>BSBN01000427.1:0-10000000 GCA_027924645.1 Cunninghamia lanceolata | reverse complement strand
GCATTAATACTTTATCAGGAATTCTGAAATAGGAAAGAAATTAAATCTCTGAAGAGCCAAATTGACTCACCAGTAGCCAAAGCCAACCCCAGATGCCAGCAAGCCACAGCCAAGAGCAGATGTCGTATTCAGGAAAAAGAGTGCACAAATATAGTTGTAAAAAGTTGGCTTAGCTGTATCCAAACAGAACAGATAATTGATTAAGTATAAGTTCAACTAGAGTTTTAGTCAACAATGACTCTTTTCAACAGATAGGAGTATACGTATATAATGCGGCACAGATCAAAGAAAAATAGCAAGGTAACAACCAAGTAATGAACTCAACACTACCAAACAGAAATCACAAAACCAGCATCACCGACATATCCGCAAAATGCCCAGGGCACCTCATCATTATGCTAATACAATTTGAGCATTATAATAATACAGAAAGTTTTATCTGAGAGTTACTTTACATCCTATGGGAGCTCTCCCTCCAATCATCTAGGCAAAAGTAAAATATAATTGCTGAACCATACTTGGAGATCATATTCCTCTTCAAGAATAGAAGATAAAAGAAAAACATGATCACAAGATAATGATGCCAATGATATACGTGCCCACATAACAAGAGAACAGAACATACAAAAATCAAAACCAAAAAAAATGTAATAAGAGGTCATGAGAACATAATAATCAGGACAAGTTGAATGGGATGAGCTCAAGTGGTAAAATATAGTGTTTCTCGGAGTTTCAGGAATGAGAGGACGGGTTGGGGCAGCAAACTTTTTTCTAGATTTTGGGGATGGCGGGGTTAGGGCTGGTAAAATAATATGTAAAAATTAATTTAAAAAAATATAAACACAGTTTAAAGAAACTGCGATTTATCATTTATGTTAAATTGTAAACAATCAAATGATCCAGTGCTATGTTACCGGGTTCTTCTATTTAGGCCCACATACCGAATAAATTCAGTTCTAATACTGGTCTGGCTCTAGGATGGCCCTGGGTTCACCCAGGGTCCGGCCCCAGTACCCCAGCTCCCTTGTGGGGCTGTCCCCAAGGAAAACCAAAAAAAAACATCAAAAATATTTTAAAACGCTGAAAATCTGCCCGTCCTTTGTGCTGCGGAGAAGAGCTGCTCGCCCAACAGTGATTTTTTTAATGGCGAATAGTTGAAATTGGGACTTCAATTTTTGGCGAATAGTACAACCTGTGGCGACCTAAATTGCCACATTTTTACAAAATTTTAGTTTAGTGCTGGTTAAAACACCTAAGCATTTATTTTATTAAACTTTTAAATTCAACATTTTGCCACAATATTCAATGCGTGATTAGATATGAGCATTTACTTTATTAAACTTTTAAATTAATTAATTCTATAACTGATAATACAAATCCAAATTGATTCACCATTAATATTACATAATTCTCGCTTATTTTAGGGCCATATCACCAATCTTCATTTCCCATCATTGATTTTGTCTCTAATCTAATGGTTCTCATTGCTTTTTGGGAGCTAAAATGTACCTGTGCTTTCAAATGTTCATCTGGCCCGAAATTCCTTTTAGACCATTTATCTCATTCCGGGCCCGATGAACATTTGAAAATGTAACTACATTTTAGCTCCCGGAAAGCAATGGTAATCGTTAGATTGGAGATCAAAGGTCCAAAATGAATTTTGGGCCCAATGAAAGTTTGAAAGCGTAAGTACATTTTAGGTCTTGGAAAGCAAAAGTAATCATTAGATTAGAGATGAGTTTATAGCTTCGAGTAGGACCATTATATAAGCATTTTCTTTATATGGTGTTGATTTAAAGTGTTCGATCTGTGTGAGCTTCAATACTTTCTTGATAGTAGATTTATGCTTGGCACTGACCTCTCGACACCTGCAAGGGGCATTGTCCCTTGACCCCATAAGGGGGCACTACATCCTCGACCCCTGCAAGGAGCACTACCCCCTAACCCTATTGATGGCTGCCACCCCTGGGCCCCTACTTTTCCATAGGAATTTAATTTTTTAGAAGGATTCACCATGGTAATTAATATGCTTACCTATTATTCACCAATATTCGCAAAGATTTTTCACAAATTTCTAGTGATGTGCATAAATTCACCAATTAAATTAATATTTTTTTCAAAAAAAAAAGTGAAAGATGCACCAAGATATTATAAGATTTTTTAGGGGCCTTTTCTTAAAGTTATCACTGTCACCCAGTCACACGCCACCACCAGGGCTCACAGATTGTTCGATAATGGCCACCTTCAGCTCGAACATGCTGGAAAGCCCCGTCGAGTCAATGCCGACGATCACAATGTGCATGTCCACGTGGGTTATTATATATGTTTATAGTTATTTACAGATATTGTATTAGTGCATTTATCTCCTGAGTCTCTCTCTCTTTTGTTGTTTTGAGCCTGGCTACTAGTGATGTATTTGTTGTGTATGTATTTATTCCGTGAGTCTTGACTCTTGAGTCTCGTTCTTTTCTTGTTTTGAATATGGCTAATAGCGGCAAGATTTGACATTAATTAGCTGCGATCTCAATAGTTCGGTCACAAAATCATCAAAAGCAACAGTTTCATTCCATATTCTCACCAGTCAATATCTTCTTGGCATCTAATGAAATTCCATTTCCTCCACAATCCTATTGGCGTGCCCTTCTGGACTTTACTTTTCCATCAATCCTAAAAATCTTTTCAAATTATGTCTAGAGAGCTGAAATGAAATTTTTTACTAAACAATTGCTTAATTGACTATTCAGTATTGAGGTATTACCTCAGGCTAATGAAATATTTAGTCTAAAGTGGAGAGGTCATATATCTCCATAGATGCCCTAGAGTATAATCCGCATTAGGTGCTAACTCAGGGTCAAAAAACAACTTCTTGTATTGCAGTATTCAAACTTACATTCATTGAGAATAATGAGTCTCGTTAAGGTGGGAGAGATGTTATGATCCTAAATAAACACAGTTTTAAATATAAAGGAGTTTTTAAGAAACAGAGGAAAGTGTGGATTGAACACTTAGGGGAAAGATTGAAATTAGAAAACAAAATCCAAAGAGCATTCAGAGTCAAACAAGGATGAAAGAAGCATCATGTAGGATGCTGTTAGAAGCAAGCTTAACATACTAAAAACAAGATATACCTTGAGATCAATCTGCAGTAAGGATAAAAATTGAACTAGATTATCAAAAAAATTTACAGTGGGATTGAACCAACTTGAAAACTGTATAAATACACATTGAGTAGGCAGCATTATGTTGTTTCACACTAGTAAGACCATTTTCAAGTAGGGTATAAAGACACTTCCCCACTCATAGCTGATTAGAAGCTATCCTGTCATTTCACTTTCAGTTTTTCTTATCTCATCTTGGATTATAAGCATTCATATTGATTCTTTTTGAGGGATGCTTCTATTGCTCTCATGATGTTTTCTATTCCTGCATGTATGACCATTTAAATCTGTACTTGTCGTCAGCACATTCATGTCAATCCTCTCAAATTACAGACTAAATCCACAATGATATCAGTTGCTATTACAGAAAAAAAATGTTGGTGGAAGAGAAATCAAGCAGCAGATAATATCAATTGGAAAAATTATATCAATGTGATGGAAGAGGTTGAGGAGTAGTTCAGCAGACACCTGCGGAATACAAGTAGAGAGGTCATGCGATGAAGCGGTAAAGCCTTGTATGGAAAATTGTAAATTGATGGAAGAAGGTTATGGACAGAGTGAATCTGAGTTGATACCACAAGTAGATGTGAAGAAATGAGAAATGCTGGAAAAATGGGGCAATATAGAGGTTTCATGGAGACAGATGGAACAAAAGGAAGCTCACCAAAGATTAGGGTGGAGATTGAAGAATTGGGAACACAGAACAAATCACAAAAATTGAGCTGAGAATAGAAAGATGCATATGAGGAAAATTAAAAAAACAAGAGCACTGTGCCCAGTGCATATTTGAAAAGTCAAAATTGAAAATGGAGTAGGAAGTGTTGGTAACTTGGTACTTCAAAGGTGCTGCCTTGTATTCCTTAATGATTGCAACAGGTTTACTTTGAGGGAAGTGAGTTCACCAGATTTGCAAAGATTATTCTCAGAAAACAAGTGGGTTTGGGCCCTTGAAAGGTGAGGGTTGTCTCCTCTTCACTTCAGGCTCTGCAAGGCCTGGGGGGATCTACAAATGGCACCTTTTACAATTTACATAAATTTCCTGGTAAGTCAAACCCTATGTGCAAGAACAACCCAATTCACTGTCATTAACCTTTCTTAGCACTAATTCACCTATAAAGGGCAGATCAGAACTTCAGATAAGCGGGAAGAAAGTAGATCTTGCAAAGTTCCACCATAACGATAATTGTTAAGATAACAAAGGGGTTTACCAAATAAAGCTTCCTTGAAATACGTGCAGGTCTACCAGGACTTTAAATATAACAAGAAAAAAAGGATTCATCAAATTTTGTTGATCAATTTCATACTGAGGATTGGTGCCTACTCCCCGTTGGGTTAATGTAATGCAAAGGTGTCAGAAAGTTACAAAGATCATGAACTCCACCTTATTTGCTAAATCTTCAACACAATTTTCAACAGGTCTTTAAAAAAAATGCATAAACAAACTATCCAGTCTTGCTGCAACTTATATCCATTCACATTCATAAATTCAAAGACGTCAATAGAAACAAGTAGCTTAAATCCAGAAGTGATCCGAAATATACAATATATTAATTCAGAAAGATTTTACAATTCATGCCCTGGCATTTTTCCACCAAGGGATTCACACCATAGACTGATTGACTAACCAAAATCTGATATATTAGGCCAAAGCAATGACTCGGGGATAAGGACTATTATCCTCCTTCATACTTCGCTACTTCTGGAGATCTCACTCATATTGACTGCTTTTAGCACTTCACCTACTAACCTGAAATTTTACTAAAACCTACAAATTCCTATGACCTTTGACACAGATTACGAACTTTGCACCAAAATAACAGAGTAGAGAAAAAAGATCCAGATGCATGAGAGAGAACATGTATTTACTATGTTACCAGGTTCTGCAGTATTGCCCCCCGTACCCATATGAATCTGGTTCAAGGTCCGGTTTGGGGCAGGGACAGCCTGGGGTTCACCTAGGGTCCACCCTAGGAACCCGGGGTGGACATAGGGCAGACCCAAGTGAAACCTGGGAGGACCTTGTTGTATCCAGGTGGAAGTCAAAGAAAAAGGTCAAAACATAATTTTTTGCAATTTTTTAAATATAAAAAAGCATTTAGCAACCCTAATTTGGGCCTAATTTATCTTTATTCACTTATTTATTAAAAATTGTGTAGCCTCGTCATTTAAACTGGTCATGTTCTTCAGCATCATTGTTAGTTTTCTAAAGAATGAAGATCTAGTTAGAAATAGTAAGGACTTGGTGTTGCAAGAAACACAGAGATAAAATTGTGAATATGGCGTGGTCCACGAAGGTTTGTGTAGTTACAAAGGCGTCAATTTGGGCTTGGTGGTGGGGGCTCCACCCCTCAACCCCACCCTATACCACAATAGGGAACGTGCCAGAGGCGCTGCCGTCGGACCCCATGAGGAGTGCTACCCCTCGACTCCACTAGGGGCTCCACCCCTAAACCCCCTTGAAGGGCACTACCCCTCGACCCCACCAGGGGCTCCAACCCCTGACCCCCACCAATCACCATCCTCAAATCTAGGCCCTTGGTCCCCTCGTTCCTACATCACCCCATCCCAAGGCTCATGGAACATAGCTTATTTTTCTAAAAGTTATACATTTCAACAGGTTGTGAGTTCTTCAGTTGATTGTAATTTTCATTTTGTATTGGCATTTGACAAATCACAAAATTATGAATATTTTCTTTTTTGCAAATTACGAGGTATTTAAATATTTTGTTTATTGGCAATTATGGGTATTACTGTTTTTATAATTTTTAATATATATAAAATTATAAACTATGTTCCCCCAAGTTTTTGGGATGTGGACTACAGGGGACACGTTTTTGGGATGGGTTTTTTAGGAGGCCATTTTTTAGGGGACAATAGGGGGCTGCCATTAAAAAAATTTAAATATAGGAAATTTCAAATATTCATATGATAACATTGACAAGGCATTCATTATATACATTATAGAACCTTCATACATAACATTAGAGTTGAATTGAGATTTCACATGAGAGTTGACAAACGAATTAGCAAAATTCAATTGCTATCATTGTCAATGTCCTTATATATTGTATAAAAATTACAATAAAACGGCCAAAGGCTGCAAGTTTCAACTACAAAATGGCAAAAACATAGAAAATATGCCGCTGCCCCTAATCAGCATCTGCTAACATTGCATCAAAATTGGAGTCTGAGTCTAAGTAATTGCCACTATGAGTGACTGCCTCATCCAATGGAACCCCAGCCAATTCCTTTTGTGTCTCCTCATCAACTTGTATAGCATCTTGAGAATCAACATCCCAACATGTGGTTGGAGTTCGATGATACCCGAGACTCTATCGATCTTGAAGTTGCAAGGCACCATGCACAACCACCAACTTCTCCAATTTCAAGAGATAAGCCTATTCCTCTACATTGTCTATATGAAGTTGTAAGCAGGGTCAAGGGGTCATTTTGGACAAGGGACACGTTCGTGGGGAACATAGATTATAAATTATAGTTATATTGAATATTACTCTATTGTGTGTATATATATATACATACATCAACACTCAATATAATTATAAGTTATATACACAATACAATAATACTCAATATGACTATAATATATATATATATATATATATATATATATATACACACACACAAACCCATACATGTACCCAAGGGAAAAATTGCCATACCGGCATACTTGAACCCGTACCAGTCCCCATACCAGAACCGGCAACCTAGCAGAAAACCTATACCTGTTAGTTTTCACTATTGAGCACTTAAGTCTACTAATTTTGTTGTAAAAGTGGACTTTAATTGGAAACAAATATCTAAAATAAATGTCTGAGTAAAAAAGCTAGTCCACCAGTAATATCAAAGAGAAAATGCATGAATGTACTAAAACAGTAAATTCATACATTCACAAACTGCATTAATGAACTAGGAATACACAAAATATGAGAAAACTTTTACTGATAAAAGCCCTTAAAAAGAGGGTTATGAATACAAAGCCTCAATGGCCACAGACTTTTAGCTTTTACAATATTGGGCTTTTTGCCAACATACAATGTAGAGAGATGGATTCTAATGGCTTTGATTTTTGGCTTGAAAATCCTGCAAGCAAAATGGAGATCTGGATAAGATCACCGCAGAAACACAGAATGAAAATAATGGAAATGAATCCAATATACAGCCCACTGTGTTCAGAAATATGAGTAGATAGAAACTAAATTATTTTATTCCATGGAAGAAGATTACATCATTCAATACAGCATTACAAACTTCTTACTCCCTCAAGCTTTTGTAAACCTTTACATATGGAACTCAATGGTTCATACTACCAACCACCCAGCTCACTAACATTAATTAGCCAATAGGCTTTTATATGTGAACATTATAGTGCTCGGAATTGTCTCACGCCATAAAAAAAAATTCACGCTGGAAAATTTTCTTAACTCATCGGTTGTTCCTATCGGCGTATTCCTTGAACCTCCTATGGGTGCAAGTGCTAGTTACTTTCTCTAATAATAAAGTGAACCTACTAACACTAAAGAGAGTTGGGGTGTCTCACACATGAGATGCATGCCCCACAAACATTTATTTAAAACTATATAAAACAAAAACATTTGGATAACTAGGCCCAACTAACCCTGCGCCGTGCCACCCCTCTGCCCCCCCAAACCAAAGGGGACCAAAAGATGATCTAGAGCATCATGACTATGTAGCTATCCAACAACACTTGCCACAACATGATCTGGTACCGATCAACCTGTTTGACACTATCTATTGCAACTGCAACCTGACCTCCTATGCCCTATGCCAACTACAAAACCTGCAACCCTTGACCTAGGTCCCTGACCTGACATGAGGATGAGCATCATCCTAGGCATACCCATCCCTCTAATCATCTTTACCTGTACTGCAATATGAGCATCATCATGGGAACACTCAACCACATTGTTCCCTGTCTCAATGATAATTCCATGCCACATGTTTGGCACATCTTACTTTATGTCCAATAACACTAACCACTTTGTAAACACTTCCAGTGCTTACAACTCCCTGTCAGTGTACAATTACTCAAAGACTGATCAAAACCAAAACAATCTCTCCCCCCTATCAGTCAAGACGTGAGAAGTCTATGCCACATAGCTACCATCAGATAATTTGAGTACTCCTCATCAATGCTGAACAAGAGGAAAATTAAAACTGAACATGCCAAAACACATTGTAACATCAAATTTTCAAAGCATAGAACTGAAAGAAATTACCAAAAATGCTATTCGAGCATTTTACCCAAACTCTTAGTGAAAGGAATGGTCCTCTATCCTCCTAGTGGGTCTTCCAACCTCCATTTTGACCCTTAGATTTTATCGACCAGGTTGATCCCGAGGGACCTGTAGACCACATGATGCAACCTGCTTGTCTCCAATGGTACTAACAGTAACACATAGCAATACTAGGGTGTCGGGTACTACCGAAACAACACCTTTTTAACATTTAAGAAACACCTTATTTCTCTATTTTGGAAACCCAAAAACTAGTTTTGCATGTCTTAGCCTTAGATCATGATCAAACAAAAAAGAATTCGCGATTTACGCCTTATAACTCCAAAAAGAAAACATATAAAGAAGAGACTTGAACCTATGACCTCATCAAGCACAATGACTTATAAAATGATCACTTGCCAATTAGTCTTAAAGCACAATTAAAACTAATAATTCAAATGTTTTATATAGTATGATTTTACACTGAAACAAAATTAAAAAAATAAATGGCTTTGAATATCATGCATACTCCTGCAACAGGAAATAAATTTTGCAACATGGCATTCCTCTTTCAGCCCAATGTTGCATTCCTTCAGCACTGTGCATAAGGCAAATATATTTTCCAAAATGGCATCCATCCTTTAAGCACATGCAAAAGACAATATATTGTAAAATCCCTGACCAAATTGTAAAGAACCCTTGTAATATGACTGAAAATATTTGCCAAATTAGATAAGAATTCTTGCACCAAATAGTCAACTTCAAATGAAAGATAACACATGAAACATATAGACAATGAAACCCAAACTTCCAATGCTTTATTAACTTCTTCAATGATGACAAACACAAATGATTATTCGCTGTCCTTTATGACAGTCAAGTACTTTTTTATATCAGACTTAGATACATGCTTGAAAAGTAGGCAAAATGGCATCCAAACCCTATACAAAATATGACTAATCAATGAAGGATGATTGACAAATGATCTCAGCTCAAGTTGAACCCTGAATCACCACCAAATATCACTGTATTTGTGACTGATATGACTGAGTATATGACTGATGAAAATGCTGATATCACTGTTATTGCCCAGCCAATAGGATATAAATGAATATAGGCCAAAAAAACACTTTCAAATTGCTCTAAATGCAAATCGGTAGGAAGCTGATATGACATCCAAAGTCTTCAACCTATTAAATGCCTTCAAAATGATCTTCTTCCAACGCTGATGCTGATTGTAGCAGACCTGTAAGTGACTGAAATATGCCCAGATTGCATGCAAATGACAAAATAACTCCTCTCCAAGCAAGCAAGGGTCTTCTAGTGAAGGATATTGCTTTGTATAATCATCACTAATGCCTGAATCTTCATAAAACCCTGAAAATAAAGCTTTATCAGCTGGCTGTGATTTGTATCAGACCCAAAACTCTTGATAAAACTCACTCAGTCACTCCAATATTTGATAAACACTACCTTGTTTGATATTCAACTTGACCAAGGGTTACAATAGCTCACAAACTTCACTTCAACTCTCATAAAACCTGCAAAATTAAGCTTTAATGGTGAATATTGATTGCATCGACCTCTCAAAATGGGAATGGGGCCATCACCAAACCCTAGTTATCAAGGGATCATCACCTTGATTGGACTGAAATTTGTCTTCAGCCAAGAGATAAACTCAATATGCAAAAACCAAGTCAAAAACATGATTTCAAATGACTCCCAACTGCTCCTTATAAAGCCCCCACTCCAAATAGGTCTGATCTAACTTTATTAAATGAAAGTTCTTGTGTACACAATCACTTTTTAAATGACGGTTTTTATGTACACAATCACTTAACTTTATTAAATGACAGTTTTTGTGTACACAATCACTTAACTTTATTAAATGATTGTTTTTGTGTACACAATAACACTTTATTTTATAAAGTGTTTTAAATTGACTAACTTAATAAAATATTAATTTTATAAAGTAATTAAAAATACTTTATAAAATTAATTTACAATTAGAACATTTTAAGTTACTTGAAAAAATTGGGGACATTACAACCCTCCCTTCCCGACATTGCTTGTCCCCAAGCAATGGGAAGAAAAAATGAAACCAATCAATCCATGGATCCCAAATCCAGCGAGGCTCCTCAAGCATGCTCAATCGCATCTCTTCAAGGCTACTGACGAAGAAGACCCTGGGACCGCTTCCGCTGTCGCACCATAATGAATCCATCTTGCTGTCATGAATCAGAACAGCAATATAGGTGATGTCAAAAATGTCACTGACCCAATGCAAACCAAAGAAACTCATCTTATACTCCATGTCCAACCAATAGACATGCCTCCACACACTCCCAAGCAACTGAATAGTTGATGTAGGCCATGAACAATCAAGAGGTGCAATGTCATTCCAACTAGGGCAGTCACTAAACCATGATGAATCTATGAATATGAAATCACCAATCAATAGATAATCAGCTGCCATATCATGAGGAATAGCTGATACACCCAATTGTGTAGTGTAGCTGTCATCAATACTCACCAAAGTTAACTCTTGAGTGGCTGGTTCACTAAAAGTGTTATCAACAACATCATCAACCCATGGAAAATAAACTATCAAATCAAATAAACAAACATCATCAACACCATGAGTAGGCTGATTTAGTTCACCAAATGGAACTAATGCATCAATCAAAACTAAATCTTCTTCTACTCTATTATCATGTTCATATATATCATCATTGGCTGCCTCAAAATCATCAAGTAGAGCTTATTGCAAAGGAATAGTACTGCTGTCCTCAAATAAATCGGGGATTATATCATGCCATACCATAGTATTTTCTTCATCAAATGTTGATTCAATGTGTCTCTTCTTGCACATCACCCATGTCTCCTTCATGTGAATCACATACTTCATAGTTGATCTTTGTAACAAATATTATGTCCTCTCCTTTCATGTATGATTGAACATCAATAATATGCCCTTCATAACAAACTGAAATTTCTGATTTGCTCTCAAATATATGAACAATATCACTTTCCAAACCATTCATATCACAACTTGATCTCTTATCAACATGAAGAAGAGATGAAACAATGTTAGTCTCAACTTGAGAAACCATACCTTCATCTACCTCAGCTGATTTATCTTCATCTTGCACATCCTCTTCATCAATCTTGCAATCATCATGGAGTGACACGAGCTCTTCATCTTTGCCTTCGATAGGTGACTCTTCTTGATCACTTATAAGCTGCAAATCATTTGAATCACCTACATATTTATCAAACTTACCATAGAGACGACTTCTAAAACCTTCACTTGTAAATATTTTTTCCATCATCACCCAACTTTTTTCCATATAATCTGACAACTGCTGTGATTTCTGTTTGTACTCAGCAAAAACATTTCCAACTCTTTCATGCTACCATCTTTAACTCTAGCCATTGAAGTACCCTGTTAGATGACTGAAACCAATTCTGATTTTCCCCTCAGGCTGGCAAGATCATGGCTCTGATACCACTGTAAAGAACCCTTATAATATGACTAAAAATATTTGCCAAATTAGATAAGAATTCTTGCACCAAATAGTCAACTTCAAATGAAAGATAACACATGAAACATATAGACAATGAAACCCAAACTTCCAATGCTTTATTAACTTCTTCAATGATGATAAACACAAATGATTATTCGTTGTCCTTTATGACAGTCAAGTACTGTTTTATATCAGACTTAGATACATGCTTGAAAAGTAGGCAAAATGGCATCCAAACCCTATACAAAATATGTCTAATCAATGAAGGATGATTGACAAATGATCTCAGCTCAAGTTGAACCCTGAATCACCACCAAATATCACTGTATTTGTGACTGATATGACTGAGTATATGACTGATGAAAATGCTGATATCACTGTTATTGCCCAGCCAATAGGATATAAATGAATATAGGCCAAAAAAACACTTTCAAATTGCTCTAAATGCAAATCGGTAGGAAGCTGATATGACATCCAAAGTCTTCAACATATTAAATGCCTTCAAAATGATCTTCTTCCAACGCTGATGTTGACTGTAGCAGACCTGTAAGTGACTGAAATATGCCCAGATTGCATGCAAATGACAAAATAACTCCTCTTCAAGCAAGCAAGGGTCTTCTAGTGAAGGATATTGCTTTGTATAATCATCACCAATGCCTGAATCTTCATAAAACCCTGAAAATAAAGCTTTATCAGCTGGCTGTGATTTGTATCAGACCCAAAATTCTTGATAAAACTCACTCAATCACTCCAATATTTGATAAACACTACCTTGGTTGATATTCAACTTGACCAAGGGTTACAATAGCTCACAAACTTCACTTCAACTCTCATAAAACCTACAAAATTAAGCTTTAATGGTGAATACTGATTGCATCCACCTCTCAAAATGGGAATGGGGCCATCACCAAACCCTAGTTATCAAGGGATCGTCACCTTGATTGGACTGAAATTTGTCTTCAGCCAAGAGATAAACTCAATATGCAAAAACCAAGTCAAAAACATGATTTCAAATGACTCCCAATTGCTCCTTATAAAGCCCCCACTCCAAATAGGTATGGCCTAACTTTATTAAATGAAAGTTCTTGTGTACACAATCACTTATTAAATGACGGTTTTTATGTACACAATCACTTAACTTTATTAAATGACGGTTTTTGTGTACACAATCACTTAACTTTATTGAATGATAGTTTTTGTGTACACAATCACTTAACTTTATTAAATGATTGTTTTTGTGTACACAATAACACTTTATTTTATAAAGTGTTTTAAATTGACTCAAGTAATTTAATAAAATACTAATTTTATAAAGCAATTGAAAATACTTTATAAAATTAATTTACAATTAGAACCTTTTTAAGTTACTTGCAAAAATTGGGGACATTACACAAATCTACCCTGAATTTCTGATTTTTAGTGACTTGACATTTTGTCAAACACTTCGCATGCAAGCTGGTTATGACTGATTTTTTCTGAGTTTCTTTGGTTTGGATGCTTGTTTGAATGAATTTTTATATGTTTTCCAATTTGTCTCACAAATACATTGCAATGAACAAGAATACAAACATCTGCAAATGATATTTCAACAATATAAAGGACTGATATAAAGTTTGCAACAGCAAATATAGGGTTTATTCAAATTGAAGATTTGAATACAAACTTGATAGTTTACATCAACATTTCAATATCTAACATACCCGGAATTTATCTTCAATACATGATACTTATTTGACGTCAAGATACTAATGAGTAATGGCTGATATGAATGATTGATTGCTGCAAATTATTTCTGATATGAAGTTGAACCACTGTAGCAATGTACCTTTCACCAAAACCTCCTCCAATGGGCAGTGATTAGGCTCTAGAGGGCTGTGAACAGATATGGCACTTTGTTGAAGCACTTTGGAGACTCCGAATTCCCACAATTCCTCCTCTAAACTGTTGCAAATCCTCTAGATAGGGCGGCGCCTAGGATATGGTATGTGATGCCCCTTAAATCTGAAATCGACTCCCTTGGAGATGGCGCTCACCCTAGGGTTAAACCCTTACTCCAATCCTCAATCAAAAACTCTCCAATCTGATGTAAAGTCCGAATCAAACCTGCAACAAACCTGCATAAAAACTTCACTCACCAAAATTGTATTTGGTCACAAATCTTACAATTTTGGCTCTAAATCTCCTCCTCCACCAATCTGCAAAAATATATCTTCTTTGTAGCTCAATCAACTCCTCCAAAATCACCTATGAAGCACAAATGTGAATCCTGGAATGAATCCACCTCAAGATGGAATTGGGTTTTCGTCCAATCCACCGATATCCCAAGGGTTTTCGTCCTTAGAATATGTTAAACCTATAGTTGCAGCTCACAAGGAAAATCTCCAATACAAATGACAAGCCAAGAATGATGAAATGACTTGACTTACCTCTTTTTAAAGCCACCAATGAACTTTCTAGAAGTTTTTTATTTTTAATTCACTTTTAATTAAATAATACCTTTTTGCTCCAAAAGACCCATTTTTTGAAATAATAAAATATTTTCATGAGCAAAGTCCCTTTTCCAAGCGTCCATGATTTAAAACTTTTAATTCCCTTTCCGACGAGCTATTACACTAAGTTGCTTTTTAATTATTTCATTAAAATTAAGCAACCTTAGTGAAATAATTCAATTAATGCTCATTAATTCACCCGACTTGCGGAAACCACCAAACAGCATCGAAAACAGAATCTGACTATACGGGAAGGATACTGATGATGAGTAATGAAAATCGGGGTTGACTGGGTAACTTTCTATAAATAGACACTCTCTCCAAGAATCTTGGAGAACACACCAAAAGCCAAAATTCACTTCGGAAAGTGGCATAAGAGTCCTCAAGACCAACTAAGCTCACTGCCAACAACAAACACCCCTTCCGACAAGGTTGGCGCTCACCGAAAAACCCAAAGCTAACTACAATGCTGAAGTGACCGAAAATGGGGACATTACATATATTTTCTAATTTGGTGTTCCTCTAGCCAATTCCTATGCCTCTAGTGCCTCACATTGACCAACACAACAGTTTTTAATATTCTCCAGGCAAAGAATCACATCCAGGTAGGATTCTCATGTCTGTTTAGGCAGCAATTCAAACAGGTTTTGTGACAGAATGACTACCCATGCCCTGGCTGCTCTTCCAATGCCTTTTTCAGCCTTTTGAAAAACACAGCCAAGTTACAGCAAAAAACACACTTTCCAACATGTTTTGGGCAGATTCCAGCAAGTTTTCAGGTACATGTAATAATGTTGTGAATGTATCATTGGATTTTCAGATCAAAAAAATATTTATCATGCTCTAGCTACAGCAAAAGTGCCCTCCACAAATATCCTCACATTCACAAAAGGCACATGCATATTTTAAGGCTCAAGTAAAAATTCTAGTGTTCGTAGTACTCAATTGCTCTTCAAAAAAAACTCTTACCAAAAAAATTAACTTATAGAGCACCTCCTCTTCATGGTTCACCCATGACTTCCTCTTCAACTTCCATTACCATTACCACGGTCCATTGTCAAGGAGCCTCTAATACCACTATTCAGAAATTTAAGTAGAGAGGAACTACGTTATTTTATTCCATGGAAGAAGATTACATCATTCAATACAGAATTACAAACTTCTTACTCTCTCAAGCTTTTGTAAATCTTTACATACGAGACTCAATGGCCCAAACTACCAACCACCCAACTCACCTTACTCGCAAACATTAATTACTTTCTAATAATAAAGTAAAGTGAACCTACTAACACTAATACTGTTTTTTAAAGCTCAAAATCTAGATGCTTGTTTTAAGCCCTCCTTTTATAGCTACTTTAGGCAGCACTAGGTGAGGCAGCTGCATGTCTACAAGACTACAGGCAAAATTCCCAAAATAACCTTTTGAAAACTTTCATGGTGGAGATTTCATGCTTTTTTAACAAAAAAATTTATGGGTTAGAACTTTTGATGGATAAGCTTCCTAGGGGTCAAGCAATCTTGCATTACCCAAAAAATATTTGTATTTCTTTTGTTCTATTTTAGTTGTATGCATAATGGGTCAAATACCATGCTTGTGTTTGTTAAGAGTGCATTGACTGTTTTGGTTTGCAATTTTGTGTGTGTGTGTGTGTGTGTTTTGGAACCTAAGGAATCTACTGCAGTGACATGAAGACTAGTGGTGGAGGCAATGGTGCCACAAGGGCACACGGGCTGAGGCAAAGTCTTACCCTTTGAAATCAACATATGAGCCTGAGTGGAACTATGCAAGCAAAGCATGTTATTTGGATATTGTGTATTGTTGTGCAAGCTTAGTGATGCCACGTAGGCCATGCCTTGGAAAGTGGATATGTGAAGAAACCATTCTGAGGAGTTGGAAATCAACAAACACCGTCAGTTAAGTCAGATTGTATAGAATGTCAATTATGCATGAGTAGCATACAGAGTCATTCTAGAAACGGCTAGAGAATGAACATGTTGAGTTGTGAGATCTTGGAACTTCATTTATAAAAAAGTGGCACGTAAAAGACTTTCAGTTCCCACACCTGTGGGAAGATCAAACCACACTGCATCAACATAAAAATGGGCATTTTCCTTTCTGTAGATGTGGCTGAAGTCATAGGCAGAGTTGGGCTTAAAACAAGGGGACAGATTGTAATGCGAAGAGTCTTTGCTAGTAGGCTGAATATTTGCTGGTTGGGTATGTTGGGACCTCTATTTTCCATGCCTCAAATTTGCAAAATCATGCCAAACTCATCAAAAAATTCCCAAGAGGTCCCTGTGTATCCACCTCGTTTTTGTGTCTGATGCTGTCCCCCCTGAAATTTTGCTAGTAAGCTGAATATTTGCTGGTTGGGTATGTTGGAACCTCTATTTTCCATGCCTCAAATTTGCAAGATCATGCCAAACTCATCAAAAATTTCCCAAGAGGTCACTATGTATCCGCCTCGTTTTTGTGTCTAGTGTTGTCCCCCCTAAAAATTTGACTAAATCTAAAATTTATAAGATCCTCCAAATCCTAGAATCTGCATTATAACTCATAGAGATCCGAAACCACTCTCAAACACCCTGAAACTATATACATGAAATATAACTTGAAGTATAAGGAAGTAAATGTCTATATGTAAATGTCACTTATACTTAAATATTATATTTCATGTATACCTACGGGTCTTTGGGTTCCTCCAGCACTTCGGAACCTTTCCCTTTCCGTGGTTCCGGGCCGGAACTTTTCCACAGCCCAGACCCTTCTTTCCATTCTTCGCTCTTCCTATCCCTTCGTGATTTTGGGTCCCACTAGAACCTTTGGACCCGATCCCTTCGACCCCCGGTTCGCCGACTCCCCGAAATCCTGCCCTTGCGCAATTTCCCGATGTTCCCAGCCGGAACTTTTTCCTAACCCGGACATCTTTCCTTTTGTCCTCTTGTTCTTGTTTTGCCCGCTTCCCAATCCCATCCCAAGCCGAAACTTTTTCTCAGCCCAGACCTTCCCCTGTCAATGCTCAAAAACACGTAGAAACGCGCCAGCAAGTCCCAAGATCGCCATTATTACTCAATTTGACTTCTCCAACTACTTTTTTTTTAGCGAGAAACTTCTGTGGCATGTTAGGGCATGGATCTAATTGGTATAAATTGAAGATTGAAACTCATTTCAAAGGTTGGTCTTCGAGCCATCTTGGATCTGTAAAACGCCTAATGAGGATTTAGGGCATCAAACCACGCCAGTTAGGTTTGCAAATGAAGGAATACTTCCAGCAGTTTGTAGGAAAGTTCTTCAACGAATATTTACAGACAATGCTATGTCTCCATGGCAAATTGCAGTGATTCGGGGGAATATATGAATGCATCTATGTATTTTCTCTTGCCACATTTGTTGGCACGAATGTAATTGCAGATTTGATGTATGTGACAGCATATTAATACATTGCAATCTTTGTAATGGTCATTTCTATGTTGTGTATGGTTTATTGCAGTTCTTTTATGGATTACTATGTATGTCCATTGTACGTATATATATTTTGGATTTGTATGAGAAAACACTTCATGTTTTTGTTGATGGCTGCTAACTATCTCCTTCCTCTTTGTTGTTCGTGACTCTGTTGCCCATTGGAGTAGACACCGGTCTAATTTGTGGATGGATCAATCACTCTTATTTAATCAAACCCACGTCCTGTTAGTTGTAGGAGTAGGAGTAGGTTTAGTTTAGTTCACATGGTGCTTATGATTCAATGTAAGAACAAGGGATAAATCTGAAGTGATGCAAAACTATTTTAATCTTTTGGAATTATGATCACATATGTCTGCATCTTACCATTGTGTGGATTATCAAATGAATTCATCTTATGGGAATGTAAATGTTGTCATTTATGGGTGCATTCGCAAGATGTTTGATTAGCTTAATTAGAGGTTTGTGCAGCTAGTCGGTCTTGATCCAGTGACAATCATAGGGAATCAAGTGTACATTGGGTATGGTTGTGGGTGTATTTGTGTTCTATTTGTGCCTCTAGGAATATCCCTCTTAGGTTTAGCTGAGCCCAAAGTGCAGGAGAGTGTGCCCACTCTCGTTCGTTGGCCATAACCATCCAAGATCTGTTGATGAGCCACTATTTTATCTTCTTGACGACATCCCTTGGCTTGGAAGGTAAGAACATACTCTAGGGTTTTGGACCTGCGGTTTTTGGACCCAACAGGGTAGACTAGGATGGTTAGGTTCCGTACATTTTGGAGTGTTCCATAGGGTATGTAAATTCTTCTACATATGAATAAAGATTGTATTTTCCAAATTCTTCATTGCTCTTCATCCTTGTACTTTCATTGTGTAACTCTATGCAACTGTGAACCAATTATTCATATGACCCGCTTACCATTTGCATTAATTTTCTTGGGTGAATTACATAGCTTTATTGAAAGCTGGTCCCTTTTGTCAGTGCTCTTTCTTGTCTTATCTACAAAAACCCTATATATATTTGTTCTAGGTTCACATGTACTTTCTTTTCCAAAAACAACAAAATTATGGCACTATGATTGAAAATGTGCCACCAAGGCACCCCACTTAACATCCATATGTACAATCATACGTATCACTTAGAGTGAAACCCATAGAAATCGACTAGCAGGTGACGCCTAAATTATTAATTGTTACTGATTGCACTTCCCATTTAAAGTGAATTTGTATGGTTGGCCTAATTAGCTCAAGTAACTGCTCAAAGGAAGAATTATCTTCCCAATCTTTGAAATCTTCTTCCTCTTCATGTTTAGCTTGTAAAATCTTTTCAATATTGGCCTCTTCCATTAGCCATTTATCTTCCTTGAATGGTGACAATAGCCCCAAACGTAGATGTGGTGGAAGTCATAGGCATAGTTGGGCTTGAAACAAGAGGCTAGATTGTAATGCAAAGTCTTTGCCAACCGACTGAATATTTGGTGGACTAGGTTGGCTGGGTTCCATACATTTTGGAGTGTCCCATAGGGTGTGTATTAATCTACATATGAATAAAAATTGTGTTTTCCAAATTCTTCATTCTTGTTCCTTGTTCCTTTATTATGTAACTCTGTGCAACTCTGAATCGGTTGTTCATTTGACCTGCTTACCATTTGCACCATTTGGCATTAGAGCAGAAGCCAAGTCTTGTGAGTGAGAGTTGTGCAAGCTCCATAACAAGGTGCAATTTGTGTGTCGCATTGTAGGTGGTTGGCAAGAACTATGGCCCATAGAAGGAGGAGAGTAGCAAACAACTAAACGGCTAGAGGACCGTGCTTGGCAAACCTTGTTGATATGATGAAAGCACTTCAAGCGAGGCTTGATGTCAAGGAGACCACGTAGAGGAGCGGTTGTGACAAAGGACATCAATAAGTATGAGAAGGAAGATGCTACCGTGCAAGGAGCCATACACATTGACTTTGAAGAGGAAGTCAGTACAAAAGATAGGTTCACTAGAGCCGTAATGAGAACCAAAAGCAAACTGAGGTTTAACCTACCAACCTACTTGTTGTGACGTAATCACACATCACCCCATTGCAAATGGGGACCCCCTCTTTTTCTCGCTTTCTGTCATAGGTTTGCTTTAGGGTTTTGATTTCTTTGAGTTTGTAGGTTTGGAAGTATAGATTTGCCCATGTCTCGTCGAGTTCTTGCTCAAGGGTTTCTGTGGAAATTGAACTCCTGAAATTGACTAAGTCTGATGTCCTGAAGTCTAATGTTCTAAGATCCTGAAAACTAAGTCTGAAATCTGGTGGATCCTCAAAAATCTAGAATCTGCATGTTAAATCCCATGGATCTGGGACCTCTCAAACATCCTAGAAGTATATTTCAAAATATTTGAAGTATAGGAAATTCAATATACTTAAATATATTTTTTAATATACTTCCACCTAGGACACTTCGAAATCGAGCGGAAAAAATCAAGTCTTGGACCTTGAGCAGAAATTTCTCATGAGCAGTCAGAATGCGCCCAAGGAAAAAGGAGGAAAATTCCTCTGATCATTCAGTATGCGCCCAGTTAGGGTTGATCATTGTGGGATCCAAACATGAAAATTTTGTCTCCTTAGTTGAAATTCATGAAAATACATTTGAAAACCTCAGGGAATTTGTCTGGAAGCGAGAATTGAAGGTGAAAAGGAGGAAATTTCTTGACTCTATTCAGTATGCGCCAAAGGAGGAAATTTCTTGCATTTAAGAAAAATGCACTCAAAGCTAAAACATGAAAATCCATCAAGTAAAACCTTAAAAAATCCGCCGAAGGCAAGAGAGGAGGTAGTGTCAAAGTGAAAAAGTGGAAATTTCTCCTATAGAAGAAAAATCTGCCCAGGAGAAGTAGAGATCATAACTTAGAGAAATTTTCATCATTTCAAAATGCAAAATCATTCTAGAAAATTAGGAAAATTTGAAGTGAAGAAGTTGAAAAATGCAAAAATGGGAAACTGAATGCACCCATGCAGTATGCGCCCAGGAATAGGAGGCAATTTAATTCTTGAAAAATGCAAAAAATTATCAAATTCAAGAAGAAATTCGCTAAAAGAAAAACAAGTTTGAAAGAAAAAAAACCTAAACATGTTTTAAATCAAAAAAGTGGAAATTTCTCCTGAGCAGTCAGGATGCACCCATGCTTGGGCACAAATTTCTCCTGTAGAGGAAAAATCCGCCCTCAAACCACATTCCCTCCAAACAGTAAAAATCCCGCCAAAGTCATGCAAGTTGATTCGAGTTGGCAAATAACAATGAAATGTTAAAAGATTTATAGTAAAATGTTATTAACAATTATCATCTTCATAATTGAAAGTTGTTTCTCTTTTGCAGGAACAAGAGGCGAGAAATGCTTGTTCAAGGAAGATCCGGATTCAAAGGAGAAGACTTCATTGAAGGAGATTCCATATGAAGAAGATGTTATCAAGTTTCATCCACAGAGAAAAACTTCATCGCCAGGGCAAAGGAAATGTACTTTATTGCATCAAGGTTTTCATAGATGAACATCAAACCATTGCAAGTTCAAGAATCCAAAGGTCCAACAAATCTAGGGGCAATTCCTCATCAAGTTCATTGTCAAATGATTACTTCCAAGTTCCAGATTCATTCATTTCAAGAGCAAGCACCATGAAGTCTAGTCCAAGTACACCCAAGTCATCTCCTCTGCTTCCTACACCATCCAGAGCCAGAATCCTACACAAGAACAAACATCACAAGATGAAGACTAAGCATAAGCATCAAGAAAGTCGATCAATTACATGAAGAAATTCAAAATTCCCAAGTTTCAAGTTCAAGCAGCTAAGTTCCAAAGGTGAAAATCCAAGTTTGAAGAAAAATGATAAAATTTTAGGAAAATTCTTCAAGCAATGTGAAAACAACGAAGATCAAACTGGTTAGCTCATCGCTGAAGTGGCATGCACACATCATCAGTCAATCAAAATTCGCCATGTCATTTGTCCAAGTTCAATGTATTTACAACAGACAAGAAGCCAAAGAGGGCGCCCATGTGGAAGATGCTTCAAAGTTTCCACTTCAACCTTATCACATTGGGAAACGTGCCTTCATTGCCTATGAGTTTTTATGTACACGGGTTGTGTCAACTTTTACTTTTGCTAAAAATAGTAAGTTGTTGTAACTAACTGCCAATGTGGCAAGATCTCTGCCATTGATTCCAAAATCAATCTTGGTCGTTCATGTAATTTTTTGGAGTCTATAAAAGGCTCACTGCTCTCATTTGTATGATATTAGAATTAGAGTTGATGTAGGAGAGTAGAATAGCAAGTAGGGTAGAGGAGACTCTTCAAAATCATTGAAGGGACATGCGAAATTGTTGTGAAAGACTTCCAAAATCAATACAAGCTCATTGTTGTTCTCATGGTGATTAGTGTGATTATGGAATATTAGCATGATTTTTAAATTCTTGAATATGATGGAGATGTGTTTCCAAGTAGAGTAGAATTAGATTAGAAGTTCATTGATGTAATGTTTATATGCAATGATATTTGATGAATTCCTCTTGGTTCATACTTTTCGTGGATTGTCAAAGGCAACTCACTTTGTAAAGTTAGCCTAAACCTTCATATGCTTTAGTTCAATTGTGAAGATTGTTCAAGTTGCGCCAGCTGTGGGTGTTTGGATGGATGTTTCACAATATGAAAATCATTGGGTTACCTTAGGAGATTGCACCTACTTCGTGTAATTGTTGGTTCTCATGGTGAAGCGGAGTTTGGTTTCGTGAGGAATTTGTCTATCCTAGCATATTTCATTATTTCATTGTCCTTAGAATAACTTTCTCAACCCTTGCCTTTTTCATTTTCTTTCATAGTCGGTTTGAAATAGTTCTATTTCACATGAAGAGCAACATATTTAATTGGAGTAAGGCGTCAATTCAGCGTAAGTCCCTTTGTGAGTTTCAGCAAAATCACATCAACTACTGAGTCTATCCATCGCAAATCACGAATCAGGAACCTTGGAGTTGTCTCATTGGATCACATTGTTTAGCCTTTGGGAGACTTTATTCAAGAGAGGATAGAATACTTAGTATTTTATTCTGAGTTTGCATGTGCATAAAAAACACATCAACACTACTCTAGAAGCTTGAATCCAAATAAGTTGATGCACTAGATAACAAATCTAGAGAAATGTTTCAAGTTTTGAAGCAATCGAAGACCAACAAAGAGTCAAGCACACAAGCACAAAGTTGAAATGTCATTTCACCTTGTGGTAGGATTTTGTACAAAGAGACCATGTCAAAAAGGATAAGCAAAAGATCTCAAGTTGAGATCAAATGGTCACTAAGCTCAAAGGAAACTTTATGCCACCAAACTACACACACAATAAGGACCAAACAAAGTGGATATATGCATAAAAAGAGAACATAAAAATGAGTTCTATGTAAAGCTCAAAGGGTGAGCAGATTTCAAGCCACAAAGGAAGAGGATGTGGCTTTAGAAGGACTTGCTTTAAAGATGTGGGGAAGTAGGTCATCAGGCATTTGAGTGTTTGATAGTCAAGTGAGAGCAAGGTCATACAGAGAAGTGAGTGCATGTTGCATAGACTAAAGATGAAGAGACTAAAGTGGAAAGCACAATTCCATAGGCTAGGGAAAATTTGATGATGCTCAAAGTGTTCCTCAAGCCAGCCAAAGAAGAGAAGGAACCATGTTTAAAGAAGAGTATCTTCCACACTAAGTCTAAATCAGACAATAAGGGTTGCAAGTTGATTATTGGAGGTGGCACAACTAACTTAGTGTCCATGAAGATGGTTTAGAATTTGAGGTTAAAAGTTGCCGCACACCCACACCATACCAAGTCCCTTAGTTGCAAAAGGGACAGCAAATCATTGTAACAAAACACTGCAAGGTTGCATTTCACATTAGTTAGAAGATACACAGATGAACTATGGTGTAACGTAATTCACAATGCACATGGATGTGTTCCATGTATTGTTGGAAGAACCATGGCATTATGACAAAAATGCAGTTCATCACAAAAGAAATACACTCACCATTATAAAGGATACGAAAAAGTTTAATGCTTTTTGTAGACTTCTTCGACTTTGTTGGTTTTATAGTCCTCGAGGTGGCCTACCCAAAGAAGATCAGGATTTTATCTCACCCTTCAAAATTCCCAAGCCCGACTAGATGCCTAAGGACAAATACAGGCCTTAATAAAAGATCACTACCTTCGGCAAATCTCTTGTGGAAAAGAAGTTATTTTCGACCTCTTCTCCTTTTGTTCCTGCTTTTTCCCGCACTTGGAAGAAGGCCATCCTTTCTCTAGTTAATGATCATTCTATCGTCATTCACCCTGTAGACATAAATTTGGGGGTTACCGTTTTTTCTAAGCTCTACTCTATTCATGTATTCCCATTTGTCTCGCCCGTTACGAAACCCCTTTAGAATCCATTATTGAGCACGCACAGGCTAGAGTAGTCTTGGGATGGGTGACTTCCCGAGAAGGTCACAGGCCCTCTCCTATTTTTTGGCCCGTTGCTACCTTGGTTAGTTAATATGTTTTATTTAATTATTTTTTCTCGAAAGGTCACTTCGAGATACGAAATAATGTGACCCCTCGATGGGTCATGACCTTTTGTGGTGTGAGTGGCCTATTTATAGGCTTAAACTTCATTGTATTTTCTCACTCTGTTGATGAGGACCGAGTAGTCTAAAACACGTTTGGAGCTTTTACCTTGAATTATTGAGCATATTCTTTATGTCCACTCGCTTCTAAAATTATTTTTTTCTTTTCAGCACTGCTATGTTTCCCTTGATGTTGAAGTACTGCTAAGCCATCATTATGTTTTTGCAAACTGTATACCCATGACCACAACCAAATGTGCTGACAAAGACAGCCCCCAACTCATTGTACTGCTTGCAACACATTTCCCCTGCCCTAAACAACTGAGCGATAAGCTCCTATTCCACCAAAGTGAGACCTTCATGTAAATGCCCAATTCCTGTAATGTCCCCAATTAGCGCTTAGCCAAGTTTGTGTCCAATAGCCTATTTCCTAAGCTCCCGTAGGCTATCTGGTAATGGTTAGGGAACTCCCTGATTCTTGGAGAGCACAGGTTCAGTTCTTTTTTATTCTTTTTGTTGGCTTTGATCTCATTTGTTGTTCAGGATAGCAGTGCAACTTTCAAAAGTTTTTTCAACTTCCTGGTTTGCTCTCCAAACTTCTTGGAGAAGTCGTCTATTTTTAGTACCCAGTTGGTGTCATTCTTTATCCCAAACCTTCAGGATGGTGTTGATAAAGTTTATTTTGCAATTTGTTTCAGTTTGAGATTTTATGTAAGTTGGGTGATTAATTGAGCTATTTTATTATTATTTTCACTTAAGTCTCCTAAGGATGGAATTATTTAAACGTGACTTAAGTGTTATAGCTCATTCAAAAGGGAAAATGTTTTATTATTTGATTAGGCACATAGAAATGGGCGCTTTTACATGGGAAAAAGGTATTATTTAAGTTGGAGGAGAAAAGTAATTATTTCCAAGAAAGAATTATATTCATGTGTAACTTACAAAGCGCCTATTTAAAAGAAGTGAGGTCTCATTGTTTGGTTTTATGCTAAAGATTATACTATTGTGCTGTAGGAATGAACCTATGAGTTCTTCATACCTTCTTGAGGATGAAAACAATCTTTAAGAAGTTCAGTTTCGAGGGTGAAAGATCCTCCCTAGCTGAAAGAAGTTATTTCATATAGAGATCACTCTTGCATTTCAATGGAGTTATTTAGTTTTGATGTTTTCTGATGATGGAAGTGATATTTTGTATATTTGGGTGATATTAGATTGGGTATTTGATCATTTTGTGAAGATTTGTGAAGGTATTTACTGCTGAATGCAACATTCCATGGTTGTCGTACAATACCAACGATCCCAATTAATGATGCCGTGATGTATGAAGTGATTGGACTTTGATGGCGTTGAATGTTGATGATCTTTGAAGAATATATTTAAGGTTTCCAAAAGAAAGAATTGGTATCAAGCATTCCCAAGGTGCCGTACATCTCAAATTGTCGTACTATTTCATGAGCTGGGCGTGAGGGGAAAAAGAGTAATCGCTGCCAAAGATCTGCTCCAAACTCATCTAAAATCCTTGGCGCTTCATCTTGAAATAGATCCATATAGTTTGAGGGGTTGTTTGGCATGTTTGGTGTTGGTTTTGAGGTTTTATGTCTTCATTGAGGCGTCCATACAGCTATGGCAGGGGTCTGATCAGAATAGATAATTGGGACAGCAATATATGCTGGTTTTTGTGTTCAGTTTGGAGGGTTTAATTTGAGTATCTTGATGCTAAACAGTGTGTGTGCAGGCTTTCACGATCCAATATTATTCCTAATGAGAATTGTTGATTTGTGGCCAATTTAATTACAAGTTTTGGGGTGCTGCTGGGACTGTTATTAATTTGATTTATTTGAAGTTATCCAGTAATGTATTTAGTGTGAAAAAACATTATTAGCTTTGTGTTTGATCCCTGGATGGTTTGACTGCCAGTGGGTATTGTTAGTTCTTGTAATGCTACTTACCCCACTAAATAAGTGGTCATATTGTAATGGCTTCCCACTACATAAGTGGATGTGCCTTTATTTTTATTTGAACACCCACTGAATAAGTGGATGTTTAATTTTGTTGCAATAGATTGTTTTGTAAAAGATCCAAAACACATTGTATGCTCTCACCTTGCCCATCTTGGGAACTGGGTGACAGAAAGCGTTGAGGATTGTTATTTTATTTGTTGCTACTTCTTTTCAAAAATTTTAGGGGTGGGATATTACAATTCCATTAGACAATGCATGGCTCAAAGTAGTTTCTTTAACTTTGGCAATGAAAGGTTTCAAATCTTCACCAGTAAATTGAAGAAATTGGGATTTTTCCCACCAACTTCATTTGAATAAGTTAGTAAAACAAGGACAGTAAGTTGTGCATGTTTTCGAGTTGGCACAAACACTAGAGCTGGTTTGCTTCCCTTTGAATGCTGAATTATTGATGTGTAAGTTGGCTTGGTCATTGCTTGCATTTGAGCTTCAACATTGGCTATATCAACACCCTAAATGTGAATCTCTAACAGTATAGGACGGACTCTCGGGGAAAAATTAAAAAACCCATAGGCAGTAGTAGCTGCAATCAACTCACCAAGATCTTTAGCATCAACAATGTGAACAAGGGTTTTTATTTGACTTGAACTATATCTCATTCATTCTAGAAACAATTGCTTTCATATGGGGCCACCCTCTACACTAATTAAATGAAGTTCATCCACATTAAATAAGCTAACTTGTTGTACCTGTTTACATTGTTTCCATCTGTGAGATAGAGCATCCCATTTCTTAGGTGTACTTATAACAGTCTGACCTTTCTCAAGTAGCTTTAAATTAGTTGCAGTTTCATCCATTAGTTCAACTACTTTCCTTTCTAGATCTTCCCCAAACTTCTACTTCAATTCACAATATTTTTTCTTTGCTAGCACTACTATAAGTGCAATGTAAACAAATCGAAATGTACTCTCTATACTACTTTGATGTAATCGCAGCAACACAAACTCAACACAAGTAGTCTCACCATTTCTGGTGGGTGCCGCCACCAAAACATTATCATCCGAGTTATAAAGGACTGTAAATACCTAGGTTTGAATAGGATTGAAGTGCCTAAACTGCTAATACAAAGCTTTACATGAAGGATTTCTCAATGTAGATATAGTAAGCCGCTGTAAGTCTAGCAATTCGGTTGGAGGTGGATATTTCTCCAATAAAATAAGGGGTCTAAACGACACTGACAAAATGGTCTGTGATCCCAGCCATTTGTCAGAGGTGACATGAATAAAATATTGGCGTGGAAGAGGTTCGTGTATTGGGATAGTAAAACTATGATTATGATCATCATACTTCATCTTCAACATAAAATACTCATGATGGAGTATAAATTTGCCATCATTGTCTTCTCATATAATCCAAAAAGGTTCCACATATCCACAAGTTTTCTCAGCCCATTGAGAATTTGAAGTGATTATTAGTACCGCATTCAATATTGTATGTGTTATTGGTTGAACATGGGCAAAAAGATCCAATTTTGTCAACCAATGGTCAAACTTAGGAATGACCTCCATTTTTGGAAAACGAATCAATTCTCCAATCTCCTAGGCCGAAAGATCATAATATCGATCCCAAGCTAAATCTTCCTCCTTAATTTTGGCAAAGATATTATTTGGAATGCCTTTAAATTGCCGGAGTAGAGTTTGAACACTCCACATGCCCTTGCCAACCATCTTGCGCACTTTCTTTGTTGATTGAGCCCATCCTCCTTTTAGGACAATCTCAAAAAAGTGCTCTCAAGAGACGGCTTGCACTTGGTTTTTCTCTGGTTTATAGTTTTATTAAATGTCGAAATTCTCTATCTGGTGGACATCCTGGAGGAATGTCGTTAAAGACCATGCTATGCTTGTCCAAGAGTGTTTGTATGTTCACATGATAAGCTCTCTTACTTGTAGTAGCTGTAAAAGTCTCTAAAAATTGTGTTGTCCATGCTACTTGTCCACTCCTAAAACACCTCTCCATTCTTTTTGCTGATATAACTCTAGGGGCTCCATTAGTAATGCCTTGTAAAACTACATCTTTACCTTTTGATTTGAACCTTAGCTCCATAGTCTGATAATTTTGTGTAAACTCTCCCAAAGAGTGTAGCCATTGAATTCCTAAAACCACATCGTTTTCCTATGCCCACCGCATAGAAATCATCTTGCATCTTGTGTCTACCAAGAGCAATCTCCAATTGTTGAATTTAGTGCATGGAATGGTAAAACCATCAACCATTATAACATTGAATCCATTGATATCTTCTATTTGTAACCTTCTTCTAGCAACCAACCCTTCATCAATGAAGTTGTGTGTTGCTCCACTTGCAAGACTCCCCATACTCAAAAAGGATGATATTTAGGAGCACCTAACAAGGTTGCAAGTGTGCCCCTTGAATGTTCACCTTCTTTTATTTCTAATTTAGGTTCACATTCACCTACTTCGGGCTCCGATTCTTCCTCCTCATCAAACATTACTTCTATGTAATGCACTTGGCCTTTTCCCAAACAACGGTGTCCAAGTTCCCATGGTTTTTTGCAAGAAAAACATAATTTGTTTCAGCGGAGCTCATTTTTTGTTACTTCATCAAAGTTGCTTTTTGGTGGTAATGGATTTTGTTGAGAAAACCTTTTTGAAAACGTTTCATATTCGGCCTTATAGAAGGGGTTTTCTGAAAGAACTTATTCTTGGCTACTAAAGTTTCTAAATTCAAAGTTCTTTTAATAGCCTCTTGAAGGGTCAATGGATCAAATGACTTAACTAAACCCCTACGAGGTTCAGTTAGCCCTTCAATAAAAAGGACAATTAATCTTCTTTCTGAAACATCAAGCACCATTACAAATAATCTTTGGAATTCTTCTACACATGTCTCCACCATTCCTTCTTGTTTTAATTGGGCTAACTCTCTAAAATGGATTTCAAGATCCTTTCTATCAAACCTTTCAATCAACCTTTTGCAAAATTCATCATATGTGTCTATTAGACCATGACCTTGGGTAACCAACCCATGGTACCACCATTCGTGAGCTAATCCTTCCAAGTGCAAGGTGGCGAATTTGATGGCCTCATCCTCAATCATAGGTTTCAACGATCGATGTGTGTTTAACTTCTACACCCACACACAAGCAATACACTTATTAGAACCAAAAAATGTAGATAATGTTAACTTACACAAAGCTTGCTGGTGATCATTCTATCTTGGTTGGGGTCTAGGCTTAATTCTCAATCCATTTTTGTCTCTGTTCATATTCATGTAATTCGTGAGAGACATTGCTTCTTGAATCTCTACAAGGAGATTTTTATATTCTTCATAACAAGTGGTGATATCGTCTTGTATTGAATTTTGTGCTTCTCCAACATAAACTTCTCCCCTTTGAATGAAAGTAGGACAAAGTGGTCTATCAACAGACCCAACCTCAATTCTTTGTGTGTGACTTCTATGCTTATTATTGTTACTATTAGAAGTTTCCCTACTATTTTGATTATTGGAATTTTTTGCATTATTCATCCTATGTAACATCTACCCCATCGTATCTAACATAAGGTCAAATTTTCTATCAATCTTATTTGCATAATCGCAACTGTCATTCTCTCTAACCATGTTTGCTTTTGCTACCTCAAATTCCAAAGGAGTTTCTATCACTTTGGTCTTAGAAATTTGATGTTGAATTTTTTTTTATTTCTCTTTGATAATATATGTTGGTTCTATCACTAAATTAGTAAATTGCATAAAAATGAGAACTCACAGGCTGGAAAGATCCAGCTCTGATACCATTTGTATTGTCCCTTTTAAATTTTCCTTATTTTCTTTAAATAGAATAAACCCTATCTCACAATTATAATAATTTGCACGATTAGTATAAATATGAAATCCTTATGATTCAGAAATTTCTGCTAATAATTAATTCTGTAAATTAGATTTAGTACTCAAAAAATAGTTTAGAATGACCAAATTGTTTCTTTCTAGCGGCTGATAAAACAGTCCCTTTTTGCAGCTATTTCTTCAATGAAATGCCTTTGAAATGTCTCCAAATCTTCTTGAATTAGGGTTTTCGTCCACTAACTCAGCAATGAAATTAGGGGGTTTTCGTCCTCTAATTTCTAACCTAGATGGGTTTCATCCTCAGGTTGGTTGAACCACGGTCCATGCTCCTCAAGGAGTAAAAATCAGATGTAAATGTATTCACCAATTCATGGTTCCTTCTCCTTGTTTGATCTCTCTTATATATCCTTTTCTTCTAACAAACATGCCTTTTGACTTTTATAAGAACTAAACTTGATTTTTAATTTCAGTTTATTATTACTAATCCTTCCCTTAAGGAAATCGCAGGTATAGTTTCCATGACCTTGATAGCATCTTTAAAGTTTATAAATATTAATCACAACACCACATGCTAAGTAAAAGACTTATTCATATCTGCCACCGCCTAGCATCACCAATAGTTTATAATCAATGCTCATCCCAAATTCTCAAGACCCATAGGAAAAGATGGACGTTGGGTTTAATTTGGTTTTAATTTTTAGGCGGGGCTATTACACACGGTCCATGCTCCTCCAAGGATAGTTTTTTTTCTCTAGAAAGTATTCAAGAGTAGTCATGATTTTTCTTGACCTTAAAGTGTCTACCCAGCAGACAGTGGTGTCATTGTTTGACTACATGAAGGATTGCCAACATTTCCTTTTCACAAGTTCAGTAAGATTCTTACCCTTGATTTGTCAACTCTCAAATGCTATAGGTAGCCAATCTTGCATTAGAACTATCCCAATTCCATGCCTTAATAAAGCATCACGTTCTATAATAATGTCTTAGTAAAATCTAGAGTAGCTAAAAAAAGAGTGGTGCGCTTGGCTAGTTTGATTTGTTCAAAGACTTGTGTGGCTTCTTACTCCAAATTTCCAACAAAAAGCATTCTTCGTCAAATGTTGTAAGTAGGACAGCTCTTCGTCCATAGCTCTTGACAAATCATTTGTAGGATCCTGTACAACCCAAAACTCCTCTTAGATTTTTTAGCATTTTGGGAATCTACTAGTTGAGCATTGCCTTGATCTTAGTGGTATACACTTTTACACCCTCATGCAAAACCATAAGACCCAAGTACACCACCTCTTGTACACCAAACAAACATTTGGAAGGAATGGCAAAAAAACGATTTCGTTTCAATAACTACAATACTATGCCCACATGTTGAAGATGTTCCTCCAACGTTTTGTTGTGAATTAGTATATCAAAAAAATATGATAAAAATTTGCACAAAAATGTTTTAAAGATAGCATTCATCAACTCTAAAATATGGAAACAGCATTTGTAAGACCAAATGGCTCAATTAGAAATTCATAACAACCCTTGTGTACAAAAAGCGATCTTTAGAATGTTCTCTTCTCTAATTCTAATTTGGTGATAGCCAAATCTCAGATCTAACTTGGTAAAAAACAATGCCCCATTAATAATCAAGCAAATCATCAATGACAAGAATAGAAAATTTATCTTTGATAGTGAGCTTGTTGAGCTTACAATAGTCTAGATACATGCACCAATTATCATCCTTCTTACAAATTATCACCAATGGAGAAGAGCATGCACTTTAACTATGTCAAATAATCCCCGCTTCAAGCATTTCTTGGACCATGCATTCAATTTCATTCTTTTGTACATAGGAATAATGATAGGACCTAATGTTGGGTGGTTGGATCCCTAGAATGATATGATTATCATGATGATGATCACTACTTGGAGGAAGTCCCTTTGGCATATCTCCGAATATCATTAAATGTTCATCAAAAATTGCCCAAAGATTGTTGGTCAGGCTGATGGTAGTTGCTTGACCTCTAATGAATACAATTGGCCCACTAATCTAGAAAAGCCCTTTTTCAACAACTTTATCATCTGATGGGAACTATCTATATGTGAAGATTTTGCCTACAGTCCTAAGCTCAACTTTTCTGTCATCTGACTGAAATGTGATGAAAAGCTATTGGAAATCATCTCAATAGTCCTAGGACCTAAGCCATTGTACAGCCAAAACCGCATCCGCTCCTTCCATAGAAATAGCAAGCATGGTGTTTTCCAACCTATAATCACCCGTATCTATCTTGAGGTTGTGGCACGTACCTAAACAACTTGAAACTCAGGAAGGCAAGTAAATGAAGCAAATTACTCGAGCTACCAATTTGTTATCTACGACAATATGGGTGCTGTAAGAATCAATCAATATCGTTACCCTTTACTCTTCTAGAAATCCCTTTACCTTGAGAATGTGTGTTGCACTAATACTTGATAGAGCATGACAGGAGATGGCTAGTTGATCAATAGAAATCTCCTCCTCATCTTCCTATTCTAACTCTTGCTCCTCTTTCCTATCAGTTGCTCCCTCGATATAGTATAACTTCTTTTTTACACATCTATTATATTTGTTGTCACAGTTAAAGCATAATCCTTTGGCTCTTTTTTCTTCACTTTGCTGAGGTGCCAATCTGGTTCTCTGTGGAAGACAAGATGATGAAGTGTTAGATCCTTCAAACTCATGAATGATTATTTCTTAGTAGCCAGTTGTCTTTCCTCTACTCTTTGGGCTCTATTAATAGCATCACATACACCAGTAGGATCAAAGATCCTTATCTCATGTAAAATTGCATCTCTGAGACCTCCTAGAAAAAAAGTCATTTTTTTCTCAACATTTAATATTTCTGGCGTCCCCTTTGAACTCATGTTAAAATCATTTTTCCTATTTTAACTCCACTTTAAACTTAGTATTCACTTTTCACAAGCCTAGTCAACGTCAATGTCATTATTGGATGCGAGTGTAACACATAAAAAAGAATACTCCAATTATACTCAGTATACCTGTCTCCTCACATTAGGGGCAAAATAGAGATTTAACATAATATTTATGATAGAGATTACTATTTATCAAGCTATCTCCTCCCAGCAAGGATTAAGTAAAATTGAATGCATCCTTCAACTATGCTTATACTAGACATAGTTGTCTCTTTCCCCTGGATGTTATCCTCTAGTAGACCTACCCCAGCTCTAGGTCTTTTCCCTCATTGGGATTTAAGCTTGCCACTCAAAACATGTGCATGCACTGGTTTCAAATCTGATATAGCACTTTCAGTTTGGTAATTGTGAACATTTAAACTAATCACAAGGAAGGGGACAGAAAAACTCAATAAACTCCAGTTTCCATTAGTGTCGCTTGAAACTTTTGGGTGTTAATCATCAGCACTTCAGAAACTTAACAATATTGCTGATGGCATAAGTTCAATCTTCTAACCCAAGCCAATCTCTTCCATCTGCCTATTACCCAGATTCAAATGCTCTCCAGTATCCATGGAAATCTGTGGTACTCCCTGCAAGAAATATCAATGATGGCAAAAGATAGCAGCAAATGGATATCATGCCTGGTTGAGGCAATCAAGAATCTACGTACGTGTGTAGAGACGTGTAAATTTAACATGGCATTCTGTAATTTGTCAAATTTAGAAAGGTATTAGGTGGATCATAAATGAAAGGTAGCTGTATAAACCATATCCAGTTTTAACGTTACAAACAGGGAAAATTCCTGAACTCTAATACCACTTTATGGATCATTTCCCCTGTACCTTAGAAGACATAATTCTGAGTATGAGTTGCCCTGTGGACACAGATATATTGATGCAGCTTTAACACCAATAGCTATAGTACTGTCGGTACACTTACGAAACTTTGTTTTCAGTCAAGTTTGTAGTTATTAATCCAAAATTTGGGCCGACCTATTTTTTAGGCCTAAACACTGTAATATTCATGAATTCAGGCACTAAGACTTGTGCTTCTTCTCAAAAATCATCTGTAGCAGTCTTCTAACACAGGATTAAGGCCGCAGAAGAGCAGGGAATAAAGGGAGATTCAGTATTCAAACAGCAGGAATAGGCATTTACTTCCCACAGCAGAAACACGAACAAGCGGCAGCTTCAAGGATAGAATTCAGAGTATTTTAGTTATCATTCGAGGGGAGAAGCAAGGTATGGTGCACTTTTGCCATAGTTTTGCCATCAACCTCTTCCACCACAGCAGTTAGAACATGGCAAATGCATTACAAATCCACGCCTGGCATAAAGAGGAACCTAATACAGGTCAGGCACATATTTCAAATGGTAAAGCCAGCCCTAAACTTCTCCAGTGCACTTTTGGCTGGCACAAACCATAAAAATGCATGCCCGAGTTGTAAAGCATGGCAAAGAACAAAGCAATGTATGCCTAAGGCAGAAAGGTTGGCCAAGAGTTAAGTGATCAGTGCTCAGCTAGAGGAAAGAAAGATAAATCTGATAATGGCACACATATTGAGTGGCTAAGCCCCATATGTTCTCTGCCTTAGTCTTATGAATCTCCGCCACACTTTAGTCAAAACATGGCGCACAAGTGGCAAATGCCTTAAAGAAATGTGCCAAAGGGGGAAAAGAAACAGTTCACAGTTGAAGCGCACTTTTTCGTGGCTCAAGCCAAGGAAAACTCCACCCAGCCAGTTATCATGTGGTAGAATCTTAAGTGGTTAGAGCCTAAATGGAGAAGGATAAGTCCGATTTAGGGATGGCAAAGCCATCTAAATGTTCCACCAATATCAGCAAAAAGTGGCAAACCTTTAAGTGATACAAGGCCAGTCCTAGAAGTGAAGTGGAATCAAATTGTGGCACACTTTTTAAGCGGCTATGCCACCTAAAATCAGCACTCAAAAGACATGAAACATGGCAGAATCTTAAGTATTTAGCGCCTTAGGCTTAGTTAAGTGGCAAAAACTGTGGTAAAATGTGCCCATATCAGAACCAGCAAATGAATATCACTGGGTGCGTTTTAGGGATGGCACTGCCACTTAGAAACTCCATCATACATCATGAAACCTGGCTAAGATGTTAATGATGTGCGCCCAGCTAAGGAAAAGAGACAACACAAGGCAATTAACTTATTAAGTGCACTTTTCAGTGGCAATTGCTGCATGAAACTGTGCCTAATTGTTAGCAAACATGGCAAAGACCTTAGAGATGTGCGCCATTTAGCCTAAGTCTTTTAAAGCAAGCATGCAGCAGCGCCTATGGAGGAGTACCATTCAGGCAATAACAATCACAGCTGAAACAGGGACCTTTTCTCTTCGTTGTTGCTTGTGTGTTAGTCAAAGCTCGATTCTTTGTGACAAGGGGTTTAGCTTCTCCAAACAGCAGATAGGACAATTTCATGACCATTTTACAAGTTCCAGAATCTTGGTGGTTAAGAGTTTCATCACCTTAAAAAATCAACAGGTTTACCATTAAAAGATTCACAGTGACAAAGGATGTTTGTTCTACAGTTTTCACTCAAACCCCAAGGCACTCATGTATTGTTGCTGTTTGAAGTTGTTAAGATATTCATCATGGCATCCAGCTTGGAGAAATTGCTAAGGATGAATGTTTTTATTTTCAGAATGTCAGGATTGGCATATGCAGAGTGTTCATCAAGTTATGATTTTTCAATAATTTTCACAGGCTCCAAAAAAAGTTCACCATATTTGAGAGCCTCCAGAAGATTTGCCAAAGGTTGCAAATCAAAGTCATTTTAGATTTTTGAAAATGACTTAGTGACAAGAGTTTCTATTTTCCAAAGGGGATGGAATTGAGTCTATTATTTGGATTTTATTTAATTAATTGTTTTAGAATTAGTTTGCTTTAAAGTGTTTTATTTCTGAAGATATGGATAGGGTCACTTTAAAGCGGAGCTTTATCAAGAATATTTTATTATTATTTTATCTCTAAAAGCTGCCTCTTGAAAAACTTATAAACAAGGGCCTTGAGCACATAATTTGTTAAGGTAAGTTGATGTGAAGCTTATGCTGCAGAAACTACCATTCAGCTGAAATTATTGTTTCACCATGTTTGTAATTTCATCAAATAAATTGAATTGACTAACTTTGTATTGATGTTCATTATTGATTAAGTAATAACTTTGTGTATCACTTAGCAATTTACTTTTTGGGATCTGTGATGTTTATTTGTTTAATCATATTCTGTTGGTGCGGATGTGTTTTAGTCAGTAGTGTATATCTGTGTTTTTCCTTCAAAGCTTTGTTTGCAGCTAAATGTTGGTCTTTGTTTTAGCCAGTAGAAAGTTATCTCCGTTTGTGCTTGAATTAGTTGATCTTCCTTACATCTGAAAATCTCGCTGTATGTCTTGATTGTTGACAATTTGGTGCTTGCATCTAGGGCCAAAACTTGATCAACTAGTTATTTTATTTAATGCAAAACCCCATTGAAATCCTATACAGTGTGCATACTTGTAAATTATGTTTATAGTTTTAGGTTTTAGTTCTTAGGGAGCTTCCCCTTATAATTCGAAGAATGATTCTATTGTACATACTATTCCGGTTTGAGTTGTCCTAAAAAGCACAAATTAAAACGCTAACAAGTACATAAGCTCATAGTTGTGATTCTGCTCTATTACATATGCAACATTTCAGTGCACTAGCTGTGAAGATTGATATCCTTGATGATTGTCATGTCCCCTATTTCGGATTAAAATAATTAATAATATTATTTAAGTTGGGCCCAATAATTTCTAATTTTAAGGGCAACTTAATAATATTATTATAATTAAAATAAAAGGTGTTTTTAAACACTAGTACTAAAATAAAAATAAAAATAAGTATTTTTAAATACTTTTGAAAATTTAGTCTCAAGGGCCCATTTATTAGCATTATAAAAGGAGGCATCTTCATTTGAGAATAATCATTCAAGTTATCCTTTTGCATCCAGTTTTCAGATTTGATTAGTTTGTTCAATCTAGAGCATCCAAGGACAAAAATCCTTAGTTTTTTTGAGGTTTGAGAGGACGAAAACCCTCTTGAATTTCACATTTGGGATCAAGGACGAAATCTCTTGTTTCCAATCTTAGGTGATTCCATCTACAAATCACAATTGTGCAGATTTGTGGAGGATTTGGATTTTGCTACAGTGTCGCTATAGTGTTTTTTTAAAGCAAATATCATCATTTCATCACTAAAGTACATTTGAAGGTTTATATATTGAGTTTCAAATTTTTGGTGGATTTTTTGAAAATCATATATAGCTGGATCTGAGTTGTTTCAGTCAACCCTAGCTGAGCACCACATTGGGAAGGAGAAATTCAGTCATTTTGGATATTAGATCAGTCATACCAGCTGCTATTCGTATCATCTCAGTCATCATGCATCAGCGAAATGGAGAATAAATCATATTTTGACATGTTGCCAATGTTTCTAAGACAACAATTTTGCAAGGGTTTCAAGGGCAAGTCGAACTTCATTAGCCAGTCGTACATCTTCAGTCAGCCGTCATACCATCTAACGTTTCAAACAAATTAATAAAATATTATTTGTGGCAATTTCCAGCAGCAAATAGGGGTTTCTAGCATTTTTTTGACATTTTTGCAGCAGTCTGTGCCTCTGTCCCAGTCTGTACAGCAGCTGCGAGTGAAAAAAAATCAATAAAAAATTATTTTGTTGTTGTTTATCATCTCTGTACTCTCTAATCAACATTTGCAATAAAATAGAATAAACTTTTGAGAGTTTTATATTGCTGGAACTGAGCATTTTATCCACCTAGGGTTTATGGTTTGATGACATCAGCAAAATAAGGGTTTGAAAATTGTAATCAGTTTGTGTACTTGCAGTTTGGATTGATTATGTTTCATACAATCAGGAGAAAATATAGTACAATATTGCATGTTTCTGATTGGTAACATTACAATGATCTAAAGAAAGATCTGCGGATCAACCTACAGCTTCTGCATCTCCATGATTTGGCTTGGTTGCCAGCTACAATATGCTCTAAGGCTACGGCCTCCCGCCCTCCAAGGCCCCTTGAACAATATGTCTAAACTATCTAATTTCAAGGCACGGTCAAGTAAGAATATCAGGAAGAAACTAAGGTGACTAACAGAACTATTTTTCCAAGTACAGCTGAACACGGTTTCCATTTCGCGGCACTTAGGAATATTCAGTCAATTGACAATAACACTTGCAGCAGTTCTAGCTACCAATCCTACAAATACAGATTGAGATAAACCCTTTTCCTCCAAACGCAAGAAACACATTCCAGGCCAAGCAATAAGACCATTGGAACACAGCAGGAAAATCACTTGATAACTTTGGCCAGTGAGCTTCAATCTGCCACCAGAATGACCAGGTTTATATGCCTATAATTATAATGCCATCCCCACAAACACAGCCAAGGGCACACCAAATTGGGCAGACCTTGGTCAAATACCAAGGCACGGATGGCTGCTCCTGATAATCATTGGTCTTGTGTGCCACAAAGCACAAATGGAATGTCCAAACACCAAGTCCTTGGCCTTGTTGCCTCTGCTCAGTTAGGTTCAATTAAATGTTTGAAGAGTATGTACTCCAGTTCCTCTTAGCCAATGGGACACCTGTGGAGGGATGATGAGGTAGAATTTAGAAATGTTAAATTAGTAAATTAATAAATAGAATTACTAAAATCTTTTAAAAGAAACAGTACAAGTTATAGCTTAGCATAGAATTTTAATATTAGAATTATTAAACGTGGCTACATAACTATGATGGCAATTGAACGGCAACAGGCTGCAGATATGTGCGAGCTTGACCATGATAACATCACAATAAATATTGTTTTAGTGATGAACCTCAAATTCCCTCAAGTACTCCTCTCTGTTCATGAACCATACAAATTTATGTTATTTCTGAATCTAGTGACATCTTAGTGTGTACCTCAAGGGTGGATGCCTACCAGGTAAATCAACTATTTGAGCATGATAATATCTGGGATTTAACATTTCTTCAAAATCTCTCTTTTTCATTAATTATCTCCTTCATTGTTTCAAGCCCAGAGTCTATCCCATCATAATTATTGCCCAAGGTGGCTCACTTGTATCCACAAATGGGATTATTAATGAAATGGTCTCTGCAAAACCAATAAAGTACTCAGAATTCATCTACCAAACATCATCAAGGATTAATATTTTGATTTTTTGGATTTCTACATGTTTAATTGCCTCCAAACAACCCAAAGCTCATGGAATTAAATGCTGTTTGAGAGCAATTTGACCTCCACAAGTTGTATCAAGACAATTGTTTTTATCCGGGCATATTTGTATTGACACAGTAGATACAGAGAACTGCTATCAGCTAAAACATATCCAATAGCTTAGTTTGGATCTGTTTCTATGGTCTGATGATGCAACTTGGACACCTTCAAGTTGTTCTTTAACTATAGTCTCCAGGTAAAGCTTTGTGAACAATTTGAATGGAGTATCTGATGTCAAGTCACAATCAAGTAGGCAATATTGGGAAGAAACCTATGTGAATAACAACATCATTTTCCCAGGTACTGCTACAACAACCACAACTACTAATCAAATTGGTTTCTCTTTGGAAACTCCTAGGAATGTTCAGTCCAGAAGGTCTGCAGCAGTTCCAGCACCTAATTTTATGAATAGGAATGGAGAGAGCCATACATCCTCTAAAAGTAAAAACATAATCAATCAAAAAAGTAAGAACATAATCAATCAAAAAAGTAGAACATAAAGCTTCAATACTTCACAGACCCGTTGATCCCTCCCAAGTCCCAATGGATGACACTCTAAATAAATTGAATATTAAAGGGGGGGGGGAATATAGAAAACTACTTTTGTTTTAAACTGTATTATCTGAATATTATAGCAGACATAAATGGACCAGACGATAAGAAGCCAATCTGTTGTACAGCATTTAAAGATGAGAAATTAGTAGATTACCCAAAACTTACTAACTAGCATGTGGCATGGATCATCTCATTATTCCCACAAAATTGCAAACACTCTCAAACTATTTAATCGTTGAGTGAAAATCAAACGTCAAAAAAGTGGGACCATACTTGTTCTAGTGCAACCATGCATAACGACTTTATTTAATATAGAAGCTATATATTGTTAACAAAATAGCACAAAAGACAAATGTACCTGGTAATCTGTTTTGCCATTTGGTGTGAGGCAGGCATAGAATAGAAGCATAAACTGCAACTAGCAGGAGTTTATGTGCGAACCAAAACCCCCACTTGTGCCAATCTCCGACATCGTTGCCATCAATGAACAGAGCAACACCAAAACCAAAAATGTATATTGCCTGTAAAACCGCATCAAACAAACCCAATGACATCAAGTTTATCTCCTGGCCTTCACCAATACATAAGACTAAAAATAAAAATATTCTAACAAGATTATTAGTTGGGTCATACAGAGGCATGGGACTTTCATTCTGTTCTTTTCATCTATATTCAAATCCCTTGTAAGGATGAAAACTTTGTATCATCAAAAAAATTGTTTTTTACCATTCAGTAAAGCCCTTAAGAAGGTAAACCCTGGCCCATGAGACACAAAAAAGGGTGGTCTTATGACAACCAAAAAAAAAATTAAAAACCAGCCAATATCCTCTGAAAAACATGCTGAAGAATACTGCAAGAAGTTAATAAAAACTTCCAGCTCAGTTTGTAAAGCATGTTGGAAGATCAATATTTTCAAGAATTGTCAGCCATCCTTACTAAAAGAATGTAAGAACTCCTGTTGCACTCTTTTCAATGTTGTCCTACAAGAAGAGTTGCAGATTTTGTTATGGTGGGGGCATTTAGCAAGCAATTAAAGTTGACAGTTGAGTGAAGCCCACCAAGATCAAATTGAATGTCACAACTTGCATATCAATAACAGCATAAAACCCATGCAAATTTACCTTCACAATAACATCAATGGCAGCAATGATGCTTGATAGAATTAGAGCTTGTAGCAAAGCATCCCATCCCCTGACATGATTTCCTTGTAATAAAAACACCACCACACTGACTTCCAGGAGAAGCATCCCAGATCGTGTTACCAAAGACAGCACATTAAATGCAGTTGCTTGTGCAGGAAGACCCTGCCATACCTGTATTATCATGACAAATAAAGTAAACTTGAGATTATATACAAGTTAAAAAATGGAGCCTAGTTCCAATTGAATGTCAACAAAATCTAAATCCGACAGAAATTGAAAACCAGGAAACAAATTGAGCTTGCCCACAAACTTGATAGATTCGACAATGTTCTTGATAAAGGAAGAATGCAGAAGGTTGAGAATGAAGTGAGCATTTTCAAAAACAGGTCTGAGAACTGACTATTTGTGCAATGAAAACAAAAATTATGACAATTTGAGACTGTCAATGGACAAAAGATATAGATAAAAATGTTGAGGATCCAAAAAGCAAAGCTGAGGGCAGTAATAGCTGCAGTGCAACTGCCTGATGATTTAAATTCTACTACCACTTTCTTCACTTCCACCTTTTCCCTCTTTTAATGGTAACATAAATGACATGTTCCCAACCTCCTGTTTTCATATGAACATTTTTGAGGTGGCAATACGGATATACTTGGTGATCAGAGCACAGCCGTGCAAGCCTCAGGAAACCTTGTGCAAACATCTATGGTCCTTTGCACCAGCACAAAAGCTTCAGCAGCACCCTGCATCAGGGCACAAATCCATTCAGCACTCTGTGCTAGTGCACAAGCATTAGCCTCATCGCGTGCCATCACACATGGCTCGGCCTCTCTTCACACTTCATCTCGCTGTCACCACACAATCAACAGTGCTACACACCTCGCATCCATGTAGCATTCTCCTTTAGATTGTGGAGTTGGAACACCAACCAACAGGAACTCTACCGTCAAGTAGTTGGAAGGTCAAGCAATTTGGGACGTGAACCATTTCATCTTCTCATTATGTTTTGTAACTATATTTTACATATAGACATTCAATCCTTCATGTTGGAAGGCAAATAGAAGAATAGTCTAGGCCTTGCTATCTATAACATCCCTATTCATTCCTGTTTTGAATAGAAGTAGCACATTATTGCTAAAAGTCTTCCACTTGAATCAATTATGTATTGGATAACTGTGATTCTTGTTTTCCTATGCATAATCTATAATCTTGGATTTCATTAAGATAGGATTGTTCCCCAGAACCCCTAGGATTTGGATCATTGGTATCAAAGTGGTGTTTAGCACATGCTTGTACAAATGCATGCACAACAACAAAAGAAGGTCGCCCACTTAGTTCAACTTTCGAGCATCCGAATGAATGTCGCAGCAACAGTAAAATGGCCGACACATTTAAGCAAATATCTAAGGCGTCTCCAGATGTTCAGAAGATCAATGACAATCTCAAGACACAACACCAAGAGCTTTTTGGCCAGTTTGGCAAACTCATGTGCCAACTTGGACTTATGCCACAGTGTTTTGCCAAAATGCATGTTCGTGCACAATACCAAAGCCCTTTCAGAGTGCAAGTCAATCTGGATATCCCAACATGCAAAGGCAAGATCAACACTACAGCATTGAATAATTGGGTAACACAACTATAGGCATATTTCTTTGTCAACAATTTCAGCAACGCAAGGAAGATATATTTTGCAGCATTGAAGATGTCCATCTCAGTGTCCCACTGGTGGCAAACACTCAGCACACAACATAAAAAGGACCATGATCCAATTCAGAAATGGAATTCCTTTGTTAGCACTTTGCAAGAGGAATACTACCTCCTCAAACATTTTGGATGAGTATATGAAGTTCCAATAGTTGTAATAGTGTAGGGATAAAACCATAGAGGAGTATGCCAACGAGTTCTATGACTACTATAAATGCCTGCTTGAGAACAGCCCAAAGAAAAACAAAGTGCTCAAATACATTAGCAGGTTATCTCCTTACATTCACATCGGGGCAAGCATTCCACAACACATCCAAAATTGAAGCCAAGGCCAAGCTCAAGCAAAATCTTTCCTCGCACAAGAACAACCAAATGCCGGAGTCAACTCCAATGCCCTCCATGTAGAAGAAAAATCCCCTATGCAGAAGCAATAGCCAGACTCAAAATCATATATGGCAAATGTTGAAGCATCCACATCGTTTGTGTGAACCAAGGTCAAGAGCAAGAAGAAGAAGCAAGGTGATCTATGGTACCATCGCCAGTGCATCGGTTCCCACAATGACACTGAATGTCGCCCGCAACAATCGTTAGTTGCTCAAGCTACATCGAATCCCATCAAGCCAACAAGACTGATTAGGAGGCACATTGTCTCAGCACTAATGTCATGGCAATTGACACTTCAAAGGAACATGAGTGTTGAGTTTTTAGCTTAGTTCAGAACTTCTACACAGGTTTAGTGTGAACATGCAGATAGTTCAAGTTATTTCTATTTTGTAATTCCCTTTAATGATTAAAGTGAAATCTTTAATTTAGTTAATAAGTCTAATAAAGTGTGAAAGCGCTAATGACTTAGACTTATCTTCCAAGTCATCTCCTGTGTGAGATAAGACTGCTTTCTTTTTGAGAGATACAATCGCTTTATTGGAAGATTAGAATTTTAGCTAAATAGTATAAAGGTAGAGGCAAGATAGAAAATTAATAACTCAATACAGTGTAATAATTATGTGCAATTGTGAGTAACATCCGTTGTGGAGGTTGCCTTGTAAGTTTCCGAAGGAATGTGAAGCAGGTTACAGGTGTAAATTGTTTGTACTTGTGTTCATCGTTTCCGTTGTTTATTCAATGATTTGTATGTTTAATTCAATCTTGTTCAGCATTAGGACAATATGCATCATGATTGAAATTTGAACATGGTATCAAAGCATAGGGTTTGAAAGACCAAAAGGGCAGATTTGTTTGTAGATCATGCAGGAGGATTTTTGTGAAGAAAACGCGCGACCAAACAGAGGGAGATCACATGAGGGTTTTTCATGGTGAAAAATCATGACTTTTACTCCTAGAAAAATTGCACCCAATTGCAGAGGAAAATTGCAACTTTTTATTAAGCAAATTCACAACTAGTTTCTGATAAAAATCACACCCTATTTGGTAAATCACACGAGATTTTTCATTTAAAATCGCGACTTGATTTCAAATGCAATTGCGGGCTGACTGAAAGCTAAATTGTGGAAGTTTTCACAAGCAAATCATGTCACAGGGATTTTTTATGGTATAAAATTGCGCGCCTGGAGGATGTTTGAAGTCGCAGCCTATGGATTGGCAATGGCTAGGTCATAAAAACCCACGATTGGGTTTGACGGCCAATAAGTTTTTAATTACAAGCTTATTTGTTCGTGGCTAGGGCAAGAGGTCGACCAGCGCTAAGATTTTGAAGCCATTTTTGAAGGAATTAAAACGGTGGCTAGGGTTTGTTGTTGCTAGGGTTTCATATGGGGGATAGGATATAAAACCAGCAAGGTTTTGAATTACAAGCTAGGGTTCGTAACCGAAAGGGTTTTGAAAAAGGTTTTTTTTTTAATTTTTCGAGCAATTTATTTCCAAATTTCAACAAGTCGTTTTTCGGGGAAAAAAAATATTTTTGATGGCATCGCCTAGGTCTCTGTTCGAAGACAGGTTGGATGCGCAATAAATTTCCTACCTGGGAAAGTCAGGGTGACGTTGTTTCTAGAGGAAGATGATCTCTAGGACATCTAAAGGATCAGGTGACTTCACCTACAGATGCATAGGATTTGGCTATTCACAAGAAGGAAATTAAAGCCAAGCAAATGATCCTAGATGCAGTGAAGGATCATTTAATTCCGCACTTGTTAGAGAAGAAAACAGCCAAGGAGATGTTCGACGCTCTGGTTAGTCTTTTCCAGAGTGAACATTAACAGGAAAATGACATTGAGAAACAAACTAAGATCCATAGAGATGTCTAGTTTGGATACTATTACTAGTTACCTTTTGAAGGTCACTCAGCTTCGTGACCAGCTTGTAGCAATCGAGGAGAAGGTGGAAGATGCAAAGCTAGTGAACATAGTTTTAAATGGGTTCTCATCTTCATGGCAAGCTTTTGTTCAGGGCATTGGTGCCAGGGAAAAGCTTCCATCCTTTGAGAGATTGTGGGATGATTCTATCCAAGAGAAAACTCGGATGGAATCATGAATCAGCAAGACGGGTAGTGATGAGAATGTAGCCCTTTATGGACAGACAAAGGGAAATAAAGGAAACGGGAACAGCAAGGGAAAGGGGAAGGATGAAGACTCATCCTTACAATCATGGAAGAAGGACTTGACTAAAATCAAGTGCGTCAATTGTCATACGTTTGGTCACTATGCATCACAATGTCCAGACAAAAAGAACCAAGGGAAGCAGTAGCAGAAGGAACTTACAGCCTCTACAAAGACTCAGATGAACAAATTTGCTGCCAAATTTGAGAAAGATTTCTCAATGGTTTCTTGTCTCTCTACAAGCACAATGTCAAAGGATGCATGGTATGTGGAGAGTGGGGCCTCTCGACATATGACATCATTTTACAAACTTGAGAGAATATGACTTAAGAGTGCAGATTGAGCTTGGTAATGATGCCAAGTATTCAATCGCAAGAGTTGGCACAATTTTTTTTAACTACAGTCAAGAAACTCTTTGGATCTGACAATGTATTGCTTGTTCCTGGTCTCAAGAAAAAATTGCTTTTAGTTTCAGTGATTGAGGATAGGAGCTTTGTAGTTGAGTTCAAGGATCACCAAGTCATTATCAAACTGAAGGGATCTAGCCCAATTTCAGCATAGGTTATAGGGGTTAGAGAAGGCAACCTTTATAGGTTACATGGTGAACCAATTTCAGCTCTAGTGCATAACAGTGATAAATTGATAATTTGCATGAGTTATGGCAAAAGAGGACAAGGCATCTACATCATGTAGCGTTGCCTATTCTGAGGGGCAGATTGTCACAGGACTTCCAAAGTTCAGCATTGAACATCATGGAGTTTGTAGAGGATGCACGCTTGGCAAGTTTGCCAAGGTTGCTTTCCTAAGCAACAAGCATAGGTCTAAAGGGATTTCAAACTTAGTGCATTCAAATATATGCGAACCAATGTCAGTGGGATCAATTGTAGGAAGCATGTACTATGTTTCCTTCATTGATGACTTCTCTCGCAAGACATGGATCTATCTCTTGAAGACCAGGGATGAGGTTTTTAGCAGGTTTTAGGAGTTCAAAGCTCTTGTTGAGAACCAAACAAGAAAGAAGACCAAGGTCTTGAGATCGGACAATGGAGGAGAGTATATCTCCAAGAAGTTCGAAGGTTTTTGCAAGGAAGCAGGAATAATGTATTGTTCCCTTTTTCTTCAATAATCAAAAAAAATGGAAATTGGTTAGCTTTTATTATTTTCCTGAAAGCTAACTATTTGTTAAGGGAAAGGAGAATTTAAAAAGACCAAATATAGCAAGATAAATTTATATTCTTTTAAAAGAAAATCAGTTTCTTGCCTCTAGTGGCATTGAGGCAATTGGTGGGCCCATTTTCTGTGCACGCCTATTCTTGGTGAGCACTCCTCTATGGGGGAATTTAATATGATTCTTTTGCTAATTCTAGCTGAGCGTTGGCTGAGTGGCGTTAGAAGGTGGCCTGACATGATTCTTTGCTATTCCTACTAGGTGTGGGGTTTTTTTTTAAGAGAACATTCGCTCATTTGGGAATTCATTCATGCAGTTTGATATTTCCAATTGTTATTTGAGACCCTGAGCTGTTTAGCAAGGTATTGTGAGGTGTTTACCTCAAATTCACCTCCAGTTTCAACAGTGAGATATCAGTCCTAGCTGGGAACAGTTGATGATTTCACTCAGAAATCATACTCGTGCATAATGGAGTTTGATGTATTCTGATAGGATCAGGTTTGCAAGTTTTGGTTTGTTGTGACAATTCATTTGAGAAGTTTTTGGTGTTGTGTGTGAGTGAGTTGGTTGAAGTTTCCTTGTTTTCTACTTCAAGGCGTACAATTTCAGGGCTATATAGCAGGTGTTGTTGGTGGTTGCAGTGACTCATAGACTAAAGTTTGAATAAAAATGAAGATTGCTCATTATAAGATCCCACAAGGCAACCCTTTCTAAGCACATTCCATTAGTGTTACTGTTGTGTATGATCTTCTGTGGCTTACCGTACTTTGACAGGGCCGTACAAACAAACTGTTGGGCGTGAGTCTTCTGGGTCTGATCGCTGGTGATTTGGGGTTGCAAAGTAAATTGTAACAGTCTCAAATGAGGAGCAATGCAGTGATGTCAACTTTGGAATAGGAGTGAAGCTTGTTCAAATCAGATTTCTGTAGTACCTGGCATTCATGGAGCAGCTGTACATCAGCATTAGAAGATTTGTTGTAGCACTGATGCATGACAACAGGGTTACCATGGGGTTTTGTTGAAATAGGGGTTGATTTAGTCTTTGTTATACCAAATCAGCCTGATCACTAGGTTTTATAAGTAAACAATTTATTTGTTTATTCATTCTATGTCCTGATGCCTAATAACAGTTGTGACATTCAATACAAAAAAAAATTAAAATAAATCAGTAGCATCAGTTTCTTTTAATGAATTGCATTGAGTTTCTTATCGCAAACAAAGGGTGCACATTATAAATAAAGAGGGAGTTGACAATTCCGTACAACCCGCAGCAGAATGGGGTTGCAAAGCGGAAGAATCGATCAATCATAGGGGCTGCTAAGGCCATGATTCATGACTTGGACTTGCCTATGTTTCTTTGGGCATAAGCATGTCTTACAATAGTTTACATCCAGAACGGGTGTCCTCACAAGATTTTGGAGGACAAGACACCAGAGGAGGCATTTAGTGGTGTGAAGCCAAAGGTGAGTCATTTCTGCATCTTTGGTTGTCCAAATGTATATCCATATACCTGTAGGGAAGAGGACAAAATTGGAACTCTCTAGCAAGAAGGGTTTATTTGTAGGGTACAGTGAGATTTCAAAGGCCTACAAAGTCTACATTCCAGAGTTTAGGAAAGTTGTAATCAGTAGGGTTGTCACGTTTGACGAAGACTTTGCATCCAAAAAATCTTAGGAATCCATTCCAATAGCAAAAGATGACGAGCAAGAAGATCTGAAGGTTAAGCCTTCATAGATTCCAGTTGCTTCCAATTCAGGACAGCAGCCTTTAGGTGAGGAGGGAGAAACTTTAGCCCCTTCTTCTTCTATTAGGAGACCTCGATGGTTTGAACACAAATAAAAGGGATGCTCAGGGGCATGTTGAGGCTCTTAGGAGCACATTCGGGGCGAGTAAGCCTTCGAAGAAGTTTCCTAATTACATAGCTTTGATGAGTACCTTCATTGAGTCTTCCAGCCTCCGAGAAGCAGCGGATCGGTAGGTAGCTGCTGCAAAATTCCTTCTTTGCTAAACGGGAGTGTTGAGTTTTTAGCTCAATTCAAAACTTCTGCACAGGTTCAGTGTGAACGTGCAAAAAGTTCGAGTTATTTCTATTTTGTAATTCAATTTAGTGATTAAAGAGAAATCTTTTATTTAGTTAATTAACTCTAATAAAGTGCAAAAGCACTAATGACTTAGACATATCTTCCAAGTCATCTCCTTTGTGAGATAAGGTTGCTTTCTTTTGCTTTCTTTTTGAGAGATAAGATTGCTTTATTGGAAGATTAGATTTTTAGCTAAATAGTATAAAGGTAGAGGCAAGATAGAAAATTAATAACTCAATACAATGTAATAATTCCATATAGTTGTGAGTAACATCAGTTGCAGAGGTTGCTTTGTAAGTTTCCGAAGGAATGTGAAGCAAGTTACAGGTGTAAATTGTTTGTACTTGTGTTAATCGTTTCCGTTGTTTAATTTCAATGATTTGTATGTTTAATTCAATGTTATTCAGCATGAGGAAATTATAAATCATGATTGAAATTTGAACAATGAGTGTCTCCTTCATACTAAGTGTTGGGTCAACAAACAATCAACGCATGTTATCATTGACAGTGGCAACCAAAAGAACGTCATTGTGCAAGATGCAGTTGAGCCCCTAGGTCTTTCCATTGAAGCATGCTCAAGACCATACTCTTTGAGATGTTTACAACAAGGTAAGGACATTCAAGTAAAATGCTAATGTACTTTCAACTTCAAGTATGCAATTAAACCCATGCAAGACACAATCACTTGTGATGCCACAATATTGGAAGTCTACAACATTATACTTGAGAGGCCATATGTGTACAACAAAGATGGTGTCTATCAAGCAAAGCCGCAGCAATGGACAATTCATGTTAGCAACTGCTACTTTAATCTTCATGAGTTTTCACTGAAAGCCAAGATAGCTTTAATTTTTGCCAAACAATATCCCAAGATCATTTCCCACGTATAGAAGTTTGTGTTTCTCATGGTCCATCTAGAGGCACCTACGTAGGAGAACAAACACACATTGGCAGTGCAAAAACACTGTCGTAGCAACAACTAAACAAGGTACTATGGAAGTATGGAGATGTCTTTGAAGAGCACAAAGACCTTCCTACACACTGCGCGGTGCAACATAGGATTGATTTGATTCTAAATCACCTCTTCTAAATAGCCTTATGTACTAATCTGTTTGGGATAATGATAGAGTTTGGCACCAAATTCAAGAGCTAAATTGATTAGGACAAGATCAGACACAACTCTTCTCCATGTAGCAGCTTGCTAGTCCTTGCACTAGAGAAAGATGCCACATGGCACCTTTGCATTGGCTATTGCACACTCAACAAGATCACAAGGAAAAATAGGTATCCCTTGTTGCACATCGACAATCTTCTATACTAGCTCTGCTATGCACAAAACTTGATTAAGATCGACCTCAAGTCAAGATATCATCAAGTACCAATTCATCCAGAAGATATATGGAAGACAACATTTGAAAACCAAGGAGAGACTATACGAATGGATGGTTATCCTTTCAGCATGTGCTTGATGAACAACATCCTGTGACCCTTCACCAACTGCTTTGTAATTGTCTGCTTGGATGACATCCTCATCTTCAACAAGACATGGCAAGAACATATGGAGCACATCTCATGCATCCTAGATACTCTACACCAACACAAGTTCTAAGCAAACTTCAAAAATGTACTTTCAGCACAATGCAAATTTAGTATATAGGCTTCATCATTGATCACATAAGCATCCATGTGGACCCAACGCAAATCAAGGTAATTAAAAACTGGCCAACTCCAAGCAACGTCACTGAATTGTACAACTTTCTTGGACTTTCAAATTTCTACCACATGTTTTTCCTTGAATTCTCCCACATCTCTTGGTCACTCAAACAAATCATGCATGCCAAAGCAGCGTTCATTTGGACACTTGCACAATAATATGTCTCAAGAAGCTCAAATAGTGCCTTTGAAGTTTGCACAATGCCTATTTTGGCAATGCAAAACATTGGGCACCCCTTTTAGATTCAAATCGATGCATTTGACTATGCCCTCAATGCAATACGCACATAGCTCGGGAATTTGGTCACTAACCACTCGAAGACACTTAGTGATGTAGTTTTGCACTACTCTGCCTATAAAAAAGAATTGTACGCCATTGTTAAAGTTGTCAAGCAATGGTGCCACACTATCATTTTGGGTAAGGAGACAATCACTCATTTTGATCATAAGCTACTTCAATTTCTACACACACAGAGGAAGTTGGAGAATGCATGCCACATGAAGTGGATGAGATTTGTAGGAATTCCATCTAGTGATCAAGCACAAGAAGGGAAAAGACAATAAGGCAGTAGATTGTTAGACTCACACAGCCACAATTTCTCTAACTAGGAGACACTCTACTCAACAAACATGGACTTCACAGAAACCTACACCACACTTGTGAAAGGTAAACAAGTTGGCAAATTCCATTTGTCCAAAGCTTTTCTTCAAGCCTGGACATCTCTATGTTCTAGAAGTCGCATCTCACCAGTGACTCATCTGGGAAATGCACTACACTAAAATAGTTGGACATTTCAGCATTACCAAGACATGGGTAGTGTGGCAACAACATTTTGATTGGTCTCATATGCATGCAAACATTGATCGCCATATCAAGTCCTACATTCCTTATTGCACAACCAAGCCCATGAATAGGAAGCTCAAGCTTTACACACCTCTAGTGGTACCACAAAGGCCCTAGGAATCTATCAACATGGATTTCATGAGCGAACTCCTTATGACAAAGCACCAGAATGACTATGTTTGTTGTAGTGGACAAACTTTCAAAGATAGCCATCATGGTTGCATGTAAGAAAAGCATCATCACATTGGAGCCACATGCCTCTTCTTCAATCATGTCCAAGCTCATTTTGGGCTACCAACATCCATTGTTTCTAATCAAATCACAAGGTTTGTTAGCACATTTTGGCAATCCTTGTAGTAGAGACTGGATATACAAATAGATCAATCAACAACCTTTAATCCAATACTAGACAGATAGACGAAGGTGGTCAATTGCACCCTTTTGCCGGAACTGCCCTCTTGTATCATCAAGCCATCACCCATAAATACAACTCCAACATTATTTGATTCTAGATTTAGGCAAATGCCTACTATACCATCTACAAATTCTACTAATTCTTGAAATGCTCTTTGTTAATACGTATATAATTGACTCAACTACCACAGTAGTGCTTTCAAGGGTCTATCTAAAGAAAGTACACTCGACCATGGAATGGAGTAAAGGTCGAACAAACAAAAGTGGAGTGAGCTCTTCTCACACACAGCACTTGATAGCTCACTGTCAAAAAGAAATGAATTCCACCTGAACTTTTTCACCATGGGCACCTACCGTGAATCTAAAATTGCACACATCACACTTGGGATGACAACCTACTCTACACCAACATGCCTACAATAGATCTCTACATAGTTCTACAAGGCATAGTCCTTTCCAAAAATGTCTTGGGTTTCAGCTTCCTGCCAGCACTCTTAAACATATCCTATTGCGCACAATCTCAGGCGGAGTTGTGCACATAGGAATGCGAAGCAAATAAAGCATAGAAGTATTGCAACACATTTAGAGTGTCCACAAACAAGTTCAAAAGATTCTCTTGAGCCAACAAAAAACATAAAAAGAATGCCATGACACACACCGCCCCTTACTCATTCAAGGTTGGTGACAAAGTGTGGTTGCATCTTTAGAAGGAGTGCTTCAAGGGTCCACATAGGAAGATAAAGCCTCTATGCTATGTTCCATATACCATCTTGTGTGCAGCTAGTGAGAACATTTTCATTCTCGATCTCCCATAACACCTAGGTTTGTATTCAATATTAAATGTGGAACTCCTTAAGCCATATTTTCCTCCTCATCTTGAGCCAACAACAACCCAAAATCCTTCAAACTTGGATCCTGAGAATCTACCCATAGTTGTTTGAGATGAAATCATACAAATGGCCACAATGCACACCCTCCAAGGTTCACATTATCTATTCAAAGTGGTTAAGGCAAGGCAGTGCGTAGATCAAGCAAAGTGGTACAGTCTTCAACATCTTCATGTTCAATTTGCACAACTCACTGAAGATGTTATGGTGGCCACTGCTTCTCAAGAAAGGGTGAATGATCAAAGCATAGTCCTACAAGCCTCATAGAACCTTGTGCAGATGACTATAGTCCTTTGCATCAACATGCAAGCTTCAGCAATGCCCTATGTCAACATGCAAGTCTATTCAGCACTCTACACTAACGTGCACCACCATGCATAACTCAACCCCTCTTCGAGTGCCACCTAGCTATCACCATGCAATCAACAATTCTATGCACATGGCATCCACATAGCATTCTCCTTTAGGCTGTGGGATTGGAATGCCAAGTGTTAGGAACTCAACCATTAAACAATTGGAAGGTCAAGTGATTTGGGGCATGAACTGTTTCATCTTCTCATTTTATTTGTAAGGCATTCAATCCTTCATGTAGGAGGAGATAGATAGAAGAATAGTCTATGTAACATCAACCCATATAATACACAATTATCATAATAAATAAATATATGAATTACAACAATGCACTCATTAGATCATGATTTACATCAACACATGACCATCAATCTTCAAAGAAAGTATTTCTTATTTCACTGAGTCCATACAAGTGATACACTATGTAATCAATAATTACATAATGCATCCCTGTAATAGTAATGTCATAATATATTATCTAATCAACGATTGTAATCTGATAAGGTAAGAATAACTCATATTCAATAATATAATAAGGCTAGAAAAAATAGCCCACATCTTATTCTTCCTGAGTAATTTCTCTGGTGATTTATCTCACCAAGGATCTTAAGAATTCACAAACACAAAGATGGTCCCATCCTAGGGGCCAAACCTATGCCTCGGGGGCTCATAAGAAATGGCCTTGCCTACATATTGAGATCACAGGCTCTGTAGTTCGTCGACACAACCCTTCATCAAGTTACACAATGTTTTTAAACAAACTAGTTTTCAACACTTTTAGTTTTAATAGATCTATAAAATCATGTTACACATATCAATGGTCATCAAGCCCCACAACATAAGAATGTCCTAATCATCTCACCATGATATCTTGACATTCAATAGGATTTATATATATATATATAAGAGGCAAAGTCCATATCTGAATTCAATCCTTTAAGTTTAATTAAAAAATGATATATTTCCAAGGTAATATTGTTTACTGAAATAGTCCTCTGAGGATGTTAATCTACTTTACAACCCAATTCCCTAAATCCACATAATACTAGGATACAGTGGCCAAGAGGTCTTCTACCTCATCACAACATAGTTGGGACTAAGTTGTCACCTAGTTTTACACATAGTAGCTCACAATCAATCTAAAAGTAGCTAGTACATAATACCATCTTCTACCTCCATAAACAACTTTCTATCAAGATGTTAGTATTCGTCATATAAAACTTTCAATTAGGACCAACAGGCTAAAATGCCTCAAACACTAGACATGTAAGCAACAATTGTCCTTATCCGACATTAGACCATCTCTAGGTTATAGTTTTAATAATATTCTTATCCAAGGATAATAGTTTATTGGATAGGCCAACCCACGTCTTAATCATAAAAGACACAAATATGGACTAATCCACTCAATTTTACGTGGATCTAAGGACAAAGGACTTATTATCTCATTAATCAAGGTTAATTAAAATTCCCTAGCATTCTATGTAATGTCCCCTTTTTTATCAATAATTGACTCGAAGACAATTAGCCTTGTTCCTAGTATTTCACAAAGGCTAACTTGGCGTTTAAAGGGAAATCACCTTTTTAAATAATTAATTTTAAGCTGTCTAAGGTTCTAATATTATATTTTAAAGTTGACAACTTATATTATTTAAAAAGTGTCTATTAACCCTCCAGGGTGGCGCTTGACTTAGAAAAGTCATATTTTCTTAAAGTGGTGTCTCATTATGGAGAAGAAATAAATATTACATGAAGCCATAAAGTAATACTTAATATTATTTCTCTTGGGCGCTTCACGGGAAGTTTATAAAAGAGGATTTCAATGCTCATTTGAAGTTTATGCATTTTGATATGAAATCTCTGTGAGAGCTTTTGAGCTTTGTCCTGTGGAGTTGGAAACTTCATTCCTTCTTTAGTTTCGGTTGTGAAAGATCAACCCTAGCTAGTCTTATTGGGTGATTTTGCCTCTAAAATCACATAGAGCTTCAATGGAGTCCTTTTGTTGTGTTACTGAGAAGAGTATTTTTTATGTGTCCTGAAGATGATTTTGGTGGTGCAAATTTCAGTGATATATTTGGTGTGTTTGATGCTTTTCCTGTGAGTTTTTTTGTGTGCATATTCTAGCCGTACTCTGTTGTCCAAGGCCATACTTTTCTGGGCGCCATACCATGCTAGGCATGGAGTTTTTGGAGTGAAATATTCTTTTATTGCTGAAGGTTTTGTTTGTTTCTCAGGTGCCACCCTTGAGTATTATGTAGCTGTTTGAGGAGAAACAAGGGCAAAATGGAAGGTTTAATGCAGGTTGTACTGCTGTTTAGGGGCCGTACAGGATGAGCTGGGCGTGGGGTCTGCTAGGGTAAAATGCCCCACTTTAGCTTGTCAAAATACATTGAATGGAGGTGCCTAGACATTGGAAGGGGTCTGCAGTGTTTGGAGGGTGGAGAAACTGCAGATTGGGGCATGGTGAATGTTTTAGGAGGTGCTGGAATAGTGTTTCAGTGCTGCTCACTCAGAAATTCAGACCTGCAGCAGTCAGAACAGCAATCCAGTATTGATTTCAGACCTTCAATTCTTGTCTCACAGCCTCTACTCTGGTATATTTCATTTACTCTTTAGTTTGGGGTTGATTGTAGTAGTTTGCTTTCAGATTACATGTACTTCAGCTTGTATGCATCAGCTACAGCAGTGTTTTAGATTTCAGACCAGAAATAAGTAAATTGCAGCTCATTTTATTTACCTTTATTTCAATAGTTGCAATGAATAATGAATGTAAACACTGGATGGTAGTACCACCAGTGTATCTACATAGCTTGCATGTCATTTTGTAATCTACTAGACAGTTCACCGCCAGTTTATATAGCATACTGCATTACAAACCCATTTTGGCATTGAACGAGCTTATTGACCAATTTGGTCTTGATACAAGCTTAGACATTCTGCCAAGGTCCATCTATACACACTAGTCCCGCTGAATAAGTGGTTGACAGGTCGGCTTCGTCGCCTTGCGTGTGTCTCTGGTCAGCTTGTCGCCTTGCATTTTGTCTCTGCATTCAAACAACTAGCTGTGTGATTCGAGCACCATATGCTCCCGCCTTGCCCACCTTGGGATCTGAGTGATCAGAAAGTGTGTCGGAAACTATCTGTGATTTGGATTTCAGCTAACATTATTTTGGAAAAAATTACGGTGCCCATTGCATTCTAATAGAATCTCAATTATTTATTTGGAGAATTTATCATAATACTACCTCCACATAAAGTACTAACAATAGTTTAACATTGCAATTTCAAATGCATACAAGGAAAACTAGTCACACTTCCATCCTTGTCAAAGATAAAAACAATGACATATCTCGAACAAGATCATGTACCTCTAATAAGGGTAAGTACTAACATCTAGTACTAATCATACTTAAAGCTCAAACTCAACATTCCTTAAGAACTTATCCAATAACGAAAACCATGCATTACTTAACTGGATATGATTGTCAAATAACTCTTAATTGTTCTTTATTTGGAGGATACCATTTAAGTACTAGGTACATCTGTATCTCCATAATAGAAGGTAGAAGAGATTGATAAGGTTTCTATCTACTTGAGAAAATGAAGAGTTTTAAATCATTGATCAAGGGAGTCATAATCATAGTGGACAGCAAATAACTATAAGGGTAATAAAGTAGTGTTCTACTAGTACGATCATTAATATGAGCAATGAGAGACAATCTTTATGAAGGAAATGCTATCCTATAGATGGAGTTATTAACTTAAACACGTTGTTGGTTTTTTCACTAAGGAGCATTTAATTTTGAAAACATGCCATCTCGCTGGTTGACTGACAAGAGCTTTAGTAATTTAACTCTCTGCTGCCCACACAACTAGATCACCCATGTCAGAAGAATAAGAATAAAGTATAAAACCTCTAGAGAGGATGCCAAGAATATTTAATATGGAGAAATCTACACAACAAAAAGCCATGCTTAGAATCTGATCAACAACAGCCATGTATTACTAAGATGATTCTGTGGACCTCAGTTTCTTTGTAAATCAACAAATATCAGTAAGATTGAAGATTTAAATTTATCTTAATCTTTTCCAATGATGAGAACCAACAAGGGTTCAATCCACAATGTTAATGTAAGCATCAACAGGCTAATATGACATCACAGACATTTTGCATGAATATGGGCATCCATCAAGCTAAAAAAATACACAAATCATGATGCAGTTTGCGAATGCCCTGGTACACAGGCATGCATTAGAGAGGAGATATGGACTAGACATGTGAACTGTTTGACTGAATGCGTCAAAGAGTCATCATTTCCTGAAATGCATTGATTGCAGGAAATGCACAAAATGAATTTGTTGAAAAGGCTTTAGAAATTTTCAAGTAAATGTAATTGTTACTCCTATCTCAAGAGACATCATCTCATGGAATGCATTGATTGCAGGATAGGCACAAAGTGAATTTGAAATTGTTCCTCCAACACGAATTTCAGGCTCTATTACATATAGCAAAGGTGTGATATAAACGATAATTCACTGTTTATTTTTCTATTGGCTTGCTTTCGAAAATAGTCAAAAACAACAAACTTGATTGTGATGTTGCCCCTAGAAAAACCATTGAGAAACTGCCGTGCTGAATGGAATGAAAGGGATTAAATATTTATCCTAATTACCTATTCCATTATCAAGCAAAAATAGTTTGTTTTAAATCCATCAACTATGACAATTAAAAGAAGCAACGAAGAGCAAAAACTCTTCTCACAAAATGGCAAGAGCACGATAATATAATTGAAAGAAGATGTGAAGAAATATTTGACAAATAACTTGCCCTTGGCTTCTCCATCTTTGTCAATTGAAGAGGTGACGTAGAGACCCTCACTTCCACCATAACAGAAGAAGGAGTTGCCCTGCGCAGAAAACCTGCCATTGTTATACCCGTGAATGGAAGCATCAACCTCTGGTGGCAATTCCCTAGGGCCACCAAGGGGTGTGGATATGTTTTAAAACTTCTGGTACCGGTATCCATGCATGCAAATGTGGAAGTGTAAACAAGGCACGTTAGCTTTTTCACACAGTGCCTAAAAGAATGCGGTCTCATGGAATACCACATTTGCAGGATATCTTTGAATCCTCCATTGAACAGTCCTTCCCCCCTCCTTAGCAAAAATGGAACTCCCTGTGTAATCCAGATTCCCATCGAAAAGCCAATTCTTAGCATGCAAAGTTTGAAAGGCTTATTTAGACACGTATGCAGAATCTCCCCACACAAACAAGGCACGTCCCTTTCCTTTACCACATGCCTCCAAGAGGTGTTATCACACGGAATGCCCCCCTCTTGGGATATGCACTAAATCCATTTATTGAAAAGAACCTGCAGGATAGAGGAATTTCATCCAATGTTGAAATTGTAATGCCACGGTAGACAAGTGTGCAAAATGTGGAAGAACAAACAAGGCACGTGGACTAGTTTCAAGGTAACAATGACACGTCAAGTCTTGAATATTTCGAGGCACCTATGAGATTCATCTTGAAAATCCATATTAAAATGGATTTATGCATAAATATGTGAGCATGAATGCTAATGCGTATGACATACATATTCAAAAGTTCTACACTATAAATATTATATCTCTAAATTATTATAAGATGTCCTCAGGCATTTTTGCCCCTAAAAAAAATGACAAATCAAGCAACTCTAGGTAATGAATTGGCAGAATTACCTTGCTTGACATGAGCCTCACTAGAAGTGCACACTCACAATGTAGAACTTTTGTGACTAAAAAGGATATAAATATTTTTTTTAATGCATATTGGATTTCTTCACATGCCAATATGCATGAAATGATGAGACAATGACCTCGTTGACAACAATCGTTCCTCGACTATTCTACTCAGTCCTTTGCAAGGGTTAGAGTTGAATGCTCTGATTTACTAGACCAGGCCAAGGAAGTATGTGAAACGGGTTCCCATGGATTACAAAGAATCCTTAAAAAAACAAATATTTATGTAGGCAAAACAATGGGATGTGACAGTCTAGGCAAACCAGTCTGATGTGTTTACCACTTCTGGTCACAAGAACTCTCATTCTTTGACTTGCTATCTGTAACATCCACCGTATCCAAATCATTCATGTTTTAAATAGAAGTAGCACATTACTGCTAAAAGCCTTCCACTCGATTCAATTGTGTATTGGATAACAGTGATTTTTGTTTTCCTATGCATAATCTATAATTGTCTTTCAGTTAGATAGGATTTTCTCTTAGACCTCCTGGCATCCAAATCACTTGGTCCTATGAAGCAATTTTGGTGTCGCGGCCCTCTGATTTTGCTCAAAATGATGAAAGTGTTGAAAGTTTGAGTTTGTTGCCTATATTCCTTTAAGTCGATGCCAAATAAGGGAAGGCAAGCCACCCAAAGTTAAACAGCCAGCATATTGTTTGTTATTTGAGATTTTGGATGCCCAAAATAACAAACAATGTGCCAGCTGTTAAAGCTTTACCAGGCAAGCCCCCTTGCCGGGTGCACAAAGGCAGCTCTATTGGTTTTTCCCATTTACTATCGCCATCGTAAAGGCTACTCGGTAGTGGTAGTGGTGCCTACATTGAATCTCATTTCCATCTCACACTGGTAGTGGTGCCTACAATCTCGAAGGTGCAACAATAATAGTGGTCTCTCAAAGACCGAAATTTCTTTTGTATATGTTGGATAAGAAGAATCCTTAATAAACATGAGGTTTTCACGGTCCATGACTATGAATGAATTGCTTTTGAAAAAAAATGGGTTCTTGTTTGCATCAACGTTTTGAATCGCAGTCGGTGATCTGTCATAAGGATGAGAGAAGAAAAAAGGCTTCCTGCTATAAACTAAATGTAACACAATTTAAACAGTTGGGCGTTGAAGTATAAGGAAAAGAAGGCTGTTGGAAATTTGATGTAATTGAGAGGGGTTAGAAGGTGAACCTGAAGTACACACCAGAGGAGATTGAAAATTGAGACGAGCCAAAGTAAGGCATAGCAAGATGCCATGATGTATGATGATGATCCGCTCCGTCTTAATCTATCGAGGCTGCTCTTCATCTGCGACACCAGAAACATGAGAAACCCCACCGCAGGGACTATCACAGCTATGTTATACCACATCCCATACCCATACTTAGCACTCGCGTACACCAACCACTGCATCTTCCAATAATAATAATACCGATTGTGTTTATGCCCTCTGCCTCCTTTATCTTCTTTCTCCCTCCTTCATTCAAATTTCACCGCAATTCAACTCACAATCCTTCTCATTTCTGTTATCCTGTCTTTCCAGTCGAGAGAAAACAGATGGTCTTATCACACTTATCCTCTGTAATTTTGTCGAAGAGTCGAATCGGGAACGAACTCGCACGGATTTATAGTTGTTAGATGTCTGAAAACAAATTAAGTGTGATGTCGTTCGTTCGTCTGAAAAGAAATCAACCTCATGTAGGGTTATGAATGTCTCCTGTATTGGAAAATGAACGATATATTTGCAGAGGAAAAAGACACGCAGCCTCTACGAAATAAATATGTATTAGGGATTCACAGAACAATCAATATAGCAGTCGAATTTGGTGCTAGATAGGTATATAAAACTCTAAAAGAGTTGAGTATTAATTGCATATGCATGCCCTTATCCTTAAGTTTTGGTTTATGAGAATTTGGTTGTCTTTTCTGTATTAACTAATGTATAAGATGGTGTATTTTTACATGGAAGTTGGTAAGAAAATTTAACTTAGTTCCATCGTAATTTTTCTCGAAGATCTAAGTTTGATTGTGCATCTCCGGTGTTCATCATCTTAGTTCTTTGGCTTTTCATGGTTGCTATCACTATAGGTGTAACACCCAGTTTAGTTTTCACCCTAAAAACTAAGTTTTAACCAAAGGTAATAATTTTTTTAAAAAGTTTAAAGCAGAAAGATAATTTGTTTTTCACCCTAAAACCAAGTAGTTTATCCATTGACTAACAATAATCATGAAATTATAAGTTATAAAAAAAGGATCTATCCATCTACAACATTATACAATATGATGATTAAAGTTACTTAGAACATTTTCAAAATAGAAACTTACCAAAGTCACTGCATCTCGATTGTCGACCATCCAAATTCAAGTCTCGACAAGCCTCAAGAATATAGAAGAGAATATATCTTCAAGGAGCTTAACCTCCAACCACAGACCGTCGGTCTCCCGCACTCCTTCCTATCCGGAAGTGGCCCTACCCTACTCAAAGAGGATAGACTTAGGATAACCTGTTAGATTTATACCCAAGCATGCAAGTGATTGAGAGAAAGCAAAGTAGAAATCAGATATGAGCTAAATAAACTGTATTCAACTCAAGAGAATGCAAAGCATTACAATAGAATGGGGTGCTCATATGAGAGCAAGAGGTGGGTATATATATGATATTCCACCCAAGAAACTCAATACACAACCAATGTGGGATAAAGTGAAAAAGTCCCTAAGTAAGCTTAACCTAGTGTGAAAAGAGCTGAGGTGGAGAACAAGCTAAGAAATAGCTAAATAACAAAGTAACCCTGTTCACACTAACACCCCCCCTGAAATGCAACTTAGGGGGAAATGGTGACAAAATGCAAAGATGGGTCCCGGCAACAAGGCCTGATGAGGTACCCATGTACAAAGAATCCTATCAAAAAAAAAGAAAAGGAAGGAGAAAACCCAGTGGGAAAAAACTCCCCCATGAGAGGATAAAGCAGGAAGGGCTAAGAGACCCCCCCAGAAGAGATGTCCCACACCCCCAAGAGAGACCAAAGATGAACATACTTGCTCTCAGTGAAGGGTTTAGTGAAGATATCCGCAACCTGGTCTGTTGTAGGACAATACTGCAAATCAATGACCTGCTCCTGAATCAGCTCCCTGAGAAAATGCATGTGGATCTCGATGTGTTTGGTTCGCTGATGATGAACCAGGTTCTTCGAGATCTGGATGGCGCTCTGGTTGTCACAGTAAATGACTGAGGGCTTCTGAAAAGTGATGCCAAGTTCAGTGAGGATATTTTGAAGCCAGATAGCCTCAGTGGCGGCATTGACAACCCCCCAATACTCAGCCTCAGTCGAAGAAAGAGCAATAGCATGTTGCTTCTTGCTCTGCCAACAAATGGGACCAGAACCAAGGTGAAAGTTGTAGCCAGATGTGGACTTTCGATCATCAAGATCACCAGCCCAATCAGAATCAGTGTATCCAACCAAGTCTGAACCTGTGCCTGCTGCATAGTGAATCCCGTACCTGTGAGTGCCCTGTATGTAGTGTAAGATGCGTTTGGCAGCCTTCCAATGAAGCTCATGTGGCTCCGTCATGAAGCGTGAAACAATGCCAACTGCAAATGAAATGTCGGGGCGAGTATGAGTCAGATAGATGAGGCTACCAACAAGCTGACGATACAAAGTGGCATCAGCAAGTGGTGTGGAACACTTTGCCTCAAGCTTGACTCCAGACAGGAAGGGAGTCGGTGCAGGCTTACAATCAGCCGTGTGAAAACGAGCCAAAAGATCAAGAGCATACTTGGGCTGTGCAAGAGAGATCCTAGAGGAGGTCTGAGTGATCTCAATCCCAAGAAAATAGTGCAAGAGACCCAAGTCAGTCATGGCAAACTTGTCATGCAAAGAAGTCTTGACACTCGCAATGATGGATGAAGTGCTCCCAGTGATAATCAAGTCATCAACATAGAGAGCCAAAAAGAGAAGAGCATCCTCCTGTCTCAAGATGTAGACATTTGGATCTGAGTGGCATCAAGAGAACCCAACTGAGAGAAGAAAGGAGTCCATCTTGGCATACCAAGCCTGTGGGGCTTGTTTGAGGCCATAGAGAGACTTCCTCAGTCTACAAACTAGTGAAGAATTCTAAACGAACCCATGTGGCTACTCCATGTAAATCTCCTCATGAAGATCCCCATGCAGAAATGCACTCTTCACATCCATCTGATGTACAGCCCAACCGTGAGCTGCAGCAAGAGCAAGTATCAAGTGAATGGAGTTCATCTTGGCGACGGGGGCAAAGGTCTCAGTATAGTCAATACCAGGAACCTGAGAGAAACCTTTAGCCACAAGTCGTGCTTTGAACTTGTCAACTAATCCATCCGCTACAAATTTGGTTTGGTAGATCCACTTACACCGAACCAGTTTTCTTCCCTTAGGAAGTGGAACAAGATCCCAAGTTTTGTTCCGAATCAAAGAGTTGTACTCTTCCTCCATTGTTGAATCCCACTCAGCAATACCTAATGCTTCATGAAATGATTGTGGATCTGAAGCTGTGGCAATGTAGGAATGCGGAATGTCTTGATGTTGTGACCGAGTCCTCCGAGCATCTGAAGGATCCCCAACAAGAGTACCTGCTGACTCAAGTGTCTGACGAGCCCAGCGAGGCATGTGAGGAGATGGGGGAGGAGAATCCCCATCCTCAGACTCTGAACTCTGTGAAGAGGAGGAAACCTCATGATCAACTCTGCGAGTAGAGGCAACTGGAGGAAAATCATCGGAGTCGCTGTCTGAATCCGTGGTGGAGGAAGGAAGAAGAGAGGATGAGCTAGGAGAGCTTTCCTCGAACTGCACACTTCGCTCAATGAAGAGCTCATGTGTCTCAGGATCCAAGAGGCGATATCCTTTGACACCATCGGGATAACCAACAAAGATACAAGGTCGACTCTGTGGTTCTAAGGCCTTACGCTTCTCTGAAGGAATGTGAGCCCATGCAGGAGAGCCAAAAACTCTGAAGTGCCGCACAATAGGTTTCCTAGCACACCAAGCTTCAAAAGGAGTCATTCCCTTCAATGCCTTATGCGGAACTCTATTCTGGATGTGAGCAGCACAGTTGATAGCTTCTGCCCAATATTCCGGTGCAAGGGAGCGTGTGTGGATCATGCAACCAGCCATCTCTTTCAGGGACCTATTTTTCCTCTCGACCACACCATTCTGCTGAGGTGTATAGGCGACAGTATGCTGAAGATCTATCCCTTCAAGAGTGCAAAATTGTTCAAAGTGGTGGTTCACATATTCTCTGCCATTATCAGTGCGAAGAATCTTGACAACTTTCCCAAACTGTTTTTCAGCGCGAGCCTTGAACTCCTGAAGTCTATCAAATGCTTCTCCCTTCTGATGAAGAAAGTAGACCCAGGTGTATCTGGAATAGTCATCAATGAATGTGAGTAAGTAGCGAGCCTTGTTGAAAGACAAGGATGGAAATGGACCCACCACATCACTGTGAACCAGCTCAAGGACTTCTGAAGCCCTCCAAGCCTTCCCTTTGTCAAACTTGTCCTTAGGATGTTTTCCTAAGGCACAACTTGAACAAACTCCATCTGAGAAACTGATCTTAGGAAGACCTGTGACCATATCCTGCTTGCTGAGTTGTTGGAGATAACAGAAGTTGAGATGGCCAAACCGCTCATGCCATAACTTTCTCACAAAATCTGAATGAGTGAGCAAGGCAGTAGAATGTGAATCAGGTACAAAATGAGAGAAAGAATACAGTCGAGACTCGTGATTAGCCTTACCGACTGCAAGAAGTGCATTATCTTCAAGACTCCTGATGGTGATGGAATCGAAAGTGAACTCAACTTTTCTACCATTCTGGGCAATCTGATAGACTGAGAGAAGGTTAGTTGATAGATTAGGTACACAAAGGACATCCTCAAATGTACCAGTGCCAGCATCAACAAAACCTTTCCCGATGACTTCAATAGGAGAGTCATCCCCAATGAGAATGTGGGGCACTGAACAAGGCTCTAACGAGGAAAACTGTTCTCTTATAGAACCCATGTGATGTGAGGCACCCAAGTCAAGAATCCACTGCTGAGAAGAATCTGCAGTAGCAACTAGTGCAGTTACTTTCCCTTTTGCTGATTTTGAAGAAGGACTAGAGGATTGGTGTGAAGAAGGCAGATTAATGTTGTTCTTTTTCAGAAGATGCTTAAGCTCATCGATCTGCTTCTTGTGACAAAAGTGTTCTTCATGACCAACTTTCTTACAGTAGCAACAAGTTGGTCTTTCCTTCTTCTGATTGTTCCCCTTTGAAGAAAAGGAAGAGGAGTCTACTATTGAGGCAGACGAAGACTGTGCCTGATCTTTCTGTGACTTCTTCTTAAACTTCTTTTGTTTCTTGTCAGGTTTCCCTGACTCTTTCTGTTCCTTCGACTGACTAGCCAATAAAGCCTGAGACTGAGATGGCTTTAAGAGCCCCATGGAAAGAAGTTTGCCTTGTTCTTGCATTAACAATTCAGAGAATGAAGAAAAAGAAGGCATTTTATATGTAGGGCCCATAGTCAATCTATGAGTATGAAAACTAGAAACAAAAGTAGCATATTTTGGTCCAAGTTTGTTAAGAGTACTCAAGACAAGTTGAATGTCCTTTTTATCTATGCCACATGCTTTACATTATGTTCTCAAATCATTTACTTTTGTTACAAAGTCTTGGATTTTGTCAAAAGACTTAGGATCTAGGGCCATTAGTTGATTATCAATTTGATATCCCCTAATTTCATCAGTTGTCCCATAGAGAGTTTTTAGTTGTTCCCATGCATCATGTGAATTATCTGTTCTAGAAACATTATGTCCAGAGAAACTAAACTCCTAAGACAACCTAGAGCTTTTGTTTGTTCAAGCATCCAGAATAATTTTTCCTTGGCATCTGAGGGTTTAGTTATCTTTTGGTCAACATATGGTGTGTACCCTTGTTGCATTAAGAAGTTCCATGCATTTACTTTCCATGTATTGTAGTTGTATGGAGTTAGCAGTGGAAACTTAACATTACCCATTGTGAAAGGAAGAGAGAGCAAGAGCAGAAGAAGTTGCACAAGCACAATCACACCAAGAGACCCCCCCTGATTTACTCAATGAAGAAGCCCCCCAAGCAAAATGATTTGGCACTTTATAAGTAGTGCGGTTACAATGGCCACTAGCAAGAGAACACTGAGTGGACTTGACTTCAATGCTTTTACAAATCCTCACAAAATAAACATATACTGAAATTACAATTTTGGAACAAACCCAAATGAAATTAGAAGTACCACTATGAAGTACATGAAAAAATATGCACTTTCAAAAAAAGAATCGCCTCGATCCGAGGCTGTATACAAAAGTTATGCACTTTTGAAAGTCCCAAAAACAGGAACTACGCAGAGTCACGTGTGAGAATATGAGATTACTGAAAAATATGTACACTAAAATAAAAAAATGATTGTACCAGCATGTAGAGCACAAAAAATTAGCAAAAATCAAAAAATGAAGCTCACAAATCCAAGGTCGGGAGCCCGAGTTATGGCCTTTGGAAGTTGAACTGCAATTTTCAAAACGCCAATGGAGAGGGGTTTTGCTGTAGCTTTCTGACATTGTTTCTGCAAAATATATAAGCTGTATGCAAAAACTAACAAATACCCAGATGGTTTTTCGGTGCTGCGAACAAAACCCAGAAGGCATTTTTCTCCGTGATCTATAGAAAATGTGACTCTAATTGAAAAAAATGTGTTTTGCACCAAAAAATGGCATGCAAAGACTGAATCAGCTACCTAAGACAAACAAAGGCATGCTGCAACCTACAAGATTGATCAAAATAAATAAAATGCAAGCTGATTGTTAGTTTTTAGTTCAACGAGTCTTGAGGAAGCTATGAAAAAAACTTGCAACTGGCAAGTCAAAATATGAACCCCCCTAGAAACTAGAGTTTTCTCCACACTTTTCTGTTTCTCCAGATCATCTGAAGATGCAAGAGAAAAGCATACTCATGTGTTTCGAAACCCACAACTCACAAACTAGAGTTTTCTCCACACTTTTTTGTTTCTCCAGATCATCCGAAGATGCAAGAGAAGAGCATACTCATGTGCTTCGAAAAACAACTCTACACTCTCAGATTTCTAAAAAAAATGCTAACCCACAACTCACAACCACTCTGATACCATGTTAGATTTCTACCCAAGCATGCAAGTGATTGAGAGAAAGCAAAATAGAAATCAGATATGAGCTAAATAAACTGTATTCAACTCAAGAGAATGCAAAGCATTACAATAGAATGGGGTGCTCATATGAGAGCAAGAGGTAGGTATATATATGATATTCCACCCAAGAAACTCAATACACAACCAATGTGGGATAAAGTGAAAAAGTCCCTAAGTAAGCTTAACCTGGTGTGAAAAGAGCTAAGGTGGAGAACAAGCTAAGAAATAGCTAGATAGCAAAGTAACCCTGTTCACACTAACATAAACAATGGTGTTTGCCATCTGAGTACTGGTGTTGTGACCTACGTAACTTGTTATCATGCAATCCCCTAGATACCCTCTAGTCAAGCATAACCACTCCACAAGCTACGCCATCCAGTCACGGTGAACTATTAATGCACTTGAGGCACATGCACTACCTTGGCCAAAGGATTTGAATATAATTAGCATTGTATCAATGCAATTAATAAGTTCACCCACCCCAACTCGACTCGAATTAATCGCAATCCTACAGTTACCTATGTATAAGTTCAAGGTCCTCTAGGTGTTCCAAACTCATCATGCATTAACGCATGGCAGTTAGGTTTACTTCTCTCTTTTTAGCTCGTGGAGACATTTTCGTCCATATGTTTTTAGAATGGGTTTTCTAGCTTACCGGTCAATCGGTTAATGCTATAGGTTTACCAGTTGATCTCTAAGTTCGATCACTGCTTTAAATTATCCCGTCAAGTGAGGACACTAACTTAACTAAGTAATTTCGGAAGGGGTTTCACAATAAACCAATTTATAGAATACAAATATTCGAAGACCCAGAGTTAAAATTTAAATACTCTTAAGAATCTTCTTCGACCTATCAAATCTTCGACACAGCTTAATCTTTATCATACTAAGCATTTAGAAATCCTCTCATGTTGTTTCTATTTGCAAGGAGAATGCATGCAAGTTTAGATAACTATAGACTCATTGTGTCGGCTCTAAAACTTCATTATCTAACATGTTAGACAGTTTAGACCAATAGTAACTCTATATTCTCCTTCAAAGACAAAATAGTTTGAATGTTTTAAAGCGAAAAGAGTTATATACAATAAATAAATGGACTTTAACTAGTTATCATTCGCAGCAAGTATAGAAAGCTCTCTATGGTTGACCAACCATTTATAAACTCATAACTTGTGGAGGACTGAGTAGTCTTACATGCATCGACATACATTTCACACTATTGTTTCTCTTCTACGGACGGTTAACACATTCTTCAAGTCTTTTATAAAACTAGTTGTCTTTAAATATGACAGGACCAACCAATTATAGTCGGCAGGCCAACTGAGGACACTTCCAACGTTGACCTGGATTTTGCTACTGCGGCTTGGAATAACTTTAAAGCTAGTTTTTGACCAAAACACAATCTACTAATTGCTCTCCACATATCCATATATTTCTGAAGCTAAACAATACAACGACACAGTTTAAACTGACCGTCAAAGATACTTTGAGAAACAAATGTGATTTAGCTGTGAGTATAAATACTGTGGTGTGGTTCAAGAGCAAATAACATTGTTTCTGTTTAGAAAGAAATGACAACATACAGGGTTTAAAGTTGGTAAATAATCCATATATTACATCATCAAGAAAATATTGAGTTCTTTCGTATAACAAAATGGTGCCAGTCCTATTTAAACATTCATGTTTATCCATGATAGCATAGAGGAGGAATGAAATGAAATCTAAAGAAAATCTCGAGTGACTGCTTGAAAACTGGTCCAAGAGCTCGTTCTTTTCTTACCCGCTCACACTTTCTTTTCGCTCGGCCACCTCTCAGCTTCTTTTCTCTGATTTCTATATGTCAAAACTGACTCCCTCCTGCCTCTAAATCCTGTTCTCCCTACAAAACTAACTATCCCACTCTCTAATTCACGCCCTGTCAACTGGGTAACCACCCTGCATGCATAACCATCTCCTCCTTTCTGTGACCACTGCCAAGAAAAAGGTTTTGTTTCCCACTAAATTTGCAACAACTCTGCAAAGTGGAGCTCAACACTATGTGAGGTGGCGGTTTTTAGTTTGGATAAGATGTCACACTACTCATAACCGATTATGAGTATAGATCAAATACATAACTAGAAATAATGGCTAAGTCGACAACCCATACATAAAGTTTAAAGCTCAAGAGTAAATAGATTATTTCGAAATATAAGACATCATAGTAAAGACTTGAGTGAGCTCTTCGAGTTACTACCCACTTACTAACATCATAAAAGAATAAAAGAATTACCCCAAACCAGTATTTAAATATAACTAATATAATTTAGTATATTCCTTTACAATACGACCAAAGGTATTACACTCAACGGTCTCAAGATTTAAAACATTATTTAAACCTTTTATTATACGATAATAGCCCATAATAGAAACAATTCAACATCCGTCAAATTTTGCAAGTAGACGTTTATATCATACGCTCGTAGAGCTTTATGACGATGACGACGAATTGAGCGTAAACACAAAACAAGGTTTGGGGTCGACTTATGCACAACTTTCGACTTTTACGCTGAACCACTAAACAAGACACGACATACAACTCCTCAAATGTATACATATATATATATATATATATATATATATATATATATATATATATATATATATATATATATATATATATATATATATATATATATATATATATATATATATAAATCGATCGTCCATATTTGATGACATGATTCAGAGTATTATGACACAGATGTCGATTTCCCATACTCATTACGACAACTATGGAAAGAAGAAAGACTTATTCTTGCAAACCTCGACATCTCATCTAAAACTGACTTAGCCCGAAATCAAAGCTTAACTCAAGGCAACTAGGTTTATCTACTTGATATTCATTTTCAGTGGCAAACACCCATGGGTTATTCCAGAGTCTATTCTCTCTTTCTCAAAGATACTTTCTCTTCTTCTTTCTTCCTGCGACCATGTTCCATCTATTCCTGTCATTGACAATCTCACATACAATTTGTGGTCAGAGTACCAATGTTCTGATCAAAACACATTTACATCAAATCATTTCATTTTCATATCGAAAAGACATTTTAACTCATAACATCAAATTGATCATAATCAAGTAAAAATCCATAATTTCATAAAATTAACCTTTTCTATTCATATCATCGTTTTCTATGATGTTAAAACATATCCACATGGCTGTATTATTTAAGAAAAAGTAAATAGTAATATTGAATCCAAAAAGGGGATGTAACAATAGGATTAGTATGGTTGTCCCTTAGGTCAGTGGCTCTATCAAATTTGAATTTGAATTGTTATTCATGTTGCTTTGCGGACATACATTAAGCATTTCTCAACCTCGCGCTTGCACCTCTCCACATTAGCACATTTTGGTCCTAGCATCTTTGTTAACTATCATCACTAGCATTTTGGTCATATGCTTAATCGTTGCAGTTTATTATAGTTACTATCGCTACATGTTATCTGCAATCGCCATATCCCCTTAGCCAATTGCCCAAATCTTGGCAACCAGATTGCACTCAGCATAGCCTTTGCACTAAGTTCTTACCACCGATGTTTGCTTGTCTCGACACATTGGCGGCACTAGTAAGTGGTGGGCCTGGGTACCAAAGGAGCAAGACAATAATGAATAATACAGTGACAATTGTATGCTCCTAGGACCATTGGACCATGTGTGTCAATTTTGATTGGTCAAAATATCAAATGTAGACACCATGCCATTTCCCCGTCACTTTTCAAGTATGTCACTACTCGTAAGCCATGTGGACACATTGTATTATCTACATTAAGACTTGGTTTATGCACTGGGTTTCTAAAGGCACATGACCTAATTCAGTGCATTAGCACAATGCACATTGTATTGCCACCTAGTAGCTGCACAATGGTCTCTCTTACTTCCATGAACAAATCCCATTATGCCAACTTTCAAAATGGGACCCACCATTTTAAAGCATTTAAAATTGCATGCTATTATTAGTCACTCAAAGATCCATGTTGGACCAATCAGAGCCCTACATTGACACCCTATTGATTGCATTGAGTTCTTAATTTGCTTAAAGCTCGATCCTCCGCATTGGTGCATTGTCATTGATCATGAGAAAGAAGGAAAATCAATAGTTGTCATGCAAATAGTTATTGAATGCTTTAACTTTTGTGGCCACTTCTGAGAAGCTCGCATTAGCAACTCTATTAATATATCGTCTATATGATCCATTACATTATTTGTGTGTCAAAATAGAGGGAGAAATAAAGAATTAAATTGGCATGTTCTGGTTCTACTTCATATTCTTTACAAATTAGCATACAAACTTGAATAGAGTTTACATCACATAGCAATAGATTTTCTCAACTAATTGAAGAGTTTGTGGCCATAAAACTATCTAGCTATAGCATGCAGAGAGGATACACAAGTGAGCAATTGCTTCATATATTATACTTTCTCCTATTTTAATTGGATACTATTTGCTCCTTTCCATTGTTGTGGCTTATGTTCTATTAAGAAATTGTGGAAAAATCTTCAAAATTGTGATCAAGCAATTAAACTAGAACCCTAGGCGGTCAAAAACACCCTAAATATTCAATATGTCTTCAAAATGTAAGTCCACTCAGGACCTTACTAAATTAACCCTAATGGCAATGAGGACCTTTAAGAAACCTACTGGAAAAGGGGTTCTAATTGATCAACTTGAAGACTGCATGGTAGAAATATGTGACCTTGCCACACTCGAAAATGGGGATGAATTGTTTAGTTCCTTTATCAAGAAGTTGAGTGGCAGGATCCCACTCTGTAATGCATGGAGATTTGACCTTACTAAGGTGGTAGTTCCTAATTGTGTTTACCAATCCTAAATTGGTGGAGTAGACAACAAAAGGGTATAACTTTAAAATCCACACTATGCATGATACTAATGCAAATAAATTGTTCACAATAAACAAAGAGTTATTTTAGGAAAAAAATACATTTGAACCCAAAAGCCAAGACTCCTCTGAACATGAAAATATTAAGGTTGGAATATAACAAGCTCAAAATGAGTTATAGCACTAAATGGCAACCAAAATTCATAGATAAAAGGGAAGGAAAAGGGTTTGAACCAATCCTTAGAGAGGAGATTGGACCCTTGGACATGTAATCATTTGCAAGATATTTTGAAGATAAATACCAATTCATGTGCCAAGTTATGAGGATTGATTTATATCCCATGATTTCAAAAGATGCTTGGATTTTGCCTCACATATCCAAAACATGCACATAAATACTCTTTATGATTATGCATCCTTTTTGGTGAAACATATTCAAGATAGTTTGGAGAATGTCAAGAAATAGGGGAGGGAAAAATCATTCAAGTGGTACTCCCTACTATGCTTTATAAACTTGCATGTGCTATTAGACATTTGGAATCACAAATTAGATGTGCAGTTAGCATCTATTGAACTACCAAAAGGGACACTAAACCAGTACAGTGGTGGACTCCCCACTTGAATAGACATAATTTAGGTGCTCACTATTACATTTTTGAAGATTATTTTATTACACCAATCCTTGGTATATTGGGATTTGACAAGCCAAGGCTACCACAAGAATTCTTTCAGTTCCTTAGACCACTAGACTTCAAATAGACCCCAACTAAAGAACATGATTGGGGAGATTGGTTTTTATATGAGGGGCATACAATTATCACAAATTTTTGGTTCTAGCTTTATGCCTCATAAGCTTCCAACTTGGGTCGCAACCAGGATTGCATTTTTAGAAGCTATATGGAAGATGAGCAATGCTAATTATGAGCACTTCAAGATCCAAAAGAGAAAGGGAATTCTTCTTGCCCAAGCCAAAATCTCAAACTTCACCATATGGGGAAAATAAGGATATGACATGACATCTAACATTATATATGTAGATATAACCTAGAATATGCCAAAGCAAGGGCATATGATCTAGATGGTTTCATCCATATGATGAGAAAACAAGTGGGAAGAGAATGTTTTGAACATCAATTCAATGAAGGTGAAGATCTTATCAAGAATTGCAAGGATAAAGTGGAGAAGGACACGAGGAGAAATATATGGTATAAAATAAAAATTGTTGAAGCCAAAAGGTTGGAAAATGATATAGAATTCAAAGAATCTTGTGATGGGATAGATGACCATATAAAGAGGATGAGGGTTATGCTATATAATGTTGATACCCTAAGCATAACATCCCCAAAGGTAAAGCCAGTTGAAATCCCTACTTAATCCTTAGTCACTCTTGTTATCTCTGAGTAGCATGATGGTGTTCCTACACCAAAGCAATCAAAAGGAAAGGAGCACATAATAGAGGAGTCTTCTAGTGAATGACATGAAATACCATCAATAATCAATGATCCCCTTGTAGTCATTAATGCCTTATGCTAATATAGAAGGATTTGATGAATTTATTCTAGTAGGAGATGAAATTATAAATGTCATCAAATCCTCTAAACACTCATGGAAGATTCAAGCCACCACCCCTTATCTTGCAACATTATTAGGAGATTTTGGAGGTGATGAACTAGTTAATGATGTTAGAAATGTAGCATGTGAAAGGTTCACATCTGATGACCATTTCATCAGGATTAAAGAATTTTAAAAAATTATTCTCAAATTAAAGTTGCATACTAATGGAGATTTGACAACCAGATAAGAGCTTGCAAAGATGTAGGCCATGACCCTAAATTTGTAGAGAGTGCATCTATTTTTAAGAGGATATTTACAATATTAGACCAAAACAAGAAAGAGTGTTAGTTAGGGAAAGCAAATGCTTGTTGTTACTAGACTGGGATTTGTCTTCAACTTTGGCTTTTGACACATTAAGGAGAAATAATGATGGTGGAGATGTTTTCCAAAGTGTTGAACAAGCACAAAATTTTACTCAATGTCTAAATACTACCCAACCAAAGAGACCCTAACATCGTGGGCAACTAAACTACAACACAACAAGCCCCTATTTTGGTGACCCGCAAGGATTGATTGAGTAACTGATTGTCAAAAGAGTTGTGGACACCCTTGCTCCTAAGGTTGCTTCATTAGTGGCTCATACTACTCAATTCAATGAGGTAGAAACAAGAAAGTTGCAAAAGGATTATGATGCATTATTGCAAGATATGATCAAACTGAATAAAGAGTTGGGAGAGGAGAGAAATAATCCTCAAAATTGCTTAGCTCAAATCAAGGCATCGATTTTAGGAACAATTTAGTCTTTGCCGAGCGCAGCCCAAAAGGAGCTAACACCAAAACGTGATACAAGCCAACTAATGAAATAACACACAACTCTATAGGAGGAAAAGAAACAATAGAATGCTCAAGCCAAATAAGAAATGGGAGAATTGGTTAAGGGAATCCTCAAAGTTAGAGTATCCAACCTTAACAAAATGAATGATGATCTCTAGGCATGTCATGATAATATGGAAAAGGCTACAAAGTATTTGTATGATACAACCCCAAGATTGGTAGAGATCAATGTCAAATGGATCCCAAGGGTGGTAACGATGAAGAACATTCATAAGAATGCTAAATATGACTCAAGGGGCCCAAATAATTTATCACTGATATATTTGAGGTGTCAAAACTAGTATATAATGTTTATGCTTTTGTGAATAAGATACAAATTCTCCTAAGGCATAAAATGAATTATTTTCAAGCACTAGTGAACTTAGGAATCCCTGACATTGAAAAATTGAATGGGCATAGAAAGGCATTATTGTTGTGGAAAAATGACTTTGAAGATCTAGTCCTTGTTCAAGTTGACCCCTATCTATTTCTCTAGGAATATTTCTAGAGGTAGGTGGTTATAACTACAATCTAAGCTAGTGAAACCCACGAGCTTGGTCTCATGGTATTAGAAGAAGGCATTTCCTATCTTGTGAATGATGGGTCTCAGCCCGATGATTAGCTTGAGAACCTTCTCAATTGTAATTAACTTTTTTCATGTGCAGGAACAAGGTGAACTGAAGGGCTAAAAAAATTAAACTCAAGTATCTTATTTTGTTGAATTTAATGTGCCTTTAAGTTGATCCTCATTTAGATGACTAACCCTTGTCCTTTTAAGAATTTGGACCTGGAAGCACTTCAAAAAAACTACAAACTACATTTTAAAAAAATAGATTGTATTAGGAGATGACAAGTGTCAATCATCCATGAGATGAGAATTGACACTCTTCTATAAATAAAACATGCAAACCTTTTGTACGAGAGTTAGAAAATCTTTGTAAAGTGTAGGAGAGTCCAATTTCAAATGAGAAAGCATTTATGAGCTTGCATTGTAAGCATATTTTGTAAGATGTTCATGTTTCCTTTTTTAGAATTCAATATAAGACATATTTTAATCTAAAATATCAAATTGTCTCTATTGTCTCCTTGCTTATTTCAGAAATTTTATTTTTGTAGTGTACATTTTCTATGCCCTTGTTAAGATAGTGTTAGCTAGTATTCAAGAAATATTATAAAAGTCCCTATCACATATTTCTTTTAATAGGGAAACTTTCACACTTAACATATGGAGTAACTGATGCTCACAATGGATTACTAAGTAGAATTTGGTCTCTTTAGGTTAGAAGGTAACTAGTAACTTGAGCCTTGCAAGCCAAGACCAAGAAAATTAGGCTGCTCGAAACAAACCAGAAACATGAATTATTCTTATATCTTCATACGTAACAATTAACTTTGTGCACAAGATTAGGCATCGATCTCATAGTTTTTTCTAATCATTCGCTCCTATCTTGAAATGAATGTTGTAATGGAAGTAACTTATATAACTTATTCATTCACAATGAACATAATGGTATAGAGGATCATCATAATTTTCTATCTCTTTTCCATCTTCTACCTATGAATGTGTGGATTTACATTTCTACATGTATAAATCACTCCATTATTTGCTACTGGCTAACATAATTCAAGTTAGTGATAGTTAAATTAGGTTTAAAATTGTTTTAAAAGGGCTTGGCTTAGCTAGTAGATAGTTTTAGAAGAATTGATTAAATAAAATGGCATGGAATGTTTTCCTTTCTAAAGAAAGTTTGAATTGGTTTAATATTTAAGGGATCTACAAGATAATACCCCCATGAGCCTTGCAAAGATTGAAGAAGGAGAGATGAGCCTTCTCTCATGTATTAGTCTTGCTTTTACTTTGTTGATTATGGAGTCTTTGTTTGCTACTTGAAGTATGGCATACCCCAAAGACTTTGCTTGTAAATTGCCTCCTAGAGTAGAGGAAAGGAACCAAGAAAGAAAAAAACCCCAATAGGTCTTTGTTTCCTTCCTTCACTAGTTGTTATGAGATAAATAAAGCCCAACTTATTTCAAATTACACACTAGGATGGCATATTTAAGGACTAGCCTAATTCATGTGAGTCATCAAGGATTATCATGGGAGCATTCATATAAGAGCATTATAATTGCATATTTGTTTGCATCATCATCCTAGGTCCATTGCATGCTTGTTTGATGCCCTCAATCATTGTTCCAAATCTACTAAATCAATCATCCTAAGGGTCTAATTGAGTAACATGACCCTCACAATTCAACAAATTCCCTAAAGGTGTTTCTAAAGACTACTAGTCTTTATTAAGATTCAAACATAAAAAAATCAAGGTGAGCAAGTTCTAACAGTCAAAGTTGTTGTAACATCCCAGCTGGAATATTAGAAATCCTTAAACACAATTAAAGAAAAAATCTCACTTTTTTTGTTATAAATTATATGTAATCAAAGATATTACATTTATAATTTCAAGTACAATACATATATTCAAAAGATGGTCGCTTCACATGCGACTAACAAAATTTCACATATATCAAATGGTCGTGTTTCTTATGACTTGCAGTTTTATCAATATCATTTACGAAATAAGTAATGTATTCCTATTCACAAGTCTTTAGCAGTCAACTGTAGGGGGGAGAGAGAGAGAGAGAGAGAGAGAGAGAGAGAGAGAGAGAGAGAGAGAGAGAGAGAGAGAGCATCACCCTGGTGCTTTCCTCCAACCACAGATTGACAGTCCCTCAGACACCTTCCTACTAGAAGTGGCCCTTCCCTTCACGAGGGTAATAGATAATGAGAATCAACTGATTCTTTATGCCATCTGAGAACTAGTGATGTGTCCTAGCTAATGACAATCAGGTTTACAACTCTAGTCTAGCTCTAGCTATGTATGACCCATTCTGATTATTTAGCTATTTGGTACACCATGAACCAACAATGCAAGAAGTGACCTCTGCATTACTTTGGCCAAAGTTTCATATAAATGTATAGTCGCATGTTCACTCACTCTTTTCTCGACTTGGAGACAACATTCTTATTTTTCAATTCATATCATATATATAAAATAATTCTTTTCGACTTACTTTTACCATATTGGTCTTAAAGACATATCATAATCCCTTATCTACTAGTCATCTTGACAAGTCTAGGGTGAGAGCTTAGGTGACTATGTATCATACATTGAGTCCCTCTTTGCATCCTTGAAATCACAAGTCTATGATGTCATGTCATCTACTCAATGACCTGACTACTTATTTCCATGCTCATCTATGTTCTTCTACACATGCAAGATTATGACATTTAAGCCATAGGGTTTAACGATTAAAGACTCTATCTGTCTTAATCTAAGAATATGATCATTCGACTCATAATTTGTCAAAGATAAACTATAACTTCATAAACCTACGAATTAAATACACTTCCTCATGTATATCAAAAGAGATTTCCAAAATAACAAAATATTCTATATCATGACTTTTCATTGCCACAGTGAGTATATCTCTCAACAATATTGTGGCTATTCTGCCTAATATTGGGTTAAAGATTATTCCTCTACAAGACTAGGATATAGATAGTTTAGAATAACTCTAGAATAGCGTCTAAAAACAAATCATTCTTCTTTATATACTTGGAAATAGTGGTCTAATGTCAAGTGCTCCTACACAGTGACTTTGACTCATTAACTAGCTTTTTAAGCTTTCAAACACACTCTATGCCTTCTCAGCTAGCTGCTATTGTGAGAAGAATACTTTGTTTAAGACAAACGACCTTCTCTTAGGTCTCTCTTAAGTTTGCCATCAGGCCATACTAAATTTCTACAACCAAATTATTTAGCAGTCGATCCACTACAATGTCAACCTATACTTTTCATAGTCGGGCTCTATATCTTTTGGTATAATCGGCCTCTATATATCTTGGAACAGTCGGCCTACACATTTTGACATAGTCAGCCTACACATTGTGGCACAGTTGACCTATACATTTGACATAGTCGGCCTATACATTTGACACAATCAGCCTATACATTTGACATAGTCGACCTCTACATATTTAGTCACAATTGACCTATACATTAAGACACAATCGACCTATATTTTGTGGCATAGTCGGCCTATATATCTTTGGCACCGTCGGCCTATATATTATGGCATGGTCAGCCTATAAATATTGTGGTACAGTTGGCCTACACATTGTGGCACAATCAACCTATATATCTCAAACATTACTAAACTGAGGTTGCCATACGTATAATACCTACATTTGAGTATCATAAGGCCTTAGCTTGGTTACAAAGTCTTTTGACTATTGCACCATCAAAGCTATAGTGTTTCAATAACAGTGAAAATTATATATGTTTAAGACATAGTTGGGTGATTCTCTAAAATAAAGATATCTAAATGTATTACATTTCCTATAGTATTTACAATAAGACAAGGAATAGATATTTATACAAAGTTAATATAAATCTTCCTCTTACTGAGTTATGTGTAATGGTATGGGAAAATAATCCTCTGTGGAGGATAAATAGCAAGTTTACTATCACTATGCTTCGTTGAAGCCTAGTTGCCAATCAACAATCTAATCAAAAACTCTTTTCATGTTTAAACTGGCAGACTTAATCAAATGCAAAGCAGATGTATCTTTTCATACTCTACTAAATACAATGGACTTACCTGTATAATGATATGGTCCAAACTTCACCGCTGCCTTCTCACTACCTTTACCAGGCCCGTGTTTCTATATTTCCTCTGCTCCCTACAAGCCCTCCTCTGTATACTATATTCCTATTTTCTTCTCTTCCTACTTATCCCCACTCACCTTGGTTATGGGTTGATAATAAATACATCACCCCAAAATTCTCTTCACTCCCCCACGACCCTTCACATACGGGAAAAGTGGGGAGTATGGAGCTACTGCTCCTTCCCCCACTCCCCAAGCATCTAGGAAGTACACTTAGGAGAAGTAAAGAGAAACTTTTACCTTTGCCAAACATGATCTTTAACTGAGACAATAATATTAATAATAATAATAATTTGAAAATAGATAATAATACACTTATATAATAGATGTCACTATTGCATACTCTCGAACGCTAATTGTGCTTATTTGTAAGCACAATTATCAATGGAGAATTCTTGCAAAGTCAACTAAGATCTTAACAACAAAATTAAACACGTTTATTCGATTACTCACATCGACTTGGCATCCAAAGGCATACACTATGCTTCTATCTAACGATGAAAAGGATTTTAACCTTCATCTTAACGATGACATGAATTGACAAGAATAAACATGATCTCTCTACTAATCACAAATATTTCTAAGATGACCAGAGACATAGGATAAAGACTTAATCCAATTTTGACTTATCGCCTACTAAGTATATGTGTGTGTGTGTGTTTCCAAATGGCATATGGATCGTTGCATTCATGCGATCTAGCATCCTCTCCATGGTGATACTCTCTCCTCATATTAGAGGGAAAACAACACTGTTCTCGCATCCACCTCAGTTACATGAAGGTAGTTAGTCCATTACATCATTTAACCACGTGATCAATAATAACGTCATAAACAATTATTCTTGCAAGCATGTAAATTAATATAAAGCAAATGTATTTTCCATCATTACTTTAATCATAATATTTTCTCTAACTAACTATAAAGTCTTCTCGAAAATAATGAAAATAAATACATTAGTTTAAAAACATGGTGTGGCAATTGTATTAATTTATTCTCACACATATGGGTTTAAGTTCACACACCAACTCACTTCCATAGGTACAAATATCAAGTTCATAGGTGTGGATCCAAACTAGTGCAGTGCATGAACAATTTACAAATTCTAAGACGCTTGTCTAATTAGCCCCCAAAATTCCAACATTGTGGTGAATTTGTTCTTAGCATCTTCAATATCATTTTCACATCTCTAGAGTCCAACTATGTATTGTACTTAAATTTAATTAATTCAACATTTATTATTTCTAGTCTTGACTCATTTATCCTAGGTTAGATTTATTTATCATTGTGATTTAATTGGTTTACCTAGGATATTTTATGTTGGGTGTGATTGATACCCTTACAATAGCACAAGTAATTATCAACATAAATGAGGTTAAAAATGCTTAGCTCTTGATAATGATAGTAGTTGATGTGATGCATTTGGATTGTGTAGATGTTTTCAAGGGCCTCTCCCAAACTATAAAGATCATATATGAAGTATAACTCTATAGATAATAAATCTCTAACATATGTAACGTTGTTGAAGGAAACCCACATGATTTTGTGTTATACAATATGCTTTTGTATGTGATGGTTGCTTGCCTTTGAGTTGCTCCAAATCTACTCACCACTATTTTGTATGAGTTTGACATGAGATAATACATTGTGATTGGAGAAAAGACACTCTACTTAAATCCTTTTCCACAATTAACAGTGTTGATTTTCAAACTAGACTAAAACTTCCTAGTATTAATCTGAATCTACAAATAATAGACAATTATAGTTGATTTCACAAAAAGGGATCGAGAAAGTAGAATAAAACATAAAATAAAACTTAGGGCTAAAATCTGGGAGTCTCGACCAAGGACGTCAGTATGTTTGGTGAAAGTCCGCGCGAAGCATTATTGTCTATACAAAGTAGTATAGACCAATAGGTGTAGTCCAAAATGTTTTGTATCTTGCCAAAATTTTCTAGTTAAACTTGCACAAAAGAAATAGAAGAAAACAAGCATAATATCCCATTGATGAAGATAAAATAAAAATGAAATGATATAATTAGATCCTACATAAATGACAAGTAAACACAACTAGAACTCTATGTGGTTGAGTGCTTTCCAATAACCTGCTTGTGAGAGAACAAAAAAGAAGATTGGGATTGCTAAGGAGCTTGCCAAGAATGGTCAAGCCCTTACTTTGGTCTTCCAACCTCCAAAAGAAGTCAAATGATAAAGAGATTTGGAAATGTGTGTGCACCTATCTTAATTGTGTCTAGAAGCTAGGATGTAGTGACAAGATGTGCTAGGAGCACCTTCCTAGTCTACGAGGAGGAAACTAGACCTAGATTGTGGATTGGATAATAAGGGTGGTGGTCTACACCAATGGATTGCAAAAGAGGAAATGGGATTAAATTTACTAACAACAAAGAATATTGTTGATGCACCACTTGTGCAACACGTTCAACAGGATGATAAAGAAACAATATAATAAAGTATATTATTCTAATAGAATTTGATAAAGGAAATATCAAGGGATTTACTATCATGTTTTTGGTGATTCAGACTTTGAGGATGAGAAAGATCTTCAAGCAGCAATCTACTACTTGCTTTCTGCTAAAAATACCTTCAATGACTTGTAGAAGAGAGATTGGAGGAATCCTTGGGAGAAGCCCAAGCTTCTATAGTGAAAGCTTCTCTTTTGATAATCTTGTATATTTGCATAATGACAACAAGAACTTGGTAAAATACTAAAAGTTACAGAGCTAGAGATGGAGAGAAAGAGTCAGAAGAAAGATTAAAAGATGTTATCTTATATGAAAATAGGCCTTTTATTCGTTTTATCTTCTAGATTTGGTCAAGTTAGGCTAAAGATAACAAAGCATGCCTACAGGGATGTTGCATTTGTTAGGAGATATTACGAGGTGGTGGCATGCAAGAATAATTAATATTTTAAAGTGGTGTATGAAACAGGACGCCAACATGTCGCATAAACATATGTGCATTATGCTAGTGTTTAGGGTGAATCAACTCAAATTTGACATGTGTGTCAAGGAGAGTGATGAGAATAATGCTTTAGTATAAACTATTGGAAAACTTTGGTGTAAGGGAAATAGGCCAAGGTTGAGCCAAGTGGTCCTACAACATGCTATGGGGATGGACACTAAAGTGAGTTTAAGACATAATGTGAAATTGCAAGGTATGTAATTATTGACATTACATTTTGCCCCCACTTTAGTAGGCTGATGACACTAAGTGAAAAACATGCTAAAGTACACAAATGAAACACTAAAATTAAGTATCATCACAGGATACCCATGAAAAGAATATTATAGATGCCATAAAGATTTTTCAAGTGGAAGGTGGCATTACCTTAATGCTATGAGGGAGTGAGCCTCATGAATGAAAAGCCTTGGTCAAACTGGTTCTTGAGAGGTGCATGGTTGACTGATGATGAAACTTTCATTGATGCTATTAAACGCATCAAGCAAGAGAAGGATAAAGCGGTTAGGGCTACTGCTCCTATATCTAGAAATGAATTAGTGAAACCCTCTGCACCTAAGGAACCAATCTTGGAAAGTGATCTTAAGGATCCTATTGTTACTTAGGAGGTTGTGGATGAGTACCTACGAGTACATCCAGCTCCTAAGTATGACTTGATGAACCTCAAGGAGGTTAAAACTGAGAAGATATCCCAATCTAAAAATAACTTGCAGTTGCAGGATGTAAAATAAAATTGTAACAAATGATGGATTATATGTAATGCATGGAAACTATAATGCATTTTTGAAAATTTGGCAAATCTTTCCTTTCTTGCTAAGATTGCATAAATGAGAATGTATTTACATTTATGAATGGTTTCAATAGTATGAAAAACTAATTGAATGATTAATCTGCAAACTTTAGGAGAAGTAGATTGTAGCATGGTTTAGACAGGAACCAATATGGGAGATAACCAGGAAGAAGGGCAACCTTCAAGCCACTCTGATTCTAAACTTGACTAGATCCTTTCTATGCTCCATGAGAGAAGAGCAAGAATTAGAACTCTTGAGCAGGAGGTCAGGGGTCAGCATGGACCCAGGCAAGAAGCCTACCACGGGGGTGATGACAAGGAACGTCATGAGGACACCACCCAAAGTGGACGTGGAGAGAGTAACTCCAAAGCAAGACATGATGAGGATAAAAGAAGCCACTTGGCTATGGAATTATCGAGAGATATGCAAAAAGTTACACCTCCCAAGTTTGTTGGGAGTGTAAGCAGAGATGCCATGGAGGCATGGCTTACAGAAATGGAGAAATACTTTGAAATAAGAAACTATTCTGAAATCACCAAAGCAGTATGGGGAGCATAGCAATTGGCAAGTGAAGCATCCACTTGGTGGATGAACAAGAAAATGGAGTTAAAATTAAACTCCATGAATCCAACTTGGGAAAGGTTTGTGGATCTCTCTAGGCAAAGATGGTTGCATCAATTGTATTTTGACCAAAAGCTTATAGATTTCCAAATTTTGAGACAGGGTGATTCAATTGTGAATAAGTACTGGGAAACGTTGACTTGCCTCCTCAAATATGTTCTGCAATATCAGCAGGATGAGAGGTTTCGCATTTGAAAGTTCATCATGGGATTGAATACCCAGATTGGGGGTGAAGTTGATGTGTATGGTCCTACTACAATGGACCAGGTTTATGAGAAAGTTATTAAATAGGAACAAAAATTGAAATCTATGTCTATATATAGGGAAAGGAACCACAAAAAGTTTAATTGGTCCCAATCCTCCTAGTCATTTAAGAAAAAGGGCAAAAAGTAGGACTTTGCTAAGAAAAGTGATAAAGGGTCAGGGAACAATCAAAATGAATCCAAGGGGGAAAAGAAAGGTAATAATAACTCCAAGAAAAATGGAGATAATTGTGGGAAGCCTTATGAAAGGTGGGGACCCGTGGGAGGGTGTTATTCATTTGTTGGTGATCATTATGCCAACCAGTGTCCTAATAAGATGCAGGGAACTCAACTGCGAGGAAATGTTTTACCCTCGTAATAGGTAGCTTTTCAACAATGTATACATGCAGACCTGAATAATAAGCAAGTTGAATATCAAATCACTCCTATTGAAACCACAGGTATTTTATTAGGTTTTCCAATTTCTATTTTAATAGATATTGGTGCAATGAAATGTTTTATTTCTCCTAAAGTTTTGAGTAAGATATCTAGAAAAGTTGGATACATGGCATATACTTGGTCAGTTGAATATGATTTAAATCAGACCAGAGCTCGGGTAGAGTAATGCTTGTTTGAGGCTAAAGTTGAACTTCCAAGTTTCTCCACTGAAGTAAACCTTTACGTAGCCCCATTAGGCTCATATGATGTTATCCTTGGAATAAACTTGTATGGAGACATAGGGCTAAAGTGGATTGTTTTACAAAAACAATAGAATGTCTAGATGACCTTAGGAATAAAGTCTTTCTACAAAGTAACCCTAGAGAGGTTAAATTGAGATAAATATCTGCCCTACAAATGAAAAGAGCTTAGAGAAAAGGATGTCAACTTTTTGCTGTTAAAATGGAAGTAATAAATAGTCATAAAGAAACTAATTTACAAGATGATTTAATGTTTTATGAATCTCAGAAGCTCCAAGGAGTTGAGAAGAGGGAATCCATAGATCAAGAAAGATCATATATGGATAGATACCCTTTTCTTAGGGATTTTGAGGATGTATTTCTGGATGAGCTACCTGGATTACCCCCTAAAAGAGCTTTTGATTTCTCTATAGATATAATTCCAGGTTCAGATTCTATATCTAAGGCTCCATACAGAACGACCACAACTGAGTTAATGGAGCTAAAGGCTCAGTTGTAGGAATTGCTTGATAAAGGATTGATAAGACCTAGTGTATCACCCTGGGGAGCACCAGTAATTTTTGTGAAAAAGAAAGATGGTACATTGTGATTATGTATAGATTTCCGTATGCTAACTAAAGCAATGATAAAGAACAAGTATCTAGTGCCCTGCATTGATGATCTCTTCGATCAAATGCGAGGAGAAAATGTGTTTTCTAAGATTGATCTTTGATCCAGGTACCATCAATTACGGCTAAAAGATGAGGATATTCACAAAACAACCTTTATAACAAGATATGGACATTACGAGTTCCCTGTGCCGCCCTTTGGATTGATAAACACACTTGCAATGTTTATGAACTTAATGAATAGTGTGTTTAGAGATTGCTTGGACAAGTTTGTCCTTGTTTTTCTTGATGATATCCTAATCTACTCTAAGAATGAGGAGGAAAACCTTCAACATCTAAGGATTGTTCTTCAAAGATTGAGAGAACATAAATTGTATGGCAAGCTCTCTAAGTGTACTTTCTTTCAAAAGGAAGTGCTGTATTTGGGTCATATAATTTCAGCTAAGGGAATAATTGTAGACCTGGCCAAGATTAAAGCCATATTGGAATGGTCAGCACCAAGAAATGTATACGAGGTCCAAAGTTTTATGGGCCTAGTAGGTTATTATAGAAAATTTCTAGCAAACTTTTCAAAAATTGCTTATCCTATTACTTGTTTGCAAAGAAAGGGCAAAAGATTTGATTGGCTAGACAAATGCCAAGAGGCATTTGACCAATTGAAGGAAAGATTGACTACAACACCTATCTTGAAGGTACCTGACCCGGAAGGTCATTTTGTAGTCATTACCGATGCCTCAGGGGAAGGCTTAGGTGTTGTACTTGTCTAGGATGGACAGGTTATTGCATATGAGTCTAGGAAACTGAAAACCTATGAACAAAATTATGCCCCTCGTGATTTGGAATTGGTAGCAATAATTCATGCACTACAAATGTGGAGACATTACTTGCTTGGAAAACCTTTTGAACTAAAAATAGACCATCAAGGACTCAAATATTTGTTCACTCAACCACACCTAAATGCTTGCCAGAGAAGGTGGTTAGAGTTAATCTCATATTATGATTTTGAGATTAAGTACATTTAGGGCAAGGAAAACTAAGTGGTGGATGCCTTAAGTAGGAAAAGACATTTCTCCTCACCGATCTCCATACATTTTGATTTTAAGAATCAGGTATTACAAAAGTCTAAGGGAGATGAGTTTTATGAGTAGGTGAAACAAGCTCTTATGGAGAATCCCCAGGATTTGAAATATGATTGATTTATTTTGAACCAGATGGGTTATTAAGGTTAGGGAAGGATGCGTGTTCTGAACTTTGAGGAGTTAAGGATACCATGTGGAAAGAGGTTTATTCTACACCTTATTCAAGACATCTTGGAGTAACAAAGTTACTGGTTGATGTGAAGCCTTTATGTTTCTGGAAGGTAATGAAGAGGGATGCTGCAAGGTTTGTGGCTAGATGTCTAGAATGGTAGAGGGTGAAGGCAAAGCACCATCATCTGATAGGACTTTTATACCCTCATGAAATTATGGAATGGAAATAGCAAATCATTAGCATGGATTTTGTGCAAGGACTTCCTATGTCTAGGAATAGGCACAATGCTATTTTGGTTGTGGTGTATAGACTCACCAAAGTGACACATTTTATATATGGGAATTTGACGGATGGGGCACCAGTCATAGCCCATAAATTTATGCAAGAAGTTTTCAGATTGCATGGTATTCCTGAGAAGATTATCTCAGATAGGGATGCATGTATGACATTGAGGTTTTGGCAAACCTTATTCTCCTCACTTGCAACTCAGTTAAACATAATCTTTGCTTATGCCGAGATGGATGGCCAAACTTAAAGGGTAAACCAAGTGTTGGAAGATCTTCTGAGAATGTATTACATGGATCAATAATAAAAATGGGAGGATTATCTTCCTTTTGTGGAATTTGCTTATAATAATTCCTATCATTCTGCAATCAAGATGGCTCCATTTGAAGCATTATATGGAAGAAAGTGCTGAACTCCTATAAGCTGGGATAATCTTGAAGATAGGATTAGCCTTGGTCCAGAAATGCTATCTGAAATTGAAGAACAAGTCCATTTGATTAAGAAAAGACTAACAAAAGCAAATGATAGAAAAGTTATGCGGATGCTAAATGCATCGTAAGACATTTGTTAGTGGAAGAAAAGGTCCTTTTAAGAGTCAAACCCCAAAAGAGCTCCATTAAGTTTGGAAAGATGTCCAAACTAGCTCCTAGATAGGTGGGTCCCTTTGAAGTTCTCGAAGAGGTCAACCTAGTTGCATACAGGATTGCTTTGCCGCCATCTGTTGCTATGATGCATAATGTTTTTCATGTTTCCTATTTGAAAAAGTTTACTTCAGGAGATAATCATGTTCATATTCTTGATTGGAATGCCATATAGGTGAAGGACGTAGGGGTGGTAGTGATCGAGCCCATCAAGGTACTCGAAACACGTAAGCTACACTTACATAATAAAGAGATAACTCAATGCAAGGTCCAGTGGGACTAGTATGTAGAAGAGAATGCCACCTGGGAGAATTATGAGGATATTTATCAAAGATTTCCCCATCTCTTTTAAAAACTTTTCATTATGATGAGTAAACACTTTTTCTTTATGTTGGTATGATATTTGGATACATTAAATCATCGGGGATGATGATTCTTATGGGGGGAGATATGTTACATCCCCAATTTTTGATTAAGCTTAATCTTACTTTTATGTGGTAAAAAGGATAAATAAGCTTAGATTGATGATTTGATGTATGTGGAAAATATCAAGTTGAATCATTGATTATATGGATTACAATTAATGCTTAGACTAGACATGAGATTACATGTTGTTGAGATTATCTTATCATAAATTTGTTTTATGATTTAATGATGATACACTAATCATGGTTATATGGTTGTGAGTGTAACTAGGAAAACAATCTTCCTTCAAGAGTGGAAGGAGAGTATCACTAGAGAGAAGGGAATAGACACCTTGGAAAAGACTAGTTTTCCATTTGAAGTCTCAACTTGATCATTATGTGAACCATGTGATAGAAGGTATGTGTCCTTAGTTGCTATCTCAAGTTTAACCTAGATGTGACCATTATCAACTTGACGTGGAAGAAGAGTTTTCCAACATCCACTTTTGCCGATTTGGTTGAACGAGTTTTCTAATTTCCTTTTCGGCTCTGGTCAGTGTCTATAGTTGACAACAACAAAAGGTGGCAATGGGGGAGAAAGTCTCGACCCACGTTCGCACCTTAGCCATTGTCGAATATCGACTTGATTTAAATGGTGAGGTAACCTTTGAGTCAATCTATGTGTATATTTATAATATTGATATATGTTTGATATTTAATGATATGGAATAAAGATATCATCCTTATCATTTAAAGTATAATTGTTTATTATTATTTTTTTTAAAAGATAATGAGCTTGGTAAAATTTTTAACGTGATCGGCGACGCTGGTGCGACACGCCCTTTGACTCCACGTGAATGCTTTTGCCCGGAGCAATGAACCGGTGAGGCCACAACTGGGGGACCTCATCCCCTAGGAAGAACACTTCAAACTCACGAGCTCATTGGCCCAGCGAAGGTGTAAAGCCTTGCGAGCTCGTTGGCCCAATAGGGGTTTGAACTTTGGTGGCCACCACTACATCCTGAGCGACTTAGCCACCGAACCATGCCATCATCGGCAAAGTATAATTGTTTATTATCTTCTTGAGATAATATCTTTTTTTTTTGGTTTTGTTTCTAGCTCTTCCAGGAGAGAATTTTTCTCTCCCTCGACCCCAAATTTAGGGGGAGTGGGAGGAATGGTTTCATGGCCGTGGGGGTGACTAGAGTAGATGGCCCTAAGCCCACCGCGAAGAGCTTTCTATTTTGGAGAGAAACCCACATCATGGTGAAAGAAAAGACTTTCTCTCAAAAGGGAAAAATAAGAGTTGGGAGAGTTAGTTGTTCTGGTAGAGTGTGGCTTTGGTTGTGGAAAGCGTATGCACACTGGTTAGGAAAGAGAATGACTGATAGAGTACCATGACTATGGAAGCTTGCTCATGGAGGAGATTGAAGATATTAACCAAGCTGAGCCTTAGTAAGGTAATCTCGAAATGATTTCTTTGCTTACAGTTTAGAATATCATGATAACTGTTGTGTCAAATGGGCTTTAGAGTCAGTCAGGGCCGAGACCCCTGAGCCATGCTTAACATATATTATGCTTGATATGTATTGGTTTATCAAAAGGAAATCAAACATTGTTGCTTGAACTATTTTGACATCTTGTTGTCAATAACAGAGACTTCATAATTGTTGTCATGCCGTATTTACAGCCATGCTGTTGGGAATCCAATTGTTTATAGTTTCTTGAAATTGTTACAGCTTACTAGCCATGAGTAAAACTATTACAATTGTGAATATATATATATATATATATATATATATATATATATATATATATATATATATATATATATATATATATATATATATATATATATATATATATATATATATATATATATATATTGGGCTTGACAGAAATGCTGTCACCTTGTAAAGCCAAACCATATTATCTTTATAACGCTTTGATAGCTATGCTATCTTTCAAGAAGAATGTTATTATAGATGCCACTGTGTATTCGATAGCCTTACTATCGTGATACGTGAGCATTCTTTGGGCTTGCCAAGAAAGAAAGGTGGTGGCCAATAATGATAATTGTGATTATTATCTCTTGCATGACTGTGTAATTGCATCTTTCAACCATGATGTTATATTTTGCATGACTGTGTTATCACATTGCATGACCATATGGTCAATTCTTTATGACTGTGTTATCATTTAATGATACGGCTGAGTCATGTTGACGTAAGCCTTAACCATACTCTATTCCTCACTGTGAAATGATTATTAATGTCTGGGTTTCGAACCTAACTTATGCTATTATATTGTAAAGAATCATATATTCTCTCTCTTAATCGAGAGGCAAGAAGATTTAGTTAATCTCTGCCATAGTTTGGTATGGATATTCATGACCTGAATGGTATGGTATCACATAGATGTGCTAAGGTGGTCGACTGAAAGAAGCCACCAAATGTAAACCCCCATGCAAATTGTATATCTGTGAGGCTGTGAAAGTAAATGAAATCTTTAAACTACTTGAGTGGTGTAGCTCAAGGTAGTTCTAATGATCTTTAGTGCACGCATATTTTCTAAACCCACTAGTCAAGTGGAACTTACTAAAACCCTCAGTCAATAAGGTTGAATGATATAATAACTTTATGATTCTATATGGCAATAACTCTAAGGAACCTTGATGAAGGTAGTGAGTTTATGAATCATGATTATATATATTAGTTATTTATGTTGATTTGAGTAATCAAAACAAGGCTACTAACGAGAAGGGATTATATGAGAATCCTCAACCAAAATAAGTTACTTAGAGTACAAAATTGTTACAACTATATCATGTTGATTCAAGTAATCAATTATTATGGGAATAATGTTTGCAACGTGGAATAGGGTGACAGGGAGCCATAGGTTCCTGAATTATGATAGAGATAATGGTATTGGACTCTGGGAATCAAAGTTAATAACCTAGTCAAATGGACTAAGGATTACTTGGCATTTTCATTACCTATGTATATGTGATTAATTATCTTAGCCTAAGGAATGACACTAAGTCAAATTGACTATAGGATATGATGATGAGACAAGTTGTGTCTATAAACTCTGCAGGATGAGACAACTTCTAAGTTGAGTTAGAGTGTGTGAAAAACTGACTACGTTCATTATGAAATGTCTATTTATTTTGAATCTTTGGCCAAAGTAATGCATCTGCATCTACATGCATTAGTCGGTTGACTGTGCTCCAGATGGCATAATGCTTCCAGTAGTATCATACATAGTTAGAGTGGATCTATAGTTGTATGACTGTGAAGTATTATGAAGGACACAACACTAGAGACTCAGATGGAAAACCTAATTGGTTCCTTGTATCTATTCCCTTCGTGAAGAGTAGGGCCGCTTCCATGTAGGAAGTTGTGCAGGAGACCGCTAATCTGTGGTTGGAGGAAAAGCACTTGGGTGATGCTCTCCTTCTCAAGTAGATGACATGCCGAGGCTTAGGAAGACAAATATCAAGATTCTAGATGCAACATAATTCTCTTATATGACTTGTTAGTCAAACATTATATGTAAACTAATCAATGTTTCTATGAGCAAAACATTGCATTTGTTTAGTGAAAGGATTCACTAGTATGTTATCTTTTGAAAATGTCGTAAATTTTAGTTTGAAATTATCTAGAAAAGATATGCATTTTGATTATCGATTATGATATTAATTTTTGTTTAATCTAAATGTGATTATGTTGATCATGACCATATACTTAATGGTAATTATGTTGTTTAATTTTGGGTAATATGAGTTGACATGTTACATGATGAATAGTAGAAAGTATGCGAATAGTGATTTTGACAATAAAATATTGTGAAATCATAGTTTGAAGGGGAATTGATCAATTAACTTTCTAAACATGTGTTTATTTAGTTAATTGTAAAGAAAAGGTGGTTTAGGGATGTTTAGGGATGATTTAGAGATGTTTAGGGATGACTAGTGTCGAAAAAGAGGGATTTGGGTGGTTAATTAAATAAATAGAGATTTATCCAATTACAAACTTAAATGATGGTATGATTATGGTTGAACTATGTTGAGACGAAAGAGGTGGACAATTTTAGGTGTCTAAAAATATAATTGTGAATATCTTTTAATGGTTGGTTTTCTCCTATAAGGGTTTCCCACATAAAATCTTTATGTCTTTTGTAATTGTGTGGCTACATACTATTCCATTACTTTCATATGTGTTGTTAATTAGATTTTTTAAGGGTTGTTGACTATTAATTAAACACATAATCTTAAGTTTTCATCATTCTAGTCCATTAGTCTTCTGGAACGAGGGTTAAAATCCCTAACATTATTAACGAACACATTTTAGAGTCTATTGAGCTAGGATCGAAGTTTAGGACTTCCTTGCACCTTAGTCAAACCTCCTATTATTGTTGTTGAGAAAACTGGTGAATAATAACAGTGAAAGTATAAACTTAAAGTGGACAAATCTAATTAACTTGATTAGAGGTACATGTGATTAAACATTAAATATGAAATGGAACATGGATAAATATGTATAACAACAATAAGAAAGTAGCAAACACATGAAATTAGATATGCATGATGAAACTCTTTCAAGAAAAACTCCACCACCAAAGAGATATCGATCTTGTATTAATCAAGTAGAAACAGGTACATCAATACATCTCATATAATCTTCTTTAGTCTGACAACATTCCAATAATGTCATAATACCTACACAATTACCTTACCTCCTCCATACCAGGTGCTCAATATATATACTTAAGGAGGTTCATAAAATCACCATAAAATAATACCATGGACACAAACATGGTTCCAAAATACCATGGTAAAAATTCTCATGACCTACTACATTAGAGTGATCTCCAAAATAGATAGTAACTCCTCCTATACAGTAATACATCATTCGTTTCATCATAAGATGTCATTAATCCCATTTTTCCATTTCTAAGTTCTCTATGAGTGCAATGATTGCATTGTCATTGCCCATTTTTAGAAAGATGCTCCATAACTCTTTATCTTTGACTTCCTTTTGTAACCTCCCTTATTCAATGCCATTATAAAAATATCTCACATAATTCAAAGAATAATAATAAAATAATATCCCTCAACTCCTCATGGGCATCCAAGTTACCCATTCCAAGAAAGTTGAAGACTTGACATTATATATTAGGATTACAATTTAAATATCATGCTATCGTAACATTCTCCCACTTGATATTATATACTATAATTAAATAAATAGGAAACATGAAATAAATAGGACATGAAATAAATCAAGTATATGATACAAGGCCCATGACCTCCCTACACCAAGAGAACTTATCCGTGCTCACTAGTTTCATAAGTAAATATGCAACATTATCCTGAGTGTCAACCTTCTAAATAATGTCCTTACCACTCTCTACTATCTCACAAACAAAGTGATACTTGTAAGGAAATTGTGAGCATCTCAGAACATATTTCTAAGAACAGTGGTGTCTTCGACAGATTTAGATTCTTTTCAATCGCTTCAAAAACACGCACAACTATGCCACAAAGCGGAAATAGACATAGAACATTTCCAACATTGACCCTTAGAGGAAAGTACAAGCAACATTAACCAGTTTCAACAGCAGAAATATAAAACATGAAAGACAGAACAAGAACATAGATTTACGTGGGGAAAACCCTTAGGGGTAAAAAACCCCACACTCTAAATCACAGAGCCATTGTATTATTCAGCAACCAAACAGTTACAATACATTTACAGGCTCATAGCCTTTACAGGAGATTAACATCTTGTTCCATCTAGAGACAATCCGACAGTCTCTCCTCTTCTCTATTTGTCTTGCTCAGTTCCAGGTATCACACTCATCTAGCATTCAGAACTACATGTCCATGCATGACTGTCGAGACTACTCTTCTTCATCTCTAATTACCAACCAAACAGAATAGTCTGAACTCTCTCTCTTTTTTTTTCCTCTCTATATTGTCCTCTGTTACAATGCGTTTAACATATCACATTACAGAAGAGAACATTCAGTTCGACTACCATAACAGACCAGACAGTTACCAAAAGGCAACTGTTCAATTAACTATATTACAATAAGCATTGCCAAAACAACATTGGCTATTCTGTCCTTCCGCCATGTTAAGGAGCCACGTCATCACTGTCAAATGAATTCCTAGCATCCCAGCTCATATCCGTTTCCACGACTGTTCATATTCGTGAGATCTAATTATCCCACATACATCAGCTAGTGATCCTTTGATCACTTTATATACAAGACCACTCAGTAAGACTATCGTCGGCAATTTTGTTGCTGATGATGCCAGTCTAAGCCTCATTGGAATAACCCAAGCCATCAGAGACCACTCCACCATCCACACTGATGGTTCCTTGTCCCACTGATACCCAAGCCTTCATCCTTCGTCGGTGTAACATGAAATACCGGAGAGACATCATCCAGCCATGCCAATGTCACTTGTCACGCTGATCATCGGAATGACTCTCACCGACGCCAAACCTCCATCGAAGTGACCCAACACATCAGAACGACATTTCAAAACCAGGCTGATAGTGATTTTCATGCTGATGACCTTTCTCTGTCAGAATGACTCTCAACGACACCAACCACCATCAGAGTAACACACACCATCGGTGATAGTCTCTCAGATCACACTGACAGTTCACGTCTTGCCGATACAAAGGACAACCCACTACTTTCATGTGATCGTTGAGACTCTTGTCGATTGCTGAGACAAAGGTTAACACTTGCCGATGCCTGTAAATCTGAGACACATGTACTCAACATTCTCCCACTTGACGAAGGATTTATAGGATTCCATCAACGCTCCAAGTCACAGAACCAAAGCTAATATTGCCTCCACTCCACTGTGCTCACAAGCTACACAGAAGCTCCAACATAACCAACTTCAAAACTTCCAGAACACAGCTGTGAAATCAATCTCCAGAAACAAGATAGAACATCAGCTAGAACAATAATCAGAAAACTGACTGCTTCCACCCAACTAAACAAAAAACCCACTTGACTAAAAATAGCACACCCAACAAGTGCTAATCCATCCAACCATCCATACCTTGAAGGTATTCATATCATAAAACTCATGCCACCTACATATACACCCATCAATTGCAAATACAAGCTCCATGTGTCAACCAGTCGAAAAAGACCAAACACATCCAAGAACTCCCACTGCATGGGTAATGCAGATCTGAAAAAGATCATGGCATACAAAGTCTACCAATAGTATTACATAGAAGGTGTAAGTAACACCATCATGTAGTACCAAGGAATCAACCACAATGATATGCAAAACCTGTAAACAAATATCCTGCAACAATTCTCCCCTCCAATCTAGAACTCTCCCAAATTTTCCACATCCAACAAAGGAAAAAGATAACAGAATCTCCATGTCATCACCCAAGAACATAAGTGAAAACACATGATCACAAGCTAGTGATTACAATTAGCTCCAATAAAAAACCTCAAACCAAAGTAGTGTGAAACAAAACATCCAGGAAGATAACCAGAGCAAAGAGAGTAAACACTGCACATCATATACCTGTAGAAAATCCTTCTACATACACCTCTAAGTGCCAACTGTGTCAAGTATGATCTCTTCTTCAAAACCCCAAAGAGAACAGTATAAACAACACCCAAACAAACATTCAATCTCAAGAGATCAAATACAACATATGTAATCATGCAACTAAAATGGATGTAAGCCTCTCAAACCAAAGAAGATTAAACGAATCCATTTCCTATTTCAAGAAATCAACCCATCAAACCATCTCCTAACAGTTCTCATTAATGAACGATATCTTAAATTCAAATGCATAAGGAGATAATCATGCTATCCATCTCTCACAATGAATCCTCTAGAACCATCTATGAGCAGTTCAAGATCCATGTCTATGAAAGAAAGCATAAAACACCTGAGAGAAACAATGGGCAATACCTCTCAAGTAATAAACTGCTGAGTAGACCATGAGCAGGGATAAGAATGCTCCTCCAAGATATACAAGCCAACATGACTCCTCCAAGAGCAATCTCCTCATAGGTCTCTGTTGAACTCACGTCCAACCAAGGTGTAGGCTTCTCAGACTTTCTGCTGAAATCTTCATCAAGAGTAACCATCAACAACACTTCTCTAATCTCAAGAGAATTATAGCCTCACCTTATTCTCCATGTACACATGAGCATATGCAAATAATCATTTCATGCTAAACTCCAAATACATTTCTGCACCAACATGAAGTAATCAAGCAAAAGATCAATGCACTCAACACACAGAGAATCACCAGACCACTGTCAAAGCTCCAATCATCTGAATCAGGAACTTACCATGACATCATGATCTTACCATCACCCTTAGGAGATTCCATGCTTCAAGTGAACATAATCATGGTCTCAAGAGCAATGTATCATGCCAAAACTTAAATGCATAAATCAAGGAAAATACCATGACATGAAACAAACCAAACTCTAAACCAACATCACTTGTCAAGCACCACTAACACCTCAGCCAAGGATTTCATGAATCCTCCATGGCTCCAAGATGTTACACATCCTCAAATAGTGCTCCTGCAAATGCGAAAGAACCTTTCTGCAGCAACAGGATCTAAGAGCTCCTCCTAGTAACATCTGCAACACTAAGGAAGATCATTCACCACTAAGTGATGAACACACAGTCAATGCTAAAGCTCCCATTGAACTGTAACAACTGAGCTTTCCAAGCATCATGACCAAACATCTCCTAATCTAAAAATCCTCCAGGTCCACACATTAACATGTCCATGTGACAATAAAACCAAGTAGCACCAAGATCTCCAAACCAAGGAAATACACTATCACTGTCAGTAGCTTACACAAACCTGTGTATCCAAGCTATTCATGACATCATAATACACATGCTACAGGTCTCCATAACCAACTATTTAGGTACTCTACAACATCCATCCTCTCATCCCGAAGCAGGCACACCAATGCACAAGTGACCACAGACAAGGCCAACTAACAAATCCGCATAAACACTGAAATAATCTTGTGGATAAAGACAGTCCACATCCGAGTCATCTCATTGTAGCTTAATAGGTGATTAGCCCACAAAACTACATAACTTGTAGATCCAACCAATGTACCATGCAAACTTACTATCACATTGGAAACTACAAAACTGAGATAACAATGTAGACAACATGACTCAAGCACCAGATTACTTACAAATCTGATTCACCAAACATGTCCACAACCTGAGCACCATAGTATAGAAAACCAACAAGCATTTCCATAGAAATACTAAGTGACATATCACATACCAGCACTCCCATGTAGAGAAAGCATTTCACCTCCTCACACCATGCATAAAGCATGCATGCAAAACTGCAACTATATCATCTAGCAACACCTCAAAAGCCAGGGTCTAGAAATAGCTTAACTGCAGCTTCACAAAACCACAAGTTTTTCTCTTGATCGTGTAAAACCTGCAAAACCACCGTGTTTGAAAAAAACCCATGCACATCCATACCCACTTCACATCTGGAAGACCAAGAATATGAATCAAGAAACACTATAATGGTTAAACCAGAAAAATGGATCATCATGAATATGCATCAACATAGATTTTAGGAAAAACTATAAAACCCCTCAAAACCAAGGAACATGATTCTGAGACATGCAAGTACAAAGCATCCACTAAAGGAAACAACAGTTCAGGAACTTCTAGCCCACTTGTAGGCCAACTCCATAACCACCAACATGCACATGCATCTGAGGGAGACAGGCTATCGCATAAGCTCCCAGATCTTCCAATGATCAACTCCATAGCCTTTATGCAACTTGGGCAACAGAAACAATGCTTTCCAATACTAGGAACAAATATCCAGCATACGCACACTTCTCCATGGCTGAGCAGCAACACAAACTTCTTCATATCACAAGGAAGCCTCTCACACAGACACCCAATATGAAAGTTATTGCAGAGACACAACCACAAAGCATAATCCACCCCATGCAAAAGGATTATGCACTGTCAACTAAGAGCCTCATGCCACATCATGACCAACTCCAGTCTCTCCATCTTCACCATCCTTCAAGCACTGCTAAAATAGGAAAATTGGATCAACTGCCAGACTTCACTCTAACAAGGATCAATCATCAGACGATTCCTTTAGATTTCCTCAAGCCTGTCACACTAAGAAATCATCACAGAAGGAATACCCAGACCTTATACACCAGGAACTCTTACATGCAAACACATGCAACACACAAATGTACATATGTGAGCAACAAAGCAGATCCCAGAAGAAGGCTCTGATACCACTTGTAAGGAAATTATGAGCATCTCAGAACATATTTCTAAGAACAGTGGTGTCTTCAACAGATTTAGATTCTTTTCAATCACTTCAAAAATATGCACAACTATGCCACAAAGCAGAAACAGACATAGAACATTTCCAACATTGACCCTTAGAGGAAAGTACAAGCAACATTAACCAGTTTCAACAGCAGAAATATAAAACATGAAAGACAAAATAAGAACACAGATTTACGTGGGGAAAACCCTTACAGGTAAAAAACCCCACACTCTAAATCACAGAGCCATTATATTATTCAACAACCAAACAGTTACAATACATTTACAGGCTCATAGCCTTTATAGGAGATTAACATCTTGTTCCATCTGGAGACAATCTGACAGTCTCTCCTCTTCTCTATCTATCTTGCTCGGTTCCAAGTATCACATTCATCCAGCATTCAGAACTACATGTCCATGCATGACTGTCGAGACTACTCTTATTCGTCTCTAATTACCAACCAAATAGAATAGTCTGAACTCTCTTTTTTTTTCCTCTATACTATCCTCTGTTACAATGCGTTTAACATATCACATTACAAAAGAGAACATTCAGTTTGACTACCATAACGGACCAGATAGTTACCAAAAGGCAACCATTCAATTGACTATATTACAATAAGCATTGCCAAAACAACATTGGCTATTCTGTCCTTCCGCCATGTCAAGGAGCCACGTCACCACTGTCAAACAAATTCCTAGCATCCCAACTCATAACCGTTTCCACGACTGTTCATATTCATGAGATCTAATTATCCCACATTCATCAGCTAGTGATCCTTTGATCACTTTATATACAAGACCACTCAGTAAGACTATCGTCGGCAAATTTGTTGCCGACGATGCCAGTCTAAGCGTCATTAGAATAGCCCAAGCCATTGGAGACCACTCCACCATCCACACCGATGGTTCCTTGTCCCACCGATACCCAAGCCTTCATCCTTCATCGGTGTAACATGAAAAACCAGAGAGACATCATCCAGCCATGCCGATGTCACTTGTAACGCCGATCGTCGGAATGACTCTCATCGACGCCAAACCTCCATCGGAGTAACCCAACACATCGGAACGACTTCAAAACTGGGCCGATAGTGATTTTCATGCCGATGACCTTTCTCTGTCGGAATGACTCTCACCGACACCAACCACCATCGGAGTAACACACACCATCGGTGATAGTCTCTCAGATCACACCGACAGTTCATGTCTTGCCGATACAAAGGATAACCCACTACTTTCATGTGATTGCTGAGACTCTTGTCGATCGCTGAGACAAAGGTCAACACTTGCCGATGCCTATAAATTTGAGACACATGTACTCAACACATCAATATGCTTTGTATGAGCATGGGACATGAGATTCCTAACCAAATAGGTAACACTCTAACCATCACATCTAATGTGAACTATACTACAATCAAAATCAACTCCTAAACACAATCTTTGTAACCAAATCACCTCTTTATAGGCATGTATAGCAACCATATACTGTGCTTTAGTAGTGGACAAAGCAATTGTGAGCTACCTCTTATTCATCCAACTAATAGCACCACCAAACCAAGAAAACACATTCACTAGTGGACCTCTGACTATCTAAGTCACCTACCTAATCTACATCAACAAAGCCTTGTATATCTAACATCTTTTCCATGTTATTATAACCACAAGAATAGAGGCAATAATTAGAAGTTCCTTGAAAATATCTAAATACCTTATTAACACAAGTCCAATGCTTTCTACTAGGATTCTAGACATAAACCTGCTAATAAGAACTCCCACTACTTGGGCAATATTTGGTATAGTACATACCATTGCATACATCAAGATCCTTACAACACTAGTATAAGATACATTATACATATCCTTGAAATCATCATCTAACTTAGGACACATCTAATGAAAGATTAATGCCAATAGGTATATTAATTCTCATAGGTTTTTAATTGTGCATACAAAACTATTACAATATGGTGCCAACATACTTGCTTTAACTAAGACAAAGTTTTATGTGAAATTGTACCTGTAGAGGAGGAAAAGTTACACCTTGATTAAAATACAATAATCAAGGGAGATTTCCACTACAACTACATTAGGGTCCTATCTAGTTTTTTGATGTCTAATGGTTTAGAAAGGCTAACGTCAATAGACCTACTTTACACTAAGAGACATGAAAATAAACTAAACAAACTACTTAGAAAATGAAGAAGGATTCTGAAAGCTAGAAGTAAACTATTGTAAATAGAATTATAAAAATTTCAAGTACATAATTGAAAAGAGGGGTCACAGAGGAATCTAGCACTAGAGGAGGGAGGTCACTATGAGGGACACCAGTGCATCATGAGGATGTCTATGCATTGTGAGGATGTCTACGCATCTTGTTGTAGTCTTGAAAGTCTGAAAAATAAAAATATTCAATTATGCTTGATTTCCTGTTGCTTGCACGTCATGATATAAAACAAAAAAAACTAACCCAGTAATCTCCAAGTGATGGGAAGTAAACCAATATTGAAAGGAAATATATACTAAATAAATGATAAATACGTAGAAGGGTTTTAGTGAGAGGTCACAAAATCAACATTGAAGAAATGGAGCTCTTCACCAAAATCAACAACCTGTAAGAGAAAAGAGAAAATGGTTTGGGTTGCTTGGGAGATTGCCTTTAGGTCAAGGCCTTGTTTTGGTCTTTCAACCTCCACAGGCAACCAAGATGAAAGATCTTGAAAAAGAGAGTGTGTGTGATGCTACTTTCTATGTGATAATAGAACAAAATAACAACAATAACAAAATATGAATGTAAATAAACTAATCTGCTCAAATTTGGACGAGCAAAGTAGTACAATAGCTATGACTAGAGAAAGGAAAATGAAAGGTAATCACACAATGTAAATAGAAACAATGGGTTACACTATAACAAGGAAACAAAAGAGAGTGTTATTGTTGTCTTATTTTTCCCAATCCAAAATATCCCAGAAAAAATCCCCCATTCCATTAGAGAAATCCGATCTAAGAAAGCATAAATGGAAGGATAAGTTCCCCTTAGAAAAGCCCAAAAAAATCCCCAAAAAATTCTAAGTGTTTTGTCTTTTATTTTGCCTTAGTTGACAAAGTTTCCATTTGGAAAATCTTTGGTTTGTCTGTTTGCCGACTGAGGAGTGCACAGGCAGAGAAAGGCAGAGGCAAAATAGGCGGGAAAAATATTTCACTAAGGAAGAGTTTTGCCTAATCAACAAAATTTTGGTTCTGCGAACCTTAGGTTCGTCAATCGACAAGTTCACCAATTAGCAAATTCGTCGACTAAGGAAGGCAAGATAGTGAAGGAAAAGAGGAAAGTAAAGGCTCCATTGGAAGATTGGAGGAAATTCAAACTCATTGCACGATTCAAGTTTTCAAAGGTTTGTTGATAGGACAATTCTCCGACTGAAGGAAATGGAAAAGAAAAAGGATGCTACAGCGAAGACTTTGGTTTGTGAAATGAAAGTTTCACCAACCAAAGGGCAAAGGGGTGAGCCAAAGACCAAAAGAAGATATGCAAAGGCAAGGTAGTTTGTGAAATACGAATTTCACTGACTAAGGCGAAAAAGGACCAAGCAGGCCAAGTTTGCAAAAGTGAACATTCGCCGATAAGGCAAAAAAGGTAATAAAGCTCAGCTGGTCGGGAAATCGGCAAAAGGACAAACTTGCCAACAATTTCGTGAAATACAAAGATCACCGATAAGGGAGTCAAGAGAAAGAAAGATAAAGAAGTCAGCCAAGGAGTTAGTTTACAAAAAGGGATTTTTACCAAATAAAGCAAAGAAGAAAGAAGCCATAGTTCACAAAAGTGAAGATTTGCTGATAAGGTAAAATAGAAGATTAAGAGCCAAAGAGAGATAGTTCTAAAAAGTGAGATTTTTCCGATATGGAAAATGGGAAAGACAAAGGGCTAGCTCAGTGGTTTTGAAAAGTGGGATTTTGCTGATAAGGCAAAAGAAGAGACAGAGGCAAGTGTGGTTCGCAAAATGGAGATTTTGCCGATAAGGCAAAATAAAGGCTAGAAAGTGAAAATCAATGAAAATTAAAGCATGTACTATAATGTATTGCTTTAAAATATTTTGAAGTATTGTAAAAGGCTTTTAAAAGGTGTGACTTTTCTAGGTGCCTTAAGATGCGCTTCCAGATGACATCATTGCTGCAGGTTGAGGGTGTAGGTAGCTGAAACAGTGGAAAAAATCAATGTAAAAGGACTAGATATTCATTAAGAGGATGAAGTACCCTCTATGGCCCATATTTCTGTAGGTCCTTCTAAGGACAAATTAGTGGACAGGGCATGGCCACACTCCTCAAAGTCTGCTAATCTTCTAGCACAACTTCTGGGCTGAATTGAATGCAACATGGTGCACAAATCAAGTCAATTGACCAAAATCAATGCCTAGGGCTGCTACAACAATTTGAAAAGGGTATATATGCATATGTAAAAGGTGTATTAGTGTTGGTTGGCTACGCTAGGTCACTTCCAGAGGCAAAAAGTTCTTTACAAGCTCAGACCTTGTGGTTTTATCCAGAACTGAATGGATTTGATGGACTGTGCTCTTTTGTTGAGCCTCTCATGTCTTTGTACCAGTTCACCAATGAAGGAGAGTCTATCATTTTCTATCCATTTCATGTCTATAATAATTTTTTCTTCCTTTGTAATGGCTATTTAGCCTCTATGATCAATATAAACTAAATTTTTCCTCTCTCATTATTCTTGCACTGTGTTTATTTGATAGATGTAAGCTATTTATTGTGGATAAAACAATCCCTTTCATACTTTCATCTCTCTGCCTTAACCTATATTTGAATCCCCATGAATCTGTGTAATTTCCCTATAGCATTTGAGATCATTACTGTGTTATGTCAGTTGCATTCAAACACCCTAAATCTTAGTGTATCACCATTTCCCTTTCTGTACTCCCTCTCTCCCTTTTCTGTGGTGATCATTAGCGTAGGTTTAATTTAATTCTCTAGACCTTAAGTCTAGAAGAGGAACCAACCTTCTCTGGAGGTTTGTCTGCAAGGTCCCACGCCTTGAGATCAATCACATTGTGTCATTGGAATGCTTAAACAGACTTCAAGAAAGGTGCAATTCTACATGATAACAGTTTCTGGCATGCCCGGTGGGACTAGTTTGATGAGATTTATCATCAATTGAAGAATTTGGTGTGTTCTTCAATGCACTTTGCCATTCATGACAATCTTCTTCAACACCATGGCGACTCTACTAAACAAATCAATTGGTGAAAGCAGCCCAAGTGCTTAGAGATTCATCAAAGATTGAACTTTGGTGATACTTTTGGTCTTTTCCATATTTAAGGAGAATCACAAATCACCTGGCAACTCTTCTTGGTATGTATCTAGTTTTATTTAGATGTAGACTTGTTTTGCTCTGTTTCAGACATTTCTATGATTATCTAGCATTTTGATGTTTTAAAAATGTTAAATTTTTATGGGAGTTATGGCTACTCCTCTCCTCCTAATAAAAACACAAGGTATTGGCCTCCTTACCAGCAGTATCAGGCCAAAAATGCCTCTATTGTTATGCCATATAGCTCTGCAACAACAGAATATCAACATCCTCACTATGCTTGCCTCCCTCTTGCCCCTACCTAGTTTTCTTGCCAACCTAATAATGCCTATTATCAACACCAAGAAAACCACTTCATCCCTAATCAGTATGACTACCCTCCTATCTCGCCTCAAGTGGACTAGGATTTTGACAATATGAGTTTCATGGACATAGTGATGGACCTTGAAAGGAGGTTGGATCAGGTTCGGGGAGTAATGGAGTATAACCAACAACAAGATGAGCTTGCTTATCAGGTTCATCTTCACCAGTAGTAGATGGAGACGTAGGAAAGAGCTTATCAAGAAAACTTGGCATTGTAGATTGTAGCTAAAGAAGAACAGATGAGGCAGCTGCTTGCCAAAGTCCAGAGATTAGAAGCCCAATCAATCCACTGCATTCCCAGTTTCAGGAAATCCCTCCCTTCTACACAAGTTTAGCCTGCAACATAAATAACCCCTAAATTCAAGATCCCAATCTTCAGGCAGGAGAACCCATCTGGGCCTCTAAAACCACTTTTTGGTTTCAAAATCCCAAGTTTCAGAGGCACCCAACCTTCACAAGAGCCAGTTCCTACACAAATTCATCCTATCACTCCTCAAGAACAATCCTCTCTAGAAGTCCTTTCAACTCACATTCCACGTTATCCCTCTTGCCCTGACACTATTTCACTTTTCAAAGGTGGACCTGTTGTTTATCGGAGAGATGAGCCGAGGAAGGAGATACCTGCGATTAGGGATGAGCCACTTGCAAATAATTAGCCCTTATGCACCATTAAAACTGAAAGATCAGACCTGCTGCAAGAAGAAGTTAAGCCAGATCATCCTGACCAACAATAGTGCACTGAGCATGAGGATAGTATTGATCCAGGTGCAAGGTTGAGTCCACTAGATTTTGCCTCATTTGAAGATTTTTCCCATGCTTTGAACAAAAAGAATGAAAGCAAAATGCAAAGAAGGCATGGTGAAGAGGTCTAGTTGCAGAGACAACTCAAGCAACAGTTGAAGGATAAGGGCATGGTGGAGGAGATTGATCTAATTGCTCCTAAGGAGGTTGATGGTGCCACTCTATTTAGTGAACTACCCAGCTACATTGAAGATGAGGAAGGCATGCAAATGCTAATATTAACAACAATTCCAGAGCAGCAAAAATGATGGAAAATTGTTGCAGGTTGAGGTCAAGTATATTAGTGAGGTTCTAGCTCATGCAGAGGGGCAAGAAAACCGCTCTATGGTGGAAAATGTAGGGGTTGAAGATGCAAACCTGTTTGAGGAGATCCCATATTTTATTGAAGATAACGATGTAGAGATCAAACATGGGCAAGAACAAATTAAAGATTTGTTCTTGATTATTTGGTAGGGATATCAGCTTCTTGGTGGGGGAGATTTCACCATTGAGTGTGTGTAAGGCTTCCTATTTCTGATGGTCTCCCTAAACAACATGATCACATGGTGGAGGCAACCATATTTCCAATTGAGCCATAAGAGCCAGAGAATTCAGACCAACAATAGAATGATGAAGAATCAAAGCATAGACATGAGATCAACTCTCTTGATTTGCACGTCATTTCAAGGGGATGTCCTATCAGACATCTAGCCCAGCTAGAGACATATCGTTAGGAGTCACCACTTGTCATGCTTACCCCTAAGCATGAAGTTGAGCATTAGAATGAGCACGATCAACCTATTTATCCACCTCTTAGCATCCGCATTCCCAATCAGTCTGGGTGGGTAAGTGAATCTGTTCCTATTCTTAGGGAAGCATTTTGCCACATTATTGTATGCCCACCCCATCCCCACCTCATTTTAACTATCCACAAGCATGAAAAGCATTGTAAATTGTTGACAAAGCGGAGTTACTTTCAAGAACCAGTTAATGGCTTTGTTTAAGTTAGTTTTCTGGTTGTTAGTTTAGGTTTAGGTTAGTTTTGTTTTTGTTTTAGGTTTCCTTTCAATAAGTGATTTTGCACAGGCATCATTCTCATTAGGAGATTGTTTGCTTTGCTATGTGTTTTTGTGTTCTCTAGAGGTAGTTTCAATTCTATTTGATCATGTTGTTGCAGTTCCACTTTTTGACTCTGTGCCCAATGGATTGTATAAGGCAGTTGGATCCCTGTGTTTAGCAAGCAAACACCCCTGCATAGTCACCAAAATGTTGTCTTATTTTTTCCAATCCAAAATATCCTAGAAAAATCCTTCATTCCATTAGAGAAATCTGATCTGAGAAAGCATAAATGGAAGGATAAGTTCCCCTTAAAAAGCCCAAAAAAATCTCCAAAAAATTCTAAGTTTTTTGTCTTTTATTTTTCTTTAGTCGACAAAAATTCCATTTGGCGAACCTTTGGTTTGTCGGTTCACCGATTGAGGAGTGCGCAGGCAAAGAAAGGCAGAGGAAAAATAGGTGGGCAAAAGATTTCACTAAGGAATAGTTTTGCCTTATCAGCAAAATTTTGGTTCTATGAACCTTAGGTTCACCAACTAAGGAAAGCAAGGCAACGGGAAGGTCTTCATCAAAGGCTCAAGCGGTTAAGAAAAAGAGGAAAGCAAAGGCTCCATCGGAAGATTGGAGGAAATTCAAACTCACTGCATGGTTCAAGTTTTCAAAGGTTCATTGATAGGATGATTCTCTGACTGAAGGAAATGGAAAAGAAAAAGGATATTGTGGTGAAGACTTTGGTTCACGAAATGAAAGTTTTGTCGACCAAAGGGAAAAGGGGTGAGCCAAAGACCAAAAAAAGATATGCAAAGGCAAGGTAGTTCACAAAATGCAAATTTTTCCAACTAAGGCAAAAAAGGACTAAGCAGGCCAAGTTTGCAAAAGTGAACATTCACCGATAAGGCAAAAAAGGTGATAAAGCTCAACTGGTCGAGATATTGGCAAAAGGACAAACTTGCCAACAAGTTCGTGAAATACAAAGATCACCAATAAGGGAGTCAAGAGAAAGAAATATAAGGAAGTCAGCCAAGGAGTTAGTTCACGAAAAAGGATTTTCACTAACTAAAGGAAAGAAGAAAGAAGCCATAGTTCACGAAAGTGAAGATTTGCCGATAAGGCAAAATAGAAGATTAAGAGACAAAGAGAGATAGTTCTGAAAAGTGAGATTTTGCCAATAGGGAAAATGGGAAAGACAGAGGGTTGGCTCAGTGGTTCTGAAAAGCGGGATTTTGCAGATAAGGCAAAAGAAGAGACAGAGGCAAGCATGGTTTGCAAAATGGAGATTTTGTCGATAAGGCAAAATAAAGGCCAGAAAGTGAAAATCAATGAAAATTAAAGCATGTACTATAATGTATTGCTTTAAAATATTTTAAAGTAAGTTTAAAATATTTTGAAGTATTGTAAAAGACTTTTTAAAGGCATGAATTTTCTGGGTGTGTTAAGATGCGCTTCCATATGACACCATTGCTGCAGGTCGAGGGTGCAGGTAGCTGAAACAGTGGAAAACTTCAATGCAAAAGGACCAAATATTCATGAAGAGGATGAAGTACCCTCTGTGGACCATATTTCTGCAAGTCCTTCCAAGGACAAATCAGCGGATAGGGCATGGTCACACTCCTCAAAGTCTGATGATCTTCTGGGATGGCTTCTGGGCTGAATTGAATGTAGCATGGGCACACAAATCAAGTCGATTGACCAAAATCCAATGCCTAGGGTTGCTACAATGATTTGAAAAGGATATATATGCATATGTAAAAGATGTATTAGCATTGGTTGGCTGTGTTGGGTCACTTCCAGAGGCAGAAAGTTCTTTGCAGGCTCATACCTTGTGGTTTTCTCCAGAACTGGATAGATTTGATGGACTGTGCTCTTTTGTTGAGCCACTCATGTCACTGTACTAGTTCACCAATGAAGGAGAGTCTATCATTGTGTGTCCATTTCATGTCTCTAATGAATTTTTCTTCCTTTGTAATGGTTATATAGCCTCTATGATCAATATAAACTAAAATTTGCCTCTTTGTTTATTTGATAGATGTAAGCTATGTATTGTGGATAAAACAATCCCTTTCATACTTTCATCTCTCTGCCTTAACCTCTGTTTGAATCCCCATGAGTCTATGTGATTTCCCTCTAGCGTTTGAGATCATTACTATGTTATGTTAGTTGCATTCAAACACCCTAAATCTTTGTGTATCACCATTTCCCTTTCTGTACTCCCTCTCTCCCTTTTCCCTGGTGATCATTTGCATAGGTTTAATTTAATTCTATGGACCTTAAATCCAGAAAGAGGAACCAGCCTTCTCTGGAGGTCTGACCTCATCTGCAAGGTCCCACACCTTGAGATCAGTCACATTGTGTCATTGGAATGCTTGAACAGGCTTCAAACAGGGTGCAATTCCATGTGATAACAGTTATGAAACTCAATCACTTATTTGGATGAAGCACAGATTGCCTAGATGGAGTAGACTAACCAATAAGCAATGGTTTCATAAAATTGTACGAAGAAAAGTAAAAAACCCTCAAAGAACTCACATGAACATGCACCAAGAGAGCACAACTACAAAGGAGGTTTGAGAGAACACAATAAATTGTTGTAGGAGATCACTAAAAAGAGTCAAGCTTCACCAAGATTTCACAAAGGTTGCAGAGAGCCAAGAGAAACTTCAAAAACATTACTCGAGAGAATGAGAGAGATTCAAAAACTGTATTGTGAGAGGGAAGAATGGGAGATAGGGTCATATTATGTGCAATGTAGAGGCGTTACTGGAATATCAAATTACAACTGGAGATGGTCAGTAATGTCTAGAAATGGTCACCTAGTGTCACATAAGTGTGGGTTTCTAATACAATGCATGAACATCAGTGCTAAGCACTCATGTCCAAGAATGGGACACCTTTAGACAATGAGATAAGCAAAACACTAAAATATAATTTCACAAAAATAAACAAAAAGGTCTAACATAACACAAGAGCATATGTGTGGTTACAGGAAAAGGCCAAGGCAAGGCTAAAGTGGACCTAAAAACATGCTAGGGGAGTGGACACCAAAGCGAGCACAAAATGTAGAGTGAAATTGCAAGGGTATGCAATTTTCAACGTTACAGGGCCCTACTAATTTTGATTCCAAAAATATATTTTGCTGCCCCTATATTCTTCATGTCAAATGAACCAAAAAAATTAGGGTTAAGATCCCTAATCATCTCCTTAACATTACTAAAAAGGTATGTCATCCGCATATGTAAGACAATGACTAGAATTTGGTTGTCAATACATTTAATGTAAACACAATGATCTTCTTCACTTCTAACAAAACACAATTTCAATGCAAAGGCATACAATTTTTTATACCGCGCATGAGTTTATCATTTCAAAACATATAATGATCATTTTAACCTGCAAACAAAATGTTTCTTTCCTTTTACCATAAAACCATTGGACTATCACATATAAATTTCTTCTTCAAGATACCCATGCATGAAATTAGTTTTAACATCCATTTTCTCAATCTTAAAATCACAAGAAACAATAGATAAATTATTGAACACAATGAGGTGCAAAGAGGGGGGTGAATGAACACATACTAAAACTTAACTAGATATCAACAAATTAAACTGAATAACATATAGAACATAATCTTCCAAGCAGGTCTGCTAGGGTTTAGGGTTTCTCATTTTCTTTGTGTTAGGTGTTTTGTATTGTTTGAGCATGGAGGGTGCTGCCGATGGTAGTACCTCGGAACCCCCACCTGTACAAGGTGCTGTTCAATAGCCCAACTGGAAAAATGCCCTAACGGGCAATGTTGCTTCTCATTCCACTAGCGCACAGACAACGGACTGTCAGCTTAAGTAATCAATGGAGGGTTCATCCCTGGTCATCCCTGATAATCTCATGGACAGGATTGTCTCCTCAATGGATCTTACCCTAGTGGGTAAGTTTTTTCCCTTCGCCCGAGCATTGACATGGTGCGAAAATGGATTTCCACCTGATGGCATCTTAAAGGTAGCGTTTCGGCAATGGCAATGGCGCGCGGGATGTTCTTGTTTAGATTCACGAGCAAGGAGGACATGCTGTCCATTCTATCTGGAGGGCCTTGGTTATACGGTTCTCATTCTCTTTGTGTTTGCTGTTGGAAACCTAGCTTGGACCTAGTTGCAGATCTCAACCGCTATGCCCCTGTTTGGGTAAGATTACCTGGTTTCCCCCTTGAGTTTTGGGACGAGTCTGTTTTCAAATCTATCGGTAATTCCTTTGGGCATTTTGTCACCTTAGACAATCCTACCAGTACCAAGTCTCATTTTGTTTACGCGAGATTCTGTGTGAATGTGGAAATTAATAAAACTCTACCCTCCTCCATTGAGATTACATCCAAGTTTGGAATATGGACCCAACCCATTTCTTATGAGAACTCTACTCTTTTCTGTCAGTTCTGCAAGAGGAAGGGGCACCTTATTTCCCATTGTAAGTTCAAGAGAGCTGAGGAAGTTAGGGATAAAGGTAAAAACAAGTTGACAGAGGAATGCTCAATCAAGCCTATAGATAATGAGACAGTGGTGGATAAGGATCTTATTACTCAAGTTGGGATGCCAAAACCCACACCCACCTTTAGGACAGTGGATTTTGAGATAGCCCCTTTATTAGAAGAAGGAGATATTTTGGAAATGGTAAAAGAGACCCAACACCCAGATATTTCAGCTGCTAAGTTGGAAGAGGAATTGATACAGAAGGAGGTTAGTCCAGTGAAGGACAAGATCCCCTTGACGCAAGAAGTGGATAATGTATTTTAGATCCAAAAGGACTCTGTAGCTACTCAGGAAGCCCCTCCTCTAATTGATAGGAAATTTTCTGTCAAAGAAAATATGCCCCCCCTTCTCAGAGCCTGGATCATCTTTCCCCTATTAAGCTGGGCCAGAATTCTTTAAAAGGGATTTCATCCCCTGGGCATAAAGCTTTATCCATAGTGAGTTCACCTGGAGCAAGCACGAGTGCTTCATTAAGTGACCAGGAGGAATGGACATCTCAGAAGAAAAGAGGTAGGAAACCTAAAAAGATAGCTGATGTTGGTATAGATCCAGCAAAGGGCAGGGCCTCCTTGAGGGAAACCAAACAAAGAGAGGCAGTGCGGGAGATTGCCAATGGATGGTAGAAAACTCTGGAGACTTACTCCAGGGAGATTTTTAAATGAAGATTTTCTCTTGGAATATGAGGGGACTCAATAACCCCTCAAAACAGTTCAAGGTTAGAAATTGTATTTTGGATTACAAAGTAGACATTTTGCTACTCTAAGAAGTCAAAATGACAGAGGATAATTTCAAGACTGTTGCTAACAATATCTGGTCCAATGCTTCCTACTTCATAAGCCCGGCAATTGGAGCCTCTGGTGGCATTGTCACTATGTGGAATGCTTCAAAGGTTAAAGGTTTGCTTGTTCACCTTAATAAGAATTGTTTAGCTATTGATTTCTCTTTGCCTTCTTTCAGTTGGTGCCTCATCAATGTGTATGCCCCTAACACCTGTGTTTTGAGGAAGAACCTCTGGGATTATCTTTCTGGGAAACTTGTTTCACATATAGCCTCACACTGGATGTTGGCTGGGGATTTTAATACCCCTTTATAGCCTTCTGAGAAATCTGGAGGTATTATGGATTACTCAGACAGTATGATGGATTTGGCGGACTTCATCAACACCTGTGGACTTGTGGACATTGATTTGACTAATCAACAATTCACATGGACCAATAGAAGGAATAGGGAACATCTAATTCAAGTCAAACTGGACAGGGTTTTGACCTCTAATTATTAGCCCCTCAACTTCGCTCTCTCTCTTAGAGCGCTCCCCAGAATGGTTTCAGATCATAACCCCATTGTTTTGGAGCATGCTGATGATAGAAGAAAAGGACCTTTTCCTTTTAGATTTGAAGCAATGTGGATCAAGCACCCCGACTTCAGAAATCTCCTATCTGGCTGGTGGCAGATCAAGGTGGTAGGTACTCCTATGTTCCGTCTTCACAAGAAACTCCTCCACATCAGACATCAGGTTTATGGCTGGAACATGTACAACTTTGGTAATATTTTTTCTCAGAAGAAGTTCATCTCTGATAATCTTGAGGACATACAACTTAGGATTGCCCAGGGGGATAGGTCTGAGTCTTTGGCTACTTCCAAAGACAACCTCATTAAGGATTGGAAGGATATCATGTACAAGGAAGAATTTTTTTGGAAATAAAAGTCCCGCATCCAATGGCTCAAAGAAGGGGATTGGAACACGGCCTTCTTTCATAAATCTGCCCTTAAACATAGAAAATCCAACACTATATCTTCTATTAAATTGGAAGATGGTAGTCTTATTACTGAAGATGAGGAGATTGGAGATAATGTTGTTAGGTTCTTTCACAACCTGCTGTCAGAGTCTGGGCCAATTGTTGACAATTTGTTGTCTGTTTCTCAGCTGTTAGAAGAGCTACCTTCTGTTTTGACTGTGGAAGATAATGCTGACATTTTGAAAACTATTACTGAGGAAGAAGTTAGGGCTGTTGTCTTTTCTATGGGCCCTTATAAAGCTCCTGGTCCCGATGGATTTCCTCTGGTGTTTTTTCAAGAATTCTGGGAAATCATTGGGTTTGATGTCACTGCTGCTGTTAAAGACTTTTTCAAGACTGGTAAGCTCCTTAGACAATTTAATAACACCTATATTGCTTTGATTCCTAAAAAACCCAACCTTGATATGTTCAAGGATTTCTGGCCTATAAGCCTCTGTAACACCTTTTATAAAATATGCACTAAGTTGTTGGTTTTCAGATTGCAACCTTATTTGGATAAGATCATTTCTCCCACGCAAAAAGGTTTTGTCCCAGGCAGGCAGATTTTGGATGCTATTCTTGCTACTCATGAGACTATTCATTCCATGGAAAAAAATCAGATACCTAGCATGGCTTTCAAACTCAACATCTCTAAAGCTTACGACTGGGTTTCTTGGCAGTTTCTGTTCAAAATTCTTTACAAATTTGGTTTTAATGATAAACTCCTCAGTCTTGTCAAGGAAGTTGTTACTACTGCAAAATATTTGGTTCTTGTGAATGGTATCCCAAGAGGGTTTTTCTCCCCTTCTAGGGGGATTCGACAAGGAGACCCTCTCTCTCCCTACCTTTTTATTATGATTGCTGAGGTGCTGGGTAGATCATTTTTAAACAAAGTCTCTTCTAAAGTTATCACTGGGATTAAACCTGCCACCTCCCTTACTCCTTTGACGATCCAATAGTTTGTGGATGATACTATTCTATTTGGCATTTCTTCCGTGGTGGAGGCTTCTACTTAGAAAAGGCTACTAAATGAGTATGCTAAGGCTTCTGGGCAACATATAAATTTTTAGAAGAGCAATATTTTTTTCTTTAATACTCCTGATGATCTTCAAAGAAAAATTGTTAAGATTCTTGGTTGTGCTGCTGCTAATCTCCCTTCTATTTATTTGGGCCTACCCCTCACTATTAAAGATGTCACTCTTACCTTTTGGCACAACATTATTGAAAGAACTCAGAGAAAGCTCATGGGCTGGAAAGGCAAACTTCTCAATAATGCTAGGAAACTTCAACTTTTATGAGCTTCCCTTCAAGGCATTCCCACGTACTTCCTATCTCTTTTTAAGATACCTAGACACCTAGCTGAAAAACTGGAATAGATACAAAGGACTTTTTTATGGACTGGAATGGAGGAAAAGAAAAGGATTTCTTTGGTCAAGTGGGAGCAGGTCTGCTGTCCTAAATCTCATGGGGGTCTTAACATTAGGATTGTCCAAAGCATGAATAAAGCTCTGCTGTCCAAGGTAATGTGGAACTTCATCAACAAAAATAAAGATTGGGGAGATATAATGAAGGCTAAATATCTCAAAGATTCTGATAGCTACTCAGTACTTCTACAAGAAGGTATTCCGCCAGGTTTTGCCATTTGGAATAAAATGCTTAAAACTAGGAGCATCATTAGAAAAGGAATGAGATGGAAATTAGGGGACGGTTCTCTCATCAACTTCTGAGAAGACCCCTGGTTAACTAATCAGGCTCTCTCAGCCCAAATTGATAATAAAGATATTGTTGCCTTGGCCAAGCAATTTTTTGGCTCTAAAGTTAGTAATTACCTTACCCAAGACCATGGGCTTAAAAGGTGGAAGAATCTATTAAAATGCACCATGAATAACCCTGAGTTTCATCAGAAACTGAATATGGTTCAACAATTACTGATGGATATCAGAGTTCCTTTATTCCCTCGGAAGGATGAACTCCTGTGGTATGCTGACAAAAAAGGGAGGCTCTCGGTAAAATCTGCTTACCTTCTGCTGGTGGAGGATGTCAACAAAGATGAGGTATGGGAGAAAGTCTGGAATTGTAAAAGTCTTCCTAAAATTAACTTCTTTTGGTGGACTGCCACCCATAATAAAATTTTGACTCAGGATAACCTCCAACGAAGACGGTTCCAGCTTGTCAACAGATGTGTTCTTTGCTGCAATCAAGAAGAAACTGTGGCACATCTCCTCATTCATTGTGATTATGCCCGTGAAGTTTGGAGCAAAATTCTAGAAAAATTTGGTATACAATGGGATTTTAACAGAGAGATTCGTGATTGTATCGCCAGTTGGAACGTTCCCCTTAAACGCCCTTGGTTGCGGGAATTGTGGAAGCAAACCCTTCCTTCACTTGGGTGGGCCCTATGGAAAGAAAGAAACAATAAGATTTTTCGAGACACTCATAGGTCTCCGATACAGGTTTGGATCTCTTTATTTAAGGGTATTGTTGAAAATGTTTCTAATGCTAACATTAAACTTGCAGATCAACCTTTGACCAAACAGGAATCTTGGGTGGCTTCTAACTGGGGTTTGCTGAACCAAATCCTGGCTTTTGATGATACGAAACTTCAGAAAAGACTTAATACTGTTTGGGCCCCGCCTGAGCCGGGGTGGTTGAAATTTAATTTTGATGGTGCAGCTAAAGTTGATGGATGCGCCAGTGGAGGAGGTATAATAAGGGATGAACATGGTGATCTTGTTGCGGCTTATGCCAGAGGACTTGGAAAGCATTCTAACAACATTGCTGAGGCAATGGCCCTCCTTTGGGGTCTCAAAGTGGCGATCTCTTTGGGGATTAGCCATCTCCACATACAAGGTGATTCTAAAATCATTCTGGATGCAGTTACCGGTCTCTCTACTTGTGGGTGGAAGCTGAGTGACATTATATCTGATATACAAACCATTCTCCATGGCATCCCTGATGGAGTCAGGTTGTCATTGATGTCAAAAAGGTGTTCTTTCAGGTTGTCATAGATGCTGGGATTGATCTTCATATCAGGACATCAATATCATCAAGTCAGGAGTTATGAAGAATAATGTTAGTACATGTTTTGATAAGATCATCATCATGTGCAGGGATGATATTGGTAAACATTTGAGTAGGAGACATCATCTCATGTGTTCTTTCTATTACAGCTTGTTCAGTATAGTAAAGTGTTGTATCATTCAGATTGAGTTACATCAGGATGTTTTTGAGGATGTTGATCATATAGGAGCTCAAATGGGTCTAATGCAGAGTTGTTTCATGTTCACAGATATAGGTTATGTTAGATACAAGACTCATGGATATCTTGTTTGATCTGCTCATTTACATCATTTGTTAATGCTCACATATTATGAATAGGTGATATCAGTTGAATAATATATGATACTTGTGCTTCAAATATTGAATATTCACATTATCATTCACATTCAATTATCTCACTCTCATTGGTGGAATGCAGTTCTGATGATCTTGTTTAAGGTTGTCATTATCATCAAGGATCTTTCTCAGAGGATAGATGTTATGCATTAAGGTTGAGCTGCTTGGACATCAAGGATTTGGTATTGTTCAAAATGATCATATAATCTCAGTTGATCATCAAGGATGCCTTATTACTTAGAAGCTCCATTGATCATTAATGGAATGTTATCATCATAGTTGGTGTTCAATATTACATGATGCCAATCAAGTGATTTATTATCTCTCGTTTCTTTGTGCTTGTACATAGCTACTTACATTTTAGATTGTGGAGTTGGTGAAGGCTTGATATCTGTCTAACATTTGATGTTGATATCCATGATATTAGTATTGTAAGTGTATTTCAAGGATAATAATCAAGGGCTTTAAGAGATTGTTTAACATCAAATATCCCAAGTCATTTATCTCATCCATGGAGAGCACTTTTGTTCTAAATTGCTGTTGACCTGATATCCCAGGTCACATCACTAAAGGAAACCTGCAGGAGGGTTTAAGATCATAGGGCAACCGACCCCTTTCCACCGATAGAGCAAGTCACCTACATGAGCGGGCTGTCAATTTGAATTTAAATTTATATCACCGCCAAAAATGTCAAAAAGGGCACGAGTTTGCATGGGAACTAAAAGCATTAAGGAAAATGTTCTTTTCTTCCTTCGAAAACTTATGAGGAATTTAGAAAGTTTTGTAGCCCGAATAAAAAAATAAAAAGTTTCTTTTTAAAATTTAGTAATTTCCTTCAAAATTTTTGGTTGATACTTTTTTTGTCATGAATATAAGGAGTTTGTTTCTAATAAGGAGATTTTTATGAAGAGTTTTTTTTGTAAAGAGACAAATATCAAGATTTTGTTTTTTTAAGGAGATTTTCTTTTAAGAAAAATTGGTGAATTTTTTTAAGGATATGAAGGATCTTATTGAAAAGAATATGAAGGATCATTTTTGAAGAGAAGATAAACAAATTTTTGTGGAAGATTTTTTAAGTGTTAAGATGATTTTATTTTTTCCTTGTCTTCATACAAAGGAAATCCAAAGAGAGATTGAAGATACTCTGCAGATTGAGAAGAAGAAGAAGCTCAAGGGTTTTGAATGTAAAAGCTTGGAAGTTTTTAAGGAATTTTTTTTTTCAGATGATTTGTTTTATGAAGATTTATTCAAGATGGAAATTGAAAAGAAAATGATTTTATTTTGAAGAAATGTAATTTGTTGCAGGACAAAAAGAGGATACAAGAAGAGTCTTTATTTTACAGGGCACTGATTAACATTATTTAAGATTTCATAATATTGTAAATTAGATTTTTCTTCTTGCAGATGGATTTTTTATTATACAGATATTATTTTTGTAAGATGTTTACAGAGAAGAGAAAATGAAAAGATTTTTTTTTGAGACATTGAAGAAAAAATGAAGAGGATTTTTGCAGAGGAAAGGAATACGAAAAGATATTCAGAATTTGTATATAATGGTTTTAAAAGTACATTGACAGGTTGAGTGTGAGTGGTGATGCAGATCAAAAAAAGTGTTGTTGAGTGTATCCGGATATAGAGGATTGATTTTGAATACCTGAGTTGGTACATGATTTGCGTTGATGAAATAGAATGGCCATTTGATAGACACATGAGAGAATAAATGTTCTGTATTGAAACAGAGAAACCCTCTGAATTTGTGTTTTCAGTTTGTTCTATAATAGGGGTTGGTGCTCCTTGAAGCTGGTTCTTCTAAACAGTATGCCAGTGAGGCTTGTAGGTCAGTGAGACCTCAATAGTCAGTGAGACATAATATTCAGCTAGTGAGGCTTTGTAAGATGTTTTCAAAGTTAAGCCAGTGAGGCACTTCATGAGTGGTTTTTCTACCCAGAGAGGGTTTTCCACTCTAGCAACTCTTGTGTTAATAATATGCTTCTATGTGTGTTTTTGCTTCTATGTTAAGATTTATCTCTATGTGGTCCTGCACATAATTTTCACTATCAAACTTGTACATAGTTTATTGATGACTTTCTCTTTCTGAGTCTTGTAAATCAAAAGTTATAATAAGTTGCAAAAATCTACACAACACTGATTCACCCCCCCTCTCAGTGTTGTCCGAACTCCAACAATCCCAAATGTCTCTTTCTCCCATACTTATAGGGAAGGCAACTCGGTTGCTGATGGTGTTGCCAACTTTGGTCAAGAATTTCAAATATGGCAGGTTTGGCGCCAAATTAGTAGCATTCCTGGTCATATTGGAATGCTTATTCATAAGGAGAAGAATTCTATTATTACATGATGTCTACTCAAGTGTCGAGTGATGAGATGGTGTGTTTTTCCACCCTGTCTAGGCTTATGCACGATTCCTGTGTGAATTGGCAGCGGCGTCTGTACTCCCTTCATGCGAACTTAATTCTCATTATTTGGGTGGCATTTTGGAACTTAAAATATCATGATTGGCGTCGGCTGGTTTTTGTTCACATGAATACCGCTTGGTGGATTCCTCTGAAGGGTATCCTGTAATTTATTTGTCTTCTCCTACTGGGTATTACAGCGTGGGCTATCATTATGGGTGGTGAAAGAATTCGCACTGAACCAAATACCTTCAATGAATTCAAAGAAAATGCCATTGTCTAGCATTACTGCAAGGAGGGGGGCATAATTTCGTTCCTGGAATGCCTTAACGGGCATGATGAGTCGTTATGCATCTAGTGTGCTTCTTCGTGGGTTGACAGACGGGTCACCATTAGCAGTGTCAGCTTTGAGATCTTGGAGAAAAGTATAGCTGAGGCGACGGGCTTATCCCTTAAAGGCATTAAGTTGCCGAGAAAAATGAGGGTTTCCGACACGCAGAACCAAAAGCTTTTCTTGGGTGACGGTGAAGAGCTGGTACCCTACCAGGGAGGGTTCGAAAGGGCGAAGCTTCCTTATCCATGGGCGGACATGTGCTTTTTAATCATGAAGTACTTCACCTTGGAAGGCTGTTATGCCAGGTTCTATTACTACCATCTTCCCCTGCTCAATCATTTTCACAGAAACTTGGCTATTTGTTTCCCTTACTACCTGCTTTCTTCTTTAGAACACTCAGTTAAAATGGTTCATAAGAATTTAACCTCTAGGCCATTGGAGAAGCCTGTGCCCCCACACCAAGGCCTCATACATGGACTTTACCAGTTTCACTTGGCCCTGATTTCCCCTGCCACTCTCCATCACCGGCTGTGGAACCCTCCCCCAATACTCCGTCGGCTTCTATCAAATGTGATTCCCTACACACTCCTGTGAAAAATAGTCATGATGGCCTGACTTCAGCCTCTATGGAAACTAATACCCCCACTCCTGGGTCTACCTCTACCCCTAAGATGGACTCTGTTAAGTCTAGGAAGCGGCTTCATCGCCTCTCTGAGTTGGCTGAGGAAGCGGCTATTCTTAGCTCCCTCAAAGATAGTCATGAGACCCCTAAAGGTAAAAACATGTCTGCTGAGAATCCTGCTAAAAAGGCAAGAAAGGGCAAAGGGAAAAGCATATCCCCTGGTGTCAGACTCTCTACTAGAATTGCTGGGAAGCCAGCCCCCAAGGCTAAACTTATAGACTAGTCAGAAAGTAACTCTGAGGCTTCTTCTCACAGTGGGAGGCCGATAGTGATGATTTGAAGGAAATTTGCATGGAGAATCCTATTTCTGGGGAGCAGTTTGATGGCCATGACTCTCTGCAGAATGATTACAAGGACAGCCCCGAGAATGTGATTGGTACTGGTAGTGATAAAGATGAGTTTGACCATCAGAGCCCTGTGGAGGCCCAGTATGATACTGGCGAAGGAGAGGGGAACATGAATGAGCAAACTCCTGCCGGTGCTGAAGAGGTGGAAGCGAACAGTCAGTCTATCCCTGAAGAGATTCAAGATGATGATGTTAGGGCTACTGCTGAGGATGGCAATGTGAATGAGGGCAGGGACAGTAACTCTCTTTTTGCTGAAGTGACTCAGTTAAAGGACAAGATGGTGGCTCTGCAACTCAAGCTGTCTACTCTTTATAAGTTCATTACTCGCATGCTGTGTAGGTCTTCCATGATCAACTTAACCCTTTTGTAGGATATTCAACTTTTCTCCTAGGGAGCCGACAATGACAGAACTCAGGAGCTGGACAAAGTTTTTGAAGTTCTTGCTAAAGACTGGGAGGACTCTATGTCCTAGTGTGCCTTCTGCTGTCTGTTTGCTAGTTTTTTGCTGTTGCTTACTATCTGCTGTTTGTAAGCTGGTGTTTCTTGGGTTTTGGTTCTAGGCTCTTTTTATTTCCTGAGCCTGTGCTTTTTCTTATGTAATCTCTGTTAAGGGTTCGGCCCCTTGTTTTTTCTGCCTGATGTAATAAAAAATAATAGATAACATGAATCTAATGGAAGATAATTTAGTGATATGAGAGAATTTTTTACCAAAATTAACTCCCTCTCTTTGGGAGTAGCTCTTTTCTACTAGTTTGGCCTTATACCTCTCTAACTGACCATATGCTTTGAATTTCTTTTTATACATCCACTTGTAACCAATGGCCTTCCTACCCTCAGGCAAACTCACAAGATCCTAGGTATCACAACTATCCAAGGCCACCATCTCCTCCTACATATCCTTCATCCAAGATTCACTATCCTCTCAAGAGATAACATCCTTGAACATATCAGTTCATGATTAGTATAACTTAAAGCAAATACACAAAAAAAATATGTGGGCTCTACTTGTACATTGGGTTTTATTGTCTCATAGATCATCTCAAGATTGGAGTAGGGGTTCTACCTATTCCTTTACAAGATCATTTTGCTTAGAACTCTCATATGAACCCTCTTCTTCCTCTTCATCCTCTAATCCATCATTTTATCCTTTAACATGTGCATCTTCCTACTTCTCAACTTTTTCCTCAAGATGCACTATTTTCTTTCCTTTTTTCCTTTGGTTGGACAAGATCTGAAAATGCTCTGAGCTCTCTAAAAATCACATTTCTACAATAAATCATTTTCAAGGTTAATGTATTCCAAAGCTTATAACCTTTTATATTCTCACTGTAACCAACAGAGATGCATTTATGTTTTTTTGGATTTAACTTAGATTGCTTTTCCTAAGGCATATGAACATAAGCCTCACAAACAAATACCCTTAAATGTGAAATAGAAGGCTTTTTTACCTCTCCAAGATTCATAAACAATTTTGTAAATCAATTAAACAAGTAACAACTAGTACTCTCAGCCTCTTCTCAAAAGCACTAATCCAACTATGTACCACTCAACATACTTCTAGCTCTTTCTATTAAGGTTTAGTTCATCTTATCTTTAACCCTTTTTGAGGCCTATATGGGATAGTATTCTATCAAACAATGCCTACATGTCTATAGAAATCACTAAATTCCCTAGAGCAATATTAACCATTATTGTGAGATATCAACACCTTGATTTTTTTTATCTGATTGTTTATCAACCAAATCCTTAAATTCCTTGAATTTAGGGAAAACTCTAGATTTAGAATAAAGAAAATAAACCTAGGTGTATCTAGAACAATCATCAATGAATGTAACATAATATCAAGATTTACCTATAGAATCCACATCCACTAGATCAAACACATCTGAATGAATAATTCCTAATAATATCTTTGCTTTATAAGTTCATGTAGGAAATGAAACTCTATTATGCTTTCCAGATATACAATGTTCACCAAAATCAATATTGCTCATCAAAGTAAACAAAAATATTGTCAACCATCTTTTTATTAATAAGGGTTTGGAGACCTTTTTCACCAATGTGGCCCAAACATTGGTGCCACAACATACATGCATTTTTAGAAGTCCAGATAGATAGGTAGGATTACAAAATTTGGAGTCATCAAACCTAAACATAGTTCCACATCATGAGCCTCTTACTACAATAGATTTCCTCTAACCAATTTGCAACCAAACTTATCAAATGTCGCATGCACTCTAGAATCAATCAACTTAGATATAGAAATAAGATTCTCACAAGTCTTGGAATGTGCAAAATATTATAGATAGTTTTACCCTCCCATAAATGAAACACAACTATACATTTCCCTTACCAATAATCCAATGTGAATTGATGTCACCAAGGAAAAATTCTCCTCCATCATAAGCTTGGTAAGACAATAACTAGTCCTTGTGAGGATTCATATGGTAGGATAAACTTGAATCAATCAACTAGGAGTCATCACTTGTAACATTAGTTGAAATAAATAATGCATCATTATCACCTTCATTAGAGGATTTATAGATGTGGAGGAATCATTAAAGCTCTTCTTCACATTTCTACATTTCTTCTTCACATGTCCTCTCTTTCCACAATTCCAAGACCTTAATTTGCTCTTCCCAAGGGTTTTAGACATTCCTTTAGAATTTGACCTATCTTTTGAATTCTTCTATTCCCCTTTAGACCCACCTTTGTCCTTGAGCCTTCCTTGAACATGAAAGTCATCCTTTGTGCCCTCATCCATGATTTTCTCCTCATATCCTCAAAAAGAAAGGTTGTAATAAGGGGTTCCATATTTGGATTTCCAATGCTGCCACATATAGCAAAAAATAAGTTCTCCCAATATTTAGCCAAAGAATAAAGCAAAAATATACATTTATCTTCTTCATTAAGTTTAACAACTATTGAAGCTAGCTTGCTCAAAATTAAATGAAAGACATTTAAGTGTTTTACAACAAAATCACCTTCCTTCATCTTTAGAGAATATAAACATATTTTGAGATATATTTTATTTGTAAGACTCTCGGTTTGATAGATATCACCTATCCTCTTCCATAGTACAAATGTGGTAGCCTCCTCTGAGATATTCAAGAGGATAGAATTTTTAAGAAACAACTGAATGGTTCCTCATGCCTTCTTGTCCAACCTTTTCCAATCTTCATTAGACATTCCTTAAGTTTTTTCTTCCTTTACTACAAATTTCTCTTTGATCCTTCTAGAGATCTTGTTACGAGTATGTGCCTAATCAGTGTTGTCATTGATGTCAACATATCCTTGTTGTCAATGGTGTCAACTGTATCTTATTCTATTACTTGTTTAGAAGACTTGTATGTTGAGGATATTGAGAAAATTAGCCTCTTCAGAAGAAACAAGTGAGTTATAGAGAAGTGCAGTACAAACAGTGAATTGTATGCTAAAGAATAGTCTGGTAAACTGCTCCGCATTTATTCTTTCTTGAAGATCGTGGTCTATGGATTGGAAGTAAGTTAGAGGTATGACTAAGGGTGCTACATTCCGGGTTTGAGCCCTCCGCATGAAGATCTGAGTGAGTTGTGTTCACTAGAGTGAAACCTGCTTTTTCTGTAAGTTGAGTTGGGACATGAAGAAAGTATTCTGCTCTGCATTCCTTCGCAATAAAGTATTTTTCTCTATGGTTCTAGAAGGAATTCTAGGATGATGATAAGTGCCTACAATTGCAATGGTTCGTGGTTTGGTGGTCTGCAAGCTATCTTTCTTTTATGACAGTTGAAGACAGTGAAGTTTATCTGTTCTAGTGAGAAGATTCCTATGGATAAAGTGGTTAAGGTTCGTACGATTGCTCCTGATGATTATAACATGCTTGTGGATGTCTCCTAATCATGTTCCTATCTGGACTTTGGTCCGCATTAAGAAATTGAGATTGTGTTTGAAGATTGTTCCTAGATAATGTAGCGTGTAACCAGTATTGGCCGACCTGGTTAATCCTAGTGATTGCAAAGATCTTTGGAAGATTGTGGAACCCTGTTGTGGCATCGAAGATCATGTTTGAGTCCTAGCTAAGGCATGGTGTGATCCACGTTTCATTTCCTTTGCACAATGTTGTATTAGGTCAGGACATATTTTGTAAATGTTTGTAATACCGACCTTGGAGATTGTTTCAATGGTTGATGATTGTGATGCCAACCTTGATGATCATTCCAAGGTTGATGTATTGTATAAATGCTTGTAGTTGAGTCATGGAAAAAGTGTCCTTGAGCGAAATAGAAAGATAATAAGAAAGGTCCAAAAGGCAGAGCAGAGAAGAGGTAAAGGAAAGAAGAGGAAGAGAAAAGAAGAGGCAGAGCAGAGTAGAAGAATTATTGTACTTCAATCAAAGACATAAGAAGGTGTGTATCATGGTAGAGAGCGTGGAAGTGAGCCGCCAGTAGAGTTTAACAACCCTTATTCTAATCTTGCTAGGTTTAGGGTTGAGGCAGTGAGTCTGCTAGACCTAGTTGTTCTTCATGGTAGTAAGCCAGTATGTTTAGGCCCATGGAGTGACCAAGCCTGGACATCATTATTTCAAGATTGAAATATATATTGAAAGCTAATCCTCTCTGTGGTTTTTCCCCACCTTGGGGTTTTCCACGTAAAATATGGTGTCTCTTGTGTTTGATGTTGTATCTGTGGTTAAGTTACTGATTTCATGCACTCATTGTTAAATCATAATAATTGTGGATAAGTAATGAATGTTCAATTGCAGAAAGTGTTTAAGTTTTTGAGACAACTAATTCACCACCCCTCTTAGTTGTCCGACGCATATCAACATATCCTCCATTTTTAAGTTCCATAGCTTGTATCCAAAACCATTGAACTTGTCAATTTCTAACCGAGATGTGCTATCCATGGCTTCCACCATAGTGGATACATAAAACCCACTAAAAAATACTCCTGATTCAACAAAAAGCCTCACAACACTTCTAAAAAGGTGTTCCCTTCCAAACAAAACTATTAGAGAGCTAATATCAAATTTTGAGAAAATCATTGGATAATAATAGTGAAAGTATAAACTTAAAGCGTACAAATCTAATTAACCTAATTAGAGGTGGATGTGAGTAACCATTAAATGTGAAACAAAACATGGATAAATATGTATGATAACAATAAAAAATTAGCAAACACATATGACATTGGATACATGTGCAAAACCATTTTAGGAAATAACCCCACCACCAAAGAGATATAGAGCTTGTATTAATCAAGTAGAAATGAGTAATTTAATACAGCTCACACAATCTTCTTTAGTTTGATAGTATTCCAATAGAATGAGAGTACCTACACAATTACCAAACATCTTTTATACCAATCTATCAATATTTATCTACTTGATGAGGCTTAGGACACCACCATAAAACAATACCATGGGCCCAAACATGGTCTCAAAAACCATGGTAAAAATTATCACAACCTGCTACATGAGAGTGATCTTCAAAATTGAAAGTAACTGCTCATACACACTAACACATCATAGATTATGCCATAAAATATCATTAGACCCACTTTTCCATTTCTAGGTTCTCCATGAGTGCAATAAATGCATTGTTGTTGCCTATTTTGAGAAAGATGTTCCATAACTCTCTATCTTTGGTTTTCTTTCATAACATCCCTTATTCGATGCCATTACAAGAATATATCACATAATTTAAAGAATAATAAAATAATAAAATAATATCCCTCAACTCCTCATGGTTGTCCAAATTACCCATTCTGAGAAAGTTGGAGACCCGACATTATACATTAGGATTAAAATTTAAATACTATACTATCCTAACAATTATTTTTCCATAATTGTATGAAATATCAAAGTTATGAGATACATAGTACACTCAATGTAATGTTAACTAAATGATAGTGCAAAATGGTCTTTTCTATTTAGAATTATCCTTGAATGATGATTAATAAGTGCCCTGGTCCACTTGTCTATAACTACGACATCTTAGGTACCAAATTTGAATGTTTTTTGCACAAAATATGATGGGAAACTATCTATTTTAGGATGATATTTAACTTAGGGGGAGTGAAATTAGATTTACCTTCCTTCATCTTTAGAGAATATAAACATCAAGATCTGAGATATAATTTATTTGTAAGACTCTTGGTTTGATAGATATCACCTATATCCTCTTCCATAGTGCAAATGTGGCAGCCTCCTTTGAGATATTCAAGAGGATATAATTTGTAAGAAACAACTTAATGATTCCTCGTGCCTTCTTGTCCAACATTTTCCAATCTTCATTAGACATTCCTCAAGGCTTTACTTCCTTTACTAAAACTTTCTATTGATCCCTCTCTTCCAAGAGATCTTCCATTTTTAAGTTCCATAGCTCGTATCTAGAACTAATGAAATCATCAATTTCTAACCGAGATGTGCTATCCATGGTTTCCACCATAGTGGATACATAAAATCCACTAAAAAATACTCCCACTTAAACCAAAAACCTCACAACACTTTTAAAAAAGGCATTCCCTTCTAACCAAAACTATTAGTGAGATGATATCAATTGTTGAGAAAATCAGTGGATAATAATAGTGAAAGTATAAACTTAAAGTGTACAAATCTAATTATCCTAATTAGAGGTGCATGTGATTAACCATTAAATGTGAAACAAAACATGGATAAATATGTATAATAATAATTTAAAAAAATAGCAAACACATATGACATCTGATACATGTGAAAAACCCGTTTAGGAAATAACTCCACCACCGAAGAGATATCGAGCTTGTATTATTCAAGTAGAAATGAGTAATTTAATACATCTCACACAGTCTTCTTTAGTTTGATAGTATTCCAATAGAATGAGAGTACCTACACAATTACCAAACATCTTCCATACCAAGCTCTCAATATTTATCTACTTAAGGAGGCTTGGGAAACCACCATAAAACAATACCACAGGCCCAAACATGGTCTCAAAATACTATGGTAAAAATTATCACGACCCACTACATGAGAGTGATCTCCAAAATTGAAAGTAACTCCCCATACACCCTAACACATCATATATTATGTCATAAAATATCATTAGGCCCACTTTTCCATTTTTAGGTTCTCCATAAGTGCAATAATTGCATTGTCGTTGCCTATTTTGAGAAAGATGTTCCATAACTCTCTATCTTTGGACTTCTTTCATAAAATCTCTTATTCAATTCCATTACAAAAATATATCACATAATTAAAAGAATAATAATAATAAAAAAATATCCCTTAACTCCTCATGGATGTCCAAATTATCCATTCCAAGATATTTGGAGACTCGACATTATACATTACCATCTATCCTAAGAATTATTTTTCCATAATTGTATGAAAGATCAAAGACATGAGATACATAATACACTTAATGCAATGTTAACTAAAAGATAGTGCATAATACTCTTTTCTATTTAGAATTATCCTTGAATGATGATTGATACATGCTTTAGAACTTGTCTATAAATATGTAGAGTATGCATTCCATCACAAAAATTACTGAAGTAAATAATCTACTTAATTTCATCAACTCAAGTAAAAAGATAGATCTCATAAACATTAATCAATAAAGTCATTAAATATTACAAATCGCATGCTTAATCTAGGTTTTAGCACTATAAAAGAGTATACAATGTCCATCTTGGCTTTCATTTCATAAGTCATCTCAAATATTAAGGTACAATAATCAAGTACAAAATAAAAATTAATAAATCAAATCAATCTCTCTAGCCACTATTAACCCACATGGTCTTCCGCAATCCGAGAGACAAGAACATGGCTCAAGTGCTTTTCCACCCAACCATGAAGCAATTACACATCCCCGAATCCCTTCATAACATGAAGGAAACCCAACCCTACATGAAGCATCTTGTTGAATACTGAGAGGGGGGGTGAATTAGTATTCTAAAATTTAAACAATTAAACCAATTACCAACTTTAATAATCAGAAAGCAAAGTAACCATAGAAATACAAGACACATAAACATGCCACATAGGCACCAGATTTTTACATGGAAAACCCAAAGAAGGGAAAAACCACGGAGAGGATTAGCTCTCAATATATATTGCAATATTTTACAAATGATGATGTTCAGGCTTGGTCACTCCATGGGCCTAGTACATGCTAGCTCACTCCCATGAAGTACAACTAGGTTTAACAGGCTCACTACCACAATCCTAAACCTAGAAAGATTACAATGAGGGTTATTAAACCCTACTGGTTGCTTACAGCTAGGATCATTGCCAAGTACAAGTGAAATAATATAAGAAATATGAATACTGCAACAACATCTATTAGTATGCTAGGGTGCAGTCATTTAGCAACTGAATATTGAATCCTAAGTCTTCATCATTACTAATCTTCTATAGATCTGCTATGCTATTCTCATGATCGCATCAATCACATCCACACAATTCTTCTTCGCACACTTCACATTCGCATCACACACCAAACACTGAATTCAATCCCCTATATATATCTGCAACACTTAAGATCTTTATATTAGGTCGGCATACTTAGATGAAGCGTATAATTAATAAACTTGTAGCTTGTCGGCCAAATCCATTCATCAAAATACATAACAGACCTAAATAACATTTGGAACATCTTCTCATATGTCGGCTCCAGCTATAGAACCACTTAGGATAAAGTTCTAATCAAAAGAACTTACCGCACATAAATCAAACTATCATGTCGACCTCAAACTCAGAATGCTACTGGTTCAGTTCAATTGTTAGACTACATCTTTTACTGTGGACCACAGGGCTTGCTCAAAATCATATCAAGGACTCCTCAGACATCACCAATCAAACCTTCAGAACCACAAAGCACAATATTATTTAGCGGCAAGATGCAGACCAACAGAACTTAGACTCTGTCACAGTCAAACTCTATCAAATACTGTAGCGATACTCAACAGCTTGCAACTATCTTTCTAGTGGACTTAAGATCTTACAACTCTGGATTTAGATATTTCATACAAGTGTGTATAACACCTAAAAACTGCATAACAAAATATGCACTTGCAGAGGAATGCGGACCCTTTTACTTTGCATTGTACACTATTCCTATCTTACTTCTATTCATCCAGACTTAGACATTTTCTTCAAATGAATTCCGGAGGAAGTCATGACCTGAACACTATAATATATCATCATCAAGTAGTTATGAGTCATCATACTTGAACTACATTTGCCGGTCTTCATATGTGAAGGCATACTAATCCACTTTCTATCCCTTACTCTGAATACTGTCCATACTTAGACATTTTCACCTTCTGGTCTTAAATACTCTTGTGCCTTGTTGCTAAATCAAGTTGGTCTTCTGAAGTGATGTCTTCTTTGTCTTGTTGCCATCAATGACAACACTCAATTATTCAACCTAGCAGTGTCTCTTGCTAACAATCTCCCCCTTTAGCATTGATGGCAACACTTAGTGAAAAATGCTTGACTGCCTTGACTGCTCCCCATTTCTATATACACTCTATATTTCCTCTCCCCCTATGATGTTTGCCCATCTTTGACTAAACTTCTTCTCCCCCTTTGACATCAATGGCAAAGGTGTAGGTTCCGGAGTAAAAAATTGTCAAAACTACAAAATTTGCTATGCTCTGTCGCATATGTACACATACAATCTTCAACTTTATTTTACATGTGCTAGAGGATGTCATTGAAAAGTTCTTAATTTGGCCAGCTCACCATCCCAACTTTTCTTGGCATTGTCCAAAATTTGAATATAACCACTGAGTAGAAAAACTACAGTCTCTACCTTGTGAAGATCAGAGGTTGTGTCAAATTATAAAGCTACTTGTGCTTCAGCTGCTAGATTAAACATAGAATCTAACTTAGGACTAATTATTCTTCTTACCTGACACATTTTGTTTTTGATTTTGTCCCTCTCACTTATTAGATTGGTCAAGTCATCATGAAGGTTGATGACTTGACTTTCCTTGCTGCTTACTGATTCTGTCACTGGATCATATGCCTTAGAAGTGTTCATCAGTTTCTGCTCCAACTCCTTGATCTTTTCTACTTTTTTCTTTGTGACTTCCAGCCAGGATAAACAAAATTTGTATATAGCACCAACTTCTTTAATGGCACTTTGAATGCTTTTTATTCTATTGTCTAAATGGGCTTTGTCATTAGTTATCATTTCCATCAACTCATTCAATCTCTTCTCATTAAACTCTTGCCTAACTTTTATGTCTGCAGATTTCTCAAAGGATTCAAAATGTTTACTTACAGAGTTTATACATCCTTTGAGTTGATTTTCTAATGATAGAGAAGTATCCTTCTGGTATGTTGGCATCAGCTTTTCTAAAATGCTAGATGCCTCACCAATGAGCTTACTATCCTCTAACATTTCCTCTTTTGCCTTTGCCTATACAATTGATGCCAATCTAAATTTTTGTACAGGGGACATTGTGTCCAAGTTTATTGGACCATGTAGAAGATCAGGCTCATCCAAAACTTGTTTCTCTTTCTCCAAAAGTTCTTTAACCAACTCTGTAGTGTCTCTTGGTGTAGTAGAGACTTCATCTTTCAAGCTTTGTTCTGGATCATCTAGATCCATGTCCTTATTAGAGTCCTCTTTCTGTTTCTATGAAGGATTTTCCTTAGCCTATTCCTCCTTAGTCCTTTCATTTTCAACTGTTTGATGTCTTGGAGAGGATCTTTTTTTAGTGTCAGCAGCAAATACTTCTTTCTCCTTAGTCATTTTGACATCTTCTATTTCCTGATCAGGATTTACTTCTAGAGCAAATATATCATTTCCAACATATGTTTCTTCATTGTCATAGATGGTATGGATATTGTATTTCTTTAGTGCCTCCAAGATGATCTCCTCAGTCTCCTTGACCACTTTATCAATTTATCCTAACATTAGTGAGTTCATTATTTTATTGGTTCTAAACGCGTCCTTGATTTCTTTAGAGATTTTGGCTTTCTCTTTAGGAGTAATCTCCGGACATAGCTATGTTAGTGCATGATGTCTTAGCTTAATGTCCTTAGCCATAGCAGTTTCCTTTCTTGCAGACATTATACTTGTCAGGCTATGAGGAAGATCATCAATTATTTCAATTAGGGCCTTGTTGTAGATGTTTAGGTATTCTACAACAACAGTCTCAATGATTTTCTTATCTGGATCACTATATTCATCATACAATTGTGCAATTGGTTTTAGATTGCCATCCATTGTTATGGCTTTGAGTACATCTTCAAGACCTATAGTTGCTTCCTCTATCAGGGGCACATCTTGCTTTTTCCTTTTTACATCTTTACCCTTACCGGAAGGTTTCTTTTTGTTGGTTCCGGAGGCTTTTACAACTTCAACTTTCATCTTTTTCACTTCTTCATCAGACTCTGTTTCTTCTTCATCAGTTCTTCCTATACTGACATACATCCTTCTTCCTTTTGCTTTCTATCTCTTTGTGCCTTTGTTAGTGGATTTCTTGGAGGGATGCTCCACACTTGCAGATGGTGTGGGACTGGAGAATGTAGTAGAACTTCTTGTAGACCTCTTTGTTGCTTCAAACTTTTCTTATTTCCTTTTAGGCTCCTCCAGAGCCTTAACCGGTTCACTCTTTTTCTTTTCTCTTGCTTCCCTTTCTGCTTGTATTTTTCTCTTACTTCTCTGATTTGTTCTTTAGAGAAACCATGTTTCAATGCATCTTCTTTTACCTCCTTCCTCACTTTCCTAGAGATTTCAAGTTTCCTGAGTTCAACATGTAATTTCAGTGATAGTTCTTCATAGGTCATAGGTTCCAAACCTTTCTTCTCTGCTATCCTTGGGTTTGCTCAGCATGTGTTGAGCATAGTTATCTAATATTTTTCCATCCACTTCATAACCCATTGTCATTATCCAAATTGTTCTAGGCTCAACAACCTCCATCAAGCATTGATCTTTTGTAATCATAAAACATATAGTATCCTTATACTTCTCAACAATTTTCTCAGGAGTTCTCTCTTGAATGCATCATGCTTTCAAAGTTCTTAAAGTACCCCCATAGGGCTGCTTTTTGCTCATCATGACTTCCAATGCTACTTAAATGATTTTTAATTTGGACAGCTACAAGTTTGCTAGTTAACTAGAATAGATTCTTCATTTTTGGAAACTCATTCATAAAATAGAAGAATAGATAGATAATCAACGTACTGAATTTGAAGGGATAGTTTTTGCTTTCCTTGATCTTCTTTAGATTCTCCATTAGTTGGATTCTCAGCAACTCACACAAATCATAATCATCATTCTCTTTTACCATTTGATATGCAGTGTATATCGCAGTACCGGAGACAGAGTTCTCCTAGTTTGAGAAATAGATCTTGTAGCCTATGACCATAGAAGCAAATCTTACTGCATGGTCTGTGATGTTGTTTATGGTTAATGCCCTCTTGTCAAATTGGGCTCTAGTAGCCTCTGTAACAGTTTGATTCTTTACAACCTTCAGCAAGGGCACACCTTCGATGGAATTTAACCCCGTTACTGCCCTAATCGCTTGTTTGGTGATTTTGAAGGGCTGCCCTAACCACATGAATTCATCGTGAATTTGACTTAGGATATACCGGACCCATTCATCCTTAGTGAATGCAGGAAAATCTACATATTGGATGAATTTATTCTCTTCTAAGACTTTGTATTCTTCCTTTAGGTCAAATTGATCATTGCTTAAATGATTTAGGTATAAATCTGAGAATTTGTTGCCAGTAAGCTCATCTAGGGCAACATGGATATATGCCCTAATGTCTTCCACATACAGAACTCCATATGGTATTTTCAAAAATACACCTATTAAATCAACTTCAGTTGCTTTAAAGGGATGTTTCTTGAATTTGGGTCTTGGTCGCTCAATAACATCAACAACTTGTGGGGTTGCCATTGCAAAGATTCAATAAAGTTCCAATGGTAAATACCTTCTTATGCTAAATTAGGGTTTTCTTTGCCTGGATCGCTCTAAGTTCTTTGAATCTCTGTTGACACTGAAATCTCGCTTCAATCTCTCTTAGATATCTAATAGCCCGAATGCAAAGTGAATTAGAAGGCAAATAAGTTTCTTTTTATCTTCCGCACTTGACCTAGTCATCATAAATGCTCATTCTCAAAAGATGCCTGACATTTCTCTGATAGATACAGTCGATCAAAATTGCTCCGCAATGTACCACACAAAATTATTTTCTTCTGAATTTTCTTTCAAAAGATTTTTCATGTCAGATTCCACCACATATCCTCATGCCAGATTCCAGCACTAACTATCTGGCTGGGGGTTTTGGATTTTCAACACTGTTCCCCTTGAGCCAGAACTCCCAATTTACTTCCCAGAGGAACTATTTGCACCAGATGTTGGTGCAGACCTATCCTTAACTTCAATTACTTCTTTCTTGATCTAGATCTTGTCCATTTCTTTATGTGTTTCAACCGGATCAACCTTTTCTTTTCCCTTATCATTCCTCTGCTTTGTTTTCCTTTCTTTAGTAGGATAGTTTCTTTTCACATTTTTGCTTCTGCAGACTCTTGCAATATGTCCATAATTGTTGCAATTGTAGCACATAACATTCCTTTGTCTTTGATTCCTTCTATTGTTTGGATTTGATCTGCATTGATTAGCCATATGTCCAAATCTATTGCAAGAAAAACACTTTCCATTGAATGATTGACTATTCCTTGTATTATAGGAACCATTCCTTACCAGATTTCTGCATTCATTTAATTTGTGACCAATTTTCTTGCAATTGAAACATTGTCTAGAAAAGGATTGAGCGTTTTGATTCTAGTTTAATCTACTCCTGCACTGAGTAGATTTATAACCAAACTTATTGCAATTAAAACAATGGCCATTGAAAGATGGATACCTTTAAGCATTTGGCTGTCTGATTGGAGGTCTTCTTCTTTGATTTCTGAATTGGTTTCCTCTATTTTACTTTAACTCTGTTTGTTTGACCAGATTTTGAACTTTCTCCTTTCTCAAATTCCAAACCTTTCTTATCATCATCACTCCTTTGATTAGCAATCACCTCATCAAGCTTTGCAGAACTTATCTTGAACTTTTATTCATAGCTCTTAGCTGCATCCAGATCAAATTTCAAAAGTAGCACTTGTTTGCCCAATTTTTCACATTCCTTTGATTTATCCTTAACAACTTGATTCAGATGCCTTCCAAAAATCTTCCTTATTTTCCACTTCCAGTGTCAACCCATTTAGAAACTCACGTGCTTCATCTAATTGATCATTTAGCTCCTTGCTTTTCTCTTTGAACTTCTTGACTTGCTCTCTTAGCTTTAGGATGCATTCATCATCTTCTTGAATATTAGCTTCTAGATTTCTGCTTCAGATTTTTCAAGATCAATAAGGGCTGCTTCTAGTTCCTTGTTTCTTTCATAATTTCCAAATCTTCTTGTTGCCATGATTACACTACCCCAGATCTTTCTCAAGCTATTAGACTTCTTCCAAGGAACTTGGCTTTGATACCAATTGTTGAATACTGAGAGGTGGGGGGGTGAATCAATATTCTAAAATTTAAACAATTAAACAAAATACCAAGTTTAATAATCAGAAAGCAAAGTAACCATAAAAATACAAGACACATTGACACCAAATTTTTACGTTGAAAACCTAAAGGGAAAAACCACGAAGAGGATTATCTCTCAATATATATTGCAATCTTTTACAAATGATGATGTTCAGGCTTGGTCACTCCACAAGGCTAGAACATGTTGGCTCACTGCCATGAAGTACAACTAGGTTTAGCTGGCTCACTACCACAACCCTAAACCTAGAAAGATTACAATGAGGGCTATTAAACCCTACTGGTTGCTTACAGCTAGGCTCACTGCCAAGTACAAGTGAAATAATATAAGAAATATGAATATTGCAACAACATCTATCAGTATGCTAGGGTGTAGTCATTTAGCAATTGAATACTGAATCCTGAGTCTTCATCATTACTAATCTTCTATCTCTGCTCTGCTATTCTCATGCTCACATCAATCACATCCACACAATTCTTCTTCACACACTTCACATTCGCATCACACACCAAACACTGAATTCGATCCCATATATATATCTGCAACACTTAAGATCTTCATATTAGGTCGGCATACTTAGATGAAGCGTATAGTTAATAAACTTGTATCTTGTTGGCCAAATCCATTCATCAAAATACATAGCAGACCTAAATAACATTTGAAACATCTTCTCATATGTCGGATCCAACTATAGAACCACTTAGGATAAAGTTCTAATTAATAGAACTTACCACACATAAATCAAACTATCATGTCGGCCACAAACTCAGACTGCTACTGGTTGAGTTCAACTATCAAACTACATCTTTTACTGTGGACAACAGGGCTTGCTCAAAATCATATCAAGGACTCCTCAGAAATCAACAATCATACCTTCAGAACCACAAAGAAAAATATTCTTTAGCGGCAAGATGCGGACCAACAGAACTCAAACTCTATTACAATTAAACTCTGTCAAACACTGTAGCGATACTCAACAGCTTGCAACTCTCTTTTCGGTGGACTTCAGATCTTACAACTTTGGATTTAGACACTTCATACAAGTGTTTACTACACCTCAAAACCACATAATAAAATATGCACTTGCGGAGGAATGCAGACCCTTTTACTTTGCATTGTACAATGTCCCTGTCTTACTTCTATTCATTCAGACTTAGACATTTTCTTCAAATGACTTCCGGAGGAAGTCATGACGTGAACACTAGAATATATCATCATCAAGTAGCTATGAGTCATTATACCTAAACTACATTTGCCGGTCTTCATCTTTGGAGGCATACTGATCCACTTTATGTCCCTTACTCTGAATACTATCCATATAACTTAGTCATTCTGGCCTTCCAGTCTTGAATACTCTTGTGTCTTGTTGCCAAATCAAGTTGGTCTTCTGGAGTGATGTCTTCTTTGTCTTGTTTCCATCAATGACAACACTCAATTATTCAACCTAGTAGTGTCTCTTGCCAACACATCTAGCAACCTAGAAACAATTGGTAGGAGGGAACACCCGATGCAACCTGAAGTCTAAATGCAAATATAAATGATACATGCAAATGTATCACAACAGGATGTGGTAGAGATATATATAAATAAAGTTTTTCTAGACAAATATTCATCCATTTCAATGAATTCCTAGCTTAGCCCAAGCATTTAAAATAGTTACGGTCAAATCCTGAAAAAAAAGAAAAGCCATCTCTATTGTTCCACATTCAGCATCCTAGCCCAAAAGTAACCCCAAACACACATAAAAGATGATCTACTTTCTTTTCAAAACAAAAAGTAACCCATGTTCACCTAAAAACCATTTATAATCCATTTCCTTTGCACAATTAACTGAAATACATTTTCAAGCAAGTAATTCAATAAAGAGAGCTTCATTTATTCAATAAATTTGGTTATACCTTTAGTCCCTTATTTCAATCATAATTTCCCAATATAAACCTGTATCTAACACTTATGTCCAAAATCATATTTATAATTCCTATCAATTGTACTTGTGACATAGATTTAAAAAGATAAATAAATACCATTTAACATCTTTCATAAAAGCCAATAAAACATCATTCAAAGGCATGAGCAAGAAGGTAAGTTTATATTTTCCTAAGTTACTACAGAAACCTTGCTGTCAGCTACAGGAGCTATATGCTACAGGGAATAAAATAAAAGACTGTGACAGGTGTTAGGAATTGCATGCAGAAGATATCGATTAAATGCAAACAAAGATTAAACAAAGGAATGAAAAATACACAGAAATAATAATTGCAAGAGACAATTTTTAACGTGGTTCACCCAAACTCGGGCTACATCCACCAACAAAGAGTCCAATATTATTATCTAGCAAATCAAACCGATTACAACCAACAATCATTGCAACTCAATACCGTTGCAAATGCTATAATACAATCTCAATAGAAACCCTAACCCTTAGCCGTTTTTATCAAGACTTATGTCTGTTACAAAATAGGGTTTTTTAATGTCGGCCAATAGAAAAAATAACTCCCAACGCCTTTATAAAATAATAAAAGTTGTTTGTGGTTTCAGGGGCACTGCCCCCAAGACCTCGTGGGGACGCTGCCCCTCAACCCCGCCCTGTATTGCGACAGGGAGTGCACCAGGGGCGTTGATCTTGGATCCCGCAAGGGGCGCTGCCCCTTGACCCGGTCTTTGGGGCACTTCCCCCAAACCCTTGTTAAATAATTTGGGGGGAAATCACATTGATAAAAGGGGAAAATTTAACCTTCGAGTCTAATTAGGCTCCATATAACAACAATCTCCCACTTGGAGATTGATCATAACACCGCTGACCCTGTAGCTCCCACTAGAAATAAACACCCTAGACCTTGTTGTTCTGATTTTATTGTTTTTAGTCTTGAAGACCAACCGAAGCTAAAGAGGAGCTCAACTTCTCCCTTGTCATTGCCTTCATAAACATATCTGCTAGATTTTCATCTGTATGTATCTTTTCCAGCCGTAACTGTCCATCATCCAACACTGACCGGATGAAGTGATACCTTAGCCGTATGTGTTTGGTCTTTGAATGCAAGGCAACATTTTTTACAAGATGTATGGCACTCTGACTGTCTATAAACAAATAACTATTAGCTTGTTGTTTTCCCAATTCTTCCACGAAAGATTGCAGCTAGATCATCTCCTTGCTTGCCTTTGTTGCAGCGACATACTCCACCTCTGTGGTGGATAAAGCAACCACCTTTTGCAATCTGGAGATCCAACTCACCGTTGTCCCACCTATAGTAAATACATAACGTGTAGTGCTCTGCTTGGTATCAATATCCCTTGCCAAAGCTGAGTCCACATAGCCTACTAAATTAGTATTAGAGCCCCCAAAACATAAATGTTTATTGGATGTACCTCTCAAATATCTGAGAATCCATTTTACCGCATTCCAATGCTCCAATCTAGGATTACTCATATACGTGCTTACGACTCCTACAACATGTGCAATATCCAGTCTCATGTATACCATGGCATATAATAAACTTCTTACAATTGAAGCATATGGTACCTTGGACATTTTTCTTCCTCCTCTTGTGTCTTAGGACACATCTCCTTAGTCAATTTCAAATGACTAGGCAAAGGTGTACTAACATCTTTTGCATTCTCCATATGGAATATCTGCAGCACCTTTTCAACATAATCAGCTTGAGATAGAGTCAATTTTCTATTCTTCCTATCTTTGCAAATTTTCATACCAAGGATTTGTCTTGCTACCCCCAAATCCTTCATAGCAAATGATTGTACTAAATGCTGTTTTAACTCTCTTATGTGATCCATGTTAGACCCTGTTACAAGCATGTCATCAACAAATAAACATAAAATAATGTAGCTGTCATTATCCAACCTCTTAAAATAAATACAATGGTTAGAATTACACCAGCTGTAGCCTTGTTCAGCCATAAAACTATCAAATTTCAAATACCATTGCTGAGGTGCTTGTTTCAAACCATATAAACTCTTCTTCCATCTACACACCAATTTCTCCTTGCCTTTGACCTCAAATCCCTGTGGTTGTTCCATATATATCTCCTCCTCCAAATCACCATGGAGAAAGATAGTTTTCATATCTAGCTGTTCTAAATGTAAATCTTCAACAACCACAATACTTAAAACAGTACGAATAGAAGTCATCTTAACAACCAGAGAAAAAATCTCATCAAAATCAATACCTTTTTTCTATGCAAATCCTTTTACAACTAACCTGGCTTTAAATATTTTCTTACCTCCATCTTCCTCTTTTAGCCTATAAACCCATTTGTTTGGTAAAGAATTTTTACCTGTAGGCAACTTACATAATTCCCCAGTCTAATTTTTTAGTAAGGAGTCCATTTCTTCTTTCATTGCAAGCTCCCACTAAACCTTTGTATCCACCTGCATAGCTTCATCATACCCTTCTGGTTCACCAGCATCTGTTAACAAAATAGAATACAAAGAGGGAGAAAACCTTTCAGGAGGTCTACTTAGCCTTGTTGACAGTCTAACATTCACTGGAGTTTGTGGTATTTCTTGTTGCTGTTGCGAAGCATGAGGAACCATTGGAACATCATTATCTGGAGTATCATTCAACACCACTTAATCCTTTTCTTTTTTCTCATGCTGGTGCAACTGATCTTTGTACAACACCTTCTCATTGAATACAACATCCCTACTTCTCACAATTTTTAGATTTTCAACATCCCAAAGCCTATAACCAAATTCATCAATGCCATATCCAACGAAGATACACTTTTTTGATTTTGCATCCATCTTGGTTCTATTTTTAGAATCTACATGTGCAAATGCTTCACTTCCGAAGGTTTTGAGAAAAGAATAACTCACCTTCTTACATGTCCATGCTTCCTCTGGAATGCCACAGCCCAAAGGAACTAAAGAACCTCTATTAATTAAATATACAGTGGTATTGATAGCCTCTACCCACATGTTTAAAGGCAGCCCAACATGCAATCTCATGCTCCTTGCATGCTCCATTATTGTCCTATTCATGCGCTCAACCACTCTATTTTCTTGTGGAGTCCCTAGAACCATTTTTTGCCTACGAATTCCATTAAAGGAACAATAATCGTCAAATTATTTGCTGCAATACTCACCACCATTATCAGATTTGAGACATTTTAAACTTTTACCCGTCTCATTCTCAACCAAGCTTCCCCATTTCTTAAATGTTTTAAATACATCAGATTTATGCCTAAGGAAATAAATCCAAACCTTCCTAGTTGCATCATCTATGAATGTAACATAATACCGAGAGCCACCGAGAGAAGATACCTGAGCCAGTCCCCATACACCTGTATGCACAAGCTCCAACTTTTCATCTTTCTTTTGCTTCCCATCCTTGAGAAAACTAACTCTCTTTTGTTTGCCATACACACAACTTTCACATAAATCCTGTCATGCCCACATTTCCCATGCGGTCACGACACGCAACACACGTGTCATGTCCACATTTGTCATGTGGTCATGACACGAAATATCAAAAAAATTTCACTCATTCCTAGAAACCCCCTCGCACGCGTTAGTGTGCTTGGTGGCAATACACATAAGGTGTAAACATGTCAATCATCTGCGGGGTCATGTGATCGCATGCGCATTCTCTGAAGCGATGGAAGCTGACTAAGGGGGGTCAATGCGATGTGTGAAGCGTCACTATTAGGGTTAGAATCGAAATATCAAACCCCTAAGTTTACCTAAGTGAGTGAAGAGATTTTGACACACGTCGAAATCATAAGACCATTCAAAAGCATACGAATAAATTAATGGCTTGATTGAAAGTCAACAAGTTGCGGAAATGATAATATAATACTATGCAAGGTTTAAAAGTGCTAAATTATTCTAACCCTAGATTCTAGAAAAATCCAGCAGCATAACGCCTCACGGGCGTGAATAGGGTTTATTCTAATTAAATAAAATTTAAACAAAGGTTTCCTAGGTTCTCTAAAATAGGTTAAACAACCGAATAAGTTATCTAATTATTTCACACTAGACTAAATAGATTAAAGCAACTAAACTAATTTAAAATTAAAATAAAATTAACCCCATGGATTAATGACCACATGCAAAAATTAAATTCAATTGTTTAAATAATAATTACGTTACAATAATTGCATTTGAAGGGAAGTTAAATATATTAATTAAACCCCACATAAAATAATTAAATGGATAAATAAAATTCTCTAGCTTAATAGACTAAGATTTAAATGATCTCATAAAATTAATTAGAAGAATTTAATTCTTAACCTCACACTATAGAAATAACAACCAACAAAATTAACTCTATCAATTAAATATCATTCCCATTATCATATTTCCTCTAAATCCCCAATTAAATAAAATAACAAAAGAGCCAAATAAAAGGAGAGGGAGAATTAATAAAATCTAATTTAAAATACCTCAAGCTCTAAAAGCCCTTCTAAATAAAAAATTAGTTTTCTTATGCACAATAACCTAAAAGCCCTAACCCTATTGCCTCTAATTTTCATTTTGTTCTTCCTTTCTTCTCTCCTTCTCCTTCTCATTCTCTCTCCTCTTGCTTTCATGTTGCGGGTTTTAGAGATGGTAGTCGTGGTTGAAAGCTCAAGAGGTATATACATTTGTATATACGTTATTTTTTTTAAAAAATATATATATGTTCCCTGGTTTTCAAAACAAAGGGTTTATATATATTTTTTGTCATTAAAAAAAATAATAGAAGTATACATAGTAATATATATATATATATATATTTTTAATGAATATATCACATGGATGCCAAGAAGGAGTGTTTTGCAGAATACACTGGCCAAAGGCCGAAAGGCATAAAGGATGGGCAGATCTACCCTAGCCGTCGCCGCCGAGTAGTGCAGGGTCCCCGGAGTAGGAGGAAGGGGGAAAGGGGAGAACAATGTGGGGGAACTCAGGGGAAGCGGGAGTGTGGGGAGGGGCTGAAACCCCACCCACACTCCACTTCGATGGAGTGTGGAGTGTGGATGGGGTTTCAGAATTTTGAAGGCGGCCACAATGGGGGTTAAAACCCCCACCCAAACCTAATGCTTTTTTTTACAACTCATGAACTTGCATTTCATTCAGCAGAGCTTCGTTTGCAATCTGATGCCATAAATTAAAATATTTTTTTTTATATACACAGTTTCAGTTTAAGATATATATATACACTCAGAATTTATATGCATTTTTTTCTTTTGTCAAAAACATAAACATTTTCCAGTTACTCCAAAATAAAAGAAAAATTTATTTTATACAATTCATTTAAATAAATAAATATATGTATATAATTATTGATATACTCAGATTATACAATTTAACCAATATGTCAAGCGACTTAAAATAAAGGAGGAAAATTTTCTTTTATACAACAAGAAGAAACAAGTAAATTCTTTTAAGATTTATATATTTTTATATACATATATACTCACATTTATTAAGCATTAACCCAATGCAATTTCTATAAAAAGGGAAAACATAAATATATATTTTTTTTTGTAAAGAAAGGAAATCTAAGATAGGTATTTTTTAAAAAAAAAATGAAGGCTTTTGCATTTTATATATATATATATATTTGAAATAAAAATAAAAAAATAGCATTTGACTAACTTTTCTTTTCTAAAAGAAAATCTCATTTTCACAAAACTTTCAATAAACAAACAACAAACTATTTTTTTTAAAATTTCTTGAATTAAGACATATGAATCTACCAATTAACTTGCATATGCATTTTATCTTGCAATATACTTTTTCCTCAATGACCTAGCGACAAAGAAAATCAGCAAGTTTACTTCTGTTTCCAAATGCAATTTAGTTTAAAATACAACTCATAAGGAAACATTTATTTTACTACTTAAGGGAGAACAATTACTCTCTTCATCTTCAACAACACATATACAAAATAGGCCACTTAGCCATGGTTTTCAATGGCCAAAATAAACATGACAACATCCACCAAAAAATGAAATTCCTTTCCTCTCCCACATTCCAAAGCTCCAAATATATCCTACAATAAACACATAGAAGGGAAATAAGCCACTAAAACTGCTCTCCTCCCTACCATAGACTCACTCATGAGTCATCCCCGAGCTTGGAGGTCATCCTCACACAAGGAACACATCACTATACAAAAAATTCATTCAAACACAAAAACAAGAAACACCCCCTTGGCTTGCACAAAACAAAACTCACCAAAGTGAGTTTAATGAGGTAGGGGAGTGGAAATCACTCAACTCAAGAGTGCCACTCCAAAACCAAACTCCCAAAAACCAATTTTCTCAAGGCCTCAAGCCATCACAAAAATACCATTTTCCACATAGTTTTCTCAAGGCTCTCAAGCCATTCAAAATACACATTTTCTTATTTTTGCCCTGAAGGCTAAAATACGACAAGAGATAAGGATGTGACCTGAGGAGGTTCACTCCCCCCCCACCCAACACATGTTGAGCATTCTCTCCAAATGGAGAGGCTCTCACAACACCCATACAATTTTTCCCACAACAACAAAATAAAAACACAATAAGGAACATACACATAACATCACACAAGAAATGAAAATGCATAAGGAAAGGCATTTGCCTTGAAGCCTACCTTTAATAGCCCAAATGGATGATAGTTGAGAAGAGCTCCTCTAACTTCCTCTCCAAGTTGAGCCTCCAAATTTTCCTCCAACTTTCTTCCAAACAATTAAACTTCAAAAATTGAAAAAGATTTAACAACCCCCTCCCTCTCTTTAAGAGGGATTAAAATAGGCTTTTCTCATGAGCCTTGAGGAATGGGGAGGTGACACAGGTCACCTCCTCACTCCACACAACCACTTGCAAGACTCTTGGAATGGGTTGGTGACACTTGTCACCCACCCATTCCACCAAGTCTTGCTCCCATCCACTTGTGCTCTCTCACACATGTGGGAGAAAAAAGTGGAGCCAAAGAAGGAGTGGGTACTACAAGTGCCCTAATCATCTCCTCCTAAGAAAGCCCAACAACCCCAAGGTACCCTCACCAATTGTGGGAGAGGCTTGGAGTTGAGTCCTCCACAATTAAGGGGTCTTGAAAACTCCCCCAACCTAGGAAAGAGAAAAGGAAAAGGTTGAGTGTTTGACCCACTTTTCCTCTCCCTCCCAAACTTCCATTTTCGTCACTTTACTTCAGGATGATGTTAAAGTGACCAAATGAGAGTTTACCTAAGGTTATACAAGCTCAAATGGTCCCTAGACCCTAGGGGTACAACCCAGGGTCAATTTTAACCCATTTTGAGCACCATAGGTTGAGTAAAAACACATAAAAAAGGGTCTCAAAATATAAACTCAAAAATAAAATTTCAAATGAACATTACATCTTTACAACACTAATTAAAAATCAAATATAAGAAGGGGTAGACCTAACCCATCTAACATCACACAACAACATTACAAAAATTCATCATGCATTACATAGTTGATCTTGGTTTCCTCTTGGAACTAGATCGGCTTTACGCGGGAAATTACAAAGTGTGTGGGATGATCTCCAATTATCCGTGGCTTAGTTAGAAACACCTACACACTCAAATTAAATTTAGTCCAACACGTATATCATAGCTGAAGCAAAGTGAAACATACACTCACATCTTCTCATGATCATATAAACATCATAAAATCACATCGTAATTAAATTTATCATTTGCATTTCAATAATCCATCTCAAGATAACATTGCATAATCACATAACTAGTATCTAAACAACATCATAAAGCAAACCATAAGTCAAATCATCATCAGTGAATCAATATCAAGGTCTAGTCTCATCATAATCATGCTACACATAATAAATCCAAATAAAGCATAAAGTCTACTAGTCCTACAAATCAGGATCAACAATCCCATAAGTCTAAAATGTGTGTCCAACAGTAAAATAAAGTAGTCAATATAAGAGAGTGAAATGGTAGGCCTCACATCCTCCCCCTAAGACTGAACTTCCTCTTGGAAGTCATCAAAGAGGTGAGGATAGAGTGCCCTCAATCTAGCTGCATCCTCCAATGTCACCGTGACCTCATCGTACATGTCCCACTAGACCCTAACCTGGTCCATCTCTCGACCTTGAAGGCCCAGCGTCCAATGAGCCAATATGCGAATTGGCTCCAAAGCCAACTGATCGTCCACCTCTACTTGTAGAGAACTCCAATCCAATACATGAGATAAATCAGATATGTAATGCCACAAAATAGAAAGATGAAAAATGTCGTGGATGTGCGACAGGTTAGGTGGCAAGGCTAGACGATAGGCTATGGGTCCTATATGCTCCAAGATCTCAAAAGGTGCAACAAAACATGGTGCAAGCCTAGAGCCCTTTCCATAACGGATAGGACTCTTGTGCGGTCGCACTCTTAAGAATACTCTGTCCCCAACCGAGAAGCTCTGGTCTACCCTCTTAGCATCAACATACTTCTTCTGCCGATCCTATGCCTCCTGAAGTCTCTGCCTAATCAAGGTCACCTGTTGCTCCATATCCTGCACCAACTCTAGCCCTATCGCAACTCTGTCCTCAATATGGTCCCAACTCAAAGGTGTCCTGCAAGGTCTGCCGTGCAAGGCCTGAAAAGGAGGCATACCCAATGAGCTATGATGTGCCCATTATTGTAGGCAAACTCAACTAGATACAAATACTCCTCCCACCTACTCTAGTGATCCATAACATACATACAGAGCATATCCTCAAGCATTTGATTAACCCTCTCTGACTGACCATCTATCTCAGGATGATAAGCAGAATTGAAGTTGAGCTGTGTGCTTAACGCCTACTGCAAAGCCTTCCAAAAGGCTGATGTGAACACTAAATCCCTATCAGAGATGATACGGCGAGGTGCCCCATGCAATCTAACAATCTCATCCAAGAATACTCTCGCCATTGATGGTGCATTGTATGTCATACGTTAGGTGAGAAATGTGCCACCTTGGTCAACTTGTCAACCGTCACCATGATGGCATCATGGTGGCGACGTGACATAGGAAGACCAACAATGAAATCCATGGAAATGGTGTCCCATTTCTACTCGGGTATCATGTGAGGGTATAAAAGACCTGCTGGATGCTGATGCTTGGCCTTGACCCTTTGGCACTCAAGGCAATGAGAAACATACTTTGCAATATCTCGTCTCATACCAGCCCAATGGTATAATTGTTGCAAGTCAACATGCATCTTCTTCACCCCTAGGTGTGTTGCATAAGATGCTCTGTGAGCCTCAGAAAGAACTACTGCACGTAGATCACCCGCACGGGGTACATAGATGCGCTGTCGATGCCTAAGAAGCCCATCTACCTCAAGGGAATAACTTGCAAATTTGCCCACCAGGGCCCCTTGTGACTGGATCTCTTGCTACACCTCAAGAAACCAATCATCCTCAGGTAGATGCTGAATGATGCGCTCTCTCAAGTCCATACTCAAGGTCAAGGTCAAGGTCAGGATCTCATGGCACCTTTGACTCAATGCATTAGCGACCACGTTCTCCTTCCCTTTGATGTAGTGGACATCAAAGTCGTACTCTCATAGAAACTCCATCTAACGCTGCTGGCGGGCATTCAAATTTGGCTGTGTAAATATATACTGCAAACTGTGATGGTTCGAATGAAGCTCAAAGCGATGACCCAAAAGAAAGTGTCTCCAACGAACAAGAGCATGTACCACTGTTGCGAGCTATAAATCGTGAGTAGGGTAGTTCAACTCATATGTCTTGAGCTTACGCGACTCATATGTAATTGCTCTACCACCCTGCATAAGCACAGCTCCCAAACCCTCAAGTGATGCATCTGTACAAACCACAAAATCCTCTGCAAGATCAGGAACCGTTAAGATGGGAGCACTGATAAGACGCTCCTTGAGGACCCCAAAGGCCCTCTCACACTGCTCAGTCCAAGTGAAGCTCTTCCCTTTCCACTAAAGGGAAGTGATGGGGTGCACTATCCTGGAAAAACCCTCTACAAATCTGCGGTAGTAACCAGCTAATCCCATGAAACTCCTGACCTCTGTCATGCTGGTGGGTGCTGGCCAATCTTTGATAGCCCTGATCTTTGATGGATCTACATAGATACCATCACCAGGTAAGATGTGTCCTAAGTACTGCACCTCGGTCCTGAAAAAGGCACACTTCGCCAAGTTGCCACATAGCTGCTGCTCTCTCAAGCACCTGATGCAAGTGATTCACATGATCCTCCTCGGTCCACGAGTAGATCAAAATATCATCTAGGAAAATGATCATGAACTAATCTAAATAAGTGCAGAACACCTCGTTCATGAGACTCATGAACACTGCAAGGGCGTTTGTCAAACCTAAAGGTACCACAGTGAACTCGTAGTGGCCATATCTAGTGTGGAAAGCAGTCTTATGAATATCTCTCTCTGATGCGTAACTGGTGATAACCAGACTTCAAGTCTATCTTAGAGAACACTCTGGTTCCCTGCATCTGATAACAAAGGTTATCAATCCTAGGCAGAGGATAACAGTTCTTCATCGTCACCTTATTAAGTTGCCTATAGTCCATGCACAAGCGAAGAGACCCATCCTTTTTCTTCATGAAGATAATCGGTGCACCCCATGGTGAAATGCTAGGTCGGATGTGCCCCTTCTCTAGAAACTCCTCTAACTGCAGCTTAAGCTCCATGAACTCATGCATGGTCATCCTGTAGGGTGCATGAGACACTGGCTCTGCACCTAGCACTAGATCGATGTGGAAGTCTACCTCTATGTGTGGAGGCATACCTGGTAACTTTGGTGGAAAGATATCAACAAACTCCCTCAAGATAGGATGGTCATCTAAAGATGCCTCTGACTCATCATCTGATATGTCACTAACAGTGATGGCAAACAACTGACATCCCTTCTGCATGCAATGCTTAAGCTGTTGAGCGGAAATCATATGAACTGCCGTGGGCTTTTGAATGCCCACTACCTTGACTGTTGTGCCATGATCATCTAAACAACTAATCACCTTTTGACAATAGTCTAGCTTGGCTCTATGAGCTGCAAGCCAATCCATGCCTAAAACTACACCATATAATCCTAACGACATAACTCTAAGGTCACATAAAGTAGTGAAGGCCCCCAAAGAGATCTCACAATTCTGTACCAAAGCATCCACTGACATCCTAGCCCCAGTGGCCAACTCAACCTCCCACCTAATGTCTTGCCTAGAAGCCACCAGCCTACAATGCTCCACTAACGATGTAGATATAAAGGAATTAGTAGCGCTAGAGTTAAATAAAATATAAATGGGAACATCCCCAATCATACCTGCTGTCTCAATCACTGAGGCTTGGAAGATGACCTGGCGGTTGTCAACCGCTGCAAACATACGATGGGACTTGCCCACATCTCCTACAGTCTGCTCTGACCCTCCTGAACGGGGCTGTCGCCCTGCCATAAAGCCCTATGGGCACTCTCTGGCCAATGTCCTGCCCCACCACAAACATAACATGGGCCCCTGGCCTGTATCTGCCCAGACTAAGTCCTACTACTCTGCTACTGCCTAGTCCATCTTGTGGACCCCTGTGAACCCCTATACGACTGCTGTGACCTCGCAGGTCCTGTAGGTGGTCCCTGTTGTCTCTGATCCCTACGCGGGCCCTGTTGTTGCCAACCACAATTCTGTCCTCCTTGTGCCCTCTACTGGGGTCTAGACCTATGCTAATACTACTGTTGTGGAGGCCTAGGAGGTAAAGATGGAGAACTAAATCCTCCTCTCTGTGGTGGTCGTGGTCTACGGAAGTTCTACTGTTGCTGATGATTACGGTCCTGAAACTGAGGACGTGAACTTTGCCCTCATCCCTGAATCACCTCTGCAATATATGCCTTCTCGGCAGCCTCACTCAAGGTCTGGGGGTCTGCCATACGCACTGGTCCTACTATCCCCTGACTCAAACCTCTGATAAATTTGTGCACCAGAAGTTTCTCATCATGGAGATATTCTGCATAATGTGATAGCTCGACGAATCTTCTCTTGTACTACACAACCATAAGTCCTCTCTATTGCAAGTCATGGAACTCATCTATCCAATGCTGTCTATAATGGTCTAACAAATAATGCGCATTGAAGCGCTCAATGAATGTGTCCCATGTAAGAGTGTCTAATGATAAACGATGCTTGCACTCCTCAGTGCGCCACCAAGTCATTGCTACATCTCTCAAGAGGTGTACTGCCACGTGTGCCTTCATGTTGCTCCCATAAGGACGCAATGCGAAACACCTGTCTAGACTAATAAGCCAAGCCTCAGCCTCGGCTCCCTCTGTAGCTCCTACGAAGGTGGGTGGATTAAGCCTAAGTATGTCTCTGATGGGGTCCCCTCTGTCTCTGTGTCCTATGATAGGCTCATCCACACCATAATCGTAAGGTCCATGATAAACCTGCTCAACACTCACAACCTCATCTCATCTCGCATGTCGCGAGGGTATCCTACTACATTCCCTATAAGCTGACCCAATCTCCTCCACTGTAGTGTCAGGTACCTCGACAAAAGGCTCTACACGCAGTACCTCTCGTAGCTCAACGTGGGGCTCTACACGTGTCTCAACTCGCGACTCAGCATGCGGCTCCTCACAGGGCTCCTCTCACGGATCAACGCGGGGCTCGACACGTGGCACTGGTACAACTGGCGGTAACCTCTCTAACAAAGCCTATAACGTCTACAATATCTGCGGCCCTATGTCTAGTGCTGGTGGTGCCTGTGGTGCCTACTGCTCTGGTAAGGCTACTGGTCCTTGATCCTTTGCCGTAGACTCATCTTGTACCTCTATAAACTCAGTGTGGGGTGAACGTGCTCGCCTTGTTCTAGGTGGCATCCTACAAGAACAAGGTAGTCACTAATTAATCAAAATTGCAGAATAAGTAACGTTCCCAAACAAGCCCAGTGTTTAAAATTAGGCTCTGATACCAAATGTCATGCCCACATTTCCTATGCGGTCACAACACACAACACACGTGTCATGTCCACATTTGTCATGTGGTCATGACACGAAATATCAAAAAATTTCCACTCATCCCTAGAAACCCCCTCACACGCGTCAGCGTGTGAGGTGGCAATACGCATAAGGCGTAAACATGTTAGTCATATGAAGGGTCATGCGATCGCATGCACATTCCCCAAAGCGATGGAAGCTGAATAAGGGGGGTCAATGTGACGCGTGAAGCATCACTATTAGGGTTAGAATCGAAAGATCGAACCCCTAATTTTACCTAAGTGAGTGAAGAGATTTCGACACACATCGAAATCATAAGACCATTCAAAAGAATAAGAATAAATTAATGGCTTGATTGAAAGTCAACAAGTTGCAGAAATGATAATATAATACTACACAAGGTTTAAAAGTGCTAAATTATTCTAACCCTAGTTTCCAGAAAAATTCGGCAGCATAACGCCTCACGGGTGTGAATAGGGTTTATTCTAATTAAATAAAATTTAAACAAAGGTTTCCTAGGTTCTCTAAAATAGGTTAAACGACTGAATAAGTTATCTAATTATTTCACACTAGACTAAATAGATTAAAGCAACTAAACTAATTTAAAATTAAAATAAAATTAAAATAAAATTAACCTCATGGATTAATGACCACATGCAAAAATTAAATTCAATTGTTTAAATAATAATTATGTTACAATAATTGCATTTGAAGGGAAGTTAAATATATTAATTAAACCCCACATAAAATAATTAAATCGATAAATAAAACCCTCTAGCTTAATAGACTAAGCTTTAAATGATCTCATAAAATTAATTAGAAGAATTTAATTCTTAACCTCACACTATAGAAATAACAACCAGCAAAATTAACTCTATCAATTAAATAACATTCCCATTATCATATTTCCTCTAAATCCCCAATTAAATAAAATAACGAAAGAGCCAAATAAAAGGAGAGGGAGAATTAATAAAATCTAATTTAAAATACCTCAAGCCCTAAAAGCCCTTCTAAATAAAAAATTAGTTTCCTTATGCACAATAAACTAAAAGCCCTAACCCTATTTGGTGCAGGAGCACATTGACTTCCATAGGAGTTTGATTAAAATGATCTAATATTGTAATGATTCATCATTGTATTAGGTTAATCAAGTCATTGTTATGTATTAGAGGTCACTAGGAAGTTCAAATATGCAAAATATTGCAAACCATGTAAAGGTTGTCAATGTAAAGTTGGAAAAAAGATGAAGAATGAGGGAAGGTGAAGAGTCATTTGGCTCTTGCTTCATTTGAAGTAGTTGGAAACTGAAAGGTCATTTGTAATACCTTTAAAAAGGCCTTGTATACCTTTGAAAACTTGGAGGTGATTGAATATTGAGAATGGAATGGTAAAAAGCAATGTTTTCTATATTATACTTCAAAAATTTACTTTTTTCTTGCATGGTACGGCCCAGTAAGGGTAGGAGAACATTTCTTTTTGATTTCAAATGAAAGTATATTCAATCACCCTCCCTTTCCTTTTTGTCTCATCGAATTTGGTGCAATATTGAGGAAGTTATGACCATTTTAGTGACTGCAATTTCTAGAATTCTCTTATAACAGTCCTGTTATAGAATTTGGTACGGTTTTGTATGGATATATACAAGGGCAAGCCATATATGGTTGGAAATATTCTTGAGTCTAATTTCTATTTCTTTTTGTTGCATCAAATTTTATTAAGATTTGAATAAGTTATGGCATTTTTATTAAGGGTAGGTCTACAAAGTTTAATTTTTTGAAAATGCAGTATGAAAATATGCATGGTACGGCCTGGTACAGCCTCACATTGATGCATATAATAGATGGATGGAAATATATGTGTTTCTAGTTTACAATTATTTTGGTTTGGTATAATTGCATTAAGTTTTGTGAGAGATATTGCAATTTTGGTGAGGGCAGGTCTGAACACTGTCTAGGGTTTGTAGTTTTAGGAAAAAAGTCATAACTTTCTCCCCTACCATTGGATCTTCATGAAAATTGGAGGAAAAATATGTATTAATGTTCTCTCCAACCTAACAAAAGCAATTGGATTAGTTCTTTGATTTGTTAATGTTATTGATGATAGTTTTGGTCCTCCTACCTCTGCATCATATTGGTATCAGAGCTGGCGAAAGATTTGGGTGTTGTATTTATTCCTGTCACTGAGAAGGCAGGTGAAGAGTGAGAAGATCTTGATTGTGTAGATAGATCACTGAGGGAGGCAATCTACACCTTTTGGATTTTGTGTTGCTCATTTGTTTGGTTGCAGGTGCTTATCCATCTAGCTGCAGAAGGATTATTTTCTGAGGTTGTGTGTGTGGGCAGACAAGAGAAGGTCTGTCATGACCATTCTCCAATAGAGATTTGGCTGGAGAAGGATGCATAGAGAAACCACTGAGGAGAGAGTGGTAGGTGCATCACCAGGATCTGCTGTTGGGTGAGATGAATGGTTTGGTGAGTTGGTTTGTTGTGAAGCAGTGAGAGAGATGGATACCTATAGAAGCACTTGATGTTGTAACCTGAAGAATACTCCACTGATGGGAGTAGAAGGAGCTTGAGGATGCTCTGTGAAGATGGTAGTTTGTTTTGTTGGTTGGTTGGTCACCTTTCTTGATGTGAAGATTTGGAAGATTGTAGCTGAGAAGATTGAAGATTGAAGGCAGAGGAAAGAGACTTTTGTTGCAGATACATTTCCAAGGGACTTGGAAATCTTTGTTGGTTGGTTGTATGGTGTAGGAGCACGTTGACTTCCATAGGAGTTTGATTAAAATGATCCAATATTGTAATGATTCATCATTGTATTAGGTTAATCAAGTCATTGTTATGTATTAGAGGTCACTAGGAAGTTCAAATATGCAAAATATTGCAAACCATGTAAAGGTTGTCAATGTAAAGTTGGAAAAAAGATGAAGAATGAGGGAAGGTGAAGAGTCATTTGGCTCTTGGTTCATTCGAAGTAGTTGGAAACTAAAAGGTCATTTGTAATACCTTTAAAAAGGCCTTGTATACCTTTGAAAACTTGGAGGTGATTGAATATTGAGAATGGAATGGTAAAAAGCAATGTTTTCTATATTATACTTTAGAAATTTGCTTTTTTCTTGCATGGTACAGCCTAGTAAGGGTAGGAGAACATTTCTTTTTGATTTCAAATGAAATTATATTCAATCACCCTCCCTTTCCTTTTTGTCTCATCGAATTTGGTGCAATATTGAGGAAGTTATAACCATTTTAGTGACTGCAATTTCTAGAATTCTCCTATAACAGTCCTGTTACAGAATTTGGTATGGTTTTGTATGGATATATATACAAGGGCAAGCCATATATGGTTGGAAATATTCTTGAGTCTAATTTCCATTTCTTTTTGTTGCATCAAATTTTATTAAGATTTGAATAAGTTATGGCATTTTTATTAAGGGTAGGTCTGCAAAGTTTAATTTTCTGAAAATGCAGTCTGAAAATATGCATGGTATGGCCTCACATTGATGCATATAATAGATGGATGGAAATATATGTGTTTCTAGTTTACAATTATTTTGGTTTGGTATAATTGCATTAAGTTTTGTGAGAGATATTACAATTTTGGTGAGGGCAGGTTTGAACACTGTCTAGGGTTTGTAGTTTTGGGAAAAGAGTCATAACTTTTTCCCCTACCATTGGATCTTCATGAAAATTGGAGGAAAAATATGTATTAATGTTCTCTCCAACCTAACAAAAGCAATTGGATTAGTTTTTTGATTTGTTAATGTTATTGAAGATAGTTTTGGTCCTCCTACCTCCGCATCACTATTGCCTCTAATTTTTTTGTTCTTCCTTTCTTCTCTCCTCCTTCTCATTCTCTCTCTTGCTTTGATGTTGCAAGTTTAGAGATGGTAGCCATGGTTGAAAGCTCAAGAGGTATATACATTTGTATATACATTATTTTCTTTAAAAACACACACACACAGATATATATATATATATTCCTTGGTTTTCAAAATAGAGGGTTTATATATATATTTTTTGTCATTAAAAAAAAAAACAAAAGTTTACATAGTAATATATATATATATATATATATATAATGAATATATCACATGGATGCCAAGAAGGAGTGTTTTGCAGAATACACTGGCCGAAGGCCGAAAGGCATAAAGGATGGGCAGATTTTCCCTAGCCGCTGCTGCCAAGTAGTGCAGGGTCCCCGGAGTAGGAGGAAGGGGGAAAGGGGAGAATGACATCGAGGAATTGAGGGGAAGTGAGAGTGTGGGAAGGGGCCGAAACCCCACCCACACTCCACTTCGGTGGAGTGTGGATGGGGTTTCAACCCCTCTCCACACTCCAACGGATTCTAAAGGTGGCCACGGTGGGGGTTGAAACCCCCACCCAAACCTAATGTTTTTTTTTACAACTCACGAACTTGCATTTCGTTCGGCAGAGCTTCGAACTGCAATCTGATGCCATAAATTAAAATATTTTTTTTATATACACAGTTTCAGTTTAAGATATATATATACACTCAGAATTTATATGCATATTTGTTTTTGTCAGAAATATAAACATTTTCTAGTTACTCCAAAATAAAAGAAAAAATTATTTTATACAATTCATTTAAATAAATAAATATATGTATATAATTCATTTAAATAAATATATATATGTATATAATTATTGATATACTCAGATTATACAGTTTAACCAATATGTCCAGCAACTTAAAAATAAAGGAGGAAAGTTTTCTTTTATACAACAAGAAGAAACAAGTAAATTCTTTTAAGATTTATATATTTTTATATACATATATACTCACATTTATTAAGCATTAACCCAATGCAATTTCTATAAAAAGGGAAAACATAATTTTTTTTTTTTAAAGAAAGGAAATCTAAGATAGGTAATTTTTTTTTTAAAATGAAGGCTTTTACATTTACAATATATATATATTTTTTGAAATTAAAAAAAAAAAATAGCATTTGACTAACTTTTCTTTTCTAAAAGAAAATCTCATTTTCACAAAACTTTCAATAAACAAACAACAAGCTCTTTTTTTTTTGAAATTTCTTGAATTAAGACGTATGAATCTACCAATTAACTTGCACATGCATTTTATCTTGCAATATACTTTTTCCTCAATCACCTAGCTACAAAGAAAATCAGCAAGTTTACTTCTGTTTCCAAATACAATTTAGTTTAAAATACAACTCATAAGGAAACATTTATTTTACAACTTAAGAGAGAACAATTACTCTCTCCCTCTTCAACAACACATATACAAAATAGGCCACTTAGCCATGGTTTTCAATAGCCAAAATAAACATGTCAACATCCACCAAAAATGAAATTTCTTTCCTCTCCCACATTCCAAAGCTCCAAATATATCCTGCAATAAACACATAGAAGGGAAAGAAGCCACTAAAACTGCTCTCCTTCCTACCATAGACTCACTCATGAGTCACCCCCGAGCTTGGAGGTCATCCTCACACAAGGAACACACCACTATACAACAAATTCATTCAAACACAAAAACAAGAAACACCCCCTTGGCTTGCATAAAACAAAACTCACCAAAGTGAGTTTAATGGGGTAGGGGAGTGGACATCACTCAACTCAAGAGTGCCACTCCAAAACCAAACTCCCCAAAACCAATTTTCTCAAGGCCTCAAGCCATCACAAAAATACCATTTTTCCACATAGTTTTCTCAAGGCTCTCAAGCCATTCAAAATACTCATTTTCTCATTTTTCTTTGAAGGCTAAAATACCACAAAAAATAAGTATGTGACCCCAAGGAGGTTCACTCACCCCCCACCCCACACATGTTGAGCATTCTCTCCAAATGGAGAGGCTTTCACAACACCCATACAATTTTTCCCACAACAACAAAATAAAAACACAATAAGGAACATACACATAACATCACACAAGAAATGAAAATGCATAAGGAAAGGCGTTTGCCTTGAAACCTACCTTTAATAGCCCAAATGGATGATAGTTGAGAAGAGCTCCTCTAACTTCCTCTCCAAGTTGAGCCTCCAAACTTTCCTCCAACTTACTCCCAAACAATTAAAATTCAAAAATTGAAAAAGATTCAACAACCCCCTCCCTCTCTTCAAGAGGGATTAAAATAGGCTCTTCTCATGAGCCTTGAGGAATGGGGAGGTGACACTTGTCACCTCCTCACTCCACACAACCACTTGCAAGACTCTTGGAATGGGGTGGTGACACTTGTCACCCACCCATTCCACCAAGTCTTGCTCCCATCCACTTATGCTCTCTCACACATGTGGGAGAGGAAAGTGGAGCCAAAGAAGGAGTGGGTACTACAAGTACCCCAATCATCTCCTCCTAGGAAAGCCCACACAACCCCAAGGTACCCTCACCAATTGTGGGAGAGGCTTGGAGTTGAGTCCTCCACAATTAAGGGGTCTTGAAAACTCCCCCAACCTAGGAAAAAGGAAAGGAAGAGGTTGAGTGTTTGACCCACTCTTCATCTCCCTCCCAAACGTCTATTTTCGTCACTTTACTTTAGGGTGAAGTTAAAGTGACCAAATGGGAGTTTACCTAAGGTTATACAAGCTCAAATGGTCCCTAGACCCTAGGGGTACAACCCAGGGTCAATTTTAACCTATTTTGAGCACCATAGGTTGAGTAAAAACACATAAAAAGGGGTCTCAAAATATAAACTCAAAAATAAAATTTCAAATGAACATTACATCTTTACAACACTAATTAAAAATCAAATATAAGAAGGGGTAGGCCTAACCCATCTAACATCACACAACATTACAAAAATTCATTATGCATCACATAGTTGATCTTGGTTCCTCTTGGAACTAGATCAGCTTTACATGGGAAATTACAAAGTGTGTGGGATGATATCTGATTATCTGTGGCTTAGTTAGAAATACCTGCACATTCAAATTAAATATTAGTCCAACATGTATATCATAGCCGAAGCAAAGTGAAACATACACTCACATCTTCTCATGATCATATAAACATCATAAAATCACATCGTAATTAAATTTATCATTTGCATTTCAATAATCCATCTCAAGATAACATCATATAATCACATAACTAGTATCTAAACAACATCATAAAGCAAACCATAAGTCAAATCATTGTTAGTGAATCAATATCAAGGTCTATTCTCATCATAATCATGCTACACATAATAAATCCAAATAAAGCATAAAGTCTACTAGTTCTACAAATCGGGATCAACAGTCCCATAAGTCTAAAATGTGTCTCCAACAGTAAAATAAAGTAGTCAATATAAGGGAGTGAAATGGTAGGCTTCACAAATCTATATTAATACATTTCAGACCTAGTAAAACTTTCTTAGAATGAATTACCTTCATACCTTTTTCACTCATATGCCCAAGTCTGTTATGCCATAGCGTTGTCTTAGAACCTACAACAACTATTTCAGTCTCTTCCTGCGAACCCGCAACAACTGTTCCTGAACCTGTTTATTTTTTCTCTGCAACAACTAAAGTAGAAGGAACAATATGACCTGTACAAAGATATAAGGTGCCTACTTTCACACCTTTTGCTACTATTGAGGCACCTCTTGAAACCTTCTAATTTTTATTATTAAAAGTAACTGTGCAACCTTCATCACCTAGCTGCCTTGGTGAAATTCAATAGCTACTTAGCCTTGGAACGTGCCTTACCTCTTGTATTAGCCAATGATTCATATTCTGCAACTTAATCTTAATTCTTCCCTTTCCAACAATCTGATAGGGTTCGTTATCTACCAAATAAACCAGCCTAAAATCTCCTTGGACATAATTAAGAAAATAACTTCTATGGGGCGTAGCATGAAATGAGGCCCCTGGATCTAAAACCCATGAACCATCAACATTATCTAGGGAAAGGATCAAAGCATCATCTTCAAATTTATTACTTACCTCATTTGCCTCCTTATTACCTTCTTGTTTGTCTCCTTTATTCTTCCAAGACCAGCAATCTTTCTTCAGATGACCTAGTTTACCACAATACCAGCAATCCTTTTGTTCTCTGGATTGGGACCTCTTGTCCTTTAATTTTCCTCGTGACTTCCCATAACCTCCAAAGCCTTTTCCTCTCTCCTTTGATCTACCCTTGCTTTCTTCTTTCAAAACACTGTCTGATGTGGATCCTCTTGAGCTTTTCCGTCGCATTTCCTTGATAAGGATAACACTAACAACATCATCAAATTTCAAAGTATTTGAACCAGAGACAGAGTTACTTACAACCATTACCAAGCTATTCCAGCTTTCTGGCAAAGAACATGAAACCAAGAGAGCCCTCACCTCTTCATCAAATTTTACTTTTACGAAAGTTAACTGACTGGTAATCATATTAAACTCATTTAAATGATCTGTCATAGATCCACCTTCAATCATTTTCAGATTAAAAAAATGCTTCATGAGAAATACCTTATTTGAGGGTGAGGGTTTTTCATACAATTTAGCCAAATCTTTCATCAATTCATTTATTGTCTTCGCTTCTATTATATTGAATGCCACAGATAGTGCCAAGCATAACCGAATGGTTCCCAATGCCTTTCTGTCCAGAAGTTCCCAATCCTCATCAGTCATTGTTGCCAGTTTCTTGGCTATTCCTTCCAATGGCCTCCATAAATCCTTCTGATAGAGATAATCCTCCATCTACATCTTCCATAACTGATAGTTCTGCCCATTGAATTTATCTACCTTTAATTTACCCTCATCCGCCATTACTCCCACTTAACCGTGAGACTCCCACTCAACCGTGAGACCTTCTTGCTAACGATAATCGAACACAACCCACTCTGATACCACTTGTTAGGAATTGCATGCAGAATATATCAATTAAATGCAAATAAAGATTAAACAGAGGAATGAAAAATACACAGAAATAATAACAACGAGAGATAATTTTTAACGTGGTTCACCCAAACTTGGGCTACATCCACCAACAGAGAGTCCAATATTATTATCCAGCAAATCAAACCAATTACAACTAGCCATCCTTGCAACTCAATACTACTGCAAATGCTACAATATAATCTCAATGGAAACCCTAACCCTTAACCATTTTTATCAAGACTTATGTCGGTTACAAAATAGAGTTTTTTATGTCAGCCAATAGAAAAAATAATGCCCCTTGACCCTGTTTTGGGGGCGCTGCCTCCAAACCCCTGTTAAATAATTTGGGGAGAAACTGCATTGATAAAAGTGGGGAAAATTTAACCTCTGAGTCTGATTAGGCTCTATATAACAACAATAAGAACTAACTTTGTTGCCTGCTACAGGAACACAATAAACAAGCTACGGGAACTGTTACAAGCCTGCTATAGTAATTGATGAAAGTCTGCAATAGGAATAAATGATTTGTGACAGGATTTAATAAGGTTGCAACAGAAAAAATAAAGGCAACCAAAATAATAAAATTAACAACATCGACAACAAAAAATAACCAAGTAGTGACAAAAAAATTAACTGCAACAGGGATTGAATTTGTCGATTGAAGTCTAAAGAGGTCATTGAGAATGCAAAAACAAGTCAAACAAGAAGATTAAACAAGATCTTCAAGTTGTTATAAAAGAAAAATACAAATGAAAATAAAAAGGATAAACAAATCAAAATAAATCAAATTTTTCGAAGCTTATAGGCTGGAGAACGCTTCAGCAAACATAGAGGATAAAACAAAGAGTGATTTGAATGTAGGTTAGCCAGAAAACAAGCATAAATAACCTTCAAAGAGGTTGTTTCAGGCCGTTGGGAAAACCTTCGACGATTGCTAAGAATCTTAGGTCGCTAAAGTTTAATGAGGCTGATCTTTAACAAACATTCAATTAAATCATAACCAAAACCTACAATTAAATGCACAGGTGGGTAAAACATCTAAACAAACTAATTTTAGTTTAGGGTACAAACATAGAGAAATCAATCTTTACTAGCAAAGAACCAAAATTAGGACATAGGTGTTTAATTTTATGAATTGACGACAAGAATCATTCTAAAGCATCAAGCAAAGAAAACAAGGCATAAGTGGTGTTACACACACAAGCCAAGACAAGTATTATGCAGACCAGAGAAAGGACAAGATGCAAGCCAATTTTTAAAATAGTATATTCCTCCAAAATTTAGCAATACAATTCATAGAAAAATACCTGATTTCACTCGCTTGCCAAAGGGGTCGATTTCTGCCTGCTGCCGCTAATCTCTCCTTCACCTTCTGTGACTGATTGCTGAAAATAATCATGAACATCCCCTTCTTTTGTTCTCTGTTTTAATGTATATCCCCCTCTAACAATGGCATTCATATAATTAGATTGCAGTTCCTTTTTGATAACTACTAGTTTATCTTGAGTTTTGCATGGCGCTTGGCGTCCCCAAATCACAGCTTGCATGAAATATTTAAAACTCCCTCTTATTTCTGCCACCCCCAATTGAATGACAATAGATTCTTTATATTAAATTTAAATATCTATTTATAATATATATTTTTATTAATAACCGATATTTATCTTTAATAATTCATATTTAGTTTTAGTCTAGCCAAGATATTGTTTTCAAACAATAATATATATTATATAAATAGGAAAATACTTTTATTATTTATAATTAAATCATATCAGATACACAACTCTACTAAATATAAATCAAAGGAGAATAATATTTGCATGACTAATTTATGCATTCAAATAAATTTACTGTAGCAACTAAAACACATTTTTCTAAGTATTAAACTTCAATCCCATCCATTAACCATCCAAATGCTCAAACAAGTCTAGTAATCATATTACGATGCATAATAAAGTCACTCATAGATGCAATATGACATGAAACTACATGAGTGTGTGCATGCATCAGGTTTATCTATTATGCCAACTCTTTCCTGGTGACTAGAACATTTCTACCTCAACCATGTTCTCATCTTCAACATTTCTCCTGCACTTAGTCGCACTTACATTTTCATTAATAGGTTAGTCCTCATAATCATAGCCAAAGCAAAATAAAATGTACATCCATAATCATACGAATAATATTTGATCATTAAATCGACTTTTACATATGCATTTATAACACTAGAATGATAATTACTTTCACACACGTGGAATCACTCATAGTAAAATAATCATAGTAAAATGTCTAATTATAATAAAATCCAAAAATGAGATGTGAGAAAATATGACATCCTAGGTACCAAATTTGAATGTTTTTGCACATAAGATTATGGGAAATTGTCAATTTTAGGATGAGATTTAACTTAGGGGAGTGAAATTAGATTTAAAAGTTTTGAAACAAATTCACCTTCCTTCATCTTTAGAGAATATAAACATCTTCTAAGATATAATTTACTTGTAAGACTCTTGGTTCGATAGATATCACCCATCATCTTCCATAGTGCAAATGTGGTAGCCAGGGATAACTTTAAGGAACCCCCCCAAAAAATCCTATAAAATCCTGGCAAATCCTAGCAAAGTGCTATAATTTTCTTGGCGAATCTTTCCTTTTCTTTAATAACACTATTAATTTTCCTGGCGAATCTATGCACATTATTAAAAAAATTGTAAAATTGTAGTGAATCCTAGTAAAAATTCACTAAAAAAAATAAAACCAATGGCAAATCTTATAAAATAATTACTAAAAAAATTAATTATAATGGCGAATCTTTCCTTCAAAAAATTGCATATTTGGTTGATGCAATCCCCCATTTTTTTTTTTCAATTTTGAAGCAGGGGCCCGGGGGCGGCAACCACCGACAGGGTCAAAGGGCAACACCCCTTGTGGGGGTCAAGGGGGCAGTGCCCCCTCGTGGGGTCCGGGGACATCGGCCCCAACGCGCTCCTCACGATACAGGTGGGGTCGAGGGGCAGAGCCCCTCACCACCAAGCACAAATTCACTATCCAAAATGCATTGGATTAATTATTTATTAAATATTTCACTTAAAAAAAAGACAAATAAAATAGAATTCTTGCCTTTGATTATCATTTTGATTAGACGGATGTGATGAAATTTCATGCCCCTCTTAACATGTGCCTTTTAAAAGGCTTGTTGGGGCCCGAAATTTGTTTTGGGCCACACAATCATAATCTAATCGTGTGGCCCAAAACAAATTTTAGGCCCCATCAAGCCTTTTAAAAGGCACATGCTAAAAGGGCCCCAAAATTCAACTACAACCATTTGATTAAACTGATAATCAACGGTAATGAGTCAAAGACATATTCACAGTGAAATTAGCCCTAAAGTATAGTATAATTTATTAATAATGGCGATATTACCCCGATAATAATGACAAGAATATAATATTAAATTGCAAATGCAATTAAGATTTATAATTATATTAAAAATTATTGGCGAATCAACTCTAATGATGCATAATTTAATTGGTGAAACAACTTAGTTTATTGGCTTAAAAAATAATTCTCAGGCAATTTAACCAAGAATTTTTTTTTTTTTTGTAAAAATTAGGCAATTTAGCCCCTCGTTGGTTGCAATATGTTCACCAATTTTGAATTTCTAGATTTGAACTATTCGCTAATTGGTGAAGATTCGCCACTAAAAAAATCCTTGGTGTTAGCCTCCTCTGAGATATTCAAGAGGACAAAATTTGTAAGAAACAACTAAATGATTCCTCGTGCCTTCTTGTCCAACCTTTTCTTCATTATATATTCCTTAAGGTTTTCATTCCTTTACTACAAATTTCTATTGATCCCTCTCTTCCAAGAGATCTTCCATTTTTAAGTTCCATAGCTCGTATCTAGAACCATTGAACTTGTCAATTTCTAACCGAAATGTGCTATCCACGGATTCCACCATAGTGGATACATAAAACCCACTAAAAAATACTCCCGTTTGAACAAAAAAGCTCACAACACTTCTAAAATGGTGTTCCCTTCTAATCAAAACTATTAACGAGGTGATATCAAATGTTGAGAAAATCAGTGGATAATAATAGTGAAAGTATAAAATTAAAGTGTACAAATCTAATTAACCTAATGAGAGGTACATGTGATTAACCATTAAATGCGAAACAAAACATGGATAAATATGTATAAAAACAATAAAAAATTAGCAAACACATATGACATTGGATACATGTGAAAAACCCTTTTAGGAAATAACTCCACCACCAAAGAGATATCAAGCTTGTATTAATCAAGTAGAAATGAGTAATTTAATATATCTCACACAATATTCTTTAGTTTGATAGTATTCCAATAGAATGAGAGTACCTACACAATTACCAAACATCTTCTATACCAAGCTCTCAATATTTATCTACTTAAGGAGGCTTAGTAAACCACCATAGAACAATACCATGGGCCCAAACATGGTCTCAAAATACCATGATAAAAAATATCATGATCCGCTACATGAGAGTGATCTCCAAAATTGAAAGTAACTCCTCATACACACTAACACATCATATTATATGTCATAAAATATCATTATGCCCATTTGTCCATTTCTAGGTTCTCGATGAGTGCAATAATTGCATTGTCATTGCCTATTTTGAGAAATATGTTCCATAACTCTCTATCTTTGTCTTTCTTTCATAACATCCCTTATTCAATGTCATTTCAACGATATCTCACATAATTAAAATAATAATAATAATAATAAAATAATATCCCTTGACTCCTCATGGTTTTCCAAATTACCCATTCCGAGAAAGTTGGAGACCCGACATTATACATTAGGATTAAAATTTAAATACCATACTATCCTAACAATTATTTTTCCATAATTGTATGAAAGATCAAAGACATGAGATACATAATACACTGAATGCAATGTTAACTAAATGATAGTGCATAATGCTCTTTGCTATTTAGAATTATCCTTTAATGATGATTGATAAGTGCCTTGGGACTTGTCTATAAATATGACATCTTAGGTACCAAATTTGAATGTTTTTGCACAAAAGATGATGAGGAACTATCCACTTTAGGATGAGATTTAACTTAAAGGGAGTGAAATTAGATTTAAATGTTTTGCAACAAAATCACCTTCCTTCGTCTTTAGAGAATATAAACATCAAATCTAAGATATAGTTTATTTATAAGATTCTTGGTTTGATAGATATCACCTATCCTCTTCCATAGTGTAAATGTGGTAGCCTCCTCTAAGATATTCAAGAGGATAGAATTTGTAAGAAACAACTGAATGGTTCCTCCTGCCTTCTTGTCCAACCTTTTCCAATCTTCATTAGACATTCCTTAAGGTTTTCATTCCTTTACTACAACTTTCTATTGATCCCTCTCTTCCAAGAGATCTTCCATTTTTAAGTTCCATGTCTCGTATCTAGAACCATTGAACTTGTCAATTTCTAATTGAGATGTGCTATGCACGGATTCCACCATTGTGGATACATAAAACCCACTAAAAATACTCCCAATTGAACAAAAAACCTCACAACTCTTCTAAAATGGTGTTCCCTTCTAATCAAAACTATTAGCGAGATGATATCAAATGTTGAGAAAATCAGTGGATAATAATAATGAAAGTATAAACTTAAAGTGTACAAATTTAATTATCCTAATTAGAGGTGCATGTGATTAACCATTATAAATGTGAAGCAAAACATGGATAATTATGTATAATAACAATTTAAAAAAATAGCAAACACATATGACATCAGATACATGTGAAAAACCCTTTTAGGAAATAACTCCACCACCAAAGAGATATCGAGCTTGTATTAATCAAGTAGAAATGAGTAATTTAATACATCTCACACAATCTTCTTTAGTTTGATAGTATTCCAATAGAATGAGAGTACCTACACAATTACCAAACATCTTCCATACCAAGATCTCAATATTTATCTACTTAAGGAGGCTTAGTAAACCACCATAAAAGAATACCACAGGCCCAAACATGGTCTCAAAATACCATGGTAAAAATTATCATGACCTGCTGCATGAGAGTGATCTCCAAAATTGAAAGTAACTCCTCATACACACTAAAGCATCATAGATTATGTCATAAAATATCATTAGGCCCAATTTCCATTTTTAGGTTCTCCATGAGTGCAATAATTGCATTGTTGTTGCCTATTTTGAGAAAGATGTTTCATAACTCTCTATCTTTGGCTTTATTTCATAACATTCCTTATCCAATGCCATTACAACAATATCTTACATAATTAAAAGAATAATAATAATAAAATAATATCCCTCAACTCCTCATGGTTGTCCAGATTTCCCATTTCGAGAAAGTTGGAGACCCGACATTATACATTAGGATTAAAATTTAAATACCATACTATCCTAACAATTATTTTCCCATAATTGTATGAAAGATCAAAGACATGAGATACATAATTTACACTCAATGCAATGTTAACTAAATGATAGTGTAGAATGCTCTTTGCTATTTAGAATTATCCTTGAATGGTGATTGATAAGTGCCCTAGGACTTGTCTATAAATACGACATCTTAGGTACCAAATTTGAATGTTTTTGCACAGAAGATGATGGGAAACGTTCCATCTTAGGATGAGATTTAACTTAGGGGAAGTGAAATTAGATTTAAATGTTTTGCAACAAAATCACCTTCCTTCATCTTTAGAGAATATAAACATCAAGATTTGAGATATAATTTATTTTGATAGATATCACCTATCCTCTTCCATAGTGCAAATGTGGTAGCCTCCTCTGAGATATTCAAGAGGATAGAATTTGTAAGAAACAACTGAATGGTTCCTCGTGCCTTCTTGTCCAACCTTTTCCAATCTTCATTAGACATTCCTTAAGGGTTTCCTTCCTTTACTACAACTTTCTATTGATCCCTCTCTTCTAAGAGATATTCCATTTTTAAGTTCCATAGCTTGTATCCAGAACCATTGAACTTGTCAATTTCTAACTGAGATGTGCTATCCACGAATTCCATCATAGTGGATACATAAAACCCACTAAAAAATACTCCCGATTAAACAAAAAACCTCACAACACTTCTAAAAAGGTGTTCTCTTCTAATCAAAATGAGCTGATATCAAATGTTGAGAAAATCAGTTGATAATAATAGTAAAAGTATAAACTTAAAGTGTACAAATCTAATTAACCTAATTAGAGTTGCATGTGATTAACCATTAAATGTGAAAAAAAACATGGATAAATATGTATAATAACAATAAAAAAAATTAGGAAACACATATGACATTGGATACATGTGAAAAACCCTTTTAGGAAATAACCCCACCACCAAAGAGATATTGAGCTTGTATTAATCAAGTAGAAATGAGTAATTTAATACATCTCACACAATCTTCTCTAGTTTGACAGTATTCCAATAGAATGAGAGTACCTACACAATTACCAAACATCTTCTGTACCAAGCTCTCAATAGTTATCTACTTAATGAGGCTTAGGAAACCACCATAAAACAACACCACGGGCCCAAACATGGTCTCAAAATACAATGGTAAAAATGATCACGATCCACTACATGAGAGTGATCTCCAAAATTGAAATTAACTCCTTGTACACACTAACACATCATAGATTATGCCATAAAATATCATTAGGGCCACTCTTCCATTTGTCGGTTCTCCATGAATGCAATAATTGCATTGTTGTTGCCTATTTTGAGAAAGATGTTCCATAACTCTCTATCTTTGGCTTTCTTTCATAACATCCCTTATTCAATGTCATTACAAAAATATCTCACATAATTTAATGAATAATAATAAAATAATATCCCTCAACTCCTCATGGTTGTCCAAATTACCCATTTCGAGAAAGTTGGAGACTCGACATTATACATTAGGATTAAAATTTAATTACCATACTATCCTAACAATTATTTTTATATAATTGTATGAAAGATCAAAGACATGAGATACATAATACACTCAATGCAATGTTAACTAAATGACAGTGCAAAATGCTCTTTGCTATTTAGAATTATCCTTCAATGATGATTGATAATTAACTTAGGGGAAATAGTCCATTTTAGGATGATATTTAACTTAGGGGAGTGAAATTAGATTTAAATAAGGTGGATGATTTCTTCTGTAATCAAGGTGGGGAACGAATAAAAATTGTGTTGGGTCCAAACCACAAGGGCTAAATTGGTAAAGGATAGAGAAATTGACTACTTTCTTTCAACTTGTCCACTAGAATTCATTGAATTGAGCACTAAAATGACATATATAATTGCAAGGCCAAAATGAGTATTAAATGAGTGGGGAAAAGTGAAAAGTATGTAATTTTCTCCTCTATTTTTTGCATACACTTCAATATGCACATGAGCTACATGACACATGAATGCTAAAGTAAAATAAGACTGTAAGTAAAGTAGCAAGCATAGTTCAAAAGGATGCAATATTGGATGATGCCACTCACTTTCTCCATGTTCTTAATGATATTTCACCTCAACATTTACACACATAGGCATGGAAAAACTTCAGTAGCACCTGCACTAAACATGATTATAAAAATTACAAACATTTTGCATTGCATGTACTTACATTATGTTTCATGAATTTCATTATTAAAAAAGAAACATAAGGGGGAAGAAATGGAATCATGGGGATGTTATCAAGTTGGTCCTCATGAAACCATTGAAAGGTTGTGAAAAAGGAGAAAAGGCATCAAGTTGAATAGGGTTAATGGGTTGAAATGCTTATGGTAGAAAACTATATATAGTTTTAATATTAGAAGCATTACATAGTTTTCTACCAAAAGCATTTCAAATCATTCTCATGGACTATGGAAATATCAGTTCTTCAATTGTATAGGGTTGACGAGGAGTTGGAACCAATCTTAATCTATACAAACATGGTCCACAAGGAGAGATGAATCATTGTGTAGGGTTGTCAAGGAGTTGGAATCAATGTGGACCCCTCAATCTACAAAACATGAGGTCAAATAAAAAACTAAAAATGATAGCCCCATGCAAATGGTTGTTGAGGAGTTGGAACCAATGTGGACCCCTCAATATAAACGTGGATGAACCACTGATAACATAATAGGATGTGATATGGCCCACCTCAAATTGGATGCATACATCATTATGGATATTATTTGAGGAGAGGAGAGTGTAAAATGGTCATCTATAACAATATGTTGTCCCTAGTGTGTGAGAGAGATAAATCAATAAAGCACATGTGTGAAGAGGGAACATAAATATCTTGCCCCTAATTCTAAGGACAAGTAATATATTAAAAGATAGATTCATGTGATTGAAATAGTGTGTAAGAGTGCATGCATGTAATATATGATGTAATTATTGAAGGGATCTATATAAAATGTGATAATAGAGGATACCATCATGTAAATACTAAAAAAATGCCATTAGAATGTCGTTATGGAAAAACATGGGCAACAATACCATATAAGATATCAATGTGAAAGCATTGTAGAATGTATATCAATGTGCTCTCATAAAAGGTGAGAGAAATCATCATGAGAGAAATGTCCCCCAAGTAAAGCAAACGAACTGGCAAGTGACACAAATGTGAAACAAGAAATGAAAAAGTGAAATGTGAAATGTGCAAGTAGGTGAAGCATAACATGAAAGGCTTAAGTATATCATGCACCAAGAAGAGATGAGTCAAAGAGGATGATAAATATTGAACACAATAACCATGGCTACATCAAAAAGGCCAAAGACATAAAACTAAAAGTAAAAAAATAAATTCATATTTTGGTCAACATTATTAGAGTATTTGAGGCACTCCATAACTTTGCATCATCCCAAATCCATAGGAGAGAACATAGAAGATAACATAGGAAAACAAAAGAAGGAATGTCCATGGCCTATTGTATCAACATTTACCCCTAAAGGTGTCTTTAAGTCATCCACATACTAGCTAGGGAAAATAGCATAAAATACAAGTAAACTACAAATAAAGTGAAATCATAAAATATAAAGAAGTATAGGTAAGGATCAACTAGTAAGATCATGATAGTCTTCTTAATGGAATGCTAATGTTGGTATTGTGAGGATTTATCCCACATACATCACTTTATGTTGTACGAATAGAATGAGAACTAACATTTAACTATATGGATTTATCCCACATGAGTGGTACCTCTAAGGTCATTGGGCAAGTGGCACTTTATAATGAGGTTGTTGTACAATGTAGGAATTATATTCTATTTAGGTACATTTGACAATGCATAGAGGAAAATTCAAAAAGTTCAAGGAGTGCAGACTGAGAAAAGGTTTGTAGGCTCATGAGGTAGCCTTACATACCTCACATATATGTTTTGGAATTATTACATTTTTGTTAAACTTAATGCCAAATTAAAAGATCAAGAAATTGATGTTCCAAGTTATGAGTTAATTATGAAACCCTAATTATAAACTAGGTGTTCTTTTGTGTGTATAAGCTAAAATAAAACAAATTCAATCCTTTTGAATTCAATGACTGACAACACAATAAGAAACTCAACTTAGAAACACAAACTTGGAAATGGAAATGTTGTCACTTAGTTATTATGCCCTATTGATATTATACTCAACTTATGCCAAGTGCACCTTATACCAACACCACATAGAGAGTGCAACAATGGGAAGCTTTGTGAATATGGGACTTGATTCACAAAACAACCACTAGGATTGTAAAGGCTAGCTCCTTGTAATATTTTTAATGAAGCTCTCACCATCCACTTGTTGATGGAAGTAGAAAAGGGAGAAATACATGAAAATAAAATCCGAATCTAATAAAGGTGATTCACCAAGATTAATATATTCTCTACCTATAGTTGGAATTTAATAAGGTACATGAATTAGTAGTCAATGGATAAACAAACAAGCATGATGAAGAACGTAAACATTCATTCACATGTAACACAAAAATAGGACTAGAATTAGTTACTACATATATTAGTAATTCCTAAATCATATACATTTGTTTATAAGAAAATCCTTGAAGCTCTTGACACATGAAGTAATGTCTAGAATTTAGACTTAACAGATAGAGAAGTGAAATAAGTTTACAAATAAGAGTCAAGTTAGTAAGCATAAGCCTACAAAATTCCACCCCAAATAATTAGCAAGAACCTCTTATTTATACAATAAAGGGGAAATAGGAGATTAAATTATTCAATATAGTTAGGGTCCTAGTAGTTGCACTAAATTTCTTTTTCACAAATTACAGGCTATGGAAGGTATGGCTCTAAAAGATATCATATTGGGTGCACACAGCCACCTGAGTTCACCAAAGGAATGGTTGCATGTCTTGAATTTGTATAGAAGTAGGTGAACTTTGAATACATTGTTAGAGATCAGATCCTCAAAATCTATTCATGGCCAACCTCTGCATTCAATTCTCCTTGGCATGTAATCCTAAAGAATCATGGGTCATTGAGATGAGAAAATGTTGACCACTGAACCTCGTTTTGTTTATTTATAATTGGGCTTCAACTCTCATAGATATCACAAACCATAAATTGGGCTTAATTAGATAGTTGATGAATGCTTAAAGTAAATTTCCATTTGTATCCCTTTGACTGCTATAAGCCATTAAATTAGAGATCCAATAGATGATAGAAGTGCTTGCCAAAACAATGCATTACTCATTGTCACATATAATTAGCCAAGTAAATTGCCATGTTGTCACTCAGAGCCTTTGGCACTATGTGTTGTATGAACACAATTACTAAGGTACCCACCATTGAATTAAATAACCAACAACAAAGGTTAGGATTGACTAATTTTCAATTTCAAGTTATGAGTTAGGCTACAAACTATTGGATCAGCGAGATGGATGATCAACAAAAGCTCTTGGAACCAAAAGTATAAAGTGACTCATACCTCTCATAGGCCATTGGATGAATTGAATTAATGGCTAGTAAGTGTTGACACTTCAACAAAAAGAAACTTGTGTTGGCTTGAAGCATGAAAAACAAGGTCATTCTCACCAAATCAAAAGTAATATTGATTTTTTTAAAAAATGGGATGATTTCTCAGTGCAATTTCTTCAAATAAAAAATGTTGTTTTGAAACTAATTAACTAAAAATTGAACCGACACCTCAACATTGCCAAAATGTGGCAGCTTCCTTAACTATAGGATCCTAGTCCTAAACAATGCTTTTACCTTGTGCATTCAATTCACACTTCTTTGTGGTGTCATCCTACAAAACCTCTACTACTAGCATATACGTGGTTCAATTATCTCCAAGATTGAAGAAAAGATTATGTTCACCAATTTTGAATGTGAACAAATAATAAAAAAATTGGCTGATACGGACCTCCACAATTCAAGGAGGCTATGTTCACTCATGGTGTTGAATGGCTGTGGTGAAGTGCACGTCAGTTTTTGTTAGGCAGAGGGATGCGTCAGAATAAAAATAGGCATTTATTCTCTTTTGCTGCAATTGGTAGTAGTTGTGAAGGTTCATAAAACCCTAAGAAAAATAAAAATTATGAGCAATCTTCGATTTGGTATGGGTGATAAATGTCAATCATTCTGCTAACCTTGTAAGAGTGAATCACCTGCAGATGGATCCCATGTCACAGTTTTCTGATCGGTGTCTCTCATACTTCCCCTGGATGACATTGAAGTCTGTGGTTTCCTTATTTTATGTTCATCCTTTTGTTAGTGTAGTTTTGTTCCACTTATCTCTCTAAGTGTGTGATCTTATGGAAGAAGTATTTCCACCTTATCACGTTTTTATTAATCACAGTTGTCTTGACGTCAAGAAAACTCTTGCCAGCCTCATCTATCACGTTTTTATCGAAGAAGTGTTTCCCCAATTCCAGAGATCTTGTTTCTTGTCTGACTTGAGTAAAAACCATTTACCCTCTCTGCAGCAAATTCTACCTAGGAATCTACTGCCCGATCAGCATTTGCGTATTCAGGATACACATAGATGTAGGTGTTTTTTTTTGGGGATCATCTGTGAGGGTTGACACATTTTGATTGTTTTTTATGATATAGATAATACAGAGCAAAAAGACCATCTGTTATTTGTAAAGGATGTTGTGGGAAAAGGCAGTTTAATTTTGGTGACATCTAGAGACCAAACTTTGCTTATCAGCTCTAAAATAGAAATATACAATGTCAAATTACTAGATACAAAAGATGCCAGAGATATTTTATTGGCATGCTTTCTGCCACACCAAACCACTTCATGATTTGCAAGATATGAAGGAAGCGTTGGTCATAATGTGGGGTTGTTTTCCTTGGGCTTTGAAAGTATTAGGAGGACAACTCCATAATATAAAGTCAAAGATCTTGTAACAAATCTCACTTATATCAATGCTAGGCATAGCTACTAAGTTTGAAAATTTTGATTTGTTTGAGCGTCCCCCAAAAAAATAGTTAAAAATTCTATAATAAGAATCGATAAATCTAGACTAAATTTAACAAATCTATTTGGCCGATTGCTTGGTAACCAATGTATGTGAGAATAAAGCTAAGAGATGGTCATTTACTTTTTAGTTTAAGTTTCATTGGTGATTAACTTTTAGAACTGAGGAAAACTTGATGTAAGAACATATACCAAGTAGCAAACTTCATTTACACAACAAATGATTCCCTTAGAATTCAACTTCATTTACACAATAAATGATTCTTTTAGAATTCAACTTCATTTACACAATAAATGATTCCCTTAAAATGAAAATTCAACTGAAAACAATCAAATTGTAAATTTATGGGATCTCTTGGTGATGTTTCAAACTCTAAAGCTTCACAAGTACATGTAAAAGCCAATAAACTAACTCAAGGAAAATGAAGTAAATAATCCACTTAAATACAACATTTCAAAGATAAAAGATATAATTAATTTGCTTAATTACAATATCTAAAATAAAAGATAATCTCATAAATATGAATCTCAATGTCATTAAATCTTACAAAATCGTGTGCTTAATCCATGTAACAAGCACTATAAAATAATATACATAAATCCATTGGCAAGCATGCCATAATACATCCAATCAAGTACAATAATCATGTAAAACAAGAATAATGAATCAATACGCTCATCAGTCGCACGAACCAAGTGGTCCACCACCTGCAAGCTAAGAGATGGGAACATGGCCCAGGAGATTTTCCACCCAACCATGAAGTATTTACACTTCCCCGGATCCCTTCATGAAATGAAGGAAACCTAGCCCTGCATGAAATGTCTAGCTACCTTGTAATAACTGGCAGGAGAGAACACTTGATGCAACCCTGATGTCTGAATGTACAATTCTAAATAATGAAAAGCATATTGTCTCACAACATGATGTGGCAGAGATATCAATAAATAAGTCTGCTAGACAATAAACATCTATTTCAATGTCATCTCGATTAGATCTAATCCATTACAAGTAACTTGGTACAATTCCCGAAAAGAGGAAAAGCCATCTCTAATAAATCCACATTCAACATCCTAGCCCAGAAAGCAACCCATTTACATTCCTAGATAAAAATCTACTTCTTTCCCCAAGAAGCCAGAAAATAAATAAGAAATTAAAAGAATCAAGTTTGTAATAAATCAATTAAAAATCCCTTCCCAAAACATCATTTGAAAATCATACTTTTCGCAAGCAATAATTCATCATTTCATACAATTTTGCATTCACAAGTTTTCAATTTGATATAATTTCATATCCATTTTTCAATCATAATTTCTCATTATCATATGAAATCTGGCTAATAATATTATCCATTTATTCAGTCATAATTCCGCAAAATCATAAGCAATCTAATCATTATCAACTTTGTTGTTCAATTTTGTGATGGGAATACGTGAAAACATAATTTAACTTCTTATTGCTATAGCCAATTAAATGCATAAAATTAAAACAACTCCCTGTTGAAACAGTGAATATACTACTTACTATTATTTGTTGGAAATGTATATGGAAATGTATTGAAAAATAAATTTTAACAGGAAACTAGGTTTCGACTACCTTTTGAGAGTTTTTGAGTTTCAATAATAATGGATCAATTTTCTATCTAACTAGACTATTCCAATCAGCATAAAATATAAGAAATACAATCATCAATAGGTCTGCAGAGAATAATATAGCAGCCTTATGGAGGTTTTATCAATAGTTTTCCTTCAGTTTATCAATCTAAATATGAGAATAACGCTTGCTTATGCATAACATGGAGGTAAACACCAGTTCTCAGACAAGCAAAGTTTATAACAAGGGAGCGATTATTATGTTTTAAAACCATCGATCAGCCAAGAGGAATAACAGGTGACAGAATAGAGACAACGACCATAAAGGATTGGTTGGCCAGATTAGAAGGCTACGGCCATAAGGAAAATAAAGCAAGCAACCAAAAAGAAAGTCGATGGCCAGGCAAGGAGAATCGGCCCCAAAGAAATCAAGCGACCTTATATGGAGGGGGGCGTCTACAGTATGCAGTTTAGATCTTAAAGTGGGCAACTCAGACCAAACAAAAGGTCAATCAATCCAGACAAAAATGCCTACTAAACTTATCATTGCCAACTATAAAAACATGATTCCAAGAGGGTAGATACATGAATAAAAACCTGGAAAAGTAGGTCAATGGATGAAGAGTTTGTAGTTGGAGTTGCTGTCCTCCTCTCTTTCTCTTGCTCACGGCCTGATATCCTCTTATTCGTTGCTTCACCAAACAAGTTCCTGCTGCTAAATCACCCTTCCTGTTATGCTAATTGTGGGGTTTCTGTTATCAAATCGTGGTATCCTTCTTGCTGCCCCCGAACTCTTCTTTTATTAAAGTCTCTATATTCTTATTTTTAGCGATCCATAACTTAGGTTTAGAAACCCAAGATTTAGATTTTTAGAACTGAAGTGTTATTCCACTTTACATGAATTTCGACCAATAAATTTTGAGCTAAAATGCTTATTAAAACAATTAATTATTTTCTTTTATGCATTTTACTGTTATGCAGTGCAAAACTGACTTCCATAACAGGAAGCTTCTTTTTAAATTCTTTTTTATTTAATTGTTTAAAAATATCTAATTATAATAACACTATTATTAACATTTTTTAATTATTTAACTAAAACATATCTATTTTAAGAAATCAAGAAGTAAATAAAATAAATATACAATAATATAAATATATCTAATTATAATTTAATTAATTCTACTTTGCATATTGTCTTCTAAACATCTAAAATTAGGTAAATAAAGATAATATTTATTATTTATTAAATTAAAATACAAATAAACATATATATTTTCCTTTATTCAAATTGCAATACCTATTTAATTACAATTCGAAAAAGACATTAAATAAAATAATGCATTTAATATAAACTATTGTAGCAATTTAAACACAATATTTTCTAATTATTTAAATCATCAATCACACTCATTTTCCACACAGAGATGCATAAGAAAACCATTCAAAATGCATATAAAAACTACATGGTGTGTGTGATTGCATCAGGGTAATCCATCCATCAGTTCTTGCCAAGTGGCTAGAACACCTCTACCTCAACCATATTCTCGTCTTCGATGAGTACCTACATCCATTTGCACTCAACTTGACGTCAATAGGTTAGTGTCTCCAAAACATAGCCGAGGCAAATCATTGTAATCATGTCTACAATTATTTAATATTTAAATCAATTTCTAATTTTTTATCAATATAAACTCATAATAATTACCTTCACACATGCAAATTACTTAAGGTAAAGGTATATCACAGTAATTGTTCACTAATCTAGAATAATTATATTGTTCATAAAAATGGGACCTGACATCCTTCCCCACTTTGAAGAGACATCGTCCTGATGTCTTATTAAACATCAAAACAATAAAGTATCCATCAACCACCAATAAAGTATCAAGGTGTCATAAACAATAACATCAACTCAAAATATCAAAAGATCATAACAAGTCAAAGTATCAAAGCAATAACTGAACTCAAAGTATCATAATCCATGCATGAAAAAGAAATCTATGCTATATCCTCAAATGAGAAAAATATCTATCAATCTCCTCTACATCCTCACATATGGCACTGTCCTTAGAATACTAATCCTATTAGACCTTATATTGCACCACATCTCTGCTACACAACTTAATGTTGTGCTTCCCTAGAATTTAAGTGGGCTCCACAACACCACTCATGGATCCTGAACCTGTAAAGCACGCCAATCAAGAATATGTGTCGCGTCAGGATGATAAAGCTTAAGTAAAGACACATGAAAAATATTATGGATTCTGACAAGTGTAGGCGGTAGAGCAAGTCTATAAGCTATAGGATTAATAACTTCCAGAACTTTGAACGGTCCTACAAATCGAGGAGCAAGTTTGGACGCTTTGCCAAATGATACTGAACTCTTATGAGGTCTGACCCTCAAAAAGACTTTGTCACCAACTGAAAACTATCTAGGCATTCTATTCTTATCTGCATAACTCTTTTGACAATCTTAATCTTGCTTCAACTTCTCCTTGATCAACTTCATCTGATCATCCATTTCTCTTAACATTTTAGGACCAATCACTATTTTGTCCTCCACCTTATCCCAACTGATAGGTGTTCGACACCTACACACATAAAGAGCTTCAGAATGTGCCATTCCCTAAGATACATGGTATGAATTGTTGTATGCAAACTCTACCAATGGAAGATACTCCTCCCATTTATATTGCTGATCCATATAATACATTCTGAGAAGGTCTTCTACAACTTGATTGACTCTTTCTGTTTGACCATCCGTTTAAGGATGATAAGCCAAACTAAAATTCAACTTTGTACCCAAAACTACATTAAGAGTTGTCCAAAATCTAGATGTCATGCGAGTGTCTCGATCTGAAATGATCATCTCAGGCACTCCGTGCAATCAAAAAATCCCCTGAACAAACTTCTTAGCTAAGACCATAGAACCATCTAAAAGATTCCCTGGAATAAAATGTGCTACTTTTGTCAACTTGTCCACAACCACCAAGATGGCATCATGCCTATTCTTAGACATAGGTAACCCTTGAATAAAATTCATGCTTATCACTTGCCACTTGTGCTCAGGGATACTGTGCGGATACAACAATCCTGTTGGATGCACATGCTCAACTTTGACTCTTTGGCATTCCAAACATCGAGCCACAAATTCCGTCACATCCCTCTTAAGTCTAGGCAAAAAGTATAAAGGTTTCAAACCTTTGACCATCTTTGTCACTCTAGGGTGACCTGAATAAGGTGTATTGTGGATCTCTTCAAGCACTAACTTCCTCAACTCTCCTAAGTTAGGAATATACATCCTTCCCTAAAATCTCAAAAGTCCATCTGATTCAATAACATAACCATGAAATCTGTGATCTAAGGGGTCTACTTCCAAAGCTTGCTTTACTCTCTTATAATGCTCATCCCCTTAAAGATTCTGAATCACTTTCTATTTCAAATTGGATCTCATGCTAACAATAGAAGCCAGATGTCTTCTCCTACTAAGAGCATATGTTACTCTATTCTCCTTTCCTTTTATATACTCAATTCTGAAGTCATTCTCACTAAGGAATTCTAACCATCTTCTCTGTCATGCATTAAGGTAGGTTGAGTAAACATATATTTGAGCCCTAGATGATTTGTCTTCAACTCAAAGGGATTACCTAGAAGATAATGCCTCCACATCTGAAGTGCATGAACTATGGCATCTAACTCAAGATTATGCGGCGCATAGTTGAACTCATGTTGCTTTAACTTTCTTGACTCATATGCAACCACTTGCTCATTATGCATTCACTCATAATCCTTCCCTTGAAGCATCTATTATAACTATAAAGTGCCCATTAGGATCTTGTATGGTCAGGATAGGAGCAGTTGTGAGCTTTTCCTTTAACACTTGGAAAGCTTGCTCACACCTTTCTGTCCATTCAAACTTCTTACCCTTCTTTTGTAGTGCGGTAATCGATGTTGTGGTTGAGAAACCTTCCACAAAATTTCTATAATAACCTACAAGTCCCATAAAATTTTTGACTTCTGTCACACTTTGCGGTGCAGGCCATTCCATTATTGCTTTTATCTTCTCAGGATCAATTGCAATCCCTTCAACTGAGATCACACATGACCAAGATAGTGCACTTTATCTTGAAAGAATGTACACTTAGATAATTTACCATAAAGCTTTCTCTCTCAAACACTGCAAAACAATCCTCAAATGCCTTTCATGCTCTTCCACTGATTTAGAGTATATCAATATGTCATCAAGGAAGATCAACACAAAATTATTTAAGCAATCTTTGAAAATGATATTCATCAAATTCATGAAAGCTGCTGGAGCATTGGTCAACCAAAATGGTACCACTGTGAACTCGTACTGACCATATAGAGTCCTAAAAACTATTTTAGAGATGTCCTCATCCTTAATCCACAATTGGTGATAGCCAGATCTAAGGTCTATCTTCGAGAACATTGTTGCTCCTTTCATCTGATCAAAGAGCCCATCTATTCTTGGAAGTGAATACTTGTTCTTTCTAGTAGCTTTGTTAAGCATCCTATAATCAATACATAATCTCAAAGTACCATCCTTCTTTACAAAGATAACCAATGCACCCCATGGTGACACACTAGGTCTTTATGGATAACTGGCCAAAATTTCATGAAGATCCGACGCTCCAGTCAAAAGTTACACAAGTTTCACCATTTTTCGCGCTTGCATGGTTGACTAAGTTAATATTTGTAAGTAAGGTGTATTTTGCACACATGTGGATATGAATCTCTAAATCACCGAGGTGAACCATAGAAGAGAAGAAATTAATTAGAAAAGGCCAGAAAATAATTACTTTGCTCAAGAAGCTAAGTTGGCGTCTACTTTTCAATTTGGCTAGGTAAGGGGTTCACTTTCACTTTTTGCTAAGTGAGTACCCACTTTCACTTTTCACTAAGTGAACACCCACTTTCACTTTTGCCTAACCACATGAAAGCTCACTTAGAAAAAGATGAAAGTAGGGGTCTACTTTCCATTTTGATGAAGTGGAAGTTTACTTTTAGTTTTGGCAAATCAATTCAAAAGCATTACTTTCAATTATATTTTTGGATAGTCTAAAAGGCAGCCACTTTCACTTTTGTCGAAGTAAACAACTCCACTATTCCATATCCACTAAAGACTCCTGCATGTAAGGAAACGGTTTAAGTTTAACTATCTCTCGTCAGTAATATACAACGCATGAACTGACAGTTTAAAGAATTGGTTCTCATGATAGAAAATGCGGTCTTCTTCTTCGAAGGTCGTGCCAGGCAGTAAATATGAGGAACACTAGACTTTAAAGATGATTACAGCTAGCTAAACACAATATGCAAGCATGCATATAGCAGTTCTTTCCTGCGCACCAGAATGGGAGCCATAGATGAGGGCATGGACATTCAACAAAGCATAGTCAAAAGTGGATTTTTGTCAGATATAGTGGTTACGAATGCATGTTTGACATATATGTAAAATGTAGAACCAGAGGCAATGTGAATGTGCAGCATGACAAAATGCCTCAAAGACTTGCCATCTCATGTTACGCCATGGTTGCAAGATACTCACATAATGGTTTTGTTGAACAAGGTTTTCAAAACCTCCAAGCAAATGCGGACATGATACACAAAATGCGTTCGTTGTGAAGAGTTTTGAGTCTTTAAAGCAAATGAAATTGGTAGCCGTTCAACTTTTTCAAGCAATGCTCTGATAGACATGTATGCATAACGTAGAAACATAGAAGGTATGTGAATTGTTTTATCGAATGCCTCAAAGAAATGTCATCTCATAGGGTTGGTAATGATCGTAATTTGCACACAAAATGGATGTTTTGAAAAGTCTTTAAAACATTTCAAGTTAAATACATTTGGCAAGCCTGAAGCCCAACTTCGCAATGTTTGTGAGCATCCTCTTAGTGGGTGGATCTCCATCTAAACATCATTGCTGCAAGTGCTGTAATAGATGTGCTTTCTAAATGTAGAAGTATGAATAAACCACATATCGGTTGGCAGAGTAGATGACATCTTCTCAAAAAATGCAATGGTTTCTGCATACATACTAATTTATAATAAGCTTTATGAGCTTTATGAGTTGCCTACGAAAGAGTTTACCCTTCAAGTGAGAAGAACGATTCTGCACAATAATAGATTCAAGTGATTCAATAAGACAACAGTAATGGAAGAATTAAGATTAAACCAAAACAATGATCACTCACATGCAGAAATTTTAGGATACCACCAGGTGACATGACAGTGTCCAACATTTTGAGTGTGGTCACATGGGTGATGTTATATAGTACCTGAGTATTGCTACTCATCCCAACATAGAGAAATTCCTAAAGGAATTTAACAAGAAGAGGAGACAACATTGAAATTGGGTTTAACTAGCCTTGTTGTCATTGGTGGCAATAGTTCAAACACAAATGTATGCCTTCTTGCAAAACATTTGGTACTTGGTTGTCCAAAGATAATCGATGGCAATCTCAAGTGTAAGGAAGTTCCAACAAGTTTTGAATTTGACACAACTTGTAAGATTCATTCCATATTGATGGTTTCGACATGGATTATGTGAGTGAAGTTTTAATAGTGAAGCTTGGAAGATAATATTAATGTCACTTCATGATTGTATTAGAGTGAGAAGATGTGTGGCATTATTCAATCTATGTGAAAGACATGCTATTTCCACAGTTCATGTTTTGCATATGCAAACACATGAGTCTAAGATTCAGGTATACAGACAAGTTGTCAACATCCGACGAGATTTGATTGTCAAATGGAGCAGATGTGATTGAAAGTAACCTAGCAAAGTTCACAACTCGAAAGTTGCAAGTTTAATCTTACCTTTTTGTAAAGTGACTTATGTCACATGTTGTAATTGTGGGTTAGAAAATGAGCTTTGTTTCCAGATAAGTTAGGTAAAATCTAACTAAAATAAAGCTCATTTTTTAATTATTGTATTACAAAAGGGTAGTTATGAGGTAGTTAAGAAGTAGTTACAAGGTGGTTATGGGAAAAAGCCTATAAATACAAGGCTATTTCATATGTAAAGGGGGGACTTTTTACAAGACGGGTAAACTTTGAGAACTACTCAAAGAGATTATATGAAGACTTTTTGCCTTGACACTATGTATAGAAGAGTTTTTGGAATTGTATAATTTCAAGGAGATAATGAAGAATACTTTTGGTCCGGATGTTCTAAATGTATTCATGTGTTGTCATTGCTGATTTCTCATACGTTAAATTAGTAATCCTTCTATGTGATTGTGTGAACCATTGGTATTTTATGTGATTGATGTAATGAATAAACATTCATATCTTGGTATCTTGGTTTGAACATGTTGAGGTGGCATATCTTTTCATATGTTGAGGTTTATCATCTCTCTTTCATTGTCATTGCACATCAAAATGTATTTTATGTTAAAACCCCTTTGTAATTTGTCATATCCGTTGTGAAATCTTAGCTGATATTCGTATGTCTATTGTTGGGATTTCTATTAGTTATTTTCCTCTAGTTTTGCATTTTCTCCTTTATGTACTTTCAAGTTAAAAGTACACAAAAACTACAAATACCCCCATCATATGAGGGAGCTGCCCCTCTCAAACATAGAGGAAGATCATTACTTTATCGTGATCTCTCCAACTGTTGGTCAGTTTGTTATTGCTCTTTGGGCAAACAGAGTTAATTTTCTAGGTGATATTTGCAATGACCAATCTGTTTACCAACAAATTTTTGGTGACTCCGCTAGGGAATAGATCGAAGCATTGGTGCCTTTCATTCCTCAGAAATCTATAGGTACCTACCCCAGAAAAGAGGTTAGTGACTCTATCTAAAAGAAGCCTGAAAAATGGTTTGGTATCAAAGAACCCAAAGGTGTAACTTGCAGCTTCTTGAATCAGATAGTGATAGTGATGATGAAGATTATCCTTTTTCTGCATCCTCTGCTCAACAAAATCAAGTTCTTGATGAAACTAAGCAAGTAGAGTTTTTGAAGAGTTTCTATGGTGGCATACAATTTGCGTCTAACAAGGCTCATCCTTCTTTGCTTCAAATGTTGTGGAAGATTGAACAAAAAGATGGGAAGGAGACTCATTTTATTGCTCATGATCACAACTACCTATTAGAGGAGATTCATGCACCAGAAGATAAAAGAAATTATGTTGAGATATATCATTCGCATGATGAGGATAGCAATGAAGAGGCAAAGGTTTTTCCTCTAAATGAACCTGTATTGAATATAACATCTTCTAATCAAAGGTTTGAAATAGACTCATCAGAACTTGCATGTATTAGAGAAGAAGAAGTTATCACATTTTCTCATGATAGGACATCTCCATTTAAGCAAGATGAAAAAGAAGAAGTAATGGAGATAAAAAAAGAAGATTGTATAGAAGCATGCAATAATGAGGAAGAAATATTTCTAGATGATGGCGCGTTGTCAATTTATTTGGAGAATGTCACTCCTCTTGTGACAACTTGCTTTGGTTCCTGAACTACAACCTCCGAGAAAGATTTCCATGACATGGTTAACGTTCAAGGGAGTGTAGAAGAAATTCTAGACCAAAGTGTTAGCAGAGAGCATGAAGACAAGTCACAAAATGTTTTCCTTACATACATGCAATCTGAGAAAGAAGAGAATCATGATGAAATAGCATTACAAGAAATCTCTCATGAGGTTTTCATTCCAGATTGGTATCTTAATGCACCTGATGATGATTTTCTTTGTGGAGAGGAGGTTGTCCTTTCTCCTTTATCATTTGTTGAAGAAGAATACTCAACTATTGAAAATAAATATGTTACTCAAGACGAAGCATTGAGTACTCCCACTTCACATGTGCAACAAGATCATAAGGATAATGGGTGTGAATCTACACAAAGAGAGGTTGGAAATGAATTGGTTCCTGAATATCTTTGTTTAAGTGATTTTATCATATGCCTCAATCCTTTATCTGCATATAATCATGCTGAAGAGAGATGTGAGATTAATGTTTATGGTAGTGATAAAGGAGGTCAACGTTCTAATGTTCATGAGAATATGCATGAAATTGCTAGTATTCAAAGGATTGATGAAGAGGTGCATGTTTTAACTTCTCCTTCACTACTTCCAAAAGAGGAAAATATTATTTCTTCATCAATGATACAAGAGAATTTTCAGGATGATAAAGTGCATAATGTAGATTCATCATTTTCTCTTCCTCATGTACAATCCTTCGATAAAACATGTCCTGAGTTAGTAATGGTGAAGAAGGAGGAATTTTCTTTTACAGGTGATGATTCAATGATAAAGGAGGACATTATTCATAAGAAAGATCGGTCACATAATACCGAGTTTTCTTTGCTTATTGGTTCACATGAAGGATGTTTGGTTCATGATTCAATTTTCTTTGATTCAAGCTATCAAAAAGATCTCTAGATAGAGAAAATTGGTATGCTCAACATGATGTCAGAAGATATGATCAACACTACATGTGTCAATACCAATATGATTCAAAAGGACTTAAAATTTATGATGAGAAATGGTTGTTTGGTGTACTATTCAAGGAGTCCTCACATTTCATGTATTTCATTTTTCTTGTCATCCTAAAATGTCTACTGAGTCTGCAGGTGCCTCATCCGTGCACATATCTTTTTCATACGGGTGCCTATTTTTCTCAACCTATCAATGGTTTTACATGATCATCCTAAAACTATTTTGAGGTAGGATTCACCTACCATGTACATAAGTCAATTAGGAGTTTTTGTTGTGTCTATCTTGTTTCAATTTCTATCGTTTTCGTCGTTTGCCTCATCTCTGCGTGTCTTTGTTTCCTTTTTCCCCCTTGTACATCCTGTTATCTCTGGACTCTAACTACCCAATGGATAAGGAACTTATTTCAAACCAGAGATTCTAGGTTCATCCTACGTCCACAATGTCCTTGTCCCCAGTTAGAGCCAACTGTTGGCCTCATTTTCAACTTGCCAAATTTTAAACTTTTGCATCAAATCCTTATGTTGAGTCACCCCTAGTCACAAATTCTCCTGAAGTGTCAAGTTGATTTCTTGTTTGAAGGACGAATTGTTTGCTTGTTTCAGTTGAAGTCTTGAAAGCGGTTCTGGTACACGGAAAAATCACAAAAACAACTAAATTTGAATATTTAAGGAAGATGGGAAGAAATCATCTTACAAGGGTGTTACTGTGTTTATTTCTCCAAATGTGGCAAAGTTTTAGAGCTATATGCCTCATGGTTCGCAAGATTTTAAAAGTTTGATTTTTCTGCGTGTAGTTTGTGGAAACAATTAAAGAGGCAATTATATTGAAGTTCAAGAAGAATCCTTTTTTCCATGGCCTCATATCATCTTTATGGATAACTAGCCAAAATTTCATGAAGATCCGACTCTCCAGTCAAAAGTTACACAAGTTTTGCCATTTTTTGTGCTTGCATGGTTGACTAAGTTAATATTTGTAAGTAAGGTGTATTTTGCGCACATGTGGATATGAATCTCTAAATCACTGAGGTGAACCATAGAAGAAAAGAAATTAATTAGAAGAGGCTAGAAAATAATTACTTTGCTCAAGAAACTAAGCTAGCGTCTACTTTTCAATTTGGCTAGGTAAGGGGTTCACTTTCACTTTTCGCTAAGTGAGTACCCACTTTCACTTTTTGCTAAGTGAACACACACTTTCACATTTGCCTAACCACATGAAAGCTCTCTTAGAAAAAGATGAAAGTAGGGATCTACTTTCAATTTTGACAAAGTGGAAGTTTACTTTTAGTTTTGGCAAATCAATTCAAAAGCATTACTTTCAATTATATTTTTGGAAAGTCTAAAGGCAGCCACTTTCACTTTTGCCAAAGTAAACAACTCCACTATTCCATATCCACCAAAGGCTCCTGCATGCAAGGAAACAGTTTAAGTTTAACTATCTCTTGCCAGTAATATACAATGCATGAACTGGCAGTTTAAAGAATTGGTTCTCATGATAGAAAATGCAGTCTTCTTCTTCGCAGGTCGTGCCAGGTAGTAAATATGAGGAACACTAGACTTTAAAGATGATTACAGCCAACTAAACACAATATGTAAGCATTCATACATCAGTTCTTTCATGCGCACCAAAATGGGAGCCATAGATGAGGGCATGGACATTCAACAAAGCATAGTCAAGAGTGGATTTTTGTCAGATATAGTGGTTGTGAATGTATGTTTGACATATATGTAAAATGTAGAACCAGAGGCAACGTGAATGTGTAGCGTGACAAAATGCCTCAAAGACTTGCCATCTCATGTTACGCTATGGTTGCAAGATACTCACATAATGGTTTTGTTGAACAAGGTTTTCAAAACCTCCAAGAAAATGCGAACATGATACACAAAATGGGTTCATTGTGAAGAGTTTTGAGTCTTTCAAGCAAATGAAATTGGCATCCATTCAACTTTTTCAAGCAATGCTCTGATAGACATGTATGCATAACGTAGAAACATAGAAGGCATGTGAATGGTTTTATCGAATGCCTCAAAGAAATGTCATCTCATAGGGTTGGTAATGATCGTAATTTGCACACAAAATAGATGTTTTGAAAAGTCTTTAAAACATTTCAAGTTAAATACATTTGGCAAGTGTGAAGCCCAACTCTGTAATGTTTGTGAGCATCCTCTTAGTGGGTGGATCTCCATCTAAACATCATCACTGCAAGTGCTCTAATAGATGTGCTTTCTAAATGTAGAAGTATGAACAAACCACATACCGGTTAGCAGAGTAGATGACGTCTTCTCAGAAAATGCAATGGTTGCTACATACATACTAATTTATAATAAGCTTTATGAGCTTTATGAGTTGCCTACGAAAGAGTTTACCCTTCAAGTGAGAAGAAAGATTCTACACAATAATAGATTCAAGTGATTCGATAAGGCAATAGTAATGGAAGAATTAAGATCAGAGAGCCACAATGAACACTCACATGCAGAAATTTCAAGATACCACCAGGTGACATGACAGTGTCCAAAATTTTGAGTGTGCTCGCATGGGTGATGTTATATAGTACCCGAGTATCTCTACTCATCCCAACATAGAGAAATTCCTAAAGGAATTTAACAAGAAGAGGAGACAGCATTGAAATTGGGTTTAACTAGCCTTGTTGTCATTGGTGGCGATGGTTCAAACACAAATGTATGCCTTCTTGCAAAACATTTGGTACTTGGTTGTCCAAAGATAATCGATGGCAATCTCAAGTGTAAGGAAGTTCCAACAAGTTTTGAATTTGACACAACTTGTAAGATTCATTCCATATTGATGGTTTCGACATGGATTATGTGAGTGAAGTTTTAATAGTGAAGCTTGGGAGATAATGTTAATGTCACTTCATGATTGTATCAGAGTGAGAATATGTGTGGCATTATTTAATCTATGTGAAAGACATGCTATTTCCACAGTTCATGTTTTGCATATGCAAACACAGGAGTCTAAGATTTAGGTATACAGACAAGTTGTCAACATCCAGTGAGATTTGATAGTCAAATGGAACAGATGTGATGGAAAGTAACCTAGCAAAGCTCACAACTCGAAAGTTGCAAGTTTAATCTTACCTTTTTGTAAAGTGACTTATGTCACATGTTGTAATTGTGGGTTAGAAAATGAGCTTTGTTTCCTGAAAAGTTAGGTAAAATCTAACTAAAATAAAGCTTATTTTTAAATTATTGTATTACAAAAGGGTAGTTATGAGGTAGTTAAGAAGTAGTTACAAGGTGGTTATGGGAAAAAGCCTATAATTACAAGGCTATTTCATATGTAAAGGGGGGACTTTTTACAAGAGGGGTAAACTTTGAGAACTACTCAGAGAGATTGTCTGAAGACTTTTTGGCTTAACACTATGTATAGAAGAGTTTTTGGAATTGTATAATTTCAAGGAGATAATGAAGAATACTTTTGGTTCGTATGTTCTAAATGTATTCATGTGTTGTCATTGTTGATTTCTCGTACGTTAAATCAATAATCCTTCTATGTGATTGTGCAAACCATTCGTATTTTATGTGATTGATGTATTGAATAACGTTCATATCTTGGTATCTTGGTTTGAACGTGTTGAGGTGACATATCTTTTCATATGTTGAGGTTTATCATCTCTCTTTCATTGTCATTGCACATCAAAACATATTTTCTGTTAAAACCCCTTTGTAATTTGTCATATCCATTGTGAAATCTCAGCTGATATTCATATGTTTATTGTTGGGTTTTCTATTAGTTATTTTCCTCTAGTTTTGTATTTTCTCCTTTATGTACTTTCAGGTTAAAAGTACACAAAAACTACAAATACCCCCATCATACGAGAGAGCTGACCCTCTCAAATGCAGAGGAAGATTGTTGCTTTATCACAATCTCTCCAATTGTTGGTCAATTTGTTGCTACTCTTTAGGCGAACAGTGTTAATTTTCAAGGTGATATTTGTAGTGACCAATTTGTTTACCAACAAGCTCATACAATTCTATAGTAGTCATCCTATAGGGTACCTTAGATTGAGGCTCAATCCCTAGTAGCAAGTCAATGGAGAAGTCAAATTCTCTCTTCAGTGGTAACTCTATCAACTCTACAGAGAATACATCTCTGAAATCTCTAAGGATTGGATAGTTGTTGAACACTGGTTCTTCTTTGTCAAGGTCCTTTACTTGGACAACATAAATGGCACATCCTTTCCTCTTGGCTTTCTTCAATTGCATAGCCAAGATTTGTCTAAGCTCTAAAGGTCTCTTAGATCCATTAATCTCCACTTGATTCCCTAGGTCATCCAAACATCTAACAACCTTGTCTTCATAGTTTACTAAAGACTTATGTTCAGTTAACCAGTTGATTCCCAGAATTACATCATAAGAGCCTTAGGGTGCTATGTATACAGATTTACTTGCATCTGAAAACTAGGAAGCTCTAACTCACTAGATGCTAGACATGAGTCTACCCTCTTTTTTGCACTATTGCTTTATTGTATCATCCAAGAGTTTTCCATATGTCCAGGTCTAATAGATAACTTAGATACTACTCTAGGATCTTCAAATCATTCTACGTCACCAGTATCAATTAAAATAGAAATAGGTAGTCCCTAGAGCTTACCTTGGAACTGAATAGGTGCTGCTTGAAAATCTGCTTGCCGATTATCCACTGTGGCATGAATCTAATGTTGTGGTGCTCCTTGCTGATTCTTGTTTCCCCTTTTATGTGGACATGCATTTGCATAATGCTCTCCTCCACAGTTGTAGCATCCACCCTTAGGTGCTCTCAGTCCTTCAGCTCTTTCCCTCTGATTGTTGTTTATGTTGTTATAGCCACCTCTTTTGTTTCCACCATTTCCATCCTGAGAATTATTGCCTCTCTTTAGATTCCTAATCTGTCTATTATTGCCTTGGTTGTTATTCTATTGATAGTTCCGTTGATTATTCTATGGTTTCTTAATTGAAAACTTGGCATCTCTTTGCTTACGGTAACTAGCTTCCTGCTGCAACCTCTGCTCTTGCTTTATTGCTTTCTCAAAAGTGGCATCCATAGTGAGTGGGTTATGAATATCTCCAATCAGTGGCCTTAATCCCAGAATAAACTTCCTGATCTAAAATCTCTCATCTGTTTGATACTGTGGAACATACTTAAGTAGATGAGAAAACCTTTCCCAATAACTGGTTACAGACATGCCTCCTTGAACCAAATTCTAAAACTTTGTCATCTTCTTGTTGAAGAATAATTGTGGTAACCATCTTTTTATAAACAGTTGCAAGAAAATCTCCCAAGTTATTTCACCAGGTAACAACTTCTTATCTACCTTCTCATTATCCCACCATGTTGTTGCTTCACCAGTCAACTGGTAAGATCCCCACATTGCCTTAGTGTGATTTGAAAGGTTTTGGAGCTCAAAGTATTTCTCCATTTCTATTATCCAGGCTTCTACTCCATCTCCAATTGTCTTTCCATTAAATTTTGGTGGTGATACTTTCTTGAGGTCCTTCCCCAATTCTTCTGCAATCCTTGCTTGATTATTAGCATTAGTTCCAACTTCAAGAACTTGAATTTCTATCCTTGGATCTCATTTGCATTAGCATTTCTAGGGTTTTCATTAGCATTCGGCTCTCTACGATTCCCTCTGATCTCCTACTCAAAAGCATTCATCCTCGTGTCCTGTCGAGTCAAGAGAGCAAGAATACAATCAAATCTCCCATCTTGATCATCACTAGCATCTCCATGATCTCCCACAGTTTGATCACCACGAGCACCACCACGTGCACCTACACGCAATCCTCTTCCTCGACCACTTCCTGATCCATCACTATGATCAGTGGTTCTAGTATTCATGATGGATAATTTGTATCAAGTTTGCAACTTTAACACAATAGTCCCAAAAAGAAAAACAGAGGCCCTAGTGTTAAACCTAGAGCTTTGATACCAAATGTAAAGCCTCATAAGTACATGTAAATGCCAATAAACCAACTCAAGGAAAATGAAGTAAATAATCCACTTAAATACAACATTGCAATATCTAAAACAAAAAGATGTACATACTCTGCTTAAATACAACATTTCAAAGATAAAAGTTGTAATTAATCCTCTTAATTACAATATCTCAAATAAAATATAATCTCATAAATATGAATATTAATGTCATTAAATCTTACAAAATCGTGTGCTTAATCTAGTTAACAAGCACTATAAAATAATATACATAAATCCATTGGCAAGCATGCCATAATACATCCAATCAAGTACAATAATCATGTGCAACAAGAATAATGAATCAATACGCTCATCAGTCGCATGAACCAAGTGGTCCACCACCTGCAAGCCAAGAGATAGAAACATGGCCCAGGTGCTTTTCCACCCAACCATGAAGTATTTACACTTCCCTGGATCCCTTCATGAAACGAAGGAAACCTAGCCCTACACGAAATATCTAGCTACTTGGTAATAACTGGCAGGAGGGAACACCCGATGCAACCCTGATGTCTGAATGTGCAATTCTAAATAATGAAAAGTATATTGTCTCACAATAGGATATGGTAGAGATATCAATAAATAAGTTTGCTAGACAATAAACATCTATTTCAATGTCATCTCGATTAGATATAATCCTTTACAAGTAACTTGTTACAATTCCTAAAAAGAGGAAAAGCCATCTCTGATAAATCCACATTCGACATCCTAGCCCAAAAAGTAACCCATTTACATTCCTAGACAAAAATCTACTTCTTTCCCCAAGAAGCCAGAAAATAAATAAGAAATTAAAAGAATCAAGTTTGCAATAAATCAATTAAAAATCCCTTCCCAAAATATCATTTGAAAATCATACTTTCTGCAAGCAATAATTCATCATTTCATACAATTTTGCATTCACAAGTTTTCAATTTGATATAATTTCATATCCATTTTTCAATCATAATTTCTCATTATCATATGAAATCTGGCTAATAATATTATCCATTTATTTAGTCATAGTTCGGCAAAATCATAAGCAATCTAACCATTATCAACTTTGTTGTTCAATTTTGTGATGGGAATACACGAAAACATAATTTAACTTCCCATTGTTGTAGCCAATTAAATGCAGAAAATTAAAATAGCTCATGTTGCCTTCCTGTTACAGGAATAAAAGCAAAAATAATAAAACAACGAATATATTGCTTACTATTATTTGCTGGAAATGTATATGGAAATGCATTGAAAAACAATTTTTAACAGGATACTAGGTTTCAACTACCTTTTGAGAGTTTTTGAGTTTCAATAATAATGGATCGATTTTCTATCTAACTAGACTGTTCCAATCAGCATAAAATATAAGAAATACAGTCATCAATAGGTCTGCAGAGAATAATATAGCAGCCATATGGAGGTTTTATCAATAGTTTTCCTTCAATTTATCAATCCAAATCTGAGAATAACACTTGCTTATGCATAGCACGGAGGTAAACGCCAGTTCTCAGACAAGCAAAGTTTATAACAAGGGAGCAATTATTATGTTTTAAAACCATTGATCAACCAAGAGGAATAGCGAGCGATAGAATAGAGATAACGACCATAAAGGACTGGTCAGCCAGATTAGAAGGCTACAGCCATAAGAAAAATAAAACAAGCAACCAAAAAGAAAGTCAACGGCCAGGCAAGGAGAATCGGTCCAAAGAAATCAAGCGACCATATATGGAGGGGGACATCTATAGTATGCAGTTCAGACTTAAAGTGGACGGCTCAGACCAGGCAAAAGGTCGATCAATCCAGACAAAAAAGCCTACTAAACTTATCATTGCCAGCTATAAAAACGTGATTCCAAGAGGGTAGATACATAAATAAAAACCTAGAAAAGTAGGTCGATGGATGAAGAGTTTGTAGTTGGAGTTGCTGCCCTCCTCTCTTTCTCCTGCTCACGGCCTGATATCCTCTTATTCGTTGCTTCACAAAACAAGTTCCTGCTGCTAAATTGCCCTTTCTGTTATGTTGATTGTGGAGTTCCTGTTATCAAATCATGGTTCCTTCTTGCTGCCCCCAAACTCTTCTTTTATTAAAGTCTCTATATTCTTATTTTTAGCGATCCATAACGTAGGTTTAGAAACCCAAGATTTAGATTTTTAGAACTGAAGTGTTATTCCACTTTGCATGAATTTCCACCAATAAATTTTGAGCTAAAATGCTCATTAAAACAATTAATTATTTTCTTTTATGCAATTTACTGTTATGTAGTGCGAAATTGGCTTGCATAACAGGGAGCTGCTTTTTAAATTCTTTTTTATTTAATTGTTTAAAAATATCTAATTATAATAACACTATTATTAACATTATTTAATTATTTAACTAAAACATATTTATTTTAATAAATCAAGAAGTAAATAAAATAAATATACAATAATATAAATATATCTAATTATAATTTAATATAATTTAATTAATTCTACTTTGCATATTGTCTTCCAAACATCTAAAATTAGGTAAATAAAGACATTATTTATTATTTATTAAATTAAAATACAAATAAACATATATATTTTCCTTTATTCAAATTGCAATACCTATTTAATTACAATTCGAAAAAGACATTAAATAAAATAATGCATTTAATATAAACTATTGTAGCAATTTAAACACAATATTTTCTAATTATTTAAATCATCAATCGCACTTATTTTCCACACAGAGATCCATAAGAAAACCATTCAAAATGCATACAAAAACTATGTGGTGTGTGTGATTGCATCAGGGTAATCCATCCATCAGTTCTTGCCAAGTGGCTAGAACACCTCTACCTCAACCATATTCTTATCTTCAACGAGTACCTGCATCCATTTGCACTCAACTCGACGTCAATAGTTTAGTGTCTCCAAAACATAGCCGAGGCAAATCATTGTAATCATGTCTACAATTATTTAATATTTAAATCAATTTCCAATTTTTTTTATCAATATAAACTCATAATAATTACCTTCACACATGCAAATTACTTAAGGTAAAAGTCAATCACAGTAATTGTTCACTAATCTAGAATAATTATATTGTTCATAAAATGAAATGTGACACAAACAATTATATTTAGGAGATATGTTCACTTCATTTTTTTAAAGCTTTTTGATATGAGAAAACTTCAAAACTTGGTGACGTCTCTCCAAGTTTCATATTTTAAAAATTTGAGGATAATTATTAATGTCCCACTTTTCATCCACACCAATGTTATTCTTTGCCTCTTTCCAAAGATTTGCTTGACCTACATCGCTAACCTACACAATATATCTAGGGTTTTGTCATATAGCATTTTGCTCCCCACTTTATAAATGGTGTCAAATGCCTATCAATTTCAACTTACTATTATCAACTTTAATATTTGGTGATGTCTATATTGATGGCTACCATAGGAATATTTGCACAATTAATATTATCTATTCCATTGCAAAAATAAGGTATGGAATATCAAAATTTATATTCTTCAATTCTTTCAGCCTACTTCCTTGATATCTAGATTGGTTTAACCACTTAATAAATTACAATCAACATCTTAGATACTTCTTCAAGTTATTAAATCTTTCAAATTAACTTCTTGTGCTCAATACCAATGAAGAGTTAAAAATCATCGCACATTCTCATTCACATCAGCGAGTGGGGGAGAAGGAAAATAAATCACTTTGGGATGTATAAAGGTAATGCACTAAATCAAAGATAGCCTCATAGTTACTTCACTTTGGTTTTGCCTTAGTTTGTTGCCTTCTTAAAAAATAATAATTAATATTGCTTTACTCCCATGTGAGCAAACTAAAACTATATTTACTTTCAACTTTACACTACTATGGGCCCACACACTTCTTTGCAATGGAAAACATTTAAAATAAAAACCATCGCATGCTTTCTTCCCACTAGAGAGTGGAGGTATATTAATATTTTGACCCCATGATACAAGAATGCATTTAAATTTCATATTATTTGCCCTCTTTAAAAGCCTACTTTCTTTTTAACTTTGCATTGATAGAGGCCCATTTATGATATTTCACATTATAGTGTGGCCAAATACTTAATCTTGGCCCCCCACAATCATAAAGAAAAAAAAGGGGTTAAATTATTTTTAAAACCTCAATTTGATTTTGAATTATATATCTGGTAGAATCATCCACCATCCTTGAGGAAGTGGGCAAATACTGAAAATACTATTAAATTGTTTTTATTTTTTTTTATGAAATACAACTTTGGCGATTAAATAATCAATTTCGACATTTATGGGATTATTACCATGGCCATAATTTCTACTCAATGGAACCAAAAACTAGCAGGAAGGTGTATAATATGTTTCCACCCCTTGCTCTATCATCTAAATTTGGAGAATGAATTTTTTACCTAAAGTTGTTCACAAACCCTACTAGCCATTAAATCATCAACTCTGGGTACTTAATAAAAAGTTCACCAAGGCTCAATTTTCTCCCAAGAGACCCAAAATTTAAACTACTAATCAATGATGAATAATCTAAACTCACTTAGTCATTAGAATCCTAAAATTTGACCTAAATGTTTGAGCTATTTGGAGATGCAGGCATATCGAGCTTAGCCATTCGGAGCCAAAATATAAAAAAATTGCACGAAATAAAACTGAGATGACTAAGATATGGTGATGCAAAATGTGGTGCCAACATAATCTATAATTGTAAAATGTGTTATAACAGTTTGAGTAGGTTTTTTCTTCCATACAAAGCTTGAGAATTTAGTGGGATTAACAAATAAAATGACCCTTCTTATAGATTTTTCTAGTACATTACAATTATTAATGCATGTCCCTGGAGTTGATGGATATTTTAAACAAAATATTGCTATTACCTCAACTCCTCACATATTTTTGGTGGTATTAGCATCCAATCATTTTGATTTTCTAATTTCCAAGGTCCCTCTTTGTTTCTTTTCCATCACTTCTCTGCTAGTTGTACTTTGATACACTTATTTTTATTACTAATTCATCTTTTATTTCAAAATCTATTGATCTATCATGCCATGAGCATCCCCACACATCTAATGCAACTTCCAATGTGGACATTTTTTGCCACTTTATTTTCTCTATTCTCATGGATACTGTTAGCAAGAAATGTAGAGGAGATACCCATCTGGAGATCCGGTCATCAATCAAGTCTTTGTAGTCACTTTATACTTGGTCAGGTAGCTAGAGATTGACAGCAAAACATAAAGAATAACCAAAAAAATCATCACATACACATCACAATAAGATAACACACATAATTACCCAATACCGGTAGACTTCTCTATATATTAGCAACAATCTAATTTATACATCCATTATCCATCATCCGGCATAGTTACATACATGACTTCTATGTCATTGCTTACATCAGAATATACTCTTATTCTCTTATCATGCTTACTTACTTACATTCTACCATCTCCTATCTTTATATATACTGTATCTATTACATAGGGATGTGTCTTTTGTTGGCTTCCGGCCTCCGCATATTGTATAATCTCCTCCGATCAGCTCTATTCTCTGTCAAGTAACCTGCTAACATCATCCCCCCACAAAATTTTGTCTTGTCCTCAAGACATACAAAGTCAGCTGCTAGGTAGGATAGTTTGTAGATTTGCTTGAGCTGAGTTAGAATAGTATCCCACTACTTTTTGGCCTTAGCCACCATGGCTATCTGTCCTTCTACTTTCATGTATGTTTCCTCTGCTTCCTCTATACTTGTCGGTATTGTTGACACCTAAAAAAATTAGTCCTCAAAATGCTCATTTTTGCCCCCATGTCTCATTCATATTTTCACTTGAACCTACAGCTTATAACTGATCAAAAACTTATTTCATAGGTTTTCATATGTTTGCCATTTGAAATGCAAGGTGGAAAAGCCCAAAAATTTGGCTAAGTCCTAAATTTCCCAAGGTTCCCTTGTGTTTTTTGCCCTTGTCAAAGTTTCATGGGTCGAGGTTCTAGTCTTCTGCCTTCCCTTGTCTCTCGGCTCTGAGTTTCGACCTCAAAAAATTGCCTAAGTGTTGAATTTCTATGTTCGGCGTAGTTTTGGAGCCAAGCCCTCGGGCCTTCACCTCTTTGGTCTTTTGGCCTGCCACATGTCGGTGTGGTGCAAGTTTTATGTTTAGTGATGAAAATGTTATCATGAATTTGCATCGTCTCACCATGTGTCTTGGTCGCATTTTGCTGAAGGCTCGACAACCAAAGCTTGCTAAAGGGAGATAAAATATTCTAAGTTTCAAAGTGTTCAGCAGCGTGTCGGGAGTTGGGGCTTAGGTCTTCCATCTTCTTTTCAAAGACATGCAATGAAAGTCCCTGAGGAGTGTACCATGTGTCGGGTAGGTGTAACTTCTAAGCAATGCTAAGAAATTTTTTTCAGACTCTTGCGTCGGCTCGCCATGTGTCTTGGCTAATTTTAGTGGAAAGCCCAATGATTGACCCCCTAAGAGAAAAGTTCTCTAAGGCCTTCTACCTTTTATGTACCTTTTGGTGGGACGTGTGGCAGGTTGGCCCATTCCGGTGGGGTCTTTACTTCCGTTTTGTTTTAATTGTGCACTGGGCTACCATGTGGACGTTCCCACTTTCTTACTTGGTGGTTTTCATCACTTCGCTGAACAAAGGTTGTAGGCCACACGAAGACTCTTCCTCCGGCAAAATGCCCATGTGGGTGCCATGTTGGATTCCATGGTGCTGATGTAGACTTTTGGTGGGCCCAGATGGGTGGACACATGGCAATTGCGATAAGGAAGGGAGATTTGGCTACCGCCCCGGTGTTTTCAAATTTCACTAAGTTTTTCAGAGGGTAGGTGTTGGGCTTCCGACTCTTTCTCTTCTTTGAAGACGCATGCACAACGAAGGACTGAAGGCTAAAGTTTGATAGTGACAAAGCAATTGAGATAAAGTGATTAAGGCAAAAGAGAAACAAAGCGCAGGCTGCAAAGGTTGAAAGCTCGAGGTCTGACAGTTTGATTTTTTGGAAGTTGGCTTCCTAACCTTCCGCGCTTCTCCAACTATCTGGGAACATGCCAACTACTTCTAGCGATGCCATTACTGCAAAGTGGGTGGCCGAATTCAATGTTTTTAATGTAGCGGTTGGGGTGGTTGAGGATTTTGAGTGCCCAGTTCACTCTCAAATCATATTTCCTTATTAAGGCTATAAAGGCAAGAGTTGAACTCTTTTTGAGAGGTGGATCTTTTGGGCATTTTTTAGTCAGTCAGGTGTAGAGCTCTCTAGGGTTTCAAAGAGAAAAAGTTCCAATTTTCCAACAGATGAGACACATGTCATGAAAGGTTCTTCATATTGATTTCAGCAATCAGTGTAGGAACTTCTCCTTATTCATATGTAATTTTTCAAGGAAATCCTAAGCTTCTTTTAGGGTTTCCTCTTGCCACACTTCGTGGTATGACTGTAACCATTGATCAGATGAATAAACAGATTCTTAAAACATTACATGCTATGTAATGATCTCTTTTATGGTTATAGATGAATGATTGTATCTTGACAAAGGATTACTAAGCATATTATCCATTGATTGTTGTCTTTTCTTGCATATGAATATCTAGAAAGTGCATGTTTCATTTCCCTTGTTGTTTTCTTCCTTCTGCCGAACTGTGGAATCCATAACCCAATGTATTAGGCACCAGTCTGAAGGTTTCCATGATCACCCACACTCTTAAAAATCAAAACAAATTCATCATGTGTGAAGTAAATAGTTAGTTTGTATGTCTTGCAAGCAAGCATACTTGTACTTTCCATTGTCAATGGGAGTGCCTTTTCATCAATTATATAAGGGTTATTAATGACAACCAGTTGTTTCAGGTCCATTGACAGTCTTTGGGGCCTAAAGGATGAGTTGGGTTTGGTTGTCCTTTCATATTTAGTTGTTCATCTAGTATTGAATCAAATACCTATTCATGTATACCCCTAGGAATATCCCTCTTGAGTTTAAGCTGAGCTCGAAGTGCAGAAGATTCTACCCACTCCTGTAGGTTGTCCAAAATCTCCTAGAACCTATTGATGAGCCTCTTCCTATCACCTAGATTGACCCTACCCAGCCCAGGTGATATAGGAATGTTTTAGGGTTTTGGGTTGTAGTTATTTTGGGAGTCAACATTTCTAGTGTCGTTGCCGGGGACTCTCAATATCTTGGTTTAAATTCTAAAGACCTTTGCAACTATCATAACCCCTATTTTCAATAATTAATTTTTAATTTAATATTACAATTTTAATGATCGTTGACCAAACTTTGACTCATGTGTGTAATAGCAATATACTCTTGATAGAGAGAATATCATCAAGGAGGGGGCGTCTAGCTGACTAATAGCAACTGTGGTGAAATAAATTTGCACACACGAGCACTTAGATGTCATATAGTTGTATAGTCATTGCATAAATTAATTTTATTGATATATTGTCTTCTTATTTTACTAGAAAAGAAAATCATTTAATATGTTATAGTTGTTATTTAATTAATTGTTAGTTAAAAATGCTCTCGTTGAAATAAAAGTAATTTAAATTGAAAATTAATTATTGAAAATAGGGGTTATGATAGAAACAGTCACTAAAAAGGAAGTTCTTCCCATTTGACAAGTGGCGACTCTGTCAGTGAAAAACCTAGAAAGTTAGTTTTCAATAACATTGAAATGGACCGTAGAAGAAGACTAGAGGATTATTCGAACCGAAAAGTTCTTCAAATCACTCAAGAAGTCTATGGGATAGGGGTATAAGAAGATACCCTGGTGTGGTATCACCTTTGAATGCCCAGGACCAAGTGGGTACTTCTGGAAGAGATGATGCATTCGATGACTGTAGAAGTCAACATCAATATACTTCTGAGGACTCTATTGATAACATCCTTAGAACTAATAGGAGAATATACAGAGATGGATATGATGTCTGAAGAAATTAGAATATCATTGATAGAGGAAGAAGAAATAGGTCTCATGATGTGGACATGAGAACATTTGCCATACTGCATGAAAATGAAGAGGCTCGTTAAGATGATCAGCAACATATTTCACTGATAAGACCACTTAGAGGTCATCATGAGAATATTCCTAATGAGGAGAATCAATAGGAACAGACTGATGCTAAGGAGAGAGAAAGAACTCTTTATGAAGCACTAGACCTGCTAGATCATATCTGAAATAGGAAAAGAGAGGCACAAAGCTTACTTGAACAAAGTGAAGCTCAAATTTCCTGACAAGCCCAGATGAATCAAAATTTACAACATCAACAACATAATCAGTAGGGCCGTAACTTTCAAGCCAATCCAAGATGACAACAACAACATAGGCAACAACAAGTGGGACAACATGGTGTAGATAATGCATGTGCTTAGAATATGCACAATCGGCCTTTGCAGAATCAAGTGAATCGGAAGCAAGGCAATGTTCAGAATGTCAGGCCTCCATTTAGAAGGCAAGCACAAGGTCACCCTCCATAGAGGCCGTCCTTGGGAGCTAAAAGGTACAAACAACTTGATTTCTTTGGCATATCAAACTTTCCTAACCCCATTCCAAATGAGATTAGGGGAAAAATCCAAGGTTCCAGGGTAACAATGTCATTACTAGTGAGGAACACTTGAGACATTTCATCAATATCACAGATGAGTATGAGATTGAAGATGAAGATGTGATGATGAAGTTATTTGTGCATTCATTAGAGGAAAGTGCCAAAGAGTGGTACAAGGCACTCCCTGATAACAATATTGACTCATGGGAGCAATTCATGATAGTGTTTAGACTGTAATATGGGGATAGGATTGACCCCAAGTTTGCCATCCGTGAGCTCACAACAATCAAGAAAGGAATCAATGAAACTGTTGCTGAGTTCAATGGTAGATTCATCATGACAATGAGAAAAGTTCCCCCTCAAATGAGGCCCAATGAGTCCATGTGCTTGTTTATGTATAGTGGTGCCTTTGATTCTAAAATTGGTTATTGCTTGAGGGACAAGAGTCCTCAAACACTAAGGGAGGCCAATGCTATGGCCATAAATATTGAAAGTAACATGAGAGCCTTTGACAAACATGTTAAGAGATCTGATGTGAAGATCTCTTAGGCTAATAAAGCAACTTTTAATAAGCCTCTCACAACTAAAGATAAGTTGGACAAGCTTATGGGGGTTATGAAATATTTATCCTACAAAGTTGCTTGAAATTAAAAACGGTTGCCACCACAAGGTGCTGCAACACATTTCAATGAAGGTCAAAGACTGCATAACCGACCTTATAACATAGGTTGGTCTAAAAGATCATAGCAGAATAACAGACAAGTTGCCCCTAGGCATGTTAGTTTCAAACAACTTGAGAGAGACACTCCTGATCCATTGAGAAAGGATCAAGTAAATTTCCAAGAGGAGTCTTTATGGTGCCGGGCTTGTTCCCTTCCCCATGATCCATCAAATTATGTAGTTGCTCATTCAATGAGTAGAGATGAAGATTTTCCAAATGAGGAAGGTGCAGCTGAATATTATGAGGACGAAATAAATCAATTTGACACCGAGGGTTTTGAGTAGATGGGTCATGATTTAGATTATGACAACTATGAGGATGATGATCATATTTTTCAATATGATCATGATGAAGATCAAAAGAGATGTCACTTTCTCGCTCATGATTTTAGGCACCCAAGGGATCTCATGCAAAACAAATACAAACAATCTAGGCCTTCTGAGAAGGACATGAAATCTCTCACTGATGTTGCTATCTTGCAGGTTCAAGGGGGCTACTAGTTGAGAAGTAGGCAAGTGCCTATTCAAAATTCTCCTACTACTAGAACAAGACATGATACAAGGGATGATGCCAAGAAAATGCAAAAAATGAATGTGGAACAAAAAAGCACAACTGTTCCAAAGAAGATTGTGCCTGAGAAGAAGAAGCTTCCAATGTAGCTTGTAGTAGCAAAACAAAAATATGTACAAAAGAACCTAGCAGCACCATCTGAGAAACTAGTTACTATGCCTATATTAGGGGTTCATTACCCAAAAGGTGGATACAAACGTGATCAGCCTCAAGTTGAAAAGGAACAAGAAAAGGAGAAGGAGAAAATGAAGGAAGAAGGTAAGAATATTTCTTCTAGTCAAGTAATACCTTACATTCCTTCTGCAAATGATATAATTGTTTCATGTGATGCTCCTATGCCCAGCTATCTCCCTATTGACATGGCTAAAATCTTTAGCCAATTTAGAATTTATGTGCCAATAATGGAACTCCTTAGGATGCCTGAACATAGGGATAGGGTAGGATCTTTTATTACTGTTGTTGATGCACAAAAACAACCTATTGTTGGTTCCAGTAATAATGATGAGAATGGAGGTCATGATGAAACCGTTGAGGTTTACTTAGGATCATCTATGGTGAATAGTCGGATGGGTGTGGATCCTATCTACACCACATTAATCATAAATGGATGGTTGCTGCACAATTGTATGCTTGACTCTGGGGCATCTAGTAATGTCATGCCATTAGAAATTATGAATGAGTTGGGGTTGAAGGTGTCCAAGTCCTTTAGCAAATGTTTTGCCATGAATTCTAGAGAGGTGAATGTGATTGGCCTTGTCAAGGATGTTGAGGTCCAATTAGCTGCATATTCAAACAAGTAATTTTTGATGGACATAATCATAGTAGATTGCCCAACAAAATGGGGCATGTTGTTATCTATAAAGTGGGAAGCCTCCATAGGCGGTAGTATTCAAATGGACTTGTCATATGCCACCATTCCAGTCCAAGGTGTGGAAGTGAAACTATATGGGGTGAAGAAGGTAGAAGATTTGAACATTGAAGACAGAAATAAAACAGAGGATGATCATGCTAATTTCTTTGATACTAAAATTGATCACTTTATGGCACATTGCAATAATGATGATCAAGATGTAAATGTTTTACCTTCTGACCATGTTATTGCTATTCATAATACATCTGATTTGTGGACACTATATTTTGATGGTGCATGCTCAAGGGAAGGCTCAGGCACTGGGATTGTTTTGATATCTCCAGATGGTGAGCAGTTTGGTATATCTTTCAGACTTGATTTCAAATGCACAAACAACATAGTAGAGTATGAGGCATTATTGTTAGGATTAAACATTTCTCACAAGCAAAAGGTCAAGTGTTTGAAGATTTATTGTGACTCAAAATTGATAGTGCAGCAGATTAGAAATAAATTTGCTACCAAAGATAAAAGGTTAAGAGGATACATGAATGTTATATGGGATACTGTGGAGCTGTATGATGCCATTGGAATTGAATGGGTTGACAGAACAAAAAATGAGAAGGCAGATTCCTTAGTTGTAGTTGCTTCAAAGTTTGATCCTCAAAAGAATTTTCCTCCTGGCCAATATGTTGTGGAAGTACTTACAAGGTCGATGATTCCTGATAACATTTATAGTTGGTAGGTTTTTAATGACACCAATCAAATTTACAGTTTTCTAAATTGGATGGATGAATTTGATAATCAGCTGATTGATTGGTAGCCAATGATAGAAGTAGCTGATGGTAAGGAAACTTTGTTTGGTAGTGAAGTTGTGCAATTAAAGACAAATACTATTCCAAAGGGACTGGTAGCATTAGAGGGAATATTTGACAATGCAGACCAATGGAAAAGTAAAAGTAAACCTGTTGTAGAGGACAACGTTGAAGGTGTAAACCTTGGAACTAGGGAGGCACCTAGAATGGTTTACATTGGGAAGAGGTTGAAGCCTCATGAGAAGAAAATGATGATTGCCCTGCTTAGAAAATTTAAGAAGTGTTATGAATGGTCCTTTGACAAGCTCAAGGCTTATAGGGAGGACTTGTTCCAACATACCATTCCCCTCCAGCATGATACAAAACCATTTAGCCAGAAACAAAGGCCTATAAATCCTACCATTGCTCCCAAGATGTAAAAGGAACCATTAAAAATGAAAGAGGGAGGCATTATCATTTACCCATTAGGCATTCTGAATGGGTATCCAACCTTGCCCCAGTAAGAAAGAAGAACAGGGAAATCAGGTTGTGTGTTGACTTTAGAAATCTAAACATCAAATCCCTTAAGGACAACTATCCTCTCCCAAGCATGGATCATCTATTATAGAGGGTGGTTGGTTTAGAGTTAATGTCAATGATGGATGGGTTTTTAGGTTACAATCAGGTATTGGTCAAGGAGTCAGAACAGTATAAAACAACATTCACCACTCCTTTGGGGACCTATGTATACCTAAGAATGCCATTTGGATTAAAGAATGTTGGGTCAACATTTTAGCGAACTATGGATGTAGCTTTTGTTGGTCTCATTGATGAGATCGAGGTGGTTTATCAAGATGACCTGATAGCATTGTCAAAAAAAAGAGGCAAGCACTACAAGCATCTAGAGGTAATCTTCCATAGGTGCTTAAAATATGGGATTTCTTTGAATCCTAAAAATATCAGTTCAAAGTTGAAGAGGGCAAGTTACTTAGGCACATTGTGTGAAAAGATGGGGTAAGGATAGATCTAGAATGAGTCAAGGCTATTGATCTCATTCCCCTACCCAAATCAATCAAAGGAATATAGTCTTTTTTCAGGTAGATCAACTTTGTTAGGAGATTTATTCCTAATTTTTTCTAAAAGACAAAATCTATTTCTAAAATGCTCAAGAAGGGGAAATCTATTACATGGGAGAAAGAGCCATCTGAAGCATTCAAGGATATCAAAGAAGCTATCAAGGAGGCACCAGTACTAAAAAGTCCAGATTATTCTAAACCCCTTCAGTTGTTTTCATTTGCTTCTTTTTATACTATTGCTATTGTTCTACTTCAAAAGAATCAAAACAGATTTGAACAACCTATAGGATTCTTTAGCAAGTCTTTGCAAGCTGTTGAATTGAATTATTCCATAATGGAGAAGCATGCCTATGCATTGGTTAAGGCCATGAAAAATTTTAGATCATATTTCACAAGGGTCAAAATCATAGCATATGTGCCACACACAGAAGTGAAGGACATCTTCACACAACAGGAAGTGAAAGAAAGCTAGGTGTGTGGAAATCACTTCCTACACTAATCTAATGAGGAGAGATGTATGCAAATTATTTACAACCTTTACAATTACAGTGATGTTAACACAACAATAGAGATATTGCAACAATACACATACACATAGAATGTAGATAGAAGAGAGAGAGAGAGAGAGAGAGAGAGAGAGAGAGAGAGAAGATATAACGTGGGGAAAACCCTTTCGGGTGAAAAACCCCACACTCCAAAACCTGCACAATGTATTATCAAAACAAAGAATGTTCACAACACACTTGTAATGCAAGTCTTCAAAGGAGTCTTTGACACTCGTATCTAGAGATATTCTGGAAACATAACAGTACATGTCAATTACACTATGCATCTCCCATCCAAGCACCTGTTTAAATAGAGTTTACAGGCAAAAATGGAACCTTCTTGAGATGGGCGTCCATCTTGGCCCCATGGCCCAAAACCCACGCTTAATGACACTTGTCCATCATCAAAACATGGATTTTACACTTGTCATATCATCCCATACCAAAGTGGGCGCCTATTCCCAAGATAGGCTATGACAGATGCTCTTACGCACCTTACAGTTGTTATAGAATCCATCATAACTGACAACACTTACAACTATAAGAGAATCTGTTATACACTAACTAAAAATAGCATATTCCTCTTACAACATGTCATAACCTTCCTTGGGCACCCAAAGATGCCTTCCTCAAAGATGCTCTTTGACACATGTCTTCACCTGTCATAGAATCTTCTATTTTTGACTCTTACGCGTCATAGAATTTGTTATAGGAATCTATCATAACACTTACGTGTCATAACTCCTTACACACTGCACAAGATGCTAACACATGGAAGAAAATCTCTACCACAATATGGGATGCCTATGTCCACTTGGGATGAGTTGACCATCCTAGTCACATTACAAGTGGAGTGACAACTCATTATGCCACTTCACACTAAATGACGAAACAGGATGTGCAACCCAAAATACATCATAGGCAATTAAATAAATACATAATCAAATAATTAATGCTAGGAATTACCAAGGTTGAGACACCTTAATTCCCAACATTCTCCCACTTGTCAAACACCTTGTAAGAGCTAATAGAAATAATAGGATTTAATTGCTATAGGCCGAGAGGCCCATAGACTTTGAACACCATCTGAACTTCTCTGTGCCCACTTGTTTCGTCAATGCATCCACAACATTCTTCAAAGTGTCTACCTTCTCCAATGTCACCTTTCCATCCTCTACCATGTCTCACACAAAATGAAAATGTACATCAATATGCTTTGTTTTAGCATGGAAAGTTGGATTCTTTGCTAAGCAAATCGTACTCTGACTGCCACAACAGATAGTAATTTGTCCTGCATCAACACCAATATCTAAACACAATCTCTAAAACCAAATGGCTTCCTTGCAAGCATGAGTAGCTACCATATACTTAGCTTTTGTTATGGACAAAGCGACCACAGGTTGCCGCTTACTCATCCAACTAATTGCACCACTGAACACAGTGAACACATAAGCACTGGTGGATCTCCTACTGTCAATGTCACCTACCCAATTAGAATCCACAAATCCACAAATACTTACAAAATGCAGAGGTCCTGTAGGATGACCATGATAACATAGGGAATACTTGGAAGTACCCCACAAATATTTGAACACTCTCTTCACTACATCCCAATGTACACATCCAAGATTAGCCATAAACTGACTAAGGACTCCCACTGCTTGGGCAATGTCTGGTCTAGTACATACCATAGCATACATCAAGCTGCCAACATCACTAGAATAAGGTACTCTACTCATGTCCTCCATCTTAGAAGAAGACATTGGACAATCATTAATAGATAACTTTGTCCCCAAATAAATAGGAACACAATGGTCTACAATCTGCCATGCTGAATCTATCCAACACGGTCTTCACATACTTACTCTGGCTTAACCAAAGTTTTATGTTTGCTCTGTCTCTTCTGATTTACATTCCCAGAATGTACCTGGCTGCTCCTAAGTTTTTCATCTCAAACTGTGCTAACAACTGAGACTTCAAATCAGAAATCATATTCTTACCATTCCCAATTAACAACATATCATCAACATACAATGCAATTATGAGAATGCAATCATTATCAAATTTGTAATACACACAATGATTGATTTCAACCTCAGAAATCCAATGGACAACACAAAGTCATCAAATTTCATATACCACATCCTAGGAGATTGCTTCAAACCATACAAAGACTTCTTCAGTTTGTAAACCAAATTTTCTTTACCTTTTTCTATGTAATGCTCTAGTTGTGACATGTAAATCTCTTCCTCCAAATCACCATGAAGGAATGTTGTCTTCACATCCATCTATTCCACCTCTAAGTCATAAGCTGTTGCAAGAGATAATAGGAATTGAATAGATGTCAGCTTTGCAACGAGAGAGAAAATTTCACCATAATCAATTCCCTCCACTTGTGAGTACCCCTTCGCAACCAATCTGGCCTTGTACTTTTCAACACTGCCATATGCACCAAATTTCTTCTTGAACACCCATTTACAACCAAAATCTTTCCATCCTTCAGGCAAAGGCACCAAGTCCCAAGTTTTATTCTTCTCCAAAGAAGCCATCTCATCTTCCATGGCCTCCTTCAAGGAACTTGCATCTTTCATACCCATAGACTCTATCACAGTTCTAGGCTCATCAATGTTAGTAAGCAAGGCAAAAGCATAACTAGAATCAAGCAGTGAATAACCAAACCTATCAAGTTGCTTCTTTGTTCATGTAGACCTCCTCAAAGGCTGAGGTTGAGGTTCTGCTTCTTCTTCTAAGCTTTTAGAGCTTCTAGAGCTCTCCTCATCATCAGGGCTCACAGAGTCTGTCGATTCAGTCTTCTTAAGGGTAGTGGGAAACTGAACCACATCCTCTTTCTTTTCTTTCTCTTATGGCTATAGAACAATGGAAGGTGTTAGCTCTCTGAAAATAACACTTATGTTGTACAACACTTTTTCTGCCACAAGATCCCAGAGCTTGTATCCTTTCACACCGACACCATATCCAATGAAGATACACTTAATAGTCTTGTTCTCCAATTTTGACCTCTTCTCCCAAGGCACATGAGCATATGCCTCACAACCAAAAACATGAAGATGTCTTACTGAAGACTTCTTACCAGACCACACCTCCATGGGTGTCTTACCAACAAGAGTTGATGTAGGAGACCTGTTTACCAGGTAGAAAGTAGAGGCAACAACTTCAGCCCAAAACTTTTGTTCGAGGCTAGCTCCACTAAGCATACTCCTACCTTCTCCATCAGTGTCCTATTCATCCTCTGTACAACTCCATTTTGTTGTGGGGTGTATGGAGTTGTCTTATGTCATTCAATCCCGTGTTCTTTACAGAACTTATCAAATTTTGTGGAACAGAACTCACCACCATTGTCAGTTCTCAAACACTTAATCTTTTTACTAGTCTAATTCTCAACAAAAGCTTTAAACTCTTTGAACCAACTAAAGACTTTAGATTTTCTTTTGAGAAAATAAATCCATCTCCTTCTACTATAATCATCTATGAAAGATACAAAATATATAGATTTAGAGATTGAAGGTGTTATCATAAAATGTGAACAATATCAGTATATCAATATAATACAAATAACTCAATGAAATTGAAATAAATAAGATCAAACACAAAGAACACAATACCTTGCAAACCTTTCTATTCCGTGACTTCTATTGGTCGCATGTCTCGAATTGATCTCGTGTATGAATCAAGCCCTTAGAAGATGCACTTCCTTGTTTTTTTCCAAGATGACAATGGAGAATGGTTGTTGATAGGTTTTGTAATGAAGAGGATCTTCACAATGCAATGATAATGGTGATAATGGTATAACGGGACGTTTGGCGGATAAAGGTTCGGTGTTGGTTGTTGGATAAGTCGGCTGGTAAGGTGTTATCCTTGAGGTAAGTGTAAATTTTACCATACAGGGGTGAATCAGATCTTACTAGGAGGCAAATGGATTGTGTTTCGGGGATATCATAAGCTAGTTGTGCGACTAACTCCACCAAGAACTCAAAATGTGACTCATTCGTTGGCATATCGAGAAGCAAGGTGATGGTTTCCATGGCATCTATTGCTTTGTTCTCTATGCGAGGAATCTACTCAAAGGAGATTATCACAAAGTATCCTTTAAAGTCATCTACCATACACTTGTATGGTATTAGCTTGTCATATTTCATTTGGTAGTCATCATTTACTTGGTTGATGATGAGTTGCAAATCTCCATAGACATGTAACTCTTTCACTTTCCACTATGCCGCCATCTTAAGACCAATGACTAAGGCATCATACTCTGCTATGTTGTTTGTTCAAGGAAAAAGCAGACGGTATGACTTTGGTATTGTGTCGCCTTGAGGAGTGACTAATAAGATTCCTGCCCCCGATCCATGGTTTGTATAAGACCCATCAAAGTAAAGCTTCCATGAATGTGTTGTGATACTAAAAATTGTTTCATCGGGAAACTCAAATGTCATTGGAGTAGTATCTTCTATGTCATACTCACTTAGTAACATTACCCATTTGGCTAGGTGGCCTATTAGAGTTGCTTTGCTTAACAAGTACTTTAATGGATCAATCTTTGCAATGAGCTTGATGGAATGTGCAAGCATGTAATGGCATAGTTTTTGGGAAGCAAAAACCACAGCAAGGAAAGATCGTTTGATTTGAAAATATTACAATTCATACCCCACCAATGTGCGATTGATGTAGTAGATTGCCCTTTCCTTGCCTTCATAGTCTTGTTGTGCTAAAAGGGCTTCAAGAGCCGTTGGTGTAGCAGATATGTAAAGTAATAGTGGCTTGCCTTGGATGGGTGGCATTAAGATAGGTGGATTCATGAGATATTCCTTCAATTTGCAAAATCTATCTTCACACTTCTCATCCCATCTAAATGGAATGTTTTTATGCAAGAGATGAGTGAAAGGTTGACATTTGTCTACCCGTTGTGAGATAAACTGACGGATTGCCTATAATTTTCCTTGTAAAGACCACAATTAGGTGATGTTCCTTGGTGGTGGCATCTCCATGATAGATTTTACCTTTACAGGATCTACCTCAATCCCATTGGCTGATACTATGAAACCCAAGAGTTTACCAGAGGTGACTCCAAACACACACTTTTTCAGATTCAATCAAACCTTGAAGTGTTCTAGCCACTGAAAGATTTTCTCTAAGACATCCAAGTGAGATTCCCTTGTAAGTGACTTGGCAAGGATGTCATCTACATAGTCTTCAATGGTAACGTGCATCATGTTGTGGAAGATGGTGGTCATTGCCCTTTGGTATGTGGCTCCTGCGTTCTTCAACCCAAATGGCATGACGTTCCAGCAGAAGGTTCCCCATGGACATGTGAATGTTGTCTTATGCTGATCTTCTGGAATTATTCTGATTTGGTTGTATCTGGAGAAACCATCCATAAGAGAGAGCATAGTGTGTCCAGTTGTCAAGTCTACAATGATGTCAATGTTGGGCAATGGGAAATCATCTTCACGACATGCCTTGTTGAGGTCTCGGAAGTCATTACACAATCTGACTCTTCCATCAGGTTTTGATACTGGCACAATGTTTGATACCCAATCTGGATAATCGATTGCTCTGATGAACCCTACATCCAATAATTTCTTAAGTTCCTCTTTGACTAGCAATGCAACATGTGGATGCATTTTCCTGAGTTTTTGTTTAACAGGTTTAACTCCAAGATCGAGTGGAGATGATGCAAGATCAAGTCTAGATCTAACATTGGCATATCTACATAGGACCAAGCAAAGTTGACCTGTTTCTTTTTGAAGAAGGGCACAAATTTTGTCTTTTCCAGCAGAGATAGAGACTTGGCAAAGTGTATGATCTTTGTGTTACCTTCTGTGCCAATGTCAACAACTTATGTAGGTTCTACTACAACTTGTGACTTCTCCTAATACATGTTGTTGGGGAGAGTGTCAAGCCTTCCATCGTCTGGCACCTCAAAGAGGTTTTCACCATTAAATGCGTCCTTTATTTTTACTTTTTTAGGATCTGACACTGTCGCAGAGCGGTTTTCACCATCAGATCCATGTTTGATTTTTATATTTTTATGACTGGAAGGCTTGACACCCTCTCCAAAATAAGCTTCAGTATTGAGTTCTATGGAAAGCCAGCTTTATGATCTTCCGCAGGTAGGTGATCTCTTAGTCTCATATAATCAATGTAGGCATCGTCATTCTGGAACATGTCTAGTTGGGGGGTTCCTTGTAGATCCTAATCAATAAGATCAGGATGTGCCAGGGGGAGGGGATCGATAGGTTGATTTGATTCTATGGATGTGATGGTAAGGATGGATACATCATTGGGATTGGGAGTGATAGGAACAAAATCTATGATGGTACTTTCTTCAAGATTATTTATCTCGTGGGAATTCTGACCTTCCTCGTAAGTTGTTCTCTCCGGAATGGGTGAATTACACTCTATTAGTCTAGGCCTTAGAGTTTGTCCCTCATAGTAGGGGCTATAGGTGTGAATGGTATTGATTCCCTTGTCTTCATAGGAATGTTCTGAAGGTTCATCCCATTCATATTCATTAGAATCTATATCACTATCCTCTTAGAGGTTATGGATCTATTCCACAAAACAAGTAGTAGCCTTAGCCTTGCCTTTGCTGTTGTCTTTGTATCCTAGCTGTCTTGTGTCTCAGGCTGATGAGGATGAAGAGGGTTGAATGGGTTCAGTTATTCCTTCTTTCCTTAGGCCAATGGGACCCTGTCCTTCATAGCCCATTATGTGTAAGATAGATTGACCACACCCATAGGTTTTTATTGGGAGCTTTGGTTGTTTGTCTTGCGGTGAGTCATCTTCGTCTATGTAGAGCCATTGTAAAATGTCTCTTTCCTCGCTCTCATCTGATAGAGTGCCCCATTTGACAAAGGGAGCTATGGGAGGTTTAGGAGGAGAAGATGGTTTTGGGAAGGGTGTAGGTCGCCCAAAGGACTTCAGAGATAAAGGTATTTTGGCTAAGCAAAGGGTATGCTCAATGGAGTACTCTCCTACCCTTGTTTCTTTAATCTTGATCCTATACTCTTTGGCCTTTGATGTGGAAGCTTGGGAGCTAGGATCATGCTGGGAGGCAGAAGATGTGGAAGCTTGGGAACCAGGATCATGCTGGGATGTGGAAGATGTGGAAGCTCTATTATTAGGGATGATGAAATCTAGCTTTGATTGGATAGTGTTACAGTGTTGAAAAGGATTAGGGTCACCTTGGATGGTGATCTCTCAGCCGTTGCGAGGGAACTTGATACATTGATGATATGTGGAAGGTACGACTTTCATGGCATGTATCCAAGGTCTACCTAGGAGAATGTTATAGGTGAGCTCCCTATCAAGGACTTGGCAAACAACTTCTTTCTCCACTGGTCCAATTCTTATCGGTAACACCACTGTTCCTTTGGTTGTCCATTCTTCTTCATCATAGGCTTTTATTGTGATCTTCTTTCTTGGATCTACTGCATTTTCTGAGAACCCCAATGTAAGGATTAATTTAAGCATGCAAATGTTCAAACCTGCTCCTCCATCAATGAGAACCCTTTTGATGCGATGTTTATTAATGAAGGCCTCAATATGTAATGATGCGTTATGGGGTTGAGATACGGATAGATCATCCTTTTCAGTGAATGATAAGATATTAGGTGAGGTAAGATGACCTACCATGGCTTGAAATTTCTCTTGGGCCAAGTTGGTGGGCACAGTGGTTTCCACTAGGGCTTTATCAAGAATCTCTTTGTGGGATGGTGATAGACGCAACAACTCTAATATGGATATATGGGCTGGAGTCTTTCATAGTTGGTCAATGACATTGTACTTGTGGTGGGTAGATGGTGAGGATGATGACCTTGGAGGGAGTGTGTGCAAGGTGACTTTCCCACTGTGGGTGGTGACATTGCAATCAGATTTGGTGTTGGAATCTAATTGTTTATTAAATGTGATCACATTGATTTGTGGGACATGCTCTGATATGCAATTTATGGTGTACTCGAATGACACGTTCGTGTAGTTAGCACCATTGTTGCCATTATTATGATTTTGCCGGTTGTTATTGTTGTTGTTATGAGTGTTCTGCCAGTCATGGTTAAGGAGCGGATCCTTGAATGCCACATGTGATTCGTTAGAGGGATGATCTTTTGTGCCAACACAATTTTGATCTAATAAGTCTTGTATAATGTTTTTCAAGTGGATACAGTCACCAGTTTTACGGCCTTTGGCTCTATGGTACTCACAGAAATTGATATCCTTCCACCAAGAAGGTTTGACTTGAGGTTCATAGTCTCTTGCGGTGGGAAGGGTGATCTCATTGTTTGCCACTAAATTTCTCAAAGCAGACTCATATGACTCCCCTAGTGGTGTAAATTTTTGTCTAGGAGGAAATTTGTATGGTTGTCTCTGTTCATTTGACGAAGGTTTGCTCGGTGTTGCATTGTTTGATGCTCCTTTGAGATATAAAATTGGTTGTTTAGGATCCACTACTTTAGCATCAAGCACTCCATCATTAACAATGTTCTTGTTTTTGGTCCAGAATTTTGACTTATCCGTGGCATAGTTTGAGTTAGGAGTGTCTTTGAATAATTTTATTTGTCCTTTTGCGATCATAGCTTTTTCAATGAATAACCCCATCTCAATGAATTTTGTGAATGAGGTAGGGCATTGGATTTGAATTTGGTAGCTTCGATTGGGATTGAGATTATGGACAAATATTTCTGTCATCTGTTTCTCAAGGGCATGATATGACCACTTGCTGGCAAGTTGTATCCACCTTTGTAAGAAAGTAGCGAAGGATTCTCCACTCTTTTGTTTTGTGTTGCAAAGGTCAAGCATGGATACCTCATGTTTGATATTATACGAGAAATGCATGACAAATTTGTTCACTAACTCATCAAAAGTACGGATACCTGGGGGGAGTTGAGAGAACCACTCCATGGCTTGCCCTCCTAGAGATCTAGGGAAGAGTCTCATGAGAAAAGTTTGATTGTGGGCAACCTCTAGACATTCGGCACTGAATTCTCTAATATGGTCTCTAGGGTCGCCATTTCCTCTATACTTGTCAAATTTTAGAACTTCAAATCTAAGGGGAAAGGGGATCATGTTCAAACTCTTATCGAAGGGATACAGCAAGATTTCCTCCAACGAATAGTGTTTAGTGGATGTCCCTGTTTGGAGGTCCACTAATTGTTGTTGTAAGGTTTGAACTTGTTTTGTCAACATGTCTCAAGGTGTGGTTGAGTCTATGGTTTTCTTGCCTGTCTATGCCAAGGGTTCTTTCTCCACGTGTGTTGTCTTCATGAGTTCTTTCCTCTTCGATTTCTTTCAAGGCTGTGATGTCAAAATCAGCGGGGAGCTTAATTCCTTGGGTTGGTAGGTGGAGAAATAACTTTGTAGGGTCTTGGTGGAGTACGTTGTCCATCATTCGTTAAAATTTTCTGTCTTGGAGAGCTTCTTGAAGTCTTCGTGAGATATCTCCTCATCACTATCGTGAGGGGAGGGAATAATTTTGTCAGATGTTCCAGCCATTTCAATTTGTTTTTGCTTTTGTGATCTAGTTAGTACCATGCAATGTGATTTGGAATGGAGTGGGGTGAAACTGGATGCTTTGGTAAGATGTGTTTGGAGGTTGTGGTGAAGGGGATACTTGTGGTGATAAGATTTGAACAAGGGTTTTCTTTGATCAATGGTTTCAAACAATGTGGTCGATACAAAATGGTAGCCACAAATAAGGATGGTTGAAATCTGATTATTTGGTAGAGACTAGTTTTGCACCAAAACAAACTAGTGAAGTTTCAAGAGAGAAGGATGATAGATCATGTTAGTGGAGACTTACTAGTGATGTTTGACTCTGATATGATCTAAAAATTGCCTTTTAGTAACTTGGTTTGGATAGTTTGATTTGTTCTTGGGAAGTTTTGTGAAATTTTGATGAGGTGAATGATGGAAAAGAGGGTACGTTGCGAAAAAGAATGGGAGAATTGACTACACGGTTAATTTGATCTCAGAAACTGATACAAGACTGAAATGGGTGCTCAAAAAGGTAGGTGTTTTTCTGACAAACTGTATGAAAGTGCTCACTATGACAGATGCACACGAACAGAGTGTATATGTGCAGCAACAGGGAACAAAAGCACATATCTGGTGAAAAGAGGATGTGCCAAAATAGAGTATAAATGTGCAACAATAGGAAACAGAAGCATAGGTCAGGTGAACAAGCAGATGCGCAGCAGAACTATGTAAAATCGCAGAAGAACTGAGTAAATGCGTAGCAAAAAATAGATGTGCAGCAGGATGAAGCAGATGCGCAAATCTGTCTATTTTGCTTGCTTTTGACTGATTTTGACTTGGTAAAGGCACATTTTTCAATGTTTTTGGGTTCTTTGTTTGAATGTTTGCTCTTTTTTTATTTGTTTCTTCAATTATGGCAAGAAAGACACATCACACACAAAGAATATTTTCATGATTGTTTGATTTTTTATTTTTTTTATTTTTTGACTACAATGCAAGCACAATCCTAAGGTTGGCAAGGACAGTATTCAATGAGTTCCAATTTAGTTTTTACACTAGCCACTTGCATAAAGGTAGACAGCTAATAAATTGGTAGCACCGGTTCACCTCCATAGCACTCACTTCTCATGCATACCAAGTTATAGTTCCTCCGAAGAGTTGAACTTTTCTATCTCTACACTAAATGAGTGTATGACATTGGATGGCTCTGAAGAATGTTTTCCTCCCGTGTCACCGAATAGGGGATTTTGGCTTCTACAAACAATGGATATGTAGTATGGGCATCCATTCGAGTGGTTATATGTGCGGCAACGCTACTCTCCATTAGGGAGCCTCCCAGCCTGCAAGGGTTACACCTTGCATGGTTTATGGGGAGAGAGGCTGTCGGTATAACTAATCCACACTTGTTGCTCGAGACTTTCACCTCAAACACAATTTATTTATAGTGGATCAGAAGAGATTGGCATTATCCCATTACCACTTAAGGTTGTCCTACTTGGAAGGAAGGAATTCTAAGGGCAGACCTCTCTAAAGGACACACATGCGAAATGATGATTCTAGTGTTTTGATGACCCAGTTAAGGGGAGAGCATAGTCCTATCATCATTCCAAAATCATGGAAAACACTGGTTCTTTCCTCCTAGTTAAAAAGAGAAAAACTAAATGAGTTACTCTATTTGGGCACACAAGATTTGTTAACTTTGAAAAAGCTTTTGAAAGCAATTGTTCAATTTTAATCCTCCTAGTTGGGACTATGTTCAAGTTGTGATGCAACAAGTACAAATTACTTCCTTCCTATTTAGATCTAAGTGAAATTTGCATGAACAAGCTCAATTACTTCTTTTTCTATTTAGATCTAGATGAGAGTTAACCATGCAACTATATGTCTAACCATCTCTTAACCTGCAAGATGGATCTGAGAATATTGTTGCAAATGATGTTAGCGTTAGAAATTTCTAGAGAAATAACTCAAAAACCCTAGCAAAATGAATGCGCCAATACAGTGAATATATGCACAGATACAGATGTGCAGTTACAAAGAATGTATGCACATAAACAAAGAATAAATGCGCAGATATGACAGATGTGCCGTAACAGAGGATAAATGCACTGGAACAATGAATAAATGCACAGATTTGATAGATGCACCATTACAGAGAATAAATGCGTCGGGACAGTGAGTGGATGTGCAAGTCTGAGAAATGCGCAGTATCAGTGAGTAGATGCGTTGTAATAGTGAGTGGATGCGCATAAACGTCCTGTGTACGGATTCTAACACAAAAACTCAATTTTGAAGTTAAATTGGGGCAAGGGCCCCATGATGGGTGCCATAAAATGTTATCAAAAAATGTGAACAATATTAGTATATCATTATAATCCAAATAACTCAATGAAATTGAAATAAATAAGATCAAACACAAAGAACACAATACCTTGCAAACCTTTCTATTCTGTGACTTCCATTGGTCACCTATCTCGAATTGATCTCATGTATGAATCGAGCCCTCAGAAGGTGCACTTCCCTACTTTTTTCCAAGATGACAATGGAGAATGGATGTTGATAGGTTTTGCAATGAAGAGGATCTTCACAATGCAATGGTAATGTTGATAATGGTATAATGGGACGTTTGGTGGATAAAGGTTCAGCGTTGGTTGTTGGATAAGTCAGTTGGTAAGGTGTTATCCTTGAGGTAAGTGTAAATTTTACCATACAGGGGTGAATCAGATCCTACTAGGAGGCAAATGGATTGTGTTTCAGGGATATCATAAGTTGGTTGTGCGATTGACTCCACCAAGAACTCAAAATGTGACTCATTCGCTGGTATATCAAGAAGTGAGGTGATGGTTCCCATGGCATCTACTGCTTTGTTCTCCTTGCGAGGAATCTGCTCAAAGGAGATTATCACAAAGTACCTTTAAAGTCATCTACCATACGCTTGTATGGTAGTAGCTTGTCATCTTTCGTCTGGTAGTCATCATTTATTTGGTTGATGACAAGTTGCCAATCTCCATAGACATGTAGCTCTTTCACTTTCCACTCTGACATGGCTGGAAACTTCTCTTGGGCCAAGTTGGTGGGCATAGTGGTTTCCACTAGGGCTTTATCAAGAATCTCTTTGTGGGATGGCGATAGACACAACAACTCTAATATGGATATACGGGCCGGAGTCTTTCGTAGTTGGTCAATGATGTTGTACTTGTGGTGGGTAGATGGTGAGGATGATGACCTTGGAGGGAGTGTGTGCAAGGTGACTTTCCCACTGCAGATGGTAACATTTCAATCAGATTTGGTGTTGGAATCTTATTGTTTGTTAAATGTGATCACATTGATTTGTGGGAAATGCTCTAATATGCAATTTATGGTGTACTTGAATGGCACATTCATGTAGTTAGCATCATTGTTCCCGTTATTATGATTTTGCCAGTTGTTATTGTTTTTGTTATGAGTGTTCTGCCAGTCATGGTTAAGGAGCGGATCCTTGAATGCCAAATGTGATTCGTTAGAGGGATGATCTTTTGTGCCCACATGATTTTGATCTAATAAGTCTTGTATGATGTTTTTCAAACAAATACAATCACCAATTTTATGGCCTTTGGCTCTATGGTACTCATAGAAATCAGTATCTTTCCACCAAGAAGATTTGACTTGAGGTTCATAGTCTCTTGTGGTGGGAAGGGTGATCTCATTGTTTTCCACTAACTTTCTCAAAGCGGACTCATATGACTCCCCTAGTGGTGTAAATTTTCATCTAGGAGGAAAATTGTATGGTTGTCTCTGTTCATTTGACAAAGGTTTGCTCGATGTTGCATTGTTTGATGCTCCTTTGAGATTTAAAATTGGTTGTTTAGGAGCCACTACTTTAGCATCAACCACTCCATCGTTGACGATGTTCTTGTTTTTGGTCCAAAATTTTGACTTATCCATGGTATAGTTTGAGTTAGGAGTGTCTTTGAACAATTTTATTTGTCCTTTTGCGATCATAGCTTTTTCGATGAATAACCCCATCTCAATGACTTTTGTGAATGAGGTAGGGCATTGGATTTGAATTTGGTAGCTTAGATCGGGATTGAGATTATGGACAAACATTTCTATCATCCGTTTCTCAGGGGCATGATATGAGCACTTGCTGGCAAGTTGCCTCCACCTTTATAAGAAAGCAACAAAGGATTCACCACTCTTTTGTTTTGTATTGCAAAGGTCAAGCATGGATACCTCATGTTCGATATTATACAAGAAATGGGTGCCAAATTTGTTCACTAACTCATCAAATATACGAATCCCTGAGGGGAGTCGAGAGAACCACTCCATGGCTTGCCCTCCTAGAGATCTAGGGAAGAGTCTCATGAGAAAAGTTTCATTGTGGACAACATCTAGACATGCGGTGCTGAATTCTTTGATATGGTCTCTAGGGTCGCCCTTTCCTCTATACTTGTCAAATTTTAGAACTTCAAATCTAAGGGGAAAGGGGATCATATTCAAACTCTTATCGAAGGGATACGATGAGATTTCCTCCAACGAATAGTGTTTAGTGGATGTCCCTGTTTGGAGGTCCACTAATTGTTGTTGTAAGGTTTGAACTTGTTTTGTCAACATGTCTAAAGGTGTGGTTGAGTCTATGGTTTTCTTGCCTTTGTATGTGCCAAGGGTTCTTTCTTCACGTGTGATGTCTTCATGAATTCTTTCCTCTTCGATTTCTTTCAAGGCTGTGACATCAAAATCAATGGGGAGCTTAATTCCTTGGGTTGCTAGGTGGAGAAAGAACTTTGTACGGTCTTGGTGGAGTACTTTGTCCATCATGCATTGAAATTTTCTATCTTGGAGAGCTTCTTGTAATTCTTTGTGAGATATCTCCTCATCACTATCGTGAGGGGAGGGGATAATTTTGTCAAATGTTCCAGCCATTTTAATTTGTTTTTGCTTTTGTGATCTAGTTAGTACCATGCAATGTGATTTAGAATGAAGTGGGGTGAAATTGGATGCTTTGGTAAGATGTGTTTGGAGGTTGTGGTGAAGGGGATACTTGTGGTGATAAGATTTGAACAAGGGTTTTTTTTTATCAATGGTTTCAAACAAGGTGGTAGATACAAAACGGTAGCCACAAATAAAGATGGTTGAAATCTAATTATTTGGTAGAGACTAGTTTCGCACCAAAACAAACTAGTGAAGTTTTAAGAGAGAAGGATGATAGATCCTATTAGTGGAGACTTACTAGTGATGTTTGAGTCTGATATGATCCAAAAATTACCTTTTAGTAACCTAGTTTGGATAGTTTGATTTGTTCTTGGGAAGTTTTGTGAAATTTTGACGAGGTGAATGATGGAAAAGAGGGTACGCTGAGGAAACAAATGGGAGAATTGACTGCACGTTAATTTGATCTCAGAAACTGATACAAGACTGAAATGGGTGCTCAAAAAGGTAGGTGTTTTTCTAACAAACTATACGGAAGTGTTTACTATGACAGATGCATAGGAATAGATGCATAGGAACAGAGTGTATATGCGCAGCAACAGGGAACAAAACCGTAGAACTGGTGAAAAGTGGATGTGCCAGAACAGAGTATAAATGCATAGCAATAGGAAACAGAAGCACAAGTCTGGTGAAAAGAAGATGCGCAGCAGAACGGAGTAAATGCACAGCAGAACTGAGTAAATGCGTAGCAGAAAGTAGATGCACAACAGGGTGAAGAAAATGCACAGCAAGATGAAGCAAATGCGTAGATCTGTCTGTTTTGCTTGATTTTGACTGATTTTGACTTGGTAAAGACATGTTTTTCAATGTATTTAGGTTCTTTGTTTGAATGTTGCTCTTTTGATTTATTTCTTCGATTATGGAAAGAAAGACACATCACACACAAAGAATATTTTCATGATTGTTTGATTTTTTTTAATTTTTTATTACAATGCAAGCACAATCCTAAGGTTGGTAAGGACGGTATTCAATGAGTTCCAACTTGGTTTTTACACCAACCACTTGCATAAAGGTGGACAGCTAATAACTTGGTAGCACCGGCTCCCCTCCCCGACACTCACTTCTCATGCATACCAAGTTATAGTTCCTCCGAAGAGTTGAAATTTTCTATCTCTACACTAAATGAGTGTATGACATTGGATGGCTCTGAAGAATGTTTTCCTCTTATGTCATTGAATAGGGGATTGTGGCTTCTACAAACAATGGATATGTAGTATGGGCATCTGTTCTAGTGGTTATACGTGCGGTAGCGCTACTCTCCATTATGGAGCCTCCCAGCCTGCAAGGGTTATGCCTTGCGAGGTTTATGGGGAGAGGGGATATTGGTATAACTAATCCGCACTCATTTCTTGAGACTTTTGCCTCAAGCACAATTTATTTCTAGTGGATCAGAAGAGCTTGGCGTTAGCCCGTTACCACTAAAGGTCGTCCCACTTAGAAGGAAGGAATTCCAAGGGCAGGCCTTTCTAAATTACTCACATGCCAAAATGATGATTCTGGCATTTTGTTAACCCAGTTAAGGGGAGAGCATAGTCCTATCATCATTTAAAAATCACAGAAAACGTTGGTTCTTTCCTCCTAGTTAAAAAGAGAAAGACTAAATGAGTTACTCTATTTGGGCACACAATATTTGTTAACTTTGAAAAAACTTTTGAAAGCAATTGTTCAATTTTAATCCCCCTTGTTGGGACTATGTTCAAGTTGTGATGCAACAAGTACAAATTACTTCCCTCCTATTTAGATCTACGTGAAATTTTGTGAGATTTGTTAACTTTGAAAAAGCTTTTAAAAGCAATTATTCAATTTTAATCCTCCTAGTTGGGACTATGTTCAAGTTGTGATGAAACAAGTACAAATTACTTCCCTCCTATTTAGATCTATGTGAAATTTGCATAAACAAGCTCAATTACTTCCTTTGCTATTTAGATCTAGATGAGAGTTAACAATGCAATTATATGCCTGACCAACTCTTAACCTGCAAGATGGATATGAGAATATTCCTACAAATGATGTTAACGTTAGAATTTTCCTGAGAAATAGCTAAAAAATCCTAGCAGAATGAATGCATGGATATAGTGAATATATGCGCAGATACAGATGTGTAGTTACAGAGAATGTATGCGCAAAAATAGAGAATAAATGTGCAAATATGACAGATGCGCCATAACAGAGGATAAATTCCTTGGAATAGTGAATAAATGCGCAGATTTGACAGATGAGCCATAATAGAGAATAAATGTGCTAGAACAGTGAGTGGATGCGTAGGTCTGACAGATGTGCAGTATCAGTGAGTAGATGCGTTGTAACATTGAGTGGATGCGTAGAAATGTCCTATGTATAGATTCTAACAAAAAAACTCAATTTTGAAGTTAAATTGGGGCAAGGGCCCCACAGTGGGTGCCAGAAAATGTTATCGAAAAATGTGAACAATATCAGTATATCAATATAATCCAAATAACTCAATGAAATTGAAATAAATAGGATCAAACACAAAGAACACAATACCTTGCAAACCTTTCTATCCCGTGACTTCCATTGGTTGCCTATCTCAAATTGATCTCATGTATGAATCATGCCCTCAGAAAGTGCACTTCCTTGATTTTTTCAAAGATGACAATGGAGAATGGTTGTTGATATGTTTTGCAATGAAGAGGATCTTCACAATGCAATGATAATGGTGATAATGGTATAATGGGACATTTGGCGGATAAAGGTTTGGTGTTGGTTGCTGGATAAGTCAGTTGGTAAGGTGTTATCCTTGAGGTAAGTGTAAATTTTACCATACAGGGGTGAATCAGATCCTACTAGGAGGCAAATGGATTGTGTTTCGAGGGTATCATAAGTTGGTTGTGCGACTGACTTCCACCAAGAACTCAAAATGTGACTCATTTGCTGGTATATCGAGAAGAGAGGTGATGATTTCCATGGCATATGCTGCTTTGTTCTCTATGCGAGGAGTCTGCTCAAAGGAGATTATCACAAAGTATCCTTTAAAGTCATCTACCATATGCTTGTATGGTGGTAGCTTATCATCTTTCGTCTGGTAGTCATCATTTACTTGGTTGATGACGAGTTGTGAATCTCCATAGACATGTAGCTCTTTCACTTTCCACTCTACCACCATCTTAAGACCAACGACTAAGGCCTCATACTTTGCTATGTTGTTTGTGCAAGGAAAAAGCAGACGATGGGACTTAGGTATTGTGTCGCCTTGAGGAGTGACTAATAAGATTCTTGCCCCTGATCCATGGTTTGTATAAGACCCATCAAAGTAGAGCTTCCATGAATGTGTTGTGATACTAAAAATTGATTCATCAGGAAACTCGAATGTCATTGGAGTAGTATCTTGCAATGGTGCTTCTGCCAACTGATCAGCGATGATCTAACCCTTGATAGCTTTCCTTTCCACATATTCTATGTCATACTCACTTAGTAACATTACCCATTTGGCTAGGTGGCCTATTAGAGCTTCTTTGCTTAACAAGTACTTTAATGGATCAATCTTTGCAATGAGCTTAATGGAATGTGCAAGCATGTAATGGTGTAGTTTTTGGGAAGCAAAAACCACAACAAGGCAAGATCGTTCGATTTGAGAATATTGCAATTCATACCCCACCAATGTGCGACTAATGTAGTAGATTGCCCATTCCTTGCCTTCATAGTCTTGTTGTGCTAAAAGGTCTCCAAGAGCCGTTGGTGTAGCAGATATGTTAAGTAATAGTGGCTTGCCTTGGATGGGTGGCATCAAGATATTTAGATTCATGAGATATTCCTTCAATTTGCAAAATATGTCTTCACACTTCTCGGAGAATGGTTGTTGATAGGTTTTGCAATAAAGAGGATCTTCACAATACAATGATAATGGTGTGACAATTGATCTCAAGCTATGGAGTGATTTGTGCCAAAGATGCGATGTGATTCCTGCAAAGTAAGTTTATGAAAAGCTTGGAATATTCAAATGGAGGAATAGGGGTTGTATTTATAGATTTGTGAGAAAGAATATCAATGGTGTTTAATGAATAAGAAGATCAACAGTTGAGGAAATTTGAGAGGATGTGCACCAATAGGGAGAAGACAAGTGTCTTGCTCTTCTTTGAGACATGGGAGTTAACAAAATAGATTGAGGAGTTAACTGAGATGATTGACCAGCTAACATAGATGATTGGGGAGATAACAAAATAGATTGAAGAGTTAATTGATTTGACTGGAGGAGGAATAGGACATGTGGGTGAGGGAATATTAGCTAATTAAATATTAAAAATATTTAATTACATGTGCACAAGGATTAATTGAATTATTTTTGTTATTAATTCAATTTTGGAGGAAATAGATAATTTAAATAAATATTTGATTTATTTAAATATAGAGAATGATTTGGATTTGAAGACTTTGGAATTTAGAAGAATTAATTAAATAATTTGGTATTATTTAATTTAGAATGATTTTAGAAGAATTCAGATGATTAAATTAAATAAATGATTTTATTTAATTTCTTGGAGAAATATGAATCAAATAAATAAATTTATTTATTTATTTATTGATAGAGGAATTTAAAATGAAATAAATATTTAAAATATTTATTTAGATAGAGTCATGTCATTTTTAGGCGTATACAAAAGGAACATTAACTCGACCAAACACATCAGAATGAATAAGATCCAACACACCAGAAGACTTATGAGAACTCGAGTAAAACTAAACATGGTTTTGCTTTTCATATTTACAATGTTCACAAAAGTCAAAGCTGAGATTGCAATCATCTAACCCCTCAATGAGGTTTTTATTTTTCAGTGTTCTAAGACCTTTCTCACCAATGTGGCCATCTCTTATGCCATAACATTGTCTTCTCAGCAAGAAGCTTGACTTCCAAAGCATGAGCACCCTTAGGTACCCAAAATGCACTACCATCAGAATTTGATACAATAGATCTTTTCATTGTTGGTTCCAATGGTGGGGATGAAGTGACTGCAGCTCTTTTCTTCGAGTCAAAAGAACTATTGCACTATGAAGTGCATGCCTCCAGCTGAAATAGAGTACCTCCCTAAGTACCCTTCACAAGCACCATAGATCCTCTAGTCATCTTGCATCCTTCATTCGAAAAGATAACTTGCACACCTGCATCATTCAATTTACTTACAAAGAGCAGCTTCTGTGCCAAGCCTAGGATGTGCATGACACCAGAGATCCCCTTCACTCATCCATCAGGGAATCAGATTGTGACTCTTCCATGTCTAACTATCTTCATATGAGAATCATCTCCAAGGTACACTCTTCCACCATCGAACTCTTCATACTTTGTAAACCAGTCTCGATGAGAGGTCATGTGGAAAGATGCAATAGAATCAATTAGCCACATATCATCAGATGCATGGGTGGCCAAGGCTACGATGAAAGCATCACCATCATCTTGTGACTTGTCAGAATATAAATATGTGACAATCTTTTTCTTTTTCTTTTCTCCTCTTTGCGTTCCTTTCAGAAATGTCCAAATTTACCACAGTTCCAATAGAGAGCCTTGGACTTTCTAGGAGATTTGGATCTAACCTTCTCAGCTTTCTTGTCCTTCTTTTTCCCTTTCTCCTTGGGTCTTCCAAGAACCGTCAGAGGCTCTTTGGCTGACTCAGATGACTTTCTTCGCATCTCTTCAGATAATAGTGAAGACACCACTTCATCCATTTTGAAAGTGGATGTGGTACTCCTGATGGCCATAACAAGATGATCCCACGAATCTGGAAAAGAACAAAACAAGGTCATACATCAATCCTCCTCTTCCATTTTCACACCAACAGATGTCAACTGTGCAACTAGCATGTTAAAAGCATTCAGATGGTCTACAACATATCCTCCATCTTCCATCCTTAGAGAATATAACTTCTTCTATAGGAATAACTTGTTTACCATGGATTTGGCCTGATAAACATCACCAAGTTTCTTCCACAGCTCCTTCGCGGTCTTCTCCTCCTGGACATTTAACAAGACAGAGTCAGCCAAATAGAGTATCACAAGACCCTTAGCTTTCCGATCCTTGAGATCCCAATCATCTTGTGACATTGCCGCTAGTTTTGCATTGGAAATTGCTTCCCATAGGTCTCGATCAACAAGCATGTTTTCCATCTTAAGTTTCCACAACTCGAAATTGGTGCCATTAAATGTCTCCACCTCTACTCTTCCAGATGTGCCTGCCATCTCCTTCCTGCAACAAGATTTCAGAATACTCTACACAAACTCCCACTCAATCTAAGATCAACTCAAAAAACCCTACCCAACAACTAGGAACAAAGGTGATCAAGCTCTGATACCAACTGAAAGGAAGCTAGGTGTGTGGAAATTGCTTCCTACAATAATCTAATGAGAAGAGATGTATGCAAATTCTTTACAACCTTTACAATTACAGTGATGTTAACAAAACAATAGAGATATTGCAGCAATACACATACATAGAGAATGTAGAGAGAGAGAGAGAGAGAGAGAGAGAGAGAGAAGATATAACGTGGGGAAAACCCTTTCGGGTGAAAAAACCCACACTCCAAAACCTGCACAATGTATTATCAAAACAAAGAATGTTCACAACACACTTGCAATGAAAGTCTTCTCAGGAGTCTTAAACACTTGTATCTAGAGATATTATGACAACATAACAGTACCTGTCAATTACACTATGCATCTCCCATCCAAGCACCTGTTTAAATAGAGTTTACAAGGCAAAAATGGAACCTTCTTGAGATGGGTGTCCATCTTGGCCCCATGGACCAAAACCCACACCTAAGAACACTTGTCCATCATCACAACATGGATTTTACACTTGTCATATCATCCCATCCCAAATTGGGTGCCTATTCCAAAGATAGGCTATGACAGATGCTCTTATGCACCTTACAGCTGTCATAGAATCCGTCATAACTGACAGCACTTACAGCTGTAAGAGAATCTGTCATACACTGACTAAAAATAGCATATTCCTCTTACAACATGTCATAACCTCCCTTGGGTGCCCAAAGATACCTTTTTCAAAGATGCTCTTCGACACATGTCTTCACTTGTCATAGAATCTTCTATTTTCGACTCTTACGCGTCATAGAATCTGTCATAGGAATCTGTCATAAGACTTACGTGTCATAACTCCTTACACATTATACAAGATGGCAACACATGGCAGAAAATCTCTACCACAATATGGGATGCCTATGTCCACTTGGGATGAGTTGACCATCCTAGTCACATTACAAGTGGAGTGACAACTCACTATACCACTTCACACTAAATGACGAAACAGGATGTCCAACCTCAAATACATCATAGGTAATTAAATAAATACATAATCAAATAATTAATGCTAGGAATTACCAAGGTTGACACACCTTAATCCCCAACAGGAAGCTTCTAGGAGAAGGTGCAGATGGATCAACAGAATCCAAGAATATGACATGGACATACAAGTCACCAAACTGGTTAGAGGCGAGGGTTTGGCTAAGTTGATTTCAGAATACTCTACACAGACTCCCACTCAATCTAAGATCAGCTCAAAAAACCCCTACCCAACAACTAGGAACAAAGGCGATCAAGCTCTAATACCAACTAAAAGGAAGCTAGGTGTGTGGAAATCGCTTCCTACACTAATCTAATGAGGAGAGATGTATGCAAATTCTTTACAACCTTTACAATTATAGTTATGTTAACAAAACAACAGAGATATTGCAGCAATACACATACACACAGAATGTAGATAGAAGAGAGAGAGAGAGAGAGAGAGAGAGAGAGAGAGAGAGAGAGAGAGAGAGAGAGAGAGAGAGAGAGAGAGAGAGAGAGAGAGAGAGAGAGAGAGAGAGAGAGAGAGAGAGAGAGAGAGAGAGAGAGAGCGTGGGGAAAACCCTTTTGGGTGAAAAACCCCACACTCCAAAACCTGCACAATGTATTATCAAAACAAAGAATGTTCACAACACATTTGCAATGCAAGTCTTCTCAGGAGTCTTAAACACTTGTATCTAGAGATATTTTGGTAGCATAATAGTACCAGTCAATTACAGTATGCATCTCCCATCCAAGCACCTATTTAAGTAGAGTTTACAAGGCAAAAATGGAACCTTCTTGAGATGGGCGTCCATCTTGGCCCCATGGATCAAAACCCATGCCTAAGGACACTTTTCCATCACCACAACATGGATTTTATACTTGTCATATCATCCCATCCCAAATTGGGTGCCTATTCCAAAGATAGGCTATGACAGATGCTCTTACGCACCTTACAACTGTCATAGAATCTATCATAACTGACAACACTTATAGCTGTAAGAGAATCTGTCATACACTGACTAAAAAATAGCATATTCCTCTTACAACATGTCATAACCTCCCTTGGGCGCCCAAAGATGCCTTCCTCAAAGATGCTCTTCGACACATGTCTTCACCTGTCATAGAATCTTCTATTTTTGGCTCTTACGCATCATAGAATCTATCATAGGAATCCGTCATAAGACTTACGTGTCATAACTCCTTACACATTTTACAAGATGGCAACACATGGCAGAAAATCTCTACGACAATATGGGATGCCTATGTCCACTTGGGATGAGTTGACCATCCTAGTCACATTACAAGTGGAGTGACAACTCACTATGCCACTTCACACTAAATGATGAAACAGGATGTGCAACCAAAAATACATCATAGGCAATTAAATAAATACATAATCAAATAATTAATGCTATGAATTACCAAGGTTGACACACCTTAATTCCCAACAGGAAGCTTTTAGGAGAAGGTGCAGATAGATCAACAGAATCCAAGAATATGACATGGACATACAAGTCACCAAATTGGTTAGAGGCCAGAGTTTGGCTAAGTTGATTTCAGAATACTCTACACAGACTCCCACTCAATCTAAGATTAGCTCAAAAAACCCCTACCCAACAACTAGGAACAAAGGTGATCAAACTCTGATACCAACTGAAAGGGAGCTAGGTGTGTGGAAATCGCTTCCTACACTAATCTAATGAGGAGAGATGTATGAAAATTCTTTACAACCTTTACAATTATAGTGATTCTAACACAACAACAAAGATATTGTAGCAATACACATACACACAGAATGTAGACGAGAGAGAGAGAGAGAGAGAGAGAGAGAGAGAGAGAGAGAGAGAGAGGATATAATGTGGGGAAAACCCTTTCGGGTGAAAACCCCACACTCCAAAACCTGCACAATGTATTATAAAAACAAAGAATGTTCACAACACACTTGCAATGTAAGTCTTCTCAAGAGTCTTAGACACTTGTATCTAGAGATATTCCGGCAGCATAATAGTACCTGTCAATTACACTATGCATCTCCCATCCAAGCACCTATTTAAATAGAGTTTACAAGGCAAAAATGGAACCTTCTTGAGATGGGCGTCCATCTTGGCCCCATGGACCAAAACCCATGCCTAAGGACACTTGTCCATCATCACAACATAAATTTTACACTTGTCATATCATCCCATCCCAAATTGGGTGCCTATTCCCAAGATAGGCTATGACAGATGCTCTTATGCACCTTACAGTTGTCATAGAATCCGTCATAACTGAAATCACTTACAGCTGTATGAGAATCTGTCATACACTGACTAAAAATAGTATATTCCTCTTACAACATGTCATAACCTCCCTTGGGCACCCAAAGATGCCTTCCTCAAAGATGCTCTTCAACACATGACTTCACATGTCATAGAATCTTCTATTTTTTACTCTTACGCATCATAGCATCTGTCATAGGAATCCCTCATAACACTTACGCATCATAACTCCTTACACATTGCAAATAATGCCAACACATGGCAGAAAAGCTCTACCACAATATGGGATGCCTATGTCCACTTGGGATGAGTTGACCATCCTAGTCACATTACAAGTGGAGTGACAACTCACTATGCCACTTCACACTCAATGACGAAACAGGATGTGCAACCGAAAATACATCATAGGAAATTAAATAAATAAATAATCAAATAATTAATGTTGGGAATTACCAAGGTTGACACACCTTAATTCCCAATAGGAAGCTTCTAGGAGAAGGTGCAAATGGATCAACATAATCCAAGAATATGACATGGACATACATGTCACCAAACTGGTTAGAGACCAGGGTTTGGCTAAGTTGATTTCAGAATACTCTACACAGACTCCCACTCAATCTAAGATCAGCTCAAAAAACCCCTACCCAACAACTAGGAACAAAGGTGATCAAGCTCTGATACCAACTGAAAGGAAGCTAGGTGTGTGGAAATCGCTTCCTACACTAATCTAATGAGGAGATATGTATGTAAATTCTTTACAACCTTTACAATTACTGTAATGTTAACACAACAACAGAGATATTGCAGCAATACACATACACATACAATGTAGACAGAAGAGAGAGACAAGATATAACGTGGGGAAAACCCTTTCGAGTGAAAAACCCCACACTCCAAAACTTACACAATGTATTATCAAAACAAAGAATGTTCACAACACACTTACAATACAAGTCTTCTCAGGAGTCTTAGACACTTGTATCAAGAGATATTCCGGCAGCATAACAGTACCTGTCAATTACACTACACATCTCCCATCCAAGCACCTATTTAAATAGAGTTTACAAGGCAAAAATGGAACCTTCTTGAGATGGGTGTCCATCTTGGCCCCATGGACTAAAACCCATGCCTAAGGACACTTTTCCATCATCAAAACATGGATTTTACACTTGTCATATCATCCCATCCCAAATTGGGCACCTATTCCCAAGATAGGCTATGACAGATGTTGTTACACACCTTACAGCTGTCATAGAATCCGTCATAACTAACAACACTTACAGTTGTAAGAGAATATGTCATACACTGACTAAAAATAGCATATTCCTCTTACAACATGTCATAACCTCCCTTGGGTGCCCAAAGATGCCTTCCTCAAAGATGCTCTTCGACACATGTCTTCACCTATCATAGAATATTCTATTTTTGACTCTTACACGTCATAGAATCTGTCATAGGAATCTATCGTCACACTTATTCATCATAACTCCTTACACATTGCACAAGATGCCAACACATGGTAGAAAATCTCTACAACAATATGGGATGCCTATGTCCAATTGGGATGAGTTGACCATCCTAGTCACATTACAAGTGGAGTGACAACTCACTATGCCACTTCACACTAAATGACAAAACAAGATGTACAACCCAAAATACATCATAGGCAATTAAATAAATACATAATCAAATAATTAATTCTAGGATTTACCAAGGTTGACACACCTTAATTTCCAACAGGAAGCTTCTAGGAGAAGGTGCAGATGGATCAAAAGAATCCAAGAATATGACATGGACATACAAGTCACCAAACTGGTTAGAGGCTAGGGTTTGGCTAAGTTGATTTTAGAATACTCTACACAGAATCCCACTCAATCTAAGATAAGCTCAAAAAAACCCTACCCAACAACTAGGAACAAAGGTGATCAAGCTCTGATACCAACTGAAAGGAAGCTAGGTGTGTGGAAATCACTTCCTACACATATCTAATGAGGAGAGATGTATGCAAATTATTTACAACCTTTACAATTATAGTGATGTTAACAAAACAACAGAGATATTGCAGCAATAGACATACACATAGAATGTACACAAAAGAGAGAGAGAGAGAGACAAGATATAATGTGGGGTAAACCCTTTCGGGTGAAAAACCCCACTCCAAAACCTACACAATGTATTATCAAAACAAAGAATGTTCACAACACACTTGCAATGCAAGTCTTCTCAAGAGTCTTAGACACTTGTATCTAGAGATATTCCGGTAGCATAACAGTACCTGTCAATTACACTATGCATCTCCCATCCAAGCACCTGTTTAAATAGAGTTTACAAGGCAAAAATGGAACCTTCTTGAGATGGGCATCCATCTTGGCCCCATGGACCAAAACCCAGGCCTAAGGACACTTGTCCATCATCACAACATGGATTTTACACTTGTCATATCATCCCATCCCAAATTGGGCACCTATTCCCAAGATAGGCTATGACAGATGCTCTTACGCACCTTACAGCTGTCATAGAATCTGTCATAACTGATAGCACTTACAACTGTAAGAGAATCTATCATACACTAACTAAAAATAGCATATTCCTCTTACAACATGTCATAACCTTCCTTAGGTGCCCAAAGATGCCTTCCTCAAAGATGCTCTTCGACACATGTCTTCACCTATCATAGAATCTTCTATTTTTAACTCTTACACCTCATAGAATCTGTCATAGGAATCTATCATAACACTTACACGTCATAACTCCTTACACATTGCACAAGATGCCAACACATGGCAGAAAAGCTCTACCATAATATGGGATGCCTATGTCCACTTGGGATGAGTTGACCATCCTAGTCACATTACAAGTGGAGTGACAACTCACTATGCCACTTCACACTAAATGACGAAATAGGATGTGCAACCCAAAATACATCATAGGCAATTAAATAAATACATAATCAAATAATTAATGCTAGGAATTACCAAGGTTGACACACCTTAATTCCCAACAAGAAGCTTCTAGGAGAAGGTGCAGATGGATCAACAGAATCCAAGAATATGACATGGACATACAAGTCACCAAACTGGTTAGAGGTTAGGGTTTGGTTAAATTGATGGTAGATTCCAACCTAGAGGCAATAGAGATAAATGAGGTAAATGCTTCTCAATTTGTTGATGTGTGTGTTTTAACAAATGATCCATGGTATAAGGATGTTATCTTTTATCTTGTCAACATGCATAGCCCCTAGTGCATGAATATAACTCAGAAAAGGACACTTAAACTCCAATCCCAAAGGTATGTCTTGATCCAAGGTATTTTAATGTGGAGAATCATGTAGGACTATTGTTAATGTGTCTAGATCAGCAACAATCTGAGAAAGTTATTGATGAATATCACCAAGGAATTTGTGGTGGGCATTTCTAGGCTAAAAACATAGCACATAAAATCATTAGGGTAGGTTTTTGGTGGTCGAGCCTCTTCAAGGATGTGAAACAGGTTAGGAAATGTGATGTCTGTCAAAGATTTGCAGACAAGTTGAAGTTTCAAGGTGCCCTTCTGTTGGAATTAGGGAAGACAACTGAGATGGGGGGTGAATCAGTTGTCACAAAACTTTAATACTTGCTACAATTAATTCTTCTTTACCACTTAATAACAAATTAATGATTTAACCATGAAAAGTAAGAATCAATAACACATGAGCAGAAGCACAATAACACACTTGACATCAAGATTTTTAATGTGGAAACCTGGTTAAGGGAAAAACCATGGTGGGGGTTAACCCACAAAGATTATACTCTGTTAAAAGTATTACAAATGGGAAGGCACATGCCTTCAGGCTCACTACCCAGAGCTCACTGCTCAAAAGAGGCTCATTGCCTACAAAATGATTACAATAAGATTACAGATTCTTTGAACTGATGAATAGCATCTGCCAATGCAAGAAGTTCGTTTGGATTAGGCACAGAATACTAATCTTACACACTTCATCTTCACTCTACCCTGTTTACTACTCTGCCATGATCTAGACCTTAGATCTCTTCTCTTTCACACTTCTATCTGCCCTTTTCACACTTACTCCATATTCTCATACCAACATCCTTCAATACACTCGAATCCATCAGCTATATATATCTGCCACAAGAAATTCAATCACCTTTTTGTCAGCCTTATGAAGAACTTAACAAACAATACAAGTACTATGTTCTGTCGGCTGAATCCATACACCATTATTGATGCGTACCAAAAATAACACTCGTGGGTCACCATACATGTCAGCCACTAACATTATATCCCATAGGAAACTCACCAAAACACTTCTACTAGATCCGTACAAGGATCTAGCACAAGTCAGCCTGTTCTTCACTGAACTGTTATGTCATATTAGGACCCGAGACTCAGATGCTCATAAATTTTAATCCCTTTGTCACTAGAGGCTGAAATCTTGGATTTAGATTGTCCTGGCATTCCTCTACACTCCCTCAGATTTGCAACACACAATGATTAACTGGAGAGATCCGCTGACCAAAATACTGAACTCGGCCATATACCCTGTTCCTGTCTATCCGGACTTGACAAATGTTGGAATTGACTTCCGGTATGATCTGATACTACACTATGGATGTGTGGAATGGACTTAGTTGCCATCAATGACAACACATGACATGTCTTGCAGTGTCTCTTGCCAACACCTTCCCCTTATGAATGTTACCATTGAAGCAACCTTTCAGCAATGGGGCATTGATTCAATAGGGGAGATCCAGGAGAGATCAAGCAATGGGTACAAGTGGATATTGGTGGCAACTAACTATTTTACAAAGTGGGTTGAGGCTATTCCAACTTGCAATGCCACGACGAATATACTGATTGAGTTCTTGTTGAATAATCTGATAACTAGATTTGGTGTGCCATCTAGAATTGGTGTAGACAACACTATGTGTTTTAGGTCTCAAGACATTGCAAATATGTGTTCCAAGTATGGGATAAGTTTGATTCATTCATCACCTTATCATCCACTGAGTAATGGACAAGTCGAGTCTAGCAATAAGAGCCTCATGAAAATTTTAAAGAGGACTTTAAATGAGAATGTAAGAAAAGGTGGGATGACAAGCTAAATATGCAGTTTGGGTTGATAGAATCACCTACAAGCGTGCTATAGGCAAGCATCCTTTTGAGCTAGTATATGGGAAGGAGGCCAAAATGCCAATGTCACTGGAGTTTCTTGTGTATCAATTACTGCAACAAATAGGAGAAGATGGAAATGATGTTATGGCATTGAGGATGCATGAGTTAACATAGTTGGATGAAGCTAGAAGGATATCACATGACAAAAACTTGCTAAGATAGCAAGAAATGAAGCATCTGTTCAACAAGAGAGCAATTAAAAGGTGTTTTTAGACTGGTGATTTAGTTCACCTTTGGAATGCAAAGTTAGAAGACAAGGAAAAACATGGTAAGTTTGAATCACTATGGTTAGGCCCATATCAAATTGATGAAAAGGCCAGTGTGGACATCTTTTATGTCAGAAACCTAGAAGGAGAATTACTAGAGCTGCCTGTTTATCGGCAACATTTGAAACATTACTTCTCATAGGTATGAGTTTCCTTCAAATTTTGTGATAAAATCTTGTTATATTTGATATTTTTGACCTCGAGTAGTCTTGACCATTGTTGGTCTTGATGGTGTTTTATTTTGGTTCCTGTGGGTCATTTTTTTGGTTTTTTGTGGTCTACTCCAGAGATCTAAATTCTCACTGCGATATTGCTTGTCACATGTCCCCAACTAGAGCCAGTGTTGACACCTAATAAAATTAGTCCTCAAAATGCCCTTTTTCACCCCCATGTCTCATTCATATTTTCACTTGAACCTACAGCTTATAACCGATCAGAAACTTATTTCATAGGTTTTCATGTGTTTGTCATTTGAAATGCAAGGTGGAAAAGCCTAAAAAATTGGATAAGTCCTAAATTTCCCAAGGTTCCCTTATTTTTTTTGCCCTTGTCAAATTTTTAGGGGTCGAGGTTCTAGTCTTCTGCCTTCCCTTGTCTCTCAGCTCTGAGTTCCGACCTCAAAAAATTGCCTAAGTGTTTGGCGTAGTCTCAGAGCCCAACCCTCGGGCTTTCACCTCTTTGGTCTTCGGGCCTGCCACGTGTCAGTATGGGGCAAGTTTTATGCTCAACAATGAAAATGTTATCATGAATTTGTGCCAACTCGCAAGTGTCCTGGTCGCATTTCGCTGAAGGTCTGAGGGCCAAAGTGTTAGGGTTAGCTGACAGAAGATATCAATTAAATGCAAATAAAGATTAAACAGAGGAATGGAAATACACAGAAATAATAACAGCGAGAGACAAGTTTTAACATGGTTCACCCAAACTCAGGCTACATCCACCAACAGAGAGACCAATATTATTATCCAGTAAATCAAACCGATTACAACTAGCAATCCTTGCAACTCAATACCACTGCAAAATGCTACAATACATCAATGGAAACCCTAACCCTTAGCCACTTTTATCAAGCCTTATGTCAGTTACAAAAACTAGGGTTTTTTTATGTCGGCCAATAAAAAAATAACTCTTGACACCTTAAAATAATAACAAATTATTGGAGATTTTAGGTTTTGGCCCCGTCTTGGGGGTGCTGCCCCCAAACACCCACAAGGGGCATTGCCCCTTGACCCCGTTAAGTAATTTGGGGGGAAATCATGTTGATAAAAGTGGGGTAAATTTAACCTCCGAGTCTGATTAGGCTCCATATAACAACATAAATCTTGCTAAAGGGAGATAAACTATTCTAAGTTTTAAAGTTTTCAGCGGCGTGTCGGGAGTCAGGGCTCAGGTCTTCTGTCTTCTTTTGGAAGGCATGTGATGAAAGTCCCCAAGGAGTGTGCCACGTGTCAGGCGGGCACAAGTTCTAAGCAGTGCTAAGAAAATGTTTTCAGACTCTTGCGTCAGCTTGCCATGTGTCTTAGTTGATTTCAACGGAAGGCCCGACGGTCGACCCCTGATGAGCAAAGTTCTCTAAGGCCTTCCGCCTTTTGTGTACCTTTTGGTGGGATGCGTGGCAAGCTGGTGGGATGTGTGGCAAGATGGTGGGATGTGTGGCAAGCTAGTGGATTCCGGTGGGGTCTTTGCTTCCATTTTGTTTTAATTGTGTGATGGGCTGCCATGTGGATGTTCTCGCTTTCTTACTTGGTGGTTTTTACCGCTTCACTAAACGAAGGTTGCAAGTCGCGTGAAGACTCTTCCTCCAGTGAAATTCCCATGTGGGTGCCATGTTTGACTCCACAGTGCTGATGCAGACTTTTGGTGGGCCCGTATGGGTGGACACGTGGCAGTTGCGATAAGGAAGGGAGATTTAGTTGCCGCCCTGGCATTTTCAAATTTCATTAAGTTTTTTGGAGGGTAGGTGTCGGGCTTCCAGCTCTTTCTCTTCTTCAAAGACATGCGCACAGTGAAGGACTGAAGGCTGAAGTTTGATAGTGACAAAATGACTAAGATAAAGTGATTAAGGTAGAAGAAAAATAAAGCACAAGATGTGAAGGCCGAAAGCCCAAGGTCCGATAGTCTAATTTTTCAGAAGCTAGCTTCCTAGCCTTCCACGCTTTGCCAATCACTTGGGAACATGCCAACTACTTTTGGCGATGCCATTATTGCAAAGTGGGTGGCTGAATTTAATGTTTTTAATGCAGTGGTTGGGGTGGTTGAGGATTTTGAGCGCCCAGTTCACTCTCATATCATATTTCCTTGTGAAGGCTATAAAGGCAATAGTTGAACTCTTTTTGAGAGTTGGGTCTTTTGGGCATGTTTTCAGGTAGTCAGGTGTAGAGCTCTCTAAGGTTTCAAAGAGCAAAAGTTCTAATTTTCTAGCAGATGAGACACAGGTCATGAAAGGTTATTCATATTGATTTCAGCTACCAGTGTATGAACTTCTCTTTCTTCATATGTAATTTTTTAAGGAAATCATAAGCTTCTTTTAGGGTTTCCTCTTGTGACACTTTGTGGTATGACTGTAACCATTGATCATATGAATAAATAGATTCTTAAAACATGACATGCTATGTAATGATCTCTTTTATGGTTATAGATGAATGATTATATCTTGACAAAGGATTACTAAGCATATTTTCCATTGATTGTTGTCTTTTCTTGCATATGAATATCCAGAAAGTGCATGTTTATTTCCCTTGTTGTTTTCTTCCTTCTGTCGAACTATGGACTCCATAATCCAATGTATTCAGCACCGGTCTAAAGGTTTCCATGATCACCCATACTCTTAAAAATCAAAATAAAGTCATCATGTGTGAAGTAAGTAGTTAGTCTGTATGTCTTGCAAGCAAGCATACATGTACTTTCCATTATCAATGGGAGTGCCTTTTCATCAACTATATAAGGGTTATTAATGACAACCGGTTGTTTCAAGTCCAGTGATAGTCTTTGGGGCCTAAAGGACAAGTTGAGTTTGGTTGTCCTTTCATTTTTAGTTGTTCATCTGGTATTGAATCAAATACCTATTCAGGTATACCCATAGGAATATCCCTCTTGAGTTTAAGTTGAGCTCAATGTGCAGAGGATTCTACCCACTCCTGTAGGTTGTCCAAAATCACCCAAAACCTAATAATGAGCCTCTTCCTATCACCTAGAACGACCATCCCCAGCCAAGGTGATATAGGAATGTTTTAGGGTTTTGGGTTGTAGTTATTTTAGGAGTTAACAAGTATCTTTGTAGTCTGTGTAGTTTGTTTGGCCTCTGCAAAACTACCAGTTAGGTTAGCCAATCTCAGGTTTACCACCTCCATTAGCTATTTTATTTGGTCATTCTAGTCTAGTTGGTTAGGATACTCGGCTCTCACTTGAGAAACCTAGGTTCATGTCCCAACAATGGAATCAAATGTTGGCAAGAAATGTAGAGGAGATATCGGTCCGAAGGTCCGGTCCTCAGTCAATTCTTTGTAGTCAGTTTATACCCCGATCAGGTACCTAGAGATTGACAGCAAAACATAAAGAATAACCAAATAGATCATCACATACACATCACAATAAGATAACACACATAATTACCTAGTACCGACAAACTTATATATATAATCAAATGTATACATCGATTATCCATCCTTAGGCACAGTTACATACATGACTTCTATGTCATTTCTTACATCATAATATACTCCTATTCTTCTATCATGCTTACTTACTTACATTCTACTATCTCCTATCTTTATATATACTATATCTATTACATAGGGATGTGTCTTCTATCAGCTTATGGGCTCTGCATATTGTATAATTCTCCTTTGGTCGGCTCTGTTCTTTGTCAAGTAACCTGCTAATAGATACTATGCATGTTTAATTGAACCTCTAATGTGTTTTTACACTTATACTTCTTTCTATTCTTCCCTTCTTTTCTTGGGTAAAATGGTTGAGCATAATCCCTCGTGCTCAAATCTTGAATCCCTATACATGTTGAAGAGTGTTCATCTTGTGACGAGTAGTATATATATCCTCACATACTAATAACATGTATTTATGATTGGTTCTCACCTTACATAAATGATCTATAACTCCATCTAAATATGCAATGATGTAGTGTATATCTATAGTACTTGCCCCCAATTGACTATGAAATTGTTCTTGTCATTATCTTTGCATATTTCTCTATGGAATTATGTAGTTCTAACTTTGTATAATCACTTGCATGTGCACACTTAACAACATGAACCAAAAGTCCATATAAATGTATTGGAATATTTTGTTCCCTTATGAATGACTAAACAACAAGTTATGGATTATATGCATTATAGTTACTACAAAATGGTATGAGTAACTTCTGTGCTCATTCACATATAGACATATATCATTCTACTTGTTATTTCATACTAATATTAGTATAGTATGTTCAAGAAAAATAAAAGCAATGAAAATTCTTAAACCTAATACAATCTAATGGTCAAAATGACCTTTTTAGTGGAGAAGAAAATGAGCTAGCGATAAATCGGCCAAGCAAAGTGCAACATAAGCCACGTATCTTCTACTAGTTCCATGAAATTGTACGAGATGATATCATTAACTATCCTACATGGAAATATGCAAAGGATACTACCTGTATGAAAACTCCAAGTGCCTACTAGTGTCATTATGGCCACTAAAACCATTAATCATTACATTCCAAGTTTATGAAAAATGCTAAATATGTAAGGAAAGCAGAGGTGTGGAATACATCTTCCCTAATGTCAATTCAAAAGGGATAATGTAGACAGGTAACGTTTAATTCAAATACATAGATGAACACACGAGAAAATACAGAATAAACAAACAAGACAACAGAGAACAACACCAGATGTATGTGGGAAAACCCTTTCAGGTAAAAAACCCACCACCACAAGAGAGACAGACTTTATTTTCAGTAAGCTTTTCAAGATTACAATAAAGATACTAGCCTTCTTACTCAAGTATCGATTCTCAAATCATACAAACAGTTCACTTCCACTGTACATTTACAAAATGAATAATATGATCGAATCTCATCATCATCAACAGATGATATCAACTACTCTGTATATACAATAGTCTTCCAGAGCATAACCGTTTTGAATTTCTACCCTAACTGTTCATTCCAACTGCCCAACATCGCTATCTTCCAACTATCGCATAACTGTAATCTAACTGTTCACATACTTGCGAGACCATTAGTCCCACATTCACCAGTACGAAAATGATATTCCAGTTTATATCCACAAGCACTCAGTAAGACTATCGTCGACAATTTTGTTGCCGATGATGCCAGTCTATACCTCATCGGGATAGCTCAAACCATCAGAGACCGCTTCATTTCCTACACTGATGGTTCCTTGTCCCAGTGATGCCCAAAGCTCTTCATCCTCCATCAGAGTGACCTCTGCCATCAGCCCAAAAACTTTACGTTGTGCCGATGAATATCCTCTCGCCGATCGTCTAGACAAACCACCATCGGTGAGACCATTAACATCAGAGGGACTCCTCAAAGCTAGGCCGATAGAAGTTCTCACATCGACGCCAATAACCTGATAGCTTGCCCTTCATCAGTGTAACACAGCATAACGCCCAAAGACTCCACACTCCTGCCAATAGTGAAAGTCTACCCGATGACTGAAGAACATGTGAATGATATGAGGTTCCAAACAGTAATTTGACACACTAGGTCTCTTCAATCTCCCACTTGTTGAAGAGATTACTGCTACCTCTTAATCCGCATTCGATTACTGAGGATTATGGGCCCAAAGACCCATTTCATCTGAACACCATTTGAACTTGGTCGTGCTCACAGGTTTAGTCAAGGCATCTGCAACATTTTCCAAAGTAGCAACCTTTTCCAGCTTTACCTTTTTGTCTTCCACCATATCACGAACAAAGTGATATTGGACATCAATATGTTTTGTCCTAGCGTGAAAAGTAGGATTTTTCACCAAACAGATAGCACTTTGACTGTCACACTGAATTTATATCTGCCCTACATCAAAACTGACATCAAAACACAACCTCTTCAACCAAACAGCTTCTTGGCATGCACGAGTAGCCGCCATGTACTCTGCCTCTATTGTGGACAAAGCAACTACAGCCTGTCACTTGCTCATCCAACTGATAGCACCACCATTTACCGTGAATACATATCCACTGGTGGATCTTCTACTGTCAATGTCCCCTACCCAATCAGAATCAACATATCCCTGAATGCTGATAGATTTATGAGATCCAACTGAGTTTCCATGATAGAAAATAGCATAGTCAAAAGTTCCCTTCAAATACCTCATAACTCTCTTCAGAGCATCCTAATGTGATTTGCCTGGATTTGCCATAAATCGGCTCAAAACTCCCACTACTTAGGCAATGTCTGGTCTGGTACAGACCATTGCATACATTAAACTGCCAACAACACTTGCATAAGGCACCTTTTTCATGTCGTCAATTTCATTCGAAGATTCTGGACAATCTTCAATAGATAGTTTCGTTCCTTGCAAAACTGGAACAACTAACTGTTTGCAATCAAACATATCAAATTTATCAAGAACATTGGTAATATACTTGCTCTGGCTGAGCCAAAGCTTTCTCTTAGATCTGTCCCTTTTGATTTCCATTCCTAGAATGTACTTCATTGCCCCCAGATTCTTCATTTCAAATTTCAAGGACAGTTGAGATTTTAAATCTGAGATCATCCCCTTACCATTGCCAATGAATAACATGTCATCCACATACAGTGCAATTATAAGAATCTGATCACCATCAGTTTTATAATAGACACAGTGATCAGATTTAGATCTCACATATCCCAAAGATAAAACATACGTATCAAATTTTTGATACCACATTCTGGGAGATTGCTTCAAACCATAAAGAGATTTTTTAAGTTTACATACCAGATGTTCTTTACCTTTTACCACAAAATGCTTTGGCTAGGACATATAAATTTCTTCTTCAAGGTCCCAATGAAGAAATGTTGTTGTCACATCCATCTGCTCAATTTCAAAGTCATATGCTGCTGCAAGTGACAACAGAAATCTAATGGATGTCATCTTAGCTATAGGAGAAAAGATTTCTCGATAATCTATACCTTCCTTTTGAGAATACCCCTTAGCAACCAGTCTTGCCTTGTACTTATCAATACTACCATCTAGACCATATTTCTTTTTAAATACCCACTTACAGCCCACAAGTTTTCTACCTTTAGGCAAGGGCACCAGATCCCAGGTTCCATTTTTTTCTAACAATGACATTTCGTTATCCATGGCTTCCAACCAATAATCTGAATCAGGTAAACTAATAGCTTCTTTCACAGTCCTAGGTTCATTAGTATCAGTAAGAAAAGCATAGGCACAACTTGAATCAAGTACTGAAAATCCATACCTATCTGGTTGTCTTCTTTCACGGGTAGATCGCCTCAATGGCTGAGGTGCAAGTTTAGGTTCTTACTCTGGATCTGAATCTTCAGAGCTACTCAAACTCACTTCTGAATCATCTACACTTGGTGCTTGTTGTTCCTCTTTTATAGGGGTCAGAGGAATATTAACAACACTCTTTTCTTTCTTTTCTTTTGTCTTCTCCGGGTGAGGATCAATAACCAAAGGTTTCAGCTCTCTAAAAATTACATTCCTATTGTAAATTACTTTTTCAGTTTTAGGATTCCAAAGCTTGTACCCTTTAACACCGACTCCATAGCCAATAAAGATACATTTGACTACCTTGTAAGCCAGCTTAGATCTTTTTACCTCAAGAATATGAGCATATGCCTCATAGCCAAAGACACGGAGATGTCTTAGAGAGGGCTTCTTTCCAGACCATGCTTCCATAGGCATCTTATCAACCAATGCTGAAGTAGGAGAATGATTCAACAAGTAACAAGCTGTAGCAACTACCTCAGCCCAGAACCTTTGTTCAAGACCAGCATAACTCAACATACTTCTTGCTTTCTCCATTAATGATCGATTTAACCTTTCAGCAACTCCATTTTGTTGTGGAGTATAAGGTGTAGTCTTATGCCTTTTTATTCCATGATCAATGCAATATTTATCAAATTTTGCATTGCAATATTCACCACCGTTATCCATTCTCAAACATTTTATTTTTCTACCAGTCTAATTTTCCACAAGATTTTTAAATTCTTTAAACCAACTAAACACTTCTGATTTATTTTTCAAAAATATACAAATGCCCTCCTTGAATAATCATCAATAAACGATACGTAGTATCTTGATTTAGACAGAGAAGGAACATCAATTGGACCAAAAACATCAGAATGTACATAGTCCAGAACACTAGAAGATTTATGAGAACTAGAGTAAAAAGAAACATGGTTCTATTTTCCATATATACAATGTTCATAGAAATTGAACTCTAGATTACAATCAATCAGCCCATCTACCAGGGTTTTGTTTTTCAATGTTTTTAAACCTTTTTCACCTATGTGACCAAGTCTATGATGCTAGAGCATTGTTTTCTCTACAGGAAGTTTAACTTCCATAGAGTTTGTATCATGTGTTACAATAGTAGCTTTTTCAGATTTTACAGAGACACTATTACAGCACACTGGTTTTGCATCTAACCTATACAAAGTTCCAATGCGTTCACCCTTTGCCAGTACAATAGAACCTCTAGTCATCTTACAACCTCCATTCACAAAAGTAACTTGCACTCCAACATCATTAAGCTTACTAATAGAAAGTAAATTTTGAGCCAGACCTGGTATGTGTAATACTCCATTCATTCCCTTTATTCTGCCATTCGGGAACTGGATTCTAACTCTTCCTCAGCCAATAATTTCCAGTGATGAATCACTTGCTAGGAACACCTTCCCACCAGCATACAGTTCATACTTTGTGAACCATTCTTTGTGAGATGTCATATGAAAAGATGCTCCTGAATCCACCAGCCATACATCTTCAGATGCAGGCGTTGTCAAGGCATCAGCATCACTCTGAGAAGAATCATTGTCAGAGAAGTTCTTCTTCTTCTTCTTTTTCTCCTCTTTGCAGTCTCTTCTGATGTGTCCTTTCTGCCCACAATTCCAGCACTTCACCTTGGACTTTGTGCTAGGAGATTTCGATCACCCCTCTGATTTGGACTTAGACTTCTTGTCCTTCTTCTTGCCTCTTTCCTTTGACCTACCTTGAATGGATAGGGCCTCTTTGGCCATCTCAAAATATTTCCTCCGCATCTCTTCAGATAACAGTGAGGCAACAACAACTTCAGTTGTAAACGTGGTTGTTGTACTTCTAATAGCCATCACAAGATGATCCCATGAGTTAGGTAAGGAATACAATAGAAGCATACACCAGTCCTCCTCTTCTATTTTTACACCTACAGATGTAAACTATGCAACAATCAAATTAAATGAGTTTAGATGGTCTGTTACTGATGCTCCTTCATCCATATTCAGAGAGTACAACTTCTTTCTGAGGAAAAGTTTATTCACCAAGGACTTGCCCTGATAAATATCTCCCAACTTCTTCCACAAAGTGTTTGCAGTCTTTCCCTCATGGATGTTCAATAGAACAGAATCCGCTAGACTTAACCTTATCAGTCCTCTGGCTTTTCTATCTGCTAGGTCCCAATCTTCTTGCTTCATGGCTGCAGGTTTAGTCGTAGACACAGCAACCCAAAGATCTTTGTCGACCAGCAAATCTTCAGCCTTAAGCTTCCATAACTCAAAGTTTGTACCATTGAATTTTTCAATGTCTATTTTTCCTAATGAACTTGCCATCTTATTTAATAAAATAGACCTCTACAGAACTCCCACTCACAGAACTAACACAAAAAACCCAACCTACCAACAAGGATAACACAACTGGCCAAGCTTTGATACCACTTGTAAGGAAAGCAAAGGTGCAGAATACAGCTTCCCTAATGTCAATTCAAAGGGGATAATATAGACAGGTAACGTTTAATTCAAATACACAGATGAACACACGAGAAAATACAGAATAAACAAACAAGACAATAGAGAACAACACCAGATGTATGTGGGAAAACCCTTTCAGGTAAAAAACCCACCACCACAAGAGAGACAGACTTTATTTTCAGTAAGCTTAGAAATATTACAATAAAGATACTAGCCTTCTTGCTCAGGTATCGATTCTCAGATCATACAAATAGTTCACTTCCACTGTACATTTACAAAATGAACAATATGATCGAATCTCATCATCATCAATAGACGATATCAACTACTCTATATATACAACAGTCTTCCAGAGCATAACCATTTTAAACTTCTGCCCTAACTATTTGTTCCAACTGCCCAGCATCACTATCTTCCAATCATCGCATAACTGTCGTTTGACTGTTCGCATACTTGCGAGACCATTAGTCCCACATTCACTAGTATGAAAATGATATTCCGATTTATATCCACAAGCACTCAGTAAGACTATCATTGACAATTTTGTTGTCGATTATGCCAGAGCATACCTCATCGGGATAGCTCAAACCATCAGAGACTGCTTCACTTCCTACACTGATGATTCCTTGTCCCAGTGATGCCCAAATCTCTTCATCCTCCATCGGAGTGACCTCTTCCATCGGCCCAAAAACTTTATGCTGTGCCGATGAATATCCTCTCGCCGATCATCTGGACAAACCACCATCGGTGAGACTGTTAACATCGAAGGGACTCCTCAAAGCTAGGTTGATAGAAGTTCTCACGCCGATGCCAATAACCTGACAGCTTTCCCTTCATCGGTGTAACATAGCATATCGCCCAAAGACTCCACACTCCCGCCGATAGTGAAAGTCTACCCGATGACCGAAGAACATGTGAATGATATGAGGTTCCAAACAATAATTTGAGACACTAGATCTCTTCAAAATATACATGTAATTCCTAATGAATTTATGGATATATCCTATAAGGATGAGAAATTCAATGCTTCATGTGGTTCCTTCGTTAGTTTCAATAAGAAAACTACTAAGATCTTGGTTAGATCAACTAGAATTTCATATATATTGTGCATGAGACTCGTATATGTAGCCTTTTTGTCTAATACAACCATTTATTTCTCTTTAGGTTATTTTGTGCACCTCACATATCCCCTACATTGCAAGCTTGTTCTATAACTCAACTAAATCTTTGACGACATGGTCAATAGTACCTTATACAAATAATAGGATGCACAAATGACTCCATAAGTTGACTAGGTGAAGTTATAGATACCAAGTACGGGTTGCGCCCAAGGGTGACAAAAATGTGCATATAAAAAGTTTAATGGTACAAGCCTATACCCCCATATGTGCTTCCTAGACATGTCCATCCAAAATGCCCATATAGAATTGTATTGTATGGAGAACACTAAGTTAATCTCCAAAGTGCAAGCTTCTCTATCTCCTATAATCAAGTAGAGGGAAAACAACCACCATATTATATGTGTAACACTAACTATTGGTATCTACAACAACACATTTGAATTTATGTTTGAACATGTGTATTCTAAAATTATGCACGCTTCTATTTGGATGAGCCTCATGACACCAATGGAAACTTTTGAATCTTGAAACATTTGTGCTCCATATAAAATTTTGTTTATAAGGATCAACTTCTTGATAGTCCTAAAATCTTGAATAACTTTTTAGGTACATGCTTGATTAGTGTCATTGAATTGGCCTTGCATACCCATATAGCTAGTACCTTCTTCATAGATTGTGCATTCATTGGTACTATCTAGTTGAGGATATACCTAGGAACATTTTACATCATGGCACAAGACTTTCCTACTAGTAGTGTTCTCCAACTAACCATATTTTGAGCATGACATCAAAATCTTCCTCTAATGCACTATCCCAATCTAGAATTATCTAGCATCACCTCTACAATTTGATATGTATTCACCATTTGTCACTATGTACGTTCAGAACATGATTAACACCTATGTAGTCTACACACTAGAATTCATCTTACGCTCTCACTTAAAGCACACATTCTAAGTTTGTGAATCTTGATTGTAACTTGTGCACTATTAGATATTAATCATAGCTATATGATAATATTAACACTTGCATAATGGAATAGAATATATAATTTGGTAGAACTTCCATGCATATTCATTCTTTGTTTCAATGATTACAATCATAGGGTTTTATAAGCACTTTACCCTAGTGTGATTAACTCATTTAATAAAATGTACCACTATAGTTGACTATGAGGCACACTTAAGTTACATCAATTAAGTGTGTGAATGCTTCAATTAATTGGATAGTGATTGCACATGCACTCTAGTCAACTAGATAATGACAGCGCAATATCCACATGATTGATAAGTGCTAGAGTTAACTAGGGAATGATGTGGGATGATGACATGGATGTGGATGATGGATTTCATTCTGCCAGTATCCTCCTAATAAAAAACCATGCTTGGTCCTTGAAACACTCAAAACAATAAAAAACCCACAAAAATCCATCACTTGTTCAAGATTGAAGAAGAAATTTAGCAACTCTAGGTGCAACACATAAAATTTGGGGCTTAAAAAGTCCACCAATGGATGTGCACAACAATAGGTTGTTGATAAAAAGCATTAGCAACAATGATGAGGTTGTCTATTATTTTTGCATCATCATTAGCCAATGCTCCAAACTGATTTGTGGAAACTGTGAGCTAAGTTTAGAGAGTTTGAGAGGTCTTCAACATGTATTATAGCTCAACATCACAAGTTGAGGGAACTCGCTTAGTTCTAGCTTAAATTATGTGTATTATATATTGATTAGTGTCTATTGTGCCTACATCTACATGTTGATAGTGTTAATTTCTATAATACTCAAATCTTCACATTCAAAATATGTCTAGAATTTTTGTAGCATGGCTATTTCAAACACCAAGCATGAATCGATCAAATTTTGTCATTTGATGGCCATAGGAAGGATCAAGCCAATGTTGGCAAGTTCCTTTTCAAAATTATCATATTTTTTCTTGAGGGAGGCCAATGAGTTCACCAATCCATGTCATTTTTTGGTCAAAAGCTCCTTATGTTGTCACTATGTTTCCTTGCCAATGGTGGTGCCCTCGAAAATCCTAGGGAGAAGACTAAGTACCTTTGTTAATGGGGCTACTTGTAGGAGCTATAGGACTAGAATTTAGAAGGGAAAAGACCAAAGTCTTTAAATGTGCAACTTCTTGTGTCATAGGATTAAAGGGAGCCATAATTGTTGTATCTATTGGAAAAAGTTATGGCACACACTAATGATGTCACTTTGGAGAGTATGTAGGTGGTCAATTTATTATGTAATACTAGCCTAGTTTGTTGCATAAGAAATTTATCTATCTTACAATGTGGCATTCTATGCTAGAGCATGGGCATACTTAGTAGCGATGGTGCATTAAAGTTCATTTTCTTGCTACTAAGCTAATGTATTGTCCACAATGGCATTTTGGGTAGTTATATGTACAACATCTACTACGTATATGAGAATTTTTATTTTTGGGTGTCCATAAGTAATTTTTTTTGTCTTATCCCTAAGAGATATGATGTATCATAGCTTGAAAAAGTTACCAAGGATAGGGTATCCAAGCTACTGTCCATCACAGTGTTAGGGACCACAACAATGCACTTTGCACTATTATATTGTTGATCAATAGTGACGCCTATGGAAGAAGAAGGGAGGTAGAAGGTTTCCACACAGTCTAAAAGGATGTTAATGAACTTCATCAAGGATGCACACACATCAAAATTATCCTTGAATACAAATCAGAGCTCGTGGCTTGAATAGAGACTATGTGGTGCTAGGTATAGTTGATTAGTAGGGGATTATCTAGAAGGTGAAGGATTATTTTGCGTAAAATAATCTAGAGGGGTGGATGGGGAGCTTACAACTGTCTAAAGTTTGATATGGGTAGTTTGAACAAGTAGCTGAGGGGATAAAGGTAACTACAAGTTGAAAGGAGGTGTAGAATGGGATGGTAGAGGCATAGTAGATGGGACAAGTGGGGGAATGGTGTAGTGGATGGTGATTGGATGGGTGGAAAGGGCACCAAATAGTGTACAAGAGTTTTTATTAGGTGGAAGAGGTGGGCATTGTTTGATTATTAAGTACTTGTTATGCTTGTTACTACTATGTATGTTGTTAGGGTACATATTTTTGCTCCTCAGATTGAATGAAAATGCTTATGTGGGTATTCTTGTGCTTCTTGGGAGGAGATCTAACAAAGTAGCAACAACCTAATAAATTTTGGTGCCTAATGGTTGTGTGTGGCATGAAGGAATGGCATTGAGAATGGGCAATGTGATGATCACTAGAATGCTATTCATTGGCTAGAGACTCTTAGCCTCTACATGTTTTTGGTCAAGGATGTATGGAATATCAGTGGGCTGGCATGAATCATCTCCATCACTTACAATTCATAGCATAGATGGCAATAAATTTCAAAGGTAATATCTAGAAACTCTTGAAGAAGATTAGTGGCCATGCAATAATTGGTAGTGTGCTAAATAAGGATGGCCTAATTAGAGCGAGTCATGAGTCACACATGCTTGGTGGTAGTGGGTGCCTTTGTAGAGACCAATGTAAAATCAAATAAGTATTGGGTTGGGTGCACCCCCTCTTTAAAAATGGCATCCTATCCCAATGATTGTGCATAGTATTCTAGCATGTGGGGGATGAGGAAGGGTGCTATAATGGATCTCACCTCCTCAATCTTATGATTCTTGCATGTTGAAGATCATATCATTAACAATAAAGCCAGAGTAGTTGTAGATGACTCCCTTTACCCCAACCTGGTAAGCAATGTAAGTTGTTCTTAGTGGTACTTCACCAATGCACACCTTAGACAACAACTTCATTCCAAATAAGATGTAGGAAATCCTAACGTAGACATTGGAGATGTTTGCCACTTTAATGCCTTTATAATCATAATGCCTCTACCATCATAGTGAATCTAGACCAAGGAAAAAAATATTTGTCTTTAAGCATGGCTTAAAGGTTGATACACCTTTTGGTTGTATCTTACCAAGCTTGGGTGCAAGGCAACAAAATGAGTTTGAGGACAAAGAGTGGGTTGACAAAGATTAATTTTTTGTTGAGGCAAAGGACCCCATTATGGAAGTGACTAAAAAGAAACTAGACCAAGGTGTCAATAGTGCTAAAGAAAGGGATCAAATGCAGACACATGGCATTAATGTCCATAATAAAATTTACATCCTATATAGGGCCATTTAAGTTACCTTATGCACTAGTCTTAAAATCCCTACCCAATAGATTAGTGAAAGCCTCATCTATCTTAATGCATAAGAAGTTGGTGTCTTTGACATTGTAGTAATTCAACACACCCCCATACATTAACTTTGATCTAACATCCCAATGAAATCTATATTAGGTCAAGTTTGATGTTAGTTGTTGGTTGGGCTCCACCAACACTACATTGCCTAATGTCTCCTTGCATAGGTTGGACTATAATAAACTTGCCTCATCCTCATCCTTGGCTTTCACCATGAGGAGAAATGGTAGTTTTGTTGGTGTCACAACTTCTCATTAATTCTTTGAGTTTGAAGGTACAAAACATCTTAGTAGAGTGCAACTTCTATAGAGAGCTTGAAGGTAAGATAGCTTACATTATGAATTGTAGATCTTATGAGGGTGCGTTGAAATGACTAAGGCATTAAATGCTCATCGTGGAAGGTGTTTTAAAAATACACATGCAATAAACTTATCAATTGGTTGAAATCATTGCCACCATCCATATATCCAATAGATTGGTTGAAATCATTGCCACCATCCATATATCCTGGAACTGATGAGATGAAAATCAATTTCATCATATATCTAACAAAATCGCCTTCCTTTGCACCCTAATGAACCCATCATGCTAGCATTTGATTGATTTTATGATAAATTATTGTTTACCTAGTTAGAAACAATGTACATATTCTTGTTGTCTATTCTGAGTTAAAAGAAATGCAAATTCTAATGTTTTGTGCTTGCATAGACTTGTTTTTTGTGAAACAGGATTCTACAGCACTGAAAAGATGGACTCCGGAATGGAAGGAAGGAACTTTGGAAAGAAAGGAAGAAAAAGACTCTAGAAAGAATAGTTCTCTAGAATAGTAATAGCATTGAAAGTCTTGTTTAGAAACAACTCCAGAAAAATCTCAATGGCAGAAGAGGAATTCCTGCTTTGAATGCATGCTCCATAAATTCAACATACTTATTTCCTCCTAGATTATAGCAACAAATATGGTTCATAAATGTTTGAGAAGTGTCTTGCATGAAAACATTTCTATTGAGAGTCGACTTTGAAGTAGTTTTAATTTCTTTGTTATTTTATATGAACATAACTCTATGTTATTTATGATTTTAGTTGAAGACATTAAGATAACAATGATGCATGCACTGCAATACACTAGATTCTAGGCATATTTTAAGCATTTAGAATATATAGCATTGTACTTTTCATTAGAAAGAATTGTTTGCCAAAAATATTTAGGTTCCTAATGTAGACAACCTTTGGACACCACCCTGGATTGATAAATTAGATGCAGAGGATTACAACGACCCTCGTCACTATGCAAGTAGGGTGTAGAAGATTCTACAAAATATTTAGCCTATGTAGGAAATATTCCCTACAATTCGTATGACAGGGTAGAGGAGAAATTTTCTTTAGGCTACAAGTCAAGTGCTCTAGATTTGATGAATTGATAGATGATCCTTAGGTTCTTGGGCCTTTTGGACATGATAGTAGGGTCAAATTTAACCCAAAGTTCTCCAAAATTGTAGCTACCTTCTAGATTTGGTAACCATCTCCCAACTTCAAACCCTTGTAGATCTTACCTCCAAAGTTCAATTTGGATGAATCAAAAGGCTAAACTAACTTTCTTGGACACCCTGAACTCAATGGTGAGCTCATAGTTGCACTGGCATGCTCTAAAATGAACTTGCAATACAAATCCACAATGAAGAAACCCTCCTAAATTTGGTATTTTTATCAAGTTTTTTTATTCTTCAGGTCATCATATGATGCAAGAGAAGAGTATACTCAACTTTCTAATATTAACCAAGATTTACACCTAGTAAAATCTCAAGCTTGATTATCTCTCAAATTTGTGAAGGGGCTTGTAGATTTGAACCTCTAGTACCATGTAAGAGTCACCAATGGACTTAAGCTTCAAGGATCATGTACAAAACCAAAGATTAGCCTTCCACAAAAGAGTAGCAAGAGGATGGATTGCTTAATTGTGGTGCAAAAATGGAATTATAATATTATGATATCATATTGATACAATGATACATGAGGGACCTTGCTTATATAGGTAAGGTTGAGAGATAGGACTACATAGGATGATGGTAAGTATCTTAGTCTTATGGCATGAGACATAAAGATATAACTATCCTAAGTGTTCCCTAGGTAAATTTAAGTAGACTAGAGTGAATAGGAAACCAAATAGGCAATATACCCCGTTCACACCAACATAAGGTATGAGGTTTGTTGAAGTTGCTACTCCTTTGTGTGACAAAGAAAAAGGAGAAATGTAAATATCTTATTACCATATTTCTAAAGTAACTCTTGGGAAGCAAACAAGAGAGGATGAGTAGGAGAATGAAAACGTCCTATCATCTATATAATGATACAAAAGATGAACAAGGACAAAGAAACCAAAGACCATCTTAAAAAGAAGGTGGAGAAACTAACTTCATATGTGCAATATCTAGTAGGCCATATTCAATATTCCAAGCTAATGTATGCACCCTTATTTGCAAATATTATTGGCAAGGACATGCCCCACAAAGGAGAAATTGGTTTGATCATGAAGGCAACCAAACTTATACAAATGAGCCGATAATGTTGGCCACAAATCTTATTAATGAAGATTGCATTTTATATCACCAAATTCGTGATGAAATGAAGTTATTGGTAGATATTCAATTCAACTTTCTCATAGCCAAGGGAATTTTTAGCGTGTCAAATCTAGGTTTACATATGGAATGGCTTAAAGTTGTTATTTACAGACTTGAAATACTCAAGGTAGGAAAGGCCAAGTTTAGAGAAGTGGATATTGTAGCTTATGATACCTTGTGTGACATACAAAACCTCATAGAAAAATCCCATGTGAATTCTATTACGATTAAAGATTCATGAACTTTGTAAGCATTGTAAGAGACCAAATCATTAAAGTGACAAAAGAGGTGTCATCCAATCTTAATGCCATAAATATTGACCAACTTATGAAGTAAAAGGTTTGTGTAAATAATTTGGAAAATAATTGGTCAAGTGTTAGAGCATACCTTCCTAATTCTAAACATTCATATGTCAAAGAATGTACATTATAGATATTTTGAGGGTCTAGATGCAAAGGTGGTGAAAGAAATAATTAAAAAATTTGACATTATAAAATATAACTTATAGTGGCAAAAAAAGAGCCATCAATGGTGAAGATGACTGATAAAACTCATGTGACACTCAAATGATTGTTAATTTTAGGCTTAGTTGTAAAGATAATTTTAATGTTTCATGTTATATAGTTTGCACCAAATATTTTATTTATTCCAAAAAGGGTGCTTAATTCTAGAATTTGAGTATAATATTGTTTTAGATGTTTGTAAAGTTTAAAGCTAGAATGTGAATGGTTGCATATGGAAGTTGAATGGTCATTCCCTCTATATATTATAATTTTGAGCATTATACTGGGATTTTTTGATAATTTTATAGAAGTTGCAGGAAATGTTGAGACTTTAATCTCTTTGGAGAATAAATAAAAGATTAATTCAAAACTTTATGTTTGTGTTGGTTTCGTGTTTTGCATATTCTTATGTTGGTGTGAAACTTGGTTTTCAAAATCTTTTTCTATGAGATCAATAATGTGTTGAAAGGGTTACTATGAATATTTTTTTACATTTTTGTGTTGGGTTAAAATGATGACAGGAGAAAAGGTGGTGGATTATGTGGAGATGTTAGCTCATGGAAGATTTGGATACCTCTTAATCTAGATAGTCCTAGCCCCAAGGAAACAATAAGTTTTCAAGCTCTAAATGAATGCCTTTGAGGGTATCATCTCAGTCAAGTGACTAAAGAGGATGAGATGGTGTGGGTTGCTGTTATCACATAGAATTGCACCCAGCTTGGAGAGAGTCCAAGCATTCTATGACACAATGGGAATGATCTCAAGGTGTGGGACCTTGCAATATTGAGATCAGACCTCCAGAGAAGGTTGGTTCCTTTTTCTAAGCTAAAGGCCTAGAGAAATAGACTAAACCTACACTAATGATCACCAGGGAAAAGGGAGAGAGGAGAATAGAAAGGAAAAAGGTGATACACCAAGATTTAGTGTGTTGGATTGCACTGACATGACACAGTAATGATCTCAAAGCTAAAGGGAAATCACACAGACTCATGCAAATTCAAACAGAGGTTAGGGCAGAAAGACAAAACCATGGAAGGGACTATTTTATCCACAAAAACATAGTTTGGATCTATCAAACAAACACAGTGCAAGAACAATGAGAGAGGCAAATTCAATTTATATTGATCATAGAGGTCAAATAACCATTACGATGCAAAACAATTTGTAGCAGAAATAGATACAATATAATCAATTACATTCATTAGTAAACTAGACTAGAAGACATCAAAGGCCTAGCTTCAAGCACAATACATCAGATTCTATTGGTTCTTGCAATCGCATTACAAGACATGTGACAACAAAAGGTTCAGTAGCATAATAGCATAGAACAATAACCAACCCTTAATACATCTTTGAAACATGCATATATAGCATTTACAATCGCACTATAGTAGCAATGACGTGGAAAAGGAGAAGTTAAAAAGAAGGGATGTCGACCATGTTGCAATAAACTCGTTCTGACGTCCTTGGAGCGCACCCACATGGCTCTACCCAGGAAGTCTGCTAAAAACAGGAGGTCCGCCCATACCGCGAGTATAAGAAATTTAATGTAAATTAGGAACAATGGCATGGGGAGGCAGGAAATCCATTTGCTACATGAAAACAGGCTCTGAAGATGCATTTGTGGCAACCAAGAGGCTCGCTGAGTAGTTGAACCATGCTTTGCACAGTAGAAGAGCAAGCCGATCAAAGATTCAGAGGTCAGGGCCCAAACATTTCTCCCTATCGCTTGCAGTAAAAAGTTGGAGGAAGGTGAAAACGCTAAACTTTGACAATAATACTTGGAAGACTTTACCCCGATAGAGGCCATGTGACAGTAGGGCGCACGTTTGAGAAGCTTTCTTTTGGAATTTTAGAAAAGGAGTTCCAACACGCCATGTGGCACACTAGAGTCCAGTGGAGATGGGGTCTCGATCTTTCGGCCTTTGAAGTTGTTACTGCCACGAGGTAGCATTCCGTCGCTTCGCTGAATGTGCCTGGGAGCTCTGGTGAAGCATTGAGTCTCAGCGAGGACACTATGTGGAGGCCACATCAGACTCTATGGGCTCACTAAAAGCCTTTGAGGAGCCCCATGAAGAGTCTCCTCAAAGTCATTTGGAAAGCCCCATGAAGGATGGAGTCTCAGCAAAGAGCCTACATAGAAGACACGTAGGACTCCATGGAAACTCACAACATTGTTGAAACATAAAATGAGGCCCACCGAAGAAGGAAGTCTCGGTGAAATGAAGAAAAGTGTCTCCTAATTGGGTGCTAAGTTGCACAACTTAAAGGTTTTCTCAAGCACGTGCAATAAAATTCATTTAAAAAAGGGGGCACTAGGTAAACAAAGCTTTGTTGAGGGTTTGTGCGCAATGGTGTACGTCTAAGGGAGACTTTACTTGCATTTGTTTAGGACTTACACTAGGCCACCATGTGGCACACCCTGGAAGCTGCCCACCGCTGCCTTCAACAAGAAGAAGGGGGTAGAGCGAACCCCTGATCTCTGACAAAATAATACTTAAATACTTTACAAAGAGAAAAGAGGAGCAGAGTTCGGCCATCAAACCTTGCACCTTCTGCCTTCCAAAAGGGAAGGAAGAAGAGGGAAGGTCTGAACTCTGACCCCCAACAAATATTGAATACTTAGGTAATTTTGAAGGCAAAGGAGTGGAGCTCAGAGACGGTAAGGATGGAATGCTGAAGACCAGAACTCTAAACGTTGACACTCTGACAACATAGAAAAATAGAAAGAAAACTTTGAATTTTTTGGGACTTAGCCATTTTTTTATGTTTTTCCTTGCATCCCCAGGATGGGAACATCCTTCCATTTAGGCTTTCTCAGATCGGATCTTTATGATGGAAGGGGAAATACTTAGGGATTTCATGGATCCTTAGACTATTTGGCTAGGGGGCAAAATAGGATAACATTCTAGCGACTTTGTAGGGGTGTTTGCCTGCCTAAACACTAGGATCTAGAGGCCTATCCATCCATTGGGCACAGAATCAAATGGCTAGCAACAAGAACAAGGGGGTAATCAATATGACTGAGCATGCCTCAGGGAACAAAACAAAACAAACCAAGCACACATTCCTCTAATGAGAATGCAGTAGAGTGCAAGGGCACTTATTGAAAGAAAACATCCAACCTATTTACAAGGTCTCACAACCATGCTAAAAGCAAGGTTTGAGATGAATCCCATTAACTGGGATGGGTAGAACCTCTCCATTCATCTTGGAAAGTTGAAATGCATTGGCCTACTTGCAACTGGTAATGATATAAGGGCCACTCCACATGGCATCAAACTTTGAATGTCTTCTGGCCTTGTCCCTATCTACATCCCATTTCAGCACTATATCCCCCTCACTGAATGTTTTTCTAGTAGATTTTCTGTCAAAAGTCCTCTTGACCTAATCTTGGTGGGCTTCTAGTGTATTCATAGCAATATCCCTCTTCTCTTCAAGTTCCATCAGTTTTGCAAGTTTGATTGATGGTCATAGCATCATTTTCCATTAGTTCCAACTGTTGTGCCAACTCAAGAGAAGGCAATTCCAACGATAATGGAACCCTTGCTTCCCTTCCATAAATAAGAATGAAAGGGGAAATACCTATGGCTCTCTTGGGAGTAATCATATCGGCCCAAAGAGCAGTCTTTAACTTGGAGTGCCAGGTTCTCTAGTTATCTTCCACCGTCTTCTTGATGATTCTGATTAGATTTTTATTGGTGGACTCAGCCAAGCCATTTCCGTGAGGATAGTAATTGGATGAGGTCTTCAAGTATACCCCATAGTTCAATGCCCATTCATTGACTTTTGTGCCTACAAAGGTCTTGGCATTATCAAAAATGATAGTGGATGGCACACCAAATCTTGTAGCTATACCCTCAAGGAAGTCTACAGTGGATGCCTTTGTGGCATCCCTCAATGCAATTGCCTATGTCCACTTGGTAAAGTATATAGTGGCTATTAGAATCCACTTATGGCCAGCACTAGAAGGTGGATTGATTACTCCAATGAAGTCTAAATCCCATTGAGCACAGGGTTGATTTGTTTGAATTGGGTGAAGAGGAAGAGTTGCTAGCCTATGCTTTCTAGCAAAAAATGCACATTCTTTGTAGTTTCTTATCCATCTATGTGGATCACTGAATAAACTGGGCCAGCAATAACCATACCTCATGATCTTAATTGTAGTGATTCTTGGAGAATAATGGCCACCAGTAGGGCCATTATGAAATTTTTTTAGGACCTTAGAAGTCTAATCTTGTGTAATACACCTGAGAAGAACTCCATTTATGTCTTTTCTAAATAAGACACCATCAATAAGGACATAAGGAATGGATTGGAACCTAAAATACCTTCTTTTGGTTTGATTCAATTCATTTGGGCATCTACCTAACTATAGAAATGTGACCGTGTCATGATACTAGTCAGTTGGAGTATGGGAATCAGCTGGTTGTGCCTGCCCTTGGACACATATAGTATCATCACTATCTTTGACATTTGCTGCCATCTATTCACATAGGCCTTTCCCATGAACTAGCCTAGTAATGTTGATGTTGACATCATACTCCATTACCTTTGTGATCCACCCAGCTCTCTTTTCATTGACATCCTTGCTCAAGAGGAATTATTTCACACCAGGGTGGTTCACCATCAACTGTATTTTGCTATTAGAGAGCATATGCCTAAACTTTTTAGAGCCTTCACTGGAGAAAACACTTGCTTCTCAACAAAATCATACCTCAATTCATAGTCTTTAAGAGGCTGGCTGAAAAAGGCAATTGGTTGTTCCAATCTTTCTTCATTATGTTGTGTCAAGATAGTTGATATACACTCTTTGCCTCCAAAGGCATAAAGGATTAAATCCTTCTTCTAATTAGGGTTTATCAATGTAGGAGCTTGTGCAATGGCCTGCTTGACAGCTTCAAAACTGCCCCTACACATAAAGGCAACATTCTTCTTAAGCATAGTTGTGAGGGGTTTTGCTATTGAAGTGAAATTAGGTATGAACCTCCTCACAAAATTGATCTTTCCCAGAAAGCTCTGTAGGCCTTTCTTGTGACTGGGAAGAGGAAGAGCTAGAATGGCACTGGTTCTTTTAGGATCAATGACTAACCCATCTTTGGAGACCACATGTCCCAACAGTTTGCCTTCTAGGACAGAAAACACATACTTTTTGGGATTCAATGACATGCCATACTCCCTGCATCTTTCAAAGACTTTTCTCAAATGACCCAAGTGGTCAGTTGTATGCTTGGAATACATAGTCAAATCATCAAGATACACTAAAATAATATCATTGATTAGGCCTTTGAAGGCCAAGTCCATTGCTCTATGAAAGGTTGCCCCAGCATTTGTCAACCCAAAAGGCATCTTTTGATAAGTCAAGGCACCCCACTTAGTGGTAAAGGTCATTTTATACTGGTCTGATTCTTTTACAAGAATCTAGTTGTAGCCTGAGTAGTCATCTAGGAGTGAAAATCTTTCAACACCTGCTATTGTTTATAGGATTTGTTCCATGGAAGGGAGTGGATAGTGGTCCTTAAGTGAGGCCTTGTTCAAGTCTCTAAAGTCCACACATAATCTAATTTCCCCATTCTTCTTCCTAATTGGAACTAAGTTGGCTACCCAAGAGGAATGCTTAATGGGATAAATTATCTTAGCCTCTATGAGTTTGGATAGTTCTTTTCTCATTAATGGTTCTATTTTTGGATTGACCAACCTTTACTTTTGACGGAAAAGCTTTGTATTAGGGTCTAAATCAATAGTATGTTGAATTAAACCGGGATCAAAGCATTTTAAATCCCTATAATCCCAAGCTATCAAATCATTAAATTCATTACAAAGCTCAATGAAACCTTGCCTCTCAACTTGACTACATACCTTGCCATGTTGTAGGAATCTACCTTGTGCAATTTCTACCCCTTCATAATCCTTTTTTCTTACTATCATGTTCATTTTCTCTTTCTTTGGTTGATCATCAAGACCAAATATGCTTTCCAAGGTGATCAGTCCTCTGGGCAACTTGTTGGTATTTAGTTGGATCACCTGGTCACCATATTGCTCTTGCAATACTGACTAATTTTTAGTAGCAAATTCTGCCTCATCCTGCAAAAGTTCACAATTTGCTGATCACTTTCAAATACCCACCAGCTTATCACATTGTCAGGCACAGCATGCCTCACAATGACTTTTACATGTTGATCTGAAATCTACTTGACATTCTAGGGAATGTCAAACTAAGCACCAATTGTGGCCAGTTTATCAACATCTTTGTTTTTCTGCCTGGGAACTGCCTGAATGTTGAAGGCATCAAAGTCTTCAATTAGGTCCCAGACCCTGTGCTTATATGACTTCAACAAGTCATTCTTTGAAGCACTTAGTTTTCTAATTTGGTGGACAACTAGTTCACTTTCACCAAATACTTGTAAAAAATTTATTCCTCTTTTTTGTGCCAGCTGCATGCCCTGAATCAAAGATTCATACTCAACCATGTTATTAGTATAGCTTAATTGCAATTTAAATGAAGAGAAATAAGTTTCTTTTTGGGGTGAAATCAGTACGACCCCAGCACCTACTCCATTTTTGTTTCTAGAGGCATCAAAATACATCTACCATAGCCCACTTGGGTCTGATTTTTCCTTTTCAATATTGGGGATAATGGCATTCTCCTCATGGATACAATATGTACCCAACCCTGTTTCCTTTACATGATCAAGAAATTCAAACTAAAAGCAATTGACCCACTCATCAAGCAATATGTCAGGTATCTCCTCCACCAGTGTTGCAGCCTCATGCCTACTATTGTCATCCTCTTCCAACTCATGGATTGTACAATTCATACTATTTAGGTTAGGAGAGTAGGGTTCTAAATGACCATTCGCAATAGGATTAGCCCTAATGGTTACTTTAGTGTTGTACTTAGTTCTAAACAACATGTGGAACCAATCAAAAGACAAATACCCACCTATTTTGGTAGTGAAATCCCTAGATAAGCATATGCCAAAGTAGGTAGGGAGGTTTATGACTGAGATATCTTGTGAAACAGAGCAGCTAGGGCATGCATGTAGGGTGAGTTCCAAACCCTTAATAACACCTACTATCTTAACAGTAGTACCATCTAATTGCACTACCCCCTTGTTCACAGGCTCATACTTTATACCCCAACCTATCAGCTATATTCTTAGGCATAACAGAAGTACCTGCCCCAGAATCTATCATACAATTATGCAACAATTTGTCACCTATGATTAAGGAAACATAAAATGGAGGGGGCTTACTAGTTTTTCTTGTACTTGCTTCCTCATTTGGCTAGCATAGGTTTGTTGGAGCCGTTGTCCTCTATTTTATCAACTCCACGTTAGGCCGACTGAACTCTATTAGGGCTTCCTAAAGAAGATTCCTTTGAGTTGGGATCAACAATGCATCCCACATAGTGACACTTAGATTTGTCTTCTTCATCTAATCCACTATGCTAAAAGGTATTTGACTGCCCTTTTGGGATGCTTTAGTGGCAGTTGGGTCACCTTTTGGTTGTTGATTGGATTGGAGTGGCACTATTGGCATTGAATCTACCCTTCCAACGGTCTGATCTGCTTCCTTTGAAGGAACTTTAGGCACTTTCTCCTTTGTTTTAATTGTGGGAGATACCTTAGGTATGGGAGCATGGACAACTATAGGCACCAACGTGTCTTCAATAGCTCTTCTCTTTGACCTTGTATTGAATGCTATGGGGCCAGCACCTTGATTGACGCCACAATAGTCATCAGGGGTCCAGTTCATCAAGGTAGCATTATGTTGCATTTGTTCTTGACTTCCAACCATTTCCTGATTGGTGCTAACTTGTTGCTCTGAAATTGCAGGTTGCTCCTGCACTGTCAAAGCATGACTGAACTATCCATTCTGGCACAAGTTTTGGCCCTGTGGCTGATCGCAAGGATAACACCAGTCACTGTCTTGGGCCAAGTTGTTTTGAATTGGCACAAGAGGTCCAGAGGAACTTGCTGCATTAGGGTTAAAAGTATTTACTAGTCTGATATAACTAGGTTGCCCTTGCCTTTGCATGTTACCTTGGTATGGAGATTTGTTTTGTTGATATGTCTGAGTGTATGGCTAGTAAGGCCTATTTGATTATGCATTTTGTCTCCTCTCTAGTGCCAATTGATTAGTCAACATCCTCATCTTGGCATCTTTATCTTTTGGTGGTTTAATCAAAGGTGTGATTAGAGGGGCAATAGAAATAGTAGGAATTGGTGCCACAACAGGTTGAACAATAGGGGCCTCTCGAAAAAGAGGCATGGGTGGTCTTGGAGCAATCTTTTCTACCTGAATTAGGCAATTTTCTACCCTTATTCATATGTCATAGACATCAGGCAATACAGTCCCTCCCATGGACTAGATCATGACAACAATATTTGGATTTAAAGACCTTAGATAATCAATGAATGCTATGTTAGGGGAGGGCTTCACTAACAAGGGAATTATATCCCATGTCTTCTAAAATCGATAGTTGAAGTCCACCATATATTCATGGGGGGCTCTCTTGATTGTAGCTAATTGTTCCATAAGTGACAAGTGGTCACTCTTATCTTCAAAGTGTTGGCACAATTTTGTGCCCAAATCATCCCAATTGTGGATGGAAGTTGCTTGGAGTCCTCTATACCACTGTAGGGCTTTTCCTTTGAAGGAAGCGGCTAGGAGTCTCACAGCCACATTATCAATAGTGACATGGTGGACTGAGCAGACACTAGCAACATCTTGAATATGCTCAGCAGGGGTAGTAGAGTTCTCACCAGTAAAAAATGGAATAGCCTTTAAGGATGAAGTAGGGATGTCATCATACTGTACTAGGTCTAGATGACTGTCCCCATGGAATGCAACAAATGGAAGATTTCTAGGATATTCAAGTTGATTCTAGGTATGTGCAAGGTTCTTCTAGAATACTGAAACCTAACTTGAAATCTAGCTAAGGGGGAGTAGACTGAGCTCTTGAATGGAATGAATTATTACTCATATCTTCCCTCATAAGGGACTTGGATAACCTACTTCTTCTTCTTCTATCAGCAAAAGAGAGTTCTGTGAATTGGAAATTACCTCTAGAAGAAGACCTCATCTGTACTCTAGGCATAAAATGTTGAATGATTATGTAGGAATTGGATTAGCAGTCGCTAGGTGCCTGTTGAATGCTTTCACAATAGCAAATGAACCAAGAATGGCATTGAATTCTTAGTCCACCTCTCACTCAGAGCAGAGCGTCCCACCGGGCATGCCAAAAACTGTTATCACATAGAATTACACCCAGCTTGGAGAGAGTCCAAGCATTCTAATGACACAATGGGAATGATCTGAAGGTGTGGGACCTTGCAATATTGAGATCAAACCTCCAGAGAAGGTTGGTTCCTCTTTCTAAGATGAAGGCCTAGAGCAATAGACTAAACCTACACTAATGATCACCAGGGAAAAGGGAGAGAAGGGAATAGAAAGGAAAAAGGTGATACACCAAGATCTAGTGTGTTGGATAGCACTGACATGACACAATAATGATCTCAAAGCTGAAGGGAAATCACACAAACTCATGCAGGTTTGAACAGAGGTTAGGGCAGAAAGAAAAAACCATGGAAGGGACCATTTTATCCACAAAATATAGTTTGGATCTATAAAACAAAAACAGTGCAAGAACAATGAGAGGCAAATTTAATTTATATTGATCATAGAGGTCAAATAACCATTACGATGCAGAATAATTTGCAGCAGAAATAGATAATATAATCAATTACATTCATTGGTAAACTAGACTAGAAGACATCAAAGGCCTAGCTTCAGGCACAATACATCAGATTCTATTAGTTCTTGTAATCGCATTACAAGACCTGTTACAGCAAAAGGTTCAGCAGCATAACAGCCTAAAATAATAACCAACCCTTAATACATCTTTGAAACATGCATATATAGCATTTACAATCGCACTGTAGTAGCAATGGCATGCAAAAGGAGAAGTCAACAAGAAGGGATGTTGGCATGCTGCAATAAACTCGTTCTAACATCCTTGGAGCGCACCCACATGGCTCTACCTGGGAAATCCTCTAAAAATAGGAGGTCCGCCCATACCACAAGTACAAGAAATTTAATGCAAACGAGGAATAGTGGCATGGGGAGGCAGAAAATCCATCTGCTACATGAAAATAGGCTCTGAAGATGCATTTATGGTGACTAGGAGGGTCGTTGAGCAGTCGAATCACACTTCGCATAGTAGAAGAGTGAGCCGGTCAGAGATTCAAAGGTTAGGCCCCGAATGTTTCTCCCTATCACTTGTAGCAGAAAGTCAGAGGAAGGCGAAAATGCAAAACTCTGACAATAATACTTGGAAGACTTTGCCCCAGTGGAGGCCACGCATCATCAGGGCGCACGTTTGAGAAGATTTCTTTTGGAATTTTAGAAAAGGAGCGCCAACCCGCCACGTGGCACACCAGAATCTAGTGGAGATGGGACCTTGATCTTTTGGCCTTGGAAGTCGTTACCGCCATGTGGTGCATTTCGCCACTTCATTGAAGGTGTCTGGGAGCTCTAGAAAAGCATTGAGTCTCAGCGAAGACACTATGTGGAGGCCACGTAGGATGCCACATCAAACTCCGTGGGCTCGCTAAAAGCCTTTGAGGAGCCCCGCAAAGAGTCTAGCCTTAGATCCTTCACAGACTCACCAAAGCCATTTGGAAAGCCCTGCAAAGGATGGAGTCTCAGCGAAGAGCCTGCATGTAAGACACGTAGGACTCCGCGAAAACTCACAGCATCACTGAAACATAAAATGAGGCCCACCAAAGAAGGAAGTCTTGGCAAAATGAAGAAAAGCATCTACTAACTGGGTGCCGAGTTGCACAACTTAAAGGTCATTTTAAGCACGTGCAATAAAAGTTGCTTAAAAAAGGGGGGGCGTGCTAGGTAAACGAAGCTTTACTGAGGGTTTACTCCAAGCTGACACATGGCGCAATGGTACATGTCTGAGGGAGACTTTACTTGCATTCTTTTAGGACTTATGCTAGGTCGCCACGTGACACACCCTAGAAGCTACTTATCGCTGCCTTCGAAAAGAAGAAGGGGGTAGAGTGAAGCCCCAACCTTTGAGAAAATAATACTTAACTGCTTTGCAAAGAGAAAAGAGGAGTGGAGTTTGGCCATCCGGCCTTCCGCCTTCCACCTTCCAAAAGGGAAGGAAGAAGAGGGAAGGTCCGAACTCTGACCCCCAATGAACATTGAATACTTAAGCAATTTTGAAGGCAAAGGAGTGGAGCTTAGAGACGGTAAGGGTGGAACGCTGAAGATCAAAACTCCAAACACTGACACTCCAACAACACAAAAAAAACACAAGGAAAACTCTAAATTTTTTGGGACTTAGCCACTTTTTTATGTTTTTCCTTACATCCCCTGGATGGGAACATCCTTCCATTTAGGCTTTCTTAGATCAGATCTTTATGATGGAAGGGAAATTCTTAGGGATTTCATGGATCCTTAGACTATTTGGCCAGAGGGCAAAATAGGATAACAGTTGCCTTAGAGGATGGGCCTTATAGTGTTAAATCATGTTATTTCATCAAGGTGGATCCCTGTCTGAGTAGTTCTTGGTGTAATATTATTTGGGATAAGGACCTTATTATGAAGGTCAACCTCTTATTTTAGTTGGATTCTTAGAATAAAGTCCTCAATCTAGATAACCTCAATAAAACAGGTTATGTGTTGCCAAATAGGTGTGTTCCTTATGAAGGGAAGGTTGAATTGGTGTTCCACATCATCCTTGGTGCTCCTTCACTTGGAAATAGTTTGAGGCTCTTTTGGTGGTGTTTTATGTCTCTTGGGTTAGACTAAACTCTCTCTTGAATTAATTCAACATTGGGGTTTCCCCTTTCTCAAGTTCACCTCTTAAAATGCTTTAGAAGTTGGCCATCCCCTGTCTATTTTGGGGTCTATGGAAAAAGAGAAACAACAAAATCTTCCAAGATAAGAAATGTAATGCTTGAAAGGTTGTATCCAAAATAATTGTTGTTATTAAAGAAAACTCCTAGCTTGTAGGAAGATTGGGTTTGACAAAGTGAAGGCTAAGGAAAGGAATACTACTCTTAATTTGAATTTGCTACTGGAAGCGGGAGAAATTTGTTAGATTTATTATATCATTAAAAAATAATAATAAATAAACAATTGTTAGTTGTTAGTTTTTGGGAATTTATTCTCGTAGGAAGTTATACATGGGAAATAAGGATTTAAATAAGCCAACTGGGTGTAATGTAAAAATCATTCGATTGGGATAAAATGAAATTTTGATGAGCATCAATATCATTCTATTATTTACTGTTCAATGGTGTAATCTATGAATGTAATGTAATCACCAATTTAATATGGTATCAAAGAAATTTTATTCATGTGCATGTGTGTTAAAATATAGAGATTGAAGAATGATTGGTATGTAGAAGCAACCTTCCCATGTTCAAATCTAGGTGTGTAGGCAAGATGAAGGCGTTTGAAAAGTTTGACGAACATCTATTGGTCATTTGAAGGTGCAATCATAAGAAGGAAGGCATTTGAGAAGGTGTTGATATATTTTATTTGGTTATTGTTCCATTGCTTATGTTGCATGTGAAGGAGAAGAAAGGGCATGGAAATGAGCATGTAAAAGCACGTTAGTAAATTGTAGTGGTAAAAACAACATTGACAAAAGAAGAAACACAGTTCTAATGATTTATCAAAGGCAGCGAAGGAATTCACTATAGTAGGCATTCGGATGGTGCTATGTAGAGATAGATAGCCCAACTTCATGGTTGTGGGAGGCGCCTACAAGAGTAAATGGAGTTAATTAGATATCATTCTCTTATCTGTTGGTCGTTTGAAGGTGCAGCCATAAGAAGGAAGGCATTTAAGAAGGTGTTGATATATTTTATTTGGTTATTGTTCCATTACTTATGTTGCATGTGAAGGAGAAGAAAGGGCATGGAAATGAACATGTAAAAGCATGTTACCAAATTGTAGTGGTAAAAACAATGTTGGCAAAAGAAGAAACATAGTTCTAATGATTTATCAAAGGAAACAAAGGAACTCATAGTAGGCATTCATATGGTACTATACAGAGATAGATAGACCCATCTTCATGGCTGCAGGAGGCCCCTACAATCTAGTAAATGGAGTTAGTTGGATATCATTCTCTTATCATTGACAAGAGTAAAATGATAAATTCTTATAAGACACTATTGTGGAGTTAAACAAATTGGAATTTCTTAAATTGTTTCTGTATTTTACTTGATTTTAAAATATCATATAAAAGCATTAAATAGAAAATCAAGTGTGAGACTAGGGGAATTGGTTGATAAGATTTTGTTGGAAACTTCATGAAGGAATTGATAATTAGTGTGAGAGATTACAAGTTTAATACTCACTTATTTTATGGAGTGATAAGTGAAAAACAATCTTTGTGTTTTATTTGTAGTGATAAGGAGTTATAAGTATTTTCATTTGTGTTTAGAAAAGGAGAAATAAGTAGGACATTTTGTTGAATTTGCATGCTTTGTAGTGACAAGATCAATTTTATTTGAATAGAAAAATCATATGTTATTTCTAAATTTGAGGGGCATGAATTTGATACTTGGCAAGTTAAGGTGCAACTAGTTTTAAGAGAAAGAGATTTTTGAGATATTATTAGTAGAATTGTTAAAAAACACAAGATGCAGATGAAGTTGTAAAAAGGGTCATAAAAGATCGCAAAGCCACAACATTAATTGGTCTCAGATTATCTGATGCATATTTGCATCATATTGATCTAACAAAAATGTCAAAGCAAATTTGGGAGGGCCTTAATTCTTTATTTGGTTCATAGGCTTCCAGTGCTAAGATGTCCATTAAGCAAAACTTTTTGGCTTGAAAATGAAAGAGGGTGATAGTATTGTTCAACATATTAGTACATTTCATTCCCTTCTTAATCAACTTGTTGGCATAAAATATACTATTGATGATGATGATGCCAAAGCTATTTTATTAAGTAGTATGCCTTCAAGCTTTGACAATATTGTATTTAATTTAAACGAACTAAATCCAAGCTTAGAAAATGTGATATCTTCCTTGATTGATGAAGAGAAAAGAGTTGCTAAAAATCATTCAATTGCTAAAGAAATTACTTTATTTGTAAAGAAGTCTAGAAATTCAATAGGGAAGAATAAAACTTTCAAATGCTTCTATTGTAATCAAAGAGGACAAGTTATTCTAAATTGCATTCAATGTGCCAGGGATCTTATTGACGACAAGTAAAAAACAAATAATTTTTTGACTTCTACAGAAACTGAGGGAGAAAGATGTGATTTTTCAATACATGATCAAGACTCTCCTCACAATGACAATGAGGAGGAATATCTATTTTAAGAATTAAGCAAGAATTGTAGGCTAGAGGTACCGAAGGCAGGAGGTCTATTATCTTCTCAAGCTAGCTTCTCACTCAGAGATGATATTTTGCATGAGAAGCACTAGTTTCATTTTGAGTCCCTTCGTGGAGCAAGGTGGGCCATGGCAGTGTTTTTTTAGTTTGTGGATAATTAAGCATGTCTTGATCCATTGACTCGGTGAGTTGGACCTATGGATAGTTGAGTATGTCTCGATCCATAGGTTTGTAGGCTTGTATTTGTGGATAATTGAGTAAGTTTTGATCCACAAAAGGAGTGTTACTGTGGATAGATGAGTAAGTCTCGATCCATAGTTGGTTGGTGTTTGGGGTACTTTGGATAGTCGAGTAAGTCTCAATCATAGTCAGTTGATGTTTTTCTTGTGGATAATTAAGTTTTTCTTGATTCACAAGAGGAGTGATGTACTTTTGAATAATTGAGTATGTCTCAATTAACAGGTATTTTGAGATTTTACAATTAGGACATCCACTGGTGGATTCAGATTGGTGTGTTTTGGGTAAGCGAGGAGAATTGGTGGAGGCACTTCATCAGAGTTTCTAGAAGGGCCACTATGTGATCCTTACAATCTTTTATCCTTTGTTTGGATTGATGTAATAAGGGGGAATGTTGGATGTATTACATCATTAGAAACTAATAATAAATAAACAATTCTTAGTTGTTAGTTTTTGGGAAGCTATTCCTGTAGGAGGTTATACACAGGAAAAATAAGGCTTTATAAGTTAATTGGTTGTAATGTAAAACTTATTTGATTGAGATAATATGAAATTCTGATGAGCATCAATATCATTTTATTATTTATTATTTAGTGGTGTAATCTGTGAATGTAATTTGCTCGCCAATTTAATAAAACCAAAGAGGGAAAAAAAAGTAGATGAGAAATCTATTAAATGGGATCCTCCCCCACTCATTAGTTTAAAATTAACTTCAATGGGGCTTCAAAAGGGAACTCAGGGCCGACAAGTATGAGAGGTATCATTAGAGATTGCAAGGGGAACATCATGGGGGCTTATACATTTTTGCTAGGTGTTAAGTCAAACCACTATGTCGAGGCCTATGCTACATTATGGGATATTCAATTGTCGAAGGAGTTAGGATGTGTGTGCCTAATCATTGATGGTGACTCTCTTAACATTGTGAACTACTCAAGGAATGCTAATTTCCCCATCTAGATGATTAAAAATATCATTAATGATATTTGAACTTTATAAAAAACATTTTGAAAAGTTATCTTTAACTCACATCTCTAGGGAAGGGAACAGTGTGGTTGACTTCTCTGTGAACTATGGGGTCTTCTTAGATTTAGGGAGAAAATGGATCACCCCATTGGAACTCCCTAGTCCATTCAAAAAATCTGTAGATGAAGAAAAAACTTAACCCCTCTATGGTTAATGCTAACCCTAGTGGCAGTTCTAAGTCTCTACCTTGCTAAATCCTAACCCAATTGGTTTGAGTTATGTAAGAATGATAAGGACAATCCATAATAATCAAGAGAAGGACATAAATTGTCTAGTTAATATAATGTCCACTTTTGACATCAATTGTAATTATTGGCACACTATCATGAGAAAAACTTGATAGAGGAAGGTTAAGCTCTATTCATGTGTGGGAGGTGATATAGATGGATATATCATGAATGTAAATAGAATTAAAAAGCCACAAAAATGTAGTAATGATTTTTGTCAATACTTGAATGATAGGATTTCTATGACCCTGCAACTCATTCTCATTTTCTTTGTTTTTCGGGTGTTAGGTTTGTTCTAATGAGAAGTATCTATGTCATAAGTATGTGAGGTGATAGAGCCAAAATGGAGCTTGCATCTAGTGAAGGAGTTGGGAGGATTTTAGAATCATGGAACATTTTGCAAAAATGAGGGCTTGCTAATTTCATTGAAAGAGTCAAAGGCCACAACCCTTCCCTCTTGGTTGAATTTTCTAAAGCTTAGAATGGTTGAATTGTGACACAAAGGGGGTATTAATGGAAATTTCAAAGTGCATAGCTAGGATCACAAGCATGTTGATGGAAGGCTAAAAAGTTTTCAAAGATAAAATATGCAAACAACTTGAGATTAATAGATTTCAAAAAAATGGGAAATAATTGAGAATTTGGAGGATGGGGACAAAATTATAATGACATCCCTTCCCTTCCCTGGCCCTAGGTTGAAGTTGTTGGCAAATGGTCAGTGCTCCATGTGGGATTTGTGACATGGACTAACTGCCTCCCATGGATTCATTAACTCTGGCAGTTGTATCATAAATTGATGGGTCGACCTTTTGGTTTAACGACAATCGTGGGCCAATAATTGGTATCAGAGCAAAAGGTCACGGGTTTGAATCCCCCTGGGTAACACTAGGGGGAGTTTGTTGGCAAATGGTCAATGCTCCCCGTGGGATTTGTGACATGGACTAACTGCCTCCCGTGGATTTATTAACTCTGGCGCTTGTATCAGAAATTCACTGGTCAACCTTTTGGTTTAACGGCAATCGTGGGCCAACAGAAGTTAGTCTACAAATTATGAAATATATTACCCTGGAAGGGAAGTATTCTATGTCATAGCCCAATTTTTTCATTTACTAAAACTAGATGAAAATATGTGCAGATATCATTGTGATCATGGTTAATTTGCTATAATTATATGATTTAACGGTTGTGATATAGTTAATGTTATTGACCATAAAATACAAGTAATATCATGTGCAATGGTAAATTTAATTGTTTCTATGATTGATTATTTGGAAACAATTGTAAAAACCTAATAAGCTACCACAATACTCTAGATTTCTACTCAAATTCAAATCACCAATGAAACTAAGAAAAATATAGAAATTGAAGAAAATAATAGTTTATACCTTCAAATGCAGACTCCTCCTTTGTGTTCCATTGTGTCCTATCTTCTCAAGATCTTGTTGATTATGATGATGCTCTCATAATTGCACTTCTTATTTTCACGATGACTATAAGATGAATGGACTTGTGGATTCTATGCAATGTAAATAATCCTACAATGCAAGACTATGATAATGAAGCTAATGCAATACTATTGATAATTATGAGATGAGGATAATGACAATATGAAGCTAAATGCTATGAATCTAAATGGTAATACAACAATGGAGATTGATTAAGGATAATGATATACAAATGGGGGGGCCAAAGGCACGCTTGAATACTTGATATGATTTCTGTAGCTTGTAAGTACGATTGCTCTTGTGATGCCAAATGAAGGTGAGGAGCTTCCTTTAAAGGCAAATGAGGGCTTAGATCCAAGTGTCAAAAGATCCATGGTTGATAAATTGGTCTTGTGACATGTAGGGTCAATATTGAATTGGTTGGATGAGGGGAGATATAGAAGGAGGGTGTTCCTACTACATTGACAAGATGGAGGGATATGTCCCAAACAAGGAGCCACATGGCAAGATGCTCACAAAGACCATGAGAGAAAGATGGAAGAACATGAGAGAAATATGTAAGGAGTCTATGTTTGTTGGGATGTTGGAGGGAATATAGGATTTATGACACAAGTGTCTCATAGTCAACTTTGACCGTGATGATGTGAAAAAACCAACTTCTACAAAGTAGGGATGGTTGAGAGGAAATAGGCCATGTGTTGAGAGGATAAATGATTAATTAAATATTATTAATATTTAATTTATGGTGCAACATGGAGGTGAGGTGTCAAATGATGTGTAGGGTGACATGGATGAATGATGTGGATTTTAGGAATGTGACTTTGTCTTAGAAGAATAATTAAATAATTAGAATTATTTAATTAGGGATGACTTTAGAAGAATTAAGATATTTAATTAAATAAATTAATTATTGGAATAATAGGATGAATGTGAATCAAATAAATAAATTAGGATATTTATTTATTGATAGAGAAATAAGAATAAAATAAATATAAAATATTTATTTAACTTAACTCAATCCATTTTTAGGTGTATACATTTTGCCCCTCTTTGAGACAATGTGTTTTATCGCGTTGTTTCAAAGAATAAAAATTTTAGGAGTATGATGCATGCGTCAATTTGCCCCAGTATAGGTTTGGTGTTGGTAGGATGCCCCCTTGGGAGATTGGTCGGGATGTTTTTTTTTGGAGAAAGAATGGATGATCTCACGATGAAGAAGAATGAACGACACAATCCTCGTGTGAAAAATGCAGGTGATGAAAAGATGAAAAATGGATGAAAAACATAGCATGCATATACAAGGTCAAACCACCTCCAGTTAGGGTTGTTTGGCTATAAATAGTGTTGAGGGGTCCCTTTCTTAGTCATTTGCACACTTGTCATTAGAAGAGAGATTATAGAGAGTCCTAGAGCAATACAGAGCATAGCAGTTCCAGCGAAGATGCAGATTTTGGTAGCTAGCCATAGGTTCAAGAGGATCTATTGATTTGGGCAGCTAGAGGAGTACGGACCCTGGTGGTGATCACCTAAATTTAGGGTTCTGTGATCAGTTTGCAGATTCCTATGTGTTTTCCTTCAGAGCCTTAGTGCCTTGATTTAATTGTTCCCCGAGCTGCATGCAGCGTTTTACCGTTTGTCCCTGTCGCACTTCATAAAAAATGCTAAGTTCTATGCATGCAAAGGTGAATGGTATATTGGCGGGCTTGAAAATCTCAATCAGGTTTCCAAAATGCAAAATTTTTTGAGTTATATGCATTTTTTATGCATATCGGGTCACAGATTCCCCAGGAATATTTTGTAGTTGTATGCATTTCCTAATCCATATCGGGTTCAAAAGGATGCATGTACATTGGGGGAATCTTCCACAAGATTCCAGGAATATGCCGTTGTTGTATATCAGGTTCGCTTGTATGTGTTTTGTTGTACATCCTAATATACATTGGCTACATGCATTTGAAAATACAAAGAAAATATACAAAGGTGGAATATTCCTTGATGATTCCTTACTTGTATATAAAGGGGTTTGTATGTTTGCGTTTGTATATTCGATATACAAAGGAAATGTGCATTGAAGAATATACAAGAGGGTGCACATACATGTGCTATAGTGCAATGAACAGGTGATCTTTTATGTTCGCCAAACATACAAGGAAAAGATATGCATGTGGTGGGGCCCAGGGATATACAAGTGAGAATGTATGTGCGAATATACATTTAGGCATACGAAGGTGGTCGCAGGGTCGAATGTATTTTGAGTTTATATATCCAAATATACAATGAAAAGGTACAAGAGAAAATGTACATTTGGCAATATACAATGGGAAAGTGCAAATGGTCTTGTGTGTTCGGCAAATATACAAAGGTGAAAGATACATTACGGACTTGAATATAATTCCAGGATGCTTCATACAGGTTTGGGGTCCACAGCGTGTATATTGGGTTTGTATCTGCAGCATACAACCCGATATGCAAAACAAAGATATACAACCCAAACGTGAAGGAGGAGTCAAATATAGCGAATGGTAATTTGAGGTCCGTGGGGTTGTATAAGGCGCTTGTATATGCCGATATACAAGCTAATGTGCATTGAAAGGGATACAAGCCGGACCCGAGTAGTTTTTTCAATTTGTTCTAAACTGGCGTGGGGTCCGCCTTGTATATTAAGTTGATTGTATGTATATGCATTTTGCATATACAAGGGATTTTGAAAGATGAACAGTGACGATTGTATATGCATTCATTCTTGCATATACAAGGGGCGAAAAGGCAAAATGAATGGAGAAAAGGTCAGCGATAGAAGATCAATGTGCCTACGTGGCATGATATTATTGGCTAGTGACTCTTCATGCATGTTTTGGGACCGTTGATCACAGCGATGGATTTTGGATCGACGGTCGGGTTTTGAACCTTTTGCGATGGTTTTTTCCTTGTGTTTACGGTCATTTTTTGAGCGGGAAATTTCCATGGGTGCGTTGCGACAGTTTCCAAGAGGAGCTATGGGTAGTTGAGCCATTAATGGCAGGATTGCAGATAGGCATGGGCTGATGGTCAGACGGCCAAGTACCTGGTTTGTGACGGAGAGTCTTCCAGTGGTGGCACAGGGCTCGAGCTCAACTACTCCTCGCCCTTCTCTTGCTCTTTCCCGTTTTGTCCCCTGCTGCATTTATGATTCTGAGCGCCATTTTTGAATGCAGTGTATCTGGCAAATTTTTGATTTGCCTTGTAATTAATTTTGCTGAGTACACAGTCTTGGTATAAAAGGCCAAACTGTGTCACTTATTGTTGTTGTTGAAAACTAGACAAATTTTTGGTGCTGTAAGGAGATACAACTTCATTGGTGGCTCTGTCTTGGCTGTCTTGTGAGTTTATGAGTCTCATGCTGTATGTTTAATGCATAAATTCACTGGTTTCATGCTATTTTATATGAGAAATGCTCTGTGCATGTGCTTAATCATTTGTCTCCAAGCTGTGGGCATATTCTTTCTTTTGAATCAGGATAACTAAGGGTTGTTAAGATTTAGGAATATAGCTTTTCTATATTGAATGTTTAATCTCCTACTTTTGTTCAAGGAACAAATTAAATGTTTTAGGTTAATCATTAAGAAAGTGTGTTGTAGCAGGGATACCATTAAGTATGAATGACTAAGCACCTAGTTTTTGGGAAGTATCTGTAAGGCAGGTGCTAAACAATCCCCTTGAAACTCAGCCATCACTATAGGTTTATGTGTACATGTGCATGTGTATGTCTACTAACTCCAAGCCCAAGATAGGCACCAATCTGGTCCTGTATTAAGCTTACATTCCAAGTCCTAGTTTTGCATCCAAACATAAAATCCAACTCAAACTTTAAATACAAACCTTTAGGATTTTAGAAGTAGTTTTAGGACCCAAAATCCTTTGTCTACAACTGAGCATAGGCCCAAATCTAGCCCCTTTGCACTTATTCCACAGTTTTGGTCTGCATCATAGAGGATTTATCTGCTTTGTGTCAACATCCCAGCAAATACATAGATGTATTTCATAGATGTTGAGTAGGGAATACCCCCCTTGGTTCTACAGAGCCTAAAGAAGAAGAGGACATATTTATAGAGTCTATCTCCTATATTGTTGGCCCTTGGCCCGAGAATCCTGTTGATCATTGGTGGCTATTTTGTAGGGATTACTGGAAATAAGCATCTAGTCTGGGAAAATAACCAACAGACCCCCGATATGTATATGTTTAATTTCACGTTAAGTGCATTTATTAGGGTCAAAAACTAGGTCCAAAGTCAATTGTAGTATATGCGCAAGAAGAATGTTTCTACGCATATGCTCAATATTGTTGCACATACGATTTGAAATTGCGCATATGCTCTGAAACTACGCATATGAGCACCAAAGCTGTGCATATGCAAAAAATTTGCATTTGATAAGTTTGTCTATGCATGTGTCATGAAATTACGCATAGAGACTCTGAATCTATGCATATGATAGATCTGCGCATATACCTCTTGTTTCAGTGCATACACTATGAATTGGAGCATATGTTACAAACCTACGCATCTAACTTCTGCTACTATGCATATGGTTAAATTTGTGCATATGCATAGTATATCTGTGCATATGTGATAAAGTTGTGCATATGCGTAGTATATCTGCACATATGTGATAAAGTTACTCTTTTGATAACTAAAATTGTGTATTTGTTTAAGATAGATCAATTTACTTAGTTGATAGACTGAGTCGGCATCATGTTCGATGTTGGCCAACTGAGGGATGCTCTTTGAGATTGATGGAATCTCAGAAGAGATGATAGGATAGGTGGTGATAAGATAGCTAAGTAACTGATTTGATAGATTTGATAGATATGCATCTTAGTTGGTTGTTGATTAATGTGCTTCTATTTTTTATTATAGGAGGAGCTAGATGTCATGATGTCTCAAGAGAGATTTCTGCTGACACAGTTGTTACAATCATACTTGTCGAATATTGATCATTTGGTACTAGGATCGACTGGATTGTGGTATGTGACATTTATGCCTGAGATTCAAGCTAACCTAGGGTTGTTGACTACTCTGGCTAAGAGATGACACAATGAGCACTGCACGTTCCACTTACCTACTGGAGAGATGGTTGTGACGTTAGAGGACGTATATAGGATCTTGAGGATACCGATATACGAGGAGATGGTGACTTATGAGAAGCATGCAGGAGATGGGCTAGATGAGTGTCGCAGAGTATTTGATGACGATGATATTCAAGGGACAGAGATCAGCTGGACTGATATGGTTGACTACTATGATCCCCTATCGTCTATATTAGCAAGATTGATTAGAGGCGTGATCTGCCCTGATAGGAGATCACATGGATTAGCTGTTGGATGGGGGAGGACCTTGGAGATGATGGTTTTTGAGGGGACATGCTTTGCTTGGGGTGTCTACCTACTAGCACACCTGTACCATGACTTGCATCAGTTTGTGTACGATGGTACCACTAGTTTGTCTGTTAGGGTTTCTCTGTTACAGATATGGGCATGGGGCCATATAGAAGTTACATGGCCTATAGGCATGGGAGTGAGAGGCAGGGATCAACCATACACTTATATATGTGAGGGCACTATTTCACAGCCCAAGCTGGGAAAGGTGGAGCATTGGAGACATGACTTGGATAATGTAGATGTAGTGGATTAGCAGCCATATCTAGACTGTAAGCCATGGGAGGATGATGTGGTAGAGCTACCATTTTGCTTTCAGACACGATGGCTAATAGGGAGGACACCCTATATCATTGATAGACATATTTTTTCTCATGGGTTCTGACAGTTTGGCAAGATTCAGGGGATGCCCCAAGGTACTACTATATTTGCTTGGATGCACAAGGAGTGTTTAGTGTGGGGTCCTATAACATCTTATGAGCAGGCATGAGAAGAATTTTTACAGATCTGATATCAGGCTTGGGATTTGAGGAGTGATATTGTGGATGCGGGGATGACAAAGGACTTTGCAGTATACTTCGCGGCTCATCCATTTTTGAGATACTCAGGACCTTGAGAGGTAACTCCACAACTAGAGGATGAGGATGAGGAGGATGAGGCTCCATGGAGGAGGAGACAATGGCAAGGTGGCAGAGGTGGAGATGATAGAGGTGGCAGAGGAGATGGAGGGGATGACAAAGATGTTGGAGGAGGTAGGGGGACAGAGGAGAGTCTGACAGAGGGTACAGAGGCCACCATAGGTGCAGCCTCTGCCACAGGTGTAGGATCAGGCCCAAGTGCAGGTTCTGGTGCAGGGACAGGGTGATGGGGGGTCATAGTGTTACAAGCCTAGGTGGCTCAACTACAAGGACAGATTAGCTAGATGCAGGGGCAGATTACCCAGTTGCAGGGAGATGTGAGGGCGATGACCTTAGAGCAGGATACCACTATTTAGAGATACAATAAGGAAGAGGCCCTACTTCAGCAGGTACAGTAGACTGCATAACACATGGTCCTAGTGGATAGACTATTACATAGATGGTTTGTACATGACAGGAGATTTCCTATTGGAGATCTTTGTATGAGAAGGCGATGCCCTTAGAGTAGAAAGAAGGTAGCTTTCATCCGAGTTCATGCAGTAGATATAGGCGGACATAGTCCAAGAGTGGAGGGGTTATGGGGCCACCACCTCCTCAAGGACCACCAGGGACAAGGCCTTCAGGTTCTCAGCCTCATCAGCCAACACCTTCTAGAGGCAGTGCCTGATAGACACTTTGGGACATGTACCATTTTGTATCATTTTGTATACACATTATTTTTGATAGCTTGAGATACACTTCATGATATCATTGTATACTTGGACATTTATATTTGATGATGATGTATATACATGAGTTTGATGGACTATATGCATGTGCACTATGGATGGATGTTTTCTATATGATTGATGCTATAATTATGCTTCTATTATGATGATTCTAACTTGTTGATTCTATGATGCATATGATATTTACAAAATGATGCTTCTATGATTCTTATGATGACTTATTTTCTATGAGTAATGTTATGGAAATGACCTTATGTGCTTATAGTTTATGATTATTGAATGCATATTCTGATGATTCTTAAATGCAATGCATGATGTGTTTAAGTTTCAATGTATGATGATATAAAATGCAAATGTTATGACAATGTTATCTATATTTTTTTTTTTTTATGATAAATGTTATGCATGAGACCTATGTGGATATATGACATAACTATATAAAATTGTTTTTAAAATCACAATCTAAATGCTTATTTAACTAATGCACTTAAATGATATGAACTTATGATTGGGCATTCCTATGATATGCACAATGATAATGATTTATTTTTGTTATGCCAAGTATACTCAATCATGAATAAAAGATCACTTAGAAGAATTAGAAGAATGATTTTGGATAGAAGAATAACTTAGAGAATGAAAGAAATGATTTGGATATAAGCCATGAAGAAACACAAGAGAGATAACTTATGACATCATAACTTGGATAATGATAACTATGAAATGATTGTAAATGGAAATGAAATGCAAACTTAATAAGTACAAATGAGACCTAGTCATCTTGTATACAAATATTTGAAGTGCTTTTTCATCATTGAGATTTAAAAAATGTTGTAAGGAAATACAAGCATCTAGGTATAATTAAACTGAGATGACCTAAGTATCACTTACATGGATTTTGATTTAGCAATTTAATACAAGGATCTAGGCAAAATTGAACCGAGATGACCTGGGTATTGCTTGCATGTAACAATAGACAAGGATTGTACTCTTTCATGCTTAGACTCATAGTGTCCTTGATGATCTTTTGCTAATCATGTCGTTAGACAAGTCTTCACATTACTAAAGATTAACCCACAAACAACAAACAAATGAAATAATCATGCCCCATCATAGCTCCTCTAGTCTTGGACATCCTTGAGTAGCATAGGAAACACAATAACAAAAAATCAAGACATATGACTAACACTTATAATAGCCATTAAATCTTCTTGCCATAAATATGTTTTCTTGACATAACAGATATAACCATCCTGATAGTTTAGGCAAGTTGTTGTTGTCTAGTATCGATTAATGTCTTGTGTCAATATTTTGTTTAAAAGTTTATTGTTAGGTTATTTGTTGTCTGAAGATAGTATCACAATCTGGATTGTTATTCTCTGGATTATGGCATTAAAGAATCCAATTCTATAACTAGGTTGAGTATTTTTCCCCCAGTCAAGTAAAGGACCAAATTATTATGGATGAATGAATGACAGACTCAATGGGATAGGCCCTAAGGGACTGACCTAGTGCCTCGGGGGCTCATCGATTATGGCCTTGCCTACATGAAAGCTCAGAGGCGACATAGTTTGACTATGACACTGGCGATGGAGTTATGATATATGACTGGATGGATGAATGATTGGATGAATAACTCTATTGGATAAGGCAGAAAAAGTGAGCGAGCAACAAGCCATGATAAGTATTTATGATGCGGTTTATGGATGCAAGAGAAAAGATGGGTGAAAACTGAAATCCTAAAAGATGGAGGAGACTAGTTTATCACAAATAGCACATGTTTCAAGGTTTCAACCAATTGATTTTATTGCACCATTTTTTTGCTCCCTTGCATTGGGGTTTTAAGTATAAAACTTTTGAAGATGCATACTGTTGATGTGATCATCCAACATCTCACCTTTTGATGTTGCTAACTAATACGCTCTTGATCCATAAGTAGCAATGATTACATAAGGACCAAGCCAGGGTGGTTCAAACTTACCTTTCTTTTCTCTATCTTGATTTCTAGGGGTTTCCTTTAGAACTAGGTCACTAACTTGAAAAACTCTAGGCTTCACTCTATGATTGTAGCTTCTTGACATCTGTTGTTGATAGGCCTTGAGGTAATTAAAATCATTTTGTCATCTTTCCTCCAACAACTCTAACTCCTGAAGTCTGGAAACCCAATACTCTTCATCAGTTATTAAACCCTTTAATGATACTCGTAGAGAGGGTAACTCGACCTCAATGGGCAGGATTGCTTCTAAGCCATAGACAAGGGCATAGGGTGTTGTACCTATGGGTGTGCGGATACTAGTACGATAGGCCCATAAGGTGGGATTTAGTTGTACATGCCAATCACAGCTGGCATCATTGACTGTCTTCTTTAAAATTTTCAAGATTATTTTATTAGACGCCTCTGTCTGACCATTTCCTTGGGGATAGTATGGTGTGGAGAAATGGTGTTGGATATGGAACTTGTCATATAGCTCTTGGACATCCTAATTTTTGAAAGGTCTTCCATTATTAGTGATAATGGATAGAGGAATTCCATAATGACAAATGATATAACTCAGGATAAATGAGGTAATTTACTTGCCTGTGACATTGGTTAAGGGTACGACTTCAATCCACTTAGTAAAATACTCAGTGGTAGTTATTATGAATTTGTGGTCATTAGATGAAGGGGGGTGAATCTTACCCACAAGGTCAAGTCCCCATTGACAAAAAGTTAAGGGCTGTAGTTCTTGTGCCAATGTATGTATGAGATTTCTATGGATCTGACATTTCTTGCACTTTTTGACAAAATGATAAGAATATATTTCCATACTTGGCCAATAGTATCTCATATGCATAAGTTTCTAAGCCAAGGTAGGACCACTAGAGTGTGTTCTGCAAATACCTTCATGAACTTCCCTTAAGGTGGTTTGATATTCTTCACGCTCTAGACACCTAAGGAGAGTACCATCAAGACCTCGTTGATAAAGGTGTTAGCAATTATGGTATAACGAGCAGCTTGACGGATAAAGGTTCTACGTTGATTATTTGATAGACCAAGTGGCAATGTATTTTCTTTTAGGTAGGTATAAATGTTTCCATATAAAGGGGAATTAGATCCTACTATTTGACATATAATATGAGTTTCAGAATTATCATATGTAGGATTAGATAATGGCTCCACTAAGAACTCATAACGTGATTAATTTTTAGGTATATCCAGGAGTGAGGCAATGGTTTCCATGGCATCTACAGCTTTATTCTCCAATCTATGTATTTGTTCAAAAGAAATCACAACAAAATACTCTTTGAAGTCATCTACCATACACTTGTAAGGTATTAACTTATCATCCTTGGTCTGATAATCATCATTTACTTGATTGATGACTAGTTGTGAATCTCTGAAAACATGCAGCTCTTGAACTTTACATTCTATAGCCATCTTGAGACCAATGACCAATGCTTCATATTCTGCCACACTATTGGTGCAAGGGAATAATATTCTATATGATTTTGGTATGGTATCTCCTTGTGGTTTCACCAACCAAATGGCTGCTCCTGACCCATGTTGTGTATATGATCCATCAAAATAGATCTTCCATGCTTGAGTTGTTATATTGAAGATGGATTCATCTAGAAACTCAAAACTTAATGGATTTTCATCATTTAGTGGTGCATCTGCTAGCTGATCCACAATCACTTGTCCTTTTATTGCCTTTCTATCCACATATTCAATGTCAAATTCACTGAGAATCATAACCCACTTTGCCAATCTACCTGTCAGAGCTGCCTTACTCAGTAAATATTTCAACGGATCTATTTTAGCTACTAGCTTGATTGAATGAGCCAGCATATAGTGTCTTAGCTTTTGAGATGCAAAGACTACAGCAAGACAAGCTCACTCAATAGGTGTATATTGTAACTCATAGCCTACTAAGGTCTAACTGATGTAATATATAGCTCATTCTTTTCCTTCATAATCATGTTGTGCCAATAGAGCTCCTAGAGTGGATGTTCTAGCTGAAATATAAAGCAATAGTGGTTTGCCTTGGATGGGTGGCATCAATATTGGGGGGTTCATCAAATATTTTTTCAAGAGTTGAAAAGCTTGTTCACACATCTTATCCCATCTGAAAGGAACATTCTTGTGAAGTAGATGAGTGAAAGGATGAGTTTTGTCAGCTAACTGTGAGATAAACTGGCGAATGGACTGCAACTTTTCTTGTAATAATCTCAATTGACTAATATTTTTAGGAGGTGGCATTTCCATGATAGCTTTCACTTTTGCAGGATCCACCTCAATTCCTTTGTTGACACTATGTATCCTAAAAGCTTTCCAGATGTGACTCCAAACACACACTTCTTTGGATTCAAACGAGCATTGAATTGCTCTAGTCTCTAAAAGATCTTGTCTAATACATGTAGATGTTCTTCCTATGTGAGTGATTTTCCTAGAATGTCGTCCACATAATCTTCCATAATAATGTACATCATAACATAGAAAATGGTGGTCATTGCTCTCTAGTAAGTAGCTTCTACATTTTTCAACCCAACCGGCATGACATTCTAGCAATATGTACCTCACAATCATGTGAAGGCAGTTTTGTGCTGGTCTTCTTGTGCAATTTTGATTTGATTATATCTAGAAAACATGTCCATTAGAGATAACATAGTATGTCTTGATGTCATATCGACAATGATGTCTATATGTAAAGGAAAACCATCCTTGGGGCATGCTTTATTCAAATCTCTAAAATCTGTGCAAAGTCTGATTCTCTTGTCTAGTTTAGAGATAGGAACAATGTTGGAGATCCATTCAAGCTAATCAATTGATTTGATAAAACCTACATCCAACAACTTCTTCAACTCTTCTTTAACTAAAAGTGCTATATACGGATGCATTTTTCTCAACTTTTGTTTCACTGGTTTAACGCCTAGAGCTACTGATAAATGATGCATGATGAGATCTGGATCAAGGCTAGGCATATCCGCATAGGACCAAGAAAAATTAATATGCCTCTCTTTAAAGAATTTGATGAATTCTTTCTTTTACTGCTCTGATAAAGATTCTGCAAGATGAATTATCTTTGGGCTATCCTCGGTACCAATATTCACTGGTTCTGCTCAAACTGAAGACCTCTCCTAATTTGTAGGGTTGGGGAGAGTTTTAATCCTTTCATCCTTTGGCACCTCAGAGAGTTTTTCACCATCAGATGCATCCTTTATTTTTTTTCATGATCTAATACTGCCACAGAGTGGTTTTCACCACTAGATCTATTTTTTATTCTTATATTTTTGCGATTGAAACGCTTGGCACTCTCTCCAAAATAAGTCACGTTATTGTTACTAATTTTTTGTTCACACTTAAAATTAGTTTGACCTAAGTGTAGTTGTTCAGAAGGAATAAAAGAAAACTTTGAAGTTATGCATTTATTGAACAGTTGATATCTTGACAGAGCAGAGATGGAATTCAGTTGACAAGATAGCCCATCGGTCTAATCAAGACTGATGAGTCATCATGATAAGAGAACAGGATTGCCAAGGTACCAATCATTCAAGAAATACAGTTGTTTTTGCATCATGTTATCTTTCAGGAGTTATAAGTTAGATTGATTATTCAGTTAATCAGTTTTGAATAAAAGAAAGAAAGATATTTGAATTGAACTGTTCTTTCATGTCATTTTTTGAACATACATTCGATATCTATTACTTTATATTATGCATTGATTAAAAATAAAATACACATAAATCATATGCATAAGAGGAATTAACTGATCATGTTTAAAGGAAGTGTTTAAATGTGTCCCACACAAGTCGTGGGAGTAACTAGACTGAGCAATTACAGACATGCAAGCTATACATCTATTCGATAAAAGAAACAAAATGAACACATGATAAAATGAAACATCCATCATTTCCTGAGAAAGAAGGTTGTTTGTTGATGCCGGTCTTCAGTCTTCAGTCTTTATCTTTAGCTCCCATCATCAGTTGAACCTGCAAAAATTTGGGGACAGCCCTATTAGCACTTCAAATGTTTAAAGTTATCATATGCTTTTATCAAGCAGATATATCTACTTATCACATTATGCATTGCATATGAAAGATCAGATCAGATAAGTGCTACAAATCATAAAAATCATGAAGGAGATCAATCAATGCCATCAGGAATACATTTTTATGCTAACTTTTTTGTTCATTGTGCAGGTATAGGACATGTATTGTTGTTGATTTGAAGACAAATAAACATGTGGATTAAATGTGGCTCCCACAAGGGTTTGAGCCCAACATGTTTTGTTTTCATTTGAAAAGGAGTATAAAAAAAAAGGACACGATGCATCATTCCAAGCTACACTATGCATCACCTAATCAACTTGCAGAAAAGTTATGTCATCATGACATTCATTGCAGCTGATTGGAGCAAATTAGATTAACCTTAAATGCCTAAACCAAGTTGACAAGTGCAGAAATCAAAGTTGCAGCCATATAAGGTATTTCATCTCCTTCATAGCATTATCAAAATACCATTTTCCTATCATATTTTCAAAAACAGACTTAAGAAATGACAGAAGAGTGAATAGAGATAAGTATAGTCATCAAGTCTAGTCATCAAGTGCAGACATGGTCACATATGTTAAACAGGTTTCCATTGCATATCAGATAGAAGGAATAGGCAACAGGAGCCTTTATTTATTATGTATATGACGTTCAAAGAAGAGTAAATGACATAACCAAACTGATGCATATCTTTAGTCACTACCATATGAATGTCTACATTACTATCTAAAAAGGATAAAAGAGTGGCAGAGTAGTGCTTTCAGGAAACATACTTATGCACATGGGTTACGGTATGCACTAAGAGGCTCATCTGATCATGTGCATAGAACAACAAACAAATATCATCTTACAGTTTTGACAAGTGATGTAGGTCTTGCCTTTAGAAGGACATTATCTACAAGTTCATCATGAGAAGCATCTGACAAGTATAATTGAATAAGACACATCAAATAAAGATCAAATGACTGATATAGTTTTAGTTTAGATAAATATCCAAATACAGGTATCATGGTCTCTGGAAAAATAATAAAAATATCTACAAATATCTGATACACAAGAGAGATCAAACAACAAGGCATCAATACCTCTGACTGGTGACAGTCAAGTATTCCTTATTCATATTTTGTAGCTGCTAACTGTTATAATGATGGAGGAGAAACAGTAGAGGACTCATGATATGCTAAATGCCATAGTGATAATGTTGACAGGGGCACAAGACAAGCATTCATTATTTCATATGCCATTGTTCCTGACTAACACAGTTATGATAAGCATTTGCCATGATGAAGGACAGAAAGAGATCAAATACATGAGATACATGCTACAGGAAGATCAAAATGCAAAGATAAATGTGAAAGAGTAGCATAATAATGATTACCTAACAGTGATTCAGCTAATACAAAATGGAATGCCAAATTAAAGTCCCTTGTATACAAGACTGTCATGCATCTTTTTTCAGAAAAATAATGTATATTATTGTCCAAGGTTAAAGGAGATTATTATCATTTAGAAAGTTAAAATAACTTGGAGAACAAGTCTGTATAAAATCAGAAAAAAGATTTATGTATTATAGCACTTGAATCCTTAGTTCTATCTTTCTGAACCAAGTTTATCCCATACACAGAAATGAATGAGAAATGCTCAGAATGGAGAATAAATGCTTGTTACAGTGGAGCCTCCAAAAATGCAAACACATGGAGAAGTATAAAAGAAGAGTAAAACCATAACACATTTCATACATACAGTGAAAAGAAATAGCTACAATGTATTTGTTTGCATGGTCGTGACCAGAAGGTAGGGTTTTGTTCTTGAATAAAGACACCCAGTTATCTAAAAAATTGAAACCCTCATTTTTTAAGAATGAAACCCTAACTTTCATCTTATGTACACAGTGAAGGTAAAAGTTACAGAGAAGTGTTTTTGCATCATAGTCGTGCCTGAAGGAGTGCTTTTCTGAGATACCCATAAGGGTTTTTTGTGAAACCCTAATAGAATTCTATAGTTTCAAGCAAGTAATGGTGTTATAGTTGGTCGTGCCTAAAAATGGCAAGAATTGTATACATTCTGGAAGAAACCCTTGTCAAGTTTTGAAACCTTTCTTCTTTTTGCAGATACAGTATGCAGAGGAGGAGATAGAAAAGAAACACCCAGTTCGTATGGTCATGGCCGCAAGGCCTTTTTCTTTAAGAAAACATCAAAGATCTGTGTATATCTTTAAAAAGCCTTTATCATCAAAGTGAACTATAGTCAAGAGAAGAAATAGATGAAAAAAGAGAAGCATTACCTAGTGTTCTCACATGAGAAGGAGACTGTAGGAGTCGTGGCCTTATTTTTTTACCAAACCCTCTGTATACAGGTTACCAAATTGTAGGAAAGGATTCATAGAACAAGAGAAAATTTGTTAGAAGTTGCAAGAGGTATTCAGACACCATGGCCATGGCCATTCATATGAGGACGAAGCTACAAATAGAAATCAAATGCTAGTAGAAACCAAGATTCATTGTTTACCTTGTTCCCAAGCTTTGTTTTGCATTTGAAATGCTAAAGATTCAACAATGGGAGTGAAAGACCAGAGGAATATGCTTAAATTCCTCAAACCCTAGCGGTAGCTATTTGAGAGTTGCAAAGCAAATGGAAGCAAGTGTAAAAATCTGGAATGAAGTAACTTTAGGGTTTCTTCATGCTTTTACTCAACGATTTCTTTTCTCATGTTTTTTTTACTTTGCAAACTAAAATCATTACTTTATCCAATGTTGTCACAGTCCAAGACTTCAAGTCTTGACAAACCTAAGGATTGAGCCATGGAGGGGTCGTGGGCCAGAAAGAAATCATATCTTCTTGCATTTGAAATATTTTATTAAGTCAAAGACCGAAATCATTAGAATGTGAGGCATCAGTGCCTTTTATCTCTATGATCCATGCTAGCCGACAAAAATAGAGTGGTCGAAAAATACCTTTTATCTTTTTGCAACATCCTCAAAAGTCAAAGATTCCTCAAAACATGCATGGTGACCGAGTAGTGTAAAGGAGGTTCTTTTCATAACTTATGCATTTCTTAATGCATTAAGGGACAAAGATTAAACATCATATGAAGACAAGATGGTGCATGATGAGGTGGTGGATTGTGGATAAGGTAGGTTTTGCAAGGTGGTATGTGGTCAAAGAGAATATTCCTTGTGCTTTAAGGAATCATCAAATGAAGAAAAAGGTGGCAGACAAGGAGATCGCAAGGGAAGATAAAATGACAGAGATATAATATTTTTGCATGAAGGAGAGAGGTTTTTTTTGCATGGTGATTGGAGTCATAAGGCAGAGAGGGCTTTTTATTTTTTCTTTTGAAATCAAATATGAAGTTATAAGGATTTATATGTAATGCCTTGTTTTATACATTCTTGACAATATATTTGGAGAGATAAGGGTATATTTTTCTCTTAAGCCATATTGGCATGCAAGTGGATGTATTTTCTCACAAGGAGTTATAAGGATTGTATTTATCTCTAAGTCCTATTTTTTGCTAAAAACATGCAAATTAGGCATATGTATTTGGAGTAATAAGGAGTTAGTTTTTCATGCATGATTTTACAAATATATTAATTGTAAATAAATAATAAAGTAATAATTTCCAAATTATTTTATTATTTTTCACAAATTGTAAAGTCAAAATAGAACAAGTTGTAACCAATAATAAAGTAATTATTTTTATTACTTTATTATTTACTCACAATCAATTCTGCTAATGCAAAATCATGCAAATTGATTAGTTGAGTTAGCTAGGCCACCTAGGAGGTTCTTGCATGATTTGAGGAGTATTTTTAGAGTTCTTGGTCAACTTTTTGGTCAAGCATATGGAGAGGCCCAAATTGGAGCTATTTTTGCTCAATTTGTGGCAGTTTGAGACCTTATTTTTGAGGATTTTTGAGGTTGCTCGTGAGAGATTATTTTTAGAGGTAGTTAGCTGCAAGTTCATATTTTTGGATGCCTCTTGAGAGAGCAAAGCCTATATATTGTAAAGCAAAAGTTTGTTTTTGCTAGTTCTTACCTTTTTGCTCTTATACACTTTGAGAGAAGAAGGTTTTGTAGCTCAATTTTTACACTTTTATAGAGAGATCACAGTAGGTTACACATTAATCCCTTTGTGTTTTCATGCAATATTTCTTTTGTTCTTTAGAATCAATTGTTTGAAGTAATTTGATGAAAATTTACTGTGTTTAACCATTAAACCTTTAAAATTATTGTCTCACTTTTTGCTTGCAGTATTAAGCATATAATCATCACAGGTCTTAGGTTGTGTTAACCAAAAATAATCTTTTTGTGTTGTGAAAAAACTATTTCCTTCATAGAAAGTCTGTTTTCAAGCCTCCCTTAGAAACATTTTTGTGATATTTATGCCAAGATTGGATTGTGTGAGTCAAATTTCTAAGTTTTATTGTGAATCAGATTGCATATTTTTTACCCATTTTTAGGTGCATCACCAAATTTTACAAGTTTTATTTCCTTATAGTTTCCTTCTTACCCTTTTCCAAAATAGAAAGTTAGTTTCAAATAGAACATTTTAAGGGAACCAGCCCACAATCTAGAGGTCTAATTTCATTATAGGGCACCCACAACCTGAAATTAGTCTCATGTTACATGGAATTGCAGAGCTTTCTAGCCTTGCATACAGGTGCAATTCCCAGTGATAACAGTCATTAAGTTCTATAGTGAAGTTGGCTTTATGATCTCCTGAAGGTAGATGATCCCTAAGTTATAGATAATCAATAATAGCATCATCATTTTGAAAGGTATCTAGTTCAGGGGCCTCTTGTTGTTCCCAATCTATAAGTTCGGGATGTACTAGTGGAAGAGGATCATCTAGTTGGTCTAAATCAAGGGCAATAATGGTTAGGACAGAAGAGTTCTCTAGGTTTATGGTGGTATCTACAAAGTCTAAAACAATACTCTCTTAAGTATTATCTATCACGTGAGATATCCGACCTTCCTTGTGGGACTCACTCTCGATATTTTGTGAATCGAACTCTAACGGTCTAGACCTCAACTTTGTCCCTCATGGTATGTATTGGTGGAGCTATGTGATTGAACTACATCAATATGCTTATCTTCACAAGATAACTCAAAAAGACTTTCCCATTCCCATTCATTAGAATTTGTTTCACTTCCCTCTTGCAATTTGTGAATTTGCTCCACTAGACTAGTAGTAGCCTTTTCTATAACCTTTCCTTTATACCCTAGCCTTTTAGTGTCTCAGGCTGATAATGAAGAAGGTTGTATGGGTTCAATAATTCCTTATTTTCTCAAGCCTATGGGACTATGGCCATCATATCCCATTTTTTGCAAAATAGTGAAACTCATGCCATATTGTTCAGTTGGTAATTGTGGTTGTTATTCTTGTGGCTTGAGTTCACTTTCTTCTTTGTATAACCATTGGAGGATATCTTTCTCTTCACTTTCTTCTGATAGATTACCCCATTTGACAAAAGGTCCTTCAAGATGCTTCAATGATTGTTGTTTGGACACATATGGTTTGCCATGGGATTTGGGTGAAAGAGGTAATTGTGTGATACAAAAGGATTGTTCAATGGAATACTCTCCAACACCTTTGTCCTTAATCTTGACTTTCACTTCAGCAGATTTAGATGTAGAGACTAATGAGCTTATATAAATATGGGAGGTAGATGATGAGGTTGTACGATTAGTGGGTATAATGATTTCAGGCTTAGGTTTGATGGTATTGCAATATTAAAATGGATCAGGATCACCTTAGATTGTAATCTCTTGACCATTGTACGGGAATTTTATATATTGATGATAGGTAGATGGCACGACTTTCATTGCATGAATCCAAGGGTGTCCAAGGAGAATGTTATAGGCTAAATCCATGTCAAGGACTTGAAAAACCACATCTTTTTGAATCGGTCCCACTCTTATGGGTAAGACAATAGTTCCTTTAGAAGATCTTTCCTCTTCATCATAGCCTTTGATGGTCATTTTCTTCTTTGAATCAACAACATTTTCAGAAAACCCCAATGCAAGGATTAATTTTAAGGTACATATATTTAAACCAAATCCTCCATCTATAAGGACTCATTTGATTCTATGCTTCTGAATGAGTACCTCAATGTGGAGAGATGAATTATGAGGCTGGTGAATGGCCATATCATCATTTTCGATGAAAGATAGGAAATAAGGCATGGTGAGATGTCCCACCATGGCTTGAAACTGCTCTTGGTCCAGATTTGTGGGTACAGTAGTTTCTAGTAGAGCTTTGTCTAGGATAGCTTTGTGAGATGGTGAAAGACACAAAATCTCTAATATGGATATGTGTGTGGGTGTCTTTTTGAGTTTCTCTAAGACAATGTATTGGTTTGATATGGAAGATGGCTTGGGTGGAGCTCCTTAAAGAGTGATCTTTCCTCAATGGGTAGTAACATTAATTTCAGGCTTGTTATTTATGGTAATCACATTGACATGTGAATCATATTCGGATATATGATTAATGGTGTACTCATAAGATACTTTCGTGTAATTAGCATTATTACCACCATTATTGTTTTTGTTTGAGGCACTTCCCTTCTTATAGTTAGGAAGTGGATTCTTAAATGCCACATGTTCTTCATTGGATGTATGACCATCAATTGATATGTCTCCTCTATCTATTAAGTCTTGAATTGTATTTTTCAACCTTTGACAATCATTTGTTTTGTGATCTTTGCTTCTATGAAACTCACAATAATTAGAATCTTTCCACCATGAAGGTTTGAATTTGGGTTCATATTCTCTTGCTACAAGAAGCGTAATGAGATTATTTGCAATGGGTTTTCTCAAGATAGATTCAATGGATTCTCCTAATGGTGTAAATCTTCTATGAGGAGGATTGAAGTTTGTTGGTCTAGGTTCATTATTGGTTGGCTTGTTTGAAGAAGATTTGTTTTGTGGACTTGATAGATTTAAGATGGGTTGTATTGATTTAACATGTTTTGTATCTACAACCCCATCATTCACAATGTTCTTGTTCTTGTTCTTGGTCCAAAACCTAGATTTGTCCGTGTTGTTGTTTGAACTAGTAACATCCTTATAAATCTTAATTTGTCCTTTGGCTATCAATGCTTTTTCTATGAGTACTCCCATCTCAATAACCTTACTAAAAGAAGTAGGACATTGAATTTGGAGTTGATAGCTTAAGTCAGGGTTTAAATTGTGGACAAACATTTCTATCATTTGTTTTTCAAGGATGTAATATGGACATTTGCTTGCAAGTTGTCTTCATTTTTGCAAGAAAGTAGCAAAGGATTCTCCACTCTTTTGTTTAGTGTTGCAAAGATCTAACATTCATATATCGTGCTCAATGTTATAGGAGAAGTGAGCTACAAATTTGTCCACTAGTTCGTTAAATGTTCAGATTCTAGGAGGTAATTGTGAGAACCACTCCATGGCTTGACCTCCTAGGCTAGGTGGAAAGAGTCGCATAGATAAGTATCATTGTGAGCAATTTCTAAACATGTAGCACTAAATTCTCTAATATGGTCACGCGGATCACCTTTTCCCCTATATTTATCAAACTTGGGTACTTCAAAATTAGAAGGGAAAGGTACCATAACCAAGATTTTATCAAACGAATAAAGGGATATGTCTTCTAATAAATATTGTTTTGTTGAAGACCCAATTTGTAGATCTACAAATTATTGTTGCAAAGCTTAGATTTGTTGAGTAAGTGCATCTAATGGATTTGTCTCATCCTTAGTTTGCTTGTTCTTAGGAGCTTCAGTTTCCTTGTTCTCAATGATGTTGGATGAAAGATGTATAGATATAAGTGATGGCTTTGATGAGGTGTAGTTTGACTGAAAGATGATATGATTTGATTGAATGTGTTGATGGTAGGATTTTCTAAAGTGTTGTTGTGATCTTTGTTCAAACAATAATCTTGAGCTATGATATATAGCTATCAAAGTGTGATCCAAAGTAAGTCAAATAGGGCTAATAGAAATCACTATGATGGAGACTACTTTGTCATATTTTTAGTGTAGTTCCTAGATAAAGAACGATGGATCCTGATAGGGAAACTAACTAAATTGTTGTTTAAATAACAAGATCTCAAAGGTACTTTGCAAAAACCTTGTTTTTGTTTGTTTGGGGAAGGATAAGTATGAGGTGAGTGTGAATGTGTTTAGAATGGATATGAGATGTATGTGTATGGTTAAAATGACTTCTGAAATGAATTCTATGTTAAAATGGGTATCCAAATCTGATATGGTTGTTTGTACAAGACTAGGGGAAGTGCTCTCGGATATGGATGCATAGTTTCAAATGCGTAGAAATAGTGTGTATATGCGCATGAACAGGAAGTGTATGCGTAGTTTTATATGCACAAAAATAGTGATCACATGTGCAGTAATAAAGTTTATATGTGTAGAAACTGTATATGTGCAGCAACTATGTTTGAATGCGTAGAAATGGTATATGCGCAGCAAAAGTGTTTAAATGCACAGGAGAAATGGGTAAATGCACAACTCTGTGCAAATGACTAAATTTGATCAAGTTTGTTTGTTTTTGGCATGTTTTTCTAGGTAACCTATTATTTTTGTGATGATTTTCTCTGATTTTAGGCAAGAAAACATAGTAAACAATACAACACAATGGCTATTTGTGACAATTAGTGTATGTTCAAGGCTTATAAAAAGCCCAAGTTTTCATGAGTATAACACAAGTTGAAAAACAAATCAAGCACTTTCTATCCCTAAAGACAAGGCTTCATTGCGATACATCAGCTCACAACTCGAAATCTCCATCGACTCAAGTGTCATCACACCTAGAGTGGGTGTGTACACTTTTTCGTCTTTGCGAGAGAGGATAGATAGGGGCCTCTAGGACTAGAAGGATGATCCAATCACCCTTTCCCTGGAAAGATACAAGTAGCTTATTCAATTATGAGGATTTCATCTCATCTCAAGGGAGGCAATGGTGAGTAATCTTGAGGGCTTATAATGATTCCCCTTGCACTGAAAATTACCGCAACGTTCGAAGGTGAGTCAGGTGGACACTAACTACAAGGTTGATAGTTAATTCGGGGGACCAACACCTTGCGAGCATCCGGAAATCCACTAAATACTTTAACCAATTCTACTAAGAGTCTCATATACCTCACACAATGCAGAAATTTCTTTCACAAAGTGTTGGTACGCCTCTTTTCGATTTGGCACCATAAGGCAGGGCTAACGCTGGTTAAGACTTGGCTTCACCTTATCCAATTTATATAGCGATCTGAATGAAATATCTGCTTAGAGTCGTCCCTTGGGGTGAGCAGCTCTTTTCCCACCAAGGAAGGCTCTTCTAAAGGATAAACAAAAAATAAAAAAGAGAGGGATCTAGTTTTTTGATGACCCAAGTTTGCACAAGGGGAGAGCATATACCTATCACCTCAAAAACACAATAAATACTTATTTATTTACGTTTCTAGATTAAGCTAAGTGCGACTAATCTAACAACACAAGATGCCATATTTGTATGATAAAAGAAAAGAAAACATAGTCAAATTAAGCCCCTAAATTAAGCTATGTTTTGATTGTATGCAAGATGTCCAATTAACCCTCCTAAATTAGACTATGTTATGATTGTATGCAAGATTGTCAAATTAACCTTCCTAAATTAGACTATGTTGTGATTGTATGCAAGATTAGATGTGTAAAATTACTCCTATTTTAAACTAGATGCTACTAAATTATCAATGTAAGAGTAAATGCAACAATTATGTCTAAATCAAAGCCATAAACCTGTAAAAACAATTGTCAGTAGTTTTTAACATATAGTCTTCGACCTTTGACAACAGCTACATATCATGTCCCCGTATTAAGGCATTGTTTAAATTAAAGATTTAAAACCCTGTGTTAAAAGACGATGAAGGTGCTTTGGTAAAATATCAATTCAAATGATAGAAACCATTATATATTATTTAATGAATAATATTAAATAATATTATTATATGAATATTTTAATTAAAATATAATATATTTATATTATTATATTTATAAGTATTGATATGAATATAATATTAAATTGAGTATAAGTATGATCATATAAAAATGAATATATATATATATATATATACAACAATTGTAGCAAGTAGCGATTATATTCATACATAGCCAAGTATTAAAGACAAAGATAATAAGACAAAATAAGGATAAGACAAGCATCACTCCTCATAAGAAGACAAAAAGGCAATAAAAAGTCAACAAATCAGTAATGACAAAGACCAACTATTAAGAATTACTAGCGATTATGTGAATATTAATAAACAATGATTACAAAGAGTTAGAGCCAGCACCCGTGTTAATGAAGAATGGTGACCATTGACTAAAAAGACACCAATCCAAGATATATAAGAGGTTCGCTTGGACAGAAATAGGAATTATATCAACGAATCATTTCATCCACAACAATCTATCAATTTATAATATTTATTCAATCACAAACAATCATAATATAAATCAAACCAAGCAATATAGCATAACATACGAACCAGAATTCAATAGCATTACTAAGTAAGCAATTATTATCTATCTTCATCAGCAACGTCTAAGCATTACACAACAATATATCATCACCGATCAGAGAGAACACCCATTGATCAGCACTGATAAATATAGAAGCATCGAATAGGATAAGTATCTATCATCAACATATAGGTGACTACAATAAACCGTGTACCTTATCATTCATTGTATCAAGCAATATAATCACATGGAAGAGGAAGAAGACAATAAGAAATATATCAAAGGAGAATAAAGACTAAGTTATATATATATATATATATATTCTATAGCAAGGATATAAGTATTTTAAAAATCATCATATAAGTATCCATCGAATCAGTCAGCATCTTGGCATCATCGAAGGACATAAAACATCATCTAGACATCATCACCGAATCAAAAAAACAATAATTCATCTCTCAATATTAAACCAAGAAGGCAAAACCAAGAAATTGGTAATTAATCCACTCTTATATATTAAATCTGAGTATACCAAAATCACAAGCCAGCATATAAGGCATATCTCTTAATCATTATAGCATCTTACAATCTTCAGTCTACCACCAATCCATTATTATATCTGGAGTAAGCACAGCAAGCTACATAAAGGTATGTGAACTCTATCTTGTAAGTTATGTTCCAAACAAAGCAATTGAACTGTTTGAATATAATATAGGAATGTTAGTAAAATGAGGAAATTGTCATGTAAGATATGATAATACATAGAATGATTAATAGTGAGAAATAATCATATATCTTAGAGTGAAATCAAACTACATGGTTATCATAGTTGCTAATGCGTGAATGAATATAGAAATATGATCATAAATTAGAAGTTGAAACATGTTAAGAAGTTATCATAGAAAAATGAGCAAATGATACTGTAAGTAGATAGAATAGGATGAAAGCACATATGAATAACTGCTATGTTATCTTAATCAAGTAGGATAGTCATAGAAATTGATATCATAGAAATGAATACATGGAATAGATGGAAATATAATATTATGATCATAATTATGATTAAGGCATGGGAGTGCCTATATGATGAATGTTATTCCTATAAGGGAGTAAGTTAGATATTGCCAAATAATATAATCAACGAAATAGTAAAGATAAGTCTCGTAAGTATAATCAGGGAATGCCCGGGATGAGAATAGAACCCTCATCATTAATCCACCTACACACTCTATAAGTATGAGACTGGTGGTTAGGGAAGTGGCTAGAGTCTAGCACTCGAGCTAGTGAAGTATCTCCCCTCTGAACTAAGGGTGAAGTATTGTTGGCAGTAGCATGAAGCCCTTGGACCTAGGGCAAGGGTGAAGTATTGCTGGAAGTAGCATGAAGCCTTGAACCTATGGTTGTGTAAGACATAGATATTAGAAATGGCTTAACAATAGGTGACCCTCGAGCTAGCAATAAGCCCCTCCGAGCCAAGGGTCAAGTATCACTAGGAGTAGCTAATGTCTCTCCTGAGGTAAACCATGGAACATATATAATAGATATGAGGAAATGTGAAATGCATCTTGAATTATGATTATAAGGTTACTAACTCTAAGAGGAAATATGAAAATTATATGAACTTTGATATTGATATTTATATGAGATTATTGACTCTAATTGCAATATGATGATATTATAAAGATGAATTAGTTACTAATGTTCTCTTTTACAAGTTGAAATTGTGTGCAAGGTTGAGAAAATTTTGACTTGCTAGAAGGGGACATTACACTACACCACAAGTTAGTAACTAGATTAGTCAAAAACCTAAACCTAAAATGCTAGATACAAATGCACAGAAATAGAGTGTGAATGCATAGAAATATGGATTATATGCGCAACAACATCATATGCACGAGAATAGAGCTCAAATGCATAGAAAGACCATTTTTGTTCATGTAGGCCTTGTTTTTTGTACGGATGCGCAATTCTGGAACTCAAATGTGTAGGAACGACCTGTTACGACTGTGAACACACAAAAACTCAAACTTTGATATTAAATTTGGGGCAAGGCCCCATGGTGAGCACCAAAATGTGATTTGTTATTTGGAAACAACTGTAAAAACCTAATAAGCTACCACAATACTCTAGATTTCTACTCAAATTCAAATCACCAATGAAACTAAGAAAAATATAGAAATTGAAGAAAACAATATTTTATACCTTCAAATGCAAACTCCTCCTTCATGTTCCATTGTGTCCTATCTTCTCAAGATCTTGCTAATTATGATGATACTCTCAGAATTGTACTTCTTGTTTTCAATATGACTATGAGATGAATGGACTTGTGGAATCTATGCAATGTAAATAATCCTACAATGCAAGACTATGATAATGACCTTGATGAAGCTAATGCAATGCTATTGATAATTATGAGATGAGGATAATGACACTATGAAGCTAAATGTTATGAATCTAAATGGTAATGCAACAATGGAGATTGATTGAGGATAATGATATGCAAATGGGGGTCCAAAGGCACGCTTGAATACTTGATATGATTTCTGTAGCATGTAAGTACGATTGCTCTTGTGATGCAAATTGAAGGTGAGGAACTTTCTTTTATAGGCAAAGGAGGGCTTAGATCCAAGTGTCAAAAGATCCATGGTTGAGGAATTGGTCTTGTGACATGTATGTTCAAGATTGAATTGGTTGGATAAGGAGAGATATAGAAGGAGGATGTTCCTACTACATTGACAAGATGGAGGGATATGTGGGACAAGGAGCCACATGGGGAGATGCTCACAAAGACCATGAGAGAAAGATGGAAGAACATGAGATAAATATGTAAGAAGGAGTCTATGTTTGTTGGAATATTGGAGGGAATATAGGATTTATGAGACAAGTGTCTCATAATCAACTTTGACCATGATGATGTGAAAAAACCAACTTCTACAAAGTAGTGATGGTTGAGAGGAAATAGGGCATGTGTTGAGAGGATAAATGCTTAATTAAATATTTTTAATATTTAATTTATGGTGCAACATGGAGGTGAGGTGTCAAATGATGTGTAGGGTGACATGGATGAATGATGTGGATTTTAGGAATGTGACTTTGTCTTAGAAGAATAATTAAATAATTAGAATTATTTAATTAGGGATGACTTTAGAAGAATTAAGATATTTAATTAAATAAATTAATTATTGGAAGAATAGGATGAATGTGAATCAAATAAATAAATTAGGATATTTATTTGTTGATAGAGGAATAAGAATAAAATAAATGTTTGGTTAATTGATCCCCTTCATGACAGCTGCCAAGGGAGAAATAAACATTTTTATAAAAAACAATTGGGGGTTTTGAAGTAGAAGGCATACGGGAATTTTGGGCAGGAAGCAAAAAATTTAAAAATTGCATGGAAGAAGGATTCTTTGGGAAAGAGAAGAAGGGGTTTGATTCCAAAAAAAAATTTAGAGTTGCAACAATAGAGGCAATGTTTCTATTTCAATTTTGCTTGCAAATACAACCAAAAAATCTGGTGATCAAATATTTTTCTAACAATATTTACTAGATGAAGTAGTTTTAATAGGGAATAAGCATAGTGTATAATTTTATTGATTTGGTTCTTCTCAGTATACATTTTCATCTTCTAGTTTGCCATGAGAATGGTTATCCTTTCATATTTGCTTGTAATATTCTATAACTAGAAACCCCAACTAGTTTGGTATAATCCCTGAGTGAATATGGGGATTTTTCATTTTTCTAAATTAACATTCCTAGGATAAATGAGAAAATACCTAGTTTAAAGAAATCAATGCCACATAAATCTAGGCAAATTTAAAGATTAAATTCCATCTTTTAGTAATTTTCTAAGTAGAAATTATGAGTACCAGATAACAAAAATGAAATGTGATGCAGGAGCATCCAGTTCCACAAGCAATCGGCATCACCCAAAAATATTTCAGGTTTTCAGTTTTTGTTTCAGTTCAGTTTTTGTTGTGTCTTGTTTTCTTTTGTGTTGGTTTTGGGTAGTTTTCTATAGGAAGATTTTTAGTCTACAATTCGCCAAGTGAGGGGCATCATCTTGTAGAAGACCCATCTGGGTATCCCCAGTTCAATTTTGGTGAAGATTGGACAAGAATTGGCTAAGTTAGAGCCAGTCAGAGAATTTCTCAGTTCACGAACTATTCAGTTCACCAATCCATCAGTTTGTCGACAGCCAAGTTAGTCGATGAGAACTTTCACCAACAACTCTTCAAGACAGGTTACATTTTTCCAAGTTTGACTAAGGGGAGCTTTTGGTCGGTAAAGTTCCTAGTTCAAAAACTATTTAGTGCACCAATAGCTTAGTTCATCGATGGGCAATTTCTCCAACTAAGCTTAAAGGCCAACTTGCAACTCTACAAGTTTATTGAAAAGAAGCCTTCATTCGGTAAAGTTTGAAGCTTAATAGGTTCATCAGCAAAATCTTAGGTTTGTGAACCCTTAGGTTCACCGATACGACATTTCGTCGATAAAGGCTTTAAGGAGTGGAGTTCGTAGTTTATTGAATTCACCGATAGGCGATAAAGTAGAAGTTAAAATACTCTAATTTTGCGAGGCATGATTCTAAAGTTCGTGGAGAGAAGAAATCACCAATAGAAGAAAAAGAATTAAGTCTTCGGCTAGTTTGTTGTTTTTGAAAATTGTTGATAAGCTGATAAAAGGTTCGGGAAAGATAACTTTTGCTGATAAAAGGGAGTTGATGGTTTAAATCTTATTGTATATCGAAAAATTTGGATTTATAAATGGAAATGATCAAACAATTGAAATGCATAACCTAAATCCAAATAATTCAATACCTCGAAGATGCAAAATGAGCTTGATTGATTGATCGCTTTGTTGTGTTAATTGCTCGATTCCGCAGCATAACGTTGATAAGGAGATAGATGATGGATGCAAAGGCTCTAATGATATTTCAACAGCATGTGGATACTTGAGGATCAATGCCCTTTTAGAAAATTTGACAGAATAAGGGTGCTTAAGGCTCAATGCATGCTAATGGCTTGTGAGGGGGTTGATTTATAGGAAAGGCTTGGTTCCAATGGATGGCTAGGATCAATTAGGGCTTTAGGTGAAATGGATGGATAGGATTAAGTTAGGTTTCCTTGCACATCAATAAATTGTAGTCATATGACATGTGGCAAAGGAGGATGAGGCTTAGGTGTGCTTGTGTAGATAAATACTAAAATTAGGTCCCATTAGTTGTGCATGTGAAAGATAAAAGTTGTAACACAACACATGATTGACTAGACAAGTGTTGGAATGTGATGAAAGATAAGTGTTTAATTCAAATAAAATATTTGAATTAGTTGGGATATGAGTTGGAAATTAATTAAATAAATAAGATTTATTTAATTAATTGGATAAATGAATAGGATGGGATAAGATATGGAGGACTTAATTCAAATAAAATATTTGAATTAGTTGGGATAGGAGTTGAAAATTAATTAAATAAATAAGATTTATTTAATTAATTGGAAAGTGGGATTATGCATGTGAAATTAATTAAATAAATAAAATTTATTTAATTAATTGGCTAAGTAGGATGAGGATGGGATTGAATGGGATTTTAATTAAATAAATAAAATTTATTTAATTAATTGGCTAATGGATAAATGGGATTAAGAGTGGGATTTAGGACAAAAAATGGCTTATGATGTTTAGGATAATGTTTTAACAAGGTGTTGTAGGACATGGACAAAGTTGGGACAAATTTGGGTGTCTACACTTATTATCGGTAAACATTTTAGTTTATGAAATAACAAATTTGTCGATAGCAAGTGGCGGTGAACTTTTAAGTTCGCGAAGAGCTTCATTTGTCAATAACCCCCTTCTATTGATGTGTCAGGGAATATTTAAGTTCATGAACCTGAGCAAATGCCAATAGAGGACTTCAAAGTTCGTGGAAGTTCCATATTGTCGAAAAAGACTTCCTTGGTTCATGGAAGAGATATTTTGTCAATAGCTTTAAAGTTTATTTTTTTGATAGCTGTTATAGGGAGATTTAAAGTTTAAAAAGGACCCACAATCCTAATGTATGGGACTTTATTAAGGGATGTTTATTTTTATTAGTCAAATAGTATTATCATTAATCTATTTGGTAATCTGAAATGTTAAAAGGTTGTTTGAATACTTGTCTGTTCCATTCCATAATTGAATAATTGTTCAACTTCCACTCAAGAAGAATAAAAGGGCAATTGTCATTCTTGTTTGGGCATTCCTCAGGAAGGAATTCCTCAGGGGGAGGAACAAAGGCAAGATTGTTGCAGATTAAGGGTTCCACTCAACACAGAGGGGTGTGGTTATTCCTTGCAGATACCTAGTCTACTAATGGATGATAGTAGACTGGGGTGATCTCTATGTTGTTGAAAAGTGATTTGGTGTTGTAAGCACATAATCGATTGAGTATTGCATTGTAAAGCCTGAGGCTGAGGCCTAGAAGACCAATATGATTGTAATTGTTAGTGCTATGAATTCTTAATAAAATAGTTTTAGATTTGTGTGTTGTTATATGAATTTGTGTAGTGTTGGCTACATGACTGGGCGGTTTGGTAAAACCCCCTAGTCATGACTGCATCAAAATGCCTTGGTTATGGGTACAATATTGCGCCAATTTGATGTTCTTTTTTATTCATGTCTGAGAAGAGGCTATCCCTATAGGGAAATGGTTTAAATTTTTCTTGACTGAACAAATTCTCAAAAAAATTAACTGCTAGGATTTCGTATTATTGGAATGCTTGGAGTGGATTTTTTTAAGGTAGAGCTATCGGATACAGAAATCTGGATTTAAAATTTCACGACTTAATTATTCTTACTAAAAAATGACTAGCATTCAACAATTCATAGGAAGATAGTTTGAAGTTTTATTTTAGCTCCTTTGTCAAAACTAGAAAGGGGAATTTAAATTTTTCTGAGAGGGATCAAAGACCCCATGACTAGTTTATGGAGGGCCTTAGAAGGAGAGGCTACACCTACTCTTATAAGGACAAGCCCTCTTAAGAGAGGATGCACCTCCTTTTAGAGGAGTGAGCCCTTTTAGATAGGTTGTGCCTCCTTTAAGAGGGGCAAGACCTCTTAGAGAGGTTGTGCACCCATAAAGAGAGGCTAGTCCTTCCTTAACAAGGGATGCCTCATTTAGTGGGGTGAATCCCCAATTTTTTTTCAAATAAAATCTATTTGTACAGAAGAAAAAAAAATATTAGCTATAAACTTTAAAAAAAATCTTTGTGATTTGATCACTTGATCAATAGGATAAGTTACTGTTTTTTTGTATCCAACCCATGGTAATCTCATTTTGTTGCCTAGTTTTGTGTAATACTTTGTAGTTCAAACTATTGTTGTTCAAAGCTATTTGATTAAATCCTCTGAGATAGAAGTTAATGGTTGAGGAGTACTGTTGTTTTTTTAATGACTGTCTGGTCAGAAAATCAACAATAGAATTAGTTTGGGAGTAGATAGATAACTCTCCAAACTAAAAACATAGAGAAAACAATGAGATTGAAATTTCTTTATTATGAACAGATGCAAGAGTAGACGTGTATTATATGTTATCTATTCATTCTAATTCATTGAAATAATTCTTCAGGAAATGAATTATTTTCTTTGGCTTAAATACATGAACCAAGAAGAAGTGTGGACTTGATATCAAGTTTTGATTGATTTGGCTCTACCTTCAATAGAGTGATATGATTTGAGTTTTACTTGTTGATAGTGCATTTAGTTACTAGATTATGTACCTATGGATTGTGCTTATGTAATTGTTATGATATTGTTATTCAAATCATTGTGTGATCAAGACATGCTTGGAAGGGTGCTGTCGTGACTTAAAATCTTAAAATTGCTTTGGCCAAAGCTATAAACTCAATAATTAGGAAAATGAATTGTTGAGTTATTTTTCCACTTCATGTGTTATGGACAATGAATTGCTTGTGATTTCCTGATAACCTTTAGATAGTATGCATTCATGTCAGAAAACCAAGACAACATAGTTTTCATGCATGTCAACCATGGTTGGCTAGGCTCTTCATGATGGGTCAGGCTCCTCATGTGGGTAGCATGGGGAAGCCTAAGGCTTCATGGCAGAGTGGAAGTTGTCCCGATGATGCAAGAGCCCTTCTCCAAGGTGCAAAGAAGGGATATCCAGATGAGAGATTCCACTTTGGATAACATATGACACCAGCATATTTAACATGGAGTATGAATGTTCATGATATGTACTCATGTATGAAGGACTCAGTCCTCTTGTATTGCAACTTGAGACAATTGTATTATTCAAACTATTTGATTATATATATGTATTGGCTAGAATTTGATAAGTATGATAGACTGATATCATATGCTACCCGATTCCATGATGTATGGTTGATATACCATAGATTTTGTAATTTCATTAATAGATAAAATTCTTGTAATTTATTCATGTTGCAAGTATGTGCCTAATTGGTGTTGTCATTGATGTTAACATATCTGTGTTGTCATTGGTGTCAACTATGCTATTATTTTGTTGTTTACTTGTAATGAGTGAGATGCTTTGTATTTACTTATGTAAGTGATCCTGATATTGAGGATATTGAGAAAATTAGCTCCTCCAGTGGAAACTGTGTATTGTATTCAGAAGAATAGTCCAGAAGTTTGCTCTGCATTTCTTAAAGATTGAATATCCTTTTTGTGGTTTGAAAGTTATTTAGAGTCATGTCTGAAGATGTTATATTTCAAGTTTGAGCTCTCCGCATGAAGATTTGAGTGAGTTGTGTTTACCAGAGTGAAACCTATTTTTTCTATGTATTCAGTTGTGATAGATATTCTACTCCGCATTGGCATTTCACCATCTGTGGTTCTGGAATTAAGTTTGTAATGATGATAAGTGCCTTCAACTCTAATGGTTCATGGTTTGGTGGTCCGCAAGCAATTTTTTCCTTTATGGCAGTTGATGACAATTAAGTTCATGTGCTTCGGATTGAAGAATCTCATGGATAAAGTGGTTAGAGGTTGTGCGGATGTTCCTAGTGATTATAGTGTAATTGTGGATGTCTCCTAATCATCTTCCTACCTTTAGATTAGTCTGCAGAGAGAAATCTAGATCATGGTTGAAGATTGTTCCTAAAAGACTTAGTGTGAACACCAGTCTTGGCCGACTTGGTTGTTCTCACTAATTGTAGAGATGCATTGAAGATTTTAGAAGCATGTCATGGCATGAAGGATTGCATTTGAGTCCCAGCTAAGGCATGATGTGATCCGTATACATCTATACATCTTTTCCTTAACATTTTTTTGTATTAGGTCCAGACCTATTTTATGTATGTTTGTAATGCCGACCTTGGAGATTGTTCTAATGGCTGATGAATGTAGTGCCGACCTTGATGTACATTCCAAGGTTGATGAATTGTATAAAGGTGTGTAATGAAATCATGAAAATGATATCCTTGGGAAAAATGTGAAGATAAGTGTGAAGTGTAAAGGTAAAGCAGAGCAGAGGAAATGTATTGCGCTTCAATGGAACTGAACCCTGGCATGGAGTAGATGTTATTATCTCAGTTCAAAAATCCTTGGCAATGAGCCGATCTTCTGATTTTTAATATTGTTATAAATTATATATTTATGTGGGCTAACACCCACCATGGTTTTTCCCTTATAGGGTTTTCCACGTAAAAATCTAGTGTCTCCTATGTTGAATGTGTGATTGTGATTAAGTTTATGGTTTCATGCTTTCATGGTTAAATTTGATTATCAATAATTGAATAGTTGATGGTTTGATAATTATATGAAGTCAAGTTTTTGTGACAACTGATTCATCCCCTATCTCATTTGTCCTGTGTATTTCAATAATTGGTATTAAAGCAAGTTCCTCGGAAGAAAGCCTAACAGCTTGAGGAAGATCCAGGATGTCATTTAAGAAGGAAGCTCCATAGTTTAATGGAACAAATTATGCTCTCTGGAAGGTACGAATGAAAATTCATCTCCTTTGTCTTGGTTATAAAGTGTGGAAAGCTACAGAGATAAAATATACCATGCCTTAAAATGGTTTGACAACTGAAGATGAAATCAAAGAATATGAGTTGAATATAAAGGCTAGAGATGCCCTACTAAGTGCATTGACTGACACTGAGTTGATAAAGGTTATGGATCTAGAATCTACAAATGAAGTTTGGGAAAAGTTGAAAAAATTGTATGAAGGAGATGATTCTGTCAAACAAGCCAAGCTACACGGCCTAATAGCGAAATATGAGAGTTTAAAGATGAATTAAGATGAAAACATAACAGCCTTCATGCAAAGGGTTGATGAACTTGTCAATGGAACCAAAGGTATGGGAGGAACTATTGGTGATAAGGAAGTTGTGATGAAAATTCTTAGATCACTATCAAAGTCCTACAGTCACAAGGTAGTTGCAATTGAAGAAGTAATGACTATAAAAACTATCGACAGAGATCAATTACTTGGAAAGCTTATAGCCTTTGAGATGAGAGAGTTTGGTGATGCCCTGCTAAAAGTTGAGACTGCTTTCAAAGCTAGTACTTCTGATAAGATCTCTAGAGATGAAAAATACAAAGTGGAGCCTATTGATGACTTTGATGAAATTGAAGCTAACTTTGCTGACAGATTGCAAAGAGGTTCTAGTAGGTGCAAAGGCAAATTACCTTTCAAATATTTTTCATGTGGTAAAGTAGGTCATTATGCTTCTAGATGTCCTGAAAGAATTGAAGGAAATAGAAAAATATTTGAGAAGAGGCCTAAAGCTCCAAAGAAATGCTACTATGTTAGAGATCTTGATGATGAAGGTGTGACTGATGATGGATATGATGATGCTATTACTAGTGCAAATAAATGCTTGTTCATTGCTATTAAAGAAGAACCTGTGTCTACTAATCCTGCTAGCTATGTGAAGGAAGAAATACCAGTAGAAGAAAGTACTTTGGTTGTTCAGGTTGAGAAAGATAAGGATGAATGGATTATTGATAGTGGATGCTCACATCACATGGCTGGTGACAAAAGTAAGTTTGTTAGTTTTGATTTAAATATGATGGCAGACTGGTTAGGTTTGGAGATGATACAGGTGGTAAGATTTGTGGAAAAGGATCTATTTCTTTCAATGAAAAGCACAATATTGATGATATATGTAAAAGGTTTTAAGCACAATCTTTTGAGTGTTGGACAGATGTGTGGCAAAGGTTATGATATGAGATTCAAGGACAATGGATGCAAGATCGTGGAAAGCTCCAAAGTAGTGATTGCTACTAGTAAAAAGACCAGAGGTAATGTTTATCATTTGAAAGGAACTAATGATTATTCTTAATTGGCTCAGACTGATGAGAGTTGGTTTTGGCATAAAAGGATGTGTCATATCAATTTTGACAACTTGGTAAAGATAAGTTATGTTCAGGCTGTAAGAGATCTGCCTAAACTTGTGAAGCCTACCAACATCATTTGTATAGAATGTTAATTTGGGAAACAAACAAGAACAAGTTTCAAAAGTAAAGAACAATCCTCTGCTGGATTAGTGGAGCTGGTTCATACAGATCTATGTGGTCCTACAAGAACAAGAAGTCTTCAAGGAGACAGGTATTTCATGTTGCTTATTGATGATTACTCCAGAATGATTTGGGTCACTTTTCTAAAAGATAAATCAGAAGCCCTAAACAAGTTCAAAGCTTTCAAGGCAATGGTTGAAAATGATTTAGATTTGAAGATTAAGTGCTTGAGGTCTGATAGAGGAGGTGAGTTCACATCAAATGAATTCAATATTTTCTGTGAAGAATAAGGGATAAAGAGACAATTGTCTGCACCTAGGACTCCTCAACAGAATGGAATTGTTGAAAGAAAGAACAAGATAGTTCAAGAGGCTGCTAGGATTATGTTGAAAGAAGCTGACCTACCAGAAGTGTACCGGAGAGAAGTAATAAACACTGTTGTGTACATCCTAAACATGGTTCAAGTAAAAGGTAAGAGTGCTAAAACTCCTTATGAATTGTGGTATGGAAGAGCTCCCACAGTTAGATACTTCAAAGTTTTTGGTAGTAAATGTTATATCAGAAGAGAAGAAGATCTAGGCAAGTTTGATGCTAGATGTGATGAAGGAATCTTTCTTGGATACTCTATCAAGAGTAAGGCCTACTAGAGCTACAATAAGAGATTGAAGAAGATCATTGAAAGTGATAATGTGAAAGTTGATGAAGACAGAGGAAGAATATCATACCTAAGTGACTATGAATTAGATGAACCCGTTGTTATATCAAGTGAAGAAAAAGTGGAACAAGAAGACAATCAAGATGAAGAAGAAAAGGCTCTAAAAAATGCTCCTAGGACTCCCAAGTATGTAAGAATTAATCATTCTGAAGATCAAATTATAGGAGACAAAAGCAAAGGGGTATTGACAAGAAAAAGAGTTGCAGAAGAACAAGTGAATTACTGTTTACTTTCAAAAGTTGAACCTAAAACTATAAATGAAGCTTGCAATGATGAAAACTAGTTAAGAGCTATGGAAGAGGAGCTTACACAAATTGAAAAGAGTCAAACTTGGGAACTGGTTCCTAGGCCTGCTGATAAGAATGTGATTGGCACCAAATGGGTTTTCAAAAACAAGATGAATGAGAGTGGAGAAGTAGTAAGGAACAAATCAAGATTGGTATGCAAAGGGTACTCTCAGGTTGAAGGGATAGATTTCGAAGAAACCTTTGCTCCTGTGGCAAGAATTGAAGCAATTGGAATGTTTTTGGCATTTTTAGCATTTAAAGGCTACAAAGTATATCAGATGGATGTTAAGTCTGCATTCCTAAATGGTGAATTAGAAGAAGAAGTCTACATTGAACAACTAGAAGGATTTCAACTATCAAATCAATGTGATACGGTGTGCAGATTGAAGAAGGCCTTGTATGGACTGAAACAAGCCCCCAGAGCCTAGTATGCATGGTTAGGCAAATATTTTTTGCAATTATGGTTCAGTAAAGACAATGCTGACAACAATATGTATTTCAAAATCAATGATAATTAGATCATGATTGTTGTAGTCTTTGATGATAACATTACCTTGTTAGATCTAGGGCACACAACTGAGAGGGGGGGGTGAATTAGTTGTACAAAAACTTGCTTCTACTTCAAACATGATATATTAATTAACCATTTATGAAAGCACAAAGCATAAACATCGGAGCAGATAAATATCAACACATTAGACACCAAGATTTTTGATGTGGAAAACCCGGTTAAGGGAAAAACCATGGGGTGTTAACCTAAGGATTATTCTCTGTTAGAAGAATAAGAAAAATGAATGACACATGCCAATTAGGGCTCACTGCCCGAGCACACTGCTCACAAGAAGGCACACTGCCTACAAGAGACACACTGTCTACAAGATCATAAGTATCACAAACTTGAACTGGAGAATGACATCTTCACCATGTCTGGATCAGTTCCATTTAAGCCCAAGTCACACCTGCTTTGCCTTTCGCTCTTCCGCTATACCACACTCATCCGCTCCACAACACACTTTGAAATGAACTCACAAACCTTTATTTATACAAGGCATCGACTTAGGAACAATCATCTAAGTCGGCAATCAACCACAAGAACATTCACAAGATGAATAACACATCCAGTCGGCCACCACAAGAACATTCGCAAGATGAACAACTCATCCGGTCGGCTAATCTGAACAAGAACTTCATTCGGAAGAATATCTTCAATTCTGGGCTCTACCACCAATGCGGACCAACAACACAACCTCAACATGATCCAAGAACCTTCACAAGCTTGCCTGAATGACCAGGTACATCCACACTTCCTCTACTCACTGGAATCTCTTCTCTTCCTCATCTAAAACTTCAAGAACACAGTCTATCACCACTGTCATACTGCAAGAGGTGCTTCCAGACCTCCAAACCATTGAGATGACACATCACACAGACATCCCAAACACTCCATCTAATCTGCAAGATAGGATGATGCACTTCTGGATCTCACCGGACCTTTTTGTAGCACTCTGTCACTCCGGACCATCTCCCGGAACCGGTTCTACCTGATCGATCACAACTTCTTCACATCTTCATGCAAACCTCTGAAATCTTAACTGAAACATCGCAAGACTCATATCTACAAACACTTTAATCTACATCCTCTGAATCTCAACCTATTTAGTACTTTTGCCTTCTTCTCATCATTGTTCTTCACTATTCCTGATTGAGACTAATTTTCTCAATATCCTCAGCACACAGCTCATTCAATCCTTCTTGTCAATGCAATATGAGTATGTTGACATCAATGACAACACTGGTTCACCTCATACTTGCAACAATCTCCCCCTTTGTCATTGATGGCAACATATGATGTGAAAAACCATCAAGACAAGAACTTCTCCTTTTTGTCACAGCTCCCCCTATCAACAGCAACTCTTCACATGTCTTCTCTTCCTTTGTTGCTCCCCCTTTGATCATCAACCACTTGTTTTTCACATGTCTTCTCTCCCCCTTTGACATCAATGGCAAAGGGCTCATACTTGCAACTCTAACACTTCAAAAACATACCAGCTGCTCCCCCTGAGTAGCAGTTCCCAATCATCAATCCGGATCACAAGATATGACTGTGATATCCACCGGACTGATGCACATCAGTGCATCCTAGTTCATCACCAGAGGGGCCATTACCCCTAACTTCTCCCGAAGATACTCAAAAGAGTCCTTGGGAAGAGGTTTAGTAAAAATATCTATAATCTGATCCTTGGAGGGTACATACTCTAATCTGACTTCATCCTTGTTCACTTGCTCTCTCAAAAAGTGAAACTTGATAGATATGTGCTTGGTCTTAGAATGCAACACCGGATTCTTAGAAATATTTATTGCACTTGAATTATCACAGAAAATGGTGATAGGCTCCTCATATTCTACTTTAATGTCTCTTAACATCGGCTTCATCCATAAGATTTGAGTGCAACTATCTGCTGCTGCAATGTATTCTGCTTCAGTTGTAGACAGAGATATTGCCTCCTATTTTTTGCTTAGCCAAGAAACCAACCTTTTTCCTAAAAAGAATGCTCCTCCACTTGTACTCTTCCGGTCATCCACATCTCCTGCCCAATCTGCATCTATATATGCATGAAGAGAGAAATCATGATCTCTAGGATACCATAGACCATACTCAACTATCCCTTTTAGATATCTAAAAATCCTCTTGATTGCCATAACATGAGATTCTCTAGAATCAGCCTGAAATCTTGCCACAAGACCAATAGCCTGCATTATATCTAGTCTAGTCTGAGTGAGATACAATAGTCCTCCAATCATTGATCTGTACTTGGTCTGATCTATCTTAGGAGAGTCATCATCTTTGCTCAGCTTACATCCGGTTGCCATAGGAGTGTTTATTGGCTTTGAATCTTCCATACCGAATTTCCTCAACAATTCTTTCACATATTTGGTCTAAGAGATAAATATGCCTTTCTCTGTCTGAGTAATTTGTAGACCCAAGAAGAAATTTATTTCACCAAGCATTAACATTTCAAACTCACTTTTCATTTGATTTGCAAAGGTTTTACACATACTGTCTTTTCCTCCAAAGATGATATCATCAACAAATACTTCAACAATCAAGATGTTTTCCTTATCTATTTGGAAATAGAGATTACTATCAGCAGTACCTTTGTTGAAACCAATCTACACAAGATGCTTATCCAACCTTTCATACCATGCTCTTGGGGCTTGCTTCAATCCATACAGTGCTTTCTTCAACTTGCAGACCATATCATCATGATCAGACAATTGAAATCCATCCGGTTGTTCAATGTATACTTCTTCCAAATCACCATTTAGGAAGGCAGACTTGACATCCATCTGATATACCTTGAGGTCTTTGAAGGCAGCAAATGCAAGAAATAATCAGATTGCTTCAATTCTTGCTACCGGAGCAAAGGTTTCTTCAAAATCATCTCCTTCTATTTGAGAGTAGCCTTTGCAGACCAATCTAGCTTTATTTCTGATTACTTCACCAACTTCATTTAGTTTGTTCCGGAAGACCCATTTAGTTCCAATCACATTTTTGTTTCTAGGTCTGGGAACAAGATCCCAAGTGTGATTTTTCTCAATTTGCATCAACTCTTCCTCCATTGCTTTGGTCCAATTTTCATCATTGCAGGCTTCATTTATTGTCTTAGGTTCAATCTTTGAAATCAGACAACATTCATTTGAATCTTGAGCAATTCTTCTCCTTGTTTGTACCCCTTTACTTTTGTCACCTATGATCTGATCTTCAGAATGATTTAGAGTTACATACCTTGGAACTTTGGGAGTTCCTTGCACTACTGCTTCTTGATCAGGCTCATTCAGACAAACCTCTTCTTCCTGATTTACCGGATCAGTCTGTATCTAAATTTTAGAGGAGGATTGAGCTCCTTGCACTGGAGAATCATTCTAATCATCTTCATCATATTCATAAAAACTTGAGGGCTTCTCAATTCCTTCATCAACTTTCACACTTGTACTTTCTATCATCTTTCTCAATCTCTTATTGTAACACCGGTATGCTTTGCTTTGAGTGGAGTAACCCAAGAAAATTCTTTCATCACTTCTAGCATCAAACTTTCCTAGATCTTCATCTCTTTTGATATAACACTTACTACCAAATACTTTGAAATATCTCATAGTAGGAGTTACACCAAACCAAAGTTCATAAGGAGTCTTACCAGTATTGCTTCTGATTTAAACTCAATTAAGAGTGTAGACTGCAGTGCTGACAGCTTCTCTCCAAAACATCTAGGGAACATTTGCTTCCATCATCATTGTCCTGGATGCTTCCTGGATGGTCTGGTTCTTTCTCTCAACTACTCCATTCTACTGTGGAGTCCTACGAGCAGACAACTATCTCCTTATGCCATGCTTCTCACAAAAGTCTATGAATTCACCAGATGTGAATTCACCACCTCTATCAGACCTCAGACATTTCAGTTTCAATCCGGTTTGATTCTCTACCATAGCTTTGAAGATTTTGAACTTCTCAAGGGCTTCTGATTTCTCTTTTAGGAAGGTAACCCACATCATTCGGGAATGATCATCAATTAGTAACATGAAATATCTATCACCTTGCATACTCTTGATTCTTGTCAGACCACATAGATCAGTATGGACTAATTCCAGTAATCCGGTAGAGGATCCTTGCTTTTGAAAGAAACTCTGCTCTGTTTACCTAGCTGACATTCTTTGCACAAACTATTTGCAGGTTTCACCAATTTTGGAAGATCTCTTACAGCCTGAGTGTTGCTTATCTTGATGATGTTATCAAAATTCACATGACACATCCTTCTATGCCATAACCAACTCTAATCTACTTGAACAAACAAACAACTTTTGTCAGAACCAACTAGATGGAAGATATTACCTTTTGTTTGAGTACCGGATGCAATCTCAGTTCCAGAGTTTCCAAAGATCCTGCATCTTCCATTCTTGAGCTGGAGATCATAGCCTTTGTCCACCAACTGACCAACACTAAGAAGATTGTGTTTCAATCCTTCAACATATAGTACATTACCGGTTTTGCTCTTTCCATCAAAAGAAATAGTTCCTCTACCTCTGATTCTGCCAGCAGAATTATCACCAAACTTTACCATTCCTCCCTCATACCTTTCCAAATCTAAGAACTTGTTCTTGTCACCTGTCATATGGTGAGAACATCCACTATCAATAACCCAATCATCCTTTTCTTCAACTTGAGCAGCCAAAGCTCTTTCTACAACCTTATGATTGACAGATTCAGAGGATATTGAATCTTCTTCCTTGATGGCAATAAACACCCATTCATTTCCGGATTTGCTTCCTATTTCTAATTCATCATCTGTTACTCCTTCATTATCATCTTCTTCATGAACATAATAGCAGTTCTTTTGAAACCTTTGTCTGTTAGCATTTGACCTTGCAGATCTTTTCGAACATCTTGAGGCAAAATGACCAATCTTATTGCAGTTGAAGCACTTAAAGGGTAGTTTTCCTTCATACTTACTGGATCCTCTTGGCAGTCTCTTTGTAATGAGGGCTTCAAGTTGAGTTGTTTCTGCTTCTTCCTCTTCCATGTCTTTCCTTGCTTGATCATACCATGACAGTTTTCTTGAAGAGTTCTCTCCCAGATCAAATCTTTGTTTGCCTTTCACATAGGCACTGGCTTTGAATGCAGATTCAGTCTTGGGGTGATCATCTCCAAACTCAGTCATTTCAAATGCAGCTAGTTTGCCAGCCAATTGCTCTCTTGTAACAGTTGTATGGGCTTTGAATTCATCAATGGCAGCAACCTTGATTTTGTAGGCAGCAGGAAGGGATCTGAGAATTTTGCAAACAATTTCATTTTCATCCATAACTCCACCAGCATTCCTGATTCCACACACCATCTCATTCACTCTTGGCATAAAGGTAGTGATATTTTCATCATCTCTCATCTTCAATCTTTCAAATTTCCCTTTCAGACTTTGCAACCTTGCACTCTTGACAAACTCATCTCCTTCATGCAAAAGTTCTAGTTTAACCTAGATCTCATATGCAGTTGGTAGGTCAATAACATTTGAGAGCTTTGAATCATTCAATGCACTTAGAAGAGCTTCTTTGGTCTGCAAATTGTTTTCAGCATCTGTGATTTCATTCAGAGTTGTCAGACCACCCTGTGGAGGTACATATGGTTTTGTGACCATCGACAAGTATACTTTTCCCATGCACTCCAAGTGACATTTCATGCGACCTTTCCAGAGCGAGAAATTGATTCCATCAAACTTCGGACTATCCTTCTTGTATGACAACATCCTGGATCTCCTCAAGCGGTTAAGCTCCTTTTAGAGGAACTTGGCTCTGATACCAATTGTTAGATCTAGGGTACACAACTGAGAGGGGGGTGAATCAGTTGTACAAAAACTTGCTTCTACTTCAAACACAGTATATTAATTAACCATTTATGAAAGCACAAAGCATAAACACCGGAGCAGATAAACATCAACACATTAGACACCAAGATTTTTGACGTGGAAAACCTAGTTAAGGGAAAAACCACGAGGTGATTAACCCAAGGATTATTCTCTGTTAGAAGAATAAGAAAAATGAATGGCACATGCCAATTAGGGCTCACTGCCTGAGCACACTGCTCACGAGAAGGCACACTGCCTACAAGAGACACACTGTCTACAAGATCATAAGTATCACAAACTTGAACTGGAGAATGACATCTTCACCATGTCTGGATCAGTTCCATTTAAGCTCGAGTCACACCTGCTCTGCCTTTCGCTCTTCTGCTATACCACACTCATCTGCTCCACAACACACTTTGAAATGAACTCACAAACCTTTATTTATACAAGGCATCGACTTAGGAACAATCATCTAAGTCGGCAATCAACCACAAGAACATTCGCAAGATGAATAACACATCCGGTTGGCCACCACAAGAACATTCGCAAGATGAACAACTCATCCGATCGGCTAGTCTAAACAAGAACTTCATCCGAAAGAATATCTTTAATTCTGGGCTCTACCACCAATGCGGACCAACAACACAACCTCAACATGATCCAAGAACCTTCACAAGCTTGCCTGAATGATCAGGTACATCCGCACTTCCTCTACTCACTGGAATCTCTTCTCTTCCTCATCCAGAACTTCAAGAACATAGTCTATCGCCACTGTCATACTGCAAGAGGTGTTTCCAGACCTCCAAACCATGAACAAGTTGAGATGACACATCACACGAACATCCCAAACACTCCATCCAATCCACAAGATAGGATAATGCACTTCCAGATCTCACCGGACCTTTTTGTAGCACTCCGGAGCATCTCCCGGAACCGGTTCTACTTGATCGATCACAACTTCTTCACATCTTCATGCGGACCTCTAAAATCTTAACTGAAACATCACAAGACTCATATCTACAAACCTTTTAATCCGCATCCTCTGAATCTCAACCTATTTAGTACTTTTGCCTTCTTCTCATCACTATTCTTCGCTGTCCCTGATTGAGACTAATTTTCTCAATATCCTCAGCACACAGCTCATTCAATCCTTCTTGTCAATGCAATATGAGTATGTTGACATCAATGACAACACTGGTTCACCTCATACTTGCAACATACCTTTGGAGGAAATGAAGGTATGTGCATAAGGTTTGCAGGAGAAATGCAAAATGAGTTTGAGATGTCTATGTTTGGTGAAATGAATTTCTTTCTGGGTCTGCAAATTAATCAATCAGATAAAGGAATCTTCATATCTCAGTTTAAGTATGTGAAAGAGTTGTTGAAGAAGTTTGGGATGGAAGACTCTAAACTAGTAAGTACTCCCATGGTGACTGGCTACAAGTTAAGCAAAACAAATGAATCACCCAAGACTGATCAGAAAAAGTACATATCCATGATTGGAGGATAGATTTATCTAACTCAAACTAGACCTGATATTATGCATGTAGTTTGTCTTGTTGCAAGATTTCAAGTAGATCTAAGAGAATCACATTCGATGGCAGTAAAGAGAATCTTGAGGTATTTAAAAGGCACACCGGATCATGGCTTATGGTATCCAAAAGATAATGATTTCACTCTCAATGCTTATACAGATGTTGATTGGGCTGGAGATGTTGATGACAGAAAAAGTACAAGTGGATGTGCTTTCTTTTTGGGTAACAGATTGGTTTCATGGCTGAGAAAGAAGCAAGACTCAATCTCTTTGTCAACTGTAGAAGCAGAATATATTGCAGTAGCATGTTGTTGTACTCAAGTGTTATGGATGAAACAAACTTTGAGGGACATAAGAGTTGTGTATGAAGATCAAATTGCAATATTTTGTGACAATACAAGTGCTATAAATATTTCAAAGAATCCAGTGATGCACTCAAGAACAAAGCATATATCTATAAGGTATCGCTTTCTAAGAGAAAAGGTGAGAGAGAATGAAGTAAAGTTGGAATATGTGTCCACAAAGGATCAGATTGTAGATATCTTCACCAAGCTCTGCCTAAGGATACTTTTGAGTATCTCAGAGAAAAGTTAGGGGACATTACCCCTCCTATCCTGAATTAAGATGCATGGAATTGCATCAGTCCAGTGGTTCCCAAAGTCTCATTCTTTGATCTGGATTGATGTTCTGAGAGCTACCTCTTAGGGGGAGTAGCTAAATGTTACTGGTATGAGTTCCTGATAAATAAAGTATTAATATCAGAGAAAGTTCAGTTGGATGAGAGCAGTAGGATGCAAGTATGTGCCCTTTGCCCTTAATGTCAAAGAGGGAGAGAAATCATGTGAAAAACTTAGAAAAGAAAGGGTGTAGATGTGTAAATAGAAAGGGGGGAATCTTGTCTTGATGGTCTTTATAGTTTTTCATATCATATGTTGTCGTCAATGACAAAGGGGGAGATTGTTGCAAGTATGTGCCTAATCGGTGTTGTCATTGATGTCAACATATCTGTGTTGTCGTTGGTGTCAACTGTGCTCTTATTTTGTTGCTGACTTGTAATGAGTGAGATGCTTTGTATTTACTTATGTAAGTGATCCTAATGTTGAGGATATTGAGAAAATTAGCTCCTCCAATGGAAATAGTGTATTGCATTCAGAAGAACGGTCCAAAAATTTTCTCCGCATTTCTTGAAGATTGAATATCCTTGTCTACAGTTTGGAAGTTATTTAGAGTCATGTCTAAAGATGTTATGTTTTGAATTTGAGCTCTTCGCATGAAGATTTGAGTGAGTTGTGTTTACCAGAGTGAAACCTACTTTTTCTATGTATTCAATTGTGACAGAGGGAAAGTATTATGCTCTGCATTTCTTCGCATTGATGTTTCACCCTCTGTGGTTTTGGAATTAAGTTTGTAATGATGATAAGTGCCTTTAACTCTAATGGTTCATGGTTTGGTGGTCTGCAAGCAATTTTTCCTTTATGGCAGTTGATGACAGTTAAGTTCACATGCTTCAGATTGAAGAATCTCATGGATAAAGTGGTTAGAGGTTGTGCGGATGTTTCTAATGATTATAGTGTGCTTATGGATGTATCCTAATCATGTTCCTACCTTTGGATTAGTCCGCGGAGAGAAATCTGGATCGTGGTTGAAGACTATTCCTAAAAGACTTAGTGTGAACACCAATCTTGGCCGACTTGGTTGTTCTCACTAATTGTGGAGATGCATTGAAGATTGTAGAAGAGTGTTGTGGCGTGAAGGATTGCATTTGAGTCCTAGGTAAGGTGCAATGTGATCCGCATACATCTTTACATCTTTTCCTTAGCGAATTTTTGTATTAGGTCGAGACCTATTTTATGTATGTTTGTAATGCCGACCTTGGAGATTGTTCCAACGGTTGATGAATGTAATGCCAACCTTGATGTACATTCCAAGGTTGATGAATTGTATAAAGGCATGTAATGAAATCGTGAAAATGATATCCTTGGGCAAAATGTGAAGATAAGTGTGAAGTGTAAAGGTAGAGCAGAGTAGAGGAAATATACTATGCTTCAATGGAACTAAACCATGGCATGGAGTAGATGCTATTATCTCAGTTCAAAAATCCTTTGCAGTGAGCCACCCCCTGGTAGTGAGCTGATCTTTGCAGTGAGGATTTTGGGTAGTGAGCCCTGTAGCCAGTGAGCCTCTAATTTTTAGTATTTTTATAACTTATATATTTATGTGGGCTAACACCCACCATGGTTTTTCCCTTATAGGGTTTTCCACGTAAAAATCTGGTGTCTCCTGTGTCTTTTGTGTGATTGTGATTAAGTTTATGGTTTCATGCTTTCATGGTTAAATTTGGTTATCAATAATTAAATAGTTGATGGTTTGATAATTATATGAAGTCAAGGTTTTGTGACAACTGATTCACCCCCCCCTCTCAGTTGTCATGTGTATTTCAACAATTCATTACCTTATTTGGTTACAAAAGTAACCATTGATGTCATAAGGTATTATGACTCCTTTGTCAAGGAGATATATATATATATATATAGAAATGATTTAATTCCATAGTATATCACTTGTGTAAAGTCGATAACTTAAGGAACATTTATGATATCTTTGTGCTTGAAGGATATTTGATGATTGTGTTTTCTTGATTTAATTATTATGATATGTATCATAATTAAAGAATTGTTGCATTCTAAGTTGTATTCATATCACTTTTCCCTAAGGAACCATTTCAAACACAATAATCTCTTGAACACCCCCTTCTTGCTCTTGTTATCTTTCAAAGGAATTATTTTGGACATTCAACATGGGAAGATGGAAGTGCATGTTCATTAGGCCGCCATCCTACTACTCTTTTAGGGTGCATTAAAAAAATATCCCTCTCTATGGATAATAAGAACTCAAAACCTCCTAGTAAAGGTAAAGGTATTCAAAAGGGTGACAACCTTGACTCTAGGTTTGGTGGCAAGAAAGGCGAGTCAAGTCCCAAGATGATTAAGAACATTATACTCCCAATCCATCATGGCCTCAATATGACATAGAAATAGAGAAATCCCACAATGGGGAGGATGTGGTGGGTGTAATAGGGAAAGGTAAAAAGGTTTATAAGGGCCTTATCAAGAATATGAGGTCAATTATAATAAAGGGTAAAGATAAGATTAAAAGTGTAGCCAAGGCTAAAGACCCTTCTATTCTTCTTGATGCTTTGGAGGAGGTGATGCTTTGGAGGAGGAGGTTCCCCGGTTTGATGAGGAACCAAGTCTAGGGGAAGAGAAGGATTTAGAGGGTGTTTCTTCCCATGTGTAACATGTCATCTCATATTACCTAGATATACATTCCCAATTTACTAAAAAGTAAATAATCATGATCATCATAAATATTTGTTTAATTAACACATTAATCATTTGCATAATCATTTCATAAAAAAGCACATCTTTTCTAAATATTTTCAAACTAAAAATTTGCAACATATTCAAAGATAGCATGTTAGTGAAATCCTTCACTTTACAATCACAATGTCTTTCTCATGGCAATAAAGATAAATTTACATAAAATTTGACTTTCAAGTCATATAAATAAATATACTGCATCTGGAGTTTTGATATCCATCTTCATAAGTCTTGGCTTGTCATCTACTTGGGAAGGAGAGCATCACCCGAGTGCTTTTCCTCCAACAATAGACCGGTGGTTCCCTGTACACCTTCCTTCCTAGAAGTGGCCCTACCCTTCACGAAGGGAATATATATAAAAATCAATAGGTTTTCCATCTAGAACACAGTGAACTGGATAATGCATGTAGAGACAGATGCATTACTTTGGCCAAAGATTTAATATGAATAGACATTTCACAATGAACATAGTCATTAGTTCACACACTTGTAACTCGACTTAGAAGCTATCTCATTCTACAAGGATTTTAGTTTGACCTAATCTGGTCGATGGAATAAATTAATTAAACTTCCCACTTAGTCCATTTGACTTGGACTTCTAACTCTGATTTTTGGAGTACATTCCAAAGGTTTCTTGCTGCATCTGTAACACAGAATTTGTGACTCCCTATCACTCTATTCCTCATTTCAAAAGTTTGTACATTCTTGGTTTTTGATATCAAGACTGATTTTGGTCTATAACTTCATGAAATTAGTTAAAATGTTTAACTTGGTTCGAGGATTTTCATCTAATCCTTGTCGACTATAAACACATCCCATTTAAGTCAATAATATAAAGTAAAAGAATTTTACATTTGCTCAACATGATTGGAATACACTTAGATACATATCTTCTCTAATCCCGTAGTATAAATAATAACATATATTTGTTTATTTATCTCAAGATAAGAAGAATACCATCTTCCATTATAGTAAGACTCTTAGTCTACTTGAGACTTAAAATGTTCTAACACTTTCTATTTCATCAATTAAAGAATTAATGTCATCATAAGAAAGAAGTTAATCATAAATGATAACATAGTTATCGAGCAATGGAGCTCACTCATTTCCTATTCATTAATAACTTTAAGGTATATATTATACACTTTTCCTTGTGCTCAAGACTCAAACATGCACTTGAAGTGCAATAATGATAATACCATAATCTTGGTTTCACTTATGCATAGAAAGAAGCTTACAGCTCCATTGAAGTGCTATGTAGCCAAATGGCACATAAAGAAAACAACTTCAAGTCGTATCCTGTATATACTAATTTTTAAATGACTCACTATCATAGTTGACCAACACTGATAGAGTGGTTTGAGTTGTTGTTGATACACATAACTAATGGGTTGTAAAACAACGATGCTCATCTTTGAGATCACAACTTTAACAGTATAATGATTCTATACAAAATAATTTCTATTAGAAAGATTTGGTTCTCAGGATAACATGGCTCCCTGCCAATATTGAACCTTAAAAATAATCTTTTCATTAACAGGGAAGTATGGATAAGGTTACCCATGGTCTTAATGTATAAACAGATGCCCTTTGAGCACAAGGATAATAACAAAGACGTTGGCTAACACCACAGTCTCGTGCTCATTAACTTGCTAAGATAGAAACATCTTTATGACATCAACCTCAATACATAAGCCTGGTTCATAATTCATAGAAACATTCAAAGAATAACGGCTTCAAATCTTTAATAGAGTTATTATAGCCTTATACATGTGCCAACCCAAATATTTCAAGCATACCAGATGCCATCAGAAGATAAACGATACACAGTTGATTGTATTATAACATTTCAAACTCACCTGAATTCGTCAAGTCACTGACTCTAAATGTAGTTTTCTTTGTGAAGTTCCTCTTTAATTCTTTTATTTTCTACCCTATTATCAAGACTATTTGTTTTGTTTCCTTATGTCCTCTTTGAGCTCTTCTTGAGTATTACTTACCCTCTCTTTCGAGCCATGCAAAAACATATTATGCATGTCTCCCTACTCACAGGGATGACTTCTAAACTAACTCCACCGAATCTCCAATAGATCGGGGTGCATGTTCAATCATGGGGCATTTAGATAGCAAGCCTACTTCCACCACAATCTGCACTTCTTCGCTCTCTCCATAATTTGTGGATAGTGGAGTCGTGCCTATTCTCATAAGAGAAAAGCATTCGACAAAAGAGACTTATCAAAGCATTATAAGGATTTAAAACTATATCATGCAATTATTACTTTTACATCATATATGTAATAATATGAAAATAATAAGTTAATCTATTTTAACACCATGAAATCATTACCACAAGTATGGTGCTAGCATTAATCAAGTGATAGAATATGAATATGGGGTTGAGGCTTTCTTCCTCCCCTTCACAATCTAAAACTGATGTTAGTAAAATTAAGTCAATACTTACAAATAATAATATATATAAATATTGGGAACCTCTAACAAAAGACAATGATTAAACTCTAATCATTAATAATGTTCCCTGAATATTCTTCAACCAAATCGATGTAGATAACGTTGAAAAACCCTTAACGATAAATCGACAATAGTTGAATTGAGATCGACTAAACAAGGGAAGTTAACTACTACATACCCTATCTCATGAAGGTTCACGTAATGAACAACTTAGAACTCAAATGGAAAACCTAACTTTTCCAAAACATCTATTCCCTTCTCTCTGATGATACTCTCCTTCCATTCTCAGAGGTGGAAATCATTCCCTGGTTACACTCACAATCATACAACTATGATCAATGTATCATCAATAAATCATTATATTTCATGCTTAAATAATCTCAATAACATGTAATCTCATGTCTAATTCTATTCATTAATCATATTTCATAAAAGCAATTATTTATCCCGACATTTTCCTAAACATGAAATCATTAATCTATGATTAGTTATCCACTTAATCATCTGAAAGTAAAAATATGTAACACCATGGGTATGATGACCTCTCTCCCACTCATGGCTAGGAGATGTTTATGTTGGAGGACCTACAAAAGAAGATTTGTGTTCTCCAAGAAGAGTCCAAGTTCCACAAGAGCATTCTTAGTTGGTGTATCAATGTTAGAGGTGCTAAAAAAGGTTTGGAGGAGGCTAGGCAACAATTATATTTGGGAGCTTCTTCTAGCTTTGCCATGGAGGTCAATATCTAGGATATAAGATAAGAGGTTAGATGACAGAGGGAGGAATTTGTAGGCTTCAAAGTTGGAATGGGGAATGTGATGGAATTAGATATGACCTTCCTTAGAGGTAAAGTGGATAAGATCATTAATCGCAACATTACCAGTATTAACAATTGTGTTAGTAATATACAAAGGTTTGAAGATAGCTTGAAAAAGAGGAAAGATGATTTGACATGGGTGGATCTTAGTGGTCCTCATAAAAAAAATAGAAGTCATTCCAAAGATGAAGATATGGATCCCTCGGAAGTGAATCCCTTGAATGACCATTTGTAGTAGATGAAAGAGGAATGGGAGGTTGTGATATCCCTAAACAACATGGTAGACTTTAGGGTTTGGTCCTCTTGTATTTTCTACCACATTCTTTGTTGTTGTTTTGTTGTCGACTGGTTGCCTTTTGTCTGATCTTGGTTATAATATTGTTGCTTATCTTTCTAGTTGATTGTGGAGGTAGTTCTTTGTCAGGTTTGTGCTCTTTAATGTAACAAAGTTTGGGGACCCCTTCAAAACCCTTATTTTATTTATTATTAAAAGAATCAAACTCTAATCTCTATTTAATTCAATTCACATTCTCTTGTTTATATCTTTTTTATTTTATTTTCCAACATCTTCAAAACCCTACCCACATATACAAACTTTGAACTAATTATGAATATCTCATGTTGTATTCATTTTATGGTATGTTTATTTCATTTTATTTTTGGCTTTCAATAAGGGCAATCTCGCCCATGTTGAGGGGGAGTTTACTCCAAAATGATTGGAAATTGGTAATGCCATTTTTCCAACCAACATTATCAACATGCCTTCTTTGAAGAGCTTATCATAGCATTGTAGCCTTAAAGGGAAAATTCAAGGAATTAGATAACTCATCACCCAATTAGAGGATAAGGCATTTTTATCAACAAAACCCCTAAATAAAGATGTTGAATTCAAATAGAATGTTGATTGCCAAAAAGCATTTGAGGACATGAAATAATACTTGCTAAATCATCTAGTCCTTACACTTATTATCCATGTATTGCCTCTATATGTATAAACCACATAATTTGTTGTTGGAGGTCTCCTAGCCCAAAATGATGAAAATGGAAAGGAACATGTGGTATATTAGATTAGTTGTACCTTGTTGGACTATGAAACATGGTATAAGTCCATGGAAAAATTATGCCTACCTATCATATTTTCTTCAACATGAGACATGTTGATACACATGTTCTTATTAAAAAGGACCCTATCAAATGCACGTTGTTAAAAGATAATGGACGATGCTAGTTTTAGAGTTTGACCTTAAATACATCTCCCAAAAAATCCATCAAAGAATCGGTAATTATTGATCAATTAGCTACACCACCATTCCCTATTCACATGCCTCTTGATACCTCATTTCTCGATGAATATATATTGTATATTGACACATCCTCCCTTTGGATTGTATTCTCAAAAGGTTTTAGATGTATGACTAGTTCAAAGGAAAGAATGATGTTAATATCTCCCTTTGGTACCTTATACCTTTATCATGTTTTTGCTTGATTTTCCATGCACTTATAATGTGCTTGAATACGAGGCATTGATTGCTAGGTTACAAGCCAATTTAATCTATTGATATACATGGAAACTGTCAACTTGTTGGTAGACAAATAACTAAATATTACATGACTAAAGAAGTAAAATTAACATAATATCATGAATTGGATTTACAATTTCTTGATTGTTTCAATGCATTTACTATTTAATGCCATCCCACAAAAAGATAATTAACACATTGATGTTGTGGCTACTACTACTTCCTTGATGAGCATAGATAGTGATGGTCCTCACTTCACATTGGTTGTTTTTAGATCAAAGCAACCTACTATTCACAACACATTTTACATGGTTTATGTACACTCATTGGTGAGGAATAGTTTCATGATATCTATGTTTATCATGACTCAGAGACATTCCCACTCTGATGTTCTAAGAATATCCAAATTTGCATTTGTAAATCTACTACAAAATATTCACTAATTATACGGATTCTTTACCAATATGGTTTTAACTTCTATTGCTTCAATCCCTTAATAATAAAAAAGATCATTCCCCTTTAGGAGGCCCATGAAGACATATGCAGAGGTCATGTGAGCATAAAACTATTCATATATTTTTTTATGCATGAGTTATTATTGGAGAAAAATGGAAAAAGACACACACCTATCCATAAATTTGCCATGTGCCAAATACATGGTAACTAAAAACATACACCTACCTATGAGCTCCACCTATATACTTTATTATGGCCATTCTCTATGTGGGGACTTGACTTGGTGGGTAAAATCACCTCGAGATCTTCTAAAGGACATACATTCATCAATACTACCATAGATTATTTTACAAAATGGGTTAAAGCTATACCCTTAAAACCACCACAATAATTGACATCTACAACTTCATGATGAATAATCTTGTCTCTCGATTTTGTTTAACATCCATCATAGTGATGGTAAATGGAACATCATTTAAAAACAAAGAAGTAAAGAAATTCTTGGAATGGTTTCACATACAACAAAGATTTACATCACCGTATTATTTACAAGTCAATGGACAAGATGAGTTCATGAACACACTTTTGAGTAAATCTGAAGTAAGATAGTTAACAAACATGGTACCAATTGGAATACATGCCTTGCTATTACATTATGGGCATACCATACCAACATACACAGTCCTACTAGGTTTACAACTTGTTCTTTAGTCTATGGTGCATAGGTTATCAAGCCTCTTGAGCTTTAAATCCCATCATTACATTTTTCTCTTTGTGACATTGTTGATGATTATACATACCACATTGATTACAAGAACTTGAAACCTTGGATGAATGAAACCCATTAGATAATCTATATATATATACCAAAGACAACTAAAGGAAACATATAACAAGGGTGTCATGCAACAAGATTTTCAACTAAGAGACCTAGTCCTTTATGCAAATCTAGACAACCCAAATGACAAGAAAGAAAATAGAGGCAAATTTCAATCTAATTATATTGGACCCTTCATCATACATTTAATCCATGCATCCCTGGCAAAAAAATGATGAAAGACTCAATTAACATCATTCATTTGAAATGATGTTGCTATTTACCACCATATGCAAGGGGCAATTATTCATTGATCTTTATCCCCCTTTGCCCTCTTGGCACCTAGATTGTTAGCCTCATATTTGCACCATCTTGTCAAATTCATCAAATTTTCCTAAGGGTTCCCTGTAATTTTACCCTGGTGCATGTTGCTGGACTCCTAATTTTGGCTAAGTTTAAAACCCTTTAAACCCTAAAAATTTGGCTTAAGTCTAAAATCTGATGGATCCTCCAAGTCTGCATTTCAACTCCTATGGATCCAAAACCCCTCTCAAACATCCTGACAATATATTTTAAAATAATTTAAAGTATAAGAAATTAAACTTATACTTAAATATTATTTTAAAACATACTGTCCTGAGGGGATTTCGGGACTTGACCTGAGTGGATTTTTGTACCTTTTCCAAAAAGGTCCAAAAGTTCTCAGTCCTCCTGTGAACTTGGTCCCCGCTTTCTCTCGCTCCCCGCGGTATACTGAAAAGGTCCCATCGAGACTCCGGGGCTCGATGGGACTTTTGGTCCTAGTCCAAAATCCCTTTGCGACCCCATGACCCACCAATAGGTCCAAAATCTTCTCGAACCCCCTATTTTTTAAAGGCAAATTTGGAGATACAAACAATTGAGTTTTCAAATAATTTATTGAGGAAAAGGCTAAGTATTTCATGCAGTTTTGGGTCAAACTTTCAGTTTTGACTTTCGACACTTTTGGTCCTGTGAGGATTTCGGGACCTGATAGGACTTTTGAACTTTTTCCAAAAGGGTCCAAAAGTCCTATGTCCTCCCGCTGACCCAATACCTGCCGAAGGCCCAAGAATGTCTAGAAACACGTAGAAACTTTTTGGATCACCATTAATGTGAAATGGGTGGTTGAAATTTATGTTTTTATTACAATTGGTGGGGTTGTGGTTTTTCCCACCCATCTCATCCTTAGATCTAAGTTGTGAAGGCTATAAAGGCAAGATTGAAACTCATCTCAAGAGTTGGTTATTTTTAGGTAGTTTTTCTCTATAGATGCAGAGGCAATTAGGGTAATGACCAGTGACTAGTTTATGTTCTTCAAGAAGCAATTATCAGAAGTGTATGTAGAATATATTGTAATCTTGATATTAATCGTTATTTTTTCTCCACTACTATAAGTGTTCTTTCAGGAAACCTCTATTACAGTTAGGGTTTTCTCTTGCCACATTTAGTGGTATGATTGTAAAATATGATTTGAATGAATGTGACAGTTCTTAATCCATTTTTAGGCTTTGTAAATGATCATTTCAATATTACATATGGAAGAATGTTGTATGGTGTTGGATTACTAAGCATTCTCATGGTTTGATATTGGTTTTTATGCATTTGAATCTTCAAATAGGTAGTCATACAATTCCTTGTAATTGTATTCCTTTGATAAACATGAGACTACGCAGCCCAATGGATAGGCACTAGTCTGAAAAGCATGTGATCACCCAAACTCATTAAAAATCAAAACAATATATCAAGTTTTAAATGTAATTGCAGTTCCATAAGCATCCTCATTCTATAGGTTTGATCCCATTAGCTTAAAATGGAGGTTATTAAGTGTAACAAGTGTGTTTTAGTTCAGTGACAATATTTGGGATTAAAACAATGATCTAGGTATTGTTGCAAAGTCATAAATAAGATAATATATTTTGTTGATCCCAATACCTATTGAGGGTTATCTCCATGATTACTCTCCTAAGCCTAACTGAGCTTGAAGTGTAGAGAAGTCTACCCACTCCTGTAAGTTGGCCAAAATCACCCTTAACCTATTGATAAACCTCTTTCAACCACCTTGAAGACACACACGACCTAAGTGGTTGTAAAATATTTTATGGTTTCAGGTTGCAGTAATTTTGGGAACCAACATTTCAGCATCATTGCTAGGGATGTAATACTTTGTTTCAGATTTGAAGAACTCTATAATAGTGATCTACATTTATGCATTTTGTTTGGGTAAGTTTAACCTCCCATCAACTTACACCAACATTTTGGTGTTATTGTCGGGGACCCATTGAATCAATTCACTTTTGATTGTTGTAGTATTGAAGTACAATGTTTGTTAAAAAAAATTCTTCCCAGCAGGGGAATGGCAACTATATTTTTACAACCCAGAAATTTATTGTAGTTTGAAGAGAAAAGGAGATTTGTAATGAATAGAGGAAGAAACTAGGAGAAGCCTGGGCATGATGAATCCTCTAGCAGTACAAGAAATAGAAGGAGTAGATTGTCTTGGGCAAGAAACCCCGATGTGATGCCTCCATTGAATACCCAAGACAAAACAGGTACCTCTGGTAGAAATGATGCATCTAAAGATCTCAAGAGCTAGTATTAGTATACCTCTGAGGACTTAGCCAATAACATACTCATAACGAACATAAGGGTGAATAGGAGTGAGTATGATGTTAGAAGAAATGAGAATGTTGTTGGCAGAGGAAGTAGAGATAGGTCTAATGGTGCACATTTGAGAGCATTTGGAATGCCCAGTGATAATGAGGAGACATATCAGAATAATCAATATCATATTTCTCCCACAAGATCACTTACAGGTTGGCATGATAATTATCCCAATGAGGAAAATCAACAGGAACCACCTGATGTTGAGGAAAGGGAAAGGACCCTTTATGATGAGATTGACATGCTTGATCATATCATAAATAGACAAAGAGAGGTACATGCCTTGCTTGACCAACAACAAGCTCAACTTGCCCAGTAGGCCCCAGGGAAATCAAAATGCACAGGAACAGGGCCATAATCAGCAGTATAACTAGTAGAACAACTAGAGACAATATCAACAAATGGGACAACAAGGTACGAATCATGCCCATGCTCAAAATGTTCACAATCAGCTACCACATAATCAAGCGAATCAATTGTATGGCAATGCTCAAAATCCTAGGCCTAGACACAATGAAGACAAGCACAAAGATTTCCTCCACCGAGGCAGCCACTAGAAGCTGAAAGGTATAAACAACTTGATTTCTTTGGCATACCTGACTTTCCCAATTTAATTTCGAATGAGATTAGGGGAAAGATTCCTAGGTTTCAAGGCAATAATGTTGTCATAGGTGAAGAGAACCTTAGGCATTTTATTATGTCACTGATGAGTATGAAATTGAGGATGAAGATGTCATAGTGAAATTATTTGTGCACTCATTGGAAGAAAGTTTTAAGCAGTGGCATAGTAGTATTGACTCTTGGGAGGAGTTCATGAGGGTATTCAGATTGCACTATGAGATAGGATTGACCCCAAGTTTCCCATCCATAAACTCATAGCTATAAAAAAGGTAATAAATGAGATAGTAGTTGATTTTAACAGTTGCTTCATGGTGACAATGAGAAAGGTACCTCCTCATATGAGACCTAATGAGTCTATATGTTTGGTGTTGTATTGTGGTGCATTTGACTCAAAGATTGGTTACTATTTGAGGGACAAGCGTCCACAAACATTAAGGGAAGCATATGCTACAACTATTAACATTGAAAGCAACATGAGAGCTTTAGGGAAACACATAAAAGATCTGATGTAAAACTATCCCAACCAGACAAAGCAACTTTCAACAAGCCCCTTACAACTGAAGAAAAAGTGTATACACTTATGGGGGTCATGAAAGACCTATCTTATAAGGTTGCAAGAAATGAGAAATTCTTGCCACCTTAAGGTGCTGCAACACATTTCAACGAAGGTGAAAGATTGCATAACAAACCTTATAAAACAGATTGGTCTAAGAGACCACAACAAAATGACAAACAAGCAGCCCCTAGGTAGGTTAGTTTTAAGCACCTAGAAAGAGACACAACTAATCCATTGAGAAAGGATCAAATCAATTTCCAAGATACATCTTCATGGTGTTAGGCATGTTTCCTTCCCCATGATCCAGCAAATTGTGTTGTTGTTCGTTCAATGGAAAGAGATGAAGAATTTCCAAATGAAGAAGGTGCATCCAAATGCTACATGAGGGGAAGATAAATCAATTTGATACAAAGGAGTATGAGCATATGGGTGGGGATGTCAATTATGATAGCTATGAATAGGATGATCATATTTTCCAATATGATTATGATGTAGGTCCAAAGAGATATCAACTGCCAAGTCATGATTTCAGGCACTTGAGGGATCTTATGCATAAGAAGTATAAGCAGTCCCGACCTTGTAAGAAATATTTGAAAGCTTTGATTGATGCAACCTGTTGATGTTCAAATTTGTAGATAATCACCAACAACGGGAAAGCCTAAGAATGTAGGACTTGATTCTTAGGATAACCTCCATGTTTTAAAGAAGTTAGTTCTTCTCTATGGGTTTGATGTAAGGGAAGAAAAAAACAAGATTACAAAGAACCCTTAAACTTATAGCTAAGGCAATGCGCCAGATTTATATTAAGATCTAGATTAATAGCACAATGATTTAAATTGTAAGATTTATGATAAGCTAAAGAGTATTAAGCATGATTAACCACAATTGAATATGTATATCTGATTCATCAAAGGCATAACACAGAAAGTAAAGAACAAGATTTAAAAAGACATCATAAAATGCACAGAATACCACTCTCTCTTCACTGATGGTCAAGAGAACAAACTACATAAGGCAAAAATGCACAGATTTACAATATTCAATCTCTCTTAAGAGGCACCTATTAAGGCAAACATATATTTCTGATCCAGCAGCTAAAACTTTCCGATATTTCAAATTTCTTTATCTCTTTGTGTCTTCTTTCCAGCCATACTTCACTATCTATAGCACAAAAATAGAGCTCAAACTTTCGTGTGGCCATTAAGATCCTAACTACCTCGCAACCTGCAAGTCTAGTTAACTGTTGTGATCTTCTCCTCGACCTGTGTGACAACAATCTTTGCAGGATCTTCAACCTCAGTTCTTCCATGCCATTGCAACTGATTTTGTGTACTCAAAACTTCTCCTGCCTTCTCGCTGGGTGACCGCCGTAGCTCCAACCAATAGATGGTCATTCAAACAAGGGTTCCAACAACCTATGTCATTGGGATAGATGACAGCTTCTGTGGGTCTCAAAAAAGCTTAAAAATGGGGTACGTGGCGGCTTCACACTCAACACATAAAAACTTCACCAAAACTTCCTCCAAACGCCCACGATGATGCCACTTGTCATTCTCTACAACCTCTTCATTTTTTAATAGTATCGGGTCCCACCTTAACGCATGATAGACTCTCGCGACATTTACTTACTTAACAAAAAGAGACCCCACCCCGACGTCACATAGACACGTGGCAAGCTCCACAACCACTACAAAAAGGACACATAGCATCTCTGCACTCCTCCAAAAAAACTTAGCCAAAATAACATTTCAAATGCCTGTGGTACTGACACTTGGCTCACTCCGCGAAGACTTGGAAACTTTACAAAAGAAACTCAAAACAAACATGGATGTCGACAAGTGGTGAGTCCCACTTCTTTCTATGGTCGTCATTGAATTGCACATGGTGGGGACACCTGTCGCTCTCTGTGAGGACTTCAAAAGACTATCAGTACCATACCCTTTTTGCTTTGCAACCCAATGTTAAGACACATGGCGCCTTCACGCTCCTTGGGAGAAAACTTTTCTTTCACAAGCCCTCAAATGCCCACGGTTGTGACACTTGGCATGACTCGCGGCACCAAGACTCTTCATCCACTTTGCATTAGCCCCAACTTATTAAACTTAGCCGATCTAACATATCTTATAACTATAAAATGTACAGTTTTTTTAACCTCTACAGTTCTTGGCGACTAAAAAGGGACTCTGTGCCTGCATAGAGAGAACCCAAAATTTTTGCAAAAAGGCAATAAAACCAAAATTTTATCTCCAACTAGGATCTTCAAAGTTTCTACAAGGTAGCCTAATAATTAGACCACTCTATATCCGTTAGGCATTTCCTTTTCTGGAGGGCCTAAAAAGCCAAATCCAATTCAATGATTTCCTTATGTGAAAAGGTCTGCAAACTCTGTACCATAGTATGCAATTGAAACTCTAACTGAGCCATAGGAAGTAAAACTGACTCTACTTCACCAACACTGGATGAATCACTCAAGATTTAAAAAATTGTTTGATCACTTTGTTTTACTAATAGTAGGGCCTTTATCTGATCCTCCATCAACATTGTGCTAATATCTGGGAATGGTGAGGGAAGTCCTAATTGGACTAGGTTTTCAATATGTCCCTTCATTCCATTGACCCCTTGCTTTAGCAGATATAACAATGATTTACATTTAGTAGCAGCTTTGTAACAACTCAAAATTTCATTAACTTTATTTGTTGTTGTCGTCCTATCATTTATCCCTGTCACCTACAAAATCTCATCAGAGGCATCATAAAACTTCTAAAGTAAAAGCTGAGAATCAGAAACCTTAACAGACACTGAAGATAAAATTCCTTCTACAGAAGACTTCACCTTTTCACATAGTTGTTGTGCATTCAAAAGAAGCTTAAGAGTTGGTTTTAACTGAGACACATCATTTGAGATCCTTTGCCAAGAAGAAATGTAAAGCTCCTTTACAATTGCCAACACCCTAACATTCTATGATTATTGGGTGAGCTCTAGATTTAATTGCTTCACCTTTTCTTTCTCAGCCAAAAATTGAGTCTATAGAGTAGTGTTTTGATCTTTCTCAGCTTTAAGGCTCTGTTGCAATTGGCCAACTTCTTCAATTTTATCATTATGTTTTTTCTTCAAAATAATCTTTTCATGTTCTACCATATCCATTGTAGTTTTAACCTGGGACAACTCAGACTAAAGTCTAGTTACTTTCAACTGTGAAGCTTAAAAAACTTCCTTCGACACTGCAACCTGAATATCTTTCTTTAATCTATCAATCTCTAGGTCTTTAGCTTTGATTTCTACATGGAGTTGGCTCAATGTTGCCTTTGTTTGAGTCAAATATGTCTCTACTTTCTGCAACTTCTTAGAGACCTTAAGATAATCTGTGGTCACTGCCACTGATGTTTCATTCATCAACTCTACTTTATCTTGTGGCCTGAATTGGGTCAAGTCCATTACCACAACACTCATAGTATGGTCTTTTGGTCGCATCTGTTCAAGGGGCTTCACTACATTGGGTCCCATGTGGGCTATGGTTAAAGATTGTTAAACAGGATAAAAAAGGGATCTCATATGTGGAACAGTAGGGGCTTTGCCCTCCTTAACTCTTTTCTTTTCTCTTCTTGATTCCCTAGCTTTCCTAGCAGCCTCAGATTATCTTTGAAAAATAGGAGGGGAAGCAATCCACCCACCTACAAAAGGGAAGCCTTGAGGTAGACCATAAGGAATGGTCATCATCTATTGACTTGGGTCTTGCAATTGTATGGGCCTCCTAGGCACTGATGGGGAAAACACTGGCAAACTCAATGTTTGGGTAGTAGTAAATGATGTGGAACTAGATATAGGTGACAAATATTGTAAAGGAATAGCCGAGGTAGCAAGAGACATAGAAACATGGGGCATTTGAGCAGCCACTCCCAAGGTAGAAGAAGACTGAGCAATTGAAGAAGGTAAAGGAAGACTTACCTGAGGAACTGTCATGGTTGTTAGGTTCTGCATCTGTCCAATATCCGTAACTTCTTCTTCTTCCTCTTCCCTTTGTAAAACCAATTTTCTCTTCCTCCTGATGAGTCTACCTACTTGTTCCTCTTCTATCTCCTCTATCATCACTTGGTGTGGTGAGACCAATGATTCTGAAACTCTAATTTTTCTTGTGAAATTGTCACTTCAAGGGCCCTAAATGTCAAAGTTGTTTGGCCCTCACGAGGTGACCGTGGAACCTTTTGTTGCTCAATACTATTGAGTGATTGTGGCCACACTGTTAATTTAGGATTTGACACCGCTGCCTCTTCTTTTGACTATTTAGGTCTTTGGATATTACTTGTATCTCAACTAGAGACAGGGGTCATGTGTGCTTCATCCCACAAACTTTCCCATTTCTCATCTGAACCAACCTGTTCAAAACCTTTCTCTGGCTCAGAGATCTCTTGCCTATACTTCTAGTATGCGGATATCTTATCTTCACTCTATCCTTTCTTGACCAGAGTTTGCTTCAAACTGTGAGTTATCCTCTTTTTTGGATCATAATCTTTGATTGGAGTGTAAAATGTCTCACATGCCTTAGGTGGCTCGTTAGGTATGTCACTTATCTCAACATAAACTTTAGGGGTATTAGTTTGTGGTGACCTCCTTTGCTCAAAGAATGGTTGGATCTCATGAATGAAAGTAGTATAGACCTTGTTAGTAACAAGCCAAGAAGCTAAGAAGCCATTAGGGTCATATTTCCACTTGTCCTGAACCATTACTAGCCCATAATTTGCTTTTTTTCTGTAACATATACTCTGATTCTCTCTTTACTATTGAAATGCCACCCTTACTCCGAGGAACATCATACAAAGCCTTTTTCCTCTTTTTGGCTCCAAACTCATTGTCAATTATCGATAATTGGTGGGCCAATTCTAGGGCTAAGAACCTAGCTGTCAAAACCTTTGGGAGAATAAAAGACTCTGCCCCAAAATCGTGGACTCTAATCATGGTGAAATGTGCCCCAAAAAAGTAATCACAGGGGACCCGCGAGTTTATTATGACCCCCTAACCTTATCAGTCATTCTGTCTATGATCTCTTCTTTTTCGAATTGCTCAACAAGGGGAGCCACAAAACATTCAGCAAACTCGTAGGGATTAGAGGTTTCAGACAAGATGTGGGTCCATGTGGACACAGGAATTACTTTTTGAGGATTGACCTCTAGGTCATACAGGTCCAAGTGCATATATTGCAGAAATAGTTGGTAGTTTTGATATAAAATCAACTGAACAAGGTATAAAGAATACCTGAAAACTTATGTAGTTGTGAAATTGGCCAATTGGTTGCACATCGCGTAAGCAATGTGCTCTACAAAATCAAATTTATACTCCTTTTGCCATGATACTTTCTTGAGGTGGAAAATGACCCCGAATCATGTACATTGGCATCTTCTTCTATACCAAAAATGAAAGCCAGCATTGAGCAAGCATCTTGCACATCTGTGGTCAGCAAATGGCGAGCAAGGGGAATTGATGGCATCTTGACATTGTCCTCATCCAGACGAAGTTCCAGGTTCAAGAAATTTTGTTTGGTTTCCACCTGACGTCAAACATTCTACATTTTGGGTATGCCATAGAAATTGGCATTTAGGTCATATGTTAATCCCAACATGTCGTAGATGGCCTTTACATTTATATGAACCTGGACTTTTTTTTTTGAATTGTCCGAGTAGAAGCATCAAAGTTAATTGCACAGAATTGAACTAGCTCAGGGTAAGAATGCACCAATGGGACCATGAACTGGAATAGATTAGAGCTCTAAATCCTCATACCAAAAGATTCATTTTTGCCCTATTTTGCCTGGAGGATAAGTCTCGCATACACCCCTTCTCTTAGGGTCTTTGTATTCTTTGAAATTCTAGGATCAAAAACACCATCCGCAAAGTCTTTGACTTGAGAAGGGTCTACAACCTTACCTTTTTCGAGAACTCTAGTTCTTGGAATGTTAACCCTAGGCTGTGCCTTAGTTGTGGTGTATGGCTTGGTCTTCTTCCATTTTTTAAGCAATTCGAACAGCCCCTTTTTCTTGTCACCCTTTGAAGATTGTCCTCCCTTGGCCATCTTTGCAATTTTCTACTTAGGCTATACTCTTGCTCAAGAAGTCAAAAAGGATAGGTTCTTGCAGGGAATTTTGTTGTGATGATGCAAGAATGAGGAATAGAGGCCTTCTTTTAAAAATGCTCAGCTCTAGTTTTAGGAATTAATGAGACCATATTAATGGGGTCGTCGTTTCATATTAATGACTCTAAAAAATGTGCCCAAAAGACAGTTAGCAAGATCCTTTAAATCTATAACATATCTCATAATGACCTATCATTAATATTCCATTCTTTGATATCATTGGCCATCATCCTAGATTTTCAAGTCTTTATCAATGGTACCATCAGAAAGGACACTTAGAAGATCTTTGGAAGTCTTTAGCCACAAAAACATGTTCAAGGAACACTTATTAAAAGAAGCGGGAAAAGCATTTAAAAGAAAACATACAGTAGGGAAACTAAGCTAACTATAATACAAGAAGCATGATTAGCCTTTATGTGAAGTGTTTGAGGAAGATCTTGTTGATAGGAATATCTAACGGCTCTCCTTCCATAGTCTCCAATTCATATGCATTGCGCTACTTACAAGCAATGATCTTAAAGGGGCATGTCCATAGTGAATCAAACTTTCCATGAGATCTTGGCTTTGAGGCTCTTTCATCCCACTTTAAGACCCAACAACCAACTTCAAACCCCTGTTTAGAAGCATTTTGATCAAACCAAGTTTTAATAGTCTATTGTCGGTTCATCAAAGACTCGTGTGCCAACTCCCTTTTCTCTTGAAGTTCCCATAATTCTACAAGCCTCACCTCCATGGGACCATTCTCTTCTATCTCAATTCATTTGATCAACTATAAAGCAAGAATCTCTATTGAGAGGGGCATTACTACACTTTTCCCATAGACTAATTCATAAGGAGAAATTTTAATCACCTATTTTGGTGTGATTTGATCCGCCCATAAGGATGCTTTCAAATGCTTATGCCACTCCTTCTGATGCTTTGTTCCCATTATTTTAATGATTTTGGTCAAGTTCTTGTTTGTTGACTCAGTCAAGCCATTCCCTTATGGATAATAATTTGATGAAGTCTTCAAATAAATGCCATTCCTCAAAGAAAACTTAGATATCTTTGACCCTAAAAATGCATTAGCATTATCTGATATGATAGTGCAAGGGGGTCCAAACCTGGTAGTTATTTCTTCAAGAAAGTCCAAGATAACCTTCTTAGTGGCTTCTTTCAATGGAACAACTTCACTCCACCTGTGAAATAGTCTATGGCAGTGAGGATCCACTTGTGTCCTAAACTTGAAATTGGGTTAATCATTCCTAGAAAATCCAGAGCCCACTGAGCAAACGGCTCTTCTATCACTATGGGACTTAAGGGTAAGGCTACATTCCTTCTTTTGCCAACATAAAATTGACATGTTTGGCATTCCTTAACCATTTTATAAAAATTAGAAAACATTGAGGGCCAATATTAACCTACCTAGGTAATCTTAATGGTGGTAGTCTTTGCAGAAAATGTCCTCCTGATGTCCCATGATGTAGTTCTTGTAGAATTCTATGAGCTTCATCCTTTTCTACACACCTGAGCAATATTCCATCAATATTCCTTTTAAAAAGGACATGATCCATTAAAACGAAATTGGGTCCTTGTTGTCTATAGTATCTCCTCTTTTCAGGAGAGAACAGACTAGGGAGTCAACCAATCTCCATAAAATGTGCCGTATTGCTAACCCAAGAGTCTAATTCACCCTCTTGTATTTTTAACACAATCTCTTCCCTTTCATCTATTGATGGTGATTCTGAGTCTTGAGCAATATATTGACAAAGACCCCTACCTCTTATCAATTTAGTGGGTTTTACCTCTACATCATATTCTAGAATCTTGGTTATCCAATTGGCTCTATTTTTAGTTATTTCTCCCTCCATAATGTATTCCCTGACACTTGAATGAGCCACTAGTATCAAAATCTTATTTCATGTTACCAAGTGTCTAAACTTTTTCAATCCTTTGACTATGACATATGCTTGCCTTTCAATAAAATTGTACCTGGATTCATATTCCTACAGAGTCCTTGAAAAGAAAGCAATGGGATATTCTCCTTCCTCTACTTGATCCTTTTGAGTTAAGATGACTACTATATTGTACTCTCCCCCATAGACATACATTATAAAGTCTTTGGAAAAATCTTGATTTCGCAGCACTGGAGTAGCAAAGATTGCTTTCTTAATATTTTCAAACGCATGTCTGCCCTCAACTGTCCATTTAAAATTTAGATCCTTCTTTAACATCAAGGTGATGGGTCTAATTAATTGTGCATTATTAAATAAAATCTGCTGACAAAATTAATTTTGCCCAAAAAGGATTGTACTGCTTTCTTGTTGACAGGTAAGGACAAATCCATTATTGCTTTAACTCTATCTGGGTCTATAGAGATTCCATCTTTTGAAACTATGTGCCCTAGTAATTTCCCTTGAGGTACTCCAAACACACATTTCTTAGGATTCAAAGAAATCCCAAATTCTTGACATCTTTGGAAAATAGCCTCTAAATGATCAAAGTGATCACTAGCCAATTTTATGAATACAGTTAAATCATCCAAATATATCAAAATGATCTTATTTATCAATCCATTGAATGCTATGTACATAGCATGTTGAAAATTTGCCCCAACATTTGAAGTCCAAAAGGTATCTTAGCATATGCAAAGGTTCCCCACTTAGTTTTGAAAGTAATCTTATACTAGTCTTCATTTACCAACCAGATTTGATTGTAACCTTAAAAACCATCCAATAGAGAAAACCTTTTAGCACCGGCCACAATATGTAAAATTTTCTCCATTGAAGGCAGTGATTAGTGATCCTTTAATGAGGCTTTATTCAGGTCTCTGAAGTCCACAGATAGCCTAATTTCTCCATTTTTCTTCCTCATAGGCACTAAATTGGAGGCCTGTGTTGAGTGTTTGATTGGGAAAATTATCTTAGATTCTAACAACTTCTAGAGTTCCTCTACCATGAGAGACTCAATCTTGGGATTTACTGGTGTTTGTTTTTGACGCACAGGTTTTGATCCTTCAGTGAGCTTGATAGTATGCTGGACTATATCTATGTTATAACCATGGAGATCTTCATAGGTCCATGCGATTACCTTGCCATATTTGTTACACAGAGATATTAGTTTATCTCTTTCTTCATGAGTAGTGACATTGCCTACTTTCAACTTTCTTCCATTGCTAACCTCAATCTCTAAGTAATCATCTTTGTTTGCCACAAACTTCCTCTTGTCCAAGATTGCATCATCAGGATAAAAAAGATTCTCTAGGGTTATAAATCCTCTTGGAAGCTTATTCAATTTTAACTTCATTATCTGGTCACCATATGCTTCTTCAATCTTAGGTTGTAACTGATCTACAAATTCCCCAAACTGGTGTAGGAATAAAAGGATCTGAAGGTCACTATCAAAAAATTGCTAGTTATCCCCATTATCAGGGATGGTAAGGCAGATGATAACCCTAATTGTTTGTTCATTGACCAATAGGTCTTTGATTGGGTCAAAATGAGATCCAATCTGAGCCATCCTGTTTGCTTTAATGTTCTGGGATCTTGGTATAACTTGTATATTGATGGCTTCAAATCTTCAATTAGGACCCATATTCAGTGATGATATGACCTTATTCTCACTTTTTTTGTAGCAGTTGTTTCCCTTATTTGTTTTACTACCAACTTTGAATCACCCAAGACCCTTAGGTTTTTTATCCCTTTCTTTTTGGCAAGAATTAGGTCATGTACTAGGGATTCATATTCAGATTCATTATTAGTGTAGGCAAAATGGAAGCACAGAGCTCTAAGAACCTTTTCCCCTTTTGGTGAAGTAAGGAAAATGCCTACTTTAGCACCATTCTTGCTTCTAGCTCCATCAACATTTAGTGTCCAAATTTTAAAGTCTCCATCATGACCCTCTTCTTCCTTCTTTGGTTGATTCATCACCTTAGGTATTTCTTGGTCTTCATCAAAAATAACATATGTCCCCAAGCCACTAGAGTCATAATTTCCAAAAGGATCACCTTGCATTATACATGATATGTAATTACTATCCTCTTCCTCTCCATCCTCTGTAGTCCATTCTCCTATCTCTTCCACAAAGACTCTTTCCTCTCTATTGATCATAGCATGAGATGCTTCAAATTTAGATGTTGCTTCATCAGTAATATGCTCTTTACATAGAGGTTCAAACAATACCTTCATATTCGAACTATATTTAGTCCTTAGAATTAGATGAGACCAGTCTAAAGACATGTATCCTCCAATTTTAGCTATGAAATCTCTAGATAGGCATAAACCAAAGACATGTGTATGTCCATGACCACCACATCTTGTAGCACAGTCATATTTGGGCATATATTGTTGCAAATATGTGCCTAATCGGTGTTGTCATTGATGTCAACATATCCTTGATGTCATTGTTGTCAACTGTATCTTATTCTATTACTTGGTTAGAAGACTTGTATGTTGAGGATATTGAGAAAATTAGCCTCTCCGGAAGAAACAAATGAGTTACATATCTCTTTGTCAGAAATAGTGAAGACAGTGCAATTCAGTGAAGTAGATTGCTCCGCATTCCCAGTGAGATGAAGATCAAAGTTTGTGGATTAAAGGGTTTGTAGAGGATTGTCTGAAGTTACTCCAATTAAGAGTTGAGAGGTCCGTATGGAGAGTTTGTGAAGTTATGGCCATCTGAGTAGAACCAAGTTTTGTAGTTGTTCAGAGGTAACAGAGTGACAGGAATTTGGTCTGGATTGCTCTGCATTAGAATATTATGGTCTGCGGTTCTAGATGTATGTTTGGAATGTTGGTGTGTATCCTCAACTCAAGTGGTTAGTGGTTTGGAGGTCCGCAAGCAATCTTTCTAGTGTGACAGTCATGACAGTTAGTGTTCTTAAGTTCCCAGATGAAGATGCAAGTGTTTCTGGTGATTTGAGGTGGTGCGGTTGTTCTTGTTGATTTCATTGTGCTTGTGGTGGTCTCTGGATCACGTTCCTATTGTGTTAGTGGTCCACATTGAGGATTAAGCTCACAATTGAATATTTCTCCTTGAGTGTTGTTGTTCTTTCCAGTCTTGGCCGACCAGATGCTTGGTGTGTGTTGCGGATGATCTAAGAGAAGTTCTATGGAGCGTGGCATGTTGTTCGAGGAAGATTTGAGTCCTAGCTATGCTTGGTTAATAGAGGAACGGTTCGCGTGTACCATTTTGTATGAAGTCAAGTCTTGTGATTGTAATTGCTTGTAATTCCTATCTTCGAGAATGTTCCAAATAGATGATTGTTTGGCCGACTTTGATGTTCATTCCAAAGTCGATGACATGTATAAATAAGTGTTGTGAAGCTATGGAAATGTGTGGATGTGAGCGAAGATGCGGATGAAGTGAGGAAGTGAGTGGGGGCAGAGCAAAGATTTGTGCTTTAATGGAATTGAACCTTGCATGAAGAAGATGTTTCTCAGTTTAATCTTTCAGTGTTAACATTGTGAATGTTCTTGTAGGTAGTGAGCCTCCTTTGAGTAGTGAGCTCTGGGTAGTGCACCTGAAGGCAAGTGCCTTCCCAAATTTCTATTTTTTTAACAGAGAATAAATCTTGTGCGTTAACCCCCGCCGTGGTTTTTCCCTTAACCAGGTTTCGACATAAAAATCCTAGTGTTATGTGTGTTGATTATGTTTCTGCTCTTGTGTTGTCGATTCATGCTTTCATGGTTATATCATTAATCTGTTTATAAGTAATAAAGAAGATTAAATGCAACAAAAGATAAAGATTTATGACAACTAATTCACCCCCCTCTCAGTTGTCTGGCCTAATTTTAACAATTGGTATCAGAGTTAGTTCCTCTTAAAGAAGCTTGACCGCTTGAGGAGATCTAGGATGTTGACATACAAGGACAGTCCAAGATTTGATGGAACAAATTACTCTCTTTGGAAGAATCGGATGGAGTGTCATTTACAATGTATGTGTGATCCTTATTAGTTGATAACTAAGGATGAGTATAAGCCTCTGGAGAAAGGTCCTTCAACTCTAGATGAACTTAAAGAAGCTAAATACAACATTCAAGCTAAAGAAGCATTGTTGAGTGCCTTGACTGATATAGAAATGACAATGGTCCTGGAATTGAAAATTGCTCATGAAATCTGGAAGAAGTTGGAAACCCTATATGAAGGTGATGCATATGTCAAATGTGCTAAGCTATAGATCCTGAAGGGTAGATACGAAAGTTTAAGGATGAGTGAAGATGAAAACATCACTTCCTACATGCAGAAGGTGAATGAACTTGTGGCCAGTATCAGGTGTGTTGGTGGAATACTGGAAGAATCAGAGATTGTTGCTAAGGTGCTCAGATCCTTACCTGCTTCATACAAGCATAAAGTTGATGCTATTGAGGAAATTAGGACTGTGACAAAGGTTACAAGGGTAATGTTGGTTGGCAAGATTTCAGCATTTGAAATGAGTGAGTTTGGTGACTCTCTTCCTAAATTAGAATATGCTTTTAAGGCCAATATTTCTGAGAAGCAAAGATTTGATCTAGGTGAAATCTCTTCAAGAAGACTAACCAGATATGAGAAGGCAAGGAAGGAACTTGAAGAAGATGAAATGAAGCTTGAAGAACTTGAAGCACTTATTGCCAAGAGATTACCAAGAGGATCCGGTAAGTATGAAGGAAAGTTTCCTTTCAAATGTTTTTCTTGCAATAAGATTGGTCATTTTGCTTCAAGATGTCTAGAGAGGGTTTCAAAGCCATACCCTAACAAACCTAGGGTTTAGAATAAATGCTACTATGTCCAAGAAGCTGCTGATGAAGGAGTTTCAGATGATGAATCTGATAAGGGAAGTACCTTTGGAAATGAATGAGTGTTCATTGCTATGAAAGAAGAAGATTTGGTGCCTACTGAATCTGCTAGCTTTGTGAATGTGGAAAGTGCCTTGGCTACTTAGGTTGAAGAAAAGGATGAATGGGTTATTGACAATGGATGCTCTCATCATATGATAGGTGATAAGAGTAAGTTTGTAAGTATGAAAAGGTATGAAGGTGGAATTGTGAAGTTTGGAGACAATTCAGCTGGTAGAATCCGTGGCAGAGGATCCATCTCTCTTGATGGTTAAAATTACACTAATGACGTTTTGTATGTAGAAGGGTTGAAGCATAATCTTCTCAATGTTGGACAGTTGGTTGAGAAAGGGTATGATCTCTGATTCAAGGATGGAAAATGCAGAATTTTGGAAAGCTTTGGAACTAAGATTGCATCTAGTACATAGACTAGAGGTAATATCTTTCATTTAAGTGGTACTGGTAAAAGTTGTTTGATTGCTCAAATTGATCAGAGTTGGTTATGGCATAGGAGAATGTGTCATGTAAACTTTGATAATATTGTCAATATAAGTACTGCTCAGGCTGTGAGAGATCTTCCAAAGATTGTAAAACCTGCTAATAGTATGTGTAAGGAATGTTAGTTGGGCAAACAGAACAGAGCTACATTCAAAAGTAAAGAACAATGTTCAAGTGGATTGTTGGAACTTATGCACACTGATTTGTGTGGTCCTGCCAGAGTTAGGAGTTTGCAAGGAGACAGATATTTTATGTTGTTGATTGATGATTACTCCTGGCTGATGTGGGTCACTTTCTTGAGAGAGAAATCATAGGCTCTTGACAGATTCAAGGTGTTCAAGGCTAAGGTGGAAAATGAGATTGGTGTAAAGATAAAGTGTTTGAGATCTGACAAAGGTGGAGAGTTTACCTCTGGTGAGTTTAATTCATTTTGTGAAGAGCATGGAATAAGAAGACAATTATCTGTTCCTAGGACTCCTCAGCAGAATGGAGTTGTGGAAAGGAAGAACCTAACTATTCAAGAGGTTGCTAGAACCATGATGATGGAGGCAAATGTTCCACATGTCTATTGGAGAGAGGCTGTGAGTACTGTTGTCTACACTCTTAGCTAGGTACAAATCAAAGGTAATACTAGTAAAACACCTTATGAACTGTGTTTTGGTAATGCTCCTACTGTGAAATATTTTAGAGTTTTTGGTAGTAAATGCTATATCAAAAGAGATGAATATCTAGGCAAGTTTGATGCAAGGTGTGATGAAGGAATATTTCTAGGTTATTCTAACCAAAGCAAGGCATACCGGTGCTTTAACAAGAGATTGGAAAGGATTGTTGAAAGTGCTAATGTCAAGGTTGATGAAAGCAAGGAGAGACCTTCCAAGTATTGTGGATATGAGTCAGATGATCAAAATGAAAGTCCTCAAACTCAGATTCAGGTTGCTCCGGAGAATCTAGTGACTCAAGAAGCTAGTGCAAATGCTGAGGAACAAGTTCAAGAATTAAAAGTTCAAGAAAATCCAAAACTCTCAGGTATGTAAGGTTGAATAATTCTAAAGATCAGATCATAGGAGATAAAAATAAGGTGTTCAAACTAGAAGAAAAATTACTGAAGATCAAGAGGAGTATTGTTTGATTTCAAAGATTGAACCAAAATCAGTGAATGAATCTTGTAATGATGAAAGTTGGGTAAAAGCAATGGAAGAAGAATTAATGTAATTGAAAAGAATCATACTTGGGATCTTGTTCCCAGACTTGAAGACAAAAATGCAATTGGAACTAAATGGGTCTTCTGGAATAAATTGAATGAAGATGGTGAAGTTGTGAGAAAAAAAGCAAGATTGGTGTGCAAAGGATATTCTCAAGTAGAGGGAATTGATTTTGAAGAAACTTTTGCTCCAGTGATAAGAATCGAAGCAGTTAGATTATTTCTTGCCTTTGCTACTTACAAATATTTCAAAGTTTACCAGATGGATGTCAAGTCAGCATTCCTAAATAGAGAGTTGAAGGAAGAAGTCTACATTGAGCAACCAGAAGGATTCCAGTTGTCTGATCAAGGAGATATGGTCTACAGATTGAAGAAAGCATTGTATGGACTTAAACACGCCCAAGAGCCTGGTATGCAAGATTAGATAATTATCTGCTAAAGTTAGGCTTTAGTAAAGGCACAGCTAACAGTAATCTTTATTTCAAAATTGATCGAGAACACATCTTGATTATTGAGGTATTTGTTGATGATATCATCTTTGGTGGAAATGAGAGCATTTGTAAAAAAATTGTTGATCAAATGCAAAGTGAATTTGAGATCTCCATGCTTGGTGAAATGAATTTCTTCTTAGGTCTACAAATCATTCAGTTAGAAAAGGTCATCTTTATATCTCAGTCTAAGTATGTGAAAGAGTTGTTGAAAAATTTAGGAATGGAGGATTCAAAACCAGCGAGTACTCCTATGATAACCAGATGCAAGTTGAGTAAAGATGATGATTCCCCTAAGGCAGATTAGAAAGGGTATAGATCAATGATTGGAGGACTACTTTATCTGACTCATACCAGACCTGATATTATGAATGCAGTTAGCCTTGTTGCTAGATTTCAAGCTGATCCTAGAGAATCTCATATTGTAGCAGTCAAAAGAATTTTCAGATATCTGAAGGGAACATCTGATTATGGCTTATGGTATCCTAAGGATGATGATTTCACTCTTCATGCATATACATATGTTGATTTGGCAGGAGATGTTGATGATAGGAAGAGTACTAGTGGTGGTGCATTTTTCTTGGGAAAGAGATTGGTTTCTTGGTTGAGCAAAAAGTAGGAGGCAATATCTCTGTCTACTGTAGAAGCAGAGTATATAACAATAGCAAGTAACTGTACTCAAGTTATGTGGATGAAGAAAATGTTGAAAGATATCAGAGTTGTGTTTGAAGAGCCTATTACAATATTCGGTGATAATTCAAGTGAAATAAACATCTCAAAGAATCAGGTGTTGCATTCAAAGACAAAGCACATATCCATCAAGTTTCACTTTTTGAGAGAGAAGGTAAATGAGAATGAAGTTAGATTGGAGTTTGTTTCTTCAAAGAATCATATTGTGGATATCTTCACTAAGCCTCTACCTAAGGATACTTTTGAGTATCTCATAGTGATGCTAGGGGTTATTACCCCTCCTGCTCAGAACTAAGGTGCACTAATGTGCATCAATCTAGTGGAACTCATATTCATATCTTATGATCTGGATTGGTGTTAAGGAGATGCTACTCAGGGGGAGTCGTCAATTTTGGAGTTCAGTTTGGTTTTATCTAAGAAGCAAAAGAGGGACAGATGATTGCAATATGTGCCCTTTGCCATTGATGTGAAAGGGGGAGAGAAGTCATGTGAAAAACTTGGAAGTAAGTAGTTGCTAGTGAAAGGGGGAGCATTGAAGAAAGTGGTTACAGATGTGATAAGAGAAAGGGGGAGAAGTTATTGTCTTGATGGTTGAAACAATTTTTTCACATCATATGTTGCCATCAATGACAAAGGGGGAGATTGTTGCAAATATGTGCCTAATCGATGTTGTCATTGATGTCAACATATCCTTGTTGTCATTGGTGTCAACTGTATCTTATTCTATTACTTGGTTAGAAGACTTGTATGTTGAGGATATTGAGAAAATTAGCCTCTCTAGAAGAAAAAAGTGAGTTACATATCTCTTTGTCAAAAACAGTGAAGACAGTGCAATTCAGTGAAGTAGATTGCTCTACATTCCCAGTGAGGTGAAGATCAAAGTCTATGGATTAAAGGGTTTGTAGAGGATTGTCTGAAGTTGCTCTAGTTAAGAGTTGAGAGGTCCACATGGAGAATTTGTGAAGTTATGGCCATCTGAGTAGAACCAGGTTTTGCAGTTGTTCTGAGGTAACAGAGTGACAGGAATTTGGTTTGAATTGATTTGCATTAGAATATTATGGTCTGTGGTTCTAGATGTATGTTTGGGATGTTGGTGTGTATCCACAACTCAAGTGGTTAGTGGTTTGGAGGTTCGCAAGCAATCTTTCTAGTGTGACAGTCATGACAGTTAGTGTTCTTAAGTTCCCAGATGAAGATGCAAGTGTTTTCGGTGATTTGAGGTGGTGCGGATGTTCTTGTTGATTTCATTGTGCTTGTGGTGGTCTCTAGATTGCGTGCCTATTGTGTTAGTGGTTTGCATTGAGGATTGAGATTGTGGTTGAAGATTTCTCCTTGAGTGTTGATGTTCTTTCCAGTATTAGTCGACCGGATGCTTGGTGTATGTTGCAGATGATCTAAGAGTTCTATGGAGCATGGCATGTTGTTCGAGGAAGATTTGAGTCCCAGCTATGCTTGGCGAACAGAGGAGTGGTTCGCATGTACCATTTTGTATTAAGTCAAGTCTTGTGATTGTAATTTCTTGTAATGCTTATCTTGGAGAATGTTCCAGATAGATGATTGTTTGGCCGACTTTGATGTTCATTCCAAAGTCGATGACATGTATAAATAAGTGTTTTGAAGTTGTGGAAATGTGTGGATGTGAGCAAAGATGTGGATGTAGCAAGGAAGTGAGTGGGAGCAAAGCAGAGGTGTGCGCTTCAATGGAACTGAACCTTGCATGAAGAAGATGTTGTTTCTCAATTCAATCTTTCAATGTTAACATTGTGAATGTTCTTGTAGGCAGTGAGCCTCCTTTGAGCAGTGAGCTCTGGGCATTGCGCCTGAAGGCAAGTGCCTTCCCAATTTTCTATTGTTTTAACTGAGAATAAATCTTGTGGGTTAACCCCCACCATGGTTTTTCCCTTAACCGGGTTTCTACGTAAAAATCCTGGTGTTATGTGTGTTGATTATATTTTTGCTCTTGTGTTGTTGATTCATGTTTTCATGGTTATATCATTAATCTATTTATAAGTAATAAAGAAGATTAAATGTAGCAAAAGATAAAGATTTGTGACAACTGATTCACCCCCCCCCCCCCACCTCTCAGTTATCTGGTCTAATTTCAACAGGTATACAATTGTAAGGGTAGTTTGATAATACCTATAGTTTGGACTGATTTCCCATCTAACTGCATCACTCCTTTAGCTAATGGCTCATATTGTATTTTTAAAGCATTTGTTATCTACTTGGGCATTATTGTGGTGCTTGCTCCTAAGTCTATCATAGAATTGTGTAGTATCTTATTTCCTACTATTAAGGTCAAATAAAAGGGATTAGGCTTAATCTTACTCACCTCTTCTTTAGCATTCACTAGAGATAACCCTTGTTGTGACTGAGGTGTTTTAGATGGGTCCTTCCCTTTATCTATTAAGTTCTCCTTCGTGCCAGTGGTCTTAGGTTCATTTTGACACCCAAGAGCTTCTTGCAGCAGCATCTTTTGTTCAGGAATAGATAACATATCCCATAAAGATACATTAGCAGGAGCCCTTTTCAACTGTTACACCACATTGATGGGTTCTAGTGGTTGCCCCTTGGAGTAATAATGATATCTTGTCCTTTCTATCATTGGGTTAGGAACTCCTTAACTCTAGGTCACCATTGAGATATCCTATCTTGATGTAGGGATATAGGAAACTTGAACTAAGGGTCCCTTCCTTGGTTCAATTGTTTCATTAGAAATGACTTCAGGTGCATCTATCATCCTCCTCTTAAACCTAGTGTAATAATTATATTATACCAAAGGTTTCTTGGAATTTGATGCTTCATTTATGAACATCGATTCTTCATCCTCTATCCATGAGAATAGTGCATGTTCTGGGGCAATATCCCCTTCTTGTTCTATGGACATGCCCTGCATTTGAGCTATTATTGCTATATTTTGAACACCAGGTGATTGGTATGAGAATGTTTCGGATGATGAAGCAACCTGGCTTCCCATTTTTCTTTGTTCTACTACCTCCTGCTATAAATTTCCCCTGGGGAAATCTTTGGGCATATATGCATTATTACAGGGAAAGTACCATGCATTTACCTCTTCTACCACATTACTTTGCCCAGGAACCAATTCCCTCCCTAGATTAGCTAGGATAGTTTGTAATAGTGTAGGTACAGGGACAAGTTGATTAGATGGTTGTGGGAAGTTCGGTCTCTGTGACCCTTGATATTGATTTGAATGATATGGAGGCCTATTCCCTTAAAATCCTTGATAGGGAGGTTTTTGATATGAAGTTTATTACCTTTTAAGGGTGATGATTTCATTAGAAAAGGTTATAAGGATACTCTTGACATCATCCACTTCAGATGGAGAAGGAGAGGTTGCCACAGTTGTGGGTCTTTGGGGTGTAGGAAAAGCATACATGGAAACAGGAACTGATGAAACACTAGGGGCCTCTTCTTGAATGGGAATTGATAATCCAAGGAACATGGGCATAGGGGGTCTTGGGGGTAATTTCCCAACATCTATTAGACCATTCTCTACCCTAACCGCTAACTCATATGCTGCACGAAGGGTTTGTCCACCTAGGGATTGAAAGCTTTAAGATAAAAGACAATTACCATACCTGTTGGGGGTCTAGCAGCAACTGGAATCCTTTGCCAAGTCTTCTGGAATCTAGTATTAAAATCGGTTATGGCTTCTTGAGGAGCCCTCTTTATGGAGATCAGTTGTTGTAAGAGAGAGGATATGTCCCCCTTTTCACTAAATCTTTCAAAAAATGCATCTCCTAGTTGATCCCAAGTCCCAATAGAATTCATTGGTAAAGATCAATACCAATCAAGGGCTCTTCCTTTGAAAGATGCAACTAATAGCCTCATGGCAATATTCTGCTCTATAATATAGTGCATTGTGCACACATTAGCCACATCCTGCAGGTGTTCAGCTGGTGTCTTGAAATCCTCTCATGAGAACTTAGGTAATGCTTTTAGAGCATTGGCAGGAATCGGGTCCCATGTATCTTGGGGCACTGGAAGTATGAGTGGGCTACTATTATTCCAGTTAGCAAAATTTTGAGGTGGAGCTGGGGCACCCATTTGTAACCCTAGGATATTTTGTTGATTAGCTCTTCTTCTCGGAGTAGTTATTAGTGGTGGTAATAAGATTCCCGGATTAGCGGCAGATCTGGCTCGTGTAGTTGGTCCACAACTTTGACTCCTTACAGGAGGCTGGCTCATGCAATTCTTATCAAAGAATTTGTAAAGATGGTCCCACTAGGTGTGCCAAAAACTGTTGATATTCAAATTTGCAGATAATCACCAACAATGGGAAACCCTAAGAATGTAGGACTTGATTCTTAGGATAACCTCCAAGTTTTAAAGAAGCTGGTTCTTCTCTATGGTTTTGATGTAAAGGGAAGAAAAAACAAGATTACAAAGAACCCTTAAACTTATAGCTAAGGCGATGTGCCAGATTTATATTAAGATCTAGATTAATAACATAGTGATTTAACTTGTAAGATTTATGATAAGCTAAAGAGCATTAAGCATGATTAACCACAACAAAATATGTAGATCTGATTCATCAAAGGCATAAAACATAAAGTAAAGAACAAGATTCAGAAAGACATCATTATATGCACAAAATACCACTCTCTCTTCATTAATGGTCAAGAGAACAAAGTATATAAGACAAAAATGCACAGATTTACAATATATGATCTCTCATGAGAGGCACCTATTAAGGCCAAAATATATTTTTGATCCAGCAGCTAAAACTCTCTGATATTTCAAATTTTTTTGTCTCTGTGTGTCTTCTTTCCAACTAGACTTCACTATTTATAGCACAAAAATAGAGCTCAAACTTCCCTATGGTTGTTAAGATCCTAACCACCTCACAATCTGCAAGTCCAATTAATTTTCATGATCTTCTTCTCGACCCACATGCTTACAATCTTCATAGGATCTTCAACCTCAGTTCTTCCATGCCATTGCAACTAATTCTATGCACTCAAAACTTATCCCGCCTTCTCGTTGGGTTGACTGTTGTAGCTTCGACCATTAGATGGTCATTCAAACAAGGGTTTCAACAACCTATGTCGTCAGGATGGATGGGAACTTCTGTGGGTCTCAACAAAGCTCAAAAATGGGGTACATGGTGGCTTCACACTCAACACATAAAAACTTCACCAAAACTTCCTCCAAATGCCTGTGGTGATGCCACTTGTCATTCTTCACGGCCTCTTCAATTTTCAATATTATCGAGTCCCACCTTAATGCATGGTAGACTCTAGTAGTGTTTACTTAACAAAAAGAGACCCCACCTCGATGTCACATAGACACGCGGCAAGATCTGCGACCACTGCAAAAAGGACACATGGCATCTCTATGCTCCTCCAAAAGAACTTAACCAAAATATCATTTCAAATGCCTGCGGTGTTGACACTTGGCTCACTTTGTGAAGACTTGGAAACTTTATGAGAGAAACTCAAAACAAACACGGATGCCAACAAGTGGCGGGTCCTGCTTCCTTCTATGGTGGTCATTGAATTGCACATGGTGGGGACACCTGTCGCTCTCTGCGAGGACTTCAAAATACTATCAGTACCATACCCATTTTTCTCAGTGACCCAACGTTAAGACACATGGCGCCTTCACGCTCCTTGGGAGAAAACTTTTCTTTCACAAGCCCTTAGTTGCCTGCGGTTGTGACACTTGGCATGACCCGCAGCACTGAGACTCTTCATCCACTTTGCATTAGCCTTGACTTATTAAACTTAGTCGATCTAACATATCTTATAACTATAAAATGTAGAGTTTTTTTTAAGCTCTACACAACCATTATGCAGGTTCAAGGGGGTTATCGGCTGAGGAATAGGCAAGTGCCTATGAAGAATTCTCCTATTGTAGAGTCAAGACATGGTGCATTAGATGGTGACAAAGAAAACCAAAAGGTAAATGTGGAGAAGAAGGACAGTAATACTCCCAAGAAGAATGTGCCACAAATGAAGAAAAATCTAATGCAACCAACAACCACCAAAAAGAAATATGTACAAAGGGTTCTAGAGCACATGGTTCAACCAATTGTTGTACCTGTTATTAATACTCACAAGCCAAAAGGTGGTGACAAAGAGAGCCAACTTAAAGCATCAAGTGAACAACAAAAGGACAAAGACAAGAAGAAGGAGGTGAAAGGTATGGATATTTCTTCTAGTTAATTGATACCTTATATTCCTGATGCAAATGATGTTACAATTTCATGTGACACCTCTTTACCTCTGTATCATCCCATTGACATGGCCCATATATTAAGTCATATCAGAATTTCAATACCATTAGGGAAAGCTCTTAGGATTCCTAAGCATAGGGATAGGGTTGTCTCATTTATCAAAGCCTCCAGTGCACCTATACAACCCATTGTTACTCCTTCTAAAGATGATGAAACAATTGAGGTTTATTTAGGGTCATCTATGGCGAATAGCCAGATGGGTGTGGATCCTTTCTACACCACATTGATCATAATTGGGTGGTTGCTACATAATTGTATGCTTGATTCTAGAGCATCTAGAAATGTCATGCCACTTGAAATCATGAATGATTTGGGGTTGAAGGTGTCCAAGTCCTTTGATAAATGTTTTGCTATGGATTATAGGGAAGTAAATGTGATTGGTCTTGTCAAAGATATTGATGTCCAGATAGCTACATATCCTGACAAGTCATTTTTTATGGATATAATTATTGTGGATTGCCCTGCTAAATGGGGTATGTTATTATCTAGGAAGTGGGTAACTTCCATGGGTGGAAGTGTACAAATGGATTTATCATATGCCACCATTCTAGTCCATGGTGTTGAGGTGAAGGTTCACAGGGAGAAGAAGGTAGAAGACCAAAACATAGAGGTCATTATAGAACCCGAGAAGAAGTGAACTTCTTTGATATTGATATTGATTGTTTTATGGGGTTTTGTAATGATAATGAAAATAAACTGTGTGCTGATCTCCCACAGATTGTTGCTCCCCTACATAATGAAAATGTGTTATGGAAATTGTATTTTGATGGTGCTTGTTCTAAGGATGGCTCATGTGTCAGTATTGTTCTGATAGAACCTGATGGGGAACAATTTGGGATATCTTTCAGACTTGATTTTCAGTGCACTAACAACATAGTTGAGTATGAGGCATTGTTGTTAGGCTTAAATGTTGCTCATAAGCATGGAGTCACGTGCTTGAAGATACATGGTGATTTAGAGTTAATTGTGTAGCACATTTGAAATGTTTTTGCTGCCAAGGACAACAGGTTAAGGGCATACATGAATGCAGTGTGGGACACTATAGAACTGTTTGATGCTATTGGCATTGAATGGGTTGAAAGAGTTGAAAACAAGAAGGCAGATTCCTTGGTTGTAGCTGCTTCAAAATTTAACCCTTAGTCAAAATTTCCTTATGGCCATTATGTTGTTGAAGTGCTTACAAGGCCAACAATCCCTGATAACATGTACAGATGGAAAGTTTTCAATGACAACAATCAGATCTTCAGTTTCGTCAATTGCCTGGACGAGTTTGAAAATTAGTTAATCGATTGGCAACCTATGATAGAGGTGGAAGATGGCAATGAAACATTGTTTGGGAATGAAGTGGTGCAACTAAAGACAAATATTATTCCCAAGGGTTTGGTTTCACTTGAAATAATGTTTGATAATGTTGACCAATGGAAAAGCAAAGGTAAACTAGTTGAAGAGGATAGCATTGAAGGTGTTAACCTTGGCACCTAGGATGGTTTACATTAGTGACTCAAACCCCATGGAAAGAGAATGTTGGTTGTTTTATTAAGAAAATTCAAAAAATGTTTTGCATGGTCCTATGATGAGTTGAAGGCTTATAGGGATGATTTACTTCAGCATACTATTTCCCTTTAGCTTGATGCAAAACACTTTAGGTAGAAGCAAAGAACTATAAACCCCACCATAGCTCCCAAGATGTAGAAAGAAATGTTAAAGATGAAAGAGGGAGGTATTATAAAACCAATCAGACATTCTGAGTGGGTAACTAATCTTGTCCCAGTGAGGAAAAAGAATGGGGAGATTAGATTGTGTGTAGAGTTCACAAATTTGAACATCAAATCCCTTAAGGACAATTATCCTCTTCCAAGTATGGATCATCCTTTGCAAAAGGTTGTTGGCTCAGAGCTGATGTTTATGATGAATGGATTCTTGGGCTACAACCAGGTGCTAGTCAAAGAGTCATAACAGTACAAGACAACATTCACTACTCCTTGGGGAACCTATGTCTATTTGAGGATGCCATTGGGGTTGAAGAATGGAGGATCAATGTTTTAGAGAGCAATAGATGTTGCCTTTGCAGGCCTCATTGATGAAATCATGGTAGTATACCAAGATGACCTCATTGCATTCTCCAAAGACAAGAAGGATCATTGCAAGCATTTGGAATTGATCTTTGAAAGATGTTTGGAGCATGGGATCTCTTTGAATCCCAAAAAATGTTAGTTTGGAGTAGACAAAGGCAAGCTACTGGGACATATTGTGTCAAAGGATGAGGTTAGAAATGATCCAAAAAGAGTGAAAGCTATTGACCTCATCCCTCAGCCTAAATCAATTAAAGGTGTCCAGTCTTTTTTTAGACAAATCAACTTTGTGAGGCAATTTATCCATAACTTTGTTGAGAAGACCAAGGCAATATCCAAGATGCTCAAGAAGGGGCAGTCTATTGCATGGGACAAGGAACTGACTCAAGCCTTCATTGACATAAAGGAGGCTCTTAAAGATGCACTAGTGTTAGTAAGTCTGGACGACTCCAAACCTTTTCAACTCTTCTCTTTTGCTTCGTACTACACTATTGATGTTGTCTTATTGCAAAAGAACAGGGATGGATTTGAGCAGCCATATGATTCTTTAACAAATCCTTGCAAGCTGATGAATTGAATTATTTAAATATGGAAAAGAATGCATATGCTTTGGTCAAAGCAGTGAAATTTTTTAGGTCGTATCTTATGGGAGCAAAAATAGTTGCATATGTGCCCCATTCAACTATAAAGGATATTTTCATGCAACAAGAAGTCTCTGGAAGGAGATGCATATGGATCAACAGAATCTAAAAATATGACATTGAGGTGCAAGTCACCAAATTGGTTAGAGGCCAAGATTTAGCAAAGTCTATGGCTAGTTCAAATTTAGAGGCAGCTGAAATAAATGAGGTAGTTGTTCTATTTGCTAATGTGTGTATGTTGACAAATGATCCATGGCATAAGGATATCATTTTCTATATTGTCAACATGCATAACCCCCATGTATGAATGTAACTCAACAAAGAATACTTAAGCTCCAGTCTTAGAAATATGTTTTAATTCAAGGTGTTTTAATGTGGAGAAATCACGAGGGACTATTGTTGAAGTGTTTGGACCAGCAACAATCTAAGAAAATAATTGAAGAATATCACCAAGGGATATGTGGCAGGCACTTCCATGCTAAAACCATAGCACATAAGATTATCAGGGCAGGTTTCTTGTGGCTGAGCCTATTCATGGATGTTGCAAAACAAATTAGAAAATGTGATGCCCATCAAAGGTTTGCAGGTAAGTTGAAGTTTCAAGGTGATCTTCCCCTTATGAATGTTACCACTAAAGCACCATTTTAGCAATGGGGCATTGATTTCATTGGGGAAATACAAGAATAAGAATGAACAACCAAAACAAGTGAGAAAACCACCTCCTTTTTATGTTAACCTGATAGTTGGAAAACATCTAGTCCATAACTGTATGATTGACTCATGAGCTAGTAGCTCTGTGATGCCCAAACAGTTAGCTGATAAGCTTGGTTTGAATTATGAACCTGTTGCAAGGGGGGTTGTTCAATTAGATGGTACTGAAGTTAATATAGTGGGGATGTTGAAAGATCTTGGTCTCACCTTACATGCATGCCCCAATTTTGTAATCCATCAAGACATTCATGTTATTGATTTGCCACCTCACTTTACCATTTGTCTATCTAGAGACTTCACAACAAAATTAGAAGGCTATTTATCCTCTAATTGGACTCACCTATTTTTTAGAACTAGATATGGCACTAAAGTCACCATAAAATCAGAACCATTAGCAAATGACCATCTTGAGCCATATACACCCAATCCAATCAATGCCAATCTTTCAATTTTTTATCAAGAAGAATCAACTACTGTCCAAGACCCAAATACACCTTTAGAGGGCATACTTGACTTAGTTTTGGATAAATGGGTAGCATAAAATCATGAGATAGATCCTTTTGATCAAATGGATGAAATAGGTCTTGGTTTTCATATGATCCAAGAGAAAGGTGTTGCTATTCCTAACCTATTAAAAGGAGAAAATCAACAAATTGCACAATCTGATAATGATGTTTGGCAGTTGTATTTTGATGGTTCTAGAAGCAAAATTGGTGTTGGTGGAGGAGTTGTGTTAGTTTATCCCACAGGTGAAAAGTATTATTCATCTTTTTGTTTTTCTTTCAGTTGTTCAAATAACTCAGTTGAGTATGAGGCACTAGTACATGGATTGGAATGGGCTAGAAAAAGAAATGTTAAATGCCTTAAAGTATTTGGGGATAGTGAATTAGTGGTAAAACAAGTGAGAAATATTGTTGCTACTAAAAATGATTTGTTGAAACTATACAAACAAAGAGTTTGGGATATGATAGATGAGTTTGATGCTTTTAATTTGATATTTATACCAAAGATTGATAATAAACAGGCTGACAAATTGGTTGCTATTGGTGCTGAGTATGATATTCTAGGAAAAATGAAGAATGTTCATACTCCTCTTTATGTTAAAGTTTCTATTAGACCATCAGTGCCAGACAATAATACAAGTTGGTAAGTCTTTGATAGTGATGAACAAATTGTTAATTTTCTGATGGAAGAAGCTGAGTTTGTTGCAGGAAATCAACATAAATGGATGCAACAATATGATGACCAGATCTTGCAATTAAATTAAAATAAGTTGCCTAAGGGTTTGGTAACCTTAGAGTCAATATTTAACATTGATAATTAGGTTAGGAGAGATAAATCCATCTTATCTATGAAACAAGAGCATTATGAGCCTATTGAGATATTCAAAGATAAGCTTCTTAAGCTTGGAAAAGTGTGCACAAAAAAGGAACAACAAGCTTTTATTCAACTGTGTCAAGAATTCAGTGATGTATTTGCTTGGGAGTATGGAGATCTAAAGGGTTTTAACCCTAAGTTAGCTCAACACACTATTGAGCTTGAACCCAAGGCCAAACTAGTTAGACAGAAACAAAGGTCATTAAACCCAAAGTTGGAAGTGCTCATGAAGACTGAATTAAACAAGTTGATAGAAGGTAACATAATCTTTCCAATTAAGCACACATCATGGGATTCTAACTTAGTTCATGTTAGAAAGAAGAATGGAGAAATCATATTATGTGTTGATTTTTGTGACTTAAATAGAGCATCTCTGAAAGACCATTACCCACTGCCATCAATCGAGCAAATCTTACAAGTTGTTTCAAGATCATAAAAGTTTTCTTTATTGGATGGTTATTCTGGATACAATCAAATTTTAGTGAAAGAAGAAAACTAGTACAAGACTGCATTCACTACCAAGTGGGGCACAATGGCCTATAGAAAAATGCCATTTGGATTATCTAATGCAGGTGCAACATTCCAAAGAGCCATGGATATGGCTTTTCAAGGTCTCATAAATAAATTTGTACTTGTATATCTAGATGATGTCACTCTGTTCTCAAAGAAGGCTGAAGATCATTTTAACCATCTAAGGCTGATTTTTGAAAGATGCAGAGAATTTGGGGTTTCACTCAACCTGAAAAAGAGTATCTTTTATGTGCATGAAGGAAAGCTTTTAGGACATATAGTATCAAAGGATGGAATATCCATAGATCCCGAAAAGATTTTTGCAATCTTAACATCACCTCTTCTGGCTCATAAGAAAGGCTTACAAAGAATCAATTTTGTAAGGAGGTTCATACCAAACATAGCAGCATTATTACAGCCCCTTACAGCCATGTTAAAGAAGAATATTTCTTTCAGCTGGACAAAGGGGGGTAAACAAAGTTTTGAAGAAATAAAAGAGGCACTTGTTGTTGCCCCAACACTAATTAATTCAAATTTTGACAAGGATTTTGTTTTGTATGCATTTGGTAGTGTTGATACAATCTCAGCTATGCTTTGTCAGCAAAATGAAGAAGGATAAGAGCAACCTGTGGCTTTTTTTAGCCAAATTCTGCACGACTATGAGGTAAGGTATTCATTTGTTGAGAAACATGTATTGGATATCATAAGAAGCCTTAAGAAATTTAAACACATGCTTCCTAACAATAGAATACAGTTGATGGTTGCCCATCCGACATCAAGGAATTCTTGCTTAGCAAGGATTTAAATGACAAGAGGGTAGGATGGATAACAAAAGTTATTGAATATGATATTCAGATCAAGGTTATAAAGCTTCTCCAAGGTAAAGGTTTGTGTGAAAAGCTGGCAGAAAATGAAGAGAACAACACTAAACTTGCAGAAGAGACTAAGACAGTGCTACAAAACAGAGAACAAGCTGTTGTTTCAGCCCCACCTACAAGTTGGGTGCAACAAATGGTTCATTATCTACATATTGGAGATTGTCTTGAAGGTTTCAAAAGATCTAAAAGAAGGTATTATAGGCTGCAAGCCATCCCTTATGCTGTAATAGATGGAGTTTTGTATAAAAGGGATTTTAATGGTGTTTTGTTAAGATGTGTAGAACCAGAACAGATTTAGAAAATTCTAGAAGAGTTTCATGATGGACCTTCTGGAGGTCACTTTGCACCAAGAAAAACAACTCTAAAGATTATGAGAGCTGGTAATTATTAGCTAGAATTGTTTAAAGATGCACATGATTAGGTGAAGTAATGCAATAAATGTTCAGTGTTTATAGGGAAACAGAAGCTTGCAGCCATGCCTCTACATCCAATTTAGGTAGAACAACCATTTGGCAAGTGGGGTTTAGACTTCATTGGTCCCATCAATCCACATTCAAGTCAAGGACATAAATGGATACTAATTGCAACAGATTACTTCACAAAATGGACTAAAGTAGTTGCATTAAAGGAGGCAGATGAGACTTCTGTTCTGAACTTCTACCAAGACTTAGTTTCCAGGTTTGGTACTCTTGATTCAGTTATTTCTGATAATGCTTTAGCATTCATTGGTTTAAGAGTATCTGATTGGTCTGTAAAGAACAATATATTTTTGCATACTTCGTCCAACTAGTACCCTCAGGGTAATGGACAGGCAGAATCAACAAATAGGAACATGATTAAGATAATTAAGAAAATAGTTGAGGGTAATCAGAGATCTTGGCATGATAAGTTGAAATTAGCCCTTTGGGCTGATAGGATAACTCTAAAGAGAGCTATAGGTAATTCACCTTATGTTCTAACTTATGGGAAAGAAGCCAAATTGCCCATTTCAGTTGAGTTACCAACTCTAAGTTATATCAAGGAACTTGAATTGTTAGAGGAACAACCAATGGAGGTTAGGCTTGCACAACTAATGGAGCTAGAAGAAACCAAAAAAGAAGCATTAAGAACCTTGGAGATACATCAAGCTCAAATGAAGAGGACCTTTGACAAAAAGGCAGTTCCAAGAATCTTCAAGGAAGGAGATCTAGTGTTCAAGTGGGATAAGCTTAAAAGCAAACCTGGTAAACACACCAAGTTTGATGCCATGTGGGATGGCCCATATATCATTACAGAATGCAAACAACACAATGCATTTCAGCTTGCAAAGTTAGATGGAGAGGTGTTGCCAATCCCTATCATTGGGATTCAGCTCAAACAATGCTACTAGACTTTGCTACAAATTAGTGCTTTTTGCACATTTCATTTTAGTTTTGTTTTGTTTTCCAAGAAGTGCACATGCACATTTTGTTGGCCATGTCCTAAACAGGGCCAGATTAGTTTAAATTTTAGTTTTGTTTTATTACTATAGTTTTCCATCAGTTTGAGTTGCAAAAATTTTCAATGTTTCAGGGAAGAAAAGACTCATATGCCTAATGGATTTGCAAGCCTGTTGGTTCTATTTTGTTTAGCAGGCAAACACCCCTGAGAGGTCGCCAAAAATGTTACTAAATTATGTTCACACCTAATTTAGCAAGGCCTAAACATCAATTATTTAGAGGGGATACAAAAAAAAAATTGCTTGTGCTGGATCATCCAATTAAATGCCTGTTGTCTTGACAAAAGACAAGTGCAAAATCACTTATCAAGATCATATGAAGCTCATGTTGGGCTATCAAACCATCTTGACAAGTGAAGTTATCTACAGTCAAGAAAATAGACATTCAAGAATGAAGAGAATGAATGGATTTCATGTTTCAGTTGCTAATTATTCACTTTATTTCGGTGCAAGTAAAGAGGTATTTATAAATTGTCAAATTGTACATCATGTTTTAAACATGTGCCTTAAAAGAGATTTAGTTGTTTTTATGCTATGTATTTGATTCAGAAAGTAAAACATACATAAATCTTTGCATAAAGTAAAATAACTGAATATATTCAAGAGTGTTTAAATATGTCCCGCACAAGCCGTGGGAATGACTAAACCGAGCCAATGCAACAAAGCATGCAAGCTATACATCTGAAGATAAAGTAAAGAAAAGGAACATATGAGGAGAGTGATATCCATCACTACTTTGAAGAGTTGGTGTCGATCCTCCTATCTGGAGCTTGACCTTCATATTTTCAACTTCTTGCTCCTAATTAGAAAGACAAGCTTGCAATGTTTGAAAGGTTTGGTTAGAGCTCGGGATATATAAACTCATCATATGCCTTATCAGCAGATATATAAACTTACAATCATAATGCTACAATTGGATCATTATCAGACATATGCAAAAATTAGATCATCAGATGAAAGCCAAATCATCATGAGAAAGAGCTTGACCTTCATATTTTCAACTTCTTGCTCCTAATTAGAAAGACAAGCTTGCAATGTTTGAAAGGTTTGGTTAGAGCTCGGGATATACAAACTCATCATATGCGTTATCAGCAGATATATAAACTTACAATCATAATGCTACAATTGGATCATTATCAGACATATGCAAAAATTAGATCATCAGATGAAAGCCAAATCATCAAAAGTATGTTTTTTATGCTAACTTGTTTGTTCACTGTGTAGGTATAGGAGAAATCATGTTGCTGATTCAATTCTTATGAAATAGCATGTGGAGAAAATGGGCTCTCACAAGGGTTGAGCCCAACATGCTCAAAATAATGTCATTAATGCAGAAGTATTCATTTTGTAAACACTTTCTATCAAGGTGTCATCAAAAGAATGCATTTTGACAATAGACAATTACCAGAACTAAGAAATGTTTGCAACCAAGGGTAATAATCATACACTTGTGTATCTTGTGTAAACACTCCAAAGGTTCTCAAGCTAGGCCACACCACCTGTGTGCTTGCCAAAGTGTAGAAGAGATAGGAACACATGTGGAATTATTTTTTCTTATAAAAATTTGTTATCTGATCATGGAAATGGTCACTAATGATTTTTCCCAATCTATATACTATGGCTCACTACATATAACCAAGATGAATTGGCACATCCACTTCTCAAATGAACTTGCATTATCATCCCCCACTACCATGTGAAGTAGTGTAATCATATTTGATATATCCTCCATGAAATGAGCTCTATATAGCAATTTGGGAACTTAAGACTTTCCCTTTTCCTTCTCGATGAGCCAATGTTTGGCAATGTTGGTCAAATTCGAATCTTTCTTTTCTAGATAATAGTTCCACCTGGTTTCCATAGACATGTCTACAAATTCATCCCGCATGGATAACTTGAAAGTATTCCCAATATATTTGATGTCCAAATCAACCACCATAGTGCCATCAACTGCGATCACTTGTCTCGATTTAGCATGATATTTTTATACACATAAAAGTACTAGGTCTAGGCAATGAATAGTAGGTGGAAAACCTCCCGCATTGACGAGTCCACAAGAGAACATAATCTCAGCCATGGGTGACCTGGGATTGCTATTCATTCTAGCCCAAAAATCCTTTAAGTCTATGTACCCCAAATCAATATCTTTGATGTCTGCCAGATCATTTTGGATGATGGATGCTAGATCAAATTCTTGGTATTTATATTTCATATTTGTAACCCGTACCATCCACCAAAATGAATACTCAACCAGTCTCAGAAAAAATTGATCTATAATCACCATAACAATGAGTTTGAGCTAACAATGGAGGCAATTCTTAGCATCAGCGTGACATCCAGGTTGGAAACATTATACAAAATAAGCCCCGAATCTTTTTTTTATACCGATAAATTAGGGTATTCACAATTAATGAACTCTAGTTATTAATGCCTCATGGTATCTCAACACATCAGTAGAAATTATAACTGGAGAACTTATTGGAAAAGATTTCCTTTCATGAACTTTACAACCCAACAATGCCTTCTTTTTCCATTCATCGGTGAGAACCAACTTCCACAAACCTTACTTTTGATCAGTAGAAACTAAATGAACTTAACATTGTTGGTGAAATGCATCATCGATGAACCTTTCCTTCGACAAACTAACAAGTTCGTGAACTAAATATTTCACTGATTCTCCTTTCGAGTAATGTTCTCTTGAGCTTTTCGATCTCTATATCGGCAACTTTACTCATCAACAAACTCACTAGTTTGCAAACCAAAACCTTTTTCAATTCTTCAATTGGAAAGATTTCAACTTAAGTGTCAAGACTCCATCGGCAATACCATCCATCGACAAATAAAAACATCAGCTAACTAACAAGTTCGCGAACCACAAAAGTCACAGATATGTTTTGAACTTAGCTTTTTCTCATCAATGGAAATACAATCTTGCGAACTCAAAATACAACATTTATCAGCAAGTTGATGAGTTTACAAACTGGGAAATTGGTTGATAAAGAAAGGATGGAGGAAAGACAAGTTTGCGGAGAAAGAAAAAGATTCGATAATAGACACAAAGAAAGTGCTTCATTGCTACATCGGTCGATTTGCAAACTAGTGAACTTGTAAATGAGGTTCATGAAAAGACAAACTCGCCGATAAGGTTACAAAGGCATTTGACATAGTGAAAATTTCACAAGGAAAAGGTGAATGCAAGAAGATAAAAGCAAAGACCAAATTCAGACTACTTCATGGATATAGCAAAGAGATGCAAGGACACAAATTTGGGCAACAATATGTAATTGTATTAAGACATTCTCTCAAAATGTCACAAAACTAAATGAGAATTGATATGGGTATTGTAAATTTCACCATTATATTTTGACCCCACTTTGAGGTGCATGTGAACCCTAGAATGATCATGTATTTTAAAGTATGTAGCACTTACAAGCATGCATGTAAAGTAAATATTCAAACATAAAAGAATATGTGAGTCCAAATAAAAGTAATGGGCATAATTGAATGTCATCATATAAGCCCATCCTCCAGCATGCAAGATCTAAGGGAACCTACGAAGTGCAATGAGTAACTTCTATTATGCAAGTAAAAATAAAGATAGATACAAACTAAATTTTACTATCATCATTCATGAAAGAGAGAAGAGAGAAATTAGGGTTAGAAACAATTCACTTATATCAAAAGTGGCAATGCTTTGTTTGGCTTAGCAATCATGAGATGGCAAAGTGTATTGGGCATTGACAAGTCATGCAATAATGATTTGTCTAGTCATGGTGATAAGTCTCTATGTATCATTTGTCACTACCTAGAAGCTCAATCATAAGAATGTTAGTGACAATATATGCTCCCCTACAATTGGTTGCATTCATAGGATGCAATGAATTGGAGGAAAGGAAAAAATAATACATGAAATGTAAATCTGAACTACAAGTAAGCATGTAAGCATGTGAGTCATGTAAAGTTAATGTCATGAATAAATCATGTAACAAGCATGTAAGATATCTAGAATCATGAAAATTATATAGGTTGGAAGCAAATCTCAAAGTAAAAGGTTTCCCCTGGCATGGGCAAATGGAAATGTTGACGCATCCCTTAATGGCCAAGAACACCTATATAAGTATATAAAATAATAGAAAAGAAATAAGTCCCCAATGTGGCATATGAGCACATAGTGGTCAAGGTAAGGCAATAGGTCCCTACTGGTAATGAAGATCTTGATACATGTCATAACATGTAATTGGCAAAGTGGGGAAGGTTATGGTGTCTCTAATGTGACTCTTATAATGGGGGTAGCACACAACATGATAAATAAAGCATAATGAATTATGCCCCCTACTATGGTAAGTTGGTTCCTAGAACATGGTTAGGTCATGTGAGCACAACAGTGTAAAATGTGATTGTGAGAGCTCACATCAAAATAATTGTCCCACATGGGTAAGACAGTATGTTGAGGTGTAAATGATGTAGTGGGCATGAGTTATAAATAGTGTATAATCACCCAAAAGCTGAGGTAAGACAACCTTGATTGACCCAATAAACATCATGTGATAACCAATGACAAGGGATCATGTGTACAGAGAAGCATGTAAATGTAGAAAAATAGGATGTAATCATGAAGGCACATGAAAAATGAATTGCCCTTAGATGGGTAGAATAATATAATGAAGCCCATAAGGTGATATAGGGCATGTTGCTTCCCAAAATTATTACAACTCGAAACCCTAAAACATTTTACAACCACTTAGGCCAAGGGTGTCTTCAAGGTGGTTGAAAGAGGTTTATCAATTGGTTAAGGGTGATTTTGGTCAACTTACAAGAGTGGGTAGACTCCTCTACACTTCAAGCTCAGCTAGGCTTAGGAGGGTAATCCTGGAGGTATCCCTCAATAGCGATTGGGATCAACAAAATATATTATCTTAGTTATGACTTTGCAACAATACCCAGATCATTGTTTTAATCCCAAATAGTCACTGTACTAAAACACACTTGTTACACTTAATAACCTCCATTTTAAGCTGATGGGAGCAAACCTACAGAATGAAGATGCTTATGGAACTGTAATTACATTTAAAACTTGATATATTATTTTGATTTTTAATGATGCCTATCCATTGGGCTACAAAGTCTCATGTTTATCAAAGGAACACAATTACAAGGAAATGTATGACTGCCTATTTGAAGATTCAAATGCATAAAAATCAATATCAAACAACGAGAATACTTAGTAATCCAACACCATACAACATTATTCCATATGTAATACTAAAATGATCATTTACAAAGCCTTAAAATAGATTATGAACTATCACATTCATTCAAATCAGAGTTTACAATCAGACTACTAAATGTGGCAAGAGAAAACCCTAACTGCGATAGAGGTTTCCTAAAAGAACACTTACAGCTCAGTGGAGAAAAAACAATGATTGATATCAAGATTACAATATATTTCACATACACTTCTGATAATTGCTTACTCAAGAATAGAAATTGATCACTAGTCGTTGCCATAATTGCCTTTTGACCTTTGCACTTGTAGAGAAAACTACCCAAAAATGACCAATTCTTGATATGAGTTTCAATCTTGCCTTTATAGGCTTCACAACTTAGATCTAAGGATGAAATGGGTGGGAAAAACCCCAACAACCCCACCAACTGCAATAAAAACACAATCACCCATTTCACATTAACGGTGGTCCAGAAAGTTGTTAGCGTGTTTCTGTACGTTTTCTAGACATTCTTGGGCTTTCAGCAAGTGTCAGGTCGACAGGAGGACATAGGAATTTTGGACCCTTTTGGAAAAAGTCCAAAAGTCCCATCAAGTCTCAAAATCCCAATAGGACCAAAAGTGTCGAAAGTCAAAACCAAAAGTTTGACTCGAAACTGCATGAAATACTTAGCCCTTTCCTCAAAAATTTATTTGAAAACTCAATTGTTTACATCTCCAAATTTGCCTTGAAAAAATACGGGGTCCGAGAAGATTTTGGACCTTTTGACAAGTTGCAGGGTTGTAGAGGGATTTTGGACCAAGACGAAAAGTCCCATCGGGCCCCGGAGTCTTGACGAGAACTTTTTCAGTATACCACAGGGGGTGAGAGAAAGCGGGGAATGGGTTCGCAGGAGGATCGAGTACTTTTGGACCTTATTGGAAAAGGTCCAAAAATTTGCATGGGTCCCAAAATCCCCTCAGGTCTGGAAATCCCTGTTAACGTGCAGGATTGCACCCATTATGCAAAGTTGTGAAGCTCAGCAATCCTGTGTAACATGGGATCAAACTCAAGTTGTGGGCGACCTATGGTGAGCTTGAACATCTAGATTATGGGTTGGTTCCCTTGTAATTTTTCAATGGATCAATGACTTTGGTAGGAAAAGAATTAAAAGGATATACTAAAAGCACTAAAACTGAAATTAAAAAGTGTGGTGATACACCTAATTCGATGGAAAACTATAACTCTAACTCACAATAAATCTCAGAAAAATTATCCACACAACTCACATTGGCAATAAGATCACAAAAATGTTTCTAAGGGAGGTTGGAAATAACTTTCTTCTTGGAGGAAAATAGGGTTCTCATAGCATGAAAGAAAAATTATTTCGATTGCACAACCTAAGACTTGTGATTTTTACTGCTATTCAATACATGCAAGTACAAATAAGACGATGATTTTAAAGGTTTTGATATTAAACACAATAAAATCTCATGAAATCATTCATAAAGACAACACAAATGAGAAGGTAGACACTTGACTACTGAAAAATAAAGGACCACTCAAGCAAAGAATAAAACATGTAAGCTGCTGTAATCAATAAATCTACAAAAGTTGAGTTACAAAACCTTCTTCTCTCAGCAATGTGTAAGAGAGCAAAAAGGCAAGAACTAGAAAAACCTAAGTTTTTCTTACAATATATAATAATGAACCCTCAAGTGCATGGAAAAGGCACTGTAGCTCAACTCAGCATCAAAAAATATATCCACAAGACTCGTCACGAGCAAACATGAAAATCCCCAAAAATAAGGGCTATAACTGATTCAATTTGGGCTAAAATAGCTCCAAACTGCCCCTCTCTAGTAGTTTGACCAAGTGGTGGACCAAACTCTCCAATTTTGACCAAAAAACCATGCAAAGAACTCCAAAGAACCTCAGTTAACTCTATCCTTCAAATTTGCATTATTTTGGGATGAGAAAACAATGTGAGCAAAGAATAAAGTAATCAAGATGATTTACTTTACTATGTGTTACAAATTTGTTCTATTTTCGACTTTACAACTTTGTGACAAAATAATAAAATAATTTATAATTATATTACTTTATTATTTGTTTACATTGTTTTAAGTTGCAAGGTCATGCAAAAAATGGATGTATTTGTCTTCAAAAAGATTTAAAACAAATAATAACTCCTTATATCTCCCTTTGGATTTGCACAATTACATTAATGCATCCAATGATGATGCCAAATTTAAACAAACCTCTATGCATGCCAAAGATAAAAAAATATCCTAATTTTACTCCCTTGTGTCTCCCTGCATTATGGTAATCTCACCATGCAAAATACATCATGCATTTTGCATTAATTACATGCATTATTTTATCTTTGAGGCTCTCCATGCATTATGCATCATATATTTTAAAACATACCTTATGACTCCCCTTCCTTGCATCATTTCTTTTTACATACAAAGCACCTTATCACTCCATGCAAATATATCATACCTTACCATGCACTACTTCTTTCAACATAATAAAACACTTTATCACTCCATTTGATCTTCATACATTATAAGGCATAAGGCCTTATCCTCGCATCATTATATATGTTTGACTTGTAAAAAATCAAAAGGAAGGGATAAAACCCTCACATGCCCCTATGGCATCATTAGGTTTGTCACAATTTATAAGTGTTGACCACAAATCTTTGTAATGGATAACAATGATTTACAAAAACATCAGTCAAAAAGCTCAGATTAGGTCATTTTGACCCAAAAGGGAGAAGCAACCCTAAAAATATCATTTACATTTGTATTTTTTACTGCTGCTCCATTCGACCCGCTGCCATGCCTATTAGAGTTTGAAGCAAAACTTCATGGTTCTCTACTGTTCCTGATGGTTTTTTATGGATTCTTTTGAGGAATTCAACAGGAAATAGCAAGGTAAGATTGGTCTGCACCAATTCAATCCATTTTTCTTTCTCTTTGAGTGCAAAAATTGGCTTACAGGCCGTGGCCACGATAGGTTTTCTTCTCTAATATATTTGCAATGTTTCTTTTCCTTACTATGATTTGTTTGCTTCTTGCTTTGAGGCCAACATGGCCAACTGGTCCTAAATCTTTGAGAGCCTTCTCTATGAGCAAAACCATGGCTTTATACATGTATCTTCACTCAGGAAAAAAGAAGGCAAGCTCTCTTTTCATCTCTATATCATCTAATTTCTATTTATATGAGGCTTGACATGAGAAAAATGTAAGGTATTTTCTTGCATTCTGTGAAAAATATTGCTAAAACATTGTTTACTTTGAAGGTCGTGGGCTTAGCTCTGTATCTTGCACCATTATAAGTTATTTCCTCTTCTTAGAGGCCGCAACCATGTATCTGGGTTCTCTCCATTTTGTAATGATAAGGGTTTGCAAAAAAAATTATTCTCTGGCATCAGCACGAACTGGGTTTCTTTAATCATTTTCTAAGTGTTACCAAACCCTTGTGGGTTCGAACCCTCTATCCTTTTTGTATATGTGGTTTCTATTGAATGATGTGATCTTCATTATGCAAAATGTGATAAGGGTTTGTAAAAGAACAGGACACTCAGGTAGCAATATGAACTGAGTTCTTCTCCATTTCTATATGCAGAAAATAATAGCATCTCATGTTCTTCTATTCTAAGAATGCAAAACACAACCTACATAAGCTCAAAACTCTTCATGTTCACCTGTAGATGCTTTTCCTTCTGCAATTCGATGTGGGTTTTGACATTTTGCAAAGAAAATGTATCCTTTGATTGTTCTTGATAACCTATATATATATGATATCTTGTTTCTTTTTCTTCTGTTTACAAAAGGCACCTATGTAGATGGAAAAACAAGGCAAAATATACCACATTTTGGGTCTGTAGAAAAGACAAGGGTTTATATATACAAGCCATCATGCACTGCTAGGGTTTTGACCTTCTATTTTTTCTTTTCACTTTGCTTTAAATACAAGTCTTCTGTGGTATTTGCATAGGCCGACATGAAGTTTGATAGGTTCACCTTTCTTTAAAAATAAACACTCATAATGTTTGAAACATTTACCTCCTATGTCACATAGGGTATCTCTGATCCTTCTTCTTGATACTACTTCTAAGCATTTACACATTTGGCTGTAATGCAAATGCATCTTCATTTTGATGTTGTCATGAGTCTTCTTGTGACTGTTCCGATTGGTGGTTGTTCCATATGCTTCATGTTTTTGTATTGATGAAAAACTAGAGGCTATATGCCTCTGCTGTATCACCATCTTGACAACACCTATGGGTGATTATACTTCCATCATGTCTTCTTGTATTATTGCATTTGAATATTGATGAAGGTAAAAGTAAAAAGTGTTGTGTCTCTATTGTAGGTGGATAGGGTAAATACCCTTTTTTGTTGTTCCATCTTTTGCTCTTTTGTATATGATCATACTTGACTGTACCTTGATCATTTGATTATAGTTTGGCTTCTTTACTCCACTATTCCATCTTTATATCAATGGTGGATGCAAAGCTTTTGAACTTCCTTTTCTCACTACTGCTACAGGTCTCATTCCACTTGATATGTTTGATGTAGCTTTCATATGGATGAATGATATCTTCTTTTGATGATGACTATACCTTGGCTCCTCTTCTTTTCCCTTTGATGCATTTGATTCTTCATGTACAGTATCCTCCATTTCTGTTTTAAATGCTGCCCACTTTATAATATAACTGCGCCTCTTCTTGTTATAGCATAATTGTCCTCTTACAAGGCTGCAATGAACCATTGTGTTTTGGATGTCAAAATAAAGTTTCACTTTGACAATAGACAGTTACCAAAGCTAGGGAATAGCTCATTCTAATAATTGTCTACTGCCAAAGGTCTACTCCTTCATGATTGCTCCAAGTTCACTAAACATTTCTTAGTTCCAGTAACTGTCTATTGTCAAAATGCATTCTTTTGATGACACTTTGATAGAAAGTGTTTACAAAATGAATACTTCTACATTAATGACATTATTTTGAGCATGTTGGGCTCAACCCTTGTGAGAGCCCATTTTCTCCACATGCTATTTCATAAGAATTGAATCAACAACATGATTTCTCCTATACCTACACAGTGAACAAACAAGTTAGCATAAAAAACATACCTTTGAAAGTTCAATGCTCTTTCTCATGATGATTTGGCTTTCATCTGATGATCTAATTTTTGCATATGTCTGATAATGATCCAATTGTAGCATTATGATTGTAAGTTTATATATCTGCTGATAAGGCATATGATGAGTTTGTATATCCCGAGCTCTAACCAAACCTTTCAAACATTGCAAGCTTGTCTTTCTAATTAGGAGCAAGAAGTTGAAAATATGAAGGTCAAGCTGCAGATAGGAGGATCGACACCAACTCTTCAAAGTAGTGATGGATATCACTCTCCTCATATGTTCCTTTTCTTTACTTTATCTCCAGATGTATAGCTTGCATGCTTTGTTGCATTGGCTCGGTTTAGTCATTCCCACGGCTTGTGCGGAACATATTTAAACACTCTTGAATATATTCAGTTATTTTACTTTATGCAAAGATTTATGTATGTTTTGCTTTCTGAATCAAATACATAGCATAAAAACAACTAAATCTCTTTTAAGGCACATGTTTAAAACATGATGTACAATTTGACAATTTATAAATACCTCTTTACTTGCACCGAAATAAAGTGAATAATTAGCAACTGAAACATGAAATCCATTCATTCTCTTCATTCTTGAATGTCTATTTTCTTGACTGTAGATAACTTCACTTGTCAAGATGGTTTGATAGCCCAACATGAGCTTCATATGATCCTGATAAGTGATTTTGCACTTGTCTTTTGTCAAGACAACAGGCATTTAATTAGATGATCTAGCACAAGCAAATTTTTTTTTGTATCCCCTCTAAATAATTGATGTTTAGGCCTTGCTAAATTAGGTGTGAACATAATTTAGTAACATTTTTGGTGACCTCTCAGGGGTGTTTGCCTGCTAAACAAAACAGAACCAACAAGCTTGCAAATCCATTAGGCATATGAGTCTTTTCTTGCCTGAAACCTTGAAAACTTTTGCAACTCAAACTGATGGAAAACTATAGTAGTAAAACAAAACTAAAATTTAAACTAATCTGGCCCTGTTTAGGACATGGCCAACAAAATGTGCATGTGCACTTCTTGGAAAACAAAACAAAACTAAAATGAAATGTGCAAAAAGCACTTATTTGTAGCAAAGTCTAGTAACATTGTTTGAGGTGAATCCCAATGACAGGGATTGGCAACACCTCTCCATCTAACTTTGTAAGCTGAAATGCATTGTGTTGCTTGCATTATGTAATGATATATGGGCCATCCCACATGGCATCAAACTTGGTGTGTTTACCAGGTTTGCTTTTAAGCTTATCCCACTTGAACACTAGATCTCCTTCCTTGAAGATTCTTGGAACTGCCTTTTCAAAGGTCCTCTTCATTTGAGCTTGATGTATCTCCAAGGTTCTTAATGCTTCTTTTCTAGTTTCTTCCAGCTCCATTAGTTGTGCAAGCCTAACCTCCATTGGTTGTTCCTCTAACAATTCAAGTTCCTTGATATAACTTAGAGTTGGTAACTCAACTGAAATGGGCAATTTGGCTTCTTTCCCATAAGTTAGAACATAAGGTGAATTACCTATAGCTCTCTTTAGAGTTATCCTATCAGCCCAAAGGGCTAATTTCAACTTATCATGCCAAGATCTCTGATTACCCTCAACTATTTTCTTAATTATCTTAATCATGTTCCTATTTGTTGATTCTGCCTGTCCATTACCCTGAGGGTAGTAGTTGGACGAAGTATTCAAAAATATATTGTTCTTTACAGACCAATCAGATACTCTTAAACCAATGAATGCTAAAGCATTATCAGAAATAATTGAATCAAGAGTACCAAACCTGGAAACTAAGTCTTGGTAGAAGTTCAGAACAGAAGTCTCATCTGCCTCCTTTAATGCAACTACTTTAGTCCATTTTGTGAAGTAATCTGTTGCAATTAGTATCCATTTATGTCCTTGACTTGAATGTGGATTGATGGGACCAATGAAGTCTAAACCCCACTTGCCAAATGGTTGTTCTACCTAAATTGGATGTAGAGGCATGGCTGCAAGCTTCTGTTTCCCTATAAACACTGAACATTTATTGCATTGCTTCACCCAATCATGTGCATCTTTAAACAATTCTAGCTAATAATTACCAGCTCTCATAATCTTTAGAGTTGTTTTTCTTGGTGCAAAGTGACCTCCAGAAGGTCCATCATGAAACTCTTCTAGAATTTTCTAAATCTGTTCTGGTTCTACACATCTTAACAAAACACCATTAAAATCCCTTTTATACAAAACTCCATCTATTACAACATAAGGGATGGCTTGCAGCCTATAATACCTTCTTTTAGATCTTTTGAAACCTTCAAGACAATCTCCAATATGTAGATAATGAACCATTTGTTGCACCCAACTTGTAGGTGGGGCTGAAACAACAGCTTGTTCTCTGTTTTGTAGCACTGTCTTAGTCTCTTCTGCAAGTTTAGTGTTGTTCTCTTCATTTTCTGCCAGCTTTTCACACAAACCTTTACCTTGGAGAAGCTTTATAACCTTGATCTGAATATCATATTCAATAACTTTTGTTATCCATCCTACCCTCTTGTCATTTAAATCCTTGCTAAGCAAGAATTCCTTGATGTCAGATGGGCAACCATCAACTGTATTCGATTGTTAGGAAGCATGTGTTTAAATTTCTTAAGGCTTCTTATGATATCCAATACATGTTTCTCAACAAATGAATACCTTACCTCATAGTCGTGCAGAATTTGGCTAAAAAAAGCCACAGGTTGCTCTTATCCTTCTTCATTTTGCTGACAAAGAATAGCTAAGATTGTATCAACACTACCAAATGCATACAAAACAAAATCCTTGTCAAAATTTGAATTAATTAGTGTTGGGGCAACAACAAGTGCCTCTTTTATTTCTTCAAAACTTTGTTTACCCCCCTTTGTCCAGCTGAAAGAAATATTCTTCTTTAACATGGCTGTAAGGGGCTGTAATAATGCTGCTATGTTTGGTATGAACCTCCTTACAAAATTGATTCTTTGTAAGCCTTTCTTATGAGCCAGAAGAGGTGATGTTAAGATTGCAAAAATCTTTTCAGGATCTATGGATATTCCATCCTTTGATACTATATGTCCTAAAAGCTTTCCTTCATGCACCTAAAAGATACTCTTTTTCAGGTTGAGTGAAACCCCAAATTCTCTACATCTTTCAAAAATCAGCCTTAGATGATTAAAATGATCTTCAGCCTTCTTTGAGAACAGAGTGACATCATCTAGATATACAAGTACAAATTTATTTATGAGACCTTGAAAAGCCATATCCATGGCTCTTTGGAATGTTGCACCTGCATTAGATAATCCAAATGGCATTTTTCTATAGGCCATTGTGCCCCACTTGGTAGTGAATGCAGTCTTGTACTAGTTTTCTTCTTTCACTAAAATCTGATTGTATCCAGAATAACCATCCAATAAAGAAAACTTTTATGATCTTGAAACAACTTGTAAGATTTGCTCGATTGATGGCAGTGGGTAATGGTCTTTCAGAGATGCTCTATTCAAGTCACAAAAATCAACACATAATATGATTTCTCCATTCTTCTTTCTAACATGAACTAAGTTAGAAACCCGTGATGTGTGCTTAATTGGAAAGATTATGTTACCTTCTATCAACTTGTTTAATTCAGTCTTCATGAGCACTTCCAACTTTGGGTTTAATGACCTTTGTTTCTGTCTAACTAGTTTGGCCTTGGGTTCAAGCTCAATAGTGTGTTGAGTTAACTTAGGGTTAAAACCATTTAGATCTCCATACTCCCAAGCAAATACATCACTGAATACTTGACACAGTTGAATAAAAGCTTGTTGTTCCTTTTTTGTGCACACTTTTCCAAGCTTAAGAAGCTTATCTTTGAATATCTCAATAGGCTCATAATGCTCTTGTTTCATAGATAAGATGGATTTATCTCTCTTAACCTGATCATCAATGTTAAATATTGACTCTAAGGTTACCAAACCCTTAGGCAACTTATTTGAATTTAATTGCAAGATCTGGTCATCATATTGCTGCATCCATTTATGTTGATTTCCTGCAACAAACTCAGCTTCTTCCATCAGAAAATTAACAATTTGTTCATCACTATCAAAGACTTGCCAACTTGTATTATTGTCTAGCATTGATGGTCTAATAGAAACTTTAACATAAAGAGGAGTATGAACATTCTTCATTTTTCCTAGAATATCATACTCAGCACTAATAGCAACCAATTTGTCAGCCTGTTTATTATCAATCTTTGGTATAAATATCAAATTAAAAGCATCAAACTCATCTATCATATCCCAAACTCTGTGTTTGTATAGTTTCAACAAATCATTTTTAGTAGCAACAATATTTCTCACTTGTTTTACCACTAATTCACTATCTCCAAATACTTTAAGGCATTTAACATTTCTTTTTCTAGCCCATTCCAATCCATGTACTAGTGCCTCATACTCAGCTGAGTTATTTGAACAACTGAAAGCAAAACAAAAAGATGAATAATACTTTTCACCTGTGGGATAAACTAACACAACTCCTCTACCAACACCAATTTTGCTTCAAGAACCATCAAAATACAACTGCCAAACATCATTATCAGATTGTGCAATTTGTTGATTTTCTCCTTTTAACAGGTTAGGAATAGCAACACCTTTCTCTTGGATCATATGAAAACCAAGACCTATTTCATCCATTTGATCAAAAGGATCTGTTTCATGATTTTATGCTGCCCATTTATCCAAAACTAAGTCAGGTATGCCCTCTAAAGGTGTATTTGGGTCTTGGACAGTAGTTGATTCTTCTTGATAAAAAATTGAAAGATTGGCATTGATTGGATTGGGTGTATATGGCTCAAGATGGTCATTTGCTAATGGTTCTAATTTTATGGTGACTTTAGTGCCATATCTAGTTCTAAAAAATAGGTGAGTCCAATCAGAGGATAAATAGCCTTCTAATTTTGTTGTGAAGTCTCTAGATAGACAAATGGTAAAGTGAGGTGGCAAATCAATAACATGAATGTCTTGATGGATTACAAAATTGGGGCATGCATGTAAGGTGAGACCAAGATCTTTCAACATCCCCACTGTATTAACTTTAGTACCATCTAATTGAACAACCCCCCTTGCAACAGGTTCATAATTCAAACCAAGCTTATCAGCTAACTGTTTGGGCATCACGGAGCTACTAGCTCATGAGTCAATCATACAGTTATGGACTAGATGTTTTCCACCTATCAGGGTAACATAAAAAGGAGGTGGTTTTCTCACTTGTTTTGGCTGTTCATTCTTATTCATGTATTTCCCCAATGAAATCAATGCCCCATTGCTAAAATGGTGCTTTAGTGGTAACATTCATAAGGGGAAGAGCACCTTGAAACTTCAACTTACCTGCAAACCTTTGATGGGCATCACATTTTCTAATTTGTTTTGCAACATCCATGAATAGGCTCAGCCACAAGAAACCTGCCCTGATAATCTTATGTGCTATGGTTTTAGCATGGAAGTGCCTGCCACATATCCCTTGGTGATATTCTTCAATTATTTTCTTAGATTGTTGCTGGTCCAAACACTTCAACAACAGTCCCTCGTGATTTCTCCACATTAAAACACCTTGAATTAAAACATATTTCTAAGACTGGAGCTTAAGTATTCTTTGTTGAGTTACATTCATACATGGGGGTTATGCATGTTGACAATATAGAAAATGATATCCTTGTGCCATGGATCATTTGTCAACATACACACATTAGCAAATAGAACAACTACATCATTTATTTCAGCTGCCTCTAAATTTGACCTAGCCATAGACTTTGCTAAATCTTGGCCTCTAACCAATTTGGTGACTTGCACCTCAATGTCATATTTTTAGATTCTGTTGATCCATATGCATCTCCTTCCAGAGACTTCTTGTTGCATGAAAATATCCTTTATAGTTGAATGGGGCACATATGCAACTATTTTTGCTCCCATAAGATACGACCTAAAAAATTTTACTGCTTTGACCAAAGCATATGCATTCTTTTCCATATTTAAATAATTCAATTCATCAGCTTGCAAGGATTTGTTAAAGAATCATATGGGCTGCTCAAATCCATCCCTGTTCTTTTGCAATAAGACAACATAAATAGTGTAGTACGAAGCAAAAGAGAAGAGTTTAAAAGGTTTGGAGTCATCCAGACTTACTAACACTAGTGCATCTTTGAGAGCCTCCTTTATGTCAATGAAGGCTTCAGTCAGTTCCTTGTCCCATGCAATAGACTGCCCCTTCTTGAGCATCTTGGATATTGCCTTGGTCTTCTCAACAAAGTTATGGATAAATTGCCTCACAAAGTTGATTTATCTAAAAAAAGACTGGACACGTTTAATTGATTTAGGCTGAGGGATGAGGTCAATAGCTTTCACTCTTTTTGGATCATTTCTAACCTCATCCTTTGACACAATATGTCCCAGTAGCTTGCCTTTGTCTACTCCAAACTAACATTTTTTGGGATTCAAAGAGATCCCATACTCCAAACATCTTTCAAAGATCAATTCCAAACGCTTGCAATGATCCTTCTTGTCTTTGGAGAATGTAATGAGGTCATCTTGGTATACTACCATGATTTCATCAATGAGGCCTGCAAAGGCAACATCTATTGCTCTCTGAAACATTGATCCTCCATTCTTCAACCCCAATGGCATCCTCAAATAGACATAGGTTCCCCAAGGAGTAGTGAATGTTGTCTTGTACTGTTATGACTCTTTGACTAGCACCTGGTTGTAGCCCAAGAATCCATTCATCATAAACATCAGCTCTGAGCCAACAACCTTTTGCAAAGGACGATCCATACTTGGAAGAGGATAATTGTCCTTAAGGGATTTGATGTTCAAATTTGTGAACTCTACACACAATCTAATCTCCCCATTCTTTTTCCTCACTGGGACAAGATTAGTTACCCACTCAGAATGTCTGATTGGTTTTATAATACCTCCCTCTTTCATCTTTAACATTTCTTTCTACATCTTGGGAGCTATGGTGGGGTTTATAGTTCTTTTCTTCTACCTAAAGGGTTTTGCATCAAGCTAAAGGGAAATAGTATGCTGAAGTAAATCATCCCTATAAGCCTTCAACTCATCATAGGACCATGCAAAACATTTTTTGAATTTTCTTAATAAAACAACCAACATTCTCTTTCCATGGGGTTTGAGTCACTAATGTAAACCATCCTAGGTGCCAAGGTTAACACCTTCAATGCTATCCTCTTCAACTGGTTTACCTTTGCTTTTCCATTGGTCAACATTATCAAACATTATTTCCAGTGAAACTAAACCCTTGGGAATAATATTTGTCTTTAGTTGCACCACTTCATTCCCAAACAATGTTTCATTGTCATCTTCCACCTCTATCATAGGTTGCCAATCGATTAACTAATTTTCAAACTCGTCTAGGCAATTGAGGAAACTGAAGATCTGATTGTTGTCATTGAAAACTTTCCATCTGTACATGTTATCAGGGATTGTTGGCCTTGTAAGCACTTCAACAACATAATGGCCATAAGGAAATTTTGACTAAGGGTTAAATTTTGAAGCAGCTACAACCAAGGAATCTGCCTTCTCATTTTCAACTCTTTCAACCCATTCAATGCCAATAGCATAAAATGGTTCTATAGTGTCCCACACTGCATTCATGTATGCCCTTAACCTGTTGTCCTTGGCAGCAAAAACATTTCAAATGTGCTACACAATTAACTCTAAATCACCATGTATCTTCAAGCACGTGACTCCATGCTTATGAGCAACCTTTAAGCCTAACAATAATGCCTCATACTCAACTATGTTGTTAGTGCACTGAAAATCAAGTCTGAAAGATATCCCAAATTGTTCCCCATCAGGTTCTATCAGAACAATACCGACACATGAGCCATCCTTAGAACAAGCACCATCAAAATACAATTTCCATAACACATTTTCATTATGTAGGGGAGCAACAATCTGTGGGAGATCAGCACACAGTTTATTTTCATTATCATTACAAAACCCCATAAAACAATCAATATCAATATCAAAGAAGTTCACTTCTTCTCAGGTTCTATAATGACCTCTATGTTTTGGTCTTCTACCTTCTTCTCCCTGTGAACCTTCACCTCAACACCATGGACTAGAATGGTGGCATATGATAAATCCATTTGTACACTTCCACCCATGGAAGTTACCCACTTCCTAATAATAACATACCCCATTTAGCAGGGCAATCCATAATAACATACCTATGTTTAATGTGAGGAGAATGATGGAAAACCTAAAATCATAGTTTCCCTAGAGGCTGCAAATCTTGTGATACAGTTTGGTAGCTTTTTCGAACCCAATTTGATAGATTCACATATGTGAGAATTGGGGGTTTTGAACATGCCCCATACAAATTGCCCAGATATGCTACCAATTACATGATATTCTTGGAAGTTTGTAGATAGATGGCCTAGGAAAGCAAAAGATACCATGACTAAGAAAGGAGGGTATTCTTTCCCTATTAAACTAATTCACTACACATGTAGAACACATGAGGATGCAATAAATATTGATCGAATTCTTTTAAAATTCAATTTCCATCTATTTGTTGCAAGACCTCATTTTGATAGTAGGAATTTTGCAAAGGATAACTTGTGTACCCCACTATTGCATGAGCATCAACCTCACCTTGAAGACTACTAGGAAGATTACACCGATGAACACAAGGTTAGGAGGAGAGACTAAATGAGGCTCACTATTGACCAAATGAGAGATTTCAATTTGGGATGGGATCTCCCTATTATTATTGATGATTACTCATATATGATTTATGAAGGATAATGTGTTGTATTGTCTAAGCCTTTAGCCAAGTTGAGGTGGCTACCAGGTCTTCATTTGTATTGGATAAATGCAAAAGATGGTTGAAGTCAAAGGTCATTGGTCACATTGCAGAGAGACCTCCATCTAAAGGACATGCTTCAAAGGGACAAAAGCCCACCGTGGGGTCCACTTCTCAAGGGCCATATGCTAATATATATCATACTAGGTCCAAGACAATCTCCAAGAGAGGAAATGATGATGGAGATGATGATTTTGATAAGGAAAAGAGATTGAAGGGCCAATGTGAAGGGGACAATGAGCAACCAAGAAAAAATCTAGAAGTTAAAAGGGGTCCTAGGGTTGAGACTGTGGAAACACAAGAACTTGTACACGAGCAACAACTTGGAGACCAAGGTATCCCCCCTTCTCCACTTCCTATTGGTAATGTACCTATATCTCCTACTCCAACCCCTCCACTAGTTACTCGTAATGTTGGTTCTTCTCCATCTTCTCCCCCATTTCAACAATAAGAGGTTCATAATGTTGTTCCAGATTATGTACCAACTAATATGACTGGTGGTCAATCTGTCTTGCCATCACCAACATGGCTAAGAGAAGTTGTTGGGAAGAAGAGGAAGTACACCCAAATGGTTGACCCAAATTTTGATGTAATAGCCAGACTACTCAAAGTAGATGACTAGCCTAGGAAGGCTAATATAATGTCTAGGCTGAAGGTAGATCCCCTAACAAAGCATCAATCTGTAGAGATTGCTAAGTCTATGAGTGATAAGAATGAAGACGAGGTTTCTATATCAAATTTCGGTGTCAGTAAAGTTGATCTAGGCCCTCCCACAATAGAGGGAGATATTCATAATGCCAACTTATCAATTGAAATTTTGGCCAAGAGGTTAGAAGAAGAGAGGAAAGAAACAGAATTGTTGGAAGAACAGGTTGAGATACTCACTTCTTACAACAACTCTATTGTTGATTCTACTTCCCAACCTCTGGATGCTTCACTTGACACTCTTGCATAAGCTCCTCCCAAAGGGGTAAGTTCATATGTGTTTGATCAAATTAACAAATATTATATTTTGGGGAGGGCAACTGAATCTTATGTTGAAAAGTTAACAGTGGAAGGACTGTTATACCTCGAAGAAGTAATTTAATTATATAAAAATGTGTCAGCTAACAAAAAAGAAGTAAGTGCTAAAATAAAGATTGTCAAAAGAGAGGAAGTTTACTAATGGTAGCAACAAGAGAATTACAGGAAGCAATGAAAGTGGATACTAGCATTTTGGTATCTGAAAATATCATTAGTAGACCTAAAGAAAATGAATCATTGAAGAGGTTGATTGCCATTGAATGGAATCTATTGATGGTCAAACAATGTTTGAGTGATTCACATAAGATTCTAAAGGATTATAAGTCATATATGATGGATTTCAAAAGCAATTGTGTGGCCTTAGGGGTGGAGATTATTGACGAGAATGAAGCAAACTTGCCTGATATAGGTATTGTTAAACAAAACTTCAAGAAAATGATTACAGAGGAATTTAATGACAAGGATACCATTGATGGGGGCACAATTGAGAAGCTCTGCAACATGTTTTCTTTCCTCACATCCTTCAGGAAAGAGATCATGGAGTTTCATCAAATTTTTTAAGAATCAAGCAAGATTGTTGATATGTGGAAGGTGCGCTTGAACATAACAACAATACTGAATCAAAAGCAATCGCTCCCTTTATGACCAAATTTAGAAGCTTCAAGGCAAAGATGAATGCTTCACAAGCCAAATCTCAATATGAAGATCATGCAACCAAAGTGGACTAGGGTGATCAAGGTGATAAAAAATGATCAAAGGGACCAAAGTAAAGAGAGTGAAGAAGACAAGGATACACCTGTTTAATTTCATTATTTCCTTTATTGCAACAAAATTTATAAAGTGAACTTTATGATTATTATTTCATACACTTTTGTAAAGTTTTATTTTATTGGCTCTTTTCAAGAAGTCGTTACATGCAAGTCAATTTTATTTTTGAGCTCTATATATAGTCTTGCGGGTTGTTGAAGAGGGATCTTAAATGACAAGCTTTTTTTTTGGTGATTGATCACTTAGAATACTCTGTAAATTTTGAAGAGGGTTTCCAATATTTCTGCAAAGACTTTGAAGTGAATTTTGATAATGAATACAAGGATGTTGTGGACTTTGAGCTACAAGTTTTGGTTGTGTGCATTCTTCTTATGTTGAATGAGCATTTATTCATATTGGGATTATCTTTATTTAATTGTGGGAATATCGGTGATTGCTTTTCGTTTTATGTTGGCTCATCATTTGGATATTCTTTTCTTATGTCAAGGAATTCAGATGGTGATTTGATGTTTTTAGTTTAGATTTTCTGTTGGTGGTAGTTGTTCTGTTCGTGAGGCTTTGTACTCGTTTTAAGTTTATATATATTTTGGAAAAATATGCTTTCTTGCTTTTAGGTTAAAAGCATACCCCACTTCTATTTCAGTTATATCATACAAGGGAGTTGCCCTCCAAACATAAAGGAAGGTTGTTGATCAACATACAACCTATCCAACTGTTAGTAAATTTGCCACTATCACTGGGTGAGTCATATTTGAAAACATAGTGACAAATCTATTTACTAACACATCTCAACAAATGCCACGCTCTCATGTGACGCTGGGCTCATTCCCCATGCCATTACCTATCCATCTATACACACTCCCACATTCCTTATCCATATTTACACATGTTTCCTTATATACTCTATTTATTATGCCCATTATTGCACTCATCCCCATACATTCAATATTCAGCTATGTTTTAATGCTTTCATGCCTCATGTTGATTTTGTAGGCACATGAGTGATTCCCATGGCCTCAAATTTGACCCTTGACTTTTTAAAATTCAAATTTTCATTTTCGGTCGACTCCTACTTGCTCTTTAATTCCTTGAGTTGTGTAAACACACTTTTGTACTGCTGATTGCTAAATGTCCTTGTGCTTAAAGGCATTCAATTATATTCATTTATCACATGAAAGAAAAAAAAATGTTTGTATTTATGAAAGAAGAATGCTAGGAACACTTCCAGTGGTGCACTAAAATGAATCAAAATCTACATACTCACCTTAGAAACATTTTGCATGGCTAAAGCTTGTTTTCTATCATTTGCATGATGTGAAACTAGTCATTTTTAAGGATTGCCCTAAGAGAATACATTCCCTCATGATCTTGCTATGCTCTAAAGGTATTCATAAATACTCCTAGTCTAAATAGTAGAGTAGAGAGAAGCAAATAGGGTGAAACAAGAATTGAAAGTGTACATTGTATTGGATCAAATTAGTGGCTAGAGATCAAATCCATGTCTGAAAGTGTCCTGGACTTGCGAAATCGACACTCCAAGTTAAAGTTTAGGTAGAGACTTATCATTTCCGATCCCAAGATATCTAGGTTTCAATGCTACATCAAAATTATTCATCTGCATTGTTCCTAGAGCCAAATACCTTTGCCTTCTTAACATTTACTATGTTAAATTTTAATATTTAAATGTTTCAATTTCTAATATTACTTCTAAATTATCATTTATTAATTTATTATGTCAAGAGGCATTCTACAACCAGATAGAGATGAGAGCAAAATAGTTCAAATATATAGCAAGATTAATATTAGGGAAAGTTAATTTTCCTCTAGAAATGTGTATGTAAAAAAGGTACTCCTCGCCCCTCGGATCTAAAAATAGAGTTTGGATTTGTGTCGTCCGTCTACGTCCCCGTCCTCGTCAGGGTTTAAATTTGACAGTTGTATAACTGTATTTAGCCATTTTTGCTGTAAAATACAATCAAAATTTTAAAAAGACTGTATCATATGAAAGGAAAGATTTTGGACAAACTATCAAAATTTACATAAGATTATACTGATATACATATTTGGTTTTTATATAATCTACTTATACTAAGATATATCATAGTATTTTAAAGGCAGCATTGAATAGATAACTGTCATTAAAAAACTGCTCGACAGGGAAGGTCGACTGTCAAATTTAAGCCTTGGTCCCCGTCCCCCAAACAGCGTAGACCATAGGATTCATTGACAAACCTTAGGTAGTGGGGCCCTGGGAGGCTTAAAGGATAATTGAGGGTTGATTATGAAAATATAAAACGCCAAAAAAGTAGAGAAGGGTTTGCAATGGTGGGATAGATGCGGGCAATTCCATGGATTCGGGCAACTCCACTCTTGGCGTATGCGGGCAACTCCATCTCTGCGATAGGGGAATGTTAATGGGAGCCACAGCTTTGGGATGCATAACCTTAATTCTCCTGAAATAGAATTAGGCTTCCTCCGCCCCTCAACATTGCCTAAATGCATTGGAATACTTTTGGGGGCTTCAACAGCGTGGACCCGTATTAATCTAAATTTGAGGTAGCAGGTATGCTGCGAATTTCATTTCTTTGTTTTTCTAAAACCACTGTTTTGTGCTTTCAACATTCATCTAAATTGGAGTTTTAGTCCCCTACAAACAGTGGATTTCTTTACATGGATTCGTGTCTATGTCTCTTTTGAGTTTGATGCACTTATGCCAAATTTTCCCCTGAATTGATGTTGAGTCACGAGTCAATCTTGACTCTTTGGCATGCCATGTTTTCATAATGTTGGAGTCATGCTAAGTTGCTCTCTATGTACAATAAATGATTATGAATATCACTGCATCAGTATCAGCTTTTTTTCTTTCCAACAGTAAATTTGGCATGATGTTTCGAAATCGATAAAAATTGCCCTAGACTGTTTCCACTTCCCATGTTCAAAATGATATATAAATGCACTATTGACTTTGACCTCGTTTTCATTTTCTCGTTACAGTTCAAATCTTGATAGGAAAAGTTTGAGTTGAAGAGAAATGGATGTATCATCTCGAGGTAGCAGCAATCTGGAGATGTATTTACCAAATTATAAGCTTGGAAAGACTCTTGGGATTGGCTCATTTGGTAAAGTGAAGATTGCAGAACATGCTTTGACAGGACATAAGGTAGCCATAAAGATCCTTAATCGCAGGAAGATAAGAAACATGGATATGGAGGAAAAAGGTGTGTAGCTTACTTGAATATGAACTTATGTTGTGAACCATGGCATGAAAGAAATGGTGGCCTTTTCTCAGTTATAGATAAAATTGGCAGAGGAAAATTCATGAAATATTTATGGTAGTTATAATTTCTATTATTGCACGTTTGTTGCTGGATCAAGCTTCGTTTGGTTATATATTATTTATTTGCTACTTTAGTTTGTGTTCTGCTATAAACTACATGAATGTGTTTTATACCATTAACGATGCTTTGAGGACTTCTACTTACTTCACTTTTGAGAGCTTTTAACAGTTTTGCCCAGTTTAAAAGACAATATTTCCAAATTCTGGGTCTTGGATGGCATTGACATAGTTGCTGATGGCAATGGTCTTTGTGTAACGAACTCAGTAGTTTCTCTAGGATAATACATAGGAGATTGTTGATCTAGAACAAATAATTAATGTATCTTAGGAAACTAAAATAAAACAAGGGCTGCGTGCCAGCTGCAGTCCCTGCCTAAAGCTGCAAACTCAGAGAAAAAGATATACCTGCTTTGGGTACATAAACATTTTGCTTAAGCTGGGCTGGCAAAAACCCTGCACAAAACTGTCTGATTGTTTTGTCAACTACAAGGAAGACATGTTTAAATCAAATATTATTTTAAGACTATGCTGCATATAATTTTTTTCCGAAAGCTTAGGCTTCTTGTAAGAGAAGCATATCTGAAGCAGACTATGAACTGAGTCAGCTACCTGTGTGCGAATGGTGATCAAAAACATTCTCATAATTCTGCAAAAGTTCTTCTACCTGAATCCAAAAACAAGGATCAACTTGTGAGCGATGGTGGATATTTCTTCGCAATCAACTCAAATGGCAAATGACGAATGCAATAACAAAATCTGATCAGATAGGTTGAAAATAGCCTAATGAACAATGCAATAAAAACAGAACAGACCATGAGTAATGCTACTAGACATTCTGATAAGGTATTAGCAGTAATGTAATGGAAGTGATGAAGGATAGTTATGACATGGGTTACAGCAGAATGTTATCTTCTTCAGGTCTCATAAATTGTTCTTGCTTAACTGAAGAATTTATAGAGGCATCTCCAAGTGAGTGTGCAGCATATGAGCAATATCTGAATCTCTCAGAGCTTACTGCAAACTGGAAATTCAGAGAATGGTATGGTTGGCCTGCAGCGCTGCTGGTAAAACCAGCCTTGCAGTCACTGGAAATAACTTTCTGGTTAATTTCATCAGTCCTGTGTGACACAAGGCCTTACATTGACAAAGAAGAATGGAAAAGAAGGCTTGAATCCTTAACTGCTTGTCAGCTTGAATTAATATCAGTAATTCGTGAAGGTGATAAGGATGCCCCCACAGTTCAACTGTCTGTAAGTGATGGTGTTCTTGCTACCAAAGTTGCCCAAGAGGTTTGGCAGAGGCCTGGGGCTTTACATGTGGTTAACAGAGTAAGTGAACAGAATTTACTACCTCGCTTGGGTACATGGAAAAGGGCTGTACATATGGTTTCTAGAATGTGGCTTGTAATTGAAGCTCATATGCAGAGAATTCCTTTTCCTTTAGGCCTTGGGGAGCTGAATCTTTCAGGCAAGCCTATTCTTGAATATGATAACATCTGTAAGCCAAGCTATCTGTATTCCTTCAAGCAATCCTCACAGTTCCACAATGCAGAGGAACACATGCTTTGTACTGTCCATCAGGTCTTTGAGGCCTGGTTGTTTGTAGCCCAACTGTTGTTGAAGAGAAAACATCAAAGGATAGACCATGACGATTCAACAAGAGCATCCAAAGACTGCTGGATAATTCAAAGGATTTGGAAATTGCTTACAGACATTCAGAATCTATTTCTGTTGGTGGATCTAGATGACTTTCTTTTGCCTTAAACACCAATTGTCCATCAACAGGGCTTCTAGCGCTAGTACCTTCAAAGGTGCATACTGTCTTAAATCTACTGCTCTGAGAAGCCTTACAGATGCATGCAAGGAACTAAGAAATCTTGTGCCAAAAGTTATGGGTGTTGAACCTGATGCAAAGGGTGGACCTAGGCTTCAAGAAGCAGCCTTGCCTTTGTTTCATTCTCATAGACACCCAAGAAGGGAAATCCCAATTAGTGAAACTTCATGTGGGACTATTCATCTTCTACTGGCCTTCCAAGCAATTGAAGCTGCAGTGAAGAGGTTTTTCTTGTCATATCAGCATTCGGTAATTGCAGTCATGAGCAGTTCTGAAATGAATCGAACAATGTATTTAGGTGCATCTGATGCTCTCACTGAAGTATATTCTGAGCCTCCTTATTTCCCAAGTGTGGATCGTGTCAAGATATTCCTAAATGACTTTTGGAAGCACAGTACTACAGCCATGGTGGAAGGCTTGCAAAGTTGAACATCAATATGTAATTCCTTGAACAAACACTGAATAGCTTTATATTACATATAATCAAAATCTATAGGGATAACTTACAATCTAAATATAGTTTTTGGATCTGACTATATTCAATATTAGTTTGAAATAGAAATTTTGTTTTTTCTAACAGCGGGGCTTTAATCAGATGCATGTTAGAGCTATCTGTGTTACAGGTTTTGGTGGTTTATCCAGGCCTTAAATCCTTATATGGTATGGTTTGTCTTTTCTACTGGTAGTGTCTTTAATGGTAATTTTCAGTGACATTCTGTCTCTGGCCCATTGTGGTTTTATGGGCTGCTATTGTAATATTTTGTGGGTTTGAAATTGGTATCAATTTAATTATGCTCTCTTTAAATGCAAGCATGGGATCATTAGCCAAAAAAGCATTAAGCAATGCCATTATTGCCAAATATTTTGTTTTCCAACTGAAGTGAATGTTTGGTAGCAGACATTTGATAAAAGCAAATTCAAAGTCTACAAGACTACAACCATGACAAAGAATATGAAGCAGCAAAAAACTCTAATGTCAATACATTAAAGTTTAAATTCATAACTGATTTTCAAGCTGTCATGCCAGAACCAAGTCAATTTTTTATATACAGATGTGCCTCATTTACTAAATATAATACAAAATATTTTTGTTGCCCAGATTATGACAGAGATTAAACCTATAAATCTAGGTTATCTTAGTTCAAAGTGCCATGTTTTCACCACTTGATTAAACAAGCATACAAGTGATACTAACAAAGTATATTTTAGTCCCATAAACCATTATCCAGTGGCAACACAAAGCTTGACCTACATATGTGACTGTCAAGCAGGCAGGGAGGCAGTCTCCACCATTTCTTTTCTGAAAGATCATACATGAAAATGACAGAATGATAGTTTTTGTAAAAGCAAATTTTACCACACAGAGCAATAGTTAAAAAATAATTGATATAATTCAGATTTCCATGGCTAAAATATGAAATCATAATATAAGTCAGTCTTAGACTTTCTGAAATACATGTATAACTCTTTCAAGTGGAAAATTTGCTTGTTTTCAGGTGGTGCAGTATGCATCAGTCTATGTAGGTCACATCGTAGGAACTGCTCTAGTAGACATGTATGCAAAATGTGGAGGCATAGACAAGGTAGAGAATTGTTTCACAGAATGCTTCAAAGAAATGTGGTCTCATGGATTGCCATGATTGCAGGGTATGCACAAATTGGATTTAAAAAAATGCTTGAAAGTGGCAGCTGTAAAGCCCAATTCCACAACTTTTCGCAGCATCCTGCCTGCCTGTGCCAAAAATGGGAGCTTTGGAACAGGGCATGGACATATATCAAAGGATAAAGGAAGGCGAAATTTTTGTTAGATGTTATAGTTGCAACTGCCCTGGTAGACATGTAAGCAAAATGTGGAAGCAAATGCAACTGGCAGCTGTAAAGCCAAATTCCACAACTTCTGCCAGCATTCTCCCTGCCTGTGTTAAAATGGGAACTTTGGAACAGGGTATGGACATCCATCAAATCATAATGGATAGAGAACTTTGTCAGATGTTGCAGATGTTGTAGTTACAACTTTCTTGGTAGATGTGTATGCAAAATGCGGAAGCCTAGACAAGGCACAAGAATTGTTTGACATAATACCTCAAAGAGATGTGGTCTATCTAAAGCAAGTGCCTCAGCAATCGGAGCCTGTAAAGTGAAAACCACGTACAAACAACTACTCTGTTTAACCAAGATGTGTACCAAGAAGATATAAAACCCTACATAAAACCATCACTTAAAATTTTATTTCAGGAAATGAAGTGACGAAACTACATATGTTGCCTGCCAAGGTTGCTTCCAAACTTGATTGCCAAGCTAAATGTGCTCAATGTATCCACATGTGCTCACACAGAACCTCTCCACTTGCCACATCCTCACTCGTGTGCACCAAATACACTGCATTTGTATGGCTCGCCTAGTAGTTGGAGATCTTTGGATTTGACCTAATTTTGTGTTTAGATATGTAAGTTCTTAAATTAACCAGAGGGAAAAATTAATAAATGCATTTTACAGATCACTCACATTAACTGGGACTTGAGTGCCATGAAGAATTCAAGCAATTTATCAAAAAATACGACAAGATAAACCTCTTAGGAAGTTCATCATGCTGGATCCAAACATCGTAGAACCATATAAACAGCTTTGAACATCAAGGCATTCATCGCCAATCTAACAGATTATATTAAGGCATAACACAGCTGAGCATTACCAAATCCTGAAACCTGACACTAAGAACCTCTGGGCTCTTTTTGTTTGAGAATTTTATGTTTAAGAAATGCAGCAGAATATGTGCTTCCAAAAACTCATTCTGATATTCCTTGGCTTGTGTTGAGAGTTGTTTTTTCTCTAACCTCAATTGAGTTTGTCTAACAGTTGGATTTTCTCTAATCTCATTTCAGTTTGTTTCTTGTTTTCTTCTTGCATATAGTCGATAGTAATTTTAGATGTTTTGCTGCTTTGCAGCTTTCCAATTGATTTTGGCATTGTGTGGCAATAATTCCCGACATAAACAAAAAGATAAGATTTAAATAACAGTGTTTTGAACATCAACATTAATCATTGCCAAGGAAATGATAAACTGAAATTGCTGACAGGAAACTGGAGATGTTGAGCTCCGTGTCTAGTTTATGTTGTCTTGAAAGAAGTATCTACCCTGATGCTAATTTTATTGCACTCTTTCGACAACCAAACTACTTAACCTCTCCAATGGAGGAATTTACATTTCTCACTTGGTTTTTAAGAAAGCTTCTTTTCTTGCTTTATAAAAATAACCATCTAAAAGCTACTTTCCCTGCTTGGTAAGAAAACCTCAAAAAATAACATTTTTTTGTTGTTTTTTGGCATCTCAAAGGTATCTGGATCTCAGTACATACGGCAATTCGAGCTCAAAGCCCACTGATCTGGGTGAGATTGACTAATCCTCTGGGCCACACGAAAACCCGCAGTGGCCCCAACCTAGGTGTGGCTGGTTTAAGTGGGGCTCAAACCTGCGTCGATTGTCCGTGTCTTTCAACGGCTCAACCAACTGGTCTACACCCTGGGGGCCAAAAGATAACATTTTATTATAAAATATATAACTGCATATCTCTTCTAGCAGTATATCCTTTTATTAATTCACGTTCCACTTAGACATAGATACCATGCATTAAATCTAATACAGAAGGGATGTCTGCATGTGGTAGGATCCAGTCAAAGCCAGAAAATATTAGAAAGAAAACAGAAAGAAAAGCAATTAGTCCTTTGTTGAGTCAAATGGGTGAGCTCAGTGATAAATCATCAGGGCTTTTTATAGTGGAGACTCGTATTGAAATCCTCAAGAGACATATTATATGCTCATATGTATAATGTTTAATATTGAATTGGATAAGCTAACACATATATTTATGGTTGTGGTGTTACCCCAACTGAGGAGGCCAGGTGTAAGTCCTGGGTCAATTTGGCAAAGAGATACCCCACAGTCATGGCATCTAAGCCAAAGGGCACCCTGCAAGGGACATTTACCAATCAAAAGAAAAACAGTTTTTCAGGTCAAACTAGCACAAGACACTGAAGCCTTACACAATTGCCAAAAATAAAAAAAAAGCAGAATGAGAACAGCATTAATGATGAACTTGAAACAAGACATCAAACCCCAGCATATGTGAAATGAAAAGAAAAGATGCAGATTTATTTTTAAAATTGCTGAAATGAAGGGCAGAAAAATGCAGAAAGAAAATAGCATTATCGCTGAAATTGGACCAAGGCATTGAACCCTACCTCAGGTGCCTAAAAATAAGAGAAATATTATAGCATTGTTCCTGAAATTGGAACAAGACACTGAACCCAATCTCAAATTCTTAGAAAAACAGAAACATTTTTTTTAAAGAAAGAAATAGCATTGTTGGGGAAATGGACCAAGATATTGAACCCTAACTCATGTGCCTTAAAATAACAGAAAAAGCCAAAACAATTACAGCACTATTGCTGAAACTAAGATATTGAACTCTAAAGCATGTCCCTAGAAAAAAAGAGAAAAAGAAGCACATTATTGCTTAAGTTGGACAAAGGAAGTGAATGCTATCTCATGTGCATAACAGTAAAAAGCAAAAATCAGAGCATTACTGCTGAGATTGGAACAAGTCATTGTATCTCCATCTCATACACCTTGAAAAACAGAAAAATAAATCAGAAAGAAAATGATGTTATTGCTGAAACAAACAAGACATTGAACCCTCTCTCATGTGCCTAAAATAACAGGAAAAAAGCAAAAAAATATTATGCCATTATTGCCAAAAATGGAACAAAACATTGAACCCTACCTAATGTGTTCAAAAACAGAAGAAAAAAAGCAGAAACTTTCTAGAAATGTTATTGAAAAAATTAGATCCTACCTTGTGTGCCTAAAAAATAACAGAAATAGCAATATAAATATAGCACAATTTTGAAATTTGATCAAGACATTGAACCGTAGCTCATCTGCCTAAAAAGGGAGAAAGAAATGAAATTATTGTTATAACTGGACCAAGACATTGAAGTTTGAACCGTATCTCATCGGCCTCAAAAAACAAAAGGAAATGACCCTTCCTCGTGTGACTAGAAATGGCAGGAAATAAAGGACAGAAAGAAAATAGCATTTTTACTGAAATTGGACTGAAGACACTGAACCCTATCTCATTTGCTCAAAAACTCGACCAAGATATTAAACCTTACCTCATTTGTTGAAAAAATCAACCAAGACATTGAACCCCACTTCATTTGCTGATAAACTCAAACGAGACAATTGCACACTATCTCATGTGCATGTACACAACAGAAAGATTATAGGCTCATTGCTAAAACAAAAAAAATCAAACAAGAGAACGAACCCTACCACATATGCCTAGGGAAAAAACATAAAACTAATAAAAGCAGAAAGAAAAAAGCATTAGAGCTTCAAAAATAGCATTGTTGCTGAAATTGGATGAAGACATCAATCCCTTCCTCAACTCAACCGAGATATTGAATCCTATTTGATGTTTAAAAGTTTTAAATGACAGAACAAATTTTAAAATTAAAAAAAAAAAAAAGCAGAAAGATTCTAGCATTATTGCTAGAACAGGAAACTGGAAGAAGACAATAATCCCTACTTCATGTGTGTAGAAAGAAAAACATACAAAATAAATAAAAGAAGAAAGAAAATAGCATCAGTGCTGAAATTCGACCAAGTCTTTGAACTCAAACTTATGTACCTAAACCAACAGAAATTAAGCAGAAAAACTAAGTTTCTGTTTGGGTTCGAGTTGACAGTTCACCATTTTTTTACTTAAGTTCAATACGGGTTGCTTACAGCTGTATATGATATAAAATAAGCCATAATTTGAACATATTATACAAAAGCAAACACAAAACTCAACTGATGATGCTTCGATGCCAAATTTTGAAGATAAATCAAAACAGCTTATATTTATGGCATATGTGCAAAATAGAGCAACAGTCAGCAGTCAAGCTACATGGTGTAATAGTGAGGTTTTACTTCTTTTTTTTCTTTTTTCTTTTCTGTTTTTCCATTAGAAATTTGTGTTTCTTTTGTTTCTTCTTTTGCCTTGGTTGCACAGGTTTGTCCCAGGTACAGCCATGGCAGGCCACGGCCTGCCTGGATAGGCCCCACATTCATTTCAAACATATCCAGGCAACTCAGATCAATCCAATCATGACCCACAGAAACGAACATATTTCCTACATACCATACCCGGGTTTTTCTGACAGATGACACTCCTCCATTTTGGTGTGAAGTTATTTTTCTCAAATCCATCTGGATTTCCTCTGGATTGACATAGAAACCCTATGTCAACTATCTCAAGTATCTAACTATGGTACATTCAATAAGATAGTGTCATTCTGTCTCTAACATAGCTGAAGTGCAAAATAAAAATATTCCGTTCTTACAATCTACCAGTCTGGCATAAGTTGATGATTAAATTTTGACGAATGTTATGAGGTGATTGCTAAGCAGTATTGACCAAGTAGAAGCCAGTAACATAGGCTTCCCCTGAGAAGATTCAAGACTGCAAAACCTATTCCCTCTCTTTGCCCACAAAGATAAATTTAGGGAAAATGGGCCTTATGATTATGGGAAGTTTTACTAATAGGATTAGAGTTTAAAAACAGGCATAACCCAGTCACAAAAAGCAGAGTGGAGAAACACCTGTAATCCATTGGGTGAGCCGGTGAATGTGAACAGCTGTGCCTGCAGGGAGGTTTCATTTATTCTCTGTTGGGAGAATATGCACACTACTGCCAAGGGAGAGGTTGCCTTGTTGAGGAGACTAAATTTGTACGAGTCCTTGTCAAGGGGGCATGCAACAATATATGGGAATTGTTGTACCTGTTCACCACATATTTGAGCAGAGAAGGGCCTGTCAACTCAAACTTCTTGGCTCCTCTAACCAGGCAGATGGCAATCCTATTCTGGTTAACTGTTCCACCATGAACATAGTTATAGAGATGAGCTTGTATTGCTCTTAGAGGCAATAATGGCTGCACACTTGGTATGATCTCCATTTGAAGAATGCCCACAATGCTTGCTAGAGCCAACAGAATCACCCACCCGAAGCATTGCCTTTGCCTTGTCCACTGCCATCTTCCCATCCTCTTCTCTTCAACAAAATCTACAAGCCCATAATGCTTGCTAGCCCCAACAGAATCACCCACCCAAAGCATTGCCTTTGCCTTGCCCACTGCCATCTTCCCATCCTCTCCTCTTCAACAAAGTCTACAAATATTTGTGTGCTGCCCCTGCTGTTACTACTACATCATCATCAATGTCACTATGGCATGCCTGCAAAATGTGGAACCATAGACAAGGCACTTGAAGTATCTTCCAGAACGCCACATCCCACATCTTTTGCCCTGCTCCATGTGCCAAGTGTCTGAAACAAAACATTAGCAATCACATCTAAAACTTCATGAGAAAACTAAGATTAAAAAAATAAAAAAATCAATGCCAATGGGCTCAAATAGCCCGGAGCCAATCAAGAAATTGACTTCTATGAATTTCCCCTCCACAAAATTCCTTGAAAAAAATAGACCTTAGGAAAACCATAAATTTTTCTCTTTGCACGTGTGTCGAGGCAGAACTAATACTTAGAGGTGAAAACAACAGTATCCCTGCCATATGCAGGGACTAAAAATAAAACCACACAGATGCTAATGATTGGTTTAGAAGATTAGATTTTAAAAAATTAATAAACGAAACAAAGATTAAAGGCTCAGGGTTAATTTTGGAGGAAGCCCATCTATAGCAATGCATCTAAATATGGAAGGGGGCTTCCTAGTCTATAGTTATGGTAAGGTATTATGTAATAATGGTTCTTTAATTTATTCAAAGTTACATGATTGTGCTGGACAAGTACTTGATACGTTTCAATTTATTTCTTTTCACAATTGGGAGTGGTTCATCTGAGAGTCTTTGGTGTTCTGTGTATCTTCATTTATTTACCAATAAAATGAACCAAATCTGAAAACAAAATTCTGAATTGAAAAACTGAAATCTGGAAATTCTAGAAACACAGATTGTCTGAAAAATCTGCAAAACAAAATTGTTGGGGGAAAAAGGTCTGTTGTATTATGATGAGTATACAGAGCAGCTAAATATATTAGGTGAGCCATTCTGAATTCTGAAGGGATACCAATGTTCAAAGTACTAAGTGGCTTGTGTATCTTCATTCATTTACCAATAAAATGAAGCAAAATCTGAAAATAAGATTAAAATCTGGAAATTCTAGAAACAAAGATGCCTGAAAAATCTGCAAATCAAGATTGTGGAAAAAAAGGTCTGTGGTATTATGATGGGTACACAGAACGGCCAAAGCTCTTAGGTAAGCTACTCCAAATTTTGAAGGGACACCAATGTTCAATGTAGTGATTGGCTAGTGTAGCAAGATCACATAATTTTGGATAAATAAAAGATTCCATATAAGTTATTACAATAAGCCTTGCCACACTTATAGGATAGGAAGTTCTTCTGTATTTAGAATCTAGATGCACCCCCTAGGATGTTTCCCTTAAAAAATGCCCAATTCTTGCTTTATCATCCTAAATCAATCTTCAGCCCAGGGTTTCAAAATTTGTTGAGTGCTTGCTTCACTCATGAGTAGGTTTAGCAGCGAAGTAAATTGCCCTCAGTCTTGTTGGACCTGGAAAACACTCAAAAGAAAGAAAGAAGAAAGAAATTATATTAATGTCCACGGATGACCAAAAGTAGGTCAGTGAGACTCAAGAGAACAATAATATACAATAGAGAGTTCTTGGAAGAGAAACCTAGAAAGGTCCCACCAAGGGGAGGACAAAGGTAAAAAAAATACAAAACAATAGGGGATCACCAAAACAAGTGATTAGAAAATAGGTACAAATAGCTATGTTACCCCAAGTTTTCGGGACGGGGACGACAGGGGACGAGGGGATGAGTTTTGGGGATGGCTTTTTTTTGGGTCATTTTTGGGGACAACAGGTGATGGGAAAGGGGACAGCTATACGAAAATCAGGAAAATTTAAAATATATAGGGAAATTTCAAATATTCATATGATAACATTGATAAACCATTCATCATATACATTATAGATCCTTAATACATAATTTGTGTTGAATAATTGAATTGAGAGTTCACATGAGAGTCGAACAAATTAGCAAATGTCAAAACTTAATTGCTTTTATAATTCATTGTCAATGTGCATGTGATTTAAAAAAAAAGTATACAAGTTACAACAAAATGCCCAAAGGCTTCAAGTTTTACTTTCAACTACACTATGAAAATACATAAACAAAGAAAGTATACTACTGCCCCTAATCTGCATCTGCCAACACTGCATCAAAATTAGAGTCCTCTGAGTCACTGCCACTGTGAGGGTCTCTCATGGCCCTCATCCAATGGAATCCTAACCAATCCCTCTTGTGTCTCATCCTCAACAATCTGGGCAGTGTCTTCGGGATCAACATCCCATCGTAAAGCTAGAGTCTGTCGATACTTTGGAGTTTAACAACCTTGAAGTCAGAGAGCTCTATGTATGGCCACTAGCTTCCCCGCTCGTCTAGAGGTAATCCTATTCCTCTTGAGGGAGTGGATAAAGCCGTATGTGGACCAATTCCTCTCTGCAGCAAAGGAACTGGCAACCTGTGAAAGGAGGCGAATGGCAAGTATCCTCAATTCTGGTGTATCCTTCCCGTGCTATGTCCACCATCCAATAGGGTTAGTCTGAGCTATTGTAGCTCTATCTATTTTTGCCTTTGGTTGATTGAATGTTGGACCACGGAGATTTGTGAAGGCAAGCCATTGTGAGCAAAGTATTGTAGACTCCTCAATTGAATACATCTTTCCAAAGGCCCTCATTAACCCTGCTTTTACCTCTTCGTCATCACAAGGAGGCAACCTTCCAACCTTTGGTGCCTACCATTTGGGATTTAGAGCAAAGGCTGCCATTTGAAGTGGGGTGTTCATGGTGTTCCATCTCCGCATCACATTGGGCTTAATATGTTGCTCATATAATCCCAAACTAGGATCCTTAGCCAAAATTGGTTGCATCATCTTTCCAAGCATGTTGTCAAATGTCTCATATATTTCTCCAAGACTAGGAGAGTCTGTATCAGCATATCTAATGACATCTACAATAGGTGAGATGAAGGAGCAAACATATCTGCAAAATGCAAACAAAAATTTCAAAAAACATAATTGACAAGTTAATTGACAAGCTAGAAACTTTGAAAGTTGAAACTTTGAACAATAAAATTAAAATATTAAAATTAGAAATTTAATAATAAAATCAGCAACGTCTTACCTCACAGTGGACCACCAATCATCATCAAGTATCCTTTGTTTGATGGCTTTTCCTTCAGTAGAGCTTGAATTAGGCAATCTACTTCACTTTGAATTCACCGTCATCAATCGTAGAGGCTCATGCACCTCAAGCATCCTCTCTAACAAGATGAAGTAACTGGCATATCTTGTCTCCGTAGGTTTGAGGAATTCCTTCTTTGAAAAAGTCTCGAAGAGAACAAGTGAGGTGTGGTGGTTGCAAATGAACATTTGAATACTTCTAGCTTCTGCCACCACTTGCTTCACCCAATCTATTTCCCCTATGTCTTTCAATGCATTGTTCAATGCATGAACACACCGTGGGGTCCAAAAGATGTGCTTGTAAGCACCCTCCACCATCATACTAGCCAATTTGCACACGTGCTGAATCAGTGACCACTTGTACAACATTTGAGGCCCCAACCTCCTCTATAGACTATTTCAAAATGTTAAACTGGAAGCCTGCATCCTTACGTTTCCCTGAACAATCAACGACTCTAAGAAAATAAGAGCTAGCTGTGCATGTGACTATGATATTGATGAGTGGCCTACATCTAAATATCGGTCCACCCATCCATCACAATAGAACAATCCGTTTGGATCTAAGTTTGCCTCACATCCTCCATTAGCAAACTAACCTTAGAATATTCTTTGTCTAGGAGGGTAGTGCGTAGTTTATGATCTCTAGGGGGGACAAATGAGGGACCAATGGAGGCTACATCTTTGATCATTTTTTTGAAGTAAGAGGAATGGGCCACATGAAATGGGATGGCATGGGCATAAATGTGGCAATGGAAGACTCTGTCACATCCTGTGCTTGCACGTTGATCATACTTGCAACTATCCCTGGCCTCTCACTATTATTAATCTTCGTCTTTCCTCTTGTGGCAATATCACTACTACCACTACCAACCGTGGATGGCATAGGCATAGATGATTGTGCAGAAGAATGTATTGGCATTGGCACACCTTTAGACCTCGTTTTTGCCTCCATATGCAATTTGCCTCTACCTTCTCATCCTCCTTTATCTCTTTACAAACCTTAACTCCACGGCCTATAGCACCCAAGAAATGAGACCATACCCTTGTGTAGCTCCCTCTAAAATCTGTTTTACAAATGTGACACAACCATACCCTACTCCCCCTTGAATTTTTCTTTTTGGTATCTATGGCTGTCACAAGTTGGAGAAGAGGTTTTTTCAAGTTTAAAGGGCTTTGTGCATGAGGTTTCAAGATAAGGGAAGGGCACTCAAATGGATTTGGTGGCTGTTCTTCTCCACCCCAAACACTTCCACACCCTGACGAGGTTGAAACTCTTATATTTATTTCATTTTCTTCCACTTCATTGTTACTAGTCTCATTGCCACTGCTGCTCATGTTGTTTTGTGTGAATACAATGCAAGATTAAACTGAAAAATGAAAAAAAAAATTAGACATTTCTTACTTCAAACTTTGAATTTTTTTTGAAAAGAATAAAATAAACTGATAGAATGACATAACCTCGTTCACTATTTTGTTGCCTCACTATCAATGATGCCCTAGATTCAACTTCTCTTCCAGCTGCTCCTTCAAACCCTGCCAAAAAAATTCTTTTTCCTCCCTTTTGGCTGTGGACAAACAAAAATGAAAATAGAATACAAATGAGGATGTTTTTTCCTCATTTAGGGCAAGTTGGGGTGTGGGGGCCACCAACAAATAATAAAATATTTTTTTAAGCGTTGGGTTTTTTTTTGGACGCCACTTTAAGTTGGGACGATCGACCGTCCCCACTAATTTTTTGGGACATCCCCAAGTTTCCGGGATGTCCCCTGTCATTTTTGGAAATTTGGGGATGTCTTGGGGACGTCCCCTGTCATTTTTGGAAATTTGGGGAACGCCCCACATCCTTGGGATGTTCCGAAAATGAGGACGCCTCTAAAAGGCCCCTGACAAATAGCCAAGAAAGGGGAACAAGAGCCCTGAAGAGCAAAGAGCAGCCACCGTGGAAAACTAAAGAGCATTGAGTGTCATTGTTTGAACTAGAAATGGCGAAGTCACTAGTGCTATCGTTAATCATTGCAAAGGGACCAATACAAGATTTGATGATGCTCATCGAGGAGTGCCAAGGGTCGAGAAGGGTACTCCCACTAGGACCACACTTACATTCCAAGGCCAAAGGAACCCTTTTAGTAGTAAAAAAGCTCGTAATATGCATCTGCCCCCATGATTGGGGAGGTGGCCAAAGGGGTGGATCTATGTCAATGAGAGGAAGCTGAGCTGCGTTGTTGGGCAAAAACAAGTTGAGGGGGAGCATGTTGAGGCAAAAGCTGCAAGAGACATCGTCTTACAGGTCTATCTGCATCTATGAGAGAAGTTGTGATATCCAAAGGTTGTTTAGGGCTACTGGTTTCCTGAATGTGCTGAAAGGAGGTGATCAACTTGGGGTCCCTAGAATCCTGAGAAACCACATGTAAGGATCTATGCCGAAGGATTCCTAAAGAGGAAGAGCCAAATGTCGCTGGTTTGAATATCTAAAGAAATTAGATAGATTGTCGCTTGAGTCCTGGTAGAGGTATTAATATCTCCCTTCGATCTCATAATGAATGGGGCATTTGAAAATGAAATGCTCCTCGGTCTCAACCTTTGGGAGGGAGCAAAGACGACAGATCTGGTTAGGCAAGGAATATGGTGATCTGTCTCAACCTATAGCTGATGGGAACACACCCTCATTTGGCTAAGGGGAAACCTCAAAGCCATGTGACCAATGATGTTGGAGATAGTGAGGGTATAAATTATATCATATTTGACCTGTAGGAAATGCTCAAAGTAAAAAGCAAGCTTCAGGTTAAGAGACTCAGGAGGGGAGCTCCAAGTGACCTAGATGTATTGCTTGTAAATGTCCCTTCTAGCAGCTCTAGTGATGGTCTCCTTTGAAGGAAGTAACTGAGGAGGAGCATCCAAGGAATACACGAAAGGAGGTAGTTTGTCAATAGAGACGCCAATAGAAAGAAGTTTAGCATTCAAGAAATACATCTGATTATATGCTGAAACCCTGCAAAATGTGCTGAAAGCCTGCAAAACGTGTCTGAATTGTGCTTGAAGCTGCCTCTGAATTGTGCTTGAAACATGTCAACAACAACAATCTTGCTATTCTTTGTCTCTTGTGCTTGTGCTAGTTTTTGTTCTGGGGCTTGCAAAGAAAGGAGGTAATATCACTCCATTGGAGGACTGATCCCTAGTTGTCCCTGAAAACCTGCACTTACAAACCCTAATTGTCGCTGAAAACCTGTGATCATTGCATTAGATGTAGAAATTTTTTTGAGGAATCCAAGTATTTTTTAAATTCACCAAGATTTGCTGACTTTTTACCAAGTCCAAGCCAAAATCGGGTTTGCCGAGTTTTGCCGAGTTGCGAGTTTTGAAACCATACTTCAACCTTTGTATTGCTTGCTTTGCTTTATTCTTATAAAACAATTTTTAGCATATGCATGGCTTTATCTGATCTATTCTGTTTTTCTGGAATAAATATTTTTTGTTGACATTCAAAACTATCTTATATCAGGCATCTGGTATTGTGTTGATTACACTCCTAGCTTAGCATAGGTCTTCAAAGAGTAGCTAGAAGGATGCTTTCATATTTCTTGACATGTTTACTTTATACCTGCTCTGGTTTCTCCCCCTTTAGCTAGACTCTTTTATTGTTGTTCTTTAAGCTTAGTCTTAGCCCGTAGCCTATCCATCTTTATTACTAATATTATATGCAAAGTAAATCACCAAACCACTAGCCAAAAAAAAGTTTGGTTCAAATCTACCGAATAGATTAATATTACATCTGTTATACCATTGCCTATAACATATTATAAGCAGAGGATACTAGGTGGGAAGCTCTATCACAGGGTTCGGCGAATTTCTTCCATGGAGTTCGGAATTCGCTGGATTTAAAAACAATTTAAAAAATTTGTTTAAATTCGTGAAATATTCGCACGGAGAAAGGGCATTACTTTAAAAGGGATTTTTGTTTTGTTTTTTTCCCTTTACTGGCGCTCACAGGTAATCGGGATACTCAATAATCTTTCGGAGTGGAACGAAACCATTTGATGCGCGCGGAATTGGTTCTGCAGGCTTCAGGAGCTTCAAAGCGAGCTTATCCTGTCACCCTATCTGTCTGGGGCCCTCGACTTCCTTTCAACCATCCGCACATTCCCCTACCTCCATATTGTCGGCATGCGAGGATGTAAGGGTGTTAATGGCTACGCACGTGGTTCGCTTAGCGTCGCGACTATAGTATAAGAAAAACTATTGGAGAACTCACGCAGACCATTTTGTTGAATAATTTAGGATTGTTATGTAGATAAAATAAATTGGATAGAAATAAAGTATATTATATTAAAGAATTAAATTTTGTACATATTAATAAATATTATTATATTATATATTATTATATTATAATATATATTAATAATATATTTATATATTATGTTATTAATATTTATTATTATATTATAAATATATAATATAATATTTATATTATAATATATATTAATTATATCAATATATTAAGAAAACTGTTGCAAACCTTGTCACACTAGATCTCACCAACTCTTTCCCTTGGGTGTAATCCCTCATCAAGCGAAGAACCCAAGGGTGATTGTAGATATATTTAGTGATCCTCCTTGCGTCCTCTACAATTGGTGTGACCCAATCTAGTTTTCCTATGTCCTCCAAAAGAAGGTCAAGGAAATGCGCTGCACAAGGTGTCCAAAAAAGTGTGTGGTGTCTATCTTGGAGGAGTCTTCGTGCTGCCACATATGTTGCTGCATTATCAGTTATGATTTGCACAACATTGTCAATCCCCACCTCCATGCAAACTTCCTCCAACATGTTAGCCAAATTTTTTGCATTTTTTACAGGGATCAACTGATTTTAAGAACACCACCTAATTTTTGCATGCAACCAAGAAATTAATGATGGTACGGTTTTTTCCATCCGTCCACCCATCAGAAAGAATAGAGCAGCCATATTCTTTCCAATTTTCTTTTTGCTCTTCTACTGCTGCCCTTGCCTTTTCAGTTGCACTAGTAAGCAACCTACAAGTACAAAGTGAAATTAAGTACACAATTTTAATTTGTAAACAAAAAAATAGCTTAAATTCATCATAAATTAAACTTGAAAAACATAAATTAAAGAACATAAATTTATCAAAAAGATTAAATTAACTAACCTCCCACCCAAGTCTGTGCGAAAAGGCGCCTTGTAGCCTTTTCCTGCAACTGTCAATGCAGTAACCAAATTGTGCCAGTAAGGAGAACTTGCCACATTGAAAGGGATGTTAAAATACCAAAAATCCGCACAAGCAATACCTGCCTGCTCATGCACCTCCCTATTCCACCTAGTTGCCTCTAAGGAAGGTTGTGCACTAGGTGTGTTTCTAGGCACAAAAAAATCATGCATGCGTGTAGGTCCTGTTGCTAGATGAAGGGATTGAGGTGGTGGTGGGTTGCCTTGCCCTTCGCACATGTGGACCATGAAGAGAGCCCACTATGCCCTTAGTAGCATCATCATTTGACTCAAGGTTGACTGGAGCACCTTGAGAAGAAGCTATGTCTACTTGCATTGTTGCTTTTGCCTTTTCTCTTTGCAATTTTTTTTCTTCTGTAGTTGCAAGTATGGCATTCATTTGTCTTTTTATTTCTTTTGTGGTGTTAGGACAAGCCTTAGTATCATGTTGAGGGATCCCTGCAAGGTGGTATTTGAGGCGATTGATGCCTCCACGATATATTTGTTCGCATTTAATGCAAAAGACTGAGCCAGGTATGGGTCCAAGAAAAGCATATTTCCAAGTAGGATCTCTAGCTCCTAGAGGACGAGTGCCTACAAATCCCCCAGGCACGGATGGCGTAGAGCTCGAGGTAGAATCGGATGCACTTGCAGAATGAGCAGCCATTATCAATTAACCTACACACACAATGACAGTGAAAGCACAACTTGTTATTTTTTTGATAGAAAATTTAAAAACAAGCTAAATTAGATTAAATCAAAATAGATTACTTTAAATTACTAAAAATCTAAACTAATCTAAGATTCTAAACATTTTTATAAAAAAAAATGGATTAAAAAAAAAGAAAATAATAACTAGGGTTTCAAAAAAAAATGAAAAAATGTAAAAAATCTGAAAATTACTTCAAACTAGTAAAAAATTAAGCTAATCTTAAATTGTAAAAATGTTATTCAACAAAAAAGAGGATTCAAAATAAAAAAAATAACTAGGGTTTGAAGAAAATTTCAACAAAATGAAAAAATCAGCAAAATATGTAAAAAAATCAGAAAAATTCATCAAAAAATCCTGTTTTGATGAATATAAATGTATATAAATCTTTTTCACACTACATTCATGATGATTTTTAAACATAGAATCAACAAAAATGAAGAAATTTTATAAAAAAAAAGAAAGAATAAGAAAAACCAGAAAACCTACATGGGAATCCAATTTGCCTTCGAAATTCGATGAAAATGCCCTTCAAATCTCGTCTCCTCAATGCAAAATTGCTGTAAATAGGTGCACAATGCTTTGGAGAGTGTTTTTGCTGAGTGAGAGTTTGCAAATGAATGAAAAAAAAAGGTCAAAATGCCTTTATGTTCGGCCGCTTGGGTTAAACGCTGATCGCGCGAGTTTTTTTTCAAGACTCGCCGAGTTTTTATTAAAAACTCGCCAAAAACCCTGCGAGTTTTTTTGGCGTACAAGTGCCTGAAAAACTCGTTTTGAAGAAAAACTCGTTTTGAAGAAAAACTCGTTTTGAAAAAAAACTCACAAGTTTTTTTAAACTCGCCGGGTTTTTGGTGAGTCTTGCAACTATGATATATATATAAGGCGAATTTAATAACGATTTTTTTTTCGAACATTTTCCCCTTGCCGAATTTCATCCGAATTTTATTGTTGCTGAACACGAATTTGAACTCAAATCTTGTGACATAGGTGGGAAGTACACCATACACCTATTTAGTATTTCTACAACCTTTCTGGAACACCCAACTGTTTGAACACCAGATGAGAGGATACAGTGCTGCTGACCAAAGAAAGTTTTTGACAGTTTATGAACCTTGCACATACATGCTCATACAGGATTGTTAGAGGTCACGGGAAAGCTTTATACCATTTACATTGCAATTTAATTTTGTACAACTTTCAGTCTGGATAGGAAACCTCAGGGTTTGGATCAAAGACCATACTATCAAACAAATTTTGAACTTTTAAAACTCTCCTGATAGGCATTCACTAGGCTAAGGGTTTAAGGTCTAACTGCTCCTAAAACTTAACTCTACTGCATACTGAATGTGAAACATTTGTAGACTGATATTCGTTATGTTGAGGCCCAAGCTCTGCATGGACAAGTGCTGACAGGTCCTTGTACCCTTCACTTGGGAATCACTGCAAGGAACCAACTTAGGTGGCATGTTTCACTTTCAACTACAATATGAAAATACAAAAACAAAGAAAGTATACTGCTTCCCCTAATCTGCATCTGCCAACACTGCATCAAAATCGGAGTCCTCCTCTGAGTCGCTGCCACTGTGACGGTCTGTCTTATGGCCCTCATCCAATGGAATCCCAACCAATCCCTCCTGTGCCTCCTCATCAATCTGGGCGGTGTCTTCGTCATCCAATGAAAGTCTACAAGTTACAACAGATTATTGGTTAACTTAGGTGGCATATTTACTCCAGTGATATTCTCCTCAGATTTTCATGCTTGTGACCTTACTATGATTCCTCAACTTCCTCGAATATTGTCAGGTGTTGACCATACATTATTAGTTTCTCTTCCAATTACTTGTCCATGGTGTGACATGTGGTTAGATTTTGTGCTCGGCCGGGTTGCCACATCAGACTTTGTCACTGTTTACCTGCTTTTCTGACCAAACCTGTCATCTGTTGCCACTCAAGGCTTTCTTCTCTGGTGGTTTCTCTTTACTTGATGCAATCTTCGAATCCAGGCTTTATCTATTTGTATTTAGCGTCTGCACTGTCTGGCATAATTGATCAGTCATTTGAGTTCTTCCTCAGATGTCCTCAAAGATTTCAGATCTCAGACGTGTCAATCCAAGATTTCATGGTCTTCCCTCTGTTTTCCTTGAACATTGTTAGACCTTTGGAATCCAGTTGGTATTTGCTCTATTTTAGCTTTCACTGACTTGTTGGCTATTTGTGGACTCAACCCAGCATATTGTTAGACCTTTTGGAGTCCGGTTTGGTATTTGCTCTATTATAGTTTTCACTGTGCCTTGTTGGTTGTATGCAGTCTCAACTTGATTTCCCACTCCATGGAACTAATCACACCCCACCTTCAACAATCCTGATTAGGCATTCCTTGAAGCGTGTGATCTGTACATTCACACCAATCTGTACATTAGTAAAAACTGTTCATGAACAATCTTGCCATAAAGTTCAAATGCCCTTTCTACAAAATCAATTACAAATTTCAATAAATTGGTTTGGACAGACTATCAGTAAATTATATAATAAAGAATTGATAGAGGCACCTAAGTGTCATGGATCCCAAGTTTTAACTAGATTTTCTATTCATTCATCTTCCACCCTCTCCATCATGCATCTAACTTTGGAAAAAAATATGATTCATAATTCTTCCTCTCTTGTTTGTTGTTATTTCTTTTATTTTTAATGCTTTCTCCTTTTTTAAAAAAAATCTTCATTTTGTCTTTCTCCGTTTTCCCTTTTTTAATTTGTTTTATTTTTGTATTTTTCATTTTTTTATATTTGCCTTTTATTCATTTATTATTTTAAATATGCTTTATTTTTAGTTTTTTTTTCCTTTTATTTTTATTTAATATTAATTTATTTAAATATTGTGCAACTAGTATCTGCTTAGGCTATTTGAGTTTCTTGGGTTTCATTGGAAGCAAACCAAGTGTAAACCAGGGACGGTGCAAGGGATTGGAAATATCAAGGCAAATCAGGAAGTCATTTTAAGTGAATGCAAAGATCAACAATATCACTTCAAATCAATGAATCCAAGGGTGTAAATCAAGAGTACCAAAGACAATTAGAAAGGGAGTTCGACCTGACGTCAGGATTAATGCAGTCAAATCAAATCAAGGATTAAAAATTATGTCAAGAGCGAAAAAGTTTAGAACTCAAAGCTCTTGAGTTCGAATTGAACTAGGGCATGTTGAGGCAACAACAATGTGCTTGTCACAGAATGTAGAAAAGCTGCTAATTGCACGTGGATATGTGACACTAAGCATGCCATAATATTATTGCATTCATGAATGACGTTTATGAACCTACTTTAATTTATAGCTGGCCAGGTTTGAGATTAGAAGTTTTTCATATGTGGATGCTTGTTGGAGGAAAGTCTGCTTCAATTTTGTAGGTAACCTGTAGTGATTTCTGTTTAAGCTGCTATCGTTGTAGTCTTCTTGGTATGCTGTAATCCTCTGTGGTATTGCTGAGGAATACTCTCTTTCAAATGTGTATGGCATCATAATTTTTCATATGAATAAAAGTAAAAAGGATTAATTCTCTGATAAAGGGGTTAGAACAAGAAGACCAGCTAGGCCTGAAGTTCATATGGAAAAAACCACGGTTTGGAAAAGTAAAGCTCCATTTTGATGATGAAGCAAAAGATAACTCGAATCTGGCTGGCAGTGATGGAGTTTTTAGGAACTGGCAAGTTAGCCAATTGTAGCGTTCACACAGTACATTGGTATTGACACAGGTAGAAGCCTTAGCCATAGTAATGGGGCTTAGATTGGAAAATAAGAAAGGTTGGAAAGGCGTATTAGCGGGAGGATACTCAATGTTTCTTACTGACACCATAGGAAGATGCCACTACAAAGCTTCAGGACTTGATGCAATTGTTTTATAGATGCTTTGGGTTGCTAATAATTCTGACAAGATAAGCTACTCTTACATATCTGTTTGCCATAATTATATAGATCAATCCCATGTTTGATATTGACTAGTTGCAACCTTGTGCAACTATCAATGAATTGAATAATTGAGGAGCACATGTCCTAGGAAATCCAGCTGAAAAGCTTCATTCTCTGATTTTATTTTATTTATTGCGTACCATAGTACATAATTCAGAACCCAACAAAATTTTCTAGAGCAGCGACTCTTCATAAAATTGAGTGCTGATGCAAGTATGGAAATGTTTTAAGGTGTTGCTTTGTTAGCTGAAATATGACACTTGCTAAAATTGTTTTAAGGGAATTTTCTGTTGGTTAATAAGAATAAAATTAACTTATGTTTACTATAGAATATATGATGCTTGATTTGTTTTCAGATCCAATGCGAACCTACTCTAAAGGAAGGTACGTTTTAAGGATCTCAAAGGGCTATGCAATGTTAGAATCTAGATTTGTTTCTACACATGCTTGAAAAACTGGCTGATTGTCTGCTAAATATATGGTAAGTTTCATTAGTTCCCTTAAATTTTTCTTATGCAGTGCGGCGAGAAATCAAAATTTTGAGATTATTCATGCATCCTCATATCATACGTCTGTATGAGGTTATTGAAACTCCATCAGATATATTTGTTGTCATGGAATATGTCAAGTCTGGGGAACTCTTTGATTATATTGTTGAGAAAGGTCGATTGCAAGAGGACGAGGCCCGATGCTTTTTCCAGCAGGTAATGCAAGCTTCTTCCATGTCTTGTTGTTTGGGTTTTATTTTTCATTTTTATTGCAGGAGGAAGAAAGGGTAAAATAAGTATAACAGTTTAAGCCTTTTGATGTGTTCTATTGTGTAGATATCTGGCTAATCTAGAAAATGGCAAATTTGTATTGGCTTTTCTTCAATGGTAGCAAATCTTGTCATACATTTTTTCTTTCACTTGGATGATATTTGGTTTTGAATGCTTGGTATTAGGAAAAAAGGGCATTTAGGAAAAAATGAATAATTTCTTAATCTTAAAAGTTCAAATCCTGATTGAATTAGTTGTGAGGAACATTGAAGGAAACAGTTTTAGCCTTAAGCAGGAAGCATTGCAAAGTTCTTTGGCTAGTATTGAGAAGTATTAAGCATTATATGGATTATGTGGATTGACAAGGCTCAGTTTGCTTTCAAACTTGGTCGCAAGGTTAAGCGTAAGGGGTGTTATATATATATATGCCCCCAAAAATGATGTATTACAATATAAGCGGTAAAGACGAAGACATTTTTTTAGCCCTCACACTAATAGTGCCTCATGGGCATCTATGACACCATCTAGCAAAATCAAGAGAAAGAACTTTTTCACTTAAGTAATCTCTCTCTCTCTCTCTCTCTCTCTCTCTCTCTCTCTCTCTCTCTCTACACACACACACATATATATAAAAGCCGATTCAATCCCCATGATTTGATTCCCCCAACCTAAGTCACAAGGTTCGAGTTCATGTTTGTGTTCGGAAACTATAAAACTTGGATGAAGTTTGGCAAGGGAAAAAAATCGTCATTAAATTCGCCTATATAAATTTGATTTTTTTTTAAAAATATAAGTAATATATCGACAAGTGTGCTATACATGAAAATATATAAAATTTTATTATAAAAACCTAAAAAATTAAACAAAAAATGAAAATAAATAATAAATAATAAATAATATTTATTTAAAAAATAGGCAAACACTATCTCTCGTCGGCGGTCGTGATTCCCTAGCATGATGCAAGACCGGCGACTCCTTAGCGTGATGCAAAACTGAACATTGAAGACCCGATTCCACTCGCAGTCTTCCTCGACTCACCTTCAATCTTCCGTTGCTGAATTATCACTGATCAAGCAGGATGAGGAAAACATAGTCGCGATTTTGGTTTTAAATGGGAAAAAACACGAAAAAACCCTAAAAAACATTCACTTTTTTATTAAAAAACTTGTGTTTTTTTGCTGTACAAATATTTGGTGAATTCCAACAAATTTTTTACAGTGTTTAGAAGTTTGCCGAATTTTGAACCTCATGTCAGAAATTCGGCAAACCCTGTGACTTAGTCCCCAACCGCCACCACTGTAGAGGATAGGTGGTCCTGCTCTATAATGGGGTGAGATAAATCAGATTCCTAGGCTTCCTTCAATCCACATTATATATGTATATAATATATGTGTTATATACATACATCTATGTATGTATGTATATACATACATAGATACACACATGTATATATGTATATAGATACATACATGTATATAGATGTATGTATATATATACATACATGTATGTATATGTATGTACATATATCACAAGATTTGCCAAATTTTAGCTACGAAGTTCAAAAATCAGCGAACTTCCAAACAAGGAAAACAATTCGCTCAAATTCGTCTTGAATTCGTACGACGGTTTAATTTTTTCAATAAAAAATATTTCTGAAAAACGTTTTATTAGGGTTTTTATTTGTAATAAGCGGCACACGACTTCCTTTCGACTTGAGGAGTTGAGGAAAAACGAGTGATAAAAATCAAGTATTTTAAAAGATTTTAAGTTCCGTGTGGCAAGGAGCCGCTTATAAGCTATTCATATATTATTTTCTGTTTATAAAAAGGGGTAAAAATTTATTAATCAAGAAAACCAAAGTACACACCAGGAATTAAAAAGGCTCAGTAGAGAGCCAGAGCAAAACCGCCAAACTAAAAGCAAACCCAACAAAACTAGAGGACACCCAAACACAAGGGAACCCCAACTAGGGCCTCCGATTAACCTACCATATCATCCAGAACCAACTTATCTAAAGTTTGGGACCATTCTGGGATCAAATGTTCCCAGTCACTAACATTCCACTCCCCCATTTGCTCAGAAGCCCATTTAGCCAAGCAATTAGCCACCCTGTTCCACCCCCTAGGGATGTGAATAAAAGAAATAGAATCCAAAGCACAACTTAGACAAAGAATCTGTCTGACCATTGGAGCCAACTGCCAATTCACACCATCCAGTTTCCACTCATTCAACAGATTAATCACAACTTGAGAATCCGATTCACAGATGACCTTCCACTAGCTAAGGGCACAACCTTTTTCTAAAGCACAAAGAATAGAAAGAGCTTCCATAAAAGTTTTAGTATGTTGCCCCTTATACGTAGAAAAGAAGAACAGAACAACACTAGAACTATCTCTACCAACTCCTCCAATCCCAGCATGCCTAGGATTCCCCCTAGAGGAGCCATTAGTATTAATCTTGAAAACACCTTGAGGCGGGGGAGACCAGCAACCTTCTTTTAGGATCCTCCTTTTGGTGAGCCGACTCCTCCCAGTCAAGGGAGGTTTTATGCCACTACCAACTAACTCCAAATTCTAAAGCGCCACTAAATCCCCAGGAGCCACAGGAATAGAAAGATCACATTTTGCAGATAAGGTCTCCTGAAGCATACTAGTGAACCTCTGCCACAATTGTTGAACCACCATTTTCCTACCCTAAAAAATCCTGTGATTTCTTTCCAACTAGAGCTGCCAAAAGATGAAAGAGGGACCAATACCCCAAGCCACATGAAGAAAGGAGGTCTTAGCTAGGGAGCTCCCCAGACATCCCCACAACTCAACCAGAGAAGAAGCATGGACACAAGCCTATTTCCAAGCCCCCCACCATAAGTGCCAAATCTCTATAGAGAAGGAACATTGAAAAAACAAATGAGGGGAACATTCCTCACTAAAGTTGCATAGGACGCAAATAGACGGACCTTGAAATCCTCTCTTCCACAAGTTATCCCAAGTGAGGCACCTATTTTGAGCAGCCAACCACAGGAAAAAAATTGCATTTAGGCTAAGAGAACTTATTCCACACATTTTTCCACCAAGGAACTCCAATCCCCCCATATTTTTGACAATCCAGCTCCTGATATCTCGAGGCAATCGAATAAAGGCCCTTCGGATTAGGGCTCCAAGCAAGAACATCACTCCCCATCAAAGAACTGCACACCCTACCAACAAGAATCTGACTAACTCTTTGTGATCTTCAACCAAGCCCCTGGCGGCCACTCATGAGGGTCTTTCCATCTAAACACATCCACCTGGCCCAAATGCTGGATTGCTTTGAAGTCCTCAACCCTACTCCACCCAGCTTCAACAAAGCTATTGTAGAGGGACTGTAAGTGTGGATATAGAGCCATGATAGGAGGGTAACCATCCCAAGAATCATACCAGAACAGAGCCTTAGAGCCCTTGTTACAAATCTAGAAAAACCCCTGCTTAACTAAATTGGCCCCCCTTTTAAGAGTGTCCCAAATAAAAGATCCCTTACCCATGAGGCAAATTCGAGGAACATCTTTGCTCTCCACCCCTCTCAGGTACTTGGAAGTAAGGATTTGAGCCCAATCTTGGTCCTGATTAATGCACCATCTCCAATAAAGCTTGGCAGCCAAGGCCTGACCACTAAGACTTGCCTGTCGAAGACCAAGACTCCCACTTAACCAAACTCCACTTCGACGACTCTGGTGCGGGTTCGGGTTCGCGGGTTCGGTTCGTGGATTCCGCAAAAAAAAAAATTTGGTTTGGGTTCCGTTCGTCCGTACTATATATATATATATATATATAAATAGTAGTACATATACTATTATATATAATAATATATTAATATATCTAATCATATTAAAATATATAATATATAAAATAATAATAAATTTATAATATATATATATATATATAATAGATTATATATTTTAATAGTACATATACTATTATATATAATAATATATTAATATATCTAATAATATTAAAATATATAATATATAAAATAATAATAAATTTATAATATATTATTATATTTTAATTTTTTTAATGAGCATTATTATGTTTTTTTTTTTTTTATTATTATATATATTAAAAATAATAAATGAATTAAAGTTATAAATTAAATAGGTTAATAAAATTTATATTTAAGATTAGATTAATTGTATATTATAAATTTTAATTATTATTGCTATATACTAGCATTCTTCTTAGTTTACCGCACATTATACACCCTCGATGATTTTGTATCGTGAATATGCCAAAAGGGGGAAAGTCTATTGTTTTTAAATGATATGCAGACTTTTGATTCAACCAAATGAACTATTGATTTAATCTATCGTGAATATGCTGTAACCAAATGCAGAAACAATATACAGACGGGTGCAATGCATGCTGGTTTTCGTGAAGGAACTTTGCAAACGTTTTCATCCTTAAAAAAAAACGCGTCAGAAAATCCTTGGATTCGTTGTGGCAGCATGAAATAGGTCGAAATTCGTGATGGATTTGTGGGGGATCGTTGCGAACAAATCCACAGAAGTTTTGTCGAACCCTAGACGAATCGTACGCGAATCCCCTCTGAACCAGAACCGGGTTCGAATTAGACCCAGATCCGACCAATTTTCAGACGAATCCAGTAACCCAACCCATAAGAATTGTTTGCGCAAAGCATCAAATTCCTTAATGAAGCTTGAGGGGGCAGCTTGCACAAATCACTTGTAAATGGGAAGAGCCTGTACCACAAACTTCAATAACGTCACTCTCCCAGCAGTCGAAAGCCACCTACAAGTCCAATGACTAACCTACTTTCGGAACTTATCCAACTCACCCTGCCAAAACCCCCTGGGTAGAGATCCCACAACAAGGGGAATACCAAGGTAAACAAAAGGGAGGGATCCAATCTGGAATCTGAGAATTCCGGCGATCCTAAGCTGAATAAGTCGAGGAGTATTAAAGAAGATGGAGGACTTGTCTTCATTAATCCTTTGCCCCGAGGCAGCCAAGTATATATCCAAGGTCCGTCTAATATTAACCGCCTCATTGACTCTAGCTAATCCCATCAAAGCAGTGTCATCCACAAACTGTAAATGAGAGTGAGGAGGGAAACTATTGCCCCAACTCCATCCTTGGATCAAACCTTGTCTCACGTGAGATTTAATAACTCTCCCCAATCCTTCAACCATTAAAATAAACAAGTAGGGTGACAGGGGGTCACCTTGCTGAAGGCCCCTAGAAGCGCCAAACAACTCTGAAGGCTCAATATTGATAAGCACATAGAAAGAGTTGAAGAAACACAACTCATGACCCAATTCACCCAGTCACACCCAAACCCAAAGGCTAAAAGGACTTTTTGCAGGAATGCCCATTTGACACAGTCATAAGCTTTGGCCATGTCAAGTTTAGTGAACATTGCCTTCTCCTTTGAAGCTGCCATAGAGTGAATAGCCTCAGTCGCAACGACCACCCCATCCAAAATTCGCTTGCCAGCAACAAAACCATCCTGCTCTAAAATTAACCTATTGAGCCACGGCTTAAGCCTCTCTGCAATTAACTTAGTAATGATTTTATAAATCACATTGCAAAGAGCAATAGGCCTAAAAAGATCCAGCGAATAAGCCCCTTCTCGTTTGGGGATAAGAGCAAGGAATGTAGCATTCATGGCTCTCAACATCTGTTTGTTCCTTTGCAACTCCTGCACAACCTCCAATAAGTTAAATTTGATAACCTCCTAGAAATCTTGATAGAATTCTATAGGGAATTCATTATGACCAGGAGCTTTCCCTTTCTTCATTTGAAACACAATATCCTCCAATTCAGCCGAAGAGATGGGTCTAATAAGCGGCTCATTCATCTCATTAGAGACCAAAGAGGGGATACAATCCAGAATAAGATTTTTTCCATCCATCGCAAGGGGAGAGTCCTCCCTGAACAAGGTGGCATAAAATCGAGAAGCTTCGCTTGAAATCTCACGGAAAGAAGATAACTATTCATATAGTACTAGAACTTGCACCCATAGGAGGTTCAAGGAATACGCTGATAGGAACAACCAACAACTCTAGAAAATTTCCCGGCGTGAGACAATTCCGAGCACTATAATGCTCACATATAAAAGCCTATCAGCTAATTAATATATATTATAATATATAAATAAAATATCATTAATAATATACCTACCCTTATAATATATTTATATATTATTAATATATATTATAATATATAAATATAATATTAATACCCTCATGGAACAATGCACCTCCTTGAAACATGAACTATTTGAGTATGGTTCATATGATCTATGCATAAACCAGATGCATTGCGGTCGCTCAAATTAACATGGTATATGCTAAATTTCAACAATTGAATGGTAATTTAAATGTATAAACTATAATGTATCTATCAAAATGTCCAATCACAACATGTATAAACATGCCTGCCAATTGAAATGCCAGTATACATCTAATTCTAATCAAAATACACAAGTCTTAGTGAATGTACAAGGTGTAAACATAATAACATGGTCAGCAACATATTGATTGGGTCTTCAAAGTGGGTGCTGCAAGGTGGGGCACCATAGAGATGCCTTACACATTTTCTATTTATGCTTTATTATATGTTGGTTTTGACTATTTTGCTAAGGTTTGATTACTTTTTTTCGCTGATTACGCTTTAAGTTCCTTTCCAGTGACATAAGAATAGGCTGAAACATTCAATTTTCTGATATAATCATTGTGGAAAGCCAGATTATATCAGGTGTGGAATATTGCCACAGAAACATGGTAGTCCATCGTGATCTTAAGCCAGAGAACTTGTTGCTAGATTCGAAATGCAATGTTAAGATTGCAGATTTTGGGCTTAGCAATGTTATGCGTGATGGACATTTTCTTAAGACAAGCTGTGGAAGCCCAAATTATGCTGCACCTGAGGTATGGTGCTTTCCCTTTTCTTCTCCTTACATTCTGTAGCGAGTTCATTCTGATGCAGTGCTAATCAGAACCAATCCCTATGTTTTGAAATGGTATATTTTGTCCTCGTCATGCATTTGAAGTATTGAATATCTGATGGTTATACCCTTGCAAAATTTTGACAGGTTATCTCAGGTAAGCTATATGCAGGGCCTGAGGTGGATGTATGGAGCTGTGGAGTTATATTGTACGCACTTCTTTGTGGCAGTTTGCCTTTTGATGATGAGAATATTCCAAATCTCTTCAAGAAGATTAAGGTACAAGAAGCACAAGTATTTTCTGTTGCTTTTCAAGCAGCAAAATGTAAGAATTTCCTTTTAGTCAGTCTAATCATTTTCTTTATACACCAGGGTGGGATTTACACACTACCAAGTCATTTGTCATCTGGAGCAAGGGATTTGATCCCAAGGATGCTTGTTGTAGATCCCATGAAAAGGATGACTATTCCAGAGATTCGTCAGCATCCCTGGTTCCAAGAAAAACTTCCACGCTATTTGGCTGTTCCTCCTCCTGATACAGTTCAACAGGCAAAGAAGGCATGATAATTTTCTGCATAGAATAGAGTTTTCTTTTTCTTTGGATTAAACCTACAATGCTTTCCCCTTGCCAATGTTGTATTTCTTAAATAAGTATTTATTTGTTATGGATTCCAAGAAAATCTACAACATTTTGATAATATATAAATGAATTTTACATGTATTTTGTACGAACGAACCCAAACCCTTTTTTTTTGGCCGAATCCACAAACTGAATCCGCGAACCCAAACCAAGATCCGAACCAGAACCAGCAACTTAGAATGGAAGTAATATGAAGCTAGTAAGCTGAGCTTAAAGTTACAACTTATTTTGCTTTCTTGAAAGTTGAAATTATGCCTTTTAGTATTTTATGAGTGTGCAAATCATAAAATCTCATAAAACTCATAAAATAGTATTTTTTGAGCGTGCAAATCTCAACACAGTGTCAAATATTTCTGAATCTTTGAGATCAATTCAATTTTTGTCTATTATTTTACCCCATGAAAATGATCCCAACCTCAAGCTTAGAGACTTAGTTCTTAGGTAATAAAATAATTACTTTCCAATTTCCAGAATTGCAGTTGATGCAAAATTTGTTCATCGTCAAAGGAGAGTTTTGCACATACATTATGAGTTTTAAACATTTGTTACGGTTGAAAGGCAAACTCTTGCTTATGTTGAGATGGTGCTTCCTTGTGGTTGTTAAAACTGTAATTTGTGGTAGAATTTCCAGTACTTGATGTATTCCACAGTTTGTTATATTGTGCGTGTCAAAGGAAACACTAAAACAAGAATACAATATGAAAATAAGTCACAAATATTTTCCCTCTGAGGAAAAATATTTAACTTCTTCAACATGCTTTGTTCAACTCATGGGGCATTTTAAAAGTGATGTCAGTCTAGGTAAGATTTTCTTGTAAGACCATTACAGACCTCTCACTCCTCTAGAGGACAACTGTGCTGCATCAAAGAGTGTGACTGGTTTAAGAATTGGCAACGGAACTATTCTGACTTGATTGGAAAATGGTAATACCACACTAAGCACTTTACTTTCAATAAGAAGCTAATCTTCTTGATACTTTATTATATTTCCTCAGACTAGTCTGTCTTAAATGCACTTAAAAGTTACAGGGTCACATTTGGAAAGATTGGAGACAGAATTATGGTACACCCATTTTTTGTTATGAAAGTAAGACTTTGTATAATCATCTTCCACATAACCCGTCTACTGCCCCTTGTTTAAAAGAATCTGTTTCTTGCAGAATACTGAAGATCATTGAGACAAATCATGCAAAGCTATTTATACAGTTCCAGAGGCAGCAACTGTGAGTTCTTGGCTGGCAACTGGCAAGTTATCCATCAGAGACTCGCTGTTAATGTTGGAAATAATCCACACCTGGACTGACGATGGGCTGGTCAACAAAGGGCCAGTAGCTCAGTTGGTAGAGCACTCCAGCATGCAAATGTGAGGTCCAAGTTTCAAATCCTAGCTGGTCCATGGAAAATTCAACATGGTATCAGAGCTCAGTCAAATGTGAGGTCCTAGGTTCAAATCCTAGCTGGTCCATGGAAAATTCAACAGTTAAAGCCAGGGTAAAGAATTCAGGATCACCGATGGTGATTGTTTGGTCAACAAAGGGCCAGTAGCTCAGTTGGTAGAGCACTCCAGCATGCAAATGTGAGGTCCTAGGTTCAAATCCTAGCTGGTCCATGGAAAATTCAACATGGTATCAAAGCCAGGCTAGGAGCCCCAAGCACCTAAAGTGTGGCTTATGGGGGGGTGTTGGAAATAATCCACACCTGGACCGACGATGGGCTGGTCAACAAAGGGCCAGTAGCTCAGTTGGTAGAGCACTCCAGCATGCAAATGTGAGGTCCTAGGTTCAAATCCTAGCTGGTCCATGGAAAATTCAACAGTTAAAGCCAGGTGATGAATTCGGGATCACCGATGGTGATTGTTTGGTCCATCAGAAGGAAGAAGTGGTGCATCGTGCTTTGGGAACAGTAGGTTGGCAATAACATTCTGCACTCAGATTATTTTAGAATATTACAATTTATTTGTTGGAATCCTCTAATGGAAATGTGTGCTACTTATGACTTGGCAATGTCGGAAAGATATTTGAAAATCTATTAGGCTTTCCGACACTCCTTTTCTACAGATATACAGATGTAGTGGAACTTTTGAATGTTGATGGAGATCAGTCAAATTTACATCTGAAAAATAAAACTGAAGTTTCTTGAGTTTATATAGCTTACATAGTGTTGCTAGAGTGGAATATAAGTCAACACTCGTGATTAAATTTTAGCAAAGCTTTTGCACAAACTCATCATGTACTTAATATTAGTTAGCAAAAATTTGAAAATGAAAACCTCAAGTGAGATTCCAATTTAGCTCTTCCAAGATTTGGATATTTTAAATATAACAATGCAGATAGTTGTAATTTGTACCTGCAACCACTTTGTCTTCCTGCAATTAGGGCCATTGCACAAAAAAATATCAAAGAATGCATGGTAGCCAATTAAATTTTCAAGATTTCACTATTCCAATATATAATTATTTTTTTAAGTTCAGAGTGAAAGACAATTTTGTTCAGAATTCACAGTTATTTCAATTACTCCAGGCAAGAAAGAAAAAAAATGATTATATTATTAATAAATATTATTATTAAGATATTATAATATGATATTACTAAATATATATTTATAATATATTATTATAGTATTATTATATTATATTATAAGTATTATAATATATATAATATTATAATACTATAATAATATGTTATAAATATAGATATATGGATTCGAATAAAAATGCAACTAGTTATTAAAACCCTTGTAGAACGGCCAAAAATATTTAAAAAGAAAAGAAAAAAACAAATTTCAGTGAAAAAAAATCGTGGGCCGCTGCCAGAATCGCCTAGGTTCTCCCTGGGTTCGTTTGGAATGAACCCGACCTCTTTTTCCCGCACATTGACCGAGCCCACAGAGGAACCAGACCGGATTGCAGACCCAAATCCGGCCGGAAAATTGACGAATCCGGTAATGTAGCTTCCATTTGATTTGAATATAACTTCGATCAAAATTAACACCAAAGAATAAAAAGAAAACATAAAATCACATTAAATCAACCTGTAACTATATTATTCAGATATTGCAACACCTTATGCAAAACGTGTAATGAAATAAAACATAATGATATATTATTTACATGAGAGCAAAGTTCTTTAAATAGAGTTACAATGAGAAGTTTCTATAAAGAATACAGGAGTTCCATATAGGAAACTACAACTAATAAAGCAGAAGAAATAGAAACAATCTAAACTAAAACAAAATTATAAACTATCTAATAGAATACAATATTGACCATTAAATAAGCTAAATAATATTTTAATACCCCCCTATAATGGTCAATCTAATAACTACATCAAGGTGCCCTCTAAATCTGACAAATTTATCTGGGCTCAGGGACTTGGTGAGAAGATCTGTAGTCTGGTCCATGATGAGTGAAATGCCGAGAAGCACCTGAATCAATATACTAGGCAGAAGATTTGACAGGATATGCTGGTGTCTTGGCCATAAAGGCGTAGAAAGCAGACTCCTTCTGCTTAGTGTGCTCTGCAACATGGGCATTTGGTGTGGACTCTCCTTGCGTAGATTGTTCAGAAGCCAAGCATTTCCGGCAATCCTTCTTCATATGTCCAAACTTGCGGCAATAATTGAACTGAATATTCTTCTTCTTGGAAGAATCGGGGGATTGACTTTGGCTGATCTGTTGAAAGGGTTGATTCTGGCCCTTATTGTTCTGAAAGGCAGTAAATGCCTGCTCTGTGGAGGGTGAACTAGCACTGCTACGGAACTGTTGTCTCCACGATCCTGCTGCAGAAGTTTGTTGCATAGCTCTGGAAACTTCAAGTCAACATTAGTTGCAGTAATGTTGAGAGTCTCGATAAAATGCTCATAAGACTTTGGTAGACTTTTCAAAGTAATGACTACCATGTCTTCCCCCTCCATCTTCCGACCAATCGCCTCCAACTGATCACGGATGTCCTTGATTTGTGTGAGATGCTCCTACAGAGACATCTTTCATCCATCATGATCGAAAAAAGCATGTTCTTCAGAAAGAACGCACGGCTCTTTCAGACGTTTCATGCAAATCCTTTAGATGCTCCCAGATTTCTTTGGAAGTCTTGCCTGATAGAACCTGAGGCAGCTGGTCATCGGTGACGGATAATTTAATAAGCATGATCGCTTCTCGATTTTGCTCATCGAACTTATCCTGATCTTTACTCGCCACTGGAGGACGTGTAGTTTTGCCCAGAACAATCTGGTCAAGGCATCGATACTCGAAAATTGGCATCATGTGCTGCTTCCAGGTGTTGTAGTTATGGCCGTTGAACTTCTGACTGCCTTCCAACATAATGTTGGTCAAAGATGCCATTCTTCACGTTTTTCAAGACAAAAAAAATGGAAAGCAAACTGATGGCACAAAAAAAAGGCAGATTGACGGCATAGACTTTGAGATTGAAAAAACAAGCTTGAAACCCTATCACGGATTTCGAGGCACAAATCTCGGGAGTACAAAAAACAAATGCTCAAAAAACTTGAACACGGATTTCGAGGCACAAATGTCGAGAGTATGGAAAACACACGCTGAAAAACCCGAACACAAATTTCGAGGCACAAATCTCGAGATTGAAACCCTGCAAACAATGAACCCTAAACTGCCAAACGGAAACCTGCCAAAAGACGCCTTCAACCGCGATCAAAAGACGAAGACGTTTGCACAAGTCGAGGATAGGACGCAGACAAGACGCGGACATGACGCAGGCAGGACGCGGACATGATGCAGGCAGGACGCGGACAAGTACTGTTCCAATATAGAGGGCGATCATTGGAAGGCAAAAAAAACAGAGCCAGATCACATAGAAGGTACGCTGTCCGTACGATGTACGGGAAAAACATAAGGTGCCAAAAAAATTTCAAAAAGAAACTTTTCCCACTCGCCCTAGGCTTTGATACCATGTAATGAAATAAAATAGAATGATATATTATTTACATGAGAGCAAAGCTCTTTAAATAGAGTTACAATGAGAAGTTTCTATAAAGAATACATGAGTTCCATATAAGAAACTACTAATAAAACAAAAGAAATAGAAACAATCTAAACTAAACAGAATTAGAAACTATCTAATAGAATACAATATTGACCATTAAATAAGCTAAATAATATTTTAATAAAATGAAGAGATTGAGCTTGCGAATTCTACTTTATAGGGAAAAATAGAAGAAAAACCCTAATAAATTGCTTTTAAAAAAAATAGTTAAACCCTTATCCGTACGAATGCAAATGACAACATTTTTTTAAGATTTTTTTGAAACTTCATAGATGAAACTTGGCGAACCATGTGACTAAGCAGCCAACAACAATGAGAAAAACAATAAAGAGATGGGGGCTGTGAAGGAGCCAGCATAAATGTACAGCGGCGAAGGAGTGTGCACATAAAAATTGATATTATGGCTGCAAAGGAGTGTGCACATAAAATTTGATATTATGGCTGCGAAGGAGCCTGCAACAAAAACTGATATGCTTGCAAAGGAGCCTGCAAGTGCAAAAGAAATTGATAAATGTGGCTGTGAACGAGCCAACACAAGGAATTAATAAGTGTGGCTATGAAGGAGCCTGCACAAGAAATTGATAAATGAGGTTGAGAAGGAGCTTGCACAGCATAATCAATGTTGGGCTGTGAAAGAACCACAAAACCATGAGATAGTTATTGTAATCATAATTGTCAAAGAATGTTAGTGATATTATATGCCCACTTTCCATTGGTTGCTTGTAAAGGATGCAAGAAATTGGAGAGGAGAAAAAATGATATATAAAAGATATGATTATGTAAAGCTCAATAATCATGCAACAAGTGTCATAGCTATCATCGTATTACAAAGAATAACTGCAATAGCAAGATGTGATCATGTAAACACATGAATTAAAAGGGATGAGATGCCCCCAGTGGCAAGGATGGTGATAAAGTATTATGGTCAAGATGCTAGGTAAACATGTAAGCATAGTCAAGATGTCATATAAATGTAAGCATGTAAGTACAAACATGAAAGCATTTCTTAGAGGATGTAAGCATGGAAGCATATAGGGTATGCAAGGATAGAATCACCTAAGGCCTAAGATTCAGCAGTGAGAGCATATAGGTGAGAAATAAATGCCATATGTGGACAATCTGGAATGAGCTATAATGTGTCAAAGCTGAAAACATACTGAATTTGAAATCCATTTGAAGCTGCCCTCTGTAACTAAATGCTTGCTGAATCTATAATCTTTTGAAACTATAAACCATCTGAAACTCTCACCCTCTGCAAATGTAAACCATCTTAAATATAAACCTTTTGAAGCAGAAACCATTTAAAATTGTAACCTATCTGAAATTGTAATCTCTCTGAAAGTCTAGACCATCTAAAACTGTAACCCCTTTGAAATAGAGACCAATTATGTGTATCTCAAACATGATAATGCCTCAAAACACATGATATTAATTGGATCTTTAAGTGGTTTTCTATCTATGGTAGATAACTTGATAAGCCAAATGCTCCTGTTCCATACTTGGAAGTAATAATGTTCCCAATAAATTTGGTTGAAACTTACCTCTTAATTCTTCTCTTGTATTTGGTTTTTTAGGATTTACATGATAAACCAAATCACCAATCTCAAAATCTCTTTGAATGACGTTATTGTAGGTTTTCTTCAATTGTTCTCATCTGATGTCTCAAGCTCCTGCAACCATTGTTCCCTATACGTGTTATCATCAATAATACTGCAAAGGGAAATACACAAAGAAGGAATCTCAAGCTCAAGGGACATAGTGGCTTTAGTACTATAGACCAAATAATGTAGTGTTTACCTTGTAGGTGTGTGTATGTTAGAGTGATATGATGATAAAGCGAGTACAAGCTATGTATGCCAATTAGTCAATGTTTATCTACTGTTTTTGTAATGTCCCCTATTGGAACAATACTAATTTTACCCTAAAAATTCAAATCCCACAAGTTTAGGGTTAGGGTTTCTAATTCCTGGAACAAAATGGTTTGATAGGGTGCCCAAGAAACCCTCTACCCTAGGCCCAAGAGCGGGTGCTTCACCCCTCTTGGCCCCATGTGGCCTCTTGCCATCCATATGGGGTGGTGTGCCTAGTGAGGCGTCCTATCACCGTTCCCCTTACCAGAACCATTATGTTTCCTCTTATGATTCAATTGATCACCATGATGGGGGGTTGGAGGTGCAACTACAGCAGGGTGTCCCGGAAATCACTCCTTCTAAGCCCAAGAGCGGTCTCCTATGCCCCCTTGGCCCACATGTGGCAGGCCTCAGCCATCCACACCATGGGGTGGCGTACTTTGAGGATGATCCCAATGTCGTTTCCCCTCCTTGTGGGCCCTCAATTCCCTCATCATATTATCATACAAAAACATGAAAGATCTTATATTATTTCACATTCACATTTGATGGTAAACAATAATTCATATGTCAAATTCCTAAGATATATTCTTGTTACTGCTCTTGTTTGCTGAGCGTAGTTAAGCTGATTTGATTGATGTAATAATAGAACAATAGAATGATTGTAATGTGCCGTACCTGTTTGTATATTTTTAAAATCTTTTTATGTGTTATTTTATTATTTTATTGTGTTCTTTCAAACTAGACAGAAGAATGCAGAAGGGGTTTTCTGTTTTCCTGCAAATGAGTTGTCGGAGCATACAATATAGAGCATATAACCAAAACCTAGAAAATTTACAATGAATATAAGGAAACTAATGACTACCTAGATAGTAAAATGGCCAAATATGAATTATCATGTCATACTCATGTCTAGAAATGCAACTTAGTACAATAGCCGAAATGGACCAGCAAGTTGGTATGGCTGGAAATGCATTAAATCTTCATAGAATGATATAGAATGTCCATACAATGTGATCAGCACATAGAAGGGCCTGAAACGCCACTCCCAGGCCAAATATAAAGCATACAATGAAAGGGAAAGAGCCTCTAAGGACCCACGTCCTCACTGGAGTTGGTACGGCTATGGCTGAGAGTCCAATCTGCACAAATACTTCTGAAATTCCTTTCTAATTGTTCTGAAACGGATCTGCAATGACCCCCAATAAATGGCGACTCATCTCCAAGAAAAGAATGAACCTAGTTCTTCCTCAAACTCTCAAAAATCAAACTCCAATGAAGCATAGTTGTGAATACTGGATGTATCCACCAAAGAAGCACTGCTGGGTGGTATTGCACACCTGTAGAATGCTGTTACCTATGGAGGTTTCCGTCTCCACAAGCCTCTGGTTTGAATCCTCATACCTCCACAATAGCAGACTCTAGCAGAGCTCAAAAGAAGGAGATATCATAAAGCAAGCATATCTCAAATGAGGCACTTTTCCCTCTTTTATAACTCTCCAAAAGGGCTGTTTTACTTTGGAGGGAAATATTTCTTTTAATTTCACTTTTTAATATTTGCAAATGTGAGCGCTCCATAAAATGACCTAAGTGACTTTTTAAATATTTCATTCTTTATCACTTAACCAAATTGCTAGTCCACATGAATTCTATGATGGACTAACCATGAGTCTAGAAGGGGACGTTACAATGATAGAAATATAAAATAATAAAAGGATAGAATAATCGAATGATAGGATAATAGAAGAAGAGAATGATCAAAGGATAGAATGATAGAATTATAGAGTAATAGAAGAGTAGAATGAAAAAATGTTATAATAGAATGATGGAATAATAGAATGATAGAATAGGTTGATATAATGATAGAAGAATAGAATGAAGGATGAGTAATAGAATGATAGATTGATAGAATAGAATGATATAATGATAGAAGAATAGGATGAGAGAGTGATATAATAATTGAATAATAGAAAATAATAGATTAAATAGAATGTGAAGAGGATAGAGTTATAGCATGCTAGAATGCCTGCAATAAATAATTCTCTGCTGTTATCAATTATGACATATATACTCCTTTGCTGATCTGTTCTTTTAATTCAAATATATATTTTTTTCTCTCTGCTGCTGTATGAAGTTCTCTTCCCCCCATTACATCTGCTCTAATCTGAAATATATCTCCTATTCGATAACTTCCTTCATGCTGATTCTATTCCTTCCCTATTTCTTCCTATCTTTCTTTTAAAATTAGATCCTATTCTTGTCTTCTTATGCAGGTCTGTTAGTTTCTGATTAATGTCTACCGATGGATAGATTGTTGAATAACGAGCCATCATTTATTAATGTATATATATATACTTTACTGATTGTTGATCCTTACGCTTTTCTACTTTCTGCCACCAATCAGAGAATTTAGAATTATTTTTTTATATCCTTTTCTGTTTCTTGCTGGCTGCCTTATATACCTCTCTAACTTGAGGGAGAGTCACCTCTTTTGAAGGGGTGATGACTCTTCATAGAGTCATACCCTTTGAGGGATTGCTGCCCTCCCTATAGCTTATCACAGCTTTGCATTTGTTTATGCAAACCGCTGCCTTTCATTATTAGCAATTCCCTTAGTAATCGTTGCTTGCCTTATTTCATGAATAAGACAAGCGCTGCCACCTTATTATTGATCGCTGCCTTAAGCAGCATTTGTTATAATGTATATATTTATTAATAAGATAATACCTTTATTAAAATATATAATAATATCTTATTATATTAAAATATTTATATTTAATATTTATATTTATTATTTATTTTAATATATAATAATATATCTTGTTAATATATTATATATTATATTTTAATCATTTATATAATAATATTATTTAATATTATTTATTAAATAATATATATATATATATTAATAATATTATAGATCTCCATTATTCAACTAAATATCGAATTTCACAAAAGAACTTCACCGTTTTTTTTAATCATGATGTTTAAATCTTTAATTTAAACAATGTCTTAATATTGGGACATGACAGTTTTGCATAAAATTTGTTCAATTGTTTTATTTATAGCTTCTACTTGGCTATTTCTTTGTGGGTAATATGGATAAGAGAAACATCGTTGAATATGAAACTTGTCTAAGAATTTCACTTCTTTATTTTTAAATGATGAACCATTATCTGTAACAATAGTCAAAGGCACCCTCCAAGGTTTGCTTGGTTGGTGTAGTCGCTGCCTCCAAGTGTGGTTGGTCACTCACTTGAGTTTGACTCTTGCTTAAAATATCTCATCGGGGATTGGGGGCCTCTCTAGGAGCGGCCAGGAGGTTATAGGGGATTGCCATGTGGTTTGAGCACCAAATCTGTGGTCACAATTGCAGCTGGTGTATGGTTGCTCTAGGTCATTGGGCTGCCGATTTTGCTTGTAACAAAAAAAAATAGTTGAAGGCAATCTGAATCTAGAATGATACTTTCCATGAGAAAAACACATATATCAGAAGCTGTAAAAGACATCACAGGGATGGCCTTTGTCTACTTTGTGAAATAATTTGTAACAGTGATAATGAAAATGTGTCCATTTGAAGAAGGCAAGATCTTGCCCCCCACCAAATCTAATTCACATACATCAAAAAGTCATGGAGAAGGTGCATGATTTAGATTATTATGTGTTTGATATGCAGAACATTTTTGAACAAAGTTATATGAATCTTTTCCTATTCTACTCCAGTAGTGTTCCATGTGCAATAACTTTTGCATCAACATCTTTGCACTCACATGGCCATGACATATGCCTCCACGAGCTTCTTGAAGAGCAATATCTTTTTCATTGTTAGTCAAACATCTAAGCAATAAACCATTATGTCCATGTCTGTAAAGCACACCCACAATAATTAAATATTTAGTAGTAGATTTATGTATGCAGGTGCAAGAATTTTTAGAGAAATTAGGGAAAATGGGAAATGCCCCTTAATCCAAGTAACTGTAAATGTCATGAAACCATTCTTCCCTTGTTAACACTGCACATACATGTGTATCATTATCTTGAATGGCCAACTGTCATAATATGTGAATAAGCAAAGTGAATTGGGGATTATTATCCTCAATTCCCATAAATGAAGTGACACTTGCCATAACATTTGGATGTCTATTATCTTTAGCATCAATTATATAAGAATCAAAAGAAGTCAATATCTGTTATGCAAAATCATGATACAATGCAAGCTTTGTTTACTTAGTTTGATAAGCGCATGTAATTTGTATAATTACTAACTATGAATCCCCATGAATATCAATAACTTTGGCTCGCTGCTCATAGGCCTGCAATCAAAGCCTCATACTCGACAACATTTTTTTAGTATACGGAAAATCAAGTGGAAAAGATAATGGAGTCAAACCCTGAAGGTGGATTAAGGATCAGTTCTACTCCTGATGCAGTCATGCACCTAGAACCATTGAAGAACATTGTCCAATAAGAAGTATCTATATGCAAGATATGCTTATCGAGAAAAGATGTATCAATAGGTACACGAGCATTACAAGGTATATGCAAAATATGCTTATCGAGAAAAGATGTAACAATAGGTACACGAGCATTACAAGATTATGCATGACAATATCACTAGAGATGCTGATATAGCCTGATAAGACCACGTGAACAAGTCAGTATAATCGTGAAGTAGTGTAGAAGTATTATACTGCTCAAGATAAGCATTCACCAATTTTTAAGAGTCTTTATCTAATTTGGCCACTTCAACATCAAAATTACTGCCACTAGCAAGTGTACTCCTCTAGTCAATAAATGGTCTAGTAGGTGGAGCTTCAAATAATCCTAGAGAATCGCCTAGTGTAGAAGAGGTTTCCCAAAACAAAACAAACCCCAAGAGCATTTTGGAAACCTCTATCATGATGAAATTTATGCAAATTCTCATAAACACCTAAGAATTCAGCAAGAGATTCATCATCGGCAAAAGTATCTAGAGCAGTAGAATTTGGCAAGGACCAATAAAGCAACTCAGGATGTGCCAACGGTAAAAGCTCATGTTAAAATGTACATGCTGATTGAAATTGTGCTTTCTACTTACCTTTCGCATTCTTATCCTTCATATGAGAATAACCCAAACCAGTAAATATTATGTTGTTGTGATGGTTGAATAGATTCTAATGTACCTTGTTCTTTTAAATCATAATTACAAGACTCGCTAGGACTTGTCCAGACTTGGTGAGTCTGAAGGCGGGTAGAGCAAACCAAGGCCCAAAAACAGCCAAGTGGAAAACTAGAAAAAAAAATCAAAACGCTTAAACCTGAAACACGTAAAATTATCTTTAACACTTCAAAGTGATATTCATTTTATTGGCAAGCACAAGCAAGGAGAAAAAAAGAGAATTGAAGCTAAAAATTCAATCAATTGTAAAAAGAAACCAAAAAATGTAGTTAGGGCCTAATTATTGCTCTATTGCTTCAACACTCACATTTTTTGGAGGGTTTGGAGGACTGTTGGGAGCTGCCACCCCCAGACCCTCGCTCTAGTTTTAAAAATAAAAACCAAATAATGAAAATAATTTTGGACCATGCTGGATGGAAAAAGCAAGGTTTTTTTTATTCTTTTGACTTTTCCCAATTGAATCCCGAGTAATTGAATTACATTTATACTTTTGATTTGCTGAGAATCCATATCCTAAGTAATGCTGCTTTGGTTGTAGCAACATTTGCAGACTTTTCTAAGAAAATAAGTGTAGGACTCCACATAGAGCTAGTGATGCTGGGTCAAGTGATACAAGCTCCTCTCTACCATAGTTCATGACTCCATGTTGTGATTTTTGTTTTTGATGCCATGGATGTCATAATTCATGAGTGTTGTACACCTAAAACACTTGAGAATATTTAAAATGTTGTTTCCTTCAACTCAAATCCGCTTTTATACTCATTTGATTGATGTATACTTGTGTATGTGATTCTGATCATAGTAGCTTCTAATAGATAAGCTTATTATGTCTTTAAAGTTGATTTATTTAAGGGTACATAGTAAAAGCTTAAGATTCTTAAAAAATCTCTATATGTCACAGTTATTCAATTTGTTGAGTCTGAGTCAAAAATCAGCTTGCTGAGTTTGAGCTGAGTTCGAGTCTTGTAACTATGTTTTAATCCAAACCTTTTGCATTATAACCAAGCTTTTGTAGAATAGAAAAACCTTTACCATATTGATGAACTAACTGGGAAGAAGGTAAAGCACAATCAAAATTAAAACTAGATTCAGATTCATGGATAAGAGCACTCTTATTTATAGTAACATCTTCATGGAGAGATGAAGGTGGGCAACCATATATAGCACGATCCACATATAAAGTAGGGATTGCATATTCTTTATCATTCACTTTATTGTTCCTTAGCACACAAAGATGTAAAATCCAGAGAACCCCAATCATCCTTAGGATCAACATGAAGTGTAGATGAAGGAGGGGAAGTTCTCAATGGTAATGTAGGTGTAATAAATTGGTTAGGAGGAAACAAATATTTTGTTTTTCAACCACTTACAATATTGATAAGGTTATCATCTAGAGTTACTACGCATCTATTATTATGAAAAAACTTCAATGTCCCATGAAGTGAAGAAGGTACAACACCCATAGCATGAATTCATGATGACCCAAAAAAATATTATACACTCAAGAACCAAATATCACATGGAACATGGTATCAAGGGTAACAGGTCCACAAGTAATGGGCAAAGTAACAAACCCAAGAGATTTACAACACACTATCAAATCCCTTAATAGTGACTTCAAATTTCGGTAAATTAGTAGAATTGATCTTTGATCATATCCAAAAAGTCTTTGCTACAAATATTTAAACTAGATCCATTGTCAACCAAACCTCGTTTGATCTGAATGTCCCTATATTTAACCACAATATACAAAGGTCAATGCTCCTAAGTAACATGGGGAGGAGGCAACTCATGTAGTACAAATAGAACCTTAGAGTTATTCTGATAAATAAGATCAAGAATGGTTACTACCATAATTTGCAAATTTCGACTTGACAAACCAAAAATATTTAGATTTTTGAAAGAAACAAATTTATGGAAATATAACTACAAAATGTATCAAATGAGTTTGGCGGGAGTTTGGAGGCAGCGCCTCGAGCGGGGACGAGGAGCATTGCCCATCATAGGAGTTTGGTGCATTTGTTGCTGCTTTGGGTTACCTGTTCTGCATCCAACGAGTTGCATGCATGGACTCGCTGAGTACTTGCTGATTTTCACTGTAACACCTCGCCAAAAACTTGGCAGCTCTAACCCGCGAGTTTACTCTTTGAGTTCTCATTTTGAAAAAAAAACCCGCAAGTACTTAGCAACTCGACGAGTTTTCCAACTATGGCTACTACCTCTGTAGGAGTAATATTAGTTGGAATGACAATCTTATCTAAAGCTTGCCTCAAAACATCTCTATATATCTCAAATTAATGCATCAAAGCCCAAAGGGATTTTAGTTGTGGTATTCTTAAGTTGATCGATTAAATCATATCCCTTATGACCTTTTTTTGTGAAGATAGGAGGAGTTAGTAAAATTGGATTAATGGATGGCAAAACTAGTTGATGCGATAAAACATTTTGGCCCTTAGCCATTCATTGATATGTATGACCAACTATATGATAACTTTGTGGAGTAGTGATGTCATGAAAAGTAGGTATGTTCCTAGGAGGAGATGGCACAACATGAAAGGTAGGACATGGGGATACATAAGCCATGTGAATAGTAGGAGAAAAGGGTATCATTTTGAACCAAGGAAGAATAGCATCACAAGGATTAAAAATGTAGGAAGGGTGCATCACAAGGCTTAACAACGTCATGAAGAACTAAGGAAGGTATAACCACATCACATAAAGCGTCATCCCTAGATGTATAAATGTAAGACAAGGTGACTTCATTAATATCCTTCACACAAGGTTTATCATCATCATGAAGCAAAGCATGTGAAGGAAAAACACTCAAAGGGAGAATATCATCATGCCCATACACAACACTATCACTAGTCAAAGAAGAATCATCAAGATGAAACACATGCACAAGTGTAGTGAGCGTGTCCAAATAAATAGAGAAGCAATCGTTGACTTTATTAAGGAGGGAAATCACACACACAATGAAACAATGCCTCCATAGAAAACTAACACTTAGTCATAGGATGAAATGTAGGGTTGTAGGGAGATGTGTCTCCCACCCCTTGGGATGTGACTCTTGTACCACATATGGGTATGGAGATGTCTCTAGTCACAAGAGATGTCTTGCTTGCATCTATATGCATCTCCTTTCAAATAATCCTATATTATTTTTCTATTCCTCTCATGTTTGTATGGGTCTAGTGAATCACCAAATGGTCTGCCATTTATGCGTTCAAGTTTGGTGTTTATATTTATGTTTATGTTGCTAAACGAAAACAAAACAATGAAAAGATTAAACATTTACATTTATGCGTTTAGGTTTGGCCTCTTGTGAAACAAAAAGAAAACAATGAAAACATTATAAATATTATATGAAAAAAAACAATGAAAACATTTGGAAATTTAAGCCACTTTAGTGAATGCCTTGTCTTATAATATGCCTCTTGTGTATGTCATGCTTTAGGTGTGGGGTTTAAGTTTTGATTTTTATATTTTTGTTTATATAACTTTTGTTTTATTTTTAAAACTTTCTTATATTTAATTTTTAAAATGTTAGGTTCCGATTCAATAAATTAATTATAGTTTTAATTATCAATATTTTAAAATTTTTTATTATTTTAATTTAAGTTAACATTTAGAATTAAAAATATTATATTTACATTTTTTTTTAAATTTTAAGTTTACTTAATTTTTTTTTACGTCTCCAAGTACCCATCTATTTTAAAAAAATGACACACCAATACTAATACTCATCTCTAATACTAGTACCCATCTCCTGGCAACTATGATAAGAATACATCCAAGCCTCAAGGATGGAAGGATCGGAGGCCACACAATGTACAAACATATCAAATTCAGCAAGGCATGCATGGATAGATGGTAAAGACTATGGACTATGAGAATCCATGAAGTAAGATGTGTCATTGAAGTATAGACCAAGGGTGGGTAGGAGGAATCAAAGAGAGATCAAGCAATACAAGCTCAAACCCTAATAAAGATAAGTCAATGATACACAAATAGTGGTGGATCCAAACCTTAGATCTGAGTTGAACAAGGAACAGTCAAAAAAATCAGATCTGAAACCCTGATGTAGAAGGTACAAATCCTAAGGTCAAAACCCAAGGTTGTATGAGAAAGTTGGGTTCACCATTTTATGTAATGAAAAAAAATGCTCACTCCAATGCAAATAATTAAACAATAACAAAACCCTAAGTATAGAGTTGGGATTGATAATTGATAATGCAATAAATACTAAAATTAATACAAAAATTAAATGAATAAAATAAGTGTACTGAGCTCTGAATCCGATGTTGATTGTGATTGTGCTAGGCGTTGCAAACAACTTTGCTACTGCATCAGAAAATAAACCCCTTTTGGATGACTGTTGCGGAACTATAAAACTGATTGTATGATTGTCTGGTTCATTTCTGTGAGTGTGGAAGTGATCTCTACGAGTGTGGAACTGAAACCATCTGCATAATTGAACTTCTTCAATTTGGACCTCTGTACTCTGTTCATCTTTGCATTGCTGACCTGTAAAACTGACTAGCAGTGTTTAGAAATATTATTGAGGAGTTTGCTAGGTGGGGGATTCTCCCTTGGTCAAACTACTAGGTGGGCTGATTTAGATCAAAGATAACAGGTAGCCATGAAATATGCCCCTAGGATGCTAATGCAATGCTGATGTCATAAGATTATTGTTTTGATGCTCAGAGATGCATGCATGTGCTATGTTCCCCTAGATCCTGATGGACCACGATTTCCGTTAGACCAAAACCCGCAGGCATTAATCTCCACTACAATCGCCATAGTTAGGATCCATGAGAGGCGGTTAGTCCATGTCACGAAACATCACGGGGAGCGCTAGACACACATGCCAATCTCCGCTACAATTGCTAGAGTTAGGATCCATGAGAGGCGGTTAGTCCATGTCACGAAACATCACGGGGAGCGCTGGATGCACACGCCAACAGATCCAAGATCAATCCTTAATGATTCATATGAATTAGGGTTAGTCCTTAAATACACCAACATTGTGTACAATTTGAAATAATTCATGCTTTAGTCGGCTCATAATGGTTAGTGAGGGAGGGAAGCATGAGCTCAATTTAATAAGTTCAATTTTAAAAGTTTAGGGTTTAGATTTGTGCGCATGGAAATGACTTGGGTCAATTTTGCACTCACAGATTTAAACCAGGGTGGCGAACAACTAGATGTAGAGTCAAATCCAAATCTTGGGGCTAAATGATGATGGAGACAGGCTAAGGTTTATTGGCCGACTTCCATGCAAAAACATGCCAATGTACATCGTAGTCAATGTATACAAAACAACTGGGTCATTGTGGGTCCAAAACATAAGGGAAAATTGCATTTGTACGCAATTTCCACCATTACAATTTCACTAGTATGATGTAAATACACACATATCTATCTATAATATATGTATAAGTATACATACACATATATTGTATATACACACATATATGTACATATATATTATTATATGCATATGTTGATAAATATATTTACATATGTGCGCACACACACACACACTCCATAGAAGCAGATGTGATATCTTGGAAAATATCAGATCTCGGACTGCAGACCGATATTTTTGTGAAAAAATTGCAATATATTCCAAAAAATCTTTGACTGCTATTTTGACCAAAATTATCTTATTTTCCCTTTAAAGGTTATAAACTGCATTTTTTTTGCTCATTTTGACTTTATTCTGCTCTGATTTTTCTACAACAGAACAATTTGGTTTTTACTATTTAGGGTTTCTTGAGTGCCAATTGATTTTGATATCTTTAGGATGGCTTAAGTATTTGCACAGCAACTGCTTTCGTAGCATCAATGACTTGCTATTGTGCAAGTAGTTGTGCAAGCCAGGGTGGTTGTGCAAGCTGCAGTTACTGTGCAAGTCAATACCCAGTGGAAATAAGAATGTGTGACCTATGTCAATAACCCTGCACATCTCTTGGGAAAGGTGTTATTATGGTGGGAATATAAAATATTCTAAGAACTATAGAAACCAGGTCTTTGTTGTAAGCAATGATTTAGGATATGGATATGGTGGTGTGTTTGGTCTTCATTAGAAACATGGTGCCTTGCTATATCTCCTATCTACCAATTTACAACATTGAACCATAGCATAAGGATTGAGTAAATATCAACAGATCCCTTTGTACTGGCTTTACATCAGATTGGGATGATGAAGGCCCTTGTATTGTATGGTTTAGCAGTGAATAGTGGCATAACTCAGTGCATGACTGAACTAAGTGATTGTAAGCAATCCAGTTTATATTGCATCTGATCACATCCAGCTAGTATAAGACACTCTAATCTATTTACCCCATTCATAAAAAAAAGCTTGATGATCTAGCGTGACTTCTTTATGTATAACCCATTACAAAACATCAGGAACTGCAGTCCCATAGTTGAGCATACTTCATAGCAGCTAGTCTCATTGGCTCCGCTCACTATGTTAGTTTGTAGCTTGACTTTTATAGTTTGTAGTGTTGCTAAAATAATAGGAATAATATTATTCAAAGAGATGATTTTACAATAGAGCAGTGCTCTATTTAAAGAGATCTGAAGATGTTTCTATAAAAGGATTACAGCTAATAAAATAAAAAAGATAGAAACATTCTAAGCAAACTAAACTAAAGCAGAAAATAGAAATATCTAATAAGGTGACCATTAAACTAATAACTAATATTTTAATACCCTCCCTTAATGGTCATTGTACAAACAAAAACCCATAACCCTATGGAGTGTTGGTCCTCAAAATGCATAAAATGTAGACTCCTCCTCAGTATGCTCCACTACTTGAGCACTTTGCTGAGACTTTTCCTGGTTGGACTTCTCATCAGCTAACTGCTTTCTGCAAAACCTCTTGATATGACCAATCTTTCCATAGTTATGGCAAGTAAAAGACTTCTTAGAGTCCTCCGAATCGCCTCGTCCTTTCTGCTGAGTGGACTTGCCTTTGCCAATTTCCTTGGCAGTAAAAGCTTGTTCAACACTAGGAGACTCATTGCTGCTCCCAAACTGCTTCCTCCACCTATCCTGCTGCAAAAGCTTGTTGCACAACTCATCAAACTTCAAGTCAACATTGGTGGATGTAATGTTGAACGTTTCGATGAAGTGCTTGTAGGAACGTGGCAAACTTTTCAAAGTGATCACCACCATATCCTCTTCAGTGATCTTACGACCAATGGCCTCCAGTTGGTCACGAATATCCTTGATTTTCGTCAAGTGCCCTTGCAAAGACATTTGGTCATCCATCATAATAGAGAATAGCATATTCTTTAGGAAGAATGCCCTTCCTTTGTCTGAGGTCTCATGAAGATCTTTCAGATGCTTCCAGATCTCTGCAGCAGATTTACCAGATGGTATTTCTGGTAACATCTCATCAGTGACAGATAATTTTAGAAGCATAACTGCCTCCCAGGAGTAGCGCGACGAGCTTCTGTACCTAGAACAAGCGAATTCAGACACTGGTACTCAAAGATGGTAAGCATCCTCTGCTTCCATGTGTTGTAATTCTTTCCATTGAATCTCTGCGTATTTTCCAACATAACACTAGAGAAAGATGCCATCCCTCCCGTTTTCCAAAGCATGAAAAATGAGGTAAACTTCTCAAAGAAGTCTGATTTTCCAAAACTCAGTCAGAAATCTTCACCAAACAGCTGGCACAAATTTCGAGGCAAGCAGCCCATAAATAAAAACCCTGATTTTATTGCAAAAACCAGTCAAAAACAAAGTCTTCGATTTTATAAAAAAATCGACACAATCAAAATATTACGATTTTGTGGAAAATCATACAAAACCCTGCATAATTTTTTGTGGAAAAAATTTAGAAAACCCTGAGTCCCATAAATATTCAAAAAATGGGAAAGACCCCTCTCACACAGCACCAATACACCCACATCACAAAACCAGGAATCGCACCAAAACCCTTGACGCTCATTGTAGGAAACCCATGATGTAGAAAAACACCCATCACGAGGTCAAAAGACTACTCAGCAACTCGCCTTGCAGCCCTGGCCAGAAACCCTAGGCGAAATGCATAATAGAGGATTTCGCACAGGTTTGTCACCAAACCCTAGCATTCAGAAATCAGAAAAGAATGCCCGGAAAATGCCTACGAATTTGAGAAAATCTGTCCAAAACACAATCAACAAAACCGCTTCAATGCCAATGGAAGAACACCAAACACATAGATGAATGGGAGTTTGAACGTTGATCAGGAAAAAAAATGAAGATGGGTACAAAACTGCCGGTGCAGAAACAACGAATAAAATGCGATCCTGAACAATAAATGCGATCTAAAAAGAGTCTGTGCCCTTCAGGAATAAACGCGACTTCAAATGCCGAAAGCTCTTCATAATCCGCGACCCAGAAGATAACATTGCTGACGGAAAATGCGAAACCAGAAACCACTTCTTACAGAAAAGAACCGTGAAAATCACGCGCAAAAACAACAGGAAAATCACGTCCAAACAGAGTTGTGAGGGTTAAAACGCGATCACAGACACAAAAACCCCTACAGGAACACGCGACCAGAGGTAAATCGCGACCAAGGAACTTCAGAAGGCAACACAGGATAAAACCCTCGATTCAGCTTCAGCAAATATCAGTAAATAGGATTATAAATCTTCAAAAACCCTCGATTTTTAACAAATCGGCTCTAAAAAATTTGCTAAAACTAATCAGGTTTGAGGCTGAGCTCTGATACCATGTTGCTAAAATAATAGGAATAATATTATTCAAAGAGATGATTTTACAATAGAGCAATGCTCTATTTAAAGAGATCCGAAGATGTTTCTATAAAAGGATTACAGCTAATAAAATAAAAAAGATCGAAACATTCTAAGCAAACTAAACTAAAGCAGAAAATAGAAATATCTAATAAGATGACCATTAAACTAGTAACTAATATTTTAATATGTAGTGTGTAATTGATTTAAACTTAAAGGGTTGGAACTTTGAAGTTGAACTATGTAGTATTGCAATATGCAGTGTGTACTGTATCCAGCAATCTCAAAATTAACGAGGAAAATCCATATTTCAATATTCATGGTGCACACTCTTGTTTGCTTTCCTGCTCACTCTTGATGCAATTAGGATGGATTTCAATGTAAAAAATATTAGTTATTTCTCTGTTTTTTTGAAGTTTTCTGTGTTTTTTGGTTCACAATTTTTTGGTTTGCTGAAATATGCCTGAGAGAGATATTTGCTTCTATAGTATACACACATATATGTATATATTTATCTACATACATATATACATATTATTATTTATATGCATATGTTGATACGTATATGTACTCTTGATGCAATTAGGATGGATTTCAATGTAAAAAATATTAGTTATTTCTCTGTTTTTTTGAAGTTTTCTGTGTTTTTTGGTTCACAATTTTTTGGTTTGCTGAAATATGCCTGAGAGAGATATTTGCTTCTATAGTATACACACATATATGTATATATTTATCTACATACATATATACATATTATTATTTATATGCATATGTTGATACATATATGTAAATATACGTATCAACATATGCATATAAATAATAATATGTATATGTAAATATATGTATGATGTATCAACATATGCACATAAACAATGATATATATATATATATACACCTGTGTGTACTCATATATGTATATAAGAAAATGTAAATGTAAATTATCTTTGAGTTCTTTGTTCAGATTGATGAAGAAACATATATACATGTATGTATACAGTATCATACACATATATTTACGTACACATACACATTTTTTTCTCTCTACATAAATACACATAGAGAGGAGATATATGTACAGTAAACCTACGAAATCTTTGAGTGTTCAATGAATTCTTTGTTCAGATTGATGAAGAAATTCTCCAGGAAGTGATAAAAATGGGTTTTGAGCGGAACCAACTGGTAGAATCTCTCAGAAACAGAATTCAGAATGAGGTATGTTGACTAGCTTGATCTGTGTTATGATGTATTATCTGTAAAGTAGTGGATGTGCTCTAATATTTGCAATGGTTATGTATTTTGTTTGCTTCAGGCTACAGTTGCATATTATTTGATGCTCGATAATCGGTGTCGTATTTCCAATGGTTACCTTGGGGCTGAGTTTCAAGAAGCAAAGGTTAACTCCTGTTTTTTTTTCCTTAAATAGTTTTTTGGAGTTGACATCCATTTTCTTTGTTATTTTTGTGTTTAGTGATTAATTAAAGGAGGAAAAGTAATTGTAATGCAGGGATGTCTCTTTTTGGTGTCTGTTTCTAATGTGCTCTACAAAAGAATGACAAGAAGATAGATTTATGTTGACGAATTTTAAATTCAAGCCATAAAATTTCTGATGATTTCATATCACAATTGTGACACACCTACATGTGTGTCCATGCTATTGTATGTGTGTTTTGATGTCTGTAAGCACATGTTTACATACTCACTTAGTCCATATACTCTTGGCAAGGGATGGAAATCAACTTAGTATTATTATAATATAATCACTTCTTTCAAGTGTGGTATATCTTACATCAGCTCACACGCAAAGAATAACCTTTCCAATGTAATTTCTTTTGATGTCCAGTTTTTATCACACACTCAAGTTTTATCTTGTTCAGGAAAACATACAACGTTTTATAACCAGTGATCATCCAGTTTCAACTGTGAGACACAGAATGCCTGGTTTTATTGATCAGGGAAGTGCTTCGAGATCCCAATTTCCAGTTGAAAGGAAGTGGGCTCTAGGGCTTCAGGTTTGTTTTTCTTGTATTGAAATGAGTTTGTATGTTTTTTTTTCAAATCTGTCCTTAATGACTGTCACCTCTTCCATTAATGGTTATGATTCATCTTTTGCAGTCAAGAGCTCATCCTCGTGAGATAATGACAGAGGTTCTCAAAGCACTTCAAGAGCTGGATGTTGGATGGAAGAAGATTGGACATTACAATATGAAATGCAGATGGCTTCCTTGTTTAACCAGGAATATCGATTCCTCCACCAATAACCATGGAAACCATATATTCCAAGATGCAATAGAAAGTGATGGTATAAGTTGTAGATCTCCACAGAATGTGGTCAAGTTCGAAGTGCAGGTGAGTTGGTTTTGCACCTCTTCTTGACATATGATTCCTTAAGTTTTCCCCCTCGATTTCCACTCTGACCAAAATCAATCTGCATCTAGTAATACTCTGGGCGCTGCCATTAAAAATCATGGATAGCACAATTTCAATTGAGATGTATCCTTAAATCAAATTATCCGTACTCATAATTTTCTTTCTATCTGTTACAGCTTTACAAGACCAGAGAGGAGAAATATCTTCTTGATCTTCAAAGGGTTCAAGGGCCTCATTTACTCTTCCTTGACCTCTGTGCAGATTTTCTTGCACAGCTTCGAGTATTATGACATGCAAGAGCCTTTCAAATCTCTGTAAGGTTCGAAGTATTTAGGAATGTATTGGTCTTTTGTTGGAACGTGTAATGACAACCAAATCTCTGATTATCCTTGGGTGAAATCATGAGATCTTTTCTATATACTTTTCCTTGACCTCTGTGCAGATTTTCTTGCACAGCTTAGAGTATTATGACATGCAAGAGCCTTTCAAATCTCTGTAAGGTTCGAAGTATTTAGGAATGTATTGGTCTTTTGTTGGAACCTGTAATGACACCCAAATCTCTGATTATCCTTGGGTGAAATCATGAGATCTTTTTTATAACAGTGTGCTTTAAAGCTTGTTCCGAGGGCTAAAAATTAGAACAGATAATAAATGAAAAATGGCTTTATTTTTATTGGAACGAGCTTTGGTGCACCAGAGTTGAAAGTGTTTCTCATATGTAGTATCGTGGGCGAGTGACAACTTTTTCTGACTATATGGTGCCCCACAGCAATAATATCTTGATTGTAGTATATGTAAAACCATGTTTTGTACTGTTGAAGGCCATGAACATTCATGTTGATTTTTTGTTCTTTTAAAATGCAAGTTTGTTGGAATATGTGTTGTAACTGAAGACTTCCATGGGCATTTATAGTTAGATTTTTAATTTTAGTTGGATTGACAAACAATGATAAGTTTTGAAGTCTTCTAAAGATGATTTCCATGAGTAATCATTTATAGTAATTGTAATGGCGGAAATCTTATACCTATGCCCTTTTCCCTTATGTTTTGGGTCCACTTTAATTAGATTGTCTTTTATGTAATAACACATAAATTGGCGAATCCAACATTCCTCCACGACCTAGGGTTTTGGCCTTAGGGTTTGTTCCTTCTTTACTAGGGTTTCAAAACTGCCTTGTATAATTGCATATTTTATTTTCTAGATCTCATTAGGGTTTGGATTGCCCTTTTGCTTGTGCTTCATTACTAACATTCTTTGGGGTTTTGCTTTTCATTGTGTGACCTTGTTTTCATCCAACCCTACCCAACCTTATTTTTGCCTATAGGGTTTTATTCGCTGATTTAGTTACATATCTGATTGATTGTTGATTTTTCTGATTTTATATTAGATCTTACCTCCTTTTTATACCATTTATCCCTTAGGGTTTTATGAGTTGTTTGCATGCCAAAGTGGCATCTACATCCCCACGTTCTCTTCAGAAGAAGCCCTTATTTAAACCCTCAAATGACTTAGTGTTGAAAATGCTATTCTTGATGATGTTAACATAGGTATTATTGCTGTTACTACTACTATTGAACCCTAGGTTGAGAATTTTGATGATGAGGAACATTTGTAACAACAAAATTTTGCACAAGCTTGTTAGTTTGTTTGATGTTGATAGTGCTGCACATTTGGTTGACGTAGTTCATGTTTTATTGATTAATAAACCATTTGGTTTAAAGGTGCTGCAAGGTGTTGGTGTTAAGGTTATCTCTTCTAGTTTTATAATGGTGTATTTTTCTCTGCTCATCCTACTCAGGCCACTTCCTCTTCTTAGCCTCTTCTAGGTTTTGTTCCTCATTTTGGTATGCCCTTTTCCCCAACTCTTTCATCTATGCTAGATATTGTTCTTGTTTCTACTTCCCATCTTGAGCTTTATGTATCTGTCCCTTCTTTATCCCCTCCAATGAGTGTTTCACTCGCCTTCCATGGTATCCTTACTTGTACCATGAGTGTGCATGTTCCTAGTATCCCCTTTACCACTTCAAGTGCAATTTCTATCTCTGTTATTACCACCCCTCGCTCTATTTTGTGCTCCATTCTTAGTTCTATTCCTTATTCCATCCCTTCTTCCATACTTTATCCTATACCACACTATTCCTCCTACGATGGCCATGTCCATGCCTTATCATCTTTTCTCTTATCAGCCTACCTATACCCTATCTTTCGAGTCTCATGCTCCTACTATCATCATCCCTATTTCTATCTTAGATGCACATTTTCAAAACCTAGATAAAGTGAAACACAAGTTTGATACCATGCCTATTGATCAAGACAGAGATATGTTTTGACACAAAATATAACAATTGCATTTGAGATCTTTCATTGTTGCATGTTTAGACTATACATACAAAGATAAGGTTTTGGCTAAGTTATTTCCATTTATGAAGGATTATGCTATTGAAGGTTTTTCTCTTTCCTCATTAATCTATTCATTGTTTTTTAGAGTTAGCCAAAACATTTCTTAAGCATTCGAAAGTCAATATGGGCATAAAGACTACTATTTTAGATTTATTTGAGTGTGCCTAAGGACATAGTGGGCATGCATGACTACCATTTCAGATGTAGCTAGAGGGCTACCCAATAATTTTAAGGGTTAATGGTCATCATACTCAAGGGTGCATGGCTTTGAGACAAAGTGCAAGATTTGGTAAATAGTATGATTCATATATAAGCTGTCAATGATGGGGAAAATCTTTTAATTTCTCTCCCTAATCAAAACTAGAAAATTTATACTATTCTATCTACTAGCCATCTTAACAATGTTAGTGCACATCATGAACACGATCATTTTTTTCTTAGATATGCACATGTTTGTAGAGATTCTATGGATGATTATTATATTGATTTTGATGCATAGTCACATACAAATGCATTTATGGGTATGGTACATCATAGAGATACAACTTCTCATGCTGCTCCATTAATTACATATTTTGATATTGAGATCCTATAGAATAGCTATAATTGTCCATTGTATGTGCTTGGCCATGATAGTGGTAGATTACATGCATGCTTTCTCATTGATCTTGCATGTTAGTTTAATGCAATGAAGAGTTCTTGTTTAATCATCATATCCAACATTAGGTTTATGCACACTCACACATTTCATTAAAAATGCCTAATAGTATTTTGATTGAGACCATGGGTTGCATCATTTTATCCTTAGTAGTTGGTCCTAAGGAGCTTCCAATGCTTTGTCATGTCATTCCATTTTTAGACAGATTTGGGATAATGCTTGGCAGACCATTGATAGAACAACGCAAAGTACTTCCTTGAGTTTTACATTAGTGTGCTAAATTTGTTTATGAAGGCAATGTGGTTAAAGTCGATAAAACTCAATATAAGTCATTATTTGATTTGAATATGACTGTAAGAATGATATGCATGATTTATATAAATTCTACAAAGAATAACAATGAAGGACCAATATGAATAAGAATCAATAATTTATTAAACCCATTGAACCGATTGTGGTAGCATCACCTTATTTTAAGGCACTTAAAAAAATGGAAATGCCTAAGGAACCTCAAGCTGCACGTCATACAACATAAAGGTCTTTATGTATATATGCGTTGAAATGATCCTCATAAGGAATCTATTACTCATTTACTAAGAAAGCAAGAGAAGAATAAGGGAAAATTATTTATGAAAACATAAAGTTTCATTGTAAGGGCGCTACTTCTGCATGGGTTCCTAAGAAATATGAATTTATAAATTTTCTATGGAGCCACCTCCAAAGAAGCAAGAACAATGGGTAAAGAAGGATAAACCATTTGCACTTATTGCGAGTGTTTTCACTAAGAGCAGAACTCCTTATCATGATAAAAGCCATTTACTTGAGGAGGTAAAACTTGATGCTACTTGTTGGGATGAAGTTGATCTCCTGGATGGTGATTTGTCTAATATTGTTATATTTTACTTATATTTTAAGCATTTTTATATTTTACTTGTCTGTTATTTTTTATCTTAGTATTTATTTTTCTTCTTCATGTCTTTACACTTTGGCCTTCGTTGTATATTTAATATTTTTATTTCAGCTTCTATATTATGCTTTATGCTTTCTTTCCTCACTTGGCTGCATCCTTCCTTTTGATTCTTCCATGTCCAACTTCTATGCTTTCTATGTTCCTTGTTGGCTGCCATGCTTTCCTATATGCCTTGTTTCACTTCTTTGTTTGATACTTGATTATTATGATATCTAGCTCCTATGCTATCTAATGCTTATCTTTATTATGCTCCTAATGTTACACATACTTATGGTATCACTCTTTATATGTTTATCATGTTTATCATGATCATATGCTTCTCATGTTTACATTTTATGTTGCTTATATAGCTAAGCTCATTAACTGACTCAATACTAACAAAAGTTGTGGATCTTGAAACTACAAATGAGGTATGGGAAAAGTTGAAAAATTTGTATGAAGGAGATGATTATGTGAAGGAAGCCAAGCTACAAAGTTTGAAAGTGAAATATGAAAGTTTGAAGATGAATGAAGATGAAAACATAATAGCCTTTATGCAAAGAGTTGAGGAACTTGTCACAAGGATAAAAGGCATGGGGGGAACTCTTGGTGATAAGGAAATAGTGATAAAAATTCTCAGATCTCTACCAAAGTCTTACAGTCACAAGGTAGCTACAATTGAAGAATTTATGCAAGTAAAAACAATAGACAGAGATCAACTACTGGGTAAGCTTATTGCCTTTGAAATGAGAGAGTTTGGTGATGCTCTACCGAAAGTTGAGACTGCCTTCAAATCTAGTACTTCTGGAAGAACTCTCAGATCAGAAAAGTACAAGGTAGAATCTGATGATGAGTTTGATCAAGTTGAGGCCAACTTTGTGGATAGACTGCAAAGAGGATCCGGTAAGTATAAAGGAAAGTTATGTTTCAAATGTTTTTCCTGCGGTAAAGTAGGTCATTTTGCTTCCAGATGTCTTGAGAGTATTGAAAGAAATAGAAAAAGATATGAGAATAGGCCTAGGACCCAAAATAAGTGTTATTATGTTGAAGATTTTAATGATGATGAAGGAGTATTAGATAATGGTGATCCAGATAATGCTAGTACTTCTGGAAATGAATGATTGTTTATTTCTATTAAGGAAGATCCCGTGTCTACTAATTCTACTAGCTGTGTGAAGGAAGAAAAACTGGTGGAAAGTGCTTTGGCTGCTCAGGTCATTAAGGACAAGGATGAATGGGTAATTGATAGTGGCTGCTCTCACCACATGACCGATGACAAAAGTAAGTTTGTGAGTTTGGAAAGATATGATGGTAGATTGGTTAGGTTTGGAGATGATATAGCTGGTAAGATTTGTGGAAAAGGATCTATTTCTTTTGATGGTAAGCATAATATTGAAGATGTCTTGTATGTTAAAGGATTAAAGCACAATCTTTTGAGTGTGGGTTAGATGTGTGACAAAGGCTATGATTTAAGCTTCAAGGACAATGGATGCAAGATCAGGGAAAGCTCCGGAATAGTCATTGCAACTGGTAAAAAGACCAAAGGTAATATCTATCACTTGAAAGGAACTGATAACTATTGTTTGTTGGCTTAGAGTGATGAGAGTTGGTTATGGCATAGAAGGTTGTGTCACATAAATTTTGATAACATTTTGAAGATAAGTACTACACAGGTTGTTAGAGATCTGCCTAAGCATGTGAACCCTGCTAATCCTATTTGCAAGGAGTGTCAATTTGGGAAACAAACAAGAACAAGTTTCAAAAGCAAGGACCAATCAGTTGATGGACTACTTGAGCTAGTGCATACAGATTTATGTGGACCTACTAGAGTAAGAAGTCTACAAGGAGACAAGTATTTTATGTTACTCATTGATGATTACTCTAGAATGACTTGGGTTACTTTCTTGAAAGAAAAAGTAGAATCTCTAGACAAGTTCAAGGCATTCAAGTCAATGGTTGAAAATGAGATGGATTTGAAGATCAAATGTTTAAGGTCTAATAGAGGAGGAGAGTTTACATCAAATGAATTCAATTTCTTTTGCAAAGAACATGGGATAAAGAGACAATTATTTGCACCTAGAACTTCACAACAAAATGGAGTTGTTGAAAGGAAAAACATAACGATTCAAGAAGCTACTAGAACCATGATGAAGGGAGCTGATCTTCCAGAAGCATATTGGAGAGAGGCTATTCACACTGCTGTATATATCCTAAAAAGGTTTCAAGTCAAAGGTAATAGTTCTAAGACCCGCTATGAATTGTGGTATGGTAAAGTTCCTACTGTAAAATATCTCAAAGTTTTTAGTAGCAAATGTTATATCAAAAGAGAAGAAGATCTAGGCAAGTTTGATGCTAGGTGTGATGAAGGAATCTTCCTTGGTTATTCCACCAAGAGCAAGACATACCGGTGCTATAATAAGAGGCTGAACAAGATCATTGAGAGTGCAAATGTCAAAGTTGATGAAAGCAAGGAAAAGTCTCCAAAACTAAGTGGATATGAATCAGATAAACTAGGTGTTTCAAAAGTGGTGCAACATGAATATAGCTTAGATGAAGAGGATCAAGCTCCGGAGAGTGCTACCAAGACACCAAGGTATGTAAAACTTAATCATTCCGAGGATCAAATCATAGGAGATAAGAGTAAAGGAATCCTAACCAGAAGAAGAGCTGTAGAAGAACAAGTAAATTTCTATCTGATTTCCAAGATTGAACCTAAGACTGTGAATGAAGCTTGCAAAGATGAGAATTGGGTAATGGCTATGAAAGAGGAATTGATGCAGATAGAGAAGAATCAGACTTGGGATCTTGTTCCCAGACCAACAGATAATAATGTAACTGGCACAAAGTGGGTCTTCAGAAACAAGATGAATGAGAATGGTGAAGTGGTAAGAAATAAAGCAAGATTGGTATGCAAAGGATACTCTCAAGTTGAAGGAATAGACTTTGAAGAAATTTTTTCTCTAGTGGCAAGGATTGAAGCAATAAGAATGTTTTTGGCTTTTGTAGTCTACAAAGATTTCAAGGTATACCAAATGGATGTGAAGTTTGCTTTCTTAAATGGAGAATTGGAAGAAGTTTGCATTGAACAACTGGAAGGGTTCCAGTTATCAGATCAGGGTGACATGGTATGCAAATTGAAGAAAGCTTTGAATGGATTAAAACAAGCCCCCAGGGCATGGTATGCATGGTTGGATAGGTACTTGATACAGATAGGGTTCAGTAAAGGTACTATAGACAACAATCTCTACTTCAAGATCAATGATGGACAAATCCTAATTGTTGCAGTATTTGTTGATGATATTATTTTTGGAGGCAATGAAGGTATGCGCTTAGCTTTTGCTAGAGAAATGGAAAGTGAATTTGAAATGTCCATGTTTGGTGAGATGAACTTCTTTTTGGGTTTGCAAATAAATCAGTCAGATAAAGGTATTTTTATTTCTCAGTCTAAGTATGTGAAAGAGTTAAAGAAATTTGGGATGGAAGACTCTAAACCAGTTTGCACACCTATGATAACTGGTTGTAAGTTGAGTAAAGATGATAACTCACCCATGGCAGACTAGAAAATGTATAGATCTATGATAGGAGGATTACTTTATCTGATTCAAACCAGACCTGATATAATGCATGCAGTATGTCTTATAGCAAGATTTCAAGCAGAACCCAAGGAATCACATGTGATGGCAGTTAAGAGAATTTTGAGATACTTAAAAGGTACAATGGATTATGGTTTGTGGTACTCTAAGGACAATGAATTTACTATCAGTTCATAAACTGATGCAGATTGGGCCAGAGATGTGGATGACATAAAAAGTACAAGTGGAGGTGCATTCTTCTTGGGAAAAAGGTTGGTATCTTGGTTGAGCAAGAAACATGATTCAATATCCCTGTCTACTGTAGGAGCAGAATACATTACAACAGCATGTAGTTGCACTCAAGTGTTATGGATGAAGCAGACTTTGAAGGACATCAGAGTTATTATGAAGATCCAAATGCAATCTTTTGTGACAACACTAGTGCCATAAACATATCTAAGAATCTAGTAATGCATTCAAGGACAAAACACATATCCATTGGGTATCACTTTTTGAGAGAAAAGGTGTCAGAGAATGAAGTCAAGTTGGAGTATATTTCTACCAAAGATCAGATTGCATACATTTTCACCAAGCCTCTTCTTAAGGATACCTTTGAGTATCTCATAGAAAAGTTAGGGGTCATCACCCCTCCTGCTCTAAACTAAGATGCACAATAGTGCATCAGTCTAGAGGTGCTTAGAGATTCAGATTGATGCTTTTTAGGGCTACTTCTTAGGGGTAGTCAGGCAATTCAGAAGAGAGATTAGATCAAAGTAGAAGAGTGCAAGTATGTGCCCTTTGCCATTGATGTCAAAGGGGGAGAGAAATCATGTGAAAAAATTAGATAGACAAAGAGTGCAGATGTGTAAAGAGAAAGGGGGGGAATCTTGTAGAAAGAAAGAGTGCAAGTGTGTAAAGAGAAAGGGGGAGAATCTTGTCTTGATGACTGTTGCAGTTTTTCACATCATATGTTGCCATCAATGACAAAGGGGGAGATTGTTGCAAGTATGTGCCTAATTGGTGTTGTCATTGATATCAACATATCTTTGTTGTCATTGGTGTCAATTGTATCTTATTCTATTACTTGTTCAGAAGCTTTGTATATTGAAAATATTGAGAAAATTGGCCTCTCCGGAAGAAACAAGTGAGTTACAATGAAGTGCAGTATAGACAGTGAGTTGTATGTTGAAAGAACAGTCTGGTAGATTGCTTCACATTTATTGCTGGATGAAGATCTTGGTTTGTGGATTGGAAGTTACTTAAAGAAATGTCTGAAGATGCTAAATCCTGAGTTTGAGCCTCCGGTGTGAAGAATTGAGAGAGTTGTACTCACCAAAGTAAAACCTATTTTTCTGTAAGTTCAGTTGGGACAGGGAGAAAGTATTCTGCTCTGAAATAAAGTAATTTTCTCTGCGGTTCTAGAAGGAAGTTTGGCATGATGATAAGTGCCTACAATTGTAGTGGTTCATGTTTTGGTGGTTTGCAAGCTTTCTTTTATGATAGTTGAAGATAGTAAAGTTCATGTGTTCCGGTGTGAAGATCCTATTGTTAAGATGGTTAGGTTTGTACGGTTGCTTCTGATAATTACAACGTGCTTTTAGATGCCTCTTGATCATGTTCCTATCTTGACATTGGTTCACATTAAGGAATTGAGATCATGTTTGAAGATTGTTCCCAGATAACATAGCGTGTAAACAATCTTAGCTGACTTGGTTAATTTCAGTGGTTGTGGAGATCCCTTAAAGATTGTGAAAGCGTGTTGTTGTGTGGAAGATCATGTTTGAGCCCCAGCTAAGGCGTGGCGTGATCCGCATACACTTTTACTTCATCTCCCTTGCATAATGTTGTAATAGGTCAAGAACTATTTTGTAAATGTTTGAAATGCCGACCTTGGAGATTGTTCCAATGGTTGATGATTGTAATGCCAATCTTGATGATCATTCCAAGGTTGTTGAAGTGTATAAATACTTGTAGTTGAGTCATGGAAAATAGGTCCTTGAGCAAAGATGGAAAGATAAGGAAAAAGGTCCAAGAGGCAGAGCAGAGAAGAGGTAGAGTAGAGTAGAGGCTGAGCAGAGCAGAGGCTAAGCAAAGTAGAGGCAGAGAAGAGTAGAGGAGTTGTACTTCAAACACAAACATAAAGAAGATGTTGATTGTGGTAGTGAGCCTGACAATGAGCCACCAATAGGGTTTAACAGCCCTTATTGTAATCTTTCTAGGTTTAGGGTTGAGGTAGTGAGCTTGCTAGACCTAGCTATAGTTCATGGTAGTGAGCCAGTATGTTCTAGGCCCGTGGAGTGATTAATCCTGAACATCATTTTTCAAAGATTGCAATATATTTTGAGAGCTAATCCTCTCCGTGGTTTTTCCCCACCTTGGGGTCTTCCACGTAAAATCTGGTGTCTCTTGTGTTTGATGTTGTATCTATGGTTAAGTCTCTGATTTCATGCATTCATTGTTAAATCATAATAATTGTGGATAAGTGAGCAAAAGTGACTGAGTTTTTGTGACAACTGATTCACCCCCCTCTTAGTTGTCTGATGCATATCAACAGTCCAAGACTTCCATAGCCATGAATAGAGATTCTAATCTTCATCTTCTGATGCACAATAGTCTTCTTCTGCTGAACTATAATCATTCTTAGAGTAACAGATTTTCTTGTTCTTTTTAAAATCAAATCTTTTGAAACCCTTGTTGTTATCTTCATTCTTCTTAAGAGGACATTTAGATGCATAATGCCCAATCTTTCCATAGTTGAAACACTTGAAAGGTAACTTACCTTTGTACTTACCTGATCCCTTCTTTAATTTTCTTACAAAGTTAGCTTCCTCATTACCAAATGCATCACTTGACTCAAATCCATTTTTCTTAGATTCTTTTAAAGCAACTTCTTTCTCAGATGTTTCTTTGATTGTGTTTCTCATTTCATAGGTAGTAAGTGAACCAAATTATTCATCCATTTTGAATGTATTCAAATCTCTTACTTATTCAATAGTAGAAACTTTTGAATCATACCTTTGAGGGAGTGATCTTAGTACCTTCCAGACAATTGCTAAATCCTCCATCTTTTCACCAAGACCTCTAATAGCATTTAAAACCTTATCTACCTAGAGAAGACAATCAACAATGTTCTCTTCTTCCTTCATCTTCAAATTTTCAAATTCAGCCTTGTGGGTCTACAATTTTGCTTGCTTTAATTTATCATCCCCTTCATAGAGAATTTTGAGTTTATCACATATGTCCTTAGCCATCTTGCACTGCAATACCTTGACAAACTGTAAATTGGTTAGACCACTTAAGATGACATTTTTTGCTTTAGCATTGTTTTCATGAGCCTTCTTCGCATTCAGATCTGTAATAGAATGAGCAGGCTCAGTATATGTATCCTTTGTAGCTCTCCAGACATCATACCCTAGAGAGGTAAGATAGGATTGCGTCCTTACACTCCAGAAAGCATAGTTGGTTCCATCAAATAGAGGTGCCTTGTTAGAGGAAGACGACCCTTCCTGAGCCATGTGTTCAACGCCAAGATCTACCTTCAACTGTTAGGCTACACCAAGGAACCTTGCTTTAATACCAATTGTTAGAACTGTTGGCATTTCAATTCGCACCTCTGGTATGTGATTTGGAAACGGACAGCTATGCACAGATAAACTGCTCTCCTATTGGAAGGGGGAGTTCCCTTTTTTGCTGATGTTCGCTGAAAAGATAACTTGAATTGAACTTCGCCTATCTTCTTTTTGATTCTCAGTTGCAGAGCACAAGGTTATAAAACTCTAAACGCTGCAGAAGAGGTTTTTTCCTTTTTAAATAAAACTTCTACTACAACTGGCATAGACTAAAGACGCTTTCAACCTCCTGAGTAAATTCAGAGCAAAGGAAGTTGAAAGTGAACGAGGAATGATTGTTAACACAAAAACTTAAGCAGTTTTCCTCCAGATTTACACCACAAGACTAAAAGTACATTAATGATGAAAGCTGAAAATGAAAGCTACAGAAGCTACACATCTGACGATGATAACTTGATGAATTGGGATAGAATATCAAAGAAAAATAGGCATGAGACTTATATTCAATATCATAAAGTTTGCACAAATCCAGGACAACAATACTGCAGCAAAAGGTAGGCATACAGTAAGCGATCAAACACTGGAGAACAATGAACATAAAGTGAACAAACACCTGGAATAACAATGTTTGCAGGTTAGAATAGGCACATCAAATTTGCTATCACAAAAGTCATTACCAACAATGGGCAAGGATGCCCTTATTTATACTAAAATCAAAGGAGTAGGGAACCCTAAAATCTCCTTGATTAACCCTAACTTGCCAACTCGCAAACTTTATTACTATTCTAAGACAAAGATACAGTAAACAAATGCTTTAAAGCAATCTGTTTTAAAGCAAAGAAGATTCCTTCTATCACAAGGTGATTGCTTTTCTAAAGAATGGATGAGCTGCTTTAAAATAAAAAGCATATGTTTCAAAGCTGATTTCTTTTTGTGTCCCCATCTTTATTGTTGCTTTATTGGTGATGTCATCCTCTGGTATTTTTGGAAATAATATCTTGTAAAAAGCTAATTTTGACTTAAAAAGATGGCACATGGGTTTTGTAGGCAATTCTGTTTTGAAGCAACCCAGATCGTCAGATTTTGAAAAAGCGGAGATTTTCTCGAAAAAGAGGGAAAAAAGTAGTTTCTCGAAAAAAAGCACAACTCCCAATCTTCAAGAGGATGATAATCTGGATGGACCCATCTTGACGAAAACTGAAAAAGCTCTGTTCGGATTTCTGAAAAATGATCTCCTTGAAACAAGGACCCTGAAAAAACAAGCCTCTCTTCTTCCTCAACTTGAATCTATGAAGAACACTGAAAAAACACCAGGTTTGAGTCTTTGAATCCTCGTTGAAAGAAAAATAAAATCTTTCCTCTGGATGCAACCTGCAAAAGATAATGAAATAAAGAGGACCAAAGCTTGTCTTTATAAATCTTTTGGTCGAAAAAGCAGCTTTATTTGTGTGAGAAGAAAATTTCACCCTCATCCATGAAGAAAGCATCTTTTAAAGCATAAATCCAAGTGGATGTCTTCAAATAGAAAGAATTCCTATTTTGTAGGAGCCTATGGCTTTCATGTGCAAGATGACGAAAAATATCTTCCTTGATGATGTCATCGAACACGCGAGTTGAAAGAAGTGCTAACAAAATTTTCTTCATTTTCGACACTTCAACACTCGTTTTGACTTAAATATGGCCTGTCTCTGACTTTGACAAGGCGGAAAAATGTCATCATGAACTAAAAAAGCTAACTGATCCTGACATTTTGGAGATTGATCAACTGAGATTCCATCCCCTGCCTCCGTTCGACGATCTGACATTGTTTGACCAAGTTTGACCTCCCGGAAATTGCCAACGGGTGAAGATTGGTAACAAAGCTCAACGGAAAACACTGAAAACATAAAAATTTTCTAACACTGCTCAAGTTGGGCACCCCAAGCCTCCTGGGGCACCTGGTTTCCCAACACTTAGCCATTTTTTTAGTTTTTCCAACCTTTTCAATTTCTTGGTTTGCGTGCGCATTCCGGAGGCACAGGACCCCTATTTGGCTATCAATTTCTATCAACTGGGATGGAAATGAGTCTGATGATTTGGCAAATATGCAATCCTGATGAAAAATGAGCTGATTGTACCTTCTATTTGCCTCGAAAAATGTGCCAAACTGATCAACACTGAATCAGACCGGGCTGATGGAAGGAGATTCATGTTTTTCGAGAAAAACCTCAAAAATAATCTAACATTGGTGAGGATGGGCGCCCCAAGCCTCCTGGGGCGCTTGGTTTCTCAACACTTAGAAATTTTTTTTAAAATTTTCAATTTTGTACCTTTTCTCGATTTCTATGCCCACGGCTCCTGTTCAATCTTTGATTTCGGTCGTTCTGACGACTGTCAAGGTTGGACGAAGGGTGATCTGAGTAGTCTAAACATATCTGTGATGAAATCCTAGCTTTGACTGACTTTTGACCAAGTTTGACCAAGTTTGACCCACCAGAAAAGAGCTGACGGAAGCATTTTCGACGTTTCTCAAAAAACGTGAAAAAAAAACTAACACAGGAGAAGATGGGCGCCCCAAGCCTCCTGGGGCACCCAGTTTCACCAGACTTAGTCAAATTTATGATTTTCCAGCTTTTCAATTCACCTTGGATCCATCTTGCATCGTTTTGCGTGCATCGTCGAGTCGACAACCGTTTGTCAGTTTTGCATCGTTGAAACAACGTTTGAAACTCGTCGAAGAATTCTGGCAGGTGAACTTTTCTGTGTTGATGACTTTCGAGCTCATGCTTTGCCTTGTGAAAAAGAAAAAATGACCTAGTAGAGAAAACTTGGTCGTTTGAAGATTTCGTCTGAACCGCGCCGATCGTGAAGGAAAATCGACCAATGAGAATCGAGCGCGACACCTGATTTGGAGATTCTATTCTTAGAAACTTTCTATTTTTAGAAAGTTTTGCCAACATCCATATCTCAAGAAACCCAGAAAACCTAACTCGACGTCTATTTTTAGAAATTTTGCTTTTTTGACTTTTTGACGAAAAATTTTCTAGACTTGTTTCAAAATGCCTTAATGAAGCAAAAAAATTGGTTGGGTACAACAATTGGCTTTGTCTGGGGACCATGGCGGATGCTTACGGCATAGGAGAACCAAGAATCTCTGGACTTTTGCAAGTTGGACCAGTGCCTTATCCATTGGGCAATAGAGTCAGGTTACATTCGTAATCACCTAGAACAAGACTTTTCCCTACATCACCTAAGATTGGACTTCCTAAAATCACCTAAGAAGTTGGAACTTCACAACACACAAGGAACACAACTGTCACATTACGGAAAGGGGAAAAACATTACGACATAACGGTCACATCACAGAAAGGGGAAACACATTACGAGAACAAAAGTGTTTCACGCGCTCTTTCTCCTGAGCGAGGATGAGAAGAAATTAGGACTGTCACATAAAACCATCAATCGACTCAGAAAAGTAAGAACCATCTCTCTTTAGCTATGAAGATTGTCTTGGTAGCACAAAACTTTTCTTTTTCTGCAACATCCTCTCAAAGAGCCATGATTCAGGAGGGTATTCATGTTCAGGCCATGAGAAGTTCCTGAGAAACTGATTGATATGCCAGGGATCAGGTGGAGCATCTTCCTCCAATGCAAGCAACTTCTGCAATATGTGGAGATACAGAACTTCTTTCTGAAGATATACAGGAAAGTCTTCTGGCCAAAGTACATCTGTGGGAATGGTCATCACCACATATTGAATATGAGTTTCATTTATATCTTGTACACACACAACTTTGTATTCAGTCAATGCATCATCTTGTGGAAAAGGTGCAAGCTACTCATACACGACTCTCATCACTGATTCTTGGCTTATTGGATCCACAACTGTCGTTGCCCATTTTTCAAGTGCTTTAGGAGCTTCTTTATTGGTTGTGTTTTCATCCATCCACTCTTCAAAATCTGGTGAATCGTCAAGATCTGAATGCTTAAACTCTTGAACATCTTCACCTGATAGCTCACTTTCCCATTCATTACCTGGAATCTTGTTATCCTCTGTAGAGTACTCTTCTTCAATGCGGATATCCATCATCACTTCTTCTTCAGCATTCATTTATTTTTCTTCTTCTGTAAAAGGAGTGGAATCAAAGACAGCTTCATCTGAATTATATGTTTCCTCTTTGTCTTCATCTTCTTGATCAATTTCACATACGGCGTATCTCACAAGACATTTGTCAAGAATCTCTGATTTTTCAATATCATCCTCTTTAGTGACCAAAACTGAATATTCCATGAACTCCTCTTCTCCATCAACCTCTTCATATGTTGCATTCCACACTGGTTGCAGAGTATCGGTGAAGTCTTTTTCTTGTACGTGTTCATAGATGGATTCAACATCATCCTCTTCACTAGTATGTATGAAAGATTCTCGAGATGCAGGTGAAGATGGGCTATATCGTAAAGAAAAGTCTGCAATATCTTCCATTGAAGAATCACTTTCCCACTGATGTTGAAAACAATTTAGATCTGATAATGGAACTTCCATATGATCTCTAGTTCTGAAAAATTCTTCCAGGAAGAAATCATCTTCAAAAAGAAGGTCATGTTCTTGCTCCGCTTGCAAAACTTCTTTGGTTTCTCCCTTAGATATATCTGACACAGGTTCTTCAAACTAGCCTTCAAAAGACGAGAAAAACAAATCTGATTCGTCATTATTTTTCTTTTGAGAAGATTGTTGTTCTTCTTCTTCCTGAAAGAAAGTTTGTAAGTTGTATATTTCTTCGGATTCTTCTTCTGATTTGTCAACCACATGGACAACCTCCTGATTTTGTTCGGTTATTTCAGATAGCATAACATATGTACCAGGACCCGTTTCTTGATATAGCACAAGTTTAGGGATAACCTTCAAAAGTTTAGCATCATTTTCTTCATTAGTGTGTATGAAAGCTTCTTGAGACAAAGATGAAGACGGGCTGAACTGTAAAAGAAAATTTACAGTATCCTCTACTGAAGAATCACTCTCTAAGTGATGTAGAAAGCTATCAAGATCCAATGATGAATCTTCTATATGATCTCCATTTTTGAGAAATTCCTCTAATGATGAATCATCTTCAAAATGAAGATCATGTTCTTTCTCTAATTGCAACATTCCTTTGGTCTCTTCTCCTTTGAATGTATCTGACACAGGTTCTTCAAACAAACCTTCAAAAGATGAGAAGAACAAATTGGATTCTTCATTGCTCTCTGCAACATATTTGATCTCTTCCTTGTAATTTTGCTCTTGTAAAGATTGTTGCACTTCTTCTTCTTCAGGGAAAGTATGCAAGTTGTGCATTTCTTTAGGTTCTTCCATCAACGATCCTTCTTCATGATCGAAGAAATTATGCAAATTTTCAGCTTTTGATGACCATTCATGTTCTATATGTAAACACATGATGTCGCTTGAAATAGACTTAGGAAAATGTTCCCTTCTAATATTTGATTTACACTGGTCAAATCCCTTCATAGAGCCGCCATCGGATTCGTCAAAGAGACGTTCAGGAGTATCCGAAAATCCTTGATTTTCATTTGATGCTTTTAATATTTGCATGAATCTTCTCATCTCCGAGCAACTTTCTCCATCGTGTTGGTTTGTTGCATGGAACAAGCAGTAGATTTGTATTGCAAAAGACTCATCTGCCTTTTGACACATAGGTGATACTTGATGCAAAGGTGAAGCAGGTTGATCACTCACAAAGTTAATGAAAGAATCTGGTATACTTGAAGGAGATGGAACTTGCCGAAGTGGTACAACATTCAAGGGCACTAGTGGTTTGATTGAATCTCTCTGGACCCTTCTGGAAGTGATCATATGATCTTCTAATTCAATAGCATACTCTTGAGCTTCTTGCAGTTCTATAGCATGTCTTTGCTTGAGGTAGAAAGAAATTTCTGAAGATTGTACATTCGTGAAACAACTTAGCAGAATTTTTGACGAAGGATTCAAGGTGTTCATGACTTTTCCAACCAAGCGGTTGAATCTAGCCACGAACTCTCACATCGGCTCACTTCTGTCTTTCTTGATGTTTGAGAGTTTTGCAAACAAGACGTGACTATCTTCTACGGGCTTGAAACGAGTGAGAAATTTTTCCCTCATTGACTCCCAACTTGTGATAGAGCTGGCAGCAAGGTGATTAAACCATTCAGCTGTTGAACTTTGCAATGATTCCACAAACAAACGCACTGCAACATCTTCATGCGCAACGCCAAGAATTCCACAAGCGGTGGTGAAGGCAGAAATGTGCTCATCAGGATATTGCTTGCCATCACCATGAAACTTTGGAAAACTTTTTCTTGATCCTTCAGGAAGCTCATGATATTCTGCTAGTGCCAAAGGTCCAATGTTGTTACCCCAAGGCAATGGTGGTGGTCGCCTTTGATTTGCATCATTGTGATTGTTGTTATTTGGGTCACCCATTGCTCTAGGCTGGGGTACTGGTTCTTCTTGTAATTCTTCCTGCTTGACTTCAGGAACTATCTGAATTTCTCGAACTATGTTGGATGCTTCTCCAACTCTTGCAGGATCAAGATCTTGAAAGAAAGGATCCGTAGCACCACCTTTTCCCTTTCTTGAATAAACCCTGTGAGCCAGGATTATCTATTGCCACGCGGGAAGTGGTAGTACTGGTCTCCCTGCTGCAAGATCTGCTTTGTCTTCTTCTTCGTCAAGGATAGCAGGCGCGTTTCTCCACTGATCATGACTTTCCTTTTGTGGAAATATGAAACTTTTAAGGCTGCTAATGATGTCCGTTTGCTCTCCTTCCACTCGTACAAGATTTGGTTGAATAACAGGTGGTGTAAGATTTGGTTGTTGAACTGGAGCAGAAGGACGCTAGAGAGTCATTACCGTGTCATAAGCCTAAGCTTGCTTGAAGTTTTATGCCTCGTGCCCCACAGTGGGCGCCAGAAAACTGTTGGCGTTTCAATTTGCACCTCTGGTATGTGATTTAGAAATGGACATCTATGCACAGATAAACTGCTCTCCTATTGGAAGGGGGAGTTCCCTTTCTTGTTGATGTTCCCTGAAAAGATAACTTGAATGAAACTTCACCTATCTTCTTTTTGATTCTCAGTTGCAGAGCACAAGGTTATAAAACTCTAAACGCTGCAGAAGAGGTTTTTTCCTTTTTAAATAAAACTTCTACTACAACTGGCATAGACTAAAGATGCTTTCAACCTCCTGAGTAAATTCAGAGCAAAGGAAGTTGAAAGTGAACGAGGAATGATTGTTAACACAAAAACTTAAGCAGTTTTCCTCCAGATTTACACCACAAGACTAAAAGTACTTTAATGATGAAAGATGAAAATGAAAGCTATAGAAGCTACACATCTAACGACGATAACTTGATGAATCGAGATAGAATATCAGAGAAAAATAGGCATGAGACTTCTATTCAATATCATAAAGTTTGCACAAATCCAGGACAGCAATACTGCAGCAAAAGGTAGGCATACAGTAAGCGATCAAACACTGGAGAACAATGAACATAAAGTGAACAAACACCTGAAATAACAATGTTTGCAGGCTAGAATAGGCACAACAAATTTGCTATCACAAAAGTCATTACCAACAATGGGCAAGGATGCCCTTATTTATACTAAAATCAAAGGAGTAGGGAACCCTAAAATCTCCTTGATTAACCCTAACTTGCCAACTCGCAAGCTTTATTACTATTCTAAGACAAAGATACAATAAACAAATGCTTTAAAGCAAAGAAGATTCCTTCTATCACAAGGTGATTTCTTTTCTAAAGAATGGATGAGCTGCTTTAAAACAAAAAGCATATGTTTCAAAGCTGATTTCTTTTTGTGTCCCCATCTTTATTGTTGCTTTATTGGTGATGTCATCCATTGGTATTTTTGGAAATAATATCTTGTAAAAAGCTGATTTTGACTGAAAAAGCTGGCACATGGGTTTTGTAGGCAATTCTATTTTGAAGCAACCCAGATCGTCAGATTTTGAAAAAGCGGGAAAAAAATAGTTTCCCGAAAACAAGCACAATTCCCAATCTTCAAGAGGATGATAATCTGGATGGACCCATCTCGACGAAAACTGAAAAAGCTCTGGTCGGATTTTTGAAAAATGATCTCCTTGAAACAAGGACCCTGAAAAAGCAAGCCTCTCTTCTTCCTCAACTCGAATCTATGAAGAACATTGAAAAAACACCAGGTTTGGGTCTTTGAATCCTCGTTGAAAGAAAAATAAAATCTTTCCCTTGGATGCAACCTGCAAAAGATAATGAAATAAAGAAGCCCAAAGCTTGTCTTTATAAATCTTTTGGTCGAAAAAGCAGCTTTATTTGTGTGAGAAGAAAACTTCACCCTCATCCATGAAAAAAGCATCTTTTAAAGCATAAATCCAAGTGGATGTCTTCAAATAGAAAGAATCCCTATTTTGTAGGAGCCTATGGCTTTCATGTGCAAGATGACGAAAAATATCTTCTTTGATGATGTCATCGAACACGCGAGTTGAAAGAAGTGCTAACAAAATTTTCTTCATTTTTGACACTTCAACACTCGTTTTGACTTAAATATGGCCTGTCTCCGACTTTGACAAGGCGGAAAAATGTCATCATGAACTAAAAAAGCTAACTGATCCTGACATTTTGGAGATTGATCAACTGAGATTCCATTCCCTGCCTCCGTTCGATGATCTGACATTGTTTGACCAAGTTTGACCTCCCGAAAATTGCCAACGGGTGAAGATTGGTAACAAAGCTCAACGGAAAACACTGAAAACATAAAAATTTTCTAACACTGCTCAAGTTGGGCACCCCAAGCCTCCTGGGGCGCTTGGTTTCCCAACACTTAGCCATTTTTTTAGTTTTTCCAACTTTTTCAATTTCTTGGTTTGCGTGCGCATTCCGGAGGCACAGGACCCCTGTTGGCTATCAATTTCTATCAACTGGGATGGAAATGAGTCTGATGATCTGGAAAATATGCAAGCTTGATGAAAAATGAGCTGATTGTACCTTTTGTTTGCCTCAAAAAATGTGCCAAACTGATGAACACTGAACCGGACCGGGTTGACGGAAGGAGATTCACATTTTTCAAGAAAAACCTCAAAAATAATCTAACACTGGTGAGGATGGGCGCCCCAAGCCTCTTGGGGCGCCTGGTTTCTCAACACTTAGAAAATTTTTCAAAAATTTTCAATTTTGTACCTTTTCTCAATTTCCTTGCCCACGGCTCCTGTTCAATCTTTGATTTCGGTCGTTCTGATGACTGTTGAGGTGGGACGGAGGGTGATCTAAGTAGTCTGAACATATTTGTGATGAAATCCTAGCTTTGACTAACTTTTGACCAAGTTTGACCCACCGGAAAAGAGCTAACGGAAGCATTTTCGATGTTTGTCGAAAAACGTGAAAAAAACTAACACAGGAGAAGATGGGCGCCCGAAGCCTCCTGGGGCACCCAGTTTCACCAGACTTAGTCAAATTTATGATTTTCCAACTTTTCAATTCACCTTGGATCCATCTTGCATCATTTTGCGTGCATCGTCGAGTCGACAGCTGTTTGTTAGTTTTGCGTCGTTGAAACAACGTTTGAAACTCGTCGAAGAATTCTGGCAGATGAACTTTTCTGTGTTGATGACTTTCGAGCTCATGCTTTGCCTTGTGAAAAAGCAAAAATGACCCAGTAGAGAAAACTTAGTCGTTTGAAGATTCCGTCTGAACCGCGCCGATCATGAAGGAAAATCGACCAATGAGAATCGAGCGCGACACCTGATTTGGAGATTCTATTCTTAGAAACTTTCTATTTTTAGAAAGTTTTGCCAACATCCATATCTCAAGAAACCCAAAAAACCTAACTTGACTTCTATTTTTAGAAATTTTGCTTTTTTGACTTTTTGACGAAAAATTTTCTAGACTTGTTTCAAAATGCCTTAATGAAGCAAAAAAATTGGTTGGGTACAACAAGAACACATTGACATACTGAGAGGGGGTTGAATCAGTATATGCCACTTTTGAAAACAATTCTACTGTAACAACAAGATCTCTATTGCATCAATCAAAATATGAAAGAACTATGCAAACATAAGCAAAATCACACATCCACACAAGAGACCATAACACCAGATTTATGTGGAAACCCAAGATGGGAAAAACCATGGTGAGAAAGCTTCTTGGATCTACTGTCCAAATCCAACCTCAGTAAAATGAAAAGATGAATTACAATATTTTGTAGGCTCCAACCCACATGAATTTCAACCTGAGAAGGACTACAATTCTTTTTACAAATCTATAGGCTCCAACCTACTAGAGACTTCACTATCAAAACAAATTGAGCATCCACTCAACAATAGGCTCCAACCTCCCACATAAATTCAGCTCCAACCCAACAATAGGCTCCAAGCTATATGAGGCTCCAACCTCCCATACAAACTGAGCTACAACTCAGCAATACTGAAACAATAGTGAAGAAAATTTACACAAACTGAGTGAACACAGGATCTTCAATTTATACTCTTCACATACATCAATTTCACTTCTCTGTTCATCCCTGATTGCTTGATGTATTTCACTTCTCATTCACACTTGCAGACACATTCAAATTTTTCACTTTTAGGCACACACACGCATGTATACATTGAAATGCACAAATTGAACTTTCTTTTATATTGATCTATAAACAAAAAATCTCCATGTCAGCTATACTGCATCAGATCATTCACCAAAGTCAGCGTCTGCATTATTTGAATTTGAAACTAGAAGTGAGCCGTTGACAAATTTAAATGTGAACCATCAATCCTCACTTTCGCACCATAGAATGAATGGTAAGTATAGTCTCCATAATCCATGGATTGTGCCACATGTCATAATCTCATGCTTCCGTGCTCCCCATCATCTACCACAACTCTAAAACTTTGGGCTTGCGCTGATCATTTATCTAACCAAATCTAACGTTTCTCGGTTGCTTTGGTCATAACTTCCTGAAAAGAACTACAACCGTCCACATGTACCAATCTCGCAGTCTTGTGGGCTAAAGACTTAGGACCCACCAAGCTCCTATGGGTGTGTGCTAACCATAGGTATTGTATCTTGCACAGACCTGACACGTGGAGAAATCTCACTTTCACAAATATTCAGAGTAGACTTAGGACATATTAAAGTCCTGTGCGCTCGGCCAAACTAGTAGCTGCTAGGAAAAGGGCCAGTAATATAAATGATTATGAAGACTTAAGTGATAAATTAAGTGACCAATAACCCATGATAACAAGTCAACATGCAAACATAACAAATGTTCTCAGCGCCATAACTGAAACAAAGGGTCTATGGTTTAGACATGAATGAGACCCTTATAAGCCATAACCAACACACTTGATCTATAAAAATATGCATAAATATATGAGCTGCAACGATCTTCATCTTGATAACCTTGACATCAAAGATATGACAATCTAACCATGATCTTTTCACCTTGACATCAATGACAACAATACTCAACAATCTCTACTTAACCCTGTGAATTAACTTGATTAAATAAAAAAATTAGTTTCAATTTTTGAAGAGTTACATGGAGAAAAATGAGGGAAGCAAAAAGAAGAGCATAGTGAGGGAGATGAAAAGTTATCTTCCATTGTTACCTTGTTGTGGTGAGTTTGTTATGGTTCCATTTGTGATTTTTCATTTCTAGTTTTGGTTTATGTTTAGTAATCTTTGTCATAGGTTGTTTACATGTGTGTTTTTTAGTTGTTTTTTGTTTGTGTGTGTTTCAGTGGGTTCTCTTAAGTCTTTTCTTGATGTCAGCAAATCTATCTCTCCCATTTTGGTAGTAAGTAGAACTTGGTGGCAATATGGTCTCTTTGATTGAAGTTGTGGGATGGGATAACTTAGATGGTTTGCATGGAATCCATTAACATTTTAGAAAAGGAAAGCTTTGGTTTTAGTAAATCTTATAAACATGCCCTCATTAGTGAAGAGAAGGTTGAAATCCCCAAAGGAGATAGATATGAGGCAATGGAGAATAGTGAAATGGCCTTTTAAACACAAACCAAAGTAGAAAGCTCGGAAGGTGAGATTTTTTATCTTTCCATGAATCATAATAAGCTATGGAATTTTTTATTGAAAATAAAGACCAAAGGTTAAAAAGATTGGTATTTTATTTTTTTTGTTTGACATTGAAAACCATATTTTGTACAAGTTCTTTGATGGCCATATGAAAACCCTATTTTAATTTTGTTGTAAGCTACAAAAAGTTTTTTTTTGCATTTTAAGAATGGGAATATTCAAAAAGAGTAAATGCAAAAAAATTCTGGAATGTTGGACACTCTATGTTTAGAGCTTTTCCATGGGACCATATCCTTAGCTTTGAAGATGTGTTACAATCCTCCCCCAGATGGATAGTGTATATGATCACATATGACCATAAAAAAATAGAAAATGCAAACAACAATCTATTTAATCTACATCTAATCACAACCTCTAGATTAAATTAAGGATATGCAAATATTAATGAAAACTAGAAAGATCTCACCAACACAAGTCCTTGTTGCACCAATTGTGGTTGTGCTCAAAGGATTTAGTGTGGATGAGAGAGTATGTGTTTTCTCAAATGGGTATAATGACCATGAATTCCAAGGAGAATAAAAAATGGCTTATGGAAGGGTCCATGTATAGATTTTGGATGAGAAGGATCAATGGATGAGGTTGATCTTGAGAGGTGAAGATGCATGGGAAGCCTTCAAGTGTCACCTTGTGATTGGTGCATATGAGGAGTTCTATGATTTGAGGGATTTGGATGGTGAAGATTTTCTAGATTGAATGGATGGACAAGATTTGATGAGAGGATTCTATGGATCCTTGTGCATGCATTGCACCATGTGTAATGTTGACTTGGATAGTGATTCTTAGGAATGTGCAAGTGTTTAATTACTTAAATAAACATGACTTTTTTATTCAGCTATTGATAAGGAGGAAAATAGATTAATTAAATAAATATTGCATATTTGTTTATTTTTTGGAAGAATGGACATAGGATGGTTGATTTAATTAAATGAATGTTGATTTATTTAATTAAAAGTTGGAACATTAGAAGAAGTGCTAAATATGATTAATTAATTAAATAAATGGATGATATTTATTTAATTATTGTTGAGAAGATGATTGGGTTTATTAATTAAATTACTATGATTATTTATTTAATATTAGAAGAATGATTGAATTTATGCTAGAAGGGGAGATGTGGGATGAAATCTAGTGATGTTAGGACGTGGTCAGGTTTAGGTGTCTACATTTTATCCCTCTTTGAGATGGTGTTGCAACTAAGAGAAGTAATAACATTTCAAATAAAGATAAAATATAGTGTTTTATAAGAGATGGGATGAGTGGAAGGATGCCCCAATCATTAGCAGGAAGGGAGTGGTGAAGATGAATGAGGTAGGGATGCTGCCTTGAGAGGATATGAAGGTTTGAAGAACAAAGGTGTGCTTTCAAAATGGATGAAAAATATGTTGGGAAAGAAAATATGAGGATATAATATTGGATGTTAATGATGGAATAAGGGATTGGAGGATGATAATATAGAAGTAGATATAGGATGAATGTTGAGGATGAGAAGATTGGTTGAAGAATGGAGGGGAGAGATATGTGAATAGATGGGGTGGAGGAACGAGAGGTCTTGAAGAGTAGGTTGAGCAACCTGATGTTTGATATAGCATGTGATACTATTCACCATGGTATAAGGGACTATGATGGTGTTGTGTCATATGCATGAAGGATTGACCCAAAAGAAAAGGTCTCAAGAAAGCATATGCTGTATGGAACCATAATAAGGAATACCATGATGTCATGGTGACATGTTGCAAGGATCGATAAAGATGCAAACAAAATGATAATACACACAACCAAACAAGCATGCACAAAATGATACAAAGACAAATAAAGATGTTGCCTCTGATCAAGCTGAAAAGCTAAATATTGATTGATGGATCAGGATGATAGTGTTGTTGATGTGGGAATGATATATCCCAAGAAAAATATGAGGATTGGGAATGATATGGCCCAAGGATGATGTGATTTGATCCGATCAAGGCCTGCAACAAGGTTAGGAACAAAACTGATGGATACATTTGGATGATTTACTAGATTACTTGGCATGGTTTGCATGGATTAGGATTGCTTGTGTTGGATTGGAATTCAATGGGATAAATTGGATGCTTGCATTGGATTATGTTTAGATAATTGTTTGCTTGGAATCAATGATAAGGGAAAACCAAGTCTAGAGACAAGGATGAAAGGAGAATTAGATGGAAGGATTAAGGGATTATTGATAGTGGATGGGGGAGTTATGATGGATGGATGGAGGGGTTTAGGATGTGATCTCCAAGGACTATGTTGCATAGGAATAACATGCCTCACTCTAGATATGCTACTCATGACGATGCACTGTGATGTTTGTGACAATATATTGTAGGATATGTTGCAAAAGATTAGGTATTTCAAGAGATGTCCAAATAATGTTTCAACATTATGCCCTTCCTTATCAAGGTCAAAAGTGGCAAGGGAGGATGGATTGGGGAGACAATGAAGTAGATATGTAGATAGAATGGATGGGTATGATAGGATAGGAATGATAAGATGGGAGAGGCTTGCCACCAAGTGTAGGGTGCTCATAGATGGCTAATTTATGCATGAAAAATGAGAAGGGTTTTCATCATGGTACTTTTCCAAGGTACCATAAGAATGGTTTTCACGATTGGATGATTTTTTTTGTTGCTTTTTCTAGCTTTTTTTCTTTCTTTTTTTAAAAAGTGTTTTTGGATGCTAGGATGGGATGGATGGATTTAGATATGGGAATTTTGGACTCAAACATTTGTTTCCATGGTGATTTGATAGTATCCCATTTTGAATGACTACTTCACACGAACTATGTTGTTGGTATTGCACTCATAGATATTGGTAGAAACCTTGTTGATGGCTAGGGTCACTTCTCCAAATGTAAACATGGTACCATCATAGCCCCTATATTAGAGGATGCTTCCAAGGAAAATAGAAGGGAAGGAAGGTTGGATGAAGTATAGATTGATTATGCAAAAACTAGGATTAAAGGGGTGCAATTATGGATGTACATTGAATAATGGAGTGGATGGAAGGAGGGGATTGTGAATGTGTGAGGAAATGCTATGGGACCAAGGGGAACTAGGACCAACAATTGTACACACCCTGATGGATTTTGAAGCTTTGAATTGGGACTTAGGAGTTTGGGTGTATGGGATTTTGGATGGGGGAAATGCATGATTTCAAATTTTGGGCTCGAGATGGGGGATTGTTGGATTGTTGATTTTGGTATTGGGATGGGGTATTTTGATTGTTGATTTTGGGATTTAGGGATCCAGATGGATTTGAACTTAGGATTGGGATGTTGGGATTGGGATAATGAGATTAGATTTTAGATGGGGGATACGGTTTTTTGGATTTGGGGTTGAGATTAGCATTTGGAGATGTAGATTTAGATGCTCCACTTGGATTCATTATGCCATTCTGCTCTAGGAATCACATTGCTTTTGTTTTTTTTGTTTTGTTTTGTGGGCTTATGTGTTATTTTGGATCTAGATTGTAATTTTTGACCCAATTTTAATTTTATTTTGCATGTCGATGCTTTGAAACATGGTGGTTTTTGGATGTTTATAGATTCTTTGCTTAATATAGTGGTGCATCCAAATCACTTCCAAAGTTAATCGTATCGTCCCATGGGGAAATAGGATCTTGGAATCCCATGAATTTTGTAATAGATTCATCATTTTGGAACAAATCTAAGGATGTACATGTTTGTTGAACTTGAGTTATGAGTTTAGGTGATGGATGGTCAAGGTTATCAATGAAGGGATTGGTGGCAACACACTCTTTGTAGAAGTGATGGGGGGAACCTATTTTAATGTTGGAATAAGATCCCTTTGGATTTGTAGAGGTGTTATCAACATATATAGATTGTTTTTTGTGAGATCTATAGCCAATGCCTTGAAATCCTAGATTTACTTTGACATGGATGGGCTCCAAGATTCCTTGTTCATGAAGGCCTAATCCTTTGCCTTGATAATTCATGATTTAACATATTCAATTTATGATGGAATACTTATTTCTTTGGAAACAAAATGTGAATCCATTTTTAGATAGGGAGGGATTGGTGGTAGATACAAGGTGCTCTTTGGTGGAAAGAAAATTTGAGTGAAAATAGATGGTGGAGCTAGGGTGGTAGATTTGCGGTTGAAGGAGGTATTGATGGGGTGTTTAAATTTATAGGGGGTATGGGATCATGAAAGGGATTACTTTGAATATTTAGATCTTGATTTGACTGGGGATATGTTTGGGCATGCTTTTGAGCAAACTCTTGACATAGCTTGATTTGCTTGAATGACACATTGGTGGAGTGTTGTTTTTCTTTGAAATCACCAGTACCAATTAGTGCGTGTATAGACTCCTCTAGTTGGGCATATGGATGGATGAGGGGTCTTCAATGCTTATAGATTTAGGACTTGATGAATTTTATGGACCTCTAGAAAGGTTAATATTTATTTTCCCACATAGGTAGACTTGTAGGGATGATGGTTTTAAGAGGCTCTTGGATTCTCTCGATAGGTGTGACCCTTGGATGAATTTGTCATTGACAACATGCTTGCATGTTCTAGAGGGGGATGGAATTGGATGAGTGGAGTTGCATGGCTCCACAACTTTACTTTTGCATTTGTGCTTATGATTTTGTGCTAGTAGTCCTTGGAGAAAATTTGAGAAGGTCAACTTGTATGTGGTAGGATTGGATAGTGGATTAGATGTTTGGATTTATTGTAGTGAAGATCACTTGACAGGTATAGTACACTATATTTCTATTATGTATGTGCTCTAAGTTTTACTAATAGTGAACCAAGTTATATGGAAGAGGCTCTCACTTCCAAAGAGAAAATGTTTTGGAAGAGTTCTATGGATGAAGAGATGAGAGCATTGAAGCAGTGTAAGACATGGAATTTGGTTGATTTGACTAAGGACATGAAGCCCATTGGATTCAATTGGGTGTTTAAGAATAAGTTTAGCGTAGATGGATCACTTGAGTGGTACAAGGTGTGGTTGGTGACAAAGGGATATTCCCAAGTTGAGGATATAGACTTTGGTGAGAGATTTTATCCCATTGTTAAGTTGAGTTCCCTTAGGATTTTTTTATCTATGGTGTGACACTTGATTTGGAAATTGAGAAAATAGATGTTAAGACAACATTCTTGTATGGATACTTAGAGGAGGAAATATTCATGGAACATCCCAAGGCATAAAAGTTGAAAGGTAAGGAGAAACTAGTTTGTAAGTTGAATAGATCTTTGTATTGATTAAGGCAATTCCCATTGATGTAAAAATAAAAGTTTGATATACATACGATAGAATTGAGTTTTGGAAGAAGTGATGTTGATCCTTGTGTCTATTAAAAATAGGTAAATGGTCACATTCTAATTTTTTTATATGTTGATGACATGATTACCATTGGAGACAATAAAGCATTAATTCAGGAACTTAAAATTCAATTGTCTAGTAAGTTTGACATGAATGACTTAGGAGATACTAGATACATTATTAGTATGAAGATACGAAGAGATAAAACAAACAAAAACTATGGCTAAACTAGAGAAAATACCTTGACACAGTCTTGTGGAGGTTTGGAATGCAAGATAGTAAACTAGTAAGTTCACCCATACTAGTTGGCACAAAGATGAGTATGTAACAATGTCCAAAATCTATAGAGGATTTGGAGGACATGAGGAGAGTTGCTTATGTAAGTTCAGTAGGAAGTCTTATGTATGTAATGGTCTACAAAAGAACAAACATTGCCCAAGAAGTGCAAATTTTAAGTAAGTTCATAACATAGACAAGTAAAGAACATTAAACACTATGAAAAGGGTGTTTAGGTGCTTGAAGGGAAATCTAGATTATTTATTGACTTATCATGGTACTAATGATGTTGGAAATATGCTGAGTGTACAAGGATTTGTTGATTTAGATTGGACTGGAGATTTTGACAAGAAGAGATCTACAAGTAGATATGTGTTTATTCTATTTTAAGGAGTAGAAAGTTGGACGAGCAAGATGTAGTAGATGGTTTCGATATCAACTGTTGAAGCAAAATATATGGCCACAACACATGCTTGTAAGGAAGTTGTGTGGCTGAAGAGATTGAGTAGACATATTGGTTTTAAGAGTCAACTAGTGGTGAAGTGTGATCCACATAGTGTAATTTTCTTGGCTATGAATCCTATTTACCATGCTAGACCAAGCATATTGATGTGTAGTGTAAGGAAGATGGTTGAGAGAAGGAAGGTCTAGATGGAGAAAATTGATACTCAAGTAATTACTATAGATTCTTTGATAGAAGATGTAAGTACTGTGAAGTTCATGTGGTGTAGGGATGAGATGGGGTTATCCCATTCCTAAGCATGAGGTTAATTTCTTGGGTTATATAACACACACTCTCATATAGTAAATATCAAGTGGGAGAGTATTAGGAATTGGGTGATATTCACCTACATAAAGTTCATGTATGAAAAGTTCTTCTACATACTTAGTTGTGATGATATGCAATGAAGTTACAAATTTTATGGAATATCATGTATGTTGGTTCACATTTAGTGATGTTGTGGTAACAAACATAAGGCATTTGAAGAAGAACTCAAAACTACATATATATTTAATGTTTCTAGAACATGAATGGTGATGTAGGAGCACATGCAATAGCACCAAGGTTCATGTAGCATGATTTGGGAGTAGATTAATGTCTTGGAAGATGGCACTAGATACTGCACATAGTCTGAAGTAGTGTTATTTTGGTATGAGCTACTGTAAACAAAGAGATGGTAGCAGTGGATATACTAAAAGCATGTATTCATATCGATAATGTTATGGTTTTAACTATTGATTCATAGTGTACGGCAATGATAGAGTATATAAGGTGAATATCCACATGGAGGTGCCATACTTGGTGTTATTTATGGTACACTGATGTCATGTATGGTTAGACTATAGTTGCACGACTCTTGGTATTCCATGAGTTGGTTAAATAGTTGGACAGTTGTTATTCCCATGAATGCATCTATATATTAATTTGTGTGAATGTGCCAAGTTTACAAACTCAGTCACTCATGTGTTAGACATTGAAGACATTTGTACATTGTTGGTGTGTGATAATTAGAATGAATGTATAAGGGTATGTTGTAGATTGAGACTCTATAAAAGGTTTCCAAAGACATTGTTTTATTGAAGTAGTGTTTTTGATATTATAAGGCGGCAAACCAGGGGCCGATCCCTTACAAAATAGAACCCAAAAAGGGCAAAAAAAGGCTCAGAAAACAAAACGAGCCAGAACCACCACCATTAGCCTACATACAACAGAAATACAACAAAAAGATACTAACAGCAAAAAGCCAGCTAACAGATAGCATAGAAAGACTAGGAAGGGATGTCCTCCTCTCCCTTAGAAAGAAACTCTAGCATTTTGTCAAATTCTTTAACCCTGTCATTATCAGCACCATGAACAAGAACTTCATGTTCCCTCAGCAGAGAGAGATTGGCCATAGCAGTCCTGCATAACATGCTAGTAATGAAAATTACCAAGAGAAAAGACTCTTTTTTCCAGGAACTCCATCTGCTCCTTCAGATGAGATAGATCATAAGCACCATTTAATTCCTCAATATTGTCTTCCTCCCTACCATCTTGAGCATTATTACCTTCCTCTTGAAATAGATTAGGATCAACATAAACAATAGAGGGAATAGAGTGGGCATCCTTCCCAGTGTTATCAACAGTATCAATCACCTCCACCTGAGTAGAAATATCTCCCACATCCACACAGTCACCAATGGGGATAGAATTCTGAACCCCAATATTATCTTCAATATCAAAGGTTTCCACAGGAATGTCCTACCCATCAATTTCTTCTTCACCACCAGAATCTTCAATAGCAATCTTCTGAACATCACTGGAATCTTTAAGATCTTCCTCCTCATGGGTAGAGGTTTCATAATTGCTTTCAGAATAGTCAATCAACTTCAGCTTGGGAGCCCGTTTGCCAGCAATGTGACCAGACTGCCTAACAACAACAAATTTACTTTCTAGTTTAACTTTTTTGAAATTCTGTGAGGGTCCCTCCCTACCCCGATTCTTCTCACTCTATGTCCCAGAAACCCCAATATCTTATTTCAAAAGGTTAGACTCCATGTCAACATCTGAAAGACATCTCTTAGATTTCAATTTGAATATGGAGGGAGGGTTTTGAACATTTTTGGTAATAGCCTTAGAAGTCCCAGAACAAGGATCACCTTCAGGAAGCTGTTTAGGAGTAGCAAGACCAGTTTTCACCGAGTCAGTAGGGGTATCCTGACCAAGGGGCTGAAGAGAAGGAGGAGACAGAGCTAAGTGAAACTGGTATAATTTATGAATGAGCCCTTGATGTAAGGGAATAGGCTTCTCACTAGGCTTCTTTAGCAGAGTCTTCTTAACATGTTGAATAGAGTGCTCAAGAGAAGAAAGCAAGTAAAAAGGAAAACTAATAATGGCATTCCTTCTAAAATGATTCAACAAGGGGAGATGATAGTGACAAAACTTGGTAAAACGGCCCTCAAGGGTGAAATACTTCATCACCATATAGCACATGTTAGCCCACGGTTCAGGAAGTCAGGCTCTCTCAAAACCACCCTGGTAAGGCACCAACTCCTCACCTTCACCAAGAAACAATTTCTGATTTTGAGCATCCAAAACCCTAGACTTTTTTTGTATCTTCATACCTTTTGGAGAAAGACCCATAGCCATAGCAATTTCATTCTCTGAAACCACGAAATTAACATTCCCAATTTGCACCTTGCAATTATCCCATGACTGAGCAAATTGAATAGATAGGTTTTCATCATGTCCTTTCAAACATTCAAGGAATGGGGTGACTCCTTCTTTATAGTAATGCTAGACCAAGGCATTCTCTTTAAATTCTCCACAGTTGTTAGGTTCAGTTCTAATCCTGTTGCCACCCATGATGAAAAACTAGTGAAACTGAATGAGCTTGGAGAAGGGATAGGCAGAGTTATTATCTAGAAAACTTCTATCAATGCTGTGGGAAAATTGAGACTTTGATCACAGTGCAATGAGTATGAAAGGCAAAGAGGACACGATCAGAATTAGGGCTTGATCATTATGACAATAACCCGAGGTCCTTACATAATCTTTCCTTATTAATCGGCTATCCTTCACACACATGCAAATCTATCTAATCTCACTCTCATCATCTATAGAGTGTCCAATCAGTATGCCCTGAATTAAAGAACTGCCCATGTAGATAAGCCAAGTGAAATGATAAGTAATCATCATATAGTAACTTGTTCTTTTTGAATGATATCCCCAATCTGACGTGGGATATTATGGAGTTGGCACCAACAACGCCAGTTTTGAACTAGTGTTAATTCTAAATAATATAATTATTAATGTCTTTTGGTGGCAAGCTTTCTCCAGAAAGGGTTTCTCATGTAATCTTTGTCTTATCTAATCTTGTAGATGCATATTATTCCACTTAATTATATATGTGTTGTTGGGTGCCCACAAGAAGATGAGTCTAATTTTCATGGAAGTCACGCGGGCAATAAAAACCCTAAAAAAATGAGTGCCCATTTTAAAAATTGTTATGGATTAAAAAGTGGACACATGCCTTTTTACATCCTAGTTTAGCTCCTAGGTCCTATTTGCTTCATTATACATTCTAATTGATTATCTCGGAGGAAATTGCCTAACATCAATGACATTTTGGACCCTTGGGACCTCCTTTAACTTACCCCTAACCTAATTTGGGCCCCTGGAATTGGGCGCCAATCGCCCAAGTCTGCCATGATTGGTCAGAACTAATTAATCACATGTTGTCTTCGGCCCTTCTAAAATGTTCCTCCTTATCAATTTTTGTGATTTAAATTTGTAAATGTTAGTGGGAAAGGATATATAAGTGAGTTTATGACTTCATTTTAAACCTAGATGGATATTGTGAACTTATGATATTGGAGCAAAGAGCATTCAAGGCATTCATTGTGTTATTGTTGTAGTTTTGTGTGTTTGTTGCAGATATGGCATCATCATACATATCCTTATGAGTTAAAGAGATTTCATCCTCCTAAGGACTTCATCTCCAAGATGACATCATTGCTATTTGAATCATTTCATCATTTGTATTGTCTTTAGCCTTTGCCCTGCAAGGGCATGCTCTTTATCTAACAATGGTGTTGGGAAAGCTTGAATGCTAACCTGAGGTTTGACTAAGGCAAATCCCTAAACACCACAACCCCCAAAGCCCTCTCTTGTCATCTTGTGTGTAGGTTATAGGTACATGTTTCAGGGATAGTGGAGCTACAGGAAGGTAGTGCAAGAATTAGAGTTTTAGGATCTAAAAATAGTTTTGGATTATCTCTCTAAAAAGACTTGGATGGTTGGCACCCTAGTCTACAGGGCTTCTAGGTTCTAGATTTGGTTTCTGAGCATCATTTGCAACATATTCTCAAATTTGACCTTTGACAGAATCTCATTTCTAGACTTGGGCAATTACCGAATTTATCCTCTGACACCTCTACTTTTGGGAGACAGGTTTTGACATCTTAGTGATCATCTTTGTGCTTTTGGTTTCTAGATTTCTGTTGTCGATCATCTATTTCAAGATGATTATCTCATAACTAAGGTTTCACTCATACTTAACCTAGGGTTTGATAAAAGGCTTGGTTGAATCTCATCTTTCCTTAACAAACAAGAGCACAAAATCTATAGCTGAGTCCTCTTGCATCTTGAAGTGACTTAAGCTTAGTTTTTCCTTGAATGTTGTAGTGAAAGGAGGGTTTGATCTAGTGCACTCACATACATGTATTCATCTCTCTTATTTCTTTCACTATATAAAATTTTGGTGAAACCATAGCAGCAAACATTTGCATCTTGTTGAGTTTTGAGATTAGTCTTAGCATTAGTTCATACCATATTTATCATTCTACATTGAAAAATCTTGCATAAATTTAAAAAAAATTGAAAAAAAAGCATTCTAGGCTTGCATAAAGGCATAGTTTTGCATTATTTTCATTGCATATCATTGGAAACATTTAATTTTCTGATTTTTTCATTAGATCTAAAACAAATTACAAAAAATAATCATTTTATAATATCACACCTTGTATTTGCATATATCATTTGTTAGGGTTTTGTTGAAAATTTTGCATTTTTCATATAACCTAGTTTTTGTAAAAGCTAGGGTTGGTAGTCAAAATCTTGTTTCAGACTTTGCCACTCCTTTCAACACTCATTCAAATCTGATTTTGAGTTGTAGTGTTTCTTCATTGTGTGTTCTTCCACTTCAAATTTTAAATTTTGCAATAACATAGTGTGCATTTCAACATTAAGGGTTCTATTCACTTTCTTCACACTTCTTTAAACAAAACTTTTAAATCATTAATATTGCCTTGTTGTGTAGCACTATTCATGTTATACTTTATTTATAGGGAAATTAGTGTGTTTTTGATCTTCAAAAACTTGATTTCCTCTAACTAGTGTTGGGAGAGCAACGAATTATCATAATGGATGCTTCTTGTTATTCCTCTTTGGAAGCTTTGTTTGCATACATCATAGATATTGATAATTTCTCCAAATTCACTAATAAGTATCCTCAAGTCCTACAAAAAATAGCATACATATATGATATTGATGTTTCCATGAGTTCCACATATGAAATCCTTTGTTACAAATCTGATTTTGAAAGTTTCACAACTCTCATGGGTATCTACCCTTCAATCTTAGAAAATATCACAAATTTCATGATCACGAAGAAGGTAATGATGAAGACACTCCCCCTTCTTTTACTACATTTCATAATAACATAATGGACATCATCTCTAAGATATTTGAGGCTGACATAGCCTTGTGTGCCTCATCCAATGATTTGGAACCTTCTCCTAACATAACTCCTCCTTGTGAGGATATTTTGGTGCAAGAAGAAGAAATCATTGAGACATTCCTTAACAAAACTTTACCATCTCTTCATTCCAATGCTCTCCCTGGCCAAGATGAAACATTAGATGATGAAGACTCTCTTTTTGAACAACTTCTTCAACCTATTGATAATAGAAGTTCCTCTACCAATCTTAAAACTCTTCTTAACTACATCTTAAATGAATAAATCAATCACCTACCATTGCTTGATAAATCAAACACCTTGGATATCTCTAATGATGTGGATAAAATAAATGAACATATTGTTCCTAAGGATCAAGGTACCTCAACACCACCTCAACTGACTAAAATGGGAATCTATCTGGCTCCTTCCCCACCATCTTGGCATATAGCAAGAGGAGATTTTAAAGAGAGAATATTTCCATTACCAACTCCTATAATATCCTCTTCACAAATACAGGAAGATGTAGATGACATGATACAAAGGGAAGGAAGAACAAATGTTAAATTATTAACAATAAATATAAATATCAAGATCAAAGATAACAGGTAAGTATTTCTAACCATTCTTAGCCACCTTTGTTGTAGTATCTCTTTGAGTTTCCTGCTTACGTCGCCTCCTCTTATGCGTTGTGTTCCTTTATGTTGTGTTAAATGTCATTTAGGTCTCTTTGGATGACCCTTGATGCTCTTGTAAGGTTAATGATACAAGGAGACTGCCTCTATTGTGACCATTCTTCTATCTATCTCTACATTCTTTTACTTTCCTCTCATTTATTTTATTATTATGTGTTGTGCCTTGGGGGCATAACATTGTGGAGGATGTCTTGGGGGCATCTTCTCCTGTTGTAAACCCAAGTCACTCTTGTCTCCTCTCTCATTTTTATTGTTTACATTCATGAGTGACTCTACTAGTTGGCGAATGACAAAAACAAATAAATACTGATAAGGACCATGTGTCCCTTCATCAAGAAATAAAAAATGGACCTAGTCCATATATGAAGATGGGGTTGATATATATATCTGACGCTTGACTAGTAGAATCACTCCATGTGATGTATCGTGTTGTAAAATTTCTTGTAACAAACCTTTACAATACTCTAAATTTGCTTCAACACACTTTGGAATTATTTTGTATCTCACCTTCTTGCTACACTGCAGTATAGCCCAATGACTATACTTAGTTCCGAACCCGCAAGTGTAGCCTTGGTCCTTGATGTGATCTAATATATGATTTATGCATAGCTTTCATTAATTGATTTGGTTATTATCTTAGAGTAATATTTTCTAACCAAAGATTTTATCTCTTGTTGATTATCTTAGCAAACCATATCGATGTGTTTGTGGGAACATTTGGTGATTGTGGCACATGTCACTTTAGGGGCATGACCTTTGTGAAAGCTCTTTTTCCCTTGCGTGTTTTCACTCTACCTTAATGTGCTTGATACTGGTAGGTAGGATCAACCACCTTAAGATGGGGGCATATATAATGGTATCTTCTTGATTATTTTGACACTGCCAAAGTGTGTTTGAAAGCCCTCATTGCAATGCAAGATGGTGTAACTCTTGAGCTAGTGCACATCCTTTTAAGAAAAAATTCCTCATCATGAGGTGAGATGGCATATCTCTTGAGCTAGTGTGCATCCTTTTATACAAAAGCCCTCATCACGAGGTGGGATGGTGTATCTCTTGAGCTAGTGCACATCCTTTTAAAAAAAAGTCATCATGAGGCAGGGTTGGATCTTGAGTCATTCACCCTTAAGCATGCCTTTGGTGGTTGTGGTAGTGTAGCTCAACTATCAGGTGTGTTTGGCATGTTTTAGATAGTGGAGTAGTGATGAGCTCTTCCCTATCACTCGTGTTTGCTGTGTATAAGACATATAGTGTGTCAATGACATACTATACATCACTCGTGTATTCCGTGTGTCTTTCGTGTGTTTTACGTGTCTTCCTTGTGTGCCTTGCGTGTTTGTGGCATGGTTTAAAGTTGTGTGGCGATGAGTCCCTCCCCACACCATATGTGTTTTGCATGTTTTACATGTGTGTTTTGTTCACTTTAGTTACCATTTTATAAATATGGATATGTAATTGTGTAATCATGTCTTCTCTTCATGTCTTCTTTGTGTATTTCATGACTATGTTTATGTCTTCTCTATGTATTGCATGCTTCACTGTCTTCTCTGTGTATTGTGTGCTTCCTTACTGTCTTCATTGTGTCTTATGTGACTGCTAAGTGTTTTCTTATGTTTGCCTAAGCTTGGGGGCTAGCGATAGTCTTCAAAATTAAGGTGTGTTTGATGTGCTTTGACCGTACTTTAATGCATGTATGGATTGTAAGATCATACACACATTAAAGTGGGGGCTAAATGTCATGGAGTAAAAAGTGAGCACATGCCTTTTTACTTCCTAGTTTAGCTCCTAGGTCCTATTTACTTCATTATACGTTCTAATTGATCATCCTGGAGGAAATTGCTTGACACCCATGACATTTTGGACCCTTGAGACCTCCTTTAACTTACCCTTGACCTAATTTGGGCCCTTGGACTTAGGCACCAACTGCCCAAGTCTCCCCTAATTGGTCGGGGCTAATTAATGGCATGTCGGCTTGGGCCCTTCTAAAATATTTCTCCTTGTCAACTTTTGTGATTTAAATTTGTAAATGTTAGTGGGAAAGCATCTATAAGTGAGTTTATGACTTCATTTTAAACCTAGATGGATATTGCAAACTTATGATATTGGAGCAAAGAGCATTTAAATCATTCATTGTGTTATTATTACATATTTGTGTTTGTATTTGTGTGTTTGTTGCAGATATGGCATCATCATCCATCTCCTTATGAGTTGATGAGATTTCATCCTCCTAAGGACTTCACCTCTAAGGTGACATCATTGATATTTTAACCATTTCATCATTTGGATTGTCTTTAGCCTCTGCCCTGCAAGGGCACACTCTTTATCTAACAACAGTGTTGGGAAAGATTGAATTCTAACCTGGGATTTGATTGAGGCAAATCCCTAAACACCACAACCCCCAAACCCCTCTCTTATCATCTTGTGTGCAGGTTATAGGTATAGGTTTCAGGGAAAGTGGAGCTACAAGAAGGTAGTGCAGGAATTAGAGTTTCAAGATCCGAAAATAGTTCTGGATTATCTCTCCGAAAAGACTTGGGCGGTTGGCGCCCTAGTCTATAGGGATTCTAGGTTCTAGATCTAGTTTCTAAGCATCATTTGTAGCATATTCTCAGTTTTGACCTCTGATAGAATCTCATTTCTAGACTTGGGCGGTTACCGAATTTGTCCTCTGACACCTCTGCTTTTGGGAGACAGGTTCTGACATCTTAGTGATCATATCTATACTTTTGGTTTTTGGATTTCTATTGTTGATCATCTATTTTAAAATGATTATCTCATAACTAGGGTTTCACTCATACTTCACCTAGGGTTTGATAAAAGGCTTGGTTGAATCTCATCTTTCCTTGACAAACAAGAGCACAAAATCTATAGCTGAGTCCTCTTGCATCTTGAAGTGACCTAAGCTCAATTTTTTCCTTGAATGTTGTAGTGAAAGGAGGGTTTGATCTAGTGCACTCACATACATGCATTCATCTCCCTTCTTGCTTTCACTATATAAAAAAATAATGGGCACCCATTTAGGAACGAACGATGAATCCTAGACGGGAACCCATATGGAATGAGTGCCCATTTAGGTTTAGTTTCCTGAGCCTAAATGGGGGCCCGTATGGAAAGGATAGAAGCCCATATGGAATGGGAACCCACTTAGGATTGGGCACCTGAACGTAAATGGGCACCCATTATTTTCAAAATGGGTGCTTGTTTCTATCGGGGTTTTTTGCCCACATATTTTGGTGCAGGAGCACCTACCTGACAGCTGGTCATGATAAGGCAGTTAGTAGTTTAGGTCTTGTTTGTGTTTCCAAGAAGGTCTGTTAGACCATTTGCATGTAATAAGGTCATGCTGATCAGGATAAGATCATGCTGACCAGGCTTTTGCTATTTTTAGCTAGTTAGTTATAACAGCTGTCATGATGTATGTTCGGTGGGATCTCCCAGCCGCTTGGAGAGTTCCCAGCTGCTTGGAGTTGGGTCAGTAGTACTCATATTGAGATCTTTATAAGCATGGGATCGGTTGATTGTAGAAGAGGGATCGGCAGTCTAGTATTGTATTGCGCAGAGTAGGTTGAGTGTTCTGTGTGAAGAACATCATATTGTATTACATCTGTGAATCAATAAAGATCCTGTTTTGTTTTCTGTTTGATCTCCTTCCTGTAATCGATTGCTGGTTTGAGAGGTTTTCATGGATATACTGATCCATTCCACCGGTTGACTCATCTGATCGATGGAATGGCAATGTACAGTAGGTTAGATGTTAGGTTGTTTTCTGTTTGCATGCAGGTGCACAGGATCGCGGTCGACAGATGCTGAGAAGCCTAGCATCCTCATGTGCTAGGTCAAGTCGATAAACTGGAGTTGGAAGATCACCCTGAGGTTGGATCGGGTCATCCCTGGTGGATCGGCGAAGAGAGATTTCGCTAAGTGCAGAAGTTCGTGAAGACGGCAGCATCAGGATATTTCTGCAAATATCCTGCAGTCAGGTTAGGCATCATCATCCGGATAAATGAAGATGAACATGATGCAGTTGAGCGCATGAAGTGCGGGTTCGTCGGGGTGATCGTCAGCAGGAGGAGCCGAGGAGTGTATCGGCATCAGGATCATCATATAGGGAATGCCAAACATCCGCATATCGCGAGTAGATGCGGGAGTGGAAGTTGTGTTTTTTTGACTAAGTATTGAGAAGGTCATCAGGATATGACGTCATCATCATCATGACATACGTCATCAGGACATTTCGGAGCAGCAGGATATTGTGAAACTGCGGGTGACGTCATCGTCATCAGGATCTACGTCATCAGGATATCGGGTGACGTCAGCATCGAGTGAACGGTGCGAGGAGTTAGGGTTTGTCATCATCAGGATAATTGGGTAGAACCGGATGTTCGTTATCCTGTTGAATATCATGATGCTGAAGCTTGTGTCGTCGGCTATCGGAGCATCGAAGGGAAGGTGTTGAAGGTCGTCATCAGGATATTTGGAGCAACCGGATGTTGAATATCCTGCTGACGAAGGTGATGTTAAATATCATGATGAGGCCGCTAGAGCTTGGCGCCCGATGAACAGTGCAACCGGAGGATGTTTGCGCCTGTTGAACATCATGATGATGTTGAAGGTAGAGAAGACAGAAATTGTCGGTGAGGTGAACAGTGGACGTCAGGAGGATGTTCGCGCTGGTCGGACATGATGATGATGCTGTTGGTTTTCGGAAACATGATGCTGATGGCGAAGATGATGATGATGAGGTTGGTCTGTAGACATTCATGCTATATGCGAATGATATAGTGTGGATGCCTCTGCATCATAGTGGTATCAGAGCTCAGCAAAAGGTCTGGGCTGTTGTGTGTTGATTCTGTCACCGAAAGGGCAGAGGTAGAGATAGAGTTGATTGTGTGAGTTGTGTGTTGTGATTGAGAGGTTGACAAAATGCCTCCTAAGGGTAATGGTACTGCAAGGGAATTGCAGGAAATGAAGGAGAAACATGCTAGAGAGATGAGGAAGATGAAGGAGCTTGCTGAAGCACTTCAAGCCAGGCTGACAGCCCTGGAAAAGAACAAAAAGAGGGAAGTGGAAGACAGTGAGTCTGAAGAAGAGGCAGATACTGTTGAAGAGTATGAAGAGGTAGCTGAAGATCTGGATGCTGAAGACCAGAGATTGGCAAAACTGTTAAAGGCAGTGCAGAGTGAAAAACCTAAGGTAAAGGTTGATGTTTCCAAGTATACTGGAAGCTTGAATGAAGATGAGTTGTTGGATTGGATTGCTGCACTGGATAATCACTTTGAATGTGAAGATGTTGCTGAGGATCAGAAGGTAAAAATTGCAAAGACCAAGTTAGGAGGTCATGCTTTGGTATGGTGGGATGATATACAATCTGAGAGAAGGAAGCAAGGGAAGTCTAAGATCACTTCTTGGGATAAGATGGTAGCAAGGATAAAGGGTAAATTCTTGCCAAGGGATTATGAAATCCAGATGTTTAAGAAGCTGCAATTTTTAAAGCAGAAAGACAGGGATGTGAAATCATATACTGAGGAATTTTATCTGTTGAGTATGAGATCTGGTCATCATGAGAATGAGGTAGAAAAGGTGGCTAGGTACTTGGCAGGTTTGAGGTTTAACATACAGGATGAGTTAGTGTTAGCTTACCCTAAGAATGTGGAGGATTGTTATCAAATGGCAATCAGGATTGAAGAAAAGCTGAATAGAGGACATGATAAGTCCATGAGAGGAAGAGGACACAACAGGGGAAGAGGAGCAGCCCCTGCACAAAAGCAACCCAATGAGGTTCAAGAAGACACTGGTAAAGGACAAGGACAGTATGATTTCAGAGGCGGATGGAAAGGTAATAGAGGAAGATTTGGAGGTGGTAGAGGTTCTACTACATTTTCAGGAAAGTGTTACACCTGTGGAGAGTTTGGTCATCCATCTTTCAAATGTCCAGAAAACAAAGGTTCATCATCCAGAAATGATAGAACAAATGACAAGAGAGTACAACTTGTGCAGGAAGAGAAAGAAGAAAGTGCACAGAGTTCAAACAGAGAACCTGATAATGTTGGATATCCAGAAAGTGGAGAATCACTGATGTTAAGGAAAACAAGTTTGCAGGCATCAAAGGATCTGGTGCAAAGAAGAGCTCTTTTCAAAACCACATGTAAGAGCAAAGGTAAGGTATGTAAAGTTGTCATTGATACTGGTTCAACAGACAACATGGTATCTCAGGAGATGGTTGATAAACTGAAGCTGGAAAGGATTCCACATCCACACCCTTACAAGGCATCTTGGGTGAGTGATAGGCAATCACTTTTTGTCTCTGAGCAGGCATATGTGGATTTCCAGATTGGACCATATCAGGATAGAATTTTGTGTGATATATTGCCTATGGAATGTTGTCACCTACTGCTAGGTAGACCATGGCAATTTGACAGAAGGGTACTGTATGATGGGTATGCTAATACCTACACCATCCAGAAGGATGGGAAGACTATTAAGTTGATGCCATTGCAGGCAAAAGCTGCAGCACATAAGGCAGCTCAAATCATTTTAATGGGAAAGAAGGAGTATGTGCAGATGCCTAGAGGAGCAGGCATGAAGGCAGTTCAGGACACTGCAGGGAAAGGAGTTGTTACAGACAACAAGCTGAAGACAGTTTCAGTTGTGACTGACAGAGGTCAGCAGCAGGTTCAGCAACAGGGGTGCAAACAGCCACCAGTTCAGAGGAATGACAAGGATGTTGTCATAGTTGGGACTATTGTTTGTCCTATGAGAGTTGAAAGGAAGATAGACTTGAACACTTCAGGAGTTCAAGAGGTAGTTCAGCCAGAGGTTCTGGTCAGACAATCTGACAAACACAGAGATAACCTGAGAAAGGCCTACATCAACAGGCATGAGGATTTACTTGCCAGCAAGCAAGTTACAGTTCAGAAGTCTTGGAGCAGCCAAGAGACAGCAGCAGATAAAGCTGGAGCAGGTCAACAGATTGACAAAGCAAAGTGTAAAGGTGGAAGACTTCCACATGCTAAACTCATGGGACATGAGTTCTTTTCTGTTGGGGAGTATGGTGCAGGAGCACCTACCTGACAGCTGGTCATGATAAGGCAGTTAGTAGTTTAGGTCTTGTTTGTGTTTCCAAGAAGGTCTGTTAGACCATTTGCATGTAATAAGGTCATGCTGATCAGGATAAGATCATGCTGACCAGGCTTTTGCTATTTTTAGCTAGTTAGTTATAACAGCTGTCATGATGTATGTTCGGTGGGATCTCCCAGCCGCTTGGAGAGTTCCCAGCCGCTTGGAGTTGGGTCAGTAGTACTCATATTGAGATCTTTATAAGCATGGGATCGGTTGATTGTAGAAGAGGGATCGGCAGTCTAGTATTGTATTGCGCAGAGTAGGTTGAGTGTTCTGTGTGAAGAACATCATATTGTATTACATCTGTGAATCAATAAAGATCCTGTTTTGTTTTCTGTTTGATCTCCTTCCTGTAATCGATTGCTGGTTTGAGAGGTTTTCATGGATATACTGATCCATTCCACCGGTTGACTCATCTGATCGGTGGAATGGCAATGTACAGTAGGTTAGATGTTAGGTTGTTTTCTGTTTGCATGCAGGTGCACAGGATCGCGGTCGACAGATGCTGAGAAGCCTAGCATCCTCATGTGCTAGGTCAAGTCGATAAACTGGAGTTGGAAGATCACCCTGAGGTTGGATCGGGTCATCCCTGGTGGATCGGCGAAGAGAGATTTCGCTAAGTGCAGAAGTTCGTGAAGACGGCAGCATCAGGATATTTCTGCAAATATCCTGCAGTCAGGTTAGGCATCATCATCCGGATAAATGAAGATGAACATGATGCAGTTGAGCGCATGAAGTGCGGGTTCGTCGGGGTGATCGTCAGCAGGAGGAGCCGAGGAGTGTATCGGCATCAGGATCATCATATAGGGAATGCCAAACATCCGCATATCGCGAGTAGATGCGGGAGTGGAAGTTGTGTTTTTTTGACTAAGTATTGAGAAGGTCATCAGGATATGACGTCATCATCATCATGACATACGTCATCAGGACATTTCGGAGCAGCAGGATATTGTGAAACTGCGGGTGACGTCATCGTCATCAGGATCTACGTCATCAGGATATCGGGTGACGTCAGCATCGAGTGAACGGTGCGAGGAGTTAGGGTTTGTCATCATCAGGATAATTGGGTAGAACCGGATGTTCGTTATCCTGTTGAATATCATGATGCTGAAGCTTGTGTCGTCGGCTATCGGAGCATCGAAGGGAAGGTGTTGAAGGTCGTCATCAGGATATTTGGAGCAACCGGATGTTGAATATCCTGCTGACGAAGGTGATGTTAAATATCATGATGAGGCCGCTAGAGCTTGGCGCCCGATGAACAGTGCAACCGGAGGATGTTTGCGCCTGTTGAACATCATGATGATGTTGAAGGTAGAGAAGACGGAAATTGTCGGTGAGGTGAACAGTGGACGTCAGGAGGATGTTCGCGCTGGTCGGACATGATGATGATGCTGTTGGTTTTCGGAAACATGATGCTGATGGCGAAGATGATGATGATGAGGTTGGTCTGTAGACATTCATGCTATATGCGAATGATATAGTGTGGATGCCTCTGCATCATATTTCATTTAAGAATAGACACCCATTTAACTTTAGAATGTGGGTGACCATTTTTGAGTGGTACACATTCAAAAAATTAAATTTAGAAACCCATAACTTTGCATTAGTTTTAGGCTTGGAAACCCAATCCTTAGCCTTGGACTTGCAAGTATAAGGCCATGTTAATAGCAAGAGAAAAAATTGACTTTACTAATATGGCTGACGACTTTTTTTTAGAATTTTTAGACCAAATTTAAACCCATTACAGATCACAATGTCTAGTTCTCAATATTTTTTTTACTATTGGACATATTTTCTATTTATTAATTAATTTTTAAACAAAGAGACTCATAAACTTGAAATAACATAGATTAAGTATATTTATTTAATAACTTTTGAATTTAAAAGTTTATTGAAAAAAGATTATGGTTTACCAATCTAGACATCATTCTTTACATGTTGAATTTTTTTTAATGTTATGATTATTTAGCTCACGTTATGTTGGCCATACACAAGGGGTTTTAAAAAAACAAATTAAGGTAAAAAAAAATTAATAAAAAAATATATTTATCAAAAAATTACAGAAAAATATCTTGACCAAACTTCAACATAGTATGCATCTTTCCACAAAAGGAATTAGAAAAATACTTTCAGTTAGGTCAAATTATGTTGGCCATACACATGCATGCTTTGACCCAAAACAAAGGACTTTTAAAAAACCACTTTTTGTACATCCTATATAAATTTTTTTTTTATCATCTGGGTATTACAACAATTACATATTTGAAAACTAAAAACAAAATCCTACATTTCATATTTTCACATCATACTAATATTCTATATTTAAGTGCTTCAAACATTTGCTCCAACTATGACAAAACTTGAAAAACAAGAAAAACACTTCCACATTTTGGCCAAAAAGTGAACCAAACTTCTTGCACTCACCCTATTAGATAGATTTTGTAAGTGTTGTTAGCTGTTAACTAAACACAATATTAAGTTTTCATCATCCCAATCTATCGATCATTTGAAATAGGGGTTAAAATCCCTAACATGCATATGATAGAAGACTTAACACTATCGTGAAATGACCTCATACACAATGGTAGGGTACTTGACCACTAGCACCATCTCTCACAAATGGATAAAAGCATAAGGGAAAAAACATCATTTCCTAATCAAGGAAAAACTAATCATTTCTTTACTAATAAGTTCTTATATGGTGGGATGAGGGAACTTAGCTACAACTTTGTATGGCTTGCAAGGTTTCTTGGAAACCTCACAAGCCTACAATGCACTAGAGCATTGAAGTTATAGACTTGACATGAACCATTTTGTAGGTTGCAAAGGTGCATTGTAACTTTGCACTCCAAAATGCACTAAATTTAGAGTTGTGAACTAGACATGTAGCTTTACATAGGTTGCAAAGTTGCATCCCAATCTTGTTCCCCATCATAGGTTTAGATGGGAGACCTCCTAGGCCCTTTTGCATCCACTATGAACTGCACACTTCCTCTATCTCCCATAACATTACAATAGTCATATTTAGTGGGTTGGAGGACCTAACATGCACATCTACAAACCTTGTGAACTACTCTCCTACCAGAAGATACCACAACTCTACAACCCCTTTCTAAATGTGTACTTGTGAACCTCACAAGTAGCCTCACATCTCTTGCAAGATTAAATTCTACCTTAAATCCCACAAGCTTGAAATCCTTTGCTATCCATAGATTAGTGGAATTCATAAGTAGACTTTCATCCCTCACAAGATACAATCCTACCTCCAATCCCACAACCTCAAAAGCCCTTGCTATCCATGGACTTGTGGACTTCACAAGTAGACTTGCATACCTTGCAAAATACAAGCCTACCTTTGAGTCCCACAACCCTAAAAACCTTGGCTATACACAAACTTACAAACTTCATGGATAGGCTTGTATCCCTTGTAGGATTCAGTCATGCCTCTGGATCCCACAACCCTAAAAACCTATAAAAGAAAACTTCTCCCATGTGATTACATGTGCCTTGCATAGTTGCTTCCCCACCCCAAAACTTTGCAAGCACTATACTTTGTGGGACAATGGACTTTGTAAGGATCCTTGCAAGTGACTTGCAAAGAATAACCTTGCCTCTAGATTATGCAACCTGACACTACTCAAACTTACATACCTTCCTTTCAAGTTTCAAGGTGCAAGTGTGCCTCCACACTTTACGGCTCTAGTTGCAAAGTGAGAGTGTGATTCTGAAGATTGCAACTCCATCATATATTGATTAGAGTATACTCCAACCACCACTTTTCTAGTTAAAAATTGCATACTTACCTTTACACTCTACAACTCTGTCATTTCACTTATTAAGAGGATGCACGTGAACTTTAAAAGTTTGAAAGAATGCAAAGATGCACACAAACCCTAAAATTTCAAAAGCATGCAAATATGTAGACACAATATGAAATCTTGAAATATAAAAAGGTGCTTAGAAAACACAACAATGACTTTTTCTGTTGGCAATATGTGTTGTCATTGATGTCAACACTAATGAGCATTGCATTGATGTTGTTGTGTCGTTATCTTTGATGTCAACACTATGATTAGATGCTTATAATGATGATATACTATGTTGATGGTGTGCTAACAATGGTTGCTGATGTTTATGGTTGGTTGTTGATATTCATGGTTGGATGTCATGCCTTGATTAATATCAAGTAATGTTGTATTGAGCATGTTAGTAGTTAGTAGAGATGATTTCATGATGATATATTAAGATGGGAATTAGAAGCATTAAGATGAATGATGATATATTAAGATGGGAATTAGAAGCATTAAGATGAATAATGATATATTAAGATGAGAATTAGAAGCTATGCCGAGGATGCGAAGATGTTGCTGATGACTTGTAGCATGTTGTATGCTCTTTCTTGATGATCCTAAGATAGTATGTGTTGCTAAAAGAAGGTTATGGTCTTCAAAAGTTGGTGAAGGTTTCTGATGCAAGAAGCTGCCTGGAAGACTGCATAGTAAAATGCTCTGCATTCCTTCGTATTTGAAGATATGGTAGTACGGTTCAGAAGTTAATCTCAACATGTTGTAAAGGTGCTAAATCCAAAGTTTTAGATCATTTGCTCCTCCGCAGTGAAAGTTATGGGAGACAAAGCTTTGGTTTGTGCTCTGGCAAAGTTAAGTGGTGATGAAGGCTTGTTGGAATGCTCTGCATTCCTCCACAAGTGAAGGTTTTCTCATGCAGTTTTGTGAACATGATCAGAGATGTTCAATGTATTATACTTTGCAATATCAGGTGTTTTGGAGGTCTGCAAGTTCAGTTTTCAAATGATAGAAGTGATACAGATGGTTCAGGATGCCTAATTATTTTTAGGACATATGTTTGAGTACTTGTACCAATGGAGGAGTATATAGATCAATCATATGAGTTTGTGTGGATATTCTACATGTCTCATAGTGTTTTAGGTTTGAAGGGCATGCAAATCTTTCATGTTTCCTATACCGCACAAAGTTTTCAAGTTAGTATGTGAAGAATTATTATTGCTGAGGCCAATTGAGGTATGTTGATAATGTGCGCCACAAAGTTGTTGCTATGTAGAATTCAAGGAGTGTTTGGAGATGTGTTGGTCCTGTCGACTCATCTGGAAGAAGAAAAAGTAATGTCTAATAATTTATTAGTACTGCCAAGATTGTGAAGACCGATGTGATACAAACTTCATGTTTTCTTTCTTAAGGGCAACCTAATTCAAGTTTGTGAAGCATACAGATGTTTCTCCTTGAAGGATGATGTTGTGAAGAATGTTTAGGATCATACTAAGCATCTGTTGGGATCCACAAGGTGTGTTTCTCTTCTTGGAGTTGTGTGTAGTTCATGTTAGGGCTTGCCCTTTACATGTTTCATGTGTGATCTCTGGCTGACTTCTAAATTGCAATATTCATATTGTATTGGCCAACTTGTAATGTAATCAATTTAATATCATGTATATATTGTAAACCTTGTTAGTCTAGGTGAGGTATGATTGCGAATATGAGAGTGTGAAGAGCAGAATATGAATATGATATGCATTATGAAGTGTGACTGAAGGAGAAAGAGCAGAAGCAACAAAGGCTATCTTGATTCATCTTGAAGACATTTTTGTGACAGAAGGGAAGTGAAGAGTGTGTCTAATTGATTCAATCATCAAAATAAGATTAAAGAGGTAGAAGTGCAATCATCAAAAGGAGTGAGCTTCATTGTCAGTTTCAGGTAGTAGAAGGACTGTCATGCTATAATAATTTCTGAGTTTATTCTTAGTTCAGGGAGTAGTTGCTTCCTTGGGTTGTAGCCCTAAAACAAAGTCTGCAGGGAGTAGTAGCTTCCTTGGGTTGCAGCCCTAAAAAAAAGTTGTAATTTGGAGCTTCATATATTGTGAGTTAATCCTCACCATGGTTTTTCCCCTTTTGGGGTTTTCCATGTATATTTGGTGTTATGTGTTGTTATGCATTGTGTTGATCTTTCATGTTTATGTTAATGTTGTAAAGTTTATGTTTTAATTTGCTCCCGAGGATTTGAAGTTTGTTTGCATACTGATTCACCCCCCTCTCAGTATCTAGGTGTGTTCAACATTTTTCACATCCCTAGGTTCCATACAAAATATTCATTTTCCCTAACAACTTATCTAATACATAAAACCATTCTAAAAGATGTAAAGCATTATATTCAAGAATGAATGTAATTTCTTAACAATGTCATTAGAAAACCATACATTCTAACATAACTCCATAACCATAAAAATGTGTAATAGATGCATTCTACTATTGGATTTGTATCATTCAAGACATTCAAGATATAAAATGTTCATTAATCCAATTTGTAATTTTGATTAAAATTAGACCTAAGTAACATATAACCAAAAGCTCACATACAAGAGATTTGCATCACAATACATGATACAAAATGCATTTAGATAACCATCATTAAATATTTACAACACTATATTCACATCCTCAAACATGGATGGATTATAATCAAATAAAAGGATAATTCAAATATACTAAATTACAACTTTAAAATATAGTTCACAATAGTTCTCACTATACAACTTCACAATTCCAGAAGAAATAAAAGTTACAACACAATATATAAATTGATGAGAACCTTGCATGATATCCAAGATGTGTTTCCATGAATTCCAACTATCCACCAATGGTGTTTTTTCTACCTCTTGATCATGTGGGATCCTAAGGCCCACCCCAGTAGACTAGGAAAATGATCATAGGGAAAATCATACACACTCATATCAATCACATACATTCAACTTGGTTTCACAACACAAAATAATTCACATTCACAACTTGGATTTACAACACAAATTAGATGAGGATCACAACTCACATACTGGATTCAAATGATCCAATCTCAAGCAAGGAAGAAATGGTATCCTAGGAGTGTGGAGTGTCATCACTTCTATTATCCATGACTTAAAGTGGTTTGAGGATACTAAATATCCTCAAATAAAAACATACCAAGATAGATGTTTTTCCATGAACATTTCCTCATCTAATAGCTACTATAATCCATACTACTCATTATGGAAGTGGCACTATTTTTTTCAATTTTCTCTTCTTTTTGAGTTTATTAAATATGAACCCTTCATTTTAGTTAATTAAATTTAATTTTTCCTCACTGCAACCACACGATCTATTTCATCTATATTTTGGAAGAGAAGGCTACACCAATACCTTATTACTACTCATTTCTTATTGCACATATGAATACTACCAATTTATGAATTGGTTCTTAGCAAAGGGAAAAAATACAATGACATCATTAAACACCTACCCAATCCCTTAATCATTTCACTACCAATCTATTATACACATACTCCCACACAATTCTAATTTTTCCCTCAAAAACTATAAAAATCCCCCAACCTCCCTTAATGGAGTTCATGAAGTTTTTTCCAAAAAACTTAAAAAATAGAAAAGTAATTATACTATATTCTTTCTAAACTAGCCAACACCACACAAAGCCTTTCAATACAAACCCAACATGAGATTTAACACTCATGTGTTTAAACAATAAGAAATGAATATATTATTCCATAGCATGAATAAATATAATTTACATTATTTTTTATCCACACAATAAAAATATAAAATTCCTCTCATTTCATTCCAAAATAAAAATTGCATCCCATCCCTTTTCTCAAAAAAAGAAAGGATACACAATCACAACTTTCATTAAATCTATAACTTCCAAATAAAAATACTTTGAGAATATGCAAGCTTTAAAAAATAGAGATCCTTTCCTTTTGAGATGCAATCCTTGGCAAGCAAGATACAATCACCTTTTTTTAAACAAAAAATCCAAGCAAGTTTTCTTTCAACTCTTTAATGGCTCCAATCCTGGGTTTCACTTGAACAAAAACACTTTCTTTTCTTTTTCTTCAATTTTGTAACTAAAAAATGTGCAAGGTAAAAAGCCTCTTTCCAAGAGTTACTTTTTGCATATATATCCAAAAAACCTAATGCAATTATGCTTTTTTTAATCACATCGAGATTTTTCAAACAAGATAATATCTATTAAGAGAAAATATATAAATGTGATCTTCTAACCTTCTTAAAAAGTCATATTTTCATTTTATAGCAAGTTCAAATTCTCCCAAGTGTTATATATCTAAAACCCATTATAATTTTGCATAAATAATTTAAAAAATCACTTTGACTTATGAAAAATAACCCACAAGAATCTAAACACCCCCTACTATTCCAAATTGTATTTTTATCATTCTTATTAAATCATTTAGTTATTCCTAATATTTTAGGTAAAAAATTATACTCGAGAATAATTTAACACACAATTCATTGGTATAACACAATAAATCTCCAAAATTATAAATAATTCAGATTAGTAGAAAATTGGTTAAACACATTGTAAGTCTTTCACTCTCATAGAGTTTAAATGGTTAATATAGTCAAACACACCCAGTACTCAGTCTCTGAATTAAATAACATCCATTTTATCTATGCCCGCACACTCAATACAAAAGTCAAATGTGTTTACAGAGTATAATAGCCAAAGCTAGATATAATAACTAATGAGATAATGAAATCAGGTAAGATATATATGCATCCTACAATTATGTCATATCAAATCAACATTTAATATAAACCTTTTTAATTTAACATAATATTAAAATGCAAATTTAATCAAATCACTATCAACCATTAAATCAACTTCTAATATTAAACCCACAATATTAGTTTGATCATATACTAATAAAAAATAGTGATGTTGAATAAGTCAAATAGGTTCAACCAATAATAATAATCACACTTCTTAAAATACACATATTGAATATCCAAATGGAAATATAAAACAACATTGATAAAGTTGATATCAAACTCAAATAACAAATAACGCACATACACCTATGAGCCTTACAAGTACAATGTCAATTTGATGTTGCAATGTGTTGACTATTTCCCAGACTGGATGCTTATTCCCAGATTTCCCTACAAGGTAGCCATCAGTGATCAACAGGATCTCTGGGCCAGGGGGCCAACAGTGTAGGAGATAGACTCTATATTTTATCTCCTCTTCTTCTTCAGGCTCTGCAAGACCTAGGGGGGTATTCCCTACTCAACATCCATGAGGATATGCATACAAGGCTGGGATGCTGACAGAAAGCAGATAAGTCCTCCTGTAAGTAGACCAAAACTGAAAGATAAGAGCAAAGGGGCTAGCTTTGGGCCTATTTGCAGTTGTAGACAGAGGACTGAGGTTCCTAAAACTAACTCTAACGTCCTAATGGTTGTTTTAGATTTTGATTTGGAGTTTAAGTGTGGATGCAAAGCTGGACATGGTTATAACACAAGAACAAAGCATGATTGGTGCCTATCCAGGGCCTGGAGTCAGTAGACATACACCTGTGAATGATCAGCATAAACAGCTAAAACTGGATTTCAAGGGGATATATGTGATACCTGCCTTACAGGTATCTCCCAATACAAAGTGTTGGGTTATCTCTACTTATGGTATCCCTACTGCAGTATACCCTTCCCAATGTTCAACCTGAAAACAGTTTAATCTACCCCTTGAGCAGAAGTTAAAAGATCAGACATTCAACATAGGAATTCTATGCTCTAGAATCTAAACATTACTCAAATATCCAGATTTAGAAGAAGAATACATGCAATACTGGAGACAGAATTAACACAACACATGCTAAGATAGCATTTCTCATATAAGTTTAATCATGAAATCAGTGGGTTCATGCCAAAAACATACAACAAGAGATACATAAACTCACAGGTAAGCTGTACAGAGCAACCAGATCAGCTTGTCATGCATTACAGAGCCAAAAATCTTCAACTTTCAACAACCAACAAATGAGCAACACAACCTGCTTATAACAGCCAGGTAGGTGCTCAGCAATTAATTACATGGTTGACCAAAAATCCCGCCAGATACACAGTATCAGGAAGATGGCGCTCAAACACTACCAGATTGGCGCCCAAACTTGAATGCAGCAGGTAGGGGAGGAGACAGGAAGATTTCTCGAGCCCTGCGCCACTGTCCGCTGATGTACACCTTCAATCGGGTACCAGATCCGCCCACGCCATCGCCCATACCTCTGCAACAATCGCCATTGATGGCGCACCAACCCACGGCCTCGGGAAGAACATTAATTCTGCATCGCAACCACTTCCCGCCGAGATTCATCATCACGATATTTCGAATATGCAGGATAACATTATCCCACATGCACCCCGCAGCAACCTCATTAACACTTTATATACTAGGTCATGAGCATATATCATGTCGGTGCTTTTGCTCCTGACGACACTAGTATAAGACTTCATCATCATCATCCTCCAGCAGCATGATATCCTGTTGCCCGAAATATCACCCTGACGTCATCATCATATTGCAATACAACCGCATGATAATCGCCTTCATCGGCACAACCTGATCCATCGGAGAAACATCCTCCTGCTGAGCCTATACCAAAAGTCTGGCCGATGAACATCCTGATGATGTCATCATCATATCCTGCTGACGTCATCATCATATCTGCCTACTGCGCACCTCCTCATATCCGGATGACGTCATCATCATGTTTGCAAATATCGGGAGATCTCCTCAAGATGATCAGTGTTAGAAATATGACCCCCCCGGACCTTGATGACGTCATCATCATATCGACATCAGGATGATATTCGGAAGACAACCGGATATTTGGAAATATCATCCTGATGCACGAAAATCATGTTGCACTGTAGCTCCACTATAAGATCGGGGCGATTGATGAATATGATGATGCTTGAAAAGATCACCCCCCACTAGATAATGCATGAAGCTGACAGGCGGATATCTCCTTGATATCAGCATCATCATGATGCTGGAACAAACACACACTCGAGTGATATGAAAATATCACCCCCTCCTTCGGAAATATCATGATGCAGATAGGCAGAAAGAAAGATATCACCCTGATATAAGGATGACGTCAGCATCATCAGGATGACAAAACAATCGAACAAGAAGTGATACAACATCATCAGGATGATATTGACTAAGATCATCCTGACGTTCAAAATATGATGACCCCAGTGAATATCGGGTCGCACTTAGAACTCTTCAACAACATCATCAGGATGATCATAACCAAGATCACCCGATGATAAAAATATCACCCCGGCGAGATATCATGATGCAGAAAATATGATGACCCTCGCAAGCAACACGGTGATAACTGGAAATATGATGATGATGACGACGACCCTTAAGAAAAAACAAGTCAGGTCGAACAACTTAGAGAATAACCCCTTCAGAATATCGGGGCAACATCATCATCATGTTTGAGCAAGGTGATAAATGAAAGATCACCGGATACTTGAGAAATCACCCTCGCAAGCAGATCAGGGCGCACTGTAGCTCATCAGCAGGATCAGGATAAAAACCAAACATCACTCGATATTGAAATATGATGATGACGATGAGAAACCGGTCGACGGAGAACATGATGATGCCGACCATCATCGAAGACAAGATGATGATGATGACCTCCTCCTCAGGAAAATATGATGCTGCAGCTGAAAAATGCTGAGGAGGTCCAACACTTAGAAAAAATGGGCAAGAAGATAAAGGGTTCAAATGAAGAAACCCACTGATCATGACAAATCAACCCCAGGTCAAAATGAGTGCTAACACAATGTATAGGGCACAAAGTCAATCATTGTGAGAGTCTACTTTGTTGGTTGCATAGGTGTGACTATGTGAACCATTAAATGCACAAACTTTTGAGTGTGCATCATTATTTTGTGACATTGCTTTGTTGAAAGCAAGGTGAGTTTGGATTGTGGTAACATTTCACACAAGTTGAAGTACTTGTTATCAATGTGATTTTTTTATCATTGTGGATTTGTGTTGTAGACTCCTTTTCCATAATATACAAAGGGTCTACCAAGAAAAATACCATAGACATCTAGGGGTGCAACATCACAAGTGATTGTGTCATGTATAATTTTAACAAAAATGTATATTAGTAATGTACTTTGATCTACTTGCCTTGTTGTAGCCATCACAAGGAATATGGGGTTGCATGTGCATTGGAAAATATTTCAATTTGTTACAAAATATTTTACGTGATTGTATGCTGACCTTGGAGATTGTTCCAAAAGTTGATGATTGTAATGCCGACCTTGATGTTGATTCCAAGGTTGATGAATAGTATAAAAACATGAAATGAAGTCATGAATTAGCATGTGATGGATACGAAAATGAAAAAATAATTGCAAAGTGAAAAAGGAGAGCAAAGAAGACGATATTCATTGTGCTTCAATGGAACTGAACCTTGGCATAGTGTAGATGCTACTATCTTAGTTCACCAACTCTAGCAGTGAGCCACCCCATTGGAAGTGAGCCTCTGGCAGTGAGCCTTGCTATAAATTTTGATATATCTTTTATATTGTGAGCTAACACTCACTGCAATTTTTCCCTTATAAGGTTTTCCACATAAAACTCTGGTGTCTCATGTGCTGAATGTGTTTAAATTCTATTTTCATGCTTTCATGGTTAAATTACAATAACAATAATTAAGTGGTTGATGTGTTGATGGTTTTAAAGTTTTGGTTACAATTGATTCACCCCCCTCTCAGTTGTCATGTGCATTTCAACAATGTCTACCAACTACTAAAAAAGGGTAGGGCTCCTTTCGAGATTCTGGGTTCAACAACATAGAGTTACCAAGTGAATAAAAATGCTCCATATAAGCAAATAACTATGGTTTCTTCACAAAAAACCATAGTACAATAGTGTATTAGGTGTAAAAATTTACTTCAAAAAATAAATTTCGCAAAATTTCCATCCAAAATTTTTAGATATTACAAAGTTGTTCAATGAGTTTCTTAAAAAATGAAGGTTTGGAAAACAAAAAATTATGAGAGATTCAACAATGAAGTTCCAGTGGGCTAATACTCAAAAGTGAAGAAATTTGCACATTAGGTCTCAAAGATGAATGGTGTGTAGAGGTTTATTTTTCTAGGAAAGTAGGACCTTAAAAAAATTCCATGAAACAAGAAAAACTTGTGAAATAACAAACTTTCACCCAAAAAAACAATTCCATAGAAGAACATAATTTTTCTAATAAAGAACATATACCTTTGAAGAAATGGAGTCTATGGAAAAAGAAAATAGAAAATATGAATCATCTCACTTCGAGAAGGATTTCCCTCATATGAATATGCTTTTGCCTTAACAAAAAAATTGCACAAAGTCAAAAGGAAATCTTGTGACCAACAATAGATAACTTAATATTTTCAAAAGGACACACTATGAAAACCAATCATTTGAATAACTACGTGCAACACATAGATGACTCGTGTTGTGACCTCCACAACATGCCCCTAAATTTTCAAATTTTGGGACGCTAGTACTCGATTTTATGGTTTGCATTTTTAGAAATGTCTTGATGATCCTTTGTATTACCTTTATTTTTTCATGATCGCATGTTTTGTTTTGTCTTGTTGCGAAAATTTGTTTTGATTTGGAGTCTTTTTCTCAATCTTGTGCTTTAGGGGTTGATAGAAGTCCAGTATTATGTTCTAAGGCATAAAGGTGTACATCCAAATTGAAATTACAAGGCCATAAATCATGCTAAAGTTGTAAAGTTTATTTTTTTCCTAAAGTTACAAAATCTATTTCAAACTATAGGCTCTCATTCCCTTTAAAATTGTAAATCTACCTCAAAAGTCCAAAGTTTGAAAGAGGTTTCTTGCAAAACCACTTAGAAACCCTAATTCGTCAGTTGGTGAACATTAATGGCTCACATACGGGGGACTTTAAATATTGTGCCACTCCATTTTATTTTCCATTTTATCTCTTTGTAACTTCTAGGGATTCCACTCCACTGCAACTTGCAAATGCTTTAGATTCCCCACTTTTTGAGCTATGTAAAGCTAGTTCTTAGTGATTCCCAAGTTTTTCCCCTTTTTCTCTTCTTTGGTTTTGTTGCATGTCTTTGAATCTTAGTGTTTTAGTGTCATGACTTTGAATCATTAATGGATGTTATCTGCAATACTTCCCATTTCCTTGATGGCTTGATAAAGTGTTTGTTTATAATTGTTTCCTACTTTTAAATTTGGTTGAAATTGATGATGAAATTGTGAAATCATTGAAATTAGAACCCTAGTTAGGGAACATTCATTATCATTGCAAAACCTCCCTTTTGTGCCCTAGTTCTTTAGCTCTATGTTAAAATTACAAATTTGAATTTAGAACTTAGTTCACAAAACACTTAGTCCCTTTTGCATTTCAAAAAATAGAAAATATTTGCATCTTGTAATTTTATTACAAGATGCATGTTAGATGATCTGAAATGTGGCATGCAATCTAGGAATTAGAAATCATTTACAATTTTTATTTTTTTTAGAAATCAGAAAGTGTTTGTAATGTGCAATTCTTATGCAAGATGCATGCTTGGCCTGAAACCTGGTATATAGTTCAAAAACCTTAAAATCCTTCAATTTGCAATTAGTTGCAAGATGTGTAGTTTGGAAAAATTACACCTTGACTAAACATATCAATCAAGGGAACGTTTTGCTACAACTACACTAGGGTCATGTCTAGTTTTCTGTTATCTATGTTCCTAGATAAACTAATGTCAACATACCCACTTTACACTAAGAAGAAATGAAAAATGAACTAAACTAATTACTTGAAAGAAAGAAAGAAACTAACATAATGTTGGAAATATGCTACTATAGACAAAATGACATAATTTTAAAAACAAAATGGAAAAGAGGGAAAACAAAGGAACCTGGCACCAGAAGATACAACTCGCTGTCTTGGATGACAATGCACTATGGGGATGTCTATGTGTGGCGCTAGTGTCCAACCCATATGAAAAATTTAATTGTCTAGCACAGAAAACTTACCAGTCTATAATATCAAATAGAAAATGTAAAATCAAAGTACCAGGTAGTTATATAAATCAAAATGATGTAGGTATTCTATTAAAATCAAATGAAATATGATATTAATGAAATGAGAGAAGAAATATTACAAAACCTCTATGTGTTTGAATATCTCTCCTTGAAATACCTGTTGCTAGGAACAAGGAAATTTTTTTGGGCTACTAAGGAGCTTGCCTTCAAGTCAAGCCCCTACTTTGGTCTTTCAACCTCCACAAGTAGCAAGGATAAAAAATTGGAAAAGAGTGTGTGCTCTTATTTCTTAAATGTGCCTAATAAACAAGAAGTAGTAACAAGCAAAATGAAACTAGAAGTAGCTTTCCTGGTCTATGGGGAAGAATACCTCTATGAATGTAAAAGAAAATGAAATGGTGTTCTGTACCATAAACTTACAAACAAATAAACAAAGCATTGTATAACAAGATTTAAGAAAAACACAATATTTCTTGATGCTGAAATTATATTACCAATTCAAATAGCTATGGAAGAGGCTGCAACTCTTTGAAGGCAAGAAATATGGATGTCTACAGCTTCAAACCCCAAAAGAGAGAGCCTTCTCAATGATCAAGATGCAAATAAAACTCTCATAGGGCTAACAAAGATAATGCTACAAATCAAGAGATCATATAAATCCTCAACAACTGCTTATGATAAGAGACCAAGAGTGAATCCTTCAACAATCTCTTCAGAAAATCCCAAGAGAGCCAAAGGAGAGAGTGAGAGAAAGAGTGTTTTTTAAAACTTGAGATTGAGAGAGATTGGGAGGGAAACGAATTGACATGCAAAGAGGGAAGGAGCCGTTCAAAGTTTAGAATGTGTTACAAGAATCACTTCCACCATTGGAGATGCTCAACACATCCAAAAATAAATCACTAATCATTTCACATTCACGGGATGCTAGCGCAATGCGTGGATGTCCATGCTAAGCACTAGTGTTCGAGTGATTCTACCTCTTGGTTACATGAAACATCTCCGGGCTAAGAGAAACACAAAGCATCAAAACAAATTTTGATGAAACTAAGCATAAAAGGATAAAATGAATTAAAAATGAACCCAAAATTACACAAGGAAAACTGACACCAAAGTAAGTGTTGGGAATTACTCCAGATACTACGTGTTGGTGAACTATTAGAAGAGCATGGATTTGTAATTGTATTGTAACCACTATTTGATTACTGAATAATACATCAGGTTGTGCTTTGGAATGTGGGGGGTAAGTGCAAGAAGATGGGGGGCCAAAAAGGGGTCTTAAGTGGCCACTTTTTTTTGAAATTAGGAAATGCTGGCCTCAGATGAGAAATTGAGCATAGTTACACTCAAAATTTTAAGATGCAACAAAAACAATGTTCGTAGTGCTCCGAGTCTACTTTCTAAACTACTATTTTTTTTGAAAATGGTATAGATTAAGGGGTTCAAAAGAGGGAGCCATATAAATTGGTGTTGTTTCTGTCAAAAAGACATAACATAGCATGTTTTGTGGCTCCCTCAAAAGATTAACTTTTTTTTGGTATTTTTAAAATTGCTTCTGTGAGAAATTAGCTAACAACATGTAGTTTATGCCTAATTTTTCTGATAAATTTTTAATGAATATTTGATTTTTTACTAATTTTCAAAGTGGACACATCCTGAAAAATAGAATTTTAGCCATGCTACCACTATAATTTTTGGAAACTAATTGAAAATCAAATTTTTTTAATGTGTAGAATGGAGTCTAGTTTCTAAAATGTAATTTTTTTTGAAATTTAAATAAATGGTTAATTTACAATGAAAGAAAGACCAAACAATGGTTTTTGCCCAAAAATAGACACACAAATAAAAGAAATTAAAGATGAAAGGCTTAACATTGTCAAAATGTGAAAAAAATTACATTGTTAAATAACTAAGAGAAAGCCTAACATTACCCAGGAGTTCGATTTGTTTGACCTTGAAACACGTGGAAATTTAAGGGTTAACATCTTTGGACGTTGGGAAGGCACTCCAAGCCTTTGGGTTAGAAATCTACTACGCTCTTAATATTGGTGTATATTGGGTTATGAATAGTGGGCTTGTGCCTATCTTAACTCCTAATTAAGTCATGCTATCATTATTATATTATTATTTAGTTAGATAGGTCAGACTATATCTTATATAGGGGTGTGTCTATTCATCCTAAGAATAATTAGGTATATATAGGAGGACGTGAGTCTTATTTCATCATCATATTGTGAAGTGTGTTCTCATTGGAGATATTTGGAGGTTACCCCCTCGAAGTGGCCTATTATTCTTAGTTATTATCAAGTATTTGTAGAATATTTCATATCATCTCCTTCCATTGTGCAAGTTATTTCATTACAAGTGGTATCAGACATGATCTTGGCATCGTAGAGGCAATGTTTTTTCTCAATATTGGAGGTGATTTTGGGAAGAGCATTACTTTCAGATTTTATCAAACTTTTTTTTTTCTAATTTTTAAAGGGTTTTTGAAGACCATATTAAAGAAGCTACAGTCCAAATTTCAGAGGAATTTGAGCAGAACTGAGCAAATTATTGTAGAATTATGATTTCTACACAATTTATTTGGGAGCTACATATCTCTCATATCCGGCTAAATTAAAGCCTAATTTTTATTGGGTTTTTGAAGATATACCACAGGAGACTACACTCCAAAATTTAGATAAATTGGGGGAGAAATAAGCGAGTTATTGCAAAATTAGTGTTTCCACAAAATTCACTCTCAAGCTTGCAAACTACTTAATTCTTGGAGATTTTTCTGGATGAGAGGTATTTTGACCCTAGTAAGTTACAATAATTTTTTTAGATAATTTAGGTTTCATTTGTGTGATTTATTTCAAAATTATTGGTTCCAATCATGACGGGGCCTGTAACAAGGGGCAAAAAGAATGTTGTCACACCGGGGAAGACTCCTGATAAGGATGGGGTAACAATAGAGGATACTAATCCTAATGAGGAAATCATTAAGGTCAATGAAGACATTTCCTCAATTAAGGTGGATATGTGTGACATAAGAGGAGATATATCGGATATACGAAGCATGCTAAGCGCCTATATGAATGAACCAAGAAAGGAGTTCTCAAGCAACCAAGGTGAAACCTCCAAGTCGGCTAATACTAACACAAATTTTAATACTCCTATGGGATCTAGGAATTTGTTTCCAAAGGTGGATATGCGCAAGTTTGATGGCAAGGATCCTCTAACATGGATAAACTAAATGGAGATTTTTTTTGAAGTACATCAAATCTTATATGGACAAAAGGTCACGATGGCTTCCCTATATCTAGAACAAGATCAATTCATTTGGTATCATGTTGGCTTTGTACTCATTGAAGGAAAAAAGGTCTCACCATCTCATGGTCAATTTTTACAGAGGAACTCCAAGCACAATATAGCAATAGTGTGACAGACAACTTCTTCAGCCAGCTTGCTAAACTTCAACAAACATGATCAATTAAGGATTATATTCAGAAATTCCAAAATCTATCCTTAAGAGTGGATACAATTATAGAGAACTTGAATGATTTATTCTTGGGTGGTCTCAAGGATCACATTTAGCATGAGGTATGCATGTTTAGTCCTAGCTTAGTAAATGAATCTTTTATCTTGGCATGCATGGTAGAGGAGAAGTATTTGATTCCTAAGAAGCAAGGGGTTAATGTAACAAGAGAGAAAGGATATTCATCACCTTCTCTTCCTCAACCTACTAGGTTGACCCCACAACAAATTGAGGAGAAAAGAGCAAAAGGGTTGTGTTTCAATTGTGATAGCAAATATAGTCGAGGACATAAATGTAGTGAAAAGAAATTGTTCTATATTGAAGATCCAAGTGAGGAAGAAGTGGAGGAACCCATATTAGAGGAGGATAGGGAGTCAAGTGAGGAATCACATGATTCTCAACCAATCATTTCTTGTCATGCACTCTCAGGTTTCAGTGCGCCACAAACTCTCAAGGCAGTGGGTTTCTTAAAGAAGCAAAAAGTAACAGTGTTGATTGACTCAGGTAGTACTCATAATTTCATCAACAAAAAGTTGACAACTCGTCTAAATTGTTTTATATATCTAGCCCCAGAGTTTCAACTTTTGATTACAGATGGTGGTATAGTTAGTTGTTTGGGGAAGTGTCATAGCATTAAATTATCCATGGGAGATTATCAACTTGATACCCCAATCTATGTGATATCCATGGGTGCAACATATATTGTTTTGGGAGTACAATGGATTACTACATTGGGAACAATTGAGATGAACTTCCAAGAACTATTCATAAGATTTCAATCATAAGGAAAGGTAGTAGAGCTAAGGGGGTTGAAGGCAAAATCCCCACAGATGGTAAGCTCTCATCAAATGCAAAAGTTGCTTAAGAAAGGAGCAGATGGATTTGTGGCCCAATTATGTTCATTAGAAGTCTCTCAATCTAATGCTCCTACTCATCTAGATTTACAAGCAATAATTGATCGTCACTCAGTGGTTCTTGGAGATATGCCTAAAGGACTTCCTCCTAAGAGGGATCATGATCATGCCATACAACTAGTTCCAGGGAGCCAACCACCAAACATCAGGCCTTATAGATACCCACACATACAAAAAAATGAGATAGAAAAAATTGTTGAGGAGATGCTAGAGGCAGGAATTATCAGGCATACCCAAAGTGCTTACCCCTTGCCTGTGGTGATGGTGTGTAAGAAGGATGAAACTTGGTGCATGTGTCTGGATTATAGAGTGCTCAACATGTACACCATTAAAGATAAGTTTCCTATTCCAGTCATTGATGATTTGCTAGATGAATTGGATGGAGCTATCATTGATGATTTGCTAGATGAATTGAATGGAGCTATGTATTTTACCAAGTTAGTGTTGGAATTAGTCAAGACAACTGGGAGGGGGGGTGAATCAGTTGTCCCAAAAATTCAAACTTTTCTACTTTTAATCTTCTTTATCAACTTACAATCAGATTAATTATGTAAACATTAAAGCATGAATCAACAACACATGAGCAGAAACAAATTGAACACACATAACACCAGAATTTTTATGTGGAAACCCAGTTAAGGGAAAACCATAGTGGGGGTTAACCTACAAGATTCGTACCCTATTAAAAGTACTTAAATAAATGAAAAGGCACTTGCCTTAGGGCGCACGCCCAGAGCTCACTGCTTAAAGAGGCTCACTGCCTACAGGAGGCTCACTGCCTACAAGAATTTGTGTTTAATACATAAAGAATGAACTGAGAAATAACATCTTCTTTATGCTTGGTTCAATCCCATTGAAGCACATAACTCCTCTGCTTTGCTCTCGCACTCTGCTCTGCCCTACCACATCTTCGCACACCTCCACACTTTTGATGGTCTCACTTTGCTTATTTATATATGACATTGACTTTGGAATGATTATCAAAGTCATCTTTACAAACATCTTATTACAAGTGTTCTTCAAGGTCAGCTTAACAAACTATTACAATTACAAGACTTGATTTGATACAAAGTATTACATGTGAATACTTATAGTGTCGGACAAACATCTTCTGGGACTTGAGTCTTCTTTGATCAACACTCTATGCTCCAGAGAATTGCTCTTAGATCATCTGCAACACGCTTGAATCATCCAATTGGCCAAGACTAGGAAGAACAACAATACCAAGGAATAAATCTTCAACAATAAGCTCAATTTTCAATGTGGACCTCCAACACAGCAGGCACACGATCTAGAGACCTCCACAAGCACATTGAATTCAACAAAAACATCCGCACTCATCCAAATCATCAGAATCACTTGCATCTTCATTTGAAACCTCAAGAACACTGTCTGTCATGATTGTCACACTGGAAAGATTGCTTGCAGACCTCCAAACCATGAACCATTTGAGTTGATGATACACTCTGACTTCCCAAACATGCCCCTAGAACCGTGTATCATAATATTTCAATGCGGAGCAATCTAGACAAATTTATTGTCACTCTGTCTCTTCTGAACACATCAAGACCCAGTTCTACTCAAATGACCATAGCTTCTTCAAATCTTCATGTGGACTTCTCAAATCTTAACTGGAGCTACTTTAGACAATCCTCTACATAGCCATATGGTCCACATACATTGATCTTCATTAATTTTCTCAATATCCTCAACATTCCAGTCTTCTAAACAGGCAACAAAATGGAATACAATTGACACCAATGGCAACAAGGATATGTTGACATCAATGACAACACTGATTAGGCACATATTTGCAACTGTTAGATCTTAGATCTGGTTATCACCAAATTTGGATTAAGGAAGAAGATATTTGTAAGACAACATTTCAAACTCATGAGGGTCATTATGAATTTTTGGTGATGCCATTCAATCTTACTAATGCACCATCTACATTCCAAAGTTTGATCAATTCCATTTTTAAGAAGTTCTTGAGAAAGTTTGTGTTAGTGTTCTTTGATGATATATTGATTTATAGCAGGACTTGGGAAGAACATTTGCAACATGTAGATCAAGCATTACAAGTACTCAAAGATCATCAACTCTACGCTAAGCCATTCAAGTGTGCTTTTGGTCTTAAGGAGGTGGAGTATTTGGGACACATAGTTTCACATGAAGGAGTAAAGGTGGACCCTAACAAAATTAAGGTTATCATGGAATGGCCTATTCCAAAAACCATTAAGAAACTGAGGGGTTTCTTGGGATTGACATGGTACTATATAAGATTTGTGAAGAATTTGGTCATATAGCAGCACCCCTCACCACTTTATTGAAGAAGGATTCTTTAATTGGAATAAGGTCGCTAATGCAACATTTGAGAAATTAAAGGAGGCTATGTGTACAACTCCAGTGCTTGCCACTCTGAACTTCACCAAGGAATTCATTATGGAATGTGATGCTTCTGAAAATGGGATAGGAGTAGTTCTCATGCAAATTGGTCAACCAATTGCTTTTGAGAGTCATCAATTAAAGGGTAAGAATCAACTCAAACCTATTTATGAGAAGGAAATGCTAGCGATCCTTCATGTAGTTAAGCAATGGAGGCCTTATCTAATGGGTCAACACTTCAAGGTTAAGACAAACTGTGATAGCCTAAAATATTTTTTGGAACAAAGATTATCCTTTGAAGAGCAACAAAAATGGGTCGCTTGTTGGTTTAGGTCCTGACAACTGAGAGGGGGGGTGAATCAGTTGTCACACATTTTCAATCTTTTCTACCTTTAATCTTCCTTTGACACTTATAATCAATTTAATGATATAAACATTTCAACATCAATCAATAACATATGAACTGAAAACATAAATAACACATTTGACACAAGATTTTGACATGGAAACCTGGTTAAGGGAAAAACCACGGTGGGGGTTAACCCACAAAAATTAATACCCTGTTAAAAGTATTTTTACAAATGGGAATGCACATGCATTCGGGCTCACTGCCTAGAGATCACTACTCAAATGGAGGCTCACTTCCTATGGAAATATTACAAGAGAAAGACAGAGATTTGAACTGATTAATAGCATCTACCCATGCAAGAATTTTAGTTCTGGTTAATTACAAAAATTGATCTTACACATTTCATCTTTGCTCTGCTCTTCTTACTATTCTGCCTTCATTTGTACTTTGGATTTATACTCTTCTCACATACACCTTATTCGCATATCACACTCACCAAAATCATCCATAACAATTGGCTATATATATACTCATCTTGATTTGCAATCACTTTGCAACAACATTTAGAATATTTATGAATGCTCTGCTCTGTTGGCTAGATCTATGCATAACTTAAGGTGCAGACCAAAAATTGCTCTTGAAAAACATCACTCATGTCGGCCACTATCACTAATCATTACCATTTGTCTAACAAACAACTTCCATACATTCAGAGTCAAGACCTTCTGCAAGGTCAGCCTATTCTTCTTTTGTCTGCTCTGACAAACTGGAACCCGGTACTCAGAGATTAATATCTTTTGAATCCTTCATCATCGGAGGAAAAAAATATGGATTTAGGCTATCTTGACAATGCATATGACTCCCCTAGATCTACAGCTAATCATGAATTTCCATCAGAGAGATCTGGACCAAAATACTCGACACTGTTACTGCTCTGTTCTTAACTGTCCAGACTTAGACAATTTTTTTTAATCTGACTTCCGGTATGAACAAATTGTGTTATGTGGATGATTGGGATGATCTTAGTTGCTATCAATGACAACACTTATCATGCCTAGTAGTGTCTCTTGCCAACAATATCCCCCTTTGGCATTGATGGCAACACTTAGTGAAAAATGACTAAGAGTTGGAATAACTCCCCCTTAGCTTGTGCTCCATACTGTTGTTCATACTACTTTTCGGTACTCCCCCTTAGCTAGATTCCTCATTTTTCATTGATCTTCACTCCCCCTTTGACATCAATGGCAAAGGATGGGGTCCGCAAGCCAAAAATCTCCAAAAATTCTATATAAACTGCTGCATATATACAAATAATCATTAAGTCTTATTTACATGAACTTGAGAATGTTTGCAAAGCTAGTTTTTATTTGCACAAGTTTAGAGGCCCAAGTACTCTCCATTCCATCCAAAATGGAGATGTCCCCACTTAACAAAAATGAATATGCTTCTACCTTTGACATATCTGCTGGATCACTAGTCTGAGCTACACTCTGAGCTTCAGATAGGGCATTATACATTGTCTCTAACTTAGGAGCAATTAATCCCCGGAGCTCACACATTCTCTTCATAATGTTACCTTTTTCTTTAACAAGCCTTTTTATCTCATCTGTCAGGTTGATTACTTGACATTCTAAACTTATAGGCGAAACTATTAGAGGATCAAAATTTTGAGAGAGATCTAACAATTTCTGTTCTTGCTCCTTTATCTTTTTCTCAATATCCTCATAACTTTGGGCCATGATAGATAGAATTTGTACATATTGCTTCCATCATTTAGAGCATTCTGAATACTTTTTATGCTAATACCAAGTATTCTTCTATCATTTCCTATCAGATTCTTTGTTTCACAAAATTTCTTATCCAAGAATTCTTTTTGAACTTTTACCTCCATAAACTTTTCAAAGGACTCAAAATGAGTATTCATAGAACTTACAAGATTTTTAAGATGTTCAGAGGGGGAATCAGATGTACTCTTCTGGTAGGTAGACATTAACTTTTCCAAAATCTTGGATGCAAGCCCTAGTAGTTCATTGTCCTCCATGTGGAATTTTAACATCTTTTCTCTGGCCTTTACTTGGGTGAATGCTGCTATTTTCATCAATTGAATTGGAGAGAGAGCATCTGGATTGGCTAGACCTTGGAGTAGTTCAGGTTCATCAAGCTCACTCATCTCTTTTTCAAGAAGACTTTTCATTGCATCTGCAGTGTCTCTTGCAACATTTTCTGAACCATCCTTTTGTTCATCAGATTTCTCAGTATTTGCTTTATGTGCTTCAACATTTGCACCATCTTCTTCTACTTTATCTTTCTTTTCTCTTTCTTCCTTTATCCCTATTTTATCTTTCTTTGTGTTCTCTACAAAAGGACTCTTTCCTATTTGTTGATCACTTGCTACCTGATCTGGAGGGCTCTATGTAGTAGCAATATTTTCTTCTTTCTTAGAATGATTAGGTGGGAGAATTACTCCTGCATCAACTATTTTGTCTATCATATATATGTCTTCCTGATTGACTTGTTCCATTTCTAGAACAGAGGCTTCACCCAACTTAGATTGTTGCTCGATGATGTTCTCTTCTTCACCATCCAGAACTTCTTCTGTGACTATAGGAAAATTGTGCTTTTTCAATGCTTTCAAAAGAATTTCTTGGGTTTCTTTAATGATTTCACTTGTTTCTCCAAGCATGATTTTGTTCATTCTTCTTTTGCTTCTAAAATCATCTTTGGCTTCCTTGAATATCATATCTATTTGATCAGGTGAAATTTGAGGACATAAATTTATCAGCTCATGTTCCCTAATTTCCATGCCCTTGCTCTTGGCATTTTCTTTTCTCAATTCCAAAATATTTGCCAAACTTTGTGGCAACTCAATAGTTATCTCAATCAGTGCCTTATTGTAGATGTTGAGATATCTGACAGTTGCTTCTTCCAATACCCTTTTATCCACATCACTGTATTCATCATAGAATTCAATCATGGGTTTTAGATTATCATCTACCGTGATTGACTTTATCACATCCTCTAGGGAAAGTGTGGGCTCTCAACATATTCCTCATATGCTTCTGTCTTTTGCCTTTTACTGGCCTTTTTGCTTTTGTAGACTCTTCTTTGTTTACTTTTGTAGCTTTTATTGTGGTGGTCTTTATTTCCTTGATTTCAATGTCAGAAACTGTATCTTCTTCTTCTTCTCTTATGCTTTCATAGGTCTAGGTTGCTTTTGTTTTCTTCCTTTTCTCCCATTTTCAAGATGATTTTGCTTCTAGTTTTGGAGTTTTGGAAGGAGCAGGGGCATTAGCAGAGCTCCTAGTAGTTCTTGAAGTGGAAGAGAGTTCCATCGGATCACCGATTTGTTTCTTATCTTGTTTCTCTTTCTCAGCCTTCTCTGTTCTTTCTTTGATTTTTCTCATAGCTTCCTTAGTTAGGCCTAGATTTTTAGCTAACTGCTCAACTTCTTTTCTTACTCTCCTATTGGTTTCAGGTTCTCTGAGCTCAGCATGCAACTTTAAACTTAGCTCCTCATAAGTTCCAAATCTTTCAATCATTGTGTCTTTGGGCTTGCTTAGAAGATGTTGAGCATACATATTCAAGATCCTTTCATCTACTTCATACCCCATGGGCATGATCCAAACCGTTCTAGGTTCCACTGCTTCCATTAAACATTGATCAGTATCAACCATAAAGTATATTTCATTTTTGTACTTATCAACAATTGAATTAGGGATTCTTTCCCTTGAGTGCATCATACTCTGAAAATTCTTTAAGTAACCCCATATTGCAGTTTTCTGAGCTTTAAAATCATCAATGCTGCAAAGATGATTTTTGATCTGAATGGCAACTGGCTCATCCTTAGTCCAGTGCACACCTTTTACTCTAGGTACTTCATTCATAAAGTAAAATAATAGACATAGAATCAATGTACCATACTTGAAAGTGTTTTTCTTATCTTTCTTGATTTTGTTTAAATTTTCAATTAGTTGATTATGTAGTAGTTCACACAAGTCATAATCAATATTTTCTTTTAGCATCTTGTATGCAACATATATGGTTGTTCCGGAAACAAAATTTTCTCTGCTCAAGTGGTAAACCTTGTACCCAATCACCATGGAGGAAAATTTGACATCCGGTTCTATAATGTCATTAATGGTCATTGCCCTTCTGTCAAACTTGGCACCGATAACATCAGTCACTGTCTGGTTATTCACAGCTTTCAGCATGGGCAATCCTCAAGTTGAGTTTAAGCCATTTACATTTCTGATAGCATCCTTGGTTATCTTGAATGGTTTTAACAACCAAATTAATTCATCATCTATCTAACTCAAAATGTATTAGATCCATTCATCCTCATCAAATGTTGGAAACCCCATAATTTGAATAAAGTGTTTATCCTGTAGTGCCTTATACTCAGGTTTAAGTGCATGATTTTCATCCCTGAGTTGTTTCTCAAACAAGTCTACATACCTTGAATCTCCAAACTCATCTATATTTGCATGAATATAAACCCTAATGTCTTCTACATGCAGCACACCATACAGAACACTTTAAAAGCTCCTAACGGATCAACTTCAATTGATTTGTGAGGATGCTTCTTAAATTTAGGTCAAGGCCTTTCAGTAATGTCAACAACATGAGGAGTAGCCATTTCAATAGATTTTAGATTTAAAGCTTCACAGAGAGGTACCTTTTTTCTTTCACGAGGTTAGGGTTGATTGATTCCCGGTTGAATTCGCTCTTTGCCTCAGTCTCTGGACTTGTAGCTCGAATGCTCTTCTTCTTGTTTCCTTCGAATGCAAGGTGATTCAAATGAGTGACCAAGTGACCTTTTATCTTTTGCAAAACCTAATTTGGCATTGTAATAAATGCGTTGCCCTAATTATATCTAGTTACTTTATTTTGATAGTTCTTCATGAATCACTCCACAAGATTTCACATCAACATTTTTCCTTCCAGAAATCCTTCCAAGAGTTTTGGACCAATTCAGAATGTTTTCTTTTATTGTGCCAGATTCAAGCACCCGCTTACTGACAGGGGATTTTGATGTTCAATGCAGCTCCCCCTAAGCCAGAGTTCCTAACTTAATTCCTGGAAGAATTGTCAGCACTTGATTCTGGTGCGGACTCATCATTGTTGTTTATTGTATCGTTCTTTATCCAAATCTTGTTCATTTCACTCTGTATCTCATTCAGATCAATTTTCTTTTTTCCTCTGTCTTGTTTCTACTCATCCACTTTTCTGTTTACTGGACCTCTTCTTCCATTGTTTCTATTTCTGCAGAATCTTGCAATATGACCAGATTTATTGCAGTTCAAGCACACTTGATTTCCTCTTGATCTGCACTGATTATCCATGTGTCCAAATCCATTGCAAGCAAAGAAGTAGCCATTGGAAGGATTTCCATTTGAGTTATTCATTATCATACTTCTACATTCATTGGATTTGTGACCATACCTCTTGCATTTGAACCATTGACCAGAGAAGAATGGACCATTTTGATTTGCTCTGCTTCTACACTGGATAGCTCTATGACCAAATTTATTGCAATTGAAACAGTTTCCATTAAATGATGGATATCTTTGAGCATTAGGCTGTCTTACCAGAGGTGTTCCTTTTATTCCTTGGTTGACGATTTCTTTTTTCAGATCCAGAGATTTCACCTTTCTCATATCTAAGATTACGCTTGTCACTATCCTTTTTATGTTCTTCAATTAGTGCTTCGAGTTTAGCTGAGCTTATTTTGAACTTCTCCTTGTACTCATTTGCAATTTCTAGGTCATGTCTGAGAGTGATAATATGTCTCTCAAGTTCTCTCTCATTGTTTCTTCTTTCTTGTAGATTAGATTCTAGGAGACCATCTATTCCATCCAATCTGTAGCATTCTTCAATTCTCTCTTTTAAATTTTGCTTCATCTCTTCTTCAAATTTCTTCCTATCTTCAATTTCCTTGGTTAGTCTCATCACCCCAGTTTCCATCTCATGTTTTAGGACAATAACTTCTTTAGCTAACTTTTCATATTCTTTTGTGTTTTCTTTCAGGGCCTTGTCTTCCAGTTGAAGAGGTTGCTCCTTTCCTTTTGCATTGGATTTGCTCAACTTTTCTTTTAAGATCTCAATGAAGTCTTCAGCCTTTTTGAGATTATCTTGCAGTTCTTGGACTTCTGCCTTGGACTGCTCAAGATCATCTAGGGCGAGATTAAGTTCCCTTGAAGATTATATTCATCCATTTTACTACCTTTCAAGATCTTCCTTAAGCTGTTAAACTTTTCGAAAGGAACCTTGCTCTGATACCAATTGTTGGTTTAGGTCCAAACAACTGAGAGGGGGGTGAATCAGTTGTCACACATTTTCAATCTTTTCTACCTTTAATCTTCCTTTGCCACTTATAATCAATTTAATGATATAAACATTTCAGCATTAATCAATAACATATGAATAAAAAACATAAATAACAGATTTGACACAAGATTTTGATGTGGAAACCTGATTAAGGGAAAAACCACGGTGGGGGTTAACCCACAAAAATTAATACCCTGTTAAAAGTATTTTTTACAAATGGGAATGCACATACATTCGGGCTCATTGCCCAGAGCTCACTGCTCAAATGGAGGCTCACTACCTATGGAAATATTACAAGAGAAAGATAGAGATTTGAACTAATTAATAGCATCTACCCATGTAAGAATTTCAGTTTCGGTTAAGTACAAAAACTGATCTTACACATTTCATCTTTGCTCTGCTCTTCTTACTGCTCTGCCTTCATTTGTACTTTGGATTTATGCTCTTCTCACATACACCTTATTTGCATATCACACTCACCAAAATCATCCACAACAATTGGCTATATATATACGCATCTTGATTTGCAATCACTTGCCAGTCGGCTACAACAACATTTAGAATATTTATGAATGATCTATGCATAACTTAAGGTGTGGACCAAAACTTGCTCTTGAAAAACATCACTCATGTCGGCCACTATCACTGATCATTACCATTTGTCCAACAAACAACTTCCATACATTTGGAATCAAGACCTTCTGTAAGGTTAGCCTGTTCTTCTTCTGTCTGCTCTGAAAAATTGGAACCCGGTACTCAGATGTTAATATCTTTTGAATCCTTCATCACTGGAGGACAAAAATTTAGATTTAGGTTGTCTTGACAATGCATATGACTCCCCTAGATCTGCAACTAATCATGACTCTCCATCGGAGAGATCTGGACCAAATACCGGACCCTGTTACTGCTTTGATCTTAACTATCTAGACTTAGACAAATTCTGAATCTGACTTCTGGTATGAACAAATTGTGTTATGCAGATGATTGGGATGATCTTAGTTGCCATCAATGACAACACTTATCATGCCTAGCAATGTCTCTTGCCAACATCACTGATATGTTGGGATATGACTTTGAGATTGTATATAAGAAAGGGAAGGGCTAAAAGGTGATGTTCAAAAAGTTGTGGCTGAATGTTTGGTTTATCAAAGAAATAAGGGGGAGACAATTAAGACACTAGGTCTCTTGCAACCCTTATCTATTCCTAGCCAGCATTGGGAAGAGCTATCCATGGACTTCACCACAGGACTTCCCAAATCTAAATGTCATAATGTCATCATGGTAGTAGTTGATTGCCTCACTAAATATGCACATTTTATTGCATTATCACATCCTTTTACAACAAGTACAATGGAAAAAGTTTTTTTGGAGAATATCCAAAAGCTACATGGTACACCTAAGGTTATTGTCAGTGATCGTGATCCTATCTTTAATAGTCACTTTTGGAAAGATTTATTCTCATGTTTGGGTACTCAATTGGCTCATAGTTCTTCATACTACCCTCAATCAGATGGGCAAACTGAGGTTGTTAATAAGTGTTTGGAAGGATATCTACCTTGTTTCACTTCAAAGAAATAGACGCAATGGGTAGATTGGCTACCACTTGCAGAATGGTGGTATAATACTTCTTTTCATAGCTCATAAAAAATGTCTCCATTTTTGGCACTTTATGGATATCATCCTGCTTCCATCACATCATCATTAAAGGTGTCACCAAGAGTTCAGGCAGTAGAGGACCACTTGATTCATCAACAACAGGACTTTCAGGACTCAAGGAGAATTTATCCATGGCACAAAATCAAATGAAACAACAGGCGGACCAACATCATAGTGAAATAAATTTTGAAGTTGGGGATTGGGTCTTCTTGAGATTGCAGCCTTATAAGCAAATCTCACTGAAGCAACAAAAAAATAATAATAAGTTGTCTCCAAGATATTATGGGCCATACCAAATCATGCCAAAGATTGGTAGTGTTGCCTACAAGCTAGAGTTGCCACCAACAACAAATATACATCCAATTTTTCATGTTTCTTGTTTGAAGAAGGTAATTGGGCATAATATTCCTACTCAAACAATACTACCAGAGCTCAATGAAGAAGGAAGAATCATTTTGGAACCAGAGTGCATTCTTCAAATACGTACGAAGAAGCTGATGAATAGAACCCTCATTGGGTATCTCATCTCATGGAAGAACTTACCAGTTGAAGAGGCCACATGGGAGGACGAGGAGTTCATTCAAAAGAATCCACACTTGGTTAGCATTGAGGACAATGCTTCTTTGAAGAGGGGGGCATGCTACGCTCTTAATATTGGTGTATATTGGGTTATGAATAGTTGACTCGTGGCTATCTTAACTCCTAATTAAGTCATGCTATCATTATTATATTATTATTTAGTTAGATAGGTTGGACTAGGTCTTATATAGGGGTGTGTCTATTCATCCTAAGCATAATTAGGTATATATAGGAGGATGTGAGTCTTATTTCATCATCATATTGTGAAGTGTGCTCTCACTGGAGATATTTGGAGGTTGCCCCCTCGAAGTGGCTAGTTATTCTCATTTATTATCAAGTATTTGCAGAATATTTCTTATCATCTTCTTCCATTGTGCAAGTTATTTCATTACAAAATCCAAAGCAAATCCCAAGCCTAAGGCATGCGATTCCCAAAGCAAAATATAACGCAAGAACATTATAACGTGCTTGTGTTATGTTTTATTTTCCATTTTTCCTTTTTCACAAAAGTTTGCCTGATGTTTGTCATATTTGACATAACACAAGTGCATTATAACGCGCTCGTGTTATCTCTCCCTTGGAATGTTTTATGTTCAAGGTTACTAAGCATGTATGTATGTATCCTTGTATGTATGTATGCATGCATGTATGTATGTATGTATGTATGCCTACATGTATGTATGTATGTATGTATGTATGTATGTATGTATTGATGTATGTATGCCTATATGTATGTCTATATACTTATATGTATGTATGTATGTATATATATGTATGCTTGTATGTATATATGTATGCTTGTATGTATGCATGGTTGTATGTATGTATGTATGTATGCATGTTTGTATGTATGCATGTTTGTATGTATGCATGTGTGTATGCCTATATGTATGTATGTATGTATGTATGTATGCTTGTATGTATGTATATATGTATATAAGGGTTTTGAGTTTAGGGTATATAAGGACCTAAGCCCGTAGAGTTTTTAGGGTTGAGGGTTGAGATTTTTGGGTTTAGGGTTTAACTTATAGGGTTGATAATTGAGGGATTAGGGATTAATAAATAGGTTAAGGGTAGAGGGTAGAGCATAGAGGGTTGAGGGTTAAGGTTTAAGGGTTCAGGGTTGAGGCTTTAGGGATGAGGGTTAAGGGATTAGGGTTTAAGGTATAGTTTCGAGGGTAGAGGACGGTAGAGATGGGGGTGAGGTGGATAGGGGAGGAGAGGGGTGGATAAGGGTTGAGGGTTTAAGGGTCAAGGGTTTAGGGTTTAAGGGTTGAGGGTTTAGGGTCAAGAAGGATTAGGGTTTAGGGTTGAGAGAATAGGGTTTAGGGTTGAGGGATTAAGGTTTAAAATTGAGGGTTGAGGGTTTAGGGATACGGTTTAGAGTTTAGGGATAAGGGTTTAGGGTTTAGGACCATGAGGGATTAGGGTTTAGGGTTGAGGATTTCAGTCCATATAATTAGGGTTGAGGGTAGAGGGATTAGGGATAGGGTTTAGGGTTGAGGGATTAGGATTTAGGGTTAAGGGTTTAGGGATAAGGGATTAGAGTTTAAGGTATAGTGTCGAGGGTTAAGGGTTTAGGAATAGGTATAGCATTTAGGGTTGAGGGATTAGGGTTTAGGGTTTAGGGATAAGGAATTATGATTGATGGTTAAGGGATTAAGGTTTAGGGTTGAGGGATTAAGATTTAAGGTCGAGGGTCGAGGGTCGAGGGTTTAGGGATAGGGTTTAGAGTTTAGGGATAAGGGATTAGGGTTTAGGACCTTAAGGGATTAGGGTTTAGGGTTGAGGCTTTAGAGATAGCATTTAGGGTTGAGAGATTAGGGTTGAGGGTCAAGGGATTAGGATTAAGGTAGAGTGTTGAGGGTAGAGGGATTAGGGATAGGGTTTAGGGTTGAGGGATTAGGGTTTAGGGTTGAGGGCTTAGGGATAAGCGATTAGGGTTTAAGGTATAGTGTCGAGGGTTTAGGAATAGGGATAGAATTTAGGGTTTAGGGTTGAGGGATGTAAGGGTTTAGGGTTTATGGATAAGAAATTAGGGTTGAGGGTTTATGGATTAAGGTTTAGGGTTGAGGGATTAAGGTTTAAGGTTGAGGGTTGAGGGATAGGGTTTAGAGTTTACAGATAAGGGATTAGGGTTTAGGACCTTGAGGGATTATGGTTTAGGGTTGAGGCTTTAGGGATAGAGTTTAGGGTTGAGGGATTAGGGTTGATGGTTGATGGATTAGGGTTAAGGTAGATTGTTGAGGGTAGAGGGATTAGGGATGGGGTTTAGGGTTGAGGGATGTAAGGGTTTAGGGTTTAGGGATAAGGAATGAGGGTTGAGGGTTGAGGGATTATAGTTTAGGGTTGAGGGATTAAGGTGGTTTAAGGTTGAGGGTTGAGGGTTTAGGGATAAGGTTTAGAGTTTAGGGATAAGGGATTAGGGTTTAGGACCTTGATGGATTAGGGTTTAGGGTTGAGGCTTTAGGGAAAGTGTTTAGGGTTGAGGGATTAGGGTTGATGGTCGATGGATTAGGGTTAAGGTAGAGTGTTGAGGGTAGAGGGATTAGGGATAGGGTTTAGGGTTGAAGGATTAGGGTATAGGGTTGAGGGCTTAGGGATAAGGGATTAGGGTTTAAGGTATAGTGTCGAGGGTTGAGGGTTTAGGAATAGGGATAGTGTTTAGGGTTGAGGGATTAGGGTTTAGGGTTTAGGGTAAGGAATTAGAGTTGAGAGTTGAGGGATTAAGGTTTAGGGTTGATGGATTAAGGTTTAAGGTTGAGGGTTAAGGGTTGAGGGTTTTGGGATAGTGTTTAGGGTTGATGGTCAATGGATTAGGGTTAAGGTAGAGTGTTGAGGGTAGAGGGATTAGGGATAGGGTTTAGGGTTGAAGGTTTAGGGTTGAGGGATTAGGGTTTAGGGTTGAGGGATTAGGAATTAGGATTGAGAGTTGAGGGATTAAGGTTTAGGGTTGAGGGATTAAGGTTTAAGGTTGAGGGTTGAGGGTTGAGGGTTTAGGGATAGTATTTAGGGTTGAGGAATTAGGGTTAATTGTTGATGGATTAGCGTTAAGGTAGAGTGTTGAGGGTAGAGGGATTAGGGATAGGGTTTAGGGTTGAAGGTTTAGGGTTGAGGGATTAGGGTTTAGGGTTGAGGGCTTAGGGATAAGGGATTAGGGTTTAAGGTATAGTATTGAGGGTTGATGGTTTAGGGATAGGGATAATGTTTAGGGTTTATGGTTGAGGGATTAGGGTTTATGGTTTAGGGATAAGGAATTAGGGTTGAGAGTTGAGGGATTAAGGTTTAGGGTTGAGGGATTGAGGTTTAAGGTTGAGGGTTGAGGGTTGAGGGTTTAGGGATAATGTTTAGGGTTGAGGGATTAGGGTTGATGGTCGATGGATTAGGGTTAAGGTAGAGTTTTAAGGGTAGAGGGATTAGGGATAGGGTTTAGTGTTGAGGGATTAGGGTTCAGGGTTGAGGGCTTAGGGATACGGGATTAGGGTTCAAGGTATAGTGTTGAGGGTTGAGGGTTTATAAATAGGGATAGCGTTTAGGGTTTAGGGATAAGGAATTAGGGTTGAGGGTTGAGGTATTAAGGTTTAGGGTTGAGGGATTAAGGTTTAAGATTAAGGGTTTAGGGATAGGGTTTAGAGTTTAGGGATAAAGAATTAGGGTTTAGGGTTGAGGCTTTAGGGATAGCATTTAGGGTTGAGGGATTAGGGTTTAGGGTTGAGGGATTAGGGTTAAGGTAGAGTGTTGAGGGTAGAGGGATTAGGGACAGGGTTTAAGGTTGAGGGATTAGGGTTTAGGGTTGAGGGTTTATGGATAAGAGATTAGGGTTTAAGGCATAGTGTCGAGGGTTGAGGGTTTAGGAATAGGGATAGCATTTAGGGTCTAGGGTTGAGGGATTATGGTTTAGGGATAAGGGTTAAGGTAGAGTGTCGAGAGTAGAGGGTTTAGTGATAGGGTGTAGGATTTAGGGTTCACAAATTAGGGTTTAGGGTCGAGGGAATAAGGTTTAAGGTAAAGTGTTGAGGGTTTAGGGATATGGTTTAGGATTTGAGGTTTAAGGGTTGAGGGTTGAGGCTTTAGGGTTTAGGGTTTAGGGTTAAGTGAGAGACCTAGATGGCTAAGAACAGATGGAGAGGTAGACAAGGAGTGACTGAGAGATGTAGAGAGGGGAGAGGTAGAGAGGTGAGGGGGAGAGTTAGGTGAGATAGAAGAAATACATGGAGAAATAAATAATATAGATTTTTCTATAGCAGGACAAAATGCACTCACATTTTAATGTGAGTGCGTTATAACACAAGTACATTTTTTATTGCTATACAAATGGTACAAAGCCCTGGACCCCCATGATCTAGGCCCATATTCTCTATTTTTTTCTATTTATGCATGTGTTCTGACAAAAAAAAAACATTTTCATGTTGTTGGGAAGTTCACATGCACATTTATTTTTCTATATTTTTATTTTTCCTTCCTTTATTCTATATTTTTTATTTTTCCTTGGACTTTATTACTCTAATACGTTTATTTTTAGGTTTCCTTCTTATCTTTATTTCAATTTAGTTATTGTTGCAAAGGTGATTTGATGGCACAAAGTTTTAGCCCAAACCAGGGAAAAAAATCCTGCACATAATTCACTGAAGAATCTCAATATTACCGAGGCGATCAAATTATAGTTGTGTGAGAGTTTGATTTGCATACATTTTATTTAAGATATTCATAAAAATCATCAACTCTCGAAGACACCTCACACACATGTAATTACATGCGTGTGAGGCATCTTTGAGAGTTGATGATTTTATGCCTATGTCAAATAAAATGTATGCAAATCAAACTCTCACACAAGTGTAATCTGATCACCTCAGTAATACTTGAGATTCTTCAGAGAATTATGTGCAAGATTTTTTTACCCTGGTTTGGGCTAAAACTCTGTACCATCAAATCAACTTTGCAGCAATAACTAAATTGAAATAAAGATAAAAGGGAAACCTAAAAACAAATGTATTAGATCAATAAAGGAAGGAAAAATAAAAAATATAGAATAAAGGAAGAAAAAATAAAAAATACAGAAAAATAAATGTGCATGTGAACTTCCCAACAACATGCAAATGCTTTTTTTTGTCAGAACACGTGCATAAATAGAAGAAAACAGAGTATGTGGGCCTGGATCATAGGGGTCCAAGCCTTTGTAACATTTGTATAGAAATCCAAAACACACTCATGTTTCTTCCCAAGCCTTAGGCTCGGCATCACCAAACCATAACGCTATAGGGTATAGGGTAGAAGTTTGAAGGTTTAGGGATAATGTTCAAGGTTGAGTGTCCAAGGGTATAGGGTTTAAGGGTATCTAGGGGTTGAGAGTTTAGGGTTTAAGGGTTGAGGGATTAGGGTTTAAGGCATAGTGTTGAGGGTAGAGAGTTTAGGGATAGGGTTTAGGGTTGAAGGTTTAGGGGTTGAGGGTTGAGGCTTTAGGGCTGAGGGTTAAGGGATTAGAGTTTAAGGTATAGTGTCAAGGGTAGAAGTTTTAGGGATAGGGTTTAGGGTTTAAGGTTTAAGGGTTGAGGGTTGAGGCTTTATGGATAGGGTTTAGGATTTAGGGTTAAGGGTTTAAGGTATAGTGTCAAGGGTAAAGGGTTTAAGGTTTAAGGTTTAAGGGTTGAGGGTTGAGGCTTTAGGGATAGGGTTTAGAGTATAGGTATAAGGGATTAGGGTTTAAGGTATAGTGTCGAGGCTTGAGGATTTAGGGATAGGGTTTAGGATTTAGGTTTAAGGGTTGAGGGTTGAGGTTGAAGGTTGAGGCTTTAGGGATAAGGGTTTATAGTATATGGATAAGGGATTAGGGTTCAAGGTACAATGTCAAGTGTTGAGGGTTTAGGGATAAGGTTTAGGATTTAAGGTTTAAGGGTTGAGGTTTGAGGCTTTAGGGATAGGGTTTAGGGTTAGGGATTAGGATTTAAGGTACATTGTCGAGGGTTGAGGGTTTAGGGATTGGTTTTTAGTATTTAAGGTTTAAGGGTTGAGGGTTGAGGCTTTAGGGATAGGGTTTAGGGTTTAGGGATAAGGGATTAGGGTTTAAAGTACAGTGTCAAGGCTTGAGGGTTTAGGGATAGGGTTTAGGATTTAAGGTTTAAGGGTTGAGGGTTGAGGCTTTGGGATAAGAGAGAGACCTAGATGGCTAAGGTTTGAGAGATATGGGAGATATGGGGTGAGGTAGATAGGGGAGGAGAGGGGTGGATAAGGTTGAGGCTTTAAAGCTTTAGGGTTGAGGGATTAGGGTTTAAGGTATAGTGTTGAGGGTTGAGGGTTTATGGATAGGGTTTAGGATTTAAGGTTTAAGTGTTGAGGGTTGACACTTTAGGGATAGGGTTTATGGTTTAGGGATAAGGGATTAGGGTTTAGGGTTGAGGGATTAGGGTTTGAGGTATAGTGTTGAGGGTTGAGGTTTTAGGGATAGGGTTTAGGATTTAAGGTTTAAGGGTTGAGGGTTGAGGCTTTAGGGTTTAGGGATAAGGGATTAGGGTTTAGGGTTGAGGGATTAGGGTTTAGGGTTGAGGGATTAGGGTTTGAGGTATAGTGTTGAGGGTTTAGGGTTTAGGGATATGGTTTAGGATTTAAGGTTTAAGAGTTGAGGGTTGAGGCTTTAGGGATAGGGTTTAGGGTTTACAGATAAGGGATTAGGGTTTAAGGTATAGTGTCAAGGGTTGAGGGTTTAGGGATAAGGTTTAGGATTTAAGGTTTAAGGGTTGAGGGTTGAGGCTTTAGGGATAAGGGATTAGGGTTTAGTGTTGATGGATTAGGGTTTGAGGTATAGTTTAAGCTCTTCCCAAAAAATTAAGGAAATACATTACAAATACAACAAACAATAATACCTCGATTATAATGATTGACTAAACTATACCAAAAAATGTTAGTGAATTATTCACAACTACAAACAGTCTAAAAAAAAAACATTTGTTTTAAAATTTGGGAACTAACGGTGACCAAAAATAATTTTTTTTTGTGTACTTTAATTTGTTTTAAAATTTATTAACAATAGTGAACAAAAATTAATACAAAACAAAATATCAGGCTCTATCCTGATAAAATAAAGAAACTGAAGGAAATGTCTAGGGCATATGAACATGGAGATAACATCAGTTAAAGGGCATATGATCAAATATATAAAGGAATGTACCATAGAGGAAAATCACCATGATTATTTTAAAAAAATGATTGCAAGTTGCTATCTTTTCTTCAGATCCGTGTAATCATACTTAATTATGCATCTCCTCAATTTAAGTGCTACCAACTAAGAAAATACCAAGTACTGTCAATCACTCACACCATGGCTCATTTTTACCCCTGTACTAATATTGTGTAAAATTCACTCTCTACCAATTTTGTTTATTGTATTTGTAGGTATATTTGTTCTTGTAGATAATTCAAGATTATGTACAATTCTTTTTGTTTGGGTTATTTTTACACATGCTTTTGCATCTGCGTTTGCCATGGAGGATGAAGAAACCAGGGAGCTTTTTATACCATGTAGAGCATGTAGTCACAAATGTTTTAGAAAACATGGCAAATACCATGATAAAGAGCTCTTTAATGCGTGTGCCTCCTTCCTTAAAGTTATGCTTGGAGACTTTACACAAAAACTGGTAACTCTATACAATATTTTTCATTCTTTTATGTCCTGTACACTGTTAAGAACTTGTAAAATCTCATTGTATAATGTGCTTACCGTAGCACATTCCTCCTACATTTGTTTCACAATTTATGAATGACACAAACAAACATATGGTGTTGCAAGGCCCAAGTGGGTAGGAGTGGGATGTACAATTAGGGGGTACCATAAATAAAATGGAATTTAGGTAGGGTTGGGAAAATTTTGTGAATCATCATGGGCTGGAGATTAGAGAATTTGCTATGTTCAAGTACATATCCAAGTCATATTTTAAGGTTAAGATATTTCAAAGAATAGGGTGTGTGAAAAATATCAATGCTCTTCAGCTTATGAATACCAACATTGATACAAACAAAAGATGCCCTTCTTCTAACATAGTATGCAATTCAAGTCAACCAATGAGCTACAAGTTGCTGAATGAATTGGTTTTTGATGGGGAAAACAACAATGATGTTGAAGAAATGGAAGAAAATCAAAATTCTAAGTCTAATTTAATTTATTTCAACTTTCAAAGTAGGCATTTGAATTGTAGCTTTACCAGGAGGATTGGTACAACAAAAACTTATTTTTGTTACAGGCCATTCTTGGAAGAACCCTAGACATTATGGACCCTCTCATCTAGAAAAGCACATGACAGTGAACTCTGCCCCCTTATTTCAAATCAGATAAACCTTTTTATTCAATGAAAATGAAGTCACAAAATGTAAACTGACCAATATGCAAACTAGTAAGATCAAATTCTCTTCCTTCTATGCTTATTCCTCTTATTTTGTTAAGAGAAGATTGTGAAAAATGATGGGTTTAACAACCTAACATAAGGCAAAGCAGATTTGTTATTACATTTTTCTGAGGGATCTCTAATATTCTAATATAATTCAGTCTTCTATAATATGAACATCTGCATTTGTGTGAATGATAAGCTTTAACGACAATTTTTTTTAATAGTAGAGCATAACGTGCTTGCGTTATGTCTTAATTTATTTTCTTAAAAAGTTGTCCACTTTTTGGCCCCCCAACGTTTTGCACCCACCCTGGGGTTTTTTACTTGAAAAGGTTTTCCCCACATACATTTTGTGTTATGGTATTGCTGATTTGATTTATGTTGTGTATCTTCTTCTATGTTATTGTAAAGATTAAAAATTTGCATAACTCTCCCCTCATTAGTTTAGTGTAGAAATCTATTCCGCATACCTTTCTTCCTTTTAGTTGGTATTAGATCCTGACTAACTTTGGTCCTAGTTGTTGGGTAAAGGATTTTTTTGTATTGATCTTTGACTGAGTGGGAGATTGTGTAGAGCATTTTGTGATCTTGTTGCATGAAGAAGATGGAAAACACATCTGGAAGAATAGAGATGGAGAAGTTTAATGGTAGTAATTTCAAGTTGTGGAAAAAATGGAGGACATGCTTGTAGATCAAGATCTATGGGTTGCTATATCCAAAAAGATGCCAATGGGCATGAAACAAGAAGACTGGGATTTGATGGATTAGAAGGCTAAGGGTCTAATAAGACTCTATTTGGCTAACTCTATTTTGTTAAATGTCCATGAAGAGACTAAGGCTAAAAACTTGTGGAAGAAACTTGGTCAAATTTATCAGGCTAAATATCTGATAAATAAGTTGTTCTTGAGGAAGATGTACTCTCTAAGGATGGAAGATGGAGGATCTATCACAGATCACTTAAAAAAATTTAATATGTTTGTTGCCTAGTTCAGTTCTGTTGGAATGAAGATGGAGGAGGATTGTTGCATGACCTTGTTGTGTTCTTTGCTAGATTCATGGGACCACCTTGTGGTGGCCATTGGGAGTACCACTACTACCTTCAAGATGGATGAAGTGGTTGGATTGTTATTATCTAAAGAGATGTGGAGAAAATATTTTGAAATGACTAATGAGGCTCTTGCAGTTCATGGTCGATCAAAAGATAAAGGGAAAAAGGACAAGAAAGTAGATAAAAGAAGATCCAAATCCCATGGGAGATCTAAGTCTCCTGGAAAGTCCAAGGCAATGTGTTGGAACTAAGGAAAACCTGGGCACTTCTGAAAGGAGTGTAAGGAGGAGGAGAAGAAGAAAAATAACTTCTCTGATTTAGATTATAACAAGTCCCAAGATAATGGTGATGATTTTTTTGCTACCTTGGCCACCCATGCATCAAAAGATGTGTGGTTGATAGATTCTTGTGCTTCCTTCCACATGACCTCACATCAAGTTACTTCACAAAGTATGAAGAGTTTGATGGTGGGAAGGTGTACTTGGGTGATGAATCTCACTTGAAGATTATTTTCCATGGAAGAGTCTTGATCTAATTCATTGATGGATGAGTGAGGGGGATCAATGGTGTTCTGCATATCCCTGGTTTGACATGAAACCTTCTTTCTATAAGTTGAATGATGTGGGTGTGTAGGTTGTCTTCTCAAATGGAGGATGTAAGATGATGAGAGGAGCTATGATGCTTGCTAAGGGTGTTTAGAGAGGTACTCTATTTTAGCTGGATGCATGCACTATTCAGTACAATAGTTCTTCTATTTTGAAGAAGAGAGCTTTAGATTCTTCATCCTCACCATTGAAACCTACAGTGAAGAAGTGTTTTGCATCTACTTCTGATAGTTGTGCTTTTTGGGTACCTAAGTGTGCTTATGCTTTGGAGATGAAACTTCCTGCTAAGAAGACAATGTTGTGGCATGAGAGACTTGGTCACATTGGTGAGAAGGGTCTTAGAGACTTGAAAAATAAGAACCTCATCCAAGAGTTAAATGATTGTAATCTTGAGTTTATTTTTGTGAACATTGCATATATGGAAAGCAAAATCATGTTTAGTTTTACTCCATCTCTCACAAATCTTATGAGGTGTTGGATCTAATTCATTATGATGTGTTTGGTCCTATGAATGTTCCTTCGATTTCTAAATCAGTATATTTTGTATCATTCATTGATGATTATAGTAGAAGGACATGGGTTTATTTCCTTAGAAGCAAATATGAAGTCTTTAGTCAATTCAAAGAGTTTAAAGCTTTTGTAGAGAATCAAATTGGTAAAGAGATTAAGTGTCTAAGGATTAACAACAGTGGGGAGTTTTGTTCTATAAATTTCAAGAAGTTTTGTAAAGAACATGGGATTGAAAGACAAGACAAATCCATAAACCCCTTAAAAAAATGGAGTTACAGAGAGGATGAACATGATGTTGATGGAGAGGGCTAGGAGTATGCTTAGTGGAGATAGCCTTGAACATAAATTTTAGGATGAAGCTATAGCCATTGCTTGCTACCTGATTAATAGGTCTCCTACTTCAACACTTGTTGAGAAGACACCCATGGGGGTGTGGTCTATTAAAAATCCTTCATTGAGACATCTTTGAGTATTTGTTTGCGAGGCATATGCACATGTGCCTAAGGAGAAGAGGTCAAAATTGGTGAATAAGGTGGTTAAGTGTATCTTCATTTGCTATGGCGTCAGTGTGAAAGGGTACAAGATTTGGGATCCTGTGGTCAAAAAAGTCTTGTATAATAGAAGTGTTATCTTTAGAGAAATAAGTCCTCCTATTGTTCTACAACTAGAAGAGAAAGAAAAGAAAGAGGATGTGATTCAATTTCCTTCTACCCTTGAGAAGATTGAAATGAAATATCCTATTGGACCTGGTGATGAGGAGAGCCCTAGCAACTTTGAAAGTTTATAAGAAGAAGAAGAACCTCAACCTCAACTTATGAGGAGGTCTACATGGATTAGGAGGCATCCTGAGAGGTTTGGTTATTCATTTCTTGATTCTAGTTGTATTTTTGCCTTGATTTCTAACACTGATGAGCCTAGAACTATGAAAGAGGCTATGGGTATGAAAGATGCAAGTTCCTAGAAAGAGGCCATGGAAGAAGAGATGGCTTCTTTGGAAAAGAATAATACTTGGGACTTGGTACCTTTGCCTGAAGGATGAAAACTTGTTGGATGCAAATGTGTGTTCACAATGAAATTGACATACTCGGCATTCTATGAATATTCATGGATTTGTGGATTCAGATTGCACTGGAGATATTGACAATAGAAGATCCACCAATGGTTATGTTTTTACTATGTTTGGTGGTGAAATTAGTTGGATGAGTAAGATTACATGGCAGCAACTCATGCTTGTAAGGAAGCCATATGGATTAAGAGATTATGTTCTGACATTAGTTTTGATGCAGGGATGATTACCATTTGTTGTGATAGTCAAAATGCCATATGATTGGTGAAGAATATTACTTTCCACACAAGGACAAAGCATATTAAGTACCATTTTGTTTGTGATATGGTAGAGGATGGGAAGGTGAACTTGGAGAAAGTTGTCACTTTGATGAATGTTGCAGATTCCTTGACATAACCTGTGAGCATGAAGAAGTTTAGATGGTGTTAGGAGTCTGTGGGCCTCTCGGCCCCTAGTAGTTAAATCTTGTCATTCTATTGGCTCTTGAAAGGTGTTCAACAAGTGGGAGAATATTGGGAATTAAGGTGTCTCAACCTTTGCAAATCCTTAACATTATTATTTATTTAATTGTTATTATTTGCCTACATTTGTAATTATTCATGTATATTTTATTATGTCACTTTGTGGGAGTTGGCATGGTGATGTGTCATCCTACATGGAAGGTGGCTAGATGACATTTGTCCTCATATGAGGAAGTAGGCATCCTATTTTGTGGTAGGAATAGTTTTCCATGTGGTGGCATCTCTCTTGTGTTGTAAGAAGTTTTATGACAATTTATGATGCGTAAGAGTATGATAGATTTTATGACATTGTAAGAGCTAGAAATATAAATTCTTATGACAGGTATGACAAGTGTCACTAAGCATCTTTGCATGGGAAAGTGGGCACCCAAATTTGGGATATGACAGGTTGTAAGAGAATCATTTATTAATAGTTAGTTATGACAGATTCTCTTATAGTTGTAAGTGTTGTCATATATGACAGATTTTATGATGATATAAGAGCATCTGTCATACCTATTTTGGGCAAACTAGGGGCGCCTAAGTATGGAGGGTTGTAAGAGGTGTAAGGGAATATTGTACAAGTGTCGCAGGAGTCAAACATGTGTTGCGAAAGTGTGCCACATGTATTTGGATGCCCATCTCTTGTTGCTTGCTCTAGAAGCTTTCTTCATGCTTGTATCTCTCTATAAATAAGGTGCTTGTTAGAGTAGCTTGTATGGTTGATTTGTAGGTGTTGTTATGCTATTAAAATTACTCCAAATACTACATGTTGGTGAACTCCTAGAATCTTGGTTCTATAATTGTATTGTAGCCATTATTTGATTATTGGTTAATACATTGGGTTGTGCTTTGGAGTGTGGGATTTTTTACCTGAAAAGGTTTTCCCCATGTACATCTTGTGTTATGATATTACTGATTTGATTTATGTTGTGTATCTTCTTCTATATTACTGTAAAGATTAAAAATTTACATAACTCTCCCCTCATTAGTTTGGTGTAGGAAGCTATTTTGCATACCTTGCTTCCTTTCAATAAGATACAAACATAGCATGAAATTGTAAGGGTATGCAATTTTCAATGTCAGAAGATGCAAGTTGGGTCTGAAACGTACCATGCATTTCAGAATTCCAAAAAGTTTTACAACTTGCAACATTATTGTAGACGATATACTAGGTATGAATCCTAGTGTGTAATATGCAGACCACATTCCATTTCCATTTTGTAATTCCTATTTTAGGCCACATTTTAGAAACTATTTATAATTTGCAACTTTATGTAAACTGCGAGCCAGGTTTGAACCATGACATACATAATTAATTCCCTTTTCAATTTATAGTTCACAAACCATAACTCACTTGCAAAATGTGTATCAACTCCAATATTGTTAATTTAAATTAACCATATTCAAGATTATTCACACGAGTATGACCTCACTTGTAAAAATGAATGACAAATTCAAATGGGTTGTATTAGCATCCAAGATTCCAACAAACCTCATCAATGTAATGGCTATCGACTTGGGACATGTTGGGTTGGATGAGTTCAACACTAGGATGCGTGTAGACACAAGAATCATCCAAAGAACACAAAATTTGAGATCAAATAGGTTAGTTTCCTATTGTAGTTCAATTAGTAGACCTATTGATGACTTCTACCCCATGCTACAACCCCAACTCAAGGGAAATAAGGAATGTAGAGGGAAATGTAGTACAATTAATACAACCACAATACATAGATGAAATTTTTGGATTTCCCACTATAAATGAATATGTCACTATTACCATGAGATCCTCATAGAAATATTATGAGGATCATTTGAGAAACTACCTTGAAGTCATTAATAAGATGGATCATGAAGCCAAAAACAACTACCTCTAGACTTCCAAAGAAAGTCTTCATAAGTGAATTATGTGAATATATTATTGACATCATTACACTATTGATTAGAGATACAAGGAAAGAGAGAACATGAGAATTAAATTCTTGGATGTATCAATACATTACCAAGATTCTGGTTGGAAAGAAATTTATTGATTGAGCCACATTGATTAGTGACACATTACATGAGCAAATCTCTAACATGACTTAGACCAAGAAATTTTATATGACTTCCTACTGTAAGGAAAATAGAGGTGCGGAATATAGCTTCCGTAATGTTAATTCAAAGGGGATAATGTAGACAGGTTACTTTTAATTCAAATACAAAGATAAATACACCAGAAAAAACCCACCACCACAAGAGAGACTATCTTTATTACAGTAAACTTGATAGTTACAATAAAGATCCCAACACTTTTTCTTAGGTATCGATTCTCTACAATTATACAAAACCGTTCACTTCATCTGTACATCTACAGAATAAACTGTATAATGAATCTCTTCATCAACCTTCAACGACAACACTAGATTTGTATTTATTTCTAGTCTTCAAGAGCAAAACCATTTTTTTCTAACTTCTACCCTAATTGTTTGTTTCAACTGATCCATCGTCGCTGCCTTCCAACCATCGCAACTATTCATATTCATGTGAGACTTTTAGTCCCACATTCACTAGGTCATGTTGGACACTCTGGTTTATATACATTAACAGTCAGTAAGACTATCGTCAGCAATTTTGTTGCCGATGATGCCAAACTAAAAGCCCATTGGAATAGCCTAAACCATCAGTGAACACTTCACCATTCACTCTGATAGTTCCTCATCTCAGCGATGCCCAAAGCTCTTCTTCCTCCATTGGAGTGACCTCTGCCATCAGTCCAAGAACTTTACACTGCACCGATGAATAGCCTCTCACCGATCGCCTGGAGAAACCACCATCGGTGAGATCGTTAGCATTGGAGGAACTCCACAGAGCTGGGCTGATAGAAGTTCTTACGCCGATGCCAAACTCTTCGCTAACTTCCATCAAAGTAACTCATAACTATCAGAGTGACCACCACAGGCTTAGATGATGACAAAACTCATGCCGATAGCTCACTACCCTCAGTGAGACCTCACAAATCGGTCAAAGGCTTTTGAACTCCCACCAATAGTGAAAGTCTTGCAAATGGAGAACATGTGAATGTTATGAGGTTCTAAGCAGTAATATGAGACACTAGGTCTCTTCAATCTCCCACTTGTCAAAGAGATTACTGCTACGTCTTAATCCGCACACGATTACTGAGAATTATGGGTCTAAAGACCCATTCCATCTGAACACCATTTGAATATGGCCGTGCTCATTGGTTTAGTTAAGGCATCGGTGACATTTTCCAAAGTGTCAATCTTTTCCAGCTTCACCTTCCTGTCTTCCACCATATCACGAATAAAGTGATATTGGACATCAATATGTTTTGTCCTAGCATGAAAAGTAGGGTTCTTAGCCAAACATATAGCACTTTGATTGTCATAGTGAATTTGTATCTGCCCTGCATTAAAACCAACATCAGAACACAACCTCTTCAACCAAACAGCTTCTTGGCATGCACAAGTAGCTGCCATGTACTCTGCCTCTGTTGTGGACAAAGCAACTATAGCCTGTCGCTTGCTCATCCAACTGATAGCATCACCATTCAACGTGAATACATATCCACTGGTAGATCTTCTACTGTCAATGTCCCCTGCCCAATCAAAATCAACATATCCCTAAATGCTTATAGATCTCTGAGATCCAATTGAGTTTCCATGATAGAAAATAGCAAGGTTAGATGTCCCTTTCAAATACCTCATAACTCTTTTCATAGCATCCCAATGTGATCTTCCTAGATTCACCATAAATTGGCTCAAAACTCCCATTGCTTGGGCAATGTTTGGCCTGGTACAGACCATTGCGTACATTAAACTGCCAACAACACTTGCATAAGGCACTTTTTTCATGTCGTCAATTTCATTTGAGATTCTGGACAATCTTCAATAGATAGTTTCGTTCCCTGAAAAACTGGAACAACTAACTGTTTGGAATGAGACATATTAAATTTATCAAGAACATTGGTAATATGTTTTCTCTGGCTGAGCCAAAGCTTTCTCTTAGATCTGTCCCTTTTGATTTCCATTCCCAGAATGTACTTCGCTACCCCCAAATTCTTCATTTCAAATTTCAAGGACAACTAAGATTTTAATTCTGAAATCATCCCCTTACCATTGCCAATGAATAACATGTCATCCACTACAGTGCAATTATAAGAATCTGATCACCATCAATTTTATAATAGACACAATGATCAGATTTAGATCTCACATATCCCAAAGATAAAACATACGTATCAAATTTCATATACAACATTCTGGGAGATTGCTTCAAACCATAAAGAAACTTCTTAAGTTTACATACCAGATGTTCTTTACCTTTTACCACAAAATGCTCTGGCTGGGACATATAAATTTCTTCTTCAAGGTCCCCATGAAGAAATGTTGTTGTCACATCCATCTGCTCAATTTCAAAGTCATATGCTGCTACAAGTGACAACAGAAATCTAATGGATGTCAGCATAGCTACAGGAGAAAAAATTTCTCCATAATCTATACCTTCCTTTTGAGAATACCCCTTAGCAACCAGTCTTGCCTTGTACTTGTCAGTACTACCATCTAGACCATATTTCTTTTTAAATACCCACTTATAGCCCATAGGTTTCTACCTTCAGGCAAGGGCACCAGATCCTAGGTTCCATTTTTCTCCAACGATGACATTTTGTTATCCATGGCTTCCAACCAAGAATCTGAATCAGGTAAACTAATAGCTTCTTTCACAGTCTTGGGTTCATCAGCATCAGTAAGCAAAGCATAGGCACAACTTGAATCAAGTACTGAAAATCCATACCTATCTGGTTGTCTTCTTTCACATGTAGACCTCCTCAATGGTTGAGGTGCAGGTTCAGGTTCTTGCTCTGGATCTGAATCTTCGGAGCTATTCAAACTCACTTCTGAATCATCTAAACTTGATGCTTGTTGTTCCTCTTTTACAGGGGTCAAAGGAATATTAACAACACTCTTTTCTTTCTTCTTTTCTGTCTTCTCTGGCTGAGGATCAATAACCAAAGGTTTCAGCTCTCTAAAAATTACATTCCTGCTGTAAATTACTTTTTTAGTTTCAGGATTCCAAAGCTTGTACCCTTTAACACCGACTCCATAGCCAATAAAGATACATTTGCCTGCCTTGTAATCCAACTTAGATCTTTTCACCTCATGAATATGAGCATATGCCTCACAACCAAAGACACGAAGATGTCTTAGAGAGGGCTTCTTTCTAGACCATGCTTCCATAGGCGTCTTATCAACCAATGCCAAAGTAGGAGAATGATTCAACAAGTAACAAGCTGTAGCAGCTGCCGCAGCCTAGAACCTTTGTTCAGGACCAGCATAACTCAACATACTTCTTGCTTTCTCCATCAACGATCAATTTAACCTTTCAGCAACTCCATTTTGCTGTGGAGTATAAGGTGTAGTCTTATGCCTTTTAATTCCATGGTCTACACAATACTTATCAAAATCCACATTGCAATATTCACCACCATTATCTATTCTCAAGCATTTTATTTTTCTACCAATCTGATTTTCCACAAGAGTTTTAAATTCTTTAAACCGACTTAACACTTCTGATTTATTTTTCAAAAAATATACAAATGCTCTCCTTGAATAATCATCAATAAATGATACGTAGTATCTTGATTTAGATAAAGAAGGAACATCAACTAGACCAAAAACATCATAATGTACACAGTCCAGAACACCAGAAGATTTATGAGAACTAGAGTAAAAAGAAACACGGTTCTGTTTTCCATATATACAATGTTCATAGAAATTGAACTCCAAATTACAATCAATCAGCCCATCTACCAGGGTTTTGTTTTTCAACATTTTTAAACCTTTTTCACCTATGTGACCAAGTCTATCATGCCAGAGCATTGTTTTCTCTACAGGAAGTTTAACTTCCATAGAGTTTGCATCATGTGTTACAATAGTAGCTTTTTCAAATTTTACAGAGACACTATTATAGCACATTGGTTTAGCATCTAACCTATACAGCGTTCCAATGCATTCACCCTTTGCCAGTACAATAGAACCTCTAGTCATCTTACAGCCACCATTCACAAAAGTAACTTGTACTCCAACATCATTAAGCTTACTAACAGAAAGTAAATTTCAAGCTAGACCTGGTATGTGTAATACTCCATTCATTCCCTTTATTCTGCCCTCCAGGAACTGGATTCTGACTCTTCCTTGGCCAACAATTTCCAATGATGAATCACTTTCCAGGAACATTTTCCCACCAGCGTATGATTCATACTTTGTGAACCATTCTCTGTGAGATGTCATATGAAAAGATGCTCCTGAATCCACCAGCCATACATCTTCAGATGCAGGCATTGCTAAGGTAGCAATGAAAGCATCAGCATCACTTTGAAAAGAATCATTGTCAGAGAAGTTCTTCTTCTTCTTCTTTTCCTCTTTACAGTCTCTTCTGATGTGTACTTTCTGCCCACAATTCCAACACTTTACCTTGGACTTTGTGCCAGGAGATTTCGATCTCCCCTCTAATTTGGACTTAGACTTCTTGTCCTTCTTCTTGCCTCTTTCCTTTGATCTACCTCGAACAAACAGGGCCTCTTTGGCCATCTCAGAAGATTTCCTGCGCATCTCTTCAGATAACAATGAGGTATCAAGCACTTCAGTTGTAAACGTGGTTGTTGTACTTCCAATAGCCATCACAAGATGATCCCACGAGTCAGGTAAGGAACACAATAGAAGCATACAACAGTCCTCCTCTTCTATTTTTACACCTACAGACATCAACTGTGCAACGATCAGATTAAACAAGTTTAGATGGTCTGCTACAGATGCTCCTTCATCCATCTTCAGAGAGTACAACTTTTTTCTGAGGAAAAGTTTATTTACCAAGGACTTGCCCTAATAAATATTTCCCAACTTCTTCCACGAAGCGTTTGTAGTCTTCTCTTCATGGAAGTTCAATAGAACAGAATATGCTAAACTTAATCTTATCAATCCTCTGGCTTTCCTATCTGCTAGGTCCCAATCTTATTGCTTCATGACTGAAGGTTTAGTTTCAGACATAGCAACCCAAAGATCATTGTCGACCAGCATATCTTCAACTTTAAGCTTCCACAACTCAAAGTTTGTGCCATTGAACTTTTCAATGTCTATTTTTCCTGATGTACTTGCCATCTTATTTAACAAAATAGACCTCTACAGAACTCCCACTCATAGAACTAACACAAAAAAACCCAACCTACGAACAAGGATAACACAACTGGCCAGGCTTTGATACCACTTGTCAAGAAAGCAGAGGTGAGGAATATAGCTTCCCTAATGTTAATTCAAAGGGGATAATGCAGACAGGTTACGTTTAAATCAAATACAAAGATAAATACACCAGAAAAATAGAATAAACATTCAAGACAACAAAGAATGACACCAGATTTATGTGGGATAAACCCACCACCACAAGAGAGACTATCTTTATTATAGTAAACTTGATAGTTACAATAAAGATCCCAGATCTTTTGCTTAGGTATCGATTCTCTACAATTATACAAAACCATTCACTTCATCTGTACATCTACAGAATAAACTGTATAATCAAATCTCTTCATCAACCTTCAACGACAACACCAGATCTGTATTTATTTCCAGTCTTCAAGAGCAAAACCATTTTTTTCTAACTTCTGCCCTAACTGTTCATTTCAACTGATCCATCGTCGCTGCCTTCCAACCGTCACAACTGTTCATATGCATGTGATACTCTTAGTCCCACATTCACCAAGTTGTGTTGGACACTCCAGTTTATATACATTAACAGTCAGTAAGACTATCGTCAACAATTTTGTTGCCGACGATGCCAAACTAAAAGCCCATCAGAATAGCCTAAACCATTGACAAACACTTAACCATTCACTCTGATAGTTCCTCGTCTCAATGATTCCCAAAGCTCTTCTTCCTTCATCAGAGTGATCTCTGCCATCGGTCCAAGAACTTTACACTATGCTGATGAATAGCCTCTTGCCGATCGCCTAGAGAAACCACCATCGGTGAGATCGTTAGCATCAAAGGAACTCCACAGAGCTGGGCCAATAGTTCTTACGCTGATGCCAAACTCTTCACTAACTTCCATCGGAGTAACTCATAACTATCAAAGCGACCACCACGGGCTTAGCCGATGACAAAACTCATGCCGATAGCTCACTACCCTCAGTGAGACCTTGCAAATCGGTCAAAGGCTTCTGAACTCTCGCTGATAGTGAAAGTCTTGCCGATGGAGAACACATGAATGTTATGAGGTTCCAAGCAGTAATATGAGACACTATGTCTCTTCACCTACTTGGTTCATGCTCTATCTAGGAGCTAGAAATTTTTGGGCTACACATAGTAGGTGTAATGGGTCAAGGGTAACAAAAAAGTATATGAATATTACCATCATCTTGAAATCAAAGAAATTTGTAAACATTTTGTATGGGTTAATAAGAGTTAATGATGCCTTCATTTTTTATATCATTAGAGTTCTTGAAGGAGATTTTGGAAACAAAATGTCTATAGAAGCAATGATAGAAATAAATAGATGGGGCAATTGGTACATCCAATTTTCTACCTTTACGTATATCAGGGTTAGAGGCTTTGATAAAGAACCATATAAGTTGCCTAGATATGTTGGTGACAAGTTAGTACTATTAGAATTATGTAGACAATTAGTAGAGGTACAGAAGTTATGCTCATATAGGAAGGTAAAAGGGGTCTCATTCCTCATTATAATAAATAAATATTCTTATTTAACAATATAGTCTATTAGGAGTGTAGAGACTGAAATGGCTTAAGTCAACTTGAAGCTATATGATTCAAGACCCCTCTTTCACCCAAGTTCTAGTATATAAGGGCTTAAACTTGTTTGCAAAAATAGAGAAAAATTAGAGGATTTATGAAAAAATTATGATGATGAGCATGAAGTTAGAAAAATGAAGTATTCTCAATTAACTACATATCAATTAAAAATGCACCAAATTACAAATGTTCCCAAGGAGGTCAAAGATGATGGGAATGCACTAGATCCCTCATATGAAAAAGACCAAATAGCCTATAAACCACTCTTTAGAGTTGTATGGAGTGAGAAAGAATACAAATATGTTGAAAAAAGAATAAAGAAAGTTCTTACAAGGAGCAAATAATGGCTCAACATAATGTAAACAAAACTTGGTTTGGTCTACAATTACTATAGATTCATAGGGAACCTGACAAGCCCAAACTATGATCCCATTGAAAGAAATGCTAGAATCATAAATGTATCCATCTGATTATATAGTAACTGTAGTCTCACTGGAGAAACCATCTAGAGAGGAGGGAAAGAAAATGGCCAAGTCATCCATTGATTGTATGACATAGAAAATGGAAAAGGACAAAGTGACCAAGTAGGAGTTAAGAGACAAAGTTTCCTATTTGAATTCTTAAATTGAAAGTTTGGTTGGCTTAGTGGATTCTATTGCTACAACCTCTACTTATCAATCTATCCCTAGTATATAAAAGGGAGTATCTTCTATAAATGAATTTAAAAATGTAGTAATAGCCACTAGGGCATGTAGTAGTGAAGTATTGGTGCTTGGACATAAAATAATTGAATGATTTGCAAATGAATACAATAGATTTGTAGAGGAAGAGGAAGCAATTAAAATGATAAAAAATAATATAAATCAAGAATGAAATTATATCAAGACTGACTACCCTTATGTAGTGGAGTTCACTATGGTGGATTTCTATATTTTGGCTAATGAGGGTATTATGGATGGTTAAGAGCAATACATTCATAGGAAATGAGTGGAGGTATATAAATTTAGAAGGGATATATTACAAGGCTGCAAAGATAAATTTTAGGTGTCATATAATATTATGCATGATACATTGAAGTAAATTAGTGATTTTGTGAAAAGAATCAGATGTAGCTTGTATAATAAGAAAAATACTTTGAATTTCACACAAATTTTGAAGTCAAAGTTTGATGGCATGCTTTAAGCAAAGTCACCTAAAATTTGGGGAAATTTTGATTCTTCCTATATAACCAAATTAATGAGAATATGGATGGCATGTGAGGATTTCAAGAAAAATATTGTAGAGTATAAGCAAGTGCATGAGGAAATATTAGAGAACTTCATCTAGGCCAATGTCTATTTTATTCATTCAGATGGTTTTGATCCTAGTCTTGTGAAAGCGATGGTGAATAAGTTCCAACTATATAAACAAAAGTAGTCTCAAGCAAAAAATGGAGCAAATTGAGAGAGTGCACATCAAAATATCTTTATAATATAATGTAAAATAGAATGTGAAAGAATAGTAAACGTGAATTTTCACATTTTAGTGTATTTTGTCTTTTTATGACTTTTGGATGGAATGACCTTTTGTCTTCCCTATCCCAAATGTGCCTATATATCCCTCTTTGAGGCTCATTGTAAAGGACTTAACTTTTGGCTCTAAAGGTTTTCCTTTTGGGCTATTTTTGTGGAAACACATGAAAACAAGAATATGAATATAAGATATCAAATATTATTCCATTATTTCTAGGTTTTCATGTTTTGATTTTTGAATTCTAAATTTATTTTCTTTCCAACATTTCTATGCATATAATTTAATGAATGTTGATGGATTTAACATGTGTTTAAACCAATGATGTCTTGTTGATGGTGAGGTATTTTGTGTGGTTGAATGAACACAATTTGTGCAAGTAGGAATTTGATAACAATAATGCACATAGTTTTGCCTTTGAAGATCACACTGTTTCACATTGGGATCACAAATAAAGGGTTTGAGGGAGATTGGTTTCAAGTTGCATCTATCCGTTTATATAATGATATGTAGAAGGATTGAAGATGAGTTCAAACCCATTTTCTTTTCTCTCTAACCATTTCCTTTCCCACTTCTCTTTTCACTCTTTTCCATTTCAATGATAGATTATAATTATTTTAGGATTTGATGATAAATTTTAACCATAAAAGGCATACAATTTAAAAGATTTGTGATTTAAATGGTAAACTATTATTGCCTTGAAAATTAGGATGTAATTCCCAAAAGTTGGAACATATTTCATAAATGAATTTTCACCTTCCAACTTGTAAATTTTGATTTTGTAAGATATATGGTGTTTTTAATAGGATTAATCATGTTTTGATGCATTTGGAAATGAAATTGAGAATTTAAGTTTGCTAATAGTATTTTGTTTGCACTAAGTAGACCTCTTTTTCATATGGATTCAACTCCTAATGTTCATTGTAGCCCCTTGAATGGACTAGCCAAAGTGCTCTCCAACTGAGAGATTCTTGTAAACCTTGTGCAACAATTGAAGAAGACTCTTGAGGCCATCCACCTTCCAAGTAGGGGAACCTTTGTCATTCCAACTTGTGATGCTTCATGGATTGAAAGAATGTTGGTGCGTCAAATGTAACGCCCCGCCTTGAACACCTTAGAGAAATACACATTTATGCTACATGAAATAGGAACAAATTTTTTTTTTAAATGATTAAGATAACAAGTAATGTTAACATAACTAATTACGACATATTCTCTAAGAATCCAAGGCTGCATTACTTTACAAACCAACTAACATTATTTAACATACATCAGTAACTGATCTGAATCCAATGCACAATTAATTAACTTATTCATATTCATAACATGTCATCAAGTAATACAATCTACATGAATAAATACATAACGGAAATGCTTTCTTTACACATAAGTACATCATCACATCATTACATTGCCATTTTCAGACTACATCAGAATTACATACGTTATGAATGATCTGTTACAAAAATCTGGTACAAGATTATACACATACATCTTCATCAACTGGGACGAGTACAATTGTCTGAAAACTGGAATAAATCTCTTCTGCACATGAACTTCGACAAGAATAACCAATGGATAAAATAGCTCTTCCACCCGACCATGTGGAACCCTAAGGTCCACCCCTCGAGCTAGGAGTTAACATGAGGTCCCAAACAATGACAGTCAGGCAGACAAAAGACAAACAAGAACAAAGGATGACCAAATGCCCAATACAACACATGGCAATAACAACACAACACAACTTAACTCCCAGAGGCAACACATAACGAATGGGGAGAGTACAACTAGGGAATGCTAGGCTGCAGTAGGGAGGAGTGTCATCACATGGTTTGTCATGGGTTGTCCTGGTAAGCCTTCCTAGGCCCCAGCCCCCTATCTTGGGTTGTCCTGGTAGCCTCTCCCGACTCCCGGCCCCCATACAATGCTCATGCGAATCAACATACCTTTCATGAGGACAAGGTAGTTGATCTTGCCATTCCAGGCCTTCTCATCTCATCTCAAGCCTAAACAAGCACTTGATCCATGAGTGAGGCATCCACTTATCTTGTTTAGTGTGCTTAGCTACCCAAACCCCTAATTCATTATTTAGGTTATCACTGAGTTATCAAAACTCCCACATGGGTTGTCCTGGACGCCACTTTGGGCTCCGGCCCCCATTGAGAGCCACTCCCCTACCTGCATCTAGAAGACCCTACTCAACAAACATAGCAAACATCATCATGACAACGATGATACATGAACCATGCAAGGCATTAACCATCTTGCATAACCATTATTCTGATATGAACATATATATGTAATGATGCAAGGCATTCACCTTCTTGCATATCATCTCAATTACAAGGACATACTCTTAATACATTTTCCATGGCTTCCAATGAAGTAACTCATAAGAAAAATACTTTTTCATGAATACCGACGTCTCCCCATTGTCTAATCCAACACAACATCCCAAACAAATAAATAAATAAATCACAACATTCATGAAGAACCTTTCTACACATCATGATGCATTTAGAATATTTACATTCTTTCACAACACCATAACCAAATTCCTTATACATGACAAAAGGTGACATGACTTCAATAACTCAGGACACTTATCAACACATTACATGAAGTCGAAACACAACAACCTTGGCCTCTGGAAATGAACCCTTGACAACTTACACTTTGACCATTTCAAACAATATCAATTCACACTAACTAATTATCTAATACCTTTAAATCAAATTTCCAATACAACAATCATATACCTAATCCTTAATCCATTATCTTAACAAAATGAAGAAACCATATTAAAACCGATGTCAATCTAAATTAAATTTCATTAACCATAATATATAATCACAACGATTTTCTTTTAATCAAATAAATAATGGCAACGTTATTCTAAATTCCCAATTTTATTTGGCTTTTAAACAGTCAACTATACTTTTAAAATAATAATAATAATAATATTAATAATAGTAACAATTATTATTATTATTATTATTGTAATAATAACAATAATGATAATAATAATAATTATAATTATAATAATGATACTAATAATAACATTGATATTAATAGTATTATTGTTAATATACCAAGGGTCATTGAACACTATATATATACACATGCATTCAAACACATTGTAAGGAAAATAAACATTCCTTAGGGTTAATCTAAGCCAATCAAATGAAATGCATACAAGAAAGCACAACTAACCTAGATTAACAATGACGGGTTTCTGCAGACTAGAATTGAAACGATAAATCTTAATAAGAAAGCTCTGTTTCTGCCTCCAAAAAGTGACTTCTTCTCAGTGAAGTGCCTCAGATTCTGCACAATTATTATGCATACTGACAAAATACATTCTATCTATCAAGATGGTTGTAGATTAGTCTTAAACCTATAAATTGCATTTGCTTAAAAGTTTATAAAGTCCCTTGCCAATGAACCCAATTTGCATATTATGCACGCTTAGCAGGCCCATGAGACTTCATTTCTTTCAGGCGGCTGTAGCATAGCTCATGCCTTTGTCTATACTTCCACGTTTTACATATATGTCTCTCAGGATGAATGCAACTATATATCTGACAGAAATCCATTTCAAACTTCATTTTGACACGTTGAAGAGGATGCTGGCGCTAGTTCTAGAGTCTGGATTTACATCTGCCAGTTGCATTTGATTTTAGGTTTTCTAAAGTTTGTTCCACAAATCCATATTTGTGTATACACCTGTTTAAAAGCTCCCAGTATGGCGCATGATAATGGAGAAGACTGAAATTCAACGCTATATTTCATCTAAAGTGTTATTTCCACAGCATCTAATGCCTACATGCTACCAGAACATTTTCAATTATAATATCTGAAAACAATATGGTTTATGTTGCATTACTCGGAGATAGAATGTACGCTGATGAAGGAACATGGGAAGAAAGTTAGAGTTCTTTGGCAGCGTCACTTCCATGTCCTCTACAACTCTCTTGTTTAGAAAAAATTTGCACCATTAATCTGACGATCTCCTCAACGGTTTCTGTAGACACCATCTTAACAGTCTCAAGACATCAACAAGCGAAGGCAAACAAGTCTTCAAGCATACATTATATCAATTCAACCTTCCAAATCACAGATCAGATCCACGTGATAGACCAAAACCCGCAGCAGTTGGGATCAAGCCCACGATGCTCAAAATCGATCTGCAATGTTTTCTGTGCTAATTCAGAATCTCAGATAGTCTTTCTACCCAGGCAATTATATTTTGACAATGGCAAATCAATTTAACAGAGCATCAACGTTATATTTCTATCATCAATATTAAAGCTAAACCCCTTTCCAGTTCTGTACAGGAGAGCCTCATCAGTGGCATTGTGAAAGGCCTTATTCCATCTTTTAGCTGATATTCCCATTCGGGTAGTGACAGCATGAGCCAAGGCCAATGTGGGCAACTTGAGAGGCCTCTTAGAGGGCGTTCTAAGTGTCCGATAATCTAGAATTACATTCCATCCATTTCCATCTTCTACTTCCCTTATTGTGGCCTTTTTGTAAAACCTTTTGCCTATGATGGATCCACTAGTTGAAGTGATGGGCACGATAGCAAATGATTCGCCAAGTGCAGAGGGTGGGGTATATATAACGTCTGAATTACTATTGTTCTTTTTTTCTCTCGATTCTTCTGCCGCTGCTGTACTGTAATTACGAGATTTTAAAAGTCATTGAAATCTTAATGATAACGGGTATGCCAATACATTTGAGATGTTTTGTGGGGTGTGAACAGTTTGAGAACAGTGGTAAATGTGAATTTGTGAAGCTTCTTCATATCAAACACAAATTAATGAAAATAGAAGTTCAACAGACATCCTTGATAGAATGTATTAAATATGAGGGTAATCGATGACACGCTCGAACATTCTTTGATTAAATACACAACCTAAACGCATCAGTGAAAACCAAACAAAAATAAATAAAACGTGGATTAGATCTTTTATGAGCTTGTATACAGAGTGTCATTCGACAGGTTCTGCAACTTCTGCTTCTTATGTTAGGATTATCACATCGTATATAAGTTGAAGTTAGTAGTTTTATTCCTATCATTTGTGTGCAAAATAATGGAGTCGCCACAGTCTACTACAATCTCCCTATCACGCCCTGGCATTACAACTTGCAGTGTTCCTAATATTATCGGATCCCCGTTACAACTGTGTTGACACTATGGATGCTCTTTTTTTTGTATTGCTGATGCTTTATGCCCAACGACTATGTAGAAAGGGCAAAAACGGCCTGGAAATTAATAAAAGATAAAGGAATTTGAAATGATTCCAGGTATAGTTAGACAGAATAGTTAATGGATGAGAGGATAAGGGATTTGCAAAAGAAAAGTTCATGATTGAAACTATGCAGGAACTTTAGAAAAAAGAGATCTGAGAGATCTTAAGGAAGTGTCATTTTACATCTACAAACCCTACCAATATTACGCTGGTCTGAGAGTGCATACAGATGAAAATGCTGAAATACATCATTCATGATATGAAGAAGACTATCAAAAATGAATTATTGCAGGGATGATTGAACGATTCGGCAAAATAGTGGAAGGAAGACAATCGAATAACGGAATCCTTAAGCAGAAAGGAAGAATTTAAAACCCTTAGAGAAGATACTGTTTAAACATAGAGAGAATAGTCTACAGACATGAGCTTTGATGGCACAACACAGAATACAAACTGATTTCAGATCGTAATATATCTTAAAGTGGATGTCCAATCAACAAACTATTTGGAATCAAATAAACAGCAACAGCATTTGCAGATTCGGAATGAAGTTTAGAGATAAGGCATTCGACGGAACCTGGCTACGATATCAAATTGTCGAGTCTGCTTCAATTGCTGCCATTCCAAGCTGCTTATTCCAGCCTTCTTCTCTTTTCTTTCACCTGTAATGTTCTCCTCTTTGCCTCTACAGCTTTTCTTTTATAACACAGTCCCTTCCTTCTTCCAAGGGACTCAGCACGCGATCCCGTGCATCTCCCTTCTAAAAATATATTTTTATTTAATTTAATAATCCCAAGAGGTTACTCTTTTTTAAATATTAACACACAATTCTGACAACATTTAATTACTTTATAGCCGACCAACCATATTGTATTTAATAAAGTTATAACATTACAACAATCTATAATTGTACAACTATATATTAATTTATTTTATTAATTTAGTTGTAAATCACGAATTACTACATAACTTACAACTATTTTATTTATTTAAATATTTATTGTAAATAATATTATATTAAACAATACAAAATCTCTTACAATCTTTTTTTAACAACTATACTTCTAATAAAATAATAATTTATTTACAACAATAATTAACAACTATCGACATTATGCTCAATATTATCTTTTATAAATATATTTAATTATCAACATTATAATTTCTGTAATATGATTCTATCTAATGCACAACGATACCTTACACACTTAGACACTTTCTAACCTAGTTAGACTCCAAGGTGCAATATTACTTGTCCGCAAATCATGATCAAATGACAGACAACGACCACAAGGGTAACCTGACAACTAGACAACACAGACTAGGGACCTCACGTTAACTCCAAACAACTAATCCATTGGCGAAGGCACGCTTAGACCTAGTAATCAGGTGGAGTTGATGCCTAGTACCTGCATTCCTGCAACAACGCACGGTTAAGCATAACAAAATATATATATCCTCATGCAGTCCTATAGTGAATGGAAATCGCAGTGGTGTAGGGTACTCGAGAGAGAGTAATACGACACTGTTCCATTCACGTTTATGAATAAACATTTAACTATATTGAGCAAGATTTCCATTTACTAGTCAACAACATAAAATGATCAACTATCTCACAGTCCCATATAGTAAATATCATCAAAACATCTGTAACATCTAATTCATTTATCAGATTCTAAAGCATAAAATAATAGAATCCAACATCAACAATTGTTACTATACTGATTAGGTCCATAATGAAGTAACAAGATAACAAGAGATCCATCATCTACGGTCTAAGATACTGTCATAAAATCTAATACTACTAAACAAACATCAGTCTGACAGACGACAAGCTGAGGGGCACTACATCAAAAACCATATCAATAGAAATGGTGCTAGAAGGAGGGCCCATGATGGAATGTTAGGATAATTCATTTTATTTTTTTGATGTTTAATTTTCCTTATTTTATTTCTGAAATCTATCATCTTCAAAAACAAAACAAAAATATAAAATTTCAAAAAAGAGAGAATCACAAAATTGTCTATTATGCTAAAATTTGAAGAAGTTTTTACATGAAATTAGGGGTTATTTCATCTTTATGGAAAATCCTATGTGTATGCCTAGGTGTTTCCTCCAAATCCATATACATGCATGTAATTGGTTGCCTATCTTTTCCCCTAACATCAAGAAAAATGTATTTGAGAACCTTAAGGTTTGTAAAGATTTGATGATTAAAAATTAGATTTATCATGAAAATTTTTCTAGATCAATTATTTGTTAACACATTTTATGATGCAACATGTCAATGGTATTTTGGCCTTCCACAAAATTCCATACATTCATGTGGGTAAATTTGGAAAATACATTCTTGATGCAATTTGTGAAAAATATGGATCCATGAGAAATTTTCCTTCAATTTGTAGCAGTAAGGAGATAACTTTACACTTGTAAGAGATACATTGGGAGTAATCACAGTGGAACCTACTTCTTAGAGAGACCTAACATTGGACCACTTGGGATATGATTGTATGCAACAAGGAATTCAAATTCAAGTTTATTATGCTCCATAGTAGAATCAAATAGAATATCGACCAAATATGTATGTAACGTCGTTTAGTCAAACAAGCAATTATCCTCGGTCAAATTTGATGCCTCAACTAAATCAAATGACTTATTGGCGAGACACAACCTTTCACAATCCTTAATTGAATGAGTATACATGACCACAAGTGACATTAGATCTAAACAAATTTAATGCTTAGAACAATCAAAATAGCTCATTGACTTTTTAAGGACAAGATGCCATGTCTCAAATTTTGATACTATCTGGAATTACTTTATATGAAAATATTTCATGAATAATAATATGTGGTTAGATGAATAATTTGTTGTTTTGAAAGATGAATGATTATTTTAAAGATGAAATAAAACGAATGTTATATTCATGTTATTAATTTTGAAGCTTCAGCTATTAGGTTACTAACCTATTAATAGAAATTTGAGTTTATCATGAGGTGTAGGTTGTCGAAGACAAGGGTGTGGTTGAGCTAAAGGAGATTAGCAGCCTGGTAGGGTTAAGATGGAGGGATTTCTCTCAAACACATTACTTAGAGTCATGTAGATGCATTATAATTACATTATTTGATTTTGTTATATAGTTTATTTTATTGTGTTATAGTTAGATTATTTAATATTATGTGTGCATAGAAAAATAGATTAAATGATTTAATTATTTATTTAATTTTTATTTGGAGAATGAATATATAATATTAATATTATTATTATGTTTTATAGATAGTTGAGATAAACATGTTTATTATTTAATAATTAATTGTGATAAATTAGATAATTAAAATTAGAAAATAAACAAAGTTTTTAAAACAAAACAAAAGGAAAGAAAACAAGAAAACAATGGAAAATTAGAAAAGAAAAACTTTGTTTAGAAAATAAAACACAAAAGAAAGCAAAACAAAGTGAGGAAAAATAATTAAAGAAGAATAAAAACTCATTCTCAAAACACCAGAAAATGGATTCTTCTCAACTTTCTTTCTCATCTCTAAATTTGTAAACAAAAAAACAAGTTAATTGATACTGGAAAGAGGGATTTGGAAGAAGGTTAAAGATCTGGAACAAAGGAAGCTATTAGGAAATAGAAGGTTTGAAGTATTTGATTCATTGGAAAGCGAGACTCTAGGTTTTTATGCAAATCTATATTCTCAAAATTGTGTGTGGACAAAACTTTGTATTTTCTTTGGAAAAGATATGTTTCTTTTGTATTTTATGCATATTATAATTGTTGTGAATAATATCTGTACAAATATATGCAGTCGTAACCGTAAATACATTATTGTGTACTTGTTTTTATTAGTGAAATCTCATATATGTAAATAAATGTATAAATATACACACACACACACACACACACATATATATATAATTTGAGTAATATACATATATATATATGTACATATATATATACGTATATATATGTACATATAGATATATGTATATACATATATATATACATACATATATATATGTACATATAGATATATGTATATACATACATATATATATATATATATCTATATACATACATACATATATATATACATACATATATATATACATACATATATATATATACATACATATATATACATATACATACATATATATACATATATACATATACATACATATATACATATACATACATATATATATATATATATATATATATATATATATATATATATATATATATATATATATATATATATATATATATATATATATATATATATATAGAGAGAGAGAGAGAGAGAGAGAGAGAGAGAGAGAGAGAGAGAGAGAGATTTTTCCTGAACAAGTTTATATTAAAGCACTGAATTCTTTTATATTTCGAATGAATTTGAATTTGATTAAAGATTAAACATAGCATAAATCAGCCAAGGGCTGAATTACCATATTTAAGCATGGGCATGACACCCATATGGTGCTGCAGTCTCGATTGGGGGCTGCGACCCCCTGTTGATGCATAATCGAAACCTAGGTCTAATGTTGGAAATTCTGTGCTAGGATGGTGTGTCTCTTGATGAGTACAAGGAAATTGGTTAGAAACGAGACCCACCTCAGATCCAAGAGGGAGAGGGAAGCTATAGTGCAAATCATCCAGGGAGTTAATGATGATGGTGACATATGACTCAGAGATGAAGAGACCTTGAGTCATGCAATTGCTCGGGGCAATCAAGTGAAGAGGAGAAATAAAGGCAGCTATCAAATCAACACCCTTACCACTCACTAGGGAAATGCCTTCAGAAAATAGTGTGACTTCTCCTATAATGGTGAATAGAGACCCTCGAATACCTAATATAATAGAAATTGTCTCAAGTGAAGAGGAAGAGGAACCAGAAGAGTTCTCTTTGTCCAAAAGTGAAATGTAAATTTAATTGTTTTTCTAGAACCTCTATAGGGAACAAGGATGTAAAAATCCTCCAATAAATGAAATGAGACATTGGTTTTGAATATGTAAATGTTCTATGATTCAATGGGAATTGAGATGATTCAAAGTATGTGATTTAAAGATGGATAGTATATGATGACATCCCATGAATGATGATGTGGCAATGGAAGTGAATTAATAAGAAAAGATATAATCTTGATAAGAGGAAGAAATAAAATCACTTGTGAAATAAGTAAATCTAGGAATGATGGATAAACATTGACTGAGCCTTTTTAGAAGAGGAAACTTGGGATGAATGTTTAAAGGCAAGAGTGCCTAAAGCAGTATTAGGTTTTGGATATGATAATTTTAGAGCAATACATTGTTCTTTTTAGGATGTGAACATGGATCTAGTAGAATCCACAAGATCTTTTGAGAATGCAAGGTTCAGATGTCTTAAGGGTCTTCATTGGTGACCCATGATAAAAGTTTCTTATGTGTGAGCCTTTGTAGTGATTGAGTGTACTCGAGTGACCTTTGTAGGGTCATGATCATGTTTATGTGACTACTTTTTGATAGTGGAGTTACGACAAACCTTGTGTGAAAGGGAGTACCATGTTCCCGAGTGTAATTGAACTTGGTATACAAAAGAGGATGTTTGCTGGTTATACTTTTAATAAATACCTTTTTGGTAAATGCTTGCTTGAAAAGAATATTGCTTTGTCTCATGGAGAGTATGATCCTAAGTATGGATTGATTTTGCGATTGGGTCATGGTTTATGTTCCTATTTGTATTTTTTCTTAGTATTCATGTGGAACCTGGGTATATTTTTGTGATGCATTGTGGAACAAGGGGGTGTGAAAAGGATAGTTGCACAGTTCTTGTGGTGTTGGGGTGTGGGAATCTTGAGTGAAGTAGCAAACCCATGATTGATGAGAAGTGTCAATTGTTGCTTATTGGAAAGATGGATATATGTTTGAGAGAGATGGACTCTTGAGGTATTAAGGATGGATGTATGTTCCTAACTCAGTAGAGTTGAGGAAGCTTGTACTTGAAGAATTTCATAATGCACCTTATTCAGGGCACCTCGATGTAATGAAAAATGATAGGAGGATTCAAGAAGGATCTCACCTAATGTAATGCCCCTCGCTTTTTGCCTGTGACAGATGTTATTTTCATGTTTCCTATGACAGTTCTGGTTTAGATGATAGTCTTGTAGCGCATGTTTATAGTTTCGAGATGTTTAGACTTTTATGTTATGGTTTATGATCTCCTTGAGCTTGATGGACTCTTTGACATTCTGCTAGCTGATTATGGATCTATGTTAGGATGATGCTTGTTTACTTGTACTTTGTGCTTTCACAGTTGATGGACATGATTATGGATTGATGTTACTTTTAGTTTAATATGTTGTTCGATCATGATTATGGTGTATGACTGGTATTAGTTATTTAATGATGTGTTACTTGAACAGAATAGTGTTGCATTACTCGTGTCTGAGTACCCTGCCACACTGCGACTTCTGTTCATTATGCTTGTGATTACATGGTTATATATGTATATATGCACAACCTTGTTGTTCGTTGCAGGATGTAGGTACCGGGCCTCGACTCCACCTGACTTACCAGGTCTGAGCATGCCCTAGCCAATGGAATTATGGATTGGAGTTGACATGAGGTTCCCCTAATTAGTCAACATCCTCGAGGAGGATGAGCGATGAGCTTTTAGTGTTGTACCCTGTCGCCACCATTAGTGGACCATTGTCATCATTTGTCATTATGTCCTGTGGCTTCACTTTAGTCAGGTATCACCTTGTAAATTAGGGTATATCCAATTTGAGTGTCAATCCATGCATGATTAATATTTTATTTAGATAAGGTTAAAGTAAAGCTTAAATTAAATAAACATTGCTAGGGGATTATGTGTGTGGTTTATTAATTATAAATAATTTAATTATTGATAATTGGTAAATAAATAAATTAAACTAGATAAATGATTTAACGAAATGTTAAATTACAAATTGTAGCGGATTAAAATTAAAAAAAACAAAAAAACAAATGCATATGTGAAAATGAATAAACATCTCTAACGGTGATAAAATAAATCTAAACTAAAGTAATAGTGGGGTAAATTTGATTTACGGATATTTTAACGGTAAAACGGTATTGTCAGGGTAAAATGACTGTCTTGGAGGGAGAGATCCGGCCAAACCTATTAAATTTATATCGGATCATGATGAGTTTAATTAGTCTTTATTGAATAGATATTTATTATTAAAAAAAAAGGAGAAGAAATTATATTTAGTCAAGAATTGATAAAATTGCTTCTCTTCGGATAAAAAATAATTATTATCCGATAACCCTTGGGTTTGTTATTGCCATCACTATGATTTTTTTTTGGTACATTATTACATATAATCTTGCTAACATTTTTTTTGGTTTAAATATTAGGGTTGTCATATTTGGGGATAAGCAAATTTGCATCAGGTGCCGTCATGGGTAAGATTGAGGAATTGGGAGTCTGGGGGATAGTGAATTTTGCACCCCACGAGAGAGTGGGTTGTGGGGGAAAGGAAGGAATGTCTCTGCATTTACCCAAGGAGTCCATTCCGGGTTTTGAGAAAGTGGGATGTCAGAATGTCCCCGGCATTTATCCGGGGAGCTGAGTCCTGGTTGAGAGGGGGTTTTTCAGGAAGAGAAGGAAGGAGGGGGCTTGCAGAGGAAAGGAGACTTTGGGGAAAAGCTTAACAAACTACAGGTATGGTTCTGTGTATGTTTTATGCTCTTTTGCCAATGAAAATTAATAGAAATTAGTTTAATTGTGTCCTCCATGGATGGGATCTAATCAGGTTTTGGTGATAAATAACTTAAGTCAGATGTGAAACTCTCATGGTCTCCATCGTATCTTGCCTGGGAAACCTATCACAAATTTCCTTTTTGCTTGAGATTCAATGGAATACGATTTTTGTCATTCACCACATTTATACATTCTACACAGTTCCACCCAATTGACTTTTTTGCACTTAAATCTCAAAAGATCTTTCCTCTATTCTCCGTGATGTCAATCCATTGAGCTTCGGCCCACACAGATCTCTATCTTTTCTACAGCCTCTATAACCACTTACTTCCTCTTCACAAGGCTCTATCTTTGTTTATTCATAGACTAGTCCCTGTAGATAACACAAGACGCACTTTAAGTTGTTGAAGCTTCCTCACTGCAACCTACATGAACCCACTATGGTCTGTGTGATAATGATGGGTGTAATGCAATAATTGTTAGAGTAATCAGGTTTAATACCCAATTCCAGATTCCCCATATTGGCACAGGAGGGACGCTGACAGACTGACAGCTCTTTCTCATGCCAAACACAAATGCTTAAAAGTTTTAGTCTCTATTAAATCCTTATGGTGTATATCTACAATCACTGTCACCATGAAAATACAACATGACAACCATCATAAATTTAATAGGTATGCACCTTCAATTCTGGTATCAAATTTATCATATGCATTCCAAGAAAATAGTCGATTTCTGTTAGGAAACTTGCTAAATAGCTCAGTTGCTGTAGTTTATCTAATAATAGTGACTGCTAGAAGTCTCTTAAACATTATTCCCAATTCCCCCTTGATACTCGCCTTCCATGAGTTTACATCAGAGAGAGGAATCATACAGAGGTTGCAGTTTGATTTTAGAGCACTGCAGTTCACTTGATGATCACCCTCGTGCTTGAGAACAATAACCATAATGGGATCGCACTCAAACCCCATGAACCAATCTCTTTTTGAATCCTTCTAGAAGTGAGAGACTCGTGGTGGGAGAAACAGGAAAAAAAAAATTGAAATATGTTTTTGGATATTCCAACATCAGTTGTTGCTGGACCAATGGCGTGGATACTATTATTATTTTGGATACTCTATTCTGACTAGGCTGTTTCCCTTCCTACCATCCACTTTCCATTATGTAGTAGAAGTAAACCGAATATAAAGGAATGGGCATGGCCTTCCATTCATGATATTTATTGAAATCGAGATATATGATTCGAGTGTATTTTGTATCCTTGACACTCTATAATATTGAAACCTTTTAATGTATTTATATATTGTTATTCCTAAATGATCCATCAATCCCTAACCAGGTGCCGGCTGGAGGAATGTAGGTTAACTAGTAGAGTCTGGGTTTAACCACCAATCATTTCTACTGGGAAGATTTCTTGTAAAAACAAAATTCATTATGTGTGATTCTGTAGTCATTACATTCTATGGATGACATCTCATTGAGGTGTCCTATCAGATAGCTCGTTGCCTTGTCTATGCTTCAATCTACATTTGTTTGAAAGTTTTCATAAGCCTGAGACTCTAAACTGGAAGAGAAGGAGAGAGTGTTTAACTATCCCTAAACCATTTTGTTCTCTCTGGGACGGACGCCATTCCTGGCTGCCATCATGCATTCTCTGTGAACTATGAAGAAGCACAAACAAAAAAAAATAGAGAAGATAAAATTGTAGTAAGAAGACTTAGAGCAAATTTAGGGTTGCTTTTGTCCTTAGGGTTTAGGGTGCCACGTATAGTGCTAGGATCGATTGTTTAATATCATTCTTCTTATGCGATGGTCTATAGAAAATAAACCTTATTTACCCGGGATCTATGATGTGTTGTTAAGATAAATAACACTATAGCAATGTGAATTTTTTTTTTAGCATGCTTGGGCCGCCATAAGGAGAAATAAATTTTTTTTTTGGGGTAACATTATCTGTGGGCTTACGTTGGACATTAATACCTTGTTTTCACACATTTCAAAACTTAGTTTTAGGTTAGACTCGTAAAATTATTTAAAACTACTGATTTTTTTTATTATGATTTAAGGGGTTATTATTATTTTAAAAATATAATGCTACGGAGAAAAGCACATAGGCGCCCTAAAACACTGACAATTTTCCTTTTTAAAATGCTATCTATATACTAAACTTCAGAGAAATCAAGCCATTGAAATTGAGATAAGCTATTATCAGGATTATTAAATGATAAATTTAAATGTATATCAGATTTGGGTTAAGTGAATATTCAATGTGTTGATCCGTATGAAATGAATTTTAAACTTTCTTTATAACCCTTTAATCAATCGGAGATTATAATACGGACAATAGAAGTTTATTTTAGTTACGTCAATGGTAATTGTAGCATGTAGATTAATTAAATGATTATCTTTAATACTTATTTAAATATAATTCACTTTATTGTAAGACATAGGTTTATTCCTTGTAAGAAAACGATCAAACTATAAGCTTTATCTTGATGATTGTTATACTCGTGTAACAACTTAATCAAGTACAAATTGCTATAGTAGAAGTGGTTGTAAAAAGGCATAATTGGATCATAAGTATAATTGATTCTCGTGATATGTTAATTCAAACTATGGGTCATAAAACTATTCTTATAGTCTTTGATTGTGTAATCTTTTTGTGTGGCTAGAGTTCTAGAGGCTTAGCTTTGGAGGTCTTGAATTCCTGTGTTGTGTTGTTAGATGTCTTGAGATCATGATGTTGTAAGAAGCCTTGTTGTCTCTAGTTATGTATGGACTAAATGACAAATGAATGATAAATGTACTTCTTGTGGTTGTATTGTTATCCAATTGATTGTACTAGTCCCGTATCCAGTATTATGGTAAGATATGGAACAGGGTGACATGGAAATCTTAGAGTTGTAATGAATATGTATTATCATGGGCAATGGTCTAGGAGTCCTGCCCTTATAATTATGTTATGGAGGGTTAATGCTTTGTATTGTTATATATGGATAGTGTTATGCAAGATGGTCAATGCCTTGCATGGTTCCGTACCCTCATTGTTGTGATGTCTTGCTGCTTGTTGTGTAGGGTTTCCTAGTTGTAGGTAAGGGAGTGGCTTCCAATGTGGGGGCCAGTGCCAAGTGGCTAGCTAGGGTAACCCACTGGGAGTTGGTAATTCAGTGATAACATAATAAAATACCTAGGGGTTGGGTAGTTTTCACATTAACAAGATAATAAGATGTTTGGTTCCTCACTCATGCCTGTAGTGCTAGTTCAGACTAAGGATGAGGGGAGAAGGCCGGGATTGGTAGATCTACTTCCTTGTCATCATGAAAGGAAGGTTGATACCGCATGTGTCATCCTATGGGGCCGGTGTCTAGAGAGAGATTGCCAGGGTAACCATAGATGGGGACCGGTGTCTAGAGAGAGACTGCCTGGGTAACCCATGTTAGGACCATGCGATGACACTCTCCTTACTACAGTCTAGCACTCCCTAGTTGTACTCTCCCTATTTGCTAAGTGTTGCCTTTGGAAGTACTGTTGTGTTGTTTGTGATGGTGACTTGTGATAGTCATGTGTTGTCTCATAGCCTACTGTCTACCTGACTGTTTGTTGTAGTGGGGACCTCATGTTAACTCCTAGCTCGGGGGGGTGGACCTCAGGGTTCCAGATGGTCGGGTGGAAGAGCTTTATCCATTGGCCCTTTTCCTTTGCTGTTACTTGTAAGAGAGAGGGGACACTCCTAGTGTATCAGACATCAGATCTTGTACCTGTTTTGAAGACACTTATTGTGCTCATGTTCTAGCCGGTGTATCAATGGATTCAGATTGTATGTATTCAAATGTAATCAGAATAGTAATGATGTAATTCACACAATGATGTACTCATTTGTATAGACTTGGAATATGTGCATGTAATCATGATTAAAGTTGAGTATCTAAATGATGTCATGAAATGGAGTTGTATATGTGTAATCAATATTGTAATAGAGTTAGAATGATTTGTCGATGTTAGTTAGTTATGCATGTATACTATGTTGGTTAAATTGCCTAGTAATGCAACCATGGGACCTTTGAAGACAAGTTGTTAGTTAATGATGTGTATTGAATTGCTAAACATTACCTTGTTATCTTATACAAATTTTTTTTTTGTTTTCCGCTTTGCATAGCATAGATGTGTTGTTTTCCAAGGTTTTCATGGCGGGGCACCACACCTAATCTGTAGCTGATGTTTAGAATGCCAATGAGTTAAGGCTGAGCATGTACATCTGACGACACTTTTTACACCCATTTAGTATGTCTTATTGAAGTTTAAAGTAAGTAATGATAACCGATTCTTGATGGAAGAAGGGTGTGTTGTGATATCTTGGTAGTTAAATATTTGCTAGTATATAACTATATGACTGTATGATTTTGCATGATGATTGTAATGCAATCTTTTTTGTTAGATATCTTGAGTGATGTTTTGTGGATAGTAGAAGCAATTTTATGTTATAGATAAGTTGGAGTCTTGGATAGGCTTATTGTTTTGTATGTTTGAGTGTGTTCTCTTCACTCACGCAATCTTTTTGGATCCAGGCGTAGTGTAGCATCATACTCCCTCTCTTGTGGCTAGAATTAGTCACATAGTTCTTGTCATGTGAAACTTTTGACTTTTGACTTTTATTTATTTGACTTTGATAAATTCTCTAACGTTGTAAGGACCAACATTAAGATTTTTATTTCTTTTATTTATGGAAAGCATAGCCATCAAAATTGTTTTTACTTATCTTATGACCTTGATGGTCACGTTGTATTTACTGTTGAAATTGTGTGCATTTTTATGCCTTATTGTTGAAATTGACTTTTTCTTTCTTTTGGAATTATTTATTTATTTATTATTGGTGGCTATGCTTGAGTGTTTTAAATTGTTGGTCATGTATAATGTTATGTTTTCTATCATGTCCATGATGGGCCTCTGATAGGTTGTGTAAGGGAGTAGGATGCGGAGAATGTACTATTTCGTGGCAAGTGTGTTACTAAGAGTTTTAGCAGATTGTTTTCTTTAGTTATTGTTAGATACAAGGAACAACATGTAAAAAGTTGAGGAAGTTCTGAAATGGTTTTTTGTGTCATTTTGAATCACTTGAAGTAAGATGAAATTTTTGTTTGAAGTTAAAGATTGTGGGGTAAAAAGGAATTTTTGAAAGAGGAATTAAAAAAAAGGGGTTGATAAGGAATTGATGAAAGTTAAAAGAAGGTGAATGTTGAAATCAAGCCGTCAGTTTGTGAAGTTTCTTGTGATATAGATGCTTAGTGTTCTTTAAATGATTTTACATTGTTTCCATTATGATAGATAAGGACATAGAGAAGACATTTTTTGGAATTTACATTCTTGAAAAATATGATGGTTTAAACAGATTATAGCAAAGAGAAATGTTTAGTAGAGAGTTGAAAAATGAATTGATGATGAGTTGTTTGAAACTGGATTGTGGTTGAATAAATGAATTGACAAAGAAGATCACTGGTATGTTAGAATGTTTTAAAGACATAAGTCTTCTCATTTTGAGAAAAGGAAAATAATTAGACAACAGAAGTAGGAAATAGTAAAGAGATTGAATAAATTGAATTGTTAGAGCATTGTATAGAAGCACGAGAAAGATAAGGAAGAATTTTTCAATAAATCTTGAATTGTAGACCCAGATGAAGTTTGGTTGCAAGTAATGAAAAGGGAAACTGATTCCATTGATAGGAATATGAATAGTATAGTTTCAAAGATGTTGTTTGCATAGTGATAGATGAACTAGATGGTGCAAATTTTTAGGAGTTTTACCTCGTTGTTGGTCACAACCAATGGTTGCTTGGGGACTGATTCCTTGATATTATATTGTGTTACCGTAAGATTTCATGACCCATGTGGTGTTGATTCTTGCTTATATATATGATTATGTGAATTGATTTATGCCTCATTAAAGATGTAATTATTATTCTTATGCGAGGATGAATGTAGATGTATGGTAGTTGTACCATGTGATGGATTAGATATTAAATTGGCAGTTGTGCCATGTGAATTGATTGATTGTACACTTGGATTATTTGATGGATGCAATGATAATTGCGAATTGAGATATTATTTTATTTATGGTAGAGTAGGACCAAAATTCTTGGGAAAATGCAGAGGATGTTGATAGATCATTCCTCATCTAAGATTTTAGTTCATGCATATGATGACATTTATTATATTATTGATATTTGATGCATAAGACTCTTTATGTAGATGTTTTGTTATAAGACATTGAGACGATGTCTCTTAGAAAGTGGGGAAAGATGTCACATTTCAAATTTTGATACTATCTTGAATTACTTTATATGGAAATATTTCATGAATAATAATATGCAGTTAGATGAATAATTTGCCATTTTCAAAGATGAATTATTATTTTAAAGATGAAATGAAATGAATGTTATATTCACGTTATTAATTTTGAAGCTTCGGCTATTGGGTTACTAACCTTTAATAGAAATTTGAGTTTATCATGAGTTGTAGGTTATCAAAGACAAGTACGGGCTTCCTTGCTATTTAAAGAATGATAATAGAGACTAATTTCTATAAAAGGGGGTTGGGTGGTTTGAACCCCTAGTGGGAAGGAATGATCTAAATGTTGGCAAGAGACACTATATGGATTCATGATTGTTGTCATTGATGGCAACAAAGTTCATCCCACACATCTGCAGGACATGGTATGTCTTTACCAGAAGACAGAGTGCAAAGTGTTGAGGTCCAGTAAGCAGGAACAGAGCAGTCAGTAAGGTTTGACAGATAGGTCCGGATCTCTCAGAGGAAGTATCTTGGTGAAGTGCAGATTTTAGGAAGTCAAGAGGACTACCTTGAGTGATAGATTCCAAGGATTTAGCCTCTAGTGATAGATGAAAAAGATATGATCACTTGAGTATCGGGTTCCTGATTGGTAGTGTGACAGAAGAAGAACTGACTGACAGAGAATCAGACATTACTCTGGATGTGTTATTGATGATGGAAGAGGTTCTTAAAGCATAAGTCTTGTTTGGCCGACATGATTGATGACTTCTACAAGTATATGCTTGATCCGCATTACTTGGTATGCAAGGATTCAGCCGACAGATCAGAGTTTATGAAAAGATTGACTATTCCAGATGCTGACTTGAAAGGTGATGAAATCACTTGTGTGGATATATATTCAAGATGGATTTAGTTGTGAGAGGTGTTGTGGTTGGTGAGGATATGTGAATAAAAGTAGAAGAGTAGAGCAGAAGCAATAAGGAAGGTCCGGTATGTGAAAGGAAAGTAGCATAAGAGAAGAAGAAAGATGAAGTGCAACAAATCAGTATATTGAGCCTAACCGGAACTGAACTCCAGCATATGTAGATGCTCCCAATTAGTTCAAGTATTATATAACACTCCTTTTGTAGACAGTGAGTCTCTTGTAGGCAGTGTGCCTCTTGTGAGCAGTGTGCTCGGGTAGTGAGCCCTAATTGGCAAGTGCCATTTTGTATTTCCATTCTTCTAACAGAGAATACAATCTTGGGTTAATCACCTCATGGTTTTCTCCCTTAACAGGGTTTCCACGTCAAAAATATTGTATCATGTGTATTTCCATTTCATGGTTATGTTTGCTTATTTGAATTAATGCTGCATTGTTATTAAGAAAGTTTAGAAAGAAGAAATAATTAGGATAACTGATTCACCCCCCCTCTCAGCTATCAACAATTGGTATCAGAGCCAAGTTCCTCCTATTAGAGTCTAACAACTTGAGGAAGATCTGGGAACCCAAATGGATGCATATGGTTTAAGGGAGCAACTCAAGACTACCCTTGATGATCTTGAACAGTCAAACTTTGAAGTCAATGAATTAAAGGAAAGACTCAAGCAGGCTGATGATTTCATGAGAGAACTAAAAGACAAATTAAGTCTCTCTATGAAAAAGAGAAAGGAGCTGCTTCAGCAATTGGCAAGATAAGGTGAAGCAAATGATGCAAATGAAGAGTTGAATGAGAAAACCAAGTTGTGTGAAAAGTTATCAAAAGAAATCATTATGGTAAGACATGAAATGGAATCAGTAGTTATGAAGTTTACCCAAGAAATTGAAGAGAAAATAAAAACTGGAGACAATCTAAGACAATCTCTCAAGGAGAAATCATAAGATTGCCACCAGATGGATATAATTATTAGACATCTTGAATCTGATCTTGAAGATGCTAAAGTTAATGAAGAAAAACTTGAGGATCAAATTGTCTCTCTCAAAAGGGATCTTCAAATAGCAAATGAATATAAAGAGAAATTCAAGATAAGTTCTGCTCAACTTGAAGTTCTTCTTGAAAGTCAAAAGAAGGTAGATGACAAGTGTGGTTTGGGATATGAGAAAGGAGAAAGCTTTGGATCCAGTCAGAAGAATTTGGATCAGAAAATCCAAGGAACAGGCCTAGAAGACCTCCGATAAGACAACCTAATGCTCAAAGATATCCATCCTTCAATGGATACTGCCACAACTGCAATAACTTTGGTCATAAAGCTAATCAGTGCAGAAAGAGAATGAATCAGACTAATTCATCCTTCTCTGGACAGTGTTTTAATTGCAAAAGGTATGGTCACAAATCTCATGAATGCAGAAATATGCAAATGAACAAATCATTCAATGGTAGATGCTTTGCATGCAATAGAATAGTTCATATGGCTAATCAATGCAGATCAAGAGGATATTAGTCAAATATGCAAAGAAATGTTGTTTGTCAAATCTACAATAGATCCGGTCATAGTGCAAAATTCTATAGAAGCAAGAATCAGGACAAAAAAGGTCTGGTATATCATAATCAGAATCAAGATAAGGGTAAACAAAAAGTGAATGCAGATGAAGTCAAAAGAGAGATGAACAAGATTTGGGTGAAGAAAAGTACAGAGAATGTAGAGGATGGATCCACACCAGACTCTGGTATTGATAGTCCTTCCAGAAATTAAAAGGTGAGCTCTGGCTCAGGGGGAGACACAAAGAAAACCTTGTTCCCCCAGCTAGTCAATTGGTGCTGGAACCGGCACAAGAAGAGTTGCGGATTGAAGGGTTCATAAGGGAAACATCCAAACAGACTATGGTTAAGACTTGGAAGATCCGCAAGATGTTTAAAGATCAGGATTCATCTGGTTCTTCAAGTCATCTGAATAAGGCAAACCGGAATAACTTAGGTCGAGCATTTATTGCAACCTGACATTAGGGTTTGCAGAGCAATATAAGGGTTTTCTCATTAATCACTTGTTCATTCTGCATTCAAGAAGAAATGAAAAGTGAAGCTCTGCAACAAATTTCCTCAAAGCTCATCTAAGATCATTTGCAGAAGCCATTTCATCCAGAAATCATTAGGCCAACTCTGTGAAACTGAAAGGCGCAAAAGGTATTTCCCTTTCTCAATATCTCTCTGCAAATCTTTTGAAAGATGGACACTCTGAATATAGTAAAGATCTCTGATAGGCCTCGCCCTGAATTTAAGAAACTTCCATACAAATCATTGGAGGTAGATTCCCTAGGAGTATTCTCTAGTGTTCCGCATAGTGTGCTGCACACAGAAGATATTAGGGTTTACATACACGTAAATATTGAAGAGTTTGGGGAGTTCAAACTAAGAGATATCTATCACAAACAACTGATAGACGATGCTTTTGAGCTTAAACCAGAATATAAGGGCATCCAGGAGAAACATTTTGATCAGTTCATTCATTTCCCCTGCTTTGAAGAAGATGAATGGGTCCGGTATGTATTGAGTAGAGTGCATGATAATTTCCTTTGGCTGAACAGACCTTGCAAGATCACAAAGGAGGCAATTAGGGTAGTAACTGGTTTATACTCCTCCGGAGGGATACTTGTCCTCAAATCTATTAAAAAGAACATTGTAATTGAGGCCATCGGATCAAAATTTGATAAGAGGGCAATGACCATTGAAGATATTACTGACCTAGATATCAAGTTTGCATCTACGATAATAGGATACAAGATATATCACTCCAGTAGGGAGAATTCAGTATCCAGAACTACAGTATATACTGCCTATGAGATGCTGAGAAAGAATGTAGAATATGATCTCTATGAACTTATTTTGAACCAATTAATGGAAAACATCCAGAAGATCAAAAATGACAAGAAGAATTCTTTTAAGTATGGTGGACTAATACTATGTCTCTTTTTCTACTTCATGAATGAGCTGCCCAGATCAAATGGATGGGTATGGCAAAATGACAAACTGGTAGCAATTCAAATCAGAGATTACTTGCATGAACTTGGGGATACCAAGGCAAGGAATATAGCTCTATGGGGTTACTTCAAGCACTTTCAAAATACAATGCAAACCAGAGAAAGAATCCCCAATTCAATAGTTGAGAAATACAAGGATACAGTGTGCTTCATGGTAGACACTGATCAATGCCTAATGGAGGCAGTAGAACCAAGAATTGTGTGGATCATGCCCATGGGGTATGAAGTTGATGAACAAATTGTGGAGCTACATGTTCAACACATGCTAAGTCAACCAAAGGATCCAAAGGCAGAAAGGTTTGGAACCTTTGAAGAGCTAAGTATAAAAGTTCATGTGGAACTCAGACAACCAGAAATGAAGAGGAAAGTAAGAAAGGAAGTTGAAGAAATTGCCAAAGGCTTAGGTATCTCAAAGGAGGCACTTGATGCCAATAGGGAAAAGAGGCAAAGGGCAGAGAAAGAGGTGAAAGAGGCAGAAAAGATAAGTAAGGAAAGTGCTCCGGTAGAATCTTCCACCCGGACAAGGTCATCAAAGAGATCAGCACCTGTCACAGCCAAAAGCTCAAGAACATCAAAACCGAAAGTCCAGGCATCCGAAAAAGGAGAAAAGAGAATAAAGAAAAAGGCAACAAGGTCCTATGTTAGCCTCAAGGATGATGATGAAACTGAATCAGATGAGGAGATAAGGAAACTGAAGAAGAAGAAGAAATCATCCGGTGAACACTCTATCCATCAAGAAGAAGAAGAGAAGGAAGAGGAATTTGTTGAAAAACCCACTCTCTCCTTAGATGTTGTAGTGAAAGCAGTCACTGTGGATGGGAACTTGCAACTCTTAACTGAATTCTATGATGATTATAATGAGGCTGACCAAAAGATCTTGCAGGAAGCTACAGTTAAGTTTCTAAACATATATAATAAGGCCTTTATTGAAATTATATCTCTTATTCCCAAGAGCCTAGAAAAGGAGTTAGAAATGAGAAAGACTAATGCCATGGCAAAAGACCTTGAGATTCAGGAACAGATAGCTATTTAGCTATATCCTTCAATCAATCCCAAGACAATGACTATGATATTCAAAGATTGCAAGGATGAGTTCAGGAGCAAAGCAAGGATGAATCAACTCATGCTTGGTGAAACTGACAAGGTAGCCAAGGATACAAAAGAGATTCTCTGGAAAACCTTCAAAAGATTCAATCTTCCTATCATAGAGGACTTGGGTGCTGACCCCTCGGCCACAAATGTTGTAGAGGAATCTACTAAGAAAATGACAGAAGAGGTGGGCCTTGAATAAACTAACATTTCTCCTCCAGTTTCCCCTATAGTCTTCGGATCCAAAGGAGAAGAAAGAGTAAAGGAGAAAGAAGTAGAGGTGAAGGGAAAAGAAGATATCAGTGCGAAGGTTGTGGAAGGGGAGAAAGCTCCCAAAGACAGTTCTGTGACTGTAGAAGAAAAGAAAAATCTATCTCTAGCAAGAGACACTACAGAATCTGTCAAGGACTTTTTGACAAAAGCCACTATGGAAATTAATGAACCGGATCTATTAAAAGGGCCACTAGACTTTGACTCTCTATCTCCGGTGCAAACAATGAAGATAGCTTCATTTGCAAATGCGAAGGCCAAAGAGAAACTACTGAAATCTCACATGGAAGACTGTAAGCTTATAGATGTAGCATCCAGAGTTTTGGAAAAGATTATGTCATCATTTCAGAAGGATCCCACAGCCTCCTCTTCCAGTAATCTCAAAACTCTAGTCAGCAGTGTTAGTACACATTTTGATTCTCTAGAGAAGTCAACTGAAGAAAAGGTCCGGAAGGAGTTTTTGGATAAGAGATTCTCTGAAGTACAGGGTCTGATAACAAATGATAGGAGAGTTATGGATATTGGGATAAAGAGCTTGGAAAATGCTCTTAAAGATGACAGAAACATGTACAAATTTTGCTTATCTTGGCCCACAGTGACCAAAGATATTGAGAAGAAAGTAAAAGATCAAGAGGATAAACTACTAAGTCTGTCTCAAAGTTTTGATCCTCTCTCATCCTCCATAGTAAATCAAGAGTGTCATACTATTGCAATCACAAATGCAATAAAGAATTTTGAGAAGGAAAGGAAGAACATAATTAACCGGATGGGTGAACTTAAAAGGATCATTATCCCTAAGTTAGAGGCCATGCATGAGGCCATAAGTGATGCTCAGACTACAGCCCGGACCAATGATTTGACAGATCTTAAGAAGGCAGAAGATTTTGCATTCCTGTTGAGTGGTCACATCTCAATTTTGGACAGGATGAAACAGAGTTGGGCAACAGAAGTTGTACAGTTGAAGAATACTTTTGCAGACATACTTAAGTATATGTAAGTACAACTTGTATTTATACTTATGTGGATATGTATAGACTGTTTTTGGAAATTTTGGTGTGCGGACCCTACCCTTTGCCATTTATGTCAAAGGGGGAGTGAGGAGCAGTGAAAAATGAGGAATCCAACTAAGGGGGAGCTCCAGAAAATGTATATAAAAATAGAGCATCAGCCAAGGGGGAGCATAGTGTAAACACTTAGTCATTTTTCACTAAGTGTTGCCATCAATGCCAAAGGGGGAGATTGTTGGCAAGAGACACTATATGGATTCATGATTGTTGTCATTGATGGCAACAAAGTTCATCCCACACATCTGCAAGACATGGTATGTCTTTATCGGAAGACAGATTGCAAAGTGTTGAGGTCTGGTAAGCAGGAACAGAGTAGTCAGTAAGGTCCGGATCTCTCAGAGGAAGTATCTTGGTGAAGTACGGATTTGGGGAAGTCAAGAAGACTATCTTGAGTGATAGATTCCAAGGATTTAGCCTCCGGTGATAGATGAAGAAAAAGATATGATCACTTGAGTATCAGGTTCCTGATTGGCAGTGTGACAGAGGAAGAACTGACTGACAGAGCATTAGACATTACTCCAGATGTGTTACTAATGATGGAAGAGGTTCTTAAGGCATAAGTCTTGTTTGGCTAACATGATTGATGACTTCAAGTATATGCTTGATCCGCATTACTTGGTATGCAAGGATTCAGCCGACAGATTAGAGTTTATGAAAAGATTGACTATTCCGGATGCCGACTTGAAAGGTGATGAAATCACTTGTGCAGATATATATTCAAGATGGATTTAGTTGTGAGAGGTGTTGTGGTTGGTGAGGATATGCAAATAAAAGTAGAAGAGTAGAGCAGAAGCAATAAGGAAGGTCCGGTATGTGAAAGGAAAGTAGCATAAGAGAAGAGGAAAGATGAAGTGCAGTAGATCAGTATACTGAGCCTAACTAGAACTAAACTCTAGCATATGTAGATTGTCCCAATCAATTCAAGTATTATATAACACTCCTTTTGTAGATAGTGAGTCTCTTGTAGGCAGTGTGCCTCTTGTGAGCAGTGTGCTCGGGCAGTGAGCCCTAATTGGCAAGTGCCATTTTGTATTTCCATTCTTCTAATAGAGAATACAATCTTGGGTTAATCACCCTGTGGTTTTCTCCCTTAACAGGGTTTCCACTTCAAAAATATTGTGTCATGTGTATTTCCATTTCATGGTTATGTTTGCTTATTTGAATTAATGCTGCATTGTTAGTAAGAAAGTTCAGAAAGAAGAAATAATTAGGATAACTGATTCACCCCCCCTCTCAGTTATCAACACTAAATGGATCTAGAAGACCTAAAAATTTTGTAGTCTCATAACCTGACATAATCAGTGTGATTGGAAAGAGGTCATTGGCATGATCCCTACGCAACTTGAATGGGCTCAAAAGGAGTTTGTATGCAAAAGTTATTTGCAGTCAAAGGTTTGATGAAACAGGTGAATCATGCATTCAAAAAGGTAAAAAATTTATTGTCTCAAATCTAAGCAAAAATGATGCCAAGGCAAAGAGCTCATCACCACGATTCTAACTCCGCTCATTTCACCTTGATCGGAGCTCGTACGGGCAAAATATTGCAAGTCAAAGTTGAGGGTTGACCACGCTAACTAGATAGTACAATGATGATGTCATCATGCTGACATGGCATACATAGTGGCAGTTGTTAGTGTGGCAAGTCTAGATGTTGACACGTGGCAGATGCCGGCATCTGACTCAATATATGATGTGGTAGGTCTGAAGATGTGGACCAATCCAACGTGACACATGTTACTGATGGATGAATGAGCAAATGCCACGTGGCCCAATGATTGGGTGCCATGTGGCACATGTGCTGATTTGCTTGTTAAAAGGTTGGTTTGTGGGGGTCGAACCCTTCACCTCCTGCTTCCTATTTTCACTACTTTCATTGCTACATATATGGGCCTCCATTCTATTTAAAGAATGATAATAGAAACAAATCCTTATAAAAGGGGGTCATATGGTTTGAGTGCCCAATGGGGAGGAATGATCTAGGTGGATCCAGAAGACCTAAAAATCTTGTAGTCTCAAAACCTGACAGAATTAGCATCATTAGAAAGAGGTCACTGACACGATCCTAACGCAACTTGAATGGGCTCAAAAGGAGTTCACAGAAGTTATGTACAGTCAAAGGTTCAGTCAAATAGATGAATTAAGTGTTCAAAAAGGTGAAAATTTGATTGTCTCAAATCCAAGCAAAAATGATGCCAAGTCGAAGAGCTCGTCACCACGATTCTGACATAGCTCATTTCACCTCAATCAGAGCTCATACGAGCAAGATATAGCTGGTTAAAGTTGAGGGTTGACCATGCTAACTAGATAGTACAATGATGACATCAGTGTGCTGACATGATAGACACAGTGGCAGTTGTTGATGTGGCAGATCCAGAGTTTGACACATGGCAGATGGCAGCATCTAAGTCAGTAGATGATGTGGCAGGTCTGAAGATGTGGACCAATCCAGCATGACATGTGTCACTGACGAATGAATGAGGTAATACCATGTGGCCCAATGATTGGGTGCCACATGGCACATGTGGCAGTTTGATTGTTAAAAGTTTGGTTTATGGGGGTTGAACCCCTGACCTCCTACTTTCTTTTTTCACTCTCCACCAATATACCAAGTGGCTTTCTTTGCTACATATACGGGCCTCCTTTCTATTTAATGAATGATAATAGAAACGAATCCCTATAAAAGGGGGTTGGGTGGTTTGAACCCCCAGTGGGGAGGAATGATCCAAATGGATACAGAAGAACTAAAAGTTTTTGTAGTCTTAGAACCTGACGGAATCAACATCATTGGAAGGAGGTCACTGACACAATCTTGATGCAACTTGAACAGGCTCAAAAGGAGTTCATATGCAGAAGTTATGTGCAGTTAAAGGTTTGGTCAAACAAGTGAATCATGCATTCAAAAAGGTGAAGAATTGATTGTCTCAAATCTAAGCAAAAATGATTCCAAGTCGAAGAGCTCGTCGCTAAGATTATGATGTTGTTCATTTTGCCTCGATCGGAGCTCATACGAGCAAGATATGGTTGGTCAAAGTTGAGGATTGACAACTGACTAGACAATACAATGATGAATTCAACATGCTGACATGGCAGACACAATGGCAGTTGTTGATGGGGCAGGTCTAGAGGTTGACACATGGCAGATGGCGGGATCTGAGTCAGCAGATGGCGGCATCTGAGTTAGCAAATGACGTGGCAGGTCTGATGATGTGGACCAATCCAGCATGACACATGTCACTGACAGATGAATGAGGTAATGCCACGTGCCCAATGATTGGGGTGCCACATGGCACATGTGGCAGTTTGATTGTTAAAAGATTTTTTTGTGGGGGTCAAACCCCTTACCTCCTGCTTGCTATTTTCACTCTCCACCAATATACAAACGGGCTTTCTTTGCTACATATACGGTCTTCCTTTCTATTTAAAGAATGATAGAAACAAATCCCTATAAAAGAGGGTCAGGTGGTTTGAACCCCAAGAGGGGAGGAATGATCCAGGTGGATCCAGAAGATTGAAAAATTTTGTTGTCTGAGAATATGACAGAATCAACATCATTGGAATGAGGTTGTTGACACGATCTTAACGCAACTTGAACAGGCTCAAAAGGAGTTCATATGCAGAAGTTATGTGTAGTCAAAGGTTCAGTCAAACAGTGAATTAGGTGTTCAAAAAGGTGAAAAATTGATTGTCTCAAATCCAAGCAAAAATAATGCCAAGTCGAAGAGCTCGTCATCATGATTTCGACGACGCTCGTTTCGCATTGATCGGAGCTCATACGAGCAAGATATGGCCGGTCAAAGTTGAGGGTTGACCATGCTAACTAGACAATACAATGATGATGTCAGTATCCTGACATGGTAGACACAGTGGCAATTTTTGACGTGGCAAGTCTAGAGTTTGACACGTGGCAGATGGCGACATCTGAGTTAGTAGATGATGTGGTAGGTCTGAAGATGTGGACCAATCCAGTGTGACACGTGTCACTGACGGAAGAATGAGGTAATGCCACGTGGCCTAATGATTGGTTGCTACGTGGCACATGTGGGGGTTTGATTGTTAAAAGGTTGGTTTGTGGAGGTCGAACCCCTGATCTCCTGCTTGCTATTTTCAATCTCCACCAATATATCAAGCAGCTTTCTTTGCTACATATATGGGCTTCATTTCTATTTAAAGAATGATAATAGAAATGAATCCCTATAAAAAGGGGTCAGGTGGTTTGAACCCCCAGTCGAGAATAATGATCCAGATGGATACAGAAGAACTAAAAATTTTCCAGTTTGAGAACCTGACGGAATCAACATCATTGGAAAGAGGTCGCTGACAAGATCCTGACGCAACTTTAATGGGCTCAAAAGGAGTTTGTATGCAGAAATTATGTGCAGTCAAAGGTTTGATCAAACAGGTGACTTAAGGATTCAAAAAGGTGAAAAATTGATTGTCTCAAATCCAAGCAAGAATGATGCCAAGTTGAAGAGTTTGTCACCATGATTTCGATGCCGCTCGTTTTTCTTTGATCAGAGCTCGTACAAGCAAGATATGGCCGGTCAAAGTTGAGGGTTGATCATGTCGACTAGATAGTACAATGATGACATCAGTATGCTGACATAGCAGATAAGGTTGATTTACTTTTTAAAAGGTTGGTTGGTCTATTTAAAGAATGATAATAGAAACAAATCCCTATAGAAGGGGGTCGGGTGGTTTGAACCCCTAGTGGGGATGAATGATCTAGGTGGATCCAAAAGACCTACAAATCTTGCAGTCTCAGAACCTGATGGAATTAGCATCATTGGGAAGAGGTCGCTGACATGATTCTAACTCAATTTGAACAGGCTCAAAAGGACTTCATATACAGAAGTTATGTGCAGTCAAAGGTTTAGTCAAATAGGTGAATTAGATGCTTAAAAAGGTGAAAAATTGATTGTCTCAAATCCAAACAAAAATGATGCCAAGTCGAAGAGCTCGTCACCATAATTCTGACGCCGCTTGTTTCTCCTCGATCAGAGCTCGTACGAGTAAGATATGGCTGGTCAAATTTGAGGGTTGACCATGCCGACTAAATAGTACAATGAAGATGTCAACATGCTAACATGGTAGACACAATGGCAGTTGTTGACATGGCAGATCCAGAGTTTGACACATGGCAGATGGCGGCATCTAAGTCAGCAGATGATGTGGCAGGTTTGAAGATGTCGACCAATCCAGCATGACACATGTCACTGACGGACAAATGAGGTAATGCCACATGGCCCAATGATTGGGTGCCACATGGCACATGTGGCGGTTTGATTGTTAAAAGGTTGGTTTGTGGGGGTTGAAACCCTGACCTCCTACTTTCTATTTTCACTCTCCACCAATATACCAAGCGGCTTTCTTTGCTACATATACGGGCCTCTTTTCTATTTAAAGAATGATAATAGAAATGAATCCCTATAAAAGGGGGTCTGGGGGTTTGAACCCCCAGTGGGGAATAATGATCTAGATGGATATAGAAGAACTAAAAATTTTGTTGTCTCAGAACCTAATGGAATCATCATCACTGGAAAGAGGTTGATGACACGATCTTGACGCAACTTAAATGGGCTCAAAAGGACTTCGTATGCAGAACTTATGTGCAGTCAAATGTTTGGTCAAACAGGTGAATCAGGTGTTCAAAAAGGTGAAAAATTGATTGTCTCAAATCCAAGCAAAAATGATGCCAAGTCGAAGAGCTCATCACCACGATTTCGACGTTGCTCGTTTCACCTCGATTGGAGCTCGTACGAGCAAGATATGGCCGGTCAAAGTTGAGGTTTGACCATGTCGACTAGACAGTACAATGATGACATCAGCATGCTGACATGGCAGACACAGTGGGGTAAGTGCAAGGAGATGGGGGGCCAAAAAGGGGTCTTAAGTGGCCACTTTTTTTTTCAAATCAGGAAATACTGGTCTTGGATGAGAAATTGAGCATAGTTACACTCGAAATTTGGAGATGCAACCAAAATAATGTTCGTAGTGCTTCGAGTCTACTTTCTAAACTACTATTTTTTTTTGAAAATGACATAGATTAAAGGGTTCAAAAGAGGGAGCCATAGAAATTGGTGTTGTTTTTGTTAAAAAAACATAACATAGCATGTTTTGTGGCTCCCTTAAAAGGTCAACTTTTTTTAGGTATTTTTAAAATCGCTTCAGTGAGAAATTAGCTAATAGCATGTAGTTTATGCCCAATTTTTCTGATAATTTTTTGATGAATATTTGATATTTTTACTAATTTTCAAAGTGGACACATCCGAAAAAATAGAATTTTGGCCGTGCTACCCCTATAAATTTTGAAAACTAATTGAAAATCATTTTTTTCTTTTTTTAATATTTGTAGAATGGAGTCTAGTTTCTAAATATGTATTTTTTTTGAAATTTCAATGAATAGTTAATTTACAATGAAAAAAAGACCAAATAGTGGTTTTTGCCCAAAAACGAACACACAAACAAAAGAAATTAAAGATGAAAGGCTTAACATTGTTAAAATGTGAAAAAAATCAAATCGTCAAATAGCTAAGAGTAAGCCTAACATTACCCAGGTGTTTGATTTGTTTGACCTTGAAACACGTGCAAATTCTAGGGTTAGCACGAACAAAATTATGTGAAATCTTGAAGAATATAGAAAAACACGTCTGTGACTGTTCAAAGGGCACTCCAAGCCTTTGGGTTAGAAATCCAAAGAAAATCCCAAGCCCAAGGCTTGGGATTCCCAAAGCAAGACATAACGCGAGCGCGTTATAACGTGCTCACGTTATGTTTTGCTTTGCATTTTTCCTTTTCCACAAAAGCCTATGTTGTTTGTCATGTTTAACATAACACGAGCACGTTATAACGTGCTTGCATTATGTTCCCCTTAAATTTTTTTATGTTCAAGGCTATTAATCATGTATGTATGTATGTATGCCTATATGTATGTATGTATGTATCTATGTATGCCTATATGTATGTATGTATCTATGTATGCCTATATGTATGTGTGTATCTATGTATGCCTATATGTATGTATGTATGTAGAGTGTCAAGGGCAGAGGAGGGTAGAGATGGGAGTGAGCCAGATAGGGGAGGAGAGGGGTGGATAAGGATTGAGTGATTAAGGTTTAAGGTTGAGGGTTGAGCGTTTAGGGATAGGATTTAGAGTTTAGGGATAAGGGATTAGAGTTTAGGACCTTGAGGGATTAGGGTTTAGGGTTGAGGCTTTAGGGATAGCATTTAGGGTTAAGGGTCGAGGGATTAGGTTTAAGGTAGAGTGTTGAGGGTAGAGGGACTAGGGATAGGGTTTAGGGTTGAAAGTTTAGGGTTGAGGGATTAGGGTTTAAGGTATAGTTTAGTAGTTCTTGTGGATAGAGCTAGTAAACAATGGGAGATTATTTGCCTGTTTCATAACAATATACCTTCCCTAAGTGCGGGGTGGACATCAAGAAACATAGATGTACCCTAATGCAAATCTTTTCTCATAATGATCATCCTTTTGATTTCAACTGTTAATTACTCACCGTGGATGTACCATATGCAAAGCTTTTCTCATAGGGTTTAAGGTATAGTGTCGAGGGTTGAGGGTTTATTGATAGTGTTTAGGGTTGAGGGTTGAAGGATTAGGTTTTAGGGTTGATGGATTAGGGTTTAAGGTATAGTGTTGAGGGTTGAGGGTTTAGGGATAGGGTTTAGGGTTGACAGATTAGGGTTTAGGGTTGACAGATTAGCATTTAATGTCGAGGTTAGGGTTAGAGTGTCGAGGGTAGAGGGATTAGGGATAGGGTTTAGGGTTGAAGGTTTAAGGATTGAGGGTTGATGCTTTAGGGATGAGGGTCTAAGGCTTAAGATATAGTGTCAAGTGTTGAGGGTGTAGGGATAGGGTTTAAGTTTTAAGGGTTAAGGGTTGAGGGATAGGGATTAGGGTTTAAGGTATAGTGTTGAGGGTTGATGGTTTAGGGATAGCGTTTAGGTTTGAGGGATTAGGGTTTAGGGTTGATGAATTAGGGTTTAATGTTGAGAGTTGAGGGTTGAGGGTTGAGGTTGAGGGATAGGGTTAATGGTCAAGGGATTAGGGTTAAGTAAGAGTGTCAAGGGTAGAGGGATTAGAGATAGGGTTTAGGGTTGAAGGTTTAATGATTTAGGGTTGAGGCTTTAGGGATGAGGGTTAAAGGATTAGGGTTTAAGATATAGTGTCGAGTGTCGAGCGTGTAGGGATAGGTTTTAGGGTTCAAGTTTTAAGGGTTAAGGGTCGAGGGATTAGAGTTAAGGGTTGAGGGATTAGGGTTTGACGTTGAGGGTTGAGTACATTGAGGTTCGAGGGTTAAGGGTTTCGGGATAGGGTTGAGGGTCAAGGGATTAGGGTTAAGGGATAGGGTTGGAGGGTTTAGGGATAAGGGATTAGGGTTTAAGGTATAGTATCAAGCCCGTTGAGGGTCTAGGAATAGGGATAGCGTTTAGGGTTTAGGGATGAGGGATTAGAGTTGAGGGATGATGGATTAGGGTTGAGGGTTGAGGGATTAGGTTTTAGGGATAAGGTTTAGGGTTGAGGGTTGAGGGATTAGGGTTTAAGGTATAGTGTTGAGGGTTTAGGGATAGGGTTTAGAGCTGAGGGATTCGAGTGAAGGGTTGAGGGATTAGGATTTGACATTGAGGGTTGAGGCTATAGGGTTTAGGGTTTAGGGATAGGGTTGAGGGTTGAGGGATCAGAGTTAAGGGTTGAGGGATTAGGGTTTGACGTTGAGGGTTGAGGGTTGAGGGTCGAGGGATTAGGGTTAAAGTAGAGTGTGGAGGGTATAAGGATTAGGGATAGGATTGGAGGGTTTATGGATAAGGGCTTAGGGTTTAAGGTATAGTATCGAGTCTGTTGAGGGTTTAGGAATAGGGATAGCATTTAGGGTTTAGGGATGAGGGATTAGAGTTGAGGGATGACGGATTAGGGTTGAGGGTTGAGGGAATAGGGTTTAGGGATAAGGTTTAGGGTTGAGGGTTAAAGGATTAGGGTTTAAGGTATAGTGTTGAGGGTTTAGGGATAGGGTTTAGGGTTGAGGGATTAGAGTGAAGGGTTAAGGGATTAGGATTTGACGTTGAGGGTTGAGGGTTTAGGGTTTAGGGTTTAGGGATAGGGTTGAGGGTCAAGGGATTAGGGTTTGACGTTGAGGGTTGAGGGTTGAGGTTCGAGGGTCAAGGGTTTAGGGATAGGGTTGAGGGTCGAGGGATTAGGGTTAAAGTAGAGTGTGGAGGGTATAAGGATTAGGGATAGGGTTGGAGGGTTTAGGGATAAGGGATTAGGGTTTAAGGTATAGTATCGAGTTTGTTGAGGGTTTAGGAATAGGGATAGCATTTAGGGTTTAGGGATGAGGGATTAGAGTTGAGGGATGACGGATTAGGGTTGAGGATTGAGGGATTAGGGTTTAGGGATAAGGTTTAGGGTTGAGGGTTGAGGGATTAGGGTTTAAGGTATAGTGTTGAGGGTTTAGGGTTGAGGGATTAGAGTGAAGGGTCGAGGGATTAGGATTTGACATTGAGGGTTGAGGGTTGAGGGTTTAGGGTTTAGGGATAGGGTTGAGGGCCGAGGGATCATAGTTAAGGGTTGAGGGATTAGGGTTTGACGTTGAGGGTTGAGGGTTGAGGGTTGAGGTTCGAGGGTCAAGGGTTTAGGGATAGGGTTGAGGGTCGAGGGATTAGGGTTAAAGTAGAGTGTGGAGGGTATAAGGATTAGGGATAGGGTTGGAGGGTTTAGGGATGAGGAATTAGGGTTTAAGGTATAGTATCGAGTCTATTGAGGGTTTAGGAATAGGGATAACATTTAGGGTTTAGGGATGAGGGATTAGAGTTGAGGGATGATAAATTAGGGTTGAGGGTTGAGGGATTAGGGTTTAGGGATAAGGTTTAGGGTTGAGGGTTGAGGGATTAGGGTTTAAGGTATAGTGTTGAGGGTTTAGGGATAGGGTTTAGGGTTGAGGGATTAGAGTGAAGGGTTGATGGATTAGGATTTGACGTTGTGGGTTGAGGGTTGAGGATTTAGGGTTTAGGGTTTAGGGATAGGGTTGAGGGTCGAGGGATCATAGTTAAGGGTTGAGGGATTAGGGTTTGACGTTGAGGGTTGAGGGTTGAGGTTTGAGGGTCAAGGGTTTAGGGATAGGGTTGAGGGTTGAGGGATAAGGGTTAAAGTAGAGTGTGGAGGGTATAAGAATTAGGGATAGGGTTGGAGGGTTTAGGGATAAGGGATTAGGGTTTAAGGTATAGTATTGAGTTTGTTGAGGGTTTAGGAATAGGGATAGCATTTAGGGTTTAGGGATGAGGGATTAGAGTTGAGGGATGATGGATTAGGGTTGAGGGTTGAGGGATTAGGGTTTAGGGATAAGGTTTAGGGTTGAGGGTTGAGGGATTAGGGTTTAAGGTATAGTGTTGAGGGTTTAGGGATAGGGTTTAGGGTTGAGGGATTAGAGTGAAGGGTCGAGGGATTAGGATTTAACATTGAGGGTTGAGGGTTGAGGCTTTAGGCTTTAGGGTTTAGGGATAGGGTTGAGGGTTGAGGGATCATAGTTAAGGGTTGAGGGATTAGGGTTTGACGTTGAGGGTTGAGGGTTGAGGTTCAAGGGTCAAGGGTTTAGGGATAGGGTTGAGGGTCAAGGGATTAGGGTTAAAGTAGAGTGTGGAGGGTATAAGGATTAGGGATAGGGTTGGAGGGTTTAGGGATAAGGGATTAGGGTTTAAGGTATAGTATTGAGTCTGTTGAGGGTTTAGGAATAGGGATAGCATTTAGGGTTTAGGGATGAGGGATTAGAGTTGAGGGATGACAGATTAGGGTTGAGGGTTGAGGGATTAGGGTTTAGAGATAAGGTTTAGGGTTGAGGGTTGAGGGATTAGAATGAAGGGTTGAGGGATTAGGATTTGATGTTGAGGGTTGAGGGTTGAGGATTTAGGGTTTAGGGATTAGGGATAGGGTTGAGGGTCGAGGCATCATAGTTAAGGGTTAAGGGATTAGGGTTTGACGTTGAGGGTTGAGGGTTGAGGTTCGAGGGTCAAGGGTTTAGGGATAGGGTTGAGGGTTGAGGGATTAGGGTTAAAGTAGAGTGTGGAGGGTATAAGGATTAGGGATAGGGTTGGAAGGTTTAGGGATAAGGGATTAGGGTTTAAGGTATAGTATAAAGTCTGTTGAGAGTTTAGGAATAGGTATAGCATTTAGGGTTTAGAGATGAGGGATTAGAGTTGAGGGATGACGGATTAGGGTTGAGGGTTGAGGGATTAGGGTTTAGGGATAAGGTTTAGGGTTGAGGGTTGAGGGATTAGGGTTTAAGGTATAGTGTTGAGGGTTTAGTGATAGGGTTTAGGGTTGAGGGATTAGAGTGAAGGGTCGAGGGATTAGGATTTGACATTAAGGGTTGAGGGTTGAGGCTTTAGGGTTTAGGGATAGGGTTGAGGGTCAAGGGATCATAGTTAAGGGTTGAGGGATTAGGGTTTGACGTTGAGGGTTGAGGGTTGAGGTTCGAGGATCAAGGGTTTAGGGATAGGGTTGAGGGTTGAGGGATTAGGGTTAAAGTAGAGTGTGGAGGGTATAAGGATTAGGGATAGGGTTGGAGGGTTTAGGGATAAGGGATTAGGGTTTAAGGTATAGTATCGAGTCTATTGAGGGTTTAGGAATAGGGATAGCATTTAGGATTTAGGGATGAGGGATTAGAGTTGAGGGATGACTTATTAGGGTTGAGGGATGACAGATTAGGGTTGAGGGTTGAGGGATTAGGGTTTAGGGATAAGGTTTAGGGTTGAGGGTTGAGGGATTAGGATTTAAGGTATAGTGTTGAGGGTTTCTATCGTCAAATGTAGATTTATGGGTTCAATTATATTGATTGCCTCTCTAGTTTTGGGGTGTGGATGTTTTGGAATCAATCAGGAAGTCTTCAAGAGACTTTGTGGAAGTGGATTGGCAATTGCTTGACATAACCCCTGCTATTTATGCTTGGATAAGGATTTGTCACAAACTAGAACTTTTACTTCCAAAGAAGATCTGTATTTCTTCCTCGATGGGCATTTTATATCAAGAACTTGATTATGAGGGCTTGCCCCTTCATTGTTATGCCTATCATATGGCGGAGCATCTAGCAAGCTCTTGTAGGAAACAGGAAAAGTTCTCCCTCAAAAACCTTGTGGTCATTCAAGTCTAAAGGGGAAAGTTTGGAAAGAGAAATGGATCACCAAAGAGATGAAGAATTTCTTATTTCTCAGACACCATTAGTGGTTTTTCTCTGATGCAGAGGACCTACCAAGATGGAAAGCATTTAAAGATTATATGATCTCCAAAGGAAAATCTCCTAATTATCCCAAAATGTCATCCTTAAGCAAGGTGGGATGAAGTGGCTTGGCTCTTCCAGTCATGGATCCTCCCATATTTAAGAGGAATTGTAAGGCTTGGAAGTGTTAGTTGATGAAGCACAAGATGTGGTCATCCCTGCTTGTGTTAAGGAAGATAATGCATAGGATGTGATCAATCTATAGCAGGACAAAACATGAGTGCATTATAACATGCTCACATTCTGTCTTGCTATAAAAATGGTAAAAAAGTGTTGACTCCTATGATCCAGGCCCACATGCTCTATTTTCATACTGATTCTGCGTGTGCTCTGACAAAAAAGAAGTGCTTTCATGCTATTGGGAAGTTCACATGCACATTTGACACATTGTACCACCTTTACATGATCTTTCCACCACCTTTTCTGCTTTGCCAACTTGAGAAGGAGGAAATAACATAGTTTTCACACCAAGTTTGATATATATCTATTCAAGTTTCTATTTTTGTAGTGTTACAATGTTAATTGTGATTCAATTTTAGGAATTTAACATTATAGATTGGTTAATAGTATTGTTGTTAGTAATTATATTTGAGTGTTATTCAATTTAACATTGAAAATGAAGCAAGTGGTGAAAAACTCAAATTGTTGAGGAGTTTGATGCAAGAAGAAAAAAAACACTACATAATTGGGTACTCTCTCCATTCAAATCTTTGTTTTTTAGGTATGTCAAGTCTTTACATGCATGTTCTTTACATTTTCCTTAATTTGGATTCAATTACTTTATCATGATTTATCATACATGTTTAAAATAGACACATTCCCAATCAAGAAAGCAGCCTACAATCTCACATGATGCCATGTATATTTTCTACACTTGGGCTCTTTAATAATTATGTGTAATAAACAAACCTTAACATACCATGATGTCAAACTATACAAGAATAAATCCTTACAACATAATAAAAATACAATCCCACTATTATCTTGTATTCATTTCTTAGGAAGTAATATTGGTCTCTTTATTATGTTACAAACAAATTCTCCGTCATGCCGAGGAAACGATCAAGAATTAAACCAACACAGGAAGAGATAGAAGCTAAGAATGCAAAGAAAGTAGTGGCTATGAGGGAACTTCGTGAGAAGAGGAAATTGGACATGATAAATGAAGACACGCCAATTGAAGAGGAACCACAACCATCACAAAGAGATATGGTATTGGTGGCACAAAGAGAACAAATGCAAAAACTTCGTGCTACGAGAGATTTGAATACCATAGTTGGAGACACGTCCTCTACCACAAGTCAACATGTAGGGACACCATCTATGACATCTCAATTTGAGAGTACATCATCACTCACATGTGATGAAGGAGGTATGCCATTGTTCCCACCTCAACCTCAAGGTATGTCATCTATTCCATCTTCGATCAAAGGTATGCCATCTAGCCCATCTCATTTAAATATTGATGAAATTCCTAATGTTGAGATGAATTTACCTAACTTAACACCACCTAGAATTTTGCATAGAAAGCCAAAATATTTGATTGATATTGATGAGAATATTTTGCAGCCAATGGAAGGTAAGATTCCAAAATGCACTTGTAGAAGATATGCTCATAAGATTTGGAGATTGTTCTTTGAAAAGTTAAATGAGACTGCAAGATGCCAACTATTCATTGAAATGATGCGAAGCATAAAGTATAGGTCCATCATGAAGATTCTTGGGTTGAGAACATCAGAGGCTTCAAGTGAAAAATCTATTGTCAAGAATCTAATGAGTGCATATGAGAGTGTGGGTAACACCTCACGCACAAAAGATAGTAATGCAACACAACGTGTGATTACATCGACGATAGTAAGTAGTCAAATGAGGAAAGCTCGTCTCATTAGAAAGATGAGTCAAGAATTGAGAATTAATAGGAAAACTTTATCAAGAGCTGTTGGAAGATGCCAAAGAATTGAGGACACTAATGCCAATGAATTATGGGTGTTCTCGGGGAGACTACCACGAAAAGATAAACCAATTGTTGAAGCATTGAGATCACTAATTGAAGACTTTTGGAAGAATTACACAAGGGTATCTCCGAATCAAAGGGATGTGGTAAGAAGAAGAATCAGTAGTCAGAACCATGAGCCACATCCAAAGCATTTTTTGGATGAGACTCAAACACAGTTTTATGGTAAATTTCTAGAGAAATATCCTCAAATTAAAATTTGTCAAAGATATTTTGAAATGCTAAAACCTTTCTATGTCAAGATAAATCACACACGCACTACTTGTTGTTGTAGATTACATATTAAATTTTCTAACCATTTTGATGCTTATAGGTCTATATGTTTAGATATGCATACTAACAATGATTTGCAGGGTTGTGCCATATGTGCCCCACCAACATCTTCAAGAGACTTCATATCAAGAATTTTATGTGAAAGAGAGGAAGGTCAAATATTCTACAAGAAATTATGCTTGGATGGCACATGTCATTGTTGCGGTGGCTTACAACATTTGCCAATATGTGAACATGTGGAAAGAACACATGCAGTCGGAAACGAACCAGTAGAGTTTGGAAAGTATAAAAAAGTGGCATACAATACAAAAGATGGTAAAGAAGCAAAGAGGTGTGAATTGGTTATTGAAAAGATTCCAGTGTATCAGTTTATGCCTATATTTTGTGACAGCATAGTGTATGAGTATGCAAGACATGCCCATAGAGCTTGATGCTTGGACTTGCAATTCAAGTTATGCAAGGACACATTTCCAGTTGGTAGCATTGTTTCAGTCATCGACTTTACAAAGAACTACAGTCTACAGCCATAGCGTGAGGTGCAATCACAATATTACAACTCCACACAGGTTTCTATATTTGTGCACATCGCATTCATTCATGCAAATGATAGTACAGAGGATGACAGAAAGATCATAAGGGGAGTACGATTTCTATATTAGTGATGATCGTACGCATTCTACGGAGTTCATGCAAGGTTGCTTTCAGGTGTTCTACAATGATTTGGCTAGAAGGGGCATATCGTTTAGTCAGCATATCATATGGTCGGATAACTGTGCGTCAAAATTCAAGAACTCACAGAATTTCTATTGGCTGAGTAGGAGGCATAATTTTACAGGTATTCAACATATGTGGAACTTTTGTTAGACCAGGCATGGAAAGGGGGAGCATGATGGTGCAGGAGCATGTATCAAAAGAGCCATAGCACGAGAAGAGTTAAAGTATAAAGACAATGCAAAGTTGACAGATGCAAAATTGATTGTCGAGTGGTGTAATGCTTCCATGGGTCCAGGTAATGAAGGTAAGTCTTCAGTTCGTAGATTTTTTTGGTTGATAGATGATACTAACATTGCACCATATGAGGACTCTTGTACACTGACAGGATCAAATGAGATGCACTCTTTCAGAAGCTCAATTGCAGGTTCATGGAGTATCCATATGCGAAAGATGTCATGCTTTTGTTCTTCCTGTACAATTCAAGTCTGGGATGAGTGCGAGTCAAAGGAGTGGGTTGACGAATGGCAGTTAAGTTATCTTAGCCCACTTGACACGTATCAACCCCCAACAACACTAGAACTAACACAGATGGAATCATCAATTGACTTTGACCACATATCAGATTTAGTTCAACTAGGTAATATAGGGCATGTATATGCATCTAATTTCATCTAGTTCGACTAGGTAATGTCATCTTACTTTGTAGTGTTTTTGTAATGTTGACTAATTTCATCTAATTTTGTACACATATCAATGTAGGGCATGTATATGAAGTTATTGTAGATGAAGATAATGAAGAGGGAACAAATTATTACTTATGTTGTTGTGTTGAGGCCAAAAAGAAATTGGAGGCCCCTGTTATAGATGGAGAAAACATTAAATACCCTACAGGCTCAGTGGTTATTACTGGAACATGGCTTAGAAGGTACCCACATAAGAGTGTTAATATTTGGCTGTTTTAGGACTTTGACATGCATTAGAAGATTCTTCATTACTCAAACCTTGTCATGGAATCCAATGTTCATTTAATAAAGTATCGGGGTAGACCTTTGAATAAAATCTTATGGAAGGTGCATGAGTTTGACCATGAAGTAATACTTGACACAATAAAGAGTAGAGCAGACCCGGATGGTTCATTGGATTAATTTGTAAGTATTCACATTGATTTTGTAAAGCCATGTTACATTGAGTTGTAAGTATGCACATTAATTTGTAAGGTTTGTCTTTTTTTTATTTCCTCCTGCATTTTTACACATATACACATTTTTACATCATCATGTTATGCATTTTTGGTGTTCTGCTTCTGATGCGACCAAACTCATAACTCACCCTACTTCCTGTAGACACCATTTGATGATCTCTCCAACACTCTGGATCCAGGGCACCCAATCATGATGATGACCTATATACCATTCTCCCAAGGCGCTCATAATGAATGAAAAGAAGACCAAGGGCGCCCAAGCTTAATAGACTTATTTCTTTCAATTTTGATGATCCAAACTCTTGTAAAACGACATCCACTTTCATGCCTTTAGATCTTCCTTCACATACAGGGTGCCAAATCAAGTTGAAAAATATACATAAGGGCACCAAAATAGATGAAAGGAGACATGAAATGCGCCTTAGGACTCCATGCTAAGGTTTGAGCCATTAAAGTCTCTTGATATTAGGCGCTCATGATGATGAAACTTAGAGTTTTTTCCTTTCCTAGGTGCTCATCTAAGATGTTTGAATGATAAGTAGTGCCTAGACCTCTATAATGTACATTGGGTTCCAAAATCAAGGTGATTTTAAGTCACTTTGAGTCATTTAGGGTCAGTTTGAGCCTTTGAGTCATGTTGCAAAAAAGTGTCAATGTTGTCAAGTTGCACAAAGCAACTTTTGCATTTTTGGTGTCCTACTCCTGATGCGACCAAACTGATAGTTCTAACACATCCGAATGGGTACGTTTAGGCTAGGCATGGTTATGTTTTTCACCCAAACATGTCGAAACAGTCTGAGCTACATTGTGTCGACGATATCCCTGAAGAGTCCAAAGTGCAAAAAGGCAGCAATCTTTGACGAGATGTTACTCAAAAACTATGTCACTTAGAAACATTCCATCTTAGGTAACACAATCACGTAGAGTGCCTCTACAATAACCTCTCTCAGTTTTTTATATCTCTGAGGCATTTGCCCGTGGTGAAAGGTTTTCTGCTACCCTAAAAATTGTTAGAAGGAGGCAGTGTAAAGTAGCAAAGGGGTGTAACTTTCATCTTGCTCCTAATGCGACCAAACTGAATGTTCCAATGCATCCGGATGGATACATTTACACTAGGTATGGTCCTTTTTTTCACCCAAACATGTCGAAACAGTCCGAGCTACATTGTACCGATGATATCCCTGAAGAGTCCAAAGTGCAAAAATGTAGCAATCTTTGACGAGATGTTACTTGAAAACTGTGTCACTTAGAAACATTCCATCTAAGGCAACGCTATCATGTAGAGTGCCTCTACAATAACCTCTCTCAGTTTTTTATATCTCTGAGGCATTTGCTTGTGGTCAAAGGTTTTCTGCTGCCCCAAAAATTGTCAAAAGGAGGCAGTGTAAAGTGTCAAAGGGGTGTAACTTTTGTCCTGCTCCTGATGCGACCAAAATGACTATTCCAACGCATCTGGATGGGTACATTTACACTAGGAATGGTCCTAATTTTCACCCAAACATGTCGAAATAGTCTGAGCTACATTGTACCGACGATATCCCTGAAGAGTCCAAAGTGCAAAAAGGTAGCAATCTTTGACGAGATGTTACTCAAAAACCATGTCACTTAGAAACATTCCTTCTAAGGCAATGCAATCATGTAGAGTGCCTCTACAATAACCTCTCTTAGTTTTTTAGATCTCTGAGGCATTTGCCTGTGGTCAAAGGTTTTTTGCTGCCCCAAAAATTGTCAGAACGAGGTAATGTAAAGTTGCAAAGGGGTGTAACTTTCATCCTGCTCCTGATGCGACTAAAATTACTATTCCAACACATCCAGATGGGTACACTTATGCTAGGCATGGTCCTATTTTTCACCCAAACATGTCGAAACAGTCCGAGCTACATTGTACTAACGATATCCCTTAAGAGTCCAAAGTGCAAAAAGGCAGCAATCTTTGATGAGATGTTACTCAAAAATCATGTCACTTAGAAAGATTCTGTCTAAGGAAACACAATCACATAGAGTGCCTCTACAATAACCTCTCTCAGTTTTTTATATCTCTGAGGCATTTGCCTGTGGTCAAAGGTTTTCTGCTGCCCCAAAAATTGTCAGAAGGAGGCAGTGTAAAGTTGCAAAGGGGTGTAACTTTCATCCTGCTCCTGATGTGACCAAAATGGCTATTCCAACGCGTCCAGATGGGTGCATTTGCACTAGGCATGGTCCTATTTTTCACCCAAACATATCGAAACAGTCCGAGCTACATTGTACCAACGATATCCCTGAAGAGTCCAAAGTGCAAAAAGACAGCAATCTTTGACGAGATGTTACTTAAAAATTATGTCAGAAATATTCTGTCTGAGGCAACGCAATCATGTAGAGTGCCTCTACAATAACCTCTCTTGATTTTTTATATCTTTGAGACATTTGCCCGTGGTGAAATATTTTCTGCTGCCTCAAAAATTGTCAGAAGGAGGCAGTGTAAAGTTGCAAAGGGGTGTAACTTTCATCCTGCTCCTGATGCGATCAAACTGACTATTCCAACGTGTCCCGATGGGTACATTTACGCTAGGCATGGTCCTATTTTTCACCCAAACATGTCGAAACAGTCTGAGTTACATTGTACCGACGATATCCCTAAAGAGTCCAAAGTGCAAAAAGGCAGCAATCTTTAATGAGATGTTACTCAAAAACTGTGTCACTTAGAAACATTCTGTCTGAGGCAACACAATCATGTAGAGTGCCTCTACAATAACCTCTCTCAATTTTTTATATCTCTGAGGTGTTTGACCGTGGTGAAAGGTTTTTTACTGCCTCAAAATTGTTAGGAGGCAGTGTAAAGTTGCAAAGCATTGCTAAGAAATCCTCAATACTCAAACACTCCAATGAACTGAAGCAACTTCTTCTTAGGTGCAAATGTAAGGGTACACATGGGGAAAATGGTGCCTAGATGACTTAGTGCATTTCTACGACTTCATTCACATGTTTAAATGTTTGAGAAACTCTTCTTTACTAAGCGCTTGTCCTCATGTCAATGTTAATCTTTATACCTCCTAGGCGCTCAATTAGGTGATGTCATTAGATACAACTTACCCTTAGGTGCCAATGTAGCTTCTTCAATCCATCAAACTTCTAGGCACTCAAATTTGAGGTCTTGAACTTGTATCTTATTCCTAGGCGCAATTGGATGATCTTCCTAGATCTAGGTGCTCATGATGGTGGGAAATTACATGAAGGGGCGCCTAAGTCCAATTTGACTTTGTATTTGATATTTTATGACTCCAATTGACTAGGAATGGCTCAATTTCTAAAGTGCTGACTCAATAATGTAAGTTTAAGGTCTTTTCCTCCTAGGCGCCAATTAATGAGTTCACTAGATGCAATTTCTCCTGGACTTGAAGATTGTGAAAGAACTTGAAGCTTGGATGGATGTCTTCGAATATTCGATGAAGAAGTGTTCCAACTTGAAAGGTCCTTTGAAGTGTAGATATTCATGATAACACTTTCCCTTATACGTGAAGTAGATGACTTCTCAAGGAGGCTTGAATGTATCAGAGGGACTTGAAATTGAATGGATGTCTTTGGAATGCTTGACGATGATGAGAAGTTCCTTTGGAGCAGCTACATGCTGATCTTGAAGCAATGATTGATGAAGAATCTAGTTGATACTTGAAGATGAATGGAACTTGAAGTGATAGATGGTTCCGTCTTCGAACATGATGCAATTGGTGATGTCGTTGATGAAGAAGACTTGAAATATATCTTGTTGTGACCTCTTGGAGCAGCTACCTCTTGAAGTGGTGTTTCCTTGGCAGTGATTACTTCCATCTTAACTCTCTGGCATGAATGAATGAATGTGGTGTTTCCTTGGCAGCTACATAATTATTGTCAAAGACTTCTCCAAGTTGATTGATAACATGCTTCTTGATGTTAAGATCCTTCATTCACTCCTTCTTAGATCTAGGTGCTCATGATGGTGGGAAATTACATGAAGGGTGCCTAAGGTTCAAGATAGGTTCTTTCCACTCATCTTAACTTTCAATCATTGTAGTTAATCTCAAAAGACATCATCCAAAATGAGAAACCTCAAAGACTTGTCATTGTAAGTTGATTTCCTCCAAGGCGCCAATACAAGGCTCTTTTGAAGGCAAAGGGCGCCTAGGCTTATGGGGCTCAATTTGATGTATTTATTGAAAGTTCAAGGTGAATTGATGCTTATTAAAAATTCCACTTAGTCCTTCATTTGAATTATAGGTGCCATTTCCTATTGACTTATATACTCCTCCTCATGCTAGGGCACCATAATGAAGTGGTTTAGACAATAGGTGCACTTCACTTACTAGAGGCTTGTTCTCCTTCCACCTTAGGCACACTTTTATGGTGAAACAAGTGTCAATGGGTGCCTTGTCTTAAATGAATGCTCTCTCCAAGTTGGGTGCCCTTTTGAGGCTTTATGAGTTGCAAATTGCGCCTTAACCCTTCATGCTTGTTGCTCAATGTTTGAATGTTTAAGAAAGTCTCCTTTAGGTGCTCATCTTAATGACTTTTTCTCAAGGCACAATCATCCTAATGACTTGGATATTCATCCTAGTGTTTTAGGATATCAGGCTACCAGACTTAGTCATTTTTAAGATCTCAAACATAAAGAATAACATGATGATTCATTTTTTTGTATTGCATATAGTTGACATTGTATGCTACTCATAAAGAATATTAATATTTTTTGTTCAACATGATGATTCATTTTTTTTTAGTACAACTTTTATCTTTTAGTTCCAAAATGAGGTTTAGGTGATACTTGAATAACAATAGCTAGCATATTGGATCAACAAACATCCTATGTAATACAATTGGACTTAAATATTTTAAGTAGCCATCTACAAATATCCATTCAAACGTGGATTTATAATGCAAGTATGGACGCCATCAATTAAAAAGATTTGTATTAACCAAATATCCATATAGGCATACATCAATATCTGTCAATATAAGTATAACATATATACAAAATAGCCATATAGGCTTACAAGAATGCCATATAGGCATACAATGTCAACTATATACAATATAAAATATATGTCCACAAATGCCATATAGGCATACAACAAAGGAACACAATACAAAGTCATTCCCCTCTGGCTGGTGAAGAGAATAGATCACGAGCAGCCTTTGATCTTCTAGGGGATGGAGATACGCATGTGGGTGGTCTACTACGAACCCGAGGGCTGCTCCTATTTAGTTCTTCCTGCATCTTTAGCTATTACAATAAAAAGTATAGACATTAATATATAGAAATTACATGTTATAAAAAATGAAACATTTAACAAAATAATCACTTACCGCTAACATATAATCTATCTCCTCACTTACCTCAGTAGCAGGAATAGGCCGTGGTGATGCCATGTCCTATAGAAACCATCTAGATAGAAATTAAACTTCAAATCAATAATCTTTTGATTTTTCAAAAATAGACAACTATAACAATGAATGTAAATTGAAATTTACTAATCTGCCTCATACCCTTGTCAATGCCATGGAGCTATGAATCACAGAGGCCACACCATGCTCCATTGCCCTATGAACATGGGGAGGTGTCTCCGCAGCCTGCATCATCTAGAAATAAAACAACATTATTCAATTACAAAAAACTATAATAGTGATGCAAATCATGGCTCCTAACATACACACATGTTCATCTAAACATGGAAGTACACACAATAAAGCACACAAGTCACATACAAAAATCTAGTAAGTACAATTCATTCATTAAACTATTTATTTTATTACATTCGTAAAGCTTTGAAGTCCACCACCGCTGGTAGGTGTTGTCGTGAAATCTGCAATATTAACCTATTCAACATCCAAAATCAGATATTAGAATACCATTCATATAGCGATGCTATTCACATGTAATATTTATAATTGTTTACTTGTTACATACCTTAACAGTAGATGATCTAGTGTAAAATGCAGGTGAAGAACCACTAAAAATTGCATCGACACTATGACCCTGAAATTTCATTAAAATCATCAATTTAAATTAGTTAATCTTGCATTTCAAAAATGAAATTTAATAAATTAAGTTCAATAAACTTGCTAATATTTACCTGAGTATCAAGGCCAAAAGTCTCGCTCAGGAGGGTATTTGTCATCACCATCTTCTTAGCTGCAGATGTAGCCTGTGCACCTGCATCCTGACTATCCATGCGGTCATAACCAGAGGCTGACCCGCAAGCCTAAAAAGCATGGGGTGGGACCCTACTCCTCGCACTATCTCCCAACCCACTCTGTGCTGTAGGACTGGCATGCTCTATGATGCTTTGGGTCAAGGCACTAATGGACTGAAGTGTATCAACCTCAACACTCTCCTTCACAATGGAAGGGATAGAAACATGCTCATGAGCTCTGGTATGCTGATTACTCATCTCACTACCCACTGTGGGTCAAGACATGCCCCTGGTCTATCTTGTGCTGACCCCCCACCTCTACCCTGGAAGTCCCGCATATCAAAATAGTTTGGCACTTTATTGAAGACAAACTTGCAGTAGAGTTTCCTCAAAAAGTATTGTGGGACCTCATTATTATTGCATGGAGGATGGTCAAAAACCATCCACCAGCTCTGCCCAAAATTGTCCCTTATTGCTTGGTTGTTGTACCAATGGATAGGGAACCTCTTGCATGTAATGGGTGGAGGTTGATTTGTTTGTGGGTTTGTGAAAATCAAACACAAGTCTAATTTTGTGATTTGTAATTTTTTCACATCTTGGTATGACAGCTTGTCTGCATAATAATCTTTAAACTCTCTCCTCTTATCCGTCCAACTAGTTATTTGCTTGCTAATTGAATCTACATTTGATAACATAGATTCAAGAGATTCAACAAGCATGGACCTATGCAAGGTTGAAGTGGAAGGATCTTTCAACCTTGCAATTATATCTTCAATTTCTTTTTTTTGTTTTCAATTTGCCCCATTATATTTTCTTGTGTTCCAGGGGCATGTCGAGGAATGGATGGAGGAGGTTGTTGTTTTGCAAGATTTTATAGATTTTGAGGAGGAGGAGGAGAAGGAGGAGGTGCATTAACATTTCCTGACAATTAACAAAATATACATAAAAAAACAACTCAAACCTATCTATTTAGAAGCAAATTCAAACAAAAAAATAAAACTCACTCCTTTGGCGTGCTCGACGTCATGGTAGCATTTTGGTGATGAATCAGCAAGATTTTGGTGTTGAATTGGCTTTTCCAAAATGCGAGCGTGCTTCCTGGGGTTTGCAAGCCATGGGGATAGAGGAGAAAAATAGAAATGAAATGAAATGACAAGCCTTTTTTTTATTTATAGTAGTTCATAACGCACTCACATTATGGTTTGGTTTTGACAAGCCTTAGGCTTGTCATTACCAACCCATAACGCGAGCACGTTATGTATTATTTAAAAAAAAACCATTTGGCCACATTTTGGCTTCCCATCTTTTTGCACTTACCCAGTGGTAGTTGTTTACGTGGTAGGTCCAGAGGTTGACATGTGACAGATGGTGGCATCTGAGTCAGTAGATACATGGCAGGTTTGAAGATGTGGACCAATCCAGTGTGACACGTGTCACTGACGGATGATTGAGGTAATGCCATGTGGCCTAATGATTCGGTGCCACATGGTACATGTGGTGGTTTGATTGTTAAAAGGTTGGTTTGTGGGGTCAAACCTTACTATTTTCACTCTCCACCAATATACCAAGTGGCTTTCTTTACTACATAGATGGGCTTCCTTTCTATTTAAAGAATGATAATAGAAATGAATCCCTATAAAAGGGGGTCGGGTGGTTTGAAACCCCAGTGGGAAGGAATGATCTAAATGGATCTAGAAGACCTAAAATTTTATAGTCTCAGAACCTGATGGAATCATCGTCATTGGAAAGAGGTCGCTAACACAATCCTGACGCAATTTGAACGGGCTCGAAAGGAGTTCGTATGCAAAAATTATGTGCAGTCAAAGGTTCAGTCAAATAGGCAAATCATGGGTTCAAAAAGGTGAAAGGTTTATTGTCTCAAATCCAAGCAAAAATGATGTCAAGTCAAAGAGCTCATCACTATGATTTTGATGCCACTCATTTTACCTTGCTCAGAGCTCGTATGAGCAAGATATGGCCAGCCAAAGTTGAGGGTTGACCATGCTGACTAGACAGTACAATGACGACATCATCATGCTAACATGGCAGACACAGTGGCAGTTGTTGGCGTGGCAAGTCCAGATGTTGACACATGGCAGATGGTGGCATCTGACTTAATAGATGACGTGGCAGGTCTGAAGATGTGGACCAATCTAGGTGTGACACATGTCACTGACGGATGAATGAGCGAATGCCACATGGCCCAATGATTGGGTGCCACATGGTACATGTGGCGATTTACTTGTTAAAAGTTTAGTTTGTGGGGGTCAAACCCCTGACCTCTTGCTTCCTATTTTCACTACTTTCATTGCTACATATACGGGCCTCCTTTCTATTTAAAGAATGATAATAGAAACAAACCCTTATAAAAGGGGGTCAGGTGGTTTGAACCCCCAGTGGGGAGGAATGACCTAGGTGGATCTAGAAGACCTAAAAATCCTGCAGTCTTAGAACTTGGTAGAATCAACATCATTGGAAAGAGGTTGTTAACACGATCCTAACACAACTTGAACGGGATCAAAAGGAGTTCGTATGCAGAAGTTATGTGCAAATCAAAGGTTTAGTCAAACATGCGAATAAGGCATTCAAAAAGGTGAAAAATTGATTGTCTCAAATCCAAGCAAAAATGATGCCAAGTCGAAGAGCTCATCGCCATGATTCTGACGCTGCTCATTTTGCCTCGATCAGAGCTCATACGAGCAAGATATGGCTGGTCAAAGTTGAGGGTTGACCATGCCGACTAGATAGTACAATGATGATGTCAGCATGTTGACATGGTAGACATAGTGGCAGTTGTTGACGTGGCAGATCTAGAGTTTGACATGTGGCAGATGGCAGCATCTGAGTCAGCAGATGACATGGCAGGTCTAAAGATGTGGACCAATCCAGCGTGACACATGTCACTGACAGATGAATGAGGTAATACCACATGGCCCAATGATATGGTTGCCATGTGGCACATGTGGCTGTTTCATTGTTAAAAGGTTAGTTTGTGGGGGTCGAAACCCTAACCTCCTGCTTGCTTTTTTCACTCTCCACCAATTTACCAAGTGGCTTTCTTTGCTACATATATGGGCCTCCTTTCTATTTAATGAATGATAATAGAAATGAATCCCTATAAAGGGGGTCGGGTGGTTTGAACCCCAAGTGGGGAGGAATGATCTAGGTTGATACATAAGAACTAAAAATTTTGCAGTCTTAGAACTTGACGGAATCAGCATCATTGGAAAGAGGTTGCTGACATGATCCTAACACATCTTGAACAGGCTCAAAAGGAGTTTGTATGCAGAAGCTATATGCAGTCAAAGTGTTTAGTGGAAAATTGGATCTTGTTAATCTTTTGATGTTTAGATGTTAAAATCTATCTCTCCACTATATATTAAAGGATATAGGGTTGAATGGCAAGCACTATCATACCCTCGAGTCACTTTCAAATGTAGGGAAACTTGGATTAAGGAATTAATTATCAATTTTTCCTTCTCCAATGCTTAATTGACCATTAAAACACTAATTATGCAAATACGACAACAAATTAATGAATTATGAAAAAACCTATTACAGATGGGAGTAAAATGTAGAATTACAGAGTACCTATTTTTGAGTTTCTGAAGCGTAACAGTTAGGGACACTGGAGCGGGTGCCCAAGTCTAAGGTACCTGCTTTTTCAGGTAATCCGACGTCCTTTGGACACTGATCAGCCCTGTAACTTCTATTTTCTGAAAATAGTCTATGGAGGACACTAGAGCGAGCGCCCTAGTCCCAGAAGTGCTCCTTTTTCTGACTTTTCTTTAGATCCTGAATCCCTGATGTCTTCCCAGCCTTCCTGCAACTCCACTTTTCCCAGATGCAACACCTGTAACTTGCAATCACAAGACTTTGTTTGGGGGTTGTAGTGTTTAGAGGTTTGCCTCAGTCAAACCTCGGAGGACACTTAAGTGTCTGAACACCATTGTCAGATAAAGAGGGCATGCCCTTGTGAGGAAGAGGCCAAAAACTAAAGGAAACAATAATAAAAAACACAATATTATGTCACCTTGTAGTGAAGCTTTCATGGAGGAAGATACTCTTAAAGCCATGAAAGAATTGATGCTCAAATCTGCAAATATCAACACACAAAACACACAAGTCTGCTCTTGCAACACAATTGAACACCTTGAATCACCTTGAGAATGCCTAGAGTTCACAATAACAATCTAGTTTTCAAATGAATGCCTACACACGCTTATATATGCATCTACAAGCACTCCCACCAAGATATTTAAAATTCAAACTTACCGTGTCAGCAAGGGGACCTAATAACAGTCACTAACCGACACTCATAAATTGGGGCTAGCCCAAAATAGGGCAGAACTAGGGCCTAGGCGCCCAATTCCTCCCCCCTATTTTGGGCAGGGTACAACTCAAGGGGTCCACCTAGGTCCTATTTGCCATAGGACTTAGGTCTCATTCCATCAGGATGCCAAAATATGAACTACAATGTCCTAAATGCACTCTAAAGACCCAAGAGCTAAACCTTATGAGGGCAAAGCCCCCAAGGGGACATTTTCTGACGTTACATTTAGCCCCCACTTTAATGTATGTATGAACACAAGGCCTATACATGCATTAAAGTAAGGTCACAAACACAACAAACACACCAAACATGAAGAAGACACCCCAATCAAATAGAAGACAATAACAAACAAGCAAAACACAGAGAAGACAGTTACAGTCACGCAGAACACGGAGCAGACAGTTAATGCATAGAAGACACATTAATGCATGGAAGACAGAAATGATATCTTTTCTTTTCTTTTTCTCATATATATGAAATGCAAATGCAAGTACTGGAAAGTAAACAAACCTCCCAAAATGTAGGAAGCACTACTTGATGGCGCTGGTCTCTGCATATGGGGCAACACACACGCAATACATGCAAAACCTCCAAAGATGCATGAAGCACTACTCAATGGCACTGGTCTATCCATATGGGGCAACAAACATGCTATACAAAATAAGCACGCTGAAACACACACACTTGAAGACGTGGAGAAAACACAACAGACAAGTGATGGTGTGTTCCCTATTTCTAGGCTCATCACCATCTCAGGCACATTATAGGCACACACCGACGATTGGGCTTCACGACAACAATCGCAAAGACACGCTTAAGGGTTGAGTTAGTCACAGAACCGCTCCCCACCTCCGTAGAGGACTTTTGAAAATGACAGTATGATGCAATCTGCTATGAGAAATACACCATCCCCACCTCCGTAGAGGGCTTAAGAAAAAGGATATACTCGATATCACGCCTCCGCAGAGGGCTTACATGATTAATTGATTGATTGCAAATAAACTCAGGATGCACGATGCACTACTCGGGTGCAGGTCTATGCATTTGAGGTCAAACACATTGCTAACTGTATACACCTAAAATTGACATGACTACTTAAATAAATATTCTAAATATTTATTTCATCATCACATTCCTCTATCAATAAATAAATAACTTTATTTATTTATTTGATTCATCTCCTCTCATATTATTAAATAAATTACATTTATTTAATTAATTAAATTCACCTACATCAACTTCATTCTTCTAAATAATTAAATAATCTTAATTATTTAATTAAAATCTCTTATTCTTCCAAATTTAAATAAAATGCAATTTTATTTAAATAAAATCTAAAATCTCTACAAAATAAAATATATTTCTATATTTTATTTATTCCTCTCAATTATCTACAAAATAATTAAATAAAATCTTTTTATTTAATTATGCTTTCTTATCTTCAAAAATCATTCTTATCTTTTAAAAATACATTCCTCTTGTCATACAAAAGCAAAAGCAGTTTTAAAGCATCTTTAAAGAAAGCTTTCTCTTAAATTAGAAAAATAAATTCTAATTTAAGAAAATCAAATCTCATCCTCATCGAGAGAGGAGTTAACTCAACAAAGTTGCTTTTCGAATGACACATGTCTTTCTCCCATTTGTTGCATGTTCCTCAACAATCCTCCTCCATTGATCTTCCCTTTTATCCTCAACCATTGATCTTCTTCTACACATCTCTATAAATACAACCTTCTCCTTCTTCATTTCATATATCCATCATTTGAGCAAACTTATGCTGCAGGAACACAAGCGTGCCTTTGGCACCCCCACTTTCTTAAGCATTTTATATCCTCCATTGTTAGTGTGTTGAAGCTCATCTTCAATCACACAAAATATCTCAGCCATTCTATTCTTGTCACCTCAACAAGCGAGGGAGCATTCGCTTCTGAGGGCTTCATCATCATCAAGGTCAAGAAGAGATAGGTGAACTATGGAAGACGCAAGGTAAAGAGGTGTAAGTATTGCTTGGTTATTTAGTAAGTCCTTCTTTCCTTTATATTTTCATAGATGTATTAGGCTTCATTATTCTTAATTGATTAATCCATTTTCCCCTTCACATTTTGGCACCCACCGTGGGGCCCTTGCCCCTCTAACTAATCAAAAACTAAGTTTTTCTAAGTGACAGGTCTGTACAGGTGATGAACAGGGTTCTAACAGAGGCATCTAGAGCATCTAACCTCCGAGACGATGTATCTGCCTCTTGCTCTGATGCATATGAAACTTCAACGCATCTGACCCCCGAGACTACGCATCTGCCTCTTGCTCTGATGCATACGAAACGTCAGCGCATCTGACCCCCAAGATGACACATCTGTCTCATACTCCGACGCATATGAAACTCTGGCGCATTTATCCTCCAAACCGGTGCATCTACCTTCTGCTCCGACGCATACGCAAGTTTATTGCATTCACTCTCTGTTCTGGCGCTTTCACCGTGTGTTCCAACACTTTTGAAGAAAAGGCGCATACACACTCCATTTTGGCGTACTTGTCTTTTGTCTTGCGCTTCTGTACACTGCCACATATACCTCTCTAGATGGTGCTTTTACTCTGTTTCACGGTGTATTTACTCATTTAACACATTTGCATCTTGTTATGGCACATTTACCTCCTGGATTTGCACATATGTAAAACACCGCATGTAATCTCTATTTCTGCGCATTCAGACTGAATTGCGGCGCATCTGTTCTGCACCATAGTTTTTAGGGTTTCTAGTGATTTTCTAATTGAGCTAACATTTTATCTTGTAGGATCAGAGTCTGGAGTAGATCATTTAGATGCTTTGTCTAGTTCATTTAGACTAATTAGGGGAAAAGTAAACAAGTGCATTTGCATGCAAATTCCACATAGTTTCTAACTAGGATGGAAAGTAATTGAACCAACTGCTATCTTTGCATTGCTGAATTATTTCCTAGATTAAATCATTGCTATCTCAAACAAACAGGAATGAACATTGCTATTCTCTAAACACTTCAAAGTTAACAACCACATGTGTGCACAAGTAGAATAGCCCATTTAGTTTTTCTACTTTTGACTAGGGTTGGATTAACCTGTGTATTCTATGATTGTGAATGACAATAGGCTTAAGCTCTCCCCTTAACTAGGTGACCAAAGTGCCAGACTTGTCATTCTATTTGTTACACCTTTAGGGGGGCCTGCCCTTGGATGCATGCTTGTCCAAGTGGGAATGACCCTGAGTAGTAATAGGTTAAAGCCAAGCCCTACCAAGCCACTTAAAATAAATTGTGCTTGAGGTGAAAACCTCCTGCAACAAGTGTTGCTGTGTTACACCGACGACCAACCTCCCCCAAAACCCTCTAAGGCGTAACCCTTTGAGGCTGGGAGACTCCATAATGGAGAGTAGTGCCGCCGCACGTGTAACCACTCAAACGGTTGCCTTGACTAAGAACCAATTGCGTAGTAAGCCAAAAACCCCTATTTGTTGATGCAAAGGGCAGAGCTCTTGAAGTGGCCTCGATTCATGTGACTCTTAGTAGAGGTAGCAGGGACAATCCTAAGGTTCCATGGGGGTACGAGCCTAAGGAAACCCAGATCTGGTATGCATGAGAAGTGAGTGCTGTGGAGAGGAGCCGGTGCTACTAGATCCCAGAGCTACACGCTTTGAGTAAGCACAACTAGAGGATTCAACGAATATTGTCCCATCCAACCTAGGGTGTACTTATTTTGAATCAAAATAGTCCAAAAAAATACAAAAAAATAAAAAGATAAAAATCATGGAAAACTTCTATATGTCTACTGTGCTTTTTCCATAATTGAACATCAGAATATTTAGAAACACCAAGTTTTTCAAACAAAAAATAGAAAAACCCTAAAAACGATCCAAAATTCTACAAAATTTTTGAGAAAATAAGCTAAGAAACCAGAGTTGCGCATTTGAAATGACTTGCAGTGCATTTGACTAACTTTTGGCACATTTAACATCTGTTGTGGTGCATTTGAAACTTTGCTAGTGTTGCGCATTTGATCTGACTTCTGGTGCATTTGATTTGACTTCTGGCGCATTTGATCTGACTTCTGGCGCATTTGAACTCTATCACGGTGCATATATTTTGGCGCATCCAAACCAGAGAGTAAAACCATATCTTCCAAAAGAAAAATTCTCAAACATTTTTCAAAGCCATTTCAAACCTGTTTTAGTTTCCAAAGATCTGATTAAGACCTTGCAAATCTACTATTTCTCCTTCTTTTGCATACAATATCTGCTTTTTCATCCAAAGTCTCACCAAATCTTTCTAAATTCCTACAAGGTTAGAACCAAGTTATTCTAGGTCATAATCAATACTCAAACAAACCTATTGAGTCTCCAATATCAAGGGTTACTTATCCTGTCTCTCAAAACTCTACTAGTGGCTTATATCAGACTAGTCAACATCAAGTAATCGGATTTCTAACATCCCTACTTTGACTATCGCTTTTGTATACCCAACTTGTTTGACACCTCATAGATCTAAGAAGAACCTTGCTAAAAACCTTGTCTCATCCTAGCATCTTGCTCAAAAATCCTTTTCACTCCATTCCCATCTTTGGCCACCTCTTGCATGGTCCAGCACAGTTACAAAAATAAAAGCAGATCAAAATGGCTGAAAAAATGATTCCAAATGGACATGAAATTGACAAAGAAATTTCTATGGAAGAGATCCTTCAAACACATCATGACCCAAAATTTCAACGCCTATTAGAAGGGGTACTTGCCCAAGACCCCACTAAATTCTTTTTACACCTAACAAATCTAGGGATCAAGCTCCCTAAGGACTATGACGTAGAGGCTCTCAAAGAAACTGAGGGAAGTAGACATGAGGAAGAAACATCTTCAGACAAAAGAAAAACAAACACTGATGCTACGGATGCCCTAAGTCTAATGAACCAAAAATTTGAAGCTCTCCAACAATAATTTTCAGACATGAAAATGGGGGCATCGACTAAACACTACACCCTAGAGGATATTTCACCATATCCTTTTGATAGGTCCCTAGTCATGATTCCTTTCCCCTCAAAAATTTGAGGTACCTAAATTCGATAAATATCAAGGAAAGGGTGATCCAAGAGACCATATCAGGGAATTCAACGCTACTTGCCTAGAGGTCGCACATAATGACACTTACCTTATGCGACAATTTCCAAGAAGCTTGGGAGGACAAGCCATGGAGTGGTTTTCTAGACTACCACTTTGCATTAAAACATTCAACGAACTTGTCAACAAAATTTTCACCCACTTATCTTACAATATTGAGCATGACACCTCAATATTGGATCTTTGTAACTCCAAACAAAAAGGTGGAGAATCTTTCACTGCCTTCTTACAAAGATGGAGACAGCTAGCAAGCAAGTGTCCACACCAAATGCCCAAAAAATAGATGCTAGAAATGTTCGTCCACAACTTGCAAACGGATCTAAGTTACCAAATCCAAAGCCAATGTCCTTCTTTTAGCAAGGTCATTGAGATGGGCCTCATCATAGAAAAAGCTCTCATCGCAAAAGGTCAAATCAAGCTCTATAAAGACACTCCTACTACCAACACCAACAATGACAAACCTAGATTCTGGACGAAAAATAAAAACATTGTGAATGACGGGGTGGTGGATGCCAAGAATGTGACACCTAAGCAACCAATTTTCAACCTATCAACACCTCAAAATAACCCCCTGCAAAACAAACCAAAAAACACTGAATCAAGGTTTACCAACTTTCAACCTAGGAGAAAGTTCACACCTTTGGGCGAATCATTAGAAACTGCCCTATGGAAGTTAATCACCAACAAGATCATAATGCTTCCCTCGGCATGAGAATATGAACCAAAGGTCAAACCCCATTGGTGGAATGACAACGACTTTTGTGAATACTAAGGAAATAGGGGGCACAAGACAAATGATTGTATTGCACTCAAGAATACAATCCAAGACCTGATAGAGCAAAACAAAATATCCATTGACGGGCATACCTCTAACAGCGATCACTAGGCATTCAAGGATCCTCTTCCTAACTATGAGCAAGGAGGACCTTCCAATAGAAACAATAGTGGATCTAACAATGTAAACTACACAAATGTCAGCTTTGACTATGTTGTTAACCATATCTATGAAAGTGATTCACACATCAATGTGATCACTATTAACAAAGACCCAGATTGCAATGTTACTACCCGCAGTAACAGAGTCACCCTTAGGGGAACCCCCGCCACACCGTCTAATCAATATAGTATCGTGGATCAACTCCAGAAAACACCTACGCATATCTCCATCTTGGAACTTCTGCGTCTATCTCCTTCTCATAGGTCCATACTTGACAAAGCCTTAGCGGAAGCCTCCATTCCCACAAACCTTGCTGAAGAGAAATTCCAAACCATGGTCGGTCATATTACCTCACCACACTCCCTATCATTCACTAAGAAGGATGACATGTCAATCACTTAACCCCATAACGCCTCCCTTCATATTGAATCTTTCATACACAAGCACGAGATCAAAAGAGTCCTAATCGATGGAGGGGCTGGTTTGAATATTTGCACATTGAAACTAATCCTTACATTGGGGTTTTCAGAAAAGGCTATAGATCCTAAAAGGAAAATCACCATAAAAGCCTATGATGAGGAGGAAATAATGTCCAAAGGAATTATTACCCTACCAATCAGAGTGGGCCCCGTGGTAAAAGATGTAGCTTGTCAAGTCCTCGACATGGAGCTAGCATACAACATTCTTCTTGGGCGACCATGGATACACACTCTGAAAGCAGTACCTTCAACATACCATCAATGTATCAAGTTCCCACATGAAGGTCAAGAGATCACCATCCAAGGTGACCCTAACCCCTATCAATACTGCAACTCCATTCATCCAAAACTCAAAGTTGTGATCCCCACCAACCGTGCTTTTGCAGCCTCTTCATCTTGTATTGATTCCACTTCACTTGCTTCCTCTTCACAAGCTCTGTAACCTAGTCTCAGACTCACAGATAAGGGCTGGGGTGAATACACGATCTCTCAATCCCTCTGCTTGGCACAACTGCCCCTATCTCCTAGGTCCTATGGGAGACCTATCTTAAAGACACCAAAAGTAGAGAGAACTACAAAAGGACCGTTTGTAAAATGGGGAAGCCTAGAAGATGAGAGTGATGAAAAGGATATCCTACAATGGCTATACAAGGATGAAGGTAGCTCCTCTATGCAACATGATCATCACACTATACCAACAGAACAATATGGTCAAGGCTTTCAAATGCTACAGAGAATGGGGTATGAAGGACACGGTCCTCTCAGTTCAAGAAAGGATGGCATTAATGAACCCATCCAACCTCATACCCTGATAGCCCGAGACACTACAGGGCTAGGATACACTGGAGCACCAAGAAACAACTGAGCAAACAAGAAAAATGACAAACAACTAGAAACCTCTACTAATAATCTGGTTGAGCAAATTCAACAACTACAATTGAATAGTGAGACTGATTCCAATAAGTATGAATGGGATAGCCTCTCTGAGCTATCGTATGATGAAAAAGATATCGACATTGTCCACGAGTATGACCCAACAAATGCTAACGAGAGACAAAGTCCAAGGGCTAGGCCGTTAGAGTCCGTACCGCAGGATAACGATCATGAAAATCATGAGGAAAGAATGATACCTCCCTTGACGGATCATATAACAGAGGGTACCATCACAGACTTCATCCATGCTTTCAATAACTCTATCCTAACCATCAACGCCTTCGAACCAGACCAACCTAATGATCCCTTACCTTTGGTGCACCCTGAACTTATTGACTGGGACCTAGAAGGCACTACCCCTGAGCTAGATACCTTTGAAAATGACAAAGCCATCATATATTATATTGAGCTTAGAGATCATATACCTACAAGGGACCACAGAGCTGGCTATGCTATTGAACTCAATGAGAAGGCCTATTTTGGAGAGAGTGCCAAGCCTTTTAGTCATAAAAATATCAAAATAAAAGAATGATCTAATGGTGAAAACTGCTCTGCGACAGTGTTAGATCATCAAAATAGTAAAAATAAAGATGTATCCAACAGTGAAAACCTCTTTGAGGCACCGAAGGATGGAAGGCTTGACCCTCTACCCAATCTTACACATCAGGAGAGATCATCGATCTTGATAGAACCAGCAGAACCAATCAATGTCAGCACAGGGGATGAGCCTAGAATGATCCACATGGCAAAAGCTCTAACAGAACACAAAAAACCAACATTTACTGATTTCTTCAAGAGAAAACAAATCAACTTTGCTTGGACATATGCTGACATGCCAGGGCTAGATCCAAATCTTATCATGCATCATTTATCTTTAGCTCTAGGAGCTAAACCAGTCAAACAAAAACTCAGAAAGATGCATCCACATGTGGCCCTCATGGTAAAGGAAGAACTAAAGAAACTGCTAGATGTCAGACTTATCAGGCCTATAGACTATCCTAAATGGGTCTCAAACATAATACCAGTGGCTAAACCAGATGATAGAGTCTGAATATGCAATGATTTCAGAGACTTGAACAAAATCTTGTCCAAAAGATGATTTCCCCTGCCAAACATAGACATGATTGTAGATCTCACGGTAGGGCACACTATGCTGTCACTCATGGATGGTTTCTCAAGATATAACTAGATAAAGATCGCACCAGAAGACCAACACAAGACTGCATTTACATGTCCTTGGGGCACCTACTATTGGTGTCTCATGCCATTTGGTCTGAAAAATGCTGGTGCAACATATCAGAGAGCCATGACGACAATCTTCCACGACATGATGCATACTATAATGGAAGACTACGTCAATGACATTACGATGAAATCACTTACAAAAGAAGGCCATCTAGCAGTACTAGACAAGATCTTCAACAGGTTGGAACAGTTTAATGTGCATCTCAATCCAAAGAAGTGTGTTCGGGGTTACATCAGGCAAACTATTGGGATACATAGTGTCTCCAAACAGTATCGAAGTTGACTCGGCTAAGGTGAAGGCCATCATGGAGATGCCACCTCCTAAGAATCTAACTCAACTGAGGTCCCTATAGGGCAAATTACAATCTATTAGAAGGTTCATTTCTCAATTGGCAGACAAGTGCCACCCATTTTCTCACCTTCTACACAAGAATGTTCCTTTCAAATGGAACGAGTCATGTGAATAGGCATTTCAGCAATTAAAGGAATATCTCATGAAACCACCAGTATTGATGCCACCAATTCAGGGATAGCCTCTACTACTGTATATCTCAACTACACCAATGGCTCTGGGAGCTCTCCTCGCACAACAAAAACTATGATGGGAAAGAACAGGTAATCTACTATATTAGCCGAACACTTGTTGGGTATGAACTGCAATACAAACCAATTGAAAGAGCATGTCTAGCTATTGTCTTCACCTCACAAAAATGGAGACATTACATGCTGTCACACTCTGTCAAACTGATAGCAAAGATCTATCCACTCAAATACTTACTCAACAAGGCAGCCCTAATAGGTAGATTGTCTAAATGGGTCATGCTACTCAGTGAGTTTGATAATGAATATGTAGACAGGAAAGCAATAAAGGGACAAGTACTAGCAGATCAACTGGTAGATGCACCTCTAATGGATGACAACCCTCTGAGCTTTGAGTTTCCAAACAAATCTATCTTCCACATAAATACATCAACTAGAAAATGTACTTCGATGGTTCATACACCCAACACGGATCGGGGGCAGGTATCTTATTGATCACACCTAATGGCGACACTATCACTAAATCATATAGATTAATGTTTCCCTGCACTAACAATGTGGTAGAGTACAAAGCCCTAGTCATTGGTATCAAGCTAGCAGTTGAATGGAATATCAAAGAACTACAAGTGTATGGTGACTCACAGCTGGTCATAAATCAAGTAAATGACGACTACCAAATGAAAGATGAGAAATTAATACCTTACAAATGAACGGTAGATGACTTCAAAGAATACTTCTTCAAGATCTCTTTTGAACAAATACCAAGGATTGAGAACAAAGCTGTAGACGCAATGGCAATGATCGCATCTCTCCTTGATATTCCAGATAATCAATCACGTTATGAGTTCTTGGTAGATCCAGTGTCCTATTCTGCATACGACACCCCTGAATCCCATATCATTTGCCACATCATTGGAGCTGATTCCCCCCTCTATGGAAAGATATTTGCCTATCTTAAAGAGAATACCCTCCCACTCGATCTCTCTAGTAACAAAAAATGAAAATTTATCTGTCAGGCATCCCGGTATGCTATTGTCACCAATACCCTATATCGCAAAGGTCTCGATGGTACTCTCCTTAGGTGTCTCGATAGTGAGGAATATCAAACTACCCTAAGCGAAATACACGATGGTATATGCGGGACCCACTCTAGTGGCCCTACCCTAGCTAAGAAACTCATACACATGGGGTACTACTGGCCAACTATGGAACAAGATTCCTATCATTTTGTAAAGAAGTGCAAGAAGTGCTAAATCCATGGGAACCTGATACATGCACCAGCACAGGGGCTACAACCATTGACAACTCCTTGGCCTTTCTGTTAGTGGGGACTCGACTTAGTGGGCATGATCCATCCACCCTCATCCAGCGGCCATAAATTCATAATCACTGCCACATAGTACTTCACAAAGTGGATTGAAGCCGTGCCCTTAGCCAATATCACATGCAAGTAGATTGCCTCCTTTATCCTGAACTATATCATTTGTTATTATGGTGTCCCTTCGTCCATTATCACAGGTAATGGATGACCCTTCAAAAACCAAGATGTCAAGGAACTATGTGACCAATTCCATATCCAACACCGCTTTTCAACCCCCTATTACCCACAAGGCAATGACCAAGCTGAGGCATCAAATAAAACCATTCTAAAAATCCTAAAGAAGACTGTCAATGATGTCAGCCGTGATTGGCATGTCCAACTAAATCCTGCATTGTTAGCCTACCACACAAGCATCCGCACACCCACAGGTGCAACACCATACTGCCTAGTCTATGGATCTGAAGTTATCTTGCCCATTGAAGTCAAGATCCCATCCTTGCACGTTTCACTAAAAGGCATCATATCAGATGAAGAGTACAGAGTAACCAGACTTCAAGAGTTAGAGCTCCTCGAAGAAAGAAGGCAACAGGCCTTTAACCACCTAAAAGCATATCAGTAGCGTATGTCCAAAAGCTATAACCACAGGGTAAAGCCCCGAGTATTCTAAGTTGGTGACCTAGTCCTAAGAGAAAACCCTAGAAATTAGCAAGATAGAGAAAAGAAAGGCAAGTTTGAACCTAACTCGTTGGGTCCCTATGTCATCATTGTAGCCTATGGATCGGGGGCATATCAATTGGCTACATCTGAAGGTGAACTGTTGGATGATCTTATCAATAGCATGCACCTTCGCAATACCTGAAAACTCCAATGTAAGGGAGTCCTGAAAAAATCCAAAAAAATTGAAAAATGTCAAAAACAGAACAAAAAAATAAAAAAAATAAAAAAAACAAAAAAATCATCCTCTGGTGAAAACCTGGCAAACAGGCACCTTGGATAAGTACCATGATGAAAACCTGGCAAATAGGCATCATGTGTAAGTTGATCTTCTATGTCACCTACACTTGGGGGCACCTTGTCTCATCAGCATATCACTTTTCTCCTACCATTTCCTTCCATACTGTTTCCTATCCTCCTATTTCTATCCATTACATACCTATCCTGTCATGTCCATCCATCCTAAATCTTCCTTTCCTCTATCTTTGGTCTTGGTAAAGATTGGGGGCACAATGTCGACAAATGTTTTAGATGTCTCTTGACATACCTTATCCCTCCAAACCATGCAAATCCTTCATTATCCTCTCATCCTCCTCCTTCGTCTTAAGCATTGTCATGAAAAATCCTAAGTATTCTACCTACATTGGGGCATGTTATTCTTATGCGACATAGTCCTTGGAGATCACATCCATGTTTCCTTCTACCTGACCATTTGTATCTACTCTCTTCCATCCATCTACCCATCCGTGGTGTTTCCCTTGTCATCAGTATCTAGTTTAAGGCTATCCAAAATATTGTCTAGTATCCTATCCACGGTGTTAGCCTAGCATAGCCTCTGTCATCAGTGTTATCTGTTCCATATCTGATCCATATCTATTCTGTATTTGATCCATATTTGTTCCATATCGTGTCTCATCTGATCCATGTCTCAGTATCATAGGTTCACCCTGAACTACATTGCCTCTGCGTCATCACGTAGGCAAGGCCATCATCAATGCCTCAGTATCATAGGGTCCTATGTCATCATTGCAACCTATGGATCGGGGGCATATCAGTTGGCTACATATGAAGGTGAACTATTCAATGATCCTATCAATAGCATGCACCTCCGTAATACCTGAAAACCCCAATGTAAGGGAGTCCTGAAAAAATCTAAAAAAATTGAAAAATGTCAAAAACAAAACAAAAAAATCAAAAAAATAAAAATAACAAAAAAATCGTCCTCTGGTGAGAACTGGGCAAACAGGCACCTTGGATAAGTACCATGATGAAAACTTGGCAAACAGGCGTCATGTGTAAGTTGATCTTCTATGTCACCTACACTTGGGGGCACCTTGTCTCATCAGCATATCACTTTTCTCCTACCATTTCCTTCCATACTGTTTCCTATCCTCCTATTTCTATCTATTACATACCTATCCTGTCGTGTCCATCCATCCTAAATCTTCCTTTCCTCTATCTTTGGTCTTGGTAAAGATTGGGGGCGCAATGTTGACAAATTTTTTAGATGTCTCTTGACATACCTTATCCCTCCAAACCACGCAAATCCTTCATTATCCTCTCATCCTCCTCCTTCGTCTTAAGCATTGTCATGAAAAATCTTAAGTATTCTACCTACATTGGGGCACGTTATTCTTATGTGACATAGTCCTTGGAGATCACATCCATGTTTCCTTCTACCTGACCATCTGTATCTACTATCTTCCATCCATCTATCTATCCATGGTGTTTGCCTTGTCATTATTAACTAGCATTAAGGCCATCCAAAATTCTTGTCTAGTATCATGTCCACGGTGTTAGCCTAGCATAGCCTCTATCATCAGTGTTATCTGTTCCATATCTATTCTGTATCTAATCCATATCTATTCCATATCATGTCTCATCTGATCCATATCTTAGTATCATAGGTTCACCCTGAACTACGTTGCCTTTGTGTCATCATGTAGGCAAGGCCATCATCAATGCCTCATTATCATAGGGTCCCTATGTCATCATTGCAGCCTATGGATCAGGGGCATATCAATTGGCTACATCTGAAGGTGAACTGTTTGATGATCTTATCAACAGCATGCACCTTCGCAATACCTGAAAACTCCAATGTAAGGGAGTCCTGAAAAAATCCAAAAAAATTAAAAAATGTCAAAAACAAAACAAAAAAATAAAAAAAATAAAAATAACAAAAAAATCATCCTCTGGTGAAAACCTGGCAAACAGGCACCTTGGATAAGTACCATGATGAAAACCTGGCAAATAGGCATCATGTGTAAGTTGATCTTCTATGTCACCTACACTTGGGGTCACCTTGTCTCATCAGCATATCACTTTTCTCCTACCATTTCCTTCCATACTGTTTCCTATCCTCCTATTTCTATCCATTACATACCTATCTTGTCATGTCCATGCATCCTAAATCTTCCTTTCCTCTATCTTTGGTCTTGGTAAAGATTGGGGACACAATGTTGACAAATGTTTTAGATGCCTGTTGACATACCTTATCCCTCCAAACCACGCAAATCCTTCATTATCCTCTCATCCTCCTCCTTCGTCTTAAGCATTGTCATGAAAAATCCTAAGTATTCTACCTACATTGGGACACATTATTCTTATGTGACATAGTCCTTATAGATCACATCCATGTTTCCTTCTACCTGACCATCTGTATCTACTATCTTCCATCCATCTACCTATCCGTGGTGTTTCCCTTGTCATCAGTATCTAGCATTAAGGCTATCCAAAATTCTTGTCCAGTATCTTGTCCATGGTGTCAGCCTATCATAGCCTCTGTCATCAGTGTTATCTGTTCCATATCTAATCCAGATCTATTCTATATCTGATCCATATCTGTTCCATATCGTGTCTCATCTGATCCATATCTTATTATCATAGGTTCACCCTGAACTACGTTGCCTCTGCGTCATCATGTAGGCAAGGCCATCATCAATGTGCCCTTGAGGCTTCGCTTCCCATCCATCCCATGTCTTATCATCTATCCCTCTATCCGTCCATGTCCACACCCTTTCACCAGGCATGGATGCACAGCAAAGCAAGCTTCCCAAAGCAAAACTCTTGACATGAAGAACATCAACCTGTCCAAAGTAGAGCACCATACTGAAACACTCAAACTAATCCTATATCAATTATGGCAAAAAGACACATCTAATGCAAGAATGTTTTGTGAACAAGTTAACTTACAGAGTCTTGATTTTTGTCGTTATGTTTTCCTATGCTACTAAAGGATGACAAAAAGCTAGAGATGCGATGATGGGGGCATAATCATTTTCTTTGTCTGCTGCTTGTGGATTAAACTTTAGTAGTGTAACAACTTTTGTCTAACGACATGATCAACAAAAGATCATTGAGGACTCTGAGGTCTAAACATGAAAAGGGGCAATCCTTGTTTGTTGAAATGCAAGAAGTACTCAGGTCATCTAGATTTAATTTTGACTAGATGCTTGTATTAACTTGCTATATCAAAATCCATGTAAGTAATACTTAGGTCATCTCGGTTTAATTATACCTAGATGCTTGTATTTTCTTACAACATAATAAAGCCCAATGATGAAATAAGCACCTCAAAATACTTGCTATATCAAGATGACAAATATCCATATCCATACTGTATCCAATTGCAGTTCATATCCACATCCATATCCATAACGTATCCAATTGTCTCTCATATCCGTATCCATATCCAATTGCATTTCTCCATATCCCATCCAATAAAGATCCAAAATGTAGTGAATCAATGTTTACAAAAGCTTGTAATTTCTTCTATCAAGTCATTCTTCTATCGATCAAATTTCTATTTGTCTTCATATCTCTCATCAACAGGTCTAGCTATCAAATCTGAGTAGTGATCAAAATGCAAGTTTATCCTTAATCCATACCAATCGAGTCAAGCCAATCTTGTCGAATTATCCAATCGCAATCAGCGGTCTTGATCCTAATCTTGTCGTAAACCATATCAATCAGTTGTAACTATCCTTCATGTTGCTCTAGGGATATATCATTCCCCGCCATGACAACACTGTCATATATTGTTATCATATCAAATGTCTTAGATAGGATGTTGCATTATCTTAACCAGACCCAGAGTCTTATATGACATGTTTCACTCTTGAAACCAGACATCATCGATCTATATCCTTGGTTTACTGCTCAATAGGGGCAATACCTTATTTGTTCTTGTATCATTTATGCATACTTGCTTACTTGCTTGTGTGTGTTATCATTTTATCTTGCATCATGTATAATTCACCTCTTTCTTCTGCATCCAACCATTTCTTCTCCTGTCAACCTATCTCATCGTGAGATTGTCCGTCTCATGCCTTCTACCTTCTCGCCGTCCAATCTCCTAAGGGGGCATTCTGTCGTTAAACTTGTACCAGGGGCAAACTGGGGCATGTATCACTGTCGAAAATTCTTATTCTTTGAAACAACGTGATAAAACACATTGCATCAAAGAGGGGCAAAATGTATACACCTAAAATTGACATGACTCTACTTAAATAAATATTTTAAATATTTATTTCATCGTCACATTCCTCTATCAATAAATAAATAAATTTATTTGATTCATCTCCTCTCATATTATTAAATAAATTACATTTATTTAATTAATTAAATTCACCTACATCAAATTCATTCTTCTAAATAATTAAATAATCTTAATTATTTAATTAAAATCTCTTATTCTTCCAAATTTAAATAAAATCTAAAATCTCCACAAAATAAAATATATTTCTATATTTTATTTATTCCTCTCAATTATCTACAAAATAATTAAATAAAATCTTTTTATTTAATTATGCTTTCTTATCTTCTAAAAATGCATTCCTCTTGTCATACAAAAGCAAAAGCAGTTTTAAAGCATCTTTAAAGCAAACTTTCTCTTAAATTAGAAAAATAAATTCTAATTTAAGAAAATCAAATCTCATCCTCATCAAGAGAGGAGTTAACTCAACAAAGCTACTTTTCGAATGACACATGTATTTCTCCCATTTGTTGCACGTTCCTCAACAATCCTCCTCCATTGATCTTCCCTTTTATCCTCAACCATTGATCTTCTTCTACACATCTCTATAAATACAACCTTCTCCTTCTTCATTTTATATATCCATCATTTGGGAAAACTTATGCTGCAGGAACACAAGCGTGCCTTTGGCACCCCCACTTTCTTAAGCATTTCATATCCTCCATTGTTAGTGTGTTGAAGGTCATCTTCAATCACACAAAATATCTCAGCCATTCTATTCTTGTCACCTCAACAAGCGAGGGAGTATTCGCTTCTGAGGGCTTCATCATCATCAAGGTCAAGAAGAGATAGGTGAACTATGGAAGACGCAAGGTAAAGAGGTGTAAGTATTGCTTGGTTATTTATTAAGTCCTTCTTTCCTTCGTATTTTCATAGATGTATTGGGTTTCATTATTCTTAATTGATTAATCCATTTTCCCTTTCACACTAACATCTATAACAGACAACTTACCTTATATGCCCCACCTTCAGGTGGTTGATATCAGTTATCAATATCAAGCACGTTAAGGTAGGAAGAAAACACATAAGGGAACACCGACTTTTGCAAAGCCCATGCCCCCCGGAGGTGACATGTACTTTACGATCGCCAAATGTTCCCATAAGCACATCCCTGCAAGAAACATGTTAGTGTCTAGAACATAATGATAATCAACAACATGGATGCATATGATTAACCACACAAAGAGCCAAGGTTATACAATGAATTCAGAGTTCGAGGATAACCAGGGGCTATATCACGAAGCTCTCCGAATCGAGTACTGCCAAGGCTATATTCAAAGGCAAACAAAGGTGCATGGAGCAACAGTATTGTTAAGGTTTGTAAATGCGATAGAAACATCATCAAATTCACTATACAGAAAGCATGAATGCTTCCACTAGCCAAGTGTCGGATAAAATATACAACCCCATTGTCATATTAGGAACTATAGTCCATTTTTTTATTGCTCTCGAAAGGGACACTAGGTATGCATTAGTATAAATCTTTGTCATCATCCACCTACTAGATGGAAACACTAGAGGAAGGGAAACAATAAATAAGAGAGGAGAAACAAGTGTCTTAGGGATAGTCACATAGGAGGGTGCCCCAAGTCACCAACCATGATGCTATGTCTGTCAGACACAACACAACAATGAAATCAGAGAGAGAGGCAATATAGAAGAATGATGATACAAATAGAAGAAGGTTACAATAGAGGCGGTCTCCTGGTATCCTGAACCTTACGGGAGAATCCAAGGTTATCCCATGAGGCCTAAACAACACATAAGACATCACGGGGGAAGCACATCACGAGAGAGATAAAGGGTTAGAGATACTTACCTGTAGGGCCCCTGTCAGGCTGCGGGTATCACAAATCTTGTTCTTGATTTTAATGGTTAAGGTGTTATCACTTCTTCTCTCTTCCATATGTTGATGAGTTTGCGAGGGTAACCATGTAGGAAAGGTTTCTCTTAATGATGGTTGAGAGGGAATGTTGCCATTGTCTATATCAGCTATAGGAGTATTTGAAATGCCATTTAAGTGAGCTTGTGGAGGTATTCGAAAGGTACCCATTTTAGTCCCTATATAGGGTGTTGGGATGGCTTGAGTGAGAGGGATAGCTTGTTCTTCCATAGGATGTAATATTTCATTATTTCCCAAAGTATGTGACAGTTCATGATCCGGTTGTTGGTTTAGAATGTAGTTGAGAAGTTCCTGAACATCTGGTGGCAACCCAAGTAAATGGTCACAAAGGGAATTTGCATCATCCAAAGCTTCATCCTGATTAGGTAGAGTGGGAAGAGATGGCAAAGTAGTGTGAAGAAATGTATCAATTATGTCTCTTTCTTGTGCCAATATATCCTCACCAATGGGGTTATGTTGGGACAAGTCTCTTTGTTTGATGAATCACCCATTGCTATTTCATTTTCATGGGTCTCAAAAAGGGTTTGCATTATATCATCATGAAACAAAGGAAGAGTGGGAGTAAAATTATCATCAGTACTTTCCCCATGGTGGTTTTCAGCTATAAAATTTTTGATATTCTCCATTATTGAAGGGAAAACATCTATAGTCTCACGAAAGTTATCGAAGTAAGCTATTGATCGAAGGATATCACATGTAGTAGTGTTGGTTATGTCCATGCCATAGTTGTATGTGATTTGATGTAAAAATTGAGGATAACTGTTAGTGAATTTGCAAAATTTATCATAGTTTACCATGTACTCATATAATTCTTCTAATCATGTACCATTAGGAGGATCCATTAATGCAAAATATATGCAAAAATGCTTGGTTTTTTCGATACTTTTCAATGCAAATGAATGAAGCAAAGGATGCTATGAGGATTTAAGTCAAGGGAAGTAGGTTATATGACTGATATCAGTCCAAAAAATAAGTATAATCACTCTCAACACACTCTTGATGCAAATTTAAGATAATACCAAGTCGATTATATTGAAAATATGTCAAAATAAACACTTTTTTCACCAAAATTCAATCCAAGAGAGCATAAAAAAGGGTGTTGTGAGGAAAATTATGATGGAAAACAAATAATATCAGAAATAACAGCCTCTTGGTGCTAAAATATCCAACACAACATGATTTTAGTGCAATTTCAGGTTTTTCAATTCCAAGACTATAGGCTATTTTTCACGGTTTTTCAACTCCAAGACCTAGAAAAAGAGGTGTTGTAAGAAATTTTAGGAGGGAAAGAGAAGAATATTAATAATATCAGTCACCTCAATCCATAAAATTGATCACAACACGCTTAGAGTGTAAACTAGGTCAAACCCTAGGGCCAAAATAGCCAAAATGTGTAGTTTTTTACAAAATTTTCAGTACAAGAACCTGTTAAAAGGGTGTTGTGAATATTTTTATGAGGGAAATAAAATTATTACTTTGATAACAACAAATTAATGTGAAAATATCTTTCACAACATTCTTGTGGTGTAAGTTTGGAAAGTCGATAAGGCTGATTTTAGTGAAAATTGTTGTTTTTGAAGCCCTAGGTTTGAAATTTTGGAACAAATGCTATGTGAAAGGCTTAATGTCTAATTAATTATGGAAATTAAATACTCTTAGATCTGAAAATGATTTTTAAGCTTAATCATGCAAAATTCCCATGTAAATTCAATGAAATTGCACCAAAATTGCTAGTTTTTGTTGAAATTTTCTATGCAAAATTGCAAATAATTTAAATATAAATGCAAATTCACACTAAATGCAAGACTAAATCCAAATGAAAATTTGAATGAGCCTCTAAAATTAGTAGAAAAACCTGATAAAAGATTTTGCCTACAAAACCTAGATTTTGGAATTACTAGGTTATATAAAATTAACATAATTTCCACAAAACCCTAGCAATTAAATGATGAAAATGCAAAGCAAGATCTTGAATTTTTATATTTTTCTGTAATTTATATCAGATTTGATGCAAAAATCATGAATTAGGAAAATTTAGGAAGAATTGACACAATTTAGTAACCCAACAATGCAATTTTTTTGTATTTTTCCAATTTTTTAAATTTTTTGAAATTTTCTCAATGCAATAAGGTAAATGACCAAATAAATGAATGAAATCACACAAAATATTCAGACAATCACTCAGCAAGTTTTAATTTAAATTCAAAGATACGGATTCACCAAAATGTTTAGTGGAAAATTAGATCTTGTTAATCTTTTGATGTTTAGATGTTAAAATCTGCCTCTCCACTATACATTGAAGGATCTAGGGTCGAATGGCGAGCACTATAATACCCTAGAGTCACTTTCAGATATAGGGAAACTTTGAACAATCAATGACACTGGAGCGGGTGCCTAAGTCCAAGGTACCAACTTTTTCAAGGAATCTGGACCTCCTTCAAACACTGATCAACCCTGCAACTTCTATTTTCTAAAAATAGTTTGTGGAGGACACTAGAGCAAGTGCCCTAGTCCTGGAAGTGCTCCTTTGTCTTACTTTTCTTTAGATCTTGAATCCCTAATGTCTTCCCAACCTTCCTGCAACTCCACTTTTGTCAGATGCGACACCTATAACCTGCAATCACAAGACTTGGTTTGGGGGTTGTGGTGTTTAGAGGTTTGCCTCAGTCAAACCCCAGAGAACACTTAAGTCTCTAAACATCATTGTCAGATAAAGAGGGTGTGCCCTTGTGAGACAGAGGCCAAAAACCAAAGGACATAATAATAAAAAACACAATATTATGTCACCTTATAGTGAAGCTTTCATGGAGGAAGATACTCTTCAAGACATGAAGGAATTGATGCTGAAATCTATAAATATCAACACACAAAACACACAAGTATACTCTTGCCACACAATAGAAAGCCTTAAATCACCTTGAGAATGCCTAGAGTTCACAATAACAATCTAGTTTACAAATGAATGCCTACACATGCTTATATATGCATCTACAAGCACTCCCACCAAGATATTTGAAATTCAAACTTACTGTATTGGCAAAGGGACCTAATAACGATCACTAACTGACACCCGCAAATTGGGGCTGCCCCAAAATAGGGCAGGACTAGGGTGCGGGCACTCAAGTCCTCCACCCTATTTTGGGTAGGGTACAACTCAAGGGGTCCACCTAGGTCCTATTTGCCATGGGACTTAGGTCTCATTCCATCGAGATTCCAAAATATGAACTAAAATGTCTTAAATGCACTATAAAGATGCAAGAGCTAAACCTTATGAGGGAAAAGCCCCCAAGGGGACATTTTCTGACGTTACACAAAGGTTTGGTCAAACAAGCAAATTAGATGTTCAAAAAGGTGAAAAATTGATTGTCTCAAATCTAACCAAAAATGATGCCAAGTCGAAGAGCTCGTCACCACGATTCTGATGCCAATCGTTTCACCTCGATCAGAGCTCGTACAAGCAAGATAAGGCTGGTCAAAGATGAGGGTTGACCATACTGACTAGACAATACAATAATGATGTCAGCACGTTGACATGGCAAACACAGTGGTAGTTGTCGATGTGGCAGGTCCAAAGGTTGACACATGGTAAATGGTGGCATTTGAGTCCGTAGATGCAAGCATCTGAGTCAGTAGATGACGTGGCAAGTTTGATGATGTGGACCAATCTAGCGTGACATGTGTAACTTACAGATGAATGAGGTAATACCATGTGGCCCAATGATTGGGTGCCCCGTGGCACATGTGGCAGTTTGATTGTTAAAAGATTGGTTTGTGGGGGTCGAACCCCTGACCTCCTGCTTGCTATTTTCACTCTCTACCAATATAGCAAGTGGCTTTCTTTGCTACATATACGGGACTCGTTTCTATTTAAAGAATGATAATAGAAATGAATTCCTATAAAAGGGGGTCATGTGGTTATTGACACGATCTAGATGGATCCAAAAGACCAAAAAATTTTGCAGTCTGAGAATATGATGAAATCAACATCTATGGAAAGAGGTTATTGACACAATCCTAACACAACTTGAATGGGCTCAAAAGGAGTTCGTATGCAGAAGTTATGTGCAGTCAAAGGTTCGGTCAAATAGGCAAATTAGGTGTTCAAAAAGGTGAAAAATTGATTGTCTCAAATCCAAGAAAAAATGATGCCAAGTCAAAGAGCTCGTCATCACGATTTCAACGCCACTTGTTTTGCCTTGATCGGAGCTCATACGAGCAAGATATGGCTGGTCAAAGTTGACAATTGACCATGCTGACTAGACAGTACAATGATGACGTCAACATGCTGACATGGCAGACACAGTGGTAGTTGTTTATGTGGCAGGTCTAGAGTTTGACACGTGGTAGATGGTCGCATCTGAGTCAGCAGATGATGTGGCATCTCTGAAGATGTGGACCAATCTAGCGTGATACATGTCACTAACGGAAGAATGAGGTAATACCCTGTGGCCCAATGATTGGGTGCCACGTGGCACATGTGGCAATTTGATTGTTAAAATGTTAGTTTGTAGGGGTTGAACCCCTGACCTCTTGCTTGCTATTTTCACTCTCCACCAATATACCAAGCGACTTTCTTTGCTACATATACAGTCCTCCTTTCTATTTAAAGAATGATAATAGAAACGAATCCCTATAAAAGGGGGTCGGGTGGTTTGAACCCCCAGTGGGGAATAATGATCCAGATGGATATAGAAGAACTAAAAATTTTGTAGTCTCAAAACCTGACTGAATCAGCATCATCAGAAAGAGGTCGCTGACACGATTCTGACGCAATTTGAATGGGCTCAAAAGGAGTTCGTATGTAAAAGTTATGTGTAGTCAAAGGTTCGGTCAAACAGGTGAATCAGGTGCTCAAAAAGGTGAAAAATTGATTGTCTCAAATCCAAGCAAAAATGATGCCAAGTCGAAGAGCTCGTCACCATGATTTTGATGCCGCTTGTTTCGCCTTGATCAGAGCTCGTACAAGGAAGATATGGTTAGTGAAATTTGAGGGTTGACCATGTCGACTAGAAGTACAATGATGACATCAGCATGCTGACATTGTAGACACAGTAGTAGTTGGTGATGTGGTAGGTCTAGAGGTTGACATATGGTAGATGGTGACATCTGAGTCAGCAGATGACTTGGCAGGTCGGAAGATGTGGACCAATCCATTGTGACACGTGTCATTGACGGATGAATGAGGTAATGCCATGTGGCCTAATAATTGGGTGCCATGTGGCACATGTGGCGGTTTGATTGTTAAAAGGTTGCTTTGTGGGGTCAAACCTTGCTATTTTCACTCTCCACCAATATACCAAGCGTCTGTTTTTGCTACATATATGGGCGTCCCTTCTATTTAAAGAATGATAACAAAAATGAATCCCTATAAAAAAGGGTTAGGTGGATTGAACCCCCAATGGGAAGGAATGATCTAAATGGATCTAGAAGACCTAAAACTTTTGTAGTCTCAGAAAATGACAAAATTAGCGTCACTAGAAAGTGGTCGCTGGCACGATCCTAACGGGACTTGAATGGGCTCAAAAGGAGTTCGTATACAGAAGTTATGTGTAGTGAAAGGTTCGGTGAAACAAAAAATCATGTGTTCAAAAAGGTGAAAAATTTATTGTCTCAGATCTAAGTAAAAATGATCCCAATTCGAAGAGCACGTCGCCACGATTCCAACGCTACTCATTTCTCTTTAATCAGAGCTCGTATGAGCAAGATATGGCCAGTCAAAGTTGAGGGTTGACTATGCTGATTCGATAGTACGATGATGATGTCATCATGCTGACATGGTAGACACAGTGGCAGTTGTTGGGGTGGCAGGTCCAAATGTTGACACATGGCAGATGGCAGTATTTGACTCAACATATGATGTGGCAGTTCTGAAGATGTGGACCAATTCAGCATGACATGTGTCACTGACGGACGAATGAGTGAATGCCACGTGGCCCAATGATTGGGTGCCACGTGACACATGTGGCGGTTTGCTTGTTAAAAGGTTGGTTTGTGGGGGTCAAACCCCTGACCTCCTACTTTCTATTTTCACTCTCCACCAATATACCAAATGGCTTTTTTTGCTACATATATAGGCCTCTTTTCTGTTTAAAGAATGATAATAGAAATGAATCCCTATAAAAGGGGGTCGGGTGATTTGAACCCCCGATGGGGAATAATGATCTAGATGGATACAGAAGAACAAATTTTTTTGCAGTCTCAGAACTTGACAGAATTAATATTATTGGAAAGTGGTTGCTGACACGATCCTGACACAACTTCAATGGGCTCAAAAGGACTTCGTATGTCGAAGTTATGTGCATTCAGAAGTTTGATCAAACAAGCGAATCAGGTGTTCGAAAAGGTGAAAAGTTGATTGTCTCAAGTCCAAGCAAAATTGATGCCAAGTCGAAGAGCTCATCGCCATGATTCTGACGCCACTCGTTTCCCCTTGATCAGAGCTTGTATGAACAAGATATGGCTAGTCAATGTTGAAGGTTGACCATGCTGACTAGATAGTACACTGATGACATCAGCATGCTAACATGGCAGACACAGTGGCTGTTATTGACGTGGTAGATCCAGAGTTTGACACGTGGCAGATGGCGGCATCTGAGTCAACAGATGATGTGGCAGGTCTGAAGATGTGGACGAATCTAGTGTGACACGTGTCACTGACGAATGAATGAGGTATTGCCACGTGGCCCAATGATTGGGTGCCACTTGGCACATTTGGCGGTTTGATTGTTAAAAGGTTGGTTTGTGGGGGTCGAACCCTAGACCTCCTGCTTTCTTTCTTCACTTTCCACTGATATACCAAGCGGCTTTCTTTTCTACATATACAGGTCTCCTTTCTATTTAATGAATGATAATAGAAACGAATCCCTATAAAAGGGGGTTGGGTGGTTTCCCCTAGTGGGTAGGAATGATCCAGATGGATACAGAAGAATTCAAAATTTTATAGTCTTAGAACCTGATGAAATCAGCATCATTGGAAAGAGGTCACTGACACGATCTTGATGCAACTTGAACGGGCTTAAAAGGAGTTCGTATGTAGAAGTTATGTGAAGTCAAAGGTTTGGTCAAACAGGTGAATTAGGTGTTCCAAAGGTGAAAAATTGATTATCTCAAATCCAAGAAAAAATGATGCCAAGTCGAACAGCTCGTCGCAATGATTTTAACACCGCTTGTTTTTCCTCGATTAGAGCTCGTACAAGCAAGATATGGCCTGTCAAAGTTGAGGGTTGACTAGACATTACAATGATGATGTTAGCATGCTGACATGGCAGACACAGTGGCAGTTGTTGACGTGGCAGGTCCAGAGGATGACACATGGCAGATGGTGGCATTTGAGTCAGCAGATGACATGGCAGGTCTAATGATGTGGACCAATCCAGCATGACATGTGTCACTGATGGATGAATGAGGTAAAGTCACATGGCCCAATGATTGGTTGCCACGTGCAACATATGGCAGTTTGATTGTTAAAAGATTGCTTTGCGGGGGTCAAACCCCTGATCTCCTGCTTGGTATTTTCACCTTCCACCAATATACCAAGCTGCTTTCTTTGCTACATAAACGTGCCTCCTTTCTATTTAAAGAATGATAATAGAAACAAATACCTATAAAAGGGGGTCAGGTGGTTTGAACCCCTAGTGAGGAATAATGATCCAGATGGATACAGAAGAACTAAAAATTTTGTAGTCTTAGAACCTGACGGAATCAACATCATTCGAAAGAGGTCACTGACACAATCCTGACGCAACTTGAATGGGCTCAAAAGGAGCTCGTATGCAGAAGTTATGTGTAACCAAATGTTTGGTCAAACAGGGGAATTAGGCGTTCAAAAAGGTGAAAACTTGATTGTTTGAAATCCAAGAAAAAATGATGCCAAGTCAAAGAGCTCGTCGCCACGATTTTGACGCTAGTCATTTCGCCTCGATCGGAGCTCATACGAGCAAGATATGGCTGGTCAAAGTTGAGGGTTGACCATGTCGACTAGACAGTACAATGATGTCATCAACATGCTGACATGGCAGACACAGTGGCAGTTGTTGACGTGGTAGGTCCAAAGGTTCACACATGGCAGATAGCAGCATCTAAGTCAGAAGATGACATGGCAAGTCTGAAGATGTGGACCAATCTAGCGTGACACGTGTCACTGACAGACAAATGAAGTAATGCCACGTGACCCAATGATTGGGTACCACATGGTATATGTGGCGGTTTGATTATTAAAAGGTTGGTTTGTGGGGGTCAAACCCCTGACCTCCTGCTTTCCTTTTTCACTCTCCACCAATATACCAAGTAGCTTTCTTTGCTACATATACGCAACTCCTTTTTATTTAATGAATGATAATATTAGCGAATCCCTATAAAAGTGGGTCAGGTGGTTTGAATCCCCAGTGGGGAGGAATGATCCAGGTGGATACAGAAGAACTAAAAATTTTGCAGTCTTAGAACCTGACAGAATCAACATCATTGGAAAGAGGTCGTTGACACGATCCTGCCGCAACTTGAACGAGCTCAAAAGGAGTCCATATGCAGAAGTTATGTGTAGTCAAAGGTTTGGTCAAACAGGTGAATTAGGCATTCAAAAAGGTGAAAAATTGATTGTCTCAAATCCAAGCAAAAATGATGCCAAGTCGAAGAGCTCGTCGCCACGATTCTGATGCCACTCGTTTCGCCTCGATCGGAGGTCGTACGAGCAAGATATGGCCGCTCAAAGTTAAGGGTTGAGCATGCTGAGTAGATAATACAATGATGACATCAGCATTTTGAGGTGACAGACACAATGGCAGTTGTTGATGTGGCAGGTCCAGAGGTTGACATATAGTAGATGATGGCATCTGTGTCAGCAGATGAAGTGGCAGGTCTGATGATGTGGACCAATCTAGCGTGACAAGTGTCATTGGTGGATGAATGAAGTAATGCGACGTGGCCCAATGATTCAGTGCCACGTGGCACATGTGCTGGTTTGATTGTTAAAAGATTGGTTTGTGGGAGTCGAACCCCTGACCTCCTGCTTTCTATTTTCACTCTCCACCAATATACCAAGCAGCTTTCTTTGGTACATATACGGGCCTCCTTTCTATTTAAATAATGACAATAGAAACAAATCCCTATAAAAGGGAGTCAAGTGATTTAAACCCCTAGTGGGGAATAATGATCTAGATAGATACAGAAGAACTAAAAAATTTGCAGTCTCAGAACCTGACAGAATTAGTATCATTGGAAAGAGGTCGCTGACATGATTCTGATGCAACTTGAATGGGCTCAAAAGAAGTTCGTATGCAAAAGTTATGTGCAGTTAAAGGTTTGGTCAAACAGGTGAAATAGGCGTACAAAAAGGTGAAAAATTGATTGTGTCAAATTGAAGCAAAAAAATGCCAAGTCAAAGAACTTGTCGCCACTATTTCGACGCTACTCATTTTGCCTCGATCAGAGCTCGTACGAGAAAGATATGGCCGATCAAAGTTGAGGGTTGACCATGTCGACTAGATAGTACAATGATGACATCAGCATGTTGATATGACAGACATAGTGGCAGTTCTTGACGTGGTAGGTCCAAAGGTTGACATGTGGCAGATGACAGCATCTGAGTTAGCAAATGACGTGGCAGGTCTGAAGATGTGGACCAATCCAGTGTGACACATGTCATTGACGGACGAATGATGTAATGCCATGTGGCCTAATGATTGTTAGGGGTTAGTTGGCAGAAGATATCAATTAAATGCAAATAAAGAATAAACACAGGAATGAAAAATACATAGAATTAATAACAACAAGAGACAAGTTTTAACGTGGTTTACGCAAACTCGGGCTACATCCACCAATAGAGAGTCCAATATTATTATCCAATAAATCAAACCAATTACAACCAGTAATCCCTGCAACTCAATACCACTTCAAATGCTACAATACAATCAATAGAAACCCTAACCCTTAGCCGCTTTTATCAAGCTTTTTGTCAGTTACAAAAATAGGGTTTTATTATGTCATCTAATGAAAAATAACTCCTGGTGCGTTTATAAAATAATAAAAAATAGTGTGAGGTTTCAGGGGTGTTGCCCTCGAGCCCCCACGGGGGCGCTACCCCTCAACCCCGTCCTGTATCATGATAGGGAGTACGCCAGGGGTACTACCCCTAGACCCCACCGATAAAAGTGGGGTAAATTTAACCTCTGAGTCTGATTAGGCTCCATATAACAACAATGATTGGCTGCCACGTGGCACGTGGCGGTTTGATTCTTAAAAGGTTAGTTTGTGGGGTTGAAACTTGCTATTTTCACTCTCCACTAATATACCAAGCAACTTTCTTTACTACATATACGAGCTTACTTTCTATTTAAAGAATAATAAAAGAAACGAATCCTTATAAAAGGGGGTCGGGTGGTTTGAACCCCCAGGCGGAAGGAATGATCTAAATTGATCCAAAAGACCTAAAAATTTTGTAGTCTCAGAACCTAATAGAATCAACGTCATTGGAAAGAGGTCATTGACACGATCTTGATGCAACTTGAATGGGCTCAAAAGGAGTTCGTATGTAGAAGTTATGTGCAATCAAAGGTTTGGTCAAACAGATAAATAAGGTGTTCAAAAAGGTGAAAAATTGATCGTCTCAAATCCAAGCAAATATCATTAGAGCTCATTTTGCCTCAATTGGAGCTCATACAAGCAAGATATGGATGGTCAAAGTTGAAGGTTGACCATGTCGACTGGATAGTACAATGATGACATCAGCATGCTGACATTGCAGACACAGTGGCAGTTGTTGACGTGGTTGGTCCAGAGGTTGGCACATGGCAAATGGCGGCATCTGAGTCAACAGATGATGTGGCAGGTCTGAAGATGTGGACCAATCTAGTGTAACACATGTCACTGACGGACGAATGAGGTAATGCCATATGGCCTAATGATGGGTGCCACGTGGCACATATAGCGGTTTGATTTTTAAAAGATTGGTTTGTGGGGTCGAACCTTGCTATTTTCACTCTCCACCAATATACCAAGTGGCTTTCTTTGCTACTTATACGAGCTTCATTTCTATTTAAAGAATGATAATAGAAACAAATTACTATAAAAGGGGGTCAGGTGGTTTGAACCCCAATGGGAAGGGATGATCTAAATGGATCCATAAGACCTAAAATTTTCACAGTCTTAGAACCTGACGGAATCAAGATCATTAGAAAGAGGTCATTGACACGATCCTGACGTAACTTGAACGGGCTCAAACGTATGCAGAAGTTATGTGCACTCAAAGGCTAGGTCAAATAGGCGAAGCATGCGTTCAAAAAGGGGAAAAATTTATTGTCTCAAATCCAAGAAAAAATGATGCCAAGTCAAAGAGCTTATCGTCACGATTTCGACGTCGCGTGTTTCCCCTTTATCAGAGCTTGTACGAGCAAGATATGGCCGGTCAAAGTTGAGGGTTGACCATGCTAACTAGACAATACAATGATGACATCATCATGCTGACATGGAAGACACAGTGGCAGTTGTTGGCCTGGCAGGTCCAAATGTTGACATGTGGCAGATGGCGGCATCTGACTCAACAGATGATGTGGCATGTTTGAATATGTGGACCAATCCAGACTGACACGTGTCACTGACGGACGAATGAGTGAATGCCACGTGGACCAATGATTGGTGGCCACGTGGCACATGTGGCAATTTACTTGTTAAAAGGTTGGTTTGTCAGGGTCAAACCCTTGACCTCCTGCTTCCTATTTTCACTCTCCACCAATATACCAAGCGGCTCTCATTGCTACATATGTGGGCCTCCTTTCTATTTAAAGAATGATAATAGAAACAAATCCCTAGAAAAGGGGGTCAGGTGGTTTGAACCCCCAGTGGGGAGGAATGATCTAGGTGGATCCAGAAGACCTAAAAAATCTTGTAGTCCCAGAACCTTATGGAATCAACATCATTGGAAAGAGATCGCTGACATGATCATAACGTGACCTGAACAAGCTCAAAAGGAGTTCATATGCAGAAGTTATGTGCAGTCAAAGGTTTGGTCAAATAGGTGAATCAGGCGTTCGAAAAGGTGAAAAATTGATTGTCTGAAATCCAAGCAAAAATGATGCCAAGTCAAAGAGCTCGTCACCAAGATTCTGACCCCGCTCGTTTCACCTCGATCAGAGCTCCTACGAGCAAGATATGGTTGGTCAAAGTTGAGGGTTGACCATGCCGACTAGATAGTAGAATGATGACATAAGCATGTTGACATGGCAGACACAGTGGCAGTTGTTGACATGGTAGGTCTAGAGTTTGACATGTGGTAGATGGCGACATCTGAGTGATCAGATGACATGGCAGGTCTGAAGATGTGGACCAATCTAACATGACACGTGTCACTGAAGGAATGAATGAGGTAATACCACGTGGCCCAATCATTGGGTGCCACGTGGTACATGTGGCGGTTTGATTGTTAAAGGGCTGGTTTGTGGGGGTCGAACCCTTGATCTCCTGCTTGCTTTTTTCACTTTCCACCAATATACCAAATGGATTTCTTTGCTATATATACGGGCCTCCTTTCTATTTAATGAATGATAATAGAAACGAATCCCTATAAAATGAGGTCGAGTGGTTTGAACCCCAAGTGGGGAGGAATGATCCAGGTGGATACAAAAGAACTAAAAATTTTGCAGTCTTAGAACTTGACCGAATCAACATCATTAGAAAGAGGTCGCTGACACGATCCTGATGCAACATGAATGCACTTAAAAGGAGTTTGTATGTAGAAGTTATGTGTAGTCAAAGGTTTTGTCAAACAGGTGAATCAGGCATTCAAAAAGGTGAAAAATTGATTGTCTCAAATCCAAAAAAATGATGTCAAGTCGAAGAGCTCATTGCCACGATTCTGATGCCGCTTGTTTCGCCTCGATCGGAGCTCGTATGAGCAAGATATGGCCAGTCAAAGTTGAGGGTTGACCATGCTCACTAGACAATAAAATGATGACATTAGCATACTGACATGGCAGACACAGTGGTAGTTGTTGACGTGGTAGGTTGAGAGGTTGACACATGGTAGATGGTGGCAACGTGACAGGTCTGATGATGTGGACCTATCCAGCGTGATACGTGTCACTGACGAATGAATGAGGTAATGCCACATGTCCTAATTTTTAGGTACCACGTGGCACATGTGGCGATTTGCTTGTTAAAAGGTTGGTTTGTGGGGGTCGAACCGCTGACCTCCTGCTTGCTATTTTCACTCTCCACCAATATACCAAGCAGTTTTCTTTGCTATATATGTGGGCCTCCTTTCTATTTAAAGAATGATAATAGAAGCAAATCCCTATAAAAGGGGGTTGGGTGGTTTGATCCCCCAAGTGGGGTGGAATGATCTAGGTGGATCCGGAAGACCTAAAAATCTTGCAGTCTCAGAACTTGATAGAATCAGCATCATTAGAAAGATGTCACTGACACAATCGTAATGCAATTTGAATGGGCTCAAAAGGAGTTCGTATGCAGAAGTTATGTGCAGTCAAAGGTTCAGTCAAACAGGTGAATTAGGCATTCCAAAAGGTGAAAAATTGATTGTCTCAAATCCAAGCAAAAATGATGCCAAGTCGAAGAGCTCGTCGCCACAATTCTGACGCCGCTTGTTTCACCTCGATTAGAGCTCGTATGGGCAAGATATGGCTGGTCAAAGTTAAGGGTTGACCATGCTGACTAAATAGTACAATGATGATGTCAGCATGCTGACATGGTAGACATAGTGGCAGTTGTTGACGTGGCAAATCTAGAGTTTGACACGTGGCAAATGGCGGCATCTGAGTCAACAGATGATGTGGCAGGTCTAAAGATGTGGACCAGTCCAGTGTGACACGTGTCACTGGCGGATGAATGAGGTAATGCCACGTGGCGCAATGATTGGGTGCCACGTGGCACATGTGGCAGTTTGATTGTTAAAAGGTTAGTTTGTGGGGGTCGAACCCCTGACCTCCTGTTTGCTTTTTTCACTCTCCACCAATATACCAAGCGGCTTTCATTGCTACATATACGGGCCTCCTTTCTATTTAATGAATGATAATAGAAACAAATCCCTATAAAAGGGGGTCAGGTAGTTTGAACCCCCAGTGGGGAAGAATGATCCAGGTGGATACAGAAGAACTAAAAATTTTGCAGTCTTAGAACCTGACGGAATCAACATCATTGGAAAGAGGTCGCTGACAAGATCCTGATGCAACTTGAACGGGCTCAAAAGGAGTTCGCATGTAGAAGTTATGTGTAGTAAAAGGTTTGGTTAAACAAGAGAATCAGGCTTTCAAAAAGGTGAAAAATTGATTGTCTCAAATCCAAGCAAAAATGATGCAAAGTCAAAGAGGTCGTAACCATAATTCTGACACCATTCATTTCACCTCGATTGGAGATCGTATGAGCAAGATATGGCCGGTCAAAGTTGAGGGTTGACCATGCTAACTAGACAACAAAATGATGACGTCAGCATACTAACATGGCAGACACAATGGTAGTTGTTGACATGGTAGGTCCAGAGGTTGACACATGGCAGATGGTGGCATCTGAGTTAGTAGATGATGTGGCAGCTTTGATGATGTGGACCAATCTAGCGTGACACATGTCACTGACGGATGAATGAGGTAATGCCACGTGGCCCAATGATTGGGTGCCATGTGGCAGTTTGATTGTTAATAGAAATGCATCCCTATAAAAGGGGGTCAGACGGTTTGAACCCAAGTTGAGAGGAATGATCCAAGTGGATCTAGAAGAGTAAAAAATTTTACAGTCTGGGAACATGACAAAATTAACATCATTGGAAAAAGGTTGCTCAAACGATCTTAACGCAACTTGAACGGGCTCAAAAGGAGTTCGTATGTAGAAGTTATATGTAGTCAAAGGTTTGGTTAAACAGGGGAATCAAGCATTCAGAAAGGTGAAAAATTGATTGTCTTAAATCTAAATAAAATGATGCCAAATCGAAGAGCTCATCGCCACGATTCGGACACCGCTCGTTTCACCTCGATAAGAGCTCGTACGAGAAAGATATGTCTAGTCAAAGTTGAGGGTTGACCATGTTGACTAGACAATAAATGATGACATCAGCATGTTGACATGGCAGACATAGTGGCGGTTGTTGATGCGGTAGGTCGAGAGGTTGACACATAGTAGATGGCGGCATCTAAGTTAGCAGATGACATGGCACGCTGAAGATGTAGACCAATCCAACATGACACGTCACTGAAGGAAGAATGCGATAATGCCACATGGCCCAATTATCTAGATGGATATAGAAGAACTAAAAAATTTGTAGTCTTAGAACCTGACAAAATCAGCATCATTGGAAAGAGGTCTCTAACACGATCCTAACGCAACTTGAATGGGCTCAAAAGGATTTCGTATGCAGAAGTTATGTACAATCAAAGGTCGGGTCAAACAGGTGAATCAGGTGATCAAAAAGGTGAAAATTTGATTGTCTCAACTCCAAGTAAAAATGATGCCAAGTAGAAGAGCTCATTGCCAAGATTTCGACGCCACTCGTTTCGTCATGTCGACTAGATAGTACAATGCTGACATCAACATGCTAGACATGGCAGACACAGTGGCAGTTGTTGACATTGTAGGTCTAGAGGTTGACATGTGGCAGACCATGTTGACTAGACAGTACAATGCTGACATCAACATGCTGACATGGCAGACATAGTGGCAGTTGTTGATGCTGTAGGTCTAGAGGTTGACATGTGGCAGATGGCGGCATCTGAGTCAGTAGATGACCTAGCAGGTCTGAAGATGTGGACCAATCCAGTGTGACACGTGTCACTGATGAATGAATGAGGTAATGCCATGTGCCCTAATGATTGGGTGCCACATGGCATATGTGGCAGTTTGATTGTTAAAAGGTTGGTTTGTGGGGTCAAACCTTTCTATTTTCACACTCCAATATACCACGCGGCTTTCTTTGCTACATATACATGCTTCCTTTCTATTTAAAGAATGATAATAAAAACAAATCCCTATAAATGGGGGTCAGGTGGTTTTAAGTGGGAAGGAATGATCTAAATGGATCCAAAAGACTTAAAAGTTTTGCAGTCTCAGAACCCGATGAAATCAACGTCATTAGAAAGAGGTTGTTGGCATGATCTTGACGCAACTTGAATGGGCTCAAAAGGAGTTCGTATGCAGAAGTTATGTGCAGTCAAAGGTTCAGTCCAACATGCAAATCATGCGTTCAAAAAGGTAAAAATTTAATTGTCTCAAATCTAAACAAAAATGATGCCAGGTCGAAGAGCTCATCGCCACAATTTCGACGCCGCTTGTTTTGCCTTGATCGGAGCTCATACGAGCAAGATATGGCCGGTCAAAGTGTAGGGTTGACTAGGCTAACTAGACAATACAATGATGACGTCAACATGCTGACACGATAGATATAGTGGCAATTGTTGATGTGGCAGGTCTAGAATTTGACACGTGGTAGATGGCGGCATCTGACTCAACAGATGACGTGGCAGGTCTGAAAATGTGGAGCAATCTAGTGTGACACGTGTTACTAATGGACAAATGAGTGAATGCCACGTCGCCCAATCATTGGGTGCCACATGGCACATGTGGTGATTTGCATGTTAAAAGGTTGGTTTGTGGGGGTCGAACCCTTGATCTCCTGCTTCCTATTTTCACTCTCCACCAATATACCAAGCAGCTGTCATTGCTACATATATGGGCCTCCTTTTTATTTAAAGAATGATAATAGAAACAAATCCCTATAAAAGGGGGTCGGGTGGTTTGAACCCCTGGTGGGGAGGAATGATCTAGGTGGATCTAGAAAACCTAAAAATCTTACAGTCTCAGAACTTGACGGAATCAACATCATTTGAAAGAGGTCGCTGACACGATCCTAACGCAAATTGAACAGGCTCAAAAGAAGTTCGTATACAAAAGTTATGTGCAGTCAAAGGTTCAGTCAAATAGGCAAATCAAGCATTCGAAAAGGTGAAAATTTGATTGTCTCAAATCCAAGTAAAAATGATGCCAAGTTGAAGAGCTCGTCGCCACAATACTGACGCCGCTCGTTTTGCCTCTATCAGAGCTCGTATGAGCAAGATATGGCTGGTCAAAGTTGAGGGTTGACCATGTCGACTAGATAATAAAATGATGACGTCAGCATGCTAACATGGTAGACACAGTGATGATGTGGCAGGTCTAAAGATGTGGACCAATCTAGTGTCACATGTGTCACTAACGGACGAATGAGGTAATGCTACGTGGCCCAATGATTGGGTGCCAGGTGGAACATGTGTTTAATTGTTAAAATGCTAGTTTGTGGGGGTCAAACTCGTGACCTCTTGCTTGCTTTTTTCTCTCTCCACCAATATACCAAGTGGCTTTCTTTGCTACATATACGGGCCTCCTTTCTATTTAATGAATGATAATAGAAACAAATCCCTATAAAAGGGGGTCAAGTGGTTTGAAACCCCAGTAGGGAATAATGAACCAGATGGATACATAAGAACTAAAATTTTGTAGTCTTAGAACATAACAGAATTAGCATCATTTTAAAGAGGTTTCTGACACGATTCTTACGCAACTTGAATGGGCTCAAAAGGAGTTCGTATGCAGAAGTTATGTAAAGTCAAAGGTTAGGTCAAACAGGCAAATTGGATGTTCAAAAAGGTGAAAAATTGATTGTTTCAAATCCAAGTAATAATGATGCCAAGTCGAAGAGCTCGTTGCCACGATTCTGACTCTACTCATTTCGCCTTGATCAGAGCTCGTACAAGCAAGATATGACCGCTCAAAGTTGAGGGTTGACCATGCTGACTAGACAATACAATGATGACGTCAACATGCTGACATGGCAGACCCAATTGTAGTTGTTGACATGACAGATCCAGAGGTTGATACATAGTAGATGGCAGCATCTGACTTAGTAGATGACTTGGCAGGTCTGAATACATTGACCAATCTAGCGTGACACGTGTCACTGACGGATGAATAAGGTAATGCTATGTGGCTAAATGATTGTGTGCGACATGGCACATGTGGCGGTTTGATTGTTAAAATATTGGTTTGTGGGGGTCAAACCTCTGACCTCTTGCTTGCTATTTTCACTCTCCACCAATATACCAAGCGACTTTCTTTGTTACATATACGGGCCTCCATTCTATTTAAAGAATGATAATAGAAATGAACCCCTATCAAAGGGGGTCGAGTGGTTTGAACCCCAAGTGGGGAGGAATGATCGAGTTGGATCTATAAGACCAAAATTTTTTTTAGTCTGAGAACATGAAGGAATCAGTATCATTGGAAAGAGGTTGCTGACACAATCCTCACACAACTTGAACAGGCTTAAAAGGAGTTCGTATGCAGAAGTTATGTGCAGTAAAAAATGGTCAAACAAGTGAATCAAGCATTCAAAAAGGTGAAAATTTGATTGTCTCAAATCCAAGCAAACATGATGCCAAGTCGAAGATCTCATTGTCATGATTTCGACGCTGCTCATTTGGCCTTGATCGGAGCTCATATGAGCAAGATATGGCCGGTCAAAGTTGAGGGTTGACCATGCTGACTAGACAGTACAATGATGACGTCAGCATGTTGACATGGCAGACACAGTCGCAGTTGTTGACGTGGCAAGTCCAGTGTTTGACACGTGGCAGATGGTGGCATCTGAGTTAGTAGATGACGTGGAAGATCTGAAGATGTGGGCCAATCAAGCGTGACACGTGTCACTGATGGAAGAATGAGGTAATGCCACGTGGCCCAATGATTGAGTGCCACGTGACACATGCGGTGGTTTGATTGTTAAAAGGTTGTTTTGTGGGGGTTGAACCCGTGGCCTCCTACTTGGTATTTTCACTCTCCACCAATATACCGCCGACTTTCATTGCTACATGTACGAGCCTCCTTTCTATTTAAAGAATGATAATAGAAATGAATCCTGCAACTGACAAAATAGGCATCATTGGAAAGAGGTCACTGACACGATCCTGACGCAACTTGAATGGGCTCAAAAGGAGTTCGTATGCAGAAGTTATGTGCAATCAAAGGTTCGGTCAAATAGGTGAATCAGGCATTCAAAAAGGTGGAAAATTGATTGTTTCAAATCTAAGAAAAATGACGCCAAGTCGAAGAGCTCTTCACCATGATTTCGACGCGACTTGTTTTGCCTTGATCAGAGCTCGTACGAGCAAGATATGGCTAGTCAAAGTTGAGGGTTGACCATGTCGACTAGATAGTACAATGATGACATCAGCATGCTGACATGGTAGACACAGTGGCAGTTGTTGATGAGGTAGGTCTAAAGGTTGACAGGTGGCAGATGGCGGCATCTGAGTCAGCAGATGATGTGGCAGGTCTGAAGATGTAGATCTGAAGATGTAGACCAATCCAATGTGACATGCGTCACGGACGGATGAATGATGTAATGCCATGTGGCCTAATGATTAGGTGCCATGTGGCACATGTGGTGGTTTGATTGTTAAAAGGTTGGTTTGTGGGGTCAAACCTTGCTATTTTCACTCTGCACCAATATACCAAGTGGCTTTCTTTTCTACATATACGAGCTTCCTTTCCATTTAAAAAATGATAATAGAAACGAATCCCTATAAAATGGGGTCAGGTGGTTTAAATCCCCAATGAGAAGGAATGATCTAAATAGATCCAGAAGACCTAAAACTTTTGCATTCTCAGAACCTGACAGAATCAACATCATTGGAAAGAGGTCACTGACACGATCCTGACTCAACTTGAAAGGGATCAAAAGAAGTTTGTATGCAGAATTTATGTGCAGTCAAAGGTTAGGTCAAACAGACAAATTATGCATTCAAAAAGGTTAAAAATTTATTGCCTCAAATCCAAGAAAAAATGATGCCAAGTCAAAGAGTTCATCACCACGATTCTGATGTCGCTTGTTTCACCTTGATCTAATCTTGTATGAGCAAGATGTGGCCGGTCAAAGTTGAGGGTTGACCATGCTGACTAGACAATACAATGATAACATCATCATGTTGACATGGCAGACACAGTGGTAGATGTTGGTGTGGTAGGTCTAGATCTTGACACGTGGCAGATGGCTACATCTGACTCAACAGATGACATGGCAGGTCTGAAGATGTGGACCAATCCAGCGTGACATGTGTCACTGACGGACGAATGAGCGAATGCCACGTGGCCTAATGATTAGTGGCCACATCGCACATGTGGCGATTTTCTTGTTAAAAGGATGGTTTGTGGGGGTCGAACACCTGACCTCCTGCTTCCTATTTTCACTCTCCACCAATATACCAAGCGACTTTCATTGCTACATATACGGGCCTCCTTTCTATTTAAAAAATGTTAATAGAAATAAATCCCTATAAAAGGGTGTCATTTGGTTTGAACCCCCAGTGGGTAGAAATGATCTAGGTGGATCCAAAAGACCTAACGCAACTTGAACGGGCTCAAAAGGAGTTCATATGCAAAAGTTATGTGCAGTCAAGGGTTCGGTCAAATAGGCGAATCAGGCGTTCAAAAAGGTCAAAAATTAATTGTCTCAAATCCAAGCAAAAATGATGCCAAGTCAAAGAGATGGTCGCCATGATTCTGATGCCGCTCATTTCACCTTGATTAGAGTTCGTACGAGCAAGATATGGCTGGTCAAAGTTAAGGGTTGACCATGCCGACTAGATAGTACAATGATAAAATAAGCATGCTGACATGGCAGACACAATGGTAGTTGTTGATGTGGCAAATCTAGAGTTTAACACCTGACAGATGGTAGCATCTAAGTCAATAGATGACATGGCAAGTTTGAAGATGTAGACCAATCCAACGTGACACACGTGACTAAAGGAACAAATGAGGTAATGCCACGTGGCCCAATGATTGGGTGCCACATGGCACATGTGGTTGTTTGATTATTAAAAGGCTAGTTTGTGGGGGTTGAACCCCTGACCTCCTACTTGTTTTTTTCAGTCTCCACGAATATACCAAGCGGCTTTCTTTAGTACATATACGGGCCTCCTTTCTATTTAATGAATGATAATAGAAATGAATCCTTATAAAATAGGGTTGGGTGGTTTCAACCCCTAGTGGGGAGGAATGAATCAGGTGAATACAGAAGAACTAAAAATTTTGCAGTCTTAGAACCTAACGGAACTAGCATCATTGGAAAGAGGTCGCTAACACGATCTTGACACAACTTCAATGGGCTCAAAAGGAGTTTGTATGCAGAAGTTATGTGTAGTCAAAGGTTTGGTCAAACAAGCGAGTCAGGCATTTAAAAAGTTGAAAAATTAATTGTCCCAAATCCAAGCAAAAATGATTCCGACGCCGCTTGTTTTGCCTCGATTGGAGCTCGTACGAGCAATATATGGCCGGTCAAAGTTGAAGTTGACCATGCTGACTAGACAATACAATGATGACGTCAGTATGCTGACATGGTAGACACAATGGTAGTTGTTGACGTGGTAGGTCTAGAGGTTAACACATGGCAGATGGAGACATCTGAGTCAGTAGATGACGTGGTAGTTCTGATGATGTGGACGAATCTAACGTGACACGTGTCACTGACAAATGAATGAGTTAATGCCACGTGGCCCAATGATTGGGTGCCACGTGGCACATGTTGCAGTTTGATTGTTAAAAGATTAGTTTGTGGGGGTCGAACCCCTGTCCTCCTGCTTGCTATTTTCACTCTGCACCAATATACCTAGCGACTTTCTTTGCTACATATACAGGCCTCCTTTATATTTAAAGAATGATAATAGAAATGAATCCCTATAAAAGGTGGTTAGGTGGTTTGAACACCAAGTGGGGAGGAATGATCCAAGTGGATCCAGAAGACCAAAAAATTTTGCAGTCTGAGAACACAACAAAATCAACATCATTAGAAAGAGGTTACTAACACAATCGTAATGCAACTTGAAAGGGCTCAAAAGGAGTTCGCATGCAGAAGTTATGTGCAGTCAAATGTTCGGTCAAATAGACGAATCATGCATTCAAAAAGGTGAAAATTTGATTGTCTCAAATCCAACCAAAAATTATGCCAAGTCAAAGAGCTCGTTGTCACGATTTCAACGCCGCTCGTTTCGCCTCGATGGGAGCTCATACGAGCAAGATATGGTTGGTCAAAGTTGAGGGTTGACCAGGCTAACTAGACAGTACAATGATGATGTCAGCATGCTGACATGACAGATACAGTGGCAATTGTTGACGTGGCAAGTCCAGAATTTGACACTTGGTAGATGGCGGCATTTGAGTCAGCATATGACATTGCAAGTTTGAAGATGTGGACCAATCCAGCGTGACACATGTCACTAACGGAAGAATGAGGTAATGCCACATGGCCCAATAATTGGGTGCCACATGGCACACGTGGCCCAATGATTGGGTGCCACGTGGCACATGTGGCAGTTTGATTGTTAAAAGGTTGGTTTGTGGGGGTCGAACCCCTGACCTTCTGCTTGCTATTTTCACTCTCCACCAATATACCAAGTGACTTACTTTGGTACATATACGTGCCTCCTTTCTATTTAAAGAATGATAATAGAAACGAATCCCTATAAAAGGGGGTTGTGTGGTTTGAAACCCCAGTGGGGAATAATGAACCAGATGGATACATAAGAACTAAAATTTTTGCAGTTTTAGAACTTGACGGAATCAACATCATTGGAAATAGGTCACTAACACGATCATGACGCAACTTAAATGGGCTCAAAAGGAGTTCGTATGCAGAAGCTTTGTGCAGTCAAAGGTTCGGTAAAATAGGTGAATCAGGCGTTCAAAAAGTTAAAAAAAATGATTGTCTCAAATCTAAGCAAAAATGATACCAAGTTGAAGAGCTCGTCGCCACGATTTCAACGCCGCTCATTTTGCCTCGATCAGAGCTCATATGAGCAAGATATGGCCAGTCAAAGTTCAGTGTTGACCATGCTAACTAGACAATACAATGATGACGTCAACATGCTGACATGACAGACATAGTGGCAGTCATTGATGTAGTAGGTCCAAAGGTTGACATGTGGCAGATGGTGGCATCTGAGTCAGCAGATAATGTGGCAGGTCTGAAGATGTGCACCAATCCACTTTGACACGTGTCACTGACGGATGAATGAGGTATGCCACGTGGCCCAATGATTGGGTGCAATGTGGCACATGTGGCGGTTTGATTGTTAAAAGGTTCATTTGTGGGGTTGAACCTTGCTATTTTGACTCTCCACCAATATACCAAGTGGCTTTCTTTGCTACATATACAGGCCTCCTTTCTATTTAAAGAATGATAATAGAAATGAATCCCTATAAAAGGGGGTTGGGTGGTTTGAAACCCCAGTGGGAAGGAATGATCTAAATGGATTCAGAAGACCAAAAAATTTTGTAGTCTCAGAACCTGACGAAATCAGTGTCATTGGAAAGAGGTCGCTGTCATGATCCTGATGTAACTTGAACGGGCTCAAAAGGAGATCGTATGTAGAAGTTATGTACAGTCAAAGGTTCAGTCAAATAGGCAAATCATGCATTCAAAAAGGTGAAAATTTTATTGTCTCACATCCAAGCAAAAATGATGCCAAGTCGAATCTTGTCGACATGATTCTGACGTCGCTCGTTTCACCTTAATCAGATCTTGTACGAGCAAGAAATGGTTGGTCAAAGTTGAGGGTTGACCATGCTGACTAGACAGTACAATGATCACGTGACCATGCTGACATGGTAGACACAGTAGTAGTTGTTGGTGTGGCAGGTCCAAATGTTGACACGTGGCAAATGGCGTCATCTGACTCAACAGATGACATGGAAGGTCTAAAGATGTAAACCAATCCAACATGACATGTGTCACTGATGGATGAACGAGTGAATGCCATGTGGCCTAATGATTGGTTGCCATGTGGCACATGTGGCGATTTGTTTGTTAAAAGGTTGTTTTGTGGGGGTCGAACTCCTGACCTCCTACTTCCTATTTTCACTCTCCACCACTATACCAAGTGGATTTCATTGCTACATATACAGGCCTCCTTTCTATTTAAAGAATGATAATAGAAACAAATCCCTATAAAAGGTGGTTGGGTGGTTTGAACCGCTAGTGGGGTGGAATGATCTAGGTGGATGCAGAAGACCTAAAAATCTTGTAGTCTAAGAACCTAACAGAATCAGCATCATTGGAAAGAGGTCGTTGATACGATCCTAACACAACTTGAATGGGCTCAAAAGGAGTTTGTATGCAGAAGTTATGTGCAGTCAAAGGTTCAGTCAAACAAGGAATCACGCATTCGAAAAGGTGAAAAATTGATTGTCTCAAATCCAAGCAAAAATGATGCCAAGTCGAAGAGCTCGTCGCCACGATTCTGATGTCGCTCGTACGAGCAAGATATGGCTGGTCAAAGTTGAGGGTTGACCATGCTGACTAGATAGTACAATGATGACGTCAGCATGCTGACATAGCAGACATAGTGGTAGTTTTTGACATGGCAGATCTAGAGTTTAACACATGGTAGATGGCAGCATCTGAGTCAGCAGATGATGTTGCAGGTCTGAAAATGTGGACCAATCCAGCGTGACACGTGTCACTAATGGAAGAATGAGGTAATGCCATGTGGCCCAATGATTGGGTGCCACGTGGCAGTTTGATTGTTAAAAACTTTGTTTGTGGGGGTTGAACCCCTGACCTCTAACTTGTTTTTTGCACTCTCCACCAATATACTGAACGACTTTCTTTGCTACATATACGGGCCTCCTTTCTATTTAATGAATGATAATAGAAACAAATCTCTATAAAAGGGGGTCGGGTGGTTTGAACCCCAAGTGGGGAGGAATGATCCAGGTGGATATAGAAGAACTAAAAATTTTCTAGTCTTAGAACCTAACGAAATCAATATCATTGGAAAGACATCGCTGACATGATCCTGACGCAACTTGAACAGACTCAAAAGGAGTTCATATGCAAAAGTTATGTGTAATAAAAGGTTTGATCAAACGGGCGAATCAGGTATTTAAAAAGGTGAAAAATTGATTGTCTCAAATCTGAGCAAAAATGATGCCAGGTTGAAGAGCTTGTCACCACGATTTTGACACCGCTCATTTTGCCTCGATCGAAGCTTGTACGAGCAAGATATGGCCGGTCAACATTGAGAGTTGACCATGCTGACTAGACAATACAGTGATGACGTCAGCATGCTGACATGGCAGACACAGTGACAATTGTTGACGTGGCAAGTCCAGATGTTGACACATGGCAGATGGCGACATCTAAGTTAGCAGATGACGTGGCAGGTCTGAGGATGTGGACCAATCCAATGTGACACATGTTACTGACGGCTGAATGAGGTAATGCCACATGGCCCAATGATTGGGTGCCACGTGGCACATGTGGCGGTTTAATTGTTAAAAGATTGGTCTGTGGGGGTCGAACCCTTGACCTCCTATTTGCTATTTTCACTCTCCACCAATATACCAAGCGGCTTTCTTTGCTACATATATAGGCCTCCTTTCTATTTAAAGAATGATAATAGAAACAAATCTCTATAGAAGGGGGTCAGGTGGTTTGAACTCGAAGTGGGGAGGAATGATCCAGCTGGATCCAGAAGACCAAAAAAATTACAGTCTAAGAACATGACAGGAATCAGCATTATTGGAAAGAGGTTGCTGACATGATCTTAACGCAACTTGAACAGGCTCAAAAGGAATTCGTATGTAGAAGTTATGTGCAGTCAAAGGTTCGGTCAAACAAGTGAATCAGACGTTGAAAAAGGTAAAATTTAATTGTCTCAAATCCAAGTAAAAATGATGTGAAGTCGAAGAGGTCGTCGTCACGATTTCGACGCCACTTGTTTCACCTCGATCAGAGCTCATACGAGGAAGATATGGCTGGTCAAAGTTGAGGGTTGACCATGTTGATTAGACAGTGGAATGATGACGTCAACATGCTGACATGGGAGACTCAGTGGTAGTTGTTGACATGGTAGGTCTAGAGTTTGACATGTGGTAGATGGCGGCATCTGAGTTAGTAGATGATGTGGTAGGTCTGAAGATGTGGACCAATTTAGCGTGACATGTGTCACTGACGGAAGAATGAGGTAATGCCTCATGGCCCAATGATTGGGTGCCACATGGCACATGTGGCGGTTTGATTGTTAAAAGGTTGGTTTGTGGGGGTCGAACCCCTGACCTCCTGCTTGCTATTTTCACTTTCCACCAATATACCAAGTGGCTTTTTTTGCTACATATACGGGCCTCTTTTCTATTTAAAGAATGATAATAGAAACGAATCCCTATAAAAGGGGGTTAGGTGGTTTGAACCCATAGTGGAGAATAATGTGTTGGCAAGAGATACTATGTGGCTTCATAAGTGTTGTCATTGATGGCAACAAAGTCTATCCCACACATCTGCAGTACATAATATGCCTATATCGAAAGTCAAATTGAAGATGGTTTTGATCCAGTGAACAAAGAACATAGTATGTAACAAGGTCCGACAATCAGGTCTAGATCTCTCAGATGTTGTAACTCAGTAAGTTACGGACTTGGACAAGTCAAGAGGGGTATCATGACTATCGTATTCTAGAGATTTAGCCTCTGGTGATAAAGCATGAAAAAAATATGAGCATCTGAGTGTTGGGTTCCAAGCAGACATAGTAGATAGAGGAAGAACTGATTGTCAAAGTATCAAATCTCAATCTGGATGTGCAAAAGGTGTTGATCAAGCAATTTGTGGTATTATATAGTGTTGGCCGACATGATTAATGACTTCTATGCCTATGTCTTTGATGCACATCACTAATCAAGCATGGATTCAGCTGACAGATCAATAACTTGGAAATATCTCAAGTGTTCTTGTTGCTGACTAAGAAATTGTTGGAAATCCTTGTTGCAGATATATATAATCGAGGGATTCAAGTTTGTAAGAGTGTGAAAGTTATAGTGTGTATGATTAAGTGCGAAGAAAAGTAGAGATAAGAGTGAAGGTAGTAATTCAAGCCCGGAATGTGACAGGAAAGTAATATTAAGCAGAGGAAGAATGAAATGTGCCAGATCAGTATACTGTACTTAACCGGAACTGGAATCCTGCATATATAGATGTTGTTCATCAGTTCAAACACCTTGGTATCATCTATAAGCATTTGTAGATTGTAAGTCTCTTGTAGGCAGTGGGCCTTTTGTGAGCAGTGTGCTTGGGCAGTGAGCCCTAATTGGCAAGTGCCAAATTTGTACTCTTTATTCGTTTAACAGAGAATACAATCTTGGGTTAGTCACCCCGTGGTTTTTCCCTTAACAGGGTTTCCATGTAAAACTCCTTGTGTTATGTGTTAATTTCTTTTTCTGCTCTTATGATTACCTTTCTTTGGTATAACATTAAAAGATAAGTTAAGAAAAGAAAAGAAAAATAGAAAAGTTATAAGATAACTGATTCACCCCCCCTCTCAGTTATCTACATTGTTTCCAACATTGGTATCAAAGCCTAGTTCCTCTAAACAAGCCTAACAGCTTGAGAAAGATTTGGGAATCTCAATGGATGCATATGGTATGAAAGAACAACTTCAGTCTGCCTTAGATGATCTTGAACAATCCCATTTTGAAGTCAATGATTTGAGAGAAAAACTTAAGGAAGCTGATGATTTCATCAATGAGCTGAAATAAAAACTTAGTATTTCTGTGAAAAAGAGAAAGGAACTACTCCAAAAATTAGCCAATTAGAATGAATTTAGTGATACTGATGAAGATCTAAAAGAGAAAAATAAACTATGCGAGAAGCTGTCAAAAGAAGTCATTATGGTAAGGCATGAAATGGATTCAGGGGTTATGAGATTCACCCAAGAAATTGAAGAAAAGAGAAAAATTGAAGATAATCTAAAACAATCCCTCAAGGAGAAAATAGAGGACTACCACAAAATGGACAAAGTAATCAGGCATCTTGAATCTGATCTTGAAGAAGCTAGAGACAATGAAGAACAACTTGAGAATTAGATAGACACTCTCAAACAAGATCTTCAAACTACAAATGAATACAAAGAAAAATTCAAGATAAGTTTAGCCCAACTTGAATTTCTTCTTGAAAGTCAAAAGAGGGTAGATGATAAGCGTGGCTTGGGATATGAGAAAGGTGAAAGCTCTGGATCCAGTCAGAAGAACTTTGGATCAGGAAATCAAAGAAACAAGCCTAGAAGACCTCCAGTAAGACAACCAAACGCTCAAAGATATCCATCCTTCAATGGATACTGCTTCAATTGCAACAAGTTCAGTCATAAAGCAACCTAGTGCAGAAATAGAATGAATCAAATCAATCCATCCTTCTCCGGTCAATGTTTCAGTTGTAAAAGGTATGGTCACAAATCTCATGAATGCAGAAATAAGAAAAAGAACAATTCATTTAATGGTAAATGCTATGTATGCAACAGAATTGGACATATGGCTAATGAGTACAGATCAAGAGGATATTATTCAAATAAGCAAAGAAATGTTGTGTGTTACAATTGCAATAGACCTGGTCATTTCACCAAATTCTGCAGAAGCAGAAATTAAGATAGAAAAGGTCTAGTGGAACATGATCAGAAACAAGATAAAGGCAAAGGTAAAGTAAATGCGGATGAAGTTCAAAAGGAGATGAGCAAGATTTGGGTAAAAAGGAGTTCAATGAATATTGGGGATGGATCTGCACCAAAATTCGGTGCTGATATTCCTTCTAAAAACTAAAAAGTAAGCTCTGGCTCAGGGGGAGCTATAGATAAGATCCCTTTCCCCCAGCCAGCCAAGTGAGTGCTTGAATTTGGCACTTTGAGTCAAAATAAGAGGGTGTGGTTTAAAGGGTTTGAGGAAACTTTCTTTAAGGTCATCCTGTCTAAATTTGACAAATCCGCATTTAGATTTGATCAAGTTATAAGATCTTGTATTGGCAGCTATCCGGTAAAGTAGAAGTTCACAGACAGATCTGGTAAGATCCAGAATTGAAATGTTTTAATCTGCAGACCTATGACATGTTTGAAAAAGGTAAAGATGTTGTCAATCCTCATAGACAATGATTTGAAGATCCACAAGACAATCCACGAAAAGCTTATTTGAGAAGCAGGGTAATCAGATGACTTAAAACTTGTGCATTTATTGCAAAAGGAAATTAGGGTTTACGCAAAGATAAAAGGGTTCTTTTCACTCATTATCTCCACACTTGCACTCTCGAAGAAGAAAAGAAGAGCTCTGAGAAGAAGATTCTACAGTTCACTCAAAATTCAAACTGAAGACTGAATTCAACCAGAAAATCACTCTGACTTCTATTCCAAACCCTAATGTGTGAAAAGGTACTTCCCATCTGAAAACTCTCTCCAGATCTTTTGCAAAATGGCTACTCCAATGGTTGTCAATATTTCTGATAGGCTGAGACCAAAATTCAAGAAACATCCTTACAAATCTCTAGAAGTTGATCCCTTGGGTGCATTTTCTAGTATTCCGCACGGAGTCTTGTATCTAGAAGATGTTAGGGTTTATATCCATGCAAACATTGAATAATTTGGAGACTCAAAGTTGATCGACATTTATCACAAACAGTTAATAGATGAGAATTTTGAACTCAAACCTGAATTCAAAACCCTCCGGGACAAACACTTCAGACATTGCATACATTTTCCATGTTTTGTAGAAGATGATTGGGTCTGGTATGTTCTAAGTAGGATGCATGATAATTTTGTGGCTAATGAGGCCATTCAAGATAACTAAAGATGCCATTAGGGTAGTGACCGGACTACATTCATCTGGTGGGGTACCCACACTTAAATCTGTAAAGAATCAAATAGTAACTGAAGCCACTAAATCAAAATTTGACAAAAGAGCAATGACTATAGATGACATCACAGATCTGGATGTCAAGTTTGCTTCAATGATAATTGGCTATAAAATATATCACTCGAGTAGGGAGAATTTTGTGTCTAGTACAACAATCTATGCTACATATCAGATGTTGAGGGAAGATGCTGATTATGATCTGTGTGAGCTTCTACTGAATCAGCTAATGGAGAATTTGTAGAAGATCAAAAAGGATAAGAAAAACTCCTTCAAATATGGTAGTTTAATACTGTGTCTATTTTTCTATTATATGAATGAGCTACCTAGATCAAGTGGTTGGGTCTGGCAAAGTGACAAACCTGTTGCAATTCAGATCAGAGATTTCATGTATGGACTTGGTGATGCTCAAGCCCAAAACACAGCCCTCTGGGGTTACTTTAAGAATTTCCAAAGCATGATGCATGCTAGAGAAAGGATACCACAAACAATAGTTGACAAATACAAAGATACAATGTGCTTCATGGTTAACACTGATCAATGCCTAATGGAGGCAGTTGAGCCAAGAACTGTAAGGATAATGCTTATGGGTTATGAGGTCGATGAAAAAATCTTGGAGCTACATGTTCAACACCTATTGAGCTAGCCTAAGGACACTGAAGCAGAAAGGTTTGGGACCTTTGAAGAGCTAAGCATAAAAATCCATGTTGAGTTAAGACAACTAGAGATAAAGAGAAAAGTAAGAAAGGAAGTTGAAGAATTTGCCAAAATATTTGGCATATCAAAGTAGGCTCTAGATGCTAATAGAGAGAAAATGGAGAAGGCATAGAAAGAAAGACAAGAAGCAAAGAAAGAAAGTGATCCTGTACAAACATCCTCTAGGACTAGATCCTCCAAGAGCTCTGCTCCTGTCGCCTCTAAAAGCTCAAAGTCTACCAAACCAGAAGTCAAGTCAGCTGAAAAAGGAGAAAAGAGGATGAAGACCAAAGCCACAATAACATATACAAGCAATAAGGATGATGAAGAAACAGAATCAGATGAGGAAATCAAAAAAATGAAGAAGAGAACATCCGGGAAGTTCTCTTCTAGTAGAAATGAGGAAGAGAAGGCAAAGGAATTTGTTGAAATGCCCACTCTTTCCATTGATGACATCATCAAGGCAGTTACTGTGGATGGGAACCTACAGCCGGTGATAGAGTTCTATGATGAATACAATGATGTCGACAAGAGAATTCTAGAGGAAGCTACTGTAAGGTATTTGAATATCTATAACAAAACATTCATTGGAATAATTTCCTTAATTCCTAAGAGCCTAGAAGAAGTATTGGAGCAAAGAAAAGAGAATGCAAAGGTAAAAGACTTGGAGATATGGGAGCAGATAGTAATACAACTATGTCCCTCTATCACCCCAAAACAAATGAACATGGTGTTAAAGGATTATAAAGATGATTTTCAGAGAAAGTCCCGGATGAACAAACTTATGATTGGAGAAACTGATCAAATAGCTAATGAAACAAAAGAAATTCTCCTGAAGGCCTTGAAAAGATTTAATCTTCCTATTGTAGAGGAAATAAATGAAGAGCCCTCTACCATGGGTGTTGAAGGATTAAAGAAAAATAATGAAGAATCATCAAAGGCATTAGATTCCTCTATTCTGGAAAAGGAAGGGTAGAAAGAAGAAACACTATCTGACAAGGATGTCAAAGGATTAAATAAAAATGATGAAGAGCCATCTGAGGCACTAGACTCCTCTATTCCAGAAAAGGAATGACAGGTAGAAGAAACAAAGATCAATAAGCAAGTAAGTCTGGATATCCCTAAAAGAAAGGAAGCAAAGTTTGCAAGAGACACTGCATAGACAGTTCAAAAATTCCTGGACAAAGAAATAATGGAGCTAGATGAACCTGAGCTAATTCAAGGGCCACTAGACTTTGACTCTCTATCTCCCGTTCATATAATGAAGGTAGCATCCTTTGCTAAGGCCAAAGCAAAATAGAAACTTCTGAAATCCCACATGGAGGATTGTGAGCTATTGGAGATTGTATCTGGGATGCTGGAGAAGATTATGTCAACCTATCAAAAGGATCCTTCTGCCTCCCCATTCGGTAATCTGAAAAACCTAGTCAATTCTGTTAACTCTCATTTTGAATCCTTAGAGAAATCGGTAGAAACTAAGGTCTGGAAGGAGTTCTTGGGAAAGAGGCTCAATGAAGTACAAGGGATAATTACTAATGATAGAAGAACCTTAGGCATTGGCATATAGAGCCTTGAAAATTCTCTTAAAGATGGTGGGAACATATACAAATTTTGTTTAACTTGGCTCAAAGTGACAGAGGACATTGAGAAGAAAGTGAAAGAACAAGAAGAAAAGCTGTCAAGTTTATCTCAGAATTTTGATCCCCTCACTACCTCTCTGGTGAATCATGAATGTCAAGCTATTGTTATAATCAATGAAATTAAAAGATTGGTTAAGGAGAAAAAGAACATAATGGATATAATGGGTGAGCTCAGAGGGATAATCATCCCTAAGTTAGAAGCAATGCATGATGCCTTGACAAAGGCACAAAATATAGTCTGGACCAGTGATCCATCAGACTTAAAGAGGGCAGAAGCATATGCGTTCTTGTTAAGTGGACACATCTCCATTTTGGACAGAATGAAGAGGAGTTGGGCCACATAAATCATCCAGTTGAAGACAACCTTTGCAGATATATTTAAGTATATGTAAGTATAACATATGATTTGTATATACTTATGCGGCCATGTATAGAATAATTTTTGCAAAATTTGGTATGCGGATTCCACCTTTTGCCATTGATGTCAAAGGGGGAGTGAAGAGTAGTGAAAAATGTGGAATCTAGCAAAGGGGGAGCTCTGATAAAATAGTGCAAGAGACAGAGCACCAGCTAAGGGGGAGTTATTGCGACAGTTAGCCATTTTTCACTAAGTGTTGCCATCAATGCCAAAGGGGGAGATTGTTGGCAAGAGACACTGTGTGGCTTCATAAGTATTGTCATTGATGGAAACAAAGTCTATCCCACATATCCATAGTACATAATATGCCTATACCAGAAGTCAGATTGAAGATGGTTTTGATCCGGTGAACAAAGAATAGAGTATGTAACAAGGTCCGACAATCAGGTCCGGATCTCTCAGATGGTTTAATTCAGTAAGTTGTGGACTTGGAAAAGTCAAGAGGGGTATCATGACTATCGTATTCCAGAGATTTAGCCTCCGGTGATAAAGCATGAAAAAAATATGAGCATCTGAGTGTTGGGTTCCAGGCAGGCAGAGTAGACAAAGGAAGAGTTGACCGACAGAGTATTAGATCTCAATCTGGATGTGCAAAAGGTGTTGATCAAGCAATTTGTGGCATAATACAGTGTTGGCCGACATGATTAATGACTTCTATGCCTATGTCTTTGATGCGCATCACTAATCAAGCATGGATTCAGTTGACAAATCAATAACTTGCAAATATCTCAAGTGTTCTTGTTGCTGACTAAGAAATTGTTAGAAATCCTTGTTGCGGATATATATACCCAATGGATTCAAGTTTGTAAGAGTGTGAAAGTGATGGTGTGTATGATTAAGTGTGAAGAAAAGTAGAGATAAGAGCGAAGGCAGTAATTCAAGCTCAGAATGTGACAAGAAAGTAATATTGAGCAGAGGAAGAATGAAATGTGCTAGATCAGTATACTGCACTTAATCAAAACTGGAATACTACATGTATAGATGTTGTTCATCAGTTCAAATACCTTGGTATCATCTGTAAGCATTTGTAGACTGTAAGTCTCTTGTAGGCAGTGGGCCTTTGGTGAGCAGTGTGCTCGGGTAGTGAGTCCTAATTGGCAAGTGCCAAATTTGTACTTTTTATTCTTTTAACACAGAATACAATCTTGGGTTAGTCACCCCGTGGTTTTCCTTTAATAGGGTTTCCACATAAAAATCCTTGTGTTATGTGTTAATTTCTTTTTCTGCACTTATGATTACCTTTGTTTGGTATAACATTAAAAGATACATTAAGAAAAGAAAAGAAAAATAGAAAAGTTATAAGATAACTGATTCACCCCCCTTCTTAGTTATCTACATTATTTCTAAAATAATGATCCAGATGGATATAGAAGAACTAAAAATTTTGCAATCTTAGAACTTGATGGAATCACCATCATTGGAAAGAGGTCACTGACACAATCCTGATGCAACTTGAATAGGCTCAAAAGGAGTTTGTATGCAGAAGTTATGTGCACTCAAAGGTTCGGTCAAACAGGTGAATTAGGTGTTCAAAAAGGTGAAAAATTTATTGTCTCAAATCCAAGAAAAATGATGCCAAGTCGAAGAGCTCGTCTCCATGATTTCAATGCCGCTCATTTCACCTCAAATGGAGCTCTAATGAGCAAGATATGGCTGGTCAAAGTTGAGGGTTGACCATGTTGACTAGATAGTACAATGATGACATCAACATGTTCACATGACAGACACAGTGATAATTGTTGACGTGGTAGGTCTAGAGGTTGACATGTGGCAGATGGCGACATCTGAGTTAGCAGATGACGTGGCAGGTGTGAAGATGTGGACCAATCCAATGTGACACGTGTCACTGATGGAAGAATGAGGTAATGCCATGTGGCCTAATGATTGGGTGCCACGTGGCACATGTGGCGATTTGATTGTTAAAAAGTTGGTTTGTGGGGTCGAACCTTGCTATTTTCACTCTCCACCAATATACCAAATGACTTTCTTTGCTAAATATACGGGCTTCCTTTCTATTTAAAGAATGATATTAGAAATGAATCCCTATAAAAGGTGGTCAGGTGGTTTGAACCCCAAGTGGGAAGGAATGATCTAAATGGATGCAAAAGACCTAAAATTTTTGTATTCTCAGCACCTGACAGAATCAATGTCATTCGAAAGAGGTCACTGACATGATCCTGACCCAACTTGAATATGATCAAAAGGAGTTCGTATGCAGAAGTTATGTGTAGTCAAAGGTTTGGTCAAACAGGTGAATCATGCGTTCAAAAAAGTGAAAAATTTATTGTCTCAAATCCAAGCAAAAATGATGCCAAGTCGAAGAGCTCGTCACCACGATTTCGACAGAGCTCATTTTGCCTTGATTAGAGCTCGTACGAACAAGAAATGGTCTGTCAAAGTTGAGGGTTGACCATGCTGACTAGATAGTACAATGATGATGTCATCATGCTGACATGGCAGATATTGGCAGTTGTTGGCGTGACAGGTCCAGATGTTGACACGTGGCTGATGGCGGCATCTGACTCAATAAATGAAGTGGCAGGTCTAAAGATGTGGACCAATCCAGCATGACACTTGTCACTAATGGATGAATGAGCAAATGCCACATGGCCTAATGATTGGGTTCCACATGGCACATGTGGTGATTTGCTTGTTAAAAGTTTGGTTTGTGGGGGTCGAACCCCTGACCTCTTGCTTCCTATTTTCACTCTCCACCAATATACCAAGTGGCTTTCATTTCTACATATACGGGCCTCCTTTCTATTTAATAAATGATAATAGAAACAAATCCCTATAAAAGTGGGTCAGGTGGTTTGAACCCTCAGTGGGAAGGAATGATCTAGGTGGATCCAGAAGAGCTAAAAATCTTCTAGTCTTAGAACCTGATAGAATCAACATCATTGGAAAGAGGTTGCTGACACTATCCGAACGCAACTTGAACGGGCTCAAAAGGAGTTCGTATATAGAAGTTATGTGCAGTCAAAGGTTTGGTCAAACAGGTGAATTAGGCATTTGAAAAGGTGAAAAATTGATTGTCTCAAATCTAAGAAAAAATGATGCCAAGTCGAAGAGCTCGTTGCCACGATTCTGACACTACTCGTTTCGCCTTGATCAGAGCTTGTACGAGCAAGATATAGTTGGTCAAAGTTGAGGGTTGACAATGCTGACTAGATAGTACAATGATGACATCAGCATGTTGACATGGCAGACACAGTTGCAGTTGTTAAAGTGGCAGATCCAGTGTTTGACACATGGTAGATGGCGGCATCTGAGTCAGCAGATGACATGGCAGGTCTAAAGATGTGGACCAATGTAGTGTGACATGTGTCACTGATGGACAAATGAGGTAATGCCACGTGGTTCAATGATTGGGTGCCATGTGGCACATGTAGCAGTTTGATTGTTAAAAGGTTGGTTTGCGAGGGTCGAACCCTAACCTCCTGCTTACTTTTTTCACTCCACCAATATATTAAGCGGCTTTCTTTGCTACATATACTGGCCTCCTTTCTATTTAATTAATGATAATATAAATGAATCCCTATAAAAGGGGGTCAGGTGGTTTGAAACCCCAGTGGGCAGGAATGATCTAGGTGGATACAGAAAAACTAAAAATTTTATAGTCTTTGAACTTAACAGAATCAGCATCATCGGAAAGAGGTCGCTGAAACGATCTTAACGCAACTTGAACGGGCTCAAAAGGAGTTCATATGCTGAAGTTATGTCCAGTCAAAGGTTTGGTCAAACAGGCGAATCAGGCGTTCAAAAAGGTGAAAAATTGATTGTCTCAAATCCAAGCACAAATGATAAAAACTTGAAGAGCTCGTTGCCATGATTTTGACACTGCTCGTTTCGCCTTGATCAGAGCTTGTACAAGTAAGATATGGCCGATCAAAATTAAGGGTTGACCATGCTGGCTAGACAATACAATGATGATGTCAACATGCTGACATGGCAGACACAGTGGCAGTTTTTGACATGGCAGGTCTAGAGGTTGACACATGACAGATGGTGACATTTGAGTTAGCAGATGACGTGGTAGGTCTGATTATGTGGACCAATCTAGCGTGATACGTGTCACTGACAGATGAATGAGGTAATGCCACGTGGCCTAATGATTGGGTGCCATGTGGCACATGTGGCAGTTTGATTGTTAAAAGATTGGTTTGTGGGGGTCGAACCCCTGACCTCCTACTTGCTATTTCCACTCTCCATCAATATACCAAGCAGCTTTCTTTGCTACATATACGGGCCTCCTTTCTATTTAAAGAATGATAATAGAAACGAATCCCTATAAAAGGGGGTCAAGTGGTTTGAACCCCTAGTGGGGAGGAATGATCAAGGTGGATCCAGAAGACCGAAAAATTTTGCAGTTTGAGAACATGACGAAATTAGCATCATTGGAAAGAGGTTGCTGACACAATCCTAACTCAACTTGAACGGGCTCAAAAGGAGTTCGTATGCACAAGTTATGTGCAGTCAAGGGTTCGGTAAAACAAGCAAATCAGGTGATCAAAAAGGTGAAAAATTGATTGTCTCAAATCCTAACAAAAATGATTCCAAGTCAAAGAGCTCATCGTCATGATTTCGATGAAGCTCCTTTCGCCTGGATCAGAGCTCATATGAACAAGATATGGCTGGTCAAAGTTGAGGGTTGACCATGTCATCTACACAATACAATGATGATGTCAACATGTTGACATGGTAGACACAGTGGTAGTTGTTACATAGCAGGTCCAGAGTTTGACACGTGGCAAATGGAGGCATTTGAGCCAATAGATGACGTGGCAGGTTTGAAGATGTGGACCAATGCAGTGTGACATGTGTCATTGATGGAAGAATGAGGTAATGCCACATGGTGCAATAATTGGGTGCTGCATGGCACATGTGGCAGTTTGATTATTAAAAGGTTGGTTTGTTGGGGTGAAACCCTTGACCTCCTAGTTGCTATTTTCACTGTCCACCAATATACCAAGCGGCTTTCTTTGCTACATATACGGGCATCTTTTCTACTTAAAAAATGATAATAGAAATGAATCCCTATAAAAGGGGATTGGGTGGTTTGAATCCCCAATGGGGAATAATGATCCAGATGGATATAGAAGAACTAAAATTTTTGTAGTCTTAGAACATGACAGAATGAGCATCATTGGAAAGAGGTCGTTGACATGATCCTGATGCATCTTGAATGGGCTCAAAAGGAGTTCGTATGCAGAAGTTATGTACAGTCAAAGGTTCAGTCAAATTGGCAAATTAGGTGTTCAAAAAGGTGAAAAATTGATTTTCTCAAATCCAAATAAAAATGATGCCAATTTGAAGAGTTCGTCACCATGATTTCGACGCCGCTCATTTCGCCTTGATCGGACCTCATACGAGAAAGATATGGCCAGTCAAAGTTGAGGGTTGACCATGTCAATTAGACAGTACAATAATGACATCAGCATGATGACATGGTAGACACAGTGGCAGTCTTTGATGGGGTAGGTCCAGAGGCTGACACATGGCAAATGGTGGCATCTAAGTTAGCAGATGACGTGGCAGGTTTGAAGATGTCGACCAATCCAGCATGACACGTGTAACTGACGGATGAATGAGGTAATGCCATGTTGCCTAATGATTGGGTACCACATGGCACATGTGGCGGTTTGATTGTTAAAATGTTGGTTTGTGGGGTCAAACCTTGCTATTTTCACTCTCCACCAATATACCAAGCAGCTTTCTTTGCTACATATACGGGCTTCCTTTCTATTTAAGGAATGATAATTGAAACGAATCCCTATAAAAGGGGGTCGGGTGGTTTGAACCCCATAGTGGGAAAGAATGATCTAAATGGATCTAGAAGACATAAAAATTTTGCAGTCTCAGAACCTGACAGAATTCGCATCATTGGAAAGAGGTCGCTGGTACGATCCTGATGCAACTTGAATGGGCTCAAAAAGAGTTCGTATGCAGAAGTTATGTGTAGTAAAATGTTTGGTCAAATAGGTGAATCATGTGTTCAAAAAGGTGAAAATTTTATTGTCTCAAATCCAAGCAAAAATAATGCCAAGTCAAAGAGCTCGTCGCCACGATTCTGACGCCGCTCGTTTCGCCTTGATCAGAGCTCGTATGCTCAAGATATGGCTGGTCAAATTTGAGGGTTGACCATGCTAACTAGACAGTATAATTATGATGTCATCATGCTGACATGATAGACATAGTGGCAGTTGTTGGCATGGCAGGTCCAGATGTTGATAGAAGGTAGATGGCGGCATCTAACTCAACAGATGACATGCAGGTCTGAAGATGTGGACCAATCTAGTGTGACACATGTCACTGACGGATGAATGAGCAAATGCCATGTGGCCTAATGATTGGGTTACATGTGGCGATTTGTTTGTTAAAAGGCTGGTTTGTGGGGGCCGAACCCCTGACCTCTTGCTTTCTATTTTCACTATCCACCAATATACCAAGCGGCTTTCATTGGTACATATACGGGCCTCCTTTCTATTTAAAGAATGATAATAGAAACAAATCCCTATAAAAGGGGGTCCAGTTGTTTAAACCCCCAGTGGGGAGGAATGATCTAGGTAGATCTAGAAGACCTAAAAACCTTGTAGTCTCAGAACCTGACATAATTAGAATCATTGGAAAGAGGTCGCTGACACGATCCTAACTTAACTTGAATGGGCTCAAAAGGAGTTCATATGCAGAAGTTATGTGTAGTCAAAGGTTCGGTCAAACAGGTGAATCAGGCGTTCTAAAAGGTGAAAAATTGATTGTCTCAAATCAAAGAAAAAATAATGCCAAGTCGAAGAGTTTGTCGCCAAGATACTGATGCCGCTTGTCAAAGTTGAGGGTTGACCATGCCGACTAGATAGTATAATGATGACACTAGCATGCTAGCATGGCAGACATAGTAGCAGTTGTTGATGTGGCAGATCCAGAGTTTGACACATGCCAGATGGAGGCATCTGATTCAGCAAATGACATGGTAGGTTTGAAGATGTGCACCAATCTAGCATGACATGTGTAACTGACGAACGAATGAAGTAATGCCAAGTGGTCCAATGATTGGGTGCCACGTGGCACATGTGGTGGTTTGATTGTTAAAAGGTTGGTTTGTGGGGGGGTCGAACCCCTAACCTCCTACTTGCTTTTTTCACTTTTCGCCAATATACCAAGCGGCTTTCTTTGCTACATATACAGGCCTCCTTTCTATTTAATGAATGATAATAGAAACAAATCCATATAAAAGGGGATCAGGTGGTTTGAACCCCTAGTGGGGAGGACTGATCTATGTTAGGGTTAGCCAGAAGAAGATATCAATTAAATGCAAATAAAGATTAAACAGAGGAATGGAAATACACAGAAATAATAACAGCGAGAGACAAGTTTTAACGTGGTTCACCCAAACTCGGGCTACATCCACCAAACAAAGAGTCTAATAGTATTATCCAGTAAATCAAACCAATTACAATCAGCAATCCCTACAACTCAATACCGCTACAAAATGCTACAATACAATATATATCAAAACCCTAACCCTTGGCCGCTTTTATTAAGCTTTTTGTTGGTTACAAAAATAGGGTTTTCTTATGTCGGTCAATGAAAAATAACTCTTGGTGCTTTATAAAATAATAAAAAATCATGTGAGGTTTTGGGGGCATTGCCCTTGAGCCCCCATGGGGGTGCTGCCCCTTGACCCCGCCCTGTATTGCTGCAGGGAATGCGCCAGGGGCGCTGCCCCCAAACCCCCATAAGGGGTGCTGCCCCTTGACCTCGTAGGGATTTGGGGGGGAAACCACGCCGATAAAAGAGAGGTAAATATAACCTCTGAGTCTGATTAGGCTCCATATAACAACAATCTCCCACTTGGAGACTGATCAGTCTCCACACCATATCATCTCCCACTTGGAGACTAGTCATAACACCACTGACCCTGTAGCTCCCACTGGAAATAAGCACCCTGGACTATGCTGTTCTATTTTTGTTGTTTTCAGTTGAGAAGACCAACCGAAGTTGAAGAGGAGCTCAACTTCTCCCTTGTCACTGCCTTTGTAAACATATCTGTTGGATTGCCATCTGTATGTATCTTTGCCAGCTATAACTATCCATCATCCAACACCGACTGAATGAAGTGATAGCTCAACTATATGTGTTTGGTCTTTGAATGAAAGATATAATTCTTTGTAAGATGTATGGCACTCTGGCTATCCGTAAACAAATAACTATTAACCTGTTGTGTGCCCAATTCTTTCATGAAAGATTGCAGCCATATCATCTCCTTGCTTGCCTCTGTTGTAGCTACATATTCTGCCTCTGTGGTGGATAAAGCAACCACCTTTTGCAACCTGGAAATCCAACTCACTACCGTTCCACCTACAGTAAAGACATAACTTGGAGTACTCCACCTGGTATCAATATCCCCTGCCAAATCTGAGTCTACATAACCTACTAAATCAGTATTAGAGCCCCCAAACCATAAGTGTTTATTGGATGTACCTCTCAAATATCTGAGAATCCATTTTACCGCATTCCAATGCTCTAATACGAGATGACTCATATACCTGCTAACGACTCCTACAGCATGTGCAATATCTGGTCTAGTGCATACCATGGCATACATTAAACTTCCTATAGCTGAAGCATAGGGTACCTTGGACATTTTCTCTTCCTCCTCTTGTGTCTTAGGACACATCTCCTTGGTCAATTTCAAATGACTAGGCAAAGGTGTGCTGACAGCTTTTGTATTCTCCATGTGGAATCTCTGCAACACCTTTTCAACATAAGCAGCCTGAGATAGAGTTAATTTTTTGTTCTTCTTATCTCTACAAATTTTCATACCAAGGATTTGTTTTGCTGCCCCTAAATCCTTCATATCAAATGACTGTGCTAACTGCTGTTTTAACTCTCTTATGTGATCCATGTTAGACCCAGCTACAAGCATGTCATCAACATATAAACATAAAAAATGTAGCTTTCATTATCCAACCTCTTAAAATAAACACAATGGTCAGAATTACACCTGTTGTAGCCTTGCTCAGCCATAAAACTGTCAAATTTCAAATACCATTGCCGAGGTGCTTGTTTCAGGCCATACAAACTCTTCTTCAATATGCACACCCGTTTCTCCTTACCTTTGACCTCAAATCCTTGGGGTTGTTCCATATATATCTCCTCCTCCAAATCACCATGGAGAAAGACAGTTTTAACATCTAGCTGTTCCAAATGTAAATCTTCAGCAGCCACAATACTTAAAATAGTACGAATAGAAGTCATCTTGACAACTGGAGAAAATATCTCATCAAAATCAATGCCCTTTTTCTGTGCAAATCCTTTTACAACTAACCTGGCCTTAAATCTTTTCTTACCTCCATCTTCCTCTTTCAGCTTGTAAACCCATTTATTTGGTAAAGCCTTTTTACCTGTAGGTAACTGACATAATTCCCAAGTCTAATTTTTCAGCAAGGAGTCCATTTCTTCTTTCATTGCAAGCTCCCACTGAATCTGTGTATCAACCTGCATAGCTTCATCATACCCTTCTGGTTCACCAGCATCTGTTAACAAAATAGAATACAAAGAGGGAGAAAACCTTTTAGGAGGTCTACTTATCCTTGTTGACCGTCTAACATTCACTGGAGTTTGTGGTATTTCTGGTTGCTGTTGCGGAGCATGAGGAGCCACTGGAACATCACTATTTAGAGTATCATCCAGCACCACATAATCCTTTTCTTTCTTCTCATGCTGCTACAACTGATCTTTGTACAACACCTTCTCATTGAATATAACATCCCTGCTTCTCACAATTTTCTGATTTTCAAAATCCCAAAGCCTATAACCAAATTCATCAATGCCATATCTAACGAAGGTACACTTTTTTGATTTTGCATCCAGCTTGGTTCTATTTTTAGAATCTATATGTGCAAATGCTTCACATCTGAAGGTTTTCAGAAAAGAATAACTCACCTTCTTGCGTGTCCATGCTTCCTCTGGAATACCACAACCCAAGGGAACTAAAGGACCTCTGTTAATTAAATATACAGCAGTGTTGACAGCCTCTGCCCACATATTTAAAGGCAGCCCAGCATGCAATCTCATAGTCTTTGCTCGCTCCATTATTGTCCTATTCATGAGTTCAACCACTCCATTTTCCTGTGGAGTCCCTAGAACCATTTTCTGCCTACGAATTCCATTAAAGGAACAATAATCTTCAAATTCTTTGCTACAATACTCACCACCATTATCAGATCTAAGACATTTTAATCTTTTACCTGTCTCATTTTCAACCGAGCTTCTCCATTTCTTAAATGTTTCAAATACATCAGATTTTTGTCTAAGGAAATAAATCCAGACCTTCCTAGTTGCATCATCTATGAATGTAACATAATATCGAGAGCCACCGAGAGAAGATACCTGAGCTGGTCCCCATACATCTGTATGCACAAGCTCTAACTTTTCATTTTTCTTTTGCTTCCCATCCTTGAGAAAACTAACTCTCTTTTGTTTTCCATACACAACTTTCACAGAAATCCATATTAATACATTTCAGACCTAGTAAAACTTTCTTAGAATGAAGTACCTTAATACCTTTTTCACTCATATGCCCAAGTCTGTTATGCCACAGTGTTGTCTCAGAACCTGCAACAACTTTTCCAGTCTCTTCCTGCAAACCTGTAGCAACTGTTCCTGAACCTGTTTATTTTTTCTCTGTAACAACTAAAGTAGAAGGAACAGTATGACCTGTACAAAGATATAAGGTGCCTACTTTCACACCTTTTGCTACTACTAAGGCACCTTTTGAAACCTTCCAATTTTTATCAGTAAATGTAACAATGCAACCTTGTTCAGCCAGCTGCCCTGCTGAAATTAAATTCCTACTGAGCCTTGGAATATGCCTTACCTGAGCCAATGATTCCCATTCTGCAACTTAATATTGATTCTTCCCTTTCCAACAATCTGACAGGGTTCGTTATCTCCCAAATAAACCAGCCCAAAATCCCCTTGGACATAATCAAGAAAATAACTTCTATGGGGCGTAGCATGAAATGAGGCCCCTGAATCTAAAACCCATGAATCATTAGCATTATCTAAGGAAAGAATCAAAGCATCATCTTTAGACTTATTGCTTACCACATTTGCTTCCTTATTGCCTTCTTGTTTGTCTCCTTCTTTGTTCTTCCGAGACCAGCAATCTTTCTTCAGATGACCTAGTTTTCCACAGTACCAGCAATCCTTCTATCCTTTGGTTTGGGATCTTTTGTCCTTTGATTTTCCTCATGACTTCCCATGACCTCCAGAACCTTTTCCTCTCTCCTTTGATCTGCCCCTACTTTCTGCATTTAAAACACTGCCTGATTTGGATCCACTTGAGCTTTTCCTACGAATTTCCTCACTCAGAATAACACCAACAACATCATCAAATTTCAGGGTATTTGAACTAGAAACAGAGTTACTAACTGCCATTACCAAACTATCCCAGCTTTCAGGCAACGAACATAATATCAAGAGAGCTCTAACTTCTTCATCAAATTTTACATTTACAGAAGTCAATTGATTGACAATCGTATTAAATTTATTTAAATGATCTGTCATAGATCCACCTTCAACCATTTTCAGATTAAACAAACGCTTCATGAGAAATACCTTATTTGAGGCTGAGGGTTTTTCATACAATTTAGCCAAAGCTTTCATCAGACCATCTGTTGTCTTCACTTCTGTTATATTGAATGCCACTGTTGGTGCCAAGCACAACCGAATGGTTCTTAGTGCCTTTCTATCAAGAAGATTCCAATCCTCATCAGACATTATTGCCGGTTTCTTGGCTACTCCTTCCAATGGCATCCATAAATCCTTTTGATAGAGGTAGTCCTCCATCTGCATCTTCCATAACTGATAGTTCTTCCCATTGAATTTATCGACCTTCAATTTACCCTCATCTGCCATTGCTCCCACTCAACCGTGAGACTTTCCTGTAGATGATAATCAAACACAACCCGCTCTGATACCACTTGTTAGGGTTAGCCGGAAGAAGATATCAATTAAATGCAAATAAAGATTAAACAGAGGAATGAAAATACACAGAAATAATAACAGTGAGAGATAAGTTTTAACGTGGTTCACCCAAACTCAAGCTACATCCACCAAACAGAGAGTCCAATATTATTATCCAATAAATCAAACCGATTACAATCAGCAATCCCTGCAACTCAATACTGCTGCAAAATGCTACAATACAATATATATCAAAACCCTAACCCTTGGCCGCTTTTATTAAGCTTTTTGTCGATTACAAAAATAGGGTTTTCTTATGTCGGTCAATGAAAAAATAACTCCCGATGCTTTATAAAGTAATAAAAAACTGTGTAAGGTTTCCGGGGCGTTGCCCCCGAGCCCCCACGGGGGCGCTGCCCCTCGACCCCGCCCTATATCGCGACAGGGAACGCGCCAGGGGCACTGCCCCCAAACCCCGGCAAGGGGTGCTACCCCTTGACCCTGTAAGGATTTGGGGGGGAAACCATGCTGATAAAAGAGGGGTAAATATAACCTCTGAGTTTGATTAGGCTCCATATAACAACAATCTAGTGGGATATAGAAGAACTAAATATTTTTCCATCTTAGAACCTAAATGAATCAACTTTATTGGAAAGAGGTCATTGACACAATCTTGACGTAACTTGAACATGCTCAAAAGTACTTTGTATGTAGAAATTATGTGTAGTCAAAGGTTTGGTGAAACAGCTGAATCAGAGATTCAAAAGGTGAAAAATTGATTGTCTCAAATCTAAGCAAAAATGATGCCAAGTCAAAGAGCTCGTCTAAATGATTCTAACGGTGCTCATTTTGCCTCAATCAGAGCTCGTACGAGCAAGATATGGCCTATCAAAGTTGAGGGTTGACCATGCTAACTAGACAATACAATGATGACGTCAGCATGCTGACATGGCAGACATAGTGGCAGTTGTTGACGTGGTAGGTACAGAGGTTGAGAGATGGCAGATGGCGACATCTGATTCAACAGATGACATAGTAGGTCTGATGATGTGGACCAATCTAGCGTGACACGTGTCACTGACGGATGAATGAGGTAATGCCACGTGGTCCAATGATTGGGTTCCACGTGGCAAATGTGGCGGTTTGATTGTTAAAAGATTGGTTTGTGGGGGTCAAACCCCTGACCTCCTGCTTGCTATTTTCACTCTCCACTAATCTACCAAGCGGCTTTCTTTGCCACATATATGGGCCTTCTTCCTATTTGAAGAATAATAATAGAAATGAATCCCTATAAAAGGGGTTGGGTGGTTTGAACCCCAAGTGGGGAGGAATGATCTAGGTGGATCCACAAGACTAAAAAATTTTGTAGTCTGAGAACATGACAGAATTAGCATCATTGGAAAGAGGTTGCTGACATGATCCTAACGCAACTTGAACGGGCTCAAAAGGAGTTCGTATGCAGAAGTTATGTGTAGTCAAAGGTTCGGTCAAACAGGTGAATCAGGCATTCAAAAAGGTAAAAAATTGATTGTCTCAAATCCAAACAAAAATAATACCAAGTCGAAGAGCTCGTCATCATGATTTCGACGCCACTCATTTCACCTCGATCGGAGCTCATACAAGAAAGATATGACCTGTCAAAGTTGAGGTTGACCATGCTAACTAGACAGTACAATGATGACATCAGCATGTTGACATAGTAGACACAGTGGCAGTTGTAGACGTGGCATGTCTAGAGTTTGACACATAGCAGATGGCGGCATTTGAGTCAGCAGATGACGTGGCAGTTCTGAAGATGTGGACTAATCCAGTGTGACACGTGTCACTGATAGAAGAATGAGGTAATGCCACGTGGCCCAATGATTGGGTGCCACGTGGCACATGTGGTAGTTTGATTGCTAAAAGGTTGGTTTGTGGGGGTTGAACCCCTGACTTCCTGCTTGCTATTTTCACTCTCCACCAATATACCAAGCGTCTTTCTTTGCTACATATACGGGTCTCCTTTCTATTTAAAGAATGATAATAGAAACGAATCCCTATAAAAGGGGGTCGGGTGGTTCCAACCCCCAGTGGGGAATAATGGTCCAAATGGATACAGAAGAACTAAAAATTTTGCAGTCTTAGAACCTAACAGAATCAACATCATTGGAAAGAGGTCGCTGACATGATCCTGACGCAACTTGAATCAGCTCAAAAGAGTTCGTATGCAAAAGTTATGTGCAGTCAAAGGTTCGGTCAAATAGGTGAATCAGGCATTCAAAAAGGTGAAAAATTGATTATCTCATATCCAAGCAAAAATGATGCAAAGTTAAAGAGCTCGTCGTCATGATTTTGACGCCGCTCGTTTCACCCCGATCAGAGCTCGTACGAGTAAGATATGGCCAGTCAAAGTTGAGGGTTGACCATGCTGACTAGACAGTACAATGATGACATCATAATGATGACATGACAGACACAATGGTAGTTATTGGCGTGGCAGGTCCAGATGTTGACACTTAACAGATGGCGGCATCTAACTCAACAGATGACATGGCAGGTCTGAAGATGTGGACCAATCTAGCATGACATGTGTCACTGACAGATGTATGAGAGAATGCTACATGGCCCAATGATTGGGTGCAACATGACACGTGGTGGTTTGATTGTTAAAAGGTTAGTTTTTGCAGGTCAAACCCTGGATCTCCTACTTGCTATTTTCACTCTCCACCAATATACCAAGCATCATTGGAAAGAGGTCACTGACACGATCCTTACGCAACTTGAACGGATTCAAAAGGAGTTCGTATGTAGAAGTTATGTGCAGTCAAAAGTTTGGTCAAACAGGGAAATCAAGCCTTCAAAAAGGTAAAAAATTGATTGTCTCAAATCCAAGCAAAAATGATGCCAAGTCGAAGAGATCGTCGCCAAGATTCTGATGTCGCTATTTTCGCATTGATCAGAGATCATACGAGCAAGATATGGCTGGTCAAAGTTGAGGGTTGACTATACCGACTAGATAGTACAATGATGATGTCAGCATGCTGACATGGTAGACACAGTGACAATTGTTGACATGGCAGATCCAAAGTTTGACACATGGTAGATGGCAGCAGCTAAGTCAGCGGATGACATGGCAGGTCTGAAGATGTGGACGAATCCAATGTGACACATGTCACTGATGGATGAATGAGGTAATGCCATGTGGCCGAATGATTGGGAGCCACGTGGCACATGTGGTGTTTTCATTGTTAAAAGGTTGGTTTGTGGGGGTTGAACCCCTGACCTCCTACTTGCTTTTTTCACTCTTCACCAATATACCATACAACTTTGTTTTCTACATATATAGGTCTCCTTTCTATTTAATGAATGATAATAAAAATGAATCCCTATAAAAGGGGGTTGGGTGGTTTGGACCCCTAGTGGGGAAGAATGATCCAGGTGGATACAGAAGAACTAAAATTTTATTTAGTCTTAGAACTTGACGGAATTAGCATCATTGGAAAGAGGTCGCTGACACGATCCTGACGCAACTTGAACAAGCTCAAAATGAGTTCGTATATAGAAGTTATGTGTAGTCAAAGGTTAGGTCAAATAGGTAAATCAGGCGTTCAAAAAGGTGAAAAATTGATTGTCTCAAATCTAAGCAAAAATGATGTCAAGTTGAAGAGCTCGTCACCATGATTTTGACGCCGCCACCGCTTGTTTTGCCTCGATCAGAGCGCGTACGAGCAAGATATAGCCAGTCCAAGTTAAGGGTTGACCATGCTGACTAGACAATACAATGATGATGTCAGCATGCTGACATGACAGACATAGTGGCAGTTGTTAACGTGGCAGGTCCAGAGGTTGACACATGGTAGATAACGGCATCTGAGTCAGCAGATGACATGGCATGTCTGATGATGTGGACCAATCCCGCATAACACGTGTCACTGACAGATGAATGAAGTAATGCCACGTGGCCTAATGATTGGGTGCCACATGGCACATGTCGTGGTTTGATTTTTAAAATATTGAATTATGGGGGTTGAACCCCTGACCTCCTACTTACTATTTTCACTCTCCACCAATATACCAAGCGGTTTTCTTTGCTACATATACAGGCCTCCTTTCTATTTAAAGAATGATAATATAAATAATCCCTATAAAAGGGGGTGGGGTGGTTTGAACCCCGAGTGGGGAGGAATGATCCAGGTCGATCAAGAAGACGAAATTTTTTTGCAATTTAAGAATATGACAGAATTAGCATCATTGGAAAGAGGTTACTGACACGATCCTAATGCAACTTGAACGGGCTCAAAAGGAGTTCGTATGCAGAAGTTATGTGCAGTCAAAGGTTCGGTCAAACAGGGGAATCAGGTATTCAAAAAGGTGAAAAATTGATTGTTTCAAATCCAAGAAAAAATGATGCCAAGTCGAAGAGCTCATCATCATGATTTTTTCTCCTCTTGTTTAGCCTCAATTGGAGCTCATATGAGAAAGATATGGCTGGTCAAAGTTGAGGGTTGACCATGCTGACACAGTACAATGATGACGTGATGTTAGCATGCTGACATGGCAGACATAGTGGCAGTTGTTGATGTGGTAGGTCCAGAGTTTGACACGTGATATATGGCTGCATCTGAGTCAGCAGATGACATGGCAGGTCTGAAGATGTGGACCAATCCAGCACGACTCATGTCACTAACGGAAGAATGAGGAAATGCCACATGGCCCAATGATTGGGTGCCACTGGCACATGTGGCTATTTGATTGTTAGAAGGTTAGTTTTTGGGGGTCGAACCCCTAACCTCCTGCTTGCTATTTTCACTCTCCACCAATATACCAAGCGGCTTTCTCTGCTACACATACGGGCCTCCTTTCTATTTAAAGAATGATAATAGAAATAAATCCCTATAAAAGGGGGTTGGGTGGTTTGAACCCCCAGTAGGGAATAATGATCCAGATGGATACAAAAGAACTAAAATTTTTGCATTCTCAGAACCTGACGAAATCAACATCATTTGAAAGAGGTCTTTGACACGATCCTGACGCAACTTGAATGGGCTCAAAAGGAGTTCATATGCAAAATTTATGTGCAGTCAAAGGTTTGGTCAAATAGGCGAATCAGGTGTTCAAAAAGGTGAAAAATTGATTGTCTCAAATCCAAGAAAAATGATTCCAAGTTGAAGAGCTCGCCGCCACAATTTCAACGCCGCTTGTTTCGCCTTGATCAGAGCTCATACGAGCAAGATATGGTCGGTCAAAGTTTAGGGTTGACCATGTTGACTAGACAGTACAATGATGACATCAGCATGTTCACATGGAATACACAATGGAAGTTGTTGACGTGGTAGGTTCAGAGGTTGACACATGACAGATCGTGTCATCTGAGTCAGCAGATATGTTGGGTGAATATTTTGTCTTCAACTAACTGAAGGCAAAATGGTTATATCAACCACAGTGTGATGAGATAAATCTCTCCTCTCAGCAAGGGGAGGTTCCCTTTTAACTATTACAAACTTATTTGCACTAAATACTAACTTCGGGGTGAATCCATATCATCCATTTCTCTTTTTTCAGAAACGATGTTTACAATATAAAATAGTAATTTCACAATACAAATCAAAGTAACTAAGAAACTCATGAGAGCAGAAAGTCTATCATTGCTCCTTTTACTGATTTACAATTTAGAACCAAATAGGATAAGGTGCAGTCCAAAGTCTTCACTAAATACTATGATAAAGGCACACGATCATAAAATATAATTGTAGCTCAAAGTCTTTCCAATATCTTTTACTCCAAAACTTAAAACACAAACCCAAAGATAATTATTGCAGCACAAAGTCTCCAAAATCAGCTTTAGAATATCTTCCAGATTATCCAAACTCACACTACAATTTGATCAACTATGAGGCCAATTATTTTGCCTCCCTTATTATGATCTTTTTTGTATTTCAGTTGATGACATTGTCAAACTTTTAGAGACTATGGTTTCATTATGCAGATTTGATTATATCTCCTGATTTTGATATGACATTGATTAGACATATGGTGATTCAATTTGATCATATTTTAATGCTATTTTGTGATCCGACATACGAGATATATTAGATGATGTTTTTGTGATGTAATTTCTAGTTATTTATGTGATGATGATTATTTGACATGTGATAGAAAAATGCAGTTTAATTCGAAATTATGTTATAGATGATTATTGTTGTATTCAATGGCATGAATTTAATACCAGTTGCTTCGGCTATGATTATTCATGATATGATTGACACTTGATCGAGATGTACATGATTTACATTCCCAGGCCACGGGAAATTAGAGGTAGAATTCACACATTTGTTATTCCCTGTGAAACCGACCCATTCCCAAGAGGGATAAGGGTCACGTTTGAATTGAGTGTTGATTTAAATGCTTGTTTAATTTTATCATTTGGCTAGTACCCCTTTGTTTAATTAATTAATATTGTGTTGTATAAATTTTATTGACTTATACCATTTAGTAATTGTTTTTATTTTTGAGGCCATTTAAAATAGATTTATGACCCCCTAGGTGAACCTTAGTGTCCCCAAATTTACCCTAGGTGGTTATCCATGGGTCTAGGGTCAATTTTGACTAACTAAACCTTGGGTTAACTCACTTTTGGTCACTCTAAACTAAGGTTTAGTCAAAGTGATAAAATTTAAAATTAGATAAGGGTGGGAGATGAGTCATGCTTTGGGAAAGACTCATCTCCCTTCCCAAAGTTTGGGAATCCCTTCCCTAGGAAGACTTGGGAGGTCTCCAAGACTCCCAAGTGTGTGGGGATCTTCCTCCAAGACTCTCACACACATGTGAGAGCATCTTGGAGGGAGATGGCTCTCTTAAAGAATAAGAGGATGCCATATGGCATCCCTTATCCTCAATGAGGCTTGGAGGGGAATGCCACCTCACCACTTGTCCTCTCACACATGTGTGAGAGCACAAGTGGATAAGGTGAGGATTGGGATGGAATTGGAGGATGACACTTGTCACCCTCACACTTCCTCTCCTTTGCAAGTGGCATAGGAGGAGGAAGGAGAAGGTGACAAGTGTCACCTTCTCATTCCTCAAGGCCAATTTTGTTGGCCTATATTACCTCCTCTTGTTGAGGAGTGTGGGGTTCTTGCATTTTGGGAGTTTCTTTCTATTTTGAGTAATTTTGGGGAAGTTAGAAAAATTCTTGGAGATTGGAAGGTTTAGAGAAGCTTGGAGCTCATCACCAAACGTGCTTCCATTATAGGGCTTTGAAGGTAAGCCTCATGACTATATTCTTACCCTTGCTTATTTGTATTATGGTGTGTTTGTAGTTTTGTTGCTGTTGTTTCATTTTTGTGTGGGATGGGAGTTTGGTGAGAGCACCTCCATTTGAAGGTAAGGCTCAACTTGTTTGGGATAGGGGAAAGGAACCTCCTAGAGGTTACTCCCATATTTGTGTTATTTATGCCTTGAAGACTTCTTATTTGTTGTGGAGATTATTTGAATGGTAAGAGTGCCATGGAAGTATATTTTGAGATATTTGAGGAGTTATAGTTTTGGAGGTTTTGGCTTGAGGCCATGAGACTTGGTATTTTGGTGTTTTGGTGTGGCCTTTGAAGTAGAGGGGTCCATTCCCTACCCCCATCAAACTCATTTTCATGAGTTGTGTTATGTGTTTATCCTTGGGGTTGATTTTTGTGTTGTTTGTTGCTTTGCTTGTTGTGGAGTGTTGCTACCATGTGAATCCCTACCTCCCTAGCTCGGGAGTGACCCACTTGCGGGTCTATGGTAGGGACGAGGGCATTTCAAAGTGGCTAGATTTTCCCTTCTTGTTGTGTTTTATTTGCAAGGGCTTAATGAAGAAATGGAGTTTGTTGAGAAGTCCATTTTTGTGTTACTATAATCTTTTGTTGTTGGTTGTTGAGCCATGGCCTTGTGGCCCTATTGTAAAATTTTGTTAAGTTATTTTGCCATGGGGTTGGCTGTAATAAATGTTGTAAGAGAAACATTCTTTATATTTTATTAAAATGTTGTTTATCCCCTTAGTTGTGAGTTTATGGTGTGAGAAATGCTTGAAAAATTTTATATATATATATATATATATATATATATATATATATATATATATATATATTTATGTTATTGTTCCTTTCAAGAAAGAAAATACACCTTAGTTGCAAAATAAATTTTAGTACATACAAAAAAAAGGGGAAAGTTTAAATTAGTTCTGTTTTGTTGCATTGAGGGTTTTATTATTAGTTGCTATTATTTGTCTTAGTGCATACAAAAAAAATGAAGGGAAAATTTAATGTATTATTTTCTACTATATTGTATTGAGGCTTCCATGTTATAGTTGCTGCTATGGAAAAAGAAATGGGCTGTTAGAAATGTATATGAAATTGTAATTTTTTGCCTTATTGTTGCATCAAAAAAAAGAAGATAATATAATTCTGTGTATTTGTACTGTTTCAAAAAAAAAAAAAAAATTTCTGAATAGCATACTTTCAAAAAAAAATATGCTCATGTATTATTTATGTTTTAGACAGAAAGAAGTATTCTATGTTAGATCTAAATTAGTGTTATTGTGAAGTTAGTGTATGTGTATATATATAAATATACATATATATATGGAATATATATGGATATAAATGTATATATATATATACATCTTCACTTTCCTTAATCTAAATGGTTGTTCATTTCCTCTTTAAACATTTTACTGTGTATAAACAGAGATTAGCAAAAAAAAAGAAACTAAAGTTTATTTATTTTTTATATATATTAAAATACACACACACACACACACACACATACCTATATGTGTATATATGTAAATGTTTATGCAATATTAGAAAAAGTTTATAAACTGTGGTATAAAAAAAAGAGAACAACATGTATATATATATATATATATATATATATATATATATATATATATATATATATATATATATATATATATATATATATATATATATATATATATATATATATATATAGTCAATACCCATATTATGTTTAATAGAATAGAGTTTATATAAAAAAAATATAAAATAAAAATACAGACAGAGATCTATACTGTTGGTGAACTATTTAACATGGCAGAGTTTGAGTTTTTTTTTTTTTTAAGTTGAGGGTGGGGTTGTGATGGGCGGTGCCTGCCATAGATCCCATAGCTACCATTATTTCGAAGAAGGGTGTGGGGAGGGGGTCGAAACCCCCACCCACACCCAAGGGTGTGGGTAGGGGTTTCGAACCCCCCCTCCCCATCGTTGTCTCCAAACTCCACAGTGCCCACGCCAACGCTTCCCCAAAACCTCGCTCAAATTCCCCTCCATCGATCTCTCTTGTGACTCCCCCTCCGCCACGCTCCGTGCTGCCCACGCTGAACTCCACTCCCCATTTGGCCTTCCACTTTTTCTTTACCACAGTCCTCCTTTGCGGCGGCGACGGCGGCGACGGTGGCGCTATACCTTTCTCTGTTAACCCTACAACAAGGACATACATTTTAACATTTGAAATGTGTGTGTGTGTGTATATATATAACTCTATTCTTTAAAAAAAAAAGTATAACAAATAGCTTGCTGTGTATACCTCCATGGGAGGTAGTAGCTAACTTCCATCCATGGCTTCCACCTCCATTCAAAACCCTAGCCTGCATAAACTAGAGGCAAAATTAAACAAAAGAAAACAAGGAAGAATGAGATAAAGAAATTAGGGTTTTCTTCTAGAGATAACATTTTTTAAGATGGAATTAGGGCAACAAAGGAAGGAGAAAACAATAGAATACAAACAAAATTAGGGCTTTTCTAATTTGAAAATCAATTATTTTAATGAGAGGAGTTTGAGAGGGAAATTGTTTTATTCCTTTATTTTAAATCCTCTATTTTTGGCCTTGCTTTTATTTCATCCTTGTGCTTCATTCAATTTTGTTTTATCTAATGGGACTTTTTTTTTGTTTAAATGTCTTGTGTTTTGTATTTTAATGGTACGGATTAATTTTGTTTAATTTGGGAAGAGTTTTCCCTTTGTATTTAATTCATTTTAGTGGAGATATCTATTTTATTCTTTTTCCTTGCGTGATTTAATTATTTTATTGTTTATCGATTTTATTATTATTTTACGGGAATGAGTATCTTAATTTCTTCCCTTCTCTATTATTCTGAGTTCGTTAGTAAATATAATGCTGAATTTATATTTATTAATGGACTCAAATTTGAAATCTATTTTGGCGTCACTTAGTTATTTTATTATTTTATTCTGAGTTTTATTATTTTATTGCAAGTCGATTTATTTAACCTTGGCAAGGTATTTATTTGTTATTTTAAATTGTTTTAAATTTGTTCTTAAGTTTAAATTTTTTTTTATTATTAAATTTTATTTAAATTCTTATTGGAGTTTTATTTTAAAATTTTTAAGTCGATTATTGAAAACGCGTTATGCTGTCAAAATTTTCCTAGATTTCTAGGGTTTAAATTTTTACGATATTTTATTAACTTTTATATCACCATTCCACTTTAATCATGCATCCATCATACCACTAATTCTTAATCACTATTTCAATTTCATTTTGACCTAAGTTAGGGTAGGTTTTGAAGCTAGCGAAATCATCTTCACACCTAGGAGACTTAGGGTTCGGAATTAAAATCATTCTAACCCTAAAAGTGACACACTTCATGTCGCATACCCCCTAGACGGCTATCATCACACAGGGGTCTGTGTGGGACAACGCACTTTTCCAAACTATGTTGACATGTTTACGTCTTATGCATATTGCCACTGAGCAAGCAAACGCATGCGAGGGGTTCCTAAGGATAGGTAGAATTTTTTTCGTAATTTGTGTCATGACCACATGGCAAATGTGGATATGACACGTGTGTTGTGTGTCGTGACCGCATGGGAAATGTGGGCATGACATCAACTAGATAAGATAGTATAAGGGAAAGGACATAAGAACAATTTTCAATACACCACAAGTTATTCCAATGCAAAGATTGAACGACCGCTTGCTTTTATGTTTACTTGATAAAATATGATTTACAATTTGAACACAAAGTCTCAAAATGCTCTTCAATTTGATAGAGTTTTGATTCAATAATTAAAAGATCTATATTACAATAGAGGCCCTGTTTATTTATAGGGAGGAACCTGGAGCAAAAATAAGAAATTTACAACTACTTTGACTTATTCAACAAAAGAGTCCTATTTGACTTGGGGCTTCCTTTGTCTCACACGTAATTATATTTTGGAAAATTACACTTGAGTATGTCCATAACCAAATTCAAATTATATTTACAAGAATGAAAATAAACTAAGGTATTTGAAAAAGAACTTTAGCTGCCCCCATCATTCTTCTTCAAAAATCTCTGATATATGGTTTGCACCGCGACCATTTCACACACATCTGGCTTAGCCATATTTTTTGATATAGTACGGGCCCTGATAACTGCATTCCTGATGACCTTTATTGCTTTCTCATGCTTCTCAAGATTATCCTTTAGACTCTCAAAAGTTGAATGATGATCATAAAGGCTATCCATCGAAATAACTGTAGGCACTTCATCTTCAAATTTCTGTTGCACCATCTTCTCAAAAGCATCTATCATTTGTTTTGCTAAGATAAATCTGTGACCCTCACCTGTCAGAGTGCATAGAAGTTCCTCCAACCTATGCAGAAGTGAGACATTACAGTCCTCACTATTTTCGTGCACTAGGCACAAGTCATCAAGTAAGCCTTTTATTATATTGATGCGATGAACAAGAGATTCCTTAGTCTTCAGATAAGACTCTTGACTTGAGATTACCCGAATGGCTATCAAATTCTTTATCTTAATCTTCTTCATATTTGTCCACTCCTCTAAGCTTTCCTCCCGATTCTGCAGTTCTTGAGAAAGTAAGTTAATCATGTCATCAAGCTCAGCTTTTTCTTTATCCATCTTTTCTTTTATTTCTACGGTGGTCTTTAACAGGACTCTTCCCTGTGCTAGCAACCACTCCACAATATCTCCAACCACTCTTCCTCTAGCCTGAGCTTTTTCCACCTTTTGAATCAGAGGATCTTCTTGTTGGATTTAGGATAGACAACTAAGAGGGGGGATGAATCAGTTGTTACAAAAATCTCTATTCTTAATCTACTTTAAGCTTTCTTTATATTTCAACAGCATATCAAAGATTAATCATGGAAGCATAATGTAATAATTCATGAGCAAAGACAAATTCAACACATATAACACTAATATTTTGATGTGGAAAACCCGGTTAAAGGAAAAAACTACGGGGTGATTAACCATAGATTGTATTCTTTGTTAGAAGAATAAAGATGAATAAAATGACACTTACCAATTAGGGCTCACTATTCAAGCACACTGCTAACAAGAGGCCCACTACCTATAGGAGACACACTGTCTATAGAATAATATAAATATTACATACTTGAACTGGAGATCAGCATCTTCACTATGCTTGAGTCAGTTCTATTTATGCCCAACACCTTTTCTCTGCCTTTCTTTCTTCTTCCTTACCACCTTCTCATCATTTTTCGATTACTTTTGAATGACTTCGTAATTCTTATTTATACACGACATCGACTTTGGAATGATCATCAAAGTCGATACAAGATACATTTATTTTATTATAGAGCAATTACAAAAATACAACTTGACTTATTATAAAAACTTCATGCGCATCACTATAATGTCAGCCATACATAGCTGGGACTTCAATCATCTTCAAGGAACATGCCATGCTTTGCAAAACATCTTCCAGATCATCTGCACCATGCGCAAATCATCCAGTCGACCAAAATTGGGAAGAATACCAATGCTCGAAAGTAAATCTTCATTTGCGAGCTTAATCTTCAATGTGGACCGCCAACACAAACTGGACACAATCTAGAGACCACCACAAGCTTGCTTGAATCACAAAGAACATCCGCAACACTTCTGCTTACTGTAATCAATCACATCTTCACCTGGAACCTCAAGAACACAGTCAATCATCACTGTCATAATAGAAGGATTTCTTGCGAACCTCCAAACCATGAACCAATTGAATTGTCAATGCACATTAGCTTCCCAAACATGCCACCAAATCTGTAGAACATGATATTGCATTTTCAGATCTCACTGCAACTATTTGTGTCACTTTGTCACCTCTGAATAGCTACCAGAACCAGTTTTACTCATATGGCCATAACTTCTCCAAATCTTCATGCGGACCTCTCAGATCTTGACTGGATCATCTTCAGACACAACTACAAACCCTTTGATGCACATTCTCTAATCTTCATCTTTCTGAGATATTTACTTCATAGAGATTCACTATTTACACTAATTTTCTCTATTTCTGATAGGACTAATTTTCTCAATATCCTCAACACATAACTCATCCAATCCTTGACATCAATGCAACAAGAGTATGTTGACATCAATGACAATACTGGTTAGGCCCATACTTGCAACAATCTCCCCCTTTGTCATTGATGGCAACATATAATGTGAAAACTGTTATAACCATCAAGACAAGAACTTCTCCTTATTGACTGGCATAGCTCTCCCTATCAATAGTAGCCATTCACATGTCTTCTCTTCCTTTTACTGCCCCCCCTTTGACCAACAACCACTTTTTGTTTTTCACGTCTTTTCTACCCCTTTGACATCAATGGCAAAGGGAACATACTTACTTCTCATGCTTGAGAATCACACAGACAGCTCCCCCTGAGTAGATGCCTCCTAACATCAATCTGGATCACAAGATATGACTGTGGGATCCACTAGACTGATGCACATCAGTGCACCTTAATTTAGAACTGGAGGGGTAATAACCCCTAACTTCTCCTTGAGATACTCAAAAGAGTCCTTAGGTAGAGGTTTAGTGAAAATGTCTGCAATCTGATCCTTTGAGGGCACAAACTCCAATCTGACTTCATTCTTGTTCAGCTTCTCTCTCAAAAAGTGAAACTTGATGGATATATGTTTTGTCTTTGAATGCAACACCAGATTTTTTGATATATTTATCGCACTTGAGTTATCACAGAAGATTGTGATAGGTTCCTCATACTCTACTCTGATATCTCTTAGCATTTGCTTCATCCACAATACTTGAGTGCAACTGCCTACTGCTGCAATATATTTTGCTTCTGCAGTGGATAAAGATATTGTCTCTTGTTTCTTACTCAACCAAGAAACTAATCTTTTTCCCAAAAAGAATGCACCACCACTGGTACTCTTCCAGTCATCCACATCTCCTACCCAATCAACATCTGTGTATGCATGAAGAGAGAAGTCATGATCCTTAGGATACCATAATCCATACTCAGCTATTCCCTTTAGATATTTGAGAATTCTCTTGATTGCCATGACATGAGACTCTCTAGGATCAGCTTGGAATCTGGCAACAAGACCAACAACATTCATAATATCAGGTCTAGTTTGAGTAAGATAGAGTAGTCCTCCAATCATTGACCTATACTTTTTCTAATCATCATTAGGGGATTCATCATCTTTATTTAGCTTACATCCAGTTGCCATGGGAGTATTCATTGCCTTTGAGTCTTCCATCCCAAATTTCTTCAACAACTCTTTCACATACTTGGTCTATGATATGAAGATTCCTTTCTTTGTTTGAGTGATTTGTAGACCCAAGAAGAAATTCATTTCCCCAAACATGGACATCTCAAATTCACTTTGCATTTGATTTATAAAGGTCTTGCACATACTATCTTTCCCTCCAAAAATGATATCATCAACAAATAGTTCAACAATCAAGATACTTTCATGATCAATCTTAAAATATAGATTACTATCAGTAGTGCCTTTGTTGAAACCAATCTTCAAAAGATATTTGTCCAATCTTTCATTACTAGGCTCTTGGAGCTTGTTTGAGTCCATACAATGCTTTCTTCAATTTGCAGACCATATCACCATGATCAGACAATTGAAATCCATCTGGTTGCTCAATGTATACCTCTTCTTCCAAATCACCATTCAGGAAGGCAGACTTGACATCCATCTGATATATTTTGAAATCCTTGAAGGTAGCAAAGACAAGAAATAATCTGACTACTTCAATTCTAGCCACTAGAGCAAAAGTCTCTTCAAAGTCAATTCCTTCTACTTGAGAATAACCTTTACAGACCAATCTGGCTTTGTTTCTTACTACTTCACCTTCTTCATTTAGTTTATTTTGGAAGACCCACTTAGTCCCAATCACATTTTTGTCCTTAGGTCTGGGGACAATATTCCAAGTGTTATTCTTTTTAGTCTGAATCAATTCTTCCTCCATTTCTTTAGCCCAACTCTCACCATTGCAAGCTTCACTTATTGTTTTTTGTTCAATTTTTGAAATTAGATAGTACTTCACTGAATCTTGAGCAATTTTCCTTCTTGTTTGAACACCTTTGCTTCTATCTCCTATGATCTGATCTTTAGAATGATTCAGTCTTACATACCTGGGAGTTTTGGGATTCACTTGCGCTTTTGATTCTTGGACAGGTTCTTCCAAGCAAGTCTTTTCCTCTTGTATATCAGGATTCTCCAGATCAGTCTGAATCTGAATTGGAGTGGGGACTGGTTCTCCTTGATTTGAGACATTATCCTGATCATCTACTTCATATTCATAATACCTTGAGGGATTTTCCATGCCTTCATCAACCTTCACATTTGTACTTTCTACAATCTTCCTCAATCTCTTGTTGTAACACTGGTATGCTTTGCTTTGGGTAGAATATCCCAAGAAAATTCCTTCATCACTTCTAGCATCAAACTTGCCAAGATCTTCATCTCTTATGATATAGCATTTACTACCAAAGACTCTAAAATACTTCACAGTAGACGTGATGCCAAACCACAGTTCATAAGGAGTCTTACCAGTATTGCCTCTGATTTGTACTCGATTAAGAGTATAGACAACAGCGCTTACAGCTTCTCTCCAATAGATGTGAGGAATATTTGCTTCCATCATCATGGTTCTATATGCTTCTTGGATGGTCCGATTCTTTCTCTCCACTACCCCATTTTGTTGTGGAGTCCTTGGAGTGGATAACTTTCTCTTTATCCCATGCTTCTCATAAAATGAAATGAACCCACCAGATGTGAATTCTCCACCTCTATTAGACCTGAGGCATTTTATGTTCATGCCAGTTTCATTTTCTATCATAGCCTTGAATATTTTGAACTTCTCAAGTGCTTCAGATTTCTCCTTTAAGAAAGTTACCCTCATCATCCGGGAGTGGTCATCAATTAGCAACATGAAATACCTATCTCCTTGTAGACTCCCGATTCTAGCCGGACCACAAAGATCAGTGTGTACCAAGTCTAACAATCCAGTTGAAGATTGTTCCTTACTTTTGAATGTGACTCTGTTCTATTTGCCCAACTGACATTCTTTGCATAGACTGTTAGTAGGTTTCACCAGTCTTGGAAGATCTCTTACAACCTGTGTGTTGATGATCTTATCAAAATTTACATGACACATTCTACTATGCCATAACCAACTCTGATCAATTTGAACAAATAAAAAACTTTTACCAGTACCAATCAATTGGAAGATGTTACCTTTTGTCTATGTACCAGATGCAATCTCAGTTCCAGAGCTTTCAAAAATCTTGCATTTTCTATTTTTGAATTAGAGATCATAGCCTTTGTCCACCAACTGTCCAACACTGAGATGATTATGCTTTAGACCTTCAACATACAGAACATCACTGTTTTTGTTTTTTCCATCAAAATAAATAGTTCCTCTGCCTTTAATTTTGTTAGCAGAATTATCTCCAAACTTTACAACTCCACCTTCATAGCTTTCCAAGCTTACGAACTTACTCTTATCGCCAATCATAGGTGAGAGCATCCACTGTCAATAACCCATTCATCTTTTTCTTCAACTTGGGCAGCCAAAGCACTTTCTATCATCTTATGATTGACAGATTCAATAGGCATTGGATCTTCTTCTTTGATGGCAATAAACACCCAGTCACTTCCGAATTTGTTTCCTATCTCAGATTCATCAGCTGTTACTCCTTCATCATCATCTTCTTGAACATAGTAACACTTTTTCTAAAACCTTGATCTATTAGGGTTTAGCCTAGAAAACCTTTCCAGACATCTTGAGGCAAAATGACCAATCTTATTGTAGGCAAAGCATTTAAAAGGTAATTTTCCTTCATACTTGCCTGATCCTCTTGGCAGTCTCTTTGCAATGAGGGCCTCAAGTTGTCCAGCTTCTAATTCATCCTCTTCCAGATCTTTTCTTGCTTTCTCATACCAATTTGATTTTCTTGAGGAAATTTCTCTTGGATCATATCTCTGTTTACCTTTTGTAGAGGCACTAGCTTTGAATGCAGATTCAATCTTGGGAAGTGCATCACCAAACTCAGCTAACTCAAATGCAGATATCTTACCAACCAATTGATCCCTTGTGATAGTTGTCAAAGATCCAATTTCCTCAATGGCAGTAACTTTGTATTTATAAGTAGGGGGTAAAGATCTAAGAACTTTAGCAACAATTTCATCTTCATCTAGTACTCCACCAACACATCTGATGCCACAAACAAGCTCATTTACTTTTGTCATATAAGAAGTGATATTCTCATCTTCACTCATCTTTAAGTTTTCAAACTTTCCTTTCAAACTTTGCATCTTGGCACACTTAACATATTTGTCTCCTTCATATGGATTTTCAAGCTTTATCCAAATTTCATAGGCAGTCTTCAATCCCATAACATTTGTCAGCTCTGAATCAGACAAGGCACTCAGTAGGGCTTCTTTAGCTTGAAGATTATTCTCTGCATCTCTAATTTCATCTAGAGTTGTGGGTCCATTCCTTGGGGGAACATATTTAGTTGAGGTTATGTTCCAATACTGATATCCCATGTATTGTATGTGACATTCCATGCAGATTTTCTAGGCAGTGAGGTTTGAACCATCAAACCTTGAACTGTCCTTCTTGTAGGTCGACATTCTAGATCTCCTCAAGAGGTTAAGCTTCTTCTAGAGGAACTTAGCTTTGATACCAATTGTTAGATTTAGGATAGACAACTGAGAGGGGGGGTGAATCAGTTGTTACAAAAATCTTTGTTCTTAATCTACTTTAAGTTTTCTTTATATTTCAATAGCATATCAAAGATTAATCATGGAAGCATAATGCAATAATTTATGAGTAGAGACAAATTCAACACATATAACACCAAGATTTTGATGTGGAAAACCTGGTTAAGGGAAAAAACCACAGGGTGATTAACCCAAGATTATATTCTCTATTAGAAGAATAAAGATGAATAAAATGGCACTTGCCAGTTAGGGCTCACTGCTCGAGCACACTGCTCATAAGAGGCCCACTTCCTACAGGAGACACACTATCTACAGAATAATATAAATATTACATACTTGAATTGGAGATCAGCATCTTCACTATGTTTGAGTCAGTTCCATTTAAGCCCAACACCTCTGCTCTGCCTTTCTTTCTTCTTCCTTACCACCTTCTCATCTTTGCTAGATTACTTTTGAATGACTTTGTAATTCTTATTTATACATGACATTGCCTTTGGAATGATCATCAAAGTCAACAAAACATACATTTATTTTATTACAGAGCAATTACAAAAATACAACTTGACTTATTACAAAAACTTCATGCGCATCACTACAATGTCGGCCATACACAGTTGGGACTTCAATCACCTTCGAGGAACATGCCACACTTTGCAAAACATCTTCAAGATCATCTGCACCATACACAAATCATCCGGTTGGCTAAAAATGGGAAGAACACCAACGTCCGAAATTAAATCTTCATTTGCGAGCTCAATCTTCAATGCAGACCGCCAACACGAATTGGACACAATCTAGAGACCACCACAAGCTTGATTGAATCACAAAGAACATCTGCACCGCTTCTGCTTACTGTAATCAATCACATCTTCAATCGAAACCTCAAGAACACAGTCAATCATTACTTTCATAATAGAAGGATTGCTTGTAAACCTCCAAACCATGAACCAATTGAATTGTCAATGCACATTAGCTTCCCAAACATTCCACCAAATCCGCAGAACATGATATTGCATTTCCAGATCTGACTGGACCTATTTGTGTCACTTTGTCACCTCTAAACAGCTGCCAGAACCAGTTTTACTCATATGGCCATAACTTCTCTAAATCTTCATGTGGACCTCTTAGATCTTGACTGGATCATCTTCAGACACATAGCTACAAACCCTTTGATGTGCATTCTCTGATCTTCATCTATCTGGGATATTTACTTCATAGAGCTTCACTGTTTACACTAATTTTCTCTATTTCTGATAGGACTAGTTTTCTCAATATCCTTAACACACAACTCATCCAATCCTTGACATCAATGCAACAAGAGTATGTTGACATCAATGACAACACTAGTTAGGCCCATACTTGCAACACTTCTATAGTTACAGCCATAGGTTCCACAATCTCATATGACTTCACTATTTTTTGAAGAACAACGGCAAGTTGTTTTGCTTTAGCTTTATACTGCTCTTTCTCCTTCTTAACCTCATCATATTTCTCAAGCAAGGTGCTGGTAGTAGTTTGAAAATCTACCTTAATACCTTCATGAGTTAGCTTACCTAGCTCAACTCTTGAGACAACATAATCATTCATATCAAAAGTATCAACAGTAGCATCCTCCAGTGGTTTGACAATCTTTGCATATCTGATTCCCTTTTCATTGATGAGCCTAGAAACAGTCTTAGGCTTTTTCTTTAGAGTTTTTGATTTCAAAGGCAATAGCTTCTCTATATCAATTTCATCTGGTGAAATTGCTTGCTTCTTCCTCTTTGGGATATATGCAGACAACCATGGAGGAAGCGTAGAAGCACCAACATTTAGGGAAGAATCAATCACTTTCTTTGCCAGATCCATGCTTATTCCTATTATTGTAACAATGGGACTGGTAGGGGTAAAAACAATAGTAGTGTCAACAACCTTTTTAGAACTATCTAGAAAATGTTCTAAAATAGTTTGTTCACCAATGTCAAATGATGGGGAAGATAGACTAGAAATGGACCCAGAGGAATCAAACACTGTCCCAAAGCTTGTTCTCATGGAGGGAGGAGTATTATTAGAAGAAGCAACCAAAATAGGGTAAATAGGAGTATTTGAAGCTATAGGAAAACTACTAGAAACAAGAACATGAAGTAGAGGCGTAGAAAATTGGGACTCTGGGGGTAGATCCTTCTGTGGAGAAAGTTGAAAATCACCAAGTTGTTCCTCTTCTACATTCTCAGCATCTCTCTATTCTATTTCGCCTTCTTCGTCAAGCTTTTTAGGCATGTCTACTTGTTGGGCATCATCTGATTTATCAACATTTTCAACCTCCATTTTCTCAACATTTGGATCTTCAATACTTGATTCAGTAACATTAGAGGTCCTTGCAACCTCCTTCTTCTTACCTCCCGTAGACACAAATTTGATTTTTGTTTTATGTATTTTGGAAGAGGAAGGAGTGTCACTCTTTTTTTGTCCTATTTTCCACTTTTTACCTGTTTGCTCTTGAACTTCAATCTCTAACCCGGTAAGGAATTCTTTTAAGCTAATCCCTTTGCTTTCTAACCATACATTTGTATTAGCCAAAATTGGATGAAATCTTTTCCTTATAGAAGTCTCGTCTTTGACTGACCATTTGATTTCTGGAAGAGGCAAGTCTTCAACGTTCTCAATATTATACTTGGGATCTAGAACATTCCCATCATCTTCCATTCCTTCTGGAATATCCGCAAGGCTCAACTCTTCAATCTGACTTAAATGAAGTCTGCAAAAATCTAGTTTCCTGATCTCATTTTGTGTCCTGAGATTGGCCCATATATCTTCAACCATTGGCATGTGGAAGACAAATCTTCTCTTGATTTTGTCCTGAACCCTCTTGAAATCAAAACGATCTCTTTTCTTGAAAGTCTTCATTGTGACCAGCTGCATTTTAGATTCAACTATTTTAGCCTTAGTAGCTGACTGGACAGAATACCTCCCAATTTCAACAGGAAACTTGATCCCTAACTTTTTTAGCTCCATTTGTTTATTGTGAACCACAATCAACTATCTACATAGTTCCATGAGAATAATCCTATCACTGGGATATTGAGGAAGCATATATGGATGATCAGGATAATATCCCACCCTTAGATAGGTGAAAGTTGGAAACTGTAAGAACAAGCAGCCAAAAAAATTTACAACTTCCCAGGCTTCATCCGAAACCCTCTTTTGAACAAGTTCATCATCCCATAAACACATGAAAACTGAGAAAAAGGCATCATTAACTATACGAGAATGATGAATGGAACCTTTTAGAGTAATCTGAGGATAATACTTGTAAATAGGAACCAACCTTCTATCACCCACCTAAGTCAGACCAGGAAACATTCTCATACTTGCAGCAACATATACAAGATATGAAGTCATATAAAACTTGAACATTGTGTTGACTTTCACCAATTGCTCATGCAGAGCATTGCTAGTTTGTTCACCCGAGAAGATTTTCTGTGTTCCTCTGAGAATCACCTTGATGTATGGATACATCCATTCCTGAAACTTAGATGAAGAAGGAAGTCCTCTGATCCAACTTAACAATGTAATTATGTCATTCACCTCCTTGACAAAGTCACTTCTCGGGAGGTCCTTGGGCCATCTAGTCAAATTACTACAAGGAGTCTTTAACCATTTGTTGTTATTGTACTTCCTTGAGGCTTCCACATCTGTCTCAAATTCCTTTTGACCTTGAGCAAAATCTATTTGTCCGACATCTTCAACAGGAGGACACATGAAGATTTTGTCAATAAATTTTGCATCCAATCTTATAATCACATTCCCTTGGGAATCTGACACAGCCCTGGTATCCTTGTTGTAATGGCTGGCTACCTAAAGAACAAACTCAGGGTTGTGGGAAGCAACGAGAAAAGAGGCAACCAAATGAATATTATTGTCAATGATCTTTTGCATATGTCTAGAAGGATTTGTCTATTTGGTTCTATCCACAAACTCTGCCATATCCACCTGCCCTATCTTTGTATCCTTGATCTCATCAACATTAGAATGTAATGAAGTCATGGGAAAAACCCCTTGGTATTTATACTTCATGATTTTTGCCTTTGATGGGGATAGATCTAACATCAGCTTTGTGAAGAAAACTAGAAACGGTGTCTACCACAGATGTTTGTCGGAACTACAAAAAACCATGATCTCACAGTTAGGGAAAAATGGGCAAATTGGGGTTACTGCAAATTGATGATCATGAATAGAGAAGCATGTGTTGAAGGGCTTGAGAGCACATAAGTCGAGGTAAAAGGTGAAAGCGGGTCAATAGGCTTTGAAAAGAAAAAAATCCCTGTGTTAGAAATTTTTTTAGGAAAATGTGCATGGGTAATCAAAATGACTGCTCCTGCATGAGGGATCATTTACTTATCATGCAAAGTTGGTCAATTTGACCACCCATGCATGTGGGAAAAAAATGGATTTTGATGCATATGCAAGGTCTACGAAAAGGACCGCCATTGCACGTGTAAGGGATGATATATATGTTTGATGTAGGGGCTGTCAATTTGACCGCCATTACATGAGGGAAATAAACAAGTTTAAGGCACATGTCTAAGCAGCGAAAATGTCTGCTAGTGCATATTGGAGGAAAAGCTTCAAATGTAGAGTTGGTCAAAAAGATCACTAATACATATGTTTGTTGAAAACCCTGTTAGTATGCGAAAGTAGGGATTTATACCACTTGCGCATGTTAGGGAAAAACTCAAGGTTTACATGTAGGGTAGCTTGGAAGTGCATATGTATGTGTTGGTCATTTAACCGACCATACATTCATCGACAAATTTCTAAGATACCGTCGGCGGAAAATGAATAACAAACAAATCAAAATGAATATAAAACATTTTAAAAAAGGATTTAAAGTTAGCATTAAACATGGCATGAGTGCCATTAATGCAAACTTTAAGTTCATAGATTGGCCGGGATTTGCTTGAGCGGTAAAAACTACCGATATTACATATGCATAAGAATATGCATGAGCGACAGATATGACCACCTTTACATGTTAGAAACAACATGAACGAGTGGTATATTGGACTACTATTGCATGTAAAACAACAATATACATGTAAGAGCATTGGATTCCACCGCTATTGCATGTAAAAACATAAAAAATTTCAAACACCCCAAATAGTCAAAATTGATATTTTGACAAGCTTACGACCTAGTCGATTTTCATGTTTTTCAAGGAATCAACTTAGGGGAATGTCACAAACCATTTCAATGATGTTAGATGACTTTGTGCGAGGTTAAGAAATCTTGCCTTGATTTGCGAACTTAGAGAGTAGACTACGCAACAGATAAGTTTCGTAGGGGTTGTCTACACAATTGAGCGCAACTAATTTTGAGAACAACAAGATGATGTGGTAGGTCTAAAAATGTGGACCAATCTAGTGTGACATGTGTCACTAATGGATGAATGAGGTAATGCCATGCGGCCTAATGATTGGGTGCCACTTGGCACATGTGGCGATTTGTTTGTTAAAAGATTGGTTTGTGGGGTAGAACCTTGCTATTTTCACTCTCCACTAATATACCAATCGGCTTTCTTTGATACATATATGGGCTTCCTTTCTATTTAAAGAATGAAAATAGAAATGAATCCCTATAAAAGGGGGTCAGGTGGTATGAACCCCCAGTGGGAAGGAATGATCTAAATGGATCTAGAAGACCTAAATAATTTACAGTCTCAGAACCTGACAAAATCAATGTCATTGGAAAGAGGTCGCTAGCATGATCCTGACGCAACTTGAACAAGCTCAAAAGGAGCTCGTATGCAGAAGTTATGTGCAGTCAAATGTTCAGTCAAACAGGTGAATCATGTGTTCAAAAAGATGAAAAATCTATTGTCTCAAATCTAAGCAAAAATGATGACAAGTCAAAGAGCTCATCTGCATGATTCCAACGCTGCTCATTTCGCCTTGGTATGAGCAAGATATGGCTGGTCAAAGTTGAGGGCTGACCATGCTGACTAGACAATACAATGATGATGTCATCATGCTGACATGGTAGACATAGTGGTAGTTGTTGGCGTGGTAGGTCCAGATGTTGACACGTGGCAAGTGGCGGCATCTGACTCAATAGATGATGTGGTAGGTCTAAAGATGTGGACCAATCCAGCATGACACGTGTCACTGACGGACGAATGAGCGAATGCCACATGGCCCAATGATTGGGTGCCACGTGGCACATGTGGCGATTTGCTTGTCAAAAGGTTGGTTTGTGGGGGTCGAACCCCTGACCTCCTACTTCCTATTTTCACTCTCCACCAATATACCAAGCGACTTTCATTGCTACATATATAGGCCTCCTTTCTATTTAAAGAATGATAATAGAAACAAATCCCTATAAACGGAGGTCGGGTGGTTTGAATCCCCAGTGGGGAAGAATGATCTAGGTGGATCCAGAAGACCTAAAACTCTTGTAGTCTCAGAACCTAATGGAATCAGCATCATTGGAAAGAGGTCACTGACACGATCCTGACGCAACTTGAAAGGGCTCAAAAGGAGTTCGTATGCAAAAGTTATGTGCAGTCAAAGGTTTGGTCAAACAGGTGAATCAGGCATTCAAAAAGGTAAAAATTTGATTGTCTCAAATCTAAGAAAAAATGATGCCAAGTCAAAGAGCTCATCACCACGATTCTGACACTGCTCAGTTTGCCAAGATTAGAGCTCGTACAAGCAAGATATGGCTGGTCAAAATTAAGGGTTGACCATGCTAACTAGATAATACAATGATAATATCAACATGCTGACATGACAGACATAGTTGTAGTTGTTGATGTGGAAGGTCCAGAGGTTGACACATGGCACATGGCGACATTTGACTATCACTGACGGAAGAAGAAGGTAATTCCACATGGCCCAATGATTGGGTGCCATGTGGCATATGTGGCGGTTTGATTGTTAAAGGATTGGTTTGTGGGGGTCAAACCCCTAACCTCTTGCTTGTTATTTTCACTCTCCACCAATATACCAAGTGGCTTTCTTTGCTACATATACGGGCCTCCTTTCTATTTAAAGAATGATAATAGAAATGAATCCCTATAAAAGGGGGTCGGGTGGTTTGAACCCCAAGTGGGGAGGAATGATCTAGGGGGATCTAGAAGACTGAAAAATTTTGCAGTCTAACAACATGATGGAATCAACATCATTGGAAAGAGGTTGCTAACACGATCCTAATGCAACTTGAACAGGCTCAAAAGGAGTTCGTATGCAGAAGTTATGTGCAGTCAAAGGTTTGGTCAAACAAGTGAATTAGGTATTCAAAAAGGTGAAAAATTGATTATCTCAAATCCAAGCAAAAATGATGCCAAGTCGAAGAGCTCGCCGCCATGATTTTGAAGCCACTTGTTTCGCCTCGATCGGAGCTCATACGAGTAAGATATGGCCGGTCAAAGATGAGGGTTGACCATGTTGACTAGACAGTACAATGCTGACGTCAGCATGCTGACATGGCAGACATAGTGGCAATTGTTGACGTGGTAGGATCATAGTTTGACACGTGGTAGATGGCGGCATCTGAGTCAGCAGATGACGTGGCAGGTTTGCATATGTGGACCAATCCAGCGTGACACGTGTCACTAATGGAAGAATGAGGTAATGCCACGTGGCCCAATGATTGGGTGCCACGTGGCACATGTGGCGGTTTGATTGTTAAAAGGTTGGTTTGTGGGGGTCGAACCCCTGACCCCCTGCTTGCTATTTTCACTCTCCACCAATCTACCAAGCGGCTTTCTTTGCTACATATATGGGCCTCCTTTCTATTTAAAGAATGATAATAGAAACGAATCCCTATAAAAGGGGGTCAGGTGGTTTGAACCCCCCGTGGGTAATACTGATCTAAATGGATATAAAAGAACTAAAAATTTTGTAGTCTCAAAACCTGATGGAATCAGCATCATTGGAAAGAGGTCATTGACACAATCATGAGGCAACTTGAATGGGCTAAAAAGGAGTTTGTATGAAGAAGTTATGTGCAGTCAAAGGTTTAGTCAAATAAGCGAATCAGGTGTTCAAAAAGGTGAAAATTTGATTGTCTCAAATCCAAGAAAAAATTATGCTAAGTCGAAGAGCTCGTCACCATGATTTCGATGCCGCTCATTATGCCTTGATCGGAGCTCGTATGAGCAAGATATGGCCAGTCAAAGTTGAGGGTTGACCATGTCAACTAGACAATACAATGATGACATCAGCATGCTGACATAGTAGACGTAGTGGCAGTTTTTGACGTCGTAGGTCCAGAGGTTGACACGTGGTAGATGGCGGCATCTGAGTCAGTAGATGACGTGCCAGGTCTGAAGATGTGGACCAATCTAGTGTGAACGTGTCAATGACAGACAAATGAGGTAATGCCATGTGGCCTAATGATTGGGTGCCATGTGGCACATGTGGCGTTTGATTGTTAAAAGGTTGGTTTGTGGGGTCGAACCTTGCTATTTTCACTCTCCACCAATATACCAAGCGGCTTTCTTTGCTACATATATGAGTTTCCTTTCTATTTAAAGAATGATAATAGAAACGAATCCCTATAAAAGGGGGTCGGGTGATTTGAGCCCCTAATGGGAAGGAATGATCTAAATAGATCCAAAAGACCTAAAATTTTTGCAGTCTCAGAACTTGACGGAATTAGCATCATTGGAAAGAGGTCACTGACACGATCCTGACGTAACTTGAACGGGCTCAAAAGGAGTTCGTATGCAAAAGTTATGTACAATCAAAGGTTCAGTCAAATAGGCCAATCATGCCTTCAAAAAGGTGAAAAATTTATTGTCTCAAACCCAAGCAAAAATGATGCCAAGTCGAAGAGCTCGTCACCATAATTCTGACACTACTCATTTCGCCTTGATCAGAGCTCATATGAGCAAGATATGGCCGGTCAAAGTTGAGGGTTGACCTTGTTGATTAGATAGTACAATGATGACATCATCGTGCTAACATAGCAGACATTGTGGCAATTGTTGGCATGGAAGATCCATATGTTGACATGTGGATGATGGCAGCATCTAACTCAATAGATAACGTGACAAGTCTGAAGATGTGGACCAATCCAGCGTGACATGTGTCATTGATGGATGAATGAGTGAATGCCACGTGGTCCAATGATTAGGTGCCATGTGGCACATGTGGCGATTTGCTTGTTAAAAGGTTGGTTTGTGGGGGTTGAACCCCTAACCTCTTGCGTCCTATTTTCACTCTCCACCAATATTCCAAGTGACTTTTATTGCTACATATACGGGTCTCCTTTCTATTTAAATAATGATAATAGAAATAAATCCCTATCAAAGGGGGTCGGGTGGTTTGAACCCCTAGTAGGGAGGAACGATCTCAATGGATCTAGAAGACCTAAAAATATTGTAGTCTCAGAACCTGGCAGAATTAGTATCATTGGAAAGAGGTCGCTGACACGATCCTAACGCAATTTGAACGGGCTCAAAAGGAGTTCATACGCAGAAGTTATGTGCAATCAAAGGTTCAGTCAAACAGGCAAATCAGAAATTCAAAAAGGTAAAAAATTGATTGTCTCAAATCCAAGCAAAAATGATGCTAAGTCGAAGAGCTTATCTCCACGATTCTGACGTTGCTCATTTCACCTCGATCAGAGCTCGCACAAGCAAGATATGGCTGGTCAAAGTTCAAGGTTGACCATGCTGACTAGATAGTACAATGATGACTTCAGCATGCTGACAAGGCAGACACAATGGTAGTTATTGACATGGTAGATCCAGAGTTTGACATGTGGTAGATGGCAGCATCTAAGTCAGCAGATGACGTGAACCACCTGAAGATGTAGACCAATCCAACGTGACACGTGTCACTGACGGATGAATGAGGTAATTCGACGTGGCCCAATGATTAGGTACCACATGGAACATGTGGCGCTTTGATTGTTAAAAGGTTGGTTTGTGGGGGTTGAACCCCTGATCTCCTACTTACTTTTTTAACTCTCCACCAATATATCAAGCAGCTTTCTTTGCTACATATATGGGCCTCCTTTCTATTTAATGAATGATAATAGAAACGAATCCCTATAAAAGGGGGTTGGGTGGTTTGAACCCCTAGTGGGAAGGAATGATCTAGGTGGATATAGAAGAACTAAAAATTTTAGAGCCTTAGTACCTAACAGAATCAACATCATTGGAAAGAGATCGCTGACACGATCTTGATGCAACTTGAACGGGCTTAAAAGGAGTTCGTATACAGAAGTTATGTGTAGTCAAATGTTTGGTCAAACAAGTGAATCAGGCGTTGAAAAAGGTAAAAAATTGATTGTCTCAAATCTAAATAAAAATGGTGCACAGTTGAAGAGCTTGTCACCATGATTTTGACACTGCTTGTTTCACATCGATCGGAGCTCCTACGAGAAAGATATGACAGGTCAAAGATGAGGATTGACCATGCTAACTAGACAATACAATGATGACGTCAGCATGCCGACATGGTAGACACAGTGGTAGTTGTTGACGTGTCAGGTCCAAAGGTTGACACATGGCAGATGGCAGCATCTGACTCGGCAGATGACGTGGCAGGTCTGATGATGTGGACCAATCTAGCATGACACGTGTCATTGATGGATGAATGAGGTAATGCCACATGGCACATGTGGTGGTTTAATTGTTAAAGGATTTGTTTGTGGGGGTCCAACCCCTGACCTCATGCTTGCTATTTTCACTCTCCACCAATATACCAAGTGGCTTTCTTTGCTACATATATGGGCCTCCTTTCTATTTAAAGAATGATAATAGAAGCGAATCCTTATAAAAGGGGGTCGGGTTGTTTGAACCCCAAGTGGGGAGGAACGATCTAGGTGGATCCAGAAGACTGAAAAATTTTGTAGTCTGAGAACATGACAGAATCAGAATCATTGGAAAGAGGTTGCTGACACGATCCTAACACAACTTGAACGGGCTCAAAAGGAGTTCATATGCAGAAGTTATGTGTAGTCAAAGGTTCGGTCAAAAAGGCGAATCAAGAATTCAAAAAGGTGAAAAATTGATTGTCTCAAATCCAAGCAAAAATGATGTCAATTCAAAGAGCTCGTCGTCACAATTTCGATGCTGCTAGTTTTGCCCCGATCAGAGCTTATACAAGCAAGATATCGTCAGTCAAAGTTGAGGGTTGACCATACTGACTAGATAGTATGATGATGATGTCAACATGCTGACATGGTAGACACAGTGGCAGTTGTTGACGTGGCAGGTTTAGAGTTTGACACGTGGCAGATGGTGGCATCTGATTTAGCAAATGATGTGGTAGGTTTGAAGATGTGGACCACTCCAGCGTGACACGTGTCACTGATGGAAGAATGAGGTAATGTCACATGGCCCAATGATTGGGTGCCATGTGGCACATGTGACAATTTGATTGTTAAAAGGTTGGTTTGTGGAGTCGAACCCCTGACCTCCTGCTTACTATTTTCACTCTCCACCAATATACCAAGCAGATTTCTTTGCTAGATATACGTGCCTCCTTTGTATTTAAAAATTGATAATAGAAACGAATCCCTATAAAAGGGGGTCGGGTGGTTTGAACCCCTGGTGGGGAATAATGATCCAGATGGATACAGAAGAACTAAAAAATTTTACAGTCTTAGAACCTGACGGAATCAACATCATTGGAAAGAGGTCGCTGACACAATCCTGATGTGACTTGAATGGGCTCAAAAGGAGTTCATATGTAGAAGTTATGTACAGTCAAAGTTTTGGTCAAACAGGGGAATAAGGCATTTAAAAAGGTGAAAAATTGATTGTCTCAAATCCAAGCAAAAAAGATGCTAAGTCGAAGAGCTCGTCGCCATGATTTTGACACTGCTCGTTCCGCCTCGATTGAAGCTCGTACGAGTAAGATATGGCCAATCAAATTTGAGGGTTGACCATGTCGACGAGACAGTACAATGATGACATCAACATACTGACTGTAGGAGTTTGGACAACACTGAGAGGGGGGGTGAATCAGTGTTGTGTAGATTTTTGCAACTTATTATAACTTTTGATTTACAAGACTCAGAAAGAGAAAGTCATCAATAAACTATGTATAAGTTTGATAGTGAAAATTATGAGCAGTACCACATAGAGATAAATCTTAACATAGAAGCAAGAACACACATAGAAGCATATCATTAACACAAGAATTACTGGAGTGAAAAACCCTCTCTGGGTAGAAAAACCACTCATGAAGTGCCTCACTGGCTTAACTTTGAAAACATCCTACAAAGCCTCACTGGCTGAATATTATGTCTCACTGACTATTGAGGTCTCACTGACCTACAAGCCTCACTGGCATACTGTTTAGAAGCACCGGCTTCAAGGAGCACCAACCCCTATTACAGAACAAACTGAAAAACATAAATTCAGAGGGTTTCTCTATTTCAATACAGAACATTTATTCTCTCTCATGTGTCTGTCAAATGGCCATTCTATTCAAAATCAATCCTTCATCCAGATATGCTCAACAACACTACTTTTCTCTGTATGTTTCATCTCTGCCTTACCAGTCATACAATCAATGCACCTGATTATCATTGCAATTGCATATTGTCTTTCTGATCACCTTGTCAATCTCTGTATCTGTATTTGATCCCTATCAGTTCATCATAGATCTGCACAACATCACTCACCTCATCTTATTAATCCACTCACTCACAGTAAATGTACTTGTTAAAACATTATATACAAATTTTGAATATCTTTTCATATTCTTTTCCTCTGAAAAATCTTTTCATATTTCTCTGTGCATTTTCAATTCTTCAATAACCCCTTCAAATTCAATCTGTAAAATTAACTCTTCACCAAATTGTCAATCTACAAAGAATAAATCAATCTTCTCTACAATAAAAAATTTGCATTTTAAGAGAATAAAATCTCTTTCAAACATTATCTTTATCTGCAAGGACAATTTCATCTTCAGATGTAAAAATAAAATTAATCTCTTGAAATAAAACTTTTCACCTTCTCTTCAATAAATTTCTCAAACAAAATATCTCCAGATCCTCTTCTCAACAAATCTCTTGATCTTCTCTTTCAATGCCCTGTAAATAAAAATATCCATCTTCCATCTCTGCAAAAATAACTTCACTAATCTCCAATAAAATCATCTAATAATTTTTAGATCTCATAAACACATTTCTTCAAAAACAAACATTTTGTTTTCTTCTCAAAAATATTTATATTCTCTCAAAACAATTTTTTCAAAAACAACCTCCAATCTCCATACAAAAAATCTCCTCAAAAAATTAGTCTTCAAAAACTTCATCCTCAAAAAAAATCCTTCACTTTCAATTTGTGAAAAGCACAAATCAAAAACATCAATAATATCTTCAAAAAAAAACTTCTATTTCCTTGGTTTTAAAAAAAATAGAATCTGCCTTCTACGTGAGAGAAAAATAGAAATAAATCTTTACACAAAAGCTGCCTTAAACAATTTTCTAAATATAACACACAGTTATGACGTTTGAGTGACCGTCAAAGTAGATGGTAATAAATTGGGGCTTCAATTTAAACTCAACCTGTTGATTGTAAATGCGTGCCCGATGAACTTTCAAAGAAGACCTTTGATCACATTTACCGCCCATTTGCATAAAGAATAGAACCGGTGCAACTGGTAAGAAGGTGGATGGGGCCAGTCACAAACTATGATAGGTGACCCCTCTAGCAGGTGGCATAAGTGAACTGACCCGTTCTTGCAGGTCAATGTTTAAATAGAACATAAAGTGCGACTGTCAAACAGAGCTATAAAATAACTTCTAGTTTCAAACCCTTTTTAAAGTATGAGAGATATTAAGGATGACACCTTGACAATTGATCTCAAACTGCAACAAACAAAGTCTTAATCATTTTACCTCTGACACTCACCAAAGGATAAACCACCCTATTTAGATGGGACAAGAAAACCATGGTAACAAACAACATTAAGAGTTGCATTTTCCTTGAGAACACCACTAAATACACTTTTCACCTCCATTTTAAACCATCAAAAACAAATCAACATTCTATCTCTTTGTAGCACTCATATCACTGCATGAACTCCTGCAAAAATGAGTACACTGAAGAAGATCTAATAGCATCAAGTTCTGAGTTATCAAACAATCTTACAAGATCATTGAAGCTTCCTGTCATAAAATATAGCCATCATCTAGCATGAATGATTGAAGTAAGGTGAGCTCCCATCAACACAAACAAATGAGCATCAATCTTTTATGTGATCAACCTGATCAAATAATTCCTGTTACTTACTGTCAAATGCCACTGTATAAAATCATGTCAACCATACCTCCTTGTCATGTGATTCAAACAAGAACCTTGCCCTGATTTGAACTGAGAATAGAATGCCACTTCCATTGCATGGAAAGCCACTTCCATTGCATGGACCAAAAGTGATATGCCATTACCACAGATGACATTGTGACCAACTCAACATGAAGAATAAGACAAAAGCCAACTAAGATCTTCTTTGAACAACAACTATGGCAACTCTTGTAATGCACCATCTCCTCCAGATATGAACACACTTTTGACATCAATGACAACCTATCACCATCAATCTCCCCCTTTGTCATTGATGGCAAAACCATCTGATTGCATTTTTTCTTTCTCCCCCTTTTTGACATCTGATGACAAAGACAAATATCTCCCCCTGTGTTGAATATCACTGGCAATTACTAACCAACACAAATCATTGTCTGACATAGTGAAACTTATATGTTAATTTCAATATAATATCACTTTTTGACACAATATCGAAAATGAGGATGAAGAAAACATATCTCTGCAAATAAATACCAACTTCATAAACACATCAATACACTTGATGATCTATAAGTAAAAATCATAAAGATTCCTTAACACACAGTTCCCAACTCAAGATGACCTAATGACCACTTTTGATAAGATCTTTTCAAATCTCCCAAGATAGTGACAACTCAATCCTCTGATTAACTCCCCCTGAGAACAACTGCACTTTATAATCATATTGAATTATGAACACTTTGAATGCATAAACTCCTGTTAACCTTTGAACAAGTAATGATTTATGATGATAACAATCCTGAAGCCAACATATGACAAACCTTTTTGAACATTACCATCTGCTATTGCTGATTCAAAAACATACCTTTAACTTCCTCTGATGAAATGCCAGATATCACCATCAATGTCATAGCTTGAGGGGAAACATATTAGTGAGGAAGATCATCAATGAAACAAGTGAAACACTATCTCCTGATCACCTGAAAGATTCAATACTCATGCAAAACATATGCCATAAAACATTACTCAACAAGGTAGTAGATATGACCATCAAAATATCATCTTGCAACCAAACTATTCTGACACCTTTTCTGACATGACAAAGAATGAAGACTATCTGAACAATCCTCCTGTTCTACACAAGACACTTTTCACAACATACTATCAAATCTGATATATACATAACTACATCCTGCAACCAACAAGAACTTCTGCCTCTTGACTTTGTCATTCAAACAATAACAAACAAATTGCATCAACAAATTCTTCCTGTAACAACACTTTGCACAAATCAAAAACAGAGATAATTGCTATGAATTGAATTTTTTCATTTTCAGCCACCTTAGCCAACACATGCTAATATCTGATAAGGGCTTTTGGAAATATCTTAATGACAACAAACACTTCACCATATCAAGATCTCATTGAACTGCAACATCATACCAACTCAACCATTGTTAGTAACAACATGCTATGAACAGAATATGAATAGGATCATTTATAAACCAAAACTCCCAAAACTATCAAACTCTTTACTTTAAACCCCTGACCATCCTTTTAACATCTTGTATGCCTATAGAACTAAAGATCACCTGTATCATTGTCACATACTGAAAATCAACATTGTTAGCAACATCATCATCAATAATTTCAAAGCATGGTAAGAATGATGGACAGACAAGATCATCATATCAAATGATCTACTTCCTGAAACTTCTTGGGGTTAACTGATAGAACATTTGATACCTCCCCCTTACTTCATGCTATGTTATGCAATAGATGTAATGACTTGTGCAAGATGCACAAGCATAGATTCTGACTTCTCTTTACTTTCTTTCTGCTTCCAAATCTTCACAGGTGCTTTCTTCCTCCAAACGTTTTCAACCTTTTTCTTTTCCCAACCTTTCAAATTAGGTGATGCTCTCCTGCAACTGTGTGCTTTATGACCAAGAGAGTTGCAATTATAACAAATTATGTTGTAATCAAAATCAATTGACTGATAATACCTTTGATCACTCATATTAAGCTTCCATGAAGGATCATACACTCTGTTCATTTTGCAGCTTCTTTGAATATGTCCAACATTATTGCACTTGTAACATACAAGGTTAGTATTCCTTTTGCAATCAACTGCTTTATGCCCAAAATGATTACAAGTATAACAGTAACCATTAAATGAATAGTTATACCTGTACATGTAAGCTTGTCTTATAGATGCAGGTTTTCTCAAATTTCTTCTTTGATTGTGCACAAATTCATCTCTCATTTTTCCTTCTGTGGCAACATGACTTAAATCAATTTTCCTTCTAGGAGTCTCTCTCGCTTTTGAACATTCTCCTTCTTCAAAACCAAGTCCAATAGTGTCTTCATATAGTTTTTGCTTACCAAGCATCTTATCAAACACTTGATATTTCTTAGATAAACCCTTGAGACCATCATACTCTTTTCTCAGATTAATAATTTCACTGTCCAGTTTTAGATTTTCAATCCTTGAAACTTCAAGATTAGAAATTGAGCCATCAGCTATCCTCTTAGCTTCTTTAATTTCTGTCTTCAATCTAGCAATTAGTTTATCTGAATCATCAATATATGTTTTCAAACTAATAATTTGACATTCAGCCTCTTCAAGATCTGTAAGAGCTTTGTCTTTTAAATCTCTTTCTTATTGCAGCTGCAACATTAATTTTTGGTTCTCCTTCTTATAATTCTTGAGTTCAGTTAGAGCATATATGAGCTCTCCTTCCAGATCAATCTCACAATCTTGTTCATCATAATCCTGATCACCATCATCTTCTGAATTTGATTGGGTTTCAACTTCTTCATGTGATTGCCTTTCATTGCCACTTTCTTGACACACCAGAGTGTCCTCTTCTTTATCATTACCTTGGTAAATTCTTTTCAATCTCCTCCACATATCCTGAGCTGTAACACAATCCATAATTTTACAAGAAACATCATTAGATAGAGCAGATAAAATAGCCTTCTTTGCAATCTGATTACATTTAAGAGCTTCTTTGTTATTTGCAGAGTTAGAATATCCATTCTCAACAGACATTAAAACATCATATCCTAAAGAGGATAAATACACTTGCATTCTAATACACCAAACTGAAAAGTCTGAACCATTAAATAGAGGAACTCCAGAAAACTCTTTCATTGATTCAACTTGTGAAGCATCTTTATCAACTGCTTGAACATTAACACCTAAGTTTGATATGGATGATGTCTTTTGACCAGAATGAATCTTAACATTTCTCATGTTCTTATTTCTCCTGCACTTACCCATTGAACTCCACACACAGGACCTACCCAAGCTGATTAAGCTGCAAGAGGGAACCTGGCTCTGATACCAATTGTAGGAGTTTGGACAACATTGAGAGGGGGGGTGAATCAGTGTTGTGTAGATTTTTGCAACTTATTATAACTTTTGATTTACAAGACTCAGAAAGAGAAAGTCATCAATAAACTATGTATAAGTTTGATAGTGAAAATTATGAGCAGTACCACATAGAGATAAATCTTAACATAGAAGCAAGAACACACATAGAAGCATATCATTAACACAAGAATTACTGGATTGGAAAACCCTCTCTGGTTAGAAAAACCACTCATGGAGTGCTTCACTGGCTTAACTTTGAAAACATCCTACAAAGCCTCACTGGCTGAATATTATGTCTCACTGACTATTGAGGTCTCACTGACCTACAAGCCTCACTGGCATACTGTTTAGAAGCACCAGCTTCAAGGAGCACCAACCCCTATTACAGAACAAACTGAAAAACACAAATTCAGAGGGTTTCTTTGTTTCAATACAGAACATTTATTCTCTCTCATGTGTCTGTCAAATGGCCATTCTATTCAAAATCAATCCTTCATCCAGATATGCTCAACAACACTACTTTTCTTTGTATGTTTCATCTCTGCCTTACTAGTCATACAATCAATGCACCTGATTATCATTGCAATTGCATATTGTCTTTCTGATCACCTTGTCAATCTCTGTATCTGTATTTGATCCCTATCAGTTCATCATAGATCTGCACAACATCACTCACCTCATCTTATTAATCCACTCACTCACAGTCAATGTACTTGTTAAAACATTATATACAAATTCTAAATATCTTTTCATATTCTTTTCCTCTGAAAAATCTTTTCATATTTCTCTGTGCATTTTCAATTCTTCAATAACCCCTTCAAATTCAATCTGTAAAATTAACTCTTCACCAAATTGTCAATCTACAAAGAATAAATCAATCTTCTCTACAATAAAAAATTTGTATTTTAAGAGAATAAAATCTCTTTCAAACATTATCTTTATCTGCAAGGACAATTTCATCTTCAGATGTAAAAATAAAATTAATCTCTTGAAATAAAACTTTTCACCTTCTCTTCAATAAATTTCTCAAACAAAATATCTCCAGATCCTCTTCTCAACAAATCTCTTGATCTTCTCTTTCAATGCCCTGTAAATAAAAATATCCATCTTCCATCTCTGCAAAAATAACTTCACTTATCTCCAATAAAATCATCTAATAATTTTTAGATCTCATAAACACATTTCTTCAAAAACAAACATTTTGTTTTCTTCTCAAAAATATTTATATTCTCTCAAAACAATTTTTTCAAAAACAACCTCCAATCTCCATACAAAAAATCTCCTCAAAAAATTAGTCTTCAAAAACTTCATCCTCAAAAAAAATCCTTCACTTTCAATTTGTGAAAAGCACAAATCAAAAACATCAATAATATCTTCAAAAAAAAACTTCCATTTCCTTGGTTTTAAAAAAATAGAATCTGCCTTCTACGTGAGAGAAAAATAGAAATAAATCTTTTACACAAAAGCTGCCTTAAACAATTTTCTAAATATAACACACAGTTATGACATTTGAGTGACCGTCAAAGTAGATGGTAATAAATTGGGGCTTCAATTTAAACTCAACCCGTTGATTGTAAATGCGCGCCCGATGAACTTTCAAAGAAGACCTTTGATCACATTTACCGCCCATTTGCATAAAGAATAGAACCGGTGCAACTGGTAAGAAGGTGGATGGGGCCAGTCACAAACTATGATAGGTGACCCCTCTAGCAGGTGGCATAAGTGAACTGACCCGTTCTTGCAGGTCAATGTTTAAATAGAACATAAAGTGCGACTGTCAAACAGAGCTATAAAAGAACTTCTAGTTTCAAACCCTTTTTAAAGTATGAGAGATATTAAGGATGACACCTTGACAATTGATCTCAAACTGCAACAAACAAAGTCTTAATCATTTTACCTCTGACACTTACCAAAGGATAAACCACCCTATTTAGATGGGACAAGAAAACCATGGTAACAAACAACATTAAGAGTTGCATTTTCCTTGAGAACACCACTAAATACACTTTTCACCTCCATTTTAAACCATCAAAAACAAATCAACATTCTATCTCTTTGTAGCACTCATATCACTGCATGAACTCCTGCAAAAATGAGTACACTAAAGAAGATCTAATAGCATCAAGTTTTGAGTTATCAAACAATCTTGCAAGATCATTGAAGCTTCCTGTCATAAAATATAGCCATCATCTAGCATGAATGATTGAAGTAAGGTGAGCTCCCATCAACACAAACAAATGAGCATCAATCTTTTATGTGATCAACCTGATCAAATAATTCCTGTTACTTACTGTCAAATGCCACTGTATAAAATCATGTCAACCATACCTCCTTGTCATGTGATTCAAACAAGAACCTTGCCCTGATTTGAACTGAGCATAGAATGCCACTTCCATTGCATGGAAAGCCACTTCCATTGCATGGACCAAAAGTGATATGCCATTACCATAGATGACATTGTGACCAACTCAACATGAAGAATAAGACAAAAGCCAACTAAGATCTTCTTTGAACAACAACTATGGCAACTCTTGTAATGCACCATCTCCTCCAGATATGAACACACTTTTGACATCAATGACAACCTATCACCATCATTGACATGGCAAACATAGTGGTAGTTTTTGACGAGGTTGACAAGTGGTAGATGGCAGCATCTGAGTCAACAGATGACGTGGTAGGTCTCAAGATGTGGACCAATCTAGTGTGACACGTGTCACTGATGGACGAATGAGGTAATGCCATGTGGCCTAATGATTGGGTGCCACGTGGCACGTGGCAGTTTGATTGTTAAAAGGTGGGTTTGTAGGGTCGAACCTTGCTATTTTCACTCTCCACCAATATACCAAGTGGCTTTCTTTGCTACATATACGGGCTTCCTTTCTATTTAAAGAATGATAATAGAAGCGAATCCCTATAAAAGGTGGTTGGGTGGTTTGAACCCCCAATAGGAAGGAATGATCTAAATGGATCCACAAGACCTAAAAATTTTGCAGTCTTAGAACTTGACAGAATTAGTGTCATTGAAAAGAGGTTGCTAGCACGATCTTGCTGCAACTTGAATGGCCTCAAAAGGAGTTTGTATGCAAAAGTTATGTGCAGTCAAAAGTTTGGTCAAGTAGGCGAATCATGCATTCAAAAAGTGGAAAATTTTATTGTCTCAAATCTAAGCAAAAATGATGCCAAGTTGAAGAGCTCATCATCATGATTCCCCCGCCACTTATTTTGCCTTGATCAGAGTTCGTACGAGCAAGATATTGCCGATCAAAGTTGAGGGTCGACCATGCTAACTAGATAGTACAATGATGACATCATCATGCTAACATGGCAAACACAGTGGCAGTTGTTGGTGTGGCAGATCCAAATGTTGACATGTTCCAAATGGCGGCATCTAACTCAACAGATGACGTGGCAGGTCTAAAGATGTGGACCAATCCAGCATGACACATGCCACTAACAGACGAATGAGCAAATGCCATGTGGCCCAATGATTGGGTGCCATGTGGCACGTGGTGATTTACTTGTTAAAAGGATGGTTTGTGGGGGTCAAACCCCTAACCTCCTGCATCCTATTTTCACTCTCCACCAATATACCAAGTGGCTTTCATTGCTATATATACGAGCCTCCTTTCTATTTAAAGAATTGATAATAGAAACAAATCCCTATAAAAGGGGTTCAGGTAGTCTGAACCTCCAGTGGGGAGGAATGATCTAGGTGGATCCAGAAGACCAAAAATCTTGCAGTCTCAGAACATGACAGAATCAAAATCACTGGAAAGAGGTCGCTGACTCGATCCTAACACAACTTGAACATGCTCAAAAGGAGTTCGTCTCCAAAAGTTATGTGTAATCAAAGGTTCGGTCAAACAAGTGAATCAGGTATTCAAAAAGGTGAAAAACTAATTGTCTCAAATCCAAGAATAAATGATACCAAGTCGAAGAGCTCGTCACCACAATTCTAACGCCACTCGTTTTGCCTCGATCAGAGCTCGTACGAGCAAGATATCGCTGGTCAAAGTTGAGGGTTGACCATGCCGACTAGATAGTACAATGATGATGTCAAATGCTGACATGGTAGACACAGTGGCAGTTGTTGACGTGGTAGATCAAGAGTTTCACACGTGGTAGATGGCAGCATGTAAGTTAGCAGATGATATGGCAGGTCTTAATATGTGGACCAATCCAACGTGACACGTGTCACTGAGGGACGAATGAGGTAATGCCACGTGGCCCAATGATTAGGTGCCACGTGGCACATGTGGCGATTTGATTGTTAAAAGGTTGGTTTGTGGGGGTCGAACCCCTGACCTCCTGCTTGCATTTTTCACTCTCCACCAATATACCATGTGGTTTTCTTTTCTATATATACGGGCCTCCTTTCTATTTAATGAATGATAATAGAAACGAATCCCTATAAAAGGGGGTCAGGTGATTTGAACCCCTAGTGGGGAGGAATGATCCAGTGGATACAGAAGAACTAAAAATTTTGCAGTCTTAAAACCTAACAGAATCAACATCATTGGAAAGAGGTCACTGACACGATCCTAACGCAACTTGAATAGACTCAAAAGGAGTTCGTATGCAGAAGTTATGTGCAGTCAAAAGTTTGGTCAAATAGGCGAATCAAGTGCTCAAAAAGGTGAAAAATTGATTGTCTATAATTGAAGCAAAAATGATGCCAAGTCGAAGAGCTCGTCGCCACAATTACAACGTCGCTCATTTCGCCTCGATCAGAGCTTGTACGAACAAGATATGGCTAGTCAAAGTTGAGGGTTGACCATGCAGACTAGATAATACAATGATGATGTCAGCATGCTGACATGGTAGACACAGTGGCAGTTGTTGATGCGGCAGGTCTAGAGGTTGACACATGGAAGATGGCGGCATCTGAGTCATCAGATGATGTGGCAGGTCTGATGATGTGGACCAATCCAATGTGACACGTGTCACTGACGGATGAATGAGGTAATGCCACGTGGCCCAATGATTGGGTGCCATGTGGCACATGTGGTGGTTTGATTGTTAAAAGATTGGTTTGTGGGGGTCGAACCCCTGACGTCCTGCTTGTTATTTTAACTCTCCACCAATATACCAAGTAGCTTTCTTTGTTACATATATGGGCCTCCTTTCTATTTAAAGAATGATAATAGAAATGAATTCCTATAAAAGGGGGTTGGGTGGTTTGAACCGCAAGTGGGGAGGAATGATCTAGGAGTATCCAGAAGACCAAAAAATTTTGTAGTCTAAGAACATGACAGAATCAACATCATTGGAAAGATGTTGCTGACACGATCCTAATGCAATTTGAACAGGCTCAAAACGAGTTCGTATGTAAAAGTTATTTCCAGTCAAAGGTTCGGTCAAACAAATGAATTAGGTGTTCAAAAAGGTGAAAAATTGATTGTCTCAAATCCAAGCAAAAATGATACCAAGTCGAAGAGCGCGTCGTCATGATTTTGACGCCGCTCGTTTCGCCTCGATCGGAGCCATATGAGAAGGATATGACCATTCAAAGTTGAGGGTTGAGCATGCTGGCTAGACAGTACAATGATGACGTCAGCATGCTGACATGGTAGACATGGTGGCAGTTGTTGACGTGGTAGGTCTAGAGTTTAACACATGGTAGATGGCATCCTCTGAGTCAGTAGATGACGTGGAAAGTCTAAATATGTAGACCAATCCAACGTGTCACATGTCACTAACAGAAGAATGAGGTAATGTTGCGTGGCCCAATGATTGGGTGCCACGTGGTACATGTTGCAGTTTGATCGTTAAAAGGTTGGTTTGTGGGGGTCAAACCCCTGACCTCCTACTTTCTATTTTCACTCTCCACTAATATACCAAGCCGCTTACTTTGCCACATATACAGACCTCATTTCTATTTAAAGAATGATAATAGAAACAAATCCTTATAAAAGGGTGTCAGGTGGTTTGAACCCCTAGTGGGGAATAATGATCTAGATAGATACAGAAGAACTAAAAATTTTCTAGTCTCAGAACCTGACAGAATCAACATCATTGGAAAGAGGTCGCTGAAATGATCCTGACGCAACTTGAATGGACTCAAAAGGAGTTCGTATGCAGAAGTTATGTGCTGTCAAAGGTTCAGTCAAACATGCAAATCAGACGTTCAAAAAGGTGAAAAATTTATTGTCTGAAATCTAAGCAAAAATGATAGCAAATCGAAGAGCTTGTCGCAATGATTTTGAAGTTACTTGTTTCACCTCGATCAGAGCTTGTAGGAGCAAGATATGGCCGGCCAAAGTTGAGGGTTGACCATGTCGACTAGACATTACAATGATGACATTAGCATGTTGACACGGCATACACAGTGGCAGTTGTTGATGTGGTAGGTCCAGACGTTGATACGTGGTAGATGACGACATCTGAATCAGCAGATGACGTGTCAGGTCTGAAGATGTGGACCAATCCAGTGTGACAAGTGTCATTGACGGACGAATGAAGTAATGCCATGTGGCCTAATGATTGGGTGCCACATGGCTCATGTGGCATTTTGATTGTTAAAATGTTGGTTTGTGAGGTCAAACCTTGCTATTTTCACTCTCCACCAATATACCAAGTGGCTTTCCTTGATACATATATGGGCTTCCTTTCTATTTAAAGAATGATAATAGAAATGAATCCCTATAAAATGGGGTCGAGAGGTTTGAACCTCCAGTGGGAAGGAATTTTTTAAATGGATCCAGAAGACCTTAAAATTTTGCACTATTAGAACTTGCCAAAATCAGCGTCAGTGGAAAAAGGTCACTGCCACTATCTTGACATAACTTGAACAGACTCAAAAGGAGTTCGTATGAAGAAGTTATATGTAGTTAAAGGTTCAATCAAATAGGCGAATCATGCATTCAAAAAGGTGAAAAATTTATTGTCTCAAATCCAAGTAAAAATGATGCCAAGTCGAAGAGCTCATCACCACAATTCTGACGCCACTCATTTCACCTTGATCGGAGCTTGTACGAGCAAGATATAGCCGGTCAAAGTTGAGGGTTGACCATGCTGACTAGATAGTACAATGATGATGTCATCACGCTGACATGGCAAACATAGTTGCAATTTTTTGTCATGGCAGGTCTAGATGTTAACATGTGGCAGATGGTGGCATCTGACTCAATAGATGACGTGGTAGGTCTGAAGTTGTGGACTAATCCATTGTGATACGTGTCACTGATGGATGAATGAACGAATGCCACATGGCCCAATGATTGGGTGCCACATGGTACATGTGGCGATTTGCTTGTTAAAAGGTTGGTTTTTGAAGGTCGAGCCCTTGACCTCCTACTTCCTATTTTCACTCTCCACCAATATACCAAGTGGCTTTCATTGCTACATATATGGGCCTCCTTTCTATTTAAAGAATGATAATAGAAACAAATCCCTATAAAAGGGGGTCAAGTGGTTTGAACCCACAGTGGGGAGGAATGATCTAGGTGGATTCAGAAAACTTAAAAATCTTGTAGTCTCAGAACCTAACGGAATTAGGATCATTGGAAAGAGGTCGCTGATGCAATCCTAACACAACTTGAATGAGCTCAAAAGGAGTTCGTATGCAGAAGTTATGTGTAGTCAAATGTTTGGTTAAATAGGCGAATTAGGCATTTGAAAAGGTTAAAAATTGATTATCTCAAATCTAAGCAAAAATGATGCTAAGTCGAAGAGCTCGTCGCCACAATTCTGACGCCGCTTGTTCCACCTCGATCAGAGCTCGTACAAGCAAGATATGGCTGGTCGAAGTTGAGGGTTGACCATGCTGACTAGATAGTACAATGATGACATCAGCATGGTGACATGGCAGACACAATGGCAATTGTTGACATGGCAGATCCCATCTGAGTCAGCAGATGGTGGTATCTGAGTCAGCAGATGATGTGGTAGGTCTGAATATGTGGACCAATACAGCAGACACATGTCACTGACGAATGAATGAGGTAATGTCGTGTGGCCCAATGATTAGGTGCCACGTGGCACATGTAGCAGTTTGATTGTTAAAAGGTTGGTTTGTGGGGGTTGAACCCCTAACCTCCTGCTTACGTTTTTCACTCTCCACCAATATACCAAGAAGCTTTCTTTGCTACATATATAGGCCTCTTTTTATTTAATGAATGATAATAGAAACAAATCCCTATAAAAGGGGGTCGGGTGGTTTGAACCCCCAGTGGGGAGGAATGATCCAGGTGGATACAGAAGAAATAAAAATTTTGTAGTCTTAGAACCTGACAGAATCAACATCATTGGAAAGAGGTCGCTAACACAATCCTGACACAACTTGAGCAGGCTCAAAAGGAGTTCATATGCAGAAGTTATGTGTAGTCAAAGGTTTAGTCAAATAGGTGAATGAGGCGTTCAAAAAGGTGAAAAATTGATTGTCAAAAATTTTTAAAAATGATACCAAGTTGAAGAACTCGTCGCCATGAATCTGACGCCACTCGTTTCGCCTCGATCGGAGCTCGTACGAGCAAGATATGGCCGGTCAAAGTTGAGGGTTGACCATGTTGACTAGACAATACAATGATGACGTTAGCATGCTGACATGGCAGACATAGTGACCATTGTTGACGTGGCAGGTCTAGAGGTTGACATATGGCAGATGGTGGCATCTGAGTCAGCAGATGATGTGGCAGGTCTGATGATGTGGACCAATCCAGCGTGACACGTGTCATTGACGGATGAATGAGGTAATACCACATGGCCCAATGATTGGGTGCCACATGGCATATGTGGTAGTTTGATTGTAAAAAGATTAGTTTGTGGGGGTCAAATCCCTGACTTCTAGCTTGTCACTCTCCACCAATATACCAATCGACTTTCTTTGCTACATATACAGGTCTCCTTTCTATTTAAAGAATGATAATAGAAATTAATTCCTATAAAAGGGGTGTGTATGAGGAAAATTGATTATGATAAAATAAAACTAACAAATCAAAAACCCATAACATAAAGAGAACTAATCTAAATAAAAGCCATTATTAATAAATCCAATGAAATAAGAAAGCTTTTACCCATATTTGTGTTGTTCTCTTTGTTTGAATGTGGATTGCTCAATAATGTTGCGAAACCATGTTTGCAACAAGCAAGTGTAGATGCTCAAAGATCAATGTCAAAAGATCGTAAAGTTGCTCAATCGATATGATGTATGCTCAAAGCGCTGTAAAGGATGCCTGAGAATAAGTGATCGAAGAGGATTTGTGAAGGAGATGGGGGGGCTTATATAGGTTTCAACAGAGATCGATCAACAGTCCAGATAATTCCAAAGAATCAACGGAGGAGATAAAACAAATAGCCATGATGAATGTGCACACAACATGTGTCAATCCATAAGGATATTTTTATCAAGATATGATGAAAACAAGATTGATTGAATAGATAACTCAACTTGTGATTTTGCCTTTTTTAGAGTTCTAAAAATAAGACTGATTGTGCACGAGTTAACAAGATATTTTAAGAGGAATTAAAAGATAACTGAAATTAAATAAATAAATTTATTTATTTGATTGTGCATGATAGAGGAACAGAAGATTATAAATGAAATATTTGATTTTATTTATTTTTAGAGGATTGAGACAATTTAAATAAATTTGCATGATTTATTTAAATTTGGAAGAACAATTTGATTTAATTAAATAATGTAAATTATTTAATTATAGATAAAAGGGAATTTGTGATGAATTAATTAAATAATTGGATTTATTTAATTAATGTGGATTTGACTTTCGACAGAGGATAATGATTTAATTAAATAATACAAATTATTTAATTTTGGCAGTATATAGAAGAATTTAATTTAATTAATTAAATAAAGAGAATTTATTCAATTAATGTCAAAATTATGTGATTTGGAAGAATTTGATGAAATTAATTAAATAAGTAGATTATTTAATTAATATTTAAATGTAGGTGATTAGACAGATTAGACGAAATGCAAGTGGTGCGACGACATGGTCATTTTAGGGTGTCTACATTTTGCCCCTCTTTGATGCAATGCAATTTATAGCGTTGCGTCAAAGAAAAATGATTGTTGAAGATTATGATACAATTTTTTATACCCGTTAGTTGCCCCAGCGTATGCCCCCTCGAGTGGAAAGACAGGAAAGCGACATAAGAACTGGGTTGACGCTCGACTTAGAATATTGCGTGATAAGGTAGAAGGAAAAGCAGAATGGGGTGGGAAGAAAATATGTGGGAGGGACACTATAAATAGGTCCCAAGGGACCACACTCCTCATTTGCACACTAGAGTTCGCTAAATTTAGAGTGTAGAGCCCCCAAACATAGTGTGGGATAGTTGAGTAGAGAAGGAGCCAACAACGAGGAGAGATGCTGATCCCAGCGCATAGGCATCAGGCGGAGCTAGTGTGGACGTGCGGGAGACTAGAAGGAGCTCTGATAGTGGTAAGTATCCAAAAACCTCTTTGTAATTGACATTTTAGGTCAGTTTGTAGGGTTATGTCTAGGTAGGTCTTTAGGTTAGCCAAAAGTGCTGCAGGGTGGTATGGCACGGTTGGTAGTCGATTTAGGCGCTTTTGGCATGCTAAAGCGCATTTTGGAGGTAAGTACAATGCTTTTGGTAATAGCTCAGTGCTCTTGTTTTTTAGTTATCGTACCGCAGCGTGGTTGGTAGCAAGCCGTAGCGCTCCTGGTAGAGCAGTGCAGCGCAGTTGGTCGGGTAGTTAAGCGTTGTCGGTAGGGGAGGAGAAAAAAATTGGTCACCTTTGCAAATATAGTAAGGTGGGTGGAGGCACAGTGAAGCGCACCTATGTGAAATAGGTCACTTTGGTATGGACGGTAAAGTGCTAGTGTTGACACATTAAGGCGTGTGTGGCAGAACAGTGTAGCGCACTTGCTTAAAGCAAGGCACTTTTGGTAAAGTTAGAAGGGTGAAACAATTAGGGTTGACTTAGGGGTTGACAACCTAGGGGTTGACCACCTAGGCTAGAGAAGTGCAAAATCAATCTCAAGGTTTGTGTCATAGGGTAGATGTCAGTCTTAGGGATTTGGAGAAGCATACAAAAGGTCTGACAAGTGGGTTTTGTGGATGCAGAGGATGATGCCGCTGCTGATGTTGAGAGAGTGACACCACATTATAGCAGACGAGGTGGTACAGATGATGTGGGAGGAGGACGCATTCCTAGAGTACATGGGACTATGGCACGTGACACACCTTAAAAACATTAGGGTAAATCTTGCCCTAGTGACAACGGTCGTGGAGAGATTCCACAGTGAGACATGTTCATTTCACTTTCCGACAGGGGAGGCTACAGTGACACTGGAGGATGTGTATCATATCCTTAAGATTCAAATTGATGGGGAGTGAGTTGATTTTGACATAGCACGAGGCGAGGCAGGCCTGGTAGAGGTATTTTACACAAATGACCTTAGGATAGATGATGACGAGATTCGGTGGGCAGACGTGCCGAGACTATGCGACAGGATCAAATGGATTGTGTCTTCACTGATTGGCGGCTTCATGTGCCCAGACAGGTGATCCAGAGGATTATCTGTAGGAAGGGGCACTGTACTATCTGGGATGTTTACACATGGCACCCAATATGCATGGGGCCTGTGTGTGCTTGGGCAGTTGTATCAGGATATGCACGATTGTGTATACAGGAGAGGTCAGAGTCTCTTCGCAGGGGTGACTTTACTACAAGTGTGGGCATGGGAGCATATCCTAGTGATTTGACCTATCACACAGCGCCGCCGAGAGAGGGGGAGCCCTATGCATTTCTATATGAGAGAGTTATCACACACATGGGCCTGGATCTGTTAGCCACTGGAGGCAAGAGATCGATGAGATGGACGTGTTTATTTGGAGACCGTGGTTACTATGTGAGAGTGGGAAGATGAGCATGAGCAGCTGATGTACTGTCGATAGGCTCGATACCTATTTGGGAGATGGACAGATACCATTGAGAGATATCTATCACAGTGGGTACTCAGACAGTTTGGATTGCCACAGGGATTGCCAGTTGGGGAGGCTACCCATGCGAGGACACGGAGGGAGATTGGGGACTGGGATGCCGAGATTCCAGTGGCCACAGCCTTGGCAGAGGTATGAGGACTTGTCCCAATGAGATGGGACTAGGATTTAGGACTAGCAGACCCAGGTACTTTACCTGAGTATGACAGGTACTGGCAGACACACAAGCCAGTGAGACTGATGACACCAGGTGTGGCAGGAGCAAAGGGGGAGGTACTAGTCACAAGTACGGAGGCTAGGATGAGACGGTAGGCCAGAGAGGCCTGAAAGTAGGTAGGTGGAGAGGCTAGAGGCCAGCAGGCAGATGTAGAGATGGTTGAGGCAGAGGATCCGGTTGTAGAGACTGATTTACAGCCGGCTGAGCAGCTACTACAGGAGGAGATAGCCTAGAGGACACGACTAGAGCTCCGGATGGTGAGGGTTAGGAGAGATAGGGATGCAGTGAGGGCAGAGGCGAGATAGGCTGAGGCCTTAGCACAAATGCATGCACAGACAACCGCAGTAGCACAGGCATCACTAGTACAGGCATAGTCATAGGCACAGGCACAGGCACAGGCACAGACATAGGCCGCACCCGCACCATCAAGGGATGATGGGCAGTTAGCCCAAGTGACTAGGGAGAGGGATGCAGAGGCACAACTACGGTTGACAGAAGAGGCCACACTATAGAGAGTGAGGTGGGAGAGAGATGAGGCACGCTATGCATTGGGTGCCGATCAGAGGACACTCTACAGTGAGCTCATCTGTGTACAGGGAGAGCTTGTGACAGCAGGTAGAGAGGCCGAGTACTACATGGGACTCTACGTTGGCGTGGTCCCAATGGCTCAGCGAGAGCTGAGCTTCCGAGAGAGGAGCAAGTCCAGAGCATCCAGGTCTTGCAGGACAGGGAATTCATTGTCCTCAGTTAGAGGACCCTTCATGCCACTAGGGGGACCTACACCCAGCACAAGTGGAGGACAGGGGCCATAGTAGGAGGGTAGCTCTACCCACTAGAGCATACACATTGTACATTGTATCACTTTTTTGTATGAGTTTTGTATCATGATGGACACTTGTATATTTTGACTGATGCTTGTGTGCATCTGATGTATACTTGCGGGCTCTTGATAGCCTTGATGTACTTATTGATGTATGTTTGGATGTATACATATGGACTATTGATGTAGACACATACAGTTTGTATTTTGATGACCTTCACATGATATATATGATGACATATTATGCTCACTGATGTTCATTCTTTTGTGTATACACTTCTATTGATGACATGGATATGATGATATGTATGTATGATTATGGATTTATGTGATGATGTATATTGCTTATATGATGCTTATAGATGTATGACATATGATGACATGATGCTTATAGATGTATGATAATAGAGATGCTATGACTTGCGATATCTAACATGTGGGTTTTGCAGATATGCACCAGAGAGAAGAGAAGAGGAGATGGAAGAGAGAGACTGTTGATTGATCATTTCTATGAAAACAATATAAGGGTTGCATAAATGGATGGGAAAATGATGAGCTTGTTGCATTGGTTTCACAATTGTATATAAAGAGCAATCCTTATTATTGATATAGCACGTGGATAGTTCGCCACCAAGGTATAAAAGACCAAGGTGCTATAATATCCGAGTGCGTAGACATTGACTCTGTAAGAAAGGGGTTTGAACTTAGATCCTTTAGACATAATATAACCTTGTTGGTATATGTGAATGAGCCATAGTCTTGAACATAAAATAAACTTCAATACATGTAAATGCCAGAAGAATATTTATATGTAAGATGCTAGGTCGTAACACACACAAGATAAATATGCTGCTAAGAAAGATGCTAAAGATCATTCCTCAAACACGGCACACAAAAGCAATGACTATGCCCCCAATCCGTACCGCATCGCAACATACCAAGATTATAGATAATTCAAGGTAGCCTTGAATAGGTAATGGATAAAGGAATAAAAGATAAACCAAAAAGCAAATTGACTGACTTACCAAGTAAACATATAGCCAACATATTCTCTTGCCAAAGAGATTGCTCGGGATAGATTGGATAGGAAAGATAACAGCCTTATCGTAGGAACTAGGTGTCCATTAAAGGGGGCTATCTACCTAAAAAGACAATGTCTTGCTGCAGGAAATGCCACATGTCGTAGGAGACGTGTGTGTTGGTCTCGACAATGGAACACTTTGCAGAAGACAAGCTTGTTGATCTGGTGCTTTGGTTAAGCTGGATTTAGCTGATGTTGGCAATCGATACATAGGACAGTAGATGACTCTGGAAGAAATCTGCTTTGCTTCAGGTTTGCTAAAAACTTTTGCTTTGAAAGGATGCGCATGCTTGCTGCTTGAGTTAGTCAAGTCGAGGCGAATGGGTTGCGATAAATGGAAGACTAGAAAGGCGACAGTGTTAATGGATTGAAATGGGTGAAGAATGATGAATCATATGTGCTTGAGTACTGGATACATCCTTCATATTCCAGACTGCCTACATACCCTGTATCCACGGGATCAAGGCACATTACGATGCAAGATGAAAGTGATAATATGTAGTTCTGGATAGAGTGATGAAATGGGTCAAGGTGAAAGGAGGAGATCTTATGTACCTAAGTACTGGAAACTTCCTTCATGTTTTAGACTGCCTACATACCCATATCCATGGGATCAAGGTACCTTAAGATTGAGAAGAGATGATATGTAGTTCTAGTTAGAGTGATGAGATGGATCAAGGTGGAGAGGAGGAGATCTTATGTACCTGAGTACTGGAAACTTCCTTCCCATTTCCATGGGATCAAGGTACCTTAAGATTGAGAAGAGATAATATGTAGTTCTGGGTGGTGTGATGATGTAGGAAACACGTTGGAAAGATAACAGCCTTATTGTAGGAGTGATGTGTCCGTTAAAGGGTGCTATCTGTGGAAAGGAGAACGATTGAAGAGTTTGTGAACCACGAACAAGGACCCATTCCATAGACCTAGGTTAAGGAAGGAATTGCCCCCATTCCGGTAGAGGAAATTGCATAGGTGACTGACGAACAAGACATAGAAAGCTTGACCTAGGACAAGACAGTGCTAACTGTTGGCACATATCAAGACGTAGGCTGACGATGATGAACATTGACAAATTTCCAAGCTATACTAGATAGGGAGATGGAAATGCAAACAAGGTCAATGGTTTTATTATGGATGGATGGATGAAGTGTGCTGTGACAACAAGGAATGAACAAGACTCGATAGATGATGGATGCTGACTCTACACATAGCGCATGTTTGCTAGGTTTTCACTATGGTACTTATCCAAGGTGCCTGTTTGCCAGGTTTTCACTATGGTACTTATCCAAGGCACCTGCTTGCTAGGTTTTCACCAAAGGATGGATTTTTTTTTTGGAAACTCTGAGGATCAAGCATAGAACTTCTTAAGATGAACACTGTGAAGTGGCTTATCCAGAGGAATGCTGTCAGGTGTAGCTAAAGTATAAGCTCCTGATCCATATGCTGTTGTGACAATAAAGGGTCCTAACCAGTTAGGCTCAAACTTGCCCTTCTTTTCTCGGTTGGCTTGATTTCTCTAATTCTATTTGAGTACAAGATCACCAACTTGAAACCATCTTTCTTTGATCTTTTTGTTGTAATTACGCTGGAGGAAGTTTTGATAGACATGGAGATGATTAAGCATAGCAAGACGCCTTTCATCTAGTAGTTCTAGCTCAGCTAATCTGGAAGTGCAATACTCCTCTCCACTGATCAGGTTCTTCATGGATACTCTGAGGGATGGGATCTTGACCTCTATAGGGAGGATGGCTTTAGAGCCATAGACCAAGGCATATGGTGTGGCACCAGTTGGTGTTCTGATACTAGTGTGGTAAGCCCATAGGGTGGGATTGAGTTGCAAGTGCCAATCACAACCAACTTCATTGACCATTTTCTTAAGGATCTTGAGAATGGTTTTATTGGAAACCTCAGCTTGGCCGTTACTCTATGGATAGTAGGGGGTTGAAAAGTGATGTATATTGTATTGTGTGCACAAGGCATGGACATCTTGGTTCTTGAATGGTCTCCCATTATCAGTGACAATAGCTTGGGGGATACCATACTGGTATATAAGGTAGTTTAAGATAAACTTGGCTATTTGCTTACCGGTGATATAGGTCATGGGAATGGCTTCAACCCACTTCATGAAGTACTCAGTGGCAGTAATGATGAATTTGTGGCCATTGGATGAGGATGGGTGGATTTGTCTTATGAGGTCAAGACCCCATTGAGAAAAAGGCCATGGAGTCATCACAGGTTGTAGTTCATGAGCTGGTGCATGAATTAAATCTCCATGCTGCTATCATTGTAGACACTTCTTAGCAAATTGTGTAGCATCTTGCTCTATTGTAGGCTAGTAATACCCTGTTCTGAGTATTTTCTTAGCGAGACTAGGACCAGTAGAATGTGTGCCACAGACACCTTCGTGTATGTCTCGTAAGGTAGCTTTGGCTTCTTCCTTGTTAAGGCATCGTAAGAGGATACTATTGAGACTCCGATGATATAGTGTATCACCCAGAATGGTGTAACGGGAGGATCGATGGATAAAGGTTTTACATTGGGTTGATGATAGTTCAGAGGGAAAGGTATTATGTTTAAGGTATTCATAGATATCTTCGTACCATGGGGAATTGGGACCAACAAGTTCACAGATGATTTCAGTAACTGGGACATCGACGACTGGTATCAACAACTGCTTGATCAAGAATTCACATTTATGTGTATTAGCAGGCATGTCTATAAGTGACCCTATAGAAGCCATAGAATCTATAGCCTTGTTATGCTCTCTTGGAATTTGCTCAAATGTGATGCTAGAAAAGTGTGGTTTGTAGGCATCCACTAGTTGCTTGTAGGGGACCAACTTTTCATCTTTTGTTTGGTACTCATCTGTGACTTGGCGAATGACTAGTTGTGAGTCTCCATATACCTGTAATTCTGTGATGTCCCATTGAACTGTTGTATTGAGACCTATGAGTAGTGCTTCATACTCGGCAATGTTGTTGGTGCAAGGGGATGCAAGCTGATATGACTTTGGAATATAGTCATTTTGAGGTGTGACAAATAAGATACCGGCCCCTGATCCATGTTGTGTGTAGGAACCATCAAAGTACAACTTCCACATTATTGAGTTGGAAAGAGTGAAGATGTTCTCATCTGGAAAGTCTGCTACCCTAGGGTGTGTATCTGTCATGGGTGCTTTTGCTAGTTGATCTGCTAGGGCTTGTCCCTTGATTGCCTTACGATCCATATACTCAATGTCAAACTCACTAAGTATCATGACCCATTTAGCTAGTCTGCCTGTGAGAGCTGCTTTCGCTAGTAGATACTTCAATGGATCAATTTTTGCTATGAGATTTGTGTGTTGGTTTAGCATGTAATGCTGCAGCTTTTGGGAAGCGAGCACTATTGCTAAACAAGCTCTTTCCATCGGTGAAAAATTAAGTTCATATCCCACCAAGGTTCAACTGATATAATAGATTGCATGCTCTTTTCCTGACTCATCATGTTGTGCTAGCAGGGCCCCTAGGGCCGAAGTTGTAGTTGAGATGTATAATATCAAAGGTTTATTAGCAACTGGTGGAACCAAAATAGGAGGTGTAGCTAGATACTCTTTGTGTTGATCAAATGCTACTTGACACTTATCATCCCATCGGAATGAGACATCCTTTCAGAGCAAGTGTTGAAATGGTTGACATTTATTTGCTAGCTGTGAGATGAAATGCCTAATGGATTGCAACCTTCCCTGAAGGCTCCTTAATGCTTTGAGGTTCTTTGGTGGAGGCATCTCCACTATAGCCTTTACTTTTACTGGGTCTACTTTGATGCCTCTATGAGATACAATGTATCCTAATAGCTTCCCTGATGTTACACGAAAGACACATTTCTTTGGATTGAGTCTCACTTGGTATTTCTTGAGCCTGTCAAAGATCTGTCCTAGAACTTGTATGTGATCTGCCCTAGAAGATTTAGCTAGTATGTCATCCACATAGTCCTCCATGATATGATGAAAGAGATCGCGGAATATCACTATCATTGCTCTTTGATAAGTTGCCCTGGCATTCTTTAGACCAAACGACATGACACACCAATAATTACCCCACGGACAAGTAAAATTTGTTTTATGTTGATCTTCTTCTGCTATCCTTATCTAATTGTACCCAGAGAATCCATCCATGAGAGAAAGCATTTCACGACCTGCAGTCAAGTCTACTATGAGGTCAATGTTTGGTAATGGAAAGTCATCTTTGGGACATGCTTTGTTAAGATCTCTAAAATCATTACACATGTGGATGCACCCATTTGGTTTAGACACAGGTACAATGTTTGATACCCAATCTAAATAATCAATGGGTCTGATGAACTTTGTATCTAGCAACTTCTGTATTTCCACTTTTACTAAGAGAGCTATCTGTGGGTGCGTCTTCCTCAGCTTTTTCTTGCCAGGTTTAACTATTGGATCTACTGTGAGATAGTGAACCACTAGCTTAGGGTCTAACCCTGGCATATTGGCATAGGTCCGTCCATGCAAAATTGATGGTTCTCTGTAAGAAGAATGTGTTAAGATTCCTGTACTCTATTTCTGATAATGATGTTGCCAAGAATGTGGTCTTTGGATTTTGCTTTGTGCCAAGGTTTATCTCTGTAGAATCTTCCACTAGGAGAGATGACTTCTCTTGATACTTAGATGGTAGGGGAAGGTCAAATCCTCCATCCTCAGGTGCCACAATTGGGTTTTCACCTTTGGATACGTCCTTTGTTTTTACTATTTTGTGATCAAGAGGTGCCACAGTGTGGTTTTCACCTAGAGATCTTTCTTTATTTTTACTTTTGTGACTAGAGGATTTGGCATTCTCACCAAAATAAGTTGTTGGCTCTAGTTCCATTAGATCGCCAAGAGGGATACCCTCCCAGAGTCCCATGAACTCAGCTATAGCTTCGTCATTCTGAAATACATCTATAACGGGGGACCCTTGTTGGTCCCAGTCGATAAGTTCAGGGTAGACAAGTGTTACTTTCTGGGTGTTTGTGGTGGATGTTAGGGATACAGATGGTAGCATCAATACGGAGGATTCTCTAAATAGGTCAGTCATATAAAGGGAAGAGTCATCGATGGTATCCTCATTAGACGTCGAATCTACGAGAGAAGTTTCAGCCACCTTGTCAAGGATACCCTCGATGTCCAAGGCACACAGTACCTTTCTACCAAATCCTAACCCCTTCTTGTCTAGTTTCTTTGTCACAATAATGGGTTCCATTGTTCCTTGATTCTATTTCCCAAGGCCATCTTTGCCTTTATAGCCCATGTTTTTGACTATCCTTAAGCCATTACCTTATTTCTTGACTGGTATTGTGACTGGTTCTTTCTCCTTGTAGAGCCAAGAAGAAATGTCTTCAATAGTTTCCTCTTCCAATAATTGTCCCTATTGGAATTGGGTTAGAAATGCTAGGGGAGGAATAGGTGCTTTTTTAGTTACTTTGGCAATGGTCGGTTAGCCATAAGATTTAGGGGATAAAGGCATCCGCCCTACACAACAAGATTTTGAGATATCATTTGTTCCAAAGCCTATATCACAGATGCGAGCTTTGATTTCAAGAAGAGGATTAGGTTCACTTCTAGAGGCTTCTGTCAGATTTTTACGATTGACATATAGTGGAGATGTAATGGCTTTGTAATTTTGAGGCACTTGGTTGCAATTCTTATAACTGCCTTGCAAGACATGATAGAATTCAAAAGGATTGGGGTCTCCTGGGATAGTGATCTCCGTACCATTGAATGGGAACTTTAGAGACTGATGGTACGTGTAGGGAATAGCTTTCATTGCATGGATCCATGGGCGGCCTAGGATAATGTTGTATGGTAGCTCAATATCAAGGACTTGGCACCTAGTTTCAAGCATGACAGGGCCCAGTTGTATAGGCAAGTGGATAACACCTTCTGAGCGGTGTTCAGCATCATCATATCCCTTGATTGTAATAATTTGATAAGTGTTGGCATGATCCTTAGAGTATCCCAATTGCTTAAGTAACTTTAAAGAATAGATATTGAGACCAGCACCACCATCTATGAGTATGCGTTTGATTTTGCATTTATGAATGAGAACCTTAATATGAAGGGCATCATTGTGACACGAATCATGGGATGGGAGGTCTTTCTTAGAGAAGACCACATTGTACGGTGAAGCAATGTTACCTAATATAGCTCAGAAATTTGCGACCGCTATGTTGTTAGCAACCGAAGACTATTGGAGGGATTTTTATGGCACTACTTTATGTGTGGGTGATGATTGTAGAAGGTCCAAGATAGAGATATGTGCTGGCATTTTCCCTAGATGTTCGATAAGATTATAATCGGATTGAGTTGGGAGACTGGGTGTAGGACCACGAATGGTGACATGACCACGATGAGTTGTAATAACGCAATCCGTAGATTTGCCTTTGATTGTGAGGGTAGACACATGACGCTCTTCAAAATGACCCACAATGGAGTCAAATGAAGTGGAAACATTATTGACACCTTTACCTTTATCCTAAGGAGGAGGCGGACCATGGTGAGGGAATGGTTCCTTGTACATGTTGAGGTCTTTGTTCGTGTGCTGAGCTGGTGGCTCATCTTCAAAAGAGATTTGGTTGCCCTCGATGAGATTTTGGATTAGATGCTTGAGTTTCATGCACGATGCGGTTGTGTGCCCTTTGCTCCTATGGAATTCACAGTATTCATTGTCTCTATACCGTGCAGTTTTGTAAATAGGTTCTCCACATGGGGGAGCATCTGGTAAGGTGATGAGCCCTTTGTGTAAAAGCTTCTGTAAGACAAACTCTATGGGCTCTCCCAAGGGAGTGAATTGATGCCGCGGAGGGTAATCTTGTTGAGGCTTCTCTTGTTGTCATTGTTGTTGGTTTTGATATGGTTGCCTTTGTTGTTTATGCTGTTGAGGTGGAGTTTGACTCGGTTTGGAAAGCTGTAGCGGTGTCTGTAATGTTTGGACATGTTTAGAATCGACCACCCCATCATTGACCACATTTTTATTTTTGTTCCAAAACTTCAGTTTATCATTTGTTTGTTGTTGAGGAGCATTTTCTTTAGTTTCTTTGAAGATTTTGACCAGGCCTTTAGCAATGAGGGCCTTTTCAATGTTGATTCCCTTGTATATAATTTCATCAAAGGTTGTAGCACTAAGGATTTGTAAATGGAAACCTAATTCTTGGTTGAGATTCTGCACAAATATGCTAACAAGTTACTTTTCAGGTATCTTGAATGGGAATTGGCTGGCCATTTGTCTCCATCGTTGAAGGAAAGAAATGAAAGTTCCTCCATTTTTCTGTTTGTTGTTACATAGATCAGTCATGGAGATCTCATGCTCTGCGTTGTAGGAGAAGTGGGTGGCAAATTTCTCCGCACGTTTGTTAAAAGATTTGATACCCGTGGGTAAGTGGGAGAACCATTCTATAGCTTGACCTGCAAGACTACAAGGAAAGAGATGCATAAGATATGTGTCGTTATGTGAGACCTTGTAGCAAGCAAGATAGAATTCCCTGAGATGGTCTTTTGGGTCCCCTTTTCCTTTGTATTTATCAAATTTGGGAATAGTAAAATTTTAAGGAAAAGGGATCATGGGTAATGACCAATCAAAAGGATAAGGGCACACTTCTTCTAAAGAGAAGGTCTTCTTGGTGTGGCCAAACGTAAGATCAGATAGTTGTTGAACCTCTGCAAATTTTAGCTCCATAGTCATGGGAGGAGTTGGAAACATCTCCTGTTGTCCTAAAAGTGGTTGTTGATGCCCATACGGAAGATTGTAGTGGAAGCCATGGGCATTGGTGTTGTAAGGGTCATATGATTAGTCAAGGTCGTAAGTGTTGTATGTTGGGTTTAGATTGGGTTGGAATTGGGTGTTTTGATTTGGAGGAGGTGGGGGTGGCGCTAGGTAAGAATGTAGGCTTTGTGATGGTTGAAGAAAAGAGTTTGGTGGCGGAAAGGTAAAGTTTGTTGGGTTAGGTTGCGGTTGTGGAACATAGCTTTGTGAAGTTTGGTTTTGGGAATGTTGAGGGTGGATAGGCAATGTGTTGAAAAAGTTTAGCACTGATGATCGTTGTGGTGGGGGAACATAGATAAAAGTGTTCTGCGATGGTTGAGGTTGATTGAGGATGAGCATAGAAGAATGTTGTGGTTGGGATTGCATGACCCTGGTTGGTTGAGAGATATGAAGGTTTGATGATGTTGGGGGTGGCATTTGTTGAGACCCTTGTTGCATGGCGACGTAGTTGTTCCCCAGATTGTAATTTGGTGGGAAACCTTTTCGTGATGGGGTAACCAATATTCCACTTGCGATTGGTGTGGACACTTTAGGAGTTTGTTGTATGTTTGATCGAGCTATGGTGTCTTGTTTGGCTAGCTCCACTTAACATTGGAGAGTCTCTTGTTGGTGTTTGTAGATTTCCATAGGAGTCAGAAGCGATGATATGGCCCTCTTTCCTGTTGGGTTTTGATAAAGGGGATTCATTTATTGTGCAATCGTTCTCCCTTATGAGCTTTGTTCATGTAAGAGTGTGGTCATAGTTGACATGGTTTGGACCGTCGTTATAGTGTCTTGGGTGTTGTTAGGCTCGTTAAGATTGGATAGATCAAAACCTTTAGGTAATTTGGCTCCTTGCTCTGCTAGCAAGTGAAAGAAATGATCTTGGTTCTCACTAAAGATTTTGTCAAAGGTAGCTATGGCTCTAGGATCTTGTATGAATTCATCGAGATCTTGTCCATCTTCTTGCGAGGATTGACCTGTTTCAAAGTGTCGCTCTTCTTGAGATGGGACTTGATCTATGGTATAACCTTGTGGAACAAAACCTGGAGGTATGCCGATGGTATAGTGAGGTGTACTTACCATAGGGACTCTACCTTCTTGAGATGGGACTTGGTCAATAGTATAACCTTATGGGACAAAATCCAGAGGCATGCCAATGGTATAGTGAGGTGTATTCACCAAAGGGACCCTACTTTCTTGAGGATTGCTAGGGTGGTCAATCTGCGGCATGTTTGGAGAGTTGGTCGACCTTTCTGCGGGTGTCTTAGGAGTAACTTTGGGAGTAATGTTGGATCAGCCTGATTGAGGAGTGTGAGGAGGCAATTTGTGCTTCCTCGAGACAACTTGCTTGGACTTCATAGTTTGCTGGAGTCTAGTGGTTACCATGGAATACACTAGGACAATATGTTGGGATTCTACTTGCATTTTGGAAAAGACAAATTTTGATGCACAGTTTACTGGACAAAAGGTGCTATACTATTTGACCAAAGGCACAAGACTGTGCTACCAAAAGTGAGCTAATGTAATATTAGCGATGGACTGAGCTTCCAAAGGTGAGGTATTGCTATACCAAAGGTGAGCTACTATTACCAAAGTGAGCTACTGTTACACCAAGGGTGCTGAAGTAGGCCTGCCAGAGGTGAGGTACTGTTATACTAAAGGTGAGCTACTGTAATACCAAAGGTGAGCTGCTATTATACCAAAGGTGCTGAAGTAGTGTTTGATGTTTTATAAGGCAAATTTTGATAGACTTTGGTTTTGGTTCTGATTGGATTTGCTTTGGCAAGAGAAAACACAACAAACAATTTGGCAGAAAAGGGACTGACATAATAGATAGTGTATGTTCGAGGCTCACAAAAAGCCCAATGTTTCCACAGGTATAAGACAATTGCAAACAATATCAATCATCTTTTATCCCTAGAGACAAGGTTTCATTGCAGTAGATCAGCTCACAACTTAATACTCCATCAACCAAATGTCATTCCATAAAGGTGTCAAACATTTGTATCTTTGCGAGAGATGATAGGTAGGGATATCTCACCCTCCCCTCGGAAAGCTCAAGTAGGTCATAAGAGTTTTATGGCCGAGGGAATACTATCTCTTCTCAAGGGAGCCAATGGTGAGTATCTTGAGGGCTTAAATCGATTCCCCTTGCACTGATGATTACTGCAATGTTCGGAGGTAGATCAGGTAGTCACTATCTAGAATGGTTCTTAGTAACTTTGAGGGACCAACACCTTACGAGAAATGTGACAAGCTACTAAAAGCTTTAACCAATCCTACTATGAGTATCAAACACTTTGCTCAATGTAAAAATTATTTCCACAAAGAGCTAGTACACCTCTTTTCAGTTTGGCACCACAAGGTAAGGCTGACATCGGTTAGGACTTGGCTTTCGCCTTATCCCTCTTATATAGTGGTTCAAAGGAAAACTCCACTTAGAGTCGTCCCTTTTGGATGAAGTGCAATCTAAAAGCAGGCCCTTCTAAAGGAATTACTAAAATGTAAGAGCAAGCACGTCAAACAAAGGTTCAATTATCTTGTTATAAGAAAAATAAGGTGCAACTAAATTAGGCACACACACGATTGTAGTTGTCAATTGTCCCATATGAAATTGAAGTGTTTGGCATTCATTTTTATTGTCCCTCAGAAAATTGAAGTGTTTTCAGATACATGTCCATTGTCCCTTAAGAAAGCAATATGTTCCTAAGACTTAGATTGACAAAGTGATTTGTTCCATTATCCCTTAAGAAGGCAATATGTTTCTAAGACTTAATGCAATAGATTGAGATTTTTTCAACACTCGTCTTGCATGAACATGTTAGAAAAACTCATTTGCTCTGTGTGAGTGATAAGAAGCTGCAGCAAGTCAATTAGTTCCACAAAAACTCACCAGTTAGCAAAAATAAATCAATTTCGCCAAAAGTGTCGTACTGTGTTACCAAAGGTGACTTAATGTTATGTTGAGAGTGCTGAACTGTGTTACTGAATGTGATTTTTTGCAGACCAGAACTAATGCGTTGTGCTACCAGTTAGGTCAAATGATAATTTCATGTTTGAATTGTAGATCTGGGATGTAATAGCTGATAAATTTGTAACCTAGGATAAAAACCACTCAATGATGTTGAAAAACTGATGGGTTAACTCAAAAGATCGTAAATACTCCTAAATACGTCAGCTTAGGAAGTACAAAATATAATTGAAAGACAAATAAATCAGCTTGTTAGTCAATCAATGATAGTTATGTGAGTTGAAATCCTGCCAATCAGAAAGTAATATCTCAAAAAACCCTACTATGCCAGAAGTGTTTTACTGTTGTGCCAATAACGTTGTACTGCCTGTCCAAAAGCATGCTACTGCACTACCAGAAGTGCTAGTGTATTGCCCAAAAGTGTATCGCCCAAAGGTGCTACACTATGATACCAAAAACGCTTTAAGGTCCTACCAATAGCATTTTTTTGTATTTTTGTGCTGTTCCATACTGTACTTCAAAAAAATTAATTTCCCAAAGAAAAAGAGGGATTAGTGGGTCCCACCGGGCGTGCCAGAATGTGTATGAGGAAAATTGATTATGATAAGATAAAAATTAAAAAATCAAAAACCCATAACATAAAGAGAACTAATCTAAATAAAAGCCATTATCAATAAATCCAATGAAATAAGAAAGCTTTTACCCAGATTTATGTTTTTCTCTTTCTTTGAATGTGGATTGCTCAATAATGTTGTGAAACCATGTTTGTAACAAGCAATTGTAGATGCTCAAAGATCAATGTCAAAAGATCGTAAAGTTGTTCAATCGATGCGATGTATGCTCAAAGCGCTATAAAGGATGCCTGAGAATAAATGATCGAAGAGGATTTATGAAGGAGATGAGGGGGGCTTATATAGGTTTCAACAAAGATCGATCAATGATCTAGATAATTCTGAAGAATCAATGGAGGAGATAAAACAAATAGTCATGATGAATGTGCACACAACATGTGTCAATCCATAAGGATATTTTTATTAAGATATGATGAAAACAAGATTGATTGAATAGATAACTCAACTTGTGATTTTGCCTTTTTTAGAGTTCTAAAAATAAGATTGGTTGTGCACATGAGTTAACAAGATATTTTAAGAGGAATTGGAAGATAACTGAAATTAAATAAATAAATTTATTTATTTCATTGTGCATGATAGAGGAACTGAAGATTATAAATAAAATATTTGATTTTATTTATTTTTAGAGGATTGAGACAATTTAAATAAATTTGTATGATTTATTTAAATTTGGAAGAACAATTTGATTCAATTAAATAATGTAAATTATTTAATTATAGATAAAAGGGAATTTGTGATGAATTAATTAAATAATTAGATTTATTTAATTAATGTGGATTTGACTTTTGAAAGAGGATAATAATTTAATTAAATAATACAAATTATTTAATTTTGGCAGAATATAGAAGAATTTAATTTAATTAATTAAATAAAGAGAATTTATTCAATTAATGTCAAAATTATATGATTTGGAAGAATTTAATGAAATTAATTAAATAATTAGATTATTTAATTAATGTTGAAATGTAGGTGATTAGACAGATTAGACGAAATGCAAGTGGTGCGACGACATGGTCATTTTAGGGTGTCTACAAGGGGGTCAGGTGGTTTGAACCCCAAGTGGGGAGGAATGATCCAAGTGGATCCAGAAGACTGAAAAAATTTTACAGTTTGAGAACATGATGGAATCAGTATCATTGGAAAGAGGTTGCTGACAAGATCTTAACACAACTTGAACGGGCTCAAAAGGAGTTCGTATGCCAAAGTTATGTGTAGTCAAAGCTTCGGTCAAACAAGTGAATCTAGCATTCAAAAAGGTGAAAAATTGATTGTCTCAAATCTAAGCAAAAATGGTGCAAAGTCAAAGAGCTCGTCGTTACAATTTTGAAGCTGCTCATTTCACCTCGATTAGAGCTCCCCACAAGCAAGATATGCCTGGTCAAAGTTGAGGGTTGACCATGTAGACTAGATAGTACAATGATGATATTAGCATGCTGACATGGCAGACATAGTAACAGTTGTTGACGTCGCAGGTCTAGAGTTTGACACGTGGCAGATGGCGACATCTGAGTCAGCAAATGATGTGGCAGGTCTGAAGATGTGGACCAATCTAGCATGACATGTGTCACTAAAGGACGAATGAGGTAATGCCACTTGGCCCAATGATTCGGTGCCACATGGCACATGTGGCGGTTTGATTGTTAAAAGGTTGGTTTGTGCAGGTTAAACCCCTGACCTCCTGCTTGCTTTTTTCACTCTCCACCAATATACGAAGCAACTTTCTTTCCTACATAAACAGGCCTCCTTTCTATTTAATAAATGATAATAGAAATGAATCCCTATAAAAGGGAGTCGAGTGGTTTGAAACCCCAGTGGGGAGGAATGATTAGTGGATACAGAAGAACTAAAAATTTTATAGTCTTAGAACCTGACAGAATCAGCATCATTATAAGAGGTCATTGACACGATCCTGACGCAACTTGAATGGGCTCAAAAGGAGTTCGTATAGAAGTTATGTGCAGTCAAAGGTTTGGTCAAATAGGTGAATCAGGTGTTTAAAAAGTTGAGAAATTGATTGTCTCAAATCCAAGCAAAAATGATGCCAGGTCGAAGAGTTCATCACCATGATTCTGATGCCGCTTGTTTCACCTCGATCAGAGCTCGTACGAGCAAGATATGGCTGGTCAAAGTTGTGCTAGGTTGAAGAGCTCGTTGCCATGATTCTTATGCCGCTCGGTACAAGCAAGATATGGCCGGTCAAAGTTGAGGGTTAACCATACTGACTAAACATTACAATGATGACATCAGTGTACTAATATAGTAGACACAGTGGTAGTTGTTGACGTGGTAGGTCCAGAGGTTGACGCATGACAGATGGCAGCATCTAAGTCAACAGATGACGTGGTAGGTCTGAAGATGTGGACCAATCCAGCGTGAGACATGTCACTGACAGAAGAATGAGGTAATGCCACGTGGCCCAATGATTGGTTGCCACATGGTACATGTGGCGGTTTGATTGTTAAAAGGTTGGTTTTTGGGGGTCGAACCCCTGACCTCCTGCTTGCTATTTTCACTCTCCACTAATATATCAAGTGGCTTTCTTTGCTACATATACATGCCTCCTTTATATTTAAAGAATGATAATAGAAACGAATCCCTATAAAAGGGGGTTGGGTGGTTTGAACCCTTAGTGGGGAATAATGATACAGATGAATATAGAAGACCTAAAAATTTTGCAGTCTCATAACCTGACGGAATCAGCATCATAGGAAAATGGTTGGTTTGTGGGGGTCGTACACCTGACCTCCTTCTTGCTATTTTCAATCTCCACCAATATATAGAGCGACTTTCTTTCCTACATATACGAGCCTCCTTTCTATTTAAAGAATGATAATAGAAATAAATCCCTATAAAAGGCAGTTGGGTGGATTGAATAATGATCCAGATGAATACAAAAGAACTAAATATTTTGTAGTCTCAGAACTTGACAGAATCGGCATCATTGGAAAGAGGTTGCTGACACGATCCTGACGCAACTTGAATGGGCTCAAAAGGAGTTCGTATGTAGAAGTTATGTGCAGTCAAAGGTTTAGTCAAATAGGTGAATCAGGGGTTTAAAAAGGTGTAAAATTGATTGTCTCAAATCCAAGCAAAAATGATGCCAAGCCGAAGAGTTCATCGCCATGATTTTGACACCGCTCATTTCGCCTCAATCAGAGCTCATACGAGCAAGATATGGCCCATCAAAGTTGAGGGTTGACCATGTCGACTAAACAGTACAATGATGACATCAGCATTCTGACATGGCAGACACAGTGGCAGTTGTTGACGTGGTAGGTCCAGAGGTTGACATATGGCAAATGATGCAATCTGAGTTAGCGGATGACGTGGCAGGTCTGAAGATGTGGACCAATCCAGTGTGACATGTGTCACTGACGGACAAATGAGGTATTGCCATGTGGCCTAATGATTGGGTGCCATGTGGCACATGTGGCAAGTTGATCGTTAAAAGGTTGGTTTGTGGGGTCGAACCTTGCTATTTTCACTCTCCACGAATATACCAAGTGGCTTTCTTTGCTACATATAAGGGCTTCCTTTCTATTTAAAGAATGATAATACAAACGAATCCCTATAAAAGGGGTCGGGTGGTTTGAACCCCCAGTGAGAAGGAATGATCTAAATGGATCTAGAAAACCTAAAAAAATTTGCAGTCTCAGAACTTGACGGAATCAACGCCATTGGTAAGAGGTCTCTGGCACAATCTTGATGCAACTTGAACGAGCTCAAAAGGAGTTCGTATGCAAAAGTTTTATGCAGTCAAAGGTTTAGTTGAACAGGTGAATCATGAGTTGAAAAAGGTGAAAAATTTATTGTCTCAAATCCAAGCAAAAATGATGCCAAGTCAAAGAGCTCGTCATCACGATTCTGATGTCACTCATTTTGCCTTGATTGGAGCTCGTACAAGCAAGATATGGCCGGTCAAAGTTGAGGGTTAACCATGATGACTAGACAGTACAATGATGACATCATTATGCTGACATGGCAGACACAGTGGCAGTTGTTGGCGTGGCAGGTCTAGATGTTGACATATGGCAGATGGCATCATCTGACTCAATAGATGACGTGGTAGGTCTGAAGATGTGGACCAATCCAGCGTGACACGTGTCATTGACAGACAAACGAGAAAATGCCACCTGGCCCAATGATTGTGTGCCACGTACCACATGTGGCGATTTGCTTGTTAATAAGTTGGTTTGTTAGGGTCAAACCCCTGACCTCTTACTTTCTATTTGTACTCTCCACCAATATACCAAGTGGCGTTCATTGCTACATATACGGACCTCCTTTCTATTTAAAGAATGATAATAGAAACAAATCCCTATAAAAGGGGGTCAGGTGGCTTGAACCCCCAGTGGGGAGGAATGATCTAGGTTGATCCAGAAGACTTAGAAATCTTGCAGTCTCAGAACTTGACAGAATCAACATCATTGGAAAGAGGTCACTGACATAATCCTAACACAACTTGAACGGGCTCAAAACGAGTTGGTATGCAGAAGTTATGTGCTGTCGAAGGTTCGGTCAAATAGGCGAATCAGGCGTTCGAAAAGGTCAAAAATTGATTGTCTAAAATCCAAGCAAAAATGATGCCAAGTCGAAGAGCTTACTGCCTCGATTTTGATGCCGCTTGTTTCACCTCAATCAGAGCTCGTACAATGATGATGTCAGCATGTTGACATTGCAAACACAGTGGCAGTTGTTGATGTGGTTGATCCAGAGTTTGACACGTGATAGATGGTGGCATCTGAGTTAGCAGATGACATGGTAGATTTGAAGATGTGGACCAATCCAGCGTGACACATGTCACTGACGGATGAATGAGGTAATGCCACGTGACCCAATGATTCAGTGTCACATGGCACATGTGGCGGTTTAATTGTTAAAAGATTAGTTTATGGGTTCAAACCCCTAACCTCCTACTTGCTTTTTTCACTCTCCACCAATATACCAAGAGGCTTTCTTTGGTACATATACAGTCCACCTTTCAATTTCATGAATGATAATAGAAATGAATCCCTATAAAAGGGGGTTAGATGTTTTCAACCCCCACTAGGGAGGAATGATCCAAGTGGATACAGAAGAACTAAAAAAATTTCAGTCTTAGAACCTGACGGAATCAGCATCATTGCAAGAGGTCGCTGACACGATCCTGATGCAACTTGAAGGGGCTCAAAAGGAGTTCGTATGAAAAGTTATGTGCAGTCAAAGGTTTGGTCAAACAGGTGAATCAAGTGTTCAAAAATGTGAAAAATTGATTGTCTCAAATTCAAGCAAAAATGATGCCAAGTCGAAGAGCTCATTGCCATGATTCTGACACTACTCGTTTTACCTCGATCGGAGCTCGTACAAACAAGATATGGCTGGTTAAAGTTGAGGGTTGACCATGCTGACTAGACATTACAATGATGATGTCAGCATGCTGACATAGCAAACACAATGGCAGTTGTTGACATGGCACATCCAGAGGTTGACACATGATAGATGGCGACATCTGAGTCAGCAGATGATCTGGCAGGTCTGATGATGTTGACCAATCCAGTGTGACAGGTGTCACTGACGGATGAATGAGGTAAAGCCACGTGGCCTAATGATTGGGTGCCATATTGCACATGTGGCGGTTTGATTGTTAAAAGATTAGTTTGTGGGGGTCGAACCCCTGACCTCCTGCTTACTATTTTCACTCTCCACCAATACACCAAGTGGCTTTCTTTGCTACATATGTGGGCTTCCTTTCTATTTAAAGAATGATAATAGAAACAAATCCCTATAAAACGGGGTCGCATGGTTTGAACCCCAAGTGGGGAGGTATGATCCAGGTGGATCCAGAAGACTAAATTTTTTTGCATTCTGAGAACATAACAAAATCAGTATCATTGGAAAGAGGTTGTTAACACGATCCTAACACAACTTGAATGGGCTCAAAAGGAGTTCGTATGCAGAAGTTATGTGTAGTCAAAGGTTCGATCAAATAGGCGAATTAGGGGTTCAAAAAGGTAAAAAATTGATTGTCTCAAAGCTTAGAAAAAATGATGCCAAGTTGAAGAGCTCGTCATCACAATTTCGACACTGCTCGTTTTGCCTCAATAGGAGCTCATACAAGCAAGATATGGCCAGTCAAAGTTGAAGGTTGACCATCCTAACTAAACAGTACAATGATGACGTCAGCATGCTGACATGTCAGACATAGTGGCATTTGTTGACGTGGCAGGTCTGGAGTTTGACACGTGGAAGATGGGGGCATCTCAGTCAGCAGATGACATGGTAGGTCTGAAGCTGTGGACCAATCTAGCGTGACACGTGTCACTGACAGAAGAATGATGTAATGCCGCGTGGCGCAATGATTAGATGCCATGTGTCACATGTGACACTTTGATTGTTAAATGGTTGGTTTGTGGGTGTCATACACCTGACCTCCTGCTTGCTATTTTCACTCTCCACCAATATACAGAGCGGCTTTCTTTCCAACATATATGGGCCTCCTTTCTATTTAAAGAATGATAATAGAAACAAATCCCTATAAAATGGGTTCAGGTGGTTTGAACCCCCATGGGAATAACAACACAGATGGATACAGAAGAACTAAAAATTTTGTAGTCTCAGAACCTGATAGAATCAGCATCATTGGAAAAAGGTCGCTGGCACGATCTTGACGCCACTTGAATGGGATCAAAATTAGTTCGTATACAGAAGTTATGTGCATTCAAATGTTTGGTCAAATAAGCGAACCAGGTGTTCAAAAAGGTCAAAAATTGATTGTCCAAGATCCCAGCAAAAATGATGCTAAGTCGAAGAGCTCATCCTCATGATTTTGATGCCACTTGTTTTGCCTCGATCGGAGCTCATACGAGCAAGATATGGGCAGTCAAAGTTGAGGGTTGACCATGTTGACTAGACAGTACAATGATGACGTTAGCATGTTGACATTGCAGACATAGTGGCAGTTGTTGACGTGGCAAGTCCAGAGTTTAACATGTGACAGATGGGGGCATCTGAGTCAGCAGATGACATGGCAGGTCTGAAGATGTGGACCAATCCAGCATGACATGTGTCACTGATCGAAGAATGAGGTAATGCCACGTGGCCCAATGATTGGGTGCCATGTGGCAGTTTGATTGTTAAAAGGTTGGTTTGCGGGGGTTGAACCTCTAACCTCCTTCTTGCTATTTTCACTGTCCACCAATATACCAAGCAGCTTTCTTTGCTACATATATGGGCCTCCTTTCTATTTAAAGAATGATAATAGAAACGAATCCCTATAAAAAGGGGTCGGGTACCCCAATGGGGAATAATGATCCAGATGGATACAGAAGAACTAAATATTTTGCAATCTCAAAACCTGACGGAATCAACATCATTGGAAAGAGGTCGCTGACACGATCCTGACGCAACTTACATGGGCTCAACAGGAGTCCTTATGCAGAAGTTATGTGCAGTCAAAGGTTTGGTCAAACAGATGAATCAAGCATTAAAAAAGTGAAAAATTGATTGTCTCAAATCCAAGCAAAAGTGATGCCAAGTCGAAGAGCTCATTGCCACGATTTCGACACTGCTTCTTTCGCCTCGATCAAAGCTCGTACGACTAAGATATGGCCAGTCAAAGTTTATGGTTGACCATGTCGACTAGACAATACAATGATAACATCAACATTATGACATGGCAGACACAGTGGCAGTTGTTGACGTGGTAGATCCAGAGTTTGACACGTAACAAATGGCGGCATCTGAGTCAGCAGATGATGTGGCAGGTCTGAAGATGTGGACCAATCTAGTGTGACATGTGTCACTAAGGGATAAATGAGGTAATGCCATGTGGCCTAATGATTAGGTGCCATGTGGCACATGTGGTGGTTTGATTGTTAAAAAGTTAGCTTGTGGGGTTGAACCTTGCTATTTTCATTCTCCACCAATATACCAAGCGGCTTTATTTGCTACATATATGGGCTTCCTTTCTATTTAAAAAATGATAATAGAAATGAATCCCTATAAAAGGGGGTCAGGTGGTTTGAATCCCCACTAGGAAGGAATGATTTAAAGGATCAAGAAGACATAAAAATTTTATAGTCTCAGAACCTAACAGAGTTAGCGTCATTGGTAAGAGGTTGCTGGCACGATCTTCACGCAACTTGAACGAGGTCAAAAGGAGTTCGTATGCAGAAGTTATGTGCAGTCAAAGGTTCGGTCAAATAGGTGAATCATGCATTCAAAAAGGTGAAAAATTTATTTTCTCAAATCCAAGCAAAAATGATGTCAAGTCGAAGAGCTCGTTGCCAAGATTCTGAGGCCGCTTGTTTCTCTTTGATTGGAGCTCGTACGAGCAAGATATGGCCAGTCAAAGTTGACAGTTGATAATTCTCACTAGACAGTACAATGATGATGTCATCATGCTGACATGGTAGGCACAGTAGCAGTTCTTGGCATGGCAGTTCTAGATGTTGATACGTGGCAGATGGTGACATCTGACTCAATAGATGATGTGGCAGGTTTGAAGATGTGGACCAATCCTACGTGACACGTGTCACTGATGGACGAATGAGTGAATTGCATGTGGCCCAATGATTGGGTGCCACGTGGCACATGTGGTGATTTGCTTGTTAAATGATTGGTTTGTGGGTATCGAACCCCTGACCTCCTACTTCCTATTTTCACTCTCCACCAATATACCAAGCGGCTTTCATAGCTACATATACAGGCCTCCTTTCTATTTAAAAAATGATAATAGAAACAAGTCCCTATAAAATGGGGTCAGGTGGTTGAACCCGTAGTGGGGGAATGATCTAGGTGGATCTAGAAGACCTAAAAATCATGTAGTCTCAGAACCTAACGGAATCAACATCATTAGAAAGAGGTTGCTGACATGATCATAATGCAACTTGAACGGGCTCAAAAGGAGTTTGTATGCAAAAGTTATGTGCAGTCAAAGGTTGCTTGAATCAGGGATTTGAAAAGGTGAAAAATTAATTGTCTCAAATCCAAGTAAAAATGATGCCAAGTCAAAGAGCTCGTCACCACGATTCTAACGCCCCTTGTTTCACCTCGATCAGTGCTTGTACAAGCAAGATATGGCTAGTCAAAGTTGAGGGTTGATCATGCCGACTAGGTAGCACAATAATGATGTCAACATGTTGACATGGCAGACACAGTGACAGTTGTTGATGTGGCAGATCTAGAGTTTGACACGTGGCAGATGGCAGCATCTGAGTTAGCAGATGACGTCGCAAGTCTGAAGATGTGGACCAATCCAGCGTGACATGTGTCACTGACAAACGAATGAGGTAATGCCACATGGCCCAATCATTAGTGCTACGTGCCAAATGTCAAGGTTTGATTATTAAAAGATTAGTTTGTGGGGGTCGAACCCCTGACCTCCTGCTTTCTTTTTTCACTCTACATCAATATACCAAGTGGCTTTCTTTGCTATATATACGGGCCTCCTTTCTATTTAATGAATGATAATATAAACGAATCCCTATAAAAAGGGGTCGGGTGGTTTGAACCCCCAGTGGGGAGGAATGGTACAGGTGGATACAGAAGAACTAAAAATTTTGCAGTCTTAGAACATAACAGATTCAGGATCATTGCAAGAGGTCACTGACATGATCCTGACGCAACTTGAAGGGGCTCAAAAGGAGTTCGTATGCAAAAGTTGTGTAGTCAAAGCTTTGGTCAAACAAGCAAATCAGGTGTTCAAAAAGGTGAACAATTGATTATTTCAAATCCAAGAAAAATGATGCCAAGTCAAAGAGCTCATCACCATGGTTCTGACGCTGCTCATTTCGCCTCGATTAGAACTCATAAGAGCAAGATATGGCTGGTCAAAGTTGAGGGTTGATCATGCTGACTAAACAATATAATGATGACATCAGCATGCTAACATGGCAGACATAGTGGCAGTTGTTGACGTGGCAGGTCTAGAGGTTGACACATGGCAGATGGTAGCATATGAGTCAACAAATGGTGGCATCTGAGTCAGCAGATGATGTGGTAGGTCTGATGATGTGTACCAATCCAGCGTGACACGTGTCACTGACAGATGAATGAGGTAATGTGACGTGGCCCAATGATTGGGTGCCACGTGGCACATGTGGCAATTTGATTCTTAAAAGATTAGTTTGTGGAGCTCAAACCCCTAACCTCCTGCTTGCTATTTTCACTCCACCAATAGACCAAGCAGCTTTCTTTGCTACATATAAGGGCCTCGTTTCTATTTAAAGAATGATAATAGAAATGAATCCCTATACAAGGGGGTCGGGTGGTTTGAACCGCAAGTGGGGAGGAATGATCAAGGTGGATCCAAAAGACCAAAAAATTTGGTAGCCTGAGAACATGACAGAATCAACATGATTTGAAAGAGGTTGTGAAACGATTCTAATTCAACTTGAACGGGCCCAAAAGGAGTTCATATGTAGAAGTTATGTACAGTTAATGGTTCGGTCAAACACGCGAATCGGGCATTCAAAAACGTGAAAAATCGATTGTCTAAAATCCAAGCAAAAATGATGTCAAGTTGAAGAGCTCGTTGTCACGATTTCAACGTAGCTCGTTTCGCCTCAATTGGAGCTCCTACAAGCAACATATGGCCGGTCAAATTTGAGGGTTGACCATGCTGGCTAGACAGTACAATGATGATGTCAGCATGCTGACATGGCAGACACAGTGGCAGTTATTGATGTGACAAGTCTAGAGTTTGACACGTGGTAGATGGCAGCATCTGAGCTAGCAGATGACATGGCAGGACCGAAGATGTGGACCAATCCAGCGTGACACATGTCACTGACAGAAGAATGAGGTAATACCATGTGGCCCAATGATTGGATGCCACATGGCACATGTGGCGGTTTGATTGTTAAAAGGTTGGTTTTTGGAGGTCAAACCCATGACCTCCTGCTTTATATTTTCACTCTCCACCAATATACCAAGTGGATTTCTTTGCTACATATACGAGCCTCCTTTCTATTTAAAGAATGATAATAGAAATGAATCCCTATAAAAGGGGGTTCCATTGTTTGAACCCCTAGTGGGGAATAATGATCCAGATTGATATAGAAGAACTAAAAATTTTACAGTCTCAGAACCTAACGGAATCAGCATAATGGAAAGAGGTCATTGACACGATCCTGACGCAATTTGAATGTGCTCAAAAGGAGTTCGTATGCAGAAGTTATGTGCAGTCAAAGGTTTCATCAAATAGGTAAATCAGGGATTCAAAAAAGTGAAAATATGATTGTCTCAAATCCATGCAAAAATGACGCCAAGTCAAAGAGCTCGTTGCCAGGATTTCGATGCTGTTCATTTCGCCTCAATTCAAGCTCGTACGACCAAGATATGGTCATTCAAAGTTGAGGGTTGACCATGTCGACTAGTACAATGATGACATCAGCATGCTGACATGGCAGACACAGTGGTAGTTGTTGACGTGGTAGGTCTAGAGGTTGACACATGGCAGATGGCGGCACCTGAGTCAATAGACGACATGGCAGGTCTGAAAATGTGGATCAATCTAGCGTGACACGTGTCACTAACGGACGAATGAGGTAACACCTTGTGGCCTAATGATTGGGTGCCACGTGCCACATGTGGCAGTTTGATTGTTAAAAGGTTGGTTTGTGGGGTCGAACCTTGCTATTTTCACCTTCCACCAATATACCAAGTGGCTTTCATTGCTACATATATGGGCCTCCTTTCTATTTAAAGAATGATAATAGAAATAAATCCCTATAAAAGAGGTCGGGTGGTTTGAACCCCTAGTGGGGAGGAATGATCTAGGTGGATCCAGAAGACCTAAAAATCTTATAGTCTCAGAACCTGACAGAATCAGCATCATTGGAAAAAGGTCACTGACACGATCCTAACCCAACTTGAATGGGCTCAGAAGGAGTTCGTATGCAGAAGTTATGTGCAGTCAAAACTCTAGTCAAACTAGCGAATCAAGCGTTTAAAAAAGTGAAAAATTGATTTCTTGAATCCAAGCAAAAATGATGCCAAGTCGAAGAGCTTGTTGCCAAGATTTTGACACCACTCGTTTCGCCTCGATCGGAGCTCGTACAAGCAAGATATGGCCGGTCAAAGTTGAGGGTTGACCATGTCGACTAGACAGTACAATGATGACATCAACATGCTGACATGGCAGACACAGTGGTAGTTGTTGACATGGTAGGTCCAAAGGTTGACATGTGGTAGATGGTGGCAGATGAGTAAGCAGATGACGTGGCAAGTCTGAAGATGTGGACCAATCCAACATGACACGAGTCACTGATGGTCGAATGAGGTAATGCTTGGTGGCCTAATAATTGGGTGCCACGTGGCACATGTGGCTGTTTGATTGTTAAAAGGTTGGTTTGTGGGGTTGAACCTTGCTATTTTCGCTCTCCACCAATATACCAAGCGGCTTTCCTTGCTACATATATGGGCTTCGTTTCTATTTAAAGAATCATAATAGAAACGAATCCCTATAAAAGGGGGTCGAGAGGTCTAAACCCCTAGTGGGAAAGGAATGTTCTAAATGGATCTAGAAGACCTAAAATTTTTGCTATCTTAGAACTTGATGGAATCAATGTCATTGGAAAGAGGTCCTTGGCATGATCCTGACACAACTTGAGCGGGCTAAAAAGGAGTTTGTATTTAGAAGTTATGTGTAGTTATAGGTTCAATCAAATAGGCGAATCATGCATTCAAAAAGGTGAAAAATTTACTATCTCAAATTTTTAAAAAATGATAAAAAATCAAAGAGTTCGTCGCAACGATTTTGACACCGCTCGTTTCGCCTTGATCGGAACTCGTACAAGCAAGATATGGCCGGTCAAAGTTGAGTGTTAACCATGCTGACTAGACAGTACAATGATGATGTCATCATGTAGACATGGCAGACACAGTGACAGTTGTTGGCGTGGTAGGTCTAGATGTTGACACGTGGCAGATGGCGGCATCTGACTCAACAGATGACGTGGCAGGTCTAAAAATGTGGACCAATCCAGTGTGACATGTGTCACCAATGGACGAATGAGCGAATGCCACATGGCACATATGGCAATTTACTTGTTAAAAGGTTGGTTTGTGGGGGTCGAACCCCTGACCTCCTGCTTCCTATTTTCACTCTCCTCTAATATACCAAGCGGCTTTCATTGCTACATATACGAGCCTCTTTTCTATTTAAAGAATGATAATAGAAACAAACCCCTATAAAAGGGGATCAAGTAGTCTAAACCCCTAGTGGGGAGGAATGATCTAGGTGGATCCAGAAGACCTAAAAATGTTGTAGTCTCAGAACTTGACAGAATCAATATCATTGGAAAGAGGTCGCTAACACAATCCTAACGCAGCTTGAACGGGCTCAAAAAGAGTTCGAATGCAGAAATTATGTGTAGTCAAAGATTCGGTCAAACAGGTGAATCAGGCGTTCCAAAAGGTGAAAAATTGATTGTCTCAAATCTAAGCAAAAATAATGCCAAGTCAAAGAACTCGTTGCCACGATTCTGACGTCGCTCGTTTCAGCTCGATCAGAGCTCGTACGAGCAAGATATGGCTGGTCAAAGTTGAGGGTTGACCATGCCGACTAGATAGTACAATGATGACGTTAGCATGCTGACATGGCAGACACAGTGGCAGTTTTTGATGTGGCAGATCTAGAGTTTGGTACATGGCAGATGGCGGCATCTAAGTCAGCAGATGATGTGGCAGGTCTGAAGATGTGGACCAATATAGCGTGACACATGTCACTGACGGACAAATGAGGTAATGCCACGTGGCCCAATGATTGGGTGCCACGTGGCACATGTGGCGGTTTGATTGTTAAAAGGTTAGTTTGTGTGGGTTGAATCCCTATTTTTTTGCTTGCTATTTTCACTCTCCACCAATATACCAAGCAACTTTCTTTGCTACATATACGAGCCTAGTTTCTATTTGATGAATGATAATAGAAATGAATCCCTATAAAAGGGGGTCGGGTGGTTTGAAACCCTAGTGGGAAGGAATGATTCAGGTGGATACAAAAGAACTAAAATTTTTGCAGTCTTAGAACTTGACAGAATTAGCATCACTGGAAAGAGGTCGCTAACACGGTCCTGACACAATTTGAATGGGCTCAAAAGGAGTTCGTATGTAGAAGTTAAGTGCAGTCAAAGGTTTGGTCAAATAGGTGAATCAGGGATTTGAAAAGGTGAAAATTTGATTGTCTCAAATCTAAGCAAAAATGATGCCAAATTCAAGAGCTCGTCGCCACAATTTCAACGCCGCTTGTTTTGCCTCGATCGGAGCTCATACGAGCAAGATATGGCGGGTCAAAGTCGAGGGTAGACTATGCTGACTAGACAATACAATGATGAGGTCAGCGTGCTGACATGGTAGACACAGTGGCAGTTGTTGACATCGCAGGTCCAAAGGTTGACATATGGCAGATGGCATCATCTGAGTGAGCAGATGACATGGCAGGTCTGACGCTATGGACCATGTCATGTCCCTCCATTATGTACTATTCATTCAAATCAAAGATATGAATGATATTATGAATTGAATATATTTAATATATTTAAATAATATTTATTTAAAACAATTAACAAGATATATTATTATTATATTTATAAATAACACATATAAACAATAATAATATATTATAAGTATATCTAATAATATAAATATAAATATTCTTATATTTATCTTATATTATAATATAAGTATAAATAATATAATATAAATCATATATCATTTATTATGATATAAATGATATAATATAAATAATATATCATTTATGATAATATAAATGATATAAGATAAATGCAAATAATATAAATAAACTATGTTAAGGGAGTTACGTATGGTTAGAACTAGTTTTACCACAGTTCATAAAAGGGAATAACATAAAGTAATAAAAATTCTAAAAGGGTAAGTATGTCTTTTACCACCAGGCATAATAAATATCCCTTGAAAGGGAAATAAATAAAGGTTGTGGGATAGAAAGAAAAGAGGATGGACAATAAATTTAAAAAAAAGAATATCCGATAAATAAATATATTTAGATCCGTATTATATTTATATATATATTTGTGAATCATAAGTAGAAAAGATATATAATAATAATAATAATAATAATAATAATAGTAAATATATATTTATTCATTGCATAATATAAGGGCATTCATATATGGAATGGGGCCTCTTGAGAAGATGCCGATCTCATAATAAGGAGCCCTTAACTAATACAAACAAATATCGAGTATCATCAAAGTTTAATAATATTTATTTATTAAGGGTGGTGATGGGTGGTAAATTACATCCCTTCAAACTTATAAATATTAATAGCCCCTCTAACAAAAGAAAAGGAATAGAAAAAGAGGGAAGAGAATAAATATCTACCGCAGCCAAAAAAGGGGGTGTGAAATATATATTATAAAATATATAAACGCAACAACAATGCAATAAAGATTATATTACGACGACATAGGTAAGGAATCCCAGGTAAATCTATAGCAGGTAAGTAAGTAATTATATTTACTTATTCAATTTATGATTTGTAAGAAGTTATATTTACTTGTTCAATTTATAACGTGTAAGATATAAATAATAAGGTTATGAATGTTGTGAATAATCCATTGAATGCTAGGAAGCTCTAATAATATCATATTAGGAAAAGTTAATAATAGTAGAGTAAACATCTAATGAAATATGCATTCAAGGGGAAATATCAATATACTAGTAATTATTGAATATCCAAGAAAGTGAATTTTTAAATAGAAGGCATGATGCCTAGAATAATAAGTATGGTCTATAAAGAGATTGATTATGAAATCATCCTTAAGAAGCAATCAACATGACCCTGGAGTACCGGGCTAGGATTAGTAGCCTTCCCCTTAATCCACCTACACACCTTATTAGTATGAGACTAGTGGTCAGAAGGAATCTAGTGTCTAGCACTCGAGCTGGCAAGTCATTGCCCCTCCAAGTTAAGAGCGAAGTATTGCTGGGTGTAGCATGAAGCTCTTAGACCTAGGGTAAGAACCAAGTATTGCTAGGTGTAGCATGAAGTTCTTGACCTTATGGTTGCGTAGGACCTAGATAATATTAATGGCCTAACGGTAGGTGAACCTCGAGCTGGCTATAAGCCCCTCCGAGCCAAGAGTGAAGTACCTCCAGGTGTGAGGTGAAGCCTTGGGCCTACGGCCGTGGGTTTTGGAATCCTTAACCCACCCTCTCATATTAGGTGAGTGGTCTGATTAATGGATAGGATTACGAACGTTCTCCCCGAGGTATGTCCATGACTCATGTGTGCTTAATGATATAAGATAGATCATGAACATGGATATATGACTAGAAAAGATATGGAAGAGATAAAGTTTATTATTTTTAAGCACTTTATGTGCACATGATGAAATGATTTGTATACTAATGTGCTCTTTTACAAGTTGAAATTGTTTGCAAGGTTGCGAACAATTTCAACTTGTAAAAGAGCACATTAGTACACAAGTTGTCATGTCCCTCCATTATGTATTATTCATTCAAATCAAAGTTATGAATGATATTATGAATTGAATATATTTAAGATATTTAAATAATATTTATTTAAAACAATTAACAAGATATATTATTATTATATTTATAAATAACACATATAAACAATAATAATATATTATAAGTATATCTAATAATATAAATATAAATATTCTTATATTTATCTTATATTATAATATAAGTATAAATAATATAATATAAATCATATATCATTTATTATGATATAAATGATATAATATAAATAATATAAAATAAATAATATATCATTTATGATAATATAAATGATATAATATAAATACAAATAATATAAATAAACTATGTTAAGGGAGTTACGTATGGTTAGAACTAGTTTTACCACAGCCCATAAAAGGGAATAACATAAAGTAATAAAAATTATAAAAGGGTAAGTATGTCTTTTACCACCAGGCATAATAAATATCCCTTGAAAGGGAAATAAATAAAGGTTGTGGGATAGAAAGAAAAGATGATGGACAATAAATTAAAAAAGGAATATCCAATAAATAAATATATTTAGATCCATATTATATTTATATATATATTTCTGAATCATAAGTAGAAAAGATATATAATAATAATAATAATAATAAGAAGAAGAAGAAGAAGAATATATAATAGTAAATATATATTTATTCATTGCATAATATAAGGGCATTCATATATGGAATGGGGCCTCTTGAGAAGATGCTGATCTCATAATAAGGAGCCCTTAACTAATACAAACAAATATCGAGTATCATCAAAGTTTAATAATATTTATTTATTAAGGGTTGTGACGGGTGGTAAATTGCATCCCTTCAAACTTATAAATATTAACCGGCCCCTCTAACAAAAAGGGAAGGAATAGAAAAAGGGAAGGAAGAGAATAAATATCTACTGCAACTAAAAAAGGGGGTGTGAAATATATATTATAAAATATATAAATGCAACAGCAATGCAATAAAGATTATATTAGGGCGACATAGGTCAGGAATCCCAGGTAAATCTACAGCAGGTAAGTAAGTAATTATATTTACTTATTCAATTTATGATTTGTAAGAAGTTATATTTACTTGTTCAATTTATAACGTGTAAGATATAAATAATAAGGTTATGAATGTTTTGAATAATCCATTGAATGCTAGGAAGCTCTAATAATATCATATTAGGAAAAGTTAATCATAGTAGAGTAAACATCTAATGAAATATGCATTCAAGGGGAAATATCAATATACTAGTAATTATTGAATATCCAAGAAAGTGAATTTTTAAATAAAAGGCATGATGCCTAGAATAATAAGTATGTTCTATAAAGAGATTGATTATGAAATCATCCTTAAGAAGCAATCAACATGACCCTGGAGTACCAGGCTAGGATTAGTAGCCTTCCCCTTAATCCACCTACACACCTTATTAGTATGAGACTGGTGGTCAGAAGGAATCTGGTGTCTAGCACTCGAGCTGGCAAATCATTGCCCCTCCAAGCTAAGAGCGAAGTATTGCCGGGTGTAGCATGAAGCTCTTAGACCTAGGGTAAGAACAAAGTATTGCCGGGTGTAGCATGAAGTTCTTGACCTTATGGTTGCGTAGGACCTAGATAATATTAATGGCCTAACGGTAGGTGAACCTCGAGCTGGCTATAAGCCCCTCCGAGCCAAGAGTGAAGTACCTCCGGGTGTGAGGTGAAGCCTTGGGCCTACGGCCATGGGTCTTGGAATCCTTAACCCACCCTCTCATATTAGGTGAGTGGTCTGATTAATGGATAGGATTACGAACGTTCTCCCCGAGGTATGTCCATGACTCATGTGTGATTAATGATATAAGATAGATCATGGACTAATGATGTGAATGTGTGTTAATGCATAATGATGAAATGAATTATATGAAACTTAATGTGAATATAATCTAATATGTTTCAGTCTTAATGATTATATGTTGAAAGAAATGATTAAAGATTACTAATGTTCTCTTTTACTAAGTTGGAGTTGTGTTAAAAAGTGAAAAATTTTAGCTTACTAGAAGGGGACATTACAGACCAATCCAGCTTGACACGTGTCACTGATAGATGAAAGAGGTAATGCCACATGGCCCAATGATTGGGTGCCATGTGGTACAGGTGGCAGTTTTATTGTTAAAAGATTAGTTTGTTGGTGTCGAACCCCTGACCTCCTGCTTGTTATTTTCACTCTCCACCAATATACCAAGCGGCTTTCTTTGCTACATATATTGGCCTCCTTTCTATTTAAAGGATGATAATAGAAACGAATCCTTATAAAAGGGCGTCGGATGGTTTGAAGCCCGAGTGGGGAGGAATGATCCAGGTGGATCCAGAAGACTGAAAAATTTTGCAGTCTGAGGACATAACAAAATCAGCATCATTGGAAAGAGGTTGTTGACATAATCTTAAAGCAATTTGAATGGGCTCAAAAGGAGTTTGTATGCAAAAGTTATGTGCAGTCAAAGGTTCGGTCAAATAGGCGAATCAGAAGTTCAAAAAGGTGAAAAATTGATTATCTCAAATCCAAGAAAAAATGATGCCAAGTCAAAGAGCTTGTTGTCATGATTTTGACGCTGCTCATTCCGCCTTGATCGAAGCTCATTCGAGCAGGATACGGCTGGTCAAAGTTGAGAGTTGACCATGCTGACTAGATAGTACAATGATGACGTTAGAATATTGACATGGCAGACACAGTGGCAGTTGTTGACATGGCAGGTCTAGAGTTTGACACGTGGCAGATGGCGGCATTTGAGCCAGTAGATGACGTGGCAAGTCTGAAGATATGGACCAATCCAGAGTGACACGTGCCACTAACAGAAGAATAAGGTATTGCCACGTGGCCCAATGATTGGGTGCCACATGGCACATATGGCGGTTTGATTGTTAAAAGGTTTGTTTGTGGGGGTCGATCTGCTGACCTCCTACTTGCTATTTTCACTCTCCACCAATATACCAAGTGGCTTTCTTTGCTCCTTATACGGGCCTCCTTTCTATTTAAAGAATGATAATAGAAATGAGTCCCTATAAAAGGGGGTCCGGTGGTTTGAACCCCTAGTGGGGAATAATGATCTAGATAGATACAGAAGAACTAAAAATTTTACAGTTTCAGAACCTGAAGGAATCAACATCATTGAAAGGAGGTCGCTGACACGATCCTGACACAACTTGAATGGGCTCAAAAGGAGTTCGTATGTAGATGTTATGTGCAGTAAAAGGTTCTGTCAAATAGGCAAATCAGGTATTCAAAAAGGTGAAAAATTGATTGTCTCAAATTTGAGCAAAAATGATGCCAAGTCGAAGAGCTCGCCGCCACGATTTCAACACCGCTCGTTTCGCCTCGATCGAAACTCGTACGAGAAAGATATGACCGATCAAAGTTGAGGGTTGACCATGTGCACTAGGCAGTACAATGTTGACATGATGCAAGAGCATCCAATGGTGTAAGGGTAATCTTGCATCACCCAAAAAAATGTGTTTCAAAATTGTTGATGTTCTTTCCATTTCTTTTCAAAATTTGTAGTTTTGGTTCCATAATCGCTTGAATAATGATGTAGAACTTTCAGCTTTTCCAAACTGCTAAAAATAGTAACTTGCTATTTTTTAGAAATTTTGCATTTGGGCATAGATTGAAGTGAAAATTTACAGGTAGTTACATAACGGAAATATAAGAACTTTGGTGAAGGAATCACACAAAGATCATTTGTGAGTTGAAAGATATTAAAGTTTCTGTTTCCTGAAAAATATCTGAAAATTATTCAAACTCAGGTTTGAGGCACTAAATGGGCCCGTATGGGCTTGAAAATGGCTAGAACTGGCAGAGCTGATTCTTAGCGCGTAGAGCACTCCGCGCATTTTTTGATGCATAAAACGGTTCGTCAATCGGACACCCATATCAAAAGTTATGGCTCCCGGAAGTCAACCTTTTTTTTCGAGGGAGATGTAAATTTTGAAATTAGATTGTTGGTCGCCAAAAAGGCTATTAATAACCATTTTTGGGAACCCTAGGCAGTAGTAGAGTTAAAGGGGCAAGTGTGGAGTCAAGAATAGGTAGGAAAATAGAAACCCTAGCTAATTTGGGGTTACAAAAGGCAGGTGATTCTAGGGTCTTGTGACAGGAAGCTGTAATGTGTTGTAGCCTATGAAGGGTTGATTCGTCCGATTGTATTTGAGCTTCTGTAATGTAACAAGCTATCCAAATCAATAAAGGAAGTTCTATTTTCTGTGTGCAACTTCTGTTGATTGTGTGTTTTATTATTTACCCCCTTCATCAAGTGGTATTAGAGCAAGGGTTCCTGAGTGTGTAGACAGATCGCCGATCGGTAGGCAGTTTGCACCAAGACCTGAGGTTGTGGGTTTGTTGCAAAGATCAAGATGCCCCCACAAAGAAATCGTATTGGGAGTTCTTTGATGGAAGAAGGTTTTAGAGCCCTACAAAGGCAAATCGATGCATTGCAGGAGGAGCTACGAAGAGGGTTTGAGCCAAGAACAAGAGAAGAAAGCGAAGATAAAGCTGAAGAAGAGCTATATGAGGAAGAACAAGAAGTTGCAGGAGATCCTATAGAATTTAGGTTGTTAAGGGCCATTTCTAAGATTGGAAAGAGGCCCAAGATCAAAGTTTCTACATATTCTGGGGATTTGAATCTGAAACAGCTTATTGATTGGATCAATGACATGGAGGAATATTTTGAGTATGAAGATGTAGAAGACCCAGATCGGGTCAAGTTTGCAAAAACAAAATTGAAAGGCCATGCCAATATTTGGTGGAAGGAGGTCCAGTTAGAGAGGAACAAAAGAGGAAAAGGAAAGATCACTAGATGGGATCAGATGGTGGAGAAACTGAAGAAGCAGTTCATTCCTGTGGACTATGAGATGGACTTGCTAAAGAAGCTACAAGGACTAAAGTAAGGTAACAAATCTATTAAGGAGTATACATAAGAGTTTTATAAAATTACTATTAGGACAGGCCATTCAGAGCCCAACAAGGAGAAGGTAGCCAATTACATTAATGGGTTGAGGCCAAGTATTCAAGAGGAGTTGAGCCTGGTCAAAATGACCACCATAAAAGATGCATACCAATTTTCCCTAAAGGTGGAAGAGAAGCTAAATAAAAGATGCATACCAATTTTCCCTAAAGGTGGAAGAGAAGCTAAATAAGAGATTTGATAGCAAGCAAAGGGGAAGAGGTCAAGGCGGAAGGACTGGCGGAAGACCCTTTGGGGGCTAGAATGAAGATTCAAAGAAAAGTGAAGAATCTAGCACTAGTCGAAATCAAAGAGGAGATAATACCTACCGCCCTCATGACCAGAACAATGGTGAGCAAAGAGGAAGAGGAAGAGGCAGACCAGGGCAAGGACATGGCAGACCGGGGCAAGGACGTGGAAGAGAAGGTTTCAGAGGAACCTGTTTTTAATGTGGAGAAGAAGGGCATTGAGCATACGAGTGTCCACAACATCAAGGAAGGATGAATAGAAAACCTAAAGGTAATGCACAAGTTGCACATGTAGATGAAGATGCACAGTCTAAGCATTCTGAATATGCTGAAAGGGGAGAAACCCTAGTGGTCAGAAGAACCTTGTTGAATGAGGAGAAAGAACCAAATCAGAGGAAAAGTTTATTTCGCAAAAGGTGTAAATGTGAAGGTAAGTGTTGTGATATTATTGTTGATAGTGGACGCACTGATAATCTTATTTTAGAGAAGATGGTTGAAAAGTTAAAGTTGACAAGAAGAAAGCATCCGCATCCATATTGGATTGCATGGTTACAGAAGGACCATAGAGTTTTGGTCAATGAACAGTGTTTAGTGAAGTTCAAGATTGGAGACTACCATGATGAGGTGTTGTATGATATCATACCAATGGACGCATGTCATATGTTGTTGGGGAGACTGTGGCAGTATGATAGGAGCATTGTCCATGATGGCCGTGCAAACACATATTCCCTAACAAAAGATAGAGTTCGTCATAAATTGAAGCCCTTGAAGGTGGAAGAAAAGGTATGTAGTACTGCTAGAATTTGTTTGGTAGATGGTAGAAAATTTTTGGAGGGTATGAAGCATGAGTGTCATTGCTTTGCATTAATCCCTAAAATTAGTCAGGAGAAATGTGAAGGTGTACCAGCAGAAGTTTTGGATATGTTGGAAGAATTTTAGGACATTATCCCTGATAATGTACCAGAGGGTTTACCACCAGTGAGGAAGATAAGCCATCAAATGGATTTGATACCAGGAGCCAGTTTGCCGAATAAGGCAGCCCATAGGATGACTCCAACAGAGAGTGAAGAGTTGAACAAACAAGTTTAGGAGTTGTTGAGGAAGGGATTGATAAGGGAGATCCTAAGTCCATGTGCAGTACTTGCAGTACTAGCACCAAAGAAGGATGGAGAATGGAGGATGTGTACAGACTCTCAAGCCATCAATAAGATAATGATCAAGTATAGATTTCCATTGCCAAGAATGGATGACATCATGGATTGTTTGAGTGGAGCCAAGTACTTCACGAAGATTGACCTAAAGAGTGGGTATCACGAGATTCGTATCAGAGAAGGAGATGAATGGAAGATAGCCTTCAAGACAAAGGAAGGTTTGTATGAGTGGTTAGTCATGCCATTTGGGCTAACCAATACACCAAGCACATTCATGCGGCTCATGAACGATGTACTGAAAGAATTTTTGAGAAGTTTTGTTATTGTTTATTTGGATGATATTTTGATTTTCAGTAAGACTTGGGATGAGCATCTGATGCATATCAGAAGAGTTCTAGAGAAGCTGAGGGAGGAGAAGTTGCTGATTAATCTAAAGAAATGTAGTTTTGCAAAGAAGGAGTTGGTATACCTAGGATTTGTTGTCTCAGAGGAAGGTCTTAAGATAGACCTAGAGAAGATGAGGGCTATCATTGAATGGCCTACGCCGAGGAGTGCCATAGAGGTAAGATCTTTTCATGGCTTGGCAAGTTTTTATAGAAAGTTTATTAGGAATTTTAGTAGCATTTGTGCACCCCTAACTGAGACAATGAGAGGGAATAGAAAAGAGTTTAGATGGACTAAAGGAGCAAACAAGAGATTTGATACATTGAAGCAGAAAGTCGTAGAACAACTTGTTTTGGCACTTCCAGATTTTAATAAGGTATTTCAAGTAGATTGTGATGCTAGTGGTAGTGGTATAGGAGCTGTTTTGAGCCAAGAAGGTAAGCCCATTGCCTATTTTAGTGAGAAGCTTAATGATGCCAAGAAAAAGTATTATGTTTATGATCAGGAATTTTATGCAATAGTTTAGGCTTTGAAGAAATGGAGACATTATTTGTTTCCAAAAGAGTTTGTTTTATATACTAATCATCAGGCTTTGCAGTATCTTAATAGTCAAGGAAAGTTAAACCAAAAGCATTTAAAATGGGTTGAGTTTTTGCAGAGCTATACTTTTGTTTTGAAGCACAGGAGTGGGAAGTCTAACAGAGTTGCAGATGCCTTGAGTAGAAGGCAAAACTTGTTGACAAAAATGAAGAAAGAGGTTGTTGGGTTGGGTGAGCTCAAAAGTTTGTATCCAAAAGATCCAAATTTTGTAGAGGCTTGGAAACCTTGTTTGGAACCTGTTACTTTAGACAGGACAAAATGGTTGGATTTCATTATCCAAGATGGCATGTTGTTTAGAGGAAGCCAGTTGTGCATTCCAAGGAGTTCCATGAGAGAGAACCTGATTAAGGAGAAGCATAGTGGAGGATTGGCTGGACACTTTGGTCAAGATAAGACCATTGCTGTTGTTGGTGAAAATTATTATTGGCCACAGTTGCAGCAGGATGTGAGGAAATTTGTACAGAGTTGTAGAGTGTGTTAGATGGCAAAAGGAACAAGTTAGAATACAAGGCTATATCAACCACTACCTGTACCAGAGAAGCCATGGGATGATATCAGTATGGATTTTGTTCTTGGTTTACCAAGGACATAGAGAGGACATGATTCCATTTTTGTGGTGGTGGACAAATTCTCAAAGATGGCACATTTCATTCCTTACAAGAAAACTAATGATGATGTTCATATTGTGAATTATTTTTTAGAGAGGTGGTGAGATTACACGGTCTACCAAAGAGCATAGTTTCAGATCGAGATACCAAGTTTGTTGCTTATTTCTGGATGACATTTTGGAAGAAGTTGAAAATAGATTTGAAGTTCAGTTCTGCACACCATCCACAGATTGATGGACAGACCGAAGTGGTGAATAGGAGTTTGGGTAACCTGCTACGATGCTTAGTAGGAGATAAGCCCAAGGGATGGGATTTGATTTTACCACAGGTAGAATTTGCTTACAATAATTCTGTCAATAGGAGTACTGGTAAATCCCCATCCCAGATTGTATATGGCAATAGCCCAAGAAATGCTTCTGAGTTAAGAAAGTTGGACAAAGGAGAAACGACAAGTGCCGAAGCTGAAGACTTTGTAGAACATATGAAGAATTTGCATGAAGAGGTGAAAAAACACATTAATAAGATGAATATTCAGTACAAGGCTAAGACAGATCAAAAGAGGAGATATAAGGGATTCCAGGTAGGAGATGAAGTCATGGTTCACTTGAGAAAAGAAAGGTTCCTAATTGGAACATACAATAAGCTGAAAATGAAGAAATTTGGACCATGCAAAATTTTGAAGAAACATGATTTAGGAAATGCATATGAGGTAGAGCTACCGAGTGGGATCAACATTTCCCCTATTTTCAACATTGTTGATTTATCAGAATATTATGAAGGTGGAACAGAGGATGGAACAATAGAAGAACAGTGGAGTATTCTAGCATCTACTTCAACAGAGGAGATAGAAGAGATCTTGGATAGCCATGTGGGAAGTACTCAGAACAGACAATATGAAGAATATCTAGTGAAATGGAAAGGAAGACCTATTGAATATTCTTCTTGGTTGTCTAAGGTAGAGGTTGACTGTTTGGGTTTTCCTCACATAAACACTCGAGACGTGATAGGGTCACTTCTCAAATTACCCTGGGTGTCTGATGCAGGAGCATCCAGTGGTGTAAGGGCAATCTTGTATCACCCAAAAAAATATGTGTTTCAAAATTGTTGATGTTCTTTCCATTTCTTTTCAAAATTTGTGGTTTTGGTTCCATAATCGCTTGAATAATGATGTAGAACTTTTAGTTTTTTCAAACTGCTAAAAATAGTAACCTACTATTTTTTAGAAAGTTTGCATTTAGGTATGGATTGAAGTGAAAATTTATAGGAAGTTACATAACGAAAAATATAAGACCTTTGGCAAAGGAACCACACAAAGATCATTTGCGAGCTGAAAGATATTAAAGTTTTTGTTTCCTGAAAAATACCTGAAAATTATTCAAATTCAGGTTTGGGGCACTAAATGGCCCAGTACAGGCCCAAAAATGGTTGGAACTGATAGAGTTGGTTCTTAGCACATAGAGCACTCCACGAGCTTTCTGACGCATAAAACGGTTTGTCAATCAAACACACAGATCAAAAGTTATGGCTCCCAGAAGTTGACCTTTTTTTGAGGGAGATGTAAATTTTAAAATTAGGTTGTTGGCCACCAAAAATGCTATTAATAACCATTTTTGGGAACCCTGGGTAGTAGTAGAGTTAAGGGGGCAAGTGTGGAGTCAAGAATAGATAGGAAAATAGAAACCCTAGCTAATTTAGGGTTACAGAAGGCAGGTGATTCTAGGGTCTTGTGACAGGAAGCTGTAATGTGTTACAACCTGTGGAGGGTTGATTCCTTTGATTGTATTTGAGCTTCTGTAATGCAACAAGTTGTCTAAATCAATAAAGGAAGTTCTATTTTCTATGTGTAACTTCTATTGATTATGTGTTTTATGATTTACCCCCTTCATCACGACATCAGCATGCTAACATGATAAACATAGTGGTAGTTCTTGACGTGGTAGGTCCAGAGGTTGACTCGTGGTAGATGGTGGCATCTAAGTCAACAAATGATGTGGTAGGTCTGAAGATGTGGACCAATCCAGCGTGACATGTGTCACTGACGGACGAATGAGGTAATGCCATGTGACCTAATGATTGGGTGCCATGTGGTACATGTGGCAATTTGATTGTTAAAAGGTTAGTTTGTGGGGTCAAACTTTGCTATTTTCACTCTCAACCAATATACCAAGCAGTTTTATTTGCTACATATATGGCCTTCCTTTGTATTAAAAGAATGATAATAGAAATGAATCCCTATAAAGGGGGGTCGGGTGGTTTGAACCCCTAGTGGGAAGGAGTGAACTAAATGGATCCAGAAGACCTAAAAATTTTACAGTCTCAGAACCTGATGGAGTCATCGTCATTGGAAAAAGGTCACTGGCATGATCTAGACGCAACTTGAACATGCTCAAAAGGAGTTCATATGCAGAAGTTGTGTGTAGTAAAAGTTTCGGTCAAATAGGTGAATCATGCGTTCAAAAAGGTGAAAAATTTATTGTCTCAAATCCAAGAAAAAATGATGCTAAGTCAAAGAGTTCGTTGCCATGATTTTGACGCCACTCGTTTCGCCTTGATCAAAGTTTGTATGAGCAAGATATGGCCGGTCAAAGTTAGGGTTGACCACACTAACTAGATAGTACAATGATGACATCATCATGCTGACATGGTAGACACAGTGGCAGTTGTTGGCGTGGTAGGTCCAGATGTTAACACGTGGCAGATGGTGGGATTTGACTCAACAGATGACGTGAAAAATCTGAAGATGTGGACCAATCTAGCATGACACGTGTCACTAACGAATGAATGAGCAAATCCCATGTGGCCCAATGATTGGATGCCACATGGCACATGTGGCGATTTGCTTCGATTTGCTTGATAAATGGTTGGTTTGTGGGGGTTGAACCCCTGACCTCCTACTTCCTATTTTCACTCTCCACCAATATACCAAGCAGATTTTATTGCTACATATACGGGCCTCCTTTCTATTTAAAGAATGATAATAGAAACAAATCCCTATAAAAGGGGGTCGAGTGGTTTGAACACCCAGTGGAGAGGAATGATCTAGGTGGATCCAGAAGACCTAAAAGTCTTGTAGTCTCAGAACCTGACGGAATCAGCATCATTGGAAAGAGGTCGCTGACATAATCATAGCGCAACTTGAACGGGCTCAAAAGGAGTTCGTATGCAGAAGTTATGTGCAATCAAAGGTTTGATCAAACAGGTGAATCATGCATTCGAAAAGGTGAAAAATTGATTGTCTTAAATCCAAGCAAAAATGATGCCAAGTCAAAGAGCTCGTCACCACGATTCTGACGCTGCTCGTTTCACCTCAATCAGAGCTCATACGAGCAAGATATGGCTGGTCAAAGTTGAGGGTTGACCATGCCGACTAGACAGTATAATGATGACGTCAGCATGCTGACATGGTAGACACAATGGCAATTGTTGATGTGGTAGATCCAGAGTTTGACACATGGCAGATGGCGTCATCTGAGTTAGCAGATGATGTGGCAGGTCTAAAGATGTGGACCAATCTGATGTGACACGTGTCACTAACCGACGAATGAGGTAATGCCACGTGGCCCACTGATTGGGTGCCATGTGGCAGTCTGATTGTTAAAAGGTTGGTTTGTGGGGGTCGAACCCCTGACCTTCTGCTTTCTTTTTTCACTCTCCACCAATATACCAAGCGGCTTTCTTTGCTACATATACGGGCTTCCTTTCTATTTAATGAATGATAATATAAACAAATCCCTATAAAAGGGGGTCGGGTGGTTTAACCCCTAGTGGGGAGGAACAATACAGGTGGATACAGAAGAACTAAAAATTTTATAGTCTTAGAACCTGATGGAATTATCATCCTTGGAAAGAGGTCACTTACATGATCCTGACGTAACTTCAATAGGCTCAAAAGGAGTTCGTATGTAGAAGTTATGTGCAGTCAAATGTTTAGTCAAATAGGGGAATCAGGTGTTCAAAAAGGTCAAAAATTGATTTTCTCAAATCCAAGCAAAAATGAGGCCAAGTCAAAGAGCTTGTCTTCGCGATTCTGACGTTGCTCATTTCGCCTCAATCGGAGCTCGTACAAGCAAGATATGGCTGGTCAAAGTTGAGGGTTGACTATGTTAATTAGATAATACAATGATGACGTCAACATGCTGACATGTCAGACACAGTGGCAGGTGCAGAGGTTGGCACATGGGAGATGGCAGCATCTAAGTCAACAAATGACGTGGCAGGTCTGATGATGTGGACCAATCTAGCATGACAAGTGTCATTGAAGGATGAATGAGGCAATGCCACATGGCCCAATGATTGGGTGCCACGTGGCACATGTGGCAGTTTGATTGTTAAAAGATTAGTTTGTGGGGGTCGAACCCCTAACCTCCTGCTTGCTATTTTCACTCTTCACCAATATACCAAGCGGCTTTCTTTGCTACATATACATGCTTCCTTTCTATTTAAAGAATGATAATAGAAACGAATCCCTATAAAAGGGGGTTGGGTGGTTTGAACCCCAAGTGGGGAGGAATGACCTAGGTGGATACAAAAAAATGAAAAATTTTGCAGTCTAAGAACATTATGGAATCAGTATCATTGGAAAGAGGTTGCTGACACAATCCTAATGTAACTTGAATAGTGTCAAAATGAGTTCGTATACAGAAGTTATGTGTAGTCAAAGGTTCGGTCAAATAGGTGAATCAGGCATTCAAAAAGGTAAAAAATTGATTGTCTCAAATCTAAGGAAAAATGATGCCAAGTCGAAGAGCTTGTCGCGATGATTTTGACGTTGCTCATTTCACCTTGATTGGAGCTCGTACGAGCAAGATATGGTCTGTCAAAGTTAAGGGTTGACCATGCTAACTAGACAGTACCATGATGATGTCAGCATGCTAACATGGCAGACACAATGAAAGTTGTTGACGTGGCAGGTCTAGAGGTTGACATGTGGCAGATAGCAGCATCTGAGTTAGCAAATGACGTGGCATGTCTAAAGATGTGGATCAATTTAGCATGACACGTGTCACTGACGGATGAATGAGGTAATGCTAGGTAGCCTAATGATTGGACGCCACGTGGCACATGTGGCAGTTTGATTGTTGTAAAGTTTGGTTTGTGGAGTCAAACCTTGATATTTTCACTCTCTACCAATATACCAAGCAGCTTTCTTTGTTACATATATGGGCTTCCTGTCTATTTAAAGAATGATAATAGAAATGAATCCCTATAAAAGGGGGTCAGGTGGTTTGAACTCCCAATGGGAAGGAATAATCTAAATGGATCTAGAAGACCTAAAAATTTTGCAGTCTTAGAACTTGACGGAATCAACATCATTGGGAAGCGGTCGCTGGCACGATGCTGACACAACTTGAAAGGGCTCAAAATGAGTTCATATGCAGAAGTTATGTGCAGTCAAAAGTTTGGTCAAATAGGTGAATCATGTGTTCAAAAAGGTGAAAAATTTATTGTCACAAATCTAAGTAAAAATGATGCCAAGTCGAAGAGCTCGTTGCCACGATTTCGACACCACTCATTTTGCCTTGATTGGAGCTCGTACTAGCAAGATATGGTTGGTCAAAATTGAGGGTTGACCATGTTGACCAGATAGTACAATGATGACGTCATCATACTAACATGGTAGACACATTGGCAGTTGTTGGCATGGTAGGTCCAGATGTTGACACATGGCAGATGGTGACATTTGACTCAACAGATGATGTGGCAAGTCTAAAGATGTGGACCAATCCAGCTTGACACGTGTCACTGATGGATGAATGAGCGAATGCCATGTGGCCCAATGATTGAGTGCCACATGGCACATGTGGTGATCTTCTTGTTAAAAGGTTGGTTTGTGCAGGTCAAACCCCTGACCTCCTGCTTCTTACTTTCACTCTCCACCAATATACCAAGTGGCTTTCATTGCTACATATACGGGAAAAAATGATGCCAAGTCAAAGCGCTCGTCACCACAATTCTTACGCCACTCGTTTCACCTCGATTAGAGCTCGTATGAGCAAGATATGGCTGGTCAAAGTTAAGGGTTGACCATGCCGACTAGATAGTATAATAATGACGTTAGCATGTTCACATGGCAGACACAGTGGTAGTTGTTGACGTGGTAGATCCAAAGTTTGACACATGGTAGATGGCAGCATCTGAGTCAACAGATGACGTGGAAGGTCTAAAGATGTGGACCAATACAATGTGACACATTTCACTGATAGATGAATGAGGTAATGCCACATGGCCCAATAATTGGGTGCCACGTGACACATGTGGCAGTTTGATTGTTAAAAGGGTGGTTTTTGGGGGTCGAACCCCTGACCTCCTGCGTGCTTTTTTCACTCGCCACCAATATACCAAGCGGCTTTGTTTTCTACATATATGGGCCTCCTTTCTATTTAATGAATAATAATAGAAATGAATCCCTATAAAAAGTGGTCAGGTGGTTTGAACCCCCAGTGGGGAGGCATGATCTAGGTGAATACAAAAGAACTAAAAATTTTGCAAGCTTAGAACCTGACAGAATCAGCATCATTGGAAAGAGGTCGCTGACACGATCCTGACGCAACTTGAATGGGCTCAAAAGGAGTTTATATGTAGAAGTTATGTGCAGTCAATAATTTGGTCAAAAAGGTGAATCAGGGGTTCGAAAAAGTGAAAAACTGATTGTCTCAAATCCAAGCAAAAATGATGCCAAGTCGAGGAGCTCGTCACCACAATTCTGATGCCGCTTGTTTTGACTCGATCAGAGCTCGTACGGGCAAGATATGGCCAGTCAAAGTTGAGGGTTGACCTTGCTAACTAGACAATACAATGAAGACGTCAGCATGCTGACATGGCAGACACAGTGACAGTTGTTGACATGGCAGGTCCAGACTTTGACACATGGCAGAAGGTGTCATCTGAGTCAGCAGATGACGTGGCAGGTCTGATGATGTGGACCAATCCAGCGTGACATGTGTCACTGAAGGATGAATAAGGTAATGCCATGTGGTCTAATGATTGGGTGCCATGTGGCACATGTGGCAGTTTGATTGTTAAAAGATTAGTTTGTGGGTGTCGAACCCCTGACCTCCTGCTTGCTATTTTCAATCTCCACCAATATACCAAGCGGCCTTCTTTGCTACATATACGGGCCTCCTTTCTATTTAAAGAATGATAATTGAAACGAATCCCTATAAAAGAGGGTCGGGTGGTTTGAACCCCAAGTGGGGAGGAATGATCTAGGTGGATCCAGAAGACCGAAAAATTTTGCTATCAAAGAACATGATAGAATCAACATCATTGGAAAGAGGTTGCTGACACGATACTAACGCAACTTGAATGGGCTCAAAAGGAGTCCCTATGCAGAAGTTATGTGTAGTCAAAGGTTTGGTCAAACATGTGAATCAAGCATTCTAAAAGGTGAAAAATTGATTGTCTCAAATCCAAGAAAAAATGATGCCAAGTAGAAGAGCTCGTTGTCATGATTTTGACACTACTCATTTCGCCTCGATCAGAGCTTATACAAGCAAGATATGGCCGGTCAAAGTTGAAAGTTGACCATGCTGACTAGACAGTACAATGATGATGTTAGCATGCTGACCTCGCAGACACATTGGCGGTTGCTGACATGGCAGGTCCAAAGTTTGACACATGGCAGATGATAGCATCTTTGTCAACAGATGACATGGTAGATCTGAAGATGTGGACCAATCCAGGGTGACACGTGCCACTGATGAAAGAATGAGGTAATGTCACGTGGCCCAGTGATTGGGTGCCATGTGGCACATCTGTTTGATTGTTAAAAGGTTTGTTTGTGGGGATCGATCTCCTGAACTCCTGCTTGCTATTTTTACTCTCCACCAATATACTAAGTAGCTTTCTTTGCTACATATACGGGCCTCCTTTCTATTTAAAGAATGATAATAGAAACGAATCCCTATAAAAGGGGGTCCAGTGGTTTGATCCCCTAGTGGAGAATAATGATCTAGATGGATATAGAAGAACTAAAAATTTTGCAGTTTCAAAACTTGATGGAATCAGTATCATTGGAAAGAGGTCGCTGACACGATCCTGACACAACTTGAATGGGCTCAAAAGGAGTTTGTATGTAGAAATTATGTGCAATGAAAAGTTCAGTCAAACAGGTGAATCAGGCGTTCATTAACGTGAAAAATTGATTGTCCCAAATCTTAAAAAATGGTGCCAAGTCGAAGAGCTCGTCGCCATGATTTCGACGCCGCTCATTTCACCTTGATTGGAGCTTGTACGAGCAAGATATGGCCAGTCAAAATTGAGGGTTGACCATGTCAAATAGACAGTACAATGATGACATCAGCATGCTGACATGGCAGATACAGTGGCAGTTGTTGACGTGGTAGGTCTAGAGGTTGACACATGGCAGATGGCGGCATTTGAGTCAGCAGATGATGTGGCAGATCTGAAGAGTGGACCAATCCAGCGTGACACGTGTCACTGACGGACGAATGAGGTAATGCCATGTGGCCTAATAATTGGATGCCATGTGGCACATGTGGCAGTGTGATTGTTAAAAGGTTAGTTAGTGGAGTTGAACCTTGCTATTTTCACTCTCCACCAATATAACAAGAGGCTTTCTTTGCTACATATACGGGCTTCCTTTCTATTTAAAGAATGATAATAGAAACGAATCCCTATAAAAGGGGGTCGAGTGGTTTGAACCCCAAGTGGGAAGGAATGATCTAAATGGATGCAGAATACCTAAAAATTTTGCAGTCTGAGAACCTAACGGAATCAGTATCATTGGAAAGAGGTCGCTGGCACGATCTTGAGGCAACTTGAATGGGCTCAAAAGGAGTTTGTATGCAAAATTTATGTGCAGTCAAAGGTTCGGTCAAACAGGTGAATCATGTGTTGAAAAAGGTGAAAATTTTATTGTCTCAAATCCAAGCAAAAATGATGCCAAGTTGAAGAGTTCGTCGCCACGGTTCTGACGCCGCTCGTTTCGCCTTGATCAGAACTAGTAGGAGAAATATATTGCCATTCAAAGGTGAGGGTTGACCATGCTGACTAGACAGTACAATGATGATGTCATCATGCTGACATGACAGACACAGTGGCAGTTGTTGGTGTGGCAGGTCCAGATGTTGACACGTGGCAGATGGCAGTATTTGACTCAACAGATGACATGGCAAGTTTGAAGATGTGGACCAATACTGCATGACATGTGTCACTAACAGATGAATGAGCAAATGTCACGTGGCCCAATGATTGGCTGCCTCGTGTCACATGTGGCAATTTACTTATTAAAAGGCAGGTTTGTGGGGGTCAGACCCCTAACCTCCTGCTTCCTATTTTCACTCTCCACCAATATACCAAGCGGCTTTCATTGCTACATATACGAGCCTCCTTTCTATTTTGAGGAATGATAATAGAAACAAATCCCTATAAAAAGGGGTCGGGTGGTTTGAACCCCCAGTGGGGAGGAATGATCTAGGTGGATCCAAAAGACCTAAAAATATTGTAGTCTCATAACCCAATGGAATCAGTATCATTGGAAAGAAGTCGCTAACACGATCCTAACACAACTTGAACAAGCTCAAAAGGAGTTCGTATGTAGAAGTTATGTGCAGTCAAAGGTTTGGTCAAACATGCGAATCAAGAGTTCAAAAAGGTGAAAAAATAATTGTCTCAAATCCAAGCAAAAATGATGTCAAGTCAAAGAGCTTGTCCCCATGATTCTGACGCAGCTCGTTTCGCCTCGATTAGAACTCGTATGAACAACATATGGCTAGTCAAAGTTGAGGGTTGACCATGCCGACTAGATAGTACAATGATGACATCAGCATGCTGACATGGCAGACATAATGACAGTTGTTGATGTGGCAAATCTAGAGTTGACACATGGTAGATGGCGGCATCTGAGTCAGAAGATGATGTGGCAGGTATGAAGATTTGCACTAATCCAGAGTGACACGTGTCACTGACAGATATTTGAGGTAATGCGACATGGCCCACTGATTGGGTGCCACATGGCACATGAGGCGGTTTGATCATTAAAAGGTTGGTTTGTGGGGTTCGAACCCCTGACCTCCTGCTTGCTTTTTTCACTCTCCACCAATATACCAAGCAGCTTTCTTTGCTACATATACGATCTTCAGTTCTATTTAATGAATGATAATACAAATGAATCCCTATAAAAGGGAGTCAGGTGGTTTGAACCCCCAGTGGGGAGGAATGATCCAAGTGGATACATAAGAACTAAAAGTTTTGCAGTCTTAAAACTTGATGTAATCAACGTCATTGGAAAGAGGTCGCTGACACGATCCTGACACAACTTGAACGGGCTCAAAAGGAGTTCGTACGCAGTCAAAGGTTTGGTCAAATAGGTGAATCAGACATTCAAAAAGGTGAAAATTTGATTGTCTCAAATCCAAGCAAATATGATGCCAAGTCGAAGAGCTCGTCGCCATGATTGTGACGCTGGTCATTTCACCTCAATTAGAGCTCGTATAGTATAATGATGATGTCAGCATGCTGACATGGTAGACACAGTGGCAGTTGTTGATGTGGCAGGTCCAGAGTTTGACATGTGGCAGATGGCCGCATCTGTGTCTGCAGATGACATGGCAGATCTAAAGATGTGGACCAATCCAGCATGACACATGTCACTGACAGAAAATGAGGTAATGCCACGTAGCCTAATGATTGGGTGCCACGTGGTACATGTGGCAATTTGATTGTTAAAAGTTTGGTTTGTGGGGGTCGAACCCCTTACCTCTTGCTTGCTATTTTCACTCTCCACCAATATACCAAGTGGCTTTCCTTGCTACATATACAGGCCTCCTTTTGATTTAAAGAATGATAATAGAAACGAATGCCTATAAAAAGGGGTCGGGAGGTCTGAACGCAACTTGAATAGATTCAAAAGGAGTTCTTATGTAGAAGTTATGTGCAGTCAAAGGTTCGGTCAAACAGGTGAATTGCACATTCAAAAAGCTAAAAAATTGATTGTCTCAAATCCAAAAAAATGACACCAAGTCAAAGAGCTCGTTTTGACAATTTCGACACCAATCGTTTCTCCTCGATCAGAGCTCGTATGACCAAGATATGGCCGGTCAAAGTTGAGGGTTGACCATGTCGACTAAATAGTACAATGTTGACATCAGCATGCTGACATGGCAGACACAGTGGCAGTTGTTGACATGGTAGGTCCAGAGGTTGACATGTGGCAGATGGTGGCATCTGAGTTCGTAGATGACATGGCAGGTTTGAAGATGTGGACCAATCCAGTGTGACAAGTGTCATTGATAGATGAATGAGCTAATGTCATATGGCCTAATGATTGGTTTCCACGTAGCACATGTGGTAGTTTGATTGTTAAAATGTTGGTTTGTGTGGTCAAACCTTGCTATTTTCACTCTCCACCAATATACCAAGTGGCTTTCTTTGCTACATATACGATTCCTTTCTATTTAAAGAATGATAATAGAAACGAATCCCTATAAAAGGGGGTCAGGTGGTTTGAACCCTAAGTGGGGAGAAATGATCTAGGGGGATCTAGAAGACCAAAAAATTTTGCAATCTAAGAACATGATGGAATCAACATCATTGGAAAGAGGTTGCTGACACGATCCTAATGCAACTTGAACTAGAAGGCCTAAAAATTTTGCAGTCTTAGAACCTAATGGAATCAGCGTCATTGGAAAGAGGTCGTTGACATAATCCTGACGTGATTTGAATGAGCTTAAAAGGAGTTTGTATGCAGAAGTTATGTGCAATCAAAGCTTTGGTCAAATAGGCGAATCATGTGTTCAAAAAGGTGAAAAATTTATTATCTCAAATCCAAGCAAAAATGATGCCAAGTCGAAGAGCTCATCGCCACGATTCTGATGCCACTCATTTCGCCTTGATTGGAGCTCATACAAGCAAGATATGGCTGGTCAAAGTTGAGCGTTGACCATGCTAACTAGACAGTACAATGATGACATCATCATGTTGACATGGAAGACACAGTGGCAGTTGTTGGCGTGGCAGCTCTAGATGTTGACACGTGGCAGATGGCGGTATCTAACTCAATAGATGACATGACAAGTTTGAAAATGTGGACCAATCATGTGTGACATGTGTGACTGATGGATGAATGAGTGAATGCCACGTGGCCTAATGATTGGGTACCACATGGCACATGTGGCGATTTGCTTGTAAAAGGTTGGTTTGTGGGGGTCGAACTCCTGACCTCCTGCTTCATATTTTCACTCTCCACCAATATATGAGGTGGCTTTCATTACTACATATACGGGCCTCCTTTCTATTTAAAGAATGATAATAGAAACAAATCCCTATAAAAGGGGGTCGGGTGGTTTGAACCCCCAGTGGGAAGGAATGATCTAGGTGGATCTAGAAGACCTAAAAATCTTGTGATATCAGAACTTGACGGAATCAGTATCACTCGAAAGAGGTTGCTGACATGATCCTAACGCAACTTGAATGGGCTCAAAAGGAGTTTGTATGCAGAAGTTATGTGCAGTCAAAGGTTCGGTCAAACAGGTGAATCAGGTGTTCGAAAAGGTGAAAAATTGATTGTCTCAAATCCAAACAAAAATGATGCCAAGTTGAAGAGCTCGTCGCCACTATTTTGACACCGCTCATTTCGCCTCGATTAGAGCTCATACGAGCAAGATATGGTTGGTCAAAGTTGAGGGTTGACCATGCCAACTAGATAGTACAATGATGATGTCAACATGCTAACATGGCAGACACAGTGGCAGTTGTTGACATGGCAAATCTAGAGTTTGATACGTAGCAAATGGCTAAATTTGATTCAGCAGATGACATGGCAGGTCTGAAGATGTGGACCAATCCAACGTGACACGTGTCACTAACGGATGAATGAGGTAATGCCACGTGGCCCAATGATTGGGTGCCACATTGTGCATGTGTCGATTTGATTGTTAAAAGATTGGTTTGTTGGGGTCAAACCCCTGACCTCCTGCTTGCTATTTTCACTATCCACCAATATACCAAGCGGCTTTTTTTGCTACATTTATGGGCCTCCTTTCTATTTAAAGAATGATAATAGAAACGAATCCCTATAAAAGGGGGTTAGGTGGTTTGAACCCCAAGTGGGGAGGAATGATCCAGGTGGATCCAAAAGACTAAAAAATTTTGTAGTCTGAGAACATGACGGAATCAACATCATTGGAAAGAGGTTGCTGACACGATCTTAACGCAACCTAAATAGGCTCAAAAGGAGTTCGTATGCAGAAGTTATGTGTAGTGAAAGGTTCGGTTAAATAGGTGAATTAGGCGTTCAAAAAGGTAAAAAATTGATTGTCTCAAATCCAAGCAAAAATGATGCCAAGTCGAAGAACTTGTTGTCAAGATTCCGACGGCACTCATTTCACCTTGATTGGAGCTCGTACGAGCAAGATATCATGGTCAAAGTTGAGGGTTGACCATGCTAACTGGACAGTACAATGATGACGTTACCATGCTGACATGGTAGACATAGTGGCAGTTATTGACGTGGCAGATTCAGAGTTTGACATGTGGCAGATGGTGGCATCTGAGTCAGCAGATGACGTGGCAAATCTGAAGATGTGGACCAATCCAGCGTGACATGTGTCATTGACGGAAGAATGAGGTAATGCCACGTGGCCTAATAATTCAGTGGGACTTGGCACATGTGGGGGTTTGATTGTTTAAAGGTTGGTTTGTGGGGGTCGAACCCCTGACCTCCTGCTTGTTATTTTCACTCTCCACCAATATACCAAGCGGCTTTCTTTGCTACATATATGGGCCTCCTTTCTATTTAAAGAATGCTAATAGAAACAAATCCCTACAAAAGGGGGTCAAATGGTTTGAACCCCCAGTGGGGAATAATGATCTAGATAGATACAGAAGAACTAAATTTTTTGCAGTCTCAGAACCTGATGGAATCAACATCATTGGAAAGAGGTCACTGACATGATCCTGACGCAACTCGAATGGGCTCCAAAAAAATTCGTATGCAGCAGTTATGTGCAGTCAAAGGTTTAGTCAAATAGGCGAATCAGGGGTTGAAAAAGGTCAAAACTTGATTGTCTCAAATCCAAGCAAAAATGATGCCAAGTTGAAGAGCTCGTCGCCAGATTTCGACACCATTTGTTTCGTCTCGATTGGAGCTCGTACGAGAAAGATATGGCCAGTTAAAGTTGAGGGTTGACCATGTCGACTAGACAGTACAATGATGACATCAGCATGCTGACATGGCATACATAGTGGCAGTTGATGACGTGGTAGGTCCAGAGGTTGACATGTGGCAGATGGCATCATCTAAGTCTGCAGATTACATGGCAGGTCTGAAGATGTGGACCAATCCAGCGTGACACGTGTCACTGATGGACGAATGAGGTTATGCCATGTGGCCTAATGATTGGGTGCCACGTGGCACATGTTGCGGTTTGATTGTTAAAAGGTTGGTTTGTGGGGTCGAACCTTACTATTTTCACTCTCGACCAATATATCAAGCGGTTTTCTTTGCTACATATACGGGCTTCCTTTCTATTTAAAGAATGATAATAGAAACGAATCCCTATAAAAGGGGGTCGGGTGATTTGAACCCCCAGTGAGAAGGAATGATCTGAATGGATCCAGAAGACCTAAAAATTTTACAATCTCAAAACCTGATGGAATCAATGTCATTGGAAAGAGGTCTCTAGCACGATCCTGACGCAACTTGAACGGGCTCAAAAGGAGTTCGTATGCAGAAGTTATGTGCAATCAAAGGTTCGGTCAAACAAGTGAATCATGCATTCAAAAAGGTAAAAAATTTATTCTCTCAAATCCAAGCCAAACTAATGCCAAGTCAAAGAGCTCATCGCCACGATTTTGATGCTGCTTGTTTCGCCTTGATCAGAGCTCGTACTAGCAAGATATGGCCGGTCAAAGTTGAGGGTTGACCATGCTGACTAGACAGTACAATGATATCATCATGCTGACATGGCAGACATAGTGGCATTTGTTAGCGTGGCAGGTCTAGATGTTGACACGTGGTAGATGGTGGTATTTGACTCAACAGATGACATGGTGGGTCTGAAGATGTGGACCAATCCAGCGCGACACGTGTCACTGACAGATGAATGAGCAAATGCCACATGGCCCAATGATTGGGTGCCACGTGGCACATGTGGCGATTTGCTTGTTAATAGGTTGGTTTGTGGGGGTCAAACCCCTGACCTCCTGCTTCTTATTTTCACTCTCCACCAATATACCAAGTGGCTTTCATTGTTACATATACGGGGCCTCCTTTCTATTTAAAAAATGATAATAGAAACAAATCCTTATTAAAGGGGCTCGGGTGGTTTTAACCCCCAGTGGAGAGGAATGATCTAGGTGGATCTAGAAGACCTAAAAATCTTGCAGTCTTAGAACCTGACGGAATCAGTATCATTAGAAAGAGGTCGCTGACACGATCTTAACGCAACTTGAATAGGCTCAAAAGGAGTTCGTATGCAGAAGTTATGTGCAGTTAAAGGTTTAGTCAAACAAGTGAATCAGGTGTTTGAAAAGGTGAAAAATTGATTGTCTCAAATCCAAAAAATGATGCCAAGTCGAAGAGCTCATCGCTAGGATTCCGACGCCATCGTTTTGCTTCGATCGGAGCTCGTACGAGGAAGATATGGCTGGTTGAAGTTGATGGTTGACCATGATGATTAGACAATACAATGATGACGTCAACATGCTGACATGGTAGACACAATGGTAGTTGTTGATGTGGTAGATCTAGAGTTTGACATGTGGCAGATGGCAGCATCTGAGTCAGTAGATGACGTGGCAGGTCTGAAGATGTGGACCAATCCAACATGACATGTGTCACTGACGAACGAATGAGGTAATGCCACGTGGCCCAATGATTGGGTGCCATGTGGCACATGTGGCGGTTTGATTGTTAAAAGGTTGGTTTGTGGGGTTCAAACCCATGACCTCCTACTTGCTTTTTTCACTCTCCACTAATATACCAAGTGGCTTTCTTTGCTACTAAGATCATGGAAATCTAACATGAAGGAAAACATAAGAAAAATGCAAAACAAACAATGTAATACCTTCACATTGGTTCACAATCCATTGACAAGGTGGAGAGTGTTGCACCCAAAACACTCTAGCTTTACTCAAATATATTAATATTGATTGCTTGATTCTGCAACATAACAATGATATGGATTGGTAGATGAATGATTGAATGACTGCAAGGTAGATGGATGAGAGGTTGAGAAGAAAGATTGAGGAGAGATTTTGACAGCATGAGGATACTAGAAGAAGATTCGTTACCAATGGTTCAAGAGAGGCTACCTTTATAGAAAAGACAAATTCAAATGGATGGATAAGATTGAAAGTTATTTTGAATTATATGGATGGTTGAGATCAATTAGGGTTGGATTAGGGTTTCCCACTCATAGAGGGATTGTAGCTGCATGACAAGTGTGCAATGGAGAATGAAAGAAATCTAATTCAAATATTTTATTTGAATTAGCTTGCACATGTGAGTTGTATTAAATGCAAGATGTACTACTCCACATGAGACAAAGGGAAAGTGGACAAGTGTTCAATTGTGATAAAAAGGATCTAATTTAAATAAAAGATTATTTAAATTAGTTTGACATGTGAAGGAATTAAGTGGAGAATGTAGCATGTGACATTTGTTTAAATGAGACGAAAGGTAAGGGATTAATTCAAATATTTAATTTGAATTATGTGAGACATGTGATTAAGGAATTAATTAAATAAAGTGTGTTTATTTAATTAATTAGGAATGTGATTAAGTTGGAAAGGGAATATTAATCAAATAAATATTTTATATTTATTTAATTAATATGAGCTAACATTAGAAAGAGAAAAATATCGAATTAATTAAACTAATTCAATATAGGTGACTAAAGGATTTAATTAATTAAATAAAATTTAATGAATTAATTGGGTATAAATTAGTGAAATGGCTAAGGTTAGGTGACGATAAAATGGTTAGGATATTTTAGGGTGTCTACATTTGCCCCTCTTTGAGATGATGTTGCGAGATGATAAAATTTATGTTGAGTAACATCATTTCAAAGAACCTAAGGAAACAGATAGAGGAAAAGGATAGGATGATGATGCCCCCTCGAGAGGATAGGCGGGTTGGACAAACACATGTATGCTCTTGAAATGAAAGGAATGGCAAAAGATAAAGGAATGGATAGAAGAAAGAGATGGATACATTATGCTGCAATGAAAGTGAGCAACCATGATGTTTGATGTTGCACTAGACATTCTGCACCAAGGTATAAGGACCAAGGTGATGATGTGTCTTGTGCCCCAGTGTAATACAACCTTGTTTAGATAGAAGATGTGAATATTAGCTAGGTTGGATTCGGATTTGAAACAAATGCAAGATAAAATGATAACACACACAAGCAAGCAAGCAAGAATGCACAAATGATACAAATACAAACAAGTTATTGCCCATGTCAAGTTGTAAACCAATGATTAAGTGATTGATTGATGATAGTGTTGTCATTGCGGGGAATGATATATCCCTAGATCAACACAAGGATGCAGGAGCGATATATCTCATTGATGATGATGATGATGATTGATTGATTGATTTGGTTTACAATAAGATTAGGATCAAGACCAAGGATGTGATTGGGTAATTTGACACAATTGATTGACTTGATTGGTATGGATTAAGGATGACTTGCATTTGGATTATTGCTTTGACTCTTTGGATTGATTTGAATAGATGAATGGAGATTGATTTGAAGAAGTGATTGAAGAATTGATTGATGAAGTGTTTTGAATTGATTGGAAGAATTGATTTGAAAGATTGATGATGATGTGATTTGATTAGAAGAAGGATGAAAGATGGAAGAGGTGTATCACCTATGCCTGAATCTAGGTACTTCCTTCGTATCCCAGATTACCTACATACCCTGTATCCACGTGATCAAGGCACTTAACGCCAAATATGAGATGTAGTTCTGATTTTGTGTTTTATTGATGGGATGATATGGATTGGATTGATCAAGTTATGGATTGATTGGAATTGATTGGATGTTTGATGGTATACGATGTTATTGATGAGATGATGTCGATTGGAGTGATGTGATTTTGTTTGATTGATAGATTGGCTTGATTTGATTGGATTTATTTTGATGAATTGTTTTGATATGATGGATCATTGGATGATGATTGATTTGATGGATTTGATTGATTTGATGATTTGATTGGTTTGATTGGTGTGATTGGTTTAATTGTGATTAATGATGATGTGATGGGATTTTATTGCTTGGATTTTTTTGTTGGATAATTGATTTTGTTTAGATTTTTGGGAATATTTTGATTTTTTTGTATTTTTTGAAATATTTTGATTTTTTGGGGTTTTTTTGAAATGTTTTGATTTTTTTGGATTTTGACATATTTGATTTTTTTTGTATTTTTTTTGTATTTTTGATCATCAATGGGTTTACAATTTAAGTATCATGCATGCTAGATACCAATGACAAGGGGAACCAAGTCTAGGTGCAAGGGAATGAATGGGATTGGAAAAAAAGATAGACGATAGTGGATGGATGAAAGAATCATGATAAATGGATAGGATAAAAGGATAGGCTATGGAATGGAATGGATTTATGTGTAAGAAAGCAAGGATGTGATCTCCAAGGACTATGTTGCATAGGAATAACATGCCCCAGTCTAGGTAGGAGACTTAAGATTTTTCAAGACAATGCTTAAGACACTAGGATGATATGATTGTTTGGATGGGATGAAAAAATAAGTAATGACAAGAAGGTACATCAAGAGATATCCAAAACATTTTTCAACATTTGCCCCCAATCTTTGTCAAGATCAAAAAAGAAGGGAGGATGAATGTATGTAATGTGATAGGTATGTATATGGAAATGATATGAAAATGGTATGATAGTTTGGAAAAGGATGAGACAAGGTGCCCCCAAGTGTAAGTGACATAGAAGATCGACCTACACATGATGCCTATTTACCAGGTTTTCATCATGGTACTTCTCCAAGGTGCCTGTTTACCAAGTTTTCACCATTGGATGAAGGGATTTCTCTTTACTTTTTTATTTTTTTGATTTTTTTTATTTGATTTTTGAATGGGAAAAAGGGGGGATATGGATGAGTGGGACTCAAGTGTCTAGTTCCATGTAATGTTATAGTCCCATTAGAGAAGGATGTCATCACAAATGGACCATGTCAAGTCATTATGCTCAAGATGTTGGTATGGTGATTGCGTGAAAGTGAGATGGATAAGGTAGATAGTGGATTATGGAGGGATCGAAAGTGGATTATGATGTGGATTATGTAGGGGTGAAAGTGGATTATGATGTGGATTATAATGGACTTATGCAAAAGCATGGACCATAGGAAGGTGATGAGGAAGATATGTAGGATAGTGATTGAATGATGGGGTGATGGAGGTGTGAAAAGGAATCATGACCAATGGTTGCACACACCGTGATAAATATGGAAGCTTTTGAGTGGATGGAGGTGTAGGAAGCAATCGTGATGTTTGCTTAGTGGATGGATGACGTAAGCATTTAGGGACCCACATAGGCTTAGTATTTTTATGATTTTTGTTTTGCATGTGGGATGGAGGAATTTGAAATTTTGGAATGGAATGGCATTTTTTAATGGAAGAGGATGGTTGGGATTTTTGGGATGTGGATGCCTCATTTGATTTGCTTGATTTTTGATTAGGTACCCATACCATTTTGCTTTTGGACTTTGCTTTTGGAGGTATGGGTTTGGATGGATTTTTGAATGTACCTTTCTTTGAATTTTTGGATCGATTTCCTAAGGTTTTAGGACCCTTAGGATGTTTGGCTTTATATGTAAAGGCATCCAAATGTTTATTTTTAAAGCCCATGTGGTGGGTGGAAAGGGTGGAAGTTTTATGTTTACACAATGTCTGCATTTGTTGGTCAGGATTAGGAATGTGAGGGAATTTATGAATGATTGGGTAAGGGGGTGTTGGTAGAAATGGTGGAAAAGTAGATGGAGGGATATTTGGAGTTGGAAGAAGTGGAGGTAAAGCAGATAATAGAAGGTGAATGGCCACATGATTTTGACATATATAGGATGAGGGAGGTGGAATGGCAACGTATGTTTTAGGAATATGATGGGGTTTATAATGGAAGGAAGTGGATTTAGGAAGTGTGGAGGAAGTACCAACATCATTAAATTGTTGACCTTGGGGTGTGTATCCAAGGCCAAATGAGTGAGGAGAGACCTTGACATGGACTGGCTCCAAAATGCCTTGTTCATGTAGGCCTAAACCTTTACCTTGGTAGTTCATATTTTGGAGCATGTGATTGACTATAGGACTAGGTGTAGTTTGGACACTAGACTTGAGTTGATTATTGGATGGAGAAGGTAAAGTGGATAATGGTTGTTGGTGTTCTAAGGAGGAACACTCATAAATGAATGTGGATAGACTAGTAGGATATGGTGGATTTGAAATGGGATCAATGGTGGATGTGGAAGGATCATTAGGATCTTGATTATCTTTATGCTCATTGGGATCCAAATTATTTGTTTGATCTTCTATGTTTGCTTTGGAGGCACATGTCTCATCATGACAAGTGGAAGGTGTAGGATCATGGATTGGGCTAGATGGAGGATGACTAGGAGAAATTTGGATGTCTTGCTCATGGATTATAGGATTATGGATAGGATCAAGGTGCTCATGGATAACTTCTTCATAGGTGTGATCTTGATCATAAAGAAGGTACATGTTATGGGTAGGTTGGATGGGGATGATTTGATATTGATTAGATTTAGGGGCTATTATTTCTTCATGTTTAGGATCATTCTCTTGATATAACTCTTGGTTTTCTTGAATGGAAGTGGAAGGCTCTTTAATAATCTTAATAGCTTGTAGATCACATGACGGGGTTAGAGTACTAGACAAAGCGTTTTAGGACTCATGGGAGGCTCAAGAATAGGTGTTTGATGACATGGCAATGTTTTATTCCTTTCTAGTAGCCAATGGATCACATCCTTTGCAAGGGTATGGGTGAATGGGCAATATAGGGGATGGATGATAATAGTGGAAATTGAAGGCTTAGGATTAGGATTTGTTGGATGGATAATGGGATTAGGACTTGAGCTAGATGGAAAATAATAGAATTAGAGGGATTGGTTTTATCCAAAACAATCTTACCACCATCTTCTAGGTTCTTGAATAATCTTTGAAATCAGACACAAATGGATATGGTATGGCCCCTATACCTATGGTATGCACAATAATGGTTTTCATTATACCCTCTAGGTTTAATCATAAATGGAGAATATGCTTTGAATGGGTATAGCTCAATTAAATTTGCTTGGACCAATTTCTCTAAAAGTATCTACATTGAATCTTTTAATGAAGGATTAGTGGAACATGGGGATGAAGGTGATGAAGGCGATGGATGGCTTGATAAAGGTGTTGGAATGGGACTAGTTGGCTTATGTGTTGGCATATGATTGGATGGTGAAGGTGACTCAAAAGAGGCACTTGCTAGGTTGGTTTCTCCCTTTTCAAAGGATTTTAGGTCTTGCATAAGCTGACTTGGACTTTCTTGATTTATGTACATAGGTCCATTTGGACTTACTTGTTGTTCTTGTAAGGACATTTGATTGCCATGTGGATAGGTTTGGTGATGAGGTGGCATGATAGGACTTGTAGCTGAAATGTCTTGTGAGGTGGATTGTTGTGGACATTGGTTGATGTTAGAGGTTTGTTGAGAAAGCAGTTGGAATATGATGGCAATGGAGTTAGGATCATTGGATGGTAGACTTATGGAAGTACTTGTGTTTGGGGTGTTGCTAGGAATAGTGAGGGTGATTTGTGGTATGGATGTGGTAGAATTAGTGTTTGGATTATGTGCTTGTTGGGCTTGTGATGGAATGTGGGAGTGTTGATATTGGCCTAGGACTTGATGTTGCAGGAATTGTTGATGTTGTGGTGACACACGGTCTTCTTCCTTTCTATATAACCACCTAAGTTGACTAAGTTGATTAAGCATTCTTTTGGTGCCATAAGGATCATTCTCATAGGTGTTGTTTAGAAATGCCATGTCCATGTTTACAAGTGATAGATGTGGAGAATTGATTGGATGAAGATTTGATGCTGTGTAATGGCCATAAATGATTAGGGATTTACTTGGATGATGAGGACTATGGTGATGATAATTAGGATGTAGAAGATGACTAGGATGATGATATTGGATGACTTGAAGGAATTAGGATGAATGATGGTGGAATTAGTAGGGTAGGTGACTAGGATGATTTAGGATAATGGTAAAGGTAATGTGGGATAACAAGGTGGGAAAACTTGGATTGAGGTGATTAGGATGAATGGATTGGGATGAAAGTGGTTTAAATGAGAAATGTAGGTGATGATGTGGAGTGATTGGGATGAAATTTCAAGACCTTAGGATGATTTGATTTGTTTTATTTTTTATGGATGGCTCTCTATACTTGAAATAGACTAATGATCTCAAGTAAGAGGATTGATTGGATTGATTCTCTATACTTAAGGTAGACTAGTGACACTTAAGTAATAGAGGGTTGATTGTATTGATTTAATTGGATGACTTACTTAAGATAGACTAATGATCTCAAGCAAGTTTGGATAACGGTTGATGATGATCAACTAAGGTCTTGATTTTTGATTGGGTTGATTTGGATTTGGATTGGGATGAAAGTAGTTGGGATGTGATTTAGCTTGGAATGATTAGATGATGTGTAATGACTAGGATGATGTTAATGGGATGGAATGATGACTTGGATATGATTAGGGATGAAATGGCTAAAAAATGGGTGATTAGGATGAATGTGATTAGATTTGAATGTGTTGGTAGAATGAGTTGAATGACTTGTCTTGATGTGCTTGGTGTTTAGCTTGATTTGGTAATGTTCAATCAAATGATCACACATGTATAATCATGAATCACTCACGCAAGACACATAAGCAATTTTGAATTTTGAATTTTGAATTTGAAGAATGTGGTGATGATTAAACAAGCACATATGGAAGACACATCAACAAGCCCTATGACTAGTCAAGTGGGGTATGGCCAATTAGGTCTTAGGCTATGTTTACACAAGGTTGACTAAGGAATTTAAAATGAAATCCTACCACACAGCTGGGAGAAAGGGGTAACCCACCCTTCACCTTCACTTCCCAAAGGTATAAAGTTCTTTGGGGTTTAGCCAAGAGTGACAAGATTCCAACTCTCAATGAGGGTGTCTTTCGATTCAACCTTGATTGAGGTCGTCCCTTGGAGTGGTATGTCTCCAAGAAAGCCTCCTAGGAAAGGGTAAATAAAAGAAAATCAAGTGAGGTGTTTTTGATCTCTAAGATCACCTTGCGGTGCGAGGAGAGAGCATACACACACGCACTTGATTCACACTCACACTTGTAAATTTCCCTTAAGAAATTGAAATGTGAGGTGTGAATATGAATGGAAAAGAGGTATTTTTGATTCTCAAGATCACACGAAGTGCATGAGAAGAGAATACATACCCCTAATCACATGCAAATTCACCAAACAATTCAAGCACTGGTTTTTTTAAAGCCCAAGTCAAAATGTGTGATAAAGATACTTGTTGATTTTATGCCCAATTTGATGTGTGAATTCAAGCAAGTTGTTCATTTTAAGCCCAATTCGAAATGTGTGATGCAAACAAGATTGATTGATTAAATGAAAGAGATGAATTATGAAATGATTACACCTAATTGTTTCATTGTCCCAAGCTGCTATGGATGCTAATGTGAACACTGCTCCAGCTCCTTGAGATCACCTATAAGCCACCAAATCAAAAAAGAAACAAGTAAACTTGAAAAGAAGATGATTATGTGAAAAAGATGAAATCTAATAAAAATGATATAATATAGAAAAATGGATTACATAAACAGAAATTTTAGGAGATTCTAAGCAATTTAAAAAAAAAAATCACTGAAAACTAATCAAAATTGCTCAAGTTATGCTTAATTAAAGTTTATATACAAGTTTGAATTTGACTGCACAAAAGACTAGTAAAATGATACAACCACATGATAAAACCTACTCCGTTGCAAAGTTCATCCTCTCAGCTTTCCAACGAGTGTTTGTTTGAAAAATTTTGCCACTGTATGAGAAAGTTATGCCAGTTTGAAGTTTCTATGAAAATAGCGCCAATACAAAGAGAAATGGCACCACTACAAAGGAAAATGGTACCACTACAGAGGAAAATAGTGCCAATATAGAGGAAAATGGTGCCAATATAAAGAAAAAAGGCGCTGATATCTATAACAGATGATTTCAACAGAAAACTCATGCAAAAACCAACAAAAGTTAGTAGAATCGGTACCTGGGAGTCCCACTGGGCGTGCCAAATGAGATCATGGAAATCTAACATGAAGGAAAACATAAGCAAAATGTAAAACAAACAATGCAATACTTTCACATTGATCCACAATCCGTCGACAAGGTGAAGAGTGCTGCACCCAAAACACTCTAGCTTTACCTAAATAGATTAATGTTGATTGTTTGATTCTGCAGCATAACAATGATATGGATTGGTAGATGAATGATTGGATGAATGCAAGGTAGATGGATGAGAGATTGAGAAGAAAGATTGAGGAGAGATTTCGACAGCATGAGGATACTAGAAGAAGATTCGTTAACAATGGCTTAAGAGAGGCTACCTTTATAGAAAAGGCAAATTCGAATGGATGGATAAGATTGAAAGTTATTTTGAATTATATGGATGGTTGAGATCGATTAGGGTTGGATTATGGTTTCCCACTCAAAGAGGGATTGTAGTCACATGACAAATGTACGATGGAGAATGAAAGGAATCTAATTCAAATATTTTATTTGAATTAGCTTGCACATGTGAGTTGTATTAAATGCAAGATGTACCACCCCACATGAGACAAAAGGAAAGTGGATAAGTGTTCGATTGTGATAAAAGGAATCTAATTTAAATAAAAGATTATTTAAATTAGTTTGACATGTGAAGGGATTAAGTGGAGGATGTAGCATGTGACACTTGTTTGAATGAGACGAAAGGTAAGGGATTAATTTAAATATTTAATTTGAATTATGTGAGACATCTGATTAGGGAATTAATTAAATAAAGTGTGTTTATTTAATTAATTAGGAATGTGATTAAGTTGGAAAGGGAATATTAATCAAATAAATATTTTATATTTATTTAATTAATATGGGCTAACATTAGAAAGGAAAAAATATTGAATCAATTAAATTAATTCAATATAGGTGACTAAGGGATTCAATTAATTAAATAAAATTTGATTAATTAATTGGGGATAAATTAGTGAAATGGCTAAGGTCAAGTGACGATAAAATGGTTAGGACATTTTAGGGTGTCTACAACTACATATATGGGCCTCCTTTCTATTTAATGAATGATAATAGAAATGAATCCCTATAAAAGGGGGTCGGGTGGTTTGAACCCCCAATGGGGAAGAATGATTCAGGTGGATACAGAAGAACTCAAAAAATTACAGTCTTAGAACCTGACAGAATTAGCATCATTGGAAAGAGGTTGTTGACACGATCCTGACGCAAATTGAACAGGATCAAAAGGAGTTCGTATGCAGAAGTTGTGCACAGTCAAAGGTTTGGTCAAATAGGCAAATCAAACGTTCAAAAAGATGAAAAAATGATTGTCTCAAATTAAAGTAAAAATGATGCCAAGTTGAAAAGCTCATCACCACAATTTTGATGCTGCTTGTTTCGCCTCGATCGGAGCTTATATGAGCAAGATATGGCCGGTCAAAGTTGAGGGTTGACCATGCTGACTAGACAATACAATGATGACATCAGCATGCTGAAATGGCAAACACAGTGGTAGTTATTGATGTGGCAGGTCCAAAGGTTGACACATGGCAGATGGTGAAATCTGAGTCAGCAGATGACATGGTAGGTCTGATGATGTCGACCAATCCAACGTGACATGTGTCACTGATCGACGAATGAGGTAATGCCACGTGGCCCAATGATTGGGTGCCACGTTGTGCATGTGTCGATTTGATTGTTAAAAGTTTGGTTTGTTGGGGTCAAACCCCTGACCTCCTGGTTGCTATTTTCACTATCCACCAATATACCAAGCGGCTTTTTTTGCTACATTTATGGGCCTCCTTTCTATTTAAAGAATGATAATAGAAACAAATCCCTATAAAAGGGGGTCAGGTGGTTTGAACCCCAAGTGGGGAGGAATGATCTAGGTGGATCCAGAAGACCAAAAAAATTTGCAGTCTAAGAACATGACGGAATCAGTATCATTGGAACGAGGTTGCTGACACGATCCTAACACAACTTGAATGGGCTCAAAAGGAGTTCGTATGCAGAAGTCATGTGCAGTCAAAGGTTCGTTTAAACAGGCGAATTAGGCATTCAAAAAGGTGAAAAATTGATTGTCTCAAATCCAAGTAAAAATTATTCTAAGTTGAAGAGCTCATCATCGATCAGAGCTCATATGAGCAAGATATGGCCAGTCAAAGTTGAGGGTTGACCATGCTGACTAGACAGTACAATGATGACGTTAGCATGTTGATATGGCAGACACAGTGGTAGTTGTTGACATGGCAGGTCTAGAGTTTGACACGTGGCAGATGGCAGCATCTGAGTTAGCAGATGACATGGCAGATTTGAGGATGTGGACCAATCCAGCATGACACATTCACTGACGGAAGAATGAGGTAATGCCACATGGCCCAATGATTAGGTGCCACATGGCACATGTGGCGGCTTGATTGTTAAAAGGTTTGTTTGTGGGGGTCAAACCCCTGACCTCCTGCTTGCTATTTTTACTCTCCACCAATATACCACGCGGCTTTCTTTGCTACATATGTGGGCCTCCTTTCTATTTAAAGAATGATAATAGAAACGAATCCCTAGAAAAGGGGGTCGGGTTGTTTGAACCCCCTATGGGGAATAATGATCCAGATGGATATAGAAGAACTAAAAATTTTGCACTCTTAGAACCTGAAGGAATCAGCATCATTGGAAAGAGGTTGCTGACACGATCCTGACGCAACTTGAATGGGCTCAAAAGGAGTTTGTATGTAGAAGTTATGTGTAGTCAAAGGTTTAGTCAAACAGACAAATTTGGCATTAAAAGGGTGAAAAATTGATTGCCTCAAATCCAAGTAAAAAAGATGCCAAGTTGAAGAGCTCGTCGCCACGATTTTAACGTTGCTCGTTTCGCCTCGATCAGAGCTCGTACGACCAAGATACGGTTGGTTAAAGTTGAGGGTTGACCATGTCGACTAGAGAGTACAATGATGATATCAACATGCTGACATCGCAGAAATAGTGGCAGTTGTTGAAGTGGTAAGTCCAGAGGTTGAAACATGGCAGATGGCGGCATCTGAGTCGACAAATGACGTGGCAGGTCCGAAGATGTGGACCAATCCAATGTGACATGTGTCACTAATGGATGAGTGAGGTAATGCCATGTGGCCTAATGATTGGGTGCCACGTGGCACATGTGGTGGTTTGATTGTTAAAAGGTTGGTTTGTGGGGTCAAACCTTGCTATTTTCACTATCCACCAATATACCAAGCAGCTTTCTTTACTACATAGACAGGCTTCTTTTCTATTTAAAGAATGATAATAGAAACGAATCCCTATAAAAGGGGGTCGAGTGGTTTGAACCCCCAGTGGAAAGGAATGATCTAAATGGATCTAGAAGACCTAAAAATTTTACAGTCTCAGAACCTAATGGAATCACCATCATTGGAAAAAAGGTCACTGGCACGATCTTGACGCAACTTAAACGGGCTCAAAACGAGTTTGTATGTAAAAGTTATGTGCAGTCAAAGGTTCGGTCAAACAGGCAAATCAAGCATTCAAAAAGGTGAAAAATTTATTGTTTCAAATCCAAGCAAAAATGATGCCAAGTGGAAGAGCTTGTCACCACAATTCTGATGCCACTCATTTCACCTTGATCAGAGCTCATATGAGCAAGATATGGCCGGTCTAAGTTGAGGGTTGACCATGCTAAGTAGACAGTACAATTATGATGTCATCATGCTGACATGGCATACACAATGGCAGTTGTTGGCATGGCAGGTCCAGAGGTTGACACGTGGCAAATGGCAGCATCTGACTCAATAGATGACGTGGCAGGTCTAAAGATGTAGACCAATCCAGTGTGACACGTGTCACTAACGGACGAATGAACGAATACCACGTGGTGCAATGATTGAGTGCCATGTGGCACATGTGGCGATTTGCTTGTTAAAAGGTTGGTTTGTGGGGGTCGAACTCCTGACCTCCTGCTTCCTATTTTCACTCTCCACCAATATACCAAGCAGCTTTCATTACTATATATATGGGCCTCCTTTCTATTTAAAGAATTATAATAGAAACAAATCCCTATAAAAGGGGGTTGTGTGGTTTGAACTCCCAGCGGGGAGGAATGATCTAGGTGGATCCAGAAGACCTACAAATCTTGTAATCTCAGAACCTGACAGAATCAACATCATTGGAAAGAGGTCGCTGACACAATCCTAACGCAACTCGAATAGGCTTAAAAGTAGTTCGTATGCAGAAGTTATGTGTAGTCAAAGGTTAGGTCAAATAGGTGGATCAAGTGTTCGAAAAGGTGAAAAATTGATTGTCTCAAATCCAAGAAAAAATGATGCCAAGTCGAAGAGCCCATCACCACGATTCCGTCACCGCTCATTTCACCTCGATCAGAGCTTGTAGGAGCAAGACATGGCTGGTCAACATTGAGGGTTGACCATGCCGACTAGATATTTCAATGATGACGTCAGCACGCTGACATGGTAGACACAGTGGCAATTGTTGATGTGGCAGATCCAGAGTTTGACACATGGTAGATGGCGGCATCTGAGTTAGCAGATGACGTGGCAGGTCTGAAGATGTGGACCAATCCAGTGTGACATGTGTCACTGACAGACGAATGAGGTAATGCTACTTGGCCCAATGATTGGGTGCCATGTGGTACATGTGGCAGTTTGATTGTTAAAAGGTTGGTTTGTGGGGGTCAAACCCCTAACCTCCTTCTTACTTTTTTCACTCTCCACCAATATACTAAGTGGCTTTCTTTGCTACATATACAGGCCTCCTTTCTATTTAATGAATGATAATAGAAACGAATCCCTATGAAAGGGAGTCGGGTGGTTTGAACCCCTAGTGGGGAGGAATGATCCAGGTGGATACAGAAGAACTAAAAATTTTGCAATCTTAGAACCTAACGGAATCAACATCATTGGAAAGAGGTCGCTGACACTATCCTGAGGCAACTTGAATGGGCTCAAAAGGAGTTTGTATGTAGAAGTTATGTGCAGTCAAAGGTTTGGTCAAATAAGTGAATCAGGCATTCAAAAAGGTGAAAAATTGATTGTCTCAAATCCAAGTAAAAATGATGCCAAGTCGAAGAGCTCATTGCCACGATTCTAACGCCACTCATTTCACCTCGATCGGAGCTTGTACAAGCAAGATATGGTCGATCAAAGTTGAGGGTTGACCATGCTGACTAGACCCTCTGAGTCAACAGATGATGTGGCAGCTCTGATGATGTGGACTAATCTAATGTGACACATGTCACTAACAGATGAATGAGGTAATACCATGTGGCCCAATTATTGTGTGCCACATGGCACATGTGGTGATTTGATTGTTAAAAGATTGGTTTGTGGGGGTTGAACCCTTGACCTCCTTCTTGCTATTTTCACTCTCCACCAATATACCAAGCGGCATTCTTTGCTATATATATGGGCCTCCTTTCTATTTAAAAAATGATAATAGAAATGAATCCCTATAAAAGGGGGTCAGGTGGTTTGAACCCCATGTGGGAAGGAATGATCCAGGTGGATCCAGAAGAGTAAAAAATTTTACAATCTGAGAACATGATGGAATCAACATCATTAGAAAGAGGTTGCTGACATGATACTAACGCAACCTGAACGGGCTCAAAAGGAGTTCGTATGCAGAAGTTATGTGCAGTCAAAGGTTTGGTGAAACATGCAAATCAGGGGTTCAAAAAGGTGAAAAATTGATTGTCCCAAATCTTATAAAAAATGATGCCAACTCGAAGAGCTCGTCGTCATGATTTCGATGCCACTCGTTTCGCCTTGATTGGAGCTCATACGAGCAAGATATGGTCGATCAAACTTGAGGGTTGACCATGCTGACTAGACAGTACAATAATGACGTCAACATGCTGACATGGTAGAAATAGTGGCAGTTGTTGACGTGGTAGGTCTAGAGTCTAACATGTGGCAGATGGCGGCATTTGAATCAACAGATGGCGTGGCAGGTCTGAAGATATGGACCAATCCAGCGTGACACGTGTCATTGACGGAAGAAAGAGATAATGCCACGTGGCCCAATAATTGGGTGCCACGTGGCACATGTGGCGATTTGATTGTTAAAAGGTTGGTTTGTGGGGGTCGAACCCCTGACCTCCTACTTACTATTTTAACTCTCTACCAATATACCAAGCGTCTTTCTTTTCTACATATATGGGCCTCCTCTCTATTTAAACAATGATAATAGAAATGAATCCCCATAAAAGGGGGTGGGGTGGTTTGAACCCCCATGGGGAACAATGATCCAGATGGATAGAAAAGAACTAAAATTTTTGCAGTTTCAGAACTTAATGGAATCAGCATCATTGGAAAGAGGTCGCTGACATGATCCTGACGCAACATGAATGGGCTTAAAAGGAGTTCATATGTAGAAGTTATGTGCAGTTAAACGTTCGGTCAAATAGGTGAATTTGGCATTTAAAAAGGTGAAAAATTGATTGTCTCAAATCTAAGCAAAAATAATGCCAAGTCGAAGAGCTCGTCACTGCAATATTGACGCTGCTTATTTCACCTCGATCGAAGCTCGTACAAGCAAGATATGGCCGGTCAAGTTTGAGGGTTGCCCATGTCGACTAGATAGTACAATGATGACATTAGCATCCTGACATGGCAAACACAATGGTAGTTGTTGACGTGGTAGGTCTAAAGGTTGACACATGGCAGATGGCGGCATTTGAGTCAGTATATGACGTGGCAGGTCTAAAGATGTGGACTAATCCAGTGTGACACATGTCACTGATGGACAAATGAGGTAATGCCATGTGGCCTAATGATTGGGTGCCACGTCGACTAGACAGTACAAAGATGACATTAGCATCCTGACATGGCAGACACAATGGCAGTTGTTGATGTGGTAGGTCTAGAGGTTGACACATGGCAGATGGTAGCATTTGAGTCAGCAGATGACATGGCAGGTCTAAAGATGTGGACTAATCCAGTGTGACACATGTCACTGACGGACAAATGAGGTAATGCCATGTGGCCTAATGATTGGGTGCCACGTGGCACATGTGGCGGTTTGATTGTTAAAAGGTTGGTTTGTGGGGTCGAACCTTGTTATTTTCACTCTCCACCAATATGGTGAGCTGCTTTCTTTGCTACATATATGGGCTTCCTTTCTATTTAAAGAATGATCATAGAAACGAATCCCTATAAAAGGAGGTTGGGTGGTTTGAACTCCCAATGGGAAGGAATGATCTAAATGGATCCAGAAGACCTAAAAATTTGTAATCTCAGAACCTGACGGAATCAGGGTCATTGGAAAGAGGTCACTAGCACGATCCTGACGCAATTTGAATGGGCTCAAAAGGAGTTCGTATGCAGAAGTTATGTGTAGTCAAAGGTACGGTCAAATAGGTGAATCTGTGTTCAAAAAGGTGAAAATTTTATTGTCTCAAATCCAAGCAAAAATATATGCTAAGTCGAAGAGCTCATCATCATGATTTCAACGCTACTTGTTTCACCTCGATCAGAGCTCGTACGAACAAGATATGGCTGGTCAAAGTTGAGGGTTAACCATGTTGACTAGATAGTACAATGATTACATCAGCATGCTGACATGGCAGACATAGCAATAGTTGTTGACGTGGCAAACCCAAAGTTTGACACGTGGCAGATGGTCTCATTTGAGTCAACAGATGACGTGGCAGGTCTGAAGATGTGGACCAATCCAGCGTGACATGTGTCACTGACGGATGAATGAGGTAATGCCACATAGCCCAATGATTGGGTGCCATGTGGCACATGTGGCTGTTTGATTTTTAAAAGTATGGTTTGTGGGGGTTGAACCCCTGACCTCCTGCTTGCTTTTTTCACTCTCCACCAATATACCAAGTGGCTTTCTTTGCTACATATAAGGGCCTCCTTTCTATTTAGTGAATGATAATAGAAACGAATCCCTATAAAAGGGGGTCAGGTGGTTTGAACCCCCAGTGGGGAGGAATGATCTAGGTGGATCTAGAAAACCTAAAAATTTGTTGTCTCAGAACCTGACGGAATCAACATCATTGGAAAGTAGTTACTGACACGATCCTAACACAACTTGAACGAGATCAAAAGGAGTTTGTTTGCAGAAGTTATGGGCAGTCAAATGTTCAGTCAAACAGGCGAATCAAGTGTTCGAAAAGGTAAAAAATTCATTATCTCAAATCTAAGCAAAAATGATGCCAAGTCGAAGAGTACATCACCACAATTCTTACGACGCTCATTTCACCTCGATCAGAGGTCATATGAGCAAGACATGGTTTGTCAAAGTAGAGGGTTGACCATGCCAACTAGATAGTGTTGGCAAGAGACACTGTGTGGCTTCATGAGTGTTGTCATTGGTGGAAACAAAGTCTATCCCACACATCTGCAGTACATAGTATGCCTATACTGGAAGTCAGATTGAAGATTGTTTTGGTTCAGTGAACAAGAACAGAGTATGCAACAAAGTCTGATAATCAGGTCTGGATCTCTCAGATGTTGTAACTCAGAAAGTTGCGGACTTGGATAAGTCAAGAGGGGTATCATGACTACTATATTCCAGAGATTTAGCCTCCGGTGATAAAGCATGAAAAAGATAGGAGCATCTGAGTGTTGGGTTCCAGACAGGCAGAGCAAACAGAGAAAGAACTGACCAGCAGAGCATCAGACTTCAATCCGGATGATTAAAAGGTGTTGATAAAGCAGTTAGAGGATTATACATTGTTGGCCGACATGATTAAAGACTTTTATGCCCATATTTTTGATACGCATCACAAATCAAGCATGGATTCTACCGACAGATCAGTCACTTGCAAATATCTTGAAGTGTTCTTGTTGCCGAATAGGAAGTTGATGAAAATCCTTTATTCGGATATATATACCAGATAGATTCCAGTATCTAGGTGTGTGTGTGGTGTATAGGGATAAAGAAAGTGCGAAGAAAAGTAGATAAGTGTGAGAGTAGAAAATCAAGTCCAATATGTGACAGAATAACAACACAAAAATAAAGGAAGAATGAAGTGCATCAGATCAGTGTATTGTGCCTAACCGGAACTGAACTCTTGCATTTGTAGATTCCTCTCATCAATTCAAACACCTGATTACCTTTTGTAAGTTTTGTAGACAGGGAGTCTCTTGTAGGTAGTGTGCCTCTTATGAGTAGTGTGCTTGGGCAGTGAGACCTAATTGACAAGTGCCATTTTTTACTCTTTCATTCTTTTAACAGAGAATACAATCTTGGGTTAGTCACCCCGTGGTTTTTCCCTTAATAGGGTTTTCCACGTAAAAATCCTTGTGTTATGTGTGTTGATTTTACTTCTGTTCTTATGATCACATATGCTCATATGTTTTGATGCTAAACTAATTATTAAAGAAGAAAAGAAAGTTAAAGATATTTGAGATAACTGATTCACCCCCCCTCTCAGTTATCTACCTTGTTTCCAACAATTGGTATCAGAGCCAAGTTCCTCTAAACAAAGCCTAACAGCTTGAGGAAGATCTGGGAATCTCAATGGATATTTATGGTATGAAGGAACAACTTCAGTCTACTCTTGATGATCTTGAACAATTTCACTCTGAAGTCAATAACTTGAGAGAAAGACTCAAACAAGCTGATGATTTCATAAATGAGCTAAAAGAGAAACTGAGTATCTCTGTGAAAACGAGAAAGGAACTACTTCAAAAATTAACCAATCAAAGTGAAGTCAATGATACCAATGAAGATCTGGAAGAGAAAAATAAGCTATGTGAGAAGTTATCAAAAGAAGTCATTATGGTAAGGCATGAAATGGAATCAGGGGTTATGAGATTCACCCAAGAAATTGAAGAAAATAGGAAAATTGAAGATAATCTAAAACAATCTCTCAAGGAGAAAACAGAGGACTGCCACAAAATGGACAGAATAATCAAGCATTTTGAATCAAATCTTGAAGAAGCTAGAGACAATGAAGAACAACTTGAGAATTAGATAGACACTCTTAAACAAGATCTTCAAACAACAAATGAATACAAAGAGAAATTTAAAATAAACTCAGCTCAACTTGAAGTTCTTCTTGAAAGCCAAAAGAGGACAGATGATAAGTGTGGCTTGGGATATGAGAAAGGTGAAAGCTCCGGATCCGATTAGAAGAACTTTGGATCAGGGAATAAAAGAAACATGCCTAGAAGACCTCCGGTAAGGCAACCAAATGCTCAAAGATATCCATCCTTCAATGGATACTGCTTCAATTGCAATAATTTCGGTCATAAAGCAACTCAGTGCATGAGGAGAATGAATCAAACTAATCCATCCTTCTCCAGACAATGTTTTAACTGCAAAAGGTATGGTCATGAATCTCTTGAATGCAGAAATATGCAAATAAACAATTCATTCAATGGTAGATGCTTTGCATGGAATAGAATGGGACATATGGCTAATCAATGCAGATCAAGAGGATATCAATTAAATAAGCCAAGAAATGTTGTCTGCTACAATTGCAATAGATTTGGTCATATTGCCAAATTCTACAAAAGTAGAAATCAGGATAGAAATGGTCCAATGCAATATAATAAAAAACAAGATAAGGGCATAGGTAAAGTGAATGCAGATGAAGTTCAAAAGGAGATGAGCAAGATTTGGGTGAAGAAGAGTACATAAAATATTAGGGATGGATCCGCACCGGAATCTGGTGCTGATATTCCTTCTAGAAACTAAATAGATGAGCTCTGGCTTAGGGGGGAGTCACAGAGAAAAATAAATTCCCCCAGCCAGTCAATTAGTGCCTAAATTCGGCACATGGAATGCTACGAATTAAAGGGTTCTCAGAAAAAACATCTATAACCTTCAGTAAAAATATGAAAGATTCGCATGGATTTTTGCAAGAGTTTAACCACTCAAGTTAATCTGGTTCCGACAGTGCTCCGGTAAAGTAGGATTTTCACAGACAGGTCTAGTATGATTCAGAATTGAAATACTTTGATCTGCAGACCCATGGCATGATTGAAGTAAAGAAGATACATTGTCAATCCTTACTGATAATGATTCTAAGATCAGTACAATGACTCAAGAAGATCTCTCTCAAAACAAGGCAACCAGATAACTTATGTTGTGCATTTATTACAAAAGAAAATTAGGGTTTGCGCAAGGATAAAAGGGTTCATTCACTTATTATTTGCACATTTGCATTCGAGAAGAAGAAAAGAAGAGCTTTGCATCAAAGTTTCTACAACTCACTCAAAGATTAACTACAAAATTGAATTCAACCAGTGATTTGTTCTGACTCTTATTTCGAACCCTAAAGCATAAAAAGGTATTTCCATTCTGAAAATCTCTCTCTGAATATTTTGCAAGATGGCTACTCCAATGGTTGTTAAGATCACTGATAGGCCGTGCCCAAAATTCAAGAAACACCCCTATAAATCTCTAGAAGTTGATCCTTTAGGCGCATTTTCTAGCATTCCACATGGGGTATTGCACGTAGAAGATGTTAGGGTCTATATCCATGCCAACATTGAGGAATTTGGAGACTCTAAATTGATGGACATCTATCACAAACAACTAATAGATGAGAGCTTTGAACTCAAACCTCAATACAAGGCCCTCCAGGATAAACACTTCAGACATTGCATACACTTCCCCTATTTTGCAGAAGATGATTGGGTCCAGTGTGTCCTAAGAAGGATACATTATAATTTCATGTGGTTAATGAGGCCCTTCAAGATAACAAAAGATGCCATCAGGGCAGTAACTGGACTGCACTCATCCGGTGGGTTACCTGCACTTAAATCTGTCAAGAACTAGACAGTAACTGAAGACACCGGATCTAAATTTGACAAAAGAGCAATGACCATAGATGACATAACTGATCCGGATGTCAAGTTTACCTCAATGATAATTGGGTACAAGATCTATCATTCTAGCAGGGAGAATTCTATGTCTGGGATTGCAATATATGTAGCATATTAGATGTTGAGGGAAAATGCAGATTATGACCTATGTGATCTTCTCCTAAATCAACTATTAGAAAATGTGCAGAAGATAAAAAAGGATAAGAAGAATTCCTTCAAATATGGTTGTCTAATACTATTTCTATTCTTTTATTACATGAATGAGCTACCCGGATCAAGTGGTTGGGTATGACAAAATGACAAACCGGTTGCAATTCATATTAGAGATTATATGTATGGACTTGGTGATGCTAAAGCTCAAAACACAACTCTCTGGGGTTACTTTAAGAACTTCCAAAGCATGATGCAAGCTAGAGAGAGAATACCTCAATCCATAGTTGAGAAATACAAGGATATAGTGTGCTTCATGGTTGACACTGATCAATGCCTAATGGAAGTAGTTGAGCCTAGAACAGTGTGGATAATGCCTATGGGTTACAAGGTCGATGAAAAAATCTTGGAGCTACATATTCAACACCTGTTGAGCCAGCCTAAGGACCTTGAGGCAGAAAGGTTTGTAACCTTTCAAGAACTAAGTGTAAAAATACATGTTGAGTTAAGGCAACTGAAGAAAAAGAGGAAAGTTAGAAGGGAAGTAGAGGAAATTGCCAAAAGATTTGGCATATCAAAAGAGGCAGTAGATGCAAACAGAGAGAAAATGGAGAAGGCTGAGAAAGAGAAACAAGAAGCAAAGAAAGAAGATGTTCCGGTACAAGCCTCCTCCCATACTAGATCTTCCAAGAGCTCTGCACCTGCCACTCCTAAAATCTCAAGGGCCACCAAACTGGAATTCAAGACATCTAGAAAAGGAGAAAAGAGGATGAAAACAAAACCCACAAGGTCATACACAAGTCTCAAAGATGATGAAGAAATAGAATATGATGAGGAAATTAAGAAAATGAAGAAGAAGAAGAAAACATCCAGGGAATTCTCTGCTAGTAAAAACAAAGAAGAAAAGGAAGAAGAATTTGTTGAAAAGCCCACTCTTTCCATTGATGACATCATCAAGGCAGTTACTGTGGATGGGAACCTACAACTAGTAACATAGTTCTATGATGAATACAGTGATACTGACAAGAGGATTTTGGAGGAAGCTACTGTTAGGTACCTGAATATTTACAATAAAGCTTTCATTGAAATTATATCCTTAATTCCTAAAAGTCTGGAAGAAGTACTTGAACTGAGAAAAGAAAATGCAAAAGCAAAAGACTTAGAGATCTGGGAATAGATAGCAATTCAACTTTATCCTTCTATCACCCCAAAACAAATGAACATGATCTTTAAGGAGTGTAAGGATGAATTTGGGAGTAAAGCAAGAATGAACAAACTTATGCTTGGAGAAACTGACCAAGTGGCAAAAGAAACAAAAGACATCCTCCAGAATGCTTTCAAAATATTCAATCTTCCTATTGTAGAGGAAACAGATGAAGAACCTTCTACCATGGATGTTGAAGGATTAATGTAACCAATGAAGAATCTTCTGAAAAAGATGTAGAAGGATCAAAAGAGATAAATGAAGAGAAGTCTAAGGGCTTGGATTCCTCTGTTCCGGAAGAGGAAGTTTATGAAGCAGTAATCTCAGGTGATATCTCTCCTCCGGATCCCACTGCAAACATTTCAGATTTTGAAGTTCAAGGAGAAGGAAGAAAAGAGGAGAAAGTAAGTCAAGAAGAAGAGGTCAGAGGAAAAGAAGAGACTAATATTGACTATTCTGATACCCCAAAGGAAAAGAAGTCTCAATCACCGTCAAGAGACACTATAGAGGCAGTGAAAAACTTCTTGAACAAAGAAATAATGGAGATAGATGAACCTAAACTATTTCAAGGGCCACTAAATTTTGACTCTCTCTGGTCCAGACAATGAAAATAGCATCTTTTGCTCAAGCCAAAGCAAAAGAAAAACTCCTGAAATCTCACATGGAAGATTGTGAACTATTGGAGATGGCATCCAGGATTCTGTAGAAGATCATGCCATCATTCCAAAAGGATCCTTCAGCCTCACCATTTGGTAACCTGAAATCTTTGGTAAATTTTATTAGCACTCACTTTGAATCTCTAGAAAAATCAACAGAAGTAAAGGACCAAAAGGAGTTTCTGGGAAAAAGATTCACTGAAGTACAGGGACTCATTGCTAATGATAGGAGGACCTTGAACATTGGAATAAAGAGCCTTGAAAATACTCTTAAAGATAGTGGTGACTTGTATAAATTTTGTCTATCTTGGCCCAAAGTGACAGTGGATATTGAAAAGAAGGTGAAAGAATAGTAAGGTAAACTATCAAGTTTATCTCAAAATTTTGATCCCCTTTCTACTTCTTTAATGAATCAAGAATGCCAGGCCATTGTCATTATAAATGAAATAAAGAGGCTAGACAAAGAAAAGAAAAATATAATAAACGGGATGAGTGAACTCAGAGGGATAATTATCCCTAAGTTAGAGGCAATGCATGAGGCCTTGATAGATGCTCAGGCCACAGCCCGGACTAGTGATCCAACATATTTAAGAAGGGTAGAAGTATATGCATTTTTGCTGAGTGGTCACATCTCTATTTTGGACAGGATGAAGCAGAGTTGGGCCACAGAGTTTGTAGAGTTGAAGGCCACTTTTGTAGATATACTTGAGTATATGTAAGTATAACATGTATATATACTTATGCGGCCATGTATAGATTAATTTTTACAAAATTTTGGTATGCAGATTCTGCCCTTTTTCATTGATGTCAAAGGGGGAGTGAGGAATAGTGAAACAAGTGGAATTCAACTAAGGGGGAGCTCAGGTAAAACAGTACAGAAGATAGAGCATCAACCAAGGGGGAGTTTACTGCGACACTTAGCTATTTTTCACTAAGTGTTGCCATTAATGCCAAAGGGGGAGATTGTTGGCAAGAGACACTGTGTGGCTTCATGAGTGTTGTCATTGATGGCAACAAAGTTTATCCTACACATCTGCAATACATAGTATGCCTATACCAGATGTCATATTGAAGATTGTTTTGGTCTGATGAACAAGAACAAAGTATGCAACAAAGTCTAACAATTAGGTCTGGATCTCTCAGATGGTGTAACTCAGAAAGTTGCAAACTTGTATAAGTTAAGAGGGGTATCATGACTACTATATTCCAGAAATTTAGCATCATGTGATAAAGCATGAAAAAGATATGTGATGCAGAGTGGCACAAGGGAAGCAACACACAAAGGTTTACTCTATTGTCCTTTGCCCACTCACCCACTTCAACTAGCCTTCAACCAACCAACCAACCAAAGGCACATACAAGGCATATGAAGGATTTGATGTCCAGACTATTGTCCAACCCCTAAGGCTTCTCCAACACCTTAAGATAGATCAACAAACACCTTCTATGCAGTTGGTTTGATCTCCAACTTCCCAAAACTCTTCAACCTATACCTTGACTAGTAAGGCTACTAGCCCTCCAAACTAGGTTTTCTCAACAAAACTTGACAAAATCCCAAAGGTCTAGGCAAACAAATGATGGAATTGAACACCTTTCAGGGGACCCTAACAAACCTCCAAATCTCCTGCTCCAACTCTACTCCAGCAATCCAGAACGCCTACTAGGTCTCTAGGCCTAATTGATCAATTTAGGCTAGGTTACAAAGCAAGTGCTCAAAATTGGGTGCATAGGTCAGGGGCAGGAATTTGGAATGCTTCTACCATGTCCCTACAACACAAATCCATCATTTATTTGCTCACCCTAACAGGATTCTATCATCTACAACCTCAAATAGCATGAAATTGGCCAAATACAATGAAATACTTGACCTAGGGCATCACCTTAAAAATAGAAGACTGCATTTTCTGACAAAAATCTTTTGGAATCTTATAGTACATACCCCTAGCCTGCATTTCACCAGTTTTTGCAAATTTTCAACGGTGGGAATGCATTCTAGGGCCGGATTTCTATGGCTGCCCTAGAAAACAGGGTTTCTGGACCTGTTTTGAAAGAAAAATCTATAACTTTTGATCCTGACCACTTCAGGACCTCAAACTAGTTGCATTGGAACCCTAACTCCAAGAGATTTCAGAAAAATATCATTTGCACACATGAAAAGTCCGTACAGTCCGTACACAGCAAGAAAAATAGCGAAAAACAATCAGTTTTCTTAAATTTTGTGCCCAAATTCCGTACAAAAACTTCCTCCTCTGTACTGGAGTCAGATATCCACCATATTAACCCATCCAAGTTGGTTTCCAACTTCTACAACAGCATTTAACTGCCCAAAGTGGTTTTTGAACCGACCCAACACATAACACCTTTGACAACTATGGTGTTTTACATTAACACAAGGAGGTTGATTTGTTTGGCTCATCCAATGGAGTCCAAATGATCAACAAACTCCTTCCAACATACTAAAACATTAAAACAACCAAAAAAAACTCAAAAACCAATCCTTAGACCTTCTAGGCCTAATTGGCACAACAAGGATCCAAGTGGACTAAGCATGATTGAGGTTTATAGGGTCACCTCAATCATCTTGACCACACAAAAGGGACCATACAAACATGGCTAAAGCCTTATTACCACACATACAATCAAAACAAAACATAGCTTATCAAAATGCATAAAAAATGCTTGAGGTGTCAGACTGCTCCTAGGTGCCCTGCACCAATATGAGCATCTGAGTGTTGGGTTCAAGACAGGCAGAGTAGACAGAGAAAGAACTAACCGACAGAGCATCAGACTTCAATCCAGATGAGTAAAAGGTGTTGATCAAGCAGTTTGAGGATTATACATTGTTGGCCGACATGATTAAAGACTTCTATGTGCATGTTTTTGATACGCATCACAAATCAAGCATGGATTCTGCTGACAGATCAGTCACTTACAAATATCTTGAAGTGTTCTTGTTGCCGACTAGGAAGTTGATGAGAATCCTTTATGGGATATATATACCAGATGGATTCCAGTATGTAGGTGTGTGTGTGTGGTGTATAGGGATAAAAGAAAGTGCGAAGAAAAGAAGATAAGTGTGAGAGCAGCAAATCAAGTCCGGTATGTGACAGAATAACAACACCAAAACAGAGGAAGAATGAAGTGTATCAAATCAATGTATTGTGCCTAACTGGAACTAGACTCTTGCATTTGTAGATGCCTCTCATCAGTTCAAACACCTTATTACCTTTTGTAAGTTTTGCAGACAGTGAGTCTCTTGTAGGTAGTGTGCCTCTTGTGAGCAGTGTGCTCGGGCAGTGAGCCCTAATTGGCAAGTGCCAATTTATACTCTTTCATTCTTTTAATAGAGAATACAATCTTGGGTTAGTCACCCCGTGGTTCTTCCCTTAATAGGGTTTTCCACTTGAAAATCCTTGTGTTATGTGTGTTGATTTTACTTCTATTCATATGATCACATATGCTTATATGTTTTCATGTTACACTAATTATTAAAGAAGAAAAGAAAGTTAAAGATATTTGAGATAACTGATTCAACCCCCCCTCAGTTATATCCCTTGTTTCTAACAAGTAGTACAATGATGACATCAGCATGCTGACATGGTAGACACTGTGGCAGTTGTTAATGTGGCAGATCCAGAGTTTGACACATGGCAGATGGTGGCATTTGAGTCAGCACATGATGTGGTAGGTCTGAAGATGTGGACAAATCCAGCATGACACATGTCACTGATGGACAATGAGGTAATGCCACGTGGCCCAATGACTGGGTGCCACATGGCACATGTGGCGGCTTGATTGTTAAAAGGTTGGTTTGTGGGGGTCGAACCCTTGACCTCCTTCTTGCTTTTTTCACTTTCAACCAATATACCAAGTGGCTTTCTTCACTACATATACATGCCTTCTTTCTATTTAATGAATGATAATAGAAACGAATCCCTATAAAAGGGGGACAGGTAGTTTGAACCCCCAATGGGGAGGAATGATCCAAGTGGATATAGAAGAACTAAAAAATTTGTAGTCTTAGAACCTAATAGAATCACCATCATTGCAAAGAGATCGCTAACACAATCCTGACACAATTTGAACAGGCTCAAAGGAGTTTGTATACAGAAGTTATGTGCAATCAAAGGTTTAGTCAAACAGATGAATTAGATGTTTAAAAAGGTGAAAAATTGATTGTCTCAAATCTAAGCAAAAATGATGCCAAGTTGAAGAGCTCATCACCACAATTTCGAGGCCACTCGTTTCACCTCGATCGGAGCTCATACGAGCAAGACATGGCCAGTTAAAGTTGAGGATTGACCATGTTGACTAGACATTACAATGATGATGTCAGCATGCTAACATGGTAGACACAATGGTAGTTGTTGATGTGGCAGGTCCTAAGGTTGACACATGGCAGATGGCAGATCTGAGTCAGCAGATAACGTGGCAAGTCTGATGAAGTGGACTAATCAAGCGTGACACATGTCACTGACGGATGAATGAGGTAATGCCACATGGCCCAATGATTGGGTGCCATGTGGCACATGTGGTAGTTTGATTGTTTAAAGATTGGTTTGTGGGGGTCGAACCCCTGACCTCCTGCTTGTTATTTTCACTCTCCACCAATATACCAAGTGGCTTTCTTTGCTACATATACGAGCCTCCTTTCTATTTAAAGAATGATAATAGAAACGAATCCCTATAAAGGGGGTCGGGTGGTTTGAACCCAAAGTGGGGAGGAATGATCCATGTCGATACAGAAGACCAAAAAATTTTGTAGTCTAAGAATATGACAGAATCAACATCATTAGAAAGAGGTTGCTGACATGATAATAACGTAACTTGAATGGGCTCAAAAGGAGTTTGTATGCAGAAGTTATGTGCCGTCAAATGTTTGGTCAAACAGACGAATCAGGCATTCAAAAAGGTGAAAAAATGATTGTCTCATATCCAAACAAAAATGATGCCAAGTCGAAGAGCTCGTCGTCACGATTTCAATGCCGCTTGTTTAGCCTCGATCGGAGCTCATACAAGCAAGATATGGCCGATCAAAGTTGAGTGTTGACCATGATGACTAAACAGTACAATGATGACGTCAGCATGCTGACCTAGCAGACAAAGTGGTAGTTTTTCATGTGGTAGGTCCAGAGTTTGACACGTGGCAGATGGCAGCATCAGAGTCAGCAAATGACGTGGCAGGTCTGAAGATGTGGACCAATCCAACGTGACACGTGTCACTGTGGGAAGAATGAGGTAATGCAACATGGCCCAATGATTGGGTGCCATGTGGCACATGTGGCAGTTTGATTGTTAAAAGGTTAGTTTGTGGGGGTTCAACCCCTAAACTCTTGCTTGCCATTTTCACTCTCCACCAATATACCAAGAGACTTTCTTTGCTACATATATGGGCCTCCTTTTATTTAAAAAATGATAATAGAAAGGAATCCCTATAAAAGTGGGTCGGGTGGTTTGAACCCCTAGTGAGGAATAATGATCAAGATGGATATAGAAGAACTAAAAAATTTGCAGTCTCAGAACTTGACAGAATCAGCATCATTGGAAAGAGGTTGCTGACATGATCCTGATGTAATTTGAATGGGCTCAAAAGGAGTTCAAATGCAGAAGTTATGTGTAGTCAAAGGTTCAGTCAAATAGGTGAATCAAGCGTTCAAAAAGGTAAAAAATTGATTGTCTCAAATCCAAGCAAAAACGATGCCAAGTTAAAGAGCTCATTGCCATGATTTTGATGCCGCTCATTCCACCTCGATCAAAGCTCGTATAAGGGAGATATGGCCAGTCAAAGTTGAGGGTTGACCATGTCAACTAGACAGTACCATGATGACATAAGCATGCCAACATGACAGACACAGTGGCAGTTGTTGATGTGGTAGGTCCAGAGGTTGACACATGCCAAATGGCAGCATCTAAGTTAGGAGATGACGTGGCAGGTCTGAAGATGTGGACCAATCTAGTGTGACACGTGTCACTAATGGACGAATGAGGTAATGCCATATGGCCTAATGATTGGGTGCCACATGGTGCATGTGGTGGTTTGATTGTTAAAAGGTTGGTTTGTTGGGTCGAACCTTGCTATTTTCACTCTCCACCAATATACCAAGCAACTTTCTTTCCTACATATACGGGCTTCCTTTCTATTTAAAGAATGATAATGGAAACGAATCCCTATAAAAGGGGGTCAGGGGGTTTGAACCCCTAGTGGGAAGGATTGATCTGAATGGATCCAAAAGACCTAAAAATTTTGCAGTCTCAGAACCTGATAGAATCAGCGTCATTGGAAAGAGGTCACTAGCACGATCCTTACGTAACTTGAATGGGCTCAAAAGGAATTCATATGTAGAAGTTATGTGTAGTTAAACGTTCAGTCAAAAAGGCAAATGATGCCAAGTCGTAGATCTCGTCGCCATGATTCTGACGCCGCTTGTTTCACCTTGATCAGAGCTCATACGAGCAAGATATGGCTGGTCAAAGTTGAGGGTTGACCATGCTGACTAGATAGTACAATGATGACGTCATCATGCTAACATGGTAGACACAGTGGTAGTTGTTGGCGTGACAAATCCAGATGTTGACATGTGCAGATGATAGCATCTGATTCAACAGATGATGTGGCAAGTCTGAAGATGTGGACCAATCTAGCGTGACATGTGTCACTGACGGAAGAATGAGTGAATGCCTCGTGGCCCAATGATTGGGTACCACGTGGCACATATGGTGATTTGCTTGTTAAAAGGTTGGTTTGTGAGGGTCGAACCCTTGACCTCTTGCTTCCTATTTTCACTCTCCACCAATATACCAAGCGGCTTTCATTGCTACACATACGGGCCTCCTTTCTATTTATAGAATGATAATAGAAACAAATCCCTATAAAAGGGGGTCGGGTGGTTTGAACTCCCAGTGGGGAGGAATGATCTAGGTGGGTCCAAAAGACCTAAAAATATTGTAGTCTCAGAACCTAACGGAATCAACATCATTGGAAAGAGGTCATTGACACGATCCTAATGTAACTTGAACGGGCTCAAAAGGAGTTCATATGCAGAAGTTATGTATAGTCAAAGGTTCGGTCAAATAGGTGAATCAGGTGTTTGAAAAGGTGAAAAATTGATTACCTCAAATCCAAGCAAAAATGATGCCAAGTCGAAGAGCTCGTCGCCACGATTCTGACGTTACTCATTTCGCCTTAATCAGAGCTCGTACAAGCAAGATATGGCTGGTCAAAATTGAGGGTTGACCATGCTGACTAGATAGTATAATGATGAGGTCAGCATGCTGACATGGCAGACACAGTGGCAGTTGTTGACATGGTAGATCTAGAGTTTGACACGTGGCAAATGTTGGCATCTAAGTCAACAGATGACATGGCAAGTCTAAAGATGTGGACCAATCTAGCGTGACACGTGTCACTGACGGATGAATGAGGTAATGCCACATGGCCAAATGATTGGGTGCCACGTGGCACATGTGGCAGTTTGATTGTTAAACAGTTTGTTTGTTGGGTCGAACCTTGCTATTTTTACTCTCCACTAATATACCAAGTGGCTTTCTTTGCTACATATACGGGCTTCCTTTCTATCTAAAGAATGATAATAGAAATGAATCCTTATAAAATGGGGTCAGGTGGTTTGAACCCCTAGTGGGAAAGAATGATCTAAATAGATCTGGAAGACCTAAAAAATTTCCAGTCTCATAACCTGACGAAATCAACGTAATTGGAAAGAGGTCGCTAGCACGATCTTGACACAACTTGAATGGGCTCAAAACGAGTTCGTATGCAGAAGTTATGTGCAATCAAAGGTTCGGTCAAATAGGTGAATCATGCGTTCAAAAAGGTGAAAAATTTATTGTCTCAAATCCAAGCAAAAATGATGCCAAGTTGAAGAGCTCATTGCCATGATTCAAACGCCACTCGTTTCACCTTGATCGAAGCTCATACGAGCAAAATATGGCAAGTTAAAGTTGAGGGTTGACCATGCTGACTAGACAATATAATGATGACGTCATAATGCTGACATGGTAGACACAGTGGCAGTTGTTAGTGTGGCAGGTCCAAATGTTGACACATGGTAGATAGCAGTATCTAACTCATCAAATGATGTGGCAGGTCTAAAAATGTGGACCAATCCAGCGTGACATGTGTCACTGACGGATGAATGAGCGAATGCCATGTGGCACATATGGTGATTTGCTTGTTAAAAGGTTGGTTTGTGGGGGTCGAACCCCTGACCTCCTATTTCATCTTTTCACTCTCCACCAATATACCAAGGGGATTTCATTGCTACATATATGGTTCTCCTTTCTATTGAAAGAATGATAATAGAAACAAATCCCTATAAAAAGGGGTCGGGTGGTTTGAACCCCCAGTGGCGAGGAATGATCCAGGTGGATCCAAAAGACCTAAAAATCTTGCAGTCTCAAAACCTGACAGAATTAGCATCATTGGAAAGAGGTCGCTGACACGATCTTGACACAACTTGAATGGGCTTAAAAGGAGTTCGTATGCAGAAGTTATGTACAGTCAAAGGTTTGGTCAAATAGGCGAATCAAGAGTTCAAAGAGGTGAAAACTAATTGTCTCAAAGCTAAGAAAAAATGATGCCAAGTTAATGAGCTCGTCACCACGATTTTGATGTCACTCATTTCACCTCGATTGGAGCTCGTATGAGCAAGATATGGCTGGTCAAAGTTGAGGGTTGACCATGCTGACGAGATAATACAAAGATGATGTCTGCATGCTGACATGGCAGACATAGTGGCAGTTGTTGACGTGGCAGGTCCACATGGCAGATGCCGGCATCTGAGTCGGCAGATGATGTAGCAGGTTTGATGATGTGGACCAATCCAATGTGACACGTGTCACTGACCGATGAATGTAGTAATGCCACGTGGCCCAATGATTGGGTGCCACGTGGCACATGTGGCGATTTGATTGTTAAAAGGTTGGTTTGTGGGGGTCGAACCCATGACCTCCTGCTTTCTATTTTCACTTTCCACCAATATACCAAGCGGCTTTGTTTTCTATATATATGGGCCTCCTTTCTATTTAAAGAATGATAATAGAAACAAATCCCTATAAAAGGGGGTTGGGTGGTTTGAACCCCCAATGGAAAATAATGATCCAGATGGATATAGAAGAACTAAAAATTTTGTAGTCTCAAAACCTGACAGAATCATCATAATTGGAAAGAGGTCACTGACACGATCCTGATGAAACTTGAATGGGCTCAAAAGAGTTCGTATACAGAAGTTGTGCAGTCAAAGGTTCGATCAAATAGATGAATCAGGCATTCAAAAAGGTGAAAAATTAATTGTCTCAAATCCAAGCAAAACTGATGCCAAGTCAAAGAGCTTGACGCCATGATTTTGATGCCGCTCATTTTGCCTTGATCGGAGCTCGTACGAGCAAGAAATGGCCGGCCAAAGTTGAGGGTTGACCATGTCAACTAGATAGTACAATGATGACATCAACATGCTGACATGGAAGACTTAGTGGTAGGTCCAAAGGTTCACACCTGATTGGTCCAAAGGTTGACACATGGCTGATGGCAGCATCTGAGTCAGCAGGTGACGTGGTAGGTCTGAAGATGTGGACCAATCCAATGTGACATGTGTCACTGACGGACAAATGAAGTAATGCCATGTGGCCTAATGATTGGGTACCACATGGCACATGTGGCGGTTTGATTGTTAAAAGGTTGGTTTGTGGGGTTGAACCTTTCTATCTTCAGTCTCGACCAATATACCAAGCGGCTTTCTTTGCTACATATATGGGCTTCCTTTCTATTTAAAGAATGATAATAGAAATGAATCCCTATAAAAGGGGGTCGGGTGGTTTGGATGCATAGTGGGAAGGAATGATCTAAATGTATCCAAAAGACCTAAAACTTTTATAGTCTCAAAACCTGATGAAATCAGCGACATTGGAAAGCAGTCACTGGCACGATCCTGATGCAACTTCAATGGGCTCAAAAGGAGGTTGTATGCAGAAGTTATGTGCAGTCAAAGGTTTGGTAAATAGGCGAATCATGCGTTCAAAAAGGTAAAAAAATTATTGTCTCAAATCAAAGAAAAAATGATGCCAAGTCGAAGAGCTTGTCGCCACGATTTTGACACCGCTCGTTTCACTTTGATCAGAGCTCCTACGAGTAAGATATGGCTAGTCAAAGTTGAGGGTTGACCATGCTGACTAGATAGTACAATGATGATGTCATCATGCTAACATGGCAGACATAGTAGCCGTTGTTGGCATGGCAGGTCCAGATGTTGACATGTGGCAGATGGCGTCATCTGACTCAACAGATGACGTGGCAGGTCTGAAGATGTAGACCAATCCCGTGTGATACGTGTCACTATCAGACGAATGAGTCAATGCCACGTGACCCAATGATTGGGTGCCACGTGGCACATGTGGCATTTTACTTGTTAAAAGGTTGGTTTGTGGGGGTCGAACCCATAACCTCCTACTTCCTATTTTCACTCTCCACCACTATACCAAGTGGTTCTCATTGCTACATATATGAGCCTCCTTTCTATTTAAAGATTGATAATAGAAACAAATCCATATAAAAGGGGTTCAGGTGGTTTGAACCCCTAGTGGGGAGGAATAATCTAGGTGGATCAAGATGACCTAAAAATCTTGCAGTCTTAGAACTTGACATAATCAACATCATTGGAAAGAGGTCACTGACATGATCCTAATGCAACTTGAATAGGCTCAAAAGGAGTTCGTATGCAGAAGTTATGTGTAGTCAAAGGTTCGATCAAACAGGCAAATTAGGGGTTCGAAAAGGTGAAAAATTGATTGTCTCAAATCTAAGAAAAAATTATACCAAGTTGAAGAGCTTGTCACCACGATTCTGACGCCACTCATTTTGCCTCGATCAGATCTTGTACGAGCAAGATATGGCTAGTCAAGGTTGAGGGTTGACCATGCTGACTAGATAGTATAAGGATGACGTCAGCATGTTGACATGGCAGACACAATGGCAATTGTTGACGTTAGAAATCCAAAGTTTGACATGTGGCAAATGGCTGCATCTGAGTCAGTAGATGACGTGGTAGTTCTGAAGATGTGGACCAATCCAGCCTGACACGTGTCACTGACAGACGAATGAGGTATTGCCACATGGCCCAATGATTGGGTGCCACGTGGCACATGTGGCAGTTTGATTGTTAAAAGGTTGGTTTATGGGGGTCGAACTCCTGATCACCTGCTTGTTGTTTTCACTCTCCACCAATATACCAAGCGGCTTTCTTTTCTACATATACAGGCCTCCTTTCTATTTAAAGAATGATAATAGAAATGAATCCCTTTAAAAGGGGGTTAGGTGGTTTGAACCCCCAGTGGGGAATAATGATCCAGATAGATACAGAAGAACTAAAAATTTAATTGTCTCAGTACCTGACAGAATTAGCATCATTGGAAAGAGGTCGCTGACACGATCCTGACGCAACTTGAATGGGCTCAAAAGGAGTTCGTATGCAGAAGTTATGTGCAATCAAAGGTTTGGTCAAACAGGTAAATCAAGTGTTCAAAAGGTGAAAATTTGATTGTCTCAAATCCAAGCAAAAATGATGCCAAGTCGAAGAGCTCATCGCCACAATTTTGACACCGCTCGTTTCACCTCAATCAGAGCTCGTACGAGCAAGATATGGCCGGTCAAAGTTGAGGGTTGACCATGTCGACTAGACAGTACAATGATGACATCAGCATGTTGACATGGCAGACACAGTGGCAGTTGTTGACGTGGTAGGTCTAGAGGTTGACACGTGGCAGATGGTGGCATCTTAGTCAGCAGATGACGTGGTAGGTCTAAAGATATGGACCAATCTAGTGTGACATGTGTCACTGACGGACGATTGAGGTAATGCCATGTGGCCTAATGATTGGGTGCCATGTGGCACATGTGGCAGTTTGCTTGTTAAAAGGTTGGTTTGTTGGGTTGAACCTTGCTATTTTCACTCTCCACCAATATACCTAGCGGCTTTCTTTGCTACATATACGGGCTTCATTTCTATTTAAAGAATGCTAATAGAAATGAATCCCTATAAAAGGGGGTCGGGTGGTTTGAACCCCTAATAGAAAAAAATGATCTAAATGGATCCAGAAGACTTAAAAATTTGGCAGTCTCAAAACCTAACGGAATTAGCACCATTGGAAAGAGGTCGCTAGCACGATCCCCACGCAACTTGAACAGGCTCAAAAGGAGTTCGTATGCAGAAGTTATGTGCAATGAAACATTTGGTCAAACAGGTGAATCATGCATTCAAAAAGGTGAAAATTTTATTGTCTCAAATCCAAGCAAAAATGATGCCAATTCGAGGAGCTCATCACCATGATTTTGACGCTGCTCGTTTCACCTTGATCGGAGCTCGTACGAGCAAGATATGACTGGTCAAAGTTGAGGGTTAACCATGCTGACTAGATAGTACAATGATGACATCATCATGCTAACATGGCAGACACAGTGGCAGTTGTTGGCGTGGTAGGTCCAAATGTTGACACATGCTAGATGGCAGCATCTGACTCAACAGATGATGTGGCAGGTCCGAAGATGTGGACCAATTTAGTGTGACACATGTCATTGACAGACGAATGAGTGAATGCCACGTGGCCCAATGATTGGGTGCCATGTGGCACATGTGGCAATTTGATTATTAAAAGGTTGGTTTGTGCGGGTCAAACCCCTGACCTCCTGCTTCCTATTTTCACTTCTTTCATTGCTACATATATGGGCCTCCTTTCTATTTAAAGAATGATAATAGAAACAAATCTTTATAAAAGGGGATCAGGTGGTTTGAACTTCGAGTGGGGAGGAATGATCTAGGTGGATCCAGAAGACCTAAAAATCTTGTAGTCTCAAAACCTGATAGAATCAGTATCATTGGAAAGAGATCGCTGACATGATCCTAATGCAACTTGAATGGGCTCAAAAGGAGTTTGTATGCAGAAGTTATGTGCAGTCAAAAGTTCAGTCAAACAGACAAATCTGAGGTTCGAAAAGGTGAAAAATTGATTGTCTCAAATCCAAGAAAAAATGATGCCAAGTCCAAGAGCTCGTCGCCACGATTCTAATGCTGCTTATTTCACCTCAATCAGAGCTCGTACGAGCAAGATATGGCTGGTCAAAGTTGAGGGTTGACCATGCCAACTAGATAGTACAATAATGATGTTAGCATGCTAACATGGTAGACACAATGGCAGTTGTTGACGTGGCAGATCCAGAGTTTGACACATGGCACATGGAGGCATCTGAGTCAGCAGATGACGTGGCAGGTTTGAAGATGTGGACCAAAGTTAATTCTTCCTAGAAAGCTCTGTAAGCCTTTCTTATGTGTAGGAAGAGGCAATGCCAATATTGTAGTGATTCTTTTAGGATCAATTGATATTCCATCCTTAGACACTATGTGTCTGAACAGTTTGCCTTCATGAATAGAGAAAATACTCTTCTTTGGGTTTAATGATACCCCAAATTCTCTACATCTTTCAAAGATCAGTCTTAAATGATGAAAATGATCTTTGACTATTTTAGAAAAAATAGTCACATCATCTAAATATACAAGCACAAATTTATTAATCAAACCTTGAAAGGCCATGTCCATTGCTCTCTAAAATGTTACACCTGCATTTAATAAGCCAAATGGCATTTTTCTGTATGCTAGTGTGCCCCATTTTGTAGTAAAAGTTATTTTGTACTGATCTTCTTCTTTTACAATAATATGGTTATAACCTGAATAACCATCTAATAAAGAGAATCTTTATGATCTAGAAACAACCTGCAATATCTGCTCCATAGATGGTAAAGGATAATGATCCTTTAAAGGTGCTCTGTTTAGATTGCAGAAATCAACACATAATCTAATTTCTCCATTCTTTTTTCTGGTAGGAACTAAGTTAGAAACCCATGAAGTATGTTTGATAGGAAAAATGATATTACCTTCAATGAGTTTATTGAGCTCTGTCTTCATAAGTACTTCCAGCTTAGGATTTAGTGGCCTTTGCTTCTTTCTGGCAGGTTTAGCTTTGGGTTCCGGCTCTATTGTATGTTGAGCTAACTTAGGGTTGAAACCTTTCAGATCTCCATATTCCCATGCAAATATATCACTAAACTCTTGACAAAGCTAGATGAATGCTTGCTGCTCCTTTTTTGTACATATCTTCCCAACTTGAGTAACTTTCCTTTAAAGATCTCAATGGGCTCATAATGCTCTTGCTTTATTGATAAGCTGGCCTTATCTTTTCTTCCCTGATCATCAGTGTTAAAGATAGATTCCAAGGTCACTAAACCTTTGGGTAGCTTGTATGATCTTAACTGAAGTATTTGATCATCATATTGCTGAACAAATTTTTGTTAATTACCTGTAGAAAATTCAACCTCCTCCATTAAGAAGTTCACAATCTATTCATCACTGTCAAACACTTGCCAACTGATATTATTATCTGGGACTGATGGTTTGCAACAACTTTGACATATAAAGGAGAGTGAATATTCTTCATGTTAAAGGAAAATTAGATCTAAATGAATAATCAATATATCAATATCAAAATACCCAAAACTCAACGAAATACAGAAACAAAGAGATTAACCGAACAAAAGAATTTCAAAAACCTTTGCAAACCTCAAAGCTTCATAGCTTTCGTTGGTTGCCTATCTCAATCGATCTTGCATGTATGAAAAAGGCCCTCAGAGAGTACACTTCCTTGCTATTCCAAGATTGTCAATGGAGAATGGCTATGATAGTTCTTTGTAATGAAGATGACTTCACAACAATGATAGTAGTGTGTAGTAATGAGTGTGATCACAAGCAATGAAGGAATTGGTGCCAAAGGCGTGCTGTAATTCCTGCAGAGTAACAATACTTAAAGCTTGGATGAATGAAATAGAAGAATAAGGTTCAATTTATAGAATTGAGAAAGAAAAGATCAACGGTATAGAAATAATGAGAAGATCAATGGTTGAGGACGGTTGAGGAATGTGTGCGAATAAGAAGAAGATAAGTGTCACACAAAAGCTGTTTTATTTGAGTTAACTATTTTTTTTTAAGATAAGACATGCTTTTCATAAATTAGAAAACTTTTTTTCTAATTTAAGAGATATTGATAAAAACAAGGTTGATTGAATAGATAACTCAACTTGAGATTCTCTTTTGCATGATTTGAGAGAAATTAAATAATAAATTATTTAATTTTGTGTGCATGGAGAAGAAGACTTATTTTTAGAAGATTTGGAAGATATTTGAAGAATTAGAAGATAAGAAATCAAATTAAATAAATAAATTTATTTAATTGTTGTTGTGAATGATTTGGAAGAATAAATAAAATATTTGATTGTATTTTATTTTTGGAGATTGAGAGGATTTAAATAAATTTGATTTGATTTATTCAAATTTAGAAGAATGATTTGATTTAATTAAATAATTAAAAATTATTTAATTGTTTGGAAGAATTTAATTAAATAAAAGATTTTATTTAATTTTGACTTTAGAAGAGGTAATTAAATATTTTGATATTTAATTTAACTTTGAGGAATATGAATCAAATAAATAAATTGATTTATTTATTTATTGATAAAGGAATAAAGATGGAATAAATATTAAGAATATTTATTTAGACCGAGTAGTGTCATTTTTAGGCATATACATTTTGCCCCTCTTTGATGCAATGCGGTTTACGGCATTGCTTCAAAGAATAAGAATTTTTTGATAATGATACATGCTCCAGTTTGCCCCCAGTACAGGTTTAACGGTGGTAGGATGCCCCCTCGGGAGATTGGACGAGAAGAAGGCATAAGACATGAGACAGACAATCTCACAAAGATAAAGGGAAAACTTGGTTAGGATTGAAGAAAGAGCTGAATGATACATGATGCAAGATAGAATGATAACACACATAAGCAAGCAAGCAAGTATGCATAAATGATACAAGAACAAACAAGGTATTGCCCCTGTCGAGCGGTAAACCAATGACTAATCAATATGAAACAATATACGACAGTGTTGTCATGGTGGGGAATGATATATCCCTAGACCAACACAAAGGATAGTGTCTGGTTTCAGGAAATGAAGCATGTCGTGTAAGACACATGTATTGGTCTGATTTCGACAATGCAACATCCTGTATAAGACAATTGATTGATTAACTGATCGAGTTGGTTTACGACAGACAAGGATCAAGACCACTCATTGTGATTGGATCATTTGACAAGATTGACTTGATTTGATTGGTATGGATTAAGGATGGACCCGCATGTGGATCATTGCTTAGATTGACTTGACATGGATGAAAAATATGATCATAGATAGAAATTTGACTAATAGAAGAATGACTCGACAGAAGGACTCGCAAGCTTTTGCTTGTGTTGATATTCTGCATTTTGGATCTTTTATTGCATGGGATATGAATGCTTTGTGGATGTGAGTGGTTTTTTAAAATCTTGATATTGCAAGTATTTTGAAGTACTTATTTCATCATTGGGCTTTTTATTTTTGTGTGTTTTTGAAATGTTGTAAGAAAATACAAGTATCTACGTATAATTGAACCGAGATGACCTAAGCATCTCTTACATGGATTTTAATTTAGCAAGTTAATACAAGCATCTAGGTATAATTGAACCAAGATGACCTAAGTATTTCTTGCATATCAATAGACAAGGATTGCCCCCTTTCATGTTAGACCTCTGAAGTCCTCGATGATCTTTTGCCGATCATGTCGTTAGACAAGGCTTCACATTACTAAAGTTTAATCCACAAACAACAAAAAAAGAAAATAATCATGCCCCCATCATAGCATCTCTATCTTTGGCATCCTTGAGTAGCATAGAAATACATGATAACAAAAGTCAAGATGCCGTAACTTAACCATGATTCCAACCACAAAACATGTTTGTATTTAGATGTGTTTGTTTCTTGCCATAATTTAGGTAAAATTAGTTAGAATGCCTTAGGTGTTTGCTTGCTTTGTTTTGGATAGGTAAATGCCTTGCGTCAAGATTTTTTCTTGAAAAGAGCGGGTTTTGTTTGCACTTGCTTGCCTGGTGAAATATTCCACAATCCTTATTGGTGAGACGGACCCTAAGGGACTAACCTAATGCCTCATGGGCTCATTGATAAATGGCCTTGCCTATGTGACGACGCAGAGGCAACGTAGTTCGGGGTAAACCCTAATGGACCTAAGACCTAGGCGGTAGAAAGTGGCATGGACTTAGATAGATAGAAGGACTAGACATGGAACGGATGGGACAGTGGAGCCTCAGGGGCACATAAAATTATGGCCTTGCCTACGTGACAACGCAGAGGCAATGTAGTTCATGGACTTGGACCATGAATACTAACGAGAGACACTATGCTAGGCTGACACTATGGATAGGATATGGGATAAAACCTTGGTTGACAAGGCAATAAAGAGATAGAGTATCAAGCCATGATAGGTTATCGTTAGGTTTTTATTATGGAACAGATATGGATTGAATGGGACACGAGTGAAGGAAGAATGGACAAGGTGATTAGTTTCCTAAAGATGGAGGAAGCGGTTTATCACAAGTAATGCATGTTTACCAGGTTTTCACCACTTGCTTTTATTTGCACAAAAGCTAGAAAGTAAACATAATGCCTATTTGCCAAATTTTCATCATGATACCTATCCAAGGCGTATGTTTGCTAGGTTTTCACCAAAGAATGATTTTTTTATATTTTTCTAATTTTTTTATTTTTTTGAATTTTATGCCCCCCTTACATTGGGGTTATCTTAGGTAAAGAACCAGCGAGATGCATGCTATTAATCAGGTCATCAAACAACTCACCCTCTGATGTTGCTAACTGATATGCCCCCGATTCATAAGCAGCTACGATCACATAAGGCCCAAACCAGTTGGGCTCAAACTTGCCTTTATTTTCCCTATCCTATTAATTGTAGGGATTCTCCTTAAGTACTAGATCTCCAACTTTAAAGACTCTTGGGTGAACTTTGTGGTTATAGCTTCATGACATCATTTGTTGATATGCTTTGAGATGATCAAAGGCTTTCTGTCTCCTTTCTTCTAGCAACTCTAGTTCTTGCAATCTAGAGACTCTGTATTCTTCATCTGATATGAGACCTTTTAATGACACCCTGAGAGATGGTAATTCAACCTCAATAGGGAGGATAGCTTCTGAGCCATAGACAAGGGCGTAAGGGGTAGCACCTGTGGGAGTGCGTATACTGGTTCTGTAGGCCCACAGAGCGGGATTGAGTTGGATGTGCCAATCATAGTCGGCATCGTTGACTGTCTTCTTGAGGAGTTTCAAGATGGTCTTGTTGGATGCTTTAGCTTGACCGTTGCCTTGGGGGTAATAGGGTGTGGAGAAACAGTGTTGGATTTTGAATCGGTCATAGAGTTCTTGGACATCCTAGTTTTTGAAGGGTCTTTCGTTATCTATGATAATGGATGAGGGAATAGTGCAAGTGATTTCTGGAAAAACTGTGTTTGCTTTTTTGTCTCAACGTTTCAATTTGTCGAATGCCTCTTCGCATTTCTCATCCCATCTGAATGGAATGTTCTTGTGTAGGAGATGACTAAATGGTTGACACTTGTCTGCTAGTTGTGATATGAATCTACGGATTGCTTGTAGCTTGCCTTGTAGAGATCTTAGTTGAGTGAGAGTCTTGTGTGGTGGCATGTCCATAATAGCCTTGACTTTGGCGGGGCCCACCTCTATTCCATTTGTCGATACAATAAAACCTAAGAGCTTGCCTGAGGTGATTCCAAACACACATTTCTTTGGGTTCAACCTGACTTTGAATTGCTCTAGTCTCTAAAAGACTTTCTCTAACACATCTAGGTGTGATTCTCTTGTGAGTGACTTTGCAAGGATATCGTCCACATAGTCTTCCATTGTGACATGCATCGTATCATGAAATATAGTGGTCATAGCACGTTGATATGTGGCTCCTGCGTTCTTTAGCCCAAAAGGCATGATATTCTAGCAAAAAGTGCCCCATGGACAAGTAAAAGTTGTCTTATGCTGGTCTTCTAGTGCTATTCTGATCTGATTATATCCCAAGAAGCCATCCATGAGAGATAACATGGTATGCCCGGTTGTTAAGTCGACTATAATATCTATATTTGGCAACGAAAAATCATCCTTGCGGCAAGCTTTGTTTAGATCTCTAAAGTCATTGCATAGTCTGACTTGGCCATTTGGTTTGGACACTAGTACTATGTTGGAGACCCATTCCAGATAGTCTATAGCTCTAATAAACCCTACATCCAATAGTTTCTTGAGTTCTTCTTTTACAAGCAGTGCTATGTGTGGATGTATCTTTCTAAGCTTTTGTTTCACTGGTTTCACTCCTGGATCTAATGGAAGATGATGTAGAATCAAATCTAGATCTAACCCCGACATATCTACGTACGACCAAGCAAAATTGACTTGCTTTCTCTTGAAGAATGGTACAAACTTAGTCTTCTCTGGTGGGGTTAGAGACTTAGCAAAGTGAATGATCTTAGGTTGTTCTTCTTTTCCAATGTTAACTGGCTCTGTGGGTTCCACAACAATTTGAGACTTCTCCTGGTGCATGTCGTCAGGGAGAGTGTTAAGCCTTCCATCGTCAGGTGCCACAGTTGGGTTTTCACCTTCAGATGCATCCTTTCTTTTTACTATTTTGGGATCTGACACTACCGCGAAGTGATTTTCACCATCAGATCTAATTTTTATTTTGATATTTTTACAACTGGAAGGCTTGGCACCCTCTCCAAAATAAGCCACGATATTAAGTTCAATGGCGAAGCCAGCTTTATGATCTCCTTTAGGTAGGTGGTCCCTAAGTTCCATGTAGTCAATATAGGCATCATCATTTTGGAACATATCTAGTTGAGGGGTTCCTCATAGATCCCAGTCAATAAGTTCAGGATGCACAAGGGGGAGGGAGTCGAAGGATAGATCTGATTCGTTGATAGTTTGAATGGATATACTAGGAATATTGGTAGGGGGAGTGTTTGGGATGGTACTTTCCTCTAAGTTGTTAATTGTGATAGAACTCAAAGCTTCCTCAAAAGTTGTATTCTCAGAGATAGGCAAATCACACTCTAATGGCCTATTCGGTAGCATTTGTCCCTCATGGTAGGGGCTATAAGTTTGAATGGTATCAACCTCTTTGTCATCGTAGGAATGCTCTGTCAGCTCATCCCACTCATATTCATTGGAATATGTGTCACTATCCTCTTGAAGTGTATGGATCATTTCTACAAGACAAGCATTTGCTTTAGCTTTGCCCTTATCTTTATATCCTAGGCCTTTTGTATTTCTAGCCAATGAGAATGAAGAAGGTCGAATGGGTTCTATAATTCCTTATTTTCTTAGGCCAATGGGGCCTTGTCCTTCGTAACCCATTTTATGTAGGATAGCTTCACCTCACCTATAGATTTCCATTGGGAGCTTAGGTGGTTCTTGTTGTGTGCTCTCTTCTTCTTCAGTATAAAGCCATTGTAGATATCTCTTTCCTCTGTCTCATCTGGTAAGGTCCCCCATTTTATAAAGGGAGCTGTGGGAGGTATAGGAGGAGCAGATGGCTTTGGAAAATGCTTGGGTCATATTAGAGTTTTTCCCGAATCAGCAAAGGGTTTGCCAATACCAATGCACAGGCAAATTCGGCCAACAAATATAGGAGGTTGCATGAGCTGCCTCCCCTTAACTTCTGGTTCTACTGCACCAAGGGGGTATCCCTATTGCTAAAGATTTGACTTTGATTCACTTATAGCAGAAAGATCTAACTTTTCAAAACAGGCAGAATACTCTCATATTTGGACCAAGATTTGCATGATAAATCACAAGTTTGGCAATGTTCTTGGACATATCTAACTAGTTGATGATGAGAGTATGCAAGGGTCCTATTTCTAATCCTACAAACTAACACGTTTGAAGTTTTGAAATGATTTGTGTTTTATGTTTTGGATGCAAGATAGGGATTTTGGATTGTAACCTCAACACAAGAGCAGATCGGTGCCTATCTCAGGGCAAGGAGTCAACTATACTTATACATGTGAATGATTTGCACAAACTCAACAGAGATTCAAGTTTCAAGGGGTTAGATTGGTGCTTGCCTTACAAACATCACTCAAGAATGAGTATTTAGCAATCTCTACTTACAAATATCCCTGCTGCCATACATTCTTCCTCATACTTAACCTAAAACAATTTAATCCACTCCTTGAATGGAAGTTAGAGATCAAGCATGCAATACATAAATCTATATCCTAGAATCTTAGTAACCCTTTTCAACTAGATTCAAAAGAAGGGATGCATACAGCCATAGAGACAAATAGCTAAACACATGCCATGAAGCATTTTTTATATAAAAATAACATGAAACTAAACATGTATGCAACATGCATTCAAATGCAACTCATAAACTCACAAAAGAGATAGAACAGCCCAGAAAAGCTCTATTTTCGTTATTCCTCCCAAAAATTGCCCAAGTCTTCAACAACCAGAAAAATGAGTAACATGGTTCTCTTATACCTAGAACATGTACTCAGCAATTAATTACATGGTCTTTTTGAGATGCTGCCAGATACATCACACCATCAGAATGGTGCCCAAAACATTCAATGTCCAGGTAGAAGAAGAAGAAGGGAGTGGTTGAATTCGGGAAGTGTGCCGCTGCTTGGAGATTTTCCTTTAAAAATGGTAGCTGGCTTGTCCATTTAGACCCATACTTCCGCAAATTTGCCATTAATGGCCAACCTACCAATTTCAAGATACAACAACGGTTTGCACGTTCTTAAAGTTCCTTCCATTTGAAAATCAACTGCGAACACAAAAATTCCTCCTTTGAACATTTTGAACAGTGACTGTCAATTCATTTCCTCCCATCGAGATCTGTGGCTTCAATTTGATCAGGCAATCCAGTCACCAGCTTTGAAAAGTCATCGGCCAATGAAAATGTGCCACGTAGGTGTCCTTTTGCTCCTTTGACTTTTCACAGCGTGAAGATACATTTTACCTTTTTCACCCATTTTTGCCTTTTCACCTTCAAATCTTTGTATATGCAGTTGTATATATGTACAACTACCTTTGGACACGTGTCACCCCCTAATTGGTTCTCCATCATTGTGTATTTGCATCTTCATCGACAATCCATTGTATCAACATTTGCATCTGTGGTTTTATATGAGGCTGTATATACATACAATCACCCTTCATACAAGCGCGGACCCCAAATCTTCATAAAACAAATTGCAATCACTATCAGGTCCAGGCTTTGTATCAAACTCCTTTTGCATATTGCCTTGTATATTGCATTGTACAAATGCAATATAATACAACTTTGGAATCTAGCACACCCATCAATCAGATTTGAACAATATTGAAATCCGGTGTTGTATTTCCCTCTTTGTACATTACCTTGTATATCGCACATACAATGTGCAACATACAACCTCAGATCCCAACCACTTATTAGCCATAACAAATTCTCTTTTCGCATTCGGGATTGTACATGTGCCTTTTGTATCTTGCATTGTATATGCACATACATACAATCTGGGACATACAACTGTGTAGGCCCCACCATGTTCCTGAAGACTATTGACTTTGGCCGCAACCTGCTTGTATATTTCTTTGTATATGTCCGTTGTATATTTCACATTATATGTGCAGTTGTATAGTGGAGATACATACAATGCAAGATACAAAGGAAACTACCTTTGACTTTTCAACTCTGCACTTGTATCAACTCCTGCAAGGCCTGATTTAATAAAATTTGAAGTCTGGGATTGTATGTTTTGCATTGTATATCAAATTGTATATGCTATATACATACAATCCTTTTGCTGCATACCTATGGGCCCGACTACCTTTTAACCTAATTTGAACCTTCTTGAAGTCCGTCATTGTATCTTACCTGTTGTATATCGAATATACAACAACATACTCATGCAACCTTTCGATACAAACACAGAATATACTGGGAATCTGCTATGTACATCTACTTTTTTACCTCCAGAAATGCACTCGAATGCCAAATACAAACCCGATATGCATACAATGATTCATACAACCATTTTTTCCACCTTTTGAAGCTGATTGAACTTCTTTTTGGGTCTGTTGGTTTTTTCCCTGACTGGATGCTCATTCCCAGATTTCCCTACAAGGTAGCCATCAGTGATCAATAGGATCTCTGGGCTAGGGGCCAACAGTGTAGGAGATAGACTCTATTTTTATCTCCTCTTCTTCTTCAGGCTCTGCAAAACCTAGGGGGTATTCCCTATTCAACACCCAGGAGAATATGCTTGTGGGTTGGCTTGGGATGTTGATACAAAGCAGATAAATCCTCCTGTAAGTAGACCAAAACTGTAGGATAAGTGCAAAGGGGCTAGCTTTGGGCCTATGTTCAGTTGTGAATCAGAGGATCTTGGTCCTAAACTACTTCTAAGGTCCTAATGGTTTGATTTGGAAGTATGAGTTGCAATATGAATGTATTTTGCACAAATGTTCAGTTTCATGTTGATTTATATGAAAAATGCTTATTGCATGTGTCTATCTGCTTGTCTCCATCTGCTGCATGTCATCCTTCTTTTGAATCTAGTTGCTAAGGGTTTCATAGATTCTAGGGTATAGATGTCTGTATCACATGCGTGATCTCTAACTTCCATTCAAGGAGTGGATTAAACTATTTTAGGTTGAGCATGGAGAAGGTTGTATGTCTACAGGGATATCTGTAAGTAGAGGCAATTAGATACCCATTCTTGGGTGATGTTTGTAAGGCAAGCATTAGTCCAAACCCCTGAAACTTGAGTGAAAGTTGCAAACCATCTGCTGTATATGTCTAGTTGACTCCTTGCCCAATGGATAGGCACCAGTTTGCTCCTGGGTTAGTAGTTATGAGCCAAAACCCCTTGTCTTGCATCTAGGACATTATGTCCACCCATTTCATCACTTCAACCTGTTAGTTTTAGGAGTAGGATTAGGAACCCCCTGCATGCTCTCATACCCACCAGACAAATATGTCCAAGAATGTTGCCAACCTTGTGATCTGTCATCCAGATCTTGGTCCATAAATGAGAGTATTCTACCTGTTGTTGTCAAGTTAGATCTTTCTATCATTGAGCTAGTCAAGGTTACATCTTGAGTTATAGGGATACCCCCCTTGGTGCGGCAGAACCAGAAGTGAAGGGGAGGAGCTCACGCAACCTCCTATATTAGTTGGTTGAATCTACCCATGCATTAGAACTGGTAAACCCTAATGCTAATTAACTGTTGGTGCCTGCATCATTTATCAGCTTCCAGGTTATTAGCTTGCAGGCACCTTCCCAAGATTTCATGAAATTTCTAAGTCTTAGACCCTCTCTGTGTTTTGCTGCATCATCAGGATATTTTCAAGGAAGGGATCATCATCATCATCATCATATTTCCATGCATCCATTTGATGTTTCCAGCGAGGGTCATTTCTCCTCATGTCCGGATATCTTGTGGGGTCATCATGTATTTGCTGACCCGACCTTTGCCGCGGGGTGATATTTTAACATCGGGTGATCTTAGTCAAGATCATCCTGATGTTGGCACTATGAAATTTCTAAGTATGACCCACTTTTCATCAGGGTCATCATATTTGAATATCGGGTGATCTTTGTTAAGATCACCCTGATGTTATTTTATCACCTTATGTTTGTTCAACATCAGGATGCTGCTGATGTCATGTTCCTGCGGGGGTGATATCCGCTCGACCTTTGCCTTCATCTTTTTCTCTACAAGATGATATTCTTAATATCAAGTGATATTCCAAATATCGGGTCATCTTCAGAATATCACCCTTGCCCTAAATGTGATGATGACGTCATCAGGATGTTCAATCATCAGGGAGATATCTGCTTGTTTATTGGCTTCATCATATTCCAAGGAATGGGGTGATATTTTCAAGTATCAGTCATATTCATACATCACCCCGATGTTACAATGGAGCTATAGTGCAGCATGATATTTGTGCATGGGGGTGATATTTCCAATTATCCAGTTATCTTCCGAATATCATCCTCATGCCAACATGACGGTGACGACATCAGGATCTGAGGGGGGTCATATTTCTAACACTAGTCATCTTATGGAGATCCCCTGATATTTGCAATTATGACGATGATGTCATCCGAATATGAGGAGGTGCGCGATAGGCAGATATGCTGATAACGTTAGCAAGATATGACGGTGACGTCATAAGGATGTTCATCGGCTAGACATTTGGTATTAGCTAAGCAGGAGGATCTTCCTCTGATACATCAGGTTGTGTTGATGAGGGTGAATATCAGGTTGATATTTCACATGAAGGTGAGGATGGTCATCAGGATGATTTTCAATCATCAGGATGATATTTTATATCAGGTGATGCAGACGGCATGATACTTTCCCGCAGGGTGATATTTTCTGCGGGGTGATATTTCACATCAGGGTGATGTGAATTATCAGGGTGAGCTCAGCATGTGGTTCACTGATGTCAGGGTGATATTTCGAGCAACAGGATATCATGCTGGAGGATGATGATGATGAGGTTTATGTTGGCGTCATCGGGAGCAAAATCGCCGACATTATATATGTAATCGGCCTAGCATATAAAGTGTTAAAAAGGGTGCTATAGGGTGAATGTGGGCTAATACACCCTCATGATATTTAAAAGGAAAGTCAACAGGATGCAGCCACGTGTCACAGTATCAGTAGTGGCCAACTTTTCAACATGATATATGCCGTAAATCTCGGCGAGAAGCAAGGTGATCGATGGCGACGTTTGAAAGAAGGGTTTTTCTCAATGCATGTACGCGCATTTTGGCGGGAGGAGGTTTGCAAGGCATGCAACTGCTGTATCCCAAGGCCGTGAGTTGGTATGCCATTAATGGTGAGATTGCACAGAGGTATGGGTCGGAAGGACATGCCAGCTACTCGATTTAGATAGAAAATCATGACAAGGCGATGCAGGTCAAGATCTCACCTGCCCCTTCCTTCCTGTCTATGCTGCTGCATTGAATGTTTTCGGTGCCCCTTGGCGATGCACTGCACCTGGTAATGTCTTGGGGATGGCCATGTGATTAATGAGGGAGTACATCATCCTGCTTTATAAGCAAATGATGTTACTCAATTCAAGGTTGTTGAAGGCCTAGGCATTTTTTGGTGTAAATAATGAAAGACAAGGCATGACCCTGGTTGTTTGATCCCATTTTGGAGTTTATGAGTTGCAATATGAATGTATTTTGCACAAATGTTCAGTTTCATGTTGATTTATATGAAAAATGCTTATTGCATGTGTCTATCTGCTTGTCTCCATTTACTGCATGTCATCCTTCTTTCAAATCTGGTTGCGAAGGGTTTCATAGATTCTAGGGTATAGATATCTATACTGCATGCTTGATCTATAACTTCCATTCAAGCAGTGGATTAAACTATTTTAGGTCAATGCATGGAGAAGGTTGCATGTCAGCAGGGATATTTGTAAGTAGAGGCAGTTAGATACCCATTCTTGGGTGATGTTTGTAAGGAAAACATTAGTCCAACCCCCTAAAACCTGAGTGAAAGTTGCAAACCATTTGTTGTATACGTCTAGTTGACTCCTTGCCCAATGGATAGGCACCAGTCTGCTCCTGGGTTAGTAGTTATGAGCCAAAACCCCTTGTCTTGCATCCAGGACATTATATCCACCCATTTCATCACTTCAACCTATTAGTTGTAGGAGTAGGATTAGGAACCCCCTGCATGCTCTCATACCCACCAGACACATATGTCCAAGAATGTTGCCCACCTTGTGATCTATCATGCAGATCTTGGTCCATACATGAGAGTATTCTGCCTGATGCTGTCAAACTAAATCTTCATATCATTGAGCTGGTCAAGGTTACATCTTGAGTTATAGGGATACCCCCTTGGTGCGGCAAAACCAGAAGTGAAGGGGAGGAGCTCACGCAACCTCCTGTATTAGTTGGCTGAATCTGCACGTGCATAGGAACTGGAAAACCCTGATGTTGATTCAAAAGAAAAACCAACAGGGTCCGCCATTGTACATATGCATCTACGGGTTAAATGCTCGAAACCCAAACTTTAGGTGGAGGCACCACCAGGTCGACCAAAGAATCTAGGAGATAAAGGTATCTTGGCTAGATTGAGTTTATGCTCTATGGAGTATTCCCCTACTCCTTTTTCTTTGATGGTAATTTTCTGCTCTTTGGGCTTTGATGAGGAAGCTTCAAAGGTAGAATCATGCTGTGGGGTAGGGGATGTAGATGCTCTATTGTTGGGTATGATGCAATTGGGTTTTGAACGGACAGAGTTACAATGCTGAAAGGGGTCAGGGTCACCTTGGATGGTGACTTGCTTGCCGTTATGAGGGAATTTTATGCATTGGTGAAAGGTAGAAGGTACATCTTTCATGGCATGAATCCATGGTCTACCTAGGAGAATATTATAGGTGAGCTCCCTATTTAGGACTTGGAACACAACATCTTTTATCACCAGTCCCACTTGTATGGGTAATACCATTGTTCCCTTGGTAGTTCTCTCCTCTTCATCATAGGATTTGATAGTAATCTTCTTCCTTGGATCAACTGCATTTTCAGAGAACCCCAATGTAAAGACTAACTTCAATGTGCAAATATTTAAACTGGCTCCCCCATCAATGAGAACCCTCTTGATGCGATACTTATGGATGAAGGCAACAATGTGCAGAGTGGTGTTATGAGGTTGAGACACTGAGAGGTCATCTTGTTCGGTAAATGATATGGTACTTGAGGAGGTCAGATTACCTACCATGGCCTAAAATTTCTCTTGGACCAAGTTATTGGGGACAGTGGTTTCCACTAAGGCTTTATTGAGAATCTCCTTATGGGAAGGAGATAGACGCAACAACTCTAAGATAGAAATGTGGGCCGGAGTCTTTCGTAGTTGGTCTATGACACTATATTGATGGAAGTTGGACTGAGAAGGCGATGACCTTAGAGGAATGGTATTCAAGGTGACCTTACCACTGCAGGTAATAATACTACAATCAGTTATGTTAGGCTCTAATTGTTGGTTGGGCATAACCACATTGATTTGTGGGACATGCTCTGATATGCAATTGATGGTATAGTCAAATGGCACACTTGCGTACTTGGCATTACTATTCCCATTATTCTAATTTTATCTGTTGTAGTAGTTGTTGTTGTTACTATTGTTGTTGTTGCCGTTATTATTATTGTTGTTGTTGTTGTACGACCTGTCATGATTGAGAAGCAGATCTTTGTAAGCCACATGTGTCTCATTAGAAGTATGTTGATGAGCACCTCCTTGATTTTGATCAAGCACGTCCTGAATAACATGTTTGAGGTGGATACAATTGTTGGTTGTATGTCCCCTTCCTCTACGATACTCACAATAGTCAGTGTCTTTCCAATAGTGAGGTTTAATTTGAGGCTCATAATCACTCATTGGTGGTAGAGAGATTTCATGGTTGGCCAATAGTTTCCTTAATGCAGATTCTTAGGACTCACCTAGCGGTGTGAACTTTCGCTTTGGATTTGAGGTGAACCACGGTCTTGGCTCCCAAGAGAATGTTTTGTTGGGTGTAACATTGCTTGCTTCTCCTTTGAGAGTGAATATCGGTTGTTGTTTGGGAGCTGCCACCTTGGCACCAACTACTCCATCATTGACGACATTTTTATTCTTAGTCCAAAACTTTGATTTGTCATTCGTGTAGTTGGAGGTAGGTGTGTCCTTGTATAACTTGATTTGCCCCTTGGCAATCATATATTTCTCAATGAACAATCCCATTTCAATGACCTTTGAAAATGAAGTAGGGCATTGAATTTGTATTTGATAGCTAAGATTGGAGTTGAGGTTATGGACAAACATCTCCATTAATTGCTTCTCTGGTACATCATATGAGCACTTGCTTGCTAGTTGTCTCCATCTTTGTAGGAAGGTGGCAGATGATTCGCCACTCTTTTTCTTGGTATTGCATAAATCAAGCATAGAGACTTCGTGTTTAATATTGTATGAGAAGTGCGTGACAAAATTTGTTGACTAGCTCATCAAAAGTTTTGATGCCCGGTGGGAGTCATGAGAACCACTCCATGGCTTGACTACCTAGAGATCTAGGGAATAGTCTCATTAATTAAGTCTCATTATGAGCTACTTACATGCATGCTACGTTGAATTCCCTAATGTGATCTCTAGGGTCCCCTTTCCCTTTGTACTTGTCAAACTTAGGAACTTTGAATTGAAAGGGAAACTGTGTCATGTTCAAACTTTTGTCAAAGAGGTACGGTGCAATATCTTCCAAGGAGTAGGTCTTAGTGTTTGTACCCATCTTGAGATCCGTCATTTGTTGCTTTAGACCCTCGAGTTGTTTCCTCATTTCTTCCATAGGAGTGCTTAAGTCTATGGCTTTCTTTCCTTTTTCATGATTATCCTCTACATTTTCTTAGATTGTGCTTAGATCAAAATTGGCGGGGAGTTTAATTCCAATATTTGCAAGATGATATAAATACTTGTGAGGGTCCTCATGGAGCACTTTCCTAGCAAGCATTGGAATTTCTGATCTTGGATGGTTCCTTGATACTCTTCGTGAGAGATTTCCTCATCACTATCATGAGTTGTGATGATGTGGTTGGATGATCTGGCCATTTCAAGTTGCTTTCTGTATTGATATCTAGTAAGAACCATGCAAGGTGACGTGGGATGAGGTGGGATGAAACTAGAGATTTTGGCAAGGTGTCGATGGAGACTGCTGAGAATAGGATATTTATGACAAGATTTGGGCAAGGGACTCCTTCGATCAATGATTCCAAGTAAGATGGCCAATGTAAGACGATAACCACTAGTAAGGGTACTCGATACCTGTCTTACTGTGTAGGGACTAGTCGTGCACCAAGACCACTAGCAAAGTTCTGTAACTTACTAGGGTTACTTGAATCTATAATGATACAAAAAAGGGGGCCTATGCTGATCTAATATAGGATACTTTGACTTTGGACTAGGAGGACCTAATAGAAGGTGAATGAGATGACCAATGAAAGAGAGACTTTGATGTGAAATGGATGAAAAAATGACTGCAAGGTAAGATCTGAGCTCGGATTTTAGAACTAGACTGAAATGGGTACCCAGAAATTACAAAAAATTTTCTCTCAAAGATTGTGCAAGTGCTCACTGTCACACATGCGCCAGAACATATGTGCTGAAGAAACTAATAAATGCACAGGAAGTCAGGAAAGATGCACCACACTAGTAAAAATCAAATGCACTGTAATAGGTAGTATATGCACTGCAAGTCAGTGCATATGCACCATAGGTTGGCACAAATGCGTAGCAATAGAGGACGGATGCGTCGCTCTGGTTTTCTCAATATGTTTGTAATTTTTTTGGAAATTTTCTGATGTTTTTGGTACTTTGGTTGCAAGGTCTTTTTGATTTGATTTTCTAAAATTATGGCAAGAAGACAAGAAACACAAAGAATATTTTATGGTTTTTTATTTTTTTGTGATTTTTTTGACTCTTTTTGGACTAAAAAGAAAAGCAAGTACAATCCTGGGTTTCAAAGGATAGTATAAAACCAAATTCTCACTATCTCTAGTGAAGCATCTTCGGGAGGTGATAATCACCCTTCCCTACACCGAATTATAGGCTTTTTTGGTCTACTAAAACAAAGGATGAGTAATAAAAGTAACCGTTCGAGTGGTTATACATGCGGCAGCACTACTCTTCGTTATGGAGTCTCCCAGCCTACAAGGGTTGTTCCTTGGAGGGTTTTGGGGGAGGTTGGATGTCGGTATAACACAACTACACTCATTGTTTGAAGCTTTCACTCTAAACACAATTTATTTATAGTGGCTTGGAAGGGCTTGGCATCTAGCTTGTTACCATTTAGGATTGTTCCTACTTAGATGAACGGTATCCAAGAGTACGCCCCTCTAAAGGAAAAACACATGCGAAAATGATATGTCTGGCATTTTGGTCACCCAAGATAGGGGAGAGCATAGGCCTGGTATCATTCCCAAAACATAGAATACAACGGTTCTTTTCCCCTAGTTAAAATGAGAAAAACTAGATGAGCTATCTACTTGGGCAAGCACATAAATTTGTTAACTTTGAAGTGATAACAAGATAGCAATGGTTTAGTTTTACCAAGATAGCAATGATGTATTCAATTTTAGCCCAGATAGCACAAATTGTTAACTTTGAAGTGATGATTGAAATAGCATTGGTTCAGTTTTACCCAGATAGCAAATGATGAGTTCAATTTTATCCACTAGCACGAATTGTTAACTTTGAAGTGATAATTGAGATAGCAATGGTTCAGTTTTACCGAGATAGCAATGATGAGTTCAATTTTATCCAGATAGTAATGAGTTGTTAACTTTGAAAAGATAGCGATATAGCAATGATTCAAGTACCGCTTTCCTAGTTAAAAACTATGTGAGATTTGCATGAGCATCCATTTACTTTCCCGTTAGAAATTGAAGTGTGAGTTAACAAGTGCAACTATATGATTCTAAACCAATACCTAGCCTGTAAAATAGATCAAGAGAGTTCCTACAAAAAAAAGACGTTAGCATTTAGCGAAAACTTCAAGGAAATCCTAAAAATCATTGCCTGAAACAGATGTGCCGCTTCAGAGACTGAATGCGCAGAAATAGAGAATAGAAGTGCCACAGTACATATGCGCTAAGACAGAGGTCAAAAGTGCTGGAAAATAGTGTATATGCATTGATTTGATATATGCGCCGTATCAGAGGGTAAATGCGTTGTAAAAGAGACTGTATGCACCGAAACAGATAGTATATGCGTCAAATCAGAGACTGTATGCACCGCGGGAATGTATACGCCATAACAGACAGTATATGTGTTAGAATGTGTCAGATGCACTGTTTCCTCTTGTGTATGGCTTTCTAAAACACAAAAAACTCAATTTTTGGGTTAAATTTGGGGCTAGGCCCCACGGTGGGTGCCAAAAATGTTAAGGAAAAATTAGATTCAAATGAATAATCAATATAATAAATATCAAGATACCCAAAACTCAATGAAATAATGAACAAAAGAGATCAATCAAACAATGAAGAATACAAAGTGTACACCTAAAATTGGCATGACTCTACTTAAATAAATATTGTAAATATTTATTTCATCCTTAGTATTCTTCTATCATTAAATAAATAAATTCATTTATTTAGTTCATTCACTTCCTCTCATTTAATTAAATAAACACATTTATTTAATTAATTAAAATCAAATTCACCAACTTCATTCTTCTAAAATAATTAAATAATTTTAATTATTTAATTAAAATCACTTATTCCTCCAAATTTAAATAAAATGCAAATTTTATTTAAATAAAATCTAAAATCCTCACAAAATAAAATATATTTCTATATTTTATTTAATCCTCTCAAATATCTACAAAATAATTAAATAAATCTTTTTATTTAATTATGCTTTCTATCTCTTCGAAAAATCATTCTTATCTTCCAAAAATAACTTTCCTCTTGTCACACAAAAGCAAAACTCTGAGTTACAAAAGCAAAATCAGTTTTAAAGCAAATCTTTTCTTAAAATAGAGAAAATCAAATCCTATCCTCATCAAGAGAGGAGTTAACTCAACTAAACTGCTTTTGGAATGACATGTGCCCTTCTTCCATTGGATGCACGTTCCTCAACAAGCCTCCACTGTTGATCTCTTCTTTTCTTCTCAACCATTGATCTTCCCTCACTCTCTTCTATAAAGGCAACCTTCTTCTCTCCATTTCAGAATCTGAAGTTTGTGCAAACTTATGCTGCAAGAATCTAAGCGTGCCTTTGGCACCCCCATTACATTTGAGCACTTCATAGCATCCTCCATTTCTGTATTTGAAGCTCATCTTCAAATACTATAGTATCCTAGCCATTCTTCATTTGTCATCTTCAAACAAGCAAGCAAGCAACAGCTTCTGAGGGCTTCACAATCAAGATCAAACGAAGATAGGCAAACTACAAAAAGACACAAGGTAAAGTCGAAGGTATCATTTGGTTCTTGTTTGAATCTTTCCTTTCATATTTCTGCAGATGTTTGGGATTATTTTTCATTGATTTGAATGACCTTATTTCCCCCTCACATTTTGGTGAAAAGCTAGGGAGAAAGCTAAATCCCCTCATTCACCTCATCCATGTACTCATACACCTGCGAAGAATGTGATCCAAGGACTATTAGCAAAAAGTCAACCATGCCCCCAAATTTTAGTCCTTGACCTTACCAAAGATTCTTCCAAACCCATGTCAAATCCTACAACACCTTCATGTCATCTGCAAACCCTTGAGCTTATCGAAGAACCTCCTACCATGAACCAAAGTCAAAGTCCATTGAACATCCATGTTGTCAACCAAGATCCTATCTAAGAGTCTTCTACCTCCATTCCAATTCAAACACCTCGAGCGTTATGTCAAGAGCACACTTTAGGGCATGTGGAAACATCAACCTCTTGTCTAAGTCAAGATCAAAGCACTCCCATCTGACCCCTACATAACCTCTATATTTTCAATGATCTTATACCTATACATGAGCAAGAGATCCAATTTCCAACCATGCATAACCTATACCCTTTCCATGATCAAGATACTACCTCTGATAAAGAAGCTATCCCTGAGCAACTTAATCCTATGCACGAACTAGAGATCCAATTTCGGCCCCCCCATAACCTCTATCTTCTCTATGATCAAGATATTATCATTGATGAAGAGCTTATACAAGAGAACATTAATCCCATCATACTAAATCCTATCTATGATCAAAATCCCATCTATGATGAAGAGCCTATCTATGATCAAGTAGACCATGATGATCCTCTTAGCCCACTTTATGCTTTCCATGGTCCTGAGCCTATCCATCTTCCATCTAGTCCTATCCATGATCCAACAACTCCCACTTCCTCTAATGAGATACTTGCCTCCCAAGAAAGCATAGAAGATCAAACCAAAAATACTCCTCCACCATCCATTATCGACCATGCTGCAAATCCCCCACCATATATCCTGGGTCTTACCACCTCCATTCATGAGTGTTCCTCCATAGAACACCAGCAACCATTATCCTGTATCTCACCTTCTCCACCCAATAAGGAACTTGTGTCTAGCATTCCACCTACACATAATCCCGCTGTCCACCGCATACTCCAACATATGAACTATCAGGGTAAAGGCTTAGGCCTTCACGAACAAGGTATTTTGGAGCCCGTCCATGTCAATGTTCCTCCACCTTCATATGGCCTTGGATACATACCACAAAGTGAGCAATCTCAAGATGTTGGTACTTCCTCCCCTCCTCCTAAGTCTACCACTTTCCATCGCAAACCCTATCATATCCCCAAAACATATGTCACTTTTCCACCTCCATCTTCCTACAATTGTCAAAAGCATGTGACCATACACCTTCCACCATCCAATCTACCCCTGCCACTTCCAACTCCTAATATCCCTCCATACATTTTACCACCACTTCTTCCAACACTTTATTCGCCCATCTATAAATCTTCTAACAATCCCAATCATGACCAACCAATGCACATATTGTCTAAACAAGGGCTTCCACAAACCTCACTTCCACCATCCCAAGAGAATTCAACAACAAAAATCTAGATGCCTCTACCTACAAAGTCAAAAATCCTAAGAGTCCTCATGACCTAGGATATAACATCCAAGAATCAAAAAAACATCCTTCTCCAGAGCTGCATACACCCACACACTTATATGCCAAACTGAAAAGGGTGTGGGTCTGCATCCAACAAATGGTTACCTCTGAAGCTGCATCAAAGCTGCATACACCCAAACCCATACCTTCGCAGGTACTATCTAAAAGCAAAATGGTTTGGGTACCTATGCAAAAAGCCCTCAAGTTACATGAGGCATCTACCTCTCAAAAATCTCAAACATCCACTTCCTCCTGTTTCATCCAAAAGTCTCAAATTCTTCCATCCCATATGGCAAGCAAAAATCAGAAAAATATTCAGTCTATGTGGATCCCTACATACCTACCTCATTTACCCACAAGCAAAAGTCTTCGTTGCTTCCTAAACTACTTTCCCATCACCAGCTTCAATGTTTATCATGGTATGTGCAATCATTGGTCATGATTCCCTTCCATTTCCTAACACTTCCATATACCTCCATCTCCCCTCCCTTCCACTATTATCCTACATGTCTTCCTCATCCTCATCCTATGGTCCATGCTTTTGCATAAACCTTCCTTCCATCCTTGCATAAGTCCTTCTGTATTCTACATCATCATCCACTATCGCACCTTCCATAATCCGCTATCTACATACTCTCCATCTCACTTTCATGTAATCCCCTACCAACATCTACGAGCACGCTTGACATGGTCCATTCGATAGCATCTATCTAGCGAGACTATCACCTTTTAGGGAGCTAGATGCTTGAGTTTCTCCTTTCCATATCCACCTTCTCCTATCTAAATATTGAAAAAAAAAAGTAAAGAGAAATCCCTTCGTCCAATGGTGAAAATTTGGCAAACAGGCGCCTTGGATAAGTACCATGATGAAAACCTGGCAAATAGACGTCATGTGTAAGTTGATCTTCTATGTCACCTACACTTTGGGGAACCTTGTCTCATCGGCATATCACTTTTCTCCTACCATTTCCTTCCATAATGTTTCCTATCCTATCCTCCTACTTCTATCCATTGCATACCTAGCCTGTCGTGTCCATCCATCCTAAATCTTCATTTCCTCTATTTTTGATCTTGATAAAGATTGAGGGCACAATGTTGAGAAATGTTTTAAATGTCTATTGCAATACCTTATCCCTCCAAATCATGCAAATCCTTCATTATCCTCTCATCCTCCTCCTTTGTCTTAAACATTGTCATGAAAAATCCTACATATTCTACCTACAGTGGGGCATGTTTTTCTTATGTGACATAGTCCTTGGAGATCACATTCTTGTTTCCTTCTACCTACCCTATAATTGATCCCCTATCTCCCATCCATCTCCCTATCCATGATGTTTCCCTTGTCATTAGTATCTAGCATTAAGGCTATCCAAAATTCTTATCCAATATCTTGTCCGTAGTGTCAGCCTAGCATAGCCTCTGTCATCAGTGTTATCTATTCCATATCTGATCCATAGCTATTCCATATATGATCTAAACCTATTTTGTATTTGATCCATATCTATTCCATATCGTGTCTCATCCGATCCATATCTTAGGTCCATGATCCAAGTCCCGAACTACGTCACCTCTAAGTTATCACGTAGGCAAGGCCATTCTCAATGCGCCCTCAAGGCTCCGCTATCCTGTCAATCCCATATCTGGTCTTTCTATCTATCTGGGTCCATACCACTTCTACATCTTCACCATCGCCTAGGTCTTAGGTCCATCAGGGTTCACCCTGAACTACATTGCCTCTGCGTCGTCACGTAGGCAAGGCCATTTAGCAATGAGCCCCTGAGGCACTAGGTCAGTCCCTTAGGGTCCGTCTGTCCATGTTTATTGTCATCTCACCCATAATAAGTCGATCCTTGTCTAAACTGGGGGCAACTCCTCGACCTAGTTACAGATTTGGATTCTTGAATGCCACTGTTCTAAGGAGGATACCAATAAGGATTGCGATTCTTTTCAATAGACAAGCACGAGCAGCAAAAACAAGCTACCCAACAACAAAGTTCTTGACACAAACCATCAACCTGTCCTAAACAAAGTAGAGCACCATGCCAAAACACTTCAAACAATTTTACATCAATTATGGCAAAAGACACATCTAATACAAGACTATTTTGTCAATAGGTTAACTTACAAGGCCTTGAATTTTTGTCATTATGTCTTCCTATGCTACTCGAGGATGCCAAAAGCTAGAGACGCTATGATGGAGGCATAATTTTTCTTTGTCTGCTGCTTGTGGATTAAACTTTAGTAATGTGACGACTTCTGTCTAACGACGTGATCAGTAAAAGATCATCGAGGACTCCAAGGTCTAAACATGAAAAGGGGCAATCCTTGTCTGTTGAAACACAAAAAATACTCAGGTCATTGAGATTCAATTTTGACTAGATGCTTGTATTAACTTGCTATATCAAAATCCATGTAAGCGATACTCAGGTCATCTCGGTCTAATTATACCTAGATGCTTGTATTTTCTTACAACATTTTAAAAGCCCAATGATGAAAGCAAAAACCTTGCAAAGATGACAAATATCCATATCCATATCATATCTAATTGCATCCACATCCATATCCATATCCATATCCATAGCATATCCAGTTACATTTCTCCACATCCCATCCAATAAAGATCCAAAATGCAGCGAATTAATGTTTACAAAAGCTTGTAATTTCTTCTATCGAGTCATTCTTCTACTCAATCAAATTTCTGTCTTCATATCTCTAATCCACAATTCTAGTTGTCAATTCGAGCAGTGGTCAAAATGCAAGTCTATCTGTAATCCATGCCAATCAAGTCAAGTCAATCTTGTCAAATTATCCAATCACAATAAGTGGTCTTGATCCTAATCTTGTTGTAAACCATATCAATCAGTCATAACTATCCTTCGTGTTGCTCTAGGGATATATCGTTCCCCGCCATGACAACACTGTCATTTATCGTTATCATATCCAATGTCTTAGACAAGATGTTGCATTGTCGAAACCAGACCCGGAGTCTTACATGACATGTTTCATTCCTTAAACCAGACATCGTCGATCTATATCATTGGTTTACCGCTTGACCGGGGCAATACCTTCCCTGTTCTTGTATCATTTGCGCATTCTTGCTTGCTTGCTTGCTTGTGTATGTCATCATTTTATCTTGCATCACATATCATTCATCATCTTTCTTCTGCATCCAACCATTTCTTCTCCTGTTTCTCCTCTTCTTCATCGTGAGATTGTTCGTCTCACGCCTTTCTACGGTCTCCCCATCCAATCTCCCGAGGGGGCATCCTATCGTTAAACTTGTATCAGGGGCAAATTGGGACATGTATCACTGTCAAAAATTCTTATTCTTTGAAATAATGTGATAAAACACATTGCTTCAAAGAGGGGCAAAATGTATACACCTAAAATTGGCATGACTCTACTTAAATAAATATTGTAAATATTTATTTCATCCTTAGTATTCTTCTATCATTAAATAAATAAATTCATTTATTTAGTTCATTCACTTCCTCTCATTTAATTAAATAAACACATTTATTTAATTAATTAAAATCAAATTCACCAACTTCATTCTTCTAAAATAATTAAATAATTTTAATTATTTAATTAAAATCGCTTATTCGTCCAAATTTAAATAAAATGCAAATTTTATTTAAATAAAATCTAAAATCCTCACAAAATAAAATATATTTCTATATTTTATTTAATCCTCTCAAATATCTACAAAATAATTAAATAAATCTTTTTATTTAATTATGCTTTCTATCTCTTCGAAAAATCATTCTTATCTTCTAAAAATAACTTTCCTCTTGTCACACAAAAGCAAAACTCTGAGTTACAAAAGCAAAATCAGTTTTAAAGCAAATCTTTTCTTAAAATAGAGAATCAAATTCTATCCTCATCAAGAGAGGAGTTAACTCAACTAAACTGCTTTTGGAATGACATGTGGCCTTCTTCCATTGGATGCACGTTCCTTAACAAGCCTCCACCGTTGATCTCTTCTTTTCTTCTCAACCATTGATCTTCCCTCACTCTCTTCTATAAAGGCAACCTTCTTCTCTCCATTTCAGAATCTGGAGTTTGTGCAAACTTATGCTGCAGGAATCTAAGTGCACCTTTGGCACCCCCATTACATTTGAGCACTTCATAGCATCCTCTATTTCTGTATTTGAAGCTCATCTTCAAATACTATAGTATCCTAGCCATTCTTCATTTGTCATCTTCAAACAAGCAAGCAAGCAACAGCTTCTGAGGGCTTCACAATCAAGATCAAACGAAGATAGGCGAACTACAGAAAGACGCAAGGTAAAGTTGAAGGTATCATTTGGTTCTTGTTTGAATCTTTCCTTTATTTTCATTTTTCTGTAGATGTTTGGGATTATTTTTCATTGATTTGAATTACCTGATTTCCCCCTCACACAAAGCAAACCTCCTTTAATTCGTAGCTTCCATTGATCGCCTATCACAAATGATCTTGTCTATGAATATGGCCCTCAGAAGGTGCACTTCCTTGCTATGATTCCAAGATGTCAAATGGGAACAGCTATGATAGTATCGCCATGAAGATGAGCTTCACAACAATGATAGTAGTGTGTAGTAACGAGTGTGATCACAAGCAATGAAGGAATTGGTGCCCAAGGTGCACTGTAATTCCTACAGAGTAACAATACTTAAAGCTTGGATGAATGAAATAGAAGAATAAGGTTCAATTTATAGAGTTGAGAAAGAAGAGATCAATGGTATAGAAAGAATGAGAAGATCAATGGTTGAGGAATGTGTACGAATAAGAAGAAGACAAGTGTCACACAAAAGTTGTTTTATTTGGGTTAACTGCTTTCTTTTCTAAAGATAAGACAAGCTTTGCATAAATTAGAAATTTTTTTTCTAATTTAAGAGATATTGATAAAAACAAGGTTGATTGAATAGATAACTCAACTTGAGATTTGCTTTTGCATGATTTGAGAGAAATCAAATAATAAATTATTTAATTTTCTATGCATGGAGAAGAAGACTTATTTTTATAAGATTTGGAAGATATTTGAAGAATTAGAAGATAAGAAAGCAAATTAAATAAATAAATTTATTTAATTGTTGTGCATGATTTGGAAGAATAAATAAAATATTTGATTGTATTTTATTTTTGGAGATTGAGAGGATTTAAATAAATTTGATTTGATTTATTCAAATTTGGAAGAATGATTTGATTTAATTAAATAATTAAGAATCATTTAATTGTTTGGAGGAATTTAATTAAATAAAGGATTTTATTTAATTTTGACTGTAGAAGAGGTAATTAAATATTTTGATATTTAATTTAACTTAGAGGAATATGAATCAAATAAATAAATTGATTTATTTATTTATTGATAGAGGAATAAAGATGGAATAAATATTAAGAATATTTATTTAGACCGAGTAGTGTCATTTTTAGGCATATACACTTCATTTCAGCAGGAATATCATATTCAGCTCCTATGGCAACTAATTTGTCAACTTGTTTGTTATCAGTTCTAGGTATAGATATCAGATTAAATGCATCAAATTCTTCTATCATGTCCCAAACTCTATGCTTATACAATTTCAACAAGTCATTTTTTGTAGCAGCAAGGTTTCTGACTGTTTAACCACTAACTCATTGTCTCCAAAAACTTTTAAACACTTGATTTTTCTTTTCCTTGCCCATTCAAGTCCACGAACTAAAGCCTCATATTCAACTGAGTTGTTAGAATAGTTGAAAGCAAATCTGAAGGATGAATGATATTTCTCACCTATAGGAGAAATTAAAATAGCCTCTCCTCCAGCTCCTACCTTGCTTCTAGAGCCATCAAAATAAAGTTCCCAAACATTATTTTTAGATTCACTATTTTGTTGTTTCTCTTCTTTAATCAGATTTGGAATAACTGTATTATTCTCTTGAATTATATACACACCAAGGCCTATCTCATCCATTTTCTCAAATGGATCTATTTCATGGTTCTCTATTGCCCATTGATCTAAAACCATATCTGGAATTCTCTCTAAAGGTGTACTTGGGTCTTGGACAGGAATCAGATCTTCTTGATAAAAAATGGAAAGGTTGGCATTTATGGAACTGGGTGTGTAAGGTTCTAGATGATCTTTGGCTAATGGCTCAGATTTGATTGTAACCTTAGTTCCATATGTAGTTCTAAAGAATAAATGTATCCAATCAGATGATAAATACCCTCCTAACCTTGCTGTAAAATCTTTAGCTAAGCAAATAGCAAAGGTAGGTGGCAGATCAATGACATAAATGTCCTGGTATATAACAAAGTTTGGACAGGCATGCAAAGTAAGGCCTAAATTTTTTAACATTCCAATTGTACTCACTTCAGTTCCATCCATTTGTATAACACCTCTAACAACAGGTTCATATTTTAAACCTAACTTATCAGCTAGCTGCTTTGGCATAACTGAGTTGAAGGCTCCCGAATATATCATGCAATTATGTACTAGATAGTCACCTACAATCAAAGTGACATAAAATGGTGGAGGTTTGCCTACTAGTTTAGGTTGTTCTACTCTTTTTTCTACCTCATTTGAAATCATAATTTGAAGTTGATGTATTTTTTGTACTTCATTTGACAAAGGTAACTGAGATAATGCATTTTGTAACAAATCCTTTTGTCTTGGAATGTCCAAAGCATCTAGACATGCTTACTGTTTCTTTTTTCATACGATCCAAAATATTGAAAGCAAGACCAGTAACCTTTTGTTGTACTTTTGGGATAGCAACCTCTGGTTGGTCTTTAGCTGGCTGTTTATTTTCTACAATAGGCTACCTTGACAAAATATGTAAATCCTTTGATGTAGAAGCTTGATTTTGTTCATTCTGAGTTGTAGAAACTATACTTTTACCTTTATCATCTTGCTAATTTGTAATTCCAGCTTACTGTTTACCAGTATCAGCTTGCTGATTTGCAGTTCCAGCCTATTATTGCAAGTCAACAGCTCTCTTTTTTGATCTTGTGTTTGCTGCAATATTAGTAAAAGATTACTTTTGACCTTGCAACTTATTTGCACCACAAAATTCATTAGCCTACCAATTCATTAAAGCTACATCAGGATTAACATACTGAGTCTGAAAATCCAGCTAGTTGTTTACATCACTTGCTAAATTTTTAGCAGCAGCATAATTATTCTGTACCATCAAAGCTTGACTTACTATCCCATTTGGGCAAGTGGCCTAATTATGAGGTTGATTACAGGGGTAACACCATGCATAATCCTGAACCATATTATTTTGTATAGGCACTATCTCTTTTGATGTACTAACAACATTTGGATTATACTATTGATTTGGCCTATTGTTGTAATTTCTCCTTTGACCCTAATAATCTGCCTCATAACCAGGTCTATTTGATTGGTAAGGGGCTACTTAGTAAGATTTATTATTCTGGTTTCTTTGAATTTTTAGGCTTACTAAATCATTGCTCATAGTCTGCAATATTTTTGCTATACTTTGTTGGTTTTCTTTCAACTCTTGAAACTCAAAATGAATGGGATATGTACTATTCTTTACATTTTCTGATAACCAAAAGATGGTATTGATGAAAAATGTGGGGCCAAAATTGGAATTAAAGGTTGTATATCTAGAAAAATTGGTATTGGAGGCCTAGGTGCTATTTTACTAGCTTGTATTAAACTATTTTCTACTCTTATTGCAACATCAAAAGTAGCTGGTAAAGTTACCCCCCATAGATTGTATCATAATATCAATATTAGAATTTAGTACCCTCAAATAATACAAAAAAGCATGCTCTGGTGATGGTTCACTGTTTCTGGGATTCTATTCCATGTTTTCTAAAATCTGAAATCAAAATCTATCATTTGCTCTTGTGGAGCCCTCTTAATAGTAGTCATTTGTTCAACTAATGATAAATGATCATATTTATCCTAAAATTGCTTATTCAAAGCAGCACCTAACTCATCCTAAGATCTAATTGAATTAACTCTTAAGCCTCTAAACCATTGAAGAGCTTTACCTTTTAGTGATGCTGCCAATAGCCTGATTGGAATGTTCTCGGTAATGTGATGAATAGAACACAAACAAGCCACATCTCTGATATGTTCAATGGGTGTAGTCCCATCTTCTTCTGTGAAACTTGGTAAACTTTTCAATGCAACCATTGGTGTGTCATCATGGTGATTCAAGTTCAAAGGGTTGCCTCCATTAAATGAAACAAAAGGTTGATTTCGAGGTGGTGGTGGTGGATTTCTTCCACCTCCTCCACCTCTGGCTCCTTTGGGAGGTGGTAATGCTCCTCCAGCTCCTCCACCAGGCAAAGACATGGTAGTGGGTTGAGTTTGAGCTGATGTTTGGATTGAAACTACTTGAAATATTTCTTGTAACATAGGTTCTTCTCCGGTAAACTCAAGAAGAAGAGGTTTCTCTTGGAAAACAAGAATATGCTCTCTTGGGCTTGCTCATGCAGAACTATGAAATTTTGATGATGAACTTGCAAATAATAGATTATGGTGTGAAGTAAACTCTAGATGTGTACTTGGTAGATCTAAAACAACTGATATATCTACTATGTTGAATTATTTATCTACTTTTATTCTCCTCTTTGGTGGAGATAATTGCTTATGCCTCTTCTCAGAATCTTTACTTGACCTTGTTTGATATTTTTTCATAGGCTGCAAGTTCTGATCTATAAAACCAAAGTATTAGAGTCACCAGGTATTTGATAATGAACCTCTAAAAGGCTTGAATTCTACTGTTCATACCAAAAAATAGCAAAAAAGAATAAGTCCTTTTAAACTAAAAATTGGTTCAAAGTCCCACCAGGCATGCCAAAAACTGTTATCATTGGGAATTGCACCTGTATGCAAGACTAGAAAAGTTCTACAATTCTGTGTAACATGGGACTAATTTTAGGTTGTGGGTGCCCTATAGTGAAATTAGACCTCTAGATTGTGGGTTGGTTCCCTTCAAATGTTCTACTGGAATGTATGTATTCTATTTTGAGAAAAAAGTAAGAAAGAAACTATATGAAATAAATGTTGTAAAATTTGGTGATGCACCTGAGTTGGATAAATAATATGCAATTTGGCTCACAATATAACTCAGAAATATTGCCTTCACACAATCCAATCTTGGCATAAATATCACAAAAGTGATTATAAGGAAGGATTGAAAACAAGATTTCTATGAAGGAAATGGTTTTTCACAACACAAAAGGACTGCTTCCAGTTAACACAACCTAAGACCTGTGATGATTATATGCTTAATGCTGCAAGAAAGAAACTGAGACAATAATTTTAAAGGTTTAATGATTATACACAAAAAAAATTCATCAAATCACTTCAAATAATTAGCACTAAATGGAAAGGTAACTTATTTGATCTCAAAGAAACAAGGAAACACTACAAAGAAGACAAAAATAGAACCTGTAACCTGTCAATCTCTCAATAAAACTATAAAAATGAGCTACAAAATTCTCCAATCTGTCTGAATTAGAATGAGAATCAAGAACTAACTCCATAATGAATAAAGTTTTACAATATATAGAAAAGAGACATCTCTCAAGAGGCATGCAAAATATGAACTTTCAGCTAACTGCCTCTAAAAATAATCTCTCACGAGCAACCTCAAAAATCCTCAAAATTAGGGGCTTAAACTGCCACAAAACGAGCAAAAATAGCTCCAACTTGGTCAAATCCACATGTTTGACCAAAAAGTTGACCAGAAACCCTAAAAATGGCCCAAAATGACATGCAAAAAATGTTGGCAAGAGACACTATATGGATTCATGGTTGTTGTCATTGATGGCAACAAAGGTCATTCCACATATCCGCAAGTCATGATATATCTCTACCGGAAGTCAGATTGAAGATTGTTGTGGTCCGGTGAACAAGAACAGAGCATGTGGCAAGGTCTGACAGATTGGTCCGGATCTCTCAGAGGAAGTGTCTTGGCACAGTGCGAATCTGGGGAAGTCAAGAGGACTATCTTGAGTAGTATATTCCAAGGATTTAGCCTCCGGAGATGGACAAGGAAAAAGATATGAATAGTTGAGTACCGGATTCCTGAGAGACAGTGAAAACAGAGGAAGAACTGACTGACTGAGTATCAAACTACTTTCCGGATGTGTTACAGATGATGATAAAGGTTGCGGAGGCATGAATCATGTTTGGCCGACATAATTGATGATATCTACAAGTATATGCTTGATCCGCATTGCTTGGTGAGCAAGGATTCAGCCGACAGAACTAAGTTTGTAAGAAACTAGACTGTTCCGGATGCCGACTAGAAAGATGATGAAATTACTTGTGCGGATATATATAGAGGATGGATTTAGTTGTAAAGGGTGTGAATGTGTGAGAGGATATGCGAACAAGTCCAGAGTAGAGCAGAAGTAGCAAGAAAGATCCGGTATGTGAAAGGACAGCAGACTAAAGAACAGAGGAAAGATGAAGTGCAGCAGATCAGTATACTGAACCTAACCGGAACTGAACTCCAGCATATGCAGATGCTTCCAATCAGTTCAAAACTGTGATTCTTATCACTTTGTAAGACAGTGTGTCTTCTTGTAGGCAGTGAGCCTCTTGTGAGCAGTGTGCTCGGGCAGTGAGCCCTAACTGGCAAGTGCCATTTTTGTAATTTCCTATTCTTCTAACAGAGAATAATTCTTGGGTTAATCACCCCGTGGTTTTCTCCCTTAACAGGGTTTCCACGTCAAAAATACTGTGTCATGTGTTTCTTATTTCATGGTTAATGTTTTGTGTTTGATTCAATTAAAAGGAAAGTTCAATAAGGGAAATAATTAGGATAACTGATTCACCCCCCCCCCCTCTCAGTTATCAACAATTGGTATCAGAGCCAAGTTCCTCCTAATAGAGCCTAACAGCTTGAGGAAGATCTGGGATTTCAAATGGATGCATATGGTTTAAAGGAGCAACTCAAGACTGCCCTTGAGGATCTTGAACAGTCAAATTCTGAAGTCAGTGAATTAAGAGAAAGACTCAAACAGGCTGATGAATTCATGAGGGAATTAAAAGACAAATTAAGTCTCTCTATGAAAAAGAGAAAGGAGCTGCTCCAACAGTTGGCAAGACAAAGTGAAGAAAGCAATACAAATGAAGAATTGACTGAGCAAACCAAGTTATGTGAAAAGTTATCAAAAGAAGTCATTATGTTAAGACATGAAATGGAATCAGGAACTATAAAGTTCACTCAAGAGATTGAAGAAAAAAGAAAGGCTGAAGACAATCTAAGACAATCTCTTAAGGAAAAATCAGAAGAATGCCACCAGATGGACAGGATTATTAGACATCTTGAATCTGATCTTGAAGATGCCAAAGATAATGAAGAAAAACTTGAGGATCAAATTACCTCTCTCAAAAGAGATCTTCAAACAGCAAATGAATATAAAGAGAAATTCAAGATAAGTTCTGCTCAACTTGAAGTTCTTCTTGGAAGTCAAAAGAGGACTGATGACAAGTATGGTTTGGGATATGAGAAAGGAGAAAGCTCCGGATCCGGTCAAAGGAATCTTGGATCAGAAAATCCAAGGAGCAGGCCTAGAAGACCTCCGGTAAGACAGCCAAATGCTCAAAAATATCCATCCTTCAATGGATACTGCCACAGCTGCAACCATTTTGGTCACAAAGCTAATCAGTGCAGAATGAGAATGAATCAGATTAATTCATCCTTCTCCGGACAGTGCTTCAACTGCAAAAGGTATGGACACAAATCCCATGAATGCAGAATTATGCAAGTAAACAAATCATTCAAAGGTAGATGCTTTACATGCAATAGAGTAGGTCATATGGCTAATCAATGCAGATCAAGGGGATATCAGTTAAATATGCAAAGAAATGTTATTTGCCAAATCTGCAATAGGTCCGGTCATAATGCTAAAGTCTGCAGAAACAAGAATCAGGACAAAAGAGGTCCGGTGTATAATCAGAATCAAGACAAGGGTAAACAAAAGATGAATGCGGATGAAGTTAGAAATCAGATGAGCAAGATTTGGGTGAAGAAAAGCTCAGAGAATGTAGAGGGTGGATCCGCACCAGATTCTGGTGCTGATATTTCTTCTGGAAATTAAAAAGTGAGCTCAGGCTCAGGGGGACTCAAAGAAGATTCTGTTCCCCCAGCCAAACAAGTTGTGCCGGATGTGGCACAAGATGCGGATTAAAGGGTTTGTAGATATAAGTCCTGAGATGCTTCAGTCAAGTTTTCAGAGGTCCGCATGGAGTTATGAAGAAGCTGTGTTCGATTAAGTTAGACCTGTTCAGGGAGGTGCTCCGGTATGATAAAGGATTACAAAAAGGTCCGGAGAGATCCGGAAGTGCACGATCTTGTCTTGCGGATTGGACAGAGTGTTTGGGATGTTCTTGTAATATGTTACCTAGATTTATTCATGATTTAAAGATCCAGATGATATTCAGTGATCAGGACTAATCCGGGATACTCCAAGCTGTCCAGACATGGTAAACCGGAATAATGCAGGTGAAGCATTTATTGCAGACAGATATTAGGGTTTGCGGAGCAATATAAGGGATTTCTCAAAAGTTATCTGCTCATTCTACACTTGAGAAGAAGCGAATAGTGGAGCTCTGCAACAAGGTTCATCAAGCACACCAAGGATCTCCTGCCGAAGCTATTGCATAAAGAAATCAATCCAACCACTCAGTGCAAACCGAAGGCGCATAAGGTATTCTTCGTTTTTCATTGCCTCACTGCAAATCTTTGAAGAATGGCTACTCCAAACATAGTTAAGATCTCTGATAGACCTCGCCCCTCATTCAAGAAACATCCCTACAAATCATTGGAGGTAGATCCACTAGGAGCCTTCTCTAGTGTTCCCCACGGAGTCTTACATACTGAAGATATTAGGGTTTACATACACGCAAACATTGAGGAATTTGGGGAATTCAAATTAAGAGACCTCTATCACAAGCAACTGATAGACAATGCTTTTGAGCTCAAACCAGAGCATAAGGGTATCCAGAAGAAACAATTTGAGCAATTCATTCATTTCCCTAGCTTTGAAGAAGATGAATGGGTCCGGTATGTACTGAGCAGGATGCATGACAACTTCCTTTGGCTAGATAGACCCTGTAAGATCACAAAAGAAGCAATTAGAGCAGTAACTGGTCTATACTCTTCCGGGGGGGTACCTATCCTCAAATCTGTCAAGAACAACGTTGTAACTGAGGCCACCGGATCAAAATATGATAAGAGGGCAATGACCATTGAAGATATTTCGGATCCGGATATCAAATATGCATCAATGATAATAGGATACAAGATCTATCACTCCAGCAGGGAGAATTCTGTATCCGGAACTGCAATATACACAGCATATGAAATGCTAAGAAAGAATGCAGATTATGATCTTTGTGAACTACTACTAAGCCAATTAATGGAAAATGTACAGAAAATCAAGAAAGACAAGAAGAACTCCTTTAAGTATGGTACTCTCATTGTATGTCTATTCTTTTACTTCATGAATGAGCTACCCGGAACAAGTGGATGGGTATGGCAGAATGACAAACCTGTTGCAGTCCAGATAAGAGACTATTTGCATGGACTTGGGGATGCAAAAGCGAGAAATACAGCTCTATGGGGATACTTCAAAAACTTTCAGAGCATGATGCAAGCAAGAGAGAGAATTCCCCAGTCTCTCATTGAGAAATACAAGGACTCAGTATGCTTTATGGTTGACACTGATCAGTGCCTAATGGAGGCAGTGGAGCCAAGGACTGTCTGGATCATGCCCATGGGGTATGAAGTTGATGAACAGATAGTAGAGCTGCATGTTCAACACATGCTAAGTCAGCCCAAAGATCCTAAGGCAGAAAGGTTTGGAACCTTTGAGGAGCTGAGTGTGAAATTACATGTAGAACTCAGGGAACCTGAGATTAAGAGAAAAGTGAGAAAAGAAGTAGAGCACATTGCTCAAGGCCTAGGCATCTCAAAAGAGGCACTTGATGCCAGCCGGGAAAAGAGGAGAAAGGCTGAGGAAGAAGAGAAAAGCAAAGAAAGTGCTCCGGTTGAAACCCCCACCCGGACCAGATCATCAAAGAGATCTGCACCTTCCACAACCAAAAGCTCAAAACTGGAAGTCCAGGCATCCGGTAAAAGATCCAAAACAAAAGCATCAAGGGCTTATGAAAGCCAAAAGGATGAAGAGGAAACAGAATCAGATGAGGAAGTAAGAGAAGTAAAGAAACAGAAGAAGAAAGGATCCGGTAAGCCCTCCACAGGCCAAGACAAGGATGAAATGGCAGAGGTAACTGTTGAAAAGCCCACTCTGTCACTAGAGAGCATAATCAAGTCGGTCACGGTGGATGGAAACCTTCAACCAATGACTGAATCCTATGATGACTACAGTGAGGCAGACCAAAAGACTCTGCAGGAAGCCACAGTTAAATATCTGAACACATACAATAAGGCTTTCATTGAGATCATATCTCTCATTCCTAAAAGCCTAGAGAAGGAAATGGAAGTAAGAAAGAATAATGCTCATGCCAAAGATCTTGAGATCCGGGAGCAGATAGCTATTCAGCTATATCCTCAAATTGATCCCAAGACAATGAACATGATCTTCAAGGACTGCAGAGATGAGTTCAGAAGTAAAGCCAGGATGAATCAGCTCATGCTTGGTGAGACTGACAAAGTGGCACAAGAGACAGAAGAGATCCTCCGGAAGGCCTTCAAAAGGTTCAATCTTCCTGTTGTAGAGGACTTAGGTGCAGAAACAGCTGCTGATTTGGAATCTTCTGTTCCGGAAGAAGTGAGCCATGAACAGACAAGTGAGGACTTGGGACCCTCTGCTCCAGAAGAAGTGGCCCATGAACAAGCAAGCATCTCTCCTCCGGTTTCCCCTACAGTCTCCGGATCCAAAGAAGAAGAGCAATTGCAGGAGAAGGAAGCAGTGGTGACAGACAAAGAGGTTGACAGTTCTAAGACTGCAGAAGAAAAGAAACATCTGTCTCCGGCAAGAGACACTGCACAAACTGTTCAACAATTTTTGAGCAAAGAAACTCTAGAGATTGATGAACCGGAGCTTCTAAAAGGTCCATTTGATTTTGACTCTCTCTCTCCGGTACAAACAATGAAGATAGCTTCATTTGCAAATGCCAAGGCAAATGAAAAACTCCTGAAGTCTCATATGGAAGACTGTGAGTTGATAGAGGCTACTTCCGGAGTACTTGTAAAGATCATGCCATCAATCCAGATAGATCCGACAGCCTCCACTTCCAGTAATCTAAAAACCTTAGTCAGCAGTATTGATACACATTTTAATTCTCTAGAAAAATCAGCTGAAGAAAAGGTCCGGAAGGAATTTTTGGATAAGAGATTTTCTGAAATATTAGAATTAATCTCTAAGGATAGGAAGATTGTAAGCATTGGAATAAAGAGCTTAGAAAATGCTCTTAAGGATGGCGGTGACATCTACAAATTTTGTATATCTTGGTCAAAGGCAACAGCAGCAATTGACAAGAAAATAAAAGAGGAACAGGACAAGCTTCAAAGCTTATCTCAAAGTTTTGATCCTCTCTCTTCCTCTATAATAAATCAAGAATGTCAGACTATTGCAGTCTTGAATGAAATAAAGAATCTTGAGAAGGAGAGGAAGAACATTACCAACCGGATGGGAGAACTTAGAAGGATTATAGTCCCTAAGTTGGAAACTATGCATGAGGCCATCAGTGATGCCCAGACCACCGCCCATACAAAAGATCCGACAGATCTCAGGCGGGCAGAAGCTTTTGCATTTTTGTTGAGTGGTCACATTTCAATCTTGGACAGAATGAAGCTAAGTTGGGCTACTGAAATGGTTCAACTGCAGACATCCTTTGCAGACATTCTGCAGTATATGTGAGTATGTAAATATGCGGCTATATATAGAAAATTTTTGAAAATTTTGGTGTGCGGACCCTACCCTTTGCCATTGATGTCAAAGGGGGAGTGAGGAGCAGTGAAAAATGAGGAATCCAACTCAGGGGGAGTTCCGGAAATTGTATATAAAGACAGAGCATCAGCAAAGGGGGAGCATAGTGTAAACACTTAGTCATTTTTCACTAAGTGTTGCCATCAATGCCAAAGGGGGAGATTGTTGGCAAGAGACACTATATGGATTCATGGTTGTTGTCATTGATGGCAACAAAGGTCATTCCACATATCCGCAAGTCATGATATATCTCTACCGGAAGTCAGATTGAAGATTGTTGTGGTCCGGTGAACAAGAACAGAGCATGTGGCAAGGTCCGACAGATTGGTCCGGATCTCTCAGAGGAAGTGTCTTGGCACAGTGCGGATCTGGGGAAGTCAAGAGGACTATCTTGAGTAGTATATTCCAAGGATTTAGCCTCCGGAGATGGACAAGGAAAAAGATATGAATAGTTGAGTACCGGATTCCTGAGAGACAGTGAAAACAGAGGAAGAACTGACTGACTGAGTATCAAACTACTTTCCGGATGTGTTACAGATGATGATAAAGGTTGCGGAGGCATGAATCATGTTTGGCCGACATAATTGATGATATCTACAAGTATATGCTTGATCCGCATTGCTTGGTGAGCAAGGATTCAGCCGACAGAACTAAGTTTGTAAGAAACTAGACTGTTCCGGATGCCGACTAGAAAGATGATGAAATTACTTGTGCGGATATATATAGAGGATGGATTTAGTTGTAAAGGGTGTGAATGTGTGAGAGGATATGCGAACAAGTCCAGAGTAGAGCAGAAGTAGCAAGAAAGATCCGGTATGTGAAAGGACAGCAGACTAAAGAACAGAGGAAAGATGAAGTGCAGCAGATCAGTATACTGAACCTAACCGGAACTGAACTCCAGCATATGCAGATGCTTCCAATCAGTTCAAAACTGTGATTCTTATCACTTTGTAAGACAGTGTGTCTTCTTGTAGGCAGTGAGCCTCTTGTGAGCAGTGTGCTCGGGCAGTGAGCCCTAACTGGCAAGTGCCATTTTTGTAATTTCCTATTCTTCTAACAGAGAATAATTCTTGGGTTAATCACCCCGTGGTTTTCTCCCTTAACAGGGTTTCCACGTCAAAAATACTGTGTCATGTGTTTCTTATTTCATGGTTAATGTTTTGTGTTTGATTCAATTAAAAGGAAAGTTCAATAAGGGAAATAATTAGGATAACTGATTCACCCCCCCCCCTCTCAGTTATCAACAAAAAAACTTCCAAAGCCTCAGTTATCTTCTCCTCTTAGTTTTGCATGTTTTTTAGTAATGTGGGAAAAATAATAAAGTAATTTATAGTGGTATTACTTTATTATTAGTCTTACATCTATACTTTGCATAATCATGTAAGAAAGAGAGAAAAAAGATTAAAAAATACCCCACTCTAACTCTCTTGCATTTATACTCCATGCATTACAAATTGATATAACATCACCTTATATCTCCATTCCAAATTATGTTTTATCACTCCACATGCATTAAAGAGAACATAGCAATATACTCTACCTTATTACTCCAATATACAAATGCAAAAACATCTCACTTCCATATATCCTCTCTCTGCAAGATAAAAATCCTAAGTCACCCTATTACTTTGGCATATGTATCATTATGCAAAAAAACAAGGCTTCTTCCTCTCCATATCTCCATTTACCATGCAAAATACTCACTGCTACATACACATATATCTCACCTTTGTCTTCTTTCACATAATTCCATGCATTAGTCCATCCATATCACCTTATCCTCCTATCACTTTGTCCTTGTAAGCCTTACCACCTTTTGAATGGTCTTTATGTTTTGACTTTTCATACATTCAAAATGCATAGGCAAGAAAGAATCTTTGACTTTTGACTTAGTTTACGTATGACATGAGATATCCTCAACCACACTTTGTCGACCATTTTGTTGATCATCATAGAGATAAAATTTTCAAGGCATCAAACTTTACCTTTCAATGATATCGATCACCTTGACTTTTGAAAATGATATGAAAAAAGAGCCCTGTCCACCTCTCCTTATTATGATTGCTAGGAGACATATAACTAAAGGTTTTGACCCTTCTTGAAGATTAGATAAGGTAATGATTTGAGCTTTAGAGTCAAAAAACTCAAAGAAGAAAAGAAACTTCGAACAAAAGAGAGGAAAACCTAATCACTTTGTCATTTCAATTTACTTCTTTCTCAGCTGCCGCTCTACAACTCTCCATGGCACTTAGGGTTTGAAGGTTATGTGAGCCTCTCTATCCTTTTTGTGGTTGAAACTCTTGCATTTCTCCTTCAGGATAACAACAGAGGCCTGGTAAGTATTGTGTTTGAGTTTTGAACTAAGTTTTGCACTATTTTCTGTAACCTCTCGGCTCTAATGGCTGTGGCCATGCACTTTACTTCTCTCTGCCACTTCTTGATACCATGCTTTGTTTTCCTCTGTGTGTGTTCATCTTGAAACTGAGATAGAAAATGATGAGAAGCTTCATGAGAGATCGTGACCATGTTTTCTCTATTCTTTTGTAACCTTAAGGTGAGCTTTCTTCATTTCTATTGTAGATACTTTAAAATCTTGGCGTGTTTTTAGAAAGAAGCAAGGGTTTCAAAAAAAAAATTGGGTATCTTGAATAGTTTTCTTCTGTATGGTCAAGGCCACTGTCACTTTTTGTAGCATTTTCTTTTGATTTTTATATGAAACTTGAAGGGTTTCCAGCTCTGTCATTAGGGTTTCTTTGGAAATGCACATAATGGCATTATATGCAAACAGCTATTCTGGAAACACATGTCTTTCTCCTTCTCCACTGCTCTCTAAAAGATGATGAAAGCTTCATACTTGTAGCAAGGATTTTGACTACAATGAAGATTTCTACCTTCTTTAGGCCCGACCATGATAAAAGATGTATTGTATCTCCACTTTTTCTTCTCACTATGTAAAAATAGAGACTAAGGCTTTCATTTAGAAAATGAGGTTTTCAAGATTTTTGAACAACTGGGTGTTCATTCAGGCACAAAAAAACCTATCCTCATGTCATGACCATGCAATGGAACCTTTCTGTAGTGCTCATTTCACTAGTAGCCCAAAATAAAAATAAGGGTTTCAAGATTTCTGAGATGGACATTTCATATTTAACATACAATAACTCTTCTTGTCACGGACATGGTAGTAGATGTATCTTTGTAGCTTTCATTTCATTGTATTTATGAGCAATAATGTGTATTATTTTCTGCAAAGAAATCCATGATGCTTTTATCTGATATTGAAGCATAACCTGAAACATTTATTTCAGTTGTTCTTGATGTTTATCTAAATTTTGTATGACTAATATAATCAATGGCTTGTCTAACTCCTGTGGCATATCTTCACGTTGTTGCTACATTTTAAATTGTTCATGCTATTTAATCACCTGATATGAGATAAATACATGCAAAAAATATCCTGAACTTTCAAATGGTTCCTATAGCCTGTTCATTCTGTTTCACTTTCTTGAGCTCAGATGGCTCCCGTAACCTATCTGCATATCATGTATCTCTTTTGCCTATCAACTGTAGGATGATTGATTATTTGTCATGTGTGATGATACATATATGTGACTTAACACTTGTATTTACAACAAAGAGTGGTAAATACATGCCCTATTTTAATTGGCCTAAACTAGGCTTTCAACTGTTGAAATGGATGATGTTTAGAGTTGACGTATTGTTGCCTCATGTGTGACTATGGAATCAGTGTTGTCTTTATTTACATTTGGCTATGGCATTCTTTTAGATACCCTCATGACTGTCTTTGTGCATGCTCATTGCTGATTGCCTTTGTGTATTTGGATCCTATAGAAGTATACAGTATCCTATCTTGTGCCTCTATCAACATCATCACTATGTCATTTAGCATATCATGTGCCTTCTCCTACTTTTATTCCATCATTGATGTGGTGTTCTCTCTCAAGAATGTTCTACTTCTGTTGATGGGCATGGAAGTTGTGATCTATTCTGACTATATTTGCTTGCACAGTTCACCTCATGATCACTGTCATAACTATTCATAGTAAATGTGAATGCATTTTTTTCATTCTTGCAAGGTATCTCTCCTTATAACATTTTGCTGAATGTAGCATGATGTCTTTTCACTGTTCCAAGGCATATGAGATAATGATTGTTTCTCTAGTACAGTGATGTGATTGTGATCATGTTATGATTTACATGTGTTACTTGAATGTTTGAATGTTGAACATTTGATTACATTGGGATTGTGGCAGCTACCTGGGAATATAAGCTCTCTATTGATGACCTAGTCATATGAAATTGACTTGGTTGTTTCATCTTGAATGCTTGGCATAGCTGTTCCACATACACTGTTTCATTTTCTTAATCCTGCTCCTTTATTATGGCATATGTCTATCAAGGCTATTGATGCCTTGTTGTTTAATCTCTCTTGGATATCAGATAGTTGTAGATATTTTTCTCCATTTTGCTAGAGGCCATGATACCTGTAAGATGCCTTTGTGCTATGAATGCACTCTTCTAGCTGCTTATGTCACTTGATCATATGAGATGAAGTAAATACAATGCATTCAAAAAGACTTATGTATTTCAAATGGCTCCTATAGCCTATATATTCTGTCTGACCTGTACATGAAATTTGATTGGCATATGTCCTTTTAAAGGCAAGACTTACATCACTTGTCAAAACTGTAACATGATATTTTATTTGTTGTTCTTATGCACATGGTCAGATAAGCTCCTTAGTGTATACTATAACTGATGCAGAGTGGCACAAGGGAAGCAACACACAAGGGTTTACTCTATTGTCCTTTGCCCACTCACCCACTTCAACTAGCCTGCAACCAACCAACCAACCAACCAAAGGCACATTCAAGGCATATGAAGGATTTGATGTCCAGACTATTGTCCAACCCCTAAGGCTTCTCCAACACCTTAAGACAGATCAACAAACACCTTCTATGCAGTTGGTTTGATCTCCAACTTCCCAAAACTCTTCAACCTATACCTTGACTAGTAAGGCCACTAGCCCTCCAAACTAGGTTTTCTCAAAAAAACTTGACAAAATCCCAAAGGTCTAGGCAAAAAAATGATGGAATTGAACACCCTTTAGGGGACCCTAACAAACCTCCAAATCTCCTACTCCAACTCTACTCCAGCAATCCAAAACGCCTACTAGGTCTCTAGGCCTAATTGATCAATTTAGGCTAGGTTACAAAGCAAGTGCTCAAAATTGGGTGCATAGGTCAGGGGCAGGAATTTGGAATACTTCTACCATGTCCCTACAACACAAATCCATCATTTATTTGCTCACCCTAACAGGATTCTATCATCTACAACCTCAAATAGCATGAAATTGGCCAAATACAATGAAATACTTGACCTAGGGCATCACCTTAAAATTAGAAGACTACATTTCCGACAAAAATATTTTGGAATCTTATAGTACATACCCCTAGCCTGCATTTCACCAGTTTTTGCAAATTTTCAATAGTGGGAATGCATTCTAGGGCCGGATTTCTATGGCTGCCCTAGAAAACAGGGTTTCTAGACTTGTTTTGAAAAAAAAATCTATAAATTTTGATCCCGACCACTTCAGGACCTCAAACTAGTTGCATTGGAACCTTGACTCCAAGAGATTTCAGAAAAATGTCATTTGCACATGTGAAAAGTCCGTACAGTCCGTACACAGCGAGAAAAATAGGAAAATTTGCTGTTTTCTGTAGTTTCAAAGCCCCAAAACTCCGTACCAAACCTCCTCTACCATACAGGAGTGAATTACAATTGTTTTTCACCTATCCAAGTTAGTTTCTAACTTCCAAAAGTAGATTCAACTGCCCAAACTAAGTTTTGAACCAGCCAATGTGTCATTGGCAACATTGGCAACTTGTTACACTATGGAGTTTTTGCATTTTCAAGAGGATGGCGATTAGGTTTGCTTGTCAAATGGAATCAAACCGCTGTCACACTCCTTAGACCATGCTAAAACACTAAGACAACTCAAACAAACTCAAAAAGCCAATATTAGACCTTCTAGGCCTAAGTGGCACAACTAGGTCCAAGTGGACTAAGAAGGATATGAGGTTTATAAAGTTACCCCAGACCTCTTGACCACACAAGAATAGACCTTCCAACATGGCTATGAAAATCCTTATTACAAAACACATTAAACAAAAATCACAACCTTTCAAAAAAATGCAAACAAAGTGACTTTAGGAACCAAGGTGCTCCTAGGTGCCCTGCACCATACACCCACTGTCAAACAGAACTCAAGTCTCTTGAGTTGGAATGCTGTCAAATGTGAAACCTGCCTTCTCAATGTCTTCCTTGCTCATCCAAGTGGCATCCTCCTGAGGTTTGTCTAGCCACTTCACCAAATAGTCATGATAGGTGTGCCTTCTAGTTTGTTTTGCAATCCTCTTGTCCAAAATGCACTCAATCTGATTTGGAGATGAAGGAATGAGTTCCTGGAGTGTCTGATCAGTTTGATCTTCTTCAACAGCAGTCTGAGGATCAGATCCTTTATAGGGATAAAGGTCTGAAATATTAAAAATTGGAGACAAAGCAATGCCATCCGGAAGTTTGATTTTGTAGGCATTTTCTCCACATTTCTTGAGCACTTCACAAGGCCCAATCTTCTTCATGAGTAGCTTGGTATGTTTACCTGCAGGGAGCCTCTCCTTCTTCAAATGAACCATTACTAAATCACCTTCCTTGAACTGCAAATCCCTTCTTTTTCTGTCAGCAAATTGTTTATATTTCTGAGAAGTGGACAGCAATTTCTGTTGTACGTGTTCATGGACATCTATCATGACTTAAACGAAGTCTTCAGCCAAGGCACTGTTGTTTTCTAGTCCTTTAACCTCCCTTAGTTCCAAAATACCCCTTGGGTGAGTGCCATAAACAATTTGGAAAGGAGACAGGCCGGTGCTTCTATTGACAGTGTCATTGTATGAGAACTCTGCCTGAGCCAAAATTGAATCCCAACTAGCACCCTGCTCCTTGGTTAGGCATCTTAGGAGGTTGCCAAGTGACCTATTAATCACCTCTGTTTGTCCATCAGACTGAGGGTGATAGGCAGATGATAAGGACAAATTTGTACTTAGTCTCTTCCACAGTGTCCTCCAAAAGTGTCCAATGAACTTGGGGTCTCTATCTGAGATTATGGACAAAGGTAAACCATGTAACCTAACTATTTCCTTGAAGAAAAGACCTGCTATGTGTGAGGCATCATGTGTGGTTCTACATGGGAGGAAGTGAGCCATTTTTGAGAACCTATCTACAACCACAAAAATGCTGTCATGTCCATTCTTTGTCCTAGGCAAACCAAGTACAAAGTCCATACTTATGGAATCCCAAGGCTTTGAAGGAATAGGTAGAGGAGTGTATAAACCTGCATTTGATGTATGCCCCTTTGCTCTTTGGCAAATTTGACAAGTTTCAACAAACTTCCTTACATCGGTTGGCAATTTTGGCCAAAAATAGTACCTCCTAACCAATTCTAGGGTCTTATCAATACCAAAGTGACCTGACATGCTGCCACAATGCTTTTCCCTGATTATATTCTCTCTAACAGGTCCTCTTGGGATACACAACATGCTACCCTTGAAAAGATATCCATCTTGCAACAAAAAATCATAAAAATCAGTATTATACCTTCCTGTCATGGCCTTGCAAGAGAGGTATGGCTCTTTGAAGTCTTCATCTAATGTATACTGATCTTTAATGGCATGAATACCTGTACTTTCCAATTGGATAGTTTGCACAACAAGATTTCTCCTGCTTAAGGCATCGGCTACCTTATTGGCCACTCCTTTCTTATGTTTTATGGAGAAGGTGTATGCTTGGATGTACTCCATCCACTTGACATGTCTGTGATTCAACTTTTGCTGCCTGTTCAAGAAGCTTAATGCATGGTTGTCAGTTAAAACTATAAATTCCTTTGGCAATAAGTAGTGTCTCCATTTCCTTAATGACTGAACCATGGCATATAACTCTAGATCATAGGTGGAGTAGTTTTGTTTTGCCTCATTTAACTTCTCACTAAAGAATGCTATAGGCCTCCCATCTTGACTTAGGACTCCCCCAATAGCCCTCTTACTTGCATCACACTCTACCACAAAGACCTTGTCAAAATCAGGAAGAACAAGGACCGATTTTTCTGATTTTTTTTCTTTAACAGTTCAAAGGCTTGGTTGGCCTCATTTGTCCATAAAAACACACATTTCTTGCCCCCTTTTATGGTGTCAACAATTGGAGCACAAATGCCACTAAACCCTCTAATGAACTTTCTATAAAAGCTGCATAAACCATGGAAACTCCTTACCTCCGAGGCTGTTGTAGGTGTGGGCCAATTAAGAATGGCTGCAACCTTACTTGGATCCATTTTTAGGCTGCCCTTGGAGATGACAAACCCCAAAAATATCAACTCTTATTGTAGGAAGACACATTTGTCAAGATTGATTCTCAACTTCTCCTCTTGAAGCCTCCTGAGCACTTGATGGATATGCCTTATGAGGTCTTCCTTGCTGTCACTAAAAATCAGTATATCATCCAAATATACAACAATAAACTTGTTAAGGAAAGGTTTTAGCACTTCATTCATCAATCTCATGAAGGTGCTTGGTGCATTTGACAAGCCAAAAGGCATGACAACCCATTCAAATAGTCCTTCATTGGTTTTGAAGGCGGTTTTCCACTCATCCCCCTCCCTTATCCTAATTTGGTGATAACCACTTTTTAGATCTATCTTGGTAAAATACTTAGCCTTACCCAAGCAATCTATTAAATCTTCTATTCTAGGCATTGGAAATCTATACCTGATAGTAATCTTGTTGATGGCCCTGGAATCAATGCATAGTCTCCATGTTCCTTCCTTCTTGGGTGCAAGCACTGCAGGTATTGCACATGGACTAATACTCCTCCTGATAAGCCCTCTATCCAACAAGTCTTGGATTTGTCTTGCCACTTCAACATTTTGCTCTGGAGTCAACTTGTAGGCTGCTTGGTTTGGTAGGGTGGATCCTGGGATGAGATCAATGCAATGACTAATCTCCCTCTTTGGTGGAAGTGCATCCTTGCCTTCATCGGCTATCACATCCTGAAACCTCTCCAATAGTTCTTCCACTTCCTTTGGTCCAATCCTCCTAAGAGGTTGCTGCACTTTGACCTTCTTGGGATTCACATCCTTGGGCTTGATGACTGCTGCAAAACATGGCACTTTCTCTTCCTTGAGGTTAGCCAAAAACTCTTTTTCACCTACCAACATAACTGAACTAGAAATGACTTTCTCTTTGCAATCATCAATCAAAGGAGTCATTGTAAACTTTTCACCATTCTTGGACAAATGAATCACATTGTTCTTACCATCATGTTGGGCACTTGTGTCATGTTGCCAAGGCCTTCCAAGAAGAAGGTGGCATGCATCCATATCCACTATCTCACAAAGAACCTTATCATGATATTCACCTATCTTGAATTCAACCCAACATTGCTCTTTCACCACAATTTGTTGTTCCTTGGTTAGCCAAAAGACTCTATAGGGGTTAGGATGAGGCATTATATCCAATCCTAACTTAGTCACCATTTCATTAGAAGCCAAATTTTCAGAAGAACCTGAATCTACTATTACCTTGCAAACTTTTCCTTTCACCTTGCAAGTGGTTCTGAACAAGTTGTTTCTTTGGGGCTGCTCCTTGGTGGCTGGCATGATGAGGGATCTGTTAAACATGATGCATTCTCCACTCTCAGGTGTTGCAAACTTGGAAGAGGCTGTTTGGTAACTTGTGGTGCTTTGACAGTCCTCTTCTTGAAGGAGTTGTACTCTTCTTTCTTTCTGATTTGCAGCAGTGTTTCCCATCTTCTTCGGGCACCTAAAGGACTGATGTCCAATCTGATTGCAAGAGAAACACCTTCCAGTAAACACATTGGGACCTCTGCCCCCACTTCTTCCTCTGCCATTACCTCTGCCCCTAAACTGACCCTTATCAGCACTATTTTTATCAGCCTGCCCTTGGCTGCCTTCTTGTGATCCGCCACCTTGGAATCTAGAGAAATTATCTCTGTTTTGAAATCTGCCCCTGCCCCTAAAGCTCTAATTTCCTCTGCCTCTGCTGCTGCTGTATGAATCACCTTTTCTTCTTTGTTTATCCTCAATTCTCAATGCCATTTGAAAACACTTATGGACTGTCTCTGGGTTAAAGAGAGTTAATTCATCTTGAATGGAAAACTTGAGGCCATTAAGATACCTTGCAAGCTTCTGTTTTTCATTCTTAGGCATCTTGGCTTTCAATGTCATCTTGTGAAACTCCTCTGTGTAGGTGCTCACGTCCATGTCCTTTTGTCTCAAGTTGTGCAACTTCTTGTTCAAGTTGACCTCATAATCCTCAGGGACGAATTGCTTCTTGATTTCAAGTACCATCTTCTTCCATGTAGAGATAGGATTCCTATCATCTTTTGTCCTTTCATTTTGAATAAAATTCCACCAACTCAAGGCTGGCCCTTTCATTCTTGATTTGGCAATCTTCACTTTCTGATTTTCTGCCACTTCTTCATATTCAAAATAGTTCTCCATTGCCTCAATCCAATCAAGGCACTCCTCTAGATTCATCTTACTAGGAAACATCGGTAAGTCTGCCTTAGTGTCCTTCCTACTCAACTTTCCAAGTGCATCTAGGAATTGTCTCTCTGACATGCCTCCTTGTGGCTCTTCCATAGGCACTTCTTCTTCCTCATCTTGATCCTCTTCATTTGAATCCAAGATGACCTCTGGCTTCTTCTTCTTGTCTTTGTCTTTCTTCAACTTTTCTATCTCAGCCTCCATCCCTTTGTTCTTGGCTGCTTGCTCTCTCACTATCTTTGCCAATTTGGCATTAGTCACCTTTGAAGGAATTTCCTCCTCTTCTCCTCTATCTCCCATCTCTTTGATGGCTCTGATACCACCTGATGCAGATGGCACAAGGGAAGCAACACACAAGGGTTTACTCTATTGTCCTTTGCCCACTCACCCACTTCAACTAGCCTTCAACCAACCAACCAACCAACCAAAGGCACATTCAAGGCATATGAAGGATTTGATGTCCAGACTATTGTCCAACCCCTAAGGCTTCTCCAACACCTTAAGACAGATCAACAAACACCTTCTATATAGTTGGTTTGATCTCCAACTTCCCAAAACTCTTCAACCTATACCTTGACTAGTAAGGCCACTAGCCCTCCAAACTAGGTTTTCTCAACAAAACTTGACAAAATCCCAAAGGTCTAGGCAAAAAAATGATGGAATTGAACACCCTTCAGGGGACCCTAACAAACCTCCAAATCTCCTGCTCCAACTCTACTCTAGCAATCCAAAACGCCTACTAGGTCTCTAGGCCTAATTGATCAATTTAGGCTAGGTTACAAAGCAAGTGCTCAAAATTGGGTGCATAGGTCAGGGGCAGGAATTTGGAATACTTCTACCATGTCCCTACAACACAAATCCATCATTTATTTGCTCACCCTAATAGGATTCTATCATCTACAACCTCAAATAGCATGAAATTGGCCAAATACAATGAAATACTTGACCTAGGGCATCACCTTAAAATTAGAAGACTACATTTTCTGACAAAAATATTTTGGAATCTTATAGTACATACCCCTAGCCTGCATTTCACCAATTTTTGCAAATTTTCAACGGTGGGAATGCATTCTAGGGCCGAATTTCTATGGCTACCCTAGAAAACAGGGTTTCTAGACCTGTTTTGAAAGAAAAATCTATAACTTTTGATCCTGACCACTTCAGGACCTCAAACTAGTTGCATTGGAACCCTGACTCCAAGAGATTTCAGAAAAATGTCATTTGTACATGTGAAAAGTCTGTACAGTCCGTACACAGCGAGAAAAATAGAAAAATTTATTGTTTTCTATAGTTTCAAAGCCCCAAAACTCTGTACCAGACCTCCTCTGCCGTATAGGAGTGAATTACAATTGTTTTTCACCTATCCAAGTCAGTTTCTAACTTCCAAAAGTAGATTCAACTACCCAAACTAAGTTTTGAACCGGCCAATGTGTCATTGGCAACATTGGCAACTTGTTACACTATGGAGTTTTTGCATTTTCAAGAGGATGGCGATTAGGTTTGCTTGTCAAATGGAATCAAACCGCCGTCACACTCCTTAGACCATGCTAAAACACTAAGACAACTCAAACAAACTCAAAAAGCCAATATTAGACCTTCTAGGCCTAAGTGGCACAACTAGGTCCAAGTGGACTAAGAAGGATATGAGGTTTATAAAGTTACCCCAAACCTCTTGACCACACAAGAATAGACCTTCCAACATGGCTATGAAAAGCCTTATTACAAAACACATTAAACAAAAATCACAACCTTTCAAAAAAATGCAAACAAAGTGACTTTAGGAACCAAGGTGCTCCTAGGTGCCCTGCACCAATAACTCATATGCATGAGTATGTTTTCTGAAAGCAATGACTGCACTTATCTCTATTCATTCTTCTGTCATTTCTTACGTTTGATTTTGACAAATGTGACATAAATCATGACAGAAAAGACAATGGTATTTTGATAATGATATGAAAAGATAAAATACCTTTTGTGACTGTAATTTGATTTGCTCCAATCAACTGTAGTAATGTCATGATGACATAACTTTTCTGCAAGTTGATTTGATGATGCATGATGTAGCTTGGAATGATGCATCCTGTCTTTTCTGATACTCTTTTCAAATGAAAAGAAACATGCTAGGCTCAAACTCTTATGGGAGCCACCTTTAATCCACATGTTTATTTGTCTTCAAATCAGCAACAATACTTGTCATATACCTGCACAGTGAACAAACAAGTTATCTTAAAAATATACCTGATAGTATTGATTGATCCTCTTCATGGTTTCTTCTTGATTTGTGTCACTTATCTGATCTGATCTCCCATATGAATGCATGATGTGATAAGTAGATGTATCTATCTGATAAAAGCATGTGATAACTTTAAACATCCGGAGCGTTAACAGGGTTGTCCCCAAAATTTTGCAGGTTCAACTGATGATGGAACTGAAGTGAAGACTGAAGACTAAAGACTTGAAGGCCAGCATCAACAAACAACCCTCTTGCTCAGGCAATGATGGATGTTTCATTTTATCATGTGTTCATTTCAATTCTTTTATCAAACAGATGCATAGCTTGCATGTCTGCAATTGCTCAATCTAGGTACTTCCACGGCTTGTGTGGGACACATTTGAACACTTCTTTTAAACATGATCAGTTAATTTCTCTTATGCGTATGATGTATATGTATTTCCTTTTCAATCAATGCATGAGATAAAGTAACAGATACTTGAATGTATGTTCAAAACATGGCATGAAATAATAGTTTAATACAAATGTCTTTCTTTCTTTTATTCAAAACTGATTAACTAAATAATCAATCTAACTTATGACTCCTAAAAGATAACATGATGCAAATACAACTGTATTTCTTGAATGACTGGTACCTTGGCAATCCTATTCTCTTATCATGGTAACTCATCAGTCTTGATTAGACTGATGGGCTATCCTGTCAACTGAACCTCTTTCTCTACTCTTGTCAAGATATCAATTAGTTCAATAAATGCATAACCTTGAAGTTTTCTTTTATTCCTTTTGAACAATGGCACTTAGGTCCAACTAATTTTAAGTGTGAACAAAAAAAATAGTAAAATTTCTGGCGACCTCTCAGGGGTGTTTGCCTGCTAAATAGTTTAGAACCAGTAATCTTTGCAACTCCATTGGGCATAGAGTCTTTTCTGCCTTGAACTTAGAGATTTTTTGCAACTCATACTAACTGAAGACAACAGCAAAAACAAATTGAAAAACTAAAACTAAACTAATTTGCTTAAAACAAAATCAGCAACATGTGCAAAAGCACTTCTTGAAAACAAAACAATAATAACTGAAACTAAATGTGCAAAAGCACTTATTTGTAGCATAGGGCTACCTTACTAGTAGCATAACTTGAGGTGAATCCCATTGACTGGGATTGGCAACACCTCACCATCTAACTTAGCAAGCTAGAACACATTGTGTTGCTTACATTTTGTTATTATGTATGGTCCATCCCACATTGCATCAAACTTTGTATGCTGTCCTGATCTGCTCTTCAACTCATTCCATTTGAAAACTAGATCTCCTTCTTTGTAAACTCTTGGTACTGCCCTCTTATGAAATGTCCTCTTCATTTGGGCCTGGTGTACTTCCAATGTTTTCAAGGCCTCTTTCCTGATTTCTTCCAGTTCAATCAGCTCTGCAAGCCTGATTTCCATTGGTTGTTCTTCAAGTAACTCTAGCTCTTTTATGTAACTAAGTGTTGACAACTCAACTGTTATTGGTAACTTTGCTTCCTTTCCATATGTAAGAACATAGGGTGAATTACTTGTTGATCTTTTAGGTGTAATCCTATCAGCCCATAGTGCTAACTTTAGCTTATCATGCCAAGACCTATGATTCTCATCAACTATTTTCTTTATGATTTTAATCAGATTTTTGTTAGTTGATTCAGCCTGTCCATTACCTTGAGGGTAATAATTTGATGAAGTATTCAGAAAAATGTTGTTTTTTACAGACCAATCAAATATTCTTAACCTAATAAATGCTAAAGCATTATTTGAAATAATTGAGTCGGGAGTTCCAAACCTGGACACTAGATCTTGATAAAAATTTAGGATTGATGTTTCGTTCACATCTTTCAAAGCAACTGCTTTAGTCCATTTAGTGAAATAATCAGTAGCAGTCAAAATCCACTTGTGTCCTTGGCTTGTAGGTGTATTGATAGGACCAATGAAGTCCAATCCCAACTTGCCAAATGGTTGCTCCACTTGAATTGGATGCAAGGGCATTGCTGCCAGTCTTTGTTTACCTACAAAAATTGAACACTTTAGACATTTCTTTACCCATTCATAAGCATTTTTTAACATGTCTGGCCAATAGTAACCAACTCTCATAATTTTCAAAGTTGTTGTTCTAGCTACAAAATGACATCCAGAAGGTCCATCATGAAATTCTTCTAGAATTTGTTGAGTTTGATTTGGCTATACACATCTCAACAAAACATTATTAGAGTCTCTTTTGTATAGAATCCCATCAATTACACCATAAGGAATTGCCTATAATCTGTAATATCTTCTTTTAGATCTGTCCAGGCCTTGTGGACAATCACCAATGTATAGATAATGGATCATATCATGCACCCAACTTGTAGGGGGGTCTGGGACAGTAGCTGTTTCATTGTTTTGAAGCACTGTCTCAGCCCCTCCTTCAAGTTCCTTGTATTTATCATTTTCTGCAAGTTGTTCACATAGTCCTTTGCCTCGGACCATCTTGGTGACCTTAATTTGTATGTCATATTCCATGACCTTGGTTATCTACCTTGCTCTCTTATCACTTAAATCCTTACTGAGAAAAAATTCTTTCATTGTGGGGTGAGCAACCATTAACTAAATTCTATTATTTGACATCATATGTTTAAACTTTTATAAGCTCCTGATAACAACTAATACATGCTTTTCAACAAAAGAATATCTTACCTCATAGTCATGTAGAACTTGGCTGAAAAATACCACAAGCTGTTCCATTCCTTCATTGTTCTGCTGACAAAGCATAGTTGATATAGTATCCATACTGCCAAATGCATATAAAATGAAGTCTTTATCAAAATTTGGATTTATCAATGTAGGAGCAGCATCAAGTGCCTCCTTTATTTCTTCAAATCTTTGCTTTCCTTCTTTGGTCCAACTGAAAGGAATATTCTTCTTTAGTATTGCTATAAGAGGTTGTAAAAGTGTTGCTATGTTAGGAATAAACCTTATTAAAGTTAATTCTTCCCAAAAAGTTCTGTAAGCCTTTCTTATGTGCAGGAAGAGGCAATGCCAATATTGTAGTGATTCTTTCAAGATCGATTGATATTCCATCCTTAGACACTATGTGTCCCAACAGTTTGCCTTCATGAACAGAGAAAATACTCTTCTTTGGGTTTCATGATACCCCAAATTCTCTACATCTTTCAAAGATCAGTCTTAAATGATGAAAATGATCTTCAGTTGTTTTAGAAAAAATAGTCACATCATCTAAGTATACAAGCACAAATTTATTAATTAGACCTTGAAATGCCATGTCCATTGCTCTCTAAAATTTTGCACCTGCATTTAATAAGCCAAATGGCATCTTTCTATATGCTAGTGTACCCCATTTTGTAGTAAAAGTTGTTTTGTACTGTTCTTCTTCTTTTACAAGAATTTGGTTATAACCTGAATAACCATCTAATAAAGAGAATCTTTCTAATCTAGAAACAACCTACAATATCTATTCCATAGATGGTAAAGGATAATGATCCTTTAAAGATGCTTTGTTTAAATCACGGAAATCAACACATAATCTCATTTCTCCATTCTTTTTTCTAATAGGAACTAAGTTAGAAACCCATGAAGTATGTTTGATAGGAAAAATGATATTACCTTCAATGAGTTTATTGAGTTTTGTCTTCATAAGTACTTCCAGCTTAGGATTTAGTGGCCTTTGAATCTGTTTGACATGTTTACCTTTGGGTTCCAGTTCTATTGTATGTTGAGCTAACTCAGGGTTGAAACCTTTCAGATCTCCATATTCCCATGCAAATATATCACTAAACTCTTGACAAAGCTAGATGAATGCTTGTTGCTCCTTTTTTTTACATATCTTTCCCAGCTTGAGTAACTTTCCTTTAAAGATCTCAATGGGCTCATAATGCTCTTGCTTTACTGATAAGCTAGCCTTATCTTTTCTTACCTGATCATTAGTGTTAAAGATAGATTCCAAGGTCACTAAGTCTTTGGGTAGCTTGTTTGATCTTAACTAAAGTATTTGACCATCATATTGCTCAACAAATTTTTGTTGATTACCTGCAGAAAATTTAGCCTCCTCCATTAAGAAGTTCACAATCTGTTCATCACTGTCAAACACTTGCCAACTGATATTATTATCTGGGACTGATGGTCTATTAGCAACTTTGACATATAAAGGAGAGTGAATATTCTTCATTTCAGCAGGAATATCATATTCATTGCCTATGGCAGCTAATTTGCCAGCTTGTTTGTTATCAGTTCTAGGTATAGATATCAGATTAAATGCATCAAATTCTTCTATCATGTCCCAAACTCTATGCTTATACAATTTCAACAAGTCATTTTTTGTAGCAGCAACATTTCTAACTTGTTTAACCACTAACTCACTATCTCCAAAAACTTTTAAACACTTGATTTTTCTTTTCCTTGCCCATTCAAGTCCATGAACTAAAGCCTCATATTCAGCCAAGTTGTTAGAACAATTGAAAGCAAATTTGAAGGATGAATAATATTTCTCACCTATAGGAGAAATTAAAATAGCCCCTCCTCCAGCTCCTACCTTGCTTATAGAACCATCAAAATAAAGTTCCCAAAATTATTTTTAGATTCAATATTTTGTTGTTTCTCTTCTTTAATCAAATTTGGAATAACTATATTATTCTCTTGAATCATATACACACTAATGCCTATCTCATCCATTTTCTCAAATAGATTTGTTACATGTTTCTCTGCTACCCATTGATCTAAAACCATATATGGAATTCCCTCTACATGTGTACTTGGGTCTTGGACAAGAATTAGATATTCTTGATAAAAAATGGAAAGGTTGGCATTTATGGAACTGGGTGTGTAAGGTTCCAGATGATCTTTGGCTAATGGCTCAGATTTAATTGTAACCTTAGTTCCATATCTAGTTCTGTAGAATAAATGTGTCCAATCAGATGATAAATATCCTCCTAACCTTGCTGTAAAATCTCTAGATAAGCAATTAGCAAAGGTAGGTGGCAGATCAATGACATAAATATCCTGGTATATAACAAAGTTTGGAAAGGCATGCAAAGTAAGGCCTAAATGTTTGAACATTCCAACTGTACTCACTTTAGTTCCATCCATTTGTACAACACCTCTAACAACAGGTTCATATTTTAGACCTAACTTATCAGCTAGCTACTTTGGCATAACTGAGCTAAAGGCTCCTGAATCTATCATGCAATTATGTACTAGATAGTTACCTACAATCAAAGTGACACAAAATGGTGAAGGTTTGCCTACTGGTTTAGGTTGTTCTACTCTTTTTTTTGCCTCATTTGCAATCATAATTTGAGTTTGATGTGTTTTTTGTACTTCATTTGACAAAGGTAACTGAAATAATACATTTTGTAACAAATCCTTTTGTCCTGGAATGTGCAAAGCATCTAAAATAGACATGCTTACTGTTGCCTTTTTCATATGATCCAAAATATTGAAAGTAAGACCATTAACCTTTTGTTGTACTTTTGGGACAGCAACCTTTGGTTGGTCTTTAGCTGGCTGTTTATTTTCTGCAGTTGGTTGCCTTGACAAAATATGTAAAACTGTACTTTTACCTTTATCAGCTTACTGATTTGCATCTCTAGCTTTCTGTTTACCAGTATCAGCTTGTTGATTTGCAATTCCAGCCTGTTGTTGCAAGTCAACAACTCTCTTTTTTGATCTTGTGTTTGCTACAATATTAGTCAAAGATGACTTTTGACCTGGCAACTGATTTACACCACAAAATTTATTAGCCTACCAATTCATTAAAGCTACATCAGGATTAACATACTGAGTCTGAATATCCAACTGGTTGTTTACATCACTTGTTGAATTTTTAGCAGCAACATAGTTATTCTATACCATCAAAGCTTGACTCACTATCCCATTTGGGCAAGTGGCCTGATTATTAGGTTGATTACAGGGGTAACACCATGCATAATCTTGAACCATGTTATTTTGTATAGGCACTATCTCTTTTGATGTACTAACAACATTTGGATTATACTGCTGATTTGGCCTATTATTGTAATTTCTCCTTTGACCCTGATAATCTGCCTCATAACCGGGTGTATTTGCTTGGTAGGGGGCTTCTTAGTAAGATCTATTATTCTAGTTTGTTTGAAGTTTTAGGCTTACTAAATCATTGGTCACAGGCTGCAATATTTTTGCTATACTTTGTTGGTTTTCTTTCAACTCTTGAAACTCAAAATGAATGGGATCTGTACTATTCTTTGCATTTGCTGATAACCAAAAGATGGTATTGATGAAATATGTGGGACTGAAATTGGAATTAAAGGTTGTATATCTAGAAAAATTGGCATTGGAGGCCTAGGTGCTATTTTACTAGCTTGTATTAAACTGTTTTCTACTCTTATTACAATATCAAAAGTAGTTGGTAAAGTTACCCCCCATAGATTGTATCATAATAGCAATATTAGAATTTAGCGCCCTCAAATAATACAAAAAAGCATGCTCTGGTGATGGTTTCACTATTTCTAGGATTCTATTCCATGTTTTCTAAAATCTGAAATTAAAATTTTTCATTTGCTCTTGTGAAGCCCTCTTAATAGTAGTCATTTGTTCAACTAATGATAAATGATCAAATTTATCCTGAAATTGCCTATTAAAAGCAGCACCTAACTCATCCCAAGATCTAATTGAATTAACTCTTAAGCTCTAAACCATTAAAGAGCTTTAACTTTTAGTGATGTTGCCAATAGCCTGATTACAATGTTCTCCTTGGTAATGTGATGAATAGAACACAAAGAAGCCACATCTCTGATATGTTCAATGGGTGTAGTCTCATCTTCTTCTGTGAAACTTGGTAAACTTTTCAATGCAGCCATTGATATGTCATCATGTTGATTCAGGTTCAAAGGGCTGCCTCCATTAAATGAAACAAAAGGTTGATTTTGAGGTGGTGGTGGATTTCTTCCACCTCCTCCACCTCTGGCTCCTCCAGGAGGTGGTAATGCTCTTCCAGCTCCTCCACTAGGCAAAGACATGGTAGTGGGTTGAGTTTGAGCTGGTGTTTGGACTGAAACTACTTGAAATATTTCTTGTAATACATGTTCTTCTCCCGTAAACTCAAAAAGAAAAGGTTCCTCTTGGAAAATAGGGATCTGCTCTCTTGGGCTTGCTGGTGGAGAACTATGAAATTCTGATGATGAACTTGCAAATAACGGATTCTGGTGTGAAGAAAACTCTGGATGTGTAGTTGGCAGATCTAAAACAACTGATATATCTACTATGTTGAATTCTTTATCTGCTTTTATTCTCCTCTTTGGTGGAGATAACTGCTTATGCCTCTTTTCAGAATCTTTACTTAACCTTTTTTGATATTTTTTCATAGAGTGCAAGTTTTGATCTGTAAAACCAAAGTATTAGAGTCACCAAATATTTGATAATGAACCTTTAAAAGGCTTGAATTTTGTTGTTCATACCAAAAAATAGCAAAAAATAATAAGTCCTTTTGAACTAAAAATCAGTTCAAAGTCCCACTAGGCATGCCAAAAACTATTATCACTGGGAATTGCACCAATATGCAAGACTAGAAAAGTTTTGCAATTCCCTGTAACATGGGACTAATTTCAAGTTGAGGGTGCCCTATAGTGAAATTAGACCTCTAGATTATGGGTTGGTTCCTTTCAAATGTTCTATTGGAATGTATGTATTTTGTTTTGAGAAAAAAGGAAGAAAAAAACTATATGAAATAAAAGTTGCAAAATTCGGTGATGCACCTGAGTTGGATAAATAATATGTAATTTGGCTCACAATATAACTCAGAAATATTACTTTCACACAATCCAATCTTGGCATAAATATCACAAAAGTGATTCTAAGGAACGCTTGAAAACAGGCTTTCTATGAAGGAAATAGTTTTTCACAACACAAAAGGACTGCTTCCGGTTAACACAACCTAAGACCTGTGATGATTATATGCTTAATGCTGAAAGTAAGAAAGTGAGACAATAATTTTAAAGGTTTAATGATTAAACACAAAAAAAAATTCATCAAATCACTTCAAATAATTAGCACTAAATGGAAAGGTAACTTATTTGATCTCGAAGAAACAAGGAAACACTGCAAAAAAAGACAAATATAGAACCTGTAACCTTCTAATCTCTCAATAAAACTGTAAAAATGAGCTACAAAATTCTCCAATCTATTTGAATCAGAATGAGAATCAAGAACTAACTCCATAATGAATGAAGTTTTACAATATATAGAAAAGAGAGGTCTCTCAAGAGTCATGCAAAATATGAACTTGTAGCTACCTGCCACTAAAAATAATCTCTCACGAGCAACCTCAAAAATCCTCAAAATTAGGGGCTCAAACTACCACAAAACGAGCAAAAATAGCTCCAACTTGGCCAACTCCACATGCTTGACCAAAATGTTGACCAGAAACCCTAAAAATGGCCCAAAATGACATGCAAAAAAACTTCCAAAGCCTCAGTTATCTTCTCCTCTTAGTTTTGCATGTTTTTTAGTAATGTGGGAAAAATAATAAAGTAATTTATAGTGGTATTACTTTATTATTAGTCTTACATCTATACTTTACATAATCATGCAAGAAAGAGAGAAAAAAGGTAAAAAAAATACCCCACTCTGACTCCCTTGCATTTATACTCCATACATTACAAATTGATATAACATCACCTTATATCTCCATTGCAAATTATGTTTTATCACTCCACATGCATTAAAGAGAAAATAGCAGTATACTCTGCCTTATTACTCCAATATACAAATGCAAAAAACATCTCACTACCATATATCCTTTGTCTGCAAGATAAAAATCCTAAGTCACCCTATTACTTTGGCATATGTATCATTATGCAAAAAAATAAGGCCTCTTCCTCTCCATATATCCACTTACGATGCAAAATATTTACTACTACATACACATATATCTCACCTTTGTCTTCTTTCACATAATTCCATGCATTACTCCATCAATATCACCTTATCCTCATATCACTTTGTCCTTGTAAGCCTTACCACCTTTTGAATGGTCTTTATGTTTTGACTTTTCATACATTCAAAATGCATAGGTAAGAAAGAATGTTTGACTTTCAACTTAGTTTACATATGACATGAGATAGCCTTGACCACACTTTGTCGACCATTTTGTTGATCATCATAGAGATAAAATTTTCAAGGCATCAAACTTTACCTTTCAATGATATCGATCACCTTGACTTTTGAAAATGATATGAAAAAAGAGCCTTGTCAGCCTCTCCTTATTATGATTGCTAGGAGACATATTACTGAAGGTTTTGACCCCGCTTGAAGATTAGATAAGGTAATGATTTGAGCTTTAGAGTCAAAAAACTCAAAGAAGAAAAGAAACTTCGAAAAAAAGAGAGGAAAACCTAATCACTTTGTGATTTCAATTTACTTCTTTCTCGGCCGCTGCTCTACAACTCTCCATGGCACTTAGGGTTTGAAGGTTATTTGAGCCTCTCTCTGTCCTTTTTGTGGTTGAAACTCCTGCATTTCTCCTTCAGGATAATGGAAGAGGCCTGGTAAGTATTGTGTTTGAGTTTTTAACTAATTTTTGCACTATTTTCTATAACCTCTTGGCTCTAATGGCCGCTACCATGTACTTTACTTCTCTCTGCCACTTCTTGATACCATGCTTTGTTTTTCTCTATGTGTTCATCTTGAAAGTGAGACAAAAAATGATGAGAAGATTCATAAGAGATCATAGCCGTGTTTTCTCTATTCTTTTGCAACCTTAAGGTGAGCCTTCTTCATTTCTACTATAGATACTTTAAAATCTTGGCGTGTTTTCAAAAAAAAGCAAGGGTTTCAAAAAACAAATTCTGGGCATCTTGAATATTGTTTTCTTTTGTATGGTCCTGGCCATTGTCACTTTCTGTAGCATTTTCTTTTGATTTTTATATGAAACTTGAAGGGTTTCCAGCTCTGTCATTAGGGTTTCTTTGGAAATGCACATAATGGCATTATATGCAAATGACTATACTAGAAACACATGTCTTTTTCCTTCACTGCTCTCTAAAAGATGATGAAAGCTTCATACCTGTAGCAAGGATTTTGACTACAATGAAGATTTTTGCCTTCTTTAGGCCCGACCATGATAAAAGATGTATTGTATCTCCACTTTTTTCTTCTCACTGTGTAAAAATAGAGACTAAGGCTTTCATTTAGAAAATGAGGGTTTCAAGATTTTTGAACAGTTGGGTGCTCATTCAGGCACAAAAAAACCTGTCCTCATGTCACGACCATGCAATGGAACCTTTTTGTAGTGCTCATTTCACTAATAACCCAAAATGAAAATAAGGGTTTCAAGATTTCTGAGATGGGTCTTTCATATTTAACATACAGTAACTCTTCTTGCCACGACCATGGTAGTAGATGTATCTTTATATCTTTCATTTCACTGTATTTCTGAGCAATAATGTGTATTCTTTTCTACAAAGAAATCCATGATGCTTTTATCTAATCTTGAGGCATAACCTATATCATTTATTTCAGTTGTTCTTGATGTTTATCTAAATTTTGTATGACTAATATAATCAATGGCTTTTCTGACTCCTATGGCATATCTTCACATTGTTGCTACATTTTAAATTGTTCATGCTATTTAATCACCTAATATGAGATAAATACATGCAAAAAATATCCAGAACTTTCAAATGACTCCTATAGCCTATTCATTCTGTTTCACTTTCTTGAGCTCAGATGGCTCTTGTAACCTGTCTGCATAACATGTATCTCTTTTGCCTATCAACTGTAGGATGATTGATCATTTGTCATGTGTGATGATACATATATGTGACTTAACATTTGTATTTACAACAAAGAGTGGTAAATACATGCCCTATTTTCATTGGCCTAAACTAGGCTTTCAACTATTGAAATGGATGATGTTTAGAGTTGACTGATTGTTGCCCCATGTGTGACTGTGGAATCGGTGTTGTCTTCATTTACATTTGGCTATGCCATTCTTTTAGATACCCTCATGACTATCTTTGTGCATGCTCACTGTTGACTGCCTTTGTGTATTTGGATCCTACTGTACTATACAGTATCCTATCTTGTGCCTCTATCAAAATCATCACTGTGGCATTTAGCATATCATGTGCCTTCTCCTGCTTTTCTTCCATCATTTATGTGGTGCTCTCTCTCAAGAATTTCTTACTCCTGTTGATGGGCATGGAAGTTGTGATCTATTTTGACTGTATTTGCTTGCACAATTCACCTCATGATCACTGTCATAACTATTCATAGTAAATGTGACTGCACTTGTTTCATTCTTACAAGGTATCTCTCCTAACATTTTGTTGATTATAGCATGATGTCTTGTCACTATTCCAAGGCATATGAGATAATGATTGTTTCTCCAGTATAGTGATGGGATTGTGATCATGCTATGATTTCCATGTGTTACTTGAATGTCTGAATGTTGAACATTTGATTACATTGGGATTGAGGCAGCTACCTGGGAATAAATGCTCTATATTGATGACCTAATCATATGAAATTGACTTGGTTGTTTCATCTTAAATGCTTGGCATATATATTCCACATACACTATTTCATTTTCTTGATCATCTTGCTCCTTTATTATGGCATATGTTTGTCAGGGCTATTAATGCCTTGGTGTTTGATCTCTCTTGGATATCAGATATTTGTAGATATTTTTCTCCATTTTGCCAAAGGCCATGATACCTGTAAGATGCCTTTGTGCTATGAATGCACTCTTCCAGTTGCTTATGTCACTTGATCATATGAGATGAAGTAAATACAATGCATTCAAAAAGAGTTATGTATTTCAGATGGCTCCTGTAGCCTGTATATTCTATCTGACCTGTACATGAAATTTGATTGGCATATGTCCTTTTAAAGGCAAGACTTACATCACTTGTCAAAACTGTAACATGATATTTTGTTTGCCATTCTTATGCACATGATCAGATAAGCTTCTTAGTGTATACTATAACTCATATGCATGAGTATGTTTTCTGAAAGCAATGACTGCACTTATCTCTATTCACTCTTCTATCATTTCTTATGTTTGATTTTGACAAATGTGACATAAATCATGATAGAAAAGACAATGGTATTTTGATAATGATATGAAAAGATAAAATACCTTTTGTGGCTCTAATCTAATTTGCTCCAACCAACTATAATAATGTCATGATGACATAACTTTTCTGCAAGTTGATTTGATGATGCATGGTGTAGCTTGGAATGATGCATCCTGTCTTTTCTGATACTCTTTTCAAATGAAAAGAAACATGCTGGGCTTAAACCCTTGTGGGAGCCACATTTAATCCACATGTTTATTTGTCTTCAAACCAGCAACAATACTTGTCCTATACCTACACAGTGAACAAGCAAGTTAGCATAAAAATATACCTAATAGTATTGATTGATCCTCTTCATGGTTTCTTCCTGATTTTTGTCACTTATCTAATCTGATCTCTTATATGAATGCATGATGTGATAAGTAGATGTATTTGTCTGATAAAAGCATGTGATAACTTTAAACATCTGAAGCGCTAATGGTGTTGTCCCCAAAATTTTGCAGGTTCAACTGATGATGGAGTTGAAGTGAAGACTGAAGACTAAAGACTTGAAGGTCGGCATCAACAAACAACCCTCTTGCTCAGGTAATGATGGATGTTTCATTTTATCATGTGTTCATTTCTTTTCTTTTATCAAACAAATGCATAGCTTGCATGTCTACAATTGCTCAGTCTAGTTACTCCCATGGCTTGTGTGGGACACATTTGAACACTTATTTTAAACATGATCAGTTAATTTCTCTTATGCATATGATGTATATGTATTTCCTTTTCAATCATTGCATGAGATAAAGTAACAGATACTTGAATGTATGTTTAAAACATGACATGAAATAATAGTTTAATACAAATATCTTTCTTTCTTTTATTCAAAACTGATTAACTGAATAATCAATCTAACTTATAACTCTTGAAAGATAACATGATGCAAAAACAACTATATTTCTTGAATGACTGGTACCTTGGCAATCCTAGTCTCTTGTCATGATATCTCATCAGTCTTGATTATACTAATGGGCTATCATGTCAACTGAACCTCCTTATGTACTCTTGCAAGATATCAACCAGTTCAATAAATGCATAACCTTGAAGTTTTCTTTTATTCCTTCTGAACAATTACACTTAGGTCCAACTAATTTTAAGTGTGAACAATAAAATTAGTAATGAATGATAATAGAAATGAATCCCTATAAAAGGGGGTCGGGTGGTTTGAACCTCCTGTGGGGAGGAGTGATCTAGGTGGATATAGAACTAAAAATTTTGCAGTCTTAGAACCTGACGGAATTAACATCATTGGAAAGAGGGCGTTGAAACAATCCTAATGCAACTTGAATAGGCTCAAAAGGAGTTCGTATGCAGAAGTTATGTGCAGTCAAAGTGTTTAGTGGAAAATTAGATCTTGTTAATCTTTTGATGTTTAGATGTTAAATTATGCCTCTCCACTATACATTGAAGGATCTAGGGTCGAATGGAAAGCACTATCATACCCTAGAATCACTTTCAGATGTAGGGAAACTTGGATTAGGGAATTAATTATCAATTTTTCCTTCTCCTATGCTCAATTGACCATTAAAACCCTAATTATGCAAATACGACAACAAATTAATCAATTACGGAAAAACCTCTTACATATAAGATTAAAATGTAGAATTACAGTGTACCTATTTTTGGGGATCTGAAGCGGAATAGTCGGGGACACTGGAGCGGGCATCCAAGTCCAAGGTACCTACTTTTTTGGGGAATCTAGACCTCCTTTGGACACTAATTAGCCCTGCAACTTCTATTTTCTAAAAATAGTCTACGAAGGACACTAGAGCGAGTGCCCTAGTCCCAAAAGTGCTCCTTTGTCTAACTTTTCTTCAGATCCTGAATCCCTTATGTCTTCCCAACCTTCCTGCAACTCCACTTTTCTCAGATGTGACACCTGTAACCTGCAATCACAAGACTTGGTTTGGGGGTTGTGGTGTTTAGAGGTTTGCCTCAGTCAAACCCTGGAGGACACTTAAGTCTCTAAACACTGTTGTCAAATAAAGAGGGTGTTCCCTTGTGAGGTAGAGGCCAAAAACCAAAGGAAACAATAATAAAAAACACAATATTATGTCACCTTGTAGTGAAGCTTTCATGGAGGAAGATACTCTTCAAGCCATGAAGGATTGATGCTCAAATCTGCAAATATCAACACACAAAACACACAAGTCTACTCTTGCAACACAATAGAAAGCCTTGAATCACCTTGAGAATGCCTAGAGTTCATAATAACAATCTAGTTTTCAAATGAATGCCTACACATGCTTATATATGCATCTACAAGAACTCCTGCCAAGATATTTGAAATTCAAACTTACCGTGTTGGCAAAGGGACCTAATAATGGTCACTAACCGACACCCACAAAATTGGGGCTACCCCAAAATAGGGCAAGACTAGGGCAGGGGCGCCTAAGTCCTCCCCCTATTTTGGGTAGGGTACAGGTCAAGGGGTCCACCTAGGTCCTATTTGATATGGGACTTAGGTCTCATTCCATCGGGATGCCAAAATATGAACTAAAATGTCTTAAATGCACTCTAAAGACCTGGGAGCTAAACCTTATGAGGGAAAATCCCCCAAGGGGACATTTTCTGACATTACATTTAGCCCCCACTTTAATGTATGTATGAACAAAAGGCCCATACATGCATTACCATAAGGTCACAAACACAGCAAACACACCAAGCACGGAGAAGACACACCAATCACATAGAAGACAGTAATAGGCACACAAAACATGGAGAAGACAGTTATAGTCATGCAGAACACGAAGTAGACAATTAATGCATAGAAGACACATTATTGCATGGAAGACAGAAATGATATCTTTTCTTTTCTTTTTCTCATGTATATGAAATGCAAATGCAAGTACTGGAAAGTAAACAAACCTCCCAAAATGTAGGAAGCACTACTCGATGGCGCTAGTCTCTGCATATGGGGCAACACATAGGCAATACATGCAAAACCTCCCAAGATGCACGAAGCACTAGTCAATGGCGCTGGTCTATGTATATTGGGCAACAAACACGCCATACAAAATAAGCACACCAAAACACACACACTTGAAGACACGAAGAAAACACAACAAACAAGCGATGGTGTATTCCCTATTTCTAGGCTCATCACTATCTCAGGCAAACACCTACAATTGGGCTTTGCCACAATAATCGCTGAAGACACACTTAAGGGTTGAGTTAGTCACAGAACCACTCCCTGCCTCCGCAGAGGACTTTTGAAAATGAAAGGATGACACAATCTACTCTGAGAAATACACCATCCCTGCTTCTACAAAGGGCTTAAGAAAAAGGATATGCTCAATAGCCCACCTCCGTAGAGGGCTTACATGATTGATTTATTGATTGCAAACAAACTTAGGATGCACGATGCACTACTCAGGCGCAGGTCTATGCATTTAAGGTCAAACACATTGTTAACATCTATAACAAACAGCTTACCTTATATGCCCCCACCTTAAGGTGGTTAATATTAGTTATTGATATCAAGCACATTAAGGTAGGAAGAAAACACACAAGGGAACATTGACTTTTGCAAAGCCCATGCCCCCCGGAGGTGACATGTACTTTACGATCACCAAATGTTCCCACAAACACATCCCTGCAAGAAACATGTTAGTGTCTACAACATAATGATAATCAATAACATGGATGCATATGATTAATCACACAAAGAGCCAAGGTCATACAATGAATTCAGAGTTTGAGGATAACCAGGGGCTATATCATGAAGCTCTCTGAATCGAGTATCGCCAAGGCTAGATTCAAAGGCAAACAAAGGTGCATGGAGCAATAGTATTGTTAAGGTTTGTAAATGTGATAGAAACATCATCAAATTCACTACATGGCAAGCATGAGTGCTTCCACTAGCCAAGCGTCGGATAAAATATAGAACCCCATTGTCATATTAGGAACTATAGTCCATTTTTTGATTGCTCTCAAAAGGGATACTAGGTCCGCATCAGTATAAATGTTTGTCGTCATCCGCCCACTAGATGGAAACACTAGATGAAGGGAAACAATAAATAAGAGAGGAGAAACAAGTGTCTTAGGGACAATCACATAGGAGGGTACCCTCAAGTCACCAACCACGACGCTATGTCCGTCAGACACAACACACAACAATGAAATCAAAGAGAGAGGCAATATAAAAGAATGATGATACAAATAGAAGAAGGTTACAATAGAGGCGGTCTCTTGGTATCCTGAACCTTACGGGAGAGTCTGAGGTCATCCTAGGATGCCTAAACAACACATAACACATCATGGGGGAAGCATATCACGAGAGAGATAAAGGGTTAGAGATACTTACCTATAGGGCCCCTGTCGGGCTAGCGGGTATCACAAATCTTGATCTTGATTTTAATGGTTAAGGTGTTATCACTTCTTCTCTCTTCCATATGTTCATGAGTTTGCAAGAGTAACCGTGTAGGAAAGGTTTCTCTTAATGATGGTTGAGAGGGAATGTTGCCATTGTCTATGTTAGCTATAGGAGTATTTGAAATGTCATTTAAGTGAGCTTGTGGAGGTATCTGAAAGGTACCCATTTCAGTCCCTATATAGGGTGTTGTAATGGCTTAAGTAAGAGGGATAACTTGTTCTTCCATAGTATGTAAGATTTCATTATTTCCCAAAGTATGTGACAGTTCATGATCTGGTTGTTGGTTTAGCATGTAGTTGAGAAGTTCCTGAACATCTGGTGACAACCAAAGTAAATGGTCACAAAGGGAATTGCATCATCCAAAGCTTCATCCTGATTAGGGAGAGCAGGAAGAGATGGCAGAGTAGTGTGGAGAAATGTATCAATGATGCCTCTTTCTTGTGCCAATATATCCTCACCAAGTGGGGTTATGTTGGGACAAGTCTCTTTGTTTGATGAATCACCCATTGCTATTTCATTTTCATGGGTCTCAAAAAGGGTTTGCACTATATCATCATGAAAAAAAGGAAGAGTGGGAGTAAAATTATCACTACTTTCCCCATGGTGGTTTTCAACTATAATTTTTTTGAGATTCTCCATTATTGAAGGGAAAATCTATAGTCTCACGAAAGTTATCGAAGTAAGCTATTGATCGAAGGATATCACATGTAGTAGTGTTAGTTATGTCCATGCCATAGATGTATGTGATTTGATGCAAAACTTGAGGATATTTGTTAGTGAATTTGGAAAAGTTATGATATTTTACCATGTACTCATATAAGTCTTCTAATGTTGTACCATTAGGAGGATCTATTAATGCAAAATATATGCAAAAATGGTTGGTTTTTTGATACTTTTCAATGCAAATGAATGAAGCAAAGGATGCTATGAGGATTTCAGTTAAGGGAAGCAGGTTATATGAACTATATTAATCTAAAAAAAAATTATAATCACTCTCAACACACTCTTGATGCAAATTTAAGATAATGTCAAGTCGATTATAGTGATAATATGTCAAAATAGGCACTTTTTTCACCAAAATTCAATGCAAGAGAGCATAACAAAGGGTGTTGTGAGGAAAATTATGATGGATATAAAATAATATTTGAAATAAGAGCCTCTTGGTGCTAAAATATCCAACACAACATGATTTTAGTGTAATTTGAGGTTAAACCCTAGTGAAAATATAGCAAAAATAGGCTATTTTTCACGTTTTTTCAACTCCAAGACCTAGAAAAAGAGGTGTTGTAAGAAATTTTAGGAGTGATAGAGAAGAATATCAATAATATTATTCACCTCAATCCATAAAATTGATCACAACATGCTTGGAGTGCAAACTAGGTCAAACCCTAGGGCCAAATAGCCAAAATGTGTAGTTTTTTGCAAAATTTTCACTACAAGAACCTGTTAAAAGGGTTGTGAATATTTTTATGAGGGGAAGAAAATTATTACCCTAATAGAAACAAATTAATATGAAAATATCTTTCACAACACTCTTGTGGTGTAAGTTTGGAAAGTCGATAAGGCCAATTTTAGCAAAAATTGTCATTTTTGAAGCCATAGGTTTGAAATTTTGGAACAAATGCTATGTGAATGGTTTAATGTCTTATTTATGATGGAAATTAAATACTCTCAAATCTAAAAATTATTTTCAAGCTTAATCATGCAAAATTCCCATGTAAATTTAATGAAATTGCACCAAAATTGCTAGTTTTTGTTGAAATTTTCTATGCAAAATTGTAAATAATTTAAATATAAATGCAAATTTAGACTAAAATGCAGGACTACAGCCAAATGAAAATTTTAATGAGCCTCTAAAATCAGTAGAAAAATCTGATAAAAGATTTTTCCTACAAACCCTAGATTTTGGAATTACTAGGTTATATAAAATTAACAAAATTTCCACAAAACCCTAGCAATTAAATGATTAAAATGCAAAGAAAGATCTTTAATTTTTGTATTTTTCTATAATTTATATTATATTTTATGGAAAAATTATGAATTAGGAAAATTTAGGAAGAATTGGCACAATTTAGTAAGCCCAACAATGCAATTTTTTTGTATTTTTCCAATTTTTTTTTTTTTTTAAATTTTCTCAATGCAATAAGGTAAATGACCAAATAAATGAATGAAATCACACAAAATATTCAAACAAACACTCATCAAGTTGAAATTTATGTTCAAAGACATGGGTTCACCAAAATGTTTAGTGGAAAATTGGATCTTGTTAATCTTTTGATGTTTAGATGTTAAAATCTGCCTCTCCACTATACATTGAAGGATATAGGGTTGAATGGCAAGCACTATCATACCCTAGAGTCATTTTTAGATGTAGGAAAACTTGGATTAGGGAATTAATTATCAATTTTTCCTTCTCCTATGCTCAATTGACCATTAAAACCCTAATTATGCAAATACGACAACAAATTAATCAAATACGAAAAAACCTCTTACAGACAGGAGTAAAATGTAGAATTATAGAGTACCTATTTTTAGGGTTCCGAAGAGGAATAGTCGGGGACACTGGAGCGGGTGCCCAAGTCCAAGGTACCTACTTTTTCAAGGAATCCAGAACTCCTTCAGACATTGATCAGCCCTGCAACTTCTATTTTCTGAAAATAGTCTATGGAGGACACTAGAGCGAGCACCCTAGTCCCATAAGTGCTCCTTTGTCTGACTTTTCTTCAGATCTTGAATCCTTGATGTCTTCACAACCTTCCTGTAACTCCACTTTTCCTGAATGCGACACCTGCAACCTGCAATCACAAGACTTGGTTTGGGGGTTGTGGTTTTTAGAGGTTTGCCTCAATTAAACCCTAGAGGACACTTAAGTCTTTGAACACCATTGTCAGATAAAGAGGGCATGCCCTTGTGAGGTAGAGGCCAAAAACCAAAGGAAACAATAATAAAAAACACAATATTATGTCACCTTGTGGTGAAGCTTTCATGGAGGAAGATACTCTTCAGGCCATGAAGGAATTGATGCTCAAATATGAAAATATCAACACACAAAACACACAAGTCTACTCTTGCAACACAATAGAAAGCCTTGAATCACCTTGAGAATGCCTAGAGTTCACAACAACAATCTAGTTTTCAAATGAATGCATACACATGCTTATATATGCATCTACAAGAACTCCCGCCAAGATATTTGAAATTCAAACTTACCGTGTCGGCAAAGGGACCTAATAACGGTCACTAACCGACACTCGCAAATTGGGGCTACCCCAAAATAGGGCAAGACTAGGGCGCGGGCGCCCAAGTCCTCCCCCCTATTTTGGGTAGGGTATAGCTCAAGGGGTCCACCTAGGACCTATTTGCCATGGGACTTAGGTCTCATTCCATCAGGATGCCAAAATATGAACTAAAATGTCCTAAATGCACTCTAAAGACCAGGAGCTAAACCTTATGGGGGAAAAGCCCCCAAGGGGACATTTTCTAACATTACACAAAGGTTTGGTCAAACAGGTGAATCAGGTGTTCAAAAAGGTTAAAAAATGATCATCTCTAATCTAAGCAAAAATGATGCCAAGTCAAAGAGCTTGTCACCACGATTATGATGGTGCTCGTTTCACCTCAATCAGAGCTCGTACAACCATGCTAACTAGAAAATACAATGATGACATCGGCATGTTGACATGGCAAACACAGTGGCAGTTGTTGACGTGGTAGCTCTAGAGGTTGACATATGGTAGATAGCGGCATTTGAGTCAGCAGATAGCGGCATCTGTGTCAGCAGATGACGTGGTAGATCTGATGAGGTGGACCAATCCAGCGTGACATGTGTCATTGATAGATGAATGAGGTAATGCCACCTGGCCCAATGATTGGGTGCCATGTGGTACATGTGGTGGTTTGATTGTTAAAAGATTGGTTTGTGGGGGTCAAACCCCTGACCTCTTGCTTGCTATTTTCATTCTCCACCAATATAACAAGTGGCTTTCTTTGTTACATATACGGGCCTCCTTTCTATTTAAAAAATGATAATAGAAATGAATACCTATAAAAGGGGGTCAAGTGACTTACACCCCAAGTGGGGAGGAATGATCCAGGTGGATCCAGAAGACTGAAAAATTTTGTAGTCTAAGAACATGACAGAATCAACATCTATGGAAAGAGGTTTCTGACATAATCCTAACACAACTTGAATAAGCTCAAAAGGATTTTGTATGCAGAAGTTATGTGCAGTCAAAGGTTTGGTCAAATAGGTGAATCAGGTGTTCAAAAAGGTAAAAAATTGATTATCTCAAATCCAAGCAAAAATAATGCCAAGTTGAAGAGCTCGTCGTCATGATTTCGAGCTGCTCATTTAGCCTCGATCGGAGCTCATACAAGCAAGATATGGCCGGTCAAAGTTGAGGGTTGACCATGCTGGCTAGACAGTACAATGATGACGTCAGCATGCTGACATGACAGACACAGTGGCAGTTGTTTATGTGGCAGGACCAGAGTTTGACATGTGGCAGATTACGACATCTGAGTCAGTAGATGACGTGGTGAGTCTGAAGATGTGGACCAATCCAGCGTGACATTGACTGAAGAATGAGGTAATGTCACGTGGCCCAATGATTGGGTGCCACGTGGCACATTTGGCAGTTTGATTGTTAAAGCGTTAGTTTGTGGGGGTTGAACCCCTGACCTCCTGCTTGCTACTTTCACTCTCCACCAATATACCAAGTGGATTTCTTTGCTACATATATGGTCCTCCTTTCTATTTAAAGAATGATAATAGAAATGAATCCCTATAAAAGGGGGTTGGGTGGTTTGAACCCCCAGTGGGGAATAATGATCCAGATGGATACAGAAGAACTAAAAATTTTGTAGTCTAAGAACTTGACGGAATCAGCATCATTGGAAAGAAGTCACTAACACGATCCTAACGCAACTTGAATGGGCTCAAAAGGAGTTCGTATGCATAAGTTATATGCAGTCAAAGTTTTGGTCAAATAGGCAAATCAGATATTCAAAAAGGTGAAAAATTGATTGTCTCATATCCAAGAAAAAATGATGCCAAGTCAAAGAGCTCGTAGCCACGATTTTGACGTCACTCATTTCACCTCGATCGAAGAGCGTATGACCAAGATATGGTCGGTCAAAGTTGAGGGTTGACCATGTTGACTAAATAGTACAATGATGACATCAGCATGCTAACATTGTGGACACGGTGGCAGTTGGAGACATGGTAGGTCCAAAGGTTGACACATGGTAGATGGCGGCATTTGAGTTGGCAGATGGACCAATCCATTGTGACACGTGTCACTGATGGACGAATGAGGTAATGCCATGTGGCCTAATGATTGGGCGCCACGTGGCACATGTGGTGGTTTGATTGTTAAAAGGTTGGTTTGTGGGGTTGAACATTGCTATTTTCACTCTCCACCAATATACCAAGCGGCTTTCTTTGCTACATATATGGGATTCCTTTCTATTTAAAGAATGATAATAGAAACGAATCCCTAAAAAAGGGAGTCAGGTGGTTTGAACCCCTAGTGGGAAGGAATGATCTAAATGGATCCAGAAGACCTAAAAATTTTGCAATCTTAGAACCTGACAGAATCAGCGTCATTGGAAAGAGGTCAATTGTACGATCCTGACGCAACTTGAACAGGCTCAAAAGGAGTTCATATGGAGAGGTTATGTGCAGTCAAAAATTTGGTCAAACAAGCCAATGATGTGTTCAAAAAGGTGCAAAATTTATTGTCTCATATCTAAGCAAAAATGATGCCAAGTCGAAGAGGTTGTCGCCACGATTCTGACACCGCTCATTTCGCCCTAATTGCAGCTCGTACGAGCAAGATATGGCTAGTCAAAGTTGAGGGTTGACCATGCTGACTAGACAATACAATGATGATGTCATCATGCTAACATGGTAGACATAGTGGCAGTTGTTGGTGTGGCAGGTCCAGATGTTGACATGTGGCAGATGGCAGCATCTGACTGAACAGATGACGGAACAGGTCAGAAGATGTGGACCAATCGAGCGTGACACGTGTCACTGACAAACAAATGAGTGAATCCCACATGGCCCAATGATTGGGTGCCATGTGGCACATGTGGCCATTTGCTTGTTAAAAAGTTAGTTTGTGGGGGTTGAATCACTGACCTCCTGCTTCCTATTTTCACTCTCCACCAATATACCAAGCGGCTCTCATTGCTAGCCTCCTTTCTATTTAAACAATGATTATAGAAACAAATCCCTATAAAAGGGGGTCGGGTGGTTTGAACCCCTAGTGGGGAGGAATGATCTAGGTGTATCCAAAAGACCTAAAAATCTTGCATTCTCAGAACCTGACAGAATTAACATCATTGGAAAGAGGTCGCTGACACGATCCTAACCCAACTTGAACGGGCTCAAAAGGAGTTCATATGCAGAAGTTATGTGCAGTCAAAGGTTCGGTCAAACAAGCGAATTAGGTATTCAAAAAGGTGAAAAATTGATTATCTCAAATCTAATAAAAAATGATGCCAAGTCAGAGATCTCATCACCATGATTCTGATGCTGCTCATTTCGCCTTGATCAGAGATCGTACGAGCAAGATATGGCTGTCAAAGTTGAGGGTTAACCATGTCGACTAGATAGTACAATGATGACGTCAGCATACTGATGTGGCAAACACAATGGCATTTGTTGATGTGGCAGATCTAGAGTTTGACATGTGGCAGATGGCGGCATCTAAGTCAGCAAATGACGTGGCAGGTCTTGAGATGTTGATCAATCCAGCGTGACATGTGTCACTGACAGATGAATGAGGTAATGCCACGTGGCCCAATGATTGGGTGCCACGTGGTGCATGTTGCTGTTTGATTGTTAAAAAGTTGGTTTATGGGGGTTGAACTCCTAACCTCCTACTTGCTTTTTTCACTCTCCACCAATATACCAAGTGGCTTTCTTTGCTATATATACGAGCCTCCTTTCTATTTAATGAATGATAATAGAAACAAATCCCTATAAAAGGGGGTCAGGTGGTTTGAACCCCCAGTGGGGAGGAATGATCCAGTGGATACAGAAGAACTAAAAATTTTGCAGTCTTAGAACCCGACGGACTCAGCATCATTGGAAAGGGGTCACTGACACGATCTTGAGGCAACTTGAATGAGCTCAAAAGGAGATCGTACGCAGAAATTATGTGCAATCAAAGGTTTAGTCAAAGAGGTGAATGAGGTGTTTAAAAGGTGAAAAATTGATTGTCTCATATCCAAACAAAAGTGATGCCAAGTCGAAGAGCTCATCACCACGATTCGAATGCCGCTCGTTTCTCCACGATCAGAGTTCCTACGAGCAAGATATCACTGGTCAAAGTTGAGGGTTGACCATGCTGACTAGACAATACAATGATGATGTCAACATGATGACATGGCAGACATAGTGACAGTTGTTGACGTGGCAGGTCCAGAGGCTGACACATGACAGATGGCAGCATCTGAGTCAGTAGATGACGTGGGAGGTCTAATGATTTAGACTAATCTAGCATGACACGTGTCACTGACGGATGAATGAGGTAACACCACGTGGCCCAATGATTGGGTGCCACGTGGCACATGTGGCGGTTTGATTGTTAAAAGGATAGTTTATGGGGGTTGAACCCATGACCTCCTGCTTGCTACTTTCACTCTCCACCAATATACCAAGTGGATTTCTTTGCTACATATACGGTCCTCCTTTCTATTTAAAGAATGATAATAGAAACGAATTCCTATAAAAGGGGGTCGGGTGGTTTGATCCCCCAGTGGGGAGGAATGATCCAGGTGGATATAGAAGAACTAAAAATTTTTCTGTCTTTGAACCTGACGGAATTAACCTCATTGGAAAGAGGTTGCTGACATGATCCCGATGCAACATGAACGGGCTCAAAAGGAGTTTGTATCCAAAAGTTATGTGCAATCAAATGTTTGGTCAAATAGGCATATCAGGCGTTCAAAAAGGTGAAAAATTGATTAGCTCAAATTAAGAGCAAAAATGATGCCAAGTTGAAGAGCTCGTTGCCACTATTCTGACGTTGCTCCTTTCACCTCGATCAGAGCTTGTATGAGCAAGATATGGCCGGTCAAAGTTGAGGGTTGACCATGCTGACTAGACAGTACAATGATGACGTCAACATGCTGACATGGCAGACACAGTGGTAGTTGTTGACGTGGCAGGTCCAGAGTTTTACACATGGCAGATGGCAACATCTAAGTCAGCAGATGACGTGGCAGGTCTGAAGATGTGGATTAATCTAGCGTGACACATGTCACTGACAGAAGAATGAGGTAATGCCACATGGCCCAATGATTGGGTGCCATGTGGCACATGTGATGGTTTGATTGTTAAAAGGTTGGTTTGTAGGGGTCGAACCCCTGACCTCCTGCTTTCTATTTTCACTTTCCACCAATATACCAAGCAACTTTCTTTGCTACATATACGGGCCTCCTTTCTATTTAAAGAATGATAATAGAAACGAATCCCTATAAAAAGGGGTTTGGTGGTTTGAACCCCCAGTGGGGTATAATGGTCCAGATGGATACAAAAGAACTAAAAATTTTGTAGTCTTAGAACCTAATGGAATCAACATCATTGGAAATAGGTCACTGACACAATCCTGACGCAACTTGGATAGACTCAAAAGGAGTTCGTATGCAGAAGTTATGTGTAGTCAAATGTTCGGTCAAACAAGTGAATCAGGCGTTCAAAAAGGTGAAAATTTTATTGTCTCAAATCCAAGTAAAAATGATGCCAAGTCAAAGAGCTTGTCGCTACGATTTTGACGCCACTCGTTTCGCCTAGATTAGAGCTTGTAAGAGCAAGATATGGCCAGTCAAAGTTGAGGGTTGACCATGTTGACTAGATAGTACAATGATGACATCAACATGTTGACATGGTAGACACAGTAGCAGTTGTTGACGTGGTAGGTCCAGAGGTCGATACATGGCAGATGGCATCATCTGAGTCAGTAGATGACGTGGCAGGTATGAAGATGTGGACCAATCCAGTGCGACACATGTCACGGACAAATGAATGAGGTAATGCCATGTGCCCTAATGATTGGGTGCGACAAGGTACATGGTGCAGTTTGATTGTTAAAAGGTTGGTTTGTGGGGTCGAACCTTGCTATTTTCACTCTCCACCAATATACCAACCGACTTTCCTTGCTACATATACGGGCTTCTTTTCTATTTAAAGAATTATAATAGAAATGAATCCCTATAAAATGGGGTCAAGTGGTTTGAACCACTAGTGGGAAGCAATGATCTAAATGGATCCAGAAGAAATAAAAATTTTGCTATTTCAGTATCTGACAGGATTAGCGTCATTGGAAAGAGGTCGCTGGCACGATCCTAACATAACTTGAACAGGCTGAAAAGGAGTTCATATGTAGAAGTTATGTGCAGTCAAAGGTTTGGTCAAACAGGTGAATCATGCATTCAAAAAGGTGAAAAAATTATTATCTCAAATCCAAAAAAATGACGCCGAGTCGAAGAGCTCATTGCCACAATTCCGACGCCGCTCCTTTTGCTTTGATCTGAGCTTGTTTGAGCAAGAAATGGCCGGTCAAAGTTGAGGGTTGACCATGCTGACTAGACATAGTGGCAGTTGTTGGTGTGGCAGGTCTAGATGTTGACACATGGCAGATGGTAGTATCTGACTCAATAGATGACGTGGCAGGTTTGAAGATGTGGACCAATCCAGCATGACACGTGTCATTGACGGACGAATGAGCAAAAGCCACGTGACCCAATTATTGGGTGCCACGTGGCACATGTGGCGATTTTCTTGTTAAAAGGTTGGTTTGTGGGGGTCGAAACCCTGACCTCCTATTTCCCATTTTCACTCTCCACCAATATACCAAGTGGCTTTCATTGCTGCATATACGCCTCCTTTCTATTGAAAGAATGATAATAGAAACAAATCCCTATAAAAGGGGGTCGGGTGGTTTGAACCCCCAGTGGGGAGGAATGATAATTAGAAAGAGGTCGCTGACACGATCTTGATGCAACTTGAACGTGCTCAAAAGGAGTTTGTATGCAAATGTTAGGTGCAGTCAAAGGTTTGGTCAAATAGGAGAATTAGGTGTTCAAAAAGGTGAAAAACTGATTGTCTCAAATCCAAGCAGAAATGATGCCAAGTCGAAGAACTTGTCATCATAATTTCGACGCCACTCGGTTTGCCTCAATCAGAGTTTGTACGAGGAAGCTATGGTCAGTCACAGTTGAGTGTTGACTATGCTAACTAGACAATACAATGATGACGTCAGCATGCTAACATGGTAGACACAATGGCAGTTGTTGACATGGCACGTCCAGAGGTTGACACATGGTAGATGGTGGCATCTGAGTCAGCAGATGACGTGGCAAGTCTAATGATGTGGTAGTTTGATTGTTAAAAGATTGGTTTGTGGGAGTCGAACCCCTGACCTCCTGCTTGCTATTTTCATTCTCCACCAATATACCAAGCATCTTTCTTTGCTACATATATGGGCCTCCTTTCTATTTAAAGAATGATAATGGAAATGAATCCCTATAAAAGAGAGTCGAGTGGTTTGAACCCTAGGTGGCGAGGAATGATCCAGGTGGATCCAAAAGACTAAAAAATTTTACAGTCTGAGAACATGATAGAATCAACATTATTGGAAAGAGGTTGCTGACATGATCCTAACACAACTTGAGCAGGCTCAAAAGGAGTTCATATGTAGAAGTTATGTGCAGTCAAAGGTTCAGTCAAATAGGTGAATCAGGTGTTCAAAAAGGTGAAAAATTGATTGTCTCAAATCTAAGAAAAAATGATGCCAAGTTGAAGAGCTCGTCGTCACAATTTTGATGCTACTCCTTTTGCCTCTATCGGAGCTCATATGAGCAAGATATGGACGGTCAAAGTTGGGGGTTGACCATGCTGACTAGATAGTACAATGATGACATCAGCATACTGTCACGTCAAACACAGTAGTAGTTGTTGACGTGGTAGGTCTAGAGTTTGACACATGACAGATGGTGGCATTTGAGTCAGTAGATGATATTGCAGGTCTAAAGATATGGACCAATCTAGCGTGACACCTGTCATTGACAGGAGAATGAGGTAATGCCACGTGGCCCAATGATTGGGTGCCATGTGGCACATGTGCGGTTTGATTGTTAAAAGGTTGGTTTGTGGAGGTCAAACCCCTAACCTCCTGCTTGCTATTTTCACTCTCCACCAATATACCAAGTGGCTTTCTTTGCTACATATATGAGCCTCCTTTCTATTTAAAGAATGATAAAAGAAATGAATCCCTATAAAAGGGGGTCGAGTGGTTTGAACCCCAAGTGGGGAATAATAATCCAGATGGATACAGAAGAACTAAAAATTTTATAGTCTCAGAACCTAACCAAATCAGCATCATTGGAAAGAGGTCGCTGACAAGATCCTGAGACAACTTGAATGGGCTCAAAAGGAGTTCATATACAAAAGTTACGTGCAATCAAAGGTTCAGTCAAATAGGCAAATCATACATTCAAAAAAGTGAAAAATTGATTGTCTCAAATCCAAGAAAAAATGATGCCAAGTCGAAGAGCTCCATGCCATGATTTCAATGCTGCTTGTTTCACCTCGATTGGAGCTCGTACGAGCAACACATGGCCGGTCAAAGTTGAGGGTTGACCATGTCGACTAGACAGTACAATGATTACATCAGCATGCTGACATGGCAAACACAGTGACAGTTGTTGACATGGTAGGTTTAGAGGTTGACACATGGCAGATGGTGGCATCTGAATCAACAGATGACATGGCAGGTCTGAAGATGTGGACCAATCCAATGTGACACGTGTCACTGACAGATGAATGAGGTAATGCCATGTGGCACCTGTGGCGGTTTGATTGTTAAAAGGTTGGTTTGTGGGGTCAAACCTTACTATTTTCACTCTCCACCAATATACCAAGCTTTCTTTGCCAAATATATGGGCTTCCCTTCTATTTAAAGAATGATAATAGAAATGAATCCCTATAAAACAGGGTCGGGTGGTTTGAACCCCCAGTGGGAAGGAATGATCTAAATGGATCTAGAAGACCTAAAAAAATTACAATCTCGAAACCTTACGGAATCAGCGTCATTGGAAAGAGGTCGCTGGCATGATCCTGATGCAAATTGAATAGGATCAAAAGGAATTCATATGCAGAAGTTATGTGCAGTCAAAGGTTCAGTCAAACATGTGAATCATGTGTTTAAAAAGGTGAAAAATTTATTGTCTCAAATCTAAGCTCGTACGAGCAAGAAATGGTCAGTCAAATTTGAGGGTTGACCATGCTAACTAGATAGTACAATGATGACATCATTATGCTGACATGGCAGACATAGTGGCAGTTGTTGGCGTGGCGGGGCCAGATGTTGACATGTGGCTGATGGCGGCATCTGACTCAAGATATGACGTGGCAGGTTTGAAGATGTGGACCAATCCAACGTGACACGTGTCACTGACGGATAAATGATCGAATGCTATGTGGCCCAATGATTGGGTGCCATGTGCCACATTGGTGATTTGCTTGTTAAAAGGTTGGTTTGTGGGGGTTGAAACCCTGACCTACTACTTTCTATTTTCACTTTCCACCAATGTACCAAACAACTTTCATTGCTACATATACAGGCCTCCTTTCTATTTAAAGAATAATATTAGAAACAAATCCCTATAAAAGGGGGTCGAGTGGTTTGAACCCCCAGTCGATAGGAATGATCTAGGTGGATCTAGAAGACCTAAAAATCTTGTAGTCTTAGAACCTAACGGAATCATCATCATTGGAAAGAAGTCACTAACACAATCCTAACGCAACTTGAACGGGCTCAAAAAGAGTTCGTATGCAAAAGTTATGTGCAGTCAAAGGTTCGGTCAAACAGGCGAATCAGGCGTTTGAAAAGGTGAAAATTTGATTTTCTCAAATCCAAGCAAAAATGATTCCAAGTCGAAGAGCTCGTCACCACAATTCTGACGTTGCTTATTTTGCCTCGATCAAAGCTCGTATGATGTGGTAGATCCAGAGTTTAACACGTTGCAGATGGCGGCATCTGAGTCAACAGATGGTGTGGCTGGTCTGAAGATGTGGACCAATTTAGCGTGACACATGTCACTGACGGATGAATGAGGTAATGCCACCTAGCCCAATGATTGGGTGCCATGCGGCACATGTGGCGGTTTGATTGTTAAAAGGTTGGTTTGTTGGGGTTGAACCCTTAATCTCCTGCTTGAAGACAGTACAATGATTACATTAGCATGCTGACATGGCAAACACAGTGGTAGTGTTTGATGTGCAGTCAAAGGTCTGGTCAACAAGAAAATTAGGCGTTCAAAAAAATAAAAATTTGATCATCTCAAATCCAAGAAAAAATGATGCCAAGTCGAAGAGCTCATCGCCACGATTTCGACGCTGCTCATTTGGCCTCGATCAGAGCTCGTACGAGCAATATATGGTCGGTCAAAGTTAAGGGTTGACCATGTCGACTAGACAGTACAATGATGACATCAACATGTTGACATAGCAGACACAGTGGCATTTGTTGACGTGGTAGGTCCAAAGGTTGACACATGGCAGATGGAGGCATCTGAGTCAGCAAATGACGTAGCAGGTCTGAAGATGTTGACCAATCCAGCGTGACAGGTGTCACTGATGGATGAATGAGGTAATGCCATGTGGCCTAATGATTGGGTGCCACGTAGCACATGTCGTAGTTTGATTGTTAAAAGGTTGGTTTGTGGGGTCGAACCTTGCTATTTTCAATCTCCACCAATATACCAAGTGGCTTTCTTTGCTACATATACGGGCTTCCTTTCTATTTAAAGAATGATAATAGAAACGAATTCCTATAAAAGGGGGTCGGGTGGTTTGAACCCCCAAGTGGGAAGGATTGATCTAAATGGATCCAGAAGACCTAAGAATTTTGCAGTTTCAGAACCTAATGGAATCAACATCATTGCAAAGAGGTCGATGGCACGATCATGACAGAACTTGAACAGGCTCAAAAGGAGTTCGTATGTAGAAGTTATGTGCAGTCAAAGGTTTGGTCAAACAAGCGAATCATGCATTCAAAAAGGTGAAAAATTTATTGTCTCAAATCCAAGCAAAATGATGCCAAGTCGAAGAGCTCGTCGCCACAATTCTGACGCCACTCATTTCACTTTGATTGGAGCTCGTACGAGCAAGATATGGCCGATTAAAGTTGAGGGTTGACCATGCTCACTAGACAATAAAATGATGACGTCAGCATGTTGACATGGTAGACACAGTGGTAGTTGTTGGCGTTGACACGTGGCAGAAGGCGTCATCTAACTAAACAGATGATGTGGCAGATCTGAAGATGTGGCCCAATCCAACGTGACACATGTCACTAATAGACTAATAAGCAAATGACACGTGGCCCAATGATTGGGTGCCACGTGGCACATGTGGTGATTTGCATGTTAAAAGGTTGGTTTGTTGGGGTTGAACCCCTGACCTCCTGCTTCCTATTTTCACTCTCCACTAATATACCAAGTGGCTTTCTTTGCTACATATACGGACTTCCTTTCTATTTGAAAAATGATAATAGAAATGAATCCCTATAAAAGGGGGTCAGGTGGTTTGAACCCCTAGTGCGAAGAAATGATCTAAATGGATCTAGAAGACCTAAAAATTTTGTAGTCTTAGAATCTAACAGAATCAGTGCCATTTGGAAAGAGGTCGTTGGCATGATCCTGACGCAACTTGAACGGGCTCAAAAGGAGTTCGTATTCATGAGTTATGTGCAGTCAAACGTCCAGTCAAATAGGTGAATCATGCATTCAAAAAGGTGAAAAATTTATTGTCTTAAATCCAAGCAAAAATGATGCCAAGTCGAAGAGCTCGTCGCCACGATTCTGACACCGTTCATTTCAGCTTGATCAGAGCTCATACGAACAAGATATGGTGGGTCAAAGCTGAGAGCTGACCATGCTGACTAGACAGTACAATGATGACATCATCATGCTGACATGGTAGACACAGTGGCAGTTGTTGGTATGGCAGATCCAGATGTTTACATGTGGAAGATAGCGGCATCTGACTTAACAGATGATGTGATAGGTCTAAAGATGTGGACCAATCCTGCGTAACACGTGTCACTAATGAGTGAATACCATGTGGCCCAATGATCAGGTGTCACGTGGCACATGTGGTGATTTGCTTGTTAAAAGGTTGGTTTGTTGAGGTGGAACCCCTGATCTCCTACTTCTTATTTTCCCTCTCCACCAATGTACGATGTGGCTTTCATTAATACATATATGGGTCTCATTTCTATTTAAATAATGATAGTAGAAACAAATCTCTACAAAAGGTGGTTGAGTGGTTTGAGCCCCCAATGGGGAGGAATGATCTAGGTGGATCCAAAAGACCTAAAAAAATTACAATCTCAGAACCTGATGAAATCAACATCATGGGAAAGAGGTCACTGATATGATCCTAACGCAACTTGAATGTGCTCAAAAGGAGTTCGTATATGCAAAAGTTATGTGCAGTCAAGGGTTCGATCAAACAGGCAAATCAAGTGTTCGAAAAGGTGAAAAATTGATTGTCTCAAATCCAAGAAAAAATGATGCCAAGTTGAAGAGTTTGTCGCCACGATTCTGATGCCACTCGTTTTGCCTCGATCAAAGCTCGTACGAGCAAGATATGGCTGGTCAATGTTGAGGGTTAACTATGCTGACTAGATAGAATAATGATGATGTCAACATGCTGACATGGCAAACATAGTGGCAATTGTTGACGTGGCAGATCCAGAGTTTGACATGTGGCAGATGGCGGCATCTATGTCAATAGATGACGTGGCAGGTATGAAGATGTGTACCAATCTAGCGTGACACCTATCATTGATGGACGAATGAGGTAACGCCACATGGCCCAATGATTGGATACCACCATGCACATGTGGTAGTTTGATTGTTAAAATGTTAGTTTGTGGGGGTCAAACCCCTGACCTCCAACTTGCTTTTTTTTACTCTCCACCAATATACCAAGCGACTTTATTTGCTACATATACGGGCCTCCTCTCTATTTAAAGAGGTCATTAGCACAATCCTAACAAAACTTGAACGGGCTCAAAAAGAGTTCATATGCAGAAGTTATGTGCAGTCAAAGGTTTGGTCAAATAAGTGAATCATGCATTCAAAAAGGTGAAAAAATTGGTGTCTCAAATCCAAGCAAAAATGATGCCAAGTCAAAGAGCTCGTCGCCACGATTATGTCGCCGCTCGTTTCACCTTGATTGGAGCTCGTACGAGCAAGATATGGCCGGTCAAAGTTGAGGTTTGACTATGTTGACTAAACAATACAATGATGATGTCATCATGCTGACATGGCAGACACAATGGCAGTAGTTGGCGTGGCAAGTCCAGATGTTGTCACGTGGCAGATGGTGGCATCTGACTCAACAGATGATGTGGCAGGTCTGAAAATGTGGACCAATCCAGCGTGACACGTGTCACTGACGGACGAATGAGCGAATGCCACGTGGCCCAATGATTGGGTGCCACATGGCACATGTGGTGATTTGCTTGTTAAAAGGTTGGTTTGTGGGGGTCGAACCCCTAACCTCCTGCTTCCTATTTTCACTCTCCACCAATATACCAAGCAGCTTTCATTGCTACATATACGGGCCTCCTTTCTATTTAAAGAATGATAATAGAAACAGATCCCTATGAAAGGGGGTCGGGTCGTTTGAACACCTAGTAGGGAGGAATGATCTAGGTGGATCCAGAGGACCTAAAAATGTTGTAGTCTCAGAACCTGATGGAATCTGCATCATTGAAAAAGGGTCACTGATACGATCCTAATGCAACTTGAACCAGCTCAAAAGGAGTTTGTATGCAGAAGTTTTGTGAGGTCAAAGGTTCGATCAAATAGGTGAATCAAGTGTTCGAAAAGGTAAAAAATTTATTGTCTGAAATCCAAGCAAAAATGATGCCAAGTCGAAGATCTCATCACAACTATTCTAATGCCACTCGTTTCATCTCGACGAGAGCTCGTACGAGCAAGATATGGCTGGTCAAAATGGAGGTTTGACCATGCCGACTAGATAGTACAATGATGACGTCAGCATGCTGAAATGGCAGACACAGTGGCAGTTGTTGACGTGGCAGATCCAGAGTTTGACACGTGGTAGATGGCAGCATCTGAGTCAGCAGTTGACGCAGCAGGTCTGAAGATGTGGACCAATCCAGTGTGACACGTGTCACTGATAGACAAATGAGGTAATGCCACGTGGCACATGTGGCGGTTTGATTGTTAAAAGGTTGGTTTGTGGGGGTTGAACCCCTGACCTCTTGCTTGTTTTTTACTCTCCACCAATATACCAAGCGGCTTTCTTTGCTACATATAAGAGCCTCCTTTCTATTTAAAGAATGATAATAGAAACAAATCCCTATAAAAGGGGGTTGGGTGGTTTGATCCCCCCAGTGGGTTATAATGATCCAGATGGATACAGAAGAACTAAAATTTCTGCAGTCTCAGAACCTAATGGAATCAACATCATTGGAAAGAGGTCACCGACACGATCTGGACACAACTTGAATGAGCTCAAAACAAGTTCATATGCAAAAGTTGTGTGCAGTCAAAGGTTCGGTCAAATAGGTCAATCAGGTGTTCAAAAAGGTGAAAAATTGATTGTCTCAAATCCAATCAAAAATGATGCCAAGTCGAAGAGCTCGTCGCCACGATTTTGATGCTGCTCATTTCACCTCAATCGAAGCTCGTACAAACAAGATATGGCTTGTCAAAGTTGAGGGTTGACCATGTTGACTAGATAGTACAATGATGACATCAACATGCTGACATGGCAGACACATTGGTAGTTGTTGACGTAGTAGGTCCAAAGGTTGACACGTGGCAGATGGCGGCATTTGAGTTAGCAGATGACGTGGCAGGTCTGAAGATGTGGACCAATTCAGCGTGACACATGTCACTGACAGACGAATGAGGTAATGCTATGTGGCCTAATGATTGGGTGCCACGTGGCATATGTTTTGATTGTTAAAAGTTTGGTTTGTGGGGTCAAACCTTGCTATTTTCACCCTCCACCAATATACCAAGTAGCTTTCTTTACTACATATATGGGCTTCCTTTGTATTTAAAAAATAATAATAGAAACAAATCCCTATAAAAGGGGGTCGAGTGGTTTGAATCCCTAGTGGGAAGGAATGATCTAAATGGATCCAGAAGATTTGAAAATTTTGCAGTCTCAGAACTCGATGGAATTAGCATCATCAGAAAAAGGTCATTGGCATGATTCTGACGCAACTTGAACGGCTCAAAAGGAGTTTGTATGCATAATTTATGTGTAGTCAAAGGTCTGGTCAAACAGGTGAATCATGCATTCAAAAAAGTGAAAAATTTATTGCCTCAAATCTAAGCAAAAATGATACCATGTCGAAGAGCTCATCTCCATGATACCGATGCTAATCATTTTGCCTTGATCGAAGCTCGTACGAGCAAGATATGGCCTGTCAAAGTTGAGGGTTTACGATGCTGACTAGACAGTACAATGATGATGTCATCATGCTGACATGGCAGACACAGTGGCAGTTGTTGATGTGGCAGGTTGAGATGTTGACACGTGGCAGATGACAGCATCTGACTCAACAGATGATGTGGCATGTCTGAAGATGTGTTCCAATCTAGCGTGACACATGTCACTGACGGACGAATGAGTGAATGCCACGTGGCCCAATGATTGGGTGCCACATGGCACATGTGGCAATTTGCTTGTTAAAAGGTTGGTTTGTGGGGACCCCTGACCTCCCACTTCCTATTTTCACTCTCCACCAATATACCAAGCGGCTTTCATTGCTACATAAATGGGCCTCCTTTCTATTTAAAGAATGATAATAGAAACAAATCCCTATAAAAGGTGGTCAAGTGGTTTGAATCCCCAATGGGGAAGAATGATCTAGGTGGATCCAAAAGACCTAAAAATATTGCAATATCAGTACCTAATGGAATCGACATCATTGGAAAGAGGTCGCTGACACAATCCTAACGCAACTTGAACAGGCTCAAAAGGAGTTCGTATGCAAAAGTTATGTGCAGTCAAAGGTTCGGTCAAACAGGCGAATCAGGGGTTTGAAAATATGAAAAATTGATTGTCTTAAATCCAAGCAAAAATGATGCCAAGTCCACAAGCTTGTCACCACGATTCTGACGCCGCTCGTTTTGCCTCGATTAGAGCTCGTAGAAGCAAGATATGGCTGGTCAAAGTTGAGGGTTGACCATTCTGACTAGATAGTACAATGATGACAACAACATGCTGACATTGCAGACATAGTGGCAGTTGTTGACGTGCGAGATCCATAGTTTGACACATGGCAGATGGTGGCATCTGAGTCATCAGATGATATGGCATGTCTGAAGATGTGGACCAATCTAGCATGACACGTGTCACTGACGGACGAATGAGGTAATGCCACGTGGCCTAATGATTGGGTGCCATGTGGCACATGTGACGGTTTGATTATTAAAAGGCTGGTTTGTGGAGGTCAAACCCCTGACCTCCTGCTTGCTTTTTTTCACTCTCCACCAATATACCAAGCGGCTTTCTTTGCTACATATACCAGCCTCCTTTCTATTTAATGAATGATAATAGAAACGAATCCCTATAAAAGGGGTGTTGAAATAGGGTAGATAACTAAGAGGGGGGGTGAATCAGTTATTTCAAAATTTGCTTACTTTTAGTTTATTTTCTTATCTCAATATTCAGTGATATATTGAAACATGGAAGCGTAAGCAACCATAAGAATAGAAGTGAGATTAACACACACAACACAAAGATTTTTACTTGGAAACCCTGTTAAAGGAAAAACCACGGGGTGATTAACCCAAGATTGTATTCTCTGTTAAAAGAATAAAAGAGTAAAAAATGACACTTGCCAATTAGGGCTCACTGCTTGAGCACACTACTCACAAGAGGCTCACTGCCTACAAGAGACTCACTGTCTACAAATGCTTACAGATGATACTAAAGTATTTTAACTGATGAACAACATCCCTACATGCAAGAATTCAGTTTTGGTTAGGCACTATATACCGATCTAGCACATTTCATTCTTCCTCTGCTCAATATCACTCTTTTGTCATATTCCGGGTTCAGGTCTCTGTCTTCGCACTTCTTTCTGCTTTCATTTGCTCTTTTTCATCACCAATCTACACACACTCTCACAAGCTCGAATCTGACGGGCATATATATCCGCTTCAAGGATCTCCAACAATTTCCTAGTCGACAGCAAGAACACTTAGGATATTTTCAAGTTACTATTCTGTCAGCTAAATCCATACTTGATTAATGATGCGCATCAAAAACCTAGGCATAGAAATCATTAATCATGTCGGCCAATAATGTATAATGTCACAAATTACTTGATCAACACCTTTTACACATCCAGATTGAAGTCTGATACTCTGTCATTCAGTTCTTCCTCTGTCTGCTCTGTCTGACTGGAACCCAACACTCAGATGCTCATATCTTTTGCATGCTTTGTCATCGGAGACTAAATCTCTGGAATACAATAGTTATGATGCACTTCTTGACTTGCCCAAATATATAACTCACTGAGTTACACCATCTGAGAGATCTGGACCTGATTGTCGGATCATGTTGCATAATCTGTTCTTGTCTATCGGACCAAGATAATCTTCAATCTGACTTCCGGTATAGGCATATTATGTACTGTGGATGTGTGGGATAGACTTTGTTTCCATCAATGACAATACTTATGAAGCCAAACAGTTTCTCTTGTCAACAATCTCCCCCTTTGGCATTGATGGCAACACTTAGTGCAAAATGACTAAGTGTCGTAGTAACTCCCCCTTTGCTAGATTCCTCATTTTTTACTACTTTTCACTCCCCATTTGACATCAATGGAAAAGGGTGGGATCCACATACCAAAATTGTGCATAGATGATTATGTACATGGCCGCATGTGTACATACAATTCATATGTTATACTTACATATACTGAAGTATATCCGCAAAGGTTGTCTTCAACTGTACAATCTCTGTGGCCCAACTCCTCTTCATTCTATCCAAAATGGAGATGTGTCCACTTAACAAAAATGCGTATGCTTCTGTCCTCTTCAAATCTATTGGATCACTGGCTCGAGCTGTACTTAGAGCATCTGTTAAAGCATCATACAATACTTCTAACTTAGGGAGGATTATTCCCCTAAGTTCACCCATTCTATCCATCAGATTCCTCTTCTCCTTAACCGGTTTCTTTATTTCATTTATGATAACAACAGTTTGACATTCTTGGTTTACCAGAGAGATAGTAAGAGGATCAAAATTCTGAGATAGATTTGTCAAATTTTCCTCTTGTTCTTTCATCTTCTTCTCAATGTCCTCTGCAACTCTAGGCCAAGATAAACAAAATTTATATATATCTCCTCCATCCTTAAGAGCGTTTTCAATGCTCTTTATGCCAATGTCTAGGGTTTTTCTATCATTGTCAATTAGTCCTTGTACCTCACTAAATCTTTTTCCAAAGAACTCTTTCCGGACCTTAGTTTCTTCTTATTTTTTTAAAGATTCAAAGTGTGTACTAACTGAATTAACCAAGTTTTTCAAATTACCAGATGGAGAGGTAGATGCATCCTTCTGATATGTGGGCATGATCTTCTCTAGTACTCTGGATGCAATATTCAACAGCTCACTATCCTCCATATGAGATTTTAGAAGTTTTTCTTTTGCTTTGGCCTGAGCAAAAGATGCTATCTTCATTATCTAAATTAGAGAGAGAGAGTCCAGATTCAGTGGCCCTTGAATCAACTTAGATTCATCTAGCTCCATCATTTTTTTGTCCACGAAATTTTGCATTGTCTCTATAGTGTCTCTTGTTGGTGATTCAAACTTCTTCCCTTTAGAGGTGTCTGGACTAGCTAATTTGGATGTGTACTCACCATCCTTTTCTGCTTGTTCTTCTTCCTCTTTTGCCTTATCTTCTTTCTCTTGATTCTCCTTCTCTTCTTTTCTTCCTTCCTCTACTTCTCCCGCAACTGGAAGATTTGTCTTAGCAACAATGGGATCCGAAGGAGTGACATTACCAGTGTCTTCTGTCAATGTTTCCTTTTCCTTGTGAACTTCTTCTTCCGGAACTGAAGAGTCTAATGCATCAGATGGCTCTTCATCAATTTTCTTTAATCCTTCGACATCCTTGTCAGAGAATTCTTCATTGATTTACTTTAATCCTTCAACATCCATGGTAGAAGGCTTTTCATCTACTTCCTCTACAATGGGAAGATTAAACCTGTTCAGGGCTTTCCAGAGAATTTATTTTGTTTCATCAACTATTTGATCAGTTTCTCCAAGCATGAGTTTATTTATTCGGGACTTGCTCTGAAAATCATCTTTACTATCCTTGAAAACCATGTTCATTTGTTCTGTAGTGATAGAAGGACATAGATGTATCATTATAAGCTCCTGAATCTCCAAGTCTTTTGCCTTTGCATTCTCTTTTCTTAGCTCCAATACTTCTTGGCTCTTAGGAATTAATGAAATTATTTCAATTAATTCTTTGTTATAGATATTCAAATACCTGACAGTTGCCTCCTCAAGTATTCTCTTGTCTGCATCATTGTATTCATCATAAAATCCTGCCACCGGCTGCAGGTTTCCATCCACAGCGATTGATTTGATGATGTCTTCAATTGAGAGAGTGGGTTTCTCAACAAATTATTATGTTTTCTTTTCCTCATTTCTGCTACTGGATGACTTTCTGGACGTTCTTTTCTTCTTCATTTTCCTGATTTCCTCATCTGATTCTGTCTCTTCATCATCCTTTTGGCTCACATATGTTCTTGTGGCCTTGGTCATCATTCTCTTTTCTCCTTTACCAAATGACTTGACTTCCGGTTTGGTGGTCCTTAAATTTTTAGGAGTGACAGGAGCAAAACTCCTGGAAGATTTTTTCTGGGAGGAGACTTCCACTAGAACGCTTTCTTTCTTTGCTTCTTGCCTTTCTTTTTTTGTTTTCTCTATTAGCATTTACTGCCTCCTTTGTTATGCCAAACATTTTGGCAAGTTCTTTAACTTCCTTTCTCACTTTTATCTTGGTCTTAGGCTTCCTTAATTCAACATGTATTTTTATGTTTAGCTCATTAAAGGTGCCAAACCTTTCTGCTTCAGTGTCCTTGGGTTGGCTTAGTAAGTGTTGAACATGTACCTCCAATATGTTTTCATCAACCTCATATCCCATGGGCATTACCCACACAGTTCTTGGCTCAACTGCCTCCATTAGGCATTGATTTGTGTCAACCATGAAGCAAACTGTGTCTTTGCATTTCTCAACTATTGACTTTGGTATTCCTTCTCTTGTATGCATCATGCTTTGGAAACTCTTGAAGTAACTCTAGAGAGCTGTCTTTTGGGCTTGAGCATCACTAAGTCCATACATGTAATCTCTGATTTGAATAGCAATAGGTTTATCATTTTTCCAGATCCAACCTTTTGATCTAGGTAGCTCATTCATAGAACAGACACAATATCAGACTACCATATTTGAAAGAGTTTTTCTTATCTTTCTTGATCTTCTACAAATTTTCCATCAGTTGATTCAATAGAAGCTCACACAAATCATAATCTGCATTTTCCTTCAGCATCTGATATGCAGCATAGATTGTTGTACCGGACACAAAATTTTCCTTACATGAGTAGTAAATTTTGTAACCAATTATCATTGATGCAAACTTGACATTTGGATCTATGATGTCATCTATAGTCATTGCTCTTTTGTCATATTTTGATCTGGTGGCTTCAGTTACCGTTTGGTTTTTTACAGATTTGAGTGTAGGTAACCCACCAGTTGAATGCAATCCGGTCACAGCCTTGATGGCATATTTGGTTATCTTGAATGGGCTCATTAGCCACATAAAGTTATCATGCATCCTACTCAGAACATACTGGACCCATTCATCTTCTACAAAGGACGGGAAATGTATGCAATGTTCAAAGTGCTTGTCCTTTAAGGTCTTGAATTCAGGTTTGAGGTCAAAATTCTCATCTATTAATTGTTTGTGATAGATGTCAATCAATTTTGAATCTCCAAAATCTTTGATGTTTGCATGAATATAAACCCTAATATCTTCTACATGTAGAACATCGTACGGAATACTGGAAAATGCACCCAAGGGATCAACTTCTAGAGACTTGTAAGAGTGTTTCTTGAATTTTGGTCTTGGCCTTTGAGAAATATTAACAACCATCGGAATAGCCATTCTAATTGACAAAATTTGAAGATATTTTGTAGAAATAAATACCTTTTGGCGCCTTAGGGTTTGTTGCAACTATCAGATCAAAATTTTGATTGATTTCAATCTTCAGTTTCTACTTGAATGTTCTGCAGGATGTCTTCTCAGAGCTCTTCTTTCTTCTTCATTTTGAATTCAAAGTATGATAAATGACGAATGAAGACCCTTTTATCCTTCTGCAAAACCTGATTTGCCATTGTAATAAATGCACAGCCTTTTAAGTCGTCTAGTTACCCTATTTCTTAAGTGAGCTTTTCATGAATCGTCTTGCAGATCTTCAAACTAGTATCTTAGTGAGTTGATAACACATATCTATCTTATAAACTTGCGTCTAGATCCATAGATCAGAATATTGTATTTGTAGATCATGCCTGATCAAATTGTATTGCTCTGTTAACACTGGATATTTGCCAGAACTGGATCTACTCAAGTGGTCATAAACCTTTTGAATCTTCATGTGGACCTCTCATATTCTGACTGAAAGCTCTTTGGAGGATTCTCTAAGAACCCTTTAATTCGCAACATCAGATGTTTACTCAATGTGCCGAATTTAGGCACTTACAACCTAGCTGGGGGAATTTTGATCTTCTTTTGCTACTCCCCCTGAGCCAGAGCTCATCTTTTAATTTCCAGAAAGGTTACCAACACTAGATTCTGGTGTGGACTCATTACCAATGTTCATCACACTCTTCTTTACCCAAGTCTTGCTCATCTCCTTCTGAAGCTCATCCACATTTGTTTTACCTTTGCCTTTGTCTTGTTTCTGATCATGTTTTGTCAGACCTTTTCTATCATAATTCTTGCTTCTATAGAATCTAGCTATATGACCAAATTTATTGCAATTGTAACACACAAAATTTCTTTGCTTATTTGATTGACATTCTTTTGATCTGCATTGATTAGCCATATGCCCCATTCTATTGCATGTAAAGCATCTACCATTGAAAGAATTGTTCATTTGCATATTTGTGCACTCATGAGATTTGTGACCATACCTTTTGCAACTAAAACATTGACCGGAGAAGGATGAATTGTTTTGATTAATTATGTTCCTGCACTGAGTTGCTTTATGACCGAATTTGTTGCAATTGAAGCAGTTTCCATTGAAAGATGGATATCTTTGGGCATTTGGTTGTCTTACCGGAGGTCTTCTAGGCTTGTTTCTTTGACTTCCTGATCCAAAGTTCTTTTGACCAGATCCAGAGCTTTCACCTTTCTCATATCCCAAGCCACGCTTATCATCTACCCTCTTTTGACTTTCAAGAAGAACTTCAAGTTGAGCTGAGCTTATCTTGAATTTTTCTTTGTATTCATTTGCATATTGAAGATCTTGTTTAAGAGTGTCAATCTGGCTCTCAAGTTGTTCATCATTCTATCTGGCTTCTTCAAGATCAGATTCAAGATGCCTGATTATTCTGTCCATTTTGTGGCAGTCCTCTGTTTTCTCCTTAAGGGATTTTTTTAGGTTATCTTCAATCTTTCTCTTCTTTTCAATTTCTTGGGTGAATTTGATAACCCCTGATTCCATTTCATGTCTTATCATAATGACTTCTTTTGACATCTTCTCACATAGCTTAGTTTTCTCATTTAGATCCTCATCAGTATTATTGGCTTCATTCTGATTTGCTAATTTCTGAAGTAGTTCCTTTCTCTTTTTCGCAGAATTACTGAGTTTTTCTTTCAGCTCATTGATGAAATCATCAACTTCCTTGAGTCTCTCTCTCAAATTATTGACCTCAGAGTGGGATTGTTCAAGATCATCTAGGGTGGACTGAAGTCATTCTTTCATACCATATGCTTCCATTGAGATTCCCAGATCTTCCTCAAGCTATTAGGCTTGTTCAGAGGAACTTAGCTCTAATACCAATTGTTGAAACAAGGTAGATAACTGAGAGGGGGGTGAATCAGTTATCTCAAAATTTCTGTACTTTTACTTTCTTTTCTTATCTCAATATTCAGGGATATATCAAAACATGAAAGCATAAGCAACCATAAGAACATAAGTGAAATTAACACACACAACACAAGGATTTTTACATGGAAATCTTGTTAAGGGAAAATCCACGAGGTGATTAACCCAAGATTGTATTCTCTGTTAAAAGATTAAAAGAGTACAAAATGGCACTTGCCAATTAGGGCTCACTGCCCGAGCACACTACTCACAAGAGGTTCACTACCTACAAGAGATTCACTATCTACAAATGCTTACAGATGATACTAAAGTATTTGAACTGATGAACAACATCCATACATGTAAGAATTCAGTTCCGGTTAGGCACTGTATACCGATCTAACACATTTCATTCTTCCTCTGCTCAATATCACTCTTTTGTCATATTTCAGGTTAAGGGCTCTGTCTTCGCACTTCTTTCTGCTTTCATTCACTCTTTTTCATCACCAATCTACACACACACTCTCACAATCTCGAATCTAACAGGTATATATATCCGCTTCAAGGATCTCCAACAATTTCCTAGTCGGCAGTAAGAACACTTAGGATATTTGCAATTTACTGTTTTGTCGGTTGAATCTATACTTGATTATGATGCACATCAAAAACTTAAGCATAGAATTCATTAATCATGTTGACCAATAATGTACAATATCACAAATTACTTGATCAACACCTTTTACACATCCAGATTGAAGTCTGATACTTTGTCAGTCAGTTCTTCCTCTGTCTGCTCTGTCTGACTGGAACCCAACACTGAGATGCTCATATCTTTTGCATGTTTTGTCACCAGAGACTAAATCTCTAGAATACAATAATTATGATGCCCTTCTTGACTTTTCCAAATCTGCAACTCACTAAGTTACACCATCTAAGAGATTCAGACCTGATTGTTGGATCATGTTGCATACTCTGTTCTTGTCTACAGGGCCAAGACGATCTTCAATCTGACTTCCGGTATAGGCATATTATGTACTGAGGATTGTTGGAAACAAGGTAGATAATTGAGAGGGGGGTGAATCATTTATCTCTAATAACTTTACTTTCTTTTTTTTAATAATTTGTGCAGCATCAAAACACATAAGCATATATAATCATGAGAGCAGAAATGAAATCAACACACATAGCACAAGGAATTTAACATGGAAAACCCTGTTAAGGGAAAAACCACGAGGTGACTAACCCAAGAATGTATTCTCTGTTAAAAGAATAAGAAGTACAAAATGACACTTACCAATTAGGGCTGACTGCCCGAGCACACTGCTCACAAGAGGCACACTGCCTACAAGAGACTCACTATCTATAAAGTTTATAGAAGGTAACCAGGTGTTTGAACTGATGAGAGGCATCCACATATGCTAAGGTTCAGTTCCAATTAAGCTCAATATACTGATCTAATGCACTTCATTCTTCCTCTGCTTTAGCACTACTATTCTATTACATACCGGACTTATATTGCTACTTCCACACTTATATCTACCTTTCCTCACACACTATATCCTTACCAACATACCTTCATACTAGAACCCATCAGGTATATATATCCACACCAAGGATTTCAACATCTTTCTAGTCAGCAACTAGAATACTCAAGATATTTACACAACACTGATCTGTCAACTAAATCCATGCTTAAGATGTGATGTGTATCAAAAACATAGACATAGAAGTCATCAATCATGTCGGCCAACCATGTATGATCCCTCAAATAGCTTGATCAACATCAATTACTCATCTGGATTGAAGTTTGATACTCTGTTGGTCAATTCTTCCTTAGTCTGCTCTACCTGTCTGGAACCCAATACTCAAATGCTCATATCTTTTCCATGATTCATCACCAGAGGCTCAATCTAAGGAATATAGTAGTCATGATACTCCCCTTGGATTGTCCAAGTCTGCAACTTGCTAAGTTATACCATCTAAGAGATCTGGACCTGATTGTCGGACCTTGTTGCATGCTCTATTCTTATTCACCGGACCAGAACACTCTTCAATCTGACTTCCGGTATAGGCATACTATGTGCTGCAGATGTGTGGGATAGACTTTGTTGCCATCAATGACAATACTCATGAAGCCACACAGTGTCTCTTGCCAACAATCTCCCCCTTTGGCATTGATGGCAACACTTAGTGAAAAATGACTGTCGCATTAGACTCCCCCTTGGCTGATGCTCTATCTTATGCACTATTTTACCGGAGCTCCTCCTTAGCCGGATTCCACATTTTTCACTACTCCTCACTCCCCCTTTGACATCAATGGAAAAGGGTAAAATCCGCACACCAAAATTTGCAAAAATCAACCTACACATAGCCGCATAAGTATATATACATGTTATACTTACATATACTTAAGTATATCCACAAAAGTGGTCTTCAACTGTATAAATTATGTTGCCCAACTATGCTTCATCCTATCCAAAATTGAAATGTGATCACTCAACAAAAATGCATAAGCTTTTGCCCTTCTTAAGTCTATCAGATCACTGGTCCAGCTGTCGTCTGAGCATCAGTTAAGGCCTCATGCATTGCCTCTAACTTAGGGATAATTATCCCTCTAAGTTCACTCATCCTGCTTATTATATTCTTCTTCTCCTTTTCAAGCCTCTTTATTTCATTTATAATGGCAATAGCCTGGCACTCTTGATTCATTATGGATGTGGTGAGGGGATCAAAATTCTGAGATAAACTTGACTATTTACACTCTTGTTCTTCCACCTTCTTTTCAATATCTTATGTCACTTTGGACCAAGATAGACAAAATTTGTATATTTCCCCACCATCTTTAAGAGAATTTTCAAGGCTCTTTATCCCAATATCTAGGGTCCTCCTATCATTAGCTATGAGTCCCTGTACTTCAGTGAATCTCTTTCCTAAAAACTCTTTCCAGACTTTCTCTTCTGCCGATTTCTCTAAAGAATCAAAATGGGTGCTAACACAGTTAACCAGAGATTTCAAATTACCAAATGGAGAGGCTGAAGGATCCTTTTGGAAGGATGGCATGATCTTCTCCAGCATCCCGAATGCAATCTCTATTAGCTCATAGTCTTCCATGTGAGATTTTAGAATCTTTTCTTTTGCCTTGGTGTGAGAAAAAGATGCTATCTTCATTGTCTGGACCGGAGAGAGGGAATCAAAATTTAGTGGTCCTTGGAAGAGTTCTGGTTCATCTATCTTCATCATCTCTTTGTTCAATAATTTCTTTACTGCCTCTGTAGTGTCTCTTGCCAGAGACTGAGTCTTCTTTTCCTTTGGAATCTCAGAGCTGTCATCAGAGATTTTCTCTATTTGTTCTTCTCTTCCCTTTACCTCCTCTTCTTGACTCACTTCTTCTTCTTTTCTTCCATCTTCTTTTTCTTAACTTCCTCATCAGACTTTATTTCTTCATCATCCTTTTGGCTTATGTAGGACCTTGTGGCCTTTGTTTTCATTATCTTTTCTCCCTTTCCAGATGTCTTGGCTTTTGGTTTTGAGGCTCTTGAGCTCTTAGAGGTGGCAGGTGCAGAGCTCTTGGAGGATCTAGTCCGGGAGGAGGCTTGCACCGGAACACTTTCTTTTTCTGCTTCTTATTTCTCTTTCTTAGCTTTTTCTATTTTCTCTCTGTTTGCATCAACTGCCTCTTTTGATATGCCATATCTTTTGGCAATTTCCTCTACTTCCCTTCTCACTTTTCTTTTTTATCTTTGGTTGTCTCAGTTCAACATGTATCTTTACACTTAATTCTTCAAAGGTTCCAAACCTTTCTGCCTCAGGGTCCTTAGGCTGACTCAACAAGTGTTGGACATGCAGCTCCAAGATTTTTTCATCAACCTCATATCCCATTGGCATAATCCAAACTGTTCTTGTGTCAACTGCCTCCATTAGGCATTGATTAGTGTCTACCATGAAGCATACTGTATCCTTATATTTTTTAACTATTGTTTGAGGAATTCTTTCTCTGGCCTACATCATACTTTGGAATTTTTAAAAGTATCCCCAGAGTGTTGTGCTTTGAGCCTTAGCACCACCAAGTCCATACATATAGTCTCTGATTTGTATGGCAACTGATTTGTCATTTTCCCATACCCAACCACTTGATCTGGGTAGCTCATTCATATAGTAAAAGAACAAACATAGTATTAAGCCACAATACTTGAATGAGTTCTTCTTATCCTTCTTGATCTTCTACAAGTTTTCTAATAGTTGATTTAGAAGAAGATCACATAGGTCATAATCATCATTTTCCCTTAGCATCTGATATGCTATATAAATTGCAGTTTTGGACATAGAATTCTCCCTACTGGAACGATAGATTTTATAACCAATTATCATAGAGGCAAATTTGATATCCAGATCTATGATATCTTCTATTGTCATTGCTCTTTTGTCAAACTTAGATCTAGTAGCTTCACTTACTGTCTGGTTCTTGACAAATTTGAGTGTAGGCAACCCACCGGATGAGTGCAGTCCAGTTACTGCCCTAATGGCATCTTTTGTTATCTTGAAGGGCTTCATAAACCACATGAAATTATCATGTATTCTGCTAAGAACATACTGAACCCATTCATCTTCTGCAAAACAAGGAAAGTGGATGTAATGTCCAAAATGCTTATCCCAGAGGGCCTTGTATTGAGGTTTGAGTTCAAAAGTTTCATCTATTAATTATTTATGGTAAATATCCATCAGATTAGATTCTCCAAATTCCTCAATATTTGCATGGATGTACACCCTAACATCTTCTACGTATAGAACCCCATGTGGAATGCTAGAAAAAGTGCCTAAGGGATCAACTTCTAGGGACTTCTAGGGGTGTTTCTTGAACTTTGGGCGCAGCCTATCAGTGATCTTAACAACCATTGGAGTAGCCATCTTTACAAAATATTTAGAGAGAGATATTTAGAAATGGAAATACATTTTTATGGTTTTAGGGGTCACAATAAGAGCCGGAACAGGTCGCTAGTTGAATCAGATTCTGCAGTTGATCTTTCAGAAAGTTGTAAAAAACTTGATGCAGAGATCTTCCTTTCTTCTTCTCAAATGCAAATGTGCAAATGATGTGTAAAAGAACCCTTTTATCTCTGCACAAACCTTAATTTCCTTTTGCAATAAATACACAACTTAAGTCGTCCGGTTGCCTTGTTTTAAGAGAAATCTTTTTGAATCACTGAGATGCACTTAGAATCATTTTCAGTGATAATTGACAATGTATCTTCTTTCCTCCAATCATGCCATGAATCCGTAGATCAAGATATTTCAATTTTGAATCATACCTGATATGTTTATGAAGATCCTGCTTTACCGGATGGCTATCAAACTGGATCAATCTTGAATGATTAAACTCTTGCAAAACTCCATGTAGATCTTTCATATTTTTACCCGGGGTTATTTAGATAATTTTCTAATAACCCTTTAATCCACAACATTCCAAGTGCCAAATTTAGGCACCAATTGACTGGCTGGGGGAATTTATTTTCCTTTGTGACTCCCCTTGAGCCAAAGCTCATCTATTCATTTTTTGAAAGGAATATCAACACCAAATTCTGATGCAGATCCATCCCCAACATTTTTTGTACTCTTCTTCACCCAAATCTTGTTCATCTCCCTTTGAACTTCATCTACATTCACTTTGCCTTTTCCTTTATCTTGATTTTGATTATGATGCACCGAACCCTTTTTATCCTAATTCTTACTTCTGCAGAATTTGGCAATATGACCGGATCTATTGCAATTGTAGCAAATAAGATTTCTTTGCATATTTGACTAATATCCTCTTGATCTGCATTGATTAGCCATATGCCCCATTCTATTGCATGCAAATCATCTACCATTGAATCAATTGTTAATTTGCCTATTTCTGCATTCATGAGATTTGTGACCATACCTTTTGCAGTTGAAAACATTGTCTGGAGAAGGATGAATTAGTCTGATTCATTCTTCTTCTGCACTGAGTTGCTTTATGACCAAAGTTGTTGCAATTGTAGCAGTATCCATTGAAGGATGAATATCTTTGAGCATTTGGTTGCCTTACCAGAGCTCTTCTAGGCCTATTTCTTTGATTTCCTGATCCAGAGTTCTTCTGATCGGATCCAAAGCTTTCACCTTTCTCATATCCCAAGCCATGCTTGTCATCTACCCTCTTTTGGCTTTCAATAAGAACTTCAAGTTGAGTTGAGCTTATCTTGAATTTCTCTTTGTATTTATTGGTTGTTTGAAGATCTTGTTTAAGAGTGTCTATCTAATTCTCAAGTTGTTCTTCATTATCTCTAGCTTCTTCAAGATCAGATTCAAGATGCCTAATTATTCTGTCCATTTTGTGGCAGTCCTCTGTCTTCTTCTTTAGAGATTGTTTTAGATTATCTTCAATTTTCCTTTTCTCTTCAATTTCTTGGGTGAATCTCATAACCCCTAATTCCATCTCATGTCTTACCATAATAACCTCCTTTGATATCTTCTCACATAGCTTGTTTTTCTCATTCAGATCTTCATTAGTGTCATTGGCTTCACTCTGACTTGCTAATTTTTGAAGTAGTTCCTTTCTCTTTTTCACAGAGATACTCAGTTTTTCTTTTAGCTCATTTATGAAATCATCATCTTGTTTGAGTCTTTCTCTCAAGTTGTTGACCTCAGAGTGAGATTGGTCAAGATCATCTAAGGCAGACTGAAGTTATTCCTTCATACCATACATATCCATTGAGATTCTCAGATCTTCCTCAAGCTGTTAGGCTCTGTTTAGAGGAACTTAGCTCTAATACCAATTGTTGGAAACAAGGTAGATAACTGAGAGGGGGGGTGAATCAATTATCTCTAATAACTTTACTTTCTTTTTCTTTTTATAATTTGTGCAGCATCAAAATACATAAGCATATATAATCATGAGAGCAAAAATGAAATCAACACACATAACACAAGAAATTTAACGTGGAAAACCCTGTTAAGATAAAAACCACGGGGTGACTAACCCAAGAATGTATTCTCTATTAAAAGAATAAGAAGTACAAATTGGCACTTGCCAATTAGGGCTCACTACCTGAGCACACTGCTCACAAGAGGCACACTGCCTACAAGAGACTCACTGTCTACAAAGTTTATAGAAGGTAACTAGGTGTTTGAACTGATGAGAGGCATCCACATATGCTAAGGTTCAGTTCCAGTTAGGCTCAATATACTGATCTAATGGACTTCATTCTTCCTCTTCTTTAGTGCTATTGTTCTGTTACATACTAGACTTGTATTGCTGCTTCCACACTTATATCTTCCTTTCCTCGCACACTATATCCTTACCAACACACCTTTATACTAGAATCCATCAGGTATATATATCCACACTAAGGATTTCAACATCTTTCTAGTCAACAATCGGAATACTCAAGATATTTACACAACACTGATATGTCGGTTGAATCCATGCTTAATATGCGATGCGTATCAAAAACATAGACATAGAAGTCATCAATCATGTTGTCCAACCATGTATGATCCCTCAAATAGCTTGATCAACATCAATTAATCATCTGGATTGAAGTTTGATACTCTGCCAGTCAATTCTTCCTCAGTCTGCTCTGCTTGTCTAGAACCCAACACTTAGATGCTCATATCTTTTCCATGATTCATCACCAGAGGCTCAATCTATGGAATATAGTAGTCATGATACTCCTCTTGACTTGTCCAAATCTGTAACTTGCTGAGTTATACCATTTGAGAGATCCAAACCTGATTGTTGGACCTTGTTGCATGCTCTATTTTTGTTCATTGGACTAGAACACTCTTCAATCTAACTTCTGGTAGAGGCACACTATATGCTACGGATGTGTGGGATAGACTTTGTTGCCATCAATGACAACACTCATGAATCCACACAGTGTCTCTTGCCAACAAGGATGTGTGGGATAAACTTTGTTTCCATCAACGACAATACTTATGAAGCCAAACTGTGTCTCTTACCAACAAGGGGGTCAGGTGGTTTGAACCCCCAATGGGGAGGAATGATCTAGGTGGATACAAAAGAACTAAAAATTTCACAATCTTAGAACTTAACAGAATTAGTATCATTAGAAAGAGGTTGCTGACACGATCCTGACACAACTTGAATGGGCTCAAAAGGAGTTCGTATGCAAAAGTTATGTGCAGTCAAAGGTTTGGTCAAACAGGTGAATTAAGCGTTTAAAAAGGTGAAAAATTGATTGTCTCAAATCCAAGAAAAAATGATACCAAGTTGAAGAGCTCATCGCCATGATTCTAACACCGCTCATTTCGCCTCAATCGGAGCTCGTACTCATAAGATATGGCCGGTCAAAGTTGAGGATTGACCATGCTGACTAGACAATAAAATGATGATGTCAGCATGCTAACATGGCAGACACAGTGGCAGTTGTTGATGTGGTAGGTCCAGAGGTTGACACATGGCAGATGGTAGTATCTGAGTTAGCAGATGACGTGGAATGTCTGATGATGTGGACCAATCCAGCGTCACACGTGTAACTGACAGATGAATGAGGTAATGCCACATGGCCCAATGATAGGGTACCATGTGGCACATGTGGTAGTTTGATTGTTAAAAGATTGGTTTGTGGGGGTCAAACTCCTGACCTCCTACTTCCTATTTTCACTCTCCACCAATATACCAAGCGAATTTCTTTGCTACATATACGGGCCTCATTTCTATTTAAAGAATGATAATAGAAATGAATCCCTATAAAAGGGGGTCAGGTGGTTTGAACCCCAAGTGGAAAGGAATGGTCCAGGTGGATTTAGAAGACTGAAAAATTTTGTAGTCTGAGAACATGATGGAATCACCATAATTGGAAAGAGGTTGCTGACACGATCCTAACGCAACTTGAATGGGCTGAAAAGGACTTCGTATGCAGAAGTTATGTGCAATCAAAGGTTCGGTCAAATAGGTGAATCAACCATTCAAAAAGGTGAAAAATTGATTGTCTCAAATCCAAGAAAAAATGATGCCAAGTCAGAGATCTCATCATCACGATTTTGACGCTGCTCATTTCACCTCAATCGGAGCTCATACGAGCAAGATATGGCTGGTCAAAGTTGAGGGTTGACGATGTTGACTAGATAGTACAATGATGACGTCAGCATGCTGACATGACAGACATAGTGGCAGTTATTCACATGGCAAATCCAGAGTTTGACACGTGGTAGATGGTGGCATCTGAGTCAACAGACAAAAGAATGAGGTAATACCACATGGCCCAATGATTGGGTGCCACATGGCACATGTGGCAGTTTGATTGTTAAAAGGTTTGTTTGTGGGTGTTGAATTCCAAACCTCCTGCTTGCTATTTTCACTCTCCACCAATATACCAAGCGGCTTTCTTTGCTACATATACAGGCCTCCTTTCTACTTAAAGAATAATAATAGAAATGAATCCCTATAAAAGGGGTTCAGGTGGTTTGAACCCCCAGTGGGCAAAAATGATCCAGATGGATACAGAAGAAATAAAAATTTTGCAGTCTCAGAACTTGACAGAATCAGCATCATTCAAAAGAGGTCACTGACATGATCCTAACGCAACTTGAATGGGCTCAAAAGGAGTTCGTATGTAGAAGTTATGTGCAGTCAAAGGTTCAGTCAAATAGACAAATGAGTGAATGCCACGTGGCCCAATGATTGTGTGCCACATGGTACATGTGGTGATTTGCTTGTTAAAAGGTTGGTTTGTGGGGGTAGAACCCCTGACCTCCTACTTCTTATTTTCACTCTCAACCAATATACCAAGTGGCTTTCATTGCTACATATACGGGCCTCCTTTCTATTTAAAGAATGATAATAGAAACAAATCCCTATAAAAGGGGGTCGGATGGTTTGAATCCCCAGTGGGGAGGAATGATCTAAGTGGATCTAGAAGACCTAAAAATCTTGCAGTCTTAGAACCTGACGGAATCAACATCATTGGAAAGAGGTCACTAACACAATCTTAACGCAACTTAAACGGGCTCCAAAGGAGTTTGTATGCAAAAGTTATGTGCACTAAAAGGTTCAATCAAACAAGTAAATTAGGGGTTCAAAAAGGTGAAAAAAATGATTGTCTCAAATCCAAGCAAAAATGATGCCAAGTCAAAGAGCTTGTAGCCACAATTTTGATGCTGCTCGTTTCACCTCGATCAGAGCTCATATGAGAAAGATATGGCTTGTCAAAGTTGAGGGTTAACCATGCCAACTAGATAGCACAATGATTACGTCAGCATGCTGACATGGCAGACACAGCGGCAGTTGTTGATGTGGTAGATCCAGAGTTTGACATGTGGCAAATGGTGACATCTGAATCAGCAGATGACATGGGAGGTTTGAAGATGTGGACCAATCCAGCATGACACATGTCACTGACGGATGAATGAGGTAATGCCAAGTGCTCCAATGATTGGGTGCCACGTAGCACATGTGGCAGTTTGATTGTTAAAAGGTTGGTTTGTGGGGGTCCAACCCTTGGCCTCTTGCTTACTTTTTTCACTCTCCACCAATAAACCAAGCAGCTTTCTTTGCTACATATATAGGCCTCCTTTCTATTTAATGAATGATAATAGAAACGAATCCCCATAAAAGGGGGTCGGGTGGTTTGAACCCCCTGTGGGGAGGAATGATCTAGATGCATAAAAAAGAACTAAAAATTTTGCAGTCCTAGAACTTGACGGAATTAGCATCATTGGAAAGAGTTCGCTGACATGATAGTAACGCAACTTGAATGAGCTCAAAAGGAGTTCGTATGCAAAAGTTATGTGCAATCAAAGGTTTGGTCAAACAGCCAAATCAGGTGTTCAAAAAGGTGAAAAATTGATTGTTTCAAATCCAAGAAAAAATGATGCCAAGTTGAAGAGGTCATCGCCTCGATTCTGACGTTGCTAGTTTCTCCTCGATCAGAGCTCGTATGAGTAAGATATGGCCAGTCAAAGTTGAGGGTTGACCATGCTGACTAGACAATTCAATGATGACATCAGCATGCTGACATGGCAAACACAGTGGTAATTGTTGACGTGGCAGGTCCAGAGGTTGACACATGGTAGATGGTAGCATCTGAGTTAGCAGATGACATGGCAGGTTTGATGATGTGGACCAATCTAGGGTGACACATGTCACTAACAAATGAATGAGGTAATGCCATGTGGCACATGTGGCGGTTTGATTGTTAAAAGATTAGTTTGTGGGGGTCGAACCCCTGACCTCCTGCTTGCTATTTTCACTCTCCACCAATGTACCAAGCGGCTTTCTTTTCTACATATACGGGCCTCCTTTCTATTTAAAGAATGATAATAGAGACGAATCCCTATAAAAGGGGGTCAGGTGGTTTGAACCCCAAGTGAGGAGGAATGATCTAAGTGGATCCAGAAGACCTAAAAATCTTGCAGTCTCAGAAATTGATGGAATCAGCATCATTGGAAAGAGGTCACTGACACAATCTTAATGCAACTTAAACGGGCTCCAAAGGAGTTTGTATGCAGAAGTTATGTGGAGTCAAAGGTTTAGTCAAACAGGTAAATCAGGCTCTCGAAAAGGTGAAAAATTGATTGTCTCAAATCCAAGCAAAAATGATGCCAAGTCGAAGAGCTCGTCACCACGATTCTAACACTGCTCGTTTCGCCTCGATTAGAGCTCATATGAGCAAGATATGGCTAGTCAAAGTTGAGGGTTGACCATGCTGACTAGACATTACAATGATGACATCAGCATACTGACATGGCAGATACAATGGCAGTTGTTGACATGGCAGGTCCAAAGGTTGACACATGGTAGATGGTGGCATCTGAGTTAGTAGATGACGTGGCAGGTCTGATGATGTGGATCAATCTAGCGTGACACATGTCACTGATGGATGAATGAGGTAATGCCATGTGGCACATGTGGCAATTTTCTTGTTAAAAGGGTGGTTTGTGGGGGTCAAACCCCTGACCTCCTACTTTCTATTTTCACTCTCCACCAATATACCAAGCGGCTTTCATTTCTATATATATGGGCCTCCTTTCTATTTAAAGAATGATAATATAAACAAATCCCTATAAAAGGGGGTTGGGTGGTTTCAACCCCCAGTGGGGAGGAATGATCTAGGTGGATCCAAAAGACCTAAAAATCTTGCAATCTCAGAACCTGATGGAATTAGCATCTTTGGAAAGAGGTCGCTGATATGATCCTAACGCAACTTAAATGGGCTCAAAAGGCATTCGTATGCAGAAGTTATGTGCAATCAAACTTTTGGTCAAATAGGTGAATTAGGGATTTGAAAAGGTGAAAAATTGACTGCATCAAATCCAAACAAAAATGATGCCAAGTCGAAGAGCTCATCACCACGATTCTGACGCTGCTCGTTTTGCCACGATTCTGAGCTTGTACGAGCAAGATATGGCTGGTCAAAGTTGAGAGTTCACCATGCTGACTAGATAGTACAATGATGACATCAGCATGCTGACATGGCAGACACAGTGGTAGTTGTTGACATGGCAGATCCAAAGTTTGACACGTGGCAGATGGCGGCATCTGAGTCAACAGATGACGTGGTAAATCTGAAGATGTGGACCAATCCAGTGTGACATGTGTCACTGACGGATGAATGAGGTAATGCCACATGGCCCAATGATTGGGTGCCACACAGTACATGTGGCGATTTGATTGTTAAAAGGTTGGTTTGTGGGGGTCGAATCCCTAACCTCCTACTTTCTTTTTTCACTCTCCACTAATGATCCAGGTGGATACAGAATAACTAAAAATTTTGCAGTCTTACAACCTGATGGAATCAACAACATTGGAAAGAGGTCGCTTACACGATCGTGATGCAACTTGAACAGGCTCAAAAGGAGTTCGTATGCAGAAGTTATGTGCAATCAAAAGTTCAGTCAAATAGGTGAATCAGATGTTCAAATAGTTAAAAATTTGATTGTCTCAAATCCAAGAAAAAATGATGCCAAGTCAAAGAGCTTCTCGCCATGATTCTGATGCCACTTGTTTTGGTTCGATCGGAGCTCGTACGATCAAGATATGGCCTGTCAAAGTCGAGGGTGTACCATGCTAACTAGACAATACAATGATGATGTCAGCATGCTGACATGGCAGACATAGTGGTAGTTGTTGACATGGGAGGTCCAGAGGTTGACACATGGCAGATGGCAGCATCTGAGTCAGCAGATGACGTGGCATGTTTGATGATCTAGACCAATCCAGCGTTACACGTGTCATTGATGGATGAATGAGGTAATTCCACATGGCTGAATGATTGGGTGCCACGTGGAACATGTGGCAGTTTGATTGTTAAGAGATTGGTTTGTGGGGGTCGAACCCCTGACCTCCTGATTTCTATTTTCACTCTCCACCAATATACCAAGCGGTTTTCTTTGCTACATATGCAGGCCTCCTTTCTATTTAAGGAATGATAATAGAAATGAATCCCTATAAAAAGGGGTCAGGTGGTGTGAACCCCAAGTGGGGAGGAATTGTCTAGGTGGATCCAGAAGACCCAAAAACATTACAGTTTGAGAACATGACGGAATCAGCATCATTGGAAAGAGGTTGCTGACACGGTCCTAACCCAACTCTAACGGGCTCAAAAGGAGTTCATATGCAGAAGTTATGTGTAGTCAAAGGTTCGGTCAAACAAGTGAATCAGGTGTTCAAAAAGTTGTAAAATTTATTATTTCAAATCCAAGCAAAAATGATGCCAAGTCGAAGAGCTCGTCATCACAATTTCGACACCACTCATTTTACCTCGATCAGAGCTCATACGAGCAAGATATGGTCAAATAAGTAAAGGGCTAACCATGCTGACGAGATAGTACAATGATGACGTCAGCATGCTGACATGGCAAACACAGTGGCAGTTATTGACGTGGCAGGTCCAAAGTTTGACACATGGAAGATGTGGCATCTGAGTCAGTAGATGGGGTGGTAGGTCTTAAGATGTGGACCAATCAAGTGGCAGGTCTGAAGATGTGGACCAATCAAGCGTGACACGTGTCACTGACGGATGAATGAGGTAATGCCACGTGGCCCAATGATTGGGTGCCTCATGGCACATGTGGCGATTTGATTTTTAAAAGGTTGGTTTGTGGGGGTCGAACCCCTAACCTCTTGCTTGCTATTTTCACTCTCCACCAATATACCAAGCGGCTTTCTTTGCTACATATACGGGCCTCCTTTCTATTTAAAGAATGATAATAAAAATGAATCCCTATAAAAGGCAGTCAGGTAGTTTGAACAGCCAGTGGGGAATAATGATCCAGATGGATATAGAACCTGATAGAATCAACATCATTGGAAAGAGGTCGTTGATACAATCCTGACGCAACTTGAACGGGCTCAAAAGGAGTTTGTATGCAGAAGTTGTGCAGTTAAAGGTTCGATCAAAAAAGTGAATCAACCATTCGAAAAGGTGAAAAATTGATTGTCTCAAATCAAACTAAAAATGATGCCAAGTCGAAGAGCTTGTCGCCATGATTCTGACGCTGCTCGTTTCGCCTCGATCAGAGCTCGTACAAGCAAGATATGGGTAGTCAAAATTGAGGGTTGACCATGCCGACTAGATAGTGCAATGATGACATCAACATGCTGACATGGCAGACATAGTGGCAGTTGTTGACGTGGTAGATCCAGAGTTTGACACAAGGTAGATGATGGCATCTGAGTCAACAGATGACGTGACAGGTCTGAAGATGTGGACCAATCCAGTGTGACATGTGTCACTGATGGACGAATGAGGTTATGCCACGTGGCCCAATGATTAGGTGCCACGTAGCACATGTGGTGGTTTGATTGTTAAAAGGTTGGTTTGTGGAGGTCGAACCCCTGACCTCCTGCTTGCTTTTTTCACTATCCACCAATATACCAAGTGGCTTTCTTTGCTACATATATGGGTGTCCTTTCTATTTAATGAATGATAATAGAAATGAATCCCTATAAAAGGGGGTCTAGTGGTTTGAAACCCTAGTCGGGAGGAATGATCCAAGTGGATATAGAAGAACTAAAAATTTGGTAGTCTTAGAACCTAATAAAATCATCATGATTGGAAAGAGGTCGCTGACATGATCCTGAAGCAATTTGAAAGGGCTCAAAAGGCATTTGTATGCAAAAGTTATGTACAGTCAAAGGTTTGGTCAAATAGGCAAAGCAGACATTCAAAAAGGTGAAAATTTGATTGTGTCAAATCCAAGCAAAAATGATTCCAAGACGAAGAGCTTGTTGCTACGATTCTGACGCCACTCGTTTCAACTCAATCAGAGCTTGTACGAGCAAGATATGGCCGATCAAAGTTGAGGGTTGACCATGTTGACTAGACAATACAATGATGACGTCAGCGTGCTGACATGGCAAACACAGTGGCAGTTGTTGACATGGCAAGTGCAGAGGTTGACACATGGTAGATGGTAGCATCTGAGTCAAGAGATGACAACATTTGAGTCAGCAGATGACATGGCAGGTCTGATGATATGGACCAATCCAACGTGACACGTGTCATTGACAAATGAATGAGGTAATGCCACATGGCCCAATGATTAGGTGCCACATAGCACATGTCGCGGTTTGATTGTTAAAAGATTGGTTTGTGGCAGTCGAACCCCTGACATCTTGCTTGCTATTTTCACTCTCCACCAATATATCAAGCGGCTTTCTTTGCTACATATACGTGCCTCTTTTCTATTTAAAGAATGATAATAGAAATGAATCCCTATAAAAGGCGGTTGGGTGGTTTAAACCCCAAGTGGGGAGGAATTATCCAGGTGGATTCAGAAGATAGAAAAATTTTGCAGTCTGAGAAAATGATGGAATCAGCATCATTGGAAAAAGGTTGCTGACACGATCCTGATGTAACTTGAACAGGCTCAAAAGGAGTTCGTATGCAAAAGTTATGTGAAGTAAGGGTTCGGTCAAACAGGTGAATCAGGTATTCAAAAATATGAAAAATTGATTATCTCAAATCTAAATAAAAATGATGCAAAGTACTAGAGCTCATAACCACGATTCCGACGCCGCTCATTTGGCCTCGATTGGAGCTCGTACGAGCAAGATATGGCCAGTGAAAGTTGAGGGTTGACCATGCTAACTAGACAATACAATGATGATGTCAACATGCTGACATGGCAAACACAATGGCAGTTGTTGACGTGGCATGTCCAGAAGTTGACACATGGCAGATGGTGACATCTGAGTCAACAGATGATGTGGCAGGTTTTATGATGTGGACCAATCCAGCATGACACGTGTCACTGACAGATGAATGAGGTAATGCAACATGGTACATGTGGCGGTTTGATTTTTAAAAGATTGGTTTGTAGGGGTCGAACCCCTGACCTCCTGCTTACTATTTTCACTCTCCACCAATATACCAAGTGGCTTTCTTTGCTACATATACATGCCTCCTTTCTATTTAAAGAATGATAATAGAAATGAATCGCTATAAAAGGGGGTTGGGAGGTTTGAATTTCTAGTGGAGAATAATGATACAGATGGATACAGAAGAAATAAAAATTTTATAGTCTCAAAACCTAACAGAATCAGCATCATTGGAAAGAGGTCGCTGACATGATACTAACGCAACTTAAATGGGCCCAAAAGGAGTTCGTATGTAAAAGTTATATGCAGTCAAAGGTTCGGTCAAACAGGCGAATCAAGCGTTGAAAAAGGTGAAAATTTGATTGTCTTAAATCTAACCAAAAATGATGCCAATTCGAAGAGCTCGTCGCCACGATTTTGACACCACTCTTTTCGCCTGGATCGGAGCTCGTACGAGCAAGATATGGCTAGTCAAAGTTGAGGGTTGACCATGTTGACTAGATAGTTCAATGATGACATCAACATACTAACATGGCAGACACATGGTAGGTCTAGAGGTTGACACGTGGCAGATGGTGGCATCTGAGTCAGCAGATGACATGGCAGGTCTGAAGATGTGGAGCAATCTAGCGTGACACGTGTCACTGACAGAAGAATGAAGTAATGCCACATTGTCCAATGATTGGGTGCCATGTAGCACGTGGTGGTTTGATTGGTAAAAGGTTGTTTTGTGGGGGTCGAACCCCTGACCTCTTGCTTGCTATTTTTTCTCTCCACTAATATACCAAGCAGCTTTCTTTGCTACATATACAGAGCTCGTTTCTATTTAATGAATGATAATAGAAATGAATCCCTATAAAAGGGGGTCGAGTGGTTTAAACCCCAAGTGGGGAATAATGATCCAGATGGATACAAAAAAACTAAAAAATTTACAGTCTTAGAACCTGATGGAATCAACATCATTGGAAAGAGGACGCTAACAAGATCCTGATGCAACTTGAATGGGTTCAAAAGGAGTTCGTATCCAGAAGTTATGTGTGGTCAAAGGTTCGGTCAAACAGATGAATTAGGTATTCAAAAAGATGAAAAATTAATTTCTCAAATTTAAGAAAAATCATGCCAAGTCAAAGAGCTCATCGCCATGATTTCCACTCGGCTTGTTTCACCTCGATTGGAGCTCGTACGGACAAGATATAGCAGGTCAAAGTTGAGGGTTGACCATGTCAACTAGAGATTACAATGATGACATCAACATGCTTACATGGCAGACATAGTGGGAGTTGTTGACATGGTAGGTCCAGAAGTTGACACGTGGCAGATGGCGGTATCTAAGTTAGCAGATGACATGGCAGGTCTAAAGATGTGGACTAATCCAGTGTGACACGTGTCACTAATGGATGAATGAGGTATTGCCATGTGGCCTAATGTTTGGGTGCCAGGTGGCACATGTGGTTGTTTAATTGTTAAAAGGTTGGTTTATGGGGTCGAACCTTAATATTTTCACTCTCCAACAATATATCAGGTGGCTTTCTTTGCTACATATATGGGCTTCCTTTCTATTTCAAGAATGATAATAGAAACGAATCCCTATAATAGGGGGTCGGGTGGTTTTAATCCCCATTGGAAAGAAATGATCTAAATGGATCCAGAAGACCTAAAAATTTTGTAGTCTCAGAACCTGATGGAATCAACGTCATTGGAAAGAGGTCGCTGGCACGATCCTGACGTAACTTGAACGGGCTCAAAAGGAGTTCGTACGTAGAATTTATGTGCAGTCAAAGGCTCAGTCAAATAGGCGAATCATACGTTCAAAAAGGTGAAAAAAATATTGTGTGAAATCTAAGAAAAAATGATGCCAAGTCAAACAACTCGTCGCCACAATTCTAACGCCACTCATTTTGCCTTGATCGGAGCTCATACGAGCAAGATATGGCCAGTCAAAATTGATAGTTGACCATGCTTACTAGACAGTACAATGATGATGTCATCATGCTGACATTGGAGACACAGTGGCAGTTGTTGGCGTGCCAGGTCCAGATGTTGACATGTGGTAGATGGCGGCATCTGACTCAATAGATGACGTGGCAGGTCTGAAGATGTGGACCAATCCAGCGTGACACGTGTCACTAATGGACGAATGAGCGAATGCCACATGGCACAAGTGGCGATTTGCTTGTTAAAAGGTTGGTTTATGGGGGTCGAACCCCTAACCTCCTGCTTCCTATTTTCACTCTCTAGCAATATACCAAGCAGATTTCATTGCTACATATACAGGCCTCCTTTCTATTTAAGATAATAGAAATAAATCACTATAAAAAGGGGTCGGGTGGTTTAAACCCCCAGTGGGTTGAAAAAAGGTTGCTGACACAATCCTAATGCAACTTGAATGGGCTCAAAAGGAGTTTGTATGCAGAAGTTATGTGTAGTCAAAGGTTCGGTCAAATAGGTGAATTAAGTGTTTGAAAAGGTGAAAAATCGATTGTCTCAAATCCAAGAAAAAATGATGCCAAGTCAAAGAGCTCGTCGCCACGATTCTCACGCCGCTCGTTTCACCTCGATCGGAGCTCATACGAGCAAGATATGGCCGGTCAAAGTTGAGGGTTGACCATGCTAACTAGACAAGTACAATGATGACGTCAGCATGCTAACATGGCAGACACAATGGCAGTTGTTGACGTGGCAAGTCCAGAGTTTGACACGTGGCAGATGGTGGCATCTGAGTCAGTAGATGACGTGGTGGGTTTGAAAATGTGGACTAATCCAGCGCGACACATGTCACTGATGGAAGAATGAGGTAATGCCACATTGCCTAATGATTGGATGCCACGTGGCACATGTGGCGGTTTGATTTTTAAAAGGTTGGTTTGTGGGGGTCGAACCCCTGACCTCTGCTTGCTATTTTCACTCTCCACCAATATACCAAGCGGCTTTTTTTGCTATATATACGGGCCTCCTTTCTATTTAAAGAATGATAATAGAAACAAATTCCTATAAAAGGGGGTCGGGTGGTTTGAACCCCAAGTGGGAAGGAGTGATCTAGGTGGATCTAGAAGACCAAAAATTTTTACAGTCTGAGAAGATGTCGAAATCAGCATCATTAGAAAGAGGTTGCTGACATGATCCTAACTCAACTTGAACGGTCTCAAAAGGAGTTCGTATGCATAAGTTATGTGCAGTCAACGGTTTGGTCAAACAAGCAAATCAGGGTTTCAAAAATGTAAAAAATTCATTGTCTCAAATCCAAGCAAAAATGATGCCATGTCAAAGAGCTTGTAGTCTCGAATTCGACACCGCTCATTTCACCTCGATCAGAGCTCGTAGGAGCAAGATATGGCCAGTCAAAGTTGAGGGTTGACCATGCTGACTCGATAGTATAATGATGACGTCAACATACTGACACAGTAGACACAGAGGTAGTTGTTGACGTGACAGGTCCAGTGGTTGACACATGGCAGATGCCAGCATTTGAATCAACAGATGACATGGTAGGTCTGAAGATGTGGACCAATCCATCGTGACATGTGTCACTGACGGAAGAATGAGGTAATGCCACGTGGCCCAATGATTGTTAAAAGGTTGGTTTGTGGGGGTCGAACCCCTGACCTCCTACTTTCTATTTTCACTTTGTACAAATATACCAAGCGGCTTTCTTTGCTACATATACGGGCCTTCTTTCTATTTAAAGAATGATAATAGAAACAAATCCCTATAAAAGGGGGTCGGGTGGTTTGAACCCCCAATGGGGAATAATGCTCTAGATAGATACAAAAGAACTATAAATTTTGCAGTTTTAGAACCTGACGGAATCAACATCATTGGAAAGAGGTCACTGACACAATCCTAACGTAAATTGAATGGACTCAAAAGGAGTTCGTATGCATAGGTTCAGTCAAACAGGGGAATCAGGGGTTCAAAAAGGTGAAAAATTGGTTATCTCAAATTCAAGTAAAAATGATTCCAAGTTGAAGAGCTCGACACCACAATTTCAATGCTGCTCATTTCACCTCGATCAGAGCTCATACGAGCAAGATATAGCCAGTCAAAGTTGAGGGTTGACCATGTCGACTAGACAATACAATAGTGACATCAGCATGCTGACATGGTAGACACAGTGGCAATTGTTGACATGGTAGGTCCAGAGGCTGACATGTGACAAATAGTGGCATCTGAGTCAACAGATGACATGGCAGGTCTGAAGATGTGGACCAATCCAGCATGACACATGTCACTAACGGACGAATGAGGTAATTCGATGTGGCCTAATGATTGGGTGCCACATGGCACATGTGGCAGTTTGATTGTTAAAAGGTTGGTTTAAGGGGTCGAGCCTTGCTATTTTCACTCTCCACTATTAAACCAAGCGGCTTTCTTTGCTACATATACGGGCTTCCTTTTTATTTAAAGAATGATAATAGAAACAAACCCCTATAAAAGAGGATTAGGTGGTTTGAAACCCCAGTGGGAAGGAATGATCTAAATGGATCCAGAAGACCTAAAAATTTTGTAGTCTTAAAACTTGACAGAATCAACATCATTAGAAAGAGGTCGGTGGCATGATCCTAATGCAACCTTAATGGGCTCAAAAGGAGTTCGTATGCAGAAGTTATGTGTAGTCAAAAATTCAGTCAAGCAGGTGAATCATGTGTTCAAAAACGTGAAAAATTTATTGTTTCAAATTCAAGGGAAAATTATGCCATGTCGAAGAGCTTGTCACCATGATTTTGACGCCGCTCGCTTTGCCTTCATCAGAGCTCGTAAGAGCAAGATATGGCTGGTCCAAGTTGAGAGTTGACCATGCTGACTAGACAGTACAATGATGACATCATCATGCTGACATGGTAGACACAGTGGCAGTTGTTGGCATGGTAGCTCCAAATGTTGACACATGGCAGATGACGGCATCTGACTCAACAGATGACATGGCAGGTCTAAAGATGTAGACCAATCCAGCGTGACTCGTGTCACTGACAGACGAATGTCTGAATGCCACGTGGCTCAATGATTGGGTGCCACATGGCACATGTGGCAATTTGCTTCTTAAAAGGTTGGTTTGTGAGGGTCAAACCCCTGACCTCCTACTTCCTATTTTCACTCTCCACTAATATACCAAGCGTCTTTCATTGCTACATATACGGGCTTCCTTTCTATTTCAAGAATGATAATAGAAAATAATCCCTATAAAAGAGGGTTAGGTGGTTTGAACCCCCAGTGGTAAGGAATGATCTAGGTCAATACAAAAGACCTAAAAATCTTGCAGTCTCAAAGTTTGACACGTGGTAAATGGCGGCATCTGACTCAGCAGATGACGTGGCAAGTTTGATGATGTTGACCAATCCGACGTGACACATGTCACTGACGGACGAATGAGGTAATGCGACATGGCCCAATGATTGGGTGCCACGTAGCACATGTGGTGGTTTGATTGTTAAAAGGATGATTTGTGGGGGTCGAACCCCTAACCTCCTGCTTACTTTTTCACTTTCCACCAATATACCAAGAGGCTTTCTTTGCTACATATATAGGCCTCCTTTCTATTTAATGAATATTAATAGAAACGAATCCCTATAAAAGGGGTTCGAGTGGTTTGAACCCCCAGTGGGGAGGAATGATCCTAACAGAATCAACATCATTGGAAAGAAGTCGCTGACACGATCCTGATGCAATTTGAACGGGCTTAAAATGAGTTCGTATGCAGAAGTTATGTGCATGCTGACATGGCAAACATAGTGGGAGTTGTTGACATGGCAGGTCTAGAGGTTGACACATGGCAGATGGTAGCATCTGAGTCAGCAAATGACGTGGCAAGTCTCATGATGTGGACCAATCCAGCGTGACACGTGTCACTGACCAATGAATGAGGTAATGCCACGTGGCCCAATGATTGGGTGCCATGTGGCACATGTGGTGATTTGATTGTTAAAAGATTATTTTGTGCAGGTCGAACCCCTGACCTCCTGCTTGCTATTTTCACTCTCCACCAATATACCAAGCGGTGTTCCTTGCTACATATACAGGCTTCCTTTCTATTCAAAGAATGATAATAGAAACAAATCCCTATAAAAAGGGATCGTGTGGTTTGAACCCCCAGTGGGGAGGAATGATCTAGGTGGATCTAGAGGAATTAAAAATCTTGTAGTCTCAGAACCTGATTGAATCAACATCATTGGAAAGAGGTCGCTGACACAATCCTAACGCAACTTAAACACGCTCAAAAGGAGTTCGTATGCAAAAGTTATGTGTAGTCAAAGGTTCAATCAAATAGGCAAATTAGGGATTCAAAAAGGTGAAAAATTGATTGTCTCAAAGCAAAGCAAAAATAATGGCAAGTTGAAGAGCTCGTAACAACGATTCTGACGCCACTCGTTTCATCTCGATCAAAGCTCGTATGAGCAAGATATGGCCTTTCAAAGTTGAGGGTTGACCATGCTGACTACATAGTACAATGATGACGTCAGCATGCTGACATGGCATACAAAGTGGCAGTTGTTGACGTGGCAAATCCAGAGTTTGACATGTGGCAGATGGCGGCATCTAAGTTAACAGATGATGTGGCATGTCTGAAGATGTTGACCAATCAGCATGACACGTGTCACTGACGGAGGAATGAGGTAATGCCACGTAGCCCAATGATTGGGTGCCACTTGGCACATGTGGTAGTTTGATTATTAAAAGGTTGGTTTCTGGGGGTCGAACTCCTGACCTCCTGCTTGCTTTTTTCACTCTCCACCAATATACCAAGAGGTTTTCTTTGCTACATAAATGGGCCTCCTTTCTATTTAATGAATGATAATAGAAATGGATCCCTATAAAAGTGGGTTGGGTGGTTTAAACCCCAGTGGAGAGGAATGATCTAGGTTGATACAGAAGAACTAAAAATTTTGCAGTCTTAGAACCTGACGGAATCAGGATCATTGGAAAGATGTCATTGACACGATCCTGACGCAACTTGAATGGGCTAAAAAGGAGTTCGTATGCAGAAGTTATGTGCAGTCAAAGGTTTGGTCAAAGAAGTGAATCAGACGTTTAAAAAGGTGAAAATTTGATTGTGTCAAATCCAAGAAAAAATGATGCCAAGTAGAAGAGCTTGTCGCCAGGATTCTGACGCCGCTCATTTCGCCTCGATTGGAGCACACACGAGCAAGATATGGCCGGTCAAAATTGAGGGTTAACCATGCTGACTAGACAATACAATGATGATGTTAGCATACTGACATGGCAGACACAGTTGCAGTTGTTGACGTGACAGGTCTAGAGGTTGATACATGGTAGATGGCGGCATCTGAGTCAGCAGATGACATGGTAGGTTTGATGATGTGGACCAATCCATCATGACACGTATCACTGAGGTAATGCCACGTGGCCCAACGATTGGGTGTCACACGACACATGTGGTGGTTTGATTGTTAAAAGATTGGTTTTTATGGGGGTCAAACCCATGACCTCTTGCTTGCTATTTTCACTCTCCACCAATACACCATGCGACTTTCTTTGCTACATATACGAGCCTCCTTTGTATTGAAAGAATGATAATAGAAACGAATCCCTATAAAAGGGGGTTGGGTGGTTTGAACCCCAAGTGGGGAGGAATGATCCAGGTGGATCCAGAAGACTGAAAAATTTTGCAATCTGAGAACATGACAAAATCAGCATCATTGAAAAGGGGTTGCTGACACGATCCTAACACAACTTGAATAGGCTCAAAAGGAATTCATAGGTAGAAGTTATGTGCAGTCAAAGGTTTGGTCAAACAGGTAAATTAGGGGTTCAAAAAGATGAAAATTTGAGTATCTCAAATCCAAGCAAAAATGATGCCAAGTCGAAGAGCTTGTCGTCACAATTTCAATGCCGCTCATTTCACCTCAATCGGAGCTCATACAAGCAAGATATGGCTGGTAAAAGTTGAGGGTTGACCATGCTGACTAGACAGTACAATGATAACGTCAGCATGCTGACATAGCAGACACAGTGGCAATTGTTGACGCGACAGGTCCATATTTTGACATGTTGTAGATGGCAGCATCTGAGTAAGCAGATGACATGGCAGGTCTGAAGATGTAGAACAATCCAGCATGACACGTGTCACTAACGGAAGAATGAGGTAATGCTATGTCGCCCAAGATTGGGTGCCACGTGGCACATGTGGCGGTTTGCTTTTTAAAAGGTTAGTTTTTGAGGGTAGAACCCCTGACCTCCTGCTCGCTATTCTCACTCTCCACCAATATACCAAGCAGCTTTCTTTGCTACATATACGGGCCTCCTTTCTATTTAAAGAATGAAAATAGAAATGAATCCTTATAAAAGGGGGTCGGGTGGTTTGAACCCCGAGTGGGGCATAATGATCTAGATGGATATAGAAGAACTAAAAATTTTGTAGTCTCATAACCTTACGGAATTAGCATCATTGGAAAGAGGTCTCTAACACTATCCTGATGCAACTTTAATAGGCTCAAAAGGAGTTCGTATGTAGAAGTTAAGTGCAGTCAAAGGTTCGGTCAAACATTAGAATCAGGAGTTCAAAAAGGTGAAAAGTTAACTGTCTCAAATCCAAGCAAAAATAATGTGAAGTCAAAGAGCTCGTCGCCACGATTTTGACTCTGCTTGTTTCACCTCAATTGAAGCTAGTACGAGCAAGATATGGCCGGCCAAAGTTTAGGGTTGACCATGTCGACTAGAAAGTAAAATAATGACATCAACATGTTGACATAGTAGACATAGTGGCAGTTGTTGACGTGGTATGTTCAGAGGTTGACATATGGCAGATGGCAGCATCTAAGTCAACAGATAACGTGGTAGGTCTAAAGATGTGGACCAATCCAGTGTGACATGTGTCACTGACGGACAAATGAGGTAATGCCATGTGGCCTGATGATTAGGTGCCACGTGGCACATGTGGAGGTTTGTTTGTTAAAAGGTTAGCTTGTTGGGTCGAAGCTTGCTATTTTCACTCTCCACCAATATACCAAGCAGTTTTCTTTGCTACAAATACGAGCTTCCTTTCTATTTGAAGAATGATAATAGAAATGAATCCCTATAAAAGGGGTTGGGTGGTTTGAATCGCTAGTGGGAAGGAATGATCTAAGTAGATCCAGAAGACCTAAAAATTTTGTAGTCTTAGAACCTGAATAAATCAGTGTCATTGGATAGAGGTCGCTAGCATGATCCTGATGCAACTTGAATAGGATCAAAAGGAGTTCGTATGCAGAAGTTATGTGTAGTCAAAGGTTTGATCAAACAGGCCAATTATGCATTCAAAAAGGTGAAAAATTTATTGTCTCAACTCCAAGAAAAAATTATGCCAAGTCGAAGAGCTCGTCACCACGATTCTGACACTGCTCATTTTTTCTTGATCAGAGCTCATACGAGCAAGATATGGCCAGTCAAAGTTGAGGGTTGACCATGCTAACTAGACAATACAATGATGATGTCATCATGCTGACATGGTAGACGCAGTGGCAATTGTTGGCGTGGCAGGTCCAGATGTTGACACATTGCAGATGGCGGCATCTGAGTCAGCAGATGACGTGGCAAGTCTGATGATGTGGACCAATCCAGCATAACATGTGTCACTGACCGATGAACGAGGTAATGCCACATGGCCCAATGATTGGGTGCCATGTGGCACATGTGGCAGTTTGATTGTTAGAAGATTGTTTTGTGAGGGCCGAACCCCTGGCCTCTTGCTTGCTATTTTCACACTCCACCAATATACCAACCGATTTTCCTTGCTACATATACGGGCCTCCTTTCAATTTAAAGAATGATAATAGAAATGAACCCCTATAAAAGGGGGTTGGGGGGCTTGAACCCCTAGTGGGGAGCAATAATCTAGGTGGATCTAGAAGACTGAAAAATTTTGCAGTCTAAGAACATAATGGAATCAACATAATTGGAAAGAGGTTGCTGACACGATCCTAACAAGACTTGAACGGGTTCAAAAGGAGTTTGTATGCAGAAGTTATGTGCAGTCAAAGGTTTTGTCAAACAAGCGAATCAGGAGTTCAAAAAGGTCAAAAATTGATTTTCTCAAATCCAAGCAAAAATGATGCCAAGTCGAAGAGCTCCTCATCACAATTTTGATGCCGCTTGTTTCACCTCGATCGGAGTTCATATCAGGAAGATATGGCTGATCAAAGTTGAGGGTTGACTATGTTGACTAGACAGTACAATGATGACGTCAGCATGCTGACATGGCAAACACAGTGGCAGTTGTTGATGTGGTAGGTCTGAAGATGTGGACAAATCCAATGTGACACATGTCAATGACGGAAGAATGAGGTAATGCCACGTGGCCCAATGATTGGGTGCCACGTGGCACATGTGGCAGTTTGATTGTTAAAAGGTTGGTTTGTAGCGATCAAACCCCTGACCTCCTGATTCCTATTTTCACTCTTCACCAATATACCAAGCGACTTTCTTTGCTACATATACGGGCCTCCTTTCTATTTAAAGAATGATAATAGAAACGAATACCTATAAAGGGGGTTGGGCAGATTAAACCCCCAGTGGGGAATAATGATCCAGATGGATACAGAAGAACTAAAAATTTTGTAGTCTTAGAACCTGACGGAATCAACATCATTGGAAAGAGGTCGCTGACACAATCCTGATGCCGCTCATTTCGCCTCGATCAGAGCTCATACGAGCAAGATATGGTCAGTCAAAATTAAGAGTTGACATGACAGGTCTGAAGATGTGGACCAATCCAGTGTGACATGTGCCAATGACAGATGAATGAGGTAATGCCATGTGGCCTAATGATTGGGTGCCACGTGGCACATGTGGCGGTTTGATTGTTAAAAGGTAGGTTTGTGGTGTCAAACCTTGCTATTTTGACTCTCCACCAATATACCAAGCGACATTCTTTGCTACATATACGGGCTTCCTTTCTATTTAAAGAATGATAATAGAAATGAATCCCTATAAAAGGGGGTTTGGTGGTTTGAACCCCCAGTGGGAAGGAATGATCTAAATGGATCGAGAAGACCTAAAAATTTTACAGTCTCAGAACTTGACAGAATTAGTGTCATTGGAAAGAGGTCGCTAGCACGATCCTTACACAACTTGAACAAGCTCAAAAGGAGTTCATATGCAGAAGTTATGTGTAATCAAAGGTTTGGTCAAACAGGCGAATCATGCATTCAAAAGGTGAAAAAATTATTTTTTCAAATCAAAACAAAAATGATGCCAAGTCAAAGAGCTCGTCACCATGATTTTGACGCTGCTCGTTTCACTTTGATTGGATCTCATACGAGAAAGATATGGCCAGTCAAAGTTGAGGGTTAACCATGCTGACTAGATAGTACAATGATGATGTCATCATGCTGACATGGCAGACAATGTCACAGTTTTTGGCATGGCAAGTCCAAATGTTGATACATGACAGATGGTGGCATCTGACTCAACAGATAACGTGGTAGGTCTGAAGATGTGGACCAATCCAGCGTGACACGTGTCACTGACAGATGAATGAGCGAATCCCACGTGGCCCAATTATTGGGTGCCACATGGCAAATGTGGCGATTTAGTTGTTAAAATGTTAGTTTGTAGGGGTTGAACCCCTGACCTCCTGCTTCCTATTTTCACTCTCCACCAATATAACAAGTAGCTCTCATTGCTACATATACGGGCCTCCTTTCTATTTAAAGAATGATAATAGAAACAAATCCCTATAAAAGGAGGTCGGACGGTTTGAACCCCCAGTGGGGAGGAATGATCTAGGTGGATCTAGAAGACCTAACAATCTTGTAGTCTCAAAACCTGACGGAATCAACATCATTGGAAAGAGGTCGCTGACACGATCCTAACGCAATTTGAACGTGTTCAAAAGGAGTTCGTATGCAAAAGTTATGTGCAGTCAAAGGTTCGGTCAAACAGGCGAATCAAGTTCGAAAAGGTGAAAAATTAGTTTTCTCAAATCCAAGCAAAAATGATGCCAAGTCGATGAGCTCGTCGCCACTATTCTGATGCTGCTTATTTTGCCTCGATCAAAGCTCATATGATGTGGTAGATCCAGAGTTTGACACATTGTAGATAGCATCATTTGAGTCAACAAATGGCATGGCTAGTCTGAAGATGTGGACCAATTCAGCGTGACACGTGTCACTGAGGGATGAATAAGGTAATGCCACCTGGCCCAATGATTGGGTGCCATGTGACACATGTGGCGGTTTGATTGTTAAAAGGTTGGTTTGTGGGGGTTGAACCCCTGATCTCCTGCTTACTTTTTTCACTCTCCACCAATATACCAAGCGGCCTCCTTTCTATTTAATGAATGATAATAGAAATGAATCCCTATAAAAAGGGGGCAGGTGGTTTGAACCCCCAGTGGGGAGGAATGATCTAGGTGGATACATGTATGTGCTCAAAAGGAATTCATATGCAGAAGTTATGTGCAGTCAAAGGTTTGGTCAAATAGGTGACTCAGGCGTTCAAAAAGATAAAAAAAATGATTGTCTCGAATCTAAGCAAAAATAGTGCCAAGTTGAAGTGCTCGTCGCCACAATTCTGACGCTGCTCATTTCACCTCGATCGGAGCTTGTAAGAGCATTATATGGCCGGTCAAAGTTGAGAGTTGACCATGCTGACTAGACAATATAATGATGACGTCAGCATGCTGACATGGCAGACACAGTGGCAGTTATTGACGTGACAGGTCCAGAGGTTGACACATGGCAGATGGCGGCATCTGAGTTAGCAGATGACATGGCAGGTCTGATGATTTGGACAAATCCATCATGACACGTGTCACTGACGGATGAATGAGGTAATGCCACGTGGCCCAATGATTGAGTGCCACATGGCACATGTGGCTGTTAGATTGTTAAGAGATTGGTTTGTGGGGGTCGAACCCCTGACCTCCTGCTTGCTATTTTCACTCTCCACCAATATAAAAAGTGGCTTTCTTTGCTATATATATGGGCCTCCTTTCTATTTAAAGAATGATAATAGAAACAAATCCCTATAAAAGGGGGTCAGGTGGTTTGAACCCCAATTGGGGAGGAATGATCCAAGTGGATCCAAAAGATCAAAAAAAATTGTAGTCTGAGAACATGACAGAATCAACATCATTGGAAAGAGGTTGCTGACACGATCCTAATGCAATTTGAATGGGCTCAAAAGTAGTTCGTATGTAGAAGTTATGTGCAGTCAAATGTTTGGTCAAATAAGTGAATCGGGCGTTTGAAAAGGTGAAAAATTGATTGTCTCACATCCAAGCACAAATGATGCCAAGTCAAAGAGCTCATCGTCATGATTTCGACGCCGCTCGTTTCACCTCGATCGGAGATCATACAAGCAAGATTTGGCCGGTCAAAGTTGAGGGTTGACCATGCTGACTAGACAGTAGAATGATGATGTTAGCATGCTGACATTGTAGACATAGTAGCAGTTGTTGATGTGGCAGATCCAGAGTTTGATACGGGACAGATGGCGGCATCTAAGTTAGCAGATAACGTGGCAGGTCTGAAGATGTGGACCAATCCAGCGTGACATGTGTCACCGACGGAAGAATGAGGTAATGCCACGTGGCCCAATGATTGGGTGCCACATGGCACATGTGGCTATTTGATTGTTAAAAGGTTGGTTTGTGGGGGTCTAACCCCTTACCTCTTGCTTGTTATTTTTAGTCTCCACCAATATACCAAGCGTCTTTCTTTGCGACATATACAGGCCTCCTTTCTATTTAAAGAATGATAATAGAAATGAATCCCTATAAAAGGGGGTTGAGTGGTTTGAACCCCTAGTGGGGAATAATGATCCAGATGGATATAAAAGAACTAAAAATTTTGTAGTCTTAGAACCTGATGAAATCAGCATCATTGAAAAGAGGTCGCTGACATGATCCTGACGCAACTTGAATGGGCTGAAAAGGAGTTCGTATGTAGAAATTGAGTGCAGTCAAAGGTTCTGTCAAATAGGTGAATTAGGTATTCAAAAATGGTGAAAAATTGATTGTCTCAAATCCAAGCAAAAATGATGCAAAGTCGAAGAGCTCGTCGCCACGATTTTGAGGCTACTTGTTTCGCCTCGATCGAAGTTCGTACGAGCAAGATATGGCTGGTCAAAGTTGAGGGTTGACCATGTCGACGAGATAGTACAATGATGACATCAACATGCTAACATGGCAGACACAGTGGCAGTTGTTGATGTGGTAGGTCCAGAAGTTGACACGTGGTAGATGGCGGCATCTGAGTCAGCAGATGACGTGAAAGATCTGAAGATGTGGACCAATCCAGCCCGACATGTGTCACTGACGGACGAATGATTTAATACCATGTGGCCTAATGATTGGGTGCTACGTGGCACATGTGGCAGTTTGATTGTTAAAAGGATAGTTTGTGAGGTCAAACCTTGCTATTTTCACTCTCCACCAATATACCAAGTGACTTTCTTTCCTACATATACGATCTTCCTTTCTATTTAAAGAATGATAATAGAAACGAATCCCTATAAAAGGGGGTCGAGTGGTTTGAACCCCCAGTGGGAAGAAATGATCTAAATGGATCTAGAAAACATAAAAAAATTGTAGTCTTAGAACCTAATGGAATCAGCGTCATTGGAAAGAGGTCATCGGCACAATCCTAACGCAACTTGAACGGGCTCAAAAGGAGTTCGTATGTAGAAGTTATGTGTACTCATAGGTTCAGTCAAATAGGCGAATCATGCATTCAAAAAGGTAAAAATTTTATTGTCTCAAATCCAAGAAAAATTGATGCTAAGTCGAAGAGCCTGTCACCACGATTCTGACGTCATTTGTTTCACCTTGAACGGAGCTCGTACGAGTAAGATATAGTCGGTAAAAGTTGAGGGTTGGCCATGCTGACTAGATAGTATAATGATGACATCATCATGATGACATGTCAGACTAAGTGGCAGTTGTTGGCATGGCATGTCTAGATGTTGAGACATGGTAGATGGTGGCATCTGACTCAACAGATCACGTGGCAGGTCTAAGGATTTGGACCAATTCAGGATGACATGTGTCACTAACAGGCACATGAGTGAATGCCACGTGGCCCAATGATTGGGTGCCACGTGGCACATGTGGCGATTTACTTGTTAAAAGGTTTATTTGTGGAGGTCAAACACTTAACCTCTTGCTTCCTATTTTCACTCTCCAACAATATACCAAGCAACTTTCATTGCTACATATACGGGCCTGCTTTCTATTTAAAGAATGATAATAGAAACAAATCCCTATAAAAGGGGGTCAGGTGGTTTGAACCCCAAGGAGGAATGATCTAGGTGGGTCCAAAAGACCTAAAAATCTTGCAGTCTTAGAACCTGACGAAATCAACATAATTGGAAAGAGGTCGCTGACACGAACCTAACGCAACTTGAACGGGCTCAAAAGAAGTTCGTATGTAGAAGTTATGTGCAGTCAAAAATTTGGTCAAATAGGCGAATCAGGTGTTCAAAAAGGTAAAAATTTGATTTTTTTAAATCTAAGCAAAAATGATGCCAATTCGAAGAGCTTCTCACCACAATTCTGACGCTGCTCGTTTTGCCTCGATCAGAGCTCGTACAAGCAAGATATAGCTGGTTAAAGTTGAGTGTTGACCATGCTGACCAGATAGTTGTTGACGTGGTAGATCCAGAGTTTGACACATGGCAGATGGCAGTATCTGAGTCAGTAGATAATGTAGGTCTGAAGATGTGGACAATTCTAGCATGACACGTGTCACTAACGGACGAATGAGGTAATGTTGCGTGGCCCAATGATTGCGTGCCACATGGCACATGTGGCAGTTTGATTGTCAAAAGGTTTGTTTATGGGGGTCAAACCCCTGACCTCCTACTTACTTTTTTCACTTTCCACCATTATACCAAGCGGCTTTCTTTGCTACATATACAGGCCTCCTTTCTATTTAATGAATGATAATAGAAATGAATCCCTATAAAAGTGGGTCGGGTGGTTTGAACCCCCAGTGGGGAGGAATGATCTAGGTGGATACAACAGAACTAAATTTTTTGCAAAACAGGAGTTCAAAAAGGTGAAAAATTGATTGTCTCAAATCCAAGCAAAAATAATGCCAATTCGAAGAACTCGTTGCCAAGATTCTGACGCCGCTCGTTTCGCCTCGATTAGAGCTCATACGAACAAAATATGGCTGGACAAAGTTCAGGGTTGACCATGCTGACTAGATAGTTGTTGACGTGGCAGATCTAGAGTTTGACACGTGGCAGATGGCAGTATTTGAATCAGGTGTTCAAAAAGGTGAAAAATTAAATGTCTCAAATCCAAGCAAAAATGATGTCAAGTCGAAGAGCTCATCGCCACAATTCCAACATTGCTCATTTTGCCTTGATTAGAGCTAGTACGAGCAAGATATAGCTGATCAAACTTCAAGGTTGACCATGCTAACTAGACAATACAATGATAATGTCAGCATGCTGACATGGTAGACACAATGGTAGTTGTTTGATGTCGCAGGTCTAGAGGTTGACACATGGCCGATGGCGGCATCTGAGTCAGCAAATGACATGGCAGCTCTAAAGATGTGGACCAATCTAGCGTGACACATGTCACTGATGGATGAATGAGGTAATGCCATGTGGCCCAATGATTGGGTGCCACGTGGCACATGTGACGGTTTGATTATTAAAAGATTGGTTTGTGGGAGTCGACCCTTGCTATTTTCACTCTCCACCAATATACCAAGCGGCTTTCTTTGCTACATTTACGAGCATCATTTCTATTTAAAGAATGATAATAGAAACAAATCCCTATAAAAGGGGGTCAGGTGGTTTGAACCTCCAATGGGAAGGAATGATCTAAATGGATCCAGAACACCTAAAACATTTGCAGTCTCAGAACCTGACTGAATCAACGTCAATGGAAAGAGGTCGTTGGCACGATCATGACACAACTTGAACAGGCACAAAAGGAGTTCATATGCAGAAGTTATGTGTAGTCAAAGGTTCAGTCAAACATGGGAATTAGGCGTTCAAAAAGGTGAAAAATTAATTTTCTCAAATCCAAGCCAAAATGATGCCAAGTCGAAGAGCTTGTTGTCACGATTTCGACACCACTCATTTCGCCTCGATCGGAGTTCATACGAACAAGATATGGCTAGTCAAAGTTGAGGGTTGACCATGCTGACTAGACAATACAATGATGGCGTCAGCATGCTGACATGGCAGACATAGTGGTAGTTGTTGGTATGGTAGGTTTAGAGTTTGACACGTGGCAGATGTCGGCATCTGAGTCAGTAGATGACATGGCAGGTCTGAAGATGTGGACCAATCCAGCATGACACATGTTATTGACGAAAGAATGAGGTAATGCCACGTGGCCCAATGATTGGGTGCCACGTGGCACATGTGGCAATTTGATTATTAAAAGGTTGGTTTGTGGGGTTTGAACCCCTGACCTCCTACTTGCTATTTTCACTCTCAACCAATATACCAAGTAGCTTTCTTTCCTACATATACAAGCCTCCTTTCTATTTAAAGAATGATAATAGAAACGAATCCCTATAAAAGGGGGTCGGGTGGTTTGAACACCCAGTGGGGAATAATGATCCAGATGGATTCAGAAGAAATAAATATTTTACAATTTCAGAACCTGACAGAATCAACATCATTGGAAAGAGGTCGCTGACACGATCCTAATGTAACATGAATGGGCTTATAAGGAGTTTGTATGCAGAAGTTATGTGCAGTCAAAGGTTTGGTCAAACAGGTGAATTAGGCATTAAAAAAAATGAAAAATTGATTGTCTCAAATCTAAGCAAAAATGATGCCAAGCCGAAGAGCTCGTCGCCACCATCCCGACTAGATAGTACAATGATGACGTCAGCATGCTGACATTGCAGACATAGTGGCAGTTTTTGACGTGGCAGATCTAGAGTTTGACAGGTGGCAGATGGCGGCATCTAAGTTAGAAGATGACGTGGCAGATCTCAAGATGTGGACCAATCTAGTGAGACACGTGTCATTGACAGACGAATGAGGTAATGCCATGTGGCCCAATGATTGGATGCCACGTGGCACATATGGCGGTTTGATTGTTAAAAGGTTGGTTTCTGAGGGTCGAACCCCTGACCTCCTTCTTGCTTTTTTCACTCTCCACCAATATACCAAGTGGCTTTCTTTGCTACATATACATGCCTCCTTCTATTTAATGAATGATAATAGAAACAAATCCCTATAAAGGGGGTCGGGTGGTTTGAACCCCTAGTGGGGAGGAATGATCTAGGTGGATATAGAAGAACTAAAAATTTTGCAATCTTAGAACCTAACGGAATCATCATTGGAAAGAGGTCGCTAACATAATTCTGACGCAACTTGAATGGGTTCAAAAGGAATCAGTATTGTAGAAGTTATGTGCAGTCAAATGTTTGGTCAAACAGGCGAATCAGACTTTCAAAAAGGTGAAAAATTGATAATCTCAAATCCAAGCACAAATGATGCCAATTCGAAGAGCACTTCTCCATGATTCTGACGCCGCTTGTTTCACCTCAATCGGAGCTCGTACGAGCAAGATATGGATGGTCAAAGTTGAGGGTTGACCATGTTGACTAGACAATACAATGATGATGTCAGCATGCTGACATGGCAGACATAGTGGTAGTTGTTGACATGACAGGTCCAGATGTTGACACGTGGTAGATGGTGCCATTTGACTCAACAAATGACGTGGCAAGATTAAAAATGTGGACCAATCCAACGTGACACGTATCACTGACGAATGAATGAGTGAATGCCATGTGGCCCAATGATTGGGTGCCTCATGGCACATGTGGTGATTTGCTTGTTAAAAATTTGGTTTGTGGGGGTCGAACCCCTGACCTCCTTCTTCTTATTTTCACTCTCCACCAATATACCAAGTGACTTTCATTGCTACATATACGGGCCTCATTTCTATTTAAAGAATGATAATAGAAACAAATCCCTATAAAAGGGGGTCGAGTGGTTTGAACTCCCAGTTGGGAGGAATGATCTAGGTGGATCTAGAACACCTAAAAATCTTGTCGTCTCAGAACCTGACGGAATCAACATCATTAGAAAGAGGTTACTGACATGATCCTTATGTAACTTAAATGGGCTCAAAAGGAGTTCGTATGTAGAAGTTATGTGCAGTCAAAGGTTCGGTCAAACAGATGAATCAGACGTTCGAAAAGGTGAAAATTAATTTTCTCAAATCCAAGCAAAAATGATGCCAAGTCGAAGAGCTCGTCACCACAATTCTGGTGCCGATCATTTTGCCTCGATTAGAGCTTGTACAAGCAAGATGTGGTTGGTCAAAGTTGAGGGTTGACCATGCTGACTAGATAGTACAATGATGATGTCAGCATGTTGACAAACAGACACAATGGCAGTTGTTGATGTGGCAGAACCAGAGTTTGACACGTGGCAAATGGTGGCATTTGAGTTAGCAGATGACTTGGCAGGTCTGAAGATATGGACCAATCCAAGATAATGCCATGTGACACGTGTGACTGACGGATGAATGAGGTAATGCTACGTGGCCCAATGATTGGGTGCCACGTGGCACATGTGGTGGTTTGATCGTTAAAAGGATGGTTTGTCGGGGTCGAACCCCTGACCTCCTGCTTGATTTTTTCACTCTCCACCAATATACCAAGCGGCTTTCGTTGCTACATATATAGGCCTCCTTTCTATTTAATGAATGATAATAGACACGAATCCCTATAAAAAGGGGTCGTGTGGTTTGAACCCCCAGTGGGGAGGAATGATCCAGGTGGATACAGAAAAACTAAAAAATTTGCAGTCTTAGAACCTGATAGAATTAAAATCATTGCAAAGAGGTCACTGATATGATCCTGACGCAACTTGAACGGGCTCAAAAATAGTTCGTATGCAAGAGTTATGTGCAGTCAAAGGTTTGGTCAAACAGGTGAATCAAGCATTCAAAAAGGTGAAAACTTGATTGTCTCAAATCCAACCAAAAATGATGCCAAGTCGAAGAGTTCATTGCCACGATTTTGACGCTGCTCATTTTGCCTCAATTGGAGCTCGTACGAGGAAGATATGGTTGGTCAAAGTTTAGGGTTGACCATGTTGACTAGATAATACAATTATGACGTCAGCATGCTGACATGGCAGACACAATGGTAGTTATTGACGTGGTAGGTCCAGAGGTTGATACATGGCAGATAGCAGCATCTAAGTCAGCAGATGACCTGGTAGGTCTGATGATGTGGACCAATCTAGTGTGACACGTGTCACTGATGGATGAATGAAGTAATGCCACATGGCCCAATGATTGGGTGCCATGTGGCACATGTGGCGGTTTGATTGTTAAAAGATTAGTTTGTGGGGGTCGAACCCCTAACCTCCATCTTGCTATTTTTACTCTCCACCAATATATCGGGCGGCTTTCTTTGCTACATATATAGGCTTCCTTTCTATTTAAAGAATGATAATAGAAACAAATCCCTATAAAAGGGGGTGGGGTGGTTTGAACCCCCAGTGGGAAGGAATGATCTAAATGAATCCAAAAGACCTAAAAATTTTGCAGTCTCAAAACCTAACAGAATCAACGTCATTCGAAAGAGGTCATTGGTACGATCCTAACGCAATTTGAACGGGCTCAAAAGGAGTTCGTATGCAGAAGTTATGTGTAGTCAAAAGTTCAGTCAAACAGGTGAATCATGCATTCAAAAAGGTGAAAAAATTATTGCCTCAAATCCAAGCAAAAATGATGCCAAGTTGAAGAGCTCGTCGCCATGATTTCGACGCCACTTGTTTCAGTTTGATCAGAGCTCGTACGAGCAAGATATGGTCGGTCAATGTTGAGGGTTGACCATGCTGACTAGACAATACAATGATGATGTCATCATGTTGACATGATAGACATTGTGGCAGTGTTGTTGTGGCAAGTCTAGATGTTGACACGTGGCAGATGGCGGCATATGATTCAATAGATGACGTCGCAGATCTGAAGATGTGGACCAATCAAGCGTGACACATGTCACCGATGGATGAATGAGCAAATGCCACGTGCCCCAATGATTGGGTGCCACATGGAACATGTGGCGATTTGCTTGTTAAAAGGTTGGTTTGTGGGGGTCGAACCCCTGATGTCCTGCTTCTTATTTTCACTCTCCACCAATATACCAATCGGCTTTCATTGCTACATATACAGACCTCCTTTCTATTTAAAAAATGATAATAGAAACAAATCCCTATAAAATGAGGTCAGGTGGGTTGAATCCCCAGTGGGGAGGAATGATCTAGGTGGATCCAGAAGACCTAAAAATCTTGCAGTCTCAGAACCTAACGGAATCAACATCATTGGAAAGAGGTCGCTGACACGATCCTAACACAACTTGAACGGGCTCAAAAGGAGTTCGTATGCAGAAGTTATGTGCAATCAAATGTTTGGTCAAATAGGCAAATCAAGCATTCAAAAAGTTGAAAACTTGATTATCTCAGATCTAAGAAAAAATGATGCCAAGTCGAAGAGCTCGTCACCACGATTTTGACGCCACTCGTTTCGCCTCCATCAGAGCTCGTATGAGCAAGATATGGCTGGTCAAAGTTGAGGGTTGACCATGCCGACAAGATAATACGGTGGTGATGTCATCATGTTGACATGGCAGACACTGTGGCAGTTGTTGACATGGCAGATCCAGAGTTTGACACATGGCAGATAGCGGCATCTGAGTCAGCAGATGATGTGGTAGGTTTGAAGATGTGGACCAATCCATCGTGACACGTGTCACTGACGTATGAATTAGGTAATGCCATGTGGCCCAATGATTGGATGCCATGTCGTACATGTGGCGATTTGATTGTTAACAGTTGAGTTTGTGGGGGTTGATCCCCTGACCTCCTGCTTACTTTTTTCACTCTCCACCAATATACTAAGCGACTTTCTTTGCTACATATATAGGCCTCCTTTATATTTAATGAATGATAATAGAAACGAATCCATATAAAAGGGGGTCGGTGGTTTGAACCCCCAGTGGGGAGGAATGATCCAGGTGGATACAGAAGAACTAAAAATTTTGTAGTCTTAGAACTTGAAGGAATCACCATCATTGGAAAGATGTTGCTGACACGATCCTAACGCAACTTGAATGGGCTCAAAAGGAGTTCGTATGCATAAGTTATGTGCAGTCAAAGGTTTAGTCAAACATGTGAATTAGGGGTTCAAAAGGTGAAAAATTAATTGTCTCAAATCCAAGCAAAAATGATGCCAAGTTGAAGAGCTTGTCACTACGATTCTGATGCAGCTCATTTTGTCTCAATTAGAGCTCGTACGAGCAAGATATGGCCGGTCAGAGTTGAGGGTTGACCATGCTGACTAGACAATACAATGATGATGTCAACATGTTGACATGGCAAACACAGTGGTAGTTGTTGACCTGGGAGGTCCACAGGTTAACACATGGCAGATGGCAACATTTGAGTCAGCAGATGACGTGGCAGCTCTAATGATGTTGACCAATGTACCGTGACACATGTCATTGACGGATGAATGAGGTAATGCCACGTGGACCAATGATTGGGTGCCACGTGGCACATGTGAGGTTTGATTGTTAAAAGATTGGTTTGTGGGGGTCAAACCCCTGACATCCTGCTTGCTATTTTCATTCTCCACCAATATACCAAGTGGCTTTCTTTACTACATATACCAAGTGGGGAGGAATGATCCAGGTGGCTCCAGAAGACTGAAAATTTTTGTAGTCTGAGAACATGACGGAATCAGCATCATTAGAAAGAGGTTGCTGACACAATCCTAACGCAACTTGAATGGGCTCAATGGGAGTTCGTATGTAGAAGTTATGTGCAGTCAAAGGTTCAGTCAAATAGATGAATTAGGAGTTCAAAAAGGTGAAAATTTGATTGTATCAAATCCAAGAAAAAACGATGCCAAGTTAAAGAGATCATTGTCATGATTTTGACGCTACTCGTTTCGTCTCGATTGGAGCTCATACGAACAAGATATGGCCAGTCAAAGTTGAGGGTTGGCAATGCTGACTAGATAGTACAATGATGATGTCAGCATGCTGACATGGCAGACATAGTAGCAGTTGTTGACGTGGCAGGTCCAGAGTTTGACACGTGGTAGATGGTGGCATCTAAGTCAACAGATGACGTGGCAGGTCTGAAGATGTGGACCAATCCAGCGTGACACATGTCACTGACGGAAGAATGAGGTAATGCCACATGGCCCAATGATTGGGTGCCACGTGGCATATGTGGCAGTTTGATTGTTAAAATGTTGGTTTGTGGGGTTTGAAACCCTGACCTCCTGCTTACTATTTTCACTCTCCAATATACCAAGTGACTTTTTTTGCTACATATACGAGCCTCCTTTCTATTTAAAGAATGATAATAGAAACGAATCCTATAAAAGGATGTCGGGTGGTTAGAACCCCTAGTGGGGATTAATGATCTAGATGGATACAAAAGAACTAAAAATTTGCAGTCTCAGAACCTGACAGAATCGGTATCATTGGGAAGAGGTCGCTGACACGATCCTAATGCAACTTGAATGGGCTCAAAAGGGGTTTGTATGCAGAAGTTATGTGCAGTTAAAGGTTTGGTCAAATAGGTGAATCAAGCGTTTACAAAGGTGAAAAATTGATTGTCTCAAATCCAAGCAAAAATGATGCCAAGTCGAAGAGCTCGTCGCCATGATTTTGCCGACGCTCGTTTCACTCGATTGAAGCTCGTACGAGCAAGATTTGGCTGGTCAAAATTAAGGGTTGACCATGTTAACTAGACAGTACAATGGTGACATCAACTTGCTTACATGGCAGACACAGTGATAGTTGTTGACGTAATAGGTCCAAAGGTTGACACATGGTAGATGGCGACATCTGAGTTAGCAAATGACATGGCAAGTCTGAAGATGTGGACCAATCCAGTGTGACATGTGTTACTGACAGACGAATCAGGTAATGCCATGTGGCCTAATGATTCGGTGCCACATGGCACATGTGGCAGTTTGATTGTTAAAAGGTTGGTTTGTGGGGTTGAACCTTGCTATTTTCACTCTCCACCAATATACCAGGCGGCTTTCTTTGCTACATATACGGGCTTCTTTTCTATTTAAAGAATGATAATAGAAGCGAATCCCTATAAAAGGGTGTTGGGTGGTTTGAACCCCCATTGGAAAGGAATGATTTAAATGGATCCAGAAGACCTAAAAATTTTGCAGTTTCAGAACCTGACGGAATCAACGTCATTAGAAAGAGGTCGCTAGCACGATCCTGACACAATTTGAATAGGCTCAAAAGGAGTTTGTATGCAGAAGTTATGTGCAGTCAAAGGTTCGGTCAAACAGGGGAATCATGCATTCAAAAAGGTGAAAATTTTATTGTCTCAAATCCAAGCAAAAATGATGCCAAGTCAAAGAGCTCGTTGCCACGATTTCGACGCTACTCATTTTGCCTTGATCGGAGCTCGTACGAGCAAACTATGGTCGGTCAAAGTTGAGGGTTGACCATGCTGACTAGACAGTACAATGATGACATCATCATGCTGACATGGCTGACACAGTGGCAGTTGTTGGTGTGGCAGGTCCATATGTTGACATGTGGAAAGTGGTAGTATATGATTCAACAGATGATGTGGCAGGTCTGATGATGTGGACCAATCCACTGTGATACGTGTCACTGACGAACGAATGAGTGAATGCCATGTGGCCTAATGATTGGGGGTCACGTAGCACATGTGGCAATTTACTTGTTAAAAGGTTGGTTTGTGGGGGTTGAACCCCTAACCTCATGCTTCTTATTTTCACTCTCCACCAATAGACCAAGCAGCTTTTATTGCTACATATACGGACCTCCTTTCTATTTAAAGAATGATAATAGAAGCAAATCCCTATAAAAGGGGGTCGGGTGGATTGAACGCCCAGTGGGGAGGAATGATCTAGGTGGATTCAGAAAACCTAAAAATATTGCAGTCTTAGAACCTAACGGAATTTGCATCATTGGAAAGAGGTCCCTGACACGATCCTAACGCAACTTGATCGGGCTCAAAAGGAGTTCATATGTAGAAGTTATGTGCAGTCAAAAGTTTTGTCAAATAGGTGAATCAAGCATTTTGAAAAGGAGAAAAATTAATTTTCTCAGATCCAAGAAAAAATGATGCCAAGTCGAAGAGCTCATCGCTAGGATTCTAACGTCGCTTGTTTTACCTCGATCAGAGCTCGTACGAGCAAGATATGGCTGGTCAAAGTTGAGGGTTGACCATGCCAACTAGATAGTACAATGATGATGTCATCATGCTGACATGGTAGACATAGTGGTAGTTGTTGATGTGGCAGATCCAGAGTTTAACACGTGGCAGATGCCGGCATCTGAGTCAGCAGATGACATGGCAGATCTGAAGATGTGGACCAATCCAACGTGACACGTGTCACTGACGTATAAATGAGGTAATGCCATGTAGCCCAATGATTGGGTGCCATGTGGCACATGTGGTGGTTTGATTGTCAAAAGGTTGGTTTGTGGGGGTCGAACCCCTAACCTCCTACTTGCTTTTTTCACTCTCCACCAATATACCAAGTGACTTTCTTTTCTACATATACGGGCCTCCTTTCTATTTAATGAATGATAATAGAAACAAATCGCTATAAAAGGGGTCGGGTGGTTTGAATCCCTAGTGGGGAGGAATGATCCAGGTGGATATAAAAGAACTAAAAATTTTGTAGTCTTAGAACTTGATGGAATCAACATCATTGGAAAGAGGCCGCTGACATGATTCTGACGTAACTTGAACGAACTCAAAAGGAATTTGTATGCAGAAGTTATGTGCAGTCAAAGGTTTGGTCCAATAGGTGAATCAGGTATTCAAAAAAGTAAAAAATTGATTGTCTCAAATCCATGCAAAAATGATGCCATGTCAAAGAGCTCATTGCCACGATTTTGATGCTGCTCATTTCACCTTGATCAAAGCTCGTACGAGCAAGATATGGCCGGTCAAAGTTGTGGGTTAACAATGCTGACTAGACAATACAATGATGATGTCAGCATGCCGACATGGCAGACATAGTGGTAGTTGTTGACGTGGTAGGTCCAAAAGTGGCAGATGGCAACATGTGAGTTAACAGATGACGTGGTAGGTCTAATGATGTGGACCAATCTAGCGTGACACATGTCATTGACAGATGAATGAGGTAATGCCACGTGGCCCAATGATTGTGTGCCATGTGGCACATGTGGCGGTTTGATTGTTAAAAAATTGGTTTGTGGGGTTTGAATCCTTGACCTCCTGTTTTCTATTTTCACTCTCCAACAATATACCAAGCGGCTTTCTTTACTACATATACGGGCCTCCTTTGTATTTAAAGAATGATAATAGAACGAATCCCTATAAAGGGGGTCGGGTGGTTTGAACCCCAAGTGTGGAGGAATGATCCAGGTGGATCCAAAAGGCTAAAACTTTTGTAGTCTGAGAACATGACAGAATCGACATCATTGGAAAAAGGTTGCTGACACGATCCTAACGCAACTTGAATGGGCTCAAAAGGAGTTCGTATGCAGAAGTTATGTGCAGTCAAAGGTTCAGTTAAACAGGTGAATCAGGTGTTCAAAAAGGTGAAAAATTGATTGTCTCAAATCTAAGCAAAAATGATGCCAAGTCGAAGAGCTCGTCATCACGATTTCGACGCTGCTCGTTTTGCCTCGATCGGAGCTCATACGAACAAGATTTGCTCGGTCAAAGTTAAGGGTTGACCATGCTGACTAGACAGTACAACGATGATGTCAACATGCTGACATGCAGACATAGTGGTAGTTGTTGATGTGGCAGGTCTAGAGTTTTACACGTGGTAGATGGCGGCATCCAAGTTAGAAGATGACATGGCAGGTCTGAAGATGTGGACCAATCCAACGTGACACGTGTCGTTGATAGAAGAATGAGGTAATGCCACGTGCCCCAATGATCGGGTGCCACGTGGTGCATGTGGCTTTTTGATTGTTAAAAGGTTGGTTTTTGAGGATCAAACCCCTAACCTCCTACTTGCTATTTTCACTCTCCACCAATATACCAAGCGACTTTCTTTGCTACATATACGTGCCTCCTTTCTATTTAAAGAATAATAATAGAAACAAATCCCTATAAAAGGAGGTTAGGTAGTTTGAACCACTAGTGAGGAATAATGATCTAGATGGCTACAGAAGAACTAAAAAAAAATGTAGTCTCAAAACCTAACAGAATCAGCATCATTGGAAAGAGGTTGCTGACACGATCCTGACACAACTTGAATGGGCTCAAAAGGAGTTTGTATGTAGAAGTTATGTGCAGTCAAAAGTTTAGTCAAACAGGGGAATCAAGCATTCAAAAAGGTGAAAATTTGATTTTTTTCAAATCCAAGCAAAAATGATGCTATGTCGAAGAGCTCGTCGCCACGATTTCAACGCCACTCGTTTCACCTCGATCAGAGCTTGTACAAGCAAGATATGGCCGGTTAAAGTTGAGGGTTGACCATGTCAACTAGATAGTATAATGATGACATCAGCATGCTGACATGACAGACACTATGGCAGTTGTTGACGTGGTAGGTCCAGAGGTTGACACATGGCAGATGGCAGCATCTGAGTCAGCAGATGGCGGCATCTGAGTTAGCAGATGACATGGTAGGTCTGAAGATGTGGACCAATCCAGTGTGACACATGTCACTGACGGATGAATGAGGTAATGCCATGTGGCCTAATGATTGGGTGCCACGTGGCATATGTGATGGTTTGATTATTAAAATGTTGGTTTGTTGGGTCGAACCTTGCTATTTTCACTCTCCACAAATATATGAAGCGGCTTTCTTTGCTACATACACGGGCTTCCTTTCTATTTAAAGAATGATAATAGAAACGAATCCCAATAAAAGGGGGTCGGGTGGTTTGAACCCCTAGTGGGAAGGAATGATCTAAATTGATCCAAAAGACCTAAAAAAATTTGTAGTCTCAAAACCTGACGGAATCAACGTCATTGGAAAGAGGTCATTGGCACAATCCTGACACAACTTGAACGAGCTCAAAAGGAGTTTGTATCCAGAAGTTATGTGTAGTCAAAGGTTGGGTCAAATAGGTGAATCATGTGTTCAAAAAGGTGAAAATTTATTGTCTCAAATCAAAGCAAAAATGATGCCAAGTCGAAGAGCTCATCACCACTATTCTGACGCTGCTTGTTTCGCCTTGATTGGAGCTCATACGAGCAAGATATGGATGGTCAAAGTTGAGGGTTGACCATGCTGACTAGATAGTATTATGATGATGTCATTATGCTGACATGACATACATAGTGGCAATTGTTGGCATGGCAAGTCCTGATATTGACACATGGCAGGTGGCGGCATCTAACTCAGCAGATGACGTGGCAGGTCTGAAGATGTGGACCAATCCAGCATGACATGTGTCACTGACAGATGAATGAGTGAATGCCACGTGGCCCAATGATTGGGTGCCACGTGGCACATGTGGCGATTTTCTTGTTAAAAGGTTGTTTTGTGGAGGTCAAACACCTGACCTCCTGCTTCCTATTTTCACTCTCCACCAATATACCAAGCGGCTTTCATTGCTACATAAACGGGCCTCCTTTCTATTTAAAGAATGATAATAGAAATAAATCCCTACAAAAGGGGGTCAGGTGGTTTGAACCCTCAATGGGGAGGAATGATCTAAGTGGATCCAGAAGACCTAAAAATCTTGCAGTCTCAGAACCTAACGGAATCAGCATCATCGGAAAGATGTCGCTAACACGATCCTAATGCAACTTGAATGAACTCAAAAGGAGTTTAATATGCAGAAGTTATGTGCAGTCAAAGGCCCAAATCTATGAAATCTCTAAGTGTTTTCCCCTTTAGAAATGCAAGGAAAAACATCCCAAAATCGACTAAGTCTAAAATCTTGACTTTTCCTTGTGTTTTTAGCATTTTTAAGGTTTTGGAGTTCAGAGATCTCCCCTTCGTCATGTCATCCTAATTAGCTCCGAGCTCCGACTCTTTCCCTTTGAAAATTCAGCTAAGTGTTTCAGAGTTTCAGACTTCAAAATTTTCTTCTTCCCTCTTCTTTTTCTTTTGGAAGACAAAAGACAAAAGGCTCGAAGCCCGATCCTCGACAGGTGTTAAATTTTCTAAGGCATTCATTCTGCCACTCCGTGGAGCATTTTTGGGGACCCACGATAGGCTTGCAAAACCACAAAAAGAAGACAAGTGGTAGGTTTCATCATCTCAACATTTAAAGAACCCAAAGAAGGCCACGTGGTATAATCTGTGAGGTCAATTATTTTACCTCCCTTATTGTGATCATTATGCCGTGCAGTAGATGACAGTATCAGACCTTAGTGATTATGTTTCATTATGTAGACTTGATTTTTATCCACTGTTTATGTTAGGACATTGATTTGACATATGCGATTCATTTTGATCATAGTGATGCTATTTGTGGAAATTGGTTTTACGAGTTTATATTTGATGATGTGTTGTGATGAGATTCTAGTGACTATGTGATATGGACTAATTGACATATGTTTGGATAGTGCAGTTAATTTGGATTTTTGTATTGATGGATATTGTTGTATTTGTTTGTGTGAATTTAATTTTCAGATGCTTCAGCTGTCACTTTTCATGACAAAACTGACACTTGATCGAGATGTGCAGGTTTTACATTCCCTAGCCACGGGAAATCAGAGGTAGGATTCACACCATGTTATTCCCTGTTAAGCCGATCCATTCCCAAGAGGGATAAGGATCACATGTGTAATTGAATGATGATTTATTGTGCTTGGTTTAATTTTAATTATTTTTAGCCTTAGTACCCTTTCCTTTTCTTATTTTTGATTAATATTAAGTGTTGTAAAATTTTATTTGATTTATGCCCTTGGTATTTTTATTATTTTTTTTGGGCCATTTAAATGTGGATTTTTGACCCCTTTCATGAACCCTAGGGTCCCAAAAGTTACCCTAGGTGGTCAACCATGAGTCTAGGGTCAACTTGGACTACCTAACCTTAGTTTTGACTCACCTTAGGTCACCCTAAACCATGGTTGAGTAAAAGTGACGAATTTGGAAAGAGGGAAGATGAGGGATGGGCTTTGCCTTGGGAAGAACCTATCTCCCATCCCTAAGTCTTGGGAATCATTCCCAAGGAAGACTTGGGAGGTCTCCAAGAGTCCTCCTAAACTCCCATGTGAGTGGGAGCACCACTCAAGACCATTGTCTCCTTGAGGAGTGAGTGGGAATCCAACTCACCATTTGTCCCCCTCCCACTTGTGTGGAAGCACAAGTGGATGAGGTGGAGAAGGAGGTGGAGTGGGAGGAGGACATTTGTCATCCTCTTACCTTCTCACTCTTACATGTGGCATTTGGAGGAGGGAGGAGTTGGTGACAAATGTCACCTTCTCATTCCCTCAAGGCCAAGTTGATGGCCTATAATAGCTCCTCTTGAAGAGGAGCGGGGGTTCTTCTCGTTCTTCTTTTTCTAGTTCTTTTCCTTAGAATTTTATGGTGCTTTTCCTTGTAAAAAAAAAAATTTAGTTTGCTTGCTATCTTTGGGGGAGTTGTGAGAAGTTTGGAAGAAATTCTAGAAGTTGGAAGACTTGGGAAGGCTTGGAGCTCTTCACCAATTCTACTTCCATTGTCAAGGCCTTGAAGGTAGGCCACTTAACTTGCTTCTTACTTTGCTTAAATGATTAATCATGTTTTAGATTTTGGTTGTGTGTTGTTTGCATTGTGTTGCATTGTGATGTTTACATTGTGATGTTGGGTTGGGTGTTATGGTGAGAGCACCTCCAATGGAGGTAATGCTCAACTTGTATGGGTAGGGGAGAGGAACAATCCTTGGTCCTTTCCCACAGTTGTATTTGTGCCTTGAGGGCTTTTATTTGTGGAGGAGAATATTGAATGGCAATAGTGCCATGGAGATTTTATGTGATATTTGTGGAGGTTGGTGTTATGGAGATTTTATGTGATATTTGTGGAGGTTGGTGTTATGGATATTTTTGGCTTGAGGCCATAGTTTGTGATTTATTGGATGGCAAGAGTGCCATGGAGTATTTGTGATTTGGAGGATGGTGGTGTTTGATGATTTTGGCTTGAGGCCATGTGTTGTGATCTTTATCATTTGGGAGCCCCTTTAAGTTGAGAGGTCTATTCCCTACCCTCACCAAGCTCATTTTTATGAGCATAGTTATGTGATAAACCTATGGGGATGTTCTGATTTTGTGTTAATGTGATTGAATTGTTGTTGTGGAATGAAACCCTGTGTGAATTCTCTACCTCCCTAACTCGGGGGTGACCCTCTTACGGGTCTACGATAGGGAGGAGAGCTATCCTTTCTTAATGGCTGGTTTTGTGGAATTCTGTTGTGGTGTTTGTTGCAGGTTTTATGTGGAGGAAGAAAGTGGATAAAAGTCTTCTTGTGTGGATTTAGTGATGGTTTTCTTTTGGCTGTTGAAGCCATGGCCATTATGGCCCTTCTTGTATTTCATTTTTTTGGTGAAAGAATACTAAGACATCTGCCATAGAAATGGTGGAATAAATAGAGAAATGTAAATACTATGTGATCCTATTTAATGTTGTTTATTCCCTGATTTATGAAGTTTGGCTGTCAAAAAAAGTGTAATTGTAAACATTGTCTCTTTTTTACTCTAATGTTGTTATTTCTGATTTGTGGAATTGGGAAGCCTGTAAAAGGCATGCTGAAATGTTAGTTATAAGTTATGCCATTTTCCCCTTTTTGTAAAGAAAGTAGCATTTGGGAATGTAAAATAAATCTGGGGGTTTATGGCAGAAAGAAAGAGAACTAAGAATAATTATCTGTCGCTGAGATGAGAGTACCTTGTAATAGTTGTTATTGGAAGAAAGTAGAATTTTAGTTTAAACTATATTTTGTAGAATTTTAGTTTAAACTGCATTTTATGTTTTAATGCCTTCTACAAAAATAAAATAAAATAAAATAGATGTGTTTTCCTCATTATGTAATCATGTAGTTGATACACAAAAAAAAAAAGAGAAAACCAATCTATGTTATTTCTTTTGAACTAAATGTTTCTATATTTAGTTTGAACCAATGAACTATATTTTTAAACAAATTTTTTTTTTGGAATAAATAGATCTTGTAATTTTCTCTATCTTAGAAATCTGAATAGTTAGAGTTTCTGTTCTCCAAGCTTCATGCAATTATGAGATGGAGGAAATATCATGAAAAATAAATGTATACAGTTTTTTTTTGAGACATTGTTACTTCACGTCATGGATTGTAAAAATCTCATGTTCATTATCATTACAAGATCTGAAATTCCAATAACAATGAAATCTATAACATCGTGCATTCAACATTCAATATCAACCATTGAAAATTGATACCCAAATCAACTAACACATTGAAACACAAATTTGAAACTGTAAATATGAATATCTGATTTCTATGTCATCAATGGTCTTGCAATTTGTTATGCTCGCCTAAGCTAATTGCTTTCAACCATTTTCCCTTTCCTTTTCCTTATATATATATATCTATCATGATATACGCATGAAGTGAATAATGAGTGAAAAAGGGGATGCATTTGTTAGACACTGACAAAGCTTCAAATCCTTAGTAAAGATTTAAAAGAAAAATTTAAAAAAATATATAAAAAAAAAACTAACTAATGGGGTTGTGGGCGGCATACAGAGAACATAAGGGTGTGGGGGAGGAGGCTAAGCCTCGTCCCCCACACCCTCACAAAACCTCAACCCACACCCCATACAGATCCCTTCTCGCCGAAGTCCCGACCACATTTCTCACCCTGCGCACAGCTCCTGCCTCCGAACGCCCACACCTCCCTTGCCTCCCACATGACCTCCGTCGCCATGGACCATCCACCTCCACCTATAGACCCCCGCGCAGCACTCACGACATCGCCCTCACCTCACGGCCGCCACACCACCACGCCGATACTCCTTCCACACAGTGTGCCTCCATGGCTTCCTCAAAACCCTGCATAGGAAACAAAAAAAAAGGAGACAAAACAAAAATAGGAGGAAACACAAAAGAATGGTTAGGGCTTGGGAAAGAGAGAAAGAATAAGATAAGATTAGGGTTTTGTTTTGAGCATGGTAAGGTTGCATTTGAAGTCATTGTTACCATGGGAGATATAAGGAGAAACTTTATATAATGAATTAAAACAAAAGTTTGATATTATAAATATATATATGTACTATATCAAAGCTAGTAAATCACATTAACATTAAAACATATGTATTGTATATACATATTCATATATATTATCAAAACTAATGAATTTTATTTTATTTAAAACAAGTGATTCTTATTGTTATATATATTTTTTGAAGGTATATATATATATACATAAATAATATTGTTTCCAACAAATAAGTAATTTCATTTAAATGATAAATACACTTGATTGTTATAATTATTTTTATAATATAATTATATATATCTGAATGAGTTATCGATCACTTGATACAAAAAAAGATTTAACTAGGGACAGATTCTTTTAATTAAATTAGCGTTGGGAATCGAATCGAGCGTAAATCAAGATAACATCCTAAAACTAAAATTGTAGGTCCTGCATAGAGAACACACACGATTTGTAACCCGAAGACAACTGATGGTAACGCATTAAGTGAACCACAGGATTTACTAAGTCTTTAGAGAGGTTGACCAAAACAAGCAAACCACGCAACCAAGTTAACGAAAGTGTAATAACATCCACCCACGACGAAAACACGTTATGCTAGATTTTAGGGTTTATTTTATGCGTTATTTGAATATTTTAAGTGCGTTTCCATCCATCATTCCACCTTCAATCAAGCGCCATCACGTCACCATTTTAATCATTCTTTTGATTTGAGTTAGGTTAGGGTTCGATGTTGAATTTAGCTTCCCCTAGGTAACTTAGGGGTACAGGTGGAATTGACCTAACCCTAGAAGTGACACACTTCATGTCATATATCCTTAGATAGCCTACACCTCATCAAATAATTTGTCATGTTTACGTCTCAAGCGTAATGCCACCGAGCACACTTGCATGTGCAAGGTGGTTCTTGGGGATAGGGAGAAAAAAATTTCATGGCCCGTGTCGTGACCACATGGTGAAGTGGTCGTGACACGGGCATTTGTGTGTCATGTCTGCACAGGAGATGCGGGCATGACATAATCTATGACTCTTCTGCTATTCCGTGGAGTATACCATCGATGCTTTATTGAAGACCATGGAATGGTAGGAAATTGCCACGTGGACAAAAGACAAGCGATAAGGAAGAAGTCTCTGGGTCCAAGTTCTGCTTCTTTTCTTTCAAAACAATTCTAAGTGTTTCAAAGTTCAAGGATTGAATCTTCCTTCTTCTTCCTTCTCATGGAAAGTAAGAGACGGAAGGCCCGAGCCCCAAACTCCACCAAAACTTTCAAAAATTGGCAAGTCCTTAGACTTTCCTTCTTCCTCCTTCTCTGGGAAGGTGGATGATGGAAGGCCTGAGGCCCGAAGTCTACCGATATAGTAATCTTCCTTTGTATAGTGGAGTTTAGGGGGCAGGGTTTTCTCCTTTCTCCTTCTCTCTTTGAAGGTGAAATGTTGAAGGCCTAAGGCCTGATCTCCGACGGTGTCCACGATCTTCAGAAACAAAGGGAAAAGAGGCAGAATCCAGGATCCTCCGATTAGATTTAGGACAGACAACTGAGAGGGGGGTGAATCATTTGTCGAAAACTTTCTTCCAATTAATGACTTAAATCCTTTTCTTAATTCAGTAGCATAATAATAAATCAATCATGGAAACATAATGCAACAATTCAAGAGCAGAAACACATTACACATATGACACCAAGATTTTTAATGTGGAAAACCCAGTTAAGGGAAAAACTACGGGGTGACTAACCCAAGATTGTATTCTCCGTTAAAAGAATAGGAAGAACAAAATGGCACATGCCAATTAGGGCTCACTGCCCGAGCACACTGCTCACAAGAGGCCCACTGCCTATAGGAGACACACTGTCTACGGAATAATAAGTATTGCATACTTGAACTAAAGAACAACATCTTCACCATGCTTGAGTCAGTTCCATTTAAGCCCAATACTTCTTCTCTGCCTTTCGCTCTGCTCCTTTCTATCGTACTCTCATCTCTCCAAGATACTTTTGAAATGACTTTACAACTCCTTATTTATACAAGACATCGACTTAGGGATAATCATCCAAGTCGGCATACATTACAGAGCAAATACATAAATACAACATGACTAATTACAAAAGACTTCACGCGGATCAACACACTATTGGCCACACAAATATGAGACTTCAATCTTCCTTTAGGAACACGCCATTTTTCACAGAACATCTTCAAGATCATCTGTAAGATGTGTAACTCATCCGGTCAGCCTGACTTGGGAAGAACATCATCATCCAGAAGTATTTCTTCAGTTACGAGCTCAATCCTTAATGCGGACCACCAACACGAACTAGACACAATCCAAAGACCTCCACAAGCTTGCCTGAATCACCAAGAACATCCAAACTACTTCTGCTTACTGAAATCATTCTCTCCTTCATCTGGAACCTCAAGAACATAGTCTGTCATCACTGTCATATTGAAATAGATGCTTGTGGACCTCCAGACCACAAACCAATTGGGTTTTCAATTCACATTGACTTCCTAAACACTCCACCAAATTCATAGAACAAGATATTACATTTTCAGAGCTCATTGGGCCTATTTGTCTCACTCTGTCACCTCTGAACATTTGCCAGAATTGGTTTTACTTAAGTGGCCATAACTTCTTTAGATTTGCATGCGGACCTCTGAAATCTTTATTGGATCATCTTAAGACACATAACTACAAACCCTTTGATGTGCATCCTCTGATATTCATCTTAGCTAGGATCTTTACCTCACTGTCTTCACTGTTCTCTATTTCTGATAGGACTAATTTTCTCAATATCATCAGCATATAGCTCATCCAATCCTTATCATCAATGCAACAAGAGGATGTTGACATCAATGACAACACCAGTTAAGCCCATATTTGCAACAATCTCCTCCTTTGTCATTGATTGCAACATATGATGTGAAAAACTATTTTAACCATCAAGACAAGAACTTCTCCTCACTGACACAACTCCCCCTATCAACAACAACCATTCACATGTCTTCTCTTCCTTTACTGCTCCCCCTTTGATCAGCAACCACTTGTTTTTCACATGTCTTCTCTCCCCCTTTGACATCAATGGCAAAGGGCACATACTTGCATCACTTCAGAATCATACTAGCTACTCCCCCTGAGTAGCAGCTTCCCATCATTAATCCAAACCACAAGATATGACTGTGAGATCCACTGGACTGATACACATCAGTGCACCTTAATTCAGAACTGGAGGGGTAATAACCCCTAACTTCTCCCTAAGATACTCAAAAGAGTCCTTAGGTAGAGGTTTAGTAAAAATATCTGCAATCTGATCCTTGGAAGGCACAAACTCCAATCTAACTTCATTCTTGTTCACTTGCTCTCTCAAAAAGTGAAAGTTGATGGATATATGTTTAGTCTTTGAATGCAACACCAGATTTTTTGATATGTTAATTGCACTTGAATTATCATAGAAGATTGTGATAAGTTCTTCATACTCCACTCTGATATCTCTTAGCATTTTCTTCATCCACAATACTTGAGTGCAACTACCTACTACTGCAGTATATTCTACTTTTGCAGTGGATAGAGATATTGCCTCTTGTTTCTTACTCAGCCAGGAAACCAATCTCTTCTCCAAAAAGAATGCTCCACCACTGGTACTCTCACGGTCATCTACATATCCTGCCCAATCTGCATCTATATATGCATGAAGAGAGAAATCATGATCTCTAGGATACCACAAACCATACTCAACTGTCCCTTTTAGATATCTAAAGATCCTCTTGATTGCCATGACATGAGATTCTCTACGATCAGCTTGGAATCTAGCAACAAGACCAACAACATTCATAATGTTAGGTCTAGTTTGAGTGAGATACAAAAGTCCTCCAATCATTGACCTGTACTTTTTTTGATTAGCCATAGGAGAGTCATCATCTTTGCTCAATTTACATCTGGTTGCCATGGGAGTACTCATTGGTTTTGAGTCTTCCATCCCAAATTTCTTCAACAATTCTTTCACATATTTGGTCTGAGAAATGAAGATTCCTTTCTTTGTTTGAGTGATTTGTAGACCCAAGAAGAAATTCATTTCCCCAAACATGGACATCTCAAATTCACTTTTCATTTGATTTGTAAAAGTTTTGCACATACTATCTCTTCCTCCAAAAATGATATCATCAACAAACACTTCAACAATCAAGATATTTTTATGATCAATTTTGAAGTACAAATTACTATCAGCAGTACCTTTGTTGAAACCAATCTTCAAAAGATTGTTGGGAATTAAGGTGTCTCAACCTTGGTAATTCTCTGCATTTGTAATGTTTATATTTATTATTTAATTGCCTATGTTATAAATATTTGGAAAATCTATATTGTCATGTTGTGGGATGTGGCACGGTGATGTGTCAATCCTACATGGATTATGACAACTTGTATTTTTGTCCTCACATGAGGAGATAGGCATCCCACTTAGTGGTAGGAATATTCTTCCATGTGTCGGCATCTTCTATGTTGTGTAAAGAATGTTTGACCAAAACAGTTATGACGGATTCCTATGACGAATCTATGACATGTAAGAGTCGAGAATAGAAGGTTGTAAGACATGTGATGACATGTGTCATGAAGCATCTTTGAATAAGGCATATTTGGGCACTCCAAGGTGGAATATGACATGTTGTAAGAGAATATGCTATTTATAGCATGTGTATGACAGATTCTCTTACAGTTGTAAGTTGTAACCGCTATGACAGATTCTATGACGGTCGTCAGTGTCGTAAGAGCATCTGTCATAGCCCATTTTGGAAATAGGCAGCCTCTTTAGGATGGGAGTTGTGGACAAGTGTCAGAGACATTCTACAATGTTGACCAAGTGTCCCTAGGTGTGGGTTTTGGTCCAAGATAGGTCCAATATTGCCTTGTATTTCCTTTATATACAGGTGCTTGGAAATGGAGTTTGTATCACAGGTTTATAGGTACTGTTAAGCTGTTGGATTGACTCCAGACACAAGTGTCGAAGACCATTGAAGCTTGCATTGCAAGTGTATTGTAAACATTCTTTCAGAGTTGTTAATACATTGTGCAGGTTTCTGGGTGTGGGGTTTTTCACCCGATAAAGGTTTTCCCCACCGTAAATCTTTGTCTCTCTTCTTCTATCTACTTTATGGTTCTTATGTTTTACTGCAATATCTCATGTTAATGGTTTAACATTGCTGTAATAGTTAGGATAAAGTTGAATTTGTATAGCCCTCTCCTCAATAGATTAGTGTAGGAAGCATTTCTGCACACCTAGCTTCCTTTCAGTTAGTATCAAAGCTTGATCACTTTTGGTCCTAGTTGTTGGGTAGGGGTTTTTTGAGCTAATCTTAGGTTGAGTGGGAGTCTATGTAGAGCATTATGTATCTTATTGTAGCAAGGAGATGGTAGGCACATCAGGAAGGTTTGAAGTAGAGAAGTTTAATGGCAGTAATTTTGAGCTGTGGAAGCTCAAGATGGAAGACATGTTAGTTGACCGAGACCTTTGGGATAGTGTGAACGGAACTAAACCAGCTACAATATCACAAGATGATTGGGATCTCAAGGATCAGAAGGCTAACGGTCTCATAAGTCTTAGTCTTGTCAATTCTATGTTGCTAAATGTCCATGAGGAGACTACTGCAAAACTCCTTTGGAAGAAGTTGGGGGATGTGTATCAAGCCAAATCCCTAGTTAATAAACTTTTTCTGAGAAAGAAGTTGTATTCTCTTCGAATGGAGGATGGAGGATCCATTGCTGAGCATATGAATGCCTTTAATATGCTGGTTGCACAATTGACATCTATTGGTGTAAAGATGGAGGAGGAGGATCAGTGTATGACTCTACTTTGTTCTCTACCGGACTCATGGGATCATCTTTTCATGGCAATCGGAAGCACCACATCCACATTCAAAATGGAAGAAGTGGTTTCTTTGCTGTTGTCTGAAGAGATGCGGAGAAAGTCTTCTGAGGTAGCCAAAGAGGCCCTTATAGTTCATAGAAGACCCAAGGAGAAAGGGAAGAAGAAGGACAAGAAAGCTGAGAAGGGTAGATCCAAATCCCATGGGAGATCCAAATCCCGTGGGAGATCCAAATCTCCTAGAAAGTCCAAGGCACTTTATTGGAACTGTGGCAAGACTGGGTATTTCTGAAAGGAATACAAAGAGGACAAGAAGAAAAAGAAGAAAGCTCCTGATTCAGATTTCGACAAGTCACAAGATGACGGTAATGTTTTCATCGCAACCCTGGCAACCCATGCATCTGATGATGTGTGGCTAATCGACTCTGGTGCATCATTCCACATGACCTCACATCGAGATTAGTTCACTAAGTATGAAGAGTTCAATGGTGGAAAGGTGTATCTGGATGACGACTCTCATTTGAAGATATTAGTCATGGAAGAATCTCTATCCAATTCCCTGATGGTTGAGTGAAGGGGATCTCTAGGGTTATGCACATCCCAGGCTTAGCACATAACCTACTTTTTGTAAGTAGTTTGAATGATGCAGGTGTGCAGGTTGTCTTTTCGAAATTAGGATGCAAGATGACTAGAGGATCTATGGTGCTCGCTAAGGGTACTCGGAGAGGTACTCTGTTTCAGTTGGAATCATGCATTGCACAATGCAATAGTTATTCTGACTCAAGGAAGAGGGCAGCAGTCACTTCATCCCCACCATCTGAATGAGCATCAAAGAAATCTATTGTTTCTAATCTTGATGGTTGTAATCGTGCATTGGAAGTTAAACTTCCTGCAGAAAAGACAATGTTATGGCATAAGAGATTTGGCCACATTAGTGAGAAGGGTCTGCGTGCCTTGAAAAATAAGAACCTCGTTGAGAGGTTAGATGATTGTAATCTTGAGTTTGACTTTTGCAAACATTGCATTTATGGAAAACAAAATCGTGTTCAGTTTTACTCGAGTTCTCATAAGTCTTCTGGTGTGTTGGACCTCATTCATTATGATGTGTTTGGTCCTATTAATGTTCCTTCGTTATCAAAATCTATATACTATGTATCTTTTATAGATGATTATAGTAGAAGGACATGGATTTATTTTCTCAGAAGCAAATCTGAAGTCTATAGCAAGTTTAAGGAGTTTAAAGCCTTTGCTGAAAATCAGACTGGTAAAAAGATTAAATGTTTGAGAACTGACAACGGTGGTGAGTTTTGTTCTATAGAATTCGATAAGTATTGCAAGGAACTTGGGATTGAAAGACATAAGACAACTCCATACACACCATAGCAAAATGGAGTTGCAGAGAGGATGAATAGGACACTGATGGAGAAGGCTAGGAGTATGCTTAGTGGAGCTAGTCTAGAAAAAAAGTTTTGGGCTGAAGATGTTGGCACTACTTGCTATCTGGTAAACAGATCTCCTACATCAGTTCTTGTTGGAAAAACACCCATGGAGGTGTGGTCTGGTAGAAAGCCTCCAGTAAGGCATCTTCGTGTTTTTGGTTGTGAGGCATATGCACATGTGCCTAGGGAGAAGCGGTCAAAGCTAGAGAACAAAGCTGTCAAGTGTATCTTCATCGGCTATGGTGTTAGTGTGAAAGGATACAAGCTTTGGGACCTTGTGGCTAAAAAAGTGTTGTATAGCAGAAGTGTCATCTTCAGTGAGCTTACACCTTCTTCCACTATTTTGCAGCTAGAGGAAAAAGAAAAGAAAAAGGATGTTGTTCAGTTTCCTCTCACTCCTGAGAAGACTAAATAGAAAGACAATGTTGGACTTGATGATGAGGAGAGCTCTAGCAGCTCTGAAAGCTCAGATGAAGAAGTTGAACCTCAACCTCATCTCTTGAGGAGGTCTACATGGATAAGAAAGCAACCCGAAAGGTTTGGTTTTACATTGCTTGATTCTAGTTTTGCTTATGCTTTGATTACTAACAGTGATGAACCTATAACTGTATTAGAGGCTTTGGATATGAAGGATGCAAGTTCCTGGAAGGAGGCCATGGAAAAAGAAATGGCTTCTTTGGAAAAGAATCAAACTTGGGACTTAGTGCCTTTGCCTCCTGGATGGAAACCCATTGGATGCAAATGGGTGTTCAAGACAAAAATTGGTACAGATGGTAGTGTTGAGAAGTATAAGGCTAGATTGGTTGCAAGGGGTATTCATAGGTGGAGGGTATAGATTATGGTGAGATCTTCTCTCCCATTGCAAAGCTGACATCCATTCAATTCCTGTTGTCTCTCGCAGCAGTTTATGACTTAGAGGTAGAACAGATGGATGTGAAGACAACTTTCCTTCATGGTGACTTGGAGGAAGAGATCTACATGTCACAACTAGAGCATTACATGGTGAAAGGTAAAGAAAATTTGGTTTGCAAACTTAAGAAGTCTTTGTATGGTTTGAAGCAATCCCCTCGAAGATGGTACTTGAAGTTTGATGCCTTTGTGTTGTCAATTGGATTTGTGAGATCAAAATCGGATCACTATGTGTATTATAAATTTGATGGTGATCGTATTATCATTGTTGCATTGTATGTTGATGATATGTTGCTCATTAGGAAGGGTAAGAATATGATTTATGATTTCAAATCTCAATTGTTAGATTAGTTTGAAATGAAATATTTAGGGGCCTCCAGGTACATTCTAGGAATGGAAATCAGAAGAGACAAAACTAACAGAAAACTTTGGTTAAGCCAAAGTAAGTATGTGAAGACCGTGTTGGACAGATTCAGCATGGCAGATTGTAGACCATTGTGTGTTCCTATTTCTTTGGGGACAAAGTTATCTGTTGAGGATTTTCCAAAATCGCCTAGTGAGGTGGAGGACATGAGAAGAGTACCTTATGCTAGTATTGTTGGCTGTTTGATGTATGCTATGGTCTGCACAAGACCAGACATTGCCCAAGCAATGGGAGTCCTTAGTCAATTTATGGCTAATCCTGGATGGGTTCATTGGGATGTAGTTAAGCGAGTGTTTAGATATTTGAGGGGTACTTCCAAGTATTCCATTTGCTATCATGGTAATGTTTCAGGACGTCCGCATTCTTTTGATATTCATAGATTTGTGGATTCAGATTGGGTAGGTGACATTGACAGCGGGAGATCCACCGGTGCTTATGTTTTTACATTGTTTGGTGGTGCTATTAGTTGGATTAGTAAGCGACAACCTGTTGTTGCTTTGTCCACGATAGAAGATGAGTATATGGCAGCAACTCATGCTTGTAAGGAAGCCATTTGGCTTAAGAGATTGTGTTCCGATATTGGTGTTGATGCAAGTCAGATCACAATCAGTTGTGACAGTCAGAGTGCAATTTGCCTTGCAAAGAATCCAACTTTACATGCTAAAACCAAGCACATTGATGTTCAGTTTCACTTCGTGAGGGACATGGTTGAGGATGGAAAGGTAAATTTAGAGAAGGTAGATACTTTGAAGAATGTTGCAGATGCATTGATGAAACCAGTGGGCACAGAGAAGTTCAGATGGTGTTCGAAGTCTATAGGCCTCTCAGCCTAAGCAATTAAATCTTGTTTTTCTATTGGCTCTTACAAGGTGTTAGACAAGTGGGAGAATGTTGGGAATTAAGGTAACCTTGGTAGTTCTCTGCATTTGTAATGTTTATATTTATTATTTAATTGCTTATGTTGTAAATATTTGGAAAATCTATATTGTCATGTTGTGGGATGTGGCACGGTGATGTGTCAATCCTACATGGATTATGACAACTTGTATTTTTGTCCTCACATGAGGAGATAGGCACGTCCCACTTAGTGGTAGGAATATTCTTCCATGTGTCGGCATCTTCTAAGTTGTGTAAGGAATGTTTGACCGAAACGGTTATGACGGATTCCTATGATGAATCTATGACATGTAAGAGTCAAGAATAGAAGGTTGTAAGACAGGTGATGACATGTGTCATGAAGCATCTTTGAATAAGGCATATTTGGGTGCCCCAAGGTGGAATATGACATGTTGTAAGAGAATATGCTATTTATAGCATGTGTATGACAGATTCTCTTACAACTGTAAGTTGTAACCGCTATGACAGATTCTATGACGGTCGTAAGTGTCGTAAGAGCATCTGTCATAGGTTTGCAAGTACTATTATGCTGTCGGATTGACTCCAGACACGAGTGTCAAAGACCATTGAAGCTTGCATTGCAAGTGTATTGTAAACATTCTTTCAGATTTGTTAATACATTGTACAGGTTTCTGAGTGTGGGGTTTTTCACCCGATAAGGGTTTTCCCCAAAGTAAATTTTTGTCTCTCTTCTTCTGTCTACTTTCTGGTTCTTGTGTTTTGCTGCAATATCTTGTGTTAATGGTTTAACATTACTGTAATAGTTAGGATAAAGTTGAATTTGCATAGCCCTCTCCTCAATAGATTAGTGTAGGAAGTGTTTCCGCACACCTAGCTTCCTTTCAAAGATGCTTATCCAGTCTTTTATACCAAGCTCTTGGGGCTTGCTTAAGTCCATACATTGCTTTCTTCAACTTGTAGACCATATCACCATGATCAGACAATTGAAATCCATCCGTTTTCTCAATGTATACTTCTTCCTCCAAGTCTCCATTCAGGAAGGCAGACTTGACATCCATCTGATATACTTTGAAGTCCTTGAAGGTAGCAAAGGCAAGAAATAACCTGACTACTTCAATTCTTGCCACCGGAGCAAAAGTTTCTTCAAAATCAACTCCTACTTGAGAGTAACCCTTGTAGACCAATCTGGCTTTGTTTCTGACTACTTCACAAACTTCATTCAGTTTGTTCCAGAATACCCATTTGGTTCCAATCACATTCTTGTTTCTAAGTCTGGGAACAAGATCCCAAGTGTGATTTTTCTCAATTTGCATCAGCTCTTCCTCCATTGCTTTAGTCCAGCTTTCATCATTACATGCTTCATTTATTGACTTTGGTTCAATCTTTGAAATCAGACAATACTCTTCTGAGTCTTGAGCAATCTTTCTTCTTGTTTGAACACCTTTGCTTTTATCACCTATGATCTGATCTTCAGAGTGATTCAATCTTACATACCTAGGAATTTTTTGACTTTCTTGTACTTCTATTTCTTGAGTAGGTTCATTCAAACTCATCTCTTCTTCCTGATTTACTGGATCAGTTTGAATCTAAATTTCATAAGGGACTTGGACTCCTTGGATCAAAACATCATTATGATCATCTTCATCATATTCATAAAACCTTGAGGGTTTTTCAATACCTTCATCAACCTTCACATTTGTACTTTCTATAATCTTCCTCAATCTCTTGTTATAACACCGATATGCTTTGCTTTGAATAGAATAACCCAAGAATATTCCTTCATCACTTCTAGCATCAAATTTTCCTAGATCTTCATCTCTTTTAATGTAACATTTGCTACCAAAAAATCTAAAATACTTCATTGTGGGAGTGATGCCAAACTAGAGTTCATAAGGAGTCTTACCAATATTGCTTCTAATTTGAAATTGATTAAGAGTGTAGACTGCAGTGTTTACAACTTCTCTCCAATAGATCTGAGGAACATTTGCTTCCATCATCATGGTTCTAGATGCCTCCTGGATGGTCCGATTCTTTCTCTCCACTACTCTATTTTGCTATGGTGTCCTCGGAGTAGACAACTGTCTTTTTATCCCATGTTTCTCATAGAATTCTATGAACTCAACAGATGTGAATTTTCCACCTTTGTCAGACCTTAGACATTTTATGTTCAATCCGGTTTCATTCTCTACTATAGTCTTGAATATTTTGAATTTCTCAAGAGCCTCTAATTTCTCTTTCAAAAAAATCACCCACATCATCTGGGAGTAATCAATTAATAGCACGAAGTATCTATCACCTTGCACACTCCTAATTCTTACCAAACCACATAGATCAGTATGAGCTAAGTCCAATAATCCGGTAGAAGACTGTTCTTTACTTTTGAATGTGACTCTGCTCTGCTTACCCAACTAACATTCTTTGCACAAACTATTAATAGGTTTCACCAGTCTTGGAAGATCTCTTACAGCCCGAGTGTTCCTTATCTTGATGATATTATCAAAATTCACATGACACATTCTCCTATGCCACAACCATCTCTGATCAATTTGAACAAAAATGCAACTTTTACCAGTACCAACCAAGTGGAAGATATTACCTTTAGTTTGAGTACCGAATGCAATCTCTATTCCGAAACTTTCAAAGATCTTGCATTTTCCATTTTTGAATCAGAGATCATAGCCTTTGTCCACCAACTGTCCAACACTGAGAAGATTGTGCTTCAGGCCTTCAACATACAGTACATTACTGGTTTTATTCTTTCCATCAAAAGAAATAGTTCCTTTACCTCTGATTCTGCCAGCAGAATTATCACCAAATGTTACCACTCCTCCTTCATACCTTTCCAAATCTATGAACTTATTTTTGTCACCTGTCATATGGTGGGAGCATCCACTGTCAATGACCCAGTCATCCTTTTCTTCAATTTGGGCAGCCAGAGCTCTTTCTACAATTTTATGATTGACAGATTCAGAGGGCATTGGATCTTCTTCCTTGATGGCAATAAACACCCAGTCACTTCCATATTTGTTTCCTGTCTATGATTCATCATCTGTTACTCCATCATCAACATCTTCATGAACATAGTAACATTTCTTTTGGAACCTTGATCTGTTAGGGTTTGGCCTTGAAAATCTTTCTGGACACCTTGATGCAAAATGACCAATCTTATTACAGTTAAAACATTTAAAAGGCAATTTCCCCTCATACTTACCAGATTCTCTTGGTAGTCTTTTTGCAATAAGGGCTTCAAGTTGAGCAGCTTCTGCTTCATCTTCTTCCAGGTCTTTTCTTGCTTTTTCATACCATGATAGTTTCTTTGAAGAGTTCTCCCCTAGATTAAACTTTTGTTTTACTTTTACAGAGGCACTAGCTTTGAATGCAGATTCAGTCTTGGGGGGGCATCACCAAACTTGGTCAATTCAAATGCAACCAATTTACCAACCAATTGATCTCTTGTGATACCAGAAAAAGATCTGAATTCTTCAATAGTAATAACCTTGTATTTGTAAGAATCAGGAAGGGATCTTAGAACTTTGCCAACAATTTCATCTTCATCCAAGATTCCACCAACACATCTAATGCCACAAACAAGCTCATTTACTCTTGGCATAAATGTAGTGATATTTTCATCTTCTCTCATCTTCAAATTTTTGAATTTTCCCTTCAAACTTTGCAGCTTGGCACATTTGACATACTTGTCTCCTTCATGCAGAAGTTCCAATTTTTTCCAAATCTCATAAGCAGTTTTTAGGTCAATAACATTTGTTAGTTCTGAATCAGATAAGGTACTTAGTAGAGCTTCTTTAGTTCGAAGATTATTTTCAACATCTATAATTTCATCTATGGTTCTTCGACCATTCTGTGGAGGAACATACTTCTTTGAAGCCATGATCCAATACTACATTCCCATACATTGCAAGTGACATTCCATGTGACTTTTCCAAAGAGTGAAATTGGTTCCATCAAACCTTGAACTATCCTTCTTATAAGACGACATCCTAGATCTCCTCAAGCAGTTAAGCTCTTTTAGAGGAACTTAGCTCTGATACCAATTGTTAGATTTAAGATAGACAACTGAGAGGGGGGGTGAATCAGTTGTCCAAAACTTTCTTCCAATTAATCACTTAAATCCTTTTCTTAATTCAACAGCATAATAATAAATCAATCATGGAAACATAATGCAACAATTCAAGAGCAGAAGCACATTAACACATATGACACCAAGATTTTTAACGTGGAAAACCCGATTAAGGGAAAAACCACAGGGTGACTAACCCAAGATTGTATTCTTTGTTAAAAGAATAGGAAGAACAAAATGGCACATACCAATTAGGGCTCACTGCCCGAGCACACTGCTCACAAGAGGCCCACTGCCTATATGAGACACACTGTCTACAGAATAATAAGTATTACATACTTGAACTAAAGAATAGCATCTTCACCATGCTTGAGTCAGTTCCATTTAAGCCCAATACTTCTGCTTTGCCTTTCACTCTACTCCTTTCTACCGCACTCTCATCTCTCCAAGATACTTTTGAAATGAATTTACAATTCCTTATTTATACAAGACATCGACTTAGGGATAATCATCCAAGTCGGCATACATTACAGAGCAAATACATAAATACAACATGACTAATTACAAAAACTTCATGCGAATCAACACATTGTCAGCTGCATAGATCTGAGACTTCAATCTTCCTTTAGGAACATGCCATTCTTCATAGAACATCCGCAGGATGTGTAACTCATCCGGTCGGCTTGACTTGGGAAGAACATCATCATCCAGAAGTAATTCTTCAATTACAAGCTCAATCTTCAATGTGACCACCAACACGAATTGAACACAATCCAAAGACCTCCACAAGCTTGCCTGAATCACCAGGAACATCCAAACTAATTCTACTTACTGAAATCATTCTCTCCTTCATTCAGAACCTCAAGAACACAGTATATCATCATTGTCATATTGGAATAGATGCTTACGGACCTCCAAACCACAAACCAATTGGGTTGTCAATTCACATTGACTTCCTAAACACTCCACCAAATTTGCAGAACAAGATATTACATTTTCGGAGCTCACCGGACCTATCTGTGTCACTCTGTCACCTTTGAACATTTGCCAGAACTAGTTTTACTTAGGTGGCCATAACTTCTTCAGATCTTCATGTGGACCTCTAAAATATTTACTAGATCATCTTAAGACACATAACTACAAACCCTTTGATGTGCATCCTCTGATATTCATCTTAGCTAGGATCTTTACCTCACTGTCTTCACTGTTCTTCTCTGTTTCTGATAGGACTAACTTTCTCAATATCCTCAGCATACAGCTCATCCAATCCTTATCATCAATGCAATAGGAGTATGTTGACATCAATGACAACATTGGTTAGGCCCATACTTGCACCACATCCATGGTTTAATCATGATGAAATCTTGCTGATAAGACAGGATACAGCCAGGTTGAAAGTCAAATATCTGGCTCCATCTAGAATTTGTTGTTGGACATTTATTGTTGTAGGTAGAAGAGGATGTAAGGTTTCAACACAAATATTTGTTCAGCTACTTTTGAGAAGATATTTTCTGCATTTATGTCAATAACAAACAAACATTTTCAGACATTCCTTTTATAAAATATCCTCTGATAGTCCAATAGGGAAAATTCATTATAGTAGGTGATGGTGCCTAATTATAAAATATTATAAAATGCATGGAATTGAATGTATTATGTTGGTTTTGTTCTAAAAAACCACATCTTGTATCAGTTTTAATTGTGCCTCTTTGAGAATAAACAAGAGATTTTACCTTTTCATGAATTATTTTTCTTTGTGTAGTACTTCTATTTGAATATCCATTTGTTAATCTTTCTTTCATTTTGGATCTCAATTAGTTTCTTTTACCTCTACAATTCATTTATGATTTATGTATGCTTGTCTGTTGTTTATTTTTATTCTATGCATACATGGTTGATTTGAGGACCAAACATCTAAACTTGGTGTATCACCTTTTCATTTCTAGTTTCTCCTTCTTCCCCTTTTCCTTGGAAGTGAATAGATTAGGTTGAGTCTTAGTGCACTCTGAATTTCATATTCAAAAAAGGAACTAGCCTTTCTCTAGAGGTTTGATTTCCTTACATGGTCCCACACCTAGAAATCACTCTAATGTTCCACTGGATTATTGCAACACTAAACTGCTCCAACATAGGGTGCAAATCCAAGTGACAATAGTTTCTAGCATGCCTGGTGGGACTATTTTACTGAGTCAAGAGTTAAGATGAGAATTTGGTGTTGTTCTCAGTATTCTACAGTTTGATAGACATTTTCATGCACTTGGTGACTCTACAGGCTCCTGTTTCTGATCAGTCCAACATTATATGCCTGTGTAGACATGAGCTTCTTTAGGAGGTAATAATTATCAGTTTGTTGAATTACCTATTGTTGCTTCAAGGAGAACTAGGTTATCTAGGTCTCCTATAATAAAGAATAATAGTGTTGTTCCATCTCATTCAAGAGCTCAATCTACACCTCCTCCTATTAGATTTCAATACATAAGAAGGGGCTTGCATATACCTAGAATAAATTTGAATACCCTAAATATGGCCCTGCCAGGAAACCTACCCCTCGTGACCTTAAATGTAGGCAACCTTTTAGACTTGGCTACACACAATTATATCCCCACATCAACCCTAAAGAGTATCTCATTCTTTTTGGGTGATGGTTCTACTACACCTAGTGAACATATCAAAGACATATCAAATGTATGTTTATTCCACCATATTCAACATGAAGATGTGGCTGTTAGGCTCATGGTTTCATCCTTCAAGGGGAGAGCTTTGCAATGGCTCAAGAGTTTAACCCCCACTTTAATACATGATTGGGATGAGCTAGGAGAAGCACTCTACAAGAAATTTGGAGAAAGGGTAGACAATGTTTCTCTGCTAGAACAACTGACAACAATAAAGAGAGCTCCTAGCGAGACGATGATAGACTTTAACTTCAGATTTCAGAGGACATGGGAGAGAATCCCAGCTCTCCTCAGGACATCCCCACAAGGTGCCTTCTTATATTTTTTAAGAGCTTTAAATTCTGATAATTCTATTATGATGCAATCTATGGGTATTGATACCTTACCAGATGTATATGAGATAGCCTTGAAGGCTGGAAATTGCTTAATACAGGCTAGGAAAATTGCTCTTAGACCCCCCGTACCCATTTTCCTAGAACTTCCTTCACGGTCACAATAGCCTACTATTGCCCCCATCCCAGAACCTAAAGCCTCTACATCTTCTCTTTCACAAGAAGAGAATGACCTCAAAACCCTCATGGCCAATCTGACTAACAAATTTAATAGCATAGCTATTCAAACTACCCCCAAAGCCCATCAAAATTATAACTAGGGGTGCCCCAGTCTTCAAATCATAATTAGAATCGAGGTTATAATTCTAATAGAAACCAAAACTAGAACCAGGGTTACCATCCAAATAGGTATCCAAATAATAACTCTACCTAACCTTTGCAAATAGTCTGACCTATCCAACAAATACTAGGTGTTAATCTAGTTAGGGCCTTGGTCCCTACTCAAAACAATTTGGCCCAAGAGGTAGATTGGTGTTATCCATGTAACCAACCTCACAATTAGTCCACTTGTGCTTTTGGAGCACAAGAGCAAGCCTTAATGGTGTAAAATTTTCATAGCCAATAAGCATCATTGGTGGAAGTAGCCAAGAACAAACCTGAGGTACCAAATGAAGCTACTTCTGATTCTAATTTGATGCTATGGACGCCTAAGGATTTTTGTACTATCAATTGGCCTGTGGACAGTGTGATCATGCCTATAAGTAGTGTGGCAGACAACACAAGATCCAAGAAGAGGTAGTTAGAGAATACCCCAATACCTACCATATTGCAAAAGGAACCTGTATCAAAAGCAAAAGGGGCCAGTGCTGCGAATTCAACTCAGAGAAGTAGGCCTACTACTGCAAAAGAGGTACCATCAGGCCCAAAAATGCCTGGACAAGCTATAGAGTAGTCAAACAAGGGAACATGGATTCCTTCCATGCATAAAACAACAACTTTTCCCTTGAAAATTGTGGAACAAATGAAAAAGACAAACATAAATGTGTCAATGTGGGAGGTGATGTCAATTCCCTCTCAAAGGGATTTGTTGCAAGAGGCCTTAGAGAATTTCCCATCAGTTAAATCAACAAAGCAGAAAGAAAAGAGTCCAATCAATCTTGTACAACTAAGTGAAGATTAGGGGGGTCTAACAAAGAATCCATCCCCTTTCTACTTGTCCCTAATCATTGGGAAATTCCTAGTGCACAATTACATGATTGATTCAGGGGCTAGTGTTTCATTTATGCCAAAGAAGATAACAGATGAATTAGGCATCAAATATACCCTTGTTTCATCAGGTGTATTACAGTTGGACGACACTTCTATCAACACTGTTGGGGTGATCAAAGGACTGGATCTAACCTTACGTGCTTGTCCAAACTTGACTATTAGTCAAGACATTTCGGTCATGATCTTCCTCCTTTCTTTGCTATCTGTTTGTCAAGAGACTTCATAGCTAAGGTAGGTGGCTACCTTTCTTCTGACTGGTCTCACATGCTACTAAGGATAAGATATGGCACAAGGTTCACCATTAAGCTTGAACCAATTTTGAATTATCATGTAGAAAATTATGAGCATAGCCTGTTGAATCCTTATTATATGATCCAAGATGAGGAAGTGCATGATTCAGGGTCTCTTGAGATAGTATCTTCACCCCTTCCAACCCCATAATCTTTTCCTTGATGAGTGGGTAAAGGAACACTTTGATTTAAACCCTTATGACACCACTGAGGCAACTAGACTAGGCACCTACATGATTCATGAGGGGAACTCTATTGTCCCCTCTATACTTAAACTAGATGATGATTCTGATGGCCCATGGAAAATGTTCTTTGATGGTGCAAAGAGTAGAAATGGAGCTGGTGCAAGAGTATTACTCATCTCTCTGATAGGTAAGAAATTGCATTTTTCTCATAGAATGCATTTTTCTTGCACAAATAATTTTGCAGAATATAAAGCATTGGTCCATGGCTTGCTACTTGCTGAAAAGAATAAAATCACACATCTAGAAATCTTTGGAGATACTAAGTTGGTGGTCAACCATGTCAGAGAAAGATGTGCAATGAAGAATAAGCTCCTAAGAGCCTATAGACACAGAGTTTGGGGCTTGTTTGAGGTTTTTGATGCTCTCAACCTATAGGTGATCCCAAGGAAACTAAATAATGAGGCTGGCCAATTGGAAACAGTTGGTGCTTAGTTTTCTCGTCCTAAATACCTCTTTCAAGGCCCTGTTCAACATGTCAAAATTTTGGTCAAACCCTCAGTTCCTAAACTGGCAAGTTTTTGACAGCAATGAACAAATCATGAGCTTCATCCAAAATGAAGTTGAGTTCTCATCAACTGCACAGTCTAGACTGTAGGAGGGGTATGGTGATCAAATTATTCAATAAAAAACAAACAAGCTGCCCAAGGGTTTGTTCACGTTGGAATCTATTTTCAGCCATGATGATGAATTCAGGAGCGAGAAGAAGAACATCACGTTCAAAAAAGAGGACTATCAAAAGGTTTCTATTGCCCAAGACAAAAAATTATTGCTAGGAAAGGTATGTTGTGATGCTGAACAACAAACCTTTATTCACCTTTCTCTAAAATACAGTGATGTTTTTGCATGGAATTATGAGGACCTAAAGGGTTTTGACCCTAATGTTGCCCAACACGCTATAGACCTTCATCCAAACACCAAATCTATTCACTAAAAACAATGACCTATAAATCCAAAAATTGAACCTCTGATAAGAAAGCAACTTGCAAAGCTCATTTAGGCTAGAATCATTTTCCCCATCAAATACACCACTTAGGTAGCTAACTTAGTACCAGTGAGGAAGAAAAATGGTGAGATAAGGATGTGCGTGGATTTTTAGGATCTGAATCACGCCTCTTTGAAGGACCACTATCATTTGCCGTCCATTGACCAAATCTTGCAAATTGTTGCAGGGATAGAGAGGTTTTTGTTGCTTGATGGTTTTTCTGGTTATAACTAGATACTTGTGAAAGAGGAGGACAAATTCAAGACTACATTCACCACTAAGTGGGGAACCATGGCATATGCAAAGATGCCATTTGGGCTCTCCAATGGTGGCACCACTTTTCAGAGGGCGATGGATATTGCTTTCAAGGGATTTAACAATGAGTTAATCTTAATCTATTTGGATGATATCATAGTCTTCTCCAAGAGAGGAGAAAATCATATGGAGCATATGAAGAAGGTTTTCAAAAGATGCAGAGAGTTTGGGGTGTCTCTAAACCCTAAAAAGTGTATTTTTGTTGTTGCTCAGGGAAATCTTCTGGGCCATTTGGTGTTAAAGGATGGGATCTCCATAGATGTAGAAAGAACTTCAACCCTTCTTTCTCTTCCTCTACTTGCTCATAATAAATCTCTGTAATCATTTCTGGGGTAGATCAATTTCATTAGGAAGTTCATTCCTAACTGTGCTGGTTTGGTCAAACCACTAATCCTTATGCTTAAAAAAGATGTTATTTTTAGGTGGACTAAGGAGGGAAAAGATTGATTTGAGAAGATAAAGAAAGAAATTGCCCAGGCTCCTACCCTCATGAATCCTAATTATGAGTACTTTGTCCTTTACGCCCATGGAGGAGAGGGTAGCTTCACAGTTGTCCTGATGCAGAAAAATGAACAAGGTATGAAGCAACCTCTGGCATTTTTCAGTCAAACATTGAAAGATTATGAGGTCAAGTATAGTCCCATGGATAAATAGGTATTTTCCACTGTAAGAGCATCACAGAAGTTTAGTTATATGTTGGAAAATAACCATATCAAAGTATTAGTTTCTCATCCTAGTGTGAGAGACTATATAATGGGAATTGAAATCAGTGAAAAGAGAGCAAGTTGGGTAACCAAGATCCTAGAATATGATGTTACTATCAAATCCACTAAGATGATTAGAGGCAGAGGATTGTGTGAATAGTTAGCTCAAACTACTATGGATGAGGTGAACTCGTCCTACCACTTGAATGAGGTAGAACCTATAGTTGACCCAGTAGTTGTAAGTTCTTAGACAACATACATGGCCAGGTTCCTATCCAATGGTGAGTATCCTTATGGATTGGATAGGACTAAAAGAAAATTTCTAGGTTGTATTCCATTCCTTATCCTTTGATGGATGGGGTTCTTTTTAAGAGAAACCTGGATGGAGTCTTACTGAGATGCATTGAAACAAATTAGATTGATAGATTGCTTAGTGAATTCCACGCTTCTCTAGCTGGAGGCCACTTCTCTACAAGAGCTACAACAATGAAAATAATGAGGGTAGGTTACTATTGTCCCACATTATTCAATGATGCCAATGTATGGGTAAGAAAATGCAAAGAGTGTGCTCTCTTTACTGTGAAGAAAAGATTAGTAGCCCTCCCACTTCATCCTATTCAAGTAGATCAACCTTTCTCATAGTGGGGCCTAGATTTCATTAGCATGATTAACCTACATCCAGTGTTGGCCACAAATGGGTTTTAACTGCAACAGACTACTTCACCAGGTGGGTTGAATCTATCCCACTTAAAGAGGCTACAAAATCAACAATTATGGATTTCTTGGAAGAAATCATGACAAGGTTTGTAGCTCCTCGCACTATCATCTTTGATAATGCAAGAGATTTTACTAGTTTTAGGATAACTGATTGGGCCTTGAAGTATAATGAAGACTTCATCTAACTATTACCATCAAGGTAATGGTTTAGTTGAATCTACCAACAAGAACCTAATCAAAATCCTAAAGAGGACAATGGAAATAAACCAAAGACAATGGCATAATAAGATTAGATTGGCTCTCTGGGCTAATAGAATCACCTATAAGAGAGCCATTGGTAATTCTCCTTTTATTCTTGTGTATGGAAGAGAGGCTAGATTGCCCATATCTTTGGAGCTTCCTTCATTGGCATTGGCTCAATAGTTGGAACTAGAAGGTCAAGATGCTAGATCTATGAGGATAGTTGAATTAACTGAATTAGAAGAACATAGACAGTCATCCATGGCTACCATGGAAGTGCACTAGAAGCAGACCAAGAAGTACTTTGACAGGAAAGCCAAGGATCAAACTTTCAAGGAAGGTGATCTTGTTTTAAAATGGGATGCTGACAGAGCCAAACCTAGAGGACATACTAAATTTGATGCAATTTGGAGTGGCCCATATATCATCACCAATTGCAAGAAAGCCAATACTTTCAATCTTTCAAAGTTGGATGGTGAAGTACTACCAATCTCAATCAATGGGATCCATCTCAAACCTTACTTCTAAGGTTGGTCTGAGATTTTGTATATAATGTTTTAGTTTGTTTTGTTTTAGATTTTCCTTTTCCCTAAGTGCTCTTGCACAAGCTGCACTCTCATTAGGAGAATACATGCCTTGTTTTCATTTTGTGGTGTTGTTTTGAGGCAAGTTTAAGTTGTTCCAGTATGCTTTGGCCCTTTTGAATCTATGCCCAATGAATGCTTAAGGCTATTGGTTCCCTTTTATTTAGTAGGCAAACACCCCTGAGAAGTTGCCAAAATGTTGTCCTATTTTACTTCCCAGCCAAATAGCCCAAATCCATGAAATCTCTAAGTGTTTTCCCCTTTATAAATGTAAGGAAAAACATCTCAAAATTGACTAATTCCAAAATCTTGAGTTTTCCTTGTGTTTTTAGCATTTTTAGAGTTTCAGAGTTCAGAGTTCTCCCCTTCTTATGTCATCCTAATTGACTCCGAGCTCCAAAAATTTTCCCTTTGAAAATTTGGCTAAGTGTTTCGGAGTTTCAAAGTTCAAACTTCTCTTCTTCCCTTTTCCTTTTCTTTTAGAAGATAGAAGACGAAAGGCCTGAAGTCTAAACCCTGACGGGTGTTAAATTTTCTAAGGCATTCCTCCATTCTATGGAGCCTTTTTAGGGGGACCCATGATAGGCTTGCAGAACCACGGAAATAAGATAGGTGGCAGGTTTTGTCAACTCAACATTTAAAGAACCCAAAGGAGGCCACGTGGCATAATCTATGATTCTTCTACAATTCCACGGAGTATTCCATCAATGTTTATTAAAGATCGTGGAACAACGGTGGACAAAAGACAAGTGATAAGGAGGAAATATCGAGGTTTGTGTTCCGCTTCTTTTCTTTCAAAATAATTCTAAGTGTTTCAGACTTTAGGGATTGGACCTTCCTTCTTCTTCTTTCTCATGGAAAGTAGGAGATGGAAGGCTCGAGGTCTGAACTCTGCCAAAACTTTAAAAAATTAGCTAAGTCCTTAGACTTTCGGGGCTCAGACTTTCCTTCTTCCTCCTTCTCTGGGAAGGTGGAAGACAAAAGGTCTGAGGCCTTAAGTTTGCCGATATAGTAATCTTCCTTTATATAGTGGAGCTCAGGGGTGGGGTTTTCTCCTTTCTCCTTCTCTCTTTGAAGGTGAAACACTAAAGGCCCGAGGCCCGATCTCTGATGACTTTCACGATCTTCAAAAATAAAGGGAAAAGAGGTAGAATCCAGGACTCACCATGGTTAATCATGATGAAATCTTGTTGATAAGATAGAATACAGGCCAGGTTGAAAGTCAAACATCTAGCTTCAGCTAGAAATTGTTGGAGCAGGTAGAAGAGGATGCAAGGTTTCAACAGATATTTGTTTAGCTACTTCTGAGAAGATATTTTTTGCATTTATGTCAAAGACAAATAGATATTTTCAGACATTCCTTTTGTAAAATATCTTCTGACAAGCCCATAGGGCAAATTTATTACAATAGGTGATGGTGCCTCATTGTAAAATGCTATAAAATGCATGGAATCAAATGTATTATGTTGGCTTTTGGTCTAAAAAACCACATCGTGTATCAGCTATAATCATGCCTCTTTGAGAATAAATAAGAGATTTTACCTTTTCATGAATTCTTTTACTTTGTGTAATACTTCTATTTGAGTATCTATTTGTGAATCTTTTTTTTCCTTTTGGATCTCAATTAGTTTCTTTTACCTCTGCAATTCATTTTATGATTTGTGTATGCTTGTCTATTATTTATTGTTATTCTATGCATACATGGTTGATTTGAGGGCCAAACATTCAACCCTGGTGTATCACCTTTTCATTTCCAATTTCTCCTTCTTCCCCTTTTCCCTAGAAGTGAATAGATTAGGTTTATTCTTTGTGCACTATGAATTTCATATTTAGAAAAGGAACCAGCCTTTCCTTGGAGGTTTGATTTTCTCACAGAGTCCCACACCTAGAAATCACTCCAATTTTTCACTGGATTGTTGCAACACTAAACCACTCCAACACAGGGTGCAAATCCAAGTGACAAAAAAAAATTAATTATTTGACTAGTTGTCTCTTTTAGTCAACTAGATTTGATTGATTAGTTAACTAGGTTGACTGATGAGTTAACTCTTTTAATTGACCAATTAACTAAGTTGACTAAATAGTTAACTAATTTGATTGTGAGTCAACAAAGGAGTTGAGAGGAAATTAGGGAATTAAATAAATAAATTAATTTAATTCATGAGAATGAGGATAATGTTGGAATTAAAAAAATAAAATATTAATTTTATTTATTTGAGATAGAAATTTAGAAATTAAATTGATTAATTGAATAAATTATGTTGAGTTATTTAATTAATACTTAGAAGAAATGTTTGTTAATTAATTAAATAATTAAAAATCATTTAATTAAGGTGGATAGAGGAAATGGATTAATTAATTAAATAAATAGGATTTATTCAATTAATTTAGAGGAAAATGATGTAAATGATAATGATAGTGGAAATACGATAGGAAATTTTAGGTGTCTACACATTCCAACAAATGATAATGAAGAAAGTAATCAACACATTAGTTCTACACCCCAACCATGCCAACTAGTTGAGTTTTGAAAAAAATTAAATCATTATATATGTGAGTCCTTTAATTTCTAGGAACTTTCAAACAAATAAGTTTACATGACAAATGTCACATAACACAACTAAGCATGGAGAAGTTACATGTCTAGAAGTAATTGTGAGTTTGGATATGTCTCTCAAGTAAATGATGAACACTAGAATTGAAAAGGAATGAGAATCATCAAATTTAGAATTGGAGAGACAAGGACATGATATTTCTACACCAACTAAAGAAGTTTATGAACACATTTCAACTAGAAAAGTAGAAGAAAATAATAAGTGCCAAGTTTCGTATGATTTGGTAGATAACACTATGGTTCTCGAAATCAAAGAACTAACTAGTAATGTTGGTGTAAAGAATAACTAGGAAAATTAAAGTACCACGAGAGATTTTAAGGTATGTGATGATGAGTTTAATGACAATGATGTTGGAAATATGGAAGCAAATGAGAAAAATACTTATGAAAAAGGGAGTGTGCATTCAATAAGTTTAATTTGAATGTAAAGATCACAATGACATATTGATGAATAATTAAGCACAAGCATTTATCTAAATAGAGAGTCAAGTTCCCCTAGCATAGAAGGAAGAAATGATGGTATTACTAATTTGTTGGTACCCGTGTGGCAAGATTACCAAAAATCTAGTGAGCCAATCATTAATAATTTACTTTATTTTGATGTGATTGAGAGCATTGAGGAAAATGAAAGCATGAAGTTACAAATTCAAGAAGATGATCTACTTTGTCTTAAAGATGATATTATAATTATCCAGTTGGATGACCTCAATTGTAAACTTAAGCAATAAATATATAAGATACTTTGGAAGAGAGAGACAATTGATTCAACATTATTTGGTTTTAATAATTTTGACAACCCTAAGCTTGTCAATGATGAAAGAAATGATGCATCTAATATTTTTGATTTGAATGATCTTTCCCTAGTGAACTTTAAAATTTATGATAACCTATAGTTTGAACATGAGAAAAATGATGTTGATTCTAATAAATCAAATATCACCTCTGAAGTTGACATTATGGTAGGGAAAAGTCTTAATGATTCAATTGAAGAAACAAAACTTGATGGAAATTTTCTTCAATTTAATTTTGAAAAGAAAGAAATGTTCATGTCTTCTATAAGTTAGCAAGTTAGTTTAGATGAAAAACATGGTTGCATTGAAGAATGTTTTGTTGATTCAACCTTGTTTGGCACAATGTTGACTAAATTTCTTTGATGGATGATGCCATGATATGAGAGTTTTTTAGATCCTCTCTCATTTGTCATTCATCTTGTTTACTTTATTTTGATGGTAATAAAGATGAAAGTTTTGATATGTTATCTACCACCAAAACTAACTATAAGTTTCAATTAGAAAATGAAAATCCTCACTTCCATGATATAATAGTTGATAAAAAAGTTCATGTGTTAGTATCAGAAAAGATAGGAAAACAAAACTTTTTTCTTCTATTACAAGGGTTCTAATGAAAGGACATGCTTGTGGCTAAAGAATGAGGGGGTGAGCTTCCTCATCTCTTAGTCATTATTGAAGAGAGTATTGAGTATGAATCTAGATGGTTCAAAATTCTCTTTTTTGAATTTAAAGACAAACCAAAAATGTTTAGGACTACAACCACATAGCTTTTACCGCCTAATAATATTTTAAAAGGGAAAATGGAAGTATACTATCCATATTATTGAACCATCAAGTTTGTGTCAATTACGTCAATTACTTTTTAGGTTCTTTCACTATTAATCTTTTCCTCTTACATTCATGAGGGATGCATTTTCAAGATATAAGTTTTTAAAATCTTCCATCTGTTTGTGTAGGGCAATTTTCATGCTCAAGGAGGTATAAACAATTTGAATATATATCTCGCATACATTTTCATCCCTCACTCTGTACATTTTAAATATTCTTGAAGTCGTTAAAATGATTACAGTCAAGGTATCAAGTGAAAAATTATTATACGAAAGAAAAATTGATTACCATAGTGGACTCAAACCCAAAAGCAAACTTTAGTGTCTGTGGGATGAGGAAAGAAAAACTAAGAAAACAAATAAATAAATAAATAAAATATGATAAAGCACCTAATTCAATATGGGTGACTAAAAAGTAATCTCTACTAGGGCTATAAATGTCTGGTTGGAAGTAAAGCTATGCCTAGAATAGGACTAGAGGTAACTCCGTTGGGGCTATAAACAACTAGTTGATAGTAGAGTTATGCCCAAGTAATCAATAGAGGAAGGTCTAAATGATACACAATGTCATATCTAAAGAAGATATTTGCTTGAATAGATCTTAAAGTTATAACACTTGATACCTAAAAACATCATAGTTAAGTCTTACAGATTAAAGAAGTAAACAATTATATGCACACACTTGGGTTAAAATGTGTATATATGTTTATAAAATTGTCTTGGTCTAACTTTTGTATGAATGCCATTCTACACACTTAGATGTATTGAATGTTGAAAACTATTCTCTGGAAATAATTTTCCCATCCTAAATTCATTAGGATTTGATCAAATGTGGATGGTGTCGATGGAAGTAAGATTGATGATTAATTTCATAAATAATTATGACTATAAATATTAATAAGGAAGTTTTTGGCTTGCAATTAAATTCATTCTCCAAAGTTAATCTTGGAAAATATCCCTTTTATTCTTTGGTAGGGGGACATTTGTTGTGACATCCACAACATGCCCCTAGATTTTTTGAATTTGGGGACCCTAGTACTTGATTTTAGGGTTTGTATTTTTGGAAATGTCTTGATGATCCTTTGTATTTCCTTTATTTTATCATGATCACACTTTTTGTTTTGTCTTGATGCAATTTTTTTTATATGGAGTCTTTTGCTCAATCTTGTGCTTTAGAGGTTGATAGAAGTCCACTTTTATGTCCTAAGGTGTAAAGGAATTATGAAATTGAAAGATCAAGGTCATATTTATCATGCTAAAGTTGTAAAGTTTTTTTTTTCCTAAAGTTTCAAATCTATTTTAAACTTTGAGCTCTCATTCCCTTTAAAATTGTAAGTCTACCTCAAATGTCTGAAGTCCAAAAGAGGTTTCTTGCAAAACCACTTTGAAATCCCAAGTCAGTTGAGAATTAATGGCTCATGTGTGGGAAACTTTAAATGCCACATCACTCTATTTTATTCACCATTTTATCTCTCTCTATGATATTTGGTGATTCCACTCATCTGTAACTCATAAATGCTTTGGATTCCCCACTTTTTGAGCTATTTAAGGCTAGTTCTTAATGATTTCTAGGTTTTCCCCTTTCGCTCTTCTCTGGTTTTGTTGTTTGTGTCTTTGAATCTTAGGATTTTGGTGTCATGACTCTAAATCATTAATGGATGTTATCTGCAATGGTTCTCATTTCCTTTCCATCTTGATAAAGTCTTCATCTACAATTATTTCCTAGTTTTGAAATTGGTTAAAATTGATGATGAAATCATAAAATCATTAAAATTAGAGGCTTAATTAGGGCATGTTCCTTGTCACTGCAAAACCTCCCTTCCATGCCCTAGTTCTTCAACTTTGTGTTGAAATTGTAAATTCAAATTTAAAACTTAGTTAACAAAACAATTGGTGCCTTTTGCATTTCTATTACTGAAAAATGTTTGCATCTTGCAATTTTATTACAAGATGCATGTTGGATCTATATTGCAACATGCAATTTGGGAATCATAAATCATTTACAATTTGTAATTTTTTTGGAAATTAGAAAGTGTTTGTAATGTGAAAAACTATGCAAGATGCATTATGAAACTTGATATGTAATTCAAAAACAAAATCTTTGCAATTTGCAATTTAGATGCAAAATGCAAGCTAGGTCTGAAACCGAACATGCATTTCAAAATTTTGAAAAGTTTTACAACTTGAAAATTTAATGTAGAATAAATAACAGGTCCAAACCCCAGTGTGCAATATGTAGACTGCATTCTATTTCCACTTTGTAATTCTTATTTTAGGCCAAATTTTAGAAACTATTTACAGTTTGTAATTTTATGTAAACTGTGAGCCAAGTCTAAACCTTGATGTGCAAACTTCATTCCTTTTTCAACTTACAACTCACAAACTATAATTGACCTACAAAATGTGTATCGGGTTTGAACCCCAATTTACAACTTACAAACTTGGCCTAAAACTTGAATTACACAAAAATAGTAAAATCCCAACCTTTTTCATTTTTACACATCCAAAATGGAAATTTAAACCTAATAAGGATTAGAAATTATGCATATAATATCATAAGGGATTAATTAATTGCAACATTAATTTAATTGACTAAATTTTAATATTCATAAAGATGTGAAGAGATCATTAATTTAAATTAACCATTTTCAAGGTTATTCACATGAGTATGACCTCACCTACAAAAATGAAGTACAAATTCAAAGGACCATACTAGCATCCAAGATTATAATAGACATCATCAATGTAACAGATACTAACCTGGGACATGCTGGGTTGGATGAGTTCAATACTAGGATGGGTTTAGACATAGGAATCAACCAAAGAACACAAAATTTGAGATCAAGTGGGTTAATAAATTGTAGTTCAATTAGTAGACCTAGTGATGACTTGTGCCCAATACTACAACCCCAACTCAAGGGAAATAAGGAATGTTGATCTAAACATATAGTATTGTTAATAAAACCACAATGCATGGAGGAAATATTTGGATTGACCACTAGAAATGAATATGATATTATTATCATAGAATTGTCATAGAAATATTATGAGGATCATTTGAGTAACTGCCTTGAAGTCACCAATAAGAGTTGGCTCTATTGCAAGTATGGGCCTAACCAGTGTTGTCATTGATGTCAACATACTCTTGTTGCATTGATGTCAAGGATTGGATGAGTTGTATGCTAAGGATATTGAGAAAATTAGTCCTATCAGAAATAGAGAAGATCAATGAAGACTATGAAGCTCTATGAAGTGAAGATCCCAGCTAGATGAAGATTAGAGAATGCACATCAAAGGGTTTGTAGATATGTGTCTAAAGATGATCCAGTCAAGATTTGAGAGGTCCTCATGAAAATGTGGAGGAGTTATGGCCATAAAATTAAAACCAGTTCTAGCAACCATTCAGAGGTGATAGAGTGACACAAATAGGTCCGGTGAGATCTAGAAATACAATATCATATTCTACGGATCTGGTGGCATGTTTGGGAGGCTAATGTGAATTGACAACTTAATTGGTTCATGGTTTGGAGGTCCACAAGCAATCCTTATAATGTGACAGTGATGGGTGACTGTGTTCTTGAGGTTCCAGATGAAGATGTGAATGATTACAGTAAGCAAAAGTGGTGCGGATGTTCTTGGTGATTCAAGCAAGCTTGTGGGGGTCTCTAGATTGTGTCTAGTTCATTTTGGTGGTCCACATTGAATATTGAGCTTGTTATTGAAGACTTACCTTTGGGTGATGGTGTTCTTCCTAGTCTTGGTTGACTGGATGATTTGCACATGTTGCAAATGATCTTGAAGATGTTTTGTGAAGCATAGCATGTTCCTCGAAGAAGATTGAAGTCCCAGCTATGTGTGGCTGACAGTGTAGTAATGCGTATGAAGTTTTTGTAACAAGTCAAGTTGTATTTTTTGTAATTGCTCTATAATAAAATAAGTGTATGTTGTGCTAACTTTGATGATCATTCCAAAGTCGATGTCATGTATAAATAAGAGTTGCGAAGTCATTCAAATGTGTTCTAGTCATGATGAGGAAGTGGTAGTGAAGAGGAACGAAAAATAGAGTAGAGGTGTTGAGCTTAAATGGAACTCACTCAAGCATAGTAAAGATGCTTATTGATAGTTCAAGTATGTAATACTTATATTCTTTTGTAGACAGTGGCCCTCTTGTGAGCAGTGCTCAGGCAGTGAGCCCTAACTAGTAAGTGCCATTTCATTCATCTTTATTCTTTTAACAGAGAATACATTCTTGGGTTAGTCGCCCTGTGGTTTTTCTCTTAACTGGGTTTTCCACGTCAAAATCTTAGTGTTAAATGTGTTGAATTTGTTTTTGCTCTTGAATTAATGCATTATGCTTCCATGATTGGATCTTTGATATGCTATTGAAATAGAAGAAGGCTTAAAGTAAATAAAGAATAGGTTTTGGTAACAATTGATTCACCCTCCCCTCTCAGTTGTCTGTCCTAAATCCAACAGGCTCATGAAGTAAAAAACAATTGCCTCTAGACTTCCAAAGAAACTCTCTTACAATCTTGGATGTATCAATACATTGCCAAGATTGTGGTTGGAAAGGAGTTTATTGGTTAGGCCATATTGATTAGTGACACACTACATGAGAAACTCTCTAACATGATTTAGACCAAGAAATTTTATAACTTCCTACTTGTTCTATGCTCTAGATAGAATGTAGCAATTTTCTCATCTACAAGCAGTAGGTGTAATGAGTTAGGGGCATAAAATAGTATATGAATATTACCCTTAGCTTTAAGTCAAAGAAAGTTCCAAGTATTTTGTAAGGGTTAAGGACGCCTTCATTTTCTGTATCATTAGAATGCTTGAAGGAGATTTTGGAAACATAATGACTATAGAAGAAATGACAAAAATAAAGAGATGGGGCGATTGGTACATCCAATTTTTTACCTTTACATATATTAGGGTTGGAGGCTTTGATAAAGCACCATTAAGTTTCCTAGATATGTTGGTGATAGGTTGGTACTATTGTAATTGTGTAGACAATCATTCGAGGTACATAAGTTATGCTTAGATAGGAAAGTAAAAGGGGTCTCATTCCCCATTATAATAAATAAATGTTCTTGTTTAACAATATAGTCTGTTAGGAGTGCAGAGACTCAAGTCAACTTGAAGCTATATGAGGCAAGACCCCTCTTTCACCCAAGGTCTAATATAGAAGGGCTGAGACTTGTTTGTAAGAACAAAGAAAAATTGTGATGATGAACATGAAGTTAGAAAAAGGGGTATTCTTGGTAAATGACATATCAATTAAAAATGTACCAAATTATAACTGTTCCCAAGAAGGTAAAAGATGATAGGAATGTACTAGATCCCTCATATAAAAAAGACTAACTATACTATAAACCACTCCCTAGAGTTGTAAGGAGTGAGAAAGAATACAAATATGTTAAACAAAGAATAAAGAAAGTGCTTACAAGGAGTGAAGAATGGATCAAAAAAATGAAAAAAAAAATTGTTTGTCTATTGGAGAGTTCTTTATACTTAGTCATACATAAGTTTTAGAGAGGACTCCATCTCCTCCCCCTAAGTCTCTTCCACCTCCATCTCCTCCCAAATTTTTGCCTATTGGAACTTCTATGATTGTTCATGAAAATGCATTAACTCCCTTTCCATAAAGAAGGGTGGTATCATCTCCTAACACTACTCCATCTCCACCTAAGGGAACACTATCTCCCTCTCATCAAAGATAATTAACTCCCACTCCCAAAGGGACAAGGAGATCACCCAATCCTCCTCCAATAAAAACCCTACCCCTTCTCCTAAAAGAAAACCTACTCCATCATCAGAAAGGGCTCCATCTCCTCCACCTAAAACACCAATTTAACCTCTCAGTCCTCCCAAAGATCAAGGCACACAATAAACAACCTAGCAAGAAACTCAAGATAAGGAAACTTCTTAGGTTTAGACGTTTGCTATGCACACACCCCAATGGTTAAATAAAATAATTTAGCATAAGAAGAAGATGATGAAGTAACCATTCAATTATTTTACTTAGTTTCCATCCATGGTTTTAAGGCCACCACCTCCAAAAGGAGCAAGGGTCAGGTCTACAATTACTACATATTCATAGGGAACCTGGTACACCCAAATTGTCACCCATTGAAAGATGTTTTAGAAATAGAAATTCAACTATCTAATTATATAGTAACTAAAGTCTCATTAGGGAAACCATCTAGATAGGAGGGAAAACAAATGGCCAAGTTATCTATTGATTAGATAGTACAAAAAATAGAAAAGGACAAAAAGACCAAGCAACAATTGAGAGATAAAGTTTCCTATTTGAATTTTTATATTGAAACTTCAATTGGATCAGTGGATTCTACTGCTACAACCTCTACTTCTCAATCTTCCCCTAGTACAAAAAAGGAAGTATCTGCTACCAATAAATTGAAAAATGTAGTAACAACCACTAGAGCATGGAGTAGTGAACTATTGGCACTTGGACATAAAACAATTGAAGGAGTTACAAATGAATGCAACATATTTGGAAATGAATGCAACAAATTTGCTAAGGAAGAAGAAGAAATTAAAGTGATAGAAAATATTATAAATAAAGAATTAAATGATATTGATACCTACTACTCATATGTAGTGGAGCTCACCAAGGTGGATTTCAAGATTTTGGTTAATGAGGGTATTCTAGATGGTCAAGATAAATACATTCACAGGAAATAAGTGGAGGCACATAAATTTAGAAGGGATAAATTACAAGGTTAAAAAGATGAATTTTAGGTGTCACATAATATTATGCAAGATACATTGAAATAAACCAATGATTTTGTGAAATGAATCAAATGCAACTTGTATAATGAGCAAAATACTTTAAATTTTACACAAATTTTGAAGTCAAAGTTTGATGGCATGCTACAAATGGATTCGCCTAATGGGTGAAATTTTGATTCTTCCTCTATAAATAAATTAATGAGAATATGGATGGCATGTGAGGATTTCAAACAAAAGATTGCAAAAGTATAAATAAGTTCACAAGGAAATATTAGAGAACTTCATCCAATCTAATGTTTGTTTTATTCATTCATATTGTCCTGATCCTAGTCTTGTAAAAGCAATGGTGAATAAGTTCCAACTATATAAACAAAAATAGTCTCAAGTAAAATATGGAGCAAATTGAAGTGTTCATGTCAAAATATCTTGGTAATATAATGTAAAATATAATGTGAAAGAATAGTCAAATGACTTCTCACATTCTAATGTATTTTGTCTCTTTGTGACTTTTTGGAGGGAATGAACTTTCATCTTCCCTATTCCAAATGTGTATATATATACCTCTTTGAGGCTCATTGTAAAGGAATTAAATTTTGGTTTTGAAGTTTTTCCTTTGGGGTTCTTTTGGTGGAAACCCATGAAAACAAAAATATGAATACAAGATATCAAATATTACTCCATTCTTTCTAAGTTTCTATGTTTTGATTTTAAATTCTAAATTTGTTTTCTTTCTGACATTTCTATACATAAGAAAGGAAGCAATACCAATAGTTTAAATTTAGTATGATGGCAAGAACCTGGCATACATTTTTCAAAGGCAAGAAGTAATAACAAAGGTTTGTAGTTGACAAGATGGAAAGTTTAATGATGACATAGTGGCAAGAAGTCAATTCATCTTGCTTGTTGAGCTGGCAGACAGTTCATATTCTCATTCGAGTGTCAGTTACTAACATGATGCTTTTTTATAACATGTTCTCTTTTGTGTAGGTATAGGTATAAAAGAATTGTGATGTCATTTACACGTGGGATTTCTCATCACTTGTAAAAATAAGCAACAATTCTTCATCTGTAATTACCTCAGAAAAAGGTATTTCCCAATCTTTAATTGGAACAAAGGCTTGAGAATTCCTTGGATAAAACTCCATATCATTCAACTAATTTTTACCAGCTCTTAGCACTCAAAGTTCTCCACTGTCGCTATTCTCCAAGCACCACATAATTTCAATACTTGTCAGTAACTCAAAGAAAGCAGAGACACAAGCCAAAGTAGAGAAATTGGATGGAAAGAAGTGAGTGCAAAGGATGATAAAAGGTGGCCTTCAGTTTATACTGCTATCAAGAAGTCACTTGAGAAGAAAAACCCCACATTCACTTTCAATCTTAATGCTCCTCTGATCATAAATCTCATCAAAGCTACTCATATGCAGGAGTATTTCGGCCTGGTATGCCGATGGAAAAATGAAGTTCGTGGTTTCTCTTAAATGGCATCAAATTTGTTAGTGCAGTATTTTTGACCTTTTTGATTATGACTTCAGAATGTGTATATATATATTAAGAAAGAAATAACGAAGAAATGAAAATCATATTTATTCAAACATCTAATTAAGCTTTATCCTCTAGGGATTCCATGGCTGCATTACTAACAACTATTAACATGATCTAACCAACATTATGAATTAACTAACAACCATGGTTCATTCTAAATCTAATTGCATCAAATGAATAAACACCTACATTTCCATATTATATCATCAGATAAGTAAGCATCAAGATCCTCCACATAGGATCACAAGTACATAAACAAGTTCCTTTATAAGAGAGTACATCATTACATTGATTACAATATCACTATCCAGATTACATTGGAGTACATACATCAAGATAATAGTACATGATTCAACTGATATACAAGACTGGAACATGATCATAAGTATTTGTCTCCTCAAGCTAGAGAAAGATCTAAAATTTGCCATACAAGGTACATCCTTCTCATACACAAGCAACAAGAAGGGAAACCAATGGAGATAAAAGCATAACCACCCGACCATGTGGAACCCTAAGGTCCACCCCCCATGCTAGGAGATAACAATAAGGTCCCACTAAGAAAATAATCAAGAAAGACCGTAGACTAACAGGTGCAAGGACTACACAAGACTCCAATACAACACGTGATAATAAGAACATCACAAGTAACTCAACATCACTTCTAGAGGCAATCACACAATGAAAGTGGAAAACACAAATTAGGGAATGCTAGGTTGCAGTAGGGAAGAGTGTCATCGCATGGCCCTGACATGGGTTAACCTAATAGTCTCTCACTAGATGTCGGCCCCCATCTATGGTTATCCTGATAGTCTCTCACTAGACTCTGGCCCCATAGGGTGACACATGCGAAACCAACATTCCCTTCATGAGGACAAGGAAGTTGATTTTGCCAACCACAGCTTTCTCATCCCATCCTTAGCCTGAACGAGCACTACAGGAATGGGTGAGGCATCCAATTATCTTAATTAGTGTGAAAACTACCCAACCCTCTAAATTTATTATTAAGTTATCATAGGATTAACAACTTCCAATGGGTTATCCTGACAAGCCACTTTGGGTGCCGACCCCACATTGAAAACCACTCCCCCTTCATTGCATCTAGATTCACAAAGCCTAAAACATAAACCAAGCATGAACTATCACATTTCTCAAAATATACATCATTTCACATTACACATAGCAAGGCATTCCCATCTTGCATAATCATCATAATCACATGAATAAGTACACTGAACAAGGCACAAACCATCTTGCACATGTATCATACCAACATGAATAGGAGACAATATTTTAAGAATGCATTTCATTCAACTCACATGATGCACACATAGCCAATCCCCACACAATCACACCCTCCTAGGCCTCTAGAAACCACTTCCCCAAATGACACAAACACTTGGCACCATTAAAACACAATGGTCACACATCACATTCACTTTCCAATGCACATCATAAACTAAGACCCCTCATCAATACTTTGATTACAAAACCACAAATACAACATATGATCTGATGCACTACTAGTGGGTCTTAAAGAATGTAACATTAATTCCAATCATGGTCAATCATCCAACAAACATAAAGTGAATCTATCTCAACAATGTAGAACAATAATAATCTAACTACTAGCAACAGTTACTAATATGATCAAATGATATAAGTGCCATAAGTAACAATATTTGATCCATTCCTATGCTATTGACAATAGATAATATTAAGAGTCTTACTTAGACTAATTGCAAGGTTAACATTTAGTAGTTGAAAGTCATGGACTATTATCAATGACTCATCATTGAATGATTTCTAATTATAACCCAAAATTGATACTTCTACTTTAAATTAGAACTAGGTTGATTCTATTCCTTTCAAACACAATAAGTCTCAAAAATTATCATCCAATTTAATTTGTTTTCCTTGTACCATAATCTAATTTTCAAATAAAAGATATAACTTGATAAAAGTTATGTTATTTCTAATGCATTTAAGAGAATATAATTCAATTCCAACATAAACATTTTCATAATCACTACCCCATGTATGATTTCCAATATCTTTTAAGTTATGTTTCTATTATTAAATCCAGATTTGACTATATTGCTAATTTCAAAAAGAACTTGTATAATTAGGAAATACAAGAATCAGTCTTCATATAATAAAATATCATGTTCAAAGGTACCAAAATAAACCACTAAGAAAGAAACATACTAATATGATCGATTAAGACATGCAAGAATAGATACTATATCAGAAAGAATATAAATATAGAATGTTTTGATAATGTTAAGAGATTCCAAAAAAGAAATGCTCTAGTAGACATGTATGCAAATGTGAGAGCAAAGACAAAGTACATTAATTGTTCAACAAATTGCCTCAAAGAGATGTCAAATTATGGAATGCAATGATTATAGGATACACACAAAATGGATTTGCTGAAATAGTTTAGAGACTTTCAAGCAAATGCAAAAGATAGGCATAGAACTCAATGGCAAGACATTTGCCAATGGATGAGGGAGTATTTATAGGGCATGCAAATCTGAATACAAGAGGCATCATCTCAAAGTTGATAAGGTTCTGGTATACATATATACAAAAAGAGGAGGCACAAACTAAGCACACAAGACATATGACAGAATGCCCTAAGGAGATGTCACTTAATGGAATGTAATTCTTACTGGGTATGCAGTGTGTAGGTTTAGATGATAAAAAAAATTTATACTTCAATCACTCGTGTAATGCCCCATCATGAAACCCTAAAGAGATAGATCAGCAAATGCAAACTTACAGAATTTTTTTTTTTTTTTGAAGCAAGTAAATGCAATAATAGAAACCAAGATAACATAATATGCAACATAAAGAAAGGTGCACTTCTAACTCCTCTAGGGAAACACAACTGCATTAGAGAATAGAAAATTAAAACCACACAAGTGAAATACATTATACTTCTTCTACAGATAAGTTCAACTTTTACATTAGCAAGATAGAATATATACAAAGTTACAATACAAGATTACAAGACCGATCACATCGGTTTATAAAGAATACATAAGAAAGTATACAACACCGCCGAAGGTAGGAAGCAAATTGGAACACCTCTACACAGAACTCGACCGCATCTCCAATATGACCAATGGATAGCTCTGCCACCCAACCATGTGGAACCCTGAGGTCCACCCTGTTGGTTTTTTCTTCTGAATCAGCATTAGGGTTTGCCAGTTCTAATGCACAGGCAGATTCAGCCAACTGAATACAGGAGGTTGCGTGAGCTCCTCCCCTTCACTTCTGGTTCTGCCGCACCAAGGGGGGTGTCCCTATTTGATAAAAGTATGACCTTGACTAGCTCAATGACAGAAAGATATAACTTGACAGCAATAGGTAGAATACTCTCACATAAGGACCAGGATTTGTATAACAAATCACAAGGTTGGCAACATTCTTGGACATATATATCTGGTTGGGTATGAGAGTACGCAGGGATCCTAATCCTACTCCTACAACTAATAGGTGGAAGGATGAAATGGTTTGATTTGATTTTTGGATGCAAAGCTAGACATGGTATATAACCTCAACACAGAGCTAGATTGGTGCCTATCCAGGGCTTGGAGTCGGTAGACATACACCTATGAATGATCAGCATGAACAACTAAAACTGGATTTCAGGGGGATATACATGATATCTGCCTTACAGATATCTCCCAATATAGAGTGTTAAGCTGTCTATACTTATGGCATCCCTACTGCAGTATACCCTTCCCAATATTCAATCTGAAAATAGTTTAATCTACCCCTTGAGCAGAAGTTAAAAGATTAAACATTCAACATAGGAATTCTATGTTCTAGAATCTCAGACATTCCTTGAATGCCTGGACTCAGAAGAAAGATACATGCAAAACTGGAGACAGAATCAGCATAACACATGCAAACATAGCATTATTCATATAAAATTGACCATGAAATCAGTGGATTCATGCACAAACGTACAACAGGAGATACATAAACTCGCAAGTTTTGCTGCACAGAGCAACCAAAACCAGTTGTATCTTATTACAGATCCAAAATGTCCAGTTTTCAACAACCTAAACAATGGTAACACAGTCTGCTTATATCAGCCAAAAAGTGTACCACAACAATTAATTACAAGGCTTTTACAAAAATCTGCCAGATACAGATCCTTCAAAGGAATGGCGCTCAGAATTTATTAATGCAGCAGACAAAGGGGGGGCCTCAAGCCAAGCGCCATCATCTGGGGTCTTCATTCAAAAATTGGGCGACCTGACCATGTGTACCATTGCCCACATCCCTGCATCGTCGCCATTAAGGGTCTCAACCACCCGCGACCGCTTGAAAACTGTCGCTGCATTCAAAAAGGATTTCCCGCCAAAACATGCTTCTCTGCAGGTTGAAAATACACGGGAATAATCCCACATGCATGGTGAAGAGATCACTTTATTAGTTTAAAAACGGGGCCGCATGCATACTAAGTGTCGAGCGCTTTTACCGCGCTCGACACACAAGCCTTCGCCCAAGAGCCCATCGCTGTGACACAAGCCATCGACCAACTACCAAATTCTCCTGCCGACCTCACTAGTTACTCCGATCGCACCTCCACAAGCCCTTGTCGGCCAGACATAGTCTATCGGCTCGCCTCAAAAACCTCCTGCCGACCTCCGTTGTCTCACCGACCGCTACACCACAATTCCCCATCGGCCAGAGATGCACCATCGGGCCAACCTTCTAAACTTCCACTGATAGCATGAGTCTCTCTGATCGCTACTCCAAACTACCCTGTCGGTGTGACTGACACCATCGGCCAACATGAAATTCCTCCTGCCGATAGAACAACTCCCGTCGATAACATATCGGCCTCCCCCTTCATCTGTCAGACCCTCCACTATCAGCCCAACGCAATCCATCCTCGCCGACAACACAAGTCATGCTGAAGACCACCTCCGTCGGTGTGACTTACACCGTCGGAGAAACCAAAATCTCCCCAGCCAATCTCACTAGTTACACTGATCGCTACCTTCGCATTCCCCTTCATCGGCTAGAGATGAACCATCGGGCCAACTTCCATCAACTAGGCCGATAAAACAAGTCTCACTGATGGCCAAGCAAAAAACACCCGTCGCCAAGACAAAAACAATCGGCCAACCCAAAAGCAACACTCGCTGACAACAAAAGTCACGCTGATGGCAAATTGGCTTCCCATCTCCGTCGGTGTGACTTAGACCGTCGGAGCAAGACCACAAACCTATGCCGATAGCTGCCATCACGCCAATGAAACCAAAAACATAAAGCTTTGAACCATTGAACCAGTTCAAACGGATGGTTCAACCGAGAAGTTCAACGCCGAACAGAGCACTTCAAAAAGAACATTTGCCGAACACAAACACAAAGCCTTGAACCGTTGAACCATGAACCAAAAGGGTTCAATGCGGTGGTTCAAAATGATGGTTCAATCATAATCTGAGCACTCAAAAAGAAGTTTCACCGATAGAGAAAGTCACAGCGATGAACAAGGAAACTTAGGGCCCAAAAAGAAAAAACCCTCCAACATCTGCGCTCAGATCCAGACCAAAATGGGTACCAACACACCCCTCTGAGCTAGGAGATAACGACGAGGATTCCACCAAGCCAAAGAACACATCTAAAATAACCCAACTGCAACAGACTCGACACAACTGACCATATCAACAAAATTGCACAAGACAAGACATCACTCCAGAGGCACCACCAAGAAACAATAGAACTGCATAAGGAGAGTGTCATCGCATGGTCCTAACATGGGTTACCCAGGCTATCTATCCCTAGAAGCCATCCCCCATCTATGGTTACCCTAACAGCCTCTCTCTAGGCACCGGCCCCATAGGGTGACACATGTGGAGCCGACAGGTCCTCTCATTGAGACGAGGTCGGCCTTGCCAACCAGACCTTCTCATCCCATCCTTAGCCTGTGAGAGCACTCAAGGCATGGGTGAGGTCTATTACTTATCTTGTTAAGTGTTTTAATACCCCCAACCCTCTTGATTAAGTTATTAAGTTTTCCACATGCTTACAACTTCCATGGGGTTACCTAGGCGGCCTCTCACTAGGCACTGGCCCCACCATGAAAGCCACTCCCTTAGCGTTCTCTGGTCAACATACATACCACCACATGCAGGGAAAAGTCACCAAATAGATCTGAGCCATAACTTACGCCATTCACTAGGCCACAACAATAAATCCCTATAATCTCTTTAAAATTGAAGCAATACCATCAAGAACCAAGTACTGTACCCAAGAGACCATTTCCCATTCATTACAATATATGAAAGAAAATCTAGGTGTCCCAAAACATTAACATGCCACTATCTGAACCAAAGATCAAGATACCTCACCTCTGGAGTTAGGTACAACCAAGATAAAGAAACCAATATCAGATAAGGACAACACTTCCACATTGATAACAAGTGGTCATGACATCTCACAAGATTCCTACTTCACAACAATCCAACATAAAGACATAAACTCCACCCATGGTGAACACAAGATCCATTACAAGCAAATGACTCAAATCAGAAGGATAAATGAACATAAGATATTTGATGCACTCCCGGATTCAATCGTGAACACAACTTTGAGAATCAACCACAATTTAAAAGAACATTCAAGTCCACAACATTTACAATTATAACACAATCTATTCACTACAACATTTATTTCTAATGAAGAAACAACTATAATAACCTAAAATATCTCACTATCTACAAACACAAATAGACATCTTGTCCAAGCATAACTCCTTCCTCTAAATTTTAACCATTACTATTCAAATAAACTCGATATCAATTTACAAATATGCTTGCTATAAAACTTTCTGTTATCCTGCTTGTTACAATTGGGAACCAGTTCACAACATCACAATGTCTAATGAAACACTCCAACAAATACTAATATTTTCCTAGTATCTTACCCTTTACTCACATCCATAAGAACATACTTTTACCTATATCAAATCTAATAACTACCATTTGTAAAAACAACATCTATAACAATAATTCTCTCTAAGCATATCTTACTAACTAACATATTCCAAACTCAAAACATTATAAACCTAAATAGTGCAACTTACCATTTAAGATTTGCCACATACCCTTTTTAATTAAAACATCTATAAGATATATTTTTCCAAAATCACATATTTTCCATCAAGCACCTTCAAATCTACAAACTCTAATGAACATGAGAAATAACTTTAATTGCATAAGTTACTATCAAAAAAGACTATTTACCACAGTCCACTAATTTAACCCGTTAAATGCCCTTACAAGCTTTAACTACAAGCTCTACATTGATTCTCAACATCTCCTTCCCAAAAGTACAAGTATCACCCAAAGGCATGCTTCAACATCATTCATAAAATGATCTTCCACAAGACCAATCACATACCAAAAAAAACATTCTACGAATTCCAACTCTGACAACAACATTATAACCTTAATAGTTCTATATCCTTAATTTACTATCTAACGTATAACAATTTCTATGAACTATAAAATTTCTAACATCTAAGCACTTCCAAATAAAATATTGAATTTCTAACTATTTGGATACCATAAAGAATCACCATATGCATATATATATCTACATGATCCTACCTTTTATTTCTCACTAATTACTAATAACCACAACTAAAGCAAATACATAAGGTTCCCCAAGGGCATGGGTACCAAGCTAACCTAAAAGAAAATTTCCCAACAACATTCCTACAAGAACATTTATACTTGTTTCCTAATAAATCACTACTCTCAATTCTTAAACAAACCAAAAGCATCTCCTAAGATGGTGAATTTCCCATAAATGGTGCTACCACCTAAGACTTCTAACAACAAACCTGCACATAATTCATAAGGTGAAGGTTCCCACTAACATCGTGCCAAAATCAACTCAAGCAAACACTATGAGCAAAGGATTTCTAACTAATCTGCTACCATACAGGATTACTAAACCGTAGGTTAAAGAAAGTGTGTCAGTTTAAAAAAAACTATTCAAAGGAGGAACCCATCGAACCCACCACCTACGACGGCTACCACGAAAGGTTGCAAAACTTAACAGAGAAAGATGGATTCTTTTCCTAGACACCTGGGTCTCATCAACCCTTCTAACAAGGGGCCTAAGCTATGACAATAGGAGGGTCAACAATAGCGACCAAAAGAGAAAACTGTGACTTAAGGGATATAACCAGTGACTATGATAAGGCTGTGGTGGTCGACAACAAGTGACTAAAGATATAAGGTAAACTTCTTTAAAAAAAAAGGTCTCGACACTTTACACCTCTCGCAGTTTTAGGACAAAGAGAGATTACAATGTTCACTGCCAAAATCCATTCATGGTTAGCAATACCAGCCAGGCCACCAAGAGCCACCACTGTCATACGTCGACTCCACCCACAATTTCCTGATCTTAACTATGTTTACACAGAACCTTCTAAAAGGGACAACGAAATGAAAAGAAAAACTGCGAGTGGTCTATAAGATAGAAATGGGAAATTTATACAAGGAACTCCAGTTTTCTAAACTTACATCAAGAGAAATCCCATGCGACCAAACCAAAAATAATCTCTTATATGTTACAAGATGAGTATAATTTCTTAAACAAATGATGAATTTAACAGATGTCTCAAAGCCAACCAGGAATTTTCTAGCAGAAAAGAAGAAATTTTGAAAGAATCTTCACACAAATTTTCTAGACATGAATGCAGGGTAATAGCTCCAAGGTGGAAGTGTTGAAAACACAAGATCTATATCAAATCTACAGAGATAAAGTCAAGGAATCCAAGGTAAAAGAATTAGGAACAACAGGAGGCCAAAGAAAAATGGTTGCAAGCACAACAGATTGCAAAGAATAATATATGTAAGGCCATCTACATGATGGAGGAGCATTAGCATAGTCTAAAAAGGAAATCAACTCAATCAAGTTGTCACAGAATAAGAGTAGAAGAAATTTGCAATTAGAGAAAGGCACATTGATGTGCAATTTGGATCCTCTTCATACTGGACATTCCACATCTGTCTGAGAGGTAAAAATGTGAGATCACAATGCGAGTTACAGATTATGGGCACAAGTAGGATTAAGACAAAGGCTCACACAGAAGGATCCATCATTAGAGGAATCTACAGGGATTGGAGCAACATTCGACTACTAGGCACCAATACGATACAAGCCACAGAGTTATTAATTTTTATTTTATAGAATCATGCAAGTTTCACACACTGGACATGTTAGCTACTCGCACAGAACCATGCTGCAATGAAACATAACTTATAGGCTACAACAATTGTAAATTCACAGAGAGGGACAAACCACATACCCGAAAATTTAGTTCCACCTCAAAATTTCCCATCTCCTGCAACCAATTTTCATGTTCTTCCCCCTTCCAACCCCCTTTTCAAAATGATACAACTCATAAAATAGATGCAGGCATGCATCCGTTACCCAACCACCCACTCCTCTTCAAAATTTTACTAATAATAGAGATTCCACAAATCAGAGAATTCATACTCGACAACTCAATGCATTTAATTTACATATCAAAATTATTCTGCACCAAAATGTATTAATAACCCATACTCCAAATTTATGACATAAATACTCTTGGACAACAGATAATTAACTCTAGTCTATTTTAAAATCCAACCAAGGAATCACTCCAAGTTCTAAGCCAAGCAAATATCATCCAAAAATCATCGAAGAAGCATTATTATTTAATAATAATTCATTAAGGTATTTTCTAACCTCACACAAGAGCATAAATAACAGAACTCGGCTAACCACCACAACATGGGATTACCCACATACAAGGTAAGGACCAAGCAACACAACACGACTCAAGACCACAATAGAAGACGAGGACTGACCTAGTGGAATAAGCCTCATGTTATCTCCCATCACTAATACCCATTGATGTAAGAACCCACTCAAACCTGCTATATCAGGTGGAGTCGAGATTCGATACTTGTAGCCTGCATTCAAACAATTGATTGTATATGATCAAGTTCAAATATGTCTACACACAGAGAGCTAGAGAATCACGGCACAGTAGGGTACTCGAAGCGAGTAGTGCTACACCGTCTCCGCTCTTGAAACAATATCATAACAACTTTTATCTGAATTTAAATGCATCACAACTGGAATAATAGTAGTGCCATCATAAACTCATAACACCTGCCTAATTATATCAGTCAAACATAGTTCATCAAGATCAAAATGAACATAAATCATAACCTACTTAATCAAATGTCTCAGAACTGAATCGATGCAATGAACAACTAACAACTATCTCCAATTGACAAAGAGCAATGCAGAACCACTGCTATCACAAGCCAACGACGAGGGGGCACTACAACTCGAGTAATCCTTATTTAATTAAGGTCACAGGATTGGTATCTGTGCATTGTTGACCTTCTAGACAGTGCTGGCTATCTATAAAGCTTCATCAATCACTAAACAACGAAAGCAAGGGATCATTTTTTTAAGGATTGGAGGTGGCCAAATGGTACTAAACTCACATGTTTCTTCTTGATGTTTATAGATCTTTTCTACCTCCCTTCTACTATGAACCCTGAATTATTGATAAATGAAAATGCTCCTTCTATATAACCCTAAGTGGATCAGGCTAAGTGGCATAACCACATACACTATTCCCGCACATCAATGACAAGGCCATCCCCTTGCTACATATGTTGTAGGTTCAAGTTTTTACTAGGAATACTTTAGAGAACCTTTAGACCATTCGAGTAGGAGAGCTAACATTTATAAACCACTACTAAATCTTCCTAAATATAAAACTAAAGGGGATTAGTGGTGCTCACATTAAAGTATACATGATGGTTGTCCATGTTTTCCTTGACTATGATTCCTTGGTAGCCAAAATATTTCAAAAGACCCTTGAAGGAGTCACCTTGGATGAGTATTAGAGATTCTATTTACACATCCAAGAAATTGATGAGTGAGTTTATCAAATCCTTTTCATAAGAAAAATACAAGCACTAGCATTAGAGAGTTTTTCTACACTAGACAAACTCTTGATAAATCAATTACCCACTTCATCACCTGATGAAGGTAGGTGCTTTATACTTTATTCAATGCTCCCCACACAAATGTAAGATAACCTTATGAATTATTCCTCCATTTATTAAATGCAAACATTTGTGAAGGGGTTCAAAAATTTTCTTTCCCAACTTACCACGAGGCCATGGATAACAGTTTATGCATTGACTAGGTAGCTATTAAAAGTGGTAGGAAAGCATATGGTTTCATTTTAAATTAATATGGAGGGAATCTTGAAATATCATCCCACAAAACAAGCATAATCTGCTCAAAATTTAAAATTCATGTCACCAAAAATTTAAAGTGAATCCTCTTTCCTACTATTAGTGAAGGTAATATAGAAACACGCACAACATACAACCTTCACAACACAATCCTCACTTATATTGCAAATTTCATAAGCTTAGAGAGAATGGCACATCCACCTATTGAGATTATATTAGGTCCATTCAATGTGTTCTTTAAAGTGAATGACAATAATCTATTAATTTATTCTCTTACTCACAATATGAAGAACCTAGGCCTCAACCTCAACCATGTGCATATTCCCCCAAAAAAGATATGTTGGGGCCTGTATAAATTGACATAAATATGAAAATCTATGCCAATTGTGGATCTAGATAAACCAAACTTAGTCATAGTGAGCCTAATGATTTAACTTTTACTCAAATGTTGGACCTTATTAAGAACTCTACTACTCATAGAAGTTCCTTTCTTGATCCCATGGTTCTAGGCCACTTAGCATAGTTTATTCCAACCCCTCATGTTAGTAATATTCACCATGACCTTCACCCACTAAATTTGCCTTCTAAGGTTATAGTTTTCACATTCATTGCTGGAAAAATAACTTCATATAATGAGATGATTATATGGGGCAATCCCTCCCTATACCTACAAATTTAGGTTTATGACAACTATATTAAATGGGTCTTAATCAATTATGAGGCTACAATCAACATAGTTACTCTAACTCTTATGTTGATATTGAGATATTATATAACCACATATGTTAATGTTTCAGATGTGTTCAATACCCATGCCATGTGGAGAGATTAGAAAAGGGAATTTGTACAAGTAGGAAACCTAAAAAACAAGATGACTACTAGGATTGAAAGGCTAGTTCCTTATTCATTCTAGTAGGGCCTAATTCTGGTTGGGATCAAAAGGGAAGAAAAAACTAAAAATAGAAATCATTTAAATGATGATGTACTAAAAAAGAAGTCTTTTCCATTTTAATAAAGATTTTAGCATGGAGTTTAATACTTGACATCATTTAGATTCAAGTATGACTATAATATTGTAAAAGAAGTTTTAACCATTCATTAATAGATATAGAAGGATAAAAATGATAATCACATCTTCCACAATTGCACATTATAAAAGACTTAAATGATGTTAGACACATGAACTAAAGATACCCTAAATATATAAATAAAGAGATAGGAGAGGGAAAATTGAGTAGACAAGGCTTGAACAAGCATGGGTCTATCCATCCTCCTTATGCTTGAAAAGTATTGTTACATTTATAGAAGAGAAGATGTGGGTAAAATTACCTCCTTGAAATAGAAAATCCTAGGAGCTATTTGATCTATGTTAGGATTAGGTGTGCTATTCACCTTGTAAATCCTAAGCGTCTTTTGTACATTAGGAGTTTGAAATAGTAATATGATTTGAAACTCACTTATAGGGTTTAAAAATAAATTATAGATGGATAATTATGTATGCATCTCTAAAAATCATGGAATGGGAAAATTGGGATACCCTACTTTATGCAAAAAAGAAATCCTTTATTACAGTTGTTTAAAAAAATTCATTATTAGGATGCTATTTAGAGTTTTGATATAATGTCTCACTTATAGTGGTGAAATACAAACTCAATAAAAGGGTGATAATGCCAAGTTTTGTCAACCTCCGAGCACTATGTATTCCAACAACAAATAATTTTATGGTGAGATTATGTCCAATTAGAGACTATGACCACGAAGATTTAATAGAGAAGACAACACCTATGTGAATTGTCAAGAACACAACTACCAAGAAACAAGGATTTAGCCGTCTAATTAATTCACCATTTATTTAATAATAAACATGATATTTTTAGCCCTTGTGTCTACCATTGATCTATCATAAAATTACCCTAGGATCAATCTGCACATGTCAAGTACAATTTAGGCCATTTGAGAGTTTTTTAACCCCAAGGGACTTTAATTAGAATTTAAGGAGCCAATGAAGTACCTTACCAACTATCCTTTCATTTCTATTATAGGTAGTTTTCTAGAGGTACAATTTATAAAATTTTAATATATTTGGCTTGTGTATTGAGGTCCAAAGAGAATTAGGGATCTTCTTGAATGTTGGACATTAGTCATAGAGTGCATATTTTCTATAATTATTTGATAATTCAAGCTAAATAAACTAAAATTAGTGCTTATCATTGTAATAATGTTAATCCTATCAAGTGGGATCCCATGTAAATGTGACGATAATATTATCCCTTAAACCTAAGATAAATTTTGAGTATCAACATCAAGAATTTCTAAATGCTTGAATCTATTGTGATGCTTAGGTTCATGTAGGGATATAGGATACATTGAGAGTGGCTTAGAGGATAGTTGATTAGGGTTTCTCCCTTAGTTTTTATTACCCAAGAAGAACATGTGCTTACAATTGTGGCACAATATAAGAGATTTTCCTCCTTGGTTGCAATATAACTAAATTGTCCCTTCATAATATCATTTGTCACATAATTTGCACAATAGACAATTTTTGACTGATATATTCAAGTAAGGGCTTGATGCTCACCAACACACTTGCATAACATAAACCTCAACTTCATGAAGTAGTGGATGTTTATATAGAGGTTTAGATACTTTCATCAAATTGCTTATGGGATCTAAATAATTTTCCACTCCACACATCTATATGTAGCAAGTTACCATTAGATTTTGAAAATATAATAATAACCTTTGATATGTTATTTATACCTTGACTTATATTCCTCCTTCATCTTTAAATTTTTTCAAATACACATCCTTGTAGATATGATTGGACCTACGATTATTCCCCTTGTCCCTCAAAATTATTTAAGTATTGGGGTCTAGTCCCATATTAGAATGTAGCCCAAGAATTCAAAAATGCAAAGGTAGAAAATATTAGAATTAAATAGGATTGTTATGTATTATTTTAAACCATGTATTTATATATTTGTAAGTTTTAAATGTATAAATATTTTAAACACATGTATTATTATGTTTAATGGTTTAAACTTGTTATGTTTAAATATTTTAAACGCGTGTATTATTATGTATTTAAATGTTGAAAAGTATTGTTATGTAATGTATTACTTTAAACCATGTATTATATATTTGTAAGTTTTAAATGTATAAATATTGTGCATTTAACATTTCAACGTAAAAGTAATTAAATTTATATTTATTTTTTGAATTATATCTCTAGTTCAGGTAAATACTCATGGATCAGTTACTAGAATATGAGTTTTTATTAGAATGACTTTTGCAAAATGAACCCCCACCTCAAAAACCTCCACCCCGAAATTGCCCCAACTGCCCTTGCTCAAAGCCTCTACCCCAAAAACACCCCCAAAACTCACCCTCACAAAAACCCGCACCCCCTCCATCTAATGAGGCTTGCTTGCAAGCAACTATAAATGACAACATAACCACATTACAAGAAAAAATATATATTTTATTCAAAATTACCCAAACATGCTTCCACATGTTGCACAATTTGCATTTTGCATTTTTGATGCAAACCACTATTGATTATGTTAGATCAATTGATGAAGATATAGATAGATTCTATCTTTGGAGGGAGGAGATGAGGCAATTCTATTTAGATGGACTGTCGTATGGACAGTTCCTTGATTTATATATTTTCAAGCATACCCTAGCCCCGTATTTCATTGACCCTTTGAAAAACCAACCCATCCCTAAAAAAATAGAATATCAATTAAATGGTGTAGGCATCCTTAAATAACAACAAAATTTTGGGAGTAGTGGTGGATGGTCTTTGACCATCCACGACATGCCAATTCTAAGGTGCCTTCATATTTTTTGAGAAAATTATGGGCTGAGTTTGAAATGGGTTTAAAGCCCAATTATTTTAACATCAAATCATCCTAGGGTGTTGGTGGTGGCATGCCACAACATAAACTGGGAACGTGTCGATCCAAATCAATGTGTGCACCCTCCACCTATTTTTTTTCCTTCTTTGCCCACTATTCTTGCACCCATTCACCAGCAAGCATTGGTATCAACACTAGGAGCATTGAGTACACCCTTAGGAAACTTAACTGAACAAGATACTCTCCTGACAATTGAATTCAGTGCTAGAGAGCATGGAGGAGATGGTGTTTCTACTAATACCTTACACACATCAACAACATTGCGATCTACACCCCATTTTTGTTAGAATTGCAATAGCTCATGTTTTGGTCCTATTTGTACATCCACTGTAGGGGCTACAATAGAGGAGGATTCTTTCTTAGCTACACTATTTATTCCTATAGAGGTATGCCACATTTTATGTATGTGCTAATGTACATATTAAAATTAATAAATATAGATCTATTTTGAAATATCAATTATCAATTTATTTAATTAATTTTATATTGTGTTGTTTGGTGTAGATGACTGGCTTAGCCACAACATCTCAGCTAGATCATTTGGTGTTAATGACCATACAACTTAGTACACCTTATATGGTAGACCAATATATTTCCCTTAACCATCTAGATTTCATTAAATATGTTTAATTGGTTTCTTAAAATTAGAAACATTTTAATAATTATATAATAATTTGAAAAAGTGAATCATTTTTACAATAGATGGGAGGTCATGACACTTCTATGTAGGACCAACCAGAAGGTGTGGCAAGTGCTCCTCTAGCATCAGTTGATATGCCCGAGTCATACTTGGTGTGTAGTTGAAAATTGTATTTATACTTTAAATTCACTTGAAGTATAATTTCAAATTTTAAATTCATCAAGTTGAAAATATATACATGTACATATATGTAGGATGATAGCACTATCATGGTAGCATCAGGTCCTACCACTGATGAGCCTAGACAAATTCATGAGTCATTCATAGCATTTTAGGTCCTACTAGTAAATCCTATGCAATTTCTAAGTCTTTTATGGTTGTATTTTGTAAATACTTCAACCTAATTCATGTTTTATTTAAGTATAGGAATTATCAACTAAGAATTTTGGTACACAATCAATAGCTATACTAGGGCAATAGGAGGTAGGGGATGATGAGCACCATGCGGTATGTGTGCATACAAGTCTAGATTTAAATATTTAATTTCATGGTTTTGTTTTAAATAATTGATTTAAATAATATACATGCAATTTTGACATTAATTAATTTGAAGCTTCTTTTTCTTGTACCTCGTGAGCCACCATTTATTTCAAATTGAATCAAGAGGCCTCTCCAGTTTGATGATGATAAAACTTAGAGTGTAATGTTGCATTTATTTCATGGACTATGACATTTATGTAACATACACCTCTGGTATATGTTGGCTCTGTATGTGTTTTTTTGTGTTTTTGATGTTTTTGAGTTTAGTGTTTCATTGCATGTATGATTTTTGCAACATTGACATAGAAAATGAAGAGTACATCGAAAACCCAGAAAATATACAATGATTTTTCATAAACAAAAGATGACTTAGATCATAAAATATGGTAAAACTAATTACAGAGACATACCCATATAAAAATATTCAGCTTCATTCCATTGCCGTACTTGGACCAGCATACAAAGTCATAAAAAATTGTCAATCTTCACATACAACTTGGAGGTTAATTAGCAATACGAGTTCTACACTAATAAATGGATCCCAAGCGCCTAAAATGCAAAACGTTTGTAGCTCCAAATGACAAAAGGAACAATATCTCCAAGACCCACGACCTCCTGAGGTAGTACGACCCCTATGGCTGTGGATATCAGCAATAAACAACCAATAAACTTTTTGAAATCAGGTTGAATCTATTTGCAATCATCAAACAACTCCAAAGACCCAAGTTTTGATGCAAATCGCAGCCCCAAACACCTTAGTCACTCTTCAATGGAAGGTATGACCTCAATAGAAAAGAACGACCTACCTAGAAGGTATGACCAACCTAAAAACTCTCTGTAGCAATTAAAATTAGACACAACAACAATACTTCTGCCCTTCAAAAACTCTTCTAATAGCTGCAAAAACAAACTCTTTGAGATATCTCCATTTCATGCCCAAACAACTTCGAAATGTGATTCCTAAATGCACAAATGAATCCTCTGAATGAAGACTCCAATAACCTCTCCTGATACGATCTTCCACGCACGAGGAAAGGGATCAATGAAGGGGTTTTCATCTGAACACTGTCACAATCAAACCCTAGAGCCAAGCTCAAAATGCCAAAGCACAAGAAACTCACGAGTGAAGGAAAAATCCAATAATCTTTGCATAGTGAAAATGAGAGCACTTTTGCCTTTTTGTTTCCTCCTCTCCTCAACACCTAAGATGAGGGAATTTCCATTATTTTTTAATTCATAAATTAACCCCTTGTCTCACCATGAGGGGCATCCATCCCTAGGAGTGTCACTTTTAAGTTATAACTTGAATTTATAAAGTGATATTATAACATAACTTAAAGTTATCTTATATCTTATAAAATCATAAGTTAAATCTTTAATTTAACTTATATTGTACCCATTAGTGCTCTAGACATCTCAAACCCATGAGTTTTGTGCCAAGGACCATCCATAACTTCCCTGCTAAGAATAGTAACTGCTTAGCTCATGACTTACTATAAATAGTAAGTCCTTGGAATGACTTCCTAAGCACCCCCATTAGCCTACAGAAGTTGAATTATAGGCTAACCCTAGTCCACTCGTGCAATGAGCTAGATGGGGGACATTACAGTCTGTCCTTCCCAAGATTGCTTGTCCTTAAGCAACCTCAACTCAGGATGCTGCAATATCTACTCACCCTCCCAAGTGGCATCATCCACTAGTAAATTTTTCCACTTGATCAAGTACTCTCTGATAACCCGTTTCCTCAAGTTCCTCTCTCGGGTGTCAATGATAGCTTCAAGTACTAGGATCAACTTCCCCTCCTCATCCAATGGTGGAAGCTCAATTGACAGAATTATGTTGTGGCCAAGAGCTTTCTTCAGCCTAGAAACATGGAATACATTGTGCACCCTACTGTCTGATGGTAACTCAAGCTCATATGCCACCTCACCCACTCTTCTGATAATCCTGAATGGACCATAAAATTTGGGTTTCAGTTTCTCTACTCCACTCTTCTTGAAAGTGGACTGTTGTAGGGTTGGAGCCTTAAATACACCATGTCTCCAACCTCAAAACTCCTCTCCACTTAGTGCTGATCAACATACATTTTTTTTACTCTGTGCCTACTGTATATTCTCCTTAAGTTTCCTTAGAATGTCCTGACTGTCCTGCAAAAGATCCTTTGCGTTAGGCACTTGACTATCACCAAGCAAGAGATCTGCAAATCATGGGGCATCATAACCATACAGTGCCCTGAAAGGAGTCATCTGAATAGACATGTGATGAGTAGTATTGTAACAGTACTCCCCTAGGTGCAACCATTTGATCCAAGCTTTCTACTGCGCCGACACATAATTGCATAGGTACCCCTCTAACCATTTGTTCACCACCTATGTTTGGCTATCTATCTATGGGTGGTAGCTGGTGCTAGGAGTCAACTCCATACCACACAGTCCGAATAACTCCTGCCAAAATAAACTCAAAAACTTCCTATCCCTGTCACTAACTATGCTCTTGGGTACCCCGTGTAACCTGAATATCTCCCTGAAGAACAAATCATCCACCTGGGTAGTCATAAAGGTTGCTAAAATGACAAAGAAGTGTACAAATTTGGTGAGTCTATCGACCACCACATAAATACAGTCCTTCCCATGCACCTTAGGCAACCCTATAATGAAGTCCATGGAGACATTCCCACTTTTGATTGGGAATCGGCAATCGCTGTAGTAAACCTGTAGGAAAGGTATGCTCATGCTTATTTTGCTGGTAAATGGGGTATTCACAAACATACTTCTGCACCTCTTCCTTTAGCCCTTTCCATTGTGAACCTCTCCAGAATCTGTTTATATGTCTTGAAGAATCCAGGATGGCCAGCCATTTGTGTATCATGGAAAGTTTTTATCACCTTATGTTTAAACTATGAATTAGGCACTAGGAATATCCTATCCTTGTATATAATCAAGTCATCCAATACATAATATCTCTCATCCTTATTGGTGCCCTCAACAACTCCTACTACCCAAGAGTCCTTAGCATACTTTGCTATAATCAACTCCCTCCAATCAACAGAGATCTCCCCAATTAAGCACAAGTGAGGTCGACATGATAAGGCATCTGCAACTATGTTCCTTTTTTACCTTGACATACTCGATGTCAAAATCATATGCCTATAACCTGCTCACCCACTTTTTTTGTCTATCATATAGGTCCTTCTGGTTCATGAAATATTTGATGCTATTATGATCCATCCTAATTATAAATTTTCCCCCAACCAAATAAGGCTTGAATTTGGCCAATGCATGCATGATGCCCAACATCTCTCAGTCATACACCGAGAAACTCCTCTCCACACCCTCAAGCTTTCTACTCTCAAAGGCTATCAGGTGCTTCTCCTGCATGAGTACTACCCCAATCCCCTCTCTAGAAGAATCACACTGTAACTCGGATGGTTTGGTGAAGTCTGGGATTGCTAGCACTGGGCATGTAGACATCAAGTGCTTGAACCTGTCAAAGCACTGTTGGGCTATGTCACTTCACTTGGGGGATCCCTTTTTCATCAAATAAGTTAGTGGTGCTACTATCTATGAGAATCCCTTCACAACCATATGTAGAAACCACAGATTCCAAAAAACCCCTTAAGTTGTGTGAGGTTTGTGGGTGGACGCCAATCAACAATTGCCTTAATTTTCTCTAGATCCACTCTGACCCCATCTGTACTGATAATATGGCTAAGGTAAAGTAACTCTATCATACCAAAATCACATTTGGATTCCTTGGCACAAAGTGACTTACTCTCCAATATGCTCAATACCTCCTCAAGGTGTCTCATGTGGTCCTCCCACGTCCTGCTAAAAATTAGTATGTCATCAAAGAAAATCAAAACAAACTTCCTAAGTTGTTGTCTGAATATCTGATTCATACAACTCTGGAAGGTCACAGGTGCATTGGTTAACTTGAAAGGCATCACTAGAAAATCAAAGTGACCGTAATGACACCTGAAGACTGCCTTCTCTATATCCTCAGGCCTCATGCGAATCTGATGGTATCTAGACCTCAAGTCAATCTTGGAAAAGTAACAGGCACCATGTAGCTCATCTATCCTCAAAATGGGGTACCTGTTCTTAATAGTTTTCTTGTTTAATGCCCTATAATCTATACACATCCTGATTGTCCCATCCTTATTTTTGACAAGAATAACTACAAAAGCAAATGGGCTCTTACTGGGCTGAATGTGTCCCATCTCTAGTAGCTCCTTAATTGTTTTTTCAATTTCATCCTTGAGCCTCTTTGGATGATAGTAAGGAGTGATCATGATGGGATTGGTCCCATCCTCTAGCTCAATAACATGATCTATGCCTCTATCAAGAGGCACTCCTAGTGGTATATCTCCAAACACCTTACTGTGCTTAGATAAAAGCTTCTAAATATCAGGATGATAGTTGTCCTTCTACCATAGTGGGGACTCTGGCATAATAAGGCACTCTGCTACCCACTCTACCTGGTCATGTCTAAATAGCCTCTCCATCCTCTTTAGTGACACCACTCAAGGTCCACCATTTGATAAGCCTCTAAGGAAAATTTTCTTCCCATTGTATTCAAATCTCATCTCCATCTTCTTCACATTCATGGTGAACTCCTCTAACTAGCTCATCCAATTCATGCCAAGTATAACATATGTATCCCTAATGCCAACAACATAGAAGTTATCTACCAGCTCATACTCACCCATGCCTATCTTCAATCCTGATATCTTTCTATTGCACTGCATTTTGAATCCGTCAGCTACCATCACCTTGAAGCCTTTGAATTCCTCTATCTTCAACCCCCTGCGAGCTACCAACCCCTCATCAATAAAATTATGTGTAGCTCATGTATCAATGAGGGTAATAATGCGTTGTCCACCGAGTACACCACGAACCCTGAAAGAACCAACCTTCTGGAAACTGGAAAGCTAGGCAAGAGTACCACCACTACTAGCATTGTTCTTGTGATGCTCTCTCATCTCCACTATCCCCATAATCTGAAGGTTGATCTGAGTCTGAATCAGATGCCTCTGATTGAGTCTCCTTAGCTAAATAATACTTGATCAATTTGTTGGCAAGAGACATACTGTAGCTTCATTAGTGTTGTCATTGATGGAAACAAAGTTCATCCCACCCATCTACAGGACATGGTGTGCCTATACTAGAAGTCAGATTGAAGAGTATTGAGGTCTGATAAGCAAGAACAGAGCATGTAGCAAGGTCTGACAGTCAGGTCCAGATCTCTTAGAGGAAGTATTTCAGTAAAGTACAGACTTGGGAAAGTCAAGAGGAGTATCTTGACTAATAGATTCCAGGGTCCGGTGAAGAAAGAGTGAAGAGATATGAGCACCCAAGTATTGGGTTCCTGTTTGGCAGAGTAGACTGAGGAAAAAATAACCGGCAAAGCATCAGACCTTAATCCAGATAAGATATTGATGGTGATCAAGTTTCTTGAGGTATCATTCATGATTGGCCAACATGATTGATGACTTCTATAAGCATCTCCTTGATAAACATCACTTGATAAGCAAGGATTTAGCCGACAGATCAGAGTTTGAGAAAATATTGACTATTCAGGATGCCGACTAGAAAGGTGTTGAAATCATTAGTGTGGATATATATACCAGAAGGATTTGGATGTGAAGGTGTGTGTGTGTCTTGTGAAGTGTGAAGCAAAGAAGAGAGTAGTATAAAAGTAGTAATACAGGTCCGGTATGTGATACGACAGCAACACCAAAGAAAGAGGAAGAATGAAGTGCAGCAGATCAGTATATTGAGCCTAACCGGAACTGAACTTCAGCATATGTGGATGCTTCTCATCAGTTCAAGTATCTTGTTACTTTCTTGTACCTTGTAGACAGTGAGTCTCTTGTAGGCAGTGAGCCTCTTGTGAGCAATGTGCTCAGGCAGTGAGCCCTAATTGGCAAGTGCCATTTTTGTATTTCTATTCTTCTAATAAAGAATACTTTCTTGGGTTAGTCACCCTGTGGTTTTTCCCTTAACAGGGTTTTCCATGTCAAAATCATTGCGTTATGTGAATTGTCTTTGTTTCTACTTTCATGATAATGGATGCTTATTTGTTTTGATGTTGCACTAGTTATAAAAGGAACAGAAAGTTAAGATAATTAAGATAACTAATTCACCCCCCTCTTAGTTATCAACAATTGGTATCAGAGCCAAGTTCCTCCTAACAGAGCCTAACATCTTGAGGAAGATCTAGGAATCTCAATATGTATGGTATGAGGGAACAACTTCAGTCTGCTCTAGATGATCTTGAGCAATCTCACTCTGAAGTCAATGAATTGAAGGAAAGACTCAAACAAGCTGATGATTTCATAAATGAACTAAAAGAGAAACTGAGTACCTCTATGAAAAAGAGAAAGGAACTACTTCAACAGTTAGCAAGTCAAAGTGAAGCCAATGTTACTGATGAAGATCTGAATGAAAAGAACAAATTATGTGTGAAGCTATCAAAAGAGGTCATTATGGTAAGACATGAAATGGAATCAGGTGTTATGAAATTCACTCAAGAAATTGAAGAGAAAAGAAAGACTGAAGAAAATTTGAAACAATCTCTCAAAGAAAAGTCAGAAGATTGCCATAAAATGGATAGAATAATCAGGCATTTGGAATCTGATCTTGAAGAAGCTAGAGATAATGAAGAACAACTTGAGAATCAGATTGTCACTTTAAAAAGGGATCTTCAAATAGTGAATGAATACAAAGAGAAATTCAAGATAAGCTCTACTCAGCTTGAAGTTCTTCTTGAAAGCCAAAAGAGAGTAGATGACAAGCAAGGCTTGGGGTATGAGAAAGGTGAAAGCTCCGGATCAGGTCAGAAGAACTCTGGATTAGGAAATCCAAGGAATAGGCCTAGAAGACCTCCAGTAAGACAACCAAATGCTTAAAGATATCCATCCTTCAATGGATACTGCCATAATTACAATAACTTTGGTCATAAAGCAAATCAGTGCAGAAGAAGAATGAATTAGACTAATTCATCCTTCTCCGGACAGTGTTTTAATTGCAAAAGGTATGGTCACAAATCTCATGAGTGTAGAAATATGCAAATGAACAAATCATTCAATGGTAGATGCTTTACATGCAATAGAATGGGACATATGGCTAATCAGTGTAGATCAAGAGGATATCAGTCAAATATGCAAAGAAATGTTGTTTGCTACAATTGCAATAGATCCAGTCATATTGCCAAATTCTGCAGAAGCAAGAATCAGGACAAAAAGGGTCTGGTACATCATAATCAAAACCAAGACTACGGAAAAAGAAAAGTGAATGCAGATGAAATTCAAAGGGAGATGAACAAGATTTGGGTAAAGAGGAGTATTGAAAATGTTGAGGATGGATCTACACCAGAATTTGGTGCTGATATTCCTTCCAGAAACTAAATAGATGAGCTCTGGCTCAGGGGGAGTCACAAAAGAAAACAATTTCCCCCAGCCAGTCAATTGGTGCCTGAAATTGGCACATGGATGGTTGTAGATTAAAAGGGTTCCTAGACATCTAAATAACCCTTGGGAAAGATATAAAAGATCTGCAAGGGATTTAAAGAGGTTAATCATCTAAGATTGATCCGGTTTAACAGTCATCCAGCAAGAAGTAGGATTTTCACAATTTGATCCAGTGTGATTCCAAACTGAAACATCTTGATCTGTGGATAAAGGAGATGATTCAAGGAAAGTAGAGACATTGAAATTAATCACTAAGATCAGCTCTAAGAACATCTTAGTGATCCAAAAAAATCTCTCTCATAATAAGGAAACCAGAATAACTTAAGCTACGCATTTATTACAAAATGAAATTAGGGTTTGCTCAGAGATAAAAGGGTTCATTTGCTTGTCATTTGCACATTTGCATTAGTGAAAGAGATAAGAAGAACTCTGCAAACAAGTTTGCTTCATCTCTCTCAAGGATCAATCACAGAATTCAAGTCAACCGGCGATCTTTTCAGCTCATTTCGTGAACCCTAAAAGCACAAAAGGTATTTTTCGCTCGTGAAATCTCTCTTTGAATCTTTAAAGATGGCTGCTCTGAATGTTGTGAAGATTACTAATAGGCCACACCCTAAATCTGAGAAACATCCCTACAAATCTCTAGAAGTGGATCCCTTAGGCGCATTTTCCAGCATTCTGCATGGGGTTTTGCATGTTGAAGACGTTAGGGCATACATTCATGCGAACATTGAAGAATTTAGGGAATCCAAGCTGATAGATATCTACCAAAAGTAGTTAATAGATGATTCATTTGAACTCAAAGCTCAGTACAAAGCCATCCGAGATAAGCATTTTAGACAATTCATCCATTTCCCCTATTTTGCAGAAGATGAGTGGGTCAGGTACATTTTGAGCAGAGTCCATGACAACTTCATGTGGTTGAATGGACCATTCAAGATCACAAAAGATGCTATTAGGGCGGTAACCAGTTTACACTCATTCAGAGGGTTACCTATTCTCAAATCTGTTAAAGACCAAACTATGAGTGAGGCTACCGGATCAAAATTTGACAAGAGGGCAATGACAATTGAAGATATCACTAATCCGGATATCAAGTTTGCATCCATGATAACTGGTTACAAGATATATCACTCCAGTAGGGAAAATTCAATACCCAGAACTGCAATCAAATGTTAAAAGAAAATGTTGACTATGATCTTTGTGAGCTTCTCTTGAACCAACTTTTGGAGAATCTACAGAAGATAAAGGACAAGAAGAATTCCTTCAAATACGGTGGCTTGATACTCTATCTATTCTTCTATTACATGAATGAGCTACCCGGATCTAGTGGCTGGATGTGGCAAAATGACAGACCTGTTGCCATACAAATCAGGGATTATTTGCATGGACTTGGTGATGCCAAGGTACAAAACACAGCACTCTGGGGCTACTTCAAGAACTTTCAGAATATGATGCAAGCCAGAGAGAGAATCCCCCAATCTGTAGTTGAAAGGTATAAGGATACAGTTTGCTTTATGGTAGAAACTGATCAGTGCCTAATGGAGGCAGTGGAGCCAAGGATAGTCTGGATCATGCCAATGGGGTATGAAGTAGATAAGAAAATTGCAGAGCTACTTGTTCAACACATGCTAAGTCAACCCAAGGATCCTAAGGCAGAAAGATTTGGAACCTTTGAAGAGTTGAGTGTGAAGATTCATGTGGAGCTAAGACAATCGGAAATGAAAAGAAAAGTGAGAAGAGAAGTAGAAGAATTTGCCAAGAGACATGGAATTTCAAAGGAGGCACTTGATGCAAATAGAGAAAAGATGGAAAGGGCGGAAAAAGAAAGGCAAGAAGTAGAAAAAGAAAGTACTCTAGTAGGATCCCCCTCCCAGACCAAATCCTCTAAGAGCTCTGCACCTACCACTGCTAAGAGCTCAAAGGCATCAAAACTGGAAGCAAAATCATCCGGTAAAGGAGAAAAGAGAACAAAGACAAAGGCTACAAGATCATACACAAGCCTCAAAGATGATGAAGAGATAGAGACAGATGAGGAAGTAAAGAAAATGAAGAAGAAGAAGAAAACAACCAGTGAACCCTCTACCAGTCAAGACAAAGAGAAGAAGGCAGAGGAATTTATTGAAAAACCTACTCTCCACATTGATGATATCATCAAATCAGTTACTGTGGATGGGAACTTACAACCAATGGTTGAATTTTATGATGAATATAATGAAACTGATAAGAAGATATTGCAAGATGCCACAGTCAGGTATCTAAACATCTACAACAAAGCATTCATCGAAATCATATCTCTGATTCCCAAAAGCTTAGAGAAAGAACTTGAAATAAGGAAGAACAATGCCCAAGCAAAAGATCTAGAAATTTGGGAGCAGATTGCTATTCAGCTCTATCCATCCATTACCCCTAAACAAATGAAGATTATCTTCAAGGACTGCAAGGATGAGTTCCAGAACAAAGCTAGAATGAATTAGCTTATGCTTGGTGAAATTGACAAAGTGGCAAAAGAAATAGAAGATATTCTACAGAATGCTTTTAAAAGATTTAATCTTCCTATTATAGAGGACTTAGGTAATGAACCCTCTATCATGGATGACACAGGAGAATCTACTGAGACAATGGCAGAAGAGGCTAAGGAGACAAGTGAAGAAAAAGCTAAGGACTTAGATTCCTCTGCTCCGGAAGAGGAAGTCCATGAAGAAGCACACATCTCTCCTCTGGTTTCCCCAGTAGACTCCAGATCTAAAGGAGAAGAAAGATCAAGGGAGAAAACTAGTCAAGAAGAAGAAGTAAAGGAAAAAGAAAAAGACCAAACAGAGAAGACTCCAAGAGACAGTTCTAAGACTGCAGAAGGGAAGAAGACTCTGTCTTCGGCAAGAGACACTGCAGAAACTATCAAAGATTTCTTGACCAAAGAGATGATGGAATTTGATGAACCGGAACTGCTTCAAGGTCCATTCAATTTTGATTCCCTCTCCCTAGTTCAAACCATGAAGCTAGCATCCTTTACTCAAGCAAAAACAAAAGAAAAACTTCTGAAGTCTCACATGGAAGACTGTGAGCTCATAGAAACTACATCCGGTGTATTGGAGAAGATCATGCCATCCTTCCAGAAGGATCCTTTGGCCTCCACATCTGGTAATCTAAAGTCTTGTAAATTCTGTTCATATGCATTTTGATTCCTTAGAGAAGTCAGCAGAAGAAAAGGTCCAGAAGGAGTTTTTGGGAAAGAGATTCTCTGAAGTACAAGGACTAATAACCAATGATACGAGAGTTATGGATATTGGAATAAAGAGCTTAGAAAATGCTCTTAAAGATGGTGGAGATATATATAAATTTTGTTTATCCTAGCCCAAAGTGACCAAGGACATTGAGAAGAAAGTAAAAGAGTAAGAGGATAAACTGTTAAGTTTATCTCAAAGTTTTGATCCTCTCTCCTCTTCCATAATCAATCAAGAGTGTCAGACTATAGCAGTCACAAATGAAATGAAGAAGCTTGAGAAGGTGAAGAAAAATAGAATAAACAAGTTAAGTGAACTTAGAGGGAACATTATCCCTCAGTTAGAGGCCATGCATGAAGCCCTAACTGATGCTCAGGCCACAGCCCGGACCAGTGATTCGACAGATCTCAAGAAGGCAGAAGCTTTTGCATTCCTGTTGAGTGGTCACATCTCAATTTTGGATAGGATGAAGCAGAGTTGGGTGATAGAAGTTGCACAGTTGAAGAATACTTTTGCAGATATACTTAAGTATGTGTAAGTACAACTTGTATATATACCTATGTGGATATGTATAGATTGTTTTTCTTGAAAATTTTGGTGTACAAACCCTACCCTTTGCCATTGATGTCAAAGGGGGAGTGAGGAACAGTGAAAAATGTGGAATCCAGCTAAGGGGGAGCTCCGGTCAAATGTACATTAGAATAGAGCATTAGCCAAGGGGGAGTGTAGTGTGACACTTAGTCATTTTTCACTAAGTGTTGCCATCAATGCCAAAGGGGGAGATTGTTGGCAAGAGACACAGTGTAGGTTCATGAGTGTTGTCATTGATGGCAACAAAGTTCATCCCACCCATCTGCAAGACATGGTGTGCCTATACCGAAAGTCAGATTGAAGAGTGTTGAGGTCTAGTAAGCAAGAACATAGCATGTAGCAAGGTCTGACAGTCAGGTCCGGATCTCTCAGAGGAAGTATCTCAATAAAGTGTGGACTTGGAAAAGTCGAGAGTGTTGGCAAGAGACACTGTGTGGCTTCATGATTGTTGTCATTAATGGCAACAAAGATCATTCCAAACATCCACAAGACATGATGTGTCCTCACCAGAAGTCAGATTGAAGAAATATTAAGGTCCGGTAAGTAAGAACAGAGCAGTCAGTAAGGTCCGACAGTCAGGTCCGGATCTCTCAGAGGAAGTATCTTAGTGAAGTGCGGATTTAGGGAAGTCAAGAGGACTACCTTGACTGATAGATTCCAAGGGGTTAGCCTCCAGTGATAGATGAAGAAAAAGATATGAATACTTGAGTATCGGGTTCCTGATTGGCAGTGTGAACAGAGGAAAAACTGACTGGTAGAACATCAGACATTATTCTGGATGTGTTACTGATGATGGTAAAGGTTATTGAGGCATAAGTTATGATTGGTTGACATGATTGATGACTTCTACAAGTATATCCTTGATCCGCATCACTTGGCAAGCAAGGATTCAGCTGATAGATCAGAGTTTGTGGAAAAGATTGACTATTCTGGATGCTGACTAGAAAGGTGATGAAATCACTTGTGCGGATATATATACAAGATAGATTTAGTTATGAGAGGTGTTGTGGTTTGTGGTTATGTGCGAAGAAAAGCAGTAGAGCAGAGAAAAAGTAGTAAGGAAGGTGCAGTATGTGAAAGGAGAGTAGCATAAAAGAAGAGGAAAGATGAAGTGCAGCAGATCAGTGTACTGAGCATAACTGAAACTGAACTCTAGCATATGTAGATGCTCCTTATCAATTCAAGTATTGTATTACACTCTTTTTAAATTGTAGAAAGTGTGTCTTTTGTAGGCAGTGTGCCTCTTGTGAGTAGTGTGCTCGGGCAATGAGCCCTAATTGGCAAGTGCCATTTTGTATTTCCATTCTTCTAACAGAGAATACAATCTTGGGTTAATCACCCCATGGTTTTCTCCCTTAACAGGGTTTCCACGTCAAAAATATTGTGTTATGTGTATTTCCATTTCATGGTTATGTTTGCTTATTTGAGTTGATGCTGCATTGATTAATAAGAAAGTTCAGAAAGCAGAAATAATTAGGATAACTGATTCACCCCCCCTCTCAGTTATCAACAAAGAGGAGTATCTTGACTGATAGATTCCAGAGATTGAGCCTCCAGTGAAGAAAGAGTGAAGAGATATGAGCACCTAAGTATTGGGTTCTTGTTTGGCAGAGTAGACTGAGGAAAAACTGACCGACAGAGCATCAGACCTTAATCCGAATAAGATATTGATGGTGATCAAGTTTCTTGAGGTATCATTCATGATTGGTTGACATGATTGATGACTTCTATAAGCATCTCCTTGATACGCATCACTTGATAAGCAAGGATTCAGCCGATAATCAGGGTTTGGGAAAATATTGACTATTCCGGATGTCGACTAGAAAGGTGTTGAAATCATTAGTGCGGATATATATACCAGATGGATTTGGATGTGAAGGTGTGTGTGTGTGTGTTGTGAAGTGTGAAGAAAAGAAGAGAGTAGTATAAAAGTAGTAATACAGGTCCGGTATGTGATAGGACATCAGCACCAAAGAAAGAGGAAGAATGAAGTGCAGTAGATCAGTATATTGAGCCTAACCAGAACTGAACTTCAGCATATGTGGATGCTTCTCATCAGTTCAAGTATCTTATTACTTTCTTCTACCTTGTAGATAGTGAGTCCCTTGTAGGCAGTGAGCCTCTTGTGAGCAGTGTGCTCAGGTAGTGAGCCCTAATTGGCAAGTGCCATTTTTGTATTTCTATTCTTCTAACAGAGAATACTTTCTTGGGTTAGTCACCCCGTGGTTTTTCCCTTAACAAGGTTTTCCACGTCAAAATCATTGTGTCATGTGAATTGTCTTTGTTTCTGATTTCATGATAATGGATGCTTATTTGTTTTGATGCTGCACAAGTTATAAAAGGAATAGAAAGTTAAGATAATTAAGATAACTGATTCACCCCCCCTCTCAGTTATCAACACAATTTGGCCTTAGCCTTGTGTGGGCACTTATGCAAGGGATCCCATGGTTCTTTGTAATGAAAGCAAAGTTTCTTCCTCCTATATTCGTTGAGCTAATCATCTGTTAACTTGTTTGATTTGCCCTTATGCTACTCAACATCTCTATGGAAGGGTCTCTTCTCCTCCTTATCCCTCCTATGTGGAAATCCCTTAGACTAAAATTTGCTCCTCCACACTGATTAATCCATATCTCATGCCTTCTTCATGGCCTCCTGGAGTGAAACAAGGTCAAAACCCTTAACCCAACCATGAAGCGGGTCTGACAATCCATCAATGAAAAGAATAACCAATCTACGCTCTGAAATATCTGGGACCATAACAGATAGGTCCTGGAACTCAGAAATGTAGGAGTCAAATGGTCCACTCTGCCTCAACTACACCAACTCCTTAAACTATAATTCTGGGTCCTTCTTATCAAACCTGTCAATCAATCTAGCTATGAACTCCACGTATGAAGTAATTTGATCATGACCCTGTGTGACCTTCCCATTACTCCACCACTTATGTGTTGCACCCTCCAAATGTAATGCTGCATAAGTAATGGCATCCTCCTCAAGCATGGGACTAATCTACAAGTAGCTATCCAATTTCTAGACCCAAGATCTTGCAGTGGTTTTACCTGATCCATCAAAGTAGGGAAGTGTCATTTTGCTCACTTTCTTTTGCAACTCCTGGTTCTAAGGTCTACCTCCCCGATGAGGTATGTTCTTTATCCTAATGTCAAAGTACTCTGCAAAGGTCATCTCACCCCTGAATTCCACACTAGAAGCTCTCCAATCCCTCATAATCTCCTCCTGAAACTCAGCCTATGTGGGATCCTATTTAGGAACTTGGTTCCTGGGAGCAAAAATGGGTATGCCAGGTCTATCACCGACTATAAAATGTGAAGCCCTCCTGTGAGTAACTGAAGCCTTACCCTCATCATCTTTGAACCTATATCTATTCTCTTGGTTCCTGTCCCCATTATTCCTATCTCGCTAGTTCCTATCACCATTGTGTCTATCACCCACATTATTCTTGTTTCTATCTCCCCCATTATCCCTGTTTCTATCACCGATATTGTTTTTGTTCCTGTCACCTCCATTATACCTATTTTTGTCATAGTGATTATCCCTGTTATTCCTGCCATCTTGGGGTGCTAGCTTCTCTAGAAGGTGTGCTATCTCTGCCTATGACTCTCTCAACTCCTCTCGAGACTCCCACAACTCTCTCTCCATGGCTAACTGACTCCTGGTGAGCACATTAAGAATCTCACACATGCTCAGTTCTTCATTATACCTATCACCCATCTCTCTTATAGGATCTGTAACTGGTGGTAACTATCCTAAAAATGGATCCCCTATGGGTACTTCTCCCTCCTAACCAACTATGGAATCTGTATCTCTGGTTGTGACCCATTTCTTCTCAAATTATAGTGATGTGATAATGGCGGTACAATAGGCATAACTCACTGCATGTTGGTATCCAGATCACAGGATGGCAAAATCTTCTACTCTGATACCATTGTAACATACACCCATAGTATATGTCGGCTATGTATGTGTTTTTTGTCTTTTTGATGTTTTTGAGTTTAGTGTTTCATTGCATGTTTTTGCATGTATGATTTTTGCAACATTGAAATAGAAAATGAATAATACATCGAAAACCTAGAAAATATATAATGATTTTCCATAAACAAAAGATGACCTAGATCATAAAATATGTTAAAACTAATTACAGAGACATACCCATATAAAAATCTTTAGCTTCATTCCATTGATGTACTTGGACTAGCATACAAAGTCATAGAAACTCGTCAATCTTCACATACAACTTGGAGGTTAATCAGCAATACAAGTTCTGCACTAATAAATGGATCCCAAGTGCCTAAAATGCAAAAGTTTGTAGCTCCAAATGACAAAAGGAACAATATCTCCAAGACCCAAAACCTCTTGAGGTAGTACGACCACTATGGCTGTAGATATTAGCAATAAAAAACCAATAAACTTTTTGAAATCAGGTTGAATTTGTCTGCAAGCCTCAAACAACTCCAAACGCCCAAGTTCTAATGCAAATTGCAGCCCCAAACACCTTAATCACTCTTCAATGGAAGGTATAGCCTCAATGGGAAAGTACAACCTGCCTGGAAGGTACAACCAACCTGAAAACTCTCTACAACAATTAAAATCAGACACAACAACAATACTTCTACCCTTCAAAAACTCTTCTAATAGCTGCAAAAACAAACTCTTTGAGATATCTCCATTTCATGCCCAAACAACTTCAAAATTTGATTCCTGAATGCACAAATGAATCCTCTGAATGATGACTCCAATAACCTCTCCTGATATGATCTTCCATGCATGAGGAAAGGGATCAATGAAGGGATTTTCATCCCAACACTATCACAATCAAACCCTGGAGCCAAGCTCAAAATGCCAAAGCACAAGAAACTCACGAGTGAGCCAAATCCAATAATCTTCGCATAGTGAAAATGAGAGCACTTTTGCCTTTTTGTTTCCTCCTCTTCTCAATGCCCAAGATGAGGGAATTTCCATTATTTTTTAATTCATAAATTAACCCCTTGTCTCACCATGAGGGGCGTCCATCCCTAGGAGTGTCACTTTTAAGTTATAACTTGAATTTATAAAGTGACATTATAACATAACTTAAATTTATATTATATCTTATAAAAACATAAGTTAAATCTTTAATTTAAATTATATTGTACCCAATAGTGCTCTAGACATCTCAAACTCATGATTTATGTGCCAAGGACCATCCACAACTGCCCTGCTAAGAATAGTATCTGCTCAGCTCATGACTTACTATAAATAGTAAGTCCCTAGAATGACTTCCTAAGCACCCCCATTAGCCTACATAAGTCGAATTATAGGCTAACCCTGGTCCACTGGTGCCAGGGCTTAAATTTGACAGTTGTATAGCTATATTTAGACATTTTAGCTGTAAAATACAACTAAAATTTTGAAAAGACTGTATCATATGAAAGGAGAGATTTTGGACAAACTGTCAAAATTTATATAGGATTATGATGATGATGATATATATATATATATATATATATATATATATATATGGTTTTTATATAATTTACATATACAAAGGATGTCATAGTAATTTAAAGGTACTATTGAATAGATAACTGTCATTAAAAAATTGCTTGACAGTCAAGGTTGACTGTCAAATTTAAGCCCTAACTGGTGCAATAAGCTAGATGGGGACATTACAATTCAGTTCATGGACTATGTGTATTTTAATATTTATTTCTTGGACTATGACTATTTCATAATTTATTTCATGGATTGTGACTATTTCAATATTTTTTCATAGAATTTTCAATATTTATCTCATAAATTATTTCATAGTCTATTTCAATATTTATTTCATAGACTATTTTAGTATTTATTGAATGGACTGTATGTATATGTTTTTATTCCATAGACTATTTACTTAAATTCACACATCAAATTAAATAAAATTGCAAGTCCTAATTCTAATCCTAAGACGGAATTATAATTACATGTCCTAATTGCAAGTCCTAATTCTAATTTGAAGTCAAAATTATAATTAAATGTTCATAATTGTAAGTCCTAATTCTAATGTGACAATCAAAATTATAATTAAACATTAAACTCCTAATTGCAAGTCCTAATTTTAATGTGGTAGTCAAAATTACAATTAAACATTGAAGTCCTAATTGTAAGTCTTCATTCTAATGTGACACTTGACAATATTATGTTTTACTACGTTATAGTTATCATGGACTCATGGCCTAACAATTTGATGCCTCAAATAGGAGACAATGTATATCTACTTTAGTTACCATTTAATTTGAGATATCTTGTATTGATAATGTATGTTTTGTGATAAAACAAAAGTTACATGGAAAAAATTACTACTTGTTTGGTATACTTGTATTGTGAATTATAGGTATGAGTTTGAAAAAGAAAAATAGCGACATGGTGAATTGTGACATAAATACTTGAATGTGAAACTCTACATTAAATGATATTGCTTAATTTTTTTTTTTTCAAGGTTTAGACTTAATTATAATTTATCCAAGATGCTTAAGGCTAAATTTCAATGTTCTAAATTGAATGAACATAGTCAAAGATATGTAGTATGTAAGAATAAATACTAGTTCATTCTAATATTTTTATTTAAAATTGGGACAACAATTGATTTTGTATTGTTAACTAAAATGGTCAAGTTATTGATATTTATATTGTGACAATGGTCAATATTATTGAACAAGTTAATTAAGAAAGAATGATGAATGGGGAAAAAATATGTGTCTATAATATGATAGGTAAGGCTCTTTGGACTATCAATTTAATCATTTAATTTTAAACATCATCCGCAAAGAGTTAAACTAAATTACATTAAATGTTATCAAAGAACCAACAATACCATTATAACATTCTAGAAGTAAAGAAATTACAATTATAGGAGTCCTAATTCTAACTCAAAATATGTAGTCAAAATTACAATTACATGAATCCTAATTCTAAGTTCTGGACTCCTATATTATAGTAAATTGTAGAATATAAGCTTCCTTTCTTTCAAGCAATGTCATCACACAGAATGTACAAGTAGTGGCAATCATATCATCTAGTTGCAAGAAACTTGAAATCAAAATGATAAAAAGTATAATGAACAAGCAAATATGCATATAATTAGTGCAAGTAAATAAATTAACTATAGATACATGAGTCCTAACTGTAAGTCAAGTGAGAAAATTACAATAAATCAAGTTGGAAAATTACAATAGAAATTCCTTAAATAGTGATGCCTAGCATAGGAAAATCTAATATGTTGTCACACGTTGAATGCACAAGTAGTGAATTGTGCCAACTAGTTGTCGAAGACCTGAAATAAAAATGATAAAAATTATAATGAACATAGGAGCACAATGCCAAAAAAAAATTATCTATAAAAAAGAGTGAAGTATTCTATAGTAACATGTTTAATAGTTAAGGGGATGGCTTAAGGGGACATTCATCCAATTACTAGTTGGCTAAGGGCATGTAAGTAATTATAAATCCACTATAAATTTACTTAAATTTAAATGTTGCTAAGCCAAATCTCAAAGTTATTGGGTAAGTGCAAGAAGTTGGGTCTACTTTTAGTGGAACACTTGCGACAAAATATTTTCAGAAGGGATGGATTTTGGCAATATGGTTGACAATTTTTTTTAGAATTTTTGGATGAAATTAAAACCCATTTTAAATGACAATGTCTAGTTTTAAAACATGTAATTTTTTTAGTGTTGAACATATTTTTTAATTTATTATTTATTTTTTAAACAAAAATCTTCAAAATCTTTGGAAGGAATGGACTTTGGCAATATGACCGATGATGTTTTTTTTAAAGAATTTTTAGATGAAATTAAAACCCATTATAGATGACAATGTCTAGTTTTGATATATGTAAATGTTTTTAGTGTTAAACATGCTTTTCTATTTATTAATTATTTTTTAAACAAAAACCATCATAAACTTGAAATAGCATTTATTACTATCTTTTTAATAACTTTTGATTTTGATTTTTTTTGAAAAATAATTATGTATGACCAATCTAGACATCATTCCATACACAATGAAAAAAAGTTTCATGTTATGATTATTTTAGCTCAAATTATGTTAGTTGTACATGAGGGGTTTTAAATAACACAAATTAGAGCTAGTAACAAAATAATCTTAAAAAATATTTTATCAAAAAATTAAAAAAATATCCTGACCAAACTTCAACATAATATGCATCTTTCCATAAAAGGAATTAGAAAAATACTTTCATTTATGTCAAATTATGTTGGTCATACATGTGCATGTTTTGGCCCAAAACATATGACTTTTAAAAAGCCACTTTTTGTACATCCTATACAAAACTAACTTTTATCATCAGGATATTAGAATAAATTACATATTTTAAAACTAGAAAGAAAATCCTACATTTCATATTTTTACATCATATTAATATTCTATGTGTAAGGGCTTCAAATTTTTACTCCAACTATGACAAACTTTAATTTTCAGGAAAAAAACTTTCACTTTTTGGCCAAAAAGTGGACCCAACTTCTTGCACTTACCCTATTAATATAAATTAAACTTACCTAATTTTAGGAAAGTAGTTAGGGAATGGCTTAAGGAGAGTTAAGAGGATGGCTTGAGGGGACATGCAATCAATTACTAATTCGCTAAGGGTGTGCTAGTAAATCAATTAACTATAAATCTTCTTAATCCTAAACTCACATCCTAGACCAAATTACAAAGTTATTAAACTAAATCATACTTAGGTCTAATTTATGGAGCATAGCTAGGGGATGAATTAAGGGGAGTTAAGAGGATGGCTTAAAGGGACATGCAATCACTTACTAATATTCTTAAGGCATTATAGTAAATCAATTAACTATCAAATAAATATATACAACTATACATTAGTAAAAAAATAAAGATTAAAAGTTTAGAAAATTCTACATGCCTGCAAACCATTTAAAAAATTTACTCCATTGTACCATCTGCATCCTCTCTTTTTTGTAACACATCTATAATTGCCTCATGCTCTTCCATATAAAGTGTTCATAACTATTTTGTAATAGGTTTCCCTTGATCTCACTAATTGTATATTTGTTGCCACAACCAAATGTGAGTAGTGCACAATTTTCTTATGTGTTTCATAATCTTCAAATGTAGGTAAACCATCCTTTCTTATTAGATATTTTTTTATCCAAGTGCAAACAACAATCACAGAGTTTCTTGAAGTTATCATCATCTACTCTAGGCTATAACAATTTATGTTATGTCTCAACACATTGAAACAACCAATACTCTATTTCCTCTTCATTGCTCTCAAGTGCAACAATGACATACACATGTTCAACATAAAAAGTTACAAATTCAATAAAGTAGGACATAATATATAATTCACAAAAATATATACATGTATAGAATTATAGATTACAAAATAATGTAATGAAACTAGATATTGAATTAATGTACCTTCTTGTACAAGGTCAAAAACATGATCATAGTCATCTAATGCAAACAATTGATTATCCTCTTCAAACATTGTCTCATGTTGATCATGTGTTTTTACAAGTGTTAGGGATCTATGTTGCCATTCTTCATCCCATTCTATATTTTCACATGCTTCCCACTCACATCTAATACAAATTTGACAAAAATAGGCAAAATCCCTAGTCCATATAGTCCATGTGCTTGCATTTGAACTCTTAAATGAATGTCATTTTATCGATCCAAGAATTGTCTCACAATCGTATCAAGGAAGAATGTTTTCTTCTTCAACTAACCAAAATAATTGTCAAACTTTAAAGTTTTCACTTGAATTTGTAGAAAGTTTTGCATTGCACTAATCCATAATTACACATGCATCTTTAAACGTTGTTGCATCCATAAATTTTAGTTTCTCCCTAAGAAGAGCTCTTTTCACACATGCTCTGGCTCCATCATGCTCTCCTTTACCATACCTAGCTTCAAAGAAACTTCACATATGTTGGATATTATTTTCTTTATATGCCCTCCATGGTCAATAAAATATTCAAACATTTTTTAATTATCGTGTACAATTGTCTGACCATATGAGATGTGTCATCTAGATTTCTCTTTCTTTTAAATTGTCATAAAATACTTTGAAACAATATTGCACAAACTCTAAAAAATGTAACCGATTATCACTCAAATAGAAAGGGAACTCCCTAAAAAAAATTGTGTCATCTTTTATATTGTCATCTACATGTCTATATATAATATGAACAAAGATGACCACTTGTATTGAATTATAATATTGATATTGAATCTCCTCTTGTGGAGCAAGAGTATAGTTTTTTGAAAAGTCAAGCACTAAAAGTATAGTTTCAATTGGAAATGTATTTTTATATATGAGAAATTATTCATCAATCCACTGAGCATATTGAGAGTGTTTCACATATTTGTACACAATCTTATTCTTGAATTGTGTGATGAAGGCATGCACCCTATTTTATTTTATGACTAATTCACAACGCTTTCCAATTTTTCCATCCTTTAATGGATATTAAACATTGTTGAACCTCTTCACATCCACTAATTGTTATCTAAAATCATATGAACTACTTTCATGCATGCATTCTCCTAACAATGAAAGGTTACCATATCTATTGCATTGTCCAAAAATACATGCTTTTGAATAAAATAATTGTCCATCAGGTGTTTCACAATGTAAACTTATTATAAACTCCTTAATTATTTTAGGTGGCATATTAATACCACATTCTTGCATAATTTGGTTAGTATGCAAAGTAAAATGTATATATCAAAAAACATCATAAAAATGGGAATTGTGTGAGTTTTACATGTAACAAGATATTCATTGTTTATTAATTTTGACATACCAAGGCTTACATTTCTCAAATAATCTTTGACTTATGCTAAAATTTTCTATAATTGAATCATATAGAAATTTTGTATATAAGTTTTTGAGTCATGCTTAATAGGTGTTTTGGATGAGGAACATGATTTTTGACTCCACTCTTAATTTCAAAACATCTCTAGCATTAGATGATACTCTTGTATTATCATGCCAATAATTTTCAATTAAAGACCTAAATTCATTATTTAATTTCTCATCAGACCTTGGGAGTCCACCATTAAAAGCCCAACATTGGTTAATTGGATCATCTTCAATACTTACTCTTCTCTTTACCACTCTTATTAAAAATTTAGCACTTACATTTAAAAATCCACTTTTCTTATTTATCATTCTTTTGCTCAAAATTGATTTATTAACTAAAATAATTTTTATTGCTCATTGTGTTGCATTCCTATCTTTAGATCAACTCTTTTTTCCAATAGAATCAATAGTATTAGCAACACTAGACATAACTTGTTTTATTGATTCATCTTTCTTTTTGGGTTTTACAAATATGCCTAATTTTCATTACTCTTCACATTTTTTACATTCTGATTAATTTTATTATGAGTTGACATTAAAATCCTAGAATTTCTATAAAAAATAGTTCATACAATCTATTTGCATGGGTTCAAATTTGTCTCCAAGATATCTTACCACAAAGATTATCCAATACATTTATTTCAATTTAAAAAATATATATTTTCATTTTCACTCATTTAGGAGATTCATTTTGGTGTTGTTTCTAATAGTAGAATTTATATCAACATTGCTATATCTAGCTTCCTTTAAACAACTAATATCACTATCATTGGGTGCAATTGAAGACTTTCTTGGATTCATTTCTATAATCACCTTTTCCATATTCTTGAACTCTTCCACATTCACCATTTCCACATTTGCATATTCTACATTCACCTCATCTATGTTGGTTCGATAAATGTTCTCCTCTTCAATAGTCATCAAATTAGATGCTTCAACATTTTTGATTCCTTGAATCCTCTGTTTCCTATCTCTTTGTAATTTTTCCTCTTTCTCTTGATGTGCTTTAATTTCTTCAGGTGTCATGAGCTTCCTTTTTTTGTTGATATTTATTTGATCCCATAATTACCAAAATATCTCAATAAAATTAACAAATTATTTTTAATTTACTTTGAGATGGATCCCTCCTTGACCTTTTTGAAGTACAAATAGATGTAGATCCTTTGTTCAATATATCGCATGTGCTTGATTCCTCTAAAAACAATTCCTTTGCTTGATTCCTCTAAAAAATAGTTCTTGTACTTGATTCCACTTAACAATGTTCCCATTGATTGAATCCCTTTAAAAATTGAATATGATATGACTTGCTAAGAGATTGTAAGAGACATCTGCATAAATTTTTTTGCAGAAATAGTCGATGTCGGGTCATACTTATAAAATAAAAAGTTACAGAGATGCTGTCATAGTACATTTTAATCCCTTTATAAATTAAATATGACATGGCTTGCTAAGAGATTGTAACAGACACCTACATAATTTTTTTTGATAAAAATAGTTGATGTTGGGTCGTACTTATAAAATAAAAAGTTGTAATGATGTTGTCATAGTATATTTTAATCCCTTTAAAAATTGAAGATATGGCTTGCTAAGAGATTGTAAGAGACACCCGCATAATTTTTTTTATAGAAATAGTCGTTGTCAAGTTGTACTTATAAAATAAAAAGTTGTAAAGATGTTATATTACATTTTACTAAAAATAGAATGATAACAGATATAATAGAAATGGGTACCTATTTATTTTTAGAACATGTACATGTTTAAAATGAGTACCTATTTAAAAATAGGTACCCATTTATTTTTAAAACGCGTACGCATTTTAAAATGAGTACTTATTTCTATTTTAACTGTGTACCTGTGGCTTTTTAGAATTGGTACACATTCTATTTCTATGATCGGCTTCTATCTTCTTACCTTCTAGATGCTAACTCGATCAAAATTGATGATGGTTGATGCACAAGGTTCAAGCAATAGTTTGAATTAGGTATTTTTCACAAGTTGAGAATAGAGTGACGAATAAATTCAAGTGGCTATTGTAACATCGTTTACAAAATTCCCATGAACAATATATAGAAAGATGATTCATTTGGAAAATATGACAACACATATAGGGGCGTTGATATTGTGTACACTATTGTATGTAAGTACAACAAGAAGGAGCATCTGGATGAACACCAATGCAAAATACTAGAAAAAGGGCAAGGCCCTTCTGAGATTCTAGGTTCAACAATATTGCCACCAAATGAATAAAAATGCTCCAACATAGAAAATAACATGATTTCTTCACCAAAAACCATAGTAAATGCATGCACCAAGTGTAAGATTATGCTTCAAAAAATAAATTTCTCAAAATTTCCACTCAAAATTTTGAGATATTACAAAATTGTTCATTAGGTTCCTTAAAACTGGAGGCCCAAGAAATAGAGAAATAGAAATCCATGAGAGCTTCAACAATGAAGTCCCATCAAACATGCCGAAAAATGGGTTCTCAAGCCATCCGCATCAATTTGTACACAAGCAATTTTTTGTGTTCAATTTTGTTGTGTTTTGCAAATACATTGAAGTTCATTTTTGCTAAGCCCTAGCCCGTTGGTGGGTGTCTTTCTTCATTGGTATGACTTTATGTGTTTGGTGGGACTCTTGGTGGTGTCCCCTCGACAACTCGATGGTGGGTATGAGCGCAGTGCAATGGTGGGAAGATATATATCAGCGGGAATTGTTGTTTCAGTGAGACTCACCTAGCTGTCCCTTCGACATTATGATACAAGGCTTGACTCTCGTCGGTGGGAGAATGGATGACGGAAGGACCATGATCTCGGTCTCTTCGACGACCCAATATAGAGTTCTATTTATCAGTGTGGTGTATGGTACTACATGCTCCATCGTTGGGACCTTCTTTGTCAAAGGGAGTCCCTTTGCCATCTCTTCGACATCCTGATGGAATGAAGTTGAATACCTTGTGGTTTGATAATTCAGTTTTGGGTCTTTGACAATTAACTGTTGGAAGACCGTTCGATGGGGAAGTGGAAACGAACGGTTTTCCTAGAGAATAGGGGAAGGTAAAACAAAGGAATGTGACGATAGGGAAAATGGATGTTCAAAACGGGAATTTTTTATTAGACTGGATTGTTATGAAGGAGGAATTGGGGAAAAAGGGCTGTTGATGGAAAAGTCAAATTGGGGTCTCTGAGAAATGCTCTATAATTGATCTTTGAATGTAATCTATACTGTTTTGATTGCAATAAATGGAGGATTGTTTTATGTTAAGAATTTTGTATTGTAGTGTGATTTTGTTGCTTGATTGACAGCGTAACAAGGCTCTTCAATCTCAACTGCGTCAAAAAATGATGCTCAAAATAGAACTGATTTAGAGATTGGATAATACCAATTTTGGAGCAATAGTTTTGTATGCCCACATGCAAAAGCTCAAATGTGCAAGCTACCTTTAGAGAAGGTCAATTCCTATCTTAGTTAAAACTTGCAAAGACAAGGGTTAGGAGTCAATCAGTTGCAAAGAAGCAAAAATAAAAGGAGGTAATGTACCAAAACAACAAATCAATTGGATCTCTATAGTGTTCAACCATCTTTTATTTAAAACATAATGACTATTATTGAATCTAATTCAACCCACTTTTGCTTGAGGGCTATGATAAAATAACCATTATATACAAAATAACAAGACATAGTACACTCTCTACAGAAAGTTGTTAAACAATAAAAATAGAGATAATATATTGATTAACATACCCAAAGATCCTTTACACAGAGGGAAAACCCTATATTTATAAATTGACAAAAGGGAAAAGATAATCTTAACCATCAATCCAATGGGCCAATCTGACAAATGGAATTAAATAACATGTTAACCTAAAATTGACCTCATTATTAGATTATGCTCCACACTCCTCATATGCGAGAGGGGAATTATTTCATTAAATTCAGAGTTCGTAACAAATAATAATAATCATAACATATTATGCTCCATGGGATTTTAATAAAATATCAATTTTATTAAAATCCAACCGTAGTGAACAATCCACTCCAAGATTTACACAATGGGCATCCTTAGATTAGTGAGGTAGTTGAAAATACTAGAAAAAAGAAAACTTTTTGTTTTAAATCACTCTATCACATACCATCTATAGGAAATGTGCTTCTTTGCAACTACTTAGATGTTTAAATACACAATATACTTTCAAATTTATTATGGTTGATCGAATTGTGAAGGTAAAACAATTACTATAGCAAATGGTGGCATCAATTGAGTAGAAGAGATGGGGGTTAAACTAAGTAGTAGCACCTGTGTATGCGATGAAATTTTTCATCTCATTATTAGTAGTGGATCAACTTTATTCTAACAACATGCACGTGATCTTTTGACACTTTATTGGCCTATTCTTTAAGTTATTCAACTTTTTTACAATAATAAACCATGCTTGGGGAATGTGTTTGAGAAGTTGGAGTAGATGAGAGAGAGACTACAAGATATGTTTATGGTTGGGACACCACTATTTGATCAAGAGACACAAGATATGGTTTGAGAATGTAGTTTGAAAAGATGGAAGATGCTTCACAATCCTCTTCATGCTATTAGATTTTTACTTAATCGAAGTTTCATACAAAATCATGGTTGCATAATAATATTTTTATGGAATGGACAACCTACATGGATAGAGTTTGTCCAAATAAAAAGGATCATACAAAAATCAAGGAAGAGATGTCAACATATATATTAATGCAATATATGATTTTGCTTATAAAAATGTTCCATATAATCACTCAAAATTTGAAACCCAAAATATTTTGTCATGCCCCCTTTTCAGAATTAAAATAATTGGGGGACTATAGTCTATTCCTTTATTTCCTGTAGGCCAAGGGATAAAGTTAGGGAAATAATTTAATAATAATATTTTAAGTTAGTTCTAGTAACTTTATTTTACAACATTGTAAAAGGACAATTTAAATATTATTACTATTTTAATAAAGTTGACTTAATGTAATATTTTATTAAAGTGTTTTAAGTGAGCACTTTGCAGATAACTCTGATAAGAAAATATGAAACCAAAACAAGATCCAAATCCTAAGATTAAAACCCTATTTCAAATCTACGCACACCTTTGATTAAGTGAAAGAAACTTGCAAAAATGTGAACAAAGAAAACATAAGTTTCTTAGCCACACAAGATTCTTGATGTGTCGAAGGTAGTTGTGCTCAAATAATTTGTTGTTGATTGAAAGGTTGAATGTGGTTTCTCATAGAAACAACATAATGTTGCATTTTGGTAATGATCCTCTTGAAAATGACTCCTTGAAGGGTCCATTTATAGATTTTTGGATGGGTAGATTAATAGTCAAGATTGTTTGAGAATTCGTTAAGAGATCAATAGTTAAAATTAGGTTGGTTAATTGATTGTGAGATGGATAGTTGAGGATAAAAGGGGATTTTATAAATCTTTTATTGATTTTATGTGTAAAGGGGTGGGATTAAATAAGAAAGTTTATTTAAATCATGTGAGAGGGGAAAATGAATAAATATGACATTTATTTATTTAGGACAAGGACATTAGGATATGGGTTAGTTAATAAAATAAATTGTTTTAATTTATTTAATTAATAGGATAAAAATGTGGTAGGCATGACTAGGATGGTGGGCAATTTTTAGGTGTCTACATTTTCCCCCTCTTTGAGATGGTGTTGTGACTAAGAGAAGTAACAAATTTAATCAAAGTGGTTTTTGATCTTTAGGTGTCTAGATTTTTCCCCTCTTGGAGATGGTGTTGTGACTAAGAGAAGTAACAACATTTCAAAGAAAGATAAAATATAGTAGTTTTTGGAAGAGCTACCCTAGCCACTCAAAGGAGTGATGAGGAGAAATGAGGTAAGGATGATTGCATTTCGCCTCTCTTTGAGATGGTGTTGCAATTAAGACAAATAATATCATTTCAAAGAAAAATAAAATATAGTGGTTTTCAGAAGAGCTACTCTAGCCACTCAAAGGAGTAATGAGGAAGAATGAAGTAAGGATGATTGAATGATGCCCCCATGAGAGGATAGGCAAGTTTGAAGGACATGTGTATGCTCTTGAAATGGATGGAAATAAAAGATGAGGATATGGGATTGGATGCTAATGATGAAGGTGAAGAGACCTAATGTCTTAAATTACTGCTTGGACCTCATTTATCTAATCGTTGGTTTTGTTCATATCATGTTCTTCGTTCATCAGGTTAACTGAACGCTATCGGTGTATCCATGTTAGGCTCTACCGATGGCTTGTGTTTCACCGATGGTAGTGATCATTGGGAAGACTTTCACTATCGACGGGAGTTCAGAGTTTTAAACTAATCTGCAAGGTCTCACCGAGGGTAGTGAGCTATCAGCTAGACTTTCACTATTGGCAGGAGTGAGAAGCCTGTGGCCGATATGCATGGTTTCACCGATGACATATGTCTATCGGCATAAGGTTGGTCGTCAGCCAAGCTCTTGGTAGTCGCTCCGATGTGAATGGTCACCACGATGGAAGTTGGCGAAGCATTGGGCATCGGCGTGAGAACCTCTATTGGCCCAGCCTTGAAATGTCAATCCGATGGCAGAGGTCATTCCGATGGAGGATGAAGAGCTTTGGGCATCACTGTGATAAAGAACCATTGGTGTAGGAAATGAAGCAGTCTCCGATGGTTTGAGCTATCCCAATGAGGTATAGACTGGCATCGTTGGCAACAAAATTGCCAACGATAGTCTTACTGAGTGTTTGTGGATATAAACCAGAATATCATTTTTGTACTGGTGAATGTGGGACTAAAGGTCTCGCAAGTATGCGAACAGTCAGACAGTAGTTATGCGATGGTTGAAAGATAACGATGCTGGGTAGTTGGAATGAATAGTTAGGGCAGAAGTTGAAACGGTTTTGCTCTGATGACAGTGGTATATACAGATTTGATGATATCGTCTGTAGATGATGATGAGATTCAATTATATTATTCATTCTGTAAATGTGCAGTGAAAGTGAACAGTTTATATAATTTTGAGAATCGATACTTGAGCAAGTGAGATGAGATCTTTATTGTAACTGTAAAGTTTACTGTAATAAAGATTGTCTCTTGTGGTGGTGGGTTTTTTACCCGAAAGGGTTTTCCCACATACATCTGGTGTTGATCTTTGTTATCTTGAATGTTTATTCTGTATTTTCTAGTGTATTTATCTTTGTATTTGAATTAAACGTAACCTGTTTGCATTATCCCCTTTGAATTAACACTAGGGAAGCTCTATTCCACACCTCTGCTTTCCTTACAAGTGGTATCAAAGCCTGGCCAGTTGTGTTATCTTTGTTGGTAGGTTGGGTTTTTTGTGTTAGTTTTGTGAGTGGGAGTTATGTAGAGGTCTATTTTGTTAAATAAGATGGCAAGTACATCAGGAAAGATAGACATTGAAAAATTCAATGGCACAAACTTTGAGTTGTGGAAGCTTAAAGCTGAAGATTTGCTGGTTGACAGAGATCTTTGGGTTGCTGTGTCTGCGACTAAACTTGCAGCCATGAAGCAAGAAGATTGGGATTTGGCAGATAGAAAAGCCAGAGGACTGATAAGATTAAGTTTAGCAGATTCTATTCTATTGAACGTCCATGAGGAGAAGACTGCCAACACTTTGTGGAAGAAGTTGGGAGATATTTATCAGGGCAAGTCCTTGGTAAATAAACTTTTCCTCAGAAAGAAGTTGTACTCTTTGAAGATGGATGAAGGAGCATCTGTAGCAGACCATCTGAAATCATTTAATTTGATTGTTGCACAGTTGAAGTCTGTAGGTGTAAAAATAGAAGAGGAGGACCACTGTATGCTTCTGTTGTGTTCCTTACCTGACTCATGGGATCATCTTGTGATGGCTATTGGAAGTACAACAACTACTTTTACAACTGAAGCAGTTGTTGCCTCACTATTATCTGAAGAGATGCGGAGGAAATCTTCTGAGATGGCTAGAGAGGCCCTGTATGTTCGAGGTAGATCAAAGGAAAGAGGCAAGAAGAAGGACAAGAAGTCTGAGTCCAAATCAGAGGGGAGATCGAAATCTCCTGGCACAAAGTCCAAGGTGAAGTGCTGGAATTGTGGGCAGAAAGGACACATCAGAAGAGACTGCAAAGAGGAGAAAAAGAAGAAGAAGAACTTCTCTGACAACGATTCTTCTCAGAGTGATGCTGATGCCTTCATTGCTGCCTTGGCAACGCCTGCATCTGAAGATGTATGGCTGGTGGATTCAGGAGCATCTTTTCATATGACATCTCACAGAGAATGGTTCACTAAGTATGAACCGTATGCTGGTGGGAAGGTGTTCCTAGCAAGTGATTCGACATTGGAAATTGTTGGCCGAGGAAGAGTCAGAATCCAGTTCCCGGATGGCAGAATAAAGGGAATGAATGGAGTATTACACATACTAGGTCTGGCTCAAAATTTACTTTCTGTTAGTAAGCTTAATGATGTTGGAGTGCAAGTTACTTTTGTGAATGGTGGCTGTAAGATGACTAGAGGTTTTATTGTTCTGGAAAAGGATGAACGCATTGGAACTTTGTATAGGTTAGATGCTAAACCAGTGTGTTGTAATAATGTCTTTGTAAAATCTGAAAAAGCTACTATTGTAACACATGATGCAAACTCTATGGAAGTTAAACTTCCTGCAGAGAAAAAAATGCTCTGGCATCATAGACTTGGTCACATAGGTGAAAAAGGTTTAAAAACCTTGAAGAACAAAAACCTGGTAGATGGGCTGATTGATTGTAATCTGGAGTTCAATTTCTGCGAACATTGTATATATGGAAAATAGAACTGTGTTTCTTTTTACTCTAGTTCTCATAAATCTTTTGGTGTTCTGGACTATGTACATTCTGATGTTTTTGGTCTAGTTGATGTTCCTTCTCTGTCTAAATCAAGATATTACGTATCGTTTATTAATGATTATTCAAGGAGGGCATTTATATATTTTTTGAAAAATAAATCATAAGTGTTCAGTCGGTTTAAAGAATTTAAAAATCTTGTGGAAAATCAGACTGGTAGAAAAATAAAATGTTTGAGAACGGATAACGGTGGTGAATATTGCAATGCAAATTTTGATAAATATTGTATTGATCATGGAATTAAAAGGCATAAGACTACACCTTATACTCCACAGCAAAATGGAGTTGTTGAAAGGTTGAATGGATCATTGATGGAGAAAGCAAGAAGTATGTTGAGTTATGCTGGGGTTGAACAAAGGTTCTGGGCTGAGGTAGTTGCTACAGCTTGCTACTTGCTGAATCATTCTCCTACTTCGGCATTGGTTGATAAGACGCCTATGGAAGCATGGTCTAGAAAGAAGCCCTCTCTAAGACCTCTTCATGTCTTCGGCTGTGAGGCATATGCTCATGTTTCTGAGGTAAAAAGATCTAAGCTGGATTAAAAGGCAGTCAAATGTATCTTTATTGGCTATGGAGTCGGTGTTAAAGGGTACAAGCTTTGGAATCCTGAAACTGAAAAAGTAATTTACAGCAGGAATGTAATTTTTAGAGAGCTGAAACCTTTGGTTATTGATCCTCAGCTAGAGAAGACAGAAGAAAAGAAAGAAAAGAGTTGTTAATATTCCTCTGACCCCTGTAAAAGAACAACAAGCACCAAGTGTAGATGATTCAGAAGAGAGTTCGAGTAGCTCTGAAGATTCAGATCCAGAGCAAGAACCTGAACCTGCACCTCAGCCATTGAGGAGGTCTACACGTGAAAGAAGACAACCAGATAGGTATGGATTTTCAGTACTTGATTCAAGTTGTGCTTATGCTTTGCTTACTGATACTGATGAACCTAGGACTATGAAAGAAGCTATTAGTTTATCTGATTCAGATTCTTGGTTGGAAGCCATGGATAATGAAATGTCATCGTTGGAGAAAAATGGAACCTGGGATATGGTGCCCTTGCCTGAAGGTAGAAAACCTGCGGGCTGTAAGTGGGTATTTAAAAATAAATATGGTATAGATGGTAGTATTGATAAGTACAAGGCAAGACTGGTTGCTAAGGGATATTCTCAAAAGGAAGGTATAGATTATGGAGAAATTTTTTCTCCTGTAGCTAAGCTGACATCCATTAGATTTCTGTTGTCACTTGCAGCAGCATATGACTTTAAAATTGAGCAGATGGATGTGACAACAACATTTCTTCATGGGGACCTTGAAGAAGAAATTTATATGTCCCAGCAAGAGCATTTTGTGGTAAAAGGTAAAGAACATCTAGTATGTAAACTTAAAAAGTCTCTTTATGGTTTGAAGCAATCTCCCAGAATGTGGTATCAAAAATTCGATATGTATGTTTTATCTTTGGGATATGTGAGATCTAAATCTGATCATTGTGTCTATTATAAAACTAATGGTGATCGAATTCTTATAATTGCACTGTATGTGGATGACATGTTGTTCATTGGCAATGGTAAGGGGATGATCCCAAATTTAAAATCTCAGTTGTCCTTGAAATTTGAAATGAATAATCTGGGGGCAGTGAAGTACATTCTGGGAATGGAAATCAAAAGGAACAGATCTAATAGAAAGCTTTGGCTCAGCCAGAGCAAGTATATTACCAATGTTCTTGATAAATTTAATATGTTTGATTCTAAACAGTTAGTTGTTCTAGTTTTGCAGGGAACGAAACTATCTGTTGAAGATTTTCTAGAATCTTCAAATGAAATTGACGATATGAAAAACGTGCCTTATGCAAGTGTTGTTGGCAATTTGATGTACGCAATGGTCTGTACCAGGCCAGGCATTGCCCAAGCAGTGGGAGTTTTGAGCTGGTTTATGGCGAATCCAGGTAGATCACATTGGGATGTTGTGAAAAGAGTTATGAGGTATTTGAAAGGGACATCTAACCTTGCTATTTGCTATCATGGAAACTCAGTTGGATCTCAGAGATCTATTAGCATGCAGGTATATGTTGATTCTGATTGGGCAGGGGACATTGACAGTAGAAGATCCACCAGTGGATATGTATTCACATTAAATGGTGGTGCTATCAGTTGGATGAGCAAGTGGTAGGCTGTAGTCACTTTGTCCACAACAGAGGCAGAGTACATGGCAGCTACTCGTGCATGCCAAGAAGCTATTTGGTTGAAGAGGTTGTGTTCTGATGTTGGTTTTAATGCAGGGTAGATACAAATTCATTGTGATAGTCAAAGTGCTATATGTTTGGCGAAGAACCCTACATATCATGCTAGGACAAAACATATTGATGTCCAATATCACTTTGTTCGTAATATGGTGGAAGACAGGAAGGTGAAGTTGGAAAAGATTGACACTTTGGAAAATGCCGTTGATGCCTTAACTAAACCAGTGAGCATGAACAAGTTCAAATGGTGTTCAGATGGAATGGGTCTTCAGGCCCATAATTCTTAGTAATCGAATGAGGATTAAGAGGTAGCACTAATCTCTTCGACAAGTGGGAGATTGAAGAGACCTAATGTCTCAAGTTACTGCTTGGACCTCATTTATTTAATCGTTAGTTTTGTTCATATCATGTTCTTCGTTCATCGGATTGACTAAATGCTATCGGCGTATCCATGTTAGGCTCTACCGATGGCTTGTGTTTCACCGATGGTAGTGACCATCGGGAAGACTTTCACTATCGGCAGGAGTTCAGAGTTTTACACCGATCTGCAAGGTCTCATCGAGGGTAGTGAGCTATTGGCTAGACTTTCACTATCGGTGGGAGTGAGAAGTCTGTGGCCGATATGCATGGTTTCACCAATGACATATGTCTATCGGCATAAGGTTGGCCATCGGCCAAGCTCTTGGTAGTCACTCTGATGTGAATGGTGACCCTGATGGAAGTTGATGAAGCGTTGGGCGTCGGCGTGAGAACCTCTATCGGCCCAGCCTTGAAATGTCAATCCAATGGCAGAGGTCATTATGATGGAGGATGAAGAGCTTTGGGCATCACTATGACAAGGAACCATCGGTGTAGGAAATGAAGCGGTCTCTGATGGTTTGAGCTATCCCGATGAGGTATAGACTGGCATCGTTGGCAACAGAATTGCCGACGAGTCTTACTGAGTGTTTGTGGATATAAACTGGAATATCATTTTTGTACTGGTGAATGTGGGACTAAAGGTCTCGCAAGTATGCGAACAGTCAGACGGTAGTTATGCGACGGTTGAAAGATAACGATGCTGGGTAGTTGGAACAAACAGTTAGGGCAGAAGTTCAAACAGTTTTGCTCTGATGACTGTGGTATATATAGATTTGATGATATCGTCTATAGATGATGATGAGATTCGATTATATCGTTCATTCTGTAAATGTGCAGTGAAAGTGAACAGTTTATATAATTTTGAGAATCGATACCTGAGCAAGTGAGCTGAGATCTTTATTGTAACTATAAAGTTTACTGTAATAAAGATTCTCTTGTGGTGGTGGGTTTTCTACCCGAAAGGGTTTTCCCACATACATCTGGTGTTGATCTTTGTTATCTTGAATGTTTATTCTATATTTTCTAGTGTATTTATCTTTGTATTTGAATTAAACATAACCTGTCTGCATTATCCCCTTTGAATTAACATTAGGGAAGCTGTATTCCACACCTCTGCTTTCCTTACAGAAGGAAAGGGCTTGAGGATAGTCATGCTAGTTGGTGTAAGCAACCTGATGCATTAATGTAGCACTTGATGTTATGCACCGTGAAATAAATACCATGGTGATGATGTGTATCATGCATAAAGGAATGAAGGTTGCAAGAAAGCATATGCCTATGGTACCATGATAGGAAAGACTATGATGTCATTGTGGCGGGTATACTGCAAGGACAGATACAGATGCAAGATAAAATGATAACACACAAGCAAGAAAGCAAACATGCATAAATGACACAAAGACAAACAAGATGTTTCCCTAGTCAAGGTAAAAATTGATGATTTATTGATGATGATGATAGCGTTGTTGATTTAGGAATGATATATTCCAAGAACAATGCGAGGATAATGTTGTTGATGTGAGAATGATATATCCCAAGAACAACACGAGGATTGGGGATGATATATGATGATGATGATGATGATGATTGATTGATTTAAGTTGATTAAGATTGACATCAAGGCTATGAACAAAATGGATGAATGATTTTGAATGATAGGCTAGATTGCTTGGTAAAATTTGTGTGGATTATGATTGCTTTTGCGATTTCTTGGGATGAGTGCATTGGATTGATTTTAGAGTACTACATTGGATTGCTTTTGGATAAGTCTTTTTATTTTGACTATTGGATGGGATTGTTGTCTGCATATGATAAATACTAATAAGGGAACACCAAGTCTAGAAATAAGGATGGGAGATAGGTTGATCTAGGATGATGGGCTTGATGGATTAGGAATTTGATGGATGGAGGATCTCCAAGGACTATGTCACAAAGGAATAATATGTCCTACTTTGAAAATGTCATTCAGGATGTTGGACTAAAGAGATAGTGGACTGCATAAGCTATAACAAGATGTTTAGAGGATTTATTGCAGAAGGATTTTCTATATCAAGAGATTACCAAACCATGTTTCAAAATTGTCTCTCAATCCTTATCAAGATCAAAGAAAACTAGGGAGGATGGATGAGAATTATGGCAAGGATATGTGGATATGATGGATTAGGATGATATGATGGGATAGATGGGACAACTTGCCCCTAAGTGCAAGGTGCATAGACAATTGACTTACACATGATACTCACGAATGGGTTTTCATCATGGTATTTTTCCAAGGCACCATGAAATAGTTTTCACCATTGGATGAATGATTTTCTCTTTTACTATTTTGATATTGATTTTTGATTTTTTTAAATTTTTGAATTTTTTGATTTTTTAATGTTTTTGATTTTCTAATTTGTTGATTAGATGGCATTGATAGTCTTCAATGTCCTTGTCTGCTTGATATAGTTGATGCAGATGCTCTTGTCATAACATGCTAGTAGTGACCTACTTGAAGTAACTTCTTCGTCAAGATTAAAGTGCTCATGTACAATTCATTGATGTTGGTGGGATCTTCATTGATAGCTGAGTTGGCTTTATCTAAATGTTTACATCTTGATAGGGTACCATCATAGCCCTTATGATAAAGCATTGCTGCCACAATGCAACAGATTTGGGATTTGGATTATTTAGATTTGAGGCGTGTTTTTGGATTTGGATGGGGTATGTTGGATGTGGAATTAGGTGATTAAGGTTTGTAGCATTTAGGTGGATATGTTAGCAATTTAGATTGAATTGGATGATTCTTGACTTACCATACTTGGGATGGTGGATTATGGTGATTATACAATCTAGAAGGCAGTGGTGACCTATTATATGCAAGATGGTTCTTTCAATTTTGAGTGATTGTTGGATTTGGATATTTAAGACCAACATTCTTATTCAATCTAGAAGGCGATGGGCATTTATTATATGCAAGGTGCATCTTTTGATGTGGCTCCATGTTTTGATTGATTATTGGATTTAGATATTTTTCTTCTCTTGATTTGATTGGTCCTTTTTTCTTTGGGACCCATATTGATTTTATGTGTCTTCCTTAATTTTTAGATTCATTTGCCTTTGATGTTTGATTTGGATCTTTTCCTTTATATGTGTTACAATTTTGTCGGTACCAATCAATGGGTTGAGGATGTGGAGGATAAATTTTGATGGTAGGGATAGTGGAGGTGGAATTGTTGTCACTTGAATTTGCACCCTGTTGTTGAAGCTTTTGGCAGTTCCAACAAATTTAGTGAAAAATGAGAATGGCGTTAAGGTGTGGGACCTTGCAATTGAGACCAAACCTCCAGAGAAGGTTGGTTCCTCTTTTTGAGCTTAAGGTTAAAGAATGATGGCTAAATGTAATGCTAATACTCACAGGGAAAAGAGGAAGAAGAAACTGGAATTAAAAAGGGGGAGATGCACCTGATTTAATGTGTTTAATTGTACCTAAATTAACACAACAATGATCTCAAAAATGAAAGAGATTCACACAAACTCACATAAACTATCACAGAGGTTCAGGCAGAAAATTGAAACTATGAAAGGGACTATTTTACCCACAAAACAAGCGTATAATTTTCAAATAACACAATGTAAAGCTTTTAGAGAGAGGCAAAATAATAGTTTGTATTAATCATGAAGGCTAGAAAGCCATTATAGAAGTAGAAGAATTATTGCAAAAGAAATAGACACAAAATAACAGTTTACACTCATAGGTGAACAACAACCAGAGACATCAATGACTCAAAATTGAGCACAATGTATCATATCCAATCGGTTCTTGTAAAGCATTATACAAGGTTTGTAATTGCAACAAATTCTCCTGCCCACGCAATGACCTAGAAAATAGCTAATCGCAATTACATATTTTTGACATGTATATATAGCTTTTCAACTCATTGTGCAGCTATAGGTGCTGAAAATCAATCAACTATTTTGCCCAGGTGCCCATGTTGCATTCAATTTAGCTCATGGCCATGTCAAGAAATCTACAAGATTGGAAGCATGCCCATACCTTGACAAGTCTGAAAATTGACAGAAGGAGATTGCCCACTCTTTCGATACCTGGAGCATTGAAGAGGGAAGGCTGAATTTATGTTTTGGTACCTACAAATCCATTTTATCTATTTTGTCTTCCATTTGTGTACTAGCACATTGAATATTTTCACTGTGTTAACCACCTTGGCCTGTAACACATTAATGCTGAGTAAAAACCTGCAAGTCTCATCCTGCAATCATGGCACAAATTTAAGAAATTGCCTCCCAAAGCTTTTACAACACTTTAAAAGTGTTGTCCAATTTTCACTTACATCCCTCCATGAATTTGCCTGTACCTAAAGAATTCAAACATTCTCCCTGATTGATCTTCATCCTTCATTTGCCCTTTGAATTATGGTTATGTGCCCTTTCTATGCATTGGGCACCTTCTTTTCTCTCTGTCAGCAAAACTGGTTAGCAAAAAACTTAGTCGATGAATTTGGGAAACTGCGAACTAATCAATGAGTTTGCAACTTTACCGATCCCTGACTTCTCCCTTTCTTTCTCTATCTTTGCCTTATTTTTTATCTTATCAGCGAACTTTCATTTCATGAACCACTTTTCTTCTTGCTCCGTCTTCTTTCTTTTCTTCCTTTTCTATTGTTTTTCACCTTATTGGCAAATTTCCCTTTCCATGAACTTGCCTTGGCTTGCCTTTTCGCTCTGTCGACAAAATCTCCTTGTCACAACCCATTGCTTTGCTGTTGTCTTCGTCACTTTGGTTGGGACCTTCCTTCTTTCCTTAGCCCTTTTTACCTTTGGATTCTTTAGCTTCCTAATAGCCTTATTAGAAAATCCTAAAAATCACAAACTGATTGGAAGCTTTGTATTTTTACCGACTTGCCGATTTCCTTTCCTCATTGACTTGTTCTCTTTGTTTCTCCTTATTTAGTCGGCGATCCAGGCTGTCGACAAAACCACAAACTGGAAAACGTAGTTGGAGAAATTGACAGTTCACAAACTAACTGATTCGCCAACAAAAGGATACAAATTTCAACTTTTCTCTTTATCCTTTGCTTTTCCTTCTCCTCTTTTGCCGCCTTATCGGCAAATTAGCGAACTGGTGAAGTCACGACTTACAAACTCAGTCAGTGAAATTGGCAGTTTGCAAACTTGTCGATTTGCCGACAAAGCTCTCAAATGGATAGATTTTTCTAAGGGAAGAGACACATTGACTTGAGGGAACTTTTAAACTCAAATTTTTTTGACTAAGGTAGAAGACAAATGCAAGATACTTAGAATTTTTGGGATTTTTAGAGGGAGGTTTGCTTCCATTTAAGCTTTCTCAGATTGAATATTTATGATGGAAGAAAAGTGGGTCTTTTGGACTATTTTGGCTTAGGCAAAAATATGACATCTTTTTGGCGACTATGTAGGGGTGTTTTCTTGTTAAACACAAGGATTCGATGGCCTTATACTATTCATTGGGCACAAAATGAAAAGGAAAGCTTCAGTAACATGACCATGATATAGAACTAAAAACTGCCTCCAGAAAACAAAACAAAACAAACAACAAGGCAAACCATCTCCTAATAAGAACGTTGCCTATGCAAGAGCACTTGAAGGAAGGGAAACCTAAAATAGAAGCAAGGCCTACTCTAATTATTTATAAGAATCCCAAAACCAAACTCAGAACTATAGTTTGAGATGAATCCCATTCACTGGGATTGGAAGTGATTCACCAGTTAGCTTAGAGATTTGGAAGGCATTTGCTTGCTTGCAACTGGTGATGATATACATGCCGCTCCATAAGGCATCAAAATTGGAATGCCTCCCAAGCTTAGCTCTGTCCTCATCCCACTTCAACACTAAGTCTCCCTCTTGGAAGACTCTGCCAACTGATTTCCTATCAAAGGTCCTCTTGACCTGATCTTGGTGGGCTTCAAGAGCCTTCATGGCAACATCTCTTTTCTCTTCAAGCTCCATCAACCCAGCAAACCTGATCGTCATAGCATCATCTTCCAGCAATTCCAATTGCTATGCCAACTCAAGGGAAGGAAACTCAAGTGACAGTGGAAGCCTTGCTTCCTTTCCATAAACCAACATGAAGGGTGAATTGCCTATGGCCCTCTTGGGGGTGATCATGTCAACCTAGAGAGCTATTTTCAACTTGAAATGTCAAGTTCTTTGATTGTCCTCCACTGTTCTTTTGATGATCTTAATTAGGTTTTTGTTTGTGGACTCAACCATGCCATTTCCTAGAGGGTAGTAGTTGGAAGATGTCTTCAAGTAAATTCCATATTTAAGCACCCATTCAGTGATTTTTGTACCTACAAAGGCCTTGGCATTGTCAGAAATAATGATGAATGGAACACGAAATCTGGTAACTATACCCTCAAGGAATTCTAAAACAGAGGCCTCTTAAGCATCTTTCAATGCAACCGCCTTTTTCCACCTTGTGAAATAATTAGTGGCTGCTAAAATCCACTTATGACCAACACTGGAAGGTGGATTGATCATTCCAATGAAGTCCAAACCCCATTGGGCAAATGGCTGATTAGTCTAAATTGGGTGCAAGGGAAGAACACCCAACTTTTGTTTTCCTACAAATAATGCACATTCTTTGTAGCTCCTTACCCATCTATGGGCATTTCTAAACAAATTGGGCCAGTAATAACCAGCCCTCATGATTTTAACATCTGTTCTTGGTTAAAAATGGCCACCAACAGGGCCATTATGAAACTCTTCTAACACCCTTGAGGTTTGAATTTGTGCAATGCATCTGAGAAGAACTCCATTGATGTCTTTTTGAAACAAGACACCATCAACAAGAACATAAGGAATGGACTGGAGTCTAAAATACCTCCTTTTGTCTTGATCCAGTCCATCTGGGCATTTACCTGACTGTAGAAATGTAGCCATGTCATGATACCAGTCATTTGGAGTGTGAAAAGTAGTTGGCTGGACTTGTTCAAGAGCATACACTGTCATTTCCTACTCCAATGTCTGTTGCCATCTGCTTGCACAGTCCTTTGCCTCTTACCAACTTGGTGATGTTGATATTGACATCATACTCCATGATTTTTGTGATCCACCCAGCCCTCTTCTTATTGACATCTCTGCTCAAAAGGAACTCTTTTATGCTAGGGTGATTCACCATCAACTATATCTTGTTGTTTGAAAGCATGTGCCTGAAATTTTTGAGTGCTTTCAACATAGCATTTACACTATTTCTCAACAAAATCATACATGAGCTCATATTTCTTGAGGGGATGGCTGAAGAAGGCGATTGGCTGCTCTAATTTCTCCTCATTCTATTGCGTCAGGACTATTGATATGCCCTCTTTGCCTCCAAAGGCATAAAGGATAAAATCCTTCTCATAGTTCAGGTTTATTAGCGTGGGGCCCTGCACAATGGCTTGTTTGACAACTTCAAAACTATCCCTGCCTTCTTTTGACCATGTGAAGGCAACATTCTATTGGGATAAGGTGTCATTAACCTTGTAAATCCCAATATTGTATTTATTCCATTTTATTATTTGTAATTTGTAATTACCCATAAGGGAATGAAGTAGTTTCACTGGCAGTGGTAATTCCAAATTCACTGGAGGTAATTAGGGAGTGACATTTACAGTTGGCAACTGTAAAACTCATGAGTAAATAAGTGTAGGCACCACCTTAGGAGAATATGCTATTTTTAGCATGTATGACACACGTCATAATGTTTGGTGGGTGCATGTAAAGAATCTATGACAACTGCAAGTTGTCATAAGATTCTATGACACTATGACACATGACAAATATTTATTAGTTGTAAGTTGCTATGTTTAGCCCAAGGCACCCATCTTGGGAAGATACTCTTTGATAGAATCTATGACGATTATGACACATCATAAGATGTTGTAAGAGGTCAAATTTAGTCTTAGGCGCCAAACCTTGCATGGTTGACTTTGGACAAGTGGTAGGAGCTTGTAAGGAGACATATGCTTGCATGTTGGAGATTCTTTGGTGAGAGAAAGTGGACACCTAGATTGGTGTGAGAGCACTTCTATAAGTATTTTGCCATGTATTTGTTGTAGCATACAGATTTACAAGTACTTAGGTGTTGCAAGAATGCTATCGGATTGAAGACTGAAGGAGAGAGTTGTGTAGTTGATGTGTTGTACAATCTTTTGCAGATTAATACAAACCTGTGCCTCTTTCCTGGTGGATTTTTTTACCTGAAAGGGTTTTTTCCACGTAAACACTGTGTCATTATGTGATCAATTTTTAGATTTGTTGTTTTTGTGTTGCATTATTTATATTATGTTGCAAACTCTATTAAACAATACACTATTAGAAGATCATTAAACATATTGGAATCAGATTTCTGTTGAGTAGTTGTTGTCTTCATTTCTAACACATTCTTCTTAAGCATGGCGGTGACGGGTTTTTCTATTGAAACAAATTTTGGTATAAACCTCCTCACAAAATGAATCTTGCCCAGAAAACTTTACAAGCCCTTCTAATGACTAGGAAGGGGGAGAGATAGAATGACACTGGTCCTTTTAGGGTCAATGGAAAGTCCTTCCTTTGAGACTACATGTCCCAACAATTTGCCTTTTAAGACAGCGAACACACATTTCTTCGGATTCAATGACACACCATATTCTCTGCATCTTTCAAAGAATTTTTACAAATGACCCAAATGGTTAGCTACATGCTTAGAATATCTGGTGCATTGGAAAAATCTTCCAACTAAAGATGCTACATGGGAAGGTGTACGGATTCTTAAGCATCCAAATTTGTAATTGCTTGAGGGAAAGCAATTTTGGGAAGAACGAATTATCATGTCTCCTTTTTTGAATTAAAATAATTGAGAGACTTGTAGCCTTTTCCTTTATTTCTCCTAAACTAAGGGATAAATTTAGGGAAATAATTTAATAAGAATATTATAAGTTGGTCCTAGTAACTTTATTTTAAAATATTGTAACAACACAACTTCGGAGACAACTTTTAATAAAGTGGACCTAATGTAATATTTTATTAAAGTGTTTTATGTGAACACTTTAAAGATAACTTTTGGAGGGAAAATGAAATTCAAATTAAAAATGACAAAATGGAGTTTATAAAAAGAAGAGAGTTGCTCAAAGAAAAACATCTATTGTTTATTAAAATCAAACCCTTTTCTTGGAGTTTGAGCACTTGTTTTCATCTTCTCACCCAAGGATAAAAACCCTTTGGTGTATAGGAATTTGGAGGATGAAAACCCTCTTGGTTTCTAGGTGGGATTGGAAGATGAAAACCCTCTTATCCTTTGAGGTGGTTTCATCAAAGAATAACATTTGTGCTAAAAAATTAAATTCTATTCCAATTTTAGTTTGATTATTTCCTAGTTGCATTGAAAATTCCAATCAAGTTCCAAATTATAGTGAAGGTTTTCAATATAATATTATTCCATTTACTGTTATACGACAAATCTAATTGATGTGGTGAGTGGAATCTAGCCATATCATTTTATGAGGGCATCGTACCATTTTATTGTTGATGTTCAGTCCATACAAGCTATTGCACAACTATTGAGGATTGTCATACAAACTTGTGAGAGCATCGTACCTATTAGAGAGTTTCCCTACACTAGGTATCCACATCATAGTAGTCAAAAATTGTTTTAATATTGTTGTACCTTCTAGTCCAACCATACCACTTGTCAGCATCTGATCACAGAATATTGTGAGTAGAATCACTACCTTATGGCAACCGAATAACTTTGGGTCTCAATTGTATAATTATATTACATCAATATTTGATGATAAATCAAATCACTACAATAATGTTATTACTTGGGGTGCTAAAATGACTAAATATTAATATTAATATATAATTATGTTGTTCAATATTTGGGTTTATTTACTACTGTTCAATAATCCATGTTTGTTCAAATATTGCATAAAAGGAAACACAAAAAAATTAGAGTTTGTTAAAATATCAAAAAGGAACATTACATTTTGGGAGAATTATGGGACAAAGACATCATTCCAAGACTACCATCTGTCTTATCTTAGGTAATTTTTTGAATATTTAACCATATAGTATTTGAATTAGAAATTTATTTTAATTTATCTTAAAATTTTAAGATTAATTTACTTTCATTTTACATAAATATGTATATAATGTCTCTACATGCCAATGAAATTGAGTGTCTTTATCCATTTTGTGAAGCACAATAGACTAGGTAGCAAAAAGACACTTTCAAATCTTCATCTTTTATCTCAAGCTTCCATTGATTACAAATCAAGGTCTCATAGGATGTGGGACCATAATTACTCAGATTATGAAAATTATTAATTATCCAAATAAATACTTAAAGAGAATGTAGAGAAATATTAAAGAATAATTACTAGTATATTTATATTTTAAAAAAAATCTAAAGTACGCCGAAAGATATCCTTCTCGAGGCACCTATTTTTTTAATCAATTTACCACACTCACCTAAAATCCTACAATTTGATATGTTCAATCTACATGTGAAAAAATTAAGGAAGGAGGCAATATAAATAGATTGAATGTGTGTCTTTTCATATGCCATTCTGTGACGTTTCTTTCTTTCATCTTAGTGTATAGTGATGGCTTCTATGAAACTGCCATCCACCTTTCTCTCTTTCCATCTAACATGTTTTTTTTTTATTCTTTTCACTTTCATTTTTTTTAGTTTTTTTAATTTGTGGAGTGACCATTTGGTTTTTTAATAAAGATCCTAGATTGGAAACTTATAAGTTTACATAGAAATTCTGGGCTCTTTCAACTCTCATTCGTGCTATGAATGTAGAAACGCCTCTTGATGTAAAAATTTAATGACATCTTTTGATATTTATCTTTAAAAAAAATTACATAAATTATTGTAAGTATGGTAATTATTTTTTTAAACTAAAAATACTTTAAAAAGCCATATATAATATTCTTCATGTTTGATTTTTATTATGCTTTTAATTTCAAGCATTAACTTATCTGCATTTATCTACATCTTTATTTATGTGGAATAGTATTTTATTATATGCATTAGGCAAACAATGTGTATAATAAAAAGAATCTTGAATAAATCTGATTTTTTTTGGGAACATGTTATACAAGATGGGTTTCTTATATGCAACCTCTGAATATTTTGTTTTCTTGTCAGTTGCGGTATCTTTACGATTTTCATATCCCATTTATAGTAACATAGATTCTAGTATATACTCTTTTGGTGTTTATGAAGCTTAGTTTTGCGGCCATACTTCCAACATATACTATGAGATCAATGACTCTCTGATGCTGCCACTATATGAAAAAAAAAAATGTTATTAACTACAATTTATAATTTAAGGCAACTCCACGCTATACATTGAAAATCATTACATTTATACTTGAAATTGCTCATGCAGAGCTGCTGAAGCACCTCCTTAGTTAAAATTGCTCGTGCCGAGCTCCTGCAACTCTCCTTACAGCTGCCCTGCCTTTCAAAGCAGCTAAACCTGCTAACTTTTTTATTAAACCAAAATCCCTGGTGGACATAGCTGTTTTAGTAAATATGGCATCAGACAAGACTACTGCTGAAGCTCCCATACCGAGATATAAATTCATCGTATCTGTAGAGACATCCAAAGTAAGGACTTGTGAATATCTCAAATGTAAATGAGTAATTCACGGACCAACGAGTTTGCAGTCACAGTAGACACTACTTAATAAATCCATAAGAATGCTTCTGGCCCTACAACGGATCTATACTAGCATATGATAGAGACGAATGCCAACAAATTCAAAGCATAGCGAGAGTGACAAATCAACCTGCAATAAAGCATGGAAAAGAAAATAATAATATTACAACCATTGAGTTACTGATAGAACTTTGCAAAGATCATGAAAATTATCACATTTATCTTAAAATCCTAACAAAAAATAGAAGGGGTACTTGGAAACTCCATTTATTTTTTAATATATATATATATATATATATATATATATATATATATATATATATATATATATATATATATATATATATACAATACTCATATTAATATTATTGGCTATATATATACTATTATACAGTAATAGATATTACTATATATACATGTAGCTATAGACAGTAGTAATATAGCCAGTTATATATATTACTGTACACACTAGTATTGAGATTTGAAGTCGTCAGGAGAAAGAATTCACTGAGCTTGTGTGAAAATGGCAAAAAAAGTGGAGATGCCTTTTTATTGATGTAGGGTACCTGGAGACGCGTAGGAGATGCGACCAAAAGTCTCTTGCGAAGGGAGACGTACCCAGTCAAGTCTCCAAGAGGGGAAACGCATACCAGTCTTTGAGACGCGTCCCAGGGGGTGGGAGATGCATCTCGTGGTAACTATGAAGATAGATTATTTCAAACTCTTCAATTTCTCGAATTAGTGAGTAGCAGTTAAGGGATTGAATGGGTGAAGTACAAGACATTACAAACAGAATCAATGAGTTTTCATTAAATTATTTGTGTAAAAGTCTATAAAGTAGCTCCAGCGTCTTGAATAATTTTCTGTTGGCTGTGTTAGAAATGAAGTTTTTGGAATCTTAACAAGAGAAAGAAAGACATTATGTTACAAGTCTACAATACTGTGCAGAAGTTTTGACTTGCAAAATACTGTGCACTTAAGCATAATAAAATGAATCGTTTTAATAATGCCCAGTCCATCAACCCTATGTTATGTCCCCTTCTCAAGTGTAAGTTGAGTGAAGATCCTAGAAATGTTTTGGTAATTTAACTTAAGTTGTCTACAAAATAACTTTATGTTATATTTTGAAAAGAGACAACTTTTATTTTATAATAAAAAGGTTGTTTTTAAAAGTGGAACTTAGTCCAAGGGATTGAGCTTATAATTGGTTAAAGCATCTAGTTTTTATTGTGGAGACCCAAGTTCAAATCTTAAGGGGACTTTTAATAAGTGGATTTCTAAGGTGTGACTCTTGGTCTACCATAGTTGGCTTCTAGTGTGGAGGTGGTTTCTAAATAAGTGGATTTCTAAGTTGTGACACTTAGTCTTCCACAAGTAATTTCTAGTGTGGTTGCTCGGAGGGAGCTTGTATTGATCTCATGGCTGTGATCACAAGAGCTTGTATTGGTCTCATGTTGATGCTTTGTTGAGTAGAATATTTGTAAATGATTAACAATATAAAAAAAGTGGAACTTAAAAGTGTCATTAGGAATAGGGTCCATAAAGTGATGGCGCTTTTTAGACACTTAAGTTGAAGGAAAAAATGGAAAGAATTTAAAACTAAATTATATTCCCTCAAAAGAGTCTATATAAGGGGAGTTTGTGCATAGAGGATCCTCTTTTACAACTTATTACTCATTTCTATGCTCTGGAAAATGTACGTGAGTTCTTCCTTCTCTGCTTGGGGACGAAAACCCTCCTAACCATTTGAGTAATTCCACTCTAGGATTACCTTGGTACTGATTAATTGTAAAGTTTTTCAGTTTCTTGTGGTGTGAAGCATTTTCGGTATTTTTGTGGAGCTTTTGGTGTGTTTCAGGTGTGAAGCAAGTCTAATCGTTTACATTTGCTGGTAAAGACTATACTACAAATGCAGGTCATACCATTTTAATTCTTTAAGTTGGTTGTACCTTACCCCTGCCTAGCTATACAAGTTCAAATGGAATAACATTGGCAGCTGTACCATATAAGTGAACGAGATTTCTGAGTTTGTCATATCAACAAGGAGACAAATCTAACATATTTATGCCATACACATTCCTTTCTGTAGAAGAAGACAGTTTGGTCCAGCCCTACAATATGAAGAGATTTGTGATGGTTTAGCTGCCATGCCTTTTTTGGAAAGGTAATATTTTGTTTTTTCTGCCTTGTCACTTCTTTGAGAGCCGTACTATTTTGAAAGTCTTCCTTACTAATCTTTAAGGAGGGCATGAAGTTTGTGAAGGAGGTCACTCTTTTGGATGAGTTTTTGGAGGGTCGTACCACCTTGGGAGGGGTCGTACAGCCTTGAGAAAGTAGATTTTTCAGCGTTTCAGTTCAGTATTGAAATATCCCAACTAGGGTTTTACCCAAATTTTCTGAATTTTCAATATTTGAATCTTGAAACCCTAGATCTGAATTCTGATTTTATATTTTGCACCATAGCACTGAAATATCCTAACTAGGGTTTTACCAAAATTTTCTGAACTTTCAATTTTAGAATCTTGAAACCCTAGATTTGAATTCTGATTTTATTTTCTGCACCATAGCACTGAAATATCCCAACTAGGGTTTTACCCAAATTTTCTGAATTTTCAATTTTTGAATCTTGAAACCCTAGATCTGAATTCTGATTTTATTTTCTGCACCTTATCAATTTACTTTACCAAACATAGAACATAGTTAACACATGTAAAATGATGGCAAATGGAAGTATATATCTGCAGTCTTATTATTCATGAATTACACCATGAAATACACCTACAACATGCAAAAATCTGAATGCAAATCTGCTGAACCAATCTGAATAGATAAATTGAACATTACATCAAGTTTGTGGCTCCAACATGGCCATATACATACATGCACAAACTGCTGCTACAATTTCAGATATGAATGATGGTTACAACATACCAATTTAGATGACAAAGAGCCAATCAAGATGGGACGATCCCCTCCAAACGGATCTGCAGTCAATAGTGAAGGCAAAGGCAGTCCAAAGATATTAAAGACCTTCCACAAGGCAGCGCTCTCAGCTGATGATGAATGGCAGGGACAAATGGCAGCGATTAGGGTTTGTTCACTCCACAATGGTGAGATCGGCCTCCAAGGGTGGCACTCAGTTCAGATCTGCAACAACTACCATAAAGCCTTTCAACTAGGCTTGTTCAAAACTGATTTATACTCTGAATTCTTCCTCCCAGATCGGCGTTCAAGGCTGATATATATTCTTATGCTGATCGTCCCTCTAAACAATGGCAAACTACCCTTGATGCTGATCGGCCTCTTCCACAACAAGTCTGATCTGCAATTAGAGATGAAATCAGCCTGCAACTCCCTTCAATTGTGGCACTCTAGATGTCACAATCTGCTCTATAAGCTAGCGGTCAAACATGACGATGTTCTCCCTCAAATCGGCAATCCAAGGAATGCAATGAATGTTCAATGTCTTCACAAATGTCTTCCACAAAATGGCGTCACAAATCTAACATCAAATGTGCATGAAACCTTCACAAGATGTCGCTCCAATCTGCAATGAAGATATGCAATGAAAGCTCAAGAATCCCTCGAGATATACAATGAAGTGCAAGTGTGAACTCCGTATGAATCCACCTCCGTGATGCAATTGGGTTTTCATCCAATTCCACCTTCTCCACAAGGGTTTCCGTCCTTGGAAAGACCTGCAATAAAATTGCCAATACAAAATACTCAATATGCCAAAATTCCCGGATGATGAAATGAAGCTCCAATGACCTTTTATACTTGAGTTCTCTTTTTCCCTCTAAGCTAGCCGACCAAGACTAGAAGCGCAAAATCAAATTCAAATTAAAGATTTGAATTACTTTTCCCTCCAAGTCAGCCATCTAACATTATTTTATTTATTTTTCCTTTTTTCCCAAGTTGAGTGCTCCAAAAAATATTATTTTTTATTTGTTTTTGCCAACCAATAATCCTCCAACTTGGGCACTCTAAATAATAATAAATTATTATTATTTAATTCATCTTTCTTGGCCGCCCAAAACAAGAATAAAATATTATTTTTTATTTTAATTACCCAAGAATTAGTCATTCCACTTCAAGAGTAATTATTTTATTATTTTTGGCATTTTAATAATTAATGCAAAAGTACATTAATTCATCTCCCACAATCGCCATAGCTAGAAAAATTAGCAGAGCCTCATTAAAACAACTTTCCAAATTTCCATAGCTCAACCACTGCATTCCCTCAATTCACGAATTAGCCTACAAGAATGGGGATAGGCTAACTCAAACTCCTGTTAGGTGATCATGCCAAAAATGGGGACATTACAATCCTCCCTTCCCGGGATTGCTTGTCCTTAAGCAATAGCAAATTTGGATGTTGCAGAATTTGTTCTCCTTCCCATGTCGCATCCTCTAATGGAAAATCTTTCCATTTCACCAAGTACTCACGGATCACTCTGTTCCTCAGACGCCGCTCCCTCATCTCCAAAATGCTATCAGGGACCAAAACCAAAGTGCCCTTTTCATCAAGAGGTGGAAGATCAGGAGAAGAAACAACTCTCTACACAAGACCCTTCTTGAGAGAAGATACATGAAAAACATTGTGAATTCTACTTCCTGCTGGCAACTCAAGCTCATATGCTACCTCTCCAATTTTCCTCAGAATCCTGTAAGGATCATAGAACCTTGGCTTCAGTTTCTCTACATCACTCTTCTTCAATGTGGATTGTCTATATGGTTGAAGGCGCAAGAAGACCAAATCACCAGCCTCAAAAATCCTCTCGATCTTGTGTCTATCTACATACACCTTCTGCTAATTCTGAGCTTGCTGAATATTATCCTTTAGTGCCTTAAGGATATCCTGACTATCCTGCATCAACTCCTTAGCTCTAGGAGCTCTACAATCTTCAAAAGCCAAGTCTACAAATGATGGAGAATCATAACCATACAAAGCCCTAAAAGATGACATGCCAATCGACATATGATAGGTGGTATAATAACAATACTCACCCAAGTGCAACCACTTGATCCAAGCACACTGTTTGTAATGTGCCCTTCTAGCAAGCCAAAATTTTCACAACCTTGCACAATTTCAACTTGTAAAAGAGAACATTAGTATTCAATTCCCTTTAATGCTTGACCATAACCATATGTAACTACTTCAACTAATCATAATTATATGCATTTTATCTTTTCACAAGTCCATTTTCCATATTTCATGATCTACCTTGGGTGAGATAACCTTAGGCCTATTGTTAATCATACCTTCCACCTTATGAGAGATGACTCATTAGGAGGCAATGTCATACCAACTATCATGGGTCCTATTATTATTCCTTTGGTTATTAAACCAAAGGCCCATCATTATTCCTTCGATTCGTCAATCAAAGGCCCATTATCATTCCTTGATTCGTCAACCAAGGCCCATTCATTTGTGTCGGGGATGATTTCTCACCACCACGAGCCATACCCATGGTTGGTCAATTACTATCCTAACTATCAACCTCATTTCCATAGTGTTGGGCAGATTAGCAACAAGGCCACTTACTCATCCCTAGGATGACCATGCCCATACCCACTTATAGAGTTCCATTCCAATTATCTTGTCCATATATAAATCATAATATCAAATTCATATCATGCCACAATTTCATTTGCTTTACTATATCTTGCCTATTCCAATATAAATTCCTTTAATCATACTATCTTTATTATATATTACTCTAATATATATTATATATTATAAAATTCATACTATCTTTATTTAATATTACTCACCTTGCAGACCTGCTGTATTCTTTTTACCTCAGACTTCCTTGCTGCCTGATTACTGAATTCTTCTATGACTGATCTGTATAATCTTTGTGATTGCTGTGATCGATTGGTGATATGATATTTTTTTCCTTTCCGATCTCTTAACTCCACTCAGATTATTCCCCTTAATGCAGGAGATCAGATATATAATTGCTTAGAACTACTGACGTAAGGATATTGTAGATTGTATTATGTTAGCCATGAGGATGTTACTGCCTTCCTTGATGTGTATGATATCTCCCCCAACGACTGCTTGGGATTAGCCTCATATACCTGATCCTTTCTTGGAATGGTCACGTCTCATCCAACCAGCACTTCCCTTGGATCGATGCTTAGTTAATTATGGATTTGTTAATTGTCTCTTAATGATTTGCTACTTTCCATAACTTATTCGCAGCCTTTAATATAGTCCCGTATCTTCCATATAATCGCTGGTAATAATAATAATGATCATTGTTTATTGTTTTTGACTATTCCTTAAAGTGATCATTGACCAATATTAATATGTGGATTATATAGTTATAAGTATTTATAATCATATAATATGTGAAATTATTATATTTGCTGCCTAGCGTAATTTGCAGCCCATGGGGTTAGTCTTTAAAAGGCTTTCAGCCCTTCTTTAAGGAGAATCAGCTCTTAATAATATTTAGTTTATAAATTATATTATATCATAATGATTATGATAAGAATAATATTTGATAATATTTATATTTATGATTTATAATATAATATTATTAAATATATTTATGATGATATACCTATAATATATATTATTATTATTTATAATATAATAATAATATATCTTGTTAATCGATTTATTATTTACTATTTTAAATATATTTGATTTATAATAAGGATAATCGATTTAATTAATATGGGGACATGACAGCCCTCCCCACTCAAGATTGCTTGTCCTCAAGCAATCACAACGAGTTCTTTCATCACTTTTAACATCTACCTTCCGATTGAGATGAAATCGTGGATTTGAACTAGAATGAATATTGCTTTAGTGAAGAGAAAATGATTTGTGATTCCAACATCCCATCTTGATCCTTGATTACGAGATTCGATCTTGTACTTGTCATTTTGTAGTTTTACCTTTTGGCATGTAAATGATCTCAAAATAGAGTTGTCTTTATTATGTCCTCACAAGTTTGTAGTTTTTACTTTTAAGAGATTGACCCTCCTAGGTTGATATGGTACCTCAATGGTCCTAAATCTCAATTGAATTCTTTAATGATGTTTTGGATATCTTTCTTAGATGAAATGCTCTTCCCTTTTTCACCTCAAGGTCGAAGGGTGTTGAGTGATCTCCTCAGGATGTTAAATATAGAAGTGATTACACCAATTTGTAGGTTACATGCATTGCCATTTAGTTACATAATAAAATTGAAGCAGACAACCAAGTAGCTCAAGAACGCAAACAACCAGCTCAAGCAAGTAGGCAAGTAGCTCAAGTAGACAAGCAAGTAGACAAGTAGCTTAAGTAGACAAGCAAGTAGCTCAAGCAAGTAGGCAAGTAGCTCAAGTAGACAAGCAAGTAGCTTAAGCAAGTAGGTAAGTAGCTCAAGTAGACAAGCAAGTAGCTCAAGCAACCAAGTAGCTCAAGCCACAAAACATACATGTAAATCGTAAAGTATATACTTAAATACATAAGTCGCACGAATACACATAAGCCACAAAGTAAACCATTGAATACACATAAATCACAAAGTATACACAGGATGGCAGGATGATTGCTCTGATACCACTTGTAATGTCCCCTTCTAGCAAGCCAAAATTTTCACAAGCTTGCACACAATTTCAAATTGTAAAAGAGAACATTAGTATTCAATTCCCTTTAATACTTGACCATAACCATATGTAACTACTTCAACTAATCATAATTATATGCATTTTATTTTTTCACAAGTCCATTTTCCATATTCCATGATCTACCTTGGGTGAGATAACTCATTAGGCCTATTGTTAATCATACCTTCCACTTTATGAGAGATGACTCATTAGGAAGCAATGTCATACCAACTATCATGGGTCCTATTATTATTCCTTTGGTTATTAAACCAAAGGCCCATCATTATTCCTTCAATTCGTCAATCGAAGGACCATTATCATTCCTTGATTTGTCAACCAAGGCCCATTATTATTCCTTGATTCATCAATCAAGGCCCATTTATTTGTGTCGGGGATGATTTCTCACCACCACGAGCCATACCCATGGTTGGTCAATTACTGTCCTAACTATCAACCTCATTTCCATAGTGTTGGGCAGATTAGCAACAAGGCCAATTACTCATCCCTAGGATGACCATGCCCATATACACTTATAGAGTTCCATTCCAATTATCTTGTCCATATATAAATCATAATATCAAATTCATATCATGCCACAGTTTCATTTGCTTTACTATATCTTGCCTATTCCAATATAAATTCCTTTAATCATACTATCTTTATTATATATTACTCCAATATATATTATAAATATATATTATAAAATTCATACTATCTTTATTTAATATTACTCACCTTGCAGACCTGCTGTATTCGTTTTACCTCAGACTTCCTTGCTGCCTGATTACTGAATTCTTCTATGACTGATCTGTATAGTGTGATGTCCCGATATTAAGACATTGTTTAATTAAAGATTTAAACATTATAGAGATAATTGCGATATTAAATTAACTAATATAATTATTGACAAGAATATATTATATTCATAAAAGACAAATATAAATAATAATAATAATAATATTAATTTTAATATTATAGTTAAATATATAAAAATAAATATAAGACAGTCTTATAATGAGCGATCCCCAATAAAAGTTGAAGACATCTATAATAAACAATATTTAATGAAAGATAAAGGAATCAATTAAGGATTCGAAAGACAATGAAAATGCGTTTAGGAAGGTAGTGTCAATATGGCATAAGACAAAATCATTATGTAAACTTATAAGGCAAATCCATACAATCCCATAAGGAAAACATTAAGACAAGACTATATATTATCATCGATCACCACAACTTCATTCAGCAATGTAAGAAGACAATAAGTATAATGCAGCGATTATAAATGAAACCGATCCTAGCTAAGTAATTGTTGTGCATTAGATATAATATAACTTTGTTTAATAGAATATAACTAATCTTATTTAAGATAATGAAAGAGAGGCAGCGGTAATATGAATGGTCGCCACTCTTGCAAGGGGTATCTAGAAGATATAAAATAGAAAGAGAAGCATTCGATTAAGGAGGGAGTCATCAATAACAACATCAGCGGTAAAACCATTCAAATATAATCCTTCAACCCATCTAGGAATCAGATCATTCAGCAATATCTCATCCTCAACATAAAATACAGATTGATAGAAGAGTCTAATCATCATAAAGAATGGGCACATCCTGAGAATTGGTTCAGACCAGCATTCAAGCGATTGGCATATATCAATCATGGAAGTCAACAATACATCAAATCATCACTCACCAAGGAATACAAATTAATCTATCAAGGAATCATTGATCAACTCATAGAAAATCAATCAAAGCATCTCATCGAGCGTTCAGATTTGCAATTCAATAACACATCAATAACAAGCATTGAATCACAAGGAATCGATCACCAAGAGAGACACGATCCTTCCATCAGCAGATATCACTACTTACTCATTATTATAGTAGATAACAAGTATAAGTTCCAGCAAAGTGCATCCATAACATTACGGTGACAGTGCCCCTGCCATATATTCGGCCACCCTTTTTATAATCAGAAATCGAGTAATTGCTGATCATTATCATAACATATATATAGACATATATTGTCATTATTTCTACAGGCCGAATCACATCTATTCAGCCACAGGGTCATATCGACCATAACAAGGTACGTCATTTACATTCAATATCTCTTTGCTACATTATATTGTTTAATGTCTAATTCAATGATATGATGAACATAGATGACTGGAATTCTCATAATAGAAAACTAGATATTACATGAAATAAGACATAACAGTTGTGAAGCATTCTGAGCAATTAAATTAATGCATTAACTTCATAAGAGAGGGTGAGTATGAGTTGTCCATTTAGCCAACCATGGGTAATCAATGGCCTTTGTCATAGTTGGTACAAAATGTACTCCTTGTGCAAAGGATTATTATATAGTGGCCTTTGTCACAGTTGGTACAAAAGGTACCCTTGTGCAAAAGATTATGATATAGAGGCCTTGGTTACAGTTGGTGCAAAAGGCACCCCTCGTACCAAGGATTATCATAGTGGCCTTGACTCAGCAGGGTGCAAAAGGTACTCCTCGAGTCAAAGGATAAAAATAGTGGACACATAATGGTAAGTGGCAAAGACATCATATCACTCCTCTCATATGAAATTAATGATTAATGCATGGATAATGATAGAGACTGTGAAATGTAAATTGATAGTGATCATGACATTTAATGATAGAGAATATGAAATATATATTGATAGTGAACTTAAGATTATTGAGGGAACATGTGAAATATATAATGATAATGATTATAAGATTAGAAATAGAAATGTGTAGTGATCATAAGATTATTGATAAAGATGTGAAATGTATATTTGTTGTTAATCATAAGATTATAAGAGCAATGTTACTATATGATTTGAATACTTCTTACATCTATTGCAAATAGTTGAAAATCAAAGAGGGTTTAGTTTACTAATGTTCTCTTTTTGCAAGTTGAAATTTGTGAACAAGGTTGAGAAATTTTGATTTGTGACAAGGGGACATTACATATAATCTTTGTGATTGCTGTGATCGATTGGTGATATGATGTTTTTTTCCTTTCCAATCTCTTAACTCCACTCAGATTGTTCCCCTTAATGTAGGAGAGCAGATATATAATTGCTTAGAACTACTGACGTAAGGATATTGTAGATTGTATTATGTTAGCCATGAGGATGTTACTGTCTTCCTTGATGTGTATGATATCTCCCCTGACGGCTGCTTGGGATTAGCCTCATATACCCGATCCTTTCTTGGAATGGTCACGTCTCATCCAACCAGCACTTCCCATGGATCGATGCTTAGTTAATTATGCATTTGTTAATTGTCTTTTAATGATTTGCTGCTTTCCATAACTCATTCACAGCCTTTAATATAGTCCCGTATCTTCCATATAATCGCTGGTAATAATAATAATGATCATTGTTTATTGTTTTTGACCATTCTTTAAAGTGATCGCTGACCAATATTAATATGTGGATTAAATAGTTATGAGTATATAATCAATTATATTATAATTATATAATATGTGAAATTATTATATTTGCTGCCTAGCGTAATTTGCAGCCCATGGGGTTAGTCTTTAAAAGGCTTTCAGCCCTTCTTTAAGGGGAATCGGCTCTTAATAATATTTAGTTTATAAATTATATTATATCATAATGATTATGATAAGAATAATATTTGATAATATTTATGTTTATGATTTATAATATAATATTATTAAATATATTTATGATAATATACCTATAATATATATTATTATTATTTATAATATAATAATAATATATCTTGTTAATCGATTTATTATTTACTATTTTAAATATATTCAATTTATAATAAGGATAATCGGTTTAATTAATATGGGGACATGACAGCCCTCCCCACTCAAGATTGCTTGTCCTCAAGCAATCACGAGTTTTTTCATCACTTTTAACGTCTACCTTCTGATTGAGATGAAATCATGGATTTGATCTAGAATGAATATTGCTCTAGTGAAAAGAAAATGATTTGTGATTCCAAGACTCCATCTTGATCCTTGATTACGAGATCCGATCTTGTACTTGTCATTTTGTAGTTTTACCTTTTGGCATGTAATTGATCTCAAAATGGAGTTGTCTTTATTATGTCCTCACAAGTTTGTAGTTCTTACTTTTAAGAGATTGACCCTCCTAGGTTGATATGGTACCTCAGTGGTCCTAAATCTCAATTGAATTCTTTAATGATGTTTTGGATATCTTTCTTAGATGAAATACTCTTCCCTTTTTCACCTCAAGGTCGAAGGGTGTTGAGTGATCTCCTCAGGATGTTAAATATAGAAGTGATTACACCAATTTGTAGGTTACATGCATTGCCATTTAGTTACATAATAAAATTGAAGCAGACAACCAAGTAGCTCAAGAACGCAAGCAACCAGCTCAAGCAAGTAGGCAAGTAGCTCAAGTAGACAAGCAAGTAGCTCAAGCAAGTAGGCAAGTAGCTCAAGTAGACAAGCAAGTAGCTCAAGCAAGTAGGCAAGTAGCTCAAGTAGACAAGCAAGTAGCTCAAGCAAGTAACCAAGTAGCTCAAGCCACAAAACATACATGTAAGTCGTAAAGTACTTAAAATACATAAGTCACATGAATACACGTATACACATAAGCCACAAAGTAAACCTTTGAATACACATAAATCACAAAGTATACACAGGATGGCAAGATGACTGCTCTGATACCACTTGTAATGTCCCCTTCTAGCAAGCCAAAATTTTCACAACCTTGCACACAATTTCAACTTGTAAAAGAGAACATTAGTATTCAATTTCCTTTAATACTTGACCATAACCATATGTAACTACTTCAACTAATCATAATTATATGCATTTTATCTTTTCACAAGTCCATTTTCCATATTTCATGATCTACCTTAGGTGAGATAACCTTAGGCCTATTGTTAATCATACCTTCCACCTTATGAGAGATGACTCATTAGGAGGCAATGTCATACCAACTATCATGGGTCCTATTATTATTCCTTTGGTTATTAAACCAAAGGACCATCATTATTCCTTCGATTCGTCAATCGAAGGCCCATTATCATTCCTTGATTCATCAACCAAGGCCCATTATTATTCCTTCGATATTTAAATCGAAGGCCCATTATTACATCCTTTGATTCGTCAATCAAAGGCCCATTCATTTGTGTCGGGGATGATTTCTCACCACCACGAGCCATACCCATGGTTAATCAATTACTGTCCTAACTATCAACCTCATTTCCATAGTGTTGCGCAGATTAGCAATAAGGCCACTTACTCATCCCTAGGATGACCATGCCCATATCCACTTATAGAGTTCCATTCCAATTATCTTGTCCATATATAAATCATAATATCAAATTCATATCATGCCACAGTTTCATTTGTTTTACTATATCTTGCCTATTCCAATCTAAATTCCTTTAATCATACTATCTTTATTATATATTACTCCAATATATATTATATATTATAAAATTCATACTATATTTAATATTACTCACCTTGCAGACCTGCTGTATTCTTTTTACCTCAGATTTCCTTGCTGCCTGATTACTGAATTCTTCTATGACTGATCTGTATAATCTATGTGATTGCTGTGATCGATTGGTGATATGATATTTTTTTCCTTTCCAATCTCTTAACTCCACTCAGATTGTTCCCCTTAATGTAGGAGATCAGATATATAATTGCTTAGAACTACCGACGTAAGGATATTGTAGATTGTATTATGTTAGCCATGAGGATGTTACTGTTGAATTAGGTCCGGCCAACTGAGAGGGGGGGGAGTGAATCAGTAGGCACTTATTTTACCTCTTCTTTTAATCAACTTATCAACAAATAAATGAAATAAGCATTTCAACATCACATAAACAAAAACATAAATAACACACTTGACACCAAGCTTTTGATGTGGAAGCTCGGTTAAGGGAAAAACCACGGTGGGGGTTAACCCACAAAAATTAATACTCTGTTAAAAGTATTTTACAAAAGAGAATGCACTTGCATTTGGGCTCACTGCCCCGAGCTCACTGCTCAAGTGGAGGCTCACTGCCTACAGAAAAGTTTATAAGAGATTTACAGAGATTTTGAACTGGTAAGATGCATCTGCCAATGCTAGAGATCAGTTCCGGTTAAGTGCAAATACTGACTTTGTACACTTCATCTTTATTCTACTATTCTTGCTATTCTGCCTTCATTCGGATATTAGATTTCTGCTCCTTTCACATTTTCTCCATAATCGCGATGCATGCCTAAAATATCCACAATCACCGGATATATATATCCTTATCTTGAATTGCAATCACTTGCCAGTTGGCAACAACAACAATGCTTAGAACCTTTTAAGAATGTTCTGCTTTGTCAGCTAGATCCATACACCAGTAATGATGCGTACCAAAAATAACACATGTAGATCATCATGCAAGTCGGCCACTAAGATCCTATCTCATACATAGTTCATCAAAACACTTCTAATGGGTCCACACAAGGATTTACATAAGCCTGCCTGTTCTTCACTGAACTATTCTGGCATAAAAGAACTCTGTATTCAGATGCTCATAACTTTTGAACCCATTATCACCGGATGCTAAAAACTTGGATTTAGATTGTCCTGGTGTCCCTCTACACTCCTTCAGATCCGCAACACATAATGATTAGTTGGAGAGATCCGTCGACCAAAATACTGGACTCTGCTATATGCTCTGTTTCAGGCTTTCGGATTTAGATAAATTAACATTCTGACTTCCGGTATGATCTGATACTGCACTGTGGATGTGTGACACAATCTTGGTTGCCATCAATGACAACACCTATCAATGCTATTCAGTGCCTCTTGCCAACAATCTTCCCCTTTGGCATTGATGGCAACACTTAGTAAAAAATGACTAAGTGTCCTTGTGCAACTCCTCCTTTGTCTGTACATTTGTGCACTTCACTTATTTCGGTGCTCCCCCTTTGCTGAATACATCATTTTTCACTGCCCTTCACTCCCCCTTTGACATCAATGGCAAAAGGTGGGATCCGCAAAATTCTCCAAAATTTCTATATACATTGCCGCATATGTACAAGTAACCATTAAGTTTCATTCACATGAACTTGAGGACGTCTACAAAACTGGTTTTTAATTGGGTAAGTTCGGAGGCCCAAGCATTCCTTATTCCATCCAAAATGGAAATGTGCCCACTCAGCAAGAATGCATATGCTTTTTCCTTTGCCAGATTTTAAGGATCACTTGCGTGAAGTACATTATGAGCTTCGGATAAGGCATTGTGCATGGATTCCAATTTGGGAGCAATCAATCCCCTGAGCTCACACATCCTCTTGATTGTGTTGCATTTCTCTTTTACAAGTGCCTTTATTTCATCTATCAAGTTAATAACTTGACAATCCTGGCTTATAGGAGAGACAGTTAAAGGATCAAAATTTTGAGATAGAACTGATATTTCCTATTCTTTTTCTTTTATCTTCTTCTCAATGTCTTTATTTACTTTAGAACAAGATAGACAAAACTTATATATGTCTCCTCCATCATTTAGAGCATTCTGAATGCTCTTTATGCTAATGCCTAAGATCAACCTATCATTCCCTATCAGTTTCTTGACTTGGTTGAACTTATTCACAAACTCTTTTTGAACTTTTGTTTCAGCAGATTTTTCAAAAGATTCAAAATGTGAACTTACTGAACTTATAAGATTTTTTAGATGACCGGAGAGAGAATCACTTTGATTCTTATGATAGGTTGGCATTAATTTCTCTAGAACTCCGGTTGCTAGCCCCAACAGCTCATTGTCCTCTGAGTGGGATTTTATCAACTTTTCTCTGGCTTTAAATTGGGTGAAAGATGCTATTTTCATCAATTGAAATGGAGAGAGAGCATCCAGATTGGTTAGCCCTTGGAGTAGTTCGGACTCATCAAGCTCAATCACTTCCTTTCCAAGAGAGCCTTTTACTGCATCTGCAGTGTCTCTTGCTACATTTTCTAAACCATTCTTTTGATCATCAGATTTTTCTACATTTACTTTAGATGCTTCAACATTTGCACCATCTTCTGCTTTGTCTTTCTTTCCTTTTTCCTCCTCTTTCTCTATATTAATCTTTTATGTGTTCTCTTCTGAGAGATTCATTTCTGCTTGCTCACTACTTGCTGCTTGATCCGGAGGGCTCTAAGTGGTAGCAGTATTCTTTTCCTTCTCAAAGTGATTAGGTGAAGGAGTTATCACTTCATCAATTATTCTATTTATCATTTCTATGTCTTCCTGATTGACTTGTTCCTCTTCCTGAACTTCTCCAATATTTAAATTTGATGAATCAAGTTCCGGAGGATCTAGAGTAATACTTTGGTCATTAATTCTTTTGTCAGTTTCTTCTTCTAGAGCTTTTTATTCCGGATCAGAAGGATTGTCTTCTTCAACTTTCTTTTATAAAACAATGTAGTATTTATTTTTGTCCAAAGCCTTTCTCAGAATTTCCTCAGTTTCCTTTACAATTTCTTCAGTCTCACCAAGCATTAGTTTGTTCATTCGAACTTTGCTTCTGAATTTATCTCTGACTTCTCTAAGGATTTCATCTACTTCTTTTCTGGTCATCACAGGGCACAAAGAGGAGAGAACATACTCTCTGAGTTCTATATCTTTTTCCTTGGCTGCTTCTTTCCTCATTTCCATTACTTTCCTCAAACTTTTAGGAAGTTCTTGTAAGATTTCCAACAAGGCTCTATTGAATTTATTTAGATATATGATAATGGCATCTTCTAAAATTTTCTTATTTTTTGGATCAAGGTTATCATAGTAAACTCTGATAGGTTTTAAGTTTTCATGAACAGCGACTGTTTTCACAATTTCATTAATAGTCATGGCAACCTTACCGGATACTTGCCTTTTACTAGCCCTCATGCTTTCGAACAATTGATTTTCAGAAGTCTTTGAGGTTTTGATCTTTTTGGATCTTATTTCTTTCACTTCTTCATCTGTTTCTGTCTCATCATCTTGTGAGCTCTTGTAGGTTCTTGTTGCCTTGGTTTTCTTTCTTTTCCCTCCTTCACCGGATGGAGTGGCTTCCGGCTTCTTAGTGGAAGTGGTCTTGAGAGGCTTACCAAGAGTTGCAGAGCTCCTTGTCTTCCTTGGGGCTTCCGTGGGAACTATAGGCCCACTTTTTGCCTGCTTCATGTTCTTTATCTTTTCAATCCTTTGTCTATTTTCTTTCACTGCTTCTTTTGTAATTCCAATGCTTTCTGCATACATCTCTACTTGCTTGTGTACCTTTCTTTTTGTTTCCGGCTGTCTAAGTTCCACATGCAGCTTTAAGCTTAGTTCCTTGTATGTACCGAACCTTTCAACAGAGGTGTCTTTAAGTTTCCTCAGGAGATGTTGAGCATACATGTCCAGAATTTCCTCATCCACTTCATAGCCCATGGGCATTATCCACACTGTCCTTGGTTCTACAGCTTCCATCAAACATTTATCTGTGTCTACCAAAAAACATATTTCATTTTCATACTTTTCAACAATTGAACTAGGAATTCTTTCCCTTGCATGCATCTTGAGTTCTGGAAGTTTTTTAAGTAACCCCAAAAAGCAGTCTTTTGAGTCTGGGAATCACCAAGACTATGTAGATGATCCCTAATTTGCCATGCCACTGGCCTATCTGATGTCCATTGTATACCCGGAACTCTCGGCACTTCATTCATGAAGTATAAGAATATACATATCACCAAGGAACCATACTTGAAGGAATTTTTCTTGTCCTTTTTGATTTTGTTCAGATTTTCTATTAGTTGGTTTTGTAGTAGCTCACACAAATCATAATCCACATTCTCTTTTATCATCTAATATGCGGCATAAATGGCTGTTCCAGAAATTGAGTTCTCCCTGCTGGAATGGTAAATCTTATACCCAACTACCATCGAGGCAAACTTGACATCCGAATCACTGATGTCATTGATAGTCATAGCTCTTCTGTCAAATTTTGCTCCGGTAGCATCAATTACTGTTTGATTTTTCACAACTTTGAGCATGGGTTGCCCACCGATTGCATTCAGTCCAGTCACAATTCGGATTATATCTTTTGTGATCTTGAACAGCTTCAATAACCACATAAACTCATCATGTATCCGACTCAATACATATCTAACCCATTCGCTTTCATCAAAAGACGGAAATTCAATAACTTGTATGAAGTGTTTGCTCTCTAGGGTTTTATATTCCGGTTTCAAATGGTGACTGTCGTTCTTCAAGTGGTTTTCAAACAAATCCAGTAGTTTCAGATTTCCAAATTCCTCTATATAGTAGTGAATGTAAGCCCTAATATCTTCGACATGTAAAACCCCGTACGGAACTCCAGAAAAGCACCTAGCGGCTCAACCTCTACAGATTTGAATGGATGCTTTTGGAATTTGGGATGAGGTCTCTCAGTAACATCTACCACTAGAGGTGTAGCCATTTGCAAAAAATGAGAATTCAAGAGATTTCACAGAAAACAAAAAATACCTTGTTACGCAGATTAGGGTTTTTGCTTGGAAATCCTTTTCTCGCTTCCAGCTCTTGGGAATTTTTCAGCTCTAAGCTTGTCCACTTCTTTCTTCTTGATTTCTCTTGATACAAAGTGTTTGAAATGAGGAGTGAATGACCCTTTTAAGGTTCACATTACCTAATTTGCCTTTGTAATAAATGCCCTGCCCTAGGACATCCGGTTGTTCTGTTTTGAGTAGTTTTTCATGTATTGCTCTCTAATTTGCCATCTCTTTTCTTTCAGAAACCCTTCCACATGGTCTGAAACAATCCAAGATCTCTTTTCTTACTGTGCCAAATCTAGGCACTTGCTGGTTGGGGGAATTTGATTTGTAATGCCGCTCCCCCTGAGCCAAGACTTCTAGCTTAATTCCCAGAGGAATTGTCAGCACCGGATTGTGGTGCGGATCCATTGCTGTCATTCATAGTGACTTTCCTGACCCATATCTTGTTTGATTCATCCTGAGTCTCATTCGTATCAATTTTCTCCTTGCCTTTGTCTTGTCTTTGTTCATCTGGTTTTCTATTTACCGAACCTCTTCTTCCATTGTCTTTACTTCTGCAAAGTCTTGCAATATGACCAAATTTATTGCGGTTGAAGCATATAACATTTCTTTTCCTATAGGCCTGATTTTCTCTTGATCTGCACTGATTAGCCATATGTCCAAATGCATTGCAAACAAAGCAGTAACCATTGAAAGAATTGCTAATTCTTCTGTTATTGGAATTATTCATTTGCATACTTCTGTATTCATTTGATCTATGACCATACCTGTTACACTTGAAGCATTGACCGGAGAAGGATGGACCTCTTTGATTTACTCTACTTCTGCATTGAGTAGCTCCGTGACCAAATTTGTTACAGTTGAAACAATTTCCATTGAATGATGGATATCTTTGAGCATTTGGCTGTCTCACCGGAGGTTTTGTAGATCTGTTTCTCCCATTCTTAGACTGAAGATTTTTCTGTCCTAATCTGGAGCTTTCACCTTTCTCATATCCAAGACCATGCTTGTCATCAACCCTTTTCTGTCCTTCAAGTAGTGCTTCAAGTTTTGCTGAACTTTATTTTGAACTTCTCCTTATACTCATTTGCAATATCTAGGTCATGTTTGAGAGTGATTAATTGCCTTTCAAGTTCTATCTCATTGTCTCTACTTTCTTGTAGATCAGACTCTAGATGGCTAGCTATTGCATCTAGTTTGTAACATTCCTCAGATCTTTCTTTTAGTTTTTGTTTCAGATCTTCTTCAATTTTCTTCCTATCTTCACTTTCTTTGGTTTGCCTCATCACCCCAGATCCCATTTCAATTTTTAGGACAGTAACTTTTTTTGAGAGCTTCTCACATTCCTTTGTTTTTTCTTCCAAAGCTTCATTCAAGCCATTTTCTTCAAGTAAACTGGATAGCTGTAGAAGTAACTCCTTTTTTCTTTGCAAGGATTTCTCCAGTTTATCTTTTAACACTTCAATGGTGTCATCAGCATCTTTAAGTGCACCTCTCAGATTACTAATTTCTATTCTAGATTGAGCAAGCTCTTCTAGGTCTGACTAAAGATCTCTTAATGAACCCATTGGAAACTTCTTTCAAGATCATTTTCCTTAAGCTATTAGGCTTTTCTGAGAAACCTTGCTTTGATACCAATTGTTGAATTAGGTCCGGCCAACTGAGAGGGGGGGAGGGTGAATCAATAGGCACTTATTTTACCTCTTCTTTCTTTTAATCAACTTATCAACAAATAAATGAAATAAGCATTTTAGCATCACATAAATAGAAACATAAATAACACACTTGACACCAAGCTTTTGACGTGGAAACTCGGTTAAGGGAAAAACCACAGTGGGGGTTAACCCACAAAAATTAATACTCTGTTAAAAGTATTTTACAAAAGAGAATGCACTTGCATTCGGGCTCACTGCCCTGAGCTCACTGCTAAAGTGGAGGCTCACTGCCTACAGAAAAGTTTATAAGAGATTTACAGAGACTTTGAACTGGTAAGATGCATCTGCCAATGCTAGAGATCAGTTCCAGTTAAGTGCAAATACTGACTTTGTACACTTCATCTTTATTCTGCTCTTCTTGCTATTCTGCCTTCATTCAGATATTAGATTTCTGCCCCTTTCACATTTTCTCCATAATCGCGATACATGCCTACAATATCCACAATCATCGGATATATATATCCTTATCTTGAATTGCAATCACTTGCCAGTCGGCAACAACAACAATACTTAGAACCTTTTAAGAATGTTCTACTATGTCGGCTAGATCCATACACCAGTGATGATGTGTACCAAAAATAACACATGTAGATCATCATGCAAGTCGACCACTAACATCCTATCTCATACATAGTTCATCAAAACACTTCTAATGGGTCCGCACAAGGATTTACATAAGCCTGCCTATTCTTCACTGAACTGTTCTGGCATAAAAGAACCCGATATTCAGATGCTCATAACTTTTGATCCCATTATCACCGGATGCTAAAAACTTGGATTTAGATTGTCCTGGTGTCCCTCTACACTCCTTCAGGTCCGCAACACAATGATTAGCTGGAGAGATCCGCTGACCAAAATACTGGACTCTGCTATATGCACTGTTTCAGGCTTCCGGACTTAGATAAATTAACATTCTGACTTCCGGTATGATCTAATACTGCACTGTGGATGTGTGACACAATCTTGGTTGCCATCAATCACAACACCTATCAATGCTATGCAGTGCCTCTTGCCAACAGTTACTGTCTTCCTTGATGTGTATGATATCTCCCCCGACGGCTGCTTGGGATTAGCCTCATATACCTAATCCTTTCTTGGAATGGTCACGTCTCATCCAACCAGCACTTCCCTTGGATCGATGCTTAGTTAATTATGGATTTGTTAATTGTCTTTTAATGATTTGCTGCTTTCCATAACTCATTCGCAGCCTTTAATATAGTCCCGTATCTTCCATATAATCACTGGTAATAAGAATAATGATCATTGTTTATTGTTTTTGACCATTCTTTAAAGTGATCGCTGACCAATATTAATATGTGGATTATATAGTTATGAGTATATAATCAATTATATTATAATCATATAATATGTGAAATTATTATATTTGCTGCCTAGCGTAATTTGCAGCCCATGGGGTTAGTCTTTAAAAGGCTTTCAGCCCTTCTTTAAGGGGAATCAGCTCTTAATAATATTTAGTTTATAAATTATATTATATCATAATGATTATGATAAGAATAATATTTGATAATATTTATATTTATGATTTCTAATATAATATTATTAAATATATTTATGATGATATACCTATAATATATATATTATTATTATTTATAATATAATAATAATATATCTTGTTAATCGATTTATTATTTACTATGTTAAATTTATTAAATATATTCAATTTATAATAAGGATAATCGATTTAATTAATATGGGGACATGACACTGTTGCCCTGCAACATAGTTACGAAGATATCCCTCAACCCACTTGTTCACAATCTCTGTCTAGCCATCTGTCTGTGGGTGATAACTCGTGCTCGGTGTCAACTCTGTTCCAACCAATCGGAACAACTCCTCCCAAAACATGCTAAGAAACTTGCTGTCCCGATCACTGACAATGGTCTTAGGGAGTCCATGCAACCTAAACACCTCTCTAAAAAATAACTCTACAACCTAAAAAGCTGAATACTCTGATGGAATCACAAAGAAGTGTGCGTACTTAGACAATCTGTCAACCACAACAAATATGCAATCTCTACCTTGGACTCTCGGTAGACCAATGATGAAATCCATCGAAATACTTTCCCACCTTTGTTCTGGGATAGGCAATGGCTGAAGCAACCCTGCGAGGAAAGTATGTTCTGACTTGTTCTGCTGACAACTCATACACTCCCTAACATGTTGCAAGACATCATCCTTGAGACCCTTCCATGAGAATCTCTCTCTCACTTACCTGTAGGTTTTGAAGAAACCTGGATGCCCTACAAGTAGAGCATCATGAGTATCCCTCAAAATCTTCTCCTTCAACTTCGATTCAGGTACCAAGTAGATCATGTCGTTATAGTAGATCACATCATCAATCACCTTATACCTGTCATCCTAAATCCAGCCATCCATGATATCACAAGCAAAAGTATTCTTGGAATACTCCACCAAAAGATGAGCCTTCCAATCTGTTGAAATCTCTGACATAGAACAATGAGTAGGTCTCCTGGATAGAGCATCGACAACCACATTGTTCTTCCCCTTAACATACCCAATGTCAAAGTCATATGCCTGAATCTTGCTCACCCATTTCCGATGCCTCTCATTCAAATCCGTTTGTGACAAAAAATACCTCCAACTATTGTGGTTGGTCCTAACCACAAATCGGTTACCCACCAAGTACTGCCTAAACTTCGCCGAAGCATGCATGATGGCGAGCATCTCCTTATCATAGGTGGAATAGAGCCTCTCTACATCCCTCAACTTCCTCCTCTCAAAAGCTATGGGATGTTTATTCTACATCAACACTGCACCAATGCCCTCATCTGATGTATCACACTCCAACACAAAGGGTTGCGTGAAATTTGGCAATGCCAACACTGGGCAAGAGCTCATCACCTTCTTGAGCTTGTCAAAAGTAGCCTAAGCCACATCTGACCATCTGAATGCCCCCTTCTTCGTGAGATCTATGCCAACTGTGAAAACCCCTTAACAAATCTCTTGTAGTAGCAACATAGCCCAAGGAAACCTCTCAAATCTGAAATGTTCTACAGTGGTGGCCAATCCAAATTTGTCTGTATCTTCTCCTGGTGAACTCTGACTCCATCAGCTCCAATCACATGTCCCAAGTAGAGGATCTCAGTCATACCAAACTCACATTTGGATGCCTTAGCATATAATGATGCACCTCCATGATACTCAACACTTCATCAATGTGCAACAGATGTTCTTCCCATGTCTAACTGTATATCAAAACGTCATCAAAGAACACCAACACAAACTTACGCAACTAATTATGAAAGATGTGATTCATGCATGATTGAAATGTAGCAGAAGCGTTGGTAAGACCAAATGGCATAACCAAAAACTCATAGTGTCCATAATGGCATTTGAAAGCTGTCTTGTGGATATCCTCATCACGGACATGAATTTGATGATACCCTGAACGAAAATCAATCTTAGAGAAACACACGACCCTGTGTAACTCATCAAGCAACTCATCGATCTTGGGAATGGGATGCCTATTCTTGATTGTATTCTTATTCAGAGCTTTGTAGTCAATGCACATCCTCATGGTGCCATCCTTCTTCTTTACCAACACAACTAGAGAAGCAGAAGGATTGGAACTAGGACGAATGTGTCCCATCTCAAGCAACTCCTTAATCGTCTTCTCAATCTCCTTGAAATGTCGCGGATGACGATAAGGTGTAGTGATGACGGGCTTGGAGCCCTCCTCCAACCCAATGACATGCTCAAATCCACGATCTTGTGGCCTACCAGGAGGAATTTCTCCAAACACCATACTAAGCTTATCAAGCACCGACTGGATATCTACATGATACTCTTGTTTGCTGGAAAAAGATCTACATGATACAAAACATTGAGCTGCCCAAGCAACATCATCATGTCTAAACAATGTCTCCATCCTCCTTGCCGACACAACCCTCGGTCCTCCATCTGAAAGTGCTCTCAACACAACCTTCTTCCCATCATGAACGAACTCAAGTTCCATCTTCTAAAAGTCCTATATGTACCTGTCAAGTGACTGCAACCACTGAATTCCCAAAACAACATCAATCTCTCCCAATCCTACCACATAGAAATCATCAGTCAATGTGTAGTCACCCATCCGAATGCTAAGATGGGATACTTTCTTAGTGCAACTCATAGTAAAGCCATTTGCAACTATCACACTAAAACCCTGAAAATCCTTAGCCTTTAGTCCTCTCTTCACAACTAAACCCTTATCAATGAAATTGTGAGTAGCTCCACTATCAACCAAACAAGTGACCCTATGTCCCTTAACAACTCCTCTCAATCGAAAGGCATGATATTTCGGCACTCCTGAAATAGATGCAATAGTGACATGTCCTATATCCTCTGCCATGTTAGGCTCAAGCTCTAACTGAGATTGTTGCTCCACATGATCAGCATCACTATCCGAGCTAGTGTCTTCAATAGCCTCACTCTCATCGTCGGAGATGACCTCTATGAGATGTACCTTGTCTTTCCCAAGGCATCTGTGTCCTGGTTCCCATGGCTCCTTACAAGAAAAACAAAGTTTCTTCCTCCTCATTTCATTCTTTGTTTCATGATCCATCCTACGAGGTAGATATTTATGCTGATTGAACTTTTTCTGATTTGAACTAGAGCCCTTGAAACTTCTCTTTTGTGGCTGAAATGACGAAGGTGTAGTGTTAAGATCAAGTGCCAGCTGAATAGCTTCATCCAATGTACCAAGCTTATGAGCCTTCACCAAACCCCTTAGTTTATCATTCAAACCTTCCACAAACAACATGATTACCCATCTCTCTGTCATATCAAGAACCATCACTGCAATCTTCTAGAAGTCATCAATGTAGGTATTCACACATCCAATCTGTTTCATCTAAGCCAACTCCCTATAGTAAACTTCTTCATCCTTCCTGTCAAACCTAGCAATGAGTTTGGCTATGAACTCTTCATAAGATTGGATCATTGTGTAATTTTGTGTAACAAGTCCATAATGCCACCAATCATAAGCTGCTCCTCCAAGTGCATGGTTGCAAGTTGAATAGCTTTGTCTTCTCTCATAGGCTTGAGGGTGAGAAATGTATCTAACTTATTAACCCAAGCTCTTGCACTTATTTTGCCGCTACCGTCAAAGTTCGGTAGAGGTACCTTGTTTAAAGCTTCCTTGAATTCTTGATGTTGCCTTTCTTGTCTTCTAGGCCTCGGCTCTCCTCTAAGTCTTCCTCTTTCCCTCTTTTGATTCCAATATTGTTGAAAGCTGAGATCCTCTCTAAGAAGTGCTAGAAGTGCTCTATAAGCTTGATAAACTGCGATCATGTCCTCATCCGTTGGTTGTACCAACTCATTCTCAACAACCTCTTCTTCCTCTTCTTCCCTTGGAAGGAATGTAGGTCGGATGGGTCTATTATTTGTGGGAGTACGAGCTCTGTCAACTCGAGGTGTACCAATCACACTACCTTCACCTGTAGGTGTTGCATTAACTCTTATATTTCCCACAGCTTGAGTCATAAACTGCATCATTTGTGTCAATGCATTGTTTGTTTGTTGCTGTCCTGCTACTAGAGACCTCAAAATATTGTCAACATTCCTATCATCTCTTGGCGGACTTGCACCTCTTTCTCTATCCATGTCCTCTGCAATTACAACTTCTATTTCTTCTCGCTGTCCTGCTCTTCTTCTATAGTGTTGCCAATAAGGAGACTGCAAATGGACAACTACTAACTCCCGACTAGGTCAATCTTTTTCCACATAACATGCAAGGATAAAATCGAGTCAAATCACATCCACATGTAGGAGGATTTAACTGCAGATCTTATACTCAAGAATGCTAATAGGATAAGACTTAACTTCGTCTCTTCCCAAACCCTCCAGGCTAGCAGGATCCAAGCACTGTTACCATTGAAATATCCCAACTAGGGTTTTACCCAAATTTTCTGAATTTTCAATTTTTAAATCTTGAAACCATAGATGAAAAACTCACCATTAACTCACCTGACCCGCGAGTACTCGCGTGGCAGAAACTGGGGCGAGTTTTTATCAGTAAAACTCGGCCTGGGTTTTTGATAAAACTCGCGGCGAGGTTTCTGATAAAAAATCGCCAAAAAACGCGAGTATTTCATGGAAAATCTGGCACATAAAAACATGTTCGGTTTTTAACAATTAAAACACTAAAAATCGAAAACCCTAAAGCATTATTTGTTATTTTAAGAAGTCGCGAAACCCTCCCGACGGCTCCCGGCGGCGCGAAAACCTCCTGCGGCGCGATTCAGTGACTCATTTCGAAATCTTCTGACTTGTCATTTGGCGGCGAAATCTTCTAACTTTCTAAGTTCTAACTGGTAAGATTTTAAATGAAGTTATGAACTATTAAAAAAATTTAAAAACGAAAGTTTTAAAAAGATCGTATCATATGAAAGGAGAGATTTTGGACGAACTGTAGTCTGCATTTGTATCGATTATTTGATTCATCATTGATCATTCATTATAAATTTTTAAATGACTGTAGTCTGGTCACTCTGGACTCTGTAGTTGTAATATCAATATTATCAAATATGTATCATAAATTAAACATAATCATATGATATTATGAAAGCATTGAAAGGAGAGATTTTGGATGAACTGTCAAAATTTATATAAATTTTGACAGTTCGTCCAAAATCTCTCCTTTCATATGATACATTTTTACCTAAATTTCAAATTTTATTAGTCTTTAGTGATTAGTCATTGACTATAAACTTAAACTTAAAGTATAAATTTTGATAGTTCGTCCAAAATCTCTCCTTTCATATGATACAGTCTTTTTAAAATTTCGAGTGAAATTTAAAATCATCCTAATCCTATATAAATTTTAATTTTTAACAATCCGTTCAGGCTCCATATAAATTTTGACAGTTTGTCCAAAATCTCTCCTTTCATAATTCATAATTTCATATGATACAGTCTTTTTAAAAGTTCAATTTTTTTATTAGTCACACTGTCACTGAGTAAAAAAATTGAAAATTAAAACCATCATAATCCTATATAAATTTTAACAATTCGTCCAAAAACTCTTCTTTCATATGCTCAGTCATTTTTTAATTTTTATTTTTTATAATACAGTGACCAGTCATTTAAATTTTTAATAATAAATAGGAAATTACTGTCAAAATTTTATAAATAAAAGTTAAAACACATATCTTATAAATAAATTATAATATAGTCCAAAATCTCTCATTTCATATGATATAGTCTTTTTATAATTTCGAATCTCATTTAATTTTTATAGCAAAAGAGTCAAAATACAGCAACTGTGTTATTGTCATTGTCAAATTTAAATTTTTAATTTGTTGTCTCTTTTTTTGATAGGTAACAGGTTATAACTTATGGCTTCTGCAAGTGGAACTAGAGGTAGAAGAACTGGTGGCAAACCTAAAGACCCTTGTTGGAAACATGGGACACTAGGTCCAAAGCGAGGAGATGTGATTTGTAACCATTGCAATAAACATATGTCCGGAGGCGTTAATCGACTTAAATACCACCTTGCACAAGTACCTTGCAATGATGTTGAGATATGTGACAAAGTTCCTGTGGAGGCTCAGAGGGAGGCGCACGTCCTCCTTATGGATTATGAATGAAAGAAAGCAGCTAAAAAGAGAGCAGCAGAGGCAATGGCAGCCCCAAACCGAGATTTGAGTTCTACAGGGTCAGATTATAGAGGTGTAAGTGGAGAGGCCTCTTCTACACCTTCCATTGGGCCACGGATACGACGATCAGGCAAAGGGCTTGATAGCTTTTTTGTTCCTCGGAACACTCCTGGTTCGCAACCTTCATTGGATGGTCTTGCAAATACATGGAATAGAGAGGTGGATCGTGAGGCGAAGTTGGCATGTGCACGATTTTGGTACTACAACAATATTCCCTTCGATGTCGCTTCGAGTCCTTATTGGGAGCACTTGGTCACTGCATTGACTGTGGCAGGTAAGGGGTTCAAGGCACCAAGTCGTCATGAGTTGAGTGGCCCATTGTTGCAGGAGGAGGTGGAACACACACATCTACTAGTACAGGATCAGAGGAAAGTTTGGGAAAGAAAAGGTTGCACTATTTTATCTGATGGATGGACAGATGCCAGGAACAGAACTCTCATCAATTTTTTAGTGGCTTCAGCGGGGCAGCTAGTCTTTTTAAAATCAATTGATGCCTCCAATCAAATAAAAAATGCAGAAACCTTGTGCAACATGTTGGATGAGGTAGTGATGGAGGTGGGAGTGGAAAATGTCGTCCAAATAGTGACTGACAATGCAGCTGCATATGTGGCAGCCGGTAGACTTCTAGAGGCGAGGCATCCGACCATTTTATGGAGCCCTTGTGCTGCCCACTATATTGACCTTCTTCTTGAGGACATTGGAAAAATAAGCTGGGTGAAGAATGTGGTTGAAGAGGCAAGAAATATCACAAAATACATCTACAACCACACATGGGTGCTAAATCTTATGAGAGAGTACACTGGTGGCAAGGAGCTCACACGATCAGGAGTCACACGCTTTGCCACTAATTTCCTTACCTTGCAGAGTATAGCATCATTATTGCCCCACCTTAGGCGCATGTTTGTGGCTGAAAGGTGGTTGGAGAGTCCTTATCATAGGAAGCCAGAAGCAGAAAGGGTCGTGAAAGCAGTTTATGATGCTGTCATGGAAAAATCCTTGGAGGAGATCATCAAGGTAAGTTTTTAAACACTAATTTTTATTTGCTAATGTTAAAATTTGCTGATTTTGTAAAAAACTTATATTTATATTTGTTGAATTTCAATTACTATAATTTTCTAATTTTATTTTCATCCACTATTGATTTAGGTGTTAGAACCGTTGGTTAGAGTTCTACGATTGGTGGATGGGGATCAAAAGCCCATGGGGTATCTATATGAGGCCATGGATAAGGCCAAAGAGGCCATTCAGCATTTGTATGGGTCGAATAAAACAAAATATGAACCCATATGGCGCATTATTGATCGGAGGTGGAATCAACAACTCCACCAACATATTCATGCTGCTGGTTACTATTTGAACCCCACATTTTTCTTCTCCTCTTCATTCAAAGCAGATGCAGAGGTTGATAACCTTCGAGACATCATACTCGATAAGTTACAGGCCTATAAGAATGCGGATGGGCCATTTTTTTCTTCAAGAGATGCCATTCGTAGGAGATCCACTTTGCAACCAAGTAAAATACATATGTTTATTTTTCATTTACTATCTATTTTAATTTTTAAGTTTACTAAAATCCTTACAAAGTTATAAATGTTATCCTTGCAGATTTATGGTGGGATGATTATGGTTCCTCAACGCCTAATCTTCAAAAGATAGCCATCCGGATTTTATCCCAGCCTTGTAGTGCATCTGGTTGTGAGCGCAACTTGAGTGTTTTTGAGGCCATTCACACAAAGAAGCGCAACAGGTTGACTCAAAAGCACTTGAATGACCTTGTCTATGTGTGGTACAACCTTCGGTTGCATGAGAAGAAGGTAGAAGGCCAAGAATCATATCAGGCATTGGACCTTGACGACATTGATCCATATTCAGATTGGATTGCCGAGGATGTTGATGTTGATCCATCACTTGATGATGATGATATAGCTGCTATGGAGAGGGATACAGCGGAATGGCAAGCAAATGTCGCAGCATATGAGGATTCAGAGACAGAGTCAGATGATATTGATGTGCCATCAGGGGCGGGTTCCTCACATGTACCGTTTGATCCTATAGATGAGGATCCTATTGAGCATACCTTGGCTATACCAGCCACTTCCGCACCACCCACACAGAGAAACAAAACTCTTTTGAGCTTTAGTCGTAGAAGAAATTTATGATTTGGATTTTCTAGTGATGATGGAACTCTTTTTTTGGTCTATGATATGTATTATCAAACTGGTATTTCATATGTATTCGAAGGTTGAACTCTTTTTTTTGTCTATGATATGTATTAAACTCTTAATTTTGATTTATATATGAAGGAAATCAGCAATGCATTCTACAATTTCAGAAATGTGTGTTTTTTAAGAATATTTTTACATAAATTATGTTTGCCGAGCTATTGCCAAGTTTTTCCCCGAGTTTTTGGCGAGTCCCGAGTTTTTAAAAATTTTGGGTCTGCCGAGTTTTTGCCGAGTCCGAGTTTTTCAACTATGCTTGAAACCCTAGATCTGAATTCTGATTTTATTTTCTGCACCATAGCACTGAAATATCCCAACTAGGGTTTTACCAAAATTTTCTGAATTTTCAATTGTTGAATCTTGAAACCCTAGATCTGAATTCTGATTTTATTTTCTACACCTTACCAATTTACTTTACCAAACATAGAACATAGTCTAACACATGTAAAACGATGGCAAATGGAAGTATATATCTGCAGTCTTATTATTCATGAATCACACCATGAAATACACCTGCAACATGCAAAAATCTGAATGCAAATCTGTTGATCGAATCTGAATAGATAAATTGAACATTACATCAAGTTTGTGGCTCCAACATGGCCATACATACATGCACAAACTGCTGCTACAATTTCAGATATGAATGATGGTTACAACATACCAATTTAGATGACAAAGAGCCAATCAAGATGGGACGACCCCCTCCAAACGGATCTGCAGTCAATAGTGAAGACAAAGGCAGTCCAAAGATATTAAAGACCTTCCACAAGGCAGCGCTCTCAGCTGATGATGAATGGCAGGGACAAATGGCAGCGATTAGGGTTTGTTCACTCCACAATGGAGAGATCGGCCTCCAAGGGTAGCGCTCAGTTCAGATCTGCAACAACTACCATAAAGCCTTTCAACTAGGCTTGTTCAATACTTTAAATTCTTCCTCCCAGATCGGTGTTCAAAGCTGATATATATTCTTATGCTGATCGTCCCTCTAAACAATGGCAAACTACCCTTGATGCTGATCAGCCTCTTCCACAAGAAGTCTGATCTGCAATTAGAGACGAAATCGGCCTGCAACTCCCTTCAATTGTGGCACTCTAAATGTCACAATCTTCTCTACAAGTTAGCACTCAAACATGATGATGTTCTCCCTCAAATCGGCGATCCAAGGAATGCAATGAATGTTCAATGTCTTCACAAATGTCTTCCACAAAATGGCATCACAAATCTAACATCAAATGTGCATGAAACCTCCACAAGATGGCGCTCCAATCTGCAATGAAGATATGGCATGAAAGCTCAAGAATCCTTCGAGATCTACAATGAAGTGCAAGTGTGAACTCCGTATGAATCCACCTCCGTGATGCAATTGGGTTTTCGTCCAATTCCACCTGCAATAAAATTGTCAATACAAAATAATCAAGATGCCAAAATTCCCGAATGATGAAATGAAGCTCCAATGACCTTTTATACCTGAGTTCTCTTTTTCCCTCCAAGCTAGCCGACCAAGACTAGGTGCCCAAAATCAAATTCAAATTAAAGATTTGAATTAATTTTTCCTCCAAGTCGGCCATCTCACATTATTTATTTATTTTTCCTTTTTTCCCAAGTTGAGGGCTCCAAAAAATATTATTTTTTATTTGTTTTTGCTGACCAATAATCCTCCAACTTGGGTGCTCTAAGTAATAATAAATTATTATTATTTAATTCATCTTTCTTGGCCGCCCAAAACAAGAATAAAATATTATTTTTATTTTAATTACCCAAGAATGGGTTGTCCCAATTCAAGAGTAATTATTTTATTATTTTTGGCCTTTTAATAATTAATGCAAATACATTAATTCATCTCCCACAATCGCGATAGCTAGAAAAATTAGCTGAGCCTCATAAAAACAACTTTCCAAATTTCCATAGCTCAACCACTGCATTCCCTCAATTCACGAATTAGCCTACGGGAATGGGGATAGGCTAACTCAAATTCCTGTTAAGCGATCATGCCAGAAATGGGGACATTACAAGTATCAACATTTTGGGCAGAGTTAAAAATTAGTTCAGTTTGGACTAGCATTCAACTTTCAGTGTTAGCCCCAAAAATCAGAGTTTCTAATGAAGTTCAACCTATTCTAGGTTGACCATATCCTATGGGGTTGACTTTATTTTATTATGCTGATTATTTCTCAACTAATCCTTACTACAACAGTTGATATATTGCTGATTAGAATTATATTTCAGTGTCTTGTTGCTAGTGTTTTCAGAATTACTCATTCAGTAGTTGCAACTACATGTGTTAATTGTAAATTTGGATAGTATTACCTCCAGATAGCATTACATTTGATTTGTAAGGATCTTGGAAAGTTTACCACTAGATCCCCTTGCATTTGCATTTCCTTTCCAGCTTGTTTGGCATTGATCAAGTCTGTTGGTTATCTAACAATTTGGCATTGATCGGACCTACTTGTTATTTGTTAGTGGCTTTGAGCATAACTGCATACTATCCGCCAATTTGGCGTTGATCAAGTCAGCTATGACACCTATCTACTCTGGTCAGCTATGCCACTTATTTACTTTTCTAGTATTGCATCCATTTAGATAGTGTTCCCAAAACACTGTATGCTCTCACTTTGCCCACATCGGAATCTAAGTGATCAAAAAGTACGAGGACTTTCTTTGTTTTATTCAAATATTGTAAAAATTCAAAAAAACATTTAGTTAGGGATATTACACCGTAAACCAAGGCCCAAATCTTTGACCAATAAAGAAATGTGGGTTTAAAAACATTGAAGAGGCAAATTTTTGAAGGGATATAATGGAAATGTATTAAAAACCTCTAGCACTCTATAATAGAGGGTGAGGCATGTCCCTTGGAAAGATATAATTAAGAAGCAAGCTTCCAAAATGAGATATCAACCTATAAATTGAAATCTAAAATTAATGTATGTTGTAATCTTCAAGGGTTCTTTAAAGAAGAGTTGATAACTAAAGAAAAAATGCTTGGAGATATTCAAAATTAGCTTCAGTTTTATTAAGATTGACTTCTTGTTGGCAAATAATGCAAGAGTGATGTAATGTTCCCTTTTTCAAGACCTTATAAATAATTGAATAATTAAAAATTAAGTTGTTGGAAAAAATAACTTTGAGTTATAAATTAAAAGACAACTCTTTTTTAATTATTTAAAGGGTCATAAAAAGTGACTTTAAAAGGTAACTTATGTTGTTTTCAAAAGTGTCACTAGGTGTGGGAGTACAAAAGTGATTATTTTTAAAAGACAATTTCGAAGGTCACTTTATTTTATTATTGGAGGAAAAAGTGAAAATAAAAGGAAATAATATTTTATTCCCTAATTGTGCCTATAAAAGTAGGAGTTGTGCATTGGAACATGTTACACAAATTTGATAAACCAAAACCCCTATTTAAGATTGAACTATATTAATCTTTTCTTTACCTAGGACAAAAACCCTATGGCAAGAATGATTTCAAGGACAAAACCCTCCTAGTCATTTGAGAAATTCGATCCAAGAGTTTCCTTTGAGCTGAATGATTTGTTCTAGATGTTGTTTGTGTGAAATTTCAAGTTTCAGATATTTAGGTTTCAGTTGTGGTTTTCAATATTTTGAGTTTGCAGAGATTTTCGGGTATCTAGAGTGGTTTGTGGGTTCGTTTTGGGTTCGTCCATACAAAAACATATAAAAATCAGAAATATATTCATATTTGCAGCAGTAATTAGGTTGAGTATCATAGCATCAGGAATATGATCATATAATAAACAAAACCTCCATAGTATTAAAAATTAAAAACACTATAAATGTCAATTAGTCAAACACAAATATCGTACCTATGTTTATGTTCTCTCTACCTTGTATCTCCTTGTCACGTGTTGATGTAATGGCCCATGTCAAAAATATTTTTTTAATGAAATAAGTGAAGGGCATATTTCTGGTCAGTTGGTTCATTCTATGTTCTGATTTGTTTATGATTTTATGATTTTCCATTTTTAGTTTCTGGTCTCTCTCTAATTTTTTCTGATCACGATTTTGGTAACATCAGGTTCAACAACATGCATTCTTGCTTGCACTCATTCCCCTGCATTTTTGTTGCTTTTGCATCCCACATCCACATAGATTACCTCTTGTGAGACTTTAGATTCATTAAGAAAGAACTATTAATTTTTTTTGGTCTGAGACTGCACAACTTACTTCCATTGTCCTTAAACCAACATGGCAACTATAAGAAATTTTGAATCCAAATAGTTTTTAAAATCAAGAGTTCTTTAAACGATTTTCAAGGTCTTGATGTTCAATTACTGAATATTACCAGGGAACTCAAAAGATTCCCAGTGAAGATCTAGACTTACTGATACTCATTGTTCAATCATATGTTATAGTGATGTGCAAGTTTTGTAGTTTAGCTAGTCCATATTAATGGGTTTTGATGCTCAGAACATGCCTAATTAAGCTTGCATTCTTTCAATGAATCTTCTATTATAAGAGCGATCATAGAGGAAACAATGATGGCAACATGACAGGCAAAACAAATAACAATTACTCATCATTCAGTAGCAAATTATGTCCGGGTTCTCCTGAGTTCGTCCCGCACAGACCCACAGTCCAAATGCAGGGCCCTAGCCGAATCCCCGAGAGTACTAGACCAAGATCTGGACTAGGGCTGAACCGGACCGGTACCCAAGGGTTCCCAAGGAAGAACCAGTAACATAGGTTTTGTTTTGTTGTATAATTTCATACAAAATGGCTTATAGTTCTAGTTCAGTTCGTCTACCTATAGAGAGCTTGTTTAAAATTGATGCAACGTCACCTCTTTGATGACATACAACCATGATCGAACAATTCCTGGTGGTGGGGGTTATCGTTAGCATTGTAGCCAATAATTGAAAGAAAAAATGAGTTCATATAGTCGAGTGAAAGATCACTTTTGCGCTATGACTGGCATAGGTATAAAAGTTTGTCTGAGGCCAAATAAAAAAGGGTTTCCAAAGCAACAAATATTGGGATATATCAAGGAACAAGAGGATGTTGACATGGTAAGTAATAGAGCAAAGGAAAGAGTACATCCTCTTTCCAAGAAAGAATCGCAATTGCCAAGGCACCTATTGATTATGTTAGTCTTGGGTATGAAAAGGTGCGCACCACCTTATTGGGCAAGGAAAAAGCTTCCGTAGAGTTGTCATTGAGAGCAATCAGGGATACATGGCCTAAAACAAGAGTGTCGATCGTTTCTGATGGGTGGAAGGATTGCAAAAATAGGCCACTAATTAATGTCATTGCAATGTCCCCTAAAGGGGCTATGTTTTTGAAAGTAGTTGATTGTGAGGGGCAAGTGAAGGATGCAAGCTTCATTGCCAATATCCTCATACAAGCCATTGAGATGGTGGGCCCTAAAAACATTGTCCAAGTTGTAACGGACAATGCTAAAAATTGTAGGGCAGCTGATTCAATAGTGGAGTGTACATATGGGCATACTTTTTGGACACAATGTCCATCCACTCTCTCAACTTGAAATTGCAAAAGATTGGCATACAAATTGAGTGGGTCAAGGAAGTCTACACTGAGCCCAAGGAGATTCAAATGTTTGTGACAAATCATCATGTCACAAGCCATCGTCAGGACCTCCAAATTGGAGTTGTTGAAGGTAATTTTATTTTTACTTTTTACTTTTAGCATATTTAATATTTTTAAATTTTTGCAAAGTTGCTACTTTTTAAATTTAATTTTTTTTACACGATGTTAGATTATCGAAACTCATTTCACGTCACACACAATTGTCTTGAGACAACTTGTGAAGGTACGAGAGGCATTGAGGGTCATGGTCATCAACACTCTTTGGAGTGTATGGAGGCAATCACAGTCAAAGAAAGCCCAAAACATCAAAGCATTGATCCTAGATAATGAGTGGTGGGCTCGTGTGGAATATGTTTTGAATTTCATTGAGCCCATCATGAGTATGATTAGGTATGTAGATACGGATCGACCATGCTTGGGTGAAATTTATGATGGCATGGACTCCATGGTTTGAAAAAATAAGGACCCTAATAGAAGCCAAGGAGCAAGACCCCACAAAAGCATTTTTTAAAAGAGTGCAAAGGATCATTGATGAGTGTTGGAACAAGATGACCACACCCTTGCATCTCTTAGCATTTGCTTTGTCTCCAAAGTATTATAGCAAAGACATACTTTCCCTACCAAGGAGGGTGGCACCATATAGAGATAAAGAGGTTGCTGTTGGGTACAAAACTGCATTCAAAAAAATATTTTCAGATAGAAATTTAGAGAGAATTGTCTCAAGTGAGTTTGGCGAGTTCATATCTTTAAAGAATCAAAATGTTTTCGCTCTTCGAGACAAGTACAAAAAAGATGCTCATGAATGGTGGTACCTACATGGCCAAGACTATTTTCACCTTCAACCTCTTGCAATAAAAATTCTATCTCAAGTATGCATCTTTTTATTTTTTAAATTTAACTTCCTCATTTTTCTTTCCCTACTATATATTATAATTTTATTAATTTATAATTTAAATTTAATAATTTATGTTTTATAATTTATAATTGTAAATGTTGTAAGTCTATAACTTGTATGGTATGCAAATTTAAGAGGTTGCAAATTTTTCTTCAGCTGAGCGGAATTGGAGTACATACTCCTTTATCCACTCAGTTAAACATAACCGATTAGGTGCAAAAAAAGTTGAGGATTTGGTCTTTGTGCAATCCAACTTGTGTCTCTTGTCAAATAAGAAACCTGATTACAAGGAGGGGTGACAAGGAATTGGAATCTAACTCCTGAGTGTGCTGATTTAGATGCTATTGTTACATAGCTTGCAAAAGTCTCTATCGATGAGGACCATGAGACAACTACACATGACACAGACATGGCTAGTGGGAGTGGTGTTCCAACTGATTGTGGTTCAAATGAAGTTGAACCAAAAGTTGACCATGATGCTCTTGATGATGACCCATATGATGATTATTGATTGTAACTTTCATTTTGTATTGACATTTGAGAAATCACTAAATTATGAATTTCAATTCATGAGTATTTTCCTTATTGCAAGTTATCAAGTATTTAGATATTTTATTATTTTGTTTATTGGAAATTATGAGTATTACTATTTGTCTTAAATTTTTTAAATATATATATATATCTGTGTGTGTGTGTGTTGTCGTACCGTACCTAAGCAAAAAAAAATTGTTGTATCCACGTACCAAGTCCTCGTACCCATACCCGAACCCGTACCAGGATCGGTAACTTAGCCTATAGAAAATGTTTACTTATTAAAGAGACATTCAAAGTTCCACAAATTTCTATTGTATACCAGACTTATCTCTCTGGATACTAAAACTTGCAGACCACATATATATGTCATATTGCTTGATTCACATCTCCAACTACAGCACTGCTGTGTTTTTAATACTTGTGTCTTACAAAGCATTATTTAAGAAATAGTTTTCCAGAGTCAATAATCTTTTTATTATCCCTAAGTCTGAATACCATGGAATTATTTAGGCACCCATTATTTAAACAGGCAAACATTTACAACCTGAATGAAATTACCTACACAGAATGGTCAAGAAAAAACCAGTCACTTACAACCGATTGGAATACAAACCCATTGTAATTCCCTGAGAAGCAACCATAGGAATATGATGAAAAGGTCTTCTCAATGCTTGTATATATCGTTCACCACCTAGAACTGTTACAGGGTAGATCTGGGCATAATACCAAACACAAAAGGCCAATATTTAGCACCATAAGTCATAAAGTAAAAGTAATAAGAGGCATTAAAAAAACCAATAGCAGTTAAAAAAAGCATTCCCATTCAACAAAATTGTCTCAACTAGGTTAATATAAGATGTTGCAGCATAGGCATCATACTTGCAAAATTAAAAACACCAAGCTTCTCTGTATGTAAGCTACTTGAAAATATTTGTTTATGTGCTTTTCTCTAACTTGGGCAATTAGTTGTTTATTGATTTATACAAGCTGTGTATATTTCTTCAAGATTACAGATTAAATGCAGAAAATTTGTTATGCAATGATTTCATGTTGAAAGATTTGCACTATTTTTTCCTAAAGCATGAAAAATCATGTAAAACAATTTTATTGTACCGTGACTCAAGCAAACTATTTCATACACTTCTCAGTCAATATTTTGTACAGAATTTTAATTTTGTTAAGAAATGCAAGGATAAGTCTCATAGAAACAGAAAAAGCAAGGCATAAAAAAGACCCTAGAATGTGCAACGACCAAAGATTATATTCCATTACATTCAGGAGGGCCAGTTATATCCAGTTGTTTCAAGAAGACACTAGTTGCTAAAGGTAAAAAGCAGGGATATTTATCATCTAAATTTGTATTAAATGGCCTTGTTAAATTATATGCAAGACAATGCACACCACATTTTCATCAAGATGATAGTTGGAAAATACAACTACATAACATGTTGGTACCCCTACAAAACTTTGCTGTCGATCAAGTTTTTAGTCATTAAACCATGTCATTTTTGTCATGTCAAACATGTTTTACTCCTGTCAATTTGCTAGGTCATCAGGTGTTGGCCTGGTTTGTCTACTAACAATGTCTGCAGATTTATAACAGATGAGGAATGATGAACAAATATGATCAAGTTCTTAAAGATTGATAGCTCCAGCATGAAATGGAAGAAGATGCAATGATGAAGACTTAAATCTGAAAACAAGGTTGGGAAATAGCTAATGAAAATCCTCTAGCACTCCATTCAAGTGGTGACATCAGCACAAGGCAAGATCTAGAGATAGGTCTTACTTGACACATTGTTCCAAGTAGCAAAACCACCTTCAAGTTCCACCTGACATAAGAAAAAAGTGGCAAAGTGAAGAAAAAAGCACACAAAGTTTAAGATGTCTAAAATTGTCATCAAAGGTTGGCACTACTCCCAGAGTGGCAACGACAATACATAATCACGCTTAAGGGTGGCAATTGCAGGGGAAAAGAACACCCAAGTGAAAGAGGCCAAAAATCAGTAAGGGGTGGCACCATTTCAAGGTGGCAATGCCAGGTTTAAACTCCGGCTAAGTTTCTTGACATGGCAAACTCATAATTGATCTCTACCAAAATGGAAATTTTGTTCAAGTGTTGACTAGTCACACATTTGCCTTGGCAAAGCCAGTCAAAAACCACACCTAACGTGGCATGAACATAATAAGAACATGCCAATAAAAATGGCAACCCTCTAAATATAGCACCAAGCTAAAGTGGCTATGCCATAAGAAAACCACGACAATGAAGTGGCAAATGACTAATGAAATCACGCTTGGCATAGAAGGTGAAAAGAAATAAGGAAATGTTGCACTTCTCAAGTGGTGCAGCCAACAAGAAATCACAATTAGCATTGGCAAGAGCATTAATGAAAGACACCAATCAAAGTCAATTTAAAAACATTAAGTATGGCATGCTTTTGACATGGCACTGCCACCTCAAAACTGCGCCCAATGAAAGCAAGTTGTCCAAGTTTTAAAACCCAATGCCTATCTTGAGTTTTCAAAACAAAAAACACGAAAAATCAAGGTGCCACCTTATCTTAATTGGCCTATATTAAGAAGAAAGTGGGAATTAAAGATCTTATGACCTATTTAAGCATGCTTCCCTTCATTCAAAATCAAAAACAGTTCTTCCTTCTATAGTGTATAGCAGAAAACTCTTATTTCTTCTTGATTTTGCAGGTGTAAAAGGTCTGATTTTGTAATGTCTCATTTTTTATTAATTTCATTTTATGGAAAAATGCCCATTCCAATATTTTTCTATGGGTTAAGGAAAGAGTTTGAAAAATAATTTGTTTAATATTTTATATTTTGGACCCACGATTAATTTATATTTTCAAGCTACTTAATTGGGGCCAATTACATATTAAATATTTTATTATTTTAACTTGTGTTGGCAACCTAAAATGGGCATGGGGTTTCTTATGGAGCAATTAATAACTTCCAAATTATTTGGCATTTTTATTTATGACAAATTCTATGACAACTCATAATTTGGATGGCGAGACTGTTGGTGCAGAGGAACTCTGGTCTGCTAGGCCTGCAATAGGGCTTTCATGCCTGCCGCGACCTCCAAAGACCTTTTTTTCCGCAATTTTTCTGCTGCGTTTTGGTGAGGGGTGTTCGTGGGGTGGTTTCGTGCTTTTGGGGCTGCGTTGGGGTGCAGATTGGGCCCGAGGGGGCTCTGCTTGGGGTCGTTTTTCTTTGTTTTTTGTTGTTTCCTTATTCCCGCGGGTGGGGCGGTTTTTTTTTCTTTGCATGGCGTTGCACGTGTCCGAGGGCTCTGCTTGGGGTCGTTTTTCTTTGTTTTTTGTTGTTTCCTTATTCCTGCGGGTGGGGCGGTTTTTTTTCTTTGCATGGTGTTGCACGCGTCTGGGGGCAGGCTGGATCATGCCTCTTCTCCTTCTGGTGATAGGCTTCATCCAAATATGGCTAATACTGGTGAGGGATCATCGAAAAATGGTGTTTTCAGAATGCAAAAGGTGAATGGTTGCCTGGAGAGATGTCAAGATCATCCTATTTTGGTGATCCAGCCAGATTCAGTGACTGAGGATGTGGAGTATTATAGCAACCATGTGCTGATCTGTAAGTTTATGGGGCTATGGGTGTCGCTCCCATTTCTTGAATCTTGGGTTCACAAGACATGGAACCCTGAGGGTGATATTGATATATGGTGGCGGCCAACAACTTCTTCATGGTGGATTTTTCTTGCATGGCTGATAGGAATAGGGCTTTTGAAGCTGGGCCTTACTTTTACAAGCAGGTGGGTCTATTTATTAAACCATGGCATGCAGGATTTAATTCTGTGGAGGAGCTCCCCTCTAGGGTTTCGGTTTGGGTGCGTCTCCCTCGCCTGCCTTTGGAATGATGGAGAAGTGATATATTGCAGATGGTGGCTCTTTCGCTTGGAAAGCCTATTGGTCCTTCTTAACAAACTCTAAATAAAAAGGTAATTTCCTTTGCTCGTGTATGCGTTGAAATTGATTTGAATAATCCGTTGCCGGACTCTGTAGAAATTAGCATTGGATCGTCTTCTTGGACCTGTTGGTTTTTTCCCAGACTAGATGCTTGCTCCCAGTTATCCCTACAAGGTAGCCATCAATGATCAACAGGATCTCTGGGCCAGGGGCCAACAGTACAGGAGATAGACTCTATAGATATCTCCTCTTCTTCTTCAGGCTCTGCAAAACCTAGGGGGGTATTCCCTATTCAACATCCATAAGATATGCTTGTGAACTGGGGGATGTTGAGACAACGCAGATAAATCCTCCTTTATGTAGACCAAAACTGTGAGATAAGTGCAAAGGGGCTAGCATTGGGCCTATGTTCAGTTGTGAGACAGAGGATTCTAATCCTAAACTACTTCTAATGTCCTAAAAGTTTGTATTTGAAGTATGGATTTAGATTCTTGGTATTTGGATGCAAAACTAGGACCTTGGTTGTAATCTTGATACAAGACTAGACTGGTGCCTATCCAGGGCTTGGAGTCAATAGACATACACATGTGAATGATCAGCATAAACATATACCAAAGACTGGATATCAAGGGGGTTTTTAGTATCTACCTTACAGATACCTCCCAAAGTTTAGTATTCAGTTATCTCTGCTTAAAACATCCTCACTGCAGTACATTCTTCCCAACACTTGATTTTAAAACATTTAATCTACTCATTGAGTAGAAGTAAGAAATCAAGCAATCAACACAGTAAACCTATATTCTAAAATCATAAACACCCCTTAGATGCTTAGATTCAGAAGAAGAACAAACTCAATTTGGAGACAGATAACAGAACACATGCAATATAGCATTACTCATTTAAATCAACATGAAACCAGTAAATTTATGCATGAGACATACAACATGAGACTCATAAACTCACAAGACATCCTGAACAGGGCCACCAATGAAGTTATATCTTATCACAGCACCAAAATTTGTCCAGTTTTCAACAACCTTGAATATGAGTCACACAGCCTGCTATATACAGCAAGAAGGTACTTAGCATTAATCACTGGGCGATTCAAAATTCGCCAGATACAGTGGATCATGAGAAAATGGCACTCAAACATTGAATGCAGGAGGTAGAGGAGGAGACAGGGAGTAGTTGAACTCGAGCCTTGCACCGCCGCCTGGGGATTCACATCTTCAATCTGGTGGTTGATCCGTCCATGCCCTCGCCCATAACCTGTAACATCCGCCATTAATGGCATACCAACCCGCAGCCTTGGGAATGCAGTGGATAGTGCACCTTTGAAATTTTCCCGCCAAAAAATGTGACCCTGATTTTTCAAATCATGTGGGAACTAATTATCCCACATTCACCCCGCAGCGACCTCCTCATCACTTTATATACTAGGCCATGAGCATATATGATGTCAGTGATTTTGCTCCCGACGACGCCAGTATAGACCTCATCATGATCCTCCCACATGATGCCTCGATGTTCAAATATCACCCCGATATCTCACATCACCCCGATGGGAAATATCACCCCCATCGAAATATCACCCGACGGGAGAAATAACCCTGGGAAATATCACCCCCATCGAAATATCACCCGATGGGAAAAATAACCCTTTAATATCCCTAATGGATATTGGACTGAAATTTTGAATGCTCTGATACCACTGTAAGAGACCCTATTATATATGACTGAAAATTTGCTCAAGATTTGATAAGATTTCTTGCATTCATTAACAATCCAATGAAGCAATCACACCATCAAATATGTCTCTTATTGAAACTTTCAAATGAGTTACAATCAATTGCAAATTGGCTGGAAATGAAATCAGACTTCCACTGTTTTATATCAGACTTTATTTCAAGTACAAAAGTACACCAAAAACATAACAAATCTTAGCATATGATTGCCCAATGGTGGAATGATGTTCCCATCTCAATAAGAATGCAATGAGGACTTCAAATAAGTCTGAAAACTCTTCTTATTCTCTGCTGTTACAAATTGTCAGAGTGCTGATATAGTTCAGTTAGCAATAACATATGAGTTCTCATCAATATCTCCTTAGATACCAAATCGGTAGGGCTGGAAATGCCTCCAAAAGATGTGTAACATCAAATGCCTTTAACCTGATATGAAATATGCTCCTAAATCAGACTGTATCAGACCTTTAGTTCGCTGTAGCAGACCTGTAGATGGCGGAGTTGTGCCCAGATTTCATAAAAAATGCTAAAATGCCTCCTCCAAATGCAAGCACTGTGTCTCTAGACATACCAAGTACCTTGTACTATCATCCAATCATGCAAATGTGACCATAAAAACCCTGTATAACAATTTGTCAGCTGACTGGAATGAAAAATCAGACTTTACAACATGCCATAAACTCCACGATTCACTAATCCACTACCTTGGTTGATATTCAATTTGACCAAGAGTTACAATAGCTCACAAACTTCACTTCAATTCTCATAAAACCTGCAAAATTAAGCTCTAATGGTGAATACCGATTGCATCCACCTCTCAAAATGGGAATGGGGCCATCACCAAACCCTAGTTATCAAGGGATCATCACCTTGATTGGACTGAAATTTGTCTTCAGCCAAGAGATAAACTCAATATGCAAAAACCAAGTCAAAAACATTTAGACATGGCTTCAAATGACTCTCAGGCTTGCTTTTAAAGCCATTACATTAATTAGGCCCAGCCTAATTTTATTAAATGAGAGTTTACATGTACACATCAGACCAAAGCATTTTAAATGCTTTTACATGAACTTTATTAAATGCTTGCATTTGTACTTTTTAAATACTTGTTCACAACAACATGAACTTTATTAAATGCTTGCATTTGTACTTTTTAAATGCTTGTTCACAACAACATGAACTTTATTAAATGCTTGCATTTGTACTTTTTAAATGCTTGTTCACAACACTTTTTAATAAAGTGTAGTACTACTAACTTAGTAACTTAAATGAAATATTAATTTTATAAAGTAAATAAAATACTTTACAAAATTAATTTATAATTAAAACAATTTTAAATTACTCCAAAATTGGGGACATGACAGCCCTCCCTTCCCGAAATTGCTTGTCCCCAAGCAATGGGAAGAAAACTGAACTCAATCAATCCCTGGATCCCAAATCCGGTGAAGTTCAAGCATTCTCAACTGCATCTCCTCATGGTTGCTGACGAAGATCCTGGGACCGCTTCCACTGTCGCACAAAGTAGCAAACACCAATGTACCCAAGCTGCCATGAATCAAAACAGCAGTATACAAACTGAAAATATCATTCCAAATGAAATGCCAAATATCATCTTCAATGCATGAAGAAAAGGAATCATCATGAAACCAATTGCCAACAAGAAAATATGCATTCCCATCATAATAAACTCTTCCATACGCTGCTGTTCCAAAACTGAAATTACTTGCGTCAATGTTCAGTAATGAAGAAAAATCATCAACCCATGGAAAGAAAACTATCACATCATCCATATACTCCAATAAGCACACAACATCACAATCATACATAGGCTGATTTAGTTCACCACACGGAACTAATGTATCCAACAAAACTGAACCTTCTTCATTCTCATTCTCATATTCCTGCATATCATTATTGGCTGCCCCAAAATCATCAACTTGAGCTGATTGCAAAGAAATAGGATTGCTGTCCTCAAACAAATTAGGAATTATGTCATGCCAATCAACTCCATCAAAGGCTGTCCCAAAACAAGAAACTCCATGTGCATCATCTATACTTGTATGAAACCATTCATGACTCATAGTGATCATATACTTAGCTGTTATTTGATGAGGCAAAGTGTACTTGAGGCCTTTCATAACAATTTGTTTGCCATCATGTTGGAAAGTCAGCTCCATAGCTTGTAGATCATGCATAACCCTTTGCAAAGAATGTAACCATTGCAACCCAAGCACAATTTCATTATCCTTCAAGTCAAGCACATAGAAGTCATCACAAAGAGTGTACTCACCAAATTTGATACTAAGTTTGCTTATTTTCTTCTTGCAAGGAATAGAGAGTCCTCCTGCTATGTTCACATCAAAGCCTTCAAAATCATCACAAAGTACTCCTCTTTTGTTGACCAAGCCCTCATCAATATAGTTATGTGAAGCTCCACTATCAAGAAGTGCTAATACTTTGCAACCAAACAAAGTACCTTCAAAAATGAATGGATTGTTCCTTGAAGCACCTGAAAGATATGCAATTCTAGAACTCTTGTTGTCATCAAGTGTAAGTTCTAGTGTTGGCTGTCTATCATCATCAAGTACCTCTATGTAATGCACTTTGCCTTTGCCTAGGCACCTATGACCAATCTCCCAAGGTTGCTTGCAAGAGTAGCATAACTTTTTCCTTCGGAGTTCATCTCTCTCTTCTTGACTCATCCTAGAGGTACCTTCACCTTTCTTTGGAGGAGTGGGCTGCTCATAAGTTTTCTGATTTGTACCTTCATCCTTGAAGCTCTTCTTTTGTGGTGTGTATGAAGGAATGATATCCAAATCTAGTACAAGATCAATGGCCTCATCAAGTGTGCTTGGCTTATGAACTTTGACTAATCCTTTGATCCTATCATTCAACCCTTCCACAAACAACATTATGATTCGTTTATCAGACATATCAGGTACCATGACAGCAATCTTTTAAAATTCATTCACATTTGCATCCACTCTTCCACTTTGCTTCAATTGTGCAAGCTCACGGTAGTAGATCTCCACATCTTTTCTATCAAATCTATTAATGAGTTTTTGTACAAACTCATCATATGAAGTTATCCTATTGTGATGTTGAGAGACAAGTCCATGATGCCACCATTCATATGCCAATCCTTCCAAATGCATAGTAGCAAAATGTATGGCCTTTTCTTCACTCATGGGCTTGAGTGTAAGAAAGGTATCCAATTTGTTCACCCATGCTCTAGCACTTATCTTGCCACTACCATCAAAGTTTGGAAGAGGTATCTTGTTCAAAGCATCCTTGTACTCCTTGGGTTGAGCTCTTCTTTGCCTTCGTTGATTCACTCTACCTTTTTGATCTTCTCTTTTTTGACTCATGTAGTTATTGAAATTGATTCTATTCCTTACATGCTCAGGAAGTGAATCATACTCATCGACTAAAGATAAGATATTCTCCTCAAATGGAACTTCTTCTCCTTCATCTTGTGGCTGTACCTCTTCTTCTACATCTTCCCTAGGAAGGAAAATAGGTTGCATAGGTCTCTCAACAGTTGGTGTGTGTGTCCTTCTTCTCCTTGGTGAACCTGCAATGCTGCCTATATCATCAACCCTGTTGTTGTTCCTGTTATTACCCTCCAAAGCTCTACATAACCTGTCAATGCTTGCTTGTGTTTGTTGCTGACTATCTGCCATTCTCCTCTGATTTTCAACCATCTCTCTAACCATTCGATCCATATCAGCTTGTGGATTACCTTGCTGCCTTCTATCACCCATTGGCCTTCTTCTGTAATGATGCGGAAATGGATCAATAAAGCTCATCACCCATAGGCTGGCAGGTCTTTGGCTCTGATACCACTTTAATATCCCTAATGGATATTGGACTGAAATTTTGAATGCTCTGATACCACTGTAAGAGACCCTATTATATATGACTGAAAATTTGCTCAAGATTTGATAAGATTTCTTGCATTCATTAACAATCCAATGAAGCAATCACACCATCAAATATGTCTCTTATTGAAACTTTCAAATGAGTTACAATCAATTGCAAATTGGCTGGAAATGAAATCAGACTTCCACTGTTTTATATCAGACTTTATTTCAAGTACAAAAGTACACCAAAAACATAACAAATCTTAGCATATGATTGCCCAATGGTGGAATGATGTTCCCATCTCAATAAGAATGCAATGAGGACTTCAAATAAGTCTGAAAACTCTTCTTATTCTCTGCTGTTACAAATTGTCAGAGTGCTGATATAGTTCAGTTAGCAATAACATATGAGTTCTCATCAATATCTCCTTAGATACCAAATCGGTAGGGCTGGAAATGCCTCCAAAAGATGTGTAACATCAAATGCCTTTAACCTGATATGAAATATGCTCCTAAATCAGACTGTATCAGACCTTTAGTTCGCTGTAGCAGACCTGTAGATGGCGGAGTTGTGCCCAGATTTCATAAAAAATGCTAAAATGCCTCCTCCAAATGCAAGCACTGTGTCTCTAGACATACCAAGTACCTTGTACTATCATCCAATCATGCAAATGTGACCATAAAAACCCTGTATAACAATTTGTCAGCTGACTGGAATGAAAAATCAGACTTTACAACATGCCATAAACTCCACGATTCACTAATCCACTACCTTGGTTGATATTCAATTTGACCAAGAGTTACAATAGCTCACAAACTTCACTTCAATTCTCATAAAACCTGCAAAATTAAGCTCTAATGGTGAATACCGATTGCATCCACCTCTCAAAATGGGAATGGGGCCATCACCAAACCCTAGTTATCAAGGGATCATCACCTTGATTGGACTGAAATTTGTCTTCAGCCAAGAGATAAACTCAATATGCAAAAACCAAGTCAAAAACATTTAGACATGGCTTCAAATGACTCTCAGGCTTGCTTTTAAAGCCATTACATTAATTAGGCCCAGCCTAATTTTATTAAATGAGAGTTTACATGTACACATCAGACCAAAGCATTTTAAATGCTTTTACATGAACTTTATTAAATGCTTGCATTTGTACTTTTTAAATACTTGTTCACAACAACATGAACTTTATTAAATGCTTGCATTTGTACTTTTTAAATGCTTGTTCACAACAACATGAACTTTATTAAATGCTTGCATTTGTACTTTTTAAATGCTTGTTCACAACACTTTTTAATAAAGTGTAGTACTACTAACTTAGTAACTTAAATGAAATATTAATTTTATAAAGTAAATAAAATACTTTACAAAATTAATTTATAATTAAAACAATTTTAAGTTACTCCAAAATTGGGGACATGACAAACCCTGATGACCAACCTCATCGGCGCAGCCTGATGCATCGGAGGAAGATCCTCCTCATCATATTCATATCATCATCATCCTCATCAGCGATCGGGGGGACCCTCATAATACCTGCCGATAATAACAATCATGCCGAAGACCACATGATGCATCCCACTGATCCTGATGACGTCACCATCATATTGCACTATCAGGGGAATCTTCGTAAGGTGACCGATATTAGAAATATGACCCCCCCTCTTTCGGAATATCAGGCTGGACTTGAAAATTTCGACTATGACCCCATCGGACTTAGATGACGTCATCATCATATTCGCATTAGGGTGATATTCGGCGGCAAGGGTGATATTTGCAAGATCACTTGATGTTTGCAAATATCACCCCCCGCAAGAATATCAGGGCGAATTGTAGCTTTGTTGTAACATCGGGGTGCTCCTTGGAAGATGACTGATATTAGAAATATCACCCCTCGGGCGAAAAATCAGGCCATACATGAAATTTGACCCCCCCACGAAATATCAGGCCTGATAGAAACTTTGCCTTAACACAATTTTTTGCTTGAAATCTTGACTCCATGTGAAGGCACCAATAGGACCTAGCAGTTGGACTATGAGGCATTGCCTTTCCAGTGCCGGTTATGCCATGAATATGGTCACCTCAAGCAGAAATGTCCCAGAGTTGTCCATGCTTCTGGTTTGGATAATGTCCCTTCTCCTTCTGCCCAAAGATGGATAAAGGTTCCCATGCAGGGGGTAGTCACTGATAAGGAGGGTTTTGTTCCAGTTAAGTCTCGTAACAGAGGTAGAGGCCAAAAGAGAACTCTCAAAGATAGGTAGGAAGAGGAGACCTTTAATAGATTTGATGCCTTAGATGACTTGACTGAGGAAGAGGGTGTTCCCTTAGACATGCAGGTGGCAGATGGCTCTTTAGTTGAGATGCAACTTAGAAACCAGCCTAATGATTCTTCCAACTCTGCTCAGTTGGGGGATCAAGAGGTTCAGATGGACACAAATCTTCCACCCTCTGCTCCCGTGAAGGGGGGGGCAAGTATGATGACGGAGGTTATTGAGGGTTCTGCTAACCCTGGTTCTAGACTCATTGTCGAGAAGGGTACTACTGACTTGGGTAAAAGTAAATCATCTTCTCCTATTTTGGGCCTACAGCAAAAGCCCTCTAGAAAGGGAGCTCTTGAGAAGCCTCTTAAGGCTGGCAGAAAGAAGGATTAGAAAAAGGTAAAGTTAGCTAGGGAAATGTTGGTGGAGTTTGGATCGGTGAGGACCATTGATTCTCATTTCTCCCAACCTCAGCAATGATTGTGTTATCTTGGAATGTAAGGGGTATGAATAGCATCCCTAGACAAAAGGCTATTCGTGAGTTGATTCATGCTCATTCTCCTGATTTGGTTTTTCTTCAGGAGACAGTTGTTTGTTGAATTTGGCTTCTAAGATTTGGGATAGAAGTCAATGTCAGTGTGTGGGAGTGCAAGGTAGATCTGGTGGGGTTGCTTGTTTATGGGATCTGCGTAGAGTTATTCCATTGTGGTGGTTCTCCTGCATGTATTCTATTTCTCTGGTTGCTTCCATTCTGGAGTCGGGTGAGAGAATTCTTCTTTCTAACATCTATGCTCCAACTGATCTCCTTGGCAAGATCCAACTGTGGTCCCATGTTAGACACGTGCGCTCTTTGGATCCTTTTCTTCCTTGGATTATGGCGGGGGATTTCAATGCTATCTCCTCTCTTGAGGAGAAGAGGGGTGATATTGCCCATCTGGATCCCTCCTCGAAACTCCTAAGGGACAATGTTGCTCTCCTGAACTTGGTTGATATCAAACCCTCTAATGGAATGTTTACATGGAATAATAGAAGTGGAGAAGCTGCTATTTCGGAAAGGTTGGACAGGTTCTTGGTGTCTAGCTTTTGGGTTGGTGACAGGTGGAGGATTAGCTCTGAGATTTTGGATTGGCGAGGATCTGACCACTAGCCGATCAAATTCTTTGCATGCTTTTCTAGATATTCTAAAAAGCAGTCTTTCACATTTCAGCTCATGTGCCTTCGGGATTCATCTCTTCATGATTTGGTTCTTGGTTGGTGGTGGTTTGGGAAGCCGACTCATGGCACTACAATGTACTCCTCTCTAAGAGACTTCAATATATCAAACATATGTTGCAACAATGGAATAGGTATCATTTTGGTAATGTCTTTCAGGCTAAAGGGCAGCTCAAGCTCACTTGGACTCCATTACTCGACAGATTCAAGACCATGGTCTTACTGAGGCTAATGGTAAGCTGGAAGTTGTGGCTGTGAAGGAAGTGGAGGAATGGGAGCGGCGGGAGGAAATTTTCTGGAAGCAAAAGTCCCGCATTGATTGGCTCCAGGAAGGTGATAAGAACACTTCATTTTTTCACAATTCTGTTAAGGATAGAAGGCAGTGTAATATCATCTCTTCTCTTAGGTCTTCTGAGGGAGTCTATTTGTCTTCATTTGATGAGATTGTGAAAGAGTTTGTTCGATTCTTTTCTGCTTTGTTTTCTGAGGATTCCCCTCCTGCCAATGAGGAAGCTTTAATCTTGGACTGTATCCCGTCTTTGGTGACCGACGAAATGAATGACTCTTTGCTCAAACTGATCTCCTTGAAGGCGCTGGAGGATATTGTTAGAATCTGAAAAGATTAATAACCCAGAAAACTAGTGCAAAGAATAGATATTAAAACTATGAATGCAAATGATACGAAATCAAAATAGCAACATAGAGTTAGTCTCCAAGAGAGTAATGCAAATGCTAGAAGCAAAATAGCATTAAGAGGATGCAAAAGCAAAAGATGCAAAATACAAGCCAGGTAGCATGCTTATATAGACTAGGAAGAGAGAGGAGGTGGCAACACCGACCAATGAGGAGCAACCATCTATCGGACTAAAGATAGCAAAGTATCTTCCCAAGATAGCTAATGGATGCTCACATGTAGGAAGGTGACACCTCGCAACTACTCATCTAGTAAGACATGCTTTATTAACCTAAGCGAGATTAATAGAAGTGTAGGAAAAACCTAGGAATATAGGAAAAAATAAATAACCCATCTAGGAAATAAAAACCTACACTAACACCCCCCCATAAGCGAAGCTTAGGTGGATGTAGAAATGGGTCCTGGCAAATCAAGCCTGATGAGGTACCCATGTACATAAAATTCCCCCCAAAGAGAGAGAGAAGAGACCCCCCCAAAAGTAGAGAGAGTCAAGACTCTGAGTGAGAGGAAGAAGTCCCCCCAGAAGATGAAGCATCCCGCACCCCCAGCAAAGCTCGCAAATGAAGGAACTTGCTCTCAGTGAAGGGTTTGCTGAAGATATCAGCAACCTGCTCGGAAGTCGAACAGTAGCGAAGGTCGATGACATGGCCATGGATGAGCTCCCGGATGTAGTGCATGTGGACCTCTATGTGTTTGGTCCGCTGATGATGGACCGGATTCCGTGAGATCTGAATGGCACTCTGGTTGTCACAAAATATGACTGATGGGCGTCTGATCTGGATACCAAACTCAGTGAGAAGATTCTGAAGCCAAATGGCCTCAGTAGAGGCATTCACAGCCCCCCGATACTCGGCCTCAGTAGAAGATAGAGCAATAGCAGATTGCTTCTTGCTTGACCAACAAACAGGACCTGAACCAAGTGAGAAGCTGTAACCTGAAGTAGACTTGCGATCCTGAGAATCGCCCGCCCAATCTGAATCTGTGTAGCCCACCAAGTCAAGCTCAATACCTGCTGCATAGTGAATCCCAAAACTGTGAGAACCCTGAATGTAGTGAAGGATCCGCTTGGCTGCTTTCCAGTGCAGCTCATGAGGCTCCTGCATGAATCGTGAAACCATGCCTACAGCATATGAAATGTCGGGTCTCGTATGAGTCAGATAAATGAGACTCCCAACAAGCTGTCGATACAAAGTGCCATCAACAAGTGGAGAAGAACACTGAGCCTCAAGTTTGACTCCAGAAAGAAAGGGAGTCGGAGCAGGCTTACAGTCAGCCATATGAAACCGCGAGAGCAAATCTAGAGCATACTTGGACTGTGTGATGGTGATCCCGGAAGAAGACTGGTAAATCTCAATCCCGAGAAAGTAATGCAACAAGCCCAAGTCAGTCATCAAAAACCTGTCATGAAGGGCAGTTTTGACAGCCCCAATGGTGGATGAAGAACTCCCTGTGATCAGCAAGTCATCAACATATAGAACCAGAAATAGGAGTGAATCATCCTGCTGCAGAATGTAGACATTGGGATCAGAATGGCACCGAGTGAACCCAACTGATAGAAGGAAGGAATCCATCTTGGCATACCAGGCTCGAGGAGCCTGTTTGAGGCCATAGAGAGACTTCTGAAGAAGGCACACAAGTGAAGAATCCTGAAGGAACCCCTGTGGCTGCTCCATGTAGATCTCCTCCTGAAGGTCACCGTGAAGAAAAGCACTCTTCACATCCATCTGGTGTACTTCCCAACGATTAGCTGCAGCAATGGCAAGAACAAGTCGGATGGAATTCATTCGGGCAACTGGCGCAAAAGTCTCAGAGTAGTCAATCCCAGGAACTTGGAAGAATCCTTTTGCGACCAAGCGAGCCTTATACTTGTCAACCGACCCATCTGCTGCAAATTTTGTCCGATAGATCCACTTACATCGAACAAGTTTTCTTCCCTTAGGAAGAGGGACAAGATCCCAAGTGTGGTTCCTCATCAAGGAACTATACTCCTCCTGCATAGTTGTGTCCCACTCAGGAATACCAGAAGCCTCATGAAAAGACTGTGGATCTGAGGCAGTAGCAATGAAGACATGTGGAGCATCCTGGAACTGTGAACGAGTCCGCCTGGTGTCTAATGGATCCCCAACCCAATCACCTGCAGACTGCAAGGTCTGTCTAGCCCAAAGTGGACCGGAAGATGGAGAATCTGGAGGAGAAGAATCAACCTCTGAATGATGACTAGGAGAGGAAGGAGGTGAGTCCTCTGAATCGCTCTCTGCATCAGAAGTGGAGGTAGAAGACTGCTCAGGTGAATCTGACTCATCAGAAGATCTGTCATGTATCCCAAGTGACTCCAATGTCAAAGTAGAAGAGGTTGGAGAAGTGATAGAAAGTGAGCTTGAAGAGCCCTCCTCAAACTGAACACTCCTCTCGATGAACAACTCATGTGTAGTAGGGTGGAGCAACCGATAACCCTTCACACCATCAGGATAACCTACAAATATGCAAGGTTTGCTCTGCGGATCCAAGGCCTTGCGTTTCTCTGTAGGAATGTGGGCCCATGCAGGAGAACCAAAAACTCGAAAGTGCTTAACTGATGGTTTCCGACCGCTCCAAGCTTCAAAAGGAGTGACTCCCTTCAAGGCTCGGTGAGGAACACGGTTCTGGATATAACAAGCACAGTTAATGGCCTCTGCCCAATACTGTGGTGCAAGAGATCTGGAGTGAATCATGCAGTTCGCCATTTCCTTCAAGGACCTATTCTTCCGTTCTGCAACACCGTTCTGCTGAGGATTGTATGGAACTGAATGCTGCAAATCAATCCCCTCTGAAGTGCAAAACCTCTCAAACCGATGGTTGACATACCACCATTGTCAGTGCGCAAAACTTTGATGGCTTTCCCAGATTGCTTCTCTACAAAAGTCTTGAAGTCTTGAAAATGATCAAATACCTCTGACTTCTGTTTGAGAAAGTACACCCAAGTATTTCGAGAGAAGTCATCAATGAATGTGAGGACATATCTAGCCCTGCTGAAAGAAGGATGCTGAAATGGACCAGCCAAATCACTGTGAACTAACTCCAGTATCTGTGAAGCTCTCCATGCCTTACCTTTGTCAAACTTTTCCTTAGGATGCTTACCAAGAATGCAACCTTGGCAAACACCACCTGAAAACTGAACTGAAGACAACCTTGTGACCATGCTCTGCTGGTTAAGCTGCTGCAAGTAGCGGAAGTTAAGATGGCCAAACCGCTCATGCCATAATCTACTCACATCATTAGAATGAGTGAGCAAAACAGTCGAAGGAGGATCAGGAACAAAGTGAGAAAACAGATAGAGCCGTGACTGATGATCTGCTCTCCCAACTGCCACTGTAGAATCACTGTGCAACTCACGAATCTCCACTGAATCAGGAGTGAACTCAACCCGCTTGCCTGAACCTGTGTGAGTGATCTGATATACCGATAGGAGATTAGTTGATAATGAGGGCACACAAAGAACATCATGGAATGTGCCATCCCCCACATCAACAGACCCTCTCCCACACACCTCAACAGGAGTGTTATCACCCATCAAAATAGAAGGCATAGTACACGGCTCCAAGGATGCAAGTTCTTCCTTAGATGAAGCCATGTGGTGTGAAGCACCCGAATCAAGAACCCAAGTGGATGGTGAAGAAGCAACTGCAACAAGGGCCTTGCCCTTTCCTTTCCCCTTGCTGTTTTCTTTCGCCTTATTAGACCCCTCATTAGAACTCTGTTTGATAGACTCAGGAACACTGATATTATTCTTCTCAAGAATGTGTGTCAAGTGATCAATTTGTTTCTTCAGACATTTATGTTCATCATGACCGGGTCTTTTACAATAGGCACATTGGACCCTCTCTTTCTTAGGCTTGTCGCCCTTGGAATATTGGGTCTCATTAGTTGCTTTTGAAGCAACCGTTATCTGATCCTTCTTCTCCTTGCTATTCTTTTGTTTCTTACTATTGTTGTTACTACTTTGTCCTTTCTGTTCTTTTGTGCCTTGGTTGGCAGCCAAGGCATGTGACTTAGAGGACTTAAGAGTGCCCATCTGGATTAGCTTGTCCTGTTCCTGAGTGAGATTGACAGCAAAATCATCTAAAGATGGCATGGTGAATTGAGTACCAAGTGCACCCTTAGTAGCATAGAAAGTAGAAACAAACACAGAATATTCTGAACTTAGCTTAGAGAGAATACTAAGAATCAGTTGTTCATCTTTCTTTTCAATTCCACATTGTTTTAACTGCAGCCTTAGTGATTTCAATTTAGTGAAGAAATCCTGTATTGTGTTGAAATTGCCTGGACTTAAACTAATTAGTTCATTTTCCAACATATGACCCCTCATTGAATCTTGTGTGCCAAATAGTGTTTCTAGCTTTGTCCAGATTTCATTTGGTGTATTCAAAGACTCAATGTGAAAGAGCAAATCAGGAGAAACAGACAAACACAATGTTCCATATGCCTCATCACATTTGTTAAACCACTTAGGCTTATCTTCATCTTTAGTAGGTTCAGTTTCAAGTCCCATAGTTATCCTATTTAATCCAACTTTCCTTAAGTGAATTGTCATGCGTGATTTCCACTCAAAGTAATTGTATGGAGTTAGGATAGGCAGATTTGTTTGATCCATGATGAAGAAATGCAGAGAAGAAGTGTCAAAAAGAAGAGAACCCAACCAAGACAACCCCCCTTTTTCACTCAATCAAAGAACCCCCCCAAGAAAATATGATTTGGCACTTTATATTAGTGCGTTTACAACTACCACTAGCAATAAATACTAAGTGGTCTTGATTTCAATGCATTACAAAACCCTCATGAAGAGCATATGCTGAAAATACAACTTTGGCATAATATCCAGAGAAATAAACAGCACCACTGCAATCTACTCGAAAAATCATGCACTTTAAAAAAAAGAATCGCCTCGATACGAGGTCGTATGTGAAAGTTATGATCCTCCGAAGTTCCCAAAACGAGAACCGTGCAATGTCACGACTGAGAATCTGCAATTTCTGAAAAATCTTGGCATCAAAATCAAAAAACGACTGCACTAGTGCATAGAGCACGAAAAAATAGCCAAAATCAAAAAAAAATTTCGTGGGAAAAGGAGTCCGTATGAGCAAAAACGGAGCATTTGAAAACTGTCTTCAGAACTGCAGCTGCCAACGGAGAGGGGTCCTGCTGTAGCTTTCTGAGCGCGTTTCTGCAAAATATACAAACTGCATGCAAAAACAGAAAGATACCCAGATGGTTTTTCTGTGCTGCGAACAAAACCCAGAAGGCGTTTTTCTTGCAAATGCACAGAATATGTTGCTCCAGTGTAAATGGAACGCCTTTAGCTACAAAAAACGACCCCAACAACCAAAAAACGACATGCAAAGGCTGAATCAGATGCTGGAACCTGCAATATTGATTCAAAGGACCAAATATGCAAGCTGGTTGTCAGATTTGAGCTTTAAAACCCCGGTTTCGCAACTGTGTATGACGATCTCCGATTTCGGTGAAACGAAAGCCAAATCTGACTTTCTCAAGCCTCCTGGACGCGTTGGAACAGCCGGAAATGCTGCCAGTATAACCAGAAATGCTGCAATCACCCAGATTTCATAAAACACATGTGCAACCCCAGAGATTAAAAAAGTTTCCGTCAAACTTTTCTGATTCTCAAGATCATCCGAAGATGCAAGAGAAGAGCATACTGGGTTTTTCAAAAACCTGCAATAAGATTTATTAGCCCCCCCCTGAATCTCTCAAATATGGAAACTAAAATCTACTCTTGCACATAGAATAGCTCTGATACCATGTTAGAATCTGAAAAGATTAATAACCCAGAAAACTAGTGCAAAGAATAGATATTAAAACTATGAATGCAAATGATACGAAATCAAAATAGCAACACAGAGTTAGTCTCCAAGAGAGTAATGCAAATGCTAGAAGCAAAATAGCATTAAGAGGATGCAAAAGCAAAAGATGCAAAATACAAGCCAGGTAGCATGCTTATATAGACTAGGAAGAGAGAGGAGGTGGCAACACCGACCAATGAGGAGCAACCATCTATCGGACTAAAGATAGCAAAGTATCTTCCCAAGATAGCTAATGGATGCTCACATGTAGGAAGGTGACACCTCGCAACTACTCACCTAATAAGACATGCTTTATTAACCTAAGCGAGATTAATAGAAGTGTAGGAAAAACCTAGGAATATAGGAAAAAATAAATAACCCATCTAGGAAATAAAAACCTACACTAACAGATATTGTGTTTCAGATGAAGAAGCGAAAAGCTCCAGGGCCTGATGGCTTTCCTGTTGAGTTCTTCCAAGAGTTTTGGGAGGTTATCAATCTTGATCTCCTCAAGGTTGATCTTGTCAATGGTGAGCCTTCTGAGCTTTTTGGAGCGTCCAGGGGCCTTCAGCAAGGTGATCCCCTATCCCCCTACTTATTTATTTTAATGGCTGAGGATCTAGGGAGATTTATTAAATCTCGTGTGGAGGTTGGTAACGTCCAAGGTTGGGGTTGGAAATGAATGACTCTTTGCTCAAACTGGTCTCCTTGAAGGAGCTGAAGGATATTGTGTTTCAGATGAAGAAGCGAAAAGCTCCAAGGCCTGATGGGTTTCCTGTTGAGTTCTTCCAGGAGTTTTGGGAGGTTATCAATCTTGATCTCCTCGAGGCTATTCAGGAATCTCAACAGAATAAACAAATGCTAAGAGCCATGAATGCCACTTTTCTTGCTCTTATCCCAAAAATGGATGGGGCTAACTCTTTGGATTTCTTTAGACCAATTGCCCTTTGTAATGTGGTGTACAAAATAATTACAAAGTTGATTGCGGAATGACTAAAGCCATGGTTAAGCAGGTTAATTTCTGAGGAGCAGGGTGGATTTGTAGCTGGCGGGCAGATTCTTGATGGGGTTGTTATTGCGGCTGAAACTGTACATTCCAATGTGTCCTCCAGAGAGAAGGTTATGTTTATTAAGTTGGATATGGCCAAAGCTTACGATCGTGTTAAATGGGCATTCCTATCCAAGATTCTGAGGGCTTTTGGGTTTGGTAGCGCTTGGATTGAGTAGGTTATGGGTTGTGTCACCTCTTCTTCCTTCTCTATGCTTGTCAATGGTGAGCCTTCTGAGCTTTTTGGAGCGTCCAGGGGCCTTCGGCAAGGTGATCCCCTGTCCCCCTACTTATTTATTTTAATGGCTGAGAGTCTAGGGAGATTTATTAAATCTCGTGTGGAGCTTGGTAACACCCAGGGTTGGAGTTGGGGTAATAATTACCCCCCCAATCCCATCTTCAATTTGTGGATGACACTGCTTTGATGGGCATGGCCAGAGCTAATGAAGCTGTAAACTTGAGGAAGGTCCTGGATATTTATTTGGCTGCTTCGGGACAAAGTATCAATGAGGGAAAGTCCTTTTTATTTCTTCAATACTCCGAAGCTTATCCGAAGGAGAATTGCTAGAATTCTCAAATTCCAGATTGGCTTGCTTCCCTTTGTCTATCTTGGTATTCCTATTGCTGTTTGTTCGCTCCCCAAGATGTTTTGGCAGGATGTTATTGATAAGTTCCGCAAAAAGGTTAGCCACTAGACTTGCAGGTGATTGTCTACTGCCGGGAGAGTGACTCTTTTGAAGTCTGTGGTTCAGGCTCTTCCTTTGTACAAGTGCTTTGTGTTGTCTGCTTCTTCTTGCTTTATCAAAGAATTTGAGGGTCTCTCACGTCAATTTCTTTGGTCTAGAAACCTCCTCTTGCAGAAGTGGAGCTTGGTTAAGTGGGATACTGTGACATGTGTCATTCTCAGTGTGATGTGATATTTGTGTTCTTTTCAATTACACAATGAAAATAATGTAATCTATTACAAATCCAAGCATCTCCGACACCAATTCTATAAACTCAGAAATGAAAATCTATAACAGCATAAGAGCAGCTTTCAAAGTTGGATTACGAGAGGAAAGTCGATTACAATGATATCAAGATGTTTCTCAGATTACACAGTGACAGATTAGTCTAATTACTATATCATCCTTGGCTTATGGTAGCCAAATACAGGTCTTAGAATGCTATTACAAAACAGTAAAATACATACCAAGTATGAAGCTCGATCTATTGCAGTGATGGGCGACAACTATTGTATTAGATCACTGGCTTTTAGAGGTTGATGCTAGCATAGATCGTTGTATGTCTAAGATGAAGTGATGTAACGGATCCTTTGAAACCCAAATCGGCTGATAGAGGTCCCTTGTATCATGCGCTACCACCCTCTATGCAAATTCGATCTTGTCAAGACACTCCCAATGATTTGGTGATAACTTCAGATGTCACAGCAAACTTCCCTAGAGTGAGTCGCGACTATTTCCAATGAATCACAGACCTACGATGATGTTGATATCTTCAAAGCTATTCGCCAATTCTTATGTTATAGCTACTTTCCAATGAAGTTGACGAGCTCAAATCCTAGCGAGTCCTCCATGCAAACAATATCTCCTTAGCTATCATTAGTATGCCAAGTCTTCAATGGTGTGCGAGAAGTCTTCAATGTCTCCGCAAGAGTCTTCAACTTAGATCCATGAGGATATTCAGTGGCTTCCACAAGTCCTCATTTCGGCATCCAGGTGATGCGCTTCTCTCAAATAACACCTTCAATGTCAAACAATGCACAAGATGAAGTGTAATAGCTGTACCGCAACTTTCAATGGTCTCCGACTAGATATCTGCAATCAACTATGAATTCCAAACAAGAATACGTTAGAGCGCAAAGGCGAATCCTGTAGGAATCCGCTTACAAGGATGAATATTAGGGTTTCGTCCAATATCACCGAAAATATGAATGACAAGCAAAAATGCTAGCATACTACAGTTTCATGATAGTCGTGATGATCGAAAATGAAGCACCTCCTCTTCTTTTATAGCCAATTCAAATTGAAGATCTGAATTGTGAATTTCCCTCCATGATGGCGCTTGATCCAATGCTAGGACCTATTTAAAATTTCATTCTCCAATGTACATCAAGAACCAATATTTTATTTCAAACTCCAATGAGCGAGGACCTATATTTTATTATTTTATTGTCCTATACATCATTCCAATGTGGGCGTTCAAAATAGGTCCAGACCTATTTGTTATTTTGGCTTTTAATTAAATAATATTATTTAATTTATTATTTCTCCATGGCGTTTAATTAAATGATAATAATAAATTATTATTATTTAATTATTTACAATTGAATAATTAATGCAAGTGCATTAATCTCATTTACCATCTTCGCCAAATTATTCCCTTGCTCTGATGGGCTAGCCTACGGTAATGAGATTGACCAACTTAGTTTTCTCATTGGGTGATCATGTCGGAAACGAGGACATGTCATACTGTATGCAGGTCGAAGCAGGAAGGCGGGCTTGGGTTGTGATGGGCTGATCTGAATGGGCAAGCTTTGGCGGCTAAGCTGTATGGCGATGGTGCTCACAACAACATCAGATATGGGCCAAGATCCTCACCTCAAAATATCTTGGGGGTGTGGAGAGTGTTGATGTGCCTAGATTTAGCCTTATGGGGAACGTATCTATGATTTGGGGCACCCTTAAAAGGGGAACCAAGCTAGTTAAACAGGGGATGTTTTGGATCTATAGCAGTGGCTCGGAAGCTCTTTTCTGCTTTGATTCTTGGGATGGTCATCCTCCTATCATATCAATGCACCCTCATTTGCAGGCTTTATGTAGGAATTTTCTCAATGCCGGTTGGTGTAAAGTGGCTGATTTTAAATCCTCTCAGGCTCTTGGTCAGGTTACCATGTACAAGTGGAAGGATCCATAAGAGTGGCCTCCGAGGGGATTGATGGAGGAGCGTCAGGAGCTAGCAATATTCTGGTTGGAAGGGTTTGTAACTTTCTTCTGGGGAGGGATGTTCTGGCCTGGGGACATAACCCGAAAGGCAAATTCTCGGTTGCCTCTATCTATCAGGAGCTGGACAAGCGGGTCTTTGGGCGTACGAGGGTCCCTTGGTGGAAATAGGTTTGGAATAAATTCTCTTGGCCTAAGAGCAATTTCTTCTCTTGGCTTGTGGTACATAATAGATGCCTCACTTGGGAGAATCTTTGGAAGCATAGATTTCAGGGTCCCTCTATGTGTGTTATGTGCACCAGTAATGAGGAGTGCACTTCTCACCTCTTTTTTCAATGCCCCTTTGCTAGAATGATTTGGCACTTCTGGTGGGGGATCTGGAACCAGTCATGCAAACATGCCTCTTCTTTGGATGACTAATGGATGGGGCTTGGGAACTCTCTAGTTAAGACTTCTTTCCTTCAAATAGCTTGGAAAATTGGCCCCAACTTGATTATTTGGCAGATCTGGTTGGAACGCAATCGCAGGATCTTCATGGATAAGAAGCTTCAGGTGCGACAACTATGGCTGAGAATCTTGGGGGTTCTTTAGGAGACTTTGGCTGCTAAGTGTGATTTATCCGTCTTGGTGGATCCTGGAGATATGGGTGTAGTCCGGACTTTGGAACTTCCAGATAGTGATAGGTGTGGCCCCCTACTTGGGCCAGGTCGATGTGCCAGAGGGAAGGTCCAGAGATGTGGTCATTGGAATCCCCTTCCTCTTGGGGTGCTGAAAATTAACACTGATGGGTCTTCCAGGTCGATGTGCCAGAGGGAAGGTCCAGAGATGTAATCATTGGAATCCCCTTCCTCTTGGGGTGCTGAAAATTAACACTGACGGGTCTTCCAGAGGCAATCCTGGGCATCTGGGGTTGGTGGTATTGGCAGGGATAGCTCGGGGGTGGTTGAGTTCTTTTTTTCGATGTATAGAGGTCAACAAACCAACAACTTTATGGAGGCTTTGTCTATTCTTTTGGCGCTGAAACGGGCTTGTGCCCTTGGTTGGAGAAGGATAATTTGTGAGTTGGATTCCTAGATTGTGATTGATTTGTTGAATAAGCGTCAATTAGATGATGTGAATTGGCAGTTGGTAGTGGTGGTCAAGCAAATCATTTCTCTGGGAGGGGTTTTGAATTCTATCACCTTTTGCCATATCCCACGGGAATAGAATAAAGTGGCCGATGGCTTGGCTAAATGGGCATTTGAGCAGATGGGGAATTGGATTGTGGAAGACTAGGCAAGCCTTCCAGAGGACCTTTCTCAAGGGCTAGAAAATCTTGTTATGGAGGATATGAGATGTTGCTTGGGAGTTGCTTGATGGCCCTGTTTTGGGCTTTGGAGCCTTGGTGGGTCTGTTGTACTCTTTTGATGTGATCTGATTTACTGGTTCAATAAAGTTTTTACCCCTTTTATTTAAAAAAACATATTAAAATTTACGAACAAGCAATTTTAACAATAATAACAAATAATTAATAATAAATTATTAATTAAATATTAAATCATCAAAACAAACAAGATGACATTCAAGACCAAGACTTTCACGACGACATGATGAATATAATGAGTTTACACACAAATTTTGACTAGACCATTTGGATATTTGACCACTCGAAGACACAATTTTGATAACCGACTCGATATTTGGAATTGAAATTCAACATGGACTAAGGCGGAAAGGCACAACGATTATGAATTTGGACAACACTTATGACGTCTTGATTATTTTAATTTTGAATGTTGACAATGCAAATACGACATAGGTGAGTTGGACTCGACAAGACAAACATTTCGGATAGCTCAACAAAACCTCTTTTACGACAACTTGAAGGACAAACTTGAGATTACAAACCACTAATACGCACAAAAACTAGGATTTGTGTATCCTAATCCGAGTTTTAGATTGGGTACAACAGTGCCAAAGACCAAAAACCATCTCTGTTGGGATAAAGTGCGATTAACCTTGTAAATCCCAATATTGTATTTATTCCATTTATTATTTGTAATTTGTAATTACCCATAAGGGATGTACAAGTTTCACCGGCAGTGGTAAAAATTATTTACTGTCCACGATAATTACAGAGTTACTGCACGGTAAGTCCCGGAGTTACCGGCGGTAGTTACAGGATGTCATTTACTATGGTAAATGGTAATTGGTCAAAGTGGGGTGCACATGTGGAGGAATAATCTATTTTTAGTGTTATGACACACGTCATAGATGTTGTAAAAGGGTGTAAGAGATTCTGTGACAACTGTAAGTTGTCATAAGAATCTATGACACTAATAATAGCATATGACGCGTCATAAGATGCTGTAAGTGGCTATTTTTGGCCCCAAGTCGTTCAAGCTTGCATGGGAACATTTTTCCAAGTGTAAGATGCATGTATGACAGCATTTATGACCTCATAAGAGCCTATTCTTGGCCATGGATGCCCAAGGTTGTATTGTTGACTCTTGACAAGTGTTATGGACTTGTAAGAAGTCATTTAATGTCTTGAGGTTGTGTAAATTCTATATAAACCATAGCATAGTAGATGAGAGTGATATAACAGTTTACAAGTACCCAGGTTCTGCCGGAGTGAAGGTTGGAGGACAGAGGAAGTGAATGTATTTGTAATCTCCTTTTGTGAAGATAATACAACTTGGCCTCTTTTCTTGGTGGAGTTTTTTACCCGAAAGGGTTTTCTCCACGTTAAACACTTGTGTTATGTGCTTCATTCTGCTTTTGGTATATTTCTGTATTGTGGGTTTATGTTTTGTTACAATCTCCAGTAATAACACACAATTAAAGATTGCTGAAATTTATTCAAATCAGATTTCCATTGAAGTAGTGTTGCTTTCATTTCTAACATTTGGTATCAAAGCCTGGCCAGCTTTGACACTTGGGTGGTAGTGTGGAAGCTGTAGCTGCAGTGGGAGATTTGGTTGTGTTTGTTTTGCAGATCTTGTGTTGTTATTATGGCTGCATCCACTATTGCATCAACCTCTCGATTGGACATTGAAAAGTTCAACGGAACGGGGTATGATTGTGAAAGCTGAAAATGGAAGATTTGTTGGAAGAAAAAAACCAATGGTTGGCTGTCCAAAAAGAGAAGAAACCTGACGATGTCTCTCAAGATGAGTGGGATAGACTGGATAAGAAGGCATGGGGACCCATCCGGTTGTGTCTTTTGGACTCTCTCCTGTTGAATGTCGCAAAGAAAGAGACTGCATACAAGTTGTGGAAACGGTTGGGTGAGATCTATCAAGCCAAGAGTATGGTAAATAAACTTTATTTAAAAAGAAAATTGTTTTCCATGAAAATGCGAGAAGGTGAATCAGTTGTAAAGCATTTAAATTCTTTTAATTTGTTAGTGAGTCAGCTTGATTCAGTAGATGTTGAGGTTAGCGAGGAAGATAAATGTATCTTACTTCTTTGTTCTTTACCTGAGTCTTGGGAGAATGTTATCCTTGCTATCACTGCTAACCTTGCGGATCCGAAGTTGGATGCTCCTGTTTCAGTGCTACTGTCACAAGAATTGAGGAAGAAGAGTTCAGATAGTTCAGGGGATGCTCTAAGTTTCAAGGGAAGGTCTAAGGAAAGAGGACCTAAGGGAGACCAAAAAGGGGCTAAGGACAAGTCTAAGGGCCGGCCTAAGACTCCTGGTAAAAAGAACAGAGTTAAGTGTTCGAACTGCGGTAAAAGGGGACATGTGAAGGAGTGCAGAAATCCCAAGAAACATTGGGAGAGTGCTTCGGATAAGTCCTCGAATGCAGGTGAAGAAGTTTTACTTTCTGCATGTAATCTTGTTTCTAATGATCACTAGTTGATTGACTCAGGATGCTCATTTCATATGACCCCGCATAAGGAATGGTTCTCCTCATATGAAGAATATGATGGAGGTAATATCTACCTTGGTGACAACTCTACATATCCAATTGTCGGGAAAGGAAAGGTATTGTTGTGTTTCTGTGATGGGAGGATTAAAACCCTTCCTGGTGTTTTGCATGTTCCTGGATTAGCTAAAAATCTAATTTCAGTTTCGAAGTTGAATGATTTGGGAATGCATGTGACATTTGACAAGCATGGCTGCAGATTGGTGAGAGGGAACTTGGTGTTAGCGAAAGGGAAGAGATTCGGGAACTTGTTTAAGCTTGAAGCCACTACAGTTTGTAATGCCTCCTATGTATCTGAGGCCACTACTAAAAATACATATATGTTGTGGCACCGTAGATTGGGCCACACAAGCAATAATGTATTGAAAACTATTAAGAATAAAAATTTGTTGGACGGTTTCTCTTATTCTGATGAGCACTTTGATTTCTGTGAGCATTGTGTGTTTGGTAAACAAAACAGAAAATCATTTCCTTCAGGGAGCAATAGAGCAAAAGAGAAGTCAGATATTATTCATACGGATGTGTTTGGAACTGTGGATAATGAAGCTATTGGAAAATCTCGTTATTTTGTAACCTTCATTGATGATGTATCCAGATTTACATGGATTTATTTTATAAAGCATAAATCTAAAGTTTTCACTAAGTTTAAGGAATTCAAAGTCTTATTAGAGAACCAATCAAGTTTAAAGATAAAAATATTAAGATCTGACAATGGAGGGGAATATTGCTCTAAGGAATTTGATGAGTTTTGCAAACATGCATGTATAATCAGACAAAAGACAACTCCGTATACACCACAACAAAATAGTGTTGCAGAAAGAATGAACCGAACAATTATGGAAAGGGCCAAAAGTATGCTTAGTGATGCACAGTTGGATAAATACTTTTGAGCAGAGGCTGTGTGTACTGTTTGCTACTTGATAAACAGATCTCCTTGTAAGACTCTTGATTCGACACCTTATGAAGTGTGGATAGGTAAGAAACCTTTTGTTTCACATTTAAGGGTTTTTGGCTATGAAGCTTTTGTTAATGTGCCTAAGGAAAAGCGATCTAAGTTGGATCCAAAGGCTGAAAAGTGTAAATTCATTGGATATGGTGATAATGTGAAAGGTTATAAGCTTTGGAATCCACTAACCCGCAAGATTATCTTTTCTAGAGATGTAATTTTCAGGGAACTTAAAGCTATTTCTAAACCTGAGCAGCCAAAAGAAAAAGATGAAAAGGTAAAGAGAGTGCACTTTGAGTTGGAGCAGCAAGATGCACCTTAGGAAGAATAGAATGATGGATTGGGGGGTGAAGAAGAAGAAGAAGATTCGAGTAGTTCTGATGAAGATGAGTCTGTTGTTATAGAAGAAGTTGGTGCAGATGATCTTGCAGAAGAAGAAGTTGAGACTCTTACTCCACCCTTGAGGAGATCCACAAGACAACGGAATCCAGTTGACAGGTATAGCCCACCAGATTTCCGTTGTGTATATGCTTTATTGAGTACTAATGATGAACCTAGATCCTACAGGAAAGCTATTTCTGCAGATGATAGTGAGTCTTAGCAGCTAGCCATGCAGGAGGAGATGATGGCTTTAAACTCTAATAACACAAGGATCTTGTTCGTTTGCCCAAAGGAAGAAAGGCCATAAGTTGTAAGTGGGTCTTCAAGAAGAAATTTGGAGCATATGGGTCATTGGAGAAATACAAGGCTAGACTGGTAGCCAAGGGCTACTCCTAGAGAGAGGGAGTTGATTTTGGTGAGATATTCTCTCCTGTTGCTAAATTGACTTCTATTAGATTTCTCTTATCCATTGTTGCAGCTTATGATTGGGAGATTGAACAAATGGATGTTAAGACTGCGTTCTTGCATGGAGATCTTGAAGAAGAAATTTATATGCAACAGCCTACAGGTTTTGAGGTAAAAGGAAAAGAACATTGGGTTTGCAGGTTAAAGAGGTCTCTTTATGATTTGAAACAATCCCCCAGAATGTGGTATCAAAAGTTTGATTCATTTGTTTTGAAATTGGGTTTTGTTAGAAGCGAGGAGGATCATTGTGTTTACATTCATTGTGTTGATGATTCTATACTGGTTATTGCTTTGTATGTTGATGACATGTTGTTTTTCAGCAATACTAAGGGTATGGTTAGTGAGCTTAAAGCCCAACTTTCAGGTGCATTTGAGATGAAGGATCTTGGTGCTACAAGGTATATTTTGGGAATGGAGATCAGGAGGGACAGAGTTAACAAAAAGCTTTGGTTGTCACAAAGTAAGTATGTGAATACTATTTTGCAGAAGTTTAGTTTGCAACACTGTAATCCAGTTAGAGTTCCTTTACCCATTGGTACTAAGCTTTCATTAGATATGTGTCCAAAGACTGAGAATGATCTTGAGGATATGTCTAATGTGCCATATGTTAGTGATGTAGGGAGTTTGATGTATGCAATGGTTTGCATTAGACCAGATATTGCCCAAACAGTGGGAGTTTTGAGCAGATTTATGTCTAACCCTGGTAGACAGCATTGAAACTATGCGAAGAGGGTGTTTAAATATCTTGCAAGTACTCCTGATCATTGTTTGGTTTATTCTGGTACTGATAGTGCTAATAAATCTTTGGACATATAGGGTTTTGTTGATGCAGATTGAGCAGGTGATTTGGATAGTCGAAGGTCCACTAGTGGCTATGTGTTTACTTTGTTTGGAGGTGCAGTGAGTTGGATGAGTAAGAGGCAGCCCACAGTTGCTTTGTCCACCACAGAAGCAGAGTATATGGCTGCTACTCATGTCTCTAAAGAGGCAGTTTGGTTGAGGAGACTATGTACAGGTATTGGTTTTGATTGCAGGATCATTCAGATTGGTTGTGATAGCCAGAGTGCTATATATTTGGCCAAAAATCCTATGTATCATGCTCGAACTAAGCATGTTGATGTTCAGTATCACTTTGTTCGAGAGTTGGTTGCAAATGGAGAGATTGAGCTAAAGAAGATAGACACTCAGGAGAATGTTGCATATTCATTGACCAAGCCCGTGAGCACAGAGAAGTTCGTGTGGTGCAGAGAGGCCATGGGCCTTGTTTCTAGTGCCTGATTATTTTTCATTTGATTTCCTATGGGTTGATTTACAATGTATAATGTCAAGTGGGAGAATGTTGGGATAAGGTGCCATTAACCTTGTAAATCCCAATATTGTATTTATTCCATTTATTGTTTGTAATTTGTAATTACCCATAAGGGATGTACAAGTTTCACCGGCAGTGGTAAAAATTATTTACTGTCCACGGTAATTACGGAGTTACTGCACGGTAAGTTCCGGAGTTACCGGCGGTGGTAATTGGTCAAAGTGGGGTGCATATGTGGAGGAATAATCTATTTTTAGTGTTATGACGCACGTCATAGACGCTGTAAGAGGGTGTAAGAGATTCTTTGACAACTGTAAGTTGTCATAAGAATCTATGACACTAATAATAGCATGTGACGCGTCATAAGATGCTGTAAGTGGCTATTTTTGGCCCCAAGTCGTTCAAGCTTGCATGGGAACATTTTTCCAAGTGTAGGATGCATGTATGACAGCATTTATGACCCCGTAAGAGCCTATTCTTGGCCATGGACACCCAAGGTTGTATTATTGACTCTTGACAAGTGTTATGGACTTGTAAGAAGTCATTTAATGTCTTGAGGTTGTGTAAATTCTATATAAACCATAGCATAGTAGATGAGAGTGATATAACAGTTTACAGGTACCCAGGTTCTGCTGGAGTGAAGGTTGGAGGACAGAGGAAGTGAATGTATTTGTAATCTCCTTTTGTGAAGATAATACAACTTGGCCTCTTTTCTTGGTGGAGTTTTTTACCCGAAAGGGTTTTCTCCACGTTAAACACTTGTGTTATGTGTTTCATTCTTCTTCTGGTATATTTCTGTATTGTGGGTTTATGTTTTGTTACAATCTCCATTAATAACACACAGTTAAAGATTGCTGAAATTTATTCGAATCAGATTTCCATTGAAGTAGTGTTGCTTTCATTTCTAACAATCTCAAGGCATCACCTTCCAGCCAACAGAAGAACTTTCCCATTACAAGGAAGAATGATGACAACAAGAATGAACTCAGGAGAAGAAATCTTTGTTTTTTATGCAAAGGAACTTGGGATCCCAGCCACTGATGCAATAATAAAGAAGATGAATCGGTGATCACAAGTTTATTTCAGCAGGGTGATGATATGGACAAAAAAAAATCACTTCATGCATCCACAAGTGAGGAGTACATGAGTCTTCATGATGATGACGAGATTGAAGGGTATGCTGACATGGAGTTTGTCAAATCAGCAGTTATTGATCAGCCATATGAAGGTATGAATTCTCTTGATGATCCATTACTTGAGCATAGCATTGTCTCACCATCTCTACATAATAGTTGCAAGGAATCAATTTGTGAGTTGGGTGACTTTGAAGGTGATATCGTTCATACATATGAAGGCAATACTGAAAATTTGTTATGTGATGAACAAAGTTATTTTGATGACTTTGATCAAAGACCTTTAGCATTGCAAGATTTGAAGGCTCAATGTGTGGATGACATTGGTAAGAAGCACTATCTTGTTGATATTCAAAATTTGATAGCTAAGCATGAGATAGCGATTGTGTATCCTAGCCACACAAGCTGATTTCGAAAATCATAGCATAGAGGATGTTGTGAGGACCCAAGACATGTGTGATGAATGGCTAAGGAGGGTTAAGAAATCCAAGTTGTTATCCACTCAAGCAAAACAAGACCTACAAAAGATTAAGGAAAAATTTGTTCACATGGATCATGAAAGTCAACTAGATACATTTCTTCATCAATCTTCAATACTTCAAAGGGAAGAAATTATGAGCGCAGAGCATGAAGAAAAATCAGATTTGCATGAACTTGTTGAGAGGTATATGCATATAGATTTTGGGTTGGCATGAAGGTATTCATGAGAATAGAGAAATTTCAAATTTTGTTCAATGGTTTTCATATTACACATTGACATTTAGTGTTTGCCCTACATTGTTGATCATAAAATTTTCAGACTTTACATTGATGATTGCAGCTAATTGCATGGATTTGTGTGCATGGGATTGTCACTACAACACTTAAAGGTTGAATGATGATGAGATCTTATCAGTTTATGACAGCGAAAGTATTCCCAAATTATAGATCTGATTTCCAATTTAACAGTGCTGTCATTATTTGTACCAGTAGTCTAAAGAGGATATGCATGCTTGGTTTTGCACAGATGATGAACACCTTTCAAGTCCATATGAAACAATTCAGATTTAGATGGATAGCTTGTGATGGTGACTTGATAAGAGACACTTATCCTTTCATTTTCAGTTTATATGATGGTACAATAATTTGGGATCTAGGCATTCATATGATTGGTGGATTGCTTCACAATGATTTGTTGAATGACAGTTGTATTAGAGTGGAGCAGCAAAAACTTGGTGGAGCATTCTTCAGATTAGTTTGGGATCCTATCCTGGAATCTTAATGATTGTATGTCGGGGTTGTTTGAATTGTGATTGCTTGGGGCAAGCAATCTTTGAGTGGGGAGGATTTGTAATGTCCCCATTTTTCGAGTGATCATATAGCAGAGTCGGCTAGCCTATTTTATTCTCGTAGGCTAAGTCGGGAGTTATAAGGGAATAATTTGATTAATTAAATAATAAATAATCCTAAGTCATTTTTGGGTTATTTATATTTAATTAATTAGCCGGACCTATTTTTTATTATAAACTAACTATAATATTATATTGAGAAATTATAAAATAAGTCACTTTTGAAAAAGGGAAAAATATAAAATAAAATAAAATAATAAAAGTGAGTCTTCTAGAAGTTACTTCTAGAAAGTTCACTTGTGGATTTAAAAAGAGGTGAACGCAAGTCATTTCATCATTCTTGGTGCTCCCAAATCGTAGAATGCCCTCAGGACGCGGGGACGCAGACGGAACGTTTCCTCACCATCCCTGTTTCAAAGTGTAAATTGGGGACGCCCCCTAAACATGGAACGTTCCCTAGGAACATCCCCTAAAAAGGGAATGCACAGATGCCCCAAGGATGTCGTGCCATCCCTCAACCTCAACACAAAAAGTTTAAAACACACCTAAATTTTTAGTTAAAATGCAAACAGCTTATTTTGTTTATTCATTTTTCATTGCAATACTAGTTTGCAAACCGCTGCCACCGCTTGGAGTGAGGAAACCAAAATTTCGTGGGTCCAGTTCTTCCTAGTCGAGTTCCAACTTCCTGCCTTGGTGCCACCTAGTATCAGGTATGTAGCTATGCTAAAAGGCAAAGCCTAAAACTGTTTTTTGTTAGTGCAGTGAAATTCTTCTTTTCAATTTTAAATTTTTAATGCAAGGGAGATGCAGTTTTGAGAGTTAACTATTAATATTTGTGAGTATTTACTATTTGTTGTTCATATTTCCAACAATATTTCTTTGTAGATTAACGTTCCCAGAGTTGCTGTTGTGACTGGTGTTTCTTAAGGATTAAAGTTTCAAACTAAAAAAATAAAAACTTATAAAAGTTAAAAACAATGAACATTAGCTTCTGCATCTAGAAAGCATCGCATTCCATGAGACATCATGTGCATCCTTTAAAACCTGTTCAAACAGTAAACTGTCAACAAGGGAACTATGCACATTTTGTGGTTATCATAAAATGATAAAATTGCCGGTATCCTTCAAATGCACCCAGTCTATTTGAATAATGTAGATGGTGATTGTTTATGATTTTTTGTGTACTCTTGAATTGAGTACTATTCTTATATTATTATTTATTGATTTAAAACATTCTTTTTATATTGCATCAAGGTTCAAATTTGTTGAGTGAACTATGAAACTGAAGATGGATACATTCAGTGTAAATACTGATTTGGATTTGGAGAATGAAGTTGATGAGAAATCAGGGAGCCAAACAAAAACCAAAAACAAAACCACAGGCAATTCAAGTGCAGCTGCAAACGTATTAAAATCTGATTGCCCTTCAGAGTTATTGTCACAATATGCCACAGGACCATTTAGCAAGAAAAACCCATTACAACAGTTTGCAACAATACAAGACACAAATAAAACACCTAATTCAGGGGGAAGTCGACATTGGAAATGCACCATTTGCCCAACTAGTAAGTGGAATGGCAACATAAAGAGGACCAATGCACACGTTTTGCATATCCCTGGTAAAGAAGTTGGGGGTTGTAAGAGTCTCACTTGAAATGAAGGTTAATATGATCGAATTATACATAGGGGAACTCACTACACCATCAGTTTCTAGTACATCGACACGAGGAAGTTCAGGTTTGCCACCTTCATGTCCATCATTTGGTGTGAGTGCAGTGGAGTCAAGGGGGGAACGAAAAGCTATGGGTTCATCCTCACCAAGCCCAATCACAGATATGTTCAACGTGCAAGAAAGGGAGGCTGCAAATGAGGCCATTGCCAATTTCTACTTTGGCAATGGCATTCCTTTCCATGTTGTTCGATCTCCTTTGTACAAGGAAATGCTTGAGAAGGTGAGCAAGGCTAGTCCTAGTTATGTGGGTCCTAGTGAGACTAGATTGAGAACCATTCTCTTGGAAAGAAGTTATTCCAAGGTTAACTTCTTGATGGAGGAGAGGAAGGCCAAATGGGTGACACATGGCTGCAGCATAATCATGGATGGGTGGATGGATATTAGACACTGTCCACTCATCGATGTTATAGTTTCATGCATTGATGGACCTTACTTCTAGCGAGCAATTGATTGCTCAGGAAAATGCAAAGATGACGAGTTTCAGTTTCAAATCCTGAGAGATGCCATTAAGCAGGTTGGTCCTCAAAATGTGGTGCAAGTGATTACTGATGCAGCAAATGTTTGTAGGGCAGCAAGTATGTTGGTTCAATCTACATATAGGCACATCTATTGGACCCCTTGTTGTGTGCATGCTATGAACAATGCACTCAAAGACATTGGAAAGATAGAGAGGGTGAAACAAGTGGTGGGGGATGCAAGGGAGGTGCAAATGTTTATTTGCAACCACCACATTTCATTTGCATTGTTTCGAACCTTTGCAAAGAAAGAATTCCTCAAACCAGTTGAGACTCGATTTGCTTCCTATTTCATTCTACTAGAGAGGATGCTTGAGTTGCAAGAGCCATTGCAACTTATGGTTATGACACAAGATTGGAACAGGTGGATGGACTCAAAAACTGAGCAAGGGAAGAGGGTGAAGGAGATTGTGATCAGTGAGACTTTTTGGTCAAATGTTTAATTCATCACATCTTTTGTACAACTTGTTTTCACTATCATCAGATTTGGGGATTCTGATAGTCCTAGTCTTGGGGAGATTATCATGACTCGATGTTTTCCAATTAAAGTTTGGAAGAACTATTATTTACATCTTCTCCTATTCAAGACTTAGCTTCATATTATACTAGCAGGTAGAGATAAATCATAATAAGATAAACACAAATTAAGTAAAGACAAATTCATAAGAGATGTCGCCGATCCTAAGGAGTCGCTTAAAAGGAACAAAGGTAATATCAAACAAGAAATCTAAACCATTTAATTTGCATGAACCCCAATGATGGAATAAGCGCGATTCTCATCAAGGATAACAAATAACAATTAACAAATGAGAAAGGTGCAATTGTGGGTAGTGACTATTCAAACCACGTCCTTCGTGGGTTATATATGGCTGAAGGATTGATGCACTAAATTATCAAGGAAGGATCATCATCGACTACATCAATTATCATTGAGGAAGAAGACACAAATGAATACAACGGCAGTCAAAGGATTCAAACAAACATTTATCATAGAATCGGCCAGTGCATCCATCATCAATCTGTTAGAGTTTAATTTCGCACCTTTCGGTGAGAAAGCAAAACAGACAGCGTGTACAGTAGAACTGTTCTTCGAATTAGGAGGGGAATCCCCTCAACAAGAAAATTAAAAAGACGTTTACAAAATAACCTATCTTTTTGGTTTCTCAGGGCACGAGCACAAGGCAATGAAGCTCTTCTGCAAGGCTATAAGATTTTCTAAATCTTTCCAGAAGAAAATAACTAACTCTATCTTAAAACAATTCCGATTTCTTTAAGTAAATTCAGAGCATAAAGAAATCGAAGGAACATGGAGATTTTCAATACAAAATAACAAATACAACTTAACAACAATTGCTCATGCACAAAGTCATGAACAATTTACACAACTCTTGACAACCAGATAGATCTCTGAAACCATGATGCATATTCTCATTAATCAAAAGGCAAGAAACAATAACACTACTTGAACAATAAAATGCGAGCAAAAATTAGTCTCAGCATTTACCATTGATAAGTTCAAGTGTGTAGAATACACTTATTTATACCCTAAAAAGCAAAGATGCAAGGAAATAAAAGGAAGAGTTAACTAACACTCTTCACTATAGATCTAATTGTTGCATGGAAAGCATGCAAGCTTATTAGCAATTAAAACTAAAAGTATCTTGTCATGCAATTCAGTTAACTGAACTTGCATGTTATAACATATTGAGTTCCAACTCAAAGATATTTTGCATGATTTCCAAAAAGCAAAATCTAAAAGTAAATTTAACTTTAGTTAACAAATACAGTTCTCAAAATAGAAGCTGCTTTGGAAATCTCTCCTATTGCCAAAAATAAGTCCCTCCTGCAAAATGTGAAAAATAAGCTAAGTCTGAGAATTGAGATTTCTCTCAAATTCCTCAATCTTGGCTTCATCTAGCATGATCATGGACTCAAGGTGAACCGTCCTCATTTGTAGGTCTATGGCAGCATCCTCTGTGATTTTCTCAAACACTTCAAAGTCTTTCTCAGCCTTGGGGCACTTTGATGCAATATCAACTAGGAGGTACATTTTGTCAACATGAGGGTCTCCACAAAACATTCCACGGATCAGCTGAATGAACTCTTCCTGTAAAACATGAATGAGGCAATTTATGCCTTCCTCACTGAAATACCTGCATGGAATGTTTTGGACAAAATCAATGGCATATCTTTCAGTGCCTAGGAGCTTTTCTTTCCATATAGCCAACTCCAAGGCTATATTCTTCGAGGTATAAACCAAGAAGGAATATTGGTGAGTCCAGGAGAAAATTGTAGCCTTCTGATCTGTCGTTATAGGCCTCAAACCAAGTGCACACAACCTGACCATCAATCTATCATATACTGGCTCCATGTCCTTCATACACTCAATCATATTCTGGATTCCAAGGAGGACATCCTTAGAATTGGACACCACTTCTGATAACTTCACTAGAAAGTTAACGTTCTTCACTATAAAATCGTCCACCCAATCCCTACTGTGCTTGCCATACACCACCAGCTGACTCAATTGTTTTTGCTCATCGGTGGCAAAAAGAGTGAAGTAGGTGAAGGAGAATGCAGAAGCTACGAAATGTACTGACGTAGCTACTGGACTTCTGATTTGAGGGCAGCCTTGACCTCTCCATCCTTCAATACCCTATTTCTCATAGTATCTGTAGCAGCCTCCAAAATATTCACTGCTGTCTGTCGTGTGTTATGACCAAAACAAGTCTTGACAATATGATAATCCTCAGGTTCAACTTCTTCAATTGCTTTGTCCTGAGGAGGAAGAACAGTTTCTAATACTAATTCTCCTTCACTTGTCTTTAGAATCCTTGACTGCTTCTTGGGCTTCTTTATAGATGGCTCCTTGAAAGTCTTGGTTGAGGCACTAAAATACGGCTGGTAGGATGGCCTTTTCTTTTTCTCACTGACTGTTGTATGAAGCCAAGCTGAAGTAGACTCTTGAAATGTTGGCTTTGGACGACTTTCTTTTTCAGCACCCAGATTTGGCGTGACTTCGGCCTCAGGAGGTACAAAATGAATATCCATCTCTGGGTCAAAATCCAACACTATGTTGGGTTCGAACTCTAGGTCCACCTCCATCACGGTGTTCAGTTCAACTCCTTGCACGACCTCAGGTTCTCCTGCATCGTTAACTCCAGATGAGTTATGTGGTGTTGAATCAATAGGTATAGGAGATTGGTGAGGCTTAGGTATCCTCTGCGGTGCCGGTAAATTCCCTTCTTCCGAAGAGGAAGAAGAAGAAGTAGAAGTGGTAGGCAAACTAGGCTCAGCTGGTGACAAAAGGGGTTGCCTCTGGTTGCTGCTGTGTTGGGGTTTGAACCTTCCTTTTCGGGGTCACCCTCAAGGGTTCTTCCCTGGTAATGTCGGCGCTTGGGCCTTCCCACTCACTACCTTGGATTTCAAGCGTGGAGTCAAATAAGTAGGAGAAGATGGTGGCTCTGCTGTAGATGCCTTGTCTTTGGGTGTGTTCATCGTCTTGCTCCTTTGACTGTTGATGAACATCCAGCTTCTTTTCACCACTCCTTTGGTTCTTTTTGCAATGGAGGTGATCTCTTGAAGTGACCAATCCATTGGTGGCAATGATTGTGAATCAATTCCCTCTTTGACAAATTTTGGGGAGAGAATTAAACCATCTTCGTGCAAGTCTTTGCCACTCTCGTCAAGGAAAACTGGAATCTGCTCCAAGATGAAGCGACTATAACTCCTTCGCCGAACCTCATACTCATCCTGACAATTGACTCAGAAATCCTCCATGGTAGGTACATGGGCAAATTTGCCACTGAGTCTAGATTTCATCACTTGATTAGGGTCATATGTGCGTTTCTCCTTGAAGGTCTTTAGGCCAAATTTGGATATTTCTTCACCAATTACTTTTGCATCAGCAACACTTTTGCACTTGAAAACACCCATTTGAATAGGAAAGTTCACTGCTGTCTTATGTCTACTGCGTAGAAAACTGTGTACTTCTATCTGGGACAGGAACTCCATGTAGACAACCTCATCGGATGGATACCTTGGAAGCATGAATGGACATGATGTAAACCCGTAGGATCTGATATAAGAGAAGGTAGGGAATTGAATATACCAATCCGCCCATTTCGAGATTACTGCTCTGGCTTCTTCTGAAAATCTGACATACATCTGGTTCTCCAAGTCACATACCATCAACATCAAGAATGCATTGTTGACTCGCCGGAAGTGTTTCTAAGACTCTAAAAAATCAAGCTGAGGATACAGCCTAACAATCCTGGTGTTTTGCAAAGAGCCCACAAAGTTCAACCCCACAAAGTGATGCTGCTTGGCCACCATGAATGGCAAATAGGACACCATCCTGAACTCGTGAGTTCGTGTGAAGTCTACGATTTGTCGATGAATGCAATCACTTATGAGAGTGGCCCACTCATAAGTGGCGCTTCCATTGGCAATGGTACTGATCAAATAGAACATCCATGTCCTGAAACTCCTTCCCTCAGCTTGGCCTATAATCCGGTTGAGCATTGTGATCATGATAGCATATTCATCTTTGAATTGACCTCAGCCCACGTTCCTTGGAAAGGTGTTCCTCCTTTCTTTTAGCCATTTGCAAGCTAACTTTTGGCATTTATCAATGGCGGTGGTCCAAATTGTGTCACTTTCTTCAAGGTCCAGGGTGAGTGATTCTTCAAAAAGAGGAATGCCGAGGACCATCTCTATGTCATCAGGCTTCAAACTGGCGATCAATCTTTCGTCCCTTGATCTGACTTCTCTTGATTCAGGAACATAGTGTTGAATGCACGAGAGTACAAATTCAAGACTATGGGCAGAGATAGGAAATGATCTGGATTGAATAAGCCCAAAGTTCTTCAAATTTCTTGCAACCGCATTTCCTGAATTTACCAGTGGTTCTAAGTCAAAACCCTCAGGCGAGACTTGGCACAAGTCTGTTTCTTTGACCTTGGAATATTTGTGTTTGAGCAAACATTTGGCCTCGATGGTGACTGACAAATATTGCATGATGACTTGAAGAGGTTCGCTCTGGTGACCTTTATGCACTGAAAATGGACAATCTGGTCTTCTGTATGTTCGCTGCCCAAGAAAAACAAATTTTCTTTTTGCTGTCCAAAATTTAATTTTTGTGAATAAAAATTAAAATTTTGCCCTAGGAAAATGAAATTTTGGAGCCACACCCTCAAAGATTCAACAGATCTGAGATCAAATCGGTCTAGGATGATGGAAAATGCCTTTTGCCGAGGTGGGTGTGTGTCAAAAATGAGAAATTTTGGACAAATAAGCCTCAAAAATCAATTTTATCTAGGCTGTAGGTGGTGATTTTGCCTTCGGAAAATCATGACCAGCAGTGAAAATCCTTGAAAATTTGCCAAAAATGGCCTCTTGGGTTTCGGCGCTGCCTTGGGGACATAAAAATGGACCTTGTGAAAGAAGAGAATGAAGAAAAAGAAGGATAGAAGTGATCGAATTGCTCTCTTTATGCTTCGTAGATCCGGAAAAGCTTCAAAAAGCCTCAACAATGGCCGCCAGTGTAAAAAAGAGACCCTTTGGTGGACAAATTTTCCTCTCAGAGTGAATAAAAGATGAAGAATGATGCAAGGATAGATGATCTTTGCCCTGTGGGTGAAGATCTAATCTTCAAAGTCTTCAACTTCGCCCTATGCAAGCTTTTCTCCATCCATTAATGGCCGCCATGTGAGAAGTGCAGCCTCAAGTACCATCCTCTTGCCAAGAAAATGATGAAAACTATGCCAAATACCTTCCTTATGGTGAACGCCCTCCTCCTAGGGTTTTATTCCCCAACTTTAACCTTGCTCTGCCTCTCCAACGTTGCACAAACAATAAATGAAATGAGAGAGGTGAAGGGGTGTATTTATAGGAGTAGACCCTCTCTCTCCTGGCGCCAACCTTCTCTCTCCTCAACGCCAATTTCTATGCAAACAACACTCCCTCAAAAAGGCGTGGAAATGATCCAAACTAGGCGCCTTTTGGTATGCCTCAAAAGGCATGAGAAAAAGGTCATTTAAGCGCCTTATTCATGGTCGCAAAAGGCATGGCTTTTTGGTGTTTCGTGCACCATTTCTTGAACATGGAATAAGGCATGTCTTTTTGTGGATTTGAGCGCCTTTTGGAGGGTGAGAAAAGGCATGGGATTTAGCCAAAATACACGCCTATGGGAAGTGAGGCAAAGGCGTGAGAAATAGGCCAAAGGAGCACCTATTTGGTGGTTGCAATAAAGTGTGACTTCTAGGCATTTTGAGTGCCTTTTTGGGAGAGGTAAATAGGTGTGGAAATTAGGCAAATGGGGCACCTATTTGGAGATCACAAAATGGCATGAGTTTTAGGCAAAATGCACGCCTTTTTGAGGTAGAGGAAATGGCGTGGGTTTTCCCTCTTTTAGACGCTTTTTCTAGACAAGGAAAAAGCGTGGGTTTTGGAGGATTTGAGCGCCTTTCTCTTGATGGCTTTGCCTTGTTGAAACTCTTCACTACTTGGCCATTGAAAAACCCTAATTGCTCCATGGTTTCGTTGCATGAACCTTGCAATTGCTTCATCGTTTCCATGCTTATATCTCATGAATTTGGCCTTGAGAAACCTTGAAGCTGGCCTTGAAAACTCTGACGAAGGTAGTCTGGACTCTGAATAATTGTCATTCATCACCGCTTCTGGATCTTATCTTTGCATAACTTCTCTATCAGACGTTGGAATGTCTTGAAGTTTAGAAACTAAGCTCATATGATCTGAGACTATCATCCAAGCTAGTCCTCCATGGATTATACTCACAAATGGAGCTCATTCATGCCAAGAACGCCCAAAAAATGCCTTAGAAAAATGTTCATAATTTTCCAAAATTTAAAAATTTTCAAAATCAAATTTTGATTTGCCAGATGTATTTGCATTGCTTCCCTTGGTTCCTTTATGTCGTTTTGGCCTCCAATTCAACATGTTGACATCCTCTTTTTGACGTTCTTTCACTGCTCCGTGCCTGATTGGCTTGTCAAAATCTCCTTCATTCGGGCATTGGATCACTATCTTTCGATATATCTTTGTACCTGCAGGGTTAGTGCAGTAATGACAAGGCTACACGGTGCTTGTGTGGTATGTTTGGGCACATATATGAAAAAATTCGTATGGGTACAACATTAGGCTCTGTCTGGTGACCATGGTGTATACTTGCAGCATAGGAGGACCTCTGAATCTCTGAGTTTATAGTGCAGACCAGTGTCTTATTAGTTCGGCAATAGAGTCAGTACATTTTCATAATCACCTAGAACAAGACTTTTCCTAAAATCACCTAGGACCGGACTTCTTAAAGTCACCTAAGAGTAAAACTCTGGTCTACCTAACAAAACACGACGAATAAACAAAACGTGAAAGGGAAACACAAAACTACATAACAAATACACCACTGAAAGGGGAAACACAATACAACATACAAAAAGGGAAAACCCCTTCAAACCCTATGGAATAAAGTGTTTCAGGAATTGCCCATTGAAGGGCAATGGCAACGGCGTACCTTCCAAGTGTGAGAGGAAATAGCTAGTCTCCGCAAAGCTCACGAATCTTGAAAGGTCCAAGCCATAAGGAGTCAAATTTGCCATGCATTCCTTTAGGCTCGTGTCTTTTATCCCATAGTAGGACAAGGTCACCAATGTTGAAGCTGCACTGATGGGCCTTCCTGTCAAAGATCTTCTTTACCCACTCTTGATGATAAGTGATTTTGTCAACCACCTCTGATCTATCTTCTTCAAGTTTGGACAAGTACATGATACATTTCTCAATGGGATCTTTGAATTGACTATCTTCAACTGCTGCTGCGAGCTGCAAGGCGGATAGTTCCAGTGTGATGGGCAAAACGGTTTCAGTGCCATACATAATAGCAAAAGGCGATGTGCCTATTGCTCTTTTAGGTGTGATTCTGTCTGCCCACAAGGCGTCATACAACCTCTTGTGCCAAGTGCGTTGATTGTTGTCAACCAACTTGCATATTATCGTGACTAAATTCTTGTTTGATGATTCCGCTTAACCATTACCTTGCGGGTAATAATCAGATGAGTGAGACAATGTGATTCCATAGTCAAAGCAGAAACCCAATAGCTCTTCTGATGAAAAGCTTGTTGCATTATCAGTCACGATCTTCTGAGGTACCTCGAAGCGCGACAAGATGTTCTCCTTGAGAAAGTCGCACACCACCTCTGGGGTAGCTCTCCTAGCTGGGATGGCCTCAACCCACTTTGTGAAATAGTCGGTGGCTTGAGAACATAAATATGTCCTTTGCTGGAATTGGGGTTGAGAGGCCCGATGAAATCTAATCCCCACTACTGGAAAGGGGCTTCAATGATTACTGGCTTGAGTGGAAGGGCCGCCAACTTAAGTTTTCCAACGAATTGTTGATAGGCTTGACATTTTTGCACCCACTCATATGCATCCCTAAACATAGTAGGCCAATAGTACTTTTCTCATAGAATTTTGAATGCAGTGATCTTTTATGAGAAATCACCACCGCAGGCTTGGTCATGGAACCCTTGAAGCAACCTCCTTTGTTGATTCTTGTCGACACATCTCAGGAACGTGCCATCTATGCTATGTTTGTACAGCAGATCTTTCCATAGTACATACTTCAATGCTCTTAGCTTTAAAGTTCTCTTCTATTGCTTGTCTAGATGGTTTGGACATTCTCCATATGTCAGATAATAGACTATGTCTGTGTACCATTCGTCGACAGAATCAATGAATAGTACCAAGGGGAGTTCTCCTTCGTCGCCAATCATGTCGGCAACACCTTCACTTTCTTTGTCTCCATTTTCGGCCATGAGTTGGCAAAGACCTCGGCCTCGTATCAACTTGGTTGGCCTGATTTCAAGATCATATTCTTGAACCTTTGCCACCCAATTCCCTCGCTTGGTACCCATTTCTTGTTGAGTGAGAACACTTTTGACTGCTGGATCAGGTACAAAAACTATGGTGCGCGAGTTGAGGATATAGAATCTGAGATTCTTGACTACTCGGACCACAGCATATGCGTGTTTTTCTATTTGTGAATATCTCATTTCATGATCTTTGAAACTGCTGATCATGAAAGCTATGGGGGACTCAGCTTCTTCCTTCAGCTTCTGGGTGAGAATAGCTGACATGGTGTGTTCTGAGGCATAGCAGTATAGAATAAAGCTTTTGTCAAAGTCAGGACGTACTAAGACAGGTGCTTGGCTGATTGCTTCTTTGATTTTGATGAATGCCCTCTTTCCTTCCTTTGTCCATTTGAAAACTGAAGTCTTCTTCAACATAGTTGAGATATCCTTTGTGAGTTCAGAAAAATCCGGCACGAATCTTCGAAGAAAGTTAACTTTGTCGAAGAAAGAGTGTACTCCGTCCGGTCTTGCTTGTTGGTAATGATAGATTACGAATCGCATCGACCCGATTTGGGTCGATCCTTGTGCCTTCCTTAGACACGATATGGCCTAACAGCTTTCCTTCAGTCACTGCAAAGACTAATTTCTTCGGATTCAAGGAGATGCCATGATACCTGCATCTTTCAAACACCTGAGTTAAGTGTTGAAAATGCTCTACACGCCTTTTAGAGAATATAGTGAGATCATCCAGGTATACCACTATAACTTTGTCCTTCAGGTCACCGAAAGCTAGATCCATAGCTCTTTGAAAAGTAGCTCCGACGTTGATGAGGCCGAATGGCATCCACTCATAAGCAAAGGTACCCCCAAGGGGTAGTAAATGTCGTCTTGTATTGATCTTCGGCCGCTACTGCTATTTGATTGTATCCTAAATATCCGTCCAAGAGTGACAGCATCTCTAAACCAGTAACCGTCTGAAGAGTGTGATCCATGATAGGCAGGGGATAATTGCCCTTCAAAGAGGCTTGATTCGGGTTCCGGAAGTCTATGCAAATCCTGATTTCTCCGTTGTTCTTGTGTACTGGAACAATATTAGACACCCATGTGGAGTGATGGATTGGAAAAATAATCTTCGCCATGAGCATCTTTTGGATCTCTGCATAGATGGTGTTAGCACTCATTTTGACCTGGAGGTTGATTTTTCATGTTTAGGGGGTTTCTTCATTTGAACCCTATATCTTCTTGCCCATTTTCCTAAGTGTTGGACCTCCTCGGCATTTTTTAGCTGCATCATCATATTTTCTTTGAGGAGGAGATCATCATCATCATATTGTCTTCGATGATGGTCCGCATCATCATGTTTTCTGTCGACTTGTTTTTCATCAGGATCATCATATTTCAATATCGGGTGATGTTTGGATATCATCCCGATCCTGCTGATGAGCTACAATGTGCCTTAATTTTCTTGCGGAGGGTGATTTTTCAAATATCCGGTGATCTTCCAATTATCACCCTGCCCTTTTATGATGATGATGTCACCCCGATCTTCCGAGGGGGTTATTTTCTGAGTTGTTCGACCCGACTTGTTTTTTCTTAAGGGTCGTCATCATCATGATCATATTTCCAGTTATCGCCGTGTTGCTTGCGAGGGTCATCATATTTTCTGCCTGCATGATCTTTCGCGGGGTGATATTTTAACATCGGGTGATCTTTGTTAAGATCATCCTGATGATGTTGCTGTAAAGTTCTAAGTGTGACCCGATTTTTATCGTGGTCATCATATTTTGGACGTCAGGATGATCTTAGTCAATATCATCCTGATGTTGTTGTATCACTTCATGTTCGTTGTTTTATCATCCTGATGATGCTGATATCAAGGAGATATCTGCCTGTCGGCTTCGTACATTATCTAGTGGGGGGTGATCTTTTCAAATATCTGGTATATTCATCTATCACCCCGACCTTACAGTGGAGCTACAGTGCAGCATGATATTTGTGCATCAGGATGATATTTTCAAATATCCGGTTATCTTCCGAATATCATCCTGATGTCGATATGATGATGACGTCATCCGGATATGAGGAGGTGTGCAGTAGGCAGATATGCTGATGATGTCAGCAGGATATGACGATGACGTCATCAGGATGTTCATCGGCCAGACTTTTGGTATCGGCTAAGCAGGAGGATCTTCCTCCAATGGATCAGGTTGTGCCAATGAAGGCGATTATCATGCAGGTGATATTGCGATGATGATGCTGACGTCAGGGTGATTTTTCGAGCAACAGGATATCATGCTGTTGGAGGATGATGATGAAGTCTTATACTAGTGTCGTCAGGAGCAAAAGCACCGACATCATATATGCTCGTGGCCTAGTATATAAAGTGTTGAAAAGGTCGCCGCGGGGTGCATGTGGGATAATTGATATCCTGCATATTTTCAAATATCATGACGATGTATCCTGGCGGGAAGTGGTTGCGATCGACTGTTAGATGTTTTTCCCAAGGCCGCGGGTTGGTGCGCCATTAATGGCGAAGGTTGCAGAGGTATGGACAGATCTGGTACCCGATTGAAGATCTGGATCCCTAGGCGGCGGCGCACGGCTCGAGATTTCTTCCTGTCTCCTCCCCTACCTACTGCATTCATGTTTGGGCGCCAATCTGGTAATGCGTTGAGCGCCATTTTTCTGATACTGTGTATCTGGCGGGATTTTTGGTCAACCATGTAATTAATTGCTGTGGTACACTACCTGGCTGTTATAAGCAGGAAGTGTTACTCATTTGTGGTTGTTGAAAGTTGAAGATTTTTGGCTCTGTAATTCAAAACAAGCTGATCTGGTTGCTCTGTACAGCTTAACCTGTGAGTCTATGTATCTCTTGTTGTATGTTTTGGCATGAACCCACTGATTTCATGATTAATCTTATATGAGAAATGCTATCTTAGCATGTGTTTTGTTAATTCTGTCTCCAGTATTGCATGTATTCTTCTTCTGAATCTGGATATTTGGGTAATGTTTAGATTCTAGAGCATAGAATTCCTATGTTGAATGTCTGATCTTTTAACTTCTGCTCAAGGGGTAGATTAAACTGTTTTCAGGTTGAACATTGGGAAGGGTATACTACAGTAGGGATGCCATAAGTAGAGATAACACTCTGTATTGGGAGATATCTGTAAGGCAGGTATCACATATATCCCCCTGAAATCCAGTTTTAGTTGTTCATGCTGATCATTCACAGGTGTATGTCTACTGACTCCAGGCCCTGGATAGGCACCAATCTTGCTTTGTGTTTGTGTTACAACCATGTCCAGCTTTGCATCCAAACTTAAAATCAAAATCTAAATCTAAAACAATCTTTAGGACATTAGAATTAGTTTTAGGATCCTCAGTCCTCTGTCTACAACTGCAAATAGGCCCAAAGCTAGCCCCTTTGCTCTTATCTTTCAGTTTTGGTCTACTCACAGGAGGACTTATCTGCTTTCTGTCAGCATCCCAGCCTTGTATGCATATCCTCATGGATGTTGAGTAGGGAATACCCCCCTAGGTCTTGCAGAGCCTAAAGAAGAAGAGATAAAATATAGAGTCTATCTCCTACACTGTTGGCCCCTGGCCCAGAGATCCTGTTGATCACTGATGGCTACCTTGTAGGGAAATCTAGGAATAAGCATCCAGTCTGGGAAAAAGTCAACAGAAATTGGCGACTCCGCTGGGGAATTTGTGAAAGAACCCTGGTTTTCAAAAGAAAACAGTTCCTAGTAATAGGTGGCGACTCCGAAGTAATCTCCCAACCGGTCAGAGTAAAATTTATATGCAGGGGAGAAGATCCCAACAAAATCCTTTATTTAAAGAGTTACCAGTAACAAGAAGAATGATGTACAGAAGAAAGGGAGCTGTCTCAGTTAGTCATGAGGGTTCCCCCAGAAAAGGTGATGATATGCAAGATAACCCTAGGCCATCAGGACAGCATGTGCCTTACTTTTCAAATGCAGAAGCTGATATTCAAGGTGCATATGAGAGGCAACAGGGTGGTAGTATGAGAATGAGGTCAGAGGTGTTCCAAGAACGCCCTTTTCTAGACCCTAGTGAAAGGTTTGAAGAGGCAGAGTCTCTGAGGGATGATGAAGATGATGACCAGAATGGTATGAGACCATCTACCTCCATGCCTAAGGATGAACAGTTAGCTGAAGAAATCAGAAATCTAAGAGCAGAACTAGAATATCTACAGGCCATGAAAATCAAAGATGATATGAAGCAGAAAGTGCAAGCTTTAAGAACTGCCCAAAATGATTCAGTTCCTACCCTAGAGAATGCAAATGTGCAGAGACATCAGCAAAGAAATGAAGTGCAACATCAGCATAATGATGAGAGACAAAATGTGAATGATGCTAGGATACCACTGAACAATGTAAGAAACCAGAATGCAAACAGAAATGTCAATGTTAATCAGTTAAACAGACAGCCCATGCAGTTAGATAGATTCAGGCAGCTGGTGTTTGATGGTATTCCTGGGTATCCTAACCCCATTGATAAGCATCTGAGGCTGCAAGTGCCTAAATTTTCAGGAAACAACACAGTGTCAGGAGAAGATCATCTAAAAGCCTTTCAAAATGTCATGGATAACTTTGAGGTTGAACATGAGGATGTTTTCATGAAGTCATTCATGCAATCCTTAATAGATGAGGCAAGAGAATGGTACAAGAATCTGCCTGACCGGAGTATTTCATCATGGGATGATTTTAAAAGGATGTTCAAGGAGCATTATGGTGACAAAACTGACCCTAGCTTTTTTGTAAATGAGTTCACCAGTATCACTAAAGGGTCAAATGAGCAGGTTGCAGATTTTAATGCAAGATTTACTAAAGTGTTAAACAAATTGCCACATCACATGAGGCCAAATGAACCAATGTGCATAATATTGTATATCAATGCCTTTGATGCAAAAACTGCATATGGATTAAGAGATAAAGGTCCTGCTACTCTCAGGGATGCTTTCAGAATTGCAGTGAATATTGAAAACAACAGGAAAGCATCGGGCAAGACAAATAGAAGGGATGATATAAAAATTCTGCAGAATCCAAACAAGCCTCAGAACACTCAAGGTAATACATCTGCCCCTGAAGATAAGATAGACAAATTGGCAAATGTTGTTAAGGACCTAAGCTATAGATTAGCTAGAAATGAAAAAGGGATGGGTTCTGATAGGCAAGTCTATCAAAGGCAGGAAAAGAGGCCATCATTGCATGATATGCCTTATAATACCAATTGGCATGATGGTAAGCCTATTTTCCCACGTAACCACACAAATCAGAGGGCTCAACATGCCAAAGAAACTCCTGATCCTCTAAAGAAAGCTATAAATATTGTTGATGATGCTCCATGGTGTATAATCTGTCAGATGCCACATTCACAGTTACAGTGTATGATTGCTCAATCCTTGTATGATAATGCTACATCTTGTAATGAATGCAATGAGCCACATTATGTGCAAGATGATGATGTTAATATGATGTCCATAGGCAATGGATACACTCTTTATGATGCTGATGAGAGTACAAATGATGGAACTCAGGCCTGCCAACAATTCCCATATGATGAAGATAATGAAGATAACTATGTGTATGCTCAGAGCTCACACAATTTTCTGAGTAACTTACAACGACCTTCTGATGAGGAAATTAGAGCCTTCACAGCTGCAGCAGTTGCGCAAGTCAAGAGCAACTACAATCTCAGAGGTAAAAATCAAGTAGGCAGCCGACATCAGCCAGAAGGTATTTCTGCAGGACAGCTAGTGCATGGTCATAAAGGAATTGAACCACAAAAAAGGCAGTGGGTAAATAATAAACAGAATTTTAGACATAGAACAGGTCATGAATCCCAAGGACCAGAAAATAGAATCCCTCAGGCTGAAGATCAAAGTAAAGGTTCCCAAGACAAGAATGATGATCAGGGAACTATGAAAGTAAAAGCTAAATCAGCTCAGGATAAAAACAAGATTGTGGAGCAAGCTACAACTGTTATACAAAATTATGCTCCATTTGATATAGCTCAAGTCCTCTCTCAGGTAAAAGTCTCTGTTCCACTTATGGAACTGATGAAAGTGGAAGAAATCAAGAATAGGACACTATCCCTAATCTCAGGGGTACCTTTTCAAGCTAAACAAAATGTTCAGACCCAGGGTGAGAAACATGTCATGTGTAATGAAGAAGATGAGGCTCCTGAAGTCTATTTAGGAGTGACTATGACAAAGTGTCCTTCACAAGTGGAACCATTTTATGTTTCCCTGGTTATAAATGGAAAAATAATTAGAAATTGTATGCTTGACTCTGGAGCATCTACAAATGTCATGCCTTTGGCCATCATGCAACAAACTGGATTGAAAATTGACAAGGCATGTGGAAAATGTTATGCTATGGATGCCAGAGAGGTACCAGTTATTGGAATCATGAAGGATGTAGATTTCAAACTGGCAGCATTTTCTGAAAAGAGATATAAGATGAATATAACAGTGGTTGACATCAAGCCACAGTATGGTATGTTGTTGTCAAGAAGATGGGCAGCACTAATTGGTGGAAGTATGCAGCTGGACCTGTCATATGCCATGATTCCAATGAATGGCAGGGATGTTAAGCTAATCAGAGAACAAAGATCATCAGAGACAGTGGAAGACCAAGAAGCAGAGGAATAGGTATGCTTTGTAGACACTGACTGTGATAACTTCAAGATTGTCTCAGATGATACAGAAGATAAAAAGAAAAATGCCTGCATTGAAGAATTGGATCAGCGAGGTTTGTGGACCATGTTTTTTGATGGAGCTTGTGCAAAAGAAGGCTCTGGAGCTGGAGTTGTTTTCCTGTCTCCAACTGGTAAGCTCCTCAAATTCTCTTTCTTGCTGAGGTTTGATTGCACAAACAACATTGCAGAATATGAGGCTTTACTCTTAGGCCTAAATATTGCTCTCAAACATGGAATTAAAATGTTAAGAGTATTTGGGGATTCTGAGCTGATTGTATCCCAAATTAGAGATAAGTATGCTTCAAAAAACAAGAGATTGAAACAATACAAGCATGCTGTTTGGGATACCATTGAACTATTTGATGCATTTTCAATAGGCTGGGTAGAGAGGTCAAAGAATGTTATGGCTGATTTCTTAGCCAATGTTGCAATAAGGCCAGATGACATCACTCTGTCAGATGTTACAAATGTAGAAGTTAAAATTAGGCCTGCAATACCAGAAAATATATGCAGTTGGCAAGTGTTTAATGATGATAGGGATTTGTTGAAATTTTTGCACTGCATAGATGAATATGAGAATCAAGAAATTGATTTCCAAGCTTTTGTAGAGACTATAGATGGAAAAGAAACTCTTGTGGGAAAAGAGGTAATTCAATTGAAGACTAATAAAATCCCTAGAGGGTTGGTAGCTTTGGAAAGAGCCTTTGACAGTAGAGACAAATTGGTCACAAGGACATCTCCCACGAATAAGGAAGATTTAGAAGAGATAAATTTGGGGACATCTCAGGCCCCTCAGAAGGTATACATTGGTAAACAGCTCAAACCACACATTAGGAGTATGCTGATTGCATTACTGAAAAGGTATAAACATGTTTTTGCTTGGTCATATGAGGACCTAAAAGCCTATAGGGAAGATTTATTCCAGCATGAGATCCCATTGAAGCCTGAAGCTAAGCCATTTAGACAAAAGCAAAGACCTATTAATCCTACCTTAGCTCCCAAGATGCAAGAAGAACTCAAAAGGCTCAGGGAAGCTGGAATAATTGTGCCAATCAGGCGTTCAACTTGGGTCTCTAACCTTGTCCCAGTCAGAAAAAAGAATGGTGATATTAGGCTTTGTGTTGACTTCAAGAACTTGAATGTATCCTCTTTAAAGGATAACTATCCACTGCCTAATATGGAAGCTATGTTGCAGAGAGTGACTGGTTGTGAACTCTTATCCATGATGGATGGATTTTCAGGTTATAATTAGGTGAAGGTAAAGGAATCAGAACAGTATAAGACCACCTTTACCACTCCATGGGGAACTTATGTGTATGTTAGAATGCCCTTCGGACTAACCAATGCAGGTGCTACATTTCAAAGAGCAATGGATGTTGCTTTTGCAGGGCTGATTGATTCAATTCTGGCTGTATATCAGGATGACTTGACTGCTTACTCAAAGAAAGAAGAGCAGCATTGTTTGCATCTGGAGCAGATTTTCATAAGAGCACTAGAGTATGGTATTTCTTTAAATCCAAAGAAGTGTGCCTTTGGGGTAGTTGAAGGAAAGCTCCTGGGACATATTGTTTCCAAGGATGGAGTCAGGATAGATCCAGAGAGAGTGGCTGCTATTGACAGAATTCAAATGCCAAAAACTGTAAAAGGAGTTCAGTCCTTCTTTGGACAGATAAATTTTGTTAGGAGATTTGTTCCCAACTTTGCAGAAACCACAAGGAACATTTCCAAGATGATGAAGAAGGATGCAACTATCCACTGGGAAAGGGAAGCAATAGAATCATTTCAGAGTATCAAAGAGGCAATCAAGATGGCCCCTGTTCTTAAATCTCCTGATTTTTCTAGGCCATTCCAAGTATTTTCATTTGCTTCCTTTCATACTGTTGCTGCATGTTTGCTACAGAAAAACGAAGATGGTTTTGAACAGCCCATAGCTTTCTTCAGTATGTCCTCACAGGCCTCTGAGTTGAAGTATGATATTATGGAAAAACAGGCATATGCACTAGTCAGAGCCATCAAAAGTTTCAGACCATACTTGGTAGGATCATATATAATTGCATATGTACCCCATGCAGCAGTCAAAGACATTTTCACTCAGCAGGAGGTGACTAGAAGAAGGTGCAGATGGATAAACAAACTGCAAGAGTTTAACATAGACATACAAATTACCAAGTTGGTAAGAGGACAAGGATTAGCCAGGATGATGGCACAGTCAAACTTGGAAGCATGCCAAGTTAATGCAGTCCAAAATGAGAGTGTAAATGTATCAGGATCTGAATGGTACAAGGATATTATCTACTACTTGCAAAATCTGAATTGTCCTTCCCATTTCAGTGACAGTCAAAAGAGGACTTTAAAGTTACATGCAATCAGGTATGTTATTGTTCAAGGTGAGCTATACTGGAAAAACCCTGATGGTGTGCTGTTGAGATGTGTGGATAAGGATATGGCTAACAATGTTTTGATTGATATGCATAAAGGATTGTGTGGTGGACATTATACTGCCCAAACAACAGCTCATAAAATTCTCAGAGCAGGATATTGGTGGCCCACTCTCTTTTCAGATGCACAAAAGTTAGTGAGGAAGTGTGACCCTTGCCAAAGATTTTCAGGAAAGCTGAAATATGATGGTGCTTTACCCCTCAGAACTGTAACTGTGGATGCTCCATTTCAGCAATGGGGAATTGACTTCATAGGGGAAATTGCAGACAAATCAAGTGGGGGACACAGTTGGATTTTGGTGGCAACTGATTACTTTACCAAATGGATTGAGGCCATTCCAACTAAGAGAGCTACAAGTAAGGTGGTGACAGATTTCATGCTAGAAAATATTATCATCAGGTTTGGAGTACCATTCAAGGTAGTCACTGATAATGCTATGTGCTTCAGATCAGGTGAATTTGTTGATTTTTGCAACAGGTATGGGATAAATCTATCATATACATCACCATATCACCCACAAGGGAATGGTCAAGCAGAATCAAGCAATAAAAGCATCATGAAAATTGTCAAGAGGATACTGGACAAGAACAAGAGAGCTTGGGACTCAAAATTAAAGTTAGCCATATGGGCTGACAGAGTGATAGTAAAAAGGGCTATTGGAATGTCACCCTTTGAGCTAGTATATGGTGCATTAGCCAGATTGCCCATGAACAATCTTCTACCAGTTTACAAGTTCATCCAAGAGAATGATGAGGAGATTGAAGATTCCATGACAGAAAGAGTGAACCAGCTGGTTGCACTGGATGAAAACAGAAGAAAAGCCCACCAGATTAATCTCAAGAGACAACAAGATATGAAATATCAGTTTGACAGGAGAGTTATAAAAAGAAAGTTTCAAGTCAATGATCTGGTGCTCATTTGGAATGCAAAGGGTCAAGAAAAGGGTAAACATGGTAAATTTGAACCCTTATGGATGGGCCCATATCAGATTTGCAGTGCTCATGGGGAGGATTCTTATTTCCTCCAGGCCCTAGATGGTGAAGTTCTGGAATTGCCTGTGCATGGCCAATTCCTTAAGTTCTATTTTGCATAAATGACAGGTCGCTGTGCACATTTGTAAAAAACATGTATGTAGTGTAAATGTCTTGTGCAGTTCGTGCTTTTTAGTTTTTTGCCTGGTCTGCCCGGAGATCTGGTTCTCGCTGCAGGTTTTCACCTGCATGTCCCCATTCGGAGCCAGTGTTAGCACTCATTTTGACCTGGAGGTTGATTTTTCATGTTTAGGGGGTTTCTTCATTTGAACCCTATATCTTCTTGCCCATTTTCCTAAGTGTTGGACCTCCTCGGCATTTTTCAGCTGCATCATCATATTTTCTTTGAGGAGGAGATCATCATCATCATATTGTCTTCGATGATGGTCCGCATCATCATGTTTTCTGTCGACTTTTTTTTCATCAGGATCATCATATTTCAATATCGGGTGATGTTTGGATATCATCCCGATCCTGCTGATGAGCTACAATGTGCCTTAATTTTCTTGCGGAGGGTGATTTTTCAAATATCCGGTGATCTTCCAATTATCACCCTGCCCTTTTATGATGATGATGTCACCCCGATCTTCCGAGGGGGTTATTTTCTGAGTTGTTCGACCCAACTTGTTTTTTCTTAAGGGTCGTCATCATCATGATCATATTTCCAGTTATCGCCGTGTTGCTTGCGAGGGTCATCATATTTTCTGCCTGCATGATCTTTCGCGGGGTGATATTTTAACATCGGGTGATCTTTGTTAAGATCATCCTGATGATGTTGCTGTAAAGTTCTAAGTGTGACCCAATTTTTATCGTGGTCATCATATTTTGGACGTCAGGATGATCTTAGTCAATATCATCTTGATGTTGTTGTATCACTTCATGTTCGTTGTTTTATCATCCTGATGATGCTGATATCAAGGAGATATCCGCTTGTCGGCTTCGTACATTATCTAGTGGGGGGTGATCTTTTCAAATATCTGGTATATTCATCTATCACCCCGATCTTACAGTGGAGCTACAGTGCAGCATGATATTTGTGCATCAGGATGATATTTTCAAATATCCGGTTATCTTCCGAATATCATCCTGATGTCGATATGATGATGACGTCATCCGGATATGAGGAGGTGCGCAGTAGGCAGATATGCTGATGATGTCAGCAGGATATGACGATGACGTCATCAAGATGTTCATCGGCCAGACTTTTGGTATCGGCTAAGCAGGAGGATCTTCCTCCGATGGATCAGGTTGTGCCGATGAAGGCGATTATCATGCAGGTGATATTGCGATGATGATGCTGATGTCAGGGTGATTTTTCGAGCAACAGGATATCATGCTATTGGAGGATGATGATGAAGTCTTATACTAGTGTCGTCAGGAGCAAAAGCACCGACATCATATATGCTCGTGGCCTAGTATATAAAGTGTTGAAAAGGTCGCCGCGGGGTGCATGTGGGATAATTGATATCCTGCATATTTTCAAATATCATGACGATGTATCCTGGCGGGAAGTGGTTGCGATCGACTGTTAGATGTTTTTCCCAAGGCCGCGGGTTGGTGCGCCATTAATGGCAAAGGTTGCAGAGGTATGGACGGATCTGGTACCCGATTGAAGATCTGGATCCCTAGGCGGCGGCGCAAGGCTCGAGATTTCTTCCTGTCTCCTCCCCTACCTACTGCATTCATGTTTGGGCGCCAATCTGGTAATGCGTTGAGCGCCATTTTTCTGATACTGTGTATCTGGCGGGATTTTTGGTCAACCATGTAATTAATTGCTGTGGTACACTACCTGGCTGTTATAAGCAGGAAGTGTTACTCATTTGTGGTTGTTGAAAGTTGAAGATTTTTGGCTCTGTAATTCAAAACAAGCTGATCTGGTTGCTCTGTACAGCTTAACCTGTGAGTCTATGTATCTCTTGTTGTATGTTTTGGCATGAACCCACTGATTTCATGATTAATCTTATATGAGAAATGCTATCTTAGCATGTGTTTTGTTAATTCTGTCTCCAGTATTGCATGTATTCTTCTTCTGAATCTGGATATTTGGGTAATGTTTAGATTCTAGAGCATAGAATTCCTATGTTGAATGTCTGATCTTTTAACTTCTGCTCAAGGGGTAGATTAAACTATTTTCAGGTTGAACATTGGGAAGGGTATACTGCAGTAGGGATGCCATAAGTAGAGATAACTTAACACTCTGTATTGGGAGATATCTGTAAGGCAGGTATCACATATATCCCCCTGAAATCCAGTTTTAGTTGTTCATGCTGATCATTCACAGGTGTATGTCTACTGACTCCAGGCCCTGGATAGGCACCAATCTTGCTTTGTGTTTGTGTTACAACCATGTCCAGCTTTGCATCCAAACTTAAAATCAAAATCTAAATCTAAAACAATCTTTAGGACATTAGAATTAGTTTTAGGATCCTCAGTCCTCTGTCTACAACTGCAAATAGGCCCAAAGCTAGCCCCTTTGCTCTTATCTTTCAGTTTTGGTCTACTCACAGGAGGACTTATCTGCTTTCTGTCAGCATCCCAGCCTTGTATGCATATCCTCATGGATGTTGAGTAGGGAATACCCCCCTAGGTCTTGCAGAGCCTAAAGAAGAAGAGGAGATAAAATATAGAGTCTATCTCCTACACTGTTGGCCCCTGGCCCAGAGATCCTGTTGATCACTGATGACTACCTTGTAGGGAAATCTGGGAATAAGCATCCAGTCTGGGAAAAAGTCAACAGATGGTATCTTGCACCTTTGGATTATAATGACGTTGCTTCTGCCGAAAAGGCTTAACCTCTGTCTTCAGAGGAATTGTATGAGACAATTCCCTAGGCGTAAAAACCTTCAGATCCTCATAGGACCAAGCGAAGATGTCTATGTATTGCTGGAAGAGTAAGATAAAACTTTCACTTTCAGAAGGTGAACAACACTTGCCGAGATTGACGAGCCTAGGCTCATCCATTGTGCCAATGTTGACCTATTGATACTCAGCTGACGTTCTTTCTTGTGCATTGACTCGATCTTGAATGTATCGGTCATGTCTGTCAAATATATTCTCTAAGGACACAAGTCCCTTAGGAATTTTATTGCCCTTGAGCTGTACGACCTCATTCTCTGTATCTCCTTCATGGATATTTTCAGTTTCTTCTATTAGAATTTCCCGATGTGGAGAAAAACTTCCTTCAAAGAAGAGACCTTTGAAATCGTCATCCATTCCCAAAAAGTTGATAATGTGCTCATCATTGTTAAAGACTTGCCAATTTTCTAAGTTGTCAGGTACCGCAAGCCTATAGATTAATTCGATGGTGAAAGCACTTTGCCTGAAGTCTGAATTTGGCATGAAAAGAGATGCGGATATTGCTAGAGCATTGGCTTTACTATTCTCCATCCTTGGAATGCATTCAATGGCGAAAGCTTCAAACCATTCAATGGCTTCCCAGACACGGTTTCTGTAATGTCGGAGACGATCTTTCTTGACCTAGAATTGTTCTTTGATCTGCTTCACGATCAATTCGGCATCTCCTTCGACCTTCAGCAACTTGATTCCCATGTCATGTGCATTTTTGAGGCCTAACAAAAGTGCCTCGTATTCTGCAGTATTGTTTGTACAATCAAACTGCAGACGATAAGAAAATGGGTAAAGCTTACCCTCAGGAGATATTAATACTACCCCTGCTCTTGATCCGGCTGTTGAACAACTGCCGTCAAATTGCATGGTCCATATGTCAGTAGTGTCTTCCTTATTTGTTTCTGAACAAATAATGGCTTTATCTTCAGCTTCATTTTCAGCCATCATCATGTAAGTGCCTGGACCGGTCTCTTGATATAGAATCTATGCCTTCGGGTCTTGAGACTTTACCACTGTAAAACAGGACTTGGGCTCAGGTTCCAACTTGATCTTACCACCCTTGACGGGGATGGTTGCCGAGGACCAATCCAATTGGATTTCTCCGCCTAAGTCTTTGCAAAAACTTCGGCTTAACAACATTCCATAGCTGACCGGAATATCTGCTACCAGAATAGTCATCATAATTCTCTTCTCTAGACAGGCTGCTAAGGCAACCTGTGCATCTTTCAACTGTCCAACCAACGGCACTGATTTTGATTCAAGTGAATAACACTTGCCTTGGGTTTTGGTGCATGAAAGTCCTAATGCATTCATCACCTGCAATGGCATGACGTTATCTGAAACACCGGAGTCTATGATGCAATTGCTCAACTTGAAGCCGCCAATGTATAGAGATATGTAGAAAGGCTTCGGCTTCTCTCCTGCTGTTGCAGAAGATTCAAGAAGAGTAGGCTAGATAGGAGTCTCTTTTCTTACAAATTTGACAATTCTGTCCAACTAATCAAGGTGATTTTGGAGGTATTCTAGTTGAGAAATTTGGACCTTCGTCTTAATCATGGAATCGACAATATCAAAATTTGCCGTGGATGAATCCGAAGTGCTAACTTTGATGTCCTCTTGAGGTAACTTGGCCGCATCTCTAGACTTCTCTTTTGCTTTCAATTTTTCTTCTTCCTCCTTTTGAGCTTTCAAGTGCTGCGCCCGAGTGAAGACTGGCATGGAATAATGTTCGGTATTGACCGCAAGAGAATATTGTCAAATATTGTCATGGTCTTCTTCAAATGTGGATTCATCTTGAATGTATCCCGTAGCAGAGTCGCCATCAAGGTCATCCATCTCAGGATGAACAACACTTGAACTTGAGGGTCCAGCATCAGCAAAGCCCATGATTTGATTCATTCTTTGACTTTCGAGACAAGTAGCTCCATTATGCTCGTTGGTTTCATGGAAGGAGCAAAAATATGCTCTTGGTGGTGGAGCTTCAGCTATTGGCTTTGCTGGAATTGTTGGTAACCTTGGCCTATAATTGTTATTATAGGGCTGGAAATTGTTTCTTCTATGTGGTGGCTGATATTGCTGCGGAGGTGGTGCCTGCTGCGACATTTGCCTCTTCATGATTGTGACATCATTTGCCACCTTTTGAAGTAGTGGATCTGCAGAATTCTAGATCAGAGGCCTAATGGAATCCTTCTTCATTTTACCTAAAGTGATCATATGATCCTCCAGTTCTATAGCGTGCTCTTGTGCAATGTCAGTTCTGTCTCATGAGCTGATTTGAGAAGAAAAGAAATTTCAGATCGCAAAGCATTGATGAAGCTACTCAACAGGATCTCAGGTGACGGATTCATAGTAACTGACAGCCTGGTGACAAGACAATTAAATCTTGCAATGAATTCTCTCATTGGCTTGTGTGACTCCATCTTTGAATTTGATAGTTGGGCAAACAACAAGTGGCTATCCTCAACAGGCCTGAATCTGGCCAAGAATTTCTCACTCATAGTATTCCAGTTGGTGATGCAACGTGCTTCAAGATGGTTCAACCAATCTGCTGCATTGCCAGTCAAGGTCTCAACAAAGAGACGTACTGCAACATCCTCATGAGCCACGCTCAAAACAACACAAGCTGTAGTGAATGCTGAAATATGTTCGTCGGGGTGTTGGCTTCCATTTCCATGAAACCTTGGAAAGTGCTTTCTTGACCCCTTTGGAAGATCATGATTTCCAGTGAGGGCAAGCGGACCGATTGCATTTCCCCATGGTAAAGGAGGTCCACGCCTATTGTTGTCGTTGTTGGCGTTGTTGCCGACTCCTGCATTGTTATCACCCATGTCTTCTCTTGTCAGATCTGGTATATCAGGATTGGTAGAAGATGAGCCTTCAACGTCTGCAGTACCGAAAGTTGAAGCAAGTGGATCAGCAAGACTCCTTCTATTCCGCCTCTGATATACTTGGTACGCCAAATTGCTTAGTTCCACGCAGGTGGGGGTAACACTGGTCTTCCTGCAGCAAGATTTGCCTTTCTTTCTTCTTCGTCAAGAATCGTGGCTGTAGCTCTCCAATGGGCAGGATTCTTTCTTTCAACAAACACAAATCTTCTCAAGCTATCAACAATATCTTCTTGTTCCTATTGAACTAGAGTCATATGCGGCTACAAAACAGGTGCAATAGGTCTCTAGATGGTCATATATGCAAAAAAACAAAGCTTAGCTTCAAAGTAAAAATCTCGTGCCCCACGGTGGGCGCCAAAAACTGTTAGCGCTATATTTTGCACTTTTCGGTGAGAAAGCAAAACGGACAGCATGTATAGTACAACTATTCTTTCAATTAGGAGGGGAAGCTCCCTCAACAAGAAAATTAAAAAGACGTTTACAAAATAACCTATCTTTTTGGTTTCTCAGGGCACGAGCACAAGGCAATGAAGCTCTTCTGCAAGGCTATAAGATTTTCTAAAGCTTTCCAGAAAAAAATAACTAACTCTATCTTAAAACAATTTCGATTTCTTTAAGTAAATTCAGAGCATAAAGAAATCGAAGGAACAACTTGGAGATTTTCAATACAAAAGAACAAATACAACTCAACAACAATTGCTCATGCACAAAGTCATGAACAATTTAGACAACTCTTGACAACAAGATAGATCTCTGAAACCATGATGCATATTCTCATTAATCAAAAGGCAAGAAACAATAACACTGCTTGAACAATAAAATACGAGCAAAAATTAGTCTCAGCATTTACCATTGATAAGTTTAAGTGTGTAGAATACACTTATTTATACCCTAAAAAGCAAAGATGCAAGGAAATAAAAGGAAGAGTTAACTAACACTCTTCACTCTAGATCTAATTGCTACATGGGAAGCATGCAAGCTTATTAGCAATTAAAACTAAAAGTATCTTGTCATGCAATTTAGTTAACTGAACTTGTATGTTATTACACATTGAGATCCAACTTAGATATTTTGCATGATTTCCAAAAAGCAAAATCTAAAAATAAATTTAACTTTAGTTAACAAAGACAGTTCTCAAAATAGAAGCTGCTTTGGAAATCTCTCCTGTTGCAAAAAATAAGTCCCTTCTGCAAAATGTGAAAAATAAGCTGACTAAGAATTGAGATTTCTCTCAAATTCCTCAACCTTGGCTTCATCTAGCATGATCATGGACTCAAGGTGAACCGTCCTCATTTGCAAGTCTATGGCAGCATCCTCTGTGATTTTCTCAAACACTTCAAAGTCTTTCTCAGCCTTGGCACACTTTAATGCAATATCAACCAGGAGGTACATTTTGTCAACATGAGGGTCTCCACAAAACTTTCCACGGATCGGCTGAATGAACTCTTCCTATAAAACATGAATGAGGCAATTTACGCCTTCCTCACTGAAATACCTACATGGAATGGTTTGGACAAAATCAATGGCATATTTTTCAATGCCTAGGAGCTTTTCTTTCCATATAACCAACTCCGAGGCTATATTCTTTGAGGAATAAACCAAGAAGGAATACTGGTGAGTCCAGGAGAAAATTGCAGCCTTCTGATCTGTCGTTATAGGCCTCAAACCAAGTGCACGCAACCTGACCATCAATCTATCATATACTGGCTCCATGTCTTCATACACTCAATGATATTCTGGATTCCAAGGAGGACATCCTTAGAATTGGACACCACTTCTGATAACTTCGCTAGAAAGTTAATGTTCTTCACTCTAAAATGGTCCACCCAATCCCTAGTGTGCTTGCCATACACCACCAGCTGACTCAACTATTTTTGCTCATCGGTAGACTCCATCACCTGTGGCAAAAAGAGTGAAGGAGGTGACGGAGAATGCAGAAGCTGCGAAATGTACTAACATAGCTGCTGGACTTCTGATTTCAGGGCAGCCTTGTCCTCTCCATCCTTCAATACCCTGTTTCTCATAGTATCTGTAGCAGCCTCCAAAATATTCACTGCTGTCTGTCGTGTGTTATGACCAAAACAAGTCTTGACAATATGATAATCCTCAGGTTCAACTTCTCCAATTGCTTGGTCCTTAGAAGGAACAACAGTTTCTAACACTAATTCTCCTTCACTTGTCTTTAGAATCCTTGACTGCTTCTTGGGCTTCTTTATAGATGGCTCCTTGAAAGTCTTGGTCAAGGTACTGAAATCTAGCTGGTAGGATGGCCTTTTCTTTTTCTCACTGACTGCTGTATGAAGCCAAGCTAAAGTAGACTATTGAAATGTTGGCTTTGGACGACTTTCTTTTTCAACACCCAGACTTGGCGTGACTTCGGCCTCAGGAGGTGCAAAATGAATATCCAGCTCTAGGTCAAAATCCAACACTATGTTGGGTTCGAACTCTAGGTCCACCTCCATCACGGTGTTCACTTCAACTCCTTGCATGACCTCAGGTTCTCCTGCATCGTTAACTCCAGATGAGTTATGTGGCGTTGAATCAATAGGTATAGGAGATTGGTGAGGCTCAGGTATCCTCTGCGGTGCCGGCAAATTCCCTTCTTCCAAAGAGGAAGAAGTAGAAGTGGTAGGCGAACTAGGCTCGGCTGGTGGCAAAGGGGTTGCCTCTGGTTGCTGCTATGCTAGGGTTTGAGCCTTCCTTTTCGGGGTCACCCTCAAGGGTTCTTCCCTAGTAATGTTAGTCGCTTGGGCCTTCCCACTCACTACCTTGGATTTCAAGCACGGAGTCAAATAAGTAGGAGAAGATGGCGGCTCTACTGTAGATGCCTTGTCTTTGGGTGTGTTTGTCGTCTTGCTCCTTTGACTGTTGATGAACATCCAGCTTCTTTTCACCACTCCTTTGGTTCTTTCTGCAATGGAGGTGATCTCTTGAAGTGACCAATCCATTGGCGGCAATGGTTGTGAATCAATTCCCTAGTTGACAAATTTTGGGGAGAGAATTAAACCATCTTCGTGCAAGTCTTTCCCACTCTTGTCAAGGAAAACTGGAATCTGCTCCAAGGTGAAGTGACTATAACTCCTTCGCCGAAGCTCATACTCATCCTGACAATTGACCCAGAAATCCTCCATAGTAGGTACATGGGCAAATTTGCCGCTGAGTCTAGATTTCATCACTTGATTAGGGTCATGTGTGCGTTTCTCCTTGAAGGTCTTTAGGCCGAATTTGGATATTCTTCACCAATTACTTTTGCATCAGCAACACTTTTGCACTTGAAAACACCCATTTGAATAGGAAAGTTCATTGCCATCTTATGTCTACTATGTAGAAAATTGTGTACTATCTGGCGCAGGAACTCCATGAGGACAACCTCATCGGATGGATACTTTGGAAGCATGTATGGACATGATGTAAACCCGTAGGATCTGATATGGGAGAAGGTAGGGAATTGAATATACCAATCCGTCCATTCCCAAATTATTGCTCTGGCTTCTCCTGAAAATCTGACATGCATCTGGTTCTCCAAGTCATGTACCGTGAACATCAAGAATGCATCGTTGACTCACTGGAAGTGTTTCTAAGACTGAAAAATCAAGCTGAGGATACAACCTGACAATCTTGATGTTTTGCAAAGAGCCCACAAAGTTCAACCCGACAAAGTGATGTTGCTTGGCCACCATGAATAGCAAATACGACACCATCCTAAGTTCGTGAGTTCGTGTGAAGTCTGTTGGTTTTTCTTCTGAATCAGCATTAGGGTTTGCCAGTTCTAATGCACAGGCAGATTCAACCAACTGAATACAGGAGGTTGCGTGAGCTCCTCCCCTTCACTTCTAGTTCTGCCGCACCAAGGGGGGTGTCCCTATTTGATAAAAGTATGACCTTGACTAGCTCATTGACAGAAAGATATAACTTGACAGCAACAGGCAGAATACTCTCACGTAAGGACCAAGATTTGCATAACAAATCACAAGGTTGGCAACATTCTTGGACATGATGTCTGGTTGGGTATGAGAGCATGCAAGGGTTTCCTACTCCTAATCCTACAACTAACAGATGGAAGGATGAAATGGTTCGATTTGATTTTTGGATGCAAAGTTGGACATGGTGTATAACCTCAACACAGAGCTAGATTGGTGCCTATCCAGGGCTTGGAGTCGGTAGACATACACCTGTGAATGATTAGCATGAATAGCTAAAACTGGATTTCAGGGGGATACACATGATATCTGCCTTACAGATATCTCCCAATACAGAGTGTTAAGCTCTCTATACTTATGGCATCCCTATTGCAGGAAGAAAGATACATGCAAAACTGGAGACAGAATCAGCATAACACATGCAAACATAGCATTATTCATATAAGATTAACCATGAAATCAGTGGATTCATGCCAAAACGTACAATAGGAGATACATAAACTCACAAGTTTCAACTGTACAGAGCAACCAAAACAGACTGTATTGTGTTACAGAGCCAAATGTTCAACTTTCAACAACCTAAACAATGGTAACACAGTCTGCCTATATTGGCCAGAAAGTGTACCTCTAGCATTAATTACATGGTTGACCAAAAATCCCGCCAGATACACAGTATCAGAAAAATGGCGCTCAATGCATTACCAGATTGGCGCCCAAACATGAATGCAGTAGGTAGGGGAGGAGACAGGAAGAAACCTCGAGCCCTGCGCCACTGTCCGTTGATGTACACCTTCAATCGGGTACCAGATCCGTCCATACCTCTGCAACCTTTGCCATTAATGCTCATCTACCTCGCAGCCATCGGGAAAACATCAAACAGTGCATCGCAACTGTTTCCCGCCAAAATACCTCATCGTGATATTTTAAAATATGCAGGATATCAATTATCCCACATGCACCCCGCGGCGACCTTTTCAATACTTTATATACTAGGCCACGAGCATATATGATGTCGGTGCTTTTGCTCCCGACGACACTAGAATAAGCCTTCATCATCATCCTCCAACAGCATGATATCCTGTTGCTTGAAAAATCACCTTGACGTCAGCATCATCATCGCAATATCACCTACATGATAATCGCCTTCATCGGCACAACCTGATGCATCGGAGGAAGATCCTCCTGCTTAGCCGATACCGAATGTCTGGCCGATGAACATCCTGATGACATCACCGTCATATCCTGCTGACGTCATCAGCATATCTGCCTACTGCGTACCTCCTCATATCCGGATGACGTCATCGTCATATTCGCAACATTGGGGGATCTTCATAAGATGAGTAATGTTAGAAATATGACCCCCCGGACCTTGATGACGTTACCACCACATGTCGGCATCAGGATGATATTCGGAAGATAACCGGATATTTGGAAATATCATCCTGATGCACAAATATCATGCTGCACTGTAGCTCCGCTATAAGATCGGGGTGATATATGAATATGACAGATATTTGAAATGATCACCCCCCACTGGATAATGCATGAAGCCGACAGGCGGATATCTCCCTGATATCAGCATCATCATGATGCTGGAACAAACATACATCCGGGTGATATTCAAATATGAAAATATCACCCCCTCCTTCGGAAATATCATGATGCAGATAGGCAGAGAAATAGATATCACCCTGACATAAGAATGACGTCAGCATCATCAGGGTGATAAAACAACGAACATGAAGTGATAAAACAACATCAGGATGATCTTGACTAAGATCACCCGATGTTCAAATATGATGACCCCGATGAAGATCGGATCATACTTAGGACTTTGCAGCAACATCATCAGGATGATCTTAAATAAGATCACCCGATGTTAGAATATCACCCCAGCGAAAGATCATGCTGACAGAAAATATGATGACCCTCGTAAGCAACATCGGGGTGATGTCCAGAAATATGATGATGATGACCTCCTCCAAAGAAAATATGATGCTGATGTTAAAACATGCTGAGGAGGCCCAAAGACTTAGAACTTTTTTGGATTTTTTGGGAAGGTGCCTGCATGAAAATTGCTCAGAAACTGACAGTGAAATCAGGCACCAACAGTGGCTCTGTCTGGGGACGTGCAGGTGCAAGACTGCAGCGAGAACCCCAGATCTCTGGGATGCAGACCAGTCCCTTATCCATTGGGCACAGAGTCAAATACTGCACTGACCTGCATCACCAAACACACTTGATGGCCTAAGGCCACCAAGAAAAGAAAAACATGTATCTCCCTTTGTCAAATATCTTGTTTTCATCTGCATGCACTGGGTCAAGCTTGGAGATACTATAGAGATCCACCCACAAACAAATCTTGTCATCTGCATACTCAACCCTCTGATTTGGCTTGTCATTGTCACCCCTATGCAGACAACCTTCAGCATCCGGCAACAAGTGGATGCAGAATGTATCAGGCAATGCATACTCAAAGGGAATATAACACATGTTATCATTTGTATCAGCATTATGCATTGCAAAATGATCTCCTAGCTGGATTGAAAATTGAAAGCACTCGAAGTCCACCACACAACTAGGAAAGTCGGAGCTCATTTCATATGCTGGCCTCTCAAAAGAAAAGCTTTCAAATTCACAATTGTGCACATCATGTACACAACCATCTGGTACACCAAGCTGGAAAAGATCAGGCTCTGGCACCTCTTTCAAATCAGGCACATTTTCATAGTCACTTACCTGATGTATGTTGTTCCCTCTTTCATCAAGATGAGAAACAGAATCCAAACCAAAAACAATGTCTAGATCCTCACCATACTCAAATAAATCCTCATCACCATATGTGTCAAAGACGGGTGATCCAGGTACATCAGCTTGATCATAGTATGCCATTTGTTCATGGGCAGCAGAACATGCATCTTCATCACCAATGGATTCCCTTTGTGGAGGAGTATCAGCTTGTGTGTCATAAGCAAAACAGCCATCAAATGAAAAACAATCATGCTCTGAACCAGCACTTGTTTCAATCTCTGACTGCTCTTCACGATCCCCATGTGTTTGAAAAGAAGTCAATGGGTCACACATAGGACTGTTTCTCTGTTTGCTTATATCTTCTCTGTCTTGAGTACAATACTCACAATTATCTCCACAGGTCCATTCCAAAAGTTGTTCATTGCTGTCCACAACCTCGTTATTGTTTTCATGGTCAGATGCCTCATCATTGCAATGGGAATCCTCATTAGTCCTTTCACTAGCACCTTCAATATTCATCTTTTCATCTTCACATGATGCCTTAATTATTTGGTCATTTGCAGCTTCACAACTATTTTTCACACCAAGGCCAGGGGACAGGGATTTCAGCAGGTGCACATTTCTGATTTTTTCTATTTTTTCTATGAACTTGTATGCCATCTGCATACTTGTCACCTTGAAATCCCTCAGTAATGCACTAGAGCCCTCCTCAAAAGCCTCAAAGAATATGCCAACACAGGCTGAAATATCAGGTCTGAAGACTTCTGGGATCTGTGAAAGGGCTATTGCAAACCTATGACTGAAATCAACACATGGCTCTTCATCTTGTTTTCTGATTCTCATCAATTCTGCAACAAGATCAGCCGGTTCTTTCGCAAATTCTTCCTTGAAACAGTCAGCAAGCTCATCCCAACAGGCAAAGGATCCTTTTGAAAAGCTCAAATACCAGTCTTTTGCTTTTGCATCAAAGGACCTAACAAAAAACCTCATCCACATATCCTCATCTCTAAATGAATGTTTTCCCATAAAACTGTGAAAATTTTGGATATGTGCATTCCCATCACACACACTGTGACCACTAAATCTAGGCATCTGACAATATATCCTAGCAGGCATAGTTTCTACTTTATAATCCACCCATGACAAATCCAGTTGGTCATACAAAGGATCAAAAGGGCTGAGAAGAGGTTTAGCCTTCTAACTGGCAGACACAACAGGGTTACTGCTTTTTAACTGGGCCTGCTCAGCCTCTAAGAATATCAACCTATTTCTTATCTCTTCTATTCTTCTATCCAACATTTCACCGCTGAGTATGGGATAATTCATACTTGGATTCATGAAATTTCTATTTTCAGACATCCCTTGCATTCCTAAGACCTGTAACCTCCCCTGGCATCTAACCTATGCAGCAAAATAGCAAATATAAAGGGGAAGGAACAAGGTACCTTTCTTATATAGATGCTGAAGTCTAAACAGCACATTTTCTGTCACAACACACACATCAACTTTTCATGTGCACTTGAATCTTTTGCAGAGTCGCCACCTCTCCAGCGAGGACAAAATTTTCAGCAGCTGAAAGCTATTTTTTCCAGGTTCATTCCACCAGCAGAGCATCATTTTGTTAGTGACTCAAATGGGCCACAAATATATCATTTTTTTTTATCAGTCCGTCCCCAGCAGAGTCGCCATTTTGTTGGTGACTCGGATGGGTCACAGATATAACCCTTTCTCAAATTTCTTCCCCAGCGGAGTCGCCATTTTGTTGGTTTTTCTTCTGAATCAGCATTAGGGTTTGCCAGTTCTAATGCACAGGCAGATTCAGCCAACTGAATACAGGAGGTTGCGTGAGCTCCTCCCCTTCACTTCTGGTTCTGCCGCACCAAGGGGGGTGTCCCTATTTGATAAAAGTATGACCTTGACTAGCTCATTGACAGAAAGATATAACTTGACAGCAACAGGCAGAATACTCTCACGTAAGGACCAAGATTTGCATAACAAATCACAAGGTTGGCAACATTCTTGGACATGATGTCTGGTTGGGTATGAGAGCATGCAAGGGTTTCCTACTCCTAATCCTACAACTAACAGATGGAAGGATGAAATGGTTCTATTTGATTTTTGGATGCAAAGTTGGACATGGTGTATAACCTCAACACAGAGCTAGATTGGTGCCTATCCAGGGCTTGGAGTTGGTAGACATACACCTGTGAATGATCAGCATGAATAGCTAAAACTGGATTTCAGGGGGATACACATGATATCTGCCTTACAGATATCTCCCAATACAGAGTGTTAAGCTCTCTATACTTATGGCATCCCTATTGCAGGAAGAAAGATACATGCAAAACTGGAGACAGAATCAGCATAACACATGCAAACATAGCATTATTCATATAAGATTAACCATGAAATCAGTGGATTCATGCCAAAACGTACAACAGGAGATACATAAACTCACAAGTTTCAACTGTATAGAGCAACCAAAACAGACTGTATTGTGTTACAGAGCCAAATGTTCAACTTTCAACAACCTAAACAATGGTAACACAGTCTGCCTATATTGGCCAGAAAGTGTACCTCTAGCATTAATTACATGGTTGACCAAAAATCCCGCCAGATACACAGTATCAGAAAAATGGCGCTCAATTCATTACCAGATTGGCGCCCAAACATGAATGCAGTAGGTAGGGGAGGAGACAGGAAGAAACCTCGAGCCCTGCGCCACTGTCCGTTGATGTACACCTTCAATCGGGTACCAGATCCGTCCATACCTCTGCAACCTTTGCCATTAATACTCATCTACCTCGCAGCCATCGGGAAAACATCAAACAGTGCATCGCAACCGTTTCCCGCCAAAATACCTCATCGTGATATTTTAAAATATGCAGGATATCAATTATCCCACATGCACCCCGCGGCGACCTTTTCAATACTTTATATACTAGGCCACGAGCATATATGATGTCGGTGCTTTTGCTCCCGACGACACTAGAATAAGCCTTCATCATCATCCTCCAACAGCATGATATCTTGTTGCTTGAAAAATCACCCTGACGTCAGCATCATCATCGCAATATCACCTACATGATAATCGCCTTCATCGGCACAACCTGATGCATCGGAGGAAGATCCTCCTGCTTAGCCGATACCGAATGTCTGGCCGATGAACATCCTGATGACATCACCGTCATATCCTGCTGACGTCATCAGCATATCTGCCTACTGTGTACCTCCTCATATCCGGATGACGTCATCGTCATATTCGCAACATTGGGGGATCTTCATAAGATGAGTAATGTTAGAAATATGACCCCCCGGACCTTGATGACGTCACCACCACATGTCGGCATCAGGATGATATTCGGAAGATAACCGGATATTTGGAAATATCATCCTGATGCACAAATATCATGCTGCACTGTAGCTCCGCTATAAGATCGGGGTGATATATGAATATGACAGATATTTGAAATGATCACCCCCCACTGGATAATGCATGAAGCCGACAAGCGGATATCTCCCTGATATCAGCATCATCATGATGCTGGAACAAACATACATCCGGGTGATATTCAAATATGAAAATATCACCCCCTCCTTCGGAAATATCATGATGCAGATAGGCAGAGAAATAGATATCACCCTGACATAAGAATGACGTCAGCATCATCAGGGTGATAAAACAACGAACATGAAGTGATAAAACAACATCAGGATGATCTTGACTAAGATCACCCGATGTTCAAATATGATGGCCCCGATGAAGATCGGATCATACTTAGGACTTTGCAGCAACATCATCAGGATGATCTTAAATAAGATCACCCGATGTTAGAATATCACCCCAGCGAAAGATCATGCTGACAGAAAATATGATGACCCTTGTAAGCAACATCGGGGTGATGTCCAGAAATATGATGATGATGACCTCCTCCAAAGAAAATATGATGCTGATGTTAAAACATGCTGAGGAGGCCCAAAGACTTAGAACTTTTTTGGATTTTTTGGGAAGGTGCCTGCATGAAAATTGCTCAGAAACTGACAGTGAAATCAGGCACCAACAAAGTCTATGATTTGTCAGTGAATGCAATCACTTATGACAGTGGCCCACTCATAAGTGGTACTTCAATTGGCAATGGTACTGATCGCATAGAACATACATGTCCTGAAACTCCTTCCCTTAGCTTGGCCTGTAATCTAGTTGAGCATTGTGATCATGATAGCGTATTCATCTTTGAATTGACCTCCGCCCACATTCCTTGGAAGTGTGTTCCTCCTTTCTTTTAGCCATTTGCAAGCTAACTTTTGGCATTTATCAGTGGCGGTGGTCCAAACTCTGTCACTTTCTTCAAGGTCCAGGGTGAGTGATTCTTCAAAAAGCGGAATGCCGAGGGCCATCTCTATGTCATCAGGCTTCAAACTGGAGATCAATCTTCCATCCCTTGATCTTACTTCTCTTGATTCAAGAACATAGTGTTGAATACACGAGAGTACAAATTCAAGACTATGGGCAGAGATAGGAAATGATCTGTCTTGAATAAGCCCAAAGTTCTTCAAATTTCTTGCAGCTGCATTTCCTGAATTTACCAGTGGTTCTAAGTTAAAACCCTCACACGAGACTTGGCACAAGTTTGTTTCTTTGACCCTGGAATATTCGTGTTTGAGCAAACATTTGGCCTCGATGGTGACTGACAAATATTGCATGATGACTTGAAGAGGTTCGCTCTGGTGACCTTTATGCACTGAAAATAAACAATCTGGTCTTCTGTATGTTCGCTGCCCAAGAAAAACAAATTTTCTTTTTGCTGTCCAAAATTTAATTTTTGTGAATAAAAATAAACATTTTGCCCTTGGAAAATGAAATTTTGGAGCCACACCCTCAAAGATTCAACAGATCTGAGATCAAACCGGTCTAGGATGATGGAAAATGCCTTTTGCCGAGGTGGGTATGTGTCAGAAATGAGAAATTTTGGACAAATAAGCCTCAAAAATCAATTTTATCTAGGCTGTAGGTGGTGATTTTGCCTTCGAAAAATCATGACCAGCGGTGAAAATCCTTGAAAATTTGCCAAAAATGGCCTCTTGGGTTTCAGCGCTGCCTTGGGGACATGAAAATGGACCCTATGAAAGAAGAGAATAAAGAAAAAGAAGGATAGAAGTGATTGAATTGCCCTCTTTATGCTTCATAGATCCAGAAAAGTTTCAAAAAGCCTCAACAATGACCACCAGTGTAAGAAAGAGACCTTTTGGTGGACAAATTTTCCTCTTAGAGTGAAAGAAAGATGTAGAATGATGCAGGGATAGATGATTTTTGCCCTGTGTGTGAAGATCTAATCTTCAAAGTCTTCAACTTTGCCCTATGCAAGCTTTTCTCCATCCATTAATGGCCGCCATGTGAGAAGTGCAGCCTCAAGTACCATCCTCTTGCCAAGAAAATGATGAAAACTATGCCAAATACCTTCCTTATGGTGAACGCCCTCCTCCTAGGGTTTCATTCCCCAACTTTAACCTTGCTCTGCCTCTCCAACGTTGCACAAACAATAAATGAAATGAGAGAGGTGAAGGGGTGTATTTATAGGAGTAGACCCTCTCTCTCCTGGCGCCAACCTTCACTCTCCTCAATGCCAATTCCTATCCAAACAACACTCCCTCAAAAAGGCGTGGAAATGATCCAAACTAGGCGCCTTTTGTTATACCTCAAAAGGCGTGAGAAAAAGGTCATTTGAGCGCCTTATTCATGGTCACAAAAGGCGTGGCTTTTTGGTGTTTTGTGCGCCATTTCTTGAACATGGAATAAGGCGTGTCTTTTTGTGGATTTGAGCGCCTTTTGGAGGGTGAGAAAAGGCGTGGGATTTAGCCAAAATGCACACCTATGGGAAGTGAGGCAAAGGCGTGAGAAATAGGCCAAAGGAGCGCCTATTTGGAGGTTGCAATAAAGCATGACTTCTAGGCATTTTGAGTGCCTTTTTGGGAGAGGTAAATAGGTGTGGAAATTAGGCAAATGGAGTGCCTATTTGGAGATCACAAAATGGCGTGAGTTTTTTAGGCAAAATGCACGCCTTTTTGAGGTAGTGGAAATGGCGTGGGTTTTCCCTCTTTTAGGCGCTTTTTCTAGACAAGGAAAAAGCGTAGGTTTTGGAGGATTTGAGCGTCGTTCTCTTGATGGCTTTGCCTTGTTGAAACTCTTCACTACTTGGCCATTGAAAAACCTTGATCGCCCCATGGTTTTGGTGCATGAACCTTGCAATTGCTTCATCGTTTCCATGCTTATATATCATGAATTTGACTTTGAGAAACCTTGAAGTTGGCCTTGAAAACTCTGACGGAGGTAGTCTGAATCATCGTCATTCATCACCGCTTCTGGATCTTATCTTTGCCGTAACTTCTCCGTCAGACGTTGAAATGTCTTGAAGTTTAGAAACCAAGCTCATATGATCTGAGACTATCGTCCAAGCTTGTCCTCCATGGATTATACTCACAAATGGAACTCATTCAAGCCAAGAACGCCCAAAAAATGCCTTACAAAAATTTTCAAAATTTTCCAAAATTTAAAAATTTTCAAAATCAAAATTTGATTTGCCAGATGTATTTGCATTGCTTCCCTTGGTTCCTTTATGTCGTTTTGGCCTCCAATTCAACACTTTGACCTCCTCTTTTTGACGTTCTTTCACTGCTCCGTCCTTGATTGGCTTGTCAGAATCTCCTTCATTCAGGCATTGGATCACTATCTTTCGATATATCTTTGTACCTACAGGGTTAGTGCAGTAATGACAAGGCTACACGGTGCTTGTGCAGTATGTTTGGGCACACATACGAAAAATTTCGTATGGGTACAACACAGTCATTAAAGGAAGAAACTCCATATAAGCAATTCACCATCCAAGGAGGAAAGAATCGAATCTCATTTAATGAAGCAACGAATCTCATCAAGATTTATTCCAGCGTCAGCAACCAAACAAGTTCCTCAGCAATCAAACTCATACTATTCATAAGACATTCAATCGTAGCAGTCCTTCATAAGCCTGCAATCACATGTACCATCCATCTAACTCAAGAATAAATATATAGACCAGATCGGGCTTTGATCTTATCCAGCAACTAAAGTTAACACAGCAAATAGTTCACATCGAATTGTGACGGCCATTGAAAGGTATGCATTAATGTTCTTTCTCCATATAATGCCGAAATCTGATATATGTTATGCTTTGTCTTTATGAATAACATATGCTAAAGGATAAGAAAATATATCTTGCTGACTGTATTATCAATTCATATATACATTAGAAGTAATGTTCACATCTTCGATTCTTCATATTATAAACATAGATAGATTTACAAAGTAAATGATTTTGTTTACGATTAATGATTGATGTTAACCATAATTGAATGAACATAAAATAATAGATTGATCTTAGATATGTGATCATGAATATGCATAGAAAGAATAGATTAATATCATAAATGACTATGATTATGCATAAGGAATCAATGATGATGATAATGGAATAATGATCATGTATGATTTGCCAAATATGATATAAGGCCAAGATGTCCTAATTATAAGGCATCATGTGCAAAATGTTAATAAAGACTTGGAAATCATAGGATTGTGCCATCTCCTAAAGGAGGATTAGCCTCATCATTAATCATCTCGCCAATCTAGGTGTAAGGGTAAGTTAAGAGAATGTATTGGACCTAGGTAACGCCAAGAAGATGAAGTACTTCCGGGTGTGAGGTGAAGTCTCTTGGGCCAAGTGTCGAAGTACCTCCGGGTGTGAGGTGAAGCCTTGGGCCTATGGTATGATGAACTCATCAATGTGATCTGTGCCCTACGGTAGGTGGCTCTCCAATAGATGAGGTGGGAAGTCTTTAGAGCCAATTGGTGAGGTGGGAAGCCATCGGGCCTCCGTATGGGATGGTTAGTGTCTCCTTAACAAACCATGCCTATGGAGTTAAAGATGGATTAATGGTAGGGCGACACATGATCCTCTCGAGGATAGAACATAAGGCATATGAATATGAATATGAACATGACTATGAATATGAATTATGTGATTATGAGATAGATGTGTAAAGAATATGAATCTATATTAATTATGATATGAAAAGGAGAATTGAATACTAATGCTCTCTTTTGGTGAGTTGAAATTTTGTGCAAGGTTGTGAAGATTTTTGGCTTACTAGAAGGGGACATTACAAGTGGTATCAGAGCAGTCGTCCTGCCATCTTGTGTGTATATTTGTAACTTATGCAACTATGTGAATATTTTGTGTATGACGTGTATTCTTTATGACTGTTAATATATGTATTGAACTCATTATTAATTATGCTATTAATGAATCTAGATATATTTAGTTTTTGCAATTCTCATCAAGTAATCATGAGGAAGAGTGGGAGAAATACTAGTAGGGCGAGCAGATACTAGATTTATTTCTAAGTATGCCACTCCGAGCTGGCCACTTGGAGCCAAGGGGGCGAGTGACTGCCCTTGGGCTTAGAAAAGAAAATCTACGGGCCTCCTATTGTAGCATTTCCCCAATCCCCACTTGGATTGGTTGTTGAAGGAGTTTCAATCATAAGAGGTATGGATTAAGCAGCATGGATAGGGAAAGAAGGTACAAGTTTATCCACTAAGTACGCCACCCCATGTTGGATAGCCGCATGTCTGCCACTTGGGGCCAAGAGGGATGGTATATCCGCTCTTGGGCTTAGCATGGATAGCTTCGAGCAGACCTATCATGTTTCTCATCCAAGTCCTAGTATGATTAAACTTCCACTATGCATTACAGATATTATGTAGTTTACATATGGTGTATGCTTTAGTATTACATGTGTTCATATGTATACTTGGTGACCTTGGAACGGTGGATGGGTCCACGGTGTAGTATGGGATGCACCGATTCCCCTTTCCAATTGTCCAATAGTATACTTATATGTATTAATGTAAATTATGTGTATTCATTACTTTGTGACTTATGTATTCGAGTATATACTCTATAACTTGTATTTGCATATGCAAGTATGCTCCATGTATGTATGCTTCATGTGTATACTCCATGCCTTACATCTGTTTATACGTATCATCCTTCTATAAGTATTACTTCATGCTTTAACCTTGCTTTGTATGCTTCATACTTAGTGCATCAAGTGTATGCTGTGTGCTTCATATATTACGTGCGTATACTTGTGTATTACATACTATGTTCATGCTTCATGCTTCATGCTTCTGTATAAACTTTGTGTATGCTTCATGTATTACGTGTATTTATGATTTCTATTTCATATACAATTGTGTGCATGTACTTTAACATGGATCTTCTCTCTAATGGATCGAGGGTTATCTAAGGAATTATGTGACGGGAAAGCACAAGGCATAGATAAAATGGTTGCATTTTGGAAGATTATATTCAAGAATTCAAGAAACTATCCATGAGAGTTCCGGAGTCAAGGAAGATCGACTCACGTACTTGTTCATCGAGGGTTTGGATGAATCACTAAGGAATCTAGTAAGTATCTTCAAACCCACAAACTTAGAAGTTGCCGTAGACACGGCACTAAGACTTGAAAAGGATAAGAAACCAAAACCCCTACATAAGAAAGAGAGTTTTCCCAAAGACTTCACTTCCAAGGGCAAACCTATCATAAGGGAAGATGGACACGAGAAACCATATCTTTCTTACAATGACTGTGAAGAGCTAAGGAAAAAGGACCTTTGTTTTGATTGCAAGAAAGAATGGGAGAAAAGACACATTTGTGAACAAGACAAAAAGGTGTGTTTTAAATGCAAAGAAGTGTGGAAACCAGGGCATAAATGGGGAAAAGAGCTCAAGCACACAATATAGAGATCATACTCAACAAAGAAATTCAGGAAGAAAGTGAAGCAACTTCAAATAAAATAAGGAAAGAAAACTGGTCTTAAAATCGAGTGTCCCAAAGAAATAGGAATTGCTTGAGGACAAGCAATCTCAAGAGGGGAGGCCTATCATCACTCGCTGTTTTCCAATTAAAGTTTGGAAGAACTATTATTTACATCTTCTCCTATTCAAGACTTAGCTTCATATTATACTAGCAGGTAGAGATAAATCATAATGAGATAAAGACAAATTAAGTAAAGACAAAGTAAAGTGAAGACAAATTCATAAGAGATGCCGCCAATCCTAAGGAGCTGCTTAAAAGGAACAAAGGTAATATCAAACAAGAAATCTAAACCATTTAATTTGTATAAACCCCAATGATGGAATAAGCGCGATTCTCATCAAGGATAACAAATAACAATTAACAAATGAGAAAGGTGCAATCGTGGGTCGTGACTATTCAAACCACATCCTTCGTGGGTTATATATGGCTGAAGGATCGATGAAGTAAATTATCAAGGAAGGATCATCATCAAATACATCAATTATCATTGAGGAAGAACACACAAATGAATACAACAGCAGTCAAAGGATTCAAACAAACATTTATCATAGAATTGGCCAGTGCATCCATCATCAGTCATTAAAGGAAGAAACTCCCTATAAGCGATTCACCATCCAAGGAGGAAAGAATCGAATCTCATTTAATGAAGCAACAAATCTCATCAAGATTTATTCCAGTGTCAACAACCAAACATGTTCCTCAGCAATCAAACTCATACTATTCATAAGACATTCAATCGCAGCAGTCCTTCATAAGCCTACAATCACATGTACCATCCAACTCAAGAATAAATATATAGACCAGATCGGGCTTTGATCTTATCCAGCAACTGAAGTTAACACAGCAGATAGTTCACATCGAATTGTGATAGCCATTGAAAGGTATGCATTAATGTTCTTTCTCCATATAATGTCAAAATCTGATATATGTTATGCTTTGTCTTTATGAATAACATATGCTGAAGGATAAAGAAATATATCTTGCTGACTGTATTATCAATTCATAAATGCATTAGAAGTAATGTTCACATCTCCGATTCTTCATATTATAAACATAGATAGATTTACAAAGTAAATGATTTTGTTTACGATTAATGATTGATGTTAACCATGATTGAATGAACATAGAATAATAGATTGATCTTAGACATGTGATCATGAATATGCATACAAAGATTAAATTAATATGATAAATGAATATGATTATGCATAAGGAATCAATGATGATGATAATGGAATAATGATCATGTATGATTGGCCAAATATGATATAAGGCTGAGATGTCCTAATTATAAGGCATCATGTGCAAAATGCTAATAAAGACTTAGAAATCATAGGATTGTGCCATATCCTAAAGGAGGATTAGCCTCATCATTAATCATCTCGCCATCCTAGGTGTAAGGGTAAGTTAAGAGAATGTTATTGGACCTAGGTAACCCCAAGAAGATGAAGTACTTCCGAGTGTGAGGTGAAGTCTCTTGGGCCAAGTGTCGAAGTACCTCCGGGTGTGAGGTGAAGCCTTGGGCCTATGGTATGATGAGTTCATCAATGTGAGTTGTGCCCTACGGTAGGTGGCTCTCCAATAGATGAGGTGGGAAGCCATCAGGCCTCCGTATGGGATGGTTAGTGTCTCCTTAACGAACCATGCCTATGGAGTTAGAGATGGATTAATGATAGGGCGACACATGATCCTCTCGAGGATAGAACATAAGGCATATGAATATGAATATGAATATGAATATGAACATGAACATGACTATGAATATGAGTATGAATATGACTATAAATATGAATTATGTGATTATGAGATAGATGTGGAAAGAATATGAATCTATATTAATTATGATATGAAAAGGAGAATTGAATACTAATGTTCTCTTTTGGTGAGTTGAAATTTTGTGCAAGGTTGTGAAAATTTTTGGCTTACTAGAAGGGGGCATTACAGAGATGTACGAGTGCATTAATAGCATGCTTGGCCAAATGAAGGCTTCCATTCATGCGAAAGACCCCACCCTAAAGTTTTACAATGAGCATATTCACCCCATCATCCAGAAAAGGTGGAACAAGTTGAACACCCCTCTACACATGGTTGCATATGCTTTGAATCCAAAATGGTAGGTGGAAAGAGTTGGTAGAATTCTTCCTATTAATGATCATGAGGTGAGGAGTGGCACCATGAAAGGCTTCAAAAAAATATATAGTTCAAAGGAAGCTGCATTGATTAGAGTTGAGTGGATTAAGCTCACAGAACTAGATGGCTACAAGACTTCGACAAGGATTGATAGGCACACTTTGGCACAAGAGAAGCCAGTTAGTTGGTAGACACTCTATAGACCTCCAGCACCATTGCACACACTTGCCATTCGTCTTCTCTCACAGGTTTCTAGTTCCTCAACTGTTGAGAGGAACTGGTCCACATATAGCTTTATCCACTCTCTAAAGAGGAACAAACTTACCTCTGCAAGATCAAAAAAGCTTGTTGCAGTGCATAGTGCTTTGTGTCTAATTGATCGCAAGACACCTTGTTAGAGTTTTATTTCACAGCTTTCAATGCAAAAGCAATATGAACAAATGTGCAGTAGAACAACTCTTCGAATTTGTAGGGGAAGCTCCCTGTAAAATAAAACTTAACTAAAACTATACAATATGAACAAACTTTTCAGGGGTTTTTCATACTCATGCTAAATAAAAGGGAAGATTGCAATATTTTTGGGTATGCAATGTGCGGAAAGGTAGAAACGCTCATTCGATGAGGCAAAGATTTTGTGCTTTTTAACTGGAAACAGGACCTACGCTACACGCTTGTACCATTCAACTAAATTCAGAGGCTGAATGAGACAAGGACACTTGATTTGAATTGGCTAACACTTAAACACGAACACCAAGGTTAAATCGGATACAGGACAAGACAAAGCCACGACTTCATATATTTAGCTTCATTTACAACGCAAAGTTTGCAAATTCATTAAGAGGCTTATCCTTGGGCACAAATGATGATACATTTCATTAAACATTTATCATCGAAAGAAGGCATAATAGATGTTTTGTCATGTCCCCATATCAAGACACTGTTAAAGTAAAGATTTGAACATGATAAAGATGGTTTGTATAATTTTATTTGGGATAATAGAAATAATTACATACATTATATATTATTTAATGAATAATATTATTGTATGAATATTTTATTATAATTAAAATATAATATCCATATTATAAATAACAATATATATAAATATATCTAATAATATAAATATGAATATTCTTATAATTATCTTACATTATAATATAAATACAAATAATATAATATAAATCATATATCATTTATTATGATATAAATGGTATAGTATAAATAATATAAAATATATCATATATTATTTATTATAATATAAATGATATAATGTAAATATAAATAAAATAAATAAACATCTTTTAACCTATCCTCTTATGATAACATAGTTAGGTATGGTTAGAACTAGTTTTACCACAAAAGGGAATTAATATAAAGTAATAAAAATAATAAGAGACATACCTCTTCGAACATATCCCTTGAAAGGGAAATAAATAAAAGTTGTGAGATAGAAGGAAATCATCATAGGAAGAAAGAAGTAATAAAAAGAAATAAATAAATAGCTATGAAGTCAATAAAGGCAATAAAAAAGCAACAACATTAGAATTCATCAAAGATGCAGCAAGAAGATATCACAAGGAAGACACGGGGGCAGCCAAGGCAAGTCTGCAACTATCACAGGTACGCTGTTCATTAAGTAATTAAATATATAGTATAATATATGTTAGTAATATTTCAGTATATATTGTATAAGGTAAATAATGAACTTAGAAAGGAATGAAATTAAATAAATAAAGATATGTCAATAGGTAAATAGCATTTCATGATTATGAATGAGAAATATAATGCTAGAATAATATAATTATGGCAAAAACAAATGAATTATGATTAGTAGTGAAATAAGGTATTGGTTAATTGTCTCATGCTTGAAAGTAAATATGAATGATATAAACTATATGATAATAATGTGAATCTAAGGCAATGAAACCATTTATATGTCAAAAATAAGCATAAAATGAATTATCAATGAAGCCTAGTATGAGGCTATCAATAAGAATAAATTGAGGTTCCATGAAAGAACAAGAATAGAGATGTAAAGATCTCAAATTGATAAAATTGTGGCTCACAAACTCATGATGTAATCAAAAGGATGTTCAAGCCTCATCCTTAATCACTTTAATCAACCCATGAGTATGGGGTTAAGTTAAGGATGTAAAATTGGACCTAGGTGACCCTCAAGCGGATGAAGAACACCGGGTGTGTGTGAAGTCCCTTGAGCCAAGAGACGAAGAACTCCGGGTGTGAGTGAAGCTCTTGGGCCTGTTGACTTTTTTTTTGAATCAGCATTAGCGTTTGCCACTTCTAATGCACAAGCAGATTCAGCCAACTAATACAGGAGGTTGCGTGAACTCCTCCCCTTCACTTCTGGTTCTGCCGCACCAAGGGGGGTATCCCTATAACTCAAGATGTAACCTTGACTAGCTCAAAGATAGAAAGATCTAACTTGACAACAACAAGCAGAATACTCTCATGTATGGACCAAGATCTGTATGATAGATCACAAGGTGGGCAACGTTCTTGGACATATATGTCTGGTTAGGGATGAGAGCATGCAAGGGTTTCCTACTCCTAATCCTACAACTAACAGATGGAAGGAAGAGATGGTTTAGTTTGAATTTTGGATGCAAAGCTGGACATGGTGTATAACCTCAACACAGAGCTAGATTGGTGCCTATCCAGGGCTTGGAGTCGGTAGACATACACCTGTGAATGATCAGCATGAATAGCTAAAACTGGATTTCAGGGGGATACACATGATATCTGCCTTACAGATATCTCCCAATAAAGAGTGTTAAGCTGTCTATACTTATGGCATCCCTATTGCAGTAAGAAAGATACATGCAAAACTGGAGACAGAATCAGCATAACACATGCAAACACAGCATTATTCATATAAGATTAACCATGAAATCAGTGGATTCATGCCAAATCGTACAACAGGAGATACATAAACTCACAAGTTTTGCTGCACAGAGCAACCAAAACCAGTTGTATCTTATTACAGAGCCAAAATGTCCAGTTTTCAACAACCTAAAATGAGTAACACTTCCTGCTTATAACAGCCAGGTAGTGTACCACAGCAATTAATTACATGGTTGACCAAAAATCCCGCCAGATACACAGTATCAGAAAAATGGCGCTCAACGCATTGCCAGATTGGCGCCCAAACATGACTGCAGTAGGTAGGGGAGGAGACAGGAAGAAACCTCGAGCCCTGCGCCACTGTCCGTTGATGTACATCTTCAATCGGGTACCAGATCCGTCCATACCTCTGCAACTTTCGCCATTAATGGCGCACCAACCCGCGGCCTTGGGAAAAACATCAACTGTGCATCACAACCATTTCCCGCCAAGATTCATCGTCATGACATTTCAAAATATGCAGGGTCGAATTATCCCACATGCACCCCGCGGCGACCTTTTCAACACTTTATATACTAGGCCACGAGCATATATGATGTCGGTGCTTTTGCTCCTGACGACACTAGTATAAGACTTCATCATCATTATCCTTCAGCAGCATAATATCCTGTCGCTTGAAATATCACCCTGACGTCAGCATCATATCGCAATATAACCTGCATGATAATCGCCTTCATCGGCACAACCTGATCCATCGGAGGAAGATCCTCCTGCTTAGCCGATACCAAATGTCTGGCCGATGAACATCCTGATGACGTCACCGTCATATCCTGCTGACGTCATCAGCATATCTGCCTACTGCGCACCCCCTCATATCCGGATGGCGTCATCATCATGTTTGCAAATATCGGGGGATCTCCACAAGATGATCAGTGTTAGAAATATGACCCCCCCGGACCTTGATGACGTCATCATCATATCGACATCAGGATGATATTCGGAAGATAACCGGATATTTGGAAATATCATCCTGATGCACAAATATCATGCTGCACTGTAGCTCCACTATAAGATCGGGGTGATAGATGAATATGCCAGATATTTGAAAAGATCACCCCCCACTAGATAATGCACGAAGCCGACAGGCGGATATCTCCTTGATATCAGCATCATCATGATGCTGGAACAAACATACATCCGGGTGATATTCAAAAATGAAAATATCACCCCCTCCTTCGGAAATATCATGATGCAGATAGGCAGAGAAATAGATATCACCCCGATGTTAAAATATCAATCCGGCGAAAGATCATGCAGGCAGAAAATATGATGACCCTCGCAAGCAACACGGTGATAACCGGAAATATGATGATGATGATGATGACGACCCTTAAGAAAAAATAGGCCGGGTTGAACAACTTAGAAAACGACCCCTTCGGAAGATCGGGGTGACATCATCATCATATAAGGGCAGGGTGATAATTGGAAGATCACCAGATATTTGAAAAATCACCCTCCGCAAGAAAATCAGGGCACACTGTAGCTCATCAGCAGGATCGGGATGATATCCAAACATCACCCGATATTGAAATATGATGATCCTAATGAAAAACCGGTTGACAGAAAACATGATGATGCTGACCACCATCGAAGAAAATATGATGCTGCAGTTGAAAAATGCTGAGGAGGTCCAACACTTAGAACATTTTGGATTTTTAGGGACAGGGCCATGCAGAAAAACCTTGGACATAAAATATCACTAACAGGGCCTATGGTATTATGAGCTCATAATAAATGTGCCCAATGGTTGGTGACTCTCAATGGGATGAAGAATGCCGGGTGTTGCGTGAAGTTCCATTGAGCCAAATGGTGAAGGACCCCGAGTGTTGGGAGAAACCTTTGGGCCTCTGTGTGGGATGGTTAACGCCTTAACAAACCATGCTCATGTGGAAGACAAGGTTGATTAATGATAGGGCTAACCAAGAACTCTCTTTAGATTATGCATGGGAACGATGAGAGAAAGAATATGAATATGAAATGTATGAACTTCATATGAATCATAACTATAAGTATAGAGATGAAATGTATGTGATTATAATTAAAGATTATAAGCCTTAAATACAATTGTGGAAAATATATGAGTTTGATACTTAGTTATTAACTCTAAATATGAAAAGAAGAATTGAATATTAATGTTCTCTTTTGGAAGCTGAAATTTTGTGCAAGGTTAAGGAAAATTTTGACTTACTAGAAGGGGACATTACATGTTTATCGAACGAACAACAAAAATACAAATTCAACATCAGGTAATTAACAACTCCAGCATAATGAAGGCATGAGAATTGTCATTTTCATTTATTGATCAAAATATAACACTGAATACTGAACAATTGAATATTGGATACTAAAAAAGCTAATTGCTAGAAAGCTTCGAAAAAAGCTAACAATGAAATTGAGTTCCTAAAATCTATGGGCAGGGGGCCTGGCTCGATTGGCGAGAGCTTCCTGTGGTAGGCACAAGGTCACGAGGTCCAGTCTCCCCCTTGCCCACCTGATATTGTACCCGCCGGTTCATAGCTCCGGTCAAAAGCAATTGTACCCACTAATGTTGAATAAAAAAAAAATTTCCTAAAATCTACATCTCCCAAAAATCTCCCTTTACAATGTGCAAAAGCACTTATTTATAGTTATACCCTTGCAAAGCAATTGCATAAGAAATAAATAAAATAAAATAAATGAAATATTACCCTAGTTGACTAATGTTTGCACAATATGCAAACTTATTACAATGTATATGCTCCACTCGAACTCAAATTTAATACATGCAACTGAACATAAAAGATGATTTAAAACATGCAAAATTCCATTTGAAACATCACATCTTTCCTTTTGAAAGTCATTACTATGCATGAAGGGAGGCGCTTCATGTAACTGAAATGATTGACTTGATTTAAGAAGTTTGAACTGAAGTTCATCTCAATCAAATACTCCCACCTAGAAATAGATGCCGCTTTTTTTTTAAAGCAAGATTTTGTATAGGCAGGTCCTAACTTGAATGAGTGCGCTTAACCTTCTCAAGCTCCTCTCGTCATCCTGGTATATGTAATCAGGCATAGGTGTGTTTAGCCTTCATCAATAAGGTGCATTTAAGATTTGGAGAAGGCGTCTCCATCCTTTGTTGAAACATACTTTATCCTTCTAAAAGCGCAACTTTTCTTTGATCATAGTATTTGAAATAAACTGGAGGCGCTAGATGTGTTTCCATCTAAAAACTGAGATCCTTTGTGAAGGCGTGTGATTTGGAACAGACCTTTGATTGCTATCAAAACTTGAACCTGTACTGATTTCTTTCAATGGCCTTTTGATTTAGCGCATATCTTTATTGTTGCCTCTTTTTTTAGCACACTTACATCTTTGAGATTGGCACATTCGATGGAGGATGATATGAGGCATTTTTTATTTGTTGCAGGTTTGGGTAATTCCTTTCAAAATTGACGCCCTTTTCTTTGTTAGAACGTGATGATTCTTGACCTAGGCACGTGCATCCCTCTCCTTACTGAGCACGAAGTTTGGATTTGGCACGTTGAAACTTGAATGGGTGTTGTCCTGAGCGCATTGAGCCTCTGCCAATGCTTCTCCTAATAAGCGTGTGAAGTCTTAATTTGGAGCGTTTTATCCTTCATAGGAGCATCTGTTTGAAGTTGAATTCCTGATTTGAGGTGTGATCTCTGGCTGGAAAGGGCACGTGAGAACCCTAAGCGTGTCCATGTTGGTCTGCACGTGTAAAATACACTACTAGCTCTAACTGAATATTTTTCTGAATTTTCCCTTCGCTGTTATAATTTTTTGATTTAGATTTCTTGCAATCTACTCAATATTTTCAATACCCACTTTCACTAATGAACTTAGAATGCCAAGAAGATGAAAAGGTTCAAATATCACACCAAAAGAACATCAAATGATCAATGATAAACCATAATCACATCAAATATGACATACCCAAAAACTCCAATCTTTATTATTGAATTCAAATGAGCAAATTAGAAATGGCAAAGTGCTGGACTGTTGTATCAACATTGACTGATTTTTGGATGAGTCATCATACAATGTGATTTGGGAACAAATATGAGCATGAAACACTAGACCAATGATGTACAATGATATCTAATCCAATGTAGAACTTGTAGATGATCTTCAAACCCTGTTGTACCTTCACAAATGACTGCTGTCCCAACTGATATGACTGCTGCACCTGATTACAATTGCCCAGATTTGCAAATGACACCAAAATCATGCCAAAAAATACCACAAAACCCTAGTGATGGGCACTAGGAATGAAGCGATGGAAGTATTGATGAACCAAGTGATGTCAAAGTCTTCAAATGATGCTCAAACACAATCAAATCTGCAAATTACTCACAGTTGTACCCTGCTGTTGCAAAAATCAGAAAATGCAAATCGCTCCAAATTGTCAATTGAACCTTCTCTATGCCAAGCGATTGACTCCAAGTGTATGAAGTATCAATAATGAGTGAAAATGTCTTCAAATGCAAGCCCAATACCCTTCAACGCCTCAATGAAAACCTGCAAATAAGTAATCATGATGAAATCTATATGATAACACCTCACAATGTGGATGGGATCATCATCATACCACCAAAATCAAGGGATCATCTCCTTGACAAACTGAATAATGCAATTTCCAGCCAAAATACATGAATATGAAAAGCTTACCAAGTGATCAATTGTTGCAAATTGATGGCAAATGGCTCTATTTATCCTCCTCTTAGCCTAGGCGTCCCAATTAGCTCCATTTTGCCAAATTTTGAAGTCCACCAATAAAATTGCAATTGTCATGACAATTTTAAATGAAATGCATTTGTACAACCACCAATATTTAAAAATAATAAAATAACAATATTTTATTATTTTCTAGATATCTCCTTGGGCGCCAACCTTGAAAAATAAAATATTATTTTATTAAACAATTGCTTTCCTCCTTCAACACCGATTTCCTTGGGCAATAAATAAAATTTTTTTATCAATCTTTCCTTCTCCCTTGAGCGGCAATCCTTGTCAACAAATGATATTTTATTATTTTACAATATCTTCTCCTTGGGCAGCAGTTGGCACATGAAACAACAAAAATAATATTTATTATTTTTATTTCCTCTATCTCTTCCTTGGCGTTGGGTGCATGATCCAATGCACCAACAATATTTTATTGTTATTTGAAAACTCCTCCTTGAGCGTTGGGCACTTGATCCAATGAGAGCAATGTAATGTCCCCAAATTCCTAGTATATTAAATGCTGTTCAAATTCTCACTTTCCACTCTAAAAATTAAGATATCCCGCAAAACTTGTTAGAGCAAATTTACAATAATGTCTTCTTATTTTAGTTAACATATCTAAATAAATAAAATCTAGTTATTCAAGAAACTCAACCATAAGAGAATTGAGGAGGATAGCTTTGATAGGGTGTCCCGGATCCTCTACCCAAGGCCCAAGAGCGGATATACCATCCCTCTTGGCCTCATGTGGCGCATGCCATCCATATGAGGTGGTGTACCTAATGAGGCATCCGTTGTTCCATTCCCCTTTCCTCTAACCATCCCCTTTCCTTTCTCTATAATTAGGTCCTTGAAATTGAGTGTTTATGATAAGAGATGAAATCACAAAGGGTGCCCCGAAAGCTATATCTTCTAAGCCCAAGAGTGGTATCTTTTATACCCCCTTGGCCCCAATGGGATTTATTAATCCCCCCTCAAGGGGTGGTGTACTTAGAAGGATGCCCCATCACCATTCCCCTCTTGTACCACATTCCTCCATCATATAACACTCATACAATTATTCATATAACATACTAATTCAACATATCTAGTCATTTATTAATTCAGCATATAAAATTATGCACAAAATTCACATTTATTTAGGAACTTATTTAATGATAAACAACAATAATACCTAAATTAGATTATTACTATAGAAACTTGCTAAAGGAAATAATCATTAGTAAATAATTCATTAATCCATTGGATTCTACTTGCATAGTAAACTAACAATGTTTTACCTGATATTCCTTTGTTGCTACGGATTTAGTATTTCCTATGGAGTGTCTTCTTCTTTCAATGATGTTTTCCTTCTGTTGGTGCCTGAATTGACTGTCAGTTTCCGAGCAAATTTTCATGCAGGCACCTTCCCAAAAAAAAATCCAAAAAAGTTCTAAGTCTTTGGGCCTCCTCAGCATGTTTTAACATCAGCATCATATTTTCTTTGGAGGAGGTCATCATCATCGTGTTTCCAGACATCACCCTGATGTTGCTTGCGAGGGTCATCATATTTTCTGTCAGCATGATCTTTCGCTGGGGTGATATTCTAACATCGGGTGATCTTACTTAAGATCATCCTGATGATGTTGCTGCAAAGTCCTAAGTATGATCCGATCTTCATCGAGGTCATCATATTTGAACATCGGGTGATCTTAGTCAAGATCATCCTGATGTTGTTTTATCACTTCATGTTCATTGTTTTATCACCCTGATGATGCTGACGTCATTCTTATGTCAGGGTGATATCCGTTTTTCTACCTGTTTGCATCATGATATTTCCGAAGGGAGATATTCGCCTGTCGGTTTCATGCATTGTCCAATGGGGGTGATCATTTCAAATATCAGTCACATATTCATATATCACCCCGATCTTATAGTGGAGCTACAGTGCAGCATGATATGTGTGCATCAGGATGATATTTCCAAATATCCGGTTATCTTCCGAATATCATCCTGATGCCGATGTATGGTGACGTCATCAAGGTCCGGGGGGGTCATATTTCTAACACTGATCATCTTGTGGAGATCCCCCGATATTTGCAAACATGATGATGACGTCATCCGGATATGAGGAGGTGCGCAGTAGGCAGATATGCTTATGACATCAGCAGGATATGACGGTGATGTCATCAGGATTTTTCATCGGCCAGACTTTTGATATTGGTTAAGCAGGAGGATCTTCCTCCGATGGATCAGGTTGTGCCGATGAAGGCGATTATCATGCAGGTTATATTGCGATATGATGCTAACGTCAGGGTGATATTTCAAGCAACAGGATATCATGCTGCTGAAGGATAATGATGATGAAGTCTTATACTAGTGTCGTCAGGAGCAAAAGCACCGACATTATATATGCTCGTGGCCTAGTATATAAAGTGTTGAAAAGGTCGCCGCGGGGTGCATATGGGATAATTCGACCTTGCATATTTTGAAATATCATGACGATGAATCTTGGCGGGAAATGGTTGCGATGCACAGTTGATGTTTTTCCCAAGGCCGCGGGTTGGTGCGCCATTAATGGCGAAGGTTGCAGAGGTATGGACGGATCTGGTACCCGATTGAAGATGTACATCAACGGACAGTGGCGCAGGGCTCGAGGTTTCTTCCTGTCTCCTCCCCTACCTACTGCATTCATGTTTGGGCACCAATCTGGTAATGCGTTGAGCGCCATTTTTCTGATACTGTGTATCTGGCGGGATATTTGGTCAACCATGTAATTAATGCTAGAGGTACACTTTCTGGCCAATATAGGCAGACTGTGTTACCATTGTTTAGGGGTTGAAAGTTGAAGATTTTTGGCTCTGTAACACAATACAGTCTGTTTTGGTTGCTCTGTACAGTTAAAACTTGTGAGTTTATGTATCTCCTGTTGTACGATTTGGCATGAATCCACTGATTTCATGGTTAATCTTATATGAATAATGCTATGTTTGCATGTGTTATGCTGATTCTGTCTCCAGTTTTGCATGTATCTTTCTTACTGCAATAGGGATGCCATAAGTATAGACAGCTAACACTCTGTATTGGGAGATATCTGTAAGGCAGATATCATGTGTATCCCCCTGAAATCCAGTTTTAGCTATTCATGCTGATCATTCACAGGTGTATGTCTACCGACTCCAAGCCCTGGATAGGCACCAATCTTGCTCTGTGTTGAGGTTATACACCATGTCCAGCTTTGCATCCAAAATTCAAATCAAACCATCTCTTCCTTCCACCTGTTAGTTGTAGGAGTAGGATTAGGATCCCTGCATGCTCTCATACCCAACCAGACATTATGTCCAAGAATGTTGCCAACCTTGTGATTTGTTACACAAATCTTGGTCCATACATGAGAGTATTCTGCCTGTTGCTGTCAAGTTAAATCCTTCTGTCATTGAGCCAGTCAAGGTTATACTTTTATCAAATAGGGAAACCCCCCTTGGTGCGGCAGAACCAGAAGTGAAGGGGAGGAGCTCACGCAACCTCCTGTACTCAGTTGGCTGAATCTGCCTGTGCATTAGAACTGGCAAATCCTAATGCTAATTCAGAAGAAAAACCAACACCTTCTATCTCACAACCTTTATTTATTTCTCTTTCAAGGGATATGCTCGAAGATGCACGTCTCTTATTATGCTTGGTGGTAAAAGACATACTTACCCTCTTATAATTTTTATTACTTTATATTAATTCCCTTTTGTGGTAAAACTAGTTCTAACCATACTAACTCCGTTATCATAAGAGGATAGGTTAAAAGATGTTTATTTATTTTATTTATATTTATATTATATCATTTATATTATAACAAATGATATATTATATATTTTATATTATTTATGCTATATCATTTATATCATAATAAATGATATATGATTTATATTATATTATTTGTATTTATATTATAATGTAAGATAATTATAAGAATATTCATATTTATATTATTAGATATATTTATAATATATTATATTTATATATATTGTTATTTATAATGTGGATATTATATTTTAATTATAATAAAATATTCATACAATAATATTATTTATTAAATAATATGTAATTATTTCTATCATCCAAAATAATATTTTACAAACCATCTTTATCATGTTCAAATCTTTACGTGTCTTGATATGGGGACATGACAAGCAATATTTTATCATATTTGAAAACCTCTTCCAAGGACCTTGGCACATGATCCAATAATCAAAACAATATTTTATTATATTATTCCTTTCTCCAAAGGTGGCATCAACCTCCAAGTGGCATTGGAGAGCTCTAGATAAAATATATATATTTGAAAATGCAATTAAAGATTGTCATTTTCCAATTTCCCATTCTCTATCCTCCAACATTTATATTTTCCACCTAGAAGAACATGTTATTTGGCTAGATGATCAATATCACCTTAAAACACTTAGCCAAAATCCAACTGAAATCACTTGTTGAGCCAACATTATAGATTTTCATCCTGTAGAACCAAGCTCAAACCAAAAATTGTCTAGCTCAAAATGGGGACATTACAAGTCCTCCCACCCCAAGATTGCTTGCCCCAAGCAATTACAAGTACTAAATTAGAATCAATGAATACCAGGATCCCAAATCCATCTAGACCCTCCATAGATACTCACAAACAATCTCAAATCTACTGGTGTAGATCCTAGGACCACTTCCGTTGTCGCACAATGACGCAAACACATCCATACTCAATCTCCAATGACAAATCCATACCATAAAGCAATCAATCAACTCAAAGATGAAGATGTCGATGTCAAACAATGAGCCAACATAGCTGAAAATCCCTCTAACATGGAAGTGTAGCACAAACCAAGGATGGATGTCAAACACAAGTGCCAATGAAAATGTGTCCAACCCTGTTACTTCGCTGTCATAAATCAGAACAGCGATGTGTGAACTGAAAACATCATCTACAATGATGTAAAAAGTGCCATCCTCAATGCATGGAAATAGGAAATCATCATTAGACCAATCCACAACGAAAATATAGTGATCTCCATCATGGCAAACTGTTCCAAACACCGTTGTATCAAAACTGAAATTAAACAATTCAATGCCCAACAATGAAGAATAACTATCAAACCATGGAGAATGAACTATCAAACCATCCACATGCTCCAATAAGAGAGCATCATCAAAATGATGTGTCATCTCAAGAGTAGGCTGATCCTCTCCAATGGAAACCAATGTATCATGCAAACCTAAATTACCTTCATCCTCATTGTCACACACATGCATATCATCAATGGCTGATCCAAAATGAGTAAACAAAGTTGATTGCCCCATTCCCTTGACCATTTCAAGGTGTTGTTTTGCTTGACCAGCAACTAACTTAGCTTTCTTTGCCCTTTCTAACCAAATGTTACACCTTTCTTGTGTCTTTTCCACATCTTCAAAGGTCTGATATACAAAATCAGATTGTGTAGTGCAACGTTTTTCAACAATATCACTATATCCAACACTCCAATATTGTGTTTTATCAATGGTAGACCTCAAATAACTATCATCCAAAGGTGTTCACATGTCTATCTCATGAAAATGCAAAGCCATAGGACTACTGTCCTCAAACAAATCAGGTATAATGTCATGCCATTCCATAGAATTGTCATCCATCTCAAAAATCAAATGCTTACCATCAAATGCCGATTCAATACAATTCTCTCCAAATGCATCATATATGTCTTCATGAGACAATACATGACCCATAGTTATTATAGATTTGGCTGTTATTTGATGAGGCAAAGTATACTTGAGAGATTTCATAATAACTTGTTTCCCATCATGTAGGAAACTCAACTCCATAGTTTGTAGATCTTGGATGACCCTTTGTAATGAATGTAGCCATTGCATACCAAGTACAACCTTGTTGTCCTTCAAATCAAGTACATAAAAGTCATCACAAAGTGTATACTCACCAAACATAATACTAAGCTTGCTCACTTTCTTCTTGCAAAGGATAGTGAGTCCACTTGCTATAGTCACATCAAAGCCCTCAAAGACATCACAATGCAAACCTCTCTTATTCACTAAACCCTCATCAATGTAGTTATGTGTAGCTCCACTGTCAAGAAGTGCCAAAACCTTGCAACCAAACAATGTGCCCTCAAAGATGAATGGATTATATATTGAACCTCTTGAAAGATAAGCAATCCTAGAACCCTTGTTACCTTCACTCACCAAATTAAGTGTTGGTTGACCATGTTCATTGTCCAAAGTAGAATCATCATCTACCTCATCAATTACCTCTATGTAGTGCACCTTGCCTTTGCCAAGACACCTATGACCAATCTCCCAAGGTTGTTTACAAGTGAAGCACAACTTCCTATGAAGTTCATTTCTCTCCTCATAATCCATCTTAGATGTACCTTCATCTTTTTTTGGAGTGGGCTGCTCACGAGATTCTTGATTCACCTTCTCATCTTTGAAATTCTTCTTTTGAGGTGTGAATGTGGGAGTGGTGTCTAAGTCAAGTGCAAGCTCAATAGCCTCCTCAAGTGTAGATGGTTTATGAAATTTGACCAATCCCTTAATCATGTCATTCAATGCCTCAACAAACAACATAGTAATCCTCCTGTCAGTCATGTCAGGAACCATTACCGCAATCTTCTGAAACTCATTGATAAATGCGTCCACTCTACCACTCTGTCTCAACTGTGCAAGCTCACGGTAGTAGACCTCAACATCCTTGCGGTCAAACCTAGTAATGAGTTTATTAACAAACTCATCATATGAAGTGATCCTATTATGATGCTGTGAAACAAGTCCATGGTGCCACCAATCATACGCCAATCCCTCCAAATGCATAGTAGCAATGTGTATAGCCTTTTCCTCACTCATGGGCTTGAGTGTAAGAAAAGTATCCAGTTTGTTCACCGATACTCTAGCACTTAATTTGTCACTACCATCAAAACTAGGGAGAGGAATCTTGTTCAATGCATCCTTATACTCCTTCGACTGAGTAGGTTGTGCTCTTCTTTGTCTTGGTCGTTCAACTCTACCTTTTTGCCGTTCCCACTTCTGACTCATGTAGTTGTTGAAACTAATCCAATTCCTTACATGCTCAAGAAGTGAATCATATTCATCAACCAAAGATATCAAATCTTCACCAAACAGGGTTTCCACTTCCTTAACCTATGGCTCCTCAACTACCTCTTCTTCTCTAGGAAGAAAAGTAGGCTGCATAGGTCTATCAACTGTAGGTGTGTGTATCCTCCTTGCACGAGGTGATCCTGCTACACTACCAACACATGTATTATCTTATTACCTTGATTGTTGTTCACATTATTATTCATCAAAGCTTGAAACATCTGTGCAATATTTTCATTTGTATTACGCTGTTGTTCTGTCATCTAGTGCTGATTATCAATCATTTCTCTTATCATGGCCTCAACATCATCATGCTGCAGATTACCTTGCCTCCTGTCTTCCATTGTACCTATTCTTCTACGATAATGATGTGGCAATGGATCAATGTTGTAGCTCATAACCCATAGGCTGGCAAGATCCAAGCTCTGATACCACTATAAACTACCCTACTAACTCTAACTGAAATTTTTTCTGAATTTTCCCTTCGCTGTTATAATTTTCTGATTTAGATTTCTTGTAACTACTCAATATTTTCAATACCCACTTTCACTAATGAACTTAGAATGCCAAGAAGATGGAAAGGTTCGAATATCACACCAAAAGAACATCAAATGATCAATGATAAACCATAATCACATCAATGGAACATCAAATATGACATACCTGGAAACTCCAATCTTTATTATTGAATTCAAATGAGCAAATTACAAATGGCAAAATGCTCGACTGTTGTATCAGCATTGACTGATTTTTGGATCAGTCATCATACAATGTGATTTGGGAACAAATATGAGCATGAAACACTAGACCAATGATGTACAATGATATCTAATCCAATGTAGAACTTGTAGATGATCTTCAAACCCTGTTGTACATTCACAAATGACTGCTGTCCCAACTGATATGACTGCTGCACCTTATTAGAATTGCCCAAATTTGCAAATGACACCAAAATCATGCCAAAAAATACCACAAAACCCTAGTGATGGGCACTAGGAATGAAGCGATGGAAGTATTGATGAACCTAGTGATGTCAAAGTCTTCAAATGATGCTCAAACACAATCAAATCTGCAAATTACTCACAGCTGTACCCTGCTGTTGCAAAAATTAGAAAATGCAAAAAACTCCAAATTGTCAATTGAACCTTCTCTATGCCAAGCGATTGACTCCAAGTGTATGAAATATCAATAATGAGTGAAAATGTCTTCAAATGCAAGCCCAATACCCTTCAACACCTCAATGAAAACCTGCAAATAAGTAATCATGATGAAATCTATATGATAACACCTCACAATGTGGATGGGATCATCACCATACCACCAAAATCAAGGGATCATCTCCTTGACAAACTGAAAAATGCAATTTCCATCCAAAATACATGAATATGAAAAGCTTACCAAGTGATCAATTGTTGCAAATTGATGGCAAATGGCTTTATTTATCCTCCTCTTGGCCTAGGCGTCCCAATTTGCTCCATTTTGCCAAATTTTGAAGTCCACCAATGAAATTGCAATTGTCAAATGATAATTTTAAATGAAATGCATTTGTACAACCACCAATATTTAAAAATAATAAAATAATAATATTTTATTATTTTCTAGATATTTCCTTGGGCGCCAACATTGAAAAATAAAATATTATTTTATTAAATAATTGCTTTCCTCCTCTAATGCCGATTTCCTTGGGCAATAAATAAATGTTTTTTATCAATCTTTCCTTCTCCCTTGAGCGGCAATCCTTGTCAACAAATGATATTTTATTATTTTAAAATATCTTCTTATTGGGCGGCGGTTGGCACATGAAACAATAAAAATAATATTTATTATTTGTATTTCCTCTATCTCTTCCTTGGCGTTGTGTGCATGATCCAATGCAAAAACAATATTTTATTGTTATTTGAAAACTCCTCCTTGAGCGTTGGGCGCTTGATCCAATGAGAGCAATATTTTATTATATTTGAAAACCTCTTCCAAGGACATTGGCACATGATCCAATAATCAAAACAATATTTTATTATTTTATTCCTTCCTCCAAAGGTGGCGTCAACCTCCAAGTGGCGTTGGAAAGCTCTAGATAAAATATATATTTGAAAATGCAATTAAAGATTGTCATTTTCCAATTTCCCATTCTCTATCCTCCAACATTTGTATTTTCCACCTAGAAGAACATGTTATTTGGCTGGATGAACAATATCACTTTAAAACACTTGGCCAAAATCCAACTAAAATCACTTGTTGAGCCAAGATTATAGATTTTCATCCTCTAGAACCAAGCTCAAACCAAAAATTATGTCTAGCTCAAAATGGGGACATTACAGCACACGCTTTCATTTGGAATATGAAAGCGCTTTTGATTTTTATATATTGAGCCTTAAAAACGAAGCAGCAGCAAGTCAACTTTATTTTTAAAGGAAGCCCTTTGGAAATAGTGGAAGAGTACAAGTACCATGGTATTATTTTCAAAAATAGGCTCAGTTGGGACACTTGTAGAATGAAAAGGATTCAAGGGGGTTGGAGAGCTTCTTACCTGCTTCAAAATAGATTTAGGAAAGCGGAGCTATGGGATTGTAAAACCAAGAAGACTCTTTTTGGTTTGTTAGTCACCCCGGTTGTCTTATATGGCTGCGAGATTTGGGGGAGTAGCGTCTCTAATCACAAGTGGAGACAATTAGAGAGAATTCAAAAGCATCTTATCACTAGTAGTCTCAAAGTCAAAGCTACAGTTCTGTATGAGATTCTTTTGGCTGAGGCGAGCTCCTTCCCGTTGGAGGCATTTGCTATTATTTGGCTTCTTTGTTACCTAAGGAAAGTGGAAAACATGGAAAATTAGCGCTGGCCTAAATTGGTGATGGAGGAAGAGTTAGTTCGCAGAAAAAAAAAAACGTGGATGAAGCAGAACAAGTGGTTGAACAAATGGGATATTAATATACAAAATTGTCCTAAAACCAAAGCTGAAATTAAACAGTTCATGTTAGAAAAATCCAGATCTGCCATGTGGACTAAGCAGCTTGGCCGAAAAAATTGTATTATGTCAAAGAGTTCAATCCCACATGGGAGCATGGGGAAAAAGCTTACTTGCCTACCACTATTAAGGGTAAGGCTAGACTTTTAATTGCACAGTTAAGGACCGGTTCTCATCATTTAAGATGTGAAACTAGTAGACGAACGGTCCCCAAGGAAAGTTGGGAAGATAGGTTATGCACTTTCTGCAACAAAAGGGTGGTTGAAACTGAGTGGCACTTCATCTTCGAGTGTGCTACCTATGAAGATATTTGCATTCAGTATGGGAACATTTTGAAGGGGAGAAGTTTTAGCGAGATATTTGAGGAAGCAAAGCTCCACATTACGGCTAGCTTCTTGGTCAAGATGCATAGTAGAAGAGTCGACATCGAGAATATTTTGAAAGTGTCTCAGGGCTACGGCTCTTGGTCCCTTAGGCTGATTGGCCTTGTGGACGTCATTAAAATTCATTCATTCAATCATTCAAAGGCGCTTTTAATCTTAATCTTTGTTTTGATTTTTTTTTATATTTTGCCTTTGAACGCATTAGGTGAAGCTCTCCTCCCGTTTTTAATTTTTAATGTTTGCCTTGTGAGCGCCTTCAAATTTAATATGAAGCGCTTTTATTATTTTCTCAAAGCGTGAATAAATTTTATCAAATGCGTTTTAATTTATTATTTTGTTTAGCTTCAACATAGGCGTGTCTTTGATTTGTCTGAGTAAAGTTTTATAACCTAAGCACTTAATGTAATGTCCCCCATCTAGCTCACTGCATCAGTAGACCAGGGTTAGCCTATAATTCGACATCTGTAGGCTAATGGAGGTGTTTAGGAAGTCATTCCAGGGACTTACTATTTATAGTAAGTCATGAGCCGAGCAGTTCCTATTTTTGGCAGGGTAGTTGTGGGGGTCCTTGGCACAATGTTCATGGTCTCGATATGACTAGAGCCTAAAACAATATAATATAAGTCAAATTAAATATTTAACTTATACTATTTTATGAGGCTTTGATATAACTTTAAGTTATAAAGTATTTTATAAAGTGCAAGTTGTAACTTAAAGTTACATGCCTAGAGATGAGAGCTCCTCATGGTGAGGCAAGGGGTTGTTTTAAATTAAAAATAATTAAAAATTCCCTCTCTTGGGCGTTGGGGTTTGGAGGAGTAAAAAGGTGAAAGAAGGCTCATCTTGCTTTATGCGAAGATTATGATATTTTGCTCTAGCTTTTGGAGTTCTATTGTGCTTTGGCTCTAGGGTTTGAATTTTCGACAATGTTGGGACAAAAACCCTTTCATTGATCCCTTTCCTCATGTGTGAGAGATCGGATCAAGAGATGTTATTGGAGTCTTCATTCAGAGGATTCATTTGTGCATTCACAGAATCCATTTTGGAGTTGTTTGGAGCAAGGAAAGTTGATATTTTCAAGTTTTTGCAATCTACAGGAGTGAACAGTATTATTAGTGTTAGATTCATATCATTTTGAAGGAGTTTGAGGCTGCCATAGTCATTTCCAGGCAGGCCGTACTGCTACTAAGGAGGCCGTACCTCTTGCTGATGACATCATGGGTTTTTGAGTGGGTATTTTGGTGCATCTTTCATCCTTATCAGGTTGCCCAGCTTCAGCAAACAGTATCAGTCCATATTCGAGGGGTGTGAAGGAGATTTCATTGGTTTTTTTGGAGTTGCACTCATTCCAAGGAGGTCGTACATCTGCAGCTAGGACGTGGGCTGTAAGAGGAGAAAAAACAAACTCTATGGCTTCAATCGGTCCTATCTTGGGCGTTTAGTGACTGCAGATCAGTCCTTTGTACTTGCATTTCCATATCTTTCCATTTCACGGAGTTGTGAGCATTTCATTGTGGCTTTGTTGCTGGTCCGGCTACAGCATCGGGACGAAGTTGTAAATCTCCATCTGGGTATGTACTTATAATTCATATTTCAGTTAAATAGAATCTGGGTTGGTGTTACGTTGTTGATATCTATTTTAGTTTTTCTGGGTTTTCCATATATGTTGCATTTTCTATGTCAATATTGCAAAAACAATACATGCAAAAACATGCATTGAAAACTTAAACCAAAAACCATCAAAACAAACTCAAAAACACATTCAAGGCAAACATATACCAGGGGTGTATGTTACACTTTAAAAAAAAACTCATCTATTCTTGCCTTTTGATTTTTACTTCAACTTTGCATGACTTTGATTTTTTATTTTTAGATTTTGATGAAGTGTTTTTATTTTTATATTTTTCTAGATTTTCTATGTATTATTTTAATAATATTATTAATAAAGAACTAATAATAATACTATTAAAAATAATAATAATTTTTAAATGTTTATGGATTTCTAAATTTATGACAAAACGATTTTTGACAATAATAATGACAGTTTATTTTTATATCAATTAATAAATTATTAATTATTAATTAACATATTAAAATTTACGGACAAACTTCATGATTTATGGACAATATTTTTTACATAATAATAAATAAACAATTAATAATAAATTATTAATCATAAATTAATTAATATTAAATTTTACGGATACGAACAAATAACAATAATTTTAACTTTTAAAAATCATTGATAATTAATAATCATTATAAATGACCTATTACTTAAAAATAAATAATTAATAACTAAAATTACAAACAAATGACAAAACATAATTTTGACATTACAATTTGACAACACCGACTTTCCGGACTAGACATGACGACGAGATGAATACGAGAGTTTTCATACGAATTTTGACTAGACTGTTTGGAAATCTGACAACTTTGGATAACACAAACACTTAACGCAATGACTCAAAATCGACAAGACAAACGTTTCGACTATTAGATTGGACATAATGACTTGTCAACCAAGACAAAATAGTACAACTTGTAATGTCCCCTTTTTGGCGCAGACTTTTTGTGTGCATTATGCTTGTTCCTAGTCTTTTAGAGGCTATCAGTCATGTTTGGGAGAACTCTGTTCTTGGAATGATCATGGCTCAGTCTTGCAGAGCAATTGTTCGTGGTTTTGAGTTCGGCTAGACATTTGGAGTTCATAGATGCTTTCACAATTCGGTTCTGTCCTCTTGGGTGCTCTCCAACTTTCTTGGAGAAACATGTTATTTTTAGACAGTCACTTGACGACCTTCGATGTTTGTCCCAAGTCTTTTATTTCACTTTGGTATGGTCAGAGTTGTTCGTTCAGTGCAATTATATGCTTTCTGTAGCTTGCGACTATTATCTACTAGTTTAATTAATATTTCACTAAGGTTGCCGAGGTTGGGAATAATTATTAGCAACATAGTGTAATATTATTATTTATTAAGTTGCTTTCCCTTCTAGAAGTGGATTATTTTCTATGGCATTGAGCTTAGTGGATGTTCAGGATTGCAATGATAATTTCAAATGTTTTTTCGGCTTCCCAGATTGCTCTCCAAGATTCTAGGAGGAGCCGCCTATTTTTAGTGAGTCACCCCAAAAGGTGTTGTTCTTCATCCCAAACATCATGGAAGGCGATGGTATGATTTAATTTGCAGTTCGCTTAAGTTTGGGACTTGCTGTAAAGTTGGGTGGATTAATAAGCTATTTAATTATTATTTTCACTTAAGTCTCCAAAAGGTGGAAATAATTAAAAAGTAACTAAGTGTTATAGCTCATTGGAAAGGTTAAAAGATATCCTTTTTATTTAGGCACTTAAATGTGAGCGCTCAAGTTGGAAATCAAGAAATAATTGAGTTGGAGGGAAAAAGGTTATTATTCAAGCTTGCACGGAGACGCGCACCCTGACCCCTGGTGCGCGCCTCAAAGACGGGGACGCGACTCCCGTCTCCGAGACGCGAGAGAGACGTCCCCTGAAATATACCAAGCCAATTTTTTTCACTTTTCAATTACAACAAGCAAAGCAATACACAGTCATTGAAGTTAGCAACTAAACCAAACGATGCGGAATTCAACTCTAACCAAGAATGTACACCAGGATGGCGTGATCATATGGTCAGAGGATCTCTATGCAATGCTGATAAAGGAACTCTAACCAAGAATGCGCCAGATGTCGACGAGCATATGGTCAGAGGGTCTTGATGCAATGCTAATATAAAGAACTCTAACCAAGAATGCGCCTGATGATGACGAGCATATGGTCAGAGGATCCCTACCAACTATTATGCTGAAATAACTCGACATCAAGAATGTGCTTTCCAACCCGAAGTGGAATTGGAGCTACCATATGACGGAGATGCAAAGTATTATAAAGCAAATATGAGAAGAAGTATGAAGTGCTGACAGTACTACTGTTCAGCTTACAATAATTAGAGACTTCCAACCCAACTCAAATGATAGAAGTTAGCAAACTGAAATGACGGATCAGCAACTTTGAAAAACCAAACCAGCAACATAAAACCCTACAAAAATGCTCACACCTCACTCATTTCTCAACTAAATGACCTCAAATCTGATGCAATGCACTCCTATGACAATGGCAACCAAGCTACACACTATAAACCACTCTTAAACCCAAGTATTTATTTAGCATGTTTTCTAATGCACTCCAAAGAGGGGCGGCCTGGCAAGAAGGGCGATTTCCTTCTAGAAAATCAGATTCTTCATAATAAATTCTGTAAATTAGCACAATGGGGCGCCCAACATAGACAAAGGGAAATATGAAATACCCAGAACAAATGCCTTTTTATTTTCAGATTTATGAATGAAACTACAGATTCAGCCCTGTTATCAGCAACTCCAAAAAATGACATAAAATGCAAATAACTGAACTACAAACCGAACTCAAGCTACAATGCAAACCTCACTACAAAATCACTACTATCAACAAACCTCTCCCTAGGTGCTATCTCTCAAGCACGAAGTGAGCCCAGGCTAGGAGGCATTTATTCCTCGAAGCAGTCCCAAAACCATTACGGCAGCATAACATTATCAAGATTTCAGATGCCCAAATGAGAGCACTCTTTCTCCTTTTATACTTTTTCAACTGGGAGTCTCTAAAATCCTCTTGCATATGGGATAAAACATGAGAGGGAAAATAATATAATCCTCTTCAATTCTTTTTCAACCTCAACCTTAAAGTCCCCTCTTTTAAACTAACATTAATATTAAATAATAATATTTAATTTACGGACTTTAAAATGGAGGCCAAGATGATGTCGGAAATCAATGATCTATAGCTCGTTGGAAAGGTCTTGACAAGACGAATCCAACCCCACTCTCAAAATCCCGTTCTGGTGCCAATCCTGAACTTACTAAAAATAGCCGTAACCAACAGGGACTAAGGAGAACAAACCCGGAAAGAAACTGCCAACCAAACCACAATCCACGAACAAAAGCAACCACCAAAACATGAAACCCCAATTTCAACCTCCGAGTAGCCTACGGGTCTCAGGAATAGGCCAACGGTCAACTGTAAAAGATCAATCTAGAAAACGGGACATTACAGTCCGCCCTTCCCAAGATTGCTTGTCCTCAAGCAATTGTAAGCCTGGATGCTGCAGAATCTCATCATTCTCCCAAGTAGCATCCTCCATAGACAAGTTCTTCCACTTCACCAAATACTCTCTGATAGTTCTTTTCCTCAAGGAACGCTCCCTGGAATCAAGAATCTCTTCTGGAATCAAAACTAACTATCCTTCTTCATCCAAGGGTGGCATCTGTGATGAAGCAACAACATTGTGTCCAAGTGCCTTCTTGAGGCGAGACATGTGGAATACATTGTGCACTTTGCTATCCAAAGGTAGCTCCAACTCATAAGCTACTGCCACCACCTTCCTAGTGACCTTGAACGGCCCATAAAAACGTGGTTTGAGCTTCTCAGCTCCACTTTTCTTGAGAGTGGACTGTCTATAAGGTTGTAGTCGAAGATAAACCATATCTCCAACTTCAAAAGAGCGCTCAACACGTCGCTGATCAGCATACATCTTCTGCTGATTCTGTGCAATCTGTAGATTGTTCTTCAATGAGTTCAAGATATCTTGACTCTGCTGCAACAAATCTTTGGCCTGAGGGGCTTTGCTATCAGCAAACACCAAATCAGCAAAGCTAGGAGCCTCATAACCGTAAAGAGCCATGAAAGGTGACATCCTTATTGACATGTGAAAAGTAGAATTATAACAATACTCGCCCATGTGAAGCCACTTCACCCAAGCTCTTTGCTGCTCCGAAACATAGTTTCTCAGGTAACCTTCCAACCACTTGTTCACTATCTCTGTCTGTCCATCGGTTTGAGGGTGATAACTAGTGCTTAGAGTAAGCATTGTACCACTCATTCTGAAAACCTCTTGCCAAAAAGTGCTTAGGAACTTGCTGTCCCTATCACTCACAATATTTTTTGGCAACCCATGTAATCTAAACACCTCATGAAAAAACAAATCTGCAACTTGGGCTGCTGAAAAAGAGCTGGCAATGGCGAAGAAGTGAGCAAATTGTGTTAATCTATCCACTACAACATAGATACAGTCTTTACCTTGAACCTTGGGCAACCCTGTGATGAAGTCCACTGATATGCTTTCCCATTTTTCATTGGGAATGGGAAGAGGTTGCAGAAGACCAGCTGGTAAAGTATGCTCATTCTTGTTCATCTGACAAGTGGGACACTCCTGAATGTAACGTTGAACCTCCCCTTTTAGCCCTTTCCAAGAAAATCTTTCCCTGATCTGCCTATATGTCTTGAAGAACCCTTGATGACCAGCAAGTGGAATGTCATGAAAGGTCAACAAAATCTTCTTTTTGAGCTTAGAATCAGCCACCACAAAGATTCTACCCTTGTAGTGTATCAGCCCTTCGACCACTTTGTACCTTTCGTCAAGAAAAGTACCCTCCATGATGCTGGTTGCAAACTAATTTTTGGCATAATCAGCAAGCAACATGTCCCTCCAATCATCTGTAAGCTCACACAATGAGCTCAAATGAGGTATCCTAGAAAGAGCATCAGCCACAATATTGTTTTTTCCTTTGACATATTCGATGTCAAAATCGTAAGCTTGAAGCTTACTCACCCACTTTTGTTGCCTCTCGTTCAAATCTTTTTGATGCATGAAGTGCTTGAGGCTATTGTGATCAGTCTTGACCACAAACTTGCTCCCCACCAAGTACTGTCTGAACTTAGCTAATGCATGCATAATGGCAAGCATCTCCTTGTCGTAGATGGAGTAGGTCCTTTCAACACCTCTTAATTTTCTGCTTTCAAACACAATGGGATGTTTGTCTTGTATCAAAACAGCCACAACTCCTTCACCGGATGCATCACACTGTAGCTCGAATGGCTTGGAGAAGTCTGGGATAGCTAAAACCGGACAAGAGCTCATGATCCCCTTAAATTTATCAAAAGTAGTTTGAGCCTTTTCTGACCAACAAAAAGCACCCTTTTTCGTGAGGTCAGTAAGAGGAGCAGCATTCTGAGAGTAGCCCTTCACAAATCTTCTGTAAAATCCACAAAGACCCAAAAATCCTTTCAGATGAGTCAAATTCTCAGGAGGTGGCCAATCAACAATTGCCTTGATCTTTTCAGGATCAACCTTCACTCCTTTAGCACTGATTATATGGCCAAGGTAAAGTAACTCCATTCCAAATTCACATTTGGATTCTTTGGCAAACAAACTCTCTGATTCCAGGATGCTAAGCACTTCCTCCAAGTGCTTGAGATGTTCTTCCCATGTCTTGCTGTAGATCAGGATATCATCAAAAAATATCAATACAAACTTCCTCAACTGCTTCTGAAAGATTTTGTTCATACATGACTCGAAGGTAGCAGGAGCATTAGTCAACCCAAATGGCATGACTAGAAACTCGAAGTGGCCATAGTGACATCTAAATGCTGTCTTCTCAACATCGGATCCTCTCATCCGAATCTGGTAATAACCCGATCTCAAATCGATCTTTGAAAAGAACTTGGCTCCATGTAGCTCATCAATGAGCTCATCTATCTTCGGGATGGGATATCGATTTTTGATAGTGCTTTGATTCAAAGCACGATAGTCCACGCACATGCGGATGGTACCATCCTTCTTCTTCACCAGGACAACTGCCGAAGCAAAGGGGCTCTTGCTTGGACGAATGAAGCCCACCTCCAAGAGTTCCCAAATGTTTTTCTCAATCTCGTCCCTTTGCTTCTTAGGATACCGATAAGGAGTTGTAATAACTGGTTTAGCTCCTTCCTTGAGCTCTATGACATGCTCCGAACCTCGATCAGGAGGTGGTCCAGGAGGTAAATCAGCAAACACCTTGCTCTTCTTTTTGAGTAAAGACTGAATATCAGGAGGGTAGTCTCTCTTTGTTTCAACCGGACTAGCAGGAAGAATCATACACTCTGCAGCCCACTCAACTTGATCATGACAAATCAGCCTCGCCATCCTCTTGAATGACACAATCCGAGGACCACCATTGGACATTCCTCTTATCACTACATTCTTCCCTTCGGATTGAAACTTGAGCTCCATGGTTTGCAGATTTAGAGTGATCTCCCCGAGTGAACGCAGCCATTGAATGCCTAGGACAGCATCCGTATCTCCAATTTTAACTACATAGAAGTCGTCCTTGACCTCATAGTTTCCCACTTGCATGGTCATGTTTGAGATCTTCTTGGTGCAGGTGATGTGAAAACCATCAGCAACCATAACCTTGAAGCCTTCAAACTCTTCTGTTTGCAGCCCCTTCTTTGCCACCACAGCTTCGTCAATGAAGTTATGCGTTGCTCCAGTGTCAATCAAAGCAACTATGCGTTGCCCCTTAATCATCCCTCGAACTTTGAAGGATTCATTCCTTTGAAAGCTCGAAAGTTGAGCCAAAGTGCCTCCACTTCCCTTTTCATCTTCGGATTCCTCTGGGACTTTTTCCACTTCACTGTCTTGAGAATCAGACTGCTGGTCTGACAAATCAGAATTACTTTCTTCAGCTGAATAGTATTCAATTTGATGAAATTTGCCTCCTTTTGGGCAAACATGATCTTGGGACCATTTTTCTCTACACCGGAAACATAACCCTTTTCTTCTGAGTTCATTAAGTGTCTCAGGATCCAACCTTGTGACATGAGGTTGATGCTGTTTGAACTCCTTATGCTGAGGTCTTTTTCCTTTATCTCTTTTGTGAAATGATGGCTTGGGTTGAAACTTTGCTTTAGGAGCAGCCCACTCCATGTTTCTTGCCTTCTTCATTGCCTCTTGTAGAGAGGGTGGATCAAAAGCTTTAATCCAACCCTTGAGTGGCTCCGTCAATCCTTCACTAAATAGGATCACCAAGCGCACCTCAGTGACTCCTGTGACCATGACTGAAAGCCTTTGAAACTCAGCTATGTAGGCATCAACTGTACCATATTGCTTAAGTTGTGCCAATTCTCTGAAATGCACTTCTGGATCTTTTTTCTCAAATCTCTCTATGAGCTTATTGGTAAACTCATCATAGGTAGTGATAGACCGATGACCCAAGGTGACTAGACCATGGTACCACCACTCGTGCGCCACCCCATCCAGGTGTAGCGTAGCAAACTTAATCGCCTCCTCCTCCTCCATGGGTCTGAGAGCTAGATAGTTGTCTAACTTCTGTATCCAAGCTCTGGCTGAACTATTGTCACTCCCATCAAAATGTGGAAGCATAACCTTGTTGATAGCTTGATGCAAATCCCCATGAACTATTGTCCTCCTTTGTTCATAATGTCTTCCTTGTCCTCTATCCTTCCTTTTATGATCCATAAAATCATTATAAGACATATCTGCCTTAATTTCATCAGGTAGAGAATCATACTCAGCGCGGTCGAGTCTCAACTGTTCAACAAAGGACACATTTTCTTCTGGATCAAGATGAGGTTTTACTGGTGCCAAGAAAGTGGGTTTGAATGGCCTGGAAGAAATGTATGTGCTATTTGAAGCAGGCTGAGCAGCATGTCCATTATGCTGGTTGGTGGCACTGTGTTCTCCACTATGTCCTGAATTGTTTAGTGGAGGTTGGTTCTGACCCATTCTCCCCATCATGAGAGATATCATATCCATTAAGGTATCCATCTTCCTCTCGAACCTCTTTGCCGGACTTAATGATCTTTCTCTTCCTTTCCCACTATCATCTCTGTTACTTCCCGACGTCCTCTCATTATCCCCCATTTCTCCTTCAGGAGAAGACTCACAATTGGCTCTTAATACCTCTGAAGCTGTCTAACCTTCTGGGGCCTGATGCCAATGAAACTGACTGGTAGCCTTCTTGTATTCTCTTGCTAAGTACCTCTGTTCTCTGTCACTCATAGAAGGTTTGTTTTCACAGGATGGCAGGATGCGTGGCTCTGATACCACTGAAATATACCAAGCCAATTTTTTTCACTTTTCCAATTACAACAAGCAGAGCAATACACAATCGTTGAAGTTAGCAATTAAACCAAACGATGCGGAATTCAACTCTAACCAAGAATGTACACCAGGATGGCGTGATCATATGGTCAGAGGATCTCTATGCAATGCTGATAAAGGAACTCTAACCAAGAATGCGCCGGATGTCGACGAGCATATGGTCAGAGGGTCTTGATGCAATGCTGATATAAAGAACTCTAACCAAGAATGTGCCTGATGATGACGAGCATATGGTCAGAGGATCCCTACCAACTATTATGCTGAAATAACTCGACATCAAGAATGTGCTTTCCAACCCGAAGTGGAATTGGAGCTACCATATGACGGAGATGCAAAGTATTATAAAGCAAATATGAGAAGAAGTATGAAGTGCTGACAGTACTACTGTTCAGCTTACAATAATTAGAGACTTCCAACCCAACTCAAATGATAGAAGTTAGCAAACTGAAATGACGGATCAGCAACTTTGAAAAACCAAACCAGCAACATAAAACCCTACAAAAATGCTCACACCTCACTCATTTCTCAACTAAATGACCTCAAATCTGATGCAATGCACTCCTATGACAATGGCAACCAAGCTACACACTATAAACCACTCTTAAACCCAAGTATTTATTTAGCATGTTTTCTAATGCACTCCAAAGAGGGGCGGCCTGGCAAGAAAGGCGATTTCCTTCTAGAAAATCAGATTCTTCATAATAAATTCTGTAAATTAGCACAATGGGGCGCCCAACATAGACAAAGGGAAATATGAAATACCCAAAACAAATGCCTTTTTATTTTCAGATTTATGAATGAAACTACAGATTCAGCCCTGTTATCAGCAACTCCAAAAAATGACATAAAATGCAAATAACTGAACTACAAACCGAACTCAAGCTACAATGCAAACCTCACTACAAAATCACTACTATCAGCAAACCTCTCCCTAGGTGCTATTTCTCAAGCACGAAGTGAGCCCAGGCTAGGAGGCATTCATTCCTCGAAGCAGTCCCAAAACCATTACGACAGCATAACATTATCAAGATTTCAGATGCCCAAATGAGAGCACTCTTCCTCCTTTTATACTTTTCCAACTGGGAGTCTCTAAAATCCTCTTGCATATGGGATAAAACATGAGAGGGAAAATAATATAATCCTCTTCAATTCTTTTTCAACCTCAACCTTAAAGTCCCCTCTTTTAAAACAACATTAATATTAAATAATAATATTTAATTTACGGACTTTAAAATGGAGGCCAAGATGATGTCGGAAATCAATGATCTATAGCTCGTTGGAAAGGTCTTGACAAGACGAATCCAACCCCACTCTCAAAATCCCGTTCTGGTGCCAATCCTGAACTTACTAAAAATAGCCGTAACCAACAGGGACTAAGGAGAACAAACCCGGAAAGAAACTGCCAACCAAACCACAATCCACGAACAAAAGCAACCACCAAAACATGAAACCCCAATTTCAACCTCCGAGTAGCCTACGGGTCTCAGGAATAGGCCAACGGTCAACTGTAAAAGATCAATCTAGAAAACGGGACATTACATCCCCACATCTCAGGAGACATGGGTCACGCACCCCGCCAAGTCTCCTGGTACCCCGCGTCATTTTCAAGGGACGTCAACGCATAAAAGGTAAAAAAAACAATTTTTTTGCACTTTTCATTTTGCTATTTCATCCCCTCAACGACGCCTCATCCCACGACGCCGACCTACGATTTCATCGCCTGCTCATGCTTTTCGTTCTTCTTGGATCATTGAGCACCTCCATTGGTCTCCACTGAAGACGACGTGATCATTATAGAAGGCAACGACGATCATTATAGAAGGCAACAAACTGCCCATCAACATTTGTGAAGGTAGCCAACGTTCGAAGTTAAGAGTCGCAGTTCCATTTCTGCTTGCATTCATTTGTGGTTATGGATTATATGTTTTATGCTGAGGTTTTGTTTTCAACGTAGGTCGCCATTGGGTTTTCACTTGCAAGCTAGCCGTTTCAAACCAGGGATATTATAATGTCCCTTTTGTGGCGCATAGGCTTTTGTGCGCATTTTGGCTTGTTCTTAGTCCCTTAGTGGCTATCCAGCATGTTTGGGAGAACTCCAATGTTCTTGGAATGGCCATAGATCAGTTCTACAAAGCATTTGGTTATGGTATTGAGCTCAAATGGTGTTCAGAATCGTAGTGATGCTTTCTAATGTTTGATCGGGTTCCCGGTTTGCTCTCCAAGATTCTTGGAGAAGCCGTCTATTTTTGGAAAGTCGCCTGGAAGGCATCATTCATCTTCCCAAACATCATGGAGTATGTTGGTATGCTTAATTTTGCAGTTTGGTGATGTTTGGGATTTTCCGCAAAATCAGTTGATTTAATGAGCTAAACAATCAATTATTGCACTTAAATTAAAAAGGTTGGGAAATGTTAATTGAACACTTAAGTGTTATAGCTCATTGGAAAGGGGATGAAAAGTTTTAAATCATGGATGCAACATATTGGGACCTTGTGAATCAAATATTTCCTTTATTTTAAAAAAGGGGTCTTTGGAGATGAAAGGAGCTTTTAATTAAAAGGGTGACTTTAAGTTGTGCTCACATAATGAATTATTTTTATATTGTTTGAGGAAAAATATGAAGGGATAAAGGAAATAATATTTTATTTCCCTCAAAAAGTTATAAAAGGAGTTGGGCTCATTGTTTGGACATGCTTTGGATTTGTATTGTTATGTTGCCGGAATGAATTTGCGAGTTCTTCCATTTCTCTTGAGGACGAAAACCCTCTTGGAGTAGATTGGTTTCAGTGGTGAGAGATCCACTCTAGCTGAAGTTGGTGTGGTTTCATACAAAAATCACCATTTGTGTTGAAGACGGAGATATTGGAGCAATCTCACCCAGAAATCACATGAGCACTTTCATGGAGTTTGGAGTAGTGTTTGAATTGGTTTATTTGATGAGTTTTATATGATTTTTGGTTTTGTTTGGTGATGTATTGTGTCTCAAATTTTTATTGGAGAAAAATAAATGAACCTTCCCTTGCTTGGCGTACATCATGTCGTACCATCATGGAGGGCAAATATTATTGTGATCTGATTTATGTTCATTTGAATAACATCTATTGTGTGGAGAGTAATTGTTGGTTGTAGGCATCAATAACAGTGGCATTGTGGTGGAGTTTAGACATTGTTTGAATTGAAAATAAATCTGCCGTACCTGTAGAAGTGGTCATACATCATCAAGGTCGACTTGTGTTATGTGCATTATGTTTGTTGGGTACCAATATTGAATCAGATTTAATTGCTATGAGCTTACAATGATTTTTAATTATTCCATCAGAATTTCTGAGCAGATTTATGTGTGTTTTGTGATGAAAATACCCTACAGAGCTGTACGGACCTATGTGAGGGGTGTTTGAATTTATGGGCAAACTGCCTTCTTTTATGGCTGTCTTCAACATTCATTGGTATTATAGATTGGTAATAAACAGTCTAAGGGTAGTTGGTAATGATCCTTGGCATTTATAAGCTTTCATGAGAAGTTAGACATGCTCAGGGTTGTCGTACAAGCACAGTAAAGGACTGATTTGTGTTACAGTTCTGATCAGCAGTGTCTTTATTGGTCTTTATGCTTCTGTGGTAATGTGTAGATGAGTATTATAATTACCATTTCAGATTTGTGATGGAAATATGTGTTTATGATGATCTTTTTGAGAGTTTTTCATTCACAAGCCCTCACAGCTGAGGGGGACAGTCTCAAAAATAGTGATTCAGTTTGAACAGCAGTGAACCATTCTTGATTTCAGCATTGGGCATTTGAGATATTGAGTAGAATGACACTCATTCATTGTGCAGGGTTTAGGTGTGATGCAAAGTCTCATGAAATATATTATCATACTCTAATATATCTCTTCTGAGTAGTATACAGCTGATATCATTTGTATTCTTCCTTTATGTTGCAAAACACAGATTAACCCCTGGATGGTTCAACCTCTAGTGTGGAAGAATTTACATTACTTATCTTTCTTTTCCAATCACCCACTGAATAAGTGGAGTATTCCCACTGAACAAGTGGGTGGCATTGTAATATTTCTTTCTTGTTCTTTACCCACTAAAAAGTGGTGAATTCCCACATCTTGTGGATGCCCGCCGCAATGGATGAATTGTACTTTCTTATTGCATAGTTGTTCATTATAAGCCAATCACCATATGCTCTCACCTTGTCCATTCTGGGATCTGGGTGATCAGAAAGTGTGAGGCATTTAGTTGGTTTATACAATTGATGGTAACACTGTCAAATCCTTGTATGACATTTTTAAAAAAATTGGGGTAACATCTTACAGTGGTATCAGAGCTAGTATGTTCTTGCCAGCCTGTTGGGAAGCTAATTTGTTGCAGATCTTTCAGTTGAGCAAGTCAGTTTTCAGCTTTGCTTGTGAGTGATTAGCACTTGCATGTGTGTTTAGAGTTGGGCAGTTGAAAGATTTTGGGTAGTGTTGAGAGATCATGGCATCTCTTATGCAGAAAAGAAGTGAGACAGATGTTCTGGATGAATTAGAAAGAGTTGTTCAAGAGAAATTGGATCGAAGGAAGTATCATCATGAGGCCACTAAGATTATTGATGAGTACGAAGGTCTATCAGATAAATGTAAGCATCAACTGCCTTGGGATGCTTTCTTGAAAATCATCAAAGAGGGTAATCCTGACAAAAAGGGATTTATAGAATACATTCAGAATCTAAGAAAAGAAGAGGAGATGAAGAAAAAGTCTTTATGCAACCCTGAGTTAACTACTCCAATGGCAAGGATCAAGAACTTTTCTAAGTCATCACTTTCCAGCCCACCAATCAAGAAGCCTCCTATTTCGAGGAAGAAAGAGTTCAGCAAGAATGAACTTAGAAGGAAAAATCTTTGTTTCCTATGCAAAGATTCTTGGGAGCCTAACCACCAATACAAGAAAAAGGAAGATGAATCAGCAACCTTCACCACATGTTCTTTTTTTCCAGATGATGTGAAATCCGAAAATGGTGAAGATGAAGTCTTGATTAGAAATGAGTCTAAGTCTCTGTACATGATGAAGACAAAGTCACAAATCATGAGACATGCATAGAGGAGTTTGCTGATTTGAAGAAGTTTACAACAGAAATTAGTGAAGCTGAGCCTTGCTTTGACGAAGAACCAGAAGTGTTGTACTTAGCTAGTCCTCTATTTGATGAAGATCTTGCAAATGCCACTACAATTGAGGAGATGAAGATGATCAATAGACTGCTAGAAGGTGACTGTGCAAGTGAGCCTGAGAGCATTGAAGTGAAGTGTTTATTTGAAGACATGGGAAACAATGAAATTGAAGAAGTTAATGCTGCTGAAAATTTCAGAACAGCATCTAATGAAGAGAAATTCCACCATTCCAGTGATGGTATTCCTGATTATGAGTGGGAAATTCCCATGCCAAGTGAAGAGTTGATTGATTCCTCAAAGATCCAGGATGAAGAGTATGCTGACGAAGATTTTAAATCAGTCATTGATGAATTTGATACTGCCATAACATTTGATCGAAGTGAAGAAGAAGAAGACTCATCTCCCATGCAAATTGAAGAACCAAGTATCTTTTCAGAAGAGTCATTTGATGAGGAGTTTGTTGAAGAACTTGGATCAGCCTCAAAGGTTGATTTAACATTGGATTTCAGTGATGTTACTTCTTGTAGTCAAAGTGGCCATGAAGAGGAAAACTTAAAAGCAACTAATTTCAAGGATCATGCCTACAAGGATATGACAAAAAATTTATTGTGCAGCTGATTTGAATTTTAAAAATCAGTTGTTAGTCACCGAAGACAATGTTGTGCAAGTTCTAACACATTTGGATAGCTCACACAAGTTTGTTGAAGATCACATTTGGAGAGCTCAAGTTGAAAGGAAACAAATGGGCATGGAAAAAGGAGCTTCACTTGAAGATTGGTGTATAGTCAGGAAAGCATTGGAAACTTTGAAATCAAATTATTTGAACTTGTTGTCTAATAGAGATCATGTTCTTGAGTTTGCTAATCAATTAGGTGAAGCATTGAAGGGAAGAGATGTTGAAACAACTATGGATTCCTTAGAGAGTACCCAAATGGCTCTCTTAGAAGCTGTAAATCAGCTTGTTGATGTACTACAATTCAAGGAGCAAGTTGGAGTTACTAGAGCGGATGAAGGCAAGCTGATAATTGAAGAGTTTGATTTGCTCCAAGGAAGTTATGATTTAGGACATCCTCTTAAGTATGATGATGCAGAGTTGGAGCAAATTGATGAATTGTGTGAACAAGAAGGTGAAAACAACTTCCAATCATTTGATGATTCTATTTCTATGACGGAAGTTGAGTTAACACATGAAAATTCACCTCTCATGTTGAAAGATGAAGACCAAATTGGAGTTTGCAACATGGAGGAAGTAGTAATAGGATATGGGACCCGGGTGAGGAACACTCATGGAATGTTGCTCTTCACAAAAACTTCACCAACTAGAAGTTTTCATCAGTTGTTGAAGATGGGCAGAAGGTTCAGGCATGCAATGGATTGGGTTCTATGATGGCTTACTCTCATAATGGAGTTTATTTGCAGAGTTCTATGGAGGATAGTGGTGTTGGTAAGATTGTTTTATGAATGATTTTGGAGTCAAATTTATGTCATGAAGCTGTTGTCCTTCATCCAATCAGCCATCATAAATGTTCATTTGCGTACATAATGATTGATTGGAGAGAAATTTTGGTCATAACTTTGACTTATTCTGATTATAGATGGCCTAAATTTCTTATTGTTCTCAAAAGATTTCAGTTTTGTTGTTGTTATCCCATTTTTAGATCACTCAAATCTAATTTTCATAAGATTATGTCATACTTATGCAGCCATGAGATTGATCTTTTTGTTGCTTTAAGCTCTTTGTGGGAAGATGACAGAAGTATTCAGCTGAAAGGAACAAGTGTTACAGTTACTAATGCTCTTTTGGAGAGTGAGAATCAGCTAATTCATGGCTGTTCAGAATTGTTTTCAGCTTGTGATCAAGCTAATTTATATTCTTCGGAGGAGCAACTCAGATTTTGGTTCCCAGCAAAAGTTTCATGTTGGGTAATTGTATTGATGATTGCTAACTCTTTCATTTTTGGAGTTAACGATGTTTGGGATCCAAATAGTTGTGTGATTGGAAGAACGTTTCAGAGGATTATATAGAGTGTTAGCTATGCAGTTCACAGATATATCAGAGTAGCACAGTAGAAGTGGTGTGGAGCATTCTTCAGATTGATTTGGGATCCAGGCATATTATTGATGATCATACAGGTATCTCTGTTGGATAGCATGTATTGCTTGAGGACAAGCAACCTTGAGAGGGGAGGACTGTAATATCCTTTTTTTGGCGCATAGGCTTTTGTGCGCATTTTGGATTGTTCTTAGTCCCTTAGTGGCTATCCGACATGTTTGGGAGAACTCCAATGTTCTTGGAGTGGCCACAGATCAGTTTTACAGAGCATTTGGTTATGGTATTGAGCCCAGATGGTGTTCAGAATCGTAGTGATGCTTTCTGATGTTTGATCGGGTTCCCGGTTTGCTCTCCAAAATTCTTGGAGAAGCCGTCTATTTTTGGAAAGTCGCCCGGAAGGCATCATTCATCTTCCCAAACATCATGGAGTATGTTGGTATGCTTAATTTTGCAGTTTGGTGATGTTTGGGATTTTCCGCAAAATCAGTTGATTTAATGAGCTAAACAATCAATTATTGCACTTAAATTAAAAAGGTTGGGAAATGTTAATTTAACACTTAAGTGTTATAGCTCATTGGAAAGGGGATGAAAAGTTTTAAATCATGGATGCATCATATTGGGACCTTGCGAATCAAATATTTCCTTTATTTTAAAAAAGGGGTCTTTGGATATAAAAGGAGCTTTTAATTAAAAAGGTGACTTTAAGTTGTGCTCACATAATGAATTATTTTTATATTGTTTGAGGAGAAATATCAAGGGATAAAGGAAATAATATTTTATTTCCCTCACAAAGTTATAAAAGGAGGAGTTGGGCTCATTGTTTGGACATGCTTTGGATTTGTATTGTTATGTTGCCAGAATGAACCTACGAGTTCTTCCATTTCTCTTGAGGACGAAAACCCTGTTGTAGAAATTCTTCTTGAGGACGAAAACCCTCTTGGAGTAGATTGGTTTCGGTGGTGAGAGATCCACCCTAACTGAAGTTGGTGTGGTTTCATACAAAAATCACCATTTGTGTTGAAGACGGAGATACTAGAGCAATCTCACACAGAAATCACGTGAGCACTTTCATGGAGTTTGGAGTAGTGTTTGAATTGGTTTATTTGATGATTTTTATATGATTTTTGGTTTTGTTTGGTGATGTATTGTGTCTCAGATTTTTATTGGAGCAAAATAAATAAACCTTCCCTTGCTTGGCGTACATCATGCCGTACCATCATGGAGGGCAAATATTATTGTGATCTAATTTATGTTCATTTGAATAACATCTATTGTGTGGAGAGTAATTGTTGGTTGTAGGCGTCAATAACAGTGGCATTGTGGTGGAGTTTAGACATTGTTTGAATTGAAAATAAGTTTGTCGTACATGTAGAAGTGGTCGTACATCATCAAGGTCGACTTGTGTTATGTGCATTATGTTTGGTTGTTGGGTACCAATATTGAATCAGATTTAATTGCTATGAGCTTACAATGATTTTTAATTATTCCATCAGAATTTCTGAGCAGATTTATGTGTGTTTTGTGATGAAAACACCCTACAGGGCTGTACGGACCTATGTGAGGGGTGTTTGAATTTATGGGCAAACTGCCTTCTTTTATGGCTGTCTTCAACATTCATTGGTATTATAGATTGGTAATGAACAATCTAAGGGTAGTTGGTAATGATCCTTGGCATTTATAAGCTTTCATGAGAAGTTAGAAATGCTCAGGGCTGTCGTACAAGCACAGTAAAGGACTGATTTGTGTTACAGTTCTGATCAGCAGTGTCTTTATTGGTCTTTTTGCTTCTGTGGTAATGTGTAGATGAGTATTATAATTACCATTTCAGATTTGTGATGGAAATGTGTGTTTATGATGATCTTTTTGAGAGTTTTTCATTCACAGGCCCTCACAGCTGAGGGGGACAGTCTGAAATGATTCAGTTTGAACAGCAGTGAACCATTCTTGATTTCAACATTGGGCATTTGAGATATTGAGTAGAATGACACTCATTCATTGTTCAGGGTTTAGGTGTGATGCAAAGTCTCATGAATATGTTATCATGCTCTAATATATCTCTTCTGAGTAGTATACAGCTGATATCATTTGTATTCTTCCTTTATGTTGCAAAGCACAGATTAACCCCTAGATGGTTCAACCGCCAGTGTGGAAGAATTTACATTACTTATCTTTCTTTTCCAATCACCCACTGAATAAGCGGAGTATTCCCACTGAACAAGTGGATGGCATTGTAATATTTCTTTCTTATTCTTTACCCACTGAAAAGTGGTGAATTCCCACATCTTGTGGATGCCCGTCGTAGCGGATGAATTGTACTTTCTTATCGCATAGTTGTTTGTTGTAAGCCAATCACCGTATGCTCTCACTTTGCCCATTCTGGGATCCAGGTGATCAGAAAGTGTGAGGCATTTAGTTGGTTTATGTAATTAATGTTAACACTGTCAAATCCTTGTATGACATTTTTAAAAAAATTGGGGTAGCATCTTACAGGTATCTCTGTCGCATTCTTCAAGGGTCACTAGATTGCTAGCAAGGTCGTTATTTGTTTGAAGTCATTGCTGCAATATTTGGTCGCATCACATCTTTCAAGCCGTATATCTGGATTTTTTGTCGAGTGTCACCGGATTGCTCCCTGCTCCCAAATCCCACAACGCCATTACAGATTACAGGTAAGGTTTAAAAAAAATTATTTGATGCATACAAAATCGAAATCCAAAGCCAGATTTGTTTGAAACTTTGATGCATACTGCATATTTTTTTTATTGTATTTGGTATATTTGCATATTTTTTTACTGTAATTATTTTTTGACTGTATTTAAGGTCCTGACTCCTAGGGTTTATAATTTTTTTTAAAAAAAAATTCACTATTTTTTGACTAATTTTAATGTTTACCTTTGTCTTTCTAATTTTGTTGCAGATTGAGACATGTCAGGTGGGAGAAAACAAGCCCTCTACTCCCTGTGGAAGTATTGCGATCGCATTCCAAGGCCGAAGGGGTCGGATGGAACATCCACCATTACATATAAGCTTTGTGATATTAAGCCATATCAAGGTACTTACACGAGGGTGAGGGCTCATTTCCTTCACATACCTAGAAAAGGTGTTGATCCTTGTAAAAATGATGTAGAACGCCATGAAGTTGTTAAGGAGCAAGAAAGGGCTGATGGCAAAGTGTCTCATTTCAGCTTTCATACTTCAACAACAGGGGCATCTGCTGCAAGTCAATATCAGACTACAGAGTCAGAGATGGATGTGTCTTCTAGAGATGTGACAACAGAAGATTTAACAGGGGGATATTCTCGCAAGAGATCACACATTGGCAGCTCAAACCCCATTGGAAGATTATTTGATGTGCAAGGTCGAGAAGCAGTTGATGAAGCAATTGCATGCTTCTTTTATGCAAATGGAATACCATTTAATGTTGCTCACTCACCTTTCTACACTGAGATGGTACAAGCCATCAACAATGGAACATCTGGATATAAACCACCTGGGTATCAAAAGCTTCGCACTACTCTAATTGATAAAGAAAAAATTCGATTAGAGCAACAAACCGCCCAATGAAAAGAGTGTGGTCTATAGAAGGATGCAGTATTGTGATGGATGGGTGGACAGATGCTAGAAATCGTCCACAACTTAATATCATGGTAACATGCAGCAAAGGGCCTTATTTTTTGAAGTCAATTGATTGTTCAGGGCAAGAAAAAAATGCAGAGTTCCTTCATAATCAGCTATGTGAAGGTATTGAGGAGGTGGGGGCATCACATGTCCAAGTTGTTACAGACGCTGCCCCTGTTTGTAAGGCAGCAAGCATGTTGGTGCAGAAAAAGTATAGGCATATATTTTGGACACCATGTTGTGTGCATTCGTTGAATAATGCACTCAAAGATATTGGCAAGTTCCAGTGGATCTCAGATATCATTGAAAAGGGCAGAAAAATATAGATGTTCATATGTAACCATCACCACACACAAGCCATTTATCGAAAATTTGCCAAGGTGGAGCTTCTCAAACCTGCTAATACACAGTTTGCTTCTTATTTTATTCTTCTTGAGCATCTCCAAGAAGTCAAAGGAGCTTTGAGTTCCACAGTAGTTAGGGATGCATGGACAGCTTGGAGACAATCTACATCAGATACTACAATTGAGGTGAGAGGTATGGTCCTTGATGCCAATTTTTTGGCTGATGTTAGATTTGTTGTGGATTTTATTAAGCCCATATGTGAGGTGATCAAATTTGTAGATTCAGACAAGCCATGTTTGGGAGAAATTTATGAAGAAATAGATTCCATGTGTGAAAGAATTAAGAAAATCACAAATGCAAGAGATCCTTCTCTATATCCCTTGCTAGAAGAAAAGATACATGGAAGATGGAACAAACTTAACACACCCCTTCATTGTGCTGCCTATGCCTTAAATCCTAAATGGTATGATCTACAAGCGACCAATAAGAGGGCTCCATATGAGGATAGAGAGGTAATGAAGGGATTTTGGGATGCAATAAAAAAGATTTATGGTCGAGGTGAGGATGCTTCAATTATGACGACTCAAAGGAATAAGTTTTCACATGGGCATGGTGAGTTTTCTTCCGTGGAAGCCATATATGATATGCATGCAAAGAAAGACCCTGTAGAGTGGTGGTGGAACCATGGAGGTGAAACCCCTGAATTGCAATCATTTGCAATAAGATTGCTCTCACAAGTAGTCATCTCTTCATCTTGTGAGAGGAATTGGAGTATTTATGGTTTTATTCATTCACTGAAGAGGAACCGGTTAGGGTCAAAGAAAGCAGAGAACCTAGTGTACATTCATAGCTCACTTCGCCTTCTCTCTCATGTAGAACTTGGGTACAAGGAGGGACCTTCAGCAAAATGGGACCAAAGTTCACCTGATGGAGAAGTTGCAGCCTTGCTTGATGAAGTGGTTGAACCAAATGGCCTCAATGATTTAGCCCCAATTCTACTACCATCAGAGGAACCTGAGCTTGAGAGTGATAAGTATTTGGAGAGCATCATAGCTGAGGACCTAGAAATGGATGACATAGAATGATGACATAGATTTCTGATTTCTAATTTTTGATTTTAACATTTTTATATGCATATCAACCTACTAGGCTATGAACATTTTTGAATTTCAATATGTAATATCGATATGTAGTATGAAACTCTTTGACATTTGTCTGTTTAAACTTCAAAGTTAATGTTAAACTTTACTAGTTCTCTTGTTTTGAAAGTTCAATGTCATGATATTTTCAATTTTAATGTTCGCATATTAATATATTTTTAAAATTATTAAATTATATTAAAAAAATGGCATCTCCAAGTACCCCCATCCCCTATTTTTCAAAAATAGACATACCAGTACCGGTACCAGTCTCCCATACCAGTACCAGTACCAGTCTTGGTGCAACCTTGTTATTATTTCCAAGAAATAATTATTTTCTTGTGTAACACCTAAAGTGCCTTCATAAAGGGGATGAGAGCTCATTTGGAGGGGATGCTTTGGATTTGATATTGTTATGATGTTGGATTGAACCTAGGTGTTCTTCCATTTTCCTTCTTGAGAACGAAAACCCTCTTGGAGATGATCAATTTCGGTGGTGAGAGATCCACCCTAGCTGATAATGGTGATTTCATACAGAGATCACATATGAGCTGAAATGAAGTTTGGTTTTAATGCTTTCTGATGATGGAATGATTGAGCAATATTTATTGTTGATTCTTTGAATGAGTTTATTGATCATTTTTTATTAGTTGTGAAGTTTTCTCAAGCTGGGCGATACCCTTCATGGCTGCGGTACCAACTATTCTTGAAAAATATAAAGTTGCAAGTTGAAATGTCATGCAATAATGATCTTTGTTGGTGTCCATTTTTGGTGATGAGAATAACATTTGATGTTTTCAGTTTGAAGTTTGCATACAGCCACGATTTTCCTTTGACAGGGATCAACCTTCACATAAGGAAGGGTTCTGACTCACAATTACACATGTCCATGATATAAAAGGACTGTTTCAACCTCCAATGCAATGGCTTTCTAGAAGAACTTCAGGACACCTATCTCAGGGTGCCTAACTCCAATCAAGGCTCCAACTACCCACTATGCAGGGTCTGCAGGACAGCAGTCTCATTGACTGTCATGACATTGCTGCTCCTTTGGGATAACAGTCACAATAACCTTCTTGAAGTGATCTCTAAACTTCAATCTCATGCAAAACAAATGACATGCCAAACATACCTGTGATCTCTATAACTTGCCAAACCTCTACTGTCTTCTTTGACAAAACAAATGACATGCCAAACATACCTGTGATCTTCTATTTGTTGTTGTCCTCCTTCAACTTCCAATACATGTATCTTGGTGGATCCTTTTCATGGCAAAGTCCAACCTACACCTCCTCCTACCCCTGCAACCTTCACAAGACTAAGGACTATCTTACAACCCATTCCATTGAGTAGAAACAGAAAAAGGTCAATGGAATGGGGAAAGTTCCATCGGGCTACTCAGAAGAGCCTAACCTAGGTTTTAGAATAGTCTACACAAAACAACGGTTTCCTCACCTCTAGATTACTGTCACGACCTCAAATGAAGCTCAAAACAAAGACACTCCAATCCCCTAACCTTCCATCACAACCTTGGGCTATGACAAAGCCGTACAGGTACGGATTATTGCAAAGAACAGTGGTTTCTAACTTGTGACAGAAGGGTTTAGGGCAGTTTAAGACATAACAGTGATTTCTCACACCAAGTTTAATGTCAAGACCTCCAATACGATTTAAATCAAAGCTACTTCAGCCTACTAACAATCCAATGCATACATGGCTTATGACAAATCCGTACAGGAGTACAGTACGGTAAGAAACAGTAAGGGAAAATACAGAAAATGCAGAAAAAACGGTTTCTCTTCTTATTTCCACTTCAAACTTCCTTCCTCTCCCAAAATGAAAAGGTTCTTTTCCTTCTTAAGCCTGCCCCCGATGCCTTACACAAGATAGAGGCAAATGAAACGATGGAAAGGGGAAAAAACAGTTTTCCAACCATCACTACCCAGTCTGCACAAGAATACAGTTTGTAATTGTCCTATACCGACTGTTTTGTGTTTGAATGATGCTTTCAAATATTTGGAGAACCTTGGACAAGGTTCTAACATACCTTTTCACCCTCTACATGCTAACAATCCAAAAGGTTTGCCTCCTACATACCCTAGGAGGGCTACAAACTTAAAAGACTACCTATGACTGCCTTTTTACCACATGACTGTCCTCTTAGGACTTACGACAAGATAATAGATTCTAGACATTTGGACACAGTCCAATTACATGCATGGCTTTCAAGCCTTATTACAACATTGATTGGTCTCAAGGACCTTATTGAACCAAAGTGAAACAACTTAAAAATCAACCAACATCTAGACATCTTGGTGCTCCTGCACTGTACTGCCCGGCATGATGAAAACTCTTGTCCCAAGAGTTAGGGGATCTGCTCCAAACGTTGTTCCATCTTGTTGGGATGTTCCTCTGACTAGGAAACATGAACTCTCCAAGAGTTATCTTCGTCCTTCTCCAACTTGCACGGCTCCTGTAAACAGTGTTAGAACCATAAACCCTGTTTTGGTGTCCTTGCCTAGGACCTTGCTGCTACAATGCTTCTGTTCTTCCCAACTGGAGGTTCTGATTCATTCCTCCTTGTACTATCTGTCGTTTGCCTTCCTTCTTCTGCCTCTTTATAGGGCAATCAATGTCCCCAACCTTGACATAACTCAAGTCCCGAACCTGCTATTCTTTAGGACTGTCATCCACCTTCTTCTGCTGCAAGTGTTCCTGCTGCTTCCCATCATCCTTAACCTACACATTCAACTGTAACTTCTCTCCAAAACAAATAGCAACATGTTCCTTCTTGTCTTCACAAGGTAAAGGCATCAGTTTGAACTTCTTACCATCTTTGTGCACCACATAGGTATTAGTATAACCATCATGAATTGTCCTTCTCAAATGCTGCCATGATCTACCCAAAATAATATGCCCACATGTCATTGGAATAACATCACACAAAACATAGTCCTGATATGGACCAATTGTAAAATCAACATATGCCTTCTTAGTAACCCTTACTTGCTGCTCTTGACTCACCCAAGTGACATTGTAAGGACTAGGATGATCAAAAGTTTTCAATCCCAACTTATGTACCATTTCCCAAGAAACTAAGTTATCATGAGAACCTGAATCTACAATCAACCTGCATATCTTTCCATGGCTTAAACAATTAGTTCTGAAAATAGATACCTGTGGTGTTGGTTGCATTTTACCTTTCTCCACCATGAGCATTTCTCCAACCATTACTGGAGAGGCTGACGACATTTCTGGTTCTTCTGGCTTCTCCTCCTCTTGTGCCAAGTGAACTCTTCTATCCTTGCTCTTATCAACATCATCCTTCTTAGGACATTTGAAAGATGTGTGTCCCACCTCATTGCAATGGTAACATCTGCTTGTGAACACTCCTCTACCTGATCCAAATCTACCTCCACCTCTATATCCACCTCTTGATCTGTAGACAACTCCTTACCTTTCTCATTGTTGTTCTGAACTTCATTAGTAGGTCTGCCCCTACCTCTATATCCTCTACCACTTCCTCCTTGCCTTTCTTGCTTCCTCTTCACCCTCTCTTCAGCCCTGATGGCTAACTGAAAACATTCTCCAAGTGATTTTGGTACTGCCAAACCAATCTCATCTTACAAGTTGTACATAAGTCCATTAAGGTATCTTGCCACTTTCTCCTCTTCATCTTCCAATCCTCCTCTAATAAGCTTATGAAATTGCTCAGTATACGACATAACATCCATGTCCTTCTGTTTCAGATTCTGCCTCATCCTCTTTGTTTGAATGGAGTAATCAGATGGAAGGAATTGGTCCTTCATCATATCCTTCATCCTACCCCAAGAAGTGATTCTTGTTGCACCTCTAGCCATTCTTTCTATCTGCACACTACTCCACCATGTAAGTGTTGTTCCTCTCAGTTTTGTCTTTGCAAATTTGATCTTCTTCTCATCACTCATCTCATACTCAAAAAAAATTTCCAGGGCATCTATCCACCCTAATACCTCTTCACTATCCATCTTCCCCTGATAGATAGGTAACTCTATGTTTGCCTTTGTTCCACTTCCTTGTGTTAGTAATAATTTATGTTTGGGGTAGCATGCAGGCACCTTCCCAAAGAATCCAAAAGAAGTTTTAAGTCCTTGGGCCTCCTCAGCATTTTTCAACTGCAGCATCATATTTTCTTAAGGAGAGGAGGTCATCATCATCATATTTCCAGACATCACCCTGATGTTGCTTGCGAGGGTCATCATATTTTCTGCCTGCATGATCTTTCGCCGGGGTGATATTTTAACATCGGGTGATCTTAGTTAAGATCATCCTGATGATGTTGCTGCAAGGTTCTAAGTGTGACCCGATATTCATCGGGGTCATCATATTTGAACATCGGGTGATCTTAGTTAAGATCATCCTGATGTTATTTTATCACTTCATGTTGTTTTGTCGCCCTGATGCTGCTGATGTCATTCTTATGTCAAGGTGATATCCGCTTTTCTGCCTGTCTGCATCATATTTTTTTCGAAGGAGGGGGTGATATTTTCATATCCGAATATCACCCCGATGTATGTTCGTTCCAGCATCATGATGATGCTGACGTCAGGGAGATATCCACCTATCGGCTTCATGCATTGTCCAGTGGGGGGTGATCATTTCAAATATCCGTCATATTCATATATCACCCCGATCTTACAGTGAAGCTACAGTGCAGCATGATATTTGTGCATCAGGATGATATTTCCAAATATCCGGTTATCTTCCAAATATCATCCTGATGCCGACATGATGGTGACGTCATCAAGGCCGGGGGGTCATATTTTAACATCAGTCATTTTATGGAGATCTCCCGATGTTGCGAATATGACGATGACGTCATCCGGATATGAGGAGGTGCGCAGTAGGCAGATATGTTGATGACGTCATCAGGATATGACGGTGACATCATCAGAATGTTCATCGGCCAGACATTTGGTATCGGCTAAGCAGGAGGATCTTCCTCCGATGCATCAGGTTGTGCCGATGATGGTGAATATCAGGATGATATTTCACATGAAGGCAAGGTTGGTCATTAGGGTGATATTTTTTATCAAGTGATGCGGATGGCATTATACTTTCTCGCAAGGTGATATTTTCTGCGGAATGATATTTCATATCAGGCTGATATGAATTATCGGGATGAGCTCAGCAGGTGGTTTGCTGACGTCAGGATGATATTTTGTGCATCCGGATATCATGCAGGAGGATGATGACAGGGTTTTATGCTGGTGTCGTCGGGAGCAAAAGCACCGACATCATATATGCTCGTGACCCAGTATATAAAGTGTTGAGGAGGTTGCCGCGGGGTGCATGTGGGATAATTGATATCTTGCATATTTTCAACTATCGGGGTGATATTTCTTGGCGAGAAAGGATGCGAATGCACAGTATGTTGTTTTTCCCAAGGCTGCGGGTTGGTGCACCATTAATGGCGGATCTTACAAAGTATGGGCGATGGCGTGGACGTTTCAACCACCCGACTGAAGTTGTCCATCCCCAGGCGGCGGCGCAAGGCTCGAGATCTCTTCCTCTCCCCTCCACCTACTGCATTGAATGCATGGAGCGCCATTTTCTCAATGTATTGTATCTGGCGAATTTTCATCTGCCATGTAATTAATGCTAAGAACCTTCCTTGCTGTATTTAGCAGGTTGTGTTTCTCATTTTGTTGGTTGTTGAAGACCTGGGCGTCTTTTTGTGTAAATAACGAAGGACAGGGCATGATCTTGGTTGTTCTATCTCTTTGGAGTTTATGAGTTGCATCATGAATGTATTTTGCACATTTACCCAGTTTCATGTTGATATATATGAAAAATGCTCTTATGCATGTGTTTATCTGTCTGTCTCCTTTGTTGCATGCTTTCCTTCTTTTGAATCTGGTTGCCAAGGGTTTCATAGATTATAGGATACAGGGTTCTGTATCACATGCATGATCTCTAACCTCCATTCAAGGAGTGGATTAAAATGTTTTAGGTTGAGCATGGAGAAGGTTGTATGTCTATAGGGATATCTGTAAGCAGAGGCAGCTAAATACCCATTCTTGGGTGATGCTTGTAAGGCAGGTATCAGTTCCAACCCCCTGAAACTTGAATGCCAGTTGCAAACCATCTGATGTATACGTCTAGTTGACTCCTTGCCCAATGGATAGGCACTAGTTTGCTCCTGGGTCAGTAGTTATGATCCAAAACCCCTTGTCTTGCATCCAGGACATTATGTCCACCCATTTCATCACCTCCATCTGTTAGTTGTAGTAGGATTAGGAACCCTCTGCATACTCTCATACCCACCAGACAAATATGTCCAAGAATGTTGCCAACCTTGTGATCTACCATCCAGATCTTGGTCCACACATGAGAGTATTCTGCCTGTTGTTGTCAAGTTAGATCTTTCTATCATTGAGCTAGTCAAGGTCACATCTTTAGTTATAGGGATACCCCCCTTGGTGCGGCAGAACCAGAAGTGAAGGGGAGGCAGCTCACGCAACCTCCTGTATCTGTTGGCCGAATCGGCCGGTGCATTGGGGCTGGCAAACCCTCTGTAGATTTGGTAACCAACACCTTGGACTGCTTTCAGCAATCTCACAAATTTCTTTTCTTCAGCATCCAACTCATCCTCAGGAGGATTCTCATCAGCATCCTCATCTCCTTCTGAATCATTTTGTTCATCCCTTCTAGGATTCTTCTCCAATGCTTCCAATCTAGCCAAGATTGATGCATTCTCCCTTCTTACTTGCCTTAACTCTCTTTCCCTTGCAGCATCCTGCTCTCTTCTTTCCCTCAACTCTCTTTCTCTAGCCTCTAAGGCTTCCCTCAACTCATTGTTCTCCCTAGCCATCTGATTCTTAGGACGCATCCTTACATCTCTCACAAATGTCTTACTATTTCACAAGATCCTTTACTCCCTCAAAGACCTACTAGTGGCTCTGATACCACAAATGATGCAGAGCATCTAGGACAGTAGGACAGTTCAAATCTTCAAAGCAAGAACTCACAAAGTTCACTGTGTTCCTTTGACAGGGATCAACCTTCACATAAGGCAGGGTTCTGACTCACAATTACACATGTCCATGATATAAAAGGACTGTTTCAACCTCCAATGCAATGGCTTTCTAGAAGAACTTCAGGACACCTATCTCAGGGTGCCTAACTCCAATCAAGGCTCCAACTACCCACTATGCAGGGTCTGTAGGACAGCAGTCTCATTGACTGTCATGACATTGCTACTCCTTTGGGATAACAGTCACAATAACCTTCTTGAAGTGATCTCTAAACTTCAATCTCATGCAAAACAAATGACATGCCAAACATACCTGTGATCTCTATAACTTGCCAAACCTCTATTGTCTTCTTTGACAAAACAAATGACATGCCAAACATACCTGCAATCTTCTATTTGCTGCTGTCCTCCTTCAACTTCCAATACATGTATCTTGGTGGATCCTTTTCATGGCAAACTCCAACCTACACCTCCTCCTACCCCTGCAATCTTCACAAGACTAAGGACAAACTATCTTACAACCCATTCCATTGAGTAGAAACAAAACAAGGTCAATGGAATGGGGAAAGTTCCATCGGGCTACTCAGAAGAGCCTAACCTAGGTTTTAGAACAGTCTACACAAAACAACGGTTTCCTCACCTCTAGATTACTGTCATGACCTCAAATGAAGCTCAAAACAGAGACACTCCAATCCCCTAACCTTCCATCACAACCTTGGGCTATGACAAAGCCGTACAAGTACGGATTATTGCAAAGAACAGTGGTTTCTGACTTGTGACAGTAGGGTTTAGGACAGTTTAAGACATAACAGTGATTTCTCACACCAAGTTTAATGTCAAGACCTCCAATAAGATTTAAATCAAAGCTACTTCAGCCTACTAACAATCCAATGCATACATGGCTTATGACAAATCCGTACAAGAGTACAGTACGATAAGAAACAGTAAGGGAAAATACAGAAAATGCAGAAAAAATGGTTTCTCTTCTTATTTCCACTTCAAACTTCCTTCCTCTCCCAAAATGAAAAGGTCTTTTCCTTCTTAAGCCTGCCCCCAATGCCTTACACAAGATAGAGGCAGATGAAACGATGGAAAGGGGGAAGAAACAATTTTCCAAACATCACTGCCTGGTCTGCACAAGAATACAGTTTGTAACTGTCCTATACCGACTGTTTTGTGTTTGAATGATGCTTTCAAATATTTGGAGAACCTTGGACAAGGTTCTAACATACCTTTTCACCCTCTACATGCTAACAATCCAAAAGGTTTGCCTCCTACATACCCTAGGAGGGCTACAAACTTAAAAGACTACCTATGACTGCCTTTTTACCACATGACTGTCCTCTTAGGACTTACAACAAGATAATAGATTCTAGACATTTGGACACAGTCCAATTACATGCATGGCTTTCAAGCCTTATTACAACATTGATTGGTCTCAAGGACCTTATTGAACCAAAGTGAAACAACTTAAAAATCAACCAACATCTAGACATCTTGGTGCTCCTACACCAATGTAAGTGAAGATGTAGTTCCTTCATGGGACGTATTGAATCATGAAGACTTCTACACTTCAGTTTTTTAAAGGTTCCTAAACAGTATTTTTGAGCTTGTTGGTTTATTCAAAACAGCAGCAGAAAATTTAAGCTCAGAACTTGTTTGCCATAAATGTTTTACATCTATTGCCTCTAAACCTTTAGTAGGAAAAACTTGCATGGTTGAATTGCAAGTAGAAGTCCAAGTTGCTACCATTCACCATGATGAACAAGAAGGTATGATCAAAATGAGGGCAAAATTTTATGTTGATCTTAATGCTGAGGAAACACGGTTGGTGGATGGCATTTGGATGTGTTGCATTAGAAGCATTTTGTTTGGGAAATATGCCTTTAGTTGCACTAAAAGATCTTTTCATGAGGCACATATGAAGAGTAGAGTAGTGCAATGCAAGCATGGTGGAGCTGCTCCGTTACTTAAAATTCAACATAGTGGTCACCAACAAGGAAGGTTGGAAGGATTTGGTGACCAAAGAGATGTTCCTTGGCAGTGTATAGTTCAAATTTTCTATTTAAATTCCACTGATTTGTTGCAGGACAGCTACCTCATATTTTTGGTTGCCTACATTCATGAATGTTGGCAAAATATTTCTATCAAGGGAAGTTAGAATTCTCAGATAGAGGTTGTTTGGGAGTTTTTCACAGTCTTTCCCATGTCTTTGAGCAAAGCAATGTTTATTATTTATGTTAATGCTTGGAGACCTCATTATTGCAGCTGCCGTCCCACTTTTACAGCGCTGATTTTGATAAAATCGGGCTATGATCTGCCGTTATTTACCTTGGACAGCCACATATGGAATTTAGCTTGTGCTCCTTCACCTTGGTTGGATGATAGAGAGAGGTTTCATATGTGGAAGAATGATATTTCAGCCTTTCTAGCTTTAATTTAGACATGGAAAATTCAGAGCGATGACTTGAATTGTTCCATGTTTTTGCCTACTACATTGTTTTTGAGAAGAGTAGCACATGATGAAATTTTGATAAGGTGTGCACGGTGGAATTATGAGATATTGGGTCATCCTAATGTGCAATTGCTTGAGGACAAGCAATTCTAGAGAGGGAGGACTGTAATGTCTCCTTTTTGGCGCATAGACTTTTTGTGCACATTATGCTTGTTCCTAGTCTTTCGGAGGCTATCAGTCATGTTTGGGATAACTCTGTTCTTGGAATGGTCATGGCTCAATCTTGCAGAGCAGTTGTTCGTGGTTTTGAGTTCAGCTAGCCATTTGGAGTTATAGATGCTTTCACAATTCGGTTCCGTCCTCTCGGGTGCTCTCCAACTTTCTTGGAGAAACATTCTATTTTTAGACAATCACCCGACAACCTTCAATGTTTGTGTCAAGTCTTTTATTTCACTTTGGTATGGTCAGATTTGTTCGTTCAGTTCAATTCTATGCTTTCTGTAGCTTGGGACTATTATCTAGCAGTTTAATTCATACTTCACTATGGTTGACTAAGGCTAGGAATAATTATTAGCAACTTAGTGTAATATTATTTATTAAGTGGTTTTCCCTTCTGGAAGAGGATTATTTTCTATGACATTGAGCTCAGTGGATGTTCAGGATTGCGGTGATGCTTTCAAATTTTTTTTGGCTTCCTAGATTGCTCTCCAAGATTCTTGGAGGAGCCGTCTATTTTTAGTAAGTCACCCAGAAGGTGTCGTTCTTCATCCCAAACATCATGGAAGGCGATGGTATGATTTAATTTGCAGTTCGCTTAAGTTTGGGACTTTCAGTAAAGTTGGGTGGATTAATGAGCTATTTAATTATTATTTTCACTTAAGTCTCCAAATGGTGGAAATAATTAAAAAGTAACTAAGTGTTATAGCTCATTGGAAAGGTTAAAAGATATTCTTTTTATTTAGGCACTTAAAAGTGAGCGCTCAAGTTGGAAAAAAAAAGAAATAATTGAGTTGGAGAGAAAAAACGTGATTATTTCCAAGAAATAATTATTTTCTTGTGAACTCCTAAAGTGCCTTTATAAAGGGGATGAGAGCTCATTTGGAGGGGATGCTTTGGATTTGATATTGTTATACTGCTGGATTGAACTTGTGTGTTCTTCCATTTTCCTTCTTGAGGACGAAAACCCTCTTGGAGATGATCAGTTTCGGTGGTGAGAGATCCACCCTAGCTGGTAATGGTGATTTCATACAAAGATCACATATGAGTTGAAATGAAGTTTGGTTTTAATGCTTTCTGATGATGGAATGATTGAGCAATATTTATTGTTGATTCTTTGAATGAGTTTATTGATCATTTTTTATTAGTTGTGAAACTTTCTCAAGCTGGGCGATACCCTTCATGGCTGTCGTACCAGCTGTTCTTGAAAAATATGAAGTTGCAAGTTTGAATGGCATGCAATGATCTTTGTTGGCGTCCATTTTTGGTGATGAGAATAACATTTGATGTTTTTAGTTTGAAGTTTGCATGCAACCACGACTTACAGGCCGTACATCCTCCTTGGGGCCATACTTCCTTGCTAGGCGTTTGAATTAGACGTTTGAATTAGAGGAAGATTCACTACCTTGAATCTGCTCCAAACTCACCTTATTTCCATGGTGCTTCATCTTGAATGGTTCGTATAGTTTGAGGGGATTGTTTGGTGTCAGTTCCGAGGGTTTTGTGACTTCATTGAGCCATCCATACAACTACAGCAGAGATTTGATTAGATCAGAGAATTTGGAACAGCATAATATGATGGATTTTGTGATCAGTTTGGATGGCTTAATTTGAGTATCTTGATGCTAAACAATTTGTGTGCACGCTTTCATAATCCAGTATCATTCCTAATGAGAATTGATGTTTTGTGGCAAGTTTAAATGCAAGTTTGGGGTGTTGATGGGACTGTTATTAATTTGATTTATTTGTTGATATCCAGTAGTGTATTTAGTGTGAAAACAAGGTTACTAATGAACATTGCAGCCTTTTCTCTTCATTGTAATTATTTTCTTATATTGCAAACACATTTGTAACCCCTGGATGGTTTACCGCCAATGTGGAGAAAATATAATGTTTATCTTTCTTTGTTCAACGACCCACTGAATAAGCGGATGCCCACTGAATAAGCGGATGCCCACTGAATAAGCGAATGCCTGCTATATATGCAGAAGATTGTAATTGATTTGTTAGCAAGGTTTATTTTGATCAGCTAAAGCACTATATGCTCTCACCTCTCCCATTTTGGGAACTTGGTGATTAGAAGGTGTGGAGGTGCATATTTGGTTGCATTCTTGTGCTAACACTGTTGTTATTATTGTAAAATCTAAGAAAAAATTGGGGTAGCATATTACACAACTCGAACGATACAGACAACCAGATGACTAGGAAAAAGTTTCGGATTGGGTACAACACACCTCAATATAGGCAGAGCCCAACATAGAGGTGGGATGTAGAGCCCAACGAGCCACAACAGCTTGATGATGAGCACGATGTGCATATGACATTGGAGGAACCACTTCCAATTCCTTCTAACAGTTCCAATGATGAGGAGTTTCCTACATATGGAGCTGATGATGATGATGATTCTGATTTTTGAAATTTTTGGCATTTTGCTCAAACAAAAACAGCTATAGATATCATTTTTGGCAATTTGATTTTGTCATTTTGATGTTTGTCACTTGTATAATGAGATTATGAGACTCTACTTGGTACTTTGAAGTTTGAACTTTCAAACTACTTATAAGTTTATAACTTGAAATTTGAAATTTGAAATGGATTCCAATTTTCAGCTACTATGAGTGTAATGTCCCCTTTTTGAGCAAGGAATGTTTGCTCAAACAAAAACAGCTATAGATATCATTTTTGGCAATTTGATTTTGTCATGTTGATGTTTGTCACTTGTATAATGAGATTATGGGACTCTACTTGGTACTTTGAAGTTTGAACTTTCAAACTACTTATAAGTTTATAACTTGAAATTTTGAATTTGAAATGGATTCCAATTTTCAGCTACTATGAGTGTAATGTCCCTTTTTTGAGCAAGGAATGTTTAATGATTAAGTTAGAACCTTGGAGGCTTGAAAACTAGAAAGTTGGCTCAACACTCTATTCTATTTGTATTTTTGGCTAGCAATATTTTATAATATTTTTTATGAAGCCAAAAATAATATGCCAAGGCAAAATTGAAGGATGGAAAAAATAAAAGTTGGATAACTTAAAGATTGGAATTGGGAATATTGAAGGAGAAAATAAAATATAATATTATATTATATTTTATTATTTTAACCGAAGAAAATTGATGCCAAGGAAAAAGAAAAAAAATAAATTATTATTAAATTATTATTTTATTGGCAAAATCGCGCTCAAGGAGAGAGAAGAAAAAATAATTAAAAAAAATATTATTTCTCTAAGGAAATCGGCGCCCATAGAGGAAAAGGAAAAATTACAATAAAATAATATTATTGCTTTGGTGGGCATCCAAACTGGAGATTGATATTCAGATTTGGTATTCATTTTGGCTTGTTTTCATCAATAAATTGCTTGGAGAGGGTTTATGCTTGGATCGCTTGGCAAAGGAAGGTGTTTTTGGTGATTCCCATCATTCATACATGGTCTAAAATTTATAACAGCAGTCTGCAATTTGATATCAGCTATAGATCTAAGGAGTTTCTTGGCATCTACATTGAGGTTTCATCATCTACTTTGCATCCTAACCCTAATCGCTCCATCATAGGATCCATTGCTACCCTATTTGAGGAGTTTGGAGGCATGGAGAAGTACATTTCAGTCACCTAGGGTTTATGACAGCAGCTACAGACAATTTCAGATTAGTGATAGGTTTATTGGCTTCAAATATTGACATCAAAAATCATCCCAGCATAGGCGATTTGCATTAGAGTTCATCATTGCACATTTGGAGGTGGTTTTTGGCACATTTCTTCATTGTCTTCATTCTGAAATTTCATATCAGCCACTCAGAATTTCATATCAGCAAGGTACAATCAGATCTGGGCGAAAATCAGACCTCAACACTTCATGATTTTGTCATCTAAATTGTTCCAGAGTGAAGAGGGATCAGTCAGGTATGTTTGTACAACATTTGAATGATGGAAACATTTCAAATCTTTAATTTGAAATCATATATCTTGCTGTTCTGAGTGAAATCAGATCTCTGATTTATAATTTACAGTCATTAGTTTGTTGTTATTTCATTTCCAATTGGTTCTATATTGTTATTGTTATATGGCAAATGCATCATTACATTGAAAAGTTGTGAAATCATTCAAAACAAACAAGAAACCCTAATCAGAAATTCAAGACAGCAAAAGAAAAAATTCAGTTAGATAAGATAGGGATCTTACAATGAGTATGAAGTTTAAATGATCATTGATATTCAACTGTTCAATGTTTAAAGTTTAATATTTAGTTTAAGTTACCTGTATCTCTTTTTAGTTTTTAACTTTTTTAATCTATCTATATTTTTATTAAAATATATTATATAGTAGTCCCCTCGCCGTCCCCTTGTTGTCCCCAGAAACCCGTCCCCCTGTTCTGAAAACTCAAAGAAACACTGGTAAATACCTTTGGCTCCATTAATCAATTACATAGTCTCAACTTTTCCTTGCATAACTACTCACCTTGAAAAGTGTCCTCAAACTTGAAATTTTGCATATTGTGCCTACTTACGGTCCTCATAGGCTAAACCAACTCCAACCACATGACAATCTCAAGATGGAGAGAAGGTTAAGCAATTGAAGAGGGAATCCAATTGATCTGTTATTTGTCGCATCATTGTTTTTCTTTTGTTTATCTGCACCTCTTCTCCTCCTATCCCTTTTCCCTACAATCTTTTAGCATAGATAGGAACCGATCTTTTCCAAAGGTTGCTCGTGCATTTGAGCTATGCATGTAGGCATCTGACGTTACTGCGGTCCATGGGTGCAACTCTTATGACCTCCAACACTTTCATCCTAAGTAGGTCACTTTTTCAAACAAAACAATAGTACCTAGGGATTTGTGACAGATTTTCAGTCACCATAATCATACATGCTACTTCACACTGCCTAAGGTTCATATTCATTTAAAGCCAGTTCTCAGACATATATGACAGTTCTTTTAATGCCTATGTGATACCCTTGATTTCAAACATGTATTGGTCAGGTTAGAATGCTGATATTAAGCAAGATTTCAGTATAAAGTCACAATTTTGCAGTCTTGAAGGGCTCCTAGGGTTTGGCGTTGAGATCAACACGGTGAAGGGAAATCAAAATCAAGACATGAGAATTGTCAAAGTTACAAAGTTTCATCAAAAGATCCATCATAATCAAAACAGAGAAGCTTCATTAAAATCACCTCCAAAGCCAATTGTCAAAAAATCTATTTCTAGCCCACACACTAGTTTTAGTCATAATCATTGTTTAGAAAATAAGTAAATTCTAATAAGTCTACTTTTAGCAACTATTTATAGACCGGCAATTTTTAGATGACCTAGAAGATCTATTGTTAGTTTGTAATTATCCTCATCAAGAATCTAACTAAAAATTGCTTGAGTTAGGGTTTAATATTATTGGGCAAAATTGTGTAATAAGCTTGCTTTGTAAGCAAGCAATCTATTCATAGCATAGGCGTTGTTAGATTTTTTAATTATTTTTCATGCAATATTTTACAAACCCTTATATATAAATGCTCTAGGCACTTAGTTTAGGATCAAGTATCATTCAATAGAATTTATTATGCATATTTTGCTTCTAAATTGTGATATTGAAATGTTGTGTTATTGTGCTTTTATGTGTTGAATAGTGCTTAACATTTACTGAAAGCTTTGTTTTGTAGTAGGTGTTAAGTTGATCATTGTATCTTTTAATACAACTATTGTGTTTAGCTTGTAAGTCTTATGTATGCATGTTGAGGTAAGTTAAATTCCTTTTAACGAGTTTGCAAGCTTTGTATTGCAAATTTACTCAAAGTTAGAGATTGCAACTTTGTATGCAATTCTTTAATTCAATTTGCCAAAGTGTTTGTGTCCCTATGTTTAAACCAATCCTAGCCTATATGTGTACTTGCACTAGTTAGTCTTTGATTTTAGTTGAACAACATAAGCGTGGAATTTGCCATAGGGTTTATTTTAAGTTTGCTTGTATTGCATACTTAAAAACACACTTTTAGCTTTGTTCATAATGTGTGAACAACCCTAGAAAACACACCTATATAAATTGTAAGTAGCAAGTACATAGAGCTTTCCATTCTAATTTGAAGAATAGATCTATGTCATGTCCCCATTTCCCGAGTGACTTCACATGGAGTTGATGATTAGCCTATCATCCATTCCCGTAGGCTAATGCATTGGTAAGCGAACGAATTCCTAGTTTGAGCTTATTTCTATACATGGAGAACCGAAAAGTTGGTATGTGTCTATACATGGAGATTCGGAATGTTAGCTCAACTAGTCTATGATCAATGAAAAATGCAATATTGAAATTGTATTTTTATTTCATTTGATGGATTTTAGAAAATGGAATCTTTAATTGCATTTTCTATAATCGATTTCTATGGAGTTGTAAATATGAAATAAGGTGATGTGTTCGCCAAGGAGTTATAGGTCCAAACAAAAACCAAAAGCAAAGTATAAAGGATCGATTGGCATATATTGTTTTGTATTTGAATTGCATTGTTCAAGGAGCCAACGGCTATCTAAATGATCACCCATATTTTATAGAGCATCCACATTGGATCAAGTGCTGAATTCCAACGCCATGATGGTTCACTCGCCCATTGTATTGAGAGATTGGTATTGATAGAGGTTGGTTATTGAAATTTAACGATTGCATTTGATTCATAGCTGGCCGCCGATTATAAGGAAAGGATATTTTAAATGCAATATTTATTTATTAAATAATTGCATTGGATAGATGGTGTCATGAGGGCGATTGGGTTTGTGGATATTAAATGATTGCATTTGGTTAGATATTGAGCTTTGAAAGATTTTAAATGCCAAACACCTATGATGAGGAGGTTTGCTCAAGCCAAGATGGATATTCATTGCAACAAAAATATATTAAATGATTGCATATAATTAGCCACCGCCATTAGCAAGGGGAATTCAATGCTAAATGAAGATTGTAAATGATTGTTTGTTCTCATTCATGGCCGCTATCAAGTTAAAAGAGGATTCCAATTCATAGAGGATCGATTCACTTGCAAGATAGATGTAGTTCATTTAAACAATTAAAGATTGTTATAAATGATTGCATTCATAGATGTCATTCATTTACTTTTGTTCAAGACTCTCTATTGTGATTGATGGATTCCAAATTTCATTCCAATTTGACAAAGAGAAGGGACACCTATCCTTGGAGAGGATAAATAGAGCTCTTGAACTCCAATTTGCAACTAATGATCATTTGGTAAGCTTTTACATTTTGTTCTTTTAGCTGGAAATTGCATTTTCTAGTTATTTTTCAAGGAGATGTTCCCTTGAGTGTTGTGGTGATGTTCCCATAACAATTTCTGAGATGTTATCATTCAGATTTCATCATTGGAGTTGAATTTGCAGGTTTATTTGTGAAGATTTGAAGAGAATTTGACATCATAATGGAACCCTTGGTGTATTGGAGTGTCTACCAAGGTAGTTGATTGGGTTTAGAGTGAGAATTGAGTGACTTTTGCATATTTTTCAAGGTCTGATTTCATATCAGCAAAGTCTGATTTTTATGACAGCGAATTGTTTGGACACTTATAGGGTTTTTGAAGTGGATTTGACAAAAGCTTTCACATTTGAAGAGTTGCATTTGATAGAAGACCAAACTAGCCATCCATCACTTGGGTTTGGAAGTGTTTTTCATAAAGTTTTCATTGACACAACTTGGCTGGGCAAAATCATCACTTTCAGCAATCATATCAGCCTACAGAAGTTTTATATCAGTCATATGTTCATGTACTTTCAGGGCTGTTATACCATCATTGGATAGCTATCTTTGTTCTAGAGTGTTTGGGCTATGATTCTGTGAAAGATTTGATGTCTTTGGACACTTTATATGCATGTAATAAGGTCTGATATAAAATCAGACAGTGACTGAAAATCATATCAGCAACTTATCATTTTTGTATTTCACATTTGAAGGTTTCAAATAAGCAAGTATGATGTGGGTTTGAAGTTCTATTATTGCTTTGTTCATTGGTGATGTTTATTTGTTGATTTGTGCAAGAAATCTTGTATAAAAGTTGGCAAAAAATTTCAGTCATTTAATAAGGGTATTTTACAATGGTATTAGAGCTTGGGTCCTGCCAGCCTATGGGTTATGAGCTATTACGTTGATCCTTTGCCGCATCATTATAGAAGAAGAACAGGTACAATGGGTGATAGAAGTCAAGGTATTGCACAAGATGAAATTGACAATATGTTAAGGGACATGGTTAATAATCAGCGTGAGCTAGCAGAACAACAGCGACAAACAAATGCAAATATTGAGAGGATGTTTCAAGCTATGATGGGTGACAAGAATAATAACAATTGGGCTAATCCAGGAAATCAAAACAATCAGGATGCAGGTAGTGTAGCTAGAAGATCACCACCACATAATAGGACACGTACACCTACAATTGAAAGACCTATGCAGCCTACTTTTCTTCATAGAGAAGAGCAAGTAGAAGAGGAGTAGCCACAAGATGAAGAATAAGAGGTTCCTTTTGAAGAAGGTATCATATCTTTAGTTGATGAGTATGATTCACTTCTGGAGCATGTAAAGAATAGAATCAATTTCAACAACTACATGAGCCAAAAAAGAGACAATTGAAGAGGTAGAGTGAATCGGCCAAGGCAAAGAAGAGCACAACCTACACAACCAAAAGAATACAAAGATGCATTGAACAAAATTCCTCTTCTTAGCTTTGATGGTAGTGGGAAGCTAAGTGCTAGAGCATGGGTGAATAAGTTGGATACTTTCATTACACTCAAGCCCATGAGTGAAGAAAAGGCTATACACTTTGCTACTATGCATTTAGAAGGTCTAGCATATGAGTGGTGGCATCATGGACTTGTTTCACGACATCACAACAAGATCACGTCATATGATGAGTTTGTTCAAAAACTCATTACTAGGTTTGACCGCAAGGATGTGGAGGTCTACTACCGTGAGCTTGCACAATTGAAACAGAGTGGTAGAGTGGATTCATATGTCAATGAATTCCAAAATATTGCAGTTATGGTTCCTGATATGACGGATAGAAGAATTACTATGTTGTTTGTTGAAGGGTTGAATGATAGGATCAAAGGGTTGGTTAAGGTTCATAAGACAACTACACTTGAGGCAATTGAGTTAGCACTTGATTTGGATACAACTCCTACATTCACTCCAAAGAAAAACTTCTTTAGAGGCTCTAATTCTAATCAGAAAAAACCATTTCAGCCTAAGACTAATCCTTCTGCAGTAGAGAGAGATGAATTGAGAAAGAAGTTATGTTTTTCTTGCAAGCAACCATGGGAACCAGGACATAGATGCCCTGGAAAAGGCAAAGCACATCTCATTGAGGTGATTTCAGATGATGATAGTGATGTACATGAGGATACAGTTTCAGATGAGGATCATCAGGATCAGCGTACATTAGAGCTTGATACAGGTGAAGGTAAAGTGACTATTGCTTCTATGTCAGGAGTTCCTAGGCATCATGCCTTCCGCATAAAGGGTGTTATCAACAGACAACGAGTCACTTGTTTGGTGGATAGTGGAGCCACTCTTAACTTAATTAATGAGGGTTTAGTTATGAAACATGGTTTACAAGCTGAGGACTTTGAGGGATTCACAGTTGCAGTAGTAGATGGCTTTACTATGAGTTGTCAGAAAAGAGTGCCACAGCTTAGTATTCAGATGGGAGATTATACATTGACAGATGATTTCTACATGGTTGGACTTTCAGACATTGATGTTGTTTTGGGAATGCAATGGTTGCATTCACTTGGCCGTTACATCCAAGATTTGAAGATGGAAATAGAGTTCATTCATGAGGGAAGAAAAGTTATCTGTATTGGATAAACACAGTAAGGTGTTTGGTAACATTCCTCCAGGTAGACCACCAGATCGTGGTTTTGAGCATGTGATTGAGTTAGAGGATGGGACCAAGCCTATCAATATTGCACCATATCAACATCCTTGACACTTCAAAATTGAGATTGAGAATGCAATCAAGGAGTTGATTGATATGGAACACATTCGACCTTCATCTAGTCCATTTGCTTCTTCTGTGGTGTTGGTGAAGAAGGATGGTACTATGCGGATGTGTATTGATTATAGAGCTCTAAATAAGAAAACAATCAAAAACAGGTACCCTATACCCAGGATCGATGAGCTACTTGATGAGTTACACGGGGCCATGTATTTTTCTAAGATTGATCTTCGTTCAGGCTATCACCAGATTCGTGTCCGTGAGGAGGATATTCCGAAGATAGCATTCAGATGCCATTATAGACACTATGAGTTTCTTATTATGCCATTTGGTCTTACTAATGCACCTGCTACATTTCAGTCTTGCATGAATCATGTTTTCAATAAGCAGTTGCGTAAGTTTTTGTTGGTATTCTTTGATGATATTTTGATATATAGTAAGACATGGAATGAGCATCTTCGACATCTAGATGAGGTACTTGGAGTCATGGAGGCATAGTCATTGTATGCCAAGGCTTCAAAGTGTGATTTTGGGATGTAGGAGATTCTCTACTTGGGGCATATGATTAGTGCCAATAGAGTTAGAGTACAGGATGAGAAGATCAAAGTAATACAGGATTAGCCTATTCCAAGGAACATTTCTGAGTTACGAGGTTTCTTGGGTCTTTGCAGTTATTACAGGAGGTTTGTTAGATGTTTTTCACAGTTGGCAGCACCATTGACAGATCTCACTCAGAAAGGGGCATTCCTTTGGTCTTCTAAGGCACAAGCAGTATTTGACAGGCTTAAGGAGGTGATGAGTATTACTCCAGTGTTGGCACTACCAGATTTTACACAGTCCTTTGTACTTGAGTGTGATGCATCAGGAGAAGGTATTGGAGCTGTGTTGATGTAGAATAGACACCCCATTGCATATGAAAGCAGGAAATTGAGAGATGTGGAGCGCCTATATTTTACCTATGACAAGGAGATGCTTGCCATAATGCATGCTTTGGCAAAGTTTTGTCAATACTTGGTAGGTGCAAAATTTGTGGTGAGGACCGACCACAACAGTTTGAAATACTTCTTGGAACAAAAGGATTTGAATGAGAGACAACAAAAATGGGTCTCTAAGGTACAGGCATATGACTTTGATATTGATTTTGTGAAAGGAAAGAAGAATGTTGTTGCAGATGCACTTTCCAGTAGACCTACTATTTGTTCCTTGAGTGAGATTTCAGCTGATTGGAAATCTCAACTTTTAGTTGAGTATTCCAAATGTACATTTGCATGCGAAATCATGTATGGTTTGATTCAGGATGACAAGTATAAGGTTGTGGATGATGTGATATATTATAAGGACAGGATATTTTTGGTACCTAAGTCAAAACTTAAGCAGCAGATACTTAGAGCCATTCATGATACACCTCTAGCAGGACATCCAAGGTTTTTCAAAACCTATAGGCAGGTTCGTGAGAGATTCTCTTGGAAGGGTCTCAAAGATGATGTTCTTCAGCATGTTAGAGAGTGTTTGACTTGTCAGCAGAACAAGTCTGAGCATACTTTTCCTGCAGGTCTACTTCAACCTTTGCCTATTCCTGAGCAGAAGTGGGAAAGTATCTCCATGGATTTCATCACGGGTCTTCCGAAGGTACATGGTAAGGATTGCATATATGTAGTTGTTGATCAGCTAACCAAATATGCACATTTTTATCCTATTGCAGCGGATTACACAGCATTGCAGGTTGCAGAGTTGTTTTTTCGTGAGGTATTTTGCTTACATGGCCTTCCAAAGACGATTGTGAGTGATCGGGATAGTAGATTCATCAGCATGTTTTGGCATGAACTATTCTGACTTGCAAGTACAAAATTGACACCGAGCACTAGTTATCATCCTCAGATTGATGGGCAGACATAGATTGTAAATAAGTGGATTCAAGGATATCTACGCAATTATGTTGCGGGTCATCAGCGTGCTTGGATTAAATGGTTGTACCTTGGGGAGTATTGTTATAATACTACCTATCACATGTCCATAGGCATGACTCTATTCAGAGCATTGTATGGGTATAATGCACTTTCTTTTGTGGATTTGGAATTTGATGATAGTAGAGCTCCTCGAGCTAAGGAGTTAATGCAGGATACACAGGACATCCTTAGGATTCTTAAGGATAATATTCACCAGGCACAGAATCAGCAAAAGATATATGCAGATAGGCATCGGATTGAGAGAACATTTGAGGTTGATGATTTGGTATTTTTGTGCCTACATCCATATAGACAGAGTACTTTGAAGAAAAGTGGTGCAGAAAAGCTCAAGCCGAGATTCTATGGGCCATACAGGATTGTGAGGCGAGTTGGTGAAGTTGCATATGAGCTTGAGTTACCATTAGGAAGCCGCATTCATAATGTGTTTCATGTGTCTTGCCTCAAAAAGGCATTGGGACAACATGTGGTTTCTTCTCCCGATCTTACACCTCTTGATGAGGAAGGCGTGTTGATATTGGAGCCTGATAGCATTGTTGATATGAGGGAGGGTCATTTGAGGAGCCGAATCATTAGAGCGTATTTGGTTCGATGGAGAGGTTTGCCTTTGGAGGATGTTACTTGGGAAGGAGAACAAATTTTGGAGCATCCTAATCTTCGATTGCTTGAGGACAAGCAATCCCGAGAAGGGAGGACTATCATGTCCCCATTTCCAGAGTGACTTCACATGGAGTTGATGATTAGCCTATCATCCATTCCCGTAGGCTAATGCATTGGTAAGGTAATGAATTCCTAGTTTGAGCTTATTTCTATACATGGAGAACCGGAAAGTTGGTATGTGTCTATACATGGAGATTCGGAATGTTAGCTCAACTAGTCTATGATCAATGAAAAATGAAATATTGAAATTGTATTTTTATTTCATTTGATGGATTTTAGAAAATGGAATCTTTAATTGCATTTTCTATAATCGATTTCTATGGAGTTGTAAATATGAAATAAGGTGATGTGTTCGCCAAGGAGTTATAGGTCCAGACCAAAACCAAAAGCAAAGTATAAGGGATCGATTGTCATATATTGTTTTGTATTTGAATTGCATTGTTCAAGGAGCCAACGGCTATCTAGATGATCGCCCATATTTTATAGAGCATTCACATTGGATCAAGTGCCGAATTCCAACGCCATGATGGTTCACTCGCCCATGCCTTGTATTGAGCGATTGGTATTGATAGAGGATGGTTATTGAAATTTAATGATTGCATTTGATTCATAGTTGGCCATCGATTATAAGGAAAGGATATTTTAAATGCAATATTTATTTATTAAATAATTGCATTGGATCGATGGTGTCAGGAGGGTGATTGGGTTTGTGGATATTAAATGATTGTATTTGGTTAGATATTGAGCTTTGAAAGATTTTAAATGCCAAACGCCTATGATGAGGAGGTTCGCTCAAACCAAGATGGATATTCACTGCAACAAAAATATATTAAATGATTGCATATAATCAGCCGCCACCATTAGCAAGGGGAATTCAATGCTAAATGAAGATTGTAAATGATTGTTTGTTCTCATTCATGGCCACTATCAAGTTAAAGGAGGATTCCAATTCATAGAGGATTGATTCACTTGCAAGATAGATGTAGTTCATTTAAACAATTAAAGATTGTTTTAAATGATTGCATTCATAGATGTCATTCATTTACTTTTGTTCAAGACTCTCTATTGTGATTGATGGATTCCAAATTTCATTCCAATTTGACAAAGATGAGGGATGCCTATCCTTGGAGAGGATAAATAGAGCTCTTGAACTCCAATTTGCAACTAATGATCATTTGGTAAGCTTTTACATTTTGTTCTTTTAGCTGGAAATTGTATTTTCTAGTGTTTTTTTCAAGGAGATGTTCCCTTGAGTGTTGTGGTGATGTTCCTATAACAATTTATGAGATATTATCATTCAGATTTCATCATTGGAGTTGAATTTGCAGGTTTATTTGTGAAGATTTGAAGAGAATTTGACATCATAATGGAACCCTTGGTGTATTGGAGTGTCTACCAAGGTAGTTGATTGGGTTTAGAGTGAGAATTGAGTGACTTTTGCATATTTTTCAAGGTCTGATTTCATATCAGCAAAGTCTGATTTTTATGACAGCGAATTGTTTGGACACTTACAGGGTTTTTGAAGTGGATTTGACAGAGGCTTTCACATTTGAAGAGTTGCATTTGATAGAAGACCAAACTAGGCATCCATCGCTTGAGTTTGGAAGTGTTTTTCATGAAGTTTTCATTGATACAACTTGGCTGGGCAAAATCATCACTTTCGGCAATCATATCAGCCTACAGAAGTTTTATATCAGTCATATGTTCATGTACTTTCAAGGCTGTTATAGCATCATTGGATAGCTATCTTTGTTCTGGAGTGTTTGGGTTGTGATTCTATGAAAGATTTGATGTATTTGGACACTTTATATGCATGTAATAAGGTCTGATATAAAATCAGACAGTGACTGAAAATCATATCAACAACTTATCATTTTTGTATTTCACATTTGAAGGTTTCAAATAAGCAAGTATGATGTGGGTTTGAAGTTCTATTGTTGCTCTGTTCATTGGTGATGTTTATTTGTTGATTTGTGCAAGAAATCTTATCTAAAAGTTGGCAAAAAAATTCAGTCATGTAAGAAGGGTATTTTACAATCTACCGAACATCTACTTCGTTTTGTGTTGCACTAAAAGGTGTGGATTAAAACGCAAACAAAAGGCTACTACAATTTGGCCCTCATGATGCCATTACATTGCTACCTAAACTCAGCCCAATTATTGCTTTGAGTAGGAACTTGAACAAGACATACATATCACTAAAAAATAAACTATTTTCTCTGTCTATTTTGTTTGAAATTGATCTAGGAAACTTTTCACATCTCCCTAGGGTGTGGTTGTATTCTCTCTATTTTCTAAAACAATAACATGGTATTCTTTTTAAGCTACTTATATAAGAAATGACAATTAAAAAAGTCATTATTGCAAAGCTAAATGTCATCAATGCTTTATGGCACTACCATATCAATTTTACAAAATAAAATTAATTAATGAAGAAAATATTGTTATAGATGGAAGGACTGAATTTTATGAAATGCTAACGTAATTTATACCCTAATGTGGCAATAGTTAATTCCAATAATTTAAGCACTGGGATGACTATGCCTACTACAGTTAATGATGGTGGAATAGAATACATATTGCAATTGTTACAATATACCACATTAATTTACAAATTAGGTAGGTACGAAAACACTCAAAAGCAAGTGGATGGTAGTTTTCCTAATAGGAATATTTTAAAAGGTTTTCTGTCTAGAATTAAAACCTATCACCAAACTACAATATAATTGGATAGTGTGACAACAAAAATAAATCACAAACAGAAAGCATAGGGTGATAAAGAGAGAGACCTTAACAATTCTAGCACCAAAAGCATGAGCATTAAGTACCTGCACAATTGAATAGGTCATTTGCAGAAACAGGAAATTAAAACTTCTGATAGCTAGTCCTTTGGAATTTAGATACATAATTGGAAAGTGTATGTACAAACAAGACATTCTCCAATGTACTAAGGCTAAGCAGTATGCAATATCAACTCTTGAGAATAATAAAAATAATCAAGAAAACAATTATCTAGTGTTTGTTTCAAGGAAACACTAAAATTAGAGTAAGTTGTCACCTCAGTTGGTGTCATTGCACCTGGGATGTATAAAATACGAGTGTCTTTGAAAACCTCCAAAATCTCCTGAGAATGCCAAAATTGTAACCCATAACCCTCAATGTTGACAGAAAATTATTGCATATAATAAAAGCTAAAATATCTAGTCATAGACAAGCCTTCTCTTTTCTACTAAAATTGTGAGTATTTAGTATTGATATTCTATCATCTCAAAAATCATAGGATATTAGTTTAGTATTACCTTCTAGGTTTTGCACTAATTGTCATGTCCCCTTTTTCAAGCTTAGGGTATTAAGTTATATATTGCAATACATACCATAAGTTGGGTGAATTTATATACTGCAGTACATACCGTAAGTTGGGTGAAGTTATATATTGCAATACATTCCATAAATTAATAATTTAAGTTGCCAAAAGTAACTTTATTTTATTAAAGCAACTTATGTTATATTATTAAAAAAAAAATTAAAAGAGGACCTAAAGTGATGTTTTAAGTGTCGCTAGGCATGGGGGTGCAAAAAGTGAGTTTAAAGGACACTTTATTATTATTCTAACTTTGAGCAGATTAATAAAAGAAAATAATATAAATTAATATCATATTCCCTCAAAAAGTTATAAAAGAAGGTTTTGTCCCCAAGAAAGGGTTACCTACTCATTTTATGAATTTCATTTCCCAAGGATGAACTGAGTTTTTTCTTCCTTTTGGAGAACGAAAACCCTTCTAGCCTTTTAGTGCAGTTCTACACAGGGATTGCCATTGTGCTTCAACAGATTAAGGTTTCCTGATTAATAGTGTTTCAATTTGGGTGTGACAATTTTGGGTTCTATGAGATTTTCAATTTGTTGGTGTGGTATGGGGATTTTCAGAAAATAAAATAAATATTGTTGTGATTTTCAGTATTCTATGTGTGGTGGGATTTTCAAAATAATCATATATCCAGTTTATCCGTACTACTTCAATGTGGTACCTGGCCGTACCATTTGTGGCTGCATTATTACCACTTCCCTGCAGGCCATACTCTTCAAAAAGAGGCATTTGAGTATGAAAAGAGGACGCAACTATTAATATTTGCAAACGGTTGTTTTAAAACAGCCATACAAGTCTGATTGGTGGGCGTGAGGTTTTGAAGTGGGAGTTGCAGCAATATTGGGGTGTTTGTGAGTGTCGTGCCTTTCTAAAAAGTGTCGTACATACTGTTATTGCTGACCAGTTTGTCCTATCTGCAAAGTCAGCAGTGATTTGTCTTATTTACCAAGTTTTCTTGTCTCCTATGGGTTCTGTACCTTTTTGGCTGTGAATTTATAAGAAATTGTTCATGTTTATGCTGCTGTCCCCTTTAAGGAGACAAATAAATCAGCTTTTTGGTCTTTTTATCGGCTGTTTTGGACGCCAACTTCCAACCTTTACCCAGTCGTACCAACTACAAGGCAGCCATACAGTTTTAGAGGAGATTTCAGCAGTTTGGGTTGGATTCATTAGCAGTTTATTAGAATTTTGTTCCAACTACAACACTTGATCATCACTCAATTACATCAACTTAATCCGGGTACTCATTTTATGTGTTCTCAGTTTACATTCCAACTGTTTGACAAAATGTCTACTATCAAAATGTTGGATAACCGTTTCAAATAATCTCTAGATTTAGTTTAAGAAGAGTAATAATTGTTTAATCTTTCATTGTAAGCATTGGATAGTTTACCACCAGTTATCTAATTTTCAAGCATACCATTGTAATAGATCTTGGTTGGTTTATCCACCAGATCCTTCTTTCGTTTTCAGTACATTTTCCGCCTTACATGGCTTGAATCAAAATCGAGTGATTTAGTCCACCATTTTTGGCGTTGACGCATTTTCTGCTTGTTATTAGCCAATTTGGCTTGATCAGAATATGCAAATCACTATCTATCATTTTGGCATTGATTGTTTCTATGACTTTTCTTAAATGTAAATTGGTTGGCTTACCACCAATATCTATTGTTATTTTTCTATAGTCCTCATTCTAGTCTTTGCATGCTCTTGCCTTGCCTACATTGGGAACTTGGTGATCAAAAAAAGCTAGGATTCAAATGATTGCAAAAAAATTTGGGGATTTGTGTTAACGATCCTACCAGGGACACTACACTAATACTCAACTCAATCTAGACAATTGTAACCTTTGATAAATGGATCAGATTATATTTGGAAATTGCATTATTTAGATTAGAAGTAAACTTGGCTCAATCTTTCTCTCACCTATTGTGATCTCAAACAGGTGGTATGTATGTTGAAAACCATGTACCCCGTACAAATCAACCTTAGGGCCACCTCTCACTATGTTAGAGCTATCTACGACTGCGCAATCAACTCTTCACAAGTTCCCTTTTCCAAGTATGGATTGACTTGGCAACACCTAGCCTAAATCACACTAACTTGAGCTTACCTAGCTTGCCTTTGATACCGTGTTGAAAAAGCATGGACTAGCTAGAAATCAAACCTAGGACCTCCATTAGCAATGTTAGGGTGTTCTCATTGAGCCACCAACCCCTCACATGATCTATTTTTCATAAAGTGTTTGCTGACCTTCAAAAAATTGTAAGCATTCTATAGCTGAAATGGCAGATAAATGGTCCAGATAACATGGACAAAGCCAAAAGATGCCACAAAATCATGAAGAAACCTCATGAGAGAGCTACAAAGCCACTTGAGGAAGAACATAGAAGGCCATGTCTTTTGTCTAAGTAAATATCATAGTCTAGCATATAAAAATATTAGACAAATTGGGGAAAAGACCAAATTAGGAGCCCTAGACAGAAATTCAGGCCCATTTGGCATACAAGTATACAACAATGCATCTAAATCTTCCCAAAAGCTATGTTGTCAAGTTCTGCAAGAACCATACCCGAACACAAACCTGTACAAACTAGGTTCTAGTCTTGTTTCTAGTCTAGGTCAGGGCTAGGTTCGTACAAGGTCTTGCCTCCGGCCACTGAATTCGGCCTAGGCCCATTTTGAACATACCTAGGCCAAATCCAAGGGCTCAAGGAAAGATGTTGGATGAACCTAAGGAGAATCTATGTAGGACCTAAAAATAAATTAATAAAATTTAGCAAAAATATAAAAAACCCTAACCTTAACTAGCAGATTTCCTTAATCTCAATCGAAGATGAGGGGCAGGAGGCTGCTACATAACATCATATGCATCATGCAGCTAGTGGGAGTGGCACAAACACTACTTGTCCTTCCAAAGAACTAGTCAATGACATTGATGCTCTCAATGAAGAGCAAATTGATGATTTATATTCATTTTACATGTGCAGATGCACTAATATAAACCATTTTGATTTATCTTTAATGTTTGACAATTGAAAATGAATTATCAATTATTAGTTGTGTTTTGTATTTAATTTTGTACAATATGTGCAAACAACGCATCTTTCTACAAATTTTTAATATGTTACTCAACTTATAATATATATAAAAGAATGGAGAACATGGAATTGGAATTATGGAGCATCATATCATATTATGTATAACTATATAATATGGATTGGATTGGATGTGTCTAGCTTAAGATGGTTGGTCAAGCACATAAATGACTTAGTGCATGAGCTTGCTCTCTCTCACGTTGGGCTACTATCTATAAGGGTGCCACCTGTTGGTTTTTTCCCAGACTGGATGCTTATTCCCAGATTTCCCTACAAGGTAGCCATCAATGATCAACAGGATCTCTGGGCCAGGGGCCAACAGTGTAGGAGATAGACTCTATATTTTATCTCCTCTTCTTCTTCAGGCTCTGCAAAACCTAGGGGGGTATTCCCTACTCAACATCCATGAGGATATACATACAAAGGCTGGGATGCTGACAGAAAGCAGATAAGTCCTCCTGTAAGTAGACCAAAACTGAAAGATAAGAGCAAAGGGGCTAGCTTTGGGCCTATTTGCAGTTGTAGACAGAGGACCGAGGATCCTAAAACTAATTCTAATGTCCTAATGGTTGTTTTAGAGTTTGATTTTGATTTTAAGTTTGGATGCAAAGCTGGACATGGTTGTAACACAAACACAAAGCTAGATCGGTGCCTATCCAGGGCCTGGAGTCAGTAGACATACACCTGTGAATGATATGCATGAACAACTAAAACTGGATTTCAGGGGGACACATATGATACCTGCCTTACAGATATCTCCCAATACAGAGTGTTAAGCTATCTATACTTATGGCATCCCTACTGCAGTATACCCTTCCCAATGTTCAATCTGAGAACAATTTAATCTACCCCTTGAGCAGAAGTTAAGAGATCAGACATTCAACACAGGAATTCTATGTTCTAGAGTCTCAAACATTGCTTAAATAACCAGACTCAGAAGAAAGATACATGCAATACTGGAGACAGAATTAACAAAACACATGCTAACATAGCATTTCTCATATAAAATTAACCATGAAATCAGTGGATTCATGCAAAAACGTACAACAAGAGATACATAAACTCACAGGTTTTGCTGTACAGAGCAACCAAATCAGCTGTATTGTATTACAAAGCCAAATGTTCAACTTTCAACAACCTAAAATGAGTAACACTTCCTGCTTATAACAGCCAAAGAAGCGTACTCAACATTAATTACATGGCTTTGACAAAAAATTCGCCAGATACAGATCCTTCAAAGGAATGGCGCTCAAAATTTATTGCTGCAGAGACAGAAAGTAGACAATGGTGGCCTCGAGCCCTGTGCCACCATCTGGAAGTCCTCACGCCAAAAATCGGTTACATGACTGTTCAACAACTTGCCCATGCCCCTGCTACAGTCGCCATTGATGGCTCAACCACCCACGGCCGCTTGAAAACTGTCGCAGCACTCAAAAAGAATTTCCCGCCAAAACATGCTTCTATCGCAGTTTCAAATTATACAGGGAGATTAGTCCCACATGCACGGTGAGGAGACTACCTTAGTAGTTTAAAAGCATAGTCACTTGCATAATAGGTGTCGAGCGCTTTTGCCACGCTCGACACACGCTCCTTCACCCAAAGCCCATCGCCGAGATCAACACCATCGGCCAAGCCCACGAATCTCCTGCCGACCTCAATTGTCCTGCCGACCGCTACATTACAATCCCCTCCATCGGCCAGAGATGCACCATCGGGCCAACTCTTCAGATCTCCGCCGATAGTATGAGTCTCTCCGATGACCAGCTTGCACCCCGTTAGCAGTTACCATCCTACCACCATCGGCCAGACCAATATCGTCGGCCAAGAAAAAAACCCCTCGGCTGACACAGCCAATCACGCCGATGAACAATTCCTGAAAGCCTCCAACATCCCCATCGGCCAGAGAAGAACCATCGGCCTAGCCAAAAGCTCCTCGGCCGACACTCCACCGTCCACCCGATGATGAACGTTACGCCGATAAGACCAAAATCATAAGGCTTTGAACCATTGAACCCTGAACCAGTTCAACCCGATGGTTCAAAAGAGAAGTTCAACCGAGAAGTTCAACGCCGATAACACAGATGAACAAAGAATTCACTGACGGGAAAAGATGGAGCCTAAGCCCATGAACCGTTGAACCATGAACCAAAAGGGTTCAACACGATGGTTCAAGCAAAATCTGAGTACCCAAAAAGAAGTTTCGCCGATAGAGAAAATCACAGCGATGAACAAGGAAACTTAGGGCCCAAAAAGGAAAAAACCCTCCAACATCCTGCGCTCAGATCCAGACCAAAATTAGTGCTAACATTGGCTCCGAATGGGGACGTGCAGGTGAAAAACCTGAAGCGAGAACCAGATCTCCGGGCAGACCAGGCAAAAAAGCCAAAAAAGCACGAACTGTACAGAACATTTACACTATATACATATTTTTACAAATGTGCACAGCGACAAGTCATCTATGCAAAATAGAACTTAAGGAATTGGCCATGCACAGGCAATTCCAGAAATTCACCATCTAGGGCCTGGAGGAAATAAGAATCCTCCCCATGAATGCTGCAAATCTGATATGGGCCCATCCATAAGGGTTCGAATTTACCATGTTTACCCTTTTCTTGACCTTTTGCATTCCATATGAGCACCAGATCATTGACTTGAAACTTCCTTTTTGTAGCTCTCCTGTCTGTAATGTCCCCTTTCCAAGCCTAGTCAGAATGGGACCATTAGCCTATCTCATGATCCCGATGGGCTAGGGAATGGTTTGGGATCATTTTTGGTTTAATTATCAAATTGGAGTTATAAGGTTTGTTTAATTTGATAATTAAACTAAGTTTTATTATTATTGGTGCACTAAAGTCTAAGGCGGGTTATTTTAAAAAGTGACTTAATGTTATGACTTGATGGGAAAAAGGGAAATATTATAATTTTTAATTCCCTAGTCACTTAAGTGTGCACATAACTTGATATTAGAAATTATTTCTAAGGGAAGTGCAAAAAAGCTCTAATTTCAAGAAAGATTGGTTTTGTAACTCCCAGGTGCTTATAAAAAGAAGATATGAGCTCATTTGGAGGGGATGCTTTGGATTTTCTACAGATATGCTGCTGGGTTTGAACCAGAAAGTTCTTCTTCCTTCCTGAGGACGAAAACCCTCATGAAGATGTCCAGTTTCGATGGTGCAATATCCTTCCTAGCTAAAAATTGGTGACTTCAGCCTGAAGTTGCATTGCGCTGAACATGAAGATTATAAAATATATGAAGTTTTGTTTGGGTTTCCATAGTATCTTTTTGAGTCCATGCTAGTGGTATTGTGAATTAAAAAGTGTTAATAATTTTGGTGTTCCCTTGTTTTGCCCATTCTGGACCGTACTTCCAAGAGGGGACAGAATTTTGAAGTTATCAGATTCTTGTTTGTTTGGTGTTTTTTGATGTTTGGAGAATTCTTGTATGCTATAGATGACAGCATCTGAGCAGATTTGTTGAAGTTTTAAGACTTTTTGTGTGATGATTTTTGCTGCCGTACCTGGGAATGTCCGTACTCCTTGAGGGGGTGATTTGATCATGATCTTTTATGCCTAGTTGGGGAGCAAATATTGTTTGTATTGTCATTGATATGTGATGACATTTATATGCAGATGTATATCTTTATTTTATGAGCAGTTTGTATGGAGTTTGGAGGGATCCGTACCATGACCAGCGCCGTACAATTTCATGGCATGGTCAAAATTTTAGGATAGTTTATCTATTGTTAGAGGCAAAGATCATATGGCTGTTATTGTTTAGTGTTGATGAATATTTCTGAATCACTTCATCTGATTTTCTGGGCAGTTCTTGGTATCATTTGTTGATCCATTGTTTTCCATGACCGTACGGACCTGTAGGTGGTTATTTGCCATCCAAGAGCAGATTGCTTACTGTAGTCAGTCTTTTATGTTTTCAGTGGTATGGTTGAATGAAGGATAACAGTTTGAGCAGTTTAGAGATGATCTTTGAGGAATATGTGATTCTATGAACAGTGTTACATGTTCCAGGCCACCATACAGTACCATAAAGGACTGGTTTTTTTGGGTTCCACAGAGTAGAACAGCAGAGTTTAGTGTGATATCTTGTTATGGACTGTTTTCATACTATAAGATTGAGATACTAATGTCTTGTGCAGGGTATTAATGGTGCTACAATGATTTGCTCATGGTTGTTTGAAGATCAATGAGTTATTCTATTAGTGAAATACAGTTAGATGCATTTTTGTAATTTCTTTATGAGCACAAAGTTAATAACCCCTGGATGGTTTTACCGCCAGTGTGGAGGGAAAGAATAGTGCAAACACATATTGTAACCCCTGGATGGTACCACCGCCAGTGTGGATAAATGAACCTTTCTTATTTGTTTCTACCCACTGCATAAGTGGAGTATTCCCACTGAATAAGTGGATGGCATTGTAATGTTTCCTTTCTTGCTCTCATACCCACTGAAAGTGGTGAATCCCCACAACTTGTGGATGCCTGCATATGCAGATGAATGTTTACTTGTTTGCACAATGTTTTAATTTGTAATCTAAAGCACATTATGCTCTCACCTTGCCTGAATTGGGATCTTGGTGATCAAAAGTGCGGAGGAGTTTAGTTGTGCTAACACTGTTTATCATTGTTCTATATTTTGAAAAAAAAAATTTTGGGGTTGTATATTACACTGTCAAACTGATATTTCATATCTTGTTGTCTCTTGAGGTTAATCTGGTGTGCTTTCCTTCTATTCTCATCCAATGCAACCAGCTGATTCACTCTTTCTGTCATGGAGTCTTCAATCTCCTCATCGTTTTCCTGGATGAATCTGTAAACTGGTAGGAGATTGTTTATGGGCAATCTGGCTGATGCACCATATACTAGCTCAAAGGGTGACATTCCAATAGCCTTTTTTACTGTCACTCTGTCAGCCCATATTGCTAACTTTAATTTTGAGTCCCAAGCTCTCTTGTTCTTGTCCAGTATCCTCTTGATAATTTTCATGATGCTTTTATTGCTTGATTCTGCTTGACCATTTCCTTGTGGGTGGTATGGTGATGCATATGATAGATTTATCCCATATTTGTTGCAAAAATCAACAAATTCACCTGATCTGAAACACATAGCATTATCAGTGACTATCTTGAATAGTACTCCAAACCTGATGATAACATTTTCCAGTATGAAATCCATCACCACCTTACTTGTAGCTCTCTTAGTTGGAATGGCCTCAATCCATTTGGTAAAGTAATCAGTTGCCACTAAAATCCAACTGTGTCCCCCACTTGACTTGTCTGCAATTTCCCCTATGAAGTCAATTCCCCATTGCTGAAATGGAGCATCCACAGTTACAGTTCTGAGAGGTAAAGCACCATCATATCTCAATTTCCCTGAGAATCTTTGGCAAGGGTCACACTTCCTCACTAACCTTTGTGCATCTGAAAAGAGAGTGGGCCACCAATATCCTGCTCTGAGAGTCTTACGATCTGTTGTTTGGGCAGTATAATGTCCACCACATAATCCTTTATGCATATCAATCAAAACATTGTTAGCCACATCTTCATCCACACATCTCAACAGCACACCATCAAGGTTTTTCCAGTATAGCTCACCTTGAACAATAACATACCTGATTGCATGTAACTTTAAAGTCCTCTTTTGACTGTCACTGAAATGGGAAGGACAATTCAGATTTTGCAAGTAGTAGATAATATCCTTGTACCATTCAGATCTTGATACATTTACACTCTCATTTTGGACTGCATTAACTTGGCATGCTTCCAAGTTTGACTGTGCCATCATCTTGGCTAATCCTTGTCCTCTTACCAATTTGGTAATTTGTATGTCTATGTTGAACTCTTGCAGTTTGTTTATCCATCTGCACCTTCTTCCGGTCACCTCCTGTTGAGTGAATATGTCTTTGATTGCTGCATGGGGTACATATGCAATTACATGTGATCCTACCAGGTATGGTCTGAAACTTTTGATGGCTCTGACTAGTGCATATGCCTGTTTTTCCATAATATCATACTTCAATTCAGAAGCCTGCAAGGACATACTGAAGAAAGCTATGGGCTGTTCAAAACCATCTTCATTTTTCTGTAGCAAACATGCAGCAACAGTGTGAAAGGAAGCAAATGAAAATACTTGGAATGGCCTAGAAAAATCAGGAGATTTAAGAACAGGGGCCATCTTGATTGCCTCTTTGATACTCTGAAATGATTCTATTGCTTCACTTTCCCAGTTGACAGTTGTATCTTTCTTCATCATCTTAGAAATGTTCCTTGTAGTTTCTGCAAAGTTGGGAACAAATCTCCTAACAAAATTTATCTGTCCAAAGAAGGATTGAACTCCTTTTACAGTTTTTGGCATTTGAATTTTGTCAATAGCAGCCACTCTCTCTGGATCTATCCTAACTCCATCCTTGGAAACAATGTGTCCCAGAAGCTTTCCTTCAACTACCCCAAAGGCACACTTCTTTGGATTTAAAGAAATACCATACTCTAGTGCTCTTATGAAAATCTGCTCTAGATGCAAACAATGCTGCTCTTCCTTCTTTGAATATGCAGTCAAGTCATCCTGATATACAGCCAGGATTGAATCAATCAACCCTGCAAAAACAACATCCATTGCTCTTTGAAATGTAGCACCTGCATTTGTTAATCTGAATGGCATTCTAACATATACATAAGTTCCCCATGGAGTGGTGAAGGCAGTCTTATACTATTCTGATTCCTTTACCTTCACCTGATTATACCTGAAAATCCATCCATCATGGATAAGAGTTCACAACCAGTCACTCTCTGCAACATAGCTTCCATATTAGTCAGTGGATAGTTATCCTTTAAAGAGGATACATTCAAATTCCTGAAATCAACACAAAACCTAATATCACCATTCTTTTTTCTGACTGGGACAAGGTTAGACACCCAAGTTGAATGTCTGATTGGCACAATTATTTCAGCTTCCCTAAGCTTTTTAAGCTCTTCTTGCATCTTTGGAGCTAAGGTAGGATTAATAGGTCTTTGCCTTTGTCTAAATGGCTTAGCTCCAGGCTTCAATGGGATCTCATGCTGGAATAAATCTTCTCTATAGGCTTTTAGGTCCTCATATGACCAAGCAAAAACATGTTTATACCTTCTCAATAATGCAATCAGCATACTCCTAATGTGTGGTTTGAGCTATTTACCAATGTATACCTTCTTGGGGGCCTGAGATGTCCCCAAATTTATCTCTTCTAAATCTTCTTTATTTGTGGGAGATGTCCCTATGACCAATTGGTCTCTACTATCAAAAGCTCTTTCCAAAGCTACTATCCCTCTAGGGATTTTATTAGTCTTCAATTGAATTATCTTTTTTCCCACAAGAGTTTCTTTTCCATCTATAGTTTGTACAAAAGCTTGGAAATCAATTTCTTGATTCTCATATTCATCTATGCAGTGCAAAAATTTTAACAAATCCCTATCATCATTAAACACTTGCCAACTGCATATATTTTCTGGTACTGCAGGCCTGATTTTAACTTCTACATTTGTAACATTTGACAGAGTGATGTCATCTGGCCTTATTGCAACATTAGCTAAGAAATCAGCCATAACATTCTTTGATCTCTCTACCCAGCCTATTGAAAATGCATCAAATAGTTCAATGGTATCCCAAACAGCATGCTTGTATTGTTTCAATCTTTTGTTTTTTGAAGCATACCTATCTCTAATTTGGGATACAATCAGCTCAAAATCCCCAAATACTCTTAGCATTTTGATTCCATGTTTGAGAGCTATATTTAGGCCTAAGATTAAAGCCTCATATTCTGCAATGTTGTTTGTGCAAACAAACCTCAGCAAAAAAGAAAATTTGAGGAGCTTACCAGTTGGAGACAAGAAAACAACTCCAGCTCCAGAGCCTTCTTTTGCACAAACTCCATCAAAATACATGGTCCACAGACCCTACTGGTCCAACTCTTCACTGCAGACATTTTTCTCTTTATCTTCTCTATCATCTGAGACAACCTTGAAGTTATCACAGTCAGTGTTTACAAAGCATATCTGTTCCTCTGCTTCTTGGTCTTCCATTGTCTCTGATGATCTCTATTCTCTGATTAGCTTAACATCCCTGCCATTCATTGGAATCATGGCATATGACAGGTCCAGCTGCATACTTCCACCAAGTAGTGCTGCCCATCTTCTTGACAGCAACATACCATACTGTGGCTTGATGTCAACCACTGTTATATTCATTTTATATCTCTTTTCAGGAAATGATGCCAGTTTGAAATCTACATCCTTCATGATTCCAATAACTGGTACCTCTCTGGCATCCATAGCGTAACATTTTCCACATGCCTTGTCGATTTTCAATCCAGCTTGTTGCATGACGGCTAAAGGCATGACATTTGTAGATGCTCCAGAGTCAAGCATACAATTTCTGATTATTTTTCCATTTATAACCACGGATACATAAAATGGTTCCACTTGTGAAGGACACTTTGTCATAGTCACTCCTAAATAGACTTCAGGAGCCTCATCTTCTTCATTACACATGACATGCTTCTCACCCTGGATCTGAACATTTTGTTTAGCTTGAAAAGGCACCCCTGAAATTAGGGATATTGTCCTATTCTTGATCTCTTCAACCTTCATCAGTTCCATAAGTGGAACAGAGACTTTTACCTGGGAGAGGACTTGAGCTATATCAAATGGAGCATAATCTTGTATAACACTTGTAGCTTGCTCCACAATCTTGTTTTTATCCTGAACTGATTTAGCTTTTACTTTCATAGTTCCCTGATCATCATTCTTATCTTGGGAACCTTTACTTTGATCTTCAGCCTGAGGGATTCTGTTTTCTGGTCCTTGGGATTCATGACCTGTTCTATTTCTAAAATTCTGTTTATTATTACCCCACTGTCTTTTTTGTGGTTCAATTCCTTTATGACCATGCACTGGCTGACCTGCAGAAACATCTTCTGGTTGACGCAAGCTGCTTATCTGAGCTTTACCTCTGAGATTGTAGTTACTCTTGACTTGAGCAACTGCTGCAGCTGTGAAGGCCCTAATTTCCTCATCAGAAGGTCGTTGTAAGTTACTCAGAAAATTATGTGAGCTCTGAGCATACACATAGCTCTCTTCATTACCTTCATCATAAAAGTCCTGTTGACAGGCCCGAATTCCATCATCTGTACTCTCATCAGCATCATAAATGGGGTATCCATTGTTTGTGGACATCATATTAACATCATCATCTTGCACATAATGTGGCTCATTGCATTCATTACAAGATGTAGTATTATCACACAAGGATTGAGCAATCATACACTGTGACTGTGAATGTGGCATCTGACAAATTATACACCATGGAGTATCATCAACAATATTTACAGCTTTCTTTAGAGGATCAGAAGTTTCTTTGACATGTTGAGTCCTCTGATTTGTGTTGTTATGTGGGAATATAGGCTTACCATTATGCCAATTGGTATTATAAGGCATATCATGCAATGATGGCCTCTTTTCCTACCTTTGATAGACTTGCCTATCAGGACCTATCCCTTTTTCACTTCTAGCTAGTCTGTAACTTAGGTCCTTAACAACATTTGCCAATTTGTCTATCTTATCTTCAGGGGCAGATGTATTACCTTGAGTGTTCTGAGGCTTGTTTGGATTCTGCAGAATTTTCACATCATCCCTTCTGTTAGTCTTGCCTGATGCTTTCCTGTTGTTCTCAATATTTACTGCAATTCTGAAAGCATCCCTGATAGTGGCAGGACTTTTATCTCTTAATCCATATGCAGTTTTTGCATCAAAGGCATTGATATACAATATTATGCACATAGGTTCATTTGGCCTCATGTGATGTGGCAATTTGTTTAACACTTTAGTAAATCTTGCATTAAAATCTGCAACCTGCTCATTTGACCCTTTAGTGATACTGGTAAACTCATTTACAAAAAAGCTAGGGTCAGTTTTGTCACCATACTGTTCCTTGAACATCCTTTTAAAATCATCCCATGATGAAATACTCCGGTCAGGCAGATTCTTATACCATTTCTTGGCTTCATCAACTAAGGATTGCATGAATGACTTCATGAAAACATCCTCATGTTCAACCTCAAAGTTATCCATGACATTTTGAGAAGCTTTTAGATGATCTTCTCCTGACACAGTGTTGTTTCCTAAAAATTTAGGCACCTGCAGCCTTAGATGCTTGTCAATGGGGTTAGGATACCCAGGAATACCATCAAATACCAGTTGTCTGAATCTATCTAACTGCATGGGCTGTCTGTCAAACTGATTAATATTAATATTTCTGTTTGCATTCTAGTTTCTTACATTGTTCAGTGGTATCCTAGCATCATTCACATTTTGTCTCTCATCATTATGCTGATGTTGCACTTCATTTCTCTGTTGATGTCTCTGCACATTTGCATTCTCAAGGGTAGGAATTGAATTATTTTGGGCAGCCCTTAAAGCTTGCACTTTCTTCCTCAGGTCATCTCTGATTGTTATTGCCTGCTGATATTCGAACTCGGCCCTTAAGCTCCTAATTTCATCAGCTAGTTCTTCCTCGCTAGGCCTAGAGGAGGATGGTTTTACCATATTCTGATCTTCATCTTCATCATCCCTCAGAGACTCTGCCTCTTCAAACCTTTAACTAGGGTCTAGAAATGGGCGTTCTTGGAACACCTCTGACCTCATTCTCACACTACCACCCTGTTGCCTCTCATATGCACCCTGAATATCAGCTTCTGCATTTGAAAAGTAAGGCACATGCTATCCTGATGGCCTAGGATTATTTTGCATATCATCATTTTTTCTGGGGGAACCCTCATGACTGACTGAGACAACTCCCTTTCTTCTATACATCATTCTTCTTGTTACTGGTAACTCTTCAAATAAAGGATTTTGTTGGGATCTTCTCCCCTACATATAAGTTTTACTTTGACCAGTTGGGAGATTACTTCGGAGTCGCCACCTATTACTAGGAACTGTTTTCTTTTGTAAATCAGGGTTCTTTCACAAATCCCCAGTAGAGTTGCCAATTTCTATTGGTGACTCGGATGGGTCACAAGATATAACCCTTTCTCAAATTTCCTTCCCCAGCGGAGTCGCCAATTTCTGTTGGTTTTTTCCCAGACTGGATGCTTATTCCCAGATTTCCCTACAAGGTAGCCATCAATGATCAACAGGATCTCTGGGCCAGGGGCCAACAGTGTAGGAGATAGACTCTATATTTTATCTCCTCTTCTTCTTCAGGCTCTGCAAAACCTAGGGGGTATTCCCTACTCAACATCCATGAGGATATACATACAAAGGCTGGGATGCTGACAGAAAGCAGATAAGTCCTCCTGTAAGTAGACCAAAATTGAAAGATAAGAGCAAAGGGGCTAGCTTTGGGCCTATTTGCAGTTGTAGACAGAGGACTGAGGATCCTAAAACTAATTCTAATGTCCTAATGGTTGTTTTAGAGTTTGATTTTGATTTTAAGTTTGGATGCAAAGCTGGACATGGTTGTAACACAAACACAAAGCTAGATCGGTGCCTATCCAGGGCCTGGAGTTAGTAGACATACACCTGTGAATGATATGCATGAACAACTAAAACTGGATTTCAGGGGGACACATATGATACCCGCCTTACAGATATCTCCCAATACAGAGTGTTAAGCTATCTACACTTATGGCATCCCTACTGCAGTATACCCTTCCCAATGTTCAATCTGAGAACAATTTAATCTACCCCTTGAGCAGAAGTTAAGAGATCAGACATTCAACACAGGAATTCTATGTTCTAGAGTCTCAAACATTGCTTAAATATCCAGACTCAGAAGAAAGATACATGCAATACTGGAGACAGAATTAACAAAACACATGCTAACATAGCATTTCTCATATAAAATTAACCATGAAATCAGTGGATTCATGCAAAAACGTACAACAAGAGATACATAAACTCACAGGTTTTGCTGTACAGAGCAACCAAATCAGCTGTATTGTATTACAAAGCCAAATGTTCAACTTTCAACAACCTAAAATGAGTAACACTTCCTACTTATAACAGCCAAAGAAGCGTACTCAGCATTAATTACATGGCTTTGACAAAAAATTCGCCAGATACAGATCCTTCAAAGGAATGGCGCTCAAAATTTATTGCTGCAGAGACAGAAAGTAGACAATGGTGGCCTCGAGCCCTGTGCCACCATCTGGAAGTCCTCACGCCAAAAATCGGGTACATGACTGTTCAACAACTCGCCCATGCCCCTGCTACAGTCGCCATTGATGGCTCAACCACTCGCGGCCGCTTGAAAACCATCGCAACACTCAAAAAGAATTTCCCGCCAAAACATGCTTCTATCGCAGTTTCAAATTATACAGGGAGATTAGTCCCACATGCACGGTGAGGAGACTACCTTAGTAGTTTAAAAGCATAGTCACTTGCATAATAGGTGTCGAGCGCTTTTGCCACGCTCGACACACGCTCCTTCACCCAAAGCCCATCGCCGAGATCAACACCATCGGCCAAGCCCACGAATCTCCTGCCGACCTCAATTGTCCTGCCGACCGCTACATTACAATCCCCTCCATCGGCCAGAGATGCACCATCGGGCCAACTCTTCAGATCTCCGCCGATAGTATGAGTCTCTCCGATGACCAGCTTGCACCCTGTTAGCAGTTACCATCCTACCACCATCGGCCAGACCAATATCGTCGGCCAAGCAAAAAACCCCTCGGCCGACACAGCCAATCACGCCGATGAACAATTCCTGAAAGCCTCCAACATCCCCATCGGCCAGAGAAGAACCATCGGCCTAGCCAAAAGCTCCTCGGCCGACACTCCACCGTCCACCCGATGATGAACATTACGCCGATAAGACCAAAATCATAAGGCTTTGAACCATTGAACCCTGAACCAGTTCAACCCAATGGTTCAAAAGAGAAGTTCAATCGAGAAGTTCAACGCCGATAACACAGATGAACAAAGAATTCACTGACGGGAAAAGATGGAGCCTAAGCCCATGAACCGTTGAACCATGAACCAAAAGGGTTCAACACGATGGTTCAAGCAAAATCTGAGTACCCAAAAATAAGTTTCGCCGATAGAGAAAATCACAGCGATGAACAAGGAAACTTAGGGCCCAAAAAGGAAAAAACCCTCCAACATCCTGCGCTCAAATCCAGACCAAAATTAGTGCTAACACCACCGTTGAATTAGTTGCTAATCTCATGCCCACCCCCACTCTAGATAGTTTGGAAAGGACAGCAAGAAAAGAAAAGAAGCAAAGGAGATGTTAACCAGGCCCATGGTACTTGCACAGATTAGAGTTAGGGTGATTGGAGCCTGCCCACGCGCGCGCACACACACACAGTTACCAAACCCAAGGAAAAAATAGGAAAGCTACCGGACGAGCAACCTACAAAAATATTTCTATCTTGCAATGGCACATGTCTGAAAACAGATCTGATATCTTCCATAAAATCCACAAACTAGGATTTAAGCCAATTACTAAATTATGGAGGCATCTAGATTCTAGACCATCCTATCTTGCACAATTAGGGTTAATACATTGAATCTACAGAATATTCTCCACTCTTTTGCAAGAAATTGAGACTAGATCTATTTCCACCTTGAGGCTTGCAGAAAACAAGGCATTGGAGACTCGAATTTATACACAATTTGAACCGTGCACATGAACCATAAGGAGGTTGACTTGCCCATAATTTACTTTTTGTCCACACTTTTATTAAGAACCATAGGCTTTGAGGTCACTCCTTTGTCATGATTTGGGTTTCCAAAGCCCTCTTCTTTGCTCATGTAGCAAAGGCCAACTAGACCTGTATTTGTGCGTTGACCTACAAATCCTCATATAGAGCATATAAATCCCTCCTCCCAATACACTAGAGTACTTCCACCAATACTCAACTAAGGATCCCTCAAGAGAGGTGTTTCATGAGAGGTTTGGTCCATGGCGCTCCTTGCCATGTGATGTCCCCATTTTTTCGAGACCTAGGAAATAATTAAATAATTAAAACTTAAGTTGTCAAAAAAAGTATCTTTGAGTTATAAATTAAAAGACAACTTATTTTTTATTATTTAAAGGGTCATAAAAGTGACTTTAAAAGGTGACTTAAATTGTTTTCTAAAGTGTTGCTAGGTGTTGGGGTACAAAAGTGTAATGTCCCCATTTTGAGCTAGACATGATTTTGAGTTTGAGATTGGTTTTTGAAGACAAAAATAATAATATTGGCTCAACTATTGTTTTGATTGGATGTTTGGCTAAGTGTTGCTAAGAGTTATTGTTTTATTTAGCCAAATATCAAAGTTCTTCTAATGGACAAAGACTGGAACAATGGGAAATGCAATATTCAAATTGTGTTTTCATCATGGGATCGATTGGTGCCAAGTGGACAAGGAAAAATGACAATCTTTAATTGCATTTTTCAAAATATCTATTTGCTCTTGAATTCCAACGCCAAGGATAAGGTGAATTGCATAGTTTGTTGTGTCAACGCATGGGAGAAGGCAAATGTCATTGAGCTTGATGCCAACGCATGAGGAATAACATGGAGCTTTGTGCCCATGCCAAATGGGAGAAAGGTGATTTAAAATATTACTTTGGGTCATGTGCTTCATATTTTGAATGGATGATTTACAAAATCATAGAATATTGAAATACATTGGATCATGCACTCAACGCATGAAAGGGAGTTTTAAATATTAATAAAATAATGCCAAGCACATTGGATCAAGAGCCAACGGCCACTTAGGAGAAGATAAATTTGTATTTTCAAATGCCAAGTGGATTCGCCCAAGGATGAGTATGGAGTTTTTTATTAAATAAATGCAAGTGCTGATGTGGAATCATGCTCAGCCAAGAGGGAGGATTTTTATTAATAAAATATTACAATGCTAATGCTGGCCGCCGCCCAAGAGGAAGGTATTTCTTTAAAATATGTATTTTATTCTCCAAGGTGATTCCCAACGGCCATGTGGAAAAGATATAGTTTTTTTAAATAAGACGATTGGAATTTGCATTTCATTTAAAATTGTTCAAGGAGATGAATTGTCATTGGTGGACTCCAAACAAATGGTAAAATAAAGCTAATTGGGACGCCAAGCTGAGCTCAAGGATAAATAGTACCATTCGCCTTCATTTTGCAACTATTGAACTTTTGATCATATGGTAAGCTTTCATATTTCATGTTTGTTTGCTGGAAATTGCATTTTTTAGTGAATTATCAAGGTGATGCTCCCTTGATTGATGTGGTGATGATCCCATGTCATTTTATGAGATGATATCATGCAGATTTCATCATTGTTCTTGAATCGCAGGTTGATATTGAAGCATTTGAAGTGAAATAACATTGCATTTGAAGCCCTTGGTCATTGTGGAAGACTACCAAGGTAGTCGATTTGGCTATAAGTGAGATTTGAATGATTTTTAACATCATTTGCATGGTCTGAGTTTATAACAGCAATCTGAAAATTCAATTTCAGGGTTCTTAGACTTGATTTTGTGAAGACTATTGAGTTTGGAAGACAAGCAAGCATCATTGGAAGGAATCGCTAGCCTTGGAGAGCTTTGTTTGGCACTACATTTGAAATTTGGGCACATTCATGACAGCTACAGGTCTGATCCAGCAAGGATATCATGCATATTTGAAGACTTTGTTGCAATAGAAGCCATTAGACATCATTCCAGCCTAATCGCTCACTTCTGGGAGCCATTCGTTTTGCATTTGGAGTGCTTTTTGATGTCTTTTTGTTGTCATCTTCATGGCTGGGTTTAATCAGTGATATCAGCATTCGTAACAGCAGGTTATACAGTGATTGCAGACTTGATTGGAACTCATTCAAAGCCATAGTTTGTAAAATACCCTACTAATGACGACTGAAATTTTTCCTTCAAATTCACTTTAAAAATGAACAACAAAATGCCAAATAACATCAATAAACATATGAACACATATATACCCAAACACCTTGCATTATTGAAGCCTTCAAATAGGAAAAGTACAAATACTTATTGGTTGTAGTTTATGACAATCAATGACTGTTTTATATCAATCCTTCATACAAATAGAAAATGAGAGCCATATTACATCCAAATGCTTTACAATCAATGACCAATCAATGGATAAAGATCCACTTCACAACTAAACTCAGTTACAACTTGATATGAGCTCTGGAATACATCTGATATCACTGTATATCAGGCTGTTATGACTGCTGTAACCTCTGTATATGACTGTTGTAATCACTGTAAATGACAGCCAAGAATATGACAATGAAAACTTCTCAAAATCTTCCTCATAAGCCAAGCGATGGACTTTTAGAATACTCCTTTGTTGCTTGTATCACTTCAAACTTCAAATGACTTGATAAACCCAATCTTAGAACCCTGAAAATGCATTATAAATTCGCTGTTATACAATTCAGACCATGTAAATGTTGCTAAAATCATACAAATCACACAATTTGTCAAATCGACTACCTTGGTAGTCCTTCTCAATGACCAAGGGCTTCAAATGCAATACAAAATCTCTCCAAACACTCCAATATCAACCTGCAATTCAAGAACAATGATGAAATCTTCATGATATCATCTCCTACAAAGACATGGGATCATCACCACATCAATCAAGGGAGCATCACCTTGATAAATCACTAGAAAATGCAATTTCCAGCAATAAAACATGAAATATGAAAGCTTACCATATGATCAAAAGCTGGAAAATGAAGGCAAATTGAGGTATTTATCCTTGAGCTTGGCTAGGCGTTCCAATTTCCTTGATTTCAATGTTTGCTTGGAGTCCACCAATGGAATTTCATCTTCTTGAATAATTTTAAATGCATTGTATCAAAAGAACTCAATCATTTGAAATCATTCTTGATGTTATTGAATGCATTTCATCGCAAAATCCCATGCCTTGAGAAAAAATGTACTATCCTGGGTGGCGCCCAGCAAATACAAGGTATTTTTTAATTGATAAAGCTTCTCCTTCATGGCTGGGTGATCATACACATCAGCATCAATGCATTTCATTCAATAAACTTTTCCTTGTAGCTGGGCGAATGCAACAAACTCACCATTTGCATTTAAAAAGACCTTCAATACAATTTTAAATGCTTTCTTCTTGGGCGGCGGCCATATAGAGATAATATTTAGCATTTAAAAATCAATAACTTGCATTTAAAATGCTCTTCTTCCTTGTGCGCCGACTTCCATGAACACAAATACAATTTTTATTTCAAATTTACCTTCTTCCATGGGCGTCGATCTTCCTAATGGCCGTTGGCTCTCAATGAAATATGCCTTGGTTTTTGAAATCGTGGCTCATGATTCAATATAACATTTGATGTTGCTTTTCCCATATAGGCGAATAGCTCAAAACTCCATGTAATCCCTCTTGGCATTGACACATCAAACAATGCAAACCTCATCCTTGGTGTTAGAGCAAATAGATCATTGAGAAATGTAATTAAAGATTTCATTTCTCCTTGTCCACATGGCATGAATCAATCCACTAATAAAATAATGAAAATACAATTTTGAATATTGCATTTCCCATTGTTCCAATCTCTATCCACTAGAAGAACTTTGATATTTGGCTAAATAAAATAATATCTCCTAACAACACTTAGCCAAACCCAATAAAAACACTAGTTGAGCCAACATTATAGTTTTCCATCCTCTAAAAATAAGCTCAAACTGAAAATCATTCCCTTACCAATTATTTTAGCCTACGGGAATAGTGAATAGGATAAACATCATCTCCCTATGAGATCACTCCGAAAATGGGGACATGACATAGTTGAGCTGGGTTGATTAGTTGTTCATTCTACATGAGATTGGCATTGATAATCTAGGGTTTTGATGTAATTTGATGCACTTTTTGTACATGTAATAAGGTCTGATATGAAACAGTCATGGACTGTCATAATAACCAGTCAATAAGCATTTGTATTCATCATATTTGAAGGCTACAATAAAGCAAGGTGTTTTTGCATTCAAGTGTTCATATGTTTGTTGATGTTATTTTGCATTTTTATGTTCATTGTTGAAGTGAAATTGAAGAAAAATTTCAGTCATATCTAGTAGGGTATTTTACAAAAAGTGAGTATTTTAAAAAAGCACTCTTCGATAATCGTTTTATTTTATTATTGGAGGAAAAAGTGAAAATGAATGGAAATAATATTTTATTCCCTCATTGTGCCTATAAAAGGAGGAGTTTGCATTGGAATAGGTACATGAATTTGATAAACCAAAACCCTTGTTTTAAGATTGAACTTTGTTCATCTTTCTTTCCCTAAGACAAAAACCCTATTGGCAAGAATGATTTTGAAAACGAAAAAGCTCCTAATCATTTGAGAGATTCCATTCAGGAATTTCCTTTGAGCTGAACGATTTGTGCCAGATGTTGTTTGTGTGAGGATTCAGTTTCCAAATATTTGGAATTTAGTTGTGTTTTTCAATATTTTGAGTTTGTAGAGATTTTCCAAGTTTGCAGTGTATTTCAGATTGCAATGTGGGTTTGTGATTTCCCCAATTTCAGTTTGTGGGGTGATTTATATTTCCAAAAAATACAAAAAAAAAAACATTACTGTGTGTTCCAGATTTCAGTTGTGATATTTCTGTGAGTGCAAATTTGATTTGCAGATGACATTAAGATTTAATTTGCTTGCAAATATTAATATTGTCTAAATAAAAAAGAAAAGAGAAAGCATGCCATACAAATTAATGCAGGTCGTACCTCAAAGAAGACTCATGTTTGATATTAAATGGAGCTGTAGCATTTCCTAAGACTAGCTGCCACATATGAGCTAGCTGTACCAATAAAAAAAAACGGAGGTAGTTGAAGTTATTCAAAGATTTGTTGCTTTTTGAAGGAAGTTTAAGGAGGCCGTATGTAATGTCCCAAATTATGAGCTAAGTGTGATTTGCTAGTTGATTTTGTTCTATGCATGGAGAACCGGAAAGTTGGATCAACTAGTGTGTTTTTGAGCTACATGGGAAATGCAATATTGGAATTGTATTTTCAATTATGAGGTTGGTTTTGATTTTTAATGATTGCATATGATTCATAGCTAGCCACCAAACATGAAGGAAGGATATATTAAATGCAACATTTATTTATTAAATGATTGCATTGGATCGATGGAATATGAGGGCGATTGGGTTTGTGGAAATTAAATGATTGCATTTAATTTGATATTGAGCTTTGAAAAGATTTTAAATGCAAATTTTATTTATTAAATATTTGCATTGGAGCGGTTGAGGGTTTTTATTAAATGTAAATATCATCATTTAATGCATGCACATGAGGTAGTTGTGGATCGATGCAAGAATAGAGGAGCATTTTAAATGCAAGTTCATAAATTGAATGCCAAGTCAGTTATGTCAAGGATCAAGATTTTAAATGATTTGAAGGATATTAAATGCTTGCATTTGGATAGATTGGTTTATTTAATACATTTCATGAAGTGGTTAGTGGTCGTCCAAAGCAAGGAATGATTTTCAATGCAAAATCAAAATATTTAATGAGTGCACACAAGCCGCCACCGCCCATGCAAGGAGAGTACATTGCTATTGAATCGATCCATTTGAAGGAGTTGTAATTTATTTAAAATAATTGAAGATTGTTTTAAATGAAAGAGTTTGATTGTAATTCATTTACAATTGTTCAAGTTCATTGATTCTCATTGGTGGAATTCAAATTTCAATTCAAAATTGCCAAGGAGATGGACGCCTATCCATGGAGGAGTTAAATAGAGGACTTGAACATCAATTTGCAACTTATGATGCTATGGTATGTTTTATCTCTAATTGATTTTTTTGGTTGAAGATCTCGATTTTCATGCTAATTTGCAAGGTAATGACCCCTTGTATATGTATGGTGATGACCCCATACAATTTGTGAGGTGATATTGTTCTAATATTCACCATTGAGCTTAATATTGCAAGTTTAGACAAGTATTGGGAGCTATTTGATTGATGTATTGAAGCCCTTGATCCATTGGTGCCACTATCAAGGTAGCAATTGCGCTGATTGCATCATTGGAGTGAGATTTTTATATGTTGCAGGGACTGAAATTTCATAACAGCGAGATATTCATTTTGTTTCAGGGCTTTTTGAGCATTTCACAAAGATTCCAAGGGCTGGGAATTGCATAGGAACACCTTAATTTGGCTTAGGAGTGAAGATTTGAGGGTTTGGAGGCATATTTTCATTGGCTGGGCGAAAAGTTGCACCTACAACAGTTATATCAGCAAACTGAAATTTTATATCAGTCGATTGTTTCTTCATTTCCAAGGCTGTTTTGTTCAATCTTTGGCTTGGAATCAATTGCCAAGTATTTGTACATGATCCTACTTGAAGAAGGGATCAATTGGATGTCATTTTGATGTGGAAAACTTGATGTATAATGGTCTGATCAAAATTTTTGAGTGACTGATTTTTGTAACAGCAGTGAATAAATAAAGTTATTTGGAGCTCCTTTCATCATTTATCCATTGGTTGATCATACTTTCATATGTATTTGATTGTGTGTTGAATTGGATTTCAATTTTGGTGTTAAAAGTTGATAGATATTTTCAGTTTTAAACAATAAGGTCTCTTACAGTGGTATCAGAGCTATCATCCTGCCAGCCTGAGGGTCATTAATCAGAGCTATCATCCATGGGAAATGAGCCATGATCTTGCCAGCCTGAGGGGAAAATCAGAATTGGTTTCAGCCATCTAATAGGGTACTTCAATGGCTAGAGTTAAAGATGGTAGCATGAAAGAGTTGGAAAGACTTTTTGCTGAGCACAAACATAAATCACAGCAGTTGTCAGATTATATGGAAAAAAGTTGGGTGATGATGGAAAAAATATTTACAAGTGAAGGTTTTAGAAGTCGTCTCTATGGTAAGCTTGATAAACATGCAGGTGATTCAAATGATTTGCAGCATAAGTGATCAAAAAGAGTCACCTATTGAAAGCCAAGATGAACACATGAAGATTGAAGAAAATGATATCATAGATGAAGACCAAGCTGATTTAGAGGAGCACGATGATAACCAAATAACAAATTTTTATGGAGGTGTTGAGTTTCATGCATCATATCACTTGGAAAAGCATCTAAAGGTAAATGATAATAAGATTGTTGCAGCACTAGTTCATTTTGATATTCATGAAGTAATTGCAAAGTTGTGTTGGAAGGCTCTAGATTTTAGAGGAAGTTCATCTCTTATTGTTTTGCACGAATTCAAGGAGGCTTTGATGATAGTGAGGTTGGCAAAGGAAAATTATACAAATGATTTTCATTTGGTGACATCTTATAGGACAGCTCTTGTTGATAGCCATCCATCCTTGGTAGGAGAGATGATTGAGTTTGTAGAAGACAACACAATTGAGTATGACTATCATTCTGATTTTTGGAACAGCAGTCCTATTTCCTCCCATAGTCATGACATAGCATCCAAATCTATGATAGATATGAGTAATGAATTGTCTCATGAAAACATAAATGTTGCATGTGAAGAGAAGTGTATGGAACCGGCATGTTATGGTAAGCATTTGATTTTTTATGTGGATTGGTATGACATCATATCTGATTTGTTTGAGGACAGCAGACCTATAGCTTTGCATTTTCATGAATTTGACATGCTAACACCTTTGGAGGATAGTTATTCATGGTCTACTAATGATGGCATACAAAATTGAAGTGTTGGAAGTGGTGATTTTGTTGAAAAACAGGGCACTACACAATCTGATTTTGTATATCAGACTTATTAAGAGGTGAAAAAGACACAAGAAATGTGTGATATGTGGCTAGAGAAAGCAAGGAAAGCCAAGCTTGTGGCTAGTCAAGCAAAAGAGCATCTTGAAATGGTAAGAACAATAAGACAATCAGCTTTGTTTGATCATCATGGGCCATCCATTGATGATATGTTTGTGTGTGGCAATAAAGATGGAGGTAATTCAGATTTGCAAAGTACATTGATTCCTTTTGTTGAGTTAGATCAAACTATTGAGTTGACACAATTTTGTTTTGATAAGAATTTCATATGTGAGTATGTGGTTTGGTCTAGTGAGGATTCATATACTTGGGATGGCACATTTTATATCATTTTAGATGATATCTTCATATTGCATACCGCTGTTATGAATTATGACAGCAAAACAAGGGGAATGGATACAATTGTGTTTGGCACTCACATCTTCATGATTGGCACCTACATTGATATGGATATGTTTGTATCATTGTGCGACAGTGGAAGCGGTCCCAGGATCTTCTTCATCAACATCTTTGAGTTGGTATGTATGAGTTTGTATGAGCAAATTAGATGGGTTTAGGATCCTGGTATTCATTGATTCTTATTTGGCACCTTTGATTGCTTGGGGCAAGCAATCTTGGGAAGGGAGGACTGGTAATGTCCCAAATTATGAGCTAAGTGTGATTTGCTAGTTAATTTTGTTCTATACATGGAGAACCGGAAAGTTGGATCAACTAGTGTGTTTTTGAGCTACATGGGAAATGCAATACTGGAATTGTATTTTCAATTATGAGGTTGGTTTTGATTTTTAATGATTGCATATGATTCATAGCTAGCCGCCAAACATAAAGGAAGGATATATTAAATGCAACATTTATTTATTAAATGATTGCATTAGATCAATGGAATATGAGGGCGATTGGGTTTGTGGAAATTAAATGATTGCATTTAATTTGATATTGAGCTTTGAAAAGATTTTAAATGCAAATTTTACTTATTAAATATTTGCATTGGAGTGGTTGAGGATTTTTATTAAATGCAAATATCACATTTAATGCATGCGCATGAGGTAGTTGTGGATCGATGCAAGAATAGAGAAGCATTTTAAATGCAAGTTCATAAATTGAATGCCAAGTCGGTTATGTCAAGGATCAAGATTTTAAATGATTTGAAGGATATTAAATGCTTGCATTTGGATAGATTGGTTTATTTAATGCATTTCATGAAGTGGTTAGTGGTCGTCCAAGGCAACGAATGATTTTCAATGCAAAATCAAAATATTTAATGATTGCACACAAGCCGCCACCGCCCATGCAAGGAGAGTACATTGCTATTGAATCGATCCATTTGAAGGAGTTGTAATTCATTTAAAATAATTGAAGATTGTTTTAAATGAAAGAGTTTGATTGTAATTCATTTACAATTGTTCAAGTTCGTTGATTCTCATTGGTGGAATTCAAATTTCAATTCAAAATTGCCAAGGAGATGGACGCCTATCCATGGAGGAGTTAAATAGAGGACTTGAACATCAATTTGCAACTTATGATGCTATGGTATGTTTTCTCTCTAATTGATTTTTTTGGCTGAAGATTTCGATTTTCATGCTAATTTGCAAGGTAATGACCCCTTGTATATGTATGGTGATGACCCCATACAATTTGTGAGGTGATATTGTTCTAATATTCACCATTGAGCTTAATATTGCAAGTTTAGACAAGTATTGCGAGCTATTTGATTGATGTATTGAAGCCCTTGATCCATTGGTGCTATTGGTTTTTTTTTTTTTTCTGAATCAGCATTAGAGTTTGCCAGTTCTAATGCACAGGCAGATTCAGCCAACTGAATACAGGAGGTTGCGTGAGCTCCTCCCCTTCACTTCTGGTTCTGCCACACCAAGGGGGGTTTCCCTATAACTCAAGATATAACCTTGACTAGCTCAAAGATAGAAAGATCTAACTTGACAACAGCAGGCAGAATACTCTCATGTATGGACCAAGATCTGCATGATAGATCACAAGGTGGGCAACGTTCTTGGACATAATTGTCTGGTGGGTATGAGAGTATGCAGGGGTCCTAATCCTACTCCTACAACTAACAGATGAAAGGATGAAATGGATTGATTTGATGTTTGGATGCAAAGCTGAACATGGTATGTAACCTCAACACAGAGCAAGATTGGTGCCTATCCAGGGCCTGGAGTCAGTACACATACACCTGTGAATGATCAGCATGAACAGCTAAAACTGGATTTCAGGGGGATATATGTGATACCTGCCTTACAGATATCTCCCAATACAGAGTGTTAAGTTATCTCTACTTATGGCATCCCTACTGCAGTGTACCCTTCCCAATGTTTAACCTGAAAACAGTTTAATCCACCCTTCGAGCAGAAGTTAAGAGATCATACATTCAACACAGGAATTCTATGTTCTAGAGTCTCAAATATTGCTTAAATATCCAGACTCAGAAGAAAGATACATGCAATACCGGAGACAGAATTAACAAAACACATGCTAAGATAGCATTTCTCATATAAGATTAATCATAAAATCAGTGGGTTCATGCCAAAACATACAACAAAAGATACATAGACTCACAGGTTAAGCTGTACAGAGCAACCAGATCAGCTTGTTTTGAATTACAGAGCCAAAAATCTTCAACTTTCAACAACCAAAAATGAGTAACACTTCCTGCTTATAACAGCCAGGTAGTGTACCACAGCAATTAATTACATGGTTGACCAAAAATCCCGCCAGATACACAGTATCAGAAAAATGGCGCTCAACGCATTACCAGATTGGCGCCCAAACATGAATGCAGTAGGTAGGGGAGGAGACAGGAAGAAACCTCGAGCCCTGCGCCACTGTCCGTTGATGTACACCTCCAATCGGGTACCAAATCCGTCCATACCTCAGCAACCTTCGCCATTAATGCTTATCTACCTCGCAGCCATCGGGAAAACATCAAACAGTGCATCGCAACCGTTTCCCGCCAAAATACCTCATCGTGATATTTGAAAATATGCAGGATATCAATTATCCCACATGCACCCCACGGCGACCTTTTCAACACTTTATATACTAGGCCACGAGCATATATAATGTCGGTGCTTTTGCTCCTAAAGACACTAGTATAAGACTTCATCATCATCCTCCAACAGCATGATATCCTGTCGCTTGAAATATCACCCTGACGTCAGCATCATATCGCAATATAACCTGCATGATAATCGCCTTCATCGGCACAACCTGATCCATCGGAGGAAGATCCTCCTGCTTAACCAATATCAAAAGTCTGGCCGATGAACATCCTGATGACGTCACCGTCATATCCTGCTGATGTCATAAGCATATCTGCCTACTGCGCACCTCCTCATATCCGGATGACGTCATCATCATGTTTGCAAATATCGGGGGATCTCCACAAGATGATCAGTGTTAGAAATATGACCCCCCCGGACCTTGATGATGTCATCATCATATCGACATCAGGATGATATTCGGAAGATAACCGGATATTTGGAAATATCATCCTAATGCACAAATATCATGCTGCACTGTAGCTCCACCATAAGATCGGGGTGATAGATGAATATGCGAGATATTTGAAAAGATCACCCCCCACTAGATAATGCACGAAGCCGACAGGCGGATATCTCCCTTCGGAAATATCATGATGCAGACAGGTAGAAAAACGGATATCACCCTGACATAAGAATGATGTCAGCATCATCAGGGTGATAAAACAACGAACATGAAGTGATAAAACAACATCAGGATGATCTTAACTAAGATCACCCGATGTTCAAATATGATGACCCCGATGAAGATCGGATCATACTTAGGACTTTGCAGCAGCATCATCAGGATGATCTTAAGTAAGATCACCCGATGTTAGAATATCACCCCAGCGAAAGATCATGCTGACAGAAAATATGATGACCCTCGTAAGCAACATCAGGGTGATGTCTGGAAACATGATGATGATGACCTCCTCTAAAGAAAATATGATGCTGATGTTAAAACATGCTGAGGAGGCCCAAAGACTTAGAACTTTTTTGGATTTTTTGGGAAGGTGCCTGCATGAAAATTGCTAAAATAACCGACAGTGAATTCAGGCACCAACTGGTGCCACTATCCAGGTAGCAATTGGGCTGATTGAATCACTGGAGTGAGATTTTTATATGTTGCAGGGACTAAAATTTCACAACAGCGAGATATTCATTTTGTTTCAGGACTTTTTGAGCATTTCACAAAGATTCCAAGGGCTGGGAATTGCATAGGAACACCTTCATTTGGCTTAGGAGTGAAGATTTGAGGGTTTGGAGACATATTTTCATTGGCTGGGCGAAAAGTTGCACCGACAGCAGTTATATCAGCAAACTGAAATTTTATATCAGTCAATTGTTTCTTCATTTCCAAGGTTGTTTTGTTCAATCTTTGGCTTGGAATCAATTGCCAAGTATTGTACATGATCCTACTTGAAGAAGGGATCAATTGGATGTCATTTTGATGTGGAAAACTTGATGTATAATGGTCTGATCAGAATTTCTGAGTGACTGATTTTTGTAACAGCAGTTAATAAATAAAGTTATTTGGAGCTCCTTTCATCATTTAACCATTGGTTGATCATACTTTCATATGTATTTGATTGTGTGTTGAATTGGATTTCAATTTTGGTGTTAAAAGTTGATAGATATTTTCAGTTTTAAACAATAAGGTCTCTTACACTGTACCCCTTGAGGGGATAATAAATGACAACTCCTGCCATATGAGACAAAATACCCTGCCATAAGTAGTAATGTTTGTTGGAGTTGTGATCAATACTAAAACTGATGTTTAAATATTACTTTGGGCAACCACTTTGGAAAATCTGCTAAAGAATGTCATACCTTTTCCAATCTCCATCCTTCGAAAATTCTTCAATAACATCATTGTGGATTTTTTCCAAATTAGACATCTCAAACTTTTTTCCTCTAACTTCCATGACTTCTGAAAATAGACATGCAACTGCTGAAACTTATCATGCAACTGAAGAAACTATAGCAAATGTTAAAACTCCAACAAGCTGGCAGGATGTAATGTCCCCTTTCCAAGCCTAGTCAGAATGGGACCATTAGCCTATCTCATGATCCCGATGGGCTAGGGAATGGTTTGGGATCATTTTTAGTTTAATTATCAAATTGGAGTTATAAGGTTTGTTTAATTTGATAATTAAACTAAGTTTTATTATTTTTGGTGCACTAAAGTTTAAGGCGGGTTATTTTAAAAAGTGACTTAATGTTATGACTTGATGGGAAAAAGGGGAATGTTATAATTTTTAATTCCCTAGTCACTTAAGTGTGCACCTAACTTGATATTAGAAATTATTTCTAAGGGATGTGCAAAAAAGCTCTAATTTCAAGAAAGATTGGTTTTGTAACTCCCAGGTGCTTATAAAAAGAAGATATGAGCTCATTTGGAAGGAGGCTTGGATGTTGATATTGTTATGCTGTTGGGATTGAACCAGAGATCAATTGTGCCTTCTTGTGGATGGAAACCCACTTGAGGATGATCAGTTTCGGTGGTGAGATATCCACCCTAGCTGGAAATTGATGATTTCCACTCAGGGAATCACATGGAGCTTAATGGATTGGGAGATATTGTGAAGTTTTGTTGTGAAATTAGTTTTGAATGGTGAATAATGAATGTCTATTGCAGTGATGGTGTGATTTTGAAGTTTCTTTGTAAATCTCATTTTTTCTTGCTTGGCCGTACATTTCTGGCCGTACACTAGCTGGAGCATTGATTTTGATCAGAAATTTATATTGATGATTTGATGCTTTTTTGAATTGCATTTCATTTATCCATCATAGACAACTTCAAAGCAGGTTATTTGAGGACTTTTGATGAGGATTTGTGACTTCTATGATAGGCCGTACTTGTCCTTGGCCGTACCATGAGATGGGCATCATTGCACATAAATAAAAAATATTAAGGAGTTTGCAATTGCTATTGTTTGTATCTTCTTTGTCTGTTTGAAACGATCAGTTTGCAAGTTATTTGGGGTTATTTGATGCTGAAATGAATTTATGGTGTTTGCCGTACCTCTCCTTGACCGTACGGCCCTGTTCAGGGAGATTTTAATGCTGTGGGTTAATGCCATCTATTATAAGTGTTTGGACTGCTCAGAATTATTACTTTGATCAGAATATTCAGTTTGGATGTGTTCGCTAGAGGATCAGATCAGTTTGTAAATTTGTGATTTTCAGACCACCTCCATAGTTGCCGTACTTATCATTATCTGCCAGGCTGAGTAAAAACAGTCATTTATATCATAATAGTTAATCTTTTCCAGTTGATTGGTGATTTGCTTATCAAGTACAATGCAGGGTGTGACTCTTTCTAGTGATCTCAAGGAGGTTTGCTCATCTAATCTTGGTTTATGATGATGTTGTTCATATTCTATATTTGAGTTTCTAATACTTCATTGTAATCTAATTCACATTAAAGGCCCCTGGATGGTTCTACCGCCAGTGAGGATAAAGCACACTCTTTCCTTTCTTTCTACCCACTGGACAAGTGGCGAATCCCCACTGAATAAGTGGATGGCATTGTAATCTTTCATGCTTATCTCTTACCCACTGATAAAGTGGTGAATTCCCACAGTATGTGGATGCCCGCCGCAGCGGATGAATTGTGGCTCTTGATTTCATAGTGCTCATTGTAAGCCAAAGCACATTATGCTCTCACCTCGCCCATCCTGGGATCTTGGTGATCAGAAGTGCGGTGGAGTTTAGTTGTGCTAACACTGTTTATCATTGCTCTATATTTTGAAAAAATTTGGGGTTGTATATTACACAGTAAAACCAACTCTGATACCACTATAAAGACCCGTTCTAGAATTTTGCCTAACAACACAAAATTTCTGATTTTCTTCATAAAAGCATTTCGTCAAACATTTGATATTTTTGCCCAGCCAAAGGTAAACTCAAAATAAATTGTTTTAGGTTATTTTGTTTGTAGATCAAGAAAAAATCCTTCAATTTTGCATCTCATAGATCATATTTGAACCATAGACATTTAGACAAACAGTTTGCAGCAATGATGTAAATATGAAGTCTGAATACAATATTGTCAACTTGTTGTTCACAGAAGGTATTACAGGATTGATACTTATTTTGACAATGAATAACATCTACATACCATTTAGAGCATTTAAGATAACTCCTCACACATTGAAGTGGTATTCCATTCCCTTGAAGCGCTTGTATTCATTCTCACGTGAGACTCAAACTCAACAAATGCAACCCCTTAGTGTTGTGTCAGCTTTAGTGGGCCCTTCCAAAGACCTTAAATCTTCTTTAAAGCCTTCCAAGATTTGAATCATACCACTCCGAGAGTATTTGCTTCCTTTGGATGATATGGCCAGCTATGGAAAGCCTTCTATGTGGTACTGTAATGTCCCCTTCTAGTAAGCCAAAATTTTCACAACCTTGCACAAAATTTCAACTCACCAAAAGAGAACATTAGTGTTCAATTCTTCTTTCATATCATAATTAGGGTTAATGATCAATAATCAGATCCATATACTTTCCACAATTGTACTTAAGCATTATAATCTTCTAATCAAAATCACATGATTTTATGAACATAGTTATTCCATATTCACATTCATAGACTTCATGTTCTATCCTAGAGAGAATCGTGAGTCGTCCTATCATTAATCAATCCCTAATTCCACGAGCATGGTTTGTTAAGGTGCTATTAACCATCCCATATGGAGGCCCAATGGCTTCACACTACACCCAAGGTACTTCACCATTCGGCTCAAAGGACTTCATGCTACACCCGAGAATACTTCATCCATTTGAGAGTCACCCACCGTAGGACACATTTAACATTGATGAGCTCATCATACCATAGGCCCAAGGCTTCACCTCAGACCCGGAGGTACTTCGACACTTGGCCCAAGAGACTTCACCTCGCACCCGAAGGTACTTCATCTTCTTGAGGGTCTCACCTAGGTCCAAATCACACCCTTAACTTAACCCATACCCATAGATTGGCGAGATGATTAAAGATGAGACTTAATTCTCCTTTCAGATATGGCATGAAACTATGACTTCCAAATCATCATCAATATTTATACATAGTGCTTCATAATTATATCATTCTTGGCCTTTACATCATGATGGCCATATTTATCATAGAGAATACATCTCATTTATATGTTGATCCTTCTATATATAATAAACTCATGCTAATCTATCACATATTCGGATAAGATTAATGTCTATTATGTAACAACACATTTTATGAATTCATTATCATAAAGTAAGCATATTTTCATGACTGTTTATATGCAAAGTATATGAGTTCTATGAGTTCTATTTACCTTTTACCTCTACATGATCGCTAATCATTATAATGTTAACACTTATTTAATTCATGATTATCTAATATACCTTAAACTATCTACATATATATATTGCATTTATCACAAACACGATTCTTCTATGTCTATTCTGATTCGATTTGTAACAGCATATTAACTTTCTACGCTACTCAAATATCATTCCATTATTCACATTATCGATCAGCAGATGTAGCAATGATAAAGACAAACTATCATACCTTTGGATGATTCGCTTGGATGGTTATAGATGAGGTTCGCTGCAATAAGAATTAATGACAAATCTTCAGATTCGAATCCTTGGTATTGTTGTTTGCTGGCTTCCAATGTCGATATATGAGAGGAGTGTAAACTGATTCTTCTATGCCATCGCTGGAGTGGATTTGATTGATATTGGAGTTATCTATTGACTTGGTTCTGTAGGTCGATCCCTTGAAAATGTTTCTATGGCTGACTCGATCAAAGATTAGAATGTTCGATGATTCCTTGTTTGAGGATAAGATGATCGCATGTGTTGATATGATTCGATGCCTCAATGGAATGGTCGCTTGCTAGATAAATAGGTGACATTCCCATAAGGGGACGTGTTTCTCCCCAAGCGTCGCCCTTCTTGACATGCGATTTGTTTCATATTAAACTTTATTTAATCTTGGCTAAAGTCGGCGCCTTGGAGACATCATTATTTATTAATTGTTTGCAATAATTATTAGTCATTTATGTTAGGATCGGCGCATGGATTGTTTATGAATTGGCTGTCTTGTACAGGATCGATATACTTAGTTGCTTTGTCTAATTTATCCTCTGTCATCTTCCCGTGACTAGCATAACTCTTGTATGTATCTTCGTAAGAAAGTGGAGTGGCTGAAGTTTAATAATGGAGTTTTTCCAATCTTTAATTGGAGAAATATCGAGATATGACAGGGACGGCTGGTATTTGATCAGCGTATATTTTTATATTTCTAAATTTCATTTACCACACACAACACAACTACCTCTGAATTTATCTGTGATTCCACCACTTCACACACTTCATAGAATCTTAAATAAATCTTCAAACAAAATATCAAATTTGTATTTGTTCACAAATCCCACAAATTTGTATAAATAAGCCCTTCCGACATAATCTCTTAAGCATAAATACAAACCTTGCCTAGATCCGCTTCTAAATCAAAAACAAGGGTTTCATCCTCATTTCAAAATCTTTGCAATGCAGTGTCGATCCCTAGATGGAATCGCTCAATGGAAGACAGAGGGTTTTCATCCTCAACTTCAAGAAACCATAGGGGTTTTCATCCCGCTAATAAGAGTTCGACCACAGGCCCAAATTTCCAAATCTCCAAAGAGAAATAAACAAACTTCTCAATATGTCCAATGAGACCCCCATCAACCCTTTTTATAATCTTTCTCAAGAAACCTTCCGGAATTATAATTTAAAATCACTTTATAATTAAATAAACCTTATTGTTCTGAAAAGTGATTTTATATAAATATTAAACATTTCCGGCACTTTAGTCACTTTATCAAGCGTCCATGATTTAAAACTTTTAATTCTCTTTCCAACGAGCTATTACACTAAGGTGCTTTTTAAATTATTTTATAAAATTAAGCAACCTTAGTAAAATAATTAAATTAAAGCTCAATAATTCACCCGAGTTGCGGAAACCACCAAACAACATCGAAATCAGAATCTGACTATACTGCAAGGATACTGATGATAAATAATAAAAATCGGGGTCGACCAGGTGACTTTCTATAAATAGATGCTCTCTCCAAGAATCTTGGAGAACACACCAGAAGCCGGAGTTCACTTTGAAAAGTGGCATAAGAGTCCTCAAGGCCAACTGAGCTCATTGCCAACAACAAACATCCCTTCTGACAAGGTTGGCGCTCACCGAGAAGCCTGGAGCTAACTACAATGCTGAAGTGACTGAAAATGGGGACATTACGGTCCTCCCTCCCCAAAGATTGCTTGTCCTCAAGCAATGCTAGCTCAACCTCAAAATTACCTAACTGATCCAGAATGAAACCAAATATGATCTCAGGGTCCCAAGTCAATCTAGGAGGTTTGTAGCTCCATCTGCTCGAAGCACTGTCTTGTTGGGCACCTGCATAAGTGACCTACTGAATTCCTCTGTAAGAAGAGCAACCAAACATTGCAAGATCTCGGTAAACTCTTGAGAAAATCACTCTCCATAATCACCAATCCGTGGAAGCATAGGAATAAGCTCGAGAAAGTTAATGTTAACTCTCTCATTTTCAACACCTTGCACTCCAACATAATGGCTATCACTGAAAGTTAACATGTTGTCCCAAACATAAGTGCAAGTTGATAATAAGAAACCCATCCAACACCGATCCTGGTTAGCCAAACTTGTCGTTCCCTCCATCTGAGGCCATAAACTAACCCTGTCAAGGAGCTAAATGGACTGAAATTGCTTAGATTTGCAGTTGTTCGAATATGATTTTTCAAAACACTTCACCCAAAAAGAACAATTGCTGCAACATTGTAAAACCTTGGCCAAAATGAATTTTCTGATTATTCCCTTAGCTGAAAACACCCTTCCAAGAGTCACCAACACAGACGAACTCTGAAATTTGCTTAAAATCTCCCTCCAATCCACTTGCAAGAGCTCAAATGAACTCATGAGATGACTGAAAAAAGAGGTAACAACATTATCATTGCTTTTTGGGTTCATAACCTCCCATGGTAAGTCACCAATAGCCCACGAAGATGATCTTTTGCATAGATACTTACTCCAAAAGAAACTCCACCATGTTGATGTTGCACTACTTTGATCTTCATGTGGACTCCATCTAGAGTGTATTTGATGGTGCTTGAAGCTTCAATACCAATGGTCTCCACCCCATCAAACTGTAAACCACAATAGTACTCCTTTCCTTGTGGTAAACCCACAAGGTCAACCATCAAACCATGATGATCCAATCCATTAAGGTCCACTGTAGGAAGCAAACCATCCACAATCTTGGGTGGTCCAATAAGCAATTCAACCGGTTACACCTCATAATTACACACCACATCTGGATCCCACATCTTACTTGAGTTATCAAAATAAAGAGGTGCTCCATCATCCAACTCAAAGAGTGGATTATCAAAAGATATTTCAGCATCCATCTCAAACAATGAATTAACAACAAACTGAGTACTACCATTATCCTCATGCTCAACCCAATCTTCCTACTGATCTAAACTTTCACTTTCTGATTTCATGGAAAAATGAACTAGATCAAAATCCTCCTGGATGTTATCAAGTTCTTCAATCACTTGTCTAACTACTTTAACCCTTATTCTCATTCTCTTTCTCCCTGAATTGTTTGGCTACATAAAGCTGATTTTCGGCTTCTTAAAGGGCCATTTGAGTACTCTCCAAGGAATCCTTAGTAGCCTTAAGCTCAAAAGTGAGCTTATCAACTTCTTCTTTTCCTTTCAATGCATCAAAATACACTTCAGAAATCTTGAAGATATTATCCTTGTCTGAAAGTAAGTGCAAATAATCTGATTTCATTGCCCCAAAGCTTCTTTGACTACCTGCAAATCTGCAAGAGAAGATACTCCTTCAATGCCTTTTTGTTGCCTCTCAATCTGGGCCTTCCAAAAGAGATCTTCAATGAACTTGTGAGTGTTACCAAAATGTGTTAAGGCTGCAACAATCATATCTTCAGTGACCTTCAACCGATTCTTCAAATTATGTGACTCATTGGGCCTATGATCAAAATCAACCTCACACAATGAATTTTCTGATTTGTCTTCAAGATCATGCCTCTCAAAACCAGCTACCTCTATGACATCCTCTTTGCATAACTTTTGTTCTGAGGTTAGGGCAGCACTTTGTTCAAAAGGAAATTCATCCCAAACTGGCTCTTCATCATATTTTGGTGCCAAAACACCAGGATCCCATGGACTTAAGAGCTGATAGTTTTGATCAGAAAAAAATTGTTCATTGTGTTCCTCATGAGTGGTTGTTTTCCTAAACAAATCACTCTCTGAGTCAAAAGGGCTGAAACTATCATGAACACTCTTCTCCATAGGTTTAGTTGGGAAGTCAATTTGATACACATCTGAACTACCATCACTGAAATGAGATAAGAATTCACCATTATAAGCTGATTTGGAAGCTTCAACATGCTCACCTTCATCATGCTTTTTTTCGACAACTTTATCATTTGCGTTCATTCCACTAGTGTCATCAAGGAAGCTAATAGTCTCAGAGACTTCATTGGATTGATCTAAATTTGAACCCAAGGTTGTTGTTTTAACATCTTCATTAAACACAGTTGAAAAACTCGAACTCGACAAAACCTCGTCAGACCCAAAAAATTTTAAAACTCGGGACTCGGCAAAAACTCGGGGAAAAACTCAGCAATAACTCGGCAAATTTATCAAACATTTAAAAATGCATAATTTTAAAAAAATATATATATTCTTAAAAAACACACATTTTTGAAATTGTAGAATGCATTGTTGATTTCCTTCATATATAAATCATAATTAAGAGTTTAATACATATCATAGACAAAAAAAGAGTTCAACCTTCGAATACATATGAAATTCCAAATTGATAATACATATCATAGACCAAAAAAAGAGTTCCGTTATCACTAGAAAATATAAATCATAAATTTCTTCTACGTCTAAAGCTCAAAAGAGTTTTGTTTCTCTGTGTGGGTGGTGTGGAAGTGGCACTGGCTGGTATAGCTAGGGTATCCTCAACAAGATCCTCATCTATAGGATCAAGTGGTACATGTGAGGAACCCACCCCTGATAGCACATCAATATCATCATCTGAATCTATCTCTGAATCTTCATATGCTACGACATTTGCTTGCCATTCAGCTGTATCCCTCTCCATAGCAGATATATCATTATCATCACGTGATGGATCAACATCAACATCCTTAGCAATCCAATCTGAATATGGATCAATGTCGTCAAGGTCCAATGCCTGATATGATTCCTGGCCTTCTACCTTCTTCTCATATAACCGAAGGTTGTACTGCACATAGACAAGGTCATTCAAGCGCTTTTGAGTCAACCTGTTGCGCTTCTTTGTGTGAATGGCCTCAAAAACACTCCAGTTGCGCTCACAACCGGATGCACTACAAGGCTAAGATAAAATCTGAATGGCTACCTTTTGAAGATTAGGCGTTGAGGCACCATAATCTTCCCACCATAAATCTGCAAGGATAACATTTATAACTTTGTGAGGATTTTAGTAAACTTAAAAATTAAAATAAATAGTAAATTAAGAATAAACATATGTTTTTTTACTTGGTTGCAGAGTGGATCTCCTACGAATGGCATCTCTTGAAGAAAAAAAAGGCCCATCCGCACTCTTATAGGCCTATAACTCATTGAGTATGATGTCTCGAAGGTTATCATCAAAGACCAACCTCTCAATACACGTGTTCAGGCCAAGTTTAACCTTTGCATCTACTTTGAATGAAGAGAAGAAGAAAAACCTAGGGTTCAAATAGTAACCAGCAGCATGAATATGTTGGTGGAGTTGTCAATTCCACCTCCGATCAATAATGCGCCATATGGGTTCATATTTTGTTTTATTCGACTCATACAAATGTTGAATTGCCTCTTTGGCCTTATCCATGACCTCATATAGATACCCCATGGGCTTTTGATCCCCATCCACCAATCGTAGAACCCTAACCAACAGTTTTGACACCTAAATCAATAGTGAATGAAAATAAAATTAGAGAATTATAGTAATTGAAATTCAACAAATATAAATATAATTTTTTTACAAAATCAGCAAATTTTAACATTAGCAAATAAAAATATAAATAAAAATTAGTGTTTGAAAACTTACCTTGATGATCTCTTCCATGACTTTTTCAATGCCCTCATCATAAACTGTCTTCACAACCCTCTCTGCTTCCGGCTTCCTACGATAAGGACTCTCCAACCACTTTTCGCTCACAAACATGCGCCTAAGCTGGGGCAATAATGCTAGTATACTCTACAAGGTAAGGAAATTAGTGGCAAAGCGTGTGACTCCTCATTGCGTGAACTCCTTGCCACCAATGCAGTCTCTCATAAGATTTAGGACCCATGTGTGGTTGTAGATGTATTTTGTGATATTTCTTGCCTCTTCAACCACATTCTTCACCCAGCTTAGTTTTCCAATATCCTCAAGAAGAAGGTCAATACAATGGGCAGCACAAGGGCTCCATAAAATTGTTGGATGCCTCGCCTCTAGAAGTCTATCGGCTGCCACATATGCAGTTGCATTGTCAGTCACTATTTGGACGACATGTTCCACTCCCACCTCCATAACCTAATCCAACATTGGAGGCATCAACTAACTTTAAAAAGACTAGCTGCCCCACTGAAGCCACTAAAAAATTGATGAGTCTTGTTCCTGGCATCTGTCCATCCATCAGATAAAATAGTGCAGCCTTTTCTTTCCCAAATTTTCCTCTGATCCTATACTAGTAGATGTGTGTGTTCGACCTCCTCCTGCAACAATGGGCCACTCAAATCATGACGACTTGGGGCCTTGAACCCCTTACCTGCCACAGTCAATGTAGTGACCAAGTGCTCCCAATAAGGACTCGAAGTGACATTGAAGGGAATTTTGTTGTAGTACCAAAATCGTGCACATGCCAACTTCGCCTCATGATGCACCTCTCTATTCCATGTATTTGCAAGACCTTCCAATGAAGGTTGCGCACCAGGAGTGTTCCGAGGAACAAAAAGCTATCAATCCCTTTGCTTGATCGTCGTATCTGTGGCCCAATGGAAGGCGTAAAAGAGGCCTCTACAGTTACATCTCTATAATCTGACCCTGTAGAACTCAAATCTTGGTTTGGGGCTGCCATTGCCTTTGCTACTCTCTTTTTAGCTTCTTTCTTTTGCTGATATGCCATAAGGAGGATGTGTGCCTCCCTCTGAACATCCAAAGGAGCTTTGTCATGTAACAAAACATCATTGCAAGGGACCTGTGCAAGGTCGTATTTAAGTCGATTAATGCCTCCAATCATATGTTTAGTGCAATGGTTACAAATGACATCTCCTCACTTTGGATCTAGTGTCCCATGTTTCCAACAAGGGTCCTTAGGTTTGCCACCAGTTCTTCTTTCTCCAGTTCCACTTGCAGAAGCCATAACCTATCAAAAGAGACAACAAAAAAAATTCATTTAAAAATTTAAATTTGACAGTTGACTATTGTATCGCTGTATTTTGACATTTTTGCTGTAAAAAACAATCGAAATTTTTAAAAGACTGTATCATATGAAAGGAGAGATTTTGGACGAACTGTCAAAATTTATATAGGATTATGATGATATATAGAAATATATCATAAATATTAAATAATAAATTATTAAACAATCCAATATTCCAAATATTAAATAATAAAAAGACTGTATCATATGAATTTGAAAGGAGAGATTTTGGACAAATTGTCAAAATTTATATAGGATTATGATGATAAAATATTATATCATAATCCTATATAAATTTTGACAGTTCGTCCAAAATCTCTCCTTTCATACAATACAGTCTTTTTAAATTTTAATAAATATTAAAGAAATTTTATTTTACAATCAAAATTTTTAAAAGATCGTATGAAAGGAGAGATTTTGGACAAAATCTCTCCTTTCATACGATAGTCTTTTAAAAATTTCGATTGTAAAAAATAAAAAATATAAATATAAATTTCGATTCTATAAACTTTAAATAATTTTGTTTTCCTTCCCTACGATACAGTCTTTAAAAAATTTCGATTATCAAACAGGTTACACTCTAAGTCGTCGGATATCAAACAAGTTTTTTAAAAATTAAAAACCCTACCTCGTCAGATTCTATGGCGGCATCGTTTTGCTACGACGGGCGGCGGCGTCGTTTTCTCCTCTCCCAAACGGCGAATGAAACGTTATAAGTTTATTAGGGTTTTTGACATTTGTAATTTGTTTTAACTTTTATACTTTATGACTGCCGAGTTTTTCTCTAACTCACTCGCACTTCACAGCAAAAATCACGAGTTTTGAACATTAAACTTGCGGCGAGTTTTAGGGAAAACTCGTCCCGAGTTATTCCCTGAATAACTCGCCGCCACTAAAACCTCGTGCATACTCGCGAGTTAGGCGAGTTTTTGGCACCTTTTTCAACTATGAAATTTAAACACATCCTCAACATATGTAGATGTCTACACTTCAATGGAGTCATTTTGGGGCTGTCATACATATCTCTTGAGATAAGGCATTTTCTTCAAGCTCTATTGTCTCAATTTCTTTTTTGTTCTCATCATCACTTGGCTGCAATAAACAGGTGGTAGGAGTTACTGTCATGATTCGATAATTTCCAATTAAAGATTGGAAATATTCCATTATTCTCTACTCTAAAAACATTAAAGAAGTTAGCCTATTTCATTACAAGAATAGAAGAAGACAAATAGTGAATAAGACAAGAACTATGGCATATAAGACAAAGGATGATGTGGCACTAAAGGACAAAAACCATATGAGACAAACCAGATATAAGACAAATATCAAACAAGACAAGGATTTGAGTGTCGATTTTCCAAGGCACCAATCATGCTTACCAAGCAATCTGATTAGTATAAACTATGTGTTGTTAAGGAAGGGCACGTTGGCCAAAAGACATGTCTTGTGATATTGGCATCCCAACCGGGATTATAAAAGCCAAGGAGTGATCAGGGAAAAAGGGGCATCAGATCAGAACATTCGATCATAACACAATTTCATTCGATCTGCATTGAATCTGAAACACAGTTCGTCTGCAAAGAATTCATATTTCAAAATTAGTCTAAGCAAAAGCCATTAATAACAGTTACCTCTTGCCAAGGCCGCAAATCATAATCAGCGGACTTATTTGCATCAACATTCAACGCAGATATCATAGACTTCATCAGCAAATCAGATACAAAGTTCTGAGTTATTATTATTACCAGCCGACTATCATATCAACCACAGCGCCAAAGGTATGTGCAATTATATGTTTCTATTCGATCACATAATGTGAAATATGCATATCACTTAGTATTGTGTGAATAATTAGTCATGATGCGATAGGCATCTTATGCATTATGAAAGTCTATGTTATGATCAATAACTAGCTTAACATCATAGTAAGAATGATATGATCATAAATTAAGTAGATTACGATATGCATGGAATATAACTAGAAAGTGAATAAATGTCAAGTTAGAATGATCTAATTATGTAGAAAGATAATGAGATAATTATGAGTAATAATAGTTCTGTCATAATGAATGAAATCATTTATATGTTAAGCATGAAAATAAGCATACAATGAATTATCAATGAGCCAAGTATGAGGCTATGACTAAGAAATGATAAGGTTCCCAAGTGGAATAAGAAATACGATATCATGATCCGGAAAGGATAATATTATCGACAATGGATTCATAATCTCATAACCTATTAAGAAGGATGTCAAACCTCACCCTTAATCATCTCACCACTTGTGAGTTTGAGGTTAAGTTAAGGACGTATGATTAAACCTAGGCGACCCTCAAGTGGATGAGGAACACCGGGTGTGTGCGAAGTCCCTTGAGCCAAGAGACGAGGAACACTGGGTGTGTGTGAAGCTCTTGGGCCTATGGTAAGTATGAGTTCATATTGTTTATAATTGTGCCCTGTTGGTGCCTGAATTGACTGTCAGTTTCCGAGCAAATTTTCATGCAGGCACCTTCCCAAAAAAAAATCCAAAAAAGTTCTAAGTCTTTGGGCCTCCTCAGCATGTTTTAACATCAGCATCATATTTTCTTTGGAGGAGGTCATCATCATCGTGTTTCCAGACATCACCCTGATGTTGCTTGCGAGGGTCATCATATTTTCTGTCAGCATGATCTTTCGCTGGGGTGATATTCTAACATCGGGTGATCTTACTTAAGATCATCCTGATGATGTTGCTGCAAAGTCCTAAGTATGATCCGATCTTCATCGAGGTCATCATATTTGAACATCGGGTGATCTTAGTCAAGATCATCCTGATGTTGTTTTATCACTTCATGTTCATTGTTTTATCACCCTGATGATGCTGACGTCATTCTTATGTCAGGGTGATATCCGTTTTTCTACCTGTTTGCATCATGATATTTCCGAAGGGAGATATTCGCCTGTCGGTTTCATGCATTGTCCAATGGGGGTGATCATTTCAAATATCAGTCACATATTCATATATCACCCCGATCTTATAGTGGAGCTACAGTGCAGCATGATATGTGTGCATCAGGATGATATTTCCAAATTTCCGGTTATCTTCCGAATATCATCCTGATGCCGATGTATGGTGACGTCATCAAGGTCCGGGGGGGTCATATTTCTAACACTGATCATCTTGTGGAGATCCCCCGATATTTGCAAACATGACGATGACGTCATCCGGATATGAGGAGGTGCGCGATAGGCAGATATGCTGATGACGTCAGCAGGATATGACGGTGACGTCATCAGGATGTTCATCGGCCAGACATTTGGTATCGGCTAAGCAGGAGGATCTTCCTCCGATGCATCAGGTTGTGCCGATGAAGGCGATTATCATGTAGGTGATATTGCGATGATGATGCTGACGTCAGGGTGATATTTCAAGCAACAGGATATCATGCTGCTGGAGGATGATGAAGGTCTTATACTAGTGTCGTCGGGAGCAAAAGCACCGACATCATATATGCTCGCGACCTAGTATATAAAGTGTTGAAATGGTTGCTACGGGGTGCATGTGGGATAATTCGATCCTGCATATTTTCAAATATCATGATGATGTATCTTGGCGGGAAACGGTTGTGACGCACAGTTTTCTGCATTTCCCAAGGCCGCGGGTTGGTGCGCCATTAATGGCGATTGTTGCAGAGGTATGGGCGATGGCGTGGACGGATCCAGTACCCGACTGAAGTTGTACATCCACGGCTGGCGGCTCATGGCTCAAGATCCTCTTCTGTCCCCTCTTCTACCTGCCGCATTCAATGCGTTGAGCGCCATTTTTCTGATACTGTGTATCTGGCGGGATTTTTGGTCAACCATGTAATTAATTGCTGTGGTACACTCTCTGGCTGTTATAAGCAGACTGTGTTACCATTGTTTAGGGGGTTGAAAGTTGAAGATTTTTGGCTCTGTAACACAATACAGTCTGTTTTGGTTGCTCTGTACAGTTAAAACTTGTGAGTTTATGTATCTCTTGTTGTACGATTTGGCACGAATCCACTGATTTCATGGTTAATCTTATATGAATAATGCTATGTTTGCATGTGTTATGCTGATTCTGTCTCCAGTTTTGCATGTATCTTTCTTACTGCAATAGGGATGCCATAAGTATAGACAGCTTAACACTCTGTATTGGGAGATATCTGTAAGGCAGATATCATGTGTATCCCCCTGAAATCCAGTTTTAGCTATTCATGCTGATCATTCACAGGTGTATGTCTACCGACTCCAAGCCCTGGATAGGCACCAATCTTGCTCTGTGTTGAGGTTATACACCATGTCCAGCTTTGCATCCAAAATTCAAATCAAACCATCTCTTCCTTCCACCTGTTAGTTGTAGGAGTAAGATTAGGATCCCTGCATGCTCTCATACCCAACCAGACATTATGTCCAAGAATGTTGCCAACCTTGTGATTTGTTACACAAATCTTGGTCCATACATGAGAGTATTCTGCCTGTTGCTGTCAAGTTAAATCCTTCTGTCATTGAGCCAGTCAAGGTTATACTTTTATCAAATAGGGAAACCCCCCTTGGTGCGGCAGAACCAGAAGTGAAGGGGAGGAGCTCACGCAACCTCCTGTACTCAGTTGGCTGAATCTGCCTGTGCATTAGAACTGGCAAACCCTAATGCTGATTCAGAAGAAAAACCAACATGCCCAACGGCAGGTGACTCGATGGGATGAGGAATGCCGAGTGTTGCATGAAGTCCCCTCGAGCCAAATGGTGAGGGACCCCGGGTGCTGGGTGAAGCCATTGGGCCTCCGTATGGGATGGATATGGACGCCTAACAAACCATGCTCATATGGGAGATAGGATTGATTAATGGTAAGGCTACCCTAAGACTCCCTCAAGATAGTGCATGAGAGTTGTGAGAGAAAAAAAGTGAATATGTTATGCATATGTTTATAATGTAAAGAGAAATAATGTGAATGTGTAATATATATGTTTATAATAATGTGAATGTATAAGGCATATGTTTATTATGTTAAGAGAAATGATATGATTATGATTATAAGGTTACAAGTCTTAAGTACAAATGTGAAAAGTATATGGATTTGATTATTGGTCATTAACCCTAATTATGATATGAAAAGGAGAATTGAATACTAATGTTCTCTTTTGTAAGTTGAAATTTTGTGCAAGGTTAAGGAAAATTTTGGCTTACTAGAAGGGGACATTACAGTTACTAATTCACTTTCTTTGTTGTTCCCACATACATGACTAGGCGTCCAAGCTTCCTGACATGTGAAACAACATTGCTCTCTTTTCAATTGATTATTGCTCATTTTAGGAGGCCCTGTAACTTGTAAACCACAAGGAAGCAATTCATCTTCATGTCTACTTTTAGTTACATCACGTGCTCCTCCTTCCTCTATCTTGTCAACTGATAAGTATGGCTTCAATTTCTGCTCACCTTGTTTGACAACATTGTTAACCAAATCACGAGCAGTTGAAGAAGTAACATGTGCTTGCCTCAAAACAGCCAATAGAGAAGATAAGAAAGGTTGAGAGTTATCATCACTCTCATTAATAATCAGAGACATAATGGACTGCATAGAAGATATAACATTTTTCATTTGATTCTTACTAACAGCAGCCAAAAACTGATGGAACATATCAAAAATAAGATCTTCACAACCAAGATCCAACATAATCACACAAGATCTGATTTTTGCAATAGTTTCTAAAATTTTAACTCTCTTACTATAGGTAGTAACTGCAAGTCTTACCTCTTCATCAGAATGTCTCATAAGCACTGGCTTAACCAAAGAAAGCATAGTAGGGACCATGGCCATTCGTATCGCCGTAGAATCTAGCCGATCTATCATGGATAAACAGTTCTCCAGTACTTTCAAAATGCAAAGTAATTCATCCATTGACTGAGGCAAACGTTCAAGATTCTTTCCTGCATTGAAAATCTTCCCTTCAAGAATCTTGGTAGCCTCTTTTTCATTATTCCTAGTGATAAAATTAGGCATAAGAGGCCTAGAATTAACTGATCCACTGAAAGTCCGTTGATGAGCAGTTCTATTATTGGCTGAGTTATCTCTGTTTGTACCATTATTGTTATTGGTACCATTGTTACAATTGTTGCCATTATTGTTTTGCATCATCTGTGCAAACATCTGGGCTAACTGTTGCTGAGATTGGACCATCTGTTGTATCATTTGTTGCTGACTTTTAACAAGATCATTGTGGATTTTTTCTAAATTAGACATCTCAGACTTTTTTAAGGTGCAGCAATATGAAATGAATGAAGATTATGAAGGTGTAACTTGATATTAGATGTGAACTTCTCCATTGTTGTTTGTATTTGTTCAAGGAGTCTCTAGGGTTCCACTTGCCACGTTTAGTGGTATGAATGTACAGATGATTTGATGAATATGACAAATTCTTAAAACACTACTTGCTTGGTGGTGATAATTTTTGAATTACATGTGGATGAATGCAGTATAGCAAGGGATAACTAAGTATATTCATTGTCTAATATCATTTTTATGTATCTGAGTTTTCAAAAAGGCACTCATATGTTCCTATGTTGATGTTTACCTTTGATAAACTGATGACCTTGTAGCCCATTGGATAGGCACCAATTTGGTAATGTACTAATCGCCCACACTTCTCAAAATGAACAAAAATCATTTAGTGGTGTGTAATGTCCCCTTTCTCTAGATAGAGTTAGTCTATTATCGAGTTCCCGTAGACTAACTAGCCTGGTTAGGGAACCATGGTTGGCAGTGACTTGGATGAGTTGATCAGGAATGGATGTTGACTTGGGTTCAGTTTGGTCTCCAATTGGCACTTTCTAGAAGTGGTTTGTTTGTTTTGGGGCCGGATTTGCTACTTTTAGAAAATTAGGGTTTGTGTCATTTCGGGATTTTTAGTGTTGGAGTTGATGCGTCTTGGCGAGACCTTTCCAACGGTATCTAGATCACTGGATTCTGTGCACAATTGGGCTTCCGTTTTAAAGTCCAAAGATTAATAAAATTATTTAATGGGGGACTTTGGAAAATATTAAAGTTAAGTGTCATAAATGAAGTAATATTAAAAGAGTCACTTAAGTGAAGTTGGACACCCATCTTAGGGAATTATAAAGTGTTTTAAAATAAAATAATTCCCTCCCAAAAGGCAACGACCCCTCTTGAGGAAATAAAAGATGAAAAAGAGCTTCATTTGGCTTATGGGTGGATATTGATATTTGTTTGTTTTTGCTCTGCAAGGGCTTTGAGAGGGTTTGGAAGGGATTCGAACCCAAGGGCTGTTGGAAACGAAAACTTCCTACAGTGACAGCATTCCACAAGTGTGCAATACCATCCAAAGGTGCTATAGAGGCAAATACATCCAGTGTTTGCATTTGTGCTTCAATGGAATCCATTTTGGTGAGGGTTTGAAAGCATATTGGACACATCATATGCATGTTCATGGTGGATAAATGAGAACAATGGTAAAGATGCAGATTTGAATCAGTTTGTAGTTGTTTGTTGGGGATTTGAAATAGTTTCTATCTGGCCATACAACTCTAGAGCAGCCCTACCATCTTGAGGGCAAGATTTGGTGTTTGAACTCAGATTTTACATTCAACTTAGGCATGAGGAATAGACTAGAGTGCTGCAGCGAATATCAGATACTGTGAGAGCAGATTTGGTGATAGTTTGTTGTGATTTCTCATTCATATTGGTCGTACAACAGGGTACTTGGACGTGGGACAGCAAGGAGGATAAAAACTTGTTTTTGGGCCTCATTTCACATGAAAGGGAGACGCCTTGGGCTGTAATCTCTGTTGTTTACTCTCAGTTGCAAAGACTCTCCATATTTTGACGCCTAGGAGTGATTTCCTCTTGCTCTGTATGCTGGTTCATGTATGTTAGCATTTAATTTTGCACCTTTCAGTGAGAAAGAAAAACGGACAGCGTGTACAGTAGGACTGTTCTTCGAATTAGGAGGGGAAGCTCCCTCAACAAGAAAATTAAAAAGATGTTTACAAAATAACCTATCTTTTTGTTTCTCAAGGCACGAGCACAAGGCAATGAAGCTCTTCTGCAAGGCTATAAGATTTTCTAAAACTTTCCAGAAGAAAATAACTAACTTTATCTTTTAAAACAATTCTGATTTCTTCAAGTAAATTCAAAGCATAAAGAAATCAGGAGGACAACTTGGAGGTTTTCAAAACAAAAGAACAAATACAACTCAACAATAATTGCTCATGCACAAAGTCATGAACAATTTACACAACTCTTGACAACAAGATAGATCCTGAAACCATGATTTATATTCTCATTAATCAAAAAGCAAGAATCAACAACAATACTTGAACAATAAAATGCGAGCAAAAATTAGTTTCAGCATTTTCCATTAGAGAAATTAAGTGTGTAGAATACACTTATTTATACCTAAAAAGCAAAGATGCAAGGAAATGAAAGGAAGAGTTAACTAACACTCTTCACTCTAGATCTAATGCTGCATAGGAAACATGCAAGCTTATTAGCAATTGAAACTAAAAGTATCTTGTCATGCAAATTTTAGTTAACTAAACTTGCATGTTATTACACAATGAGTTCTAACTCAAAGATATTTTGCATGATTTCCAAAAGCAAAATCTAAAAATAAATTTAACTTCAGTTAACAAAGACAGTTATCAAAATAGAAGCTGCTTTGGAAATCTCTCCTGCGGCCAAAAATAATTCCCTCCTACAAAAATGTGAAAAATAAGCTAAGTCTGGGAATTAAGATTTCTCTCAAATTCCTCAACCTTGGCTTCATCTGGTATGATCATGGACTCAAGGTGGACCGTCCTCATTTGCAAGTCTATGGCAGCATCCTCTGTGATTTTCTCGAACACTTCAAAGTCTTTCTCAGCCTTGGCGCACTTTGATGCAATATCAACCAGGAGGTACATTTTGTCAACATGAGGGTCTCCACAAAACTTTCCACGGATCAGCTGAATGAACTCCTCCTGTAAAACATGAATGAGGCAATTTACGCCTTCCTCACTGAAATACCTGCAAAGGATGTTTTGGACAAAATCAATGGCAAATTTTTCAATGCCTAGAAGCTTTTCTTTCCACATAGCCAACTCCATCGCTATTCTTCGAGGTGAAACTTGTCACAAGTCTGTTTCTTTGACCTTGGAATATTCATGCTTGAGCAAAGATTTAGCCTCAATGGTGACTGACGAATATTGCATGATGACCTAAAGAAACCTTCTCTGACAACCTTTATGCATTGAAAATGGACAATCTGGTCCTCTATGTGTTTGCCGCTCAAGAAAAACAAATTTTCTTTTCTCTGTCCAAAATTTAATTTTTTTTGTGAAAAATTGAAATTTTGCCTTTGGAAAATGAAATTTTGGAGCCACACCTTCAAAGATTCAACAGATTTGAGATCAAACCGGTCTAGGATGATGGAAAATGCCTTTTGCCGAGGTGAGTATGTGTCAAAAATGAGAAATTTTGGACAAATAAGCCTCAAAAATCAATTTTATCTTGGCTGTAGGTGGTGATTTTGCCTTTGAAAAACCATGACCAGCAGTGAAAATCCTTGAAAATTTGCCACAAATGGCCTCCTGGGTTTGGACGTTGCCTTGGGAACATGCAAATGGACCCTCTGAAAGAAGAGAATGAAGAAAAAAAAGAATAGAAGTGATCGAATTGCCTTCTTTATGCTTTGCTGATCCGAAAAAGCTTCAAAAAGCTTGGAAAACCCTCAACAATGGCCGCCAATGCAAGAAAGAGGCCCTCCAATGGACAAATTTTCCTTTGAGTGTGATAGAAAGATGTAGAATGGTGCAAGAATGAGTAGCCTTTGCCCTGTATGTGAAGATTAACTCCTCAATGCCTTTCAATCTGCCATTTGCAAGCTTTCAATCCTTCATTAATGGCTACCTAGCTTTGAACGCTGCCTTTACTCCTTTGCTATGCCTTTGTAAATAACAATAATAGTGAATAGGAGCCTCCTTTATAGTGAATGCCACCTTTTAGGGTTTCCAATGTGCCTTACTCTAAAAATAGAGTGCTTTTTTATTCTCCTCTATGCAAAAAAGATAAAGTGAAATAAGAAAAGGAGTGCATTTTGGCAAAAAGGCTCGCCTTTTTGGAGTTTTGCAAAAAGGAGTGCATTTTGGCAAAAAGGCTCGCCTTTTTGAAATTTGGCAAAAAGGAGTGCATTTTGGCAAAAAGGCTCGCCTTTTTGGAGTTATGCAAAAAGGAGTGCAAATGATGTATTTTAGGCGCCTTTTCCTAGGTGAACAAAAGGCATGAGATTTGCTTGAAATGGGCGCTTATTTGAAAGTGGTCAAAAGGCGTGGGTTTTAGGTAAATTGAGCGCCTTTATGGAAGGCATGAAAAGGCGTGGGATTTGGCCAAATAGAGCGCCTTTTTGATGGGTGAGAAATGGAGTGGAAAATAGACATTGTGAGCGCCTTTGTTGGAGACCAAAAAGGCATGAGATTTGCTTGAAATGGGCGCCTATTTGAAAGTGGTCAAAAGGCGTGGGATTTTCTTGAAATGAGCGCCTTTTCGAGGTGACTTGGGTAGAAGTATATTTCAAAATATATTTAAGTATAGGTTGAATTTCCTATACTTTAAATATTTTGAAATATACTTCCAGGATGTTTGAGATAGGTCCTGGATCCATGGGATTTAACATGCAGATTCTGGATTTTTGAGGATCCACCAGATTTCAGACTTAGACAATTTCAGGATCTCAGAACATCAAGTTTCAGGACACCAGACTTAGCCAATTTCAGGGCTCATATTTATGATTCTTGACCTTGAAAAACTTTGAAGTTGGCCTTGGCCATTTTGGCGGAGGCTGCCTGGATCACTGTCGTTTGCCTTTGCCTCTAGAGCTTATTTTTGCCGTAACTTCTTCATCTGATGACAGAATGTCTTAAAGTTTGGAAACCAAGCTCATATGATCTGAAACTATCATTGAAGCTCTTCCTCCATGGATGATACTAAAAAAAATGGTGCTCATTCAAGGCAAGAACGCCCAAAAATGCCTTTGAAAAATTTTCAAAATTTTCCAAAATTTCAAAAATTTCAAAATTGAATTATGACTTGCCAGATGTATTTGCATTGCTTCCCTTGGTTCTTTTATGTCGTTTTGGCCTCAATTCACCACTTTGACCTCCTCTTTTTGACATTCTTTCACTGCCCCGTGCCTAATTAGCTTGTTAGAATCTCCCTCCATTTGAACCTTGGATCGCCATCTTTTGATATGTCTTCTACCTGCAGGGTTAGCGCAGTAATGACAAGGCTACATGGTGCTTAGGAGGTATGTTTGAGCACATATACGAAAAATTTCGTATGGGTACAACAATGTACATCACTGGTATAAAGTTGAAGATTCTAATATGGGTATGTGATAGTAATTCATGTTATGTGATTTAATGATCTGGGTCTCTCATATTTTGCTCATATCTATTGTACTTTTTCTAAGTTTCATTTGCATGCTTCATTTTCTATGTATTCTGGCAAAACAAACACATGCAAACCAAAAAACCCCTTCTACACTTCCGTCTAGTTCTGAAAGATCACAAAAATTAATAAAATAACACTATTAAGATTAAACAAAGAACCAACAGGTGCAACACATTACATTGTGGAATAGAGATAGATATTGAAACTGTGTGCATTATTTGGTTCTCTATTTTAACCAAGGTATATCTTTTCTAAACTTGTCAAGCTTAAATCTTGTTGAGCCAAATAGGCATACCTACATCTTGCATCGTTGTAAGGATGCCACTATCAACTTCATAAGAGGGTAATCAAGCAATAGGTTAGCTTTTGACTCGGTGACAACCTTTGGGTCAAAACTACCATCTAGGTGCTACTGTTGTGTTACTTATTTCATGAATTTTATGTTGTAGTCAATCCCTTCAGGGATGCCTCTACGAACACCCTCCAAAGTTTAGCTGATTTTGAAGAGAAGGGAAGATTACCCACTCCTAACAATTGGCCCTTAATTATCTTTAGCCTGTTGATGAGCCCCTTTCATGTCTCCTTGATGACACCCCTAGCCTAGGAGATTTGGAAATACTCTAGGGTTTTGGATCAGTGTATGGACATGAAGAATATTAATTTGGAAGGTTAGGCTCGCAAGAGTTAAGAAAGGAGAATTCGGTTGGCTTCCACAAAAATCCTCACTATTGCTCAATCAGAAAGCAAGAAGAAAAAGCTAATTGTGTCTCCACAACTAAACACAAGGGGAGGAGAATGGAGATTCAAAGATTGAGAATAGATACTTGAGATTTAGTGGATGATGAACTCAATGGACTATGGAAGCCCTTCTATCCATAAAAGGGCAAAGGAAGGCTTCTACCTGCTTTTAGATTCTTTTTCTAAGAAGGATCTTGTTGAGGTTTTGTTTCATTAGAGTAGTGTTAGCGTTTAAATTCGCACCTTTTGGTGTGACACTAAACGGAATAGCGTGTACAGTAAGACTGTTCTTCATATTAGGAGGGGAAGCTCCCTCGGACAAAGAAATTTAAAAAGATGATAGAACACAACCTATCTTTTTGTTTCTCTGAGCACGAGCACAAGGCAATTGAAGCTCTTCTGCAATGCTATAAGATTTTCTGGAGTATTGCAAAAGGGAAATAACTTATCTTTAAAATACACTTTTAATCTTTTTGAGTAAATTCAGAGCACAAAAAGATTAAAGGAACAATTGGCGATTTGATTTCAACAGAAAGGAACAATAAAGATCTACAACAATCATTCACGAACAAAGTCATGAACAATTCTTTCAACCTTTGACAACAAGAAAGATCTTAGGAACCATAATGCATATTCTCATTAGCAAAGTAATAAAAACATATAACATTGCTTTGAACAATAAAATGCAAGCAAAATAATAGCCTCAGCATTTACCATTAAGAAGATTAAGTGTGTAGAATACACTTATTTATACCCTAAAAAGCAAAGATGCAAGGAAATAAGAGGAAGAGTTAACTAACACTCTCCACTCTAACTCTAATGCTGCATGGGAAGCATGCAAGCTCATTAGCAATTTAAAAATAAAAATATCTCTCATGCAATTCAGTTAACTGAACTTGCATGTTATTACACAATGAGTTCCACTTGAAGAAAATTTGCATGATCTCCAAAAGCAAATCCAAAAATAGATTTAACTCTAGAAAGCAAAGTCAGTTCTCAAAATAGAAACTGCTTTGGAAATCTCTCCCACTGCCCAAAATAGATTCCTCCTGCAGATAGTGAAAAATTGGCTAAGTCTGAGAATTGAGATTTCTCTCAAATTCATCAACTCTGGCCTCATTGCGTATACTGATAGAATCAAGATGAACCGTCCTCATCTACAGGTCGATGCCAGCATTTTCAATGGTCTTTGCTAAATCTTCATATTCTTTTTCAGCCTTGTCGAATTTTGATGCAATTTCAACCAAGAGATACATCTTGTCCACGTGGGGATCACCACAAAACCTTCCACGAATCAGCTACATGAACTCATCCTGCAAATTATGAACAAGGCAATTTATGCCTTCGTCACTGAAATACTTGCAAGGAATGTTTTGAACAAAATCAATAGCATACTTCTCAATGTTAAGAATTTTTTCTTTCCGTGTAGCCAACTGCAAGGCTATACCCTTCAAGGTGTAAACAAGGAGTACTGGTGAGTCCATGAGAAAACAATAGACTTCTCCGCCATCATAGGCCTCATGTTGAGTGCCTGCAATCTCACCAACAGCCTATCATAAATAGGCTCCATATCTGTCATGCACTCTAACATGTTCTGAATTCCCAAGAGAATGTCTTTAGAATTGAACACTACCCACGTTCCTTGGAAGTGTATTTCTTCTTTCCTTTAGCCATTTCCAGGATATCTTTTGACACTTATCAACACTTGAGCTCCATACTCTGTCACTTTCTTCAAGGTTAAGGATAAGTGATTCTTCGAATGGTGGGATGCCAAAGGCATATTCTATATCATCAGGTTTCAGGCTAGCAATCACCTTTCCATCCACTGCTTTGATTTCTCTAGATTCAGGATCATAGTGTTTTCTACACGAAAGCACGAATTCAAGACTCTGAGCGACTATGGGAAATGAACCAGCTTGAGTGAGCCCAGAATTCTTCAAGTTTCTCGCTGTTGTACTACCTGAGCTTATCAAGGATTCCAAGTGAAAACCTTTGGGTGAAACCTGGCACAAATATGTCTCTCTGACTTTGGAATATTCATGTTTGAGCTGAGATTTGGCCTCAATGGTCACTGAGGAATATTGCATGGTTGTTTTGTGGCTTGGAGGAGTCTTCCTTGACGTTGTCTTGCCTTTAAAACGGCCAATTTAGACCTCTATATGCTTGCTGTCCAAGAAAATCAGGCCTTTCTTCTCGCTGTCCAAACTCTGATTTTTGTGAAAAAATGCATTTTTGCCCTTGGAAAGTGAAAATTTGTAGTTGTGACTTTAAAGATTTGCTGGATCTGAGCTCTAAACGGTCAAGGATGATGGAGAACGCCTTTTCCCGAGGTGGGTATGCGTCAGAAATGAGAAAATTTGAACATAGAGGCCTTAAAAATCACTTTTCCTTTGGCTGTAGGTGGACATTTTGGACTAGAACAATCATAACCAGCAAGGAAAAAGCTTGAAAAACCTCCAAAAATGGCCGCCAAGGACTGAGCGCTACCTTATGAGTGTGCAAAAGTGCCTCTGGATGATGTAGAATGGAGAATATAGTGCCTTAGAATGCAAGATCTGCCCCTTAGGTATATTGCTGGCCTAGAAAGTGCCTTTAACCTGTCATGAAAAAGCTTGAAACCCTTGATAATAGCCGCCAATGTGAAAGAATGTCTTCCTAGGGTGTAGACAAGTCTTTGAATGAAAGAAAGATGGACAAAATGATGCAATATAGTGTTGTCTTGGCCTTCTAGGTGAAGCGCCTCTCCTCAAACTCTTTCAATTTGCCTTTGCAAGCTTCCAAACCTCCAACAATGGCTTCCTTAGGTAGAACACAGCCTCAAAACCTTCCTAGTGCTTTTGAAAATGATAAAAACAATGCATAAGGCACCTCCTTTATAGTGAATGCCACCTTCTTAGGGTTTACAATGTGCTTTTTCTAAAAATAGAGTGTTCTTATTTTTAGCTCCATGCAACAAAGAAGAATGAAGTAGAAGTGAATGGTAGACCTCTATTTATAGCCTTTGATCTTCTCTCCTGAGCGTTCTCTCTCCTGCAAATTGGGCGCCAAAAATGGAGGTATATTGTCGTTTTTAGAATGCTCAAAAAGGAGTGCAAATCCCCCAATTTGAGCGCCTTTTACCAAGGCCAAAAAGGCATGTGTTTAGCCCAAAATGGGCGCCTTTTGCAAGGGTCAAAAAGGCATGAGAAATGGCTAAAAGGGGCGCTTTTTGAGAGGGTCAAAAAGGAGTGAGTTTTGCTGAATTTGAGCGCCTTTTTGGGATGACCAAAAGGAGTGCAAAATGGGCAAAATAGGTGCCTTTTCCAAGACATAAAAAGGAGTGCTTTTTTCCCAAAATGAGCGCTTTTTCCAAGGCACCAAAAAGGCGTGTGAAATGGCCAATATGAGCACCTTCTGAGGTGGCCTAAAAGGAGTGCATTTTGCCCAATATAGGCGCCTTTTGGAGATGGCAGAAAGGAGTGCAAAATAAGCAAAATGAGTGCCTTTTTGAGGGGTCAAAAAGGCGTGCAATATGGCCAATATAGGCGCCTTTTACCAAGGCACTTTGCCTTAACAATTTTCTCATACTTGGCCTTTGAAAACCTTGATCTTTTGCCTCGAGATTTTCATGAAAACCTCATGATTGTTTCGCCATTCTCCATGCTCTTTCATCATGACTTTTGGCCTTGGAAATTTTGAATTTTGCCTTAGCCCTTTTGACGGACACTGCTCGGATCAATGTCCTTCGTTTCTGCCTGAAGAGCTTTTGCTGTAACTTCTTCATTCGACGACGGAAAGCCTTTAAGTTTGGAAATTAGGCTCATATGACTTGAAGCTCTTATTGAAGCCTCTTCTCCTTGATGAACGCTCCAAGATGGAGCGTGCTTTGCCGAAAAACGCTCCAAAATGCCTTAGAAAAAATTTCAAAAGTTTTCAAATTTTCAAAATTTACAAAATCAAATTTTGATTTGCCAGATGTGTTTGCATTCTTTCCCTGTTTCCTTTGTCATTTTAGTCTTCGATCCATCACTTCGGCCTCCGCTTCTAGATGATCTTTCATAGCTTGAGGCCTGATTGGCTTGCCAAAATCTCCCTCCATTCGAGCCTTGGATCGCTCTCCTTTGATATGTCTTATACCTGTAGGGTTAGCGAAATAATGACAAGGCTACATGGTGCTTGGGAGGTGTGTTTGGGCATCTTTTTAGGACGTTCATATGCATATACGAAAAATTTCGTATGGGTACAAGTAGCTAAGGATGTGCATAGCAGCTAGTTTTGTTATGTCTCTTTGGTCCATTTTTCGCATGTTGGGGGCCTAAGTTATAAATGTAAGATGGTACTTTTTCAGTTTTTCTTGCGTAATGGCCCCAATAGATTCCCTCAATTTAACTAGAAAAAAAAAAACCTTCTTAGGGATAAATTGGCAAACCAAATAATAAAGATGTTTTCAATTAATCAGGAAAAATTGTTTGAGGTGGGGGAAAATTTGGGTTATAGTTACGGTTAGGAAAAAAATCAGAAAAAATTGCCACAAAAATCAGGAAAAAAAGTCCAAAAACCCCTTTTTTGACAAAAAAGTGATCATTTTTATAAAAAATCATGATTGAATGGCAATTCTTTCATGATGAAATCACCAAAAAAAGGTGATTTTTTTGTGATTTTTTCAATGATAAAATCAGCAGGGGACCAAGTGGCAATTAATCAGGATAAATCGGTGATATTTGCTACTATTAGAGCCTTATCAAAGTTCTATCAATACTAGTGCCAAAACCATTCATTTCGTTTCCCAAATGTGTGTATTTTTTTATAACAATTTCCTAAAATACATGTTAAGATTGAAGTACTAGTATTATTACTGTGTAAAGACCCACACGAATTCTTTTTTGATATTTTGCAAAATAGGAAATGCAAATGTAATCCACACTTTCTGATCACCAAGTTCCTAGGGAGGGCAAGGTGAGAGCATAGGTGTTTGGATAACTAATCTATTGTATGTATGCACTACTAGAAAGAAAGGTGGCAAGCTGTAATGTGCCATACCTGTTGGTTCTTTTTAAGATCTTAATAGTGTTATTTTTAAATTTTATAAAGTGTTCTTTCAGACTAGAGAGAAGATGCAGAAGGGGTTTCAGTTTTCTTGATATGTGTTTGCCGGAACAATACAATATGGAGCATATATTGAAAACTCAGAAAAGATACAACAGATATGAAGAAAATATGAAAGACCCAGATCATAAAATGACCAAATATTAATTACTATCACATACCCATATCCAGACTTGCAACTTCGTACATGTGTTGTAGATGAACCAACAAGCTGGGTAGTGAAAAACACCTCCAGAACACCAAGAACTGATAGGAATGTGCATACAAAGTATTACAATGGATTAAGAGGCCCGAGACACCTCCAAAGGAAGATATTTGTGGCTGCAAACAACGTAAATAGAGTCCCAGCAGACCCCATGCCTTCCCAGGCAAGGTGGTATGGCCTAGCTGAAGTAGACCAGCAAAGAACCACAATAAACTCTTCACCAATATCACTGTTCAGGTCTGCAGATTGCTGCAAGCTAATGGCGACCACAAGGAAGGTAAATCAGCTTCAAACAACCTCAAATACCTCAGAAATATGGTACGGCCTCCCTCAAGTTGATACGGCTAGCAGTGACAAATGCAATCAGCCCAACATCACACTTCAATCGCTGTTCCACAACTGTATTACAATCTGCTCTAAAATCTAAATATATCGAACACCAAAATCTTCAAGAATGTAACATCAAAGTCCACAAAACCTCTCCATCACGAACTCCATTGAAGAACCAATGCAAATACTGTATGTATCTGCCCTCAATAGCACCTTTGGTCAGTCTTTCACGCCTGTAGAATGCTATCACTAATGGAGGTTTTTGTCTCCAAAAGCCACCAAGGTTCAAATCCCATCAAACCCTCAAGAAACCCTAGCAGAGCCAAAAGTAACAATTTCATAATATTCAAGCATAGGAATGAAACTCACTTTTTCCTCTTTTATTTGTTCTCCAAGAGGGGTGTTGGCTTTGAGAGGGAATATTTCATTTTTAAAAACACTTTATCTCTCCCTAGGGATGGGCGCCTAAGTCCTCTAAGTGACCTTTTAAAATATAATTCAATATATGTCACTTGCTTTAATATTTATAAAGTCCCCGACAAATAAATATTAATATCTTTCGGACTTTAAAATAATTGCCAAGAGGAACTCGGAATCCAGAGTTCTATAGCTCGCCGAAAAGGTCTCAACGAGACGCATCCACTCCAAGTTTAAAAATCCCGAAACGGCACCATTCCCGAATTTACTAAAAATAGCATATCAGGCCAAGACACTCAACCCATCACTAAAAGTGCCAACTACACCAATTGAACCCAAAACCAACCTCCACACACTGAATAACCCATCCAAAGCCAAACCAACCATGTTTCCCTAACCAAATTGTCAGTCTACGGGAACCCAATGATAGACTAACACTGTAAAGAGAAAGGGGACATTACAGTCCGCCCTCCCTAAGATTGCTTGCCTCAAGCAATCTCAGATCAGGATGCGATAAAATCTGCTCGCTCTCCCAAGTAGCCTCCTCAACTAGTAGGTTTTTCCATTTGACTAGATACTCTCTGATGATCCTCCTCCGCAAGGTATGTTCTCTGGTATCAATTATAGCCTCGGGTACTAAGATCAACTTCCCCTCTTCATCAAGAGGAGGCAACTCTGCAGAAGGTGTCACATTGTGCCCAAGCGCCTTCTTGAGGCGTGATACATGAAACACATTATGTACTCTGCTACCTGCCGGCAACTCCAACTCGTAAGCCACCTCCCCAACTTTCTTGGACATCCTGAACAGTCCATAGTAGCGTGGCTTAAGCTTCTCAGCTCCACTCTTCTTGAGAGTGGACTGCTTGTAGGGCTGCAGCATCAAATACACCATGTCACCAACTTCGAATGACCGCTCAGTCCTATGTTCATCTGCATACTACTTCTTTTGATTTTGAGCCTTTTGAATGTTTTCCTTCAAAGACCTCATGATATCCTGACTCTCCTACAGGTCTTTGGCCTTAGGCACTCTGCTATCACCAAACAACAAATCCACAAAGCTCAGTGCATCGTACCCATATAGTGCCATAAATGGTGACATCTGAATGGACATGTGATAAGTAGTGTTATAACAATATTCATGTGAAGCCACTTTACCCATGCCCTTTGCTGCCCTGCCACATAATTACGGAGGTATCCTTCCACCCATTTATTAATCTCTGTCTGGCCATCTATCTGCGGGTGGTAACTGGTGTTGGGTGTGAACTCTGTCCCTGTCAACCTAAAGAGCTCCTGCCAAAAATTACTTAGGAACCTGTTGTCCCTATCACTCACAATGCTCTGTGGCAACCCGTGAAGATGGAATACCTCTCTAAAGAATAATTCTATAACCTGTGTTGCAATGTAGGTGTTAGGAATAGCAAAGAAGTGTGCAAACTTCGTCAATCTGTCCACCACCACAAAGATACAATCCCTACCTTGGACTTTTGGTAAGCCTGTGATAAAGTCCATAGAGATACTATCCTACTTCCTCTCAGGAATAGGCAGGGGCTACAGTAATCCACCTGGAAAAGAGTGCTCCTGCTTATTCTGCTGGCATGTCGGGAACTCTCACATATTTCAACATTTTAGTTTTGAGGCCCTTCCAAGTGAAACGCTCTCTCACCTACTTGTATGTTTTGAAGTAACCGGGGTGTCCAGCCATAGGCAAGTCATGGAATGCTCTCAAAACCTTTTGTTTCATTTCGGATCCTGGCACTAGAAAATTTCTGTCCTTGTAAATGATCAAATCATTTACCACTAAATACCTGTCATCTCGGATAGTGCCATCAATGATCCCAAAAAGCCATTTGTCTTTGGCATACTCTACAAATATCATCTCTTTCCAATCCTCTGTAATAGCACCCACTGCACACAAATGTGGTCTCCTAGATAAGGTGTCGGCAACTATGTTTTTCTTTCCTTTGACGTAAACAATGTCAAAGTCATACGCCTGAAGTTTGCTGACCCACTTTTGCTACCTATCATTCAGGTCCTTCTGTCCAAGGAAATGTTTCAGACTGTTATGATCTATTTTTTACCACAAATTTCCTCCCAACCAAGTATTGTCTGAACTTAGCCAACGCATGCATGATGGCTAACATCTCCTTGTCATAAATACTATAGCTCTTCTCCACACCCCTCAACTTCCTACTCTCGAATGCTATAGGGTGTTTATCCTGCATTAATACCGCACCAATGCCTTCTCCTGAGGCATCACACTATAACTCAAAAGGCCTGTTGAAATCTGGAATGGCCAACACAAGACAGGTACTCATCAACTCCTTAAACCTATCAAAACACTCCTGTGCACCACCTGACCAACTGAAAGCATCCTTTCGAGTCAAATCTGTAAGGGGGCAGCTGATTGTGAGAAACCCCTCACGAAACAGCGGTAATATCCACAAAGACCAAGGAATCCCTTGAGCTGAGAGAGATTCTTAGGTGGCGGCCAGTCAATGATTGCCCGAATCTTTTCCGGGTCCACCTTAACATTACCAGAACTGATAATGTGACCTAAGTACAACAACTCGGTCATCCCAAACTCACACTTCGACATCTTGGTGTATAATGACTCACGCTCAAGAATGCTCAAGACAATGTCAATGTGCTTCAAATGTTCCTCCCAAGTCATGTTGTATATAAATGTCATCAAAAAATATCAACACAAATCTCCAAAGTTGCTCTCTGAATACCCTGTTCATACAGGACTAGAAAGTGGCCAGTGCATTGGTCAAACCGAAAGGCATGACCAGGAACTCGAAATGCCCATAATGGCATCTGAATGTTGTCTTCTCAACATCTTCCTCCCTAACCCGTATCTGGTGGTAACCGGATCTCAAATCTATCTTTGAGAAGTAGCATGCCCCGTGCAATTCATCTATAAGCTCATCAATGCGAGGTATGGGGTACCTGTTTTTGATGGTTTTCTTATTCAGCTCTCTGTAGTCTATGCACATCCTAAGAGTTCCATCTTTCTTTACCAAGACCACGGAAGAAGCAAATGGACTCTTACTCGGCCTTATGTGCCCCATTTCAAGAAGCTCTTTGATAGCCTTCTCGATCTCATCCTTATACCTCTTTGGGTGCCTGTATGGTGTAGTGATCACAAGTTTAGCACCCTCCTCGATCTCTACGACGTGCTCAATACCCCTATCAGGGGGTCCACCTAGTGGAATATCACTAAACACTTTGGTGTGTTTAGTCAATAAAGCCTAAATCTCGGGAGGATACGCATGCTTCTGCTGATCTGTAGCTGCAGAGATCACCATCACCTCTGATGACCACTAAACCTGATCATGTCGTATCAACTGCTCCATCCTCTTGAGTGAAACCACTCTCAATCCACAATCTAAAATTCCCCTGAGCACGTGTCGTCTCTCGTTCACCTCAAACTTCATTTCCATTGTCTGCAAGTTGAGAGTGAACTCCCCAATGTCATGCAACCAACGCATGCCCAAAAAAACATCCATCTCACCCATGCTAACCACATAGAAATCGAACTGGCAAGTGTAATCATTCAACAGAATGGTTATATTAGGTATTCTCCTAGTACAGGTGTATACAAATCCATCTGCTACTCTCACCTTGAACCCTTCAAATTCTTCAGCCTTAAGTCCTCTCTTCGCAACCAAGCCCTCATTTATGAAGTTGTGAGTAGCACCAATGTCTAAAAGGGTGATCACTCGCTGCCCACCAAGTACTCTCATCCTGAATGACCCCTCTCTAAATGCTAGAGAGATGTGCTGTAGGTAGGGCCGTCTGCTCCTCTGTATCAGATGCCTCAGATGCGCCATCTGTACCTAAATCATTGGCTTCTGATTGATGTTCTAAATATGGCTCTGACTCCACGGACTCATCTACTGAAAAATACTCCAACTGTTTGGCTTTCCCTTGGGCAGTACACTTGTGCTTAGGATTCCAAGGCTCTCGGCAATGAAAACAGAGTTTCTTCCTCCTAAGGTCATTCAACTAATCACTGTTCAACCTAGAAGAACTCTTGGGTTGTTGTCCCGACTCCTTCTGAAAGTGTTTCCTATCTTTATCTTTCTTGTGTATGAATCCTTTGGACTGAAATTTACTCCTCCATGCTAAGGACTCCATGTCACGGACCTTCTCCATGGCCTCCTATAATGAAGATGGATCAAGACCCTTAATCCAACCATGCAAAGGATCTAATAACCCATCAATGAATAGCATCATTAACATGCGCTCTGAGATATCAAAGACCATAACAGATAGGTATTGAAACTCTGAGATATAGGAATCCACTGAGCCAACCTGTCTAAGTTGAGCTAACTCCTTAAACTGCAACTCCGGATCTTTCTTATCAAACCTATCTATTAACCTGGCAGTGAACTCAACATAAGACGTGATCTGATCATGACCCAAGGTTACCTTACCATTACTCCACCATTTATGAGCGTTGCCCTCTAAGTGTAATGTTGCATAAGTTATAGCATCTACTTCTGGCATAGGGCTGATCTGTAAATAGCTATCCCACTTCTGGACCCACGCTCTAGCAGTGGTTTTGCCTGAACCATCGAAATAAGGCAAAGTCATTTTGCTAACTTTCTTTTAGAGCTCCTGATTGTGTTGTTTGTTTCCCCTACGAGGTCTGTGTTTCATCCTGAGATCAAAATACTCTCCGAAAGTCATTTCAGCTCTAAATTCTTTACTGGAAGCCCGCCAATCTCTCAGAATCTCATCCTGAAACTCAATCTGTGTAGCCTCCTGTTTAGGAACATTGTTCCTGGGTGCAAATACAGGTATACCAAGTCTGTCCCCTGCTATCAACTGGGAAGCTCTCCTATTAGTGACTGACGCTTCACCCTCATCATCTCTATCTCTGTGCCTATCTCCAGCGTGCCTGTCACCATTGTGCCTGTCACCTCCATTGTTGACTCTGTTCCTGTCCCCAAAGTTATTCCGGTTCCTTCCATTATTGTTATTGTTGTTATTGTCCCTATTGTTCCTAGCATCACGAGGAATCAATTGGGTAAGGATATGAGCCAGTTCCGTTTGTGATTCTCGCATTGTCTCATCCATCCGAGTAAAAATTCTTTCTATATCCCGTTGTCCCCCACCCAACAAGTTCAAAATATCTCGCAAACCAGGTTCTTCATTCTCTCTGTCACCCATGTTTTCTGTGAAATATTCCGAGCCAAATTTTTTTGTTTTTTCAAATTACAAATTACAAACCAATGCACCCGTTAAGGTTAGCAGCTAAACCAAAACGTTGCTGAAGCAACTCTAACCAGAATGTACACTAGGATCCCGATGTGGGCAAGGTGTGAGCATTGGTCAGAGGATCTTAATCAAAATGCTTATGCAATAACTCTAACCAAGAATGGTGCCAATGATGGCGAGCATATGGTCAGAGGGTCTTCTACACTAAGTACTGAAAGAGAACTTGACACCAAGTATGTGCTACCCAATCCAATATGGAGTTGAGGCGACCATATGGCGGAGTATTACAAATTACAATGCTTGAAAGAAATAACTGTAATGCTGAAAGTACTCAACACCCAGAATGTGCTTTCTATCCCGGAATGGGAAAGTAGCTACCATAGGGCGGAGGTAAAATAAATACAAAAGCAAATACTGGAAGTAGAGTTGAGCATTACAAATCAGAATTGAACAAGATTGAGAATTACTGCCAGTACTACTGTCAGTTTACAAAATGAATCTCATTCACCTTTAAATTAAAACCAGCAACCTATGAATTTACTCATATGCTCATATCTCCCTCATAACTCATCCAACTGACTTGAAACAAAATGCAATATTCCCTAAGAATGATGATGCTTAGGATAGAACACTGAAAACAGATCAAAATGCCATGTATTATTTATGCATAAATTCCAATGCATCAGCAGAGGGTACGGCCTTCAAGAAAGGGCGATCTGCCTTTTAAAAATCATAGCTATCTCAAAAAATCTGCAAACTGGAGGAAAGTGACGCCTTGACCAGACAATGAGAATAAGAGAATACCCAGAACAATATTTTTGTTATTTTTTGACTTATGAATAAAACACAAATCTGCTATAGCTAAAAATGCAATGCCGGAAAAACTCTAATATGCAAAACTGAACTAAAGCCAAAAGCTGATTACAATGCACAAATCCCAATGCAAACTCACAAACTAGACTATTTCACCACTAGTCGCTATCTTTCAAGCGAGAAGCAATGCCAAGCTAGGAGGCATACATTCCTCGAAGCAATCCCAAGGCCAATCCGGCAGCATAACATTATCAAGATTTCCGATGCCCAAATGAGAGCACTCTTCCTCCTCTTATACTTTTCCAACTGGGAGTCTCTAAAATCCTCCTGCATATGGGATAAAACATGAGAGGGAAAATAATATAATCCTCTTCAATTCTTTTTCATCCTCAACCTTAAAGTCCCCTCTTTTAAAACAACATTAATATTAAATAATAATATTTAATTTACGGACTTTAAAACGGAGGCCAAGATGATGTCGGAAATCAATGATCTATAGCTCGTTGGAAAGGTCTTGACAAGACGAATCCAACCCCATTCTCAAAATCATGTTCTGGTGCCAATCCTGAACTTACTAAAAATAGCCGTAACCAACAGGGACTAAGGAGAACAAACCCAGAAAGAAACTGCCAACCAAACCACAATCCACGAACAAAAGCAACCGCCAAAACATGAAACCCCAATTTCAACCTCCGAGTAGCCTACGAGTCTCTGGAATAGGCCAATGGTCAACTGTAAAAGATCAATCTAGAAAACGGGACATTACAGTCCGCCCTTCCCAAGATTGCTTGTCCTCAAGCAATTGTAAGCCTGGATGCTGCAAAATCTCATCATTCTCCCAAGTAGCATCCTCCATAGGCAAGTTCTTCCACTTCACCAAATACTCTCTGATAGTTCTTTTCCTCAAGGAACGCTCCCTGGAATCAAGAATCTCTTCTGGAATCAAAACTAACTGTCCTTCTTCATCCAAGGGTGGCATCTGTGATGAAGCAACAACATTGTGTCCAAGTGCCTTCTTGAGACGAGACACGTGGAATACATTGTGCACTCTGCTATCCGAAGGTAGCTCCAACTCATAAGCTACTGCCCCCACCTTCCTAGTGACCTTGAACGGCCCATAAAAACGTGGTTTGAGCTTCTCAGCTCCACTTTTCTTGAGAGTGGACTGTCTATAAGGTTGTAGTCGAAGATAAACCATATCTCCAACTTCAAAAGAGCGCTCAACACGCCGCTGATCAGCATACATCTTCTGCTGATTCTGTGCAATCTGTAGATTGTTCTTCAATGAGTTCAAGATATCTTGACTCTGCTGTAACAAATCTTTGGCCTGAGGGGCTTTGCTATCACCAAACACCAAATCAGCAAAGCTAGGAGCCTCATAACCGTAAAGAGCCATGAAAGGTGACATCCTTATTGACATGTGAAAAGTAGAATTATAACAATACTCGCCCATGTGAAGCCACTTCACCCAAGCTCTTTGCTGCTCCGAAACATAGTTTCTCAGGTAACCTTCCAACCACTTGTTCACTATCTCCGTTTGTCCATCTGTTTGAGGGTGATAACTAGTGCTTGGAGTAAGCACTGTACCACTCATTCTGAAAACCTTTTGCCAAAAAGTGCTTCGGAACTTGTTGTCCCTATCACTCACAATGTTTTTTGGCAACCCATGTAATTTAAACACCTCATGAAAAAACAGATCTGCAACTTGGGCTGCTGAAAAAGAGCTGGCAATGGCGAAGAAGTGAGCAAATTTTGTTAATCTGTCCACTACAACATAGATACAGTCTTTACCTTGAACCTTGGGCAACCCAGTGATGAAGTCCATTGATATGCTTTCCCATTTTTTATTGGGAATGGGAAGAGGTTGCAGAAGACCAGCTGGTAAAGTATGCTCATTTTTGTTCATCTGACAAGTGGGACACTCCTGAATGTATCGTTGAACCTCTCCTTTCAGCCCTTTCCAAGAAAATCTTTCCCTGATCTGCCTATATGTCTTGAAAAACCCTTGATGACCAGCAAGTGGAATGTCATGAAAGGTCAACAAAATCTTCTTTTTGAACTTAGAATCAGCCACCACAAAGATTCTACCCTTGTAGTGTATCAGCCCTTCGACCACTTTGTACCTTTCGTCAAGAAAAGTACCCTCAATGATGCTAGTTGCAAACTGATTTTTGACATAATCAGCAAGCAACATGTCCCTCCATTTAGCTGTAAGCTCACACAATGAGCTCAAATGAGGTCTCCTAGATAGAGCATCAGCCACAATATTGTTTTTCCCTTTCACATATTCGATGTCAAAATCGTAAGCTTGAAGCTTACTCACCCACTTTTGTTGCCTCTCGTTCAAATCTCTTTGATGCATGAAGTGCTTGAGGCTATTGTGATCAGTCTTGACCACAAACTTGCTTCCCACCAAGTACTGTCTGAACTTGGCTAATGCATGCATAATGGCAAGCATCTCCTTGTCGTAGATGGAGTAGGTCCTTTCAACACCTCTTAATTTTCTGCTTTCAAACACAATGGGATGTTTCTCTTGCATCAAAACAGCCCCAACTCCTTCACCGGATGCATCACACTGTAGCTCGAACGGCTTGGAGAAGTCTGGAATAGCTAACACCGGGCAAGAGCTCATGATCCCTTTAAGTTTATCAAAAGTAGTTTGAGCCTTTTCTGACCAACAAAAGGCACCCCTTTTCGTGAGGTCAGTAAGAGAAGCAGCATTCTGAGAGTAGCCCTTCACAAATCTTCTGTAGAATCCACAAAGACCCAAAAATCCTTTCAGATGAGTCAAATTCTCAGGAGGTGGCCAATCAACAATTGCCTTGATCTTTTCAGGATCAACCTTCACTCCTTCAGCACTGATTATATGGCCAAGGTAAAGTAACTCCTTCATTCCAAATTGACATTTGGATTCTTCGGCAAACAAACTCTCTGATTCCAGGATGCTAAGCACTTCCTCCAAGTGCTTGAGATGTTCTTCCCATGTCTTGCTGTAGATCAGGATGTCATCAAAAAATATCAATACAAACTTCCTCAACTGCTTCTGAAAGATTTTGTTCATACATGACTGGAAGGTAGCAGGAGCATTAGTCAACCCAAATGGCATGACTAGAAACTCGAAGTGGCCATAGTGACATCTAAATGCTGTCTTCTCAACATCGGATCCTCTCATCCGAATCTAGTAATAACCCGATCTCAAATCGATCTTTGAAAAGAACTTGGCTCCATGTAGCTCATCAATGAGCTCATCTATCCTCGGGATGGGATATCGATTTTTGATGGTGCTTTGATTCAAAGCACGATAGTCCACACACATGCGGATGGTACCATCCTTCTTCTTCACCAGGACAACTGCCGAAGCAAAGGGGCTCTTGCTTGGACGAATGAAGCCCATCTCCAAGAGTTCCCGAATGTTTTTCTCAATTTCGTCCTTTTGCTTCTTAGGATACCGATAAGGAGTTGTAATAACTGGTTTAGCTCCTTCCTTGAGCTCTATGACATGCTCCGAACCTCGATCAGGAGGTGGTCCAGGAGGTAAATCAGCAAACACCTTGCTCTTCTTTTTGAGTAAAGATTGAATATCAGGAGGGTAGTCTCTCTTTGTTTCAACCGGACTAGCAGGAAGAATCATACACTCTGCAGCCCACTCAACTTGATCATGACGAATCAGCCTCGCCATCCTCTTGAATGACACGATCCGAGGACCACCATTGGACATTCCTCTTATCACTACATTCTTCCCTTCGGATTGAAACTTGAGCTCCATGGTTTGCAGATTTAGAGTGATCTCCCCGAGTGAACGCAGCCATTGAATGCCTAGGACAGCATCCGTATCTCCAATTTTGACTACATAGAAGTCGTCCTTGACCTCATAGTTTCCCACTTGCATGGTCATGTTTGAGATCTTCTTGGTGCAGGTGATGTGAAAACCATCAGCAACCATAACCTTGAAGCCTTCAAACTCTTCTGTTTGCAGCCCCTTCTTTGCCACCACAGCTTCGTCAATGAAGTTATGCGTTGCTCCAGTGTCAATCAAAGCAACTATGCGTTGCCCCTTAATCATCCCTCGAACTTTGAAGGATTCATTCTTTTGAAAGCTCGAAAGTTGAGCCAAAGTGCCTCCACTTCCCTTTTCATCTTCGGATTCCTCTGGGACTTTTTCCATTTCACTGTCTTCAGAATCAGACTGCTGGTCTGACAAATCAGAATTACTTTCTTCAGCTGAATAGTATTCAATTTGATGAAATTTGCCTCCTTTTGGGCAAACATGATCTTGGGACCATTTTTCTCTACACCAGAAACATAACCCTTTTCTTCTGAGTTCATTAAGTGTCTCAGGATCCAACCTTGTGACATGAGGTTGATGTTGTTTGAACTCCTTATGCTGAGGTCTTTTTCCTTTATCTCTTTTGTGAAATGATGGCTTGGGTTGAAACTTTGCTTTAGGAGCAGCCCACTCCATGTTTCTTGCCTTCTTCATTGCCTCTTGTAGAGAGGGTGGATCAAAAGCTTTAATCCAACCCTTGAGTGGCTCCGTCAATCCTTCACTGAATAGGATCACCAAGCGCCTCTCAGTGACTCCTGTGACCATGACTGAAAGCCTTTGAAACTCAGCTATGTAGGCATCAATTGTACCATATTGCTTAAGTTGTGCCAATTCTCTGAAATGCACTTCTGGATCTTTTTTCTCAAATCTCTCTATGAGCTTATTGGTAAACTCATCATAGGTAGTGATAGACCGATGACCCAAGGTGACTAGACCATGGTACCACCACTCGTGCGCCACCCCATCCAGGTGTAGCGTAGCGAACTTAATCGCCTCCTCCTCCTCCATGGGTCTGAGAGCTAGATAGTTGTCTAACTTCTGTATCCAAGCTCTGGCTGAACTATTGTCACTCCCATCAAAATGTGGAAGCATAACCTTGTTGATAGCTTGATGCAAATCCCCATGAACTATTGTCCTCCTTTGTTCATAATGTCTTCCTTGTCCTCTATCCTTCCTTTTATGATCCATAAAATCATTATAAGACATATCTGCCTTAATTTCATCAGGTAGAGAATCATACTCAGCGCGGCCGAGTCTCAACTGTTCAACAAAGCACACATTTTCTTCTGGATCAAGATGAGGTTTTACTGGTGCCAAGAAAGTGGGTTTGAATGGCCTGGAAGAAATGTTTGTGTTATTTGAAGCAGGCTGAGCAGCATGTCCGTTATGTTGGTTGGTGGCACTGTGTTCTCCACCATGTCCTGAATTGTTCAGTAGAGGTTGGTTCTGACCCATTCTCCCCATCATGAGAGATATCATATCCATTAAAGTATCCATCTTCCTCTCGAACCTCTTTGCCGGACTTAATGATCTTTCTCTTCCTTTCCCATTATTATCTTTGTTACCTCCCGACGTTCCCTCATTATCCCCCATTTCTCCTTCAGGAGAAGACTCCCAATTGGCTCTTAATACCTCTGAAGCTGTCTGACCTTCTGGGGCCTGATGCCAATGAAATTGACTGGTAGCCTTCTTGTATTCTCTTGCTAAGTACCTCTGTTCTCTGTCACTCATAGAAGGTTGTTTTCACAGGATGGCAGGATGCGTGGCTCTGATACCACTGAAATATTCCGAGCCAAATTTTTTTGTATTTTCAAATTACAAATTACAAACCAATGCACCCGTTAAGGTTAGCAGCTAAACCAAAACGTTGCTGAAGCAACTCTAACCAGAATGTACACCAGGATCCCGATGTGGGCAAGGTGTGAGCATTGGTCAGAGGATCTTAATCAAAATGCTTATGCAATAACTCTAACCAAGAATGGCGCCAATGATGGCGAGCATATGGTCAGAGGGTCTTCTACACTAAGTACTGAAAGAGAACGACACCAAGTATGTGCTACCCAATCCAATATGGAGTTGAGGCGACCATATGGTGGAGTATTACAAATTACAATGCTTGAAAGAAATAACTGTAATGCTGAAAGTACTCAACACCCAGAATGTGCTTTCTATCCCGAAATGGGAAAGTAGCTACCATAGGGCGGAGGTAAAATAAATACAAAAGCAAATACTGGAAGTAGAGTTGAGCATTACAAATCAGAATTGAACAAGATTGAGAATTACTACCAGTACTACTGTCAGTTTACAAAATGAATCTCATTCGCCTTTAAATTAAAACCAGCAACCTATGAATTTACTCATATGCTCATATCTCCCTCATAACTCATCCAACTGACTTGAAACAAAATGCAATATTCCCTAAGAATGATGATGCTTAGGATAGAACACTGAAAACAGATCAAAATGCCATGTATTATTTATGCATAGATTCCAATGCATCAGCAGAGGGTACGGCCTTCAAGAAAGGGCGATCTGTCTTTTAAAAATCATAGCTATCTCAAAAAATCTGCAAACTGGAGGAAAGTGACGCCTTGACCAGACAATGAGAATAAGAGAATACCCAGAACAATATTTTTGTTATTTTTTGACTTATGAATAAAACACAAATCTGCTATAGCTAAAAATGCAATGCCGGAAAAACTCTAATATGCAAAACTGAACTAAAGTCAAAAGCTAATTACAATGCACAAATCCCAATGCAAACTCACAAACTAGACTATTTCACCACTAGTCGCTATCTTTCAAGCGAGAAGCAATGCCAAGCTAGGAGGCATACATTCCTCGAAGCAATCCCAAGGCCAATCCGGCATCATAACATTATCAAAATTTCCGATGCCCAAATGAGAGCACTCTTCCTCCTTTTATACTTTTCCAACTGGGAGTCTCTAAAATCCTCCTGCATATGGGATAAAACATGAGAGGGAAAATAATATAATCCTTTTCAATTCTTTTTCATCCTCAACCTTAAAGTCCCCTCTTTTAAAACAACATTAATATTAAATAATAATATTTAATTTACAGACTTTAAAACGGAGGCCAAGATGATGTCGGAAATCAATGATCTATAGCTCGTTGGAAAGGTCTTGACAAGACGAATCCAACCCCACTCTCAAAATCCTGTTCTGGTGCCAATCCTGAACTTACTAAAAATAGCCGTAACCAACAGGGACTAAGGAGAACAAACCCGGAAAGAAACTGCCAACCAAACCACAATCCACGAACAAAAACAACCGCCAAAACATGAAACCCCAATTTCAACCTCCGAGTAGCCTACGGGTCTCTGGAATAGGCCAATGGTCAACTGTAAAAGATCAATCTAAAAAACGGGACATTACATTCTACGATGGGTTCTTCTTCGCTGTAAATCACTACAAGTTGTTCCTCTGCGGCTATCACCTTTGTATCTGTATCAAAAGGATGTATCTGTGGAACCTGTATATCAATCCGTGATCTATTTGGTCTGAGATAATATCTGTGTACCAGGCTATATGTCTCATCTTTTCAACTGCATGTCTGAATCTGGCCTCACAGGATGGAGGAAGAGTTGCGCTCTGATACCACTATAATGTGCCGTACTTGTTGGTTCTTTTTAAGATCTTAAGTGTTATTTTTAAACTTTATAAAGTGTTCTTTCAGACTAGACAGAAATGCAAAAGGGGTTTCAGTTTTCTTGAGATGTGTTTGTCGGAATAATACAATATGGAGCATATATTGAAAACCAAGAAAAGATACAATAGATATGAAGAAAATATGAAAGGCCCAAATCATAAAATGACCAAATATTAATTACTATCACATACCCATATCCAGATTTGCAACTTCGTACATGTGTTGTAGATGAACCAGCAAGTTGGGTAGTGAAAAACACCTCTAGAACACCAAGAACTGATAGCAATGTGCATACAAAGTATTACAATGGATTAAGAGGCCCTAGACGCCCCCAAAGGAAGATATTTGTGGCTGCAAACAATGTAAATAGAGTCCCAGCAGACCCCACACCTTTCCAAGCAAGGTGGTACAGCCTGGCTAGAGTAGACCAGCAAAGAACCACAATAAACTCTTCACCAATATCACTAGTCAGGTCTGCAGACTGTTGCTGTCATGTCCCCATTTCCGGCTTAACTATCAAAAGGAACATAGATTAGCCTACTCCTCATTCCCGGAGGCTAATTTTAAATGATGAGGGAATGAATTGGTTTTTGACTAACTCAATTTTATTGTTTTGCAGGATCAAAGTCAGAAACTCAAAAATTGGCTAAGTCTGAGACCCATTTCATCAAACCAAGCATCAAGTTGTTAAGAAACGAGTTTGATTGAGTCTTCATGTTTAGGCGCAAATGTCACATTGACCAGCCAAGAATGTGCGCCTAGCTTGAAACAAGGATTTCAGTGACTCCAAGAAGTGGCGCTACCTTTGGAGATGATGTTATCAACCTCTAAAAACATCATACACTTCAAATTTTGAAGGAAATTGGCTAAGTTTAGCCTAGGCGCATATTCCACATCAAATCCTCCAAATGTGCGCCTAGATAAGAATGAAGACTAGGAAGTGAACTTGGGTTTTCCCATCAAGGCGCACACCAAGACTTGATTGTTTGTTACTCCAAATGCTACAGGAATTGATTTTTGGCAAGATAACCCTCCAAAATTCTCAGGGCGCAACTTCCTCTTAATGTGCGCCTAAGGTAGAGGCAAATTCATTCAAAGCCCAAAATGCTCATCTCTTGCGCCTCAACCCATGCGCTATCTTCAAGGAGACAAAGTTAAGTTTTTGAGAGCATTCAAGAATGGCGCAAATACCTCATCTCTTGTGCCTAATCTCTTGCTTCTCATCCCTTGCGCCTCATCCAATGTGCCAATATGAAGGAGTTTTAGTGAAGTCTTTAGCAATGTTCAGAGGATCCCAAATTGCCATCCCATGCGCCATGTTTGGTGCACCTAGGCATAGCAAGGCGCCAATCTTCCCAAAATTGCGCCTAAGCATAACAAGCGCCAATCCTCCCAAAATTGCGCCTAGGAAGGAATGAAGCTTTCAATCCACTCAAGTTGAAAGGCACTTAATAGGAGATGATGAACTTGTCTTAAAAATGATTTGAGTTGGAGGTTTTCCTAAGGCACCAATCTAGACTTTTTCTACCAATAAGTGCGCCTAAGTGAAGATGAGGACTAAGACAAGGTTTTGAATACTCTGGATAAGGGCGCTTGGATAAAGAAGCATCATAAGGTCTACAAACAAATGTTTGGAGTCTTGAGTAATCACAAAGGTGTTAGGCGCAATCCCAAGTCTCTAGAACACTGAATATGCGCCTCAAGTAGACTGACTTACTAGGTGCAAGTTCATGATCAAACTACCTTAGTTAGGCGCCTAGAGTAAGTTACAAGCACTTGAGCTCTCATTGGTCAACAAGATGATATTGGGATCCGTACCGGTTCAGTGGGTAAGGTTGCCACCTCAGACTGAGTTGTCAAGTGGAATATTCTCCATGGATATGCTTCCTGGAAAACCTGCCTTGGTTCCTCTTATGCATTGGGAAACGTGCCTTCATTGCCTTGAGGAGCACTATAAAAGGAGGAGAGGTTCTCTCATTTGTATCTCTGATCTTTTGGCGAATTTTCTCTCTGCAAAGCTTTATGCTTGTAATCTTGAGGCCTGCGAATTTCAAGAGTTGGGGTGATGCTCCCTCAACTGACAAGGTGATGCTCCCTTGTTGCATTGTGAGGTGTTGACATCCAATTGACATCATTAGGTTCAATTGAAGTGATCTACATCAACTAGTGAGATAGAGCTAGTTGTGAAGAAGTTGAAAGCATTGTATACATCTAGGCTTCAAGGCCTTTTCTTGTAATCCTTTGAAGAAGATTGTATATTCATGCTATTGAGGGCATGATCTATTGTAATAAGACAATTGTATTGATTTGAATCAAGTAATAATACAAGTGCCCAACTTCAAGGTGATTCATGCAAGTTGTCATTATTATCCTTTATGAATGATGTTAAGTAAATTAAGTAATTGAAGAGTTAAGTGCAAGTAAATTTAGCTAAGTAAAGTGAAGTTTTTAGTTTAAGTGTAGTTGGGTACCTTACAGTGGTATCAGAGCTTGGATCCTGCCAACCTTTGGGGTTTTCGTGCAAGAAGGTGATCAACGAAGCGATAGAACAAGAAGATACATTGCACGTGATCAAAGAAGGCACTTCCAGTGGACTCATCCTTACCAAAAACAGGATACTATTTCAAGAGCAATTGCAGCTAGACAAGCTGACATGGGTGAAAGAAGTAGAAGTCCACCTGGTGATAATGAACGTGAAGCAAGGGAGATGTTCAGGAACATTGCTAACGGACAACAACAAACAACTCAAATATTGCAACAAGTCCTACAATCCCTTCAAAACATGAATCAAGGTGAAGTAACTGGATAGGGTCGTACAGATGATGCTAGACAAGAGCGGCATGATGATGATGATGATGCTAGTGCAACAGGCAGAATGTAATGTTCCATTTTTGGCGCATTGAATATTGTGAGTTTTGTGCTTGTTCCTAGTCTCTTGGAGGCTATCCAACATGTTTGGGAAGAACTCCAATGTTCTTGGAGTGGTCTAAGATCAATCTGCAGAACAATTATTTGGGTTTTCGTTGTGTAAATAGATTATTTCTCATGGCTTTAAGCTCAGTTGATGCTCCGGGTAATAGTGTTGGTTTCTAAAGTTTGATTGGGCTTCTAATTTGCTCTCCAAAAATGTTGGAGGAATTTTCTATTTTTGGAAAGTCATCCGGAAGGCATCGTTGCACATCCCAAACCTTACAGAGCATATTGGTTCAGTTTATTTGGCATTCGGAGGCCGTTTGGGATTTCCCGCAAAATTTAATATTTAATGAGCTATTTTAATTATATTTTTCACTTAAGTTCCTAAGGGTGAAAAATAATTAAAATATTATTAAGTGTTATAGCTCATTTGAAAGGGGAAAACATATACTTTTATTTAGGCACATAAAAGTGAACACTTAAGTGGAGGAAAAAAGAAATAAATTAAGTTAGAAGGAAAATGTTATTATTTTCAAGAAATAATTCATTTCCTTTGTAACTCCTCCAGTGCCTTATAAAAGAGAATGAGCTCTCATTTGGGAGGGTTATGTTATTTTTTTGGAATTGGATTACAGATAATGGATTGAACCTGTGAGTTCTTCCATATTCTCTTGAGGACGAAAACCCTTTTGTAGAATTTCTCTTGAGGACGAAAACCCTCTTGCAGATTGGGTGTGGTTTCACTGCAGGAATCACCATTGGGCTAAGAAGATTTGAGATTTCATGAAGTTTGTTAAGTTTCTAGTTTATTTTTTAGTGTGGGATTTCATTGGTGTTTGGTATTAGAAGATTTCAGTATTTGTATTGCATTTTGTATGAAGATTCTGATATGGCCGTACTATGTTGAGCCGTACCAGCTGAAATGGTTCGACTGATATTTGAAAATAATATTAGTGGTTTGAAAATCAATCATATTGTGTTAGTAATGTATGCCAAAAATGCCTTCTTTAAGACCTTTTGCTGTGGGTTTAAAGCAGAAATGAAATTGTACTGATGAAGCCCGTACTACCATGGCCGTACAGGCTGGAAATGAATTTTGTTGATCAGAAACTTATAGATGAATCTTATCATCTCTGATTAGTGTATTATCATTAAAATGTGATTGCTTAAACTTCTGAGCAGTTTGATATAGTTTTAAACTTGTTTTCAAGATTCTAGACAATGCCGTACATTTCCATTGCCATACCAGCTGAAATGGTATGATGGGTGTTAGAAATTATTGTGGAAGGTGTTGAAACTTAAGCTTATTGCAAAATCTTTGTATGCTATAGACATCTCTTTCAAACCTATTTTGTAGATGTTTTAATGCATATTGGAGACAATATGAGCAAATCCATACCAAATCTGCCGTACCAGCTGGAATGGGATCGATGCATATTATAAATTGTTGTCAAAGCCTTTGCATTGATAGTTGTTTGCAATCATATTGTGGAATATAGGCGATCACTTTGGGTTTATTTTACAGTGATTTGATTGTGTTTTGCATCTGCTGTGAAGAAGTCAGTATCCCCGTACCATACACCCCTGTAGAGGGTCAACAGTCTTGAATAATCAGAAGTCCACCTTGTTAGTTATTGTTGATTTGCAGTTTTCTGAGTGATTGGCAGTGATACTTGATGTGTTGGAAGGGATTCTTCTTGTATGAAGTTAAGGTGGATTTCCTATGACAGTGAGCAGCCATACATGTCTCTATCAGTCTGATTTCTGTCTTCATTTCAGTGTGGGCAGTGATCAACTTCAGTTTTGACATTAATCATCTTCATTAAGGCAATGGATTCAGGTCTTGTTCAGTGATGTTGTGCATGGTATGGTCTCTGCTCCAAGATCTCTCATTGGTACATTGCCAAGCTCTAATAATGGTTTTCTGGTTATTACAGTATTTGAATTCATTGTACTCATTTCTTAATGCAATCATATAAAGACCCCTGGATGGTTTACCGCCAGTGTGGAGAAAGAACCTTTCCTTGCTTTTACCCACTGAAACAAGTGGAGAATACCCACTGAATAAGTGGATGGTTTGGTATTTCATTTCATACTTGTTTTTCATACCCACTGGCAAGTGGTGAATCCCAACGAAATGTGAATGCCCACCGCAGTGGAAGAAGTGTCTTTCTTTCTTGCATACTTTCTTTGTAGCCAATCACTGTATGCTCTCACCTTGCCCATTCCGGGATCTTGGTGACCAGAAAGTGTAGATGTCCTATATGGTTGCATTGTTGTGCTAACCCTGTTGTGTTGGATTGTAAATTTGAAAAAAAAATTGGGGTAGCTTATTACAGTGGTATCAGAGCTGGTATGTTCTTGCCAGCCTGTTGGGAAGCTAATTTGTTGCAGATCTTTCAGTTGAGCAAGCCAGTTTTTAGCATTGCTTGTGAGTGATCAGCACTTGCATGTGTGTTCAGAGTTGGGCAGTTGAAAGATTTTGAGCAGTGTTGAGAGATCATGGCATCTCTTATGCAGAAAAGAAGTGAGACAGAGGTTCTGGATGAATTAGAAAGAGTTGTTCAAGAGAAATTGGATCGAAGGAAGTATCATCATGAGGCCACTAAGATTATTGATGAGTACGAAGATCTACCAAATGACTATAAGCAACAACTCCCTTGGAATGCTTTCTTGGAAATCATCAAAGAGGGTAATCTAGATAAAAAGGGATTTATAGAATACATTCAGAAGATAAGAAATGAAGAGGAGATGAAGGAAATGTCCTTGTGCAAGCTTGAGTTAACTACTTCAAAGGCAAGGACCAAGAACTTTTCTAAGTATTCACTTTCCAGCCCACCGAACAAGAAGCCGCCTATTTCGGGGAAGAAAGAGTTCAGCAAAAATGAACTTAGAAGAAGAAATCTTTGCTTCCTATGCAAAGATACTTGGGAGCCTAACCACCAATGCAAGAAAAAAGAAGATGAATCAGCAACCTTCACCACATGTTCTTCCTTTCTGAATGATGTGAAATCTGAAAATGGTGAAGATGAAGACTTGTTAGTTGAAAGAAATGAGTCTAAGCCTCTGTATGATGAAGACAAAGTCACAAAACATGAGACATGCATAGAGGAGTTTGCTGAATTGGAGAAGTCTACAACAGAAATTAGTGAAACTGAGCCTTGCTTTGACGAGAAGCAAAAGTAATGGACTTAGCAAGTCCTTCATTTGATGAAGATGCTAAAGATGCCACTACATTCGAAGAGATGAAGATGAACAATAGATTGCTTGCTGGTGACTTTGCAAGTGAGCCTGAGAGGATTGAAGCAATGTGTCTCGTTGAGGACATGGGAGACAATGAAATCACAAAAGATAAAAAGTTTGATGCTGTTGCAAATTTCAGAACAGCACCTAATGAAGAGCATTTCCACCATTCTAGTGATGGAAGTCTTGATTATGAATGGGATTGTTCCATGCAAAGAGAAGAGCAGTTAGATTCTTCAAAGATCCTTGACGAAGAATGTGTTGATGAAGACTTTAAATCAGCCATTGGTGATGATTCAATGTTTGATTATGAGACTGCCATTTTGTTTGATCTAAGTGATGAAGAAGAAGATTCAACTCCTATGCAATTTGAAGAACTTAGTATCCTTGCAGACGAGTCAGTTGATGAGCATGTTGATGAAGAGTTTGTTGGAAGATTTGGATCAGCCTCAAAGGTTGGCTCAACATTGAATTTATGTGATGCTACTTCTTGTAGTCAAAGTAGCTATGAAGAGGATAACTTTAAAGCTGCTAATTTCAAGGATCATGCTTCTAAGGATATGACAGAAAATTTATTGTGTGCAGCTGATTTGAATTTTAAGAATCAATTGTTAGTCACCGAAAATAAGGTTGTGCAAGTTCTAACACATTTGGATAGCTCACATAAGTTTGTTGAAGATCACATTTGGAGAGCTCAAGTTGAGAGGAGACAAATGCGCATAGAAAAAAGATCTTCACTTGAAGATTGGTGTGTAGTCAGGAAGGCATTGGAAACTTTGAAATCAGATTATTTGAACCTGCTTATTGATATGGATCATGTCCTTGAGTTTGCCGGCCGAATTTTTGATGCATGGAAGGAAAGAGATGCTGAAATTGATAAGCTTATAATTAAGCTTAAAACAATTATGGATTCTTTAGAGAGTACCCGAATGGCTCTCTTAGAAGTTGAAAGTCAATTTGTAGATGTGCACCAATTCAAGGAACAAGTTGGAGCTGCAAGAGCAGATAAAGGCAAGCTGATAATTGAAGAGCTTGATTTGCTCCAAGGAAGTTTTGACTTAGGACAATCTCCTAAATATGTAGATACAGAGTTGGAGCAAATTGATGAATTGTGTGAAAAAAAAGGTGAAAACAACTTCCAATCATTTGATGATTCTTTTTCTATGATGGAAGTTGAGTTTACACATGATAATCCACTCCTCATGTTGAATGATAAAGAACAATTGGATGTAAGTAACATGGAGGAGGATAGTAACAGGATATGGGATCCTGGTGCAAAGCATTCATGGAATATTACTGTGCATAGAAACTTCTTAAACTGGAAGTTTTCATCAGTTGTTCAAGATGGGCATAAGTTTCAGGTATGCAATGGATTAGGTTCTATGATGGCTCACTTTCATAATGGAGTTTATTTGCAGGATAGTAGTGTTGGTAAGATTGTTTTATGGATGAATTTGGAGTCAAATTTATGTCATGAAGCTGCTGTCCTTCATCCAATCAGCCATCATAAATGTTCATTTGCATACATAATGATTGATTGGAGAGAAATTTTGGTCATAACTTTGACTTTTTCTGATTGTAGATGGCCTAAATTTCTTATTGTTCTCAAAAGATTTCAGTTTTGTCATTGCTATCTCATTTTGAGATCACTGAAATCTGATTTTCATGAGATTATCTCAGACTTAAAGCAGCCATGAGATTGAACTTTTTGATGCTTTTAGCCTTTTATGGGAAGATGACAGAAGTTTTCAGCTGAAAGGAACACGTGTTGCAGTTATTAATGCTCTTTTGGAGAGTGAGAATCAGCTGATTCATGGCTGTTCTGAATTGTTTTCAGCTTGTTATCAAGTTGAGTTATGTTCTTCCTCGGAGGGACATTACAATTTTTGGTTTCCAGTAGTTGTTTCGTGTTGGATGATTGTATTGAGGATTGCTAACTTTTTCATTTATGGAGTTAATGATGTTTGGGATCCAGCAAGTTGTACAATTGGAAGAATGTTTCAGATGATTATACAAAGTGTCTGTTGTGTAGTTCACAGATATATCAGAGAGATGCAGCAGAAGCATTGTGAAGCATTCTTTAGATTGATTTGGGATCCAGGCATATTATTGTTAATCATGCAGATTTCTTGGTTGGATAGCATGAATTGCTTGAGGACAAGCAATCTTGAGCAGGGAGGACTGTAATGTTCCATTTTTGGCGCATTGAATATTGTGAGTTTTGTGCTTGTTCCTAGTCTCTTGGAGGCTATCCAACATGTTTGGGAAGAACTCCAATGTTCTTGGAGTGGTCTTAGTTCAGTCTGTAGAACAATTATTTGGGTTTTCGTTGTGTAAATGGATTATTTCTCATGGCTTTAAGATCAGTTGATGCTCCGGGTAATAGTGTTGGTTTCTAAAGTTTGATTGGGCTTCTAATTTGCTCTCCAAAAATGTTGGAGGAATTTTCTATTTTTAGAAAGTCATCCGAAAGGTATCGTTGCACATCCCAAACCTTACAGAGCATATTGGTTCAGTTTATTTGGCGTTCGGAGGCCGTTTGGGATTTCCCGCGAAATTTAATATTTAATGAGCTATTTTAATTATATTTTTCACTTAAGTTCCTAAGGGTGAAAAATAATTAAAATATTATTAAGTGTTATAGCTCATTTGAAAGGGGAAAACATATACTTTTATTTAGGCACATAAAAGTGAACACTTAAGTGGAGGAAAAAAGAAATAAATTAAGTTAGAAGGAAAATGTTATTATTTTCAAGAAATAATTCATTTCCTTTGTAACTCCTCCAGTGCCTTATAAAAGAGAATGAGCTCTCATTTGGGAGGGTTATGTTATGTTTTTTGGAATTGGATTGCAGATAATGGATTGAACGTGCGAGTTCTTCCATATTCTCTTGAGGACGAAAACCCTCTTGTAGAATTTCTCTTGAGGACGAAAACCCTCTTGCAGATTGGGTGTGGTTTCACTGCAGGAATCACCATTGGGCTAAGAAGATTTGAGATTTCATGAAGTTTGTTAAGTTTCTAGTTTATATTTTAGTGTGGGATTTCATTGGTGTTTGGTATTAGAAGATTTCAGTATTTGTATTGCATTTTGTATGAAGATTCTGATATGGCCGTACTATGTTGAGCCGTACCAGCTGAAATGGTTCGACTGATATTTGAAAATAATATTAGTGGTTTGAAAATCAATCATATTGTGTTAGTAATGTATGCCAAAAATGCCTTCTTTAAGACCTTTTGCTGTGGGTTTAAAGCAGAAATGAAATTGTACTGATGAAGCCCGTACTACCATGGCCGTACAGGCTGGAAATGAATTTTGTTGATCAGAAACTTATAGACGAATCTTATCATCTCTGATTAGTGTATTATCATTAAAATGTGATTGCTTAAACTTCTGAGCAGTTTGATATAGTTTTAAACTTGTTTTCAAGATTCTAGACAATGCCGTACATTTCCATTGCCGTACCAGCTGAAATGGTATGATGGGTGTTAGAAATTATTGTGGAAGGTGTTGAAACTTAAGCTTATTGCAAAATCTTTGTATGCTATAGACATCTCTTTCAAACCTATTTTGTAGATGTTTTAATGCATATTGGAGACAATATGAGCAAGTCCATACCAAATCTGCCGTACCAGCTGGAATGGGATCGATGCATATTATAAATTGTTGTCAAAGCCTTTGCATTGATAGTTGTTTGCAATCATATTGTGGAATATAGGCGATCACTTTGGGTTTATTTTACAGTGATTTGATTGTGTTTTGCATCTGCTGTGAAGAAGTCAGTATCCCTGTACCATACACCCCTGTAGAGGGTCAACAATCTTGAATAATCAGAAGTCCACCTTGTTAGTTATTGTTGATTTGCAGTTTTCTGAGTGATTGGCAGTGATACTTGATGTGTTGGAAGGGATTCTTCTTGTATGAAGTTAAGGTGGATTTCCTATGACAATGAGCAGCCATACATGTCTCTATCAGTCTGATTTCTGTCTTCATTTCAGTGTGGGCAGTGATCAACTTCAGTTTTGACATTAATCATCTTCATTAAGGCAATGGATTCAGGTCTTGTTCAGTGATGTTGTGCATGGTATGGTCTCTGCTCCAAGATCTCTCATTGGTACATTGCCAAGCTCTAATAATGGTTTTCTGGTTATTACAGTATTTGAATTCATTGTACTCATTTCTTAATGCAATCATATAAGGACCCCTGGATGGTTTACCGCCAGTGTGGAGAAAGAACCTTTCCTTGCTTTTACCCACTGAAACAAGTGGAGAATACCCACTGAATAAGTGGATGGTTTGGTATTTCATTTCATACTTGTTTTTCATACCCACTGGCAAGTGGTGAATCCCCACGAAATGTGGATGCCCGCCGCAGCAGAAGAAGTGTCTTTCTTTCTTGCATACTTTCTTTGTAGCCAATCACTGTATGCTCTCACCTTGCCCATTCCGGGATCTTGGTGACCAGAAAGTGTAGATGTTCTATATGGTTGCATTGTTGTGCTAACCCTGTTGTGTTGGATTGTAAATTTGAAAAAAAATTTGGGGTAGCTTATTACACAGAAGAGTTCGCACACGGACTCCTAGAGTTGATAGGCCTATTAGACCTACTTTCCTTCCACCGCCTGAACAAGGCAATGAAGCTGATGAAGAGTTTGAAGAGGGTGAGTAGAATAACTTTAAGGATGAAGTAGCACTCTTTGCAAATCTCTACGCTAGATTACCAAATCGTGTTCAAGAAATGATGTCTTTCAATGAATATTGCAGAGGCGTGGTAGAGCTAGAGGCTATCATCCTAGAAGGGATGATGATAAAAAGGAGTATAAAGAAGCCTTGAATCGAGTTCCCATTCCTACCTTTGATGGAAGTGGTAAGCTCAGTGCTAGAGCTTGGGTGAACAAGCTGGATACATACCTTTCTCTTAAGCCTTTGACAGAAAAGAAGGCGATTCACTTTGCTACAATGCACCTTGAAGGGTTGGCTTATGAATGGTGGCATCATGGTCTAGTCTCTCAACATCATGATAGGATAGATTCCTATGATGAGTTTGTAACCAAGTTGATTCAAAGGTTTAATAGAAAAGACACTGAAGTGTACTATCGCAAACTAGCCCAACTCAAGCAAGAAGGAAGGGTTGTGTAGTATGTAAATGAGTTTCAGAAGATAGCGGTGATGGTACCTGACATGACTGACCGAAGAATCACTATGTTGTTCATTGAGGGATTGAACAGTCAGATTAAGCCATTGGTAAAGGTACAAAGGCCAACAAACTTGGAAGAAGCAATTGACTTTGCTCTTGATCTTGACATTACTCCTGCCTATACACCTAAGAAGAAGTTTTACAAAGGAGTTAGTTCAACTCAAAGAAGATAGTCATTTCCACCAAAAAAATTTCAAGACATGACAGCTGTTGAAAGAGATGAGCTCAGGAGGAAGAAGCTTTGTTTTTCATGCAAGCAACCTTGGGAACCAGGACACAGGTGGCTCGGCAAAGGTAAAGCTCATTTGATAGAAGTATTATCAGGTGAAGAGAGTGAAGTAGAATCACGAAGCGAGGAAGAATCAATTCATGATGAAGAAGAAGGAACTAATCAAGTTACTCTTGATGTTGTTACGGGGGACGTACAAGATAAAGTAACCATTGCAACACTTTCAGGGGTGCCTAAGTATCATGCTTTTCGTATAAAAGGAGTCATCAAAGGACAAAGAGTCACATGTCTAGTTGCTAGTGGTGCTACTCATAACTTCATTGATGAAGGCTTAGCAGCTAAGCGAGGTCTGATAGTTGAAGACTTCGAAGGTTTCAAGATAGCAGTCGCAAACGGATTCATTATGGATTGCACAAGGAGAGTGACCCAGTTGCAAATTCAAATGGGTGATTATAATTTACAGGATGATTTCTATGTAGTTGGACTTGGGCATATTGATGTAGTGCTTGGAGTACAATGGTTACATCCACTTGGAAGAATAGTTTAGGATTTTCAGAAGATGGAATTGGAATTCATGCATGACGGGAGGAAGATCAAGCTGAAATCCTTATTTGATGGAAATCCCAAAGTTGTCACAGCCAAACGCATAGAAGCATTGATCAGACATACTGATATTAAATGGGCGACACAAGTATGTATCAAGGAGAATCATCTTCACTCTAACGAAGAACCTTATCATGTGGATATTCAGGCTATGATAGATAAGCATAGTAAGGTGTTTGGTAATATACCTCCAAGCAGACCTCCAGAGAGGGGTTTTGAACATGTGATTGAGTTGGAGGATGGAACCAAACCCATCAATATTGCACCCTACAAGCATCCAAGGCATTTCAAGATTGAGATTGAGAAGACGATCAGAGAGTTGATCGATATGGGGCACATTAGGCCATCTTCTAGTCCATTTGTATCATCAGTAGTGCTCGTGAAGAAGGATGGAACAATGCGAATGTGCATTGATTATCGAGCATTGAACCAGAAGACTATCAAGAATAGGTATCCCATACCTAGGATGGATGAACTACTAGATGAATTGCATGGAGAAATCTATTTCTCAAAGATAGATCTTCGATCTGGTTACCATCAAATTCGTGTTCGTGAAGAAGACATTCCAAAGATAGCATTCAGATGTCATTACAGACACTATGAATTCTTGGTGATACTGTTTGGGTTGACAAATGCACCAGCTACTTTCCAGTCATGTATGAATCATGTGTTTAACAAGCAGTTGAGGAAGTACTTGTTGGTTTTCTTCAACGACATCTTGATTTACAGCAAGACATGGGAAGAACATCTCCAACACTTGGACGAGGTTTTGAGCATCATGGACAGACAATCTTTGTATGAAAAGATGTCTAAGTGTGACTTTGGACTAAAGGAGATACTATACCTAGGTCGTGATTGGAGCTAACGGCGTGAAAGTTCAAGAAGAGAAGATTGAAGCCATTCGCAATTGGCCAGTACCCAGGAATGTTTCTGAATTGAGAGGTTTCCGTGGCCTCTGCAGCTACTACAGAATATTTGTTAAGGGGTTCTCGCAGCTCTCTACTCCCTTGACGAATCTAACAAAGAAAGGGGCTTTCATCTGGTCAATAGAAGCTCAAGCTGCATTTGATAGATTGAAAGAGGTAATGAGTACAACACCAATGCTGGCTTTGCCAGATTTTACTAAGTCTTTTGTCCTAGAATGTGATGCTTCTGGAGAAGGCATTGGAGCAGTTTTGATGCAAGAACATCATCCGATTGCATTCGAAAATAGAAAACTGAAGGACACAGAGAGATTGTACTCAACTTATGACAAGGAGATGCTGGCAATCATGCATGCTTTGGCTAAGTTCCGCCAGTATCTAGTTGGAGCAAAGTTTGTGGTCAGGACAGATCACAACAGTTTGAAGTACTTCCTAGGGCAGAAGGATCTTAATGAAAGACAACAAAAGTGGGTTACTAAGATTCAGGTGTATGACTTTGACATTGAATATATTAAAGGTAAGAAGAATGTGGTGGCAGACACCTTGTCTAGGAAACCTGCCATTTGTGCTCTGAGTGAAGTTTCAGTTGATTGGAAGTCTCAGCTTCTAGTTGAGTACTCCAAATCAAAGTTTGCCTGTGAGATCATGGATGGAATCATTCAGGATGATAGGTATAAGGTGGTTGATGACATCATCTATTATAAAGATAGAATTTTCCTAACTCCTGAATCGGAGCTCAAGCAACAGATTTTGAAAACATACCATGATACTCCACTTGCACGACACCCTAGCTATTTCAAGACCTATAAGCAAATTAGGGAAAGATTCTCTTCGAAGGGTTTGAAAGATGTTCTACAATATGTCAGGGAGTGTTTAACTTGTCAGCAAAACAAGTCGAAATATACTTTTCCAGCAAGATTACTCCAACCACTGCAAATTCCAGAACAAAAGTGGGAGAGTATCTCTAAGGATTTCATCATAGGTCTTCCGAAGGTGAATGGAAAGGACTGTATCTATGTAGTTGTTGACAGGTTGACAAAGAATGCTCACTTCTTTGCAATTCAAGTTGAGTCATCAGCATTGCAAGTAGCTGAGTTATTCTTTCGTGAAGTCTTCAGACTACATGGCCTCCCTAAGACCATAGTCAGTGATCGAGATAGCCGGTTCATCAGTGTATTCTGGAGAGAGCTATTTCGGCTGGCTGGAACTGACCTGACACCAAGCACTAGTTATCATCCTCAAACCGATGGACAGACTGAAATTGTAAATAAATGGCTTGAGGGATACTTAAGAAACTATGTATCTGATCATCAGCGTGCTTGGATTAAGTGGCTACATCTGGGTGAATACTGCTATAACACCACTTACCACATGTCAATCGGCATGTCTCCCTTTCGAGCTTTGTATGGGTATGATGCAGTTTCATTTGTTGATCCGGCACTGGATGATAGTAGAGCTCCTCAAGCAAAAGAATTGATGAAGGATAATCAAGACATTTTGAGAGTCCTTGAGGTCAATTTGCAGAGAGCTCAAAACCAGCAAAAGTTGTATGCCGACAAACACCGGGTTGAACGGAGCTTTGAAGTAGGTGACATGGTGTTTCTGCACCTATAGCCATATAGGCAAAGTACTTTCAAGAAGTCAGGTGCGGAGAGATTGAAACCCAAGTCTATGGACCCTATAAGGTGTTCAAGAAAGTAGGGGAAGTGGCATATGAACTTGATCTGCCAGTTGGAAGCTGCATCCATTATGTGTTTCATGTGTCATGTCTCAAAAAGGCACTAGGACAACATGTGGTTTCATCTGATGAACTTCCACCACTGGATGAAGAAGGAATGCTTGCACTTGAACCTGAGAGTGGCTAATATGAGGGAGAAGAAACTGCGCAACCGGAGCATAAGGGCATATTTGGTGAAGTGGAAAGGGTTACCGATGGAAGATGCTACTTGGGAAGGAGAGAAGATACTTGAGCATCCTAACCTTCAATTGCTTGAGGACAAGCAATCCCGGGAAGGGGAGACTGTCATGTCCCCATTTCCGGCTTAACTATCAAAAGGAACATAGATTAGCCTACTCATTCCCAGAGGCTAATTTTAAATGATGAGGGAATGAATTGGTTTTTGACTAACTCAATTTTATTGTTTTGCAGGATCCAAGTCAAAAACTCAAAAATTGGCTAAGTCTGAGACCCATTTCATCAAACCAAGCATCAAGTTGTCAAGAAATGAGTTTGATTGAGTCTTCATGTTTAGGCGCAAATGTCACATTGACCAGCCAAGAATGTGCGCCTAGCTTGAAACAGGGATTTTAGTGACTCCAAGAAGTGGCGCTACCTTTGGAGATGATGTTATCAACCTCTAAAAACATCATACACTTCAAATTTTGAAGGAAATTGCCTAAGTTTAGCCTAGGCGCATATTCCACATCAAATCCTCCAAATGTGCGCCTAGATAAGAATGAAGACTAGGAAGTGAACTTGGGTTTCCCATCAAGGCGCTCACCAAGACTTGATTGTTTGTTACTCCAAATGCTACAGGATTTGATTTTTGGCAAGATAACCCTCCAAAATTATCAGGGTGCAACTTCCTCTTAATGTGCACCTAAGGTAGAGGCAAATTCATTCAAAGCCCAAAATGCTCATCTCTTGCGCCTCAACCCATACGCTATCTTCAAGGACACAAAGTTAAGTTTTTGAGAGCATTCAAGAATGGCGCAAATACCTCATCTCTTGGGCCTCATCCCTTGCGCCTCATCCAATGCGCCAATATGAAGGAGTTTTAGTGAAGTCTTTGGCAATGTTTAGAGGATCCCAAATTGCCATCCCATGCACCATGTCTAGTGCGCCTAGGCATAGCAAGGCGCCAATCTTCCCAAAAGTGTGCCTAGGCATAGCAAGCGCCAATCTTCCCAAAAGTGCGCCTAGGCATAGCAAGCGCCAATCCTCCCAAAATTGTGCCTAGGAAGGAATGAAGCTTTCAATCCACTCAAGTTGAAAGGCACTTAATAGGAGATGATGAACTTGTCTTAAAAATGATTTGAGTTGGAGGTTTTCCTAAGGCGCCAATCTAGACTTTTTCTACCAATAAGTGCGCCTAAGTGAAGATGAGGACTAAGACAAGGTTTTGAATACTCTGGATAAGGGCGCTTGGATAAAGAAGCATCATAAGGTCTACAAACAAATGTTTGGAATCTTGAGTAATCACAAAGGTGTTAGGCGCAATCCCAAGTCTCTAGAACACTGAATATGCGCCTCAAGTAGACTGACTTAGCTAGGCGCAAGTTCATGATCAAACTACCTCAGTTGGGTGCCTAGAGTAAGTTACAAGCACTTGAGCTCTCATTGGTCAACAAGATGATATTGGGATCCGTAAGGGTTTAGTGGGTAAGGTTGCCACCTCATACTGAGTTGTCAGATGGAATATTCTCCATGAATATGCTTCTTGGAAAACGTGACTTGGTTCCTCTTATGCATTGGGAAACGTGCCTTCATTGCCTTGAGGAGCACTATAAAAGGAGGAGAGGTTCTCTCATTTGTATCTCTGATCTTCTGGCGAATTTTCTCTCTGCAAAGCTTTATGCTTGTAATCTTGAGGCCTGCGAGTTTCAAGAGGTGGGGTGATGCTCCCTCAACTGACAAGGTGATGCTCCCTTGTTGCATTGTGAGGTGTTGACATCCAGTTGACATCATTAGGTTCAATTGAAGTGATCTACATCAACTAGTGAGATAGAGCTAGTTGTGAAGTTGAAAGCATTGTATACATCTAGGCTTCAAGGCCTTTTCTTGTAATCCTTTGAATAAGATTGTATATTCATGCCATTGTGGGCATCATCTATTGTAATAAGACAATTGTATTGATTTGAATCAAGTAATAATACAAGTGCCCAACTTCAAGTTGATTCATGCAAGTTGTCATTATTATCCTTTATGAATGATGTTAAGTAAATTGAGTAATTGAAGAGTTAAGTGCAAGTAAATTTAGCTAAGTAAAGTGAAGTTTTTAGTTAAGTGTAGTTGGGTATCTTACAGTTGCAAGCTAATGGCGACCACAAGGTAGGGTAAATCAGCTTCAAACAATCTCAAACACCTCAGAAATATGGTACGGCCTCCCTCAAGTTGGTACGGCCAGCAATGACAAATGCAATCAGCCCAACATCACATTTCAATCGTTGCTCCGCAACTATATTACAATCTGCTCTAAAATCTGAATATATCAAATACCAAAATCTTCAAGAATGTAACATCAAAGTCCACGAAACCTCTCCATCACGAACTCCATTGAAGAACCAATGCAAATACTATATGTATCTGCCCTCAATAGCACCTTTGGATGGTCTTTCACGCCTATAGAATGCTGTCACTAATGGAGATTTTCATCTCCAAAAGCCACCAAGGTTCAAATCCCATCAAACCCTCAAGAAACCCTAGCAGAGCCAAAAGCAACAATTTCATAATATTCAAGCATAGGAATGAAACTCACTTTTTCCTCTTCTATGTGTTCTCCAAGAGGGGCGTTGGCTTTGAGAGGGAATATTTCATTTTTAAAAACACTTAATCTCTCCCTAGGGATGGGGGCCCAAGTCATCTAAGTGACCTTTTAAAATATACTTTGAAATATATGTCACTTGCTTTAATATTTATAAAGTCCTCGACAAATAAATATTAATATCCTTCGGACTTTAAAATAATTGCCAAGATGAACTCGGAATCCAGAGTTCTATAGCTCACTGGAAAGGTCTCGATGAGACGCATCCACTCCAAGTCTGAAAATCCCGAAATGGCACCATTCCCAAATTTACTAAAAATAGCATATCCAGCCAAGACACTCAACCCATCATTGACCAACTACACCAACTGAACCCAAAACCAACCTGCACACACTAAATAACCCATCCAAAGCCAAACCAACCATGGTTCCCTAACCAAATTGTCAATCTACGGGAACCCAATGATAGACTAACATTGTAAAGAGAAAGGGGACATTACACAAGCCAACCAGAAGCACACAGATGGTGGAGCCGACCCAAATTTACACCAATCAGCAAACAAGTGTGCTTAGAGAATGCAAAGCCACTAGCAGATTACAACGAAATCCGATCAAAGTCAAAATGGCCAATTGCAATGTGAATCCGATCAATGCCAAAATGGACTATGAAATGCAGAGGGGTCTAGCGATAAACCGACCAAGACCTTCTATGTTGAAATACACATTATCGGCGGTATACCATTCGATTTTTCAATATCATGAGTATGAAATGCATCACTTCCGACAATACTACCATCCGAAATTACAATTAAACATGATATAAACTATTCATATGTATTTATTCTATAAACAACTTCACAACACTACTGAAATCAATCAAACACAATACCAATACACTGCTACAACACCCAGATTAATCGATATTATTCAGATAAACAAGAAACTGTCAATCCTCATGGATTAAGCAATGGTAGCTAGCTGAACCACATATTGGAGTTGAAGTAGACAGCTGATGGAGTCTGAAAACACCTCTAGACACTGCCCACAAACTGATGACAAAGCAATTGCTCTCTATATGCTGATCATATGCTGATCCGGGACTACACTAATCACTGAATATTCAACATAGGCCCTCAAAACCAATCTGTACGGCCCAATACAGGGTGGATACCAACTGTTGTTGCAAATCAGAACTTGTTGCATGTACAAAAAGCACAATACGCCCTACTAAAACTCATTAAAAAGACATTGCAGCAAACTTTCAGATGGTATGGTCCCTCCCTTGAACAATACAACATGTAAGAAGACTGAAAATAGTGTAAACTCAGCCCATAACAGGTCCAACACCCTTTAGAACAGTATAGAAAGCTGCTAACAAGGTACAACCTCTTCAAATCATTAATTTTGCATTGCCAAAAAGGATCGATTCAGCCTTGAAACTCCCACACCTTGGGTTTCTACCTTGTACAGCTAGGGAAATAGTCTTTAATTAGGCCAAGGAATGGTATGGCCTGTTATGGAAAATAGTACGGCTCCCTCTCACTGGTACAACCCCTTTTCAAACTTCACAAAATCATTCAAAACAGAAACTTGAAGATTAAAGAAGCAAAAATCGGAATTAAACTTTCCTTAGCAACTCAAAAAACATCAAAAATTGCCATCATAGACTGTATACTAGAGAAAGCTTCACTATTCAGTACACTAGTGATTTCTAGGTGAAATCACCAACCAGCTAGGAGGGTTTTTGTCCCTAAAACTGGATTCACCAAAGGGTTTTCGTCAATGTTCCTTGAGGAGGCATCCCCTAGGGATTTCCCCCACTCCAGCCAAGCAGAACGTATTGGGGACGCGGAGATAGGAACAAAATGTTCCCACGCCATTCCTGAATCGAAGCATATTTTGGGGACTTCCCAGGGACGCCCCCTACACAAGGGAAACGTCCCCTAGGAACATCCCAATAATAGGCGACTTCAACACGTCCCAAGGATGCCCTGCAGACCCCTACAAGTCCAAAAAATGCCTTAAAAACGAAAACAAAACATTCTTGCTCCTCCGCTTCTGCCAACCACGACACAACTTGTTCCCTTCGTGCTTCTGCTCTATTCCTTTGTTCACTATTTTATTCAAAAAAAGCAAGAGGCGAAAGGTAAAAAAACGAAAACGGAAACCTATATATATTTAGTTTAAGTTTTTTAGATATTTTATTTTTATGTATTATTGTATTACAATCATACAGGTAACGAAAACTTAAACCTCTATATATTATTGTATGCTTTTAATATGTATCTCTTTTTAGTTTTTTTAGTTTTTTTAGTTTTACTTCTTTAACCTCTATATATTTAATATTTTTATTAAAATATATTATTATATAGCTCTCCCCTTGCCATCCCCAAAATTTTGGGAAATTTTTGTCATCCCCGAAAACCCGTCCCTCTGTCCCAGAAACTAAGAGAAACACTGGTTTTCGTCCTCATGCAAATAAAGAACTCAATGTTCTCCCACAGAGCAAATTAGAAATGAATTAGACAGTAACCCTTCTTCTGAAGACCAAACCTCTTTTTATAGCTTTTTAGATCTATTTTGGGAAAAGCGTTTTTTTTTTTTTTTTCGCTGCTTTTTCAAAAAAGTGTTTTTCTTTTTCATTGCTTTTTTGAAAAAGTATTTTTCTCCTTAATAAAATATCATAAAGTGTCCTTATGACCACTTTTCAGCACCAAGAGCCTAGCAACACTTTATCTGCATACTTAAAACACCCCTTTATATAATTAAATATAAGTTGTCAATTAAAATATTAATTTAAGGTACCTTTTGACAACTTAATTTAATTATTTAACTTATTTTCCCTTTACCAACACCAAATAGCCTACAGTAAAACCTAGGAAAATAGGCTAATGGTTACTAACTACTTACGCTCAAGAAGGGGACATTACATACTGAGTGAATATTATTTGTATACTTTGTACCCTATCATATACACAAGCACAAATCCTTTACTGACAATGTGATTTAAATGTTTGTGCAATAACACTAATTTTGGATTTCTTTAAAAGAGGCAACAAAAATCTTTGGAGAACATACACTAACTACTGCAGGGCTCATGAGGAATTTAGCTCCAGCCAATTCAGCATTTTTTGCATCTTCACATGTTAATACAGTACCAGCCTGTCAAGAAAAGCCATCCATGGATGAACCATGCATCATATTAGTACAAGCTATCTGAAAACAATTGCAGCTTACTACAACTCATCATATATAAACATCAACAGCAATGTCTCATAAAAAAGATACAAATATTCCCCTTAAGAAGTCAGCAAGGCTGTAATTTTAAAAACTCTATTAATAGGCACCCAATCATTAATACAACAGAGACAATGTTACCATTTTCCATTACAAATACAAATTTCTGCATAGAATACATCAAATACACTCTATTAACTAGACCCGTAGAAAGAAATGCTTAAAAAAGGGCCTGCCTTCAAATAAGGCCAAAAGTTCAGCAATAACTACTTTCTACAACAAAGCCATCAAAATCCTGCCATGAAGGGGCAAAATAGTCTACAAAATCATGGTGCCCAGCCAAAAAGGGTTACAAAAGTAATTATTGTACTTTGGGTTGCAAGCAAACAAATATAATCAACATGTCATTTTTAGGATTGTTATGTTAATCCGATATTTGCATATTAATCTCTTGAAATAATTTGCTGTAATAACCAATTGAAGAATTCACAATTTTTTCATATTACTTAAAGAAGAAGATTATGGAATAAATAGCCTTGACCTGAAAAAAATTATGTAGTAAATAGTCTTGAGCTGAAAGGAATTTTGAAACTGTTATTGATTGCATTGAGAGCTATAAGCTTTCCCTATTGCATATCAAAAGACAAGCATACACTATTGATATGGTTTATAAGAGCACAAACACACTGACAAGTGTAAATTCTATGTGTGAGACATATTGTCTCCAGGCGGTAGTTTTCCCTTTATTAAAAAAAGGAATATTTCAAGAACTTGCATATAGAGGATTCTTATTATGAACTCCAATCAAATCTAGGGATTATTGTTTACATCTTAGATTGGATTACTATTGTTATTCTAGGTGATTGCTCACTCTTGCATGACATTGTTGTTATCTTTGTATTTTGTGTACCACTAGATTGAATCAATACTGTTTTTGAAGAATTTGTTCCCTTTCATAATAGTACTTTCATTACAGAAAATGCGACGATAAACACTAATCATTAGAAGTTCCTATAGTTTACATGTGCAAGCAACCAAACCTAACTAGTCATTGCAATAAGAACTATACCATAGTATTGAGACTTGTTGGGCAGTTTTTAGACTTGGGCGTACACGTAGCCGTGCTCCTAGTCTTGGCCAAACCAAAAACCACCCAACAAGTGGGAGACACCACATTAGTCTATCAACCTAATCCTGGAAGAATCCAATAGTTCACCTAAAGTGCAATAGCTTCGCGAGTTCCAAGCTATATCGTTTGCTTAAAGATATTAAAGGTGATAAGGTGTCATGAAGCTAGTGGTTGGAACTTGGTATATACATTTGTAATGCCCCCATTTCTAGAGTGATCACCTAGCAGAGGAGGATTAGCCTATTCACCATTCTCGTAGGCTAATTCGTTTGGTAAGGGAATGAATTGTTGAGCCGTTGTAGCTAAAGTGACTTGGAGAAAGGAAAGTCAGTTAAGTGAAACTTGGAGAAAGGAAAGTCATTTTATAAAAAGGAAAAAACAAAATATAATAAAATGACAAAATAAAATATTATTTTAATGACAAGCAGGCCGACCCATTTGAAGGAGGAAAAGTAAATTAAAAATAATATTTTATTTCCACATGGTGGCGCACCTCTTGTGGACTTCAAAATTATATCAAATCGAGCAAAATAAGTCAATCCTTTTGGAGGCTTTAAAAAGAGGTGTTTGGAGGTTCATTCCATCATATTGTATTGTCATTTTGCATATTGGATATTTTCCTTTGAGCTGCAACAACAAGTTCAACCATTTCTAAGGACGAAAACCCTTGGAAATTAGTGGATTGGACGAAAACCCACTGCCACTTGAGAGGTGAATCCATCTAGGATTTGCTATAGAGGCTATTTGCAGGTTTTTGGCATAGATCGGAGCTTCAAGGATATATATATTTTTCTACAAGTTCATATCATCCATGGATGGCTAGGATTTGAACACCAAATTGATGAGATTTGTTCCAAATATCAATTTGTTTTTAGAGGTGAATTGGAGACAAGCTAGTCGCTAGGGTTTGGATCGTCATTGATACCATTATCATTTGTGGAGGTCGAATCATGTAAGGAGGCTACGGCTGGTCCAAGGAATAATCTAGGCACATCATAACGCATACAGATCATGGGTTTTTGAGGTGGTTTTACCATCTATTGGGCATCTTCTATCGCTTAGGGTTATGTAATGTCCCCTTTTTTGACGTGATCACCAAACAGAGAATGGAGTTAGCCTATCTTCATTCCCGTAGGCTAGTTCATCAAAACAAGGGAATATTCTGGTTGAGCTAAGGCTTGGAAATAATAATATTGTTCAGAGGCTTGGAAAATAGAACATTGGCTCAGCTAGTTAACCGGAAAGATGGGACATTTGAATTAATGTAATTCTTACATTAATTATCAAGGAGAGTGATTTTGATGGGGCAAATCATTGGAGGATTTGTGGAATAATATAATATTATTATTTTATAGTTTCAACGCCCAACCTGGAGAAGTTAAAATTAAATAGTAATACATTATTATTATTTATTGTAAGCGGCCAAAAAATTGAAGGTAAATAATGATATTTTATTATGCCTAGGGAGAGCTCATCTTGGAGTTTTGAAAATATAAAATATTGGACCCTTGAAGTTGGCGCTCATCATTGGGAGAATAAAATCAAATAAAATAATAAAATAATGCATGGGATCTTGTGCATCGCTCTTGGAGAAATAAATAATTAAGGTATTTTCAAATTGGAAGGAGGGAAATGAAATTCAAATCTTCAATTTGAATTGTCGGCTTCATCGAAAGATCCAAGTATAAATAAAGCATGAAGGAGCTCATTCCGGCATCATGAATCTTTTGCAAACTTTTGGCATTTCAATTGCTACGGTGGAATTGGATGAAAACCCAATTTGCATCATTGGAGGCGGATTCACACAGAGTTCGCAATTGTGCTTCATTGAAGATTGTTTGAGCTTCATAGATTCATTTTTGAACTTTGGTTGGAGACCATCGGATTGGCAATTTCATTTAAGACCTTTCATTGCATATCATTGAAGATATTGTTGAAGAGTTCACTTGATCATTGGATCATCAAAGATCAAGATTGACATTGTTGAAGACTGCTCCTGAGTGCCGAACTGTATTGCAGCCTAGATTCTCCAGCAGCGAACACCTTGCATCAGTGATCTAAGTCTAGGAGCCATCGCTGGGGTTTTAGAGGTCATCAGCCAGCATTCAAGACAAGTCTGGCACTCCTAACAACAGCAACTATAGTTCAGACCAGAGTGCATCTCATACAGCCCTGATCATTGGCATCCTTGGGCCGAATTGCACTATCCTTGGCAGTGAATTCATCATTGTGGGCCAGCGACCCACACTAAGAGAGATTACAACTGTGATAAGGGCCGATTCAACACATTTGAGACAGCGAACCATCCCTAGAAGGCAGTGATCAGCAATAGAGCCAGTGATCTGCTTGTTTGAGTGCCCAATACATCATAATTGGTATGTAATATCCCTGGTTTGTGTAACAGCAGTAGATGCATGATAATTGGGGCTGCCATCTAGCCATGATTGTTGATGTAATGGAAAGATTGCAATTCTGAACTGTAATAGATCTGAGTTGGTTTCCTCATTCATTATTGTCTTTGTAACTTGCATTCTATGATTTCAATACACATTGATTAAGCTGCCACTATGTATTTGTTTCATGCTCAATTGTAATTGTTATTCATATTTCATGCTTAGCAAGCTATAATATAAGAGTGCAAATAGGAAGTCAAAAGTTCAGTCCTAGGGTTTTAGTTCGAAATTGCAAGATTCAATAAATTTGCTACAAGAACCTAGAACGGGACATTACAGGTTAGGCACTTCACATTGGAGGATCTAGCGCTACCATATTGGAGGGATTGTGGGTATCTTCATCATCATTTTGCATATCAGATTTCAGTTTGTGAAGCTGCTGTCATATCAGATTTGCAGGGCTCATATTCAGTCATCTTTCATTGCTATTCAAGTATATCTTTGTACATTTGAAGGGGACACAATACCGGGTATGTGAATCAAGTTTAACTATTAAAATCCTTAATTTGAATAGGGTTTGTAATCGCTATCATAAGTGTATCAAACCTGTCATAAATTGTAATCAGACTTGTTATGGTGAAAATAAAGATATGACTGGTGTGGTATTTTGATGTTTATGAATTGCAAATTTATGTGTTATGTTTCTACTATATTGGCATATGTATTTCCTATGAAAATCATCACAAACAAACATCAAAAACAAGCATTAAACTGAGAAATCAGAACTCAGTCACATTGCATGACAAGTGTTTGACAAAATGTCAAACCTATAAAACTCAGAAATTCAGGGCAGGATTAGACAGGGTTCTTACAACATTTGAACAAGTTTATTGTACTTAGCCATTTACAGTTGTAAATTATTTAAATCCTACATGATAATGGAGCTCTAATAGCAAGTTCACATCTACCATTACATAGTTCTCATTAAGGCACAAAATAGTTCAAAGCTACTATTGTGTATTCGTTCCAAGGTATTAAATCAAGAGGTCATTACAATGATTTGGGCAAAGTGCACAAGAGTATACTTATACTATCATCTCTACTTATCTCTAATCATGAGCTACTTTATATGTCAGTGTTTATCTAGGCCCTACACAAGTATCTCTATATCTTCCATTCTTTTCTTCTTCCTCTTTTTCCTTCTTTTGGCTTTCTCTCCTTTTACAATCTCTTTGTGTCATGTCCCCTTCTCAAAAATGAAGGATTTGATTGAAGACCCGTAGCCTATTTCTATTTCCCATAGGCTAAGGGAACATTTTATATTTTGGCATGGTCATCTATATGAGATATTATTAGGCCTATGTAATATTTTATTTTTAAAAGCACTTTTAAACACGGGGAAAAGTAAAAAAAATTTAAAAAAAAAATTGAGGGCCCAATTTGACCACCTACATAAGAGAGGCAAGCGCACAAGATAAAGTATCCAGAATCTCATTATCTCGAATTCAATTTTCAGTTTGATCTGTCAAGGACGAAACTAGTTGATTTGGCAAATTTTAAAGGAAGCAAACCCTCTTGAGTTCGATTTGGTTTGAGGATGAAAACCCTCAAACTTTAGTCGAGCCATTCATACCAACTAGGCGATTTCCAATTGCAAGCAAATAGCAAAATTGTCAAAAATTCTGAAATAACATATTGTTGCACCAAAGTTCGGTCGAAATTAATTCTCCTACAATCGCCCGTACGGTCAACATTTACATAAATTCTATTGCATATTGAGTGCCCTTCTTATTACATTCTAAGTGCAAATTATGGAGCTGATTTATCTCTGGTTTCTTGATTGCAGTTTAATAAATATACAGCATTGGTAATTTAATTTGCAATCTGAAATTGATCCATTTGTGGCGATTGGAATTAAATACTTCTATTAATTTCTGCAGCTCAATGCTCATATAGTCGCTTAAAATTACATATTTATTATAGAAGGCTTTCTAAAGTCGTCATTTGTTGTTAATAGACTCGCGTGATATAAATCGCTGGGTATTATTTGTATACTACGTATGTCTACATTAAATGTCAAACTTCTACAGAATACAGTAGCGTAGATTGTTTGTTTCATTTTTCATTCCAATATTATGATCAAATAAAAAAATAAAAAATATATCACCGAATTTCAGTATTTGCTTTTATCAAAATCAAAAATTGCATTTGATTAGTACATCTGCCACATATTAAGTTACCCAGGGTTTAATTTAGCATTTACTTTCTAACATTGGCTTCAGTTATAATCCATAATCATAAAACATAAAAAAATTTGGAAAATTTGGAAAATTCCCAAAAGGGACATTACACTTTCTTCCTAGATCATTTGGTTAGGATTTGTTCTTGAATCAATGGTTTTCTTGGCTAGGGTTGATTCTCCCTATTCTCTGACAATTGTCCTTCTACATGGCCTACCACATCACCCATGTGTAGATTGTTCATCAATCCCTTAAGGAGGTCCTCTTTTACTAAGGCAAGTAACTCCTTTCTCGGATGTCTGTTTTCCTCACGTCCTCTTATAGCATACTACCATTGTCCAACCTTGGGTAAATGTAATGTCCCCATTCTGGGAATGGTCGCCATTAGAGAAGACTTGGGCTTATCACTTCACTCCGGGACTCTTGGAGGTTTGTTTTCCATGGAGCGAGTCATTTATCTTGCCGGGAGATCATATTGTGTTGTATGGATGTCATGCCGACATGGGAGAATGTTTTCTTATGAGTGCCTTGCTTCGCCTTCATTCATGTTCACCTTGTACACATCATGGAGGTCATTATCTTGGGCGACTTGTGATGGAAGATCAATTATTCACTAGCACCTCTCCTTGGCACCTAATAGAGGGAATAAAATATATTATCCTTTGTATTTATGTGGGCACTAGAAGAGGAGATAAAATAATGATAAATTATATCTTTAATTTAATTTATCTTGGCGCCCTTGTAAAAGAAAGGAGGTCGGCCCTCTTGGAGGGAAATCATGTTTCAAATGTAATATTACAAGGTCTAGGTCTGCCCTTGTAATGTCCCCATTTTTGGAATGGTCGCCATTAGAGTTAGTTTGTGCTTTCAAGCTGGCTTCGAGACATTTGGAGAGATTGGACTTCATCCTATGTTGTATGGATGCTATCATCACATCTTGGGATGCTTTCTTTTGGATACCTTGTCATGATCATATGGTCACGAAGATTATTGTTCACTCAACTTCCTCATGGAGATTACTATTCGCTTTGGTGATATCTTTTGGGTATCTTGTTTATGCCTTCACTCATGGTCACATCGCATACTTCATGGAAGTCGTCTTTCTCATTATTAACTTGGCGCCTAGCAAACAAGACAATATTCCGAGGCTTGAACATGAACGTGGGAATAAAATAATAATAAACAAATCTTTAATTTGCTTTATTATGGGCGCCCATATGGAGAAAGGTTGGTCAGCCCTCTTGGAGGGAAAACTACTAATTTAAACAAAGCTATTATGGCATAGGGATAGAGGTATCTTGGGCCTGAAATGGCTGATATGGAGGCCAACGGCGTGTATTTTGACAAGATGGAGGGAAATAATCATCATGAGGGTGCTGATATTCAGAGCTTCCATAATAGTTTGACATAATATAGCATGAAAAAAATGGAAATCATTCAAACAATATGGGAAAAAGAGCAAACAGATCTGCCCTTTCAAGAAATGGGCTCATACCAGGGAGTCACCAAGTGATTGAAATGCTTCTAAAAGTAATTTAGACTAGGAATATCACCAAATCCTAATTTTTTGAAGTTCCTTAAGCGCTTGAACTGGCTGCACCAGTAGATTTGCTCAGCAGAGTCGCCATGGTGCTTGTTGAATGCTTTCATAGTTGCACATGAACTAAGAACAACACCAAACCTTCTCAGTTCAGCTCACACTTAGAGCAAAGGGTCCCATCAGGCGTGTCAAAAACTGTTGTCACCTGGATTTGCACCCTATGTTGAAGTCTGTTTGTTGCAACAATGCAGTGAAACATGGGAGTGATTTCAAGGTGTGGGACCTTGCAAATGAAATCAAACCTCCAGAGAAGGCTGGTTCCTCTTTCTGAATATAAGATTTAGAGAAAACTAAAAGACTAAACCTAATCTAACACCACTGGGAAAAGGGGAAGAAGGAAAAACTGAAAAGAAAGGTGATACACCAGGTTTAATGAAGAACACCCACAAAGCCAAAATACACAGAATAACTTCACACAGTTGATAGGATCACACAAATCCTGCAGATCTTAACAAAGGTAAAGAACAGAAAAGGATCGCAAGGAAATAAACATTCACAAGCAATAACCAGTTCTAGATTACACAGAGTTAACAAACAACATGAAAAGGCAAGAAAAATCAGTATTGTATTAATTAAAAAGGCACAGTTACAGTAAGATAAGGTTATGTTTGGAGCACAAAAAATAAGTCTCTATATCCAAAACTCATTACATTGATTTTTCATCTATTTATAGCATTCCATTACATAGACCTAGGTCACCCACTGCAATAAATTCGCCCCATGGGCCTATCAGAAGATATTTCTACAAAAGGAATGTCTGTGTACATCTATTCTTCAAAACATAAATGCAGAAAATATCTTGATCTAATCTACAACAATAAATATGAAAATATCTGGGAATGGAGTAGCTGAAGAAAATATCTGCATTGAATGTTAGCATCTGATTCATTTACTTGCATGAATAAATGCACAACAACTACTTCCAACCGATGCTGATCTGATCCTGCAATAATGACGACTAGAGAAGATAGATATTTCAAAATATATTGCCCGCCAAAATTTCCTATGCAAACTTTTACAACACTTCAAAATATTTTAAAGCTTTACATTACATTACATGCTTTATTTTTACATTGATTTTCCCTTTACTTTATTTTTGACCTTTATTTTGCCTTATCGGCAAAATCTGTCCATCATGAACCATTTCTGTCTTTGCATTCTCTTCATTTTCCGCATTTTGCCCTTCAGTCGGCAAAATTCCACTTTCATGAACTATTCCTGTCTTCTTCCTTTCCTTCATCTTCCTTTATACCCTTTAGTCGGCGATTTTTTAATTTCGCGAACTTGGCTTGTGTTCTCTTTTTCCTCTTTGGTTGGCGAAATATCACTTTCGCGAACTTGGCTTGGCCTCTTACCTTTACCTTTGTCGGCGAATCGCCCTATCGACGAATTTTGGAAATCACGAACTATTTGGCAAGTTTGAGTTTTTTCCGATTTCCCAACAAAGCTCTTCTGGCCTTATCTTTTTTCATTCTTTTCTCCCTTTGTATTCCTTAGTCGGCGAGTTCATCGATCAGCGAACCACTTGGTTCGTCAACTCTTTCCTTAGGCGATGAGTCGTCCCCTTTTGTCTTCCTTTGCTTCATCCTTTAGTTGACGATTTCGCTGATCGGCGAACCTGCCGCAAACTTTTCGGTTCACAACTTAACTTTTTGCCAACTAAAGCAAAAGACTAAGGCCAAATACTAGAAAATTCTGGGTTTTTTTCTGCGGATTAACCTTTGGGATTTTTTTGGGAATTTTTACATAGAAAACACCAGGCCGAAGAACACTAGGCACTTAACCAATTTCGACAAGATTTTCAACATTTTTAAAACTGGGCTATTTGACTCTGGGAAGGGGAAAATAGGTCAACAATTTCTTTAAAAATGTTGTTGTATCATATCTTCTAGTGCATGGCAGTCTTTGTGAAGGAGGTCGAACAACTATTTTGTCTTATCTTCAGTTTTTAGTGGGGGCGCCACTATCCAAGGTAAGCGCCTCTTTGAAAGTTTACTTTGGTCTTTATTAATCTTTGAAGGACCGTACTCTTGAGTCTAAAGAGGCCATACTTGCTGAGCTTGGACGTGGAAGCAGCTGATCCAGTTCGCTCTCTTGTGATGGCTTTCTTGGAGGGTTTAATGTGATTTGTTTCTAATTGGAGGCACCAAGACATGAGGAAGGTGTGTCTATGACAGTGTGGGAAAGATTTCTAAAGAAGAGAAAATTCATTACAGCAGTTTATATTTGGCTGGAAGCTTCATTTCAACACTCTATTCATACATTGCAGCCAAAGTATTGGAGGTTAGAGATTGATTATTTTGGTATGTTGTACTTCTGATTTTTATAACAGCACATCCCAGAATTGAATTGTACTTCTTTTCATAGTGGTTGAATGAAAGACAACTGTTTGACTAAATGACTATGCTTCATATTTGAATGTGGTGATGCAATGTTGAATGTTTTATGTTTCAAATATTGTGACGTGTTGTTCTATGATAAAACACACTGAAAATACTTTTGACAAACAAGATGGAAACTGTTTGACGAAATGCCTGCATGATAAAAGTCAGAAATCTCTGTAGGTGTTGGAAAAAATTAGTTCCAATTTGGGGTAGAACCTTACAAAAAGCCTTATCAGCTGCTGCAAAACAACTGATTATCCACAGACCAACTAAAATACTCAGCACTAAACTCACCATTCTCACCTTGACAACCATTATCCCAGCACACCTGCTGAATCTCCAATCCATTCCTTTATTTATAAGAACATGTTGTGGTATATTTAGGGCGTACGTATAAGAAAAAATACTGTGTAAATACACGAAGACATCGGATGACTTGAATTCACACTGTCAGTGGACCCCCCACATGATGTATTTCTAAATACAAGAACTAGCAAATCAGCCGAGGCCCAGACACTCACCACTGCCATCTGGCTTGGGACTCTGTGAGTCTTACAGAGACTTGCAGAGTCTCAAAACTATTAATTAGAGTTGGACCATCTCCTCGGTTTGCTTAAAAAGTTCATACTTTATTCCCATAACTCAGCAGAGCACTGCCACCACAATAAATTATGCATGCATACAAATCAGTTTATTTCATTATTTGTTTATATTTTACAAGTTCAAAGTAGAGAAAAGGGATGTTGAACTATAAATTACCCCAATCACAGCTGAGGGATACTCAAGCACGAGTTCTGCTATCACCTGCACTACATCCAGAGATCCTATGTAAATTAATTGTAAAATAAAAATAAGTCTGCTGTATAAACAAATAAGATCAATCCCTTGTCTAAACAGAAAGTTTCTCATGAAATACAAAACCAACCTGCAGTGCATTTGGTGTAGTCATTGTTATCTCCAACTGTCAATATGCCCTCAACAAAACAGAATCTAAACAGTCAGAATCCATAAAATGCAAAGAGAATAATAGAAAATGAAAAACAAAAATCTCAAATAGAAGAACATAAACTCAGAATATGGATGGATTGATTTGATGGATACAACTCGAAAATTATTTACAGCCATAAAATGGATTAGACAGCTAATCAGATTAGCTTGAACCATTTTTGACACAAATGGCCCATCTAGGTTGGTGGATGTGATTTGTAGTGCTTCTTATCTCACAAAATGAGGCTCCCTTAACCTGAACAGGATTTACAAACCTTTGAAAACAATCTCTAAACATTTGAGATGGAACAAGTGATTCAAACATGGCTAAGACCTTGGCAGCAGTAATATCTAGTGCTTCTAAATTTCTATGCTTTATCCTGGTTCCCTTCCCAGGCATGGAAGGTATTTTCAAGAAGGGGATCTGTATCTGGAGTGACCGCAGGAAGCAAGGCAGTGTCATCAGTCTTGGTGGAGTTATGTTTCTAGCAGCTTTTTCTAAAGAAGACAAAGAAGCTGGCTTACAAGAAAATATTCAATTCCACTGATCTTGCTAATAGGTTTAAAACAGATATTATGGATCACAGTAGCATTAGTCACCAAAAAACCGTGATTACTTGCAGCTCAGCAAGGTTTGCCAAGCCAGGATTCAGTCAAACCTGGGGTTAATGGCCATAAACTCACAATTTTTTGGTGAATTGTTCGAAAGCTGTTTCTTTTTTAACTACATATAATTGACTTTTTTGGATTTGGCCTAATTTTCACATTAATTCAGAAAATTACCGCACAAAAGTAGACTGAAACATTTGCAAAATCAAAGATTGGAAGACACAATCTATGCAGGAACAATTAAGGAACACCCCCCTCCACTAGGGCACAACATTTTCCATTGTTTTGCACATAGTAGTAGAAATCGCCAATTAATCACCACTCACCCCCCCGCCAATTTTATCTTTTAAAAAATCACACAATTTTAATTTAATAAACCTGATTTTTTACCAGTTTTTTGGCAATTTTATCAGGAAAAATTGCAATTTTTTGGTCCAAAAAATTAGGGTTTCTGGTTTTTCCTGATTTTTTCTAACCTAACCCTACGCAAACCCCAATTTTTCTTGATTAAATCCCATCAACTGATACAATCTTTATATTTTGGTTTGCAAATTTATTTAGAAGAAAGATTTTTGCTACTATGGTTTTGCACATTCCTTCTACATAACAGCCATACAAAAGAAGCTAATAATTTATTTTGGGTTATTTTCCTTAGGTTATAAAATTGAAAGCTTTAACTTTTTAACTTTAAAGTTTTTGGGTCAAGCCTTGGGGTTTAGACTAGAAAGTTCAAACTTCAAACCCTAGGCATTAGGATTTAAACTTTATTTAATCCTAGCCCTAACACTTTTATTTTGATTTTTACTAAGCCTACACCCAAACAAAAAAATAGTTTAGGTTAGGGATTAGGGCATTTACTTTTTTAGTTTTTTGGGTGGCAAAGGTAAGTGTTGTGCTGTAAGGGTCATATTTTACAATATTTGTGATATATTAATATGACTCAATTTTCCAAAAGGAGTTTAAAGCTATGAAAATGGTGAATGACTAATACAGAAAAATAGGTTTCAGTATTCTTTCTTCTACTCTTTAATTTATTAAACATTATCCATCTTGCTTTTCACGTGCAAAAGACATACCAGATAGAGGATCAGCTGAATCATACCACAGAAATACCTTCATCAAGTGCCATGCGTGCTGTTTCTAGTGCCAGTTCTGCACTGAAAGTATAGAAACACAGCAGTTTTAATTGCTACTAAAAGACCATTTTCCTAGAAACATAGAGGATTAAACTAAAAAAGGACAACAAAAACATCCCAATAAGAAATACCTTTATGTTTGGACTTAAACCATTATCATACCGAGCCATTAAAACTAATAAAAATCGTATATTATAATTATTATATTTCACAACTGAAAGTTTTGCATAAAATCAACTATGTTCTTATTTTATTATTCCACACTCAGATAATTAATCATTTTCACTGGGATTAAAAGTTTGATTTGAAATCCAATTTAAGTTATCTTTGGTACAAAATTAACTACAAGTAGATTATTCTAAATTTCTTTATAGTGGCAGTTAATCCACACTTATTTCAATATTCCAAACAATGTTTACAAGCCCAAATCTTTCACAATTAATTTTATGGGAAACTTGTCTAAGTTGAGGATCAATTGGAAGGACTATAATGAGTAAGTTCATTTTGAAATGTGAATTTATTTCACATAAAGGTTTCATATGATTATTTTCATTCAGACTAGTTGCTAAATGAATGTCTTCTTTCTTTGGTACCGATTTTCCTTATGATTTATAGTTGTTGTAAATAAAACAGATATTCTGGCATTTTTAATATCTGTTTTTCAAAATAAAAATCCATCCATCTTCGCTCAAGTAAATCCAAATAACAAGCAACAAGCAGTTAATTGCAATTTTTTTAATGGGTTATTCCAATTTCTTAAACTCAAGCAAGAAGGAGTTTTCCAAGTGCCCACCAAACAGAAGAATTCATGGTAGAAATTTAGGCAACTTTCAATATTAATTGATATTTGTGAATAAAACAATCTTATTAAATTTAGTTGATTAATATTCACTCTCCCCCATCCCCATGCACTAAAAATAAAGTAGATATCCCTGACCCAGATGAATTGACATCCCTCTTAGAGTAACTTTTGTAAGCTACCTTTGTAAGGGGCCTCTAAAGGCAACTCCAACCCTGCAAGGGGCCTTCATTAATGAACGTGCAGGAGACCAAAACATCTATGCTCTTGACATCAGACAGAAAGCAAACAATACAATGGAAATGGAGAGTATAATTTTTGGTTTAAACAAAGCACCGATCTTAATGTTGAATTCCTAGAAGTAGAAGGTGACTTGTAGATTATCAATGAATAATATGAACCCAAACTCCAAAAAGTTAGGAGTTAACAAGAGTCTTCAAGAAGGCTATCAGTCTTACTGAAACATTCACCCAAATTTCCTACTCCTTTTGCTGTAGTATCAAAACAAAACCCAAGGCTATTTGGTTAATACAATAGATGGTCTCAAAAGATTAGCTGATTGTAAAACCAATAAAGAATCCACTCCCTTTGAATTCAAGGGATAAAACCAAAATTTTGAAAGAGATCAATTGCCTAAGATGAGTATGGTCTCTTCTGTTCAGCATTGAGGTTGTTCTTGACCAAGGAAATGCTTGACCCAGGTTAGGTTTTTTTACTTTGCTTCTTTTTCCCTTTATTGGGATCTTAATTTGTTACATTCTGTTATATTTGTAATTGTTTCATGATGAGATATTAATAAATAATATCCCCAGGGTTGATAATTTCCAGATTTAGGAAGTGAGAATGGAGGATCTCTAAATGTCTTTCACAGGTCCAACTTACTGTTAATGAAAAGATGTAATGTTCCACCCCAAATTGAAACCAATTTTTTCCAACACCCACAAAGAATTTTGTCTTCTATCATGCAGGCATTCCATCAAACACTTTGCATAGTAATTGTTTCAATGTGTTTGGATATGGGATCATTCAAAATGCAATTTGAAACAATATTTGTTCAAATAGAAAACCCACAATGCATAGAAATATCATGAGCATTTTAACAAACCCTTTGCATGCATAGGGAAACAATTAATAACAACAATCTAACCTCAAACTCTAGCATTATATATTGATCTTCAATTGTTATGCTTGCTGTTACAAACTCAGAATTACAACAGCTGTGTTATAATATCAAATGGAGTAAATCCAAAATGTTATTATGCTGCTGTCACATAAATACATGTTGTTGTAGCTTGAAACAATGGTGTTGTAGATGAAAATATGAAAGATTTGTCTGTTCCACACCTCCCATCACCACCAAACAGTAATATTTTCCAGTTGTAGCTACACTCTACTCCAAATATTATATACTAGATGCCTTATATATGCTGCGACTTCAAGGAAAGGGCTGCGGCTAGCATTAAATAAAATATATTCAGCTCCAGCTATGGTGCCAACACCCAATACAACAAGAACCAAGATCTCAAACACTCTTAGCAATATCTTTCAATCACAATTTATTATTTGAAGAATCTCCAATAAATTTGCACAGTAAACCCTTCACGGCAAACTCCAGAAATTTGCAATGAAACACACAGGCAATCTCTGTACGAAATTGCTCCAATACTCCAGCATTCAGCACAAGCGTAAATTTTGGATAAATCTACCGGCAAACCTTTCCTGCATAACTGTAACTTTGAACGAATCACACAGTATTAACCAGGGAGGATCTTTCACCACCGTGGCTAATCTTCTCCAAGAGGGTTTTCGTCCTCAAGAAGGCTGAGATGAACCAAGTTCAATCCCATAGAACCACAAGAGAAAAAATAATAATCTACATAATCTAAATGAGCTCTCACAACCTCTTTTTATACTTTTCCGCCAAACTCTCCAGAAGCTTATATTTTAAAATACACTTTTTAATTTAAACTCCCTTTTAGCTCCGAAAAAGACTTTTTTATTAAAATAATGATAATTTGACACGCAATGTCCCTGCTTTATGCATCCATGATTTTAAACATTTCATTCCGATTCCGATGAGCTATAACATTAAGGTGCTTTTTAAATAATATTTGGCGACCTTAGTAAAATAATTAAAATAAAGCCATTAATACACCCATTTTGCGAAAACTGTCGGAATGCATCGGAATCAAAAATTGACTGCACTGGAGTGATCCCGATGAAGAATAATGATAAACAGAGCCAACCGGGTGACTTACTATAAATAGACACCCTCTCCAAGATTCTTGGAGAGCACACCAGAAGCCAAAAATCACCTCGGAAAGTGGCATATGAGTCCTCTAGACCACCTAAGCTTATTGGAATCATCAAAAACTCCTCTAATAATGTTGACACACATCCACAAGGTTAGTGTCAACTCCACTGCAAGGGAATCCGAAAATGGGGACATTACAATCCACCCTTCCCAAAGATTGCTTGTCCTCAAGCAATGCCTGCACAACACCAGAAACACCAGACTGAACCAAACTACAACCACATGTGATCCCAAGGTCCCACGTCAACCTTGGAGATCTATAGTACCATCTACTGAAGACACTGTCCTGCAAGGTACCAATACGAGAGACCTCTTGAAAACCTTTTGTAACAAGAGCAATCAGATATTGCATCAACTCAGTCAACTCCTCAGGGAATTGCTCTTCGAAAAAACCCAACTATAACACCGTAAGAATACGCTCAAGAGAGTCAACATCAACTCTCTCATTCCCAACAGCTGTTGGACTACAAACCCAAGTGATCCATGTGTTCCACGTTAATCTCAGAAAAAAACCACCACACTGTCATTGTACCACTCTAATATAAACTATAAAACTGTCATGCCACAACAACACTCTCCTCTCCTGGAACTCCCAGAAGTAATCATCTCCAAACCCCAAACTAAAACACTGGTAAGGGCTGAAACCCATACCATGAGACATCTCCTGTTGAGGCATCCCAGTAAAGTCCATGATTGCCATCCCTGTCTCAAACATGATCTTGGGCAATAGGAAGAATAGGCTGCTGAACCCAAAAACCAAACTCTCCCAAAAAAGAAGTGGACCAATCATTGTCACAATTCTGAAATCCGCCAACCAGGTAGTGCCTCTACTGTCATCAGCTATACTCATATCATCGACAATTAATCTCCAAGTGTCGAAAGAAAAGTTTCAAACACATCAACACACCCAAACCACTGCAATCAATAAGACATCATCTGACGATATGCACACTATCCTCATAAAGTATCTGCACTGCCTATCTGTAATGTCCCCATTTGGCGTTTAGCCAAGTTTGTGTCCAATAGCCTATTTCCTTGAGCTTTGGTAGGCTATCTGGCTTGGTTAGGGAGCTCTATAAGTTGTGCAGAGCACAAGTTCAGTTATTTGTGTTGGTTTGATTTAGATTTGAGCTCAGTTATGTCTCGGGATGGCTATGCAACTTTTGGAAGTTTGTTCGGCTTCCCGGATAGCTCTCCAAGATTCTTGGAGGAGCCGTCTATTTTTAGAAAGTCACTCAGAAGGTGTTGTTGTTCATCCCAAACCCTATGGAGCATGTTGGTGCAATTTATTTAGTAGTTTAGTGAAGGTTGGGATTTTCTGCAAAAATTTATATTTTAATGAGTTTATAATTAATTATTTGTACTTAGACTTATAAGTTGGCAAATAATCATAAAGTATAAGGGTAAGATAGCTCATTTTAAAGGCGAAAAGTTAATCTTTTAATTTGTCACATAAAAGTGAAGGCTAAAGGGGTGAAATATTGGAGTTGAGAGAAAAAAGTATATTTTTCTATTTTATAATTCACTTTTATTGTGCAAATCCCTAAAAGATGCCTATAAAAGCAGGATAAGAGCTCATTTGGAGGGTTATGCTTGAGATTGCATTGTTATGCTGCTGGATTGAACCTGTGTGTTCTTCCTTTCCTTCTTGAGGACTAAAACCCTCTTGGAGAAGTTCAGTTTCGTTGGTGAGATATCCACCCTAGCTGGAGAAGGTGACTTCATTTCAGGAGTTGCATTGAGCTTCATGGAGTTTGATGTGTACTGATGGATTTTGGGATTGCTAGTACTTTAATGTTGTTGTGTGGGTTTGTTATGGATTTTGGAGTGTGGTTATGGAGTTGTCCTTGAGATAGCTGTTGTTGCTTTGTTGGCCATACCAAACTGGGCCATACATTTTGATGAATGCACCTTGTTCTGTGTAATGGTTGTTTGGAAACTTGCAGGCAATAAACAATGGACCTTTCTACCTAGTTTGGGTGAACTGATTTGCAGTATCTTTGAGATCTTTGCTGCAGTATTTGAGGCAATAATCAAGTCGTCAATCCCTGTACCAGGCCGTACCAGTTAGTGGGAGTTTGATGATGTTGTGTATGGATTCCATTGAATGTCCCTTGCTGATGTTTGTATCTCATTTGCTTAATGATGAAGACCATTTCTGAGCAGATTTATAAAGGATCCGTTGCTGTTTAATCTATTTTTACCCTATCGTACTGTACCAGCAGGCCATACTGTTGTGCAGCAGACATGAGGACCTTGGAGACTGGTCGCTTGAGTTTGGAGAGTGTTCCTTGAGGCTTGTTTGATGCCAAGACTAGAAAGGACATTTAGGATGGCTTTGGAGGTGGTCTAAATGAATATGCATGCATTTATATGAGTTGCATCCTCCCCATGTGCCACCGTGCAACAGCTACAGTGCTTAGTTTTTGTGTAGACTGTGATCAGCAGAAGACCTTATGGTATGAGTCATATTAAAGGTGTTTTCATTCTTATTCAATTGTTATCTCCTTCATTTGCAGTTTAGTCATAAGAGGATAGCACATTATTATTGATTATGGGTTGTTTGAGCTATTATTGAATGTTGCAGCCTATTACCTCTTCATTGTAATACTCATATTTGATGCAAATTGTTGTAATGGCTTCCCACTGAATAAGTGGATGTGCCAATGAGAATAGACTGCTTATTGCTTTGTATTGGCTTCCCACTGAATAAGTGGATGTGCATTTTCTTTCTACACTTCAAAGCTCAGGTTCCTGTTGAATAAGTGGATGCACCTAGATTATTTTCCTTGTACTTTCCCACTGAATATGTGGAAGATTGTTACTTCAGCTGTCTATGATTTGAATGCTAACTCTAAAGCACTTGTATGCTCTCACCTTGCCCACATCGGGATCTAGGTGATCAGAAAGGTGTGGAAGAATAATTGCTCCTAACATTTAGTGTCTTCCTCTTGTGTTTTCAAAAAAAAAATATAAGGGTAGCATTTTACAGTGGTATCAGAGCTGGTTTATGCCTGCCAACCTGTTGGGAGATAACTTTGTGCAGAGTGTGTTGGTGCCTGAATTGACTGTCAGTTTCCGAGCAAATTTTCATGCAGGCACCTTCCCAAAAAAAAAAATCCAAAAAAGTTCTAAGTCTTTGGGTCTCCACAGCATGTTTTAACATCAGCATCATATTTTCTTTGGAGGAGGTCATCATCATCGTGTTTCCAGACATCACCCTGATGTTGCTTGCGAGGGTCATCATATTTTCTGTCAGCATAATCTTTCGCTGGGGTGATATTCTAACATCGGGTGATCTTACTTAAGATCATCCTGATGATGTTGCTGCAAAGTCCTAAGTATGATCCGATCTTCATCGAGGTCATCATATTTGAACATCGGGTGATCTTAGTCAAGATCATCCTGATGTTGTTTTATCACTTCATGTTCATTGTTTTATCACCCTGATGATGCTGACGTCATTCTTATGTCAGGGTGATATCCGTTTTTCTACCTGTTTGCATCATGATATTTCCGAAGGGAGATATTCGCCTATCGGTTTCATGCATTGTCCAATGGGGGTGATCATTTCAAATATCAGTCACATATTCATATATCACCCCGATCTTATAGTGGAGCTACAGTGCAGCATGATATGTGTGCATCAGGATGATATTTCCAAATATCCGGTTATCTTCCGAATATCATCCTGATGCCGATGTATGGTGACGTCATCAAGGTCCGGGGGGGTCATATTTCTAACACTGATCATCTTGTGGAGATCCCCCGATATTTGCAAACATGACGATGACGTCATCCGAATATGAGGAGGTGCGCGATAGGCAGATATGCTGATGACGTCAGCAGGATATGACGGTGACGTCATCAGGATGTTCATCGGCCAGACATTTGGTATCGGCTAAGCAGGAGGATCTTCCTCCGATGCATCAAGTTGTGCCGATGAAGGCGATTATCATGTAGGTGATATTGCGATGATGATGCTGACGTCAGGGTGATATTTCAAGCAACAGGATATCATGCTGCTGGAGGATGATGAAGGTCTTATACTAGTGTCGTCGGGAGCAAAAGCACCGACATCATATATGCTCGCGACCTAGTATATAAAGTGTTGAAATGGTTGCTACGAGGTGCATGTGGGATAATTCGATCCTGCATATTTTCAAATATCATGATAATGTATCTTGGCGGGAAACGATTGTGACGCACAGTTTTCTGCATTTCCCAAGGCCGCGGGTTGGTGCGCCATTAATGGAGATTGTTGCAGAGGTATGGGCGATGGCGTGGACGGATCCAGTACCCGACTGAAGTTGTACATCCACGGCTGGCGGCTCATGGCTCAAGATCCTCTTCTGTCCCCTCTTCTACCTGCCGCATTCAATGCGTTGAGCGCCATTTTTCTGATACTGTGTATCTGGCAGGATTTTTGGTCAACCATGTAATTAATTGTTGTGGTACACTCTCTGGCTGTTATAAGCAGACTGTGTTACCATTGTTTAGGGGGTTGAAAGTTGAAGATTTTTGGCTCTGTAACACAATACAGTCTGTTTTGGTTGCTCTGTACAGTTAAAACTTGTGAGTTTATGTATCTCCTATTGTACGATTTGGCATGAATCCACTGATTTCATGGTTAATCTTATATGAATAATGCTATGTTTGCATGTGTTATGCTGATTCTGTCTCCAGTTTTGCATGTATCTTTCTTACTGCAATAGGGATGCCATAAGTATAGACAGCTTAACACTCTGTATTGGGAGATATCTGTAAGGCAGATATCATGTGTATCCCCCTGAAATCCAGTTTTAGCTATTCATGCTAATCATTCACAGGTGTATGTCTACCGACTCCAAGCCCTGGATAGGCACCAATCTTGCTCTGTGTTGAGGTTATATACCATGTCCAGCTTTGCATCCAAAATTCAAATCAAACCATCTCTTCCTTCCACCTGTTAGTTGTAGGAGTAGGATTAGGATCCCTGCATGCTCTCATACCCAACCAGACATTATGTCCAAGAATGTTGCCAACCTTGTGATTTGTTACACAAATCTTGGTCCATACATGAGAGTATTCTGCCTGTTGCTGTCAAGTTAAATCCTTCTGTCATTGAGCCAGTCAAGGTTATACTTTTATCAAATAGGGAAACCCCCCTTGGTGCGGCAGAACCAGAAGTGAAGGGGAGGAGCTCACGCAACCTCCTGTACTCAGTTGGCTGAATCTGCCTGTGCATTAGAACTGGCAAACCCTAATGCTGATTCAGAAGAAAAACCAACAGAGTGCATGTTCAGAATTTCTAGTTGCATGTCAGAAAATTTCAGTGGTTTGATGAATTCACCTTCACCAGTCAAGATGGATAAAACTTTGTCTTAGAGGAAGACTATGGCAAGAGAGAATCGGAGCAGATGTCCTCTTTCAAAACACTTCAAGGATTCTTTCAAATGTGACCAACCTAGAAACTTGCAGAAAGAAGTAGTGGGAAGCTCACTATTTGCATTAGGAAATGATTTGGAGATGTTACACATGTCTAAGAACGCTCTTCTCAACAAGTTGGGAGAAGTTGAGAGCCGTTTGACCAAGGTCAAACAATCAGAGTGTAGTAATTTGAAGTGGTCTTTGAAGCCATTAATGATTGCTTTGATTCAACCTAAACTGATGAAACATCCTCATGAAGATGTGAGACTTGCAATCACTCTTTGTCTATGTGAGATCACAACAATCACAGCTCCTGAAGTTCCTTACAGGGAGGCCATAATGAAGAAAATGTTTCAAAGGATTATTGAAAGTTTCAGTGGATTGGCTGATATAGAAAGTCCTTCCTTTGTAAAGAGGGCTGCAATACTTGGAATTGTTGCAAATTTTGGTTTTGGAAACATCCTGCTAGATATGGGGTGTGAGGAAGAGATTCAGCAGCTATTTCACCATTTCTTTGCTACCATTAGCAAATCTCATGAAGACCAAGTTATAACAGCCATGCAACCCATTATGGCTTTGATCATTTCTGAGAGTGATGAGGTATCTCAGCCACTCTTGTCTATTTTATTGGCTAGTCTAAAGAAGAATGATCAAGAATCCTTATCAATTGAGCAAGTTTTAGCTGAAATGGTGCTGATTCAGTGTGAAGACAAACTAAGACCTTATTTGCAGAGGAGGGAAGAGGATGGTTGCATAAGGATGGATCAAGTTGATAAGGGTGAGTTGACATCAAAAATTTCTGATGTGTTTGATGGAGATGTCAAATTTTTTACCTTGGAGCAAGTTAATGGAGCTTGTGAGAATCTTGTTGGCCTTGAAGGCACAAAAGAGTGTGATGATTTTTCAAATGTTGTAGTTGAAAATCCAATGACAATTTATGAGGAAGAATGTTGGAATTCCCTTGTTGAAGACAGTGAAGTCCTTAAAACAAAAAGAACAGACTTTGCAAGTCCAATATTTGATGAAGAGTTTGATGATTTTGAAGATTTTGAAGATGCCTTTTCTCTAGAAACAGAAATGAAAATGATTGATAGAATTCTAGAAGGCGATTCTTCATGCAAGCCTGTGGTGTGTCGAGCAAAATGCTTTGTTGAAGACATGAAGAACAGAGTTGATATAGCAGAAATAGAGTTTGAAGTTGTTGAAACTTGGGGAACAACCCTTAATATTGAGCATCTTCATCATCCTAGTGAAGGTAGTGCTGATTGTAAATGGGATTTTCCCATGCAAATGGAGGAACAATTTGTCTTCTCAGAGGGATCAGTTGATGAGCATGATGAAAGGGAGCTTGTTGAAAGCCTTGAATCAGCCCCAATTGTTGGCTCATAGTTGGAGTTTGGTGATGCCACTTCTTTTGATCAAAGTGACAATGGAGACGACAACTTTAAAGTAGCTGATTTCAAGAGTCATGCCTCTAAGGACAAAACAAAAACATTAGTGTGTGCAGCTAATTTGGATGTAGAAGCTAGTGAATTACCTAATTTTAAGGATCAATTGTTAGTCACAGAAGACAAGGTTGTGCAAACTTTAACGCACTTGGACAGCACACATAAGTTCATTGAAGAACACATTTGGAAGGCACAAGTTGAAAGGAGAAAAAAGGGCATGGAAGGAGGATCTTCACTTGATGATTGGCATGTAGTCTGTTGTACCCAATCAAATTTTCTTTTGCTTCATTAAGGCATTTTGAGAAAGTCTAGAAAAATTTTCGTCAAAAAAGTCAAAAAGTCAAAATTTCTAAAAATAGACGTCAATTAAGGTTTTCTGGGTTTCTTCAGATATGGATGCTGGCAAAATTTTCTAAAAATAGAAAGTTTCTAAAAATAGAATCTCTGATTCAGGTGTCGTGCCTGATTCTGATTGGCTGATTTCGCTTCACGATCAGGGTGGTCCAGATGGAATTTGCAAAAGGTCGTGTTTTCTCTACTGGGTCAATTCTGTTTTTTCAGAAGGTGAAGCACGAGCTCCGGAGCCATCAATGGAAGTTCATCTGCCAGAGATCAGTTTCAAGTCTTCCAGGCTGTTCAGCTAATGCAGAACTGATGAACAGTCGTCGATTTGACGAAGAACAGGAAACGGAGCAGGATGGATCCGGAGTGAGGAGGAAAAGTTAAAAATCTTGAAATTTGACTAAGGCACAGATTTCCAAGCACCCTTGGAGGCCAAAGGCACCAACTTTTCATGCCTTAGATTTTTTTGTATTTTTCAAGAAAATGCTAGAAATACCTCTGTCTGTCAATTTCAGGGTCGACAAAAGCAGTCATTTTGGTCAACAGGCCCTAAAAAGCTAGAATCCACGTCAGATGTACCCAGGCTATCTAGTCCATCCCTCATCCAGTGGTAGTTAACTGGCAAAACCTCGAAATCAGCAACAGGAAGTAGTTGTCGGCATGCAAAACAGAGCAAATTGTAATGAAAATTTGAAAATATCAATTTTTTTCTAAGGCACAAAAAACCAGGTGCCCCTGGAGGCTAGGGGCACCCAACTTTTCATGCCTTCAAATTTTTTACGCGTTTTTCGAGAAACGTCAAAAAAACCTCCGTCAGCCCGTTTCCAGGTGGTCAAACTCAGTCAAAAGCTTGAAAAAGCTGGGATTCATCTCAGGTATGTTCAGACAGCTCAATGCACCTCCCGTCCTACTTCTGCAGTCATCTGGATGACAGAAAACGATGATCACACAAGACCTGTTGGCACAAAAATCGAGGAATGCAATGAAAATTTGAAAATATTAAATTTTTTCTAAGGCACAAAAAATCAGGTGCCCCTGGAGGCTAGGGCCGCCCAACTTTTCATGCCTTAGAAAATTTTCATGTTTGACAGTGTTTTCTCGCAGCCGTTTTTCGTTCTTTGTCCGACAATAGGTTTCAGAGGTCAGATTTGCAGTTGATCGTCGTCGAATCATCAGTCCGAGGCTGGGGATGGAATCACGATTGATAAATCTTCAAGGTGCCATGATTCGTTAGCTTTTTCAGTCAACGGTGACAGTTTGCTATCTTGTTGAAGTCAAGGACAGGCTATACTAGAGTCAAAACGAGTGCAAAAGTGGCGAAACGAAATAAAAATTGGCTAACACTTTTGCAACCTCGCGTGTTTGATGACATCATCAAAGAAACTTTTTCATCATCCTCACACATGAAGCCATAGGCAACTATAAAATAGGGATTCTTCCTATTCGAGTATATCAACTTGGATTTGTGCTTTAAAAATTGCTTTCTTCATGGATAAGTTTTAAGTTTTATGCTCTCACAAAGAAAGTTGTTTTTTCGCCCTAAAATTTTATAAAGACAAGCTTTGGGCTGCTTTTATTCATTATTTTTGCAGGTTGCATCCAGAGGAAGAAAGCATATTTTTCTTCTCATGAAGATTTGAGAGCCCAAACGAAGTGCTTTTTCAGTGTTCTTCATAATTTCGGGATTGGGAAGCACAGAGGCACACTTTTTCAAGGTCCTTTTTTCTAGGGGGTCATTTTTCAGAAACAAGGCCGAAGCTTTTTCAATTTTCATCGAAATGGGTCCACCTGGATTTTCATCCTCTTGAAGATTGGAAATTTTTATATTTTCTCTTCTTTCCTTCCTGATGATGGATCACGAAGTGTGATCCGAAACGTCGATCCAAATAAGCTACACACAGTGTTTCCAGAAGCTTGATATAATAATCTATCATGGACTGTGAAAATATCATGTCTACTAATTTTTATATTTTCGAAAATCTACTTTTTTGCTACTTTTTCGGGAAATCCTCAGCTTTTTCAAAATCTGACGATCTAGGTTGCTTCAGAGCGGAATTGTCTACAAAACCCATGTGCCAGCTTTTTCACTCAAACTATGCTTTTTGGAGGATATTATTTCCCAAAATATCCATGGATGATGTCACCAACAGGACAGCAATGAAGATGAGGATGAGACACAAAAAGCAGCTTTAACTCAATGCTTTTTGTTTTAAAGCATTTGCTTTCATTCAAAGCTCATCCATTCTTTATAGAAAGAAATCACTTTGTATTAGTTGGAGTTTTCTTTGCTTTAAAGCATTGGTTAGTTGTAATCTTTGTCTTAGAATAGAAATAAAGCTTGCAAGTTGGCAAGTTAGTTAGATAAAATCAAGGAGATTTTAGGGTTCCCTACTCCTTTGATTATTTATAAATAAGGGCAGCCTTGCCCATTGTAGGTAACAGTAATGGTAATTGTGATAGCAAATTTGCTGTGCCTATTCTAGCCTGCAGAACTTGTTATTCCAAGTGCTCGTTCACTCTGTGTTATTTGTTCTCCAGTGTTTGATCGCTTATTGTATGCCTGTCTTTTGCTATAATACTGTTGTCTTGGAGTTGTATCAACTTTATGATATTGAAATAGAAGTCTCATGCCTGCCTTTTGCTCTGATTTTCTATCTCAGATCATCTAGTTTTGTCGTCAGATGTGTGGCTTGTGTAAATTTTATTTCAACTTTCATCATTAAAGTACAATGGGTCTTGTGATGTGAATCTAGGAGAAATTTATTTAAGTTTTTGTGTTACAACAAAAATTTTCTTGTCCACTTTTAATCCCTTTGCTCTAAATTTACTAAGAAGATTAAAAGCGTCGTTTAGTTTAGGCCTAGCTATAGTTAGAAGTTTTAAAAAGAAAAACCTCTTCTGCAGCGAAATAGAGTTTTATAACCTTGTGCTCGCAGCTAAGAATCAAAAAGAAGATAGGCAAATTTGGTTTTATTTATCTTTCTAGCAAACATCAGCAAAAAGGGAACTCCCCCTCACAATAGGAGAGTAGTTTATCTGTGCATAGCTGTCCGTTTCCAACTCGCATTCCAGAGGTGCGAATTGAAACGCCAACATAGTCAAAGAAGCTTTAGAAACATTGAAATCAGATTACTTGAATTTGCTTTCTGATCGAGATCATGTCATTGAGTTTGTTGATTGTACCAATGATGCATTGAGAGGAAAAGAGGTAGAGGTTGATAAGTTCACGTCCAAGCTTAAGTCAACTAAGACTTCTTTGGAGTATACTCAAAGGGCTCTCTTAGAAGTTAAAAAACAGCTTAAGGTTGCACATCAATTAAGGGAGCAAGAAAATGTCGAAAGAGCAAATGAAATCAAGCTGGTGATTGAAGAGCTTGATTTGATCCAAGAGGATTTTGACTTAGGACAACTTCCTAAGTATGCAGATTCAGAGTTGGAGCAATATGAAGATTTATCTGAGCATAGAGGTGAAAACAATTTCCAATCATTTGATAATCCCCTTTTTGATATGGAAGTTGAGTTAACTTTTGATAATCCTCTATTTGTGTTGAATAATGAAGACCAATTTGATGATAGCAACATGGAGGAAGATAGTAACAAGATATGGGACCCAGCTGAAGTATACTTATGGGATGTGATTTTGCACAGAGAGTTCGCCAACTCGAAGTTACCATCAATGGTTGAAGTCAAGATATGCAATGAGTTGAGTTCAATGGTTGTTTATTTTCACAATAGAGTTTATCCTACATTGCATTCTTCTTGTATGGTATTCCAAATTCCAAGTCTAAATTTATCAAGTTGGAATTTCCATCACAAAGTAGCATTCCATATGCATGATGAGGCTATTTCTTGGTTGAGTATGTATGCAAGTGTTTATCCTCTAGGTTTTGTAGAGGATAGGGATGATGGGAGGAATATTTCATGGATGATTTTGGAGTCAAATTTCTTTCATAAAGCTGTTGTCCATCATCCAATCAGCCATCATAAGTGTTCATTTGCATACATATTTATGGATTGGAGAGAAATTTTGGCCATGACTCTTAAATTTTGGGTGTAGTTTGCCCAAATGTCTTGTTACTATTGGAAGATTTCAGAATTATTGTTGTTGTTCCATTCTCCATTTTCTAAAATCTGATTTCCAGGGGTTAATTTCAGATTTTTACAGCCATGTGATTGTTCCTTTTATTGTCTTTGGCCCTTTGTGGGAAGGTGATAGATGGTTTCAGCTGAAAAGAACAAGTGTTTCAGCTAACATTGCTCCTTTGGTTCTTGAAAATCAAGTGATTCATGGTTGTTTGATGTTTATTTCAGCTTGTGTACAAGCTGATTTGTGTTCTCCCTTGGAGGAACGTCTCAAATTTTGGGTTCCAACACTGATTTCAAGTGGGATAAATTGTGATGTTGACTTGTTGGAGGATGCTCACTCCATTACTCACATGTTTGATGATGATATTGATATTTGGGATCCAAAGAATTGTGTGTTTGGCAAAATTCTTCAGAATATAGTGTAGAGGGTCAGTTGTGCAGTTTCCAAGTATATCAGAGTGGCGCAGCAGGATTGGGGTGGAGCATTCTTGAGATTGATTTGGGATCCAAGTGTATTTTTGCTAATCATGCAGATATCCCTATTGGTTGGTATGTATTGCTTGAGGACAAGCAATCTTGAGCGGGGAGGACTTGTAATGTCCCTATTTGGCGTTTAGCCAAATTTGTGTCCAATAGCCTATTTCCTTGAGCTTCGGTAGGCTAGCTAGCTTGGTTAGGGAGCTCTATAAGTTGTGGAGAGCACAGGTTCAGTTATTTGTGATGGTTTGCTTTGGATTTGAGCTTAGTTATGTTTCGGGATGGCTATGCAACTTTCGGAAGTTTACTCGGCTTCCCGAATAGCTCTCCAAGATTCTTGGAGGAATCATCTATTTTTAGAAAGTCACCTGAAAGGTGTCATTGTTCATCCCAAACCCTGTGGAGCATGTTGGTGCAATTTATTTAGCAATTTAATGAAGTTTAGGATTTTTCACAAAAAAGTTATATTTTAATGAGCTTATAATTAATTATTTGCACTTAGACTTATAAGTTGGCAAATAATAATAAAGTATAAGGGTATGATAGCTCATTTTCAAGGGGAAAAGTTAATCTTTTAATTTGTCACATAAAAGTGAAGGCTAAAGGGGTGAAATATTGGAGTTGAGAGAAAAAAGTATATTTTTCTATTTTATAATTCACTTTTATTGTGCAAATCCCTAAAAGATGCCTATAAAAGCAGGATAAGAGCTCATTCGGAGGGTTATGCTTGAGATTGTATTGTTATGTTGCTGGATTGAACTTGCGTGTTCTTCCTTTCCTTCTTGAGGATGAAAACCCTCTTGGAGAAGTTCAATTTTGGTGGTGAGATATCCACCCTAGCTGAAGGTGACTTCATTTCAAGAGTTGCACTGAGCTTCATGGAGTTTGATGTGTACTGATGGATTTTGGGATTGCTAATACTTTAATGTTCTTGTGAGGGTTTGTTATGGATTTTGGAGTGTGGTTATGGAGTTTTCCTTGAGATAGTTGTTGTTGCTTTGTTGGTCGTACCAAACTGGGCCATACATTTTGATGAATGCACCTTGTTCTGTGTAATGGTTGTTTGGAAACTTGCAGGCAATAAACAATGGACCTTTCTACCTGGTTTGGGTGAACTGATTTGCAATATCTTTGAGATCTTTGCTGCATTATTTGAGGCAATAATCAGTTCGTACAATCCCTGTACTAGGTCGTACCAGTTAGTGGGAGTTTGATGATGTTGTGTATGGATTCCATTAAATGTCCCTTGCTAATGTTTGTATCTCATTTGCTTAATGATGAAGACCATTTCTGAGCAGATTTATATAGGATTCGTTGTTGTTTAATCTGTTTTTACCATGTCGTACAGTACCAGCAAGTCATACTATTGTGCAGCAAATGTGAGGACCCTGGAGACTGGTCGCTTGAGTTTGGAGAGTGTTCCTTGAGGCTTGTTTGACGCCAAGGCTGGAAAGGACATTTAGGATGGCTTTGGAGGTGGTCCAAATGAATATGCATGCATTTATATGAGTTGCATCCTCCCTGTGTGCCACCGTACAGCAGCTACAGTGCTTAGTTTTGGTGAAGACTGTGATCAGCAGAAGACCTTATGGTATGAGTCATATTAAAGGTGTTTTCATTCTTATTCAATTGTCATCTCCTTCATTTGCAGTTTAGTCATCAGAGGATAGCACGTTATTATTGATTATGGGTTGTTTGAGCTATTATTGAATGTTGCAGCCTATTACCTCTTCATTGTAATACTCATATTTGATGCAAATTGTTGTAATGGCTTCCCACTGAATAAGTGGATGTGCCAGTGAGAATAGACTGCTTATTGCTTTGTATTGGCTTCCCACTGAATAAGTGGATGTACCTTTTCTTTCTGCACTTCAAAGCTCAGGTTTCCGCTAAATAAGTGGATGCACCTGGATTTAATTTTCATACATAGCTCAGGTTCCTGTTGAATAAGTGGATGCACCTGGATTACTTTCCTTGTACTTTCCCACTGAATAAGTGGATGCCCACTGAATAAGTGGAAGATTGTTACTTTAGCTGTCTATGATTTGAATGCTAACTCTGAAGCACTTGTATGCTCTCACCTTGCCCACATCAGGATCTGGGTGATCAAAAAGGTGTGGAAGAATAATTGCTCCTAACATTCAGTGTCTTCCTCTTGTGTTTTCAAAAAAAAAGGGTAGAATTTTACACTGTCACTCACTAGGGTAGAAGCAATAAATAGAGGAATTGTGTCTGGAAAAACTGCCATAACTATCTACTCTAAAGCATGCCAAAGCTCGAAATCAATTTTCTCACAAAAGAATATCACCATAACCAATGTGGAAATGTAGGGGCAACGGTAATCATTCTGAAACCCTACTGAAAACATAGGAGAGATGAGTATGGAAGTAGCTACAGAGTCATCTCCTATGATCAAACCATTTCTATCAACCAACTCCAACCACCAGATACTCCACTGCTGATCTGAAAAGACAAATCAACACAACTGCGGGTCAAGAGCTTAAGTCGTGTAGGCTGATTGGAAAGTGGACAGCAGTGCTAACACCCATTGTTACAACTCCAAGAGCCTCTAAAATATTAATCATAGCATGTGAAAACTCGCTATCTTGAACCCACACTGAGAGTAAACTATCAAAGTTTACATCACAAACCTTCATAAGATGAACTTTCTAAATTAGGAAGGTTCGAAGTAAACAATAATGACTGCTGTCCAAAACCGAAATCAGTGAGTTACAATCTGATTTTGGTGCTCTACACCAAGGACAACAGCAGCACCAACGGATTTCCCAAGTATGAGCATGCGTGAAAAGCATTGTGTTGTGCCAAAACAACTCATAAGTGCTTGGAAAACACCTCCAAGCAATCACCAACTAAAAATCCTCACTACCTCGACAAAGAATAGTGTGCCAAATCCCCTGAATGAGAGCAAACCATGATGTAAAGTGGCTGACCTGCAACCAATCAGCAATCTCCAATCTGAAATTCCGATTCATTCTTTGCCAAGTGACATCCCCAAGAGTGATCATTCGTTCAATGCTCCAATCCTCACTTAAAATCTTCTTCCAATCTACCTGTAGATGAAGCAATGAAATCACATAGTGGCTGGTAAGAAAAAGAACAGCACCTTTAAGTTTGAAATTTTGATCCATATCACTCCAAAGGTCACTCTTATGACTCCCAATAATCTCTGTCAATTCTTGTTGAGAATCCCAAGCATGGATACCCAACCAAGAATAATCTCCAAGGATCAATACATCCCATGAAGGGAATGCATCTCCAACTACATATGGAAAACATGCAACACGACTCATCAACTTAGTTAAGGCATGAAATGTCACACTTGTTGGCCAACTCCAAAACTTAAGACCAAACCTCATGCAAGAATGAAGCAACTCATAACGAATACCAACAAGGAAATGATCCTCAACTGAAATCATTAATTTGCATACCCAAGTTACCTTCCAATTCCTCATGTAGCAAGGAATGATGATGCCTCTCAGTGTCATCTCATTCCAAACGCAATCTTCATCTGTCTCCTCCTTTGCACATTTCATATCCAGTGGTCTCCTAGGAGGGTAACCATAATCCTCATAAAGTGAACCTGAATCAAAACCAAGCTGAATACCATAGTCCAACTCAAGTTTTGAATCTTCTCCCGGATCCCATACCTTGTTATTTTTACAAAGTGCAATACTACAATCAGGAACAACTCCATCATCCAACTCAAAGAGTGGATTGTCATAATTCATATCAACACACACTCCAGTAATGGGTTATCAGTAATCCCCTTAAATTTATTCTTGCAATCATATTCATGCAAAGGAAGTGAATTGCCACTATGATGAATACTAAAATCGAAACCCTCATACTTGTCATCAATGACTCCAAGGCTGCCCCAAATCACCTAAGCCTTTCCATTATCATTTTCAGCAGTAAATTGTGGATCCAAATCATCAAAGTCCCTAAACCTCTGCTCAAAGTTAGCTTCATGTGTTGGTAAATCAGATTTGTTCTCAAGAAAATAAACCAACACCATCAATGCCATCCTCCATGCATGCATTGTGTTCTAAAATCAGAACATCGTCACGATCAAAGGAAATTCATCCGATCTAGAATCCTCATCATACTTAGGTGTCATCACACCCGAATCCCATGTGTTACAAGGTTGATTGCTTTGTTCACTGTGCTCCTCCTGTGATGTTGTCTTTCTAAATAAATCACTCTCCAAATCAGCAATACTGATGTCAACGTAAGTATCTCTCTCCATAGGCTTGGTTTGAAAGTTAAATCCAAGGCCACCTATATTAACATCACCGGAATAAGATAAAAGATCATCAAAATTTGTTTTGAAGTCATCATCATATTTGCTTTCTCCATGCCCTTTTGTCTCCTCTCAATTTGGGCCTTCTAGTAAAGATCTTCAATGATCTTGTGAGTGTCAACAAAATGTACTAAGGCTGCAACAATCATATTCTCTGTGACTTTCAGCTGATTCTTCAAACTATGTGTCTTAAAATCATCATCTTGAAATACATTTTCTGATTGGTCCTCCAATTCGGTCCCCTCAAGGTCATCTTTTTTGCATAGTTTAGGTTCACAAGTTAGGACAGCCCCTTGGTCAAAAGGATAGTCATCCGCTGCTGCAATAATTTTAGATTTGTTAGCATTTTAATTTGCACCTTTCAGTGCAACACAAAATGGAACAACGTATACAGTAAAACTGTTCTTCGAATTAGAAGGGGAAGCTCCCTCAAACAAGAAATTTTAAAAGACAAACACGAATGACCTATCTTTTTGTTTCTCAGAGGCATGAGCACAAGGCAATTTCAGCTCTTCTGCAATCCTACGAGAGGTTTTTGAGTAGAGCAGAAGAATAACTTAATCTAAAACACACTTTTGCTTTCTTCAATTAAATCCAGAGATTGAAGAAGGTGAATGAACATAGGCGAGCTGATTTAAGGGAAAACACAAACAACAATGAAAGATTAAAGACAAATGATTATGCATAAAATCACAAACATTCGCTTCCAACCTTAACAATACAAAGCCTGCATAAAGTTAAAGCACACATCTATCCTTAAAGCAACAAAATACGCAACACAAATTGAACAATAATATGAGAGCAATAAAAGCTTCAACATTTACCATTAAGAAATAAAGTGTGTAGAATACACTTATTTATACCCTAAAACAAAAAGTGCATGAAAGGGAAAAGAAGAGTTGAACTAATACTCTTCAACCTAAACCTAATGTTGCATGTAAGCTTGCAAGCTTATTAGCATATTAAAAATATAAAAGATATGTCTCATGCAATTCAGTTAACTGAATTTGCATGTTATTACAAAAAGAGTTCCAAAAATACATGGTTTGCATGATTTCCAAAACAAATCTAAAAATAAATATAACTTGAAACATCCCCTATGGATATTTGCCCCAATTTTTCCAAATGTTCCACAGAAAATTTAAACAAACAGTTTGCATGCAACTGATTTCAATTTATCCAACAAATTATACTAAACATCATATAATATCAGACTGAAATAGAGATTCTGAAATTAAATGTTTCATTTAAATCTTCAGTAGAACAACAGCAATCTCCGTTTAAATGGTTTGCATGATTTCCAAAACAAATCTAAAAATAAATATAACTTGAAACATCCCCTATGGATATTTGCCCCAATTTTTCCAAATGTTCCACAGAAAATTTAAACAAACAGTTTGCATGCAACTGATTTCAATTTATCCAACAAATTATACTAAACATCATATAATATCAGACTGAAATAGAGATTCTGAAATTAAATGTTTCATTTAAATCGTAGTCACAGAACTTACAGTCAAATTTGATAACCAGAAAGATGAATTTGAAGCAGAAGGTGAGACACCTAAATAATATCTCCAACAGACAATGGGTTTCCGTCCACTGCCTCTGCCTCCAAGCTCGAGGGTTTCCGTCCTCAAACCTGTTGAAAGCCAAGCTTCCTAGAATTCTCCAAGAGAAAATAATAACCAAGCATAAACTAAGCATAGCTGAAAGTGAGCTCTTGTAACACTTTAATAAACTCCTCATAAGAGCTCACTCACACTTTTAACCAATGTGGGATAAAACATAACTTCCCTTTTGCCTTTTTGATGTCTCATGTATTTTAAAATAAGGGGCCCCTTTTATTATTCATTTCCCCACTTAACTTTGACTCACATTAATAAAGTTAAATAATTGAATTTAACTTTAAAATTTAAACTTTATTAATGTGGAGATGAATTAAACCAATGGAGCTGAAATCATCTGACGATAATAACCAATTTTCCATTGAAAAGACACTGTCACTGGGGATCACGGCCCACCCGATGAATTACTATTAATAGCATTAATGACTTACTAAAAATAGTAAGTATACCAAACTACCTCCAAACACCCCGGATTGACCTGCGACGAAAATTGCCTAGACCAAAAATCCTCAAGATTCCTTAAAAGCCCTGGTTAGCCTACAGAACCAAGGAGAAATAGGCTAACAACAACACCATACAATGTGAGCTAGAAAAGGGGACATTACATAACTGTTGGATGAATATTTTGTCTTTAACTCACTAAAGGCAAAATGGTTATATCAACCACAGTGTGATGAGATATTATCTCTCCTCTCAGCAAGGGGAGGCCCCCTTTTATTGCCAAATACAAACTAATAAATATTACAAACTTATTTACACTAAATACTAACTTCAAGGTGATTCTATATCATCCATTTCTCTTTTTTCAGAAATGATGTTTACAATTCTCAATATGAAATTCAACACAAACGGATAATTAAAACAATACCAGTATATTTAAACCACGAAAATACAAAGTTTCTCGTTGCTCCTTATGCCAATTGAAAATGAAAGATTTCGGAATAGAGTGCAGCCCAAAGTCTTCACTATATGCCGATATAAGATAACACGATCACGAACAATAACTTGCAGCCCAAAGTCTTCAAGTTACTTCTCATTCACAAACTTAAATGTAAATTTCAAATATGATATAGCAGCATAAAGTCTACAAAATCAGATTTGAATCACCCTCTAAACACTTGATTTCCACGCTCACAATTTAAACATTCATACAAGATAATGTAATAGAAAGGACATAAGAACAATTCTATAACATTACAAACTTGCTCCAAAACAAAGATTGGATGCCAACTTGATTCTTGATATTGCTTGAAAACTGATTTACAAAATAAGCTCAAAGTCTCAAATTGCTCTTCAAAATGACAGCGCTTCGCTTCAATAGACAAAAGATAAAAATTACAATAGAGGCCCTCTTTATTTATAGTGAGAGGCCATGAGATAATCTAGGAAAATCTAACTACTTTGGCTTATTCAATAGAGGAGTCCTTATTGATTTGGGACTTCCTATATTTTTACATGTAATTACATATGGAAAAAGTACATGTAAAAGTGTCCAAAACTACAAACAAAGTACATATGAAAATACAAAAAATAAACTAAGGCATGACAACTTGCATCAACTCTCGTTCCCATCCTTCTTCAGAAAATCCTCAAACATTGTCAACAATGTTTGCATCTCAAGGTTATCCAGTCTAGAAGTGTTCTTGGAAATGACACGAGTCCTTGCTACTGAATCTTTCACAGAGGTAGCAGCCTTCTCATGCTTATCCAAAACTACCTTGAGAATGTCCAAGGTCAACTGTATATCTGACAACTTATCCATACAAGCCACTGAGAAAGATTGATCTTCGAACTCCTTTGGATCATGTTATTAAATGCCTGTATCATTTCATCTATGGAAAGAAACTTTTGGTCTCTTTGACTGGAAATTGCAGTAGCGAGGGAGAACTGAGCAGCTACATGGGCTTTGAGGGGCTAAAGTGCGATGAAAGCGAGAAATGGCGCGAAAGCGGGCAATGGTTAACAAATGTAAAAAATTCCCCAGAGTTAGAGAATTTTTGGAGGATAATGCACGGGCGGCAAAAATTGTCGCCCTTGCATGTGACAAAGGGACTAACATGCACGGGCGGCAAAAATTGCCGCCCTTGCATGTGACAAAGGGACCAACATGCACAGGTGACAAAAATTGCCGCCCTTGCATGTGACAAAGGGACTAACATGCACAGACGGCAAAAATTGCCGCTCTTGCATGTGACAAAGGGACTAACATGCACGGGTGGCAAAAATTGCCGCCCTTGCATGTGACAAAGGGACCAACATGCATGGGGGGCAAAAATTGCCGCCCTTACATGTGACAAAAGGACCAACATGCACGAGCAGCAAACATCGCTGCCCTTGCATGTGACAAAGGGACCAACATGCATGAACGGCAAAATTGCCGCCCTTGCATGTGACAAAGGGACCAACATGCACGGGCGACAAAAATTGCCGCCCTTGCATGTGACAAAGGGACTAACATGCACAGGCGGCAAAATTGCCGCCCTTGCATGTGACAAAGGGACCAACATGCACGGGCGGCAAAAATTGCCGCCCTTGCATATAAAGATGCACGGGCGGCAAAAATCCCCACCCTTACATATAAAGAAAATTTACTAACTCCCAAAAAGTGAAATTTACAATTAGACTTGTTTTGCAAAATTCAAGAAACCGACACAAGTTGACGCTCGAAAGGACGTTCCAAGGCTAGGAGACCACGCACGAGGGCAAATGCGATTCACCTCGTTTTGCATGCTTAGAGTTGTAGGCTACAAAACGGACAAGTATCATAGGGGTCATCCTACAAATTGAGCGCAGCTAAATTTGAGGATAACAATAACTTTGAAAACACTGAAAAATGGCTAAGTCTGAGAATTGAGATTTTGCTCAAATTCATCAACCTTAGCCTCTTCTGGGATAATGATAGAATCTAGGTGGACAGTCTTCGTCTGCGGGATGATGTTTACATCCTCCACTGTCTTCGCGAGATCCCAATACTCATTTTCTGCCTTGTCGAATTTTACCATGATCTCGGCCAAAAGGTACATCTTCTCCACATGAGGATCTCCACAAAATCTCTCACGAATCAACTATATGAATTCATTTTGCAAGTCATGTAAAAGGCAATTTACACCATCTGTGAAGTATCTGCAAGGGATGCACTAAATAAAATCTCACATATTTCTCCACATTCAGGATCTTTTCTTTCCACATAGCCAGAATTGAGGCTGTCCTTAGAAGTCTGAACCAAAAAGGAATACTGCTAAGTCCATGAAAAGATTGTAGACCTCTAATCTATTGTCATTGGCTTCATACCAAGTGTCTGCAATTTCACCAAAAGCCTATCATAAATAGGCACCATCTCGATCATACAATCTGACAAACTATCAATTCCAAGGATAACATCCTTGGAATTTGCCACTGCTCCAGACAACTTGGCAAGAGCGTCGACACCTTTCACTATGAAATCTTCTATCCAGTCCTTCGTGTGTTTGTCGTAAACAACCAACTGGTTCAACTATCTCTAGTCATCCAAAGACTCCATTACCTGTGGCAAAAGAAGAGAAGGTTGTGTAGAGGTGTGCAAAAGTTGAGAAATATATTGTCGTAGCTGTTTGTTCTCCCCTTTAAGGGCAGCCTTGTCCTCTCCATCCTTCAACACTCTCTCCTTCAGGGTATCAACTGCAACCTCCAACATGTTAACCGCGGCATGCCATGTGCTTCTACCCAAGATGGCCTTAATGATCTGAAAATCATCAGGCTCTACATCTACCGCAGTCTTATCCTATGGAGGAATAGCGGTCTCTAGAATCATCTCACCCTCGGGAGTCCTCAAAAGCCTCAACTGCTTCTTCAATTTGTTTGCCGCAATCTCCCTGTATGAACTGTCAAAAGTGCCAAAATCTAGCTAATAAGAGGGTCTCTTCCTCTACTCTCCAATCACCCTATGCAACTACGTGGGAGGAGCCCTTTTTGGCTCCGCTTCTGGCTCGGCTTCTGGCTCAACTTTCGGCTCAACCTCTGTCTCCTCGACTCCTATGAGTCAAATGGCATGGAAGTGTTACGTACAAGAGACTCATGAGGTTGTCTCTGTAGGCGGTGATTGTGAATCTTCATCAGAAGAAGATGAAGGCAAAGAAGGCTCTATGGAAGATAAGTTGATCGCATTAAGCTGTTGATGAACTGGCGCTCTGGATTGAGTCCTAGCCTTTTGGATCACCCTCAAGGGTTCTTTCACAGGAATGTTGGCTCCCTTGTCCTTCTCGCCTACCACCTTGGATTTCAATCGTGTTACCAAACGAGATGAAGATGGTTGCTCTACTGTTGGGGTTTTGTCCTTGCGAACTTTGTCTCTTGTTTCCCTCTGTGCATTCAGGAACACCCAACTGCGCTTTACAACCATGCGCGTCCTTTCCGTAATGGAAACTAACTCCTTGATGGACCAGTCTGTCTGCGGCAAAGGCTGCTGATCAATTTTTTCCTTAGTAAATTTAGGAGAAAGAACATTATTCTCCTCATCTGTCAAGCCTTTAACATCCTCATCTAGGAACGCTGGAATTTGCTCCAACGTGAAGCGATTGTAATCACATCGGCAAAGCTCGAACTCATCTTCGCAATTGGCCCAATAATCTTCAATGGAGGGCATATGGGCGAACTTGCCACCAACTCTGGATTTCATGACCTCCTTCGGATCATAGGTGCATTTCTCCTTGAATGTCTTGAAACTAAATCTAGCCATCTCTTCCCCAATAATCTTAGCATCTGCGGCAGATTTGCACTTGTAGATACCGAGTTGGATAGGGAAACCAACTCCATGCTTATGCCTACTGCGTAGCAAAGTGTGAACTTTTGAACTCTGGCATAGGTACTCCATTAACACTACCTCATCGGAAGGATATCTCGGAAGCATGTATGGATAAGAAGTAAATCCATACACTTGAATGTATGAAAAAGTGGGAAACTGTGCGGTTGAGCAATGTGATCATGATGGCAAATTCATCTCTGAATTCTCTGTGGCTTACATTCCTCGAAAGTGTGGTTCTCTTCTCCTTCAACCACTTTGTCGACTGTTTCTGGCACTTATCAACATGAGTGTTCCATACCCTGTTGCACTCCTCAAGATCTAGATTGAAGGACTCTTTGAACGGCGGAATGGAGAAGGCAAACTCGATATCATCTGATTTGAGGCTAGCCAACACTCGTCCATCAACTGCTCTAATTTCCCGTGTCTCAAGGTTGTAATGCTTTATGCAAACAAGTACGAACTCTAGGTATTGAACCGAGATAGGGAAAGAGTCGGCTTCAGTAAGCCCGGAGTAAACCAAGTTCTTTGCCGCAGTGCTACCAGCTCTCATCATGGCATCCAAGTCAAAACCCTCAGGGGCAACTTGCAATATATCCGTCTCCTTGACCTTCGGGTACTCATAAATGAGTGCCAGTTTGGCCTCCACAGTGATAGAAGAATATTGCGTCTTGGCTTTTTTGGCTTGTAGGAGTGTTCTTTGTCACTGTCCCGCACTGTATGATACAAAATCAAACCTTTTCTTGCTCACTGTTATGAAAAATCAGACCCTTTTTCTCACTGCCAAACTCAAAAATTTTGGAAAAAAGTGAATATTTTGACCTTGGGAAGCAGAATTTCTGAGTTTCTTTTTCAAATTTGCCCTTAGAAATGGATGCAAAGGTCAATTTTAAGTGTTTTTAGGTGCTGGGATAGCACAAAACCACAAAAAATGACGCTTTTTGGTCAAGATTTTGACTAGAAAAAGTGACTTTAAACGTCTGATTTTTGTCTTCTTGAATGTCGAACCTGCACTTTGTGATGACTTCTCTTCAAAAATCTCTTCAGATTTGCCCTCTTGATGCTCCAAAACAATGAAATATGCCTTTATACAAGCTGGACCTGCACAAAAATGGAAGCTTTTCTCCAAAATACCTTCAAATTTGACCTCTATATGGTTGGGAATGAACAAAATCTTCTTCAACCTGCTGTAGCAAAACAAAAATATGCTCTCCAATCTTCAAAGAATGAAAATAATTCTTTCCTAGAGGCAGCACTTGTCTTTTATAAACCCTCAGCTTTGCTTTTTCTTATTTTTAGAGCATGCAAACTCCTTGCTTTCTCCAAATCTGCCTTCTAAAAATAAGATGTTTTTTTCTGCCTTTGATCATGCAAATTGATTTGAGTTTGATTTGAAAATGAATTGCATATTTATAGCCTTTGAAAGGCATGCATATTTGAAGAGATGCATCCAATGCTAGGTGGGTCGGCCAGCTTTTAAATAGAATTGTTTTTTTTTTGTTTTGTTTGGGCGAAATCAATGAAAATCAGGGGCGCCCAGTCAAGGGCGGATGCGCCTTCCCCATGGCATGTGCGCCTTTTCCATGGCGCGCCATGCTTGAAGGTTTTTTTCTCAAAATTTTGACTGCGCTTTGTGAGCGCCCTCCTTTCCCTTCCAACGCGTTTAGCAGCCCTCTAGCGCATGTGTTATCTCTTTAGCGCACTTTCTCACCGACGCGCGCGCCTTTAGCACTTTCCTTACACTTTGCCAACAAGGTAATTGAATCCTTTTTAGCGCGCCTTTGCTTGATGCCTTGTGTTTTTTGAAGATGACTTGAATGCTTTTCCTTTTATAGACAAATGCCTAAGGAAGTCGCGTGGTTTGGAGTGCGTTTGGAGCATTGTATGGGTGGCGAACGTGCCTCTATAATGGCACACGCGCTTCTTATAGGGAGCGCTCCATACCTTGGCAAGACACACTTTCAAGCGCTCTTAACTAGAACTTGGCACACTCTCATTTTTTGAGTTTGGAGTAGGTTTTAACTTTGAAAAAAAATTCAAATATTTTCCTTTTAACTTGAGGCATGCCTAGGCCCAAGTGAGCGCCTTGGGTCAGGCGCACCTTTTTTGTTTTCGCTCATTTTGAAAAGTCTTGCCTTAGTGAAATTTTCACTTAAAACCTTGACTTCATCTCGCTTTCGTGTTCTTCCTAGACCTTAACCGTGCCTTTGTAACTTTTGATCCTGACTTGACGATTTGACCTTCACCTTTTGGCCACTTTCCTTTGCCTTGAAACTTTATGGAGCTCCTTCCTTCATCATGGCACGCCTGAGTCTAGGCGCACTCAAGTTGCCTTAGTCATTTTTAGCTCTTTGAAACTTCAATTTGATCTCACCTTCCTTTGACGTGCTTTGAAATTCATTGACATGCAGGTTTAGCAGAAGAAATCAACATGGGCAAATGAGCTTAAAGGCGTTGGTTTGATAGTACATGTTAGGATGGATGCATACGAATACGAAAGTTTTTCGTATGGGTACAATAGAATCAACTCTTGGTCTCAGATGAGAAGGTGATACAAGTCCTTGTAAGTTTGGACAACTCACATGAGTTGGCTGAAAGCCTCATTGGGAAAGCTCAAACGGAGGAGAGACAAAAGGGAATTGAGAATGGAGTCACCCTTGCAAATTTGCAGATTATCAAAGATTCAATGGAGACCATGAAATATGAGTATTTATATGTGATTAGTGACAGTGATCATGCCCTTGAAATTGCAAGAGAGGAGAGAAAGGTGGATGAGCTCATCTTTGAGCTTAATGTGACAAAAGACAAGTTGCATGGTACCCAATTGGCGCTTCAAGAAGTTGAAAAACAACTTCTTGTTGTTACAAACTTGAGGGAACTTGAAAAGGGTACAATGGCGGAAGAAATTCAGATGGTGATTGACGAGATTGATACTCTTCAAGAGGAGTATGATTTGGAGATCATGCCAAGGAAATCAGAAGTTGCATGGGCAGATTTAGTTGGGTTTGAGAAAGAGCAAGGTAATGGCTTTCATATTCATGATAACCCTCTCTTTATCATAGATGCAGAAGCAACTTATGATAATCCTCTTTTCATATTGGATGATGAAACAACTCCTGATAGAGGCAACACATTAGATGATAACATCAAGATATGGGATCCAGGAGCAATTCCAAAAATTGAGTTAGAGTATGGTTCTCACTTTGTTGGTGTAACAGAATCACATCATGAGGAAGTATTGAACCTTATGGTTGGTAATCCTCCTGGAAGACCACCGAATATGAAATGTGCAAATGAGGAGACAGATGAAGATGTATTTGGAGTGAGATGACACTAGGAGGCAACTTCATTCCTAACTACATGAGGAACTAGAAGGTAACTTAGGTATGCAGTTTGATGAATTCAGTTGAGGGTTATTTCTTTGTTGGTACTCGCTTTGTATTGCATCATGCTTGCATGAAGTTTTGTTTTGAGTTTTGGAGATGGCCAACAAGTGGGACATTTCATAAATTAACTGAGTTAATGAGTTGTAATTCATGCCTATCATATGTAGTTGGAAATGAAGTTTTTGCATGGGACGTGATGGTTCTTGATGACTTTAGACTCTTTGACATTAAAAAGTTATCAAAATGTGGTTTTGCGGTTGCTGGAAGTTTCATTACAGCAGCAAAGAAAGGAGGTTTCAAACTTGTCACACATGTCATCCACATGTGTGACAACCCATCCTTTGGATTGAGTGATGATCTAACGCATACTAATCCTTTTTGGGATTTGGGTTTGAGGACAGCAGTTACTCCATGTCCCTTAGTTGTTGATGCTTCCATGGATGGGGTTCAAGAGATTATCAAAGAAGTCACCAATTCCCATGATGAGCAAGATGCTATGGATGGCATTTGGAGTTATGATGTATACTTTTCTAGGTATGTTGGAGATCATTCTTGGTTGGTTATCCATGTTTGGGATCCTCAACAAGGATTGACGGAGCTCATTGGGAATGGTAGGAATGATCCTTGGAGGGATAAGGATTGAAATTTCAGAATTTATAGTGCTATTTCCTTCTTTACCAGCCATTTGGTGATTACATTTGCTCATTTACTAATGGATTGGAGAGAGATTTTGAGTAAGGAGTGGAGCAATGAACGAATGGTTACTCTTGGGAGTGTTCCATGGCAAGGAATGGGTCAGATTTTCAGTCTTGAGCTTGCTGTTTGGTTGCAGGTCAGCCACCTCACATCTTTGTTTGCTCTCATTCAAGAGAGTTGGCACATTATTTCTTGCCAAGGAAGTAAAGGGTTTCAGTTGGAGATTACTTGGAAGTGTTTCCCAGCCACTTCCGAGGTGTTTTTGTGCAAAATAATGCTCATTTCACATGCTTATACTTGGGAACTCCATCGATACTGCTGTTGTCCCTTATGTAGAGTGTTAAAATCTGATTGTACTTCACTGATTTCAGTTTTGAACAGCAGTGATTATTTGTTACTTCAGACCTTCCTAAGTCTGAGAGTTCATCTTATGAAGGATTGTGAGGTAAACTTTGATAGTTTACTCAAGGTGTTGGTCTAGGACAACGAACTTCCACATGCTTTGGTTCATCATTCAGAGACCCTTGGAGTTGGAACAGTGAGAGATTTCACAAGTCCTATTGATTATATCAAAACAGTTTAGAGGAGGCATATTAGGTCCAAGCAGTGTTTGGGTGAGTTGGAAGAATTCTTGCAAAGGATTGTTTTCCCTTTTGCAAGAAGTGTGGAGAAGGTTATGATTGTTGTTATGACACAGCATGACACATTGTATTTGGGGGTTCACAAACCTCCTAGATTGATTTGGGATCCTAGAGTAGTATTATTCAGGATGGATCTGATGGTTGTGTTTGACGAGTTGCTTGAGGGAAAGCAATTTTGAGGAGGGTGGACTGTAATGTTCCCTTTATGGCGCATAGACCTTTTGTGTGCATTATACTTGTTCCTAGTCCTTCGGAGGCTATTCGTCATATTTGAGAGAGCTCCAATGTTTGTGGAATGGTCGTGGATCAGTTTTTCAGAGAGGTTGATGTTGGCATTGAGCTCGGTTGGTGTTCAGGGTCACGATGATGCTTTCAGAAGCATTTTCAGCTTCACGGTTTGCTCTCCAAACTTCTTGGAGAAGCTGTCTATTTATAGTAAGTCACCCCGATGGCGTCACATTTCATCCCAAACATTCCGGAGTATGTTGGTATGGTTTAATTTGCATTTTGCTTCAATTTGGGACTTTCCACAAATTTGGTGATTAAATGAGCTATTTTATTAATGATATCACTTAAGTCACCTAAGGTTGGGAATATTTAAGAAAGACTTAAGTATTATAGGTCATTGGAAAGGGAAAATGTTTATTTATTTGATTAGGCACATAAAAAAGGGCACCTTTACTTGGGAAAAGAGAAATTATTTGAGTTGGAGTGAAAAAGAGTATTTTTCCCAAGAAATAATTCTTTTGTGTGTAACTCAAAAAGTGCCTATATAAAGGAGTTGAAAGCTCATTTGCTTCTTTATGCTTGAGATTGTATTGTTACTCTACTGGATTGAACCTGCATGTTCTTCCATTCCTTCTTGAGGACAAAAACCCTCTTGGAGATGATTAGTTTCGATGGTGAAAGATCCACCCTAGCTGGTTCAAGGTGATTTCACCCAGGAATCACATAGTGTTGAACATGGGGTTTGATGTTTTCTAGGAAGATATTGGTTTGCAATGTTTCTAGACCATTGTGAAGGAATTTTGGTGTGGGTTTGTGAAGTTTGTGGAAGTTTTTATTTGTAGTTGCCGATCCTTCTAGCTAGGCCGTACAAACCTGTTCATATCTATGAAAATGGCAATTCATTCACTAAGGATCTTTGACCATGCTTCTACCATATCTATTAAGGGGTTATGATCTGCATGTTAGGGTGATTATCTGCTACCATTTTGAGGTTGAATCTACAGGTTTTGATACTGAAAACACTTGTTGTACAACCCTGACAGGCCGTACCATCACTGCTGGGCGTGAGACTTTTCCTTGCTGGCCACTTAGGCTAGGGATGCTATGACTACTTCTTAGTTGGTGCCTGGGGTCTACAATTCTTTGCTGATGACTTTGGAAGGAGGTTGATGATTGTTCTTGCATTTTTCTGAGTTTTTGGGTATTCCATGTGCCGCCATACATCAACAACAATGATCAGTTTGGATGCAGCCTTCAGAAGCTGTATGGGTAATTGGTATCGATCATTTTTTAAGTGATTTTGATAATGTTTTATTGTTATCACTTACATATGCAGTTTGTTATCAAAGGGAAGCATATAATTCATGAATATGGGGGTTAGTCTGTTACTTCTCTGTAATTTGTTTCTTTATGATGCAATCTCATTGTAACCCCTCGATGGTTCAACCGCCAGTGAGGATGAATATGTTTAGTTTCTTTCATGGCTTTCCCGCTAAATAAGCGGATGTGCTTGCTCTTTTCTTGTTTATCTTCCCTACTGAATTAGTGGTTTGTAATGGCTTCCCACTGAATAAGTGGATGTGCCTAGTTTCCTATTCTGTTCTCCCACTGAATAAGTGGTTGCCCACTGCATAAGTGGATGTTTCCTTTCAGTTTCATTCCCACGATTAAGTGGATGCCTGTTGCATAAGTGGATGCCCACTGAATAAGTGGAAGTTGTTCTTATTGCTGGTTTATGGTTTTGAATGCTAACTCTGAAGCACTTGTATGCTCTCACCTTGCCCACATCGGGATCTAGGTGATCAAAAGAGTGTGGAAGACATTGTTGCACTTATCTTTCAGTGTTATCTGTTTCAAAAAAAAAATTAGGGCAGAATATTACAGGTTTTTGTTGGATTTAGGACAGACAACTGAGAGGGAGGGGGTGAATCAGTTGTCCAAAACTTTCTTCCAATTAATCACTTAAATCCTTTACTTAATTCAATAGCATAATGATAAATCAATTATGGAAACATAATGCAATAATTCAAGAGCGGAAACACATTAACACATAAGACACCAAGATTTTTGACATGGAAAACTCGGTTAAGAGAAAAACCACGGGGTGACTAACCCAAAATTGTATTCTCTGTTAGAAGAATAGGAAGAACAAAATGGCACATGCCAATTAGGGCTCACTGCTCGAGCACACTGCTCACAAGAGGCCCACTGCCTACAGGAGACACACTATCTACAGAATAATAAGTATTACATACTTGAACTGAAGAATAGCATCTTCATCATGCTTGAGTCAGTTCCATTTAAGCTCAATACTTCTTCTCTGCCTTTTCGCTCTCCTCCTTTCTACCACACTCTCATCTCCACAAGATACCTTTGAAATGACTTTACAACTCCTTATTTATACAAGACATCGACTTAGGGATAATCATCCAAGTCGGCAAACATTACAGAGCAAATACATAAATACAATATGACTAATTACAAAAAGACTTCACGCGGATCAACACACTGTCGGCCACACAGATCTGAGTCTTCAATTTTTCTTTAGGAACACGCCATTCTTCACAAAACATCTTCAAGATCATCCACAGGATGTGTAACTCATCCGGTCGGCCAGACTTAGGAAGAACACCATCATCCGGAAGAAATTCTTCAATTACGAGCTCAATCTTCAATGCGGACCACCAACACGAACTGGACACAATCTAAAGACCTCCACAAGCTTGCCTGAATCACCAAGAACATCCATACTACTTCTATTCACTGAAATCATTCTCTCCTTCATCTAGAATCTCAAGAACATAGTCTGTCATCACTGTCATATTGGAATAGATGCTTGCAGACCTCCAAACCACGAACCAATTGAGTTGTCAATTCACATTGACTTCCTAAACACTTCACAAAATCTGCAGAATAAGATATTGCACTTCCGGATCTTACCGGACCTATCTGTGTCACTCTGTCACCTCTGAACATCTGCCAGAACCGGTTTTGCTTAAGTGGCCATAACTTCTTCAGGTCCTCATGCGGACCTCTGAAATCTTTACTAGATCATCTTAAGACACATATCTTCAAACCCTTTGAAGCGCATCCTCTGATCTTCATCTTAGCTGGAATCTTTACCTCACTGTCTCCACTGTTCCTCTCTGTTCCTGATTAGGACTAATTTTCTCAATATCCTCAGCACATAGCTCATCCAATCCTTATCATCAAAGCAACAGGAGTATGTTGACATCAATGAAAACACTGGTTAGGCCCATACTTGCAACAGTTTTACCCTAGACTTGAGCGCCACACTTGGAGGATCATTATGTGGCATTTTGGAGTGCACATTGCACTAGGGCTTGCCCTAGTTTGGAGAGCCCCACCTAGAGAAGGGTGACTTGGCTTTTGGAGGCGATTTCACCATTGTTGAGGGTTTCTAAACCCTAACTGTAGCATCAGCCCAAGCGCCATCATTTTGGAGGGTTTGTGAAGCATAATTTCATCATCTCTTGGTATGTACAAACCTATGTATTAGGTCTGAATTGGACAGCAGCATTCTGGGCATGTTTTGTCATGTTGAGCCCATGTTTTGGATGTAATATTCAGACTTCATATTCTGATTTGTAACAGCAGACTTCTATTCTGAAAATCAAACTTGGTTATTGATTTTGGATGCCTTACATTGTGTATTTCATGGTGTAATTCATGCTTATGATGAATGTCAACTTGTAGTATCATTTGCCATCATTATTTGCCATGTTTGGATATATGTTTGTTCGCTGTGATCACATGTTTATGAAAATAAAATCAGAATTCTAGGATTTTGAGGAAAAACCTAAAGTGCAGAAATCTAGGGCAGAAATCAGAAATTTAAATTCAGAATTTTAGGGCAGATCCCATTGGGGAAATTACAAAGCTTCCCGAAAAGGAATTGACCCTTGGGATCTACCTTCCCTTCTAATCAACTTAGTTTGATGTTTCCCATGTCCTCTTGTACCTTTTGTTGTTTCTATGGTGTATTTGTTCTCCTATGTGTGTTTGGTCAGTCCCTCATGATATTTAGATGAGTGATTGTATATCCCTTGAGATCAATAACCTAAGGTTTGTTGAGAGAATGTTTTGGTGATGTGAATTCATTCTTTTGGGTTATGTGCATGTTTTCTTGTATGCTTGGACGTGAGAAGGGTGAACTTTAGTATGGGCTTTAGTCCTTTCCATTCTTGCCGACTATTGTGACAATGTCATGAGTTGTACACTCTATCATTGATTGTGAGGAGACTCTTATCTCCTCCGTCTATCATCGTGTTGGTGTCAACCATGGTGGTCGTAAGTCTTCCACTAGTGTTATTCTGTGTTTGTGGTGGTTAACCTTGTGCTTGGGTTGTGATGTTCTATATTGGGAACATTGTTGTGTGCAAGCGTGCGTGAGTTGTGACATGTGTATGTTGCAATTGTAACGCAAAAAAATTGTTGGTTCCTCCATTGTCCATTAATGTCTTGATGTAATAGTTGGGACATTACAATTTATTTCATACATGTTGGGGATGCGAAAAACAACTCCACACATATCCATTGGCACAATATATAAAACCACTTCATCAATAAAATTTTGATTAACAAACTTCATTCTACATTGCCTGCTTATTGACAAATTAGCACCATTTTGAATCCAATTCAACACATAAGGATTGGGGTGTTGATAAGTTTGTAAACTAAGCTTTCGAACCAATTCTTGAGAAACAAGGTTAACTTGCAAATTAAAAATCAAATGGTGCATCCATTTTAACACCCTTAACTTGTATTTTGATATTTAACAATTTTGATTGCTCCCTTTCTTTTTGTGCAAAGCTAACAACCTTCTTTATAGTGCAAACAATTTTAGAATCCAAGCTTTACATGCAATATATCTCTTTAATCTCTTTATCCTTGTGAGGGTTCATCTCCAGATGCAACTTGCCAACATGAGGGTTCTTATTCAAATGTAATTTATCTACAGCATTAATCAAATTCAATCAACAGCCCCCAATCATCCTCACCAACTTGCAGCATGAAGTGGAATTTTCAAGTTAAGTGAGATGAACTAATGAAATAAAAACGCCTCAAATTTAGTTCTCTACCTATATAGCAATCATCAAGTTCCTTCTCTTCTCGCTAAATTCAAAAAAATTCTAAGAGCTCAACCTTTTGAACCCTAAGCAATCACAACTTGGAAGTAATTGCAACCTAGAAAAAGTTGAATTTTGATTGAATTTGGAGCAACCACTAAGCATAAACTGTAAAAAAAAATTGTCTAAAAAGAGCTATGAACTAATCAGAGGCTTGACCGTGAATGGTTTAAGAGGCGGAGATTATCTTTTAGAAAACCTTTTCACTCTCTATGGAATTTGAAAATGGCTTCTTCTTCTTCAGCTAGCAAACGGAAATTTGCAAGACCTGGCCCATCTATTTCTAATGAGACAAATATCGCCTCAATTGGATTACTCTGAGAGGAAATTGAAGCCTTTGAAATTGACCTTTTTTCCACTAATTCTACACCAAAAAATCGCCCAAAATCCGAATTACAAGGTCAATTTCTCATGGCCTTATCTCCCTCGATAATGCTTCAAATCCTTATTATGACCACTTTTCAGAAAACTCTCAAAATTGTCATTCCTATGACTCCAAGATTTCCTTGATTGGACACATATCTGAGGAGAACAACCATCTACAAGACAAGCTATTTTCCTCAGGGAAAAATCAGCAAAAACTTCTCCCACTTTCCTAAATGGATGCTCTTATACCACTTGTTATGTTCCAAACATATAATAACTGAAACATGAGAGATGATAAAATGAATAGGTAGAATAAGAATAGAGATCATACACAATAAAAGAGATGTTTGCTGGCCAAGATGCCCTAATATTCAATATGCTTAGAAATAGAATAAATCATTATGGTAGGGCAATGTCATACAATACTCATTATGGAAGAAGCTACTCCATACAATATCTCCAACATGAGATCCCAAACGCATACAATACTCTCACCTCATTTACAATGATATTCACCTCCTATATATAGACCTCCTCCTAATAACATAATGGAGGGATAAACCACAAATTCCAACACAGTTTAACTCACTACCCAAAATAATTAATTACACTTCTAATTAACTAAAAGGATGTATGCCACATGTCAACATCTCCATCACCCCATAATATCATATGCCAAGGTACATAACATAGAGACACATCTTCAGCCATGTAGAATTTTTTGGGGTGACATACATGACTCTACTCCAAAGTTCAAGACAATTAGGACAAGGGTTTGAATTTTGGGGGTTAAGGTTTGTGATAGTTGGATGACTAGGATATATTAACAAAAAATCTGACTTTTTCCTTCATTAATCTTCCTATCAAATGTATTTCTCTTCTTCCCAAAATTTAAAATCTTTAATCTAATGGCTTCTAAATGGATCCCTAATTTCCTAGCCATAGAGATAGAAATCAAAAGTTGTCATTAAATAACCTTACCTTAGTCAAATATCTTACTGAAGTAGAGATGCAAATGTCACGCACCATATCTTCTAGTGCTCTACCTGAGTAGATAAAGAGATGGAAAAAAAAATGCTAAAGGAGGCTGTACTGTCCCATTTTCAGTCACTTCAGCATTGTAGATGGCCCTGGGTTTCTCGGTGAGCGCCAACCTTGTCAGCAAGGATGTTTGTTGTTGACAGTGAGCTCAGTTGGTCTTGAGGACTCTTATGCCACTTTCCGAAGTGAATTTTGGCTTCTGGTGTGTTCTCCAAGATTCTTGGAGAGAGCGTCTATTTATAGAAAGTCACTCAATCGACCCCAATTTTTGTTATTCATTATCAATATCTTTCCAGTATAGTTAGATTCTGATTCCGATGTTGTTTAGTGGTTTCGCAACTCGGGTGAATCAGTGAGCTTTAATTTAATTATTTCACTAAGGTTGCTTACTTTTAATGAAATAATTAAAAAGCAGCTTAGGGCAATAGCTCATCGGAAAGGGAATTAAAAGTTTTAAATCATGGACTCTTGAAAATGAGACCTTGCTCATGAAAATATTTTATTATTTCAAAAAATGGGTCTTTTGGGGAAAAAAGGTATTTTTAATTAAAAATGAATTAAAAATAAAAGCTTCTGAAAAGTTCAATGGAAAAAAGGTATAAAAGGAGGTTGTGAGAGCTCATTTGCATTATTCAGAAGTTTGTTTATTTCTCTTTGGAGATTTAGAGATTTGTGCATATGGCCATACTCTTACCAGCGGGACGAAAACCCTCTGTCTTCAACAGTGCAGTTCCATACAGGGATTGATAGTGTGCTGAAGATTTGGAGTTTGGGGACGAAAAACCCTCAGATTCTGCAAGAGCAATTTCATTCAGAAGTTGCCTTTTGTGTTGGATGTTGCCAGTTGATATTGTACTACAACTAAATGCAAATTTATTGGAAATTTATTAAATAATAAATTTGTAAGTGTTAATCTGTTTATGAAAGATATTGCATATATTATGGGATTGTGACAGGCGCCCAAATTGGAGAGTTTTCGTGGGATTAAAGAGTAAATATATCCTTGTTTTGGGTCGCCCTTCTCCCATTGGAGCTGCGTGGGGTTTCCTTGCATAGCCGCCCCTTCCATGTTGAATCGTGGTTCTTGTTAGATCAGTTTAGAGGATATTCAAGCCTCTTGGTGAGGCGTTTCAACCATTCAAAGAGGTGCGTGGAGTTTCCAGGGGTATCCGCTTTAACATTTAGTTTTATTCGCTTCATATCAATTGCTTGGAATATGCGGCCCTCTTTTTGCTGTTGCGTAGTTTTTACTGTGGGATTGTGGCTGCCGATACTACTGAAATACATTGTCTAGAGTGTGAAAGAAAGTTACAGCAGTAAGTTCCAACTATTTGGAGGAGATTGGAAGCTGTGTACAGGCAGATTGTCCTTATTTTCATCTACAGCACTCTGATAACAAGCTACAACAGTGTCTATTTCATGACAGCAGTGTTATTTTATTGTGGGACATCATTATTTGGCTTTGTGACACAACTGGTATATTTCTGATATTGTAGTTCTTCTATCAAAGATCATTATAATAATGTTGGAGTTAAGGTCAGATTGTGTTATTACTGTTATTCTATTATTCGTGCAAGTGTTTGTTAAAATTTCTATGGTGTTAGATGCATTGTTAAATTGTTTCTTGAGCAAATACTTTTCCAAATTGCAAATTGAATGATCTCAAACCCAAAATACATTGAAATATATCAAACTCAAACAGAAGCAAAGTGTTTGACGAAATGCCTGATGATAGAAGATAGAAATCTTTGTGGGTGTTTGAAAAACAAATTGGTTTCAAATTAGGTGGTCATTACAGAGGCCAAACAAAAACATTAAGTAGAAGAAGAAACCAGCAAAGAGATGTACAATTGCAAAGGCTAATGAAGGGAGGACAAGAATGCGAGCGGCCACAATAACTATTGCAAGAATCTAGGGGTTGGATTCTAGTGTTGAGATGTTGATGTTAATACTGAAGAGTGACCCGATTATAGAAATTGGAGACACAAAGAACTGGGCAAAAAAGAGACATCAAAGTTAGAAATAAATTTGCCAGAATGGGAAAGGATGCTGAAGAAAGTAAGGATCTCGAGAACACCAAAGATAATCAAAATTGAAGGATAGCCAACCAAAGGAAAGAAGGTGGACAAAACAAAAAGAAATAAATCAACTAGTGGAAGACAGCCACCATAAAGATTTCTTTCACAAAAACATAGAGCCCAATATTGATCAAAAACTAAGAAATTTTTTCATATCTAGGAAGCAATATGGAGATTTTCATGTCAAAAGGGAATGGATCGAATATTGTTTCTCGAAAAAGAAAGAAGGATGTATTAGTGTTTGCAATCACACTCAAGAGGAGGTGGGTGTTCGCACTACAATAATTGAGCTATTTAGGTCATAGCTAAGGAGCATCATTAAAGAAGAAGAATAAGTGGCAATAATAACAATGATGCCTACATTGACTCTAACATACAAGGCGGGATAGATGAAAATCATGGCTGCCAAGATACTGGATACACAAGTAGCTTGGTTGGCAGCCCTGGTTTTCAAAGAATAATTGTGAATAAAAAAGCTCAGCAATGGAGCTTCAAAGGAGCAAGTTAGAATTATTGAAAGCATTGAAACAAACAAAAGGAGATACCAAGAAGACTAAAGGTAATGTGAAAGAAACAATAAAACTCATTGAAAAAGCAAACCCGAAATTGGGATGGATGAGAACCAACCATCAGCGAAGAATTTGAAAATGAGAGCTAGAGCACTGCTTGCAAAAGGGGTAAAAACCTAAGGAATTACACAACAATGACAAATGAAGCCTAAAAAGAGGTGGGAGTGGTAATGGATATGCTTAAGAAGAGAGTACTTCTAGGAGAGAACATATGTGGAAAATTGACAGATGTGGAAGCAATTGTGGGGGCAAAGATTGTTTCCGAGCAGCAAGCTCTCAGTGAGTTAGTAAAACGGGTGAACATAGACACAAACTCTAAGGGCAAACTGGAGAAGGTCAAATAGGTGTGTGAAGTCAAGAAATAGTTAGTCATGTGGGAAAAGGAGATTGAGGATAAGTTCAAGGAACTAGTAGACTAAGCACAAAAGGCATATGAAGGAATAAGAGCAAAATGCCTAGTGTTGAGAAGTAAATGGCAAAGAATGAAGGCAAGAACACAAGAATCTTTGGATGACGACAAAGGCAATCCAAGAGTATGAGGGAAGAGTGAAGTCTTTCACTTGGGAAGCAACATTGGTACTCCAAGAGTGTGATGTGTTAACCACAGAAGTTAAGGAGAAGTATTTGAAGGCTTTTGCATGGGATGAATAAGTGACAAGTGCTGAAGAAATGTTGGCACCTGAAGTATACTATCGCCAATGTTGGAGAAGAGGATGTTGATCGCCAATTGGCAATGGAACTAAAGATGATCACCAAAAAGAAGAGGTGCTAAATAAAGGATGATCGTCAATAGTGATGGATGGTGGATGACAGTTGGAACCCACTCAACACCCATGTTGAAGATACAAATCTACTACCACATAGCAAGATTCAAAAAACAAGTGTCAACACAAGGGAGGATCCTATTATGTTGGTTGCAAAACCCTAGCTTGGGGGATGCTTATAATTACCCATGTACAAGTCATTTATTTACAAGATACATTTTTTGGAGACTAACACAGAATACTTTTTTTTGCAAGACACTTGTGCGGAGCAAGCAACCATTGGAGATCGCGAGTTAGTTTATAGTAGGATAAGGATTGGGATAAACTGCCAATCAAAAACACCATTGTGAGCCTATGGGCAAGGGGATGAGGAAATATTCTAGGACATTGTAATTACTAACCACCAATAGTGAGATGTACTCAAGTCAGAGGAATATAATATAATGGCGATGTTCTAATATTGTCTCTTGTACTTTACGATGTGTATGTTCTTAGTTGATTACTAATCTCTACTTAGATAGCCAAACCAAGACCTAGATCTTAGTGCTAAGGTAGGACAACTAGCTAGGATAATTAGTGATGCTAGGTTAACTAAATGAGAACCAACACTACTATAAGTCAAGCACATATAACCATGTAGTTTTATTCACAAGAGAATCCACTTAGCTTGCTACTGCATTCTCAAAGCCTTCAACAAGTATTATACCTTATGAACCATTTATTTTAGAGCTTCCTAACCCTTTCACTTACTTTGTGCATTTTACCAATTCTACTATTTTGCATGGCGCCTTACGAAATAATAATGGAATAGGTAGCCCGGCGCCAAGAATAATTTCCCCACGCATTCTTGGGTCCTACTAGGTCAAACACCATATCTCCTAACTTATCAGTTTTGCATGCCCTGCTGGGAATCAACCTTGCGACTTGCATATGCACTTGGATGACCTTATCAACCCATCTGTCTCATAGGCTATTTTTAGCCTCGTGGAGGTTAAAAATTATTCTGTTCTATTCTATTCTATTCTACATGTCTGAGAGCGTTGTCTAAACGAGAAATTTGTTTTTTTAATGCACACATGCTCATACCACGTGACGTAACTTTTCTAATTTAATATAACCATGATCACCGACGATGATTATGATTGTAACTAAGATGATCATCATAATCGTTTATTTATAAAATCTCAACACAGTTGTCACTAAAAATCTGTACAAATTCACAAATTCAAGTGTGAAGACGATATGGACAGTGAAAATTGAAAAAGAAGAAAGACGTACCTATTTGCTCGAAGACAAGCAACGACGCCACATTTTTGTATTGCTCTTATTGTTGAGCTTTGTTCTCCATGGCCACTGCACGTGATGGAGATGGAACTTATACTACCAGTCCTAATCATGTTCCTGTTCCCAGTCCCAGTCCCAGTCCTAGTCCTAGTCCTGGCCCTCCTCCACTCCCCTACAGCTGCACAAGAATGGAGCTGCACTTGGTACGCCCAACCAACTGCAGCTATACCTCTCATGTCTCCTTATCCACGTATCCGTACAGATACAAATACCCGCCAATATGCGTTTATAAATAAAATTCCTAACTACCTGCGTATAACAGATGGGAAATAGAGATGAAAACTATCCCACGGCCTTAATCTCCGCTCTTCTTTTTCCAAGGAGTGGACGCCACGTATCACTTTAGTTCTTACTCATTGGTTTATGTTTTAAGTAGATTTTTAAATTATAAGTTGATTGTTACAAATTGTATGGCCGTGCCTTTTTTTCTTTATATTTTGGGTCCATTTTAATTAGTGTCTCCTAAATGCGATAGTAAGTTTACAAGTAGCATATTTTTGTGTGAATTCAGCGCATGATATTACACATCTGGATACTCTTTATCACTCATCTTTAGAATTTTTCATTCTTGATCCCTAGACCTATTATTTATCACCCTAGATCAAATTTGTAGGTGTGGACTTGACCCAGGTTACTAACATAGTCACAAATCTTAACACTGAACTTTTAAATTTTGATTCAAATTTTATGTAATGTCCCTTTATGTGTAGAAATACTTAACCAAAATCTGCATTCAAAGTGATTCTCAAGGAGACATTAGAAACGTTACAGAACAATAAATTTCAATGATAAGATCAAGTAAGATCAATGATAATACTTTCATTTCATTGCTTGTTACAGGATTATTTATTTCCTAATTGTTACTTGTATATTGATAACCATTCCATAATCCAATCATTCATATTTCTTATTACTTTTCCTCATGGAACTAGGCTTTACATGTATAGGGCGCGCTGAAACCATCTCTTGACCCAGCCTACGGGAACTATGTCCCAGCCTACGGGTTTTAATACGGATGGGATTACTCCGCCTCTCCCTCACAACACCTATCATTCCTTAAAGGATGAAATAATAGAGAAATATATATAGAAGTAACAACTAGGTTTATCTCTCCATGTCATCTTCCTTCTATTCCTTAACCATGGATGGGGAATTATATGTCTCGGGCGCGTTGAACCCTCTCCAATGCATCATGAACGGAATTACTCCACCTTTCCCTTGTCTAGGGCGTGTTAAACCCTCTCTAATGCATTGTGATGGAATTACCTCGCCTTTCCCTAACAAGACCGCCTCTCCTATAGTTGTAAGAGATGGAAGGATGAGATGGTTATGTTTTTCTCCTTAAGATTGTATATGTTCATATATGACTTAATCATGCTTCTTATTAAGAATGTATCTTCAATCATTTATTATTCATGATTCAGATAATATATATTTCTACTTGTTACACAGTGGGGTTTCCCATTTTTAACATATAAGTTTATTTGAACATTATCTAAAACATACATTCAGATTTCCATTATGAATTAACTTCATGTTATACATCTATATACTTATACCATTTTCTGTATATAATACTTACTACTATTAATTATAAAATATTCACTATTTAACATACCTGTTCGCTGCCTCTGCAGATAGTAATTTCTGCAAATAGTAATTTCTGCACTTTATTTCCTTTCGCTGGAGGTTCCGCTAACTTCTTCTCTGATCTGCTTTAGTTGGTTGCAACCTTCCTTTAATCGTTGTTCTTTAAACTAATTTACTTATTATCTTAATCGCTGACCTTATCTTTATTTTGATCGCTCCCTGTATGTTTTAATACTTTCCTTGACTTTTGTCTTTTGTTTTATTAACATTCCTCTAATTATCGGGCTTCTTATATGAAGTCACTTATAATATCCTTATTTAGTATTATATTATTAAATAATAATATTTAGCTTTATCTTTATAATTATTATAATATTTAATTATTAATATCTAATTATTAATATTTATCTTTATATTAATAATCATATTATTTATAATATATTATATTATATATATCAAATATATATTATCTATTATATTATAGAATAATAATAATATTTGTATTTAATTATATAATAATATATAATATCTATATTATATTAATAATTGCACTGATAATAATATCGAATTTATATTATTAATATATTTTTATTTTTATTTATTATTATTATATAATATAATAATAATATGTAAATTTATATTTATAATTATATCGATTATTTATAAATATAATAATATAAATATATTATATTTTAATTATATTAAAATATAATAATATAATTTAATATTATTCATTAAATATTATATTATATATGTTTATTTAAATATGATTAAACACCATATTTTATGAAGGCGACTTCACCATCTTATCATGATGTTTAAATCTTTAATTTAAACAATGCCTTAATATCAGGACATGACAGTCCACCCCACCGAAGATTGCTTGTCCTCAAGCAATCTTAATTAGAATACTTCTAGAACCCTTAGGATCTTAAATATAGAAGTGATTACACCAATTTGTAGGTTACATGCATTGCTATTTAATTTCATAAAATTGAAGTAGACAACCAAGTAGCTCAAGCACGCAAGCAACCAGCTCAAGTAAGTAGGCAAGTAGCTCAAGTAGACAAGTAAGTAGTTCAAGCAAGTAGGTAAGTAGCTCAAGTAGACAAGTAAGTAGCTCAAGCAAGTAGGTAACCAGCTCAAGCAAGTAGGTAACCAGCTCAAGCAGACAAGCAACCAGCTCAAGCAGACAAGCAAGTAGACAAATAGCTCAAGCAAGTAGGCAAGTAGCTCAAGTAGACAAGTAAGTAGCTCAAGCAAGTAGGTAAGTAGCTCAAGTAGACAAGCAAGTAGCTCAAGCAAGTAGGCAACCAACTCAAGCAAGTAGGCAGCCAACTCAAGTAGACAAGCAAGTAGCTCAAGCAAGTAGGCAAGTAGCTCAAGTAGACAAGCAAGTAGCTCAAGCAAGTAGGCAACCAGCTCAAGCAAGTAGGCAGGCATCTTGACATTCTCATAGTTTTTAAGCATAAAGTAAATTATAAAAACACATCTTTGTTGAAGATGCATGAAGTAACACATCAATACATGTGATATATAAAGTATAAATAGAGTATATACAAGAAGCATGAAGCATATATGCGAATAATACATGAGGTATACGTATGCATACATCAAGTCACACAGCATACATGTAAGTCTTAAAGTATACACTTAATTACATAAGTTACACATATACACATAAGCCACCAGATATGCACCTAAATACACTCGAATACACATAAGCCACAATGTGTACACTTGAATACATGTAAGTCATGGAGTATACACTTGAATACAAATACAAAGCCATAGAGTATTCACTCGAATACACAGTCATGAAGTATACACTTGAATACAAAGTCAAAGTCATAGAGTATACACTTGAATACATATTCTTGAGTACAAAGTCATAAAGTATACACTTGAATGCATACAAATACAAGTCATAGAGTATACACTCGAATACGAATACAAATCATAGAGTATACACTCGAATACAAATACAAGTCATAGAGTATCATAGAGTATACACTCGAATACACATACAAATCACAGAGTATACACTCGAATACAAATACAAATCACAGAGTTTACACTCGAATACAAATACAAGTAATAGAGTACACACTCGAATACAAATACAAATTACAGAGTATACACTCGAATACAAATGCAAGTCTTAGAGTATACACTCAAATACAAATACAAATCATAGAGTATACACTTGAATACAAGTCACAAAGTATACACTCGAATACAAATACAACACTTGAATACAAATACAAATCATAGAGTATACACTTGAATACAAATCACAGAGTATACACTCGAATAGATACAAATCATAGAGTATACACTTGAATACAAATCACAGAGTATACACTCGAATACGAATACAAATACAAATCATAGAGTATACACTTGAATACAAATCATAGAGTATACACTCGAATACAAAGGCATAGAGTATACAAATACAAATATATTCATCAGCTATACACTCAAATACAATTACAATCATAGAGTATACACTCAAGTACAAAGTCATTGAGTATATAAATACAGTCTTAGAGTATACACTCCAATACAAAGTCATAGAGCATACACTCAAGTACAAACACAATCATAGAGTATACACTCAAGTACAAAGTCATTGAGTATATGAATACAATCGTAGAGTTTACACTTCAATAGCAAGCACACTCGAATGAAGTATACCATCGGACAATTGGGAAGGGGATTCGATACATCCCATACTACACCATGGGCCCATCCACCCTCCCAAGGTCATCAAGTATACACAAGTATGAAGCATACACGTGAGTACACGCAAAACACAAAGTATTCACATGAACCTATGTTACAAAGCATACACATAAGTCACAAAGTAAACCTTTGAATACACTTGAATTCACATAAATCACAAAGTATACACAGGATGGCAGGATGACTGCTCTGATACCACTTGTAATGTCCCTTTATGTGTAGAAATACTTAACCAAAATCTGCATTCAAAGTGATTCTCAAGGAGACATTAGAAACGTTACAGAACAATAAATTTCAATGATAAGATCAAGTAAGATCAATGATAATACTTTCATTTCATTGCTTGTTAAAGGATTATTTATTTCCTAATTGTTACTTGTAAATTGATAACCATTCCATAATCCAATCATTCATATTTCTTATTACTTTTCCTCATGGAACTAGGCTTTACATGTATAGGGCGCGCTGAAACCGTCTCTTGACCTAGCCTATGGGAACTATGTCCCAGCCTACGGGTTTTAATACGGATGGGATTACTCCGCCTCTCCCTCACAACACCTATCATTCCTTAAAGGATGAAATAATAGAGAAATATATATAGAAGTAACAACTAGGTTTATCTCTCCATGTCATCTTCCTTCTATTCCTTAACCATGGATGGGGAATTATATGTCTCGGGTGCGTTGAACCCTCTCCAATGCATCATGAATGGAATTACTCCGCCTTTCCCTTGTCTAGGGCGTGTTAAACCCTCTCTAATGCATTGTGATGGAATTACCTCACCTTTCCCTAACAAGACCGCCTCTCCTATAGTTGTAAGAGATGGAAGGATGAGATGGTTATGTTTTTCTCCTTAAGATTGTATATGTTCATATATGACTTAATCGTGCTTCTTATTAAGAATGTATCTTCAATCATTTATTATTCATGATTCAGATAATATATTTTTCTACTTGTTACACAGTGGGGTTTCCCATTTTTAACATATAAGTTTATTTAAACATTATCTAAAACATACATTCAGATTTCCATTATGAATTAACTTCATGTTATACATCTATATACTTATACCATTTTCTGTATATAATACTTACTACTATTAATTATAAAATATTCACTATTTAACATACCTGTTCGCTGCCTCTGCAGATAGTAATTTCTGCAAATAGTAATTTCTGCACTTTATTTCCTTTCGCTGGAGGTTCCGCTAACTTCTTCTCTGATCTGCTTTCCTATTTCCTTCGATGATGATATTTCCCCTTCCTCCAATACCCAGCGATCCTTTTATACTTTATTTACCCAACGGTTGCAACCTTCCTTTAATCGTTGTTCTTTAAACTAATTTACTTATTATCTTAATTGTTGACCTTGTCTTTATTTTGATCGCTCCCTATATGTTTTAATACTTTCCTTGACTTTTGTCTTTTGTTTTATTAGCATTCCTCTAATTATCGGGCTTCTTATATGAAGTCACTTATAATATCCTTATTTAGTATTATATTATTAAATAATAATATTTAGCTTTATCTTTATAATTATTATAATATTTAATTATTAATATCTAATTATTAATATTTATCTTTATATTAATAATCATATTATTTATAATATATTATATTATATATATCAAATATATATTATCTATTATATTATATATATCAAATATATATTATCTATTATATTATAGAATAATAATCATATTTGTATTTAATTATATAATAATATATAATATCTATATTATATTAATAATTGCACTGATAATAATATCGAATTTATATTATTAATATATTTTTATTTTTATTTATTATTATTATATAATATAATAATAATATGTAAATTTATATTTATAATTATATCGATTATTTATAAATATAATAATATAAATATATTATATTTTAATTATATTAAAATATAATAATATAACTTAATATTATTCATTAAATATTATATTATATATGTTTATTTAAATATGATTAAACACCATAATTTATGAAGGCGACTTCACCATCTTATCATGATGTTTAAATCTTTAATTTAAACAATGCCTTAATATCAGGACATGACATTTTATCCCACTAACTCCCTCTTATTGGCCATTGTGAGCTAACCTAGCGCACATTAGTTTGTGTTCTTGGTTGTTGGATTTAAATACATACCTTCACTCATTTGAAATTATCTAGGAACGTTGGAATGTGAAGAGAATATCTAAGTCAAAGAGCTCAAAAGAGAATCTATTCTACATCACCTACTTGTGACATAATCGTAGGTCCATTGCACACTTGCTTATTGTCTTTAAACCTTTCATTCAAAGGCATCAAGTCAGTCCATTAGGGGTTTCACTAAGAACTTGACTCTCCTAATCCAATAGATTCTCCAAAGGTGTTTGTAAACACCTCTTATCTTTACATGAATTTAGATACCAATAATCAAGTCAAACAATTTTTAGTCTATGGAAGTATGACAAATCAAATCTGTGAGTTACAAGGTCACATTCATGCATCAAGTTCAATTCTACACTCGTGAAAGTGAACCTAGACAATGCATAGTCAAATTTATAGCTCAATGATAGAGTGCAAAATTCCAATACCTTGGCAATGGATTCCTAACGTTTAGACAAGACATATCTGCATCAACATTAGAGCTAAGTACTCATACATTTGATTTATTTATTTTCCACATTTATGTGAACATTAATCATAGCATTTTTTCTGATTATCAATCCTGATGCTTATTATCTAGGTTAATTGTTGCTTAATTAAATGCATTTATTTAATTAGCCTAGGTAATTTATGTAAAGGTATAATGTCCCCATTCTTGGAATGGTCGCCATTAGAGAGGACTTGGGCTTATCACCCCGCTCCGGGATTCTTGGAGGTTTGTCTTCCTTGGAGTGAGATATTTGGGAGAATTGCTATCTTGTCAGGAGATCATATTATGTTGTATGGATGTCATTTCGACATGAGAGGATGTTTTCTTAGGAGTGCCTTGCTACATCTTCGTTCACAACCACTTTGTACACATCATGGAGGTCATTATATTGGGCGACTTGTGATTGAAGATCCATTATTCACTAGCACCTCTCCTTGGCGCCTAAGGGATGGAATAAAATATATAATATTCTTCTTATTTATGTTCGCACTAGAAGAAGAATTCAAATAATAACAAATTATATCTTTAATTTAATTTGTTTTGGCGCCCATGTGGAGAAAGAGAGGTCAGCCCTCTTGGAGGGAAATCAACTTTCAAATATAATACTAACTGGCCTAGGTCGGCCCTATGGGAGAGAAGGTGAATTGCATATATACATGGTCATATGGCATTTGTAAATCATCAAGCAATCATTCATTCAATCAAGTTATCTCTTAGAGAAGGATTTGAGACGAAAACCTCAAGTTCTTGGAAGGAGTTGGATGAAACCCTAGCTTCTTCTTGTGAGGATTCTGTAACGGGGATCCAATTGCACTTCATCATCATTGAGCAGAATTATATCAGCTTAGAGAGCATCTTTTGGTGGTAATGTGCCTAGGGTTCACCCTAGGGCTGGAGCGCACCTATTAGAGGAGAGGTGACTTGCATCTAAGGGCAGATTTTGGAGTTATATGGGTTGCTAGGGTTAAGGTTACAGCATAATTCATAGCAGCAGTCTTGTACCCTTGTGTGCCCGCCATTGGAGTCCATAATTATGCATATTTTGGTAATGTAGGCATTGTTAATTACATTTGCTATGTTGTGAGGCTTGTGGCTATTCACTCTAGCCATATATTTGTATTTGAAGACTGTGCATATATTTAGATTTACAGTAGGAGACCTATTTAGTCATGTTGGAGATGTTTATGATGGTTGCCAATGTGTGTTTCATGGTGTAATTCATCTATGTACTTGGGTGAATCATGTGCTATATTTCTTTGATGCTTTCATGTAATGTTTATGGGATTTTTATAAGTATTTGCAATCTAAAAATATAAAAATCATAAATCAGTATCTAGGGTTTGAGCAAAAAAATTAGACTTGTCCAAAATATTCCCTTTGGGATATTACAATTGGTATCAGAGCCTTGATCTTGTCAGCCTACGGGGTTCATGTGAAGTTTGTTGGTTCATGAATTTTGAAGATGGAAGATATATCACTTACAGAAGGAGACAACGTATTGTTAGGTTCGATTCGGAAGGAGAAGGCAACATGAGTGACCAAGGCCATGAAAATCATCATGATGATAATCAAGAAAATTAAGGCACAATGGCGCTACTCGTTGGTCTTGCAAGACATCAGCAGGAACTAATTAATATGATGAACAATTTTATAAGGCAAAATATTGGCAATGATAGAGGCAACAACAATGGTGGTGACAGAGGCAATCAACACAATGGGCACAATGGTACAAGTTCTTTTGGGAATCAAGGTGATGTTCTGGTACGCACATCTCGCTCTTCCATGCCGAGAGCACTCATGCCTACATTCTTGGATCAACAAAGGGTCATAGAGGAGGAACCACAAGCTCAAGGAGAAACTTTTGAAGACTATTGGAGGGAATGGTCGGCACTAAGTGAAGAATGCAAAGAAGCCTTGTCATGGGATGACTTCTACCAAGTCAAATACCAGAAGAGGGATCGACCTCAAGAAGGGAGGACTCACTGTCACACAAATCATGAGTTACAAAAGAAGTTGGGTAAGGTTAATATCACTCCATTTGATGGCTTGAGGAAAGTCACAGCACGGGCTTGGATTCAAAATCTGGACAACTACTTTACATTGAGCCCTATGGTCAAGAAGGATGCTATACAATTTGCCACATTACACTTGGAGGGCGATGCACTTGATTGGTGGTACAACGGCTTGGTGACTCAAGGACATGATTGCATCACTACATACTTAAAGAGTTCTCTCAAAGGTTGATTGATATATTCGATGATGTGAATCTGGAACAATTCTTCAAAGACTTGGTACAACTCAAACAAGATGGTCATGTGGATGCATACACTACTAAGTTTTAGAAGCTTGTCATGTTGGTGCCAAATGTTTCAGAGACATGACTAACATTCCTTTTCATTGAGGGACTCAAGGAGCCAGTTCGTGGATGGATAAGGGCCTTGGATCCTCTGACACTAAGGGAAGCAATCAAGAGGGCTCAAGGAATGAAGTTTTTAGCACCTTCCAAACCCAAGCTTCAAGACAAGCCATTTCAGAAGGAGCTAAAAAGGAACTTTCCAAAGGATGAGCAAAGGAGGCCCATACTAGATTTTGAGACAAGGAACAAGATGTGAAGAAAGAAGCTTTGCTTTACATGTAGGGATCCATGGGTGTTAAGGCATAGGTGTCAAGGCAAAGCCAAGGCATATTACATTGAGGTCTTCTCCAATGATGAAGAGGTTCCCAACACTAAGCCGGAGGAAGACATAGAGGAATGGGACGAGGAAAGTGATGACACACAAGGTACTATTGCATTTCTTTCTGGAGTTCCAAAGCATTATCCTTTTAGGATTAGAGGTGTGATAAAAGGGCAAAGAGTATCTTGCTTGGTGGACAGTGGTGCTACAATTATTTAATTGATTAAGGATTTGTGGTCAAGAGAGGGTTGCAAGTAGAAGAATTCCTAGGGTTTAATGTCCTCTTGGCGGATGGATTCAAGATGAATTGCACAAGGAAGATATCTCACCTCAGCATTCAGTTGGAGGACTACACTTTTGAGGATGAGTTCTATGTCATTAGCATTGGAGAAATTGAGGTTGTCTTGGAAATTCAGTGGCTCAAGTCTCCTGGGTGATATATACAAGACTTCAACAAGATGGAGTTAGAGTTCACTTCAAATGGCAAGCAAATCATACTGAAGGCCAGCAGCAGTAGCACACTAGTGAGCATGGCAGCTAAGAGGATGGAGGTCCAATTCAAATTTGAGGTGTGTGATTTTTAGATAGAGGCCCCCCTTGGATCTACACTCATTGGAGGACATGTGGCAAAGATGGAAGAAATGAAGGAGGAGCCTAAGGAGAGTAAGTTGAGGTATGAGGATACATCTGATTTTTTGATTCATGATAGCAGTCTTAACTTTTACATGGTAGCTACTTCACATGAGGAAAGCATGGGAGAAGAGGTCCTTGAGATATACACTTGTGATTAGGGCATGGAGTTGTGTGATGAATGGTTGCAGCAAGCAAGGAAGGCAAAGTTATTGGCTTCCAAGGCAAGATAGCACTTGCTTGAAGTCAAAGAACAGAGTCAATAGCTAGACCAAGCAAGGAAACAAAGGGAGGCACATCTACAATCTCTATTTCTTCCAAGGGAAGAAGACAACATGATGGAGCATGCAGATTTGGTTGAGCAGACAGGGTGGTATGATTCCAAGATCCTTGCATCTGATTTGCATCATGAGGTGATTTGTTTTGAGAGTCCCTTGAAGGCTCAATCAGTTGAGGAGATTATTGAGTCTACACTTAGTAGACTAGCCACTTATGATATGCCTTCATTTGGAGAGGGAACCATATGGGATGATTCCTTGATCATTCATGGAGCAGAAGTGGAGTTTGATGGTTTGATGATACAACTCTTTCATTCTATTAGTCCTTTAGTGATATGGGGGGCTGACCACAATACCGAGGCACTTGCATTGGAGGAGCATAGTTCAGAGATACAGGTGGTTCATATACTGATGTATGATATTGCCCTTATTTTGGATGTTGAGGCACCAGGGCTTGTTTCACAGTTGAAATTTGACCAAGGAGATAGAGTTTAGCACAATGCCATGGATATTCTAGCCCTAGTACATGAGGTCATTTTGCACATATGGTTAGGAGATGATCATTCTACTTCTTGGCACATGGATTTCTTACTGAGTAGATGGAGGACAATAGTTGTGGAGTTGAGAGGAGAGTTGGGGCATCTCATCATCTTGGGACAACAACACATTAATGATGTCCTATCATCCATTGTCGTGAGTGACATCCTCCACACTATCATGGAGTTGATTTGCCATCATGCTATTATTGTTTGGGCTCCTATCAATGACCTTGGGGGAGTAGTTACACATCTTCTTGCACCTGTACCAGGCATACTTCATATTCATGGGAGGTCTATAGGAGCGGGAGATTGGACGGATGATGAGGACTTTCAGAGGTGTTTCCACTATTCACACCTTGCACATGTGGATGAGTGATGATTTGGGATCTAGGTGGTGGCATGTTAGGCACATCACTTCATTGGGATTTTGATGAGTTGTTTCACAACTCATGGAGCACTAACGATGATTCTATCATAGTGGTGCAGTGGAAGCTTGGAGATTTGTGGTTGTGTTTCAGAGACCATATCCTTCATCACTTGTTCTTCGAGGCTTCATTCCTGAGGAGTGGCACCTTGGGAACTTTGTAGAGTGTTGCACTCATGGTTGTGGGATTACTTTCAAAATCTGGAGGATGGTGTTTGGTAGGGCTTGAGGGGGTATGGTTTCAGCTATTGGAGTTCACTTTACATTGCATTCTTCACATTCTTCTTGGAGGATGCAACCACCAATGGAGGATTTGTATGGCCATCAGGCATGCAGACAGTTGGAGATACATGTCACTTGACACTATCTCACAGGATACACACTTGTGATTGCTCGAGGACAAGCAATTCTCAGAAGGGAGGACTATAATGTCCCCATTCTTGGAATGGTTGTCATTAGAGAGGACTTGGGCTTATCACCCCGCTCCAGGATTCTTGGAGGTTTGTCTTCCTTGGAGCGAGCTATTTGGGAGAATTTATATCTTGTCGGGGGATCATATTATGTTGTATGGATGTCATTTCGACATGGGAGAATGTTTTCTTAGGAGTGCCTTGCTACGTCTTCATTCACAGCCACTTTGTACACATCATGGAGGTCATTATATTGGGCGACTTGTGATTGAAGATCCATTATTCACTAGCACCTCTCCTTGACACCTAAGGGATGGAATAAAATATACTATTCTTCTTATTTATGTTGGCACCAGAAGAAGAAAACAAATAATAACAAATTATATCTTTAATTTAATTTGTTTCAGTGCCCATGTGGAGGAAGGGAGGTTGGCCCTCTTGGAAGGAAATCACATTTCAAATATAATACTAAATGGCCTAGGTCGGCCCTATGGGAGAGAAGGTGAATTGCATATATGCATGGTCATAAATCATCAAGCAATCATTCATTCATTCGAGTTATCTCTTGGAGAAGGATTTGAGACGAAAACCTTGAGTTCTTGGAAGGAGTTGGATGAAACCCTAGCTTCTTCTAGTGAGGATTCCGTTACGGGGATCCAATTGAAATTCATCATCATTGGGCAGAATTATATTAGCTTGGAGAGCATATTTTGGTGGTGATGCGCTTAGGGTTCATCCTAGGGCTAGAGCGCACTTGTTAGAGGAAAGGCGACTTGCATCTAAGGGTAGATTTTCGAGTTGTATGGGCTGCTAGGGTTAGGCTTACAACAAAATTCATAACAATCTTGCAGCCTTGTGCGTCCTCCATTGGAGTCCATAATTATGCATTTTTTGGTATGTAGGCATTTTTAATTATATTTACTATGTTGTGAGGCTTGTGGCTATTTGCCCTAGCCATATATTTGTATTTGAAGACTGCATATATTTAGATTTACAATAGCAGACCTATTTAGTCATGTTGGAGATGTTTATGATGGTTGCCAATGTGTGTTTCATGGTGTAATTCATCTATGTACTTGTTCAAATAATGTGTTATACTTCTTTGATGCTTTCATGTTATGTTTATGGGATTTTTATAAGTATTTGCAATCTAAAAATATAAAAATCAGGAATCGGCATCTAGGGTTTGAGCAGAAAATTCAGACTTGTCCAAAATATTCCCTTCGGGATATTACAAAAGGGTACATTTATTTCTTTACATATTTTAGTGAACTCGACATTCTTACATGACCTATGGTTTGACCTTGGGATTCATCATTCATTTTAATAGGGCTTCTAGATCTTATATTTATGATTACATCCTTTTATATCATAATTACTTATGGTTTGGTTTCATCCTTGTTTGTCTTTCATTGTCACATCTTGGTCAAGATCTGGGCTTTCATTGTAATGTTATTTGATCTTAGCCAACCACCCTTGGATTACCCATCATAAAGGATCCTCAAGAGTCATTTCCTTTAGATGATTTACATACATGCTTTACTAATTTTTATGTGTTCCTATATTTTGTGGCTTTCAATCCTTCCATCATGGAGACTCCCATGACTTTCTATGCTATAGATAATCATGTATTTTCTATGGAGGGGTTGTTTTATAATGTAAATATTTTCCATCCCTTATAGATTTAGTTAGCACTTATCATTTTCTTTTAGATTCACTCCTCTCACTTGTCCATGATCTTCATATTAATCATATCTCTCCTATGGCTTGTGATAGTGATGGACATACACCTAGCAAAGCTTTCCCTTATGTTATTGATATGACTTGTTTAATGGATATTGATGAAGTTACACTTTCTATTCATGATGTTGTGGTGTCTTAGGAGGATGCTCCTTTTACATGTCATGGTAGACCTATGCTTATTCCCATTTATTCATGCTCTCTTGACAACACATCTTGTGATGAGTTTAACGATAAATGATCTTTGTGTGCTCTCTTGATTTATACATGAGTATTTGCCTTGTGAAAATTATTCTCTTACACCTCGTGTTAGTTATATGGTTACTCATGATAGTATTTTACCTAGTGATATAGTACATGTGATGGCATACCTTATGGTGTTGACTTCTGAGCTTCTCACCTACATTAGTGACACATAATTACCTCCTTGTTTGTGACATGATGATAATGTTGTCTTTAGTTATCTAAGTTATTACATGATTATTTTGATGGTATATTGATGCATCTGGATACATGTCAAAACTTTCTTGCTAATTAGGAATATTTAGAATATGATATGTTATTGATTAGTGAATGTTCACTAGGTTTCCCCTTATATGTACTTCAACTTACTAATCAAACATTAAAACCATATGCACCAACTTGCCAAAAACAACCTCCTCAAGAGTAGACTCATCCAAGGTGCACTTGGATTCGAAGACCCAATAGTTGATTCCTACTATGGAAATGCATACATGGTCCTCCAAATAAAATCTTATGTGCAATAAAAGAAACTAAATACATAACATGTGATTTCACACAATGCTAAAGCTTTTTTATTCACATCATAAAGCATACAAACTACATATACACATGGTCACACTTGACCAAGGGGTAGGGGTAACTAAAATTACTCCTTGCCTTCCCTTTGCTCACCTAAACCAATATAAAATTGTAATTAGATAAATTGCATTATACTTACAAATGAATCTATCTAGGCTAATAAAATCATTGCAAACAATTAAGAATAATTAACCTAGATAAATCGAAGTTGGATTGATAAATAGAAAGTAATAAATGCAATAATTAAATGAGAGGAATTAGATAGTTATCTCTATGAACAATGGTGAAAAATTTATGCTAGCATCATGTTGGAATCATTTCACCAAGGTATGAAAATTTTATTAATACTCTCATTTTGATGAATGCATCAAATGCATATACTATCCTACAATTCTATGCAATTCAATCTTGAGACCCTCAGATTTGACCCTAATCCACACCGATACAAGCTAAGGTGTGGATATGAATTGTTTTTTGTGGAAATGATCTGACAAAAAACTGTAACAACGGAATAGTTTATCCTTGCTTTCTAGTATATGAAGTGCTTGTAAGGACTATAGTGTTTATAGACACCTTAAGGGAATCTACTAGATGTTAGAGTCATGTTATTCTAGGTTAGACTCCTAGACCAATTAGCTTTATGGCTTTGAGCGAATATTCAAAGACAAACATACACAAGCGTACAAGGGCTTGTATGCAAATTTGGATTCTTTGTCACTTTAGAAATTGAAATATGATCTAAATGTTCTTTTTGTTCCCAAGTCCAAAATGTGAATTAATGGAACATTGAATGTCTTTAAATACCAATACAAAACATGTTGTAGCACAAACATGTACCATATTGGCTCATAATTACTAGTGGGAGGGAGCGATAAAGCTAAATTTTGAATTTAAAAATTTGAATTTGAGGTTCATTCTTGTGCATCTAGGATCTACCTCAAGTGGTGTAGAAATGAAACTAGGAAAGCAAGATATGATCTAAAGGCAAGGAGAAAATATACTAAGGTAAATGCAAATGGGGTATATGGAATGAGGGGTCACTAGAAACTATGTTTAGCTTTATTCTAGTTCTTGTTGGGACTCCTATTTTCCATGCCTTAAAATTGCAAAATCTTGCCAAATTCATCAAAATTTTCCTAAGGAGTTCATGTGTATTCACCTTGTTTTGTATGTATAGTGTTGTCTCCTGAAATCCCTAAAATTTGACTAAGTCTAAAATATGAGGGATCCTCCAAATTCTAGATTTTACATTTTAACTCCTATGGATCTAAAACTACTCTCAAACATCCTGACGGTATATACATAAAATATAACTTAAGGTATAAGAAAGAAAATACAAAGAGGAAAATACCAACTTATACTTAACTGTTATATTTTATGTATATACCTTGTGAAAGTCTTGTGAAAATCCTAATTTTTTCTAAGTTTTCCTATCCCTGGCAGAAGTTTAGACTCCATCAGGATTGTGGGAGTTTGGACTCTGTTGGCACCCAGATTTTCCAAGCCTCATATTTGCAAGATCTTGCCAAATTCATCAAAATTTTCTTAAGGGGTCCCTACACCTTTACCCTGATGTTTGTTGTTGAACCCCTGAATTTGGCTAAGTCTGAAACCCTAAAACCCTGAAAATTTGGCTAAGTTTGAAATTTGATGGATCCTCCAAATTCTAGAATCTGCATTATAATTCCTATCGATCCGAAACCACTCTCAAACAACCTGACAATATATACATAAAATATAACTTAAAGTATAAGAAAGGTAAATGATAAAAGGTAAATAAAAACTTATACTTTAAGTTACATTTTATGTATATACTGTCATTTCCTTTTTCATTTTCTGCCCTTTTGTTCCTACAAGATTTCGAGACCCACTGAAACTTTTGCATAAGGTTCCTACAAGGCTTCGGGACCCACCAAAACTTTTGAACTTTTTCCAAAAATTTATGGGTTCCTCCGTGACCCCACAACTCGCCAACTAAAGATCTTCAAGTCTGAAATCTTTCTTAACCCCTTGAATTTTCAAGTCGATATTGAAGGTGCAAAAATCAAATTTTCAAGTACTTTTTTCAGAAATTGGTTAAGTATTTTATGCAGTTTCGGATCAAACTTTCATTTTAGACCTTCACCACTTTTGGTTTTGACAAGACTTTGGGACCTGCTAGAACTTTAGAAATTTTTCCAAAAGTTCCTAAGTTTCAGGTTCTCCCGCCATCTCGCCACCCGTCGGAGGCCCAGGAATGCCCAAAAACATGAGAAAATGCTTAGCCAACTCTCTAGACTGCCATTAATACAAAATGGGTAGTTGAAAATGAAGTTTTAATGGCAGTAAGTGGAGTTTTTGGGGTTTTCCTACACATTCTTCCATCAGATCCAAGTTGTCAAGGCTATATATGGAAGATTGAAACACATTCAAATGGTTGGTCATTGAACCAATTGTCTAGTCTGGAAATGCCTAAGGAAGATTTTTGGGTATCAAACAAAGTGAAAGTCTTGTTTGAAAGTGAAGGAATGCATTTGATACAACATAGGAAGGATTTTCCAAGCACATTTGTATACAGTGGTATGTCTCCATGATTGTTTGTAATGATTTAGGGAAGTTTTTTAGTCATAGCTATGGTTTCCTCTTGCCACATTTGCTAGCATGAATGTGAATGTAGATTTGATGTATGTGACAACATATTGATTCATTGCAAGCATTGTAATGGTCATCTCTATGTTATGTATGGATTATTGCAATTATTTCAATTATTTTATGGATTATTAAGCATGTCCTTGTATGAGGTGTAATTTATGGTTTGTATGTAAATGCATATTTGGTTTTTGTGGATGTTCTATCATATTTTTCTCCTTCCTCCTTACATTATATGACTCTATTGCCTAATGTAATAGGGACCATTCCATATTGGGGAAGGATCGAACACTTTTCTAATCAAACTCTTTGCCCTGTTCATTGTAGGAGTAATATTAGGTTAGGTTCAACGTGTTGTTCATGTTTCTATTCAATAACCAGGGATAAATCTGATGTGATACAAAATTGTTCTAAACATTGGTGAATCATGTATGTGCATGCCTACACTATGTATGTTGTGTATGTAAAGATAAGTGGAATCATCTCAAGGAATGTAATATTGTCATATTTGGGTGCAAATGCATAATGCAATGATCAACTTAATTAGAGGTTTTAGCAGCAAGCTTACTTTAATCTAGTGACAACTTTTTGGGATTAAAGTTACATTTGGGTATTGCTGCAATATTATGTATTCCAAGAATATTTTATACCTCTAAGAATATCCCTCCTAAGATTAGCTGAGCTTGAAGTGTAGAGGAGTCTACCCACTCCTATAATTTGGCCAAAATCATCCTCAGTCTTTCATAAACCTCTTTCCAATCACCTTGATGACACCCTTAGTTTGGGTGATTGTGAAATGTTTTAGGGTTTCAGTTTGTTATCATTTTGGGAACCAACATTTTGGCTTCGTTGTCGAGGATGTAATACTTTGGTTCAGATTTGAATACTTTTATAACAGTGATCTACATTTGTACATTTTGTTTGGCTAAGTTTGGCCTCCTGTCAACTTATGCCAACATTTTAGCATCGTTGCCTGGGATGAACTAAAAGGTTGAAGAATTTGAAAGCTTTGGTAATAGTCAGATTTGAAGTTTGTATTTTATTGTGTTTTTAAAGTTTGGTCTCATGTTAACTCACACCAACATTTTGGCATTGTTACCAGGGATGAATTAAAGGGTTCAAAGAAATTGAAGACTCTACTAGTGAGCTGAGACCAAAATTAGTTTTTGACCTTGAAGATTGGTCACGCTTCAAGGAATTTCTCTTTGGAAGAGGTGGCAAATCTATTGTTAGGAAACAAAATTTATTGTTGCCCCTTGGTTGTCTATGAATCAAGGATCCCACTTCAAATGTGCAACATCTGGTGAAATTATAAGTACATGGTTTATCTTCTTCCTACCTTTGTAGATTTTTGTTCATGTCATGTTGAAGGAACAAATTTGTGTGCCTCTTGCTTTCTATTCTGCATTGTAGAATGTTCTAGTCATGGCCAATTGGTATGAGTTTGAATACCCTAGGGATGTTCCTTCACAAGCATCTTCATGTGTATTAGACCCTAGGCACTATATTGGAGTGGATTCCCATGACCATTCTTGCAATGCATATTTCAGTCGTGGATCCGCATGTTATACAAATCCAAACCTATGTGCACCCATGCAAAATCAAAATGAGTTAGCAATGCAAATGCAATAAATATGAAATTGAAAAAACTAAACAACTGCTAGAGTCCATGTTGCAGCAGGAAGAAGAAATTGAAAAACATGTAAGGTTGCTAGAGTCTAGGGTGCAGACCAATGCATTCCCTACTGCCCCAAAAACTCAAATTTCTTAGTCCCCTACTCCTCCCTTAGATGCAATATACAATCAGCTAGACCTCTCATGGGTTGACTACAAAACACTAGGGATGTCAACCAAGGTCTACATCAAGATGCCTATCTTTGATGGGTATATCATTTGGGAAGGGAACATGCATGTTGATGACTTCTCTAATTTTATGGATGAACATCAGTTTGAGGATGAAGACATGTGGATGAGGTTCTTTGTTAGGTCCTTGCATGGAAAGGCAAGAGAATGGTTTCAAAATTTTCCAGGACAGTCCTTTGCCTCTTGGAATGAACTTGTGGCACCATTTGAAAATGAATTTGCTAAAGACCTTGACCTTGTTGATCTTATCACAAAGTTGTAAGAAATCAAAAGACAAGAAGGAGAGTCAAGCATGGATTCCAGTCACAAGTTTGTTGTTGCCCTTTCCAACATTTCAGATAATTTCAAGCCTAGCACTCCCATCTGTATTAATATGTTTTTTGAAGCATATGAGGTTGGATTGAGTTATGTGCAGGATAATTTCAAAATAAAGGGTATGTGACAGACATATTTGTCCCTAGACTCCATGAAGAAGATAAGGGATGACTAGATAGAAGATTTGTTGTCCACAAGTTTTGGCAATGCTGATTAGGAACATGTCGATTTGAACAACATGCCGATTTGAAAAACAACATTGTGGATACAAATAGTCAAATGAATACAACATCCAATGAATATGATTGTGAAGTTAGAAGGGTAGAAATGGAAGGTGGTGCATTATGTGACAACAATGAAAATGATAAGGATAGCATATGCACCTACCTCTAGTTGGCTAGTTCATCAGTAGAAGATGAAAGTGATAATATCAATGATGACTTCCAGACTAATGTTGACGTATGTGGTTCAATGAATAATGAGGATGTTGTGTACAGGGATGAACAATCAATGGGATCAGCTTGTGAGGTTCATCATGTCAAGTATGCACAGGTGAGTAAAACATGGGATGAGCGAGAAACTGGTTTCTTGTTTGATTTGATGCCCTCCTTTGTTATCATTTATGATGATGAAGAAGTTGATATTTGCTTGCATGAGGTTGATGTAGAGGTGGTTGCACATGATGATAACTTATCAGAGATGGATGTCAGTACAACCATAAATTTTTAGTTTGATGAACATGCCCTGGATTGTGAAGACGGTGATCATGTCGATGCATATGAGAACCTATTTATGTGGTACAAGATACATTGTCTTCCTCGTGCAGAGTGTGCTTCGTCTGAGCCACTGAGAAATGATAGAGAAATGAAGGAAGAAGATATGTGTCAGCAATCTATTTGCAGCAGTCAATATGACACATCAGATTGCCAGAGTGGACTTGAAATAGATAGACAATTTGAAGAACATATTTTTTCAGTTGAGGTGTCTCATGATCTTGATTTGTGTGCTAATGGTTTGGATTGCAGCCTGAGTCATGTGTATGATTGGTGGTAGTAGCACATATGAAAGTTGTGTTCAAGAGGTTGGTGGAAATGCAAATGAATATGAGTCATTCCACTTTGATGTGGAATGTTTATCAGTTCTTGAATGTGTTGGTGTTGTAGTAGAGGTTGAGTCCTTTGTATAGGACATTGATATGAATGAGCAGTGAGGCATGTGTATGCCTAAGTTTCAACATGTTGCATCCCAACTAGAAGCTATACTTGAGCTGGAATCTTTCTAGTTTTCTCTACAAGATGAAATGTCTTCCCTTGTGGATCAACAGTATTTCAAGCACAATTTCCCTTACCATGTGAATTGGATGTGTTCTCCTTTTCTCTCATTTCACATGAAGAGGTCAGAAGGTATGATAGCTTGACAATGATAATGGAGGTTTGTCTTCATTTATTTATTTTATTATTGACTTGGTTCTTGATTTTGCACCCTCTACAATTATGAAAGTGCATGATATGGATGTTGGAATGCACAAGACAACTGAGAGGGGGGGTGAATCATTTGTAATAAAAACTTTAAGCCTTCACAAACATAATCACATCCACATCAATTCGTTTAAACCTTAATTATGTTATGACAATTAAACATGAAGAACAGATAACAAAAACTTAATCACATCAACACCATGCACAAGAGAAAACCAGATTTTACATGGAAAACACTATGAAGGGAAAAACCACGATGAGGATTAGCTCACAACATATAGTATTATCAATACTAAATTACAAAGAGGCTCACTGCCCAAAAGGTGGCTCATTGCCAAAGGGTGGCTCACTGCTAAGGGGCGTGGCTCATTGCCATGAACTAATATGATAGCATCTACCTCATGCCTGAGTTCAGTTCCAATGAAGCACAATACAAATCACCTTCGTTGTCTCACAAAACCAACACTTTCATCTTTTCATCTTAGCACACTCACACTACACACAAATTTATTACATTTATTTATATCAATCATCAACCTTGGAACATGCATCAAGGTCAACAATACATTCTGCAACCTTTGGAACAGTATCCAAGGTTGGCAAAAATACACAATTCAAATTAGGTCTGAACCTAAACAATCTTGTGGAGTAAACAAATGAAGGGAGAGCACTTCACAGCTTAGCACGGACCTAAACACATCTTCACACACTTCAACACGCTTCCACAATCCATGAAGTACATCCGCAAAGAGTGTAGACAACTAGGTCGGATAACACTGTTGTAAATACCAAGAACACTTAGGCACACACTCCCACAAACACAAACATGACTTGGGGACTGTAATGTCCCCCATTGTAAAATGCTACCCCAATTTTTTTCAAAATCACATACAATGATATGACAATGTTAGCTCGACTACATAACCAGCTAATTGCCTCACTTTCTGATCACCCAGATCCCAGTATGGGCAAGGTGAGAGCATACAGTGATTTTGGCTTACAAATGAATAACTATGCAATAAGGAATTACAATTCATCCATTGCAACGGGCATCCACAAGATGTGGGAATTCACCACTTTCCAATGGGTGTAATTACAAAATAAAATACAAACCATCCACTTATTCAGTGGGTGAAATGAATAAGAAAGATAAAGACTCTTTTGCCCACACTAGCGGTAAACCATCTAGGGGTCTTAATGTGACTTGCAAAGAAAATTACAGTGAAACCCAATACATTGATATGCATTAATACATGATTGGACTTGTAGATGATATTCTTGAAGATGCTTAAAAAAGAAGTTATACCATGCAAATATCTCTGCAAATAGTACGAGTTTTTGTTGAAGAAGATCATTGACCATACTAAAAAAGACAGAAATCAGACTATCAGTGACATATATGACTACTCACTATCATGGATAATACCACCCAACTCAATACAATGAATATCCTTGCCTAGCATATCAAGGACCTCTACCCAAACATTCAGAAACTGTAATCCATCATCATAAACAATACTAATTTCTGACTTATTACAACTGTAGACCCACTACAAGGTGTATGACACAGGATGTATGGACTGTATCATAATATATGCATGACTCATTCAAAACTCATGTTAATTAGTCCCAATGGAGTCGCCCAAGAACCACAATACTACTGCAAACATCAAACAATGTAAAGGAACAAGGATAAATATCAGATTTGAATCGACCTCCTTCAACAAGTATGGTAGGTCCATAGAGGGAGTTCAAAAACACAAATCATCCATACATAATCATTACCATAGAAATAATTGTCCTAAACTAATCAACACTGCTCTTAAAATAGATCTGAGCACAAACAAACTGATCTCAAAGGAAATTTTGATCAACAATCAATATTTATCTCAGACTGGGCCGTACGACTAGTACAGGTACGGGCACTTCCAGAAATCTTAAAACTACAACAATCTAACTCAAATAACTTCCAAAGAGGGCATTTAGGGCAGGAAATAAACATACAATCAACAAAAGGTTCAAAAGCTTCATCATTAATTTTTGATGAGCATCGATTACTTCAACAGAGGTACAACCCTCATAAAGTACGGATATCATCATGGTAATTTCCAAACATCTTCAAACCACTGAGAGTTATCTCCAAAACGATCACTTAAGTCTACCAATCCCACTACAATCTCAAATGGATGCCAAGAAAGACTTAACAGTTCAGATCAATCACCATAAGACTTTCAGCTTGTACGACCATAAAAGAGTACAGATGGCAATTAACATTCAATCTTTGCTTTTAAACTCATCAAATTGATCTAAAAAGAGTCAATTTCCTCCTACAAAGACATCCTTAAAGGAAAAATGCATACAAACTTTTATTATATTTAAATTCTCCAAAATGTGATTTTAGTTGTCAAGCACACAACCAAACGTAATAAAGGTTCACAATATCAACACCAAAAATGCATCTAAATCATATTACAATCCAATCTATCTAAATCACAACCAAAACGTCACAAAAACACATAACTCCAAATCAGCTTCATGTGGTTTCCTAAATGAAAATCATTATCACCAGCTAGGGTGGATATCTCACCACTGAAGCTGATCCTCTTCAAGTGGGTTTCCATCCACAAGAAGGTAGAGAATGGAAGAACACGTAGGTTCAATTCCAACAGAATAACAATACCATATCCAAGCATGCTCTCCAAATAAGCTCTCCATCTGCTTATAAAGGCAATTGGGAGTTACAAACTCACATTTCTTGAAATTATCTTCTTTTTTCTCCTCAACTTAATAAAAGGCTCATATTCCAAAGTGGTGCTCACTTAAAAATAAGTCTATGAGAAAATAAACTTATGTCCTCATCCCACACTTAAGTCACTTTTATAAAATGCAACATTATAACTTAAGTGCACCAAAAATATAAATAACCTGATTGATTATCAACTCTTTCTCAAAGCACCAAAGTTGATAATTAAATATGTGCTCCACACAACTAGGAATGAGGATAAGTGTCCTCAGGAAGACTCAACTGAAAAAAAAAGGAACATTACACAAACCAGGCACAACACTTCAACATAATATGGAGACATCCATGAACAACCTTTAGTCACCTAAGAGTCAACAAGATCATCCGCAACACTTTTCAATTGAAGAAGATTCATTGTCTGCTCATAAACAACCCCATCGAACTCTTCTACACAATATCTTGCTTTCTGGAGCACCAAATCACAAATCCTTTGGAATGAAGATAGCTATGGTCCTTATAAACATATGTTCAGAATTACACCACCTGAAACCACTCCGCAAAGAAATGTGGAGCAAAATACTTTCTCCCAAACACCTCTATACAACTCAGAAACTCTGTTAAATACAGTCTTCAAACTAGTGAACACAACTTCCACTTCACAGTGATCTAGACCACCAAATTCTAGATTTAGCATCTTCAAACACTTCTATAAAACATATCCAATTCTCACACTTCGGTCTTCAACAAAGAAGAAATGTGGAGAAAGAATTCAGATAGTATTCTGCAAGCCAGAATACTCTTCAACACACTGTTTCTACTTGGAGAGAAAACTTTCTCAAAAGCACAAGGAAACTCAGCAACACGAACAATATACCAACAACATCAGCACTTCTTCAGGTCATTCAAATCACCTTAACATGCCAACTCAATCAAGCAACAATCAACAATATTAGAAGACACAGTTGACACCAGTGACAACAGAAGCATGTTGACATCAATGACAACACCGGTTTGCACATACTTGCAACAATCTCCCCCTTTTTCATTGATGGCAACATATGATGTGAAAAACAATCATGATATAATCCTGCATTGATCTCATTCTCTCCCTTTCTTTTATACATCTTACTCTCTCTTTATTTTCCACATGAACTCTCTCCCCCTTTGACATCAATGGCAAAGGGTGACACACCTTCTTCAATCTTTATCCCCCTTAATTTGCCACTACACATACTTGCACAAGTCTCAACTACTCTGAATACCTCCCCCTTAGGAGTACACAACATCATATACCAACTTTTACTCTTTAATACCACTACTTGCACCCCCTTAGAGGTAGCCTCCATCATCGGTCTAGAAAGGAATGAAACTTGAATCATATTGGACTGATGCATTTCCTTATGCATCTAGTTCAGAGGAGTGGCAATAACCCCTAATTTCTCTTGGATATACTCAAATGTGTCTTTAGGAAGAGTCTTGATGAAAATGTCATCAATCTGATCTTTTGTAGACATATACTCAAGCTTCACTTCTTTCTCTGCAACCTTCTCTCTCAAAAAGTGACACTCGATAAAAATATGCTTTGTCCTTGAATGCATCACTGGATTCTTTGAAATGTTGATGGCACTGGTATTATCACAAAACATAGGAATTGGATCATCATACTCAACTTTGATATCTTTCAGAGTTTGTCTCATCCATAGCACTTGTGTGCAACATGATGCTGCTACTATGTACTCTGCCTCTACAGTAGATAAAGACACTAAATCATGTTTCTTGCTCTGCCATGACACAACTTTGTCTCCAAGGAAGAACACACCACCACTTGTACTTCTTTTGTCATCTACACATCCAACCCAATTTGCATTTGTATAGGCACTTAGGGTGAAGTTGTTATTTTTAGGATACCACAAACCATGATCTAGAGTGCCCTTCAAATACCTGAATATTCTTTTTACTGCCACGACATGTGACTCTCTAGGATCTGCTTGAAATCTTGCCACAAGATAGACTGCATGCATAATATCCAGTCTGGTAGCAATTAGGTATATTAGTCCTCTAATCATCGATCTATATTTGCTCTAATCAACCTTAGGAGATTCATCATATTTTCTCATCTTGCAACCAGTTGTCATGGGAGTATACACTGGTTTAGATTCTTCCATTCCAAACTTCTTCAACAATTCCTTGACATACTTTGATTGTGAAATGAAAATGCCCTTATCTGTCTAATTAATTTACAGTCCAAGAAAGAATTTCATCTCACCACACATTGACATCTCAAATTATTTTTGCATCTCATCTACAAAGCTCTTACACATACCTTCATTTCCAACAAAGATTATGTCATCTACATAGACCTTAATAATTAGGATTTGATCCCTTTACCGAATCCTTGCTGCAACAAGTGCCTGTCTAATCTGGCATACCAAGCTCTTAGAGCTTGCTTCAATCCATATAATTCCTTCTTCAATCTGCATACCATGTTTGGCTTGTCTAATAACTTAAATCCATCCGATTGCTCTATGTATACTTCCTCTTCCAACTCGCCATTCAGAAAAGCTGACTTCACATCCATCCGATATACTTTGAAATCTTTATGTGTTGCATAAGCCAAAAACAATCTAATAGCCTCCAGTCTTGCCATTGGAGAAAAAGTTTCCTCATAATCTATTCCTTCCACTTGTGAGTAGCCTTTACATACAAGTCTAGCTTTGTTTCTTACCACATCTCCATTTTCATTCAACTTATTTCTGAAAGCCCATTTTGTTCCAATTACATTCTTATCCGCGGGCCTAGGGACAAATTTCTAAGTCTTGTTATTTTCAATTTACATCAATTCTTCTTCCATTGCCTTGACCCAATGTTCATCTTTACATGCTTCAGAGACAATCTTAGGTTCAATCTTTGAAATTAAATAGAGATTTACCTATTCTTCTACAATTCTTCTTCTTGTCATAACTCCTTTTCTTTTGTCACCAATGATTTGATCCTCTAAGTGATTCTTTTAAACATACTTGGAGGTTTTAGGAATTCTTTTCAGAGCTTCTTCTTCATCAATCTCAACTTCCTTGTCTTTGACTTCTTCTACTGCTTCAATATTTGTAGATTCATCTGACTCATATCCATTAGACTCAGAGTTTTTCTAAATGTCTTCATCCATCTTCACATTTGCACTTTCAATGCTTTTCCTCAACCTTTTGTTGTAGCACCAGTAGGCTTTGCTCTTAATAGAGTACCCAAGGAATATGCCTTCATCACATCTAGCCTCAAACTTTCCCAACTCTTCATCTCTTCTGATATAGCATTTACTTCCAAAAACTTTGAAATACTTGACAATAGGAGTTCTTCCATACCACAGCTCATAAGGTGTCTTTATACGATTTTCTTTGACATGAACTCTGTTCTAAATGTAGACAACAGTATGAATAGCCTCTTTCCAATAAACTTCTGGAAGGTCAACTTCTTTGATCATTGTTCTAGCAACCTCCCGAACTATTCTATTCTTCCCTTCAACTACTCCATTTTGCTAAGGAGTTTTGGGGGCAAACAATTGTCTCTTTATCCCATGTTCTTCACAAAAAAGCATTGAATTCATTTGAAGTAAACTCACCACCTCTGTCAGATCTTAGATAGTGGATTCTCAAATCCATTTCATTTTCAACCATTGCTTTAAATGCCTTGAACTTGTCTAGGGCTTATGATTTTTCTTAAGGAATGTAACCCAAGTCATATTTGAATAAACATCAATAAGAAGCATGAAATACTTGTCACCTTATAGACTTCTTATTCTTGTGGAACCACATAGGTCTGTATGTACCAACTCCAACAGATTAATAGAGGATTGTTCCTTGCTCTTGAAACTTATCTTTGTTTGCTTCCCAAACTAACATTCTTTGCAGATGGCATTAGCAAGCTTCACAATCTTAGACAGGTCTCTTACAACTCGGGTTGAGCTTATTCTCACCAGATTATCAAAGTTAATATGACACATTCTCCTATGCCATAACCAACTTTCATTTGTCTGGGCCAACAAACAACAATTGTCAGTAACTTTCAAATGATAAACATTACCATGAGTCTTCTTACCAGCCAGAGCTTTTCCTTATCTCACATCCATTATCCTTAAACATCAAACTGTATCCTTTCTCACACATCTATCCAACACTTAGAAGATTGTGCTTTAAGCTTTTGACATAAAGAACATCATTTGTATTATGCTTGCCATCAAAAGTGATTGTCCCTCTTCTACAAATCTTACCAGCTGCATCATCACCAAATCTAACTAGTCCTCCATCATACTTTTCCAACTTGACAAACTTACTCTTATCTCCTGTCATATGATTTTAGCATCCGCTACCAATGACCCATTCATCCTTCTCCTTTCTAGCATGAAATACAGACGCCTCTTTTCCTTCTTTCAGACTTCCTTCCTTCACATAGCTTGCGAGGTTAGAAGAAACAGGTTCTTCTTTTATAGCAATAAACAAGCATTCACTAGCATTACCATCTTCAAAATTAGATTCATCATCAGTTACACCTTCATCATCTTTAACATAGTAATTTTTTCTAACCATCTTACCTCTACCCTCTTTGTTCTTGATCTTCAAAGCTCTATCGGGACATCTTGAAGCATAATGGCCAATTTGACTGCAACTAAAGCATTTGAAAGGTAACTTACCTTTGAACTTTCCAGTTCCCTTTTTCATTCTATTTACAAAGTTTACCTCAATCTCATCAAAATATTCCTCATCTGATTCCACAACATACTTATCTAATCTAACAGGCTTTTCTGACTTGACTTTAAAAGTAGTTTCAACTTTCACAGGACCCTCAGTAGTCCCAAATTCTCTCATCTCAAAAGCAGTCAATTTACCAAGCAATTGATCTTTTGAAAGTTTGCTTGTATCTAGCAATTCTTCAATGGCAGACACTTTATGAATATATGATTTGGGAAGTGTTCTGAGTATTTTGCTCACAACTTCTTCATTAGTCAGAGTTTCACTAAGACCTTTGATGCCATTGACAACTTCATCAATCTTTTGCATATAGATTGTTATGTTCTCATCTTCAGACATCCACATAGTTTCATACCTAGACTTCAAGTTCTGCATCTTGGCTATCTTAATAGATTGATCACCTTCATAGATACCCTTCAAATTTTCCCAGATCTGATGAGTAGTTTCCAGATCCAACACTTTTGCCATTTTAGTTTTAGATAAAGCATTCAGTAGGGCATTTCTAGCTTTGCCATTAATCTCATAATCCTTTATCTCACTTTTGGTTGCCAGATCATGATTAAGAATAGTATATTTGTTTTTAACCATACACCAAACATTGTAACCAAGAGAAATAAGATAACTTTGCATTCATACCTTCAAGAAGCCATAATCGATTCCATCAAACTGAGGAACATCTTTCTTGTGTGCCATCCCGGATCTACCTTAAGTTGTTAGGCTTTCTTCCAAGGAACCCTTGCTCTGATACCAATTGTTCGAATGCACATGGAAACTAAGAGGGGGGGTGAATCAGTTGTAATAAAAAAATTAAGCCTTCATAAACATAATCACATCCACATCAATTCCTTTAAACCTTAATTCTGTTATGATAATTAAACATGAAGAACAAATAACAAAAACTTAATCACATCAACACCATGCACAAGAGAGCACCAGATTTTACGTGGAAAACCCTAAGAAGGGAAAAACCACGGTGAGGATTAGCTCACAATATATAGTAGTATTAATATCGAATTACAAGGAGGCTCACTACCAAAGGGATCACTGCCCAAAAGGTGGCTCACTGCCAAAGGGTGGCTCAATGCTAAGGGGGGTGACTCACTGCCATGAACTGATATGATAGCATCTACCTCATGCCTGAGTTCAGTTCCAATGAAGCACAATACAAATCACCTTCGCTGTCTCACAACACCAACACTTTCATCTTTTCATCTTTGCACACTCACACTACACATGAATTTATTACATTTATTTATATCAGTCATCAACCTTGGAACATGCATCAAGGTCGGCAATACATTCTACAACCTTTGGAACAGTCTCCAAGGTCGGCAAACATACACAATTCAAATTAGGTCTGAACCTAAACAATCTTATAGAGCAAATAAAAGAAGGGAGATCACTTCACGGATTAGCACGGACCTAAACACATCTTCACACACTTCAACACACTTCCACAATCCACGAAGTACATCCGCAAAGAGTGTAGACAACCAAGTCAACTAACACTGGTGTAAATACCAAGAACACTTAGGCACACACTCCCATGAACACAAACATGACTTGTAGACCAGGCACAATGCTTCAACACAATTGGGAGACTTTCATGAACAACCTTTAGTCACCTGAGAGTCACCAAAATCATCTGTAACACTTTTCATTTGAAGAAGATTCACTATCTACTCATAAACAACTCTGTCGAATTCTGCTACACAATATCTTGCTTTCCAGAGCACCAAATCATAAATACTTTGAAATGAAGATAGCTATAGACCTTATAAACATATGTCCAAAATTGGACCACTTGAAAGCACTCTACGGAGAAATGCGGAGCAAAATACTTTCTCCCAAACACCTCTGCACAACTCAGAAACTCTGTCAAATATAGTCTTCAAACTGGTGAACACAACTTCCACTTCACAATGATCCAGACCACCAAATTCTAGATTTAGCATCTTCAAACACTTCTCTAAAACATATCCAATTCTCACACTCTGGTCTTCAACATAGAAGAAATGTAGAGCAAGAACTCAGATAGTATCCTGTAAGCCAGAATACTCTGCAACACACTGTTTCCACTTGGAGAGCAAATTTTCTCAAAAGCACTTGGAAACTCAACAACATGAACAATATACCAACAACATCAGCACTTCTTCATGTCATTCAAATCACCTTAACATGCCAAATCAATCAAGCAACAATCAACAATATCAGAAGACATGATTGACACCAATGACAACAAAAACATGTTGACATCAATGACAACACCGGTTAGCACATACTTGCAACAATGGATTGGAATAGGTCAAGCACCTATTTCTTATGGTTGCCTTGCAATAGTGATTTCATTGGAGGATCTGGCCTTGGCTCCATGAGCAATAATTGCAGGTTGATACATGTAGATGAAAGACTTCATTTGTTCCAATTGGGTGATGAAAATTATTTTGGTTTGAGGGAGATCGGCTCCTTCATTCAACTAGTCTTCGACACAGGCAAGTAGTTTTAGCCATCTCATACAAGTTTGACCTACAACATGTTAAAATTTTGATTTGTAGCTAATAGCTTCAGTGTTTGTTCTTTCATGCCAATGGTTGCATTGTCTTGTTGTATATATCTCCATTGTGGTGCTTTGTAAATACGTTGTTCCCCAATTTGTTTTTGCCTTTTGGTCTTCTCAAAGATGTTTTGGATTCTCATTGTGCCATTGCTTGGCACATGTCCCCAACCAGAGCCAGTGAGGGCACCTAGATTTTCCAAGCCTCATATTTGCAAGGTCTTGCCAAATTCATCAAAATTTTCCTAAGAAGTCCCTGTGCTTTTACCCTGATGTTTGTTGTTGAACCCATAAATTTGGCTAAGTTTGAAACCCTGAAACCCTAAAAATTTGGTGGAGTCTAAAATTTGATGGATCCTCCAAATTTTAAAATCTACATTATAACTCCCATGGATCCGAAATCACTCTCAAACATCCTAACAGTATATACATAAAATATAACTTAAAGTATAAGAAAGGTAAATGATAAAAGGTAAATACCAACTTATACTTAAATGTTTATTTTATGTATATGTTGTCGTTTCCTTTTTCATTTTCTACCCTTTTGTTCCTGCGGGATTTCGAGACCCGCATGAACTTTTGCACTAGGTTCCTGCGAGACTTTGGGACTTGTCAAAACTTTAAATATTTTCCAAAAAGTTTCGGGTTCCTCCATGACCTCGTGACCCACCACCTGAAGATCTTCTATGTTTGAAATCTTTTTAGACCCTATGAATTTTGAAGTCCAATTTGAAGGTGCAAAAAATCAAATTTTCAAGTAATTTTTTCAGAAATTGGCTAAGTATTTTATGTAGTTTCAAATCAAACTTTCATTTTGGACCTTCAACACTTTTAGTTTCAACAGGACTTCCAGAGCCGCTAGAACTTTGGAACCTTTTCCAAAAGTTCCCAAGTTCTAGGTTCTCCCGCTGTCCCACCACCCACCAGAGGCCTAGGAACACCTAGAAATGTGGGAAAACACCCTGCCAACTCTCCCAACTGCCATTAATGTGAAATGGGTAGTTGAAAATGTAGTTTTTATGGCAATATGTGAAGTTGTTGGGGTTTTCCCATCCATTCTTCCATTTGATCCAACTTGTAAAGGCTATAAATTGAAGATTGAAAGTCATTCAAATGGTTGGTCGTTGAACCAATTATCTGGTCTAGAAATGCCTAAGGAATATTTTCAAGTATCAAACAAAGAGAAAGTCTTGTCTACAAGTGAAGGAATGATCTGATACAACGTAGGAAAGATTTTCAAAGCACATCTATATACAGTGGTATGTCTCTACGATTGTTTGTAATGATTTAGGGAAGTTTTTAGTCACAACTAGGGTTTCATCTTGCCACATTTGTTGGCACGATTGTAACTGTAGATTTGATGTATGTGACAACATATTAATTCATTCCAATCGTTGTAATGGTCATCTCTATGTTATGTATGGATTATTGAAGTTCTTTTATGGATTATTAAGTATGTTCTTATATAAGGTGTAATTTATGGTTTGTATGTAAATGCGTATCTAGTTCTGTGGATGTTCTATTAGATTTTTCTCCTTCCTCCATACATTCTATGGCTTTGTTGCCTAATGGAATAGGCACTGGTCCATATTGGGGAAGGAGCAACACTTTTTTAATCAAACTCTTTTCCCTGTTCATTGTAGGAGTAATATTAGGTTAGGTTCTACATGTTCATAGTTCTTTTCAATAACCAGGGATAAATCTAAAGTGATACAAAATTGTTCTAATCATTGGTGAATCATGTACATGCATGCCTGCACTATGTATGTTGTGTATGTAAAGATAAGTGGAATCATCTCAAGGAATGTAATATTGTCATATTTGGGTGCAAATACATAGCACAATGATTAACTTAATCAGAGTTCTTAGCAGCAAGCTTACTTTAATCTAGTGACAACTTTTTGGGGTTAAACGTATATTTGGGTATTGTTGCAATACTATGAATTCTAGGAATATTTTATACCTTTAGGAATAACCCTCCTAATCTTAGCTGAGCTTGAAGTGTAGAGGAGTCTAACCACTCCTATAAGTTGGCCAAAATTACGATCAACCTGTTGATAAACCTCTGTCCAATCACCTTAATGATACCCCTGGACTAAGTGATTGTAAAATGTTTTAGGGTTTCAAGTTGTCATTTTGGAAACCAACAGGCTCCATCAAGATTGGAGAAGTTTGGACTCCATCAGGATTGCAAAACTTTTCCCTCTATCAAGATTGTGGGACTTCAATGGTGGTCAAGATATCCTGCAACCTCTAAGACCTCTACCCATCCTGCAACCTGTTAAATCCCCACCACTGTCACCCCTTTTCTTCTATCAACTTTCCTTTCCCTATGTAGGCAGAGATTTCACGTGGATCTAGATATATCCAATACACCCCTTCCGACCTGCAATGTCTGGACCACTTCAAAAGTTATGCATCCAATACCCTCCAAATTCTCGCAATTCACCAAAAAGGGTGTAAAAATGTGAAGTGACAGTTTCCCACAACTTCTAGATGGGAGTATAAATGTACCAGGTCGCCATTAATGTGAAATGGGTAGTTGAAAATGATGTATTTATTGCATTTGGTGGGATTGTTAGGGTTTTCCCTCCCATTCCATCATCAAATCCAAGTTGCCAAGGCTATAAGTAGAAGATTGAAACTCATTTCAGGGGTTGGTCTTTTGGTAGTTTTTCAAGCAACAAAAGTGCAAAGCTCTCAAGGGTTTCAAAGAACAAAAGTTCTAGTTCTCTAGTAGGGATGATAACAAGGTTATGTAAAGACTCAAATTGGTTTCAAGGTTTAGTGTATGAACTTCTCCTTTTTCTCGTGTATTTTTTCAAGGAAATCCTAAGTTCAAGCTAGGGTTTCCTCTTGCCACACTTCATGGTATGATTGTAACCATTGATTAGATGAATGTGATAGATTCTTAAAACATTACATGCTATGTGATGATCTCTTCCATGGTTGTATATGAATGATTGCATTTTTATAAAGGATTACTAAGCATATTCCTCACTAGTTGTTTTTCTGCATCTAGGTATCCAAAAAGTGCATTTTTCATTTCTATATTATCTTATCCTCTACTAAACTGTAGACTCTATAGCCCATCCTAATAGGCAATGGTTTGAAATGTTTGATCACCCACACCTCTTTTAAAAACTAAAACAAATTTATCAAGTGTGAAGTAAAATAGTTACAGTTGTATGCGTTGTTGCCAGTTCTATATTGTAACCAGGAAATATTGTTAGTGAATCTTCAAAGTGCTAATTTTAGCAAACCAAACATCCATACTAGCACATCCCATTATTGCAAGAGTGCTTTTCACCAGCTTAAACAAAGGTTGTAGTGCAACAACCTTGTCTTAATCTAGTGATTGTATTTAGGTATTAAAACAAAAGTTTGGGTATTGTTGCAATGATATGAGTTAGAAAACATTTGCTATTGTTGTTAATCCCTGGTAAGGGATACCTCTAGAAACACCCTCCTTGGCTTAACTGAGCCAAAAACAAAGGGGAGATTACCTACTCCTAACCATTGGCCCTTAATCACCTTCCACCTATGGATGAGCCCATTTCCCGTCTCTTTGATGACACCCTTGGCCTGAGAGATTAGGAAATTAACTCTAGGGTTTTAGGTTAGCTATTTGGAATGTAACAAATTGGTGTTGTTGCCACAAAATAGTTTACTTCTGGTTGAATTGTCATAGTCCATTAACACAGTGGAAAAATCTAAGTATTTCTTCCCAACGGGGAAGTGGCGACTTTGCCAGTCAAACCCAAAAAATCAATTTTTAGATAAGAAAGGAATCAAGGGGTCAATTCACAATACTGTGTCTCACTTTTTGGCCAAAGTGGGACATTGAAATCAATATTTTTAACCAAATCTTCACTTTATCACACCTATAACAGCTAAATCATTAAGAATTTGAAGATGATGCAAACTAGTGATCTGTGCGATTTTGTGTGTAGATTCTAAATATATATTTAAAAGAAAAAAAGAAAAAAATTGTGAATTTTTTACGTAATTTTTAATAACTTGTTTTTTTATAGTAAACAACATTTTTAGAAGTGATGTTTATGTCATAATGGATAACTTTTTTTATAGAAAGGTTAAGAATCTAATTTTTAAAATATAGATTTGTAACACCATTATCTAGGGCATGGATATTTTTTCATAATTTTTTGTTACATATTTTTTAATTAATTTTTGAAGTGAGATTAATTATAATTTGGACACAGGTTTATGTCATAACGCATAACTTGTTTTGTATGTATTGAAATTTAATTTTCTTTTTTTGTTGAAACAAGGACATCAATACCTAGGGCAAAAATATTTTTTAGAGTTTTTTTCTTCTTTTTTTTCCGCTTGTGTGGAATAGAGACTTTGTTGTTCGCTGAAAAACTTATGTTCACTAGGAAATAGAAAATATATATAATAATCAAATTAAATTATTCAAAATTATATTTTTTGGAAAGTGTATACAAAGGGCTACATAATTAAAAAATATAATTTATAAATGACTTTATTTGACCCCCCAAAAGGTGAAGCAAAGTTGGTTTTTATCAACATTTTGATATGTGCAGAGGAGACTCCATCGAGGGTTTAATTTAAGACTAGGAGGGTTCTATCCAAGGGGGTTTGATCTAAGGGGGTTTGATCTAACTCATTTCAATTAAACCCCTTTAGATGGAACCCCTCAAGGATTAAATTATTAATTTTTCTAAAAAAGATGTGATTTCAGGTAAAAATCAAGACATCTCATAAGTGTGACATAGTATTGTGGGATAACCCTAAGATGGATCATAGAAGAAGACCAAAAGATCTGTCAGCACAAGAAATCTCTTTCGACCGCTCAAGAAGCGAATAGAATACGTGGAGAGCTAGAAATCCAAATGCCCAAGGTCAGGCATGTAATTCTAGTAGAGATGATATATTTGATGATTGCAGAAGTTAGTATCAATATACTTTTGATGACTAGATGCTAATAATATACTCAAAATGAATAGTCGAATGAACAGAGATGAGTATGAAGTATGAAGAAATCAGAATATTATTGGTAGGGGAAGAAGAGACAGGTCTTATAATGTATACACGAGAACATTTGGCATGCCTAACGAAAATGGAAGAGGCCTACCGAAATAATCAGCATCATATTTCACCCATAAGGTCACTAGGAGGTCAGGATGACAACATTTCTAATGAGGAAGATCAATAGGAATGACCTAATGTTGAGGAAAGAGAAAGAACTCTCTATGATGAATTAGATTTGCTCGATCATATTAGGAATAGGTAGAGAGAAGTGCAAGCCTTGCTTGATTTGAAGCAGTCCTAGCTTGCTCAAAATGCATAGAATCAACCTCAACATCAAAATATTCCCAATCCTAGGCATGTATCAAATCAGAGACAATGTAATGTCCTCTTCCTAAGCATTGACAATTTGTTGAGAGTTGGCCTATCACTTAGGTTCCCATAGGCACACTGGATGGTTAGGGAGCTCCACAGTTCTTGGAGATGTGTGGGGGATGTTTATGTGGCATTTCTCTTATTGGAATTGAGCTCATATGGTAGAGAGGTTCACAATGACACTTTAGGATATTGTTTAAGACACTTGGTTGGTTTTCCACCTTTTTAGGATCTTGTGCCTATTTTTAGTAGGTCACCGATCAACACTGATTTCACTCTGTCAGGGTTGGCTCTTTCATTCAGTGACCGTTTGGTATTTATCTTAGGGTTATTTTAATTAACGCTAATATTATGAAGTTAAATTAAATATTTAATTTTAGCGTTATTAAATGTTATAAAGCAACTTTAATGTGGGGCACTTAGGGAGACATATGGAAATATTAAAAGTGAGTTAAACTTCATATTTTTTAATGAGGGAGCGCTCAACTTGGGAGACATAAGGGAAATTTTATTAAATTAATATTTTATTTTCCCATGTGAGGTGTGAGGGTTTGGGAAGAAGAATAAAAGTGATTTTTGGAGCTCATTTTGGTTTATGCGTTGATGAGAAGAAATGTTATGCTATTGGTTTTTATCCAAGAACTTTGTGAGGACAAAAACCCTCATAGAGAATATCATTCTCGGTGGTGAGAGATCTACCCAGAGTAATTGTTGATAGTTTCATTTAGAGATTATGATAGTGCTTATTGTGGATTTTATAGATTTGTTGCGGAGAGGTTTTCATTGCAAAATATCAGGTTATTTGAATGATATTTTGAAGGTGAAATTATAGAAGATTTTGGAGAAGATCATTGTAGATTTATGAAGACCAAAGACAATTTTCAAGTCACTTTGTCCAGCTACCCAAGTCAAGGGAGGTTGTACTAGTCCTAGGCTGGATGTGGGCATTTTTAGGGTAAACATCCTAGATTTTGGGACTGTTTTGAGCCTGTTGGAAGCGCCTAGGGGTCTCTTTTATATTGCCTTCAATCGTTATTTGGGGAGGTGTTGTTTGGAGGTGTTTTGAATTGTTTCATGACTACCAGATTGTTGTTTACAATCATCTTTTTACCATGTTTGTGACAACAACAAATGGGTATGTGTGAAATGTCATTTTAAATTTATTTACTCTTCTAGGTATGTTTTAATATTGTTATAAAGTTGATTTACCCATTTTGGTATTGCCAAAACACAAGAAACATTGTTGAAAAACCCTTGTATCAAATATGAAAATCATTTGCAACTTATGGGTATTTCATATTTATGAATAAACAATGTTCTATCATTTTGTGTGTTGTTACATAATAATCCATTGGGTTGAAATACATATTTATGATTTAAAATCACTAGAACAACAGTGTGGGAACATGGATTTAATGTGTTTGTGAGAAATCTGATTTACAGTGTTGTTGTAGCAATTTATATTTTACAAAAAAATTATGGTTGCCATTACAGTGGTATCAGAGCTCAAAAGCATCTTGTCATCCTGTGGTGTTGAGTTTCACTTTGTATGCGATGATTTTCTATGAGTGGTGGTGAACAATGGTCACAGGATATTAGAGTTGTTAGCTCGTTATGATTTGTGTATTTGTAGAGGAGACCGACAATTGAACAGGTTGAAGAAATAGTTGTAGCTTTGATGGGAGAAAGAGGTGAAAGATCAGGTGGAGATCCTTTTGATACAAGATAAAGAAGGACATAGGTACCTAGTGTGGGTGAAATGCCAAGTGATCTTGCTAGAGGATAGCAAGATTTACATTAGAATATAACTCAAATGTGTGCTCTTTTGACTCGGTATATTATGGGCAATAATCATAACAACAACAACAATAATGGGGGAAACAATGGTAATGGAATAAATAATGGAAACCATGGCAAAAATGGGGATGGATCAATCAATAATAGAGTTGTACCTCAGTGTACTATGGTTGGAATAGCCAAATAGGCCTCTTAAGCCTAAATTTCCTCTAAGGATTAATACTCCAGTTGAAAATGAACCAACACAACATGAGTTACAAGATCAAATAATGAGAGATTGGAGGTATTCAGGTGATGAATTTCAGGCTGAGATTTCATTCCATGATTAAATGGACCTTAGAATTAAGCATAGACCCCATAGAGGTGGGAGACTTTAGAATCAAGAGTTGTAAAGGAAGGTTGGTAAGTTGTCTATTCCTATTTTGATGGATCTGGGAAAACTACAACTAGAGATTGGGTGCATAGATTAGTTACTTATTTTCAGCTGAATCCCATGCCTAAGGATGAAGTCATTGAGTATGCAACTCTTCATTTTGATGGTAGTGCCCCTGAATGGTGGCACCATGGAATGATCACACTGGGCCATGATCAAATTGACTCTTATGTAGAGTTTACAGAGAGGTTGATTGATAGATTCGATAAATAGGATCCTGAATTATACTTCAAGGAGTTGGCACAACTTAAGAAATGGGTTTTTTTATTCATATATTTCAGATTTTTAGAAGTTATCAGTTATGATGACTAATTTTTTAGAGAGGAGATTAATTGTATAATTTATTAATGGGTTGTTTGAACCATTAAGAGGTTGGATTAAGACAGTTAATCCACCCACATTACACGAGGCAATCAAGAAAGCTAGGGACATGAAGTCATGTTCTTATAAAAGCAAATTTTATTCCAAGGGGTTTGTACATAAGAAATATAAGGACAAGAAAAAAATTTAGTTTAAGAAGGATTCCAATCAACCCCAAAAGATGCCAACTAGGTTGGCTAATGACCAACTTAATTAACTCCATAGGAAAAAAACTATGTTTCTAATGTAGAGAACCATGGGATCCATCTCATAAGTGTGCGATCAAGGCAAGTAAACAGATTGAGTACTTCAACTAATGGATTAGCTGTAGAAAAATGAGATCAACAATCTGATTTAGAGGATAATGAAGAAGGAAGTTCATCAGAAGAGTCAGAGAAGGAACCTAGGTGTGAGGGTACACTTGCTCATCTTTCTAGCTTTCAGAAAGTTGAATCTTTCAAAGTTTAGGGAGTACTTCGTGGACAGTGAATTATTACTCTTATTGATACAGGTGCCACACATAATTTTATAGATGAGGGAGTTGTAGGTAGGAGGGGAATCAAAACAAAGGAATTTGACAGTTTCAAGGTAATGGTAGCAAATGAATTTACTCTTACATGCACATGAAAGATTCCTAACATGAGTATACAACTAGGTGATTATGAGGTGAGAGATGAATTATATGTGGTGAGCATAGGAGATAGAATTACAGTACTGGGTATGCACTAGTTGCATTCCATAGGAGAGTTCTACATGAACCTGCATACTATGGAGATGAGGTTTGAGGTGGATGGTAAGAAAATTGTACCTAGAGGCATGTCATATGGTGGGCCAAGGGTGGTCTCTTTCAAAAGAATGGAAAGGCTAATTCGACATGATCAGGTGGAGTGGGCAATCGAGTGCATCATAATGCCTACCATTACGTTAAGGAGCAAAAGAATAATTATCATCTCGATATTTAGGTTTTATTGTCTAAACACAACAAAATTTTTAGTAGTATACCTCATGAAAGGCCTCCTAAGAGAGGCATGGATCATGTTATAGAGCTAGAGGAGGGTGTCAAACCTGTGATTACGACACCATACAGGAATTCGAAGAGGTACAAAGATGAGATTGAGAAATCTATTAAGGAGTTGATTGATATGGGACACATAAGGCCGAGTAAGAGTCCCTTTGCTTCTTTTGTGGTGTTGGTTAAAAAGAAGGATGGGACAATACGCATGTGCATTGATTATAGGGTGTTGAACAAGAAAACAATTAAAAATAGGTATCTTATTCCTCAGATTGATGAGCTCATAGATGAGCTACATGGTGCCATTTACTTCTCCAAAATTGATTTGAGATCGGGCTACCATCAAATTCGGGTCTGAGAGGAGGATGTGGAGAAGACAACTTCCAGGTGTCACTTTGGACACTTTGAGTTCCTTGTTATGCCTTTGGCCTAACCAATGCACATGCTACTTTCCAATCTTGTATGAAACATGGAATTTCATGATTAACTCCAAACGTTTGTTCTCATTTTCTTTGATGATATATTGATATTTAACAAGACATGGTAGGAGCACTTGAGGCACCTCATTGAGGTGTTGAGCATCCTAGAAAGGGAGCCATTGTATGACAAGGAGTCTAAGTGTGATTTTAGCATGACATAACTACTTTACCTTGACCGCATTATCATCTCTAAGGGTGTTAGAGTTGATCTTGATTAGATCAAAACAATTATGGATTGGCCTCAGTCGACTAGTCTCTCACAGCTCAAGGGATTTTTTGGCTTGTATGATTTTTACAAAAGGTTTGTTAAGGGCTTTTCACAGTTGGTTGCCTTGTTTACTGATTTGACTAAGAAAGGAGCTTTCATTTGGTCAGATGAAACACAACGATGCTTTGATCATTTTTTTATGGATAAAATCTATATGCAAAGAATAAATGAAAGCAAATGAAGATCAATACAATATACCTTTCCTTCGCACACAAGCCAACCACATAGATCAAGCATATTGAAATTGCACCCAAACTCCAACGGATTGCTCCTTGCTATGTTGATAGGTGGATTGCTCAATTAAAAAACATAACCTTGTAATATGAGGATAGCAGATAAAATGATCTAGAATGATTTCAGTAGCATGATGTTGTATGAAGATGATCCATCCCAAAGGTTGAGAAGGATGTTCAATTTATAGACCCTCAAAAATGAAGATCAAGGGTTGTGAATGATTAGAGAGATCAATGGCTAGAAATGGTCTAGAGAGCAAATGAGAGAGTGACAAGTGTCCTTGTCCTCTCATAAATCAAGGGAGCTAACAGAATTGATTGATGAATTGACCGAGTTGATTGCTTAGTTAACTAGATTGATTGATTTGATTGATTAGTCAACTAAATTGATTGACTTGTTAACTAATTTGATTGATTTAGTTAACTAATTGGATTGAGAGTGAATTCTGGAGAAGATGGAATAATAGGAAATTAAATAAATAAATAGTTTAATTTCATGTGCAAATGTAAAATAAATAAAATATTAAATTTTATTTATTGAGGAGAGAATGGAATATTACCTTTAATTAAATAAATAATTTAAATTTATTTAATTAATGTGTGGAGGAAAGATAATTAAATAATTAGAATTATTTAATTAATATGGAGGAATAAGATGGAGATCAATAGATGAAATTAATCAAATAATTAAGAATTATTTAATTAATGTGAAGGAATAAGATGAAGATCAATAGATGAAATTAATCAAATAATTAAGAATTATTTAATTAATGTGAAGCAATAAGATGGAGATCAATAGATGAAATTAATCAAATAATTAAGAATTATTTAATTACTGTGAAGTATGGCAGATGAATGTATGATCTGGGAATGAGATAATTTTAGGTTTCTACATTTTACCCTTCTTTGAGATGGTGTTGCGAAGTAACATCATTTCAAAGAAGTTTAAAACATAGTGTTGTGTTGGATAGAGGAAGATTTTAGTTTGGAAGAATATGATTGGGTTAGAAATGATAATGCCCCAGTTGGGTAGTACTTAGTAGATTACTTAATAGGTTGAATGATTCCCTCTCGAGAGGATAGACAAATTGGAAGAATACGGGTGTGCTCTCTAAATGAATGGATGTGAAGAAAAGAAGGAGATAGAAGATGGAGAACAAAATAGAGTAAAATGAAGAAGATAAAATGATGGATGATAGAATGATGCATTTAATATGAGGAGTAGTTATGTTGACTTGAGTAGAGCAATCCTATAGTTTGATATAGTACTAGACATTATGCGCCAAAGTATAAGGACCAGGGTGACGATGTGTCTTGTGCGCCTAGCATATTACAACCTTATCTAGGTGTATGAGGAAGGATACTTAGAACATTAAAGTCCTAATGCACAAAAGGTATGATATGACCTTAGATGCAAAGGATAATGCAAAAAGCTATTCCAACATACACAAGATATGAATATTAGCTAGAAAGATACAGACTTGAGACAAATGCAAGATAAAAAGATGACACACACAAGCAAGCATGCACAAATGATACAAAAATGAGCAAGGTATTGCCCCTATCAAGCTATAAACCAATGATCAATCGATTGATTAATGATTTAATGATAGTGTTGTCATTGTGGGGAACGATATATCCATAGATCAACACAAGGATGTGGGAACAATATATCCCATTGATGGTTGATTGATGATGATTAATTGATTTAGTTTATGACATGATTAGGATCCAGACCAAAGGATGTGATTGGATGATTTGGATAGATTGATTGACTAGATTGGTATAGATTAATGATGACTTGCATTTGGTTTATTGCTTGGATTTTTTGAATATTTGATTTTTTGTATTTTTGAGATTTTTTAATTATTTTTTGGATATTTTTGAGATTTTTTTATTGTTTTTGGATATTTGTGAGATTTTTTTATTATTTTAGATATTTTTGTTTATGGGATGGCATTGTATTGAATTTTGGATAGTCTTATTGGTAGATATCAATGACTAGGAAATCCAGGTCTAGATGCAAGGATGAAGGTGGGATTTAGATAAATGGATAAAAGGATGGGTGATAATAAATGGAATGGAAGACACATGATAAAGGGATGGATAAAAGGATAGGTGATAGTGTGTGAAATGGAAAGATCATGATAGAGGGATGGATAAAAGGATAGATAGCAGTGGATGGAATGGATGTATGCATCATAAGTGAGCTAAGATGTGATCTCCAAAGACTATGTCACATAGGAATAACATGCCCCATTCTAGATAGTATGTTTAGGATTCTACATGATAAAACTTAGGACGAGAGGGTGAATGGATTGGTTGGAAAGGATGAGGTATATGAAGAGATTTTCTAAATCTTTTTTCAACATTTTGCTCCTATGTCTTTATCAAGATCAAAAGGAGGAAGGGACGATGGATGGATAAATGGGATAGATATGTGGGTATAATGGCTAAGGATGGTAAGATAGGATATGATAGGATGAGGTGGATAGTAAGGAAATGATAGGTCAGAAATGATAGGTTGGATGAGACAACGTGCCCCCAAGTGTAAGACACATATATAGTCAATCTACACATGACGCCTGTTTGCCAGGTTTTCATCATGGTACTTATCCAGGGTGCCACTAAGGTGGTTTTCACCATTGGACGAAGGGATTTCTCTTTACTATTTTGATTTTTTTTTCTTTTTTTGGAATACTTAGATGGCATAGGTGGATATAGACAAGAGTGACTCAAATGTCTAGCTCCATGAAAGGTGATAGTCCCATTAAAGATGGATGTCGCAGATGGACCATGTCAAATGTCATTATGCTCATAGATGTTGGTAGGGGATTGCATGAGAGGGAGGTGGAGTAGGTGGATAATGGATTATGATGTGGATTATGTATGGAAGGATTATGCAAAGATGGATGGGAGATAGCAAATTATGATGTGGATTATGGATGGAAGGATAGTGGATTATGGATAGAAGGATAGTGGATTATGATGTGGATTATACAATTTAAGCATGGGCCATAGAGATTGATGGGTGAAATATGTGGGATAATGGATATAAGATGGAGAGATTGAGGTATGTGGGAATGTTGTGGAATGGAAAGGAACCAAGACCAACAGTAGCATACACCATGATAAACATTGAAGCTTTAGATTAGAAAGTGTAGGAAGTAATGGACGTGTTTTATGAGGGGATGGTCGATGGAGGAATTTAGGTACCCACACAAACTTAGATGTTTGTGATTTTTTCATTAGGATTTATGGGATGAAGGAATTTGAGATTTTTGGATGAAGTGAGATTTTTGGGATTTTGGGGATGTGGATGCTTCATTTGACTTGATTTATTCTTGCTTAGGGACCCAAACCATTTTATTTTTGGGCTTTTCTTGTGAAAGTATGGGCTTGGGTAGCCTTTTGGATATATTTTTCTTGGACTCTTTGCATTGATGCCCTAAGGCATAAGTATCTTTAGGATTTTTTACTTTATGGATAGAGGCATCCAAATTTTTATTTGTGAATCCCATGGACGTGGTGGAAGCTTAATGTTTGGTTGATGTGTGCAATTGTTGATCATGATTAGGAATGTGAGGGGATTTATGGATGGAGGGATTAAAAGTGGATTTGTGAATAAATGGATAAGGGGATTGGATGATAGGGATATTAGGCATTTGGATAAGTGGAGGGAGAGTGGATGGAGGGATATTATGAGTTGGAAGTAGTGGAGATAAAGTGGATGGAGGAAGGTGTATGGTCACATGCATTTGAGATTTGTAGGATGATGGGGGAGGAATGTCAACATATGGTTTGGGGATATGATGTGTTTCATGATGGAAAGGAGTGGATTTAGAAGGCATGGAGGTAGTACCAACATCTTGAGATTATTTTTCTCAGGGAATATAACCAAGGCCATATGATCGTGGAGGAACTTTGACATGGATGGGTTCCAAAATACCTTGTTCATGAAGGCCTAAGCCTTTACCTTGATAGTTCATTTTTTGGAGTATGTGATGGACAATGGGATTATGGGTGTTTTGGACATTAGACACTATCTCATTATCTGTTGGGAAAGGTGAGGTGGTACATAAAGGTTGTTGCTCTCCCAAGGAGGAACATTCATGGATGAAGGTGGTAAGACCAAGGGTATATGATGGTGGATGTGAAAACGGTCAATAGTGGGTGATGAAGGATTATTAGGATCTTGTTTAAATTTATGCTCATTAAGATCCATGCTATTTGTTTGATCATCTATGTTTACTTGGGAGCCAAGTGTCTCATCAATGGAAGTGGATGTTTTTGGATCATGGATAGGACTAGGTGGAGGATGGATAGGGGTAGTTTGGATGTCTTGCTCATGGATAGGTGTGGGATTTTGCTCATGGATTAGGTTGGTATGAAGTTGAGGGGGATGACCCATATTATTGAGGGGGAATATGTTGATGTTGTATGGGTGGGGGTATAGGGGATGATGTGTTAAATAAAGGTTGTGGTTGTTGAATGGATAGGGATTGTATTTGTTGAGTTTGGGATTGGTAGGTGGCTAGGAGTTGTTAGAATTGTTGGTTTTGTTGTAGTTGGGATTGGTGTTGCTGTATGATTTGATGGTATAGGACTTGTTGTTGTTTGAATTGTTAGTGTGGTTTTTGGGATTGTTGGTGTTGTATGATTTGTTGGCCTAGGACTTGTTGTTGTTGAAATTGTTGGTGTGGTTGTTGGGATTCTTGGTGTTGTATGATTTGTTGGTCTAGGACTTGTTGGAATTGTTGGTGTTGTGGTGGGGTAGTGACTTGTTTCTTTTTATATAACATCCTAAGTTCATCAAATATTTTTTGAATACCATAACAATCTTGCTCTAGGTTCATGTTTTCTAGTGTCATAACTATTTTGACAAAGGATGGATTAGATGAGGCTCAAGAAATGGGATAGATTATGGTGAGAATTAGAAGAAGTTGGATTGGATTGGATGATTATTATGATGATGTGGATATGGATTGGATGATTAGGATTTGGATTAGGATGAAAGTGATGATAAGGACAATTAGGGTGATGTAAGATGTATTTGTTGATAGCTTGACTTAGGCAAATCACAAATAAAAGATTTCACATGTACATGCATAAATCACACTCACAAGACACAATTGCATGTTTGACTTTTCAAGATTGATTGTTGTGATTATGAAAACACTTGAAGACACATCAACAAGCCTAATATTAGTCAAATGGGTGTGGCCAAGAGGTCTTAAGCTAGGATGAACAAGTTGTCTAAGGATGTCCCCAATAGACACAAGGTACGAGGGACTCGATTCTGTGTAATGAAAGTGAAATAATGCCACACATCCAGGAGAAAGGGGTAACCCACCCTTCACCTTTACTTCCCCAAGGTATAAAGTTCTTGGGGGATTAGCTCGAATGACAAGATTCCAACTTCCAAGAGGTGTGTCTTTCAATTCACTCCTCACTTTTTATACTCTGCCGAAACACAAGAGTTGTGGTCGTCCCTTGGAGTGGTGTGTCTCCAAGTAGGCTCTTACGAAGGGTGACAAAAGCAAATCAAGTGGTACTTTTGATCTCCAAGATCACCTTGTGGTTCGAGAAGAAAGCATAGACACACACTTGACTCACACTTGCAATGTTAATTGACCCTTAGAAATTGAAATGTCTGTGTGAAGATGAATGGATTAAAGGATGTTTTTTATTTCCAAAATCACACGAAGTGCATGAGAAGAGCATACACACCCTAAATCATGCTCAAATCCACCAAGTAATTCAAGCACAAGTTCATTTTATACACATCCAAGTGTGATGATGAAGACACATGTCCAGTTTAAGCACAAATTCAAGTATGATGATGCAAACAAATGTTCGTTTTAAGCCCAAATTGAAGTGTGATTACAAACAAGTTTTTGATCAAATGAAAGGACAAAAGTTGGATTGTGTGCACCTGGAATGTTTGTCTTCAAATCTGATGTTGATGTAGTGGCTTATGTCCTATATCCATCAAAACAAACAAGAAAATAGAAACTTGCAAACCAACTTGCTAGTAGTTTCAAAATGTTATCTTTGTCAAGCGATAAAAAGTTGCACAAATCAAGTTAGAACACAACAAACAATAGATAAAAATAAATGGTTAAATCAAGTGTTAGCATGTGTTTGAAATCATAGATTGATGATGGGCCAATGAGTGGACTTAAAAAATAAAACTCAAAAAATCCTTGAACTGATAATATTATTATATAGAGGATAGAAAAATATCAACTTAAAAAAAAACATCACCTGAATCAGAGTCCATTTGTGAAAGTTATGAAGCTTGGAATGTCTAAAAACTGTGACAAGACATAGACATCGGTGAGAAAATGAGTTTTCTAGAAAAACATAGAATTCTGAGAAAAAACCAATATCACCATGATGTAGAGCATGAAATTTTAGCCCATTTAAAAAAAAATCACTGAGAAACACGTCTGTATGACCAAGATATTAGTTGTGAAAGTTGAGCCTCTAAAAACAAAATGCAGATGGAGAAGGGTCCAATTTTAGCCCTCTGTGAATTGGCCCTTGATCACTGATGTGACCTGATGCTGGGGTTAGGGCTAAACTAAATAAATAAAAAATAAAACAAAATTACCTTTTATCTTTTCAAAAGGAATGTACCTTTCTTGATTTTATTTGTTTTTACCAATATGCTCATTTATTTATTTTTTTACTTTTAAATAAACAACCAAAAAAGGTACGTTGAAAAGAAGCCCTACATAGGTACTATTGTACCTTGCACAACAGGGTACATTTATACTTTTTTCTTTATTTTTTTCTTATAAAAAATAAATATAAAATATAAAAGAAACTTTTTTTTTTGTTTTTTTTTTAAATAAAGTCTTATGAAAAGACTTAAAAGTCGATGTGTACTTTTTTCTGGCTTTTTTATTTCTTTAACCTTTTGATTTGTTTTTTGTTTGATTTTTAAAAAAAAAAATTAAGATTTTATTTTTAAAATGAAAACAAAAAAAAAATTAAAAAATCTGAATAGTGACCGTACGGCCTTGGGTTGCGTGTTGAGGCTAAATTTTTTTTTGGGATTTGCACCAAAATAGGTCAAATTATATGTTTTTCTTTGCCTCTTGACCCCTCCAGATGCAACCATGACCTCTGTTTTTGCCCAACAAGCTTCCTTTAAAAAAATCACCTTTGGATCTCTCCTAAAAAAGAGTTAAAAACCTGTGAAATCAAACTAAAAATTCCACACAATTGATATTAGATCAGGACCAAGGGGTCCCACCAGGGGTGCCAAAATGTGATGGATAAAATTTGTATGCAAAGAATAAATGAAAGCAAATGAAGATCAATACAATATACCTTTGCACAGAAACCAACAACACGAATCGAGCGTATTGAAATTACATCCAAACTCCAATGGATTGCTCTTTGCTATGTTGATATGTGGATTGCTCAATTAAACAACATAACCTTGCAGTATGAGGATAATAGATAAAAGGATCTAGAATGATTTCAATAGCATGATGTTGTATGAAGATGATCCATCCCAGAGGTTGAGAAGGATGTGTAATTAATAGACCCTTAGAAATGAAGATCAATGGTTGTGAATGATCAGAGAGATCAATGGCTAGAAATGGTTGAGAAGGTGTGAGCAAATGAGAGAGTGACAAGTGTCCTTGTCCTCTCATAAATCAGGGGATCTAACAAAATTGATTGATGAGTTGACTGAGTTAATTGCTTAGTTAACTAGATTGATTAGTCAACTAAATTGATTGACTTGTTAACTGATTTGATTGATTTATATAACTAATTTGATTGACTTGTTAACTGATTTGATTGATTTAGTTAACTAATTTAATTGATTAGTTAACTAAATTGATTGAGAGTGAATTATGTGTAAGATTTGGCTATGGAGATAGCCACCCATGATCTAGAAGCCTAATGGAAAGCACAAATAAAGAGAAGATCAATATGATAAGAGTAAATTGTATTCCTGTCAAAGAATGGAAATACAATAATATACAAGATTACTCTCACATTACAATGTGCTATGACATACATTGCTTATAGAGGCAAGGATGAGAACTAAGATGTTGTAGTCATGTGACAAGTGTCTTAATCCTATGACATGAGACAACTAGATCACATGTGTAGGATAAGACAACTATAAGACAACTATCAACAACTAGAGAACCCTCTCAACATCTAGAAACAACTAGAATGCTTCCTAAGTCAACTTAACATGTGAATATGTGTGTGAATATCATTTAACTAATAAAAGTTAAATAATATGAGTTATTCACACAAGGGAAAATAGCTAGTAAATAAGAAACTAGATATGAAATACCCCTATTCACACTAACATTATGGAGGAGAGGGAATAATAGGAAATTAAATAAATTAATTATTTAATTTCATGTGCACATGGAAAATAAATAAAATATTAAATTTTATATATTTTGGAGGGAATGGAATATTATCTTTAATTAAACAAATAATTTAAGTTTATTTAATTAATGTGTGGAGGAATATTAGCTCAAAAACTCCATTGGAGTAAGGGGAGAAAATGCAATTTTTTTGCCGCCAAATTAGTAGGACTGCCAAATAAAATAGACCCTTTGCCAAATCTGGAAACTCTACTAGATAAACCTGAGACCTTGCCAAATCTGCCAGACTGCTAAATCTGAAGAAATCTGCCAAAATCCCTGCTAAAGTTGGAGGAATTGCCAAATTTGTCACCACATTTGGCGGATCTAGGCAAAAAATATTAAAAAAATTAAAGGTCGTATGGCCAGTTGTTGCCTGCACCCCCCCATATGGTCTGATGATTTTTTTTTGTATGTTTTAAAAAAAATTAAAACATTAAAAAGGTCGAAGCCTTAAACATAGGGGGCAAGCCCCTTAAAGGGGTCTACGGACCCTTAGGGCTCCGCACCCTCTTTAAAGTGGGTTGCGGGCTCCTCAAGGGGCCGACGCCCTTATAGGAGAGGCATCGTATAGTATCGTATAGTAGTCAGGCCTGCGTAGGACCTGTAATTTTTTATTATTTATTATTATTATTTTTATTTTTCAAATCAGATCTACAATTTTTTTGCAAAAAAATATATATATATTTTTAATTTTTTTGCAGAAACAGAGTACCTGGGTAGAATATTCCATATGGCTGAAGGGGCAAAAAAAATTGTCTTTTGAGACGATTTCTGATTTCGACGATTTCACAGATGATCTTGGGGTTTTTTGGCCTCCTGAACGCGATGACAGGGTCGGATTTGACCCAAAATGCTCTGAAGGATCAGGTACCTATTGGATCTAGCATGCACCTCCCAACTTCAAACCCTCATAGATTTAGCCTCCGATGTCCGATCTGGACGAAACAAAATATGATTTTGACTATCTCGATCATCTTGAACACAATGGTGTGCTCAGATTTGCAGCAACATGCTCCAAAATGAACCTACAATGTAAAGCCACAAGAAGGAAGCCCTCCAAAATCTGGTATCTCTTTCATTTTTTTTATTCTCTAGGTCATCATGCGATGCAAGAGAAGAGCATACTCAATTTTTGAAGATCCACCTATTGGCCATATGTGTTGTCATTGATGTCAACATAGCATACACTGATTGGAGGTCACAAAATTTGCATTCCTATTCAAAGTAGAGTTGTGTTTGAAGCCTGATAAATATAAATTAGAAGCATAAACAGAATCAGTTGTGTTGCTGATGCTGAGGATGTGTTCTTGATTGATTTGAAGCATGTTGTATGATCCATCCTACTGATCTTGAGTTGTATATGGTGATTCAAAGAAGACTTGGCCTTCGATGAAGCTTGAAGACTGTGTTGGTTCTGTGAAGATGTTTCTAGCATGGCAATGGAATGCTCTGCATTCCTTTGGTTTTGAAGATATTGTCTTGCAATTCAAGAGTTAAGTTTAGTATGATGTAAATGTGCTAAATCTAAAGTTTCAGAGTGTTCGCTCCTCCGCAGTGAAAGATATAAGTGACTGAGTACTTGTTTAGGCTCTGACAGTATAATGTGATGATGAAAGGTGAATGGAACGCTCCACATTCCTCCGCGTTTATAGGTATGGCTATGCAGTTCTAGATCTGTGCTCAAAGGGTACTAAAGGTGTTATTTCTAGATTTCTAGACCATCATTCCTTCCACGGTGAAAGTTATGATTAATAAAGTATTGGTATGTGCTTTGGCAGAATGGAGTAGTGTTGAAGACCTACTAGAATGCTCCGTATTCCTTTGAAAATGAATATTTAACCTTGCAGTTTTGTGGACATGTTCTTGGATTTTCATTGCATGCCTATCTCCTATTTCAAGCTTCTTGGTGGTCCGCAACTTAGTTTTTCAATTGATGGCATGTTGCAGTGTGTTTCGGATGACAAAGTGTTCTCAGAGTTAATGATTGAAGCTATGTGGCACATTTCTTTGATGTGTAGTGGCAAAGGAGTGTTTGAGGATGTTGTATGAGTCATGTGGACTCATATGGAAAAGTTTCATGAAGATCTTTCTTGTTTCCAGTACTGCACAAGGTTTTCTAGTTGATGTGGTCATTGCTCTTCAAGTCTTCATGAGTTGTCCTTAAAGTTATCCTATTTTCAAATGAGTGGAGTGTGTGGAGGTAATCCCTTGATGTTTTAAGTTTCAAATGATGTTTTGGATCTGCTTAAGCAAGTGTTTGAGTCCGCAAGGCTTGAGTCTTATGTTGGTGTAACGTGTGGTCTCACTTAGGACCTATCTTCTACACATTTCATATTGTGTGTTGTTTGGCCAACCTATAAATGTATTATTCATATTGTATATGGCCGAAAAGCTATGTAATCAATGTAATATCATGTATAAATAGTGAATCAAATTGAGTGAGGTGAAGTGTGATTACAATGGGATTGAAAAGGCTCGCAAGCAATTAAAAGCAAATTGAATGCATTATTGGTGAGTGACTGAAGGAGAAAGAGCATAAGTTGTTGATGCTATCTGGATTCATTTTGAAGACATATTTAAGATAGTGATCAAGTATAGAGTGTGCCTGATTGATAAGATCTTTAGAAGAAAGTGTGAAGAGATAGAAGTGCAATCATTAAGTGTGAGTTTTAATGTCAGTTTTTAGACAGTAGAAAGACTGTCATACTATATTCTTTTGTATTCTCATTTCAGGGAGTAGAAGCTTCCTTGGGAGTGACCCTAAAACAAACTTACTTAGGGAGTAGTAGCTTTCTTGGGTTAAATCCCCTAAAACAAAGTTACTTAGGGAGTAGCAGTTTCCTTGGGTTATAGCCCCTAAAACAAAGTTACTATTTGAGCTTCATATATTATGAGTTAATCCTCACCGTGGTTTTTCCCTTCTAGGGTTTTCCATGTATATCTGGTGTTATGTGTTGATGTGCATTATGTTATTCTTTCGTGGTCATGTTAATATTTTAATACTTAAGGTTTAATCTGTTCTAGATAAGTTGAATTTGTTGAAAGTGAAATTTGGTTGTATACTAATTCACCCCCCCTCTCAGTATCTTGGTGTGTCTAACACCACCATGATTTGCACTCAAGATTTGTCAATAGACTAACCAAAGGCAATCTACAAGCTCTGATACCATGTAATATTTGGCTATGGAGATAGCCACCCAAGATCTAGAAGCCTAATGAAAGGCACAAATAAAAGAGACGATCAATATGACAAGAATAAACTGTATTCCTATCAAAGAATGTAAATACAACAATATACAAGATTACTCTCACATTACAATATGATATGACATACCTTGCTTATAAAGGCTAGAATGAGAACTAAGATGTTGTAGTCATGTGAGAAGTGTCTTAATACTATGACATGAGACAACTAGATCACACATGTAGGATAAGATAACTATAAGACAACAATCAACAACTGGAAACAACTCTCAACATCTATAAACAATTAGAATGCTTCCTAAGTCAACTTAACATGTGAATATTATTTAACTAATAAAAGTTAAATAATATGAATTATTCACACAACAAGGAAAAATATCTAGTAAATAACAAACTAGATATGAAATAACCCTATTCACACTAACATTATGGAGGAGAGGGAATAATAGGAAATTAAATAAATAAATTATTTAATTTCATGTGTACATGGAAAATAAATAAAATATTAAATTTTATTTATCTTGGAGGGAATGAAATATTATCTTTAATTAAATAAATAATTTAGGTTTATTTAATTAATGTGTGGAGGAAAATTAATTAAATAATTAAAATTATTTAATTAATATGGAGGAATAAGATGGAGATGAATAGATGAAATTAATCAAATAATTAGGAATTATTTAATTGATGTGAAGGAATAAGATGGAGATCAATAGATGAAATTAATCAAATAATTAAGAATTGTTTAATTAATGTGAAGGAATAAGATGTAGATCAATAGATGAAATTAATCAAACAATTAAGAATTATTTAATTAATGTGAAGTATGGCAGATGAATGTCTGATCTGGGAATGGGATAATTTTAGGTGTCTACACATTTCAAACGGATTATGTGCACTTGCCCAGATTTAGCTATCCCTAATTTCTCGAAACTTTTTGAGTTGGAGTGTGATGCTTCAAGAGAGGGCATATGTGCTATTTTGATGCAGGATAAGCATCCCATTGCATTTGAGAGCAGGAAGTTGAGAGGTGCTGAGAGGGGATATTCTATAAATGATAAGGAGATGTTGGCCATCATGCATGCCTTGGCCAAGTTCAAATCATATCTTGTGGGAGGCAAATTTGTTGTCAAGACTAACCAGAATAGCCTCAAATACTTTTTGAATCAAAAGGACCTTAATGATAGGCAACAAAAGTGGGTGAGCAGGCTGTAGGCATATGACTTTGACATGTCAAAGGAAAGAAGAATGTAGTTGTTGATGCATTATCTAGGAGACCTCATTTGTGTTCTCCAGTAGAGATTACAACTGATTGGAGAGAGATGATTTCAGCTGAGTATGCTAAGGACTCTTGGGCTACAGGCATTGTAGAGGGTACTATACAAGATCCCAGGTATGTTGTGGTTAATGAGTTGATCATTTATAAGGAAATAATTTATTTAGTACCCAATTCTCAGCTTAAGGTAAAGATTTTGAGGACATTCCATGATGCACCTATGGCTGGACACTCAACTTTCTTCAAGACTTACAGTCAGATCTGGGAAAGGTTCACTTGGAAAGGGCTTAAAAATGAAGTCCTTAAATATGTTTGTGAGTGTCCCACATTCTAGTAGAACAAAAATGAACATACATACCCAACTGGTTTGTTGCAGCTCCCCTACCTATTCCCAAGCCAAAATGAGAATGCATCTCTATGGACTTCATAATAGGGCTATCGAAGGTGCAGGGTAAGGATTGCATTTATGTTGTGGATAGATTGACAAAATTTACTCATTTCTTTTCCATTTCAACAACTTATACAATAGCCCATGTGGTTGATCTATTCTTCAAAGAGATATTTAGACTTCATGGGATGCCCAGGAGCATTGGCAGCGATAGGGATAGCAAGTTCTTGAGTCTTTTTTGGCAGGAAATTTTTAGATTGAGTGGGACTGAGCTCACTCCAAGTACCAACTATCATTCACAAATATATGGGCAGACATAAATTGTGAACAAGTGGGTGGAAGGGTACCTTCAAAATTACATTTCAAGGTAGCATAAGGCATGGATGAGATGGTTTCACCTTGGTGAGTACTGTTATAATTCAACTTACCACATGTCTATTAAGATGACACCCTTCATGGCATTGTAAGGGTATGAGGCTTCGAATTTCATTGACTTATTATTTGGAGATAGCAAATTGCCTAAAGCCAAAGATTTGTTACAGGAAAGTCAACATATAATGAAATCTTCAAAGGAAAACTTGCAACAGGTACAAAATCAACAAAAAATGTGTGTTGATGAGCACCGCACAGAGCATACTTTTGAGGTGGGTAACATGGCTTACTTACGATTACAACCCTACAAATAGTCCACTCTCAAGAAGAGTGGGTCACAGAAGCTTAAGCCATAGTTCTATGGCCCTTTTAGGATCTCCAAATGGATTAGAGAGGTGACTTACGAGTTAGAGTTACCAGCAAACAGTAGCGTGCACAATGTCTTCCATGCATCTCACCTTAAAAAGGCACTTGGTCACAATGTGGTTCCTTCTATAGAGCCTCCACCTTTGGATGAGGAGGGGAAGATTATACGTATTCCAGAGGCTATCATTGATTCTAGGGAGCATACTCTTAGGAGGAGGACTATTAGAGAGTACTTGTTGAAGTTGAAGAACTTGTTGGTAGAGGATGCTACATGGGAGAGTGTGTAGATTTTACAACACCCAAAGTTACAATTTCTTGAGGACAAACAATTTTTGTGAGGGAGGACTATAATGTCCCCTTCCTAAGCACTGACAGTTTATTGAGAGTTGGCCTATCACTTAGGTTCCTATAGGCTAACACTGGATGGTTAGGGAGCTCCACAGTTTAGCCACTTCAACAACAAGTAAATCAACAGTACATGAACGTTCCTAATCCCAAACCTACAGTTCAAAGGTAGGTTGCAAGGTTTCCTCTACCTAGACGGCCCTTGGGTGCGAAAAGATACAAACAGTTGGATTTTTTTGATATTCTTGATTTTCCCAACCTGATTCCAAATGAGATCAAGGGGAAAATCCCAAAGTTCCAAGGTACCAATGTAGTCACTAGAGAGGAACACTTGAGGCACTTCATCAATGTCACTGATGAATATGAGATAGAGGATGAAGATGTGATGATGAAGCCATTTGTTCATTCATTGGAGGAGAGTGCTAAGGAATGGTATAAGGCTCTCCCTGATAACAATATCGACTCATGGGAAGAATTCATGAGGGTATTCAGATTGTATTATGGAGACAGGATTAACCCCAAGTGTGTGATTCGCCAGCTCACTACAATCAAGAAAGAAATCAATGAGACTATTGCTAACTTCAACAATAGATTTATCATGACGATGAGAAAGGTACCCACTGATCTCAGGCTGAATGAATCAATGTGTTTAGTGTTGTATTGTGGTGTGTTTGATTCTAAAATTGGTTATTATTTGAGAGATAAGAGTCCTCAAACATTGAGGAAGCCTATGTTGTAGTCATTAACATTGAAAGTAACATGAGAGCCTCTGACAAACATGTTAAGAGGTCTCATGTGAAGATCTCTCAGCCAAATAGGGTAGTTTCAAGAAAACCCCTCATGATAGAAGATAAATTGGATAAAATTATGGGACTCATGTTGGACATGTCCTATAAAATAGCACAAAATCAGAAAGGGTTGCTTCCATAGGGTGGTGCAAGACATTTCAATGAAGGATAAAAATTGCATAACAGACCTTAAAACACCGATTGGTCTAAAAGGCCACAACAACAAAATGATAGACAAGCTACCGATAGGCAGGTTAGTTTCAATCAACTTTAAAAGGATACACCTGACCCATTGAGAAAAGAGTAGATAAACTATCAATGTAATATCCCAAAATTTTCAATAACTCTAAAATCAAGTAATTACCATGAAGTAAAATCAAATAGGTAAAAGGTGATAATTTTTTTTTAAAATTTAAGTTTAGTCAATAACTTAATTAAGAAACATGGTTGCATCATATTACACAATTTGTCTAACCATTTCCAATGTTTGACAATATGTTAAATTTTACAAAAAGAAGATTACATAAATTAACTCACCAAATGGTTACTGCATCTTGATTGTCGACCTCCATATCACAAGTCTTGACATGCCTCTAGTTGAAGAGAGAGAAAGCATCTTCAGAGAGTTTTACCTCCATCCATAGACCAACGGTCTCCCGCACACCTTCCTAACCAGAAGTGGCCCTACCCTGCACGAAGAGTATAGACCTAGGATGACCCATGGTATTTGCCATCAAAGTACTGGGGATGTATCCTACGTAAAGCTATTGATCATACAACCCTAGATACCCTCTATCTAAGTATGATCATACCAATAGGTTACGTCATCCCGGATGTGGTGAACTAAGTTTATATTTAAAATTTATCAATTCTAATCCAGTCTTTCTATTTTCAACAGGTTTCCAAATATTGTCAAGGTTATATAATCTTGACAGATTAAATTTTCATACAAGGATTCTCTTTGCAACTTTACAATACTTGAGATCCAAGACTTATCGACACTTAATGAAATTTAAGTCGATTCAATACAGCTAAAATGGTTACCTTACCTAGGTTAAGCATTATAGTCAAGGCAATTATCTCTTTTCACAAATAAGATCAAATAAACATAACTAGGGTCCTTACCCCTTCATTTAGTTATACTAGACACAAACTTGTCTAAACGGTAAATCCATTCCAGTCAAACTGACTCAGACCAAACCTTAATCTAGAATATATTTGCAATATGAGTCCATGAAATTCATATAATTTCATTATAACTCTCAGTACCATCATTCTTGGAACCTTATAAACAACCTTCTAGGTTGTTCCAATAGAAAATGTCATCCTATCATTCTAACATCATGCCATTTTTAGGTCGATAACCGAAGAAAAATCATAGAGTATATACTCCAGTAGTTTGGGGCGGTAAAATGATCCACGGAGTGGTCTTTATTTTCCAAAAGGATTGTTTGATATTTTGATTAACTAATGTCGACGTTGATATTCAAACATGACATAGTTATACAATTGTTAAACTTAACAGGGTAGTATAAAACCCATGGTAAAAACCCATTTTGAAACCAACACAAAATGTACAAGAATGGTTGCACCATTACTATTCGAAATTAATAACAATCCTCAACCGGTCATAAGAAAATCAAATAATAGTAGTCATGATAACCTTTCATGTGATTGGTTTATATAATGTACCAACATCTATGTATAGATATTCAATGACTGGAATAATTCCACATGTAAGGATGCGTATGTGGATCCATCATAGTCATCAAATAATAATTCTTCACTAAGATCTATAATGTCATTATGTTATAAAGAATAACAATCAATCTCATCAAATCAAAACATCAATAGTTGGGAACAATAATCTCATGCCCAAATGACAATATTTTAAATAGTCAGGGTATAAAGACATTGATCAATGAAGTCATAATAAGTAGTGAACTCGCTCATTGGGGCATCCATATCTCTACTAACCCTACCAAAAGTAATATTTAACATATTGAGATATCAATCAATCTCATCATAAATAATAACCATTAACCTTTATAGAGGTCGATATCATCATTATCCAAGGCCGATAATTATATACAATAGAGGTTGATGACAATTGATGACTTTAGAGGCCAAATATTTTCATATAACGAGCCAAAACAATAGAACAATTCTAGGTCGACACCATTAAGTTTGACCAAGCTGACAGTTATCATTATGTGCACATGGTTGACTTCTATACTCACATTGGCTAGCTTGAGGACTCTTTAACTTTATTATAGAAATGCTAAATAAACCTATGGTAGTTATGAGGATGTGTTTTCTTGATGCCCAAAGATCATATGGGAACACAAACTTAGGAGCATTTACATCGATGTTACTTTCTGATGGAAAAGATGCATAACTTATGTTCTTATCTTATCCATGCATAAATTAAAAGATCCTTGGATGTGGTTGGTTGGTTTGTGTAAAAGATAGATCACACCCGTAGACATAGGAGATCTATACACGATAAGGCATATAAGTTCTTCTTTGTCGTAAATGAGTTGATTTATATCAATTCTTATGTTTAACCAATAATACAGTCAATGGTAAAACTAATTCACTCTATTCATCTTTATTTAGTTCTAAGAGTAAGAATTTAAATAAATCTCAAATAGGTAATAAATTTTTTTATTTAATAGAAGTCTACTAGTCTACTTGTTATCATAAATACTTTATTCTCATCAAAATGAGCATATCTAAGTACCTTTTAAAGAAACTCTTCATTCGGCAATACATATATACTTATTAAATTACTAAGTAACTATTCCTCACGGTATAAACATATTAAAGTTGAATGAACAAACCCTCGATCGTATACCAATTTATACTATAAGACTATTGTCATAGAGTCTTTATGACCAGAACGTACTTAATATAACGTTATCCTGAAGTTTGTTCTCAACTCAGTAAATACAAAGTCTTTTCGACCATGATAAATCATGAAAATTGGCGGTATGTCTATAGTTTCAAAGTAATAAAGTTGGCCATTTCAAAACGCTCATAATATTCATAACAAATGGGTTCGTTCTTCTTCTAGTCACGTTGTGGTCTCACATAATGATAGTATACTTAGATTTATACTCTTGGAGAAAGACATTACAAACTCCAATGGGCTCGTGCTATTGACACTTTTTTTGTATACTAAGTATAGTTTTCTCTGGTGAATATCGACTACAATCATATATACTAGCATGTAATTAAGGAAACAAAAGGCTACAATTTGTGTTGAGTTGATGTCGTTGAAGCTTTAAGCATGTATTATGATATCCGATAATACTATCCAGTAATGATTTCCTTTCTACTTTGTTGACTTCAATATCATCATTTATGGAGTAGGCGGCATCCATTTTCGAATTCATAGTTAATGATTCAAAGATTACATATTTAAATGAAACACATAATAGTCCAAAAAGAAATAGGAACCTGGTGTCGCTAAACTCCAAGCACCTAAATTCTTCTTCTCTAGCTCCCCAGCTCGCTTCCTCGCGTCTTTTCTTGCTTCTCAGTCCTGACTTTCTTGTTTTTCTTGCTCTGATGTTGATGATGTCATTTCAAGACTCTCTGTTTTAAATGATAGAGAAAGAATAACCAATACCAAAACCCTAACTAACTTCTCATCTTATCCTTTTTCTTTCGATATGCCTTAGGCGTGTTCAACTTCCCACTCGGCCTGCATGGCAATCTACTTGCTAAAGCTTCGGGTTCTTAATTAGTTATGCCATTATGGCTAATAAAAAGGTGGTGAAATCAATTATTAAGTTGACATCATTGAAATATTAACTTTAACAAGGCTTTTGAGCCATAGACCGATTAATAATAACACTTAATGATCTTATATTTTGCTCTCGGTGGCAATTGAAAACATAAATATATATATATATATATTTTATTTATACCTTATCATTATAATTAAAACGATGGCATAACACCTGATGCTCATATAAACTTAAGACGTTATTGAAACCTATTTCATGACGTTATCCTCAATGGGATTAACCATGTTTACGTCGCACGCACGTAAGACGTTACGATGATAGCGATTTGGAGCAAATACATGATCACAACGACAAAGCGTACGATCAACATACCACTGTTGACGTTTTACGTCGAGTAAACTTAACAAGACATAACATACAACACATTCCTGACATTTATACCTATCGTCCATAATTGGCGACATGAACTCATGATATTACGACACAATTGTCGATCAATCTTACTCGCCGTGTTTGGACAGACAACGTTGTTCTTCCACAACGACGAGATGAAGAAGTGACTTACTCCTAAATTCATTGACGACCTCGTCGATAACTTGACTTAAACAAAATTAAAACTTACTTGAAGACAACTAGGTTTCACTGTTTGATATCCGTACTTAGTGGCAAATACCCTTTGGTGATCCAGGGTCTATACTCTCCTTCCCCGAAGATACTTTCTCTCCCCTTTGCTTCATAGAGAGTCTGATCCACTTGTTCCTGTCAAAACATTCTCACATACAAATTGTGGTCAACATGCCAGTATCCCAGTCAAAGCATAATACAATCATAACATTTCTTTTTTTTTCACGTTGTAAAAGACATTTTAATTCATTTCATTGAATTAATAATATTTAAGAGATATATAATCATGATTCCATAAAATTATTTCTAATCATAACATTGTTTCCCATGAACTTAAAACATATTCACATGTCTATTCTATCCATGAAACAAGTAAAAGTAAATAGTAAAAATTTGTCCAAAAAGAGGGATGTAACAATCATGATGCATTGTCTTGGTGCAACTCATGTTATCTCCCACATGATTCAACAAATTTTGTTTTTGCTCACTCAATGGGCAAAGACTAAGAGTTTCCAAATGAAGAAGGTGTAGTTGAGTATTATGAGGATGAGGTAAATTAGTTTGATATTGAAGATTATGAGCAGATGGGTGAGGATGTTGACTACAATAGTTATCAAGAGGATGATCATGTCTTCCAATATGATCATGTTGTAGGTCCAAAGGAAATTCAAATGCAAGCTCATGATTTTGATCACTTAAGGTATCTCATGCACAAGAATTACAAGCAGTCCAAACCTTCGAAAAAATTTATGAAAACCATGACTAGTGTAGCCATATGTAGGTCCAAGGAGGTTATTAGCTGAGAAATAGGCAAGCGCCTATGCAAAATTATCTTGTTGTAGGTCAAGACAAGGTGGATTAGATGGTGAGAAAGAAAAATGTAAGACATATGTGGAGAAGAAATATAGTGATACTCCTAAGAAGAACATCCAGGAAGAGAAGAAAATTCTGGCACAACTATCAACAACAAAGAAGAAATATATGCAGAAAACTTCATCACAAGTGGTGTCGTCAATTGCTGCATCCATTCCAAAAGTACACAATCCAAAGAGTGGTGAAAAATGTGACCAGCCTTAGGTACCGAAGGAACTAGAGAAGAGTAAAGAGAAGAGGAAGGAATCCAAAGGTATGGATGTTTCTACTAATCAATTAATAAATTACATTCCTTGTGCTAATGATATTACTATCCCTTGTGGTACTCTACCAAATTATTGTTTCAAGTATGTGCTAACTGGTGTTGTCATTGATGTCAACATGTTTGTGTTGTCATTGGTGCCAGCTATATCTTCTGATATTGGTGTTTTGTTGATTGATTGAAGAACATTGCCTGAGTATTTTGCTCCACATTTTCTATGTATTGAAGACCAGAGTATGAGATTTGGATATGATTTAAAGAAATATTTGAAGATCCTAAATCCCTAATTTGGTGGTCTAGATTGCTGTGTAGAAAAGTTCCATTCACTAGTTTGAAGACTATGCCTGGCAATGTGTGTAGAGCGACAGGGAGAAAGTGTTTTGCTCTGCATTTCTCCGTAGATTGGATTTGGGATTTGCGGTTCTGGACTTAAGATTATAAGGTCCTTATCTATCTTCATGCCAAAGGATTTGTCATTTGGTGCTTCAGAAAGCAAGTAATTGACTAGCAGAGTTTGACAATGTATATTAAGAAGCAATCTGTGATGTGTTCTCAAGTGATATTTGTTGTTTTCAAGTGAGACCTGTTGCGGTTGGATTTGTCAACTCCCAAGTGTTTCTAGGTTGTTAGTAGATGTCTTCTGAATGTATTGAAGGCGTGAGCTTGATCCTCAAGCTACAATGAAGATCGTGCAAGCATGTATCTAAGTGTTCTTGATGTTGTGCACTTGTTCTGGCCGACCTAGTTAGTTGTACTTGTTGCGAAGGTGATTCATGATTTGTAGAAGCATGTCCAAGTATGTAAAGATGAATTTGGGTCTGAGCTAAGCCATGAAGTGTTCATCCTTCATTCATTTGCTCCACAAGTTTGTTTAGGTCTAGTCCTAATTTGTGTTGGGATAAGGTGCCATTAACCTTGTAAATCCAAATATTGTATCTATTCCATTTATTATTTGTAATCTGTAATTATCCATGAGGAGATGTACTAGTTTCACCAACAGGGGTAATTTTAGAGTCACCGGAAGTAATTACAGAGTGACATTTATTGTTGGAAAATGTAAAAACTCAAAGTAAATGAGTGTAGGTGCCACCTTGGAAGAATCTACTATTTTTAGCATATATGACACACGTCGTAATGTTTGGTGGGTGCATGTAAAGAATCTATGATAGATGCAAGTTGTCATAAGATTCTATGACACTATGATGCATATGACGGATATTAATGAGTTGTAAATTGCTATGTTTAGCCCAAGGTTCCTATCTTGGAAAGATACTCTTTTGTGGAATCTATGATGGTTATGACATGTCATAAGATGTTGTAAGAGGCCAGATTTAGTCTTGGGCACCCAACCTTTGCATGACTATTTTTGGACAAGTGGAAGGTGCTTGTAAGATGACATTTAATGTTTGCATGTTGGGGAATCTCATGAGAGAGAAGGTGAACGCCTAGGATGAGTTGGAAAACATTTCTATAAAATCTGCCATGTATTTATGGCTGCAATACAAATTTTAGGTACTTAGGTGCTACATGAATGCTGTCGGATTGAAGACTGAAAGAGAGATTGGTGGTGTTGTTGTATTGTACAATCTTTTGCAAATTAATACAAACATTGGGCCTCTTTCTTGTGTGGAGTTTTTTACTCACAAGGGTTTTCTCCACGTTAAACACTGTATCATTGTGTCTTGTGTTGAGTTCTTCATGTTTGGCATTTTCTCTGTAGTGGGTTTTATGTTTTGTTACAATCTCCATTGCTAATGCACACTTAAAGATTGTTGAAATTTATCTTGAATTGGATTTTTATTGAAGTAGTGTTGCTTTCATTTCTTACATTTGGTATCAAAGCCTGGTCAGCTTTGACTCTTGGGTGGTAGTGTGGAAGCTGTAGCTGCAGTGGGAGATTTGGTTGTGTTTGTTTTGTAGATCTTGTTCCCAAATGGACATTGAGAAGTTCAACGGAACGGGGTATGAGTTGTGGAAGTTGAAAATGGAAGATTTGTTGGAAGAAAGAAACCAGTGGTTAGCTGTTCAAAAAGAGAAGAAACCCAATGATGTCTCTCCGGATGAGTGGGCAAAACTAGATAAGAAGGCATAGGGAACCATCCGTTTGTGTCTGTCAAATTCTGTGCTGTTGAATGTCGCAAAGGAAGAGACTACACATAAATTGTGGAATCGGTTGGGTGAGATCTATCAAGCCAAGAGTATGGTAAATAAACTTTATTTAAAAAGAAAATTATTTTCCTTGAAAATGAAAGATGGTGAGTCAGTTGCAGAGCATTTAAATTCATTTAATTTGTTGATGAGTTAGCTTGCTTCAATAGATGTTGAGGTTGATGAGGAAGATAAATGTATCTTGCTTCTTTGTTCTTTATTTGAGTCTTGGGAGAATGTTATTCTTGCTATCACTGCTAACCTCATAGATTTGAAGTTGGATGCCCTTGTTGCAATTTTACTGTCATAGGAATTGAGGAAGAAGAGTTCAGATAGTTCAAGGGATGCTCTCAATCTCAGGGGAAGGTATAGGGAAAGAGGACCAAAGGGAGATCAAAAAGGGGCTAAGGACAAGTCCAAGGGTTGGTCTAAGACTCCTAGTAAAAAGAATAGAGTTAAGTGTTGGAACTGCGGTAAAAGGGGGCATGTGAAGAACAAGTGCAGAAATCCAAAGAAACAATGGGAGAGTGCTTCTTATAAGTCCTCGAATGTAGGTGAAGATGTTTTACTTTCTGCATGTAATGTTGTTACTAATGATCACTAGTTGGTTGACTCAGGATGCTCGTTTCATATAACCCCACATAAGGAATGGTTCTCCACATATGAAGAATATGATGGAGGTAATATCTACCTTGGTGACAACTCTTCATATTTGATTGTCGGGAAAGGAAAGGTATTGTTGTGTTTTAGTGATGGGAGGATTAAAACCCTCCTTGATGTTTATCATGTTCCTAGATTAACTAGAAATTTGATTTTAGTTTTAAAGTTGAATGATTTGGGAATGCATGTGAATTTTGACAAGCATGGTTACAGATTGGTGAGAGGGAACTTGGTGGTAGCGAAGGGGAAGAGATTGGGAAACCTATTCAAGCTTGAAGCCACTATAGTTTGTAATGCCTCCTATGTATCTGAGACCAGTACTGAAAATGCATGGATGTTGTGGTGCCGTAGATTGGACCACACAAGCAATAATGTATTAAAAACTATTAAGAATAAAAATTTGTTGGATGGTTTCTCCCATTCTGATGAGCATTTTGATTTATGTGAGCATTGTGTGTTTGATAAACAAAATAGAAAAGCATTTCCTTTAGGAAGCAATAGAGCAAAACAGAAGTTAAAAATTATTCGTACGGATGTGTTAGGGCCTGTGGATAATGAATCTATCAGAAAATCTTGTTATTTTGTCACCTTCATTGATGATGTATCTAGATTTACATGGATTTATTTTATGAAACATAAATATGAAGTTTTCACTAAGTTTAAGGAATTCAAAGTCTTAGTAGAGAACCAATTAGGTTTAAAGATAAAAATATTAAGATCTGATAATGGAGGGGAATATTGCTTTAAGGAATTTGATGAGTTTTGCAAGCATGTAGGTATTATCAGACAAAATACAACTCCATATACACCACAATAGAATGGTGTTGCAGAAAGGATGAACCGAATAATCATGGAAAGAGCTAGAAGTATTCTTAGTGATGCATAGTTGGAAAATGCTTTTGGGTAGAGGTTGTGTGTACTGCTTGCTACTTGATAAACTGATCTCCTTGTAACGCTCTTAATTCGACACCTTATGAAGTGTGGACAGATAAGAACCTTTTGTTTCACATTTAAGTGTTTTTGGCTGTGAGGCTTTTGTTCATGTGCCTAAGGAAAAGTGATCTAAGTTGGATCCAAAAGTTGAAAAGTGTACATTCATTAGATATGGTGATAATGTGAAAGGTCATAAGCTTTGGAATCCACTAACCCACAAGATTATATTTTCTAGAGATGTTATTTTCAGGGAAATTAGAGCTATTTATTAACCTGAGCATCCAAAAGAAAAAGAAGAAAAGGTAAAGAAGGTGCACTTTGATTTAGAGCAGCAAGATGCACCTCAGGAAGAACACAATGATGGATTGGGGGTGAAGAAGAAGAAAAAGATTTGAGTAGTTCTGATGAAGATGAGTCTGTTGTTACAAAAGAAGTTGGTGCAGATGATCATGCAGAAGAATGAGTAGAGTCTCTTACTCTACCCTTGAGGAGATCCACAAGACAACGGAATCCAATTGATAGGTATAGCCCACTAGATTTCTGTTATGCATATGCTTTATTGAGTACCAACGATGAGCCTAGATCCTATAGGGAAGCTATTTCTATAGACGATAGTGAGTATTGGCAATTAGCCATGCATGAGGAGATGATGGCTTTAGACTCTTGAAACACTTGGGATCTTGTTCGTTTGCCCAAAGGAAGAAAGGCCATAGGTTGTAAGTGGGTCTTCAAGAAGAAGTTTGGAGCAGATGGGTCATTGGAGAAGTACAAGGCTGGACTAGTAGCCAAGGGCTACTCCCATAGAGAGGGAGTTGATTTTGGTGAGATATTCTCTCCTGTTGCTAAATTGACTTCTATTAGATTTCTCTTATCCATTGCTGCAACTTATGATTGGGAGATTGAGCAAATGGATGTTAAGACCGCGTTCTTGCATGGAGATCTTGAAGAAGAAATTTATATGCAACAACCTACAGGTTTTAAGGTAAAAGGAAAAGAACATTGGGTTTGTAGGTTGAAGAGGTCTCTTTATGGTTTAAAACAATCCCCCAAAATGTAGTATCAAAAGTTTGATTGATTTGTTTTGAAATTGGCTTTTGTTAGAAGCGAGGAGGATCATTGTGTTTACATTCCTTGTATTGATGATTCTATACTGGTTATTGCTTTGTATGTTGATGACATGTTATTTTTCAGCAATACTAAGGGTATGATCAGTGAGCTTAAAGCCCAACTTTCAGGTGCATTTGATATGAAGGATTTTGGAGCTGCCAGTTACGTTCTGGGAATGGAGATCAAAAGAGACAGAGTTAAAAAAAAGCTTTGGTTGTCACAAAGTAAGTATGTGAATACTATTTTGCAGAGGTTTAATTTGTAGGACTGTAACCTAGTTAGAGTTCCTTTACCCATTAGTACTAAGATTTCATTAGATATGTGTCCAAAGAATTAAGATGATTTTGAGGATATGTCTAATGTGCCATATGCTAGTGATGTAGGCAGTTTGATGTATGCAATGGTTTGCACTAGGCCAGATATTTCCCAAACAATGGGAGTTTTGAACAGATTTATGTCTAACCCTGTAGACAACATTAGAACTATGCAAAGAGGGTGTTTAAATATCTTGCAGGTACTCCTGATCATTGTTTGGTTTATTCAGGTATTGATCATAGTGCTGATAAATCTTTGGACATACAGGGTTTTGTTGATGCAGATTGGGCAAGTGACTTAGATAGTTGAAGGTCCACTAGTGGCTATGTGTTTACTCTGTTTGGAGGTGCAGTGAGTTGGATGAGTAAGAGGTAGCCCATAGTTCCTTTGTCCACCATAGAAGCAAAGTATATGGCTGCTACTCATGTCTGTAAGGAGGTAGTTTGGTTGAGGAGACTATGTACAGGTATTGAATTTGATTGCAGGATCATTCAAATTGGTTGTGATAGCCAGAGTGCTATCTATTTGGCCAAGAATACTATATATCATGCTCGAACTAAGCATGTTGATGTTCAGTATCACTTTGTTTGAGAGTTGGTTGCAAATGGAGACATTAAGCTGAAGAAGATATACACTCAAGAGAATGTTGTAGATTCATTGACCAAACCTGTGAGCACAGAGAAGTTCGTGTGGTGCAGAGAGGCCATGGGCCTTGTTTCTAGTGCCTGATTATTTTTTCATTTGATTTCCTATGGGTTGATTTACAATGTATAATGTCAAGTGGGAGAATGTTGGGATAAGGTGCCATTAACCTCGTAAATCCCAATATTGTATTTATTCCATTTATTATTTGTAATTATCCATGAGGAGATGTACTAGTTTCACTGACATGGGTAATTTTAGAGTCACCAGAGGTAATTATGAAGTGACATTTATTGTTGACAAATGTAAAAACTAAAAGTAAATGAATGTAGGTGCCACTTTGGAAGAATTTACTATTTTTAGCATATACAACGTATGTCATAATGTTTGGTGGGTGCATGTAAAGAATCTATGACAACTACAAGTTGTCATAAGATTCTATGACACTATGACGCATATGACAAATATTAATGAGTTGTAAGTTGTTATGTTTAGCCCAAGGTTCCTATCTTGGAAAGATACTCTTTTGTGGAATCTATGATAGTTATGATAGGTCATAAGATATTGTAAGAGGCCAGATTTAGTCTTGGGCGCCTAACCTTTGCATGGTTTTTTTTGGACAAGTGGAAGGTTCTTGTAAGATGGCATTTAATGTTTGCATGTTGGGGAATCTCATGAGAGAGAAGGTGAATGCCTAGGATGAGTTGGAAAACATTTCTATAAGTATTTTCCATGTATTTTTTTTTGCAATATAGATTTTTGGTACTCAGGTGATGTAGGAATGCTATCAGATTGAAGATTGAAGGAGAGATTGGTGGTGTTGTATTGTACAATCTTTTGCAGATTAATACAAACATTGGGCCTCTTTCCTGTGTGGATTTTTTTTACCCACAAGGGTTTTCTCCACATTAAACACTATGTCATTGTGTCTTGTGTTGAGTTCTTCATGTTTGACTTTTTTTTTCTGTAGTGGGTTTTATGTTTTGTTACAATCTCCATTGTTAATGCACACTTAAAGATTGCTGAAATTTATCTTGAATTAAATTTCCATTGAAGTAGTGTTGCTTGCATTTCTAACAATTTGATGTATGTATGTATGTATGATGACCTTGGAGATAGTTCTAATGATTGTAGATTGTAATGTTGACCTTGATGTACATTCCAAGGTTGATGATAGGTATAAAAGTACGTAATGAATTCATGATTAAGGTGTGTGTGAAGATGTGAAGATAAAGTGTAAGTTGTAAAAGTAGAACAGAGTAGAGGAGTTATATTGCACTTCAATGGAATTGAACTCAGGCATGGTGTAGATGCTAATATATTAGTTCAAACCCCAACAGTGAGCCAACCCCGACAATGAGCCAACGCTCGACAGTGAGCCACCCTTTGGTAGTGACCTTTCATTTGGGAAGTGAGCCCTGGGTAGTTAGCCTTTCATTTGGGAAGTGAGCCCTAGGTAGTGAGCCTCTTTTGATATTCGACATTGTTACTACATTATATTGTGAGCTAACACTCACTGTAGTTTTTCCCTGTTTAGGGTTTTCCATGTAAAAAAATTGGTGTTCATGTGTTGATGTGTTTATGTTTTGATTTTGTTTTCCATGTTTAATACTCATAACATAATCAGGAGTAAAATTAAGTGAATGAGAAAGTGATAGTGTGTTCAGAAGTTAAAGTTTTGATACAACTAATTCATCCCCCCTCTCAGTTGTCTTGTGCCTTTCAACAATTGGTATCAGAGTGAGGTTCCTTGGAAGAAATCCTAACAACTTAAGGTAGATCCGGGATGACATGCAAGAAAGACATTCCTCAGTTTGATGGATCTAACTATGCATACTGGAAGGTATGAATGCAAATCTATCTCATTTCTATTGGTTATAATGTTTGGATAATGGTTAAAGATGAATACAAAGAACTTGAGCATGGTCCAAAAACTAATGAAGAGATTAAGGATTATGAGACTAATCATAAAGCTAAAAATGCTTTATCTAACACCAAAATGGCAAAAGTTATGGATCTGAAGACTACTCATGAGATCTGGGACAAATTAAAAAACATCTATGAAGGTGACGCATCTGTCAGGAAGGCCAAGTTGCAGAATTTAAAGACCACATATGAAACCATGCGACTGTCTGAAGATGACAACATAACAAATTACATACGTAAGATTGATGAAGTTGTCAGCAGCATCAAGGGTCTTGGTGGAAAGCTAGAAGATGAAGATGTTGTAGATAAAATACTCAGAACTCTTCCAAAATCGTATAGTCACAAGGTATCTACCATTGAAAAATTGCTTGATTCGGGCAAACTTTCAAAAGATCAATTACTTGGTAAACTAACTGCCTTTGAGATAAGAGAATTTGGTACTACTGATGGTCCTGTGAAAAATGAGACTGCTTTCAAGGCCAAAGAAGAAACTAAGATTGCTAGATTAGAAAAATATGATGTGCAATCAGATTAAGAAGACTTTGTAGAGCTTGAGGCAAAGTTGTCAAGCAAAATAAAGAGGGGAAGCAAAGGAAAGTTCAAAGGTAAGTTACCTTTTAAATGTTTGAACTGTGGTAAAATTGGTCACTATGCTTCAAGATGTCCTGATAGAGCTTTGAAAATCAATGAAAGTAAAGGAAAAATGGTAAGAAAGAGTTACTATGTTAGAGATGATGATGGTGTAACTAATGATGAATCTAACTCTGATGATGGCAATAGTAGTGAATGCTTGTTTATTGCACTTAGAGAGGAACTTGTTTCTACTAATCTTGTAAGCTGTGTGAAGGAAGTCCAAAAGAGTTGTCTGCATTTCATGCTGAAAAGGAAGATGAATGGATCATTGACATTGGATGTTCATATCACATGACAAGAGACAAGAGTAAGTTTGTTAAGTTTGAAAAGTATGATGGAGGACTTGTTAGTTTTGGTGATGATGTAACTGGTAAGATTTGTGGAAAAGGATCTATTACTTTTGATGGCAAGTATAATACAGATGATGTTTTTTATGTCAAGGGCCTACAGCATAATCTTCTAAGTGTTGGACATATGTGTGACAAAGGGTATAATCTTGTGTTCAAGGACAATGGGTGTAAGATAAAGAATAGCTCTGGAACCTTAATTGTTGCTGGCAAGAAGACTCATGGTAATGTTTATCATTTGAAAGATTCTGAAAATTGTTGTTTGCTAGATAAGGCAGAGGAAAGTTGGCTATGGCATAGGAGAATGTGTCATATTAACTTTAATAATCTGGTGAGAATAAACACTGTTCGAGCTGTAAGAGACTTGCCCAAGATTGTGAAGCCTGTCAATGCTATTTGCAAAGAATGCCAATTTGGGAAGATGACAAAGAATACCTTCAGAAGCAAAGAACAATCCTTTGCTAGTTTTTTTGAGCTAGTGCATATAGACCTATGTATTCCCACAAGAACAAGAAGTCTACAAGGTGAAAGGTATTTCATGCTTCTTATTGATGATTGTTCTATAATGACTTGGGTTACTTTCATTAGAGAAAACACATAAGCTCTAGATAAGTTCAAGGCATTCAAAGCTATGGTTAAAAATGAATTGGATTTGAGAATCAAATGCTTAAGATCTAACAGAGGTGGTGAGTTCACCTCAAATGAGTTTAATGCCTTTTGTGAAGAACATGGAATAAAGAGACATTTGTCCGCTCCCCTGACTCCTCAATAAAATGGAGTGGTTGAAAGGAAGAACATAACTATTCAAGAAGCTGCCAGAGCAATGATCAAGGAAGCAGACCTACTAGAAGTATACTGGAAAGAAGCAATACACATGGTTGTCTACATTCAGAACAGAGTGCAAATCAGAGCAGAAGAAACAAATACACCTTATGAGCTATGGTATGGTAGAACTCCTACTATCAAATATTTCAAAGTTTTTGGAAGTAAATGTTACATCAGAAGGGATGAAGAATTAGGAAAGTTTGATGCTAGATGTGATGAAGGCATATTCCTTGGGTACTCTATTAAAAGCAAGGCTTATCGGTGCTATAACAAGAGACTAAGAAATATCATTGAAAGTGCAAATGTAAAAGTGGATGAAGATATTCAACTAGATGGATATGAGTTAGATAAATCTTTTGATACAAAAAAGGTTGAAAAAGGAAAAGAAAAGGAAGTTTAGACTAAAGTACAAGCTGGTCCGGAAGAAGATGAAGTTCAAGCTGAAGATTTGGTAAGAATCCTAAAACTCCAAGGTATGTGCAAAGAGATCATTCTGAAGATCATATTATTGGTGACAAAAGCAAAGGTGTGATGACAAGAAGCAAGATTGCAGAAGAATAAGTAAATCTCTGTCGGCTTTCAAAGGTAGAACCTAAAGTAGTAAATGAAGCATGCAATGATGAGCATTGGGTCAAGGAAATGGAAGAAGAATTGCTACATATTGAAAAGAACAAGACTTGGGAACTTGTCTCCAGACCTACAAACAAGAATGTGATTGGAACAAAGTGGGTTTTTCGGAACAAACTAAATGAAGCTGGAGAAGTTGTGAGAAACAAGGCAAGACTTGTGTGTAAAAGATACTCAAAAGTGGAAGGAATTGACTATGAAGAGACCTTTTCTTCGGTGGCAAGAATAGAATCTATCAGACTATTCTTGGCATTTGCAACACATAAAGATTTCAAGGTATATCAGATGGATGTGAAATTTGCCTTCCTGAATGGTGAGCTAGAAGAAGACGTCTACATAGAGCAACCAGATGCGTTCCATTTATTAGACAAACCAGACATGGTATGCAAGTTGAAGAAGGCTTTGTATGGATTGAAGCAAGCTCCCAGAGCTTGGTATGCAAGACTAGATAAGTACCTACTATAACAAGGATTCAATAAAGGGTCAACAGATAGTAATTTGTATATCAAGGTAAGCAAAGATCAAATCCTGATTATTGATGTCTATGTAGATGATATCGTATTTGGTGGAAATGAAGAAATGTGCAAGAACTTTGCAAATGAAATGCAAAAAGAATTTGAGATGTCTATGTGCGGTGAGATGAACTTCTTTCTTGGACTGCAAATCAATCAAATAGACAAAGGCATTTTTATTTCTTAATCAAAGTATGTCAGGGAATTGTTGAACTTTGGAATGGAGGATTCTAAACTGGCATGCGCTCCTAGGGTTACTAGTTGTAAACTGAGCAAGGATGATGCAGGAGCATCCAGGGTGTAAGAGAAATCTTGCATCAACCAAAAAAAAATGTTGTTTCTTTTCAATAAGGGCTAAATTTGGCCGGGTTACTATTTTTAGTAAGTTTGCATTTGTGCACTGTTGGATTCAAAATCTTACACGGACCTCCAAAATGGTGAATTGAAGCTAATGGTGAAGAAATCACTTCAATATCATTTGTCATTTGTGAGATATTAAAATTTCAAATTCTAAAAATCCTATTGAAATATTCAAAGTCAAATTTGAGGCAATTAGAGACTCCGGATGGGCCCGAAATTTGGTGGGAAACCCAAACAATCTACCTCTAGGTACTACTTGTGCACAACTGCCTTTTCGAGAGCTTTCCAAAAAGGTATTATAATTGAAAATCCAACAGTTGCATCTAAAGTTATGGCCCCGTGAAGTTGACCTGTTTTGGGGGGGGAGATGGAAATTTTGAAATTAAGCTGGTGGCCACCAAAAAGCGCTATATATGACCATTTTTGGGAACCCTTGGGGTAGTAGAGTTAAGGGGGAAGGTGTAGAGTCAAGAAAAGGTAGGAAAATAGAAACCCTAGTTGATTTGGGGTTACAGAAGGCTAAAGATTCCAGAGTCTTGAGAGAGGGAGCTGTAATGTGTTGCAGCCTATAGGGGATTCATCCTCTCATTATATTTGAGCTTCTGTAATGTAATGTTTTGCCCATATTAATAAAATATCATTATATTTTCTGTGTGCAATTTCTGTTATTGTGTGTTTTATGATTTACCCCCTTTATCAAGTGGTATCAAAGCGAGGGTTCCTGAGTGTTTAGATAGATCGCTGACTATGAGGCAGTTTGCACTAGGACCTAAGGTTGTGGGTTTGCTACAGAGATCAAGATGCCTCCACGAAGAAACCGTGGTGGGAGGAATGCTTTGATGGAAGAGGGTTTTAGAGCCCTGCAAAGACAAATCGATGCATTGCAAGAGGAGCTGTGAAGAGGGTTCGAGCCGAGAAGGATAGAGGAAAGTGAAGATGAAGCTGAAGAAGAGCTATCTGAGGAAGAACAAGAAGCTGCGGGAGATCTTGCAGAAGTTAGGTTGTTGAGGGCCATTTCAAAGATCGGAAAGAGGCCTAGGGTCGAAGTTTCTACCTATTCTAGAGATTTGAATCCAGAACAACTTATTGATTGGATCAATGATATGGAGGAGTATTTCAAGTATGAAGATGTGGAAGACCCAGAACAGGTCAAGTTTGTAAAGACAAAGTTGAAGGGCCATGCCAGTATTTGGTGGAAGGAGGTCCAGTTAGAGAGAAATAGAAGAGGAAAATCAAAGATTACCAGATGGGATCAGATGGTGGAGAAATTCAAGAAGCAGTTCATTCTTGTGGACTATGAGATGGAGTTATTGAAGAAGCTGCAAGGATTGAAGCAAGGTAACAAGTCTGTTAAGGAGTATACAGAAGATTTTTATAAGATCACTATCAGGACAGGCCATGGAGAGGCCAACAAGGAGAAGGTAGCCCGTTACATTAATGGGTTGAGGCCAAGTATTCAAGAAGAGTTGAGCCTGGTCAGAATGACCACCATAGAAGATGCGTACTAGTTTTCCCTGAAGGTGGAAGAGAAGCTAAATAAGAGATTTGAAAGCAAGCAAAGGGGAAGAGGTCAAGGCGGAAGGACTGGTGGAAGACCCTATGGAGACCGAAATGAAGATCCAAAGAAAAGTGAAGAAGTTGGAACCAATTGAAATCAGAGAGGAGATAATACCTACTGCCCTCGTGACCAGAATAATGGTGAGCAAAGAGGAAGAGGAAGAGGAAGAGGTAGACTTGGGCAAGGACCTAGAAGAGGAGGTTTCAGAGGAACCTGTTTCCAATGTGGAGAAGAAGGGCATCGAGCATACGAGTTTCTGCAACATCAAGGAAGGACAAATAGAAGACCTAAAGGTAATGCACGAGTTGCACATGTAGATGAAGATGCACAGTCTGAGTGTTCTAAAGATGCTGAAAGGGGAGAAACCCTAGTTGTCAAAAGAACTTTGTTGAATGAAGAGAAAGAACCCAATAAGAGGAAGAGTTTATTCCACACAAGGTGTAAATGTGAAGGTAAGTGTTGTGATATTATTATTGATAGTGGAAGCATTGACAATCTTGTTTCAAAGGAGATAGTTGACAAGTTGAAGTTGACAAGAAGAAAGCATCCACATCCATATCGGATTGCATGGTTGTAGAAGGACCACAGAGCTTTGGTCAATGAGTAGTGTTTAGTGAAGTTCAAGATTGGAGACTACCATGATGAGGTGTTGTGTGATATCATACCAATGGACACATGTCATATGCTGTTGGGGAGGGCGTGGCAGTATGATATAGGAGCGCTGTCCATGATGGCCGTGCAAACACATATTCCCTAACAAAGGATGGAGTTCGTCATAAATTGAAGCCCTTGAAGGAAGTGGAAGAAAATGTATGTAGTATTGCTAGAATTTGCTTGGTAGATGGTAGAAATTTTTTGGAGGGTATGAAGCATGAGCATCATTGCTTTGCATTGATTCCTAAGATTAGTCAAGAGAAATGTGAAGATGTACCAGCAGAAGTCTTGGAAATGTTGGAAGAATTTCAAGATATTGTCTCTGATAATGTACTAGAAGGTTTACCACCAGTGAGCAAGATAAGTCATCAAATGGATTTGATACCAGGAGCTAGTTTGCCAAATAAGGCAGCCCATAGAATGACTCCAGCAGAGAATGAAGAGTTGAACAGAGAAGTCCACGAGTTGTTAAGGAAGGGACTGATAAGGGAGAGCCTGAGTCCATGTGCGGTACCTGTAGTACTAGCACCAAAGAAAGATGGAGAGTGGAGAATGTGTACAGATTCTTGAGCCATAAATAAGATAATGATCAAGTACAAGTTTCCATTGCCAAGAATGGATGACATAATAGATTGTTTGAGTGGAGCCAAGTACTTCACAAAAATTGACCTGAAGAGTGGGTATCACCAGATCCGTATCAGGGAAGGAGACGAATGGAAGACAACCTTCAAGATAAAGGAAGGTTTGTATGAGTAGTTAGTCATGCCCTTTGGGCTAACCAATGTACCGAGCACATTCATGCGGCTCATGAACGAGGTATTGAAAGAATTTTTGGGAAGTTTTGTTATTGTTTATTTAGATGATATTTTTATTTTCAGTAAGACTTGGGATGAGCATATGATACATATCAGAAGAGTTTTGGAGGAGCTGAGGGAGGAGAAGTTGTTGATCAATATGAAGAAATGTAGTTTTGCAAAGGAGTTGGTATACCTGGGATTTGTTGTCTCAGAGGAAGGTCTTAAGATGGACCTAGAAAAAGTAAGGGCTATCATTGAATGGCCTATGCCAAGGAGTGCAACAGAGGTACGATCTTTTCATGGTTTGGCAAGTTTTTACAGAAAGTTTATCAGGAATTTTAGTAGCATTTGTGCACCCCTAACTGAGACAATGAGAGGGGATAGAAAAGAGTTTAGATGGACTAAAGGAGCAGATAAAAGCTTTGATACATTGAAGCAGAAAGTCACAGAGCAACCTGTTTTGACACTTCCAAATTTCAATAAGGTATTTCAGATAGATTGTGATGCTAGTGGCAATGCTATAGGAGTTGTTTTGAGTCAACAAGGTAAGCCCATTGCCTATTTTAGTGAGAAGCTTAATGATGCCAAGAAAAAGTATCATGTTTATGATCAAGAGTTTTATGCAATAGTTCAGGCTTTGAAGAAATGGAGACATTATTTGTTGCCAAAGGAGTTTGTTTTATATACTGATCATCAAGCTTTGCCGTATCTTAATAGTCAAGGAAAGTTGAACCAGAGGCACTTAAAATGGATTGAGTTTTTGTAGAGATATACTTTTGTTTGAAGCACAGGAGTGGGAAGTCCAACAGAGTTGCAGATGCCTTAAGCAGAAGGCAAAATTTATTGACATAAATGAAGATAGAGGTTTTTGGATTCGATGAGGTCAAAAGTTTGTATCCTGAAGATCTAGATTTTGTGAAGGCCTGGAAAGTTTGTTTGGAACCTGTTACTTTGGACAAGACAAAATGGTTGGATTTCATAATCCAAGATGGCATGTTGTTTAGAGGAAGCCAGTTGTGCATTCTAAGGAGTTCTATGAGAGAGAACTTGATTAAGGAGAAGCATAGTGGAGGATTGGCTAGACACTTTGGTTGAGATAAAACCATTGCTATTGTTGGTGAAAATTATTATTGGCCACAGTTGCAGCAAGATGTGAGGAAATTTGTGCAGAGTTGCAGAGTGTGTCAGATGGCAAAATGAACAAGTCAGAATATAGGGCTATATCAGCCATTACCTGTACCAGAGAAGCCATGGGATGATATCGGTATGGATTTTGTTCTTGGTTTACCAAGGACACAAAGAGGACATGATTCCATTTTTGTGGTGGTGGACAGATTCTCGAAGATGGCACATTTAATTTCTTGCAAGAAGACTAATGATGTTGTTCATATTGCTGAATTATTTTTCAGAGAGGTGGTGAGATTACATGGTCTACCAAAGAGCATAGTTTCATATCGAGATACAAAGTTTGTTGGTTATTTCTTGAGGACATTGTGGAAGAAGTTGAAAACAAATTTGAAGTTCAGTTCTACACACCATCCATAGACTGATGGACAAATAGAGGTGGTGAATAGGAGTTTGGGTAACCTGCTATGATGCTTAGTAGGAGATAAGCCCAAAGGATGGGATTTGATTTTACCATAGACATAATTTGCTTACAACAATTCTGTCAATAGGAGCACAGGTAAATCTCCATTCCAGGTTGTGTATGGGAGTAGCCCAAGAATTGCTTTCGAATTGAGGAGGATGGATAAGGGGGAGAAGAGTAGTGCCGAAACTAAAAATTTTGCTGAGCACATGAAGAATTTGCATGAAGAGGTAAGAAAGCATATTTATAAGATGAATTCTCAGTATAAGGCTAAAGCAGATCAGAAGAAGAGACATAAGGAGTTTCAGGAGGGTGATGAAGTCATGGTTCACTTGAGAAAAGAAAGATTTCTAGTTGGTGCATATAATAAGCTGAAGATGAGGAAATTTGGACCATGTAGAATCCTGAAGAAGCATGATTTAGGAAATGCATTTGAGGTAGAGTTGCCTGATGACATCAATATTTCACTAGTGTTCAACATTTCAGATTTGATAGAGTATCATGATGATGGACTTGATAAAGGAACATAGTGGGACATTCCAACACCTACTTTCAAGGAGATAGAGGGCATTCTGGATAGCCGTGTGGGTAAGAGTACAAGAAACAGGCAGTATACAGAATACTTGGTGAAATGGAAAGGAAGGCTTGTTGAAGATTCATCATGGTTATCTAAGACTGAGGTTAACCGTTTTGGTTTCCCTCTAACTCATGAGAAGTGATAGGGTCACTTTTCAAATTACCCCGAGTGTCTGATGCAGCAGCATCCAGGGTGTAAGAGCAATCTTGCATCAACCAAATTTTTTTTTTGTTTCTTTTCAATAAGGACTAAATTTGGTAGGGTTACTATTTTTAGTAAGTTTACATTTGTGCACGGTTGGATACAAAATCTTACACAGACCTCCAGAATGGTGAATTGAAGCTAATGGTGAAGAAATCACTTCAATATCATTTGTCATTTGTGAGATATTAAAATTTCAAATTCCAAAAATCCTATTGAAATATTCAAAGTCAAATTTGAGGCACTTAGAGGCTCCGGATGGGCCTGAAATTTGGTGGGAAACCCAAGCAATCTATAATTGAAAATCCAACAGTCGGATCAAAAGTTATGGTCTCGTGAAGTTGACCTATTTTTGGGGGGGAGGCAAATTTCAAAATTAAGTTGGTGGCCGCCAAAAAGGGCTATATATGACCATTTTTGGGAACCCTTGGGGTAGTAGAGTTAAGGGGGAAGGTGTAGAGTCAAGAAAAGGCAGGAAAATAGAAACCCTAGTTGATTTGGGGTTACAGAAGGCTGAAGATTCCAGAGTCTTGAGAGGAGTTGTAATGTGTTGCAGCTTGTAAGGGATTCGTCCTCTGATTGTATTTGAGCTTCTGTAATGTAATGTTTTGCCCATATTAATAAAATATCATTCTATTTTCTGTGTGCAATTTCTGTTATTGTGTGTTTTATGATTTACCCCCTTCATCAAAGGATGATGAATCTCCTAAGACTGATCAAACCAAGTACAAATCAATGATTGGAGGATTGCTCTACCTAACTGCTACTAGACCAGATATCATGCATGCAGTCTGTCTTGTAGCTAGATTTCAATCAGACCCCAGAGAATCACATGTGATGGCAGTAAAAATGATATTAAGGTATTTGAAGGGCACTCTTGATCATGGTTTGTGGTATCCCAAGAACAATGATTTTTATTTAAGTGCCTATACATATGCAAATTGGGTTGGATGTACTGATGACAGGAAAAACACAAGTGGAGGTGCATTCTTTCTTGGAGATAGGGCAATGTCCTGGCATAGCAAGAAACAAGAATCAGTCTCCTTGTCTACTGCAGAAGCAGAATATATTGCTGTAGTATCATGTTATACTCAGGTGTATGGATGAAGCAGACCTTGAAGGATATCAAAGTTGAGTATGATGGACCAATTCCTATTCTTTGTGATAACACAAGTGCCATAAATGTTTCAAAGAATCCAGTGATGCATTCAAAGACAAAGCATATCTCAATTAAGTATCACTTTTTGAGGGAGAAAGTTGTAGAGAATGAGGTGAAGCTTGAGTATGTGCCTACAAAAGATCAAGTTGCTGATATTTTCACTAAGGCTCTTCCAAAAGACACATTTGAGTATCTCTAGGAGAAATTAGGGGTTATTGCCCCTCTTTCCTTGAACTAGATGCATAGGAAGGTGCATCAATCTAGTGTGCTTCAAAGTACATTTCTCTTTTTGGACTGATGTTGGAGGCTACCTCTTAGGGGGAGTAGGTAGTGGTTTAAGATGATTGTTGCATTAAGGGGGAGTAAAAAATGGTTTTAGACTAGCAGTGTGCAAGTATGTGCAGTAGAAGTGATGCCCTTTGCTATTGATGTCAAAGGGGGAGAAAGATCATGTGAAAAACTTAGGGGGAGTAAGAGTGTAGAAGTGTAAAAAGAAAGGGGGAGTTCTGATGCAGAATTGTGCATTGATGGTAGAACATGTTTTTCACATCATATGTTGCCATCAATGACAGAGGGAGAGATTTTTGCAAGTATGTGCTAACTGGTGTTGTCATTGATGTCAACATGTTTGTGTTGTCATTGGTGCCTACTATATCTTCTGATATTGTTGTTTGTTGATTGATTAAAGAACACTGTCTGAGTATTTTGCTCTGCATTTTCTTTGTATTGAAGACCAGAGTATGAGATTTGGATATGATTTAAATAAGTATTTGAAGATGCTAAATCTCAAATTTAGTGGTCCAGATCATTGTGCAAAAAAAGTTCCATTCACCAGTTTGAAGACTGTGCCTGGCAACGTGTGCAGAGTGATAGGGAGAAAGTGTTTTGCTCCGCATTTCTCTGCAGATTGGATTTGGGCTTTGCGGTTCTGGACTTAAGATTATAAGGTCCTTAGATATCTTCATTCCAAAGGATTTGTCATTTGGTTATCTGGAAATCAAGTAATTGACTAGCAGAGTTTGACAGTGTTTGTTAAGAAGTTTGTGATGTGTTCTCAAGTGATATTTGTTCTTTTCAAGTGAGACATGTTGCAGTTGGATTTGTCAACTCCCAAGTGTTTCTAGGTTGTTATTAGATGTCTTCTAAATGTATTAAAGATGTGATCTTGATCCGCAAGCTACAGTGAAGATCGTCGAAGCATGCATCTAAGTGTTCTTGATGTTGTGCACTTGTTCTGGCTGACCTGGTTAGTTGTACTTGTTGCAGAGGTGATTCATGATTTGTAGAAGCGTGTCCAAGCATGTAAAGATGAATTTGGGTCCAAGATAAGCCATGAAGTGTTCATTCTTCATTCATTTTCTCTGTAAGTTTGTTTAGGTCTAGTCCTAATTTGATGAATGGATGTATGCCAACCTTGGAGATAGTTCTAATGATTATAGATTGTAATGCTGACCTTGATGTACATTCCAAGGATGATGATAGGTATAAAAGTATGTAATGAATTCATGATTAAGGTGTGTGTGAAGATGCGAAGATAAAGTGTAAGTTGTAAAAGTAGAACAGAGCAGAGGAGTTATATTGCACTTCAATGGAACTAAACTCAGGCATGGTGTAGATGCTAATATATCAGTTCAAACCCTGGCAGTGAGCCAACCCTCGGCAGTGAGCCTTTCATTTGGGCAATGAGCCCTAGGCAGTGAGCCTCTTTTGATATTCGGTATTGTTACTACATTATATTGTGAGCTAACACTCACCGTGGTTTTTCCCTATTTAGAGTTTTCCATGTAAAAAATCTGGTGTTCATGTGTTGATGTGTTTATGTTTTGATTATGTTTTCCATGTTTAATACTCATAACATAATAAGGAGTTAAATTAAGTGAATGAGAAAGTGATAGTGTGTTGAGAAGTTAAAGTTTTGATATAATTGATTCACCCCCCCCTCTTAGTTGTCTTGTGCCTTTCAATAATTATATCCCTATTAACATGGCCCAAGTCTTAAGCCAAGTTAGAATTTGAGTGCTAGTAGGGGAACTTCTTAGAATCTCTTAACATAGAGATAGGGTGTTGTCATTCACAACTTCTGTTGATGTACAAAAATAAATTGTTGTTATTTCTAGTGATGATGATGAGAGTAAAGGCCAAGATGAAACTATAGAGGTGTACTTAGGGTCAACTGTTGTTAATAGAAGGATGGGTGTAGATCCTTTCTACACAACACTAATCATAAATGGTTGGTTGTTAGATAATTGCATACTTGATTTCAGTGCCTCTAGCAACGTTATTGTTGTTATATGGAGTCTAATCAAACTTAGAGGTTAAATTTACCCCACTTTTATCGGTGCGGTTTCCCCCCAAATTATTTAACGGGGTCAAGGGGCAGCACCCCTTGCGGGGGTTTGGGGGGTTTGAGGTATCACTTCATTCGATCGATGTTGGATGATGGATAGTTAAGGCTGGAAAAGATACATAAAGATGAAAATCCAATGGATATGTTTACAAAGGCAGTAACAAAGGAGAAGTTGAGCTCCTCTTCAGCTTCGATTGGTCTTCAAGACTGAAAAACAATAAAGTCAAAATAGCAGAGTCTAGGGTGCTTATTTCTAGTGGGAGCTACATGGTCAACTGTGTTATGATTAGTCTCCAAGTGGGAGATGATATGGTGTGGAGTCTGATCAGTCTCCAAGTGGGAGATTGTTGTTATATGAAGCCTAATCAGACTCGGAGGTTAAATTTACCCCACTTTTATCGGTGTGGTTTCCCCCCAAATTATTTAACGGGGTCAAGGGGCAGCGCCCCTGGCACGCTCCCTAATGTGATATAGGGTGGGGTCGAGGGGTAGTGCCCTCGAAGGGGCTCGGGGGCAACGCCCCTGAAACCTCAAATGAATTTTATTCTTTTATTAAGGCGTTAGGAGTTACTTTTTCTATTAGCCGACAAAAAAAACCCTATTTTGTAACTGACATAAAGCTTGATAAAAGCATCTAAGAGTTAGGGTTTCTGTTGATGTATTGTAGCATTTTGCAACGGTATTGAGTTACAAGGATTGCTGGTTGTAATCAGTTTGATTTACTGGATAATAATATTGGACTCTCTGTTGGTGGATATAGCCCGAGTTTGGGTGAACCACTTTAAAACTTGTCTCTCACTATTATTATTTCCGTGTATTTTCATTCCTCTTTTAATCTTTATTTTTATTTAATTGATATCTTCTGTTGGCTAACCTTAACAGTTATGCCCTTGGAGATAATGAATTAGTTGAGACTGAAAATGTCTCGATCTTTTGGAAACTGATTTGCCATGGATTCCAAGGAGGTTAACATGATTGGTTTGGTTAAAGATTTTGAGGTCCAACTTGCTGCTTATTGTTGTCACTTGGATTTGCACCATGTGTTGAATCCCGTTCGCTGCAACAATCCCATGAAACATGGGAGTGATCTCAAGTTGTTGGACCTTGTAGATGAGATCAAACCTCTAGAGAAGGCTTGTTCATCTTTTTTAATTAAAGATTTAGAGAAAATTATAGATCAAACCTAATCTAACACCACTGGAAAAAAAGGAAGAAGGATAAAACTAAAATGGAAAAGGTGATACACTAGGTTTAATATGAAGAACACCCACAAAGCTAAGATGCATAGAATAATTTCACACAGCTGATAAACTCACACAAATCCTACAAATCCTAACAAAGGTAAAGGATAAGAATAGGATTGTGAGGAAATAAACATTCACAAGCAATAACTAGTTCTAGATTACACAATGCTAAAATAGCATGAAAAGGCAAAATTACCAGTATTTTATTGATTAAAAGGCATGATTACAATGAGATAGGGTTTTGTTTGGAGCACAGAAACAAGCCTTTGCGTCCAACCCTTATTACATTGATTTTCATCCATATATAGTATTTCATTACATTGATAACACATTAACCCAGGTCACCCACTGTAATAAATTCACCCATAGGCATGTCAGAAGATATTCCCATAAGGGAATGTCCACTTACATCTGTCTTGTAAAACATAAATGCAGAAAAAATGTTGATCTGATCTACAACAATAAATATGAAAAGATTTGGAGGATGAAGTCACTACAGAAAATATTTGCATTAATTACCAGCACTTGACTCATCCACTTGCAGCAATTAAAACACCCAACAATTACTTCTATCTAGGGCGTTGAGCTGATCCTACAATCATGGCGACTGGAGAGAAGATGAATATTTTAAAATACAATGCCTACCAAAAGTACCTATGTAAATCTTTTACAACACTTTAAAATATTTTAAACTTACCTTAAAATATTTTAAAGCACTACATCTATATTACATGCTTTACATTTACATTGATTTTTACTTCTTTCATTTTGCCTTATTGGCAAATCTCATCTATTACGAACTTTGGAACTATCTTGTTTTTACTCCTCCCTTTGGAACTTTCTTTATTCTTTCCTTCACTTTCTTTTTCGACACATCTCTCTGTCAGCAAACTTTATAGTTCACGAACTTTCGACTTCACCGATTACTTAGCTAATTTTCTCTATTTTGCTCCTTTTCTCTTTTATCGGTGAAATCACCTTTTGGCAAACCATTTCCCTTAGCTAATTTTATTTCCATTCTTTGTCTTTGTCTTCTTTATCTTTCGCTTCTCTTCCTTCCTGTCGGCAATTTCGTCAATCGGTGAAACCTATGGTCGGTGAACTTGTTGGTTAGCGAACCACTAGGTCTGATAACTTGACTTTTTCTTCCTTTGACCCATATCCTTTCTCCCCTTGATCTTTCTTTTGCCTTTCTTTCCTCTACTTTAGTCGGCGATTCCCAATGTCGGCAAACCTGCTGGTCGGTGAATCGACAGGTTTGCAAACCACACATTTCACCGATAAAGGCTTGCTTTGCCTTGTTTTGCCTTAGAAGAAATTTCTTTATCTTATTTCTCATATTTTAAGAAAACCTTCTCACTTTATTGGCAATTTTGTCGATCGACGAACATGCCGATCTACAAACTTTTTAGTTCGCCAACTCTCAAGTTTGCCGATAAGGCAAAAAGACTATGGTAGAAACTTAGAAATTTTTGGGATTTTTGAAGGGGGACTCTCTTCCATTTAGGCTTTCTTAGATCATATACTTTTGATGGAAGAAGTGCAACATTTTTAGGTAGACCATTTTAGATATGGAGGGCTTAAATTGGTCAACACTTACCCAAATAAATCATTTTTGATGGATGTCATTGTTGTAGACTACCCTTGCTAAGTGGGGTATGCTATTATCTAGAAAATGGGAAGACTCTATGGGTGGAAGTATCCAGATGGATCTTTCATAATGCACCATCCTAGTCCATGGGGTAGAAGTGAAGTTGTACAAGGAGAAAAAGGTTGAAGATAAAAATATTGAGGACTGATATAAGGCACAGGATGATGATGCCAACTTCTTTGACACTGACAATGACCATTTCATGGGATATTGTAGTGATGATGATCATAGCTTTGATATTTTACCTTCCACTCCCGCTACTCCTACTTGTGATGCATGTGATTTATGGACAATGTACTTTGATGGTGCATATTCAAGAGAAGGATCAAGTGTAGGTGTAGTTTTAATATCACCAAATGGTGAACATTTCAGACTTTCCTTCAGGCTCGAATTCCAGTGCACCAACAACATTGTAGAGTATGAATATCTTTTGCTTGGTTTGAATATTGCTCACAAGCATGGCATAAATTATTTCAGGGTCTTAGGAGATTCAAAGTTGGTGGTACAATAGGTTAGAAATGCTAATGCATTTAAGGACAACATGCTAACATTGTACCAGAATGCAGTTTGGAACACTTTGGAACTTAAAAATGAAAAGGTGGATTATTTGGTTGTTTTTGGTTCAAGGTTTAATCCACTATCAGATTCCTACCCTTTTCCCCATTATGTTGTTGAAGTTCTCACCAGGCCAACAATTCTTGACAACATTTATAGTTGGTAGGTTTTCAATGACAACAATTAGATTTACAACTTCCTGAATTGCATAAATGAGTGTGACAATCAATTGATTTATTAATAGCCTATGATTGAAGTCAAAGATGGCAAGAAAACTCTATTTGGCAGTGAGGTCATGTAGTTGAAGATGAATACCATTCCAAAAGGGTTGGTGGTGCTTGAAAGGATGTTTGATAATGTTGACTGCTGGAAAAGCAAAGGTAAACTAGTTGAAGAAAAAAATGTTCAGGGTGTGAACCCTGGGACTGAGGAGACACTTAAAATGGTTTATATAGGCAAGAAGTTGAAGCCTCACGAGAAGCAAATGCTAATTGCTCTATTGAGAAAATTCAAGAAGTGTTTTGCATGGTACTATGATGAGCTCAAGGCCTATAGGAAGGACTTGTTTTAGGATACTATTCCCCTCCAACCTGATGCAAAACCATCCATACATAAGCAAAGACCCATAAACCCAACCATAGCTCCTAAGATGTAGAAGGAATTGATTAAGATGAAAGAGGGAGGCATCATTAAACCCATTAGACATTTTGAATGGGTATCCAACCTTGTCCCTATAAGAATGAAGAACAGGAAATCAGGTTGTGTGTGGATTTCTAAAATTTGAATATCAACTCTCTTAAGGATAACTATCCACTCTCAAGCATGGATCATTTGCTGCAGAAAGTGACTGGATCATAATTGATGTCCATGATGGATGGATTCTCTAGGTATAACCAAGCGATGGTTAAAGAGTCAGAGTAGTACAAGACCACGTTTGTGACTCCTTGGGGTACCTATGTCTAGGAAATAAGTCAATTGTGTGCTATATATGTATGTAGTTGCTAATACAATACAAGTGAAACTCTAATGCTTGGATTAGATTAACGCATTTGATAAAATGAATACATTAGCTTTATCCTTATATAAAAGATCCATATATACCAATTTAAAGTGTTTTAGCATACAAGATGAAGGGTAACATACACATTATTTGAAAGATATTTGAAAAGAAATAAACATTTTGAATTAGGAGGAGCAATCTGTAAGTTTGGTCTTGTTTAAGGAACAAACATTTCCCATAAATATAGTCTAGAATGATAGAAACCTATAGATGTGGATTGGTTGAGTTGGCAAAAATAATGCAAAAAATCATATAGCATTAACAAAGTTTGAGCTCTGTTAGCGCATCATTTGCTTTGAGATGATATGCCTATCTAGTCTACCCCCAATAATGATCAAAGATATATTACTTGTTTCATGATCAAACTCTTCTTCATTAAGACACCCATACAAATTTAGATTTTTAATTATGTGAACCTTTAAGTCTTGGGCTATGCTTAATGAGAAAATGAAACCTTTGTAGGTTCTTCAACACACAAATATTAGTATGAAAGATTGACGAAGTGAACAATTAAGATAATGAAAATAAATTAAATTTCAAATCTAAAAAAGAGGTGAATTGAACAAAAAAATATATATTGAAATTAAAAAAATATAGAATATGAAATCCTAGAGTCAAGAACTAGGATAGGTTTTAAATTAGGGGTCCACCAAAATGTAGGAAAATAAAACATGCCCTACAATTAATTGATGACCTATCTAATTGGATGATTAAGAAAAAGGTATGTTCAAGATCATAGGGCCCCTTCATATGGATAATTATTGCACATATTAAACCATTATTATTCATTGATGATCATAAGTTGTTGACACACTCTTCCTAAATTGTATACATGCCTTCATCCTCTACACAAATTTTATTTTAGGGATTACCATTATCAAGCATCATTACAATTGTGAGTGTGTTGTAGTCAAGAGGTTTTTAAAGATATAATCATGATACTTAGCAAGAAAGGGGCCTCTATAGAATAAAATTGTGATGTCTTCTTTAGAGATGTGCATGTCATTTTTTCCTAACACAAACTATCATTTCAGATAAAAGAAAAAATATTTTTTGTCAAAAAAATGGTCCATGAGAAACAAAACAAATATTCTCATCATTCCATCTACAACTAAATGAAAACATATCATAAATTAAATTATTGTGCATATTCTATGAATGTCACTCAAAGAATCTTTACACATGGGATGAAAGCTTATCAAGTGTCCAACATAGATATAACTTATATCTTCATTGCTCCATAATACATATCATATTAATTTATAACTATTAACATGGATTTGTATTTGTTTTCCTATGCTTATGTAGTGTAAAAATAATAATTCTTATCACATTATTATAATCCTTTCCATACCTTAATCAAAATTTTATGATGTCTATTCTCTCTTTAAAATGAATAATCATTTATATCTTATGCCTAGTTTGAACCTATGTTCCTATTCTTGTTGCTTATATATTATTATGGTGCATGCCCTTTCATTTCTCTATCATAATTTTAGATCTCTATCTTTAATTTGGGGACGAAATACCTTAGTTACATATACCATTATTTGACCACATGCCTGATCACATTCCTAGAGCCACATTGGGTAAATGCCTCTTTCCTATACTATACACACTTGTATGATTGTTGTTTGGAATTTAGAGATACCTTACATTTTTATATTTTCCTATACTTAAGAAAAATGTATGCACCTTGACAATTAGATCTAGTCTATATTCTTTCTCAATATTATTATTTGATATGTTATACCTTCTTATCGCATGATGCTACGTATGACACATTACTTAAACACATGATTTGTGTATTTATATGCTTACATTACTTTTACATGTGAATGTTTCATTAAAATATTTTAGTACCACTTTTTTTATAGGTAAAATTTCATAATCCTACTCTCTCCCTTTCTCCCTCTTTTTCATAGATAGTTGAATCAACTTAAAATTGTTCTTATTTTTACTTCATGATAAAAGCTACTCAATTCACATATTTCCTGTACTTTGTAATTTCCTATGGAGCATCTTACTAGAAAAATGGTTAAATTGCATATTTACTTTTACTGAAATAAAATAAGTACATATTTGTAATTTAATTTTTTTGTTTTAATTAAATGCAGATCTTTGTATTTATATAGATATGGTTGATGATTAGTGTTCACATCATTCCACTCAGTCTCAGGAGGAAGCTCAAGCCAGGTCTAATTTTTATAATGATAACATTAGGAGATTAGAGAATGCTTTGAGATGTTTGGACCAAACAATACAAAACTCCCCTAATTTGGCTAATAGAGATAGATTAGTTAATATTCAGCAGGAGATTACACGTATGATTGACACGATTCGATCATACAATTCATGTGATGACATCAGCACTGAGGAGTTTTATAGGTCCCTTGCTAGGAGTGTTACTAGAACTGAGAAAATTCAATCTATTTCTCAGAGAGTTTCACTACATAATGTGCATAGCATGTTCCCTCATTATATGGGATGAGAAAAAGTTAGAGGATATACTACTACTAGATGTATAGATGAGCTTGTTGCTCCATTTATAAATCCTAGATGGTTGGTAGCTAATCATAGATGGCCTCATAATGACAAGTTGCCACTTTATTTTTGCAAACAATTATATGCTGAGTTCCATTTAGGGTTAGATGTGGATTACACATCTATGCCTGCACATGCTGGACAGGGCAAAGGGAGGTTTGCTGACAAATCTCAATATAGACATGTAGATTTTCCACCACCCATCAACAAGAGGGCATTAGTTGGTCTAAACCTTTTGGTTCTTCCAAAATGTTTGGAACTAGCAGCAGTAGGAGGTGCAACATTAGCACCTACTAGATCCAACCTTTTTAACAGTATTGCCATGATTGCTACTCAGGTCGATCAGATGTCATCTGATCATGTAGGTAAATACTTATTATGTCGACAGATTAGCCTTCCTCCCACTGAGGCTACATCCACCAATTATGATCCCTACATTTGTGCAAAGCTACCATCACCGTCAGATGTGGCCCAGATGAGTGACGCCACTGTGCGTAATGTGTGTTTAGCTTCCATCACTGATTTACTATTAGCATACCACTATATCAGTGAGGAATATGGGATTCCTTTAGATGTTGTACCGACTCATATTAGATGACATTATGGTAGATAGTTGAGTCAGGGTGAGGCTGCTTCACAGAACTAGCATATTCCAGACCAGCCTACAACCCCCGCACAACATCAGGTTGAGGTTACTGCACCTGCTGTACATGGTACATACAACACACTTCTCTTTGACACTGGTCCTTTACCTAATACAAGTGTCCCTGATGTGACCATACATTCTTGTGTCATCAGTGGGATTGGTAGAGTGCTCCAGGATGCAACACAGGTACTTGAATAATTTATATATTTTTTATTCTAAAAATTCATGTATGTATATTAAATAAAATTAACTTTAATGTAGTTCTCACTCTTCATTGAAATCTTCTATTTGAAAATTTCTAGCAATACATGGAATTGTCACACTTTGGAGATTTAGAGCATACAGACGATCCTGTGCATGGTACATTTATAATATTTAAATTACTTTATAAATTTAGACATTGAAAGTACAAAACTTTAAGATGACTTTACATATACACATGTACATTAAATTAAATTATGTACTTTATTGTGCAGGGAGGCAGATCAGGACAGGGATCGAGATAGGGATCAGGACAAGGATCGAGACAAAGATTAGGATAGGGATCGAGAGAGAGATCGGGACATGGATCCACACAGGGATCAGGAGAGAGATCTATCTATAGTCATATTAGACATCCTCCTCTTTGACTTGTTTTACATGTAGACACATGATTTGTTATACATTTTATATTGTGGTTTGTCACATTATGGTTCTTAGATCATGATCTTCACATTATATACATTTTACATTATGGTTTCACATTATGGTTCATCTTATTATGTTTTACAGTATATATATTTTACATTATGGTTTCACATTATATACATTTTACATTATGGTTTCATATTACGGTTCTTAAATTGTGATTTGTCACATTATGGTTTGAATATGATTTATTTAATGATCTCTCTAATTAAGATCTAACATTTTTTATCTCATTTTTACATACAATATTATAGAAATTCTTGAAGCTAATTAGGGTTTTCAGTTGGGAAACTTTAATATTCTTGCTCATTTTTAATCTATAAAAAATTGAGTTAATTTAATGATTTTTGGTTCAATAAGGTAGTTGAGAATGGTGAGTTGAATAATCGGGGCTTTACAATGGTTGTTTTCATGAGTGGGTATGGATAATTTGTTACATGGTTTCAACTTGATTTTTTGTTTTGTGAAATTTGGCTTGGTCTTTGTTTAATCAATATGAAAGCTCCATAATACATATCTTGATTTCTATGTGTTAGGATATGATCCAAGTGCTTTGTCCAGTAGCTTTTGCATCTTAGGATTTTGGATGTGTTCTAAGGCTAATTTATGAAAAATGCAACCAAATAATTTATTTTTTGATGTATAGATCTTTACAACCTTTATATTATATTGTTGGCAACTTGGCAAACATCATTGATGAAGACATTGTTGGTATGTTTAGGATTGGCCAAGTATGATGTTTGATTGGTGTTGTCATTGATGGCAACAAGGAATAAGGATGCAACAAGCAACAAGGATTTGGAAGGGTTGTGAGGTTATAGTAATCCTCATGAAGTCATATTATAGAGAATTCTAGTCTGAAAAGACGACTTAAGGATTTTAGCTAAGTGTTGGCAGAGAATAGAAAGGATTGTAGAGATATAGTGATATGATCAGCATTGGTCTGCAGTTGAAGATATTGTCTTGCAGTTTTGCTAAGATGTTACTAATCCTTAGATGATTCGAAATCCAAAGTTTCATCTTCTGATCATCTCCAGAAGTATAGATTCAAGAAGCATAAGTCTGGCTTAGCAGAGAATGTCTTAAACAGGACAAAATGTCAGTTTGATTTGGTCCACATTTCTCCAATAATAGATATTTCTTTCCACAGTTTTGAGGTGGTGTAAATACATGTCTGAAGTCTCTAAATCCAAATTTGCAGAGTTTGAAGTCCACCGGTAAGATAGTTATGAGGACTTAAGTATCACTACATGTTTTGACAGTGTTTGACAGTGATACAGTCTGTGTTCTGATAGTCTGCATTTTGCCACATGTTAATGTTATGCTCTATGGTTTTGAGTGTAAGCTTGGGGATTCCTAAAGAGTCTTGGTTATGAATTTGAAGAAGTTTTGTCATCTGCATAAAAAGTTATGATCTAACAGTTGATTTGAGTCTGTGACAATCAGTTTATGGAGCCGACCTAATACTGGGATATGTGTGCGGAACAATCTAGTGATTGGAATCATATCCTAAGTGATTCTACAGTATGAGCTGACATAGAAGAATGTATTTCAAGTATTGTTTTGGTCCGCAAAGTATTTTGGTAAATGCTTTAGACTGACAAGCTACACATTGTATAATTACACATTTCATCCTAAGTAGGATGACCTAATTTGAAGTTTGTAAGTGTTGTGGATATATATATGAGATTCATTTTTGTGTGTGGTGTGGATGTGTGTGTATGTGCGACATGTATGACATTTTGTGATCCAATCATTGGGACAAGTGTTTAAGAAGAAGTTTCATGAAGAGTAGAGTGGTATGACAAAGTAGATCAGGATTAAGAGTTTTGAGACAATATTTTGTGCTTCATTGGAGTTGTATCCCATGCATTTGTAGATGCAATTACAACAGTTCTTTTTTATTATGAGCCATTCATTCTCTCTTTCTTTTCTCTTAGTAGTGAGCCTATTTTACAATGATCATTTCTTTAGATAGCGAGTCCTTAGGGCAGTGAGCCTCTTTGTAATTTGGTATTGATACTACATAATATATTGTGAGCTAACACTCACCGTGGTTTTTCCATGTAAAAATCCCGGTGTTCATGTGTTATGGTTTATGGTTGTGCTTTCTATGCTTGATTTGATTTATTGTTATTAAATGTGGCAAATGGATTAATGGTTTAATAAGTGAATGGTTTAATAGAATACTAATTCACCCCCCTCTCAGTATTCTAGGTGTTTAACATATATTTCACCACTTAACCTTTGACTGATGTTGACCTTCATTAGAAGGACATTTTCTTAAAGATACCTTTTAAATGAAGGACATTTGATTGAAGATACATTTAAAATAAAATACTTTTAATTAAAGAGCTACTTAATTGACACATATGTGGTTCTTATCCCACATGTTCACCTTTTGTTGGACAAATTGTCAATTTAGGCCATGTTTTCCATAATAAAATAAAGTTTTCATGATATATGATTTTTATGAAAAACAAAGTTGTCATAATTTATAATATGATTTTTTGTGAATGTGTCCATCAAAATACACTTTTTGAAAAGTATAGTTTATAATAATTTATTTATTATATTTATTAAATTCTATTTTATAACAATTATAGACTTTTACCAAGCATAAAAACATTTGTTTGACATAAAAAAAAATGAGCATCCTATATAGATGTCTTCTATCAATAAAAATAATAATTTTGATATGTATAAAAGGTTATGTGTTATGGAAAATACATATCTAAATTATAATTAATTTAAATTAAAAAATAATAGATAAAAATTGTTGTAATTTTTTTTCTTAAATATGGTGCCCTAAACATCAATGCTAATTATCTGTGTTTAATAACTTATGAATTGATCTTATTTTTAGTTTCATTTAAGCAATGTGGAAAATATTACTCATTACAAATATTATGAAATATAAAGACACAATTTATGAGAAAATATTTCTAAAATGAGATAAATTATTTTTTAAAATACATATTTAAAATCTAAACATGAAATCTTACAAATCATTAGTTTATATTGTTTGCAAATTCTTAACAACTTGCTTGGTATAACTGACAAAAAATAAAAATTTAGCTAAAAATATTGATTAGGCAAAAATGTGGGGCAAACCTTCATGCTTCCACCCATTAATAGTTTAATTTGGACTTTCTAATCTGCAACATGCGTTACCTTTAAAACATTATGCTCACTCAAGATCCACAATGAACATATTTGGCAACTTTATACTACTAGAATCACCACCATTTTATTGTCCTTCGATCTCATTTCTTTGAGAAATGTCAAAATTTAGCTTAAACTAAACTATGCTCCCTAAACCAAATATGAATCTTAATGGAATCCTCTATACACATGTTAATATTTCTAGAAGCACTACACTTATCAGCATGGACTGTGGAAACATCATGTCTACAATGTTAATATTTGTCAAAAGAATGAGGCATCATTGCTACAACAACCAAATATATCATGCACGTATGTTCACTTTTTTCAAGAAGAAGAGTGTATCCTTCTCTTAGAACAATAAATGAGTATATCTATTTTGGTTAAAAAATAAATAAAAAATAAATGAGTATATCTATTTTGGATCCAAATAAACATTGATAGACTTTCCCTTTCAAATTATTATTTTTAAATTAGTCTCCAAATCAAAATTTGACCAATGCTCTAAAACCACACCCTCTTCAATAAGAGTATAACCCTCTTGAAAAATAGAAAATATGTCTTTTCCTTGCTCTCCCTCATGAACATTGGTATATTATTCTTAGATAATTCAAATATAGTTTCTAATGAGTTTATTATGGACCTAGAATGTTTTTATATTAAATTTCACTTAGGAACTCATATTAAGGGATGATTTTTATTATTATTTGATTCTTCCTAGAAGATATCCCAAGGACCTAGGCCATTTATTTGACTCAATTAACTAGGATGTCTCATATTTTTAGGATTTACGTTTTCAAATTTAAATTTTCCTATATTCACCAAGAACTAGGGTAGGTTTTAAATTAGGGGTCCACCAAAATGTAGGAAAATAAAACATGCCCTATAATTAATTGATGACCTGTCTAATTGGATGATTAAGAAAAAAGTAATAATCACATTTGAATTTATCCACTTGCTAAGACAAAAACATATAAATTGTGAAAGAAGGATTATAATTTTTTATCTTTTTATTCATTTGTTATTTGTAATGATGAAGATTCTATGATTCATATAAATGATCTAATTAGAATAAAAAATATGTGTTAACATATATTATGGAGCATGTGATGGATTTTGGACAAAGATCTAAACTACAATTGACTATATTATTAATCGTTGTGCAGTTTTATAGAGATGGGATCCAATAAACAAATCTACTACCATTGTACCCAGTTTAGCTAGTGCTAAACAAACTTACTTAGATAATAAAATTAAAACTTACAAATTTTGTTGGATCTAATAACATTTGATGAAATAATTCAAGCATGACTTCTTCATTATACAAAATTCCTATAAATAAGATCACCTTAAGAAAGCTTTATAGGCAAATAAGATCACAAAAAAGAAAGCTTCAAGGGCTACTAGGTCACCACATTGAATGAAATTATTTGAATTCAACATAAAATAAAAAGATTTTCAAATTTAGGTCCAAATGTTACATGTATATATTGTCATAGAAAATATATATGTACAAAAATAGCTTGAAGTTCTTGGTAAATATAATCTGGATTCTCTCTATCTTTTATTATCTCTAAAATCTCTTCATGATCTTCAATAGGCAACCTCCACCTTGTTTGGCACGTCCTCTTTTTGGTAAAGTTTGAAGATTTATTCTTGTTGCTATAACTAAGTGACTATAATGTAGAACCTTTTGACCTGACATATAATCAATAAATATAATACCATTTGTATCTATCTTTGTTTGTTGATAGTATGTGCCTTCAACAACCACTAATCTAGTAGGATACTTTTGTCCATCACCATCTGTCATTGATTCTAACAATTTGTATTTTCGTTGCGCACATCTTAGTAGATAGTAATCTACACCTTTTGTATTGTCAGGATCTGCAAGAACAACAAAAATATCTCCTATACACACCATGTAGTAAACCATGCTCAACTTAGGTAGAATATAAATCAATTGTAAGTTAAAATTTAATTTAAAATTTTAAAATTTACCTATAACAACTAAATCTGATACACGTTCGTAATCAACTAAATGCAAAGGATCATAGACATCTACAATGTCATTATCTTCAAAAAGGTTCAACATGACCACTAATTGTTTTATTTCCCATTGTGAATTATACCCATCTCTAATATTCTCACATTGTAGAGTATTTGCATTGTTCTCAATGCAATCAGCACAAAAACATGATTTTTCTCTCACTTGAATTACAAGAGGCCTACTATGTCCTATTGTCATGATTTGATGCAAACTTCTAATACCACTAATCGTTTGACAATTAATAAGAGTTGATTGATCAATATCTATAAATTTCAAATATCCAATTAAAAAGTGTCTAAAATTGAAAATTCAATTCATGTACACATTGAAATTAAAAAAAAGTTCATTTATGTACCTTTAACTTCCCAAAAATAGTGTGTGTTGTATATTGAATCACAGATGGCAAAATGACTTTTGCACCATTCAACAATTTCATTTGCATTCCTTATTACATTACTTGTAAGTTCATGTTGGTGAAATGTCAGGTTAAGAGGTTTTGTAGTTGAAATGAAAAGAGGATCTCAAAAAGCATAATTAGATTTTCTAAAAATCTAACACTCAATATTGAATATGCAACATTGGATTTATCAAAACCGCTATTGCATAATGGTAAGCTTCCACTTCTCAACACATGCAATATATTGAGACACCTTTTTCCTAATAGGTTTAAGAATTTAAAATATAAGAATTTAAATTTATAGTCCATATGGTGTTACCTGCAAGTTCATGTTGGTGAAGTGCATGCTTCACACATGCTCCAGCTCCATCATGCTCTCCTTTTCCATGTCCAGTCTCATAGAAATTCCACAAAAAAATTATGTTACGTCTAATATGTTGTTGGCTTAACCAATTAAAAGCTTTTGCAGACTTAAATTGTTTTGTGAAGTTATAAACAATTTCATTTAAAACCAAAATAGTAAAAATAAACCTATATGTGTAAAACATATAAGTAACTGAACAATTCAAGTCTTCAAGTTAAGTAAACAAACAAATATATAATTTAAAAAAAAAATTAAATCAACACTTACCAACACATCCATCAGACCATATCCAGTGTTGTGAAGCATCAATTTGATGTCGTCTCAAGTCTTCAAAAAACATTGCAAAACATTGGGCTACATAGCTTCTATCATGACCTGTATCATCATTGATATAAAAGTGAACCTCTTTCATGATAATTCATTCATCTTTGCTATTTTGTACACCATTCACATGCTCATCGGCATGTCTATAACAAACTTGTACAAATATTGTAATTTGCTCTCAATGATAATATTGACTTTGAATCTCAGTTTGAGGACTAAATGTATAGCTCTCAGAGAAATCAACAATAGAGAGAATACATCCTGGTGGAAAGCAATTCTTTAAGTCATGAAATTGCTTAGCTTGCCATCTAGCGCCATGACAATGTTGAATATGTGGATATATGATATTGCAAAATTTATTCATAAACTCATTGTAAGACAATTCACTCTCTTTGAGAACAATTTTTCTGCTCTCAACTCCTGACTTTGTTGAGTATTTCTCATATTCAAATCTCTTCCACATAACTTGCATTGAATGATCAATATTATCAACATGTAAAAGATTCTTCAAATTTCCACAATCATTACATATATTTTTTATACACTACACTTTGAATTCATCTAAATCTTCTAATTTTTCGCATAGAAGAGACTTCACAAATTGTGTTGTACTTCCAGGGATGACTATATTTGGATTAATTACTGCCATAGCTTTTTTATATGACTGTAGGTGTAGATGAAATTTAACATAATTTCGACAATAACAAGTCTCACGTATCTTATTTATATGTACAAAACTTGGTCGTAGTCTCTCAAACATCTTTTGACAAATCTTCACATCTAAAAATTCTTGCTTTCACAGTGCTTCAAAAAGTTCACTATGAGTTGTATCTATAAAATATTTTGGATGTGAAATTTTTGTACCATCTTCACCTTTTATTTGTATAGTGTCCCTTCTATTGGAAGAAACATCAGAGTGGTTGGTCCAATATTCAATCACCCATTCCTTTACATCTTTTGAGATTCTATCTTTTTGGGGAACCCTGCAAATATTTAGCCAATTATTTTCAATATTTCTATCCAATCTATTTATGTTTGCAATATATCTTTGAACAGTTCTCTTAGAAACATTGAGAAATTGGGAAATTACTTGAACTTGTCTTCTATTTGATAATTTCTTACTAGAAATTATAGTCATCAATACTCTACGTGCAACACTTAAATCAACAGCTCGACTCTTTCTTTCAATAGAATTCAATGCTTCTTGCAGGTTTTCAACTATTGTTTGCTTTAATGAACTTGATGACCTTTTCTTATTATCAACCCCTAACAACTCCAAAACAACGGTCATCTCTTTCCTCCTAAATAACTTTGCAAATAATTGTGCTCTTCCAATTATAGACTTAAAAAAAAAATTCGTCCCATATTCTTTTAGAGTGTAATTTTACTGTGCTTTTAGATAACATATCTTCAGATGAAATACTATTGAAAAGAGACTCCTCATCCATCTCCATTAGATTTTCCATACCAAGGAAAATATTTCGATCACCACCGTCAATTTGTTTTGGTACTTGTACTCCTTGGTCATCAACAATTTCCATGGGTTGTTCTTGAGTAGATGTTCCTGCATCCATATTTGTAGTATCTCTTCTTCGATCATACAACCTTTTTCTTATCTTTTTATTCCCATCACAAATTGCTCAAATTGGAATTCACCTGCATACAAAAATAACACATACAAATATTTTAACCTCTATTTTTGAAGATCTACCTACATTTAAAAAATCACTGATTTAATCAATTACACATTTCAAATCATGGTACCTGAGAATACAACTCTGCCCTTGTCGAAATCAGTGTTTTTTCTCCAAATTTCTGTAATTTTATAATTAAAAAAAACTAAAAAAAAGCCAAAAAGGGGCAAAAAAAAGATTTTCAGTTCAAATTCGTTTTAGATCATGGTATCTAAGAATATGACTCCGCCCTTGTCGAAATCAATGTTTTTTTCTCCAAATTTTTTGTAATTTAATAATTAAAAAAAGCAAAAAAAACACATTTTTGACCGAAAGACTTTCAGCCGAATGGGATTCAGTTGAATCCCATTCGACTAAATATTTCTTCAATCAAAATTATTTTTTTTAAAAAGAAAAATACAGTGTTGAAGCCAAATATATATATTTATATTTTGATTAATTTTAGTATATAAATATTTTAAAAATAATGTAAGTAGGTTGTTCAAGTTCAAAAAGAGGCTGATTTGAAATTAAAATAAAATAATAAAACACGATAAAAAAATTGGAAAATATATGATGCCCAGAGGCGAGAATCCTCTTCAAAAGGGTATAATTTGTTTTTTGAAAATTTAAAAAATTAAACAATAGTTGTGTTGGTGCCTGGATTCACTGACAGTTTCCGAGCAATTTTCATGCAGGCACCATCCCAAAATATCCAAAAAAATTTAAGTTTTGGGGCTCCTCAATGTTTTTCAGCATCTGTATTTTAGTTCTTGAGGAGGTGGTCTTCATGTTTTCTCCATCGACATGAGTTTGTATTTGTCTTGGCGATCATGATGGTAGCAGTCATATCTTCTTCCATCGCCAAGACTTTGTGCTATCGGCGAAGGAGTTTCATGTTGGGCCGATGGCATTTGTTTGGCCGATGGATATCTATCGGCGAGAGTAGTATTGTCGGCCAAGTAGTTTTTTGTGGCGCCGATAGGCGCGGGTCACACCGACAGGGGAGTATGGAGTGGACCGTCGGCGAGACTTTTGCTATCGGCAGAGGGGTCTTGACCTTTGCCAATATCATTTTTCTGGCCGATGGGGATTTGGGCGTTGTGTTCATCGGTATGACAATGTGTGTCGGCGAGGGAGATTTGTGCTTAGCTGATGGGTCTTCTCTGGCCGATGTGGAAGTTGGAGGCTTTAGGGAGGTGTTCGTCGGAGTGACCTTGGCTATCGGGGGCAGTGCTTTGTGGTCTGCCGATGGAGAGTGTTTGGCCAATAGAGGAGCAGGGTGTGGCTCGTTGGTGCGTCGGTATGACTCGACGTATTGGCGATCGTCTTTTTTGTTGTGCCAATGGCGTGTGTCTCACCGAAGACCTGAGTATGGTGTGGTGGTCGGTGTGATTGGCTGTGTCGGCAGGGATGGAATGTGTTTGCCCAATGGTCTTTCTCTGGCTGATAAGGGATTGCGATGGGCTTCATCGGTGTAACACATGAGGTCGGCCAGAGGATTTTTTGATGCTCCGATGGAGGGAGTCACGGTGACGGAGGGTGTGTTTTGTTTGCCATCGGCGAGACCGTTGAGATCAGAAGGAGTTTTTTGGAGCGGGCTGATGGTATAGGTTTGGGCGATGGGCTTTGGGCTGAGAGGCGTGTGTCAAGCGTGGCAAAAGCGCTCGACACTTAGTATGTGGGTGGCCATGTTTTTAAAATGCTAAAGTTATCTTCGCACCGTGCATGTGGGACTAATTCTCCTACATAATTTGAACCTTCAGAAAATGCATTTTGGCGGGAACTCCCCATTTGAACGCAGCGATGGCTTTCTTGGTGGTTGTGGGTGGTTGAGCCATCAACGGCGACAGTGCAGGGGTATGGGCGACGGTACAAGCGATTAAGATGCCTGATCGTGGATGAAGACTTTCAGATGGCGGCGCAAAGCTCGAGATCCCCCCTGTCTGTCGCATTTAATTTGTGAAGGCCATTTTCAAATGGAAGGAATGTATCTGGTGAATTTTTGACTTCTGGCCATGTAATTAATTGCTGAATGTACACGGTTCTGTATATAATGGTCTGGCTGTGTTACTTTTTGGAGGTTGGACGTTTTTGGGCTTTCTGCTCTGGCTCTGAACATAAGGTGTTCACATTTTGAAAGGCATTTTTTGCTACAGACTCGGTCCTTAGTCTGGTGTACTAATCTATCTTGGATTGTAAATGATGATTTTCTCTGTGATGACCTTCTATGCAGATTGATTTTAAATGAAAACACCTGTGTGTGTATTGTTTCTGATTGTCTCCTGTATGTCATTTGTTTTCCTTTCAAACAAGGTTGTCAAGGGCTTCCAAGTTTTTTAGTATGTGCATACTGTGTGTCTGATTTATTGCGTCTGCTCAAGGAGTGGTTAAATAGGCTTTTGATCAGATACAAAGGGAAATAGATTGCATCATAGGATCCATTAAGTATGATCATTAATGATACTCTTTCTTGGACATGTTGCTGTTAGGCAGTAGCATTATTCTTAGGTCCTCTGGATATGAATTTATGTTGTCATGGGGAGACATTTACAATCTTAGATATGACTCTGCTGCCCAGATAAGGCACTGGTTTGGGAATCTGTCTGTTCAATGGGTCTAGGAAAGTCCCATAACTCCAAACACCATTTCAAACCATCTCATCCTTCCATCTGTTAGTTGTAGGATTAGGATTAGGAACCTCTGCATGCTCTCATACCTAACCAGACATTATGTCCAAGAATGTTACCAACCTTGTGATTTGTTACACAAATCTTGGTCCATACATGAGAGTATTCTGCCTGTTGCTGTCAAGTTAAATCCTTCTGTCATTGAGCTAGTCAAGGTTATACTTTTATCAAATAGGGACACCCCCCTTGGTGCGGCAGAACCAGAAGTGAAGGGGAGGAGCTCACGCAACCTCCTGTATTCAGTTGGCTGAATCTACCTGTGCATTAGAAGTGGCAAACCCTAATGCTGATTCAGAAGAAAAACCAACAAGTTGATGTCAACTAAAAACTATCAAATTCAAGTAAGTTTGACTTTAAAACGTTATTACGAGAAAAATATAGATCAAAATTTCAAATTTTTTTCCATGCCCTAGATATTGAAGTCAACTATTTGGAAAAAAAATCAGGAGAAAATGAAGTTTTTTTCTATTTGTTTCTTGACATCAACTGAACATCACTTTTTCTTGAAATTTTTAGCATTACAAAATCTGCTCTTAAATTGATAAAAAAATATCAAAACAATTTTTAAAAAAATTGAAAAATTATAGGAATAAACTTCAACAAGATTTCTACATTTTATTAGTTTACATCATTTTGAAATTCAAAACATAAAGACCACTTAAATATGTGGTTGAAGTTGAGAATTTTTTTCATGTTGGCTGACTCCTTTATAAAGTGTGACACAGGTTTGTACTTTTACCCGTAACAAAATATCTATTTTCTTTTCCCAACAACCATGTCATATAGAATTATAAAATTATATAGAATTTAATTGAAATGAAGGAAACATTTTTTGATTTACCAAACATTTACATTGATCAAACTGTTTTCTTTCAACAACAAATAAAGCTTCACAAAACTCTTTGATACACAATAAATGGAATCCAACAGGAATCCTATTCCAAAGGTACCTTGTTAATCTTACAAAACACATATTTATCTTTTCTTGAAACTCATGGAGACTCATCCAACATGCAACTTTAACAGAAACATTCCTTCAACCTGTACACATACAACCAAAATAGGTGGCCAAGTCCTGCTCTCCACCCACCGTAGGGAGTGTTATGCACCTCCCACCCCCGAGCAGGAGACTCCAAAGAATTGAGTTTTACGCACATGCAAGCTAACCAAATCCATAAACACAAAAGAGACAAAACACAAGTAATATTTCCCACGGGTTTGACTCACAAACTCAGGATCTTATATAGATCCAATTTTAGGGGGAGAGAGGGGATAAATCCTCCCTCTTGGGGAACACAACAACTATCAAATCACAATAAATCATCTCCATCACCACCAACCCTTATACCTCCCACATACACCTCCATAAAAATCACAATATCAAAACCCCAACCACCACCAATCACCACCTCTTCATGCACACATATCAACAAAACCCACATCTCCACACACCTCCACACCTCCATACACATCGACAATACAAGAACATATCAACACACATCTCCACATATCTGAAATACTCCAATCACATATCCATAATATATCATTTTATCATATGAAACAAGTAGCCACTTTCCCAAGAGAGGCTCCGCGCCTCCCTCAACCCCAAAACTTTGCAGGCTCTCATCAATTTGGAGGGCCACTCCCATTCAACCCAAAACCCCAATTTTTGACAAAACAGAAGAAAATACAAAACCCTTACACAAATCCAACATTTCATACAATCACAACCATTTTTATAAATCTCAAAATTACAAGAAAATTTAATATGTTACCTCAGCTCCCCAAGTTAGGGTGAGCCCGACAAAACTAGCAAATGCAATCCAAAACCCTTGTTCTTGAATTCGAATTCCCGTACTCAAAAATTTGCAAACCTTTAAGCCAAAGATCCTTCTTCTCTTCTCATAATTTTTCTTCTCAAAATTTCATGCACAAGAAAAGTGAAAAATCCCCAAAAATTCCCCATTCCCCTAAAAATAAAAACCCATTCAATTCAAAAAGAGGGAAAAAGCAGAAAAGAAAGTAACTTCCTTTCTTTTTCCCAAAAAAACTCTCTTTTTCCAAAATGAAATAAGGAAATAAAATCCTTTTATAAAAAAAAAGAAAACATTAAAATATTAAATTAAAACACTTATCCTCATCCCACTAAAGAAATAATTAAAATTAAATAAAAATTAAATTAACTCACACCACTTAAATGAAATTGATTTAAAATTACAAGAACAATAAAATCCCCAACAATAAAATAAAATAAAATAATAAAAATCACAGAACACGTTAGCCTTAACCCCTTCCACGGGTTAGGCTAGGCTAACTGGTGTGACATGGCAGATTCTTAGAGTCTCTGAGTCCACTTAAGAAACTTGACCACCCACCTGCACACTTAATTTTTGAACATCAGTATGTCAAGGTAATATAGCCGAAGCAACTTAAATGCATAGCAGAATAAATTAAATAATCCAATTTCATTCATGATCACATGATCCAAATAATTTAAACTAATTTATTTAATAATAAACATATAAGCATCTAATTCATTTAATATTTTCTTTTCCCACATAAATATTAATCTAAAATCATCTACTCAAATTAATTAAATCATATAGTTCAACACATAAATCCATAAAGTTTAATTATAATATAATATCCAAAAGTATCATCTAGCATAATGTCCAAGGGAATAAACATATATGTCCAAAGTAATAACATAAGTAACCACACACATCAAGTATATGAATCCAACCAACATAGTCAAGTAGTCTAAATCATAGTAACTAAAGAAATAGAAAAAGATGGGCCTCACAGTAAGTGACTAACAGATATCCTGGAAACAAATATTTGTTCCTAATAACAGATACCCATTATTAGGAACAGATATTCATTACCCAAAGGATGAAATCCATTAATGCTAGTGGCTAACGGATATCCAAGCAACGTAATGTATATTTGTTAATAATGGATATTTATTTTTATCAGATATCCATTATTAACAAATATCCGTTACCTCTACAGAATTTTTTTTTACCTTGGGAATGCCTTGGGTTTAGGCTTGAGAGTGTCAAGCTTGACTTTTCCTTTGCTCCAACATGTTTAGAGGTTTCACCCTCTTTTAGTGATTTTACCCTTCATGTTGATGACCTTTTTTTAATCCAAATTTGATGAAATGAAAACGATTTATTAAGGATGTTGTCAACATTCTAAAAATATAAGATATGCTTGATTATAAGATTATTAGATAATTATTAATAATTCTCTACATATAGTATGTCTAAAATCTTGATGGACACACTAATTGAAAAACATCCATAAATTTCAAACATTTCACCTTTTTCAAATCCGAAAGATGTGTCACACTCTATGCTTTTGGGGCTACAGTTTATTTTTTTAATTCCATTTTTTTATCAAGTTAGGTTGGCTATAAAAAATTCATAACTAATTATTTGCTTAGAATTTTTTTAAAAAAATGTGTCACATCTGAGCATGTGTCCTTTACTTATATTTAAAGATTCAATTTTTTTGGCTCATACTTAGGTTGGCCGAAATGACACCTACTTTTTTTTTCAAAAAATTTAGTAACACTTCAGTGAAATATTTATTTTTCACCAAATAATTTAAAAAAAAAAAAAAAATAGTAGTCCATAAACTACATTCAATTCTCTACAAATTCTATTCTTACATATTTTTCAAATTGTGTAGATAATCCATTCAAATTTTCACGTGAAGTTGTTTAGTATATTTTTTATCCCATGATGATCTTGCACTCACCCACATCCTTTTTCACTTCCTTCGGAGTTTGACTTTTGGAGCTGGATAAACTCTATTAGCTTATTATTACCCTGTTTCATAAAAAATGAATATTTCTCACCACAATATATTAGCATTGGAATTCCTTTTAACACGGAATGGAAAACTAGAAATATATACATCATTCCTAGTTAGGATAACCAATAATTTATCATATAATCAAATTAATACTAGCATGATAGGGTTTTTAGGTCATAAAGGAAGGTACTTTAGTCAAAATATGATGAGGTCAACCTTTATCTCATCAGGTATCACCAACAAGAGATTTGTAGTAGTTTTGGTAGCATAATTGTACCTATTAAACTCACTATCAAAACCTCTATCTCAAGCACCCAATAAATAGGAGAAGCTATACATGAAACCATCAAATGGTAACTAGGAAACGATGAGCTAAAACCACCCAAAATGTGGCACCCAAATATGTAGTTAAAAATCTAATGCTCAAATCCCAAGATGAGTCCACATGATAAAAATTAACATATTCCCTCCACCTGTCATAAGTTTGTCACAACCCACTCATCAACTTGGGTGCTCCATTTTGGCTCTATTATCTCCATTCAAAGATACCTTATGACATGTCAACACATGTCATAAGTTGGTCAACAAGTGTAACTCCCTCTTACAACTCTTTTATGTGTCATAGATGTTTTTTATATTTCTAATGTGGGAGGCCCAACTTTCAAAGGCCATAAATTTTGATTCAAGATACTAATTGGGCCCATTTAAAAAATATAGAGTTTGAAGAAATCTATGTCCCAAGAATCCATGAAACCAATGCCAAAAAACCTAAAAATATTTTTAGGGCATAAAATGACTTTGATAGCTCGTAAATTGAGTTTTTCTATTCTATGACTTGAAAATTATATTTTTGCATTCTTAACATTAGAAGTAAGGATGAGATACCTTTCCTAACACATATATCAAAGGAAAAAACATGCATTTCAATGTTTCCTTCATCCTAGCACTTGCTAGTGGTCTTCTCTTCTCTAATTTTTGTCTTATTAGGAGTCTTAAGTTGCTAGTATAGGCTGCCTTTATTAAAACACAAATTCCTCAAATCATATTTTCTATTTATACTTTACATTCCCACATTTTAAATTAATCCTCCTAAAGCTTTGAACTGATTCTAGTCATAGTTGTCATTAAGTTTGGTTCAACACAAAGCATGTTTTCAGGCCTATAGTACCTTATAGAAACTAACATGCAAATCTCCCTAATTCTTCTCAGCAAAGGGGAAGTACTAGAAGATGCTAGTACCCATTTGGTTGCATCTAGTCCCTTAATCACCTTACCTAACCTTATGTGATGAGCCCTCATTTTTTACTTGTAGCATGAGGTTAGGTCAAGGGGTCAAAAATTCTAATTCTGCAAAGCCAAAAGCAAAGAAAAAATAATGAAACCTAGAAATAGAAAACATTGCACAATATTCATACTCTTGGGTGGAGACTTAATATTAAAGATACGAGGGTAACAACCATAAAAAAGGAATCAATAAGCAAAGAACACATATTTTAAAACTAGGTGAAACAACCAAGAGTCCAGATCACCTTAAAAGGCCATCCTTGTTGAGGACGTTTTGCTTTTCCCTAGGCTCGACTTGTTGTCCATCTTTTGTTCTAAGTTTATAAGGTGCTAATAAAACTTGTTGCTTGTGTATGCTTAACACTAATCTAAGAGGTCAATATAGAGTAGGTTGAATCTTTATCTTTTTACAAAAAAATCATGTTAAATTGTTCCCTTCGCATTCCCCATTCCCTCTTGATTCCCTAAAATATCTATCTTGGAAGCTTAGTGGGTCATCCTATACTAGTCAACCCGCAATCCGCTAAGTCAAAAGTCCTATGAAGTGAAAACAACATTGTTAGTACCACATACATAATTGTTACATCCCCAACTTATGATTTAGCTTAATCTTACTTTTGCATGGTAATCAGGGTGATTAACCATAGTTTAATGATTAGATGTTTGTGGAAAATATCATATTAATCATTGTTTATGAGGAAACTGACTAATGTTAGTAGATATGAAATTTCAAGTTGAAATGATTATTTAATTATTATGATTTACAAATCATATGATGATACACTAATCATGATTTTAAGGTGGTGAGTTTGATCAGGAAAGTAATCATCCTTTGGAGACGGAAGGAGGGTATCATCCGGGAGGAAGAGATAGATGTCAGGAAAAGGGGTTAAATTGCCATCTGAGTTCAAACTTTGTCCTTACAAATCCATGCTATTAGGGTGAGTTACGTCTCTCCTCGTTAATCTTTTACTTTCTCATACCGATTTGTTAATTGGGCTCTTCTCGATGCCTTCAATGTCGATTTGTCAAAATGACAATGTTCACAAGAACGTCTATTTGAGTCGTTTGCTGATTTCGACAAGTTGTCGAGGGCTCCTTTGGTTCCATGTCTATTTTTTGTATTATGATTTGTGACTTATATTTTGATATATATGTCTTGCGGTGAACGATGCTCTAAGGGGGAGCAGTGTTTGACCCCGAAGTCGCATCATAAGAATGTGTCATTATCTAATGGTGTTGATATTACTAACACCTTGGTTAATTTTATAACCCTTAAATCTTATATAAGGGAGTATATATGTATATTTATATAAGTTACAATTGTCTTTGTTGCAAGTATGTGCTTACCGATGTTGTCATTGATGTCAACATATCAGTGTTGTCATTGGTGTCAATTGTGCTCTTATTTTGATGCTTAATTGTGTTGAGTTAGTTGCTTTGTATTGGCTTATATAAGTGTTGAAGATAATAAGAAAGTGTTCCTGGTATTGAATTTCCAAGTGCTTTTGAGAAAATTTGCTCTTCTAGTGGTAACAGTGTGTTGCAGATTTTCCTAGCTTGCAGAAGTACAATGCAGTGTTTTGCTCTGCATATTCTGTATATTGAATATCTCTTTCTGTGGATTGGAAGTTATGTTAAGGAATGTCTATAGATGCTATGTTTCAAGTTTGAGCCTCCGGTATGAAGATTTGAGTGAGTTTTGTTCACCAGATTAAAAACTATTTTTCTGTACATTTAATGGTGTTAGGGAGAATGTATTCTGCTCCACATTTCTCCGCATTTAAGTCTTATAGTCTATGGTTCTAGAATTCAGTTTGTAATGATGTTATGTGCCTTTAGTTCAAATGGTTCATGATTTGGTGATCCGCAAGTGATATTTTCTTTATGACAGTGGCCGACTGTAATGTTCAAGTGCTCCGGTTTGAAGAATCTTATGGATAAAGTATTTAGAGGTTGTGCGGATGTTCTTGGTGATTGTAATGTGCTTGTGGATGTCTCTAGATCATGTTCCTACCGTTTGATCGGTCCACAAAGTATAATTTGGATCGTGCATGAAGTGTACTCTTAAAATTCTTAGTGTTAACATCAGTTTTGGCCGACTTGGTTGTTTTCACTACTTGCGATTATACTTTGGAGTTTGTGATAGCGTGTTGTTGTGTGGAAGATTGCATTTGAGTCCCCGCTAAGGATTGGTTTGGTTTGCATTCATTCTTTCTCTTTCATCATTCTCTTTAAGTCTAGACCTATTCTAATGTATGTATGTTTGTTGACCTTGGAGATTGTTCCAATGGTTGATGATTGTAATGCCGACCTTGATGATCATTCCAAGGTTGATGAATTGTATAAATGCTTGTCATGAAGTCGTGAAAAAGGTATCCATGTGTGAAGATGCGAAGATAAAGTGTGAAGTGAAAAAGTAGAGCAGAGTAGAGGATGTTATTATGCTTAATGGAATAGAACATTGGCATAGTGTAGATGCTACTATCTCAGTTCACCAACTCTGGCAGTGAGCCACCCAGCGAAAGTGAGTCACCCCATTGGCAGTGAGCCTCTGATTTTTAGTATTGTTATTACATATTATATTGTGAGCTAACACTCACTGTGGTTTTTCTCTTATTGGCTTTTCCACATAAAATCTGGCATCTCATGTGTTGAATATGTGAATGTGGTTAAGTTTCTGATTTCATGCTTTCATGGTTAAAATACAATAACAGTGATTAAGTGGATGATGTATTAATGGTTTTTAAGTATTGGTTACAACTGATTCACCTCCCTCTCAGTTGTCTTGCCCTTTTCAATAATCTTAACCTCTTAAGAGGCCAAACATGTTTAGTAACCACATTATATATTTTATTGAACATTGTTCATGTATTGTGTGGCACTTGGCCAACCACCATCCGTGTGGAGTGGGAAGAGGAGTGGTGCCTGAGTGTTCCCTAAACTCTATCCTTATCCGCAACCACCCTATCGATGATGGGAGAGGTGGTGAAATTTAATCTTGGCTTAGAACCATTCTTGAAATGCATGCAGGTATCAGTTGATACCGATTTTTGGAAAGGGTCTTTGGCTTTTGTTTTTTGGCATGTTATGTTATGTGACTCTCATTCTGGAAGGAGATAAAGAATAGGAGGGGAGAAAATCTTTAGGGAACGTTGGAGACTTCGTAGCTATAGTAGTAGTATAGAAAGAGTCGAGCCTTAACACTTGTGTATGCATTGAGCCTGTTGCATTAGTTAATCTTTGACTGAGACTACCTACAAGTATGAACTGTAGCTCATCGAATTAATTTGATAATCAATTTTGGATATAAGTATTCAAATGTTTCTTCTTGATACAAATGGGTGTCGACGGTGTCGACCCATGATTATTATGTGTTGTTATCTAAAGGCCTTCGAGGCTGTTTAAACTACGAGGTTAAACATTGTGTTTCATCATAGGTTTTAACTATTGTTATATTTCCTCAGGCCGCATATGTCTTACTGTGTTATTAGTATACAATCATTGCTATGGCGATGCTCAACCAACTCGGAGGTTGAAACATATGTATTATGAGCCTATGAATCTTATTGTGAGTTGTATGGCAAAGATTTGAACCATCTTAATGATTTTATATCATCATGTCATCATTATGATGACTGCATAAAACAAGAAGGTATTATCTTTTTATACCTGTGTAGAACCCAAAAGGGTTATCATCTTATGATAAACGACTATTGAGCCTTGAATCCTTTGTTATGGTGTTTCTTTATGACTATATGACAGTTGTGAAGGCACGAAAATATGATATTAATTAGGCGACAACGTTTAAAGTGTATGTGAAGGCTGAGGGTATCAGCTTATGCTTTTGCTACCCAGTGCCATGCATATGATAACAAAGTAAGGCTGAACCATATTATAATTTAGACTACTCCAATCTTGGTGGAAAATCTTAGATTGAGTCGTTGCTCTTAGTATTATAACTTATCAACTCGAAGTAAAAGATGCAAACCTTCGACTGTATGTATTGGTATCCTTTGTGCATGTAATGTATATTGATACTATAATGATTTCTCATGGTAATGGTAAGGTTCTTGTAGACATGTTGCTATCTTCTTGGCACCTATGAGTGTGATCCATATTTCCCTATGGGAAAGTTAATCTTTTGAAACTAAAAGAATAAAACCATTGTCATCATAAGCCTTGTTGTGCAAAAGTAAGTGAATGCCTTCATTGCGAATGGCAATTCTTCTTCTTTAAGTATATGGAATTAAGAGGGTCTCTTGAGATAGAACCTTTTTAAAGGGGGTCAACTTTATGAGTTATTACAAGTACTCTCATTGACACTATGATCTGAATATAAACCTTAAAATTAGGTAAATAAAGTAAACACCAATCGGGTAAGGTTAAGTGTTGAGAACGTGAATGAACATTTTTCGTGCGGGACAAAGTGATGTGGAGTCACTAGTTTCCAGTTGCTTAAGCAACAAGAACCTTGGGAATGGGTTTTCAAGACAGGAGTCGAATGTCCAAGGAATGGACTAAGACATTTTGAACTTATCTATCCAAGACCGAGAAGGGTCAAATTATGTTTACTATAGGACATGACAACTTATAAGTTGTGTCGAGGTGGTGAGCATACGACTACGTTCATTGCGTAACGTATATGTATGTAAATCTTTGGCCAAAGTAATGCATCTATCTTTACATGCATTGTCGGTCCACAATGCTCCATATGGCATAATGTCTCTAGTAGTGTCATACATAGTTAGAGTGGATCTATAGTTGTATGACCGTGAGGCATTATGAAGGACATAACACCAGATACTCAGATGGCTAACCTAACGGTTCCTTATATCTATACCTTTCGTGAAGGGTAGGGCTTCTTCCAGGTAGGAAGTTGTGCGGGGGACCGCCGGTCTGTGGTTGGAGGAAAAGCACTCAGATGATGCTCTTCTTCCCAAGCAGAAGACAAGCCGAGGCTTATGAAGACAAATGTCATATGTTCCAAATGCAGTGTTTTTCTCTATATGACTTGATAGTCAGTTATTATGTATAATTTTATATTTGATACCTTGAGCATAGCTTTGTACATGTATAGTGAAGGTTATTCACTAATGAGATATCATTGGATATTGTACTTTAAGTTTTGATATATTCTGGTAAAGAATAACATGCTTAATTATTGTTATGTTAATGATTCACTCTTGTTTAACTATGCTTTGGATAATTATGGTTTATCCTAACTCTTAGTTAAGATGAAAATTCATGTTTAATTATGATCACTATGGATTGTGATGTTACAACAATATACAATGAATGAAATCATATCATACATGTTAGAAAGCAATAATCATGTTGTTGATCTGTAGGTTTTGACACACCAACATGTTGGAATGACAAAGGTTACCCTACTTGGAAGGTGGCTAGCCTCAAGAGTTTTCATTAATTGTATTCACCAAAATATTCCAATTGGAGAGTGCTTTGGTTGGTACATTGAAGGGGCTATGTTAGAATACCAAGAGTTGTTCACATGAAATAGAGATTTAAATTAGTGTAATCGATCACTATTAGCTAGTGTCAACCCTCTAATTTAACTTTAAATGTGTTCATAATTTCTATTTCAAAATTGTCAAACCTTCCACAGATAGTTTCCAACTTTAATTTATACAAAAGGAATCATTCAAATCCATATATAAATTATATTTCTTTTAAAATTAGAATTTTGCATCATGGAATTTGAAAAGTCGAGTAAATTTGTTCTAATTTCAATGAAATAAAATTCTAAATTTAAGGACAATGAAAGATATGTAAAAATACAAATTCTATCATACGGAAGTCGAAGAGTCATTTACAACTTTTTACCTCGTGTAAATAGAAATTCATCATAAAAACCTATTTAACTAAACTAATCTAACATCAAGATATAAAAACTAGCATACCTATATTTTAAAAATATATCTAAACTATGCCAAGAGATATCCTTTTCGAGGCGCTTAATGTTAGGATTAGTGATTAAAAATAGGTGCCTGAAGAAAGATATCTCTTGACATACTTTAGATATATTTTTTAAATATAGGTATGCTAGTAGCATCCGGAGTGATAAGCCTAATTTTAATTATATTATTACTCTTAAAAATTATTATAATTATATAATATAATATTATAATATAGTTTAGATGTATTATTATAATATTTTATAATAATAAATTATATAATATTCTAGTATAGTTTAGATATATTTGTAACAAGTCATCTCTCATTACCCATAATTAACCATCTTAATTAACATTAAGAATAAGTCATGATTAACTTAATCATAGTTAAGCAAGAAATAAATCAATTTCTTAATCAAATTAAACATGAATATCTTTTCTAGATATTTGAAAATTGAAATTTACAACAAATCCAAAGATAACATATTAGTGAATTGATGAAACCAAACTTTACAACATAAAGCTCAACAATATTTTTATTGCAAACAAATAACCAGAAAACTCAGAATTATTTTCAAACTCCTGCTCATTCCATTCCATTCTGCTACAACTAAAGATAAATATCAAATTTATACAAAAACGAAAATTACCATTTTTGGCAGATTTTCACAACTTTCTAAAATTGCCATTTTTGGTAACTTCACATCCTTATCCGTATGACCATGAAAGTTTCCAAATATTTGAAACTTACTAAAAAATGACTAATCGTCAACTTTCTAATCTAATTGCAAGTAAATCTAGGAAAATATTTAGAAAAAACTAGGAAAATCTCGAAAAAAACATTAAGACCTCATTTTGAGGCCCTAGATGATCGAATAAGGTTCCAAAAAAGTGTCAAAATGGCGACCTACCAAATTTACCAATTCAGTGGGAAAAATAATAAACTCTTCAAGATGCATATGTCCACCAAATTTCAGCTCCAACGGACCTCCAGGTCAAAAGTTATGACCTCTGAAAGTTCCTGCATCATTCTCCTCTAGTTGAAAAAAATGCAGCTCCTGCAAGTTGTTTTCCTGGAACTTGTGCCACTTGTCTAGATCTATCTTCTTCACTTCCCATTCTGGAATCCATGTATTTTCTGCTTGTGTTAGACCTTCCCACTGTACCAGAAACTTGTTGTATTGACCCTACCGAGTGTCTATTGTCTTCTTGTCCAGAATCTGTGCAATCTTTTCCCTTTTCTTTCTTAGAACCTGTTGTTTCCAATCTACTTCAGCCTCACCTTCTTCATCAGGAATGTCACCATGAAAAGCATATAAATCAGAAACATTAAATACATGAGAAATGTCTAACTGCTCTGGTAAATCTACCTCATAAGCATTGTCATTGATTTTTTTTGTAATTCTGCAAGGGCCAATTTTCTTGTATTTCAGCTTGTTGTAAGTTCCAGTGGCAAACCTATCTCTTCTCAGATAAACCATGACTAAGTCACCTTCATTGAATACTAGATGTCTTCTACCAGCATCTACTGTAGTTTTATACTTTTCATTACTTTCTTGGAGCTTCTGCCTCACCTCTTTCTGTAATTGTTGAATATGTTCTGCATACGCTTCTGCATCATCACTAATCATGTCTCCAATTGGTAGCTACACCAAATCTAAAACACCCTTAGGATTCCTACCATAAACAATGTGAAATGGTGATTTACCTGTAGATCGATTGACTGAACTATTATAGGCAAATTCAACTTGTGGTAAGGCCAAGTCCCAGTGTCTGGGTTTCTCTCCAACAATGCATCTTAGTAGGTTTCCCAAACTTTGATTTACAACCTCTGTCTGCCCATCTGTTTGCGGGTGATAAGCACTACTAAACTAGAGCTTGGTTCCCATCTTTTTCCATAGGGTCCTCCAAAAATTACTAAGAAACTTTGTATTACTATCAGATGTGATAGTTTGTGGAACACCATGCAATCAAACAACTTCTTTAAAAAATAATTCTGCCACCCTAGTTGCATCACTAGTTTTCTTGCAGGCAATAAAATGAGCCATCTTAGAGAACCTATCAACAACAACAAAGATGGAATCATTACCTTGTTGTGTGTTTGGTAGCCCTAAAACAAAGTCCATACTTAAATTAGTCCATGGTTCAGTAGGTATTGGTAATGGCATATACAACCCCGTATTTTGTGAATGTCCTTTAGCCATCTGACAAATTCTACACCTTGTCACATATCTTGTTATGTCTCTTTTCATCTTTGGCTAGTAGTACTTATCTTCTACCAGAGCTATGGTCTTATCCTTGCTAAAATGTCCAGCCAACCCACTGCTATGAAGCTCTCTTATAATATTCTCTCTCATGGACCCAACTGGAATACACAATTGCTTTCCTTTAAAGAGATAACCATCTTGCATAAGATATTCACCTTGAATGTGGTCCATGCTGCCCACTACCAGGGTTTTCAATTGTTCCACAATCTCCCAAAAATCATTATTAGATTCATATAGATCTTTGATGGCATCAAAACCAATCACCTCATTTTCCATTGTTGTCAATAGTGTAGCACGTCTACTTAAAGCATCTGCAACCTGGTTCTGTTTTCCTGACTTGTGCTTGAGAACAAAGTTCTAGCCTTGTAAGAAAGAAACCCATTTTGCATGCCTACTATTCAATTTTTTTTGTGTGTTCAAGTATTTCAAGGCAATATGGTTTGTAAACAACACAAACTCCTTTGGCACTAGGTAATGCCTCCAATGTCTCAATGCTTGTACAATTGCATAAAATTCTAAATCATAAGTTGAATAGTTCTTCCTTACCTCATTCAACTTTTCACTAAAGAAGGCTATGGGTTTACCTTCTTGGCTAAGTACAACTCCAATGCCCACATGTGAGGCATCACAATCCACTTCAAATACCTTATAAAAATCTGGTAATGCTAAAATAGGAGCTTCTGTCACCTTCTTCTTCATAAACATAAAAGCTTCCTCAGCTTCCTTGGTCCACATAAAATCCTTTCCTTTGGTGCAATTTGTTATGGGTACTATAATACTGCTAAAATTTTGAATGAATTTTTGATAGAATGTGGATAACCCATGAAAACTTCTTACCTTTGTTATGCTCCTTGGACTAGGCCACTCTAGAATTGCCCTGACCTTTTCTGTATCCATTTTGATACCATTTGCGGAGATGACAAAGCCTAGGAAGACCAAACTTTCTTGCATGAATCTACACTTCTTTAAGTTTTCATAAAGTTTCTCTTTTCTCAACACATCTAATACGATCCTCAAGTGCTGCAAGTGCTCCTCTTTGCTCTTGCTAAAACAAAATATCATCAAAGTAAACCACCACAAACTTACCAATATAAGGACACAATATAGTATTCGTTAGCCTCATGAAGGTGCTGGGTGTATTAGATAACCCGAATGGCATAACCATCCACTGATATAATCCATCCCTAGTCTTGAATGATGTTTTCCATTCATCCCCCTCTCGAATCTGGATCTGGTGATAACCACTGTGTAGATCAATTTTGCTAAAGTATTTAGCCCCTGCAAGCACATCCATCATGTCATCCAAATGAGGGATGGGGAACCAAAATTTGATGGTGATTTTATTGATTGCCTTGCTATCTGCGCACATCCTCCACGTGCCATCCTTATTTGTAGTTAATAATGTGGATACAACACATGGGCTCATACTCTCCCTCACCGCACGTTTTCTTATGAGGTCTGTCACTTGTCTATTGAGTTCTGCATGGTGGGTAGGGCTCATTCTGTAAGCTACTTGATTAGGTAGGGATGCTCCTGGGATCAAATCAATGTGGTGCTGAATATCTCTCTTTGGTGGTAGACCATCAGGTAACTCATCTGGCACACCAACATATTCTTCTAGTATTTTTGCTATTTCTGCCAGTACTGGTATTCCCTCATCATCTTCTTTTTTCACTACTAGTGCATAACAGAACCCCGTAACCTTCATTTCCTTCATAAGTTCTCTTGTGGACAACATACTCTCAACCTTCCTTTCATCATTAAGAGGCAATAAAATCACTTTGGAACCTTCTTTTCAAAAAGTGTATGTATTTTTTTCTCCATCATGCATTACCTTCCTGTCGTATTGCCATGGCCTTCCCAACAAACATGGCATGCATCCATTGGAATGACATCACACTATATTTCATCCTTATAAGTCTTTCCTATGGAAAACTTAATTAAACACCTCTTATCAACAGTGACTTCATTTCCCTTTTCAAACCATGCAATACAATAAGGATGGGGATGTTTTTCATAGTGTAGATTCAATTTATCTACCATTTCTCTAGAAACCATATTTTCACAACTACCACTATCAATAATAACTTGGCATACCTTTCCTCCTAAGGTGCACCTGGTTTGAAAAATATTGGTTCGAAGCCAAGAATCATTGCAACCTTTATTTTGTATTTGCTCCTTTTCTAGAATCACCATTGTTTTCTCATCATGAGATTCTCACCCACATCTAGTGGAACCTCTAGTTCTTCTCCTTCTCCTTCATCCTCAGCTTGAACCAAGTTTAACTTGGGTTGTTCCCCTTGTTTCCTTTCTTGCATGTGATAGTTTGGACATTCAAATTTCCTATGACCCTCTTCACCACACCTATAACAAATGAAAGGTTTTCGTGGGCCTTCCCATCCTCTACCACCACCGTAAACTCTACCCCTCTGAAATCCTCTTCCTCTTTGTTGACTTTGATGATCTTGTCGGATATCTTCTGATTTCTTTGTTCCTTGGGATGACTCTCCCTGACCATAATGCAAACCACCTCACAATAGAGATGATGTCCCTCTCCTTGCTCCTCTATTCCTTTGAAAATATTGTCTACTTTTCTTTTCTTCTGCTTTTAAAGCTAATTGGTATGCCTCTTCCATATTGTTAACCCTATGCATGCTCAATTCATCTTGAATAGAGAATTTTAGACCATTTACATACCTTGCAGCCATTTGTTCATCAGTTTCCTGATGCTCCATGCAAATGGACAACTTGTAAAATTCATTTCTATAGTCTTGCATAGTAGATAAGTTTTGTTTCAAATTTTGAAATCTTTGAAAAAGAGCTTGTGCATAGTCTACAGGGAAAAATTTCTCTCTCAGCTTCTTCTCCATTTTTCTCCAAGTCTTGATTTTATCCTTTCCCTTTCTAGTTCTTTCCTTTTGTAGATGATCCCACCAGATCATTGCATGACCCTTTAACTTGGTGCATGCAAACTTCACCTTCTTTTCCTTTATCATAGTCTTCCATTCAAAAAATTTCCCCATGTCGTTCAACCAATCTATCAACTCCTCTGGTTTGAGACTGCATGCATAATCAAAAACTTCAATTTTAATTCCATCATTTTTTCCCTCTAATGCTGTAAGCATCCTTTCTTCAAAATTCAAGCGCTCTATTTGTGCTCCCTCTTCAGCTCCTACATGTTGATCTTCATCTTCTTGGCCTATTTCTTCATCAGAATCATCTCTTCGTGGTCTCAATCCTTGATTGTCCATCATACCTACAAGTTATTGTACTTGTCTTTATAGATTTTGCATATCCCTATGCATCTGGGCAATACCTGCTCTGCATCTTCCTCTCCCAGCCATCAACCTAGCTCTGATACCAGATGATGAAACCAAACTTCACAACATAAAGCTCAACAATATTTTTATTGCAAACAAATAACCAGAAAACTCAGAATTATTTTCAAAATCCTGCTCATTCCATTCCATTCTGCTACAACTAAAGATAAATATCAAATTTATACAAAAACAAAATTTACCATTTTTGGCAGATTTTCACTACTTTCTAAAATTGCCATTTTTGGTAACTTCGCATCCTTATCCATATGACCATGAAAGTTTCCAAATATTTGAAACTTACTAAAAAATGACTAATCGTCAACTTTCTAATCTAATTGCAAATAAATCTAGGAAAATATTTAGAAAAAACTAGGTAAATCTCGAAAAAAACATTAAAAACTCATTTTGAGGCCCTAGATGATCGAATAAGGTCCCAAAAAAGTGTCAAAACAGTGACTACCAAATTTACCAATCTGGTGGAAAAAATAATAAACTCTTCAAGACGCATCTGCCCACCAATTCAACTCCAACGGACCTCTGGAAGTTCATGCATCATGAATACCTTTCACTATATAATTATAAAGTTATGCTCATGGAATCAATGATAAATTACATATAATACTGACTATCAAGTCATATAAGAGAATGTACTATATCTGGAACTTTGACATCTGTCTTCATAAGTCTCAGCTAGTCTTGTTCTTGGAAAGGAGAGCATCACTTGAGTGCTTTTCCTCCACCACAGACCGACAGTCCCCTGCACAACTACCTTCCTGGAAGACCCTTCACGAAGGGAATAGATATAAGGAACCAATTGGTTTTCCATCTAAGTATCTGCTATTGTGTCCTTCATAATACCTCATGATCATACAACTATAGATCCACTCTAACTATGTATGACACTACTAAAAACATTATGCCATCTGGAGCACAGTGAACCAATTAATGCATGCAGAGACAAATGCATTACTTTGGCCAAAGTTTTACATACATAAACATTTCACAATGAATATAGTCGAATGTTCACACACCTTGACTCAACTTTGAAGCTGTCTCATCCTACAGTGTTCATAATTTCATGTTTCTAGGTTTTGGAAAAGATGGGTTCTTTTCTCCCATAGTCCATCTATCTTGGACTTTTGACTCTGATTCTAAGAGTGCATCATTATTCATCTTATAGAATTAAGCAATAGGGAATTGTTGACTTTACGTCACCCCTTTCCTGTTCTTTCTTTGGCAAGTTCATTGTTTCAGTTTATATCACCAACCCTGGTCTAGGTTTCTATGGTTACCTTGTTTCAAGGTTTTCTTCAAATCACATAGGTTATAACATATACCATTATAGACTATCAAGTAGTCAATATAAAATAGTCTTAATCAAAGATTTCAAATAGTTCTTGTCACCCTACACTTCCTTCACGAAGAATTGCCATTAATAAAGAAATATAAACATGATATGTTTTCAATTAAGAGAGTTTACTCCCTTAACACGCAAAAGTTGACATGCACTTAATGCAATCACTACATTGTTTCCAATAACCATTGGAATCCCTTGATGGATATTAAAAGGCTTATTACCCTTATCTTGATTCAAGATTACACCCGAAGGCATAAGAATGTTGTCTTATATGAGCAAGAAAGTGTTTTACTACTAATTCCATGTGCCTCAACAACCACCTTAGCTTGGCATTGTCGATGATATCGACCTTCAAAATTGTCTCTTCTTAGTATTAACTGTGACCTTCGGCCTAAATACAATCTTAGCTTTTAAGAAAGCAATGGCTCGCGTCCTGTTCACATGGTTCCACATTACAGTGAACATGGCTTGCAACCAACTAATATAGTTATCATTATTCATAGTCTTTATCATTATATAGCTCGGCATCTCAGCTAGCTTGACAACCTTTGTCATTATACAACATACAAATGATAAGATATAATAACATAGTGTTATTATTACTTCAGCCATATAGGCCGAAGCTAATTATCAACACAGTTATAAAATATGATAACATGGTATTATACATGTAGTTGGCCTTAACGGCCTTAGACACAAAAATGTTATTGTTAATGATAGTAATTGCATAGTATGTGTGCTCGGCCTCAGGGCCTTATCAAAACATGAAACATATAAATACTATCTTTGATATTAACACTGCCATCAATAACCATCGAGTGGTCAAAGTCTTATTAGTTAAAGCATGCATTATATCACATGAGTGCACACACAATCTTACTTGCAATAGTATGTTTACAACCGAATATGGCTTGCTAAGAAAAAAGGGTTGTCGAGGTGAGCTCGCTTCTTCCCATGTGTTGGTTTTTCTTCTAAATCAGCATTAGGGTTTGCCAGTTCTAATGCACAAGTAGATTCAGCCAACTAATACAGGAGGTTGCGTGAGCTACCTCCCCTTCACTTCTGGTTTTGCCGCACCAAGGGGGGTATCCCTATAACTCAAGATGTAACCTTGACTAGCTCAATGATATGAAGATTTAACTTGACAGCATCAGGCAAAATACTCTCATGTATGGACCAAGATCTGCATGATAGATCACAAGGTTGGCAACATTCTTGGACATATTGTCTGGTTGGGTATGAGAGTATGCAGGGGGTTCCTAATCCTACTCCTACAACTAACAGGTGGAGGTGATGAAATGGGTGGACATAATGTCCTGGATGCAAGACAAGGGGTTTTAGCTCATAACTACTGACTCAGGAGTAGACTGGTGCCTATCCATTGGGCAAGGAGTCAACTAGACGTATACAACAGATGGTTTGCAACTTTCACTCAAGTTTCAGGGGGTTGGACTGATGCTTGCCTTACAAACATCACCCAAGAATGGGTATCTAACTGCCTCTACTTACAGATATCCCTGCTGACATGCAACCTTCTCCATACATTGACCTAAAACAATTTAATCCACTCCTTGAATGGAAGTTAGAGATCAGGCATGTGATAAAGAACCCTATATCCTAGAATCTATGAAACCCTTAGCAACCAGATTCAAAAGAAGGATGACATGCAGCAAATGGATACAAGCAGATAGACACATGCAATAAGCATTTTTCATACAACATTAACACTAAAACTAAAAATATGTGCAAAATACACTCATGTTGCAACTCATAAACTCCAAAATGGGATAGAACAACCAAGATTATGCCCTGTTCTTCGTTATTTACACAAAAATACCTCAGGCCTTCAACAACCTATAAATGAGTAACACAGCCCTACTTATACAGCAAGGAGGTGCTCAGCCTTAACCACCAGGGAAACTCAAAATTCACCAGATATAGTACATTGAGAAAATGGCGCTCATCGCATTAATGCAGCAGGTAGGGGAGGAGACAGGAAGAGATCTCGAGCCTTGCACCGCCGCCCATGGATGTACAAGTTCAATCGGGTACCAAATTCGTCCACGCCATTGCCCATACCCTGTAACATCTGCCATTAATGGCGCACCAACTCGCGGCCTTGGGAAAAACATCATACTGTGCATCGCAAACCTTTCCCGCCAAAATATCTCATCCTGATATTTCAAATCATGCAGGATCTAATTATCCCACATGCACCCCGTGGAAACCTCCTCATTACTTTATATATTAGGCCACGAGCATATATGATGTCAGTGCTTTTGCTCCTGACGACACTAGTATAAGACCCTCATCATCATCATCCTCCAGCATGATATCCGGATACTCAATATCACCCTGACATCATCATCACCCTACATGATAATCGCCCTGATAATTCACATCACCCCGATGTGAAATATCACCCCGCAGAAAATATCACCCTGCGGGAAAATATCAACCTCACCTTCATCGACAGACCACTTGCTTGTCCACCCGATATCCATATCCTGCCGATGAACATCCTGATGATGTCACCGTCATTCCTGCTGACGTTATCAACATATCTGCCTACCGTGCACCTCCTCATATCCAAATGACGTCATCATCATATTCGCAACATCGGGGGATCTCCATAAAATGACTGATGTTAAAATATGACCCCCCAGACCTTGATGACATCACCACCATATCGGCATTAGGATGATATTCGGAAGATAACCGGATATTTAGAAATATCACCCTGATGCACAAAAATCATGCTGCACTGTAGCTCCACTATAAGATCGGGGTGATATATGAATATGACGGATATTTGAAATGATCACCCCCCACTAGACAATGCATGAAGCTGAGAGGCGGATATCTCCCTTCGGAAATATCATGCTGCAAACAGGCAGAAAAGCGGATATCACCCTGACATAAGAATGATGTCAGCATCATCAAGGTGATAAAACAACGAACATGAAGTGATAAAACAACATCAGGATGATCTTAACTAAGATCACCCGATGTTAAAATATCACCCCAGCGAAAGATCATACAGGCAGAAAATATGATGATGACCCCCGCAAACAACATCAGGGTGATGTCCAGAAACATGATGATGATGACCTCCTCCTCGAAGAAAATCTGATGCTGACATTGAAACATGCTGAGGAGGTCCAAGGACTTAGAACTTTTTTGGATTTTTTGGGAGGGTGCCTGCATGTTTATATGCTTGAAACCTGACTACTCATGCAGGCACCAACACCATGAGCTCCTAGCTTTTGTTTCTTGTCTAAAACTTCTATAGAGAAATACAATATTCACATTTTTTTTTCTCCCCATGACATAAGAATAACAAAAACTCTCTCCTTTTTCATGCCTAAGTTTGTCGCTCTTCCTAATTGCCATCCTTCCCTTGAAAGTGGAAAGTTAGTTGGAACCTATCGTGCCATCCTTGCGAGCATCTCGGCTCCTCAAGAGCCTTATTCCCATTCGGGAGTGTTGGTAGGGATACGATTCAGCTAAGTTCACAACTATCCCACTAACTCCACCTTTTGTGGGTAGTGAGGTGGTGGACAACAAGAGCACTCGAGATTGATATTATATAATGCTCGACCATTATAAGGGGGTCAATAAATGATTATGCTTAACATATCAATTACATCTAAATGATGTAATAGGATTATCACAATAACTTAGGTTATTACTTAAATTATTCTACCATCATTAAGGTGGTATCATTAATATGATAATATGGGGTCGAGTCCTCTCCCCCTCTTCGCCATATTAAACTATAATCAATTATTTAAACTATATTCATGAAATTAAATAAAGAAAAAGATACATGAATAAAGGAAAACTTTGACATCCAACTAGGTTTACTTTCGACTGCTTAGATGTTCTGAGAACATTAACTAGTTAAAGCAACGTTGACGATATCGAGAGACCATAAATTATCTTGTCAACGTTGGTCAAATTCGAATCGACTAAACAAGGAAAAGACTTATACTCACCCTATCCTGCATGGGTTCATGAAAGTTTAACCTCGATACTCAGATGGCATTTTGATCTTTTCACAACATCTATTTCCTTCTCCCCTTGTGATACTCTCCTTCCATATTTGAGGAAAGATTCTTTTCCTGGTTACACTCACAACCATATAGTCATGATCAGTGTATCATCATTAAATTCACAAATCATTATGATAGAATAATCTTAGCAATAAGTAATCTCATGCTTAATTAAAACATAAACCAATATCTATGTAATCAATGATTTCACTTGATATTTTCCACAAACATCAAATCATTAATCTAAGATTAATTATCGTGTTTACCTCATAAAAGTAAGATTAGGCTAAATTAAAAGTTGGGGATGTAACAATATTATTATAATATATTATATAATAATTATAATTATATATTATAGTATAGCAAAATATATAATATACCTATATTATAACATATTATTTAAATATATTTTAAAATATAATTTACATATATTTTTTAAATATAGGTATTCTATCTAAGGTTCTAATCTAATTAGGGTTATGGTTATTGTAGAGTAAAAGACTCTACATTTTGTATCAAGTTGCAGCGCATCCACGGGTTACAGTGTCTGTGAATGTTTCTAAATATGCCTGCGAGGGTTTCATTTTGCCAGAGCTGCGGAACCCGCCAAGTGTCGAGCCTCAGTTCAAGCTGCACTTTTGTTTCTAAGTTATAACTTTAACGTGGAGCGTGCCACATAGCAGAAATATTTCAATATTGTTTCTAAGTTACAACCCTGCAGAAGGCGCCACTTGTCATAAGCAGAGGCACTTTCCAAAAGTTTCAAAGTAAACGCGAAAGGAGCCATGTGTCTTTTGTGGTAGCTATAGAGTTTGCCAAGTGTCAGCTTCCAGGTTATGGTTTCTATATGCTTTCGATGCTAAGTGAAGGATGGAGGTGGGCCACAGTTTTAAATATCAAGTGATGCGGAGAATGCCACGTGGTGGATGCGGCACCAAAGATAAAAACTTTTTGTCCCTTTCTCCGGTGTATTTAATATTTCTCAAAGGATGCGGAACCTGACAGGTGTCAACCTCCACGTAAGTTTCAAAGAGTTTCAAATAAAGTTCTAAGTATCGCGGAAAGTGCCACGTATCAATTCATTGGGCGCGCGGACTTCGCCACCTGTCCCTGTTTTCCTCCCTTTGAAGCTAATGAGCGGGAAGTAGTGGGTCCCATTTGTAATAGTGTCTTAAAGTTTCAAAGTCGTGGATCGTGACAGTTGTCACCTACGGAGGCCACCCGAGTATAAAAGACACAGTTAAGTAAATTGGCGCGGAGCAGGACACATATATGTTTCTAAATGCTGCGGATGCCACCAAGTGTCGGTTTCCTATTTCTTCCCAAGAGATGAAGGAGTTTCAAGTTGTGCACGCGGACACTGCCATCTGTCACAGAGTTTATTGTTTCAAGAGCCGCGGAAGCCGCCAAGTGTCTGTTCCTTGTAGGAGGAGGTATGTCACATATGTTTTGTCACAACCAATAGGCTTGCAGGAGGATGTAATTGTCGTAGATTCTAAAGATCTATTTTCTGTCAGAGACTTCCAGTTACCTCCAGTTCGGTTGGGCCCTTGGGATTCGATTGTTGCAGACAATCTAGAGTTGATCTTATGCTATAAATATGTGACATTTGTAATGAATCGAGAGTTCTTTTCGAAGTTAGAATTCTAGTTTTGCTAGAGATATTTTCTGTCAGAGATTTAAGAGAGAAGTTTGAGACTTTTTTCTTTGACCAGTGAATATCATTTGCCTTTATTTTGTTATTCTTGATTTAGAAAGTGAATGTAGCTATGCATGTATCTGTGCCTCTTACGTTGCTGGAAAATTAATGAGAAAGACTGAGTTTTGTGCCTTGGTTGGTATTTCTGTGTCATTGCAAAATTGTCTGGTTGTGAGCCTTTGTTTTTATTCATTTCATCTGTTTATGTTAATCATGCAGAATCTGCTCTTTAATGTGACTGAATCTTGAGGATAGCTTCACTATGCTTAGTTGAGAGAAACACTTTATTCAGGCTCATCACCATAGATAGATTTGTTTTTAATTATATCTGTAATCTTGTTTACTTCTTACCCTTTTCCCCAGAACCCATTTAAGAAAGAGAAGAGCCAGCTTCTTTAAAATCTGGAGGTTGTTTCAGGTATCAAGTCCCACATTCCTGAAACTTCCCATGTTGGTGTTGGAACCTATACAATTTTACACATTAAGAGTTTTTGGCACGCCTGGTGGGACCATTTCTTGATGTTCTTGTCAAGATTGTATGAGCCAAGAAGCTACAGGGAGTCAAAGCTATGGACCTATAACAAGAGCTCAATCTGCTGCTAAACCAGGCATTCTTTTGCCACCACTAATAGCTAATCCAAGGAGAAGAGTGAATCAGTTTACAGCAGCACCAAGAGTAAATATAGGAGCACCTATAGCCCCAAGAAATTATGCAAATTGGAACACTGGCAGTCCTCTGATTCTTCCAATACCACTGCCACTTGGGATGCTATTCCTACTAATGCTCTGCCCAAATTCAGTGGGAAAGATTTCAAGACACCTGAAGAGCACCTACAAGATGTATCTGATGTCTGTGCAGTACATGTTATCACTCAACAAAATGTGGCTATAAGACTATTAGTAGCTTCTTTCAAGGGAAAGGCTCTGGACTGGTATAGATCTCTAACCCCAAACACAATATCCACATGGGATCAACTTGGTGATGCTTTCTTTGAAAGATTTAAAGAAAAGGGTGATAAATCTTCTTTGCTGCAACAATTGATCACTATCAAAAGGGCACCTCAAGAGGCAATGGCTGATTTCAACTCAAGATTTCAAAAGACTTGGGAAAGGATTCCTGCTATAGCAAGACCATTACTAGGTATGGCTATTGTGTTTTACCTTAAAGCTTTGAACTCAGATATATCAGTGATGATTCAGTCCCTTGGAGGTCAGACACTACCAGAAGCTTATGAGTTGGCAGTCAAGGCTGAAAATAACTTAATAGATGTTGAAAATTTGCCCCCAAGACTTCCTATGCCCATGTTCCCATAAATTACCTTACCTTTGCCTCAAGAATTTCCTAATCCTATAACCCCACTTGTGTCTATGTATTCATTCCTCAACAACCTGCCAAGACAGCCACCCCTATTCAATCATCTGAAATGGATGATGCCAAGAACATTTTAAGGACCTTCTCAAATGAGATAATTAATCTAAAGAGGCAACAAAATCCTTATCCAAAGCCCCCTTATCAAGGTTAACAGGGAAATAGACCTCCCTTTCAGCCAAATCAATATCAAGGCCCTCAAAGGCAAGCTAATCCTCAGCCATCAAACCAATTAGTCACAGTCCCTACACCTCTATAGACTATTGCTCCTAATCCCAATAGAGAAATTGTTCCAGGGAAAAATAATTTTGTAGATGGCACAAATGCTTGGTGTTTTCCTTGCAATAATGCCCATATGCCTAGAGACTGCGCCAGAGGAAATTTGCAGCAGAAGATAGCAAAACAGAGAGGATTAGAAGAACAATTTGTAACTTCTAACACCCCACAACATCAGTCTCCTGGTGTACAAAATGCAGTCCTGGTGGCCCAGATGCAAGGAATGTCCTTACAACAATAAGAGGAGATAGCCCCTGAGCATGCTTTATTTTCATGGATTGAAGAAGAAGATTCGGTGTTCTTAAATGAAGCATCTACTTCCAAGAAGCCATTGGTACAATCAGATTACTATACCAGAGCAAAGAGGAGAATGATGGAACAGCCTGAAGTCACTAGTAATGAGATCATGGGAGCTCCTCCATTTCAGAATCATCAGAACACAGTTTCTAGACAAGAAATGCCCTAGCCTGTACAGAATCAAGTAGCTTCAAGACAAGTTCTAGAAAAGTCAAGGTACCCTTATTATCCAAAGACCCAGGTATTAGGACCTGTGAATGTGGTGGATCAGTTAAAAAGAACTCCAGCGCATGTATCAATATGGGACATGTTAGCCATTCCTGAGCAGAAGACATTGTTGCAAGAGGCTTTGCAAGGCCAAGAAGTTCCTAAACAGACTAGTGCTAAAGGAGGATCTGCTGATAAAGAAAAGCTGCAACTCAAAGATATTGTATCTTTGTAGACAACAGTGCTGTTGAATAATGCACCTGAGGTAGGTAAACCTAAACCAGATCCCTTTTACTTAACTCTAATAGTTGGGAAGAAGTTACTGCATAATGCAATGATAGACTCTGGGGCTAGTACTACAGTAATGCCAAAGCAAATAGCAGATGCTTTGAAGATAAAATATGAGCCACTTACAAGAGGGGTTATGCAGGTGGATGGGAAATCTGTGCAAACAGTAGGGAAAATTAAACAACTCCCATTGCAATTATATACTTGCCCCAATATAATTGTAAATCAGGATGTGGTAGTCATAGATATTCCCCTGTATTTGGTCTATGCTTATCCAGAGATTTCACAGCCAAGATAGGAGGTTACATGTCATTAGATTGGTCACACCTCATTCTGAGAACCAAATATGGGACAAAAATGAAAATATTGTCTGAGCCATTATCAAAGGACCATATCACAAATGAACCAACCCCAAAATTAGAGGCAACCCATGCTATGCTAAATAAAGAGGAGAGAATCTTTGTTGAAGAGTTAGGTGACTGGACTAAGCATGACCAACAGGAAGAAGAGAATAATCAGTTGTTGACTATGATGCAAAGTGATCCCTATGGAAATTATGACTCTACATGTCTGGGCACTTATGTCATATTTGAAGAAGACCAAGAGATTCCTAGTGTTTTAAGGAAAGAACCTAATCAGAATCAAGAATCTAGAAAGGACTCAGAAATCTGGACTCTAAATTTTGATGGGGCTAGAAGTAAAAATGGTGCTGGTGCAGGAATTTGCCTTACTGCCCCAAATGGTGAGAAAATTTTAAGAGCCATTCACTTTTAGTTTGCCTATACCAATAATGATGTTGAGTACGAATCCTTGGTGCATGGACTCATGTTGGCAAAGAAAAAAGGAGTAAATAATCTGATAGTAAGAGGTGATTCAGAACTAGTGGTGAAACAAATCAGACAAAAGGCAGTAGCCAAAAATGTAAGAATGAGATCCTATAGGCATAGAATTTGGGACCTAATAGATGGTTTTGAAGCTTTCACTATTGAAATAGTTCCTAGAGCCCAGAATTCTGAGGCAGATAGAATGACACAGATTGGTTCACAGTTTGATCCAGCAACTGATCTACTAGTCAACAATGAGTCAGTCAAAATTATAGTAAGACCAACTATCCCAGACAATGACCAAAATTGGCAAGTTTTTGAAAATGATTTCCAAGTACTCTCATTTTTGCAACAGTTAGGAGAATTTGCTGATCAGTTGCAACCTAAAATTGAAGAAGCATATGGTGACCAAATTATTCAATTGAAGTCAAATAAGCTCCCTAAAGGACTGATTACCTTAGAAAACCTATTTGACCCAGAAGATGTAAGCCTGGAGAAGAAGAGGTTTCAAGCAAATAAAGAAGATTATTCTGAAATCCAAGTTAGTGAAGGAAGAAAATTGAAGATTGGCAATTCTACAACCCAACAAGAAAAGGAAAGATTGATTAATTTATGTGAAAGATATGATAGGGTGATTGCCTAGACCTATGAAGACCTCCATGGCTATAATAGAGACATCATTCAGCACACCATAGAGCTAACTGAAGGATCTAAACCAGTCAGACAGAAGCAAAGACCAGTGTATCCTAGAATTGAACCTCTAATGGTGGATGAATTGCAAAAGCTCTTAGAATCAAAAATTATTTTTCCAATCAAGCACTCAACCTGGGTATCAAACCTAGTACCAGTAAGAAAAAAGAATGGTGACATAAGACTTTGTGTGGATTTCAAGTATCTAAAAAAGCATCTTTGAAAGATCATTATCCCTTGCCCTCTATGGAACAAATTCTACAGACTGGGGCTGGATCAGAGAGATTTTCCTTGCTGGATGGTTTCTCTGGATACAATCAGATTTGGTTGGCTGATGAAGACCAGCATAAGACTGCATTTACTACAAAATGGGGAACATTTGCATATGCTAAGATGCCTTTTGGCCTTTCAAATGCTAGAGCCACTTTTCAGAGGGCCATGGATGTAGCATTTGGGGAACTTATAAACAAAATCATCCCGATTTATCTAGATGACCTCACTATTTTCTCCAAAAATGTTGTAGATCATTTTGACCATTTAGAGGTCACTTTTAAGAAATGCCAAGAGTTTGGAATATCCCTGAATCCCAAGAAGTGTATCTTTGCAGTACCTCAGGGTAAACTGTTAGGGCATATAGTGTCAAAAGAAGGAGTCTCTATTGATCCAGAGAGAGTCACTGCCATAGTGAATCTATCTCTGCTAGTCAATAAGAAAGCAGTTCAATCCTTTCTAGGGAAGATCAACTTTGTTAGCCGGTTCATATCTGACTTTGCAGGTCTAATTAGACCTATGACACTGTTGCTAAAGAAAGACCTGGTTTTCAAATGGACTGCAGAGGAGAGGCAAGCTTTTGAAGAAGTCAAAAGAGCCATTTCAACAGCCCTAGTACTCAGAAACCCAGACTTCTCTAAGTCTTTCATAATGTATGTGTATGAGGAGAATTCAGTGTTGCTGCTATTTTAACTCAGAAAGATGAACAATAAGGAGAGCACCCAATAGCCTTTTTCTCTAGGACTCTCAGGGAATATGAGGCTAGATACAATTTTGTGGAGAAACAGGCATATGCCATGGTAAAAGCCCTTAAGAAATTTAGACATATGGTCACAAGGAATAAGATTCTGATATTAGTGGCTCATCCTAGTGTAAGAGAATACATTATGGAGGGTGAGATCACTGAGAAAAGAGCCAATTGGATAACAAAGATCCTTGAATATGATGTGGAGGTCAGTCCCACTAAGTTAGTAAAGGGCAAAGGATTGTGCCAATATATGGCTCAGGACATGGAGAGAATGATGACACAAGAAACAGAAAGTGAAAATGTATTAAAAATATAAGAGGTTGATCAAGATTCTTGGGTCACAAACATAATACAATTCATGAAGCATGGGACTTTCCCAAATGAGCTCTCCCATGACAAGAGAAGGTATTACAAGTAGCAAGGGGCCCACTTTGTACTAATTGACCATGTTCTATTTAGAAGAAATGTTGATGGCATACTTCTGAGATGTATAGAAAAAGATGAAGCTCAAAGAATACTACATGAGTTACACCATGGAGCCTCAGGTGGACACTTTTCAGCAAGAACCACAGCAATCAAAGTGACTCAAGCAGGATACTTTTGGTCCACTCTATTCACAGATTGCTATCAACTAGTTAAAGAATGCCAAGTCTATCAGTTTTATACAGGAAAAAGAAGAAATGCAGCAATGCCTCTAAGCCCCATAATTGTGGATGAACCCTTTGCCCAATGGGGTCTCAATTTTATTGGTATGATAAATCTAGTGTCAAGTATGGGACACAAATGGATCCTTACAGCCACAGATTACTTTACTAGATGGAGTGAAGCAGTACCACTCAAGGAAGCAACAGAAAAGGTAATATTAGACTTTCTGGTGGGTATTATTGCTCGGTTTGGTCCTCCTTGTACCATAATATCAGATAATGCTAAGGCCTTTTTGGGAACAAAGATATCTGAGTTTGCATTAAGGTATGGAATTTATTTGAAGACTTCTTCGAATTATTACCCTTAGGGCAATGGTTTGGCAGAGTCTACTAACAAGAACCTAATCAAACTCATTAAGAGGATAGGGACAAATCATCACAGAGAGTGGCACACACTACTTAATACAACACTGTGGGCTGACAGGATCGCACCTAAGCAAGTGACAAAAATGTCTCCATATGAATTAGTTTATGGTAAACTAGCAGTAATGCCACTGAGCTTAGAGATCCCTGCTTTGCAATTGTTGAAACAAATAGAGATTGAAGAGAATGCCCCATGCAAGTTAGACTTGCTAAACTACTGGAAGTACAAGATAAAAGGGAAAAAGCACATGAGTCACTGATGAAACACCATAAAATAGTCAAGGACTATTTTGATAAAAAGACTTCAAATCCCCTGTTTGAAGTTGGCTCAATAGTGTTGAAATGGGATGAAAGAGCTGCAAAGCCAGGTCGACACACTAAATTTGAATCACTATGGACAGGTCCTTACAAGATTCGTTCCATAAGCAACAAAACTCTTTTGAACTGGAGACTATGGATGGTGAGCCCGAAGGGATTCCTGTTAATGGGATCTATTTGAAACATTTCAATTAAGCAAGAACTCTTATGTACTATAGTTAGTTAGTTTCCTTTTCTTGCTTTCCTGTTTTCCCCCTTTCTTTTCCCGCTTTCTTTTAAACAAGTGTTCTGTGAACACGTGTCATCAGTGCAAGCCCCTTCTCTTTTTGAAAATCTTGCATTTATTAAGGTTGTTTCCAATCCCCAGAATCCTCGAAAGTACGCACTTTTGTAGCCACTCTCATAATGTTTCTGACACTCCTTTCCACGCAGATTTAGAAAGATACACTAATGATTACTTGGTGTTAATGCCATTTATAAGACATGATGTGTCATTAAAGCCCCATTAATAAGAGGTAAATCCAAAAATGCAGCTCTCATTTGCATCCAACTCTTCGCTGTGAAATCACTGTTTCCTGCAATTCCCATCCCTAGCAAACACTTCCTAGCTGAGTGTCACTTCTATTACGCAACTTCTGTTTTTGTTGTGTCAAAGCTTCCCACATTTTCCCTACAGACACATATATGGCCGAAGCACAATCTTCTCAGGAGGGACTCAGAATTTATGAATCAATCGACAGGCTTCTAAGTAGTAAGTCATACGTCTCAGCACCCGTGCAGCCCAAGAGAACCTATCCAAGAATGAGGGTTCCCGAAGTAGGGTATTGTGTCGACCCAGAGAAGGTAAAAGATTTTGCAGATGGCATCTTTGACCCAGCCCTTCAAAAGCCTACCAGGACTCTCCGAGAAGGGGCACACTAGAGATGCATTCAAAAGGCAAAGAGTGGACAATCTGAAACTTTTGGAATGAGGATTTGGACCTCATAGTTGGCACAGTTTATGGTTCCAAATGTGCACCTATGTCCTAACCTAATTGATATATGCGTGGAGCTGTTTCATGTGCCCTCAAGCACCATACAACAGGGTCCCTTTATAGTGTAAATTACACCCAAAGCCATAAGAGACATGCTGGCCCTATATCATGATCAAACGGCCACATTTCCCACTATTGCTAAAATACAAAAGACATTGTCAAATGTCAATAACTAGATTAGGTTCCTCAACTCAGAAATGCAGTTGGTAGAGGAGAACACACAGATGCCCATACTACCTACAAGAAGGGCACAATTCAGTCAAGCTAGTCAAGAGGCACTGTCAATGATGGCTTTCATTTTTGAGATGAAGGAAGACAACACAATCTATGACTGGCAAATTGCCATCCTTTTCAGATTGAAGACTGTTGACAAGTCACAGGAATACTAGTTGGACTTTTTAGAACAAACTGCCTACTCCATGGTTGATCAGCTTGTCAATTTCAAGGCCAAGGGAGTTTTCAGGTATTCCGCTTATCTGTTTCATTTGATGTTATATCAGAATCATGATATTTTTGCACAAAATGTGCAATTGAACATGTATGACCCAAATTTTGGGCAAAATAGAACTATTCATGTGTCTACATGGACACATGTGCTATTTGAGGCATCAGACCCTTATGAGTTATGGGAACTCTTTGTTGCCCTTGCCTTTTGCCATTTGAGCCCTGAGCCTGTAGAATATAGGTTGGCACAGAGCATAAGGGGTTTCATGACCAATTGCCCAATCCCATGTGATTATTTCTTTGGGGCCCAAAATACTATCATTAGGGTCCATGGCTTCAATGAGAACCTATGCTGCTACCCAAAGTTTTAACCCCTAGAGTAACATTTCTAGAAGTAACCCGGCAAGTGTTCGTGGTTGACAATGAGTTCAGCACCAAGAGGAAGAAGAAGAAAATGTATGATATCCCATGGGTCAGAAAGAACATGGCCCTAGAAGTCAGAGATGCTGAACACTTGTTGCTACGAAAGTTAGTTGTCTTGGGATTCTTCATCATTGAAGACAAATGGAGGTATGACCCAAACAGTTTTATAGCCTCTTGGGTTAGAAGCAATAAGGTCAGGGCTAAAATAGTACATGAGGGTCAGCCATTTTGGGAGGATAGAAGAAACCCTAAGGAAGATACCCCAGACCTGTATGTGGAACTAGCAGACTTGCCCTTTGAGGGGCCCAGGCCATGGGAGACCTTTTATGTTAAACAAAAGGCCTTTGACCCTAAGATCAGAATGGGCACCGGTCTAAGAAGGGCATTAAAAAACAAAGAATGGAGGCCAGAGAAGATTGAGGCTTATTGGAAGTATAGGCAGGAAATCTCAGAGATCACCCATTCATTCAGAAATGTCGATACTGATGAAAAATGGGAGTCTATCTGGGATGAGTGGCATCCCTCTCCAGCTTCTAGCCCTGATACAAGTAGAATCCACAAGAAGGGTGAAGAGTCTGAAGAGGAGGCTAAGTCAACCTATATAATGCAAGGAACAGGACAGACCTCATCTACTGCCCCTGTATCTTCCTGGCCCCAATCCCTCAATACTCTAGAGAAACAAAAGGGTGTGGTGTCATCACCAACCAGAGGGACTCCATCAGTTTCGGCTACTGGGGCTTCTAGTTTTGTACCCTTGCCATCTCCAGTGGTGGTGAAAGTGGCAGAGAAGGAATCAGAAGAGGACACAGGAGAATGACCAAGGAAGCATAGAAAACTGCAACTGCAGGCAGAGTCAGATGAAGAAGTAGAATCCCTAAAACAACAAATACTAGTCACATCCACTGCTCCTCAGGTAAGTGTTTCTTCTCCTTTTTCCTCTCTGTCTCTTTCTTCTACCTTAGGGGTGGCAATCCCAACTAGCTAAACATTAGTATCCCCTGCCACCTCTGCTGTGCCTATATCACTACTTGCCCTAACTGCCAATCCACAGGCCATGTCTTCACAGGCCACCTCATTGCCACTTTTTTCCCCTTCTGTTCCAAAGAGAGCCTCTCCCCAAATTTCCCCTAGCCAACAATCACTAGCTATACCTTATGGTTTACCTCAGGGTCATCCCTTTGTTGGGGGATTCATTGCTTCTCCTCCCACTTTCCAAGATCAAGTAGATACTGCTAAAAAGGCTAGAGAAGCCAGGATGGATAAGAAAAGAAAGAAAGAAAATAAAAGCCTAGCAGTACCACACATGAGGTCACTTTTTGACCCTATTCAACAGCAACTGACTGTCACACATTTATCCCCAAATGTGATGAAGCCAAATGAGCAGATGCAGCCTCAGGACTTTGCAATGAATGCAGTAGCCATGGACATGTCTCTTTTTAGACCACAAGATAGGGTCGAACTGCTCAATGAGACTACTTCTGTTGTTGCAACTAATTACTTGAAAGTGTCCAGGAAGTTGCAGAAGGTTGAAAATGATTTAGCACAAGAGAAGACAAATAGTGGCAACCTTGCTGAAGAGTTGCAATCAAAGAAAGATGAAATAGAGAATCTGAATAAACAGTTGCAAAATATTGTTTCTTATCAGATCCATCAAGCAACTCAGGCCCAAAATGCTTCTCTAAAAATGGAACTAGCACAGGAAAAAGCTACAGTAAATGTTCTAAGGCAAGAGAAGGCCACATTGGAAAAGAAGTATCAAGACAAGCTGCAACAAGCCACACAATCTCAACAAAAGTTGCTGAGTGAGCAGAATGTTACTGCTGCAATACAGTCACAACTCCTAGCTGAGCAACAGATGATAAAACAGCTAACACTTGAGTTAGCTAACAAGCCTCAGAATGTTGGAGTTCTGAATCTGGTCAAGGAGCTATACGTTTCAGTTTGGAAACAAATCTCTGAGGAGATTATCCAGCTAAGGCCTTCATTAACATTCCTGTTAAATGGACATCAGTTGTGTGAGAAGGTGGAAGCTTCAGTTCAGGCCACTCTATCTAATATTTCTTTGAGGGTTTTTGATACTCATCTATTGCTAAAGAAGCTATATGACACAACAGATGAAATATTGTCAACAGCAGGGATCAGTGACAGAATGATAGCTGCAAAGAAGGTAAATGAAGTTCTAAGTTGTAACTCAGCTACCACAAACTGCCAAGAGCTCTTAGATACTGTCAAAGAAGGAGTCAAACATATGAAGAGACACATAGAGGATTTGGTACAGTTGGGTCTTCCCTCACCATTTCTAGATAATAATACTATACTGATGGTTGATGATATCAAGACCCTGCTTTTAACAAGGCAAAATGATCAAACTATTTTTGAAGGTTTAAGTGATTCTTCGTTAGTACAAGAGGTGGAAGCTGTCTTGATACCAATAGCCTAGTTAGAGTTTCAATTGAAGGCCACGGTTCAAATTTTGCAGACATTCTCCCACAAAGATATAATAAATCTTGATTTTGCCTTTCAAGATTTACAAAGTAAGCAGGGACTCTCTAATTCGGAATGGTCTGTTTACCAAACAACTTTGCAGAATTTGTGACCTTGCATTGTATTTTATATACATACATCTTTGCCAAAGTTTTGGGTTCTTTTTGAGCAGGCTCAAAAGTCCTAGGGGTCACCAAGAACTGTAGAGTAAAAGACTCTACATTTTGTATCAAGTTGCAGCGCATCCGCAGGTTACAGTGTCTATGAATGTTTCTAAATATGGCTGTGAGGGTTTCATTTTCCCAGAGCCACGGAACCCGCCAAGTGTCAAGCCTCAGTTCAAGCCGCACTTTTGTTTCTAAGTTATAACTTTAACGCAGAGCATACCATGTAGCGGAAATGTTTCAATATGGTTTCTAAGTTACAACCCTGCGGAAGGCACCACATGTTGTAAGCGGAGGTACTCTCTAAAAGTTTCAAAGTAAGGGCGGAAGAGCCATGTGTCTTTCGTGGTAGCTGCGGAGTTTGCCAAGTGTCAGCTTCTGCATTATGGTTTCTATATGCTTTCGATGCTAAGTGAAGGATGGAGGTGGGCCACAGTTTTAAATATCAAGTGATGTGGAGAATGCCATGTGGTGGATGTGGCACCAAAGATAAATTTTTTTTGTCCCTTTCTCTGGTGTATTTAATGTTTCTCAAAGGATGCAGAACCTGACAGGTGTCAACATCCGCGTAAGTTTCAAAGAGTTCCAAATAAAGTTCTAAGTATCGCGGAAAGTGCCATGTATCAATTCATTGGGCGCGCGGACTTCGCCACCTGTCCCTGTTTTCCTCCCTTTGAAGCTAATGAGCGGGAAGTAGTGGGTCCCATTTGTAACGGTGTCTTAAACTTTCAAAGCCGCAGATTGTGACAGTTGTCACCTACGGAGGCCACCCGAGTATAAAAGACACAGTTAAGTAAAGTGGCGCGGAGCAGGACACATATATGTTTCTAAATGCTGCAGAAGCCACCAAGTGTCAGTTTCCTATTTCTTCCCAAGAGATGAAGGAGTTTCAAGTTGTGCGCACGGACGTTGCCATCTGTCACGGAGTTTATTGTTTCAAGAGTCATGGAAGCCGCCAAGTGTCTATTCCTTGTAGGAGGAGGTATGCCACATATGTTTTGTCACAGCCAATAGGCTTGTAGGAGGATGTAACTGTCACAGATTCTAAAGATCTATTTTCTGTCAGAGACTTCCAGTTACCTCCAGTTCGGTTGGGCTGTTGGGATTCGATTGTTGTAGACAATCTAGAGTCGATCTTATGCTATAAATATGTGGCATTTGTAATGAATCGAGAGTTCTTTTCGAAGTTAGAATTGTAGTTTTGCTAGAGATATTTTCTGTCAGAGATTTAAGAGAGAAGTTTGAGACTTTTTGTTGTGACTAGTGAATATCATTTGCCTTTATTTTGTTATTCTTGATTCAGAAAGTGAATGTAACTGTGCATGTATCTGTGCCTCTTACGTTGCTAGAAAATTAATGAGAAAGACTAAGTTCTGTGCCTTGGTTGATATTTCTATGTCATTGCAAGATTGTCTGGTTGTGAGCCTTTGTTTTTATTCATTTCATCTGTTTATGTTAATCATGCAGAATCTTCTCTTTAATGTGACCGAATCTTGAAGATAGCTTCATTGTGCTTAGTTGAGAGAAACACTTTATTCAAGCGCATTGCCATAGATAGATTTGTTTTTAATTGTATCTGTAATCCTGTTTACTTCTTACCCTTTTCCCCAGAACCCATTTAAGAAAGAGAAGAGCCATCTTCTTTAAAATCTGGAGGTTGTTTAAGGTATCAAGTCCCACATTCCTGAAAATCCCCATGTTGGTGTTAGAACCTATGCAATTTTACACATCAACAGTTATGTTTAGAAATCTTGTTAAATTTAATATTTTATTCATGTACCAAATTATGGTTAGGGTTAGGGTTCCATGTACGATTAGGGTTCGAATGAAGGTCAAATTTAGAATTAGAATTTTGTTTAGGGATTGTGTTAGGATTAGGCTTATAAATAGGGTTAGATATAGGGTTAGGATTATAAATCAATGCTAAGTTTAATCTTACGATAATGGTAATTGTATACACCTAAAATTGACATGACTCTTCTTAAATAAATATTTTAAATATTTATTTCATCCTTCGTATGCTTCTACCAACAAATAAATAAATTTATTTATTTATGTGGTTCACTTCCTCCCATTTAATTAAATAAACACATTTATTTAATTAATTAAAATCACTTACACCAACTTCATTCTTCTAAAATAATTAAATAATTTTAATTATTTAATTAAGATCTCTTATTCTTCCAAATTTAAATAAAATGCAAATTTTATTTAAATAAAATCTAAAATCCTCACAAAATAAAATATATTTCTATATTTTATTTATTCTTCTCAAATATCCACAAAAATAATTAAATAATTTTTTTATTTAATTATGCTTTCTTATCTCTTCGAAAAATCATTCTTATCTTCCAAAAATAACTTTCCTCTTGTCACACAAAAGCAAAACTTTGAGTTACAAAAGCAAAATCACTTTTAAAGCATCTTCTAAAGCAAATCTTCTCTTAAATTAGAAAAATAAATTCTAATTTAAGAAAATCAAATCTTATCCTCATCAAGAGAGGAGTTAACTCAACTAAACTCCTTTTGGAATGACATGTGTCCTTCTTCTATTGGATGCACGTTCCTCAACAAGCCTCCTCCGTTGATTCCTTCTTTTCTTCTCAACCATTGATCTTCCCTCACTCTCTTCTATAAATACAACCTTCTTCTCTTCATTTCATATCTGGATTTTGTGTAAACTTATGCTGCAGAGATACTGGTGCGCCTTTGGCATCCCTACTCCCATTTGAGCATCTTCATTCAGAATCCATTTCTGTATTTGAGGCTCATCTTCAAATACATCAATATCATAGCCATTCTTCCTTTGTCATCTTCAACAAGCAAGCAAGCAACTAGCTTCTGAGGGCTTCACAATCAAGATCAAAGAAAGATAGGCGAACTACAGAAGGCGAAAGGTAAAGGTGCAAGGTATCATTTGTTATTCATTTGTTAATCTCCTTTTTATCTTTATATTCTGTAGATGTTTGGGTTTTATAATCTTATTGATTAACCTGTTTTCCCCCTCACATTTTGGCGCCCACCGTGGGGCTCTTGCCCCTTTACTAATCAAAAAAATCTAAGTTTTCTTGTAGACAGGTCCGTACAGGTGATGAACAGGGTTCTGACAGAGCCAGTCTTGCACATACAACCTCCCAAATGGCGCATTTACCTTCCGAGTTGGCACATTTATTTTTCTGGCGCATCTAACCTTCCAAGTGACACATTTACATTCTGCTTTTGTGCATACGATAGTCTGGCGCATTCGACCTCCATAGTTGCGCATACAAACTCTACAGTTGCGCATTCATCCTTGGATTCAGCACTGAGTTCTATTTGTGCATACACTCTGTCTGATTGTTCATCTGTCAAAGTTGTGCATTTACCCTATCTTTTTGCGCATATGTTCTGTTAAACAGTGCATCTATCGTTATTGTGCATATACCTCATTATCTTGCGCATTTGCTTTATATTCTTGCGCTTCTGTACAAAGACGCATACACTCCCTATTTCTGCACATTTAGGATGTAGTGTTGTGCCTCTATCTTAGGCTTTTTTGTTGTACGGTTTCTAATTTTTGCATGTTGAGCTAACGTCAGTTTTGCAGGAGTAGTGGCTGGATTAGGTCATCTAGATGATTTCACTAGTTCACTTAGACTAACTAGGAGTGAAAGTAACAAGTGCATTTCATAACAAACTTCACATAGATTTCTAACTAGGAAGGAAGTAACTGAACCTTAGTGTTATCGGTGCATTGTTGATTTATTTTCTAGTTTAACCATTGCTATCTTTACAAACGGGAAATGAACAATGCTATGTCCTAATCACTTTCAAAGTTAACAAACAGGAATGAACAATGCTATGATCTAAACACTTCCAAGTTAACAATCGTGTGAGTGCATAAGTAGATTAACTCATTTAGTTTTTCTATTTTTAACTAGGTTGAATAAACAAGTGTTTTCTGTGATTGTGAATGACAATAGGCTTATGCTCTCCCCTTAACTGGGTGATCAAAGTGCCAGACTTGTCATTCTTTTTGTCAAACCTTTAGGGGGGCCTGCCCTTGGATGCACGCTTGTCCAAGTGGGAACGACCCTGAGTGGTAACAGGCTAAAGCCAAGCCCTACCAAGCCACTTAAAATAAATTGTGCTTGGGGTGAAAACCTCAAGCAACGAGTGCTGCTGTGTTACACTAATGGCCAACCTCCTCCAAAACCCTCATAGGTGTAACCCTTTAAGGCTGGGAGACTCTATAATGGAGAGTAGTGCCGCCGCATGTGTAACCACTTGAACGGTTGCCCTAACTAAGAACCAATTGTGTAGCAAGCCAAAAACCCCTATTCGTTGATGCAAAGGGCAGAGCTCTTGAAGCGGCCTCAATTCAAGTGACTCTTAGTAGAGGTAGCAGGGACAATCCTAAGGTTCGGTGTGGGGACGAGCCTAAAGAAACCTGAATCTGGTATGCGTGAGAAGTGAGTGTCGTGGAGGGGAGCTGGTGCTACCAGATTCTGGAGCTACACGCTTTGAGTGGCACAGCTAGAGGATTCAACGAATATTGTCTTATCCAGCCTAGGTTGTACTTGTTTTGAGTCATAATAGTCCAAAAACACAAAAAAATATATAAAAAGATAAAAATCATGGAAAACTTCTATATATTTGCTGTGCTTTTGCCATAATTGAACATCAACATCATTAGAAACACCAAGTTTTTCAAACCAAAAACAACAAAAATCCTGAAAATGATCCAAAATTTAGAGAAAACAAGCAAAAAAGCCAGAATTGTGCATTTGCCTCAGCTTCTTGCGCATCTGCTTCGACTTATTGCGCATTGATTAGGCGGTGCATTTAACAAACACAGAATTGCGCATTCACTCCAACTTTTGGTGCATTTGACTTCTGTTGTTGCGCGTTTAAACTATTGTGCATTTGAACCAGAAAACAAAATTCAGTACCTCCCAAGAGCAAAACTGTCAAAAAATTTTCAAAAACCATCTTCAAAACCTGTTTCAGTTTTTCAAAATCTGATTGAGACCTTGCAAATCAACCATTTCTCCTTCTTTTCCGCACCATAGCTGCTTGTTCATCCAAAATCTCGCTAATTTTTTTCCAAATTTCCAACAAGGTTATAGCCAAATTATTCTTGATCAAAATCAAATCTCAAGCAAAAACCTAGTGAGGCTCCAATACCAAGGGTTACTTATCCTTTCAGAACTCCACTAGGGGGTTGTGTAAAGCTAGTGAACATCAAGTAATGGATTCCTAACATCCTAGCTTTTGACTATCGCTTTTGTATATCCCACTTTGTTTGACACCACCTAGATCTAAGAAGAACCTTGCTAAAACCGTGTTTCATCCTAGCACCTTGCTCAAATTTTCCAATCTTACTCCATCCCATTTTTGTACCACCCTTGCATGGTCTTAACTAGGTTACAAAAGCAAAAACAGTTAGAAATGGTTGAGAAAATGATTCCAAATGCTCACGAAAATGAAGAAGAAATTTCTATGGATGAGATCCTTCACACGCAGCATGACCCAAAATTTCAACGCCTACTAGAAGGGGTGCTTGCCCAAGACCCAACAAAATTCTTTTTACATCTATCAAGTCTAGGAGTCAAACTCCCTAAGGATTATGACGTGGAGGCTCTCAAAGAAACTGACGAAGAGAGAATCCCTGAAGGAAGTAGACATGATGAAATATCCACAGATAAGAGCAAAGCAACAATTGACTCCTTGGATGCCCTAAGCCTAATGAACCAAAAAGTTGAAGCTCTCCAACAACAATTTTTAGACATGAAAATGGGAACATCGACTAAACACTACACCTTAGAGGATATTTCCCCATATCCTTTTGATAGGGCCTTGGTCATGATACCTTTCCCCTCAAAATTTGAGGTGCCTAAGTTTGACAAATATCGAGGAAAGGGTAACCCAAGGGATCACATCAGAGAGTTCAATGCTGCTTGTCTCGAGGTTGCACATAACGACACCTACCTTATGCGACTCTTCCCACGAAGCTTAGGTGGGCAAGCCATGGAGTGGTTCTCTAGACTGCCACCCGGTATTAAAACTTTCAATGAGCTTATAGACAAATTTGTTAGCCATTTCTCCTACAATATTGAGCACGACATCTCAATATTGGATCTTTGTAACACAAAAAAAAAGTTGGAGAATCTTTCACCGCCTTCTTACAGAGATGGAGACAACTGGCAAGCAAATTCCCACACCAAATGCCAGAGAAACAGATGTTAGAAATGTTCGTCCACAATCTGCAAATGGACCTAAGCTACCAAATCCAAATCCAATGTCCTACTTCTTTTAGCAAGGTCATTGAGATGGGCCTCATCATAGAAAAAGCACTAATCACAAAAGGTCAAATCAAGCTCTAGAAAGATACTCCTAGTACCAACACACACAATGACAAACCTAGATTCTGGACGAAAAACAAGAACATCGTAAATGACGGGGTAGTAGATGCCAAAAATGTGGCACCTAAGCAACCAATTTTCAGTTTATCAACACCTCAAAATAACCCCCCGCAAGACAAACTAAGAAATACCGAATCTAGCTTCACCAACTTTCGGCCTAGGAGAAAGTTCACACCTTTGGATGAGTCACTAGAAACTGCCCTACGGAAGCTAATCGCCAACAATCTCATAACGCTTCCCTCAGCACGAGAGTACGAACCAAAGGTCAAACCTCACTGGTGGAACGACAATGACTTCTACGAATACCACCGAAATAGGCGGCACAAGACAAATGATTGTATTGCACTCAAGCATATAATCCAAGACTTAATAGAGCAAAATAAAATATCTGTTAATGGACAATCTCACGGACATACCTCCAACAACGATCATCAGGCATTCAAGGATCCTCTTCCTAACTACGAGCAGGGAGGACCTTCCAACAGAAATAACAGTGGCTCTAACAACGCAAACTACACAAATGTCAGCTTCAACTATGTTCTTAACCATATCTCAGAAGGTGATTCACACATCAATGTGATCACTATTAACAAGGATCTAGATTGCAATGTTACTACCCGTAGTAACAGGGTCACCCTTAGAGGAGCTTCTACTCCTCCGTCTAGTCAATACAGTATCGTGGATCAACTCCACAAAACACCCGCACACATCTCCATGTTAGAACTTCTACGTCTATCTCCTTCTCATAGGTCTATACTTGACAAAGCCTTAGCAGAAGCCTCCGTTCCCAAGAACCTAGCTGAAGAGCAATTCCAAACTATGGTCGGTCACATCACCTCACCGCACTCCCTATCATTCACTAAGAAGGATGATATGTCTATCACTCAACCCCATAACACCTCCCTTCACATTGAAGCTTTCATACACAAGCACAAGATCAAAAGAGTCCTAATCGATGGAGGGGCTGGTTTGAATATCTACACATTGAAGCTAATCCTTACATTGGGGTTTTCAGAGAAGGCTATAGATCTGAAAAGAAAAATCACCATAAAAGACTATGATGAGGAAGAAAGAACACCCAAAGGAATTGTTACCCTACCAATCAGAGTGGGCCCCATAGTGAAGGATGTAGCTTGTCAAGTCCTTGACATGGAGCTAGCATACAACATTCTTCTTGGGCGACCATGGATCCATGCTTTGAAAGTAGTACCTTCTACATACCATCAATGTTTCAAGTTTCCACATGAAGGACAAGAGATCACCATCCAGGGTGATCGTAACCCCTATCAATACTGCAACTCCATTCAGCCCAAACCAGAAGTGGTGATCCCCAATAACCGTGCCTCCGCTTCTTCCTCCTCTCATGTTGACCCAGCTACACTTGCTTCTTCTTCAGAGGCATCTCAACCTAAACTCCAACTCAAAGATAAAGGCTTGGGTGAGTACACAATTTCCCAATCTCTCCGCTTGGCACAACTACCTCTATCTCCTCGATCCTATGGGAGACCTATCTTAAAAACACCCACAGTAGAGAAGCCAACCAAAGGACCATTTGTAAAATGGGGAAGCCTAGAAGATGAGAGTGAGGAAAAAGATATCTTACAATGGTTATACAAGGATGAAGGTAGCTCCTCTACGCAACATGGTCATCACACTATACCAACAGAACAATATGGTCAAGGCTACCAAATGCTACAGAAAATAGGGTATGAAGGACACAGTCCACTTGGATCAAGAAAGGATGGCATCACTGAACCCATCCAACCTCATACCTTAACAACCTGAGACTCTATAGGGCTACGCTACACTGGAGCACCAAGAAACAACAGAACCAACAAGAAAAAAGGCAAACAACCAGAAACCTCTACTAGTAATCTGGTTGAACAAATTCAGCGAATGCAATTGGGGAGCGAAACTGATTCTAACGAGTATGAATGGGATAGCCTCTCTGAGATGTCTTGTGACAAAAAGGCTATTGACATTGTCCATGAGTATGACCCAACCCATGCCAACGAGGGACAAGGTCCAAGGGCTAGGCCATTAGAGTCTGACCTGCATAACAACAATAGTGAAAATCGTGAGGAAGGAATGTTTCCCCCCTTGACGGACCCACTAATAGAGAGTACCATCGCAAACTTTGTCCGCTCCTTCAATAACTCTATCCTAACCATCAACGCCATTGAACCAGACCAACCTAATGATCTCTTACCTTTGGTGCACCCTGAACTTATCGACTGGGACCTAGAAGGTACCACCCCTGAACTAAACACTTTCAAAAATGATGATGCAATCATCGATTACCTTGAGCTTAGAGATCACATACCTATAGGCGACCACAAAGCTGGCTATGCTATTGAACTCAACAAGAAGGCCTATTTTTGAGAGAGAGCCAAGCCTTTCGGTCATAAAAACATCAAAATAAAAGAATGATCTAATGGTGAAAACTGCTTTGCGGAAGTGTTAGATCATCAAAATAGTAAAAATAAAGACGTATCCAATGGTGAAAACCTCTTTGAGGTGCCAAAGCATGGAAGGCTTGACCCTCTCCCCAATCTTACACATTAGGAGAGATCGTCGTTCTTGATAGAACCGGCAGAAGCAATCAATGTCAACATGAGTGATAATCCCAAAATGGTCCACATGGCAAAGGCTCTAACAGAACATGAAAAACTAGCATTTATGGATTTCTTCAAAAAGAAAACAAATCAACTTTGCATGGACATACGCTGACATGCCAGGGCTAGATCCAAATCTTATCATGCATCATTTATCTCTAGCTCCAGAAGCTAAACCAGTCAAACAAAAACTCAGAAAGATGCATCCGCATGTGGCCCTCATGGTAAAAGAGGAACTTAAGAAGCTGTTAGATGTCAGATTTATCAAGCCTATAGACTATCCTGAATGGGTTTTGAATATAGTACCGGTGGCTAAACCAGATGGCAGAGTCAGAATATGCAATGATTTCAGAGACTTGAACAAGGCTTGTCCCAAAGATGACTTCCCCCTGCCCAACATAGACATGATTGTCGATCTCACAGCAGGACACACTATGTTGTCACTCATGGACGGTTTCTCAGAATATAACCAAATATAGATTACACCCGAGGACCAACACAAAACTACCTTCACATGTCCTTGGGGCACTTACTGCTGGTGTGTTATGCCGTTTGGTCTGAAAAATGCTGGGGCAACATATCAGAGAGCCATGACAATGATCTTCCACGATATGATGCATACTATAATGGAAGACTACGTCGATGACATTCTAGCAAAGTCTCTCACAAGAGAGGGGCATCTAGCGGTACTAGACAAGATCTTTAACAGACTAGAACAGTTCAATGTGCGACATAACCCAAAGAAGTGTGTGTTTGGGGTTACATCAGGAAAACTACTGGGATACATAGTGTATGCAAATGGTATTGAAGTTGATCTCACTAAGGTGAAGGCCATAATGGAGATGCCACCTCCTAAAAAATTGACTCAATTGAGATCCCTATAGGGCAAACTACAGTCTATTAGATGATTCATTTCCCAACTGGCAGACAAGTGCCACCCATTCTCTCATCTGCTACACAAAAATGTACCCTTCAAATGGAACGAGTCATGTGAACAGGCATTTCAATAGCTAAAGGAATACCGAATGAAGCCACCAGTATTAATGCCACCAATTCAGGGCAAACCTCTATTACTATATATCTCAGCTACACCAACGGCTTTGGGAGCTCTCCTTGCTCAACAGAACTATGATGGAAAAGAACAGGCTATCTACTACATTAGTCGAACACTCGTCGGATACGAATTGCAATACACACCAATAGAAAGAGCATGTCTAGCAGTGGTCTTCACCTCGTAAAAATGGAGACATTACATGTTGTCACACTTTGTTAAACTGGTGGCAAAGATTGATCCACTAAAATACTTACTCAACAAGGCTGCCTTAACAGGTAGATTATCCAAATGGGTCATGCTTCTTAGTGAGTTTGACATCAAATATGTGGATAGAAAAGTGATAAAAGGACAAGTGCTTGCAGATCAACTAGCAGAGGCACCTTTAACAGATGACAACCCCCTGAGATTTGAATTTCCAGATGAGTCTATCTTCCACGTCAACACAGCAAATTGGAAAATGTACTTTGATGGCTCCTACACTCAACATGGATCGGGGGCAGGTATCTTATTAATCACACCTAATAGCGACACTATTCCAAAGTCATACAGATTAATGTTCCCTTGCACTAACAACGTAGCGGAATACTAGGCTCTGGTCATCGGTATCAAGCTAGCAGTTGAGTGGAACATCAAGGAACTTCAAGTCTGGTGACTCACAACTGGTCATCAACCAAGTAAATGATGATTACCAAACGAAGGATGAGAAACTGATTCCTTACAAACGAATGGTAGATGACTTCAAGGAATATTTCGTCAAGATATCATTCGAATAGATACCAAGGATCGAGAATAAAGCTACAGACGCAATGGCCACGATCGCATCTCTCCTCGACATACCGAGTAATCAAACACGGTATGAGTTCTTAGTAGAGCCAGTCTCCTGTCTCTATGGTAAAATATTTGCCTATCATAGGCCACATCGTAGGAACCGATTCCCTTCTCTATGGTAAAATATTTGCCTATCTAAAAGAGAATACCCTCCCACCCGACCTCTCCCATAACCAGAAAAGAACCTTCATCCGGCAAGCATCCCGGTATGCCATTGTCGCTAACACCCTGTATCACCGAGGTCTTGATGGTACTCTCCTTAGGTGTCTAGATAGAGAGGAATATCAAACCGCTCTAAGCAAAATACACGACGGGATATGCAGGGCTCACTCTAGTGGCCCTACCCTCACCAAGAAACTCATTCGCATGGGATACTACTAGCCAACAATGGAACAAGACTCCTATCATTTTGTAAAGAAATGCAAAAAAGTGCCAAATCCATGGGAACCTGATACACGCACCAGCACAAGAGCTATAGCCGTTGACAACTCCTTGGCCTTTCTATCAGTGGGGACTCGACTTAGTGGGCAAGATCCACCCTCCTTCCTCAAGCGGCCATAAATTCATCATCACTGCCACAGAGTACTTCACGAAATGGATTGAAGCCGTGCCCTTAGCCAACATCATAGGTAAATAGATTGCCTCATTTATCCTGAACTATATCATTTGTCGTTATGGTGTCCCTTCGTCCATCATCACTGATAATGGACGACCCTTCAAAAACCAAGATGTCAGGGAACTATGCAACAAATTCCATATCCAGCACTGCTTCTCAACTCCTTACTACCCACAAGGTAATGACCAAGCTGAGGCATCAAATAAAACCATTCTAAAAATCTTAAAGAAGACTGTTAATGATGCTGGCCGTGACTGGCATGTCCAACTGAATCCTGCGCTGTGGGCCTACCGCACAAGCATCCACACACCCACAGGTGCAACACCATACTCCCTAGTTTATGGATCTGAATCTATCTTGCCCATTGAAGTTGAGATCCCATCCTTGCGAGTCTCATTAAAAGGCCTCATATCAGATGAAGAGTACAGAGTAACCAGACTCCAGGAATTAGAGCTACTCGAAGAGCGAAGGCAACATGCCTTTAACCACTTGAAAGCATATCAGCAACGCATGTCCAGAATCTACAATCACAAAGTAAAACCTCAGATATTGCAAGTCGGTGACTTAGTCCTAAGAGAAAATCCTAGAAATCAGCAAGATAGAGAAAAGAAAGGAAAGTTTGAACCTAACTGGCTAGGTCCCTACGCCGTCATCACAGCTTATGGATCAGGGGCATATCAATTGGCTACATCTGAAGGTGAACTATTCGATGATCTTATCAACAGCATGCACCTTCGCAAGTTCTATACCTAAAAACCCCAATGAAAGGGAGTCCTGAAAAAATCCAAAAAAATAAAAAAAGTGATAAAAAACAGAACAAAAAAAACCAAAAAAATGAGAAAATCACAAAAAAAATCATCCTACGGTGAAAACCTGGCAAACAGGCGCCTAGGATAGGTACCATGGTGAAAACCTGGCAAACAGGCATCATGTGTACTTTTAGCTTCTCGTGCAAATAAAAGCAAGTGATGAAACCTGGTAAACAGGTGCTATCTACAACAAACCACTTCCTCCATCCGTTCCGACTTCGTATCTCTTGTGTCCTTCATATCGTCCATCTTGACCCAGTCCTTTGAACCATTGTCAAACTACGTCGCCTCTGAGTTATCACGTAGGCAAGGCCATTATCAATGCGCCCCCGAGGCTCCTCTCCACTCCACTATCTCATCCGTCCCATATCTAGTCCTTCTGTCAATCTGAGTCCGTGCTATTTCCGCACCACTTTGCCATCACCTAGGTCTTAGGTCCGCTAGGGTTTACCCTGAACTACGTTGCCTCTGTGTCGTCATGTAGGCAAGGCCATTTAGCAATGAGCCCTCGAGGCACTAGGTCAGTCCATTAGGGTCCGTCTCTCCATGTCTGTCTGTCGTCTCGCCCATTATAAGTCGATCCTTGTCTCAACTAGGGGCAACCCCTCGACCTAGTTGCAGAGTTGGATTCTTGAATGCCACTATTCTAAGAGGATGCCAATAAGGATTGTGATACCTTTCACTAGACAAGCAAGAGAAGCAAAAAAGCTACCCAACAACAAAAGTTCTTGAAGCAAAACATCAGCCTGTCCTAAACAAAGCGCAGCACCGTATCAAAACACTCAAAATGATTTTGTACCAATTATGGCAAAAGACACATCTAATGCAAAGAATGTTTTGTCAACAGGTTAATTTACAAGGTCTTGAATTTTTGACATTATGTCTTCCTATGCTCATCAAGGATGCCAAAAGCTAGAGATGCTATGATGGGGACATAATCGTATTCTTTGTCTGTTGCTTGTGGATTAAACTTTAGTAATGTGACGACTTTTGTCTAACGACATGATCAGCAAAAGATCATCGAGGACTCCGAAGTATGAACATGAAAAGAGGCAATCCTTGTCTGTTGAAACGCAAGAAGTACTTAGGTCATCTAGATTCAAGTTTGACTAGATGCTTGTATCAACTTGCTATATCAAAATCCATGTAAGACATACTCAGGTCATCTCGGTCTAATTATACCTAGATGCTTGTATTTTCTTACAACATTTCACAAAGGGAAAAATACCAAAAAATGCCCAATGATGAAAATAAAAGCCTTGCAAAGATGACAAATCCACATCCGTCTCATATCCAGCAAATCCATATCATCCATGCCATAAATCGATCCTGCAGTGTATCAAATAAAAGTCAGTATTTCTTCATCTCTTCTTCCTTCTATGTCATCACCTGTGTCGATTGAGTACATTTGGACATCTCAAAAACATAGCATAGATTGCATATCATATCACATGAGATAATCATTCATATGATTACATCATCTGCATACATAAGTGCATTAGATCAATTTCCATAAATTTTTTAGGTCATCCACATACATGTGCATCCATATATCATATCCAAAGAAAATAAAAAACATAGGTCACATACATATAGAACTGCATAAATCATATCCATCCACATTAGCATTTGCATAAATCAAAATCATTCATTTAGTACACACCACATATAACACATCATGAGATAAGTTGCATTCGTAGCATATAAACATCAAAGCATCAAATATATAGCCCATGCATACAGATCAGGAAACAACAACATCATCACATAAACATCAAACACATGTCCAAATGTACAATATATCACAATCTCTGTCTCAGAGTCATGTCATAAATGTATCCAACAAATGGTGATACATGTCTCAGAGTAAAAGTACATATATCAGCTATCTCAGCCCTCTATCGCAAATGTGCTACGATACAATAAAAAATGGTACAAGTGTCCGGGTCTGACTAACTCTACTGCCGTGGAATACTGCTCCCTACACTAGCCTCTCCTCTACCTCCCCTTGACTACTGGGGACCCCTCACTGAGCCTACAGACCGAGAACCACCTGCCCGCTAGAATGCCTCTGACTGGCTCCTAAAGCTAGGGGCACGATGCTCCACTGACACAGCTCCGTGATATAAACCTCTATAGTACTGAGCCTGTGCCTGAGCTCTAGTAAGCTCACCCTGCACTTGGACCACCTGTGCTTGTGCCTACTGCACCTGTGAAACCAAAAAACTGGAAGTCCCATATGTGCCCATGGCCATCACGGCTGCATCTCTCTCTGACCTCATAGCCCGCATGCTAGCTAAGGTTGCATCTCTCTCCCTCATCAACTCTGATATCTGAGTCGCATCTGACTCTCTCCGTGACTCCGTGGCTCTCAGATGAGCCCTCAGCTGCCTAATCTGGCTCTGTAGCGAGACCATAACCTGCTCCTGCACATCAAGCTATGGAGCCTGCTCGACCTGTGCCACCTGCTGTGCTGGCACCTGTCCCTGTATCGGCTGTGCCACCTGTTGTGGTGGCGGCATCTGTCTCTGTGCTACCTCTAGCCACACTGGCACCTAGACCTGTGCCTGTCCAACTGCCTACTGACCCACAAGCCCCTCTCTGACCCTCTACCTCTGTCTCTGTCTCCCATCATCTCCCTAATCTCTCCTCCTCCTCCTCCATCCTCCCCTCCCCCTGCCAGCTGCACCCTCCCCGTCTGAATCACCCTCATCTCTACGAGGCGCTAACTCTCCTGGCCCTGAATATCTCAGGAATGGGTGTGCCGCGAACCACTCCTCATAGTTTGGCATCATGCCAACATCTACTATGTCTCTCCTCATCAGCCAGGCTGCATAGGGAATCTATTGAAAATCGGCCAATGCCTCCTCGTAAGATGCCACAGGACCCCACCTATACCTCTCTGCGTGAGTCCTGGCAAAGTGTGCCTCGCCCTGTGGTCTACCCTGTACACGGCCAAACTGTCTCTAAACTCGGCTAACAATCTATTGCTCCAAAATGTACCGAGTCCTGCCAATAAGCCATCTTGTCTGGAAGCGATAAGGCAGCTCATCTACCTCATCGTCCCATACCTCGCAGTCAATATACGGCCGCCAGACAATTGCATCTAGTCCATCAAAGGCATGCCTCCAGTACTCAAGCTTCCCCAGCCTGTGCTGGGAAATCACACCTGCATAGCTGTAACTATAGGGCTCACCCCTTTGCCTGTGAAAAATGCATATCGGCCATGTGATAGCAATGTGCTCCCACAACCAAAACTGTAAGAGAGACACACCTGCTGATAAACCAGAGCTTCGATGGTACACTACCTAATGCATATCTCTGTATAGGTGTGCAAGCACACACACACCCCAAGCATACTGGGTCCCATCTGTGATCATACTCTCCAGCACCCGTCCCAGCCAATGGGGAAGCCGTGCGCTCTCCTATCGGGGCATACTACGCCACCAATCAGTCTAGCCACTATGCTCGGGAAGTAGTCATAGCAGTCATGCATGTCCTGCCATGAAATCTCCTCCCCTGCCAACTCTAGATCATCAAAAACACACCTGCACTCCTCCAGCCCAGCGTCACGCTGTGACTCATACTCAACCAACAGAATCTGATAGACATCCTCCAGAGTAATGGCCATCTCTCCCGTCGGAAGATGGAAGGTCCCATCCTCGTTGTGGAATCGCTCCACGGCTGCAGTCACCATCGCCCGGTTCATGCGAACCTCGGGCATGAAGAGCACATGATACAAACCCATAGCACCTAGAGCCTCCCAATCCATCTCGGTCAGCATATACCGCTGCAACAATGGCAACGGGAACAACTCTCACGATGTAAGAACGTCCCGAATATCCTCCTGCAACCAAGTAATGCATACCATCAGTGAAATCAATATCCATATCAGACCTACTCAAAGCAATCAAGTTATCCTATCATTGGCTTAACATATCAAATTAATCAAAACAACATATCATCTCTCGACTAGATTCTCGGCAATCTCAGAGATCGCTAATCAATTGACGCATCGATCAGGATGCCAATTGGGTTAATTTTGTTAAGTCAACTAATTTTCCTAAGTGCAAATGCGCCAATCCAAGTGGCAAATGCACCGTTTCATACCAAAAGTGCCACTTTCTAACGCGTATGCGCCATTCTGGCACATGCGCCACTTCCTATATCAAATACGCAGCTTCCTGACAAATGCACCATTTCATGACTCACATGCGCAACTCTGTCAAATGCGCCTATTCAGGAGTCAAACACGCAACTTCTGGATATATGCGCCCGTTCATCGCTCAAATGTGCAATGGTGGTAAATGCGCACATTCATGACTCAAATGCACAAAAGAAACACATGCGCCACTTCGCAGTGTAAATGTGCCATTCCGCACGCATGCGCCATTTCAGCGCGCATATGCACCAAACAACTATTTTTGCATATCTACCCTAGTTGCTCTTTCCTAGCCATTAATACGCATAAAAATCAACTTTTGACAAGTTTTGAAGAAACACATACCAGGGGTCCTGCCTCTACTGGCCGATCGAACCGTCGAATCCGCTCAAACCGATGCTCCTCACGCGGAATATCCATCTGTCTGGCTGCCATGCTCTCCTAAGCTCTCCAGAGGACAAATCAACTATGGACAAGTGTGCAAATGAATAGAATATGTGGCCTCAGCTCCTATATATAGCAAATGACCCATACCTGACTGCATGACGTCTGTGACTACTTCCCATGTCTTTTTCTCTGAACCATATCTAGTTTTTCTCCACCCTAACCTGTTCTTCACCTTCTTCTTTGTGAGATTGTCCGTCTCACGCACTTCTGTCTTCTTCCCGCCCAATCTCCCAAGGGGGCATCCTATCGTTAAATTTGCACCAGGGGCAAACTGGGGCATGTATCATTGTCAAAAATTCTTATTCTTTGAAACAACGTGATAAAACACATTGCATCAAAGAGGGGCAAAATGTATACACCTAAAATTGACATGACTCTTCTTAAATAAATATTTTAAATATTTATTTCATCCTTCGTATGCTTCTACCAATAAATAAATAAATTTATTTATTTATGTGGTTCACTTCCTCCCATTTAATTAAATAAACACATTTATTTAATTAATTAAAATCACTTACACCAACTTCATTCTTCTAAAATAATTAAATAATTTTAATTATTTAATTAAGATCTCTTATTCTTCCAAATTTAAATAAAATGCAAATTTTATTTAAATAAAATCTAAAATCCTCACAAAATAAAATATATTTCTGTATTTTATTTATTCTTCTCAAATATCCACAAAAATAATAAATAAATCTTTTATTTAATTATGCTTTTTTATCTCTTCGAAAAATCATTCTTATCTTCCAAAAATAACTTTCCTCTTGTCACACAAAAGCAAAACTCTGAGTTACAAAAGCAAAATCACTTTTAAAGCATCTTCTAAAGCAAATCTTCTCTTAAATTAGAAAAATAAATTTTAATTTAAGAAAATCAAATCTTATCCTCATCAAGAGAGGAGTTAACTCAACTAAACTGCTTTTGGAATGACATGTGTCCTTCTTCTATTGGATGCACGTTCCTCAACAAGCCTCCTCTGTTGATTCCTTCTTTTCTTCTCAACCATTGATCTTCCCTCACTCTCTTCTATAAATACAACCTTCTTCTCTTCATTTCATATCTAGATTTTGTGTAAACTTATGCTGCAGAGATACCAGCGCGCCTTTGGCATCCCTACTCCCATTTGAGCATCTTCATTCATAATCCATTTCTGTATTTGAGGCTCATCTTCAAATACATCAATATCATAGCCATTCTTCCTTTGTCATCTTCAACAACCAAGCAAGCAACTAGCTTCTGAGGGCTTCACAATCAAGATCAAAGAAAGATAGGCGAATTACAGAAGGTGAAAGGTAAAGGTGCAAGGTATCATTTGTTATTCATTTGTTAATCTCCTTTTTATCTTCATATTCTGTAGATGTTTGGGTTTTATAATCTTATTGATTAACCTATTTTCCCCCTCATAGTAATAATTAGAGTTAGATTGAGGGCTATGATTATAATAAGGGTTTGGGCTACCGTCAGAACCAAGGTTATATTAGAATTAGAGTTTTATTTAGGGATACAATAAGGTTGAGGGTTAGATTTATAATTAAGATTAGATTGAGGGTTATGACTATAATTAGGGTTTGGGTTAGAATTAGGGTTATGTTTAAATTAGGGTTTGGGTAAGAATTGTAATCCTGACCGTAATTGTAAACCTAACTCTAGTTGTAAACATAACCCCAACCTTAATTCTATCCCCAACCCTAACCCTAACCATATTTATAACCCTAATTCTAACCCTAACTGTAAATGTACCCTAACCCTAATTCGGGTACTTGATCTACTTAACCCTAATTCTAACCCAAACCTTAATTCTACCCTGATTTCTTCTTGACCCTAATTCTATACCCAACTATAATTGTATTAATAATCTTAATTTTATCCTTAATCCTAACCCTATTTTTATCGTTAAGATTTCATAATTGTAACCATAATTCTAACCCTATCCTTAAATGTAATTGTAACCCTACCCTAATTGTATCCCTAATACTAACCATAATTTTAAGTAGAATTCTAACCTTGATTCTAATCAAAACATAATTCTAACCCAACCCTATTTACCTAACCCTAATATTCAAGCCAATACTAACCCTAATTCTAACCCCAACCTTAACCTTAATTCTAATATAAACCCTAATTCTAACCCTAATTCTAACACTAATTATAACTGTAATCATAACCATAATTCTAACCCTAATGATAACCCTAATTTTATTCCTAACCTTAATTATAACCCTAACCCTAATTCTACCCCTAGATCTAGTTAATTTCTAATTCTAACCCTAATCCAAACCCTAATTCTAACCATAGTTGTGACCCTAATTCTACACCTAATTGTAATAATAACTGTAATCCCAATTCTAACATGAGCCCTAACCCCAACCCTAATTCTAACTATAACTATAATTATAACCCTAACCGTAAATCCAATTATAATTCTAATATTGATTTTATTTGTAAGCCTAATTCTTACCCCAATACTAATTCTATTACTAATTCAAACCTAAATTATTGTTGGAAGTAATCCACACCCAGACAGATTATGGACTGGCCATAAAGGACCAGTAGCTTAGTTGGTAGAGCACTCCAGTAGCAAATTTGGAAGGTCTTAGGTTTGATTCCTAGTTGGTCCATATGAGTTGTAGCTTATCAATTGGTATCAAAGCTAGGCTAGGAACCCCAAGCACCTGTAGTGTTGCTTAAGGGGGGTGTTGGAAGTAAGCCACACTCGGACCAATGATGGACTGGCCACAAGGGACTGTAGCTCAGTTGGTAGAACACTCCAGCAACAAATGGAAGGTCCTCGGTTCGAGTCCTAGTTGTTCCATATGAGCTATAGCTCAACAATTATAACTATAACCCTAACCCTAATATTAATCCTGATATTAATGCTAACCCTTACTCTAAATTTAACCCTAACCCTAATTTTAACGATAATTCTAACCCTAACCCTAATCCTAATGATAATGCCAATTCCATCCCTAACCCTAATTGTAGCCCTAACATCTAATTCTAACCTAAATTGTAAGGATAACCCTAACCTTAATCCTGACAGTAATGCTAAACTTAACTGTAATTCTAACCCTAACCCTAATTCTAACCTAAACCCTAAACCCAACCCTAATTGTAACCATAGTTGTTACCCTAATTCTAAGCCTAACCATAATTCTTATTGTAAGTAATTCTAATTGTAACCCTAACCCTACTTCTAATACTAACCCTAACCTTAATTCCATCTCTGATTCAAACCCTAACCCTAATTCTACCCCAAATTCTAATCCTAAACCTAACCCTATTTCTAATTATAATTCTAAACCTAAATAGTTAACCTATATCTATTCCTAATTCTAATCCTAACCCTAATTCTAACCTAAACATTAATTCTATCCTAATTATACCCTTAACACTAATTCAAACCCAAATTATAACTATGACCCTAACCCTAACCTTAATCTCGATAGTAATGCTAATCCTAACTCTAATTCTAACCCTAACCCTAATTATAACCCTAATGATAACCCCAATTCAATCCCTAACCCTAATTTTGTTGGGAATTAAGGTGTCTCAACCTTGGTAAGTTTCTGACATTTACTTTTTATTGTGGTAATTAATTTTTACTGTGCAGTAACTTTCTTGTTTACCATGCTCCGTCATCTAGTAACTTGACATGGTGACTTGTCAGTGACTAGGAGGTGACATGGAAGGTGACAAGGAAGTTGAATTTGTCCTCACATGGAGGATAGGCGTCCCATATTGTGGTAGAGGTTTTCTGCCATGTGTCAGAATCTTGTGAAGTGTGTAAGGAGTTATGACGCGTAAGTGTTATGACGGATTCTATGACGCGTAAGAGTCAAGTATAGAAGGTTCTATGACAGGGGAAGACAAGTGTCAAGGAGCATCTTTGGGCGCCCAAGGTGGGTTATGACATGTTGTAAGAGCTGTAAGAGCTGTCATGTATGACAGATTCTATGACAGTTGTAAGGTGTGTAAGACCATCTGTCGTAGCCTATCTTGGGATTAGGCACCCACATTGGGAAGGTATGTTGTGACAAGTGTAAAACCTTGTTGTAATTTTGGACAAGTGTCCCTAGGCGTGGATAATGGGCCATGAGGCTAAGTTGGACGCCCATCTCTAGAAGCTTCTCATTTTGCCTCGTAAACTCTATATAAACAGGTGCTTGGAGTAGGAGATGCATAGTTTGATTGATAGGTATTGTTATGCTACCAGAATCACTCCAATAATGACATTTGAAGACTCTTGGAAGAACTTGCATTGCAAGTGTATCGTAAACTGTTATTGTTTTGATAATACATTGTGCAGGTTTTGGAGTGTGGGATTTTTCTCCCGAAAGGGCTTTCCCCACGATATATCTTGTGTCACTCTCTCTGTCTACATTCTTATGTTGTGTATGTTGCTGAAATCTCTATGTTATTGTCTTAACATCATTGTAACTGTAAGGTTTAAAAAGAATTTGCATAAGTTACTTCCCTCATTAGATTAGTGTAGGAAGTGTATTCCATGTGCCTTGCTTCCTTTCAGTTGGTATCAAAGCTTGATCACCTTTGGTCCTAGTTGTTGGGTAGGGGTTTTTTGAGTTGATCTTCGATTGAGTGGGAGTCTGTGCAGAGTATTTTGTAATCTTGTTGCAGGAAGGAGATGGCAAGCACATCCGGAAGAATAGAGTTGGAGAAGTTTAATGACAATAATTTTGAGTTGTGGAAACTTAAAATGGAAGACATGCTTGTTGATAGAGACCTATGGGAAACAATTTCTGGTACAAAACCAATGGCAATGGCTCAAGATGATTAGGATCTCAAGGATCAGAAGGGTAAGGGTCTTGTGAGACTCTATCTAGCTAACTCTATCTTGTTGAATGTCCATGAGGAGAAGACCATAAAATAACTATGGAAGAAGCTAGGAGATGTTTATTAGGCCAAGTCCCTGGTGAACAAGCTATTCCTGAGAAATAAGTTGTATTCTCTGAGGATGGAAGATGGAGGATCCATTGCAAACCACCTGAATCCCTTTAACATGCTAGTTGCACAGTTAACATTCGTTGGTGTGAAGATGGAGGAGGAGAATCACTGTATGACCTAGCTTTGTTCCTTGCCTGACTCATGGGATCATCTTGTCATGGCCATCAAAATCATTACAACCACTTTCAAGATGGATGAGGTGGTGTCTTCACTGTTATTTGAAGAGATGAGGAGTAAGTCATCTGAGTCAGCCAAAGAGGCTCTTGTGGTTCGTGGAAGACCCAAGGAGAAAGGGAAAAAGAAGGACAAGAAAGATGAGAAGGGCAGATCCAAATCTCCTAGAAAGTCCAAGGCACTCTGTTGGAATCGTGGTAAATCTGGGCATTTCTGAAAGGAATGCAAAGGGGAGAAAAAGAAGAAGAAGAAGAATGTCTCATATTTAGATTTTGCAAGTCACAAGATGATGGTGATGCTTTCATCACTGCCTTGGCCACCCATGCATCTGAAGATGTGTGGCTGATTTATTCTAGTGCCTCTTTTCACATGACCTCGCATTAAGACTGGTTTACAAAGTATGAAGAGTTCGATGGTGGAAGAGTGTACCTAGGTGACGACTCTCATCTGAAGATAGTTGGCCATGGAAGAGTCACAATTCGATTCTCTAATGGATGAGTGAAGGGGATCTCTGGGGTTATGCACATCCTAGGCTTGACACAGAACCGACTTTTTGTAATTAAATTGAATGATGCAGATGTGCAAGTTGTCCTCTTGAAAGAAGGATGCAAGATGATTAGAGGAGCTATGGTGCTTGCGAATGGTGCTTGAAGAGGTACTCTATTTCATCTGGAGGCATGCACTTCACAGTGAAATATGTCTTCCGACTCGAAGAAAAGAGATGCAGTCACTTCATCCTCACCATTGGAACTAGCAGCGAAAAGACATGTTGCTTCAACTTCTGATGGTAGTGCATTTTGGGTACCTAAGGGTGCTCATGCTTTGGAAATGAGACTTCCTACTGAGAAGACAATTTTATGGCATAATAGACTTGGTCACATTGGTTAGAAGGGTCTTAGAGCCCTAAAAATAAAAACCTCGTCGAGGGGTTAAATGATTGTAATCTCGAGTTTGACTTTTGTGAACATTGTATAGATGGAAAACAAAACCGTGTTCAGTTTTACTCTAGTTCTCACAAGTCTTCTAGTGTGTTGGATCTTATTCATTCTGATGTGTTTGGTCCTGTAAATTTTCCTTTGATTTATAAATCATTGTATTTTGTATCATTCATAGATGATTATAGTAGAAGAACATGGGTTTATTTTATTAGGAGCAAATATGAAGTCTTTAGTTAGTTCAAAGAGTTTAAAGCTTTTGTTAAGAATCAGATTGGTAAAAAGATTAAGTGTTTGAGAACTGACAACGGTGGTGAGTTTTGTTTGGTAGAGTTTGATAAGTTCTGTAAAGAACATGGGATTGAAAGAACTAAGACATCACCCTATACCCCTCAGCAAAATGGAGTTGCAGAGAGGATGAACATGACGCTAATGGAGAAGGCTAGGAGTATGCTTAGTGGAGCTAGTCTCGAACAAAAGTTTTGGGCTGAAGTTGTTGCCACTGCTTCCTACCTGGTAAACAGGTCTCCTACCTCGGCTCTTGTTGGTAAGACACCCATGGAGGTATGGTCTAGTAAGAAGCCTTCAATAAGACATCTTTGTGTTTTTGGTTGTGAGGCATATGCTCATGTGCCTAGGGAGAAGAGGTCAAAATTGGAGAACAAGGCTGTTAAGTGTATCTTCATTGGCTATGGTGTCAATGTGAAAGGGTACAAGCTTTGGGATCCTGTGGCTGAGAAAGTGTTGTATAGTAGAAGTATTATTTTCAGAGAGCTAACACCTTCTCCTGTTGTTCTACAGCTAGAAGAGAAAGAAAAGAAAGAGGATGTGGTTCAGTTTCCTTCTACCCTTGAGAAGACTGAACTGAAAGACCCTATGAGATTTGATGATGAGGAGAGCTCTAGCAGCTCTGAAAGCTCAGAAGAAGAAGCATAACCTCAACCTTAGCCTTTGAGGAGGTCTACACGAACAGAGAAGCAACTTGATAGGTTTGGATATTCATTGCTAGATTCTAGTTGTTCTTTTGCCTTGATTACTAACACTGATGAGCGTAGAACTATGACAGAGGCTATGGGCATGAAAGATGTGAGTTCCTAGAAGGAGGCCATGGAAGATGAGATGACTTCTTTGGAGAAGAACAAAACTTGGGACTTGGTGCCTTTGCTTGAAGGAGGGAAACCTGTTGGTTGTAAATGGGCGTTCAATAAGAAATTCGGTGCAGATGGCAATGTTGAGAAGTACAAGGCTAGATTGGTTGCGAAGGGGTATTCACAAATGGAGGGAATTGATTATGGTGAAATTTTCTCTCTCATTGCAAAAATGACATCTATTCAGTTCCTGTTATCTCTTGCAGCAGCTTATGACTTAGAGGTGGAGCAGATGGATGTGAAGACAACATTCCTTCATGGTGATTTGGAGGAAGAGATTTAAATGTCACAGCCAGAGCATTACATAGAAAAAGGTAAAGAAAATTTGGTTTGCAAGTTGAAGAAGTCTTTGTATGGTTTGAAGTAATCTCCTAGGATGTGGTACCTAAAATTTGATGCCTTTGTGTTGTCTATTAGATTTCTGAGGTTGAAATCAGATCATTGTGTGTATTACAAATTTGACAATGATCTCATTCTTATTATTGCATTATATGTTGATGATATGTTGTTAATTAGGAATGGTAAGAATATTGTTTCTGATTTGAAGTCTCAGTTGTTAGCATAGTTTGAGATGAAGAATTTAGGGGCAGCCAAGTACGTTCTGGGAATGGAAATCAGAAGAGACAGAGCAAATAGAAAACTTTGGTTAAGCCAGCGTAAGTATGTGAAGACCGTGTTGGAGAGATTCAACATGGTAGATTGCAGACCATTGAGTGTTCCTGTTTCTTTGGGGATAAACTTATCTGTTAATGATTCTCCAAAGTCTCCTTCTGAGATGGAGGATATGAGTAGAGTGCCTTATGCTAGTGTTTTTGGTAGTTTGATGTATGCTATGGTTTGTACAAGAATAAACATTGCCCAAGCAATGGGAGTCCTTAGTCGGTTTATGACTAATCTTGGATGGGTACATTGGGATGCAGTAAAGAGAGTGTTCAGTTATTTGTGAGGTACTTCTGAGTATTTCCTATGTTATCATGGTAATCCTACAAGACCTCCTCATTCCGTAAGTATTCATGGATTTGTGGATTCTGATTGGACTGGTGACATTGACAGCAGGAGATCGACCAGTGCTTATGTGTTACTATTTTCAGTGGTGCAATCAGTTGGATGAGTAAGCGGCAACCTATGGTCACTTTGTCCCTGATAGAAGCTGAGTACATGACAGCTACTCATTCTTGCAAGGAAGACATTTGGCTTAAGAGGTTGTGTTCAGATATTGGTGTTGATGCAGGATAAATTACTATCTGTTGTGACAGTCAGAGTGCAATTTTCTTAGCAAAGAATCTGACTTTCCATGCCAGAACAAAGTATATTGATGTACAGTTTCATTTTGTGCAAGACATGGTGGAAGATGGGAAGGTGATATTGGAGAAGATAGACACTTTGAAGAATGTTGCAAATGCATTGACGAAACCAGTGGGCACTAATAAGTTTAGATGGTGTTCGGAGTCTATGGGCCTCTCGCCCTATAGCAATTAAATCTTGTTATTTCTATTGGCTCTTACAAGGTGTTCAACAAGTGGGAGAATCTTGGGATTTAAGATGTCTCAGCCTTGGTAAATTTCTGACATTTACTTTTTACTGTGGTAATTAATTTTTACTGTGTAGTAAATTTCTTGTTTACCGTGCTCTGTCATCTAGTAACTTGACATGGTGACTTGTCGGTGACTGGGAGGTGACATGGAAGGTGATGTGGAAGTTGATTTTGTCCTCACATGGAGGATATGTGTCCCATATTATGGTAGAGGTTTTCTTCCATGTGTCAACATCTTGTGAAGTGTGTAAGGAGTTATGACGTGTAAGTGTTATGATGGATTCCTATTACAGATTCTATGATGCGTAAGAGTCAAGTATAGAAGGTTCTATTACAGTGAAGACAAGTGTCGAAGAGCATCTTTGGGGAAGGCATCGTTGGGCGCCCAAGGTGGGTTATGACATGTAAAAGGAATATGCTATTTTTAGGCAGTTATGACAGATTCTCTTATAGCTGTAAGAGCTGTCATGTATGATAGATTCTATGATAGCTGTAAGGTGCGTAAGAGCATCTGTCGTAACCTATCTTGGGATTAGTTGCCCACATTGGAAGGCATGTTGTGACAAGTGTAAAAACCTTGTAATGTTGACAAGTGTCCTTGGGCATGGGTAATGGGCCATGAGGCCAAGTTGGATGCCCATCTCTAGAAGCTTCTCATTTTGCCTTGTAAACTCTATATAAACAGGTGCTTGGAGTAGGAGATGCATAGTTTGATTGACATGTATTGTTATGCTACCAGAATCACTCCAGAAATGACATTTGAAGACTCCTAGAAGAACTTGCATTGCAAGTGTATTGTAAACTATTATTGTTTTGATAATACATTGTGTAGGTTTTAGAGTGTGGGATTTTTCTCCTGAAAGGGTTTTCCCCGTGATATATCTTATGTCTCTCTCTCTGTCTACATTCTTCTATTGTGTATGTTATTGAAATCTCTATGTTATTATCTTAACATCACTATAATTGTAAGGTTTATAAAGAATTTGCATACTACTTCCCTCATTAGATTAGTGTAGGAAGCATATTCCGTGTACCTTGCTTCCTTTCAATTCTAATCCTAACCCTAATTCTACCCTTAGATCTAGTTAACCCCAATTCTAACTCTAAGCCCAACCCTAATTCTAACCATAGTTGTAACCCTAATTCAAACACTAATTCTAATTGTAACCCTAACCCTAATTATAACCGTAATTGTAACCCTAACCCTAATTCCAATTATAATGCTAACCTTAATTTTATCCCTAAGCCTAATTCTACCCCAATGCTAATTCTATTACTAATTTAAACCCTAATTCAAAGCCAAATTATAACTCTAAGCGTAACCTTAATCTTGATAGTAATGCTGACCCTATCTCTAACTTTAGTTTTAACAATAATTCTAACCATAACCCTAACCTTAACGTAACTAAAAGCCTAAGCCTAACCCTAAATTTAAACAAATGATAACCATAATTCTAACCGTAGATCAAACCCTAATTATAACCTAAACCCTAACCCTAATTGTAGCCTTAACTTCTAATTTTAGACCTAATCCCAACCCTAACCCTAATTCTAATCATAAACCTAGCCCTAACCCTAACTCTAATTCTAACCCTAATTCTAGCCCTAAACATAATTCTAACCATAAAAATAATTCTAACCCTATTTTAATTGTAACCCTAATTTTAAAAAAACTATAACCCTAATTCTAATCATAGATTGAACCTTAATTCTAACCTAAACCCTAACCCTAACCCTAATTGTAGCCCTAACTTCTAATTCAAACCCAAATTGTAAGGATAACCCTAACCTTAACCTTGACAGTAATGCTAACCTTAACTCTAATTCTAACCCTAACCCTAATTCTAACCTAGACCCAAACCCCAACCCCAACCCTAATTCTAACACTAATTCTAACCATAACCCTAATTCTCTCCCTAATTCTAACCCTAACCACAACCCTAATTGTAACCATAGTTGTAACCCTAATTTTAACCCTGTTACATCAGAAAATGTCTCCCTAGGACTTTTTCCCTCCTAAGTTTAGCTCATGGGTCCTTTAGGTGTAATCATGCATGTTCATTTTAACTCCCGATGGAAATCCCTGAAAACCCATGTTAAATGGGATCTAGGGGACAGTGATGAACTTGACCTTGCCTTGAAAATGGTGCCAAGGGCTTGGGTGCCCGTGCCCTAGTCCTGCCCTATTTGGTGTGGTCCCAAATTTTAAATGTTAGTTATGTGTTCGTTAAGAGGTTTTGTTGCTAACATCTCAAGTTTGAATTACAAAATTAAAGCGGGAATGCATATATAAGCATGTTTAGGGATTCATTTGTAAACTAGAAGATGATTATGAACTTTTGGCACACTTGTGATTTTAGAGCATTAAAAGTATTCATTGTTGCAGAGTAGTCTTGTTATTGTGTTTGTTATACAGATTTGGGCTTCATCTTCTCATGATGTGAAGAATTTTCATCTACATGGGAGCTACACCTCTGAGGTGACATCTATTTGTGTTTTCAATCATTTATCAATTAGTTTTTGCCTCTATCCCATAGGGATAGACACTCTCTATCTAAAAACGATGTTTGGAAGACTCGAATGTCCTTTCAGGGCTTGATTGAGGCAAGCTCCTAGACACCACAACCCCCAACCCCCTTCTTTGTGCTTGCAGGTAACAAGTTTCGTGTTCTACGGAAGTGGAGTTGCAAGAGGCTTTGATAGAGTTTGGAGATCTCGTATCTGAAGGAAAAGCAGGACCTGGACTTGGGCACTCGTTCTGAGGCCCTTCGGATCGCCAAAGCAGAAAACCTCTGTGACAATGGTGATTAGTTGCAGACCAATTTCTGAAGTCTGTAGAAACTACCACCTTGGGCTTGGGCACCTACTCTTTAGCCCCTGGCTTTTCCACATTTTGAATTCCAATGTCTGGTATGTATCTACTCTAAATATTTCATCTCTGTCTGTGAGCATTTGTCGTGATTTATCCATATTTTTACGATTTTGTGAAATTAGGGTTTTAAGTGTAATCAGGCTTTAATTAATCAATTGATTAGCAAATTTCAAGTTTCCTCTTCATTCCAAGTGACATTAAATTTGTAGCAGATCCCTCTTGCAAGAGTTGTGGCTTAACTCGGTTTGTGTCCTTGAATGTAAGGTGTGAAAGGAGGATTTAACCGAAACACTCGTTGAAATTGCAAACTCCTCTTTTTACACTAAAAAAACCCTAACCATAATTCTTATTGTAAGTAATTCTAATTGTACTACTAACCCTAACCCTAACCCCAACCTTGATTCAAACCCTAACTCTAATTCTAACCCACATTCTAATCCTAAACCTAACCCTATTTCTAACCCTAACCCTAATTCTAACTGTAATTCCAACCCTAATAGTTACCCTATCTCTATCCATAATTCTAATCCTAACCCTATTTCTAACCTAAACACTAATTCTAACCTAATTCTAACCTTAATACTAATTCAAACAAATTATAAATATAGCCCTAATGCTAACCTTAATCCTGATAGTAATGCTAACCCTAACTCTAATTCTAACCCTAACCCTAATTATAACCATAATTCTAACCCTACTGATAACTCCAATTCTATCCCTAACCCTAATTCTACCCTTAGATCTAGTTAGCCCTAATTCTACCCCTAATTCTAACCCTAAGCCCAACCCTAATTCTAATCATAGTTGTAACCCTAATTCAAACACTAATTCTAATTGTAACCCTAATTCTAATTATAATTCTAACCTTAATTTTATACCTAACCCTAATTATTACCCCAATGCTAATTCTATTACTAATTCAAACCCTAATTCAAAGTCAAATTATAACCCTAAGCATAACCTTAATCTTGACACTAATGTTAACCTTAACTCTAACCCTAACTCTAACTTTAGTTTTAACAATAATTCTAACCGTAACCCTAACCTTAACATAATTCAAAGCCTAACCCTAACCCTAACCCTAATTGTAACGATAACCCTAATCTTAATCATAACAATAATGCTCACCCTAACTCTAATTCTAACCCTAACCCTAATTCTAACCTAAACCCTAACCCTAATTCTAACACTAATTTTAACAATAACCCTAAATATCTCCCTAATTCTAACGATAGTTGCAACCCTAATTCTAGATATAATTGTAATACTAACTGTAACCCTAACTCTAACCTAAACCCTAACCCCAACCCTAATTGTAACCTAATTCTAGTTATAAACATAACCCTAACCATATTTCTAACCCTAAATCTAACTTGAACCTTAACCCTAACCCTAACCCTAATTGTAGCCCTAACTTCTAATTCAAACCCAAATTGTAACTATAACCCTAACCTTAATCCTTACATTCTTGCTAACCTTTACTCTAATTATAACCCTAACCCTAATGGTAACCCTCATTCTAACCCTAATCGTAAACCTACTTTTACCCTTAACCCTAATTCTAACCCTAGGTCTACTTAACCCTAATTCTATTCCTAATTCTAACCCTTTGGTAGCTTGCCCTTGCAAAGCATCCATGTCCATGTCTAAATTTTAGTGATTAAAAAACAAAACTTAAATAGAAAAGAGTATATTATTATTTTCATCTTCAACATTAAAATCAATATAAAAGACATTGAGACATATCTTTCTAAGTAGAATAGACTCTTGTCATATTTTATAGATTTTCCTAAATATAGGTATTTTCTAATTTATTTAATTTTAATATTTCTCACCTTATCAATTTACAATCCTATCTCTAAAATTACTTATTATTTTAAAAATCTTATTTTGAGACTTATAAGATTATAGTATAATTATAAAACAAACTTGCTAATAACTTAATGTTGTTTATTTTCGTCTTATTTGACTTTGTATTTAAGCATACTATTCAATTGATTTCTCCATAGATCATTTGTATGTACATAAATATTTAAACCATTTTATCTAATTTTAAATTGATATGTATATATATTTATATTGAATAAGAGTGAATGAGAAATTTTCAAAGGAACAAATTTTATTAATTTTTACAAATATATTAAAAGAATCATCTTAAAATAAATTTCATTTGAGACTTACATTTCATAGAGAATTTATAAAATAGATTCCTTTAATACATGAATCGTGACCCGCATAATATTTTAAAAATGAGGTTTCATTTTTTCTGTATTTAATGAAATTGTAGCAAATAGAATTTATGTTTTCTGCCTACAAAAAGCCCTCTGAAGAAGAAGAATATGGAGGCACCATGCACAATTCCTCATAATTGAATGTTTCGTAGTTGTTTCACCTTCATTGGGGATCCACACATCCCCAATATCAATTTCCCTTTGCTAAAAAAGCAACCAAACTGTATCAAATTTGGGCTTTTCAATTTAAACTTTAAAGAAACAAAGGATTTCAAATAAATATTAAAAGATATTTAAAAAATATAATACTATAATACTATCGTGGATATGGAAGAATCTCTGTAGCATATTATTGCTTTCAACATGAGGACGTTTGGTTGCTTGGATCGATTTCTGGGAAGGTGATGAACTTTTGTTTTCTATTCACACTCCCCTTCAACTTACCTCAAATCTTGCAATTTGGTATGCTCCCCTGAGTTATTTTCTTTTATATATTAAATTTGTCAAGAAGCAATTGAAATGCCTATTTGTTTCATGTTCTCTATTGACGTGGATCGTAGCAAAAAAAATCAATATTTTGATTTAAATTAGTTTTTGAATTTTTTGATTTTTTACTAGATTTTTGTGTATAGGAATTTGAATCTTTTAGCTCTTCCTTGCCATTGTAGAATGCCTCTCGGTGTAAAGATAAAAAAGGATAGGGAAAAAAGAAGAAGAAAAGGAATCTAAACCTATCTTCAAACCATCCATAGACTATTATACGAATGAAAAAAATTGATGGAAAACCATTCCTCATTAGACTCATTAACCACAATCACAACATAGGAAGGTGTGATCTTCAAAGGAACAAAATCCACGTGCATGATTGATGTTGAATTTTTGCTCACACAAATGCACATCAAGTTGACTATGCAAAATACCTCACCATCAACAAGGCATTAATGATGTGAAACACATATTAAATTTATTAGACATTCATTGAATTAAATGCATGGAAAAATAAAATAAAACAAATTTAGAGTTTGGAAAACACCATAAAATGAAAACCTAAAAATGGAGCAAAATTTGTATATTGTGTTTCAAAATAGGTTTTCAAGGGTTTCCAATCTTTTTGTATTTTTGTCCTATCCCTCATTACATTTGAGTTGAAATTTGACTTGTAGGCGCATGCCATATTATCTATGTGCACACTTCCCAAGTGTCATACACACCCACCTGAAGCTTTCCCTATAATTAGGTGTTAAAATTATTGAGTGATAGCTCATTAATGTCTGAATTAGGCTCATCTTCACATTCATCATCACCATCATTTACAACCATATCAAAAACTTCATTTGTTCTTGTAAGCACAAAAATCACGAATATCCTCCACGAGGAGCTCTATGATGATTCAAATCCTTGTCACGTACATGTAAGCGTGAAATAATGTCCTTTAAGCAGCAAGCCTCTCGATGAGGTGTCCTCTTTCTTGTCTTGTGTCATTTCTTCTTTGTCGATTTCTCTCTCTACCCATTTGTGACGCTTTTCGACACTTGTTGTGACACTCATTGACTCACATTTTCTAAGATTTTGCACCTGCTCCTAAGCCTTGTGAGTGTCTTGTAGGTGAGTTTTCACCTCTCCCCTATGTTTTTCATCCTATGCACCTCTAGAATCCTTCTAGAGGTCCCCCTTATCCATCTCCCGCTTTCAGTTTTTAGTTCCACTCAACCAATCCAAATCTCCCCCTATTATTTCTATATCTCCCTCGGGAGATCCTGCTAACACAAGTGGAGATTTGGATTCTTGCACATGACTAACTTGTTTTTTGAGGCAAAACCCCTCCGTTTCTTCTCTTCTTGGATATCCCAACCTAATTTTCTACATTTGACCCTGTCTAGCCTGGATCTCCCCTGGGCGACCCATGGTCGCCCAGGGGACCCTGCCATTTTTGCAGCCGCAAAAAAACTTGAGTTTCTCACTCGTTTTTACTCCGTTTTCGCCTATTTTTCTTCCAATTTGCATGGTTTTTGATGCCTATTATAGAGTTAACTATTTCATGCACCCACACATGCATAATTAGCTCTATTTGATCTCAAATTAACTTTTCAATCAATCTCATGCATTCCCCACCTCCATTTCCTCTTTAGTGATAAGCTATCATTGCTTCATCACTCTCTAATTAATTGAGTTCACTCTCTAATCAATTAAGTGAACCCCCCAATCAATCCTTGTTAACTCATCAATCAAATGAGTTAACTTCTCAATCAATCCCTTCTTCTAAACCTATAAATAAACCCCTCCCTCAAGCACAAAGGGAGGCAAATTCATTGTGCACACAACTCTTGCCAATTTTTGCTCTCCAACTTAGCATTCAAATGCTCTCACAGGATGAAAGTGCCTTTTTATTTATTTGTTCAATCAAGCAACGTCATGTTGCCTCATTCTATGCCATTGTGCTCAACCATAGCTCTCACCGAGCTCATTCAAGATTCATCAAAGCTTCTTTTTGCTTCTTTGTGTCATTTTTGTCATCAAGAGGATCTCTCGCTGCCACAAAAGGACTTGAGGTTGCCATTAACAAGGATTGCTGAGGGTAGTGGAGTCACACAAATCTTCGTTTCTCTCAGGTTCCTTCATTGTTTTGTTCAATTAATAGCAATTAGAAAATCAAATTTGCTCTTGGGAACAGTAAAACATTGCTTTTTCCTTGATAATTAGATCTTGCATGTTAGATTAGTTGCTTTCATATTTCTAGATCTAGATTATTAGAAGAAGCATTTTCCCTTTTCTTTAGATTAGCTTACTTCAAAATCATCAAAAACCCAAAAAACATAGGTTAACTTTGCATTAGAAAAGTCATATTAGATTGCATACATATTTCCTTTTCATAGATTAAAAGCACCTTTTATTTTTTGAAATACTAAAAAAGCACAAAAAAATGTTTTGCATATCATTTAGTTTGCATGCATATAGAAAACCCTAGAATAGAAAAAATTGCAAACCCTCGATTCCATCACGAGGTAACCATAGTTAAAACGATCCAATCAAACCCTCGATACCATCACGAGGTAGAAACAAGTCAAAACAAAGTCAAACCCTAGGTCAACTAAACCCTAGGTTGAAACCCTAAAATCTAGTTAAGGTTAGCAATCACACAACTTCCTCTATCTCGGCTCTCGAATTTACTTAGGAGTGAGAGGAGATTGGGTGAGGGCTATCTGTGACGAGATCGAAGAGATCCATCCAAGACCACAACAAGAAGCATTTGTTCTACCACAAGGAGACCCATTCGTCCTCCTATTGTTAGAAGAAACTAGACAACACCAGATACAACAAGAACTCATTCAACACATACAAAGACAAGAAAACATAAATGAACAGAACTGCCTACCCACGTAGAGTTGGAATCTAAGAAATCCTAACAAGAGAAGAGAAACCAGTGACCCTTCGAGTCATAGGGTTATCTCAACTACAACCACAATCGAACAAAACATACAACAAAGCACATAACAACAAAGGCTACAATACTTGCCGACCCCTCTTTGCAAAGTCCAGCTCTCTAATGTGCCAGACCCCCACCATGTCTCGCCTCCTCTCAACTAGCTAATTCCACATGAGCGAGAGTGACGTGGCGGATCACCCCGTGGCAAGGAGGGAAAGGGTCTGTGTGTGTGCTGAAATCTGACTCGATAGCCCTAGGCAACCAGAGTCACGATTTTGAGCGTACATATTTTGGTGAACCCGACGTGAAAACACCCCTGAATATGACGGAAGCTGACTTAAACCAACGAAACATTCTCTCAAGAGAACCAGAAACCCCTTCCTTTAGAAGGTATGTGCTGCTGCATCTTGATGCACCAATCACCAATTGCTATAACTAAGAAGATTCAGATTATGAACAAGATCAAAGAGAATTTAGGCATTCTCTAGCTTGGGAAAACTACCTGGCCATACCAAATGTGCCACATAAAGCTAGAAGGATAAGGTCGGAGATACATTGACCTAAGCAACCTTCCACAAGCACATCGAGTACTCATCTTGATGAGGAAGTTAAACGGTTGGAAAAGCATCTACAAGAAGCCAAAGATGCTAAAGAGGCATTAAGGATTGCCTTACAAGAAGAACATAAGGAAAACGCCGCATGTGAGGAAGCACATCACCATGAAAATATTCAAAGAGAACATCCTAGAAATGAAGAAACACCTAGAGCTGCTACTCCTGCAGATTTAACTGCAACTCTAGTACAAAGAATCAAAATTTTGGAGGCAAAGCAAGCTACTCCAGAAAGAAGGCATAAGTCTCATGAACAGGACTAGGGGGCATCTCAAAATCCCCCCTACCTCAATTATTATTTGCGAAATGCTAGTAATGACACATGTCTGAATGGGAATCCTCCTATTCAGAACAATCCAACAAATTTGACACTGGGTTATCAAAACCCACTTACGGGGTTATTACTATCAACCCCACAATCTCAAAGTGCCTTTTTAGGAACGTATCTCGAATATTTGAAGGAACCTTTGGACTAGATCAACCTAGAAACAATGGGTACTACCCTCGAGACAATTACCAAAGTTGAAACCGCAACAGAAACAGGAATGGAAATGACGGAAGATATGAGAGGCCCACATATGAGTTCAACCAATTTTGTTCTTTTCATAGAACAAGGGGGCATAGCATAGAATCTTGTAGGGAATATAACAGATTCATAGCAAGACTACCGGAAGACCAACAATGTTTTTTCATAGAAATGTTCTTAAACCCACAGGAGGTCATGCCAGATAACAAAGATACAAGGCAAAATCAAGATTCAATAGCGTCACAAAACACAAACATGAGAATTTATCAGGACCGTTCCTCGCACATAAAGATACAGAAATGACAAACGAAAATAAAATAGTGCAGAGTGGTAACCCCAAAATCCCACCACAACTGGGACAAAAAGGAGAAGCTAGGATGATGGGGTTAGTCGAGATTATGCACAACGAAGAAGAAGAGGAAGACCGTGAGGATGAAAATGAGCAAATATAACTATATGAGGGTACCATCTCAATAGTAGAACTGATACCAGCTCCAATCAGACCTTATGAGCTCATAGAAGACTTAAAGAAAACATGTGCACACATTTCGTTCATTGATTTACTCAGGAACCCCCCTTCACATCGCTTCGCATTACTAAAAGCAACAGGTCTAAAATACCTCAACCAAATTACACCACCACCTAGTGAACAAGTCAATCACGTGGACTACGACCTCATCCCACCAAACTCAGAACTTAAAGATCCAGGGTTTTTCTTCGACTTACAACAGATGCCTTTTGAGGCAGAGTTAACAAAAAAAGGGGACCCGACACTATACTTCAAGTGTGGATCTATGATACATGCATCAAACAAATGTTGATCGACAATGGGGCCACGGTGAATATAGTTCCTTTCTCCCTATTAGAGAGGATGGGTTATGGACACACCAATATCATCGCCTCAAGAGATACTCTAAGTGGGTATGACAATCTAAAAGTGGCTACCATAGGTAAAATTACCCTTCCAGTAACTTTGGGACCCAAAACTATTCCAACCACTTTCTATGTCATCTATAAGGACACAGGATATAACTTGATTCTTGGAAGGCCATGGATACACAGAATGAAGGCTGTGCCATCTACACTATTTCAGGAAGCTCGATTCTTACATTTAGGGAAAGTATATGTCACAAAGGGAGATCCAGAGCCTTTCAGTATGTTAAAATCAAATGCGCCAAACAAACGCATAGGTATCCCCATCGACTACGAGCTCCTTACCAACAAGTTAACCGTCCCGAATCCCACACCTCAGTCAATATGCATCAAACAAATGGAAATCCTAGAAAAGACCATAAATGCTGCAGAGATCAAAACTTTAGAGAACAAGCCATTTTCAAAGCAAAAGGAAATAGTTCCCAAAGAGAAGACAAAGGAGATCATCAAGTTGATCGAGCTAGATGGAACACTCCAATTTCCCCTAGAGATACTCATGATTGACATCTAAGAGGCCTACAACCTCTTCCCTTGCATAGGGGAAAAGACTCATAGAACCAAAGGACCAGTGTTTAAAACCACTACATTAGATATGAGAAATGTAGACCCACATGCCTTCTCAGGTGCTGAGGAAGACATGATAGAAAGTTATACTCCACTGACACCCTTAAGTGAATCACGTGTCCCCAAGACACTAGAAGAAATAGAATTGTATGAGCCTCTCACACCAACAGAGGATTCACATCAACCAGTGATACCCATGGAGGAGGCTCATTCTATTGATAACGAATCAACCAATGCTATAGGAATGTTGCCTAGAATGTTGATGGTATCACAACTGCAAGAGAAACCAACCACCTCGACCTTGTTTCAATCAAATGAACTCGATGAGTGGGAAGCACCTCTGGTACAAATTGAAATGGTTGAAAGACTTCCTGATGAAGATGGAGAAAGTGAAGGCATCTTTCATAGGGAATGGAAGATGAGAGTGACAGTTGGTGTTGATGACCCTGCCATTTTCAAACTACCAAAGAGTTACATTGGATATGCCATGGACCTAAGACCAGAACCAAATGGGAGGACAAGTATCAGCTTTGTCCCTCCTGATGAGCAAAGGGAGCCATAAACTCCCCTTGAGTTATGCCAATTCTTGCAAAGAATCCAAGAGAGACCAGATGTAAAAATCTACATGTAAGAACAGTTCGACTTGTTCGCAGAATTACTAAATTGTGATGGAGTCTTATTGGACCCCTTCTCATCAACAAGCCTTTCGAGACCTAATTCGTCTCATGCTGCCAAGAGAAACCACCAAGCTGGTAGTAATAGATTAAAATGAAAAACCTTACAGAATAGGAGAACTTGTCCTAAGAAGAGGTAGCATGAAGAACAAGAAAAGAAGGCGAAAAAGAGCTTTTTGGAAGACTGGAAAGGTCCTTACATGGTTAAAGAAGACGTCAAAAATGATGCCTATCTCTTGTGCACAATGGAGGGAGAGGAATTTGGTGAAATAGTCAATGCCTTTCACCTCAAGAAATATTATGTCTATAATACAAAAAAATCATAAAACATTAAAAATACAAAAAAATTATAAAAAAATCAAAATGTCAAGAACAATTTGTTTCTTGCATTTCTGTTTCATTCTGTTCATCTTGCATTAGTGTGACTTGATCTTGTATTATTTTTTTCTTAGTAAGGAGTCTAATGCTGTCTAGATATACATCATCCTTTCAAGACCTAGAGATTCCCCATTTTTCACAATCGCCAATATCCCCTTTTCAATCCTAGTGATTCTAATCAAAACCTAGCTCTTAGCTTTACACTGATCCCAGTCTTATGAATCAAGATGTTAGGTCTAAACAAAGATAGTATTCAAACCTACAGCATTCAAAGGAAGCTTGCAAGTAGACCTTCCCAATTCTTCCCCAGTAGAAGAGAAGTCCAACCATATTACAAAAACTTTAGGTGGTGCTCAGCCCCTTATCTCTCTTGGCCAAAAATGTCAGGAAGATCAAAACTCTGAAACAAGCAATCTAAGATCCAAGTGAATAAAAAATGAGTGATCAAAATAAGAGTGTTGAAAAGTAAGAATTGAGAGATCAAAGTACTGCATATCAAAAGTTCCAAAAAGCATTCATTTCTTGAAAAGCCAAAAAATCCAAAAAAATGAGAAAAATCAAGTGAGGAAAATACAAAAAAAAAGCAAAAAAAGAGAGGTACAAAAAAAAAGTGAAAGAGAGAAGATTGTTGAATGTCCGTACTCTTGGGTGGAGATCAATCTAAGTTTGAAGCCTCAAGGATGACATTCTAAGCACACACATGCACTAGCTGAGCAAACTGAAGGTCTAGTAGTCTCTAGGATCATCTTCTATCTAGGGGCCCTTGCTCTTCCCCTTCTATCCTTTACCTCGGGTCTACTTTGCTTGCCATCTATGATCTAAGTCTAGTGAACACCAATAAAATTTGCTACTTGTCTAAGTTGAAAGCTTGTCATGTTGTCTCATCTAGATAAGGATCAATGTTTATCCTTTAATGGAGTCTAGAAATCATAAACGCTCCATATTCATTACCACTCCCCACTTGAGTTTTCCTGAATCCTATCTCACAGTCTTGAATAGATCTCTTATATCAGGACAACTTGCAATCCCCTAAATAAAAAATTGTATCTAAGAGCAGTCATATTGTTTGTTCCACATTGCATTCATGCCAAAAATTAGAAAAAGAGTCTCAAAGCAATAAAGTCAAATGTCATATCTCATGACATTTAGTAGAAGTAGAAGTTTCATTTGCAACATTTCTTGTGTTCTTGCATTATCATATTGTGAACTACATCTCATATATATGTCATAAAAAACTACAAAGATGTCATTGTTATCATACTTGCATCATTAAAAGAGTTGAAAAGGTCAAACATAATAAAAAAGTTCCCAAAACCTCCAAACATGCACAAGAGATGAGTACAAATTTGATAGGAGAAAACCATAAAAGAATAAACTTTCATAGATACATCAGAAGTTTACATGTACAAGGGTATCAAAGAGCTATGACAAAATGCTTTCGAGAGAAGTAGAGGCTCCCCATACAAGGGGGCACGATTTCAAGAAAGGAAGTCAAGGGCGGTTCCCTCCCACAGAACCCTCAGGACTTTGGCTCCTCCCTCTACGAATAGCACTCGTCGCTCTGTGAGACCTATGAGAGTGAGGTGCTTTGCTATGAGCATGTGACCATGAAGGCCTCGCCATACTAGCATCACGTCATCCAAAATTAAGGGGAGCCATCTCTCAGAGTCCTGATTCTCACCCTTGAGTGTGTCAACCTGGGTCTTCAACCCTGTATTTATCTGACATCCATGATAGACAATAGAAAAAATGTCAGTGTGTTGCCCCACAGCAGGGGGCACACCAGGATCATCTAAAAGATGATCATGAGTCATCCTAGTGAAGGGAGAAGCTAATCCGATATTAATCTCATGAACAAAGTCCCTCCACTCTTTGACACTGCTTGAAATAGCAAATCAAAAGAAGAACAAGTTAGTTCCCGTGAAAAGAGAAAGGACAAGAGTACGAAAAGTGACTAGATTCAACTTATGTGGATCACTAGGCTGCCAATCAGGATCAAGCTGTCGCATCACCTCATCTAAATGAGGAGGTCGAGGAACAATAGGACGACCCTCGGGGATATCAGGAACATCATCTGAATCATCAATGTCATCAAAATCCTCATCCTTGGGGAGGACCACGTCTGATGAATCATCACCATCTGGAACGTAGTCCTCGTCAGTGGACTCTGAGTCCACAGTTACAATCAGAGATCGGGAAGGAGTTCCTCTCCCTCCCCTCTATCCTTGTCTCGAACCCCTAGTAATGAAGACTCCTGGAGTCAAAGGGGTCCAAATGACTGTCCTCTGCCCAATCTCACCCATCTCCTAGACAGTTCGATAGCAAGTAGACACTGGGGGCAAGCCCTCGGGGACATCCTTGCCAAACGGTTGTAAGACATGATCAACCCAATGGGCCTCAACCAGGCCATTACAATCTATAATCTCAGATACCTCGCGACAATACTCTTTGATCTCGCCATCTTAGGCCCATGATCCCTCCATGTCACGATAAGGATCAAAGATCATGTAGTCATCAGTAAGAGTAGTAACAGTGGGTAAAGAAGCATCAAAGTGACCAACATGCATCCACCTCGTTGCTCTCTGTAAGCGCCTATCTGGAAGAGGAATGAGCTTCTAATAGGGCCTCATGTGCTCAAATATCCATGTCATAGTCAAAGAAGAGTGGCTAAAAGCTAGAGCCCCTCGCCATGAAATCTGATAGAAGTCTCTGTAAACCATATCCAAGATGTTAGGTCCCCAAGTGTAAACTTTGCCCTCCTTAATCTCACGAATGATGGGTGCCCAACACCATCTCAGACGAGTCGAGGCCTTGTCTCCCGACAGCCTCGATGCAATCAATCCAATTAGGAACCTCCTCAAGAGTGAGATGCGGAGTCATGGCACATAAGTAAGCTAAACTCCTGTCTGATCCCTAGGGTGATTGACCCCCATAAATGCAGCCCAAGGAGCCTTGTACTCGAAGGACTCACTAACTGGAAGAGCCAAAGGTTGTCCTCTCATAGGAACCCCAAGTATGCGATACACATCATAAAGAGTGATAGTCCACTCCCCAGAGATCTGCAGGAACCTGAATGTGTTTCTGTCCACATCCCAGTAAGTCAAAATGTCACAACATATATGAGAAACAAGATGAACATAGGCACATGGCAAACTCTAGCTAGACCTGCCCTCTTAGAATAGCACGATCCTCAGTACTCAACAAAGAAAACATCCTTGAGAGCCATCCTTGCTCTCGGCAGGCATTCCATCGGATATGCATGTCCTGCAAAATCAGAAGAAAACTTTAGATTAGATCTCGTAAACTCCAAAAATCCCTAAAAATCATAAAACTGTAGAAAACCTAACATAAAAATAGCGTATAATCCTTCAAAATTGCAATAAACAGGCAAATGCAGTAGCTAAAACATGTCAGATCGGAGTGAAACAAGCGTTAAACAACTTGAAAATTCAGTCAAATTCAACCCAACAGGGTCGCCCCCGGGCGACTCAGGTGTTTTTTCAGATCTCCCCTAGGTGACCCTGCCTGACAAAAGGGGTGACCCTAGAGGAGGATCCCTCAACCAAAAACTACTCTAAAAAGCTCATTTTTTGACCAATTTTAGAAAACAAAAAACCAATCTTGCTCTAAATGACGAGATAAACGCAATGCAACAGAGAAAATCGTAAAAAATAGACAATTTCAAGAGATTTTTCACAAAATTTAAACTAGGGTTTAGAGAAGAGTTTTCCACCGATTGCATACCCGATTCTCCGCGGCTGAAGAAGAGGTGGCTATATTCGTGATCTCCTCGACGATACCTTTCTAACGACTGCTCACACGAACGATTTCGTTGCCATTTCACTCTGATCTCACAATTTGACTTGCTTGATTTGCCCTTAGCTTAGTTTCAGTTATGCATTTTTAGATTAGTTCTTTGCTTTTATGCATCCGTTTCGTGCATTGTTTTGTGTGCTCTCATCCCTACAGGTCAAAACTGACAAAGGCAAGCAACTAGTTGAACTCAAACAATCCATGGTAAGTCCGTCATTTCAGTTTTCATTATTCATTTTGATATATTTAAATACCGAACTAATACTAGTTATTGTAGGTACAAATTGCGGGAAAATCGACAACAGGTAAGGCCTAGTTCAGGAACGGTACCTACCTTTCATGTAGAATACCGTCCCTGAGGGGGCAAATATGTAAGCACAAAAATCACGCATAGCCTCCACGAGGACCCCTATGATGATTCAAATCCTTGTCATGTACATGTAAGCATAAAATAATGTCCTTTAAGTAGCAAGCCTTCGATGATGTGTCCTCTTTCTTGTCTTGTGTCGTTTCTTCTTTGTCGATTTCTCTCTCTCCCCGTTTGCGATGCTTTTCAACACTTGTTGCGACACTCGTCGAGTCACATTTTCTAAGCTTTCAACCTTGCTCCTAAGCCTTGTGAGTGTCTTGTAGGTGAGTTTTCACCTCTCCCCTATGTTTTTCATCCTATGCACCTCTAGAAGCCTTCTAGAGGTCCTCCTATCCATCTTCCACTTTCGGTTTTCAATTCCACTCAACCAATCCAAATCTTCCCCTATTATTTCTAGATCTCCCATGGGAGATCCTGCTGACGCAAGTGGAGATTTGGATTCTTGCACATGACTGACCTGTGTATGGAGGCAAAACCCCTCTGTTTCTTCTCTTCTTGCATCTCCCAACCTGATTTTATGCATCTGACCTTGTCCAGCCCGGATCTCCCAGGTGACCTAGGGTCACCTCCCGAGCGACCCTATTGGAAAAGGGGACGACCCTGCCGTTTTTGTAGCCACGGAAAAACTCGAGTTTCTCACTCGTTTTTGCTCTGTTTTCACCCATTTTTCTTCCACTTTGCATGGTTTTTGATGCCTATTATAGAGTTAACTATTTTATGCACCCACACATGCATAATTAGCTCTATTTGATCTCAAATTAACTCTTCAATCAATCTCATGCATTCCCCCACCTCCATTTCCTCTTTAGTGATAAGCTATCATTGCTTCATCACTCTCTAATCAATTGAGTTTACTCTCTAATCAATTAAGTGAACTCCCCAATCGATCCTTGTTAACTCATCAATCAAAAGAGTTAACTTCTCAATCAATCCCTTCTTCTAAACCTATAAATACACCCCTCCCTCAAGCACAAAGGGAGGCAAATTCATTGTGCACACAACTCTTGCCAGTTTTTGCTCTCCAACTTAGCATTCAAATGTTCTCACAGGATGAAAGTGCCTCTTGCTTTATTTGTTCAATCAAGCAATGTCACGCTGCTTCATTCTATGCCATTGTGCTCAACCATAGCTCTCACTGAGCTCATTCAAGCTTCATCAAAGCTTCTTTTTGCTTCTTTGTGTCGTTTGTCATCAAGAGGATCTTCCGCTGCCACAAAAGGACTTGAGGTTGCCATTAACAAGGATTACTGAAGGTAGTGGAGTCACACAAATCTTCATTTGTCTCAGGTTCCTTCATTGTTTTGTTCAATTAATAGTAATTAGAAAATCAAATTTGCTCTTGGGAACAGTAAAACATTGCTTTTTCCTTGATAATTATATCTTGCATGTTAGATTAGTTACTTTGATATTTCTAGATCTAGATTATTAGAAGAAGCATTTTCCCTTTTCTTTAGATTAGATTACTTCAAAATCATCAAAAACACAAAAAACATAGGTTAACTTTACATTAGAAAAATCATATTAGATTACATACATAATTTGCTTTCATAGATTAAAAGCACCTTTTATTTTCTGAAATACTAAAAAAACACAAAAAAATGTTTTGCATATCATTTAGTTTCCATGCATATAGAAAACCCTAGAATAGACAAAATTGCAAACCCTCGATTCCATCATGAGGTAACCATAGTTAAAACGATCCAATCAAACCCTCGATACCATCATGAGGTAGAAATAAGTCAAAACAAAGTCAAACCCTAGGTCAACTAAACCCTAGGTCGAAACCCTAAAATCTAGTTAAGGTTAGCAATCACACAACTTCCTCTATCTTAGCTCTCGAATGTGCCTAGGAGTGAGAGGAGAGTGGGTGAGGGCTATCTGTGACGAGATCGCAAAGATCCATCTAAGACCACAGCAAGATGCATTTGTTCTACCACAAGGAGACCCATTCATCCTCCTATTGTTAGAAGAAACTAGACAACACCAGATACGATAAGAACTTGTTCAACACATACAAAGACAAGAAAACATAAACCAATAGAACCACCTACCCACACAAAGGTGGAATCTAAAAAATCCTAACGGGAGAAGAGAAACTAGTGACCCTTCGGGTCATAGGGTTATCTCAACTACAACCACAATCGAACGAAACATACAACAAAGTATACAACAACAAAGGCCGTAGTACTTGCCGACCCCTCTCCGCGAAGTCCAGCTCTCCAACGAGCCAGACCCCTGCCGTTTCACGTCTCCTCTCAACTGGCTAATTCTACGCGAGCGAGAGTGATGTGGCGGATCACCCCGTGGCAAGAAGGGAAAGGGTCTGTGTGCGTGCCAAAATCCGACCCGATAGCCCTAGGCAACCAGAGTCACGATTTTGAGCATACAGTTCCAACATTATTCACCCCCCTATTGCACTACTTGCCTCGAATTTTCCTTTCACACAAGCATCAATTACCTTATTTCTATTCAATGTCATGGAAAAGAAATACCTTACACCCCTCGAAGCATGTTCCTTTTAGGGAGCATCATATTTTTACATGTCTAGCACCATTACATCCACATCTAACTTCTTGAGGATCTTTGCATATTTTTGAGTTTGTTCTCTTGCTCACTACCATTAGTTTCAAATACTTCCCACAACAATTGCACCTAGTTACCTCCCCATCAAATGATTCATCACACAACAATTGCACCTAGTTACCTTCCCATCAAATGATTCATCATGTGATGATGTATTTACATTTCAACTATGTAGATGACAACATTCGCACCCCGAAGGATGTGAGGAATATTCACAGTGATCTGTGATGTTATTAAAGAATGTTATATGATAATTACATGGTTACCAAACTTATCTGACTAGTGTACAAAACAACAGGCCTCAAGTGAACCTTAAATGAACTTAGACTCCACTTTTCACATTCTTTAGGAGTCAAATGAGATTGACACCTTTCAAGATCTTGCTCACTATCATAAGAGGGCATATCAGTAGCATCTGAATAATCAGAAGAGCAATGATTGCTCTTTTATGTAGCAAAATGGCTATTGTTGTGATGTTGAATGGGAGGTAAATTCTTTTGACCTTTAGACTTACCTCTCTATTTATAGGATTGTATTCATTTCTAGTTTGTCCATCCTTATATGTGCAGCCTTCCTTTATTTTGTCCGATGTAGATAACCTTTCCTGCAGCTGAACATGATTATCAAGTTGCTTTCTTAAGTCCAGATTCCAGAATTTTACTCACATTTCTTCCTCAAATTGCCATGGACGGTCATTTTCTTCAACAAATAGAAATCCTGGTAAGCTTTTCTCCTTCCTATTAAGCTTTGCATGCCTGGTAACACCCCTGACAACATCCACCTTGTTCATGGGTCTGATCTGGATGGTCACTTGAGTCTCTGACGCTATCATAAGGGACATTTCTTACATTAACCTTTACATGTGATGCACTTAAACAGCCGGATCTTCCGGCATTAAAATCATAAGAGACATTACTTTGCAGATGAAGCATATGACTTTTAATTTCTAATGACATTTCAAGCACTTCAAATGGAATTTCTGGTGGTGGAACCTCGTCACTTATAATTCATTCAACAAACACTTTGTAATCATGTGTAAACTTTCCTGTTTCCCGTCCTCTTGTCCAACCTTCTGCACAAGCGCAAGCCTATTTCAAGACTTCCAGTCTTCGTCCCTTCCTAAGAGCTTGCCATCTTCAAATTCTCTTCAGTAATCTAGAGGATAGGAAAAGAATGCAATTTTCCTTCAAATAGAATATTCTTCTTAGGTTTTCGTTCTCCTTGAGTCCTAGCGATTGAGTCTAGAGGAATCCAATATCCAAGAAACTTATTCTTATCTTCTCCCCAGCCCACAGGCTTGGAGTTCATGTCCAACAGAATCTAATTCCCTAGGAATTACCTCTCCTGGTCCTTAGCAGTTACATTGTTGAATGCGTTATTTGATCTGTTAACGAACACTCTGTAATTTCGTAGCATGGTCACTGTGTTTTTATATATTTTGAGGTTTGGATCATTGAAGGATTCGAGGTTCAGCCCTGAATCCGCCTTTTTTCTTTATGTGATACTAAAATGGACCAGAAACCCCGAAATAGCGAGACGCTCAAGACTTCGGGCCTCCCCATTAGGGCTTAAATTTGGTAGTTGTATAGTTGTATTTAAAGATTTTAGCTGTAAAATACAATAAAAATAAATATTTGATTGTATTGATATACAAGTAATTTATTTTTAAAACTATAAAAAAACAATCAATATGAAAATTTGACTGTATATGTATGTATATATATATATCTTAGATTTTTTTAATAGAATATATCCCAAATTTTTTAGATTTGTTTTTTAACAGAATATATCCCAAATTTTTAGATTTGTTTTTATGAATATAATTATATATTCATTTTAAATATATATCTTTTAGATTTGGTTTTTAATAGAATATATCCCAAATTTTTAGATTTGTTTTTTATGAATATAATTATATATTCATTTTAAATATATATCTTTTAGATTTGTTTTTTAATAGAACATATTCCAAATTTTTAGATTTGTTTTTTATGAATATGTTTATATATTCATTCTAAATTATATAATATATATTTTTTTCATTTATTTTAAAAATTTTTAATAAGAACTTCCCAAATAGATTTATTTTTTATAGAATATATTCATTCTAGTTTTTTGCATTTATTTTTAAATTTTTTAATAGGATCCTCTATTATTTAAGAAATAGATTTGTTTTTTATAAAATATATTCATTCTAAATTTTTAGTTTTTTGCTTTTATTTTTAAATTTTTAATAGGAACTTCTATTATTTTGAAAAAAAAATTCCTTAGATTTTTTTTTTATAAAATATTTTATTTATCCTAGGCTTTTTCACTTGATAAAGCATTCACCAATTTGGATTTTGAATTGAGAAAACTCCAGCTTTATATATAAAAGTTTGACTGCATTTAAAAAAATTAATTCTCACATGACAGGCAATATTGAAGACTAAACTGTAGGAAAAAAATTCCATTTAAGCCCTGCTCCCCATGAATGAGTGTATAACCAAAATAGATCCATTTTTACAATAAAAATAGGATAAATATTTACCACTTTTTGTTGTGGATAAGGTGTAAAATTACTATTGACTGTTTGACCATTGAAGTGGATGATGTTTAAATAGAGTCACCAAAATAGAGATTCATATTATGATAAAAAGAAAATGTTAGTTGTGCTTAAATAGAATTCATGTGATTAAGGTGGCGTAAAACTTCCCTGATATGTCCCATGATTTGAATGGCAGTGCCTTTATAGCATTCGCCTTTTGATTGAATGCAAAATAAAGGAAGAAGGAAGAGCGAAGAGCATACGCCTATCCAAGCCCTCAAAGCTTGAGGATGCAGGATTTAACAGTCTTAGAGTTTTAACAAGTTTTTTGAATGCTCAAAATGACCTTCCAAGGATAAACATGTAGAAAACAAGGAAAAAAATGTATTGAATATTTTAAGCATCCAAGTAAATAGATAGTGATAAATCAGATGAAAGAAAATGATTATAGAAAATAGATGCAAACCATAACTTAAGATTTACGTGGAGAAACTCTTGCAGAAAAAACTCCACACCCAAAGAGATCCTTATCTTGTATTAATCCTTCAAATGAGTTACATCAATATAACTACTACCAGCTATAGATTTCCTCCTTAAACTTATATCTCCTTCACTTAATATATAGGCACCACGAAAACCACAAATCAGGAATTATTTCTAAAAATCACAACACCTAATCAAGAGGAATTAAATAATAAACTTACACTTCCAACTTGTGATTTTATCCACCTTTTTAATGTGCACATGCTAACTAAAAAATATACCTTATCTTATCCAAGTTCTCATTTATCTTTCTTTTTTTTTCATGCTCTTTCTAATCCAACTACTAAAAAATACCTTACAAATTGTCATAGTTGCTTTTAGCAACTTTCATGACAACTAAGTCATAATTACAAATTGTCAAAATATAATTAAATTAAAATATGGAAAAAGTAAGGTTGAGACATTTTCTCAACATTCTCCCACTTATCGAACACCTTGGAAGAGCATAACATAAAATTGAAAGAATAAATCAAGATTTAGAATAAATGAGGCCCATGGCCTCTCTACACCAACTGAACTTTTCTATACTCATTGGCTTAATGAGAGAATCTGCAACATTCTCTGAAGTGTCCACTTTCTATAACATGACTCTGCCACCCACAACCCTACTAGTTGAAATAGCAACCACAAAAAGTTGCTAGCTTATCCAAACTATCCATACCTCAAATCAGGGTAAACACACAATCATATGTAGAACTTCATGCTATCAATATAACAACCCAAATTTGCAAGCAAGTCCCTATATATTCACCATCCTGTAAAAGAAGACTCCAAGGTAACAACACACATGGACATGCAATAAAAACCTCTGAAGCAGCTTATTACAGTAAAGTGTAACTAGTCCAAGAGAGGTACCCCTCTTATATAGAACACATATAACTTCTGAAACTCCCATTGCATGGGTAATGTCAAATTTGAAAACAAGATCACATCATTAACACATCCTCCTATATCACTTCACATAGAGGATGTGATTAACTCCTCTATCATAGTGTCAAAGAAGCATACAATGATATGCAAAATACATCTCTCATTACCCATCCAAATAATTCTCTGAAGTCCTCCAAACCAATGAAGAAAGAGATCAAGGAGAGATACCAAACTATTGCAAAAAAACAATGAAGTACAAACAACAACACTTGACTCCATACAAAACCTCAACTCCATAAACATAAGAACCTTTAGGAAGAAGGCAATATACCAAGAAAGAGAGAACCTGTAAATCAAACCATATTCTTGTACCACACTAACATGTGCCAAACTCTATAAAGTAAAATCTCCTTCAACACTCCCAAACTCAAAGGATATCAACATCTAACATTCAAATTATGATGAAAATATGGCAGCAATAGATATAAACTTCTCACAGAAAATAGATCAAACTAGCCAAACATTCCCATAACATAAGGGAATATGCCCAAAGACACTAACCATCTCCTGCACCTCTACTAACAAATCCTTAGAACTAACCCAAGCTCAAGATCACAAGGAGAACAACAAAAATACATAAAACCATGCATCTACTTCTCAACAAGCCCTCATAACTCAACATTCAAGACTAATGCACATGAGAAGAAAATATACATATAAAGAATGTATTTAATAATTAGGCGGGCAACACCTCTTAGATCATTCACCAGCTGAGTAGACCAAGAGTGGGATACAAGATTGTCTTGTGCATACAACACCAAGCAATATAAGTTTTTAATAAAGATAGCTTTCTCACCATGCCTATGATGGACTCACATCCATTTCTAAGTGTAGGCTACTTGGTCTTTTTGTTGAAAAACATCATAAAAAGTAACCATTCAAACACATATCTCTAAACATAAGAGATATCCAGCCCATCCCAACTCTCTCTAGTATCCATGAGCATTCACCAATAAATCTACATGCCAACTTCAAACTCAACCTACAAAATCATGAATCTCCAATAAATGATTAATACTCAAAAGCAAAGAGAACTACATCCTCTCTAAAGGAAGAACAATAACACCTTTATCAAAGACTCTAAGAGTGCTCCATGAAACAAGATGTTAGCACCTCTTCAAATAATGTGAAGATTAAGTATCTTTTGTCAATAGAACTAAAGATGTCAATGAACTCTCATTGCAACCTAAGGGAAAAAATCTGAGAGCTCCTTATGACACCAACAACCATTGCAAAAGATCATCCATCTTCTAATCAAAGATTGTCCATGGGTCTCACATAGTTATATTATACACTGCAACAACAATAGTTTAGAACCAAAATCTTGAAATAAAGAAGATAGAACACACTATGTAACTGCATAGAACTCCCATTGAAAGTAATACCGAGCTATGCATGGTATCATGACCAACATCATTACCAAAACTCCACTGAAAGTGAACAGAGCTTCTCATGTACCATAACTTACTACTATAGATTCTAATGAACAACTATATCAGGTACTACAAACCATCCTTTTGTCTCACTGCAATAAACATACTAATGCAATCAAGGTGACCAAGAAGAGGCCTACCAAATAGAATCCACATCAGGTAATTCACAAGATATGCACACATCCAACATCTCAAAGAAGAAATACATGATCAATGCTCCAATTTGAAATAACTGAATAAATAGATTCAACACCACATCAGTAACATGCAAAATAGAAGTAACCAGGTATGACATGTAGATTTCTAAGAGTAACCATAGATCAATAAGAACCCAACAAGTAACCATACAAATCTGCAATTGTTTCCATCTAGAAATACTCTAAGAGTTTGAACACAATCTTGAACCACAAATCTAAAAACCATAGATTTTGGTTAACATGTAAAACCTACAAAACCATCTCTCCTTGTAAATCTAAAATCATTGAAACATCCAGAGATTCACACCAAATATGTCATCTAAAGTAATAAAATATCATAGATTTACAAATCCATGGCTTTTAGAAATAGGAAAACTACAAAACCTATAGAGGAACCAAGTTGTCTAAGAGGATTCAAGTCACAGAATGACCAACTCCACAACTCACAAGGAAATAAAGGAACCGGGTTATCCATAAGCTTATAAAACATAAAACATATTAGCTCCACAACCCACAAGCAACTAGTTTCTAATCATCTAGCGCTTTCATTTAACCAAGGACTAAAACCATGAACCCAACATAAGCACTCCATACTATAGTCCAAATAGTAAGTATTCTTCCATGTGACTAGGGGACCAAAAGAAACCATCCAACAAGAACACCCTTTTACTACACATGACCACAAGGTAAAGGAACAAAACCACCAAACAAGAGGATACATATTGCCAAACCAGAGCTCCAGATCACTACAACAAGACCAACTCCATGAAGATCTATAACCTTGAGCCTCAAGTGCCCAACATAGAATCTATTGACAATATCCAATCTAGAGGTAGATGCCATGGATTTCAATTTTACAAATCTACAAAACAATGTTAACATATAGAACATGCACTCTAGCCCAAAAAACCTCCAACATTCCACAACTCCTTTCGACAGATTCTCACAAGCTCTTCAAGATAAATTAAAAATAAGGAATACCCAATTCAAAGAAATCAAAATGGAGGGAAATCCAGAACCAAAATTGCATGGATACATCATATGCTATAACATGAGAACATATGTAAATGCCATTAAATCACCTTTAGCTCTAATACCAAATGTAGAAAATAGGATAAAACGTTTTAGTGAAAATGTATTGAATATTTTAAGCATCCAAGTAAATAGATAGTGATAAATCATAGATGAACAAGAAAATGATTATAGAAAATATATATGCAAACCATAACTCAAGATTTATATGGAGAAACCCTTGCAGAAAAAAACTCCACACCTGAAGAGATCCTTATCTTATATTAATCCTTCAAATGAGTTACATCAATATAACTACTCTCTAAATTTCTACAACACTTCATTACTTCAACAACTTGTTTCCTTAAAATTATCTCCTTCACTTAATATAAAGGCATGAGAAAAACCACAAATCATGAATGGTTTCTAAAAACATATGCTAGAAACCACTAGTTAAGTTAGGCATTCTTATCCATTTAAAAATCAAAACACCTAATCAAGAGGAATTAAACAATAAACTTCCTCTTCCAGCTTGTGATTTTATTTGCCTTTTTAATGTGCACATGCGAACTAAAAGATATTCCTTATCTTATCCAAGTTCCCATTTATATTTTCCTTTTTTTCATGCTCTTTCTAATCCGACTACTAAAAAACACCTTACAAGTTGTCATAATTGCTTTTAGCAACTTTCATGACAACTAAATGATAATTACAAATTGTCAAAGTATAATTAAATACAAATATGGAAAAAGCAATGTTGAGACATTTTCCCAATAAAGCCATTGGGAGCTCAAGGTATTGACCTTCAACCTTTTAGACTTTTTAATGAAGATTTTCACATATGTATTTTGAATTCAAAATTTTGAACTCCTCACATTTTTGGGTTTAGACACCGAATTACTATCTCCAATAATGCAATATTAGAGTTGTAAACTAATAATAGAAAACTTTGACCTTCAAAATTAATTAGCATTTCTAGAATATGACAGTCCACAATCGATATGAGGCAAGTTGCTAATCACAATCTATGTCAAGGATTTAGATGATCAAAATGAGTGTAAAGTCGATGTACAGTATAGATGCTACATTTACAAAATTATCAACCTTACAATGAAAAGAAGTTTAGGTGTGAAATATGCTTTCTACACTAATTTATGAGAGGAGATATGTGTAAAAATTAAACATATCATATAGTTAAGAGGAAATAAACACAAAAATAATTTAACATAAAATAGTGATTTACGTTTCGAAAACTCTTTCGGGAGAAAACCTTACACTCCAAAAAAATTCAATGTATTAATTAGTAAATCAAATATTACAATACACTTGCAGGGTTTAAGTCCTTATAAGAGAATCATCAACCATAGATTTGGAGGAATTATGGTAGCATAACAATACCTACAAAACTCATTGTCAAAACCTCCATCTCAAGCATTCAATAAGTAGGAGACACAATGCATGGAACCATCAAATGGTAATTAAGAAACCATGAGTTAAAACTACTCAAAATGTGGCAGACGTAAATCCTTAACTAGAGATCCAACACCTAAATTCCAAGATGAGTCAACAACCTAAAATAGCATATTCCTTCCATTTTTACTAATCATATAATTTACAACACATCTATGAGAAATTTTACTCTTTTATCATTAAACACGAGTTTTACTCTTTTATTGTTAGAGGAATCTTTAGAAGATTTTGTTTCTACATTCCTTTTTAACATGGCCTTGCTTCCCATAGTTACAACATTTAACTCTACTCTCACTAGGGATTTTAGACTATTCTTTTGACTTAGACCTCTTCTTATCCTACTTTTTCTTACCACCTTTTTCCTTGTGTCTACCTTGTACATATAATTCATCCTTGAATCCCTCATCCATTAATTTCCACTTCATTTCCTCACTAAGAAAAATGATAACCAAGGCATCTATTTTGGGATTTGTAATAGAACCACTCAATGCACCAATTAGATTCTCTCAATATTCAGGTAAAAAGTAAAGTAACAAAATACACTTATTCTCCTCTTTTAGACTAACATCATATTGCCTAGTTGACTCAAAATGATAGTAAAAGCATTTAAATGCTTATCTTTAGAGTCTCCTTCCTTCATTTTTAAGGAATACCATTTTTTAATAAAATCTAGTTTACTAGACTCTTCGTTTGATAGATCTTGCCAATTCTCTTCCACAAATTGAAAGTGGTAGCCTCCTCTAAGACATTCAAGGGAGTGGAATCTACAAGACACAATTGTATGGTTCCCCATGCCTTTTTATCTAGCTATCTCCAATCTTCATCTAAAACATTTAGAGGGTTAGACTCTATTGTCATAGCTCTCCATTGATCTCTCTTCCAAGAGATCCTCCAATTTTAGTTTCCATAACTCAAATTTGAAGCCATTAAACTTCTCAATCTCTAATCATGATGTGTTTTCCATAGTTTCTCTAACCACAATTGGATCTACAAAACTACTAAAACAATACTCCCATTGTAACTACAGAAAACCCACAATATTAAAAGAAAGACATCCCCTTCTAAATCAAGCCATATCTCTAATACCAAATGTTGATTAACTAGGTGATTAGTACAATGAAAACATTATCATAATAGAGATTTAATTTGGTAAAGTATGTGGTTAGACCAATAAAATTAATAAACCAATGAAGAAGAAAACATAACAAATGCAAACCATAACACTAGATGTATGTGGAGAAACCCTTGTGGAAAAAAATTCCACCACTAAAGAGACTCAAGTTTGTATTAAGATACAAAATGTATACACCGATGTAAGCACTTATCCCTTTGATTGTAAACTAGAAACATAAGAGCACTTACAAAAGAACCTTAGAATCCACTATCCCATGTGTCCAATACATAGAAAAGTCAGAAACAAGAAACCATCAAGTGGTATCTAAAACCACGACTCAAAACCATGAGCCATGACAAAAATCTAGTGTACCTATGGTCATGGTCAAACATCTTGGAATGGTATCTAACTCCTCTTACACCCTTCTTATGCATCATATATGTCAAAGACTCTATCATAACAATAAAATTAACCAAGGTCCCAATCCTAGGCACTTCATGAGGGTATTCAATGTTTATGTCATAAACATCAAGACCCTTTGTAACTTTCAATTTTGATTATTTCAAAGTAATGACCCTATTCAATTTTTTCTTACACATCTCAAGCAATCTAGAGAATAAATAATAAATAAATAATGTCTCCACTCACACATGAACATCCCATTTAATAGCGCATTCCAACTTGTTTGGAGATCATATATTATTTATCATCGACATAATTAACTACAATTAATCAAGGCTTAGGATTGCAAGGTTAATGGTACCCCTTTATCCTAAAAACAAGTCATAGGAAGGGTAGAGGCAACATGAAGCTCATGGACAAGTAAAGTGAAGGTATCCAAAAGAAAAGGATAAGCAATACAAAACTCTATGGAGAGATAAAAAAACACAATGAAACAACACTTATATAAATGACAAATCCCGATACATAGGATAAAAAGACATGAAAGCATCAAGGATGAGAGGATATGATGAAACAAATCATAGGAATACATCAAAATGGATAAGATGTATCATAGATAGAGTGTAAAGACATAGGTCTATGCGAATCCATGATAAATATACAATCCAAGGGTGGTGTTACATTCCCAATTTTTTTCTTACTATACTTATACTTTTTACTTAGACGTACATAAATTTATTGTGATGTTTAGATTAATGACAAGGAAAAACATGGATTATATTATATGTCATTTATGGAAATCATAGAAATGATTATGTTATTATCAATTTAATATTTGTATTATGAGATTTGATTTATTAGTTCAATTAATTGAATAATGATGCACTGATCACATATTGTTTGATGGCAAGTGAAACAGGATTTCAGGTTATCAGACGACTCTTGGAGAAAAGAGAGAGAGAGTATCTTTCTAGGAGAGAGATATAGACCTTGGGTTACGAATGATTTATTTGCCAAACTGAGTTATAAGTGTTTAACAACAACGTGAACTGTGGTGTCATAAGAGGTAAGCTTTGTCTTGTCAGTTTACTTCTGAACCTAATCGACAGGTAGTCAATATTGTTTTCAAATCTTTCTAAGTCGTATTAAGTTGTCTTAGTCATTAATAATGTTAACGACATCGTTTGAGTTTGATTTATAACTATTTACGTTTAACGTAAATATTACGACATTTTTGTCGTAAAATGATTGTCTTACTACAATTATTAAGATATTTGACGTGTTATAAACGATTCTTATATGTTAAGATATTTTCGTCAAAGTTATTATTATGTGGTTATTGTCGACAGATTATGATGGGGAGACAAGCTCAACCCAATCACAATATCTGTAGACCGTGATTTAATAATATCTTATTATTGAATAAACTATATCTATCTAATGCAATAGGTGATGTTATGATAATTATAATTGATGTAATTAATATTTATTATATATTGATGCCTTAGCATCGAATGAGGAGAATATCTCCCATTGAGTCGATGGTTTAATGTTGAGTAAGCCAAAGGCTTAATTGTAGAAGAGTCTTCAATAGTGTTGGTGGTAGATCAAACCACTCATTGTGAATCATTTAATGATCAGTTGTGTTTAAGTGAGGTGTCAGTCACATCTTAGAAGGTGGATTGTGGTTTTTAAACCGTCACAACCGTCCAGTCATGGAATAGTAATTTCCCATCGACATGTGGGATTTATGCATGAATAATGGACTTCAGTTTTGTTTTAACGATATAGACTGTTATGAAGTTGGTAACCGAACGTAGAGGAGGTGGGAGATGAGGCGACTCTGTAGGAGTCGTGCCTCTGTCATTATGACCAACGACTCAAATGAGTCATGGTTGGTTTTTTATTTTAAGTAGGTTTAAAAATTGTAGAACACACATAAGGGAGAATAGAAGAGGATTCGAGATAGAATATAGTAGTTGTGACTTAGACGCACTCATAGTCCAGTGGCATCGACCTTGTGAATCATTCGCCCATCTCAGCAAGTTCAAGTTGCACATTACCAGGTATTCCTCAGTGCATGTATCATAAATCCACGAGGAAATCAAATAGCTTATTTAAGACTGTATAACGTAGTAATGAAGGCAACTATATGAGTCTGCCGGTTAGGATTAACCTTCTAGTTTGTGTTGTGATTGTCAAAGACTATTTAATATCAACTTAAGATGGTTCCGTTAACATTGTAAGTAAACTATTTTGAATTATTTTCTTGTAGTCGATGGAGACATCGAATGTTATTTGCATGGTTGGAAATTTGTCATACCAGTGAGTCAACTGATATAGGTAGACAGAGTCGATTACATTCTTAGTGAATATAAATCGTTGATTATACCAAACCATTGAATGTAAGATAAATGAATATCTTAGTAAGGGACTGTCATGAGTTGTCGTGAGCTTGAATAAATAGTCTTCTTATTGATTTAGGTTTGAAGTCAGTCAATTAAGAGATTGAGAATTAACCATATGTTAGGCTCTTCAATGGATGAACCATGTTTTCATTTTGAACCATATAGTAATGAGGTTAGAATGATTTAACATTTTGTCTTGTATAGGTTATATATGTATAGGCATAACAGATAATGTTATTTAACCAAGAGTTTTCGACTTATTCAATTCGTTAGTAACTTAGAGATATTAGGGAAAATGGAATAAGGTTTTTATGAGAAATTCCATTTAAGAATAATTGTCTTTCTTATACATGAAGAGATCCAATACAATGGAGTAGGCTAAGTATACTAGAGTAAGACCTAGTAGGGATATTTATACTGGGTTATGTTTGTTCATATACATTATCAAAGTTATTTTATGATTCCTTGTATAGGAGACATTATTATTTTGGAGAATTATAGTATTATTAACTTCGCTTAAGTTAATCAAGGGTTATTATCGATTCCAGAACTCCTAAATATAAGATATGGTTATATGGTTATATCATATTAACAAGGATTATTAGGGTAACCCTAGAATTGACTATCAATAAATTGAATGGATATGTCATATAGACTTACTCAAGTCATAAGGTATTATTATTGTGACTCTTAGTTTAAGCTATGGCATGAATAGGTTGATAAGAGTTATAAACTGTGTGAATAAGACAATATCCAAGTCGAGTAGGGGTGGGTGGACACAACGACTATGTTCTTTTCGAACATTATTGAAATTAAAAACTTTGGCCAAAGTAATGCATTTGTTTTTTGCATGCATCATTGGTTCATTGTATTTGGATTGCTCATCATATCAAAAATCATACTTAGCTAGAGGGTATTGAGGGTTGTATGGTTGATAGAGTTGAGTAGAATACAACACTAAGTACTCAGGAAAGGAAAATTACCACTAGTCACCTTTGGTCTATATCCCTCGAGAAGGGTAGGGCCACTTCCTATGTGAAAGATGTGTGGGAGACCGCTGGTCTGTGGTTGGAGGTAAATCACTGGAAAGATGCTCTCTCTCTCCAAGTAGGAAACATGCCAGGACTTGTGATAAAGATGTCAGATATTCAGATGCAGTATTGATTCCAAATTTGTATATGTAATGGTTTTACATTTGTAAACATTGTAAATGAAAAGACAATATGGGTATATTGTATTTTGTAAAAGAAATCTTGAAAATGTAGTTACTTGATTATATTTTGAATAAAAATAATTTTTTTCTCTATCTCATGTTTACCTTGTTGAGTTACTCTATGGTAAATTTTGGGTTTTTACTATGTAAATAGAACGTGGATGTTACATATGGTATCAGAGCTACTAGGTTCAGCACTAGGGCTTATGAGACCACTATGCTTGCCTATAGTCAACATTATGCGGTTAGCTAATGTTTGAAAATTTCTGTGCCAGGATGGTACGTTTTAAGAAGACAACAAGAAAGTCTGTTAATTTGAGCCAACATTTCCTTAAAGCTAAAAGAGAACGTGAGGGCATTATCAAAACCTTTGAGGGAACCAATGATGAGAGTGACATTTGGTTGAGTGATACTGAAACTCTGGCAACTGCCTTAACTTGAATCAAGCGAGTAAGAAGGGAAGACAAAGAGTTAGGATCATTGCCAAAATCATAGAGTATATGTTAGATGAGGAAACAACTATGGTTAGGCGAGATCCCCGCATACCCTCAACTGTTGAGATCATAGAAGTTAGGTCTGATAGTGAGTCAGAGGGTTATATACCTCAAGATTATGTATCTGAAAATGAGTCTGAAGGATATACTCCTCTTGAGCATGACTTTTGAAGTCATTTCTTGTATTAAAGAAGAAAAATCTTTACTTATGAAATGAAATAAATAAAAAGAGTTTTTTTTGTGCCAAACTAATGTTTAAATTGAGTATTATGTTTAGATTTAATGGTTTACATTATAATCTAGAACTAATGGATAACTCAATATTCTCAGGTGTGAGAAATCGATAAACATGGTGCGGACAAGAACTAACCAAGGAGAAAGTGAAGAGGAAAACCACCTGCCAAATAATAAGCTAGACCAAATCATAACCATGCTTGAGGAAACCAAGAAAAGATTGGGTGATTTGGAGAAGAAAGTGGATGACAAAGGGAATACTGAGGGAGGAGGTGAAAACTCTCACGGTGAAAGTGGAGAAAATTATGAAGATCAAAGTAAGAGTATTGAACCCCATAAAAAGGTAAGGGATAGATTGACCTTGGAGCTTTCAAAGGATATGAAAAAGGTTGTTCCACCAAAATTTTATGGGACAGAAATAGGAGATGCTGCAGAAGCTCGGTTAATAGAGATGGAAAAGTACTTTGAGATAAGAAATTACTCAGAGGTGACCAAGGCAGTATGGGGAGCATTCCAACTGGCAAGAGAATCATCCACTTGGTGGATGAATAAAAAATGGAATTGAATTTAAGCTCTCTAAGGGTAACTTGGGATGAGTTCATGGAACTCTTTCGCAAGAGGTGGTTACCACAACTCTATTTTGATTAGAAACTGACTGATTTTTAGAATCTTTGACAAGGAGATATGACAGTGGTAGAATATGGGGAAAACTTTACTCAGCTCCTAAAGTATGTTCCATAGTATCAAAAGGATGAGAGATTCAGGATCTGAAAATTCATCATGGGCTTAAATTATCAAATTGGTGGTGAAGTGGATGTACATGGTCCCACAACAATGGATCAAGTGTACGAGAAGGTGATCAAGCAAAAGCAAAAGTTGAAATCCATCTTGGCTTATCGTGATAGACACTGTAAGAGGTTTAATGTAAGTCCTAATAATCAACCCTATAAGAAAAGATATAAAAAGAGTTATGATAACAAGAGAAAAGATAAAGGACTTCAGAAGAACAAATGTGGATCTGGCTATGAGAAAAAGAATGGCAACTTCAAAATAAATGAGGATAACAATGGGAAGACTTCAGATAAGAAAGGACCCATTAGAGGATGCTTTACTTGTGGGGGCGACCACTATGCAAATCATTGCCCTAAAAAGAATCAAAATGGTCAACAAAGAGGTACTCCACTACCTACTCAACAAGAAGCATTGTAGCAAAGGATTCGTGCATCTCTCGACAATCGTCAAGCCGAGTATCAAATCACACCCATTGAGATGATAGGTACTTTGTTTAGAGTCCCCATATCTATTTTGATTGATACAAGAGCCACATAAAACTTTGTTTCTCCTAGAATTTTAAGTAAAATTTCTAGAAAAACAGGTTACATGTCTAAACCTTGGTCAGTAGAATATGCTAACCAATCTAAGGCTCAGGTAGAGCACTGTTTGTTTGAAGCCAAGGTTGACCTTCCTAGTTTCTCAACTGAAGTAAAATTGTATGTAGCCCCCTTAGGTTCCTATGATGTGATCCTAGGAATGAATTAGTTATGGAAACATAGAGCTAAGGTTGATAATTTTTCAAAAACAGTTGAATGTTTAGATGATTTGGGGAATTTGACCCAATTCCAAGGGATTCAAAGAGAAGTTAAAATCAGAAATTTCTCCGAAAAGCAATTAAAAAGGGCTAGAAGGGAAGGTTGTCAGTTATTTACAGTCAAAATAGAACAAGTGGAAGAAGGGGTAGAAAACCCTAGTTTATCTTTTGGGGAAAAGTATCCTTTTCTTTGGGAATTTCAGGATGTGTTTCCAGAAGATCTTCTGGGATTACCTCCCAAGAGGGTGTTTGATTTTGCTATTGATATTAAACTAGGATTTAAGCCTATATCAAAAGCACCCTATTGTATGACAACAACGGAGTTAATGGAATTGAAAGTACAATTACAAGAATTGTTGGCAAAAGGTTTAATCAGACCCAGTGTTTCACCTTGGGGTGCTTCGGTTATTTTTGTTAAGAAGAAGGATGGAACCCTTCATTTGTGTATAGATTATCATATGCTTAATAAAGCAACGATAAAGAACAAATATCCTTTGCTGCGCATTGATGATCTTTTTTATCAGATGAGTGAAGCTGCTGTGTTTTCAAAGATTGATTTGCGATCAGGATACCATCAGTTAAGACTGAAGGATGAAGATATTCATAAGACAACTTTTAGAACCAGATATGGATACTATGTGTTCACAGTGTTGCCATTTGGTTTGACAAATGCTCGTGTTGCATTTATGAATCTCATGAATAGTATATTCAGAGATTGTTTGGATAAGTTTGTTTTAGTCATTCTAGATGATATACTCATTTATTCTAATAATGAGGAAGAACGTCATTGGCACCTACAAATAGTTCTGCAAAGGTTAAGAGAACATAAGTTATATGGGAAGCTATCTAAGTGCAGATTCTTTGAGAAGGAGGTTTAATACCTAGGTCATATCATATCAGCTAATGGAATATCTGTTGATCCTGCAAAAATCACAGCTATTTTGGATTGGCCTGTACCAACAAACGTACATGAGGTGCGTAGTTTCATGGGCCTAGCAGGCTATTATAGGAAGTTTGTTTTAAATTTATCTAGTATTGCTAGTCCAATCACTTCCCTGTATAGGAAGGGAAAGAGATTTGAATGGATAGACAAATGTCAGGAAGCATTTGATCTCTTAAAGGAAAAGTTAACTACAACTCCAATCTTGAAAGTTCCTAACCCCGAAGGATAATTTGAGGTAATTACAGATGCCTCAGGAGAAGGATTAGGAGGAGTGCTCATGCAACATAGAAGAGTTATTGCATATGAGTCTAGGGAATTGAAATCCTATGAGAAAAATTATGCGTAGCATGATCTGGAATTGGCAGCAGTAACTCATGCCTTACAGATGTGGATACATTATCTGTTGGGAAAGAATTTTGTACTTAAATCAGATCATCAAAGTCTTAAGTATATTTTCTCACAACCGCATTTGAATGCTCGACAAAGAAGATGGTTAGAATTGATATCTAACTATGACTTTGAGATAAATTACATCAAAGGAAAAGAGAATAGAGTAGCTGATGCTTTGAGTCGTAGAATGTAATGTTCCCATTTTTGCGAGCATCAGTTTTCAAAGGATTAGCCTATTTCCTGACCCTCGTAGGCTAATGGAGTTGTTTAGAGGGTCCTGTTTGGTAGTTATTAGAGTGTTTCCTTCTCTGAAGCTCAGTTTGGTTCAGGATTGGCCTTCGTTTGACTCAGTTCCTCACACTTGCAATTTATAGTAAGTCACCATTTCAGGGGGAGTCGATATTGCTATTAATAGTTAGGCACCTGGTCGTATTTTGGATTTGTCATCAGGGATTGTTCTAGACTCATTTTGCATACACTTACTATTTATAGTAAGTTACCTGTTGATTTGGGCTCAATGTTTCTATATATAGCAGGGCACCTGGACATGTGGTAACTTCAGTGTTGATCCCAATTCTCAGTTGGCTTGGAGAAATAAGGTCTATTGTGCAAGTTATAATATTTAATTATTAATAAAGGTGACTTTATTAATAATTAAATCATTCAAGGCATATTATAAAGTTATTAAAGTCACTTTATATTCAATGAGGCCATGACCCTCAACTTAAGTGATTTAAAGTGTAATTAATCATTACCTTAGTATGGGTGCCCAAATATTAAAGTATTTCATAAAGTTAATGTGCACACAAGTTATATTATTTTAAATGATATTAAAGTGCATTTATTATTTATCAATATGAGAGCCCAAGTTTGAAGGCTTATTATAAAGTTTTATGAAAAACCTAAAAGTGGATTTCAAAAGGGGATTAAAGGCACTTAAGAGTTGAGAGGATATAAAAGGTTTCAAAAAGTAAATCAAAAGCATTATTGAATGATCATTTGACTTTGCTTTGGAGGATTTCTTGAAGTCTGTGCATCAGACCAAGGGTTTCAGTAGATTGTCTTCATATCAGCATTAGAGAATGAAAACTCTTCATTGTTTGTGCAATCTTGAGGTTGTGAAAGATCAGCTGAATCATTGCCTGAGGAGAGTTTCATTCTGGAGTTCTATTTGTGCTTAAAGGTGAAAGATATCATTAAGGGTTTGAAGATTAATGAAGAATAATTAATTGCAAACTTGTAGCTTCATTCTTGGCAACCATTTATATTAGATTTCAAGCTTTTTGTTGGCTGCTACAGTGCCATGAATAGTGCCGCTACAGTACCGTGAACAGTATCGCTACAGTACCGTGAACAATATCGCTATAGTGATGCGCTACAGTAATGCGCTACAGTAAATGCTACAGTGCGTGAACAGTGTTGACAGTAGCAACATAGGTGATCAGGTTTGAAGGCAAATAAGGTTTCCTTCATTCGGGTATGCACATAATTGTAAAAAGCTTTTGGAAATAGTTTAATAAATCATTTGCAACAGATGTCTTTATTTAGTTGATTTGAAATTTCCTTTGTTGCAGTATTCCTGGCATCTTATTGAGAAAACACAAAAAATCATATATATTTCAAGAACCAAAACAAACATTCATCATTTACAAAGCTTTGGAAATCGGAGAACTAGAGGGGTTCATTACATAGAAGACATATAGCTTCTATTATTTCTATTCGCGAAAATTTCAAGGATTTGGTATTGCAAAATTTGTTTGGTGATGAGTTTTATGAGCAGGTTAAGCAGGCTCTGAAAGATAATCGTAAAGATCCAAGGTATAATGGTTTTCTGTTTGAGTCAGATGGTTTATTGAGGTATAAAGAAAGAATTTATGTACCTAATTTAGCTGGATTGAGGGATTTAGTATGGAAAGAAATTCATACTGCACCGTATTCAGGACATCTAGGAGTGACCAAACTTCTAGCGGATGTTAAACCTCTTTATTTCTGGAAAGGAATGAAGAATGATGTTGCAAGATTTGTAGCAAGTTGTTTAGATTGTCAAAGGGTAAAAGCAGAGCATCATCACCCCGCATGATTGTTATATCCACATGATGTACCAGAGTGGAAATGGCAAGTTATTTGTATGGATTTTGTTCAAGGTCTTCCTATGTTAGGAAATAGACATGATGTCATTTTAGTGGTTGTTGATAAGCTCACAAAAGGTAGCACATTTCATACCAAGGAATTTGACTGATGGAGCACCTGTGTTAGCTCATAAATTTGTGCAAGAGGTGTTTAGATTGCATGGCTTCCCTGAAAAGATTATCTCGGATAGAGATGCGCGTGTAACATCAAGGTTTTGGCAAACTTTGTTTTCTACGCTAGGGACTAAACTCAATGTGAGTACAGCTTACCATCCTGAAACCGATGGGCAAACTGAGAGAGTTAACCAAGTCTTGGATGATTTATTGTGAATGTATTGCATGGATTAGCAATATAAGTGGGAAGAATACTTACCACTTGTGGAATTTGCTTACAACAATTCCTATCATTCCGCTATTAAGATGGCGCCATTTGAAGCATTGTATGGAAGAAGACGTTGAACTCCTATAAGTTGGGATAAGCTAGAGGATAGGATTAGCATCAGGCCAAAAATGCTAGCTGAAATGGAAGAGAAAGTTAAGCTGATCAGAAAAAGATTGGCAGAAGCCAATGATATGCAAAAGAGCTATGCAGATGCAAAACGTGTTCCAAGGCAATTTTCTATTGGAGAAAAAGTTCTTTTGAGAGTTAAACCTCAGAACAGTTCTATTAAGTTTGGGAAATCTTCTAAGTTGGCCCCTCGATATGTGGGACCCTTTGAAGTGCTTGAAGTAGTCAATCCAGTTGCCTACAGAATTGCTCTACCACCTGTCTTATCTAGAATGCACAATATTTTTCATGTGTCTTATTTGAAGAAATATATTGCAAGTAATAATCATATTTTGACTTAGAATTTTTTACAGATGCAAGACCCAGGGGTGGTACAGGTTGAGCCACTCAAGGTGTTAGAAACGCGCAAGCTCCGCTTGCGTAACAGAGAGGTCTTGTAATGCAAGGTCCAATGGGACCAATATGTTGAGGAAAATGCTACATGGGAGGATTACCATGAATTCTATCAAAAATTTCCTCTTTTATTTAATAATGTTACTAGTTGAAAACAATGAACTTGCTTTTTAGTTACTTTGTGATACCCTATATCATTGAGGACGATGAATCTTTAGGGGAAGGATATGTTACATCCCCAATTTTTGTCTTGCTATACTTATACTTTTTACTTAGACGTAAGTACATTTATTGTGATGTCAGTGAGAGTGACATGGCAGATCACCCCGTGGCAAGGAGGGAAGGGTCCGTGTGCATGCTGAAATCTGACCCGACAACCCTCAGGCAACCGGAGTCACGATTTTGAGTGTACAGAGTCAGAGCCACAATAATAAAATACTTTTTTAAATTTTTTTTAGGGAAACTCTTTGTATAGAGAACAATTGATGATCGGTAGTGTATGTATAGCAGGATCCCCCACCTCCATATCGCTTAACTGGATCTTGTCAAGGAAAGATTTCCTAGATCAATTTGGGTTTCTCATATCATTTTTTAACTAATTGAATATATTTGTCTCCTTTTGATAGGAGCTTTAATTTTTATCCAGTGGCAATGATGGGAATGTTGAATGTGTTTTTTCCCTTTTGACCGGAGCTTCAGTGTTTTTTAGTACCAATAATGGTGATAAATTGTAAAGCAATTTGGCGTGCACTACATGATGATAATTTGTAGTGTTAATTAGTCCATGTTTAATTTGATTTACAGTCTCAATAACAGTTATTTATCTATAAACATCTTAATCAAATTATTACACTACAAATTTCCATATCCATGATCATTAATTTTTCGGAGGGAAAAAACAAATGAATGCAGATTACTCATAATCTCTTTACCAACATCCTTCAACTATGGTCTTATGTAAACACTTGTTTCAAACAAGTATTCTAAATTAGATAGGATCAACCATGACACTATAAATATGAAATTTAGATATACTCCAACATTCCAACTTTGGAGGTGAACTACATTTAATTATTATGCCTATGTTTAGGCACTCACATTTTGCAGGAAAGAGGGGCTGTGGAAAAACATTTATTTCATGCTTCCTATAAGGAGAAATATAATTAAGAATATTTAGGAGAAATAGAAGATTATGAATGTGATAGCTGTCATAATTTCCTGCTCTTGTATAAATCAAATCCTTTGTCGGGTTGTTACAACACTTACACTTTGAAGCCAAGAAAGTATCAGTTGTCTAAAATGGTTGGTTATAATCCTTCACTTTCATTCTTTCATTTCATTGATTAACTATTTGCTTTTGGTAATTCCTCTCCATTTCATTAAAATTACAATTATTTGTATCTTTAATTTTATTGCTATCACTACAATCCTTCTCAATTTATCAATTTATCGCTATCACTACAATCCTTCTCAATTTATCAATTTATTGCAAAGGTTATGGAATTTGTCTTATCAATTTGTCAACAAATCCATATTGTGCATTTCCTTTAATCATTGCATTCCATTAAATGGCATCTCTTTGAGGTAAATTATGTAAAACAATTCACATACCATGGTTATGGTTTCCACATTTTGCACACGTCTACTAGGGTAGAAGTAGAAATTGATAATGTTAACATCGCCAAGGTTTTAGAGAAAACATTCAAAATATCCTCTACTTACTTTTGGCCCTTCCTCTATTTGAGAAGTGAAAGATATAGAACACAAAATTAAAAATTATGCTTATGGTTAATGGTTGTGAGACTGCAATAGATGCTTGGTAATCCCTCTCCCTTTGACTTTCTGTGTGAATCATTCTTGAATGCCTAAATTAAATTTCCCACACACACACAATTTACATAAACAATAAGTAAATATGGTAATGTTCAAACATAATTCATTCACACAAATTTAGTACAAACATGTTTCATGCACAAAGTTAGTTCTATCACACACAAAGTATTAGTACAAACATGCTTCATGCGCAAAGTTAGTTCTCTCACACACAAAGTAAATAGTCAAATTCAAATATGCCAAAGTACATACACATACTTGAAGTGAATGCCAAAGTTAAACACACTCTTCACACAAAGTTCAATCACTCAACACATAGTTTGTTCAGATACACACTTCATACATATACAAAGTAAATGATAAAGTTCAAATAGGCACATAAAGTGAATGCTAATGTTACTACGCTCTTCACAAAAAGTGAATATGAAAGTTCACACACACAAATTGAATGCAAAGTTAAAAACACAGCCTTCACACAAATTTAGTTCAATAATTTCACACATAGTTTGTTCAAAATCACACAGTGAATGCCAAAGTTATCATACTTTTTACATAGTGAATGCGAAAGTTCACACACACATACACACACAAACACACACAATCAAATTTAACTTAAAATAAAGGTAAAATTGAAACACACTTTATACAAAGTGAATGTTCAAAGTTTTTAATTAAAAGGGGTAAACACTCAATATGCTAAATTCAAACACACACAAAGTGAATGGCAAAGTTAAAGAACACTCTTCACACAAATTTAGTTCAATCACTCCACACATAGTTTATTCAAACTTAAAAGTTATTTTGTGCAATGCTTGGCTGACAGGGCTATTTAACAATATGGCTATAAATATAATAACTTTGACAAAAAAAAACACACACTATTTAACAATATGGGTATCAATGTGTGTCTATCAAGAGAGAAATTAGTAACATGGATTTTATACTATCCTACATTATTTTATTGACCTAATGTCTTGATTGCTTATAATTTATTTAGTGGATAACTTTGCAGCACTAGTAAATATGCCACTTCTTCTTCATTGAATGGGAGGCCATAGTTCTCTGATGATTTGTTTATGATTTAGTTTTATAGCCTTATCCACCAACTACTACATGTAATGACTTTTGAGTAATAAATATATACTATTTAGAAATAGGCCTATATTGTTTGCTCTTACAAATTGTCTAATGTATTCATTCATCTTGTCTTAAGCAAAACAATTATTTCTCTATGGTAATGAATTGACAAATAAACATCCAATCTGGTAAAGTTGACATTAAAGAGACTAAAACCTTGTTTACAAGGCCGCAATTCATTAAGGATGTAACAAATTTGAAAAATACACTTATATAAAAAACTTTGAGATCGCCTTAATAAAATGGTTGAAAAAATAAAGTAGAAATGAGGTCCTAAATATATATTATTTCGAGACAGGCCTATAAATATTTGTGCCTATCAGCTATTTGATAGCACCTTTGGTACTTTTACTAGTTTTACACTTATGAATCAAACAAAGGTGACGAAGTTGAAATCCTACAAATAAATAATGATAGAAACCATAGAAGCATAAATCGGGAAAAAATCGTAAAAATCGCGATTTTTTTTAAATCTTCAAACTTCCAGATTTTTTACCTCAAAAAATCGCGATTTCAATAGAAATCGTTGAATGGTCAACTGGGGTGAAAATCCTTCGGTTCCATTAGGGTTTCTTCTACGTTTTTTAATTTTATTGCTTCGTTTTATGGTTCTGTGCGCGGATTAGCAGATTAGGTTTAGAATCTGAGCTAGGGCTTCGCACTTGCTACAATTTACGACTAATTTCCCACCACTGCAATTTCCGACGAGTTTTAGAAACTTTTCGAAGGTTAATTTTTTTTACAGCGTGAGACATTCTGACGAGTTTAGAAAAATTTCCTATGTGAATTTTTTTTTACAGCTGAGACATTCCGACGAGTTTAGAAAAATTTCCGAGCACTATAATGCTCACATATAAAAGCCTCCGGAGGTTCCCCTTATAAGTTTTATAATATTTATAATATTATAGTATATTTATATATTATAATAATTATATTATTATATTATTAATATTTTATATATTAATGTAGAAAGTATATTATAAACATTATTATATTTTAATAATATAATATACAACTATTACTATAATAGTATTTATAATTTATTATTATATTTATAATAAATATTAATAAATAATATTTATTTTATTAATATAAAAAATATTTAATATTCTAATATAATATAATATTTATATTATTAATCTATTATATAATATATATAACGAACCCAACCCAATCCAAAATATATTTACCAAAATACATTATATATATTATTATATATAATTATTAAAATATAATAATATTTATAATATATTATTATATTATAATAAATATTAATAATATAATATTTATATTATTAATATATTCTGATATAATATTATTAAAATATAATAATATATTATTAATATTTATTAATCCAAAATATATTTGCCAAAATACATTATAAATATTATTATATATAATTATTAAAATATAATAATATATTATTAATATTTATTAATCCAAAATATATTTGCCAAAATACATTATAAATATTATTATATATAATTATTAAAATATAATAATATTTATAATAGATTATTATATTATAATAAATATTAATAATATAATATTTATATTATTAATATATTCTAATATGATATTATTAAAATATAATAATATATTATTAATATTTATTACTCTATTCGATTTTTTCATAATTTTTTAAAAAAATCTTATATTTTTGATTTGCCCATTTTTTCCTCGGACGATTTTTGCTTCCTTGATAGAAACACTTCCATCATACAATATAACACTTACATACAAGTCAACACATAAAAGACAACCCCATAAACACGAACCCGAAAAAGAGCATGGCTATGCCATTTTCAGAAAGGGGAAAGAGACGTGAGTTCACGGGAAAGTAAGGCAAGAGCTGCCCCCAGCATACTTTTATAATTTTAATTATAAAATTATTCGTACCGACCCACTGGGCAAACGACGCGAGTCTTAGATGTGAAGCGCCCACCGAATCAAGGAAAGAAATCGCTACCAAATCTTTGAAGCAATGCAAACGGGGCCCACCAGAGCTTAAACTGATTCCAACGCCTTTTCTACTGCACTCGGAATGCGGCAATGCTCTCCACTCAGCCTCCCTCATCAACTGCTTCATTCAGAATCCACAGGTTTCACATCAACTGTGGAGGATTAGTTAGCTTTCAAGCTCAGGAGAAAAAAACAATGTTTGGTGATAAAGCAGAGCCTACAGCCTAGTGCTAGTAGGCTATAGAGCTCGTATAATTTATTTACATTCTCTGCCATACCAGTCGACAATTAGTTTTGTGGAGATGGAGAGTGGAGACGTGGAGCTGAGCATTTACGACAACCATGTAAGCAGTGACATTCTCATTCTATTTGTCGTTTGCCGTTTGGTGCTTGGCACTTGCCTAGTCACACTGGTTTTGTGCAGGTGGTGTTGGACAACGGTATTGTAAAGCTCACATTATCGAAACCAGAAGGAGGCGTGACCGACATTCAATATGGCGGTATAAACAACATAATGGAAACCCTCAATTTGGAATCACACAGAGGGTACATCAATTTCTTCTTCTTGTATAATTTTTCAGGGGGCAAAGGAGGAGCATGATGAGTAATGGAATACAATGCAGGTACTGGGATCTCAACTGGAACGAACCAGGAGCTCCACTGAAATCTGATTTGTAAGTTAAAGCTTCAACCTTCAAATCCTGTTGCACCTGAGGCGAAGAGGTTAAAATATTATCCAGATAATTCCATTTCGTTTCATGCAGGATTAAGGGAAGAGAGTTTAGTGTGGTGGTGGAAACACCAGAGCAGGTGGAGGTGTCGTTTGTTCGAAACTGGGACTCTCTTTCTTCACCGCCCACAGATATTCCTCTAAATATAGACATAAGGTAGGTCCTCGCTTGAAGTGAAATGATTTGTGCATACTTATATTTGAAATGATGTGCCTATGCTTAGGCATTTATATGCTACGATTTGCCTACTTAGGTATATTTTAGTCCGAGGGAGTTCGGGATTCTACGCGTATGCCATCTATCAACGCCCGTTGGGATTTCCTGATTGCGATCTTGTGCAGACTCGAATGGTGTTTAGACTGCGCAAGGACAAGTAAGTCTGAGCTTCTATTTGTACCTGTAGCTCTACCTTTTCCTTGATGATTGAACTTAGGACAAGTATAGTGTATGGCTATTTCAGATTTCAGTACATGGCAATAGCAGACGACAAACAGAGAATAATGCCAACAGAAGACGACAGATCACCAGCGAGATGTCAAACACTTGCCTATCCAGAAGCAGTTCTGCTCACCAATCCAGAAAACCCAGCTCTCAAGGGCGAGGTATGTTAATTATAATACCATGTATTCCATTTTGGCAGTCACGAGTAATTATAATACTTGGGACTGTCGAGTCACGGATAATTATTATGTGTTCCTTTCTTTGAAGCGAAGCCAGAGGTAGTGCACCATTAAATATTAGGTAGCAGGTGTAGCGGGTAAATCTTAATCAAGTAACACAATCTTTTACGGTATAATTTCTGGGGTCCACCGGCACGTACCAACTCCATTGCTATTCCAATTCAAGAAGTGGGAATACACGCGTGCATGTCATTCTTTTGTCTTATTAAGAGCAGAGTTTGGCCGGATTGTAAAGCGGAATAAGGAAGCGGTCCCATAGAGGGGGCTTCCTAGATTATCTCAGCGGTGTGGCTGAAATTTTTGAGGAGCATTTTAAAACAAGGGGTCCCATGAATTTTGTTGTTGCAGGCAGGCTTAAAACTTTAAGCTCTGAAATTTATGGAAGTTGGTGGTCTCATGAATTTTTTAGTTTAATGCTAATTGATTTAAGGATTTTTAGGACCTACAAATAAAAAAATAAAAATCATCAAATAAAAATTTTTCCTTCCAAAATATTTCTTAAATTAAATGGAAGGAATCTAAGAACTGACAGAAAAATCCTAAGCTGGTGGAGGAAAGCTTTAGCCCAATTTTAAATACACCCGCTCAAAATCAACCACCTAAAAAATGGTTGCTCCTATTTTGGAAGAAAAGATTCTAATTTATGTTGTAACAATTTTTTTTGGGTTTCATGGGACCCTTTGCTCCACAAAAATAGTTCCTCTAGCAGCGCCATGGGACCCCTTCCTAATACAGCAAATTCCATGGAAAATATAGGTAATTAAAAAGAGAGGAGGAAGCTCTCCATTAGTCGTTACCTCCTTGCTTCACAAACATGTCTTGCACTCAGAAATGGTCAAAACAATTAAAAACAAATTTACACCTTCATATTAAAAAGTGGTAAATATTTGTCTTATTGTAAATTAACATTTAACTATTGAAGGAGATGATGCTTAAGAATAACCATTGCATATTTGCTCTGAATTATTTTAAATTTATAACCTAATTTATAACCTAATTTAAATAGAGTTGGAGTTACCATATGGTTAAAGACATAGAGTCTAACAATTTAGATGTATTTTTATTAGTCGTTTGTGGGTCAAGGTTTCCAGTTTTAATTTTTTATATGCATCTCATCTCTATTAATCTTATACGGGTCTCACTTTTGGAGATTAACTTTCTAAGTTTTTAAAAATAGAGTTTTGTGTCAAGCCTTCTAGTTTGGGTATTAGTTAAGGACATTGTTCCATAAGTAATTAATTTTAGGTTCTATATTGGTTTGGGGAAGGGAAGCTATCTTATAATATTTGATTTAGGATAAATTTAAAACAAACAATTTTAAATCAGGAGTTAGAAAGTGTTTAGCTCTTTCTTGATTTTGAATTGTTGATGTGGAAGATCTTGTTTGTGGGTGAAGGTTTCCATTTTTTTAATATGCATCTCATTTCTATTAATCTTTTATGGGTTTCAGATTTAGAGGTTAACTTTCTAAGTTTTTAAAAATAGAGTTTTGTGTCAATCCCTCTAGTTTGGGTATTAGTTAAGGACATTGTTCCAAGTATTTAATTTTAGGTTCAACATTGGTTTAGGGAATGAAGCCATCTTTTAAATTTAATTTAGGGTATATTTAAAACAAACAATTAATATAATAAGTAAAATTGTAAATTAGTATTTATTAGGATTGACAAGTGATAAATTAAATAACGAGTTAGAAAGTGTTTAGGTCTTTTTTGATTTTGAATCAATGTTGATGTGGAAGTTGTCGTTGTGGAAAGTGCTTGATGATTGGATTTAGGAATCTAGAATTGGCTATGTACCTTGGGGATGTGTCCTTTATGTTTTTAGGTCATTTTCTATATGGGACATTTTGGGGACATGGGGACATATAAAAAATGTCCCCCTGTCGTCCCTAATCATCAAAAGATTTTGGAAATGTTTATAAAATGCTTGCTTTTTTGGGTGCACAATAATAGGGTATGGCAGGGGACGGCCCATACATCCCCTGACCGTCCCGAGGATGACTAGCCATCCCCTACAACCCAATCAACATAAAATGCAATTAAAAAAAACACAAACTTGAAAAAAAAGGATGGGGGGCCCACAAGGACCCCTCCACCACTTTACACCAACCCTAAACCTTAAAAGGCATAGTAACAACTAAAAACAAAGAGCAAACTCATTTTGCCATTTTTTATAATGTGAAGAAGAAGACAAAGAAGGAGAATAGTTGTGAGAAGAGAAGAGAACAATAATGAGAAGAAGGCAAGAGAGTATCAAAATATCTCATTAACTTAAAAGCAATAAAATTATAAAAAATGGCATATGCCTTGAAGGTTTGCATGGTCTCAAAAGCATTAATTAGGTTTGATGGTAGAGGATCCGCCCCTCGACCTTGCCCTGTATCATGATAAGGAGTACGCTAGGGGGGTTCGAGGGCCCTTCAACGTTGTTGGGGCGCTACCCTAGATCCCCACAAGGGGCAATAGTGTTGCCTTCAAAGCCTTGCGAAGGATGCTACCCCTCAACCCCACTTACAACTTAATATAGTCAATCAAGAGGAATAGGATTACCTCTTGATGATTGGAGAAGTTGGTGGTCACGCATAGTGCCTTGCAACTTTAGGATCGATAGACTCTTTGAGTATTGTGACACTACAACTGAACATTGGGATGTTGATCCCAAAGATGCCACATAGGTTGATGAGGAGGAGACACAGGAGGAATTGGTTGAGGTTCCATTAGATGGGGCAGTCCCTCATAGTGGCAATGACTCAAACTCAAACTTCAATTTTGATGCAAAGTTAGTAGATGTTTGATTAGGGGCAGCGACATTTTTAATGTTTTTGTCATTTTGTAGTTGAAACTTTCAGCCTTTGGGCATTTTGTTGTAATTTTTATATAATATATATCCACATTGACAATGAAAGCAATTAAATTTTGTAAATTTGTTTGTTGACTCTCATGCAAAATCTCAATTTAACTCTAATGTTATGTATTAAGGTTCTATAATGTCTATGATGAATGCCTTATCAATGTTATCATATATGAATATTTGAAATTTCCTATATTTTAAAATTTTCATTATTTTTTTAATAGCCATCCCCTAAAAAATTGCCTCCTAAAAGATTCGTCTTGGAAATGCATCCCCCAGTCCCTTGCCATCCTCGTCCAGAAAACTTGGTGTAACATAGAGAATTGGATCTTTGCTATTACTTTTGTCACAAACTTGCCTTTAATTCTTATTTTGTCTATGGATGCAACTGCATGCGATTTCATCTTAGGATGGTGTGATCTTGTCTATCTTATTGTAAATGTGTTCTCTATTGCTATAAATTGCCAAAACTTGCACTCCTGCAAAGACACCTACTTTTGGGACCTAGTGATGCTAAAAAGCACATGGAAAGTCTATTGTAAGAGGGTCCACATATGAAACTTCTTTAACAACTAATTAGAGCCCATTGCTGATTCCACAAGATGGGGAGTCACAAAAGACACACAAATGCAATATGCATGTGTAGTATCTTGTCAATGTTGATGCAATTATTGAATGTTGCTACTTGATAATACTCTCAAATATGGTTCAATTCTATTTGATGTAACAATCCACACCAATTTTTTTTTTATTTTTTGCAAATAAGTAATGGAAAATACAATTTCCAAACACATTTTGATCACCAAGATCCTAGTGTGGGCAAGTTGAGAGCATACAGTGCTTTGGACCACACAGCTAACTAAGATGCATGCAATTACAGAATGAAGTTAGCAAGTCGACTAGAGCATGCAGACGGCAGACTTGACCCAAATTTACGCTTCTTCAGTGGACAAGCATGCGTAAATGCAAGTATAGAAAGGAAAGCACGCAGGGGGCAAAGCCGACCCAAATCTACACCTCTTCGGTGGATAAGCGTGCATTAATGCAAATCCATTGGCAGAATGTCTAAGCTTGATCATACCAAAATGGTTGATAACAAGCAAGCTTGTTCAATGCCAAACGGGCTAAATGATATGCTATACGAACTGGTGGTAAAACCATCCAATTTTACAATATGATATGCATACAAATGACAAGCCTCTGACAGTACTACCATACAGGGTTACAAACAAGCATGTAATGCATTACAATAAGACAAGCTTACAAGTAAATAGCCGCAACAAACTGAAATATATATTTTGATCAAACTGATTACATTGCTGCTACAACAACATTAGTCCATAAAATCACTAGAAATCATATTTAGAAGGCTAAGAAGACAAGCCTATTGAAGTATACCACTGAAAGATGTTGCAAGAGGATGCTACAGGTTTGATCTTTCACTCAAATTGCTGTCAAACATTGATCAATAGATTTGGAGTGATAAAGCACATGCTGAAACCTCCAACCCAAACTGTACAACCTGCTAGAATAGCATTATTACCATTGGAAACCACACTCAAACTATTATGCCAGGATAGAATATGTCTGGGCGCCACCAAAACAACAGATTGGAACAAGAGAAAGGCAACACTTCACCCCCTAAATCCTCACGCCCCTCATTAGCAGGTACAGTATGGCTTGCAATACTGTACAACCAACAAAAACTATTGAAACTCCAGACGCCTTAACAACGGGGAAGAAAAAACAACTCCACGCAAGGATAACAAAGTTACTAAGGTGTCTCCAAAACTCCACAATGGTACAATCTCTTCCTTGAAAAGAGTATGGCCTGATTAGGGGCTGGCACTGGTACAACCCAGCAAGGATAATAAAACCAAAAACTCTCCGATCTATGCTAAAAAGATCAGACAAATAGCTTCAAAAACACCTACACTCCAAAATCACATCAAAACACATCAAAAGCATCCATTATCAACAACTTGTAAAAACTCCACTTGCAGCACAATGGTGATTTCAGGGTGAAATCACTCTATCCAACTAGGAGGGTTTTCGTCCCTAAAACTGGTATTCCAAGAGGGTTTTCGTCCTCAAGAAATATTAAGGACTCAAGTTCTCACTTAGAGAAAAATGCAAAAAGCAATATCACAGTCTAACTCTTTCTCTAAGCTCAACTCCTCCTTATATAACATTTTGAGACAATAAAATATTAATTTCCTTTTCCCTCCATATTCTCCTCAAAATATAAATAAAAACATATTTATGTGTGCAAAAGTCCACCTTTTTTGCCCCCCCTTGTGCCTAACGCCACTTTATCTGCACAACTTAAAGTACCTTTTTTAAATAATTAAATAAGCTGTCAAATAGAATTATAAAATAAAGTAACTTTTTGACAACTTAAATTAATTATTTAATTTATTTTCCCTTACCAATACCAATTCGCCTACGAGAAAACTTAGGAAAATAGGTTAATGGCTAATCAATTGCTCACGTGTCAGAAGGGGACATTACAGTCCTCCCTCCCCAAAATAAAGTAACTTTTTGACAACTTAAATTAATTATTTAATTTATTTTCCCTTACCAATACCAATTAGCCTATGGGAAAACTTAGGAAAATAGGTTAATGGCTAATCAATTGCTCATGTGTCAGAAGGGGACATTACAGTCCTCCCTCCCCAAAATTGCTTGTCCCCAAGCAATTGCAACTCAGGATGCTCCAAAATCTGCTCACCTTCCCATGTAGCATCCTCAATTGGAAGATTTCTCCACTTCACCAAGTATTCCTTGATGCTTCTATTCCTCAATCTACGCTCTTTGAAATCAATCATTGCCTCAGGAATCAATATAAGCTTCCCTTCATCCAATGCAGTCAACTCAACAGAAGCAACCACATTGTGACCAAATGCCTTCTTAAGGCGTGAAACATGGAAAGTATTGTGCACCTTGCTACACTCTGGTAGCTCCAACTCATAAGACACCTCTCCAACTCTCCTTTTGATCCTAAATGGACCATAGAACCATGGCTTAAGGTTCTCTACTCCACTCTTTTTAAGAGTAGATTGTTTGCAGGGCTGCAACCTCAAATACACCATATCATCTACTTCAAAATTGCACTCAACTCTATGTTGATCAACATACAACTTCTGTTGATTCTGGGCATGCTGGAGGTTGTCTTTTAGAGATTTCAAGACATCTTGGCTCCACTGCAATAAATCTTTGGCTCCAGGAACCTTGCCGTCACAAAACAAAAGATCAATGAAGCTAGGAGCTTCATAACCATACATTGCCATTAAGGGTGACATTAAGTGGAATTATAATAATATTCTCCCAAATGGAGCCATCTCACCCAAGCCTTCTATTGTCCTGAAACATAATTCCTTAAGTATCCTTCCACCCACTTATTCACAATCTCTGTTTGCCCATCAATTTGTGGGTGATAACTCATGTTGGGAGTGAGCTCAATCCCAGTCAATCTGAACAACTCTTGCCAAAACAAGCTCAGGAACCTGCTGTCCCTATCGCTTACAATGTTCTTCACCCAAGCCATGCAATCTAAACACTTCTTTGAGTAATAACCTAGGATTGGGGGCTATTATTCTTAGAAGAAGTCTTGGTATGGTGACATTGCTAGTTTTTTTTTTTTTTTTGCTTCATAACAGTAAGGATTATATTGATTTGAAAATGAAATTTTACAGTATGTCTTCTTGTCATAAGCTTATACCACCTTCCCTAATTTGATACTATCTGAGTATGACCATGCAGGTTCTCATCGTATGACCATGCAGGGTCGCCACTATTTTACCAAAATTGGCCATGCAAGGCCAGGAACCTTCCTACTCTGCTAATATCTATACCTATATACATATGCAAAACAGGGCAAGAATACAAAAATCCTGAGCAGACAAAACATACTAACCCTAGCATCCATAACCAGAAAACAAGAAAAAAAAGAGAGACTATATATAGAGAACCTCATTGTCGTCGGATTCAAATGAAACCTAGGTTGTAAGCCACCATTTGAAACTCCGCCACCCATCCAAACTCTCCATTAACCTGCTCCATCTGCATCGATTTTTTCAGAAACCTTATCCCCACTTCTGCATGCTCATGGTGTTCGAGGAGTGCCAGCCCTTTTAAGTCCAGGAGGAAAGGGAAAAATTTGACCTCTTTGTCGACATCTTGAAGCAATGGGAAATCCTTTGGTCTAGGGATCCCTAACCCTGGTGCTGCCACTGCAATGATGGCATGTAACCCTATCAACAATTCTGGTTTGAAAGTCTTTCTTACTAGCAACTCAGCTTCCTCCTTTTGCATTCCCACATCCAAAATTACTGCCAAAAAGCGCGAGGCAATGGTGGTATCTACTCTGTATCCTTCATCATTCTCCAGAAAGCTTCTTCCCACAATGGCTTTTATTGCCACTACAGTTAGGCCATCTGTCCTGTGAAGTATCCTTCTTAGCCTCTGGTTTGTGACTACCCCCTTGAAAGCCATTTGTCTAATTGAACTCTCCAGTTGGATAGGAGTGTCCAGTCCCAGGTTGATCACTCCTTCTAGTGCAAGTTGTGCTATAAACTTTGACCTCCCCACCATTAAAACAGAGGAAGGATTTCTGCAGCCTTCAGAGAGAAAGATATGAGCCGAGCCAGAGAGAGGAAGAAAATCAAGGCAGAGCTCGTCCTTCTAGACTGTTCTTAGATGAATGTCGCCTTCCCTGACCTCTTAATAATGTCTCTCCACCGGATGTGACTAAAAATTATTGCCTGATCATGCCTTCCCTTCGCGTGCAGGACAAAATCAATAAGAGGTGAGATTTTGTCATTCCAAATTATTCCGCCAATGCTTGCCATAGAGACCCGAAGGCTGATGAAGTTGAAATAACAATGATTACCCCTTTTTGCTGACTGGTTCATATGGCTGTGAGTGAAGTGCCATTCTCTTGGCTGACGTGTCAGAACCCAGTCCTACCACACCCAGTTGTGTGTGAGGACTCCCTCCCTACCGTCCACTAGTGACATTGCTAGTTATTCTCAGCCAAAATATTATATTATTTTCAAAAGCATGATCAGTAAAATACGAGTTTATAATAAATTCTTAAAAGTAATTTCTCTACTCTACATACAAGACTCAGTTATATATTTTTCAATAACCATAAGGCTAGCTTAGTTTTTAATTTCTTTATATTAAATACTAATTTATTGAAAACTAATGTCATTATATTTTTTACTTGGACTTAATTACTAGTTTTATAGCCTTTTTTTGTGATGAATTTTCTATCAATTTTATCCTTGTTGATTTAAAGCACTAATTCAAACCAGAGTTCTTAGTGCATGTCTTGGTACTTCTTGGGAGGTTATCCATCATGAACTTTATAGCCTTTTTTAAAAAAGTGGTGGATTTTCTATAGGTTTTATCCTTTCCAATTTAAATTATTAATGCATTAATTCTAACCAGAAATCTTTGTGTATGTCTTGGCAGTTCTTGGTAGGTTATCTATCCTAGTGCTATTCTAGATTGAGGGCACTTATGTAATGCCCCCATTTTCAGAGATCACTTAGTGGAGTGGCTAGCCTATTTCCATTCCCGTAGGCTAAGTTGGAGGGCTCAGGGAATGACCTAATTGACAAGTCACACTTGACTAATTTTGTAGGGCAAATTGAGTATCGGAGATGACTTGGCATATTTTTGTGGTATTTTTTATGTAGTCATCATTAATAAAATAAATTGCCCTAAGGTGGAGTGACCCATTTGGAGGATGGAAAATAGAGAAAATGTGGAAAATTGGCTATGGAAAAATAAAGGATAGTTTATGATATTTTCCCTTGAAGAGAACGACTTTTGAAGACAAATTCATGATGAATCTTGTGCCCGAGTGGTTTGCCCTTGGAGAATGGAAGGCTGGATAAAATAAAACAATGATACCTCTTGTGTTGGGCGCTAAAGGGAGATTGACCTAAGGAGAAAATAAACACAAAAGATAAATCTTTAATTTGTATATTGAGTGCCTACTTGCCTTGAAGTGGTCGGCCCAACTTGGGAAAAAAAATAATAAAAATAAAAGAATTACCTTGCCGAGGTTGGTCATTTGAGGCATTTCCATCATATCATTCATTCCTATTTTTCATAGAGTTTATCTCTTTGACTGCAACATTTGTTGGGCTTGAATCCAAGGACGAAAACCCTTGTGATTCTTGGTGAATTAGACGAAAGCCTAATTCATCCTTGTCGAGGTTTCATCATGGAAACCTACTTGCACTTCATTGGAGATCTACAGAGTTTTGAAGCAGATTTGCATATTCAGATTTGAGATCAGCATTGGAGGAGATTCTTCTTGTGGCATTTGCATCATTTGACACTAGGGTTTAACCCTAGCCTTGTGCGCCATCCTTGGAGGATCATATTCGTGGCATTTTGTACCTACATTGCATTAATGCTCTCCCTAATTAGGAGCACCAAACTTGGAGCAGCATTCTTGGCGGATTGTGTTGACATTTGCCTAGGGTTTCACCCTAGAATTGGAGCGCCATCATCTCTTGTGAGCACCGCCCTTTGGAGTGCTATTTGATCTTCATTTTGCCATGTTTTGGTATGTATCAACTTATCATTAGGTCTGATATGTAACAGCAGAAATCTGAGTTGTAATTAGGCATGTTTGAGCCTATTCATTGGATGTAATTGCATGATCAGAAGTTCTGATTTATAACAGCAGACTGTATAATCCAGAAATCAGATTTGTTCCATGTTTATGTTTGCAATTTGATGCTAGGTATGGTTGGATAAGTTCATGCTTGAAGATATAATCATAAGGGTTCATGATTGCTTTATTATTTGAGCATTTGGTTGTGTATATGTTCGCTGTCCCTGTTTAATTGAAATCAGAAAATCAGAGCAGAATTCTAGGGTTTCAGCAGAAAACTAAAAGTGCAGAAAACTAGGGCAGAAATCATAATTTAAAAATCAGGATTTTAGGGCAGATCCCATTGGGGATATTACAACTTAATTCTATAATTCGTACTAGCTTTGAGGATAAATCTCTTTATTGGGGGACAACATAGTATTTGGATTATGTTATGGCCTGTTTTTTCTAGAGTCCTTGTACCTATAGTCTATGCTTTAGTTTAGTAGGGACAATAACCTATGTGATGCTATTAAAGGATTATGTCATGATATGATTAGGGCTTTCTTCCCCTTTAAGTTAAAATTTAAGAAAAGCAGTAAACACTTCAACTTTTTTGTCATTTGGTATCTATTTAATTTATATCAATATGGCGTCATTTATGGTCTCTTATACGTTTTCATAAGGATTGACAGTTGATACCTGCTATGTTTGTGGCCCCATCTTTTATATTTCAGTATTATATATTCAAGTTATAATTTGCAAATCATCTTCCATTCTCTCTAGAATGCTGCAGTGAAATACTAAAACCTCCATGCCTTGTGAATGCTTCTTATTTTACCATGCATGGGATAGTGCAGTATCACATGCCTATGTTCCACGGAGTATCCTAGATGGGGACAACAGGGGATGGGGGGACGTGTTTCCGAGATGGCTGGGAAAGGAGGCCATTTTTTAGGGGACACTACAAGACGCCAATTAAAAAATAGGGAAAATTTAAAAAAATAGGAAATTTCAATTATTCATATATAAGGCATTCATCATATACATTATAGAACCATATTACATAACATTAGAGCTGGGTTGAGAATTCACATGAGAGTCGACACACAAATTAACAAAATTTCATTGCTTTCATTGCTGCATTCATTTGGGCTTCATTACTAATATTATATTCAAAATTTAGTGCCTATTCTCCATTGAAATTCCTTCAAAATGAAAGGGGAGAAAAAATCAGACCATTATCAGTAAAACAGATGACAGTGATTTATAGTACATGTAATGCAGCTGTTCATATTTATGTGGATCAGTCTGGATCTGGGCTGAATTACACAACAGTTATATAGTATGGTTTTCCAATTCAGTTTGAATAACACAATAGTTATACGATCCTCCCCTCCCCCACCACCTTTTTTTCTCATTTTGTGTATTTTTTTTTAAATGGCACTTTTTAAAGGCTGGGCCATAAGGGATGGCTAGCTGTCCCCTGCTGTTTCTGAGGCATACAGAAAAGCTTCCTTTTTTTTTTTGGTAGGGGACAGCCCCATGGATGTTTCCTACTAGTCTCCATGTCACCGAAACATCCCTGGTGTAGGGATGGATGGAAATACTCAGTGGACACATGCCTGTGGAACATAGCATGACTTCCATTGTTAATTTTCCCTTTACAAGCATAGACATTCTTCTCAATTAATATTTTTCCATCACCTGATTTGAACGGCTAGGTAATGAGAGATTATCTTGAATTGAAAAAGTAGGTCTTTTACATGTGCAGATTCTCTTGGAAATAATTGTGTTTGTGTAGGTGACCACTGGGTTGATCTCACATTAATAGAATCTCAATTTCTTGTGATTATTCTACCATGGTTTTTCTTTTACTTTCTTTTATATCAAGTCCCTAAAGGCTAATGTTTTCAAGCATATCTACCTCCTCAATTCCCCATTCTTCAATCCATTTCATCCCATCATGGTAACAACCCTTCTCTTGATTGCAAGTGATGCTTGGTATGGTAATATGCTTCTGTCCATGTGCCTTATTTGGACTTAATATGTCACAAACTGTCATTTCCTGTTGTCATGGCAGCATCTCTTTTTCTACTAAAATCATAGGACAATAGGTTTGTATAATAACTTCTGTTTCTTCCAAGATTCTTTTCAGAGGTTTGGATGGTCATGTCAAAACTTTCCAATTTTAAAGAAGAGAATATATTGGAAGGACATTAATTTTATATCATACAAATAGAGAGCAGACTTTGAAACCATATAGAGAAATGCAAATTATGGCAGCTAACTACCAATAATCTTTAAATTCTCATCTTGAAGAGACTAGAATTAAGCTTCTCTCATTTTTTTAAACAAAGTTTATTTAGTCCAACATAAATTATATATAAAACTTTATTACCAAAAAAAGAGTGGGTTGTATAATATCACTCCACTAGAAGGAAACAAAAGGGTCACAACTTGAAGTAGTACAACTCGTTAAAGCTCAAAATCTAGTTGACCGAAAAAAAGATACAAATAATGCAAAAGTCCTGCCATGGAGTAGGAATCAAAGGACCATTGGCCAAGAAATTCAAAGGTATATTGTACTTTTTTACCATATATGAATTCATCTTTCATTGTCAATTAACCCCCATTAAGAGTCTCCTTGAGAATTACCATTGAAATTTACATATTGCATGCACAAACAGGTGGATGACAAGTACCAATATTCACTGGATAATAAGGATGGAGGAGTTTATGGATGGATTAGCTTTGATCCCATGGTTGGTTTTTGGATTATTTTCCCAAGTCACGAGTTCCGAAATGGAGGGCCCACTAAGCAGAGCTCGACACTACATGCAGGACCCATTTGCCTTGCTGTAAGTGTTTTCAACCTACATTGCTATTGTTGCCATATCACAAATGTTTAGGTTTGTTTCTTCCTTCTAACTTTATTCTTAGTATTGCATGCTTGGAATAAGCTATTTTGTTTTGCGTCTCAATTTAATTATTAATATCAACAACTTGAAATATCTTGAACAGTCTATTCTCATTTCTCCATTATAGATTAATTTTGTAGTTTAATAAATTCAGTTCTCGTGATTATGATAAGAAATATATTTAAATTTTGTTATGTTTTCCTTTTTTGATTTGTAAGTTGAATTCAACTTTAGAATTGAGAATTCCTTGCAAAAAAACAAATTCTTTTGACACAAGGTGATAATTTTGAAATTAGGACATTAGAAGCATCTGGAAATATGGAAATAGGGATTCACCATCTATGTTTTTAATGCTAACTTCAGTTTTTAGTTATGGGAGTGTAAATACATATTTGTAGGCATTTGGTGTGAAGGGTTATTGTAGTGAAATTTTTACTACCTTAAAATTATTACTCAATTTCTGCTCTAATTCCAGGTTCATTCCAGCTTTGGATTTACTAGTCGGAAATTATTTAAATTTGCATACTGGATTTACTAAAGTTAAAGGTTTTTCCTTAATACTGTTGTAATATTTGTTTAATGCTCACTTATGTAAGCATTGAGAGGTAGTGCCTCTAAATAAAAAAGGAGCATAAAATATAAGCTAAGGCTAAGACTAAAGCATTGAGAGGTATTATAAAAGAAGGATTAGAATTTTGCATGATATTTCTTTTCTTGAGGAGAGGCTGGCTTGACAGATGCTTGTATCCCTTGCTTGGTCCCTTAATTTCATACCCTTCCAGAATTACTAGAGGACTTTCATATATTGCATTTATTGCAGCAGATTTTTTGTTTTTCTCACCCTTTGGGCGGTTTAGCTTTTTTTAATGGCACCAAAATATTATGGTTTAGCTGTTAATGTTAAAGTGGTTCAGCTTTTTTAATGGCACCAAAACATTATGGTTCAGCTGTTAATGTTGGTTGGATAGGGACCTATACGAAATGGCATTGCTGCAAAAAAAGTCTAGGAAGTTTGTTCGGAAGGTCTTTTATGAGGTAAGAGTTCTGAAATTTCCCTAGATGTTGTTCTTCTTGTTCTTGATTTTGGTAATGCATGCAAATGTTGAGAGCAGTTTACGCTCATAGGGTACTTCGTTGGTAGAATCTTGTTTGAAAGCATGCTAAAAAATTGGGTTAGTTCTGCTTGGGTCCCTCATGGGATTAAGATGGACATAGTCTAGAATTTGACCTAAGTCTTTTTTCTCTTTTGCTTTGCGGAAGCCAACCATGTAGGCAATGTTCTTAGGCATGGCCCTTGTTATGTCCGCAACTCCCTACTTGTATTTTCTACTTGACCTAGGGATTTAATGCTTTCTGACGAGCAAGCCCTTAAAGTGTCAGTTTGTCTTGAGTTCCCTAGTCTTCCTTTACCTTGCTAGCCATTCCTTGACTACATCGCCTCATCTCTTGAGAGAGTGGTATAATTTTTTTTCATCTCATCCTCAATGACAAGTTCATGTGGAAGTTGACCTTGCCACAAACCTCAAAAACTCCATTGGTATGCAAATTAGCGATTGAGCAATGTTCAAAGGGTTTTGTGTATCGGTTTTCATAACACTTGTTTCATGTGCGAACTGAATACACTAAACATAAAATTAGAGATTGTCCGCTAGTCAATAACAAAGTCAAACCAGCCTCCAAGCTAGACAATGATTTGGCTTGGGCAAAAAATGAAGGATGGATTAATGTTAGCAACATAAAGGTGGCCGAAATGGATATAGTAGAGGAGCTCGTGTAGGTTCCAAAAGTGGGGGAGGTTCATAGGTTGGAGCATTGCCACGTAAAGCCTCAATGTCTATTCCTAATGCCCGTCCAACTATCAATGATTAAACCTAGTAGGTGTTTGTGGCGCTGCCAAAATCTTCTAAAGAGCCTTCCAAGGAGGTTAGTAAACCTCATTTTTCTAGAATGCCACTACTTGTAGGTGTTTTGTCCTTGTAGGAATTAAGTGCAGGTTCTTTTTTTCATTCTTCTTCACTAGAGCATTATAGGCACTTCCGTAGCCCTCTTTCGATGGAAGATGGGGAAATTAATGAAAAATGACATCTATAATTCAAAGAGTTCTCTTTGAAAAAACATAGCAAGTTTTTGCAAAACAACCACTTTACAAAATTATTAAGTTTGTTGTTTCAAGCTAAAATCTTGTTGTTCCTCCAATAGTGAGTCATGTTTCAGCCCTTTTTGTGGTCATCCATGCTTTTGTCGTCTCTAGTTAGTGTCTTTACAAGGTCAATGAAATGAGCTTTCCAATGCATCAGGCAAAGTGAAGTTTGAAGCTTGAACGATAGAGTTCCCATTTAAAGGGCATGTGCCTCTCTAAAGGGTTGTATGAAATCTCAAAAATGAAGAATGTTGCACAATACATAGGAGCACGCTTGATAAAGGGGAGACATAATGTTGTCAAGTCAAAAATTGTGTCTCAATGCATAGGCATGCACTTGATAGAGGGTAAACATAAAATTTGCAAAGTTAAAACCGCTCCCCCCTATATATTGGTGTGCGCTCATATGAATGAATGAATGAAATATTTTAATAATGTCCACGAGGCCAAGCAGCCTAAGGGACCAGGGAAATGACCCCTCAAGATATTTTCAGTCTCCTTTCGAGATCAGATCTTCTGCTATGAATCTTGATCAATAAACTAGCCGTATTGAGAATCTGAGGTTCCTCAAATAACTCACTAAGGCTGTCCACATTCCAGCTGTTATCAAACTGACTACGAATATCCGCATACGCAGCACACTCTGTGATGAAGTGCCATTCAGTTTCAACCACCCCTTTGTCGCAAAAAATGCATGTTCTTTCAGCCCACTCTTCTTTGGGAATTTTCCATCTACCTATCTCACATCTAAGACGATGGGACCCGATCCTCAGCTAAGCCACTAAAATCCTTGCCTTTCCCTTGAGAGCAGCCCACATATATTCTTTTTCACCATGCTCCCTCGAAGGATTGAACTCTCTAACATAAAGTTCTTTTTTTCAGCCAATCTGATTTGACCACATGGCAGTCCTGAATTTATCTAACACAAACTTTTTTATTTCTTCCTTATTGATAGGACAATCATGCAATCTAATGTCCCACTTACCCATCCACTTCTTGTTTTGCTTTGTCCACGTCTTTTTCCCATGGTCAAGTCTCTCCCCCACCACCATTTTGGGCCAGCAGTACTTAGCCATATTTTCCACCTTTTTTTAAGTAGCTTGATAGTCTTATTATTGCTGACACCTCCAACGGGAAAGAACCTGCTTCCGCTAAAAGGATCTCATAGGGGACCGTTGATTTGACTTTAAAATTGTTGGTAATAAAGTGTTTTTGAATTCTTTCTAGCTTCTTCCACTTGTGGTTCGTCATGCTGCTCCCCCAAAGCTCACAACCATAAAGGACAACCGTCGTGACCAGCAGACCAAAAAGGGTTTTCTTGGTTTTGAGATCCCAAAGTTCAGCTTTCCTACACCTGTTCTGGAGCAAGTAAGATGCTCTCCACCCACCTAGAAGCTTTTTTGCCTTACAAGACTCCCAACTGAGCCTATTGTGAAAAACAATTCCCAGGTACTTGTATTCTTCCACTATCTCTAGTGTGTTACCTTCAAAAATGAAATCAACCTGCTGCTTCTTTCTTTTCAATGAAAAAATCATGACCTTGGTTTTGATGGTATTCATTTGCATCTCGACCTCTTGACAAAAGAGCTCAAGAGCCTTCAAATGAGCAATCAAACCATTGGCAGATTTTGCCATTAGAATAAGATCATCAGCATACAAAAGCAACTTCACCACATAACAAGACAGCTGAATGCCTTCTCCACTGGTTTTGTTTAACCGCTCTTCAAGTTTATCAATATATAAACCAAATAAGGTGGGGGATAAAGGACACCCTTGCTACCCCAATGTCACTGCCAAAGCATCCAGACATACCCTCTCTAGTTCTGATTTTAGCCCTGACTTGCTCATATAGCTTATGCACTGCCGCCCAAAACTCCTCTGGAATCCCAAGTTCCTCCATCCTGCTCCACAGGGAGAATATGCTTTTCAAAAACAAAAAGTGCAGTACTACATAACAGTGTGCGCTCCATAAATAGTGGTTGCAAGTGTTAAGGTTTGCATAATATGCAAGCAGTATAGAGGAGCATGCCATATTGAAGAACATAATTTTGCAAAAACAAGAAGTGTTCACCTATTTGCTGTAGTGCACTTCATAGAGGCTGAACAGATTTATCATTCAAAAATGCAAAAATCCGCAGCCTTATAGACCAGAACAGACTCATGAAAGGGATAGCAGGATTTCCATAAACAAAATTTGTGAAGTAATACAATTGAGTGTGCCATTTCAAAGGCCAACTGGGTTTTTGAAGTTTGAAGTTTGTATATATATACAAAAGCGCATGTTCATGGAGAGGAAAAGCAGATTTTGGCGCAGCTATGTTTAGATGCCATATTGGAGGAAGGAAAAAGCAAGTTTGAAATAGAATACTTTTTTATAAATATATCTTTTGATCTTCTTTATACTTCATTTCATTCCTCTTCCTCATCATACAAAATATTCAAAGGTTTGCAGAGTTTTGGATTGGCAGTGGAGTTTTCAGCTGAGAATCTTCATTGTTTCAGCAGTTCCTATAGATTTTCTGCAGGGGTGCCTATATTGTACAGATTTTCTACAATTTTCTACTTGCAAAATAGATCAGATGATCTATGTTTCCTTCTGCTGTCTATGCCAACATAGAGCCTATGGCTATCCCTAATGCATCAACTTGCGTAGAGAATGGTCTCGTCTAATTTGAAAGGACTACTATCCGGGCCATTGCTAATATTTCCTTTAGTATCTCAGAGGGTTCTTCTTGTACCTTCCCTCAATAGAAATTTCTACTATTCTTTAACAACTCTTTATTTGGTGCCACAATTTTAGCATAGTTCTTTATGAATTTGTGGTAGTATCTTGTATGCCCCAAGAAAGCTTGCACATTCCCCTATGTCTCGGGTTCCTCTAGTTGCATGATCATCACAACTTTTGTTAAGTCTACCAGCATACCTTCCTTGCATATGACATGTCCCCAAAAAGTCCCAAAAGGTGTTACAAAAATTCATTTTTTAGGTTCAGCAATATTTGCATTTGCCAATACCTCTCTAGCATTAATCACAATTATGTGACATGATCGTTTACCAAGCCAGATGCTATCCAGTTGTAAATGTATACCTATAACAAATCATGCAAAAAGTCCTTAAAAACAGAGACAACAATTTGTGAGAAGAGTGATAAAGCATTCTTCAATCTGAAGGGCATCACATTATCTTGCTGTTGCTATTGGAATTCTATTGATGCTCATTCAAAAATGTATTTTTTCTTTTCCTAGTTAATCTTTAGTTTTGAGTGCTTTTAAATGTTGTATCTTTCAACAATTTCCTTGGAAATATGCGCACATCATTATACATCCTTATAGGTAGTTAGAGAAGGAAATCGTCCCCTACAAATAGAGGAGGGATGTCTCTTGCATACTTCCACCTAAAATTTCTCCACAAAAAATTTCTCCCCTTATCTATTTCTCCATGACAAATTTTAGGGATAACATAGCTTAAACCTTGTGAATACACAACTAAAATACAATTTAAAGGCACATTGTCAATGCCCAATACAATCAATTATGTATTGTTGAATGTTGTTTACCAAACATGGCCTTAATATGATGTTCTATCCACCAGACCTTGATGAAACTATGGTAATAAATACCTTGAAAGTCAAAATGTACATCTGAAATATTATATGAAATAGTGATTATTTGCTACTAGCCATAGTTAAATTGCAGTGTTTAGAAAGTTTTTTATTTTTTCAAATGCTTATGAAAAGAATCAAAGTCTACCTTGAACAATGTACTGATGTATGTCAAAGTCAAACTTTCAATAACCTAAAAATAATTAGTACTGTTGACGACTTAGCAGATATTTCACAGTGGTCACTATATTGGCGACAACTCTTGCAAATTCCGCAATGGAGAGGCCTGGATGAAGGTTCTTGGTCCATTTTACGTGCACTTGAATTCATCTTCAGAATTTGTAGATCCATTTTTACTCTGGAAAGATGCAAAGCAGCAGGTGCAATTTATTTACATGAATCTATCAAGTGATAATATATGTAACTGTTCAGAATTTGAGATCTTTACTATCTAATTCTTAGGTCTTATAAGTCAATACAATTTAATGATAATGTCTATTTTCTTATGCATTATAATTCCACAGAGGATTTATCATGAACAAAGTTGGCCATACTATTTTCCTGCTTCTCCTCATTTTCTAAAGAAAGAGGAACGGTGTTCTGTCTCTGGAAGATTTTTAGTTGATGATAGGTGAGTAATGCTTTCTATTTAAAAATCTTAATAATAGATTCTGCACATATTGAGATGGAAAAAGGTGGAATGATAATGGAATAAAAGGGAAAATGGAGAAACCATGCAATGAAATTTCAATGGATTACAAAGGTCTATGTGATGTAATAACTCATATTGGAAGACCAAATTTATTTTCATTCTCTCACAATTCCATCATTCTTGTTTTGATTGTGTTTGAAATAAGGGTCACATTCATGGTCTTCTAATAATTATCATGCTTCATCTCACAATATTCATTTTCTATATCTTTATGTTTCATGATCACGGTATCACCTAATTTCTTTCTTTATCGATGTGAGTACACTATGTTCTTGTTTTTTTTCATTAATATTGGCAAACATATTCTTTTTATCACCACATTATCTGGAAATTGTATAGGTTTGGTTTTGGTATTAATCAGAACCTATTTCCCTTCATTATAGTCCATCTTTTAAGTTCTTTCACACAAACATAGAGTCTTCACTCTACTTGCATGAGTGGGTTACATGGCCTTTTATAACCTGATTTCCCAGAAGCTTATTCTAAACAGACAACTCTCCTTTCTTTTAATAGTCCATTTTCCTTTCTTTATAAGATAAAATTTAGTGAAGATGAATTTAATGTCCTGTAGGCCGAAATGGTTTGTATATACTTGATTAGAAATATGCTTCTAGGACATAAGATAAAATTTAGTGAAGATGAATTTAATGTCCTGTAGGCCAAAATGGTTTGTATATACTTGATTAGAAATATGCTTCTAGGCCATCCATTTGGTTTTTCTGTTTGTTGTGACTCTTGGTCACGTGTCTCTGCAGTGAGTCAGTTCTACTATACTTATATTGAAATAATATCACAATTAGAAGGCCAATAAATGGCTTGATAGTTCTTCAAAAATCCAAGAACTACATAATGTTGAACTTAGCCTTAGTAAAAGGACGGTAACAAACAAGCCTTTATGGATAGAAATTAAAATATTAGGCCTACATGGGTGACAACTTTCTACAACAAGTTAATACAAAAAAATCACGTATAATGTAGCCAAAAAAGTTTGTAATTGATCCCATAGCTTTATTTAGTTATACATTTTATGGTAGTTATTACCTCCTGCCAAAAAAGGTGCACAAAAATTGTGAATTCTAGCAGTGAATGTGGGACTATGAAAACAAGAAAGACCTATTAGAGGGTCCATCCTTTCATTGACTAGAGGAAAATATATCTATGAACATTATTGGTGGAGGGTGATGAAACAAGCATGTGCATAGGTATCCTCTGACCAAACACATAATTAGCATGCTTGATTGATAGGAAGCCTTGGAATGATCTGGAGCATCACAGGGAACTCAGAGGGCAGGTGTGCAGGCAGAGAGACAATTTTTGGAAGTTGTTGAAACTTCCAGTTTCCATAGGTGTTGGTTCCTCAATCACAAGTGGTGGTTTTGCAACTGCTAGTCTTCCTCGGTTGCAGTTCTATCAGCAAGTGGCAGTTTGACAAGCGGCGGATTTGAAATCGCTACTTGTGGCAAGTGATAGTTTCAACCAGAAATGACAAGGAAGGAAGTTGAAGTGTTTTGGATGGTTCTTTTCACCTCCCAAGCATGGGAAGTGCCTATTGGCAACTACAGACTTGAGAAGGCTACATATGACTCTTCCACACCTTGTGGATAGGTTAGATCACTTTTGGAAGTGGAACCTCATATTATGTTCATTATGCAGGGAAATTGACTGTGGAATAGGATTTTTGAGGTTGCAAACTTCATTGTAGATGTTCTAGCTCATTTTTCATGTTGGGGGCTTGTTTGACATTTTGTCATTCTTCTACAATGTACCTATGACTGGATATAGTGGAATGAGGAGCTTGTAGCTCACTTTTTCTGGAGTTTTTCCTGTTTTCAGGATTTCTCCGGGGAATATTGTGTGTACTGTCACTGTGTTGCACTTTTCTGTGTTTTTCTGAGCTTCTACATGTTATTCTTTGTTTTGTTAATGCTGCAAATGTTTTAGAATTTATTGTGTAGTATTTAATCACACTTATCAGTCATTTTGAAGTGTTTAATAGGGCCTACTGTCAGAAATCCATTGTTGATGAACTGTTGAGGAATATCCACTTCAGTTTATGGTTCACGAAGAGTCTAAAAAAGGTCAGGGCACTGACTAGCCATGAGCCTTGCCATTGAACTGATGTATAACATGCTTGTACCAAAGATATTTCTTGCTTAAATATATTCCATCAACCATTTTTGTATTAACATTTGTGACAGGGAAGCAATTACTTTGCTGAGTATTATGCCAGTTACCTGTGAGAACATGTTACTTAATTCCTTGAGATTGGTTAACTTAACAAAGCAATGTTGCAAAGATGTGACATTAAGAGAGTAAGTATGTAAATACTAATTTTTGAAACTTGGATTAGCAGCATCTACAGGGTTCAATTAGGTGCTAAATAGATTACATTGGAATTCTAATTGTATGTAGAAAGTGAATTTATAGCATGATTTTTGCCAAAACTGATTAAAAATCTTAAAATGACATATATAGCCAAATCTCATGTTTACAATGAGGTTCAAAAGCCTATGATTAAGGATTTAATTAAAAGTGGCTACAAATTAAGCAATGTGTAATATCCCCTACCTGGTAGACGATATTTTTTCGATTTCTCAAACACTTAATATGACATATTGCATTTGTCAATTAAGTTAGGTCTGACCAGATGTTTGTTCAAATTATCAAATTCAGATCTTGCATGCAAATCCTTCAATGAAACTCTAGGTCTGAAAGATGATTTCTACTAGCACATAAACAATATAGCCATGCCAAACATATGTCTTGACTATATAATTTAATAATGGAACCAATAGATAACAGCAACCTTCAGTGGAATGCAAATAACAATGGAAGTAAAACTAATTCAGATTTCTCTGTTCAGACTTGCAGTTTCTTCAATTATATCAAATAGTATAACTTAAAACAGTCAATTACATAGGATGTTACTGCTTTGACAAATCCAGAAACAACATCAACCCTAAGTTGCCGGTTCTGGTTCGGGTTTTTGGGGGTTTGGCCAAAATGTTTTTGGGGGTTGGGTTCGTTTATATATATATATGCAAAAAAATTAAGTGTAGAAGCAAGAATTAAGTGTAGAAAAGCAATAATAAAGCGTAGAACACCACATAACATCATATAATTAACAAAACCACCATAAACTTGAATATCATAAAACATAAAACTCAAACTTCAAGTTCAATAACAAGATTCAAAATAATAATATCAAGTTCAACAATCAATTTTCAATGTCAAATGACAAATGTCATCAATCATATGGATTTGCTAAATCCTCCACATCATCTTGGACATCAGCAGGATCAGAACACCACATAGAACAATTCCTTGATAATTTTGTGACGATATGTACTCATTTCTATTTTAAAAAGAAAATGGTTTTTGATATGTGAAGATGAAATATATGTTCATATGAATCCATTACTATCACTAATAAGATATTGGACATCATGCAAGAACTAGTATCAAGGTAGAAGGCATGAGTTTTCCACAGTCCATGATAAAGTATGCATGTGCTTCTAGATTCCACTGTGTATGTTTTTGAATCAACGTTTCGGATCATACTCAATGATCCATCATCAGGAAGAGGAGTGTTGAAAAATAGATAGCAGACTTGAGCCTTATAAAGGAAATAGAGGGGAAGAGGGGAACGGAAAATCAAGGGTAGTGGCTGAGGGGAGAAAAAGGGAAATAAAATGAGCAACAAGGGGGCAATTTTGAAGCACAACATGGGACAACAAAAGTTAAAAAGGATAAGAATGAAAGCTAAAACTAAATAAATATAAGACATGAACAACAAGAGCAATAGGAGTGAGAAAAGAGCACGAATAAATTGCATACCTAAATGATAATGTTCACGGTTCATGTCATGCCTAGTGAGAATAGCGCTAAATGTTATAGACCACATTCTTACACCCATTCACACATGTATATGATTAATACTAATAGCATTACAGAGTTAGCAGAAAATGTATTCCTACACAAACAAAGGGGGGATCTAATAATTCAAATTCAGCACACCATTTCCCTTTCTTTCACCTTGCTGCTAAGAAAGCTGATATTACCATTCTAAACCTTGTAGATCTCCTTTCATCTTCAGTGTCGCTGACAATCATCTCTAACTTTTATCATTCACTCAAGTTTCTCCAATCACTTATACTCGTAGCACAAGCTTATATAAACCAGGGTCTGAAACGTTTCTACAAATTGGTGGTTCTCTTAATGTTTTTGCTCCCATCATGACTACCTGACCTTTATAAAAAAACACAAAAAAAGTAAAACAAAAACAAAAAAGAAAATTGACTCAGCCGTTTTCTGGGGTGGGTTCGGTCTGTGTTCACTTTCTGGGTCCTGGATTCACCTCCGGACTGCCCAGGTTCGTCCAAGATGCACCCGACCTGTTCTGGGCGCACCCTGTCCGCACCCACAGGCGGGTTGCACTGAACCACAAACCCAGTGCGAACCGCACCTGGATCCGGCCATGTGATGTCCCCAGGTGGGCCCCTACCGGAAGGTGACGTAGGTCTGTCCGGACGGTTTGTCCCTCCCACGTGTCCGGGGTCCTCGTCAGCGAGGCCTGTCCTGGGGTTGCCCCCTTAATGCCGGGGGTGCCGTTTACTAACAGTCCGGGCTTTTGGTGCAACGGTTACTAACTTGGTATCAGAGCTGGAGGTCCCGAGGTCGAGACTCGCGGAGCGTGGTGGGCTGTGATGTCCCCAGGTGGGCCCCTACCGGAAGGTGACGTAGGTCTGTCCAAGTTAGTAACCGTTGCACCAAAAGCCCGGACTGTTAGTAAACGGCACTCCCGGCGTTAAGGGGGCAACCCTAGGACAGGCCTTGCTGACGAGGACCCCGGACACGTGGGAGGGACAAACCGTCCGGACAGACCTACATCACCTTCCGGTAGGGGCCCACCTGGGGACATCACAGCCCACCACGCTCCGTGAGTCTCGACCTCGAGACCTCCAGCTCTGATACCAAGTTAGTAACCGTTGCACCAAAAGCCCGGACTGTTAGTAAACGGCACCCCCGGCGTTAAGGGGGCAACCCCAGGACAGGCCTCGCTGACGAGGACCCCGGACACGTGGGAGGGACAAACCGTCCGGACAGACCTACGTCACCTTCCGGTAGGGGCCCACCTGGGGACATCACATGCCAGGCCAGGGGCGAATCCAGTAACTTAGCTGATCAAACCAACATAGCCTCCAATGATCAATATAGTGCCAACTGTTAGTTCCTCTGATCGCTGACTGGTTCAAGGCAGGGATCGTTGATATGAGGAAGTAAATGCCAAAACCTTAGATGAACTACAAAATGAATCGCTGCCAATTAGAATCAGTTTCCACAATGATGATAGGTGGCGGCTGGGATATGATTTCAATTCGCTGTCTCTCTAAACTGATCACTGTCTGGCAATGCTGAGTGTTGATACCTTCAACGATACTTCCAATGATATTCGCCGTCCTTGATACTCCCAACAACCCCGTCCAGACCTTACAAAGTAACAACTGCTGATATAAGGGCGTAATTGATGTCACAAACCCTCACAAGGAATGGCGTTTCAATCCACTAGACATGCAAGAACATTTCCCAGGGAATGTCGCTTCCTCTAACAAAGAGATTTTCACTATGAACGATGGCAGCTAGGGTTCTAAATCTGCTGATATAGTTTACTGTAACAGAGAATTCTCAAGATGTTTATATCTATTATGAGTTCTTCCTTCAATGGCGTACTCAAGACTTGTAATGAACTTCACACCAATTGGTACTAAATGGGCAATGCCATGGTTCTTCAAAGTCTTTAACAAAATGGCACCTCACATCTGAGTTTTGGATCTGTAGTAAAGCCTCAGTGATGTCGCTAAAACATGCAATGCAATCTCCTTGAATGCCGTCACAATTCTGCCATAAATCTTCAACAAATCTGCTATATAATTATCCTCTTCAAAATTCAGACTTCAATGCAAACTCAATCATATGGTCTCCGACCCAATATCAAAATCAATCTATGAACTCAGCAAAAGGAATGTAGAACAATGCTTTCAATAAGCTCTATGATGAATATTGATTGCATCCACCTCTCAAAACGGGAATGGGGCTATCACCAAACCCTAGTTATCAAGGGATCACCACCTTGATTGGACTGAAATTTGTCTTCAGCCAAGAGATAAACTCAATATGCAAAAAACCAAGTCAAAAACATGATTTCAAATGACTCCCAGCTGCTCCTTATAAAGCCCTTACATCAATTAGGCCTGGCCTAATTTTATTAAATGAAAGTTTCTGTGTACACGGTCACACTTACATTTTATTAAATGATTGTTTTTGTGTACACAATAACACTTTATTTTATAAAGTGTTTTAAATTGACTCAAGTAACTTAATAAAATATTAATTTTATAAAGCAATTAAAAATACTTTATAAAATTAATTTACAATTAGAACCTTTTTAAGTTACTTGCAAAATGGGGACATTACAGCCCTCCCTTCCCGACATTGCTTGTCCCCAAGCAATGGGAAGAAAATTTGCACTCAAACAATCCCTGGATCGCAAATCAATCAAGGCTCTTCAATCATGCTCAAACACATCTCCTCAAGGCTGCTGATGTAGAAGATCCTAGGACCGCTTCCACTGTCGCACAATGATGCAAAGACAAATGAATCCATCCCTATTACCTCGCTGTCATAAATCATAACAGCGGTATGTGATCTAAAAATGTCATTCCAAAGGATATGCAAAGTATCATCCTCAATGCATGAAGATAGAAAATCATCATTAGACCAATTATCAACAAGAAAATATTGATTTTCATCACAACAAAGTCTCCCAATCACTGCTGTTTCAAAACTGAAATTACATGCTTCAATGTCTAGCAATGAAGAAAAACTATCAAACCATGGAGAATAAACCATCAAACCATGCACATGCTTCCATAAGAGGGCATCATCAAAATGATGTCGTGTCACCTCAAAAGTAGGCTGATCCTCTTCAATGGAAACCAATGTATCATGCAAATCTGATTTACCTTCATATTGTCACATACTTGCATATCATCAATGACTTGTTCCTTCATGTTTGGAATCTCTTCCAAATGACAAGTCTTATCAACCTCATCATCTCCATCATTGGAACAATGTGCATCTTCTCTTTGAATAAAAAGACTTCTAATGTAATCTATCTTTTCTTGTCTTGCTATGTTAATGAGATTGATCTTTGCTTTGACTTCTTGAAGATGCTGTCTTGCATTGGTAGCACTAATTTAGCCTCTTTGGCTCTTTGCATCCATTCTTCATTCATCTTTTTGGACCTCTTTACCTCTTCTATGCCAAAGTATACAAAATCAGTATTCTTAGGATTGATATCTTCATGTCTATCACTTGATGTAGGGCTTCCATCAATAGGTGATATCATGTCATTGACCTCTCCATGATCAAAGACTGCTATCTCATAAGAATGATGGGACATAATGCTGCTGTCCTCAAACAAATCAAGTATGATGTCATCCATCTCAAAATGCAAATGCTTGCCATCAAATGCTTGTTCAATACAATTCTCTTCACATGCATCATCCATGTCTCCTTCATGTTGTGAAGCTAAGTCAAGATCATGCTCAAACAAGGAATCATCGTTGGAATTGTCCATCTCACTTGTAGAAACATTGAGATCAATCAAGGAATCAATACCATTATTTGCATTCATGCCATACTCATGTTCTTTTGTTGAAGCCTCAAGTAATTTCATCTCTTTGTCCTCATTCTTCTCAAATTCCTCATGGAGACTTTTGACAACTTCACTTGTAGATGCATCAAATGTACTTTTATTCTTCTTTTCTTTTTCTTCTTGTACTAATGACTCAATGGTTGTCATTTCCCCCTCTTTGAAATCATTCACGATATCCATAAACCATTGTATAACTTTATTATTAGGAGTCAAACTAACCTTCTTGGATGAACTTGACCTTGTATCAGTTGATCTTGTTGAATCTCTAGAATACTTAGGCTTCCTTGAATCTTCATACTGCTGTGAACTATGAGCCGGGCTCTTTGAACTCTTCTTTTCCTTTGTTCTTTGTCTTTGCTTTTTTCTGTCCATTCGATGCTTCATATATTGCTCGAAGTCTAGATCATTTTTGACCTTATCCGGAAGTGCTTTATACTCATTATGAGCAGTCATTATCTCATCAACAAATTTAGAAGCCATCCTTCTGAAATTTTCTGACCCAAACAGGCTGGCAAGAACCTAGCTCTGATACCACTGTAGTATCCCCTACCTGGTAGACGATATTTTTTCGATTTCTCAAACACTTAATATGACATATTGCATTTGTCAATTAAGTTAGATCTGACCAGATGTTTGTTCAAATTATCAAATTCAGATCTTGCATGCAAATCCTTCAATGAAACTCTAGGTCTGAAAGATGATTTCTACTTGCACATAAACAATATAGCCATGCCAAACATATGTCTTGACTATATAATTTGACAATGGAACCAATAGATAACAGCAACCTTCAGTGGAATGCAAATAACAATGGAAGTAAAACTAATTCAGATTTCTCTGTTCCAGTTTCTTCAATTATATCAAATAGTATGACTTAAAACAGTCAATTACATAGGATGTTACTGCTGTGACAAATCCAGAAACAACATCAAACCAACATACCCTCCAATGATCAATACAGTGCCAACTGTTAGTTCCTCTGATCGCTGACTGGTTCAACGCAGGGATCGCTGATACGAGGAAGTAAATGCCAAAACCTTAGATGAACTACAAAATGAATCGCTGCCAATTAGAATCAGTTTCCACAATGATGATAGGTGGCGGCTGGGATATGATTTTAATTCGCTGTCTCTCAAAACTAATCGCTGTCCGGCAACGCTGAGTGTTGATAGCTTCAATGATACTTCCAATGATATTCGTTGTCCTTGATACTCCCAACAACCCCGTACAGACCTTACAAAGTAACGGCTGCTGATATAAGGACGTAATTGATGTCACAAACCCTCACAAGGAATGTCGTTTCAATCCATTAGACATGCAAGAACATTTCCCAGGGAATGTCGCTTCCTCTAACAAAGAGATTTTCACTATGAACGATGGCAGCTAGGGTTCTAAATCTGCTGATATAATTTACTATAACAGAGACTTCTCAAGATGTTTATATCTGTTATGAGTTCTTCCTCCAATGGTGTACTCAAGATTTGTAATGAACTTCACACCATTTGGCACTAAATGGGCAATGCCATGGTTCTTCAAGGTCTTTAACAAAATGGCACCTCACATCTGAGTTTTGGATCTGCAGTAATGCCTCAGTGATGTCGCTAAAACATACAATGCAATCTCCTTGAATGCCGTCACAATTCTGCCATAAGTCTTCAACAAATCTGCTATATAATTATCCTCTTTAAAATTCAGACATCAATGCAAACTCAATCATATGGTCTCCGACCCAATATCAAATATCAATCTATGAACTCAACAAAAGGAATGTAGAACAATGCTTTCAATAAGCTCTATGATGAATATTGATTGCATCCACCTCTCAAAACGGGAATGGGGCCATCACCAAACCCTAGTTATCAAGGGATCATCACCTTGATTGGACTGAAATTTGTCTTCAGCCAAGAGATAAACTCAATATGCAAAAAACCAAGTCAAAAACATGATTTCAAATGACTCTCAGCTGCTCTTTATAAAGCCCTTACATCAATTAGGCCTGGCCTAATTTTATTAAATGAAAGTTTCTGTGTACACTGTCACACTTACATTTTATTAAATGATTGTTTTTGTGTACACAATAAAATTGTGTTTCAAATTGACTCAAGTAACTTAATAAAATATTAATTTTATAAAGCAATTAAAAATACTTTATAAAATTAATTTACAATTAGAAACCTTTTAAGTTACTTGCAAAATGGGGACATTACACAATGGGTGGCTTCAGTGGAATTGAGTATCATAAATGTTAAAACAAGTTGCAGGATATAACGGCATGGACCATGGAGATTCCCAAAAATATTTCCAAATTAAAGATAAATTCTGTAACTCATAAAAAATTTCAAAGGAGGTGTAAAAGTGCCATTTAAATATTCTCAAGACCCCCTCAAATTTATTAAAAATCACAGGGAGAAAGAGAACAAAGATTCATTTTTATATATTCCTAAAAACATTCTTTTTATAAACAAGGAATGAGTTGGTGGTGGAATATATTTCCAGAATTGACCACTTCCTTAAGCTAGTTGTGTAGGGAGTGGAGCTGCTGTGGTTGCAAATTTCAGGACACTTGTCTCTCCTCTCACCATTATTTTCAAACCATCCTAGAAAGGTAGGGAAAGTGCAATATTTTTATAAGTAAAAATTACAATGGCTATAATTGAATGCCTTTTCTCATTTTGGAAAACCATCTTTGTCCATGGGTGTTAGAGTTTCGTAGTTTTCCTGTTGTGTTCACTACTGTATTTAATCTTTCTTTTCCTTTTTTCATCCACTTTAAGTTCATTTTTGTCAATGGCACTGCTGTTGCCAAATTCATGGATGAAGGTCTGTATTGGACTGTTTGAAACTGACCTAATAAAAGGTCCATAGACCTGAGCTCTAGAAATTATTTTGACAGATCAACTGTAATAGGTCCAGGGGTTGCAGATGTTTTTCCACAACATGTGTATAGCTACACAGAGTTTATATGTCTTACCATTGCTTGTTTCTTCTGCTATATATAATTTGTTTCTAGTATTTAGCAGAGATGTTTTTTTTTTAATTTTTGAATTTGATATATGAGTGAGTCAGATTTAAACATTGTGACTTGAATGTTTTCATTCAATTCTATAAATTCTTAAATGCTTTAGATTTATAATCATCTCTTACATATATATTTTAAAAAAAAATTGAAGATAGTTTACTGAAAAAAGAAAAAGCAGGTTACAATATATGGCGGTCATAGGACATGACACCATCAAAGACCAATATTTAGCATAAGTATGAAAAATCTCTGAAAACACTGTACATACTCTATAGTTTTAAGTTTGTTTTATTTTACAGGGAGCTTCCCCTTCGAATTTGAAGAGTGGTTCTACCTCACATCTATCCGTTTTATGTTTGCACTGAAAGGTGTGAAATAAAATGCTAACAATTTTCATCACATTGAAGGGAAGGTTGTTGAAATCATAGTTCGTAAACTCAGACTCGGAGAGTACTTGGCAAGCCAAAAATTTCCAACTCGGAGAGTACTCGGCAAAAACTCGGCAAAACTAGGCAACTTAAAGAACACTTAAATTTTTTTTTAAATTTAAATATTTGAAAAAAACATAAATTTTATGCAAAAATACAGCTAGAAAATGTACGAAATGAGTTTGGTTGGGGGTTTGGGGGTCGAGAGGTAGTGCCCAAATGAAGACCTTCAAAACCACACAGACCTTCATGGCGCACACCATTTTCATAATTTTTTAAAAAGGCAAAAAACAATGCTTATAACACCAAAAAAATAGAGTTTTGGAGTGTTTTTTTCCATGATTTTGATGGATTGCTGATGCAACAAGTCAAGTATTTGGAAAAACTTGGCGAGTTTTTGGTAAGTCTCGGCGAGTACTCGCCAAAAACTCGGTGAGTTTTTTCAAATACTCGGCAAAAAAACTCGGAGAGTAAACCTTGTGAGTACTCGCGGAGCAAAAAATCTCGAGAGTACTCGGCGACTCGGAGAGTTTGCAAACTATGGTTGAAATACAAAAAACTGGCACACACCTTATCTACTTCTTAGTGTATCTCCTTGTTCCACCCTATACCTTCCAATGACAGTTGTGCTCTAGGTATGTTTCTAGGTGCAAAAAAGCTATTTGGTATCCATGTAGGTGCTCTACTCGAAGTAGATGAACCGGATGTGGTTCGCATGTGTGGACCACAAGCGAAGCCCACTATGCCTTTGAATGTTGTATCTTCATCCATTTCTACTTGCATATGAGGAGTATGAGCACTAGCTATGGATGCTGCTATAGCTGCTTTTGTCTTCTCCCTTTGTGGTTTTTTTCTCTTTTGTTAATGCAAGGTGTACATTCATCTCTTGTTTTATCTCTTTTGTGGTATTGTCACAGGGCTTGGCATCGTGATGACCAATGCTTGCAAGATGGTATTTGAGGCGATTGATGCCTCCATGATATAGGTTCCAACATCTTATGCAAATGATTATCCCTGGTGTTGGTCCCTATACGACATATTTCCAAGCAGGGTCTCTGGCTCTAGGGGGACAAGTTCCAGTAATTGGTATCGATTGCGCTGAGCCTAAGCTTGTTGTGGAGTGGGAGTCTGATCCCAAACCCAAGGTTTCTCTATTTGCAATTGTATATAACCTACAAAGTACAACATATCTATTTTTTAAATACAAAAATAAATGTTGAAAGAGAAAAACAACGATTTAATTCAAAACATCAATATAAATTAGTATAAATTAGCATAAATTCAGTATAACCTAGTGATTTTATTAAAAAGACGAGTATAAATCAGCAAAATACTTCGTTTATAGAAAAAATAACCATTTCATTCAAAAAATCAGTATAAATGAACAATAAAATTATCATAAATTGAATTTATTGCAAGTAAATACTATAAAATTATGAATTGTTTACAATATACATGTTAGATTCTAGTAGCTCGATTGAATTTACATGCTTCGAAAAAAAAAGAAACAAAAACAAAATTACTAACCTACTCTTCAAATTCCTCCAATCTGCCTTTCAAATTCGCCTCAAAACCCTTGCAAATTGCCCAAATGCATGCAAGATTGCTGTTTGAGAAAGTGAGAGGGGTCTCTTTTTTTTTATAAGCAAAAAAACTGTGTATTTGGCATGTTTTTGGCATGTCCCAGGTGCATCCTGCGTTTCTGCTGCGTCTGGTGAGTTTTTTGTATGGACTCGCCAAAAACTTGGTGACAAAACTCTATGAGTTTGTTGGCAAGTTACTTTTCACTCAAAAAAAATGTTGAGTACTTGCCGAGTGTGCAATCTATGGTATGGTGTACTAATAAGCCTTTCATAGGCCACTATGTTTTAAGATCTCTCTCATGTGCTGAGACTTGAGATCCTATTTAGTGAGCACATTACCGTTTTTGATGCTGAAGACTCAAGATATCTTTCCTCTTTCTAGAAAGGGCAGTCTGTGCTCTATAAAGGTCGTCCTCTTGTATGTTTTATTCAATCCATAGCATATTATTGTTTATTCAAAAAAAAAAACCAGTATCTTTTACTAAGTTTTAAATTGTCTATCCAATTAAGATGTGCATATTTGATCGCAAATTTTCACTATGATAATTGAAATAAGCGGATAGTCTGTCAATCATCAGAACTCATAGCTCATTTGATAGGTATGATAATCACAAAGTATAGATTTATGCATGTGGTACCATAGACTCTCAATTCATGTATAGCACGTTATTTGTTAATGATTGATTTTTATCACGCAGGAACATTAATCTCTAAAATATTGTTTGTTGATGAATGGTATTTTATAGATTTATTTCTACACAAGTCTTTCCTGCTGATTCTGCATACATTGGGTTGGCTGCTCCTGGTGAAAATGGATCCTGGCAAAAGGAAAGTAAGGTAATTTGGTCAGTACATTGTAGTTGATATTTTTGTTCTTAAGGTGGAATACTGTCTTTATCTATTGTAAATAAATTTTGTGTTTACTGATATGAGTACTTAGTGCTTCCATTACAACATAATAAGTTGTAATGGATCAATCTGAAATTCATTTGAATTAATGCATGGGTGCTGAAAACTTGTTACCCAAATGTATTCTTACGAAAGCTTATATCTCAGGGTTATCAATTCTGGACGAAGACAGATCAAAATGGATTTTTTCAAATTGTTAATATCATTTCTGGCGAGTATAATATATATGGATGGGTACCAAAAGTAGTCGGTGATTACAAGAATGAGATTGTCCTTCAACTCTCCCCAGGTTCTCGTTTAATTGGCTACATTCAATTTCTTCTATAACTTCAACTCTTTTCATGCATTACCCATACAAATCAGGCTTTGGTCTTATTTTTGTTGGTATGTGTCTTTTATTTTTCTTATCATTCTGACAGTTATCTTTCTTAGCTAACAAAAAAATTGATTTAATTATGTGCAAAGAGAATAAATAACAATCTCTTCAAATTTGTAAGCTAAAAATGAATAAAGCAACTAATTCAAAAATTAAGCTACATATATGAGCTCAGTTTAGACATTTAACTGATTTTGGAACTGAAACAAAACTAGAATGACTAAAATAAAAGGATACTTTGGCATTAGAGAGAGGGAGATTGGTTCAACTGTGACAGAGATCAGATACTTGAAATTTGAGACTAGATTTGGATGGGTAGATTGTGATGACTGTTTTTTGTAAAATTTGGAATTGTGTGTGAACCTAGATTAAACCCACACTTGCAGCCCTGAACCTTTTGTGTGATCTTAACTCTAATAGATTATGGTTTTGGTGTCTAATGAAGTTGTTCGTCTATACCTGTATGTAACAAGCTACCCCAAATTTTTTTCAAAAATAGAACAATGATAATCAATGTTAGCACAATCCTTCATGAACCACTAAATGACCTCCACACTTCTGATCACCAAAATCCCCAACTAGGCGAGGTGAGAGCATAATGTGCTTTGGTTTACAATCTAAAACATTGTGCAACAAGAAATACATTCATCTGCTTTGAGCAGGCATCCACAAGCTGTGGGGATTCGCCACTTTTAGTGGGTATGAGAGCAAGAAAGACAAGTACAAATCATCCACTTATTCAGTGGGTATTCGCCACTTATGCAGTGGGTAGAAAAAAAGAGAAAGAATTCAGTTTGCCCACATTGGCGGTAAACCATCCAGGGGATTATTATGTGATTGCATTAAAGGAAGATTACAATGAAATCAATTGCAATAGAAATCAGAATTATAAGATAGGGTTTGGTTCTTTATCAACCCTATGAAGATCGTTGACACCAATGAGATTCTACTTCTGCATAGTATCAATTTATACCCACATAATATTATCAATCCAATGCTGTATTACTAAGATCTTTGCTGTTTAACTATGCTGCAGGAAATCAGACTGTCAGTATACTGTATGGCTGCCATAGCTCATTTATAGAATGCACAAGATGATCATACATAAGGAAGGCAACTTCTAACCACCTGTTAGCATTTAATTTCGCACCTTTCGGTGAGAAAGAAAAATGGACAGCGTGTACAGTAGGACTGTTCTTCAAATTAGGAGGGGAAGCTCCCTCAACAAGAAAATTAAAAAGACGTTTACAAAATAACCTATTTTTTTGGTTTCTCAAGGCACGAGCACAAGGCAATGAAGCTCTTCTGCAAGGCTATAAGATTTTCTAAAGCTTTCCACAAGAAAATAACTAACTCTATATTAAAACAATTCCGATTTCTTTAAGTAAATTCAGAGCATAAAGAAACTAAAGGAACAACTTGGAGATTTTCAATGCAAAAGAACAAATACAACTCAACAACAATTGCTCATGCACAAAGTCATGAACAATTTACACAACTCTTGACAACAAGATAGATCTCCGAAACCATGATGCATATTCTTATTAATCAAAAGGCAAGAAACAATAACACTGCTTGAACAATAAAATGCGAGCAAAACTTAGTTTCAGCATTTACCATCGATAGTCTGAAAGTGTGTAGAATACACTTATTTATACTTAAAAAGCAAAGATGCAAGGAAATAAAAGGAAGAGTTAACTAACACTCTTCACTTTAGATCTAATTGCTGCATGGGAAGCATGCAAACTTATTAGCAATTAAAACTAAAAGTATCTTGTCATGCAATTTAGTTAACTGAACTTGCATATTATTACACACTGAGTTCCAACTCAAAGATATTTTGCATGATTTTCAAAAGAAAAATCTAAAAATAAATTTGACTTTAGTTAACAAAGACAGTTCTCAAAATAGAAACTGCTTTGGAAATCTCTCTTGCTGCCAAAAATAAATACCTCCTGCAAAATGTAAAAAATAAGCTAAGTCTGAGAATTGAGATTTCTCTCAAATTCCTCAACTTTGGCTTCATCTGGTATGATCATGGACTCAAGGTGAACTGTCCTCATTTGCAGGTCTATGGCAACATCCTCTATGATTTTCTCAAACACATCAAAGTCTTTTTCAGCCTTGGTGCACTTTGATGCAATATCAACCAGGAGGTACATTTTCTCTACATGAGGATCTCCACAAAACTTTCCACGGATCAGTTGAATGAACTCCTGTAAAACATGAATAAGGCAATTTACGCCTTCATCACTGAAATACCTGCAAGGAATGCTTTGGACGAAATCAATGGCATATTTTTCAATGCCCAGAAGCTTTTCTTTCCACGTGGCCAACTCCAAGGCTATATTCTTCGAGGTATAAACCAAGAAGGAATACTGGTGAGTCCAGGAGAAAATTGCAGCCTTTTGATCTGCCGTTATAGGCCTCAAACCAAGTGCACGCAACCTGACCATCAATCTATCATACACCGGCTCCATGTCTTTCATGCACTCGATCATATTCTGGATTCCAAGGAGGATATCCTTAGAATTGGACACCACTTCTGATAACTTTGCTAGAAAGTTAACATTTTTCACTATAAAATGCTCCACCCAATCTTTAGTGTGCTTACCATACACCATCAGCTGACTTAGTTGTTTTTGTTCATCGGTAGATTCCATCACCTGAGGCAAAAAGAGTGAAGGAGGAGAAGGTGAATGCAAAAGCTGTGAGATGTACTGACGTAGCTGCTTGACTTCTGATTTGAGGGCAGCCTTGTCCTCTCCATCCTTCAATACCCTGTTTCTCATAGTATCTGTAGCAACCTCCAAAATATTCACTGCTATCTGTCGTGTGTTATGACTGAAACAAGTCTTGACAATATGATAATCCTCAGGCTCAACTTCTTCGATTGCTTTATCCTGAGGAGGAACAACAGTCTCCAAAACTAATTCTCCTTCACTTGTCTTCAGAATTCTTGACTGCTTCTTGGGCTTCTTTATAGATGGCTCCTTGAAAGTTTTGGTCAAGGCACTGAAATCCAGCTGGTAGGATGGCCTTTTCTTTTTCTCACTAACTGTTGTACGAAGCCAACTTGAAGTAGACTCTTGAAATGTTGGCTTTGGATGATTTTTTTTCAGCACCTGGATTTGGCGTGACTTTGGCCTCAGGAGGTGCAAAATGAATATCCATCTCCGGATCAAAATCGAACACTATGTTGGGTTCGAACTCTAGGTCCACTTCCTTTACGGTGTTCACTTCAACTCCTTGCACGACCTCAGGCTCTCCTGCATCATTAACTCCAGATGAGTTAAGTGGTGTAGAATCAATAGGTATAGGAGATCGGTGAGGCTTAGATATCCTCTGTGGTGCAGACAAATTCCCTTCTTCTGAAGAGGAAGAGGAAGAAGAAGAAGTAGAAATAGAAGTGGTAGGCGAATTAGGCTCAGCTGGTGGCAAAGGGGTTGCCTCTGGTTGCTGCTGTGCTGGGGTTTGAGCCTTCCTCTTCGGGGTCACCCTCAATGGTTCTTCTCTGGTAATGTTGGTTGCTTGGGCCTTCCCACTCACTACCTTGGATTTCAAGCGTGGAGTCAAATGAGTAGGCGAAGATGGCGGTGTTACCTAAATTTCACTACGGCTCATTCAGGTAGAGTTTTGATTCAAAACTTGTAAGATACATCTCATTTGGTCCTTCATACATTACATTCATGTGCATAAATGAAAATAATTCAGGAGATTATGTTTATTAGTTTATTGCATTTATCCAAGTGCATGTAACATAAGAAGGGTTTATCCAAAATCCTTTTCGAAAAATAGATAATCTTTATTGAATGTAAAATGTTTATCATCTCACGCAAGCCGTGAGGTTAACTGCCTTATTCAGTGAAATAGAAGAGCAATCCACACATGAATAAGTAAATAAAGTAATGTGCATGTAGGGTCAGAGGCCAGTCATTGCCTAAGAATGACTGGTTCTAGCTTTGGCATGTTGTCCTGTCGCCCCGAGTCATCTTTGTCCTTCCTAGCTTCATGTCATCCCTGGTTCCTGCATCTGGCAAAAACAATGGTGTTAGAGCAGTGCTCTAAGCAATGAATGGTCCCAAACCATACATGAACAAGATACCATACATGTATAAATTGTTCCTCAATTGCATTAAACAAGAAATGTATACCCTGGATGTCCTAGAGAACAATCAGTTATCAAACACATCCAAAACATGCATTTATTTTCTAACAAGTTTGCTTCATGTGCAGATATAGGTGTAATTATGTTTTTGTTTGATTCATCAGGTTACATTATGAGTGGAGGAAATGTGGCGCCCACAAGGGTTGAGCCCAGCTCATAGTCCTTACGGAAACATTTCATATGCCATATACAAATGCAAGACAAACTGCCAGGAAGGTGAAGACAGTCATAAGAGAACTTACAGAAACAAAGATGCAAAGTCACAGGAAGTGCATGAGTGCTACAACAAGAAGACAGTGGTATATGCAATAAGGAATAGGAATAATCATCTCATTGACCGTAGCATCAGATAGTTCAGAATAGTTAAATGACTGTCCAATAAATCCATCCGTTAGAGGTAAATTAGAAACATCTTGTGCTCAGAATGACTGCATGTTAACAGCAGTCAACTATCGAAAGATAGAGCAGCAAACTGGTTTCAAGCACAGCAGCAAAAAGACAGTCATAGAAAGAGATGAACAGCAATAAGTGCTGTCATAGCATATATGGAACAATATACTGTCATAATAAATGGACAGCAGTTAAATGTCAAGAGTTTTCAGTCATTGTAGGTCAGCATATACAAGTGCAGTCAACATGACATACACAGTCATAAAGGACAAAGGATAGCAAGGCACAATGGAGCAGCTAAGAAGGAGAAAATAAATGTGTATCATAAATGTTCCATCTGGCAAAGGACAGTCATAAATCATCATGAGGAACAACCATTGTTTAAGAGCAACTGTAACAAGTCATAAAGAGTAGCATTCATGAACTAAAGGGTATTGCTCCTTACTTTAAAAAGATGATGAGTATAGTGGTTGAGGCATTCTGCTTCAGTTTTAGAAGGTCTATCATACATGGTACAGGGATGACAGTGGGTTAAAAGACAAATGTTAAGGTGCAAAAATAATGGACAGCATACAGAGTTTTAAAATCCCTGTAGTTACATGAGATAATGACTGATGAAACATGGCCAGCAAGAGTTTTGTTAAAGATTCTAATGACTGTATAGACTTTCAATAAGGTTTGCATCACCTTCATAGAAGCCTGAATATTCATTTTAATGACTGACAGAGACCTATGAGAAGATAAAGGTTAAAGAAGTATCTGTGACAGTGAATAGGTTTCTAATGCCTTGTCAAGATTTATAAGACAAATGAAAGAGCAGATTATCAGGCATCGTATGAGCAGTCAAGTCACCCTTGATAGTCAGCAGAGTTCAGTTAGCTCGCTTCAACATAATAATAATAGTTATACCCTTCAGCAAAACAATTCTGCCATTCAACAGAATAGCAACTCTTTACAGCAGGGTAGGATCAGCACTTCACAACAAAACAATTTAAATCCTATACAATTGAATGCCAATGCTCTACATCACCACCAAGCAATAAAACAGCAAGAGCTGTTACAAGCACAACATCAGAAGAATATCTGCATTAGAACAACAAGGACAACAACAAATTCGGATTCCACCTCAGGCTGGAAGCCAAGTGCAATCTATTCAGGAGTCACAGTTCAAGCAGGTTTTGAACTACCGAAAGAAATTATTGCTGTTGTAAGACCACATCCTTTTACTGCAGATAATATGGATAAAAGCTTAGATAGTACAGATCAAAAAATATATTGCAAGAGATAAGAGCAATCTGCTAACAAGATTCAGGGTTCTGATGGCCCAACTAAGGACTCTTCTGCCATATCAAATGAAGAAGTAGAACCAGATAAATTATTCTCTCCAGCAATAGCTACAGAAGGCAGACATTACATTCTCAAAGTTCCAACTTTTGCAAGGAGAAAACCATCTCTTGCAATTCTACAAAAAACAGTTAAAGCTGAAAGCAAGAATACCTCATTTGGAAGCAAAAGTAAGGATGAAATAGGGGGAAGTGCAACTGCTATCACAAAGATACAAAATGGAGTGAAGGTTTCTAAGAAAAGCTGAGTGAAACAGATATGAAAGCTATCTCCATTTGTCTTAAAAAGATCCCAAATAAAATGCCCAGAAAATGGAGTTTTTCGAGCTCAAATCATACAGATCAGACTCATAAAAATGCAGATTTTCAAGAAATATATGTTCAGTTTTCTTCCAGTTTTCTGTCATAGCAATAAAAAAAAAGAAATACTATTTTTCAAAGTTCAAATGCTTACAGAACCCTCTGAAAGAGAACAAAAATGGAGTTTCAAGATCATGCTACAGCCACCCAGAAAATACAGATTTCGAGTTGTAGCAAGACATATATGTCATTGTTTCAAGTTTTTTGTCAAGGCTGGGGCTCATTTGGAGCCAAAGGAGTGCAGATACAAAGGAAAAATGAAACCCTTGGAACTTATTTCACACAAATACTCAAAAACAAATACTCAAAACCAGTGAATTCGTGGCCTGTAGTGCCATACTTAACAGCAGAAAATATACAAATGCCAGTTTCCAGTTGTGAAGTGTCTTACCTGTGCAGTTCTGTCGAAATTAGTGAAGAAGCATGCATTAAAACAACAGAGAATGGAGGGATTCGTGTTCCAAGAATGGCCTCAACACAACAAGTGCAATGAAGATGGTTGGCCGCAGAGAAACCACAAAAGATACATCAAGAAACAATCAAGTTCGCAGCCAGAAAGGCCCAAAATCCGCCCAGATATACAGCAAAAGTTTGAAAACTGAGGAGAAGACCACTTACCTTACATTTCAACTCAGAATCGACCCAAAATGGATGCAAATCGTCCATTTCTGCCTTCCAAACCCTACAGGCATGGCGGCGGCCAAGTTTTCACAGCCAACAAACAAATGCAAATGAAATGATTTTTAGGTTGTTTTCCTCCTTTTTGGTCGAATAGACCTAATCTCCATTTGCATTCGATGGTGTGTTTTGACTTTTATTTTTTAAACATCATTGCAATCTTTTGTGCCTGTAGTGAAGACTTGCTGAAGTCTTCAAAAAACCTAGTGATAATGCAAATAGGGCCGTGGCATATTTTTCTGCCTTTTATTTCTTTTCCAAGGCCAAATGCATTAGGAGAAACACAAGGCCAAATGTTATATTTTGCTAAGGCATGTTCATGATGGAGTTGCAAGGTGATATTGAAGAGAGGTGGAAGCTAAGGCATGGTGATGTGTATATGGGAGTCATAAGGGTTGTTTTTGAAATGTGTTGCATCAAACCTTGTAGGGACATGTTGATAGAAATGTATGCGAAAATGGAAATGGCTAGGAGTTGTGAGAACGTTTTGTTATGATGCTATGAGATGCGAGATATGATGCGAGTGCGGAGTCATGTCATTTTGCTTGGGAGCTTTGAAGATGTTTTTGTCATTTTTTGCATAATCTTGAGATGGAATTAAATGTTATGTCATAAATGCCATTTTTCTGCATAGGTTTGTATAAATTTGGGTTGTAAAACATTAACTAAGGTGGTGTAATTATAAACCTCTTAGTCAAATGTTAATTAAATGCAGAAAATGTGTATTTATGTCATTTATTGGGATATATCAGACATTTATGATGCTGCAGGGGAGTTATTGCACAGTTTGACTTATTTCAGTGGCCTTAAAGATCATTTAAAGGCATTCAAAGACATTTTCAGGTGCCTTTATGATAGCTGATGGCATGCCTTGACCATTTCTGCATTGGAACCAATTTTTGGAGAACTTTAGACAGATATTTTGGGGATATTTATGACATCCACGAAAATGGAGGTGGTTCATGTTTATCTGTTTACAGCTGTTTGGGAAGTATATAGTCTTCTTCCTTGTTCATTATTGAAGGAGTTCTTGCTATTCACTACTCTGTATTTTGTAATTTTCTGAGTTCTTTTGCAGAAGTGAACAATCTTGTAACCCATTTTCAAAGATATACAGCATTGTAACACCCTTTTTAGTAGTAATAAGCAGTTTATACCTTCCCGTTGTCTTCTGATATTGTGTGTCCTTAGTGTTAGTGCAAATCTTTGTGATGTTCTTTGTCCTTGGAGTTGTATTTCATCTTGATGCCTTTATGCAGGGATACATATTTTTGCAGGTTGTGAGATGTGCAAGGAATAACAATTAGTTTTGAGTAGTGAGAAAACCTCTTTCTCCTTTGCAGAATTGTTGTTATTTAGCCTCCTTACAAAGTAATGATGCAAGGATTATGATTTGCTGGGTTGTGTAAGGGAGTCTTATTATTACTGGCTCTGTAGTGTGTCAGTTCTGTGTAGTCTCTGATGATCTTTTGGTGCATCACCTTAGACAGTAGGTTTCATTTTAATGCAATCCTTCTTACCCTTTTCTCTGCAAAGACTTTAGTATAAGCATTATAGGTGGAGTATCAATAGGAAGCCGACCTTCTCCAGAGGTTCTTTCCATCACAGGTGACCCACAGACCTGGAAAGATCCCATGTTTCTCCAGATTGCCAAGTTTTACAACTCAGCAGGGGTGCAAATCTGAGAGACAACAGGCGGCTCTGCTAAAGAGGCCTTGTCCTTGGGTGTACTTGTCCTCTTGCTCCTTTGACTATTGATGAACATACTTCTTTTCACCACTCCTTTTGTTCTTTCGGCAATAGAGGTGATCTCTTGGAGTGACCAATCCATTGGCGGAAGCGGTTGTGAATCAATTCCCTCTTTGACGAATCTTGGGGAGAGAATCGAACCGTCTTCGTGCAAGTCTTTGCCACTCTCGTCAAGAAAGATTGGTATTTGCTCCAAGGTGAAGCGACTGTAACTCCTTCGACGAACCTCATATTCATCTTGACAATTGACCCAGAAATCCTCCATAGTAGGTATGTGGGCAAACTTGCCGCTGAGTCTGGATTTCATCACTTGATTAGGATCATATGTGCGCTTCTCCTTGAAGGTCTTCAGGCCGAATTTGGACATTTCTTCTCCGATTACTTTAGCATCAGCAACACTTTTGCACTTGAAAACACTCATCTGAATAGGGAAGTTTACCGCTGTCTTATGCCTGTTGCGTAGAAAACTATGCACTTCTTCAATCTGATGCAGGAACTCCATGAAGACAACCTCATCAGATGGATACCTTGGAAGCATGTATGGACATGATGTAAATCCGTAAGCTTTGCTATAGGAGAAGGTAGGAAACTGAATATACCAATCCGGCCATTCCGAGATTACTGCTCTGGCTTCTCCTGATATTCTGAGATGCATCTGATTCTCTAAGTCACGCACAATGAACATTAGGAATGCGTCGTTGACTCGACGGAAGTGTTTTTGAGACTTTGAAATTTCAAGCTGAGGATACAACCTGACAATCCTGGTGTTTTGCAAAGAGCCCACAAAGTTCAACCCAACAAAGTGATGTTGTTTGGCCACCATGAAAAGTAAGTAGGACACCATCATGAACTCGTGAGTTCGGGTGAAATCCATGATTTGTCGATGAATACATTCGCTTATGAGAGTGGCCCATTCATAAGTTGCGCTTCCATTGGCTATCGTGCTGATGATATAGAACATCCATGTTCTGAAACTTCTCCCTTCAGCTTGGCCTGTAATCCAGTTGAGGATTGTGATCATGATAGCATATTCATCCTTGAACTGGCCTTGACCAACGTTCCTTGGAAGCATATTCCTTCTTTCTTTTAGCCATTTGCAAGCTAACTTTTGACATTTATTAGAAGCAGAGGTCAACACTCTGTCACTTTCCTCTAGATCAAGGGTGAGTGATTCTTCAAAAATAGGTATGCCGAGGGCAATCTCTATGTCATGAGGTTTCAAACTGGCGATCAATCTTCCATCCCTTGATCTAACTTCTCTCGATTCAAGATCATAGTGTTGAATGCACAAGAGTACAAATTCAAGGCTATGGGCAGCGATAGGAAATGATCCGGCTTGAATAAGCCCAGAGTTCTTCAAATTTTTCGCCGCTGCATTCCCTGAGTTTATTAGCGGTTCCAAGTCAAAACCTTCAAGCGAGACTTGACACAAGTCTGTTTCTTTGACCTTGCAATATTCGTGTTTGAGCAAGGATTTGGCCTCGATGGTGACTGATGAATATTGCATGATGACTTGAAGAGGCTTGCTCTGATGACTTTTCTGCACTAAAAATGGCCAATCTGGGCTCCTGCGTGTTCGCTGCCCAAGAAAAACAATTTTTCTTTTCGCTGTCGAAAATTTCATTTTTGTGAAAAAATTAAAATTTTGCCCTTGCAAAATGAAATTTTGGAGCTGAACCCTCAAAGATTCTACAGTTCTGAGCTCAAATTGGTTCAGGATGATGGAAAGTGCCTTTTGCCGAGGTGGGTATGTGTCAGAAATGAGAAATTTTGGACAAATAAGCCTCAAAAATCAATTTTATCTTGGCTGTAGGTGGTGATTTTGCCTTAAAAAAATCATGACCAGCAGTGAAAATCCTTGAAAATTTGCCAAAAATGGCCTCCTGGGTTTGGACATTGCCTTGAGAACATGAAGATGGACCCTGTGAAAGAAGAGAATGAAGGAAAAAAAGAATAGAAGTGATCGAAATGCCTTCTTTATGCTTTGCTGATCCGAAAAAGCTTCAAAAACCCTCAACAATGGCCGCTAGTGCAAGAAAGAGGCCCTCCAGTGGACAAATTTTCCTTTGAGTGTGATAGAAAGATGTAGAATGATGCAAGAATGGATGATCTTTGCCCTGTATGTGAAGATCCAATCCTCAAAGCCTTCGAATTCACCTTATGCAAGCTTTTATTCATCCATTAATGGCCGCCATGTGTGAAGTGCAGCCCCAATACCATCCTCTTGCTAAGAGAATGATGAAAACTATGCCAAATGCCTCCTTTATGGTGAACACCCTCCTCCTAGGGTTTCATTCCTCTACTTGGACCTTGCTTTGCCTCTCCAACTTTGCACAAACAACGAATGAAATGAGAAAGGTGAAGAGTATTTATAGGAATAGACCTTCTCTCTCTTGACGCCAACCTTCTCTCTCCTCAACGTCAATTTCCAAGCAAACTTGACACCTCCAAAAAGGCGTGCAAATGATGAGATTTAGACGCCTTTTCCTTATGAGCAAATTGGCATGGAATTATGGGTTTTTAGGCACCTTTGGGGATGACTAGAATTGGCGTGAGTTTTAGCCTATTTTGGCGACTTTTCCTCTTCACAAAAGGCGTGACATTTGGTGTATTTGAGTGCCTTTTCTGAGTGCATAAAAAGGCGTGGCTTCTTGAGGATTTGAGCGCCTTTTTGAAGGGTGTAGGATGGCGTGGGATGTGGGTGAAATGAGCGATATCTGGAGGCAAACAAAAAGGCGTGCTTTCCCTTGAATATGAGCGCCATTCTTGAAGGAGGTAAAAGGTGTGAGAAATGACTAAGTTGAGCACTTTTCAGGAGTGGTAAATAGGCGTGGTAATTAGACAAATTGGGCGCTTATTTGGAGATCACAAAATGGCGTGAGTTTTAGCCAAAATGGGCGCCATTTCTAGACAAGTAAAAAGGCGTGGGATTTCTTGGATATGAGCGCCTTTTTTGAAGTGCACAATAAGCTTGCCTTTTGGACCATTTAAGCACCTTTCCTTGGTGACTTTTCCTTGATCAAATACTTCACAACTTGGCCATTGAAAAACTTCGTGATCGCTCCATGGATTTGGTGCATGAACCTTGCAATTGCTTCATCATTTCCATGCTTATATATCATGTATTTGACCTTGAGAAACCTTGAAGTTGGCCTTGAAAACTCTGACGGAGGTAGCCTGGGTCATCATCATTCATCACTGCTTCTGGATCTTATTTTCGCCATAACTTCTCTGTCGGTCGACGAAATGTCTTGAAGTTTGGAAACCAAGCTCATATGATCTGAATCTATCATTCAAACTTGTCCTCCATGAATTATACTTACAAACGGAGCTCATTCAAGCCAAGAATGCCCAAAAATGCCTTAGAAAATTTTTCAAAAGTTCAAAAATTTCAAAATTGAATTTTGATTTGCCAGATGTATTTGCATTGCTTCCCTTGGTTTCTTTATGTCGTTTTGGCCTTCAATTCACCACTTTGATTTCCTCTTTTTTTTTTTCTTTCACTGCTTCAAGCCTGATTGGCTTGTCAGAATCTCCCTCCATTCGAGCGTTGCTTCGCCATCTTTTGATGTCTTGTACCTGCAAGGTTAGCGTACTAATGACAAGGCTACATGGTGCTTGGGAGGGGTGTTTGGGCTCATATACGAAAAATTTCGTATGGGTACAACATTAGGCTCTGTCTGGTGACCATGGTGTATACTTGCAGCATAGGAGGACCTCTGAATCTTTGGGTTTATAGTGCAAACTAGTGTCTTATCAGTTGGGCAATAGAGTCAGTACATTTCCTAATCACCTATAACAAGGCTTTTCCCTAAAATCACCTAGGACTGGACTTCTTAAAATCACCTAAGAGTGGAACTCTGGACTACCTATCGAAACATGACGAATAAACAAAACGTGAAAGGGAAACACAAAACTACATAACGAATACATTACCGAAAGGGGAAACACAATACGGCATACAAAAAGGGGAAACCCCTTCAAACCTTAAGGAATGAAGTGTTTTAGGAATTGCCCACTGAAGGGCAATGGCAATGGTGTACCTTCCAAATGTGAGAGGAAATATGTGTTGTCTCCGCAAAGCTCACGAATCTTGAAAGGTCCAAGCCATAAGGAATCAAATTTGCCGTGCATTCGTTTAGGCTCGTGTCTCTTATCCCATAATAGGACAAGATCACCAACGTTGAAGTTGCGCTGACGAGCCTTCCTATCAAAGATCTTTACCCGCTCTTGATGATAAGTGATTTTGTCAACCACCTCTGATCTCTCTTCTTCAAGTTTGGACAGGTACATGATACGCTTCTCAATGGGATCCTTGAATTGGCTATCTTCAATTGCCGCTGCAAGCTGCAAGCCAGATAGCTCTAGTGTGATGGGCAGGATGGCCTCTGTGCCATACATAATAGCAAATGGCGGTGCCTTTTGCTCTCTTGGGTGTGATTCTGTCTGCCCACAAGGCGTCATACAACCTCTTGTGCCAAGTGCATTGATTTCTATCAACCAACTTGCGTATTATTGTGACTAAATTCTTGTTTGATGATTCCGCTTGACCATTACCCTGCGGGTAATAATCAGATGAGTGAGACAATGTGATCCCATAGTCAAAGCAGAAACCCAATAGCTCTTCTGATGAAAAGCTTGTTGCATTATCTGTCACGATCTTCTGAGGTACCCCGAAGCACGATAGGATGTTCTTCTTGAGAAAGTCGCACACCACTTCTGAGGTAGCTCTTCTAGCTGGAATGGCCTCTACCCACTTTGTGAAATAGTCGGTGGCTGTGAGAACATAAATGTCCCTTGTTGGAATTGGGGTTGAGAGGCCCGATGAAATCTAATCCCCATTGCTGAAAAGGGGCTTCAATTATTACTAGCTTGAGTGGAAGGGCCGCCAACTTAAGTTTTCCAAGGAATTGTTGGCAGGCTTGACATTTTTGCACCCACTCATATGCATCTCTAAACATAGTAGGCCAGTAGTACTTTTCTCGCAGGATTTTGAATGTAGTGATCTTCGATGAGAAATGACCACCGCAGGCTTGGTCACGAAAACCTTCAAGCAACCTCCTTTGCTGATTCTTGTTGACACATCTCAGTAACGTGCCATCTATGCTCTGTTTGTACAATACATCTTTCCATAGCACATACTTCAAAGCCCTCAGCTTCAAGGTTGTCTTCTGTTGCTTGTCTAGATGGTTTGGACACTCTCCATAAGTCAGATAATAGACTATGTTTGTGTACCATTCATGGGCAGAATCAATGAATAATACCAAGGGGAGCTCTTCTTCGTCGCCTATCATGTCGTCGACACCTTCACTTTCTCTGTCTCCATTTTCAGCAATGAGCTGGCAGAGGCCGTGACCTCGTATCAGCTTGGTTGGCTTGATTTCAAGATCATATTCTTGAACTTTCGCCACCCAATTCCCTCGCTTGGTACCCATTTGTTGTTGAGTGAGAACGCTTTTGACTGCTGGATCAGGTACAAAGACTATGGTGTGAGAGTTGAGGATATAGAATCTGAAATTCTTCACTGCTCGGGCCACAGCGTATGCGTGTTTCTCTATCTGTGAATATCTCATTTCATGATCTTTGAAACTACTGCTCATGAAAGCTATGGGGGACTCGGCTTCTTCCGTCAATTTCTGCATGAGGATAGCCAACATGGTGTGCTCTGAGGCATAGCAATATAGAATAAAGCTTTTATCAAAGTCAGGATGGACTAAGACAGGTGCTTGGCTGATTGCTTCTTTGATTTTGATGAATGCCTTCTTTCCTTCCTCTGTCCATTTGAAAACCGAAGTCTTCTTCATCATAGCTGAGATGTCTTTTGTGAGTTCTGAGAAATCTGGCACGAATCTTTGAAGGAAGTTAACTTTGCCGAAGAAAGAATGTACTCCAGTTTTGCTTGTGGGCAAAGATAGATTGCGAATGGCATCAACTCGATTTGGGTCAATCCTTGTGCCTTCTTTAGACACGATATGGCCTAACAACTTTCCTTCAGTTACTGCAAAGACATACTTCTTCAGGTTCAGGGAGATGCCATGATATCTACACCTTTCAAACACGTGAGTTAAATGTTGAAAGTGTTCTGCACGCTTTTTCGAGAAGACAGTGAGATCATTCAGGTATACCACTATGACTTTATCCTTTAGATCTCCGAAAGCTAGATCCATAGCTCTTTGAAAAGTCGCCCCGGCGTTGATGAGGCCGAATGGCATCCGCTCATAAGCAAAGGTACCCCAAGGGGTAGTAAACACTGTTTTGTACTGATCTTCGGCTGCAACTGCTATTTGATTGTATCTTGAATATCCATCCAAGAGTGACAGCATCTCTGAACCAATGACCGTCTGAAGAGTGTGATCCATGATAGGTAGGGGATAATTGTCCTTCAGAGAGGCTTGATTCAGGTTCCTAAAGTCTTCGCAGATCCTGATTTCTCCGTTCTTCTTTGCGTACTAGAACAATATTCGACACCCAAGTGGAATGATGGATTGGAAAAATAATCTTTGCCATGAGCATCTTTTGGATTTCTGCATAGATGGTATCTTGCACCTTCGGATTATAATGACGTTGCTTCTGCCGGAAATGCTTGACTTCTGTCTTTAGAGGAATTGTATGAGACAATTCTCTAGGCATAAAAACCTTCAGGTCTTCATAGGACCAAGCAAAGATATCTATGTACTGCTGAAAGAGTGAGATAAACCTTTCACTTTCAGTGGGTGAACAACACTTGCCTATATTGATGAGTCGGGGCTCATCCATAGTGCCGATGTTGACCTGGTGATACTCAGCTGAGGTTCTTTCTTGTGTATGGACTCGATCTTGAATGTATCAGTCGTGTTTGTCAAATATATTTTCTAAGGACACAAGTCCCTTAGGAATTTTATTACCCTTGAGCTGTATGACCTCATTCTCTGTATCTCCTTCTTCATGGACATTTTCAGTTTCTTCTATTAGAATTTCCTGATGTGGAGAAAAACTTCCTTCAAAGAAGAGACCTTTGAAATAGTCATCCATTCCAAGAAAGTTAATGATGTGCTCATCATCGTTGAAGACTTGCCAATTTTCTGAGTTGTCAAGTACCGTATGCCTATAGATTAACTCAATGGTGAAAGCATTTTGCCTGAAATCTGAATTTGGCATGAAGAGAGATGTGGATACTGCTAGAGCATCGGCCTTGCCATTCTCCATCCTTGGAATGTATTCAATGGTGAAAGCTTCAAACCATTCGATGGCTTTCCAGACATGGTTTTTGTAATGTCGGAGGCGATCTTTCTTGACTTGGAATTGTTCTTTGATCTGCTTCACGATCAATTTGGCATCTCCTTCAACTTTCAGCAACTTGATTCCCATGTCACGTGCATTTTTGAGACCTAACAAAAGCGCCTCATATTCTGCAGTATTGTTTGTACAATCAAACTGCAGACGATAAGCAAATGGATAAAACTTACCCTCAGGAGATATCAATATTCAATACTACCCCTGCTCCTGATTCGGTTGTTGAACAACTGCCGTCAAATTGCATAGTCCATATGTCAGTAGTATCTTCTTTATTTGTTTCTGAACAAATAATGGCTTTATCTTCAGCTTCATTTTCAGCCATCATCATGTAAGTGCCTGGACCGGTCTCTTGATATAGAATTTGGGCTTTCGGGTCTTGAGACTTCACCATGTAAAACGAGACTTGGGCTCAGGTTCCAACTTGATCTTACCACCTTTGACGGGATGGTTGCTAAGAACCAATCCAATTGAATTTCTCCGCCTATGTCTTTGCAAAAACTTCGGCTTAGCAACATTCCGTAACTGGCTGGAATATCTGCTACCAGAATAGTCATCATAATTCTCTTCTTTGGACGGGCTGCTAGGGCAACTTGTGCATCTTTCAATTGTCCAACCAGTGGCACTGACTTTGATTCAAGTTAATAACACTTGCCTTGGGTTTTGGTGCATGAGAGTCCTAGTGCATTCATCACTTGCAATGGCATGACGTTGTCTGAAGCACCGGAGTCTATGATGCAATTGCTCAACTTGAAGCTGCCAATGTATAGATATATGTAAAAAGGCTTCGGCTTCTCTCCTGCTACTGCGGAAGATTCGAGAAGAGTAGGCTGGATAGGAGTCTCTTTCCTTACGAATTTGACAATTCTGTCCAGCTGATCAGGGTGATTTTGGAGGTATTCTAGTTGAGAAATTTGGACCTTCATCTTCATCATGGAATCAACAATATCAAAATTTGCCGTGGATGAATCCGAAGTGCTAACTTTGACGTCCTCTTGAGGTAATTTAGCCGCTTCACTATACTTTTCCTTTGCTTTCAATTTTTCTTCTTCCTCCTTTTGAGCTTTCAAGTGCTGTGCCCGAGTGAAGATTGGCATGGAATAATGTTTGGTATTGACCGCAAGAGAATATTGTGAAATATTGTCCTAGTCTTCTTCAAATGTGGATTCATTTTGAATGTATCCCGTAGCAGAGTTGCCATCAAGGTCATCCATCTCGGGATGAACAACACTTGAACTTGAGGGTCCAGCATCAGCAAAGCCCATGATTTGATTCATTCTTTGGCTTTCGGGACAAGTAGCTCCATTATGCTCGCTGGTTTCACGGAAAGAGCAAAAATATGCTCTTGGTGGTGGAGCTTCAGCTACTGGCTTTGCTGGAAGTGTTGGTAACCTTGGCCTATAATTATTATTATAGGGCTGGAAATTGTTTCTTCTGTGGGGTGGCTAATATTGCTACGGAGGTGGTGCATGCTGCGGCATTTGCCTCTTCATGATTGTGACATCATTTGCCACCTTTTGAAGTAGTGGATCTACAGAATTCTGGATCAAAGGCCTGATGGAATCCTTCTTCATTTTACCTGAAGTGATCATATGATCCTCCAGTTCTATGGCGTGCTCTTGTGCATCTGTCAATTCTGTCTCATGAGCTGACTTGAGAAGAAAGGAAATTTCAAATGACAAAGCATTGATGAAGCTGCTCAACAGGATCTCAGGTGACGGATTCAAAGTAACTGACAACCTTGTAACAAGACGATTAAATCTTGCAATGAATTCTTGCATTGGCTCATGTGACTCCATTTTTGAATTTGATAGTTGGGAAAACAACAAGTGGCTATCCTTAGCAGGTTTGAATCTGGCCAAGAATTTCTCACTCATAGTATTCCAGTTCGTGATGCTACGTGCTTCAAGATGGTTAAAAAATCTGTTGCATTGCCAATCAAAGTCTCAACAAAGAGACGTACTGCAACATTTTCATGCGCTATGCTCAAAACAACACAAGCCATGGTGAATGCTGAAATATGTTTGTCGGGGTGTTGGCTTCCATCTCCATGAAACCTTGGAAAGTGCTTTCTTGACCCCTTTGGAAGATCATGATTTCAGGTGAATGCAAGGGGACCAATTGCATTTCCCCATGGTAAAGGAGGTGCACGCCTATTGTTGCCGTTGTTACCATTGTTGCCATTATTGGCATTGTTATCACCCATGTCTTCTCCTGTCAGATCTGGTATATCAGGATTGGTAGAAGATGAGCCTTCAACGTATGCAATACCGAAAGTTGAAGCAAGTGGATCAGCAAGACTCCTATTCCACCTCTTCTATACTTGGTATGCCAGATTGCTTAATTCCACGCAGGTGTAGGTAACACCGGTCTTCTTGCTGCAAGATCTGCCTTTCTTTCTTCTTCGTCAAGGATCATGGCAGCAGCTCTCCAATGTGCAGGATTTTTTCTTTCAATGAACACAAATCTCCTCAAGCTATCAACGATATCTTCTTGCTTCTGTTGAACTAGAGTCGTATGCGGCTGCAAAACAGGTGCAATAGGTCTCCAGATGGTCATATATGCAAAAAGACAAGGCGTTAGCTTCAAAGTAAAAATCTCGTGTCCCACGGTGGGCGCCAAAAACTGTTAGCGTTTAATTTCGCACCTTTCAGTGAGAAAGAAAAACGAATAGCGTGTACAGTAGGACTGTTCTTCAAATTAGGAGGGGAAGCTCCCTCAACAAGAAAATTAAAGACGTTTACAAAATACCCTATCTTTTTGGTTTCTCAGGGCACGAGCACAAGGCAATGAAGCTCTACTGCAAGGCTATAAGATTTTCTAAAGCTTTCCAGAAGAAAATAACTAACTCTATCTTAAAACAATTCCGATTTCTTTAAGTAAATTCAGAGCATAAAGAAACCGAAGGAACAACTTGGAGATTTTCAATGCAAAAGAACAAATACAACTCAACAACAATTGCTCATGCACAAAGTCATGAACAATTTACACAACTCTTGACAACAAGATAGATCTCCGAAACCATGATACATATTCTCATTAATCAAAAGGCAAGAAACAATAACACTGCTTGAGCAATAAAATGCGAGCAAAAATTAGTCTCAGCATTTACCATTGATAGTCTGAAAGTGTGTAGAATACACTTATTTATACTTAAAAAGCAAAGATGCAAGGAAATAAAAGGAAGAGTTAACTAACACTCTTCACCCTAGATCTAATTGCTGCATGGGAAGCATGCAAGCTTATTAGCAATTAAAACTAAAAGTATCTTGTCATGCAATTCAGTTAACTGAACTTGCATGTTATTACACATTGAGTTGCAACTCAAAGATATTTTGCATGATTCCAAAAGAAAAATCTAAAAATAAATTTAACTTTAGTTAACAAAGACAGTTCTCAAAATAGAAACTGCTTTGGAAATCTCTCTTGCTGCGAAAAATAAATCCCTCCTGCAAAATGTGAAAAATAAGCTAAGTCTGAGAATTGAGATTTCTCTCAAATTCCTCAATTTTGGCTTCACCTGGTATGATCATGGAATCAAGGTGAACCGTCCTCATTTGCAGGTCTATGACAACATCCTCTGTGATTTTCTCAAACACTTCAAAGTCTTTTTCAACCTTGACGCACTTTGATGCAATATCAACCAAGAGGTACATTTTGTCTACATAAGGATCTCTACAAAACTTTCCACGGATCAGCTGAATGAACTCCTCCTGTAAAACATGAATAAGACAATTTACGCCTTCATCGTTGAAATACCTGCAAGGAATGCTTTGGACGAAATCAATGCCATATGTTTCAATGCCTAGAAGCCTTTCTTTCCACGTGGCCAACTCCAAGGCTATATTCTTCGAGGTATAAACCAAGAAGGAATACTGGTGAGTCCAGGAGAAAATTGCAGCCTTTTGATCTGCCGTTATAGGCCTCAAACCAAGTGCACGCAACCTGACCATCAATCTATTATACACCAACTCCATGTCTTTCATGCACTCGATCATATTTTGGATTCCAAGGAGGATATCCTTGGAATTGGACACCACTTCTGATAACTTTGCTAGAAAGTTGACATTTTTCACTATAAAATGCTCCACCCAATCTTTAGTGTGCTTAACATACACCACCAGATGACTTAGTTGTTTTTGTTCATCGGTAGATTCCATCACTTGAGGCAAAAGAGTGAAGGAGGAGAAGGTGAATGCAAAAGCTGTGAGATGTACTGACGTAGCTGCTTGACTTTTGATTTGAGGGCGGCCTTGTCCTCTCCATCCTTCAATACCTTGTTTCTCATAGTATATGTAGCAGCCTCCAAAATATTCACTGCTGTCTGTCGTTTGTTATGACCGAAACAAGTCTTGACAATATGATAATCCTCAGGCTCAACTTCTTCGATTGCTTTATCCTGAGGAGGAACAACAGTCTCCAAAACTAATTCTCCTTCACTTGTCTTCAGAATTCTTGACTGCTTCTTGGGCTTCTTTATAGATGGCTCCTTGAAAGTTTTGGTCAAGGCACTGAAATCTAGCTGGTAGGATGGCCTTTTCTTTTTCTCACTAACTGTTGTACGAAGTCAACTTGAAGTAGACTCTTGAAATGTTGGCTTTGGATGATTTTCTTTTTCAGCACCCGGATTTGGCGTGACTTTGGCCTCAGGAGGTGCAAGACGAATATCCATCTCTAGATCAAAATCCAACACTATGTTGGGTTCAAACTCTAGGTCCACTTCCATTACGGTGTTCACTTCAACTCCTTGCACAACCTCAGGCTCTCCTGCATCGTTAACTCCAGATGAGTTAAGTGGTGTAGAATCAATAGGTATAGGAGATCAGTGAGGCTCAGATATCGTCTGTGGTGCAGACAAATTCCCTTCTTCTGAAGAGGATGAGGAAGAAGAAGAAGTAGAAATAGAAGTGGTAGGAGAACTAGGCTCAGCTGGTGGCAAATGGGTTGCCTCTGGTTGCTGCTGTGCTGGGGTTTGAGCCTTCCTCTTCGGGGTCACCCTCAAGGGTTCTTCCCTGGTAATGTCGGTTGCTTGGGCCTTCCCACTCACTACCTTGGATTTCAAGTGTGAAGTCAAATGAGTAGGCGAAGATGGCGGCTCTGCTGTAGAGGCCTTGTCTTTGGGTGCACTTGTCCTCTTGCTCCTTTGACTGTTGATGAACATTCAACTTCTTTTCACCACTCCTTTTGTTCTTTCGGCAATAGAGGTGATCTCTTGGAGTGACCAATCCATTGGCGGTAGTGGTTGTGAATCAATTCCCTCTTTGACGAATCTTGGGGAGAGAATTGAACCGTCTTCGTGCAAGTCTTTGCCACTCTCGTCAAGAAAGATTGGTATTTGCTCCAAGGTGAAGCAACTGTAACTCCTTCGACGAACCTCATATTTATCTTGACAATTGACCCAGAAATCCTCCATAGTAGGTACGTGAGCAAACTTGCCGTTGAGTCTGGATTTCATCACCTAATTAGGATGATATGTGCGCTTCTCTTTGAAGGTCTTCAGGCCGAATTTGGACATTTCTTCTTCGATTACTTTAGCATCAGCAACACTTTTGCACTTGAAAACACTCATCTGAATAGGAAAGTTTACCACCGTCTTATGCCTGCTGCGTAGAAAACTATGCACTTCTTCAATCTGATGCAGGAACTCCATGAAGACAACCTCATCAGAAAGATACCTTGGAAGCATGTATGGACATGATGTAAATCCGTAAGCTCTGATATAGGAGAAGGTAGGAAACTGAATATACCAATCCGGCCATTCCGAGATTACTGCTCTGGCTTCTCCTGATATTCTGACATGCATCCTATTCTCTAAGTCAGGCCAGTGAACATTAGGAATGCATCATTGACTCGTCGGAAGTGTTTCTGAGACTCTGAAATTTCAAGCTGAGGATACAACCTGATAATCCTGGTGTTTTGCAAAGAGCTCACAAAGTTCAACCCAACAAAGTGATGTTGTTTGGCCACCATGAAAAGTAAGTAGGACACCATCCTGAACTTGTGAGTTCGGGTGAAATCCATGATTTGTCGATGAATACATTCGCTTATGCAAGTGGCCCATTCATAAGTTGAGCATCCATTGGCTATCGTGCTGATGATATAGAACATCCATGTTTTGAAACTTCTCCCTTCAGCTTGGCCTGTAATCCGGTTGAGCATGGTGATCATGCTAGCATATTCATCCTTGAATTGGCCTCGACCCACGTTCCTTGGAAGCGTATTCCTTCTTTCTTTTAGCCATTTGCAAGCTAACTTTTGACATTTATTAGAAGCAGAGGTCCACACTCTGTCACTTTCCTCTAGATCAAGGGTGAGTGATTCTTCAAAACTAGGTATGCCAAGGGCAATCTCTATGTCATCAGGTTTCAAACTGGCGATCAAACTTCCATCCCTTGATCTGACTTCTCTCGATTCAGGATCATAGTGTTGAATGCACGAGAGCACAAATTTAAGGCTATGGGCAGCGATAGGAAATGATCCGGCTTGAATAAGCCCAGAGTTCTTCAAATTTTTCGCCGTTGCATTCCTTGAGTTTACCAGCGGTTCCAAGTCAAAACCTTCAGGCGAGACTTGACACAAGTCTGTTTCTTTGACCTTGGAATATTCGTGTTTGAGCAAGGATTTGGCGTGTTTGAGCAAGGATTTGGCCTCGATGGTGACTGATGAATATTGCATGATGACTTGAAGGGGCTTGCTCTGATGACTTTTCTGCACTAAAAATGGCCAATCTGGGCTCTTGCGTGTTCGCTGCCCAAGAAAAACAATTTTTCTTTTCGCTATCGAATATTTAATTTTTGTGAAAAAATTAAAATTTTGCCCTTGCAAAATGAAAATTTGGAGCTGAACCCTCAAAGATTCTACAGATCTAAGCTTAAACTGGTCCAGGATAGTGGAAAGTGCCTTTTGCCGAGGTGGGTATGTGTCAGTATTGAGTTTGGACAAATAAGCCTCAAAAATCAATTTTATCTTGGCTGTAGGTGGTGATTTTGCCTTCGAAAAATCATGACCAGCGGTGATAATCCTTGAAAATTTGCCAAAAATGGCCTCCTGGGTTTGGACGTTGCCTTGGGAACATGAAGATGGACCTTGTGAAAGAAGAGAATGAAGGAAAAGAAGAATAGAAGTGATCGAAATGCCTTCTTTATGCTTTTCTGATCTTAAAAAGCTTCAAAAAGCTTGAAAAACCCTCAACAATGGCCGCCAGTACAACAAAGAGGCCCTCCAGTGGACAAATTTTCCTTTGAGTGTGATAGAAAGATGTAGAATGATGTAAGAATGGATGATCTTTGCCCTGTATGTGAAGATCCAATCCTCAAAGCCTTCGAATTCGCCTTATGCAAGCTTTTATTCATCCATTAATGGCCGCCATGTGTGAAGTGCAGCCCTAATACCATCCTCTTGCCAAGAGAATGATGAAATCTATGCCAAATACCTCCTTTATGGTGAACGCCCTCCTCCTAGGGTTTCATTCCTCTACTTGGACCTTGCTCTGCCTCTCCAACTTTGCACAAACAATGAATGAAATGAGAAAGGTGAAGAGGAGTATTTATAGGAATAGACCTCTCTCCTGACGCCAACCTTCTCTCTCCTCAATGCCAATTTCCAAGCAAACTTGACACGTCCAAAAAGGCGTGCAAATGATGAGATTTAGACGCCTTTTCCCTATGAGCAAATTGGCGTGGAATTATGGGTTTTTAGGTGCCTTTGGGGATGAGTAGAATTGGCGTCGGTTTTAGCCTATTTTGGCGACTTTTCCTCTTCACAAAAGGCGTGACATTTGGTGTATTTGAGCGCCTTTCCTGAGTGCATAAAAAGGCGTGGCTTCTTGAGGATTTGAGTGCCTTTTTGAAGGGTGTAGGATGGCATGGGATATGGGTGAAATGAGCGCTATCTGGAGGCAAACAAAAAGGTGTGCTTTCCCTTGAATATGAGCGCCATTCTTGGAGGTAAAAGGCGTGAGAAATGACTAAGTTGAGAACTTTTCAGGAGTGGTAAATAGGCGTGGTAATTAGGCAAATTGGGCGCTTATTTGGAGATCACAAAATGGTGAGTTTTAGCCAAATGGGCACCATTTCTAGACAAGTAAAAAGGCGTGGGATTTCTTGGATATGAGCGCCTTTTTTGAAGTGCACAATAAGCGTGCCTTTTGGACAATTTGAGCGCCTTTCCTTGGTGACTTTGCCTTGATCAAATACTTCTCCACTTGGCCATTGAAAAACTTCGTGATCGCTCCATGAATTTGGTGCATGAACCTTGCAATTGCTTCATCATTTCCATGTTTATATATCATGTATTTGACCTTGAGAAACCTTGAAGTTGGCCTTGAAAACTCTGACGGAGGTAGCCTGGGTCATCATCATTCATCACTGCTTATGGATCTTATCTTCGCCGTAACTTCTCCGTCGGTCGACAGAATGTCTTGAAGTTTGGAAACCAAGCTCATATGATCTGAATCTATCATTCAAGCTTCTCCTCCATGAATTATACTCACAAATGGAGCTCATTCAAGCCAAGAATGCCCAGAAATGCCTTTGAAAAATTTTGAAAATTGAATTTGATTTGCCAGATGTATTTGCATTGCTTCCCTTGGTTCCTTTATGTCGTTTTGGCCTTCAATTCACCACTTTGACTTCCTCCTTTTTTTTGTTCTTTCACTGCTTCAAGCCTGATTGGCTTGTTAGAATCTCCCTCCATTCGAGCCTTGCTTCGCCATCTTTTGATATGTTTCGTACCTGCAAGGTTAGCGCAGTAATGACAAGGCTACATGGTGCTTGGGAGGGGTGTTTGGGCACATATACGAAAAATTTCGTATGGGTACAACACCACCATAGACGCTCAACACAACCAACAACACCACTGCATATTAAAGAGACCATAAATCATGAACAGATTGGACTTTTAAGCACCCAAATTTCCTTACAGTTTGTACGGCCCAGCCAGTAGGGATTGCTTTATAACCTCTGAAATACTTCCCAACACTCATGTAGATACATTTGTCTAGTGGCGCCCAAGGTTAAATAGGCCATTGCAATCTATATCAATATTAAACAACATGAATTGTTATTATAAATCTGATTCACATTTCCTAGAGGGTACGGACATCCCTGTCATGAATGGATGGCACCAAACTCATAAAATGAACCCTCTAAATTCTTGACAACTGTTGCAGCTCACAATAGATGATATTTATACGCCAAACTGCCCCACACAATTCAGAAAACTGATCAGACATTGCATACAAATAAACTCTTCTTCATACTGTACGGCACCTAGAAAGCTGGTACAGATTGCTACCAATTAATTTATCTGCCCACTCAGAAAACTATTAATACCGTATGAAATCAACCCTACACAATAGACATTCAATCTTATTATATGTCACTGAAACAAGACAATGCAATATACATAAGAGGTTTTCTTCCCAAGAGTCGTACGTCCTTGAAAGGTACGGCTGCTCACTATAAATCAGACTTTGCTTTTAAATACACAAAAATACCATGAATGGTGACGCCTAGGCAGCAGAATGATAACGCAAAAAGGTTTAGACGCAAACACTTCTCCATTTTTTTTTATTTCAAATTCTTCAAATCAGCTAGTACGGCCATCCAGAGGTACAGACCAGCAGGATAGTGCATAAAGACTCAAACAAACATGATCAAAATACAAGCAAAATCATCTACAAAGGATTACAAATGATAAACTATTGATTTCCAATCCAAAACTTATCAGAAACTCCAACTCTAATCAGCGCCAGCACAATGGTGATTTCTGTGTGAAACCACATTCAAACTCCATAGGGTTTCCGTCTTCAAGAGGATTCTACAAGAGGGTTTTCGTCCTCAAAAGAATATGGAAGAACTCACAGGTTCAATCCATCTGCAAAAAAAATCCATATCAAAAACATAGCATAACCCTCCCAAATGAGAGCTCATTCTCTTTTATAAGGCACTGGAGGAGTTACAAAGGAAATGAATTATTTCTTGAAAATAATAACATTTTCCTTCTAACTTAATTTATTTATGTGCTTAAATAAAAGCATATGTTTTCCCCTTTCAAATGATAACATTTTCCTTCTAACTTAATTTATTTATGTGTCTAAATAAAAGAATATGTTTTCCCCTTTCAAATGAGCTATAACACTTATAATATTTTAATTATTTTCATCCTTAAGAGCTTAAGTGAAAATAATAATTAAAATAGCTCATTAAATATTAAATTTTGTGGAAAATCCCAAACGGCCTCCGAATGCAAATTAAACTGAACCAATATGCTCTGTAAGGTTTGGGATGTGCAATGGTGCCTTCCGGGTGACTTTCCAAAAATAGAAAGCTCCTCCAAGAATCTTGGAGAGCAAACTAGAAGCCCGATCAAACTTCAGAAACCATCACTGTAACCTGGAACATCAACTGAGCTCAAAGCCATGAAAAAATAATCCATCTACACAAGGAAAACCCAAATCACTGTTCTGCAAACTGAATCATGACCACTCCATGAACATTGGAGTCCTTCCCAAACATGTCGGATAGCCTCTGGGAGATTAGGAACAAGCATAATGTACACAATAATCAATGCACCAAAAATGGAACATTACAGTCCTCCCCGCTCAAGATTGCTTGTCCTCAAGCAATGCATGCTATCCAACAGAGATACCTGCATGATTATCAATAATATAACTGGATCCCAAATCAATCTGAAGAATGCTCCACAACATTTCTGCTGCGCTACTCTGATATATATGTGAATTGCACAACTGGTACTCTGAAACATTCTTTTAATCACACAACTTTTTGGATCCCAAACATCAATAAACCCAAAGATAAAAAAATTAGCAATCATCCAACATGAAACTACTACTGAGAACCAAAATTTGAAATGCTCCTCCGAGGAAGAACATAAATCAGCTTGATCACAAGCTGAAAACAACTCTGAACAGCCATGAATCAGCTGATTCTCACTCTCCAAAAGAGCATTAGTAATTGTAACACTTGTTCCTTTTAGCTGAATAGTTCTGTCATCTTCCCACAAAGAACTAAAAGCAACAAAAAGATCAATCTCATGGCTGCATAAGTCTGAAATAATCTCATGAAAATCAGATTTTAGTGATCTAAAATGGGATAGCAACAACAAAACTGAAATCTTTTGAGAACATTAAGAATTTAGGCCATCTACAATCAAAATATGTCAAAGTTATGACCAAAATTTCTCTCCAATCAATCATTATGTATGCAATTGAACACTTATAATGGCTGATGGAAGTAAGGACAACAGTTTCATAACTGAAATTTGTCTTCAAAATTAACCAATAAACCATCTTATCAACACCACTATCCTCCTGAAAATAAGCCATCATTGAACTCAAGTCATTGCATACCTAAACCTTATGCCCACCTTCAACAACTGATGAAGACTTCCAGTTGAAGAAGTTTTTATGCAAAGTAACATTACATGAGTGCTCCTCACCCGGATCCCATATCCTGTTACTATTTCCCTCCGTGTGGCTCATATCAGATAGGTCCTCATTATTCAACACGAGGAGAGGGTTATTAGGAGTTAATTCAACTTCTGTCATAGAGAGAAAATTATCAAATGGTTGGAAGTTGTCCTCACCTCTTGGTTCAACAAATTCATTAATTTGCTCTAACTCTGCATCTGCATACTTAGGAGGCTGTCCTAAGTGAAAATCTTCTTGGAACAAATCAAGCTCTTCAGTTTCTAGCTTGCTTTCATCTGCTATAGCAAATCCAACTTGCTCTTTGAATTGATGTTCATCAACAAGCTGACTTTCAACTTCTAAGAAAGCCATTTGGGTACTCTCTAAAGAATCTATAGTTGTTTTAAGCGTAAATGTAAGATTATTAATTTCAGCATCTCTTCCCTTCAATTCTTTACATATTCGATCAGCAAACTCAAGGACATGATCTCTATCAGAAAGAAAGTTCAAATAATCTGATTTCAATGTTTCTAGAGCCTCTCTAACCACACACCAATCTTTAAGTGAAGATCCTTTTTCAATGCCCATTTGTCTCTTTTCAACTTGAGCCTTCCAAATGTGATCCTCAACAAAATTATGTATGCAATTCCAGTGAGTTAAGGATTGCACAACCTTTTCCTCAGTGACTAACAACTGATTCTGAAATTCAAATGTTGAACCAACAATAGATGCTGATCCAAATCTTCCAACAAACTTCCCATCATCATGCTCATCAACTAACACTTCTGCAAGGACACTGGGTTCTTCAATTTGCATGGGAATTGAATCTTCTTCTTCATCACTTAGATCAAATGATATGGCAGCCTCATATTCATACATTGAATCATCACCAATGGCTGATTTAAAGTCTTCCTCAACACATTCTTCATCAAGGATCTTTGAAGAGTCTAATTGCTTTTCTCTTTGCATGGAAAATTCCCACTCATAATCAAGACTACCATCACTAGAATGGTGGAAATGCTCTTTATTAGGTGTTGTTCTGAAATTTTCAGCAGCATCAACTTTTTCATCTTTTGTGATTTCATTGTTTCCCATGTCCTCCGCAAGACACTTTGCTTCAATGCTCTTAGGCTCACTTGCAAAGTCACCTTCTAGCAATCTATCGATCATCTTCAACTCATTATCAAATGTAGTGGCATCTTCAGGATCTTCATCAAATGAAGGACTTGCAAAGTCCCACACCTTTGGCTCATAATCTTCATCAAAGCAAGGCTCAGCTTCACCAATTTCTGCTGTAGCCTTCCCCAAATCAGCAAGCTCCTCAATGCATGCCTCTTGATTAGTGACCTTGACTTCATCACACAAAGGCTCAAACTCATGTTTTTCAGCTAACAGGTCTTCATCTCCTCCTTTGTTGAATTCCACATCAATCGGAAGGAAACAACCTGTGGGAAAGGTTGCGGGTTCAGCTTCTTTTTTCTTGCAATGATGGTTAGGCTCCCAAGAATATTTGCATAGGAAACAAAGATTTCTTCTTCTAAGTTCATTCTTTATGTACTCTTTCTTCCTCGAAACAGGAGGCTTCTTGTTCGGTGGGCTGGAAAGTGATGACTTAGAATGGATCTTAGTCCTTGCCAAAGGAAAAGGTAATTTGGGCTTGCATAAAGACATTGTCTTCATCTCCTCTTCCTTCCTTATCTTCTGAATGTATTCTATTAAGCCCTCTTTGTTAGGATTCCCCGCTTTGATGATTTTCAAAAAAACATCCCAAGGAAGTTGCTGTTTACAATCATCTGATAGTCTTTCGTACTCATCAATAATCTTAGTAGCCTCATGATGATACTTCCTTCGATCCAACTTCTCTTGAACTGCTCTTTCTAATTCATCCTGACTTTGCCTAAGAGAATCAAATAGAACATCTGTCTCACTTCTTCTCTTAAGAGATGCCATAATCTAACAATCACTGAACAACCTCTTTCACTGCCACACGCTAAACAACATGTAGGAGACAGAGTAACTACTGGAGGGTTTTTGGGTTGATTGTATCGATGAACATTAAGCAAGGAGAAGAGATTGGTCAAGGTTAACCTTGGACCAGATGAGAACCTTCAGGCTTGGTTGAGAACTTCTAAACTTGGTTGATGATTACTCTAATTTGATTGATCCAACTTATCATGTTGAAAGCATTAAGCCCCTACCTAAGTTAGATTGGACTGTAAATGAAATTACAGATATTAATGTTAGATCTTCCTTAGTGTTGAATAGAAGTCAACAATGGCTAAAATTGAAGATGAATGGTCATGGTGCAGGTTCTCCTTCACATAAGGAGCAAATCATGGGAGATCAACAAGCTTCTGTAGACACCTCCAACTCAAGTACACCCATCACCTCTCACACCTCAGGATCACAGTCCCCAGTCAGAGATGGGAATGATGGTGGAGATGATTCCAAGAAGAATGCTGATTTGAAGGGACAATGTGAAGGGGACAATGAACCCCCTAGGAAAAAGGTCAAGACCAAGAGGTGTTTGAATCCTCATGCAAATAAATTGTCAGAGCAAGAACAAATGCTACAAGATGAGGAGGATAGGGAAATTACACCTTCTCCAACCAAGGACACAACTTCTCCACCCTTTGTACAAAATTCTCCCCCTGTTTTGCATGGAGTGATTCATACCCCTTGTCTTCCTAGCAACAACAAGGAGTGCCTGGTACCCCTATATCAGATAATATGCCTCATGTTACCACTGATGGTTGTCCTATTCTGTCAACTCCTGCTTGGTTAAAAATAGAGGTTAATAACAAGAGATATTCTCATATCATTGACACGGAGTTTAATGCAATTGCAAAGCTTCTGAAACTAGAGTCGACTTCTAGAAAAGCCAAAAGGATGTCCAAATTCATGGTTGATCCAATGACTAAGCATCAACATGTGGAGATTGCAGAATCCATGGTAGAAAAAGAGGAGAGGGATGTTTATGTAGATGACTTTCATATTAGCAAGGTAGACTTGGGGCCTCCTTTTGTTCAAGGTGACATCCACAATGCCAAGCTATCTGTGGAAATCCTAGCTACTAGGTTGGAGGAGAGGGAAAGAGAAAATGAACTATTGGGGGAACATGTAAATATCCTAGCCTCATACATCTAGTCCATTGTTGACACCACATCTCAGCCTCTGGATGCTACCATGGATACTCTTGCAAAAACCCCTCCCAAAGTTGTGAGCGTTGAGGTGATTGGTCAAATTAATAAATATATTTTTGGGTAAGGCAATAGAAGAGTGGGTGGAGAAACTCACCATGGATGGTTTGCTTTACATTCATGAAATTTCTCTTTTGTATACTAAAATGTCAAATAGACATACTGGAAACCTAGCTTACTTAAAGACAATCATGAAAGAAGGAATGTTGAATGTAGCAAAAAATGGGCTTTTGGGCATGGTGGAAATTGATTCTAGTGTTTTGGTTTTGGAACAGATTATTAATAAGCTAGAAGAAAATGAGTCTGTCAAGTAGTTGAATGCAATTGATTGGAAGTTGATAATGGTTAAGCAGTGTCTCACAGATCTGAAGACTATTGCCAAGAATAATAAGTCATACTTGATGGATCTCAAGAGTTCCTGTCTTTCCTTGGGGGTTGATATTTTCGATGAGATTGAGTCAAATCTGTTGGATGCTTCCGTGGTCAAGCAAGCCTTAAGAGATTTGTTGGTTGAAGAGTTGAAAGCCAAAGAAGATTCTGTCGATAATCCAATAGAGAGACTAAATAATGTGGCAGCCTATCTCTTGAATTTCAAGAAAGATATAGTAGAAATGCATAAAAGGTATGAAGATGCCAGCAACGCCTTGCAAATGTGGACTAGGTTGATGATGACCAGTATTCCAAATGGTAAAGCCATTATTCCAATCTTGAACAAATTCAAGATTCTTAAAGCCAAGCTGGATACCGACCATGTGTGCTTATGAAGACAACATCAAACATGAATCTGACCATGGAATACAACTATCCAAATGCCAAACATGTGAAATAAATCTGATTTTTGAATGTATAAGTCTGCTGCTACAAATCTGAATATTCTGAATTGATCTTACAACAAATTCATGGGCTCAAACATGCCAAAACATAACGCAGATTTCGGCTCATAGAAATCAGACCTAAAATAGGTTTACACATACCACAAAATGGCAAAAATGACATCGAAACATCAAACCCTAGATGGGCGAATCCTCCATGGTAGGTGCTTAGGGTTTTATGCTCCAAAATTGTGAAATCGCCCTCCTTGGGAAGTGGTGCTCAACTTTGGGTAGAATCCCTAGCAACAATCTTCGTCCAAATCTCTCCAAAATGGGTGCTCAAATCTGCTCCAAACAATATGCTTTGAATGCTCAATAACTCCTCCAAATCTCCAATGAAGTGCAAGTGTGAACTCCCTGTGAATTCACCTTCAAGATGGAATTGGGTTTTCGTCCAATCCACCAAATATTCTTAAGGGTTTTTGTCCTTGGAATATGCTGAACTAAAAAGTGCAGCCAAGAGTAAAAACTCCAATGAATAAATCAGATGTGAATAAATGATGCAAATGATCTCCAAGTACCCTTCTTTTATAACCAACAATTGCCCAATTCAACCCTAGCCGACCTCTTTTTTGGCAATTTTTATTTCTTTTTTCTCTCACTTGGCCGACGTCCCTAGGCGCTCCACTTATTTTATTTTATTTTCTTTTTTACTATCCTTTTTAGGTCGTCCACCTCTTTGGCCAATTTCTTTATTTTATTTTATTTCACCAAGTGGCTCACAAAATTATTAGAAGTCATTCCACATAAAAAATTAGTCCACTAAAATTAGTTAAATATAAATAATCTGAAATGATTAGGATTACTTAGTATTCAATCAATTAGATTATTCCCTCGCCCTTCCGGCTTAGCCTACGAGAATAGAATAGGCTAATCGACTCCATTGGGTGATCACTCGGAAAAAGGGGACATTACACCCATGTGCCTAGTGCCCTTGTATGCACAACATAAACACCTTTCAAATGAATAGTTACACATAAGTTGTCTTTTTTTTTTCGAATAATACTTTTTAAAACAACTTAAATAATAACCATTTAATTATTTAATTATCCACCCAAGTTGCGGAAAGCATCAAAATGCAATAATTATGAAATTCTGATCATACCATGATATTATTGAAGTCAAATGACGATGAACTGAAGCAACTTGGCGCCAACCTAAAAATAGCCTGCCTCTCCAAGAAGTTTGTAGAGCTCCCAAATGTTGGAAATGCATTCTGAAAACATCACGGGGCTCAACAAGATCTCCTGAACTCACTACCACTGTCAGAAATCCAACCTGACTAATCATGCGTTCTCCAAAAAGTGTGGAGTGCTCTCAAAGAGAGAATCACACTCAGAGAGTGTCATTGGGCTCATGATGGCTTCTTGAACTCTCTGCCATGATTAAACTACTGCTAGAACAATCCTATGCTCTCCAAGAAAGCTGGAGTCCTCCCTTACATCACCAATTAGCCTACGGGAAAACTCGGAAATAGGCTAATTGTTCACAAACAGGTTATGCGCAAAATGAGGACATTACAACTTGTTTCGTTTACATATGCAAAATTTGTGGCTCCCCAAATAAGGACAAAAAAAACCCGCTGAAAATGGCAAATTTCTTGCACAAAGTGATGGAAACATTTTCTTTGTGGCAAAAACATTTTTTGTGCCTGCAAAAATAGCAAATTTATTATGGCTTTAGAAAACAATCCATACATGTCTCGAATGCTTCAAATTCCTCCTTTTGACTTCCAATGGGGCCGTATCTCGTCTTAGTCTATAAATGAAGCCCATAAACATGAAAATTTTCACTTAGTGGGAAGTTGTTGAGAGTGATCTTAGGGACCGATTTCAATAGAGTCAGTGTAATATGCAACCCTGAATTTTTTTTGGAACCAGACAACAACACTAAAGATAACACTGAAGATAAGTGCAACAATGATTCTTCCACACTCTTCTAATCACCTAGATCCCGATGCGGGCAAGGTGAGAGCATACAAGTGCTTCCGAGTTAGCATTCAAATCCAAATATGCAATAATAACAACTTCCACTTATTCAGTGGTCGTCTCCTTCTGCAACAGACATCCACTTATGCAATGGGCAACCACTTAGTGGGAGAAACAGGAAGGAAACCTAGGCACATCCACTTTTCAGCGGAAAGCCATTGCAAATAAACCACTTATTCAGTGGGGTGAGTAACATAAACTAGAAATATTATTCCCACTAGTGGTACTACCATCTGGGGTTACAAACATGAAAACAAAACTACTTCTAATCATCAACTCAGCTGATTATTTAGATCTGATATGAAAATCAATCTGCTGTAATAAAGAATTCAGATTATACACAAGCTTTGTAAATCATCATAGCTACCAAGAAATCATGTACCATGTCCATGGCTGAAGATTGATGATGAAGAATACTGTAAACACTGCCCCAAACTGATGGAGAAGGTCTGATCTAAAGCTAAGATAACTGACACTCTGTTGTAGCAATCTTAAGCTGCTGTTGCAGCACTGTACACCCCCAAACAACAACTCAAAAATGCTCATAACTCTTTATAGGTCCATTTCTCCAACTTCAAACCATCATATATGTTCATGCAAACCCTAGGCGCCACCAATGTGAGTTTCAACCAGCAACAAAGGGGCGATTTGCCCTAGGGAAAGGACACCCTTCCTCGGGTGCGCCTGGTACAAACTGCAGCTGGTATGGCTGCCACAAAACCCTTAAAAAAAACTTCAAAATGCATTAACAAATCCCATAAACCCTAGGTACTGAACCTGGAATAGATTTCATGATAATAATCCATCAAAATATCTCAGAAATTGCATCATAATGAGCACAAGTGCACCCTCCAGCAAGGTTTTGATCAACACAAACAAAGCAAATTAAACTCACACCAAAAAAACTGTAGCACACACACACACCAAAAACTAATTTCTATCACAAAGGCAAACTCTATATGAGATTGGTCCAGTAGCTCCGCCTTTAGCACAATGGTAGTTTCTGACATAAAACCACACCCAATCTACAAGAGAGTTTTCGTCCTCAAGAGAATCTACAAGAAGGTTTTTGTCCTCAAAAGATAATGGAAGAACACACAGGTTCAATCCAATAGAATAACAATATCATATCAATCACTTAACCCCAACAATGAGCTCCTGTCATCTTTTTATAACTTTTTGAGGGAAATAGAATATTATTTTCTTTTTACCTCTTCATATTTCTCCTCAAAATATTAATATTTTTCCTCTCCAAAAGATTTTTTTTGAAATAATATTAATACTTCATGTGCAAGGCCCCTTTTTTAAGTGCCTATCTTTAAAAACACTTAATTACCTTTCCAAAGAGCTATTACACTTAAGTTATCTTTTAATAATCCCAACTTTAGATAACTTAAGAAAAAATATTAATTAAAAGGCTTAATAACTCACCCAACTTACAAAAAATCCTATAATGAAGTGAATTGCAAATTAAACCATACCAACATGATCTTGAAGGTTTGAGATGAAGAATGATGCCAATTGGGTGACTTACTATAAATAGACGACTTCTCCAAGAAGTTTGGAGAGCAAACCGGAAAGACGAAAGTGCTTCTGAAAGCATCAATGTACTCTTGAACACCAACTGAGCTCAATGCCATATAAAAGAATCCACTCCAAGAAGGGAACACCAATTTATAATTAATATTACACTAAGTTGCTAATCTTTATTCCAAACCTTAGGCACCCTTAGTGAAATATTAATTAAATTGCCAGATAATAGTCCCAAGCTACGGAAAGCATAGAGATGCACTGATTGAACAACTCTGACCATATCAAAGTGTAGTAGAAGACTTGGGATGAAATCGGAGGCCGACAGGTGATTGTCTAAAAATAGCATGTTTCTCCAAGAAGGTTTGAGAGCACGTGAGAAGTCGGAATTGAATTCCGAAAGCATCGAAGAACTCCAAAATGACTAGCCGAACTTAAAACCATGAAGAATTGCTCTGCAAGACTGAGCCACGACCACTCCAAGAATGTTGGAGTCCTCTCAAACAAAGCTAATAGCCTCTTGAAGACTAGGAATGGGCGAAATGTGCACAAAAGATCTATGCACCAAAAAAGGGGACATTACAGTCAGATTGGTTATGTGCTCAAGTGGCTTAAGATTGTAATTGCCATAGAAGTTGTGAATTTTAAGTGAGTTGTAGCTCTTATTTTGCTGGAGTTTTTTCCCACACATGGGTTTCTCTAGGGTAAATATTTTCTCTTCATTTTGTGGTGAATGTTTTGCTCTCATTTACATTTGCAACTTCAGTTAGTAAATTGGCAAAGTATGCAATGTTGATTTCCATAGAGTAAATCTATAAGTTGATGACTATTGTATGAAATATCCATCCTAGTTTACAGATCAAGTGGTATCAAAGCAAGTTTTTTCAATTGTGGAAGTTGTGAGTGTTTTGCAAGTTCATGCCCACAACAAGATTAAGTGGAAAATATATTCTACCTTTGCAAAGAGACATTGAATCTCATAGGTGGAGAAATGAGTTGAAAAGCATGGCAAGAGAAGAGTAATTCATGGATGTTGAAGCAAGATTTTTCAAGATGGAAGTGACATAGCAAGCCTTTCTCAATCAATGGAGACCATGAAGAGCCTAATGGAGTCACTCATGGAAAGGTCAGACAAAGGCAAAGCGTACACCCATGAAGAGGAGTCATCAAAGGGTGAGAAGAGCCCTCCAAGAAAACCTCTGTCCAAATTGGAGGCTAAGATTGAGATCCTGCCATTCGAAGGAGATGTGGATGGGGAGAAGCTTGATCATTGGTTGGCATGGTTGGAGCTATATTTTAAAAATGCATAGCAGCCATGCTATGTTTTGTGTTTATTGGCAATTAAAGGTAGAATTCCATTGCCATGTTTCTTGAGGAAGTGTGACTGTATGAGTTCTCTAAATTAGGAACAAGTGAGAAGATGCTAGAGTAGTGTTCTTGCTGGCCCTCATAAAGGGGGCAACATTTAATTCTTGCTGTAATTTTCACACATTGGGTTTCTCTATAGGGTAAATCTTTTACATAATCTTTTTTTTATGTTGTTTTTCAACATTCACTAGCTAAATTTACTAAATTGGAACAATTGATAGAGCAAGTAGATGTGATAATGTTTCTTTCAATATTGATAGGTTCATGATAATAATAGAGATCAGCTGTAGAATCCACAATAATGTCATGTAATATATCCTTAAATGTTGTTAAATTAAACATAGTACTTGTGGGAAACAAGGTGTATTTGGAAAGCTTCTGATAGAATATCCATGGAGTTTACATAGTTGGAAAGCTCTAGTTTTGATGATTTGTATTAGTCCAAGTGATGTATTTTATTGGCTCTAAGAGACTCCTCAATGATATTAGAGGTTAAATACATATTAATTTAATAGTGTCTTGGGTAGTAAGAGATGTTATGAAAATCACGAGAATCACCTAGCATTGAAATCTCCAAGGTATTGTTCCTTAAAAATAATATGTCCATGATAGTGATTATCGAATACCAACTACCTGAATGCAGTAATGAATTTTTCACTTGGATATTCTATATTTTTCCTAATTATATTAATACTAAACCTTTTGTTACTTCATACTTCTTTAGTAAAACTTTATTTTGAAACTAGAAACAACCTGCATGTGTGCATTGCTATTAGTGCAAAATCATATTAGAAACAACTTGCATATGTGCATTGCTATTGGTGCAAAATCATATTTGAAACAACTTTTGTTTACAGGTTCACACACTGATCTTGGTGATTTGTTATACAAACCACCAAGAAATGGACCAACTTTATGGGAAATTGGCATTGCTGACAGAACTGCTGTGGAATTTTATGTTCCAGATCCAATACCAAAGTATATCAATAGCCTATATATAAATCACCCTGAAAAGTAAGCTTCTATTTACTCTTTCATTTTACTATGTTGTGATATATTGTATTTGTAAGAGGTAACAAGTTTTTCTTTCTTGGTTGAACTTATACCTTTCCTTTCTCTTAGTTATTTTCGTATAGGTGCACATTGTATAGGATGCAAATTTATAATTCTTTTTGTTATTTTTTGTGGAAAAAAGTATCTTATATTTACACAAATTGAAATACTAAATTTACATTAGATAGACATTAAATCTATAAGGAAAGTCTCTCCCCAAGAAAACAATAAAATGAGAGCACCTGGCCTAAACCCCAAGTGGTAGAGATTCAACATTGGTATAGGAACCATACAGGCTAAATCTTGCTTGAAAAACTTTAGGTTTACAAGGCCAAGGGAAGTGTGTTATATAAACATTGCAAATTTGATCTTCAACAAGAAATTAATAGCTAACGCTTAAGTTATTGGGTCCTCCTGTTTTGGTTGACGTATTGCCAAATATAGTCTAGGTCCTAGTTTTGGGCTAGGATGGCCTGGGGTTCACCTAAGGTTTGGCCTAGGCACCCTTGGTACCCCATGGGTCCCTTCAAATCCTAGGAGAACTTAGGTAGATCCATAGGCCCCATGCGAATTTTTCATGGATTTCAACGTTTTTAAATTTTTTTTAAACAACAAAATACTTCAAGTTACCCTAATTTTTCCCTAAAGTGCTCACATTTCACTCCTTCCGCCTAAAGTTACTGAAACCATAGTCATTTCACTATTAGAAGGGTGCAAAACAATAATTCCCCTCGAAGCTGCCATTTTTTGTTCTTGAAGGCTATTGGTTGTTTTTCGAAGGTGAAGGCTTGACAAAGGGAGTCTATTGGGTTTGTTGACTGTTATGGGAAAGAGAGGGCTGAACCTATAAGATTTATGAATCAAAAGTAAGTTTATGTGTGATTTTTTCAAGTTTTTTGTTTCTTTTATTACAATGTTTTTACTTTTTTTAAAACCTTAAATATATTATAGGTGTTATAATGCTATTTTTTAATTTTTTTTCTTAAGTTTTTTTTTTGTTATTCATATAAAAAGGTAGGAAGTTCTAGTTCAGTTGGCCTAGTGCCAGGCAGTTCTAGTTCAGTTGGACTATGGTTTGAGTAGAAATGGCCTATGAGTTGACTAGGTTTAGATCGGGTCCAAGTACACCTTGGGTTCCTTGTGGGGAACTTGGGGGTACTTGAGCATGCTTGTTATGAACCAGCAGGTCAGACAAAAAAAGGCTTTTAAACCATTTTTACAACTAAAAAATACATTTAAAATTTTAAAACCATTTTTAAAACTAAAAAATAAATTTTAAATTTTATATAACCTAATTTGGCATAAAGGAACTCAAACAACATTTATTTGACAGATACAAGAGACCAAAACACCCACTTTGCCTCCAAGCTACCATTTTTCATTTTTAAGCTTGTTAGTTATTTTTTTGAATGTGAAAGATTGACAAAGGAATGCTACTGTGTTTGTTGAATGTTATGGGAAAGATTTTGAATTGATTTGGCATTTCACATTGAATCAATAAATTATGAATATTTTGTTTTTTGTAAATTATAAGTGTATGTGTTTACAACCTACCCAACCATACTAAACTTGAGGAAAAAAAAATGCTATATCAACAAACCTAAACCCTGAACCTAAACCAACAACTTAGCTTATTTCATTACCCATGCTATATCAAGGAGAGGTTCATTCCTACTTGCCATTATTTAATATATGTTGTCCTATAAATTGATAATATTTGTTGTTTATGTGGTTAGTTGTGTGTTGGTGTGGAAATCAACATCTATTTTATGTTATTCATTCAATTCACAATGGGTGCTAAATAATCTAAACTTCATATTTTTGTTTACGTTATACAAATTTTATTCTTGCACACACATGCACAAATGCCTAGAGAAATAATAAAGTGATGATTTCTAAACATATTGCATGAATAGTATCTTTGAAATTTGTGTAATGTCCCCTTTTTCTCCATTGGAGCCAACTAGCCTATTTTATTCCCGTAGGCTAAGTTGGGATTTGTAAGGGAATACTTTAATTAAATACTAAATAATCTTGATTAAATTTGGATTATTTATATTTAATTAATAAAATTGGACCTAGTTGTAAAGTGAAATGACTTTACTATTTATGAGCGCCGCTTGATAAATAAAGAAAGAAAAAAGAATCCGACCACAAAGAGCTAAAAGCAACAATATGTGGAAATTGCAAAACCCATGGTAGAAGAAGAGGAGAGGGACGTCTCTGTAGATGACTTTCATATTAGCAAGGTAGACTTGGGGCCTCCTTCTGTTCAAGGTGACATCCACAATGCCAAGCTATCTGTGGAAATCCTAGCTACCAGGTTGGAGGAGAGGGAAAGAGAAAATGAACTATTGGGGGAACATGTAAATATCCTAACCTCATACATCAAGTCCATTGTTGACACATCTCAGCCTCTGGATGCTACCATGGATACTCCTGCAAAAACCCCTCCCAAAGCTGTGAGCGCAGAGGTGATTGGTCAAATTAATAAATATATTTTTGGGTAAGGCAATCGAAGAGTGGGTTAAGAAACTCACCATGGATGGTTTGCTTTACATTCATGAAATTTCTTTTTTGTATACTAAAATGTGAAATAAACATATTGGAAACCTGGCTGACTTAAAGACAATCAAGAAAAAAGCAATGTTGAATGTAGCCAAAAATGGGCTTTTGGGCATGGTGTGTCATGTCCCCGTTTCCGGCTTGATCATCAAATGAAGAATGGATTAGCCTATTGATCATTTCCGGAGGCTAATTCAGAATGATGAGGGAATGAATTGGTTTTTGACTAACTTTACTGTTTTGCAGGAACAAGTCAGAAACTTGGAATATTGGCTAAGTCTGGAAGCCAAGGAAGCAGGAAATTGACTCTTGGAGTCTAGGCGCTGATCCTATATCAGATTCCACAAAGGAGCGCCTAATCAAGAATCATCAAGCTATCAAGCTATTCAATCTTTTCAACTTGGGCGCCTTGGAAGAAAAGATGTTTTATGACATATACATTGCAAATTTTCAGAGGATCTGGCTAAGTGGATACTAGGCGCCCTTCTCTATCCAAACTGACCTTAATGAGCGCCTAGGCAGGAAGAGTTGTTTGATTTTCAAGATCAAGTTGCCTTGGTGAATTTACTCTAGGCGCCAATCGCCACTCCTAAATCAAAATTGCGCCTAGGGCGCTAGTTCATGTCTAAGCAAACCCTCAAGGAGTGCCTAAGGTGTTGGATCTCCAGTGAAGCTCTCCTCCACATCAAATTTGCGCCTAAGTATCAAGGGGCTATTTCCTGATTCAAATGACCCTCTGAGGGCGCCTAGGCGTTTGACCCTGACTGAACAAACTTTGAATGGTGCCTAAGCTAGGTTGAGAATTAAAAAGGGGTAAATGCATCATTAGAAGGTAAAGTTTGATTGAGGCGCCATTTCACTCTTTCCCTGGCAACTTGTTGCGCCTAAGGGACTTGTCCCCAAAAGTGCGCCTAAAGAGCTTTCATCCATTCCAATTGATAGGCGCTTGGTAGAAGGCAGTGTTTTGACTTAGTAGTGACTTAAGATGGAGTTTTTTAGCAAAGAAAGATCACTTCCATCTTAAGGCGCCAATCTAGGCTCTTTCCTACCTCACAAGTGCGCCTTCCCTTGGGAAGCTCATATGGTGCCTAGATGGAGTTGGAAGACCCAAGCGAGATGATGGATACTCTGAATGAGGGCGCTAGACTTAAAAGAGCATCCAAAGGTTGATTACAAATATCTGGAAGTTTGAAGAATATAAGACATTCTCATTAAGATGTTAGGCGCAAATATCAGTTGAAACTACTCCAAAAAGTGCGCCTAAGATGGGAGCAAGGTCTCAAGTCTAGTCTAGATAAGGTGCTTCATCAGGGAGGTAAGATCAATCCAATTGAAGACAAGTAGTTTTCAATTTACCTTGAAAAGATGATCATTTGGAGCCTAGGCGCAATTCTACTCCTCCATGATCCTGTCATATGAGGAACCTTGTAAGGCGCATTTCCCAGTGCAAATGACCTAGCTCTGGCGCCTAGCTACAAAGTGAGCCAGAAGAAGAAGTTCGAACATTAGAAGATAGGCGCTCACTCCCAATTGAAGCATTCCACCTTCCAGAACATCAAGACTTGAAGAATCATCAAGGAAAGTCATCTTACCTGTAAGGCGCACTCCTACCTATTTTCTCACCTCCAGAATGTGCCTAGCCTGGAAAGGCGCCTATTCATGACTCTGCTACCTCAGTTGGGCGCCTGGGTCAACATTTGGCGCCTAGTCAGAAGATAAGGTAGTTGTAACTACCTGAGCTCTCATTGGTTGACAGAATGTCTTTGGGATCTGTGTCAAGGTCTCTGGATAAGCTTGCCAACTCAGAATGAGTCATCAGATGGAATATTCCCTTGGATATGCTTCTTGGGAAACATGCCTTGGTTCCCCTTTGTGCATTGAAAAACGTGCCTTCATTGCCTTTGGAAGGCCTATAAAAGGAGGAGCTCTCTCATTCATTTGGGATCTTAATCTTTTGACAAAATTCTCTCTGCAAAGCTATTTAGCTTGTAATCTTGAGGCCTGCGAGTTTCAAGTGTTGGGGTGATGCTCCCTCAACTGACAAGGTGATGCTCCCTTGTTGTATTGTGAGGTGTTGACATTCAGTTGACATCATTGAGTTTGATTAAGTTGATCAAGTGTGGAAGTCATTGTAATCATCTAGGCTCCAAGGCCTGCTTTTGTAATTCCATCTGAATAAGGTTGTAACTTCATGTTATTGAAAGCATTATCCATGTAATAAGACATTGCAAGATGATTGAATTAAGCAATAAGACAAGTACCCATCTTTAAGGTTGATTCATTCAAGTAATTATCTTTGATGTAGATCTTTAAGTTGTTGAGTAGTTGATGAGTTGATAGCAAGTAAAATTGTTTAAGTAAGGAAAAATTTTAGTAGAACTAGTTGGGTATCTTACAGTGGTATCAGAGCCGTGATCCTGCGAGCCTCTGGGTTATGTAGCCGCCTAAAGTAGGTCCACACAGGTATTATACAAGAAGAGCTAGACAACAACAAGAACAACAGCAACAACATCACACAGAAGTTCCAGCTAACATGGCTGAGGAAAGCAGAAGTAGAAGTCCACCTACTGATGGTGAACGTGCAGCAAGGGAGATGTTTAGGAACATTGCCGCTGAACAACAACAAACCGCTCAAATATTGCAACATGTCCTACAATCCCTTCAAAATATGAATCAAGGTGAAGTAGCTGGACAAGGTCATCGAGATGCAGCTAGACCTGAGAGACAAGAAAGACAAGTTGATGATGATGCTGGTAGTGCAACAGGCAGAAGGGTTCGTACACGAACTTCTACAGTTGGTAGGCCTTTAAGACCAACTTTGCTTCCACCACCACCTGAACAGGACAATGAAGCTGATGAAGAGTTTGATGAAGGAGATTAGAATAACTTCGAAGATGAGGTAGCTCTCTTTGCAGATCTCTATGCCAGATTACCAAAACATGTTCGGGATATGATGACTTTCAATGAATATTGCCGACAGAAGAGGGAAGATAGGGATAGGCGAGGTAGAACTAGAGGCTTTCGTCCTAGACGGGATGATGATACAAAGGAGTATAAAGAAGCATTGAATCGAGTTCCCATTCCTACCTTTGATGGAAGTGGTAAGCTCAGTGCTAGGGCTTGGGTTAACAAATTGGATACATACCTTTCTCTTAAGCCTTTAACAGAAAAGAAGGCAATTCAATTTGCTACAATGCATCTTGAAGGATTGGCTTATGAATGGTGGCATCATGGCCTAGTCTCTCAACATCATGATAGGATAAATTCCTATGATGAGTTTGTAACCAAGCTGATTCAGAGGTTTGATAGAAAAGACACTGAAGTGTACTATCACGAACTAGCTCAACTCAAGCAAGAAGGAAGGGTTGTGCAGTATGTTAATGATTTTCAGAAGATAGCAGTAATGGTACCTGATATGACTGACCAAAGAATCACTATGTTGTTCATTGAGGGATTGAACAATCAGATCAAGCCATTGGTAAAGGTACAAAGGCCGACAAATTTGGAGGAAGCAATTGACTTTGCTCTTGATCTTGATACTACTCTTGTATATCAGCCTAAGAAGAAGTTCTATAAAGGTGTTAGCTCTACTCAAAGGAGACCCTCTTTTCCTCAAAAGATGACTTAAGATCCATCTGCAGCCGAAAGAGACGAGCTAAGAAGGAAGAAACTCTGCTTTTCTTGCAAACAACCTTGGGGGAACCAGGACACAGATGCCTTGGTAAAGGTAAAGCTCATCTGATTGAAGTTGTATCCGATGATGGAAGTGAAGAAGAGTCACTGAGTGAAGAATCATCTCATGATGAAGCGGAAGTACAGGAACAACCAACTCTGAATGTTTCAGAAACAACTGACAAAATTACATTAGCAACTATTTCGGGAGTTCCGAAATATCATGCCTTTCGCATAAGAGGAGTTGTGAAGGGTCAAAGAGTCACCTGTCTAATTGATAGTGGTGCTACTCACAACTTCATAGATGAAGGTTTGGTGGCAAGGCGGGGTCTAACAGTTGAAGATTTCGAAGGGTTTCAAATAGCAGTTGCTGATGGATTTCTGATGAGTTGTACTAGAAGAGTGTCCCAACTACAAATTCAGATGGGAGATTATTCTTTACAGGATGATTTCTATGTAGTTGGACTTGGGCATATTGATGTAGTACTTGGAGTGCAATGGTTGCATTCACTTGGAAGAATTGTCCAGGACTTTTAGAAGATGGAATTGGAATTCATGCATGAGGGAAGAAAGATCAAATTGAAGTCAGTGTCTGATGAAAATCCTTGAGTTGTCTCAGCAAAACGAATGGAAGCATTGTTTAGGCATAATGATATTGAGTGGGCAGCACAGGTTTGTATCAAAGACAACCAAATTCTCTCTGCTAAAGAAATTTATCCTGCAGATATCCAAGCAATGTTGGATAAGCATGGTAAAGTGCTCAGGGATATACCTCCAAGAATACCTCCTGATAGAGGTTTTGAACATGTAATTGAATTGGAGGATGGGGCTAAACTTGTCAACATTGCTCCCTATCGACACCCGAGACATTTCAAGATTGAAATTGAGAAGACGATCAAAGAATTGATCGATATGGGGCATATAAGACCATCATCAAGTCCATTTGCATCATCTGTGGTGCTAGTAAAGAAGGATGGAACAATGCGGATGTGTATCGACTATCGCGCACTGAATAAGAAGACCATCAAGAATAGGTATCCAATACCTAGGATTGATGAACTACTTGATGAACTGCATGGAGCAGTCTATTTTTCAAAAATAGATCTTTGATCTGGTTACCATCAAATCCGTGTCCATGATGAAGACATTTCAAAGACAACATTCAGATGTCATTATGGACATTATGAATTTATGGTGATGCCGTTTGGGCTGACCAATGCACCAGCCACCTTCCAGTCCTGCATGAATCATGTCTTCAACAAGCAATTGAGGAAGTACCTATTGGTTTTCTTCGACGATATCTTGATTTACAGCAAGACATGGGAAGAACATCTTCAACACTTAGATGAAGTATTGAATGTTATGGAGAATCAATCTTTGTATGCAAAGATGTCTAAGTGTGATTTTGGCCTGAAGGAGATTCTGTACCTGGGTCATGTGATAGGAGCAAATGGTGTGAAAGTTCAAGAAGAGAAGATTGAAGCTATTTGTAACTGGCCAGTTCCCAAGAATGTGTCAGAATTAAGAGGTTTCCTAGGCCTCTGCAGCTATTACAGAAGGTTTGTTAAAGGTTTCTCGCAACTTGCCGCACCCCTAACAAATTTGACAAAGAAAGGTGCTTTCATCTGGTCAATAGAAGCTCAAGCTGCATTTGATAGATTGAAGGAAGTAATGAGTACAACACTAGTGCTGGCTTTGCCAGATTTTACTAAGTCCTTTGTTCTAGAATGTGATGCTTCAGGAGAAGGCATTGGAGTTGTGTTGATGCAAGATCGACATCCCATCGCGTTCGAGAGCAGGAAGTTGAAGGATACAGAAAGATTGTACTCAACTTATGACAAAGAGATGCTGGCCATCATGCATGCCTTGGCTAAATTCCGCTAGTATCTAGTTGGATCTAAGTTTGTGGTCAGAACTAATCACAACAGTTTGAAATACTTTCTAGGGCAGAAAGATTTGAATGAAAGACAACAGAAGTGGGTTGTGAAGATACAGGCATATGATTTCGAAATTGAATATGTGAAAGGCAAGAAGAATGTGGTTGCTGATGCCCTGTCTAGAAGACCCGCTGTTTGTGCCCTGAGCAAAGTTTCAGTGGATTGGAAGGCTCAGCTTCTAGTTGAGTAATCCAAATCTAAATTTGCTTGTGAGGTAATGGATGGAGTCATTCAGAATGATAAATACAAGGTGATTGATGATATCATCTATTATAAAGATAGAATCTATCTAACTCCTGAGTCGGAATTGAAGCGACAAATTTTGCAGGCATACCATGATGATCCACTTGCAGGACACCCTGGCTATTTCAAGACATATAGACAGATTAGGGAAAGATTCACTTGGAAAGGTCTGAAGGAAGAAGTTCTTCAGTATGTCAGGGAGTGTCTGACTTGTAAGCAAAATAAGACAGAACATACATTTCCAGTAGGATTACTCCAACCACTACCAATTCCTGAACATAAGTGGGAGAGTATCTCTATGGACTTCATCACAGGTCTTCCGAAGGTGAATGGAAGGGACTGCATTTATGTAGTTGTGGACAGATTAACTAAGTATGCTCACTTCTTTGCAATTCCAGTTGAGTCATCAGCATTGCAAGTAGCTGAGTTATTCTTCCGTGACGTCTTCAGACTACATGGCCTTCCTAAGACCATAGTCAGTGATCGAGATAGCCGGTTCATCAGTGTATTCTGGAGGGAGCTATTTCGATTAGCTGGGACGGAATTAACACCAAGTACTAGCTATCATCCTCAAACCGATGGACAGACCGAAATTGTTAATAAATGGCTTGAGGGATACTTGAGAAACTATGTGTCTGATCATCAGCGTGCTTGGATTAAGTGGCTACATCTGGGTGAATACTGCTACAACACCACTTTTCACATGTCGATTGGCATGACTCCCTTCCGAGCTTTGTATGGATCTGAAGCAGTTTCATTTGTTGATCTGGCATTGGATGACAGTAGAGCTCCCAGAGCAAGTGAATTAATGAAGGATACTCAAGATATTTTGAGAGTCCTTAAGGACAATTTGCAAAGAGCTCAAAATCAACAGAAGTTGTATGCTGACAAACACCGGGTTGAACGGAACTTTGAAGTAGGTGACATGGTGTTTCTGCGCCTTCAACCATATAGACAGAGTACTTTAAAGAAGTCAGGTGCAGAGAAATTGAAACCAAGGTTCTACGGACCCTACAAGGTGTTGAGAAAAGTAGGAGGTGGCATATGAACTTGACTTGCCAGCAGGAAGCCGCATCCACAATGTGTCTCATGTGTCATGTCTCAAAAAGGCATCAGGACAACATGTGGTTTCAACTGATGAACTACCACCACTCGATGAAGAAGGAATGCTTGCACTTGAACCGGAAAGTGTGGTGGACATAAGGGAAAAGAAACTGCACAACCGGAGCATAAGAGAATATTTGGTGAAGTGGAAAGGGTTGCCAATGGAGGATGCTACTTGGGAAGGAGAGAAGATCCTAGAGCATCCTAACCTTCAATTGCTTGAGGACAAGCAATCCCAGGAAGGGGAGACTGTCATGTCCCTGTTTCCGGCTTGATCATCAAATGAAGAATGGATTAGCCTATTGATCATTCCCAGAGGCTAATTCAGAATGATGAGGGAATGAATTGGTTTTTGACTAACTTAACTTTACTGTTTTGCAGGAACAAGTCAGAAACTTAGAATATTGGCTAAGTCTGGAAGCCAAGGAAGCAGGAAATTGACTCTTGGAGTCTAGGCGTTGATCCTATATCAGATTCCACAAAGGAGCGCCTAATCAAGAATCATCAAGCTATCAAGCTATTCAATCTTTTCAACTTGGGCGCCTTGGAAGAAAAGATGTTTTATGACATATACATTGCAAATTTTTAGAGGATCTGGCTAAGTGGATACTAGGCGCCCTTCTCTATCCAAACTGACCTTAATGAGCGCCTAGGCAGGAAGAGTTGTTTGATTTTCAAGATCAAGTTGCCTTGGTGAATTCACTCTAGGCGCCAATCGCCACTCCTAAATCAAAATTGCGCCTAGGGCGCTAGTTCATGTCTAAACAAACCCTCAAGGAGCGCCTAAGGTGTTGGATCTCCAGTGAAGCTCTCCTCCACATCAAATTTGCGCCTAAGTATCAAGGCGCTATTTCCTGATTCAAATAACCCTCTGAGGGCGCCTAGGTGTTTGACCCTGACTGAACAAACTTTGAATGGTGCCTAAGCTAGGTTGAGAATTAAAAAGGGGTAAATGCATCATTAAAAGGTAAAGTTTGATTGAGGCGCCATTTCACTCTTTCCCTGGCAACTTGTTGCGCCTAAGGGACTTGTCCCCAAAAGTGCGCCTAAAGAGCTTTCATCCATTCCAATTGATAGGCGCTTGGTAGAAGGCAGTGTTTTGACTTAGTAGTGACTTAAGATGGAGTTTTTTAGCAAAGAAAGATCACTTCCATCTTAAGGCGCCAATCTAGGCTCTTTCCTACCTCACAAGTGCGCCTTCCCTTGGGAAGCTCATATGGCGCCTAGATAGAGTTGGAAGACCCAAGCGAGATGATGGATACTCTGAATGAGGGCGCTAGACTTAAAAGAGCATCCAAAGGTTGATTACAAATATCTGGAAGTTTGAAGAATATAAGACATTCTCATTAAGATGTTAGGCGCAAATATCAGTTGAAACTACTCCAAAAAGTGCGCCTAAGATGGGAGCAAGGTCTCAAGTCTAGTCTAGATAAGGCGCTTCATCAGGGAGGTAAGATCAATCCAATTGAAGACAAGTAGTTTTCAATTTACCTTGAAAAGATGATCATTTGGAGCCTAGGCGCAATTCTACTCCTCCATGATCCTGTCATATGAGGAACCTTGTAAGGCGCATTTCCCAGTGCAAATGACCTAGCTCTGGCGCCTAGCTACAAAGTGAGCCAGAAGAAGAAGTTCGAACATTAGAAGATAGGCGCTCACTCCCAATTGAAGCATTCCACCTTCCAGAACATCAAGACTTGAAGAATCATCAAGGAAAGTCATCTTACCTGTAAGGCTCACTCCTACCTATTTTCTCACCTCCAGAATGTGCCTAGCCTGGAAAGGCACCTATTCATGACTCTGCTACCTCAGTTGGGCGCCTGGGTCAACATTTGGCGCCTAGTCAGAAGATAAGGTAGTTGTAACTACCTGAGCTCTCATTGGTTGACAGAATGTCTTTGGGATCCGTGTCAAGGTCTCTGGATAAGCTTGCCAACTCAGAATGAGTCATCAGATGGAATATTCCCTTGGATATGCTTCTTGGGAAACGTGCCTTGGTTCCCCTTTGTGCATTGAAAAACGTGCCTTCATTGCCTTTGGAAGGCCTATAAAAGGAGGAGCTCTCTCATTCATTTGGGATCTTAATCTTTTGACAAAATTCTCTCTGCAAAGCTATTTAGCTTGTAATCTTGAGGCCTGCGAGTTTCAAGTGTTGGGGTGATGCTCCCTCAACTGACAAGGTGATGCTCCCTTGTTGTATTGTGAGGTGTTGACATTCAGTTGACATCATTGAGTTTGATTAAGTTGATCAAGTGTGGAAGTCATTGTAATCATCTAGGCTCCAAGGCCTGCTTTTGTAATTCCATCTGAATAAGGTTGTAACTTCATGTTATTGAAAGCATTATCCATGTAATAAGACATTGCAAGATGATTGAATTAAGCAATAAGACAAGTACCCATCTTTAAGGTTGATTCATTCAAGTAATTATCTTGCTACAGGTTGTGGGATACTTCTGCCCACAAGATTATTATTAGCCAAGATGTTTATTTTAATGAAAAGTCAGTGCAAAGAAGTAAAGAACAACAAAGTACATAAATTGTTCCAGTAGAGGTGGAAAAGTATGATGCTAGTATGGAGGTGCTAGATGAAAATAAACCCCCTGTTCATGAAAATCGGCAAAGTAATAATCAGAATCATTTATTTGATGAGGTTGAACAACAACCAAATGAGCCATAGGGTAACACATTATCCCTTTTGAGGAGATCCACTAGAGTTATCAAACCATCAACAAGGTATTCTCTTAATTGTAATTCAGCTTATGCTTTACTTATTGATGTTGGTGAGCCTAGCTCATATCACGAGGCTTGCGAAGATGAAGAAGCAAATAAATGGAGAGAAGCCATGGATGAGGTGATAAGAGCTCTACATAAAAATAAAATGTGGGAGCTTGTGCAATTGCCTAAGGGGCGAACTATTTCTTAACAAGTGGGTCTTCAAACTGAAAAGGGATATAATGATAACGTGGAGCGATATAAAGCTTGGTTGGTGCCCAAGGGGTATGCACAAAAATCTGGTATCGATTTTGATGAAATCTTTTCACTTGTGGTGCGGTTAAGTACTGTTAGAGTTGTTTTGTCTCTTGTGCCAGTCTTGATTTGGAGTTACAACAGTTAGATGTTAAAACACCTTTCTTGCATGGTGATCTTTAGGAGGAAATTTATATGCAGCAACCGAAAGGTTTTGAGGAAAAAGGCAAGGAGAATCTAGTATGTAGGTTGAACAAATCAAACGTTGTATGGTTTGAAACAGGCACCAAGGTGTTGGTACAAGCTATTTGATTCCTTCATGATGAGTTTGGATTTTAGTAGATGTGAGGCTGATCATTGTGCCTACTTTAAAATGTATGAAGATGGCAGTTTCATATTTTGCTTTTGTATGTAGATGATATGTTGGTTGCAGATCCCAACATGCATAAAATCATCAGGTTAAAAACTTAGCTTGCTAGGGAGTTTGAAATTGTTAGTAAACAGATTTGTCATCAAATTCTCTCTCTCTCTCTCTCTCTCTATATATATATATATATAAAATTGCCCACAAATAGTGACAACCGTACTAAGAGTTGAGCAGATTACAACAATGACCTTGAAATCGCTCTTTGCATTTTAAAAAGGGGCAACTCCCTTTGTGAAATGAGATTTTAAGTTTTCTGGATGCACTTTTAACCTAAAAGCGGGAAGATAGTCTTTTTTGATAATATTGAATATAAAGAAAATTCTCAAATGCCCATTACATCTCTAGGAAATCCCAAATGCACTCTATAATGATATATAACCGCTAAAATGCACCCAAACATAAGAATGGAAAGAACTAGTGAATGAATAATAAATTATTGAACTTCCACCTTTGCATCAAATTCAAACCTATGAATGAAGACACATCAATGGCAATGACAGACTTGATGAAGGCAAGTTATCAATAGTCCAGATAGAAAGATATAAGTTTTCTAAACTCAAATCACCACACATTCAACATAAGAAGAATCAATGGCAACATATGAGGACGATTAACCCAATGTCTACTTCCTCTTTGTATTAATGAGTAAGATAGAGCACAATAGTCTGTTCTCCCTAGAAAATATCACATAACCTGTGTAAAAGTATCCCCCTTTTCCTTTCAAAATTAAAAATCCTGTATATAAAATGATCTATTCATGAAAATCCATTTCACAAAAAGGACCCTATCTCTCTTTTACTCATTCATTTTATAGTAAAAGAGAAGGGAACCAACTTTCCCATGTAACTGTCTTTTACAAGTAACAATTAAGTACATTAAAGCTCCTTCAATAATGAAAGAGACATGGCTCCAATAATTATAGAAATTATAACATAAGTTTTGAGAAACAATAAGAAGCTTAAAGAAATATTAAGAAGAAATTTCTTTGTCTTCACCTTCTCCTGCATCATGTCCTGCTTGTTCATCCTCAAGTACCTGTTCACCTATGCCATCCTTGTCCATTTGATCTTCAGACCTCTGTGAGGTATCCAACTTGGCTTTAAGAATCTTGAATTTGTTCAAGATTGGAATAATGGCTTTACCATTTGGAATACTGGTCATCACAACCTAGTCCACATTTGCAAGGCATTGCTGGCATCTTCATACCTTTTATGCATTTCTACTATATCTTTCTTGAAATTCAAGAGATAGGCTGCCACATTATTTAGTCTCTCTATTGGATTATCGACAGAATCTTCTTTGGCTTTCAACTCTTCAACCAACAAATCTCTTAAGGCTTGCTTGAGCACGGAAGCATCCAACAAATTTGACTTAGTCTCATCGAAAATATCAACTGCCAAGGAAAGACAGGAACTCTTGAGATCCATCAAGTATGACTTATTATTCTTGGCAATAGTCTTCAGGTCTGTGAGACACCGCTTAACCATTATCAACTTCCAATCAATTGCATTCAACTACTTGACAGACTCATTTTCTTCTGGCTTATTAATAATCTGTTCCAAAACCAAAACACTAGAATCAATTTTCACAATGCCCAAAAGCCCATTTTTGGCTACATTCAACATTGCTTCTTTCTTGATTGTCTTTAAGTCAGCCAGGTTTTCAGTATGTTTATTTGACATTTTAGTATACAAAAGAGAAATTTCATGAATGTAAAGCAAACCATCCATGGTGAGTTTCTCAACCCACTCTTCTATTGCCTTACCCAAAAATATATTTATTAATTTGACCAATCACCTTAGCGCTCATAGCTTTGGGAGGGGTTTTTGCAGGAGTATCCATGGTAGCATCCAGAGGCTGAGATGTGGTGTTAACAATGGACTTGATGTATGAGGTTAGGATATTTACATGTTCCCCCAATAGTTCATTTTCTCTTTCCCTCTCCTCCAACCTGGTAGCTAGGATTTCCACAGATAGCTTGGCATTGTGGATGTCACCTTGAACAGAAAGAGGCCCCAAGTCTACCTTGCTAATATGAAAGTCATCTATAGAGACATCCCTCTCCTCTTTTTCTACCATGGGTTCTGCAATCTCCACATATTGATGCTTAGTCATTGGATCAACCATGAATTTGGACATCCTTTTGGCTTTTCTAGAAGTCGACTCTAGTTTCAGAAGCTTTGCAACTGCATTAAATTCCGTGTCAATGATATGAGAATCTCTTGTTATTAACCTCTATTTTTAACCAAGCAGGAGTTGATAGAATAGGACAACCATCAGTGGTAACATGAGGCATATTATCTGATATAGGGGTACCAGGCACTCCTTGTTGCTAGGAAGACAAGGGGTATGATGCTATGTTCCCCCAAGTACTGGGGACGGGGACGGGCGGGGACGGGGATGGCCGGGGACTGGGACAGGCGGGGACGAGTTTTGGGGACGGCATTTTTTTTTGGCCATTTTTTAGGGGACGGTAGGGGACGGCTACTAAAATAAGGTTTTTTTTTTTAAAATATAAGGAAATTTCAAATATTTAGATGATAACATTGATAAGGCATTCATTATAGACATTATAGAACATTAAAAGATGCATACATAACCATAACATTACACTTGAACTTAGTTTTCAACTTGTCACATGAGAATTGGCTTGGACCAGTTCAAAGTATATGAGCTTCAGCAAAATAGAATCACAAGTTAATCAATCACATACGAACAACATATGGATGAACTGTGTGTATCCAAGCTAAAGAACTTAGACAAGAAATTGTTGCGTAGGAAGGAAATGTAGATGCAATGGTTCCCATGTAGATTACATCACTAACAGTGAAGGAGATGGAATGATCAGTACATCAAGTATTTGACAAATTTGTAGTAGGAAAAGATAAAATATGGCAATGATCAATGAATACAAAAACAATTCAGTGCAGCCTTGCTAACTATTTCTTTGTTTCCTGCCAAAAAAGTGTTGTTTTTTTAATTTTTGGGCCGTAGGGGACGGCTAGCTGTCCCCGGTACAGTCAGGGGACGTTTCGGCCGTACCAGGGACGTCCCTGGGGAAAAGGGGACGGTCAAGGGATGTTTCTTGGCCGTCCCCGCGTCCCTGGGACGTCCCCGGTACGGGTACGGCCAAAAGAAGGCAGGGGACACGTCCCCGGGGAACATAGGTATGAAGCACTCCATGCAAAACAGGGGGAGAATTTTGTACAAAGGGTGGAGGAGTTGTGTCCTTGGTTGGAGAAGGTGTAATTTCCCTATCCTCCTCATCCTGTAGCATTTGTTCTTGCTCTGACAATTTATTTGCATGAGGATTCAAACACCTCTTGGTCTTGACCTTTTTCCTAGGGGTTCATTGCCCCCCTCACATTGTCCCTTCAAATCAGCATTCTTCTTGGAATCATCTCGACCATCATTCCCATCTCTGACTGGGGACTGTGATCCTGAGGTGTGAGAGGTGATGGGTGTACTTGAGTTGGAGGTGTCTGCAGAAGCCTGTTGATCTCCCATGATTTGCTCCTTATGTGAAGGAGAACCTGCACCATGACCATTCATCTTCAATTTTAGCCATTGTTGACTTCTATTCAACACTAAGGAAGATCTAACATTAATATCTGTAATTTCATTTACAGTCCAATCTAACTTAGGTAGGGGCTTAATGCTTTCAACATGATAAGTTGGATCAATCAAATTAGAGTAATCATCAACCAAGTTTGGAAGTTCTCAACCAAGCCTGAAGGTTCTCATTTGGTCCAAGGTTAACCTTGACCAATCTCTTCTCCTTGCTTAATCTAACATCTATCTAACTTAACAAAGAGAATTCATTTGGGTGCTTACTACCTTGTCCCACATCAGATAAAGGCTAGTATCATTGCTTGATGAAATTGTTTATGAGACATTAGTGAAAGCAATATCTTGAAGAAGCCCTTCTCCAAAAGAAAGAGTCCTCATCAGAGGATGAATTGAGGTAGTAAGTGTAATGCCCGAAAACAACCCAGAGACAAAATTTAGTAGAACACAACTAACAAATTTTTCATGAAACCGAATGGAACATGGAACAGTGCTACAATGTGCACACACACATAGGTGTAGTCACACCAAACACCAATCCAAACACATAAAAGAGACATGTTGATGAAAGTTTAAAAGGAGATGTTGTGAAGGGAGGGTGGTATGCATATCTATGCTTCACACTTCCCCACAGTGAAAGAAACATGCTCAAGTCAAAGACACCAACTCAAGTGGCACCTCAAGGAGAGATACCACCATGTTAATGTTATCCTATTTTGCCCCCTTTGCTAAATAGTCTAAGATCCATGAGATCCTATTGTTTTCCCCTTCTGAGGATGCAAGGAAAAACATAAAAAATGGCTGTCCCAAAAAAGCTTGAGTTTGCCTTGTGTTTCAGTGTAGTCGGAGTTTCGGAGTTCGGAGTTCTATCCATCATCCTTCCATCCCCATCGTCTTTGAACTCCGCCTTGTTCCTTGCAAATTGCCTAAGTGTTACTGTTCAGTCTTTTTCAGAGGTCGGAGTTTGGACTATTACACAGGTAATTGGTAAATTGTTGGATGATATTAACAATGAGCGAATGCTCAATAAATAGGTTATAGAATGTACAAGAATAGGCACGTTTCTATACTTAGAAACTGCCAAGGATCGACACACGATCCAAGAAATCATTACAAGACCGTTACACTTACACGGTACTGACCATTAACTAAAAATAGATGATTCTAGAAGAATATCTTAATACCCTCCCTTAATGGTCAATCTATTTACAACACCAAGAGACCTCCTAAATTTTACAAACTTGTCAAGACTCAAGGACTTGGTGAGAATATCTGCTGTCTGATCCTCAGTTGGAACATACAGCAACTGAACTATGTGGTCTTCAACCAGCGATCGGATGAAATGACGATGTGTCTCGACGTGCTTGGTTCTCTCATGGAAGACCGGATTCTTGGCAAGTTTGAGAACTCCCTGATTGTCACAGAACAGGGGAGTTGGTCCTGCTTGAGATAGTTGCATATCTGTAAGCATCCGGCGAAGCCAAACTGCCTCACATGCTGCCTTCATTGCACCTCGATATTCAGCTTCTGTTGAGGAGAGTGCCACAGCCTGCTGTTTCTTACTAGTCCATGTGACGGCACCGGATCCCAAACTGAACACATACCCAGAAGTTGATTTTCTGTCATCAATTGAACCTGCCCAATCTGAATCTGTGAAGCCGCAAATGCTGGGATCGGAATTCCTTGTGTAAAGGATACCAAAGTCAGATGTACCCTTCACATACCGTAGCACATGCTTAGCCGCTACCTAATGATCAGCCTTGGGGGCTGTCAAGAATCTGGAGATGTAGTTGACTGCAAAACTGATGTCTGGTCTAGTAGCAGTTAAGTAGATAAGACTGCCTACTAGCTGTCGGAACAGAGACTCATCAACCACGGGTGAGTCGGACTTAGCTGACAGCTTAAGTCCCTTTTCCATAGGGGTGGAGGCTGGTTTGCAGCCCTGCATTCGGAACTTATCCAGAAGACTGCGAGCATACTTCGACTGAGAGATGAAGATGCTATTCTGAGTTTGCCAAACCTCAACACCTAAACAATAGTGAGAAAGGCCCAAATCTGTCATATCAAAGGTGGTGCATAGGTGCTGTTTGATCTTATCGATCAGGTGTGGCGAGCTGCCAGTAATAAGCAAGTCATCCACATAGACAACAACTAATAGGATATCATTGCCAGTGTGTTTGATATACAGATTTGAGTCAGATGGACTCCTCTTAAACCCGGACCAACGATGGGCTGGCCACAAGGGGCCAGTAGCTCAGTTGGTAGAGCACTCCAGCAGCAAATGGAAGGTCCTAGGTTCGAGTCCTAGTTGGTCTATATGAGCTGTAGCTCAACAAGTGGTATCAGAGTTGTTTTTAACCAGATGCCAAAAAACAACAGAGAGCAAGGAGGCCGTATGTCGTACGGCAGGGAGCACAGGAAAATAATTGAAAGAAAAAAATATTTCCCGCTCAACTTGGCTCAATTTGGCTCTGATATCATATTACACAGGTAATTGGTAAATTGTTGGATGATATTAACAATGAGCGAATGCTCAATAAATAGGTTACAGAATGTACAAGAATAGGCACGTTTCTATATTTAGAAACTGCCAAGGATCGACACACGATCCAAGAAATCATTACAAGACCGTTACACTTACACGGTACTGACCATTAACTAAAAATAGATGATTCTAGAAGAATATCTTAATATGGACCTTCCCTCTTCTCCCTTTCTATTTGGAAGGATAACGGCGGAAGGGCCAAGGGCCGAACTCCGACCCTTTCCCTTTGCAAAAAAGCAGCTATGTATTATATCGCCGGAGTTCAGAGTTCTCTCCTTTCGCCTTCCTTCCTCCAGAAGGTAGAAGGCCCGGAGGCCGAGTTCCAATCTTTCCTTTCGCAAAATCGGCTAAATGCGGAGAGGTCGTTGGACTTCGGAGTTTCATTCCTCTCCCCTCGTAGCGGAGGCCTCCACGTGTCGGCCCTGCGCATCTCCTAAACATAAAGAAAGGTGAGACCCTCCCGGTTTGCGCCGTTGGGACACGTGGAGTGTTTCCGCCATTTCGCGGGGATTTGTTTTAAGTGACCATGGGACCGTAGAATGCAGACACTTGGTCATGACATCAACTTGCCACCTCATTACGCTTGTATTTCGTGGAGGCTATTACCTTCGCCGAGCCTTGATTTTGCTTCCAGTGGAGCCGCAAAAGCTGCCAGGTAGCCAAGGGGAAAGAAAAGGCAGAGGCCCCGATGGCCAAGGTCCGTCGAATTCAAAATTGTTCTAAGTGTTTCAGACTTTGGAGATCGGACTTTCCCTTCTTCCCTCTTCCCTTCTTTGGAAGACGGAAGGCGGAAGGCCCGAAGTCCGAACTCTTTCGGAACTTTCAAAATGCGGCTAAGTCCAAATTCTTGTGGGGCTCGGACCTCTCCTCTTCTCTTTTCTCTTCGAAGGCGAAGGCCCGAAGGCCCAAAGTCCGAACTCTACCAATTTCAGTATTCCAATGTATACACTAGCGGAGTCGAGGTTTCTCTCCTTCCTCTTCCAGATTGTGAAGGCTGAATGTTGAGGGTCTGAGGCCCGATCTCTGCAAAGGCAGAAATATTCCAAGTGTTATGTCGGAGCTCGGTGTTTTTGCCTTCCTCCTACTTTCTTCTGCAAGTGAGAGGGAGGGAGGCCCAAGGCCTAAACTCTGAAACTCCTTTGGGCCATCTTTCACTGTGCAAAGCGCGATTCGACTGATCAGCGACCCTCTTGGTTGCCATTAATGCATTTTTCAGGGCTTGTTTTCATGTGGCAGATGGTTTTCTCACCTCCCCATGCCACTATTCCTCATCTGCATTGAATTTCATGTACTCACGGTATGGGTGGACCTCCTGTTTCAGCAGATTTCCCGGGCAGAGCCATGTGGGCACGCTTCAAAGGATGCCAGATGAAGTTATTGTAGCATGGTCTACGTCCCTTCTTGTTGACTTCTCCTTTTCCACGTCCATGGCTGCTATAGTGTGATTTCAAAAGCTATATATGCATGTTTCAAAGATGTTTTGGGCTGTTATGCTGTCGAACTTTTTGTTGTCACATGTCTTGTAATGCAATTACAAGAACCAGTAGACTCTGATGCATTGTGCCTGTAACTAGGCCTTTGATGTCTTCTAGTTTGGTTCACCAATGAATGTAATTGATTATTTTGTATCTATTTCTGTTGCAAATTGTTCTGCTTTGTAATGGTTATTTGACCTCTATGATCAATATAAACTGAATATTGCCTCTCTCATTGTTCTTGCATTGTGTTTATTTGATAGATCTAAACTTTGTTTTGTGGATAAAACGATCCTTTCCATAGTTTTGTCTTTCTGCCCTAACCTCTATTCGAACCTGCATAAGTCTGTGTGATTCCCCTTCAGCGTTTGAGATCATTACTGTGTTATGTCAGTGCAATCCAACACACTAAATCTTGGTGGATCACCTTTTCCCTTTCTATTTCCCTCTCTCCCTTTTTCCTGGTGATCATTAGTGTAGGTTTAGTCTATTTCTCTAAGCCTTGAGCTTAGAAAAAGGAACCAACCTTCTCTGGAGGTCTGACCTCAAAATTGCAAGGTCCCACACCTTGAGATCATTCCCATTGTGTCATTAGAATGCTTGGACAACCTCCAAGCAGGGTGCAATTCTAAGTGATAACAATTAACTCCCCCCGTCTAGTACCAACAAGGAAATGAATAGGAGGATTAGGTCATCACCATCATCACACCTTAAGATCAAATAGTTACTAACATCATGTCAGGAAGCATGAGATAAGGGATTAGATATCAAGCGTATACAAATTAATTACTCTATTCATAAACATTGTTCAACTATTAGGCAATATGAAGTAAATTCAATAAGTAAACGTTAAATGCATTTTGTCCATTTCAACACTCAAGAACAAGATTGCCTCATCCAATCATTTCACAATTAAGTCATATGTTCATTTCATTGTGAAAACACATAAGTACAAGAAACATCATAATTATACTTAAACATCTTTATTTTTTCATACATTGGTTTATCCATGCAAGAAGAAAACACTAGAAAACAAAGTAAAAGGAAATCTATATGGAAACTGGAGTCTCTACAAACTAGGGTCATGACTGCAATAGTATGGTCACAATCACATTGTACCAATCACTAGTATAGTATAAATGATGCTATTGTAGATTAATATTTTTGCCTTGGACACATTTCTATCGCTATTCTGTAGTAAGTCTCTACCATGAAAGTTGGGTTGCGATCTAGCTATGGGGGATGTTGCCATGGTATGACAAAATTGGGTTAAAACATGTAATTTACAAATAAGCATTCACTTTCAGGTTTCACAATAAGACAAGGAATCTTCCTAAAATGAAAATTAAATTGTCACAACATATCAAGTGTTCTAAGCCATAGAAACTAAAGAAACTCTTTTTGGAGAGGAATCTATGACAAATTCAAAATTTTAAAGAAAGTAACATTCATTTCCTTCAAAATACAATTTCACTTCAAACTTTCAAAATACAACATACTAATTCATGCTATGACTTACATTTGCTTTCAAATGTATCAAACAATGCTTTGGATTCACTATCATTTCCCAAACCATTAATTTAAAACACATATAATCAAATTTCAATAATGATAAAGTTCATGAATAATTTCATTTCCAGAATTTCACAAAAAATGAAATACTAAGGGAAGGATTTCAATTATTCTTCTATTTGAAGCTTAAATAACTTTGCAGCATCCTCTTAATACATTTGAACTTGTAAGATTAGAATACATATGCAATAATCACAACAATCCTTTCTTTTTACAACTTGAATGCATAAATACAAGGAGATTAATTTCAACACCATATTTGCATTCAACCCCAACAAATGGAGAATCTTCAAGAAGTGCCAAGGTGAGCTAGAGGCTCCAAGCGTCTTCAAAATTTAATGGAAGAGAACTACTTCATGTCCATATGATGTTTCGCAAAATACCATCCCCCTAGCCAAGGAGGGAAACCATGGATTCATACTTAAACACATTCAAGCATTTTTTGGCCACATTAAAACACACAAAACACATGGAGAGAGTTTGACACAGAGCCACTTGTGGTTCAACATCAAGGGGAAGCAAGTGTATGTTTGCTAAAGGAAGGATGTTGCAAGGGGTCTCAATACCTAATAGCACTAATAATACTTATCCTCTCAAGAATTTTAGTAACCATAAATAACATCCTCTCAAGGATTTACTACAAAGAACATCCTCTTGAGGATAACAAGTCTTCCATATCACCACCACCACATATCCCTCCAAGCCAATGTACACATCCCCTAGAGATCAAGAATACACTTATTTCTCCATAAAGATAAGAACAAAAACCCATCTTCCCCTGATTTCTCATTTCCCCACTTAGAACCCACATATACCTAGGTTAACAACTAGTAGAGTGGAACCCAACAAGGCTTACAAGCTCACAAAAACACAAGCATGGCTCTTCAAGCTTTGCAATAATACAAACTCCTATATATAATTCACAAACATAATGACAAACTTATATTCAACACAATTTCTTTCAAAACAAGAGAGGAGGAAATGAAGGAAATCAATTCAAGCATACTTAAAGCACATAAAACCATGATAATGCAATTTCCTACTTTTCCAAACATGAAGCAAAAAAAAAGAATAACTTTACATAGCATGAGAGCCTGCCTCCCTCAACCAAGCACTTGAAAAATAAAGGAAAAAGGTCTCTTTTTTCACCTCCAAGTGCAAAATTTCCAGCAGTCCTTGCTTCTCCAACTCTAACTTGCTCTTCAATCTCTAAGTTCAAAATGTGGATAATCAATCCCCAAAAAACACAAGATCCTTTCAAAATCCATGGAATAGGGTTAATAAAGGAGATGTTGTGTCATCTCTTCTCCTTCAATAGAAAGGGGACATGGCAATCCTCAAATCAAGCAATCCCCAAAGTCAACAAAACAACCCATGACAAATAAATGCTCTTTTATAGCATTTAAGGGATGTACAAAATAAGAAAGACCTATACATACCCATGTGAATCCACATGGGTTCATCTATTCAACCAAGGTGGAGTGGAATACACTCCAGTTCCATAATAAATACACTTCATAAATGCAAGCCACAAAGCAAGGTCTAGGATGCTACATAGGGCCTTCTAGAATCCTCTACAAGCTTCCCAACCCATGATACACATCTAGAGGGTCAAAATTCACACAAAATAAAGAGAATAAAAAATTTCAAAGCCTCTAAGGTTAACTTTTTCACTAAATCCGAATCTCAATTTTCAATTTTAAATTTGAACACTCCATAAATAGAACACAGGCAAGATATGTGGAACACAATAAAACATTACATAATAAGGTAAAAAAACTAGAAGGTAATTACAAAACTAAACACAAAGGTCCTTGGTCACACATGACCAAGTTGAAGTGGTGATATTGGAAGTGCATACTCATGGTCTCATTACTCTCTGAAGTGGAGTTAGAAGGTGGTTAATCCACAATAATTTTCTCCCATGACTCATTGGTCAACTTTGTGATGCACACTTGTTGCAGACATCACATCTCATTGTGGAAGATCTAAGAAGCATAAACAAGTTTAGATCATATTGTACATAGTCATCCATAAGATATTTCATGTATATAGTAATCTCAAGTCACAATGCATGGAAACCATCTCCATGGAAATACACATACTAATCATAACCATAGAATGGATTCACAAATCCATATGAATCAGCCACCACAATACATCTAATCTAAAGATCACATGCATATTATAGTAAATCATAATATATCCCATAACAAGCATCTAATCATTATATCACAAGCTAAACATAAAACTGATAACCATCAAAATACCATACTAATATGACATTCATAATACATATTTAGTAGATAATTATGACTAGTCATTTTAACCTAATCCACGATACTCAAAATAAGTCATCTAACAACATATGAACCAATACGAATAATAAGCATGGGATCACATCATATATAATCATCTCTATGCATTATAGTAAGAAGTAATCAATTTCATATAATCAGTCATAAGAGTATCATCTCAAGGATCATAATAGCATCACAGGATAATCAAGGGTACAACAAATACAACAAAGTTTATGTAACAAGGGGGCCTTATAGTAACACATTGTGGCTGAACAAGGAGTTGTGCTTGAAGTAGCAAGTTCCCCAAAAGTCACCAAAAATGTAGTGCATTTTCAGTGGAGCCCATTGATCAAATAAGAAAATGCCTTTGTGCATTTTGCCTCTTCAAAAATTTAGAGGAGATTTTGAGTGAAAGTGGGTCCACCATCCCTGTTCTACTTTTAAGCGGCTTTGTTGCAAAGTAGGCACCCCTTAGAGTTGGACCCCTCACAAAAAGTAGAATTTCTTGCAACAATCGAGGCCCTTGTTAGACAGAAAGTCTACCTATGTGGATCCTCCCGATCTAATGATGCAGACGTATTCCTCCTAAGTGGACTTAGTAGTGTGCGACCCCACCACCAATACACATTTTTGAGGGCACATGTACCTTCAAAAGTAGATATCCATATGCAGTATGAAAAAAAACTTGAAGGTGGATAGTCTAAATGAGCTATTTGAGGAAGCAAGGATTCACAAAGTGGCAGGTTTCTTGGTCAAGATTTATAGTAGAAGAGAGGACATCGAAAGGAACTTGAAAATGTCTCTGGGCTGCGACTCTTGGTCCCTTAGACTGCTTGGTCTCGTGGACGTCATTAAAAATCATTCATTCTGATATTCTCATGCTTTCACTCTTGCTCACATTCTTTCAACTCCTTCCCGCTCAATCGTGCTCACTCTAGTATTCCAGTATAGATGTCAACTGTTGATTTCATGCCTAGATTCCATATTTGCCAACCATGCATAAGAAGAATATGTTATCCTGAAGATCGCCAATCGTTAAGCCCAACTTGACTTCATGAGCTCATCTTACAGTTTTCGTTCGTCAGATCTCATGGGCATAACGTTTTTAGTTATTGTCTTCTTTATCGAGAACTCAAGTAGCAATAATCATTTGAAGTTAAGGAATTGCTAACTACCTCCCTTTCGTATCTCATTTCATTTGGTGTCCATTTGGTATTGCAACATATCAATAGGCGAATTTCCCTCTCTTTGAATTTGTCATTTTCTTCTCCATTTTTTGTACCATACTACTGCGGCTTGGATCACTGTAGGTAGCATGTTATTAGAGTTTTCCATGTATGAATATGGGTTTTGCCCTCTTGTAAATATCTTTGGCTTGTTGTCTAATGAAATTGTCTTTACATATTGTTGCCCATCACCTCATCCTAGAGAGAGTCCTTGAACTTGAAACATTTGTGTGTTATGTGCTTGTTTATATGATGGAAATAGGTTAGTTAAATTGTTGAATGCATGTTCAAAACATTTGCAATTTTATTTAATTGAATATGTTTATGACTATTAGTTAGGTTATGAAAATTGGTTGAACCAACTTCGACCACACTCTACACCCAAATGTGAATGAAATGTCGACCACTAAAAAGAGAGTCGACCACGTTTTTTGGTGCACTCCCTCATTTTTATTTCGTTTCTTTGAACACTATCCTTCTATCTCTTTTCCTGGGGAATATTAAATTAGGATTATACTAGTGCTAGAATCAATTTGTTTCCTTGCATATTAGAGTAACAGTAGTAGAAGCAACAATAGTAATAATTAGCTAGCTAGCACCAAAAAAGGTCCAACCTTTTCTATAGATTCCCCCATGGATTAAGACAATTATTGGTTGTAGGGGTTTCTTAGAACAAGCAAAACAACAATTGCAAATCTCTTTGGAGGGTTTGGTGACCAATGTCGTGGGCCAAAGTTTCTGCCACACGAGGAAAGTCCCTGGTCCTGCCTACAGGCTGGTCAGATTCCACTCCTCTCTTCTTAAATAGGGATATCTTCTACATCAATTGAGGCCACATGCTCATCCTTAGACCATCTTTTCTGATTCACAGGCCAAAGGAAGTGTGAACTCTCAATGTCACATATGTAAGTATAACTTACCACTTATATCATAATGATCAACCAACTAATGAACAATTATATATACTAATTTTATTTCTAATATTTTGCTTGTCATAATAAGTTGACATTTGTTAATGTATTGCAACTACATTCTCTATGAATGTTTTTAACTCTATCCAATGGAGTTGATCTTCGTAATCTATAAGCATGTGCTAGCGTACAAGGAACCATTCTCAACAATGGTTAGAAAACATGATTGATTTATTCCACTTATGTTCCCAAGTTATCTTTATTGACTTGGATACTAATATAGAACTAAAGAAATTTAGAACGCATATCATTGGACCATGATACAACTTGGTTTGGAATAGATACCTTTTTTTCTAAAAGGCATACAAAATACAACTTAAAATATTGTTTAAGAATTATATATAATATTAGAAACGATATTAGAAACAATATATTATTGTCATATGAGCTATGTATAAGAAATTGTAAACTCAAAGGTAATGAGGTGTGATTATTTGCTTTCTATAATCATTCAACTTCTATCCATAACCAATATCCCAACTTGCCACTAATGATACAAATTCCATAGAAAGAAAGAAATTATATCTATACCTTTAAATAATCAAAATAGGTCAACGAGACATGAAACATAACCTACATATAACTTAAAGAAGTAAAAAGATTCTTTGGACTAATCTACAAGCTTAGATTAAACTAAAATCAAATATTATAATATCCTACTTAACAAGGGTAGTGAGCCCAAAGAGCTAAAAGCTTAACATATAAAAATACATACAACCATAAAAATTACAATCAAATACATTTAATGACTACTTAAGAATCAAATAATTATCAAATTTAACCTTGTAATGTATTTGTAACATGCTTAATAGTTTACATGAGTACACTACAAAGATATGTAAGGATATCTATTAACTAATTCATGCAAGAAAGTTGTGATATCACATACTTGTAGATCTTGATGATGAGGGATCTCACACATTTTCTTCCAAATTAAGTCATCTTTAGTAGATGTTATATTGCTTTGAGAATTGTTTTTAAGTATTCTTGTGCATTGAAGTATATATTGAGATTGTCTTATCTTAGTGAATTGTCAGGGTTATGGGTCAACAATATATACAATATTTATTACATTAAGGATATAGTTAGATTGGTTTTTATTGCGCTCATTATTTATTTATGCATTTTTGAAAAGGTTCCGTCAATATGGACTTTGGGAAAGATATGCAGATCTATATCCCAACAATGATCTAGTATACACAGTTGGAGTTAGTGACTACACCAAGGATTGGTTTTTTGCTCATGTTACCAGGTAGTTTCATCTCTTGTTATCTTAACATGACAATATAATAAATGGATTTTCCTTTGAGGCCTTTTATAAATACAATATGCATAAAATGTAAGGCATATTACTAGGTAGTTTCATCTCTTGTTATCTTAACATGCCAATATAATAAATGGATTTTCCTTTGAGGCCTTGTATAAATACAATATGCATAAAATGTAAGGCGTAAAGGATAGAAATATAGCGTCCAAACTAATGTAATTTTGTTTAAATAGTATGAAAATTTTGATTCTTTACAAGACAAACCCATCGAATGCTGAGTTTATAATCATGTCCATTGTTATAAAAAATGGTAAACTTTTTAATTTGAGATCAACGTTGAAAGGAAGCAAGGTACGCGGAAACGCTTCCTACACCAATCTAATGAGGGGAAACTAGTGCAAATTCTTTGATCCTTACAATTATAGTTTTGTTAAACATATAACATAGAGATTAAATCAGCAAACAACAACACACAGAATGAGAGTGACACAAGATGTATGTGGGGAAAACCTTTTCAAGTGAAAAACCCCACACTCCAAAACATGCACAATGTATTATCAAAACTGAAATGGTTTACAAGACACTTGCAATGCAAGTTCTTCTAGGAGTCTTCAAATGTTGTTTCTGGAGTAATTTCGATAGCATAATAGTACTTGTACAAACACTATGCATACTACTACTCCAAACACCTCATTATATAGAGTTACAAGGCATAACTGAGAAGCTTCTAGAGATGGGCATCCATCTTGGCCACATGGCCCATTTCTCACACCCAAGGACACTTGTCCAACATGCATACACCTCTCTTACATCTGTCATACATGGCAGATGCTCTTACGTATCTGACAGCTGTCATAAAATCTACCCAACATAACAACACTTAATGTTGTAAGAGAATCCGTCATACAAGACTAAATATAGCATATTCCTCTTACAACATGTCATAACCCAACTTGGGCACCCAAAGATGCCTTCCTCACATGCAAATATGCTCTCCGACACTTCTCTTCACTTGTCATAGGAATCTCTATACTTGGCTCTTACATGTCGTAGATTCTGTCATACACTATAACTCCTCTGTCATACCACAAGATGCCGACACATCGCATATTAGTGCCACCTCAAATGGGACGCCTAGATTCTCCTATGTTGACTTGACCATCCAAGTCACATTACAAGTAGGATGACATGTCACAATGCCACCTCATACTAAATGATAAAACAATATGTGCAAGTAAATACAAAATTAGGCAAATAAATAAATACATAAATGAATATCATATGCTAGGAATTTGCAAAGGTTGAGACACCTTAATTCCCGACATTCTCCCACTTGTCGAACACCTTGCAAGAGCCAATAGAATGACAAGATTTAACTGCTAGGGGCCAAGAGGCCCATAGACTCCGAACACCATCCGAACTTATCTGTGCCCACAGGTTTCGTCAATGCATCTGCAACATTCTTCAAAATGTCAACCTTCTCCAACATCACCTTCCCATCTTCTACCATATCTCGAACAAAATGAAACTGAACATCAATGTGCTTTGTTCTGGCATGGAAAGTAGGATTCTTTGCTAAGAAAATCACACTCTGACTATCGCAATGGATAGTAATCTGTCCTGCATCAAAACCAACATCTGAACACAACCTCTTAAACCAAATGGCTTCCTTACAAGCATGAGTAGCTGCCATGTACTCTGCTTTTGTCATGGACAAAGCGACCACAGGTTGTCACTTATCCAACTAATAGCACAACCAAACATAGTAAACACGTAAGCACTGGTGGATCTCCTACTGTCAATGTCACCTGCCCAATCAGAATCCACAAACCCACGAATACTCACAGAATACTGAGGTCCTGTAGGATAACCATGATAACATAAGGAATACTCGGAAGTACCCTGCAAATATTTGAACACTCTCTTCACTACATCTCAATGTAGTCGTCCAGGATTAGCCATAAACTGACTAAGGACTCCCACTTCTTGGGCAATGTCTGGTCTTGTACAGACCATAGCATACATCAAGTTGCCAACTGCACTAGCATAAGGTACTCTGCTCATATCCTCCGTCTCAGAAGGAGACATTGGACAATCATCAACAGATAACTTTGTCCCCATCGTAACAGGAACAATCAACGGTCTGCAATCCACCATACTAAATCTCTCCAACACAGTGTTAACATACTTACTTTGGCCTAACCAAAGTTTTTTGTTTGCTTTGTCTTTTTTGATCTCCATCCCTAGAATGTACTTGACTGCCCCTAAGTTTTTCATTTCAAACTGTGTTGACAACTAAGACTTCAAATCAGAAATCAAACCTTTACCATTCCCAATTAGTAACATATCATCAACATACAATGCTATAATGAGAATGCGATCATTGTCAAATTTGAAATACACACAATGATTTGATTTCGATCGCAGAAATCGAATACTCAACACAAAAATATCAAACTTTTGGTACCACATCCTAGGAGATTGTTTCAAACCATACAAAGACTTCGTTAACTTGCAAACTAGATTTTCTTTACCTTTTAGCACGTAGTGCTCTGGCTGTGACATATAGATTTCTTCCTCCAAGTCACCATGAAGGAAAGTTGTCTTCCCATCCATTTGTTCTACCTCTAAGTCATAAGCTGCTGCAAGAGATAACAAGAACCGAATAGATGTCAGCTTTGCAACGGGAGAGAAAATCTCACCATAATCAATTCCCTCCACCTGAGAATACCCCTTTGCAACCAATCTGACCTTATATTTCTCAACACTGCCATCTGCTCCAAATTTCTTCTTGAACACCCATTTACATCCAACAGGTTTTCATCTTTCAGGCAAAGGCACCAAGTCCCATGTTTTATTCTTTTCCAAAGAAACCATCTCATCTTCCATGGCCTCCTTAGGATTAACCCTTGATGCAAAGGGACCGCCACCACCTTAGGGTTGTTCTCATGGGCTTTCTTGGTTAGCATGACAGATGACTCTAAATAAGAGAGCAAATAGAAAGGGAAGTTCACTAAAATCTTATGACGAAAATGATTAAGGAGGGCAAAGTGGTAATGGTAAAAGCACCTGTAGCAACCTTCAAGAGTGATGAACTTCATCAAGAGATAACAGACACAATCCCAAGGGTTGACCAAGCTTTCACGTTCGAACCCTCCTTGCATTCTGATTAGTTTCTCCCCTTCATGGAAGAACTTCAAACCCTCCGGATCCTGCACCTTGGTTTGTTTTTTCAGACGATTGCACTTGCATCTCAGCCCTGTGGCTTTAGCTATGGAATCTTCTGAGACTTCAAATTGAACCCCACCCACACGCACCTTGCGGTCTTCATCCCAAGACACGACGAATTGTATCGAGAGCTTCTCATTGAAACCATTCAAACATTCCAGAAAGGGCGTTATTCCACCTTCGTAGCAGATGCTCCACACCATAGAATCAGCTTTGAACTCAACACAGGAGGTCGGCTCTGTTCTAACTTTATCATCTCCCATGGCTGTGCACTTCTCAAGTTGGCAATGAAAAATGCAAGTAAAAGACGGCTTGTAGGAATGCGTATCGTCTCTGAACTATCTAGAATTAATTATCTGTTTATCATTATTGTTACTACATTCAAAGTTGCTCAAAATCCCAGGATTGTCCTTCAAATCACCATCCGTGTTCGAAACATAATTTCTAGCGCAATACAACTCGTGTGGACTTTCAAAAACCAGTCGAGCCATCGATATGTGAAATGACTCTTTGTGCCAACTAGGCAATTGTGCCAAGGCCTTGCTTAGCTATAACTTGCTTGTGTGGCACTCCCTTATCCAAGCGGAGCGAGCATACGTCATTGTCACCATTTTTACAAGGACCTTTTCATGCCACCCCAAAAATCGAAGGTAAAACATGAAATCACAAGAAAGGCTAAGGTGATTGTAAGTCTTGGCCATAAATTAAATACAAAGATGGGCCTCCTTTTGGATATTGCTTCTAATGTTGCTAGGAATATTTAAAATACTCCTCCAACATCTAATGACATAGAGATTATTCCCTATATTGGCTAAGGCATCCACAATTTGGTTGCCCTCTCTATAGACATGATTGGCCTCCCATCCTTCGAACCTGAGAAGAAGAGATTTGACGTCCTGGATTATATCCTCAACCTGCCACCTAACCATGGCTTTGCCTTTGACAACATCCACAATAAGTTTGGAATCCCCTTCAATAACCAGATTTTTTACTCCAATGGCTAGGGCCACTTTAAGACCCCATAAAAGTGCCATAGCTTCAGCAACATTATTAGTGCTTTCACCAAGACCACCATCATAAGCCGCAACAAAATCTCCCTTGGACGATCTAAGAATTCCCCCTCCACTAGCCAAACTAGGGTTCCCTTTAGTAGCTCCATCAAAGTTGAGCTTGGTCCAACCAGGAGCAGGAGGCGCCCACTTAGTGCTAGCCCTAGCTCTTCTTTTAGAATCATCCAATCTACAGATGTTAACCGGAATACTCCACTAGCTTATAATATTAACTTCAACATTAGTGGGAGGAAGCTCAACAGCTTTCAAAGTGCTGTTGGAGATGTTCTCCTGCAGAAGTTTGACAATGATACAAAAAACCTCTTGGGGAGATTTATACTTATCCCTGAACAATCTATTATTTTGTTCTTTCTAGAGACCCCAAGCCAAGATAGGGGGAACCTGGTCCTAGATTTCTTTGCAAATAGGGTGAATGAAGGGAGACTTCCAGCATTTTATAAAAGTAGGGAGGTCAGCATTCATGCACCAAGAAGCACCCAGGTTTAGCATGGCAAGACTCCAGACCTCCCCAGAGTAGTCACAGTGCAGCAGCAGGTGGGGCACAATTTCATCATCCTTCATGCAAAGAGCACATCAATTGGGGATTTGAAATCCTCTCAATCGGAGGTTATCCATAGTTAATATTATGTTCTAAATAGCAAGCCACTAGAAATGATTAACTTTAGGAATGAGATTGTGGTTCCAAACTTTCCTCCACAAGTCCCTGTCCCCATTTTGATCCACAAGAAGGTTATAGGCAGATCCGACTGAAAAGATCCAAGTCTTATCCTTAGCTCACAACAATTTGTCTTCCTGGGAGAAGATAGGGATCCTATAATCTCTAAGGGAGAGTTGCACCTCATCAACAATCTGTCTGAGTTCGTTCTGGTCTTGGCAGTAGTTTGACAGCTGTTTCCATCCGCTTCTGTCGGGAAGGAGATAATTGGTGGCGAGTTTCCCAAAGAAAGTGACAGCCTTGTTAACCAATCCTTGAATATTCTAGATCTTGCTTAACGGGGTCCCACAGAGCCAATTTTCCTCCCAGAATCTGATAGTTCTTCCATCTCCCAATCTCCATTTTATGCCCTTCAGCAGCAAGGTCCTACTTTTTAAAACATTTTTCCAAATAACAGAACCCCGGGGTAATCCTGTGGAATTCAGAAAGTCTTCTGATATTAGATTGGTTAAGTACTTGGCTCTCATAACATTTCCCCATTCCCCTCACCCACTCAGCAAATTCCACCGAATTTTGGCAAGGAGAGCTTCATTGATCAGGTTTATCTTTCTAATTCCCAAGCCCCCATGAAGTTTGGGTCTGCACACTTTGTCCCAACTGACCAAGGCCATACTTTTTTTGTCCTCCATACTAGTCCATAGGAAGTTCCTTTGTATTCTCTTAGATTTCTCCGCAACATATTTGGGGATTTTAAAAAGGGATAGAAAGTAGACTGGGATACCTTGAAGAGAAGCTTTTAAGAGTTGATATTTTCTGGCTTGGCTTAATAACTTACCTTTCCACCCAGCTAGTTTCTTTTGAATCCTTTCCAGTATGGAATTCCAGTAGGTAGGAGTGACATCCTTCATCGTTTAGGGTGTTGGTTAACAGATTTGTCATCTAACTTTATACTCTCTTGCTCATGCCAATGACAAACTAACCAACAGTTGAGTCAATTGCAATGGTATTTGCAATGACTCTCTGCTTATTTTACAAGGTGCAACTACCTTCGAAAGATGTACAATGACTGAAAACATAGTATGGTTTTAACCTGAAAGAAGAAAAGGAAAAGCTAACACCTATCCATAACCATGAAAATAGATGCGATTGATTAATTTTAGAATGAAGAGGATGCAGACAAATGATACAAAGCCCACCTATTCCACACCCAGGAATGATAATCAGGAAAAGAATGAACATCAGATCCTTTCAACAGATGAGTTAATTTGAATTCAAAGCTTCAGAAATAACACATACACAATCCGATATAACAGAGAATACATTGAAGAGTGATTACAAAGACACACAGGACATTTGCAATCAAAAGAAAACATTAATAAATTCACAGATTCAGAAATATCTCCTTTATTTCTCCAATGCAAAATGTGAGTTCACAGACTTCACACCCCTATATAGCAAACTGTGTTGAAAAGAAAACTAAACTGTCCCCTGTTTCCCCTGCTCACGAACAGCCAAAAAGATCCCTTTACAATGGTGAAAATGAGATTTATATCCTCCTCTTGTAACCGCCTCTTGAAAACAAAGGTAGACGAAAAATAAAAGCCTTTTCTTTCCGTAACTGTTTCTTGGGAAAACTTCCCCGTTTGTTTTAATTTACCACTTTGTTTTTAAAAGGATGACTTACTTTAGGATTCTAATAAGAGCGAAAGGAATTATTCGCAAACTGAAAAGCATCTTGGACAATGAAGAGATTTTGGCCTTCAATTCATTCACTAGCTCTATTAAAAAGATCATCCATATTTACTTTTATTGGTGGAAAAAGCCTTATTTTCAAATTTAGCAGCTTCTCCGCAGAGAAAAACCATGATCAATCCATCCTCCCAACAGATTACCATCTTGTTCCATGATATACACCCTCCCCCTGCAAACAAGATTCCACAATGAATTTGGTGGCTGTCTCAAAGGTCATTTTAAGAAATGGCGAGGTGTTGGAGCCTATGCCAATTCTGCTCATTGATCTAAAACCACCATCAAATGTCATGAAATCTGCTACGACTGTTAACAGCTATACCATAGGAATCAAATACACTTTTCACCTCTGCAACAATAGTTGCACGAGCAGATTCAACACCATAATATTCAAGCATGGCATTTATGTTATTTGTTGTTAATCTAGCCAAGTCAAGTTCATCACCAAGCATCAAGAGGGCTTTAAAGTTAATTCCATCTGTTTGAAGTGCCGGAATATTGGGATCCCCATTATAGTCTATGATGGAGCAATGATCAATATTTGAAACAGAATGGACAAAAACCCGTTTTGCAACATTTTCTGCAATTTGAGCAAGTAAAATATTTGTATTTCCAGATAAAAGAAAGTCAGCCTCGAACATTCTCTCATCTTCTGCATTTCTGCCTAGCTGATATTTTTCTTGTTTGAAGCCTTTTTCTCAGTTAATAAGTTTTCCTTTTCGTTCTTGCTGAATTCTGAAATTTTTTTGCTGTTCAACATCTTCATCTTCGGCTTCTTCATCCTGCACAGTACTGCAATTGTCATCATTATCTTCCCCTTCTAATTGATTGTCTTCATTGAAAAGAGACATTTCGTTCTCATCAACCTTGTCATCATAATCCATTTCATCTGTCACTTGTGCTTTCCTTTTCTGAGCATCTGCTTCTTCATCATTAGCTTCTTCATCCTATTATTCTTTCCAAACTACTCTACCAGACCTGTCATGTTTTTCACTCGATCTAGTCTTGCCATGGAGAAAATGATTGGCTTCTTTTTGTCGCTGAGAGCACCTATGTGTACATCATTTGGTCTGGGTTGAACAAGAGTTCTTCAATAGATTCATGGAAAGGAGTAATGCACCAATGTTTGCTAATTATAGATCATAACAGTCCTCGCCTCTCGATCACGAAATTGAAGGTATTCTTGCAATCTATCATAGCCGCTGCACTTTTCTACTAGCAATTCCAGCGAATAGGAAGCTGCATTTGCACGGGGTAGCTTTGATTCAATACACTCGGGACACTGAAGATGGGCAGGCTTGCCACAACGGGCGCAAACTAAAGTGAATTCACCACCATCACTTGAAGATTCATCCATTTCAACCAATTACCTTCAGCCTAATCCCAAAGAAAACCGACCATCTTCTTCAATTCCCTTGTATCATTATGCTTGGTATTGATAATGTATTGAGAGTGTATATTGGCATGGTAGACCTCAATGAAGATACTGTAGATCTTGGAATGGGTGTTGAAGGCTGTAATGATACAAGTGCCCTAGATCTCATAGGGGCGGAGGATCTTAATGATGTAGGACCTGTACTTGCCATCGATGAACACAAGCTAGAGCCTCTCCAAAAGGTTATGCTTCACTCATTTCTACAAGTTAGAAGCTCTGTCGAACTTATCTAGCTGAGGCGGCCAATTCAATCCAGCTCTGGCGTTTTATACAGCTGTGTAACATGCAATTTCACCCTTCTTGCTGTCCTCCAGGCGATTGCGAGATTGAAACTGGTGAAGACGATCATCAAATCCATAAGTTTCTCTGAATGCATTGAATCTTTCTTGAATTTTTAACTTCTTAACCACTGCAGAATTATAATCTCTTAAAGATGACTACAAAATATACTTTCAGACTTATTCCCGCCATAATTAAAGTCACTGCCACATGATCAAAGTTCAGATATGCATAGCAAATTGGCCTAAATCACGAGCAGCACGGTTGCTTTCTCCTTCATTATGCTTTGATGGATGTCCACACCTTGCTCGAAAGCTCTCAATTTGGCACGGGCTCGGAAGATGCTGGCAAAGGTAGTGGAGTCTGGCTTCATAATAGCCATTAGAAAGTTTCTCGGGCCTTTTCAACAAATCTATTTGGTGCATATCCTGTGATGTCAGCAGAGATGAGGGTTCAGGAACCTTCAAAGTTCCCGACAAAGAGGATGTCAGAAGCTCTCAAAAACCTTGAACTCTAGTTGGCAATATATAGAGTTCATGAACTCATTGAATATCCGACATCAAGAAGTCGGCAATGTAAGAGGTTCTTGAACTAACAAAATGCCCGACAATAAAGAGTCTGCCATTCATAAAGTTTTTAACTTTCACATAAAGACTTAGAAGCTGTTTTAGATATATGACTTTAATAAAGTCATTCACTTTCCTAAACCATCTTTTCACCGTAAGGAGCAAATGAAATTTTCTCCATAGATTTTATTCACTTTTTGTGATCTTAGAAAAATATGTTAAGCTCCATAATGCTGGAAAAAGTGACAAATTTGTTTTCAAAAAAATTTAAACTTGGAACTTCGAAACATGTTTTGGGTGAAAGGCAGAAAATTCCATATCTCCCAAAAAACAACTCCGTTTCCCATGAAATTCGGACAAGAGAATGATTAGACCCCTCAGAGCCAAACCTAGAAACCATTTTATCTCCAGCAACCCAAATGTCAAATATTGGTCTTATTTGCAAATTGTCGCATGGGAAATCTAAAGTTCAAAATCTTTCAAATGGTAAGGTATTTTGGCAAGAAAATTGGTTGCATTGGGTAAAATGAGATTAGGGTCAAGCCCATGAAAGGATTTCATACCAGAATTTATAGATTTTCGAAATTAATTGTTTTCGTGATTTGGCAGGTTCAAGTGTACAGGGCGCTTTGGGGTTTAAAAATTTCCCGGGTTCAAAATTTTGGGTAACACAGGGAAGCCCAAATAGGTTCTTGGGAGCTCGCCACTAGCACATCCAAGAACCCCCAAAATTTTTTGCTGAAGATCCAACGGAGTATTGAAGAAGTAGACCATACTTTTGTCATAGTTTATGCATTGACCAGATGACTCAGCATAATCTTTTAACACTTTTTTCTATTTTCTGGTCTCAACCACTGAGGCAGCCCCAAAAAGGATAGTATCATCCACAAACTGCTGTATGGCAGGCGAATCAGCTGTTGAAGTAGGTTTAATACCCGTAATCTCTTGGATACTTAGTAATTTATGGAAACTTCGACTAAGAACTTCAGCCATAAGAATGAAAAGGTAGGGGGAAAGAGGGTCACCTTGCCTTAAACCCTTGCTAGCACTAAAGAAGTCTCTTGGGATCCCATTGACAAGGATAGAATATCTAACAGAAGTGACATTTTAATCAGCTGCAAAGTTATTTCTTGTATTCCCATCTGCACCAGGACTTTAAAAAGCAAGTCCCATGCCACCCTATCATAAGCTTTGGATATGTCAAGCTTAAAAACCATCCCAGGTAATTTATTTCTGTCCATTGAGTGTATAAATTCATGGGTGGAAATGGCAGCATCGAGAATTTGCCTACCTAAAACAAATCCTTTCTGGCTGTTGCTGATTAACCTGTCGAGGATAGGCTGCAGTCTAAAAACCAAGATCTTGGAAAATATCTTGTACACCGTATTGTAGAGACTGGTGGGTCTAAAGTTTCCCATGCTAATGGGGTCAAGTTTCTTTGGCACAAGTGCTATGAAAGTGTGATTTAGTTGCTTGAGAAGCTTGCCAGTCCTAAAGAAGTCCTTAGCAACCTCAGTGACATCCTTCCCCACAATGTCCTAGTATTCCTGAAAAAAAGCAGGGGGGAAACCATTAGGTCTTGGGGCCTTATAGGCTCCCATAGAGAAAAGACTAGTGTGAACTTCCTCCTCAGTCACAGGTTTAACTCGCTGAGCATTGTCCTCATCATTTAGAGAATTGGGGATGATATCAATCAGCTCTTGGTTAGCCTTATAGTCTTGAGCAGCCATGAATTGCTGAAAATAAGTAGCAGCCACCTGACCCACTTGGAAATCCAACTCCACCATTGCACCATTATCATCCATTAGTTTAGCAATACTATTCCTTTTCCCATGTCTCATGGCCGACTGGTGAAAGAAAGTAGTATTTCTGTCCCCCTCCCGAAGCCACTGAACCCCAGATTTCAGTTTCCAATAGATTTCTTCTTTCTTAAGGATTTCCATCTAGTCTCTTCTCAAGGATTCCTCAATTTGAGCCGTTTCCTCAGTCAGGTCACCATCAGCCATCTGCTTCTAAATATCATTCAATTTAGCAACAATCCTCCTTTTGTTGTCAAAGATGTTGCCCAAGGTGTATCTATTCCATCCTTTAACTTTGTTTTTCACCATTATCAATTTCTGGGCCAGCCTAAACATGGGCGGCCCTTGGACAAGACAACTCCACTAGTTAGCCAATAGATTCTTGAAGTCAGGATGCTGGGTCCACATGATCTCAAATCTGAAGGGATATGGTCCTTTAACTTCCTTGTCTTTCCAAGACAACAGGAGGGGATTATGATCCGAGGTAGTCCTTGGAAGGGCTTCAAGCGTGTATGTATTGATGTAGTCCTAGCAAGAGGAAACAAGGACACGATCCAATCTAACTTGAATCAAGTTCCCTCCTTTTCTTTGGTTGGACCAGGTAAAGCACTACCCTTGAATGTCAAGATCCATGAGCCCTTCTTTATTAAGGAAGTCTGCCAGATCAGCCATGCTGTCAGTGTTATGATCCCCCCAACTTTCTCTGAGGGGTAGAGGGGAGTATTGAAATCCCCAGCCAACATCCAACAATCCTTCTTATTAGTTTCTATAAGAGTAGAGATGTGACCCCACACTTCCCTCCTAGTATTTCTCTGATTGGGAGCATAGATATTGACAAAAATCCAGGAGCTGTTGAGAGCTTCCATTCTAACACTAAGGTTGTTTTTACATTTATCAATTAGACTCCATTTGACAGTCTTACTGTTCCACATAGTAACAATACCACTAGAAGCTCCCGAGGCATCACTTATACAATAGTCAGCATTGGGCCAAACATTCTTAGCAATGGTCTAGAATTCTTCGAACTTCATTTTAACTTCCTGAAGTAGCAGAATATCAATTTTGTTGTCAAAAATGCAGCTCTTAACTAGGGACTGCTTGTGGGGGTTATTAAGCCCCCTTATATTCCAGGATAGGATTCTCATTTATTAGGGCTTTCTTGGAGCCAAGCTCCAAGGTCCTCTGTCTTCCCATGGCTATATCCTTATTGACAACTTTCTGTCTAGTTTTCCTTTGGGAGGGTCTCCCCGTTTTGGAGTCTACCCCCACATCAACAGTCTTCTTTCCTTAGCCTTTACCCCTCTTCTTTGCAGTGGTCCAACCTGCAGAGTCTGTGTCATTATTTTTACTAGAACCCGCCCCAGGGGTTAAGATGAGAGCCTTGTTATTTGGGGAAGGGTACCCCTGTAGTTTTTTGTTTGTTCCTTCAACTTTGAGAGGGCTACCAATCCTCTTGAAAATGGAATCCATGTCATTATTCTCATTGTTCACCCCACTCTCATCCGGAGATTCTAAGTTGGGGTTTGTCTCTTGATGGATCTCACCTTTTTCCATTTCTTAGTTTTGTATGGGGGTTACAACCCCAATCTGTGAGCCATCATACTCCTTCTGAGCAGACTCCAGTAAGGCCGACATTGGGGCATCACGACTAGGGATGCCATTAGCCATCTCCCTATCTTCTCCCTTCTTACTCTGGGGGGTGCTGATAATATTTAGTAAATCCTCTTTAAAGGGATAATCCTCCACATCCTTATTGGTTTGATTATCGAAGGCCGAAGTAACTTTTTTTTCTTTGCATTGAGTTATTAGATGCCCCTTTTTGTTGCAATTTTGGCAGAAGCTAGTGGAGTTTTCATATTGAATTGGTTGAATCCAATGACCAAATTTGGATTCCTAAGTAATGGAGTTGGGGAGGGTTTTGTTAATATCAACACTAACACAGAATCGAGCAAATACTAACTTGGATTTATTCTAGTGGTGTTGTTGAGAGCAACGAAATTACCAAAGGAGTTGGCAATCCAGATGAATATTTCCTCGTCCCAGTACTCTAGAGGGAGACCTGGGAGTCTGACCCAGACTGGAGCAATCCTGTTGAGATCAGCAACAACATCAAAGCCCGGCTTCCATTTGCAGAGAGAGAGGCTATGCTTCTCATACATCCATGGTCCACCGGCTAGAACAACCAAGAGGTCTTCTCTAGCTGTGAACTCGAAGAGAAACATCCCTCCAGCCATAGCACTAACAGAGACGTTGCCTTTCACCCTCCATTTGGTAGCAACCCATCTCTAGACCAAATCAATGTTGGGTCTGAAAGAGAAGAATTTTCCCACAAGAGCATGCTCCATAGAGGAGACAATTCTCTCCATGATGTTGTCCGGAAGACGAATCGCAGAGCCTTCCTCTGTATCCAAAAAAAGAGGGATAGCCCTCGAATCACTGTCACTTTCCCCAAGAGTGCATTTTTCCATGCCTTGGAAACATATGCCTTATCTTGAGTCACGGGTCCAGGATCACCCGAAGCTTTCCCTGGGCTGACCCGTACCGAAGGGGAGTTGGGGGGGGGGGGGGGGGGGGGCAGGGGGTCCCCTGGGTCCCCTGCTTCCATGTCCAAATTCAAACAAGAAATCAAGCGGGAAAACCGTTGCAAAGCGCATGCAGAGAAAACCTAAAATCCAATGATGCCACTACAAATTGTTTTCTTTAAAAATCATTACATTTTATCAATAACAATGAACAAATGAGTTGAAGAATTTAAAGATGGTGTAAATTAATGATTTGTGGCACTTTCTATGTATAGATAGTATTTACAATTTTTTTAAATTAAAAAAAAAATTATATCATATTTAATGAATATTTAATAAAGTGTTTATTATATTTTTATAGTTATTTATTAAGCCGTTGTCATAAAACATAATATTGATCAAGAAATAAAATATTTTTATAATTTATAAACATAAATCAAAATCTAGTGCTTCTATATTTTTTGTAAATTTTAATTGATAGTAATTATAATTTAGACATATTGAGTGATTGTTACACAACTTTTTGTATATATATTGGAATCGATTTTTTTAATTGAAATAAGGACATTTATATGAAGTGCAAACTTAATATTTTTTTGACATCATTTACTATTTTCCCTATGTCCCAACTGTATGTCAATATTTTGTATAACAAACCTATTTTTATATCAAAAAGGAATTTCTCCTATATCTTGAATGTATGTCAATGTTTTGTATAACAAATCTATGTTTATTACAAAGAAGGAAAAAAATAAAGTATTCAAATAATCTATGTTTATTGCCAAAAAGTGTGACACACTAAGGGTTATTTATATTTTTACTTTTATGATATTTTTTGACCCAAAATTGTGGGGTTCAAAGTGGCAAATCTTAGCCAATAAAATTGGTGCATGTGGTCCAGAGGGATAAGGGTGCCACATAATTTTTTAAGGGACACACATATACATGTTAAGAGTGTCATTTACGATTAACTTGGTCTATTTTTTCTTGTGGCCCAAGCGCAGGACACTATTGCATATAGATTAGTAAATCAACATGTGACTAAGAGTAGAACATACTATTGAAATTCAAACCATATATATAGATTTTGGAGTCATTAATGACATATCCACCCCATGATGTCACTGCCACATCACAATTTTAAATGTTGGTTGGTCCCTCTACAATTCTACAATCCATTTGTTCAATCATTTGAACAAATTTTCTATGCACCACCTAATTGATAATGAATAAGCTAAAAGAGCTAGACAATAATATTTTCTATCCACCAATCTTTAAACTTTAGATCATTTTGTAACCCCTTTTTAATATTTCACCTCATTCTTTTCTTATTGCTTAAATGTACATTGTTAATGGCTTATTAGCATTATATTCTTTCCTTTTATTCTCCCAAGTCAATCGCCATTTTCAATGTTTATTTCTAAAAAGATTCTTCAAGGCCTTTTTTAAATTTATAAACAAAAATTAGTAGCATCAACTCTCACTTGACACTTAAGATGATGTTATTATTGGTCCAAATTTATTGCAAAGAGTATGTTGTCATAGAACCTAGTTTGCTTAGATTTTTTGAAATTTCTAAAATAATTGTTACAAATAAACTATTGAAATAAGTTGAATACTACTACCTTATTTCTCGTAGGCTTGATCTATCATCGATCATTTTCTACTCCTAGACTTTCAATTTTGCAGTCTTGTGCATTTAATTGCAATAATTTTGTAAGAGCATCCATTTGTTCAATCATTTGAACAAATTTTCTATGCACCACCTAATTGATAGTGAATAAGCTAAAAGAGCTAGACAATAATATTTTCTATCCACCAATCTTTAAACTTTAGATCATTTTGTAACCCCTTTTTAATATTTCACCTCATTCTTTTCTTATTGCTTAAATGTACATTGTTAATGGCTTATTAGCAATATATTCTTTCCTTTTATTCTCCCAAGTCAATTGCCATTTTCAATGTTTATTTCTAAAAAGATTCTTCAAGGCCTTTTTTAAATTTATAAACAAAAGTTAGTAGCATCAACTCTCACTTGACACTTAAGATGATGTTATTATTGGTTCAAATTTATTGCAAAGAGTATGTTGTCATAGAACCTAGTTTGCTTAGATTTTTTGAAATTTCTAAAATAATTGTTACAAATAAACTATTGAAATAAGTTGAATACTACTACCTTATTTCTCGTAGGCTTGATCTATCATCGATCATTTTCTACTCCTAGACTTTCAATTTTGCAGTCTTGTGCATTTAATTGCAATAATTTTGTAAGAGCATCCATTTGTTCAATCATTTGAACAAATTTTCTATGCACCACCTAATTGATAGTGAATAAGCTAAAAGAGCTAGACAATAATATTTTCTATCCACCAATCTTTAAACTTTAGATCATTTTGTAACCCCTTTTTAATATTTCACCTCATTCTTTTCTTATTGCTTAAATGTACATTGTTAATGGCTTATTAGCAATATATTCTTTCCTTTTATTCTCCCAAGTCAATCACCATTTTCAATGTTTATTTCTAAAAAGATTCTTCAAGGCCTTTTTTAAATTTATAAACAAAAGTTAGTAGCATCAACTCTCACTTGACACTTAAGATGATGTTATTATTGGTCCAAATTTATTGCAAAGAGTATGTTGTCATAGAACCTAGTTTGCTTAGATTTTTTGAAATTTCTAAAATAATTGTTACAAATAAACTATTGAAATAAGTTGAATACTACTACCTTATTTCTTGTAGGCTTGATCTATCATCGATCATTTTCTACTCCTAGACTTTCAATTTTGCACTCTTGTGCGTTTAATTGCAATAATTTTGTAAGAGCATATGCATGTAATATGTAGCTTCCTTTAATGTTTTGAATAACTTGAATCATATAGAAAATTAAATCACTAATGTTTAGTTTTCTATGCTTAATGTGTCAATAATATAGGTATTTTTGTCTTGATCTCTCTCAAACTTAACCCTTTTTCATTAAAGGACGTTTTTTTTTATCTTACATTGATCACGAATTGTGATATTAGGAATTCTTCATCACCTGAATGTTGCCTACGTGATTTAGATTGGAACTAAGTATTCCACCATCGTAATTGCCTCTTGTGCATATACCGAGTTGAACCCACGATCCTACAAGTATTCTACAACTCCATTTTGTCATTCCTACATCATAAATCTTTGTTAATGTGTCCCAAAATGTAATTTTTTGTGAAATCCATTCCATTTTCTTATTGGTGATATGATGTACTCTTATGATGTTGATATGTGTCACACAAAGTAGTAGTCAAAGGCCTACAAAACAATGGTATAACAAATCTCTACAAAAATTTTAAATGAAAAGCTTGTACATACATATAGGCATAAACATGCCAAATTTATAAGATTGAGTAAAGTCCTCAATTATGCCAAATTTATAAGATTGAGTACAGTCCTCAAAATATCAACTTAAAAAACAATTGGAAGGTGGGGCTACTAGCTAACTTAGACTAAACTCCTAAGGACTAGGATTTTATCCTTTTACTTTTTATTATAGAATGAAAATAAATTATAATAAAATTATAGAATAAAAACTTATCCTAAGCTCCCAATGTCCTATGCCATATCTTGTGAGTCCTAATTACTCCTGTTGATAATTGAAGCATCGTATTTCAATGCTCTCAAAAGAGGAGGGAAAAGTGGAGACATTTGATAGTGAGAAATCTATCAGGATGGATGCAAAATGTGGCTTTGCTTGGCAACAAGGTATGAAGTGGTTGAACCCTAGTAGGTCTAGAAAGCCTTAATGTCAAAACCTCTATCAAAATCTAGCGGAAGTTGAAAGTTAGGAAAAACATCTGCACGATGGCTAATGGAAAGCTCAAACTCCAATACCGACTCATGGTAATGTTTGAGGAGATCAACATTGACAATTATTAGGGTTCAAACAAAATCACCATTAAGAAAAGGAACTTATTGCCTTATTGTTACCCCCCGATTTGATAGGTCTGGGAATAACCTCTTTTTAGTGCTTCACAAGTAGTCAAAGTAAGTTTCGGGTGATATATATATCCCCAAAGAAGCTGAAGGAAGGAATAAAGTTGATCATTTTAATGAAGCTTTGGTGACCTTATTATCCACTCAAGCGAAAAGAATAATATCATTGCGGGCGATATATATATCCCTAAAGAAGCTGAAGGAAGGAATAAAGTTGATCATTTTAATGAAGCTTTGGTGACCTTATTATCCACTCAAGCGAAAAGAATAATATCTGAGCATGGTATGATTATTTTAAATCATATTAATTCTTTTTGAATTAATTGATTTCATTTCAAGATGGGGAAATTTATTTATTCACTAATTTATTTATTTAATTCTTTAATATTACCATAGCGTGCAAAAGGGTAATTAAATATTGCACTATGGTAAAGTGAGTAAATGTTCCGTAAGTAGTTGTGAAGTGAATAAATATTTGTAAATATGGATGAGAAGGTGAATAAATTAATTTTGTGGGAACTAATCAATGTGCAAAGTGTAAGAGAGATTAATTAACTTTGCACATGATTTCCCATGAACCAAAGGTGTAAAAATGATTTAAAGATTGGGAGTTGGGTAAATGGGAAGTTATGAGTAGTTACCAAGTACTTGTGTTCCAGTAAATCTTTAAAAAGGGATTTACTCCATTGTAAAAGGGTTCCTCTCTCTCCAAAAAAGTATTTTTCTTTCGGGAAGCAAGAAGTAAGTAATAATACTTTAAGCAGCATATGTGATATCATTTTAAAAAGGGAACAAAGTATTTTATTCTATTTTTGGATTTCATCAATACAAGAGATAAGTTGACAGTATGTCTATTATTTCTTTGTGTGTGGCCATTTATTCTTCATATGTCAGATGTATGGTGTGATGAAATTATGATATCTATATTGCTCTGTTTAAATATTGATAACCTACTTCTTTGATAAATGCATTATCAATAAAGTGCCTTTCTTTCGTATGTCAAAATTTGGTGCTATATGTGGTGATTCAGTTATTTTGATTTGATCATTGTTATTCTTCTTTTCATGTGTCTGGGAGGAAAAGTTGATTTCTTGCCTACAGTACCTTAAGTATTGTGGTTTTGTTATAGCTTCACATTTCAGAAAAACCATTATTTCCTGCTTTCAGGTTAAAAGCACATCCCATTTTAATTAGTTATCGTATAAAGGATGCTGCTCCTTTTTAAAGAATGCAGAGAACAATTGTAAAATTCATTTACAAATTATTCAACTGTTAGTACATTTGCCATCCCAAGTTGATCGAAACATATAGAGATATTGGGTGACAAGTCTGTTCATTAACAGATTTTTGGCGACTCTAGTGGGGGACGAAACAAAGCACTAGTGCTTTTGTTTCCTCATAAATCTGGAGGTACCTCCCTTAGGATGGAGGTTGGCGGCTCTATTGAAAATGAATACCAGAAGATGCTTGCAAAATACCCTAAAGTAATTGAAAGATTGGACTCCTGCAAGCAATGAAAATGAAGTAAATATCTTCCTGTTTGTGCCTCCTTTCAAGATCATTGAGGTAGTAGGCGATTTAATAAAAGAGGTATGGTTCTTAAGAAACTTCTATGGTGTTGTACCGATTAAGAGAAAAGAAAGATTGCCGTCACAAAACCTGAACAAAGAAGAGCATAAAGAAGAGGTTGGCGGCACTGAACATGAAGACAAAGGAGATCTTGAAGCCAAAGCAAACAAAGATGAACAAGAAGAAAATCCGGAAAATTTTCAGCCTCTTGAAGTTCCAGCCCCAAGTTTGCGATTGGAGACCTCTAAGGAAGATTTGGTTCAATTGCATACAGTTGAAGAGCCACAAGAACAACCATTGGACAAAGTTCTTGGAGATATGGGTAATCTTGTTGACATTTCATTTACATTCATGGAGAAAGATATGGATGTTACACACCCTGTTATATTTGCAAATGATGTTAATATCCCAATAGTTTATGAGAAAAATAGGTGTCCCATGCCTCTAGTCATACAAGAAAGTAATTTGAATATTACTGCTATCCAAGGCCAAACTTTTGAATCGATATTTTTTTTTTCACCTACACCCCATGCTTTTCCTATTGCTGCAATTAGGTTCTTGCAATATCTCGCGAAAAATGTCCTCATACGACCCAAAGTTGACTCGGAAGGGCTCATACTTCATCCAACCCATGAATGGCCACATTTAGTTGCCGACTCTTCCTTTGTCCCATTGTACATAACTCATTTCCTGCTTCATTTTTGGTTTTCTTTGTGCTTGTGGTTCATGTTTTGTGTGTTTCCAATAAGCTGCAGCATTGTGGTATCTTCCCTTTCCTACCTTTCATTGATTGTTGAAGTTTAGTCCCTTTTATCAAATCCTTATGTCACTGCCAATTAGATCACCTTAATCCAATATTATCTCCACGTTTAAAACTTTCCCCATAGGCGTGGATGGATAGTCGCACTGCATCTAAAGGAAATCTATGAATCATGTTCCGTCACAGTTGATGGATATGATTGGTTTCTGCCCGTTTGTCTTGAGAGTGAAGCTACAAAGAGGTGACGTGGATACAGTGGGATTTGAACATGAAACGGTGGATACATTGTTCATGGGATAGTGCAGGCATTTCTACAGTTTTTTAACATATTTATTTCAGACCCACATTTGAAGCTCAACAAGGTTATTAGAGAAATTGAATATATAAACAAGGCTGTGAATATTTTAACAGAGGATGGTTCTATTTATACTGCAAAGAATGCTATTGTATCAGTTATTGTGGGGTTCTACTTGTTGCCTTCACACTGATAGAAATGTTTTGAGCAGAAAGTAAAAGAAAATTGGGCCAGGTATTCTGTGTAGAGGACTGGCGAAACAGGAAATATATCAAATTCAAAGAACTACCAAAGTGGCCAATACAGGTTTATCGCCAGGTTCGTGGTTCTCAAAACCCAGCAATGGCCATCACTTACCTTATCGGTGAATTTTCGAGGATATAGAGGCAAACAACATGGCCTTTGTTCAATACAAAACAATTGTTGTTATCATTCTTCTCCATAATCCATGGAACCTATGGAGATGGATACGAAAGCCAACGGAAACAGGCCCATGCTACATTCTATGGTGGCAGTAATGCCTTACAGGGGGGTGTAACTAGAGGTGCTTGCGGATACTTCCATGATGATGACAGCATATACAGGTACATGATTATGGACCATGGACTATAGCATTGAGTACAACACTTTTCAACAATGGAAGCATGTGTGATGCCTGCTATGAAATAGAGTGATATGATGATCCATAGTGGTGTTTGCCTGAGAAAGTGCTTGTAACAACAACCAACTTTTGCCCTCCAAACAATAGCCTTCCCAATGACAATGGAGAGTTACATGCAAGATGCTAGGAGGAATTAGATTCAGATTGTTCAATAATAAATATTTTGTTTTGGTACTGGTAAGCAACGTTGGAGGGGATGTCACTGTCTTTGCTGTAGTAGTAAGAGGTTCAACTTTTGATTGGAAAGAAATGGGGCATAGCTGGGGACAAAATTGGTACACGGATACTGACTTGATTGGGCAAAATTTATTTTTTAAAATGACAACAGAAGATGGGAGAGCTGTTGTTTTTAGGAATCTTGTTCCTGCAAATCGGCAGTTTAATCAAACCTTTGAAGGAGGCCAATTCTAAACATTTCATTTTCAGCTTCAAAGGAGAGAGCCAATCGAAATTATAATGAGCTTACCTTTACTGAGGATTTCCAACTTGACGAATCGACAATGTCAACATTTCCCAAACTCCCAAAGTTTCTGACACTGCCCTTTAATCGGCAAAATTTTGCTATCACAAACTCTTGGTTCTTCTATCGGCAACATTGGTACTTATTGAAGGAAACCATCGGCGAATAATAACAAAGGAAAATTCTTATATCGGCAAATGTGCCCATTTCCGAACTTTGAAAATTGCCGATTAAGACGTTATCGGGGAATTCGTTCCTTTTCTAACTTGAAGAGTTTGTCGATGGCTTTTATCGGCAAATTATTTAGTCTGCTAATTAATAATTTTGCTGATAGAGCCTTCCTTTCCATTAACTTATCGGTAATTTTTTTTTTCTAACTTATTATCGGAAAAAAAAGTTAGTTTGCCAAACCGCATATTTGCCGATCACTACATTATCGGGGAATTATTGGTTTGCCAAACCTTGTTTTCGCCTATTTATGCCTTATCGGTAAATTTTGTTGCCTCCGAACTCGAAGATGAGCCGATTTTGGACACTATCGACGAGTTAGAAATCTTGGGAACTCAGCGATTAGCCGATAATATTTCACCAACCATCAGTGGAGGATACAATTTCTATACTCTGCGGTCTGCGTGAAAAATATGAACTACATCATGGTGTCCTAATGTCTGACAGTGCCCTTGTGGAGGTCCATGTTCATGGGTCCAACTGGAGTTGGAAAGACAGAATTAGCCAAGGCACTTGCCTCTTATTTGTTTAATACTGAGGATGCTGTTGTGAGAATTGACATGAGTAAATACATAGATCTAAACATGCGGTCTCCCGGTTGATTGGAGCTCCTCCTGGCCATTGTGGTTATGAGGAAGGAGAGCAACTGGTAGAGATTTTTTTTCACTATTTTCCAAATTCGAAGGGAACAGTGCAGATACTCTTTGGACCCCATTTCTATCTTCAGATAGAGGAACATCAACAAATAATGATATTATGAAACTTTTTAATTATGCACAATAAAATATCCTATACTTGAACAAACAAGCGGCTGGCTATGGAGGAGCTCAAAGAGTTTGCAGAGAAAAATAATTATTACTTGCTAGGTTGGGGCAGCTTGAGGCAGAATCACAGTCAAGTACTGCCGAGTGTGAAGACCTTCAACAAAAACTCAGTTTGATGGAGACTGCGGCAATGGCTGGAAGTGCACGGAACCTTGTCAACAAGAACAAGGTTAAGGCAGAACCCCATCAATTTTCAGTGAGATTCTACTAAGAATTGATTTGATGGTCTTGGTGGGTGCTATTAAAGTACAACACAGGCATCTGAGATGAAAAGTTTGGTTGGAAACAAGGATCCTGTTCTAGCTGAAACCTTTTATAATATTAAGCACAAGAGTCAGAAAGAGCTTGTTGTGGGCCTTCTTCCTCTTTTGGACCGAAAGAGAAGGTAGACATTACACATAGTACACATATCTACTAAAAAGGCACCAATCACGAATGCTGGAGTTGTAGCATCATATGTAATAGACTTATGCCGCGCACTTTGGTTCGATAAAAGTTGTTTTTCCCAAGTATAAATGTATGGATTTGAGTCAAATGCAGGGTCTTATAGAAGTTGAGGTTGAATTCAATGCCTACTTTGGGGAGAAGTGGCACAGAAATAAAATCTGGACGGGGATTGTTTATGGCATTGCAATAACATTCATTGAACCTTTTCATCTAGGGTCTAGGAAGTACCAAGATATTATTCATCTGCCATGATTTTGAATATCAGTGTGTGGAAGAACCTAGAAAGCTTGGACTTCGTGGTTTGGATCCCAGATAACTGCATCGACTGGATCGATTGCAAGATAATCTTGAGTGTAGACTTGTTAACCTGTTAAAGGGTGCAATTGTTTACTCCAACAAAGTAGTGATAATATTTACTCCATGTGCAAACCAAATAATGAAGAAAAATGCTAGTCATGGATTGGAGTCTACATTAGCCATTCAAAAAATCAAGATTATTGGTGTGCCATATGGTTTGGATGATACCATATGGAATCCTGTAATGGACAAATATCTTCCTGCAACGTTCTCAGCTGAAGATTTCAGTGGAAAAGGTAAATGCAGAATAGCATTAAGGCGATGTGTTGGTTTATATGAAGCTCAAGCAGCCACTGCCGTTGTTGGATGTGTTTGCTTAGATATGTCAGATGCAGAATTAGTATTCATAAAGTCAGCTTTAACATCTGCACTAAGAAGCAGAGCTTAGTGTGTTGTCATGGGCATAAGCAAAACTCCTCGAATTCAAGCAGGTCTGGAAAAATTGCAAAAAGATTTTAAGGAGAATGGACATAGACAGCTGATAGTGAGAAGATGGTCTATTTTATTCTGTTCTCAGTAATCTCTGCCCTCATTGTTATTATATATGTTCTGAAAAAGGAGCCCAATGGATAAGGCACTCAGGAGTTCTCTTGTATTCCATCAGAGAATGCAGCCCCCAGTTAGAGCCACTGTTACCCCCCGATTTGACAAGGTCTAGGAATAACCTCTTTTTAGTGCTTCACAAGTAGTCAAAGTAAGTTGCAGGTGATATATATATCCCCAAAGAAGCTTAAGGAAGGAATAAAGTTGATCATTTAATGAAGCTTTGGTGACCTTATTATCCACTCAAGCGAAAAGAATAATATCTGATCGTATGATTATTTAAATCATATTAATTCTTTTTGAATTAATTGATTTCATTTCAAGATGGGGAAATTTATTTATTCACTAATTTATTTATTTAATTCTTTAAATAATATTACCATAGAATGCAAAAGGGTAATTAAATATTGCACTATAATAAAGTGAATAAATATTTGTAAATATGGATGAGAAGGTGAATAAATTAATTTTGGGGGAACTAATCAATGTGCAAAGTGTAAAAGAGATTAATTAACTTTGCACATGATTTCCCGTGAACCAAAGGTGAACAAATGATTTAAAGATTGGGAGTCAAGTAAATGAGAAGTTATGAGTAGTTACCAACTACTTGTGTTCCAATTAATCTTTAAAAAGGGATTTACTCCATTGTAAAAGGGTTCCTCTCTCTCCAGAAAAGTATTTATCTTTCGGGAAGGAAGAAGTAAGAAATAATACTTTAGACAACATATGTGATATCATTTTAAAAATGGAACAGAGTATTTTGTTCTATTTTGGATTTCATCAATACAAGAGATAAGTTGACAGTATATCTATTATTTCTTTGTGTATGGCCATTTATTCTTTATATGTCGGATGTATAGTGTGATGAAATTATGATATCTATATTGCTTTGTTTAAATATTGATAACCTACTTCCTTGATAATTGCATTATCAATAGAGTACCTTTCTTTCGTATGTCAGAATTTGGTGCTATATGTGGTGATTCAGTTATTTTGATTTGATCATTGTTATTCTTCTTTTCGTGTGTTTGGGAGGAAAAGTTGATTTCTTGCCTACAATACCTTGAATATTGTGGTTTTGTTATAGCTTCACATTTCAGTAAAACCATCATCTCCCGCTTTCAGGTTAAAAGCACATCCCATTTTAATTAGTTATCATATATAAAGGAAGTTGCTCCTTTTTAAAGAATGCAGAGAACAATTGTAAAATTCATTTACAAATTGTTCAACTATTAGTACGTTTGCCACCCCAAGTTGGGCAAAACATATACAGATTTTGGGTGACAAGTCTGTTCACTAACACCTATATAGATGATTTGCTTGATCAACTTCAACATGCCAAGTACTTCATGAAATTGGACTTGAAATCAAGGTATCATCAAGTGAGGATCAATGAAAAAGACATACATAAGACACATTTAAAACTAAGTAAGTTCTTTATAAGTGGTTGGTTTTACCTTTTATTTTATGCACCTCTCTAGCTACCTCCATGTGGTTGACAAATGAAGTATTGAGGCCCAACATGATTCATGTGTCATTATTTACTTGGATGATATTTTGGCTTTTAGAAAAACATATGAAGAGCATGCTTGCCATCTTGAGAGGGTGTTTCAAATTTGTAAGGAGAACAAACTTTTGATGAACGGAAAGGAGTGTTAATTTGCATAGACTTCACTTGTGTACCTTGGGTCATATGGTGGGGAATGGTGACCTAGGGAAACAATAAAAAGTGAACCGAACATAGGTAAGAGGACCAAGAAAAGGTTAAAACAAAAAAGGAAGAAGAGGTTGAGAGAAGGGTACCGAAGGGAAGACAAGAGAGAGAAGAAAGGAGAGAGTACAACATCTCGAAGGCATACACTCTCCTTTCTTCTCTCTCTTGTCTTCCCTTCGGTACCCTTCTCTCGACCTCTTCTTCCTTTTTTGTTTTAACCTTTTCTTGGTCCTCTTACCTATGCTCGGTTCACTTTTTATTGGTTTCTTCTTTTTTGACGTTTCCCTCTTCATCCATTTTCTTGGGCTTCTCTGTTGGTCTCTTTTCTTCCTTACGTATTGTTGTATCCTCTTTTCCTTTCTCTTTTGTCATCCTCTTCTAGTCCTTACTCCTGTCTTCTTCTTTTTATTTCACCTTTTCCTATTCTTGGTTCCCTTTCATTTTTGTTTTTCTTCTCTCCTCCTTATGTTTTAGCTTGTTCTTTCTCTCCGCTTTCATTTTTTGTTAATATTTATAGATGCCTATTTATCTTTTGTTTTTTCTCCTCATCTATGCCTTTCCTCTATTTCCACCTTCCTTCTCCTTATTTTATTGTCTTCTCTGTTGTGTTCATATATATATACCAAGCAATGGATGTATGTATTTACCCCCTCTTCTCTCTCTCTCTCTCTCTCTCTCTCTCTCTCTTTGGGTGTATTGCATTCATTCCTTTGAGTTTGCCATTTCTCTTACCTTTTTGTACTTAGAGATCTTGAGATATACATTTTTGATACTTAACCCCCTTTTGTCCCTTTTTTACTATTACTACCTATCCTGTTATATTTATACTTTTTGTCTCTTTTTTACTGAGAATTGCTCCTACATATTTACAGATCAAGGTATATTTTCTTTCTTGTAATCCCCCCTTACATTTTTTGTTCCCTAAACCTTAAGCTATGGACCTCTAATTTTTGTATTCCCCTTGTCTTGGTTCGTTATCTTAATTATCTTTATTTATACCTATCTCACTCTCTTCATATTTTTGTTATGTCTTTTTCGTTTTAATTTTTTCCACTTTTGTGGTTAGTTCTATTCTTGTATTTTCTTGTTATCCTTTATCTTTTATTTCACTCTCTTCATTTTTTGTTATTTCTCTTTGGTTTTAATTTTCTCCACTTTTGTGGTTGGTTCTAGTCCTGTCTTTTCTTGCAATCCTTTATCTTTTCTTGTAATCCGAACCCCCCTCTCTTTTTATGGAACCACCTCTGCAATTTTAACTCTCTTACATTCTCTTCTTTTCCTCCTGATGAAGGATCACAGAGTGTGATTCGAAACGTTGAGGCTAAAAAAACACTACACAGTTTTTCCAGAAGCATCTACAATAATCAGCATGGACTGTGGAAATATCATGACTACAAAGTTTTGCCCTTTTCAAGTTCTAGCATATGGACTTGATGCCACCCTCCCTATATATTATATGGTGCCAAACTTAAGATTGGAAAGAAAATTGAGGTTAAGTGAAAATGAATCAATTAAATAACGATTGGAGCTAGAGAAGCTAGATGGGGAAATATTAATGGCCGCATATAATCAAATTTAAGAAAAGAGGCGCTAGAAGGCCTGACATGATAGAGACACAATAAGTAAAGCCATTTATATTGGTGATACTATCTTGTTGTATGATAGAAGATTGAAGAAACTTGGAAAATTGAAAATGCGGTGGTTAGTCTCCTACAAAATTGAAAATATAACATCATCTAGAGCTATCAAATTAAAAACCCTACAAAATGACCTATTGGATGGATATGTAAATGGAGCAAGATTGAAACACTATTAAATCAAAGATTGAGGAGACTTAATCAAGATTGAAGTTGGGTATGAATGGAGTACCTTGTACAACATGTAACATAGGTATATATAAAATTGTATATTATATTGAGTTAGTTCATTTTTTTATGGCTAGCTACACATCAAACCGTAAACAAATTATAATGGTAAGAATGAGAAAAGATGAGGGTATCTAGATTCATTTATTTCAAAAACTTTCATTGAGATTTGATAAAAGGGCATGGGATTCACAAAGAAAAAACACATTACTGTTTAGCACCAAAAGAAATTGAACTAAAGAGTTGTGTAAGTGAATATTGTCTAGAAAAGTTTGAAGTTATAAACCAAGCTTAGTAAGAGAACAAAAGAGAGATAAAGTTAGCTGGAAGTTAGGTTTTGTAGATAAAAGAGAGGGTTAAGCTAGCAAGCAGAAAGCAGAAGGATATGGAGAACGTAAAAGATGGAAAAACCTACCCTCATTGAAGAAAAAGATAATCCTTGGCATAAGTATAAGAAATACCCTTGGAAAGCAACAAAGATCGATATGAAGGGGGCTTTCTCCAAGGTGCCGACATATGTTCTATGTGGAAGATGTTCACAAGTATATTCACGTACCCCTCATGAAGATAGACGGGACTAGTTTGAACAAACAAGACTACCTCTCAGTCAAGTAAACAAGGATACAAGGGAAAGAGAGTATATCAATATAGGCGAGCAATTGACCTAAAATTGGATACATGGGAAGATTTTCTAGATTTCTACAATGAGGATGTATAGGTTAGGCTAGTTGTGAGTCGAATTCATTCTGACTTTATTTACCTAGAGAGACCATACTAGATTACAAAGAAAGACATTCATGTGGTCAGAGGATTATGTGACAAAGGCAAACTCCCAGACAAAAAGGGTGACAAACAAATAAATAATGGCATTGAATAGTGCAAATCTTTATGGTAGAAACTTGGTCGTAGCAGATATCTCAAACCTTTCTATGTGATATGCGATGTAGGGGATAGTTCACAAGATTTATTATACAAATAGAGAAAAAATTGCCACAAGCATTGCCATCATGGTCACTTACAAGATGATCATCAATGGAAAAGACTTCAACCTTTGTGAGGTGTTGTGGGGGCAATTGTTGGAGAATATTGACAAAGCAAAGAAGAGTCACTACAATTTTCAGTATGGATCCCTTATAATCTACTAAGATTTTTTTTGAGGGAATTACCAAATATTCCAGCATATTGCTGGGGGAATAAAAGAACCATAGGAAGTCAAATTATGTTACACATCAATGCATTCCAAAAGGTAGAAGATTATAAGAAAGCGTTCAACAAATTCTTCAAAGAATTCCAAGTAAAAATGCAGGCTAGGGAGAAGATCTCTTCTGATATAGTCAGGAAGTATCAAAAAGATAATAGCATTTATAGTAGACAATGACTATGTCTATATGGAAGTTGTAGAACCTAGAATCCAATGGGTACCTAGGAAACCATATGAATCATCTAATGACCTAATAGAGTCTAATGCTAAAGCCTTATTAGCACTCCCCAAGGACCCTAATGTAGAAACATATGGTACATATGATGAGGTTGTAGACAAGAAAATCAAAAAAGAAGTATAGGAGAAAGTGGAGAAAAACAAAGGAAAATTATTTGAAACTTGAGAATTTAGGAAAAAACACAAACCCTAGTAGTTACAGAAATATCAGACTCACCCATTAGTAGAATTCAAAGAGACACAAGTGCATTAGTTGAACAGGCTAAAAATAGGATCCCCAATATTTGAAATAAGGGATTCCAAAACTTGTCAGAAGTTAGGAGATGCGGAATTGGAAAAATTCTCCACAGTTTGGTGCAAGGAGAAAGTTGGACACTACCCCATCGCAAATAAAGAAACAAGGAGAAGGAAGGGAAGACTAGCCTACTAGAGTGACAACATAGGCCCTATTACAAATGAGTGTCGAAAAGAAGGAAGAAGCTAGACCTTCAAACATAAAAGAAAGAAAAAAACAAAAGGAAAAAAGATTTAACATGTACATATACTTGAGGAAGAGAAAGAGGAGAAAGAAATTTAGGAAGAGCCTCTTAAGAGGAAGAAAGTAAAGATATTAGTTGCACAATCCAGGGCAAAAAGGAGTCAAGTGGGTAAGAAAAAGGAAGAAGTGCTTAATAGAAATACCCTCTATAGAGCATTATTTACAAAAGGGAAACCATTGGCAATAGCACATACTTACAATTCTGCATCTACATAGAATATAGAAGTCATCCTAGAAGCAATGCTTTTCTACTTTTTTTGCTAGTTCTTATACTATGGTAGATATAACCAAGGATTTCCTTGAGTAATTGATGGAATAAATAAGAAAGAAGAGAGAGAAAGCAACACAAATTGAGGGAAATATCAAAATGGAAGCTTTACAACAGATCGCACAAGAGCTCAAACTTTCTCCAAATGCTAGGGCAAAGGAACTAAGATCTAAGCAAAGAGTGGGTACCTTGTTGTCCCAAATAGAGGAAGCAAATGAAAGAGTAAAGAAATAAACAATTGAGGCCACAAGGAAGGCCTATAATACTTTATTAACAGAAAAAGTTATAGTTGAAAAGGAGAGGTAATTTTTATTGGAACAAATGGATTATGGCACACATCAAAAATAAGTGTGGAAGAATTAATCAGGGATATCCAAGATGATACCATAAAAGGGGGAAAGGATATGGATATAGGTCAAACTAGTATATTAGGAACTATCAGGGATGAAGAACCAAAATAGAAGAATGGGAATAAAAAACAGAAAAATAAACCTTACAAGAGCCACCACAAGAGGACGAGATGAAGAAAGAAGAAAAACAACAAATTGAGCATCCACAACAAGATACACCGCAAGGAAGTGGGTTTGATCAAAGGAAGAAAGAAGGAATTCATAAAGAAACAAGAAAAGGATTTTATGTACAAACTAGTAAAGAAAAATCTCCTACAGATAAGGTGTTGATTACTCCTATATCATCCCAAGTTTTTGACCTAATGGATAAAATCAAGGAAATTATTGCTTAAAAAAGTAGTTGCAGCTGATAGTCACTTTGGTGCCAACCCTCCTCACTCCTACATTTGTAGGGCCACAAGTGGACTTCTCCTACATATCCCTAACTCAACAATTTGAGATGGGAGACAACTGCAAAGCCCTACTAATGTAGTATATGAGCACAAGTGAGTCTATCACTAAGACAATAACAAACATCCAAGAACAACTATTCTAGATCACAATGGATGCACCATTGCCACTAAAACTTGACAATTGGGCACATCAGTCAGTGGGTTGCTAGCAGAACTAAGAAGTTGGGATAAGAAGAAAGCTAAACTCAAAGAACAAATTCTAGAAGAACATAAGAAGAAGTAGCTAGATGAGATTAAAGTGAAATGTGCTACAACCCAAACAAAGCTAAATTCTGAGATGAATAACATGGAAGAGACTTGTGGAAATGTTAGTACATTATATAAATATTGTTTGCATTGGCCAACATTGACCAAAGCCTTGAAACTTCAACTAGACAACTTGGAAAATCATATAATGTAGTCATCGACCTCATATAATGAAAGGGTATGTGCATGGAGATGGGGGACCAAAAAGGGGTCAAAAGTGGCCATTTTTTTCTTGAAATTGTAAATTAGCTAACATCACGTAGTTTATGCCTATTTTTCTGATAATTTTTAATGAATATATGATTTTTTTATGAATATTTAAAGTTGACACATCCTGAAAATTGAAAATTGTTAGAATCTTGAAAAAGAATATAACCCAGAATCAAATTGAAAGAGCTAGAATCAATAAACTGTAATGCAAATGAAATGAACAGCATAACAATACTATGAGAGAATAATGTAAATGCTCCAATGGTTTAATAGCATTATGAGAGAGCTATAGCTCCAGCGTTCATTACATTCACAAAATGAAAAGAGATACCTTGCTTATAAAGACAAGGTTGAGAGATAAGAAGTTGTAGTCATGTGATAAGTGTCATTATCCTATTACATGTGACAACTAGAGGGTAAGATGCCAACTAGTTGATGTGTAGGATATGACAACTATCAACAACTAGACACAACTAGAAACATCTAGAAGGCTCACTAAGTCAACTTAACATGTGAATATTATTTAACTGATAAATAGTTAAATAATATAAAAGATCCACATAATAAGGGAAATAACTAGTTAGGTAATATCCATATTCACACTAACACCCCCCTTAAGTGCAACTTAGGGAGAAGCTGACTAAAGCAAGAATGAAAAAATGGGTCCCGACTACAAGACCATGTTAGGTACCCATGTACAAAAAAATTCCCAAACAGAGAAAAGGAGAAAACACAGTGGGAAAAAACTCCTCCCCAAAATAGAGAAAACAAAAGACCCCCCAGAATAGAGAGAGTAAAGAGAAGGACTAGAAGACCGCCTTGAAATGGACACCTGTCGTACCCCCAGCAAAGCTCACAAATCAAGGAACTTGCTCTCAGTGAAGGGTTTGGTGAAGATGTTAGCAATCTGCTCCGATGTCGCACAATATCTGAGATCAATGATCTGCTCATGAATCAGCTCTCGTATGAAGTGCATATGAATCTCAATGTGTTTGGTCTGCAGATGATGGACTGGATTGTGAGATATCTGAATTGTACTCTGATTGTCACAAAATATGACTGTAGGCTTCCGGAAGGGAATACCAAACTCAGTGAGAATATGTTGAAGCCAAATAGCCTCAATAGTAGCATTAACTACTCCTCGATACTCAACCTATGTAGATGAAAGAGCAATAGTAGACTGCTTCTTGCTTGACCAAGAAACTGGACTAGAACCAAGAGAGAAGCAATACCCTAAAGTAGACTAGTGATCCTGAGAATCTCCTACCCAATATGAATCTGTGTATCCCACCAAGTCAATATCTATGCCTACTGCATAATGAATCCCAAAACTGTGAGTGCCCTGAACACAGTGAAGAATTCGCTTAGCTGCCTTCCAATGCAGCTCATGTGGTTCCTGCATGAATCGAGAGACCATGCACATGACATATGAAATGTCTGGCCTCGTATGAGTCAAATAGATGAGACTCCCAACAAGTTGTCAGTATAAAGTGCCATCTACCAAAGGCGAAGAACACTTAGCCTCAAGTTTGACTCCTAACAGAAAGGGAGTCGGTGCAAGCTTACAGTCAGCCATGCGAAATCTGGAGAGCATGTCAAGTGCATACTTGGGCTATGAAAGGAAGATACCTGATGAAGACTGGGTGATTGCAATCCCCAAGAAGTAATGTAGAAGGCCCAAGTCTAACATCAGAAACCGATCATGAAGGGCAATTTTCACTGCCTTGATGGTAGATGAGGAACTCCCTGTGATCAACAAGTCATCAACATAGAGAACAAGGAGTGTGAGAGTATCATCCTTCTGCAGAATATACACATTCGGATCAGAATGGCATCGTGAAAACCCAACTGTCAGAAGGAAGGAGTCCATCTTGGCATACCAAACCCTAGGGGCCTGTTTGAGGCCATAGAGAGACTTTCGAAGATGGAAAACAAGTGAAGGATCCTGAATGAACCCTTGTGGTTGCTCCATGTATATCTCCTCCTAAAGGTCTCAGTGAAGAAAAGCACTCTTCACATCCATCTGATGGACTTCCCAACGATGGGAAGCAACAATGGCAAGAACAAGTTAGATAGAAATCATCTTGGCAACTGGCGCAAAAGTCTCAGAGTAGTCAATCCCAAGAACTTGGGAGAATCCTTTCGTGACGAAGCGAGCCTTATTCTTATCAACTGACCCATCTGCAATAAACAAGTTTCCTTCCATTAGGAAGGGGGACTAAATCTCAAGTGTGGTTCCTCTCCAAGGAACTAAACTCCTTCTGCATAGTAGCATCCCACTCGGGGACACTAGAAGCTTCCCGAAAGGACTGTGGATCAGAAGCTGTGGCAAGGAAGAGATGTGGAGCCTGCTTAAACTGTGACCTCATTCTTCTATTATTTGAAGGATCACCAACCCAATCACCTGCTGACTCCAATGTTTGTCGAGCCCAAAGAGGCCTGGTAGGAGAATTTGGAGGAGAATCATCAACCTCTTAATGATGACTAGAAAGAGAGGATAAATCCTCATTATCAATGTCGCCATCTAAAGAAGAGGTAGAAGACTCCTCATTAGGATCAGAAGGGTTAGGAACCTCCGAAGAACTATCATCATGGCGCAATGGCTCCAAAGTGATTGTGGAGGGAGAAGTGATAGGAGGAGAATGTGAAGCATCCTCAAACTAAACACTCCTCTCGATGAATAGCTCATGAGTAATGGGATGAAGGAGCCTGTAGCCTTTAACACCCTTAGGATACCCAACAAATATGCAAGGCCTCCTCTGCGGATCCATAGCCTTGCATTTCTCTGCTAGAATGTGGGCCCATGCAAGAGAACCAAACACCCTTAAGTGCTTGACTGTGGGTTTTCAAGCTTGAAAAGGAGTAACCCCCTTGATAGCTCAACGAGGTACCCGGTTTTGGATATAACACGCACAGTTGATGGCCTTTGCCCAATACTGAGGTGCCAAGGACTTGGAGTGAATCATACAATTGGCCATCTCTTTCAAGGACATGTTCTTCCTCTCCGCGACACCGTTTCGTTGTGGAGTATAGGGAACTGTATGCTGAAGATCAATACCTTCTGAGGCATAAAACTACTCAAACCTGTGGTTGACATATTCCCCCCCATTATCTGTACGCAGAATTTTGATGGACTTTCCAGACTATTTCTCTGTAAAAGCTTTGAATTCCTAAAATGACTCAAAAACCTTAGTCTTTTGTTTGAGAAAATATACCCATGTGTATTTGGAAAGATCATTAATGAAAGTCAGAACATATCTCGCCCTGCTGAAAGAAGGATGTGGAAATGGACTTGTCAAGTCTATGTACTAACTCCAAAAGTTGTGTGGCCCTCCATGCTTTGCCTTTATTAAATTTTTCTTCAATATGCTTACCAAGAACACAACCTTGGCAAACTCAATTAGAAAACTGAATAGAAGGCAACTATGTGACCATGTCCTGTTGACTGAATTGTTTCAAGTAGCGGTAGTTCAAGTGGCCAAACCGTTGATGCCACAAACAAATCACCTCATCTGAGTGAGTGAGCAAAGCAAGTGAAGGAGAATCAGGAACAAAGTGAGAAAAGTGATATAGTCTAGACTTATGATCAACCTTCCCCACTGCAACTGAAGACCCACTGTCCATCTCACTGATTACCACTGTGTCTGGAGTGAACTCAACCCGCTTGCTAAAGCCAGTATGAGTGATCTGATAGACGGATAGGAGATTAGTTGATAATGATGGAACACAAAGAACATCCTTAAATATTCCTTCATCCACGTCAACAGACCCTCTCTCATGCACCTCAATAGGTGAGTCGTCACCCAATAGAATAGATGGCAAAGAACATGGCTTCAAGGAGACAAAATTGTCTTGTGATGAGGCCATGTGATGCGAAGCACCCGAGTCAATGATCCAAGAATCTAGTTGTGAAACAACAAGAGCCTTACCCTTTCCTTTCCCCTTACCTTTTCTTTTTTTATGTCCTTTGAAGAATCCTGTGATGAACTCTATTTGACTAAATCAGGTACCTTAAGATTGTTCTTTTGCAGAATATTTGTCAGGTGATCAATCTGTTTCTTCAAACATTTGTGCTCATCATGTCCTATTTTCTTACAATAGGAACACTTCACCTTCTCCTTCTTGGGCTTATCACCTTTTGAAGAAGAGGGCTCAGTAGTTGCTTTGGAAACAACCTTACTTTGATGTTGTTTCTTCTCTCCTTGATTCTGTTGTTTCTTATTTTGTTTGCTACTTCCCTTCTAATCTTTAGTGCCATGATTTGCTATCAAGGCATGAGACTTAGAAGACTTGATTGTACCCATTTGAATAAACTTATCTTGCTCCCTTGTGAGGTCATTTGCAAAATCATCAAGAGAAGGCATTGTGAAATTGGTTCCTAAGGCACTTTTAGTGGCATGAAATGTAGAAACAAATACAGAATATTGTGGACCTAGGTAGGAAAGAATACTTAAGTTCAATTGTGAGTCTTTCTTCTCAATCCCACACTGTTTCAACTGCAACCTTATGGCCTTAAGTTTTGTGAAGAAGTCCTGTATAGGGTCAAAACTTGTAGGACTTAACCCTATGAGCTCATTCTCCAGTATATGTCCCCTCATTTCATCATGTTTACCAAAGAGTTTATCCAAAGTGGTCCATACTTAATTTGGTGTTGAAAGAGGTTCAATGTGAAAAAGCCAATATGGAGATACAGACATACACAAGGTTCCAAAAGCCTCATCCAACTTACTAAACCATTTTGCCTTTTTTGCATCTATAGTAGGTTCAGGTTCAACCCCCATTGTTATTCTTTATGCATCCCATTCTTCTTCAAATAGATTGACATTTTAGATTTCCAATCAATGTAATTGTATGGAGTGAGCATTGGAACTGTATTTTGATCCATCTTAGTGCAGAAAAGAGACTGAGAATGCAAAAACTCAAAGAAGGCACACAAGAGACACCCCCCTTTTCACTCAATCAAAGAACCCCCCAACAAAAAATGATTTTAGGAATTTATGATCAGTCCAATTACAATTGCCACAAACCAAAACAACAAAGTGGTCTTTGATTTTGGTACAATGCAAAAATCAAGATTAGGCTAAATCTGAAAGTACAATTCTAAGCAACAACTGGATCAAACTGATAACAGATCTGGAAAGTACTCAAAAAATCATGCACTTTCAAAAAAAAATTCACAAAAAAATGTTACCGTATGAGCTGGAACGAGGCCTTTGAAGTTCTGAAGACAAGGACTGCTTAGGTACAGTGATGAAAAACTGCAATTTCTAGACAAACCAGGCACCAAAACAGAAAACTGATTCCACCACTGTGTAGCTTGCAAAATTCTGGCCTAAATAAAAAAAATTGCTTGAAAATCGGAGCAAATATGAACAAGATATAGACGTTTGAAGTTGGACTGCCAGATTGAAAAGTTCAATTGAGGGGGGCCAAATAGGGCCAAGTCTGCTGACGTCAGCGTGACGTTAGCAAAATCTTCGATAGAATCTCTAAAGATTCCCTGAAATATTCTTTGCTCACGACCGAAAAGATGATGTCACTCACCGGATTGATGATGTCAGTAGGCAGATGTGGTTTGATGACATCACCCGACAGAATGATGACGTCAGCAAAATTAGGCAACAAAATATGCTTTTTGACTGACGGAATATACTGTATGGCTACCAGTTTATGGCGTCAGCGTGATGTCAGCAAACACAAAAATTGAGTTTGTCAGAATATTCTCCGATGTCGCCGTAGATATGAAAATCGCCCTTTGATTCTCGGAAACTGCCTTGAAATTACTGAAACCGCCCAATTAAAGATTTGAAACCGTCGATTCTGGCAGGAAACTGCTGTCTCACTGGCGCAAAACCGCTTATGGGAGCCGGGTAGTGCTTTACCGGATAACAGTGGTTTGTTTGGAAGACCGCCAATGCAATGACCACCAATTGTAGAGTGGGTGGTTTCAAAACCGCCAGTCTGGTTTTCTAACCGTGACTTGTGTTCCTGTGTCTCTATGGCTGAGGTGAATTGGCCAACGGTTAATGTTACCACATGAAGATTTTGAACCGTCGATGCCGATGGTGTTATCTTTGCCACCAGTCGGATTAGCTATTGGAGGTTTTGTGGCTGCCTGCGGGGAGTTAGTAACTCCTGCCAATGATTTTGCCTGGTGGGAAGAAAAAAATGATTGCCGTAAACCTCCGATGACTGTCCAAAGACCACAGGGGGTGGAGGGCTGCAAATTGCTGCCGGGTATTGTGGAGGACTTGCCACATGGCGCCCTTTGAAGGGTGCAGGTCCTTGCGATTGCAGATCTGTAGGTCTGCAGTACTTGCAACCAAGGTACGAGAATTGTGCAGAAAATTCTTGTTAACCCGCAAATAAAACAATAACCCAGTGAATATTCAATTTAACCATTGGATTAAATGTGATTCACTTGCGCCGGCACTGTACAATGCAAATTCCAGAATATTCTTTCTATGCAGGGAATATTCCATGCGATTCGTACGACCTATGGGCAAAATTTTTTTTTTGGCCTCTTGTTGTAACTTTGTCCGATTTCGGTGAATTAACAGTCCATCTTGGGGTTTTTGGGCCTCCTGAGCGCGATGGCAGGGTCTATTTTTTCCCAAAGTGCTCTGAAAGATCAGGTACTTGCTAGATCAGGCATGCACCTCCCAACTTCACACCCTCATATATTTGGCCTCTGATGTCCGATCTTGACGAAACAAAAGGCAATCTTGACTATCTTGGACCTCCTGAACACAATGGTGTGCTAAGATTTGCAGCAGCATGCTCCGAAATGAACTTGCAATACAAGGCCACAAAGAGGAACCCTCACAAATCTGGTATTCTATCAAGTCTTTCTGATTCTCCAGGTCATCAATAGACGCAAGAGAAGAGCATACTCAACTATCAAGATCCACCATGATTTGCACTCTCAAACAATGAATCTAATCTTCCAAAATATGCTCTGATACCATGTTAGAATCTTGAAAAAGAATATAACCTAGAATCAAATTGAAAGAGCTAGAATCAATAAACTGTAATGCAAATGAAATGAACAACATAACAGTACTATGAGAGAATAATGTAAATGCTCCAATGGCATAATAGCATTATGAGAGAACTATAGCTCCAGCGTTCATTACATTCATTACAAAATGAAAAGAGATGCCTTGCTTATAAAGACAAGGTTGAGAGATAAGAAGTTGTAGTCATGTGACAAGTGTTATTATCCTATTACATGTGACAACTAGAGGGTAAGATGCCAACTAGTTGATATGTAGGATATGACAACTATAAGATAACTATCAACAACTAGAAACATCTAGAAGGCTCACTAAGTCAACTTAACATTTGAATATGTGGGTGAATATTATTTAACTAATAAATAGTTAAATAATATGAAATATCCACACAACACTGGAAATAACTGGTTAGGTAATATCCCTATTCACACTAACAGAAATTTGAGCATACTCCCCCCCCTTTTTTTTGAAAAATAATCAAAAATCATTTTTTTCAACGTGTATAGAATAGAGTCTAGAATCTAAAAATATATTTTTTTCAAATTTTGATAAATGAGTAAAAAATGACACCACAAATACTAGACATAGGTTTTCTGAAAAAAGGAACACATAAGCAAAAGAAATTCAAGATGGAAACCTTAATGTTATTAGATTTTAAAAAAAATACATGGTTAGAAAGTTGATAACAAATTTGAATTCATGCTGGCATTTTTTCATATTGAAATTGAAAAACGTGTAAACCTGAGGGAGCGCACACTTGGAATTTGGTTGATTTTCTAAGTTTTGTTGAAAACACATCCTTGGCCTCCAAAAGGTCCGTCCATCCCTTCAGGTTGGATGCCCAAGGTAAATCCAACCCTTAGGGTTGGAATTTCCCAAATTGAAAAAAACACGCTCGCGTTATAACACGAGCGTGTTATAATGCAAACACATTTTTAATCAATTAAAATCCCTCTCCCCATCTCTCCCCCCTCTCTCTAACCCTCCCTCCCTATCCCTATCTCTTTATCTCCCCTCTCCCGAACATCTCTCCCCCTCTATATATATCAATCTCCCACCCACCCTCTCTCTCTCTCTCTATGTCTCTCTCCCCATCTCTCTTTCCCCCTCTATCTCTCCCTCTCTATCCCTATCTCTCTTTCTCCCCTCTCCCCCATCTCTTCCTCTATCTCTATCCCTATTTGTCTATATCCCCTCTCTATGTCCCCTCTTCCCAATCTCTCCCTCTTTCTCCCCCCTCTCTATCTCTTCCTCTCTATCCCTATCTCTCTATCTCCCCTCTCCCACATCTCTCCCTCTCTCTCCCCCTTTCTCTATTACTCCCTCTTTATCCCTCATTCTCTATCTCCCCTCTCTATATCCCCTCTCCCCATCTCTCACTCTATCTCTGTGTCTCTCCCCCTGTCTCTTTCCCTAAAAATGGGAATCTAACATCATGATGAGGCAAATAAGATGTTGTAGTTGAAGTTGATCTCTGCTCATCAAAATTTGAAAAAGAAAAAAAAGATCAAAATGCTTGAAGGATGCCTCAATGAACAACAAAGTGAGTCTAAATCAAAATACAAACAACTCATGTTCATGCAACAATAAATATAGAAAGATGAAGGTAAGATTAAGGGTCTTGAGCAAACATTTTCATCTCTAATAGACTCAGCAGAGGAGGTCAACAAAAATATCAAGAAGGCAAAAAATTCTAAAACAATAACACTTACGCATAGGATTTACATTTAGTTGTGTCAATTTCAATGAAAATATGAATCATCAATTTCAAACTGATGCGTCATATTCCTCTCTATTATATAATATTTACAAAACCATTCTTTGTAAGGCTAGACACAATAAGAAACAATCTTACGTCTAGATAAACCATGCATCTATTCTCATAGATCATGTACAAAACTAAGCATAATATATCCTTTCTTGTTATAGTTCTAATTATGTATCCTCTATGTTTATTGTTAAATTGTTCTGTGTGTACATTATTGAAATCTCTATCACATGTAAGGCACAAGTGACCAAGGTGATACAGAAGTCCATCTTGCTAGTAGAAATATTAAAATAGTTTACCACAAAGCAAGTTTTCATAGATTTTAAGAAAATCCTTGTTAGAAGGATACACTTTTGACCATGCATTGACTTTATGTCCACAAGCATCAAGAATAAATAGAAAAACTTGAATTGGAAGATGCATTAGATAATCTACTATTGGATTGGTTATTCCCCTCTTGTCCTTGATATTTAGGTGGAACTATTGAAGATATGAAGACCATTTCTGATGCCACTCTTGCTATAGCTAGAGTGACTTGTTGTTTATGTGGATCATAGTTTCCTTACCCAAGATATAATGCTTCCAATGCTTACATGCTTGAACAATAGCATAAAGCTCATGATCATATGTTGGGTAGTTTTAGACTAATGTAGTGAATGATTCACTGTGGTATGCAACTGGATGGCCATGTTAAGTGATAATTGCTCCAAGTGCATATTCTAATGCATCGGTCTTGATCTTGAATGGTCATTGAAGATCTAATAGCAAAAGGATTGGTACGTATAACATAATATTCATTTGAAGTCTTTTAAGTGCTTTCCATTATCCTACTATCTAGATGAACCTTGCTTTGGTTCCACCTCTTGCAACCTAGTTTAATGGTCGAGTCACATGTGAAAAACCAAAAGTTTGCCAATCTGAAGAATCTATGTAGCTCTATGACATAATTCAAGTATTACCAATCTTGTATGGCTTGAATCTTGGTTGAGTCCACATGAACTCCTCGTGTGTCTATAATGTATCTTAGATATCATATCTTCTTAGAAAATGAATGTTTCTCCATGTTTGCATACAAATTGTATTTATACAAGTTGTCAAGTACTTGCCCAATATGGTGTAGGTGTTTATCCAAGTTTTACTAAAGATTATGGAGACGGAGATGGAGATGGAGATGGAGGGAGATGGAGAGAGAGGGAGGGAGGGAGGGGGAAATAGAAAGAGATGGAGATAGAGACATGGAAAGGGAGAGGGAGGGGGTTGAGATAGACAAAGGGATAGATAGAGGGAGAAAGATAGATAAAGAGGGAGATAGAGATAGACATAAAGAGGGGAGAGATAGGGAGATAGAGTGAGGGATGGAGATGGAGAGGGAGATGGAGGGAGATGGAGAGAGAGGGAGGGAGGGGGAAATAGAAAGAGATGGAGATAGAGACATGGAAAGGGAGAGGAAGGGGGGTTGAGATAGACAAAGGGATAGATAGAGGGAGAAAGATAGATAAAGAGGGAGATAGAGATAGAGATAAAGAGGGGAGAGACAGGGAGATAGAGTGAGGGATAGATAGAGATAGAGAGAGGGGAGAGATAGGGTGATAGAGAGTGAGGGAGAGATAGAGATAGAGATAGAGAGAGGCCCGACAGATAGGGAGATAGAGAGTGAGGGAGAGATAGAGATAGAGAGAGGGGAGAGAGGGAGATAGAGTGAGGGAGAGATAGAGATAGAGAGAGGGGAGAGATAGGGAGATAGAGTGAGGGAGAGATAGAGATAGAGAGAGGTAGAGGGATAGATTAAGAGATAGGGATGAAGGGATAGATAGAGTGAGGGAAAGAGATGAAGAGATGTAGATAAAGAGATTGAGAGGTAGAGGGATGGGGAGAGAGGTAGAGAGGGAGAGATAAAAAATGCTAGAGATAGGGAGGGAGAGAGATAGGGAGAGAGAGGGAGAGAGATTTAGAGGTAGAGGGATGGCCCGAGAGAGATATGGAGAGAGATTGAGAGGTAGAGGGATGGGGAGAGAGATAGAGAGGGAGAGATCAAAAAATGCTTGAAAAAATGCGAGTGCATTATAACTGTTATCACTTGGAATTGCACCCTGCTTGAATTGGGTTCAGACATTCCAATGACACAATTGGATTGATCTCAAGGTGTGGGACCTTGCAGATGAGATCAAACCTCTAAAGAAGGATGGTTCCTCTTTCTAGACTTAAGGTCCAGAGAATGTTGCAACTAGACCTAATGCTAATAATTATAGGGAAAAGGGGAGAGAGATAACTGGAATGTAAAAGGAGGTGATTCACCAGCTTTAATTTGTTTAATTGCTCCTGCAACAACACAACAATGATCTCTACGATAGATAACAAATTACACAGGCTTAACTGACTTAGCAGAGGTTCGGGCATAAGGCTACAACTTAGAAGGAACATTCATTCACAACACAAGTATGCAGAAACCAAATGAACATAGAGCAATGATGTCAAAAGAAGTAAAATATTAGATCTTATTGACCATGAAGGCTAAAAGCCATTACAAAGAGAAGAGTTAGATGTAGAAGGAACAAATACAAAATAATCTTTACATTCATAAGTGGACAACAAGTGAAGACGTGAGATGCTAAAAGAAGAGCATAGGCCATCAAATTCACTTAGTCCCTACAACTACGATCTTATGCCCGTGTGATAACCTAGGAAAGCAACCAACCCTTTCAAATGTCTTGATTACATGCTTATATGTCTCTTTTCATACACTATTGCAGCCTTGGTGTGAGAAAACCTAGTCAACACGTTTTTACAGACTTCCCAGATCACCCATACCATAATAAATTTGGCCCATGGTCCTGTGAGGGGGTCAACACGATTTTGAGGATGCTCATTCTTTAGCATGTTTGAAAACCACAGTCTAGGTCATCCACGCCTCTGGTACAAGATTTTAATGCAGGAGGGCCTTTGGTCAAATATGTCCTCGGGAAATTTGTCTGTCTAGGGTACCCGCATACATTGTTTCATCTTCTTCATCCACCTCTGGTACTGGCACATTAAAATTGGACATTGTTCTAGCTACCTGTAAATCATTCCATCCTGTGGTAATGGTGACTACATCGAACAAAAGTCTTCATGCGAAAGAAATGTATTTCAAGATAGGGATATAAAAGAACTGTCCCTTGATGAATCTTTTACAACACTTTAAAAGTGCTTATATTTTGATTTTGCTTTGGCGCCCTTTCCCATTCCTTGTAAATCGTTTTACCTTGGATGACCTTTACTTTTAGAGATCCTTGGATGACTCTACAAGTCAATAGGACCTATTTGGTCAGGTTCTTCTGGACTGGATATGAAATGCTAGGTTCGGATGCAATTGGGGGATATGGAGAGTCGGTGGCGCATTTTCTCGCGCTTCTCGGCTTTTCTGGGCCATCCTGCAAGCTAACCAAATGTGGATATGAAACATGATATTTGGTTCAATTAGATCCTGACCACCTTGTCGGTCTTGCATCTAGTCATGTTCCAGATTCAATTCTTTGTCTTGGTCATTTGGATGTCATTCTGTATCCTACCTTTATTCTAATCCACATCCGCTTCTTGATGTTGACCATCTAGATGTGTCACTTCACTTTGATCATTATATTTATCCTAATGTGGATCCTCTTCATGTTGATCAACCCGATGTTGATCCTCTATATGCATACTTCATGCTTCAAGCACATTGTCTTGTTCAACTAGATGTTGGAAAATATTGGGTTGAACGTTAACTTGTTGAGGCCCTTTTTCCTTTTGACCATTTGGAAGATGTTTGGTTAGAAGACGTACTTGAGAAATATCTGGTTGGAAGCAAGTAGTGCAACTGGATGTGAAAAGGTCAACCGAATATTAAAAAGTCAAATAAGTGCAACCAGATCTAGAACACAAACCCAAACCCGATCTTGCACAATGGACATTCGGTTCATCCCCTGTTCCACATCGAGTTAGAAATACAAAGGAGTGCAACTGGAATAAAAAATCAAAGACAACCCGATAGAAAAACAAACAAGTGCAGCCAGATGTCGAAGCGTAATTAGATGTGGATGCGAAATATCTTGATTGAAATGCCTAGTTGGAGCCAGAGTCCTGCAGAAACATAACTTAGTCAATTTTTCTCGAATCTTCATCAAATTTGAACTGTGAATATCTATTTGGCTCCTCTTCAAGATGGATTGTGATGCAATCAGATCCGGACATAAAATACAATCGGATGTGAATAAGGCACACTGGATCTGGATGTTTGGATATCCGGTTGAAGCGATGAGCATAACTTAGCCAAAATTTATCAGATCTTCACCAAATTTGAACTGTGAGTACCCATTTGGCTCCTTAGCAAGATGCACTTATCATTTGGCCATGATTCCAACTAGAATTATCAGAATTTTTTAACATCTACTCCTGCAAACTTGACTTAGGAATTTTCAGGATTTTTACAGGATTTTCACAAGGAAATTTTCTTCCATTTAGGGTATCTCAGATCAGATATATTTGATGGAAGAAGTGCAATATTTTCAAGTAGACCATTTAAGTCTGGAGGACTAAAATAGGTCAACAATAACGTGCTTGAGTTTTAAACTAGTTAAAAACGTGGTCCAACGACTTGCAAAAACGCATATCACATGACTCTTGGCCCACATTCTTTGTTTTATTCTCTATTTCACACTTTTTTCTGACATGCAAAAAGATTTTTGGTGATTTTGAGGTTCTCCAATGATTGGTTGTCAAAATTAGACCACTTTTTGTTCTTGTTTCGATACAAAAGATTCCAATTGCATGTTTTTAATTCAAATTTGATACTGGAAATCATTTTTTTATGTTTTGAGGAATTAACTAGTTTTTGGTCTTACATTAACAAAAAATATAATAATTGTGCATGTTTTGTATTGTAATTTGATAATTTATCATATATTATTTTCCTTATTTTGACCTTTGTTTTAGATTGATATAGATTTTAATACCATGCCAAGGAAATGACCAAAAACTCAAACATCAGAGGAGCATGAAGCTGAGAATGCAAAGAAAAGAGAGTGAATGAGACAACTTGTGAAAACAAGAAATTGAACGCCACAAATTCAAGATCAACCATCTTTTCCAATTGAATTGGATGACAAAGCATTCAAAACAAAGAAAGAATTGGAGAAACAAAGGGAACAAATGCAAAAACTTCGTGCAAGTAAGAAATCGAATGCAAGAGTTGAAAGTATGTCATCTTTGCCATCTCAAATTGAAAGTGTTGAAAATGTTCAATCACCAATTGAAAATGATGATGCATTTGAAAATGTGAATTTAGATGTTACACCAAATGATCAAATGTTGAATGAGAAAAATTTGTCTAATGAGTCAAGTTTTCCAATGAGAACACCTCCTAGAATTTTGTGTAAAAAGCCTAAGTTTTTGATTGAGATTGATGAGAATATTCTAAAACTGATGGTTGACAAGATTCCTGAGCATACTTGTATAAGAAATGTGAATAAGATATGGAACATATTTTTTCAAAAGATAAGTGAACTGGAAGATGTCAATTTTTTGTTGAGATGATGAAAAATCTTAAGTTTAGGCCAATCATGAAGATTCTTGGCCTAAGAACATCAAGTGCCAATAGTGAAAAATCTATTGTAAGAAATCTAGTCAATGCATATCAAAGCATTGGTTCCACCTCACACACGAACGATACTAATGCTACAAGACGTGTTATTACATCAACTATTGTGAGCAATCAAACAAAGAAATGTCGCTTGATAAGAAAAAACATTGATGAAATTTGTTGGGAGGCATGAAAGAATTGAGGACCTGAATACCAATGAACTATGGGCATTTTCTGGTAGACTCCCACAGAAAGATAAAGCCATAGTTGAAGCCTTAAAATCCTTATTTGAGGAGTTTTGGAGAAATAACACAACAGTATCTCCTAATCAAAGGGATGTTGTAAAAAAAGAATTGGTTGTCCAAATCATGAGCCACATCCAAAGAATTTTTTGGATATGACTTAAACACAAATTTTCTCCAAATTTGTAGATTTATCCTCAAATTCAAATTAGTCAAAGGTATTTTGAAATGGCAAAACACTTTTATGTTTAAATAAATCACACACACACTACTTGTTGTAGAGTTTGTTGGGTCCTAAAACCATAGCTCCACTTCCTAGGATGGAATCACACTCACAAGGCCAGGGCTATCGTCATGCAAGCATAATCAATCCATCAACTAAATGTGGAGGGTTGAAAGTCAACTCTATGGGAGTGGGTTTCATCCCCTGCACTTTGAGCTCAACTAAACTCTGGAGGGATATTCCAAGGGGTATAACTTAATAGGTATTGGATTCAAATAACATGAACAACTAAAACCCAATGAACAGCCAAACCCAACTTGTTATCTTGATCCCAAAACTATCACTGAACCAAGAACAACTGGCTGTCATAAAAACCCTTTATAGACGATACAAATTGTGCAAGTATACATGCACAGGAAAGATGGTTCTTCCTCTAAATCACTGGTAAATGTTTTTGTTTGTTTAAATGATGTGAGGCTGATAGGAATGGCTCCAAACTAGAGCCTATTCTATGGGCAACAAAGTCATAGTTCATTAAGAAAACAACAAATTGAAACCAAAAGAACAATGAGCTATGTATTTTCATACATGACAGAATATGAGGTCTTAAAACATAACATACTTAGTAATCTAGAAAATAACCGCATATATCCATATATAACATGAGAGAGATTATTACAAATCTTGTAATATTTTTAGAATGTTGTCACATTCATCTTACCCAGTATTACATTCATGCCATCAAACATGGCAAAGGAGAATACCCAACTGCGACTGAGAAATCCTCACGGATACATACCTAATGACCTAGAAACATTCTGCAACAAAACCCATATACAATATCAACTCTTTTGACTTCACAGATCTACACTCCTTAATGAGCTGATTGGCATTTCAATGGCTACCCTGCAACTTTCTGTACCTGTAGCTGTCTTCTGGAAACCACACACAAAAGACCAACCCTTGAAATGAGTTTCAATCTTCTATTTATAGCCTTGGAAGCTTAGATTTTATGATGGAATGGGAGGGAAAACCCTAACATCCCCACCAACTGTATTAAATTCATCATTTTCAACTACCCATTTCGGATTAATGGTGACATGGAATGTTTCTACATCCATCTGGAAGTCGTAGGAAATTGTCACTTCACTTTTTTACGCCCTTTTTGGCGAATTACGGGAATTCGAGGGGGTACTGGATGCGGATCGAAAGGGGTCTATTGGATATATCTAGATTCACATGAAATCTCCACTCGGATAAGGAAAAGAAAGTTGGCGGAAGAAAAGGAGGGACATGGATATGACAGGGATTTAAGAGGTTACATGATATATCTCGTATTTGGCCTGAGGCGCGCCAAGGAAAACATGCAAAAGAGGGTGCAAAGGTTAAAGAGGTTACAGGATGGGCAGAGGTATAAGAGGTTGCAGGTTATATCTTGATGCTATTGAAACTCCCGCATAGCCTATTGAAGGTGAAACTCCCACATCTTGTTGGAGGTGAAACTCCCGCATATCTTGTTGGAGGTGAAACTCCTGCCAGAGATAGGAAAACTTGAAATTTTTTTAGGATTTTGATAGAGTATATACATAAAATATAACATTTAAGTATAAGTTTGTATTTACCTTTTATCATTTACTTTTCTTATACTTTAAGTTTTATTTTATGTATATACCGGCAGGATGTTTGAGAGTATTTTCAGGTCCACAGGAGTTAAAATGTAAAATCTAGAATCTGGAGGATCCCTCAGATTTTAGACTTAGTCAAATTTTTAGGGTTTCAGGGTTTCAAACTTAGCCAAATTAAGGGGTTCAACAACATGCATCAGGGTAAAGGCACAGGAACCCCTTAGGAAAATTTTGAGGAATTGGACAAGATTTTGCATATACGAGGCTAAAAAATAGGAGTCCCAACAGAGTTCACATGGAATTTTCTATGCATTATGATGTTTATCAACATATATATGTATCTTTGCATACTAACGATGTTTTGCAAGAGTGTATGATAGAAGCTCCACCTAAATCAATAAGTGATTTCATTTCAATCATTTTTTTTTGAAAGAGTAGATGGACAAATGTTTTATAAAACATCATGTTTGGATGATAGGTGCGATGGTTTGCAACATTTGAGAACTTGTGTACAGATGGAGAACACACATTCAATTGGACATGAATTAGTATCTTTTGGAAAATACTTGTAAGATAGTGGTATACAGTCTAAGAGATGGGAAAGAAGCAAAAATATGTAAATTGGTGAATGAAGAAATACCAGTAGTTGCATTTATGCCTATTTTTCGAGAAAAGATATCTTATGAGTATGTAAGGCATACATACAGAGCTTGATGGTTGGACTTGCAATTCAAGTTATGCAAGAGCACATTTCCTCTCTATACAATTGTGTCAATTGTAGACATTATAGAGAATTATACACTACAACCACAAAATGAGGTTCAATCACAATAGTACAACTTCACTTAGGTTGTTATATTTGTGCATATAGCATTCATTCATGCAACTGACAGTACAGAGGAAGATAGAAAGATATTAAGGGAGTATCATTTTTATATTAGTGATGATCGTACACATTCTACAGAGATTGTGCAAGGGTGCTTTCAGATGTTTTATGGTAATTTGAGTAGCAGGAATATCATGTTTGATTAACATATCATATGGTCAGATAATTGTGCATCACAATTTAAGAATTCACAGATGTTCTATTGGTTGAGTAGGATGCATATATTGAGTGGTGTTCAACATATATGGAATTTCTTTGAGGCTGGGCATGGAAAAGGGGAGCATGATGGTGTGGGAGCATGCATTAAAGTAGCCTTAACATGAGAAGAGTTGAAGTACAAGGAAAGTGCAAAGTTGACAGATACAACATCTATCATTGAATGGTGCAACTCTACAATGGGTGCAAGTAATGAAGGTAAGTCTACAGTTCGTAGATTTTTTTGGTTGATAGAAGAAGCTAACATTGCAAAATATGAAGATTGTTGTACAGTGACAGGATCGAGTGAGTTCCACTCTTTTAGAAGCTCAAATGCAGCTTCACGGACTATTCATTCAAGGAAGATGGCATGTTTTTGTTCATCATGTATAGATTTTTCTTGGAATGACTGTGAGTCAAAAGAATGGGTAGATGAATGGTGTGCTAGAGATTTAAGCCCACTTGAGACATACCAACTTCTAGGAGCACTACAACTCATTCATATGGAATCATCTATTGAGTTTGACCTTATTTCAGATCTAATTGAACTAGGTATTATAGACGCATTACCTAATGAATATTGATATATTTTAGATTATGATGTACATTGTTTTTTTATCATTTATCAAGAATGATGAATAGTGTTTTTTGTACAATTTAATGCAGGGCATGTTTATGTAGTTATTGTGAATGTAGATAATGATGAGGGAACGGATTATTATTTATGTCATTGCATTGAGGCAAAAAAGAAATTGACTGCCCCTGCCATAGATGGAGAAAACATTGAGTATCTTACAAGATTGGTGGTTGTTACTGGAACATGGCTTAGAAGGTATCCAATGAAGAAGTCTGATGTGTGGTTGTTCGAGGACTTTGACACACATACGAAGATTCTTCATTATTCTAACCTTTTTGTGGCATCAAATGCTCGTTTGATAAAATATGGGGGTAGACCCTTGAATTAAAATTTGTGGAAAGTTCATGAGCTTGACCATGAAACAATGCTTGACACCATAAAGAGTAGAGCGAAACCACATGGTTCATTAGATTGAATCAATGGAATGACATAAAGGTATGTTACGTATAGTCATTAAGATTTGTGATTTGATTACATTTTTCTTTTCTATCCTCATTTCACCTTCTATATTTTTACATTTTTCTTACCATCTTATATGTGCTCCCACCTCTTTGTTGATTAGATTGGTTTTATTATAGATCTCATGACTAAATGGCATGGTTGTTGATACATTTGGATATTCCCCATGGTATTGATTGGTGAGTTGGTTTGATCAAACTAAGTCTTGGTTTCTTGTGTCATGCTTTGAATGCTTTCATTTTACCTTTCAATCAATCCAATTTTAGTTTAGAGTATCCATTTGAGTATCCATGCTTTACATTCAAATTATTATCAAACAACTCAATGCATTATTTAATCTCTTATCCTCTTAATCAAATAGTTTTGAGCTCCTTTTGTTGCCATATCCTCATATATTTCTCTAATAATTTGGTCTTATGGATTACATAGGCCTCAAGAGAAGTTTGTTTATCATGGTCTTATGGATTACATGGGCCTTGAGAGAAGTGTGTTTGCTCTAATATTTTGCTAGATCAAAGAGCAACTGAAGTCAACATTATAGACTATTAGACTGATTGTGAGATTGACCTTGCATTGGAGAAGCTAAGGAGATCATGAAGGATTGTCCTAACTAAATGACTTCATGAAGGTTGTCATGTCACCAAGCCCTACTAGAAGTGCAACTATCAAACCATCATTATGACTTTCCTAACATTCACTACAATCAATTCCTTGAGAACATCATGAATAGTCCTAAAACTAAAATTTAAGAATCCTATCATACCTAGAATGTTTTGTTTGGACCTACATATGCACGTGGGGTCCATCCACAATAACTTCTCTCAATTCCTGTGAACTCAACATCATTTGATCGTGAGGACAGTGGATACATTCTTGCAAAATGCTTCAGTTTCATGTAGTGGAAAGGTGCAAGGAGTGAAATTTTGCATCCTCCACCTCGCGGGACCGAATGGACAATGCCAACACATTGGGGTGAGCAGGTGAACGTTAGGAGAGGTCTTGTTTTGTGCCCCATGTGGCCAAATCATTCCGGACTACATGCTACAGACAAAGCAGATGTGTTGGTAGTGTGTAGTTCGGAATGATTCGACCACTTGGGGCACGAAACGAGACCTCTCCTAGCGTTTACCCACTCACCCCGACATGTTGACACTATCTGTTCGGCCCCACAAGGTGCAGAATGAGAAATATGGCTCCTTGCAACATTTAGCATAACCATGCAAGGAGTGAATTTTTACATTCTGTACCTCGTGGGGCCGAATGGACAGTGCCAACACATCAAGGTGAGTGGGTAAATGCTATGAGAGGTTTCGTAGTGTTTACCCACTCACCCCGAGGCATTGGCGCTGTTTGTTTAGCCCCATGAGGTGTAGAATGAAAAATATGGCTCCTTGCACCTTTCTACTACATGAAATTGACGCTTTTTGCAAGAATGCATCCACTGTCCTCACGATCAAATGATGTTGAGTTCGCAAAAACTAAGAGAAGTTATTGTGGATGAACTCCACATTCATCTATAGGTCCAAATGAAACATTCCTAGGTGTCACATGATTCGAGAACTGCCTAGTCAAAGATTGGTAGTTTTTGTCTCTCAGAGCTCTAAAGAGACTTTGTCGCAAGCGTGTAGTGTAGAATGATTCGGCCACTTGGGACACAAAAGGAGACCTCTCATAGAGTTTACCCACCCACCCTGATGAGTTGGCATTGTCCGTTCAGCCCCACGAGGTGCAGAATGAAAAATATGGCTCCTTGCAACATTTAGCATAACCATGCAAGGAGTGAGTTTTTGCAATCTGCACCTCGTGGGGTTGAACAAACAATGCCAATGCATTGGGGTGGGCACGTAAATGCTAGGAGAGGTGTGCCCCAAGTTTGTGAATCGTTCCAGACTACATGCTACTGGCAAAGTGACTTTGCTAGTAGCGTGTAGTTCGGATGATTCAACCACTTGGGGCATGAAACAAGACCTCTCCTAGCGTTTGCCCATCCACCCTGATGTGTTGGCAATGTCTGTTCTGCCCCACAAGGTGAAGAATGAAAAATATGGCTCCTTGCACATTTCTAATGCATGAAACTAACACTTTTTCAAGAATGTATCCACTGTCCTCATGGTCAAACGATGCGGAGTTTACAAAAATTGAGATAGGTTATTGTGGATGATCTCCACATGCATCTATAGGTCCAAAGGAAACATTCCCAGGTGTCACGAAATCTGAGATCTACCTCATCAAATATTGACAGTTTTTGCCTCAAGGCTCTTAAGAGACTTTGTCGCAAGTGTGTAGTCCGGAACGATTTGGCCACTTGGGGCACAAAATGAGACCCCCCTAGCATTCACCCACCCACCTTGACACATTGGCGTAATTGGTTCAGCCCCATGAGGTGCAGAATGCAAAATTTCACTGATTACACCTTTCCATTGCACAAAATTGAAGCATTTTGCAAGAATACATCCACTGTCCTCACGGTCAAATGATGTTGAGTTCGCAGAAAATGAGAAAGGTTATTGTGGATGGACCCCACATGCATTTGTCGATCCAAATGAAACATTCCTGCATGCCATAATTTGAGAGAACAATCAGTCTAAAGTATTGCACATTTTTTGTCTTCGGGCTCTTAAGAAACTATCTCCGTCTGATGTAGTGAAGAATGTTCAAGAGGCATGGAAACCGAAAGGACATCTCCCCTAGCATTCAATCACCCACCTTGACATGTTGTCGCTAACAGTTTAGACTGATGAGGTGAAGAATGTAAAATATCACTCTTGGTCAAACATATAGAAGGTGAAATGAGGGTGTAAAGCCAAATTCCACAACGATTGTCTGCATCCTCTCTGCCTATGCCAAAATGGGATGTTTGGAACATGATACATGGACATCCATCAAAGCATAAAGGATATGGGAATTTCTATAGATGTTGTAGTTGCAACTACCCTAGAAGACATGTATGTAAAATGTGGAAGCATAAACAAGGCAAGTGAACTATTTGACAAGACACCTTAAAGAAATAAGACCTTAGAATTGTCTCTTTGTCTTCCTCTATACCTCATTCTGCTCTTTACATAACCCAACTCTAAGCATCCATGTCATAATTTAGCATAAACAAATATTGAACAAGTATGTACTCATTTAGCATAAATTAAAATGAAATGTTAAATATAGATTTCATATGATTGCCATTATGCTTCTTTTTTATTAATTCTTACTAATTAGGGTATTCATATAGAAATATATATATCCATGTATTCTTACAAAATGCATATGGGAATTTTATCAAATGTTGTAGTTGCATGGAATGATGCCTCAAAGAAATGCGGTCTCATAGAATGTCATGATTGCACGATATGCACAAAATGGATTTGTTGATAAGGCTTTAGAAACTTTCAAGCAAAAGCAATTGATGGGTGTAAAGCCAAATTCCATAACCTTTGACTACATCCTCCGTACTTGTGTCAAATGGGATCTTTCAAACATGGTACATGGACATCCATCAAAGCATAAAGCATATGGGAATTTTGAAAAATGTTGTAGTTGCAACTACCCTAGAAGACATGTATGCAAAATGTGGAAGCATAGATAAGGTGAGTGAACTGTTTGACATGATGTCTCAAAGAAATGTGGTCTCATGGAATGCCATGATTGCAGTATATGCACAAAATGGATTTTTTGATAAGGCTTTATAAACTTTCAAGCAAAAGCAATTGGCGGGTGTAAAGCTAAATTTCACAACCTTTGACTGCATCTTCTCTGCTTGTGCCAAACTGAGATCTTTGAAACACGGTACATGGACATCCATCAAAGCATAAAGGATATGGGAATTTTGTCACATGTTGTAGTTGCAATTGACGTATCTGAGACCTGTATACAAAATGTGGAAGCATAGAGAAGGCAAGTGGATTGTTTGACATGATGTCTCAATGAAATGCAATCTCATGGAATGCCATGGTTGTAGGATATGCACAAAATGGTTTTGTTGATAAGGCTTAAAAGCTTTCAAACAAAAGCAATTAGAAGGTATAGAGCCAAATTCCACAACCTTTGACTTCATCCTCTTTGTCTGCACCAAAGTGGGATCTTTGGAACATGGTACATGGACATCCATCAAAGCATAAATGATATGTGAATTTCGATAGATATTGTAGTTGCAACTTCCCTAGAAGACATGTATGCAAAATGTGGAAGCATAGATAAGGTGAGTGAACTGTTTGACATGTTGCCTCAAAGAAATACAGTCTCATGGAATGCCATGATTGTAGGATATGCACAAAATGGATTTGTTGATAAGGCAAAAGCAATTGGCAGGTGTAAAGCTAAATTCCACAACCTTTGATTGCATCCTCTTTGCCTGTGCCAAACTGAGATCTTTGGAACACGATACATGGACATCCATCAAAGAATAAAGGATATGGGAATTTTGTTAGATGTTGTAGTTGCAACTATCGTAGGAGACATGCATGCAAAATGTGGAAGCATAGAGAAGGCAAGTGGATTGTTTAACATGATGCCTCAAAGAAATGCAATGCCATGATTGTAGAATATGCACAAAATGGTTTTGTTGATAAGGCTTTAGAAACTTTCAAGCAAAAGAAATTAGCAAGTGTAAAGCCAAATTCCACAACCTTTAACTGCATCCTTTCTACCTGTACCAAAGTGGGATCTTTGGAACATGGTGCATGGACATCCATCAAAGCATAAAGGCTATGGGAATTTCGATAAATGTTGTAGTTGCAACTTCCCTAGAAGACATGTATGCAAAATGTGGAAGCATAGACAAGGCAAGTGAACTGTTTGACTTGACACCTCATGGAATGCAATGATTGCAAGATATACACAAAATGGGAATGTTGATAAGGCTTTAGAAACTAATTGTCTTTCTGTCTTCCTCTCTACCTCATTCTAGTCTTTCCATAACCCATATAGAAGGTGAAATGAGGGTATGCTAGACCTACAGACAGTGTAATGAGAATATGATATTAAAACATGGAGTATATGATATTGAAACATACTTCCATTTAAGTTGTACACCTATTTACATTTCAAAATGCAACGTTAGGTGAGTTTCAATTGTGGATCACAATTTTTTTGCATAAACTAGATAACAAAATGGGTAAAAACACAAACATGTCTTTGCTCATTAATACAAAAATAACTATCTTTGGTTTACTGAAAAACATCAAACTTTTGTCATTTTTAACATGTATCTTGTATGTTTAAAATGTAAGATGAGAAATTATCTATGATTATCATATCAAATCTAGTAGTTTCAATATCATGATTATTATGAGATGTATACAAAAAGAGTCTAGTACAACAAATATGCATGCAAAATGTGGAAGCATATGGGAATTTTATCAAATGTTGTAGTTGCATGGAATGATGTCTCAAAGAAATGTGGTCTCATGGAATTCCTTGATTGCAGGATATGCACAAAATAAATTTGTTGATAAGGCTTTAGAAACTTTCAAGCAAAAGCAATTGGCAGGTGTAAAGCCAAATTCCACAACCTTTGAATGCATCCTCTCTGCCTATGCGAAACTGAGATCTTTGGAACACGGTACATGGACATCCATCAAAGCTTAAAGGATATGGGAATTTTGACAGATGTTGTTGCAACTGACCTAGAAGACATGTATGCAAAATGTGGAAGCATAGACAAGGCAAGTGAACTGTTTGACATGATGCCTCAAAGAAATGTGGTCTCATGGAATGCCATGATTGTAGGATATGCATAAAATGGATTTGTTGATAAGGCTTTAGAAACTTTCAAGAAAAAGAAATTGGCAGGTGTAAAGCCAAATTCTACAACCTTTGACTGCATCCTCTCTGTCTGTGCCAAAATGGGATCTTTGGAACACGGTACATGGACATCCATCAAAGCATAAAGGATATGGAAATTTTGGCATATGTTGTAGTTGCAACTGCCCTAGAAGACATATATGCAAAATGTGGAAACATAGACAAGGCAAGTGAACTGTTTGACAAGATGCCTCAAAGAAATGTTGTCTCATGGAATGCCATGATTGTAGGATATGAACAAAATAGATTTGTTGTTAAGGATTTAGAAACATTCAATAAAATGCAATTGGTGGGTGTAAAAACAAATTTCACAACCTTAGCCAACATCCTCCTTGCCTATGCCAAATTGGGATCTTGGAACATGGTATGGTCATCCATCAAAGAATGAAGGATATGGGAATTTTGTGAGATGTTGTAGTTGCAAATGCCTTGGTAGACACATGTATAACCTCAAAGTGTGGAAGCATACACAAGGCAAGTGAACTATTTGACATGACACCTCAAAGAAATGCGGTCTCATGGAATGCCATGATTGCAAGATATGCACACAATGTATTTGTTGTTAAGGCTTTAGAAACTTTTAAGCAAATGAAATTGGTGGGTGTAATGCCAAATTCCACAACCTTAGCTAGCATCCTCCTTGCCTATGCCAAACTGGGATCTTTGGAATAGGGTATGGACATCCATCAAAGCATAATGGATATGAGAATTTTGTCAGATGTAGTTTCAAATGCCCAAGGAGACATGTATGCAAAATATGGATGCATAGACAAGGTGCATGAGCTATTTGACATGATGTCTCAAAGAAATGTGGTCTCATGGAATGCCATGGTTGTAGAATATGCACAAAATGTATTTTTCAAGGACGCTCTCAAAAAAATTGAATTAATCAAACACTCTGAAACACATATTGAAACTAATTGAACATAATATCATTTCATGGAAACATTGAAGAACACATACACAATATCAAAACTTTTAAGCATGATACATTATCTATCCTATAACCATAATTGATCATCATATATATGTAAAATATCATATACATAATGTCATGAAAATAAAATATAGCATATATATATATATATATAAAGCCATATAGGCATGTATAAACAAAGCCATATAGGCATATATACAACAATATACATCGGAAAAATAGAAAAGTATGTTTACAACTTGCCATATAGGCTTACAACAAAATGTCCCAAAATCAAATATGCTATGGAGTGTTATGAAATAATCGATGGCCCTTTCTTAGCCGTGAAGATGGAGAATCAGTCAATGAATCATCCTCTCTCGTTCGTCAACTAGACCTACTGGATAGAGATTTTTGAAGCTCCACTTGTTAATACAATCAAATAATACGCACATTAATATAGAAAATATGAAATTATATACAACATGACATAAATAATCAATCACTTACCGCAAGTTGATGATCCCTCTTGATCATTTGTTGTCTCTCTTCATTGGTAGTTGCATGAGTTGGAGTTCTAACCTCTTGTGAGAAGCATAAAGAAGCAAAATTGAGTAAACATGAATATTATTTTTGTACATTAAATGGCGTGAGATAAAAACAAGAAACACATAATGACATTTACATGTTACTGGCTCTTACCTTAGTCAAAGGATTTGCAGATGAAACAATTGCAGCAATGCCCATCTTCATTGACTGACGAATATGAGGAGTCTCAAGCTCTGTCATCAACTAAAACTAGAGTTCAAGGTTATTTGACCAAAATCTACAAAACATTATTTAAATGCATAATGATTAGAAATGGTAAACTTTACCTTAGTGAAATTGCCTCTATATCTGGCCCAACTAACTCCTCCTAAGGGTGAAGCTCCAACATCCACCTATTCATCATCAAATCGTCACTAAATAAGATTACCATTGATATATGACAAAAAGTTTACATGTACTATATTTACTATCTTATTATGTAAATTGCATACCTGTCGACTTGACCTCTCGTAACCTTGTCGTGGATGACTGATAGATGTAGGATGAATAATTTGACCCTGGAATTTCATAACGCATACATTACCTACATTAATTTTGACTTATAATATCTATTAATATATTTAATTAGAGATTTCAAATACAAATATAATAAATTGCAAAACCTTCTAAAAATTTACTTGTGAATCAATACCAAATGTACTATCCAACAAGTCATATGTCGATACAATATCATCCAATATGGATGTGTCATGCACCTGCTCTTGCCACTGGGTGGCCTCCTGCCCTTGTGTGACACAGTCCTGAAAGTGTGGATCATCCTCTCCAATGTCTGTATCACGAGCATCCTCCAATCCATAATTGCATAATGCTCCACATGATCAAAAAAGATGCAGGGATCGGCGATGCCTGCTACTCTCACCCTCACCAGCTTGGGAAAGATCATTGCCATGTTGTGCTAAAGACTAAGTGAAGGAGCTCAGAGAATGTAATGTCTCCACCTCAACACTCTCCTTCAAAGATGAAGGGAGTGAGATATGTTGTAGCCTCCTTAGGGGTCTAGCAGGACGGTTCTTATCACGACGTGCCCCTGCTCTATCCTATGCAAAGCCACCGCCTTTGCCTTGGAAATCCTATATGTCAAAGTAGTTTGAAATCTGGTTGAGGACAAAATCGCAATAGAGTTTCCTAAAAAATACTATGGGACCTCAAGGTTGTTACATGGTAGCTCATAAAACACCATCCACCACTTATCCCAGAAGTTTTTGGATATTCCTTCTTGCACACACTAGTGAATGGGGAATCTTTTACAACTCCGGTGTAATGGTTCATTTGTTCTAGGATTGACAAAAAGTGCACATAGATCATACTTCAATTTTATTTATCTTTAACTTGTCTGTATGATAGTTTGTCTGCATAGAATCGTCGGAAACTCTCCCTATAGTCTTCCCATAGCTTGATTTGGTTTTTGATTATCAATGTGGGAAATAATGGACTCTAAGGAAGTGGCAAGGGATCTCCGATGATCATTGCTTCCATTTGGCGGTTATAATTGTTGAACTAAGTTTTCAAGTTGTTTTTATTGTTTTCAATTTCCCCTAAATAATTTTGTTGTGTGTCACGAGGGTGGCGAGGAAGTGAAGGTGGAGTTCGAGGAGGGTTTTGAGCCTACTCTTCAATTGAATTCTCATCTATTGGATTAAGGCTTTGGGGTGATTCATTGCCTGAAAATTTTAAAATAGAAATTCAATGAAAAAAATGAAAAACAAATTCAATTCATTTGAAAATTTACAAAAAAGATTCAAACCCTACCTTCTTGAGTTTGCAGACTGTGTTGAGCTCATGCACGATGGGAACGACAAGGTGGAATTGTGTTTCGGTGTTCTTTCTTCTTCAAATTGCTCCAAACATGATCACGCAATAACCCTAGCGTGTTTTTTGGCTCCATAACTGAAAATGAAGTGAAAATGAGAACTCGTGGCTCTTCGCTTTTTTTTAATGTTTAGCAGGTTAAAACGTGATCGTGTTGTAACATGATCGCATTTTAGGCTCGGTATTACCAAGCCTAAAATGCGACCGCGTTATAACTGTTGCAAGTATGAGAATAACTAGTGTTGTCATTGATGTCAACATTCTCATATTGCATTAATGAGAAGGATTGGATGAGCTGTGTGCTGAGGATATTGAGGAAATTAGTCTCAATCAGGAACAGTGAAGAACAGTGATGACATTAAGGTAAAAGTCCAAGATAAGATGAAGATCAGAAGATGCGGTTTAAAGGGTTTGCAGATATGAGTCTTGAGATGATCCAGTAAAGTTTTCAGAGGTCTGCATAGCGATCTGAAGAAGTTATGACTGCTCTAGTAGAACCGGTTCTGACAAATGTTCAGTGGTGACAGAGTGTCACAGATTGGTCCGGTGAGCTCCGGAATTGCATTATCCCATTCTGCGGATTGGAGGGAGTGTTGAAGAAGTTTGTGTGAAGTGACAACTAGATTTGTTCATGGTTTGGAGGTCTGGAAGCACCTTTTTCATTATGACAGTGATGACAGACTGTGTTCTTGAAGTTTCGGATGAAGAACAGAAGAATTCCAGTAAGCTGATAAAGTGCGGATGTTCTTGATGACTCAGGAAAGGTTTTGGTGATTTTTGGATCGTGTACAATTCTTATTGGCGGTCCGCATTAAAGTTAGAGTTTGCATTTGAAGAATAACCACGGATATTGGTGTTCTTCTTGAGACTGGTCGACCGGATGTATTACACGTCTTGCGAATGATCTTGTAGGTGTTTGCCGACTTAGATGATTGTTCCTAAGTCGATGCCTTGTATAAATAAGGGATTGTGAATTCATTTTGAATCGTGTCTTGGTGTGGATGAGTGTGGTATAGCGAAGAAGAAGAGCGAAAAGCAGAGCAGGAGTTTTTGGGCTTAAATGGAACTGATCCAGGCATGGTAAAGATGTCAATCTCCAGTTCAAGTTTGTGATACTTGTTACTTTGTAGACAGTGTGTCTCTTATAGGCAGTGTGCCTCTTGTGAGCAGTGTGCTCGGGCAGTGAGCCCTAATTGGCATGTGCCATCTATTTTTCTTGTTCTTCTAACAAAGAATAATCCTTGGGTTAATCACCCCGTGGTTTTTCCCTTAACTGGGTTTTCCACGTCAAAATATTGGTGTCTCATGTGTTGATGTGTATCTGCTCTGATGTTTATGCTTTATGCTTTCATGAGTGATTAATTGATATGCTATTAAATAACAAAGAGGAGTTAAGTGTTTTGAATTAGATGCAAGTTTTGCACAACTGATTCACCCCCCCTCTCAGTTGTGTGCCCTAAATCTAACAATTGGTATCAGAGCTAAGTTCCTCTAAAAGGAGCTTAACCGCTTGAGGAGATCTAGGATGTCGTCATACAAGAAGGATAGTCTGAAGTTTGATGGAACCAACTTCTCTCTTTGGAAAGGTCGCATGAAATGTCACTTGGAGTGTATGGGAAAGGCGTACTTGTCCATGGTCACAAAAGCATATGTACCTCCACAGGGTGGTCCGACAACTCTAAATGAAATCACAGATGCTAAAAACAATCTGCGGACCAAAGAGGCTCTTCTAAGCGCATTAACTGACTCAGAGCTCTCAAATGTTATTGACCTACCAACTGCCTATGAGATCTGGATTAAACTGGAGCTTCTGCATGAAGGAGATGAGTATGTTAAGAGTGCAAGGTTGCAGAGTCTCAAAGGGAAATTTGAAAGACTGAAAATGAGAGATGATGAAAATATCACTACCTTTATGCCAAGAGTAAATGAACTGGTGTGTGGAATTAGGAATGCTGGTGGATTTTTGGATGAAAATGAGATTGTTGGCAAAATTTTCAGATCCCTTCCTGCTGCCTACAAAATCAAGGTTGCTGCCATTGATGAATTCAGAGCCCATACAACTGTCACAAGAGACCAATTGGCTGGCAAACTGGCTGCATTTGAAATGACCGAGTTTGGAGATGATCCCCCCAAGACTGAATCTGCATTCAAAGCCAGTGCCTCTATGAAAGGTAAACAAAGTTTTGATCCGGGAGAAAACTCTTCAAGGAAGCTGTCATGGTATGAACAAGCAAGAAGAGACATGGAAGTAGAAGAAGCAGAAACAACTCAACTTGAAGCCCTTATTGCAAAGAGACTGCCAAGAGGATCCGGTAAGTATGAAGGAAAATTACCCTTTAAGTGCTTCAACTGCAATAAGATTGGTTATTTTGCCTCAAGATGTCTGGAAAGATCTACAAAGTCAAATTCTAACAGACAAAGGTTCCAAAGAATTGTTATTATGTTCATGAAGAAGATGATAATGAAGGAGTAACAGATGATGAATCAAAGATAAGAAACAAATCCGGAAATGAATGGGTGTTTATTGCCATCAAGGAAGAAGATCCAATATTCTCTAAATTTGTCAATCATAAGGTTGTAGAAAGAGCTTTGGCTACCCAAGTTGAAGATAAGGATGATTGGGTTATTGACAGTGGATGCTCTCACCATATGATAGGTGACAAGAACAAGTTCTTAGATTTGGAAAGGTATGAAGGAGGAGTGGTAAAGTTTGGTGATAATTCAGCTGGTAGAATCAGAGGAAGAGGAACTATTTCTTTTAATGGAAGAAACAAAAATGGTAATGTGCTGCATGTTGAAGGTTTGAAGCACAATCTTCTCAGTGTTGGATAGTTGGTAGACAAAGGCTATGATCTCCGATTCAAGGATGGCAAATGCAAAATCTTTGAAAGATCCGGAACAGAGATTGCATCCGGTACTCAAACTAAAGGTAATATCTTCCACTTGGTTGGTGCTGGTAAAAGTTGTTTGTTTGTTCAAGTTGATCAGAGTTGGTTATGACATAGAAGGATGTGTCATATAAATTTTGATAACATCATCAAGATAAGCAATACTCAGGCTGTAAGAGATCTTCCAAAATTGGTAAAACCTACAAACAGTTTGTGCAAAGAATGTTAGCTGGGTAAACAGAGTAGAGTCTCGTTCAAAAGCAAAGATCAGTCATCTACCGGATTATTGGAACTAGTTCATACTGATCTATGTGGTCCGACAAGAATCAAGAGTATGCAAGGTGATAGATATTTTATGTTACTGATTGATGACCATTCCCGGATGATGTGGGTTACCTTTCTGAAAGAGAAATCAAAAGCTTTTGAGAAGTTCAAAATCTTCAAGGCTATGGTAGAGAATCAAACCGGATTAAAACTGAAATGTCTGAGGTCTGATAGAGGTGGTAAATTTACATCCGGTGAATTCATAGATTTTTGTGAGAAGCATGGTATAAAGAGACAGTTATCTGCTCCTAGGACTCCACAACAGAATGGAGTAGTAGAGAGAAAGAACCAGACCATCCAGGACAATGATGATGGAAGCAAATGTTCCCCAGATGTTTTGGAGAGAAGCTGTCAACATTGCAGTCTATACTCTCAATCAAGTTCAAATCATAAGCAATACCAGTAAGACTCCTTATGAACTTTGGTTTGGCATCACTCCTACTGTGAGATATCTCAGAGTATTTGGTAGCAAATGTTACATTAAAAGAGATGAAGATCTTGGAAAGTTTGATGCTAGAAGTGATGAAGGAATTTTCTTGGGTTACTCCACTCAAAGCAAAGCATATCAGTGTTATAACAAGAGACTAAGAAAGATGATAGAAAGTACAAATGTGAAGGTTGATGAGGGAATAGAGAAACCCTTAAGGTTTTATGAGTATGATGAAGATGATCAAGATGGTGTTCTGACTCAATGAGCTCAATCCTCTCCTGAAAGTTAGATTTAGACTGATCCGGTAAATCAGGAAGAAGAGATAGGTCTGAATGAGCTTGATCAAGAAGCAGAAGTGCAAGAAACTCCCAAAGTTCCAAGGTATGTAAGACTGAACCATTCTGAAGATCATATTATATGTGACAAAAGCAAAGGTGTGCAAACTAGAAGGAAAATTGCTCAAAATTCAGATGAATGTTGTCTGATTTCAAAGATTGAACCTAAGACAATAAATGAAGCCTGCAATGATGAAAATTGGACCAAAGCAATGGAGGAAGAGTTGATGCAAATTGAAAAAAATCACACTTGGGATCTTGTTTCTAGACCTAGTAACAAGAATGTGATTGGAACCAAATGGGTCTTCTGGAACAAACTAAATGAAGTTGGTGAAATAATCAGAAATAAAGCCAGATTAGTCTGCAAAGGCTACTCTTAAATAGAAGGGATTGATTTTGAGGAAATCTTTGCTCTGGTGGCAAGAATTGAACCAGTCAGACTATTTCTTGCATTTGCTGCCTTCAAAGATTTCAAAATGTATCAGATGGATGTCAAATCTGCTTTCTTGAATGGTGACCTAGAAGAAGAGGTGTACATTGAACAATTGGATGGATTTTAGTTATCTGAGCATGGTGATATGGTCTGCAAATTAAAGAAGGCACTATATGGTCTAAAGCAAGCTCCAAGAGCATGGTATGAAAGGCTGGACAAACATCTTTTGAAGATTAGTTTCAACAAAGGTACTGCTGATAGTAACCTATATTTCAAAATTGATCATGAAAACATCTTGATTGTTGAAGTATTTGTTGATGATATCATCTTTGGAGGAAGAGACAGTATGTGTAAAACCTTTTCAAATCAAATGAAAAGTGAGTTTGAAATGTCAATGTTCGGTGAAATGAATTTCTTCTTGGGTCTGCAAATTACTCAGACAAAGAAAGGAATCTTTATCTCTCAGACCAAATATGTGAAAGAACTATTGAAGAAATTTGGAATGGAAGATTCAAAGCCAATGAACACTCCCATGGCTACTGGATGTAAGTTGAGCAAAGATGATGACTCTCCTAAGACAGATCAGACAAAGTACAGATCAATGATTGGAGGATTATTGTATCTCACTCAAACTAGACCAGATATAATGCAGGCTTTTAGTCTTGTGGTGAGATTCCAGGCTGATTCCGGAGAATCTCATGTCATGGCAATCAAAAGAATTTTTAGGTACTTAAAAGGAACAGTTGAGTATGGTCTATGGTATCCTAGAGATCATAAGTTTGCTCTTCATGCATATACAGATGTAGATTGGGCAAGAGATGTGGATGACAGGAAGAGTACAAGTGGAGGAGCATTCTTTTTGGGAAAAAGGTTGGTTTCTTGGCTAAGCAAGAAACAAGAGGCAAAATCCCTGTCTACAACTGAAGCAGAATACATTGCAGCAGCAGGAAGTTGCACTCAACTTTTGTGGATGAAGCAAATGCTAAGAGATAATCAAGTAGAATATGATGAGCCTATCACAATTTTCTATGATAATTCAAGTGCAATAAATATTTCTAAGAATTCGGTGTTGCATTCTAAGACCAAGCATATATCTATCAAATTTCACTTTCTGAGAGAGCAAGTGAACAAGGGTGAAGTGAAGTCAGATTGGAGTATGTGCCCTCCAAGGATCAGCTTGCAGATATTTTTACTAAACCTCTTACCAAGGACTCTTTTGAGTATCTCAGGGAGAAGTTAGGGGTTATTTCCCCTCTGGTGATGAACTAGGATGCACTGATGTGCATCAGTCCGATGGATATCACAGTCATATCTTGTGATCCGGATTGATGGGAGCTGCTACTCAGGGGGAGCAGTTGGTATGATTCTGATGTGTTAGAATTGCAAGTATGAGCCCTTTGCCATTGATCTCAAAGGGGGAGAGAAGACATGTGAAAAACAAGTGGTTGATGATCAAAGGGGGAGCAGTAAAGGAAGAGAAGACATGTGAAGAGTTGTTGCTAATAGGGGGAGCTGTGACAGAAAGGAGAAGTTCTTGTCTTGATAGCTTTTCACATCACATGTTGCCATCAATGACAATGGGGGAGATTGTTGCAAGTATGAGGATAACTGGTGTTGTCATTGATGTCAACATACTCATATTGCATTAATGAGAAGGATTGGATGAGCTGTGTGCTGAGGATATTGAGGAAATTAGTCTCAATTAGGAACAGTGAAGAACAGTGATGACATTAAGGTAAAAGTCCAAGATAAGATGAAGATCAGAAGATACGGTTTAAAGGGTTTGCAGATATGAGTCTTGAGATGATCCAGTAAAGTTTTCAGAGGTCCGCATAACGATCTGAAGAAGTTATGACTACTCTAGTAGAACTGGTTTCGACAGATGTTCAGTGGTGACAGAGTGTCACAGATTGGTCTAGTGAGCTCCGGAATTGCATTATCCCATTTTGCGGATTGGAGGGAGTGTTGAAGAAGTTCGTGTGAAGTGACAACTAGATTTGTTCATGGTTTGGAGGTCCAGAAGCACCTTTTTCATTATGACAGTGATGACAGACTATGTTCTTGAAGTTTCGGATGAAGAACAGAAGAATTCCAGTAAGCTGATAAAGTGCGGATGTTCTTGATGACTCAGGAAAGGTTTTGGTGATCTTTGGATCGTGTACAATTCTTATTGGTAGTCTGCATTAAAGTTAGAGTTTGCATTTGAAGAATAACCACAGATATTGGTGTTCTTGAGACTGGCCGACCGGATGTATTACACGTCTTGCTTATGATCTTGTAGGTGTTTGCCGACTTAGATGATTGTTCCTAAGTCGATGCCTTGTATAAATAAGGGATTGTGAATTCATTTTGAATCGTGTCTTGGTGAGGATGAGTGTGGTATAGCGAAGAAGAAGAGCGAAAAGCAGAGCAGTTGTTTTTGGGCTTAAATGGAACTGATCCAGGCATGGTAAAGATGTCAATCTCCAGTTCAAGTTTGTGATACTTGTTACTTTGCAGACAGTGTGTCTCTTGTAGGCAGTGTGCCTCTTGTGAGCAGTGAGCCCTAATTGGCATGTGCCATCTATTTTTCTTATTCTTCTAATAGAGAATAATCCTTGGGTTAATCACCTCGTGGTTTTTCCCTTAACCGAGTTTTCCACGTCAAAATCTTGGTGTCTCATGTGTTGATGTGTATCTGCTCTGATGTTTATGCTTTATGCTTTCATGAGTGATTAATTGATATGCTATTAAATAACAAAGAGGAGTTAAGTGTTTTGAATTAGATGCAAGTTTTGCACAACTGATTCACCCCCCCCCCCCCCCCTCTCAGTTGTGTGCCCTAAATCTAACAATAACTTCCTAGGACCAAAAAGTGGTTTGGCCACTTTTTGGCCCCCCATCTTCTTGCACTTACCCGCAATGTAGGATTTAGATGGAGCTGTTGAGATGCAAATTGAAAATCTGCATACTCAATTCCACCAAGTACAAGAGCAAAGGGCAATTTTCATAGCACAAATGAAGTAATTAAGGGAGGTAGTCAACTTGTGGTTGGCACAATTAATGGATCTTTTGGTGGATGTACAAAAGATGATAGCTTGTATCGGGATTCGCCCCCGCAACTTCCAATGTTGAGGTACCATTGATTGAAGTAAAGGTTCACATCCACTAGTTATAACAAGCTACTTTCTAGTGGAATAACTAATACAACTAGTTGCATACTATCTATAAGAATATTTTGCCTTAGTAGGGAATAACACTGTCAATTTTGCATTATTGGATGATATAATTTTGGATGATTAAGATCACATTTTAATTATTAGATAGAGCTCACATGTCTCGAGGACAAGACATGGTTTCAAACTAGGGGATGATGTTGGAAAACAAAGCCGACTAAGTACAGATGAGTTGCAACCATTGTAAGTCATAATAATAGTAATGTGGCACAATAAGATGACTCATGACATCTCCTAAAGGGTACAACTACATGAAAACAAGGATAGGGACATGTCCCTATATACAAAGAAGCTATAAGAGAAGGATGACAATATTGGACACGAGTAGATGTAGATAAAGAGATAGAGAGATACCAAGAGAGATAAGGAGATACAAAGATAGAGATAAAAGTAGAGACAACAGAGATATATAATAGATATAAGAGAAGATATTGTGAGAAATTGAGAGATTGTAATATATATAGGAACTGATTAATATATACCACTTGATATTATAATGAATATAATAAGGTTTATGGATTTGATATATGTATGAATGGTGTTTATATAATGTTTTATTTACTTTGTGTATGTTGTAATCCACTACACTAAGCTATAATCCACCACACATATTCATATTTTCTTCCTTATCCATCACACTAGGGTAAAATACAACATTAATAGAAAATTAGCTTAGAACCACGATCTGTGCTTCCTCTTGTCAACAACTCCCTTGTGCAATGTGCACTCTCTTCTCAACGTGTCCTTTTTTATCTTCTTCTAGGCATTCAAATGCCATGTGGCCTCGTATCTGCATCTATAACAAGTACCACTAAAAGTCCTTCCATTACCTCCCCTAGTTTACCTTCCCCTTCCTTGGAAGTCTTCCCTGTGCTTCCTCTTGTCAGCAACTCCCTTGTGCAATGTTCACTCTCTTCTCGGCGTGTCCTTTTTTCTCTTCTCCTGGGAATTCAAATTTCATGTGGCATTCTTATCTACATATATAACAAGTACCACTAAAAGTCCTTCCATTACCTCCCCTAGTTTACCTTCCTCTTCCTTGGAAGTCTTCTCTATGGAGTCCTGTGCGCTACCACTAGATTTTGTGGTCTCTTTTTGTCTATATCCTTGCTTTTTTCTTTGCTTGTTCCTTCTACCATTGCCCTTTACCCTGTACTCTCTATTGCTTCTTGGAAAACTCATCTACCCTCAATGAAAGCTAGTAGGCCCACCCTCAACAGATTGAATTGGCAACAAACAAATCTCATCCTAAAGTTCATTTCACAATGTGCACTCTTCTTAGTGCATCTGAATGTTAAGCCTATATAAATCCTTAGTGTATTCCTTGACAAACATTTGTCTCTACTACAAATTCTAGAAGTTTTTGAACAAATTCAAATTGTAGTTTGTTGGTAAGAATTCACCCTTCAATTGTGCCACCATCCAATCACATGCGGTGATCTTTGCCTATTCTTCCCTACCTTTTCTTTCCACACACAGTCCCACCACATGGCCACATGCCCCTTTAACCTAGTGGTTGCATGCTTAACTCTCTTAAGTCTTCAATGGATTCAAACTCAAAATAATTCTCCAGCGTGTGGATTCAATCCAACAACTCATTAGGAGCTAGACCTCCTAAATAACAAGGAAGATCAAACCTAGGTTTGGTTCCTACTTTCATCAATGCCTTAGAAAATTCATCTTTACACTCAATTCTTCTTTTAAACTGGAAGCTTCTTCATTGCATGGTTCTTGAACTAGTCTCTTCTCACCATTGACATCTTTAGCTATGACCATTACTCATCTTTGTGTGATCTCAAGGGCTTATAAGCTCACTTCAATAGCTCTTATATGTCAACAAGTTTACCATCATGTTGTTCCCCTCGATCACCCTCAACATCATGTTGTCCTCTCTATTTTTTTTCTACCTCTTTTCTTATTAACCATCTTCTCCTATGGATAATGCAACACATGCACAAGCTTTGCTATGGGTTACATCCAACCCTTTTGCTAGCATAGTTGCAACTAGGCTTTGATACCACTTGATGTTGTCACAAATAGAGAGATCAATGAAAGACAACCTATTGATGCAACTAAAACATAGAAAATGGAAATACTGATGTTTAAGTACACAACAAAGTAGATTTAGAAGACAAGACCAAAATTATAATATTATCAAATGCTCTGACATGGAAGACAGAATTCAACATCTCAACAATGAGTGTACACACCCTTGACACAACAAGACATTACAATGTTGAAGAATAAAAATGTTGCTACAATATTCTATGATTGTAGGCTATGTGCCCAATACATCAATTGAGAGCCTTTTGAAACCATTTTCTTGGATCTACTTCCTCAATGCTCGTATTCTACTACCAAACTTCATGAGCCTAAGCTCAATCAGAAAGCATTCCATGTCCTTCAATCCCCTAAATTGTTTTCTAAATGATGATGAATGATGCTTATAAAGTGAGTGCAAGCAATTAGGATAAAGTGTGCTAACCACAAGATGTCACAATGCTCTATGTACATGAAACATGTGGAAGGACTAGAAGGGCCCTTTTGGGATGAAAGTGGTGTGTCGTAAGATATTTACATTGAAACTCAATGCAATTCTAATCATGAGCCTCCCTAGGAGCAATAAGCTTTGAAATGTATTCAAATGTTGGCATGAAGCTTTTGTGTTTGCCACATAGTTTGACTGTCTTTTTTGATAAGACATTTAATAAGTCACATAATTAACCAACAACTAGTCTTGAGAATCCACATAGATTTAATGTAGAATCAATTCATCATGAATTATGATATTAATTGGAAGCTCTGGAATTAGTTTGTAGTGCCGCATAGTAGGATCTTGAATCTATAACTTGGGTGTGCTGAAATAGTGAGTAGAATAGAATATGCCTTTGTAGTGTGTAGTCTTTTGTAGTGAGACTATGATGATTGGAACCCTAGTAGAATCTTGGGAAACATACAAAACATAGAAGGAAATATTTTTGGGTGATGTAAGGTTGCCTAGTCCCTAAGTTGCTCCTACATCATTAATCACTTGCCATAATTACCAATGAAATTGGAATCCATTGTTATAAGGTCCAAATGGTAGATAAGAAAGTAAAAAAAATCGTAAGACACAAAAGTTAGAAAAAATAAAATATGTTGTAAATACTAAAGAGGAAAATATAATCTTCTTATACCCACAAGTGGGTATGTGAAAAGGCATCTTAAAGTTATATGACCAATTTAAAGAAATCTTATTAAGAATTCAAAGTAAGAATGTTATTTAGAAATTGGATATTCAACGGAGTTGTTGGAAAATATCTTGGATATGTTTACAATGTGGTAATTAAGTGAAGTGCTTCTGGATTCAATTGTGTGTGTTTTTGCATCAGAAAAAGTAGGATGTTTCGGATCATACACAATGATCCATCATCAGGAAGAGGAGAGTTATGTTTAGATGGCAAACATGACCTTTTTAAAGGAATAAGTGGAGAAGAAATGAAAGGAACGAAATACGAAGGGCACAAGGAGAGGAGAGAAAATAAAATAAAACAAAAACCAAGAAATATAACAAAAAACCGAAGAGAATATAAGTACCATTTAGAAAAGAGAAAATTAGTGTAAAACAGATCAATCAAGAAACCATACAAACAAACAAAAGCAAAGATAACTAAGAGTATACCAACACAAGTACATAGATATATATGTACATATACAAATGTGTGTATATGTATAAAACAAAATATTTCTATTTCAACAATATATATATACCCCAAGTATAATATATTATAAGTAGACTAAAAAATGTGAATAAGTACATACGGATCTATATAAAAAACCAACCTAAGCAAAACAAAAATGGTCCCGACTTAACAAATACATAATACAATAAGTGACAGAGAACCGAAAATGAAATAAAACTAGTAAACCGTATAATAAGAACCTCTATATATTACACTAGGCAAATCCAAACCAAAAAATACCCAAATAACCAAGTAAAAAAGAAAGATGATAATAGTAGTAATAATAATAATAATAATAATACCATAAGCACAAACACTAATATTGAAAATGTACACCCCCCTAAAAAAAATAAAAGAAAAAAAAAACACACCCACACATAGAGTTGAATCCAGAAGCACTTCACTTAATACTGTCATGGACTGTGGAAAACTCATGCTTACTAATATGGTAATTGTATAATTTCCTTGGAAGCCTCTTTGTGCACAACTTCTAGTGCTTTAGATTTATCCCTTTTAAGTGAGAAATCTACTTTCCATTAATAATTACTAATACAATACCATGATGTATCTCATAAATTTTAGGAAACAGAGAACACATATATGAATGTAGTTTAGTTGTGACCATAATATTTTGAAATTACTCTAAATGTTGTTGTGAAATGTGGAACTCTATTATGTGTTAAGGGTCATATTTGTATTTAGTTTTGTTATTGTGATTGATTTCTTTATCTAATGTGGAATATTCATATTTAGTATGTTGTTCAGACATATAGATCAAAATGAATTGGATTTTGATAAGATTTAGTTTATATGTTTAGTCATTTGGTTTTTATTCTTAATTTTCTACATGCTAAATTTTAATTGTTAGGAAGATAAATGATGGGACATACCGAGAAACAACATGGCAAATCAAATTTCAACTTAGTACATTGATTCAAAATGGGTCTTATACATTGTTCATATCAATTGCATCCCCAACACGTTCTATTCTTCAGGTATTTATATCTCTCTACCACACATTTTGTGTCATTCAAATGTTCAAATGAATAATTTGATCTTTTTATATCTAATAGTGTCATTTTTAAAATGTGAAAGGTGCGATGCAATGATCCAAAGGTTGACCCTCCCCATTTTGAGACTCCACTAATTGGACAAGACAATACAATAGCTCGACATGGAATCCATGGATTTTACCAACTTTTCATTGTGCAAGTAAATCCTTATTGGTTGGTACATGGAAATAATACAATATTCCTTACACAAAAAGTGCATACAGGGCCATTTAATGGTATTTTATATGATTATATACGATTAGAGGAGCCTGATGTGCCATATTAAGGAATCGAGGTCAAATTGTAGATGAACATAAATTATATGATTATCAAAGTTTTACAAGGAAATTCCTTGGTGGGAATAAAAAGACATCTTTAAATGTTTGGAAGGATCCTTTAATTTTTAATATTTTTATTTGAAAATATTAATATAAATACCTCTTAATAAAATCAATCAATATAACTAAGGTGTCATGGCCCAAAACCCCTCACTTCTTCCTAAAGCAAAATAGCTAGAATATAGTTTAGAAATATTTTTAACTATGGACTCAAATTTGATTATTAAGTTGAGTAATTTTTGACTTTGAAATTTGATTAGGGAAAATGCTTGGCATGGATAATGATTGACTTTGGTTACTAAAGCAATGTTTGAATTGTTTGATAATATAAATATGTGGGATTTGTTTATGAGATGCGATTATAAAATAGGACTCTCAATAAATTCATCTTTTAAATGATAATACAAAGAATTTACTATGGTTTAATTATATCCCATTCAATACAATGATGTTTTGGTTTGAGTGCGTGTGGGACAAGTGATGTCAGAAGCCAAACAAAGTAGAGAGGGTAGTTTGTTCCATGGGGTTAACTGATTGTTACAAAAGGTGGTAGTGCAACGACACACCAATAGTAGGAAGAATGGAAAATGATGTGATAGTGCATCAAAGGAATGCCACAAATACATAGTTAATATCGGTTGAAGAAATCAATTAAGAGATCCTTGGGTGGCAAGAAAGTAAAGCATTAGTGAAAGGGGACAATTATTTGAGGTGACATTAATTGAACGGAAAAGTATAACGCAAAGTGCTAGCTAAGAATCAATGATAGGAAAAGTGACCAATCTTGTGTAGTCAAAATTTTGATGAAATCATAGAAGTCTAAGAAAACATTGAATGTTGTAGAAAATCCAAGGAGGATGTTTGGAGAATTATTATGTAGTCTAAAACAAGAATTGGATGCAAAGGAGAAGTCCAAATTGAAATAAGATATAAGATAAATACAAGACATATGAAGAGGAAGCATTCTTTTCAAGGTATTTTCAAATTGTGTATTTATTTCATTCTAAATTTTTTTGAAAGCATAGAATTGAAGCAAATAAGATTGAAAGAGTAGGAGAACTTCGAGTATGTAGTGGTCTTGATGAGTAGTAGAGATAAGGAAAGGGGAAAGTGTAGAAGGTGTGGGCAAGAAGACAACATAGAAGGTAGCGACAAATATCTTGTTATGTACTGTAGAGTTTGAATCTTGCTTTTGTTGCATATCTATGTCTAGTTAGCTAACTAGAGACTTAGCCCTCGATCTTTCAACCCTAAAATTAGTTTCAATGGATTTTGTGATGTTTGGTATAGATAAAATAACTAGTACCCTAAGGCACTTCATTGCATAGAGGAATTTTACAATCAATCTTGTGAATTTATGAAATGTGTGTATAAGGACTCCAAATAAGTGCCTTGTGGTCCTAGTGGCATAAGGGGAATTTATGTATTAATGTTGTTACCTTGTGGTCCTAGTGGCATAGGGGAAATTATGTAAAAATGTTGTATAGTTATGAGATCTCAATTGGATAGGTGGAGGTTGCAACCACCTATATATATATATATATATATATATATATATATATATATATATATATATATATATATAAGGACAACAAATAAGTACCTTGTGGTCCTAGTGGCATAGAGGAAATTATGTGAAAATGTTGTATAGTTATGAGATCTCAATTGGATAGGTGGAGGTTGGAACCACTTGGACATTGGAGTTACAATGCTATAATAGGTGCGAAAGAGGTCATTTGAGTAGGTGATAGATGGGTAGGTTTGGTGAGATGGTATCCCTAAGTTATCTAAGCTTGGGCCCATGTATTGAGAAAGTGTTTTGTGTCTTGATTTCCTAATATGATTTTGCATTTGCAATTTGAAGATGGTCTTATTTTTTGTTGCATAATGTCTTGAGTTTACACGAGGTAAGGAGTTGCAATGTTAAAGGTTTGTTAGATGGCTGTATCATACATTAGAGTAGTTGTAATGTTTACAATAGTCTTAGAGTTCACACACATTGTCCTCATTACCTCATATGGAACAAAGCACCTACTGTGACTATGGGTGGGTGGAACAACAATCCTACTCATTTTGCTTGGTCAATTAGAGTGAGTGTCGAAATTTGCATAGTGGATACTAGTGACATTGTGCATCTTGTGTTTGTGTGTATGATGCTTGTAATTTATTTGTAATCATCTGCATAATGATTATTAGAAGTCTAGACCATATCTATTGTACAAGGCTAACTTGCAAGAGTCATAGAGTTTGGAAGTTATGTGCAAGAAGATGGGCTATAAGGATGTTTACAACAAACAGGAGACACATGGTAGAAGAAGATGGGCTATAAGGATGTTTACAACAAACAAGAGACACATGGTAGAATCATAGTGGCATAGCAAAAGATAATGGGTTGATGCCTCTTTTAAGTAGATAATCTTCAAATTCTTGTAGAAAGAGGTGCCTAAATATTAGAGATTGAATTAGGAAATTGTGATGTATAAAATGAATAACCATTCAATGTAATATTTATAGTTTTGATAATTGTGTGACTTTAGGAATATGTATGTATGTAGACTTATCTGAAGCATAGAATCTTATGCTTTAACATTACATATGTAGTCATAAGTAAAATGAAGTGTTAAATGCAAAATGAATCCTAAAGATTTTGTGATTTAAGATATTTATTTGACTAATGAATAATAATTGTAAAATTCCAATAAATGTAAAGGTTGTTCTAATGATACATAGATCTTATGGGCACAAGGAGATCAAACCTTAGTACTCATCAAGATAGCATCATGTAAGCTCACCCCTAGCAAGGTAGGCATTTGGTATAGAGTTGTTAAAGGGGGTGAATAGGACTCATTAATTTATTATGTTTGAAACCTAAAGTTGCAACAACCACGAATGAAGCATATGGTAGGTAATGAATGAGACTTAACCATTGTATAGGAGTACTAGTCCTTAGAGGAAGTCATTCTCATTTTGCACAATTAGTGAGATGGTTCACACTAATTTGTGTGCTTTAGTATCTAATAAACCAAATCCCTCAGTCCTTTATACTGTAGATCGTGAATCCCTCGAGTGGTGCAAGCATGTGGAGAGTGATAAGACAAAGAAGCATGTTCGGCCAAGGTTAAACTATAGATCGTGAATCCCTCGAGTGGTGCAAGTAACGCGAGAAGGGTCCACATGGAATGTAGGACTGGGCCCTGCTAAACCATTGTTTTTTGGAAGATCAAAAGATCATTGGCAATGTGCTTAGTTGATCTCCAGATTGACTAAATCCAGTGCGCGGTATCACACCATGTTTCTGCGAATCCCAGTTCCCCTAGTAATTCTTCCTATAAAGATTGGATAATCACTTCGCTAGCTACAGGCCCATCTGACGATCTTCCATAGTTGTTCTGCAGGAAACACATTCAGTACCGAAGCAATGTGTTGTTTAGAGCTCGAATGGGCAACATTTACGTGTGTTCGTTCAAGAAATTCTGGTCTGGATTTTTGCATGATGTTTGTTGTCAATAGTGGGCAGTAAACTACAAATGAAAATCTCAGTGCAGTCAAAATAGGAATTGAGCAGTGAAGAGGAAATAACATAGAGGCCAATGGAGGTTGAAATTATTTTAGTATTAAGGACACAAAGAAGAAGCCTTAGAACATTTATGTATAAAAGAGTGTAGAGTTGTTCGAAACTAAGGTTTACATTTTGTAATAAAATCACTTTAATGACTTAGTGTTAATATTAAAATGTTTAGTTAATTTGTGTTAGTTGTTAGGAGTTAGTTTCATGTAGGGTAGTATAAGGGAAGTTGTATGGAAATGTAATGCTTTATAAGTATTTGCATAATACATTGTAAATACCTGAAGCATTACTATTATATTTAATATATTTTGATGTTATTTTTAACAAGAGGAGACCTAGTCTAATGGAATAGAACGAGGGACGAAGTGTTCCAAAAAATACCAAATAGGGAGTATTGCTTAACCCAAGAATTGAAGAAGGTAGCTCCGACGATGTTTAATTGTAAAAGCTTTAGAATGAACATAGAAGTGTGGGTAATCGGAACTAATCGAAATGAAGAGATGTTTTAAGTTAAGAGAATGTTCCAACAATGTAAATGATTGGTTGACAATTTTCCAATTGACTGATGAAGTTGGATTTTAACGGGATCATCAGGAGGCATTCTAAGAGTTAGTAGTCGCACAGTAACATGGGAACTATGTGAAGCAATTCCAAAGCTATTATTTGTCAAATACCCATTACACTGCCAAGATGAATTAAGTTCACCCTTTGAAGAAACATGGCACAATAGTGGTGGAGTACAACTCTAAATTCTTAGGTCTTTGATGTATGTTAGATACATCCAAGATGAGACCAAAAAAATGCCAATAGATGCAATAGTGGCTTATAATATGACATCTATAGAAGAGTGTGCACCCTTGAGCCAACAACACTCTTTGATGTGATGTGCAAGGAATAGTTGGTGGAAGAAATGGAATGGAATGGAAATGGAATCCTTTTATAGTCTATGATGTCGGGCGACCTAATTTTGGATCTATAGGTGTCTTATAATATGTGAGACTACCTCATACTCCTAGTATGCAAGAGGCACCTAACTATGCTTCTAATATGAGGCATATATACTCTACCCCCTACATGATTTGAACTTGTGACCTCACTTTCAAGAGGACAAGTTTTTCACCAACAAGCCAACTCAGGTTGTATCATTTTAATGGCAAAGATCCATATCCAATTGAATCATCCCAAGAACTATAGAGCTAGTTGGCATCAAGAATGTAGATGAGGGTTCAAGATTTAGAGAAATCAATTTTATCAAAAACCAACCAAAGACTTCATGTGCAAATCATTTGGTCAAGGGGGAAATCGATAGGATTCTATAATATTGTAGTCTAGAAGAAGTTTCCCACAGATTGCAAGGCAAAATGTTCAAAACAAAGATAGTAGAGTGGAGGCAAAGGAAGCAAATGCATAGAAAGGACATCAATGACTTGTTTCAAGTGTCAAGGACCACATTTTACAAAGCATCAAGGCCAAATAAATACTTTAAGAATGTGTCATCAACATCAATACAAATAACCTCAAAGGGAAGTATGAAGTCTAACTACTAGATCCATTCCCTAGTTGAGAGGGCATCAAATGGAGCACTAAATGATGGTGACCGAGGTGATGGGTAAGATTAGAACCGGGCATCTGCCAATTTTGATTGACCCCATACAACTTGTAGTTTTCTTTCCCCTACTTATGTGACATAGTACAAATAGCTTGCAGTATGAGAACCGAGGAAGTGTAGAGATGTCCTCAAGAGTTTAGTAGACTATTAGTGGTGAAGTTTAAAGATGCTTAGTAGATTTAAGTGATTTCAACACTCACTTAGATTTCCTTGTCACCCAATTAGGATCTTATTCAATGTGGTCATAGGAATTGATTGGTTGGAAAGTCATAGGACTACTATAGAATGTCATAAGAAAATAATTAAGTGTCTAGATGAAAGTAGTAGCACAACTAAGATCCAAATGTTTGTAGACTCATCACTTGCAATTCATATCATATTGATGGTCAAGAAATAATTGATGCATTGACATAGACAGTATGATGTTAGCACAATTGTGCAAGAAAATAATTTGCATTGGATTATCATCTAATCTTGTAAGAATTTGCATATATTTTTCCAATAATGTTACAAAAATTATTTCCAAGGAGGGAGATAGATTTTGTAGTTTATTTGAATCTTGGAACACAATTACTAACTAGAGTTCCATATTACATGGCAATGTTGAAGTTGAACAAGCATCAAATTTAGATACAAGAGTTGATTGATAAGTGTTTTGTGAGACCAATTGTGTCTCCATGGGAACACTAGCTATTTTTTAATAAGGATAGATCATTAATATTCTACATAGATTACCGACAATTGGACAAGGCAACCATTAAGAACCTGTTACCATTACCACATATGTACGATGCATGTGTGTTTTCAAAGATAAATCTCAAGCCCATAACATCTAATATGGATCGAGGAGGAATATATACACAAAATGACATTTAGGACAAGGTACAATCATTTTGTATTTGTTGTTGTGTCATTTAGATTGACAAATGTGATAGAAACTTTCATGTGTTTGATAAACAATGCATTTTGAAAATACTTAGACAAGTTTATTCTAGGTTTTTTGGATGATATTTTGGTGTCTTCTAGGAATGAACAAGTGCATGTGCAACATTTAAGTATGGCATTGTAATGTAAGAGAATAAGTTGTATAGTTTTTTTAAAATGCTTATTCTTTCAAAGGGAGATCCAATATTTGGGACATATTATATTAGGCAAAGGTATAGTCATGGATCTAATAGAGATTAAAGTGATATTTAAATAGTCAACGCCAACAAATGTAGCTCAAAAGTCAGAAGATTTATGGGCCTAGTAGGTTATTACCAATTATTTGCAATGAGTGTTTTCTTGAATTGCAACATAAATTACCTCATTTCAAAGAAAATTAAAGAAGTTTACATGGCCATACTATTGTGGAAACACCTTTTAATACCTATGAAGTGGAGGTTTATGACTAAATCAATTTTATGAGTGCTAGATATAGATAAAAATTTTGTGGTGTGTACTAACACATCCAAGGATGGATTGGGATATTTTGATGTAGGAAGAAAGAACAATTGCATATGAATCTAGAATGTTAAAAGACCATGAACAAAACTACATGGTTACTAGCCTAGAATTAGTAACAATTGTTCACACTCTGAAAATGTGGAGATGCTACTTGGTAGGTTGCATGTTTAACTTAAGGACATTTCACAAAAGATTGAAGTATTTGTTCACTTAACCAAGACTCAATGTGCAACAACATAGGTCACGGATGGAGTTTCTCAATGAATATGATTTTGATTTTGCTTACATACACGAAAAGGAGAACATTGGCAAATACACTAAGTAGAAGAACCCTCTTGAATGTTAAATAGATATTACATAATAACTTAAAGAAATTAATCCTTGAGGTGTAAAAATAAAATCAAAATCAAAAGGGAGTAATTGTAGTATTAGAAAGCAAGAACCAAGATAAAAAATTCTTTGGAGTTGCAGTTGTACTTGTAACCTCTAAAAAATTGCATGAGCCTACATGGTAATCCAATGATGAGTTGTAGTCCTAAACATGTACATCTTCTAAATGAATCAAAGTAATTCTTTTCCCATTTGCTATTATAGTATATGTATTCTTTCTTCCATCATGCATAGCTTTTCTATCATACTGCCAAGGTCTACCCAACAAGATATGACAAACATCCATAGGCATAATATCACACAAGACTTCATCATGATAAGATCCAATATGAAATTTCACCAAACATTGTTCACTCACTAGTACCTTATGATCATCCTAAATCCATGCTATCTGATAGGGATTAGGATGTTTCAATCTTTCCAACTTCAACTTAGTCACCATCTCCTCTGAAACTAGGTTATCTGAACTACCACTATCAATTACAACTTTACAACACTTACCTCCTGATTTGCATTTAGTTCTGAATAGACTTTTCCTCTGTGATGGTTCCTCATTTGTCTCTACTTTAAATAATGCTCTCCTCATCACCAATGATTCTCCTTTCTCCAGATTGCAAACTAAACAAGGTGATCTAACAGGTTCTTCTTCAACATAGGTTGCTCTCCCACTATTCTCTGTCTTCTTGCTTGTACTACCCTGATTACATTCAAATGCTCTATGTCCTTCACCTCCACACTTGAAACAAGTACCTCTAAATATCTTCTTATCAAATCCTCTTCCTTCTCTTCTGTATCCTTCATTCCGATAAGCACTAGGATTTCCTCTCCGGTAAAAATTTCTATCATCTCTCCAGTAAGCATTGTTATCTCTGTCATCCTTTCTAACTGGGTTGTCAAACTTGTTCTACTCCACAAATGATCTATCATATTCAAAAAATGATCTTCCCCTATGAAATTTACCTCCTCTGCCTCTCTTTCTCTGATCATGCTTCTTATTCATCTTTTTTTCAACTTTCAGGGCAAATTGATATGCTTCTTCCAAAGATGTCATCCTTACCAAACTTAGTTCTTCTTGAATGTTCAATCTCAGTCCATTGATATATCTAGCCACTTTCTCCTTGCTTGCTTCACTATGTCCTATTCTTATGATCATCTTATGAAATTCTTCAGTGTATTCCTTCACAGATTTCTCATTTTGTCTTAGGTTCTGCAATCTTTTCAACAATTCCAACTCATAGTCGACGGGTATGAATTGATTCTTCAACTTTGTCACCATCTGGTCCCACTTTGTAATCTTTTCTTTTCCTCTTCTATTTCTTTCCAACTAAACTTCTTTCCACCATATAGCAGCATGCCCTTTCAACTTTGTCTTTGCAAATTTCACCTTCTCTAGATCTTCAATCTCCTCATATTCAAAGTATTCTTCCATGTCATTTATCCAGTCAATCAACTCTTCAAGGTTCAAATTACCAGTATAGTTCGGAACATCAACTCTAGGTCTCTTTCCAATATTTGAAATAGCTCGTAACATCTTTATCTGATCTGATTATTCTTCTTAATCACCTCCTAGGGTTTCGCCAGTGTGTTCAATAGATTGAAATTCTTCCTCATCATCACTTTCAATATTAGGTCTCGGTGTCAATCCTCTTCACCTATCTTCTTCAACAACATCCAAATGAATTCGCATTGTTCTCATCAATTCCATCATCTCATCCATTCTATTAGCCATTGTACCAACAGGGGGAATTCTTTGCGGTGGCATCTTCCTAGGATCAAGTGCAAACTGCCTCAGGTTCGGCGATCGGGCTACAAGCGACAACTGCCTCTTAATCAACAGTCGGTTGTGCACAAGTAACCTACCTCAGATCGGCAATCTGCTTACAACAAGATCTTACAGAATCCCCTTCACCAATTCGCTCCAAAGAATCAAACTTTCACTCTGATACTAATTGGTGCAGTCACGGTAGGAGGATTCATAGAATGAACTGTCCGGACCGTGCAGCAAGAGTAAACACAACAGAAACAACTCAAAGAAATAAAGCAAATGCAGATTCAGTCATTCAGTATATCATAGAATTCAAAATAGAGATTGGTCGGCAACATGTGGGCTTACAATTAGGGCTAACAGGCCTGATTACATACATGCGCAAGATAAAGCTTTGAATCTCCTTTGCACAAAATCTAAACTATCAAATCTGTTTTATGTCAATAGATTGATAACTACTTTCCTAAGGATCTATTACATCTTTGTATATCATTTCTGGACTAATAGATTCCTCCGTGTCGACCAAGGAAGGTCACAAACTCCAATGATGAGTTGTAACATGTTCACAGATAGGTCAGACCTAAATGTATAGAACACTTCCTCAAATGAATGGAACAATGTGCGGACCCTTGGAGAAGGTTGGCCACGAACCACAGAACATTGAATGATGTGTCAATGAGATCTACGAGTCAAGGAATGATCCGCAAGCCTTCTCCTTCAGCTGGTTATCAGGAATTGTTAGAATGCTCTGCTCTGAGAAAATAGTCAACTTCTTATAGCAATATATTTCCGATAACTGATCCAAATGCTCTGAATTCTTGATATGTTGTAGATGAATGAATTTAGATGCTAAGTCCAGATCTGCAAGATGTAAAATGCCAAAACCGGACCACAAGCTGAGAATTGCTATTGACTGAACTGCCTGAACTAAACTGGAAAATGAAAGAACTGAAATACAAATTTTTTTGGTTGATGCAAGATTTCTCTTGAACCAGGGATGCTCCTGCATCAGATTGAAGTCATCTTGGCAGGAGCAAAGGATTGAAGTCATCTAGTGTAGTCAATGCCTGTGACTTATGAAAACCCTTAGCGACCAATCAAGCCTTGTACTTATAAACTAACCCATTTGTTGCAAACTTGGTCTGATATATCCACTTACATCGAACCATTTTCCTTCCCTTAGGAATTGAAATCAATTCCCAAGTGTGATTTCTGATTAAGGAATCATATTCCTCATGCATAGCATTATCCCACTCAAGTATGCCTAATGCCTCTCAGAATGACTGTGGATCAGAGGTTGAAGCATATAAGTCTTGTGTCCCACTTTGATAGTTTGAATGAGTATGTCTATCATCTGTTGGATCCCCTATGCAAGTGCTTGCACTCTGGAGTGTCTTCCTAGCCCAAAGAGGTCAGATGTGGGTGAGTCAAGTGTTGAATCCTCATCCTCCAAAACCTGTCTAGAAGTAGATGGAGATGACTCCCCATCACTATCCTCACTATCAGAACTAGACGAAGAAGACGCTGCCTCAAGAATTTGTTGTGGATGGTCTAAGTCGTTAGAAGAGTCATCAAACCCAAGTGAGTCCAAAGTAGAAGGAGAAATGTCAAGTTTAGATTCAAAAGGACTCTCTTGAAACTTAACACTCATCTCAATGAACAATTGATGTGTGGTCAGGTGGAGTAGGTGATAACCTTTAACACCATCTAGATAACCTACAAAGATGCAAAGTTTGGATTGAGGTTCCATTTCCTTGTGATTCTTCTTTGGTATATGTGACATGGTTGAAGATCTAAAGACCTTGAAGTGCTCAATTGATGGTTTCCAACCCATCTAGGCTTTAAAGGGAGTGATTCCCTTTAAGGCTTTGTGAGGAACTCAGTTCTGAATGTAAAAATCATAGTTGATTGTTTATGCCCAGTACTATAGTGTAAGGCTCTTGGAGTGCATCATGCAATTAGCCATCTCTTTTAATGATCAATTCTTTCATTTTGCAACACCATTCTATTGGGGAGTATAAGGAATTGTAAACTACAAGTTTATCCCCTCTGCTATACAAAATTTCTCAAACCTGTTGTTAACATACTCACCCCCATTGTCGGTCCAAAGAGCCTTAATGAATTTTTTTAGCAAGAGCCTTGAAGTCTCGAAAGTTGTCGAAGGCTTCAAATTTATGTCGAAGGAAGTAGACCCTGGTGTATCTAGAGAAGTCATGTATAAAAGTGAGAACATACTTTGCCTTAGTGAAAGATGGATGGGGAAATGTCCCTGATACATCACTATGAACAATCTCTAAAGCTTGTGTAGCCCTTCAAGTTTTTCCTTTGTCATATTTCTCTTTGGAATGTTTTTCCTTTAACAAATACCCTTAGAAAATCTAACTCTAGGCAACCCTGTGACCATATCATGCTGACTTAGTTGCTCAAGGTAGCAGTAGTTAAGGTGGAAGAACTGCTCATGTCATAATTTGCTAACTCCATCTGAATGAGTAGGCAATGTTGTAGGAGAAACATCAGGTGCAAAGTGAATGGTGTATAACCTAGCTTGGTGATTTGTGTTGGTGTGAATGGGATATAGTACATAATTGGTTACACATTAGGTCCTATTCATACTTGTCTAGTTAAGTTTACTAAGGGTACATACTTAGCATAATTATCACTTTATGTCTCATGTCATAAGAATAAGACACTTGTCATAATCTTATGCCATCCTATCTTTCACCTTGGTCTATATAACCAAGGGATTCTCATATCATATATTTGAAATATTGTTGTGTCTGTTAGATTCAGGGCACACAACTGAGAGGGGGGGGTGAATTAGTTGTATGAAACTTTCTCCTTTATATGAACTTAACTCTACATTGTTAATTAGCAGCATAATGTAACAAATCAAGAGCAGAAACACATCAACACATGAGACACCAAGATTTTGACGTGGAAAACCCGGTTAAGGGAAAAACCATGGGGTGATTAACCCAAGAAAGTATTCTTTGTTAGAAGAATAGAAAGAATAAAATGGCACATGCCAATTAGGGCTCACTGCCCGAGCACACTTCTCACAAGAGGCTCACTGCCTACAGGAGACACACTGTCTACAAAAAAAATAAGTATCACATACTTGAACTGGTAAATAGCATCTTCACCATGCTTGAGTTAGTTCCATTTAAGCTCAAACCTTCTGCTCTGCCTTTTGCTCTTCTCTTCACTACCACACACTCATCTCCACGATTACAACGTTGAAATGACTTCGCAATCCTTTATTTATACACGACATCAACTTAGGAACAAACATCTAAGTCGGCAAACAACCACAAGAACATTTGCAAGGTGTATAATTCATCCGGTCGGCCAGTCACAGAAAGAACACCTTCATCCGGAAGTATTTCTTCAATTCTGGGCTCCAACTCTAATGCGGACCATCAACACAAACTGAACATAATCCAAGGACCTCCACAAGCTTTCTTGAATCACCAATAACATCCGCACTTCCTCTACTTACTGAAATCCTTCTCTCCTTCATCTGGAACCTTAAGAACACAGTCTGTCATCACTGTCACAAAGGAATAGGTTCTTCCGGACCTTCAAGCCACAAACCAATCTACTTGACACTTCACAAGGACGTCCTCAACACTTCCTCAAATCCGCAGAATGGGATAATGCATTACCGACCTCACCGGACCTATCTGTCTCACTCTCTCACCACTGAACACCTGTCAGAACTGGTTCTACTTGAGCGAACATAACTTCTTCAGATCTTCATGCAGACCTCTGAAAACTTGACTGGAGCATCTCAAGACTTATATCTACAAACCCTTTAAACTGCATCCTCTGATCCTCAACCTATCTTGGACTTTTACCTTGTTATCATCACTATTCTTCACTGTTCCTGATTGAGATTGATTTTCTCAAAATCCTCAGCACACAGCTCATCCAATCCTTCTCATTAATGCAACATGAGTATGTTGACATCAATGACAACACCGGTTAAACCCATACTTGCAACAGTATCATATTATGTATTTGCATCCTTTGATAGACAATATTATTCTCTCATTTTTTGTCTCCCTTGTGATTTCATTGAAGCTCATAGATCTTGGGTGGTTGCCTCCATATCCAATTCTTACATAGTATCAGAGCTTGTAGGATTGCATTATGTTAGTCTTTATTAAGAGATACTGGTTGCAAATCATGGTGGATCTTGAAAAGTTGAGTATGCTCTTCTCTTGCATCATATGATGACTTGGAGAATCAAAAAACTTGATAGAAATACTAGATTTGGAGGGTTTCTTTTTTGTGGCTTTGTATTGCAAGTTCTTTTTGGAGCATGTTGGTGCAAATATGAGCTCACCATTGAGTTCAAGGTGTCTAAAAAAGTTAGTTTAGCCTTTTGATTTGTCCAAATTGGACATTGTAGGAAAGATCTACAAGGGTTTGAAGTTGGGAGGTAGTTGCCAATTTTGGAAGGTAGCTATATTTTTGGAGCATTTCGGGTCAAATATGACCCTGCCATCATGTCCAGAAGACCCAATAATCTAAGGATCAACTGTTAATTCATCACAATTAGACACTTTTGCCCTAGGCGACCTGGAAATGTTTTGCCCTCCTCAGACATACAGATCACAGGCAGAATATTTTGCAAAATATTCTCAGGGGGAATCTCTGCACAATGCCTACATCATCAAATTTGGCACATTGGATTGTCTATTGGGTAAAAGTTATTTTTGTCTACTTGACTATATCTTTATTCACAAGAAAATGTTCTTATTCTTTGGTTTTTTACATTTTTATGTGGATATTTTAATCTTTATTGCAGTCAGCAGGTACTGTAGGGTATGACACCCCTATGTAGGGTACTCTACTGATTGCAAGTACCTGTAAACCCCCAGATCAAGCGCCACGTGGTGCCATAATAGGTGTGGCAGGACCCTACTTGCCAGGTACAAACTAGCAGCAATTTAAAGCAATGTTGACACCAACAAAACCTCCTGGTAGCAAAACAACACCACCCACAGAATATCGACAAAGGAATATATCGGTAGGGGAAAGAATATTATTGTCAATACAGCTCACAAACAACCCATAAACCCCCGACAGTTTACCAAACCTACCAATGAAGGAATATACTGATGGCATTGCCAAGATTTTCTAGTATTTTCACCACAAAGCAGATCTAACAATCCCATAAACCACCTAAAATACTCGAAAGTCATTTCTACTAAAGAAGGGTGGTTTTTTCCTTTAGAACAACGATTTAGGGGTCAAACAGGTGGTTTTGAAAAATATGTCGGTGGTTTCGAGCGTCTAAGGTATATTTCGGCAATCGAGGAGAATATTTAATTTTTTAATGTTGACATCAACATGACATCACAGTGATGTCATATGTTTCTTGCCCCTTCCAACCAAAACTCTCCATTGTAGTTTTTATTTTGCACTTGATTCTTAAAAGGCCATTTTCTTAGTCATCCAGGCTCCTCTTTTGGAGATTTTTTTTAATTTGGACCAAAATTTTGTAGGCTTCATAGTGGTGTAGACGGTTTGTGATTTTGGTGCCTGGTTTTTCCAAAAATTATAGTTCTCACACATGTTGAGCAGTTCTTGTTTTGGGAACTTCAAGGGCTTCGTTTGCCCTCATATAATAATATTTTTGGGTGATTTTTTTTTGAAAGTGCATAATTTTTCAAGTACTTCTCAGTTCTATGATTATATTGATCTCATTTTGTACCAAAATTGTACTTTTAGTTTAAGGCCAAGTTTGGCATTTGCATGTACCAAAATCAAAAGACCACATTGCTATTTTTGGCTAGTGGCAACTGTAATCGCACTAAGTAAAAAGGGCTAAGATCATAATTTGTTAGTGGGATCATTGATTGAGTGAATTTGGGGGGTGACCTTATGGTGGTTAATTGCTTTCATTTATTTGTTGTATGTTCATGCATTGGGGAAAACTCAAATTTAACTCCTAACTCTATATAATTATGCATCATGGAAACAATCGGTATGGAATTATCTAAGGAAAAAAGATTGTACTAGATATGTAGATGAAACTATTTTTGAACCTACTGATGTTAATGCAAAGGTAGTATAGGAGATAAATCATGAGAAAACCCTTGGTCACATTTGTTCATTAGTCTCTTTTTATTTACAATTTCATCTTGAATCATGCAAAACACCTAAGAAGGATTGGAAGACTCTTGAACAATTATATGGTAAAACTAACGAGATTAGCGGAAATCAAATTGAAAATGATGTGATGAATCTTGATCCTAAGGAGTTTGACAAAATCTAAGACTATATCTCCAAGATGAAGCAATTGAGAACATACCTAAAGTATTGCAAGATTAATAAAGATTCTAAATGTGTTGACCAAGCTTGATCCTAAGTATTCAGTATTTTTTCTGGCTTTCACACTCATCAAGTTTCTATGGGAGCTCCATATGTTAGGCCTACTTCTGATGCATTTTCAAATCTTCTAATCCAAGAGGAAGAAAAGATAATTAAAATTGGCATCCTCAAGTCTTCTAGGCCACAAGAATCGGTAGCTAGTGAACCTAAGGTACAGAAAGAATAAGGAATCCTGAAAAGAAACAAAAGAAGAAATAGAACAAACCACATATAGATTATGAATCTTCTCCCTCAAAAGGGAAATCATCTAAGAAGGAGAAGCCTAAGTGTCAATATTGCAATAAACTAGCGCATGATGAACATAAACATTATATAAAGAAACTTAATGAATTGGAGCTTCTTCTAAACATGCTCAAATCAATTCACCTTCAGGGGGTTCATCTTCTTCTTCATCTTCAAATTTAGAGAAACAAAAGGGGAAATCACTTGTTGTAGTCACAAATTCTAAGTCAAGGAGATGGATCTTTGATTATGGAGCTTCACATCATATGTCTTCATCACAGAGTATGTTCTCTTCATTTGAGACTTGTTCATCACCACACATCCTGATGACCAATAACACATATATGTGTGCTTGTGGGAAAGGATCTATTTACATAGATGAAGGATCATTCAATGATGTCCTTTGTGTGCCTTCATTGTCAACCAATATCCTTTATGTCTATCATATCACACATGGTGGAGCAAGGAGTGTTGATTTCAGTCTAGGTTATGTGATTATTTGAGATTTACATAGTAGAGATATTGTCACAGTTGGGGAGGCAAATCATCAATCTTGACTATACACCTTCTCAGATTTTGCTCCTATTGTTCCTTCAGCTAATGTTCACACTCATGTGGACACTTTTGAGGAGATGCAATATGATCATTTAAATCTTGGTGGTCTTTCATCCATTGAGGTTTTTGAGACATGTGTTGATATCTCATCTCCTCCATCTCTTGTTGCTTCTGATGAGACTAGTATTGCTACATCCATGGTTTCTATTGATTCAGTGTAGCAATATATTCATTATCTTCCAAATACACCTTCTTGGGATGAGTACTTGACAGACATTGTAGGTTTGTTTTATGAGTCCTATCGTGCAGACTTGGAGGACACTATTGAGTACATTCATCTCCTCTTTGATTTTGACTCTCAAGGAGTTGCATCATCTTCTTTGGATGTGATGAGGGAACCTTCATACCCTCTTGTTATTTATTCTCCTCTTCACTTGTCACAATTTGGCATTGGATTGGGGATCCTTGAGCAGCATTCAGATTTATCTTCATCTTTGGATCATGTTCTACATCCGTTTCCGCTAGGTTCTGGATTGTCACCTTCTTTAAGTAGGCATGGGACTCCTGATTGGATTGTGGCTTCCTTCAACATCGACATGGAAACACCTAATCAAGTTCAAAGACATCATACATCTTGAGCTTTCTTCCTTCATATTCCTTTCAATAATGGGAAGACTTCCTACATACATCTTTGGTCTTTTTTCTTCCTAAGGGGAGGAAGGTTGTTTGACATTCTTGGATCATCTTTAGTATTCATTATCAAGCATCTACCATCAGTGTAGGAGATTCTACATTGAGGGGGAACTACTTGGTCTCTCTTATTATCTCTTATAGAGGGACTTTTTCCTCACATGGGGTTTTGTTCTTCTCATGATATAGAGAGCATCTTGTATTTTTTCTCTTTTGAAGAGGGGTTTTTTTCCTATGGGTTTTTCTCCTTTTCTCTACTTGTGAGAGAGAGTTTGTACATGGGTATATAACATGGCTTTGTAGCTAGGAACCATCATTGCATCTTTGCATTTGTTTACTTTCCTACGTTGCACTTAAGGGGGGTGTCGGTGTGAACGTGGTATATTATCTAACTGGTTCCACATGAGGTCTTATTCACACTTGTCTAGTTAAGTTTACTTAGGGTACACTTAGCATACTTATCACTTTATGTCTTATGTCATAAGATTAAGACACTTATCATAATATTATTCCATCCTATCTTTCACCTTGCTCTATATAACCAAGGGCTTCTCACATCATATAATTGAAATATTGTTGTATCATATTGTGTATTTGCATCCTTTGATAGAATAGTATTATTATCTCATTTTTGGTCTCTCTTGTGCTTTCATTGAAGCTCCTAGACCTTCAGTAGCTACCTCCATAGCCAACTCTTACAATCTACCCTTCCCAAAGCTACTAGTTTTCTGTTGTGCAACTCTCTAATCTCAACCGAGTCTGGTGAGAAATGAACTCTCATGCCCCTCTCTATGTGGGTAATCTGATACATTAATAGGAGACTAGCTAAAAGAGAAGGTACGCTTAGAACATTTGTGAATGCTCCACCTTCAATTTCAATAGACCCTCTCCCTGCAACTGTTGTTGGAATTTCATCTCCCGAAGTGATAGAATACATGATATAAGTCTCTCAGGCATAAAATTTAACTTGTGAAGAACCCATGTGGTGTGAGGCACCTAAGTCAATGATCCAAGATGGAGTTGATGAAGGTGCAACTGCAACTAGAGCCTTGCCCTTAGATTTCTCTTTACCTTATTCCTTTGTATTAGTAGGGGGTTGATGAATATTGTTTGATAGACTTAGGGACCCCTATGTTGTTCTTCTGAAGAAGATGTGAGAGGTGGTCAATCTGCTTCTTCATACATTTGTGCTCATCATGCCCAAGTTTCTTGCATTAGGGACACTTAACTCTTTCTTTCTTAGGTTTCCCTTGGTTTGAAGAGTTTTGAGTGTTATCTTTGGAGGACTTAGTTTTCTAATCTTTATTGGTCTTGTCCTTTTGATTATTTTACTTCTTCCTTTGTTTTTGGAACCCTCTTGTTTCCCATTCCCAATAATGAGGGCTTGAGGTTTTGAAGACTTCAGTGTGCCCGTCTATATTAACTTTTCTTTCTTGCTAGTCAATTTGGCAATAAATTCATCTAGAGAAGGCATTTTCCATGCTACTCCAAGAGAACTTTTGGTGGAGTAGAAGGTAGAGACAAAAATAGAATTTATTCAGGATCTGATTTGGAGAGTACATAAAGAACAAGTGGATCATCCTTTTTTTCTATTCCATATTCTTTTAATTGTAGCCTTAGTGATTTAAACTTAGTGAAAAAGTCCTCTAGGGTGTAAAATGTAGTTGGGCTCAAACTTATGAGCTCATTCTCTAACTTGTGACATATCATTTCATCTAGCTTCCCAAAGAGGTTTTCTAATGCAATCCAGACTTCGTTAGGTGTTTTCAAAGCTTCTATATGGAAGAGGAGTTCAAGAGATACAGTAAGACACAAAAAATTGAAATCTTGATCACATTTTTATACCACTTTACTTTAGCATCATCATTAGGTGGTTCAATCTCAGTGCCCATTTTTACCCTATACAGACCTTTGTTGTTTAGCACAAGTTGTACTTTAAGTTTCCAATCATGATAGTTGAAGGGTGTTAGAGGCTTGATTGATTGAAGTGAATCCATTGCTTACAGTAAATGTTATTGTAGAAATAGAAGGGAAATAAAAATGTGGAAGGAAAGTAGGAAGTGCACAAATACGCAACACAAAAACACCCCCCTTGATCCAATATTTTGAAACCCCGAATTTTGGCACTTTATAGTTTTAGTGCATAGATGTTCCTAATGGAACAACCATGAAAAATGACACTTTATAATTTTAGTGTGTAGACATTCCCAAAGGAACAACCATGAAAAAATATCCACTTTTTGAAAAAAATGGCACTCAAACCTGAGTTGCCTATCAAAAGTTACAATAGTTTTAATTTTCATCTTTTAATCTATTTTAATTTGCACTACAAAAAATAGGTTAACTTCAAAATACATGCTTGAAGAGGGTTTGAACTAAAGCATCCACTAGTAGACAACTCATATTTCAGCCCCCCCATGTGACCAGGGAGCTAAGGTGTATGGTGAGCAACCTTCCCTTCTCTGTTTATGTCACCTGGGTGGAAATGTTGATGTCACTAAAGAAGGGGTGATTTGTGAATAGTGCTCTTCCTCGCTACCTAGAAATTCACGTGTGGTCAGTCACCATACCTTTGCATGCAAAAATCTATGCACATGTTCCAATAGGATCAAATTTTGGCCAAGGGCCTATAAAAACCTAGAAAAGGATTTATGTGATTGCCTTCTATTTTGGTATGATTTCCAATGTGTTGTGTTGTCCCTGCAAAAAACCCCAAATATTGGTTGTCATGGAATATGGACGTAGGTTTTGTCATCTTTTGGATCCAATGGCGCAGTCTGTTTTACATGAAAATGCTCCATGTGAAAACCTCATGTGCAAATGCTTATACATAAAACACCACTGCACACAACAAAACCAATTCTAATGTAATACAGATAGTGTTTTGAGAAAAAAAATCAAGAGTAATTACCGAACTAGGCAATAGAATACCAAACTTACTCTTATACCATATAGGAGTGCACCAAGATATTCTGGATCGAATGCCTATACCAGTTCGAGCCATGTGAGTCAAGCACAAACATAATCTTTGTTGCAAGCTAAATTAAAAACACATAATGGAAAGAAAATACAAAATTATAGAATGAACATGAAATGAATGCAATAGCATGAATGAATTACCTCATGAAATGGAGATGTACATATAGGAGAAAGGAAGTGCAACTATCAACTAGAATAGTTGTGAAGGAGCCTAAGAATCTACACATAACTCCCACTAAGAATGGTGGCAAGCTAACTCCACAAGACTAGCAAGATAACTCCATGAGACTAGCTAGCTAACTCCACAAGACTAGCACACCTAAGCAAGCTTAAATCTAAGTGTAGGAATAATCCATGCATAGGAATAATCCATAATAAACAAACAAGTAATATCCTACATTAGAAAACAAGACCCTAATTCCTTCAATGCAACACTCAATACAAGTAATATCCTACATTAGAAAATAAGACCCTAATTAATTCAATGCAACACTCAATAGCTTGTCTCTTAAGACTTATTCCTAATGTTTGCATGCAACCATGATGTTGCTGTGAAGTTTAGACATGGCTATATTTATGTGACTTCATCCATTTGGTTTGGAGTGATTTGCATGGTGTTTCTTTCAGTATTAGCAAATGGGCATGAAAACCATGTGCAACCTTAACCACTGGTGACAAGTTTTGCTTGCACCTAGCTATTCAATAGATTGAAGTCATCATCATTGAGATCCTTGACCAACTACCTTACCTATAATATCTCCAAGTCTTGGTAGGCAAGCATGAGTTTCTCACCAACCTAGGTCTACCACTTCATTGCAACACTTAAAATCACCTTCCCTTGTACAATATCAATATCAATGCTTACATTTTCTTCCTTAAAAATGGTCAAAAAAGCAATCAACACCTTAAGTGCTTCAATTGGCCTAACTACTAAAACTTCATGATCTTCTTCTTTATGAGCCTTCTACAACCTTCTCTTATGCCTTCTACATGGCCTCTTCTACATATTACTTTGCTACTACTTCAACTACAACCTTGGCTACTTGAGTTGTTGCCATTCTTAATGCCTAAAAGGTGTCCTAAATCCTAGCATGTTCATTAGCCCTCTATGCATGTAGTTTTTCTATGGTGGGTGAGTATTGAAGCAAGGGTGAAAAAGATTACCAATGGCATTAAGCTACTCATCTAATGGTGCATTAGGTGTAGAAGCAACAATTCTAGGGGAAGGATATATGTGTGCATAGACAAAAAAATATTGTTTGAAAGCTTACAAACACACGATAGACTCCCCAATCATGAGGCCTTATGTTAATTCTTGATCTCATTTTGCATCCAAAGTCATTATTTGTATCTCAATATGTGCATATTTCTATGTGACTATGTGCTAAAGCATATCAGCTTGTCTTTCTATTGTAACTATGTCTCGAAGTACCTTATCAACACATTCCTAGACCATATATACTTTGGTGTGCATGGCCTCCTTGACTTTGTGCACTTGACTAGGTTTATTTAAAAATACTACCGCAACTACTATATAAATTGTAATTGTATTGCCATCAATTATGGATTTAGGCACTAATACAACATCTCAAATTGCCCCTTCCTAATACTTGTTATGTATCCCTTATTGGCATGGGGAACATTAATTATATCAATGTAGTTGTGGGTGGCCTTTAAAACTAGGTGCAAGGGAGGGGAGAGAAAATTATTGAATTCTATTTAAATAAAAATATGGGTGCTTGCCCAAACCACAAAATTATGGAAACCCAACGCCTTAAAGTGAAATCATACATGGGAGGGTAACTTCTTATGCAATACCCTACGGTCCTTTGGGCATCTCTTGTGGCTGTAGCACCAAACAATGATTATGTGGGTGGTAACATGGATGGATCCAATAGTAGTGGTGTTACTTGTGGAGGTTGGAATTGTTGTTGGTTGTGGAGGTGAAGTGGCTACTTGTTGAGGGAGCAATAAAGGTGCTTTTGGAAAAGGTTATGGCACAAATGACCCATTTGTTATCTCCTAGATGGATATGCTAGTGGGCATCGACATGCACATACACTTTTTTTGAGAGGAATCATTAGAGGCAATTCCTTTCCCTTTTCTTTGGTGCATTAATTCTTTTGAATCCTAGACACTAGAAAGTCCTTCCACATCTCCTTTTGATTGTTAGGAAACATGGAACATAATAATGGGTTGTAGGATGTCAACCATAAGAGTGCAATGCAATAACCGCATGCATTGTGCCTCATCCATCAACACTATTAGAATATATGGGAGATATGTAGACTCTCAATCTCTATTGCACAACTAAAAAATCATGCAAGTGCAATGGTGGAAAATTTTAAATTTTCTATCAAGGTAAGCACAGTAAATCAAGTGCCAGCCTATATTGTCTTATCCATCTTTGCTTGAGATCCATAACCCACCAATCCATTAGATCCTTATATGTAGTGAGTGTAAACTTGTTATGTGGGTGGAACATAAATATATACTATGTAGACATCAAATGGCGAGGCTCCTCCACACATTCCCATAGTGGCATCCCCTAAAATTCCAAGACATGCAAAATTAGGAGTGCACAGTAATGGAACTCAACATAGACTCCCTGGACTCTTCTGCATTGGCAATTAGGTAACCGACATAGGAAATGTCGAGACATATATCCCTTGTGTTGAGCTACAAGTCATATGGACCAGATAGCACTTGAACCTAGAAATTGACATTTGCTACTGGAGTGCTATACCAACTAAGCTACTGGCCCCTTTGTGATCGGCCCATATTTGTCAGTCTGGGTGTGGCTTATTTCCAACACCCCCTTAAGCCACACTGCAAGTGCTTGGGGCTTCTAGACTAGCTCTGATACCAATTGTTGAGCTATAAATCATATGGACCAACTGTCTAATGCTTAAGAGATTGTGTTTTATGCCTGGGGCATAATAGATGTCCCAGATTGTTGTATTGTCACCATGCTTGGTTTGAATGATGATTGTGCCTCTTCCCACAATGGGAACTTTTTCATTGTTCCCCATCTTGATTTCATTTTTTATGTTGTTACCTATGGAGGCAAATAAGTTTTTGTTACCACTCATGTGGTTACTACATGCACTATCCAAGTACTAGACTTCAACACTACTCTACTCAACAAAATTGCATACAGTAAACACATTTGACTATTTTTGATTTTTAGTCTTGTTATCATTTGCTACATGATCATTTTGACTCCCTTGATCACATTGTTTCTTCCTACACTCACTAGCATAATGATCAAATTTTTGACAATAATAGAACTGCACATTACTTTTGTCATACCTTTGATTTGAACCATTGTTCCTCTTGTTGTCTTGGAAGGCTAGCTTTGAGGTGCATGGCTCCTTTTGGTTGTTTGAGCTCTCTTTTCTATAGTAGCCTCTTCCTCTATCTCTTTGACCTTTACCTCTATTGTTTCTTCATCTTCCCCTACCTCTTATACTATTTTGAGCCTTGAAGGATTGCTCTAGGGAAGGAGCATATCTATTCATCCACTGCTCATGGGTTTGTAGTGAACCCATCAACTCATCCCCTATCATCTTGGACAAGTCGTTGGCCTCTTCTATGGAAATGACAATGGTGTCAAAGTTGGAGGGAAGACTTTTAAAGATCTTTTCAATAATCCTTTGCTCTTTAATGGCATCACCATTGATTCTTAACCAATTTATCAATGTGGAAACCCTTGTATGGAAGTCTTAAATAGACTCTCCATCATTCATTTGAAGGGTTTCAAAACCCCTTCGAAGCAGTTGGAGTTTAACTAACCTCACCTTTTCAGTCCCTCTGTAGTTGTTTTGGTTCTAAATGTATTTAGCTTCCATTTGTTATTTAACTTTGATTCTGTAAATATGAAAAATGTGCACAAACCTACATGGAAACCTAAGGATGAGCTATAGTCCTAATCATGTACATGTAAGCATGAATATATAGGTACCTCTCAGCAATGTTCCTCATGGTGACATGTCTTTGTTCATTTTCTCATTTTGTTTGTGCTTTCCTAACCTCTTGACTAATCTTCTAGGTCCTACACAGCTTCTACCTTATCTTCTAACCAAAGTTTGACAAATCCTTTGTTGTTTTCTAGCCCTGATAACTATATCAATCCACTCCACAAGAGGGGAAATTCATTTTCCCTAAGGTTATTTGCATCATTTCAACCCTTTAGAATAATCTAATTAACCTCCGCGTTCCATCTATGCCTTTAGTTTTCTTGTCATCTACTTCATTTTTGGGTCACCCCTGTCACTGTAGGATCTCCCTGGGTGACCCTATAGTTAAATCAAGATCTCCAAAGGTGAATTTCCCTAGTGAAAGGGTGACCCACCTTGCAGAGATCCTATGGCTTATTTTGGGAGTCAAAAACCATTTTCACACCTCCTAGATCATTCTCAGCCCCAAAAACCACCTATATAAAACTTCCTCTTTAGGTCACCCCTATCACTGAAGGATCTCCTTATTGGCAAAAGACACTATGTGGCTTCATGAGTGTTGTCATTGATGGAAACAAAGTTCATCCCACACATCTGCAGGACATGGTATGTCTATATCAGAACTCAAATTGAAGAGTATTTTGGTTTGGTGAGCAAGAATAGAGCATGAAGCAAGGTCTGACAATCGGGTCCAGATCTCTTAGAGGAAGTATCTCAGTAAAGTGTGGACTTGGGGAAGTCAAGAGGAGTACCATGACTGATACATTCCAGAGATTGAGCCTCCGGTGATGGAAGAGTGAAAAGATATGAACACCGAAGTGTTGGGTTCCTATTTGGCAGAGTAGACTGAGGAAGAACTGACCAACAGAGCATCAAACCTTAATCCGAATGAGATATTGATGGTGATCAAGCTTCTTAAGAGATCATTCATGATTGGCTGACACGACTGATGACTTCTATAAGTATCTCTTTGATACGCATCACTTGGTAAGCAAGGATTCAGTTGACAGACCAGAGTTTGGAAAAATATTAAGTATTCTGGATGCCAACTAGAGACATGTTGAAATCCTTGGTGCGGATATATATACCAGATGAATTTCGATGAGAAGCAGTGTGTGGTGTGTTGTGTAGTGCGAAGAAGAGTAGAGAACAGTGTGGAAATAGAGATAGAGGTCTAGTATGTGACAGAATAGCAGCATTAAGGCAGAGGAAGAATGAAATGCAGTAGATCAGTATATTGAGCTTAACCGGAACTGAACCTAAGCATATGTGGATGCTTCTCATGAGTTTAAGTACCTAGTTTCCTTCTATAAATCATTGTAAGTAGTGAGCCTCTTGTGAGCAGTGTGCTCGGGCAGTGAGCCCTAATTGGCAAGTGCCATTTTGTACTACCTTATTCTTTTAACAGAGAATACAATCTTGGGTTAATCACCCCATGGTTTTTTCCCTTAACAGGGTTTTCCACGTCAAAAATATTGTGTCATGTGTGTTGATTTTATTTCTGCTTCCATGGTTATGTATGATGATATGATTTGATATTGCTCTAATTGTTAAAGAAGAAAAGAAAGACAGATTATTAAGATAACTGATTCACCCCCCCTCTCAATTATCAACAATTGGTATCAGAGCCAAGTTCCTTCTAACAGAGCCTAATAGCTTGAGGAAGATTTGGGATTCTCAATAGATATGTATGGTATGAGGGAACAACTTCAGTCTGCCCTAGATGATCTTGATCAATCTCACTCTGAAGTCAATGACCTGAGGGAGAGACTTAAACACGCTGATGATTTCATAAATGAACTCAAAGAAAAACTGAGTATCTCAATGAAGAAAAGAAAGGAACTTCTTCAACAATTAGCAAGTCAAAATCAAACCAATGATACTAATGAAGATCTAAATCAAAAACCAAGTTATGTGAAAAGTTATCAAAAGAGGTCATTCTGGTAAGACATGAAATGGAATCAGGAGTTATGAAATTCACCCAAGAAATTGAAGAGAAAAGAAAAAGTGAAGATAATCTAAAACAATCTCTCAAGGAGAAGTCAGAAGACTGCCACAAAATAGATAGAATAATCAGGCATATGGAATCTAATCTTGAAGAAGCTAGAGACAATGAAGAACAACTTGAGCATCAGATAGACACTCTTAAAAGGGATCTTCAAACAACAAATGAATACAAAGAGAAATTCAAGATAATCTCTGCTCAACTTGAAGTTCTTCTTGAAAGCCAAAATAGGGTAGATGACAAGTAAGGCTTGGGGTATGAGAAAGGGGAAAGCTCTGGATCCGGTCAGAAAAATTCTGGATCAGGAAATCCAAGGAATAGGCCTAGAAGACCTCCGGTAAGGCAACCAAATGCTCAAAGATATCCATCCTTCAATGGATGCTGCCATAGTTGCAATAACTTTGGTCATAAAGCAAATCAATGTAGAAGAAGAATGAATCAGAATAACTCATCCTTCTTCAGACAGTGTTTTAATTACAAAAGGTATGGTCACAAATCTCAAGAATGTAGAAATTTGCAAATGAACAATTCATTCAATGGTAGATGCTTTGCATGCAATAGAATGGGACATATGGCTAATCAATGCAAATCAAGAGGATATCAGTCAAATCTACAAAGAAATGTTGTTTACTACAATTGCAATAGATCCAGTCATATTGCCAAATTCTGTAGAAGTAAGAATTAGGATAAAAGGGGTTCGGTGCATCATAATCAAAATCAAGACAAAGGAAAAAGAAAAGTGAATGCAGATGAAATTGAAAGGGAGATGAACAAGATTTGGGTAAAGAGAAGTATAAAAAATATTGGGGATGGATCCGCACCAGAATCTGGTGCTGATATTCCTTTCGGAAACTAAATAAGATGAGCTCTGGCTCAGGGAGAGTCAAGAAGGAAAACAAATTTCCCCAGCCAGATAATTGGTGCCTAAAATTGGCGCAAGGAAAGTTGTGGATTAAAGGGTTCTCAGAGAAACATCTAAAGAAGCCTTGGTAAAGATATGGAAGATCCGCAAGAAGATCTGAAGAGTCTAATCTTCCAAGAAGATTCAGTTTGACAGTTTTCTGGTAAAAGCTAGATTTTCACAGTTTGATCCGGTGTGATTCTAAACTGAAACATCTTGATCTACGGATAAAGGGGATGATTCGAGGAAAGCAGAGACATTGAAATTCATCACTAAAAATAGATCTAAGTACATCTTAGTGATCCAGAAAAATCTCTCTCATGATAAGGCAACCGGAATAACTTAAGTTGTGCATTTATTACAAAATGAAATTAGGGTTTGCTCAGAGATAAAAGGGTTCATTTTCTTGTCATTTGCACATTTGCATTAGTGAAAAAGATAAGAAGAGATCTACAAACAAGTTTGCTTCATCTCTCTCAAGGATCAATCGCAGAATTCAAGTCAACTTGCGATCTTTTCAGCTCTTTTCGTAAACCCTAGAGGCGTAAAAAGGTACTTTTCACTCTTGTAAATCTCTCTCTGAATCTGTTGAAAGATGGCTACTCCAAATGTTGTCAAAATCACTGATAGGCTGTGCCCTAAGTTCAAGAAACACCCTTATAAATCTTTAGAAGTAGATCCTTTAGGCGCATTCTCTAGCATTCCGCATGGGGTTTTGCATGTTGAAGACGTTAGGGCATACATTCATGCAAATATTGAGGAATTCGGGGAATCCAAGTTGATGGATATATATCATAAGCAGCTAATAGATGAATCATTTGAACTCAAACCTTAGTACAAAGCCATCTGGGACAAGCATTTTGGACAGTGCATTCATTTCTCCTATTTTGCAGAAGATGAATGAGTCTGGTATATTCTGAGCAGAGTGCATGACAACTTCATATGGTTGATGAGGCCATTTAAGATCACAAAGGATGCCATTAGGGCGGTGACTGAATTGTACTCATCTGGTGGGTTACCTATTCTCAAATCAGTCAAAAACCAAACTGTGAGTGAGGCTACCAGATCTAAATTTGATAAAAGAGCAATGACAATTGAGGATATCACAGATCTGGATATCAAGTTCACCGCCATGATAATTGGCTACAAGATATATAACTCCAGCTGAGAGAATTATGTATCCGGAATAGCAATTTACACTGCTTATGAAATGTTAAGAAAGAATGCTGACTATGATCTTTGTGAACTCCTTCTGAACCAACTTTTGGAGAATCTACAGAAGATAAAGAAGGATAAGAAGAATTCTTTCAAATACGGTGGCATGATACTCTGTCTATTCTTCTATTACATGAATGAGCTACCTAGATCTAGTGGTTGGATATGGCAAAATGACAGACCTGTTGCCATACAAATCAGGGATTATTTGTATGGGCTTGGTGATGCCAAGGCACAAAATACATCACTGTGGGGTTACTTCAAAAACTTCCAAAGCTTGATGCAGGCCAGAGAAAGAATGCCCCAATCATTGGTTGAGAAATACAAGGATACAGTGTGCTTTATGGTAGACACTGATCAATGCCTAATGGAGGCAGTGGAGCCAAGGACAGTCTGGATCATGCTAATGGGGTATGAAGTAGATGAGAAAATTGTAGAGCTACATGTTCAACACATGCTAAGTCAACCCAAGGATCCTAAGGCAAAAAGGTTTGGAACCTTGCAAGAATAGAGTGTGAAAATTCATGTTGAACTAAGATAGCCTGAGATCAAGAGAAAAGTGAGAAGGGAAGTAGAAGAATTCACCAAGAGGCATGGAATATCAAAGGAGACACTTGATGCCAATAGAGAAAAGATGGAAAGGGTAGAGAAAGAAAGGCAAGAAACATAAAAAGAAAGTGTCTCGGTACAAGCCCCCTCCCAGATCAGATCCTCCAAAAGCTCTGCACCTGCCACCTCTAAGAGCCAAAAAGCATCAAAACTAGAAGCCCAAACATCTAGAAGGGAGAGAAAAGAACAAAGAAAAAGGCAACAAGGTCCTATACAAGTCTCAAGGATGATGAAGAGATAGAGACAGATGAGGAAGTAAAGAAAATGAAGAAGAAGAAAACATCTGGTGAATCCTCTACTGGTCAAGGCAAGCAAGAAAAGACAGAAGAATTTGTTGAAAAACCTACTCTCTGCATTGATGATATCATCAAATCAGTCACTGTGGATGGGAACCTAAAACTAATGACTGAGTTCTATGATGAATATAATGAAGCTGACCAGAAGATCTTGCAAGAAGCTACAGTCAGGTATCTGAATATCTATAATAAGGCATTTATTAAAATCATATCTCTAATTCCCAAAAGCCTAGAGAAGGAACTAGAAATAAGGAAGAACAATGCTAAGGCAAAGGACCTTGAGATCCGGGAACAGATAGCTATTCATCTCTATCCTTCAATCACTCCGAAACAAATGAATATGATCTTCAAAGATTGCAAGGATGAGTTCCGGAGCAAAGCTAGAATGAATCAGCTTATGCTTGGAGAAACTGACAAAGTGGCAAAAGAAATAGAAGATATCCTCTGGAATGCTTTTAAAAGATTCAATCTTCCTATTATAGAGGACTTAGGTGATGAATCCTCTGCCATGGATGACAAAGGAGAATCTACTGTGAAAAATGGAGAAGAGCCAAAGGACATAGGTGAGGAAAGGACTCAGGACTTGGATTCCTCTTCTCTGGAAGAGGAAGTCCCCAAAGAAGTAAACATCTCTCTTCCAAATCCCCCTGCTGACTCTGGAACTGAAGGAGAAGAAAGAAAAGATGAGAAAACTGATCAAGAAGAAGTCAAGGAAGGAGAAAAAGATCAAATAGAGAAAACCCCAGATGACAGCTCTGAGGCCACAGAAGAGAAGAAAACTCTGTCTCCGACAAGAGACACTGCAGAAGTAGTCAGACTTCCTGACAAAAGAAATGATGAAATTAAATGAACTGGAGCTACTCCAAGGACCATTAAATTTTGATTCCCTCTTCTCAGTTCAAACAATGAAGATAACTTCTGAAGTCTCACATGGAAGACTGTGAGCTAATAGAAATTGCATCCGGTGTATTGGACAAGATCATGCCATCCTTCCAGAAGGATCTTTCAGCCTCTTCATTTGGTAATCTCAAATCTCTTGTTAATACTGTTAGCACACATTTTGATTCCTTATAGAAGTCAGCAGAAGAAAAGGTCTGGAAGGAGTTTTTGGTAAAGAGATTCTCTGAGGTACAAGGGCTAATCACAAATGATAGGAGAAATATGGATATTGGGATAAATAGCTTAGAAAATTCTCTTAAAGATGGAGGAGATATATGTAAATTTTGTTTATCCTAGTCTAAAGTGACAATGGATATTGAGAAGAAAGTGAAAGAACAAGAGGGAAAACTTTCAAGTATATCTTAGAATTTTGATCCTCTCACCACATCCATAATAAACCAAGAATGTCAGACCATTGTCATTCTAAATGAACTAAAGAAACTTGAAAAGGAAAGGAAGAATATAATAAGTAGGATGGGTACTTAGAGGAATAATTATCCCTAAGTTAGAGGCCATGCATGAGGCCCTAACTGATGCTCAGACCACAGCCCAGACCAGTGATCCGACAGATCTAAAGAGGGCAGAAGCTTTTGCATTCCTGTTGAGTGGTCACATCTCAATTTTGGACAAGATGAAGCGAAGTTTGGGTGATAGAAGTTGTATAGTTGAAAAATACTTTTGCAAATATACTTAAGTATATGTAAGTATAACTTGTATATATACTTATGCAGATATGTATAGGTTGATTTTTGGAAATTTTGGTTTGCAGATTCTACCATTTTCCATTGATGTCAAAGGGGGAGTGAGGAGCAATGAAAAATGTGGAATCTAGCTAAGGGGGAGCTCTGGAAAAAATGTACATAAGAACAGAGCATCAACAAAGGGGGAGTAAGCTATAACAGTTAGTCATTTTTCACTAAGTGTTACCATCAATGCCAAAGGGGGAGAGTGTTCGCAAGAGACACTGTGTGGATTCATGAGTGTTGTCATTGATGGCAACAAAGTTCATCCCACACATCTGCAGGACATGGTATGTCTATACTGGAACTTAGATTGAAGAGTATTTTGGTCCGGTGAGCAAGAATAGAGCATGTAGCAAGGTTTGACAATCAGGTCCGAATCTCTCAGAGGAAGTATCTCAGTAAAGTACGGACTTGGGGAAGTCAAGAGGAGTACCATGACTGATACATTCCAGAGATTGAGCCTCCAGTGATGGAAGAGTGAAAAGATATGAACACCTATGTGTTGGGTTCCTGTTTGGCAGAGTAGACTGAGGAAGAACTGATCGGCAGAGCATCAGACCTTAATCCGGATGAGATATTGATGGTGATTAAGATTCTTAAGAGATCATTCATGATTGGCTAACATGACTGATGACTTCTATAAGTATCTCTTTGATACGCATCACTTGGTAAGCAAGGATTCAACCAACAGACCAAAGTTTGGAAAAATATTAAGTATTCCAGATGCCGACTAGAAACATGTTGAAAACCTTGGTGCGGATATATATACCAGATGGATTTCGATGAGAAGCAGTGTGTGGTGTGTTTTGTAGTATGAAGAAGAGTAGAGAACAGTGTGGGAATAGAGATAGAGGTCCGGTATGTGACAGAACAACAGCACTAAGGCAGAGGAAGAATGAAGTGCAATAGATCAGTATATTGAGCTTAACCAGAACTGAACCTAAGCATATGTGGATGCTTCTCATCAATTCAAGTACCTAGTTTCCTTCTATAAACTATTGTAGGTAGTGAGCCTCTTGTGAGTAGTGTGCTTAGGCAGTGAGCCCTAATTGGCAAGTGCCATTTTGTACTACCTTATTCTTTTAACAAAGAATACAATCTTGGGTTAATCACCCCGTGGTTTTTTCCCTTAACAAGGTTTTCCATGTCAAAAATATTGTGTCATGTGTGTTGAGTTTATTTATGCTTCCATGGTTATGTATGTTGATATGATTTGATATTGCTCTAATTGTTAAAGAAGAAAAGAAAGACAGATTATTAAGATAACCGATTCACCCCCTTCTCAGTTATCAACACTCCCTAGGTTACCCAACGACTTAAGAAGGATCTCTAGGGGTGATTTACCTTGGTGAAAGGTGGTGCAAGGCACCTAAGAGCATTTGAATAAGTTGAGGTTCTTGTTTAGTGTGTTTTGTAATAAGACTTTCTAGCCATGGTTGTAAGGTCCATTTTGTATGGTCAAGAGGTTTGGGGTAACCATATAAACCTCAAATCATTCTTAGTCCATTTGGACCCTAGTTGTGTCACTTAGGCCTAGTAGGTCTAATGATGGTTTTTTTGAGTCTATTTGGTAGTTTTGGTGTTTTGGCATGTTTTAGAGAGTATGGTGGTTGTTTGGGCTCCATTGGACAAGTTGAACCAATCGGGATCTTTGTGTTAATGCAAAATGCCATAGTTGTCAAATGTTGTCAATGTTATCCTGACACATTTGGCCGGTTGCAACTCACTTTTGATAGTTGAAACTATTTTTGGAAGTTGCCTACTAACTTGGATCGGTTTATATTGTTGTCTTCTTACTCCAGTGGAAAAGAGAAGATTCTGTACGGAGATTTGGGCACAAAAATCAATAAAAGTGACTGTTTTCCCCAAGAATTCCTGTTGGTGTACGACCTGTACGGATTGACCAATTGGATCAATGGGGTTTTTTTGAAACTAGTTTGAATCAAGATTCTAATGCATCAAGTTTGAAGTTTTGAAGTGATCTCAGTAGGAAGATATTGAATTTGGAATTCAAACTGGTCTGAAACCCTCATTCCTAGGGTTTGTCATACAAATTTAGCCCTAGAATGCATTCTAACTGATGAAACTTCATTCCACTCAGTGAGATGTAGGCTAGGGATGTATATTTCATGATTCCAAAAGCATTTTGTTGGGAAGGACAGTCCTCGAGTTTTGGATTGATGCCCTAGGTCAAATATCCCTATGTATTTAACCAAAAATTGTGCAATTTGGTGATGAAAGTGACAAAATCTGATAGGGTGGATGAATGGATGGTGGTTTTTGAGATGTTTGGATGTTGTGGAAGTGATCCAAGTTCCTGTCCTAGGTTTATGACCCCAATTTAGACCACTTGCTTTGTAACCTAGACCTAATTTGATCAATTAGGCCTAGAGACCTAGTGGGTGTGTTGAGTTGCTAGAGTAGAGTTGGAACTGGAGGCTTGGAGGTCTGTTGGAGTTCCCTAAAGGGTATTTGAATCCACCACTTATTTTCTTGACCCTTAAGGGTTTTGTCAAGTTGTGTAGTGAAAATTGGATTTGGAGGGCTAGTAGCCTCACTAGGCCAAGTAAGGGTTGGAGAGTTGTGAGAAGTTGGGCATCAAACCAACTGTGGGGAAGGTGTTTGTAGACCTGTCTTAAGGTGTGGAAGGAGTCTTGAGGATTGGATAACAGCCTGGATAACAAATCCTTACTTTACCCCATAGGTGGGATCTTGGTTGGATGAGAAGGTGAAGTGGGTGAGTGGGCAGAGAAGAGTGAACCTAGTTGCTTCCTTTGTACCACTCTGCATTAGGTGGTATCAGAGCCATCAAAGAGATGGGAGATAGAGAAGAAGAGGAGGAAGTTCCTCAAAGGGTGACTAATGCCGAATTGGCAAAGATAGTCAGAGAACAAGCAGCCAAGAACAAAAGGATGGAGGCTGAGATAGAGAAGTTGAAGAAGGATAAGGATAAGAAGAAGAAACCAGAGGTCATCTTAGATTCAGTTGAAGAGGATCAAGATGAAGAAAAAGGAGTGCCCATGGAAGAGCCACAAGGAGGCATGTCACAAAAACAATTCCTAGATGCACTTGGAAAGTTGAGTAGGAAGGACAGTAAGGTGGATTTACCTATGTTTCCTGGCAAGATGAACCTAGAGGAGTGCCTTGATTGGATAGAGGCAATGGAGAACTATTTTGAGTGTAAGTGGCAGAAAATTAGAAGGTGAGGATTGCCAAATCTAGAATGAAAGGGCCAGCCTTGAGTTGGTGGAACTTCATTCAAAATGAGAGGATAGAGGATGATAGGAACCCTATCACTACATGGAGGAAGATGGTGCTTGAAATAAAGAAACAATTTGTTCCTGAAGATTATGAAGTCAACTTGCACAAAAAGTTGCAAAACTTGAGACAGAAGGACATGGATGAGAGCACCTACACTGAGGAGTTTCACAAGATGACCTTGAAAGCCAAAATGCCTAAGAATGAAAAGCAAAAGCTTGCAAGGTATCTAAATGGTCTTAAGTTCTCCATTCAGGATGAACTAAGTCTCGTTAACCCTGAGACAGTGCATAAATGTTTTCAAATGGCATTGAGGATTGAGGACAAACAAATGAGGAAAGGTGATTCAAACAGTAGGGGTAGAGGCAATATGAATTTCAGAGGTAGAGGCAGGTTTCAGAACAGGGACAACTTTTCTAGACCCCAAGATGGCAAATCACAAGAAGGTAGTCAAGTGGAGGCTGACAGAAACAGTGCTAATAAGGGCCAGTTTAGAGGGAGAGGTAATGATAGAGTAAGAAGTGGAGGCAGGGGTTCCAATGTGTTCACAAGAAGGTGCTTTTCCTACAATCAAATAGGACATCAGTCCTTTAGATGCCTGGAGAAGATGGGGAATAATTCTACAAACCAAAAAGACAGGAGGGTGCAGCTCCTTTAAGAGGATGACTGTCAAAGCACCACCTCCTATCAAACCGCCTCTTCCAAGCTTGCAGCACCAGAGAGTGGAGAATGCATCATGTTCATCCGGTCTCTCATCATGCTTGCCACCAAGGAGCAACCCCAAAGGAACAATCTGTTTAGAACCACTTGCAAGGTGAAAGGGAAAGTTTGCAAGGTAATTGTTGATTCAAGTTCTTCTGAGAATTTAACTTCTAATGACATGGTGAATAAATTAGGATTGCAAAGGATACCTCACCCTAACCCCTATAGGGTCTTTTGGTTAACCAAAGACCAACAAATTGTGGTGAAAGAACAATGTTGGGTTGAATTTAAGATAGGTGAATATTCTGATAGGATCCTTTGTGAGATAGTAGATATGGATGCATGCCACCTTCTTCTTGGAAGGCCTTGGCAACATGATACAAGTGCCCAACATGATGGTAAGCAAAATGTGATTCATTTGTCCAAAAATGGTGAAAATTTCACAATGACCCCTTTGATTGATGACTGCAAGGAAAAGATCATTCCTAGTTCAGTTATGTTGGTAGGTGAAAAGGAATTTTTGGCTAACCTTAGGGAGGAGAAGGTGCCATGTTTTGCAGTGGTCATCAAGCCCAAGGATGCAAATCCTAAGAAGATCAAAGTACAACAGCCTCTTAGGAGGATTGGACCAAAAGAAGTGGAGGAACTATTAGAGAAGTTCCATGATGTGATAGCAGATGAAAGTAAGGATGCCCTTCCACCAAAGAGGGAGATTAGTCATTGCATTGATCTCATCCCTGGATCCACCCTACCAAACCAAGCAGCCTACAAGTTGACCCCAGAGAAAAATGCAGAAGTGGCAAGACAAATCCAAGACTTGTTGGATAGAGGGCTTATAAGGAGGAGTATTAGCCCATGTGCAGTACCTGCAGTACTTGCACCAAAGAAGGAAGGCACATGGAGACTATGCACTGATTCCAGGGCCATCAACAAGATTACTATCAGGTATAGATTTCCAATGCCTAGGATAGAAGATTTAATGGATTGCTTGGGTAGGGCTAAGTATTTTACCAAGATGGATCTGAAAAGTGGTTATCACCAAATTAGGATAAGGGAGGGGGATGAGTGGAAAACTACCTTCAAAACCAATGAAGGGCTATTTGAATGGGTTGTGATGCCTTTTGGCTTATCAAATGCACCAAGCACCTTCATGAGGTTGATGAATGAGGTGCTAAAACCTTTCCTTAATAAGTTCATTGTTGTATATTTGGATGATATATTGGTTTTTAGTGACAGCAAGGAAGATCACATAAGACATATCCATCAAGTGCTTAGGAGGCTTCAAGAGGAGAAGTTGAGAATTAACCTTAACAAATGTGTCTTCCTACAAGAAGAATTGACATTCTTGGGGTTTATCATCTCTAAGGGCAACCTCAAGATGGATCCAAGCAAGGTGGAAGCCATTCTTAATTGGCCCACAACTACTACAGCCTCTGAGTTAAGAAGTTTCCATGGTTTATGCAGTTTTTATAGGAAGTTCATTAGAGGGTTTAGTGCTATTTGTGCTCCACTTGTTGAGACTATAAAAGGGGGCAAGAAATGTGTATTTGTGTGGACAAATGAGACCAATCAAGCCTTTGAACTGTTAAAGAAGAAAATATCAGAACAACCGGTACTTGTACTGCCTGATTTTGATAAGGTCATTGTTGTTGAGTGTGATGCAAGTAAGAGGGTTGTTGGGGGAGTCCTAAGCCAAGATGGGAGGCCTCTAGCCTTCTTTACTGAGAAGTTAAATGAAGCAAAACAAAACTATTCTACCTATGATCTAGATTTATATGCAATGGTCCAATCATTGAGGAAGTGGAGACACTATTTATTACCCAAGGAGTTTATTGTTTTTACTGATAACCAGGCTTTGAGCTTCTTGAACAGGCAAGAGAAGTTAAACCACAGGCATATCAAGTGGATGGAGTACATCCAAGCATATACTTTCTCAATTAAGCACAAGAAGGGAGTGGCCAATAAGGTAGCTGATGCCTTAAGCTAGAGGAATCTTGTTGTTCAAACCAATCAGTTGGAGAGTACAGGTATACATGCCATTAAAGATCAGTATGAAGAAGATGAAGACTTCAAGGAATCTTACCAAGCTTGCAAAGCCATGACAGGTAGGTATAATACTGATTTTTGTGATTTTCTGATACAAGATGGATTTCTTTTCAAGGGCAGTTTGTTGTGTATCCCAAGAGGGTCTATTAGAGAGAACATCATTAAGGAGAAGCATTGTGGCAGCATGGCAAGCCACTTTGGCATTGATAAGACCCTAGACTTGGTTAGAAGAAACTACTATTGGCCAAAGTTACCAACCAATGTAAGAAAGTTTGTAGAAACTTGTCAAATTTGCTAAAGAGCCAAGGGGCATACATCAAATGCAGGTCTATACACTCCACTACCTATCCCTTCAAAGCCTTGGGATTCCATAAGCATGGATTTTGTACTTGGTTTGCCTAGGACCAAGAATGGACATGATAGCATCTTTGTGGTTGTTGACAGGTTCTCTAAAATGGCTCATTTCGTCCCATGTAAAACCACACATGATGCCTCACATATTGCTGGTCTTTTCTTTAAAGAAATAGTCAGATTACATGGTTTGCCTTTGTCAATAATCTCTGATAGAGACCCCTAGTTTATAGGACACTTCTGGAGGACACTTTGGAAGAGACTAGGTGCAAATTTGTCATTATCATCAGCCTATCATCCTCAGTCTGATGGTCAGACTGAGGTGATTAACAGGTCACTTGGCAACCTTCTAAGATGCCTAACTAAAGAGTAGGGTACTAGTTAGGATTCAGTTTTGGCTCAGTTTGAATACTCCTACAATGACACTGTGAACAGGAGTATCGGTATGTCACCTTTTCAAATAGTTTATGGCACTCACCTAAGGGGTGTTTTAGAACTCAGAGAGGTTAGAGGACTGGAGAAGATCAGTGCATTGGCTGAAGATTTTGTCCAAATGATGAGAGATATCCATGAGCAAGTAAAGGAGAAATTACAATCTACCTCTAAAAAGTACAAATAGACTGCTGATAGAAAGAGAAGGGATCTTCAGTTCAAGGAAGGGGATTTGGTCATGGTACATCTTAAAAGGGAGAGACTCCTTGCAAGTAAATACACTAAGTTGATTATGAAGAAGATTGAGCCTTGTGAAGTGCTAAGGAAATGTGGAGAAAATGCCTACAAAGTCAGGCTACCGGATGGTATTGCTTTATCACCAATCTTCAATGTATTAGACCTCTATCCCTATAAGGGATCCGATCCTCAGACAGCTATTGTATAGGAACAAACTGATTAGACACTTCAGGACTTGATTCCTTCATCTCCTAATCAGATTGAATGTATTTTGGATCAAAGGATTGCTAAACAGACTAGGAGGCACACCTATTATGAGTATTTGGTGAAGTGGCTCAATAAGCCTCAGGATTATGCCACTTGGCTGAGCAGAGAAGCCATTGAGAAGGCATGATTTACATTTGACAACATTCCTAACTTAAGAGACTTGAGTTATGTTTGACAGGGGGTGTATGGTGCAGGGCACCTAAGAGAATTTTGATAAGTTGAGGTTCTTGTTCAGTGTGTTTTGTAATAAGGCTTTCTAGCCATGGTTGTAAGGTCCATTTTGTATGGTCAAGAGGTTTGGGGTAACCATATAAACCTCAAATCATTCTTAGTCCATTTGGACCCTAGTTGTGTCACTTAGGCCTAGTAGGTCTAATGATGGTTTTTTTGAGTCTATTTGGTAGTTTTGGTGTTTTGGCATGTTTTAGAGAGTATGGTGGTTGCTTGGGTTCCATTGGACAAGTTGAACCAATCGGGATCTTTGTGTTAATGCAAAATGCCATAGTTGTCAAATGTTGTCAATGTTATCATGACACATTTGGCCGGTTGCAACTCACTTTTGATAGTTGAAACTATTTTTGGAAGTTGCCTACTGACTTGGATCGGTTTATATTGTTGTCTTCTTACTCCAATGGAAGAGAGAAGATTCTGTATGGAGATTTGGGCACAAAAATAAAAAAAAAGTGACTGTTTTCCCCAAGAATTCCTATTGGTGTATAGCCTGTACGGATTGACCAGTTGGATCGATGGGGTTTTTCTGAAACTAGTTTGAATCAGGATTCTAATGCATCAAGTTTGAAGTTTTGAAGTGATCTCAGTAGGAAGATATTGAATTTGGAATTCAAACTGGTCTGAAACCCTCATTCCTAGGGTCTGTCATACAAATTTAGCCCTAGAATGCATTCTAACCGATGAAACTTCATGCGACTCAGTGAGATGCAGGCTAGGGATGTATATTTCATGATTCCAAAAGCATTTTTTTTGGGAAGGACAGTCCTCGACTTTTGGAGTGATGCCCTAGGTCAAATATCCCTATGTATTTGACCAGAAATTGTGCAATTTGGTGATGAAAGTGACAAAATATGATAGGGTGGATGAATGGATGGTGGTTTTTGAGATGTTTAGATGTTGTGGAAGTGATCCAAGTTCTTGTCCCAGGTTTATGACCCCAATTTAGACCACTTGCTTTGTAACCTAGACCTAATCTGATCAATTAGGCCTAGAGACCTAGTGGGTGTGTTGAGTTGCTGGAGTAGAGTTGGAACTGGAGGCTTGGAGGTCTGTTGGAGTTCCCTAAAGGGTATTTGAATCCACCACTTGCTTTCCTGACCCTTAAGGGTTTTGTCAAGTTGTGTAGTGAAAACTAGATTTGGAGGGCTAGTAGCCTCACTAGGCCAAGTAAGGGTTGGAGAGTTGTGAGAAGTTGGGAATCAAACCAACTTTGGGGAAGGTGTTTGTAGACCTGTCTTAAGGTGTGGAAGGAGTCTTGAGGATTGGATAACGGCCTGGATAACAAATCCTTAATTTACCCCATAGGTGTAACCTTGGTTGGATGAGAAGGTGAAGTGGGAGTGGGTAGAGAAGAGTGAACCTAGTTGCTTCCTTTGTGCCACTCTGCATCAAAAGAGGTAGCCCACTTCCCAAAAGGGGTGACCCTATCATCTTTAAGCATGTATGATTTCTTCTTGTTCTAACCCAAATTTTCTCCAAATTGAGCCTTGATTGTGTGAGTCATCTTCCCTAATTGATCATCAACTCCTTATAACTAACTCAAGACCCCCAATCACTCCATTCTAACCCCAAATCGATTCTACTAATCTCCCAATCAATCATAGGCTAACTCTATTTCTTCCTCTATGATAGGCTATCAAGGCTAGTTCACTACCCATCAAATCCAGTTCACATTCCAATCAATCCTGTTAACTCTTTAATCAAATGAGTTAACTCTCCAACCACCTCCACTGTTGATGTGCTTCTCACACCTATAAATACCCCTCACCTATTCATTATTTCTCAAGGTTGGAAATGCTCTTCTTATCTTCACAAGCCTTTGAGCCTCTTAGTTCATTTATTTACTTTTCCCAAAGCTTCAAATCTTTCCCTTGGGAGAGAAATTTAGTATTGTTCCTCTTGCTTTACTTTACTTTGCTTTGTCTCTATAGCATTTTATGCCTGTACAGGACCCTGTGATCCTTTTTTTTTTTTCATTTAGCTTTCAAAGATCCAATCCATAGTGCTTCTGTAATGTCCACTTCTCGCATGTGAGTAGTTGTTTATCCATTAGCCTATTTCCCAAGTTTTCCTATAGGCTAACTATTTTTGGTAAGGGAAAACAAATTAAATAATTAATTTGAGTTGTCAAAAAGCTACTTTATTTTATAATTTTATTTGACAACTTATTTAATTATTTAAAAATGTACTTTAAGTTGTGTAGATAAAGTGACATTAGGCACAAGGGGGAGAAAAGGTGGTCTTCTCCACATATAAATATGTTTTTATTATTAATTTTGAGAAGAATATGGAGGGAAAAGGAAATTAATATTTTATTCTCTCAAAATGTTATATAAGGAGGAGTTGAGCTCAGAGAAAGGATTAGACTATGATATTGCTTTGGTTATTTTCTCTGAGTGAGAACTTGAGTTCTTCATATTGTTGGAGGGATTGGTCTACAAGTGGGCCTGAAGCTCTTGAACTATTGTTTCCTTAATTGGATAGTTTGTACTTGCATGACTCAGATTCATGTTTATTGGATTTGAGGGGTTTTATAGTTTTTCCTTAAAATCTACGGTTATGCATATTCATGATGATTCATTTTTCTGGTTTAACTGTCATGGAGTTTATGTTGCAGACTTTTGGGTCTTCCAGATGTGAAGTGTGTATGGATGTGCATGTGTTTTTTTCAAATATAGTGGTTTTGTAGGTTTTACACGGTCAAAAGAAAAACTTATGGTTTTGTGAAGCTGCAGTTAAGCTATTTCTAGACCCTAGCTTTTGGGGTGTTGCTGGATGATATAGTTGTAGTTTTGCATGCATGCTCTGTGCATGGTGTGAGGAGGTGAAATGTTTTCTCTGCATGGGGCTGGTATGTGATATGACACTTAGCATTTCTATGGTAATGCTTTTATGGTTTCTTGACTATGGTGCTCAGGTTGTGGACATGTTTGGCGAGTCAAATTTGTAAGTAATCTGGTGCTTGAGTCATGTTGTCTACATTATTATATATTCCTTGAGATATCAGTTTTGTAGTTTCTAGTGCAATAGTGGGTTTGCATGTTTTAGTATATTTGGATCTACGAGTTATGTAGTTTTTAGGTGTGTATAGCCTATTGATTGCAGTGGGATAACTCGGAAGTGGATGGTCTATATCCATAAGATTGATTATGTGATTATGCAGACTTGTTAGTTGGCCTTATCTGTGGTCACTTGTGCATTGGTGTGACTGTTTTGGGATGAGAGGATGGATGTTGTAGTCTAAATAGTTCGTTATGGAGACCTGTAGTATGTGTATCATGATGTCATGTATAGCTTGAATACACAGGTTTGTGTAAGCTATTGACAGTGATAGTTTATTTCCTTGGTTTGGAGATCTTGGTGTCACTTGGTTTTATTGTCACATGGACATGTTAATGTGTGGACCTAGAGGATTTTCAGATTAGGAGATGTTTGGTCATGATGCTTGGAAAGCTCAGTTGTTACAGTTCAGTGGGACCTTTAGCATTGACCGTGTATTCATCACTTAGTGGTGAATGTTCTTCTTTAGTGTTGTAGATGTTACTAGGAGGAGCTCTTAGATCCTGTTGCTGCAAAAGGGTTCTTTCACATTTGTAGGGACACTATTTGAGGATGTGTAACATCTTGGAGTCATGAAGGATTCATGAAATCCTTGGCTGAGGTGTTGGTGCTTGACAGGTGATGTTGGTTTAGAGTTTGGTTTGTTTCATGACATGATATTTTCTTGATTTCTATTTTTTGAGTTTTAGCATTGTCATTGCTCTTGAGACCATGGTTATGTTCATCTGGAGCATGAAATCTCCTAAGGGGGATGGTAAGATCATGATGTCATGATAAGTTCCTGATTCAGATGATTGGAGCTTTGACAGTGGTCTGGTGATTCTCTATGTATTGGGTGCATTGATTTTTTACTTGATTACTTCATGTTGGTGCAGAGATGCATTTGGAGTTTAGTATGAAATAATTATTTGTAGATTGCTCATGGGTACATGGAGAATAAGGTGAGACTGTATATGTTGTGCTTAATCAGAGATTTCAGTAGAAAGTCCGAGAAGCCTACACCTTGGTTGGACATGAGTTCAACAAAGACCTATGAGGAGATTGCTCTTGGAGGAGTCATGATGGCTTGTATATCTTGGAGGAGCATTCTTGTCCCCGTTCATAGTTTACTTGGCAGTTCATTACTTGAGAGGTATTTCCCATTGTTTCTCTCAGGTGTTTTGTGCTTTCTTTCATAGACATGGATCTTGAACTACTCATACATGGTTCTAGAGGATTCATTGCTAGAGATGGATAGCATGTTTATTTCCTTTTGAATTTGAGTTTAAAGATATCATTCATTGATGAGAATTGTTAGGAGATGGTTTTATGGGCTAATTTCCTAAAATGGGAAATGGATTAGTTTGATCTTCTTTGATTTGAGAGGCTTACATCCATGTTAGTTGCATGATTACAAATGTTGAATTTGATCTCTTGAGATTGAATATTTGTTTGGTTGTTGTTATGCTGTTCTCTTTGGGGTGTTTTGAAGGAGATCATACTTGACACAGTTGACATTTAGAGGTGTATGTAGAAGGATTGTCTACATGTATATGATGTGTAGAGTTACTCTCTATGGTCCTGGTTATCTTACTGGATGGTTTGTTTCACACTACATTGGTTTGAGGTTTGATTGGAGCTGAAGTGATCACTAGTTTGTGGTCATGTGCTTTCACTTATGTTGTTGGGTGATAGCATGAAGGTTTTGTTCTATTGTCTCTTTCATTGTTGGGTGTGAAGAACTTGAGAGGTTTTTGGATTGGTGGTGAGATGTACTGGTTATTGATTTACATTTTTTGCATATCATGGTGGATGTTTCCTTGTTACTACATGATGTTTACATTTTCTATGTAATGCTATTGGTGCATTTTGTATGCCATGATCTTTTTTAGATCTACATACCCATGCAGTGGGAGTTCTCGATGTGTTTGCTCTTCTTCGATTGGTTGACACATGGAGCTTGTATTTGCAGTTGATGGGTGCATATGTAGATGGCATGAGTTTGTAGACGTTTATACCTTCAAGGTATGAGTGATTGGATGTTTTAGTACTGGCCGTGTGTGCTAGTTTCAGTCACATGGGTTTTGTTCAGTTGGATGGGTGCAGTCAGTTTTTTGATTGTTGATCTAGCTGATGTTCTATCTTGTTTATGGAGGATGGTTTCATGGCTGTGTTCTAGAAGTTTTGAAGTTGGAGCTTTTGTGTAGCTTGTGAGCATAGTGGAGTGGAGGCAGTATTAACTTTGGTTTTGAGCATTGATGGTTTCTTGTAATTCCTTCATCAAGTGGGAGAATGTTGAGTACTTGTGACTTAGATTAAAGGTTCAATGGCTCATTGGTTCATTAGTTCCTTGGTTCAACGGCATAGGTTCAATTGTTCAGTTCATCAGGTTCAATAGTTCAAGAGTTCATTGAACCATTCAGGAGTTCATTGGGTTCAATAGTTGAAGAGTTCATTGAACCGTTTAGGAGTTCATCGGGTTCACTAGTTCAAGATTTCATTGAACCATTCAGGAGTTCATCAGGTTCAATGGTTCAACATGAACAATCATCGGTATGAAGTTTGCTATCGACACAAATGAAAGTAGTGTCACTGATGATCTGTGTCTTGACGATGATGTGGTCAGTGTGAAGACCATCGGCGTAAGAACAATGTCGGCCCAGTGTTGAGAAGTCTTTCCGATCTTGTCAGTCACGCCAAAGGATGAAGATTTGGGCATCGGTAGGAGGAACATTGTCAGTGAAGAAGGAAGAAGTCACATCAAAGGTTTCAGTCACTCCGATGAAGACGTCGGCCAAGGTCTTTCCGATGTTCGGTGAGCTGCTTGGTCTTGTCAGCAAAAGTGTCGACGATAACTTACCGTGTGTTCGTGCATATATGCAGTTGATGTGTTTATCAACGGATGCATGTGGGACTAATCTCACAAATGCGAACAGTCAGAAACAGTAGTTTGAACGGTTGGTGAGCGTAACTGAAATGGTTGGTTGCTTGGACAGTTATTTCGATTAGATTGCTAAAAGTAATTTGGAATCGATAGAGTAGGGTTGGAGAGTTCAATCCAATGAGCTCTATTTTCCTACTTTGGTGAAGTCCTATGCTATATGTTGTATGTTGCATGAGAACAACATGTGAAGGGACTAAGGAGAGATGAAAAAGAATGAAAAAGAACAGAGTTCAAGTGAAAGGGTTCTGGCCAAGAAGGTGAAGTTCTGTACTTTATGCTATTTGTGGCACGATAATAGTATGAACAACCAACCGAGTGCTGGAGAACTTTGTGCAGGGTTATACTATTAGATATTCTTTAGAAGGAACATGATGTTAATCTCCTGTAAAGGCTATGAGCCTGTAAATGTATTGTAACTATTTGGTTTCTGAATAATACAATGGCTCGGTGATTTGGAGTGTGGGGTTTTTTACTCGTAAGGGTTTTCCCCACGTAAATCTATGTTCTTGTTCTGTCTTTCATGATTAATATTTCTACTGTTGAAACTGGTTAATGTCGCTTGTACTTTCCTCTAAGGGTCAATGTTGGAAATGTTCTATGTCTGTTTCCGCTTTAATGGCATAGTTGTGCATGTTTTTGAAGCAATTGAAAAGAATTTAAATCTGTCAAAGACACCACTGTTCTTAGAAATATGTTTTGAGATGCTCACATTTTCTTACACCTTGGGTATCTCTTGATATACCTCATCCTTTCCATCCAATCCTATCACCATCCTATCGTCATGAGCCTTGTCATGAAAAATATTAAGTATTACACTTGGAATGGGATATGTTATTTCTATGCGACATAGTCTTTGAGATCACATCCTAGCTCCATTATGAGGCATACATCCATCTACTATCATATATCCTTTTACCTATCTATCTATCATAAGCTTCCCATTATATCACCCATCTTTTATCCATCCATCCTACCTACCTCCTTGCACCTAGACTTGGTCCTCCCTTGTCATTGGTATCTAGCACAAAAGGCTGCACAAATTGTAAATCCATTGACATCTCAAAACATATTTCAAAATCCAAAAAAAAAACGTAAAAAGCCCTAAATTTTTTTAAAAAAAACACAAAATGTCCTGAACAAAATACAAAAAAATCAAATAGACAACAATAATCCAAGCAAATAAAATCAATCATCATCAAACAATCCATCACATCATTATCAATCAAAATCAATCTATCAAATCACTTCCAACTCTATCCAATCCTTAATCCACTCATCAATCAAGCAAATCATTCCAATCATCAACCCATTGAATCAAATCAACCCAACCATCACCTCATCAAATCAATCCAATCATCCAACCATTCAACCAATTCAATTGTCACTCATCTCACCATCCGAACAACATATCATCTCTATCGTTAAGTGCCTTGATCCCGTGGACACAGGTATGTAGGTAGTCTGGAGTACAAAGGAAGTCCCCAGATTCAGGCACAAGATGATACCCCTCCTCTATCTTCCATCCTTCTTTTGATCAGTCTTTCTCAATCATCATCTTCATCCATCTTATATTTCTTCTATCATCTATCTTCCACACCTAAAATCCAATCAATTCTTCCAATCATTCAATCAAAAATCAATCATCAAATCTATCAAATCAATGCCAACAAAATCCAAGCCATGAAATCATCAATCAAATAGTTAATCCAATCCATTACATCAACTCCAATCAAACCTATCAAATCAAATCAAATCACTCCAAATCATCAAATGAATCAAATCAATCCATCCAAACACTTCTTCCATCTCCATCCAATCCTTAATCCCCTTCATCTTCCATCATTATCATCATAAACATCAGAACTACATCTCATCTCTATCATTAAGGGCCTTGATCTCGTGGATACAGGGTATGTAGGCAGTCTGGGATACAAAGGAGGTACCCAGATTCAGGCATAAAGTGATACTCCTCCTCTATCTTCCTTTCTTCTTTTGATCATCATCATCTTCATTCATCATCTCATATTCTTCAATCATCTATCTAATATTCTTCCATCTTGCAATTCATCTCTTTCATCTTTTGTCTTCTTCCATTTGACTAACTCAAGCATAAAACAAACTATGCACACCTTGATAGCTCAAGGACTTAACAAATCAGGGATAAACTAAAGACATTTGTCTGCATTCCTTAAGCCAACATCTGCTAAATCACTCCAACATCTTAGCCTTCAATAGGATATATCTTTCCTTTCAACAAGGCACTATCCAAATCCATCCAAGAGCACCCTAATTTGGCAAGAGAGCATGATGGCTATGTCTTTTGTTTTATCTTTTGATTTATATTTTGTCCCTTTCTAATACCTAGTCAAGATTGCCTTGATCTATCATATCTTGGTATGTTGCGATGAAGTATGGACTGGGGCATGGTCATTTGCTTTCGTATGTTGTGTTTGTGGGATGATCTTATTCTCCTACTATGTTTAGTGGAAATAAGTTCAAACCTTTATTTGTAGAGTCACAGTCCATCTTTACAGGTATTATTCATATCTTATATCTTGACAAGGTTGTATTAGTCTATAGCGCATTGGATACTCAACACTTTGGTCCTTATACCCTGGTGCATAATATCTAGTGCTATATCAAACATAAGGATTGCAAATCTCTAATTTTATATGCAACCATCTGAAGCTGCCTTTCACCATCCATTCGTCACCTGCTTGATCAACTGTTTCATCATTGTTCTTCTGATCATCATCTTCTTGATCTTCATCATCTTCATCTTCATCTTGCAAAACAAGTGTGTTAGACATACATCACCCTAGTCCTTTTATTCTGCACGAAACCCTAATTCTTTTGTACCATCCTAACTTGACCCCATCCAAACATGTTTTCTTCTCGTTAACCCTAGTTTTTCATCTTTCTGTCATCTTATCGCTATTCAACCCAGCCTTTTCAGGTAGTCTGGTTTTCCTCTCAAGGGGGCATCATCCACCAGTTTCACTAGGGCATAGTCCATTTATCTAACGTATCATATCTCTTTGAAACAATGCCCTAACAGACATTGTCTCAAAGAGGGGCAAAATGTAGACACCTAAAATTGTCCCATTTCATTATGTATGCATGAAACTCATATCCCATCGCATACCTCCATTTCGTCTAACACAAATCCCATTTTCTTCTATATCTCCATAATTAATTAAATAAGTTTTATTTATTTAATTAACTTTCTTATTTCTTCTATTTCACATTAATAATTAAATAATCTTAAATTATTTAATTATGTCACCTTTCTTCTAAAAAATAAACAAATTAAATAAATTAAATAAACATATTATCATTAATAATAAATTAAATAATAATCATTAATAATTATTCTCTCCAACATTAATAATAAATTAAATAAACATATTTATTTAATTTATTATCCACTTTCCCACTTTCTATTATCATTATCCAAATAATAAATTAAATAAACTTATTTATTTAATTTATTTGCCCACCTTCTATTTTCCTCTCAACGTGCACATGACCCTCAAATTGGCAACAAATCAATAAGCAAGATATGGGAAACTTTCAAAATAGAAAAATCTTTTATCTCCACCAAAAATATAGAAATATATTATTTTTGAAAATGCAATCTTATCTCTAATGAGCAACTTTCCTAAAATCTCTAAATAGATGCCTTTTTCAAGGACACTTGTCGCATGCACGTTCATCCATCCCTTTCAACCGCCGATCTTTCCTTTTATCCTCCATCGTTGATCGTTTATCTGGAAAGTCTATAAAAACCCTCTCATTCTTCCATTTTAAAAAGGTTCGAATCCATTAACACTTGCATTATCTTTTATTCGAATCCATTATCTTTCTCATCATCCTTTGCAAGCATATCATCTCTTGAGCATTTTAGCACATGCTTTCTCATATGTTACAGTGGTCATGGTAATCTCATCAAGTTCATGGTTCTTCATGTGTTCCTTCAAGATCCTTGTCACTCATGTGTGGTGTTTCTAGTCTTTAAACCCTAGAAAATCCTAAAAAACTGTAAAACCTAGTTCTCAGACTTTACCTCTATGCAAAGTATCAAAAGTTATTTTGCTTTATTTTCTATTTGATTGTTGATTGGTCATTGGAGGTTACCATTAATTTAAGTTATTACTTGAGCCTCAAGACTCATGAGGTGACCAGCCCTATTCCTAGGGAATACCGGTTTAGCAAGTTTTTTTTTGAAACCTTGGCTCCCATGGTATATCAACAAACCTTATTCAATCTTACAATGGTGGATAAATAAGAATCTATGGTCCAAATTCAATCTGGTATAACATCTCATTACCTGTGATCATTCTTTGACAGGTGTTTAAAAGTATTTGCCCCTATTTCTATTATGGACAGTTTTATAATTATTTTGCTGAATCAATGGATTAAAGGTTTTTGTGAGCATACTGGGGGTGTTATTGTGAGGAATACAATGGAGGAGAGGATTAAAAAATGATAAAACCTTGGGTTTTGTAGAATGAATGATATATGCAGTCTAATATGATTTCACACAGAGGGAGAACTGTATAACAATGTTATATGAAGAGAATGTATTATGATTGTAGTCTGCATTGAAGGCAATAGGTGTAAACATGGATGTGTGTTTATAGGGTTTGTATAACTGTGTTCTTTATAGATCTAATATTGCTTAAGACTAGTTATCCTTGAATATGACATGTTCATTTGAAGATCTTTGAGCTTGGTGTCAGATCAATATGATTCAGTTTAGAATGAAATCTATGTCCTAGTCTTGCACTATTAAAGATACAAAAAAGAACTATGAAAGCTAAGAACAATAATGGCAGAGGTGTGTGATCATTACAGAGGTAAAGGGATGCATGACAATGTTTTCTTTAATGCTTAGTTTGTGTGTTTCTAGGAGATGTGAAAGGCTTATGTTGATATAAATAGATGTACCATGTTGTTGCAAGGACAAGACTATTGATGTAACATGCAAGGTAATGAATCCTATCATATACTTGATCATATCTTGAATTCAAAGGTATGCTGTAATAAACAATGAGTAGTAACCAATGAATAAAGATGATTGGAAGAGCATTCTTGTGAACATTCTTCTACTAATCTAAAGTGTATATGCAGAGAATATGAGGGTATACTGATGAATGCTTTGTAGAGGGATATGTTGGATTAAACTGGTACAAATCAGATCTTGTGAATCACCACTTGCACATACTCTTTATTCTTTTGTTTAGAAGGTTTTGGTGAATCAGGTGATTGAGGTTGGTGCCTCTTGGGATTGATAGATTGATTTGATTAGGTGTGCATTGTACCTGTGTTGAAAAATAGTGCTATGGTGTTCTTTGTACCTTGAAGTGGGTGCTTCAGAAGGTGTTTGATTTAACTAGGTGTGTGTTATACCTATGAAGTTGGGGCTTTGAAAATAGTGCATAGGTGTCTTTTGTACCTTGTAGTTGGTGCTACAAAAACAATTGTATTCTTTTCTTTCTTTGGAGGTTGGATTTGGACAGTAGATCCAAGCAACATTTCTCCCATGGTTTTTCCCTTAGGGTTTCCACGTAAATCTTGGTGTTATGTGTGGATGTTTTACTTGATGTGCTCTTATATTCTTTCTTGTGATAAGTTTTTATGATTATTGAATAAGGTTTTTGTATATCACTGATTCACCCCCCCTCTCAATGATAGTGAGTATTCCAACAATCTATTTGTTGTGTCTATCTTGCAGGTTGAGTCAAAGCTAATTGGAGACCAGTTTTATATAAGTTTGTATTGTTAAACAAGATAGAAATTCCTTATTGTATCAAAGTGTATTTATTAGAAAATAGATTGATACCCATTCATATTGGGTAAAAACATTGTAAACTATGACTTATTTGTATGTAAGATTGTGTCAATCTCATCTATGATGAAGGATAATAGTTTTGTACATTCCAAGTTGTGAAATAATTTGTTTATTCTATGAGAGATTGGTTATATTATGCTTTATCTTTATGAAATTAATGGCATGAACAAAATTGTTTTTAGATTAAATTTTTGTTTATGAAATTCATAAATAGGAGTATACAAAAATATATATACATGTATATTTAAATGATATACGTTTATTGTTTTGTAAATGGTTTTAAGTGGTAAATCTGATTGAAAGAGTTAAATGTTATATCATAAAATTAATTTTTATTGGTATATATAATTCATACGTATAATATATATTTTTATTTAAATTTACTTATTTTTGATATGTAATGAAAATTCTTTAAAAATTGCTATGTTTTCCTTTTTCAAGCGGCTCCAATTTGTCAAATTCAAACTCAAAGAATGGAATAGAGACTCTTTTGGAAATATTTTTCATATTAAAAATCATTTGTAGGACAGGCTTGATAAGGTCACTTTCAGAATTAAGGAAGAGGGAATGACAGAGGAATTGTTGCGGGAATAGACTAGGTGGTCAAAGGAACTAGCTAAAGAGTTGCCTGTAGAGATTTTTTGGAAACAAAAATCCCGGGTTGATTGGCTCTAGGAGGGAGATAAAAATACTATTTTTTCATCACTCAGTGAAGGATCGTAGAAGTGGTAATGTTATGGCTTCTCTCATCTCAGCTCAAGAAGAACAATTAAATTCTTTTCAAGTTATTTTCGAGGAAGTGATAAGGTTCTATTCTTCTTTGTTCATTGAGAATGGTCCTCAAGCTCTAGTTGAGGAGAAAATCATTCTTGATTCCTACTTTGGTCTTAGATGACATGAATAAATCACTCATAGAACCTATCTCTATGGAGGAGCTTAAGAATGTTGTGTTTCTGATGAAAAAAGTAAGGCTCCTGGTCTAGATGGTTTTCCTATAGAGTTCTTCTAGGAGTTTTGGGATATCCTAAGATTTGATTTATTAGAGGTGGTCTTAGAATCTCAAACCAACAAGCAAATGCTCAAATCCATCAATTCCATCTTTCTTGCTTTGACTCTCAAAAAAGAAGGTGCTAAGTCTTTAGATCATTTTCGTCTCGTAGCTTTATGCAATGTGACTTACAAGATTATCACAAATTTCATTGTAGAGAGGTTGAAAAAATGTTTGGGTCCCTTGATTTCTCTAGAAATAGGGGGTTTTGTGCAAAGGCAATAGATTTTGGATGGTATAGTGGTGGTAGCTGAGGCTATCCATTCCATGTCTATTTCTAAGGAGAAGGCCATGTTCATTAAATTGGATATGTCTAAGGCTTATGACAAGGTTAAATGGTCTTTTCTCCAGCACATTTTATTGGTTTTTGGCTTCTATTTGGAGTAGGTTAGATGGATCATGAGCTATGTGTCTTCCTCCTCATTTTCAATTCTGATCAATGGTATTCTATCCTTTCTTTTCTCGGCCTCTCAGCAATCTGATGAGAGCCAATTATGTTCTATTTTATGCCATATTTTATCCTATTTCATACGCCTTCATACCCATTCCCACATTCCATTTTCGTTCCATATCATACCATTTTACCATTTTATGTTGTAGATGATTTAATATATATAAGTATATTTAATTTAGTTTTTAGATAAAATATATGAATAATGAATATTGGATTGTAATTACTAATCTTTGCTTCTATTATGTTAAGAATTTTGTTTTCAGCATTTTGATTTAAGGATGCATATCCTCTTGTCACCTTCTATGCAGAAAATCTTCGTGTCACTTTCTGATCAGGAACTTCTTTCTATCGCTTTTTGACCAATAATTTGTTTGTCATCTTTTTAAAAGATGACGTCAACCTCCAAGGTGGCATCAGTTACCTCTTCAATGCTGAATCTAAATAAGCACAAGAACCCATGAGATTATTGATAAATAAATCTGAATGGAGATATAGTTGCTAGCTATGTAGAGGAAATCAAAAATCTTCTATTTTCACTATTTGTTATAATGAGACAATGATTAATTCGTGGCTAGAAAAAAATAGGAGCAGAGTACACTCGACCAAGGTTCCATGTGCACCATTCTTGTGGTGATTGAAATGGAATAGGGAAGGAAACCCATGGTGGAGATGTGTTGCTAATTTGCTGGAGGAAAAATCCATAGATCTTCACGTCTTTTATTTTCATCTACTTTTATAATCAAAACGTTTTTAATTTCTGGATAGTAACTAAGTTTTTATGTAAGCCATTCACTTCTAGTTTTCTTGGCCATAGGCTAAAACAAACTATTCCATATTTTGGGCATCATTTGTTATAAGACGCATATATATGTTTGTTCTAAAAACTTGTTTTCAACCAATATAATATAGAAACCTTTTTGCTTGTGGATCACAAATTGTCTAAGCTCTACAAATTTTTGTGTTTTTAAAATTAGTTAATTCACCCTACGAACCCGGAGCAAAGGCCCACTCCTTGGGGAAGCACAGTGATATTTTCCTTGCATTCTATTTCCTTTAAGTTTGTGTGTGTTCTGTTTACTTCCAGTTAATTTAATTCGACAATGTGTGTTAATTTTTTGTAATGCCTTTATTAGTGGATTGTTATTTAGTTAGTTATGATCTTGTTATTAATTGAAGATATATCAGATGTAGATATTGATAATTCCTTTAAATATTAATCTATCCATTTAAATGCTTAAAGTGTGAATTGTATTCTGAGTATATCCAGGTTGTTGGTATTTAACGGTCTATGATAGTTCCTGTCACTTCCTATCACATAATAGAGCATAATAGATATACAAGTTTGAACCTAATTTTCATTATAGGTGCTCTTTTGTGTGTTTTTAGTTGCAGTCATCAACACTCATCTCACTACCTACAACCCTTGTGCATATAGCCATGACACCTTTTGCAAGCTTACGCTCTCTGGGTTGACATTTAGACCAAACTGAGTTTTATTATTAAACATTAAATCCTTCTTATTCTTTACCCCAGCTTTGGCCTATCAGAATCCAAGAAGGAGATCCTTTATCTCCATATTTGTTCATTTTAATGGCAGAAGGATTAGGGTTCTTGTTAAAGCAGCATTTAGAAAAAGGTTTCATTCATGGTTGAAGCTAGGCTTAGGATTTGCCCTCTCAATCTCACCTCCAGTTTGTGGACAACACAACTCTTATAGGCCTTGCTAGAATTGGGGAGGCTATCAACTTTAGGAAAGCTTTTGATATTTATTTATATGCTTCTGACCATGTTGGGTGAATATTTTTTTATCAACTAAATGATAACAAAATGGTTATATCAACCACAATATGATGAGATAAATCTCTCCTCTCAGAAAGGGGAGGCTCCCTTCTTATTGTCCTTTACAATAAACAAGTACTTAACTATGTTTATTTACACTAAAACTAACCTGTGGATGTATCCATATCATCTATTTCTCTTTTTTCAAAAAAGATGTTCACTTACAAACTTTTAATAACAAACTCTTGATTCTTACAAAGTGTGGTAAACTAAAAACTACTTGTTGGAACAATAATAATTGATATCCAAATTGAATAAATGTAAGAATAACCAAAGTAATACCAGGATGTGTTAATACCAAGAAAACCCACAAAAGCACAAAGTCTTTTGTTGCTTCTTACATTAACTTGAAGTTGAAAAAGTATAGATAATGGTGTAGCCCAAAGTCTTCACCGTATGCTACAATGAGATCAAAAGAACATAGAAGATAACAAGAAGCTCAAAGTCTTTCAAGTATCTTCTCAATCACGAACATAAACACAATTCCAAAGACAATATTGCAACTCAATGTCTACAAAATCAAATTTGGAGCACCTTCTAAAACACTTGATTCCACGCTACAATTCAACCACATACACAAGATAATGTAATAGAATAGACGTAAGAACAATTCTAAAACATCACAAACTTGATCCAAGACAAAGATTAGATGCCAACTTGCTTTCTTTGAATTGACTAAAAGATGATTTACAATATGAACTCAGTTTCAATTTGCTCTTCAAAATGGCAATGCTTCCGTTCAATAGATAAAAGACAATATTTACAAAGGAGCCCCTCTTCATTATAGGGAGAGTCTATGAGAAAAAATAGGTGATTTAAAACTAATTTGACTTATTCAAAATCAGAGTTCTAATTGACTTTGGACTTTGTCTCACAACTTCATGTAATCTAATTTTACAAAAAGACATGGAGTTTTTCATCAACAAATTACAAAATACATAATAAAAGCTTGGAAAATAAACTAAGTGTTTGAAGACACGTCTTATTCTTCTTCTTTCTCTTTCTCCAGAAAGTCTTCATATCTTTTCACAGCCGCTTGAACTTCAATGTCATTTGGCCCTGGTGTGTAATTGGAGATGGCTAGAACTCATGTGATAGAGTCCTCTATGTCCACATGCACTTTTCTGTGTTTATCTAAGATTGTATGTAGCTTGTCCACGATCACTTGAAAGTCCACTAATATGATAATGGAAGCCAATGAGAAATATTCTAATTCTACCATAGCATGAATTAGTGTGGTGAATTCTTCAAAAACTGTATCCACGGGAAGAGTTTTCTGGTTGTCATCAAGTATCTGGCACAGAAGTTCCCTTATCTTATTAGTGATATCTAATCCTTTGTCAGTACTTTCATACTAGGTCTCCTATAGATCTTTAATCAATTCCTTGAGGACATCTCTTTTATGCTTCATAGCTTCCTGGTATTCAATGTGCATCTTCTTTGTGGGGATCACCCCATTCCCAACTAACACTTCTAACTTGAAATCTTTCAACCTTGTCCAAGTTTCAAGATCCTTTTCAACCAGCTATAGATTTTGTGTTACCAAATCAAGTGTATAGCTCAGTTCTACCTTGACATCATTCATGTTGTTAAACAATTCAATAAAAAACTCTAAGAGTTGAGATCCTTGTGTAATGAGTCTTTCTATCCAAGCACTTACAACTTGGCCTTGTGCTCTAATCCTTTCAACTTTCTAAACCGCTTCATCGTCAACACATGTTGTTATAGATTGTACCTGTTATGAGGATTGAGCTATTCTCAACAAAACAAAAGTAAGTTGTTCCACCTTGAGGTTAAGTTAATCCTTGATCAACTTATCCTTTTCATACATCTCAATCAACATAGCACATGCTGCTTACATATCTTCCTTGGCACCTTCATGAGTTTGTTTGCCAAGGTCTATCCTTGAGACAATATAGTCTGAAACTTGGATTTCCTTGATACTTTTATCCAGTGGAGGCACAACTATTTCAGCATATTTATGTCTTGATGGGTCAATAAGCACTCTGGACCAGGTTTTAACCTTCTTAGTTGCTTTGGGATTGGTTGGGACAAGTTGACTAAAATCAAACTCATCGGGAGAAATTGCTTGCTTCTTTCTCTTCGGGTTTTGTGACAATAGCCAAGAGAGAAGAACAAAAGAATCATCTCCTATTTCTGTCACCAGAGCTTGAGACGATGGGGTAGAATATATGGGTCCTTGTGAAACAGGCGGGGTGGAAATGTCTTTTACAGATGTAGAAACAAGTGGAGTAAAAATGACAATGGGTGGAGTCTGAGTTTGCACACCAGTGGGATTAACCTCAATCAACACTTTTGATGAGGTAGAAGACAGAAACTTATCAAAATCCAATTGTGCAATTAAGTCAATCATAGACATGGTACATCTGATAAACTTGGAAAGGAGGAAACGGTACCAAACACATCTTCCATGTTACCTTGAGGAATATCAAACAATGGTTCATTGACAGGTGTAGAAGGGGATGAATGAACAGAATGTATGGACACAGTGGGTGTAGAAAGAGTAGTGGAAATAGTTAGCAATTGTTGTACACTTGAAGATATAGAAGGAATAGGAGTTTGAACATTTGAAACTAAAGGAGAAGAATGAGGAGGTGTTACCTGTGTTGATTCAGTTTGAGACTCAATAGGAAGTTCATGTGATTCTTCAGTAGGTATTTCCTCTTCTTCAACATCTGGATGAGCAGATGTTCCCTCTTTTTCTTTCCTCTCCCTTTTATCTCCCTCTGTTTTGAAGATAATCCTTAGCTTCTTGCTGGTGCTGGGAGCGTCCTCTTTGTTCTTTGTCCTCAATTCTTCCCTCTTACTAGAAGGTCCCTCTATTTGTTCCTCCTCTAAGCTTGTTTTGAAAAATTTCAACTTTATTCCCTTCTTCTCCAACCAGAGATTGGTATTTGTGAGAATAGGTTGAAACCTTTCTCTTATTGAGGTCATCTCCTTTTGAGACCACTAAATTGCAGGAAGAGGAGTATCGGCAATCTTATTACCTACATATACTGCTTTGACTATATCACCTTTTTCTTGCATATCCTTTGGGATATCAGCCAATTGAAAGTTCCTGATTTGATCAAAAGAAAGTCGACTATAGTCCAGTCTCCTCACATATTCCTCATTTCTGCATTCGGCCCATATGTCTTCGACCTTATGAACATGAGTGTAATTACCTTTCAGCTTATCCTTCATTCCCTAGTAATCAAAATCAAGTATTTTCTTGTACCTCTTCATTGTGACCCATTGCATTTATGTTTCCATCATTTTTTCCCTAGGAGTTGTGGAGATGGAATACCTACCAATTTGAAATTAAAACTTAAATCCACCTCGGTGTGACCCTGCCTACTTGTTATGCACATCCATAATTTGTCTACACAACTCCATCAAAATTAGCTTATCACCTAGGTACCTTGGAAGCATATATGGCTTCCCATTGAAACAACTGATGGTGACAGGTTGTCATTGATGACAAAAAGGTGTTTGGTCTTCATGTTATATTTCAGGATGTCTTCAAGTGGGAGAGATTTAATGCATGAGACAATGTATTGGTTGTTTGAAATCTGATGTATCTTGCAGATGCAGAGAACACATCATCTTGTTTGTTGTTGATAGGAGCAAGAGCATGAGACATCATCTTGTGTGATTTTCATTCATGGTTTACTTAGTTCATACAATCAGTTGGAGAGATTTGTTCAGTGAACATGACATATTCTTGGTAGGCATGGTCTTCATTATTTATCAGGTTCTTGACAAGGTTGATGATATCAGTTGTTGGTATTCAAAGGTTTGCAATGTTCATATTAATGATTTCATTTGGTCTTTTTGGTGTTCATGTATCAATCATGCTCACTATATTGGTGTTTCGAGTGCAGAGGTATAAAGTGGGTTTCATGCTTCAAGGATATTCTACATTCTATTTTTTTGTCAGTCTGCTTCAAATGAGCTTATTTAGATTTTTTGATATCACCGCCTTTATGAGACAAATTGGTCTCAAGGGACTTAAGTGCTTTACCTATGAAGATAATCCTAAGTCTTTGTTGATTCTAAACTAAGTTGTTCATTCCATTTTAAGCCTGTCATATATCAAAAGTTCTTTATGTTTTAATTTTTTGTTGACTTGCTATAGCAAGTCGGGTCACTTAAGGTGACCTAGTAGAGGGACATTTAAACATTGTTTATGATCGGCCCCTTGACCTCCTAACCGATAGCATCGGTCTCTTCCAAAAGCCTCGGGCGGGAAATCATTTCGAACGACTCTCTTCAAATGTGTTTGGGCGGGCTTTCAAGTTTTTTTTGAATTTAAAACTGTCACCGTTAAAAGGCAAAAAGGTGGAGCATGACTTTGTGAAAGTTTCTAATGGAAATTGCATGGACACCGAAATATAAGGTAAAAGAGCATCAATTTTTCAAAGGAGCATAGTATATATTTGATTTAAAGTTTCTATTAAAGAAGCCCGAATACTAAGCCATTTCTTTGGCTTTAGTTTATTTTTTTAGAAACTCTTTTAAACCACTAAAGTGGTCGGCCCCCACTTATGTCATTTTTTATGACATTAAAAAGTATTTTTCTAATTATTATTTAAACAAAAGATGGGCATGTTTAGATTTTCAGGGGTTTCTATTTAAGAGATTTATTCCTTTTAAAATCCATTTCATGTGTTTAAAGGAAAAGGGAAGTAATATTGTAAAAAGATTTTTTATCTTTTTAAGAACTCATACAGATGGTTTCAGAGAATTTGAATGTAATTTCTTTTGGTGAAATTTTTTTTGAGGATGAAGATATAATCATTGAAGAATGATTTTCTTGAGGAGATTTTTTTTGCTGATTTTTTTTTTTTTTGATATGAAGAGTCTTATTGAAAAAAAATATGAAGGATCATTTTTGCAGAGAAGATGAACAAAATTTTTGAGGAGATGAAAGAAATTTGATGAAGAGATGGAAGACATTTTTTTCAGGGCATTGAAAGAGAAGAGGAATATCAAATACAGAGAAGATGAAATTTAGAGATGATGATAAAGAAATCAATTTTTGAAGATGGAAGATCAAAAGTTTTAAATGGGATTTGATATTATTTTTTTTATTTGAATAGGCACAAAAGAATATGAAAAAGTTTTTTTTGTAGATGGATTGATGTTTGGACTTCTTGATGTTTTTATAATTACAAATGAAAGGTTTTTGATTTACAGAGAGAAGGTGAAATGTTTTGTTTGCAGAGAGGATGTAAATGATTATCTTGTATATAATGGCTTTACAGGTGGATTGATTTGGAAGTGTGATGGTGTGGATCAATATGGAGTATTGAAGATATTTTACAGATGAATCATTTTATTGGATGTAAGTGATGTTGTGCAGATTGATGATGAACTGACAGGGATCAAATACAGATACAGAGATTGACAAGGTGATTAGAAAGACAATATGCAATTGCAATAACAATCAGGTGCATGAATCATGAATTTGATTGATCAAGACATTGAAACTAGTAAGACAGAGATGAAACATACAGAATATGCAGTGTGGTTGAGGGGATCCAGAAAAATGATTGATTTTGAATAGAATGGCCATTAGACTCAGACATAAGTTTTGTATTGAATGAAACAGAGTGTCCCTCTGAACTTGTTTGTTACTTGCAGTGAAGATTTAGTTTGCCAGTGAGGCCTTGTATTAGCCAATGAGGCTTGTAGGTCAGTGAGACCTATTTGTTTACCAGTGAGGTATATCAGTGTTGGAAGTGGGTGCTTCTGTTTGGGATTGGAGTTGGTGCTCCATAAGGAGTTGGTGCTCCTAGATACAATTTGTATTGCCAGTGAGGCATGTTTTTCAGTTAAGCCAGTGAGGCAATTCTGGAGTGGTTTTTCTACCCCTGGAGGGTTTTCCACTCGTGCAATTCTTGTGTCTTAATCATCTCTCTATGATTGTATGTTTTACTCATGAGTTTTGTTTATGTGTTTGACAAAGTTATGTGCATATGTGTTTGACAATTCAATGATAACTTTCTCTTCTTTGTGCTCTGCAAGTTAAATATTGAAAAAGATTTAAAAATTCACACAACACTGATTCACCCCCCCTCTCAGTGTTGTCCTTGACTCCTACAACAACTAGCTCTAATATAGGTGAAAGTAGGAAATTGTAGAAATATGCATCCAAACTATTTGACCTATTCCCAAGCCTCATCAGAGACTCTTTTCTTTTCAAGATCTTTTTCTAACATACATATGTAGTTATAGAAGAATGCATCATTCACCCTCCTGAAGTGTTTGATGCTTTCCTTCAAGGTCAACTGGGGGTAGTACTCATATACAGGAATATTCCTCCTATCACCTTCTAAAGAAATCACTGGAAAATGCTTCATGGAATCAGAAGCATACACCAAATATGAATTCATGTAGAACTTCAATGATGCAGTCACCTTAGACAATTGATCACAGATGGAGTCACTCATCTGTTGTCCCCACCATATCTACTGATTACCCTTTTTTATGACAAGAATATACTAGTGTGTATGAGGAAAATCGACTAATGTTTAAACAATAAATCAAAACAAAACAAATCAAAAGCCCATAACATAAAGAGAACTAATCTAAACAAAAGCCATTATCAATAAATCCAATGAAATAAGAAAGCTTTTACCCAGATTTGTGTTGTTCCCTTTGTTGGATGTGGATTGCTCAATAACGTTGCGAAACCATGTTTGCAACAAGCAAGTAAAGTGCTCAAAGATCAATGTCAAAAGATCATAAAGTTGCTCAATCGATGCGATGTATGCTCAAAGTGCTGTAAAGGATGCCTGAGAATAAGTGATCGAAGAGGATTTGTAAAGGAGATGAGGGGAGTTTATATAGGTTTCAAACATGATCGATCAATGGTTCAGATAATTCAAAAGAATCAATGGAGGAGATAAAACAAATAACCATGATGAATGTGCACACAACATGTGTCAATCCAGAAGGATATTTTTAGTAAGATATGATGAAAACAAGATTGATTGAATAGATAACTCAACTTGTAATTTTGTCTTTTTTAGAGTTCTAAAAATAAGACTAATTGTGCACATGAGTTAACAAGATATTTTAAGAGGAATTGGAAGATAACTAAAATTAAATAAATAAATTTATTTATTTAATTGTGCATGATTGAGGAACAGAAGATTATAAATAAAATACTTGATTTTATTTATTTTTAGAGGATTGAGATAATTTAAATAAATTTGCATGATTTATTTAAATTTAGAAGAACAAGTGATTTAATTAAATAATGTAGAATTATTTAATTATAGATAAGAGAGGATTTTGGATGAATTAATTAAATAATTGGATTTATTTAATTAATGTGAATTTAAAATTTGAAAGAGGATAATGAGCTAATTAAATAATTGAAATTATTTAATTGTGGAAGAATAATAGAGGAATTTAATTTAACTAATTAAATAAAGAGAATTTATTCAATTAATGTCGCAATTATGTGATTTAGAAGAATTTGGTGATTTTGGTGAAATTAATTAAATAATTAGATTATTTAATTAACGTTTGCAATGAGGTGATTAGACAGATTTGATGAAATACAAGTAGTGCGATGACTTGGTAATTTTAGGGTGTCTACATTTTGCCCCTCTTTGATGCAATGCAGTTTATAGTGTTGCGTCAAAGAAAATGATTGTTGAAGACATGATACAATTTTTTATGCCCCAATGTAGGTAGTTGCCCCAGCGTATGCCCTCTCGAGCGGAAAGTAGGGGAAGCGACAGAAGAACTGGGTTGACGCTCGACTAGAAGATTGTGTTGGAGATAGGTGAGGTTGGATAGATGATAGATAGAAGAAAGGATATAGGAGAGAACATGAGAGAAAGACTATTGATCGATCATTGCTGGAAAACTATATAAGGCCATGGGGAAATGGATGGGGTAAATGGATGAGCTTGTTACAATGATTTCACAAATGTTTATAAAGAGCAATCCTTATTTTTGATATAGCACGTGGATAGTTTTCCACCAAGGTATAAAAGACCAAGGTGCTTTGATATCCGAGTGCGTGGACGTTGACTCTGCAAGCAAGTGGTTCGAACTTAGATCCCTTAGACATAATATTACCTTGTTGTACATGTAAATGAGAAATACTCTTGAACATAAAATAAACTTCAATACATAAATTCAAGAAAAATATTAATATGCAAGATGCTAGGTTGTAACACACAAGATAAATATAATGCTAAGAAAGATGCTATAGATCATTCCTCAAACACGGCACATAAAAGCAATGACTATGCCCCCATCCGTATTGCATTGCAACATACCAAGATTATGGATAAACTAAGGTAGCCTTGAATAGGTAATGGATGAAAGGAACAAAAGATAAACCAAAAGCCAATTGACTGACTTACAAAGTAAACATACAGCCAACACATTCTCTTGCCAAAAAGGTTGCTTAGGATAGATTGGATAGGAAAGATAACAACATTATCATAGGAGCGATGCATCCGTTAAAGGGGGCTATCTACCTAAAAAGATAATATCTTGCTACCGGAAGTGCCACATGTTGCAAGAGACGCATGTGTTGGTCTCGATCATGGAACACTCTGCAGAAGATAAGATTGTTGATCTGGTGCTTTGGTTAAGTTGGAATTAGCTAATGTTGGCAATTGATATGCAGGATAGTAGATGACGCAGGAAGCAAGTTGCATTGCTTCAGGTTTGCTAAGAACTTTTGCTTTGAAAGGATGCGCTAGCTTGTTGCTTGAGTTAGTCAAGTCGAGGCGAATGGATTTTGATAAATGGAAGACTAGAAAGATGACATGTCAATGGGTTGAAGCGGGTGGAGAATGATGAATCGTATGTGCCTGAGTACTGGATACATCCTTCGTATTTCAGACTGCCTACATACCCTGTATCCACGAGATCAAGGCACATTATGAGGAAAGATGAAAAAATGATAACATGTAGTTCTGGATAGAGTGATCAGATGGGTCAAGGTGCTTGAGCTCGGGGTTGGGGAAATGATGAGATCTTCTGTACCTGAGTACTGGATACTGCATTCATATTCCAGACTGCCTACATACCCATATCCTTGGGATCAAGGTACCTTAAGATTGAGAAGAGATATTATGTAGTTCTGGTGGTATGATGATGTAGGAAATGTGTTGGAAAGATAACAACCTTATCGTAGGAGCGATGTGTCCGTTAAAGAGTGTTATTTGTTGAAAGGAGAAAAGATTGAAGTGCTTTTTGAACCACGAACAAGGAACCATTCCTGACCTATGTTTCAGGAAGGAACTGCCCCCATTCTAGTAGAGGAATTTGCATGGATGACTGATGAAGAAGAAATAGAAAGCTTGATTGCAGACAAGATAGTGTGAACTGTTGACACAAATCCAGATGTGGGATGACGATGATGGACATTGACAAATTTCCAAGCTATACTAGATAGGGAGATGGAAATGCAAACAAGCTCAATGGTTTTATTATGGATGGATGGATGGATGAAAACAAGGAATGAATAAAGCTCGATAGATGATGGATGCTGACTCTACACATAGCGCCTGTTTGCCAGGTTTTCACTATGGTACTTATCCAAGGTGCCTGTTTACAAGGTTTTCACCATATGACAGATTTTTTTTTTTTTGGAATACCCTGAGGATCAAGCATGAAACTTCTTAAGATGGACATTGTTAAGTGGCTCATCTAGAGGAATATTGTCAGGTGTAGCTAAAGTAGCTCCTGATCCATATGCTGATGTGACAATAAAGGGACCTAACCAGTTAGGCTCAAACTTGCCCTTGTTTTCTCGGTCTCCTTGATTTCTCTGATTCTCTTTGAGTACAAGATCACCAACTTGAAACTGTCTTTCTTTGATCTTTTTGTTGTAATTACCTCAGAGGTAGTTTTGATAGACATGGAGATGATTAAGCGCGGCAAGGCACCTTTCATCTAATAGTTCTAGCTCAGTTAATCTGGAAGTGCGATACTCTTCTCTGCTGATCAGTTTCTGCATAGATACTTTGAGGGATGGGATCTCGACCTCTATAGGTAGGATGGCTTCAGAGCCATAGACCAAGGCATACGGTGTGGCACTAGTTGGTGTTTTTATACTAGTGTTGTAGGCCCATAGGGTGGGATTGAGTTGCAAGTGCCAATCACGACCAACTTCATTGACTATTTTCTTGAGGATCTTGAGAATGGTTTTATTGGAAGCCTCAGCTTGGTCATTACTCTGCGGATAGTAGGGAGTTGAAAAGTGATGTTGGATATTGTATTGTGTGCATAAGGCATGGACATCTTGGTTCTTGAATGGTCTCCCATTATCAGTGACAATGGCTTGGGGGATACCATACCAGCAAATGAGGTAGTTTAGGATAAACTTGGCTATTTGCTTACCGATGATATAGGTCATGGGAATGGCTTCAACCCACTTCGTGAAATACTCAATGGCCGTAATGATGAACTTATGGCCATTGGATGAGGATGGGTGGATTTGTCTTATGAGGTTGAGACCCCATTGAGAAAAAGGCCATGGAGTTGTCATAGGTTGTAATTCATACGCTGGTACGTGAATCAAATCTCCATGTTGTTGACATTGTAGACACTTCTTAGCAAACTGTGCAGCATCTTTCCCTATTGTAGGCTAGTAATACCCTATTCTAAGTATCTTCTTAGTGAGATTAGGACTGGTAGAATGTGTGCCATAGACACCTTCATGTATGTCTCGTAAGGTAGCTTCAACTTCTTTTGCGTTAAGACATCGTAAGAGGATACCATCAAGACTCCGGTGATATAGTGTATCACCCAGAATGGTGTAACGGGAGGATTGATGGATAAAGGTTTTGCGTTGGGTGGATGATAGGTCAGAGGGAAAGGTACTGTGTTTAAGGTATTCATAAATATCTTCATACCATGGGGAATTGGGACCAACAAGTTCACAGATGATTTCATTAACCGGAACATCAACGGCTGGTATCAACAATTGCTCGATCAAGAATTCACATTTTTGTGTATTTGCAAGCATGTCAATCAATGACCCTATAGAAGCCATAGAATCTATAGCCTTGTTATGCTCTCTTGGAATTTGCTCAAAAGTGATGCTAGAAAAGTGTGGTTTGTAGGCATCCACTAGTTGCTTGTAGGGGATCAACTTATCATCTTTTGTTTGGTACTCATCTGTGACTTGTCGAATGACTAGTTGTGAGTCTCCATATACTTGTAGTTCTGTAATGTCCGATTAAACTGTTGTATTGAGACCTATGAGGAGTGCTTCATACTCAGCAATGTTGTTGGTGCAAGGGAATGCAAGCCGATATGACTTTGGAATATAGTCATTTTGAGGTGTGATAAACAAGATGTCGGCCCCTGATCCATGTTGTGTGTAGGAACCATCAAAGTACAACTTCCACATTATTGAGTTGGAAAGAGTGAAGAGATTCTCGTCTGAAAAGTCTGCTACCATAGGATGTGTATCTGTCATGGGTACTTCTGCTAGTTGATCTGCTAGGGCTTGTCCCTTGATTGGTTTACGATCCATATACTCAATGTCAAACTTACTAAGGATCATGACCCATTTAGCTAGTCTACCTGTAAGAGCTGCTTTTGCTAGTAGATACTTCAATGGATCAATTTTGGCTATAAGATTTGTGTGTTGGTTCAACATGTAATGCCATAACTTTTGGGAAGTGAACACTACTGCTAAACAAGCTCTTTCCATTGGTGAATAATTGAGTTCGTATCCCACCAAGGTTCGACTGATATAATAAATTGCATGCTCTTTTCCTGATTCATCATTTTGTGCTAGAAGAGCCCCGAGGGCTGAAGTTGTAGTTGAAATGTATAATATCAAAGGTTTATCAAAAATTGGTGGAACCAATACAGGAGGTGTAGCTAGATACTCTTTGATCTGATCAAATGCTGCTTGACACTTATAATCCCATCAAAATGAGACATTCTTTTGGAGCAAGTGTTGAAATGGTTGACATTTATCTAGTAGCTGTGAGATGAAATGCCTAATGGACTACAACCTTCCCTGAAGGCTCCTTAATGCTTTGAGATTCTTTGGTGGAGGCATCTCCACTATAGATTTTACTTTTGCAGGGTCTACTTCGATGCCTCTACGAGATATAATGTATCCCAATAGCTTCCTTGATGTTACGCCAATGACACACTTCTTTGGATTGAGGCACACTTAGTATTTCTCGAGCCTATAAAAGATCTATCCTAGAACTTGTATGTGATCTGCCCTAGAAGATTTAGCTAGTATGTCATCCACACAATCCTCCATGATATGATGAAAGAGGTAGTGGAATATCACTATCATTTCTCTCTGATAGGTTGCCCCTACATTCTTTAGACCAAACGACATGACACACCAACAATAATTACCCCAAGGACAAGTAAAAGTTGTCTTATGTTGATCTTCTTCTGCTATCCTTATTTGATTGTAGCCAAAGAATCCATCCATGAGAGAAAGAATTTCATGACCTGCAGTCAAGTCCACTATGAGGTCAATGTTGGGTAATGGAAAGTCATCTTTGGGACATGCTTTATTAAGATCTCTAAAATCATTACACATGTAGATGCGCCCATTGGGTTTAGACATAGGTACAATGTTTGAGACCCAATCTGAATAGTCAATAGGTCGTATGAACTTTATATCTAACAACTTCTATATTTCCACTTTTACCAAGAGACCTATCTGTGGGTGCATCTTCCTCAACTTTTGCTTGACTGGTTTAACTTTTGGATCAACTGTGAGATAGTGAACAACTAGCTTAGGGTCTAACCCTGGCATATCAACATAGGTCCATGCAAAGTTGATGGTTCTCTGTAAGAAGAATTTGTTAAGATTCTTGTGCTCTATTTCTGATCATGATGCTGCTAGGAATGTGGTCTTTGGATTTTGCTTTGTGCCAAGGTTTATCTCTGTAGAATCTTCCACTAGGAGAGCTGACTTGTCTTGATACTTAGATGGTAGGGGAAGGTCAAATCCTCCATCCTCAGGTGCCATAGTTAGGTTTTCACCTTTGGATATGTCCTTTGTTTTTACTATTTTGTGATCGAGAGGTGCCATAGTGTGGTTTTCACCTAGAGATCTATATTTATTTTTACTTTTGCGACTGGAGGATTTGGCATTCTCACCAAAATAAGTTGTTGGCTCTAGTTCCATTACAAAACCTACCTTATGATCGCCAAGAGGGATACCCTCGCAGAGTCCCATGAATTTAGCTAGAGCTTCATCATTCTGAAATACATCTATAATGGGGGACCCTTGTTGGTCCCAATCGATAAATTCGGGGTAGACAAGTGTGAGATTTTGGGTGTTTGTGGTGGAGGTTAAGGATACAGATGATAGCATAAAGATGAAGGATTCTGTAAATAGGTTAGTCATATGGAGGGAAGAGTCATCGACGATATCCTCATTAGATGTTGAATTGGTGATAGAAGTTTCAGCCACCTTGTCGAGGATACCCTCGATGTCGAAGGCGTGTGGTACCTTTCTACCAAATCCTAACCCCTTCTTGTCTAGTTTCTTTGTCACAATAATGGGTTCCATAGTTCCTTGATTCTATTTCCTAAGGCCACCTTTGCCTTTATAGACCATGTTTTTTACTATCCTTAAGCCATTACCATATTGCTTGACTAGTATTGTGACCGGTTCTTTCTCCTTGTAGAGCCAAGAAGAAATGTCCTCAATAGTTTCCTCTTCCAATAATTGTCCCTATTGGAATTGGGTTAGAAATGTTGGGGGAGGAATAGCTGCTTTTTTAGTTACTTTGGCAATGGGCGGTTGGCCGTAAGATTTAGTGGATAAAGGCATCCGCCCTGCACAACAAGATTTTGAGATATCATATTTTCCAAAGCCTATATCACGTATGTGAGCTTTGATTTCAGGAAGGGAATTAGGTTCACTTGCAGAGGCTTGTGTCAAATTTTTAGGATCGACATATAGTGGGGATTCAAGGGCTTTGTCATTTTTAGGCACTTGGTTGCAATTCTTATAACTTCCTTGCAAGACAGGACATAATTCAAAAGGATTACGGTCACCTGGGATAGTTATGTATGCACCATTGAATGGGAACTTTAGAGACTAATGGTACGTTAAAGGAATAGATTTCATTGCATGGATCCATGGGTAGCCTAGGATAAATGTTATAAGGCAGCTCAATGTCAAGGACTTGGCACCTGGTTTCAAACATGACGGGGCCCAGTTGTATAGGCAAATGGATAATACCTTCTGAGTGTCATTCAACATCATCATACCCCTTGATTGTAATACTTTGATCAATGTTGACATGATCCTTAGAGTATCCCAATTGCTTAAGTAACTTTAAAGAATAGATGTTGAGACCAGCACCACTATCTATGAGTATACGTTTGATTTTGCGCTTATGGATGAGAACTTCAATATGAAGGGCATCATTGTGACACAGAACATGGGAAGGGAGGTCTTTCTTTGAGAAGACCACATTGTAGGGTGAAGCAATGTTACCTACTATAGCTTAGAAATCCGTGACCACTATGTTGTTAGGAACCAAAGACTCTTGGAGGGCTTTTTCTAGCACCACTTTATGTGCAGGTGATGACCGTAGAAGGTCCAAGATAGGGATCTGTACTGGCATTTTCACTAGATGTTCGAAGAGATTATAATCGGATTGAGTTGGGAAACTAGGTGTAGGACCATGAATGGTGACATGACCACGATGAGTTGTAATAGCGCAATCCATAGAGTTGCCTTTGATTGTGAGGGTAGACACTCAACTCTCTTCAAAACGACCTACAATGGAGTCAAAGGAAGTGGACGCATGATTGACACCTTTACCTTTATCCTGAGGAGGAGGCGGACCATGGTGAAGGAATGGTTCCTTGTACATGTTGAGGTCCTTGTTCATGTGTTGAGCTAGTGGTTCATCTTCAAAAGAGATTTGGTTGCCCTCGATGAGATTTTGGATTAGGTGCCTTAGTTTCATGCACGATGTGGTTCAGTGCCCTTTGCTCCTATGGAACTCACAATATTCATTATCTCTGTAACGTGCAGTTTTGTAAACAGGTTTGCCATATGGGGGAGCATCGGGTAAGGTGATGAGCCCTTTGTGTAAAAGTTTCTATAGGACCAATTCTGTGGGCTCTCCCAAAGGAGTGAATTGACGCCGCAGAGGGTAATCTTGTTGAGGTCGCTCTTGTTGTCGTTGTTGGTTTTGATAAGGTTGTCGTTGTTGTTGCTGCTGTTGAGGTGGAGATTGACTTGGTTTGGAAAGATGAAGTGGTGTTTGCAATGTTTGGACATGTTTAGAATTGACCACCCCATTGTTGACCACATTTTTATTTTTATTCCAAAACTTTGGTTTATCGTTTTGTTGTTGAGGAGCATTGTCTTTAGTTTCTTTGAAGATTTTGACCACACCCTTAGTAATGAGGGCCTTCTCAATATTGATTCCCTTGTAGGTAATTTCGTCAAAGGTTGTAGCACTAAGAATTTGTAAGTGAAAACCCAATTCTTGGTTGAGATTCTGCACAAATATGCTAACAATTTGCTTTTCGGGTATCTTAAATGGGAATTTACTAGCCATTTGTCTCCATCTTTGAAGGAAAGAAATGAAAGTTTCTCCATTTTTCTATTTGTTGTTGCATAGATCAGTCATGGAGATCTCATGTTCTGTGTTGTAGGAGAAGTGGGTGGCAAATTTCTCTGCTAGCTCGTTAAAAGACTTGATACCTGTGGGGAGGTGTGAGAACCATTCTATAGCTTGACCTCCAAGACTGCGAGGAAAGAGACGCATAAGATATGTGTCGTTATGTGAGACCTCGAAGCAAGCAAGATAGAATTCCTTGAGATGGTCTTTTGGGTCACCTTTTCCTTTGTATTTATCAAATTTGGGAATAGTGAAATTTTAAGGAAAAGGGATCATGAGTAACAACCGATCAAAAGGATAAGGACACACTTCTTCTAAAGAGAAGGTCTTCTTGGTGTGGCCAAATGTAAGATAGGATAGTTGTTGTTGAACCTCTACAAGTTTCAGCTCCATAGTCATGGGAGGGGTTGGAAACATCTCCTGTTGTCTGAGAAGTGGTTGTTGTTGCCCATACGGAAGATTGTAGTGTAAGCCATGGGCATTGGTGTTATAAGGGTCGTACGATTGGTTGGGGTCGTATGTGTTGTATGTTGGGTTTAGATTGGGTTAGAATTGGATGCTTTGATTTGGAGGAGGTGGGGGTGGCTCTAGGTAAGAATGTAGGCTCTGTGATGGTTGAAGAAAAGAGTTTGGTGGGGGAAAGCTAAAGTTTGGTGGGTTAGGTTGCGGGTACAGAACATAGATTTGGGAAGTTTGGTTTTGAGAATGTTGAGGGTGGATAGGCAATGTGTTGAAAAAGTTTAGCGTTGATGATCGTTGTGATGGGGGAACATAGATAGAAGTGTTGTGTGATGGTTGATGTTGATTGATGATTAGCATAGAAGAATGTTGTAGTGGGGGGACATAGGTAGATGTGTTGTGCAATGGTTGAGGTTGATTGAGGATGACCATAGAAGAATGTTGTGGTTGGGGTTGCATGACCCTAGTTGGTTGAGGGATACGAAGATTTGATGAGGTTGGGGGTGGCGTTTGTTGAGACCCTTGTTGCATGGAGATGTAATTGCTCCCTAGATTGTAATTTGGTGGGAAACCTTATCGTGATGGGGTTACTAATATTCCACTTGCGATTGGTGTGGACACTTTAGGAGGTTGTTGTATGTTTGATCGAGCTATGGTGGCTTGCTTTTCTATCTCTGCTTGACGTTGGAGAGTCTCTTGTTGGTTTTTGTAGATCTCCATAGGCGTCAAAAGCGGTGATATGGCCCTCTTTCCTATTGGGTTTTGATAAAGGGGATTCTCATATTGTGCTATCGTTCTCCCTTGTGAGTTTTGTTCGTGTAAGGACGTGGTCACTATTGACATGGTTTGGACCGCATGTATGGCACTTTCAGATTTGTTTGTGTCCTTGAGATTGGATAAATCAAAATCTTGAGGTAATTTGGCTCCTTGGTCTGTAAGCAAGCAGAATAAATGATCTTAGTTCTCAGTAAGGATTTTGTCAAAGGCGGCCACGACTCTAGGATCTTGTATGAATTCATCAAGATCTTGTCCATCTTCTTGAGAGGATTGACCTATTTCAAAGTGTTGCTCTTCTTGAGATGGGACTTTGTCGATAGTATAACCTTGTGGAACAAAATCCTGAGGCATGTCAGTGGTATAGTGAGGTGTACTTACCAAAGGGACCCTACCTTCTTGAGATGGGACTTGACCGATAGTATAACCTTGTGGGGCAAAATCCTGAGGCATGCCGGTGGTATAGTGAGGTGTACTTACCAAAGGGACACTACCTTCTTGAGGATTGTTAGGGTGGTCCAGCTGCGGCATGTTTGGAGAGTTGGTGGATTTTTCTGCGGGTGTCCTAGGAGTAACCTTGGGAGTAATGTTGGATCATCCTGATTGAGGTGTGTGAGGAGGTGACTTGCGCTTCCTAGGGATAACTTGCTTGGACTTCATAGTTTGCTAGAATCTAGTGGTTACCATGGAATACACTAGGACAAACTGCTGGGATTCTGCTTGTGTTTTGGAAAAGACAAATTTTGATGCATAGTTGACTGGACAAAAGGCACTATACTGTTTGACCAAAAGAGCAGGACTGTGCTACCAAACGGGTGCTACTGTAATACTAAAGGTGATGGACTGAGCTACCAAAGGTAAGGTACTACTATACCAAAGGTGAGCTACTGTGACCAAAAGCGAGCTACTATTATACCAAGGGTGCTGAAGTAGGTTTGCCAAAGGCAAGGTACTGTTATACCAAAGGCGAGCTACTGTAATACCAAAGCTGAGCTGTTGTAATACCAAAGGCGCTGAAGTAGTGTCTGATGTTTTAAAAGGCAAATTTTGATAGATTTGGTTTTGGTTCTGATTGGATTTGCTTTGGCAAGAGAAAACACTGCAAACAGAGTGGCAAAAAAAAGGACTGACACAACAGATAGTGTATGTTTGAGGCTCACAAAAAGCCCAATGTTTCCATAGGTATAAGACAATTACAAACAATATCAAGCACTTTTTATCCCTAGAGACAACGTTTCATTGCAGTAGATCAGCTCACAACTTAATACTCCGTTGATAAAAATGTCATTCCATAAAGGTGTCGGACATTTGTATCTTTACGAGAGACGATAGGTAGGGATATCTCACCCTTCCCTTGGAAAGCTCAAGTAGGTTAGAAGAGTTTTATGGCTGAGGGAATACTATCTCTTCTCAAGGGAGCCAATGGTGAGTATCTTGAGGGCTTAAATCAATTCCCCTTGCATTGATGATTATCGCAACGTTCGGAGGTAGATCAGGTAGTCACTATCTAGAATGGTTCTTAGTAACTTTGAGGGACCAACGCCTTACGAGCAATGTGACAAGCTACTAAAAGATTTAAACAATCCTACTAAGAGTATCAAACACTTTGCTTGATGTGAAAATCATTTCCACAAGGAGCTAGTACACCTCTTTTCAGTTTGGCACCACAAGGTAAGGCTGACATCGGTTAGGACTTGGCTTTCGCCTTATCCCTCTTATATAGCAGTTCAAAGGAAAAATTTGCTTAGGGTCATCCCTTTTAGATGAAGTACAATCCAAAAGCAGGCCCTTCTAATGGAAGTACTGAAATGTAAAAGCAAGCATGTCAAACAAAGGTTCAATTGTCTCGTTATAAGAAAAATAAGGTGCAACTAAATTAGGCACACACATGGTTGTAGTTGTCAATTGTCCCTTATGAAATTGAAGTGTTTGGCATTCATGTCCATTGTCCCTTAGAAAATTGATGTGTTTTGGCATACATGTTCATTGTCCCTTAAGAAAAGCAGTATGTTCCTAAGACTTAGATTGCCAAAATGATTTGTTCAATTATCCCTTAAGAAGGCAATATGTTTATTAGACTTAGTGCAATAGATTGAGATTTTTTCAACACTCGTCTTGCATGAACATGTTAAAAAAAACTTATTTTCTCTGTGTGAGTGATAAGAAGCTGCAACAAGTCAATTAGTTCCACCAAAACTCACAAGTTAGCAAAAATAAATAAGATTTGACCAAAAGTGTTGCACTGTGGTACCGAAGGCAACTTACTGTATTACCGAAAGTATTGTACTATGTTGCCAGAAGTGATTTGATGTAGACCAGAGGCGATCCACTGTGCTACTAGAAGCGCAGCTCTGTGTTACCAAAAGTGTAGTAAAATACTACAAAAAGTGCTTTACTGTGTCAAATCTAGAAAAAGTTATACTTTATCAAAATAAACTAGGTCCAGATATGATTTCATGGTTGATTTGAAGTTCTGAGATGTAATATCTAATAGATCTATATCCTGGAATCAAGAAAAACTCAAAGGATGCCGTAAATAGATAGGTTAACTCAAATATCAAAATTATTCCTAAATATGTTAGCTTAGGAAGTATAAAAGACAATTGAAAGACAAATAAACCAGCTTGTCAGTCAAATTAATGATAGGTATGTGAGTAAAAACCCTGCAAAATCACCAAAATAAGATTAGAAAAAACTATTTCTCCAAAAGTGCTTTACGATACTACCAATAGCGCTGGACTGTTTCACCAATAGCGTGCTATTGTTCTGCCAGAGGCGCTACAGTATCACCTGAGGGCGCTGTACTGTGCCTCCAGAAGTGCTTTAAGATACTGCCAATAGCACTTTTTTGTGTCTTTTGCATTGTTCCGTACTGTACTTAAAAAAATCAATTTCTCAAAGAAAAAGAGGGATTAGTGGGTCCCACCGGGCGTTCCAGAATGTGTATGAGGAAAATTGACTAATTTTTAAATGTTAAATCAAAACAAAATAAATCAAAAGCCCATAACATAAAGAGAACTAATCTAAACAAAAGCTATTATCAATAAATCTAATGAAATAAGAAAGCTTTTTCCCAGATTTGTGTTGTTTCCTTTGTTGGATGTGGATTGCTCAATAAAGTTGCGAAACCATGTTTGCAACAAGCAAGTAAAGTGCTCAAAGTGCTCAAAGATCAATTTCAAAAGATTGTAAAGTTGCTCAATCGATGCGATATATGCTCAAAGTGCTGTAAAGGATGCCTGAGAATAAGTGATCGAAGAGGATTTGTGAAGGAGATGAGGGGGGTTTATATAGGTTTCAAACATGATCGATCAATGGTTCCGATAATTCAAAAGACTCAACAGAGGAGATAAAACAAATAACCATGATGAATGTGCACACAACATGTGTCAATCCATAAGGATATTTTTAGTAAGATATGATGAAAACAAGATTGATTGAATAGATAACTCAACTTGTAATTTTGTTTGTTTTAGAGTTCTAAAAATAAGACTGATTATGCACATGAGTTAACAAGATATTTTAAGAGGAATTGGAAGATAACTAAAATTAAATAAATAAATTTATTTATTTAATTGTGCATGATTGAGGAACAAAAGATTATAAATAAAATACTTGATTTTATTTATTTTTTGAGGATTGAGATAATTTAAATAAATTTGCATGATTTATTTAAATTTAGAAGACCAAGTGATTTAATTAAATAATGTAGAATTATTTAATTATAGATAAGAGAGGATTTTAGATGAATTAATTAAATAATTGGATTTATTTAATTAATGTGAATTTGAAATTTGAAAGAGGATAATGAGCTAATTAAATAATTGAAATTATTTAATTATGGAAGAATAATAGAGGAATTTAATTTAATTAATTAAATAAAGAGAATTTATTCAATTAATGTCGCAATTATGTGATTTAGAAGAATTTGGTGATTTTGGTGAAATTAATTAAATAATTAGATTATTTAATTAACGTGTGAAATGTAGGCGATTAGACAGATTTGATGAAATACAAGTAGTGCGATGACTTGGTCATTTTAGGGTGTCTACAACTGGTACATCCATTCCTGAAAAGTGTTGGATGTAGGGAGACCTTTCACCTTGCTGAGAAGGGTTATGAGATCACCTACTTCATCTATAAACTCACTCCAAAAATTGTTCTTAGGCCACCTTGAAATTGTAGGCCTGGGAGTCTTGAGCCACCTAGTGTTGATGATCTTCTTGTACTTCTCATAATGTGTATCATAGTAATCTTGTGCATCTTTGATTGTGAGGTTGGCATAATCAACAATATCTAGAGACATGAAGACCTTGTCAAAGAACTATTTATTTAACTTAATGATGACTTTACCTTCTGCATCTGATATGCTTCTAGTGTCCTTGTCAAATTTCCCCGCCATTGCCAATATGAAATCAAGATTCTGAGTAGACACCGGAAAGGCGGAAACCAAATGGATACCATTGTTGAGAATGCATTACATGTGTGCTGGCATAGGTTGCTAAACTTTATCCTCTCCAAGAACTCAAACATGTCCACATGTCCAATTTTTGTATCTTTGATGTCATCAATGTTAGAATCCACAGAGGTCATTGGGATGACACCTTGATATTTGTACTTCATGTTTTTCTTCTTTGGAGAAGGATCAGACATCTGGCAATCAACTGCAAAAATTTAATTTTTTAGAAGTTTTCCCAGAGTTAGAAAAATTTCATACATTCATCATCATGCAGTTGCAGAAAAAAATTGCACTTCTACACTATAAAAACTCTCATTTGTAATGTGGGAGAAAATCTCCACTTAGGCATTTTGATATTTTGCAAGATGTAATTCAAAGAAAAAACTCCGCATTGCATGTAATTGGTAGTTTAAACAAAGCGGATGCACTTCAGAGAAAAATCTCCAAAGTGCATTCTCAGTAAAAAATCTAAGTCAACTTAGCATTTTATGAGTGAAGATAAAAAATATGTTGTGCAGAGAAAAATATCCGCACAACATAATGTGTTTTTGGATAGGTCGTGTTGTGTGGGTTTTAAACTCTGCACAACACATAGACAACAGTGTTGTGTGGAGTTTAAAACTTGCACAACATAGATGTTGGTGTATTGGTGTTCAAAGGAGCGGTGTTAAGTGTTTAGAGATACGTAGTGTTAGGGGTGTAGTGTGGGTTTTAAACTTTACACAACACATAAACAATAGGTGTTGTGCAGAGTTTAAAACCCGCATGACACCTTAGGCATGGGTATTGCAAAATATAAACGTGTTGTTCAGATTTTAACTTCCGAACAACATGTGATCTTAAGATCATGTTGTTTGGAAGTTAAAATCCGAATAGGTTCTCAAGAAATAAGCCACAGACGATAAGAAAACAAAACTCATAAAGAAGACTAGGGTTTCAACTAAACAACAAGGAAAAAATTGAAACCACAGAAACATGAAAATGAAAACAAAACCCATCTTATATAGATTAATCTAGGGTTTTGAAAGCACATTACAAATTTGTAAATGACAAAAATACAGGGAGAGAAAACAAAGACATACCTAGAAATGTTCTCAAGTTAGAAAGCCAAGGAAATCAAATATGATGGCTCGATCACACAGAAGCAACGGATGATTCAACTTGCACAGGGCATAGGAAAACAGTCTGATGACGCAGCAAGGAAGAATAAAATGAAGAAATAACACATAAATCAAAAGGAATAAGGGCAAAAAGATTTTCAAAAATCTTCATTAATGACCATAAAGAGCCATACGTGCCATAGTAGGAGTGTAGTTGCGAAGAAAATCTCCGCAACTACACATCTCATGCAATTGCATAGTTTTTTAGCACCTTTACATGTACTCAGAAAAAATACTAACACTAAAATGCAAACATCCGCAAAAAACTAAAAATGAACACCTAAAATTGATAAGATTCTTCAAGGGGCTGAACCATGCCCAAGATGACCTAGAATCATCTCAATTTGTGTGCTTAGAGGATGTAGGCTACAAAACAGACAAGTTTCATACGAGTTATCCCACCAATTGAGTGAGCTAAATTCAAGGATAACAGACCAACAAATTAATGATCATAAATCTAGCATCTTCTTCTTCAATACACCTGAGCCCATTCAGCATAGAATTGCTAATATTCTTCACTTTCATATTAGAAGGCTTCATGTGTATTATTTGGGTATTCCTTTATCTTCAAGTACATTCAATAAGATCTACTAGAATAAGATTCTAGAGAAATTTTGATCAAAGGTTAACTATTGGAATTTTTGGTGGTTATCTTTTGCTGGTAGGTTGACTCTTCTTAAATCTATCCTACAGGGTCTTCATTTGTACAGGTTTGTGGTTTTATCTGCCCCAAAGAGTTTTCTCAAAGAGTTTGATGCTTTTGCTTAGATATTTGTATGGGCAGGAAATCTCAACAATCAGAAATGGAGCCTTGTGAGTTGGGACTAGGTGTGCAAGCCAAAAGAAGTTGGTGGTCTTGGGATTAGATGGTCTAAACTAAATAGCCAAACTTTAGCAACTAATCTATATTAGCGTTGGTGCAAATTTTTGGATCAACCTTGGCCAAGGATCCTTAACTCCAAGTATTTGGGAGGAGTAGCTAATGAGGATATTCCACAGATGGAATTAGTAGGGAAGGGATATTTGATCTGGAACATAATTTAAAGGGTGGCCTCTCTTATTAAGTAAGGTCTTTTTTGGATTATTCATAAGGAGGATAAGGCTCTCTTTTGGACTAACTCAGGAGATGGTCACCCCCTATTCTCTCTTCTTTTCCCCAGCTCTAGTCTTTGAGTGAACATTTTTTTGGAAATTGGGTGGTCCAGAGTGGTAGATTTCAAGTCCTCTAATCCTATGGGGGATCCTTAGTTTGTCATTGGCAAGACTTCGGAAGTTGGCCTAGGGGAGGGTCTCAAGAGGATAAGGATACTTTAGTTTCTATTCTTCTTGAGAGACCTTGTTGTTCTTCTGAGGATAGGGTTATGCTAGCATGGGGGCATAATTCCAAATTTGTCTATTCAGTGTCTCTGGGTTACACTTGTTTGGAGCAGCAGTAAAGGGACCATAGATAATTTCTTTGGTGGAGACAAATTTGGAACGCATTCAGCTAGCCTAAGTGAAAAATTTTCTTGTGGCATTTGAGTCAAAACAAATGCCTTACTTGGGAAAACATCATGAAAAGAGGTTTTTTTGGTCCTCCCATTTGTCTTCTTTGTGGTTGTAGTGAAGAAAACACAAATCATCTTTTCTTTCAGTGTCCCTTCTCTGTGGAAATTTGGGGTTTATGGTGGAAATTATGGAAGAGACATTTCTTTCAAGCCACCTATCTATTTGAGTTTTGGGATAATATGGGACCTCATCTAGCAGATCTAATGTATTCCTAGTAGTAGCTTGGGAGTTTGGACTAACCTTTGTTGGCAAATTTTGTTGGAACGAAATCATTGTATCTTCTAGGAGTGCCGAAGTGGGGTCCTACAGGTTTGGTATAAGGTTAATAGGATCCTCGCGGAAACTATTGAAGCCAAATTTGTTTTGGAAGAGTCTCTTTCTACTTTAGATGCTTATATAACTAATCTTCTAGAGCCTTCCCTCCCCACTGCTTCATAGGTTCATTCTGGGCATAGAGTGCAACCTTCTAGAAAGGTGAATAGATTGGGTAAGTAGAGTCCTCCTCTTGATAGTTTTACAAGATGAATATTGATGGCTCTACTCAAGGCAACCCTAGTGCGGCTGGGATTGGTAGAGTTAGTTGAGGTAGTAGTGGATATGTTTGGTTCCTTTTCTCCACTTACATGGGTGTGCACTCAAATAATCAAACGGAGGCTTGGGAAATGCTAAAGGATTTGGAGGCATGTGATTGGGTTTGGAGGAAGGTAGTCTATGAAATAGATTCTATGATCCTAGTTTCGCTCCTTAATAAGAGAAATCTATGAAATTCCTCCTGGAGATTGGCTTTGATGGCTAAGAAAATCCTTAGTCTAGCCTCTACCTTTGATACTATTTCCTTTGTTCATGTTCCAAGGGAATGGAATAAACTATTGATTGTCTAGCCAAGTGGGCCACTAAAGAAATGGATTTGCGGCAGGTGGTGGATTAGGGACATTTAGATCAGACTAAAGCTCAACAGTTGCTTCAGATTCTTCATAATGATAAAGAAGATTAAAACAATTGGATGGATAGGATGGACTATGATTTTGATTGTAGTGTTTGTTTGAATGTTTGTATTTTGGGGGAAGTAATGTGAATGCCCCCTCTAGGTATCTCTTTTTGTGTATGTCCTGATGGTTGTTGCTATTTGGAAGTCATCTTGGTGCATCTGTATGTAATTTCTATGAGTAAATTTTTTTCCCCTTTTTAAAATAAAAAAGAAAATTCTTTTTATATATAATTGAAACTTTTTCGGCCGTCAGCCTTGCTGGACACTGCCCAAGCAAGCCGTAATAGGATTTGGGGCAGCCCCACAACTCCCCATGGGTTGCGGCATGTAACTCCCATGGTGGTCGTAGGATCCCCAAAACCCCACCAAGGTTAATTTCTTCAGGCTCTAGTTTTAATAAAGTTTTCCTCCGTGCCACAGAAACCCTGTATAAAATTTAACCTGTCAGAAACATTATGATATCAGTTAATAAATAGATTAATATAAATAAGTATATATGTATATATATACTCAGAATATTAACTTCTACAGTACCAGTATTTATATTTGTATATAGTATATCAGAACAGTGAGTTTTATAATAATTATATATATAATTTTAAAATTAATATATATTTGCAATACAATAGACAATTTTAAAATTGAGCTCTTGCCATCCATATTCTTTTACCAGTTCAACCTTCACAAACAAAGAGAAATTATAATGAAACTTAGCCTATTGGAACTAATTTTATAGAAGCAAATTAGCAAAGAAAGAATAGATAAGTAGAATAAATTAAAACAAAAATAAAGAAAAAGGAAATAAGATAATCAAATAAAAATAAAGAATAGATCTTAGTAGTTTATTTTTTGATTAAATTAATTAGATTTATTATGTTTTAGTCTTAATTTAGAAAATATTAGATGCTAAATTTTCATTAATTTGGTTAGACATTTAAAAGTGAGTGTTTGATTTTTGCTTTAGATTTAGATGAATTGGAGAACAATTTTCTAAAAAGATTAAAATTAATTGTTAATCATTTTAATTGATATTTATAAATTGATTATTCACCTTATAAAATTAAGAGTTTACTAAAACTAAATGTGTTAATAGATTATTAAAATTAATCAATTAATTAAACTTAATTATTAAATAATTGTATCTATTTATTAAGTATACCATCTCTTTAAACCATTTATATTTATGACTTAAATTTTGAACATGAAGACTAGTAAAAATGTTAGTTCGAAACTCATTTCCAATATTTAATTACAAACTATCTTGTGATAGTTCGGACAAACTCTCTTAGGTAAACCTTGTTTTTTAAAGCTCTTAGTTGTTTAATCAGTTTCTTGCATTAGTTTCTTTATAAAATTAAAAAATATGTGTTTGAGTGCCCATTTGTAGAAGTGTGTATAGGAGGGCATTACATTTGGTATCAGAGCCAAGCTTCCAATACTTTGGGAACTCTGGGGATTTAAATTCATAAAGTGATTCTTAGTTGTGGCTAGTGTAGGATGTCAACCAAGCGTAGACATGGCCATTCACAAGGCCAAGTGCCACCCACTTCTCAGGGTCAAGCACAACCTCCTTAACAAGCTCCACTACCATCTCAACCTGTACAGTCATAATCAATCCATCATACCCCACTTGATGATTAGGGATCATAGTTTATGCAAGCCCTACAACAATTTATTGATGTTGTGTAAACTAGGCTACCACCACCAATTCAGGCTCCTTCTAGGGGTCAATCTCAGCATTCTAGCGAGCATGCTTCAGTGCACCATGAACACAGTAGGAGCCCCTCTTAGGACATGGCAGAGTATGCTAAAGAAAGAGTAGATAAGTTAGGACTTCATGTATCTCCTCCTTAGGTTAGTTGGATGGATCATATTGAGGTTTAGGGTGCTCAGTTTGACATAGGAAAATAGATTAGGGAGTTACTGCATCATACATATTATAGATTCTATCATAATAGTCAAATTGACCAAAATCCTAGTTCTAGGAACTCCATGAGTGTATTCAATATTTATGTCATAAACACCAAATCAAGAAGATGCTTTGTAACTCCCAATTTTGACCTTTTTAATGTAACCTCACTATTAAATGCACTCACACAATATCCTGAGTATCTCAAAGAATAAATAATGTCCCCACCCACACATGTGCATCCGATTTAGTCCACTCCAATATGTTTGGAGATCATACATTATGTATCATCTACATAATTAATCAATTCATAGGATTGCAAGGTGAATGGCACCCTTATACTAATGTACTCCCATTTGACATTTACATTGCAAGACATGATAGAAAACTAAAAAATAAACCAAGTGCTAGAAGAGGCAAGGCCCGTAGCTTCTACGCTAACTAAATTTTTATGTACTCACTAGCTTAGTGAGATAATTTACAACATTAAGCAACATATCACCCTTTTGTATCACAACTCTACCACCCTTAACTATCTTGTGGACAAAGTGGTACTAAAAATCAATATGTTTCATACAAGTATGGTATATCAGGTTCTTTACCAAATAGATGACACTTTGACAGTCACATTTGATTCTAACCTATCTACATATAAAGCCAATACTTTAACACAATCTATATAACCACACTACCTCCTTGTAGACATGTTTTGTATCCATGTACTTTCCTTCTATAGTGGACAACACAACTATAAGTTTCCTCTTACTCATCTAATTAACAACTCCTTCAAACAAAGTAAACATATAACCACTTGTGGACCTCCTACTATCTAAATCACTAGCCTAATTCAAATCAACAAAGCCTTGCATATCAATCGACATTCCCACATCATCAATCCCATGATATAAAATACAATAATCTAAAGTCCCTAGTGAATATTTGAAAACCCTTTCACATAAGTCCAATGCTCTTTACCAAGGTTAGACATTAACCTGCTAAGAACTCCCACTGCTTGGACAATGTTTGGTCTTGTACAAACCATAACATACATTAGGCTACCTATGATACTAACACATGAAACATTAAACACATCCTCCAAATCATCATCTAACTTAGTACACTAATCTAATGATAAATTAGTATTGGTAGGTAAACAAATACTTACTATCTTACAAACCTACATCACAAACCTTTGTAAAATAGTCTGAACATACTTTGATTAAGCCAAAGCTTTCTACAAACCCAATCTCTATTGATCTCCATAACTAGAATGCACTTTGTGACTTCCAAACATCTCATGTCAAAGGCACCAAAAAACTCAACTTTGAGATCCCTAATCATCCTCTTATTTTTTCCAATGAACAACATGTCATTAATATATAGGACAATGAGTAGAAATTGGTCATCAATTAATTAAAAATAAACACAATGATCACATTCGCTCCTAAAAAATCCAAGGTCTAATTTCAAAGCATCAAATTTTTGATACCACATCTAAGATGACTAATTTATACTATACAATAATTGTTTTAACTTGCAAACCAAGTTCTCCTTCCCTTTTACCACAAAATTGTCAAGTCATTTCACATATATTTCTTCTTCAAGATCCTCATGTAATAAAATAGTTTCTACATCCATTTTCTCTAATTCTAAATCATAAGCAGTAGCAATAGAAAGAAGGAATCTAATAGAAGTTAGTTTTGCAACACAAGAGGAAATTTCACCAAAATCAACTCCCTTAACCTAGAATCATGTCTTTTAGCTTTCAAACTATCGGTTTGCTATGAATTTATTCTTTAAAAACTATTTACAACCAATGGGTTTTCTTTCCTTCAACAAATCAACTAGATCCCAAGTCTCATATTTGTCGAAGGCCATCATTTCATCTTGCATGACCTCCATCTAAGACTCATGCTTCTATGAATAAAGAGCATCCTTCACAAATCTAGGCTCATTGTCAATACAAGATTAAACAAATACACAATAAAATCTAGTAGGCTATACCTGTCAACTAGTTTATGTTACGTCATGAACTATCTCAAAGGTGTAGTAAGAGGCTCCATGTGTTCTTCTAAACTCTCTAAATTTGAAACTTCTTCCCCTACATGATTATGTATGTCTAGCCTAATGTTATTCCACATGTGCATCTTCCTAGTTTTGTATTTTGGTTTCAACATGTATGGTTTTCTTTTGGTTGTACTTGATCAAATTTATTTCCTAAAAATCACACATCTAGAATATACTATTTTTAAGGTTAGAAGATTCCAAAGATTATCACCCTTATCATCATTTCCATAACCAATGAAAATATATATTTTAGCTTTGAAATCTAGCCTAGACCATTTTTCTTAGGCACATGAACAAAAGCCTTACAACTAAAAACTCTACTATTTTAAATAGAGGGTTTCTTACTCGTCCAGACCTTATGTAATATTTTATCAGCTAGAGTAGAACATGGAGATCTATTAATCAAATATCAAGTAGTACTTATAGCCTCAACCCAAAAATACTGATCCAGTTGAGCACTAATTAGCATGCTTCTCGTTCTATACATTGATGTCATGTTCATCTTCTCTATGGTGTCATTTTTTGTGGCATATATGGAGTTGTTATCTACCTTACAATACTAACATGTTTGCGAAAATCATCAAATTCTCTAGAACAATATTCCCCAATTATTTGACTTTAATACTTTTTCGATCCATTTGATTTTCAATAATAACTTTAAAATATTTAAAATTGCTAAAAACTTTAGATTTGTGCCTTAGAAAATAAATCCAAGTATAATGTGAGTAGTCATCAATAAAGGAACATAGTAATGAAATTTTCCCATTGAAGCAACAAACATAAAACCAAAAACATCACTATGAATAACCTCTAATGATCTCTTTGTTCTAATGCTACTAGTTTTAAACTTTACTCTGTAAACCAAAAACACAATGCTCACAAAAATTAAAGTTTGTAGAAAAACTAGACAAGCCATCCACCATATTTTTATTAACTAGGGTCTCAAGCACCTTTTCACCAATGTAACCCATCGTGTGATGCCACAACATAAATTAATCTAAGTTTTTAGTTACATAGCTCGATTCACAATAAGTAGATGTATCAAACTTGAACAAAGTGCCACATTGGGATCCCTTAGCTAGCACTAGAATCCCACTAGTCAAACTACTACCACTCTTGTCAAATGTGATATGCACTCCAACATCATTAATTGTAGAAACTGAAATAAGAATTTGTACTAATCCTAGAATGTACAACACATCTATGATAAATTTTACCTTTTTATCATTGAACACAAGTTTTACTTTTCCTTTGCCAACAATCCAATGTGAATTGTTGTCACGAAGGAAGACCTCACTACCATCATGTTCTTTGTATGAATAAAACTACTCCCTATGAGGAGTTGTGTGATACAAGGTAGTCAAGTCAATCAACCACAAGTCATCACTAGTAATGTTAGCAAAATTAAATAAACCATCTTTTTCATCATTAGATGAATCTTTAGAAGACTTTGTTTCTATATTCCTTGTTTACATGGCCTTGTTTCCCATAGTTATAAATAACATTTAACTCTACTCTTACTAAGGATTTTAGACCGTCCTTTTGACTTAGACCTCTCCTTATCCTACTTTTTCTTACCACCTTTTTCCTAAGTGGGTCTACCCTTTACATACAATGCATGCTTGAAACCCTCATCTATGAATTTCCACCTCATTTCCTTACTAAGCAATGTGGTAACAAAGACATCTATTTTGGGATCTATAATATAACCACTCAATGCAACAATTATATTCTCTCAAGATTTAGGTAAAAAGCAAAGTAGCATTTAATACAGTCATTCTCCTCTTTTATCTTACGTCATACTACTTGGATGACTCAAAATGAGATTAAAATAACTTAAATGCTTAGCTTTAAAGTATCTTTCCTTCATTTTTAAATAATACCATTTTTTTAATAAAGCTTGTTTAGTAGACTCTTCGTTTGATAGATCTTACGAATTCTCTTCAAGAAATTAAAAGTGGTAGCCTCCTCTAAGACATTTAAGAGAATAGATTCTACAAGACATAATTATATGGTTCCCCTTGCCTTTTTATTTATCTTTCTTCAATCTTCATATAAAATATTTAGAGGGTTAGATTCTATTGTCATATCTCTCCATTGATCTCTCTCTTCCAAGAGATCCTCCATTTTTAGTTTCCATAGCTCAAATTTAGAACCACAAACTTCTCAATCTGTGATCATGATGTTTTCCATACTTTCTCTAACCACAATTGGATCTACAAAACTACTAAAAAATTTCTCCCATTGCAACTATAAAAAACCTACAATATTGCAAGTAAGAGATCCCCTTCTAAATTAAGCCATAACACTAATACCAAGTGTTGATTCACAAGGTAATTAGTACAATGAAAATATTATCATAATAGAGATTTAATTAGGTAAAGCATTTGAACATGCCAATAAAATTAATAAGCTAATGAAGAATCAAACATAACAAATGCAAACCATAACACTAGATTTTTATGGAGAAACCCTTGTGGGAAAACTCCACCACTAAAGAGACCCAAAATCGTATTAATCTCAAAAGTGTATGCACCAATACAATCACTTATCCCTCTGATTGTAAACTAGCAATGTAAGAGTACCTACAAAAGAACATTACAATCCACTATCCCGTGTGTCCAATATATAGAAAAGTCAAAAACACGAAACCATCAAGTAATATCTAAAGCTAAGAGTCAAAACCATGAGCCATGTTAAAAATCCAATACACCTATGGTCATGGTCAAACATCTTGGAATGGTATATAACCCTCGTACACCCTTCTTATGCATCATAGATGTCAAAGACTCTATCATAATAGTCAAATTAACCAAGATCCCAATCTTAGGCAACCCACAAGGGCATTCAATGTTTGTGTTATAAACACCAAATCAAGAAGATTCTTTGTAACTCTAAATTTTGATCTTTTCAATGTAACTGCCCTATTCAATGAATTCTTACACAACATCTCAAGTATCCTAGAAAATAAATAATAAATAAATAATGTCCCCACTCACACATGAGGATCCCATTTAGCCCACTTCAACATGGTTGGAGATCATATATATTGTTTATCATCTTCATGATTAAATATAATCAATTAAGGCTTAGGATTGCAAGGTTAATGGTACCCCTTCCTAACAACTAGTCATAGGGAGAGTAGATGTAACATGAATCTCATGGAGAAGTAAAGTGAAGGTATCCAAAATATAAGGATAAGTAATAGAAAACTCTATGAAGGAGGAGAGATCACAATCACAATGAAAGAACACCTATATAGAGGACACATCCCAATCCATAGGATAAAAATACATGAACACATCAAGGATGAGGGGATATGATGAAATAAAGCATAGTAATACACCAAAATTGATAAGACATACATGGATAGAAGCTAAAGGCATAGGTCTATGAGAATCCATGATAAATGATATAATAATAATGCACAATCCAAGGGCAGGTGGGTAGCAAATAAATAGATAATAAATAATGGATGTCCAAATCTAAAAAAAAAATATAACAACAAAGCACAATAGAGAGTGGATCCAAACCCTAATAAGATCTAAATTGAAAGGTATAACAATTATATATATATATATATATATATATATATATATATATATATCACTTGCATTTCGTCTAATCTATCTAATCACCCGCATTCAACATTAATTAAATAAACTAATTATTTAATTAATTTCATTAAATTTTTCCAAAACTCCTAAAATTTGACATTAATTGAATAAATTCCCTTTATTTAATTAATTAAATTAAATTCCTCTAATATTCTTCCACAATTAAATAATTTCAATTATTTAATTAAATCATTATCCTCTTTCCAAAATTCAAGCTTACATTAATTAAATTAATCATTTAATTAATTCATCACAAATTCCCTCTTATCTATAATTAAATAATTTACATTATTTAATTAAATCACTTGTTCTTCTAAATTTAAATAAATCATGCAAATTTATTTAAATTGTCTCAAACCTATAAAAATAAATAAAATCAAATATTTTATTTATAATCTTCTATTCCTCAATCATGCACAATAAATTAAATAAATAAACTTATTTATTTAATTTTAGTTATCTTCCAATTCCTCTTAAAATATCTTGTTAGCTCATGTGCACAATCAGTCTTATTTTTAGAACTCTAAAAAAGGCAAAATTACAAGTTGAGTTATCTATTCAATTAATCTTGTTTTCATCATATTTTACTAAAAATATCCTTATGGATTGGCACATGTCGTGTGCATGTTCATCATGGTTATTTGATTTATCTCCTCCGTTGATTCTTCTAAATTATCTAGACCGTTGATCGATCTCTGTTGAAACCTATACAAACCCCCCTCATCTCCTTCACAAATCCTCTTCGATCACTTATTCTCAGGCATACTTAACAACGCTTTGAGCATACATCGCATCGATTGAGCAACTTCACGATCTTTTGACATTGATCTTTGAGCACTTTACTTGCTTGTTACAAACATGTTTTCATAGCACTATTGAGCAATCCACATTCATCCAAAGGGAACAATACAAATCTCGGTAAAAGCTTTCATATTTTATTGATTTATTAGTAATGGCTTTTATTTAGATTGGTTCTCTTTATGTTATGGGATTTTGATTTGTTTTGATTTATCATTTAAAGCATTTAGTCGATTTTCCTCATAAACATTCTAGCACGCTCGGTGGGACCCACTAATCCCTCTTTTTCTTTGAGAAATTGATTTTTTTAAAGTATAGTACGGAACAGCGCAAAAGACACAGAAAAGCACTATTGGCAGTATAGTAAAGTGCTTCTGGAGGCACAGTACAGTGCCCTTAGGCGATACTGCGGCGCCTCTAGTAGCACAGTAGTGCGCTTCTGGACACACAGTATAGCGTTATTGGAAGTAGTAGAGCACTTTTGGAAAATTAGGTTTTTTGATCTTATTTTGGTGATTTTTGCAGGGTTTTTACTCAAATACCTATCTTTGATTTGACTGACAAGTTGTTTTATTTGTCTGTTAATTGTCTTTGATACTTCCTAAGCTGACATATTTAGGGGTATTTTTGATATTTGAGTTAACCTATCTATTTGCGACATCCTTTGAGTTTTCTTGATTCTAGGATATAGATCTATCAGATATTACATCTCAGAACTTCAAAACAACCATGAAATCATATCTGGACCTAGTTTATTTTGATAAAATATAACTTTTTTAAAATCTGACACAATAAAACGCCTATGGTAGCACAGGACAGCGCTTCCAGCAGAACAATACGTCGCTTCTGGATCTAGTGCAGTGCTTCTGGTAGCATACTGAGTCGCCTTTGGTCTGCAGCAGATCGCTTCCGACAACATAGTGCAGTGCTTTTGGTATCATAGTAAGTCACTTTTGGTAACACAGTACAACGCTTTCGGTAAAATTGATTTTCTTTGCTTTTGCTAAGTTTTGTGGAAACTAATTGACTTGTTGTAGCTTCTTATCACTCACACAGAGCAAATTGTTTTTTCTAATATGTTCATGCAGGACGAGCATTGAAGAAATCTTGATTTATCTCACTAAGTCTTAGAAACATATTGCCTTCTTAAGGGATAATTGAACAAATCATTTCGGCAATCTAAGTCTTAGGAACATACTATTTTTCTTAAGGGACAATGGACATGAATGTAAAAACACCTCAATTTTCTAAAGGGACAATGGACATGAATGCCAAACACTTCAATTTCATAAGGGACAATTGACAACTACAAACGTGTGTGTGCCTAATTTAGTTGCACCTTATTTTTCTTATAACGGGACAATTGAACCTATGTTTGACGTGCTTGCTCTTACATTTCCGTACATCCTTTAGAAGGGCTTGCTTTTGGATTGCGCTTCATCCAAAAGGGATGACCCTAAGTGGAGTTTTCCTTTGAACCGCTATATAAAAGGGATAAGGCGAAAGCCAAGTCCTAACCAACGTCAGCCTTACCTTGTGGTGACAAACTGAAAAGAGGTATACTAGCTCTTTGTGGAAATGATTTTCACATCGAGTGAAGTGTTTGATACTCTTAGTAGGATTGGCTAAAGCTTTTAGTAGCTTGTTGCATTTCTCGTAAGGCATTGGTCCCTCAAAGTTACTAAGAACCATTCTAGATAAAGACTACCTGATCTACCTCCAAACGTTGTGGTAATCATCAGTGCAAGGGGAATCGATTTAAGCCCTTAAGATACTACCATTGGCTCCCTTGATAAGAGATAGTATTCCCTTGGCCATAAAGCTCTTGTAACCTACTTGAGCTTTCCAAGGGGAGGGTGAGATATCCCTACCTATCGTCTCTCGCAAAGATACAAAATGTCTGACACCCTTATGGAATGACATTTTTATCGACGAAGTATTAAGTTGTGAGCTAATCTACTGGAATGAATCCTTGCCTCTAGGGATAAAAAGTGCTTGATATTGTTTGCAATTGTCTTATACCTATGGAAACATTGGGCTTTTTGTGAGCCTCAAACATACACTATCTGTTGTGTCAGTCCTTTTTTGCCACTTTGCTTGTTGTGTTTTCTCTTGCCAAAACAAATCCAATCAGAACCATAGCCAAATCTATCAAAATTTTCTTTTTAGAAGCATCAGACACTACTTCAGCGCCTCTGGTATTACAGCAGCTCACCTTTGGTAGTACAGTAGATCACCTTTGGTATAGTAGTACCTCACCTCTAGAGAAAACCTACTTTAGTGCCCTTGGTATAACAGTAGCTCGCCTTTGGTCACAGTAGCTCACCTTTGGTATAGCAGTATCTCACCTTTGGTAGCTCAGTCCATTGCCTTTGGTATTACAGTAGCATGCTTTTGGTTGCACATTCCTACACCTCTGGTCAAATAGTATAGCATCTTTTGGTCTAGTTACTTGTGCATCAGAGTTTGTCTTTTCCAAAAACACAAGCAGAATCTCAGCATTACTTTTGTCTTAGTGTATTCCATGGTAACCACTGGGCTCCAGAAAACTATGAAGTCCAAGCAAGTTGTTCTTAGGAAGCACAAATCACCTCCTCACACACCGCAATCGGGTCAATTCAACATTACTCCCAAGGTTACTCCTAGGACACCCACGGAAAGATCTACCAACTCTCCAAACATGCCGCAACTTGACCAACCAAGCAATCCTCAAGAAGGAAGGGTCGCATTGGTAAGTACACCTCAATACACCACTAAAATGCCTCAGGATTTTGTTCCACAAGGTTATACCACAGATCAAGCCCCACCTCAAGAAGAGCGACACTTTGAAATAGGTCAATCCTCTCAAGAAGATGGGTGAGATCTTGATGAATTCATACAAGATCCTAGAGCCATAGCCTCCTTTGACAAAATCCTTAGAGAGAACCAAGATCATTTCTTTCGCTTGCTAGCAGAGAGAGGATCCAAATTACCCAAAGGTTTTGATCTATCCAATCTTAGCGAGCCTAACAACACCTAAGACACTATAATGGCAGTCCAAACCATGTCAACAGTGACCACATGCTTACCCGAACAAAGCTCACAAGGGAGAACAATTGCACAATATAAGAATCCCCTTTATCAAAACCCAACAGGGAAGAGGGTCGTTTCACCACTTCTGACTCCTATGGAGATCTACAAAAAACAACAAGAGAATCTACATCATCAAGCTGAACTAGCAAGACAGGCCGCTCTAGCAAAATCAAACATACAACAAGCTCCTAAATTGTCCACACCAATCACAAGTGGAATATTGGTTACCCCATCACGAATAGGTTTCTCACCAAATTACAATCCAGGGAACAACTATGTAGCCATGCAACAAGGGTCTCAACAAATACCACCTCCTATATCATCAAACCTTCATGTCTCTCAACCAACTAGGGTCATGCAATCCCAACCACAACATTTGTTTACGCTCATCCTCAATCAACCTCAACCATCACAAATCACTTCTACCTATGTTCCCCCACCACTACGATCATCAGTGCTAAACTTCTTTAACACATTGCCTATCCACCCTCAACATTCCCATCATCAAGTTTCCCAAAGCTATGTGCCGCAATCGCAACCTAACCCAAACTTTGGTTTTCCTCCACCAAATTCTTTCCTTCAACCATCGTAAAGCCAACATTCTTACCTACTGCCACAACCACCTCCTCTAAATCAAAGCATCCAATTCCAACCAAATCTTAACCCAACATACAACGCATATGACCCCAACCAATCATACAACCCTTATAACACCAATGCCCATGGCTTACACTACAATCTTTCGTATGGGCAATAACAACCACTTTTAGGACACCAGGAGATGTTTCCAACCCCTCCCACGACTATGGAGCTAAAACTTGCAAAGGTTCAACAATAGCTATCTGATCTTACATTTGGCCACACAAAGAAGACCTTCTCTTTGGAGGAAGTGTGTCCTTATCCTTTTGATCGGTCATTACCCATGATCCCTTTTCCTCAAAATTTCACTATTCCCAAATTTGATAAATACAAAGGAAAAGGTGACCCAAAAGACCATCTCAAGGAATTCTATCTTACTTGCTTTGAGGTCTCACATAACGACACATATCTTATGCATCTCTTTCCTCGCAGTCTGGGAGGTCAAGCTATAGAATGGTTCTCACACCTACCCATGGGTATCAAGTCTTTTAACGAGCTAGCGGAGAAATTTGCCACCCATTTTTCCTACAACATGGAGCATGAGATTTCCATGACTGATCTATGCAACAACAAAGAGAAAAATGGAGAAACTTTCATTTCTTTCCTTCAAAGATGGAGACAAATGGCTAGTAAATTTCCATTTAAGATACCTAAAAAGCAGCTTGTTAGCATATTTGTGCGAAACCTCAACCAAGAATTGGGTTTTCACTTGCAAATTCTTAGTGCCACAACCTTCGACGAAATTACCTACAAGGGAATCAACATTGAGAAAGCCCTCATTGCTAAGGGTGTGGTCAAAATCTTCAAAGAAATGAAAGACAATGCTCCTCATCAACAGACGAACAATAAACCAAAGTTTTGGAACAAAAATTAAAATGTGGTCAACGATGGGGTGGTCGATTCTAAACATGTCCAAACCCTGCAAACACTGCTGCAGCTTTCCAAACCAAATCAAGCTCCAACTCAACAGCAACAACAACAAATACAACCTTATAAAAACCAACAACATCAACAAGAGCGACCTCAACAAGATTACCCTCCGTGGAGTCAATTCACTCCCTTGTGAGAGGCCATAGAATATGTCCTACAAAAGATTTTACACAAAGGGCTTATCACCTTACCCGATGCTCCCCCATATGGTGAACCTATTTACAAAACTGCCTATTACAGAGACAATGAATACTGTGAGTTCCATAGGAGAAAAGGGCACATAACTGCATCATGCATGAAACTCAAGCACCTAATTGAAAATCTCATTGAAGGCAACCAAATCTCTTTTGGAGATGAACCACCAGCTCAACACACGAACAAAGACCTCAACATGTACAAGGAACCATTCCCTCACCATGGTCCACCTCCTCCTCAGGATAAAGGTAAAGGTGTTAATCATGTTTCCACTTCCTTTGACTCCATTGTAGGTCATTTTGAAGAGAGTCGAGTGTATACCCTTACATTCAAAGGCAACTCTATGGATTGCATTGTTACAACTCATCGTGGTCGTGTCACTATTTGAGGTCCTACACCTAGTCTCCCAACTTAGTCTAATTATAATCTTGTCGAACATCTAGGGAAAATGCCAGCACAGATCTCTATCTTGGACCTTCTACGGTCATCACCTACACATAAAGTGGTGCTAGAAAAAGCCCTCCAAGAGTCTTTGGTTCCTAACAACATAGCGGTCATGGATTTTTGAGCTATAGTAGGTAACATTGCTTCACCCTACAATGTGGTCTTCCCATGATCCATGTCACAATGATGCCCTTCATATTGAGGTTCTCATCCATAAGCTCAAAATCAAACGTATACTCATAGATGGTGGTGCTGGTCTCAACATTTGTTCTTTTAAGTTACTTAAGCAATTGGGATACTCTGAGGATCATGTCAACATTGATCAAAGTATTACAATCAAGGGATATGATGATGTTGAACACCACTCTGAAGGTGTTATCCATTTGCCTATACAATTGGGCCCCATCATGCTTGAAACCAGGTGCCAAGTCCTTGATATTGAGCTACCTTACAACATTACCCTAAGCCGCCCATGGATCCATGCAATGAAAGTTGTTCCCTCAACGTACCATTAGTCTCTAAAGTTCCCATTCAATGGTACAAAGATCACTATCCCAGGAGACCCCAATCCTTTTGAATTTTGCCGTGTCTTGCAAGGCAACTATAAGAATTGCAACCAAGTGCCTAAAAATGACAAAGCCCTTGAATCCCCACTATATGTTGATCCTGAAACTCTGACGCAAGCCTCTACAAGAAACCCTAATCCTCTGCCTAAAATCAAAGCCTACATCCGTGATCTAGGCTTTGGAACTTATGATATCTCAAAATCTTGTTGTGTAGGGTGGATGCCCTTATCCCCTAAATCTTACGGCCAACCACCCATTGCCAAAGTAACTAAAAAAGCAACTATTCCTCCCCCAACATTTCTAACTCAATTCCAACAGGGACAATTATTGGAAGGGGAAACTATTGAGGACATTTCTTCTTAGCTCTATAAAGAGAAAGAACCAGTTACAATACCAATCACACAATATGGCAATGGCTTAAGGATAGTCAAAAACATGGGCTATAAAGGCAAAGGTGGCCTTGGGAAATAGAATCAAGAAACTATGGAACCCATTATTGTGACAAAGAAACTAGACAAGAAGGGGTTAGGATTTGGTAGAAAGGTACCATGCGCCTTGGACATCGAGGCTATTCTCGACAAGGTCACTGAAACTTCTATCACTGATTCGATGTCTAATGAGGATATCTTCGATGACTCTTCCCTCCATATGACTAACCTATTCACCAAATCCTCTGTCTTTATGCTATCATCCGTATCCTTAACCTCCACCATAAACACCCAGAATGCAACACTTGTCTACCCTGAACTTATTGATTGGGACCAACAAGGGTCCCCCATTATAGATGTATTTCAGAACTACGAAGCTCTAGCTGAGTTCATGGGACTCTGGGATGGTGTCCCTCTGGGTGATCATAAAGCAAGTTTTGTAATGGAACTAGAGCCAACTGCTTATTTTGGTGAAAATGCCAAACCCTCCAGTCGTAAAAGTAAAAATAAAGAAAGATCTCTAGGTGAAAACCACACTGTGGCACCTCCCAATCACAAAATACTAAAAACAAAGGATGTATCCAAAGGTGAAAACCCAACCGTGGAACCTGAGGATGGAGGATTTGACCTTCCCCTACCATTTAAGTATCAAGAGAAGTCAACTCTCCTAGTGGAAGACTCTACAGAGATAAACCTTGGTATAGAGCAAAATCCAAAGACCACATTCCTAGCAGCATCATTATCAAAAATAGAGCATAGAAATATTAACACATTCTTCTTGCAGCATACCATCAACTTTGCATGGACCTATGCTGATATGCCAGGGTTAGACCCTAAACTAGTTGTTCACTATCTCACAGTTGATCCAAAAGTTAAACCAATCAAGCAAAAGCTAAGGAAGATGCACCCACAGATAGCTCTCTTGGTAAAAGTGGAACTACAGAAGTTGTTAGATGCAAAGTTCATATGACCTATTGACTATTCAGATTGGGTATCCAACATTGTACCTATGTCTAAACCCAATGGGCGCATCCGCATGTGTAATGACTTTAGAGATCTTAACAAAGCATGTCCCAAAGATGACTTTCCATTACCAAACATTGATCTCATTGTAGACTTGACTGTGGATCATGAAATGCTTTCTCTCATGGATGGATTCTCTAGCTATAATCAGATAAGGATAGCAGAAGAAGATCAACATAAAACAACTTTTACTTGTCTGTGGGGTAATTATTGTTGTTGTGTCATGCCGTTTGGTCTAAAGAATGCGAGGGCAACCTACCAAAGAGCAATGACAGTGATATTCCATTATCTCTTTCATCATATCATGGAGGACTATGTGGATGACATACTAGCTAAATCTTCTAGGGCAGATCACATACAAGTTCTAGGACAAATCTTTGACAGGCTTGAGAAATACCAAGTGCGTCTCAATCCAAAGAAGTGTCTTTGGTGTAACATCAAGGAAGCTGTTGGGATGCATTGTATCTCATAGAAGCATTGAATTAGACCCTGAAAAAGTAAAAGCTATAGTGGAGATGCCTCCACCAGAGAATCTCAAAGCATTAAGGAGCCTGTAGGGAAGGTTGCAATCCATTAAGTGTTTCATCTCACAGCTAGTAGATAAATGTCAACCATTTCAACACTTGCTCCGAAAAGATGTCTCATTTCGATGGGATTATAAGTGTCAAGCAATATTTGATTAGCTCAAAGAATATCTGGCTACACCTCCTGTATTGGTTCCACCAGTTGCTGATAAACCTTTGATATTATACATCTCAATGACAACTTTGGCCCTAGGGGACCTTCTAGTAGAAAATGATGAAACAGGAAAAGAGCATGCAATTTATTATATCAGTAGAACCTTGGTGGGATATAAACTCAATTATTCACCAATGGAAAGAGCTTGTTTAGCAGTAGTGTTTGCTTCCCAAAAATTGCGGCATTACATGTTGAACCAACACACAAATCTTATAGCCAAAATTGATCCATTAAAGTATCTACTAGCAAAAGTAACTCTTACAGGAAGACTAGATAAATGGGTCATGATACTTAGTGAGTTTGACATTGAGTATATGGATCGTAAAGCAGTCAAAGGACAAGCCCTAGCAGATCAACTAGCAGAACCACCCATGACAAATACACACCCTATGATAGCAGACTTTTCAGACGAGAATCTCTTCACTCTTTCCAACTCAATAATGTGGAAGTTGTACTTTGACAGTTCCTACACACAACATGGATCAGGAGTTGGCATCTTGTTTATCACACCTCAAAATGACTATATTCCAAAGTCATATCAGCTTGCATTCCCTTGCACCAACAACATTGCCGAGTATGAAGCACTCCTCATAGGTCTCAATATAGCAGTTCAATGGGACATCATAGAATTACAAGTGTATGGAGACTCACAACTATTCATTCGACAAGTCACAGATGAATACCAAACAAAAGATGATAAATTGATCCCCTACAAGCAACTAGTGGATGACTACAAACCACACTTTTCTAGCACCACATTTGAGCAAATTCCAAGAGAGCATAACAAGGCTGCAGATTCTATGGCTTCTGTAGGGTCACTGATTGACATGCCTGCTAATACATAGAAATGTGAATTCTTGATCGAGCAATTGTCGATACCAGCTGTTGATGTTCCCATTACTGAAATCATCTGCAAACTTGTTGGTCCCAATTCCCCATGGTACGAGGATATCTATGAATACCTTAAACACAGTACCTTTCCCCCTGACCTATCATCCACCCAACGCAAAACCTTTATCCGTCGATCCTCTCGTTACATCATTCTGGGTGATATACTATATCGCCGAAGTCTTGATGGTATCCTCTTATGATGTCTTAACGTAGAAGAAGCCAAAGCTACCTTACAAGACATACATGAAGGTGTCTGTGGCACACATTCTATCGGTCCTAATCTTGCTAAGAAGATACTTAGAATAGGTTACTACTTGCCTACAATAGAGTAAGATGCTGCACAATTTACTAAGAAGTGTCTACAATGTCAGCAGCATAGAGACTTGATTCATGCACCGGCTCATAAACTACAGCCTGTGACAACTCCATGGCCTTTTTCTCAATGGGGTCTCGATCTTGTAGGACAAATCCACCCATCCTCATCCAATGGCCATAAGTTTATCATTACCGCCACTGAGTATTTCACGAAGTGGGTTGAAGCCATTCCCATGACCTATATCACCGGTATGCAAATAGCCAAGTTTATTCTAAACTACCTCATATGCCGGAATGGTATTCCCTAAGCCATTGTCAGTGATAATGGGAGACCATTCAAGAATCACGATGTCCATGCCTTATGCACACAATACAATATCTAGCATCGCTTTTCAACTCCCTACTATCCGCAGAGTAACAGCCAAGCTGAGGCTTCCAGTAAAACCATTCTCAAGATCCTCAAGAAAATAGTCAATGAAGTTGGTCATGATTGGCACTTGCAACTCAATCCCACCCTATAGGCCTACTACACTAGTATTAGAACACCAACTGGTGCTAGACCATATGCCTTGGTCTATGGCTCTGAAGCCATCCTACCTATAGAGGTTGAGATCCTATCCCTCAAAGTATCCATGCAGAACCTGATTGCTGGAGAGGAGTACCGCACTTCCAAATTAGTTGAGCTAGAACTACTAGATGAAAGGTGCCTTGCTGCGCTTAATCATCTCCATGTCTATCAAAACTACCTCTGGCATAATTACAACAAAAAGATCAAAGAAAGATAGTTTCAAGTTGGTGATCTTGTACTCAAAGAGAATCAGAGAAATCAAGTAGACCGAGAAAAGAAGGGCAAGTTTGAGCCTAACTGGTTATGTCCCTTTATTGTCACAGCAGTATATGGATTAGGAGCTTATACTTTAGCTACACCTGATGGCATTCCTCTGGATGAGCCACTTAACAGTGTTCATCTTAAGAAGTTCTATACCTGATCCTTAGAGTATTCCCAAAAAAAAAAGCAAAAAATCCAAAAAAAATCCATCCTCTAGTGAAAACCAGGTAAACAGGCACCTTGGATAAGTACCATAATGAAAACCTGGCAAATAGGCACTATGTGTAGAGTTAGCACCCATTATCTATCGAGTCTTGTTCATTTCTTGTTGTCACAATGCACTTCATCCATCCATAATAAAACCATTGACCTTGTTTGCGTTTCCATCTCCCTATCTAGTATAGCTTGGAAATTTGTCAATGTCAATCATCATCATCCCACGTCTTGATCTGTGTCAATAGTTAGCATTGTCTTGCCCTAGGTCAAGGCTTTCTGTGTCTTCTTTGTCAGTCATCCATGCAAATTCCTCTATCAGAATGGGGGCAATTCCTTCCTTAACCTAGGTCTAGGAATGGATCCTTGTTCGTGGTTCACAATGCACTCTTCACTCTTTTTCTCCTTTCTACAGATAACACCCTTTAACGAACACATTGCTCCTACAATAAGGCTGCTATCTTCCCAATGCTTTCCTATGTCATCACATCAATCAAAACTACATATTATCTCTTCTCAATCTTAAGGTACCTTGATCCCATGGATATAGGTATGTAGGCAGTCTGGAATACGAAGGAAGTTTCCAGTACTCAGGTACATAAGATCTCCCCCTTTCACCTTAACCCATCTCATCACTCTATCTAGAACTACATATTATCATTTTCACATTTCATCATAATGTGCCTTGATCCCGTGGATACAGGTATGTAGGCAATCTGGAATATGAAGGATGTATCCAGTACTCAGGCACATACGATTCATCATTCTTCACCCACCCCAATCCATTAGCATGTCACCTTTCTTGTCTTCCATTTTTCAAAATCCATTCACCTTGACTTGACTAAATCAAGCAGCAAGCTAGCACATCCTTTCAAAGCACAAGTCCTTAACAAACCTAAAATAAAATAGCTTTCTTCCAGAGTCATCTACTGTCCTACTATTCTGATTGCCAGTACCAGCTAAGTCCAGCTTAACCAAAGCACCAAATCAACAAGCTTGTCTTATGCAAAGTGTTCCATGATCGAGACCAACACACGCATCTCCTGTGACATGTGGCATTTCCTGCAGCAAGAGATTGTCTTTTTAGGTAGATAGCCCCCTTTAATGAACCCATAGCTCCTATGATAAGGCTATTATCTTTCCTTTGCAATCTATCCTGAGCAACCTCTTTGGCAAGAGAATATGTTGGCTGTATGTTTACTTTGTAAGTCATTCAATTTTCTTTTTTGGTTTATCTTTTTTGTTCCTTTTCCAATACCTATTCAACACTACCTTGATTTATCTATAATCTTGGTATGTTGCGATGTAGTACGGAGTGGGGGCATAGTCATTGCTTTTGTGTGTCGTGTTTGAGGAATGATCTTTAGCATCTTTCTTAGCATTATATTTATCTTGTGTGTGTTATGACCTAGCATCTTACATATTTAATACTCTTCTTGCATTTACATGTATTGAAGTTTATTTTATGTTCAAGACTATGGCTCATTCACATGTACCAATATGGTCATATTATGTCTAAGGGATCTAAGTTCAAACCATTTGCTTGTAGAGTCAACGTCCATGCACTCAGATATCACAACACCTTGGTCTTTTATACCTTGGTGGTGAACTATCCACGTGCTATATCAAAAATAAGGATTGCTCTTTATATACAATTGCGAAACCAATGCAACAAGCTCATCATTCATCCATTCACACAACCCTTATATCATTTTCATTACAAAGATCGATCAACAGTCTATATTCTCCATCTCCTCTTTTTCTTTTCTCTGGTGCATATCTGCAAAACCCACATGTTAGATATCACTAGTCATAGCATCTACTCGTTTCTTCTCTCTGGTGCATATATGCAAAACCCACATGTTAGATATCACACATCATGCGTCTCTGGCATCATACATCTATAAGCATCATATAAGCAACATATGTCATCACACAAATCCATAATCATACACACATGTCATCACATCCATGTCATCAAGAAGTGCATACACAAAAGCATGAACATCAGTGAGCATAATAAGTCATCATATATCTCATGTGAATGTCATCAAAATACAAAATGTATGTGTCTACATCAATAGTCCATATGTATACATCCAAATATACATCAGTATAGTACATCAAGGCTATTAAGAGCCCATAATATATACATCAGGATGCACACAGGTAACACTCAAAAATGATACAACACTGATACAAAAATGGTACAATATACACATATACATGCTCTAGTGGGTCAATCTGCCCTCCTGCTGTGGCCCCTATCCTCCACCTATGCTCGGTGCAAGTCCCCCTACTGGTCCTCCTCCCTTGGTGGCACAACTAGTCCTCTCACTGAGGACAGTGACTGCCCTATCCTGCAAGACCTGGATGCTCCGAATCTGCTCCTATCTCTGTAATTGGGTGCCTGTTGAGCCGTTGGCACCGTACCCGCATAGAGACCCCTGTAATACTCAACCTCTCTGCCTGCTGATACTAGCTCTCCCTGCACCTAGACGAGCACACTGTATAATGTCCTATGATTGACACCCAATGCCTAGTGTGCCTCATCTCTCTCCCGTCTCACCCTATGTAGTGTGGGCTCTGCTGTTAGCTATAGTTGGGCCTCTGCATCTCTCTCTCGAGTCAACTGGGCTAACTACCTATCATCCACTGTTGGTGCGGGTGCAGCCTGCACCTGTACCTGTGCCTAGACATGTGCTTGGACCTGTGCCTATGCTTGTCACAGGGCTGTCTATGCTGTTGCCGCTACCTGTGTCTGCACTTGTGCCAGGGCCTCGGCCTGTCTTGCCTCAGCCCTCGCTGCATCCCTGTATCTCCTCAACCGTACCATCCAAAGATCTAATTAAGTCCTCTGGGCTATCTCCTCCTGTAAAATCCACTCAACCCATTGTAAATTAGTCTCTACGACTAGGTCCTCTGCCTCTGCCATCTCCACATCCGCCTGCTAGCCCCCGGCCTCTACACCTACCTATTGTCTGGCCTCTCTAGCCTGTCATCTCATCCTCGCCTCAACACCCGAGACTAGAACCTCCCCCACTGCACCTGCCACACCTGGTGTCGTCAGTGGCACTAGCCTATGGGTCTACCAGTACCTGTCATACTCTGATAATGTACCTAGATCTGCCAGTCCTGTATCCCAATCCCATCTCATGGGGACAAGTCCCCATATCTCTTCCAAAGATGTAGCTACTAGAATCTCTACGTCCCAGTCTCTAACCTCCCACCGTGTCCTGGCGTGTGTCACCTCCCCAACTGGTAGCCCCTGTGGTAGTCCAAACTATCTAAGTACCCACTCTAGCAGGTATCTCTCTATGGTATCTGTCCGCCTCCCAAACAAATATCAAGCCTGGAGGCAATACATAAGCTACTCGTGCTCATCCTCCCACTCCTCGCAAAGTAACCAAGGCCTCCAAACAAATAGGTCCATCTCATTGATCTGTTGCCTCTAATGGCTGATAGATCCTAGCCACCGGTGTGTGATGACGCCCTCATACAGGAACACATACAGCTCTCCCCTCTCCCGATGACGCTGTGCCATGGGTGTGATAACTAGGATGTGCTCCCACGCCCGCACCTGTAGAAGAGTAACTCCCACTGAGAGAACAATGAATCTCACCGTCGTTTATCCGCAGGTCATCTGTGTAGAACACCTCCACCAAGCCTGCCTCACCCGCGTCGGGTCAAAGTCCACTCTCTCTCCATCAATCTGAATCCTAAGGATGCGATACACATCCTCCAGTGTCACTGTCGTCTCCCCTGTCAGAAAGTGAAACAAGCATGTCTCACTGTGAAACCTCTCTACCACTATTGTCACTAGGGCGAGATTAGCCCTAATGTGTGTCAAGTGCGCTACGTGCCACAATCCCACATGCTCTAGGAACACATCCTCCTCCCACGTTAGTTGTACTACCTCATGTGCTATAAGGTGGTGTCGTTCTCTCGACATCAATGGTGGCATCATCCTCTGCATCCAAGCAACCACTTGTCAGTTCTTTTATACCATATCCCCCAAATCCTACCTATGTCTATCTTATGCCGCCAACCCTAGGACCAATTCTCCCCTTGCTCTAACCTAAGTGGTCACCTCCACGGTCAACCCTAACTAGACTCCTCTTCTCAACTAACCAAAAGTGCTTTGTTTCACACAAAAGCGCTGCCCTGTTTTACCAAACGCGCATTACTGCTTATGCAGAAGCGCTGAACTATCTGACCCAACCACGACTTGTTTTGTACAAATGTGTTGCCCTTTGCCTACGACCGCACCACTATGTGCTACCTGAGGTGACCTAATTCTTGTTCTCCCCTTCCAACTGCGCTAACCTACCCTGCCAAAAGCGCTACACTGCATAACCAGATGTGCTGCAAGACCTTACCAATCACGCTACGGCATGGCTCCCAAATGCCGATAGCACTATGTTTTTACCAATAGCACTATGCTTCCCTACCAACTGCGCTGCGGTGCGCCAAAAGCACCTAAGACGACTACCAGAAGCACTAGGCTACCCGGCAGTGCTTTTGGTTGACCTAAACTACCTCCCTAAACCTAGCCCTAAACCATCCTAAAATGTCAAAATAAAGTGAGGTTTTTGGACACTTACTGCTGCTGAAGCTTCTGCTGGCCTCCCATATGTCCGCACTAGCTCCGCTCGATGCCTGTGCGCTGGAATCGACATCTCTCCTCACTGTCAGCTCCTTCCACTCAACTCTCTCACCCTAAGTTTGGAGGCTCTACTCTCTAAATTTAGAAACTCTTAGGGTGCAAATGAGGAGTGTGGTCCCCTTAGGACCTATTTATAGTGTCCCTCCCACTTTTCTCTTCCCAACCGATTATGCCTTTCCTTCTACCTTCTCGCGCACTCGTCTAGTTGAGCGTCAACCCAATCCTTTTGTCGCTTCCCTATCTTTCTGCTCGAGGGGGCATACGCTGGGGCAACTACCTACACTAGGGCATCAAAATTGTATCATGTCTTTAACAATCAATTTCTTTGACGCAACACTATAAACTACATTGCATCAAAGAGGGGCAAAATGTAGACACCCAAAAATGACCAAGTCTTCCAATCACTTACATTTCGTCTAATCTATCTAATCACCTGCATTCAACATTAATTAAATAAACTAATTATTTAATTAATTTCATCAAATTTTTCCAAAACTCCTAAAATTCGATATTAATTAAATAAATTCCCTTTATTTAATTAATTAAATTAAATTCCTCTAATATTCTTCCACAATTAAATAATTTCAATTATTTAATTAAATCATTATCCTCTTTCCAAAATTCAAGCTTACATTAATTAAATTAATCATTTAATTAATTCATCACAAATTCCCTCTTATCTATAATTAAATCACTTGTTCTTCTAAATTTAAATAAATCATGCAAATTTATTTAAATTGTCTCAAACCTCTAAAAATAAATAAAATCAAATATTTTATTTATAATCTTCTATTCCTCAATCATGCACAATAAATTAAATAAATAAACTTATTTATTTAATTTTAGTTATCTTCCAATTCCTCTTAAAATATCTTGTTAGCTCATGTGCACAATCAGTCTTATTTTTAGAACTCTAAAAAAAGACAAAATTACAAGTTGAGTTATCTATTCAATTAATCTTGTTTTCATCATATTTTACTAAAAATATCCTTATGGATTGGCACGTGTCATGTGCACGTTCATCATGGTTATTTGATTTATCTCCTTCGTTGATTCTTCTGAATTATCTGGACCGTTGATCAATCTCTGTTGAAACCTATATAAACCCCCTCATCTCCTTCACAAATCCTCTTCGATCACTTATTCTCAAGCATACTTAACAGCACTTTGAGCATACATCGCATCGATTGGCCAACTTCATGACCTTTTGACATTGATCTTTGAGCACTTTACTTGCTTGCTGCAAACATGGTTTCGCAACACTATTGAGCAATCCACATTCATCCAAAGGGAACAATACAAATCTCGGTAAAAGCTTTCATATTTTATTGATTTATTAGTAATGGCTTTTATTTAGATTGGTTCTCTTTATGTTATGGGCTTTTGATTTGTTTTGATTTATCATTTAAAGCATTTAGTCGATTTTCCTCACGCACACACACACACACACACACATATATATCAAATATGAAACCCTAACGTAAAAGGAACAAACCTTAAAGACAAAATAGTAGGTCATGTAGGAATGTCGAGTTTACCAAAAATGTAAGGGATACAACACCTCTTACATAAATATCTAGGCTTTGATCAAATAGATAAAGCATTTAAATGAATAATCAACTAAGACAAATGAGCAATGTCTAGAAATAATTAAATACTCAATTAATTACAAATTTTAAATGAATATAAATATGATACTTAGCTCAAGGTTTGATGATGGAATGTATTGTTGAAGATGTTAGGAATGTATTTTCTAGTGAATTGAAAATTAGTGGTTTGTCTGGATGATCATTTCAAAATATGTAAACTAATTGTCTTTTACTCCAATTCAGATCTTCTTGTAGAATTGATCTTCGCACTTGTGGAAGTGAATTGACATGTGGACTTAAACATGTGCCCATGAAAATGAATTGATAGAAATTTGATGACATACAACAATCTTTCTCAATATTTTGATGTCTAAGTCACAATAAAGAATAATCAATGTTTACAAATACCTTTAAGGAATTTGTTGAATTGTGAGGATCATGTTCTCCTTAGTCAAACCCCTAGGAGGATCGATTCAAAGACGATGAACCAAGATTGAAAACTACAAGAAAGCATGCAATATGCATGAGATGATGATGCAAGTAAATAATACAATTGCAATGTTCTATTATGCTCTTATATGAATGGTCCTATAATAATCCTTGATGATCTATAAAATAATACTTGTCTTTAAAATAATTTAAAATAAATTGTGTTAGTTGAATTTTAACAACTAACAAGAAAGGGAAACAAAAACTAAATGAAGAAATTTAAATTTAAAAATTTCAAATTTAAATCCACAATAATGAAAATGAATAGGTAAGTCAATCTACACTACAAAGGTGATGAACAATGAACATGCAAAATTAGGTAAGTCAATCTACACAGGAAAGAAAGGCAAGAGCTAGCCCCCCTTCATATGTCTATAATTTTAATTTTAAGTTTAGACTGCGGAAGGAAAAGTAAACCTGAGCTTCTATTTGTACCTGTAGCTCTACCTCTTCCTTGATGATTGAACTTAGGACAAGTATATTGTATGGCTATTTCAGATTTCAGTACATGGCAATAGCAGATGATAGATCACCAGGGAGATGCTTAACACTCACCTATAGAAGGTTGCTCAAGGTATGTAAATTATAATAATACCATGTATTCCATTTTGGCACTCGTGAGTAATTATAATATTTGACAGTCAAGTCAGTGGTAATTACTATGTATTCTTTTCTTTGAAGCAAACCCAAAGGAATATTAGGTAATAGGTGTAGTGGGTAAATCTTAATCAAGTAACACAATCTTTTACAGTATACTTTTTGGGGTCAACGTGCATGTACCAACTCCATTGTTATTTCAATTTACTTCACTGCAGAAGATCTAATCTCAAGAGGAGATTATAAACTTTACAAGGTTTTGGTGACATGTTTCTTGCAGGGTTGTGTGTTGCTCTTGGTCTCATAAGCTGCTTTTACCTCTTGGACTTTATTAAAATCTTTCATTTCATTTCATTTGAGAAGTGGGAATGTGATGCAAATACTTGCATGTATGCCATACTTTTGTCTTATTAAAACAGAGTTTGGTAGGGATGTAAAGGGGAATAAAATAACAAATTTTGTGATGCCCCGTCATGCAACCCTAGAGAGTTAGACTAACAAGTGCAAAATTACAGATATAATTTTTTTTTTAAAGTAAGAGAATGCAATAATTATTTAAAATAATTACACTAATAACAACATTAACATAAAATGAACAACTAACATCTCTAGGGAACATAACTGCATCATAAAATCATAACAATACAAGTGATATATATTATGATACATCAAAATTACATTACTCATTTTAAGATATGAACAATACAAAAGTTTGGATACAAGAATTACAAGATTACAAGCTTCATGACCGATCACATCGGTTTACAAAATACAGCAAGATTGTACAATAGAGCTCAGAGGATGCAAGAACAAGCCTGGAACAGGAATCATGACTGCAGAGATCACAAATCAAGATGACCAAGAAAACCAATGGATTAAGCTCTGCCACCCAACCATGTGGAACCCAGAGGTCTACCCCTCCGAGCTAGGAGATAACGATGAGGTTTCCCGATCCAAGCAAGGACAAAAAGGACTAATAGAAGACATAAAAGCCATGAGTTTCACATGTGGACAACACTAAACACAACAATCAACATCCAGAGGCAAAGAACAGGACCAACTAGAGTGCAGTAAGATGGAGTGTCATTGCATGGTTCATGGGTTACCATGACTGTCTCTCTCTAGATGTCAGCCCCCATCTATGGTTACCCTAACAGCATCTCTCTAGGTGCTGCCCCATAGGACACACATGCGGACTACCTTATCTAGATCAATGAGAAGTTTTACGCTTTCCCTCCCTTAATTAATTATTAGGTTTTCACTTGTTTAATCCACTTCCAATGGGTTACCTAGATAGCCACTTCAGGTGCTGGCCCCACATTGGAAGCCACTCCCTTACCTACTCCTAGTTGACCCAACACAAAAGAGTACGACACACAAGGACATACGGAACATACCTCCCAACTCTCATGACAAGCCAACACTACAATACGAGGTATACCAACAACCCAAATCTTAAAATCCAATAATCAAATTCCTCTCTCTCTAGAATACAATATATTAGATTCAAACAAGTTCATAGAATCCTACTCATACAAGAGTCACAAAACAAACCTCTAGATAAGTCAATGAAATCCATGAAACAAAAGACCAATTACCTCATATCCTAACTCAACACTGAAAACCAATAACCACAGACAACAAGTAAATCATAATTAAGTAAATTTAAATATACAAGACAATTACAAGAATAAATATACTAACTATACTACCTCCTAATACATTACTCCAATTGATTCGATTATTCCTACTAACTAATTTGCATAAAAAAAATTATCCTAATAGAACTTGCAAACATTTTCCTTAATTTTATAATAATCAAGGATTCAATTAACAAGACGCTTGACTAGTAAAATATTGAGAAAAGATAATATTCTGAACTAAAACAAAGTATAATTCCTCCACGTGCCTTTCTTCAAATTCTAAAACAATTTTAAAAGAGACGACATTAATATTCATATTAACAATAACGACACAACTAATTTTCAAAACTATTAAAAGGGGTCATTTAACTTACATTAAAGACTAACCTAGAATGTGATTATCTTTACTTTATTCTAAACAAATATATTTATAAACCTATTAGATGGTCAGGTAATTCCTATGCTGCAAAACTAACTAGAAAACGGTTTAACAAGAGATTTAGTAACAATATATTATTTCAAACATGCCAATATAGCCCGAGTTTTCAATGAGAAAATTTCCTTAAAAAAGGTCCACACTACACCATACTAGGAAATCAAGTTATTAAAAATTGGAGGATTAGAATTTAGGAAGATTCATATGATTGCTACTGATCTCGCTACAGTACAGAATTTCATCGAGATGACTAACAGAAAATTTAGGCACTTCAACAGGTAAGAGTCTACCTAGCAAAAAAGTTTAGTGTGAATAATATTTCTAGTGAAGATATATCTAGTCATTTCCCTATAATGTAGAAGCTGAACTATTAATTCAGGAGGATCAAATACCAGAGATAATCGATTAGATGTGAAAAGAGGTTAAAGACTATTATGCAGGTAATTTTTCCCTTAGTCGGCCATACAACAGCTTGCAGCACAAGACTTGCCATAGAGGCCGAAGCAGAGGGCTAAAAATTAGATGTAGAGCATTTGCAGGAAACTAAATCGAGAAGGAGTCAAATTTTAGTTTTGTTAAAGGAAATCACTACATACAATTCTTAATGCATGGCAGAATGCAATCGGTGGCTCAAGGGTGGAATCTCAACAAGTAAAAAAATAGAGTTGGCAAAAAGGAAAACACTGATGCCCTTACGTTTGCTGAGAATGACGAATGCCAATCCATAGAACTAAGTATCGATGATGGCCAAGTATTGCTATCAGATCACCTCGCTTGGGATAGGGCTTGCATGGTATGAAAGATAAAAAAACAAGGAAAAAATCGTAGACCAAACTTTTAGATTGTTGTGTGCTGGGGACTAAGTAAGAGAGTGACAAACAAAGGAGAGCATCACAAACTTGATTGAATGGTCTGAAAGAGTCGATTGAATAGGCCATAGCATGCTTCAAGGATTGATACAAATGAAAGCAAGGTGTTAGAGGTAACCCACATTGCAATCTGGTATCTTCTGATCCATGCCAATCAATAACACCCTCAACTATCTTCGACAGTTTCCAGAGGAAGGAAAACAATACTAATAAAGGGTAAGTACAAGAAGATGGGGGGCCAAAAAGGGGTCTTAAGTGGCCACTTTTTTTCTAAAATCAGGAAATATTGGCCTTGGATGAGAAATTAAGCATAGTTACACTCAAAATTTGGAGATGTAACCAAAACAATGTTCGTAGTACTCCGAGTCTACTTTCTAAACTACTATTTTTTTTTAAATGACATAGATTAAGAGGTTCAAAAGAGGGAGCCACAGAAATTGGTGTTGTTTCTGTCAAAAAAACATAACATAGCATGTTTTGTGGCTCCCTCAAAAGGTCAACTTTGTTTTGGTATTTTTAAAATCTCTTCAATGAGAAATTAACTAATAGCATGTAGTTTATGCCCAATTTTTCTGATAATTTTTTGATGAATATTTAATTTTTTACTAATTTTCAAAGTGGACACATCATAAAAAATAGAATTTTGGTCGTGCTACCCCTATAAATTTTGAAAACTAATTAAAAATCATTTTTTTCTTTTTTTAATATTTGTAGAATGGAGTCTAGTTTCTAAATATGTAATTTTTTTGAAATTTCAATGAATAGTTAATTTACAATGAAAAAAAGACCAAACAGTGGTTTTTGCCCAAAAATGGACACACAAACAAAAGAAATTAAAGATGAAAGGCTTAACATTGTTAAAATGTGAAAAAAATCACATCGTCAAATAGCTAAGAGAAAGCCTCACATTACCCAGGTGTTCAATTTGTTCGACCTTGAAACACGTGCAAATTTGAGGGTTAGCACGAATGAAATTATGTGAAATTTTGAAGAATATGGAAAAACATGTATGTGGCTGCTCAAAAGGTACTCCAAGCCTTTGGGTTGGAAATCTAAAGAAAATCCCAAGCCCAAGGCTTGGGATTCCCAAAGCAAAACATAACGCGAGCGTGTTATATTTTGCTTTTCATTTTCCTTTTCCACAAAGGTTTGTGTTGTTTGTCATGTTTGCAATAACGCGAGCGCGTTATAACACACTCGCATTATGTTCCCCTTAAATTTTTTTATGTTCAAGGCTATTAATCATGTATGTATGTATGTATGTATGCCTATATGCTTATATGTATGTATGTATGTATGTATGCATGTATGCATGTATGTATGTATGCCTATATGTATGTATGTATCTATGTATGCCTATATGTATGTATCTATGTATGCCTATATGTATGTATGTATCTATGTATGCCTATATGTATGTATGTATGTATAGTGTCGAGGGCAGAGGAGGGTAGAGATGGGAGTGAGCCAGATAGGGGAGGAGAGGGGTGGATAAGGATTGAGTGATTAAGGTTTAAGGTTGAGGGTTGAGTGTTTAGGGATAAGGGATTATAGTTTAGGACCTTGAGGGATTAGGGTTGAGGCTTTAGGGATAGCATTTAGGGTTAAGGGTCGAGGGATTAGGGTTAAGGTAGAGTGTTGAGGGTAGAGGGATTAGGGATAGGGTTTAGGGTTGAAAGTTTAGGGTTGAGGGATTAGGGTTTAAGGTATAGTTTAGTAGTTCTTGTGGATAGAGCCAGTAAACAATGGGAGATTATTTACCTATTTCATAACAATATGCCTCCCCTAAGTGCGGGGTGGACAACAAGAAACATAGATGTACCCCAATGCAAATCTTTTCTCATAATGATCATCCTTTTGATTTCAACTGTTAATTACTCACTGTGGATGTACCATACACAAAGCTTTTCTCATAGTGTGTACACCTATTGGCATAATGAACCCAGATGGGCTAGAAAAACATGCCATATAACATTACTAACATTAAAAAAGTTCATAGCCATTTTTCTGACATATTCTTGCAACTCAAATATCTTTAAGAGAAGAGTGTCAAAAATGATTGGTTTAACAACCTAACATAAGGCAAAGCAGTTTTGTTGCGTGTAGGCATAGGGTTTAGGGTTTAGGGTTTAGGGATTAGGGTTTAGGGTTGAGGGATTATGGTTTAAGGTATAGTGTTGAGGGTTGAGGGTTTAGGGATAGGGTTTAGGGTTGACGGATTAGGGTTTAATGTTGAGAGTTGGGGGTTGAGGGTTTAGGGATAGGGTTGATGGTCAAGGGATTAGGGTTAAAGTAGAGTGTTGAGGGTAGAGGGATTAGGGATATGGTTTAGGGTTGAAGGTTTAACGACTGAGGGTTGATGCTTTAGGGCTGAGGGTTAAGGGATTGGGGTTTAAAATATAGTGTTGAGCATCGAGGGTTTATGGATAGGTTTTAGGGTTTAATTTTTAAGGGTTGAGGGTTGAGGGATAGGGTTTACGGTTTAGGATAAGGAATTAGGGTTTAAGGTATAGTGTTGAGGGTTGAGGGTTTAGGAATAGGGATAGCGTTTAGGGTTTAGGGATGAGGGATTAGGGTTGAGGGTTGAGGGATTAGGGTTGAGGGTTGAGGGATTAGGGTTTAAGGTATAGTGTTGAGGGTTGAGGGTTTATTGATAGTGTTTAGGGTTGAGGGTTGAGGGATTAGGTTTTAGGGTTGATGGATTAGGGTTTAAGGTATAGTTTTAAGGGTTGAGGGTTTAGGGATAGGGTTTAGGGTTGACGGATTAGCATTTAATGTTGAGGGTAGAGGGATTAGGGATAGGGTTTAGGGTTGAAGGTTTAAGGATTGAGGGTTGAGGCTTTAGGGATGAGGGTTTAAGGCTTAAGATATAGTGTCAAGTGTTGAGGGTGTAGGGATAGGGTTTAAGTTTTAAGGGTTAAGGGTTGAGGGATAGGGATTAGGGTTTAAGGTATAGTGTTTAGGGTTGATGGTTTAGGGATAGGGTTTAGGTATGAGGGATTAGGGTTTAGGGTTGATGAATTAGGGTTTAATGTTAAGAGTTGAGGGTTGAGGGTTGAGGGCTGAGGTTGAGGGATAGGGTTAATGGTCAAGGGATTAGGGTTAAATAAGAGTGTCAAGGGTAGAGGGATTAGGGATAGGGTTTAGGGTTGAAGGTTTAAGGATTTAGGGTTGAGGCTTTAGGGATGAGGGTTTAAGATATAGTGTCGAGTGTCGAACATGTAGGGATAGGTTTTAGGGTTCAAGTTTTAGGGGTTAAGGGTTGAGGGATCAGAGTTAAGGGTTGAGGGATTAGGGTTTGACATTGAGGGTTGAGTACATTAAGGTTCGATGGTTAAGGGTTTTGGGATAGGGTTGAGGGTTGATGGATTAGGGTTAAAGTAGAGTGTCGAGGGTATAAGGATTAGGGATAGGGTTGGAGGGTTTAGGGATAAGGGATTAGGTTTTAAGGTATAGTATCGAGCTCATTGAGGGTCTAGGAATAGGGATAGCGTTTAGGGTTTAGGGATGTGGGATTAGAATTGAGGGATGACGGATTAGGGTTGAGGGTTGAGGGATTAGGGTTTAGGGATAAGGTTTAGGGTTGAGGGTTGAGGGATTAGGGTTTAAGGTATAGTGTTGAGGATTTAGGGATAGGGGTTAGGGTTGAGGGATTAGAGTGAAGGGTTGAGGGGTTAGGATTTGACGTTGAGGGTTGAGGGTTGAGGCTTTAGGGTTTAGGGTTTAAGGATAGGGTTGAGGGTTGAGGGATCAGAGTTAAGGGTTGAGGGATTAGGGTTTGATGTTGAGGGTTGAGGGTTGAGGTTCGAGGGTCAAGGGTTTAGGGATAGGGTTGAGGGTCGAGGGATTAGGGTTAAAGTAGAGTGTGGAGGGTATAAGGATTAGGGATAGGGTTGGAGGATTTAGGGATAAGGGATTAGGGTTTAAGGTATAGTATTGAGTATGTTGAGGGTTTAGGAATAGGGATAGCATTTAGGGTTTAGGGATGAGGGATTAGAGTTGAGGGATGATGGATTAGGGTTGAGGGTTGAGGGATTAGGGTTTAGGGGTAAGGTTTAGGGTTGAGGGTTGAGGGATTAGGGTTTAAGGTATAGTTTTGAGGGTTTAGGGATAGGGTTTAGGGTTGAGGGATTAGAGTGAAGGGTTGAGGGATTAGGATTTGATGTTGAGGGTTGAGGCTTTAGGGTTTAGGGTTTAGGGATAGGGTTGAGGGTCAACGGATCAGAGTTAAGGGTTGAGGGATTAGGGTTTGACATTGAGGGTTAAGGGTTGAGGTTTGAGGGTCAAGGGTTTAGGGATAGGGTTGAGGGTCAAGGGATTAGGGTTAAAGTAGAGTGTGGAGGGTATAAGGATTAGGGATAGGGTTGGAGGGTTTAGGGATAAGGGATTAGGGTTTAAGGTATAGTATCAAGTCTATTGAGGGTTTAGGAATAGGGATAGCATTTATGGTTTAGGGTTGAGGGATTAGAGTTGAGGGCTGACAGATTAGGGTTGAGGGTTAAGGGATTAGGGTTTAAGGTATAGTGTTGAGGGTTTAGGGATAGGGTTCAGGGTTGAGGGATTAGAGTGAAGGGTTGAGGGATTAGGATTTGACGTTGAGGGTTGAGGGTTGAGGCTTTAGGGTTTAGGGTTTAGGGTTTAGGGATAGGGTTGAGGGTCAAGGGATCATAGTTAAGGGTTGAGGGATTAGGGTTTGACATTGAGGGTTGAGGGTTGAGGTTCAAGGGTCAAGGGTTTAGGGATAGGGTTCAGGGTTGAGGGATTAGGGTTAAAGTAGAGTGTGGAGGGTATAAGGATTAGGGATAGGGTTGGAGGGTTTAGGGATAAGGGATTAGGGTTTAAGGTATAGTATCGAGTCTATTGAGGGTTTCAAAATAGGGATAGCACTTAGGGTTTAGGGATTAGGGATTAGAGATTATCGATGACAGATTAGGGTTGACAGTTGAGGGATTAGGGTTTAGGGATAAGGTTTAGGGTTAAGGGTTGAGGGATTAGGGTTTCAGGTATAGTGTTGAGGGTTTAGGGATAGGGTTTAGGGTTGATGGATTAGAGTGAAGGGTCAAGGGATTAGGATTTGACATTGAGGGTTGAGGGTTGAGGCTTTAGGGTTTAGGGTTTAGAGATAGGGTTGAGGGTCGAGGGATCATAGTTAAGGGTTGAGGGATTAGGGTTTGACGTTGAGGGTTGAGTTCTAAAGATAGGCAAACATAGATTTTGTATTCAGGTTATTTAGATGTTGATGGGTTTAGACTTGAGCTGAAATGCTAGACTCTTAATCTAGCCTGAAGAGAGTTTCTGTCATCAAATGCAGATTTATGGGTTTGATTATATTGATTCCCTCTCCATTTTTGGGGTGTGGATGTTTTGGAATCAATTAGGAAGTCTTTAGGAGACTTTGTGGAAGTGGATTGGCAATCACTTGATAGAACCCCTGCTATTTATGCTTGGATAAGGATTTGTCACAAACTAGAACTTCTGCTTCCAAAGAAGATCTGTCTTTCTTCCTTGATGGGCATTTTCTATCAAGAACTTGATTATGAGGGCTTGCCCCTTCATTGTTATGCCTATCATATGGCAAAGCATCTAGCAAGCTCTTGCAAGAAACAGGAAAAGTTCTCCCTCAAAAACCTTGTGGTCATTCAAGTCTGAAGGGGAAGGTTTGGAAAGAGAAATGGATCACCAAAGAGATGAAGAATTTCTTATTTCTCAGACACCATCAATGTTTTTCTCTGATGCAGAGGACCTACCAAGATGGAAAGCATTTAAAGATTATATGATCTCCAAAGGAAAATCTCCTAATTCTCCCAGAATGCCATCCTTCAGCAAGGCGGGACCAAGTGGCTTAGCTCTTCCAGTCATGGATCCTCCCGTATATAAGAGGAATTGTAAGGCTTGGAAGTGTTAGTTGATGAAGCACAGGACGTGGTCATCCCTACTTGTGTTAAGGAAGATAATGCACAGGATGTGATCAATCTATAGCAGGACAAATCGCGAGCACGTTTTGTCCTGCTATTGAAATGGTAAAAAAGTGTTGACCCCCATGATGCAGGCCCACATGCTCTGTTTTCATACTAATTTTGCACATGCTCCAAAAAAAAAGAGTGCTTTCATGCTGTTGGGAATTTCACATGCACATTTGACACATTCTACCACCTTTGCATGATCTTTCCACCACCTTTTCTACTTTGCCAACTTGAGAAGGAGGAAATAACATAGTTTTCACACCAAGTTTGATATATATCTATTCAAGTTTCAATTTTTGTAGTGTTGCAATGTTAATTGTGATTCAATTTTAGGAATTTAACATTATAGATTGGTTAATAGTATTGTTGTTAGTAATTATATTTGAGTGTTATTCAATTTAACATTGAAAAGGAAGCAAGTGGTGAAAAACTCAAATTGTTGAGGAGTTTGATGCAAGAAGAAAAAAACACTACATAATTGGGTACTCTCTCCATTCGAATCTTCATTTTTTAGGTATGTCAAGTCTTTACATGCATGTTCTTTACATTTTCCTTAATTCTATTTGAATTACTTTATCATGCTTTATCATACATGTTTAAATAGATGCATTCCCAATCAAGAAAGTAGCCTACAATCTCACATGATGCCATGTATATTTTCTACACTTGGGCTCTTTAATAATTATGTGTAATAAACAGACCTTAACATACCATAATGTCAAACTATACAAGAATAAATCCTTACAACATAATAAAAATACAATCCCAATATTATTTTGTATTCATTTCTTAGGAAGTAATATTGGTCTCTTTATTATGCTACAGACAAATTCGCTGTCATGCCGAGGAAATGATCAAGAATTAAACCAACATAGGAAGAGATAGAAGCTAAGAATGCAAATAAAGCAGTGGCTATGAGGGAACTTTGTGAGAAGAGGAAATTGGACACGATAAATGAAGACATGTCAATTGAAGAGGAACCACAACCATCACAAAGAGATATGGTATTGGCAGCACAAAAAGAATGAATGCAAAAACTTCGTGCTACGAGAGATTTGAATACCATAGTTGGAGACATGTCCTCTACCACATGTCAACATGTAGGGAAACCATCTACCACATCTCAAGTTGAGAGTACATCATCACTCACATGTGATGAAGGAGGTACGCCATCATTCCCACCTCAACCTCAAGGTATGTCATCTATTCCATCTCTGATCGAAGGTATGCCATCTAGCCTATCTCATTTAAATATTGATGAAATTCCTAATGTTGAGATGAATTTACCTAACTTAACACCACCTAGAATTTTGCATAGAAAGCCAAAGTTTTTGATTGATATTGATGAGAATATTTTGCAGCCAATGGAAGGTAAGATTCCAAAATGCACTTGTACAAGATATGCTCATAAGATTTGGAGATTGTTCTTTGAAAAGTTAAATGAGACTGCAAGATGTCAACTATTCATTAAAATGATGCAAAGTATAAAGTATAAGTCCATCATGAAGATTCTTGGGTTGAGAACATCAGAGGATTCAAGTGAAAAATCTATTGTCAAGAATCTAATGAGTGCGTATGAGAGAGTGGGTAACACCTCATGCACAAAAGATAGTAATGCAACATGGCGTGTGATTACATCAACTATAGTAAGTAGTCAAACGAGGAAAGCTTGTATCATTAGAAAGACAAGTCAAGAATTGAGAATTAATAGGAAAAATTTATCAAGAGCCATTGGAAGACACCAAAGAATTAAGGACACTAATGCCAATGAATTATGGGCGTTCTCGAGGAGACTACCATGAAAAGATAAACTAATTGTTAAACCATTGAGATCACTAATTGAAAACTTTTGGAAGAATTACACAAGGGTATCTCTGAATCAAAGGGATGTGGTAAGAAGGAGAATGGATAGTTAGGACCGTGAGCCAATCCAAAGCATTTTTTGGATGAGACTTAAACAGAGTTTTATGTAAATTTCTAGAGAAGTATCCTCAAATTAAAATTTGTCAAAGATATTTTGAAATGCTAAAACCTTTCTATGTCAAGATAAATCACACACCTACTACTTGTTGTTGTAGATTACATATTGAATTTTCTAACCATTTTGATGCTTATAGGTCTATATGTTTAGATATGCATACTAACAATGTTTTGCAGGGTTGTGCCATATGTGCCCCACCAACATCTTTAAGAGACTTCATATCAAGAATTTAATGTGAAAGAGAGGAAGGTCAAATATTCTACAAGAAATTATGCTTGGATGGCACATGTCATTATTGTGGTGGCTTGCAACATTTGTCAATATGTGAACATATGGAAAGAACACATGCGGTTGGAAATGAACTAGTAGAGTTTGGCAAGTATAAAACAGTGGCATACAATACAAAAGATGGTAAAAAAGCAAAGAGGTGTGAATTGGTTATTGAAAAGATTTCAGTGTATCAGTTTATGCCTATATTTCGTGACAGCATAGTGTATGCGTATGCAAGACATGCCCATAGAGCTTGATGGTTGGACTTGCAATTCAAGTTATGCAAGGACAAATTTCTAGTTGGTAGCATTGTTTCAGTCATCAACTTTGCAAAGAACTACAGTCTATAGCCATAGCGTGAGGTGCAATCACAGAAAGACAGAGGATGACAGGATGATAGAAAGATCATAAGGGAGTATGATTTCTATATTAGTGATGATCACATGCATTCTATGGAGTTCGTACAAGGTTGCTTTCAGGTGTTCTACAATGATTTGGCTAGAAGGGGCATATCGTTCAGTTAGTATATCATATGGTCAGATAATTGTGCGTCACAATTCAAGAACACATGGAATTTCTATTGGCTAAGTAGGAGGCATAATTTTACAGGTATTCAGCATATGTGGAACTTTGTTGAGGACGGGCATGGAAAGGGGGAGCATGATGGTGCAGGAGCATGTATCAAAAGAGCCATAGCACGAGAAGAGTTAAAGTATAAAGATAATGCAAAGTTGACATATGCAAAATTGATTGTCGAGTGGTGTAATACTTCCATGGGTCTAGGTAATGAAGGTAAGTCTTCAGTTCATAGATTTTTTTGGTTGATAGATGATACTAACATTGCACTATATAAGGACTGTTGTACACTGACAGGATCAAATAAGATGCACTCTTTCAGAAGCTCAATTGCAGGTTCATGGAGTATCCATACGCGAAAGATGTCATGCTTTTGTTCTTCCTGTACAATTCAAGTCTGGGATGAGTGCAAGTCAAAGGAGTGAGTTGACGAATGGTAGTTAAGTTATCTTAGCCCACTTGACACGTATCGACCCCCGACGGCATTGGAACTAACACAGATGGAATCATCAGTTGACTTTGACCACATATCAAATTTAGTTCAACCAGGTAATATAGGGCACATATATGCATCTAATTTCATCTAGTTCAACCAGGTAATGTCATCTTACTTTGTAGTGTTTTTGTAAGGTTGACTAATTTCATCTAATTTGCTACACATATCAATGTAGGGCACGTATATGCAGTTATTGCAGATGAAGATAATGAAGAAGGAACAGATTATTACTTATGTCATTGTGTTGAGGCCAAAAAGAAATTGGAGGCCCCTGTTACAGATGGAGAAAACATCAAATACCCTACAAGCTCAGTGGTTATTACTAGAACATGGCTTAGAAGGCACCCACATAAGAGTGTTAATGTTTGGCTATTTCAAGACTTTGACATGCATCAGAAGATTCTTCATTACTCAAACCTTGTTATGGCATCCAATGTTCATTTGATAAAGTATCAGGGTAGACCTTTGAACAAAATATTGTGGAAGGTGCGTGAGTCTGACCATGAAGCAATACTTGACACAATAAAGAGTAGAGCAGACCCGGATGGTTCATTGGATTAATTTGTAAGTATTCACATTGATTTTGTAAATTCATGTTACATTGAGTTGTAAGTATGCACATTAATTTGTAAGGTTTGTCTTTTTTTAATTTCCTGCTGCATTTTTACACATATACACATTTTTACATCATCATGTTATGTATTTTTGGTGTCCTACTCCTGATGCGACCAAATTGACTATTCCAACGCATTCGGATGGGTACATTTAGGCTAAGCATTGTTCTATTTTTCACCCAAACATGTTGAAACAGTCCGAGCTACATTGTACTGACGATATCCCTGAAGAGTCCAAAGTACAAAAAGGCAGCAATCTTTGATGAGATGTTACTTGAAAATTGTGTCACTTAGAAATATTTCATCTAAGGAAACTTGATCAAGTAGAGTGCCTCTACAATAACCTCTTTCAATTTTTTATATCTCTGAGGCATTTGCCCGTGGTGAAAGGTTTTCTGCTGCCCCAAAAATCGTCAGAAGGAGGCAGTGTAAAGTTGCAAAGGGGTGTAACTTTCATCCTGCTCCTGATGCGACCAAATTGACTATTCCAACGCATCCGGATGGGTACATTTACACTAGGCATGGTCCTTTTTTTTACCCAAACATGTCGAAACAGTCCGAGCTACATTGTACCGATGATATCCCTGAAGAGTCCAAAGTGCAAAAAGGTAGAAATCTTTGACAAGATGTTTCTTGAAAACTGTGTCACTTAGAAATATTTTGTCTAAGGCAACACGATCAAGTAGAGTGTCTCTACAATAACCTCTCTCAGTTTTTTATATCTCTAAGGCATTTGCCCGTGGTGAAAGGTTTTCTGCTACCCCAAAAATCATCAGGAGGCAGTGTAAAGTTGCAAAGGGGTGTAACTTTTGTCCTACTCCTGATGTGACTAAACTAACTGTTCCAATGCATCTGGATGGGTACATTTACGCTAGGCATGGTCCTATTTTTCACCCAAACATGTCGAAACAGTCTGAGCTACATTGTACCAACGATATCCCTGAAGAGTCCAAAGTGCAAAAAGGTAGAAATCTTTGACAAGATATTACTCAAAAACTGCATCACTTAGAAACATTCCGTCTAAGGCAACGCAATCATGTAGAGTGCCTCTACAATAATCTCTCTCAATGTTTTATATCTCTGAGGTATTTGCCTGTGGTGAAAGGTTTTCTGGTGCCCCAAAAATTGTCAAAAGGAGGCAGTGTAAAGTTGCAAAGGGGTGTAACTTTCATCCTGCTCCTGATGTGACCAAACTGATTGTTCCAACATGTCCAGATGCGTACATTTATGCTAGGCATGGTTATTTTTTCCACCCAAACATGTTGAAATAGTCTGAGCTACATTGTACCGATGATATCCCTGAAGAGTCCAAAGTGTAAAAAGGCAGCAATCTTTGACGAGATGTTACTCAAAAACTGTGTCACTTAAAAATATTTTGTCTGAGGCAACACAATCACGTGGAGAGCCTCTACAATAACCTCTCTCAATTTTTTATATCTCTGAGGTATTTTCCCGTGGTGAAAGGTTTTCTGCTGCCCCAAAAATTGTCAGAAGGAGGCAGTGTAAAGTTGCAAAGGGGTGTAACTTTCATCCTGCTCCTGATGTGACCAAACTAACTATTCCAACGCATCCAAATGTGTACATTTACGCTAGGCATGGTCTTATTTTCCCCCAAACATGTCGAAACAGTCCGAGCTACATTGTACCGATGATATCCCTAAAGAGTCCAAAGTGCAAAAAGGCAGCAATCTTTGATGAGATGTTACTCAAAAACTGTGTCACTTAGAAATATTTTGTCTAAGGCAACGTGATCACATATAGTGCCTCTACAATAACCTATCTCAGTTTTTAATATCTCTGAGGTGTTTGCCCGTGGTGAAAGGTTTTCTGCTGCCCCAAAAATTGTCAGAAGTAGGCAGTGTAAAGTTGCAAAGGGTGTAACTTTCATCCTGCTCCTGATGTGACCAAACTGACTGTTCCAACGCATTTGGATGGGTACATTTACGCTAGGCATGGTTCTTTTTTTCACCCGAACATGTCGAAACAGTCCGAGCTACATTGTACCGACGATATCCCTGAAGAGTCCAAAGTGCAAAAAGGTAGCAATCTTTGACGAGATGTTACTCGAAAACCATTTCATTTAGAAACATTTCATCTGAGGCAATGCGATCACGTAGAGTGCCTCTATAATAACCTCTCTCAGTTTTTTATATCTCTGAGGTGTTTTCCTGTGGTGAAAGGTTTTTTGTTGCCCCAAAAATCGTCAGAAGGAGGCAGTGTAAAGTTGCAAAGCATTGCTAAGAAATCCTCAATACTCAAACACTCCAATGAACTGAAACAACTTCTTCTTAGTCACACACGTAACGGTACACAAGGGGAAAATGGCGCCTAGATGACTTAGTGCATTTCTATAACGTCATTCACATGTTTAAATGTTTGTGAAACTCTCCTTTACTAAGCGCTTGTCCTCATGTCAATGTTAAGTTTTATACCTCCTAGGCGCTCAATTAGGTGATGTCATTAGATACAACTTACCCTTAGGTGCCAATGTAGCTTCTTCAATCCATCACACTTCTAGGCGCTCAAATTTTAGGTCTTGGACTTGTATCTTATTCCTAGGCGCAATTGGATGATCTTCCTAGATCTAGGCGCTCATGATGGTGGGAAATTACATGAAGGGGCACCTAAGTCCAATTTGACTTTGTATTTGATATTTTATAACTCGAATTGACTAGGAATGGCTCAATTTCTAAAGTGCTGACTCAATAATGTAAGTTTAAGGTCTTTTCCTCCTAGGCGCCAATTAATGAGTTCACTAGATGCAATTTCTTCTGGACTTGAAGATTGTGAAAGAACTTGAATCTTGGATGGATGTCTTTGAATGTTCAATGAAGAAGTGTTCCAACTTGAAAGGTCCCTTATATGTGAAGTAGATGACTTCTCAAGGAGGCTTGAATGTATCAGAGGGACTTGAAATTGAATGGATGTCTTTGGAATGCTTGATGATGATGAGAAGTTCCTTTGGAGCGGCTACATGCTGATCTTGAAGCGATGATTGATGAAGAATCTAGTTGATACTTGAAGATGAATGGAACTTGAAGTGATAGATGGAAGTCTTTGAACATGATGCAACTGGTGATGTTGTTGATGAAGAACACTTGAAATATATCTTGTTGTGACCTCTTGGAGTAGCTACCTCTTTAAGTGGTGTTTCCTTGGTAGTGATTACTTCCATCTTAACTCTCTAGCATGAATGAATGTGAAAGGCTCCTTTGGAGCAGCTACATGATGACTCTAGGCGACTCCAAGCTCTTGCTCCTACCTTTTCCTTCAATCTTCCTACAATACAAACCAAGAAACACATCAATCCTCATGATAAACATTTTATAACACAAAGGAATCCTCTTTAAACATGGAATAATCTTACTACAAATCTAGGCGCATATATAGGTAAAAAGAAGAGCAAAGGGTGCCTAACACAAGTTGGTCCATATTTATCACTTTAAATGATTTCAAACAATTGTAATGGCTTAAAGAGGTCAATCTCCCTTAAGAGATTCATTCAAAAGGTGTCTTTCAATGCAATTTCTTCCTTAGGCACCAGAATGGGTTTGTATTGATGGAGAGTGCACCTAGATTTAAATGTCTTTATACTTGCAATTTTGTAATTTTAAATGATGAGACATGTCTTAGAATGAATTCTATCTTTCAAGCGCTCACTCCAAAAGGTCATCTCATGCAATTTCACCCAAGGCACTCATTGAGGTGTCCTCAGAGGCTAAAGTGTGCCTAACTCAATTGCCTTTATCTTTATCATTTTTGTGCTTTCAACAATTGAAAATGACCTAGAGTGATCCTTTCTCTCAAGGCACTCACCTATTGATATGAAATCAAGTTATTTCCCTTAGGCGCAATTTTAGGCTTGTATGGGTGAAAAGTACGCCTTACATCCTTAGGTGGTTCTTTCTAATTCTCAATGATTTCAATCAAATGCCAAGTGTCTAAGGAAGCTTTTGTCTTGAGATGATTAAATTTTGAGGTTCAAATCCCTTCCTCAATCAAGGCACAATCTGAGGGTTGTATAGATGAAAGTTGACTTCAACTTGGGCGCTCATTTGAGTTGGGAGGAGCTAGAATTTGCGCCTAGATTAGAGATAGATATTTTGGCTTATTTGATGATGGTCTCAAGTCTCTCTACCAAGGCGCATTTTTATGATGTTCTTATTTAAACTCTTATGAAGACTATCTCATCCCTAAGCACTCATCCTCATGATTTTCATGCACTTAGACTTCAAGGCGCCAAAACTAGTAGGAAAATTCACAATGAGCGCCTTTGCTTTGGAAGAATTTCTTATTGATCATTAGGCGCACTTTGGAGTTGATATGTACTTCCTTTACTTCCATGTACTCAATTCATCATAATTATTGTCAAAGACTTCTCCAAGTTGATTGATAACATGCTTCTTGATGTTAAGATCCTTCATTAACTCCTTAGATCTAGGCGCTCATGATGGTGGGAAATTACACGAAGGGTGCCTAAGGTTCAAGATAAGTTCTTTCCACTCATCTTAACTTTCAATCATTCTAGTTAATCTCAAAAGACATCATCCAAAATGAAAAACCTCCAAGACTTGTCATTGTAAGTTGATTTCCTCTAAGGCGCCAATACAAGGCTCTTTTGAAGGCGAGTGCCTAGGCTTATGGGGCTCAATTTGATGTATTTATTGAAAGCTCAAGGTGAATTGATGCTTATTGAAAATGCCACTTAGTCCTTCATTTGCATCCTAGGCGCCATTTCCTATTGACTTATATACTCCTCATGCTAGGGCACCATAATGAAGTGGTTTAGACAATAGGTGTGCTTCACTTACTAGAGGCTTGTTCTCCTTCCACCTTAGGCGCACTTTTATGGTGGAACAGGTGTCAATGGGTGCCTTGTCTTAAATGAATGCTCTCTCAAAGTTGGGCACCCTTTTAAGGCTTTATGAGTTGCAAATTGCACCTTAACTCTTCATGCTTGTTGCTCAATGTTTGAATGTTTAAGAAAGTCTCCTTTAGGCACTCATCTTAATGACTTTTTCTCAAGGCGCAATCATCTTAATGACTTGGATATTCATCCTAGTGTTTAAGGATATCAGGCTACCAGACTTAGTCATTGTTAGGATCTCAAACATAAAGAATAACATGATGATTCATTTTTTTGTATTGCATATAGTTGACATTGTATGCTACTCATAAAGAATATTAATATTTTCTGTTCAACATGATGATTCATTTTTTTTTTTAAATACAACTTTTATCTTTTAGTTCCAAAATGAAGTTTAGGTGATACTTGAATAACAATAGCTAGCTTATTGGATCAACAAACATCCTATGTAATACAATTGGACTTTAAATATTTGAAGTAGCCATCTACAAATATCCATTCAAATGTGGATTTATAATGCAAGTATGGACGCTATCAATAAAAAAGATTTGTATTAACCAAATATCCATATAGGCATACATCAATATCTATCGATATAAGTATAAAATATATACAAAATAGCCATATAGGCTTACAAGAATGCCATATAGGCATACAATGTCATCTATATACAATAAAAAATATATGTCCACAAATGCCATATAGGCATACAACAAAGGAACACAATAAAAAGTCATTCCCCTCTAGCTGGTGAAGAGAATAGATCACGGGCAGCTTTTAATCTTCTAGGGGATGGAGACGCGCATGTGGGTGGTCTACTATGAACCCGAGGGTTGCTCCTCCTATTTAGTTCTTCCTGCATCTTTAGCTATTACAATAAAAAGTATAGACATTAATATATAGAAATTACATGTTATAAAAAATGAAACATTTAACAAAATAATCACTTACCGCTACCATATAATTTGTCTCCTCACTTGCCTCAGTAGCAGGAATAGGTTGTGGTGATGTCATGTCCTATAGAAACCATCTAGATAGAAATTAAATTTCAAATCAATAATCTTTTGATTTTTCAAAAATAGACAACTATAACAATGAATGTAAATTGAAATTTACTAATCTGCCTCATACCCCTGTCAATGCCATGGAGCTATGAATCACAGAGGTCACACCATGCTCCATTGCCCTATGAACATCAGGAGGTGTCTCTGCAGCCTGCATCATCCGAAAATAAAACAACATTATTCAATTACAAAAACTATAATAGTGATGCAAATCATGGCTCCTAACATACACACACATTCATCTAAACATGGAAGTACACACAATAAAGCACACAATTCACATACAAAAATCTAGTAAGTACAATTCATTCATTAAACTATTTATTTTATTACCTCCGTGAAGCTTTGAAGTCCACCACCGCTGGTAGGTGTTGTCGTGAAATCTCCAATATTAACCTATTCAACATCCAAAATCAGATATTAGAATACCATTCATATAACGATGCTATTCACATGTAATATTTATAATTGTTTACTAGTTACATACCCCGACAGTAGATGATCTAGTGTAATATGCAGGTGGAGAACCATTGAAAACTATATCAACGCTATGACCCTGAAATTTCATTAAAATCATCAAACTAAATTAGTTAATCTTGCATTTCAAAAATGAAATTTAATAAATTAAATTCAATAAACTTGCTAATATTTACCTGAGTATCAAGGCCGAAAGTCTCACTTAGGAGGGTATCTGTCATCACCATCTGCTCAGCTGCAGATGTAGCCTGTGCACCTGCATCCTGACTATCCATGGGGTCATAACCACAAGCTGAGCCGCAAGCCTGACAAGCATGGGGTGGGACCCTACTCCTCGCATTATCTCCCAACCCACTCTGTGCTGCAGGACTGGCATGCTTTATGATGCTCTGGGTCAAGGCACTAATGGACTGAAGTGTATCGACCTCAACACTCTCCTTCACAATGGAAGGGATAGAAACATGCTCATGGGCTAGTTTGTTGATTACTCATCTCACTACCTACTATGGGTCAACACATTCCCCTGGTCTATCTTGTGCTAACCGCCCACCTCTACCCTGGAAGTCCTGCATATCAAAATAGTTTGGCACTTTATTGAGGACAAACTCGTAGTAGAGTTTCCTCAAAAAGTATTGCGGGACCTCATCATTATTGCATGGAGGATGGTCAAAAACCATCCACCACCTCTACCCAAAATTGTCCCTTATCACTTGGTTGTTGCACCAATGGATAGGGAACCTCTTGCATGTAATGGGTGGAGGTTGATTTGTTTGTGGGTTTGTGAAAATCGAACACAAGTCTAATTTTGTAATTTGTAATTTTTTCACATCTTGGTATGACAACTTGTCTGTATAATAATCTCTAAAACTCTCTCCTCTTATCCATCCAACTAGTTATTTGCTTGCTAATTGAATCTACATTTGATAACATAGATTCAAGAGATTCAGCAAGCATGGACCTATGCAAGGTTGAAGTGGAAGGATCTTTCAACCTTGCAATTATATCTTCAATTTCTTTTTTGTTGTTTTTAATTTGCCCCATTATATTTTCTTGTGTTCCAGGGGCATGTTGAGGAATGGATGGAGGAGGTTGTTGTTCCGCAAGTATTTCCTCCTTAGGATTTTATGGATTTTGAGAAGGAGGAGGTGCATTAATATTTCCTGACAATTAATGAAATATACATCAAAAATCAACTCAAACCTACCTATTTAGAAACATATTCAAACAAAAAAATAAATATAACTCACTCCTTTGGCATGCTCAATGTCGTGGTGGCATTTTGGCGACAAATCGATAAGGTTTCTGTGTTGAATTGAGTTTTGCAAAATGTGAGCACGCTTCCTAGGGTTTGCAGGCCATGGGTATAGAGGAGAAGAAAGAAATGAAATGAGATAGATAACCTTTTTTTTATTTATAACAAGTCAAAAGGCACTCACGTTATAACGCGAGTGCGTTATGGCTTGGTTTTGACAAGCCTTAGGTGAGCGTCATTACCAAACCATAATGCGAGCGCATTATAACATGCTCGCGTTTTGCATTTTTTATTTTTGAAAATAATTTGGCCACTTTTTGGCCCCCCATCTTTTTGCAATTACCCTAAAAGTTATCTCAAATCGCTGGAAGTCCCCTACAAAGGATTTAAGTAAATGACTCAGGCGAGGATATCAATCACAGGACTAGAGAAGGCTACAGGGTATGACGAATTGACTCAGTCAAAACATTTCTTCCACAAAGAAAGATTTAGAATAGACAAAAAGTTGTATTTGTTGAATGATGGAAACGATTTGAAATAAGAGTTGGTTGCAAAGATATCTAGATGAGGATTTAAGCGAAAGTGTGCATTTTCAAAAAACAACATGAAGGGATAATTAAATTTTTAGCACAAGACACCAATTACTACTGAAATATTCATTATTTCCTAGATGAAACATACCCAGAATATCTCCTACTCCAAAATAAATTCTTTTCCGAACTTTTCTTCCTCTCAATCTCCTTCTTCCCTAGTTTTTTTCCTTTTTTTTTTCCCCAAGTCCTCCTTCCAAGACCCCCCCCGCCAAAACTCCTATTCAAAACTCCCTCCACACTAAAATTAGATCAATTCATAAATTCCCACTACCCCCAAAAATTCGTTACAGAAACTCACTACACTCCAAAATAGAAAACAATAAATTTTTCTTTGAAAGAGAGACTCTCCAAATCTGAATTCTCATTCGACAACTCAAAATCAATAAATTATTAACTAATAATATTTTCAAACTACCATATAATATTTCAACAATAAAATGATATTAATAACTTATGACAATCACTTATTAAAATCAATAAAATTACTAATTTAATCTGTATCAAAACACATAAATAATATTCCCAATTTCATAATAATGAAAAACAACTAGAAAAACTATCATGTCTAACTTATAATTATTATTATTATAATTCATTTCCAAATATTTCATAAAGACTGGAACCATCAATTCAAGCAAGGACAAATATACCCCAGTGACGACCATAAACCAAAGACAAGGACCAAAGAGTGACATCAGACTCACGACCACAACTGACGATGAAAACTAACCTAGGGAAACCCCATGTTATCTCCCATCCATATTTCTATCGGAGTAAGGGCCCTCTCAGACCTGCTAAGTCAGGTGGAGTTGAGGCCCGGTACCTGCAACCTGCATTGAAATGATAGGTTTTATACGAACATATGTAAATATATCAGACACATAGGGTCAGGGAATCACAACATAGTAGGGTGCTCGAAACGAGAAGTACTACACTGTCCCTACTCTAGAGCAAAACATAAACATTTCTAACTAACAATCAGATAGCATAGTAACATATTTTTGCAAATAAATTAACCATCAACTAACCATGTTGAAATACAACATAAGCTACAATATCAATAATGTCATCATACTGCTCATACACATGTCAGAACTATAACATTCGAACATAGTTTATCATTATCATAATAAGCATAAACCATAGGTCTAATAACTCAAATGTCTCAAAACTATCTAAATGCAATGGAAGAACTAACAATTGTCTCAGAACTGCCAAAATGGTAATGTAAAACTAGCAACTAACACAAGCCAAAAATGAGAAGGCATTACATCCTCCCCCCTAGAGTCAGGCTTACTCTTGGAAGCCTGCAAATAAGTAAGGGTATACTCTTTCATCCTGGAAGCATCCTCCCAGGTAGCAGAAGTCTCATAACTAGGGTCCCATTGGACCCTAACCTACTCCACGTCTCTGCCCCTGAGAGTTTACTCCCGATGCTGAAGCTCGCACATGATCTCCAAAGAAGGCTGCATGTCCTCTACCTACGATCTCCAGGGTTGTCCCCTAATGCTCAATTACTATGAACACTCTATTAGACCTCCCTATGTCACCTATGGTCAGCTCTAAAGCTACCGGTCTCTAACCAAACCTGAAGCATTCCTTTGTGGACAATGCCTGGCTATATGGCCCTGCTGTCCACAAGAGTAACATCATGTGCCTCAATTAAAACCTCCACCACCTGAAAATACATTAGACTGCTGAAAGTTATCTCTATTCATTGTAGACTGCGTACTGTAAGCTGGCTGATCAAAACGATCACGCTTGTTACGTTGCCAAGACCAGTCCTTCCTATATTGATATCTATTACCCTGCTGAGGATGAGAATTCTTTGATTGAGAATGAGAGCAATGTTGTTGTTGTTGCTCGCCCTTGGCAGGTGCATGATGGTCTTTTGAAGAGCTGGCTACCTGAGACTAACCACCAACACCTACCGAGGGTGCACTCCCAATATGCATGCCTACATGCCCTCCAAGTGCCATCTCCAGATTCTCTTCTACTAACTGGGCTTTCTCCACTATCACCTCCATAGAATTAGGTTTGAATACATGAAACCCTCCACTAATCTAGGCATTCAGGCCCCTGATAAAATGTTGCACCAGCATAGACTCGTCATCACCGATACCTGCATATTGTTTGAGCTCATAGAATCTGCACTCATACTGCTCAATTGTCATGGCCATTTGCCTCAATGCATGGAACTCATCTGCGCGGTGCTGCCTCCAATGATCAGATAGGAAACAGACTCTGAATCTCTCTAAGAACAACACTCAAGGAACAATTCTAATGTCCAAGTGTAGATTCTTCTCCTCTAACTGCCACCAAGTTGAAGCAAAACCTTAGAGATGCAAAATAGAACATCTGGCCTTGGTGTTGCTGCCATAAGGATGCATGATGAAACACCTACCTAAATCCAATAACCAAGTTTCCGCCTCTAGACCACTACCAGGTCCATCAAAGGTAGGAGGGCGTGCCCTCAGTAGATCTCTCATATTGCTAGCTAGTGTGGCCTCCTGCTTAGCTATCAACTCTCTCCACCTGGGTGATCTCTCTCTTTCCCTAGGTTCCAGTTGATCAACCTCTTATCTAGGGCATAAGCGGGCAAGGGACTCCTCAAGTAACTATCGCAACTAGGCTCCCTCAGGCTGACCCTGACCATCCATATTCTGACCCCCACCTTCATGGGCACTCTCATGAGGAGAACTGGGAGGAGGTGTACCGCCACCACCTCTCCCATGACCCCTACCTTGGCCACGACCTTAACCTCTACTTCTAGGCATCTTCCTACATACACATACCTCAAAAGAATGAATTCAAAACAAGGAATACGAACAAGTTAAGGAATTTTATCTACAGAGTTTAAGTACTAGGTCACATAATGGGCTCAATAATAACCAAAGTACCCAGTGTTCAAACCTAGCTCTGATACCAAATGTGATGCCCCATCATGCAACCCTAGAGAGTTAGACTAACAAATACAAAATTATAGATAGATATAGATATATATATATATATATATATATATATATATATATATATATATATATATATATATATATATATATTTTAAGTAAGAGAATGCAATAATCATTTAAAATAATTACACTAATAACAACATTAACATAAAATGAACAGCTAACACCTCTAGGGAACATAACTGCATCATAAAATCATAACAATACAAGTGATATACATTACGATACATAAGAATTACATTACTCATTTTTAGATATGAACAATACAAAAGTTTGGATACAAGAATTACAAGATTACAAGCTTCATGACCGATCACATCAGTTTACAAAATATAGCAAGATTGTACAATATAGCTTAGAGGATGCAAGAACAAGCCTGGAACAAGAATCACGACTGTAGAGATCGCGAATCAGGATGACCAAGAAAACCAATGGATTAAGCTCTGCCACCCAACCATGTGGAACCCTGAGGTCCACCCCTTCGAGCTAGGAGATAATGATGAGGTTTCCCGATCCAAGCAAGGACAAAAAGGACTAACAGAATACATAAAAGCCATAAGTTTCACATGTGGACAACAATGAACACAACAATCAACATCTAGAGGCAAACAACAGGACCAGCTAGAGTACAGTAAGATGGAGTGTCATCACATGGTTCATGGGTTACCCTGACTATCTCTCTCTAGATGTCGGCCCCCATCTATGGTTACCCTGATAGCCTCTCTCTAGGCGCCGACCCCATAGGACACACATGCAGAGTACCTTATCTAGATCAATGAGAAGTTTTACCCTTTCCCTCCCTTAGTTAATTATTAGGTTTTCACTTGTTTAATCCACTTCCAATGGGTTACCCAGACAACCACTTCGGGCGTCGGCCCCACATTGGAAGCCACTCCCTTACCTGCTCCTAGTTGATGCAACACAAAAGAGTACTACACACAAGGACATACGGAACATACCTCCCAACTCTCATGACAAGCCAACACTACAATATGAGGTATACCAACAACCCAAATCTTAAAATCCAATAATCAAATTTCTCTCTCTCTAAAATACAGTATATTAGATTCAAACAACAAGTTCATTAATATCCTACTCATACAAGAGTCACAAAACAAGCCTCTGGATAAGTCAACGAAATCCATGAAACAAGAGACCAATTACCTCATATCCTGACTCAACACTGAAAACTGATAACCACAGACAACAAGTAAATCATAATTAAGTAAATTTAAATATACAAGACAATCAACAAGAATAAATATACTAACTATACTACCTCCTAAGACATTACTCCAATTGATTTGATTATTTCTACCAACTAATTTGCATAAAAAAAATTATCCTAATAGAATTTGAGAACATTTTCCTTAATTTTCTAATAATCAAGGATTAAATTAACAAGACACTTGACTAGTAAAATATTGAGAAAAGATAATATTTCAAACTAAAACAAAGTATAATTCCTCCACATGCCCTTCTTCAAATTCTAAACAATTTTAAAAGATACAACATTAATATTCATATTAACAATAACGGCACAACTAATTTTCAAAATTATTAAAAGGGGTCATTTAACTTACATTAAAGACTAACCTAGAATGTGATTATCTTTACTTTATTCTAAACAAATACATTTATAAACCTACTAGATGGTCAGGTAATTCCTATGTTGCAAAACTAACTAGAAAAAGGTTTAACAAGAGATTTAGTAACAATATATTATTTCAAACATGCCAATATAGCCTGAGTTTTCAATGAGAAAATTTCCTTAAAAAACATCCACACTATACCATACTAGGAAAGCAAGTTACTAAAAATTGGAGGATTGGAATTTAGGAAGATTCGTATGATTGCTACTGATCTCGCTACAGTACAGAATTTCATCGAGATGACTAACAGAAAATTTAGGCGCTTCAACAGGTAAGAGTCTACCTAGCAAAAAAGTTTAGTGTGAATAATATTTCTACTGAAGATATATCTAGTCATTTCCCTGATAACGTAGAAGCTGAACTATTAATTTAGGAGGATCAAATGCCAGAGATAACCAATTAGCTTTGAAAAGAGGTTGAAGACTATTATGCAGATAATTTTTCCCTTAGTCGCGGCTGTACAACGACTTGTAGCACAAGACTTGCCACAGAGGCTAAACCAGAGGGCTAAGAATTAGATGTAGAGCATTTGCAGGAAACTAAATCAAGAAGGAGTCAAATTTTAGTTTTGTTAAAGGAAATCACTACATACAATTCTTAATGCATGGCAGAATGCAATCGGTGGCTCAAGGGTCAAATCTCAACAAGTAAAAAAAATAGAGTTGGCGAAAAGGAAAACACTGATGCCCTTACGTTTGCTGAGAACGATGAATGCCAACCCACGGAACTAAGTATCAATGATGGCTAAGTATTGCTATCAAGTCACCTCGCTTGGGATAGGGCTTGCATGGTATGAAAGACAAAAAATAAGGAAAAAATTGTAGACCAAACATTCAGATTGTTGTGTGCTAGGGAGTAAGAAAGAGAGCGACAAACAAAGGAGAGCATCGCAAACTTGATTGAATGGTCTGAAAGAGTCAATTGAATAGGCCATAGCATGCTTCACGGATTGATACAAATAAAATCAAGGTGTTAGAAGTAACCCACATTGGCATCTGGTATCTTCTAATCCATGCCAATCAATAACACCCTCAACTGTCTTTGACAGTTTCCAGAGGAAGGAAAATAGTACTAATAAAAGTTGTCTCAAATCACTAGAAGTCCCCTACAAAGGATTTAAGTAAATGACATAGGCGAGGATATCAATCACAGGACTAGAGAAAGCTACAAGGTAGGACGAATTGACTCAGTCAAAACATTTCTTCCAAAAAGAAAGATTTAGAACAGACAAAAAGTTGTATTTGCTGAATGATGGAAACGATTTGAAACTTTTCTTCCTCTCAATCTCCTTCTTCCCTGGTTTTTTTCCTTTTTTTTTTCCCCAAGTCCTCCTTCCAAGACCCCCCCCCAAACTCCTATTCAAAACTCCTTCCACATTAAAATTAGATCAATTCATAAATTTCCACTACCCCCAAAAATCTGTTACAGAAACTCACTACACTCCAAAATAGAAAACAATAAATTTTTCTTTGAAAGAGAGATTCTCCAAATCTGAATTCTCATTCAACAACTCAAAATCAATAAATTATTAACTTATAATATTTTCAAACTACCATATAATAATTCAACAATAAAATGATATTAATAACTTATGATAATCACTTATTAAAATCAATAAAATTACTAATTTAATTTGCATCAAAACACATAAATAATATTCCCAATTTCATAATAATGAAAAATGGCTAGAAAAACTATTATGTCTAACTTATAATTATTATTATTATAATTCATTTCCAAATATTTCATAAAGACTGGAACCATCAATTCAAGCAAGGACAAATATCCCCAATGACAACCATAAACCAGAGGCAAGGACCAAAGAGTGACATCAGACTCACAACCACAACTAATGACAAAAACTGACCTAGGGAAACCCCATGTTATCTCCCATCCATATTTCTATTGGAGTAAGGGCCCGCTCAGACCTGCTAAGTCAGGTGAAGTCGAGGCCCGGTACCTACAAACTGCATCGAAACAATAGGTTTTATACGAACATATGCAAATATATCAGACACACAGAGTTAGGGAATCGCAGCATAGTAGGGTGCTTGAAACGAGCAGTACTACACTGTCCCTACTCTAGAGAAAAACATAAACATTTCTAACTAACAATCAGATAGCATAGTAACATATTTCTGCAAATCAATTAACCATCAACTAACCATGTCGAAATACAACATAAGCTATAATATCAATAATGTCATCATACTGCTCATACACATGTCAGAACTATAACAATCTAACATAGTTTATCATGATCATAATAAGCATAAACCATAGGTCTAATAACTCAAATATCTTAGAACTATCTAAATGCAATGGAAGAACTAACAACTGTCTTAGAACTGGCAAAATGGTAATGTAAAACTAGCAACTAACACAAGAAAAAAATGAGGGGGCATTACAAATTCCATGGAAAATATAATTAAAAAGAGAGGAGGAAGCTCTCCATTAGTTGTTACCTCCCTCGCTTCACAAAACGTGTCTTGCACTGTGAATTTTTATGCCTAAATATTTTTGAAATGTTTACATTACATGGATATGTATTTGCTCGCCTTTAGAATAGTGTTATAATGTTGCATATTCAATTTACTTAAACATTATCTATTCCTATAATGTTGAAGATTGTCAATTATTCCTCGGCTTCTAATGTTGAGGATAAGCTGGAGATCAAGGAGGTCAAATCGACCCCGGATCAACCTATGGAATAGGAGGGTTCCAGTTTATTCGAGGAGTTAAATAACTCCTATGAATCAGAGGAGGAGGACATCGAGATCATGGAGACTCCTGGGAAGGAAGTTGCTAGTAAAATTAATTGTGACACTGTAATTAGGTTAAATAGGACTTGGATGATTTGAAGAATAGGTTGCCCTCCCCAAAGAACAAGATGAAGGTGCTTGCTACCATGTGTTCCAAAGTGATTCATCGTGTGGCTACTTCGCTGGTTGTCTTGGAGGATGTCCAAGATGACAAGCATGATAGGGATGTTAAGTCTGCTAGTAAGGGGGAGCTCTTGGGCTTCCTCATGGAGGATTGGAATGCTCTGCTCAAGTAGTGTTGGTCTCTGCTTATGTTTTTGGTATTGGTTCTTTTTGTCATTTTAATGGTCTTTAGTTGTTAGTCCATTCTTGGTCTGCTGTGCATGGCCTACTGGCCTGTTTTGCTACCCTTGGGGCCTTTTGTAATAGGGATTTGCACCCTTGTTTGTAGCTTACCAATATCAAAAACATTATCTATTTTAATAGCAAATTTACACCTCATTCATATCAAAAAGTGGTAAATATTTGTCCTTGTCTGGCCAAATTAACATTTGACTCTTGAAGTGGATGATTTTTAAGAATAGCCATTGCATATTTGCTCTGAATTATTTTAAATTCATAACCTAATTTATATAATAATTTAAATGGACTAGGACTTGCCATATGGTTAAAGATATGGATTTTAACAATTTAGATGTATTCTTATTAGTCATTTGTGGGTCAAGGTTTTCATTTTTAGTTTTTATGATGTGCTAAGAACCAAAATCATATTCACATAGAAATGTCATCCATCAATGTTGTTGAGCATTCAAGTTCAATTGCATGAAGATGTACTACAAGCTATGGTATTAAGCTTAAATTGATGACCCAAAAGAAAATGTCTCCATTGCACAAGCAAGTGGATGACTATTAGAAACTCTAAATCATGGGTGGGATAATTCAACTCATGATCCTTAAGCTTACTTGATTCATAAACAATCACTCAACCACATAAGAACCACTCTCAATCCTTCTAGTGATGCATCTGTGTAAACCACAAAATCCATTGCAAGATTGAGCACTACAAGGATTGGTGTACTAATTAGTGATTCCTTCAAACACTGGAAGTATTTCTCAGACTGGTCTGACCAAACAAAATTCTTCATTTTTATCTAAAGAGAAGTGATTGGATGAGCCAATCTAGAAAATTCTAGGACATACCAATGGTAATAACCTACTAGTCCCATGAAACTACAAACCTCTGTGACATTCATGGGTACTGACTGATCCACAATGGCCTGAATCTTTGATGGATCAACTGAAATACCTTCACTAAAGATAACATGGCACAAGTACCTCACCTTTGAGTGGAAGAATTCACACTTTACCAAGTTGCTGAATAGTTGGTTATCATGCAAACATTGAAGAACCTAGTGCAAGTGGACCTCATGCTCTTCTACTATCCTTGAATAAATCAAAATATCATCAATAAATACCAGCACAAACCAATCTAGGTAGGTACAGAACACTCCATTCATCAAACTCATGAACACAAAGGGAGCATTCATCAACCTAAATGGAACTATCATGAACTCGTAGTGCCCATAACGAGTATAAAATACTGCCTAATGAATATCTACGTCAAGGATACAGAGTTGATGGTATATAGACTTTAGATCAATTTTAGAAAATACTTTAGCTCCTTTCATTCAATCAAGCAAATTATTGATCCTCAACAATGGATATCAGTATATGAACTCTTCACCATCACCTTATTCAACTATCGATAATCGATACACAACCAAAGAGATAATCAGTGCACCCTAAAGGGACATACTAGGATGAATATATACCCTTTCTCCAACAACTCATCTAACTGTAAACATAGTTCACTAAGTTCTTGAGTGGTCATACAGTATGGCATGCATGAGATGGGATCTACTCTAGAAATAAGGTCTATACAAAAGTCCACATCCCACTGTAATGTCCCTTTCTAGAACATTTCTTATTTTTTCCTTAAAACAATAATCCCAACTCAAAATGATAATTGCATTATATTTATAAATTTTACTTTATCTAAAATTATGAATTTTATTATAATATTCAAATTTATAACTTATGAAATAGTTCTAAAAATAGAACTTATCTTGAGTTTTTGCTATAATTTTCCTTCCAATTTGCATCTATTCTCCTTGATTGATTATCCCTAATATCTACCCAAGTTAGGGGTTTTCATCCACCAACTTGCTAAGAGAAGTTGAGGGGTTTCATCCTTAAATCTCTCCATATACCTTGGAGGAGCTTCTTCCTCTTTGGTTGTAATATTCACTTGTAATAAGTCATAATATTAATTAATATCGATTGATATATTTGATTGATATCCTCTTCCTTTAACCTTCCTTATATATCTTTTTCTATTAATTCACATGACTCTTCATGATGCTCATTGACCATTCTTAACAACTTAACCTTTGTTTATTTTTAGTTTTATAATAGTACTTATCTTGCCTTGAAACCCTTGATCAAGAATGGGTAGCATTGAGAATAAAGTGAATCATCTTAGTTTTTTCCCTCTTGTGAAGTATGATTCATATTGCAATTCCAAGCCATAAAGACATCACTTTCAAACATTACAGAATGAGATTTCTTGCCGCTAAGTCATCCAAACCATCCAAAAGCGATCGCAAGGTTAGAAGTCTATCTTGATGAATCCACACTTATATTACATATTTGTAAATCCTCTAATCTATTGGACAAGGGACAAGTATATTATTTTCCTATTGCTATCAGACCTTGTCTCTTGAAGGTATTACTAAATATTTATTTAAGGCTTCTACCAATATCTTAATGCATAGTGGGGTCCACCATACAAGTTCAAATATTATGATAAAACAAGCCCTCAACCCCTCAAGTGTACGATAGTATTAATAAAATGAATTTGGAATTGTCTTTGCAGCTTTGGACCCCACCATATCAAACTTTGTCCCCTATAGAGTAGCCAACATTGAATTAATAATGGATCATGATGGTACAAATACTATTTGTAGCATTTTTAATTTCTAATGCAACTTTTAAATGTGATTTTTTTGCTTCATCAAGTGTTGTTTCTTTTAACTTGTTCAAGGCATTGAGATTGATGTCCTTCCATGTTAGCAGCTCTCTCGTGCTAAATCTTTTTTGGTAGTTGTAGGAGCTTTCAAAGAGGGGACATTACAGTCTGCCCTTCCCAAAGATTGTTTGTCCTCAAGCAATGTTAGTTCAACTCTTAGTCTTTCAAACTAAATCATTTTGCCAATACCAAGATCCTAAATCAAATTTAGTGATTTGTAATTCCTAAGTATTGATCCTTCTCTCATTGTCTCATTGTCTTGGTTTTGTTTGACCCTATACTATAATGATGTCCCTGGAGAGTAGTCATTAGTATACTTGCCTCAACCAGGCTGCCAATATAATCTTTTAATGTCATAAGATTGAGACCATTTTCTAAAGTATGAGGATAATTTATTATCCAATATTCTTCTAACTGGTGTACTTGTATTTCCCAATAACCTTCAACAATAAAATCAAGAGTTGGAAATTGGCAAGGTCCGTAATTTAAGACAAATTTTCTCTCATCTCTAGAGAGAAGAACAAAAATACATCTTGCAGCCTTGCAGCCCTTTCTTCCAATTCCACCTTACAAGCATCAAACAAAAGACCATTTTCAATCATTTTCTCTTGTACTTCCTTATTTATATCATTACACTCTTTCAATGCATTTTCCAAATCATTTTGTTCTTGTCTTAGCTTTGTGCATATTTATTCATGTCCTTGGCTCAATACTCTTGTTTCATTAAGATTAGTTTGCAGTTCTACAATTTTTCTTTCTAAATCCACCCTACTAGAATCCCATATTCTCTGATCCTTGACCATCTCTAATTTTAATTTCTTGTCCCTTTTATTGCATTTTCTTGACTCATTTTTATCATTTCTATGTTTGGTGCATAATTCCTCATATTTCAGTTTTAGCACTTTTATTTCACTAACTGTAGAATCAAGCTTATTTTGTAGCTTTACACTTTCTCCTTGCATATCTATCTTACAAGCATCCCCTAAGCATTTATAATCTTCATTCATCTTTTGTTGTAATTCCTCAATCATATCATTGCATTCCTTCACCTTATTTTCAAACTCATCTTTTTCTTGAATACATAACTTCTTATGGTTCTCACTCAATATTGTTATATGAATAAGCTCATTCTTTAGAGTTGCAATGGTGATTTTCATGGTTTCCTTACTTTGTATGAGAAAATTTGATTCACTTTCCCTAATTCCTCTTGGTGTCTCTATGCCATCCATTTCAACTTGATGACAATGTTTGATTATGATTGGATTAGTGTGAAGTATGGCTTCCATTTGATTTTATTAGCCCAAACAACCTTGTAGGTGAATTTTGGATCAACTATTGGTTGACTTTTCTGTGTAAGAACCCATGTGATGTTTTATGCAATTGCTTGCCTTCCTCCCCACTTATCTAAATGTAAAATATATGATCATAATAGTTATGTACTATAGCTGGTACTAGTTGTCTTCGAATAGTGGTGAAGACAATTTCTTCTTCTCCATTACCAATGATAACAAAAGGATATTTACTCTACAATAGATTTCTTTCACAGATAGGTGGTACGAATATGTTCTTCCTATTATAATTCAGTAAACTAATTCCCCTCTTCTGTATGAGCTTACTAGTGTGAGTTTTGTGGGGTGAGGTTACAAAGGTTCTATCCAATGAATACCATAATAAAAAGATGGGAAATTTTGTATCATTGCCTTTTCCCATAGTAGCTAGGGAGCTTTCACAAGTTACTTCTTGCTTACAAAAATCCATTCTCACACGCCATCCTCTCTTAGGTGGTTGATGTATGTTATGAAACAATATACTTTGCTTAACCCAAGTGTTATAAAAATTATACTTATCCATATATCTAACATTATGTGTATCTATCAACTGTTGTTGGGAAACACCTATATTAGCAAGAGCATATGTATTCACCTCAATAGATTTTGGCCTCGAAAAGGAACAAGAAATATTGGCTTGATCACATTGAATGAGATCATACCCTGTCATGATCTTTTGCTCTCTCATTTTATTTTTACCAAAGATCCTGGGCAAGGAATACAAACTCTTGATTGTCACCGGTGTTGACATCCAAGATGACAACAAAATGTTGCATCCTTTGCTATGATGAATTATGAAAGTTTCATGAATACCAAGATCCCACTCCTTAGTGCAAAGACAATTCTATATTTGAGTAAAGGGATCTAGATGTCCTTTATTGCATGCCATATCTCTCACTTCTTTTAGCATCAAGTACCTCAGGGTGACTATATCCATTTTATCTTCAAGTGTTGTGAGATGACAACTTGGTGAATGTATCCATTGTTCTTCAAAATGATCACTATGAATTTCAAAAATAGAACCATCCCTCCCACTAGCTAAAGTATGGACATCCTCTTTTGCAAAAAGTGAATTTGTTGATACATCCTCAACATCATTGTTGTGACTTAACATCCCCAGATTATGGCTAACCAAAGTGTTCTTCTCAAATGTATATTCATTCATCCCGCTACTTTGTATATCCATCAATGACTCACTATTTTGAATTTTGAAAGATAGAGCATGATTTGAGGCATCTTCCTTCAACTTTAATTCTTCCCTTCCATCAATTGGAACCTCTTTTGTCATACCTTCATTGATATTTTGGTGATGCACGTGACATCATTAGAAACCAATAAAACATCTTTCCTTACTAAAGAATTTTTATCTTTGATGTCCTTTTTAGGTTCCTCTTGTTTTATTATTACTTCCACAACCTTTCCTTGTGATTTTGATTCTGACCTTTCTTTTGTTGTCACTAATGATTCTCTTGGATCTTGCTCCTTGATCTCCTCAGCCAATTTTATTATGTATTCATATAGACCTCTTTTTCTGGGACATTGGTACTCAAGTGCCTCCAAGTACTGATCAAAGGGAACACTGCAAGCTTTTGTATGGTCTAAAAAAATTTGATAATGGTTAATTGATGAAGGGGGTAAATCATAAAACAGACAATAACAGAAATTGCACAAAGAAAATAGAATGATATTTTATTAATATGGGAAAAACATTACATTACAGAAGCTCAAATACAATCAAAGAATGAATCCCCTACAGACTGCAACACATTACAGCTCCCTCTCTCCAAACTCTGAAATCTTCAGCCTTCTGTAATTCCCAAATCAGCTAGGGTTTCTAATTTCCCGCCTTTCTTGACTCTACACCTTCCCCCTTAACTCTACTACCCTAAGGGTTCCCAAAAATGGTTATATATAGCCCTTTTTAGCGACCACCAGCTTAATTTCAAAATTTGCATCTCCCTGCAAAAATAGGTCAACTTCGTGGGCCCATAACTTTCGATCCGACCGTTGGATTTTCAATTATAATACCTTTTCGGAAAGCTCTCAAAAAGACGATGGAGCGTGAAGTAGTACCGATAGGTAGACTATTGGGTTTCCCACCAAATTTTGGGCCCATCTGGAGCCTCTAAGTGCCTCAAATTTGACTTTGAATATTTCAATAGGATTTTTGGAATTTGAAATTTTAATATCTCACAAATGACAAATGATATTAAAGTGATTTCTTCACCATTAGCTTCAATTCACCATTCTAGAGGTCTGTGTAAGATTTTGTATCCAACCGTGCACAAATGCAAACTTACTAAAAATAGTAACCCTACCAAATTTAGCCCTTATTGAAAAGAAATAACATTGTTTTTTTTTGGTTGATGCAAGATTGCTCTTACACCCTAGATGCTCCTGCATCAGACACCCGAGGTAATTTGAAAAGTGACCCTGTCACTTCTCATGTGTTAGAGGGAAACTAAAATGATTAACCTCAGTCTCAGATAACCACGATGAATCTTCAACAGGCCTTCCTTTCCATTTCACCAAGTATTTTGTATATTGCCTGTTTCTTGTACTCTTACCCACACGGCTATCCATAATGCCCTCTATCTCCTCCTTCTCTGAAGTAGATGCTGGAATGTCCCATTGTGTTCCTTTATCAAGTCCATCATCGTGATACTCTATCAGATCTGAAATGTTAAACATTGGTGAAATATTGATGTCATCAGGCAACTCTACCTCAAATGCATTTCCTAAATCATGCTTCTTCAGGATTCTACATGGTCCAAATTTCCTCATCTTCAGCTTATTATATGTACCAACTGAAAATCTTTCTTTTCTCAAGTGAACCATGACTTCATCACCCTCCTGAAACTCCTTATGCCTCCTCTTTTGATCGGCCTTAGCCTTGTACTGAGAATTCATCTTATGGATATGTTCTCTTACCTCTTCATGCAAATTCTTCATGTGCTCAGCAAAATTTTCAGCTTCGGCACTACTCTTCTCCCCCTTATCCATCCTCCTCAATTCAGAAGCAGTTCTTGGGCTACTCCCATACACAACCTGGAATGGAGATTTACCTGTGCTCCTATTGACAGAATTGTTGTAAGCAAATTATGCCTGTGGTAAAATCAAATCCCATCCCTTGGGCTTATCTCCTAGTAAGCATCGTAGCAGGTTACCCAAACTCCTATTCACCACTTCTATCTATCCATCAGTCTGTGGATGGTGTGCAGAACTGAACTTCAAGTCTGTCTTCAACTTCTTCCACAATGTCCTCCAGAAATAACCAACAAACTTGGTATCTCAATCTAAAACTATGCTCTTAGGTAGACCATGCAATCTCACCACCTCCCTGAAAAATAACACTGCAATGTGAATAGCATCATTAGTCTTCTTGCAGGGAATAAAATGGACCATCTTTGAGAATCTATCCACCACCACAAAAATGGAATCATGCCCTCTCTGTGCCCTTGGTAAACCAAGAACAAAATCCATACTACTATCATCCCATGGCTTCTCTGGTATAGGTAATGGCTGATATAGCCCTGTATTTTGACTTGTTCCTTTTGCCATCTGACACACTCTGCAACTCTGCACAAATTTCCTCACATCTTGCTGCAATTGTGGCCAATAATAATGTTCACCAACAATAGCAATGGTCTTATTACGACCAAAGTGTCCAGCTAATCCTCCACTATGCTTCTCCTTAATCAGGTTCTCTCTCATGGAACTCCTCGGAATGCACAACTGGCTTCCTCTAAACAACATACCATCTTGGATTATGTAATCCAACCATTTTGTCCTATCCAAAGTAACAGGTTCCAAACAAGCTTTCCAAGCCTCTGCAAAATCTAGATCTTTAGGATACAAACTTTTGAGTTTATCAGACCCAACAACCTCTATCTTCATTTCTGTCAACAAATTTTGCTTTCTGCTCAAGGCATCTACAACCCTATTGGACTTCCCACTCTTGTGCTTCAAAACGAAAGTATAACTCTGCAAAAACTCAACCCATTTTAAGTGCCTTTGATTTAACTTTCCTTGACTATTAAGATACTCCAAAGCCTGATGATCAGTATATAAAATAAACTCTTTTGGCAACAAATAATGTCTCCATTTCTTCAAGGCCTAGACTATTGCATAAAACTCTTGATCATAAACATAATACTTTTTCTTGGCATCATTAAGCTTCTCACTAAAATAGGCAATGGGCTTACCTTCTTGACTTAGAACAGCTCCTATACCACTACCACTAGCATCACAATCTACCTGGAATACCTTATTGAAATCTGGAAGTGCCAACACAGGTTGTTCTACGACTTTCTGCTTTAATGTATCAAAGCTCTTGTCTGCTCCTTTAGTCCATCTAAACTCTTTTCTATCCCCTCTCATTGTCTCAATTAGGGGTGCACAAATACTACTGAAATTCTTGATAAACTTTCTGTAAAAACTTGCCAAACCATGAAAAGATCTTACCTCAAAAGCACTCCTTGGCATAGGCCATTCAATGATAGCCCTCACCTTCTCTGGGTCCATCTTAAGACCTTCCTCTGAGACAACAAATCCCAGGTATACCAACTCCTTCTTTGTAAAACTACATTTCTTCAAATTGATCAACAACTTCTCCTCCCTCAGCTTCTCTAAAACTCTTCCGATATGCATCAAATGCTCATCCCAAGTCTTACTATAAATCAAAATGTCATCTAAATAAACAATAACAAAACTTCCCAAAAATTCCTTCAGTACCTCATTCATGAGCCGCATGAATGTGTTCGGTGCATTGGTTAGCCCAAATGGCATGACTAACCACTCATACAAACCCTCCTTTGTCTTGAAGGTTGTCTTCCATTCATCTCCTTCTCTGATTCGAATCTGGTGATACCCACTCTTCAGATCAATCTTCGTGAAGTACTTGGCTCCACTCAAACAATCCATTATGTCATCCATTCTCGGCAATGGAAATCTGTACTTGATTGTGATCTTGTTGATGGCTCGGGAATCTGTACACATCCTCCACTCTCCATCTTTCTTTGGTGCTAGTACTACAGGTACCGCACATGGACTTAGGATCTCCCTTTTCAATCCCTTCCTTAACAGCTCGTGAACTTGTCTATTCAACTCTTCATTCTCTGCTGGAGTCATTTTGTGGGCTGCCTTATTTGGCAAACTAGCTCCTGGTATCAAATCCATTTGATGACTTATCTTCCTCACTGGTGGTAAACCTTCTGGTACATTATCAGAGACAATATCTTGAAATTCTTCCAACATTTCTGAGACTTCTGTTGGTACATCTTCACATTTCTCTTGACTAATCTTAGGAATCAATGCAAAGTAATGACGCTCATGCTTCATACCCTCCAAAAACTTTCTACCATCTACCAAGCAAATTCTGGCAGTACTACATACCTTTTCTTCCACCTCCTTCAAGGGCTTCAACTTATGACGGACTCCATCCTTTGTTAGGGAGTATGTGTTTGCATGGCCATCATGGACAGCGCTCCTATCATACTGCCATGGCCTCTCCAATAACATATAACATGCATCCATCGGTATGATGTCACACAACACCTCATCATAGTAGTCACCAATCTTGAACTTCACTAAACACTGTTCATTGACCAAAGCTCTATGGTCCTTCTGCAACCATGCAATCTAGTATGGATGCAGATGCTTTCTTCTTGTCAACTTCAACTTGTCAACCATCTCCTCTGAAACAAGATTATCAGTGCTTCCACTGTCAATAATATTATCACAACACTTACTTTCACATTTGCACCTTGTACGGAATAAACTCTTCCTCTGATTGGGTTCTTTCTCCTCATTCAACAAAGTTCTTCTGACAACTAGGGTTTCTCCCCTTTCTACATCTTCAGAGCGCTCAGACTGTGCATCTTCATCCATATGTGCAACTCGTGCTTTACCTTCAGGTCTTCTATTCATCCTTCCTTGATGTTGCGGACACTCGTATGCTTGATGCCCTTCTTCTCCACATTGGAAACATGTTCCTCTAAAACCTCCTCTTCCAGGTCCTTGCCCAGGTCTACCTCTTCCTCTTCCTCTTTTCTCACCATTATTCTAGTCACAAGGGCGGTAGGTATTATCTCCTCTCTGATTTCGACTGGTTCCAGCTTCTTCACTTTTCTTTGGTTCTTCATTTTGGCCTCCATAGGGTCTTCCGCCAGTCCTTCCGCCTTGACCTCTTCCCCTTTGCTTGCTTTCAAATCTCTTATTCAGCTTCTCTTCCACCTTCAGGGAAAACTGGTACACATCTTCTATGGTGGTCATTTTGAACAGGCTCAACTCTTCTTGAATACTTGGCCTCAACCCATTAATGTAATGGGCCACCTTCTCCTTGTTGGCCTCTCCATGGCCTGTCCTGATAGTGATCTTATAAAAATCTTCTGTATACTCCTTAACAGACTTGTTACCTTGCTTCAATCCTTGCAGCTTCTTCAGCAACTCCATCTCATAGTCCATAGAATGAACTGCTTCTTCAATTTCTCCACCATCCGATCCCATCTGGTAATCTTTGCTTTTCCTCTTCTATTTTTCTCTAACTGGACCTCCTTCCACCAAATACTGGTGTGGCCCTTCAACTTTGTCTTTGCAAACTTGACCCGTTCAGGGTCTTCCACATCTTCATACTCAAAATACTCCTCCATATCATTGATCCAATCAATAAGTTGTTCTGGATTCAAATCTCCAGAATAGGTAGAAACTTCGATCCTGGGCCTCTTTCTGATCTTTGAAATGGCCCTCAACAACCTAACTTCTGCAGGATCTCCCGCAGCTTCTTGTTCTTCCTCAGATAGCTCTTCTTCAGCTTCATCTTCACTTTCCTCTCTCCTTCTCGGCTCGAACCCTCTTCGCAGCTCCTCTTGCAATGCATCAATTTGTCTTTGCAGGGCTCTAAAACCCTCTTCCGTCAAAGCATTCCTCCCACCACAGTTTCTTTGTGGAGGCATCTTGATCTATACAGCAAACCCACAACCTTAGGTCCTGGTGCAAACTGCCTCATGGTCGGCGATCTGTCTACACACTTAGGAACCCTTGCTCTGATACCACTTGATGAAGGGGGTAAATCATAAAACAGACAATAACAAAAATTGCACACAAAAAATAGAATGATATTTTATTAATATGGGAAAAACATTACATTACAGAAGCTCAAATACAATCAAAGAATGAATCCCCTACAGAATGCAACACATTACAGCTCCCTCTCTCCAAACTCTGGAATCTTCAACCTTCTGTAATTCCCAAATCAGCTAGGGTTTCTAATTTCCCGCCTTTCTTGACTCTACACCTTCCCCCTTAACTCTACTACCCTAAGGGTTCCCAAAAATGGTTATATATAGCCCTTTTTGGTGACCACCAGCGTAATTTTGAAATTTGCATCTCCCTCCAAAAATAGGTCAAATTCGCGGGGCCATAACTTTCGATCCGACCGTTGGATTTTCAATTATAATACCTTTTCGGAAAGCTCTCGAAAAGACGATGGAGTGTCAAGTAGTACCGATAGGTAGACAGATAACTTGGGTTTCCCACCAAATTTTGGGCCCATCCGAAGCCTCTAAGTACCTCAAATTTGACTTTGAATATTTCAATAGGGTTTTTGGAATTTGAAATTTTAATATCTCACAAATGACAAATGATATTGAAGTGATTTCTTCACCATTAGCTTCAATTCACCATTCTAGAGGTCTGTGTAAGATTTTGTATCCAACTGTGCACAAATACAAAATTACTAAAAATAGTAACCCTACCAAATTTAGCCCTTATTGAAAAGAAACAACATTGTTTTTTTTTGGTTGATGCAAGATTGCTCTTACACCCTAGATGCTCCTACATCATTAATAATTTTAGGGGCCTCAAGTTTGTACAATAATTCTTGCATAAGATCCATGTCTTCTTCCCTTTATCGTCCTTCAAATTTCTCTGACTAGAATGCATCCAACATTTTAGCTTTACCCCGCAAGATGGCAGGATCAAAGCTCTGATAACAATTGTAATATCCCTTTCTAGAACATTTCTTATTTTTTCCTAAAAACAATAATCCCAACTCAAAATTATATTTGTGTTATATTTATAAATATTACTTTATCTAAAATTATGAATTTTATTATAATATTTAGATTTATAAATTATGAAATAATTCTAAAAATAGAACTTATCTTGATTTTCTGCTATAATTTTCCTTCCAATTTACAGTTATTCTCCTTGATTGATTGTCCCTAATATCTACCCAAAGTTAGGGGTTTTCGTCCACCAACTTGCTAAGAGAAGTTAAGGGTTTTTGTCCTTAAATCTCTCAATTTACCTTGGAGGGGCTTCATCCTCTTTAGCTATAATATTCACTTGTAATAAGTCATAATATTGATCCACAAATTGATTGATATATTTGATTGATATCCTCTTCCTATTGATTTAACCTTCCTTATATATATTTTTCTATTAATTGTCATGACTCTTCATGATGCCCATTGACCATTCTTAACAACTTAATCTTTGTTTATTTTTAGTTTTATAATAGTACTCATCTTTCCTTGAAACCCTTGATCAAGAATGGGTAGTGCTGAGAATAAAGTGAATCAGTCTCTTAGTTTTTGTCTTCTTGTGAAGTCTGATTCATATTCTAATTCTGAGCCATAAAGTTATCACTTTCAAACATTAGAGAATGGGATTTATTGTCACTGATTCATCCAAACCATCCAAAACCTACCGTAAGGTTAGAAGTCTATCTTGTTGAATCCACACTCATATTACATATTTGTAAATCCTCTAATCTATCATACAAGGGACAAATATATTATTTTCCTATTGTTGTTAGACCTTGTCTGCTGAAGGTATTACTAAATATTTATTTAAGGCTTCTTCCTATATCTTAATGCATTGTGGGGTCCACCATACAAGTTCAAATATTATGATAAAACAAGCCCTCAACCCCTCAAGTGTATGATAGTATTAATAAAATGAATTTGGAATTGCCTTTGTAGCTCTGGGCTCCACCATATCATCCTTTTGGCCCTATAGAGCAGACATCATCAAATAACAATGGATCTTGACGGTATGACTACTATTTGTAGCATTTTTAATTTTTGATGCAACTTTTAAATGTGACTTTTTTGCTTCATCAAGTGTTGTTTCTTTTAACTTGTTCAGGGCATTGAGATCGATGCCCTTGCATGTTAGCATCTCTCATGTTGAGTCTTTGTTGGCAGTTGTAGCAGCTTTTGAAGAGGGGACATTATACCCATTTAGGCAACATACCCATAATCATACTAGGAAACACATTATAAACTACCTTAAAAGAGGATGATTCTCAAGAGATACGTCATGGCACTCATTCTCATAAAGATCATTTACTAATATATCAAACATCTGACATCCTTTCCGCATGCTCCATTTCAACTGCAGAGAAAAAATCATGTGAAGAGATATGGATCTAAGCACACCCACTACCTCAACTGGATGGCCAAAATCATCAATGCAAATAATTCTCTTACAATGACAATCGATACTTGCCTGATGGGCTTCGAGCTAATCCATGCCAAGGACTATCCTATAGGATCCCAAGGGTATGATTCACAAATTGATGGTGGTGGTGAAGACTCTAAGGTCCAACAAATAACCAACTACGAGGGATTCTACAACCACCTTAACACCAATAGCTAACTCAACCTACCATTTATCATCTTGCCTTGCAGTCTCAAGCCTACTACACTCAACCAAGGATGAGGAAATAAAAGAGTCTTAAACACAAAAATTAAATAAAATTACAAACACCATCCAACAAACATAATATCTTGACTATTGTTCCCTGATGCTCTACCTGGTGGTTGTCTATCACAATAAACATTCAATGTGACCTGCCAAAATCCCCTACTATTGGCTTTGACATTGTAGAATTTTGACCCCCAACTACTACTACTCTATGAGGGCATGTCCTTGCATAATGGCCCACTTGACCACAAGAATAACATGGTCCTACAAATTGAGTAGGTGTTGGTTAAGGAGTAATAGATTGTTGAAAACTCAAGTGGCCAAAATCAACTATCCACTCTGAGCCTATTGTCAAATCTAGGATCTCCTCTCATGTTGACCCCTTCAATCACCATAGAAATGTATGCCATAACTTTTCCCACTTTGTGGGTCCTACTGAGGTTTCTACTTCTACTGCTAGGTATTCCTAGATGCTCTTGAAGGCACCCTATATGGTCCCCTAGTTTTGGGTTGATATCTCCACACCCCTGTGCTTGACTAGTAAGGAACCACTGTTTGAACTCCCACTTGACCACCACACCCTTTTGCCAAGTTCTCCTCAATCAATTTGGCCTTTTCCATAGAAACCTCTAAGGTCTTTGGTTCTAACACCCAAAAAGCTCCACTAATATGGGCATTTAAACCTCTAATGAAATCCTACATCAACATCTCCTCATCCTCTACTGTATTATTTCAACTCGAAGAAATGATTCTAATATTGATCTACAATCATGCCAAGCTATGAAAGCTCATTGAACTCATTTGCACAATGTTTTCTATAATTCTCAAAAAGATATTAGGAATGACACTATTCTAGAATGGTCTCTCACGAAACTGTTGCGATGTCTAGTTGACACTTATGTTCCTCCCAGTGCCACCAAGTATAAGAAAAACCATGCAAGTGCATTATGGCACATCAAGCCTTGGAATTACTTTTATATGGGTTCATTAAAAAACATCTATCAAGGGCCAAGAGCCCATTTTCAGTCTATTCCTCCTCCAAAACCTTCAAAAGTGGGTGAGTTAGATAATAGAAGATCTCTCATGTGAACTGCTACCACACTATCCTCATCCACTAATTGTCTATTTCCTCAACAGGGTTGATTCTGAAAGGGTATCTCCTTTGCTCTAGACCGACACGGGCTCCTAGAGCATTCCCTTTCACCATATCTAAGTGGAACCTCTCCCCTATCTTAGGAAGGGTGAGAACTTCATGAATGTATTCCCTCATGATGAGGGGTCAATCTAGCCAAGATGTCTTGAAGAAGGAAAACAACTTGCGGTGCACCTAAAGGGTCTTCAAAACGATCTTGCCTTGTCACAAGAGAATGATCATTCTAAATTTCTAATGAATCTTGATCAAGGCTAGTATTCCTTCCTTATGGAGGGAAGTACGATATGTGAGGCATCTTTCCTAATTCACATACAAAAATATTAACAAATATATGCAAATCTAGAACACCATGCTAAGGTAAGAAAGGAACAAGAAACATAAAACTAAAATACTCCAATCAACACTTATACCTTCACCAAGTAAGCACATAAACTAGAGCTCCCAATGTTGCAACATGGACTTTGATACCAAATGTAATGCCTCAAGCTTGTTCTTCTGACATTAACAGACAAAAGATGACAAAACAATTTTTTTCATAACAAAATCGGTAATAAATGACATGACATACTAACATGCCCAAGGTGTCATATGTAACCCATGATGACACTTGGCAAGCACACCAATTCATGAATATGATGACATAAATGGAAGACTTAACTCTATCATGGGATAAGACACCATGGGGTAAGTGCATGGAAATGGGGGACAAATTAGTGGCCAGCGTTGAGATTTTCAGTGATGCACATTCATGTTATGAAAAAAATAGCACATACGTGGTTTAACATGTATGCATTTTAATGCCTTGAGTTAAAATTTTTTATGATACTTCCCATTTAGGGGTTGGATTTCCAAGCCTAAGGGTTGGATATCTCTTATGGCTCCTAAATTTGCATTTTTAACATAAACTAGCTCAAATTCAAACTTTAACCTCATTAGGTTTACACATTTTGCAATAAAATGTTACAAAACCACCACCAAAATAAAGAGCTTCTTCTTACCTTTCTAGACATATATTTTTTTTATTATTTTGAATAAGTTAAGGTATTTATTTTTATTTTCTTTGAATAGTGACTTGATATTCCTCCAATACATATCTATTGATTTTTTTATTAACTTTTGACCCACCTATCAAAATTTGAAAAATTAAATATAAGATTCTTCTACACTTCATTCTATACACATTCAAGAAAAAAAATTACATTTTCAATTAGCTTTCTACAAGTTATGTGATGTGCACGCTCAGTGATACAATTTTTAGGATGTATCCACTTCAAAAAATCACAAAATAAAATTATTCAATAAAAAATATACAACTTGTAGTACTCAATCTTCACTATATTTCCACCAACTAGTTTTTAAAAATACCTAATGTAGCAAAAAAATAGGGGGCACACACCAAACACTATGTTATATTTTAGTGATAAAACCATGAACACTTTTGTGTGCGCTCAAAATTTCACCCCCTTAACCTTAATCATTTTAAAAATCTTTAGTAGTTTAGAAACTAGATTCAAAGTACTATAATTTTTGTTCTTATCATATCTTCAAATTTTGAGTGTACACATCTTGAATTACTTGTCTAAGATTAGCTTTAGCTGATTTCTGAAAAAAAGTGGCCACTTTTGACCACCTTCTTATCCCCCATTTCCATGCACTTACCCCATGGTTGACATAGAAAATGAGGCATGAAAGAGAGACAAGATTCCCAAAACCACTAGATCACCTTGACAACATCTCTACTAAACCACCCTCTAAAATCCACTAGGTTACGACAAAGAGAAAAGCTAAAACTAACATTTTCAGGATTCTGAAGGAACTCCAAGCAAGTCATACTTTGAACCAAAGTTGTAACTTTTAACCCTGCACACACTCAAACTCAAACTTCAAAATGTAGATGCAACTTGCAGCCCCATAAACTTGAGGCCTCAATTAGTATTTTGCAAAGTTTATACAAACCCCAAATCCTAGACAAGAAGGATGTTCGATTTGGAATCTTCTTGCAAGTTGCACATCTACGAAATGCAATCAAGTTCTAGACTTCAAATCAGTTTCACGTTGGACTTCAAAATCTACATGTTTGCAAGAGTGGAAGTGAATACCAAATTTATGGACTCCACGACACTTCAAACTTCAGGAGACATTCGATAACCAACACTTCTACAAGTGCAATTGACATTCTGACTCCCATACTTTTGATAGCCTGGAGTCCAAAACCCTAGTACAACTTATGCTATACACTATGCATTAAGCTTCCAAACTCTGGTCCTGTTGCACTTTAGGGTTTGGACTCTGACTGGAATATGCACTTTAGAATGGAAACTCCATCTTGTAATGTAGTTCAGACTGTAACTCTCAATTACAAAAATAAAGGATAGAAAAGGACTAAGGTAGGGGAGACAACAAAGATGTTTTCCTCACTTAACAAGACATAACTTTTTCATTTTAAGAGTTATTCACAAACAATCTCAGGGGTACATTTGTGGGGTTGTGGGATCTAACTTGTCCACACAAAAACCTCTAAAAGTACACAAATCCCAATAATCAAGGAGATAAGCAAATCTCACTTTCTAAGCCAAGAGTTAGCAAACTAAAAACTAAAAATGAAACTAATAAGAATAATGCTATAAACATACCATACTATAAAAATGGCCAAACTCTCGACATGTAATCCAAGTATCCCAAAGATATTTGAATCCCCAACAATGGTATAGTTTCACCCAGCCATGTGGTACCCTCAAGCCCACCCCACTATACTAAATGATAAACGCAAGGATACAACACAATCATGCAAGCAAGGGAATATGGCAACACTCACGCCCACCAATAAAACATATAAAACTCAACGAATAACCAATCTAATAATAACAAGGATGAGCGTACTAGGGAATGGATGAGGAGTGTCTATTGAATACAAAGAATACTGAGAGGGGGGGTGAATCAGTATTCTGAAAAAAATTCATTCACACATTTATTAATCCATTTACCAAATTCAATAGCATGAAAGCAAAGCAAACACAAGAAGAGCATCCACAAATTCATAACACATAGACACTAGGATTTTACGTGGAAATCCCAAAAAGGGAAAAACCATGATGAGTATTAGCTCACAATATATTATGATAGAAATACCAAATTACATGAAGGCTCACTGCCTTAGGGCTTACTGCCCAAGGACAAACTGTCCAAAGAAGTGCTCACTGCAATAGGCTTACTGCCAAATAGAAGAGAAAAGAATATAAAAAGAAGTGGATCACTGTTAGGAGAGGATTTCTACATGTGCATCTACAAAATGTTGTGGTGCAGTATCAATTTGCTCAGTATACAGATTCAAAGGACTTCATACTATCTGCCTTGCTTTTCTGCTCTGCTTCACATATACTTTTGTCCTTCTACCTTTATTGTCCTTTTGCTAATCACAGAATTGCCTTAGTTTTCACAATCATGGAATTCACATTCTTTTCACACACTTCCACACCTCTAATGCCAAAATACATCAAGTATATATATTCGCATCAAGAATTATCTCACAATCAGGTTGGCAAGCCAGACATGAAATGTGTATACAAGTGTTATACCTTGTCAGCTTGATCTTGTGCACAAACAACAATGTAAACCCAAACAAACATACAATAGTCTTCATATAAGTTGGCACCAATCATTCAACCACTTAGATTGATTATTCAAACAATATATCTTTCCGCATATAGATCTAACATGTATGTCGGCTTGTCCCTTAAGAACACACTTGACCAATCCATTTGACATATCATAACTCCCACTGCAGACCATATGAGACTCTAAAAATCATAGACAATATTCATTGTGGACCTCTTAGCATACCTTCTGAACCGCAGGACATAATAGTCCTTTATAGCAAAATGCAGATCTTGGAACTGTTGCTCTATCATAGTGAAATACTGTCAAACTAGAAGTTGATACTAGAGAACTTGTAGAATGTGATCTATTGAGCTTCAGAAGCTATAACTCTAGATTTAGGTAGTCATGGTATGTATCTTTTCTACCTCAAAACCGCAAGACAAAATATGCCATAGTGGAGGAATGTGGACCATTTTACTCTGGTACTGTGCACTGTTCCTAACTTAACTCTATTCACCTGGACTTAGATATTTTACCATATGACTTCCGGAGGAAGTCAAGACTTGAACACTAGAACATGTGATCACTAGGTAGCTATGAGCAACCTACCTGAATTGCATACAAATGTCTTTAACTGTGGAGGCATACCATCTCAAACACTGTCACTTACTTTGTATAATGTATACTAGCCATACTTAGTCATTTATTCTTCTGAAGTAAAGTCTTTTTGCCATGCCAGTAGAATCCATTTGCCTTGTTGCCATCAATGACAACATTCAACATTCATCAGAGCAGTGTCTCTTGCCACTAGTGTCATCACAAATAACATAATGGCTACAAGGAAATAACAACATTCTCCAACTCCTAGAGTTGCGACATGCCCATCACACTATGATTGAACATCCACAAGCATTCACAATGTGACGTAACTCTTGATTAATTTATTGATACCATTCACTCCACAATACAATTCACTTAAAATAGTCCTAAAATACAATTTCTACAATTTTCTTCTTCATATGCAAAACCATAAAGTTTCCCCCATCTCCACTAATTGATCCATATGCAACCTTCAAGAATTTTCCCAATTTTATTTTTGAGAGGAAATACAAAATTTGAAGCTATCCATTATATAAAATCTACCTAACATCCACAATCCTTAGAAAAATTGAGAGAAGGGGATTTCAAAGAAAAATTTTCATAGTAATGGCTCTAAAATGGACATTTTTCAATTTAAACCCTACAATTAAACTATACATTCAAACATATAAATTATTTATGCAAATTTATTCCTACAATTATGAAAGCCATATGCTCCACCTTCAAAATTTAAACTTTTTAAATTAAATTGCAAAGGGAAGAATTACCTCAAATGAAGAACACACACATGGAATGAAGGAAAACTTTCCTTGAATCCCAAGAACACCTCCAAGCAATCTTTTCAAGCAATGCAATTTACCAATAAATTCTTTAACAAAGAAAGGAAATAGAGAGTGAGATTTTTTCTTTGCAAAATGTAAAAGTGATTCAAAAGCCCTTTCCTTTTTCCTTTTCTATCTTTCCCTAAACCTTTTTCCTTTTTCGTCCTTTTCATGTACCCAAAATGGATATTTAAACTTGTCTTTAGAAACTTAATAATTTTGAATAACAATAACAATTTTATTTAAAATTATAGCCATTTAATTACAACCCCAAAATATTAATATTTCCATAAGGCCATTTAATCAACATACTTTCCAATTTAATATAATTTTATTTTCCTATAAGTAATATATTTGAATGCTCTAAGGCAATTAAATCTATTATATTTTATTTTCGCAACGGATGACAGAATGATATAATTTCTTCCTACTGAAGCACATTAAATATATTTTCTGCAAACATAGTAGACATGCAACACAAGATAATTTTAAATGCAAAACTCTAAAATTGGTGCAAGAGCACCCAATCAACAGTGGCCTCCATGAGGCATTTAACTATTTTATGCTTATTTTTATGTTTTTAGTAAGGTCCTAAATGGGCATTTAATGTAATAAGGCCTATTTGACCATTTCTATTATTGTAGGGACACTTGTCGACCTGTAGATGACAAGGTTGTTAGTTTGTTAGAGGTTGTTATCTCCCAGCTGCTTGGAAGCGTATTCTAGCCACTGGGAATCATTTAGTACTACTCATATGAGGGGATAAATACCCGAGATCTAATCGATTTCAGATATGATGATGTGAGTTGTGACATGTGAGACAAAGAGAAACTGTGAAGTTAGATATCTGTATCAATTTCTGAAAGCAATAAAGAAGATTCTGTTTATATTTTTGGTGTTCGATTTACTGGTGCAATCAATTTTTTGGTTTGCAGTCGAGGTGGATATCTAATCCATTCCACCGGTTGATTACTCTGTAATCGGTGGAATGGCTGTACATAGTAATTTAGATTTTCTATTTTGTGTTTGTTCATTTTGTGCTTACAGGGTCGGTGGCAGCATGTGTTGATAAGCCTAGCATCGGCATGTGCTAGGGTGATAATTTGCAGAAGTTTATTTAATCGTAGGAGAAAGGCTCGGTGAAATCACAAGGGTTTCGTCAGACTAAATCAATGAAATTGAAGTGTTTAGGTTTCCTGTGTTTGAACCAATTCCAATGGTTCAGTGGTTCGTTAATTGGCTTGTCGGCGTGAAGAAAACCTTTGTTTGAACCAAACAGCTGAACTGGTTCAAAGGTTCAATGGTTCAACTGGATTGTTTGGTTCAACCGTTCAGCGACGAAGATAGTGTTAGAGAAGTAGTGACAGTTGAACCAATTTGTTGAACTAGTTCAATGGTTCCTAGGTTCAAAGGTTCAGCGAACAGCTATAGGTTCAGTAAAGGGATGGGTTCCTGTGATTCAACAGTGCAACTGTGGATCACCGATAGTTGTTTAAACTAAGTGATTGAACCGATAGCGTTGGTTCAATGGTACGGTTGGTTCAGAGGTTCAACCAAAGAAAATACTCATATCGACGTAGCGGTAGGAGATACAAACCATTTTCTAATAGCGATGGTCTCACCGATAGGCACAAAATCTAAGTTCCATCGGTTAGAGGAAGGGGCTCGGTGTGACAGAGTTTAGACTCGCTGATAGGGTGGATTTCACCGATGGAAAAACATAAAAAAATGTATGTTAACAACTAACTAAAAATTAGTTTGCCATGATCCTCTGCCCGCTCTGCATCATAGTGGTATCAGAGCTCAGCAAAAGGTTTGGGCTATTGTGTGCTTGGTTCTGTCACGGAGAAGGCAGAAGTAGAAGTATTGAGAGGTTGACAAGATGCCTCCAAAGGGTAATGGTACTGCCAGAGAGTTGTAGGAGATGAAGGAAAAACATGCTAAGGAGATGAGGAAGATGAAAGAGCTTGCTAAAGCACTTCAAGCCAGGCTTGCAGGCTTGGAGACAAATAAAAGAAGAGAAGTGGAAGATAGTGAATCAGAAAAAGAAGATGATGCTAAAGAATTTGAAGAGGTAGATGAAGATCTGAATGCTGAAGATCAAAGATTTGCAAAACTGTTAAGGGCAGTCAAGAATGACAAACCTAAGGTAAAGATTGATGTTCCAAAGTATACTAGAAGTTTAAATGAGGAAGAGTTACTTGATTGGATTGCTGCATTAGACAATCACTTTGAATGTGAGGAGGTTCCTGAGGAGCAGAAGGTAAAGATTGCAAAGACCAAATTGACAGGTCATGCTTTGGTATGGTGGGATTACATACAGTCAGAAAGAAGAAAGCAAGGTAAGTCAAAGATTTCTTCATGGGACAAGATGGTAGCAAGGATCAAAGGTAAATTTTTACCCCAGGATTATGAAATTCAGATGTTTAAAAAGCTGCAATTTTTAAGACAAAAAGAAATGGATGTGAAGGCATATACTGAGGAATTTTACAAGTTGAGTATGAGGTCTGGTCATCATGAGAATGAGGTTGAAAAGGTTGCTAGATATTTAGCTGGTTTGAGATTGAATATACAAGATGAATTAGTTTTGGCTAACCCTAGGAGTGTGGAAGAATGCTATCAAATGGCAATCAGGATTGAGGAAAAGATGAAAAGGAGACAGGACAACTCCATGAGAGGAAGAGGTAGCAATACTAGAGGAAGAGGATCAACTCCTACAATAAGGCAAACCAATGAGGACTAGGAAGAGACTGGTAAAGGACAGGAACAGTCTGATTTCAGAGGTGGATGGAAAGGGACAAGAGGTAGGTTTGGAAATGGAAGAGGTTCCAATACATTCTCAGGAAAGTGTTACACTTGTGGTGAATATGGTCACCCAGCATTTAAATGTCTAGAAAAAACAACAAGTTCAGTGGGAGAAAGGAGGACAAATCTGGTCCAAGAATCTGATGATCAAGGTGGGACAAGCTCAAACACTACTACAAATTATGCATATCCTAAGACAGGAGAAGCATTGATGTTAAGGAGAACAATCATGACGACATCCAAGGAGATGATACAAAGGAGAGCACTTTTCAGGACCAATTGTAAAAGCAAAGACAAAATATGCAAGGTAGTAATAGATTCTGGTTCTACAAACAATATGGTATCTCAGGAAATGGTGGATAAACTGAAACTAGAAAGGATTCCACATCAAAATCCTTATAACGCATCTTGGGTAAGTGAGAGTCAATCACTTTGGGTATATGAACAGGCATATGTTTATTTTTAGATTGGAGAATATCAAGATAGGGTCATATGTGTCATATTGCCCATGGAGTGCTGTCACCTACTTCTGGGTAGGCCATGGCAATTTGATAGGAGAGCATTGTATGATGGATATGCTAATACATACACCATCAAGAAGGATGGGAGGACTATTGTGTTGATACCATTGCAGGAGGATGTTGCAACACAGAAGGCAGCTAAAATTATTTTAGTGGGAAAGAAAGAGTTTATGGAGATGCCTACAACAGAAGGCATAAATGTAGTTGAGGATACTATAGGGAAAGGAGTTGTTAAGGATAAAAGTTTGCAGGTACTTTTAGTTCTGACTAATGGAGGATAGATGGATCAGCAGACAGTCCAAGAACAAGTTTGTACACAGCCACAGGCTGATTGGAAAGACAAGGATGTTATCATAGTAGGGACAATTGTTTGTCCTCTAGCACCAACAAGAGTTGAAAGGTCAACATGTTCTGCCTTAGCAGCAATACAAGAAGCATTTGTTTAGACAGAGATGATGGTAAAATAGAATGACAAACAAAGGTTAGGTATGGATAGAGCCTACAATGCTAGGTATGAGTCTTTGATCCCATGGCAGTAGGTTGCAGTCCAGAAATCATGGAATAGATATGAGGTAGCAAAGTGTGCAGCTAGAGAGAAACAAAGACCTAACTCATTCTTTTCACATTGGGGTGTATGGTGTAGGAGCACCCAATCAACAGTGGCCTCCATGAGGCATTTAACTATTTTATGCTTATTTTTATGTTTTTAGTAAGGTCCTAAATGGGCATTTAATGTAATAAGGTCTGTTTGACCATTTCTATTATTATAGGGACACTTGTTGATTTGTAGATGACAAGGTTGTTAGTTTGTTAGAGGTTGTTATCTCCCAGCCGCTGGGAATCATTTTTTGTACTACTCATATGAGGGGATAAATACCTGAGATATGATTGATTTCAAATATGATGATGTGAGTTGTGACATGTGAGACAGAGAGAAACTGTGAAGTCAGATATCTGTATCAATTTATGAAAGCAATAAAGAAGATTTTGTTTGTATTTTTGGTGTTAGATTTACTGGTGCAATCAATTTTCTGGTTTGCAATTGAGATGGATATCTAATCCATTCCACCGGTTGATTACTCTGTAATTGGTGGAATGGTTGTACATAGTAATTTAGATTTTCTATTTTGTGTTTGTTCATTTTGTGCTTACAGGGTCAGTGGCAGCATGCATTGATAAGCCTAGCATCGGCATGTGCTAGGGTGATAATTTGTAGAAGTTTATTTAATCGTAGGAGAAAGGCTTGGTGAAATCGCAAGGGTTTCGTTAGACTAAATCAGTGAAATTGAAGTGTTTAGGTTTCCTATGTTTGAACCAATTCCAATGGTTTAGTGGTTCGTTAATCAGCTTGTCGGCATGAAAGAAACCTTTGTTTGAACCAAACGGCTGAATCGGTTCAAAGGTTCAACGATTCAACCGGATTGTTTGGTTCAACCGTTCAGTGATGGAGATAGTGTTAGAGAAGTAGCGACAGTTGAACCAATTCGTTGAACCGGTTCAATGGTTCCTAGGTTAAAACATTCAGCGAACAGCGATAGGTTCAGTAAAGGGATGGGTTCCTGCGATTCAATAGTGCAACTATGGATCACCGATAGCTATTTAAACTAAGTGATTGAACCGATAGCGCTGGTTCAATGGTACGGTTGGTTTAGAGGTTCAACCAAAGAAAATACTCATATTAGGGTAGTGGTAGGAGATACAAACCATTTTTTTGATAGTGACGGTCTCGCCGATAGGCACAAAATCTAAGTTCCATCGGTCAGAGGAAGGGGCTCGGTGTGATAGAGTTTAGACTCACCAATAGGGTGGATTTCATCGATGGAAAAACACACACAGAAAATTGTATGTTAACGACTGACTAAAAATCAGTTTGCCACGATCCTCTGCTCGCTCTGCATAAAAAATGAAATTAAACCCAGTCAAAGAACTTTCACATACTTTACAAGTTTTCACAACATACGGATCCTAAAATTGTCCCTAATTCAGATCTAGGATTACACTGGGATACACATGATCCATCTCATGATCAAACCGAGTGATATAAAGGTTAATACACATATTTAATCTAATATGAATGTCTCATATATAACCACCATTGGGGAATAACCCTATACTTGCATACTCATGTCAAACATCAGGTGTAGATACTCATATACAATAATTGAAGCAAAGCATAAATACCCAATGTGGAATCATTTCATATAAACCAAATAAACATCACATCTAACATGAATCATCAACCATAATAAAAAAATATGCAATAATAGATAATAATTCACAATACTAATCCATGTATAATCAAGCACACCTGTACAACAAATATATACACATATCAAAGTATTGGAATGGTAACACTAAAAGGTCCAACATATAAAATCATGACATATGCATCCATAGGAACACACCTAGATGAAAATACAAAACCCTATTAGGAAAACACCTCAATAGCAATAAACATCATCATTATTAATAGTAGTGGATATAAAACAAAATTCAATAAATATCAAGGCACAAGCACTAGAGACATTGCATAAATGAGCCTAATGGATATCACACTTGGCATTTGTATGTCTTTAATAAAACATAGATTTGGGCACCTAAATTGCATGTCCAATAAATTAGAACTTGTTTCAAGCCTAAGGGCACAACTTCATTAATTTAAATTAGAATGTGTACACATTATAATGTGCTTGTGTTACAAAAAATGTGTTCGAGACTTAAAATGAGTGTGTTATGTTTTCTAGAATGTGAGTGTATTTTGGAGAAATATGAATGTTTGGTTGCTTTTTGGTCCCTATATTTGTGCACAAACACAATATTGTAGTTGGTGATTCTTTGCTAGCTGAAGAGAAATCTGCTAGTCTCAAGTGAAAATATTAGATCGTATGTTTGACTTGAGGATGTTGGGACATGAACCATGATGCCATGAAATTCTCCATGTTGCATATAGTGAGAGTTTTAGAAATGAGATGGTTAGTTTTGAATCCACTAGTCATAGATAGATGATCTTCATGGTCTTGAGGATGTATAATCACAATGCCTTGGGAAGCTCCTAAATTACTTTTAGTGGGAGTTTTGACAATGATGTGGATCAATAAATTTTAGAAAGATGTTATTATGGTTTGAATATATAAATCATGATGGACCACAAGGAACTCTTGGATTTTGTAGTATTTATCCAATGATTTTAGCTATGACTTATGTGATGATCTAGTTTTGAAGATGTGTATTGTTTTGCCTTAATAGACCTTGGATCTATAGTGAGAATTTTGGCATGATATATTTTCTTGTGTGGATCTATTGGTTAGAGACAAGTGATCTTTTATGAAGATGTAGATCATGATGTTATGAGAATTTCTTAGATTCTACACTAAAGAAGTGATGGAATCTTTGATTGTAATTTGGAGTTAGTCTTCTAGTGTTGATTACAATGGTCATTTTGCCTTAGAGAGTTCCTAGATAATGTGATGTTGTATTTGGAATTTTTTTGGCGTGATAATTCTACATCAACTAGAGAAAGTATGATAACTCTATGTTGTAGTGTTTCAGTTTCTAGTATTGAAAATTAGTGAGTACTCTCATTTTGTGGGAATAAATGTTTCAATAGAGTAGATTCCTTTGACACTAGATGAGATAAAGCACATGAGCCATGTCCTCTATGTCAATGTTGTTGGTAGCCTCATATCTACACCAAACCTAACATTATTCAAGTAATGGGAGACCTAAGTAGGTATATGTCCAACCTAGAAAAAGAGCATTGGACTGTAATGAAGAGGGTCTTTAGGTACCTCAAAGAAACATTAGAGTGTTCAATTTACTCCCATGGAGGATAGGCTTTGAGTAGGACAATGGATATACATGGATTTGTGGATTATGATTGGGATGGTGATGGAGATAGCATTAGGTCTTCTAATGTGTATGTGTTTAACCTATTTGGTGGTACAATCAGTTGGATGAGCAAACGATAGGCTATGTTGTTTATTTGACCATAGAGGCATAGTACATGGTAGCTACTTATGCCTACAAGGAAGTAGTTTAGATTCAAATATTGTGGTCAAACATCAAGCTAAATCAAGATACAATTTTTTTCTAGAGTGATAGAGTACCATGAACTTGGCAAAGAACCCTACTTTTCATATGTGACAAATCACATCAATGTGTAGTATTACTTTGTTCATTAAGTGGTGGAGGACAAGAGGGTTATGGTCGAGAAGGTGGATACATGGATGAATGTTGTGGGATGGCTATGGGGATCAATCTCTAGCATTTAGTTCACTATAATTGATAACTTAAAAGAACCCCCCTAAAAAAACCTATAAAATCCTAGCAAATCCTAACCATAGGTAGTAATTTTTTAGGCAAATATATGCCAATTTTTAGAAAAAAATAATAATTTTGTTTGCATTTTTTTTCAAATTTATCCTCATTGGTGATTTCAACTGACGAATTATAGATAGATTTGAAAAAAAAATTCATTGGCAATTGATAGTTGTATTCAGAAAATAAAATAAGTTAGGTGGCAAATTTTATAAATATTCAAAAATATAAAATTAGTTATCTAGCGAATGTGTTGGCAATTTTTTGAAAAATCATAATGTGGTTGGCGAAAATATCAAATGCCAAATGATAATGACTCAACAATTCAAATTAACCTTTTTTACACAGATTTTACATAATGATACTTTTGGAATTAAACGATAATCATAAATAATAAATTTAAGTTATGGAATTATGTTATTAATGAAAAATAATAGATAATAAAACAAAAAGTAAATGGAAAGCTACAATTAAAATTTACATTTATAACCCATATTATAAATTATAATGTTATAATAAATTTAGATTGTCAAATGATCGCAGATCAACGACTTAAGTTCTATTCTGAGCCAAAGTCTTAACACACCCAAACGATAATCATAAATAATAAATTTAATTTCTAGAATTATGTTATTAACAAAAAATAATACATAATAAAACAATAACTAAATGGAAAGCTACAATTACAATTTACATTGATAACCCATATTATAATATTATAATAAATTTTGATCGTCAGATGACCGCTAATCAACTACTTAAGTTCTATTCTGAGTTGAAGTCTTAACACACCCAATTTTGTACATAAAGTCTCTGGAATAGAGACAAGTGTCAACTACTCAATGATTTAGATTAACCTTGTTTACATAGATTTTGCATAATGATACTTCCAGAATTAAACAATAATCATAAATAATAGAAGTTTTGGAATTATGTTATTAATGAAAAATAATAGATAATAAAAGAAAAATTAAATGGAAAGATACAATTACAATTTACATCGATAACCCATATTATAATATTATAATAAACAAAAGTGTATACACTTTATAGATCAACTAGCCAAGGTGCCCTAACATGAACCTTGGATAAAGGTGTAAACAGATAAAGGAAAATACAAAAGATGTAAATTTTTTTAAAACTCAAAACAAACTACAAAGTTGTTAATGGCATAATGGCCAAATGTTAATGGCCTCCATTGAGTCATCCCCTAACAACTACCACTTGAATAAGAAAAGATGCAGTGTAAACTATAGACCTTGCGAGCTTTGTAATATACAAGCACATAAATCATTATGTATAATAAGGGCTCTATCAAAGGATACCAACAAGCCTATAACAAGTGCCCTCCTTGCCTCCTCCAGAATGCAATTAACTACAATCTAGCAATCTTACATATGTAAAGGGAAAATTCCATCCTTATCCCATGGTCCCACATTACAATCATTACCATTTAAAGCTAAATCAAGCTTATCTCCAAGGATACATGATTCCTGAATCATTGCCTTCCCAATCATTTTCACCAAACCTAGGTCATTGAGCAAGTCCATTAAATTTGATAAAATGTAGAGATGATGTCGTTGAATAGAATTTTTGTGGATATTCTAAAAGAATATCACAGCCAATAATTTTCTAGACATTATCGTCAACCACAAGGGAGTCTTTTGTTGCTCAAATCTAGCCAAATTGGCCATTTCCCACTTGTAGGGCAAGAGACAAACACAGTGAGAGATCGACTGACTCATCTTGATTTCCAAGAATGAAAAAAGAAACCACCAACACAGAAGGAAGATGCCAATAAATTTATAGAAGTGCCTATTGCCTAGACCTATTCTAAGACTATATAAAATTGTTATTATTCGCAAATGATTCTATATTTATTGTGTGAGAATATACAGCTTCCACCTGGTAGCATTTATTGCATTTGTAATGAAATAGAAGATCAAATAGTGGGTCAATCCTAATCTTGATTAGGATCAATTGGTAATAATGTCACAGTTTGATAGGACAAACTAATGTACCATAATATTTAATTAGTTAGCTTCTGCCATGAAATCCATTGTATCAAATTGGTAATAATGTTGCGTGTTTGATTGGATAGACCGAAGTACCTTAATCTTTAATTACTTATCTTTTACCATCAAATCCATCATATCAAATCATGAAACATTGAAAGCCAAGTGACAAACCACCTAGATTAGCCAATGCCTATTCAGTATACTAATAATTACATTATAGGTGATGGTAGAGTCAATTTAATGCAGTTGCTTGGCATTAGTCATTTTATCTATATTACGTGTACAAATATTTATTACTATTTATTATTTCAACCTTGGATGAATCAGTTGTACACGTTTTTCACAAATATATGTAACTTTACTCGGCACTTCACACATGGAACACATCAATGGAACACATGGTTCTGATGTAGTAATGGCTGATACGTATGCATTCATACTTAGTGATCCACTTATAATGTAAACAACCTTACTATTTTCCATGAAAGCATTATTTTATTCATTAAACAATATCTAACATAGAGAACAATTCAATACAACAAATGTGTATGAAGAAATTTATAATCCTTGATTATTATTTCAAAGAGATGTTTACATCACAAACTAGAGACAAATTACATCTAGTACCACACATTTTTTAGATAAGTTCTATCAAATAATATATGTTATTATAGAAGACTTATATAGACAACAAATATATTGATGTTCTTCCTAATACAGACTTAAAAGACTCTAATGTCCTGTAGTTTCATCTTTTTAATAGAATAGGTGCAACAATTTGTGAACACTTGAGTGCAGTTTCCCACCTCATTGCCAAGGTGATGAAGCAAAAGAATCACAAAGATATTCCTAAACCACCCAAGTTGATGCATGAGATGTTGTTGGCTATTATGGTGGTGGTGGATAATATTGAAAGTGGTCCTCCCTTGAATACTCGGGTCCTATCTAGACAAATGATGGAGACTGGGATTCAACAAGTGAATCCATCCCATACTATCTAGATGTTGAGGGTGACACAGGTGAAGTTGCTTTCTCTAGAATGAATTTGGAGACCATAATGATCAACCCAAACATTTTTAGAGATGTCTTTGCAATGTGCACACCTCATCAAGTTGCTGGAACAAGAAGATAAATATGACATATCTGAGATAGCACCATCTTCCTGACAAACAAGGCCACTAGGAGAGAACAGGATGACATTGACAACTAAAGATTAACTCAACACATCGCTTGCACCCATCAACATGGATAGAAGACCACCAAAGCATTCAGGGGAGGAATTGGAATGTATCCTTCTCCATTGGGAGCATGTTGAACCAACATTCTCCCACTAAGGAAGGAATGAAAATGTACCACTCCCGTACTCATAGTGAATTCATTCTTCTCCCTCTAAAATTTGTCTTAGTTCAACTCCTAGCCCAAGGCCCTAATGAACCAGATAATTTTCTTTCCAATTCCCCCCATTCTTAAAATGACCTCACATCTCTTCCTCTAAATTCACACAATTGTAGACAAGAGAACTTTTAAAAACCTCATCCAAACATAGGCACCATTATTGTTGCCTTATAAGAATACAAGGATAGAACCAACCCCTTCAGATAGATCAAATTTTTAATAGTACCTTTTTTGAATTCATGGTTTCCTTTTATAGCCAAAACCTGAGGTTGTTAATTGATCCTTTAGCCAAGTTCCCAACCCTGGTTAGATTCTCCTAACCGTCTCGTATCCAAAATTGTGCCTTCTGACCACTTGTAGTTCCCTGAACTATTAGCACATGCTTTGAAAATTGACAGAGTTCAAATGACGTAAAGGATCCACATCACACCATATATTTTTGTATCCAAGCAACATACTCATCCTTTGACAACCATTTATGCTCTAAAACCTTTTCCACCATGTGTGTATGAGTCATATATTGTGCATTAAGGAGTACCTTAGTTTTCTTAATGAAACCATCAAGCCCAGACTCCAATTCCAAAAATTTGTCAAACTCAGCATTGCAAAGGATTGGATCAACTTTACCAACCTGTGTGATGGATGTGACTAGAGCAGGAGTAATGTTGCAAAATTTATCTTTTCAATCATCTAATGATTTGTCCCTGTTGTCACTATCAAGTATTAGCGGTAACAAGCACTTTTTAAGGGCTTTGAAAGTGTTTGACTTGTCCTTAAAAATCACATCAAGTATGCCTTGAAATGTAGAGATGTCATTCAAAAGCCCTATAATCTCATGTGTACTTGATATCCTAGTTCAAACGTCAGGCTCACATCTTGAGCTATTGTACACATGAATTAATACTTGTATACGTGGAATCCACTTACTTAGAATCTCCCTTAGGGATGCTTCATTGTTGATGTGGTTGATGTGATCTTTTCTCAAATTATCATAGCACACCTAGGTATCATCAACTTTGTGCAGGATACATGTTATACGATGATTCAAAAATTTAATTACTAAAGCAATTTGATCTCTTCTACCTTCATCCTTCACCTTAACTTCCACCTCTTTACTTTGCTTTAGTTTTTCCTTCAACTCTGCAACTTTCAACATGGAAGCATCTTTGTCCTGCTAAGACACATCACCTGAACTAGCAAAAGAAGTAGCAGGCTCCAATACAATAATCCAAGGAGGGATAACAGTGACCTCAACTTGTTATACTCCTATATTAGCTTGATATGATCACTTTTCAATTTATCAAAATTTGATTGCATCTTCTTTGTTGCGGCCTCACTAAACAATGTTGTGTTCACAACTAAAGATGTCACTTGGGGAGCAGTTGTGTCACCTAATCTCCTAACAATCAGGTTCCCTATGAGCTCATCTATGTCCTTAGCTACTTGGATCTTTTTTTCATCAAGATCTATTGCCCATATAGCTAGGGTTTCAAATTGAGTGCTAAAACTTGATCCAAAATATAACTCCTTAGCATTCTCCTTGGTTAATACTTCATCTTCTTTATTGTCCTGCCTCTTTATTGTATCCATGGCAATGATAGGTAATATATCATCCTGGAAGCAATAAGAATTCATTCTCCTTGACCAGCTTTCTTCCCTCCTCAGCAGTGATCTTACTGATATCAAGGTCAATCTCCTTCAAGATCCTCCGAGCTACCTCCTTCATCTCATCTTCTCCAACCTTCCCTTGCTTTTCATTTAAATTCTTTAGGTAATCCTCTAATTTCTTCTTCAAAAGGAGAGACTTGAATTCATCAGACTTAGCAAATTTATCATCTAATAGGAATTCCTTGCATGCTAGGGCCCTTACATCATGCACAACCTTACTCCCTTCCTCCAAACTTAATAATGTCCTTTCTGGGGGATGACCATGAAAAGAGCACACTTACACTAAGAGGGGGGTGAATCAGTGCAGTTATATTGAATACGTTGTTCAATAATCTTAAAGACACATCAAATCAAATAAGAGAATGAAAACATTAAGCCAAACATGCACACATGACACTAGATTTATGTGGAAACCCTATGAGGGAAAAAACCACTGAGAGTCGGTTGAGTCTACTGCTCAACCCAACCTCAAAAGAAAGAAAGGTGCATTTGTTTTCGAAGCACCCACTCCAAGGTATAAAAGACACCTATAGCATTATTTTCATAACTTCAATTTCATAGGTACAGTGCACACTTGGTCAACAAAACACTTTCTGAAGCACCAACTTCAATGAGGCACCCACCTCAAAACATCAAAAACTCAAAAACCAAAACTCTTGAAAATGTGAAAAGAATGTGTAAGAGATGATTCTTTTACAATCTTGTTTGCACCATTTAAACATACACTACCCTTTGTAAAAAATACATATTCAATGCATCAACCCCACACTCATACTTCTAAAACAATTCATTCCAACACCTTGCTACCCATTTTGTGTCATCTCACTGCAGATTACACTCTCTGTTTTCCTTATGCTCACAGGATTGTATTTTGCTTTCTGAGAAATATCCTTGATATACCATATGTCTTCTATCGATATTCTATTATGACTGCATAAAAAAAACCTAAAACCTTGTGGAGGAGAAGAATAAAAACCCCTTGAGCCTATAGTTCCAAAGAAGTTAATAAACTGCTCCTCACAAGGTATATGGTCAACTGAACATCAAAGACAATACACCTCATAGAGCCATTAGGGTTTCAAATTATTTTGAACCTGGAGCGTCGATCTTCGATTTTGTGGTCCTGAAGAATTAAATCTAAGCCTTTGATCTTATTTTTCTGCTGAAACAAAGGACTACCACCTGCAAGGACTTGTCTCCTTAGGAGAGGGGGTCGGTCATATAACAATGTCAACCCCTTGAATTAGTAACTTAAGTGAATCTTTACCTCTGATATCTGGTCACCACTCAAATAAAACATAAAGTAACTCTGTGTTGAGATAGGCACATAAGGTTAAAAGACTTTAGGACTCTTAGGGTTTTTAGGGCTTAGGACATGAAAAACACATAACCCTAGACATCAAACATATCCTAAATTCTTGTGATCATAAGATAGACTAAAGCCTTTCTGAGACAGAGTTAGAAATGTATGCATAACATAAGGATGACTTGGATATCTAGGGTTTTAAAGAAATTACAACTTAGGGTTTTAAAGACATTTTAAACTCCTTGAAACTTGGTTTGTAATATTAGAGATAAAACCCTAAAGATTTCAATCAAACAACATTGACTCTAGAACATCAAATTCTTTGAATAGAGATAGTGGGCATGGAAAACTTGAGGCAAGGAGATATTTAACACTTGAAAAACAATATGACAAACCCTAGAATGAACTCAAGAGTGAGACCTTGCACTGAACTCTTGATATTTTGCAGAGGCAATAAGGAAAACTTGAGAAAAGAGATTGTCAAGGACATCAACAAAAACACAGAGACAAAACTACCATTCTCCTTACACAACAAATATCATCTAGACATCCACTTCAATGGCATGAACTACCTTATAAATATCACTCTAAATCCAACTGAGAGTTAACTGTTTGGATCAATGGCTTTACACTTCACACTCCTAATGATGACAAGATTTGTGTTGCCACAATGCAAACATCAACCTGCTACCATCATCTTCATAACTCTATTTCATATGGAAACCAATTCAAGATCTCTTGATCTCTTGGATGATCAATACCATCAAGTTGAGAAACTCTTGGTAATGACAAGCATACATCAAACATAATGGACATTGTAACCACCATACACATGAAGCATGAACATGAATGAATGACCTTGAAGAATGAACATAAATGAATGACCTTGAAGCATGAACATGAATGAATGACCTTAAAGCATGAACATGATTTACTTGATACAAACTGTGACCTCTCAACATCATCAATCAACACTCACCACTATGAACTCATGAACTCCTACAGCCACTGTGATTTTGAAGCATCAACACAAACAACCAACCTCAATACTTTTGACATTAATAAAAAACATTGTTCAACAAACCAATCATCTCAATTCTTTGAGGAGAAGATAAAACTTCTTGAATTTCTTCCACATCAACTTGATCTTCTTCTACCTCCTCAGTCATCGAATAATCAACCAGAGGTTGGTCTACTTCTTTTTGTGTTTATCTTGGCTAAAGGATTTCATCTCCTACTCCTTCTAGAGTAAGATTTTGAATATTGATCTTTGGAGCCAATCTTGGAGGCACAAATCCTAATTCATCAACGTGATCCAATATTGTTTGCATCCTAAGAATAGGATCTTTAATTTCTCTAAAAACTCCTAGGTACCCAAGGTCACGGAGTACTCTCTTTCTTTCCCCAAGGCAAATTATAAACCATTTGTCTCTTCTAGCATCCACTTCTGCCTTGGTCATGTAATTTCAGATCAGATCCTCGTGTTCATCAAATTTATGCTCATATGCATATTTTCCTTTACCCTTTCTAATCTAATTAATGAAATGCTCAGGATCAAAATTCCTTAGCTTAGTTGAGCCCATCCTATATTCCTGGAGATTAAGACCCAAGAGATTTAATCCTTTTTTTTGTAGTAATTTCAAAACCTTGGAATACCATCTTTGATAAGAAAAAGGAGCCTTTCTTATGCTACCTCAAATGTACCTTGTCAGATTCATTTAGTTGCCACATTATCTCAAGGAATTATATCCTATATGGCACTCACTTAGGTAGAATGTGTGGCCTAACATTTGTTCCATATACTATGATGATTGCTGTCTCAGAATGAAAAAACAATCATCCCAATTGTGGTTGATCTCCTTCTCAAGTTGTCTATCCTTAGGTCTTAGGAAGTTCATCACAACATTTGACAACCTTGGCTTTAGGTGACCCAGCAACCCCAATATTTTATACATAAAATACTCCTCAAACAAGACATAGCTAGAATTTCGGCAGTGTGATTCCCAAATGTGAGTTCATCCCTGAATGAGCATAGGATCTCCTTCAAGGTTTAAGTGTTGTATCTACAAGGCTTCATCCCAAATGTTTCCTCTGCTATACAACAAAATATGATACAACAGTGAATACCTCTTTAAAAAATGGGTTCTTTTATCCCTCTTAAAAGCTACCAAGTATTTGTGAATGGCCTCATAGATGTAGGGAAAAAATTAGAATCCCTATTAAAATAATAGTGTTGGATGTTAGCATTCATCATCATAAGGTGTATTGGAATCTGTAGATTATAATTAGTCCCAAAAACCTGACAAAAGGCATAATATGTCACTCTAAAATAATCTTCAATCTTCACTGAAAGGTTCTAATTCATTGTCCTCAATTGGCACAATCTTACCCATATTTCGTAGCCTATGATATGGTAGCAATCTAACCCTATAACTATGTTTATCTCTATTGTATTCCTTGTGTAGATCACCAATATTGATTTTAATGTCTGCCATAGGATTGAGATCAAAAACTTCCTCAATCAAATCCCTATTTATTATCATCATTGATATGCCCTCATGGTTACATAATGTTCCAATATCAACATTATAGTTGTCACAAATAGATTGAATCAAATCCACATTCATGAATACATTGGGGACAACTAATATTTCCAACCCTAATCTCCATATGTTTGAAATTGTCTTATCAAATGAGTGGCAGTAATAACAAAGTTAGAAAATATCCCATCCATGAATCAGAATACTTTCATCCTAACAGAGTCAAAACCGATCATGAACTCTATCAGAAAAGATCCCTCTACCTTGGGCATGTTTGTATTTCTTAGCAGAGATGAGTTGACTCATAAGATCTTGCGTTAGACCACGTTTTTCCCTACTTGCACCCTGAGACAGACCTTTACTCATTTTGAAATTTAGCAGTCTCAATTACAACAGGGGACTCTTAAAATATGGGGGCACAATATATGATATTCATAGAGGGAAAAAAATGCCTTCAAACTGTACAATTTTCAAAAAAATTGTTCAATATAGAGAGAAATTTCTAAACATACCCGTTATAGCGGCACTTGATAATTTCAAACTAGAACCAACAATACAACACACACATTGTCAAAATTCTCACTTAATCAATTCATTCACCATTTGGAGAATGATACCCTAAGCTTCAAATGCATTCACATCACAATTCGATAATGTCTTCTTCAACATTGAATGTCCAAACAAGCCAAGGCCCGAGGTCTGCACGACGTGTCATGAACTACAAGTTTCTTCGAATATCAACCATCAATTTTACATAAGATCAAATCAAAGGATAGCACTCACTAAACCCTTTGGTGCAATAGATTTTAAAAATGACTTTAATCAAGTTGCGTTGTGAGGAAATCTTATGCTACAACCAGATAATGACACTTGTCCAGGTTGCATCTATTCATCACTATTAAGACCGATCAACATCGAGGACACATGTTGATATATCACACTGACATAGATTTGAGATGAAAATGCTAGCAAGAGGCTATGCTAGGGGAAAGCCCTTGTGCTACAATGAGATGATGTCACTTGGCATAACAAGATAAGCCTACATCAGGAAGAAGACATGAAAGGAAATAGTGGGGATAAAAGCCCAGCGGGGTCCATCAAGAATCAGGACAACTTCAAGGTACATGTTATGTCAACATAGCATGAGGGCACAACTTTAGGCACATGGCTTTGCAGCAAGGTTGTGCTAGACCAATCCACCCGTGATGACATCAAAATTTACTATTCTAATTGGTAATCAAGATGAGAGGGTCGGTAACACAATGACAAGGAGGGTGTTCACTAAATGACTTAAGTGATGAACATTGGTTATACAAGTCACTAATAAATTAGACATTAGAGCACAAGATTTCAAGAATAGAGCTAAAGGGTTTTAGATCACGGATAAACCTTGCAAGACATAAAAACCAAAACCCTAAAAATTTGCAAGTCCCAGCACCTAGAACTCTATTTAATTTTACAATAAAAATCAAGGTGTCTTAAGAGAATCAATATGATCCGCATATTTTAAAATATACATAACAAAATATATACATTCTCGTTGCAATACTAAAAATTCTAACAAGAAAATATTCAAATATATCAAAATTAAGTCCATAAAATGTAAGTGGTTATCAAAGTAAAAACAATCTTAGCCTACTCCAAAAATCCTATTAATGTTGTCACTAAATTATGCACCTTGTCAAGTTTGAGGAAAACCCAACTACCTTGTGAAACATGGGATGATCTCACTGAGTGTGGGCTCAGATAGGTTGAGATCAACCTCTAAAAGGACTAGTTTCCTTGACAGATCACCTAAAACTAATCTACTCTACTATTGGTTGCTGGGAAAAGAGAGAAATAATGAAATGAACTGAAACTACATCCTAAGGAAGGTGATGCACTAAATGATATAGGACATATATTGTTGTTTTGACACACTCTAATCAGTATTATGACTTATGACATACATAGTTCATGATTTTGACATGTTTTCAAACATGAACATTTCATAGCAAGGATATTGAATATATGACAGTGCTTAGAAGGAATAATAAATGAATTTCACAACTAAAACAAGCCTATATTGGTTTTCACAAACTATGACCTGCATTTAAACAAGTTTTCTACATGAAAGATAATGAAAATAGGACTGATTTTTTGAGGATAAATGACAATATCACAAGAAAGAATCAACTATTTTAAGCTTATATAGTACACAAATCATGAAGAGGTAAATTTTTTTCTTTATTTTTGATCAAAAGGTGTATATACAACTGATACAAGTCTAAAAAATAAAGTGCTTTTTCTCAAAAATATGAGATTACAATGATGTTCTTGAGTCACAATGCATAGTTTTGACTAGAAAGAACTAAAAAATTGCGTACTAGTACCAAACTAAAAGAACTCTCTCCCACAAATAGGAAGAACCCCCTAAGACTGACCCTAGGCATCCCCTTTTGACCTCCAACAGCTAGAGAAGAAAAAAGGACATGCTTTGAAAGAGAAGAGGATACTTGTCCTTGAAGAGGTTTGGTCAAACCTTCTTTATTGCTGCTATAGGAACATGAAGTTGGTTTATCTCTTTGAAATGCTCCACTATGGCATGAAGTTAGGAGGTGGTTGGGATGTGCATCTTGGAAGGTGGAACTACTCCTTGAAATGCTCCAACAGTTGCCCTTGTCCTCATAGATGCTTGGATGCTGCTCCAACTGCCTTGACTCCTTTCAAACCTCATTTGCATGATAATAGGGCATGTAGTCTTGATGTGTTTGATATGAATTAGACTCCATGGAGATGTGGAAGAAAAAATTAGTCTTTTTAGGACTCCCAAATATCTTTGGAATCATCCTTTTATGCCCTCTTATTGATAGTATTCCATTAGGTAAGAAAACATGCAAGTTATAAGAGTCATTCTCTTGAAGTTTAGGCTAAACCATCAAGATAAACTCGATCCCTTTGTGTAGGCTTGTTTCCTACCTCATCTTCATTTATGATTGCAAGCACATGTGTTGCCTCTCATACCACACTCTCTATATTTCTATTTGATATAGGTTTTCATTCCTTATAATCATACTATAAAGGGCACCCATTCTAGAAATAGGAATCATTCATAGTACTGCTTGCCATCCTCTGGCCATACTTATCATAGTGCTAATACCTTTTAGAATCCATTGAAATCTAGTAGACCTTTATGATTATTACAACTTTTTATGAGGTAAATCAAGCTCTGGTAGAGCCATAAAACATTGGCAGGGCTCCTAATATAGGTACATTCTTGAGATCATAGTAGCAAACATGTATGATAGTTAAACAGAGCTTCTTTGGACTCTATCAAATCTTTTGACAATTTTAAGGTAATCTAAAGGCATAAAGGGATTCCTAATGCTAGGACAACATTTTAGGAAGGCTCACTGCTCTATAAGATTCCTCTTTACCTAGGGTTTATAACTTCAACTCAAACTTTTACAAGACATTCAAACCCTGATGCATCCATTGACAAGGCATAATGGAATGCAGTCACTATGACTTACAAGGCTTCCTAAACACACCACTAGCTTAGTAAATAGGTTTGTAACTATTGATAAAGGTTTAATACTCTTGATACTTCCACAAGGATTCCCTAATAGTACCTAGACCTATAGCATTTCAACAAAACCCTTAATCTCCTCTCATAGCGCTTTTAAAGTCCTTACACTCTTATGTATGGTCTTGTTTAAGCCTAAACTTGACAATACTATGTATCAAGAACCCATAACAATGATCTTTCAACCACTCATATACATAAGTCATAATTTTGAAACTACTGACTACCACATGCACTACTTTCTCAATGATCTATGTCTTGGTTTAGACTAGTCCAAGCTCATTAGTCTTTGCATCACTTTTCATTCTAAGACCTCAATTCATTGTCAAGCTCCTCTTGTCACAGCTCTTTGTCATTCAATCTATCTTTCCTCAAATCCATCAAGCTTTGTCCCTTCTTCAACCTATAGGTCTCAAACATTTCATATTGGCACTCTTGCAAAATACAATGAAAACCCTCCAAGAGGTAATTGACAATGTTCTCTAAAATACTCAAGATTGTGACCTTGTCAAGATTCATGTGAGATGTCTAAAGGTTTTATAAACCTCATGGATATGGGATCCTACACCTTAATGACTTATATAACTCTATAGGTGTCTTTAACACTAATCAGGCCTAATACATTGATGTATGAAGGGATCCTTCAAAAGAATGTTTTGAGTAGAGATTTTAGACCACTATGTAAGGATACTTTCAAACTATCTTTCAAACTATATAATCACCTTAATGACTAGATAGAGATCTTGAGGGGTTCATAAGGTTATGGCAGAGCTTTGTGGGGAATTACATGGGCTACAAAATCTATGATGCAGACTTTGTGGAATCTAAAAGCTTTACAATCATGATACAGACATTGAAATGATGCTTGGTTTCACCCACTCTCTTGTGATTCCTCATGATATTAGACTATCTATCTTGTTTTCGATCACAAGGTCATGGACCCTCATCTATTAATTTATTTCATTTTGTTTGACTATCACCTCCTGTTGTCTTCAAGGGTTCTATTGTCATCTCTTTTAGACTTGGATTCTACATCATTCTCTGCATACTATTAGAGTTCCCTCCCTCTATCTCTGTCAGCACTATTTTTTGTCTCCTTTCATGTGAGAGGTCTCCTTTTTTTGTCAATACTCATTGTCTATTATCAAGGTCTATTGATCTGCCACTGTGTTTCCTATTGTAACCACAAACTTCACATACTTTGATCCACCTCTTGTAATGACCTCCCTTGAATCTTTGACAGGACTCACAGACTTATGTAGATCTCTGTGAAAACCAAGCACCATGATGCCCCTGTTGAGCAGGTTCATAACCATTGAGTACTTTGATAGCTCACTCCAAAAACATACTCTTGATGAGCCACTAATCTTGTGTCTTGTATATTGTCTAGGTCTCTATTATGCTTCATGGTACCCTGATTAGAGTGTTGTCCTCTGTATATGCACTATCTTGTGTAGAATCTTACGTGCTTCAGACATCTTTTATCTCTATATTGTTTCCTTTACAAACTTCTCTACTCAAAAATTGCATAGTATGCCAAACCTTGATTAAAGACTCATCAATCTTTGCTTTCTACAATGATCTTCTCTTTGCCATGTCTACACAGGTCTTGTATGGATGAGAGAAAGAGCTTCAAGAAAGTTTCCACTTGACCTCATCCCAAGATCTTCATTGTGTAGAGGCATTCGTACCTTGTCAAAACTTGCAAATTAGTTGTAGAGAACCCTAGGGCCTAGAACCTTGCTACAGCTTGAAAACCCTAAACCTACATGAGATTTCCTCTCAAATTTTGACTTTAATTTGAAATAGAACTCCCTCCTTGATATGTATAGGGTATCTTGGAGAGATTAAGACTATTGTTTGAACCTTTTGCTTCAATAAATGCCTTAACAAGGTTGGACGTATGGATTTTAAACTATTTTTTGAACCTCTCCTTAGACTTCTAAACACACTAAAACCATCCCAAAACCCCTTTGAAGGTACAAATATCTATTCAGGTTATGCAACTCAAAATAGTCAATATTTGACATTATAAAACTCCTTCAAAAACTTTTAAAAGGACTGCAAGACCCTTGTGAAAAATTCTAAGACCCTTATGCACCTTTCAGGGCACCCCTAATGACTATTGAGCCTAAAAGGTGGAAAATGTCAACAATCAAAATTTCCACCTTTGCTCTCCACTTTTATTAATTGAGTGATACTTGATGAGTCTCCATCATCACCATCAACACATATACATCATGGCATAAAACATAAATAGATTTCATCTAAAAATCAAGTGGGATATATACAACATGACATAATAATAAATATAACTACAATAAATTTTTTCATTTCATATGACATAATATTAAATAATATATCACTAGAAAATTAGAAATCATGTATAAAAAATTTTACCGATCAATGAACGTTTAATGGACGGATGTAGTTGAATTCTAGAATGAAATATCTGGAGCGCTATACTTGCAAACTCAAACCTCTCAAATCAACCTAGAGCCGTTAGATTTGCAAATGTCAATGGTTGAGATTTTATAATATGTTTTGAATGCCACCGCTAAATTAATTGTAGTTGCACTCTTGTAGGCCATCCTTAAATTTCATGTGTAGTGGGACTACAAAATTGTAAATTGTAATGTAATAATTGTAGAGTCAAGACGTAAAAAATTTCACTTATTTTTCTAATATCTATTAGACTATTAATTGGCACTTGTTTGAGAATAAGAAGAAAACTAAGAAGTTAAGTTGTAGTATTACACACAGGCAATTGAAGTTGCAACTACTAAGTGATATTATTTGGATTCTAGAAGCGAGATGGTCAGGGAGATTGTAGTGCACCAAGGAGATTCAATAGATTCAATTTGGCTATGTCAAAGACATAAATCCTACATTCCTTCAAACTCTCTATTATTATAATCCTTAAGTTTAAAAATTTTCAACCCTATGGTTTAGGGTTGAGGGTTTACACGCATCATAGAATGTCTACCACCACTACAAGATTGGTGATTGGGAAAGGCAAAGCAGTACATAAAATAGACTGTGTCGAACTACTTAAAACCCCAGGTGTCACTGATGAATACCATGATATTTATGATCCTATAATCTTTTGTAGGCTTAACTTAGAACTTAGATTTTTATGTGAGAATAAGGTTGCAATGCAATTGCAAGCTAACCCAAGTAAACCATTACCAATTCATAGTATCATTGCATCTTGGGTAGTTGGATTGGGATGCATGATGTTTCGTGAGGTTTTCCCTTAGAATTTATCATGCTCTGTGTCTAGAATTATGCTGAAAAAAGAGAAAAGCAATTGTTAACAAAGATAGACAAAAAGAAATGTTACCCATTTCTGCAGCAAAAATTAGTAGGCTGTTGGGGCTTCCAACCGAAGATTTTGGAAAGGTCTGAATTAATCTAGAAAAACTTGCTAACTAGTGTTTATGAAGTAGTCATTCAAAGTTCCAAAGATTCTTTTCTCAGAAAAATAATAGTGGATGGTTTCGTACTAAAAGAGAATCATGAGTCTCATTATCAAATTGAAAATTTTAAACCATGGGTTCAAGATACTATTTCTATTCTAGCATTTTGCCTTGGATTCGAGAGTAATACGAAAGTAGATGCAAGCCTCCTTGAAATGGTATACAATATCCATTACGGTAATCCACCTGTTAAATACAGATTTCTTGAGCAAATTGCAGAATCCATGCATAAATATTTTTTAATGATTAAACGAGGCTCCACTTCTAGTTCTAATACTAAGACCTTTAGGTTCACAACCTACTTGTGCTACTAATTTCTAGTGCAGTTTAGTCAAACATTTGTGGCCAAGAAGCTTCAGATTCAGCCCTTCATAAATGATGACGTGAAAAGAGTGGTTCAACTATATGAGTAGACCCCTAAGATAAGAGTTCATGGTGATCGAAGGAACTACAATCATTTTGTGGACTACATTTTAGCTCCATTGTATCATGCAATTAAAAATACTCCAATTTGATGCAGAGGCATCCACACTATAACCTTACAATACAGCATGGATGTCTGCAGCCCATCATCACCATCATCATCATCATCATCATCATCATCATATTTGACTTGACACTGTCAGCATCATCATCATATTTCACCTGCCGACCGATATCCTCCTGCAGACAAGCCTTCGCACTTTCGCCTGTCAACAGCATCACCTTATTCAATTAACGACAGCATCATCATGTTCGACCAGCGCGAACATCCTCCTGACGTTCACTATTCACTTCAGCGACAACTTCCGTCTTCACTATCTTCAGCATCATGATATTCAACATCATGATAATCAACAGGATAAAGAACATCCGGTTCCTTCCATTTATCCTGATGATGACAAATCTTAACTCCTCGCACCGTCCCTTCCGATGCTTGCGTCACCTGATATCCTGATGACGTATATCCTGATGACGATGACGTCACCTGCAGTTCCTCAATATCCTGCTGCTCTGAAATATCCTGATGACGTATATCCTGCTGTTGGCCAAACTTAGCTTTTTCGGCCCGCGATCAACCCGATCTTCTTCCTGATGCTGATACGCTCCTCCTCGGCACCTCCTGATGATGATCACCCTGACACACACTCACTTTATGCAACCAACCGCATCATGCCGATCTCCTCTTACTCGGATGGCGATGCCCGAAGCGACTGCAGGATATACGCAGAAATATCCTGATGATGCCGTTTTGGCAAACTTCCAACCTTAGCGGATTTTCACTGTTTTGATCCGCCGAACCTCCTGGGATGACTCGATCCACTCTCAGGGTGATCTTCCACACTTTATCAGCTCGACCTAGCACATGCCCATGCTAGGGTCTTCAACACCTTTCAGCCGTGATCCTGCACACCTGCATGTGAACAAACAAACTAAATCCTACCCTACTGTACATAACCATTCCACCGATCAGACGAATCAACCGGTGGAATGGATCAGTGAATCCATGAAACCACCAAACCGCAGATCGACTACACAAGGGAGATCAAACAGAAGATGAAAATAGGATCTTTATTGATTTCAAAGATGCAATACAATATACTGTTTCTCACACAGCACACTCTAACTCCTCTGCTCAATGCAATATTATCGATCGATGATCTACAGTCAACCGATCCTCATGCTTAAATAGATTTTCCTACGAGTACTACTGACCCGACTCCAAGCGGCTGGGAACTCTCCAGGCGGCTGGGAGGTCCAACCGAACATACATCATGACAACTGTCCTAACAAACTAGCTAAAAATAGTAAAAGCATGGTCAGCATGATCTTAGTATGATCAGCTTGACCTTATTACATGCATTTGGTCTTATCAGACCTTCTTGAAAACATAAACAAGACTCAAACTAACTAACTGCCTCATGAAGGCCAGCTGTCAGGTAGGTGCTCCTACACCATACTCCCCAACAGAAAAGAACTCATGTCCCATGAGTTTAGTATGTGGAAGTCCTCCACCTTGACACTTTGCCTTTGCAATATTCTGATCTGTTCCAGCTTTGTCCTCTGCTGGCTCTTGGCTGCCCCAAGACTTCTGAACTGTAACTTGCTTTCTGGCAAGTAAATCCTCATGCCTGTCAATGTAGGCTTTTCTCTCACATACCCTGTGTTTGTCAGGTTGTCTGACCAGAACCTTTGTCTGAACTGCCTCTTGAACTTCTGCAATGTTCAACTCTGTCTTCCTTTTAATCTTTATAGGACAAGCAATAGTCCCAACTATGACAACATCCCTGTCATTCCTCTCAACTGATTGCTGTTTGCAAACCTGTTTCTGCACCTGTTGCTGACCTTTGTCAGTCAAAACTAAAACTTTCTTCAACCTGTTGTCCTGAACAACTCCTTTCCCTGCAGTGTCCTTAACTGCCTTTATGCCTGCTCCAATAGGCATCTGCACAAATTCCTTCTTTCCCATTAAAATGATTTTGGCTGCCCCCTGTGCTGCAGCATCTGCCTGCAATGGCATCAACTTCATAGTCTTCCCATCTTTCTTGATGGTGTAGGTATTAGCATACCCATCATACAGTACCCTTCTATCAAATTGCCATGGTCTACCCAACAGTAGGTGACAACATTCCATGGGCAAAATATCACACAAAATTCTATCCTGATATGCTCCAATCTGAAAATCCACATATGCCTGTTCAGAGACAAAAAGTGATTGACTATCACTCACCCAAGATGCCTTGTAAGGGTGTTGATGTGGAATCCTTTCCAAATTCAGTTTATCCACCATTTCCTGAGATACCATGTTGTCTGTTGAACCAGTGTCAATGACAACCTTACATACTTTACCTTTGCTCTTACATATGGTCTTGAAAAGAGCTCTTCTTTGTGGGGATTCTTTGTCAGGTACCTTCATGGTAGTCACTGTTCTTCTCATCATCAGGGACTCTCCACTCTCTAGGTATGCATAATTATCAGGCTCCTTATCTTTTTGATAAGTGTTTGAACTCTGCACACTTTGCTCTACTGTCTCTTCCTGTACCAATTGTACTCTCTTGTCATTTGTTCTATCATTTCTGGATGATGAACCTTTGTTTTCTAGACATTTGAAGGATGGATGACCAAACTCACCACAGGTGTAACATTTTCCTGAAAATGTAGTAGAACCTCTACCACCTCCAAATCTTCCTCTATTACCTTTCCATCCACCTCTGAAATCAGACTGTCCCTGTCCTTTACCAGTGTCTTCTTGACCCTCATTGGTTTGCTTTTGTGTAGGGGCTGATCCTCTTCCCCTCATATTGTTTCCTCTTCCTCTCATGGACTTATCATGTCCTCTATTCATCTTTTCTTCAATTCTGATTGCCATTTGATAACAATCCTCCACATTCTTAGGATTAGCTAAAACTAACTCATCCTGTATGTTAAATCTCAAACCAGCCAAGTACCTAGCCACCTTTTCTACCTCATTCTCATGATGACCAGATCTCATACTCAACTTATAAAATTCCTCAGTATATGCCTTCACATCCCTTTCCTTCTGCCTTAAAAATTGCAGCTTCTTAAACATCTGGATTTCATAATCCCTTGGCAAGAATTTACCTTTGATCCTTACTACCATCTTATCCCATGAAGTGATCTTTGACTTCCCTCGTTTCCTTCTCTCAGATTGTACATAATCCCACCATACCAAAGCATGACCTCCTAACTTGGTCTTTGCAATCTTTACCTTCTGATCCTCAGCAACATCTTCACATTCAAAGTGATTATCAAGTGCAACAATCCAATCCAGTAACTCATTTTCATTCAAACTTCCAGTATACTTGGAAACATCAACCTTTACCTTAGGTTTATCACTCTGCACTGCCTTTAACAGTTTTGCCAATCTCTGGTCGTCAGCATCCAGATCTTCAGCTACCTCTTCATACTCTTCTACAGCATCTTCATCCTCTTCAGACTCACTGTCTGCCACTTCCCTCTTTTTGTTCTTTTCCAGGACTGCAAGCATGGCTTGAAGTGCTTCAGCAAGCTCCTTCATCTTCCTCATCTCTCTAGCATTTTTCTCCTTCATCTCCTGCAATTCCCTTGCAGTACCACTACCTTTAGGAGGCATTTTGTCAACCTCTCACTCAACACACAACACAAAATCAACTCTACCTCTGCCCTTTCGGTGACAGAATCAACACACAACAGCCCAGACCTTTTGCTGAGCTCTGATACCACTATGATGCAGAGGCATCCACACTATAACCTTACAATACAGCATGGATGTCTGCAGCCCATCATCACCATCATCATCATCATCATCATCATCATCATATTTGACTTGACACTGTCAGCATCATCATCATATTTCACCTGCCGACCGATATCCTCCTGCAGACAAGCCTTCGCACTTTCGCCTGTCAACAGCATCAGCTTATTCGATTAATGACAGCATCATCATGTTCGACCAGCACGAACATCCTCCTGACGTTCACTGTTCACTTCAACGACAACTTCCGTCTTCACTATCTTCAGCATCATGATATTCAACATCATGATAATCAACAGGATAAAGAACATCCGGTTCCTTCCATTTATCCTGATGATGACAAATCTTAACTCCTCGCACCGTCCCTTCCGATGCTTGCGTCACCCGATATCCTGATGACGTATATCCTGATGACGATGACGTCACCTGCAGTTCCTCAATATCCTGCTGCTCCGAAATATCCTGATGACGTATATCCTGCTGTTGGCCAAACTTAGCTTTTTCGGCCCGCGATCAACCCGATCTTCTTCCTGATGTCGACACGCTCCTCCTCGGCACCTCCTGATGATGATCACCCCGACGCACACTCACTTTATGCAACCAACCGCATCATGCCGATCTCCTCTTACTCGGATGGCGATGCCCGAAGCGACTGCAGGATATACGCAGAAATATCCTGATGATGCCGTTTTGGCAAACTTCCAACCTTAGCGGATTTTCACTGTTCTGATCCGCCGAACCTCCTGGGATGACTCGATCCACTCTCAGGGTGATCTTCCACACTTTATCAGCTCGACCTAGCACATGCCCATGCTAAGGTCTTCAACACCTTTCAGCCGCGATCCTGCACACCTGCATGCGAACAAACAAACTAAATCCTACCCTACTGTACATAACCATTCCACCGATCAGACGAATCAACCGGTGGAATGGATCAGTGAATCCATGAAACCACCAAACTGCAGATCGACTACACAAGGGAGATCAAACAGAAGATAAAAACAGGATCTTTATTGATTTCAAAGATGCAATACAATATACTGTTTCTCACACAGCACACTCTAACTCCTCTGCTCAATGCAATACTATCGATCGATGATCTACAGTCAACCGATCCTCATGCTTAAATAGATTTTCCTACGAGTACTACTGACCCGACTCCAAGCGGCTGGGAACTCTCCAGGCGGCTGGGAGGTCCAACCGAACATACATCATGACAACTGTCCTAACAAACTAGCTAAAAATAGTAAAAGCATGGTCAGCATGATCTTAGTATGATCAGCTTGACCTTATTACATGCATTTGGTCTTATCAGACCTTCTTGAAAACATAAACAAGACTCAAACTAACTAACTGCCTCATGAAGGCCAGCTGTCAGGTAGGTGCTCCTGCACCACAATTCCTAGATTGCTTGAGTCTTGAAGAGATTACATTCAATTGGGATCAAAAATACAATTGGCTGACTGGTATTTCATGGAGGAATAAATTGTGCTAAGATTTTATGGATCAGGAGTAGAGCCCCACAAAATTCCTATACATGTGACAGAAAGGGTTTTGCATTGGAACATATACTCGACAAATGGACAATACATATCAACTATACATTGTTAGTCAACCAAAGAAGAGCATATTCCCTTCCTTACCTTTTTCATGTGGAGGGTTCACATTCGAAAGAAAAACATTCACTATGGCACACCAAATTTTACAAATTTTTAATTTCATGTTGACTCTCACTGGAAGAATTACCCATGTGACATGATTAAAGCAAGGCTTCTATCCACTAAGAATATTGTAACTAGAATTCAACATCAAAATAAACCCCTGCTAGAAATATTGAAGAACAAGAATTCATGGGATGAGGTCAAAAAAGTAATGGAGGAAACCATTGCTGAGAAAGGTATTACTTTTGAACAATTGTCAGCAAAAATAATGGCATTGGACCTACAAAAAGAGGTAGAAATGCCAATCAGGAGGCCAGATAATTTTTATAAAATAGTTGCTCAACCATCTAGTTTTAAAAAAATAACAGTCTCTAAGAAGAGCTTGTATAGAGAAAGAGTGGACACAAACAAAAATAAATGCCTTTTCCAGTCTATGAGGAAGGATCTGGGTGATGCAAAAACTACTATAGACTTTGAGGAGATCTTAGAACATGAAGAGTTTAGAAAATTGTGGAATATAGAGCATCCCTCTGAAGTAGCCAATCATGAATCTAACGATGATACTAATAGGGAAATCAACCCTTGGATCCTAGTGTAGACTATGCATACAAACCTAGTTTGAGTGAGACCACAAAATAAATATATATCTTAGGGGCAACCATAGTAGAAAAATGGGTTATGAAGGGGGTGGTTTGGGGTCCAAAGGACAAGGCAAGACTTGGATGGTATCATAGTTAGACCCTAGAAGACCTGGTGATTTTCGAGGCATTGGAATCGATAAACAAGCCCAAGAGAATACAAGGACATATAGAACATTTTAATTTATTACAACTTCAAATCCTCAAGATGAGAGTCATATACAAGGAAATGGTGGATCTAATCTAGTGCTACTGGTGCCCATGGAATAGGAAGTAGTAGTGACCAAGTGCTATAATAACAAAATATTCAGAAGAGGTCATTACTAGAAGATACTATACAAAAACTCAATGATCAAGACCTTGTGAAGACTAAGAGGCAAAAGATTATAACATGTGAAGTTCCAAGTCCCAATACCTCTATTTTCACCTCAAAGGAATTATTTCCAAAAGGCACCACTGCTATTGTTAGTGTGACTAGGACAAGAATGGCTAATCCTCAACCTCAAATAATCAAAGATACCCCCGACACTACAAGTACTCCTTTTCTATTCAAGAATTCAATTGTGTCAGTAACTTCTCAGGTTTTGATTACAAAGCTAAGTTTAACAAGAGAGCAAAAAATTCTAAAAGACACAAGAAGCAAGTGCTAGAGAGTACAACTATTATAACTTCACAACCTACAACAACTAGGGTATTTCCTACATATAACCCAGATACAGAAACCACGGAGTACATGTTTGTTGTGCCCAAAGTTCAAAATAAACCATAGGATCAATCGCTCCGACTACGAGGTAAACACTATCCAAGTGGATATTTCTGGAATGAAATTTTTTGATAAAATTAATGTATCAAAAAAGAACAATGACATGGTGTACACATCATTGCTAAAGCAAGAGAGAGACAAAAATATGTTACAAAATCAAATAGAAAAGTTATAGGAAGACCCGTCAAATGAGAAAGCAAAGAGGAAAGTAGTTGATAAACAAGAGCAATGAATTAGAGAAAAGTATAAAAAAATCTGCCTCTACATCTATAAGCAATGAGAATGAACAGAAAAAGGTGGAACTGAATGAATTGAAGCAAAGGTTGGATGAAAGCATATAAAATTATGATAATGGAAGAGCTAATTCTAAAAAAATACAACAAAACTTGATAAAAGTCAAGGCCTTAGCAAAGACATTACAAGACAAACTAGACAAATAGAAAGAAGTATTAGAACTGTGGGAACATAAAATGGAGGAAGAGAGAAGAAGCACTAAAAAACTGTAGCTAGAGCTGAAGAAAGCATAAAATGAAATAAAGTCTTCCCAAAAAGGAGTATCTAAAGTTTATAGAAAAACAATAAGGCATATAAAACAAAACATTTGGGAGGAAATAATCCAGAGGATTGATGACTTTTGTAAATTGTTTGAATTGATTGATGGTTTGATACTACTGAATATGAAGCTCAAATAATATGTTGTTGACAACAAAAACATGACTTCAAGATAGAAAATTGCAAAGTAAATTTTGCAAACAATCTACAAAATTAGTGACAATGAATTGGCATCAAATGGAATTCACAACTGGATTGATGCCTCAATAAAGACATCATCTATCATTCAGAAGTGTACAAAGCTAGGTGAAGCACATGAATTTTAGGATCAAGCCGCAAAAATGATGTGGAAGCTACATAAAAAGTTGGAATACTTGAAAGAGCTTGGTTTTCCATGGGCTTTTGACAAAACAAAATGATACATTGGAAATGGTACTTTCAAAAATAAGGTGGAGGATACAATGAAGTTAGATTTGGATTAGTTTCCTTAGAAGCTAGATGAGGCAAACTTTTTGGATTCCATCAAACCATTGATAACCTTGAATGCAACTTTGATTGATACATTCAACTTACATTCCACTGTCAATTATGAATTGTTAACAAATTTACAAGTCATATTTAATGAGTTAGAACAAATTGAACTTCCATCAGATGAATAGTGGAGCATGCTAGAAAAGATGATAGAATGATTTGATACTATGAGTTTCCAACTCAATGTTGTGCAGAGTTATTTTTGAGCAATATATTGTAATACTGAACTATGTACATTGTATTCCTTCATTTGAAAATCAATATAAGACTCAAATCCATTTGTGTTCAAATTATATGTATTATTTAATTGCTTAATTCATGAAAAATCTAGTTTCTAGATACACATTAAACATTTGCTAATGTTGTATATGTTATTGTTGTTAGTATGCATTTAGTTGAATGCATGTAAAACTTATCAGTGTCACACAATAATAATATGTAATTATTAATAATATGTTAATTAATAAATGGAAATTAAAAAATGTGTAGAATTTAGATGCTAAAATAAAATCAAATTTGGGAACAATGTTTAAAATTTAGATTCTAAAATGAAACTTTGGAAAATAGTAGTATGTTAATTTATTATTTTTTAAATGAAAAATGTATATCCGGATTCAATGATAGCAAAATAAATATCATCAGCAATAGTTTAGAGTTTGGAATATGACATACATTATAAATACCTAGTAAGTGCTAAATCTCTTCCAGTTCCATTTGCCAAATCATCTCCTCACTTTGACCATGAGATTGAAGGTCATCCTGATCCTGGTCCTCATCTTCTTCACTCTGCATACATCCACTTAAGTGCACCTCATCACTACCACTACATGTGTTATTCATTGTGTCATTATCATATGTGCTAGTATGGTTTGAAGTGTTTCACAACCCTGTTCTTTCACATATAGACCTCCAAATTGTGAGTTCCCTTTTCAAAAGGAAAACATTAAATATCATACCTAGTTGTATGCATACTCAAGCAATTTTCCAAATTCTTGTCAAGTTTATTTCTTATCTTTGATTTTTAATAACCCTAATGCATTAAAAACTCTCTCATCCTCCACCAACCACAATATCATGGTTTGACATAAATCAACAAGTTTGAATGAAATGTTCTAATATTGAATCATGCAATATTTTGCAGAGCTAGATTAAGGTTGCTCAAAGCTTTGTTATCAATCCATCTTGGAAGGGACTCTCCATGAGTTTAAAATGTTCCATCATTGATGTTGCAAAATGGGTCAATTGCTTTGTAAGCTTAAATTTATTTATAATTCATTTTATTTTTTGTCCATTGAATTTTGAACTTTTGGAAAAATGATTGACCAAGGTCTTTATCTTATGAAAATCAGTCAATTGACAGTTGACCTAATATTAAGGATACACAACATACATGGCTTCAAAAAATTCATCACAAGGGAATCGATCTCTAATATATGAGTAAAGAGATATTGCAATATCCTTTAAAGTAGTTGTTGTCTCTCAGATTTGCACCCTTGCTGAGTTGTAGAACTTGGCAATCTGGAGAGAAACATGGGATCTTTCCAAGTTTTTGGGTCACTTGTGATGGAAAGAACCTCTGGAGAAGGTCAGCTTCTTGTTGATACTCCACCTAAACTACTTATACTAAGGTCTTTGCAGAGAAAGGGTAAGAAAGATTACATGAAAATGAAACCTACTGTCTAAGGTGATGCACCAAAAGATCATCAGAAAATACAGAGAAATGACATAGTTCAGAACCAGTAATAATAAGAATCCTTACACAACCCAGCAAATCATAATCCTTGCATCATTACTTTGTAAGAAGGCCAAATAACAACAGTCCTGCAAAGGAGAAAGAGGTTTTCTCACTACCCAAAACTGATTGTTATTCCTTGCACATCTCACAACTTGCAAAAATATGTAATCCCTGCATAAAGGCACCAACATGAAAGATAGCTCCAAGGACAAAGAATATCACCAAGATCTATACTAACACTGAGGACACACAATATCAGAAGAAATAGGAAGGTACAAACTGCTTATTACTGCCAAAAAGGTGTTACAATATTGTATATCTCTGAAAATGGGTTACAAGACTGTTCACTTCTGCAAAAGAACTCTGAAAATTACAATATACAAAGTAGTGAATGGCCAAAACTCTGAATAATGAACAAGAAAAAAGACTATATACTTCCTAAACAGCTGTAAACAGATAAACATCCACCACCTCCATTCCCGTGCATCTCATAAATGCCAACAAAATATCTCTCTAAAGTCCTCCAAAAAGGGTTCCTAAGGCATAAATGGTCAAGGCATGCCATCAACTATCATAAAGGCACCTAAAAATGTCATAAAATACCTTTAAATGATCTTTAAGGCTTCTAACATACGTCAGATCTGTGTCATAACTCTCCTGCAGCATCAGAAATATCTGATATTTTCCAAATAAATGACTTAAATACACTTTTTTCTGCATTTAATTAACATTCAACTAAGAGGCTTATAATTACACCACCTTAGTAAATGTTTTACAATTCAGAATCATACAGACTTATGCAGAAAATAACAACATTTATGACATAAAAAAAAACTCCATACCTCCTAGGCAAAATAATGCAATACATATACACGGTATATTTGTATCTCAAAGCCATGTCAAAACAAAAAAACTCACAACTCCTAGCCATCTCTATATGCATACATACTTCGTGTCATGCCTATACACGGTTCAAAGCAATATATTTTAAATGACCCTTATACCTCCATAGCTCCTCACCATGCCCTACATGCATTACATCAACTTATGGCTCCCAACAAACACCACCATGCCTTGTGGCCATACTTCATCCACCTTGTATCTGCCAACATACATTTTTATTCATCACCTTATATCTCTTAGCTGTGATATGCCTTGGCCGAATAAGGCATTCGACTTTGTGCTTCTCTTAAGGCTTTTTGACTTGTTTTTGGAAAAGAATCAAAAAGGCATAAAATCATGCCTCACAGCCCCCTTGATCATGTTAGGTTCAAACAAATGAAGTCTTGACCACGGGCCATACAAAAATGCAATGATGTTTTTTTTAAAGTAAAAGTAAAAAAAAACTCAAATACCATCTAGGTTATTCGACCCAAGGAGAAAGACCTAAAAATTGTTTCATTTGCATTTGTTTTCTTCATCTAAACTTGGCCGCCGCCACCATGGAGGGTTTGGGAGAAAACTTACATCATTGTCGATTTCTTGAGCATTCTGGCCATTTTTCGAAGGCAAATACAAGGTAAGTTGCATTTTTTTTGAGATTTGAACTCCATTTAGTCGATTTTGGGCCTCCAAGGCCATGATTTCAGGCCTCTGTGGTCGCTTTTTCTGTGTCTTGATGTATCTTTTCACTATTTTATGTATGGCCGACCCTCTGTTGTGTGAGGCCATCGTATGAAAGTCACTTGAGGGGAAGAAAATGTGATTTTACATAGTTAATGGCAGAAAACATCAAAGGTAACTCCTTAACTATCAAGTTTCCTTCATTTTTCTATTTCTTTTATCCTAATCCGTTGCCAGAGGCATGGTTTTAATGCATTTCTGAGCATATTGTCTGAAAAAACTACAAAACTTTACTTTCTCCTTTGGTATTTGCATTCCTTTGGCTCAAACAAGCACAACATATGATAAAAACTTGAAAAATCTACAAACAAACATCTCTGTGAGTTGTAAATTCAAAAATCTGTATTTTCTGAAACTTACTTTGACAGAAAACTTGAAAGAACATTATTTTCTTAATTTGCTTGCATGGTTTCGCCTTGCTGAAGCGCGATATGAGGGATTTTCTGAGTATATTCTTTAAATGAACTGAAAATCTTAGATTTGTCCTCTATATCTGCATTTTTGGGGTGGCTTGTTGATTTATTTTCTACGGTTTCTCTAACAAAACTCATAAAAAGACACCCTCGTGCATTCTGTTCCTGATTAGCTGTAGAAAAATCTGCACTTTCTTTGTTGGCTCTGAGATTTCGAGCATTCTGGGCATTTTGTAGTTTGAAAAGAGTTGAAACTTTGTATTTTTCCTCCATATTCTGTTGTTTTTTGGCTGTGACAAGCCCCAGTCTTAACAAAAAAACTTGAAAAAAAGACATGTATTACTACAACTCGAAATCTATATTTTCTCTGTGGCTATAGATCTATTTTCAAAAACTCCATTTTTTGTTGTTTCTCTTAGGGTTCTATAGCATTTGAACTTGGACAACAGAAAAACTATATTTTTCTTTGTAAATCTGCAATTTTTTATGTTCTGTCAGTAGCAAAAGGCTTGAAGAAACTTCATAGTTTTCACTCTGTATCTGCAGAAAAAACTAAAACTCTGCATCTGTCTAGTTTATTCTTTCATTGTTTTGGCCATTCTATCACTATAACAGTCTTTGATGATGGTAATAAGACTTTTGATGAAGACAATAATGACAACCTCTCAGATATTGAGAAAATGTAAATTGGGATATACCTGTTATCTCTTTTAAAGCATCTGCATCATTGACATTGTGTTCTCTTCTCATTGGTCTCTTGTCCTCATGAATGTTACCGAACCATATGACTAATCTTTGGCTCTTTTTAGGATCACTGTGCTTCAACAGTCTATTGCTTCTCTTTTACTTTATTCAAATCCTTTGTTCATGTACAAATAGGCACCACAAACCTTTATCTTGTGGCTCTCTGGAGATTACAAGACAAAGTTGACTATTATAATTATGTTATATTGCTATCTTTTATCCATGTTTCTATGTATGTGGTCAACTACTGCTCCAGATTGTGACTACTGCTATAAAACCTACTACCATCTTGAACTGATTGTCACAATTGACCTCATGGTCACTATCCTTCATTGTGTTTGGTCATGCAAAAAAACCTCATACTTCACATGGCTATATTGTCCTAAAAGCACTGTTTAGGATCTACATGTTGTCATGTGACTGTTTGCATGCCACCAACTTGTTGACCATGACTTGTTCATACACAGTACTGATTGCTCTTAGCTGCTTTATCAGTCTTTACGGGTCTACCTCCTCATATGTATATTACACTCTCTTATATTATTTTCTCTTTCTGTTGCTGAAGTGTGACTGGAAGAAAATATGAGCATATATTCGTGAAAATCTACATTTTTCTGGCATTGGATGTGAGCCTTAACTTATAAAATGACATCTCTACCCCTTAACTTGCTTTTGTGTCTTCCACTACTACTTTATGGCTATATGAGTATCTTTCTTCAACTATTATCTCAGATCTCTAAAAGAAGCATGATTGAGACACTTATATGATGTTTTGAACTGCCCTTCCAAAATAGTGCTGACCGATGATTGTTTATTTTGCATGCTTGTTCCTACTCCTGTAGATGATTATAGTCATACTTTTTCGTATGAGAAAGAAAGTGAAAGTTTTGAGCACTTATCTCCAGTGTGTTGAACTTTGTCTGTGCTCTTGTTGTCCTTAAGTGCTTGGCTTTTGTTGTCAATTATTGGCTGTCCTACCATGACCGAAACCTCTTGATAGCTATGATTAGCCTTCTGAATGTGCTCCTAGAGCTGTGCTTTTGCATTTGTTTATTGCATCTTTGATGTTCTGTAAGGTCTATGAGCTGGGCTCAACCCTTGTGGGAGCCACACTTCCTCCACTCATAATGTAACTGATGGATTAAATAGAAACATAATTACACATGTATCTGCACATGAAGCAAACATGTTAAGAAAAACAAGGACCCGCAGTCGATATACTTGATTTGTCTTCTCAAAAGTTTTTGTGACACTAACTGGTTTACTGCATCTAAAAACACAAACTGTATATTTATAGGTGTATATCATATGATGTATGATGCCCCGTCATTGCTCTAACAACAGTTTTCCAAAATTTTATGCAGATGACAAGGGGGAGCAAGGAGACAGTAGTTGAATGCGGGATATGCAGACAATCTAGGATGACACGAGACGCGGCAACAACATGAAGGCTCGTCATTCAGGCAATGAGGAGTCACCCTACCGCATATGCATATTTGCTTTTTAGCTCTTTTATAAATGTATAGTTTGTCTTTTCCATTTTGCAATGAAACAGTTAGTCTCATGGCTTGTGTGAGATCTTATACACTATCTGAATGCGACAATACAATTTAATCTCAATTGTATCAAATATGTGCATGGATATAACGTAGCAGAAATAAAATATATCTTTTTCTCTCCTTCAAAACTGGAAGCTCTACCTGATTGAGCTAGTAGTGAAATATGGGTAACATCTTTGGCGACATCTGCTATATGTTTGCCTGCTAAACATCAAACCAGTTGCCTGAAGCTTAACCATTGGGCATAGAGTCACACATACTTGACAAAACTTGAATAAACCTCTTCCTTTCTTGCCGCAACTCACCTCTGACTGCCATCTTTTCTTTTCCATCATGTGCTTGGGTATGGTTGGTGACGGTGAACCAAAACACTGTTACTGATGATATGCATCTACTTGATGAGTTAGAAGGGATAATCAACAAGAATACCTCCTTCCTAACTGCTGTGATTTATTACAGCTCTATGAGAACAAGTATGATGTATGACAGTGAATACATGTATTCACTGTCTCTTATGATGGTTGTACCACATACGACTGTAGTATATTACAACAATTTCAAACCTTGCACATAACCAGGCCCAGGAAAAACTAACAACTGTGCGGAAACGCACTTAGGGAAAAGAAATCTACAACTAATCTATTGTGCAGTAGCACTTATTCAACAACCAAAACTGCATGAAATGTGTACAAACACTCTAGATCCTACCTCAGAAGCAATGTTTGAGGTGAATCCCATTGATTGGGATTGGCTCGATGTCACCATCTAGCTTAGACAACTAGAAAGCATTATGCTATTTGCATTCTGAAACAATGTACGACCCACTCCAAAAAGAGTCAAACTTGGAGTGCTTCCCAGGTTTGCTTTTCAACAATCCCACTTCAGCACTATGTCACCCTCCTGGAATGTTCTTGGAGATGCCCTTTTGTCGAAAGACCTTTTCATTTGGGCTTGATGATGCTCTATGTTTCTCATAGCATCATTTCTGGTTTCTTTGAGCTTGACCAGTTGAGCTAGCCTTACCATGATAGGGCCTTCCTCTAGCATGTCCAGCTGATTTACCAAATCAAGTGTTGGTAACTCAAGTGTGATAGGAAGCCTTGCTTCCCTGCCATACACTAACATGAAAGGTGAATGTCCTGTTGACCGTTTTGTAGAGATTATATCAGCCCATAGTGCTAATTCTAACTGTGTTCCAGGATCTCTGGTTGCCCTCCATGGTCTTCTTGATGATTCTAATCAGGTTCTTATTTGTAGATTGTTCTTGATCGTTGCCTTGCGGATAGTAATTTGAGGATGTATTGAGATAAATGCCATTCCTTACAGCCCAATCAAAAATTCTAGAACCAACGAAAGCAAGGGCATTATCTGAAATGATGGACTTAGGCACTCCAAATCTGATAACTAGCTCTTCATAAAAATTCAAAACAGTAGACTCATTAGCTTCCTTAAGTGCGACTGCTTCAGTCCACTTAGTGAAATAATCAGTGGTTGTAAGAACCCGGCTAGCGCTGGATGAAGGGTTTATAACCCCAATAAAGTCTAATCCCCACCTCATAAAGGGTTGTTCCACCTGAACTGGCTGCAAAGGTAAGGCTACCAACTTTTTTTTTCTGGCAAATAGAGCACATTCCTTGCATTTTCTGACCCATAAGTGTGCATCTTTAAACAAACTAGGCCAATAATAGCCACCTTTCATTACCTTAAGAGTTGTTCCTCTAGGTGAAAAATGGCCTCCAGCTGACCCTTCATGAAATTCATGCAACACCTCTTCTACTTGGTTAGGTCCAATGCATCTCAGCAATACTCCATTAAAATCCTTCCTAAAAAGCAAGTCATTAATGAGCACATAAGGTATGGACTGCAACCTGAAATACCTTTGTTTGGCTCTATCCAAACCCTGAGGACACTCGTCGGTCTACAAGAAATGAACCATTTCTTGCACCCAATCTGCAACAGGATCTGAAACAGTTGTTTGTTCTTGATCTTGCATTGATAGAACAGCTTCTTGATCACGTTCTCCTTTGCTGGTAACACCATCGGCAAGCTGTTCACATAGCCCTTTTCCTCTGACCAACTTAGTAACCTTAATGTCTACGTCATACTCCATGACCTTAGTCACCCAACCAACGCTCTTATCACTGAGATCTTTACTTAGCAGAAATTCTTTCACGCTCAGATGAGCAACCATTAAATTAATCCTGTTACTTGATAACATGTGTTTAAACTTTTTTAAACTTCTTATAACAACAAGTACATGTTTCTCAACAAAAGTGTACCTCAGCTCATAGTCTTTCAATGCCTGACTAAAAAAAGCTAACGGCTGCTCCATTTGTAGCTCATTTTTTTGTACCAACATAGCTAAAACATAATCAATATTACCATATGCATACAAGGTAAAATCCTTAGAAAAACTAAGATTTAGTAGTGTAGGTGCAACAGCCAAAGACTCTTTGATAAGCTTAAAACTCTATTTTCCGTCCCTAGTCCAACTGAAAGACATGTTCTTCCTCAACATAGCAATCAATGGATTTAACAAATCAGCAATATCAGGGATGAATCTCCTAATGAAGTTGATTCTACCAATGAAACTTTGTAGTCCCTTCTTGTGTGCTGGTAAAGGCAGAGCCAAAATCGCACTTATTCTCTCAGGATCAATGGTGATGCCTTGCTTCAACACCATATAACCAAGCAATCTGCCCTCATGGATAGCAAACACACATTTTTTGGGATTAAGTGATATCCCAAACTCCCTACACCTCTCAAAAATCTGCCTTAGGTGATTGAGATGATCTTTGGCTTCTTTAGAGAAGACAGTAATGTCATCATGGTAGACTAGGATGATCTTGTACATCAGCTCCTGAAAGGCCATATCCATTGCCTTTTGGAAGGTTACTCCAGCGTTGGACAAACTGAAAGGCATCTTTTTGTAAGCCATAGTCCCCCATTTTGTGGTGAAGGATGTTTTGTACTAGCCTTCCTCCTTTACTAAAATCTGATTGTATCCGGAATAGCCGTCCAGCAAGGAAAACCTTTCTGATCTTGAAACTACTTGGAGTATCTACTCCATGGAAGGTAAAGGATGACGGTCTTTCAAAGAAGCTCTATTCAAGTCCTAAAAGTCTACACACAACCTTATCTCCCTATTTTTCTTCCTAACTGACACAAGATTGGAAACCCATGAGGTGTGTTTGATAGGAAAAATTATGCAACTCTCAATCAGCTTATTCAGTTCCATCTTCATGAGAGGCTCTAATTTAGGATTCAAAGGCCTCTGTTTTTGCCTAACAAGCTTGGCATCAGGTTCCAACTCAATGGTGTGTTGAGCAAGCTAGGGATCAAACCCCTTTAAATCACCATATTCCCATGCAAAAATGTCACTAAATTCTTGGAATAGCTGAATAAATGCACATCTTTCCTTTGATGTACATACCTTGCCCAGTTTAAGGAGTTTACCCTTAAAGATCTCAAATTCTTCATAATGATCTTACTAAACCTGTAGGCTGGACCTGGGTTTTATAGCTTCATCATCAGTGTTAAAGATGGATTCTAAGGTGACCAAACCTTTTGGCATCTTGTTATTTTTTAGCTGAATGATTTGGTCACTGTACTGGTGATGTAGCTTCCCCTGGTTGGCATGAGAGAATTCAGCTTCCTCTCTCAAGAAATTTACAATATGCTGATCACTGTCAAACACCTGCTAATGTATGTTATTATCTGGCACAACAGGCCTGACAACAATCTTAATATGCTGATTTTTTTTACCATTACTGATTTCCTTGGGAATGTCAAATTCTGCCCCTACAGCAACCAGTCTATCAACATGTTTATTCTAATTTCTGGGTATGTAGATCAAATTGAATGCATCAAAACCTTCCAAAAGGTCCCATACTCTATGCTTGTAAGACTTGAGCAGGTTATTTTTCATGACATTAAGCTTTCTCACCTGATTTACAACCAGTTCGTTGTCCCCATAAACTTTCAGATAGCCAATACCTCTTTGTCTTGCCCATTCTAGGCCTTGAATTAGAGCTTCATATTTAGCCATGTTGTTAGTGTAGCTGAAACAAAATCTGAAAGTTGAATAGTACTTTTTAGCCTTAGGGGAAACAAGCATGCATCCACCTCTAGCACCCATTCTACTCCTTGAGCTGTCAAAAAATAGCTCCTAGACCTCATTTTCTTGCTGCCCATTCTGTTGTTCTGTACTTTTTTCAATGTTAGGCAGAAATAAATCAGCCTCATGCATCTATACACTCCCAAACCAACCTCATCCAGGTGTTCACACAGCTCAACCACTTGAGATTGATCTGCCCATTCATCAAGAAGGACCTCTGGTATGCCTTCAATCAACATATTGCCTTCTTGAACAGCAAGTTGTTCCTTTTCTGATTCACTTGCAACCAAGTTGGCATTGACGAGGCGTGTAGTGTAAGGCTCAATATGGTCTTTAGCAATGGGCTCTAACTTGATAGTTACCTTAGTGTTGTACCTGGTTCTGAACAGCATATGAGACCAATCTGAGGATAGGTAACCTCCTAACTTTGTTGTAAAATCCCTTGACAAGCAAATGGCAAAATAAGGAGGTAACTCAATAACATATATGTCCTGCGGGATAGAAAAATTTAGGTAGGCATGCAGAGTTAAACTCAGTCCTTTGATGACACCCACTGTATTAACAGCAGTTCCATCCAGCTAAACAACTCCCTTCTCTAATGGCTCATATTCAATGCCCAACTTGTCAACAATCTATTTGGGCATGACAGAACTACTAGCACCTTAGTCTATCATGCAGTTATGAACTAGATGATCCCCTATGATCAAAGATACGTAAAATGGTGGGGTTTGACCTCTGAAGTTTGATGTTCTACATTTTTCTCAAGGTTACTTGTCAAAACAGCTTTGGACTTACCTAGATCAGACTCTTGAGACAGCATTAAATTTGACAAGGCTGATTGGAGCAGGTCTTTTTGGCCAGGGATACTCAGGGAATCCCACATAGTCATGGATACATTTACCTTTTTCATATGCTCAAGGATATTGAAAGTAGATGTACCTAATTTAGCTTGGCTTTTGGGGGAAGCCACATCACCTTGAGTGCAAGTTGGTTGAACTGATGGATTAAGTTGTTCCTTGCCTATCAAAGGATGATCCTTTGATAGGACCCGAGTTTTTTCAGCCTTTAATGGGTTAGAAACACCTTGACTGATGTTCGACACTTGATGCCCATGAGTTTGAACTTTACCAGCTTGCTGCCCCTCATCAATAGCCCTTTTCTTGCTACGTGTATTGTCTACAACTGAAGCACCAATCTGGTTCATACCGCAGAATTCTTCTCCTTGCTAGTTGAGGAGTGTTGTTTCATGTGCCTGTTCTTCTTGCTGTTGAATAGTAGGTTCTATAGGCATATTAGACTGCACTGCTGGACTGTTCTAAACCATTAGAGCTTGGTTAATCACCCCACTGCACATGTATTTTGGTTATGGGGCTGGTTACAAGGAAAGCACCAGTCATATTCTTGAGCAAAATTGTTTTGCGTGGGCACAACCTCTTTAGAGGAACTGGCAGCATTTGGATTGTAGGCCTGATAAGGTCTAGAGTTAAAGGCTTGCCTCGGGCCTTGATTATTAGGCTGATAAGGTGGCCTATTTGGCTAATTTTAATGGTAATTAGACTGGAATGGGGGCTGATAAGGTCTGAAATTTTGACCTTGCTACCTCTTGAGCTTCACAATCTCATTACCAAATGATTGCAGCAGTCCTTTGATTTCTTGTAACTCAAAAGACTGGGTTTGAACAACATTTTCTAACTTATTTAGCTGCGCATTAGGTGTTGGTAAAGCTGGCACAGTAGGTATAACAGCTATAAGAGGCACATGCATTGGCATTGGTAGCTAAATAGCTGGGAATATTGGCAAAGGAGGCCTAGGGGTGATTTTACCAGCCTGTATGAGGCTGTTTTCAGCTCTTATGGCTATGGCATAAGCATGTGGTAAGGAATTTCCTCCCATGGATTGAATCATGATAGAAATGTCATTGTTTAAAGCTCTTAAATAATATAAGAATGCATGGTTAGCTGTAGGCCTTACCATTGGTGGGATTCTATCCCACGTCTTTTGAAAATGGTGATTGAAGTCTGACATAACTTCGTGAGGAGCTCTTTTGATTGTAGACAGCTGTTCCACCAATGACAAATGGTCTTATTTGTCTTCAAAGAAGCTGCAGAACTCCTCTCCCAAATGGTCCCATGAATCTATGGAGTTTACCGGTAGGCTTCTGAACCATTGCAAAGCCTTCCCTTTGAGAGAAGCTGCTAATAACCTGATTGTGACATTCTCTTCTGTCACATGATGGACAGCACACAGGTTTGCAATGTCTTTTATGTGTTCAGCTAGAGTAGTCTGATCTTCACCATTGAAATATGGTAAACTTTTCAAGGCAGCAACAGGAATATCATCATGCTAAGTTAAATTCAGTGGGCTGCCCTGGTTGAATTTAACAAAAGGCTGATTCCTGACTACAGGAAGCATTGTAACTGGGATTCTTGGGACAGTATGAGCTCCAACAGAAGGAGGAGTAGACTTGGCTCTTCTAGAATAGACATGAGTCTTTTTGGGTTTCTCATCTGTTATCCCTCTTCTCCTAGGTGGGGATATTTGCAAATATTCAAAAGAAGAAGAACTGCTTCTGGTTTGTATCCTTCTCATAAGCAAAAATATACTGATTTGCTAAACCAAAGCTCAGAGTCACCAGATATGCAGGTTTTAACCTCTTACAGGTCTAAAAATCACTGGCTGCACATCAAAACTAGCAATAAAAGGTAGTATTTGAACTGTTTCTAATTCCACAGTCCCACCGAGCGTGCCAAGAACTGTTGTCTCTCATATTTGTACCCTTGTTGAGTTGTAGAAATTGGCAATCTAGAAAAACATGGGATCTTTCTAGGTCTATGGGTCACCTATGATGGAAAGAACCTCTAGAGAAGGCTGACTTCCTATTGATACTCCACCTAAACTACTTATACTAACATCTTTGCAAAGAAAAGGGTAAGAAAGATTACATGAAAATGAAACTTACTGTCTTAGGTGATGCACCAAAAGATCATCAGAAAAATACAGAGAAATGACACAGTTCAGAACCAATAATAATAAGAATCCTTACACAACCCAGCAAATCATAATCCTTGCATCATTACTTTGTAAGGAGGCCAAATAACAACAGTCCTGCAAAGGAGAAAGAGGTTCTCTCACTACCCAAAATTGATTGGTATTCCTTGTACATCTCACAACCTGCAAAAATATGTAATCCCTGCATAAAGGCACCAACATGAAAGACAGCATCAAGGACAAAGAATATCACCAAGATCTATACTAACACTGAGGACACACAATATCAGAAGAAATAGGAAGGTACAAATTGCTTATTACTGCCAAAAAGGTGTTACAATACTGTATATCTTTAAAAATGGGTTACAAGACTGTTCACTTCTGTAAAAGAACTCAGAAAATTACAATATACAGAGTAGTGAAAGGCCAGAACTCTAAATAATGAACAAGGAAGAAGACTATATACTTCCTAAATAGCTGTAAACAGATAAACATCCACCACCTCCATTCATGTGCATCTCATAAATGCCCACAAAATATCTCTCTAAAGTCCTCCAAAAAGGGTTCCTAAGGCATAAATGGTCAAGGCATGCCATCAACTATCATAAAGGCACCTGAAAATGTCATAGAATGCCTTTAAATGATCTTTAAGGCTTCTGACATACGTCAGATCTATGTCATAACTCTCCTGCAGCATCAAAAATATCTAATATTTTCCAAATAAATGACATAAATACACTTTTTTCTGCATTTAATTAACATTCAACTAAGAGGCTTATAATTACACCACCTTAGTAAATGTTTTACAATTCAGAATCATACAGACTTATGCAAAGAATAACAACATTTATGACATAAAAAAAAACTCCATACCTCCTAGACAAAATAACGCGATACATATACATGGTATATTTGTATCTCAAAGCCATGTCAAAACAAAATAACTCACAACTCCTAGCCATCTCTATATGCATACATACTTCGTGTCATGCCTATACACAGTTCAAAGCAATATATTTTAAATGACCCTTATACCTCCATAGCTCCTCACCATGCCCTACATGCATTACATCAACTTATGGCTCCCAACAAACACCACCATGCCTTGTGGCCATACTTCATCCACCTTGTATCTTCCAACATACATTTTTATTCATCACCTTATATCTCTTAGCTGTGATATGCCTTGGCCGAATAAGGCATTCGACTTTGTGCTTCTCTTAAGGCATTTTGACTTGTTTTCTGAAAAGAATCAAAAAGGCATAAAATCATGCCTCATGGCCCCCTTGATCATGCTAGGTTTGAACAAATGAAGTCTTGACCACAGGCCATACAAAAATGCAATGATGTTTTTTTTTAAGTAAAAGTCAAAAAAAACTCAAATGCCATCTAGGTTATTCAACCCAAGGAGAAAGACCTAAAAATTGTTTCATTTGCATTTGTTTTCTTCATCTAACCTTGGCCGCCGCCACCATGGAGGGTTTGGGAGAAAACTTACATCATTGTCGATTTCTTGAGGATTCTGGCTGTTTTTCAAAAGAAAATATAAGGTAAGTTGCATTTTTTCTAAGATTTGAACTCCATTTAGTCGATTTTGGGCCTCCAAGGCCATGATTTCAGGCCTCTGTGGTCGCTTTTTCTGTGTCTTGATGTATCTTTTCACTATTTTATGTATGGCCGACCCTCTGCTATGTGAGGCTATCATATGAAAGTCACTTGAGGGGAAGAAAATGTGATTTTACATAGTTAATGGCAGAAAACATCAGAAGTAACTCCTTTACCGTCAAGTTTCCTTCATTTTTCTATTTCTTTTATCTGAATCCGCTGCCAGAGGCGCAGTTTTAATGCATTTCTGAGCATATTGTCTGAAAAAACTACAAAACTTTACTTTCTCCTTTGGTATTTGCATTCCTTTGGCTCAAACGAGCACAACATATGATAAAAACTCAAAAAATCTGCAAACAGACGTCTCTATGAGTTGTAAATTTGAAAATCTGTATTTTCTGAAACTTACTTTGACAGAAAACTTGAAAGAACTTTATTTTCTAAATTTGCTTGCATATTTTCACCTTGTTGAAGCGCGATATGAGGGATTTTCTGAGTATATTCTTTAAATGAGCTGAAAATCTTAGATTTGTCCTCTGTATCTGCATTTTTGGGGTGGCTTGTTGATTTATTTTCTACTGTTTCTCTAACAAAACTCATAAAAAGACACCCTCATGCATTATGTTCTTGATTAGCTGTAGAAAAATCCACACTTTCTTTGTTGGCTCTGAGATTTTGAGCATTCTGGGCATTTTGTAGTTTGAAAAGAGTTGAAACTTTGTATTTTTCCTCCATATTCTATTGTTTTTTGGCTATGACAAGCCCCAGTCTTAACAAAAAAACTTGAAAAAAGACATATATGTATTGCTACAACTCAAAATCTATATTTTCTCTGGGTGGCTGTAGATCTATTTTCGAAAACTCCATTTTCTATTTGTTTCTCTTAGGGTTCTGTAGCATTTGAACTTGGACAATAGAAAAACTGTATTTTTCTTTGTAAATCTACAATTTTCTGTGTTCTGTCAGTAGCAAAAGGCTTGAAGAAACTTCATAGTTTTCACTCTATATCTGCAGAAAACACTAAAACTCTGCATCTGTCTGGTTTATTCTTTCATTGTTTTGGCCATTCTGTCACTATAACAGTCTTTGATGATGGTAATAGGGCTTTTGATGAAGACAATAATGACAACCTCTCAGATATTGAGAAAATGTAAATTGGGATATACCTGTTATCCCTTTTAAAGCATCTGCATCATTGACACTATGTTCTCTTCTCATTGGTCTCTTGTCCTCATGAATGTTACCGAACCATATGACTGATCTTTGGCTCTTTTTAGGATCACTGTGCTTCAATAGTCTATTGCTTCTCTTTGACTTTATTGAAACCCTTTGTTCATGTACAAATAGGCACCACAAACCTTTACCTTGTGGCTCTCTGGCGATTACAAGACAAAGTTGACTATTATAAGGATGTTATATTGCTGTCTTTTATCCATGTTTCTCTGTATGTGGTCAACTACTGCTCCAGATTGTGACTACTACTATAAAACCTACTACCATCTTGAACTGATTGTCACAATCGACCTCATGGTCACTATCCTTCATTGTGTTTGGTCATGCAAAAAAACCTCATACTTCTCATGGCTCTATTCTCCTAAAAGCACTGTTTAGGATCTACATGCTATCATGTGACTGTTTGCATGCCACCAACTTGTTGACCGTGACTTGTTCATACACAGTACTACTGATAGCTCTCAACTGCTTTATCAATCTTTACAGGTCTGCCTCCTCATATGTATATTACACTGTCTCTTATATTATTTTCTCTTTCTATTGCTGAAGTGTGACTGGAAGAAAATATGAGCATATATTCATGAAAATCTGCATTTTTCTGGCATTGGATGTGAGCCTTAACTTATAAAATGACATCTCTGCCCCTTAACTTGCTTTTGTGTCTTCCACTGCTACTTTATGGCTATATGAGTCTCTTTCTTCAATTATTATCTCAGATCTCTAAAAGAAACATGACTGAGACACTTATATGATGTTTTGAGCTTCCCTTCCACAATAGTGCTGACTGATGATTGCTTTTTTTGCATGCTTGTTCCTACTCCTGTAGATGATTATAGTCATACTTTTCGTATGAGAAAGAAAGCGAAAGTTTTGAGAACTTATCTCCAGTGTGTTAAACTTTGTCTGTGCTCTTGTTGTCCTTAAGTTATTGGGTTTTGTTGTCGATTGTTGGTTGTCCTACCATGACCAAAACCTCTTGATAGCTGTGATCAGCCTTCTGAATGTGCTCCTAGAGCTATGCTTTTGCATTTGTTTATTGCATCTTTGATGTTCTGTAAGGTCTATGAGCTGGGCTCAACCCTTGTGGGAGCCACACTTCTTCCACTCATAATGTAACTGATGGATTAAACAGAAACATAATTACACCTGGATCTGCACATGAAGCAAACATGTTAAGAAAAACAAGGACCTACAGTCGATATACTTGATTTGTGTTCTCAAAAGTTTTTGTGACACTAACTGGTTTACTGCATCTGAAAACACAAACTATATATTTATAGGTGTATATCATATGATGTATGATGCCCCGTCATTGCTCTAACAACAGTTTTCCAAAATTTTATGCAGATGACAAGGGGGAGCAAGGAGACAGCAGCTGGATGCGGGATACGCAGACAATCTAGGATGACATGAGACGCGGCAACAACATGAAGGCTCGTCATTCAGGCAATGAGGAGTCACCCTACCACATATGCATATTTGCTTTTTAGCTCTTTTATAAATGTATAGTTTGTCTTTTCCATTTTGCAATGAAATAGTTAGTCTCATGGCTTGTGTGAGATCTTATACACTTTTTTTTTAATACAAATTGTTGATCTTACAAAAGATTTGTACATTTTCTTAAGTCTGAAAAACATCTAAATACGACAATACAATTTAATCTCAATTTGTATCAAATATGTGCATGGATATAACGCAACAGAAATAAAATGTATCTTTTTCTCTCCTTCAAAACTGGAAGCTCTACCCGATTGAGCTAGTAGTGAAATCTAGGTAACAATAGTACTTACAAAATTAACAATGTTGCTAAAATCTTCCCTTGTAACAGGTACTTCTTTGATAGTGTGTCTAATCCTAGTAAAATGGTGCATTGGTATCTCATATCCCCATACAGAGACACATAACTCCTTGCTTGCATTAAACTATAAAAAATTAGCAGGATTATTCACATTTGTCATCAAGTGTTAGCTACTAAATTTTGGACTTATGAATGTCTGCTATGATAGATATAGATTACTGAGGGTCATGCATATGATTTTATGCAGTTTAGTATATTCTTAAATATACACAGTTATTTCTTGGGATTTTTTCACAAGAATGTTCATTTCCTCCAGCATGGGAAGAATATCAGATAAAGTTAAGAGTGTCTCTATGTCACTTAACCTATGTAAGAGGTCGGGAGCTCTGTCTAACATGAGGTAATGTTCATACATTACTCTAATCAAGGATTAATATTCTTAAAAAACTTGTTGCACTGGTCCATGAAAGGAGATCCATCTGGTATCAACATCCTTAAGAAGCTTGTTTCCACAGTTATTCCCTTAGAAAAATTTTGAAATTCCAAAAACCATTTGGGACTTCAACAGAAGTATGAGTACAACTCGCACACTAGATCTTCAACTTTTGATACTGCAGAAAACTTGCTCACAATTTTAAATGTTAAATTCATTATGTGGGTTGTGCAGTGAATGGCTAACATGTATGGTGAAAAAGAAGTTTGTAGCTTTACGCAAAAACCATTCCTATGACCTTTCATTACTAAAGCTCCATTGGCCCCTACACACCAATTTTTTGGCAATTGTGTACTCATCCATACCTCTAGAAATTTCATTCAAAGATTTCTTAACTAGTTCAAATAGATTTTGTGATGTTGCATTCACCTTCCTTTTATAAATAGAGAGTAGATGAGGTTGGCGAGCATGTTTTTCTATAGTATACACATGCATACATACCCAAGAAGTATTATCTACTATTGTAACTTACTCTAAAGATAATGAAATAAAATTTGACTCTTATTTTTTCCTGTAAGTCTTGTTTTTCCACCTCAACAAGACAACTTGCCCATTCCCATCCACTATTTGTTGTTAAATGTGTGTTAGGAAAGTTAGGAACACCCATAAAAGATAATAAACTATTATATTCTAGCTAGTCTGTCATAGGATGCCCTCTGGTCAAAATATTAAAAACAACACTCAACTGAACAATTTTTGCCATTTGTGTTGCTCCCATCATATTTCCAAATTAAGCTTCATTTGAACCTCCACATGTAGCAAGTTTCACCTTTCTTTGCATATGCGCATCACATTTGAGGGCATTCTTAACATGAAGACATTCTTCCTTTGTTTTCATCTTATCACTGATTTTTCAGTTTCATCTATGATTTGTTTTTCATAAACTTTACCAATATGTTATTCTATAGCGTCAAGTTTTAGCTACAACTTTTTGTCCCTACAATATTTCCAACTATAAATCTTACACTTGCATTCTGTTGGAGGTTCATTTTTGTTTGCATTCTCCATTAGTTCAATGAATGGGTACTTTGACACCCAATCAATATAAAAATTCCTTGTCATATCCCACTCACACCTCATTTTTCTTTTGGCTTTTCTTTTCCCCTTTCTTGTAACTATAGGATCTACATCTTCGTTATCACTTATTAAGGTCAATTTATTCATATTATCATTCCTACTACCCTAGGTATCCCCTACAACATCATCTACAGTATTGTCATATGTGTTAGTGAACTCATTCCAACTACCTTGGGTATCCCTTGGAACATCATCTATGGCATTTTCATCTACGACATTGTCATATGCATCAATGAATTCATTCTGATCTTTCTCTGAGGTATTTCCTTGTTCATTAATATATGGTACAAGTGTTGATGGCGTAGCTCCATTTGATGGAGCACAAACATTACCAAAGTACGACATTATGTTTCTACATTTTCATGATAACCTCCCTTCACCATTTTTAGGAAACTTGTTCCTTCTCGACATCTCTTACGAAATAAAAGCTACCAAAAAATATCTTTTTGTTTAAGGAGTCATAGAATATAGATCCATGGGTCCTAGATGTTTCCCTACTTAATATCATTTGTAACAAAAAATAATTAAAATGAATCTTATAACATTGTAAAGAAATGATCAATTACCTTTAGACTTTCCCTGACTCGCTAATGCTCATAGTTGTAACTTTCCTATTATCCGAATTGAGAACTCGGAGAAGAATAAAATGTGTAAAAGATTAATCAGAGTTTACATTGTATTTATATCAATTTATATTTGGAAAATTAAGTAGGATTTTTAAACGGTGGAGTAATAATTTGGCAAATCCTGTGTGATTATAAAATGGTGCATATAAATGTTGGGAGAATTGGACCTCAATCAAACACATACATTGTAATTTTCAAGGTGATTATAGCCCTTGGATTAGCATATAGTTATAATGACATTGGCAAAATGGGTCCTCATAAAAGGTGAACTTCTAATGCTATTGGCGAATATGTGGGTAAATTAAAATATGCCTCTGAAATTCAAGGCAAATTACTGTTAGAAACATGTATGTTAGTGTGGAAAAAATATTAGTTACAAATACCTCATAAAATAAATTGGTGGTGAATTGAAATGCATTTGATCGATAATTCATAAAATTTAGGCGATTTGGCCCCTGTCAATTGCAATATATTTTCTAAATTTAAAGATACGAACTATTTGCCAGTTAGCAAAGATTCACCACTAAAAAACACTACTCACTATGTTGACCACCCCTTGTGATTCTTGTAATGTATACAAAAAGTGGGATATTTTTTTTATTATGGTAAGCAACAAACTAGGGTGTTGAACCATTTACAAAAAATCCACAAGGGCAAAGAAAAATAGGCCATAGACAGGCCACGACAAGTAGACCAAAAACACACTAACATTAGTAAACCATATTATAGAGCATAGTCTTAGGCATTAACCAAAACCAAAAACAAGAAACAAAACAAACATGAAACCTAGGAGAATAACTAACCCCAGTCATCATTAAGGGATCTATACATTTCCTCATAATTGACAAAAGTGTTAGCAACTAAACCATGCCTCTTGAGTTCAAGGTCCTACAACACCGACAATTTAGTGGTAGACACATGCATCACCTTCGTGCTGAAGGTATCCATCACCTTTAGTTTTCCTTCCAAAGTCACAACCTCCGACTTCTGCTCAACAACCTCCTTAGCAACCTGATCGCACTTAGAGCACTCCTTCTAAACAAGAACATACTTATTCTATAGCTCCAAATCTTTAGATTCAGAATAAGGGGTGTTCATTTCATCGAATAGACTACCCCCTTCCTAAAATTGGACTCCACTTCTGGGGTAAGAACCACTTTCTAAATCTCCACATCTTCCTCCTAGAAAGAGTCACTCGACTCCTCTAAAATATTAAGTACAACACTGACAATTTAGTGGTAGACACATGCATCACCTTCGTGCTGAAGGTATCCATCACCTTTAGTTTTCCTTCCAAAGTCACAACCTCCGACTTCTGCTCAACAACCTCCTTAGCAACCTGATCGCACTTAGAGCACTCCTTCTAAACAGGAACATATTTATTCTGTAGCTCCAAATCTTTAGATTCAGAATAAGGGGTGTTCATTTCATCGAATAGACTACCCCCTTCCTAAAATTGGACTCCACTTCTGGGGTAAGAACCACTTTCTAAATCTCCACATCTTCCTCCTAGAAAGAGTCGCTCGACTCCTCTAAAATATTAAGTTAAGGAGTTTGAATTTTCGCAAGCCTATTGGATTGCCTAATACTCAGTCTCATATATTTTTGGTCTCCAGACTTCACCTTATCAGTGCCAGTATCCTTATCAACCTCCTTCTCCATAACAATAGCATTAGTATCATCCTTAGTAGAAACCTTCTCAACCCTAGGTTTCCCTTTAGATATGAACACAATATTCCCCACAAATTTACTCTCCTCCTCATACTGAATAGGGTCTCCCATAGGTTTCTTAGCCTTAGACTTTTTGATGGGGAAAGAAAGGCTTCTCTTCTCCCATAACTACTTTGTATCCTAATATCCCATCAGACTATTCTTCAAATTGAAAATCACCATAGTCGCCTCTTTTTGAGAAGACGAACTAGGGATACAAGAAGAGGATTTAAGAATAGGAGGAGCAGAGGGTTTTAAACCAGGTTCTTCAGTCTATCCCTCGATGACATCATTTGTGGAGGAATCTACCATAATGGACACTTGTATTTTCTATATAGAGTGAGGTGAGGGGGACCCAACAACAACAGGGTATTAGCCTTTTTACCTGAGGGGGCATTTGACTCAGCTTGTAAAATATTTTGTTTACCCTTGGAGGAAGACCCAACCTTAGCAGGAGAATAGGAATCCTTCCCCTCTAGACTCTTATTAGGAGAACCCTCAAAAAGACATGATTTAATGGGCTTCAAGAGCAAAGAGCCAAGTGAAAATGATAAAGACAAATAATCAAGCCTTGGTGCAGGGGACAACAATAACATTAGGGTTTTTGGTAAGAGCATCCTTCGTAGTTTTCACAGAGGATTCCAAGGACAATAGTAGATAGAAGGGAAGACCTGATAAGAACCTTGTGCCTAAAATGGTTGAGGGTGAAGTGGTAGTGATACCCTTGTGCGACTATATTAGTTGCACTATTAGACCTTGACGGTTTGAATTATAGTTGACATGTGGTCATTTTGAGGACTATTTGGACATTTTTCAATTTTATCTTGTGCTTGATTAGACAGATGAGTTGTTGTAGGATGATGATATATCTTACATGCTTGATTATATTATGAATTCCATGATGTTGGATGTGTATTATAAATGATGCAATTGAAATGATTTAACTAGATGTTCAAATTGATGAAATATTAGGTGATTTATGATCCTGATTGTGTGATTTAAAATACAGTTGATTTGAGAATCAAGTGAATGTTATCATGTGATATTTATGAGTGTATGATGTGTGTGTTTCCCTATTTCTTGTTGCTTCGGCTATCTGGATATATATACTACATGTGGGTACTAATGTGCATTGAAGTGTGTAGACTAATTCCATTGCCAATGGAAATCGGAGGTCCACGACTCTACCCATGTTTAAAACCAGTGATGCTCAACCAAGTCCCTCCCAAGGACTATGGTGTTGTTTGGTTTTAATTGCATGATTAAATTGATGTAATTTTTGTAACTTTCACCCTTTTTATTTATCACCTTGATGTGTTGTAAGATTGTAATGTTTTGGTTTGCATAATTTTGGTGCTAAATGTTTTTGAGCCCTTTTCATGTGAATTTATGAGTTTTATAGTGTTAATTATGGTCAAATAATGACCCTAGGTCATACTCCTAGGGTCTAGGGCCATTCTTAGCATGTTTAAACTTGTTTTAACCCTTGTATGGTCACCTAAACTTGGCCCTTGAGTCAAGTGACGAGTTTAGTGAAATATACCAAGCCAATTTTTTTCACTTTTCCAATTACAACAAGTAGAGCAATACACAATCGTTGAAGTTAGCAATTAAACCAAATGATGCGGAATTCAACTCTAACCAAGAATGTACACCAGGATGGCATGATCATATGGTCAGAGGATCTCTATGCAATGCTGATAAAGGAACTCTAATCAAGAATGCACCGGATGTCGACGAGCATATAGTCAGAGGGTCTTGATGCAATGCTGATATAAAGAACTCTAACCAAGAATGCGCCTGATGATGACGAGCATATGGTCAGAGGATCCCTACCAACTATTATGCTGAAATAACTCGACGTCAAGAATGTGCTTCCCAACCCAAAGTGGAATTGGAGCTACCGTATGACGGAGATGTGAAGTATTATAAAGCAAATATGAGAAGAAGTATGAAGTGCTGACAGTACTATTGTTCAGTTTACGATAATTAGAGACTTCCAACCCAACTCAAATGATAGACGTTAGCAAACTAAAATGACGGATCAGCAACTTTGAAAAACCAAACCAGCAACATAAAACCTTACAAAAATGCTCACACCTCACTCATTTCTCAACTAAATGACCTCAAATCTGATGCAATGCACTCCTATGACAATGGCAACCAACCTACACACTATAGACCACTCTTAAACCCAAGTATTTAGTTAGCATGCTTTCTAATGCACTCCAAAGAGGGACGGCCTGGCAAGAAGGGCGATTTCCTTCTAGAAGATCAGATTCTTCATAATAAATTCTGTAAATTGGCACAATGGGTTGCCCAACATAGACAAAGGGAAATATGAAATACCCAGAACAAATGCCTTTTTATTTTCAAATTTATAAATGAAACTACATATTCAGCCCTGTTATCAACAACTCCAAAAAATGACATAAAATGCAAATAACTGAACTACAAATAGAACTCAAGCTACAATGCAAACCTCACTACAAAATCACTACTATCAGCAAACCTCTCCCTAGGTGCTATCTCTCAAGCACGAAGTGAGCCCAGGCTAGGAGGCATTCATTCCTCGAAGCAGTCCCAAAACCATTACGGCAGCATAACATTATCAAGATTTCAGATCCCCAAATGAGAGCACTCTTCCTCCTTTTATACTTTTCCAACTGGGAGTCTCTAAAATCCTCTTGCATATGGAATAAAACATGAGAGGGAAAATAATATAATCCTCTTCAATTCTTTTTCAACCTCAACCTTAAAGTCCCCTCTTTTAAAACAACATTAATATTAAATAATAATATTTAATTTACGGACTTTAAAACGGAGGCCAAGATGATGTCAGAAATCAATGATCTATAGCTCGTTGGAAAGGTCTTGACAAGATGAATCCAACCCCACTCTGAAAATCCCGTTCTGGTGCCAATCCTGAACTTACTACAAATAGCCGTAACCAACAAGGACTAAGGAGAACAAACCCAGAAAGAAACCGCCAACCAAACCACAATCCATGAACAAAAGCAACCACCAAAACATGAAACCCCAATTTTAACCTCCGAGTAGCCTACGGGTCTCTAGAATAGGCCAACGGTCAACTGTAAAAGATCAATCTAGAAAACGGGACATTACAGTCCGCCCTTCCCAAGATTGCTTGTCCTCAAGCAATTGTAAGACTGGATGCTGCAGAATCTCATCATTCTCCCAAGTAGCATCCTCCATAGGCAAGTTCTTCCACTTCACCAAATACTCTCTGATAGTTCTTTTCCTCAAGGAACGCTCCCTGGAATCAATAATCTCTTCTGGAATCAAAACTAACTGTCCTTCTTCATCCAAGGGTGGCATCTGTGATGAAGCAACAACACTGTGTCCAAGTGCCTTCTTGAGGCGAGACACGTGGAATACATTGTGCACTCTGCTATCTGAAGGTAGCTCCAACTCATAAGCTACTGCCCCCACCTTCCTAGTGACCTTAAACGGCCCATAAAAACATGGTTTGAGCTTCTCAGCTCCACTTTTCTTGAGAGTGGACTGTCTATAAGGTTGTAGTCGAAGATAAACCATATCTCCGACTTCAAAAGAGCGCTCAACACGCCACTGATCAGCATACATCTTCTGCTGATTCTGTGCAATCTGAAGATTGTTCTTCAATGAGTTCAAGATATCTTGACTCTGCTGCAACAAATCTTTGGCCTGAGGGGCTTTGCTATCACCAAACACCAAATCAGCAAAGCTAGGAGCCTCATAACCGTAAAGAGCCATGAAAGGTGACATCCTTATTGACATGTGAAAAGTAGAATTATAACAATACTCGCCCATGTGAAGCCACTTCACCCAAGCTCTTTGCTGCTCCGAAACATAGATTCTCAGGTAACCTTCCAACCACTTGTTCACTATCTCTGTCTGTCCATCGGTTTGAGGGTGATAACTAGTGCTTGGAGTAAGCACTGTACCACTCATTCTGAAAACCTCTTGCCAAAAAGTGCTTAGGAACTTGCTGTCCCTATCACTCACAATGTTTTTTGGCAACCCATGTAATCTAAACACCTCATGAAAAAATAAATCTGTAACTTGGGCTGCTGAAAAGAGCTGGCAATGGCGAAGAAGTGAGCAAATTTTGTTAATCTGTCCACTACAACATAGATACAGTCTTTACCTTGAACCTTGGGCAACCCTGTGATGAAGTCCATTGATATACTTTCCCATTTTTGATTGGGAATGGGAAGAGGTTGCAGAAGACCAGCTGGTAAAGTATTCTCATTCTTGTTCATCTAACAAGTGGGACACTCCTGAATGTAACGTTGAACCTCCCCTTTCAGCCCTTTCCAAGAAAATCTTTCCCTGATCTGCCTATATGTCTTGAAGAACCCTTGATGACCAGCAAGTGGAATGTCATGAAAGGTCAACAAAATCTTCTTTTTGAGCTTAGAATCAGCCACCACAAAGATTCTACCCTTGTAGTGTATCGGCCCTTCGACCACTTTGTACCTTTCGTCAATAAAAGTACCCTCAATGATGTTGGTTGCAAACTAATTTTTGGCATAATCAGCAAGCAACATGTCCCTCCAATTAGCTATAAGCTCACACAATGAGCTCAAATGAGGTCTCCTAGATAGAGCATCAGCCACAATATTGTTTTTTCCTTTGACATATTCGATGTCAAAATTGTAAGCTTGAAGCTTACTCACCCACTTTTGTTGCCTCTCGTTCAAATCTTTTTGATGCATGAAGTGCTTGAGGCTATTGTGATCAGTCTTGACCACAAACTTGCTCCCCTCCAAGTACTGTCTGAACTTAGCTAATGCATGCATAATGGCAAGCATCTCCTTGTCGTAGATGGAGTAGGTCCTTTCAACACCTCTTAATTTTCTGCTTTCAAACACAATGGGATGTTTGTCTTGCATCAAAACAGCCCCAACTCCTTCACCAGATGCATCACACTGTAGCTCAAATGGCTTGGAGAAGTCTGGGATAGCTAAAACCGGACAAGAGCTCATGATCCCCTTAAATTTATCAAAAGTAGTTTGAGCCTTTTTCTGACCAACAAAAGGCACCCTTTTTCGTGAGGTCAGTAAGAGGAGCATCATTCTGAGAGTAGCCCTTCCCAAATCTTCTGTAAAATCCACAAAGACCCAAAAATCCTTTCAGATGAGTCAAATTCTCAGGAGGTGGCCAATCAACAATTGCCTTGATCTTTTCAGGATCAACCTTCACTCCTTCAGCACTGATGATATGGCCAAGGTAAAGTAACTCCTTCATTCCAAATTCACATTTGGATTCTTTGGCAAACAAACTCTCTGATTCCAGGATGCTAAGCACTTCCTCCAAGTGCTTGAGATGTTCTTCCCATGTCTTGCTGTAGATCAGGATGTCATCAAAAAATATCAATACAAACTTCCTCGACTACTTCTGAAAGATTTTGTTCATACATGACTGGAAGGTAGCAGGAGCATTAGTCAACCCAAATGGCATGACTAGAAAATCGAAGTGGCCATAGTGACATCTAAATGCTGTCTTCTCAACATTGGATCCTCTCATCTGAATCTGGTAATAACCCAATTCAAATCGATCTTTGAAAAGAACTTGGCTCCATGTAGCTCATCAATGAGCTCATCTATCCTCGGGATGGGATATCGATTTTTGATGGTGCTTTGATTCAAAGCACGATAGTCCACACACATGCGGATGGTACCATCCTTCTTCTTCACCAGGACAACTGTCGAAGCAAAGGGGCTCTTGCTTGGACGAATGAAGCCCATCTCCAAGAGTTCCCAAATGTTTTTCTCAATCTCGTCCTTTTGCTTCTTAGGATACCGATAAGGAGTTGTAATAACTAGTTTAGCTCCTTCCTTGAGCTCTATGACATGCTCTGAACCTCGATTAGGAGGTGGTCCAGGAGGTAAATCAGAAAACACCTTGCTCTTCTTTTTGAGTAAAGATTGAATATCAGGAGGGTAGTCTCACTTTGTTTCAACCAGACTAGCAGGAAGAATCATACACTCTGCAGCCCACTCAACTTGATCATGACAAATCAGCCTCGCCATCCTCTTGAATGACACAATCTGAGGACCACCATTGGACATTCCTCTTATCACTACATTCTTCCCTTCGGATTGAAACTTGAGCTCCATGGTTTGCAGATTTAGAGTGATCTCCCCGAGTGAATGCATCCATTGAATGCCTAGGACAGCATCCGTATCTCCAATTTTGACTACATAGAAGTCATCCTTGACCTCATAGTTTCTCACTTGCATGGCCATGTTTGAGATCTTCTTGGTGCAGGTGATGTGAAAACCATCAGCAACCATAACCTTGAAGCCTTCAAACTCTTCTGTTTGCAGCCCCTTCTTTGCCACCACAGCTTCGTCAATGAAGTTATGTGTTGCTCCAGTGTCAATCAAAGCAACTATGTGTTGCCCCTTAATCATCCCTTGAACTTTGAAGGATTCATTCCTTTGAAAGCTCGAAAGTTGAGCCAAAGTGCCTCCACTTCCCTTTTCATCTTTGGATTCCTCTGGGACTTTTTCCACTTCACTGTCTTCAGAATCAGACTGCTGGTCTGACAAATCAGAATTACTTTCTTCAGTTGAATACTATTCAATTTGATGAAATTTGCCTCCTTTTGGGCAAACATGATCTTGGGACCATTTTTCTCTACACCAGAAACATAACCCTTTTCTTCTGAGTTCATTAAGTGTCTCAGGATCCAACCTTGTGACATGAGGTTGATGCTGTTTGAACTCCTTATGCTGAGGTCTTTTTCCTTTATCTCTTTTGTGAAATGATGGCTTGGGTTGAAACTTTGCTTTAGGAGCAGCCCACTCCATGTTTCTTGCCTTCTTCATTGCCTCTTGTAGAGAGGGTGGATCAAAAGCTTTAATCCAACCCTTGAGTGGCTTCGTCAATCCTTCACTGAATAGGATCACCAAGCGCCTCTAAGTGACTCCTGTGACCATGACTGAAAGCCTTTGAAACTTAGCTATGTAGGCATCAACTGTACCATATTGCTTAAGTTGTGCCAATTCTCTGAAATGCACTTCTGGATCTTTTTTCTCAAATCTCTCTATGAGCTTATTGGTAAACTCATCATAGGTAGTGATAGACCGATGACCCAAGGTGACTAGACCATGGTACCACCACTCATGCGCCACCCCATCCAGGTGTAGTGTAGCGAACTTAATCGCCTCCTCCTCCTCCATGGGTCTGAGAGCTAGATAGTTGTCTAACTTATGTATCCAGGCTCTGGCTGAACTATTGTCACTCCCATCAAAATGTGGAAGCATAACCTTGTTGATAGCTTGATGCAAATCCCCATGAACTATTGTCCTCCTTTGTTCATAATGTCTTCCTTGTCCTCTATCCTTCCTTTTATGATCCATAAAATCATTATAAGACATATCTGCCTTAATTTCATCAGGTAGAGAATTATACTCAGCGCGGCTGAGTCTCAACTATTCAACAAAGGACACATTTTCCTCTGGATCAAGATGAGGTTTTACTGGTGCCAAGAAAGTGGGTTTGAATGGCCTAGAAGAAATGTATGTGCTATTTGAAGCAGGTTGAGCAGCATGTCCATTATGCTGGTTGGTGGCACTGTGTTCTCCACTATGTCCTGAATTGTTTAGTGGAGGTTGGTTCTGACCCATTCTCCCCATCATGAGAGATATCATATCCATTAAGGTATCCATCTTCCTCTCGAACCTCTTTGCCAGACTTAATGATCTTTCTCTTCCTTTCCCACTATCATCTCTGTTACTTCCGGACGTCCTTTCATTATCCCCCATTTCTCCTTCAGGAGAAGACTCACAATTGGCTCTTAATACCTCTGAAGCTGTCTGACCTTCTGGGGCCTGATGCCAATGAAACTGATTGGTAGCCTTCTTGTATTCTCTTGCTAAGTACCTCTGTTCTCTGTCACTCATAGAAGGTTTGCTTTCACAAGATGGCAGGATGCGTGGCTCTGATACCGCTGAAATATACCAAGCCAATTTTTTTCACTTTTCCAATTACAACAAGCAGAGCAATACACAATCGTTGAAGTTAGCAATTAAACCAAACGATGCGAAATTCAACTCTAACCAAGAATGTACACTAGGATGGCGTGATCATATGGTCAGAGGATCTCTATGCAATGCTGATAAAGGAACTCTAACCAAGAATGCGCCGGATGTCAACGAGCATATGGTCAGAGGGTCTTGATGTAATGCTGATATAAAGAACTCTAACCAAGAATGCGCCTGATGATGACGAGCATATGGTCAGAGGATCCCTACCAACTATTATGCTGAAATAACTCGACGTCAAGAATGTGCTTTCCAACCCGAAGTGGAATTGGAGCTACTGTATGACGGAGATGCAAAGTATTATAAAGCAAATATGAGAAGAAGTATGAAGTGCTGATAGTACTACTGTTCAGTTTACAATAATTAGAGACTTCCAACCCAACTCAAATGATAGAAGTTAGCAAACTGAAATGACGGATCAGCAACTTTGAAAAACCAAACCAGCAACATAAAACCCTACAAAAATGCTCACACCTCACTCATTTCTCAACTAAATGACCTCAAATCTGATGCAATGCACTCCTATGACAATGGCAACCAACCTACACACTATAGACCACTCTTAAACCCAAGTATTTAGTTAGCATGCTTTCTAATGCACTCCAAAGAGGGACGGCCTGGCAAGAAGGGCGATTTCCTTCTAGAAGATCAGATTCTTCATAATAAATTTTGTAAATTGGCACAATGGGTTGCCCAACATAGACAAAGGGAAATATGAAATACCTAGAACAAATGCCTTTTTATTTTCAGATTTATGAATGAAACTACAGATTCAGCCCTGTTATCAGCAACTCCAAAAAATGACATAAAATGCAAATAACTGAACTACAAACAGAACTCAAGCTACAATGCAAACCTCACTACAAAATCACTACTATCAGCAAACCTCTCCCTAGGTGCTATCTCTCAAGCACGAAGTGAGCCCAGGCTAGGAGGCATTCATTCCTCGAAGCAGTCCCAAAACCATTACGGCAGCATAACATTATCAAGATTTCGGATCCCCAAATGAGAGCACTCTTCCTCCTTTTATACTTTTCCAACTGGGAGTCTCTAAAATCCTCTTGCATATGGGATAAAACATGAGAGGGAAAATAATATAATCCTCTTCAATTCTTTTTCAACCTCAACCTTAAAGTCCCCTCTTTTAAAACAACATTAATTTTAAATAATAATATTTAATTTACGGACTTTAAAACGGAGGCCAAGATGATGTCAGAAATCAATGATCTATAGCTCGTTGGAAAGGTCTTGACAAGACAAATCCAACCCCACTCTCAAAATCCCATTCTGGTGCCAATCCTGAACTTACTAAAAATAGCCGTAACCAACAGGGACTAAGGAGAACAAACCCGGAAAGAAACCGCCAACCAAACCACAATCCACGAACAAAAGTAACCACCAAAACATGAAACCCCAATTTCAACCTCCGAGTAGCCTACGGGTCTCTGGAATAGGCCAACGGTCAACTGTAAAAGATCAATCTAGAAAACGGGACATTACATTTAGGAGATATGAGAGGTGGTTGGCATGTCACCATCTCACCTAACCTAACCCAACTCACCTAGGGTGAGGTTACCCTTGTATTGAGTGCTTTAGGAGCTTCTAGGGTCTCCTCAAGTGTGTGAGACCTCTTCCCTATGCTCTCACACATGTGTGAAAGCATATGTGGGGAAGAGTGTAGTATAATTGAATGAGAAGGTAACAAGTGTCACCTCCTCATTCATGAAGGGTCTCCCACATGTGATCAATCCCCTCTCCCAATGCTCTCACACATGTGTGAGAGCATTTGTGGGAGAGTGTGTAGCATAGTTGAATGTGAAGCTAACAAGTTGCACCTCCTCATTCTTGTGGGGTTGTGTGAGGGTTGTGTGGATGAAGGAGAAGATGACAAGTGGCACCTTCTCATTCATCAATGCTTGTGGGAAAAACCTATTTAAATCCCTCTTGTTGAAGGGAGAAGGGTTCTTTGTTTTGCATTTTTTTTAATTTCCTTTCCTTTTGGGAGAGTTTTTCTTTGGGGTTTGGACTTGGGAAAAGAGTAGAAGCTTGGAGATAGAGGCTATTGTGGAGCTCTTCTTCAACCCTTTTAACCATGGAAAGCTTGAGAGGTAGGCTCTCAATCCTATTAGTTTATTAGTTCATGCTTTCATTAGTTTTCTTTATGTTTTTGCATATAGAGTTGTTATATGCTTTGTGAGTGGATTTCATGTTGTTCTTGTTTTGGGATGAGTAGTTTATGGCAAATGCTCACCACTTGTGTGGAAGAAGATTTCCTTGTATTGGGGTTTGGAGAGAGGTGAGAACCTCCTTAGGGAAATCTCACTCCTTGAGAGGACTTGTTTTGGCTTGAGGCCTTATTATGAGGTTGTGGTTATGTGAGAGAGGCAAGAGTGCCCTCCTTGTGAGTATGGAAATGATAAAATGGTTAAGTTCATAACATGAGTTGATTTTGAGTAGAAAATGGATAAATAGAGATATGAGAAAGTAGTGTTGAAAGGAGTAAGTTGTGATTTGAAGCTTTTCCCCTTGTGGAGAGTAGTCAACTCTCTCCCCCTTGGTTCTAATCCATGGTTATGGATTATGTGTTGTGGTATCTCTTCGGTGGGTGTTGGTGTATTTTTTATGAGTGCTTTGCTTGTTGTGTTGGTGTGAAACCATGGCAGTCTAGTGGGCCTCCTAGCTCGGGGGTGGCTCGCTAGCAATCCTAGGATGGGAGGTGAGCAACCCCTTGGCATTTGGAATATTTTGGGTGTATTGCAGGTTTTCAAGTAGGTGGAAGAGACAAGGATAGAGAAATCTCCTTGTGAGTTCCTATGGAGTGGTTTGTTATGGCCATGTGAAAGGCCTTGCTCTTTGTGAGCTTGTAAAAAATGTGGGTAGTCCTAATGTTGTAATGAGATTCCTTGTAAAAATAATTGTTCTTTTAATGAAAGATATGCCATTAGTTTATTTTATTTTTGTCTCTTGGAAAATATTATTGGTGTGGAAATATTTAGTCTCTCTTTCCCTATAATTCAAGTTTTCAATATATGGGTTGCTTGTAAATAAGAGAAAGGAAAAGAGACCATGTTTATAAGGTCCTATCTTGTTTTATTAATTGTGAGACAAAAAGGAAAGAAATGGGTAATGTGTTATAAAGTAAAATATATATATTTGGAATCTAATTAAAAACTATAGTATTTTATATTATACTAAAAGTAAAAAAATTTTCTCCTTTTAACCCTCTTTAAAATTTTTGGGGTGATTATATATATATATATATATATATATATATATATATAATACTTCATGTTTTAAAATTTTAAACAGTTCTCTGTAAAAAAAAAATAGAGAAAAAGTTATTAATATATATATATATATACACTTGTAAATATATAAATATATTAAAATATTAATATAACCTAAGTGTTAGTTTCTTTATAAATGAAAAGTTTTTTTTTAAGAAATGAATCGAGCGGCAGTTTGAACTAGGGTTTACCTTTTTTTTGGTAAAAAAAAGAGGTTGTTGTCTAGGGTGAATGACTGACTCTGTTATACCAAAAAAAATTATTAATTGTTGTTAACAGAGGGTAAATGGCTTTTATGTTTAAAACCATGGATTCCATACTTGTGGCTCTATAGAAATGTAATCCTCACCTCCATTGTGCAAAACTATAGCCTTGCCGCTCGACTGCTGGTGTTGAAACCCTGCACTATTATCAAAAGATGACCCTCTGTCTCTTTGACTCGGCTCTAATTTAAAACCAAAAAAAAACCTTTCCCATATTCTTTAAACAGTCTTAATATAAACTCTGTCATTTTTTTAATTGTTCAGCCTTGCTTTACAAACAAGTATATCCAAAACAAAAAAAAAGAATGCCTCTGTGTAATTCTTTAAAGTTGAGCCTTATCTGTTATAATAATTTATTTATCTCTGTGTAGGGTTCGGCTCTACAATAGTGTTGCTTGATTTTCCTTATTTATGAAATTTAGTTTATATTTCTAATCTCTATGATATTTTATTTCAATTATATATATTTCATACTTTTTTTATACACATAATATCCCTCTGTGTAAACCTTTTAGCCGGAAAACAATAAATCCAAAGAGTTAATTCTTTGTTAAAAAAAAGGGGGCAGAGGCAAATAAATTATTGGAGATCTTTCAAAAATGCATCTTATGTTAAACTATTATTTTAATTGCAGCTTGGTAAATAGAAAGCATGGAGTTGGAAATATAGAAAAAAGGAAATGTTAGAAACATGGTAAAAAGAAACTTTTAGAAAACTTTTTCCAATCTGTAAGGTTAGTTTGGAGAAAACAAATAGCAAGCATAGAGAAATAATAAAACAAATTGTTAGAAAATTACCTAGTTCCACGGGGACGCGTCCCCCCCCTAAAATACAGCCGTCCCCACGTCTCCCCGTTTCTGAGACGGGGAGACTTCTGGGAAACGTCCCCACCATCCCTCGCCATCCCACCGCCGTCCCCCCACCGTCCCCCCATCGTCCCCCGCCGTCCCCCGCCGTCCCCCAGTTTTGCCGATGTATTTCTTTGAGGCATTTTGTCAAACAATTCACGTGCTTTGTCTATGCTTCCACATTTTGCATACATGTCTATGTTAGTTGTGGAATTTGGCTTTACACCAGCCAATTGCATTTGCTTTAAAATTTCTAAAGCCTATTCAACATATCCATTTTGTGCATATCCTGCAATCATTGCAGTCCATGAGACCACATTTCTTTGAGGCATTCTGTCAAACAATTCATGTGCCTTGTCTATGCTTCCACATTTTGCATACATGTCTAATTTATAACTAATTTATACAACTTATAGACTTCTACAGTTATACATCTTTTTATAACTAATTTTTCAAGTACTATATGTATTTCAGCGCACCGCTCCCACGCCGGCCCCCTGCCGCCGTCCCCCCGCCGTCCCCCGCCGTCCCCAAATTTAGGCCCCCCCCGTCCCCGAACCCGAGACGTGTCCCCTGCCATCCCCCTATCCCCGTCCCCGAAACTCCGTGGAACTATGGAAAATTATTAGCATAGTTCCACGGAGTTTCGGGGACGGGGACAGGGGGATGGCAGGGGACGCGTTTCGGGTTCGGGGACGGGGGGGCCTAAATTTGGGGACGGCGGGGGACGGCGGGGGGATGGCGGCAGGGGGCCGGCGTGGGAGTGGTGCGCTAAAATACATATAGTACTTGAAAAATTAGTTATAAAAAGATGTATAACTGTAGAAGTCTATAAGTTGTATAAATTAGTTATAAATTAGACATGTATGCAAAATGTGGAAGCATAGACAAGGCACATGAATTGTTTGACAGAATGCCTCAAAGAAATGTGGTCTCATGGACTGCAATGATTGCAGGATATGCACAAAATGGATATGTTGAACAAGCTTTAGAAATTTTAAAGCAAATGCAATTGGCTGGTGTAAAGCCAAATTCCACAACTAACATAGACATGTATGCAAAATGTGGAAGCATAGACAAAGCACGTGAACTGTTTGACAAAATGCCTCAAAGAAATACATCGGCAAAACTGGGGGACGGCGGGGGACGGCGGGGGACGGTGGGGGGACGGTGGTGGGATGGCGAGGGATGGTGGGGACGTTTCCCAGAAGTCTCCCCGTCTCGGAAACGGGGAGACGTGGGGACGGCTGTATTTTAGGGGGGGGACGCGTCCCCGTGGAACTAGGATTATTAGACTTGGAAAAATAACCTTCCCACTTGGGGAAGGGATTTTCCATCTTCTTCCACTTGCTACCTACACCAAATAAACCAAAAAAAGTAAAACTTGTGAGCAAATGGGAAATTAGTTTGTTTATATAAGTCTTTCTAGGGTTTGGTGTTGCCCTAAGAAGTAGGGAAATGTTGGAACCTTAAACCTAGTTAAATTTTTTAACCTTATTTTTTTAATTTATTTTCTCCCACTTAGTGAGTGGATAAGGTTATTTATTTGGGAACTTTACAGGGAAATTTATTTAATTCATTCAAACTCTTTAGTTATAGTGATTGATTTAATTGTTTTGGTTTAGATGTGGAGACCTCTGGATTACTTTAATGTATTTAAATTTATTTAATTCCTTTTATTTAATTCATTCAAACTCTTTAGTTATAGTGATTGATTTAATTGTTTTAGTTTAGACGTGGGGACCTTTGGATTACTTTAATGTATTTAAATTTATTTAATTCCTTTTATTTAGTTCATTCAAACTCTTTAATTATAGTGATTGATTTAATTGTTTTAGTTTAGATGTGGGGACCTTTGGATTACTTTAATGTATTTAAATTTATTTAATTCCTTTTATTTAATTCATTCAAACTCTTTAGTTATAGTGATTCATTTAATTGTTTTAGTTTAGATATGGGGACCTTTGGATTACTTTAATGTATTTAAATTTATTTAATTCATTCAAACTCTTTAGTTATAGTGATTGATTTAATTGTTTTAGTTTAGATGTGGGGACCTTTGGATTATTTTAATCTATTTAAATTTATTTTATTTGTTTTTAATTTTATACAAGTCCCCTAATCAAAATTCAACGCGGAATTTTACCTAGTGGAAACTTTAGTAGATTGGAAAGCTTTTGACCAACAAATTTCATCGTCTTGGTTGGTTGCATTTAATTTTTTGAGTTATTTAAAAATTATGTTCTATGTAATTAAAGTCCCCTTGGACATTTCTTTAATTTTTCTTGCATTTTAATTTTTCCAAGTTAAGACAATAGTCGTTGGACTTTATTTTAGAAAACTCATAGTTGAAACATTAGTTTAAACATTTAGTTTCTTAATCAAATTGAATCACGTTAGTTAAAATCTAATCTTGTTCTAGGGTTTAAACCTACACTATGCTTAAGCTTGTAAGAGAAAACCAGGGAGTGCCTCTCGAAGGACATCTTCCCTTTTGGCGACGCATTATGCGACGCCTAACCTGTTAGGTTAACCCCCGTTTGGCAGGTCATGAAAGGAGTTTCACGTTTACTTGTCTTCGTTGACTTTATCCCCTTTTCATTGTGGCATGATTAATGTTGTTTGCACTTGCAACAACGTTAAGTGCACTTGCTGCCGAGCGCGCATGATGCACGCAAGGGGGTTTTATAGTCAGGTTGGGAAAATTTTTGGTATTTCATGTCATGACCACATAACAAATATGGACATGACATGTGGTTATCGTGTTGTGACCACATGGCAAATGTGGGCATGACATTTGGTATCAGAGCCCATGTTTCAAACACTGGGATCTCTGGGTGTGTACTTTTGTTTGTGTTGGGCCAATTGTTGGTCATGCATACATGTTTAGCGTTTCTAACTCTAGCTTGTGTAGCAACGAGATCATAAAATACCTTGCAAGGGAACGACATGTTTTCCTTTATTTTTGCTTCTGCTAACCCCCATGTATGACTTGGTGTCGTAGATACTTAGGGAGTGTATTCTCAATGATTAGGTAAATTAAAGGACCATCCAAGTCCTAAATTTGAGAGTTAGTCAACTTCTCGATAATGTTATCCTAAAAGGATGCCAATTGTTTGAATTTGCTGAGTGTTTTGAATTCTAGTTAAATCATTGCTCCTTGACCTAGTTTGATGGTGCTTTTGATCCTTCTTTTGGGGATCATGATAACTTGTTATAGGTTGCACCCTTGGAAAAGTGTTATTATGGTAAAGTTCTATTCTTATTGCATCCTAGTAGGTTTTCCCTAGTGAATGTTGAGTGACACGTTGCAAGTTGTGAGTGCCATTACATCGTTTGAGACTTACCCTTTTCTGTGAATTTTGGGTTGTGTTATCCTACCTTGTAGGAGGGAAGAAATGTATTAAAGTGGTATGCTATCTTAGACAAAGACTCATGTACCCTATTTCATTTATACTCCTTGTGTCATTTAATTACCCTTTGTATCATGGGGTAAGTAGTGTCTTGTTTAGAAGAACCCTGGTTGGGATGCAAAGAAGTCGTAGATCTATAATTGTCCTTCACCTTGTTATAGGATTAAGTTACCCTGATGGGTAGTTGTCACTCGAAGAGTGAAAAGATGATACATGGTATATTCTCTTGTAATAGTCACTTGGTGCCCTCATCTTGAAGACAGAGTAGTGGACGTTAAAAGAATATGACATGAAAGGCCTTTTATGACTATCTTCTTATGTATGCCTTTGGTATAAATGAAAGGATAGTAGTGACTTTGAGGACCACTTCACAGTTGTGAATCTTGTGACACTTGTTGTGCCACGTCGAGTTAATCTCCTAGTAGCTTGTTGGTGTCTAGTGGATGTTTAGGCTTTGCACTGCCTTTGCATTAATTTGTAAGGTGATATGTTCACTTATATTACGGTACCTCATTGGTTGGTAGTATAACAGTGGTGTGAGTGCATGGTGTTGAACCATTTTATAATAGTCAAAGAGTAAGATCTAGTTGTGGGTGTAATTCCCTTTTTGTTTATTAAATAGTAACCTAAGTGTAACTTGATCCTTTCCTTGCCACCTTGTTTCGTTGGCTTTTGCTTACCTTTATGTCTTGATAGGGTGAAAAATTCCCCTTTGGAGTAACATGTCTTTGTGCATAGAAGGCTATAGTGAAGCCTTGTGATGGGTTGTAGTAAAGAAAGTTAAGATTTAGTTTTGTTTGTCCTCTTGGGTTATTGTGAAAACCCTCTAGTAGTGTCTTCTTGTATTTTAGTATGGGAGAACGCATGTGATGCTTAAGGTGATTAAATAGTTGATGCGACAAGGTAATTGGAATCTCAACCCTTCTATCTTGAAACTTTTAGTTGTTGGATTTTGGTAATTCTTGAGGTGAGTCCCTGGTGCAACTCATTGCACAATCCCATGAAGATGTTGGTGTGTGTTCCTTGCTAAGAAGCATGAAGGGCCCTACTTCAAAGGTGACTCTTAGGATACCTAACTTTTGGCAGTCTTTCCAAGCATGTCCTAGGTCACCTAGAATTTGTGGGTGTATGTTTAATTGGGGTGTTTCATGACCTTAGTTGAGAATGTGACCACTATCTCTTTCCTCTCTTTTGTAACTATGTTACATGCATGTGATGTTGTAATGTACAATTTTTGGTAAGATTGTTGAAGATAATTATCTACTTATTGATGGAATTTTATTGATTTCAAAACTAGTAGTATTAAGTTTATTTACTTGGGCTACTTAGCCAACTCACTTTCTTATAGTCCTCTTACCTCAAGGACTTGTTTAATCGTATTTCAATTTCAATTTTGAATGTTGAATTTGCCACCACTTTTGAACTTGACTTAAATTTTTGAATTTGATTCATCTTTTGAAATTTACCTTCTAAATTTTTAATCTTTTGAATTTATTTGTTAAAAATTATTCAAAGACTTATATTTTGCAAGCTTTTATTTTGAGGATTTTTTTATTGTTGGTATTGTTGGTACCTGTGTAGTCTTGTGACTTATGTAACCTACATTACCCATAAGGGGTACTTGGTGAGAGGAAAATGGGAATAGTCAGTCTTGGTTTGATGTCATAAGTTTGAGGTTGTTTAGAGGATCGATAGTGGTGGATCAAAACTCCTTGTTGACCTTGAGTAATGTTGAGTAATACTTTGGTGCTTTCCCATTTTGGGAGGATGAATCTTTAGGCTAACAAGACACGAATGCTAGAAAGGTTCAAATGATTAATCAGGTTGGGAAACCCTGAAATCCTCCTATTGATTGTGTGAGCCACTATCCTTATGATATCGGCTCCCTTGTTGAAAAGGTTGTGTTTGATCCAAATCATTTTGAAGTTGTCCCATGAGATTTGTTGTGGCTTAGATGTTTAGTTTCATTCTTTAATGTTAGGGACACATAGACATGTTGGTTCCTACATATTCTATAAGTTTGACCTTGGCGGTCTAGTGAGGACCTATTGTTAGAAGAGGAAATTGAGACTTATGAGTCTCATATATTTTGCATGGATTCTTAAGTGCTTTAGCTTTCCATCGGTGGTAAGTTGAGTGAGCTTCTTGTTGGACTTATGATAGGTATGAGAATTGTGGCTTGTGGTATGCCCAAACTTCTTATTTGGTTGTCTTATGTTAGTCAAGTTAGTTCGGTTATCTAAGAGGGATTAGGATTCTGTTTTAGATAGTTAGTGTTTGGAAAGGCCACTCGTGGTGCTAATCTTCTTGGTGCATCCTCATCTTTCATGACATTGAATTCTTGGTGGTCTACCTTAGGGCATCTAATGCCCTTGTGCCTTTTAACGCTCGTAAAATTTTTGGAGTATGTGTTGCTTTTAGATACTTGACTCCTCTTAGTTGTGGGGGGGTATTATCTAGATTCTTGCTATGTGATTACTTGTTATGTTCCTAATCATTCTCATACTTTTGTTTTAAAAAGGATCTTTTCTTTTAGTTCACTGCCGTGCTGGTATGGCTTGTTGGTGGGTTGCTCTACCTTACCTTTGTGTTAACTTCCAGGAGGAAGTTTAGCTCTAGGGGAGGAGGATGTGACATCCACCCTTGTGCGACTATATTAGATGCACTATTAGACCTTGACTATTCGAATTATAGTTGACATGTGGTCATTTTGAGGACTATTGAACCTTCCTATTTGGACATTTGTCAATTTTATCTTGTGCTTGATTAGACAGATGAGTTATTGTAGGATGATGATATATCTTACATGCTTGATTATATTATTAATTTCATGATGTTGGATGTGTATTATAAATGATGCAATTGAAATGATTTAACTAGATGTTCGAATTGATGAAATATTAGGTGATTTATGATCCTGCTTGTGTGATTTAAAATATAGTTGATTTGAGAATCAAGTGAATATTATCATGTGATATTTATGAGTGTATGATGTGTGTGTTTCCCTATTTCTTGTTGCTTCGGCTATCTGGATATATATATTGCATGTGGATACTAGTGTGTGTTGAAGTGTGCAGACTAATTCCATTGCCAATGGAAATCGGAGTCCACAACTCTACCCATGTTTAAAACGAGTGATGCTCAACCAAGTCCCTCCCAAGGACTATGGTGTTGTTTGATTTTAATTACATGACTAAATTGATGTAATTTTTGTAACTTTCACCCTTTTTATTTATCACCTTGATGTGTTGTAAGATTGTAATGTTTTGATTTGCACAATTTTGGTGCTAAATGTTTTTGAGCCCTTTTCATGTGAATTTATGAGTTTCCTGCTGTTAATTATGGTCAAATAATGACCCTAGGTCATACCCCTAGGGTCTAGGGCCATTCTTAGCATGTTTAAACTTGTTTTAACCCTTATATGGTCACCTAAACTTGACCCTTGAGTCAAGTGATGAGTTTGGGAGATATGAGAGGTGGTTGGCATGTCACCATCTCGCCTAACCTAACACCACTCACCTAGGGTGAGGTTACCCTTGTATTGAGTTCTTTAGGTGCTTCTAGGGTCTCCTCAAGTGTGTGAGACCTCTTCCCTATGCTCTCACACATGTGTGAGAGCATATGTGGGGAAGAGTGTAGCATAGTTGAATGAGAAGGTAACAAGTGTCACCTCCTCATTCATGAAGGGTCTCCCACATGTGATCCCCTCTCCCAATGCTCTCACACATGTGTGAGAGCATTTGTGGGAGAGTGTGTACATAGTTGAATGGGAAGTTGACAAGTGTCACTTCATCATTCTTGTGGGGTTGTGTGGATGAAGGAGAAGGTGACAAGTGTCACCTTCTCATTCATCAAGGCTTGTGGGAAAATCCTATTTAACTCCCTATTGTTGAAGGGAGAAGGGTTCTTTGTTTTGTATTTTTTTTAATTTCCTTTCCTTTTGGGAGAGTTTTTCTTTGGGTTTTGGACTTGGGAAAAGAGCAGAAGCTTGGAGATAGAGGCTTTTGTGGAGCTCTTCTTCAACCCTTCTAACCATGGAAATCTCGAGAGGTAGGCTCTCAAGCCTATTAGTTTATTAGTTCATGCTTTCATTAGTTTTCTTTATGTTTTTGCATATAGTGTTGTTATGTGCTTTGTGAGTGGATTTCATGTTGTTCTTGTTTTGGGATGGGTTGTTTATGGCAAATGTTCACCACTTGTGTGGAAGAAGCTTTCCTTGTATTGGGGTTTGGAGAGAGGTGAGAACCTCCTTGGGGAAAGATCACTCCTTGAGAGGAGTTGTTTTGGCTTGAGGCCTTATTATGAGGTTGTGGTTATGTGAGAGAGGCAAGAGTGTACTCCTTGTGAGTATGGAAATGATAAAATGTTTAAGTTCATAACATGCATTGATTTTGAGTAGAAAATGGATAAATAGAGATATGCGAAAGTAGTGTTGAAAGGAGTAAGTTGTGATTTGAAGCTTTTCCCCTTGTGGAGAGTAGTTCACTCTCTCCCCCTTGGTTCAAATCCATGGTTATGGATTATGTGTTGTGGTATCCCTTGGGTGGGTGTTGGTGTGTTTTTGATGAGTTCTTTGCTTGCTGTTTTGGTGTGAAACCACGGTAGTATAGTGGGCCTCCTAACTCAGTGGTGGCTTGCTCATAAGCCTAGGATGGGAGGTGAGGTGAGCAACCCCTTGGCATTTGGAATATGTGTATTGCAGGTTTTTAAGTAGGTGGAAGAGACAAGGATAGAGAAATCTCCTTGTGAGATCCTATGGAGTGGTTTGAGTAGTGGTTTGTTATGGCCATGTGAAAGGCCTCGCTCTTTGTGAGCTTGTAAAAAATGTGGGTAGTCCTAATGTTGTAATGAGATTCCTTGTAAAAATAAGTGTTCTTCTTTTAATGAAACATATGACATTGGTTTATTTTATTTTTGTCTCTTGGAAAATATTATTGGTGTGGAAATATTTAGTCTTTGTCTCCCTATAATTCAAGCTTTCAATATATGGGTTGCTTATAAATAAGAGAAAGGAAAAGAGAACATGTTTATAAGGTCCTATCTTGTTTTATTAATTTTGAGTAATTTTGAGAAAAAGGAAAGAAACGGGTAATGTGTTATAAAGTAAAATATATATATTTAGAATCTAATTAAAAACTATAGTTGTTTACATTATACTAAAAGTAAGGAAATTTTCTCCTTTTAAACTTCTTGTTTTAAAATATTAAATAGTTCTCTGTAAAAAAAAGAGATAAAGTTATTAATAGATATTATATATATATATACACACACTTGTAAATATATAAATATATTAAAATATTAATATAACCTAAGTGTTAGTTTCTTTATAAATGAAAAGTTTTTTTAAGAAATGAATCGGGTGGCAGTTCAAACTAGAGTTTACGTTTTTTTTAGTAAAAAAAAAAAAAAGAGGTTGTTGTCTAGGGTGAACGGCCAACTCTGTTATACAAAAAAAAAATTATTAATTGTTGTTAATAGAGGTTAAATGGCTTTTATGTTTAAAACCATGGATTCCATACTTGTGGCTCTGTAGAAATGTAATCCTTGCCTCCATTGTGTACAACTATAGCCTTGGCGCTCGGATGCCGGTGCTGAAACCCTGCACTATTATCAAAAGATGACCATATTCTTTAAACAGTCGTTAATATAAACTCTGTCATTTTTTTTAATCCTTCAGCCTTGCTTTACAAACATAGGATATCCAAAACAAACAAAAAAATGCCTGTGTAATTCTTTAAAGTTGGGCCTTATCTGTTTATAATAATTTATTTATCGGCTCTACAATAGTGTTTCTTGATTTTCTTTATTTATGAAATATAGTATATATTTCTAATCTCTATGGTATTTTTTCCAATTTTATATATATATATTATTGGGGATCTTTCAAAATTGCATCCTATGTTAAACTATTATTTTAATTACAGCTTGGTAAATAGAAAGTATGGAGTTGGAAATATAGAAAATAGGAAATGTTAGAAACATGGTAAAAAGAAACTTTTAGAAAACGATTTCCGACCTGTAGGGTTAGTCTGGAGAAATAATAAAACAAATTGTTAGAAAATTATTAGACTTGGAAAAATAACCTTCCCACTTGGGGAAGGGATTTTCCATCTTCCACTTGCTACCTACATCAAATTAACCAAAAAAAGTGAAACTTGTGAACAAATGGGAAATTAGTTTGTTTATATAAGTCTTTCTAGGGTTTGGTGTTGCCCTAGGAATCAGGGAAATGTTGGAAACCTTAAACCTAGTTAAATTTTTTAACCTTATTTTTTTATTTATTTGCTCCCACTTAGTGAGTGGATAGGGTTATTTATTTGGGAACTTTAGAGGGAAATTTATTTAATTCCTTTTATTTAATTCATTCAAACTCTTTAGTTATAGTGATTGATTTAATTATTTTGGTTTAGACGTGGGGGCCTTTGGATTACTTTAATGTATTTAAATTTATTTAATTCCTTTTATTTAATTCATTCAAAATCTTTAGTTATAGTGATTCATTTAATTGTTTTAGTTTAGATGTGGGGACCTTTGGATTACTTTAATGTATTTAAATTTATTTAATTCATTCAAACTCTTTAGTTATAGTGATTGATTTAATTATTTTGGTTTAGATGTGGGGACCTTTGGATTACTTTAATGTATTTAAATTTATTTAATTCCTTTTATTTAATTCATTCAAACTCTTTAGTTATAGTGATTCATTTAATTATTTTAGTTTAGATGTGGGGACCTTTGGATTACTTTAATGTATTTAACTTTATTTAATTCATTCAAACTCTTTAGTTATAGTGATTCATTTAATTGTTTTAGTTTAGATGTGGGGACCTTTGGATTACTTTAATGTATTTAAATTTATTTAATTCCTTTTATTTAATTCATTCAAACTCTTTAGTTATAGTGATTGATTTAATTGTTTTAGTTTAGATGTGGGGACCTTTGGATTACTTTAATGTATTTAAATTTATTTAATTCCTTTTATTTAATTCGTTCAAACTCTTTAGTTATAGTGATTGATTTAATTATTTTAGTTTAGATGTGGGGACCTTTGGATTACTTTAATGTATCAAATTTATTTAATTCCTTTTATTTAATTCATTCAAACTCTTTAGTTATAGTGATTGATTTAATTGTTTTAGTTTAGATGTGGGGACCTTTGGATTACTTTAATCTATTTAGATTTATTTAATTTGTTTTAAATTTTATACAAGTCCCCTAATCGAAATGCAATGCGGAATTTTACCTAGTGGAAACTTTAGTAGATTGGAAAGCATTTGACCAAGAAATTTCACCATCTTGGTTGGTTGCATTTAATTTTTTGAGTTATTTAATAATTATGTTTTATGTAATTAAAGTCCCCTTAGACATTTCTTTAATTTTTCTTGCATTTTAATTTGTCCAAGTTAAGACTATAGTCGTTGGACGTTATTTTAGAAAACTCATAGTTGAAACATTGGTTTAAACAGTCAGTTTCTTAATCAAATTGAAGCACATTAGTTAAACTCTAATCTTGGTCTAGGGTTTAAAACTACACTATGCTTAAGCTTGTAAGAGAAAACCAGGGAGTGTCTCTCGAAGGAGATATTCCTTTTTGGCAATGTATGATGCGATGCCTAACCTGTTAGGTTAACCCTCGTTTAGTAGGTCATGAAAGGAGTTTCATGTTTACTTGTCTTCATTGACTTTATCCTCTTTTCATTGTGGCATGATTAATATTGTTTGCACTAGTAACAACGTTAAGCACGCTTGCCGCCGAGTGCGCATGATGCATGTGAGGGAGTTTTAGAGTCAGGTGGGGGAAATTTTTGGCATTTCATGTCATGACCACATGACAAATGTGGACATGACATGTGGTTATCGTGTTGTGACCACATGGCAAATGTGGGCATGACATTTGGTATCAGAGCGCATGTTTCAAACACTGGGATATCTGGGTGTGTATTTTTTTTGTGTTGTGCCAATTGTTGGTCATGCATACTTGTTTAGCATTTCTAACTCTAGCTAGCGTAGCAACGAGATCGTAAGACACCTTGCAAGGGAACAACTTATTTTCCTTGATTTTTGCTTCTGCTAACCCCCATGTACGACGTGGTGTCGTAGATACTTAGGGAATGTATTCTCAATGATTAAGTAAATTGAAGGACCATGCAAGTCCTAAATTTGAGAGTTACTCAACTCTCGATAATGTTATCATAAGGATGTTAATTATTTGAGTTTGCTGAGTGTTTCATTCTAGTTAAATCCTTGCTCCTTGACCTAATTTGATGGTGCTTTTGATCCTTCTTTTGGGGATCATGATAACCTGTTGTAGGTTGCACCCTTGGAAAGGTGTTATTATGGTAAAGTTTTATTCTTATGACTTCCTAGTAGGTTTGCCCTAGTGAATGTTGAGTGACACGTTGCAAGTTGTGAGTGTCATTGTGTCGTTTGAGACTTACCCTTTTCTGTGAATGTTGGGTTGTGTTATCCTACCTTGTAGGAGGGAAGAAATGTATTAAGGTGGTATGCTATCTTGGACAAAGACTCATGTACCCTATTTCATTTATTCTCCTCCTTGTGTCATTTAATTACCCTTTGTATCATGGGTAAGTAGTGTCTTGTTTAGAAGAACCCTAGTTGCGATGCGAAGAAGTTGTAGATCTATAATTGTCCTTCACCTTGTTATAGGATTAAGTTACCTTGATGGGCAGTTGTCACTCGAAGAGTGAAAAGAGGTTACATGGTATATTCTCTTGTAATAGTCACTTGGTGCCCTCATCTTGAAGACGGAGTAGTGGACGTTAAAAGAATATGACATGAAAGGTCTTTTATGACTATCTTCTTATGTATGCCTTTGGGTTATATGAAAGGATAGTAGTGACTTTGAGGACCACTTCATGATTGTGAATCTTGTGGCACTTATCGTGCCACGTCGAGTTAATCTCCTGGTAACTTGTTGGTGTCTAGTGGATGTTTAGGCTTTGCACTGCCTTTGCATTAATTTGTAAGGTGATATGTTCACTTATATTACGGTACCTCATTGGTTGGTGGTATAATGGTGGTGTGAGTGCATGATGTTGAACCATTTTATAATAGTCAAAGAGTAAGATCTAGTTATGGGTGTAATTCCCTTTTTTGTTTATTAAATAGTAACCTAAGTGCAACTTGATCCTTTCCTTTCCACCTTGTTTTGTTGTATTTTGCTTACTTTTATGTCTTGATAGGGTGAAAATTTCCCCTTTTGAGTAACATATGTCTTTGTGCATAGAAGACTATAGTGAATCCTTGTGATGGATTGTAGTAAATAAAGTTAAGATTTAGTTTTGTTTGTCATATTGGGTTATTGTGAAAACCCTCTAGTAGTGTCTTCTTGTCTTTTAGTACGGGAGAACACATGTGATGCTTAAGGTAATTAAATAGTTGATGCGACATGGTAGTTGGAGTGTCAACCCTTCTATCTTGAAACTTTTAATTGTTGGATTTTGGTAATTCTTGAGGTGAGTCCCTGGTGCAACTCATTGTACGATCCCATGAAGATGTTGGTGTGTGTTCCTTGCTAAGAAGCATGAAGGGCCCTACTTCAAAGGTGACTCTTAGGATACCTAACTTTTGGAAATCTTTCCAAGCATGTCCTAGGTCACCTAGAATTTGTGGGTGTACGTTTAGTTAGGGTGTTTCATGACCTTAGTTGAGAATGTGACCACTATCTCTCTCCTCTCTTTTGTAACTATGTTATATGCATGTGATGTTGTAATGTACAATTTTTGGTAAGATTGTTGAAGATAATTATCTACTTATTGATGGAATTTTATTGATTTCAAAACCAACAGTATTGAGTTTCTTTACTTGAGCTACTTAGCCGACTCACTTTCTTATAGTCCTCTTAACTCAAGGACTTGTTTAATCGTATTTCAATTTCAATTTTAAATGTTAAATTTGGCACCACTTTTAAACTTGACTTAAATTTTTGAATTTCATTCATCTTTTGAAATTTACCTTCTAAATTTTTATTCTTTTGAATTTATTCGATAAAACTTATTCAAAGACTTATCTTTTGCAAGCTTTTATTTTGAGGATTTTTTTATTGTTGTTATTGCAGGTACCTGTGTAGTCTTGTGACTTATGTAACCTACATTACCCATAAGGGGTACTTGGTGAGAGGAAAATGGGAATAGTTGGTCTTGGTTTGATGTCATAAGTTTGAGGTTGTTTAGAGGATCGATAGTGGTGGATCAGAATTCCTTGTTGACCTCGAGTCATGTTGAGTAATACTTTGGTGCTTTCCATTTTGGGGAGGATGAATCTTTAAGCTAACAAGAGACGAATGCTAGAAAGGTTCAAAGGATTAATCAGGTTGGGAAACCCTGAAATCCTCTTATTGATTGTGTAAGCCACTATCATTGTGATATCGGTTCCCTTGTTGAAAAGGCTGTGTGTTTGCTCCAAATCATTTTGAAGTTGACCCATGAGATTTGTAGTGGCTTAGATGTTTAGTTTCATTCCTTAACGCTAGGGACTTATAGACATGTTAGTTCCTACATATTCTGTAAGTTTGACCTTGGTGGTCTAGTGAGGACCTGTTGTTAGAAGAGATAATTGAGACTTGTGAGTCTCATATATTTTGCATGTAGTATTAAGTGTTTTAGCTTGTCATTGGTGCTAAGTTGAGTGAGCTGCTTGTTGGGCTTATGATCGGTATGGGAATTGTGGCTTGTGGTATGCCCAAACTTCCTATTTGGTTGTCTTATGTTAGTTAAGTTAGTTTGATTGGCTAAGAGGGGTTAGGAATCTATTTTAGATAGTTAGTGTTTGGAAAGGCCTCTCATGATGCTAATCTTCTTGGTGCATCCTCATCTTTCATGACATTGAATTCTTAGTGGTATACCTTAGGGCATCTAATGCCCTTGTGCCTTTTAATGCTCATAAACTTTTTGGAGTATGTGTTGCTTTTAGATACTTGATTCCTCTTAGTCATGGGGGGTATTATCTAGATTATTGCTATGTGATTACTTGTTTAGTTCCTAATCATTCTCATACTTTGTTTTAAAAGGGATCTTTTCTTTGAGTTCACTTACGTGTTGGTATGGCTTGTTGCTGGGTTGCTCTACCTTACCTTCGAGTTAACTTCCAAGAGGAATTTTAGCTCTAGGGGAGAAGGATGTGACACCCACCCTTGTGCGACTATAATAGATACACTATTAGACCTTGACGGTTCGAATTATAGTTGACATGTGGTCACTTTGAGGACTATTGAACCCTCCTATTTAGACATTTGGCAATTTTATCTTGTACTAGATTAGATAGATGTTTTATTGTAGGATGATGATATATCTTACATGTTTGATTATATTATGAATTCCATGATGTTGGATGTGTATTAAAAATGATGTAATTGAAATGATTTAACTACATATTCAAAATGATGAAATATTAGGTGATTTATTATCCTGATTATGTGATTTAAAATACAGTTGATTTGAGAATCAAGTGAATGTTATCATGTGATATTTATGAGTGTATGATGTGTGTGTTTCCCTATTTCTTGTTGATTCAGCTATCTAGATATATATACTTCAATTGGGTACTAATGTGTGTTGAAGTGTAGACTAATTCCATTGCCAATGGAAATCAGAGGTCCATGACTCTACTAATGTTTAAAACTAGTTATGCTCAACCAAGTCCCTCCCAGGGACTATGGTGTTGTTTGATTTTAATTGCATGATTAAATTGATATAATTTTTGTAAGTTTCACCCTTTTTATTTATCACCTTGATGTGTTGTAAGATTGTAATGTTTTGGTTTGCACAATTTTGGTGCTAAATATTTTTTAGCCCTTTTCATGTGAATTTATGAGTTTCCTAGTGTTAATTATGGTCAAATAATGACCCAAGGTCATACCCCTAAGGTCTAGGGCCATTCTTAGCATGTTTAAACTTGTTTTAACCTTGTATGGTCACCTTAACTTGGCCCTTGAGTCAAGTGACGAGTTTGGGAGATATGAGAGGTGGTTGGCATGTCACCATCTCACCTAACCTAACCCCACTCACCTAGGGTGAGGTTACCCTTGTATTGTGTTCTTTAGGAGCTTCTAGGGTCTCCTCAAGTGTGTGAGACCTCTTCCCTATGCTCTCACATGTGTGAGAGCATATGTGGGGAACAGTGTAGCATAGTTGAATAAGAAGGTAACAAGTGTCACCTCCTCATTCATGAAGTGTCTCCCATGTGTGATCCCCTCTCCCAATGCTCTCACACATGTGAGAGCATTTGTGGGAGAGTGTGTAGCATAGTTGAATGGGAAGTTGACAAGTATCACCTCATAATTCTTGTGGGGTTGTGTGGATGAAGGAGAAGGTGACAAGTGTCAGCTTCTCATTCATCAAGGCTTGTGGGAAAAGCCTATTTAACTCCCTCTTGTTGAAGGGAGAAGGGTTCTTTGTTTTGCATTTTTTTTATTTCCTTTCCTTTTGGGAGAGTTTTTCTTTAGGTTTTGGACTTGGTAAAAGAGTAGAAGCTTGGAGATAGAGGCTATTGTGGAGCTCTTCTTCAACCCTTCTAACCATGGAAAGCTTGAGAGGTAGGCTCTGAAGCCTATTAGTTTATTAGTTCATGCTTTCATTAGTTTTCTTTATGTTTTTGCATATAGTGTTGTTATGTGCTTTGTGAGTGGATTTCATGTTGTTCTTGTTTTGGGATGGGTTGTTTATGGTAAATGCTCACCACTTGCATGGAAGAAGCTTTCCTTGTATTGGGGTTTGGAGAGAGGTGAGAACCTCCTTGGGGAAAGCTCACTCCTTGAGAGGAGTTGCTTTGGCTTGAGGCCTTATTATGAGGTTGTGGTTATGTGAGAGAGGCAAGAGTACCCTCCTTGTGCGTATAGAAATGTTAAAATGGTTAGGTTCATAACATGAGTTGATTTTGAGTAGAAAATGGATAAATAGAGATATGAGAAAGTAGTGTCGAAAGGAGTAAGTTGTGATTTGAAGCTTTTCCCTTGTGGAGAGTAGTCCACTCTCTACCCCTTAGTTCAAATCCATGGTTATGGATTATGTGTTGTGGTATCCCTTGGGTGGGTGTTGGTGTGTTTTTGATGAGTTCTTTGCTTGCTGTTTTGGTGTGAAACCACGGTAGTATAGTGGGCCTCCTAACTCAGTGGTGGCTTGCTCATAAGCCTAGGATGGGAGGTGAGGTGAGCAACCCCTTGGCATTTGGAATATGTGTATTGCAGGTTTTCAAGTAGGTGGAAGAGACAAGGATAGAGAAATCTCCTTGTGAGCTCCTATGGAGTAGTTTTTTAAGGCCATGTCAAAGGCCTCGCTCTTTGTGAGCTTGTAAAAAATGTGGGTAGTCCTAATGTTCTAATGAGATTCCTTGTAAAAATAATTGTTCTTCTTTTAATGAAAGATATGGCATTGGTATAATTTATTTTTCTCTCTTGGAAAATATTATTGGTGTGGAAATATTTAGTCTCTCTCTTCCTATAATTCAAGTTTTCAATATATTGGTTGCTTGTAAATAAGAGAAAGGAAAAGAGAACATGTTTATAAGGTCCTATCTTGTTTTATTGATTGTGAGACAAAAAGGAAAGAAATGGGTAATGTGTTATAAAGTGAAATATATATATTTGGAATCTAATTAAAAACTATAGTTGTTTACATTATACTAAAAGGAAATTTTCTCCTTTTAACCCTCTTTAAAAGTTTTGGGTTGATATATATATATATATATAATACTTCTTGTTTTAAAATATTTAATTGTTCTCTAAAAAAAGAGAGAGAAAGTTATTAAAAGATATAATATAATATTATATATATATATATACACTTGTAAATATATAAATATATTAAAATATTAATATAGCCTAAGTGTTAGTTTCTTTATAAATGAAAAGTTTTTTTTTAAGAAATGAATCAAGCGGTAGTTCAAACTAGGGTTTACATTTTTTTATTGAAACAAAAGAGATTGTTGTCTAGGGTGAACGGCTGACTCTGTTATACAAAAAAAATTATTAATTGTTGTTAACAGAGGGTAAATGGCTTTTATGTTTAAAACCATGGACTCCATACTTGTGGCTCTGTAGAAATGTAATCCTCACCTCCATTGTGCAGAACTATAGCCTTGCCGCTTGGCCACTGGTGCTGAAACCTTGTACTATTATCAAAAGATGACCCTCTGTCTCTTTTACTCAATTCTGATTTAAAACAAACAAAAAAACCTTCCTTGTATTCTTTAAACAGTCGTTAATATAAACTCTGCCATTTTTTTAATCGTTCAGCCTTTCTTTACAAACACAGTATATCCAAAACAAAAAAAAGAATGCCTCTATGTAATTCTTTAAAGTTGGGCCTTATTTGTTTATAATAATTTATTTATCTCTGTGTAGGGTTCAACTCTACAATAGTGTTTCTTGATTTTCCTTATTTATGAGATTTAGTTTATATTTCTAATCTTTATGGTATTTTTTTCAATGATATTGTTTAGGGTAAAATCGGATTTGTTAATCTTTTGTGGCTTAGATGTTAAAATCCTCCTTTCACCCTAACATTGAAGGATCTAGGGTCGAGTGGCGGGAACTATCATACCCTAGAGTCACTTGCAAATGAGGAGAAGCTTGGATTAGGGAATTAATTATCAAATTTTCCTTCTCCTATGCTCAATTGACCATTAAAACCCTAATTATACAAATACGACAACAAATTAATGATTTTCAGAAAAAGCTCTTGCAGACGGGAGTAAAATGCCAAATTATAGAATACTTGTTTTCGGGGTTCCAAAGAAGAACAGTCGGGGACACTGGAGCAGGCGCCCAAGTCCAAGGTACCTACTTTTTCAGGGAATCTGGACCTCCTTCAAACACTGATCGGCCCTGTGACTTTTATTTTCTAGAATCAGTCTGCGGAGGACACTGGAGCAAGTGCCCTAGTTCCAAAAGTACTCCTTTGTCCCTCTTTCCTTTAATCTTGAATCCTTGATGTCTTTCTAGCCTTCCTGCAACTCCACTTTTCTCAGATGCGACACCTATAACCTGCAATCACAAGACTTGGTTTGGGGGTTGTGGTGTTTATAGGTTTGCCTCAGTCAAACCCCGGAGGACACTTAAGTCTCCAAACACCATTGTCAGATAAAGAGGGCATGCCCTTGTGAGGTAGAGGCCAAAAACCAAAGGAATCAATGATAAAAACACAATGATATGTCACCTTGTAGTGAAGCTTTCATGGAGGAAGATGCTCTTCATGCCATGAAGGAATTGATGCTCAAATCTGCAAATATCAATGCACAAAACACACAAGTCTGCTCTTGCAACACAATAGAAAGCCTTGAATCACCTTGAGAATGCCTAGAGTTCACAATAACAATCTAGTTTACAAATGAATTCCTACATATGTTTATATATGCATCTACAAGCACTCCCACTAAGATATTTGAAATTCAAACTTACCATGTCGACAAAGGGGCCCAATAACGGTCACTAACTGACACCCAGAAATTGAGGCTACCCTAAAATAGGGCAGGACTAGGGCGCATGCGCCCAAGTCCTCCCCCCTATTTTAGGTAGGGTACAGCTCAAGGGGTCCTCCTAGGTCCCATTTTCCATGGGACTTAGGTCTCATTCTACCAGGATGCTAAAATATGATCTAAAATATCCTAAATGCACTCTAAAGACCTGGGAGCTAAACCTTATGAGGGAAAAGCCCCCAAGGGGACATTTTCTGACATTACATTTAGCCCCCACTTTAATGTATGTATGTGTAGTTAGGGTAAAATTGCAAATCAGGGCAAATGAATAAACAACAATGATAAAACCCTAGCAATGCACAATGAAGCACAAGACAACATGAAAATCAAAATAACAAATGTAAATTCAAACCGATCTCCATGCTATGCTTGATTTATCTCCATTGCTCTTCTCCACCTCGCATGAGCATGCAAGATTTTGAAGGATTGTTGTTGGAAGAATGTTGGGTGCTCACTTCTGCAGCATAACATTAAGATGAAGATGCTAGAATGAAGGATGCAAAGGTTCTAATGATATTTTGACAGCATGTGGATACTTGAGGATCAATGCATGCTTTAGATAATTTGGCAGAATAATGTTACTTGAAGCTCAATGCATTATAGAAAATCTGGCAAAATAAGGGTACTTGAGGCTCAATGCATTGCTAATGGCTTGTGAGGGGTTTGATTTATAGGAAAGGCTTGGTTCAAATGAATGGTTGAGATTAAAAAGCTAAATGATTGATGTGGATGGCTAGGATTGATTCAGTTATCCCACTCTTTAAGGGAGTTGTAGTCATTTGACAAGTGTCAAGGAGAATAGAGCTCATGTGTGCTTGTGTACATAAAAAGTACTCTATATAAAAGATATTAAATAAAGTATGTAGTACCACTTATCTTTTTAAATGAAAGAGGCACACATGTCGGCTAAATGATAAGATAAATTAATTAAATAAATAAAATTTATTTAATTAGTTAGAAAGTCGGCTTATGATGAGAACTTAATTCAAATAAAATATTTGAATTAGTTGGGATATGAGTTGGATATTAATTAAATAAATAAAATTTATTTAATTAATTAGATAGTGGGATTAGGATATGATTGGGAAATTAATTAAATAAATAAAATTTATTTAATTAATTGGCTAATGGAATAAGTGGGGTTAAGAGTGGGATTTAGGACAAAATGTTACATGATGTCTAAGTGATGTTTTTATCAAGGTGTTGCAAGACATGAACAAAGTTGGGACAAATTTGGGTGTCTACATTTTGCCCCTCTTTGAGATGATATTCGAGATGATAAGCTTTATGTCGAGTAACATCATTTCAAAGAAGTTAAGGAATGGATAGAGGAAAAGGATGATGATGATGATTGATTGGATAGGTTGGTGATGCCCCCTCGAGAGGATATGCGGGTTGGACAAACACGGGTAGGCTCTCGAAAAGAAAACGGCTTGGCTGCAAAAGAAAGATAAGGGGATAGATAGAAGAAATGAATGATGCGTTATGCTGCAATGAAAGTGAGAAACCATGATGTTTGATATAGCACTAGACGTTATGCACCAAGGTATAAGGACCAGGGTGACGATGTGTCTCATGCCCCAGCGTAATACAACCTTGTCTGGATACAAGATATGAATATTAGCTAGATTGATCGGATGTGATGCAAATGCAAGACAAAATGATAACACACACAAGCAAGCAAGCAAGCATGCACAAATGATTCAAAAACAAACAAGGTATTGCCCCTGTCAAGCTGTAAACCAATGATTGGTTGTCAATTGATGATAGTTGAGAGTGTTGTCATGGTGGGGAAAGCTATATCCCTAGATCAACACAAGGTTGTTTTCTGAGTTGGTTGGCTGATTGAGTTGGCTTACAACAAGGCTAGGATCAAGACCATGGATTGCGTTTGGATAACTTGGCTTGATTGATTAACTTGATTGGTATGGATTAAGGATTGGCTTGCATTTGGATTATTGCTTCGGAATGATTTTGAGGATGATGAAATGATGAATGAGTAGATTGATTTGATGAAATGTTGATGATGGGATGATATGTGGTGGATTGAGTTGCTTTTGATTTGCTGAAGTGATTGGATTTGATTTGATGGTTAGCTTGATGTGCTTTGGTTTTGATGTTTTCTATTGCTGGGTTGATTGTTTTGATGATTGGATTGGATTGAATGATGATAGTGATGGTGTGATGATTAGAGTGTCCACTCAAATCTAAGCATAAGCAAGTGCTCTCAGTGTGCTCAAAGGATGTAAAATAAACAAGGTATTGCCCTTGTCAAGTCATAAACCAATGGTTGATTGTTTCATTGATAATGATAGAGAGTGTTGTTATTGCGAGGAAAGCTATATCCCTAGATCAACACAAGGATGTGAGAATGCTATATCCCATTGATGATGATGGATGATGATTGATTTGGCTCATATGACAAGATTATGATCAAAACCTGTTGATTTAATTGGATAATGTTCCTTGATTGATTGGCTTGCTTGACATGGATTAGTGTGACTTGGATTTAAGATCATTGCTTAGATTGATTTGATTGATATGGTTGGAAATGGTGATTGATTGAAATGGATGAAGAAATGTTATTGATAGGAAGAATTGATTATTATGATTTGATTTTGATTGAATGTTGATGGAGTGGATTGATTTGGACGATGTGATTGGTTTTATTGCTTGGATTTTTCGTTGGATATTTGATTTTTTGGATTTTTTGACATATTTTGATTTTTTGTGTTTTTTGGATGTTTTGGGATGTCAATGGATTTACAATTGGGTAGCCTTTGTGCTTGATACCAATGACAAGGGAAAAAACCAAGTCTAGGTGCAAGGGATGGATAAAAGGATGGTTGATAGTAAATGGGATGGTAAGATCATGAGAGTTGGATGGATAGATAAGAGGATAGGCCATATAAGGGATGGATGCTTGCCTCATGATAAATGGATAGGTAGGATATAGTGGAAAGCTCATGATAAATAGATGGGGATAAACTATAAGATAGAAAGCTAATGATAAGGATACGCCATAGTGGATGGATCATAAGGGAGCTAGGATGTGATCTCCAAAGGCTATGTTGCATAAGAAGAACTTGCCCCATTCTAGGTGGTAATGCTTAGGATTCTTTGTGTGACAAAGTTCATGACCAAGGGATGACATGATGGATTGGATTTGGATGGGATGGATAAATTGTCAATGGATAGGACTTGGTTTGGAAAGAAGGTATGCCAAGAGATATTCAAACATGTTTCAACATTTTGCCCCTATGTCTTCATCAAGATCAAAAGGAGGAAAGAAGGATAGACTCAACATGATAGGTATGTGAATGTAATGGCTAATGATGGTAGATAGGATATGGCAAGATAGGATGGAATGGATAGTTTGGATGAGACAATGTGCCCCCAAGTGTAATTGACATAGAAGATCAACCTACACATGACGCCTATTTTCTAGGTTTTCATCATGGTACTTATCCAAGGTGCCTGTTTACCAGGTTTTCACCATTGGACGAAAGGATTTCTCTTTACTATTTTGACTTTTTTTTTTTTTTTTTGCTTTTTTGTATTTTTTTCTTTTTAGATGAGGTTGACAATTACACATGGCGCCTGTTTGCGAGGTTTTCACCATGGTAATGGATAGGAGGGACTCAAGTGGCTAGTGCTATGAAGGTTGATAGTGTCCCTTTAGAGATTGATGATGTCTTCACATGGACCATGTCATTATGCTCATAGATGTTGGTAAAGGGATTGCATGGATGGGAGATGGATTAGGTGGATAGTGGATGATGAAATGGATTATGAAAGGGTAGGCTAGTGGCTTATGGTGTGGATTTATACAGGCTTATGGAATGAAGATGGATGAAAGGATTTATGCAAAAGCATGGACCATAGGAAGGTGATTGGGAAGATATGTACGATAATGGATGAAAGATGGGGAGATGTAGTTATGTGGAGGCATGTGGGAATGGAAGGGAACCATGACCAATGGTTGCACACACTGTGATAAACATTGAAGCTTTTGATTGGATGGTGGTGTAGGAAGCAATGGAGATGTTTGCTTAGGGGATGGTTGATGAAGTGATTTAGGAACCCACATAGATTTAGTATTTCTAGTGATTTTGCTTTGTTTATGAGATTTTTGAAGGGAATGGAAGTTTTGGATGAAAGTAGGCTTTTGGATGAATATAGGTGGTTGAGATTCTTGAGATGTGGATGAGGATGCCTCATTTGCTTTGCTAGTTTTTTGCTTAGGAACCCAAACCATTTTGCTTTTGGGCTTTTCTTTTGGAGTTAAGGGTTTAGATGGCTTTTTGGATTGCGTTGCTTTGGTTCTTTGCATTAATTTTTCATGTTTGTGCCCTAAGGCATGAGAGTCCTTAGGATTTTTGGTAGGAATTTTAGCTTTATAGGTAGAGGCATCAAAAATTTTGCTTTGGAATCCCATGGGGTGGGTGGAGTGGATGGAATGATTGGAAGCTTTATGCTTAAATGATGTGTGCTTTTGTTGGCCATGATTAGGATTATAAGGATGCTTATGGATAAGTGGATAATTAGGTGTTGGTAACAATGGAGGCAAAGTGGATGGAGGGATATTTGGAGTTGGTAAAAGTGGAGGCAAAGTGGATGGTGGAAGATGTATGGTCACATGCTTTTGACATTTATAGGATGATGGAGGTGAAATGACAACATATGTTTTGGGAACATGATGGGGGGTGTGATGGAAAGTGGTAGGTTTAGGATGCATGAAGGGATTACCAACATCTTGGCCTTGTTTACCTTGGGGTGTATATCCAAGGCCATATGAGCATGGAGGGATCTTGACATGGTTTGGCTCCAAAATACCTTGTTTATAAAGGCCTAGGCCTTTACCTTGGTGGTTCATGTTTTGGAGTATGCAATTGACTATGGGACTAGATGTGTTTTGGGAGCTAGACTTGAGCTCTTTATTGGATGAAGGTGAAGTGGATAAAGGTCGTTGTTGTCCTAAGGAAGAACACTCATGTATAAGGGTGGTAAGACCAATAGGACATGATGGTGGACTTGAAGTGGAATCAATGGTGGATGGGTATGGAGGATCACTAGGATCTTGATTATGTTCATTTAGATCCAAGCTATTTGTTTGATCTTCTATGTTGGCTTGGGGGACATATGTCTCATCATGACAAGTGGATGTTTGCTCATTATGGATAGGGCTAGATGGCGGATGACTAGAAGCAATTTGGATATCTCGCTCATGGATGGATATAAGATTATGGATAAGATCAAGGTGCTCATGGATAGCTTCTTCATAGGTATCATCTTGATCATGGAAAAGATACATGTTATGGATGGGTTGCATGAAAGTGTTTTGATCTTGAGTTGGACTAGGGCTTAATGTTTCCACATGCTTAGGATTAAACCTTTGACATACCTCTTGGGTTGCTTGAATGGAAGTGGAAGGCTCTTGGATAGGCTCTTGGTCAACAACATGAGAACATGATGAATCTTGACTTGGATTCATAATAAGAGACTCTTGAATAGGCTTGATGGCTTGTAGGTCACATGATGGGCTTGAAGGGTTAAGAATGTTAATTGAGGGCTCTTGGATAGGCTCAAAGATAGGTGGACCACATGATGGGATTCTATGATTGGACATGACCTTTGGAAGTTCATTGGTATGATCATGAATGGGTGTTTGACATGGAGGTAGTTTATTCCTAGCTAGTAGCCAATGGATCACATCCTTCGCAAGGGTATAGGTGGATGGGAAATATAATGGATGGATGATAAGGGTAGATGGCATTGGATTACGATTAGGATTAGATAGTGGAGTTTGATGGATTAGGATTTGGACTAGATGGGGGTGACACATGGGATTGGGATGATGTGGCATGATTTCTTATTGTAGGTAGGTACACCTTGTAAACAATTGGGAAAAACATGGGGCATGTATTTGTATCATGGCCTTTGGTCCTATGGTATGCACAATAATCATGTTCATCATATGGACTTTCTTCACATGGTTTGACTTCGGGAAGTGCAATGAGTTTTGCTTCAAGCATCCTTTGTAAAACTCTCTTAGCCGCATCCTTTGGTGAAGGATTAGAGTGACATGGTGATGAAGGTAATGGAGGGCTTGGTGGTTTGGAAGGTAGAGGGATTAATGGACTAGTAATAGGATCACATGGTGGTGTTGGGATAGGACTTGTTGGCTCATGTGTTCGCATGTGATTGGATGGTGAAGGCCACTCATAGGATGAATTAGCTAGGTTGGTATCTCCCTTATCAAAGGTTATTAGATCTTGCATAGGATAAATTGGGCTTGTTTGATTTATGTACAAGGGATTACTTGGACTTGGATGTGCTTCTTGTTGCAAAGGTGGACTTAGGTCTATCAATGGTGCTTGGTAGTGCATTGGAATGGTGGTATGAGGGATTGGATAAGCTTGAGGTGGATGTTCATAGGTTGACGTGGCATTGACTTGGTGGATAGGTGGATTAGGTTGATAGGAAGTGGATGGATATGACATGTGGCTATGAGGTGGATTAGGTTGGTATGGAGTGGCTAAGGATTGATGTACTTGTTGAGCTTGACTAGTGGCTAAAAGGTGTTGGACTTGGGCTACAAAGTGTTGCAGTTGAGGTGATTGGCTTGCATGGGGTTGAGCTCTTTGGAGGAAGAATTGTAATATTTCAATGGCATCTTGGTTTAGGGGTTGTGATCCTTGATAAAGACTTTGGAGGAATCTTTGGAATTTGATTTCTGGGTCCTCTAGTGTAGACATGTTGTCACCAAGTGTTAGTCTTAAGTCCTTTTAGCAAGTGCTTGTTTAGGGATTTGGATGATGATGTGGATTGTTTGGATGACTTGTCTTTATGTGTCTGGGTGTTTAGAGCTTGATGTGGCAATATTCAAACAAATGATTATGCATATACACACATGAATCACTCACGCAAGACACATAAGCAAGTTTTAGTTTAGAAGAATGTGATGATGGTTAAGCAAGCACGTGAAGACACTCAACAAGTCCTAGTTAAGGCAAGGCCACTATCACAAGGAGGTTCTAGTGAAAATCCAGGGGACCGGCACCCCACGAGCATCTAGCAAGCCACTTAAGACTTTAACTAACCCTACTAGGAGTTTTAATATACACAAAGGTACACCTCCTTTCGAGTTAGCACTGTATGGTGAGCGCTAATACCGGTTAGACTTGACTTTCGCCTTATCCTTTGATTTTTATAGCGGACCGGATGAAAGTACCGCTTGAGGTCGTTCCCTTGGGGTGGATACCAAGGCAGGCCTCTCTAAGGCTAAACAAAAGTAACACAAGTAAATATTTTTGATCTCCAAGTTCGTGTTGGGACGCGAGGAGAGAGCATACACATTTACTTGGTCACACTCGCATGGGGTTCATTAACCTTAGAAGTTCAATGTGTGAAAGACAGTTCAAGCACTTGTTCATTTTAGATCCAAATCCAAATGTGATGAAAGACACTTGTTCATTTTATCCCAATTTCTCGATGATGTGATAGCAAGCAATGTTTATTTTAATCCCAAAGTCCAAATGTGTGATCAAACAAGATTAAGAGATGAAAGATTAGAATGAGTGCACCTGATACAATTGCTTTCCAATTTGCTGTAGATGTTGATGCCAATGCTGCTCTAGCTCCTTTGATATGCCTACAAGTCACCAATTCCCAAAGGAAATAAGTAAACTTGCAAAGAAGATGATTACATGAAAAAGATGAAATCTGAAAATTCTGATGAAAATGATCTGATACAAAAAAAATAGATTGCATAAATAGAAAGTTCAGGAGGTTCTAAGCAATTTGAAAAAAAGTTTCGCTGAAAAATGATCAAAATTGCTCAAGTTATGCTCAAATGAAGTTTGCAATGAACCTGAACTTTGACTGATAAGAAAATGGTAAAATGATATAGTCACCTGATAAAAGTGGCACAGTTGTGAAGCTTGTCCTCCCAGCTTTCCAATGAATCCTCGTTTGTGTGATTTGGCCTTCGTATGTGAAAGTTATGCTAGAAACACCAAGATGCACAATGACAGCAACCAAAAGTAAATTACAGTTGCCAGATGCGACAAACTGTTTATCAGAAGCGACGGTTGTTTTACCAAGACGAGCCCTTGCAGATCAAAAGTGACTAGGAAAAGCACCATATGCGATCCACTGTTGATCAAAAGTGATCTGTATTTTTCAACAGGCGAGATTCTGAAGAATAAATGCAAAAAGAAACATACCAGGTGCGACTCCTGTCAGCTTAGAAGCGATGCAGATAAACCCAGAAGCAAGCGGTTGCGAGCTAAAAGCAACTTGTATCTACAAAACACAGTCAAAACCCTATCCTACAGAGGTGAGCAATGTCAGTTCATAAGCGATTCACATAACATCAAAAGCGACAACTGTTATTTTAAAAGCGATCCGAATTAATGCGGAAGCGATCACTGTTAGGCCATAAGCGATTAATTCAGTTGAAAACCCCACAGCGAACAGCGAAAACAACAGGCGGGTTCTGTTAATACAAAAGTGATCCAAATCATACCTGAGGCGATCACTGTCGGTTTAAAGGCGATCCAGAAAATGATAGATGCGGCCGATCCCAGTGTAAAAGCGATGCGGATATCCAGAAAGCGGTGGATTTTTGCTCATAAGCGCTGCAAAAATGGATGGAAGCGACAAGTAATAGCTTATATGCGACTAACAAAAGGCCAAAAGTGAGACATAATAGCCCAAAAGCGATCTGGAGAGTTTCAGGAGACAGAATGCAAATGTTAACCATAAGCGACCAATTTTACCATATGCGGTCTCTTTTTGTTCAAAAGCGAGCACTGTTTGTTTAAAAGTGGACCAAATTTGACCATAAGCGATTGCTGTTTGCCCAAAGGTGAGCTGATTTAGCCCAGGCGACTGCTGTTTGATCATAAGCGACCTGAATTACCAAAAGCACATTGTTGCAGTCCGGTTGTTGTTTTCTTCACCAAACGCTCCATTTTTCATCAAATTTAGGCAAATTTGTACTCAAAGTTTATGGAAATGGCATCCCAGACGCAATGGTGAGGTTAGATTTGGGCTAAGAGATCATCTACATACATTTTTAGCTAAATCTTTGCAAACTAGGGTTAGAAAAATACAAATTTTTGCTACAAAAGCTTACAAAAATGAACGATTGGCGCTCCAAAAAATCTAAACTTCATAAAAACAACTCAAACAAGAGAGGAATCAAGGACGTGAGTCCCACCGGGCGTGCCAAATGTAGTTAGGGTAAAATTGCAAATCAGGGCAAATGAATAAACAGCAATGATAAAACCCTAGCAATGCACAATGAAGCACAAGACAACATGAAAATCAAAATAACAAATGTAAATTCAAACCGATCTCCATGCTATGCTCGATTTATCTCCATTGCTCTTCTCCACCTCGCATGAGCATGCAAGATTTTGAAGGATTGTTGTTGGAAGAATGTTGGGTGCTCACTTCTGCAGCATAACATTAAGATGAAGATGCTAGAATGAAGGATGCAAAGGCTCTAATGATATTTCGACAGCATGTGGATACTTGAGGATCAATGCATGCTTTAGATAATTTGGCAGAATAATGTTACTTGAAGCTCAATGCATTATAGAAAATCTGGCAGAATAAGGGTACTTGAGGCTCAATGCATTGCTAATGGCTTGTGAGGGGTTTGATTTATAGAAAAGGCTTGGTTCAAACGAATGGTTGAGATTAAAAAGCTAAATGATTGATGTGGATGGCTAGGATTGATTCGATTATCCCACTCTTTAAGGGAGTTGTAGTCATTTGACAAGTGTCAAGGAGAATAGGGCTCATGTGTGCTTGTGTACATAAAAAGTACTATATATAAAAGATATTAAATAAAGTATGTAGTACCACTTATCTTTTTAAATGAAAGAGGCACACATGTCGGCTAAATGATAAGATAAATTAATTAAATAAATAAAATTTATTTAATTAATTAGAAAGTCGGCTTATGATGAGAACTTAATTCAAATAAAATATTTGAATTAGTTGGGATATGAGTTGGATATTAATTAAATAAATAAAATTTATTTAATTAATTAGATAGTGGGATTAGGATATGATTGGGAAATTAATTAAATAAATAAAATTTATTTAATTAATTGGCTAATGGAATAAGTGGGGTTAAGAGTGGGATTTAGGACAAAATGTTACATGATGTCTAAGTGATGTTTTTATCAAGGTGTTGCAAGACATGAACAAAGTTGGGACAAATTTGGGTGTCTACAGTATGAACACGAGGCCCATACATGCATTAAAGTAAGGTCACAAACACAACAAACACGCCAAGCATGGAGAAGACACGCCAATCACATAGAAGACAATAATAGGCACGCAAAACATGGAGAAGATAGTTACAATCACGTAGAACATAGAGAAGATAGTTAATGCATGGAAGACACATTCATGCATGGAAGACAAAATGATATCTTTTCTTTTATTTTTCTCATATATATGAAATGCAAATGCAAGTACTGGAAAGTAAACAAACCTCCCAAAATGTAAGAAGCACTACTCAATGGTGTTGGTCTCTGCATATGGGGAAACACACACACAATACAAGCAAAAACCTCCCAAAATGCATGAAGCACTACTCAAGGCACTGGTCACTACATATGGGGCAACAAACACGCCATACAAAACAAGCACGCCAAAACACACACACTTGAAGACACAAAGAAAACACAGCAGACAAGCGATGGTGTGTTCCTTATTTCTAGGCTCATTATCATCTCAGGCACATTACAGGCACACATCGACGATTGCATTTCACCACAACAATTACTGAAGACACGCTTAAGGGATGAGTTAGTCATAGAACTGCTCCTCGCCTTTGCAGAGGACATTTGAAAATTACAGGATGATGCAATCTGCTCTAAGAAATACACCATCCCCTCCTCCGCAGAGGGCTTAAGAAAAAGGATATGCTTGATATCTCACCTCCGTAGAGGGCTTACATGATTGATTGATTGATTGATTGCAAACAAACTCAAGATGCACGATGCACTACTCAAGAGCACAGGTCGCTGCATCTGAGGTCAAACACATTGCTAACATCTATAACAGACAACTTACCTTATATATGCCCCCACCTTAAGGTGGTTGATATCAGTTATTGATATCAAGCATGTTAAGGTAGGAAGAAAACACACAAGGGAACACTGACTTTCGCAAAGCCCATGCCCCCCAGAGGTGACATGTACTTTACGATCGCCAAATGTTCCCACAAACGCATCCCTGCAAGAAACATGTTAGTGTCTACAACATCATGATAAACAACAACATTAATGTATATGATTAACCACACAAAGAGCCAAGGTTATACAACGAATTCGAAGTTCGAGGATAACCAGGGGCTATATCACGAATCTCTCTGAATCGAGTACCGCCAAGGCTAGATTCAAAGGCAAACAAAGGTGCACAGAACAACAGTATTGTTAAGGTTTGTAAATGCAATAGAAACATCATAAAATTCACTACGCAGAAAGCACGAGTGCTTCCACTAGCCAAGCATCGAATAAAGTATACAACCCCATCATCATATTAGGAACTATAGTCGATTTTTTTTATTTCTCTCGAAAGGGACACTAGGTCCACATCAGTATAAATGTTTGTCGGCATCCGCCCGCTAGGTGGAAACACTAGAGGAAGGGAAACAATAAATGAGAGAGGACAAAACAAGTGTCTTAGGGACAGGCATGTAGGAGAGTGCCCCCACGTCACCAACCACGATGCTATGTCTATAAGACACAACACACAACAATGAAATCAGAGAGAGAACAATTAGAAGAATGATGATACACATAGAAGAAGGTCACAACATAAGCGGTCTCTTGGTATCCCAAACCTTACGGGAGAATCTGAGGTCATCATGGGGGAAGCACATTATGAAAAATTAAAAAAAATATAGATACTTACTTGTAGGGCCCCTTTCGGGCTAGAAGTTGCGAATCTTGATTTTTATCTTAATGGTTAAGGTGTTACCACTGCTTCTCTCTTCCATATGTTCATGAGTTTGTGAGGGTAACCATGTAGGAAAGGTTTCTCTTAACTAAGGTTGAGAGGGAATGTTTCCATTGTCTATGTCAGCTATAGGAGTAGTTCAAATGTCATTTAAATGAGCTTGTGGAGGCAACCAAAAGATACCCATTTTAGTCCTTATATATGGTGTTGGAATGGCTTGAATTGGAGGGATAGCTTGTTCTTCCACAACATGTAGGATTTCATTGCTTTCCAAAGTATGTGATAGTTCATGACTCGGTTGTTGGTTTAGCATGTAGTTGAGAAGTTCTTGAACATCTGGTGGCAATCCAAGCAAATGGTCACAAAGAGAGTCTGCATCATCCAAAGCTTCATCTTGATTAGGGAGAACGGGAAGAGATGGCAGAGTAGTGTGGAGAAATGTATCAATGATGTCTCTTTCTTATGCCAATATATCCTCACCAAGTGGGGTTATGTTGGGGCAAGTCTCTTTGTTTGATGAATCACCCATTGCTATTTCATTTTCATGGGTCTCAGAAGGGATTTGCATTATAACATCATGAAACAAAGGGAGAGTGGGAGTAAAATTATCATCACTACTTTCCCCATGGTGGTTTTCAACTATAAAATTTTTGAGATTCTCCATTATTGGAGGGAAAACATCTATAGTCTCACGAAAGTTATTGAAGTAAGCTATTGATCGAAGGATATCACATGTAGCACTATTGGTTATGTCAATGCCATAGATGTATGTGATTTTCTGCAAGACTTGAGGATATTTGTTAGTGAACTTGCAAAAATTATTATAGTTGACAATGTACTCATATAAGTCTTCTAAAGATGTATCCTTAGGAGAATCCATAAGTGCAAAATATATGCAAAAATGCTTGATTTCTCAATGCTTTTCAATGTAACTGAATGAAACACACAATGATATGAGGATTTCAGTCAAGGGAAGCAAGTTATATGTCTAATATCAATCCAAAACAACAATATAATCATTCTTAATGCACTCTTGATGCAAATCCAAGATAATGCTAAGTCAAAATATAGTGAAAATATGTCAAAATAGGCACTTTTTTCACCAAAATTCAATGCAAGAGAGCATAACAAAGGGTGTTGTGAGGAAATTATGATGGAAATAAAATAATATCATCAATAACAGCCACTTGGTGCCAAAATACCCAACACAACACTATTGTAACGCCACTTAAGGCAAAACCCTAGTGAAGATATAGCAAAATATGTAATTTTTTCATAGTTTTTCAACTCCAAGACCTAGCAAAGGAGGTGTTGTAAGGAATTTTAGGAAGGAAAGAAAATAATATAAATAATATTAGTCACCCCAATCCATAAAATTGATCACAACATGCTTGGAGTGCAAACTAGGTCAAACCCTAGGGCCAAAATTGTCAAAATGTGTAGTTTTATGCAAAATTTTCACTACAAGAGCCCGTTAAAAGGGTGTTGTGAATCTTTTTATGACGGGAAGAAAATTATTACCCTGATAATAAAAAAAATAATGCAAAAATATCTTTCACAGCACACATACGGTGCAAGTTTGGAGAGCCGATAAGGCCAAATTTAGCGAAAATTGTCATTTTTCAAGCCCTAAGGTTTGAGTTTTTGGAACAAAATGCTATTCGAATAGTTTGAAGTCTGATTTATGATGGAAATTATATACTCTCAGATATGAAAATGATTTTCAAGCTTAATCATGCAAAATTCCCTTGCAAATTTAATGAAAATGCACCAAAATTGCTAGTTTTTGTTAAATTTTTTGATGAAAAAATGCAAATAATTTAAATTTAAGTGCAAATTCACATTAAAATGCAAGACTATAGCCAAATTAAAATTTGAATGAGCCTCTAAAATTAGTAGAAAAATCTGATAAAATATTTTGCCTACAAACCCTAGATTTTGGAATTACTAGGTTATCTAAAAAAATTGTCAAAATTTCCACAAAACCTTAGCAATTAAATGATGAAAATGCAAAGAAAGATTTTAATTTTTTTGTATTTTTCTATAGTTTATATCATATCTGATGCAAAAATCATGAATTAGGAAAAATTAGAAAGAATTGACATAATTTAGTAAGCCCAACAATGCAATTTTTTTGTATTTTTCCAAATTTTTCCAAATTTTTCAATTTTTTTGAAATTTTTTCTATGCAATAAATTAAATGACCAAATGAATGAGTGAAATCACACCAAATCTACAAAAAAATACTTAGAAAGTTTCAATTTAAGTTCAAATAAATGGGTTCACCAAAATGTTTAGGGTAAAATTGGATTTGTTAATCTTTTGTGGCTTAGATGTTAAAATCCTCCTTTCACCCTAACATTGAAGGATCTAGGGTCGAGTGGCGGGCACTATCATACCCTAGAGTCACTTGCAAATGAGGGGAATTTTGGATTAGGGAATTAATCATCATTTTTTCCTTCTCCTATGCTCAATTGACCATTAAAACCCTAATTATGCAAATACGACAACAAATTAATGATTTACAGAAACAGCTCTTACAGACAGGAGTAAAATGCCAAATTATAGAATACCTGTTTTCGAGCTTCTGAAGTGGAATAGTCGGGAACACTGGAGTGGGCGCCCAAGTCCAAGGTACCTACTTTTTCAGGGAATCTGGACCTCCTTCGGACACTGATCAGCCCTGTGACTTTTGTTTTCTAAAATCAGTCTATAGAGGACACTAGAGCAAGTGCCCTAGTCTCAGAAGTACTCCTTTATCTGTATTTCTTTTAGATCCTGAATCCCTGATGTCTTTCCAGCCTTCCTGCAACTCCACTTTTCCCAGATGCGACACATGTAACCTGCAATCACAAGACTTGGTTTGGGGGTTGTGGTGTTTATAGGTTTGCCTCAGTCAAACCCCAGAGCACACTTAAGTCTGCAAACACCGTTGTCAGATAAAGAGGGCGTGCCCTTGTGAGGCAAAGGCCAAAAACCAAAGGAATCAATGATAAAAACACAATGATATGTCACCTTGTAGTGAAGCTTTCATGGAGGAATATGCTCTTCATGCCATGAAGGAATTGATGCTCAAATCTGCAAATATCAATGCACAAAACACACAAATCTGCTCTTTCAACACAATAGAAAGCCTTGAATCACCTTGAGAATGCCTAGAGTTCACAATAACAATCTAGTTTACAAATGAATGCCTACATATGTTTATATATGCATCTACAAGCACTTCTGCCAAGATATTTGAAATTCAAACTTACCGTGTCGACAAAGGGGCCCAATAACGGTCACTAACCGACACCTAGAAATTGAGGCTGCCCTAAAATAAGGTAGGACTAGGGCGCAGGTGCCCAAGTCCTCCCCCCTATTTTAGGAAGGGTACAGCTCAAGGGGTCCTCCTAGGTCCTATTTGCCATGGGACTTAGGTCTCATTCCATCGGGATGCTAAAATATGATCGAAAATGTCTTAAATGCACTCTAAAGACCCAGGAGCTAAACCTTATGAGGGAAAAGCCCCCAAGGGGACATTTTCTAACGTTATATATATATATATATATATATCATATTTTTTTATACACATAATATCCCTCTGTGTAAACCTTTTAGCTGGAAAACAATAAATCCAGAGAGTTAATTCTTTGTTAAAAGAAAAAAGGGGCAGAGGCAAATAAATTATTGGAGATCTTTCAAAAATGCATCCTATGTTAAACTATTATTTTAATTGCAGCTTGGTAAATAGAAAGCAAGGAGTTGGGAATATAGAAAATAGGAAATGTTAGAAACATGGTAAAAAGAAAATTTTAGAAAACTATTTCCAACCTGTAGGTTTAGTTTGGAGAAAACAAATAGCAAGCATGGAGAAATAATAAAACAAATTGTTAGAAAATTATTAGACTTGGAAAAATAACCTTCCCACTTGGGGAAGGGATTTTCCATCTTCTTCCACTTGCTACCTACACCAAATAAACCAAAAAAAGTGAAACTTGTGAGCAAATGGGAAATTAGTTTGTTTATATACCTCTTTCTATGGTTTGGTGTTGCCCTAGGAATTAGGGAAATGTTGTAACCTTAAACCTAGTTAAATTTTTTAACTTTGTTTTTTTATTTATTTGCTCCCACTTAGTGAGTGGATAGGGTTATTTATTTGGGAACTTTAGAGGGAAATTTATTTAATTCCTTTTATTTAATTTATTCAAACTCTGTAGTTATAATGATTGATTTAATTGTTTTGGTTTAGATGTGGGGACCTTTGGATTACTTTAATGTATTTAAATTTATTTAATTCCTTTTATTTAATTCATTCAAACTCTTTAGTTATAGTGATTGATTTAATTGTTTTAGTTTAGATGTGAGGACCTTTGGATTACTTTAATGTATTTAAATTTATTTAATTCCTTTTATTTAATTCATTCAAACTCTTTAGTTATAGTGATTGATTTAATTGTTTTAGTTTAGATGTGGGGACCTTTGGATTACTTTAATGTATTTAAATTTATTTAATTCATTCAAACTCTTTAGTTATAGTGATTGATTTAATTGTTTTAGTTTAGATGTGGGGACCTTTGGATTACTTTAATCTATTTAAATTTATTTAATTTGTTTTAAATTTTATACAAGTCCCCTAATCAAAATGCAACGCAAAATTTTACCTAGTGGAAACTTTAGTAGATTGGAAAGCTTTTGACCAACAAATTTCATCATCTTGGTTGGTTGCATTTATTTTTTTGAGTTATTTAATAATTACGTTCTATGTAATTAAAGTCCCCTTAGACATTTCTTTAATTTTTCTTGCATTTTAATTTGTCCAAGTTAAGACTATAGTCGTTGGATGTTATTTTAGAAAACTCGTAGTTGAAACTTTGGTTTAAACATTCAGTTTCTTAATCGAATTGAAGCACATTAGTTAAACTCTAATCTTGGTCTAGGGTTTAAACCTACACTATGCTTAAGCTTGTAAGAGAAAACTAGGGAGTGCCTCTCGAAGGAGATCTTCCCTTTTGGCGATGCATGATGCGACACCTAACCTATTATGTTAACCCCCATTTGGCAAGTCACGAAAGGAGTTTCACATTTACTTGTCTTCATTGACTTTATCCCCTTTTCATTATGGTGTGATTAATGTTGTTTGTACTTGCTACAACGTTAAGTGCACTTACCATCGAGCGCACATGATGCACGCGAGGGGGTTTTAGAGTCGGGTGGGGAAAAGTTTTGGCATTTCATGTCATGACCACATGACAAATGTGGACATGACATGTGGTTATCATTTTATGACCACATGGCAAATGTGGGCATGACAATAATAGCCCTCTAAATAAATATACTTCATCAAAACATAGCATGTACATTATCCCATGGAGAGACCAACTTGTCTCTATGTAAACTCCCTTGCAGCTTCACTAGAGTTTCTTCTTCTTCAAATAAGAGTCATGTTATTGTTATCCTGAACCTTGCTCTATTTTTTTAGCTTCCTTCCCTTACAAGACATACCAGTGGCTTGGGAAATTATCTCCTCACTCACTACAAATTGGATACCTTCCACTTGAACATGTTGGTTATCTCAAGACACCGTGAACTGAACCGATAGGTTTTCATCAAAACCATTCAAGCATTCAAGAAAAGGAGTAATTCCTCCCTCATAATAGACACACCACAACATTTCATCAACTCTCAGTTCATCACAAGAAACAAGTTCAGTTCTGACTCTATCTCCCCTATTATGACACCCTTTAAGTAGAGAGCACAAAATAAAAGGTGGTCGAACTGTAGCAGAATGTGATAATGGTAGAAGATAATTTACACCACTCCTTGTTCATCCTTTATTTTAAATGATGAAGATTTTTATTATGAAACCCACACAATAATTAGAGGAAGCCTCAAGTTCCCCTTTGCATCCCTTTTCATGATTACCAAAATTATGATTCTCATCTGGACAGTGATCATTAAAGAGAGGCACTGTCGATATTTGAAAATATCCCATCTACCACATCAACCAGTTCTACAGAGGCTTAATGAGTTGGCTCAAGTATACGTAGGCGTCAACCTTCCTAATTAGCACAACATTACAGTGCACTTGGGAGAAATGATTAGAGATACAAAATCTCAAAAGAGTATATAGAATATGTAATAAAATATATTCTAAATTAGTAATAGCCATAAAAATTAAACCCATTAGGAGAGGAAAGGTTGCACCTCTAAATGAAGGATGTCCTTAATATTACTAGGTAAATTGCTTAAGTCCCTCCAACATCTTTTGGAATTAAAATTAATTCCAAGATTTTCCATAACATATACAACACCATTGCCTTCTTTGTATATGTGTATCAATTCAAATCTATCCAAACCCATGAGGAGGCTTCTTATGTCATGGACGACATCAACAATCTGTCACCCCACACTTGCTTTACCAAGAACAACATCAATGATGAGCTTTGAATCTCCTTCAATATGTAGATTTTTAATTCCCATTGAAAGGGCCATTTTAATTCCCCATAATAATTCCATAGATTCAACAACATTATTGGTGTTTAGACCTAATCCTCTAGCATAGGCAACAACAAGTTCACCTTTAGAAGATCTCAATACTCTCCCTCCACTAGCAACTCCAAGGTTACCCTTAGTAACCCCATCAAAGTTTAGTTTGGTCCAGCCTTCAGTAGGGGGAATCCATTTAGTATTCATATGAGCTAGCCTCTTAGAGTTATCAACCTTATAGTTTTGAAGAGAAACATTCCACCTATTGAGAGTACTGGATTCTTGATTGTTACGGGGGGCTTCAGAAGATTTCAACTTACACTATGAAACATTACCAAATAAGAGTTTGGAGAAGACACATAAAACTTCCTGGGTATTTTTAGTGGATTCCCTGAAGATACGGTTGTTTCTTTCCTTCCATAAGCTCCAGGTGATATGTGGAGGAATCTAATACCATAATTCTTTGGTGGTCAAATGAGAGAAAGGAGACTTCCACTTCTCAATGAAAGAGGTTAGACCTTCATTCATACTCTAGCTAAATCCAAGTTTTTGTAAACACTAGTAGAAAAATAGAAATAAATGACTAAAAAACTACCAAAAATTAGTCATGTGACCAGTAGTTTGGTCACATGACCATTGATAGTTTATTGTTGGTCATTTATCTCATGACCAAATTTATGACTAAACAAATTTTAGTCATTAATTTGATAGTATGTTTAGTCATCAATTTGGTAGTACATTTAGTCATCAATTTGGTAGTATATTTGGTAATTTGGTAGTATATTTGGTCATCAATTTGGTAGTATATTCAGTCATTAATTTAGTCATTGATTGTTGTTAACTGGTCATTTATTTAGTCATTGTAATCATTAATTTAGAACTATATTTAGTCATTAATTTGGTAGTATATTTATGTTGGTATGTGGCGATTGATCATGCAAGTACTATACACTAGTTATGTATCCTCGCCGGTTTTTTTTCCTCTTTTTACATGATCGAAGTCAGTTATTAATTTTTTGTTAACCGACAAAAGAAAAATGACATTACAAAACCCTAATTCTAGAAGCTTCTGAAAATCTTGTTATAAGCGGTTGGCATGTATGTTACAATGATGTATTTGCGAGATTGTAATCTATTTTGCACTGGATAATAAAATCATTGGATGGCTGAGTTTCTTTGGATGTATCCCATATTGGGTGAGCCATGTTAAATTTATGTGTTAATCTCTTTTTTTAATTCCTCATTGTTATATTTGGGTTATTTAATCTGCATATAATTGTTAGTGTTTATTGCTTTGATCTACCTGAACCCTAACAATAGGTATCAGAGCGGGTTGTGTTTGATTATCGTCTGTAGGAAGGTCTCACGGTTGAGTGGGAGTCTCACGGTTAAGTGGGAGCAATGACGAATGAGGGTAAATTGAAGGTAGATAAATTCAATGGGTAGAACTATCAATTATGGAAGATGCAGATGGAGGATTATCTCTATCAGAAAGATTTATGGAGGTTGTTGGAAGGAATAGCCAAGAAACTGGTATCAATGACTGATGAGGATTGGGAACTTCTGGATAGAAAGGCACTGGGAACCATTCGGTTGTGTCTGGCACCATCTGTGGCATTCAATATAACAGAAGTGAAGACAACAAGTGAACTAATGAAAGCTTTGGCCAAATTGTATGAAAAACCCTCAGCCTCTAATAAAGTATTTCTCATGAAGCATTTGTTTAATCTAAAAATGATTGAAGGTGGATCTGTGTCAGATCATTTCAATGAGTTTAATACAATTACTAGTCAGTTAACTTCTGTAAAAGTGAAATTTGATGAAGAGGTGAGGGCTCTCTTGATTTTATGTTCTTTACCAGAAAGATGGAATAGCTTGGTAATGGTTGTAAGTAACTCTGTCTCTGGTTCAAATACTTTGAAATTTGATGATGTTGTTGGTGTTATCCTTAGCGAGGAAATGCAACAGAAAAGCATAGGTGAGAGTTCAACATCAGGTAATGCTTTGACTGTAGAGAACAAGGGAAGAACAAAGGGTAGAGGAAAAAGCCCAACAAATCATGGGAAGTCACAAGGGAAGTCAAAGAAAGGCAGATCTAAATCTAGAGGAAGAATGGATTGCTGGCACTGTGGAAAGCCAAGACACTTGAAGAAGGATTGCTGGTCTCAAAAGGGAAAACAAGGAGATGGACAACATGATGACGATAAGGAAGCTAATGTTGTAAGTAATAAATTACATGATGCTTTAATTTTTTGTTTAGAATGCTAATGATTCCTGGGTAAAAGATTTAGGGGCTTCATTTCATGCCACAACCCACAGGAAATATTTTGTAGATTATGTTCAAGGTGATTTTGGATAGGTATATTTAGGTGATGATGAACCCTATCAGATTGTTGGAAAAGGAAAGATAAAAATTAAGTTGCAGAATGGAAATGAATGGTTGCTACAGGAGGTAAAGCATGTTCCAAATTTGAGAAGGAATTTAATTTATGCAGGACAACTGGGTAGTGAAGGCTACATAGTTACCTTTTCAGACAAAATTTGGAAGGTCACTAAAGGTGTATTAGTAGTAACTAAAGGTAAAAAGGTAGGCACATTGTATTTGTGTACTAGTAATACTTATTCTACCTTAGCTACTACAGAAACAGTTGCTACTGATACAGTTATAACACTTGCTGCAGGAACAGAAACATAATTATGGCACCATAGACTTGGGTACATGAGTGAGAAAGGGATGAAGATCCTTCACTCTAGAAAGTTGCTACCAGGTCTGAAGTAGATTGACTTAGAGTTCTGTGAAAATTGTGTTTATGGAAAACATAAAAGAGTCTGATTTCTCAAAGTTGGAAAATAGAAGAAGAGTGAGAAATTAGAGCTTGTGCATTCAGATGTATGGGGACCAGCTCAGGTATCTTCTATTGGTGGCTCTTTCTATTATGTTACTTTTATTGATGATGCAACTAGGAAAACATGGGTGTATTTCCTAAAACAAAAATTAGAGGTATTTGAAACTTTTAAAAAGTGGAAAGCTTTGGTTGAGAATGAGATAGGAAAAAAGTTGAAGTGTCTCAGATCTGATAATGGAGGCGAGTATTGCAGTAGAGAATTTGAGAATTACTATTCATATAATGGAATCCGTAGGTAGAAAATGGTTCCTAGAACCCCAAAAGAAAATGGTGTGTCTGAGAGGATGAATAGGACCATTATGGAGCATGCAAGGAGCATGAGATTGCATGTTGGACTACCCTTACACTTTTGGGCAGATGTTGTACATACCGATGTTTATTTAATAAATAGGGGACCTTCAAATCCTTTGGATGGTGGCATTCCAAAGGAGGCATGGAAGGGTAAAAAGGTAAACTATACATTTCTAAAAGCCTTTGGTTGTGAAACTTTTGTCCATGTTGATATTGAAAATAGAACCAAGCTTGAGGCTAAGTCTAAAAAATGTACCTTCATTGGATATGGAGTAGATGAATTTGGTTATCGGTTATGGGATTATGAAAATCATAAAATCATTAGGAGTAGAGATGTTATATTCAATGCGAAGGTCATGTATAAGGATCAGCTGCAGGAAAAGAAGCATGAAAAGGCCAAAAAGGAATATGTGGTGTTGGATGAGATTCTAGAAAATAAAATGCTAGTGGCACCTAATGCTCAACAACAACAAGTTATCCCATAGAGTCCTACAAGTGTTAGACATTCTACAAGGATAACTAGACCTTCAGAAAGATTTTCTCCATCATTATATTCTATATTATTAACTGATTCTGGTGAACCTGAAAGTTATGAAGAAGTAATGCAGGTAGATACCAAAAAGCAATGGGAGCTAGCTATGAAAGAGGAAATGGATTCCTTACTGCAGAATCAGACTTGTGACTTAGTCCAATTGCCTGCAGGTAAAAGAGAAATGCCAAATAAATGGGTTTATAGGTTGAAGGAAGAAGATGGAGGCAAGAAAAGATATAAGGCCAGACTCGTGGTAAAAGGTTTTACACAGAAAAAGGTATAGATTTTGATGAAATATTTTCTCTGGTTGTAAAGATGACTTCTATTAGAACTATTCTAAGTCTTGTGGCTGCAGAAGACTTGCATCTTGAACAACTAGATGTGAAAACAATATTTTTCCATGGGGATTTGGAAGAGGAAATATACATGCAGCAACCACAGGGATATGAGACCAAGGGTAAGGAGGAATTTGTGTGCAGGTTAAAGAAGAGTTTGCATGGCCTGAAGCAAGCACCTCGACAATGGTATTTAAAATTTGATAGTTTTATGGCTGAACAAGGATACAAAAGATGTCATTCTGATTATTGTGTTTCTTTTAAGAAATTGGGTAATGGAAGCTATATTATCATGTTGCTTTATGTTGATGACATACTTGTTGCCAGGTCTAATATGCAGCATATTAATAAACTTAAGTAGAAATTAGCAAATTCATTTTCTATGAACGAGTTGGGTGCAACAAAACAAATCCTTGGTATGAGGATCACACGGGACAAGACAAACAAAAAATTATTTTTGTCTCAAAGTGAGTATGTAGAGAAGTTGTTGAAAAGGTTTAACATGCAGAATGCAAAAGCAGTTAGTACACCTTTGCCTAGTCATTTTAAGTTGACTAAGGAGATGTGTCCAAAGACATAAGAGGAGGAAGACAAAATGTCTAAGATACCATATGCATCAGCAATTGGCAGCTTGATGTATGGAATGGTATGCACAAGGCCAGATATTGCACATGCAGTGGGAGTTGTGAGCAGATATATGAGCAATTCATGAATGGAACATTAGAATGCTGTAAAATAGATTCTCTGATATTTGAGAGGTAGTACTTCAAAGAAATTATGTTTTGGGGGAACAAATTCTACTCTAAAAGGATATGTTGACTCTAACCTAGTGGGTAATATTGATAGCAGGAGGAGTACTACAAGGTATGTTTTTACTATAGGAGCTATTGCAGTCAGTTGGATTTCAAGACTGCAAAAGGTTGTTGCACTTTCAACCACTGAAGCTGAGTATGTTGTTGCTATGGAAGCTAGCAAGGAGATGATTTGGTTATAATGTTTTCTAGAGGAATTGGGGCAACGACAAGAAGATAGCCCTTTGTACACTGATAGCTCGAGTGTCATTCATCTTGCTAAGAATTCAACTTTGCATTCAAAAACTAAGCACATACAACTTAGATACCACTTCATCCAATTAGTTTTGGAGGATGGGCAGTGGAAGCTAGAGAAAATTCACACAAGTCAGAATCTTGCAGATATGTTCACAAAGGTAGTTACACGGGAGAAACTAATTTCCTCATCAGTTTCTGTTGGCCTTCACGACTGATAATGGTGGATATAAGAAACCAGCCAGGCCTGTAATCCAGTGGGAGCTGCAAGCACAGTGGTGTCGTCCAGGATCAGTCTCTAAGTGGGAGATTATTTGGTGTGGAGCCTGATTAGTCTCCAAGTGGGAGATTTTTAGTATGTGGCGACTGATCATGCAAGTACTATACACTAGTTATACATTATCCTCGTCGGGGTTTGGGGCCGGGCCGAGCTCTGAGCGGGGGTTTGGGGATGACAACCCCCAAGAAGTGAGGGTTTAGGGAAGGCAGCCCCCGAGAAGGGAGGGTTCGGGGAAGGCAGCCCCTGAGAAGCGCAGCCCCCGAGAAGCGCAACCCCCAAAAAAAAATTTCCCTCTTTTTGCACGATCGGAGTCAGTTGTTATTTTTTTGTTAACCGACAAAAGAAAAATGACATTGCAAAACCCTAATTCTAGAAGGTTCCAAAAAGCTTGTTATAAGTGGATGGGATGTATGTTACGGCGATGTATTTACGAGATTGTAATCTGTTTTGCACTGGATAATAAAATCATTGGATGGCTGAGTTGCTGTGGATGTAGATCATATTGGGTGAACCATGTTAAATTTCTATGTTGATCTCTTTTGTGTTATTCCTCATTGTTATATTTAGGTTATTTAATCTGCATATAATTGTTAGTGCTTATTGCTTTGATCTACTTGAACCCTAGCATATTTAGTCATCAATTTGGTAGTATATTTGATAATTTGGTAGTATATTTAGTCATTAATTTGGTAATATATTTAGTAATTAATTTAATCATTGATTGTTGTTAACTGGTCATTTATTTAGTCATGGTAGTCATTTTTATTTACTAGTTTCCATTAATTGGTAGTAAATTTAGTCATGATATGAATAATTTATTAAATACCATAAATTTTATAATGCAGAAAAAACATATTATTAAATTTGAATTAAAACATAAAAGAAAATAAATTTGGAAAACTATATATTTTATGATGCTACCAAGTAAAGATTGATAAATTTGAGCCAACACTTTCTATTTGAGAATTGGCCAATAAGAAAATAAAACAAGAAAAAGCAAAGTGGCAATAAATATTGACACCATTTGGTATGGCATCTCGTCAACATGGAAATGTTTTTAGTTTCATACAATTGCAATAAAATATGAATTTATTTAAAACAACGTTTTCATGATATTTTCTTCATTACCTCAAGAAATCATAAAATAGATCATTACACAAAATCTCTACTCTTGGAATCAATCTCTTCCCTTTCTCACATGGCAATATCGCACTTTCTCGTTTAGACTATTAAATTTTAGAAAATGAGCTAAACAACAAACATTCAAATGATCTCCTGCATAGATAGGATCTGAAGTTCACTACTGTCTTATTGTAGCTAGAGGTGTAGCATGTACACCACATGCAAAACATATAGAAGAAGCTTATGATGTAGAAGCTACTGTTCTGGTATCAACAAAGTTCACCATTTGTTATCCTAATTGTGGTGTTTGCAATGTTGCAGGGTGCATTTTCCCATTTTTATCAGAAGGTTTTTCTCCAATCCAAAGTTCCATTGCACAATGCATCATTAGTAGTAGCTCAAGGAATTTTTAACAGCTTTTTCAATTTCACCACAAGTTTCCAATCATCATTGGACAAATCATCCTGAAAAAATAAGAAGAATATTCCATTTTAGACATTAAAAAGTTGTTTTACCAGCCAAAAATGAAAAGCACAAATGTTCAATTAGTATAAAATGCATAATAGTAAATACACTATAAAATTACGTAATGTGGATATCAAATAGCCTTATCCTGTAGTTTTCTTTCAATATATCTATGGATCTTCTGGTGAGATGACTCACAAATTCATCCTCTATTTCAAAATGCCTACCAAACATTTTATGTGCTTCATCAGCGTTGCTCCCAACAATCTGTAAAGTTTGTATGATGATTCATTAACAAAAACATTTCAAAAAATAGCATCCAAAATCATATAAAACTATTAACAACAAAGACAGCTTCTCAAAATACCTTCATGGCCACTTTTTCACCCTTCTTAGCCATTTCAACAACTTTATGATTGATATCAATTGAGGCTATTTTGCTAATATCTATGAAATCTTTTGTGGGAACACATAATGGCTTGACAATCTATATGGACATTTCTGAATAAGTGATTATGCAAATTCAGTGAGTTATATATTTTCTAATATTTCTGTGGGATTGGATATTCATAAATTTATATATATGTTATCTATAGTATTTTAGATAATTGTGAAATATGAATTAAACAAGAATTTCTCTAAGCATTGTATGATTAAAGAGTTAGAATTTGAAGTTGGTCTCTGCCTAGGAAACAAACCCTGATAGGATTCATGGATCCTAGCACAACCTTTGCAAGAAGATTATAATACAAAGGAAATTAAAGATTTATCTATGCGTTGGAAAGACATCTGAAGACAAAGAAATCGTGAGTCCTATTTTCATCCACTGTCTTGAAGACTATATGTAGTTTATAAAGGTAAATGCAGATTGATATTTGATAAACAAATATTAATAGAGATTGTTAGAAATCGTGGTTCCATTGACAATATTTACAGCCTTTAGACATTCAACAAACATGAGGTATTATTGAATCTTTTGGCCGCATCATTTTAAGGTGCATATGGTGATATCCTTGAAGGCGCAAAGTTGTGAAGGATCAGGAAAGTATTTAGAAAAGGCATCAGTTATAATTCCATGCGTGAGGATTCTAAGGCACCAGATGTCAAATAAAGGTTGTGAGACAGCTATCACTACCTCTTAAGGAAAGCTTCTAATATTCATTTCAAAATGACATTTGTTTATTATATGTTTGAAGGGAATTGAGTTAGAAGGAAGAGCTTAATGTATCATGTGTCTTGAAGTGCAGCTCCTTTCTAAGGAAATATAGTGATGTGTCTTCATTCAATAGTTCTACCATAACAAATTAGAGAACATAGCCAAGTTAGATATTGGAGAGAGTTCATTGGACTTGAAGGCCATCGTCCATCATTGAGGTGGGCTTCATCATTGACTAGGTCGATTTGCCTTTCAAAGCCGTCTGCATTCCTTATCATCTACAGAGTCACAACAATTAGAGGGAAATACCATCAATTTTAAAGGTCATCGATCAGCATCAGGTTTAAATCCCTTTGGAAACGAGGACATTGTTATCTCTGTTGGAGTGTAGATCTGGAATAGAAAGTCTGAGATGAAAATCAGTCATCATTTGAAGAGCATTACATTTGCTTATTAATCACATAGGAATACAACAGAGATATTTAATCAGAGTGATAAGAAAGTTGGCACAATAGGATTACAGCTAAGACCTCTTTGTAGCCTCATCTAGTAAAAATCTGTATTCCCTATCACTATTGGTATGTTGACATTCTGTATCTGCTCATTGTATGCAAATGTTCTAAAACTTTAATAGCAGCTTGTTCAAATCTTCACCACAACTTCACTGCCAAGGGTTCAAATGAGCTAGCAGTCAGGAGACAACTGGTATCAGCAACTCAAAGAGACTTCCAACCCAGTCACAATGATATCACCAAGTCCCATCGATAAGGGTTTAACACTCTTATCGCTATGTCGAAGAGACCACATTCGGAGTCAGGCAGATATGGCAAGGTCCCACAGATGGACGATATCGGGATATCGAGGGGACACCAAATGGACTCCCACCGATATGCAGATCTCCTTTGCTAGCATCCTCCCTATCTATGTCAAAATGGGAGCTATGGAATAGGGTATGGACAGCCATCAAAACATAAAGGATAGAGGAATTTTGTCAGATGTAGTTGCAACTACCTTGTTAGACATATATACAAAATGTGGAAGCATAGACAAGGAACGTGAACTGTTTGACAGAATGCCTCAAAGAAATGTGGTCTCATGGACTGCAATGATTGCAGGATATGCACAAAATGGATTTGTTGAAAAGGCTTTAGAAATTTTAAAGAAAATGCAATTGGCTAGTGTAAAGCCAAATTCCACAACCTTTGCCAGCATCCTCCCTGACTGTGTCAAAATGGGAGCTTTGGAATAGGGTATGGACATCCATCAAAACATAAAGGATAGAGGAATTTTGTCAGATGTTGTAGTTGCAACTGCCCTACTAGACGTGTATGCAAAATGTGGAAGCATAGACAAGGCACGTGAACTGTTTGATAGAACGCCTCAAAGAAATGTGGTCTCATGGACTACAATGACTGCATGATATGCACAAAATGGATTTGTTGAAAAGGATTTAGAAATTTTAAAGCAAATGCAATTGGCTGGTGTAAAGCCAAATTCCACAACCTGTGCTAGCATCCTCCCTGCCTGTGTCAAAATGGGAGCTTTGGAATAGGGTATGGACATCCATTAAAACATAAAGGATAGAGGAATTTTGTCAGATGTTGTAGTTGCAACTGCCCTATTAGACATGTATGCAAAATGTGGAAGCATAGACAAGGCACGTGAACTGTTTGATAGAATGCCTCAAAGAAATGTGGTCTCATGGATTACAATGACTACATGATATGCACAAAATGGATTTTTTGAAAAGGCTTTAGAAATTTTAAAGCAAATGCAATTGGCCTGTGTAAAGCCAAATTCTACAACCTTTGCCAGCATCCTCCCTGCCTGTGTCAAAATGGGGCTTTGGAATAGGGTATGGACATCCATCAAAACATAAAGGATAGAGGAATTTTGTCAGATGCTATAGTTGCAACTGCCCTGTTAGACATGTATGCAAAATGTGGAAGCATAGACAAGGCATGTGAACTGTTTGACAGAATGCCTCAAAGAAATGTGGTCTCGTGGACTACAATGACTGCAAGATATGCACAAAATGGATATGTTGAAAAGGCTTTAGAAATTTTAAAGCAAATGCAATTGGCTAGTGTAAAGCCAAATTCCACAACCTTTGCCAGCATCCTCCCTGCCTGTGTCAAAATGGGAGCTTTGGAATAGGGTATGGACATCCATCAAAACATAAAGGATAAACTACCCTGTTAGACATGTATGCAAAATGTGGAAACATAGACAAGGCACGTGAACTGTTTGACAAAATGCCTCAAAGAAATGTGGTCTCATTGATTGCAATGATTGCAGGATATGCACAAAATGGATTTGTTGAAAAGGCTTTAGAAATTTTAAAGCAAATGCAATTGGTTGGTGTAAAGCCAAATTCCACAACCTTTGTCAGCATCCTCCCTGCCTATGTCAAAATGGGAGCTTTGGAATAAGGTATGGACATCCATCAAAACATAAAGGATAGAGGAATTTTGTTAGATGTTGTAGTTGTAACTTCCCTGTTAGACATGTATGCAAAATGTGGAAGCATAGACAAGGCACATGAACTATTTTACAGAATGCCTCAAAGAAATGTGGTCTCATGGACTGTAATAATTGCAGGATATGCATAAAATGGATTTGTTGAAAAGGATTTAGAAATTCTAAAACAAATGCAATTGGTTGGTGTAAAGCTGGAAACATGAAAGAAAATAAATGCATGTTTCCATCTTTTGTGTGAATAAATGTAACATCTAGAAAAGTTAAGGTGGGTATCCATGGAACAAACGTTAATCCTAAATCATAGGAATTTAGATCCTCTATAACATTTAAAGAAATACTAGACATGCAATCATCTAGTTTAGAGCTAAGAACTGAGAGCAAAGTTATTAGTAGTCAGATCAATTAGAATAAAGTGAATAAAACCAAAACAATAAGCACCACATGTGAATGTCTAAGATCATTTGGCTGAAGGTATTGCTTGATCATTAACAATGATTTCTGAAACATCAAAATACAGTGGCAGAGTGCAACTCCAATATGGACACTATGTTTAGTTGGAACATAACTAAACTAAGCATACCTATACACATAAATACATGGTCCCCTCTGTGGATTTGAACTCAAACCCAAAAAATACCATACTTACATGGCTGTGGATCAAAGTGTGTGACTCTAAATTTAGGGAATCTAAATGAAAGCTTTAACATAAATAGAACATTACCCTAAACATTTGGCAAACACAAATGAAATACAGAGCTTTTAAATAGTGGAAATCTTTAAATCCAAAGATACAGTATTACCTTACAAACCCTAACATCTTTAAATGCCAAAATCTAATTTAAACCAAGTCAAAGAAACTTGAATCTGTACATAGCATTGATTGATCCATGCTAGGATCTCAGAATTTGAGACTGGGGACATTAGTGTGCAAAGCCTGCTACATAGCATTGATTGATCCATGCTAGGATCTCAGAATTAGTGTGCAAAGCCTGCTACTCAAGGTTCTATGGTGATTATTGGCATGAATAAAAGCTAAACCCCTAAAAGGACACTGAATAGAATCTTGGAGGAAGCTAGAACATTAGATCTACGACTCAACTCAATCTACACCTTCGTATGGCCAAGAAGATTTCTTGGCTAAAGTGACATTACATAAACATTTACATGTGAAATTATACAAGGAAGAAATAAACCCACATCCATCCAACATAAATTCATGCAGAGAAACTACTGCAAACATCTAAGGCCACAAATAATCAAATGCTAGCAATACATCAGCTATACTTCCAACGGTACTATTAACAATGAATAAACTAATGCATTCATCTTAGGAAAGTCTCAAGAGGTTATAATTAGAATGAACCTTACCTGAACTTTGTTGATGTACATAAGCTTTTTCTTCATCATTTTTTGTATTAACTACACAAGTAACATAAGGAGATCTGGCACACTTTCTCCACTGAAACCCACAATCAATAAATGTTAAATACAACCGAACAACTAAAAATTTGAAAAACAATTCTATCCAGTATGCATTAACTACCATACAGCCAGATGTTATACCTGGAACAGTCGGTAAAGAGTTGATTTCATATGTTGCATGTATCTTAGGATGAAAAAAATGTGTCAAATTCCTTCCAAATGGAGAGTACATAGATTGTTGCATGGAAAGAGTAAGGGGAACTGACTTGTTGAAAACCCAATATTTTCCTTTTCTCTGTGCGGTTGACAACCAGGAATAAGTGGAGTTGACTTGTTAGTCTACATTAGATTCTACGAATTTGGGTGCATAGTTGAAGTAACAGTGCTAATTTCATCATGTATTGTTGCATTTGAAGCTCTAGATTTGTTTGGTTTAGCAATTTCACTATTTTGTTTTGACTCTAAAATAGTGCTAGCAATAGTTCGACAGCCATCTACAAGTAATTCTCCATGGACTGGGCTTTTCTATCTCAAATAAACAAAATATTATCAGCATAAATTTATAGACTTCACATTTCAAATATATTTTGACATCAACAACTTCAATACATATCTTATTCCAAAATACACAAAATGAGTTAAGTTGTTCCTACAACTAGACAATTTGGCCTTTGAAGAGTGGAATAAGCTTCATAGCATGAATTATACAGGACTTAGTAATAAACATGAGGATTGTAAGAAAGGAAACCTAAAAATGAATACAGAGAAAATTGTAAACTAGGACCCAAAATAAAGAGCTAAAAATCACAAATCCCTGTTCCAATCATAGCAAGAAACAAAAATATTCACCTTGCATAAACCTAGACCATAGTTTTCATTCTTTCCTAGTTCCATCTTTGCTCTGTTGCCTCATACTTTTGGACCTTTTCTTGTAAAGATTGGATGTATTAATAACCTGGCCAAGACATGCAAACCAAGATGTGGACTCAAGGACAATATTGTGTTCTACAATACTACATTGTTCATGTGCCTCTATAATTCATTTCATATATTAGAAAGAAAACTCAACAAATCTACATAGGATTACCTCAAGAAGAAAGGCTGCTTTGTCTCTCTTTTGATCACTATGTGGCACCAAATTTCTCAATATCTCAAACTTGAATCATTAACAACATAGGCAACTTGCTACATTAGAATTCTAAAATCATTCTGCAGGCAATCCCAAAAACTAATAAACAAGATATTCACTTAACTTAAAAAAAAATTCCCTTATTCTTAATTTTGGGTGCAATATTCGAATATAAATAAGTTTTTGCAAGATGGATTAAAATCCAAGCATATTAATGATACATACAAGTTATTTGTTAAGTATTTTAGTATTGTAAGTTGTAACTAATAAGCATAATAGAAAAATGAGTTTTTGACTAGCACAATAACCCCCATTGTCATACACAACAAAGTTGTGCTCTCTCTTATCATGGTCACCTCTCCAACTCTTGACAAGCTCAAGCAGAGTTCACAACAAATCTTTATTTTGGAAAATGGATGATGACGACTTTCAATTTTCAACTTAACATTGTGGACAGATTCATTAGATCCTTTAAACTTTACCTATTGCCATGCAAACATCTACTGACTCAGCATATTCTATGAATCTCACTGGAACTCTTTGTAAATTAAAAAGTGGCTCAACGCAAGATAAAGTCACCAAGTAGTTTGAAGAGGAAGAATGGCATGAATTGATAGACATAACTGCAAAGAAGGATTTGAAAAAAGTAGCTTCAGGAAAAACCCTAGAATACAAAATAAAAGATCACGAAAACTTTAATCTACATTCAATAAGATGCCTAAACATAGATGATAGAAATAGCTAAAAAAGCTTAAAGAAGCTTGCAAATTCAAGGGAGCTGGTTTGGTTCTCTTAAAGCAATTGCATATACTATGTGTCTTGAAACAAGAAAGTTGTCAAACTTTTGAGAATCCTGAACATTGAAAAGATATGAATAGATCTGATATTATTTATACTTTTAGGTTAAAGTAGATAATTAAACTTGTTTTTCTAACTACCAACACAATTGATATTGCAATTTATATATGTGTGTGAAACCCTACTCCATTCTATCCCATTGCACTAGCTACCAACCATAAACGAGGCCATAATTAAACATCCACTGGAGTTGTAAAAGTCAAGCTTCACTTGTCATAAGACTGACCTAAAGCCAAAAAAGGATAATCAAGCTAGAGATGGAACACAAATTTATTATCCAATTATTAGAAAATGGATTAGGTACATTAGGCATGTAGTTTGACTCGTGTGATTTAAGGTTGAATGTCACAATAAATCATAAAGGCTAGAACATTAAATTAATTGGAGAACACTAGAAAATGGAATCTGTAGTATCCAACAACTATAATTGCAAAGGGCCAGGATGACAACTTGGCAAGTTCCCATATTATATTGAAGTAGAATACATGTTGAATTGGACTACAAATTGTTTTATGATAATGTTGTGCATGAAAGGGAAGACCTTTTTGAAATGAATGTGCAAAAATATATGAGTAAATTCATTTGAGATGCAGGACTGCACAAATAATAGAAGAAAATTCATTTGAGATGCATGACTGTAGAGAGAATAGATGTAAATTCATTTGAGATGCAAGACTGAAGAACACCAAAGGTATAACTCACCTATCATTGATCTTGCTCCATCTGCATTGCTCAGTTGTAGAGTGCTTGGACCTAGGAGTGTTGGCTCTCTTATCATTGCTTTTTCCATCTACTTTTGACGGTGCTTCACTTGAAATTAAATATTATCACTTTAGATGCAAAATCTTTGTGAAATGCACTTACATTCTGCAAGAAGCATAATTTCTCATAACTAAACATCATATGCAAAAGCATATAGCTCTTAGCACATTCACAACATAGTCCATCATAGATTCAAATAATGAAGGCTCATAGATCTGAGTGTAAAAAGTGGTGAACATCGGGCAGAGCATGTATGAAAATGTATGAGCCCACACAAAAAATACCATATTTTGTCACTTCAGTGTAAATATTTTATATTTCAAAGAGGACTCAGACAACATATTGTCATGACTAATATCTTCCAATGAATCATCTATTTTCTCTTGATGCCCTTGCTGAATCAAGTTGACAAATTTACACCCATTATGACCCTTCAAATACAATTCTTCATTTTCTTCCAAAACATCAGCATTCTCCAATGCACAAAACTTATTTGAAAAATATTACAATGTAATTTAGTACAAAATCATAGAAAACCATATGCGATTCTATTTTAAATCAAAAATATCAAATACTAAATGAAATTAGTAGCCGCCATTCATGCAAGAGTATATAACAATTTGCAGTGTGCATATTTTAGTTTACCAAATACAAAGGAATAGAATGAGGCTAGGAAGATAAAATCATTTCAATTGACAAAATCATCACAAATAAATCACACAGCTTTGTGATTGATCATGTGGCACCTGGTTTTAGATATTATATGTTCGGTTAGCAATACACTTCAAAATATTGTATTTTTATCAATTTACACAACTAATAAGTGCAAATAGAAATATAATTCTAGAAGTAGAGTTTGAAAATGGTTGCAACATTCTTAATTCTGGTCACTAAAAGGGTTATGTGTCTTTTTTTCTAATAAAAGTTGAAGCTTGCATTAAAGTAAGGAGAGTGCATGCACCATGGCTAGTCCATGGTCTTTGGACTAGCATATTTCAAGATGCCCAAGCTCAAATCTCTACCATGAGGAAACTTCCAGTAGATAATACACACCACTAGACAGAGATTAGGCAATCCAGATGCCCCAAATAGTAAAATTGAATCAGGTTTTCAAATTAACTTCTCCATTAATAAAGGTGCTCATTGCAATGGCAGATGTTAAGCATTTTATTTTGATATAATCCAGTGCCCATTTAACATAATTCTACCCAGTTGTCCATTACAAAAAGTTGCAACCATGCTATAGGACATTTTCAAAACTTACTGGGCATTTACATTGCCAATAAAACAGACTATTTCATTCTAATTAAGTGGATGAATGATACTAACCTCATTAAACAACTCAGAATCGTCCATAGCATGTAGATCCAAGAGCCATGCTCCAAACTCTCCCCTTAACTCAGGTGTAAGGAAGCCATCCATTGTTGACAATCCCGTGGAATTCTGAGGCCTAGGAGTGGCCGGGTCAGACCCCGGATCCCCACCTAAATTCATGTTTTTGAGCATCCTATAGAATTTCTGCTTCTCATCCATCGTTTGCCCACCATATCCTTGCTCAAATATTTAACAATACTAGATTCTTCACTGCCTAAAGATACATATCCATTCTTATGGAAACTTGCACACTTGAACAAATTTATCTTGTTATTTCACAAAATCTACGAAGCACTTTGATATTTCGAGGAAAAATGGGCATTTGAAAAAAGTTCATTTTATCTATTATCATTTTAGGATTAACTGCATGGGCTCTGGGCTCAGAGTATCCAACACTCAGGGCATTCCTTCAATAATCCATCTTACATGAAAATAATAACACACACTAGCTCAGGGGTAACAAGCGACCTACCTGTGAGAAGAACCCAGGAAAGGAGTTGTGATTACCAGCAGTGGATGTTGCGACCTTTACGATTTGCTCATCCATCTATTGCACTATGATGAACCGTGGCAGCAAGGGCCTCATCCACAGCAAGAGTGAAATATCTCGATTGAACAACTGTAATTTCTCAATCTCGCAGAGTGTTGGCAAGAAAAATGGCCAGGAAGCAGACCATCATGGATAAGTTGCAGACATGAAACAAAATAGGTTAGAGTTTTGAGCCTTTCCGAGTTAGAGTTAGATGGGTGCCAAAATTTTAATTAAATTTTAACCACCATCGTTAACATTTTGTAGGGTAGAAACGAAAAGCCTCCATATTATTAAATATATTATAATTTATATTATTATATAATATTAAATATATTATGATATTATATTATGATATTGATATATAATGTTATAATATTATATTATATTATAATATAATAAATTATATATTAATATTATATTATATTATTATATAATATAAGTATTATGTAATATTATAGTATAATATTATATAATATATAATATAATATATATTATATAATCGTCTGATAAACGGCTAGATCTTTAGGTAGACATGAGAGGTCACGTAGAGGGGGTAGAGGTAGCCCCTAGATATTTTATGCGGACCAACTCTGTTTTCTAACAGTCAGAAAGTGTGATTGAAGGCCTTGGTAGATGTTGGCAAGGAGGCAAGTAATGATGTTTTTGGTAGGTCGGGGCTGGACAATCACTTCCCCGAGGCCTGTGGATCATTAATGGGCATGTTTTGTTGTGGCTAGTGTGCTGAGATAGATTGAAGAGCCAATATAATTATCCAGCTCCACTCGTGGGAAACATCTGAGCTTTCTCTCTCTTTATTCCTTTGGTCTAAGTGGACATTTATTGCCTTGCCTTGTATTGTCTTTGAATTATGGATTATGATCAAATTGGAAAGAAAAAAGAATAGAGGAGTAATAGTCATTTATTTAGTCATTTATTTAGCCATTTTTATTTGTCTGACCAATTATTTAGTTGTTTTTTTTGCCCAATGACCAAATTAGTCATTTATTTAGTCATTTCAACCGATTACCAAATTAGTCATTTATTTAGTCATTTATACCTGTGTTGCAAAAAAAATTGGTCACGTGACTAAAAGTTTTAGTCACCTGGTCATTTATTTGCCATATTTCTACTGGTGAAATGCATGCCCCACACTTCTCTAGAGAAATCACAGTAGAGGAGAAGATGGGAAACAAATTCCTCATCTTTAAGACATAAGACACAACTGTTAGGAATTTGAAGTCCTCTTATTTTCAAATTATCTTGGGTGAGGATCTTATTATGAGTGGCTAATTACTAGAAAAAATTCACCTTAGGGATAAGATGGTGGTGAGAGGATCTTTGTAATCCTCTTCATTTAATTTATCAATCCGGGGTGGTGTGCAAAGGTTGTATGCATTAGGAACTTAAATATTTTTGGCAAATAGTTCTTTCTAATAAAAACAGAAAAAAAAAAATTAAATTAATCTAATGAAATCACACATGTAAAATTTAAACACTCGCATAAATTAAAACTATAAAATTAAACATGTCTCCATGAATTAAAAATATAGAAATAAAATAGCTCTTGCACTAAAATCTAATTTAATACATTTAAAATAAATAGAAATGCATAAAACTAAAATAATAGAAACAATCAAATAAGTACCACATGTTGTCCTATTCCTTGAGATGAATAGCTTGCTCCTCTGTTGGAATGGGACCAAGATCATTCACCCAACTTTGTGCTCAATGCTCCATATATCTTATTTCTTCTACAAAATATTACAAATTTATTTCTAAAATTGTTGTGGCTTTCTTATTCTAAAAACTTGCCAAAATAAAAACTCCCTCTTTCTTTAGAGTTGAAAGGTTTATTTATACACTGAAGATCTTCACCCAACTCCCTAAACTAGTGGAAAGCACAAGTACACTTATTTTCCACATTCCTATGATAAAGGAACAACTCCCTTTATTCTCTACACCTATCTCTCCGACTCCTATGCTAAAGGAAACAAATTCCTTTATTCTCTCCATGTAGGAAACAAATTCCTTTATTCTCTCATTACAAAGTGACAACACATCCACATCCTTTTGAGGGAAAAGGGATGATAGACTTATTTATTTTTTTATGCTTTTATTTATTTTTCCACAACAATTCATCTTCAACTTTGTAGAAATTAAAAGGTTGAGAGAATATTAAATCCATGGTTTAAGCCAAATTATGAAGTTGAAACACATTTGGCTGAAAACAAGTTGGAATACTTTCGAAGTTGGCTCCGGAAGCGATTTTACAATAATTTAGAATGCTTCAAGGTTGGCTGAAAAAGGCTAATACACTTTGAGACTAATTATGCATCATAAAACATATTGCATTCTATTTTTTTCCAATAAACATTAGAAAATGTTAGCACTTAAATTGCAATAGACTTCTAAGAAACAAACCAATATATATCCTATATTCTATTTTAAATAGGTTAATAGTTGGTAAAACTAAATTTAAATCAACTTTTAATGCTAATTTTAAGCGAAAATAGAGATGAATTTAGATGAGACATTTCTAGTCTCATCATCTCCCCCACACCTAAATTCTTGTAGGTCCTCCTGCAAGCTACTGCTCTTTTTTTTTTCATAATTGATGACCCTTATATCTTTCAATTATTTTATCCTCTCTTTTTTTCTCCATCTTTGAGAGTATGCATTAACTATTCTATGAAATTCATCCATGATAAGACTCACTGAAGCTTATCAATTTAGTTCTTAAAAAAATTCTCTCCTTTCCATATTTAGCTTTCATCAGCTTAATTTTATAAAAAAACATGTCAGTCATAAATGGCCATAACTTTCACGTTTTCAAATGAAATTTTAAAATTTAATATGTTATAGAAAGATGAGATAGAAGAGAATAAAACTCAGAAAGAATTTGATGAGATTCTTTAATATGTGCAAGCAATTCTTTCTGCAAATAGCTTGTACCATCATGACAACAACAAAGATTGATAGGGTATGAGAACTTTTTTTCTTTTTTTTTCATAACATCCCTTTATGCATTTAGATTCTTTCTATGCCATCATATTATCACTTCAATTTTTTCTTCAGAAAACACCTTTAGCTACAACAAGTGAATCGGTGCAGGTAGTTTCTGTTTTTAATTAGCTTTACTAAAAGTGGATTTATCTGTAATTTAAAAAACTAATAGCTATATTTAAGAATAAAATAGTAGAATATATGTTGGATGTATTTGAAAGTTATCCTTGATTTCTTCATGCCATTTGATTCTATTTTCTACTTCAAAAATCTTCAAAAGTTTAATGGACAGAAAAGCACTGGAATAGTGGACAACACCAGAAGGATAAAACAACTCTATAGTAATGAACAAATGTTCCAGATCACCGTTGAAAGGATGCTTCCGAAATGAACAACAACAAAGTTCCGGAGCATCGTTGAAAGGATGCTTTTGGAACAAACAAGAACAAAGTTCTGGAGCATTATTGAAGGGATGATTTTGGAACAAACAATAACAAAGTTCCAGAACATCATTGAAATGATGCTTTTGAAAAAATAGCAACAAAGTTCTAGAGCATCATTGAAAGAATATTTTTGGAACAAACAATAACAAAGTTCTAGAGCATCGTTGAAAGGATACTTTTGGAACAAACAACAAAAAAAATTCAGAGCATCGTTGAAGGGATGTTTTTGGAATGAACAACGACAAAGTTCTGGAGCATTGTTGAAAGGATGCTTACAGAACTAAATGACAATAGAAGTTTCAGGGCATCAAAGTTTCAAAGCATCAAAGTTCCAGAGCATCAAAGTTTCAAAGCATCGAAGTTCCAGAGCATCAAAGTTCCTGAGCATCATTGAAAGGATGCTTTTGGAACTAAATGACAACAGAAATTCTAGAGCATCGTTGAAAAAATGCTTTCAAAATTTAGGCAACAAAAAGAGGTTCTAGAGCATTGTTGAAAGGATGTTTTGGAACTTGAACAACAACAAAAGTTTCAAAGCATTGGTGAAAGGATCTTCTTACAGAACTAAATGACAATAGAATTTTCAAAGCATCAGAGTTCTAGAGCATTGAAGTTCCTGAGAATCATTGAAAGGATGTTTTTGGAACTTGAACAACAACAAAAGTTCTGGAGCATCGGTGGAAAGATGCTTCTAAAATTTAGGCAACAAAAAAAGGTTCTAGAGCATCGTTGAAAGGATGTTTCCAGAACTTAAAAAACAACAACAAAGTTTTGTAATGCCCTGTCATGTAACCCTAGAGAGTTAGGCTAACAAAAGCAAAATTCCAGGAATAATTTTTTTTTGAAAGCAAGATAGTGCAAAATAGAAACCACATATACCTTAATACACAACATAAAGGAAATTACTCTTCTAACAACTCTAGGGAAACACAACTGCATTAGTGAATAGAAAATTAAAACCACACAAGTGAAATACATTATACTTCTTCTATAGATAAGTTCAACTTTTACATTACAAGATAGTTTATTTACAAAATTACAATGCAAGATTACAAGACCGATCATGTCGGTTTACAGCTGAATAAATAAGAAGGCATACAGCAACTCTGAAGGAGGAAGGCAAATTGGAACTGGGACACCTCTGTGCAGAACTTGAACCGCATCTCCAAAAAGGACCAATGGATAGCTCTGCCACCCAACCATGTGGAACCCTAAGGCCCACCCCTCCAAGCTAGGAGATAACGACGAGGATTCCACTAAGCCAAGAAACAACATCCAAAAATAAAAGAACGACAACTGACTTGACACAACCGACCATATCATCAAAGCTGCACAAGACAAGACATCACTCCAGAGGCACCACCAAAAAACAATAGAACTGCATAAGGAGAGTGTCATCGCATGGTCCTAACATGGGTTACCCAGACTATCTATCCCTAGAAGCCAGCCCCCATCTATGGTTACCCTGGCAACCTCTCTCTAGGTGCCGGCCCCATAGGGTGACACATGCGGAGCCGACAGGTCCTCTCATGGAGACAAGGAGGTCGGCCTTACCAACCAGGCCTTCCCATCCCATCCTTAGCCTACGAAAGCACTCAAGGCATTGGTGAGGTCCTTTACTTATCTTGTTAAGTGTTTTAATAGCCCAACCCTCTTGATTAAGTTATTAAGTTTTCCACATGATTACAACTTCCATGGGGTTACCTAGGCATCCTCTCACTAGGCACCGGCCCCACCATGAAAGCCACTCCCTTAGTGTTCTCGGGTCAAACATACATACCACACATATAGGTATAAAAGTCACAAATCAGATCTGGGCCATAACGTATGCCTTTCACTAGGCCATAACAAGAAATCCATAATTTCTTCCAAATGAAGCAAAACCATAAGAATCAAGTACTGTATTCAAGAGACCATCCCCCTTCATTACAAGATACGAAAATCCAGATATCCCCTTACATTGACATGCCACTATCTGGACCAAAGATCAAGACACCTCACCTCTGGAGTTAGGTACAACCAAAGATAAAGAAACCATAATCAGGCAAGGTCAACACTTCCACATTGACAACAAGCGGCCATGACATCACACAAGATTCCTACTTCACAACAAACCAACATAGACCAAGCTCCACCCCAAGGTAACATAATAATCCAATACAAACATAAGATATGACCAAGGAGTATAACGAGCAAGTGGGATTCAACAAATTCATAACTTAAAACATTGAAATACACAGGAGATCTTCACTTTCTTTAAAGGGACATTTTAATTCCTAACCACTTCAAACATAAACTGTTATCTACCAAATAAGGTAAATCCATAATCCGTTAACTTCCTATCCACCAATAATAGTTACTTAAGTGATAAAAGAGGTAAGTATCTAAGAGAACACTATTCTCACCCATAGATCCAAAACCTTGTCATAAACAACATGCAATTACGATAGAATGCATTCCTTACCTTAATGAGGGACTGGTACCCAAATTAAAATCATATCCTTTAATAACTATATCATAAGAATAATACAGTTGATGTCTTCCTATTGCTAAAATAACAACATTGTAAATAATCAAGACAATTTGCAAGAGGAGGCATATTCGGGTTAAACCTAATTCAATTACACTAAACGTTAATGCTTTAAATAAACTAATGCCCTTTGCTTAAGTGGAAAGGAAAAGGAACCATCATCACTCTAAATCCTAGTTAACATTCCATCTCCACTTTCATGAACCTAGGGCTAGCTTTGAAACCTTACAAAGAAAGATTAGACTATAAAATTTAAAACAAACCTTCACCAAACTTGAATAAGAATATTCCCTATTAACACCTAGAGTTAAGAATGGACTCAGCCCAACCATTATTCCAAAGAATGTTAACCTCTTCCTGAACATCAATACAATTATTCGCACGCATGAATCTACCCACCAATTAACATTTAACAAAACAAATTCTAAAGTAAACACTATGACGTACATATAGCACATATTAATACATTACACTCATATAGATGAATTACCAAAGACTTAAAAATACCATTTAAAATAGATATACTCTTTCCAAAAAATAAATAAATAAATACATCTTCTTGCTATACACTTTTCGTCCACCTTCTTATAACACGTCGTACTAAGAACAACTACTAGGAGCAAAAGAACTTCTGGTGTCACTTAACTATTTCCTTTTCTAAGGCTACTAACTGTTAAAACAATGTCTATATTAATACCCAAAAGGAAATTTCATAAGCATTATTTACTATACTACGAAATTCAAAACAGCATAATAAACCTACCTTATTCTGGTAAGCAAAGGTTCCCATCTAACATCTTACTAAGGATCATTTCAATATTAACACAGATAGACCTTTACCTAATGTGAACAACTACTATTAAAACCAAAATATGTTATTCTTGCTATGATACCAAACTTACTGTTGACCGTCTAACTAAAACTATTCTCTATAAAACAACAATACTTACAAATATATTTCTTATGTTCAGATGATCTCATCTAGCATTTAACCAACTACAATTACCATTATATACCTTTATATAAAGCTACAACCTAAACTACTACTTATCATTCATTCCCAATTACAATCTAAAGAACGATTACCAAAACAATATTCCTTAAAACCCCACCTCCCATAAGCAAAAGTTCATCTAAAGCATAACAATCTCAAATTGATCACCGCAAGGAGAGTAAGAATTCCTTAATCGCATGGATTACACATAACATCAACCACTTAAATTTCTAATATACGGTTAAGAGAACAAGTATTTCTACAATTCACAAAGGTCATCATCTAACGACCACCACAAAGGACTTAAAGATAGAAAAAAAGAAAAGTATTCCTTTCGCTAATCGCATGAGACACTCCAATGATCCCTTCAACTGAGAGATCTAACAAGGACACACGATTCACAAACATTGCAACAATAGCCAACCTCCTACTGCTAATTCAACGGCAAGATCTAAGGCAAGCGACAAGCAAAACATAAAGAAAACCAAACCAACGGCAGAGTCCAACTACAAGTGACCAAAGCATACAAAGGAAACCCTCTCTACAACACACGCCACTTACCTAGCTCGCAGGTCTAGCACAGCAGGAGGTTTAACATGTTACTCAACATACGTTCGTTATCAGAACGACTAACTCACGACCAATGGATATCGACCGCAAATAACAGATGTAGCGACTACCCTAACGACTTCAAATGGCAAGAATTGCTACGAGTTCCAGCACTCTAAAGACAACCCGTTCTACACCAAGATGACTACAAAAGGACTAACATAACCGCTACTAAAATGACTTCCAAAACAACTACCTTGCCAAAAGAAAATGACTCCACTATACGGATATCATACGTCAGAAACTAGATGTTGATACTAGCCACAAGACAAAGAAAAGAAACATGGAAGGGTTACACTAATAACGCAGAAGTTAGGTATACTAATGAAGCTTCTAAGCAAAGATTATCTACAGGCACAAATCGCATACACTAGAACTTACACCCATCTGAGGTTCAAGGAATACGCCTGAAGCGAACAGCTGAGAGCTTAGAAAATATTCTGGCATGATTCTTGTTTTACGGTGTGAGACAAATCCAAGCACTATAATGCTCATAAACAAGTAAGTCTATCCTCTCAAAGAAAAATGAATTGTTATGAGTTCAAGACTTGATTTTTCTATATTCTTCTAGCTGAATTATTAACTCTAAACAAGTAACGAATGTCTATCAACCATTGAGAAATTTGATAACAGTTATGAAGGATTTAAAAAAAAGAAACTTCACACAATAGCCGAAATCCTGGACAAGATTTCATGGTAACTTTCCGATGGGGACAGAGCACATTACAACAGTCCACAAAAGGCGACATCAACACCACAAAAAAACCTTCCATTAATTTACATGAATTCAAGCACGGCTAACTAGCTGATCTGGCGTACATGGAAGAGATAAGTTTAGAATCTGCAGAGATAAGAAAGATAACTGACAAACCCACAGTCTACACCCCTACAGAAGGCACAGTCAGTCGTCAAAAGGGACAGAAACTTGAGCATGAGGATCAATTGTCATAGAAGGAAACGATTCACCTTCCTATCTAAACACACCGAAACTCATAGGCTTGACACATAAAATAAATCCACTACAAAGTTTATACAATTGGTGCACTCAAGGGTTAAGAAAATGAGGTAGATTTATCCACGATTCAGCCAAATCAACACTTGGAAGAGAACCAGAGGAAGTTCAACTGTCTACAGTGGAAAATTAGATGAAATTACATGCAAGGGAAAAACGTCATTAAAAGCAGTAAAAGACACACAGATAAAGATGAATGTAAAGCTCATATACAGTTGAAGGTTCAATAAAAGAACTAGGAAAGCTAGATTTCATTCACAGGCAAGGAGTATACAAGGTATTGCACTCTAGGCAAAGAGACATGGAAAAGAATATGCAAAAACCTTCTGAGGAATGGTGGAGCATAAAGAAAATAGCCTCATATAGCTCAATCAAATTGCCATCAAAAGGGAAAAGAGCAGAAGTAATATGTTGGAAGTGAGAGAACAAAATGGTATACAATTAGGATACACTTTCCTACTGGGCATCCCCCTTCTGTTGGAGAGATGAAAATTTGAGATCAACATGCATGAACGAAAGGGACAAGGGTTTGATAAAAGCTTAACACTGAGCCATCTAATCCACAGGATTGAGATTGTAGTGCCAGATTACAGATTATGGGCCCAGGAATTCAGAAGAACTAAGACAAGGTTCAACCAGAAACAAAATCCATCTTGGAGGGATCTACAGGGGTTGGAGCAGCGTTCAACCACATAGGGCACACATGGACAAATAAATTCCAAGTTACATGCGAGTTTCACAAACAGAACAAGCTAGATCACACATAGAACATGCTGTAGTAAAAATTTAACTCACAAGCTACAATGATTGCAATTTTCACAGAGAGAGACACATACCTGGATCTCAGTTCCTCCTCCAAATTTTCCAAACTCCTATAGCCAATTTCCCTCCTCTTCTTCTTTCCATCTCCTCCCGAACAAGATTATTTTTCTCCCCCCATACAAAATGATTCAACTCATAAAATAGATGCAGACATGCATCCGTTACTCAAACCACCCCCTCTTCCGAGAAATTCAAAAATTTACTATATCAAGAGATCCCAAATCTTCCCTTTCAAAATTTGACAACTCATGGCATTTATTTCACAAATCCAAATTATTATGTATAAAAACATACACTAATAATTATCCAATATATGACATAAATACTCTTGGAAAAAAAATAGATAATTAATTCTAGATTATTCTAAAATTTAGCCAAGGAATCAATCCAATTTCTAGGCCAAGCAAATATTATCCAATAATCAAATAGAAGTATTATTATTTAATAATAATTCATTAAAGTATTTTCTAACCACACTCAAGAGCATAATTAACCCAACTCGACTATACACCACAACACGAGATACCAAACATGAAAGGCAAGGACCAAGCGTCACAACGCAACTTGAGACTACAACAGAATACAAGGACCGACCTAGTGGAATAGAACTCGCGTTATCTCCCATCACTGATACCCATTGGAGTAAGAACCCGCTCGAACCTGCTATATCAGGTGGAGTCGAGGTTTGGTACCTGCAGCCTGCGTTTAAACAATTGGTTATCTACAATCAAGTACATATATGTCTACACACAGAGAGTCAGAGAGTTGCGGCGTAGTAGGGTACTCGAAGCGAGTAATACTGCACCGTCTCTGCTCTTGAAACAATATCATAACAACTTCTATTTGAATTCAAATACCACAAGTCAAATAACACATGATGATATTAGTTTGCATCATAACTGAAGTAATTATGACTCATAACACATGTCTAAATAAATCCATCGAACATAGTCTTTCAAGATCAAAGTGAGCATAAACCAAAACATACTAATCCAATGTCTCGAACTGCATCAAGGCAAATGAAAAACTAACGACTGTCTTCGACTGACCAAGAGCAATATAGAACTACCACTATCACAAGCCAACAATGAGGGGGCACTACAAGTTTCTCCAGAGAAATATCTAAAAATACTTCTGAAGCACTATTAGACGGGTGCTTCCAAAGAAACTTACATAATCACAAAACAATTTCCGAAGCATACATGAAGATTTTCTGGAGACCAATGAAACTTTCATTTTTTTTTCTTTTTTTGTTTGAATATTTTTTTTTTCGTTTTTTAACTCCACTGACAACTCAGGGTGCAACTTTGGAAAGCAACTATGCAAAGTAGCTCTTGAGGGTGGCTTCAAAAATCAGTTACAAAAGGCAAATCCAAAATAGTTCTGGGAGACAACTATGGAAAGACAATTACGTAAAGTGTGGAAATGTAGCTCCGGAAGGCAACTATAGAAAGCAAATTCAAAAACTACAAAACATGTTGAACTTCTCGAGGTGTAAGACAAAATTTGAGCTCTGGAGATGCTTAACAAAACTTGAGTTCTGGAGTGTTGATTACATCTCTATTAGCATGCATGAATCTGAATTTAACTTCTTTTTGTTGTTCTTGCAAAAATACTTGTAACATTGTACCATCCAGAATCATAATAGTAATATGTCATAATGAATAAATGTATTGGATGGAAAGTGGAAAATAATGAGACACATTTAAGAAATAAATTTTTATTTAGAAATCTTCAATGTAATATGCAATAAATACACATTTGAAAATTAATAATCACTAGTTTGTCCTCTTTTTTTTAAAATAGTAAGATAGACCAGCAGATAGTATTCTTGCTCCAATTTTTTCATACAATATCAAATTAAATAATTCAAAATGTTTTAGAAACTAGATTCATAGGTCTATCATCGCTATAACTAGATTTTTTATAAAATTTTATTTACTATGTCAAATTTGGCAGAAAACAGTCATGTTTACAATAGTTTTTTACAGTTTGATTAGCAGTCACTATTTTGGGGATAACTTTTTCATTTGATATCGAAATTACATGATTCCACTTGGATCTGAATCTAGACATAGAGAGATATCTCTCATATAAACAAGTTTTAAAAATTTAGAGTTTTTCTTCTTCAAATATTCAACCAAACAAACTATTTTTTCTTCTAAACTTGACATTTTTTTCTCTTTTCTGAAATGCAACATAAATATTTGGGCTTCTTGATCAAATTTTCAAAAGAGATGAAAATTTACAATGAGGTTTTCATTTTTTTCTATTTATTTATTTTTTTGAGGAGGGGTTGGTAGATAAAAATCTTTTAGATTCCCTGAGCTTGTTCATACAATTTATTATTTATAAATTTTTGACATAAAAGAAAAACATCTACAAAACTGTTTGCTTATAATTTTTAGATCAAAGCTAACTAATATATTGATTCCTTCTACTCTCTATGGCATAAAGAAAAGATTATTTGATGTTACCAGATAATTTTTTCAAAATTACAAACACAAATTGAATTGAAATTTACTAGAACTGAAATTAATCTATGAATTGAAATGCTTATGCTAAATTGAAACTAATCTACAAATTGAAATGCTTATGCTAAATTGAATCTAATCTATGAATTTAAATACTTATTCTAAATTGAAATTATAGAAAAAGAAAGTCAAACTATTGCATATTGAATTGAAAATTAATCTATTGCTCCTTATACAAAAATAAATAAATTATCTGCTCTCACAAAATACTTCATTGTTTTATGCTTTTAGGGAGAGAAGGTAATTAAATCTAAGAAATACATCTGAGAATAAAGTTCCTAATAACACAATGGTCCCGGCAACGGCACCAAAAATGACGAGGATCATTGTAATCCTCTTCATTTAATTTATCAATCCAGGGTGGTGTCCAAAGGTTGTATGCATTAGGAACTTAAAGATTTTTGGAAAACAGTTCTTTCTAAAAAAAATAGAAAAAAAAATTTAAAATCCAATGAAATTAGTCATGCAAAATTTAAACACACTCGCATAAATTAAAACTATAAAATTAAAACATCTTTCCATGAATTAAAAATACAGAAATAAAATAGCTCTTGCACTAAAATCTAATTTAATACATTTAAAATAAATAGAAATGCATAAAACTAAAATAATACAAACAATCAAATAAGTACCAAATGTTGTCCTCTTCATCAGGATGAGCAGCTTGCTCCTCCCTTGGAATTGAACCAGGATCATGTTAGATTCAAGACAGACAACTGAGAGGGGGGGTGAATCAGTTGTCCAAAACTTTCTTCCAATTAAACTCTTAGATCCACTTTGTAATTCAGTAGCATAATAATAAATCAATCATGGAAGCATAATGCATTAAATCAAGAGCAGAAACACATCAACACATAAGACACCAAGATTTTGACGTGGAAAACCCGGTTAAGGGAAAAACCACGAGGTGATTAACCCAAGATTGTATTATCTATTAGAAGAATAGAAAGAACAAAATGGCACATGCCAATTAGGGCTCATTGCCTGAGTACACTACTCACAAGAGGCCCACTACCTACAAGAGACACATAGTCTACAAAATAATAAGTATCACATACTTGAACTGGAGAATAGCATCTTCACCATGCTTGAGTTAGTTCCATTTAAGCCCAATACTTCTGCTCTGCTTTTTGCTCTCCTCTTCGCTACACCACTCTCATCTTTTTTTTTTTAAGAAATGACTTTACAATTCCTTATTTATGCAAGACATCAACTTAAGAATGATCATCTAAGTCAGAAAGCATTACAGAGCAAATACATAAATACATCATGACTAATTACAAAAGACTTCACACGGAACAACACACTGTTGGCCACACAGATCTGAGACTTCAATCAAATTGGTATCAGAGCTAGCGAAAGCTCTGGGCAGAGGTGTTGTGTATTTGATTTCTGTCATTGAGAAGGCAGGTGAAGAATTGAAGAAAAGCTGAAGAGTTGAAGCAAAATGTTTGGTTGGTGACCATTTTGAAAGCAGAGATCATAGAAAGTATTTTGAAGGCTGACAGTAGTTGCTAGACTATTGCAGATGCTCATGCCATCTAGTTGCGAGAAGGAATAGGATTCATGTAGTGTGGACAGACGATGATGAGGTCTGTCAAGACCATTCACCAATAAGGATTTGGCTAGAAGAGGGTGCAGATTAAGGCCACTACAAGAGAGAGTGGTAGTGCATCTCCAGAATCTATTGTTGGATGAGAGGAGTGGGTCTATGAAGCAGCGTGTAGGATGGACATCTGATTGAGCATTGTGTTGTAGTCGTTGAGGATTTGATCAGTCTGAGAAGTACTCCATTGCTAGGAGTAGAAGGAGCCGAAGATGCTCTGAAATGTTGATGGTAGTTTGCCATTGTTGGTTGGTTGGTCACTATTCCATTTATGTGAAGATTGGAAGCCTGAAGCTAAAGAGGCAGAGTGAAAGTTAAAGACCAGGACAAACAGAGATGGAGACGAAAACCATTTTGTTTTGCAGATGCATTTCCAAGGGACTTGGGAATCTTTGTTGGTTGGTTGTATGGTGCAGGAGCACCCCGAGACACTGAGAATCTAAGGATTCCATGCGTATTCTTTTTTGTCCAAAGTGTCATGTTTGTAAGGCCTTAGCGCCATATTGAATCATGCTTAGCCAAGTAATGGCATAAAATTGAGTCTGTATACGTGTTGTAACCGAACTAAATGGATGTAACTGAATGACAGAGGTGGTTATAGGGAAATTCGCCTTCCATCTTGTGTAACTGCCGATACGTGAGTCTATATAGTCATTCTATGTTCGTTAAGGAAGAATATAGAGTGAAAAACAAACAGAGAGAGAGGGAGAATCAATTTGTATGTATATTCTCAGAGGAATAAAGAAGTTTTGTTTGATCTAATCACAAGAACGTAGATCGAAAGCATTCCACTAATTGAGATTTCTTCAAAATTAGTGGAATGACTTCATTAGGAGTAGATTGTTTTCCCTTCTGTTGAGTTGTTGTTATTTCTATGTGAGTTGTTTGGTTACAGAGTTGCAGAAGATTATAGATCCTACTGTTCTGTTGAGTTTCTAGTTCTATTCATTTGTTTAGTGTCTACGTGAGTTATAGAGTAAATGAAGTATCATCAGTGTAAGATGGCCTCTCAGGAAAACTTGTAGAAGTCACATCGATCAATGGTGTTATACCGACAGTAGGTGCATCAGTGAAGAGTTGCTTTAGTCTCACCAAAGTGTTAGGAGGAAATGGTGTATCAGAAGATTTGGTCAGGGCTTCGTCGATAGTGGTTAGTCTTGTCGATAGTGAAGAACGTTTGTGGTTTGGTGTGTTTGGACCTTGAGGAGATTTTTAAAGCTGACTAAGGAATAATTTCTCTGTATTGTGGGTTTGATGGGTACTAAACCTATCTTGAAGCATTTCTCTGTGCGCTTTGCATCAAATTGGAGTACTTCTCAGACTGATCAAATCCTCAACGACTACAACACAATGCTCAATTAGATGTCCATCCTACACATTGCTTCATAGACTCACTCCTCTCGTCCAACAGCAGATCCTGGAGATGCACTACCACTCTCTCTCGTAGTGGCCTCACTCTGCACCCTCTTCCAACCAAATACCTATTGGTGAATGGTCTTGACAGACCTCATCATCATTTGTCCACACTACAGGAATCCTATTCCTTTTCGTAACTAGATGGCACGAGCATCTGCAATAGTCTAGCAACTACTGTCAACCTTCAAAATACTTTCTATGATCTCTACTTTCAAAATGGTCACCAACCAGCCATTTTGCTTCAACTCTTCAGCTTTTCTTCAATTCTTCACCTTCCTTCTCAATGACAGAAATCAAATACACAACACCTCCGACCAGAGCTTTTGCTAGCTCTGATACCAATTTGATTGAAGTCTCAGATCTGTGTGGCCACACAGATCTGAGACTTCAATCTTCCACCTCTATCAAACCTCAGACATTTTAATTTTAATCTGGTTTCATTCTCTACCATAGCCTTGAATATTTTGAATTTCTCAAAAGCTTCTGATTTATCTTTCAGAAAAGTAACCCACATCATCCAGGAATGGTCATCAATTAATAACATGAAGTATCTATCACCTTGCACACTCCTTATTCTTGTCAAACCACATAGATTAGTATGAACTAAGTCCAATAATCCGGTAGAAGATTGTTCTTTGCTTTTGAATGAGACTCTGCTTTGTTTCCCCAACTGACATTCTTTGCACAAACTATTTGTAGGTTTCACCAGTTTTGGAAGATCTCTTACAGCCTGAGTGTTGCTTATCATGATATTATCAAAATTCACATGACACATCCTCCTATGCCATAGCCAACTCTGACCAATTTGCACAAATAGACAAATTTTACTAGTACCAACTAAATGGATGATATTACTTACCTTTTGTTTGAGTACTGGATGCAATCTCTGTTCCAAAAATTTCAAAGATCTTGCATTTTCCATTCTTGAATCAGAGATCATAGCCTTTGTCCACCAACTATCCAACACTAAGAAGATTGTGCTTCAATCCTTCAACATACAGTACATTACCGGTTTTGTTCTTTCTGTCAAAAGACATAGTTCCTCTACCTCTGATTCTACCAGCAAAATTATCACCAAACTTTACAACTCCTCCTTCATACCTTTCCAAATCTATGAACTTATTTTTGTCACCTGTCATATGGTGAGAGCATCCACTGTCAATGACCCAATCATCCTTTTCTTCAACTTGGGCAGCCAAAGCTCTTTCTACAACTTTATGATTGACAGATTCAGAGGGCATTGGATCTTCTTCCTTGATGGAAATAAACACCCAATCACTTTCAGATTTGTTTCCTGTCTCTAATTCATCATCTGTTACTCCTTCATTATCATCCTCTTTATGAACATAGTAACAATTCTTTTGGAATCTTGATCTGTTAGGATTTGGCCTTGAAAATATTTCCAAACATTTTGAGGCAAAATGACCAATCTTATTATAGTTAAAACACTTGAAAGACAATTTCCCTTCATACTTATCAGATCCTCTTGGCATTCTTTTTGCAATAAGGGATTCAAGTTGAGTAGTTTCTGCTTCTTTTTCTTCCAGGTCTTTTCATTCTTTTTCATACCATGATAGTTTCCTTGAAGAGTTCTCTCCTGGATCAAACATTTGTTTACCTTTTACAGAGGCACTGGCTTTGAATGTAGATTTCGTCTTGGGGGGCATCTCCAAACTCGGTCAATTCAAATGCAGCCAATTCACCAACCAATTGATCTCTTGTGACACCTGAATGGGCTCTGAATTCTTTGATGGCACCAACCTTGTATTTATAAGAAGCAAGAAGGGATCTGAGAACTTTTCCAATAATCTCATCTTCATCTAAGACTCCACCAGCACATCTAATGCCACAAACAAGCTCATTTACTCTTGGCATAAAAGTAGTGATATTTTCATCTTCTCTCATCTTCAGATTTTTGAATTTTCCTTTCAGACTCTGTAGTCTTGCAAATTTACCATACTGTCTCCTTCATGTAGAAGTTCCAGTTTTTACCAAATCTCAAAAGTAGTTTGTAGGTCAACATCATTTTTTAGCTTTGAATCAGACAAGGCACTTAGAAGAGCTTCTTTAGTTCACAGATTGTTTTCAGCATCTGTGATTTCATTTATAGTTTTTGGGCCATTCTGTGGAGGAGTATACTTCGTTGAAGCCATGGTCCAGTACTGCATTCCCATACATTGTAAGTGACATTGCATGCGACTTTTCCAAAGGTTAAAATTGGTTCCATCAAACTTCAGACTATCCTTCTTGTAAGATGACATCCTGGATCTCCTTAAGTAGTTAAACTCCTTTTAGAGGAACTTGGCTCTGATACCAATTGTTAGATTCAAGACATACAACTAAGAGGGGGGGTGAATCAGTTGTCCAAAACTTTCTTCCAATTAAACTCTTAGATCCACTTTGTAATTCAGTAGCATAATAATAAATCAATCATGGAAACATAATGCATTAAATCAAGAGCAGAAACACATCAACACATAAGACATCAAGATTTTGACGTGGAAAATCTAGTTAAGGGAAAAACCACGGGGTGATTAACCCAAGATTGTATTCTTTGTTAGAAGAATAGAAAGAACAAAATGGCACATGCCAATTAGGGCTCACTGCCCGAGCACACTGCTCACAAGAGGCCCACTGCCTACAAGAGACACACTGTCTACAAAATAATAAGTATCACATACTTGAACTGGAGAATAGCATCTTCACCATGCTTGAGTCAGTTCCATTTAAGCCCAATACTTCTGCTCTACTTTTTGCTCTCATCTTCGCTACACCACTCTCATCTTTTTTTTTAAGAAATGACTTTACAATTCCTTATTTATACAAGACATCAACTTAGGAATGATCATCTAAGTCGGCAAGCATTACAGAGAAAATACATAAATACATCATGACTAATTACAAAAGACTTCACACGGAACAACACACTATCGGCCACATAGATCTGATACTTCAATCTTCTTCTAGGAACACACCAATCTTTACATAACATCTTCACGATCATCCACAGGATGTGTAACTCATCCGGTCGGCCAGACTTAGGAAGAACACCATCAGCTGGAAGAAATTCTTCAATTGCGAGCTCAAACTCCAATGTGGACCACCAACACGAACTAGAAATGATTCAAAGACCTTCGCAAGCTTTCCTGAATTGCCAAGAACATCCACACTACATCTGCTTACTAAAGTCCTTATCTTCTTCATTCAGAACCTCAAGAACACAGTCTGTCATCACTATCACAATGGAGTAGATGCTTGCGGACCTCTAGACCACTAACCAATTGAGTTGTCAATTCACATTGACTTCCTAAACATTCCCTCAAATCCACAGAGCAGGATATTGCATTTCCAGATCTCACTGGACCTATCTGTGTCACTTTGTCACCTCTAAACACTTGCCTGAACCAGTTTTACTTGAGCAGCCACAACTTCTTCAGATCTTCATGCGGACCTCTGAAATCTTTACTGGATCACTTTCAGTCACATATCTACAAACCCTTTGATGCACACCCTCTGATCTTCATCTTAGCTAGAATCTTTAGCTTACTGTCTTCATTGTTCTTCTCTATTCCTTATTAGGACTAATTTTCTCAGTATCCTCAGCACACAGCTCATCCAATCCTTATCATCAATGCAATAGGAGTATGTTGACATCAATGACACCACCGATTAGGCCCATACTTGCAACAGATCATTCACCCAACTTTGTGCTCAATGCTCCATATATCTTATTTCTTCAACAAAATATTACAAATTTATTTCTAAAACTGTTGTAGCTTTCTTATTCTAAAAACTTGCCAAAATAAAAACTCCCTCTTTCTTTATATTTGAGAGGTTTATTTATACACTGAAGATCTTCACCCAACTCCCTAAACTAGTGGAAAGCATGAGTACACTTGTCTTCCACATTCCTATGATAAAGGAACAACTCCCTTTATTCTCTACACCTATCTCTCCTACTCCTATGCTAAAGGAAACAAATTCCTTTATTCTCTCATTACAAAGTAAAAACACATCCACATCCTTTTGAGGGAAAAGGTTGGATAGACTTTTTTTTATGCTTTTATTTTTTTCCACAACAGTTAATCTTCAACTTTTTAGAAATTAAAAGGTTGAGAGAATATTAAATCCATGGTTTAAGCCAAATTATGAATTTGAAACACCTTTGGCTGAAATCAAGCTAGAATACTTTCAAAGTTGGCTCCGAAAGTGATTTTATAATAATTTAGAATGCTTAAAGGTTGGCTGAAAGAGGCTAGAATACTTCAAGACTAATTCTGCCTCATTTTAAAACATATTGCATTCTATTTTTTTCTAATAAACATTAGAAAATGTTAGCACTTAAATTGCAAGACTTCTAAGAAACAAACCAATATATATCCTATATTTTATTTTAAATAAGCTAATAGTTCATAAAACTACATTTAAATCCACTTTTAATGCTAATTTTAAGAGAAAATAGAGATGAATTTAGATGAGACATTTCTAGTCTCATCAGATGGTTCCAAACTTTTTTCCAAAATTTGTTACAATTATCAGGGTCTAACAAAAGATTGTAGGCGAAATTCACAGAAAAAAAACCCAATTTATCATTGGCCTAGAGAAGCTCATCATTCCTAGGAAACAATGGTATCCTACACATCTAGAGGTCTTGTTGAATATCATTATCTATTTGGATCAAATCATTGTAGCTTTGATAATAGTCAGCTAACAATTTCCATAATTGATTAACTCCCATAGGTTGTAAAAAGTAATCAGAAGTCATTTCTCCAAAGAAGGCAGTAGCAATTTTAGCTAGTCTTTTGAAGTTCTGATAGCTAGAGAGAGGTCGTTCCTTTAAATGACTATCTTCCCAAAATTAAATCGCTCTCCCATTCCCTACTTCCATTTGATTTCATTCTACAGTAGGACCCTGGTTTTAAGAACATTGTTCCAAATGACTAAACCTCTAGGGATACCGGTTTCAGCAGAAAACTTTCTAGGATCAACAACAGAAAGATACTTGGCTTTCATGATGACACTTTAGTCCTTATTATCTTTCAACAGGCCCCATGTCATACCCTATTTTCTAAAACTAATGTATTTATTTTCATTATTTTCATGAAGACAGATAGTCAAAGAAAATATTATGATTATAGTTAAAAATGGAAAAATGCATTTTTGCTTTATATTAATATGCCAAGAATAATTGTTTATGATGTCATTATTGAACATGTGGTTAAAATGATGTAATAGACTAACTACCATCATATAACTGAGGTGGATGTAGGAATAGTGTTGCTTTTCCCCTCTGATAAGAGGAGAGAGAGTATCACCATGGAGAGGATGCTAGATCACATGAATACAATGATCTTTATGCCATATGAAACTCACACACACATATTTAGTAGAGAGATCATATCATTCTTGTCTTTTGAGTTTGTCATTAAGATGAAGGTTAAATCCATTTTCATCGCCAGGTAGAAACTTTGTGTATGACTTTGGATGTCAAGTTGACATTTATAAATTGACTAAACCTGTTTAATTTTGTCATCAAGATCATAATAGATGTGTGAGAATTCTTCATCGATGAATTCGTTTATGATTAAGCATGGTAAGCGTTGGAGAGTTCATAGTAACGAAATCTATTAGATAAGTGTATTATTATTATTGTTATTATTAATAATATTGTTATAATTAATATTATTGTTAGCCAAGATAATGTTATGGAGTTTTTTAAGTCTCTTATATTCCTTCATATCGTAACTCCTATATGCTTGGGGAGTGGGGAGAAAGGAGCAATCGCTACACTTTCTCCATAATCTCCACATAACCCTGCTGATTAAACTCATGAGAGTGGAAGAGTAAATGATGGACAATGTTGTTATTTCTGTTATGAGCCATCAAGTGGCGAGAGGGTATTATTGAAGGGAGACTGAGAGCAAGAGAGTAGGGAAAAAGAAGAATAGAAAGGAGCTCAATAACAGTAGGAGAGTACGAGACAACAAGAGGTTCAAAAGCACATATTGAACTATTATTCAGGTGAGTCTCTCTTTCATGGAAGACTATGATAAATCTTGTAAGATAATTTTATGTTTATCTAGTATAGTAAGCATTAGAGATACGATAATAGTGTTTATCTTACATATGACAGTGGTCTTACTTTGTACTTAAGTAACCATAGATAGATTTATATGCTTCGAGAGGTTAAATAGATTGCTACCTCTATGCAATAGAGAGCCTTTCGGCTGTATTTTCGATACCTATATCTTTGTATTGATAAAGAAGCTCGATAAGCTACATAGAGCCATGGATATATTCGCCAGAGAGTCTTTTGAAAACCAAGTAAAGTTACTACTAGATGCAGTCATAGATTGTTTATTTTATTATTCTTATCAACTATGTTTATATCCATAAGATATACAGATCGAACTTGTTTTCTAAACTGACTGTGTATACTTTAATAGATTAACAATGATGTATACGAAGGTATACGTTGTTCATATGATAACCACTATGCTTTTAGTAAGCTAACTATGTGTATTCAGTAAGTTGGTTATGTGTTCATAGGTCAACTGTGTATAAGTATTGGTCGACAATGTTTACTATAGAAAGCCAAATATAACACTTGGAAAGGCCATATGTGTTGACATAGGCCAACTACATTAATGATAGGCCATATGTGAAGACAATAGGTTGAGTATATATTATTAAGCCTTATATGTATTCATAGGCCAAATGCATTATTCTTAGGTCAAATGAGTTATCAAATGGCTGAATGTAATGTTCATAGGCCGATTGTGTCTTAAGTAGAAGTCAACTGATTTATAAGAGAGGTTGACTGAGCCCTTTTTAAGAGGCCAACTATGCTTAAGAGAGGTACGATTGTGCCTAAAATCTTTATTATTGAGCTAATGTAACTTAAGTGAGAAAGAGACCAAGTGAAGGTCGTACTTGTGAAGCACATATCAAAGAATGAGTTGTTTTAGAAAATTATTCCAGAGAAATTTAAATTATATGTAATTTGGTTTTATAGAGAAATTATCTTCAATCCTATTATAGGCTAAGGATAGCCACAGGATTGCTAAGGGATAAATTAAGTATGTAAATAAGAAAGTTATGCTATAGATTATTAGATATTATGTTATCTTTTGATATTCATGAGAATATGAATTCAAGTTATTAGTATATGAAATTATAGTTAAATATTTGACAGATTATGAGTCGAATGAGTATGTTCTAGATTAAGATAGATAGAGTCTTTAATCATAAAATTCTTTGACTTAAGTATTAGAATCTTGTATATGTAGAAGAATACAATCAGCTTGAGATTAGGTGGACAGGTCATTGAGTAGATGAAAGGATGTCATAGACCCGTGATTGCAAGGATCCAAAGAGGGACTCAATGTATGTTTTATAGTCACCTAAGTTCTCACCTTAGACTTGTCAAAACGATTAGTAGATAAGGATATTGTTACGACTTAAAACCAATATGTTATAATCAAGTTGAAAGAATTATTTATTATGATATAAATCGAGAAATAAGAGTGTTGTCTCTAAGTCAAGAAAAGAGTGAGTGAACATACGACTATATAAATTTATATGAAAGTTTGGCCAAAGTAATGCAAAAGTCACTGCTTGCATTGTCAGTTCACAGTGTACCAGTTAATTGAACAATCAAACTGGGTGATACATAGCTAGAGCTAGACTAGAGTTGTAAACCCGATTGTATTAGCTAGAACACAAAACTAGTTCTTAGATAGAATAAAGAATCAATTGATTCGCATTATCTATTATCCTCGTGAAGGGAAGGGCCACTTCAAGGGAGGAGGGTGTGTTGGGGATTGCTGGTCTATGGTTGGAGGAAAAGCACTAGGGTGATGCTCTATCTCTTGCAATTGACAATCGAAGACTTGTGAACAAGAACATATTGCTTATTTTGAATATGATATTGGTAAAATTGTCATTTGTAAGAAATATGACCAATTATTATTCATGGAATTTTGTTAGTCACATGTAAAGTGATCATTCTTCTAAATATATGTATTGTACTTGAAATTACAGACGTAATATCTTTTGATTATATTTAAAAAAAAATTGAGTAAGTTTTGCTTGATTATGTTTTAGGATATTTAACATTCCAATTGGGATGTTACACCCCATCCCACCTTAGCCATAAGAGCTTTATAGTGAGGTGTATTTTCCTTATACCAAGCCCCCCTTGATTCTTGGGAAAACAAATCTTGTCCCAATTAATAAGATATATTCTTTTCTTTTCCTCCAACCCAAACCATAGGAAGTTCCTCTAAATTCTTTCAAATTTTTCTATACCAAAACATGGGAGAAACTTCCTTGACCATTAGAGGAAAACCAAGGTACACACCTGAGAGATCAACACCATAACGTCCCAGAATAGCTTTGATTTTCTATTGTAGATCATTATGGGTATTGAAGAATATATTTGACTTTTCTCATAGTTTATACATTGTCCTGAAACAACTGCATAATCATGCAACAATATTTTCCATTTTCAAGCCTCCACCATAGAAGTAGTGCAAAAAAATAGTATCATCAACAAACTATTGATGGGTGCTAGACCAATCAAAGTAGCAGGTTTAATACCCTTGAACACTCTTGATCTCAGCAGCCTTAAAACATTTCTCCCAATGACCTCGGCCAAAATAATGAAGAGAGACATGGATAAAGGGTCTCCTTGTCTTAACCCTTTCCCAGCATTAAATAATCCCCTAGGAATACCAGTGACAAGAACATAGAATTTGACAATAGTCACACACTCCTTAATCAAGTTGAAGATTTTGTCTTGGAAGCCAAATTTCTTTAAAACTTTGGAAAGAACGTCCCAAGAGACCCTATAATAGGCTTTAGAGATATCAAGTTTAAAAACCATACCAGGAAGGTTGCATCTATCCATAGAGTGTAGGATTTCATGAGTGGAGATAGTAGCATCTAGAAATTGTCAGCCTAAAACAAAGCCTTTTTGGCAGCCACTTATCATTTTATGAAGTAAAAGTTGGAGTCTAAAGCCCAAAATTTTTGAAAAGATCTTATAGACAATATTACATAAACTAATGGGTCTAAAATCACCCATGGAAATAAAAGTATTATTGAGTTGTTTCAAAATCTTTTTAGTTCTAAAGAAATCTCTAGCAACTTTTATAACATCATATCCCACTATATCCTAGAACTCCTGGAAGAAATCTGGAGGGAAACCATTAGGTCCTGGAGCTTTATAGTCTCCCACAGAAAAGAGAACAATGCTTACTTCATCCTTAGTAACAAGCTATGTCAAAAGAACATTATCCTCACTAGAAATATAAGAGGGGATATTCTCAATTAGCTATTCATCCATCCCAAAAAAATTAGGAATCACTTGATAGGACAAGAAATTCTAAAAATACCTAGAAGCAACATGACCAGCCTAAATATCAGTATTAGCTTCAGCACCATGCTCATCAATTAGCCTTCACATGTTGTTCCTCTTCTTGTGTCTCATGGCAGACTGATGGAAGAAAGCAGTGTTTCTATCTCCTTCCCTCAGCCACTGCACTCTAGAATTATGCTTCCAATAAATTTCCCCCGCTTCATAACCTCATTCCACTCTTTCCTCAGGGAGTCTTCTTGTTGGGAGATATCCTTAGAGTAGTCCCCTTGGGCCATTTTAAGCTAGACTTTAGAAAGTTTTGATGAAATCCTCTTTTTTAGCTCAAAAATATTGCCAAAAGTATATTTGTTCTAGCCTTTAACTTTTTTTTTAACAATAATAAGTTTTTGAACCAATCTAAACATAGCCGACCCCTGTATAGGGGTATTCCTACAGTTTGAGATACAGTCTTTGAAACTTGGGTGAGAAGTTCACATAATCATAAATCTAAAAGGGTAAGTGATGCAGGAGCATCCAGAAATTTGATGCAAGAGCATCCAGAAGAATTTAGAACATTGAAATAGTTGATAGTGAAGTTGTAGATTGTAGAGAGAGCGACCTTGGAGAGTTCTGGCATTTGAATATTAGAGGCTGTGGATCTAGAATTAAAATCTAGACATAGTCATTTATAACATATCAAGAATTCAAATCATTTGGCTTTGATTCTGGAAAGATATCACTACCGGAAGATTGATTGTTTTGCAGAACAAAGCCGACTGTGTTTAGTGAAGTGGAATCAGTTTGCGGATTATTCTCGTAACTTGCAGAGTGAAAAGAAGAATTGGTTGATGAAGTTTAAGGACCTAGCTGACCTTCAGTGAGGTCCGTATGAAGTTCTATGCATTTGTGGAGTAGCGTCTTATGTTTAGGCTCGACCTATTTTGTATACACGTTACATAAACTAGTCGTTGCATTTAGGCTAACTTGTTGATGATCTGAAGGCTTGCGGAGGATATAAATGAAGGATAATGATTGGTTACAGTGGCAGTGTGGAAGTGATCGATAGCACAAAGACATGAATCAAGATCTGAAGTTGTTTTGATCTGGATGAGCAGCAGAACAAAGTAGAAAGCAGATAAGGAAGCAGAATGAGTTACAGAGCAGAGAATTGAGATGTAGATGAAAGAAAATATGAAAGAATTTTGTTACATGAATCTTTTGCAGTCCCTGGGCTGTAGCTTAGCATCTGTAAAGCCCCTGAGGCATGTGTAATCTGTTTTGAGATCAATATATATAAAAAGATGAGCTTTGAAGGCTGGGTTTTTCCCCATTAGGGTTTTCCCAGGATAAATCTTGTGTTATGTGTTCATGAATACCTTTTATCTTTATGTTGTTTAGTTGCTAGGTTCTATTGCATATCAATTATAATCATGGTGTTGTTCAGATAAGGCTACAAGGTTGGATTGTCCCTCACAGGACCCTCCTATCTTGACTACATCAAGTGGTATCAGAGCTGGTTTCAAATCTGCTGGGTTGGTTGCGAATCTGTTAGAAGGTGGCGAATCTGATAAAGTGTTGTGTGAAACCCTAGAAGTAACGAGTGTCATTGCTGAAGAAGATCAATGCAAGGAATATTTGGTAAGATTTTTAATTTTAGTTGTTTATTTAGTTTGTTTCAGATGGGGAAGATTAGAAAAAGGATGAAGAAGGAAAATAAAACCCTAATATGCGAAAAAGATATTTTGGAAGATGAACTGTGTGAAATCAGGAAGTATAATGTAGAATTGTTGGAGAAGGTGAAAGATCTATGAGTGGACAAGTTTGATGCCCTTGAAGAAGAACTGAAAGATGTAAAGAGCAGAAATAAAGACTTACAAGTAGAGCTAAAACTGTTTGAGGATGTTGAAAAGAAATTTGTAGAATTAGAGAAAGGATTTAAGTTTTTTATAAGGTTGAACAGAAGAATAGAGATCTAGAAGACAGTTTGGAAGAATTGAAGAAGGAGAGAAGGTTGCAAGAGAGTGAAATATTAGAATTAAAAGAGTAGATGGATCAGTTGGAACAATCACTAGTAGAATGCAAAAAGGAGAATGAAAATCTGAGATCTAAGCCTGAACTTTGTGATGTTTCTTGTGATACTAATGATTTGTGTGATGATGCAGAAGTTTCTTTAGAAAGTGATGATGAAGATGACAGCTTGACTAAACCTAGAGTGATTGGTGATGGTATTGGTTTCAAAATCATGCAAAGAATGGGATATGAAGGACAAGGATTGGAAAAGCATTAGCAAGGAATTACATAACCTATTGAACCAATAATAAGGTCAAGAAATGAAGGCGTAGGATATGACAAAGGTAAGGATGTTATGGAAAATTCAAACAAATCAAATCGCGGAAGAAGAGGTATGTATTGTTCACATTGTAGTAGACATGGACATGAGAAGGATTTGTGATGGGACATTTACCCTTGTAAGTTTTGTGGATTAAGGAATCATTCTGAAAGGATGTGTTGGGATAAAATGAGAAGGAGAAAATCTATGGCAGGTTGTATACAAAAGAATTATGGATGGATTGATGGACATGAATGGAAACGTGTTACTGGTATGTTCAGAGGAAGATATAGATTGAAGTATTCATGTGTTGGAAGACCTTATGCGGAGCAAAACAAGGACAGTAATTCAAACTACAAAGGGAGAAGTGGCAAGAGTCATCACAGTGAAAGATACCATAAGAATGACAGAAGTTTTATTAGAAGAATTTAGAGAAGAAAAGAATCAAGCAGTGAAATTCATCAAGAACTTGTTATCAAAGAGACTGATAAAGGACAAGCAGTAAGTAATTCAAAGATAGTGGGTGCAGAGGATGAAAATCCTGTTGATATAAAAATGATTTGTACAGAAGAATAAAAAGCCTTGGAATCACTAAGTTTGACAGAAGAACCAGAGGAGAATGATGCAGAGATAGTTTATGCAGAGGAAGAAGAACTTTTTGAATCATTGAGTATAATAGAGAAACTAGAAGAAGGAGAAGCATTAATCTTGAGAAGAATTGTGTTTTAAACTAATCATCAGAGAAAATAGTGAAAGAGAAAATTTGTGCGAGGCATATCAGAAAAGAGAAGTTCATGTGGCAGAGAAAGAGGAAATTGTATCTGAAATCAGAGATCAAAATGTGTACAGAGAAGTTCAGGACTATGTTGACTGTATCAAAAGAAAGTAACTTATTGTACTGGAGGAGAAGGATTGTATACTGGATTGAAGTCATTATGGTAAAGGAAACAAAGTGAGGTACAGAAGTAGTGTAAGCAAAGTGGAAGCTGTAAGATTTTGATGAGTACGGATGAAATTGTGTTAAGAATCAGAAAGTAGATAGAGTTACAGAGAAATTAAGAAAATGTATTGACTGAATCAAAAAGTGAATTAACTTGATTGTTCTGAAGGTTGCAAGTATGTATGTATTGACTCTTAATTGATTGAAACAGACATTGAACTTGAGGTAGCTTACGAAGAAGACTTGCTTAGACCGCCGATCATTAAGGCAGTAGATTGTCGAACCTATACCTTGACAAGAGAAAGAACTTGAGATAGCTTGTGGAGAAGACTTTCTCAAATCATCAATAATAGAGGCAGTGTGAGGCTTGAAAGTAGAACATCGACCTTAGAAGAATTTGAGGCATTTGTGCAGGGTGGACTTGAACAGACCGTCAACCTTGATGTAGTTGCAAGTACCTATGAATAGATCACTGAACCTATTCAAAGCAACAACCTTGAATCTGACATAATAAAGACCAAAGTGAAGAGGCTCACTTTTCAAATAACCCTAAGAGTCTGATGTAGGAGCATCTGGAAGTATGATGTAGTAGCATCCAGAAGAATTTAGAACATTGAAATAGTTGACAGTGAAGTTGTAGATTACAGAGAGAGCAACCTTGGAGAGTTCTAGCATTTGAATATTAGAGGTTGCGGATCTAGAATTAACATCTAGACATAGTCAGTTATAACATATCAAGAATTCAAATCATTCAGCTTTGATTCTGGAAAGAAATCGCTACCAGAAGATTGATTGTTTTGTAGAACAAAGCCGACTATGTTTAGTGAAGTGGAATTGGTTTGCGGATCATTCTTGTGACTTGCGGATTGAAAAGAAGAATTGGTTGATGAAGTTTAAGGACTTGACCAACCTTTAGTGAGGTCTGCATGAAGTCCTATGCATTTGTGGAGCAGTGTCTTATGTTTAGGCCCAACCTATTTTGTATACATGTTACATAAACTAGTCGTTGCATTCAGGCTGACCTATTGATGATCGAAAGGCTTGCAGAGGATATAAATGAAGGATAATGATTGGTTATAGTGGTAGTGTGGAAGTGATTGATAGCACGAAGACATGAAGTGAGATCTAAAGTTGTTTTGCTCCGGTTGAGCAGTAGAACAGAATAGAAAGTAGAGAAGGAAGCAGAATGAGTTACAGAGCAGCGAATTGAGATGTAGATGAAAGAAAGCATGAAATAATTTTGTTGCATGAATCTTTTAAAGTCCCTAGGTTGCGGCCTAGCATCTGTAAAGCCCTTGAGACATGTGTAATGTGTTTTGAAATCAATATATATATATATATAAAGATAAGCTTTGAAGGCTGGATTTTTCCCTATTAGGGTTTTCTTAGGATAAATCTTGTGTTATGTGTTCATGAATACCTTTTATCTTTTTGTTGTTTAGCTGCTAGCTTCCGTTGCATATCAATTATAATCATGGTGTTGTTCGGATAAGGCTGCAAGGTTGGATTGTCCCTCACCAGACCGTCCTATCTTGACTGCATCAGTAAGGACCTTTATGCACATTATCCTTCCAAGACAGAAGTAGAGGATTATGGTCAAAGATAGATCTCGGAAGGGCATCAAGATGAGAAGAGCTGAGAATGTCCCAATTAGAAGATATAAGGAACCTGTCAAGCTTGACTTAAATTGCCACATCTCCTGTTAGTCCAAGTAAACAACTACTTATGCAAAACAATATCCATAAGGCCAGCATTGTTTAGGAAATCAACAAGGTCAGCCATGTTGTCAGAGTAATATATGATACCCCCAAGCTTCTCTGAGAGATATAGGGGAGAGTAAAATCTCCAGCTAGCATCCAGAGATCATCCTTATTGGCCAAATTATGAGAGGTCAAATCATCCCAAACCTCTTTCCTATCATTCCTCTAATTAGGAGCATAGATATTAATGAGATTCCATATTTTTGGGGGGAAGAGAATTTCACTTCCAGACTACTTTTAGAATGAGAAAGGTAATCTCCTCTAGCAGTGTTGTTATTCCAAATGGTGACTAAACCTCCAAAAGCTACAATATCATCACTAATGCAGAAATTTGCATTAGGCCATATGTTTTTGGCAATAGCTTCAAAGTTGTCAGACTTCATCTTCACCTTCTGTAGAAGAAGGATATCAATTTTATAATCTAAAATGCAGTTCTTAACCAAGAACTATTTTTTAAGATTGTTACCTATTTGTGCACTTCAGCCCAAACAAGAAAAGTGGGGAAAACACTATTTATTTTTACCTTAAAGAGGGAGACAGGTATAGCAAAAACTTAGACCAGGTGTCTAACACGGGAGGAAAGGAAGAAGACTAATGTAGGGTGAGAGCTCACAACTAGTTTTAGAAGGCCTACTACCCAGGTAGGAGGCCATTCTGGTCATCACTTCTACTAGAATCATGCATCAACTCAGTAAGAGTTGCTACAGGAGCTAGATAGAAGTGGGAAGGACATCCTACAAGAGTAGGAAACATTTAAAAGTAGGCAGGAGGGGGAAACTAAGCTATGAGTGTCAATTTGTTTCAAATCTATTCATTGCAGCTGTTCAAGTCTCATATGATAAAGGTACACAACTTGTTAAATCCATTTATAATTATAAGCAACTGTATTAAGCAATAAGTTTCAGATGTATTTTCCTTATGCAATTGATAGTTTACAAAAGAAGAACAATATACAAATCATTGCATATAACAACTACTTATATTCACAAGAAAAATGTGTTTAAAGTTCCCACACAAGTTGTGGGAATTGATTGTAAAAGATGAAATGAAAAGAACACATATACATATGAAATAAGAAACATAGAGGAGAGAAGGGGATTCATCCTTGCCTGTGAAGATGAATCCCCATTGATGGCTGCACCATCTTCAAAATCTCCAATTTTGTCTTTAGAGGTACCTACAAGAGGAATAAATAGATATATCAGAACTCGGGATATCCTTCACCCATGTATGTAAGAGCATCAAATGTACGTGATATCTTTTCATAATCATCAAAGTAGGAAATGAGAGAGATAAAGAACCATCCAGATGCAAACATACAACCATAAGAAGATGCAAGAGATGAAGATCATATAATTAGAAGAGAGGCTCCTAGCCTCTATATTTTTCTCTAACTTGTGTTCTGAGTGTGTAGGTACAGGTACATGAAGAATGTTGCTCATGAAGTAGCAATATGAAATGAAAAGAGAGACAGTCATCAAAGGATTGTTATAGCTGTGAAACAAATCCCTTCAAGAATCATCATGACATATTACTAGACGGAGAGTTCAACGGATGTTAGGAGCAACTCAGAAGGAGCAGTCAAAAGACAGCCTAAAAATGACTGTATGTTGTCTAGAGATCAGTCATATAATACTGTCAAAAGAGGAAATGATAGGAACATCACATTCAAAAGCAGTCATGAAGTCCATGTATGCAGTATAGGGTATCAGCATAGAGATAGGATGTCAAGGAATGTTTGAAGATTTCAAAGATAAGATGCACTTAGACATTGCAGTCTACATGCAATGACAAGGAATGGTCTACATGCAAGTGAAGAAGAATGGTAGTGACAAAAGATGGGAGAGGCTGTTACAAAAAGATTGTCATGGAAAATAGGAGGAACATTCCTCTGAAATGATTGTTGAAAGTTGTCTGTATAGGATCAAAATAGTCATCTAAAAGGGGGGTCTCTAAAACATAAGGAGAAAATACCAAGCAAAATGACATGCCTTTAGTAGTGGCATAGAGCAAGACCACGGAAGGTTCCACAGTTTATTAAGATATGTATCTTATATAAGATCTTATAAAACAAAAAGGTAAAAGGTATGTCTACAGCCATGTGAAGATCCAAACAAAGAGGCAGTCCAAGGAGCTCAAGACAGTCAAGACCAAAAGGAGAAAGCTCAAGGTGAGTAGAGAAGTAATGAAGGATAAGACAGACCTTTTCATACTTATCTGATAGCTTCATACTTATATCGAGAGATGTGGTGAAATCAGTTCCATTAAACATAGGGATATCAAGAGAAACCCCTAATTTGATAATGAAGGAGTTGTGAGAGCAATCCATGATGACTTAGTAAAAGCATCTTTTTGAAATAAGTATAAATATGTTAGATAACATATAGTAGAGACAATCAGCAAAGTAAGACAAAGATTTACAAATTCAGTGTCTAATGAAGTTGCAAAGGTCTGTCATGAGGTGTACAATTGGTCAAAAGGGGATAAATGTTGAGGGGTTTGATCTTAAACCTAATAAAACCCTAGCATAGAAGCAATGAGGAGGTCGGCACAAGTGCCAACTCTATCAAGGCCATCCTAGAGCCCTTATACCAATGGAAACCCTAAAATCTCATTCTCAAACCTTAGCATACTTTTTGAAACAAAGGTATATGAAGATTGTTATTACTTATGAACTTGGTTAATGGAGCTTCAAAGTTTAGAGGAGATAAAAAGTTAGCCTAACAGTGACCTAGGGTTTCAAAGAAAGATTATCTAGAAGTCCATACAAATAGATATAGAAGCAGTCAAGGAGTTCACTATTATATGAGTGACAGAAACAGTCATCATAAAGGAACAATGTATGCATATCAGGGTATAGGAAACATTTGGTGACAAAGAGGCCTTAGGGTTTATGTCTTGCCCTTAAATTTCATGCTTTTAAACCCTTGAACAACTATTTTGAAGTAACAGTGAAGAACTAAAATAGCATCATCAAGGAACAATGAGCCAAAAGAAGTAAGGAGATAGTTAATATACACTTTCATTTATCTTTGGTCTGATATAATAGTGTGAATGCATATAGTTTCTTCACTGTTTTACAAACCCTTCAAAATCTCAGTATACCAAGGGAAAGTTTGCTATGCAAGAGCCACACAAAATAGAGTTCTTTTCCTCTTTATTTCATAGTATGCAGAGTAAGACATAAAGGGTTTTCAAAGTTTTCTTGGAAGGAAAGAATAGAGAAACCTTATGGAGATCACTGTCATAAAAGAAACTCAATACCATGCTAAGAGATAGCAGATACTTCTACAATCTTTCTTCATCAGAGAGTATGGAAGCAAAAAAGAAGATGCTCCCAAAGTCTCATAGAGTGAGAGAAAATAGTAGATATAGTCCACTATTAGAGCAAGCAGAGAAGAAACAATAGAAGTGTGTTATAGTGTTCTTCAAAGAAGAAAGGAAATATCTCATAAGGAAACAAACTTTTCACTATTTTCATTCATAGTAAAAAATAGAACTAGCAAAATAAACAACTTTTTCACTATTTTCATTCACAGTAAGAGCCATAGAAAAGAAGGCAAAAGTTTTTCACTATTTATTCACACAAAGAAACAACAAAGGGAAGTGATTCTTAGACTTGAGCAAAGAAAAGATCTAGTAGCAGTCGGTAGAATATCCTTCAAAGGAGCTTCAAGTAGGAAGTATCATGGTGGCACCTACAAAGAATGGTGGAGAGAGTGAAATCAAAATGAGCTCGTTGTTAGGGTTTTGAAAACCCTTTTTACCCAAATGATGGAGCCCTAAAACTTTGTCAAAAGCCCGAGATTTTCAAAAGTCTTTTCCCACTTTTAAATAAATCATTAAAACAATAATACCTCCATGGTCAACAACACTTTCAAAGTGTTTTGTAATCATAAGAAAATACCTCATGAGCCCACAGGAACATGTCCCTGTACACTCAAAATTGTGACTCTGGTTGCCTGGGGCTGTCAGGTTAGATTTCGGCACGCACACGGACCCTTTCCCTCCTTGGCAAGGGGTGATCCACCACGTCACTCTCGCTCACATGGAAGTATCCAGTCGAGAGGAGGCGAGACACAGCGAAGGTCTAGCTCGTTGGAGAGCTGGACTTTGCATAGAGTGGTCAGCAAGTACTGCAGCCTTTGTTGTTGTGTGCTTTGTTGTATGTTTCGTTCAATTGTTGTTGTAGTTGAGATAACCCTACGACCCGAAGGGTCACTAGTTTCTCTTCTTTTGTTTGGATTTCTAATATTTCACCTCTATGTGGGTAATCGATTGTTCTCATTGATGTCCTGTTGTCTTTGTAAGCATTGAATGAGTTCTTGTTGTATCTAGCATTGTCTAGTTTCTTCTAGCAATAAGAGGATGAATGGGTCTTCTTGTTGTAGAACAAATGTTTCTGGTTGTGGTCTTGGATGGATCTCTTGGATCTCGTCAAAGATACTCCTCACCCACTCTCCTCTCACTCCTAAGCACATTCGTGAATCAGGATGGAGGTAGTCGTGTGATTACTAACCTTAACCAGATCTAGGGTTTTGACCTAGGGTTTAGTTGACGTAGGGTTTGACTTTGTTTTGACTTGTTTTTACCTCGTGATGGGATCAAGGGTTTGATTGGATCATTTAACTATGGTTACCTCGTGATGGTATCGAGGGTTTTCTATTTTGTCTATTCTAGGGTTTCTATATGCATGCAAACTAAAATGATATGCAAAACATCTTTTTTGTATTTTTTAGTATTTTGGAAATAAAAGTGCTTTTAATCTATGAAAAGGAAATATGTATGCGATCTAATATGACTTTTCTAATGCAAAGTTAACCTATATTTTTTGTGTTTTTGATGATTTTAATGCAATCTAATATAATGAAAAGGGAAAATGCTTTTTCTAACAATCTAGATCTAGAAATACGAAAGCAACTAATCTAACATGCAAGATCTAATTATCAAGGAAAAAGCAATGTTTTACTGATCCCAAGAGCAAATTTGATTCTCTATTACTATTAATTGAACAAAAACAATGAAGGAACCTGAGAGAAATGAAGATTTGTTGACTTCACTACCCTTAGCAATCCTTGTAATTGGCAACCTCAAATCCTTTTGTGGTAGCGGGTGATCCTCTTGACAACAAAACGACACGAAGAAGAAAAAATAAGCTTTGATGAAGATTGTATGAGCTCAATGAGAGCTTGGATTGAGCACAATGGCATAGAATGAAGCAGCATGATGCTACTTGGTTGAACAAATAAAACAAAAAGCACCTTCGTCCTGTAAGAGCATTTGAATGCTAAGTTGGAGACCAAAATTGGCAAGAGCTGTGTGCACAATGAATTTGCCTCCCTTTGTGCTTGAGGGAGGGGTGTATTTATAGGTTTAGAAGAAGGGATTGATTGAAGAGTTAACTTATTTGATTAACGAGTTAACAAAGATGATTGGGGAGTTAACAAGGTTGATTACCTAGTGAACTCAGCTGATTAGAGAGTGATGAAGCAAAGATAGCTTATCACTGAAGAGAAAATGGAGGTGAGTGAATGCATGAGATTGATTGAAGAGTTAATTTGAGATCAAATAGAGATAATTATGCATGTGTGGGTGCATGAAATAGTTAACTCTATATTAGGGATCAAAAACCATGCAAACTGGAAGAAAAAGGGGCAAAAATAGAGCAAAAATGAGTGCGAAACTTGAGTTTTTCTGCGGCTGCAAAAATGACAGGGTTGCTCGTTTTGCTAGTAGGGTCAAGATTTGGGCTAGATAGGGTCAGAAGTAGAAAAATAGGCTAGGAGATGCAAGAAGATAAGAAAAGGAGGGGTTCTACTTCAAGAAATAGGTCAGACATGTAGAAGAATCCAAATCTCCACTTACATCTGTAGGATCTCCCAGGGGCGATCTAGAAATAATAGGGGGAGATTTGGATTGGTTTGACAAAACTAAAAATTGAAAGTGGGAGACAGACAAAGAGACCTCTAGAAGGCTTCTAGGAGGTGCACTAGATGAAAAACATAGGGGAGAGGTGAAAACTCACCTATAAGACACTCACAAGGCTTAGGAGCAAGGTCAAAAGCTCAGAAAACGCAAGTAGACAAGTGTCGCAACAAGTGTCGAAAAGCGTCGCAAACGGGGAGAGAGAGAAATCAACAAGGAAGAAACAACACAAGACCAGAAAAAAGACACATCATCAAGAGGCTCGCTGCTTAAAGGACATTATTTCACACTTACATGTACGTGACAAGGATTTGAATCATCATAGGGGTTCTTGTGGAGGCTGTGCGTGATTTTTGTGCTTAGATATTTTCCCCCTCGGGGATAGTAGTCTACATGAAAGGTAGGTACTGTTCTCGAATTAGGCCTTACTTGTTGTCCATTTTACCACAATTTGTACCTGCAATAACTAGTATTAGTCTGACATTTAAATATATCAAAGTAAATAATGAAAGCTAAAATGACGAACTTACCATGGATTGTTTGAGTTTGACTAGTTGCTTGCCTCTGTCAGTTTGGACCTGTAGGGATGAGAGAACACAAAACAATGCATGAAACATATGCATAAAAGTAAAGAACTAATCTAAAAAATGCATAAATGAACTAAGCTAAGGGCAAACAAAGCAAGCCAAATTGTGGAATTGGAGCAAAACGGTGACAAAATTATTCATGTGAGCAGTCGTTAGAAAGATATCATCAACGAGATCGTGAAGATGGCTGCCTCTTCTTCAATTACAGAGAATTAGGTATGCAATCAATGTGTTGGTGTTTCAATTCGCACCTCTGGTATGCGATTTGGAAACGGACAACTATGCATAGATAAACTGCTCTCCTATTGGAAGGGGGAGTTCCCTTTCTTGCTGATGTTTGCTGAAAAGATAACTTGAATGAAACTTCGCCTATCTTCTTTTTGATTCTCAGCGGCAGAGCACAAGGCTATAAAACTCTAAACAATGTAGAAGAGGTTTTTCCTTTTTAATAAAACTTCTACTACAACTAGCATAGACTAATGACGCTTTCAACCTCCTGAGTAAATTCAGAGCAAAGGAAGTTGAAAGTGAATGGGGAATGATTGTTAACACAAAAACTCACGTAGTTTTCCTCCAGATTTACACCACAAGACTAAGAGTACTTTAATGATGAAAGCTAAAAATGAAAGCCACAGAAGCTACACATCTGATGACGAAAACTTGATGAATCGATATAGAATATCAGAGCAAAGTAGGCATGAGATTTCTATTCAATATCAGAAAGTTTAATACAACTCCAGGACAGCCAGACTGCAGCAAAAGGTAGGCATACAGTAAGCGATCAAACACCGGAGAACACTGAACACAAATGAACAGACACTTGGAATAACAATGTTTGCAGGCTAGAATAGGCACAGCAAATTTGCTATCACAACTACCATTACAAACAATGGGCAAGGATGCCCTTATTTATACTAAAATCAAAGGAGTAGGGAACCCTAAAATCTCCTTGATTAACCCTAACTTGCCAACTCGCAAGCTTTATTACTATTCTAAGACAAAGATACAATAAACAAATGCTTTAAAGCAATCTGCTTTAAAGCAAAAAGATTCCAACTATCACAAGGTGATTTCTTTCTAAATATAGAATGGATGAGCTTAGGATGAAAGCATATGCTTTAAAACAAAAAGCATATGTTTTAAAGCTGCTTTATTTTGAAATGCATCCTCATCAACATTCTAGCTTTTTTGGTGATGTCATCCGTTGATATTCTTTTGCTGATTTCTTCTAAAAAGCTAATTTTGAGCGAAAAAAGCTGGCACATGGGTTTTGTAGGCAATTCTGTTTCGAAGCAACCCAGTTCGTCAGATTTTGAAAAAGTGGGAAAAAAGTAGTTTCCCGAAAAAAAAGCACAACTCCCAATCTTCAAGAGGATGATAATCTGGATGGACCCATCTCGACGAAAACTGAAAAAGCTCTGGTCAGATTTCTGAAAAATGATCTCCTTGAAACAAGGACCCTGAAAAAGCAAGCCTCTCTTCTTCCTCAACCCGAATCTATGAAGAAAACTGAAAAAGCACCTGGTTTGGGTCTTCGAATCTTTGTTGAAAGAAAAATAAAATCTTTCCTCTGGATGCAACCTGCAAAAGATAATGAAATAAAGAAGCCAAAAAGCTTGTCTTCATAAATCTTTTGGTCGAAAAAGTAGCTTTACTTGTGTGAGAAGAAAACTTCACCCTCATCCTTGAAGAAAGCATCTTTTAAAGCATAAATCCAAGTGGATGTCTTCGAATAGGAAGAATCCCTATTTTGTAGGAGCCTATGGCTTCATGTGCAAGATGACAAAAAATATCTTCTTTGATGATGTCATCGAATGCGCGAGTTGGAAGAAGTGTTAACAAAATTTTCTTCATTTTCGACACTTCAACACTCGTTTTTACTCAAATATGGCCTGTCTCTGACTTTGACAAGTTGGAAAAATGTCATCATGAACTGAAAAAGCTAATTGATCTTGACATTTTGGAGATTGATCAACTAAGATTCCATCCCCTACCTCCGTTTGACAAGCTGACTTCGTTTGACCAAGTTTGACCTCTCGGAAACTGCCAACGGGCGAAGATTGGTAACAAGGCATGTCAGAAAACATTGAAAACATGAAAATACTCTAACACTGCTCAAGATGGGCGCCCCAAGCCTCCTGGGGCGTCCAGTTTCCCAACACTTAGCCATTTTTCAATTTTTCCAACTTTTCCAATTTCTTGGTTTGCGTGCGCGTTTCGGAGGCACAGGACCCCTGTTTGGATGTCAATTTGTATCAACTAGGATGAAAATGAGTCTGATGATCTGGTGAATATGCAAGCCTGATGAACACTGAGCTGATTGTACTCTCTGTTTGCCTCGAAAAATGTGCCAAACTGATCAACTCTTAACCGGACCGGGCTGACGGAAGGAGATTCATGTTTTTTGAGAAAATCATCAAAAATAAACTAACTCTGGAGAGATTGGGCGCCCCAAGCCACCTGGGGCGCCTGGTTTTCCATGCCTTTAGAAAATTTTTGGAATTTTTCAATTTCTGCCGCAAATCTTGAATTTCACCAAAATTTGAAGGTCTTGTCTGACGTATATTTCAAAATATATTTAAGTATATGTTTAGATATTGAATTTCCTATACTTTAAATATTTTGAAATATACTTTTGAGCTCATGCTTCACCTTTTGAAAAAGCAGAAATGACCCAGTAGAGAAAAATTGGTCGTTTGAATATTCCGTCTGAATCGTGCCGATCGTGAAGGAAAATCGACCAATGAGAATCGAGCATGACACCTGATTTGGAGATTCTATTTTTAGAAAGTTTTGCCAACATCCATATCTCAAGAAACCCAGAAAACCTAACTCGACGTCTATTTTTAGAAATTTCTAAAAATAGAAATTTCTATTTTTAGAAATTTTGCTTTTTTGACTTTTTGACAAAAAATTTTCTAGACTTGTTTCAAATTGCCTTGATGAAGCAAAAAATTTGGTTGGGTACAACACAATGAAAAACCCTTCCCTAAACCCTAGCTTGCATCTTGTGAAAAATCTCTTAAAATTGTCTATTTTTGGTGATTTTCTCTATTGCATTGTGTTCGTCTCGTCGTTTAGAACAAGATTGGTTTTTCGTTTTCTAAAATCAGTCAAAAATAAGGTTTTTAGAGTAGTTTTTGGTCGAGGCATCATCCTTTAGGGTCGCTCCTTTTGCTAGGCAGGGTCGCCTGGGGGAGATCTTGAAAAGCAGTAGGGTCACTTAGGGGAGATCCGGAAAAACACCTGGGTCGCCCGGGGGTGACCCTGTTGGACTGATTTTTTACTGCATTTGATGTTGTTTAACACTTGTTTCACTTTGATCTGACATGATTTGGTCACTGTATTTACCTATTTATTGCAATTTTGAAGGTTTATATGCTTTTTTTGTGTAAGGCTTTTCTACAGTTTTATGATTTTTAGGGATTTTTACAAGTTTACGAGATCTAATCTAAAGTTTTCTAATAATTTTGCACGACATGCATATTCGATGGAATGTCTGCCGAGAGCAAGGATGGCTCTCAGGGATATTTGCTTTGTTGAGTATTGAGGATTGTGCTATTCTGAAGAGGGTAGGCCTAACTAGAGTTTGTCATGTGCTTGTGATTCATCCTGTATCTCACATTTACTATGACATTTTGACTTACTAGGATGCAGATAGAAACACATTCAGGTTCCCACAGATCTTTTGAGAGTGGACTGTCACTCTATATGATGTGTATCACATACTTGGGGTTCCTATGAGAGGAAAACCTTTGGCTCTTCCAGTTAGTGAGTCCTATGAGGACAAGGCTTCCTGGGCTGCATTCATGAGGGTTAATCACCCTAGGGATCAGACATGAGTTTAGCTTACTTCCATGCCACGACTCCGCATCCCACTTTTGAGGAGGTTCTTGATTAGATTGATTGCTTCGAGGCTGTCGGGAGACAAGGCCTCAGCTCATCTAAGATGGTGTTGGGCACCCATCATTCATGACATTGAGGAGGGCACAATTTATGCTTGGGGTCCTGACATTTTGGCCATGGTTTACACATATTTCTATCGGATTTCACAGTGAGGGGCTCTAGCCTTTAGCCACTCTTCTTTGACTATGGCATGGATATTTGAGCACATGAGGCCCTACCAAAAGCTCATTCCGCTTCTAGATAGGTGGTTATCGAGAGTGGCGAGGTGGATGCATGTTGGTCACTTCGATGCTACTTTACCCACTATTGCTACTCTCATGGATGAGGACATGATCTTTGATCCTTATCGTGATATGGAGGGAGCTTGATCCCGAGATGGTGAGATTAGAGAGTATTGTCGCAAGGTATTCGAGATCACAGACTGCAATGGTCTGGTTGAGGCTCATTGAGTTGATCGTGTCTTACAGTAGTTTGGTGAGGACGTCCTTGAGGACTTGCCCCCAGTGTCTACTTGTTACAGGACCATTTAGGAAATGGGTGAGATTGAATAGAGAAACGTCTTTTCATTACTAGGGTCTCTAGAGGAGGACAGAGGGTAGGGAGAGGGACTCCTTCCCGATCTTTGATTGTGACTATTGACTCAGAGTCGACTGATGAGGACTATGTTCTAGATAGTAATGATTCATCAGATGAGGCCCTTTCTGAGGATGAGGATTTTGATGACATTGATGATTCCAATGTTGTTTCTGATATCCCCGAAGGTCATCCTATTGTTCCTCAACCTCCTCATTCAGATGAGGTGATGCGTCAGCTTGACCCTGATTGGCAACCTGGTGACCCACGTAAGTTTCACCTATTCACTTTTTATGCACCTTTGTCCTTTCTCTTTTTATATGTGGAACTGACTTGGTCTTGTTTCTCTTTGCTATTTCAGGCAATGTCAGAGAGTGGAGGGACTTTGTTCATGAGGTCAATGTTGGATTAGCTTCTCCATTCACTAGGATGACTCGTGATCATCTTTTGGATGATCCTGGTGTGCCCCCAGCTGCGGGGCGACATTGCACTGACATTTTTTTCTCCTATCTACCATGGGTGCCAAATAACTATAGAGTTGAAGACCCAGGTCAACATGCTTAAGGGTGAGAACCATGTACTCTGATAGATGGCTCACCTTAATTTTGGACAGCATGATGCTAGCATGGTGGGGCCTTCACAGTCACATGCTCACATCAGAGCACCTCATTCTCATATGTCTCATGGAGTGATGAGTGGTACTCGTAGACAGAGGAGCTAAAGTCCTAAGGGTTCCATTGGAGTAAACCACCCTTGACTTCCTTTCTTGAACGTGTGCCCCCTTGCATGGGGAGCCTCCACTTTTCTCAAGAGCATTTTTTCTTAGCTCTTTGATACTCTTATATATGCAAACTTCGGATGTATCTTATGAAAGTTTTATCCTCTTATGGTTTTCTCCCATCAAATTAGTACTCATCTCTTGTGCATATTTGGAGGTTTTTGGGAACTTTTTGATTATGTTTGACCTTTTCAACTCTTTTAACAATGCGAGCATGATAACAATGACATGTTTTTTGTAATTTTTTGGTACATATATGAGATGCAGTTCACGATATGATAATGCAAGAACAAAAGAAATGCTGAGATGAAACATTTACTTCTACTGAATGTCATGAGATATGACATTTGACTTTATTGTTTTGAGACTCTTTTTCTTATTTTTGGCATGAATGCAATTTGGAACAAATAATGTGACTTCTCATAGATACAATTTTCAATTCAGGGGATAGTGAGTTGTCCTAATATAAGAGATCTATCTAAGGCTGTGAGATAGGATTCAAGGAAACTCAAGTGGGGAGTGGAAATGAAAATGGAGTGTTTGTGATTTCTAGGCTTCTCTAAAGGCTAAACACTGATCCTTGTCTAGATAAGACAAGCTGACAAGCTTTCAACTTTAGACAAGCAACAAATTTTATAGGTGTTTGCTAGACTTAGATCATAGATGGCAAGCAAGGTAGACCCGGGTAAAGGATAAAAGGGGAAGAACAAGGGTTCCTAGATAGAAGATGATCCTAGAGACTAATAGACTCTTTGACTTTGCTCAACTAGTGCGTGTGTGTGCTTTGTACCTCTCTTTCTCTGTTAAAATGTCACTCTTGAGGCTTCAAGCTTAGACTGATCTCCACCCAGGAGTACGGACATTCAACAATCTTCTCTCTTTCACTTTTTTTTTTGTATCTCTCTCTTTTTTCTTTTTTCTTTTTTCTTTTTTTACTTTTTTGTATTTTCCTCACTTGACTTTTCTCATTTTTTTGGATTTTTTTATTTTTCACAAAATGAATGCTTTTTGGAACTTTGATATGCAATGCTTTGATCTCTCCATTCTCATTTTTCAACACTCTTTTTTTGATCACTCATTTTTTTTATTCACTCGAATCTTAGATTGCTTCCTTTAGAGTTTTGATCTAACTGACGTTTTTGGCCGAGAAAGATAAGGGGCTGAGGGACAGATAAAGTTTTTGTAATTTGGTTGGACTTCTCTAATATTAGGGAAGAATTGGGTAGGTCTACTTGCAAGCTTCCTTTGAACACTATAGATTTGAATACTAACTTTATTTAGACCTAACATCTTGACTCATTAAGACTGGGATTAGTGTAAAGCTAAGAGCTAGGTTTTGATTAGAATCACTGGGAATGTAGGGGGTAATGGTGATTTGTGAAAATGGGAAATCTCTGGGTCCTGAAAGGATGATGTATATCTAGACAACATTAGATTCCTTACGAAAAAAAAAATGGTACAAGAGCAAATCACTGATTCTAATGCAAAGATGAATAGAATGATACAGAAATGCAAGAAACAAACTATTTTTGACATTTTGATGATTTTATAATTTTTTTGTATTTTTATGTTTTATGATTTTTTTAGTTTTTTAGACATAATATTTCTTGAGGTGAAAGGCATTGATTTTTTCACCAAATTCCTCTCCCTCCATTGTGCACAAGAGATAGGCATCATTTATGATATCTTCTTTGACCATGTGAGGGCCTATCTAGTCTTCTGAAAAAGCTCTCTTTCATCTTCTCTTTTTATTTTTCATGCTACCTCTTCTTCAGACAAGTTCTCCTATTCTGTATGGTTTGTCATTTGAATTTATTGCTACCAACTCGGTGGCTTCTCTTGGCATCATGAGACAAAGTAAGTCTCGAAAGGCATGTTGATGGGAAGGAGTCCAATATAGAACTCCATCACAATTCAATAACTTTGTTAATAGGTTGAATTGTTCTTGCATGTAAACTTTCACATCAAGTCTCTCTTGGATTCTTTGCAAGAATTAGAACAATTCAAGAGGAGTTTGTGGCTCCCTTTGTTCATCAGGAGGGACAAAGCTTATACTTGTCCTCCCGTTTGGTTCTGGTCTGAAGTCCATGGCATATCCGATATAACTTTTTGGGAGTTCAAAAATGACAGGGTCATCAATACCAACTGTCACTCTCATCTTCCATTCCTTGTGAAAGATACCTTCTCTTTCTTCATCCTCATCAGGAAGTCTCTCAACCAGTTCTATTTGTACCCGAGGTGCTTCCCATTCACCGAGTTCATTTGATTGAACCAATGCAGAGGTGGTTGGTTTTTCTTGTGGTTTGGATACCATAAACATCCTAGGTAGCATTCCTATAACATTAATTGATTCATTATCGATAGAATGTGCCTCTTCCATGGTTATCATTGGTTGAAGTGAATCCTCCATTGGCGTGAGAGGTTCATATGACTTTGTTTCTTCTGGTGTCTCAGGGACATGTGATTCACTTAGTGATGACAAATTGTGTGTAACCTTCCATCATGTCTTCCTCTGCATCTGAGAAAGCATGTGGGTCTACATTTCTCAGACCTAATGTGGTGGTTTGAAAGACTAGTCCTTCAGTTCTATGAGGCTTCTCCCCTATGCAAGGAAAGAGTTTGTACACCTCCTAGATGTCGATCATGAGTATCTCTAGGGGAAATTGGAGTGGTCCATCTCACTCTATCAACTCCATGATCTTGATAGTCTTATCTTTGGGAACTATTTCCTTTTGTTTTGGTAGTGGCTCATTCTCTAGCGTTTTAATTTCTGCAGCATTTATGGTCTTTTCTAGGAACTCCATTCATTTGATGCATATGAACTGGGGTGTAGGATTAGGGATGGTTAATTTTTTGGTAGGCAGTTCATACTCTTTAGGGATACCTATACATTTGTTTGGTGTGTTTGATTTTAACATACTGAAAGGTTCTGGATCTCCCTTTGCGACATATACTTTCCCTAAGTGTAAAAATTAAGCTTCTTGAAACAATGTGGATGGCACAACCTTCATTCTATGTATCCATGGCCTTCCAAGAATCAAGTTATATCTTGTGTCCTTGTCTATGACATAGAAAGTGGTTGGAATGATTTTGGGTCCCAAAGTTACCGAAAGGGTAATCTTACCTATGGTGGCTGCCTTTAGATTATCATATCCACTTAGAGTATCTCTTGAGGTGGTGATATTGGTGTGTCCATAGCCCATCCTCTCTAGAAGGGAGAAAGGAACTATATTCACTGCGGCCCCATCATCGATTAATGTTTGTTTGATGCATGTATCATAGATCCATACTTGAAGATATAGCGCAGGGTCCCCTTTTTTGTTAACTCTTCCTTAGAAGGCATCTGTTGTAAGTCAAAGAAAAACCCTGGATCTTTGAGTTTTGAGTTTGGTGGACTGAGATCATAGTCCACATGATTGATTTTCTCACTAGGTGGTGGTGTAATTTGGTCAAAGTATTTTAGACCTATTGCTTGTAGTAATGTAGAGCGATGTGAAGGGGAATTCCTGAGTAAATCAATGAATGAAATGTGCGCATATGTTTTCTTTAAGTCTTCTATGAGCTCATAAGGTCCAATTGGAGGTGGGATTGGTTCTACTATTTAGATGGTACCCTCATACGGTTCTATTTGCTCATTTTCATCCTCACAGTCCTCTTCCTCTTTGTTGTGCATAATCTCGACTAATACCATCATCCTAGCTTCTCCTTTTTGTCCCAGTTGCGGTGAGATTTCAAGGCTACTACTCTGAGTCGTCTTGTTTTGGTTTGTTGCATCTATGTCTTTATGTGTGGGTAATGGATCCTGATAAATTCTCATGTTTGCATTTTGTGGTGCTATTGGAGCTTGATTTTGTCTTGTATCTTTGTTATCTGATGTGACATCCTATGGGTTTAAGAACATTTCTATGAATAAACGTTGTTGGTCTTATGGTAGTCTTGCTATGAATCAGTTGTATTCCCTACAAGATTCTGTGCTATGCCCCTTTGATCTATGAAAAGAACAAAACTGGTTGAACTCATATGGGGGTCTCTCATATCTTCCATCATTTATGTTCCTGTTTCCATTGTGGTTCCAACTTTGGTAATTGTCTCGAGGGTAGTACCCATTGTTTCTACGTCGATCTATGGAATTTACGTTAAGAGGATAGTAATCTCTCTCGTTGTTATCATCCTTTATCTTCTTGATTGGGGGTTGATTCGTCACCCCATCTGTGGTTGCGCTCCTATTATTTTTGAGAATTTTAATGACAGTTCCTATGTCTTCCTTTGCTAGCTTTCTGTTTGATCCGTAGACCTTTCTTCCACTGTTGATAGCGACTTGGTCAATTCTCAAGGCACTTTCCAATACCTCATCGTAGGATTTGTATGGCAATTTCTAGACATCATCTCTTATGTCTTTGTTGAGGGCATGCAAAAAGAGGTCGCACAATTCTCGATGATCCATGTTTGAAGCACTAGTTGAAGAATAGAGGACTTGCCTCCATCGAGTGACAAAGTGGGATACAGATTCGTTTGGTTCTTGTTTCATTGTGAGGAATTCCCTAATCCCTGTTTTAACGAGTTTGTTCATATCTAATGCCATGACAAACTCTCCAATGAGTTATCTGAATGAATGGATTGAGGCTTCTGGGAGACAATAATACCAATCCAGAGTGATGCCTTCAAGAGTTTTCGAGAAGATCTTTGCTACAACCCCATCCAAAGGGAGGAGTTCTTTTATGGCCATGGTGTAGGCTTTAATGTGTGAGTTCGGATCTCCTTCTCCTTTGAACTTTGGGAGATCTGGCAATGGTCACGGTAGTTGCACACTTCTTATGTTTTGGTCCAGAGGTTCTTTCTAATATTCGAGATATGTTCCTAAAAAGGCATTTTGAGATTGCGGGGTTGATAGTAATAACCCCGTGGGTGGGTTTTGATAACCCATTGTTGGATTTGTCGGATTGTGTTGAATAGGAGGATTCCCATTCAGACATGTGTCATTGCTAGTATTCCATGAATAGTAATTGAGGTAGGGAGGATTTTGTGATGCCCCCTAGTCCTATTCATGGGAATTTTGTCTTCTTTCAAGAGCAGCTTGTTCTGCTTCCAAGATTTTGATTCTTTGTACTAGCGTTGTGATCAAGTCTGTAGTAGTAGCAGCCCTAGGTGTTTCTTCATTTCTAGAATGTTCTCTTCGAATATTTTCATGGTAATGTGCTTTCTCGCGCACAACATTTTACTTTTGTTCTTCTTGTAAGGCGATTCTCAACACCTCTTAAGCGTCTTTGGTTTCTTGCAGACGTTTTTCTAACCATTTAACCTCCTCATCAAGATGAGTATTCGATGTGTTTGTGGAAGGTTGTTCGAGTCGATGTATCTCTGACCTTACCCTTCTAGCTTTATGTGGCACATTTGGTATGGCCGGGTTGTTTTCCCAAGCTGGGTTGTTGAAAGATAGAGAACGCCTGGATTCTCTTTGATCTTGTTCATAGTTAGAATCCTTGTAATCATAATAGTTGGTGATCGACACATCGGGATGCGGCGACATATACCTATCAAATGAGGGAGTTTTTGGTTCTCTTGAGGGAATGTTCCCTTGGTTTAAGTCAGGTTCCATCATATTCAGGGGTGCCATAAACACCATAGAATAAAATGGAATGGATGATGGCGTACGTGATAAAAGCTAAAGCGGTAAAAGCGACTATGAAGAATGGTGTGAAAATGTTTTGAAGTTTCTGTTAACTATTTTGAGATGCTTGAAATGGGAACAAAAATATCATAACCAAGAGGCTCTGCCCTTCATGTCAAGTTCACCAAAATATGTACACTCAAAATTGTGACTCCAGTTGCCTGGGGTTGTCGGGTCAGATTTCAGCACGCACACGGACCCTTTCCCTCCTTGGCATGGGGCAATCTGCCACGTCACTCTCGCTCACGTGGAAGTAGCTAGTCAAGAGGAGGCAAGACACGGTGGGGGTTTGTCTCGTTGGAGAGCTGGACTTCGTAGAGAGGGGTTGGCAAGTACTGCGGCCTTTGTTGTTGTGTGCTTTGTTATATATTTCATTCGATTGTTGTTGTAGTTGAGATAACCCTATGACCTGAAGGGTCATTAGTTTATCTTCTTCTGTTTGGATTTCTAAGATTCCACTTCTATGTGGGTAAGCGATTGTTCTCGTTGATGTCCTCTTGTCTTTGTAAGCATTGAATGAGTTCTTTTTGTATCTAGTGTTGTCTAGTTTCTTCTAGCAATAAGAGGACAAAATGGGTCTTCTTGTGGTAGAACAAATTTTTCTAGTTGTGGTCGTGGATGGATCTCTTGGATTTCGTCACGGATAGTCCTCACCCACTATCCTCTCACTCGTAAGCACATTGTTGCAAGTATGTGCCTAATCGGTCTTGTCATTGATGTCAACATATCTTTGTTGTCATTGGTGTCAACTATGTCCTACTTTATTACTTGTTTAGAAGCTTTGTATTTTGAGGATATTGAGAAAATTGGCCCCTCCGGAAGAAACAAGTAAGTTACAGTGAAGTGTAGTATAGAAAGTGAGTTGTATGCTAAAGAATAGTCCGGTAGATTACTCTGCATTTCTCGCTGCTCGAATATCTTGGTCTGTGGATTGGAAGTTAGTTAAAGGGATGTCTGAAGATGCTAAATCCTGAGTTTGAGCCTCTGGTGTGAAGAATTACGAGAGTTGCATTCACCAGAGTAAAACCTGCTTTCTCTGATTATTCTCTGGTGATAGGGAGAAAGTGTTTTGCTTCATATTCCTCAGCAATAAAGTATTTTGATCTGCAGTTCTAGAGGGAAGTCTGGGATGATGATAAGTGCCTACAATTGTAGTGGTTCATGTTTTGGTGGTCCATAAGCTATCTTTCTTTAATGATAGTCAAAGACAGTAAAGTTCATGTGTTTTGATAAGAAGATTCCTCTGGGTAAAGTGGTTAAGGTTCATGCGGTTGCTCCTGATGATTATAACATGCTTGTGGATGTCTCCTGATCATGTTCCTATCTTGAAATTGGTCTGTGTTAAGGAATTGAGATCGTGTTTGAAGATTGTTCTCAGATAATGTAGCATGTAACTAGTCTTAGCCGACTTGGTTAATTCCCATAATTGCAGAGATCCCTTGAAGATCATGGAAGCGTCTTGAAGCATGGAAAATCATGTTCGAGTCCTAGCTAAGGCGTGGTGTGATCTTCATACATATTTACTTCATTTTCTTTGCATAATGTTGTAATAGGTCAGGACCTATTTTGTAAATGTTTGTAATGCTAATCTTGAAGATTGTTCCAATGGTTGATGATTGTAATGCCAACCTTGATGATCATTCCAAGGTTGATGAAGTGTATATATACTTGTAATTGAGTCATGGAAAAGTTGTTCTTGAGCGAAAATAGGAAGATAAGGAAAAGGGGCGAGGAGATAAGGCAGAGCAGGGCATAGCAGAGCAGAGGAACTATTGTGCTTCAATGTATTAATCTCAGACATGAAGAAGATGGTGATTGTGGTAGCGAGCCTGGCAGTGAGCCGCTAGTAGGGTTTAACAACCCTTATTGTAATATTTCTAGGTTTAAGGTTAAGGCAGTGAGCCTGCTAGACCTAGCTATACTTTATGGCAGTGAGCCAATATGTTTTGGGCCCGTGGAGTGACCAAGCCTGAACATCATTTTTCAAAGATTGCAATATATTTTGAAAGCTAATTCTCTCTGTGGTTTTTCCCCACCTTGGGGTTTTCCACATAAAAATCTGGTGTCTCTTGTGTTTAATGTTGTATCTGTGTTTAAGCTTCTGATTTCTTGCATTCTTTATTTAACTATAATAAGTGCGGATAAGTGGTTAATGTTTAAGTGCAGAAGTGTTTGAGTTTTTGGGACAACTGATTCACCCCCCCTCTCAGTTGTCTGACTCATTTCAACAATTGGTATTAGAGCAAGGTTCCTCTAAAGAAAGTCTAACAGCTTGAGGAAGATCCAAAATGTCTTATAAGAAGGAAGTGCCACATTTTGATGGGACGAACTATGCTCTTTGGAAGGCATGAATGAAAAGTCATCTTCTTTGTCTTGGTTACAAAGTATGGAAGGCTGTAGAAACAAAATACACCTTGCCTCAAAATGGTTTGACAACTGAAGATGAAATCAATGAATATGAAGTGGATGTTAAAGCAAAAGATGCTCTGTTAAGTTCATTGAATGACTTAGTACTGACAAAAGTTGTGGATCTTGAAACTGCAAATGAGGTATGGGAAAAGCTAAAAAATTTGTATGAGGGAGATGATTCTGTGAAGGAAGCCAAGATACAAAGTCTGAAAGTGAAATATGAAAGTTTGAAGATGAATGAAGATGAAAACATAACAGCCTTTATGAAAAGAGTTGATGAACTTGTCACCAGAATAAAAGGTATGGGGGGAACTCTCGGTGATAAGGAAGTTGTGATGAAAATTCTCAGATCACTGCCAAAGTTCTACAGTCACAAGATAACTGCAATTGAAAAATTTATGCAAGTAAAAGCTATTGACAAAGATCAGTTGCTTGGTAAGCTTACTACCTGGGTAAGTGCAAGAAGATGAGTTCACTTTTTGGCCAAAAAGTGGAAGTGTTTTTCTTGTTTTTCAAACATTGTCATACTTGGAGTGATAATTTGAAGCACTTGCACATAAAATATTAAGATGATGTAAAAATAAGAAATGTAAGATTTTGTTTCTAGTTTTCAAATATGTAATTTTTTCTAATACTCAGATGATGCAAGTTAGTTTTTTATTGGATGTACAAAAAGTGTCTTTTTAAAAGTCCCTGTTTTTTGCAAAAGCATGCATGTGTACGACCAACATAATTTGACCTAAATTAATGTATTTTTCTAATTCCTTTTGTGGAAAAATTCTCAGGATGTTGAATTTTGGTCAAGATATTTTTTTGTAATTTTTTGATAAATATTTTTTTATTAATTTTTTAATGGCCCTTATTAGTGTTTTTTAAAACCCCTCGTGTACTGCCAACATAATTTGAGCTAAACTAATCAATTCAATAATTTTTTTTCATCATGTAGAGAATGCTGTCTAGTTTGGTGAGACATAATTTTTTTTTCAAGAAACTTTCAAAATCAAAAGTTATTAAAAAAATAGTAACCTGTGTTATTTCAAGTTTATGAGTTAGTTAGTTTGGAAAATAAATAATAAATAGAAAATTATGTTCAATAGCAAAAAAAATTACATATTTGAAAACTAGACTTTGAGATCTATAATGAGTTTTAATTTCGTTAAAATATTCTGAAAAAAAGTCGTCAGCCATAGTGGTGAAGCTAGTTTTTTCTCTTATTGTTTTAATGGTCTCCTAGTTGTAGGTCCAAAGCTAAGGCTTGGGTTTCCAAGCCTAAAACCAATGCAAATTGATGGGTTTGAAATTTCAAATTTTTAGAAACGGGTACCCGTTTTAAAAATAACGGGTACCCATTTCTAAAAAAATAAAAAAAAATAGCAATAGGCATGTTAAAAAAAAATTTGTTTTTATATGCATATGGCTATTTTTTAATTTTTTTTGAAAACGGGTACCTGTTTTGCTTCGGGTGCCCAATCCTAAACGGGTACCTATTTTTTTCAAAATGGGTACCCGTTCCAAGCTTCATTTTTCATCCGCGGGAGACTTCCACGAAATGTATACTCATCTTTGTGCTTTCACCCACCTTTGAAATGAGAGAATTTGGTGATGCCCTGCCAAAATTAGAGACTGCCTTCAAAGCCAATACTTCTAGGAAAACCTCTAGATTAGAAAAGTACAAGGTAGAATCAGATGATGAGTTTGATGAAATTGAAGCCAACTTTGTAGATAGACTACAAAGAGGATCCGGTAAGTTCAAAGGTAAATTACCTTTCAAATGTTTTTCTTGTGGTAAAGTAGGCCACTTTGCTTCTAGATGTTCTGAAAGAATTGAAAGAAATAGGAAAAGATATGAGAACAGGCCTAGGATCCAAAAGAAATGTTATTATGTTGAAGATCTCGATGATGATGAAGGAGTATCAGATAATGGTGAACCAGATAATGTTAGTACTTTTGGTAATGAATGCTTGTTTATTGCTATTTAAGAACCTGCGTCTACTAATCTTGCTAGTTGTGCAAAGAAAGAAAAACCAGTGGAAAGTGCTTTAGCTACTCAGGTTGTTGAAGACAAAGATGAAGGGGTTATTGATAGTGGTTGCTCTCACCACATGACTGGTGATAAAAGTAAGTTTGTGAGTTTGGAAAGATATGATGGTGGACTGGTTAGGTTTAGAGATGATACAGGTGATAAGATTTGTGGAAAATGATCTATTTCTTTTGATGACAAGCATAATACTGAAGATATCTTGTATGTGAAAGGATTAAAGCACAATCTTTTGAGTGTAGGTCAGATGTGTGACAAAGGTTATGACCTAAGCTTTAAGGACAATGGATGCAAGATCAGAGAAAGCTCCAGAACAGTCATTGCAACTGGTAAAAAGACCAGAGGTAATATCTATCACTTGAAAGGAACTGATAAGTATTGTTTGTTGGCTCAGACTGATGAAAGTTGGCTATGGCATAGAAGGTTGTGTCACATCAATTTTGATAACATTATGAAAATAAGTACTGCACAGGCTGTTAGAGATTTACCCAAGATTGTGAAGCCTGCTAATCTTTTTTGCAAGGAGTGTCAATTTGGGAAACAAACAAGAACAAGTTTCAAAAGCAAGGACCAATCAATTGATGGACTACTGGAACTAGTGCATACAGACTTGTGTGGACCTACCAGAGTAAGAAGTTTGTAAGGAGAGGTATTTCATGTTGCTTATTGATGATTATTCTAGAATGACTTGGGTTACCTTTTTGAAAGAAAAATCAGAAGCTCTGGATAAGTTCAAGGTATTCAAGGCAATGGTTGAAAATGAGATGGATTTAAAGATCAAATGTTTAAGGTCTAATAGAGGAGAAGAGTTCACATCAAATGAATTCAATTTCTTTTATGAAGAACATGGGATAAAGAGACTCATTGAAAGAAAAACCATCTCATTGAAATGTTTAAGGTCTGCACCTAGAACTCCACAACAAAATGGAGTCATTGAAAGAAAGAACATAATAGTTCCAGAAGCTGCTAGAACCATGATGAAGGAAGCTAATCTTCTGGAAGTATATTGGAGAGAGGCAATTCACACTGATGTATATATCCTAAACAGAGTCCAAGTTAAAGGTAATAGTTCTGAGACTCTTTATGGATTGTGGTATGGTAAAGTTCCTATTGTAAAATATCTCAAAGTTTTTGGTAGCAAATGTTATATCAAAAGAGAAGAAGATCTAGGCAAGTTTGATGCTAGGTGTGATGAAATAATCTTCCTTGGTTACTCAACCAAGAGAAAGGCCTACCGGTGTTATAATAAGAGGCTAAATGAGATCATTGAGAGTGCAAATGTCAAAGTCGATGAAAACAAGGAAAGGTCCCCATAATCAAGTGGATATGAATCAGATAAACCAGATATTTCAGAAGTGGTGCAGCATGAAGACATCTCAGATGAAGAGGATCAAGCTCTGGAAAGTGCTGCCAAGACACCAAGGTATGTAAAACTTAATCATTTTGAAGATCAAATCATAGGAGATAAGAGTAAAGGAATCCTGACCAGAAGAAAAGCTACAGAAGAACAAGTAAATTTCTATCTGATCTCCAAGATTGAACCTAAGACTGTGAATGAAGCTTGCAATGATGAGAATTGGGTAAAGGCTATGAAAGAAGAATTGATACAGATAGAGAAGAATCAGACCTGGGATCTTGTTCCTAGACCAGCAGATAAAAATGTAATTGGTACCAAGTGGGTTTTCAGAAACAAGATGAATGAGAATGGTGAAATAGTAAGAAACAAAGCAAGGTTGGTATGCAAAGGATACTCTCAAATTGAAGGAATAGATTTTGAGGAAACATTTGCACCAGTGGCAAGGATTGAAGCTATAAGAATGTTTTTGGCATTTGCAGCCTACAAAGATTTTAAGGTATATTAGATGGATGTAAAGTCTGCATTCTTGAATGGAGAGTTAGAAGAAGTCTGTATTGAACAACCAGAAGGATTCTAGTCATCACAATAGGGTGACATGGTATGCAAATTGAAGAAGGTGTTGTATGGGTTAAAACAAGTCCCCAGGGCCTGGTATGCTAGGTTGGATAAGTATCTAATACAGTTAGGATTCACCAAGGGTACCACTGATAGTAATCTCTATTTCAAGATCAATAATGAACAAATCCTAATAGTTGCAGTCTTTGTTGATGACATCATCTTTGGAGGCAATGAAGGTATGTGCATAGTCTTTGCCAGAGAAATGCAAAGTGAATTTGAAATGTCCATGTTTGGTGAGATAAATTTCTTTTTAGGTCTGCATATAAGTCAACTAGATAAAGGTATCTTCATTTCTCAGTCTAAGTATGTAAAAGAGTTGCTAAAGAAGTTTTGGATGGAAGACTCTAAACTGATAAATACTCCCATGATAACCGGTTGTAAGTTGAACAAAAATGATGATTCACCTATGACAGATCATAAAAGGTACATATCTATGATTGGAGGATTACTTTATCTGACTCAAACCAGACCTGACATAATGCATGCAATTTGTCTTGTGGCAAGATTTCAAGTAGAGCCCAAAGAGTCACATGTGATGGCAGTCAAGAGAATTCTGAGATATTTGAAAGGCACAATGGATTATGGTTTGTGGTATCAAAGGGACAATGATTTCACTCTCAATGCATACACTAATGCAAATTGGACCGGAGATGTAGATGATAGAAAAAATACAAGTGGAGGTGTATTCTTTTTGGGGAAAAGGCTGGTATATTAGATAAGAAAAAAACAAGACTCTATCTCTGTCCACTATAGAAGTAGAATATATTGTAGCAACATGTAGTTGTACTCAAGTGTTGTGGATGAAACAGACATTAAAGGACATCAGAGTTGTGTATAAAGATCCAATTGCAATCTTTTGTGACAATACAAGTGCTTTAAACATATCAAAGAATCCAGTAATGCATTCAAGGACAAAGCACGTATCCATAAGATATCACTTTCTGAGGGAAAAAGTGACAGATAATGAAGTCAAGTTGGAATATGTATCTACAAAAGACCAGATTGCAGAAATTTTCACCAAACCTCTACCTAAGGATACCTTTGAGTATTTTAGAGAAAATTTAGGGGTTATTATCCTTCCTGCTCTAAACTAAGATGCACAAGAGTGCATCAATCTGGTGGAGCTTCTTCAGATCTAGATTGATGCTTTTAGGGCTACTTCTCAGGGGGAGTAGTCAGAGAGTTCAGAAGATAAATTAAATCAGAGTAGAAGAGTGCAAGTATGTGCCCTTTGCCATTGATGTCAAAGGGGGAGAGAAGTCATGTGAAAAACTCAGAAAGAAAAGAGTGCAGATGTGTAAAGAGATAGGGGAGAATCTTGGTCAGAAAGAAAGAGTGCAGATGTGTAAAGAGATAGGAGGAGAATCCTGTCTTGATGGTTGTTGTAGTTTTTCACATCATATGTTGCCATCAATGACAAAGGGGGAGATTGTTGCAAGTATGTGCCTAATCGGTATTGTCATTGATGTCAACATATCTTTGCTGTCATTGGTGTCAACTATGTCCTACTCTATTACTTGTTTAGAAGCTTTGTATGTTGAGGATATTGAGAAAATTGGTCCCTCTGGAAGAAACAAGTTATAGTGAAGTGCAGTATAGACAGTGAGTTGTATGCTGAAGAACAGTCTGGTAGATTACTCTGTATTTCTCGCTATTTGAATATCTTAGTCTGCGGATTGGAAGTTAGTTAAAGGGATGTTTGAAGATGCTAAATCCTGAGTTTGAGCCTCCAGTGTGAAGAATTAAGAGAGTTACATTCACCAGAGTAAAACCTACTTTCTCTGATTATTCTTTGGTGACAAGGAGAAACTGTTTTGCTCCGCATTCCTCTGAAATAAAGTATTTTGCTTTGGAATTCTAGAGAGAAGTATGAGATGATGATAAGTGCCTACAATTGTAGTGGTTCATGTTTTGGTGGTTTGCAAGCTATCTTTCTTTTATGACAGTTGAAAACAGTGAAGTTCATGTGTTCTGATAAGAAGATTCCTATGGCTAAAGTGGTTAAGGTTCGTCTGGTTGCTCCTGATGATTATAACATGCTTGTGGATGTCTCCTAATCATGTTCCTATCTTGACATTGGTTCGCGTTAAGGAATTGAGATCATGTTTGAAGATTGTTCCCAGATAATGTAGCGTGTAACCAGTCTTAGCCGACTTGGTTAATTCTAGTAATTATGGAGATCCCTTGAAGATCACAGAAACATGTTGAAGCGTGGAAAATCATGTTTGAGTCCCAACTAAGATGTGGCATGATCCGCATACATATTTACTTCATTTCTTTTGCATAATGTTGTAATAGGTTAGGACCTATTTTGTAAATGTTTGTAATGCCAACCGTGGAGATTGTTCCATCGATGATCATTCCAAGGTTGATGAAGTGTATATATACTTGTAACTGAGTTGTGGAAAAGTTGTCCTTGAGTGAAAATGGGAAGATAAGGAAAATGGGCGAGGAGACAAGGCAGAGCAGGGTAGAGAAGAGCAGAGAAACTATTATGCTTCAATGTATTAATCTTAGACATGAAGAAGATGGTGATTATGGCAGTGAGCCGCCAGTAGGGTTTAACAACCCTTAGGGTTTAATAGCCCTTATTGTAATCTTTCTAGGTTTAGGGTTGAGGCAGTGAGCTTGCTAGACCTAGCTATACTTCATGGCAGTGAGCCAGTATGTTCTGGGCCCATAGAGTAACCAAGCCTGAACATCATTTTTCAAAGATTGCAATATATTTTGAGAGCTAATCCTCTCCATGGTTTTTCCCCACCTTGGGGTTTTCCACGTAAAAATTTGGTCTCTTGTGTTTAATGTTGTATATGTGTTTAATCTTATGATTTCATGCATTCTTTGTTTAACTATAATAAGTGCGGATAAGTGGTTAATGTTTAAGTGCAGAAGTGTTTGAGTTTTTGGGACAACTAATTCAGCCCCCCTCTCAGTTGTCCGATGCATTTCAACAATTCATGAATCAGGATGGAGGTAGTCGTGTGATTACTAACCTTAACCAGATCTAGGGTTTTGACCTAGGGCTTGACTTTGTTTTGACTTGTTTTTACCTCGTGATGGGATTGAGGGTTTGATTGGATCATTTAACTATGGTTACCTCGTGATGGTATCAAAGGTTTGCTATTTTGTCTATTCTAGGGTTTCTATATGCATGCAAACTAAAATGATATGCAAAACATCTTTTTGGTATTTTTTAGTATTTTGGAAATGAAAGTGCTTTTAATCTATGAAAAGGAAATATGTATGCGATCTAATATGACTTTTCTAATGCAAAGTTAACCTATGTTTTTTGTGTTTTTAATGATTTTAATGCAATCTAATATAATGAAAAGGGAAAATGCTTTTTCTAACAATCTAGATCTAGAAATACGAAAGCAACTAATCTAACATGCAAGATCTAATTATCAAGGTAAAAGCAATGTTTTACTGTTCCTAAGAGCAAATTTGATTCTCTAATTACTATTAATTGAACAAAAACAATGAAGGAACTTGAGAGAAACGAAGAGTTGTTGACTCCACTACCCTCAGCAATCCTTGTAATTGGCAACCTCAAATCCGTTTGTGGCAGTGGGTGATCCTCTTGACAACAAAACGACATGAAGAAGAAAAAATAAGCTTTGATGAAGCTTGTATGAGCTCAATGAGAGCTTGGATTGAGCACAATGTCATAGAATGAAGGAACGTGACGCTACTTGGTTGAACAAATAAAGCAAAAGGCACCTTCATCCTATAAGAGCATTTGAATGCTAAGTTGGAGAGCAAAACTGGCAAGAGCTCTGTGCACAATGAATTTGCCTCCCTTTGTGCTCAAGGGAGGGGTGTATTTATAGGATTAGAAGAAAGGATTGATTGAAGAGTTAACTCATTTAATTGATGAGTTAACAACGATGATTGGGGAGTTAACAAGGTTGATTACCCAGTGAACTCAACCGATTAGAGAGTGACGAAGCAAAGATAGCTTATCACTGAAGAGAAAATGGAGGTAAGGGAATGCATGAGATTGATTGAAGAGTTAATTTGAGATGAAATAAAGTTAATTATGCATGTGTGGGTGCATGCAATAATTAACTCTATATTAGGGATAAAAAACCATGCAAACTGGAGGAAAACAGGTGAAAATGGAGCAAAAACGAGTGAGAAACTCGAGTTTTTCTGCGACTGCAAAAATGACAGGGTCGCCCCTTTTGCTAGTAGGGTAGCCCGGGGGAGATTCAGGCTGGACATGGTCAGAAGCAGAAAAACAGGCTGGGAGATGCAAGAAGAGAAGAAAAGGAGGGGTTCTGCTTCAAGAAACAGGTCAGTCATGTAGAAGAATCCAAATCTCCACTTGCGTCTGCATGATCTCCCGGGGGAGATCTAGAAATAATACGGGGAGATTTGGATTGGTTTGACGAAACTAAAAACTGAAAGTGGGAGATGGACAAGGAGACCTCTAGAAGGCTTCTAGGAGGTGCACTAGATGAAAAACATGGGGGAGAGGTGAAAACTCACCTACAAAACACTCACAAGGCTTAGGAGCAAGGTCGAAAGCTCAGAAAACGCAAGTCGACAAGTGTCGCAACAAGTGTCGAAAAGCATCGCAAACGGGGAGAGAGAGATCGACAAGGAAGAAACAACACAAGACAAGAAAGATGACACGTCATCAAGAGGCTCGCTGCTTAAAGAATATTATTTCACGTTTACATGTACGTGACAAGGATTTGAATCATCATAGGGGTCCTCGTGGAGGCTGTGCGTGATTTTTGTGCTTACAGCCCCTACCTGTGATTTCCTCACCTACGCCACCCCCACCTCTGTTCTTCATGGCTATTACATGAGCATATGCTCGAACCCCAATGGGATTCCAATATGGAACAGAGTGAGGGGATTCAAAAAAGGTGGTTCTAATTCATTGATTGGGTAAACATTATCCATTGCTTTTGCTCCTGCCTCTGCCCTACATAGTCAATAAATCAATGGAGACATACAAACTTTTAGGCCACAAGAAAAAACACCATGAAGAGAGCGGAATGCTTTTGACATATTTTTTAGGGGTTTGAAGGGAGACATGAAAAATGTGGAAACATAGACAAGGCACGTGAGATGCTTTGCAGAATGCCACGTAGCAGCATGCACCACACGTCTAACCCTAGCCAAAATCTTGAAAGTCACAAAACATTAGTGGAAGCTCAAATGTTTCTTCCACAAGCTCATCAAAACAAATCTGCCACTCTCCGGGATAAAAAACATGGGGTAAAATATGCTTCCAATAAAAAAATGCCAAGAAATCAGAAAAAAAAAAAAAAAAAAAAATCCTAATCTTTGCATTCCGTTTAATTTTTTCCACATGCACAAATTCTAAAGAAAAACAAATGCAAATTTAGTGAGGCAAAAACAATAGTCTCCTCCTAATACACGGACTAATAATGACAAAAACACTTCCATCTTACAATATACTAGTCAACAACACATAAAAGACAACCCAATAAACATGAACCTGAAAAAGAGCACGGCCATGCGATTTTCAGCATTACAAAGGTTAACTTGAGGTGTGAGTTCACGGGAAAGAAAGGCAAGAGCTGGCCCCTCTACATATTTTTATAATTTCAATTTTAAAGTAATTCGTACTGGCCCCCCTGCGCAAACGACGCAAGTCTTAAATGTCAAGCGCCCACCGAATCGACGAAAGAAATATAGGTGCCAAATCTTCGAAGCAAGCAAACTCGTGGGGCCCAGTAAAGCTGAAACTAATCCCAATGCCTTTTATGCTGCGCTTGGATTGCGGCAATGCTTTCTACTCTGCCTCCCTCATCAACTGCTTCATTCAGACTCCACACTTTTCACATCAACTATGGAGGATTAGTTAAACTTTCAAGCTTGAGTATGAAAAAACAATGTTAGGTGATAAAGCAGAGTGCTATTAGGCTACAGAGCTCGTATAATTTACATTCTCTGCCATACCAGTCGACAATTAGTTGTGTGGAGATGGAGAGCGGAGACGTGGTGTTGAGCATTTACGAGAACCATGTAAGCAGCGACATTCTCATTCTATTTGCCGTTTGCCGTTTGCTGTTTGGTACTTGCCTAGTGACACTGGTTTTGTGCAGGTAGTGTTGGACAACGGTATTGTAAAGCTGACATTATCGAAACCAGGAGGAGGCGTGACTGACATTGAATATGGCGGTATAAACAACTTAATGGAGACCCTCCATTTGGAAAATCACAGAGGGTACATCAATTTCTTCTTCTTGTATAAATTTCTAGTGGGCAAAGGAGGAGCTTGATGAGTAATGGAATGCAATGCAGGTATTGGGATCTCAACTGGAACGACCCAGGAGGTCCACTCAAATCTGATTTGTAAGTTGAAGCTTCAACCTTCAAATCATGCTTCAACTGAGGTGAAGAGCTTAAAATATTATCTAGATAATTCCATTTCGTTTCATGCAGGCTTGAGGGAAGAGAATTTAGCGTGGTGGTGGAAACAACAGACCAGGTGGAGGTGTCGTTTGTTCGAAACTGGGACTCTCTCTCTTCACCGCCCACAGAGATTCCTCTAAATATAGACATAAGGTACCCTCGCTTGAAATCAAATGATTTGTGCATACTTATTTTTGAATGAATGAATGAATTTTAATGACGTCACACAGTCTAAGGGACGAAGAGCCATAGTTCTAAGACACTTTCAAAATCCATTTATATGTTACGATTTGCCTGCTTAGGTATATTTTAACCCGAGGGAGTTCAGGATTCTACGCGTATGCCATCTATCAACGTCTGCTTGGATTTCCTGATTGCGATCTTGTGCAGACTAGAATGGTGTTTAGACTCCGCAAAGACAAGTAAAGCCTGATTCTCTATTACTCTAAATAATAATTTGATACACGTCATTCACTATTTGTACCTCTAGTTCTATCTCTTCCTTGATCATTGAACCTCTTCACTATTTGTACCTTCAGCTCTACGTCTTCCTTGATCATTGAAATTAGGACAAGTATATTGTATGGCTATTTCAGGTTTCAGTACATGGCAATAGCAGACGACAAACAGAGAGTAATGGCAATAGAAGACGATAGATCACCAGGGAGATGCCAGATACTTGCCTATCCAGAAGCAGTTCTGCTCACCAATCCAGAAAACCCAGCGCTAAAGGGCGAGGTATGTTGATTATAATACCATGTAATCCATTTTGGCACTCACGAGTAATTATAATACTTGGACTGTCAAGTCACGGGTAGTTATTATGTATTCCTTTCTTTGAAGCAAAGCCAAAGGCAGTGCACCATTAAATATTAGGGAGCAGGTGCAGCGGGTAAATCTTAATCAAGTAACACAATCTTTTACGGGATACTTTTGGGGTCCACCGGCATATACCAACTCCATTGCTATTTCAATTCGAGAAGTGGGGATGGGATGCAAATAGACGCGTGCATGGCATTCTTTTGTCTTATTAAAGCAGAGTTTGGCGGGGATGTGAAGTGGAAATAAACAGCAAATTCCATGGAAAATATAATTAAAAAGAGAGGAGGAGAGGAAGCTCTCCATTAGTCGTTACGTCCCTCGCCTCACAAAACGAGTCTTGTACTGTGAATTTCTATGCGTCAACCTTTTCGAAATGCTTATTTTACATGAATACGTATTTCCTCTCCTTTAGAATAGTATTGTAGTGTGTATATTTGCCCTGAATTATTTTATATTCATAGCCTAATTTATATTATAGTTTAAATGGACTTGGACTTTCCATATGGTTAAACATATGGAGTTTAACCGTTCAGGTATATGTATGCCGTTTGTAGGTCAAGATTTCCATTTGTTTAACTTTTTATATGCATGTCATTTCTATTTATTTTTTATAGGTTTCATATTTGAAGATTAGAGTTTTGTGTCGAGCCATGTAGTTTATGTCTAAATATGACACCTCCTTATTTATGTCTTGGATGCCACCTAGGCCAACTTAGATATCTAAATATGATACTTAGGAGGTCTTAATTATCTAAATAAGACTATAATAATGACCAAAGAGTTAAGGTAGCCACAAGCCGACTACTCATAACCCTATGCACATTATAAGATTAAGGGCATAGACTACTCATAACCCTACACACATTATAAGATTAAGGGCATAGCATGCTCCCCTCTTTAGAGAAGCATTGTCCTTAGCGTTGATTAATTATGGATGCTTTTGCACAAAATCGTAACATCTTTGACTAGAGAGTTCTTCCATTTGATCAAATACTCTATGGGTGCCCTCATTTGTAGCCTCTTGGTACGTGTTTGAAAAATTCGTAACCTTTATTTCATTGACATACCATGCATTTGCTACACTTTAATGACTTAACATAAAGTTGATGCCACTGAGGAATATCCAAAACCTCATTTACATACTACAAATGATCCTCTCAAATTTTGCGATCAAATTTTGCTATATATTAAGATGTAATTAAAAAAATTACATATTAGTCAACACCCAATAAACATGAACCCGAAAAAGAGCATAGCTACGCGATTTTGAGACGTGAGTTCACGGGGAAGCCAGGCAAGAGCTGGCCCCCCTACATACTTTTATAATTTTAAAGTTATTCCTACCGCTCCCTGGGTAAACGACGCAAGTCTTATACGTGAAGCGCCCACCGAATGAAGGAAAGAAATAGGTACGAATCTTTGAAGCAATGCAGACCCGTGAGGCCCAGCAAAGCTGAAACTACCTAATTCCAATGCCTTTTATGCTGCGCTTGGATTGCGGCAATGCTTTCCACTCTACACTCTTCATCAACTGCTTCATTCCGACTCCACACATTTCACATCAACTGTGGACGATTAGTTAGCTTTCAAGCCGAGGAGACACAAACAATATTAGGTGAAATGCATCAGCTAGAGCCTAGAGCCTAGTGGTAGTAGGCTATAGAGCTCGTATAATTTATTTACATTCTCTGCCATACCAGTCGACAATTAGCTGTGTGGAGATGGAGAGCGGAGACGTGGTGTTGAGCATTTACGACAACCATGTAAGCAGCGGCATTCTCATTCTATTTGCCGTTTGCTGCTTGGCACTTGCGTAGTGACACTGCTTTTGTGCAGGTTGTGTTGGACAACGGTATTGTAAAGCTCACATTATCGAAACCAGGAGGAGGCGTGACCGACATTGAATATGGCGGTATAAACAACTTAATGGAAACCCTCCATTTGGAATCACACAGAGGGTACATCAATTTCTTCTTCTTGAATAATTTTTTAGTGGGCAAAGGAGGAGCGTGATGAGTAATGGAATGCGATGCAGGTACTGGGATATCTACTGGAACGAACCAGGAGCTCCACTGAAATATGATGTGTAAGTTGAAGCGCCAATCTTCAAATCCTGCTTCGACTGAGGTGAAGAGGTTAAAACATTATCCAGATAACTCCATTTCGTCTCATGCAGGATTGAGGGAAGAGAGTTTAGTGTGGTGGTGGAAACAGCAGAGCAGGTGGAGGTGTCGTTTGTTCGAAACTGGGACTCTCTCTCTTCACACTCCACACATATTCCTCTAAATATAGACATAAGGTGCCTACCCTCGCTTGAAATGAAATGAAATGATTTCTGCATACTTATATTTGAAATGATGTGTCTATGCTTAGGCATTTATATGTTACGATTTGCCTGCTTAGGTATATTTTAGTCCGAGGGTGTTCGGGATTCTACGCGTATGCCATCTATCAACGCCTGTTGGGATTTCCTGATTTCGAGTTTGTGCAGACTCGAATGGTGTTCAGATTGCGCAAGGACAAGTAATCCTAAGCCTTTATTTGAACATCTACCTCTACCTTTACCTCTCTCTTGATTATTGAATTTAGGACAAGTATAGTGTATGGCTATTTCAGATTTCAATACATGGCAATAGCAGACGACAAACAGAGAGTAATGGCAACAGAAGACGATAGATCAGCAGGGAGATGCCAAAAACTCGCCTATCCAGAAGCTGTTTTGCTCACCAATCCAGAAAACCCAGCGCTCAAGGGCGAGGTATGTTAATAATAATACCATGTATTCCATTTTTGCAGTCACGAGTCATTATAATACTTGAACTGTCCAGTCACGGGTAATTATTATGTATTCCTTCTTTGAAGCCAAGCAACAGACAGTGCACCATTAAATATTAGGTAAAAGGTGTACCCGGTAAATCTTAACACAATCTTTTACGGTATACTTTTTGGGGTCCACTGGCACGGACCAACTGCAGTGCTATTTCAATTTGAGAAGTGGGAATACACGCATGCATGCCATTCTTTTGTCTTATTAAAGCAGAGTTTGTCGGATTGTAAAGGGGAAATGAAATGAAGGTTTTAATAGCGTCTATCAGGGCACAACAAAATATAACTAGCACTTGTATTCATAGGAGGTTCAAGGAGTCCGCGATAGGAACAACCAATGAGTTTAAAAAAAATTTGGTGTGAATTTTTTTTACGGTGTGAAACAATTCTGAGCACTATAATGTTCACATATAAAAGTCTATCGGCTTATTAAAAAGAGGAAGTACTTCATTAGTAGTTACCTCCCTGGCTTCACTAAATGTGTCTTGTACTGAATTTCTATGCCTCAATGTTTGTGAAATGCTTGTTTTACATATATATGTATTTGCTCTCCTTTAGAATAATATATTAATATTATAATGTGGCATATTTGCTCCGAATTATTTTACATTCATAACCTAATTTATATTATAATTTAAATGGACTTGGACTTGCCATATGGTTAAAGATATGGAGTTTATCATTCTACTTAAACATCATCCATTTCAATGGTCAAATAGTCAATAGTAATTTTACACCTCATTCACAACAAAAAGTGGTAAATATTTGTCAAGTTTTTATTAGCCAAAATTGACTTTTGACTATAGAAGTGGATGATGTTTAAGAATAGCCGGAGTTTAATATGTCGTTTGTGGATCAAGGTTTCCATTTTTAACTTTTTATATGCATATCATCTCTATTGATCTTTTATAGGCTTCATATTTGGAGATTAACTTTTGAAGTATTTATAAGTAGAGTTTTGTGTCAAGCCCTCTAGTTTGGTATTGGTTAAGGACATTGTTCAACAAGTAATTAATTTTAGGTTTTACAAATTACTATAAAATTACTTAAACAATTAATATAATCAATAAAATCATAAATTAATATTTATTGGGATTGATAAGTGATAAGTTAAATGAGTTAGAAAGTGTTTTTTGATTTTGAATTGTCGATGTGGAAGATGTTGCCATAGAAAGTGCTCGATGATTGGATTGAAGAATCTAGAATTGGCTATGTACCCCGAAAATGTCTCCTATGTTTTTAGGCCCATTTACTATAGGGGACATTTCAGGGATGTGGGAATGGGTTGGAAATGTCCCCCTTCCATCCCTGATCATTAGAAAATTTTGGAAACATTTTCAAAATGCCTATTATTTTTAGGGGATGAATAGATGTCCCTTGACCGTCCTGGGGATGGCTAGCCATCCCCCACAACCCAGTCAACATAAAATGCAATTAAAAAAAAAACATAAAATTAAAAAAATGGATGGGGGCCCCACAAGGACCCCTCCACCCCTTTACACCAAGCCAAAACTTTAAAAAAACACACTAACAACTAAAAACAAAAAACAAATTCATTTTGCCATTTTCCATTTTATGAAGAAGGAAAATAGTTGTGAGAAGAAAAGAGAACAACAATGAGAAGGTGGCAAGAGGGTATCAAAACTACATCATTAACTTAAAAGTGATAAAATTATGAAAAATGACATACTGTGTGTGATCTCAAAGGCCTTAATTTGGGCTTGGTGGTAGGGGCTTCGCTCCTCAACCTTGCCCTATATCACGATAGGGAATGTGCCAAGGGCACTGCCCTCAAAGCTTAAGGGACATTGCAATTGCCCCTAGACCCTGTTGGGGGCGCTGCTCCCAAACCCTTGCGAGGGGTGCTCCCAACCACTGGAGTGTTGCCCCCAAACCCATGCGAGGGGTGCTACCCCTCAACCCTTCTTACAACTTCATACAGTCAATCAAGAGGAATAGGCTTACCTCTTGATGATCGGAGCAGTTGGTGGTAGTGCTTAGTGCATTGTGACTTTAGGATTGATAGACTTCTAAGTAATCTTACACTCCAACTGAACATTGGGATGTTGATCCCAAAGATGCCACACAAGTAATGAGGAGGAGACACATGAGGGATTGGTTGGGGTTCCATTGGATAAGACACTCCCTCATAGTGGCTACGACTCAAACTCAGAATCCGATTTTGATGCAGAATTAGTGATGTTAATTAGGGGTAGTGGCATATTTTCTGTTTTTGTCATTTTGTAGTTGAAACTTGTAGCCTTTGGGCATTTTGTTGTAATTTTTATATAATATATATGCACATTGACAATGAAAGCAATTAAATTTTATTAATTTGCTTGTCAACTCTCATGTGAAACCTCAATTCAACTCTAATGTTATGTATTAAGGTTCTATAATGTATATGATGAATGTCTTGTCAATGTTTTCATATGAATATTTGAAATTTTCTATATTTTTAAATTTTCCTATTTTTTAATAGTTGTTCCCTATTGTCCCCGAAAAAAATGGCCTCCCAAAAAATTGGTCCTAGAAATGTATCTCCTTGTCCCCTACCATTTGCAATGAAATAACTTGCACAAGAGAAGAATATATTAGGAAATGCGTTGCAAATACTTGAGAATAATAGGCCACTTCAAGGGGGCAAACCTCCAAAAGTCTCTAAGAAGAACATAATTCACAATCTGATGATGGTAAGTTAAACCACTAGCTCGTATATATACCCTACTTATGCCTTAGATGCCACCTAGGCCAGCTTAGATATCTAAATATGACACCTAGGACGTCTTAATTATTTAAATAAGACTATAGTAATGATCATATGACTTAATTAAGAGTTAAGGTAGTCACAAGGCGACTACTCATAACCCTATGCACATTAAGGGCATAACATGCCCCCCTCTTCAGAGAAACATTGTCCTTAGCATTGATCAATTGTGGATGCTTTTGCACAAAATCGTAGCATCTTTGACTAGAAAGATCTTCCATTTGATCAAATACTCTGTGGTTTTTTAAACGTAGCCTTTTAGTGCACGTTTGAAGAATTCCCTCAAGATCCAAAACTATTTGCCCTCTTCATCAAGCTTTGGTAACTCAGTTTGTACTACAACTCTTCGCCCAATAGCCTTCTTCAAGCATGAAACATGAAAAATTGGATATATTTTTGTTGACATAGGTAACTCCAATTTATATGCTACTATATGAATCCTCTTCAACACCTTATAAGGACCATAGTAGTTGGGTGCAAGCTTGTTATCTTTTTGTTGTTGTTGTTTTAGTGACATTTGCTTATACAGCTGTAATCGCACAAAGACCCAATATTCCACTTCAAAAATCCTTTCATTGGGGTGCTGATCAACTTGTTGCTTCATTCTATTTTGTGTTGTTTCCAAGTTCTCTATGAGACTAGCAAGTACCTCTTGCTGATGTTGAATGTGTTCTTCAACTATTTGAATCTTTGGGTGTGTCTGCAATGAAGAGGTGATTGATGGCAGTTGGTACCCATATAGTGCCAAAAATGGAGACATCTTGGAAGAAGTATGGAAGGAACTGTTATACCACCATTTTTTTAGTGGCAACCATTGCACCCATCTCTCTTGTTTATCCAAAGAAAAACATCAGAGATGACCTTCTAAGCATTTATTGACCACTTTAGTCTGTCGATTTGATTGAGGATGATATGATGAGCTATGAGCAAGCTGAGTGCCCAAACATGAAAATAAGTTAGCTCAAAAATTACTTGTAAATATAGGATCACGATCAATTACTATAAGATTTGTAGTCTCATGTAGTTTATGAATAGTATTTCATAAAGGCTATTGCTATAGTGCTTGCTACAAATCGCTGTGCCAAAGCACATAAGTGTGCATATTTGGTAAGACAATCCACAACAACAATGGCCACATTTTTTCTTTTAGATCTAAACAAACTTATGATGAAATCCATAGGTATCTGGACTTCCACCTCTGACTTGGAATAGATAAGGGTTGCATAAGACTTCGAATCTTAATTGTCTCCCCTTTATTTTGTTGGCATACCATGCATTCTGCTACACTTGGATGGCTTAGCATAAAGTTGATGCTGCTCAAGAATGTCCAAAACTTGATTTACAAGCTGCAAGTATTCCTCCCAATGTTTTCTATATATTAAGATGTCATAAAAAAATATTAAAACAAATTTTTGTAGAAATGACCTGAAGATAGAGTTTATCAAACTTTGAAATGTCAATGGTGCATTTGTGAGACCAAAAGGCATTAACTAAAAGTCATAGTGCCTCATGGGTTTGAAAAGATGTCTTCTGTATATCCTCATCTCTAATTTTGATTTGATGATAACCAAAATGGGGATCGAGTTTTGTAAAATAAACATCATTAAGCTCATCTAACAAATCATCAATTACGGGAATAGAAAACTTATCTTTTATGGTGTAATTGTTGAGCTCTTTGTAATCAGAACGAATGCTCCAAATGTTGTCTTTCTTGCGCACCATTGCCACAAGAGACAAGTAAGCACTTTGACTATGCCTAATCATACTTGTCTCTTGCATCGCCTAAACCATCTTGTCAATCTCACTTTTTTGTACATATGGATACTTGTAGGGCCTAATGTTCCATGGTTGGCTCCTTGGTACTAGTTGTGAAGATGAAGAGGAGTGAGATAGGAGAAGACATACATTGTACAAGATTTAGTGGCTAAACCAAAGAAGACGAGTCTAGATCCCAAGTGCCCTAAGAACCTAATCCATCTCCTAGACATAGTTGAAAGGTTGGATGCTTTAACTAGAGATCTCTACCTATACATTGACATGTCTAATGGAGAAACAAGAGAGCATCAGAGGTTGGTGCAAGAAGTAGAGGAAGAAGCTACCTAATCTGAGGGCAATGGCTCAGTTTAGATTGTTGGAGTTGTAAATTCTGTAGACTATGTAGCCCCAACATCTAATGCACAAGCATTTCTAGAGGCCTCTTATCCCTAAGGAAGAGAGATTTCTACAACACGACATTAATTATGTTGAGACATAAGTGGTAGAGAATGTGGTGCTTGCACCTCAAGTTCAAGAAATTGTTGGTCCTTCACAACCACAAGAAGAAGAAATGCTTGTGCTAGAGAATGAAGGTGACTTGTTGTGCTTGGTGGATAACTATATCTTGGATGGTGTTAGGTTAAAATCCCATGAGCAATTCCTAAAGAATGATGAGTTTCTAAAAACAAAGGAGTTTAAACAATTTTCTTAGGCATGTAAATACTGGGAATATAAGGCACAAATTGAGGCTAGAGTAGCTATAGAGAGAGCTGAGGTGGCAAAAGAAAAAGATATAGCTAAGAGCAATTTCAATCCACAATATTTCACTTTCAATGTGGATATTCTTACTCTTGAAGAAAGAAGGGAATTGGTAAAGATCAAATGGATGGATTATTCTCCTAGGTTGGTACATTGCTCAGGTAATGGTCCTTGATATAATTTTTAGTGGCCCAGGAAATTTTGCATAGTATTTCTTTGGGACCAATTTTGATGTTGTTAACAAATTATGGCAATGTGGGCAATGGCTCGCACCCACAATACACCAGTGATAACTTTAAGAAAAGACCCCTAAATTTTTTTATAAAATCCTAGTGAATCCTAGCTAAGTGCTTTAATTTTCCTAGCGAATCTTTTTTTTTTTGAAAAAAATATTAATTTTCCTGACGAATCTATCCACATTACTAGAAGTTTTATAAAATTCCAGTGAACCTTAGAGAATACTTGTTAAAGAAATTAATTAAAATGGCGAATCCTAGTGAATACTAGTTAAAGAAATTAATTATAATGATGAATCCTTCCTTTAAAAATTTGCATTGTTGGTCGGTGCAATCCCCTCATATATTCTTTTATTTTTTGTAATGTTGAAACGGGGTCCTGGGGGCGGCAACTACTAGCAGAGTCAAGGGGTAGCGTCCCCTCGCGAGGTCTAGGAAGGCATTGGAGCACACACAGATTAAACATATTAAAAATAGCACTTTAAAAATAAGACTAAAAGAATATATGTGATTTTAATCTGATGGTTTTGATTGAATTCTATGGCACTATGAGCATGTGCCTTTTAAAAGGCTTGCTAAGCCTCGAAATTACTTTTGGGCTGCATTCATAATCTAATCGTGCAGCCCAAAAGAAATTCCGGGGCTCAACAAGCCTTTTAAAAGGCACATGCTTATAGTGCCATAGAATTCAACAAATTAAAATGGAAATCAACAACAAATAAAAGTCCTATTCAAACTGAAAATAGCCATAAAAGTATGTAGGAATTTATTAGTAATGGCGATATTGCCTCTAAAGTAATGGTGGGAATACAATATTAATGGTGAATATGATTAAGATTTGTAATTATATTATAAACTACTAGCTATTAGGCTCCAATGATGCATCATTTACTGTGGCGAAACAATTCAATTTATTAGTTTAATACTGTGTTCCACGACGTTTCGGGGACAAGGATGGGGGGACGGTAGGGGACGCATTTCGGGGATGGCAGTCCAAGGGCTATATATATATACATGATTTTTTCAATATATATATATATATAGAGAGAGAGAGACAGAGAGACAGAGAGACAGAGAGAGAGATGTCAATAACTGATAACAATATCAATATGTGAATAAATATGACAACAGTAGAATAACAATAGTATAAAGTAGTATAAAGTATAACAGTAGTATAACAACAATAAAATTAATCATGAGATTCATGACAGCAGTATTAAAGCATTTCCTTGTTCAAATTCTAAAATTAAAGTTAAACTCAAAGTCTCAAACTTCAAAATACAACAATCTAGATGCCTCATTCCTATTCTCGTCAAATGCCTTCGTGAAAATGTTTGTGACTTGGACATTTGTGCTGCAATGGATCAACTCAATTGGTTAATTTGTGTATTTTGCACTTGTTTGTAATATGCTAGCCTAATTTTTTTTTTTTTTTGAAACACAAGAAAGACAACAATGGATTGTTATGACGTAGATATCTTCCACACTTTTCTGATCACCCAGATCCCGATGTGGGCAAGCTGCGAGCATACAAGTGCTTCCGAGTTAGCATTAAAAACCATAACCAACTGAAGTAAGAATCTTCCACTTATTCAGTGGGAAGTACAAGGACAGTAAACCAGGTGCATCCACTTATTCAGCGGGAACCTGAGCAATGAAGTACAAGGAATTAAAGAGGCATATCCACTTATTCAGTGGGAAGCCATTACAAACAAATAGGAAACTAATCACTCTGGCACATCCACTTGTTCAGTGGGAAGCCTTACAAAGTTTGCAACATAGAAAGTAATACAATGAGGATCCAGCATGTTACAACACTTAGATGATTAGCTCAGAAAACCAATGTTCAGTGATGAAGATTAAACAATAAACAAGATGGGAATTACTTCAAAACTAATAATATCATTACCATACTGCTGTCAACACTGTGCTTAGAAGAATTCTCTGTTTCTGCTGTACGGCGCTGCATGAAGAGGGTGGTCACACATCAAAAACAAGTAACTTCACCAAGTCTTCTTCCCACCTAAACTCCCATCAATTTGCTCAGCCAAACGCCCATAAAGAACTCCATACTGTCATCCATACTCTTGCGACCAAGTTCTGCATGCTCATGTTTGATTCGTACCTGGTATGACTGTTGGGTTTGTACAACAGGTGTTAGGGGCTCTGCTACAGCATAAAACTGCCTACAATTAGTTCAGACTTGAACATCTACCATACACAAACTGTGACTAGACTTCAACAAGGGCGCTAATATCATCTCCAATCACTATATCAACAAAAAACCATACTACAGTATGGCCTGGGCAGTACAACCTGCATGTGTGTAGCAAGGAAAACACCAAGGAAAGTCTCCCAAAAGATATATCAAACTCACACATAGAAAATTCACACCACAAACCGAAACTTGCAATCCAAAACTGATTAGAACACATCGAACTCCATATTTGCTCAGTGTAACTCCTGACAGTGAAGCTACCTCTTCTAGCTAGGGTGGATATCTCACCACCGAAACTAGACTTCTTAAGAGAGTTTTCGTTCTCAAGAAGGATGAAGATCTCACAGGTTCATTCCTGTAGCATAACAATATCTCAACAAGCATAAAGAGCCAAATGAGCTCTCTCCCTTTTATGGGCACTTTTTAGGAGTTTGCACAATAAATGAATTATAAAATAAAGAAATATACTTTTTCCCTCAAACTCCAATATTTCACCACTTTAGCTCTCACTTTTATGTGCCTAAATAAAAGATTAACTTTTCCCCTTTCCAATGAGCTATCATACCCTTGCACTTTATAATTATTTTCCAACTTATAAGTCTAATTGCAAATAATTAACAGTTAGCTCATTAAAAACATGTTTTTTTGCGGAAAATCCCAAACTTCACCAAAATGCCAAATAAATTATACCAACATACTCCATAGGGTTTGGGATGAATAACGATACCTTCTAAGTGACTTTCTAAAAATAGACTGCTCCTCCAAGAACCTTGGAGAGCAATCTGAGAAGCCGAACAAACTTCCGAAAGTTGCATAGTCATCCTAAAACATCACCGAGCTCAAATCCAACATCAGAGACCAACAAGGATATTGAACCAAAGATCTTCACAAAGGGGAACCCCTTACCATACCACATAGCCTATTGGGATTCTGAAAAATAGGCTATTGGGCCCATGGCTGACTAGGATGGAAAAGGGAACATTACATTGTTCCTTGATATGGTGACAATGAACCTCTATACGCATTGTTCGGTAATGAATGACTAGACTTCTTAATAGTGCTTTGAAGGTATCATATGCTTTTGCAGAATCAACCAATCCTCTGAAATCTTGCACAACCAAACTTCTTCATAAGTTGTATCAACTGTCACTTTATATCCAAAAAACACACTAGACCCTCAACTAAAAGCATAACCACATGCTGATTTTCACTTTATATTCACAAGGGTTTTCGTCTTTGGAGTAATGCTCAACAAAGTTGTAGCCAAATGAGAAAACTCATGAAGAAAATGATAATGAATTGGATGATGAAATGACCTCAAAGTGACTTGCTTTTATAGCCAATTCTTGCCCAACTTCCACCCTAACCGACCTCACTTTGGCATTTAAATTTAATTTTTTATTTGTCTTTTTCCTTCTCCTCCTGGCTGACCTCCCTAGGCTCTCACTTATTTTTCTTTCTTTATTTCTTTCTTTCTCCTCCCTAGGTCGCTCACCTCCATAGCAATTTTATTTAATTTATTTTTCTTCACCAAGTGGCTCATAAAAATATTAGAAGTCATTTCACATCTCGATTTGGTCCAATAAAATTGATTAAATATAGTATTTAATCAATTAGGTCATTCCCTAGCCCTCCAGCTTAGCCTACGAGAATAGGATAGGCTAACCGACTCCATTAGGTGATCACTTGGAAAAAGGGGACATTGCAGTCCTCCTTTACTAGAATTGCTTCCCACAAGCAATTGCAAACTTGGATGTTGCAGAATTTGTTCACCTTCCCAAGTAGCATCCTTAAGTGGAAAGTCTCTCCATCTCACCAAATACTCCTTGATCACCCTACTCAACCTTTGCTCCCTATCATCTAGCATAGCATTAGGACCCAATATGAGAAGCTCTAAAGAAGTTATAATATGCTGTCCAATTGCCTTCTTGAGGCAAGATACATGATGAATTCGGCTATCCTCGGGCAACTCCAACTTATATGCAACCTCTCCAACTCTACTCTCAATACTGTAAGGGCCATTAGGATGAGGCTTTACACCACTCCTCAATGTAGTCTGCCCATACGGATGTAGGAGCAAGAAAACCAAATCACCAACCTCAAATGTCCTGTGCATATCCTGTATCAACTCTCTCACTCTGAGAGCTCTTCTGACCTCAAGTGCTAAGTCTACAAAAGACCAAGTGTCACACCTATCCAAGGCTATGTACCAGTCATAGAAATGCCTGGATCCCAAATTATTGCACTGTCATATAGACTGAAAATGAAAGGGTAAGTGTTTCTTATCAAGTCACCATCACAAGCTATCTAAGTCTGGATTGTTGCATATGGACTTGAAAGGTGTCCATCATATGTGCATAACCAAGCATGCATCTCCACTCTAGACTTCTGGTACAAATAATGACAGCACTGTTAAAACTGAAGTCAGACCTATAATCATCCTGGAAATGCTTCTGCTGTCATAAATTGATAAGGTCTCATCATCATTCAACCTCCAAGTGCTATAGTGACAATCACATGCACACAAATCCATCCAATCAGCTGCAATCATTAATGCATAATCAGAAAATTTCATGATCAACAATATAGAACAGCCACTAATCATCAAGGTATAAGCTGAAAACCATCGAACCAAGTTTGAAAACTTTATGCTCTCATGATCTCCTCCATGCCTTGGATTATAGTCTAGCTGAAACCCAAAATTCACAATTATATACCTCTCAACAAGTTCATGCAAATCTGATTGTTCTTCATGCTCTGCCATCATAATTTCTTCCCTTGTAAGTATTAAAGATTGATGAAGAAATATATCTAGTTATTGCCTTTCATGATCCATGTGAACAAATTTTTACTTAATCTTTTGTAGGTACTATTTTGCTTGAGTGGCTAGCAAATTGGCTTCCTTAGCCCTCCTTAGCCATCCATCACACATGTTTTGGGTCCTCACCACATCTTCTATGCCATGATTTACAAAATCAGCTTGTATGTAGCTTGGATCCACAACCACTCTCATGCTTAGCTATCAATTCTTGCTTATCAACAAGATAGTGCTCCTTACCAACGTCATCCACATAGATCTTATCTATCGCCTTATGATTAACAAAATCATGTGAAGATAATGGACTGCTGTTCACAGTCATAGAATCAACAATGTCTTCATACCTTTTGGTGGCGTCTTCATAGATCTAATGCAGATTTTCTTTAATTGTTGGATGCTCATCATTAGGTGCTGGTCCAAGAAATGTATTCTATAGAAAATCACATGCCTTATTTGTTATAACATTTGTCCCAAGGCTGGTTCTAACCTCCATCCTCTTTGCTATCACATCCCTTGGTGCACCACTATCTATAGCTCTCAATACTACTTGCTTCCCATTTGATGTGAAGTTGTGAACTCTAACTCCATCTTTTGGAAATTTTGGATATACCTGCCAAGTGAATGTAACCACTGGATTCCCAACACAATATCGGTCTCACCAATCCCCACAACATAGAATTCATCACTAAATGTATAATTATCCAACTGAATGCTCAATTATGAAATCTTCCTAGTGCATCTGATTTTGAATCCATTCGCCAACATGATGCTAAATCCAAGAAAATCCTCTAGTTGCCATCCTCTCTTCACCACCAAACCCTTATCAATGAGGTTATGTGTTGCACCGCTGTCAACCAACTATGAGACTCGTTGCCCCTTCATAGTTCCTCTCACTCTAAAAGGATGATACTTAGGAACACCTGATAGGAAAGCAATGGTACCTTGTGCCATAGTACCGGTAGCCTTAGCATCAAGCTCCAACTGCCACTCATTATCACTATCCGAACTAGTGTCTTGAACTCCATCTTCAATGTCGGAAGTGACCTCTATGTAATGAGTTTTGCCCTTCCCAAGGCATCTATGACCGGGCTCCCAAGGTTCCTTGCATGAGAAACATAGCTTCTTCCTCCTTAACTCATTCTTGGCTTCTATGTCGGGATTCGGTCTTTTGGGCCATTCCTTTTGAAAATTTTCCCTATGGTCCTGAAAATTTTCCTTATGGTCCTTCTTTGATGCAGAGAAAGGTTTACCCTAAAACTTGGGCTTGGAAGGTGCTGAAAACTTCATACCTCTAGCCCTCTTAATGGCTTCCCTCAAAGATGGTGGATCTAGGGCTTTCACCCATCCACGAAGTGTCTCCTCTAGGCCCTCAATGAAAAGATAGATCAATTGACTTCCCAACACATTACGAACCAATACAACAAGCTTCTGAAAGTCAGAAATGTAGGCATCCATTGAATCCTTCTGCCTGAGTTGGGCCAATTCTTTGAAGAATTGCTCAAGATTAGTCTCATCAAATCTGTCAATTAGCCTCTGTGAGAAATCAACATAAGTATTAACAAGGCTATGTCCTTGAGTCACCATACCATTGTACCACCAATCAAGAGCATCTCCTTCCAAGTGTAAGGTGGCAAACTGAATTGCATTCCTCTCGAACGCTGGGTTCAATGTGAAATAGTTATCCAACTTTTGGATCCATGTTCATGCTATGATTTTGCCCAAACCATCAAAAGAAGTGATATTCACCTTTCCCAATTTTCTTTGCAAGTCATGATTATTGTTGCTTCTTTCTCCTCTAGGTCTATCTCTATATCTATACTTCAATTGACAAAAATCTTGCAAAGACATGGCAGCTTGGAATTCATCACTTAATGATTGCCGCTCTCTTATGTAATCGTTGAAGCTCTCACTTGCAACTTGGTGTCCATTCTTCGGAGCTCCTTGCTGATTCAAGAAAGTAGGCATAAGAGTTCTAACCACGGATGCATGAGATGCATGAGTGTGAGCGTGGGTCTTATTACCAATATGGCTATTCTCACCATTGCTTCCATTTCCTCCACTTGCATGCTAATTGCCTCTGTATCATTTGTTAAGTTTTGCCTCATTAATTGTGTCAAAACTTGAATTAGTTCACGCTGCCCTCTAGCAATGTCATTGAGAATATCCCTGGTAACGGATCCTCATGATTCCTGTCTCCCATGATGGCTTCTTCTTCAGAATCTGAGCCAACAAACTATTGCCTTCTCTTGTATGTGATATATTCTCTATCTTCGGGATTCATACCTGTATAAACCCTCCAGGCTGGTAAGATCAAAGCTCTGTTACCACTGTAAAATCCCTAACTGGATCTGCCCTAAAATTCTGATTTATTTTTCTGCTCAAACTATAATTTCTGAATTCTGATTTTTATTTCTGATTTATAAACAAATATAGCAGCGAACATACAATTGTCAATAATGCCAAATAAACATGTCAAATAGTGCTTCTAAATGATGATCACATCAAACATGAATTCCACCATGAAATACACATGATATAGCCATCCAAATGCAACACAAAGTCTGATTTTATGAGTATAAATCTGCTGCTACAAATCAGAATATGATGACTGGAAATTGCATCAAATCATGGTCTTAAACATGATCAAACATGGCCTGGAATGCTTCTGTCCAAATCAGACCTAAAACATAGGTTTGTACATACCAAATGATGAAGAATGATGCGCAACAAACCCTCCAAAAATGGTGGTGCTTGCAAGGATGATGGCGGCTGCTAGGATTAGGGTTCAAAAACCCTCCAAATGATGAAATCGCCTCAAACAAGCCAAAATCGCCCTCCTCCAAAGGTGGTGCTCCAAATTGGGGTAAAACCCTAATGCAATGACAAGACAAATTACCACCAAAGGTGCTGCTCCAATGCTGATCTGAAAATTTGAATATGTAATCAAGCTCCAAGTCTCCAATGAAATACAAATTGAACTCCGTGACGAGTCCACCTCAAGATGAGCTAGGTTTTCGTCCAACTCACCAATATTCACAAGGGTTTTCGTCCTTGGAATAATGCTTAACAAAGTTGCAGCCAAATGAGAAAACTCAATGAAGAAAATGATATTGAATTGGATGATGAAATGACCTCAAAGTGACTTGCTTTTATAGCCAATTCTTGCCCAATTTCAACCCTATCCGACGTCCTCCTAGCCGACCTCACTTTGGCATTTAAATTTATTTTTTATTTGTCTTTTTCCTTCTCCTCCTGGCCTAACTCCCTAGGCGCTCACTTCTTATTTTTCTTTCTTTATTTCTTTTTTTCTCCTCCCTAGGTCGCTCACCTCCATAGCAATTTTATTTAATTTATTTTTCTTCACCTAGTCGCTCATAAAAATATTAGGAGTCATTTCACATCTCGATTTGGCCCAATAAAATAGATTAAATATAGTATTTAATCAATTAGGTCATTCCCTAGCCCTCCGGCTTAGCCTACAGGAATAGGATAAGTTAACCGACTCCCTTAGGTGATCACTTGGAAAAAGGGGACATTACACATTCATTACCAATATTATATTCAAATTTTAGTGCATTTTCTCCATTAAAATTCCTTCAAAATACAAGGAGAGGAAAAATCAGACCATTATTAGTAAAACAAATGACAGTGATTTAGAGTACATGTAATGCAGCTGTTCATATTTATGTGGATCAGACTAGATCTGAGCCAACTTACACAATATAATATGGTTTTTCAATTCAGTTTGAATTACACAACAGTTATACCCCCTCTTTTTTCTCATTTTGTGTTTTTTAAATTAAATTACACTTTTTGCAGGCTGGGCCGGAAGGGACGGCTACTGTCATTTCTGAGGCATACTGAAACCGTTTCCTACAATTTTTTTTAGTAGGGAACAGCTCCAGGGATGTTTCCTACCAGTCTCCATGTTCCTGAAACATCCCTGGTGCGGGGATGGGCAGAAATACCCAGGGGACACATCCTTGTGGAACATACCATATAATATCCCCAATGGGATCTGCCCAAAAATTCTGGAATTAAATTTCTGAATTCTGCCCTAGATTTCTGCGCTTTCGATTTCTGCTCTAAAACCCTGAATTCTGATTTTTGTTTTCTGCTCAAACCCTAGGACTGAATTCTGATTTTTATTTTCAAAAGCATAAATACTTATAGGCAGCCAATAAACATGCTTCAAAGTTTCAAACATCCATAAAATATATGCCAAACATGTAAAAGCATCAACTATGTTATCAACCATGAAAATGAACCATCCAAAGGCCAAACATGTGCCAAACAAATCTGATTTCTGATTAAACAAGTCTGCTGCTCCAAATCTGAATATGCTGATTTGGAATTACACCAAATTTATGGGCTCAAACATGACAAACATCGCCCAGATTTCTGCTCCTATAAGTTCAACCTAAATTAGGTTTATACATACCATGGAATAACAAAAATGACTCAAAACAATGAAATCGCCCTCCTAGGGAAGTGGTGCTCAACCTAGGGCATGGACCCTAGTCAATCTTTGTCCAAAACTCCTCCAAAAGGTGGCGCTCAAATCTGCTCCAAAAGATGTAGCTTGAATGCTCAAGATCTTCCTAAACTCCAATGAAGTGCAAGTGTGAACTCCGTGTGAATTCACCTCCAAGATGGAATTGGGTTTTCGTCCAATCCACCTAATATTCTCAAGGGTTTTCATCCTTGGAATATGCTGACCTAAAGTGCAGCCAAGAGTAAAACTCCAAATGAAAAGAAGTGATGTATGAATAAATGCTGAGAAGGCTCCAAATGATGTTATATTTATATACAAATCTTTTCCTCTCCTCAAGGCCGACCTCCTCTTGGCAATCCTTTTGTTTTTATTTTATTTTCTTCTTCCATAGGGCCGACCTCCCTTTGGGTGCCCAAACATAGAGAAGTATTTTATTTTATTTTTTTATTATTTTCTCTCTCCCATCTGCAAGTGGGTGAACCACTTAGGCATATCATACATCATGATTTTGGCCTCCAATTTGGTCGTCCTTCTCAAAGGGAATTTATTCTTATTTTTTCCTCAAGCACCCAAAGTCGTTTCCATCATTTTTCTTCCTTTCATTTTTTCTTTTCTCTCCCTTGGTCGCTCATCTCTAGGGCAGATTATTTAAATTACTTTGACTTCTCCAATAAATCCACAAAAATATGGAAAGTCCTCCCTTATAATCATTTTTCCCCTACAAAATTGGCTAAGTATGAAATCTCGCCAATTAGGTTAGCCCTCCGGCTTAGCCTACGGGAATAGAATAGGCTAGCCAACTATGCTAGGTGATCACTCGGAAAATGGGGACATTACATAGCATGCCTTCTATTGTTAATTTGAATTTCTCCTTTACAAGCATAGACATTCTTTGCAATTTATATTTTTCTAATTAATGATTTGAACTCGTAGGTAATGAGAGCTTATCTTGAATTGAAAAATTGGGTCTTTTAATGTGGAGATTCTCTTGGAAATAATTGTGTTTTGTGTTGGTGATCATTGGGTTGATGTCACATTAATGGAATCTCAATTCTTGTAATTATTCTACCATGGTTTTTCTTTTACTTTCTTTGTCCCTAAAGGCTAATGTTTTTTCAAGCATATCTACGTCCTCAATTCCTCATTCTTCAATCCATTTTGTCCCATCATGGTAATAACCCTTCTCTTGATTGCAAACAATGTTTGGTATGGTAATAACTAATATGCTTCTGTCCATGTGCCTGATTTGGACTTAATATGTCACAAACTGTCAGTTCCTGTCATTCTCATCGTAGCATCTCTTTTTCTACTAAAATCATAGGATGATAGGTTTTTATTATAATTTCTATTTCTTCCATGATTCTTTTGAGAGATTTGAAGGGTCATGTCCAAATTTTCCAATTTTAAGGAAGGGAATATATTGGAAGGACATTAATTTTATATCATACAAATAGAGAGCAGACTTTGAAACCATATAGAGAAATGCAAATTATGGTGGCTAACTACCAATAATCTTTAAATTGATAAATTCTCATCTTGTATGAGACTAGAACTAAGCTTCTCTCATTTTTAATCAAATTTTCCTTAGTCCAACAAACATTATATATAAAACTTTATTATTAAAAAAAAGTGGGTTGTATAGGATCACTCCACTAGAAGGAAACAAAAGGGTCACAACTTGAAGAAGTAGTACAACTCATTAAAGCTCAAAATCTAACTGACCCAAAAACAGATACAAATAATGTGAAACTCCTGCCACGAAGTAGGAATCAAAGGACCATTGGCCAAGAAATCCAAATGTATATTGTACTTTTTTACCATATATGGATTCATCTTTAATTGTCACTTAACCCTTTTTAAGAGTCTCCTTGAGGATTACCATGAAATTTACATATTGCATGCACAAACAGGTGGATGACAAGTACCAGTATTCATTGGATAATAAGGATGGAGGAGTTTATGGATGGATTAGCTTTGATCCTGTGGTTGGTTTTTGGATTATTTTCCCAAGTCACGAGTTCCGAAATGGAGGGCCCACTAAGCAGAACTTGACACTACATGCAGGACCCATTTGCCTTGCTGTAAGTGTTTTCAACCTATATTGCTATTGTTGCCATATCTTGGGCATATCATAAATGTTTAGGTTTGTTTCTTCCTTCCTTCTAATTTTATTCATAGTATTGCATGCTTGGAATAAGGTATTTTATTTTGCAATGTCTTTTTCTTTCTCAATTTAATCATTAGTATGAACAACGTGAAATGTCTTGAACAATCTATTCTCATTTCTCCATTATAGATTAATTTTGTACTTTACCAAATTCATTTCTTGTGATTATGATAAAAAATATATTTAAATTTTGTTATGTTTTCCTTTTTGATTTTGCAAGTTGAATTCAACTTTGGAATTGAGTGTTTCTTTAAAAAAACAAATTCTTTTAACATGAGGTAGTAGTTTTGAAATTACGACATTAGAAGCATCTAGAAATATGGAAATAAGGATTCACCATATATGGTTTTAATGCTAACTTCAATTTTTAGTTATTGGAGTGTAAACACATATTTGCAGGTATTTAGGGTGTAGGGTTATTGTAGTGAAATTTTTACTACCTTAAAATTATTACCTAATTCTAGGTCCATTCCAGCTTTGGATTTGCTAGTAAGAAAATATTTAAATTTGTATAATGGATTTACTAAAGTTAAAAGTTAATGTTGGAATATAATAATATTATATCATTATAATATTACATCATTGTAATATGTTAATAATAATCACATTTTATTATTAACATAAAGTTATTGGCTGGGTGGTTAATCAATTTCCTCTCTCAAACTGATTATTCTCTTGTATATATTGATTGCCACTCCATAATAAAATCCATTCATTGCCTCTCAATGATTCAATTTGATATTTATTTTTCCTTTGTACCATTGTAATATTTATTTAATGCTTGCCTACGTAAGTATTGAGAGGTAGTGCCTCTAAATTAAAAAGGAGCACAAAATATAAGCTAAGCTAAGCCTAAAGCATTGAGAGGTATTATAAAAAAAGAAATAGAATTTTGCATGATATTTCTTTTCTCAAAGAGAGGCTGGCTTGACAGATGCTTGTATCCCTTGCTTGGTCCCTTAGTTTCATACCTTTCCAGATTACTATGAGACTTTCATATCTTGCATTTGTTGCAGAGGCTTTTTTGTTTTTCTCACCCTTTGGGTGGTTTAGCTTTTTTTAGTGGCACCAAAACATTATGGTGTAGCTGTTAATGTTGAAGTGGTTGGAAAGAGAGCTATACACAAGGGCACCACCTACAAAAAAAACCTAGGAAGTTTGTTGCAAGGGTCTTTTATGATGTAAGAGTTCTGAAATTCCCCTGGATGTTGTCCTTCTCATTCTTGATTTTGGTAATGCACGCAAATGTTTAGAGCAATTTATGCTCATAGGATACTTTGTTGTTAAAATCTTGTCTGAAAGCATGCTAAAAAATTGGGTTAGTTTTGCTTGGGTCCCTCATGGGATTAAGCTAGACATAGTTGAGAATTTAACCAAAGGTTTTTTTTCTCTTTTGCTTTGTGGAAGCCAACCATGTAGACAATGTTCTTAGGAACGGCCCTTGTTATGTTCACAACTCCCTACTTGTATTTTTTGCTTGGACTATGGGTTTTGTACTTTCCAATGAGAAAGCCCTTAAAGTGTTAGTTTGGCTTGAGTTCCCTAGTCTTACTTTACCTTGCTAGCCATTCCTTGATTGCATTGCCTCATCTCTTGAGAGAGTGGTTTGCGTTGAAGTGGATAAATTTTATTCATCTCATCCTCAATGACATGTTTGTGTAGAAGTTGACCTTGCCATAAACCTCGAAGACTCCATTGATATACAAATTAGTGATTGGGCCATGTTTAAAGGGTTTTGTGTATCAATTTGCCCAACCTGTTTCATGTGTGAATCCTTTGAACATAAAATTCAGAGATTGTCTAGTAGTCAGTCACAAAGTCAAACTAGCCTCTAGGAAATGATTTGGCTTAGAAGGATGGATTAATGTTGACAACATAAAAGGTGGTTGAAATGGACATAATAGAGGAGCTCCTCTAGGTTCCAACAATGGGGGAGGTTCATAGGTTGGAGCATCACCACCTAAAGCCTCGGCGTCTATTCCAAATGCCTGCCCAACTATCAAAGGTAAAGCCCAACAAGTGGTGTGTGGCATTGTCAAAACCTTCTAATGAGCCTTCCAAGGAGGTTAGTAAACCTTATTTTTCTATTCCCTTGTAGTAATTAAGTACAGGTTTTTTTTTAATTCCTCTTCTTCACCAAAGCATTATAGGCACTCCCGTAGCCCTCTTTCAATGGAAGATGGAGAAATTAATGAAATGAAATCTATAATTTGGAAAGTTCTTTTTGCAAAATAGTTACTCTACATTGGAAAGGTTGGACTCCAAGGATATATCTTTAGACCCTTGGTTATCATGAATTATTATTCATGGAATGCTAGGGGTAGAAATTTGCTTTGGACATTCTTTGTCTTTAGAAGATCAAGATGGGTTTTTTTTGTTTTAAGTTTTTCTATTGTTTATTGTGTCATTTGGCTAGATGGATTTTTTTTCAGTAGCAATCATGAGGAAGGGTGTAGAGGCTTGGTGATGTTTATGTTTGCCAAGTGCCAACACCGCTACATTACACAAGGTTGTGACCTATCAAATAGGGATTTGTGGGTCATTTTCAACTTGGATAACAAAGCCCTTGGATTTCTTAACATCCACACCTCAAGAGATGTGGTTAAAAGGACCCATATGTGGTGTTGGCTTGCAGCTGAACTGCACGAGGCACAATGTATCTTTAATGATGACTTCAATATGGCTGAGATAGCACGTGACAAGTAGGGTCACCTCCTAGTGAGATGGACATTGGTGAGCATGAGGCATGGTTCTACATGTACAATAAATTCAATCTTTATGACCCTAATGGTAGTTGCCAAAACTATTCCTTTGCATAGTTTACCTCGTCCAACTTGCATAGTGTGCTTGACAGAGTGATCAAATGGCTTGATCATGTTGTGATTTTAGTGCAATTGTACTTCTCCTTTGCCAAATATTTCACTCTTCTAGTCAATCCTTAGCTGGTTTTTTTTCTTTCAAATCACTCTTCAATTCGCTTTTGGCTCAAATGAGTTTCACACAAGCCCACAATAGAAAAACACAATTCTTAACATGTCACCTCTCATGTATGAGCCCACTCTTGCTCATATTTGATGTGTTTGGAATCTTTTTCCATGCTTGAAAGGAGAGTTTAGCTAGATTAATTGGTGGGTTGATGCTATCATGTGCACGACTCACTTCATGTGAATCTATGGCTACTAGCTAGCATGTATTTGACACAAATCCTACATGGCCTTGACTTCAAAGTTCAACCATATCTTCGTACAACTTGAAATGATGCCCTTCGGCAAGTCTTTGCAACTCTAGATGGCCAAACTCCGCCACAAAGTGTAGGTTGCCAACAGCTAGGTGCCCTAGGGGCTAAAATAAAATCTAGGATTCATTGGTTGAAGGGTTGGTGACAAAGCCTCCAAAGAATTTCCCAGGCTCTATGAGCTTGACATATTGTCCAAAAAATCAAGGTCATTAGGAAAGTGAATACTTGCATTACAAAACTTCTTGACATTGTCTATGCTTTTGTTCAACATTACAAGAATGTTTGCAAAGCTTAGGAACCCTCTCAAGCATGGTTGAGGCCCTGCAACAGTGTTTGGATGTGGTTCCATGCCGCCTTTTAGCCTCGTAGATTGCAGCTTGTGACAAACTTCTTACATAGGAAGATCTTCATGCAACTATGGCTAGCATGGACAATGACAAAGCTCTTGGAAGTAATGGGTTTCCTTATAAAGTTTACAAAACCCTTTAGGATTTGGTTGGACCTGACTTGCATCGATTGCATCTTGAGAGTTTTCATACCAATTCCTTAGGAAAGATGATAAATAAATACAATATTAAATTCATACCTAAGGCTGGGGATCTAGAGCTAATTTGTAATTGGAGAACCATAACTCCTCTAAATATCTCCCACAATATTATTGCTAAGGCCCTAGCCCTCTAGATTGACCACCTTCTTCCCCTTGTGGTATGTTATGAGAAAACTTGGTTTATCAAAAATAGGTTCTTGATAATATTATTGTGGAATGGGCTCGAAGCTCCAACTAGAAAGCAGTCTTCATTCAAATTTACTTTGAAAAGGCCTATGATAAAGATCAAATGGCCTTTTATTCTTGTCATGTTGTGTGCCCTAGGGTTTTGATAAAAGTTTCATTCATTTGGTTAGCATGTTGCTTATTGATGCTTCCACTTGCCTCACCATTAATGGCATCCAATTTGAGCAATTTAGGCACTTTTATTGCATCAGTCAAGGGTGTCCTCTTGCACCTTCTCTCTATGTTTTGGCTACCAAAGGTTTTAGTTACCTCCTTGCTAATGCCATCTTGCATAAGATTGTTAGGGGAATTTATCTCCCTAGGTGGAACTTGCAACAACTTGTTAGTGGACATTTTGCTCATAGTTCTTTCCTCACTTTAGTGGAGAATGAAAATAATATCAAACAAGCCCTCAAGTGTTTGGACACCTATTTAGCTTCTAGTTGAAACATTCAATGGAACAAGAATCAATTCTCTAGGCAGTCCATTTCTCTTGCCTCGTCTAGCTTCAAGACTATGGGTGGATGTAATGTCCCCTTTTTCCGAGTGATCACCCAACAAGAGATGGATAGCCTATTTTATTCCTAATGGCTAAGTTGGAGGTACAAGGGAATAATCTATTAGTTAAATACCAAGTAATCCTAGTCATCTCGGGTAATGTATATTTAACTAATTTTGCTGAACCAATTTGTGATGTGGAATGACTTCTATTATTTTTATGAGCCCCTTGGTGAAATAAAATATAATAAAGAAAATTGCTAAGAAGGTGGGCAACCAATTTGAGGATAAAAAAATATAAAAATAAGTTGCCAAGGGAGGTCAGCCATGTGGGAAAAAAAGAAATAAAAAAATAATAAAATAATTGCCCAAGGGAGGTCGGCCAAGAGAGAAGAGAAAAGAAAATAAAAATAAAAAGAAATTTCTAGAGGGAGGTTGGCCTTGAGGAGGTCTTATTGGATGGCTATAAAAGAAGGAAGAAACAAGTCATTTCAATCATTCATTCACATCTGATTTATTCATTGGAGTTTTTACTCTTGGCTGCACTTTTAGTTCATCATATTCCAAGGACGAAAACCCTTACGAATATTTGGTGGGTTGGACGAAAACCTAACTCATCTTGAGGTGGATTCACACAAGGTTCACACTTGCACTTAATTGAAGATTTTGAGGAGTTCTTGAGCATTCATGACATATTCTTTGGAGCAGATTTGAGCACCCATTTTGGAGGGCGATTTCACAATTTTGGTGCAGTAAACCCTAAGCGCTTGCCATGGAGGATTCGCCCATCTAGGGTTTGGTGTTTGAAGACATTTTTGCTATTTTGTGGTATGTACAAACCTATTTTAGGTCTGAATTGTATAAGCAGAAATCTGGGCATATGTTTGGCATGTTTGAGCCCATGAATTTATTGTAAACTCAATTCAGAATATTCAGATTTATAGCAGCAGACTTCTATATTCAGAAATCAGGTTTATTGGTCATTTGTTTGGCACTTGGATGGTTGTTTTACATGGTTGGAATCATGGTTGATGTTATCTACATGTTTGGCATATTTATGTGAATGTTTGGCACATGTTTATTCGCTGCCAATAAGTGTTTATACTTTAGAAATAAAAATCAGAATTCAGTCCTAGGGTTTGAGCATAAAACTAAATCAGAAAATTAGGGCAGAAACTCAGGATTCTAGGGCAGATCCTATTGGGGATATTACAATGGTATCAGAGCTTAACATCCTGTCAGCGTGTTTGGGTTGTGATTCAGAAAATGTCAGAGTTATAGCGGTGAATTTCAATAGTGGTTTAGATGGCCGAACTTGGCTCTCTTAGAGGAAATCAATATATGTTGCTTGAATCTCTTAGAGAACGTCAAAATGAGGTAATAAGAACTCTTTGAAGGTTCTTACAAAAGGAAGAAGATGAGGAGATGGCAATAAAAAAAGAGGCCACAAAAATTGCTGATGAGTACCAGGGTTTACTAGATAATTTCAAGAATCAAGTTTTCTTTGATGCCTATTTAAGATGGGAATCCAAGCAAGAGAGGTGTATATAACCACATCAGAAAATTGAGAAGGGAAGAAGAAAAATCAGAAGTTGTCCAAGAGATCATTGAGAAAAAAGAAGAAAGAGAAGAAGGAATAATTGCTTCCTTGTGATGTGCAGCCTACAAGTGCTCCTAAGAAGAGCAAAAATCAGTTGATGAGAGAACAATGTTTCTTCACATGCCACGAAGTTTGGACACCTAGTCATACATGTGGAAACAATAAAGAAGATGAATCACAGGGTGATGATATGGACAAAGAAGAATCACTTCATGCATCCACAAGTGAGGAGTACATGAGTCCTCATGACAACGACAAGGTTGAAGGGTATGTTGATATGGAGTTTGTCAAATCAACAATTATTGATCCGCCATATGAAGGTATAAATTCTCTTGATGATCCATTACTTGAACATAGAGTTGTCTCACCATCTCTACATAATAGTTGCAATGAATCAATTTGTGAGTTGGGTGACTTTGAAGGTGATATTGTCCATACATGCGAAGGCAATACTGAAAAATTATTATGTGATGAACAAAGTTACTTTGATGAAAGACCTTTAGCATGACAAGATTTGAAGGTTCAATTTATGGATAAGAAAGAGAAAGTTGTGCATACATTTTTTGGACCAACAAATAATGATAGGTATCCATCAGTTGAAGAAGAGCATGTTAAGAACATTCTTGGTAATCCAAAATCATTTGATTCAGATTTGATGAAGAACTCAACCATTCAGGGAGAACTCAATGGGTCTACTTGTATTTTGACACCATACCATTATGATAATGATTTTGATTGAGCATAATGTTGTCCTAGCTTCAAAACATGAATTATGCGAAGTGCATGTCGTGGAGGTAGCTGATTTTGAGAGGCATGATGTTAAAGACAAATTAGAAAATTCATTATATGAAGATGATCTTAATCATAGGCCCCATGAGTCACATCATTTGGAGAACCAATTGAAGGTCAATGAAGATACGATTGTTGCAGCCTTAACACATTTTGATAACACTCACAAGATGATTGGAGATTATTTTTGGAAGGCTCAACTTGAGAGGAGACAAAGAGGAATTGAAGGAGAACTTTCTCTTGCAGATTTGCAGGTACTCAAAGAAGCTTTGGTAGCAATGAAATCAAATTATTTACATCTACATTCAGATAGAGATAATCTCTTCAAGCTTGCTGAAATATATTTTGATGCATTGAGAGGAAAAGAAGGAGAAGTTGATAATCTTACCCTTGAGCTTAAGACTACTAAGGATTCCTTGAAGAGTATTCAAATGGCCCTTCAAGAATCAGAAAATTAGGTTGATGAGCTTTGCTTAGATCTAAGCTTGGCTCACTTTTCATCATACAAATCAGAAAATCAGTTATCTATGGCAGCCACACCTATGGAACAAGGATCTAATACAAAGATGATGGAGATTAGGCAAATTGTAGAAGGAATTGCCGAAATTCATAAGGATGAAATATTGCATAATGATTCCAGCATTCCTCTTACCAAGGAGATTCAATATGTTGATAGTGATGGGGAAGTACATCATGAGTGTGAGCTCTTGAGTTTGGAGGAGCAATTTTCACACGTAGGTGCGGTTTTCAGTTATGAGATAGGTGCTATAACAAGAGATGTATGCAAATTTCAGCATATACAACTTTTGGATCAGCCAATAATGATGAGTATCCAGAAAGTGAAGAGGAGGTGCATGAGATCTATGATGACACCATCAAAAGGTATGAAGAAAATGCTATGAACAACAGTCCATTATCTTCACATGATTTTGATAATCATAAGGTGATAGAAGTGTTCCATGTGGATGACATTGGTAAGAGGCATTATCTTGTTGATCTCCAATATTTTATGGCTAAGCATGAGAGAGTGTTTGTGGATCCAAGTTACATACAAGGTACGACATTCCATAGTGGGTTTGCTATTCCTTGTTTCATGAAACCATCACTACTTGTGATCACATTTGAAGGACACGAGGTATGCAAAGATTTTGATATCATGGCTCTAGCTAGAATGTTGAGTTTGCATGGGATACATCTTATTAGAGAGATAATTATGGAAACTAAGGGATTTCCTTTAAGGAAGATACTACAGTTTGATAATGTGTGGTTTGCCATTGGCATTACACCTTTGAGATGGTTATCAAATTAAACATTGATAGTTTCCAACCTTGAACTTGCTATTCTTCATTCATTAGTAACCAATGAACGAGTATCTCATACTTTAAGATGGATGAATGAGCAAAATGTCAGTATGCAACGAGTTGTGGAAGAAATTTCAGATTTGGTTCAATGGTTTCCACCTTACACCTTGATGTTTAATGGTTGTTTTATAATGCTGATCATAAAATTTTCAGACTTCACATTGATGATTGCAGCTGATTGCATGGATTTGTGTGCATGGGATTGTCACTACAACACTTGGAGGTTGAATGATGATGAGATCTTATCAGTTTATCACAGAAGAAGCATTCCCAGGATGATTATGGATCTGATTTTCAGTTTTAGCAGTGTTGTCTTTATTTGTACCAGCAGTCTAGAGAGGATATGCATGCTTGGTTATGCACACATGATGAACACCTTTCAAGCCCATATGAAACAATTCAGATTTATATGGATAGCTTATGAAGGTGACTTGATAAGAGACACTTATCCTTTGATTTTTAGTTTTTATGATGGTGCAATAATTTGGGATCCAGGCATTTGTATGATTGGTGGATTGCTTCACAATGATTTGTTGAATGACATTTGCATCAGAGTGGAGCAACGAAAACTTGGTGGGTTGCTTCACAATGTTTGGTTGGATGATAGTTGTATCAGAGTGGAGCAACGGAAGGCTTGGATTAGGTGGTTGTATTTAGGAGAGCATTGTTGTAATACCACCTATCACATTTCGATAGGCATGTCACCTTTCAGAGCCTTGTATGGGTATGACGTTTTGTCTTTTGTAGACTTAGCATTTGAGGTCAGAAGAGCTCCCAGAGTGAGAGAGTTAATGCAGGATAGCTAGGACATGCAGATGACATTTGAGGTTGGTGATTTGGTTTTCTTGCTCCTACAGCCATATAGATAGACTACATTGAGGAGCGGTGCAAGAAAGTTTAAACCTCACTTCTACAACCCTTATAGGATTGAAAGTAGAGTTGGAGAGGTTGCATGAGTTGGAGTTGCCGTAGGGTAGCCGAATTCATAAGGTATTTCATGTATCTTGCCTCAAAAGGGCAATTGAGTAGCACATTAAATCTTCTCTAGAGCTTCCACCATTGGATGAGGAGAGAAAACTCATACTAGTTCCTGATGCTATACTGGATGTAGGGAGTGCAAGTTGAGGAGCAGGGTGATCATGGAGTACTTGATTAGATGGAGAGGCTTGCCACTTGAGGATGCTAATTGGGAAGGTGAACAAATTCTGCAACATTCAGGTTTGCAATTGCTTGAGGGCAAGCAATTCTGGGAAGGGAGGACTGTAATGTCCCCTTTTTCCGAGTGATCACCCAATAGGAGATGGCTAGCCTATTTTATTCCCGTAGGCTAAGTTGGAAGTACAAGGGAATAATCTATTAGTTAAATACTAAGTAATCCTAGTCATCTCAGGTTATTTATATTTAACTAATCTTGCTGAATTAATTTGTGATGTGGAATGACTTCTATTATTTTTATGAGCCCATTGGTGAAATAAAATATAATAAAGAAAATTGCTAAGAAGGTGGGCGACCAATTTGAGAATAAAAAAATATAAAAATAAGTTGCCAAGGGAGGTCGACCATGTGGGAAAAAAAGAAATAAAAAAATAATAAAATAATTGCCCAAGGGAGGTCGGCCAAGAGGGAAGAGAAAAGAAAATAAAAATGGAAAGAAATTGCTAGAGGGATGTCGGCCTTGAGGTCTTATTGGATGGCTATAAAAGAAGGAAGAAACAAGTCATTTCAATCATTCATTCACATCTGATTTATTCATTGGAGATTTTACTCTTGGCTGCACTTTTAGTTCAGCATATTCCAAGGACGAAAACCCTTAGGAATATTTGGTGGGTTGGATGAAAACCTAACTCATCTTGAGGTGGATTCACACGGGGTTCACACTTGCACTTTATTGGAGATTTTGAGGAGTTCTTGAGCATTCAAGGCATTCTTTGGAGCAGTATTGAGCGCCCATTTTGGAGGGCGATTTCACAATTTTGGGGCAGCAAACCCTAAGCGCTTGCCATGGAGGATTCACCCATTTAGGGTTTGGTGTTTGAAGGCATTTTTGCTATTTTGTGGTATATACAAATCTATTTTAGGTCTGATTTGCATAAGCAGAAATCTGGGCATATGCTTGACATGTTTGAGCTCATGAATTTATTGTAAACTCAATTTAGAATATTCAGATTTATAGCAGCAGACTTCTACATTCAGAAATCAGGTTTATTGGTCATTTGTTTGGCACTTGGATGGTTGTTTTACATGGTTGGAACCATGGTTGATAACTACATGTTTAACATATTTATGTGAATGTTTGGCACATGTTTATTCGCTGCCCATAAGTGTTTATACTTCAGAAATAAAAATCTGAATTCAGTCCTAGGGTTTGAGCAGAAAACTAAATCAGAAAATTAGGGCAGAAATTCAGAATTCTAGGGCAGATCCTATTGGGGATATTATAGTGGATACAAATTGGCCATGGAGATATCTTCAAGTTCCTAGGGATTTGCTTTGCTTTCCATACCTATTTGTTTGCACTTTGGCAGTATGTTGTGGACATCATGGAAAAAAGGTTGGCTTACTAGATTACCAAGCCACTATTGCTTGTAGTAAATTTCAAAATTGTTCTAAAGTTCTAGTTGCCACACATGTCCATCACTCTTCATGTTGGGTGCCTTTTAAATCTTCATATAACAAGCTCGAGAAACTTTTGCATGATTTTATATGGGCCAACTTTGACCACAACAAAGGATTCCATAGGTGGTTTGGAATCTATGTTGTCTTCCCATAGATTTTGATGGCCTTGGTCTTATGGATGTCCATACACAGTGAATTGTGCTCTATGCCAAGTGGATAGTGCGTGCTATTAAAGGCAATGAAGCTTGGAAAGTTTTACAAAAGAACTATATCTTTAGGTTCTATTTGTGGGAGATCAACTTGGAAAGACTCAAGGTTTCATTCCTTGGTTATGTCTCCTATTCCCATCAAATTATTCAAACCTATGTTTCTAAGAACATTTGGAAGGCTTTGGAGGCCATTTAATGTAATGTCCCCATTTTCAGAGTGATCACCTAGTTGAGTTAGCTAGCCTATCCTATTCCCGTAGGCTAAGCCGGAGGCCTAAGGGAAGGACCTAATTGGCAAGATTTCATACTTAGCCAATTTTGTAGGACAAAATGATTATGGGAGATGACTTGGTATATTTTGTGTCTTTTGGTGAAGTCAACACAAATAAAATAATTTGCCCTAATGTGAAGCGACCAAGGAGGAAAATAAGAAAGGAAGAAAATATGGAAAAATAAGAATGTTTTATGATAATTCCCTTGAGGAAGGACGACTCAATTTGAGGTCAAAACATGATGTATCTTGTGCCTAAGTGGTTCACCTCACTTGGAGAAGGTAAATAAACAATATAAAATAAAATATCTTGTTTGGGTCGGCCAAGGGAGAAGAAGAAAAAACAAATTATAATATTTCTTTTGTATTTTGGGCGCCTACCATGAGGTCGGCCCTAGGAGAGGGAGAAAAGTGAAATACAATATGTTTACAAAGGGTGGTCGGCCAGCCTAAGGAGAGAAGAAGATTCGTGTATAAATATAAGGTCATTTGAGGCATTTTCCATCATCATTCATTCATATACTTTTCTTTGGAGATTTATCTCTTGGCTGCAACTTTTGGTTCAGCACCTTCCAAGGACGAAAACCCTTAGGAAGATAGGTGGATTGGACAAAAATCCAATCACATCTTGGAGGTGGACTCATACGGAGTTCATAATTGTGCTTCATTGGAGATTTGCAAGGAAAGGAGCGACAAAGCCATATTTGTTTCTACAGAAACCCTAAGGCCAAATTGTGAGATTTGTGCCAAATACAATTTGGAGAAGTGAAGATAAAATTCAAATATTCAGATCAGACTTGGAGCACCATCACTTTGGAGTGTTTTGAGCATTGTTATGCTAGGGTTTTCACCTAGATTGAGTGCCAAAGAAGGGCGACTTTATTGTTGGTGTTTGGAGCCAAACCCTAGCAGTCGCCGCCCTCATTTGCATGTGTATTTGCCACTTCCAAGGGAGCCCCGTCTAGCTGAAGAAGTTCGCCCAACTAGGGTTTGTTTTGAGACATCATTGCTCATCATTTGTGGTGTGTACCATAGTTCTAGGACTCAACTGGACTCGCCTAGACTCACTGAGTGGCGAGTCGGGCGACCCTAGGCGAGTCTCCCAGACTCGGCAGTCGGGCACTCACTTGACTCACCAAGTCTGGGAGACTCGCCTAGTCTGGCGAGGCCCGATAGGGAAACCTGATCAACAACATACATTTATCTCTTTTGGATCTTAGTGAATGACCACTTGTCTGTCCTTGCCGAACATCATATCCCTCCCAATCAGTTTCTTCTCCGGTTTATATTGAGAGCTCCTCATTTGTTCCACAGAAATCTGCTAGATATGAGATCTCTAAGAATTTTGAAGGCAATCAATCAGGTGATCCACGATATAATCACAATACAATAAAGAGACTGAACGATGATGACAATGGGCTGCAGTGCAAGAACAAACGGTAAGAAATTACACATGATTTAACATTAAGATTATGGTTAATAGCTCTGTTGTATATATACAACTAAATATATATAATATGTCTCAGGGGAATAGATCGATTGGTCACAGATAAGTGTTTTCTAGTAGATAAATTTGTTTTTTTTTTAAGATGGAGTTACTAATTCCCCTCTGTATGACAATAAATACATGTAATATGAAATGTTTTTCAGCCTGAAGAATGTTGATGGGAAATCAAGCCAGATAGATGCAAATTTCATGTTTTTTTCAAGTTGCCAAGTCTGGGGCGAGTTTAGGTGGCGAGTCCGGGTACTCACCAAAAAACTCCCAGGTGAATTTGTGGCGAGTCCGGGTCTTGTAACACTGGGATGTACAAACTTGATTTGTAAAGGCAGATTTCTGACCTATGTTTGGGCATGTTTGTACCATAGAAGCAGAAATCGCCAAAAAATCGCGAATCGCCAAGTTTGGCGATTTTTACCCAAAAATCCGGCGTCTAGGGTTTCATGCATTTCCTTTCGCCTGCTGTATTCATCTTTCTGCATTTGGTTTCGCTGCTAATCGTGAGAACAACCGACGAGTTCAGAAATTTTTCCGGCGTGAATTTATTTACAGGGATGAGACAATTTTTCCGGCCGCGTGAGAACAACCGACGAGTTTAGAAAATTTTCCGGCCGCGTGAGAACAACCGACAAGTTTAGAAATTTTTCCAGCGTGAATTGATTTACAGGTGTGAGACCAACTTTTCCCCACGTGAGAACAACCGATGAGTTTAAAAAATTGTCCGGCGTGAATTTTTTTACGACGTGATAAATTTTTTCCCCGCGTGAGAACAATCCACAGGTTTAGAAAATTTTCCGGTGTGAATTTTTTTAGGGCCGAGACAATTTTCGGATAAAAGCCCATCAGAACAATTAATCACTATTAATATTTTTTCCTTCGACCTGCTTATTATATTTATAAATATAATATTATAAATTATATTATTAATATTTATTATAATATTTTTATATTATATTATTAATAGATCTATATTATAATATTAATATTTTTAATATATAATAAATTATTTGTATTTATTATTCTATTTTAATATTTATATCATTAATGTATATTTTGCTACATTAATATATTATTAATATTTATTAAATATAATAATATTATAAATATTATTATATTATATTATTAAAATATAATACTTATGATTGTATTATAATATTTATATCATTGATTTATTTATTATTTTTTTTATACCGGTGAGGCCACAACACGGGGGACCTCATCCCCTAGCAAGAAGGTCCCCCCACCGAACCACGCCCTTATCGACATTTATATATTATATCATTAAAATATAATATTTATTATTCTATTATAAAATTTCTTTTTTGTATTTTTCTACGTGAAAAAATCTTATACTTTTAGTTTGATGATTTTATCTCCAAACAAATTTTTGCTTCCTTGATTAATACTTATATATTATAATATAAAAATATAATATTTATACTATTAATATATTATAATATAAAAATATAATATTATATTAATATATTATAATATAATATTATTAATATTTATTATAAATATTATTATTAATAGTTATATATTATAATATTAAAATATAATATTTATATTAATATATTTTAAAATTTTATATATATATCCGATCTTTTCCCGATTTTTACTCGATTTTTTCACGATTTTTTGAAAAAATCTTATACTTTTGATTTGCCGATTTTTTCCCCAAACGATTTTTGCTTCCTTGGTTTGTACTATGTATTTGATGTAATTGCAAACTCAGATTATTCTGATTTGTAGCAGCAGATTGATATATTCAGAAATCAGATTTGTTTGCCTATTTGTTTGCATTTGGATGTTCATATATTGTGGATGAGTTCATCATTGATGCTATTATCGTAAGGGTTCATTATTGGCATATTATTTGAGTATTTTGGATGCATATATGTTCGCTGTCCACATTTGTTTGTAATCAGAAAAATAAATCAGAATTCTAGGGTTTTGAGCAGAATTCTAAAGTGCAGAAATCTAGGGCAGAATTCAGAAAATAATATTCAGAATTTTAGGGCAGATCTTGTTAGGGATCTTACATTTAACCTAGGCTTATGTGCAACAACAATGGTTTCAGTAGTGGCCTTTCTATTAACCAACAATCTTTGTTGTGGTCTCTGTAATGGCCCCTTCACAAGCATCATTGATCGACTAAGACCCTTTGCCTATTTCTGATTCTCGTAGGCTAATTGGAATTATGTCATGTCCCGTTCTAGGCTTGTAGCAATATTTTTGTAACTTACAATTTTTTTAAACAAACCCTAGGACTGAAAATTGAAAACTTCTATTGTATCTTCTAAATTGTCTCCAACAATCAAATCTATGAATTATGAAATTGCGAATCTATAACAAGATAGATAGATAATGGCAGCCTTACAATGTGTATTTCATTACAAATCTCATACAAAAATGATAGCAAGGGTATATCAGATACTGCTGTTGCAACAGTCCCCTCAATGCATTAATTACATCAAAATATATGGCTCTAGGACAGCCACAATACAATCATATAATGCTGCTACAGATTTCAGAGGTGTACATACCAATTCGTTGCTCAATACCGTGTAACTATGCCTTCTCAAATAGGTCGCTGGTCTAGGACTGAGATCGCTGCCTTTATTGATGTTTCAATGGCTGGGAACTCCCTTAGGATGGTCGCTGGCTCTCTATGAAGGTGCGCTGCCACAGTATTGCTAATCAGACCTCTCAATGATGCCCAAACTCCATGATAATAACCTCTCCAGTGCTGTCGCTACCCTCTAGAATGGAATCGCCATCTGGAATGTGTGCAATTTCGGCTCTCAAGGGCTGATATCTAGGCGGCGACCAGGGTTCTTGTTGTCATGAATGCAGATCGGCCACACTTATGCTATGAACCACCAACAATCGCTCCCTCTAAGAATTTTGGTGCCCAAGGGAAACACCTCAATTGTCTTTAGTGATGCAAATCTTCAATGATATCAAACAACCCTCAACAATCTATGTAGCTGCAACAATGAAATGCAAGTGCGAACTCCGTATGAATCCGCCAAGAGATGCAAATTGGGTTTTCATCCAATTTCACCATAGAAATGAAAATACTAGAAAAATGCCAAAGTATGCAAAGGGTTCATGATGATGAAAATGAGACACCAATCTCTCTTTTATAGCCAATTCAAATTAAAGATTTGAATTTACAAATTTTCCCTCCAATTGATCCCTTCAATGTTGGCGCATGATCCAATGCGAGGTTCTATTTTAAATTTTTCATTCTCCAAGATGAGTGCCCAAATAGGTCAAGACCTATTTTATTATTTCTTTTGAATATTTTATTTTCCCACATCAAAATTGAGCACTCCAAGTATTTAATTTCCGTTCACATTAAATATTATTAAAAAATAATATTATTTAATTTATTTTCTCCATTGGCTCTCTAATTAAATAATAAAAAATTATTATTATTTAATTGTCTTCATTTGAATAATTTATGCAAGTGCATTAATTTCATCTACCACCTTTGCCAGAACATTCCCTTGAGTTGACGAACTAGCCTGTGGGAATGAGGATAGGCTAATTTCATTATCATTTGGGTGATCACTTCGGAAATGGGGACATGACAAATTATGGTAAGAAAATAGTTGATTAATTAAATTAAGTTGTCTTGAATTATCCTTTTATGGGTGACTATATTTAATTAATTATTTATTATAAAAGTGACTTATTGGGTTCAAAAAGTAAATTAAAATAAAAAGTCACTTTACGAGGAAATAAAAAATGATTTTTCTAGAAAGTTCTTAAGGTGGTTACAAATTATAATTTCTAGAAAGATCCAAAGGGGTTATAAAATGGAGTTTGTGAAGAGATATTTTCATATCTTTTGACATTTCATATTCTAATACACCAGTTGTGGAGTTTGAACATTTTGTTCAAGTTGCAGCCTAGGACGAAAACCCTACAACGGAGATTGGTTTCGGAGAAGGAATTCTTCCTAGACAATATTGTGGTAGGTTCATACAGGATTCAAAGGTGTGCTTAATGTTTGGAATTTGTGGAAAATTGTGCTAAAGAGTTTTATATCATTTTTAGGTTTGTGTAGATTGAGATTTTGTCGAAAAGATTTGCTGAGCGAATAGTAATCGAATTTTGAGAGTTTGCCCTAGTTTGGTGATAGGTGTTGAATAAACGAATATTATTTTATTAAGCCCTAGTTCTGAAAGTTTATGTATTTTCATTAAAAATATTTTACAAAAAAATATTGTATGAAGAAGAAGACAATATTGTTGGCCTTCTATTTTCAATGGACAGCCATATCAATATTGTTGGCCTTCTATTCCCGTAGGTTAAGCCGGAAGGGCAAGGGAATAATCTAATTGGTTAAATACTAAGTAATCCTAATCATTTTGGGTTATTTATATTTAACTAATTTTGCCCAACAGGTGGACGACAAAGCAAGAGGAAAAAGAAAATAAAATAAAGAAGAGGTCGTCCATGTGAGAAGAAAAAAAAGAAATAAAAAAATAATAAATAATTGCCTAAGGGAGGTCGGCCAAGTGGGAAGAGAAAAGAAAACAAAAATAAAAAAGAAATTGCTAGAGGGAGGTCGGCCTTGATGAGATCTATTTGGATGCATATAAAAGAAAGTAACTTGGAGGTCATTTTCATCATTCAATCAATTCATTTTTCATTTGGAGATTTATCTTTTAGGCTGCACTTTTAGTTCAGCATATTCCAAGAACGAAAACCCTTAGGAATATTTGGTGGGTTGGACGAAAACCTAACTCATCATGGAGGTGAATTCATACGGAGTTCACACTTGCACTTCATTGGAGATTTTGAGGAGTTCTTGAGCATTCATGACATATTCGTCGGAGTACATTTGAGTGCCCATTTTGGAGGGCTATTTCACAATTTTGGAGCAAAAATCCCTAAGCGCTTACCATGGAGGATCTGCCCATCTAGGGTTTGATGTTTGAAGACACTTTTGTATATTTGTGGTATGTATAAACCTAGTTTAGGTCAGACTTGTATGAGCAGAAATCTAGGCAATGTTTGGCATGTTTGAGCCCATGAGGTAATTCCAAATCAGCATATTCAGATTTGGAGCAGCAGACTTGTTTATTCAAAAATCAGATTTGTTTGTCATATTTTTGGCATTTGGATGGTTGTTATCATAGTTCCGAGACTTGGACTCGGTAGTTCTGGGACTCGGACTCGGCGCAGACTCGGCGAGGGTCACTCGGCTCGGGACTCGGGACTCGGCACCCAGACTCGGCGCAGACTTGGCAAAGTGAAAAACCCAAGAAATTTAGAGATTTTTAAGGATTTAGAACTTGTTTCATGCACCCTTTATTAAATAAACCTTAAAGACACAATAACATCAACAAATAGAAGCTAATTTGATCACATACACAAGTATACATCGATCACATAAGTATAAATGCAAATTGTAGATGAGCTGCTGAAGGAAATAGCACACTTCGATATATAAATAATAAATATGGTCAAATGTATACAAAACTCATGGAATATGAAATCCATGATATCAAATGTTCCAGAATCCAAACAAATATGAAATATCAAAACAATAAATATAAGTCTATGGCTCAGAGGAGCCTGCAACCTTCGCCTTCCTATGAAGGCGTAAATGGTAGGTCTTCAATGATGCAACAGCCATAATCTCTGCCTGTGACTCCATGCCACCCTCACCAACATCAGCTGTGCCTGTGTTTGCTCGTGCTCTATCCTCCTCCTCTGCCATGGCTACAGCCTCAGCCTCTCTATCTGCCTGGTCAACCCAATCAAGGTCCTCATCACTAAAGACAGGATCTGTAGCCTCAGTGATCCACTTAGATTGTGGATCGACCTCCTCTAGCATGATTGGGGTGGAGTTATGGTCAAAAATCTGTCTGTGTCTAAGTCAAAGGTTGTAATGAACATACACTAGATCATTCAACCTCTCCACAGACAATCTATTGCACCTCTTGGAGTGTATGTGCTCAAACATACTCCAATTGCGCTCACAACCTGAAGCACTGCATGGCTGGCTCAATATGCAAATGGCAATCCTCAGAAGGTTTGGTGTTTGAGCACCAAACATTTGCCACCATCTATCTGAGATGAGAAAAAGAAAAAAATCAATCTCATTTCCAATTTTAAGTCTCAAGTTTCAACATTTAATAATAATATAAAAAGAGGAAAATTATGCCCTTATATATATTTTTACCTGGCTGCAATGTTGTCCTACTCTCTTTGCACATTAGACGAGAAAAGAGGTCTCCTTGTGCATTAGTAAAGGCCTCTATCTCATGGACTATCTGTCTAGTAACTGCAGGCGCCATCCGCTCTATCACTGAGTAGATCCCACCAAGAACCTCATCATCCGCATTGAAATTAGGGCGGAATTGGAATGCTGGATTTAGGAAATAAGTTGCTGCATGGAGGGGCTTGTGAAGCTGGTGGTGCCATCTCCTATCAATGATCTCCCAAATGGGACGATACTTACCCTCAACTCCCCCATAGATGGATCTAATGGCCTCCTTGGCCCTATCCATGCTCTCATATATGTAGCCCATTGCAGGCTTTTCCCCATCAGCAACTCGTAGAAGAACTACCAAGGGCTCGGTGAATTGCAAATATTATGAAACATTAACTTAACATAAGTAAGTGTGAATAAAAATAAACTATAAAGTTAAAGTTAAACAAATAAAAGAAAAATATGAATAAAAATTAAAAGTAAAACATAATGTAGAATACTAGAATTAAATTTTATGGTTACCTTCACAATCTCTGCAGCAGGTGTCCAAAAGCCTGGCTCATCATAAATGTAACTTGCCACTTCAATCCCTATGGCAGAAAAAGCATAGGTTGAGGAAGTACAATCTTCAGCAACAAACATACGTTTCAAAGCTCCCTTTGACCGAATCAAGGATTGTAGTGTGATGAAATTTGTAGCATATCTGGTGATGCCAGGACGAGCCAACTCCCTCACCCCCATGTATTGCCTCATTAGGCTAAGGACCTATGTGTGATTGTATATAAATTTGCAAATATTTTGGGCGATATCCACACATGTTTTGATCCATGGAAGCTTGTCAAAATCCTCCAATATGAGGTCAAGGCAATGTGTGGCACGTGGAGTCCAAAATATTGTTGGGTGCCTCTCCATCAGTAGTCTACCTGTAGCAACATAATTTGTTGCATTATCAGTCACTACTTGAACCACATTCTCCTCACCCACCTCAAATATGACTTCCTCTATAGTCTCACAAAGGTATGTGGCATTTTTTACATGTGTTGAAGCATCAATTGACTTGATGAACACGGTGCCACCTGAAAAAAGAAGCAAAATCAATGGTTCAATAAAACATAAATTAAAAATATTAATCGTTAAATCAAATTCAAAATTCAAATTATTCAATGCATTGAGGGAAGTACAATTACTTGAAAAGGAAACAAGAAAATTTAGCAGCATCCTAATTTTTCTGTCGGTCCAACCATCGGTCATGATGGTGCAACCCTTCTTGCTCCATACCAAGCGCTGCTCCTCTATTTTGGCTTTTACATCAGCCACCTTTGGTGTCAAAAGTGGGCCCCTTAAGTCATCTTCAGTAGGGCCTTTCAACCCCGCCCCACAAATAGTTATGGCATCAACCATATTTTGCCAAAAAGGAGACCTAGCACATGTAAAATAGAGAGTTTAACTGTAAATTTGAATTGAACATACATGTAAAATTTGAATATAAAAATTCATGAGACAAAGAATCAAACTATAAATTTTAAAACAATCAAACAAAAAAGAATTACCTGGCTGCATGGAATGGAATGGTGCAATAGTACGAAAAGTCTCCAATTGCTCGTCTAGCTGCATCATGTGCCTCCTTGTTCCAACCCGTGCTCTCAAGCGACGGTTGGGAACCAGGAGTAGTGCGTGGCACAAAAAATGAATCCAACCTAGATTTACGAACTCTAGGACCAATGGTAATACTCCCACTAGCACTAGCACTAGCGGCAACACTAGCACTAGCACCAACAGTAGCAGAAGCACTAGCACAAGGATGAAATGGAGGCTTGAAAGAAGCCTCTCCAACACCACCAATGCACGCCAACTCCTCCCTTTGCCTCTTTTTGACTTCTTTTTTCATTTCAAATGTACTTGCACCTCACGAACAACCTCAACAGGTGCATCTTTGCATCCCAAAGCATCATGGATGGGTATGCGTGCAAGATGGTATTTCAATTTATTAATGCCTCCATGAAAAACTGTTTTGCAATAGAAACATTTTGTTTGTCCTTTTGTTTGCCTGGGAAAATTTTCTGCACGTTTCCAAGTTGGGTCCTTTCGGTTTTGGTTTGAAGAGTTAGACGTTGAAAATATAATTTGAACTTGAAATCAAGGCTACTGCAATAACACAAATACAAAAAAAATGAACATTTGTGAATTCATTTATAATTATTAAACTAATGCAAAAAAAAATGTAGGGTTTGTTTCAAAAAAATGTAGGGTTTGTTGATTGTTCCAAAACAAAAGGTAGGGTTTTTTAATTTGTTGAATGTTCAAAAAAAATAAGTAGGGTTTGTAACTTTGTTCCAAAATAAATTGAAATTTTAGAAAACAATGCAATTTTTGCTAAAAAACACAAAAAAAACCAAACAAAATCAAGCTTACCTCTCTAATGAATTGAAATGAAATGCAAACTCCTTCCAATCGCTGGTAGAGAGCTCTCGATGCACCGACTCTAAGTATGAAGCTACTCGAATGCGATTTGTTGATGGATTTTTCGTCTACCTCCTTGCTGTTTGCCATACAATGCACTCTTATTTTTCCTCACAACTCTTTTTTCTCCTCCTATTTTGCCAACAAAATGAAATGAAGTTGCTTTTAGTGTAGTAGAGGCAATATAAGTCAAAAAAAATCAAGTTTTGACATTAGGTTTTTTTGTTTTTTTTTTCACTTTTTAACTCTGCCTGTGCCGGCCGAGTTTCAGTGACGAGACTCGCGAGTTTCAAGCAAGTTAGACGAGTTTTGCAAACCTGGCGAATTTGGGTGAGTTTTTGGCCAAGTCCGGGTCCGAGTCCCCAGGACTCGTCTGGACTCACTCGGCTTGCGACTCGCCGAGTCCAGGCGAGTCCTGGCAAGTCTCGGAACTATGGTTGTTATACATGGTTGGAATCATGGTTGCTGTTATCTACATGTTTGGCATATTTATGTGAATTTTTGACGCATGTTTATTCGCTGCCCATAAATGTTTATACTTCAGAAATAAAATCAGAATTTAGTCCTAGGGTTTGAGCAGAAAACTAAATCAGAAAAGAGCAAAAAACTAAATCAGAAAATTAGGGCAGAAATTCAGAATTCTAGGGCAGATCCTATTGGGGATATTACAACTTTCTTGTTCTGTTTAGGAAGTTCTATAAAACCACTTCTACAAAAATGTGCTGTATGACCATAGTTGTTGCACTTATAACATATGATATTGTAATCCAACAAAGGAGCACATGAATTGTAGTTTCTATTTAAGAACCCATAGGGACTTCTATTTTTGTTCCATGAAAAATTATTTCTTGTATGTGTCCTATAAACCGTTGCTTTATGGCCAAAATTATTTTTTGCAAGTGCCCTACAATCCGTTGCTTTATGACCAAAATGATTATAGAAAAAACAATAACCAAAGAAAGAATTTTGAAACCTAGTCATATGAGATTGCCTTGGAGGGAAAGATCTTTTGAATTTGTCCTTGTCTTTGTGAGGAGTGCTGGTTTTTTGCGGGACATCATTTTCTTTCTTCTTGTTGCTTTCATTATTGATGGAGCTCTTGAGCACATTTGCATAGCCTTTAGGCTTTTCTTCATTTATTTTTGTTAAGGGAAAATTGGAGTAAACATGAATAATCAATATATCAATAATAATAATACCCAAAACTCAATGAAATATAGAAACAAAGAGATCAATCAAACAAAGAACTTCAAAACCTTTGCAAACCTCAAAGCTTCATGGCTTCCATTGATTGCCTATCTCAATCGATCTTGCATGTATGAATAAGGCCCTCAGAGAGTGCACTTCCTTGCTGTTTTCCAAGAATGTCAATTGGGAATGGCTGTGATAGTTGATTGCAATGAAGATGAGCTCCACAATAATGGTAATGATATGGTAACAAGTTGATCGCAAGCAAATGGAATGCTTTAGGTGCCAAAGGCGCACTATAATTCTTGCAGAGTAACAATACTGAAGGCTTGGATGAATGAAATGGAAGAGCAGGGTTCAATTTATAGACTTGGGAGAGAGAAAATCAACGGTATAGAAAGAATGAGAAGATCAACGGTTGAGAACGGTTGAGGAACGTGCACGAATAGAAAGAGGACATGTGTCTTGCTATATTTTGCATGAGAGGAATTAAAGAAATAGAAGAATGAGTTAACCGAAGAGATAAATCAATTAAAAGAATAGATCAATCAATTAAAAGAATAGAACTAGAGAATGAAAATTGCATGAGGATGAGAAGATATTTTGACTCAATTAAATATTTAGAATATTCAATTGCATGTGCACAAGGATTGAATTATATTTAGAGATAACTCAATTTAGAAAAAATGGACAACTTAAATAAATATTTGATTTATTTAAATTTAGAGAAGATATTATTAGAAGAAACAATTAAATAATTGGTATTATTTAATTTAGAATAAATTTGGGAGAACTAATTAAATAATTCGTATTATTTAATTTGTTGGAGGAATTAGAAGAATTTCAGGGATTTTAATTAAATAAATTGATTTTATTTAATTGTTGGGAGAATATGAATCAAATAAATAAATTTGTTTATTTATTTATTGATAGAGGAATTTGACTTAAATAAATATTAAGAATATTTATTTGGGCAGAGTCGTGTCATTTTTAGGCGTATATATTTTGCCCCTCTTTGATGCAATGCAGTTTACGGTGTTGCTTCAAAGAATAAATTGTTTGATAATGATATATGTTTTAGTTTGCCCTTGGTACAGGTTTAACAACAGTAGGATGCCCCCTCAGGAGATTGGACGGGAAGAAGGCAGAAGGTGTGAGACGGACAATCTTATGAAGAAGGGAAAACTAGGTCAGGATTGAAGAAATTTGTTGAAGAAAGAGCCGAATGATACATGATGCAAGATAGAATGATAACACACACAAGCAAGTAGGCAAGTATGCACAAATGATACAAGAACAAATAAGGTATTTGCCCCTATCGAGCGGTAAACCAAGTGTTTTAATCGATATGAAACGATATACGACAGTGTTGTCATGGCGGGGAATGATATATCCCTAGACCAACACGACAGGCATGTTGTCATGGCGGGGAACGATGGATCCCTAGAGAAAACACGAAGGATAGTGTCTGGTTTCAGGAAATGAAACATGTCGTGTAAGACGCGCGTGTTGGCTGATTTCGACAATGCAACATCCTGTATAAGACAATTGAATGATTACAACTGATTGAGTTGGTTTACAACCAGACAAGGATCAAGACCACTGATTGTGATTGAATCATTTGACAAGATTGACTTGATTTGATTGGTATGGATTAGGGACGGACTTGCATTTGGATCATTGCTCAAATTGACAGCTAGAACTGTTGACGAGAGATACAATGATTGATAGAAGAATGACTCAACAGAAGGAATCACAAGCTTTTACTTGTAAACATTGATACTCTGCGGTTTGGATCTTTATTTGCATGGGATACAGTATGGATGCTTTGTGGATGTGAATGGATGCGAGTGGTGTTTGCTTTCTTGACATCTTGATGGTGCAAGTATTTTGAAGTGCTTATTTCATCATTGGACGATTTTTTTTGGTACTTTTTTCGAATGTTGTAAGAAAATACAAGCATCTAGGTATAATTGAACCGAGATGACCTGAGTATTACTTATATGGATTTTGATTTAGCAAGTTAATACAAGCATCGAGGTATAATTGAATCGAGATGACCTGAGTATTTCTTGCGTATCAACAGACAAGAATTTCTCCCATTCATGTTAGACCTTTGAAGTCCTCGATGATCTTTTGCCGATCATGTCGTTAAACAAGGCGTCACATTACTAAAGATTAATCCACAAACAACAGACAAAGAAAATGATTATGCCCCCATCTTAGCATCTTTAGTTTTTGACATCCTCGAGTAGCATAGGAAGACATAATAAACAAAAATCAAGACTTTGTAGGTTAACCTGATCAAACACAAAACATTCTTGCATTTAGATGTGTTTTTCTTGCCATAATTTAGATAGAATCATTTAGAGTGCTTTAGGTTCATGTTTGCTTTGCGTTGGATAGGTTGATGTTTTTGCGTCAAGATTTCTGTGTTGGAGGCGGGCTTTGCTTTGCGCTTGCATGCCTGGTGAAAGGTTCCACAATTCTTATTGGTGAGACGGACCCTAAGGGACTGACCTAGTGCCTCGGGGGCTCATTGCTAAATGGCCTTGCCTACGTGACGACGCAGAGGCAACGTAGTTCAGGGTGAACCCTAATGGACCTAAGACCTAGGCAATAGCAAGTGGTGCGGACTCAGATAGATAGAAAGACCAGACACGGGATGGATGGGTAAGTGGAAGCCTCGGGGGCGCATTTGAAAAATGGCCTTGCCTACGTGACGACGCAGAGGCAACGTAGTTCATGGACTTGGACCATGTGGATACTGACGACAGACACTATGCTAAGCTGACACTATGGATAGGATACTAGATAAGACCTTGGTTGACAAGGTGACAAAAGAGATAGAGTATTAAGCCATGATAGGATAAGACGACGTTATGGATAGCCTTAATGCTAGATATTGATGACAAGGAAAACACCATGGATAGGCAAATGGATGAGTGGCAGTGGATATGGAAGGTTAGATAGAAGGAATCAAGGATGTGATCTCCAAGGACTATGTCGCATAGGAATAACATGCCCCATTGTAGGTAGAATACTTAGGATTTTTCATGGCAATGCTTAAGACGATAGGAGGATAAGAGGATAATGAAGGATTTGCATGACTTGGAGGGATAAGGTATGTCAAGAGACACCTAAAGTATTTGTTAACATTGTGCCCCCAATCTTTATCAAGACCAAAGAAAATAGAGGAATGGAAGATTAAAGATAGACAGACTGGACAGTATAGGTAGGTAACAGCTAGAAGTATAGGATAGGAAATGGCACGGAAGGAAACTGATAGGAGAAAGTGATATGCCGATGAGACATGGTGCCCCCAAGTGTAGGTGATGTAGAAGATCAACTTACACACGACGCCTGTTTGCTAGGTTTTCATCATGGTACTTATCTAAGGCGCCTGTTTGCCAAATTTTCACTGTTGGATGAAGGGTTTTTTTTAAAAGAAATAGTTGGATGGGAGAAGGTGGATATAGAAGGGAGAGACTCAAGTATCTAGTTCCCTGAGATGTGATAGTCCCACTAGATGGATGTTGTCGCATGGACAAGGTCAAGTGTTCTCATAGACGTTGGTAGGGGATTGCATGAAAGTGAGATGGAGAATGGTAGATAACGGTTTATGGAAGGGTGCGATAGTGGATGATGATGCAGAATATGGAGGGAAGGCTTATGCAAAAGCATGGACCACGGGAGCAAGATGGGGAAGATATGTAGGGTAATAGTGGAAGGAAGGGGAGATGGAGGTATATGAAAATGTTGTGGGATGGAAGGGAATCATGACCAACGGTTGCACATACCGTGATAAACATTGAAGCTGGTGATGGGAAAGTAGTGCAGGAAGCAATAGAGACTTTTGCTTGTGGATGAATGACTTAGGCATGTAGGGATCCACATAGACTGAGTATTTTTCTGAGCTTTGCTTGTCATTTGGGATGGAGGAATTTGAGACTTTTGGATGGAATGGGAGAAAGTGGATGGTTGAGATTCTTGAGAGGCAGATGCCTCATGTAACTTGAGGGCTTTTTGCTTAGGTACCCAAGCCATTTTGCTTTTAGATAGTACCTGTGAAGGTATGGGCTTGGGTGTATGCAGTTTTTGTGCAGCTTCGGAGGTAATCATTTGTTGGATGTGGACCCACACTTTTTTCAGTTTGGCATATAGGTGTGTGGGTGTATGCAGCTCTTGAGAAGCATGTTTCTTTGATTCTGGGCTTTTGTATCCTAGGTCATGAGAACTCTTAGGATTTTTGACTTTATAGGTAGAGGCATCCAGATTTTTTCTGTGAAATTCCCTTGGGATGGTGGAAGTGAGGTTTGTGGAAGCTCTTTGTTTGGACAACACGTGCATCTGTTGGTCATGATTGGGATTGTTAGAAGATTCATAGATGGATGGATAAGGTGTTGGAAGAAGCGGTGGTAAAATGCATGGAGGGATATTAGGAGTTGGTAGTAGCGGAGGTAGATTGGATGGTGGAAGGTGTATGGTCACATGCTTTTGGGATGTATATGATAAGGGAGGTGGAATGGCGACATAAGTTTTGGGGATAGGATAGGATGTACAATGGAAAGTGGTGAATTTAGAAGGCATGGAGGAAGTACCAGCATCTTGAGTTTGTTCACCTTGGGGTATGTATCCAAGGCCGTATGAATGAGGATGAACATTGACACGGACGGGCTCCAAAATTCCTTATTCACGAAGGCCTAAGCCTTTACCTTAATAGTTCATATGTTGGAGTATGCGGTGGACAATGGGATTATGTGTAGGTGGAACACTAGACACGAGTTCCTTATTGGATGGATAAGGCGAGATAGAGGATAATGGTTGCTGGTGTTTTAAGGAGGAACACTCATGAACGAAGGCGGTAAGACCAAGGATATATGGTGGGGGATTTGCAGCATGGTCAATAATGGATGGTTGAGGATTATTATTGGTTTGATTTTCTATGCTTGCTTGGGAGGCAAGTGTCTCATCAAGGGAAGTGGAAGTTGTTGGATCATGGATAAACTCAGGACCATGTAATGCATAAAGTGGGCTAAGAGGATCATCATGGTCTGCTTGATCATAGATAGGCTCTCCATCGTAGATGGGATCTTGATCATAGATAGGCTCTTGATCGTAGATAGGATTTAGCGTGATGGGATTAATGTGCTCTTGTATAGCTTCTTCATCAACAATAATATCTTAATCATAGAAAAGATATAGGTTATGGGGAGGTTGCATTTGGATTTCTTCTTCATGTATGGGATCAAGTTGCTCATGGATAGCTTCTTCATCAAAAATAGTATCTTGATCATGGAAAAGATATGGGTTATGAATGGTTTGAAGTTGGATTTCTGGCTCATGTATAGGGATAGGATCATTGAAAAGATAAACGTTATGTATGGGTCGGATGGGGGTGCTTTGATCCTTATTTCGACAAAGGTCTAATGTTTCCACATGTTCTAAAGTGTGCTCTTGACATAACGCTTGGTGTTTTTGAATTGAAGTGGAGGTAGAGGTTTCTTGGATAGGATCTTGGCCAACAACATGAAGGTATGACGGACCTTGACTTTCGTTCATGGTAGTAGGTTTTTGAATAAGCTCAAGGGGTTGCCGAATACACGACAAGGTTGGTGCAATGGATATGTTTGAAGGTTATTTGATAAGGTTAAGGACCGGGTTTTGGGTACATGATTGACTCTCTACTAGTAGCCCTTCGATCACATCCTTTGTAGGCGTTTGGGTAGATGAATGAGGTAATGGATGAGTGGAATTTGGAATTCTCCATAGCTTTTCTTTTGTTGCATATCTTTCCCAGAAATCATCTAAGGATTTTTTGTTTGTCGTATTAGAGCTTGGGGAATTCAATGGCGGTTTTGAGCTCGGAGTAGGATTAGTATGCTTTGGGCTATGGGTTCTAGGAGTAGTGTTTGCCTTGTCAAGAGTATCATTAAAATGGGACAAGAATGTATGACTCTGGGGCGTGGTGTAACTAGCACTGGCCTGTTCAGCCTATAAGATTGCAAATTGTTGTTGTATGGCTTGGAGTTTTTGAGCAATTGTTATACGACTTTGGGGCGAGGCGTCTAAGCTTAATTGCAATTTCAGGTATTGGAGTTCTTGAGCTAGTTCTTCTAATTCGGTTGTCATCTCTACATAAACTGACACAAGACCGGAATGGGTATTCAGAAAGGTGGAAAAAATTCTTGCAAAAGAGGTGGAGATGCTCACTGTCACAGACGCGCAGAAACAAAAGCGCAGAAGTAGAGGGTATAAGCGCAACAAGTCGTTATGAATGCGTAGTACTGGTAAAAAGCAAACGCACAACAACAGGTGATATAAGCGCAGCAAGTCGGTACAAATGCGCAGCAAGTCGGAACAGATGCGGAACAGAAAATGATAAAAGCGCAGCTCTAGTTTTTTCAGTGTTTTTGCAAATTTTTGGCAATTTTTTTGATGTTTTCGGTTCCTTTGGTTGCAAGATGGTCTTTTTGATCTGATTTTCTCTAACTATGGCAAGAAGACATAGCAAACACAAAGAATGTTTTCATGGTTTTTGAATTTTTTTTTGTAATTTTTTGGACTCTTTTTGACACAAAAACAAGTACAATCCTAGGCTTCAAAGGAAAATATAAATTGAATTCTCACTATCTCTAGTGAAGCATTTTCGGGAGGTAATAATCGCCCTTCCCTACACCGACTTATAGGGGTTTTTGGCGACTAAAACAAAGGTGTTTAATAAGTGCAATCGTTTAAGTGGTTATACATGCGACAGTACTACTCTTCGTTATGGAGTCTCCTAGAATGCAACGGTTGCGCCTTGGAGGGTTTTGGGGGAGGTTGGTTGTCGGTATAACACAACTTCACTCGTTGTTTGAAGCTTTCGCTCCAAACACAATTTATTTATAGTGGTTGGGCAGAGCTTGGTTTTAGCTTGTTACCACTTAGGGTGGTTCCTACTTGGATGGACGGTATCCAAGAGCAGGGCCCTCTAGAGGTTAAACACATGCAAAAATGATATGTCTGGCATTTTGGTCACCCAAGATAGGGGAGAGCATAGGCCTGGTATCATTCCCAAAAACACAGAAGACAGTGGTTCTTTTCCCCTAGTTAAAAAGAAAAAGACTAAATGAGCTATCTACTTGGGCAATCACAGAAATTCGTTAACTTTGAAATGATAACAAGATAGCAATGGTTCGATTTTACCCAGATAGCAATGATTTATTAACTTTGAAGTGATAACAAGATAGCAATAGTTCGATTTTACCCAGATAGCAATGTGTCTAACTCTTAAAGATAGCAGTATAGCAATGATTCAAGGATATGCAAGATAGCAATGATTCAGTTACCACCTTCCTAGTTAAGACTACGTGAGATTTGCATGAGCATCCATTTACTTTCTTTTTAGAAATTGAAATGTGAGTTAACAAGTGTAGCTATATGTGACTAAACTAGTGCCTAGCTTGCAAAGTAGGTCCAAGAGTATTCCTGCGAAAGAGGTGTTAGCGTTAACCACAAGAAAAACCCTAAAAATCACTGCCTAAATCAGATGCGCAGCTTCAGAGTCTGAATGCGCAGAAACAGAGCTCAGAAGCATAGGAGTACAAATGCACTGAGACAAAGGTCAAAAGCACAAGAATGCAGAGTATATGCGCAGAATCAACAGATGCACCATAGCAGAGGTTATATGCGTCGAAACAGAGCCTGTATGCGCCGAAAGATTGGATGTGCCAGAACAGACCGCAGATGCGTGTTAGGATGGGTCAAATGTGCAGATTCCTCCTGTGTACGGCTTCCTCACACACAAAAACTCAGTTTTTGGGTTAAATTAGGGCTAGGCCCCACGGTGGGCGCCAAAAATGTTAAGGGAAAATTGGAGTAAACATGAATAATCAATATATCAATAATAATAATACCCAAAACTCAATGAAATATAGAAACAAAGAGATCAATCAAACAAAGAACTTCAAAACCTTTGCAAACCTCAAAGCTTTATGGCTTCCATTGATTGCTTATCTCAATCGATCTTGCATGTATGAATAAGGTCTTCAGAGAGTGCACTTACTTGCTATTTTCCAAGAATGTCAATTGGGAATGGCTGTGATAGTTGATTGCAATGAAGATGAGCTCCACAACAATAGTAATGATATGGTAACAAGTTGATTGCAAGCAAATGGAATGACTTAGGCGCCAAAGGCGCGCTGTAATTCCTGTAGAGTAACAATACTGAAGGCTTGGACAAATGAAATGCAAGAGCAAGGTTCAATTTGTAGACTTGGGAGAGAGAAGATCAACGGTATAGAATTAGAAGAATTTCAGGGATTTTAATTAAATAAATTGATTTTATTTAATTGTTGGGAGAATGTGAATCAAATAAATAAATTTGTTTATTTATTTATTGATAGAGGAATTTGACTTAAATAAATATTAAGAATATTTATTTGGGCAGAGTCGTGTCATTTTTATGCGTATACAATTTTCTTCGATAATTGTGTATGAAATATCCCACTAAGGATGTTGCTAAAATTCTGATTTTTAAATGAACTCTGATCTGAATCTTGCAATGTTTACAATATAACCCTAGGACTGAATTCTGATTTATTTCTGCACCTCTTTATTTATCTTCAACAACATGAAACTTAGTACAAATTGATGACAAAAGATAACATATATATGCAATCACATCTACTATGAATTACATCATGATTCACACATTACAAAGTTGGCAAAGGATGATAAATTGAATCAGTTCTTGCTGCTAAAGGATGATAAACTGAATCAGTTCTTGCTGCTATGACATAAGATTTCTATAGCATCTCAATTACATCAATTTCAAGGCTAAATGACAGCCAAGATACAAGGAATAGAATGCTGATACAAATCAAAGCTAAAACATACCAAGATAGGATGTTAAATGAAACACAATGAAAGCTAAACCCCTGCAATTCAGATCTGCTGTGATTCAAGTGAGGCCAAAGTACTGAAACAACCCTTACAGTGTTGATCACTGTCTTCCAAATGATGATAAATAGATGATCTGCTAATACAGATATGTCCTTATGCAAATCAGTCAGTTTGTAGGTAGTCAATGTGATGTCAAGTAATTAAACTCTGACTGCTGTCATAACAGAGATGAAAGTGTGCCAAGATTTGATGGTAAATTGACCATCAATAGAAGCAGACCTCTGCTGTATCAAATCTGTTAGAGATGACCTAAGACTGATGTAAACTCCTCATAATCTGATCGCTAGCCTGCAAGCTGATCTCTGCTGTTAAAGATGTTCACTGTAATTCAGTCTTATGATGACAATGTTCCTCTACATGAAATGTTCCATTGTAATGCAAGGAAAGTGACAATGCTGCTGTAGCAGAACAGCCCTCTTGTATGATGAAAAGCAAATGAAAGATCTTTGATGAAATCAATTCAAGGTCTCCGACCCAATGACAAATATCAATCCATGAAATTCAAACTATATCTTCAATGTTGCACAATTGTAAACGCAAAACCCTAGCAGCTGAACCTGCAAATACAAATCATTTCCAGCTCCTCCAAAATATCAAATTCACAATAATGGTCTCCAATAAGCTCTATGATGAATACTGATTGCCTCCACCTCTCAAAACGGGAATGGGGCCATCACCAAACCCTAGTTATCAAGGGATCATCACCTTGATTGGACTGAAATTTGTGTTCAGCCAAGAGATAAACTCAATATGCAAAAACCAAGTAAAAACATGATTTCAAATGACTCCCAGCTGCTCCTTATAAAGCCCTCACCCCAAATAGGTCTGAAAGTTTTCATGTACACAATCACTTATTAAATGACGGTTTTTATGTACACAATCACTTAACTTTATTAAATGACGGTTTTTGTGTACACAATCACTTAACTTTATTAAATGATTGTTTTTGTGTACACAATAACACTTTATTTTATGAAGTGTTTTAAATTGACTCAAGTAACTTAATAAAATATTAATTTTATAAAGCAATTAAAAATACTTTATAAAATTAATTTACAATTAGAACCTTTTTAAGTTACTTGCAAAATGGGGACATTACAGTGTAGCCTTTGGATTTTGATCTACTTTAGTATTCCCTTGATTTTCCTCATAGTCAAGACCAATTTTCATGAATGTTGACCTTTGGCAATTGATAATATCATCTAAGATTTCAGCACTCTTCTCAAACCTTGTTGTACCCAATCAAAATTTTTTTCTTCATTAAGGCATTTTGAACAAATCTAGACAATTTTTCGTCAAAAAGTAATTTTTTTTTTTCCTAAAAATAGACGTCAAATTAGGTTTTCTGGGTTTCTTGCGATATGGATGCTGGCAAAACTGTCTAAAAATAGAAAGTTTCTAAAAATAGAATCTCCGACTCAGGTGTCGCGCTTGATTCTCATTGGTCGATTTTGCTTCACGATCAGCGTGGTCCAGACGGAATCTGCAAATGGCCAAGTTTTCTCTACTAGGTCATTTCTGCTTTTTCAGAAGGCGAAGCATGAGCTCTGAAGTCATCAACAGAGGAAGTTCATCTGCCAGAGCTCGATTTCTTGTTTTCAACGCTGTTCCAACAATGCAGAATCGACAGACAATCGTCGACTCGATGATGCACGCAAAACGAAGCAGGATGGATTGGAGGTGAGGTGAAAATCTAGTAATCACAAAATTTGACTAAGTCTGAAGATTTCAGGCGCCCCAAGTGGCTTGAGGCGCCTAGTCCCACCAATGTTAGAAATTTTACGCATTTTTCAAGAAAATGCGAGAACTGTATCCGTCGGTCAGTTTCGGTGGATATAAAAGTAGTCGTTTCGATCATCAAATCCTAAAAAGCTGGAAAATTCATCAGATATACCCAGGCTATGCAGTTCATTCACCATTTAGTGGTAGTTGATCGACGAATCGTCGAAATCAACATCAAGAAGCAGATGAAGGTTGGAAATCAAAAAAATGGTTAAGTCTGAAGAAACCAAGCGCCCCAGGAGGCTAGGGGTGCCCAACTTCTTCAGTGTTAGATTTTTTTCACGTTTTTCGAGAAACGCCAAAAATGCTTCTGTCAGCTCGTTCCTGGTTGGTCAAACTCAGTCAAACATCAGTCAAAGCCGGGATTTCATCACAGATATGTTTAGGCTGCTCAGATCATCCTTCGTTTTGCCTCAACAGTCGTTCGGACAACTGAAAACGAAGATCAAACAGAGGTTGTTGGCACGAAAAACGAGAAATGGTATAAAATTTGAAATTTTTCTAAGGCATTGAATCCTGGGCGCCCTAGGTGACTTGGGGAGCCCAAACTCACCAGAGTTTGATTATTTTTTGAGTTGTTTTTGAAAAACGTGAATCTCCCTCCGTCAGCCTGGTCCGGTTCAGAGCATGACAGTTTGGCACATTTCTCGAGGCAGACATAGAGTACAGTCAGCTCAATTTTCATCAGGCCTGCTTATCTACCAGATCATTAGACTCAGTTTTGTCACAGCAGACAAAAATCGATAGCCAAACAGGGGTCATCAGCCACCAAAACACGCACGCAAATTGAAAAATTGAAGAATTTGCAATTTTCGAAAAAATGGTTAAGGCTGAAGAATCCAAGTGCCCCAGGAGGCTTGGGGCGCCCAGTTTCTTCAGAGTTAGAAATTTTCCTGATCTGCCAGTGATTTCTGGCAATTATTTCCTGATCTTCGTCCGGTGGCCGATTCAAGAGGTCAGATTTGCGGTGAAATGTTGTCAGATCGTCAGTTTAAGGCTGGGGATGGAATCACGGTTGATAAACTTTCAAGATGCCATGATCAGTCAGCTTTTTCAGTCAACGGTGACAATTTGCCATATTGGTGAAGTCGGAGATAGGCCATACTTGAGTCGAAACGAGTGTAGAAGTGTCGAAAACGAAGAAAAATTGGCTAACACTTCTGTCAACTCGCGTGTTCGATGACATTATCAAAAGAAGATATTTTTTGTCATCTTACACATGAAGCCATAAGCAGCTACAAAATAGGGATTCTTCCTATTCGAAGACATCCACTTGGATTTGTGCTTTAAAAATTGCTTTCTTCATGGATGAGATCCAAGTTTTATTCTTTCACAATTAAAGCTGCTTTTTCGCCCAAAAGATCTATAAAGACAAGCATTTGGTTTCTTTATTTCATTGTCTTTTGTAGGTAGCATCCAGAGGAAGGATATTTATTTTTCTTTCAACGAAGATTCGAAAACCCAAACGAAGTGCTTTTTCAGCGTTCTTCATAGTTTCAGGTTGAGGAAGCAGGGAGGCTCGCTTTTTCAAGGTCCTTTTTTCAAGGGGATCGTTTTTCAGAAATTGGACCGAAGGTTTTTTAGTTTTTGTCGAGATTGGTCCATTCAGAATATCATCCTCTTGAAGATTAGGAGTTTTGCTTTTTTCGGAAATGTCTCCGCTTTTTCAAAATTTGACGATCTGGGTTGCTTCAAAACAGAATTGCCTACAAAACCCATATGCCAATTTTTTTGCTCACACTGTTTTTTTTTTAAAATTAGCAAGTAATTTTCAGCCATTTGTCCAAGATTTTTCCAACATAGACGTGTTCATAGTCAATTTTCAAATCTTTCAATATGCAGTACTCTCCAACACAAATCAGGCCCAAAACGACGTTGGTTCACGATTCCCTGAGAACTTGTGAAACAAACTTGCATAAAGTACTCCCAGTGATCAATTTACATTCTTTGGAGGATGCAGGAAATAATGCTATCAGGGATCTAGGACACTTCGGTTTGCTTGCAACGGCATCATTTCCCATCACAGTGCAAAGTATCGAGTTTGTAATTGCTTGCATGACGCATTACAATTTGGTCACAAGAGAAATCCAATCAAGAGATGGACGTGTGCTTTGTAGCCTGAGGCCGAACGACATTGAGAAGTGTTTTACAATACCAGTCTGGAGGGAAAACTTAACTGTTTCAATTGAAGAATGCAAGAGGGTTTGGAAGCAGAATGTCATGCCAAAGAACGTTGGACCTGGAGAGTTCAAGGAGGAACATGCAATAATGATTACTCTGCTAAGTTAGATCACGGGTCAAGCAGATGCTAACAAGTTCCAGTCTTGGATGTTTTACATCATGTCTCAGATTGTTGATGGAACCGAATTCTATGACTGGTCGACATTCATCAATGATAGTCTCCACCAACAAATACTTGATTTTCAAAGGGCTCATGAATTCCACATGATTTCATACCTTGTGTATTTGATGGCTTTTCAGGGTTAATTCAGAGGTTTGAATGTTGTTGGAACTCTGGGTATTCAGCATGTTTATCATCATTTCCCGCAGTTAGAAATTTCTCAAGTTGAACAACATTACCGATGGGTGAATGATGCATTCCTGATGCATGCAGTGCGAGATATGGATAATGAGTTGCATATACGGTTTTCAACAGATGCTAGAATAGCAATGCATGGGCTGATTGGTTTATCCAATTTTCCACTTTTTCCTACATCAAAGTATATGGCTTCTCAGGAGAGCCAGCCATGTTGCCGAGATATCCTACAGATGAAATAGCATTTATGGAATTTTTGAGGCAAGCCTATGAAGTTCATACATTTTTGCGTAGCAGACGCAAGGCAACTTTCAATTTTCCACTTGGGACGAGTATTTACAGATGCAGATCTGGAGTAGATGCCAAGGCAATTGGTAATGAATCATCCAAGTATGGTCTTAAGTTTTTCGACAGGAGGTCTTCATATGATCCTCGTGGTGTTTTTGCATCACATCTTGGTCAAAATTGTACGCACAAGCATGTAGTTGAAGACTTCTGGACTAATTGTGCTGATGAGTTTGAAGTGCGAGAATGCAATTACAGCAGGTTTACTCTTCAGCAGATGTCTGATATCCTATCAGAAGATGTAGAGGGTTTGATAGAAAATGGTGAAGTTCTACTTCCCACATATTTTAGAGACCAAGCTGAGCAACAATCGTTGCCACCAGTTAATTGGTCAGTAAAAGAGAACACTTCCATTGAGGAAAGAATGAGTCGAGTCGTTAAAAACAGTTGATATTCTTGAAGGATAAGCAAAAGGATGATATTCCGGTAGCAGAGCCGCGAGTTGTGCAACCATCAGAGCCTTCCACTTCCAAACCAAAACGAAGGGTTAAAGCTATGAGTGTTATTCCAGAAGGAACAAAAATGGCTAAGTTAAAGAGGAAAAATGATGAGTCTCCAGCTCATGTCCAGCAGGAACAACCAGTAGTTGAATTAGAAGTTCCTGTTGAAACAATGCCGTAGGTTGAAACGTTACCTTCAGATCATGTCTCTCCTCCTTCACCGAGCACTTCTCCTATCCACATAGATTCAGAGCCAGATTCGCCGGTTCGTAACTCTGATGCACATATTAGTTCATCAGGAGCTGATGAGGTTAGAATCGAGTTTCAAAGAGAAGAAGGCTCATCTTGGCTTGAAAACATTCTGGGAAAGAAGAGGAGAAAACCCTCATATCAACTGGATTTAACAGAGCTTAAAAGCGTCTACCAAGACACACCAGACAAGAAGCTGAAGAAGCAGGTTCGCATTGAAAAGAATGCGGATGGAGAAATAACCCTTGAAACTGCAACACCGCCAGAAGATAGAAGTGCTGATGATATCGAGGTTGATGACTTCACGGTTGTCAAAGCTAACCTTGGTAGAAGTACCCACCATATAGATGTAAATCTCTTAGAGGTTGCAGCGGATAATTTAAAGGAGAGGGTGTTGAAAGATGGAGAAGACAAAGCAACTCTCAAAGCTGAAGTTAGGCAGCTGCGACAATATATTTCCAACCTTTTCCATGGCACATCATAGGCTAATTTATTGCTTCCACTGAATCTTAAATCACCAGCCAATCAGCGGCAGTTCAGTCAGTTGGTCCTCTATGGGAAGCACATGAATAATTGGGTGGAAGAATTTGTGATTAAAGGGAGAGTTGTACTTTCAGAGTTTTATCAATTAAAGTACAACGCTCATGATTTACGCCAAGGCACCAGGGGTTGCAGCAGACCATGGCAGAAAATAGACCGGTGTTTGAGATCATTATCTTTGACTTGAAGATTGCACTTGATTCTGTTGATTCAACGGAGATAAGAAGACAGTTTCTACTTGGAAAGTGCAATATCTTTTCACAGTAAAAACTTATGACAATATAATTTCAGAGTTGACAGAATGGAAAGAAAAGGTGGTCAATGTCCTCAAGTTCGTGAGATCTTTTGTTTCTCAAATCCCGTGTTCATATGACAAAGAAGATGGTACCCTATATGATCTCAGGGAAGTGCAAGTAGAGTTCCAGACTCTCGTCCGCAGCAATTTTAATGATAATATCAGTGCTGGGAAGATGGGTCGTTTTGCCGCAATGACAGTTAAGTTTGACAAGGTTGTGGGCGAAGTTCATGAATTTCTTCAGATGGTTGCCAATGGTGAAGAAATGTTAGAAAATCAGAATATCATTCTAGAGAGTATCAGTGTTCCTGGCAAAGATGTGGTCACTTGCTTTTTAGAAGATATTGTTTCCCAGAATATCAATGGATGACATCACCAAAAAGCAAGAATGTTGATGAGGATGCATTTCAAAAGAAAGCAACTTTAAATCAAATGCTTTTTGTTTTAAAGCATTCACTTTCATCCTAAGCTCATCCATTCTATATTTAGAAAGAAATCACTTTGTAATAGTTGGAGTTTTCTTTGCTTTAAAGCATTTGTTAGTTGTAATCTTTGTCCTAGAATAGTAATAAAGCTTGCGAGTTGGCAAGTTAGGGTTAATCAAAGAGATTTTAGGGTTTCCTACTCCTTTGATTATAGTATAAATAAGGGCAGCCTTGCCCATTGTAAAGGATCGACTTTTGTGATAACATATTTTGCTGTGCCTATTCTAGCCTGCAAACTTTGTTATTTCAAGTGTTTGTTCACTCTGTGTAACCTGTTCTTCGCTGTTTGATCGTTTGTTGTATGCCTGCCTTTTGCTACAGTATTGCTGTCCTGGAGTTGTGTGAACTTTGTGATATTGAATAGAAGTCTCATGCCTATTTTTGCTCTAATATTCTATCTCGGATCATCAAGTTTTGTCGTCAGATGTGTGGCTTCTGTAACTTTTATTTTAGCTTTCATCATTAAAGTACTATAAGTCTTGTGATGTAAATTTGGGAGAAAATTGCTTAAGTTTTTGTTAAAACAATCATTCCTTGTTCACTTTTAATTTTCTTTGCTCTGAATTTACTTAGGAGATTAAAAGCGTCGTAAGTCTATGCTTAGTTGTAGTAGAAGCTTTAAAAAAGGAAAAAACCTCTTCTGCAACGTTTAGAGTTTTATAACCTTGTGCTCGCAGCTGAGAATAAAAAAGAAGATAGGCGAAATTGGTTTAATTTATTTTTTTAGAGAACATCAGCAAAAAGGGAACTCCCCCTTCTAATAGGAGAGCAGTTTATTTGTGCATAGCTGTCCGTTTCCAACTTACATTCCAGAGGTGCGCATTGAAACGCCAACAAACCTCAAGCTTCTGTTCAACTAAGCAGTTGTTTTTTCAAGTTCCTTAAGAAAACAATCTCAGATTCTAGCTTCTCGCAATTTTCTTCCTTGATCTTTAGTTGAATTCTTACCTCCTCTTCTATCCTTTTTTCCTCTTCAAGTTGAATCTTTAGGCTGATGATAACTTTTTCTGATTCTTCAAGACTTATTGACATTTTTATTCTTGAATCAACTTTTGTTTCAAATTCGTTTTCTTAAGCTTCTTGATTTCACTTAAGGCACAAATGAGTTCTTCTTCAAGATCCACTTCCCCATCCATTTTGACAATTTCTTCCTCTTCTGAATCCATCTTTTCTTTTCGTTCATCTTCATTTTCCAAGGCATCATTGTTTGTTTCTATTGCCATGAAGAAAATTTCTTCTATCACTATTAGAGATACATTCGTTGCTCTCCTCAGATGAGCTACTAACCCCTTTGGAGTAGAGACGTTTCTTGTGCTTATAGAAGTTATTCTTATTTTCATTTTTACTTTGTTCATAGCTCTTTTTGTATTGATGATGTTTGCTTCCTTTCATTATGTTATGATCTTCTTCATCATCACTACTTTCATTTTCTACATATGGACACTTAGCAGCAAAATGTCCTACTTTTCCACAATTAAAGCATTTAAAGGGTAACTTACCTTTGTATTTGCCGGATCCTTTATTGAGCTTTCTCACAAAATGAGCTTCCTTTGCATCTGATTCATCGCTGGAGCTATAGCTTGATTCATGTTCTTTATTCTTCGTCTTCTTCGAAGCTTTGAAGACTACTTCTCTGTAATGTTCCACCCTAAATTGAAACCAATTTTTAAAAACACCCACAAAGGATTTTGTCTTCTATCATGTAGGCATTCCGTCAAACACTTTGCATAGTAATTGTTTTAATGTATTTTCAATGTGTTTGGGTATGGGATCATTCAAAATGCAATTTGAAACAATATTTATTCAAACAAAAAATCCACAATGTATACAAATATCATGAACATCACAACAAACCCTTTGCATGCTTAAAAAAACAATTAATAACAACAATCTAACCTCAAACTCCAACATTATATATTGATCTTCAATTGCTATGTTTGTTGTTACAAACTCAAAATTACAACAGTTGTGATATAATATCAAATGGTGTAAATCCACAATGTTATTATGCTGCTGTCACATAAATACATGTTGTAGCTTGAAACAATGGTGCTATAGATGAAAATATGAAAGATCTGCCTATTCCACATCTCCCATCACCACCAAACAGTAATATTTTCCAGCTGTAGCTACACTCTACTCCAAATATTGTATACTGGATGTAATGGAAGCCAAACATCCCACAAATGCTACCGCAACTCTAAATAAACAATTAGCTATGAGGCAAGAATGATAAATGATAAAATCAACTTCAATTGTAGCTCCATACCCTTAACAATAACTCTTAATCACAAATTTATTATTTGAAGAATCTCGAATAAATTTGCACAGTAAACTTTTCGCGACTAATTCTAGGAATCATCAAATCCTCTAACCAGCAATCCTTTAGCACATTGGCAATCTCTGAATGAAATTGTTCCAACGAAATCTGAGGGTTTTCATTCCCAAACTCCAAATCTTGAACCTACTGTCGATCCCTAGATGGAACCACACTGTTGAAGACAGAGGGTTTTCGTCCTAAGCTTCAAGAAACCATTGGTTTTTCGTCCCGCTAGTAAGAGTTGCCCATAGGCACAATCTCCAAATCTTCTAAGGAGATTAAACAAACTTCTGAATATCCCAAATGAGCTCTCACAACCTCGTTTTATACTTTTTCTGCCGAACTCTCTAGAAGCTTATATTTTTAAATTCACTTTTTTAATTTAAAGTCCCTTTTAGCTCCGAAAAAGACCTTTTATTAAAATAATGATAATTTGACATGCAAGGTCCCTGTTTTATGCATCCATGAATTAAAACATTTCATCCTGGTTTCAATGAGCTATAACACTAAGGTGCTTTTTAAATATTTTAAATAATATTTGGTGACCTTAGTAAAATATTTAAAATAAAGTCATTAATACACCCATTTTGTGGAAACTGTCGGAATGCATCGGAATCGAAGACTAACTACACTGGAGTGATCCCGATGAAGAATAATGAAAAACAGAGCCAATTGGGCGACTTACTATAAATAGATGCCCTCTCCAAGATTCTTGGAGAGCACACCAGAAGCTGGAAATCACCCCGGAAAGTGGCATATGAGTCCGCTAGACCATCTGAGCTCATTGGAATCATCAAATAACTCATCTGATAACGTTGACACATCCCCAAGGTCAATGCCAACTGCATTGCAAGGGAACCTGAAAATGGGGACTTTACAGTTTGCCCTTCCCAAAGAGTACTTGTCCTCAAGCAATGCCTGCACAACACCAGAAACACCAAACTAAACCAAACTACAACCACATGTGATCCCAAGGTCCCACGGATCTATAGTACCATCTATTGAAGACACTATCCTGCAAGGTACCGATACGAGAGATGTCCTGAAAAACTTCTGTAAGAAGGGCAATCAGATACTGCATCAACTCAGTCAACTCCTCAAGAAATTGCTTTTTGCACAAACCCAACTATAACACTGTAAGAATACGCTCAAGAGAGTCAACATCAACTCTCTCATTCCCATCAGCTATTGGATTGCAAACCCAAGTGATCCCTAGGTTCCAAGTTAATCTTAGAAAAAAAACCACCACACTGTTGCTACACCACTCTGATATAAACCATAAAACCATTGTGCCACAACGCTCTCCTCTCTTGGAACTTCCAAAAGTAATCATCTCCAGACCCAAACTGAAACATCGGTAAGGGCTGAAACCCATAGCATGAGACATCTCCTGCTGAGGCATCCCAGTAAAGTCCATGACTACCATCCCTGTATCAAACATGATCCTTGGCAATAGGAAGAATAGTCTGCTCAACCCAAAAACCAAACTCTCCCAAAAACGAAGTGGACCAATCACTGTCACAATTCTGAAATTTGCCAACAAGGCAATGCCTCTATTGTCATCAATTATAGTCATATCATCGAAACTTAACCTCCAAGTGTTGAAAGAAAAGTTCTTAACACACCAACACACCCAAACCACTGCAATCAATAAGGCATCATCTGACGATATGCACACTATCCTCATAAAGTATTTGTAGTACCTATCACTCACCAGGGTGGAAGCAATAAATAGAGGAACTGTGTCTGGAAAAACTCCCACAACCATCTACCCTAAAGCATGCCAAAGCTCGAAATCAATCTTACAAAAAAATATCACCATAACCAATGTGGAAATGTAAGGGTAGTGGTAATTATTCTGAAATCCTACTGAAAACATAGGAGAGATGAGTATGGAAGTAACCAAAGAGTCATCTATGATAAAATCACCTCCAGCAACCAACTCCAACCACCAAATACTCCATTGCTGGTCTGAAAGAACAAACCAACACAACTGCGGGCCAAGAGCTAAAGTCATGTGTAGGCTGATCGGAAAGTGGACAGCGGTGCTAACACTCACTGTTACAACTCCAAGAGCCTTCGATAGATGAATCATAGCATGCGGAAATTTCCTGCCTTGACCCCACATCGAGAATAGACTATCAAAGTTTACATCACAAACCTTCATAAGATGGACTCTCTAAGTTAGAAAGGTCTGAAGTAAACAATAATGATTGCTGTCCAAAACTGAAATTAGAGAGGTACAATCTGATTTTAGTGCTCTACACCAAGGACAACAATGGAACCAATAAATTTTCCAAGTATAAGCATGTGTGAAAAGCATTGTGCTGCACCAAATCAACTTAGAAGTGGCTGAGAAACACTCCCAAGCAATTTCCAACTGAAAAATTTCACTTCCTTGACAAAGAATAATGTGCCAACTTCTTTGAATGAAAGCAAACCAAAAAATGAATTGGCTGACTTGCCACCAAACAGCAAGCTCAAAACTGAAAAACTGATCCAATCTTTGCCAAGGAACACACCCAAGAGTGACCAATCGTTCACTAACCCAATCCTTACTTAAAATTTCTCTCCAATCCATTTGTAGATGAACAAATGGAATCACCAGATGGCTGGTAAGGGAAGGAACAACATTATTAAGTCTGAAATTTTGATCATCATCCCTCCAAAGATACTCTTATGACTCCCAATAATCTCTGACATTTCTTGTTGAGAATCCCAACCATCGATATCCAACCAAGAGTGATCTCCTAGAATCAATACATCCCATGAAGGAAATACATCACCAACTACATATAAAAAGCATGCAATATTACTCATCAACTTAGTTAAGGTATGAAATGTGACACTTGTTGGCAACTCCAAAACTCAAGACCAAACCTCAATCAAGAATGAAGCAACTCATAATGAATACCAATAAGGAAATGATTCTCAACTGAAATCATCAATTTGCATACCCAAGTTACCTTCCAATTCCTCATGTAGCAAGGAATGATGATGCTTCCATGTGTTATGTCATCCCAAATGCAAACTTCATCTGTCTCCTCATTTGCACATTTCATATCCGGTGGTCTCTCAGGAGGTTAACCAAACTCCTCAGAAAGTGAACATGAGTCAAAACCAAGCTGAGTACCACACTCCAGCGCAAGTTCTAAACCTTTTCCCGGATCCCATACCTTGTTAATTTTTCCAAGTGCAATACTACAACTGGAAATAACTCCATCATCCAACTCAAAGAGTGGATTGTCATAAGTCATATCAACACCCATCACAAATAATGGGTTATCAACAATCACCACAAATTTATTCTTGCAATCATATTCATGCAAAGGAAATGAACTGTTGCTATGATGACTCCAAGGCTGCCCCAAATCCCCTGAGCCTTTCCATTATCATTTTTAGTAGTAAATTGTGGATCCAAATCATCAAAGTCCCTAAACCTCTACTCAAAGGTAGCTTCATGTGTTGGTAAATCAGATTTGTTCTCAAGAAATAAATCAACACCATTAATGCCATCCTCCATGCATGCATTCTGTTCTAAAATCAGAACATCATCACGATCAAAAGGAAATTCATCCCATACAGGATCCTCATCATACTTAGGTGTCATCACACTCGGATCCCATGTGTTAAAAGGCTGATTGCTTTGTTCATTGTGCTCCTCCTGTGATGTTGTCTTTCTAAATAAATCACTCTCCAACTCACCAATACTGATGTCATCGTAAATATCTCTCCCCATAGGCTTGGTTTGAAAGTTAAATCCAAGGCCACCTGTATTAACGTCACCAGAATAAGATAAAGGATCATCAAAAGTTGTTTTGAAGTCATCATCATATTTGCTTTCTCCATGCCCTTCGTCTGAAAATACATGAGTGAACTCAACATAACCATCTGCTCCATAGGAATCATCACTAGTTGAATCCGAACTAGGATCCAAAGCTGATATTTTGTCCTTTTCTTCATGCACCACCTCATCCATAGTAGCTGCATGCATGACCAAAGAGTCATCCTGAAGCTCTATCACATAGTCCTCATGAGTCAAGGCACCATTTCCATCCAAATGTTCTGCTATAATCCTCTTTTCATTTTCCCGCTTCTCACTATCCCAGAAAAGTTTGAATTTCTTATCACATTGATCAATCACCCTTCTAGCTAATCTCCCTTTAACTAATGGAATTCCAAGAATCCCCTTCTTCCTGTTAGCTGATAGAATAGAAAACAAAGACTGTGACACATCTTCACTCTCATTAATAGTCAAAGCCATAATGTTTTGCATGGCTGCCATAACATCGTCATCATGTTCTATCCTGATTGAAGTAAAGAAATGGTGAAACATGCTATAAATCAAATCATGCAATCCCAAATCCAACACAAGGTTACTCAATCTGATTTCTACAAATGTTTTAAGTATAGCAACCCTTCTAGAAAAATGAGAACATGTGATATCATAAATATGTTATCATTGTATGGAGTAGTAGGAGCTATAATGCTCATGATTTCACTTAAACAAGAAGCAACAAGTAGTCTTGCATCATTATCTCTGTGTCTCAACAATTTTCTCTTACCCAAGGAAGTCACTATCGGTTTCATATTTGCTTGCATTCCCTGAGAAGGTGATTGATTCACCATGTATAAACAACCCTCAACTTCCTCCAAAGTACTGAGAAGAACATCTTTTGGCTGATATAGGTCTTCAAGATCCTCACCTGCATGGTAAAGCTTTACTCCTACCTTAACATACATGAATTTTGCAAATGAGATTAAAGCATGACACTTTTCTCCCATTGCTTGGTATTCCTTCAAAATTTCTCTTTCTATGAGTGGCTTCATGATTTGCAACCACTAAACAAAACTTTTAGCTGCTGAAATGTTGAATACTAACTGAGGAAATTGCAACAAAAGTTAGAACTCCAATACGCTGGCAAGAAAACTGACTCTGATACCACTGTAATGGTTCCACCCCAAATTGAAACCAATTTTTTCCAATACCCACAAAGAATTTTGTCTTCTATCATGTAGGCATTCCGTCAAACACTTTGCCTAGTAATTGTTTTAATGTATTTTCAATGTGTTTGGGTATGGGATCATTCAAAATGCAATTTGAAACAATATTTATTCAAACATAAAACCTACAATGCATAGAAATATCATGAACATTTCAACAAACCCTTTGCATGCATAAATAAACAATTAATAACAACAATCTAACCTCAAACTCTAGCATTATATGAACATTTCAATTGCTATGCTTGTTGTTACAAACTCAAAACTACAACAACTGTGATATAATATCAAATGGTGTAAATCCACAATGTTGTTATGCTGTTGTCACATAAATACATGCTGCTGTAGCTTGAAACAATGGTGTTGTAGATGAAAATATGAAAGATCTGTCTGTTCCACACCTCCCATCACCACTAAATAATAATATTTTCCAGCTGTAACTACACTCTACTCCAAATATTGTATACTGGATGTAATCGAAGCCAAACTTCCCACAAATGCTACCGCAGCTCTAAATAAACAATCAGCTATGAAGCAAGAATGATAAACGATAAAATCAACTTCAGCTGTAGTGCCATACCCTTAACAATAACTCTCAATCACATTTATTATTTGAAGAATCTCAAATAAATTTGCACAGTAAACCCTTTGCGATTAATTCTAGGAATCATCAAATCCTCTAACCGACAATCCTTCAGCGCACTGGCAATCTCTAAATGAAATTGCTCCAACATAATCCGAGGGTTTTCGTCCCCAAACTCCAAATCTTCAACTCCCTATTGATCTCTAAATGAAAGCACATTGTTGAAGACAGAGGGTTTTCGTCCTTAGCTTCAAGAAACCATTGGGGTTTTCGTCTCGTTGGTAAGAGTGGGCCACATACACAATCTCCAAATCTTCTAAGGAGAATAAACAAACTTTTGAATATCGCAAATGAGCTCTCACAACCTCCTTTTATACTTTTTTCCACCAAACTCTCCAGAAGCTTATATTTTAAAATTTAGTTTTTTAATTTAAAGTCCCTTTTAGCTCTGAAAATGGCCTTTTTATTAAAATAATGATAATTTGACACGCAAGGTCCCTATTTAATGCATCCATGATTTAAAACATTTCATCTCGGTTTTGACGAACTATAACACTAAGTTGCTTTTTAAATATTTTAAATAATATTTGGCGACCTTAGTAAAATAATTAAAATAAAGTCATTAATACACCCCTTTTGCAGAAACTGTTGGAATGCATCAAAATCGAAAACTAACTGCATTGGAGTGATTTCGATGAAGAATAATGATAAACGGAGCCAATCGGGCAACTTACTATAAATAGACGCCCTCTCCAAGATTCTTGGAGAGCACACGAAAAGTCGGAAATCACCCCAGAAAGTGGCATATGAGTCCTCCAGACCATCTGAGCTCATTGGAATCATCAAATAACTCCTCTGGTAATGTTGACACACATCCACAAGGTTAGTGCCAATTGCATTGCAAGGGAACCCGAAAATGGGGACATTACATTCTTGCTTAGATGGCTTTTGCTTTTCGGTCCTCATTTCATATGCCGTGAGGATCCCATGCAATTCACCCATTGTCATTTTATCTAGATCCTTCATTTCTTCAATGGCAGAAACTTTGGCATCAAATCTCAAAGGCAAAGACCTTATCACCTTTTGTACAATCATTTAATCTTCAATGTTTTCACCAAGTCCTTGGATGGTGTTGACAATTTCATCCACATGAAGGAGATAGGCTGCAATATTTTCTTCATCTTTCATCTTCAAGCTCTCGAATTGTCTTCTATGGGTTTGGAGCTTAGCATTCTTAACTTTGTCATCACCTTCATAGATGTTTTGAAGTTTGTCCTAGATTTCTTTCACTGATTCACAATGCATTACTTTGACAAATTGTGATTCGGATAGATTATGCAAGATATCATTCATGGCTTTTGCATTGTTTTCACTAGCCTTATTTTTAGCCTGATCTGTCGGTGGAGTTGATGGAGCTTTATAACCATTCACTATTGATTGCCAAATATCAAAACCTAGAGCCATTAGATAAGTTCACATTCTTATGCTCTTGAATGCATAATTTGTTCCGTCAAACAATGGAGCTCTATTTGTGGAGAAACCTTCTTGACTAGCCATCTGTGCTCCCAAGACTACCTTCTAGTAGTTAGACTATTGTTGAAGGAATCCACTCTGATACCAATTGATGAGTTCACACTTATAATGAGAGGGGGGGTGAATCAGTATAAGACAATCTTTTACTTATTTAAAACTTAACAACCACAATAACAACAAACACATAAGATCCACACAATTAAGAACACAAGATTTACATGGAAACGTTTTCGGGGAAAAACTATGGAGAAGGACTGCTTGGATCTACTGTCCAAATCCAGTCATAATAAGAATAAAAATTCTCTTAAAAATATTTGTAGGCACCAACCCACTGAAGACACCAATCCCCACTAATCTTTGTAGGCACCAACCCACTGGAGACACCAATCCCCACTACTAATCACCAACTTAGCAAGAGACACCAATCTTTTCTATTAGGAGGCACGAACCTCCAAATGAACAAAATTTCTGCCTTCTTGAATATATCTTCTTCAATAGATGATGATCATTTGATGGGAACCTTCATAAAATCTGCTTGCAACTTCTTCACACATATTTTCTTCTTCAAAAATCTGCTGCAATAAGTCTGAGCTTTGCTCTAAATCTGAATGATATTGCATTTTATTACTTCACAAAATCTGCTGCAATAAATCTGCTCTTCTGCAATAAAATTGTTTTGTTAATTGCTTACTTTCTTTACCTCCAATTCATCTTCTATTTATACCCCAAACATGCCTCTTTACCCAATAGGGTTGGCCTTCTCAAGTGGGGTTGGCCACATAAAAATAATAATAAATTTAATTTAATTCCCAAGAAGGGCAACTATACCAATAGGGTCGGCCCATATAAAATAGAAATAATTTTAATTTATTTTGAATAACTTGAGAAGTAGGTGCCAAAATTAGATGAGGGCGATCAACAATCATGAGCGCCAAAAATAGGATTAAACCATCACGGAGGTCGACCAACATTTGCACATAAATTAATGCTCTTTCGTCTTCAATAAAATACCTCCTTTGACATTAATGACAACAATATTTCCAACAGGAATAGGGAGGATGATGGTCTCACAACCCTTTACAACACTTTTTACTAATATTCAAGGTTGTGCCAAACTTAGGAATAGGCTGTAGCAAGCTTTTCCAAGCCTATAAAAGGTTGCGTTGGAAAATATTAAAGCTCCAACCTCCTTAATATGTATCGCTTTCCTCTATAATTTGGTACAACTAGCATTTGGGCCACCAAAAAGTATGGTTAGGGTGTAAACCCTCACACCATTAATAATTTCTGATTTATTTGCTTTTATGATCACTGCACACATTGCAATATATAATTTGTATTATATTTCAAATGCACCCACAACACTTACAAAATCTCCCAAATTTGTATTTGCCTGTAAATCTCACAATTTGGCAATAAGTCTTTCCTGAAGCAAATACCCAAAAACATGTAAATAATGATATATCTTTCTGCACAAACCCTTCAAACCTGCACACCTGAAATTTCTTCACAAAATAATAACCAAACCCTACAAAATAAAAGTGGCACATGCGTTCATCACAAAGGCAATCTCTATATGAAATTGCTCCAATTTTTTGCATTCAGCACAAGTGTGATTTATGTGTGAAATCACCATGACCAACTAGGAGGGATCTTTCAACTTTGAAACCAGTGATTCACAAGAGGGTTTTTGTCCTCAAGGAATTTGGGGGAACAACAGTTCACTCCTTGAACAAGGCAACATCGAAACAAATTATCAATTCATCAACAACCCTCCAAATGAGCTTTGACGCCTTTTTATAACCTTCTGAAGAGAATATTAAATTGCCCTTTTAATTTGCCTCCATAACTCCCTTTTTGAAAATATTAAATTAAAAAATACTTTATGGAGCACATCCCCTTCATATTTCATGTCAAAATAATAATTTTTTCCCTCTCCAAAGATCTTTTTGAAATAATGATAATATTTCATGTGCAAGATCCCCTTTTCTAGGTGTCCATCTTTTAAAACACCTAATTACCTTTCCAACAAGCTATTACACTAAGTTATCCTTTTAATATTTCCAAACATTAGACAACTTTAGTGAATTAATTAAATAATTATTGTATAGCTCACCCAAGTTGCGGAAAGCACTAAAACTGCATCGGAATCAAAATCTGATCACACTAAGATGATACTGAAGATGTAGGACGATGATTGGAGCCAACCGGGTGACTTACTAAAAATAGACATTCTCTCCAAGAAGTTTGGAGAACACACCGAAAGCCGGAAATCACTTCTAAAAGTGTCAAGAGGGTCTTCAAGACCAAACGAGTTCATTGCCATCAACAATCATCACTGCAAAACACAACTTGAATGCTCCAAGAACCTTGGAGTTCTCCTCAACACACACCAAATTGCTTTGGTCAAAACTTGGAAATTGGACAAAAGCTCACAAATCAATATTGCTAAAAATGGGGACATTACATGCCATGATTTTAGCATAGTTCTTTATGAATTTTTGGTAGTATCTTGTATGCCCCAAGAGAGCTCGCACATTTCCCTATGTCTTGTGTTTCTCTAGTTGCATGATCATCACATCTTTGTTGAGTCTATCAACATACCTTCCTTGCATATGACATTTCCCAAAAATGTCCCAAAAGGTGTTACAAAAACTCATTTCTTTAGGTTCAGCAATATTTGCATTTGCCAACACCTCTCTAGCATTAATCACAATTAAGTGACATGATCCTTTACCAAGCCGGATGCTGTCCAATCATCAATGTATACCTATAAGAACTCATGCAAAAAATCCTTAAAAACAGCAACAATAATTTGTGAGAAGAGTGCTAGAGCATTCTTCAATCTGAAGGGGATCATATTTGCTTGCTGTTGCTATTGGAATTCTACTGATGCTCCTCCAAGAATGTTTTTTTTCGTAGTTAATCTTTAGTTTTGAATGCTTTTAAATGTTATATCTTTCAACAAATTTCTTGTAAATATGTGCACATCATTATACATCCTCATAGGTAGTTAGAGAAGGAAATCCTCCCCTACAAATAGAGGAGGGATGTCTCTTGCATACTTCCCCTTATCAATTTCTCCATGACATTTTAGGGATAACATAGCTTGAACCTTGTGAATACAACTGAAATGCAATTTAAAGGCACATCGTCAATGCTCAATAAAATCAATCCTGCATTGTTGAATGTTGTTTACCAAAGATGGCTATAACAATAGGATGTTCTATACCAGACCTTGATGAAACTATGGTAATAAATACCTTGAAAATCAAAATGTACATCTGAAAAATTATATGAAATAGTGATTATTTGCTACTAGGGATAGTTAAATTGCAATGTTTAGAATTTTTTTTTTTTCAAATGCATATGAAAAGAATCAAAGTCTACCTTGAACAATGTACTGATGTATATCAAAGTCAAACTTTGCAATAACCTAAAAAAAATTAGTACTGTTGATGACTTAGCAGATGTTTCATAGTGGTCATTATATTGGTGACAACTCTTGCAAATTCCGCAATGGAGAGGCCTGGGTGAAGGTTCTTGGTCCATTTTATGTGCACTTGAATTCATCTTCAGAATTTGTAGATCCATTTTTACTCTGGGCAGATGCAAAGCAGCAGGTGCAATTTATTTACACAAATCTATCAAGTGATAATATATGCAAGCCTTGATCATTAATTATGAATCAAATATGTTCAGAACTCAAGATCTTTACTACCTATTTCTTTAGGTCTTAGAAGTCAATATAATTTAATGATAATGTCTATTTTTTATGCATTGTAATTCCACAGAAGCTTTATGAAGAACAAAGTTGGCCATACGATTTTCCTGCTTCTCCTTATTTTCTAAAGAAAGAGGAACGGTGTTCTGTCTCTGGAAGATTTTTAGTTGATGATAGGTAAGTAATGCTTTGTATTTAAAGATCTTAATAATACATTCTGCACGTATTGATATGGAAAAAGGTAGAATGATGATGGAATAATAGGGAAAATGCAGAAATCATGCAATGAAATTTTAATGGATTACAAAGGTCGATATGATGTTAATAACTTATACTGGGAGACCAAATTTAATTTCATTCTCTCTCAATTCCATCATTCTTGTTTTGATTTTGAGAAATAGGGAATGTTATGTAATAATGATATGTTTGAAATAAGGATCATATTTATAGTCTTCTAAGAATTATCATGCTTCATGTCACGATATTCATTTTTTGGATCTTTATGTTCGATGATCATCTAATTTTTTTCTTTATCGATGTGAGTACACTATTTTCTTGTTGTTTTTCATTAATATTGACAAACATGTTCTTTTTATCACCATATTATCTGGAAATTGTATAGGTTTTGTTTTGGTATTAATCAGAATATATTTCCATTCATGATAGTCCATCATTTAAGTTCTTTCACACAAAACATAGACTCTACATGCATGAGTGGATTACATGGCCTTCTATAACCTGATTTCCCAGAAGCTTATTCTAAGCAGACGACTCTCCTTTCTTTTAATAGTCCATTTTCTTTTCTTTATAAGATAAAATACATTAACGATGGCTTTATTTCCCTTTAGGCCAAAATGGTTTGTATAATCTATTAGAATATGTTTACCTGATTAGAAAAATGCTTCCAGTCCATCCATTTGGTTTTCCTGTTTGTTGTGACTCTTGGTCACGTATCTCTGCAGTGTGTCAGTTATACTACACTTATATTGCAAAAATATCACAATTAGAAGGCCAATAAATGGCTCAATAGTTCTTTAAAAAGCCAAGAACTACATAATGTTGAACTTAGCCTTAGCAAAAGATGGTATCAAACAAGCCTTTATGGATAGAAATCAAAATATTAGGTCTACATCGGTGACAACTTTCTACAACAAGTTACCCCTATTGGCATGGGATAGAGTTTGTAAACCGAAATTTGTGGGTGGTGCTGGAATAAGGGACATTGCAATTCAAAATTTGGCCCTAGAGGCAAAATTGGCATGGAAACTTTATTCTTCTCCTTCAGCCAAATGGTGCGAAATCTTGCAGTATAAATATTTAGATTCTATGGATAGCTGATGCAGTCATGACCAGGGGGTCTTATCAAACCGCCCAGTCACGCAGCAACCCAACACAATGGAAGCACAAATTCATAAAACAAAGAACAAAAATCTGAATTTTATTCATATATATCATAATTACATTCGTTGCAACAGTATTCATGAATAAAAACTATACATTTCAACCAAGTGACTCTTTTACAATACATTCTTTCTCTCCCAAGTCACCCCCCAACAGAATACATCCATTTCCTTATATACATCGGGTTCAAGGAAGTTGAACTGTTTCCTCCAGCTTTGGATAGTTAGAAACATGGGAAGTTAAATTGTTCAATTGTCTTGGCAATTTGATCATCTTCCAAACTTTCAAACTTCTCTATCAACAGTTAGTGCAAGAGTGCAACTTTAAATCCGTGTGGCCTAAACGAGGCTGCGTCAGTGCGCAAGAGAATTCTTTATTGGCACTTTAGCGCAAGAGCGCAACTTTGAATCCGTGTGCCCTAAGCGAGGCTCTGCCAGTGCACAAGAGAATTTATTTATTGGCACTTTAGCGCAAGACTGCGACTTTAACTCACGCGCCTTCAGCAAAGCTGCGCTAAAGACTTCATCAACATATATCCTCCTTCGATGTTTCTCCAAGTTCTTGAACTTGTAAGATTGCCGAAAATAACATGTTTCGGCCATTTGGCAAATTGGTGAACTTGAAAACTCTTGAACCTTTCCTTGGTAAACCTTTTCGGCGAATCGACAATTTAGCAAACTTTAGAACTTTCGAACTTGGCCTTAATGATGCCTTTCGGCGAATCCGATTCGCTGATTCACCGTACTTTAAAACTTTCAAACTTGGCCTTAATGATGCCTTTCGACAATTTGGCGGTTCGGCGAACCATGAAACTCTCAAACTCTTCGGCAAATTGACACTTTCACAAACCTTTGACTTTTCTTCTTCGGCGAAATGTGGAGTTCACAAGCTTGAAAAGTTGTCGAAGATAGAAAATGAACTAAGTCTTTCGTCTTTTATCTTCCTTTGTTCTTTGTGTTTCCTTTTAAATCAACTCACCTATGTTCATTTGTTTTCTTCAATCTCTAGATTTAATTGAAGAAAGCAAAAGTATGTTTTAGATTAAGTTATTCTTTTGCAGTACTTGAAAAACTTCTTATAGGATTGCAGAAGAGCTTGAATTGCCTTGTTCTCGTGCCTCTGAGAAACAAAAAGACAGGATTACTCGTATTGTCTTTTAAAATTTCTTGTCTGAGGGAGCTTTCCCTCCTAATTCGAAGAACAGTTTTATTGTACACATTGTTCCGTTTTGTGTTGCATCGAAAGGTGCAAATTAAAATGCTAACAATCCTTAAGGGCGGCCTTATAAAAAAATTCGTCACTTTTGTTTTTGTTATTGGTATCCACTCCATTCTCGTCAACTTTGTTAATACTATCCTTTGTAGCATTTATTGGAGCCTCCATTGATTTAGTGCTTTGCTAAGCACGACACTTGGAGGCTTTGCTAAGCACGACACTTGGAGGTACTTACCATAACCAACTTCATCTACCAACCTTGAAAGGAGTTGGGCAATTGACAGGAAAGAAGGCAGCAAACACCATAAAAAGACTGGGAAATCACACAAACAAAAGATAATATTCAAATAAACTTCAAAAATAACTAACGCAACATCAATTATTCACACCACAAAACAACAAACATGGCATATTGGAGAGAGTATCAATCAAAGAAAGCGTAACCAAGAATGGTGAAATATACTAGCTAGAGTCAACCTTAACAAGGAATGGAGCATCCAAGAACACCAATAGAGGATGAGTCTTTGTCTTCCTCACCAGTTCTCAGAGCTCTTTCCTCGTCTTCCCCAAAAATCACTATCTCTTACATATTTGTAAATCTAGAATATAATTTTTAAATTTCCCCATTGTACTATTGTTATGTTAAACTGCTCAATATAATTGCCCAATGGATTTAGAAAGGCATAGATCAAAGTCACTTGGACCACCAGATTCTATTTTAAAGTCATTCCCTTTTTGTTGTTTGTTCAAAATACTTAAATTAAATAATTGTTGGCTTTGGGGGTTTTATTGAATATTTTTGTATGTTTAGGGAAAATGTCTTGCATATCCATTCATAAGATTGACTGTTAAGCATTTCTAGTAGTTTTATTGAATATTTTAGGTAATTTAGCCTGTTGGATTGGAGCAGATCTGAACATTGTTAAGATAATATACATATATTTTCAGAGTGAATGTTTGTTTGGGGGAAAATGGATGCTGATGGACCATGTTCAACAAATTTAATCTACAAATTCTTGCCTTATTTGATTCATTTTTTAGTCATATTTTTTGAGTTCCTTGTTAGAGAGTCAATCCCTTAATATTAGAGTCTAAGTTGAGTGGAATCATGTTCATTCATATAGTTCGGCATTGAAATCTTGGGACAATTGATCAGTGACTGTATCATTTAGAATGCGACCTAGCTGATTTTGTGGGTGAGTCACAGTCAAATGCAGCACATGAACTATCCTTCTTGCTAAAGGCGGCCTCCCAATCACTCCCGCTCACGTGGCAAGAGCCAATGGATCGAAGGCAAGATTGAGGGGTTGTCCTCTCTTTCTTCAGGGAGTAGGACGTCGTAGATGGTGGTTGGCTTTCGCGCTATGTGTATGTTCAGACGGTTGTTTTGTGGAGACGTTCGATTGTTGTAGTTGTGATGATTATATGACCCAAAGGGTCACGAGTCCTAAGTCTCCCTAGCCTAGCACAAAGGCTATTTTGTTCGTTGAGAAGTCTCTGTCATTCTAGTCTCCTTTCTTGATCTTTTAAGATTTGTTGAATCAAGGGCTGTTGCTCTCTAATTCATTTTGGGTGTTCTAGTTCTTCCCTTGTTTGTTCTACGTTTTGTTGTTGAATTGGATGGGGAAGGTTTTCCCCAATCTCGTCGAGGACAGATTTAATCCAATCTTCCCTAATGCCAAGGCACATTGGCAATAGGGGGAAGTGTTCTTTGTCGTTGAATGTGTATGATGTTGATGTGTACCTCGTGATGTGATTGAGGGTTTTCTTTTCTAAGTTTCCTAATGTTTTTGTACTTTTCTCATGCAATGCAATCAAAGATGTATGCAAACGATTTTTGATGCCTTTCTACAAATTCAAATAAAAGAAGTTGTTTAATTAACTAGGAATTGAAATATGTATGCAACTATATTTGTTTTCCAAAATGCAATCTAATACTATGTTTTTGTGATTTTTGTGGAGCCATTTGAATCTTATATAAGAAATTGAAATTTGCAAGAATTAAAATGAATATAATCTATGAATGAAATAAAGCTAGTCTAACTAAATCAAAGAAATGCTAATCTAATTGAATGAAAGCAAAACCTATCAAGGAAATAACAACACAATGATTACTTTCCCAACAGTCAAAGTGTGAGCTAATTACAATTTGAAAACATGAAAAACCTGGTATGATGAAGATGGCAGCGCTTGGCTTGAGCCCTCAGAAGTCCTTTCTCAACAACTCTCTCTCTTCCTCTATAGCAGCAGGGTCCTCTTGATGACAAAAGTGACAATGGGAGCAAAATGAATAGAATGGAAGCTATGGGAGCTTGAATGACAAACGGGCTATAGCTTGAAGCTTAGAATCTTTGAGATGAAATGGACATAAGAATACCTACAAAGCGCAATGGCTTGAGCTATGAAGCTAAATGCGAAAATTGAAGAGGCTCATAGAGTCCTGCACGAGCATAAATGCTATGGAGACAAAGAAAAACAAAGAAAAACAAAGAAAAGGAAAGGAAAACAACAATACTAAATTTTGCCTCCTAAGGGAAATCTTTGAAGCTTTTCAAAAGTGAAAACTAAAGAAAGAAACTAAGAGGCTTAAAGACCTGTGAAGAAGCTTGGAAAAGCTTTTGAAGATGAGAAGAGCATTCCCAACCTTAAGAAATAATGAAGAGTTGAGGGATATTTATAGGTGTGAGGAGCACAACAATGGTGGAGATGATTGGAGAGTTAACTCATTTGATTGAAGAGTTAACAGACTTGATTGGACAGTGAACTGGGTTTGATTGGAAATGAACTGGCCTTGATAGCCTTTCATACAAGAATGAGATTGATTGGGAGATGAACATAATTGATTTGGAATTAGAATGGAGTGACTGGGAGTCTTGAATTAGTTAGGAGAAGTTGATGATTAGTTAAGAAAGTTGATGTAATGTCTCCTACTTAGTGTAGACAGTTAGATGAGAAGATTAGCCTATTACCAGGTTTCCGTAGGCTAATGGCTTTGGTTAGGGAGCCTAATTGGATCATTTCACTAGGACTTACTATTTATAGTAAGTCAAGCAAGAGGGTTTACAGGCAGTGTGGACTGACTTTCTATTTATAGCATTGCCGGATTGGAGCACCTAGCCTTTGGTTTGTGGTTTCAAGATGGCTAGGGAGTTATTTGTCGATGTATAAGATAAATTAGATATTTAACTTATAATCTTTATATGGCTAAAGTGACTTTATTTTATTAAAGTGACTTAACTTGTGAAATGCAAGTTATAACTTAAAGTGATGTTGCTAGGAGTTGGGCGTCCCTCATGGAGGAATGGGGACTTAATGAAATTAAAAAAAATTAATAAAATATTCCCTCTTGGGCGTTGGAGGAGAAGGGGTAAAAAGGAAAAGTGAGAGCCCATTTGAAAATTATTCATTCACTTGCAAATTTGATATTGTCGTACAATACTTTGAAGCTTTGGCTTTGAGGGTTTGAACTTGGATTCTGTTGAGACGAAAACCTCTTGAGGATCACTCTCTTCGTGCTTGGAAGACAACATCAGGAGGGTCTTGGGAAGCCTCATCTAGGGGTTTCATCTGTGTTTCAGTTGATTCATTTTGGTGAAGATTCGGAGCTGAAATAGATATATCTCATTCAGATTTTTGTGTGCAGATGAGGGTATGAACTTCAGGGAGAGATTTATGCAGTTTTGGAGGTGTTAGTGACTAATTTTCGCTGGGCCGTACCTCTGCTAGGGAAGTCCGTACCATTTATTGAGGTCATTGGAGGTTGTTTGGTACTCATTTCTCTTTCTTGAAGGTTGCCATTGGCTTGTCAACAGATTCAGATCAGAATAGTAGCATATTGAAGGGATTCACACTTGTGTTGGCTAATATACCACTACCTTGGGGGTCGTACAACAATTGGAGTGGCGTGGGTCTGCTGGAAGACCCTTACATGTTATTTTGCAACTTCTATCTCTTATCCTTGGCCCCTAGGAGAGAAGAATGCTTCTATGTTACTGAATATATGATAACTTTCATTATTGAGCATATCAGAGGTGATTTATAGTCTATGCATTGCTGGCCCATACACAACGGAAGTACGAAGTTGTATATTTGCAAATGGGTATGTTCTTGTAATTCATATTTATGCATAATACGAATTGGGTCTTTGTTATTTTGCTCGTATCTATCATAGTTTTTCTGGGTTATTGTTATATGCTTTATATTCTATGGTTACAATGCAAAAACAAAACATGCAAACACACATATAAACCCTAAACCAAAACAGCAGTGAGGGAAACAAAAAATTGGCATACAAAACCCTACCAGAACCGTGCATATTACAGTGGTATCAGAGCAGAAAATCTTGCCATCCTGTGAGGTTACTTGAACATGCAGTTGGGTTTTGAGTGATGCAGCTAGGGACTCACCAGTATTATCTTAGACGAAACAGGTCACAACCAGATCTTGAGGTTCCACAGCATATAGATCCTTTTGCAGGTTCTGATACAGTTATCGTTCCCGCAGAAGTAATGGTGGGCAGAGACAGGGAAGAGCCTAGCACCCGAGAGATGTTGAATGATTTGTGTAGAGGACAGAGAGATGCAACAAAATTTCAATCAAATGATGCAGTTGATGACCAATAATTTTCTCAAGAATCCTGGTAATAATAATAACAATAATAACAACCATGACAGGAACATTAACAATAATGGTGACAGGCACATTGGTGACAGGAACATGGGTGACAAGAACAATGGTGATGGACACAGATATAAGGATGTTGAGGACAAGAGACATGAGGGAGAGGCATCGCTTAATAACAGAGGGGCTACTTAGCACACAACATATGACAGACCAGTGATACCCACCTTCACTCCTAGAAACAATGCACTTGAACCTGAGCCTACCCAGTTGGAGTTCTAGGATGTTATAGTCAGGGATTGGGGAGCATCCAGTGATGAGTTCAGAGCAGAGATGTCTTTCCGTGAGTACTCAGACTTGCGGATGAAACATAGACCAAAGGGTGGTAGACAACAGAACGTAGAGCTGCAGAAGGTCATGTTGATGTGTTTTTCTTGCACATGCAAACTCAAAATAAAATACTAAGTATTCTATCCTCTCTTGAACAAAGTCTCTCGAATGCTAAACAATGTGATCAATTGAGACAACTCCAAGGTTCCTGATTCGTGTTTTTCTATGGATAGACTCAGTTGTTGATGTGATCATGCTGGTAATCACAAAGGGACTTACGCTGAATATGCTCCTTATTCCACTCGATATGTTATTTCTTCCTTATGAAATGGAACTTCTTGAACAGGATTACAAAGAAATTGCAAAAGGGTCAAGGTTTAGAGAGAATCTACTCTACTTCTAAGTACAATGAGACAATGAATAATGCCAAGATAGACAAATTCCTTATAACAAGCTCCACTTTGCCATGATGAATTCAACAACTACGTAGAACAAGTGCAATCTCCTAAGGATAACTAAGGATTTTCATATTGCAAATACTCATTTGAGTACCCGTGGCTAGCACAACTCGAACAAACATCGACAACCGAACTAATGCAATAAGTTGAGTTCAGGCTAACTTTTCACAACAATTTGCTGACGACAAACCATTAAAAGTATGAACCTAGGAATTCATCAAATATCTCAACACAAACCCATCATATCAATGAACTTTCTAATCTTATTTTACTCTACTTGGACACATTTCTCAATCATCTACGAGAATTTGAAACCATGCCAACATCCCACAATCACACAAATCACCATGCAAGGCAACAATGAGCTTGTATTGATTTAGGAAGCATTTTACAACAATTTCGCATGTCTATTCAACGACTTTGAAGAATTTCCTCTACTCTACCCCTACAGAACTCTAATTCTAATATCTAATCTCCCCCTTTACAAATGAGAAGAATGAGCTTTATATAGAGCTCAAGAATTACAAGAACGGCCAGGATTGATTTGCAAATCAATGGCCCAGATTGAGACAACAAGGCAGTTTGTTACAACAATTTGCTATTTTTAGACATGAAAGAAGGAACAAAGGCACGTTTCCCAATGTGATAAGTAACATGTCAAAATGTGATTGGCCTGATAATGTGTACATGCCACCTTAGCATTGAGCAAACCAGTTTGATTTTCTCCCTGTTCACATTGCTTGGAATAACTTCCCAAATGGTATCATCTTTCATGGAATAGTCTTTGAACTTGGATTTTCACCTTTGGAACTTTGCATCCTTCGAACTTGCAAATTTGGGATTTGGGATTTCTTCTTGTTGTCTTGATGTAATTCATGGATTTGCTTGATGCTCATGCTCATTTCTCATCTTGTGACACTTGTTCTTGCAGGATTCCTTCATTCAGGCTTGTTGATGACAGTAAGAGATGTCTTTGTTCATTACTTCCTAGAGTAGATTGCATGCTGCTCGCTCTTGATCTTCTTAGCGCATGAAATGAATGATAGATGATCCTAGAGCTTGGATGTGGAACTTGACTTTTGAACTTCCGAATCATGAAGCATACAAAGTGAAGTGGTGTTCTTCCTCCGGAAATGAAACCTTCTTTAAAGTATGATGATCTTGATATACTCTTGATGGAGTGCAATACTCGGAGCTTGATCACTTATGACACCTTCATCAATCGTTCGAACTTCCTCACGTGCTAGCTCTCGGCATTCTCCTTCTGGATCCTTCATTACCTGAAAAAATGAAAATTGACAAGTCGTAGTAGTTGAACATGAAAGCATAATATCAAATTCCTTTTCCTTTATGTATGTGAAGAAACCGAAAAACAATTCACTGAATTTCATAATATTCCTATTTCATCCTATGCATAAAACTTTTTCAACTTAAACTAGATGGAGGGAAGATAATCTCATCTTGAAATCTGTTCTTATCTGCACTTTGCTTTTGGACACTCCTGCTTTTGGAATTGAATGATTGATCTGCTCAGAATTTTTTTGCTTTTTCAGTTTGGATTTGGGTGTAGAATGAAGAGTTTGAGCCTTTTGCTTGTTAAACTCTCAACTTCTGATTTGTCTTGAAGACTTCATTCTTTTGTCTTCATGATGAAATTCGTGATAACATTTGCCTTTGACACCTGATTTTCTGCTTTTTTGCAGCTCTGCTCTGCTTATTAGTGTTTGAGTTTGAATGTTTAAAATGACAATTCCAGCTTCTATATACATAGAGCGCTCTAAGTTCTCTAGGGCAGGTCGGCCTACATATGAAATACTTTTTATTAAACCCAAATTTCCTGCCTTTTAGGCCGACTTGGATCATGGTTTAGCAAATTGATCCTCAATGTCAAGGGCGGAAATTCCTTGGAGTGGAGCATTGTGCGCCCTTAGACATTTTCTATACTTAGAACATTTTTTGGTTTTTTGTTTCCTCAATTACTCTTCTTCCTATTGGCGAACTCCTCGATTTGGTGACTTCGCAAATAATCATGAATGAAATCATCTCCTTTGTAAGGGTGGTTATTGTATGTTCATAAGAACTCTCCCTCTTTTCATTTGCAAGCCTTCAAGTTTACTTCTGCTTTTGGCGAATTTCCTCTCAATCTCCATGATCTTACACTCAACTTTGTATTTACTTTGGAATTGCATTACAATGGGAAATTGTTGAAAAATGGTCCTGAACAGCAATGCATGTGTAATTTCTCTTCATTCAACTTGGGCGCATTATGCAAGGTATAGAGCATTTTGCGCTCTTCCTTGAAAAAGTTTTCAAGTTTTGAAATCTTTCACTTAGCATTCTCAAAACAATTGTTGGATCTTGAAGTGTAACAATACCTTTTTATCCTTTGGGCGGAAATTCCTTAGCCCAGAGCATTATGCGCCTTCATCCTTGAAGAACATTTCACATCTGATTGACTCCTTGACACTTCACTATCAACTCATAGTGGAACTTAACAAATTTCATCATCATTATCTTGGGCAGAAATTCCATGCTCTAGAGCATTTTGCGCTCTCATCTTGATTATTACTTCATACACCTTGAACATGACTTCAAACCCTCACTTCAAACTTTTCAAGATTAACTTAGATTTGTGACATTTCACATTTAACAAGCTTAAACTCATGCACACCTTGGGCACATTTTACATAGGGCAGAACAATTCCTTCATTCCCAGCTCACCCTCTAGCTAAGGCGCAAAATGCTTGGGGGAGAGCATTTTCCCCACTTTGCATACACCATACTTAGTCAATTCTTGGAGTTGTGTCCAATTCAATCTTTCTTTCCTTGGCAAATTTCTGCTCTTACTCTGGTGCTCTTCTCTAAATTTTCTGCCTCTTCAGATTAAATCTAAGTGTGAAATGAAGAATTTCAGTGCTTCCCTTGTAGCGCTGCCTCTCTTCCTTCTTGTTTTTGGGAAATTTGCCTTACTAAAATCTGCCTTTCTTAGTGAAGTTCTGCTCCTAAAGTCTGCCCTATTCGCTCCCTTTTAGCTCTGCCTATTTGTTTTTGAAATGAATGTGAGAAATGGGATTTTAGTCTTCTTTATATGCATTGCAATTACCTTCAAATGAGGTCGGCCTAATGCAGGTCGGCCTCATTTTGCAAAGATTTTTTAAAATCTAAAAAAGACTTAATTCCCTGCCATAGGCCGACCTTGTCATAAGCTGAGCGGGTTTTGCAATGCTAAGAACATTATCTTGAGCGGAAATTGTAGCTGGCAGAACATTATGCGCCTAGAATGAGCAGCTTTTGGAGTTGTAAGAACATTTTCCTCATTTTTCAATTTGGAAACTTATCATTTTTCTTGCAAACATTCTTCTAACTCCCTCCACATTGGCGGATTTTGAGAGCATTATACACCTATGAACATCTTGCCTTGTGCATTTGATCATGACTTCAAACTTTCTCTTTGCACTTGCAAAAACATTATGTGCTCTACCTTGTCTTGGAGCTTCAAAACAATCATTGGTATTTCAAGATACTTGCATTACTTGAGCGGATATTTCAGGGGGTAGAACATTATGCGCTCCCTCTTACTTGCACTTGGACTTCATTCCCTCAGTGACAAATTTCATTTTCATCTGTTAAACTTTGACATTTCAATGAGCAGAATATGATTTGAAGGAGCGGATTTTCCTTATTAGCAAACATTTTCCTTGTTTCATCACTAAGTTATAATAGAGGGAGGGCGGATTTTGAAGAGCCTAGAACATTATGCGCTGTTTTGAAATTCCTTTACTTCTTTACTTCTGCAAGTAAGATTGAATTTTTCTTCAAAGAAGTACTTGATTCTATGTGAATTCTCCTCCCTTATTTTCATTCAACAACAACTTCACATTCATTTGTTGAAGCTTGACTTATCCTTTGATCAGATTTCTGATCCTCAAATTGCACTTAAAGGAAAGGGCGGACTTTGCATGGGTATGAGCATTATCCTTCATTTTGCATTCATCATACTTAGTTAAATCTCCACACTTTGATCTTGAGCGCCAAATGCAAGTATATGTGCATTTTCCACCTTGTATCAACCTTTGACAAACCTTCACTTGGAGCTTCAAAACAAGATTGGAGCCTTCAAGATGCTTCTCACTTAGTTCAACTTCTTCATGACTACCCAGGGCGGAAATTGCATGGAGTAGAACATTTTCCACTTCAAGTTGGGCGGCTTTTGAAATCTCCAGAACATTTTCCTTACTTGGCATCTTCAAACTTAGTCATTTTCCCTTTAATTTTCAAATGTTAAGTGAATCTTTCACCTTGAACTTCCTTCATCACCTTGAACATGGATTGAGCGTCAACATCCTCCACACCTCATGCATTTATCATGAAATCCCTAAGGCACATAATGCAAGGGGCAGAACAATTTCCCAATTTTCAACTCATCTTCTAGGGCGGATATTGCTAGGTGCAGAACATTTTCCTCTCCTTGTAGGGCGGATTTTGAAAGCTCCAGAACATTTTCCACCTTTCTTACTTAGACCCTTTCTTGTCTTGACGTTTCAAAATCTATCATTCAATGCATGAAATTAAGTCGAGGACTATCCTTAGTGTACATTTCTTCTTGGGCGGATTTTGCATGCTCTAGAACATTTTCCTCCATTTTCCTAGGTGCATATTGCATGGTGTAGAACAATTTCCGCCCAAGGTCCAAGACTTCAAAACTTTTTTTGCCTGATTTTGACTTGTCCTGGATGGAAGTATATTTAAAAATATATTAAGTATATGCTCAAATATTTAATTATATGAATTTCCTATACTTTAAATATTTTGAAATATACTTCCAGGATGTTTGAGATAGGTCCTGGATCCATGGGATTTAACATGCAGATTCTAGATTTCTAAGGATCCACCTGATTTCAGACTTAGTCAATTTCAGGGCTCAGAACATCAAGATTCTAGACTTAGTCGATTTCAGGGCTCAGGACATGCATCAGAATGAGAAGATACGGACTTCTTAGCCAGAATATATCGAGACTTGGGCAAAACAACACTACCAAAACCTTACAAGCTCAAAGAAAACCTAAACCCTAAAGCAAAGCAACGACAGAAAGCAGAAAAAAAGGGGGTCCCCATTTGCAATGGGGCGATGTGTGATTAGGTCACAACAGGTCAATAAGCTCAATATACCACTTCGATGGGTCGGGAAAGACCACTGCCAGAGCATGCGTGCAGAAGCTTGATAGCTTCCTACAGCTTAGCCCTATGCCTGAGGAGGAGGCCATTACATATGCAACTTTACACCATGGGAAGGTGACATTGGGACATGACGAGATCACATCCTACGCAGAGTTCACTGGTCATCTCATAGATTCGATAAGGACCCCGAATTGCAGTTTAAGGAGTTGACACAGCTCAGACAGTGGGGTTCAGTAGAGAGCTATATCTTAGAGTTCCAGAAGTTGTTGGTTATGGTGACAAATATATCAGAATGCAAGCTACTAGTTCTCTTCATTGATGGACTCACTGATCCGTTATGGGGTTGGATCAAGGGTCTTAACCCACCCTCTCTCCACGAGGCTATGAAGAAGGCTAGAGACATGGAATCCTCATCATCTAGAAGCAAATTCCAATCAAAGGGATTTCCATACAGGAAGGACAAGGACAAAAAGCCTTTTCAAAAAGAAACCAATCAGCCAAGAGAGAGAGAAAGAACTAATCAGTTAAACAATGACCAACTCAATGAGTACAGAAGGAAGAAGCTTTGCTTTCACTGCAGGGAGCCTTGGGATCCTTCACACAGATGTCTTAACATGCCTAAAGCAAAGCAGATAGAGTACTTTTCAGCAGAGGAGTCAAATTCATAGCGGTTAGATCAGCCATCAGACAAGGAGGATAGTGATGAGGAGAATGCATCATAGGGTAGCAGTGACAATGAGGGAGTGATGGCACAATTTTCAGAGATAGAGGAGTCCTTAGCAGACAATGCATCATCACCTTGATAGATACAGGAGCGACACATAACTTTATTGATGAAGGGTTGGTGGCTAGACGAGGGCTCAAGACAGAAGAGTTTGAAGGTTTCAAGGTAATGGTACCTGATGGCTTCAAACTCACATGTACCAGAAAGATTTTTGGGTTGAGCATACAGATGGGAGAATATGAGCTTAAGGACGATTTCTATGTTGTGGGCATGGGTGATACAGATGTGATATTGGGCATGCATTGTATGATGACCATTGGCGAGTTCACCATGAACTTGAAGAACATGGAGATGAAATTTGAGTCCAATGGGAGGAAGATAGTGCTTAGAGCATTGTTAAATGGAGGACCTAGAGTAGTCTCTCTTCAGAGAATGGAGAGGATGTTGAGACATGACCAGGTAGAGTGGGCAGTTGAATGTTTAAACGATCATGCCAGAGAGTCCCCAACAACCTAAGAGAAGCTATCATCCAGACATACAAAAGTTGTTGACCAAGCACAACAAGGTGTTTGGAAGTATACCACCAGGAGTACCACCTGACAGAGACATCGAGCATGTCATTGAGCTCGAGGACGGGTCTAAGCCCGTGATTACTACTCCCTATCGTCATCCTAAGAGGCTCAAGGATGAGATAGAGAAGACTATCAAGGAGCTGTTGGAGATGGGTCACATCAGGCCAAGCAAGAGCCCATTTGCATCTGCAGTAGTATTGGTCAAGAAAAAAGATGGGACCATTCGGATGTGCATCGACTACAAGGCCTTGAGTAAGAAGACTATAAAAAACAGGTATCTTATTCCCCGCATTGATGAGTTGATAGATGAATTGCATGGCACATGTTATTTTCAAAGATAGATCTGAGATCGGGATACCATCAGATTCGGATGAGGGAAGAGGATATAGAGAAAACAACATTCAGGTGTCATTACGGTCACTTCAAGTTTCTGGTGATGCCGTTTGGGTTGACCAATGCTCCAGCTACTTTCTAGAGTTGCATGAACCAAATCTTCAGGAAACAATTGAGGAAGTTTGTATTAATCTTCTTCGATGACATTTTAATTTTCAGCAGGACATGGGAAGAGCATATGAGACGTCTGGAGGAGGTTTTGAGTATCCTTGAGAGTGAGTCCTTATATGCCAAGGAGTCCAAGTGTGACTTCGACATGACAGAGTTGTTATATCTGGGTCATGTAATCAGTGCATATGGTGTGAGGGTTGATCCAGTGAAAATCAGGGCAATCATGGAATGGCCTCCACCAATGAACCTCACTTAGCTTAAGGGGTTCTTTGGATTGTGTGGATTTTATAGGAGGTTTGTGAAAGGCTTCTCACAGACAACAACACCACTAACAAATTTGACCAGGAAAGGAGCCTTTGTGCAGACAGATGCAGCACAGAAGTGTTTTGAACACTTCAAACATTTGATGTCTAACTGCCCAGTCTTGGTGATCCCCGATTTCTCCAAACCTTTTGAGTTAGAGTGTGATGCCTCAGAAGAGGGGATAGGGGCAGTTTTGATGCAGGAGAAACACCCAATTGCGTTCGAGAGCAGGAATCTTAGGGGTGTGGAGAAGAGCTACTCGGTATATGACCAAGAGATGTTGGCCATAATGCATGCATTGGCCAAATTCAGACCTTATCTGGTTGGTGGGAAGTTTATCATCAAAACAACATAAAATATTTTATGAACGAGAAGGATCTGAATGATCGACAACAGAAGTGGGTCAGCAAGCTTTAGGCATATGACTTTGATATCGAGTATGTCAAAGGCAAGAAGAATGTAGTTGCAAATGCATTATCCAGGAGACCCTACTTGTGTTTGCTTGGAAATATATCTATTGATTGGAGAGAGTCAATTTCAGCAAAGTATGCTAAAGACTCTTGGTCAGCAAGAGTCATTGAGGGCACCATTCATGATGACAGGTATTCTGTGGTGAATGATTTGATAATCTATAAAGACAGAATATTTTTGGTGCCTAACTCTCAGTTCAAAAATAAAATTCTAAGGACTTTCCATGATACACCTATGGCTAGCCATCTCGGATTCTTCAAAAATTGCAAGCAAGTACGGGAGAGATTTACATGGAAAGGACTTAAGAATGAAGTCGTTAAGTATGTTCGAGAATGCCCAATCTGTCAGCAAAATAAGAATGAACATGCTTACCCAGCAGGATTACTATAGCCACTGTCAATTCCCAATCAGAAGTGGGAATATATCTCCATGGACTTTATCACAAGGCTACCAAAGGTTCAGGGGAAGGATTGCATCTTTGTGGTGGTCGACAGACTAACCAAATTTGCACACTTCTTCGCCATCTTAGTGACACATACAGTAATACAGGTAGTTGATCTCTTTTTCAGGGAGATATTCAGATTACAGTGGATACCTAAGGGCATTGTGAGCGATAGGGATAGTAAGTTCCTAAGCTTGTTTTGGCAGGGGTTGTTCAGATTGTGTGGCACTGAACTAACTCCCAGTACCAATTAACATCCACAAACTAATGACCAGACAGAGATAGTAAACAAATCGATGGAAGGGTATCTCAGAAATTATGTGTCGGGGCAGCAGAAGGCATGGATTAGATGGTTGCACCTAGGGGAGTACTGTTACAACACAACTTATCACATGTCTATCAGGATGACTCCATTCAGGGCCTTATATGGGTATGATACCCCTTGCTTCATAGATTTGCTACTTGGTGATAGTAGAGTGCCGAAGGCAAGAGACTTGTTGCAGGAGAGCCAAGACATCATGAAAGAGCTCAAGGAGAATATTCAACAAGCACAGAATCAACAGAAGCTCTATGCTGATCAACACCGAGTAGAGAGGATTTTTGAGGTTGGAGATTTGGTTTACTTGAGGCTCCAACCCTACAAGTAGTCCACTCTAAAAAGGAGTGGGGCGGAGAAACTAAAACTTAGGTTTTATAGTCCGTTTAGAGTAGCCAGGAGAGTGGGCGAAGTAACTTATGAGCTTGAGCTACCAGTAGACAGTCTGGTGCACAATGTGTTTCATGTTTCCAAGCTTAAGAAAGCACTTGGCCATAATGTGGTTCCTTCAGCTGAGCTTCCACCATTGGATGAGGAGGGAAAGCTAATCTTAGTTCCAAAGGCCATCATTGATACACCAGAGAGGAATCTTAAGAGACGGATCATCAAGGAGTACCTGGTGAAGTGGAAGAACTTGCCAGTTGAAGATGCAACGTGGGAGAGTGAGCAGATACTTCAGCATTCTGAGCTAAGATTGCTTGAGGACAAGCAATTTTGGGGAGGGCAGACTGTAATGTCCCCTACTTAGCCAGACAGCCAGATGAGGAGATTAGCCTATTACCAGGTTCTCGTAGGCTAATGGCTTTGGTTAGGGACCCTAATTGGATCATTTCACTAGGACTTACTATTTATAGTAAGTTAGGCAGGAGGGTTCACGGGCAGTGTGGACTGACTTTCTATTTATAGCATTGCCGGATTGGAGCACCTAGCACTTCGTTTGTGGTTTCAAGATGGCCAAGGAGTTATTTGTTGATGTACAAGTTAAATTAAATATTTAAGTTATAATCTTTATATGGCTAAAGTGACTTAACTTGTGAAATGCTAGTTATAACTTAAAGTGATGTTGCTAGGAGTTGGGCGCCCCTCATGGAGGAATGGGGACTTATGAAATAAAATAAATTAATAAAATATTCCCTCTTGGGCGTTGGAGAAGGGGTAAAAAGGAAAAGTGAGCTCATTTGAAAATTATTCACTCACTTGCAAATTTGATATTGTCGTGCAATACTTTGAAGCTTTGGCTTTGAGGGTTTGAACTTGGATTCTGTTGAGACGAAAACCTCTTCAGGATCACTCTCTTCGTGCTTGGAAGACAACATCAGGAGGGTCTTGGGAAGCCTCATCCAGGGGTTTCATCTGTGCTTCAGTTGATTCATTTTGGTGAAGATTCGGAGCTGAAATAAATATATCTCATTCAGATTTTTGTGTGCAGCTAAGGGTATGAACTTCAGGGAGAGATTTATGCAATTTTGGAGATATTAGTGATTGATTTTGGCTGGGCCGTACAGTCCCTTTGCTGGCCGTGCCTCTGCTAGGGAAGGCCGTACCATTTATTGAGGTCATTGTAGGTTGTTTGGTACTCATTTCTCCTTCTTGAAGGTTGCCATTGTCTTGTCAATAGATTCAGATCAGAACAGTAGCATATTGAAGGGATTTACACTCGTGTTGGCTGATATACCACTACCTTGGGGGCCGTACAGCAAATGGAGAGGTCTGGATCTGCTAGAAGACCCTTACATGTTATTTTGCAACTTCTATCTCTCTTATCCTTGGCACCTAGGACAACAAAATGCTTCTATGTTACTGAATATATGATAACTTTCATTATTGAGCATATTGGGGGTGATTTATAGTCTATGCATTGCCGGCCCATACACAATGGAAGTACGAAGTTGTATATTTGCAAATGGGTATGTTTTTGTAATTCATATTTATGCATAATACGAACTGGGTCTTTGTTATTTTGCTCGTATCTATCATAGTTGTTTTGGGTTATTGTTATATGCTTTACATTCTGTGGTTACAAACTTACAATGCAAAAACAAAACATGCAAACACACATATAAACCTTAAACCAGAACATCAGTGAGTGAAACAAAAAATTGGCATACAAAACCCTACTGGAACCTTGCATATTACAGGTGACTCACATAATCAGGTCTCTATTTCGAGCAAATTTGGGCCAGTATCGGAAGAAATCATGCAAGTTAGAAGATGACAAGGTTGCCCCTTTCGGGAAGTGGGTCGCCTCTTTCACTAGGGCAAGTCACCCCTGGAGATCTTGCTTAAATGGTTGGGTCGCTGAAATATCCCGAATAGGATATTGACCAAAATTTCTGATTTTTTATCTTTCAAATTCTGCTTTCAACTAGACAAGGACAATGAACATATATGCCACAAAAAGCTCCAATAACAAAACAATTATGGATCCTTATGATTGTATTTTCAAACATGAAACTTTTCCAATGAAGACATCATCAAATTGCAAGTAGTAACATGGAACAAAAACTGATTTTCTGAGATGAACAACTGCTGCTATAAATGATGCACAGCATGGTGGGCTTCAAAAGGTTTTAAAAGGTACAAAGCATTGATTTTGATAGATCACCTAAACACTCACAAATTCACTTCCATGAAACATGGTTTCAAAGGCTACAAATACACCAAATGGAGGTTTCAAGACACCAAGCTTTCAATGAACCTTTAATAAACCTTAGGCATCATAATATTGATTGGATTAAGCCAACCAAACTCCCTTAGAACCCTGGTTCCTTCATTATCCCATCGTTCATGCCCAAGAGGCCTATTTGCTTGTAGCACTCCAAATAGAGAAAACATAGCATAACTTTCAGAATACTCTTCAAACCCACAAAAGAATTGGCATTCTAAATACCCTGTTGGCTTGCCTTTAACATATCCAACAGGTGACTAGGGTTGTTTTGAAAAGTAACCTCCAAAATTTGACTGTTCCGCTGTCCTAAAGGCCTAATTAGGACAACAAACTAGGTTTTTCAAGTATAACTTTTAGGTAAGACCTCAAACCCAGAAACAAATCACCTTTTCAGATACCCTTTATGGTTCTCTTCAACATACTAAGAAATGGGGTGGGGTCACTTTGTACGGACTGTCCCAAAAAATGTCTGTTCTTGCTGCAATTAGGCCTAATTCAGCTAGTTTGCATGGGGGCTTATTGAATCTCTATACTTCTGCCTCCAAACTTCTCACCAAGGGTCAAGACACATCAAATATGGTTGGTACATGCTTATTAAACCATTTCCCACTCTGTTCCAAAGTCTTTTCTTCAAACCCTAACTTCTAGCCATGCATTCATGCTCAAAAATCATGAAAAATCCACTAGGACAGCAACAAACTTATGCAACTTGCCTTCCCCTGCACCTGCAAACACAATCAAATTGAAAACAACCCAAACTAACCCATTCCACCGATTTACAAAGGTTTCCATCGGTGGAATGGCAGTTTATTCCCCTTTTAGACTCTCAAGCCCTTAAAATGAGGGTTTTAGGACAATTTATAGAAAAATGACTCAAACAAGCTTAAATCTCAATGAAATTTCCTAAAATTAAGTTTATTTGAGAGCTAATACCCTATTCTATCAAAAACCAATAAAGATTATGGCCTGGTGATGTTGTACAGGCCGTACAATGCTTGCAAAAATAGGGAAAACGTTGAAATCTGTAGGAAAACAGAGTATTTATTCAAAAATTCTTCAAGATACAACTTTCTCCACCCTTTCTCGCCTTCACAAGGCTCTTTAAACATGTTACAATAGTTATCTTAACTGCCCCTTGAGTTTCTAGCGTCCAAAAACCTTCCCTTTACAAAGTGACTCTTCATATTCCATTTCTTGCACTTTTGCAATTTTGACAATATTTGCAAGGTTTTACAATATTTGACAACTTGACGCCACATTTTACCTAGAAACCTATTCAAATGACTCAAATGCAATAGATATGGTCCAAATATGACCTCATTACAAACAAAATACAACCAATAACTGAAAATTTACAAAATTGCCTCATGGAGACATGAAGTTTACAAGGTGCCCTCCCGAGCAAAATTTTACCTCAAGTCCTCTTGAGGACAGTGCTGCACAATAGATTCAAGCTTGTCAATATCATTTTTCAATCCTCCAAGTAGTCTTTGCACTCACCAACAACTGAAAATCTGCATTTGCCCTTTGTCTTTAACCGGTTCTTCATTGTTGAATGTTGTCTTTCAATTGATGATTGATCCCTGATCTGTTCTTCTTCTGAAAATGGCGTTGAACCTGCCTTTTTACCTGTCATTCAACCTTCTCCTACCATCCTAGCAACATGTTTCTCAATCCATTCTTGCATTTCCAAAATCAATTCATCCTTGACCTTCAAAGAAGAAAAATTGAACACCAACTCAATATCATTTCCCTCCAAAATCAAATGATGTTTCATACCTGCTATTTCAGCATCTCCATGGCTGCATCCTTCATGTGCTCTTCCTCATACATATACCTATCTCTCTCACTGCTTCATCACACAATCTCTCACAACATACTATCCATCTACCCAACAAAGCTCCTGGAAGATGCTTCCATCTACCCACTCTCTCTCTCAGTGGAGGAACTCTTGCACCTTCTCCCCAGCTTCATCTCTGTTGGAGGACAGTGATCATAGACCTCTTCCATGTCTGTAGCAAACACACCTCACAACTCTTTCTCTCTTGCAGCTTTAAGATGGACCACAAGCACCTGCAACCAACACACTTCACAATCCACCAGATTAACCAGCTTTGATACCAATTGATGCAGATCATGGTGGGCTTCAAAAGGTTTGAAAAGGTACAAAGCACTGATTTTGATAGATCACCTAAACACTCACAAATTCACTTCCATGAAACATGGTTTCAAAGGCTACAAATACACCAAATGGAGGTTTCAAGACACCACGCTTTCCTTGAACCTCTGATACACCTTAGGCATCATACTATTGACTGGATTAAGCCAACCAAACTCCCTTAGAACCCTGGTTCCTTCATTATCCCATTGTTCATACCCAAGAGGCCTATTCGCTTGTAGCACTCCAAATAGAGAAAACAGAGCATAACTTTCAGAATACTCTTCAAACCCACAAAAGAATTGGCATTCTAAATACCCTTTTGGCTTGCCTTTAACATATCCATCAGGTGACTAGGGTTGTTTTGAAAAGTAACCTTCAAAATTTGACTGTTCCGTTGTCCTAAAGGCCTAATTAGGACAACAAACTAGGTTTTCCAAGTATAACTTTTAGGTAAGACCTCAAACCCAGAAACAAATCACCTTTTCAGATACCCTTTATGGCTCTCTTCAACATACTAAGAAATGGGGTGGGGTCACTTTGTACGGACTGTCCCAAAAAATGACTGTTCTTACTGCAATTAGGCCTAATTCAGCTAGTTTGCATGGGGGCTTATTGGATCTCTGTACTTCTAACCTCTAAACTTCTCACCAAGGATCAAGACACATCAAATATGGTCAGTACATGCTTATTAAACCATTTCCCACTATGTTCCAAAGTCTTTTCTTCAAATCCTAACTTCTAGCCATGCATTCATGCTGAAAAATCATGAAAAATCCACTAGGGCAGCAACAAACTTATGCAACTTGCCTTCCCCTACACCTGCAAACACAATCAAATTGAAAACAACCCAAACTAACCCATTCCACTGATTTACAAAGGTTTCCATCGGTGGAATGGCTGTTTATTCCCTTTTTAGACTCTCAAACCCTTAAAATGAGGGTTTCAGGACAGTTTATAGAAAATGACTCAAACAAGCTTAAATCTCAATGAAATTTCCTCAAATTAAGTTTATTTGAGAGATAATACCCTATTCTATAAAAAACCAATAAAGATTATGGCCTGGTGATGCTGTACATGCCATACAATGCTTGGAAAAACAAGGAAAACGTTGAAATCTGTAGGAAAACAGAGTATTTATTCAAAAATTCTTCAAGATACAACTTTCTCCACCCTTTCTCTCCTTCACAAGGCTCTTTAAACATGTTACAACAGTTATCTTAACTGCCCCTTGAGTTTCTAATGTCCAAAAACCTTCCCTTTACAAAGTGACTTCATATTCCATTTCTTGCACTTTTGCAATTTTGACAATATTTGCAAGGTTTTTCAATATTTGACAACTTGACCCCACACTTTACCTAGAAACCTATTCAAATGACTCAAATGCAATAGATATGGTCCAAATATGACCTCATTACAAACAAAATACAACCAATAGCTCAAAATTTACAAAATTGGCTCATGGAGGCATGGAGTTTACAAGGTCCCCTGCATCAATAAATTAGAAAATGATGAAGTCTGAAATACATCAACAAGCATGAGCAAACAAGCCAAACATGCCCAAATACAATATCTGGTATAAACCCTAGGGTTTATACATACCAAACATATGCCAAAATGACCTTCGAATGATGGAACTCGCCCTCCAAGGTGTGGTGCCAAATCCATGGTTTGAAACCCTAATACAATGGATCTTCAAACACACAAAGATGCTGCTCCAATTGATGTTCTTCGGTCTGCTAGGGTTTGCTGCTCCAAAAAGAGGACAAATGATGTCGAATGATGCCACAACAACCTTCCAAAGTACCTCCAAGTGATGGCGCTCCAAAGTAGGGCAAAACCCTAACTCAATTGATGAATCTTGACACCAAAATCACTCTTCAACATGAGCAAATCAGATTTGATATGATGCTGCTCCAAATCTGAGTATTCTTCCAAACACTAACAGCAACAAATACCAAAAATCACCTCACAAACCAAATCGCTTCAAGCCTAGATGGTGGCGCTCAACTCCTAGGGTAAAACCCTAGCCAATATGCAATGAATCCCGCCAAATGATGGAGTCTTGAAGTCTGATCTGCAAATCTGAATATTCAATTCTGCTCTTCTTTTTGACGAATCGACAATGAAGTCCACTTATATCTCCGTCACAAAATCTCCCAATGATGAGCTAGGTTTTCGTCCAACTCACCTTGAAATGCAAGGGTTTTTGTCCTTGTTTTCGTAGCTCAAATTTCGTTGCAGCGAAGAGATAAACTCCAAATCAAAATGGTATAATAATCTAGATGCCTTTGAAAAGCCAAATGATCTTATATTTATACATGTTCCTTGTTTTTTTCAAAAAATTGGTCGACCAACCTGTTGGTTTTTCTTCTGAATCAGCATTAGGGTTTGCCAGTTCTAATGCACAGACAGATTCAGCCAACTGAATACAGGAGGTTGCGTGAGCTCCTCCCCTTCACTTCTGGTTCTGCCACACCAAGGGGGGTGTCCCTATTTGATAAAAGTATGACCTTGACTAGCTCAATGACAGAAAGATATAACTTGACAGCAACAGGCAGAATACTCTCATGTAAGGACCAAGATTTGTATAACAAATCACAAGGTTGGCAACATTCTTGGACATATATGTCTGGTTGGGTATGAGAGTACGCAGGGATCCTAATCCTACTCCTACAACTAACAGGTGGAAGGATGAAATGGTTTGATTTGATTTTTGGATGCAAAGTTGGGCATGGTATATAACCTCAACACAGAGCTAGATTGGTGCCTATCCAGGGCTTGGAGTCCGTTGACATACACCTGTGAATGATCAGCATGAATAACTAAAACTAGATTTCAGGGGGATATACATGATATCTGCCTTACAGATATCTCCCAATACAGAGTGTTAAGCTGTCTATACTTATGGCATCCCTATTAAAGTATACCCTTCCCAATATTCAATCTGAAAACAGTTTAATCTACCCCTTGAGCAGAAGTTAAAAGATTAAACATTCAACACAGGAATTCTATGTTCTAGAATCTCAGACATTCCTTGAATACCTGGACTCAGAAGAAAGATACATGCAAAACTGGAGACAGAATCAGCATAACACATGCAAACACAGCATTATTCATATAAAATTGACCATGAAATCAGTGGATTCATGCACAAACGTACAACAGGAGATACATAAACTCGCAAGTTTTGCTGCACAGAGCAACCAAAACCAGTTGTATCTTATTACAGAGCCAAAATGTCCAGTTTTCAACAACCAAAACAATGGTAACACAGTCTGCCTATATCGGCCAGAAAGTGTACCCACAGCAATTAATTACATGATTTTTACAAAAAACCGCCAGATACAGCCCATGAGAGATGGCGCCCATAAGTTATCAATGCAGTAGGCAGGAGAGTTGACAGGGGTGGCCTCGAGCCCTGTGCCACCATCTGGAAGTCTTCATGCTAAAAATCGGGCAGTTTAATCACTTGTACTGTCGCCCACACCCCTACTACAATCGCCATTGATGGCTCAACCACCCGCGGCCTACTTGGAAACCGTCGCACTGTTCAAAATGGAGCTTCCCGCTAAGAAGCGCTTCCTCACAGGTTCAAAATAATGTAGGTTGATTAATCCCACATGCATAGTGAGAAGACCACTTCAACGTTTTATAAACATGGCCACAAACTGTAATGTCCCCTTTCCAAGCCTAGTCAGACTGGGACCATTAGCCTATCTCATGATCCCGATGGGCTAGAGAAAGGTTTGGGATCATTTTTGGTTTAATTATCAAGTTGGAGTTATAAGGTTGATTAATTTGATAATTAAACTAAGTTTTATTGGTGCCTAAAGTCGGGTGGGTTATTTTTAAAAAAAGTGACTTAATGTTATGACTTGAAGGGAAAAAGGGAAATGTTATAATTTTTAATTCCCTAGTCACTTAAGTGTGCACATAACTTGATATTAGAAATTATTTCTAAGGGAAGTGCAAAAAAGCTCTAATTTCAAGAAAGATTGGTTTTGTAACTCCCAGGTGCTTATAAAAAGAAGATGTGAGCTCATTTGGAGCTATGCTTGGAATTTGATAATGATATGCTGCTGGATTGAAACCAGAGATCAATTATGCCTTCTTGTGGACGGAAACCCACTCGAGGATGATCAGTTTCGGTGGTGAGAGACCCACCCTAGCTGGTAATTGATGATTTCCACTCAGGGGATCACTTGGTGCTAAAAGAATTTGATTGTTTTGAGTAGTTTGTCCTTCTGATCAGTTTTGAAGATTGATATTATATTTTCTATGAATTCCTATATGATTTTGGAAGTTTTTATGGAGTTTTGTATTTTTTCATATCTTGACCGTACATTCCCAGGCTGCCGTACATCTGCTGTAAATCATTGTTGAACAACAGAAATTGATATTAATGTTTTGGATCCTTTGGATAAATGCAAGTTGTAATCTGTCATAAACAACCTATTTGCAATTGTTTTGAGGAGATTTAATGCTGATTTGTGAATTCTGGGAATGATCGTACATATCCTTAGTCGTACATGTTAAATGGCACTGATGCAAATAAGAAAATAATGTGGAGGAGTTTGAAAAGTTTATTGATCTTATAATTTTTGCCTACCTTGGGCGACCATGTTAGAGGTTATTAGAAGTGGATTGATGCATTTATGAATTTGTTATGTGTGCCGTACTATTCTAGCCGTACATCTACATGGGGGTCGATGTTTATAAGTATTAATTACTGATGTCTTTGAAGCATATCTTCATTGCTTTCTGTTTGCCATCCCTAAAGGACCTTTCAGCAAGATATTGAGGGAGTTTGAAGTTGTTTGTGATTTTCTGGAAGCATCCGTACCTTCTGCCTTGGCCGTACCTTTGTGAGGAATGAATGCTGATGAAATATGATTGATGGAGTCTTGAAATCTGTTGTTGATTGCATGAAGTTTATTCTATTAAAACATCCATTTTAGAAGTTATTTGAGGGACTTAGCTGCAGATATGAAATTGTTATGTCTTCCTGTACCAGCACAGGCCGTACAGCTCAGCCTGAACAATAATAATTGTTATTTGATCTCTCTTTAATGTTTTCAGTCTAAGGTCTGCTCACATTCAGTTTTATGATCAGCAAATCAGAGTGATGATAGAGTATCAATTGATATATGGGCTCATGGAATTTTCAGTTATCAGCCATGGCAGCCGTACATAGTCATTTCATTCAGCAATAAATGATAGAATAAGTCTCTGCTATTTTATATCAGAAACAAGATTTCTTCATCAGCCATCAATATTACATTTGCTATTCATAATGCAGGGTATGTTTCCTCATCAGTGATCTTCAGGGGGTTTTATATCAAGTTCTAATTCTTGTGCTTCGATTTAATCAACTAGAGCATATTATATTTCATTGTAATTCTATCACATTAAGTACCCCTGGATGGTTTACCGCCATTGTGGAGGGAAAGAACATTTAAAAACATTGTAACCCCTGGATGGTTCTACCGCCAGTGAGGATAATGAACTCTCTTTTCTTTTCATTTCTACCCACTGGACAAGTGGCGAACTCCCACTGAATAAGTGGATGGCTTTGTATTCTTTAATGCTTATTTCATACCCACTGATAAAGTGGTGAATTCCCACGATATGTGGATGCCCGCCGCAGCGGAAGAAGTGTATTTCCTTCTTGCATAGTTATTACTGTAAGCCAAAATCACTGTATGCTCTCACCTTGCCCATCCTGGGATCTTGGTGATCAAAAAGTGTGAGGCCTCGAGTTGGTTTGCTTTGATGCTAACATTGATATCCTTGTATGCAAATTTTGAAAAAAATTGGGCCTGAATATTACACAAACATACTAAGTGTCGAGCGCTTTTGCCGCGCTCGACACACAAGCCCTCGCCCAAAGCTAAGCCATCGGCTTGCCCCAAAAAACTCTCGCCGATCTATCAAGTCTCTCCGATGGCAAACAAAACACACTTCGTCGGCCAGACAACAACCGTCGGGCTAGCCCAAAATTCCCTCGCCGACATACTAAGTCATCCCGATGGTTCACTCCAAACACGCCCGTCGCCAAGACATAGACCATCGGCGTAACAGAAAAGATGCTCACCGACAACACAACTCACGCCGATGGACCCTGGCCTCCTCCTTCCGTCGGTGTGACATACACCATCGGGCAAGTCAAAAACTCTTCGGCCAATCGCACAAAGTCACACCAATGCTCGTTCCAAATCCCTCCATCGGCGATATCAACACTATCGGCCAAACCCAAAGCTCCCCAGCCGATGGACCAAACTCTCACCGATGAAGTCTCCACATTCCTCGCCTGTCGGTATGACCAAAGCCATCGGCGAACAACAAAATGCCTACACCGATAGAACTTGTCACCTCGATAGACACATCCTCCTTGGTCCCATCGGCCAAGCCCCCCATCGTCGGCACAACTCAAAACACTCACGCCGACAATACAACACACGCCGATAACATCCATCGACCAAACACAAATGAAGCCTGCCGACGATGAATATCACACCGATGGCATTTCCATCGGCCAAACCAAACACATCAGAGGGAACAAAAAATAGCTCGCCGATGATGCCGATCACTCCGATGAATCAAAAACATAAAGCTCCGAACCTTTGAACCATGAACCGGTTCAAACGGATGGTTCAACCGAGAAGTTCAACGTCGAACGGAGCACTTCAAAAAGAACATTTGCCGAACACAAACACAAAGCCTTGAACCGTTGAACCATGAACCAAAAGGGTTCAACGCGGTGGTTCAAAACGATGGTTCAATCATAATCTGAGCACTCAAAAAGAAGTTTCGCCGATAGAGAAAGTCACAGTGATGAACAAGGAAACTTAGGGCCCAAAAAGAAAAAACCCTCCAACATCTGCGCTCAGATCCAGACCAAAATTAGTGCCAACACAACCCTTTAAATATTATTATTTCATTGATTTTCCTCTAATTTGGCCGACCCTCCTATGAAATATTGGTGCTCAACTAACTATGGCCGACCTAGGCCTGAAATGACACATTTCTGAAATTGTTTTCTGCAAGGAAGCCAACCCACTTTGTCAACTTTGCCGACCTACCTCCTTTAGCTTGGGCCGACCTGCAATAAAATGATATGGGTGCCAAGAAAATTAAAATAAATATTTGAATTAGTCTTTCTTCTCCTTCTTTGGGCATACAAGCAAGAATAAGGTTCTTTTCTTCTCTTAGGCCAACCCACACAAGAGAAATTGTTGCCAAAATAAAATGGATTATCCTAGAACGACCTATGCACTTCCTCTTAGGCCAATCACATGCTAAGCTTAGGCGCTCACAAAAAACCATTATTATTTTATTGAAATCTGTTTTCTCCAAGGCGCACAAGGAAAGCTAAGCAATGATATCAACTTCATCAAATATCCATGCTCTTCTTACCTCCAAGATGGTTTGCCTCAGGTGAAGATAAATTATTTTGTTCAAGGTAAAAGCATCAAGGACATTAGAAAAATATATCAAGTCACCGCCAACATTCGAAATGCCCTCCAAAATTCTCGAGGGGTGAAAATTGGCCTCAATATCATTCTTCTGTGAACACTCTGAAAAATGGGACATTACAATCCTCCCTTCCCGAGATTGCTTGTCCTCAAGCAATAGAAAACATGCATCCTGTGAGATAGTGTCAAGTGACATGTATTTCCATCCACCCAAATGCCTTGTGATCACACACAACCTCAACCTATGGTTGCAACTCCCATGAAGAATGCAATGCGAAGTGAGCTCCGGTGGCAAAAGCCATCACACTCAAACTTGACTTCGCCCCATCCTCCAAACTCTGAATATATGCTCATAACCACAAGTGCCAACACCTCCAAGTCTCCAAAGGCTCCACCCTCCAAGAGTGCTAGGTCAATCATGGACCAAACACCATACCAACTCAAAGCCTTGAAGAATACCATGCCTGTCAACAAGTCTTGAAGAATGTGAAATCTGAGACACAACCATCTATCGCCAAGCTTCCGCTGCTCCACACCGTCGAATACATCATCCATGCTCCGTGAGTTATGAAGTAACTCATCTAGATCCCAAGTGTCAAGCCTGTCACCACCTGGATCCCAAATCACCCTGTCATCACATCCGAGGAACATGAAGAAATGGAAGCATCTCAAAGCGCTATCTATCCAAAACCAATCTCCAACTCTTGTAAATCTTCCATGGATGTAAAGAATACCCAACATAGGTGCAAGAAAGTGTATAATAGCTCCTCCTAGGTTGCTGATGTAGAACAAAACAACAACCTCATGACTGAAAATTAGACCTATGTGGATGCAAATAACACCGACAGGGTCATAGGATGATAGAGTATCAACCCTATGCCACTCTCCAATGGTGAGGAGATGATGCAACTCTCCTCCAAGCTCCCAAACAGCTGCTGTCCTCCAAATGTTATGCAAAAAATCCATGTTCCATAAAGTAGAACAACCATCTCCTATCAATGTAGGGAGTAGGTTCTCACGAACTAGGGTGGGAACACCAGTGCAAACATGCTCACCTCCACACCCAATGCCATAGTCCAGCTGCAATGCAAACATTAGTGCCTCACAATCACAAATCATAGCAATGTCTCCATACTTAGTCTCATGAGCCGGTTGCATCTCCAAAGTATGCCAATCAAATGCAAGTGCCTCCATGGTATGCATCACAAATCTCTGAAATAGGGCAACTACATACTCTACCAAAGAGTCATCATCGTGAGAGAATTGTATCCTATCATTAGCAAACTCCTTATGTGCTCCATGAATGATCAAAGACCAAAACAAACCTGCATTACCCATATCTCTATTCACATATGCAGTCATAACACTAGTGGCTGATCCACAAAGTGTATGCTCCATAATGATATGACCATTCAAATGGCTCTCCAAAAGAAGTGACACCAAGTACCCATGAAGCAAGCTTTGTGAACAAACAAAGGATTCTGACTCATACCTCAAACCTGATTGCTCCACTTGCTTGGCCACCATACAAGGCTCATTCCTCATATGCCACATGCTCTGAATCTTCTTTGCCTCTGCCATGATATGTTGTACTAACTTGGTCCTCTTGTGTCTTGGACACACAAGTAAGACCTCATGTTTGTCTCCCAATTGAGTGCCAACAATAGAATAAAACTTCTTACTATCATCCTCATGAGTAGGAGCTGCCAACTCAAAATTATGCAAAACCCAAAGACTACTGTTCCAAATCAGAAAATCAGAGCAGCTATCATACTTTTTCATGGTGTCTTCATCCAAATCTGCATACCCTTCTTGCTTGTTGTCTTCAAGGGACTTATCCTTTGCTTGGCCCACCATCATGCATTCTTCCCTTGGAAGAAATAGAGATCTAAGGTGTGACTCCCTTTGCCTCTTTGCTTGATCCAGTTGGTTACAACGTTCTTTGACCTCTTGCAAATGCTGTTTTGCGTGGGCAGCCAACATTTCAGCCTCTTTTTCTCTTTGTAGCCAACCGTCACACAAGTCTTGAGTTCTTTTGACATCCTCCAAGGTATGATGAACAAATTCATACTTCTTGTGGCTTGAAACTTCAATACCTCCCTTATGCTTCATGTTGGTTTTTTCCCAGACTGGATGCTTATTTCCAGATTTCCCTACAAGGTAGCCATCAGTGATCAACAGGATCTCTGGGCCAGGGGCCAACAGTGTAGGAGATAGACTCTGTATTTTATCTCCTCTTCTTCTTCAGGCTCTGCAAGACCTAGGGGGGTATTCCCTACTCAACATCCATGAGGATATGCATACAAGGCTGGGATGCTGACAGAAAGCAGATAAGTCCTCCTGTAAGTAGACCAAAACTGAAAGATAAGAGCAAAGGGGCTAGCTTTGGGCCTATTTGCAGTTGTAGACAGAGGACTGAGGATCCTAAAACTAATTCTAATGTCCTAAAGATTGTTTTAGATTTAGATTTTGATTTTAAGTTTGGATGCAAAGCTGGACATGGTTGTAACACAAACACAAAGCAAGATTGGTGCCTATCCAGGGCTTGGAGTCAGTAGACATACACCTGTGAATGATCAGCATGAACAGCTAAAACTGGATTTCAGGGGATATATGTGATACCTGCCTTACAGATATCTCCCAATACAGAGTGTTAAGTTATCTCTACTTATGGCATCCCTACTGCAGTATACCCTTCCCAATGTTTAACCTGAAAACAGTTTAATCCACCCTTCGAGCAGAAGTTAAGAGATCATACATTCAACACAGGAATTCTATGTTCTAGAGTCTCAAATATTGCTTAAATATCCAGACTCAGAAGAAAGATACATGCAATACTGGAGACAGAATTAACAAAACACATGCTAAGATAGCATTTCTCATATAAGATTAATCATAAAATCAGTGGGTTCATGCCAAAACATACAACAAGAGATACATAGACTCACAGGTTAAGCTGTACAGAGCAACCAGATCAGCTTGTTTTGAATCACAGAGCCAAAAATCTTCAACTTTCAACAACCTTCAAATGAGCAACACAACCTGCTATATACAACAAGGAAGGTTCCCAACATTAATTACATAGTTGACCAAAAAACCCGCCAGGTACACAGTATCAGAAAAATGGCGCTCAACGCATTGAATGCGGCAGGTAGAAGAGGGGACAGAAGAGGATCTTGAGCCATGAGCCGCCAGCCGTGGATGTACAACTTCAGTCGGGTACTAGATCCGTCCACGCCATCGCCCATACCTCTGCAACAATCGCCATTAATGGCGCACCAACCCGCGGCCTTGGGAAATGCAGAAAACTGTGCGTCGCAACCATTTCCCGCCAAGATACATCGTCACGATATTCGAAAATATGCAGGGTCGAATTATCCCACATGCACCCCGCGGTGACCTCTTTAACACTTTATATACTAGGTCATGAGCATATATGATGTCGGTGCTTTTGCTCCTGACGACACTAGTATAAGACTTCATCATCATTATCCTTCAGCAGCATGATATCCTGTCGCTTGAAATATCACCCTGACGTCAGCATCATATCGCAATATAACCTGCATGATAATCGCCTTCATCGGCACAACCTGATCCATCGGAGGAAGATCCTCCTGCTTAACCAATATCAAAAGTCTGGCCGATGAAAAATCCTGATGACGTCACCGTCATATCCTGCTGATGTCATAAGCATATCTGCCTACTGCGCACCTCCTCATATCCGGATGACATCATCATCATGTTTGCAAATATCGGGGGATCTTCATAAGATGAGTAATGTTAGAAATATGACCCCCCGGACCTTGATGACGTCACCACCACATGTCGACATCAGAATGATATTCGGAAGATAACCGGATATTTGGAAATATCATCCTGATGCACAAATATCATGCTGCACTGTAGCTCTGCTATAAGATCGGGGTGATATATGAATATGACAGATATTTGAAATGATCATCCCCCACTGGATAATGCATGAAGCCGACAGGCGGATATCTCCCTGATATCAGCATCATTATGATGCTGGAACAAACATACATCCGGGTGATATTCAAATATGAAAATATCACCCCCTCCTTCGGAAATATCATGATGCAGATAGGCAGAGAAATAGATATCACCCTGACATAAGAATGACGTCAGCATCATCAGGGTGATAAAACAACGAACATGAAGTGATAAAACAACATCAGGATGATCTTGACTAAGATCACCCGATGTTCAAATATGATGACCCCGATGAAGATCGGATCATACTTAGGACTTTGCAGCAACATCATCAGGATGATCTTAAGTAAGATCACCCGATGTTAAAATATCACCCTGCGAAAGATCATGCAGGCAGAAAATATGATGACCCTCGCAAGCAACACGGCGATAACTGGAAATATGATGATGATGATGACGACCCTTAAGAAAAAACAAGTCGGGTCGAACAACTCAGAAAATAACCCCTTCAGAAGATCGGGGTGACATCATCATCATAAAAGGGCAAGGTGATATTTGGAAAATCACCAGATACTTGAAAAATCACCCCCGCAAGCAAATCAGGGCACATTGTAGCTCATCAGCAGGATCGGGATAATATCCAAACATCACCCGATATTGAAACATGATGACCCTGATGAAAAATCTGGTCGACAGAAAATCATGATGATGCTGACCCCTTCCCTTAGAATATCATGATGATGATGATCTTCTCCCCTTAAGAAAATATGATGCCGTAGCTGAGAAATGCTGAGGAGGTCCAACACTTAGGAAAATGGGCAAGAAGATATAGGGTTCAAATGAAGAAACCCCCTAAACATGAAAAATCAACCTCCAGGTCAAAATGAGTACCAACACTGGGTCCAAATGGGGATGTGCAGGTGAAAACCTGCAGCGAGAACCAGATCTCCGGGCAGACCAGGCAAAAACCAAAAAGCACGAACTGTACAAGGCATTTACACTATGTACATATTTTTTACAAATGTGCACAGCAACAAGTCATTTATGCAAAATAGAACTTAAGGAATTGGCCATGCACAGGCAATTCCAGAACTTCACCATCTAGGGCCTGGAGGAAATAAGAATCCTCCCCATGAGCACTGCAAATCTGATATGGGCCCATCGATAAGGGTTCAAATTTACCATGTTTACCCTTTTCTTGACCTTTTGCATTCCAAATGAGCACCAGATCATTGACTTGAAACTTCCTTTTTATAGCTCTCCTGTCAAACTGATATTTCACATCTTGTTGTCTCTTGAGATTAATCTGGTGGGCTTTCCTTCTGTTTTCATCCAGTGCAACCAGCTGGTTCACTCTTTCTGTCATGGAATCTTCAATCTCCTCATCATTTTCCTGGATGAATCTGTAAACTGGTAGGAGATTGTTTATGGGCAATCTGGCTGATGCACCATATACCAGCTCAAAGGGTGACATCCCAATAGCTTTTTTTACTGTCACCCTGTCAGCCCATATTGCCAACTTTAATTTTGAGTCCCAAGCTCTCTTATTCTTGTCCAATATCCTTTTGATAATTTTCATGATGCTCTTATTGCTTGATTCTGCTTGACCATTTCCTTGTGGGTGGTATGGTGATGCATATGATAGATTTATCCCATACCTGTTGCAAAAATCAACAAATTCACCTAATCTGAAGCACATAGCATTATCAGTGACTATCTTGAATGGTACTCCAAACCTGATGATAATATTTTCCAGTATGAAATCTGTCACCACCTTACTTGTAGCTCTCTTAGTTGGAATGGCCTCAATCCATTTGGTAAAGTAATCAGTTGCCACCAAAATCCAACTGTGTCCCCCACTTGATTTGTCTGCAATTTCCCCTATGAAGTCAATTCCCCACTGCTGAAATGGAGCATCCACAGTTACAGTTCTGAGGGGTAAAGCACCATCATATTTCAACTTTCCTGAAAATCTTTGGCAAGGGTCACACTTCCTCACTAACTTTTGTGCATCTGAAAAGAGAGTGGGCCACCAATATCCTGCTCTGAGAATTTTATGAGCTGTTGTTTGGGCAGTATAATGTCCACCACACAATCCTTTATGCATATCAATCAAAACATTGTTAGCCATATCCTCATCCACACACCTCAGCAGCACACCATTAGGGTTTTTCCAGTATAGCTCACCTTGAACAATAACATACCTGATTGCATGTAACTTTAAAGTCCTCTTTTGACTGTCACTGAAATGGGAAGGACAATTCAGATTTTGCAAGTAGTAGATAATATCCTTGTACCATTCAGATCCTGATACATTTACACTCTCATTTTGGACTGCATTAACTTGGCACGCTTCCAAGTTTGACTGTGCCATCATCTTGGCTAATCCTTGTCCTCTTACCAACTTGGTAATTTGTATGTCTATGTTAAACTCTTGCAGTTTGTTTATCCATCTGCACCTTCTTCCAGTCACCTCCTGCTGAGTGAATATGTCTTTGACTGCTGCATGGGGTACATATGCAATTATATGTGATCCTACCAGGTAAGGTCTGAAACTTTTGATGGCTCTGACTAGTGCATATGCTTGTTTTTCCATAATATCATACTTCAACTCAGAGGCCTGCAAGGACATACTGAAGAAAGCTATGGGCTGTTCAAAACCATCTTCATTTTTCTGTAACAAACATGCAGCAACAGTATGAAAGGAAGCAAATGAAAATACTTGGAATGGCCTAGAAAAATCAGGAGATTTAAGAACAGGGGCCATCTTGATTGCCTCTTTGATACTCTGAAATGATTCTATTGCTTCACTTTCCCAATGGACAGTTACATCCTTCTTCATCATCTTGGAAATGTTCCTTGTGGTTTCTGCAAAGTTGGGAACAAATCTCCTAACAAAATTTATCTGTCCAAAGAAGGACTGAACTCCTTTTACAGTTTTCGGCATTTGAATTCTGTCAATAGCAGCCACTCTCTCTGGATCTATCCTGACTCCATCCTTGGAAACAATATGTCCCAGGAGCTTTCCTTCAACTACCCCAAAGACACACTTCTTTGGATTTAAAGAAATACCATACTCTAGTGCTCTTATGAAAATCTGCTCCAGATGCAAACAATGCTGCTCTTCTTTCTTTGAGTAAGCAGTCAAGTCATCCTGATATACAGCCAGGATTGAATCAATCAACCCTGCAAAAGCAACATCCATTGCTCTTTGAAATGTAGCACCTGCATTGGTTAGTCCGAAGGGCATTCTAACATACACATAAGTTCCCCATGGAGTGGTAAAGGCGGTCTTATACTGTTCTGATTCCTTTACCTTCACCTGATTATAACCTGAAAATCCATCCATCATGGATAAGAGTTCACAACCAGTCACTCTCTGCAACATAGCTTCCATATTAGGCAGTGGATAGTTATCCTTTAAAGAGGATACATTCAAGTTTCTGAAGTCAACACAAAGCCTAATATCACCATTCTTTTTTCTGACTGGGACAAAGTTAGACACCCAAGTTGAATGCTTGATTGGCACAATTATTCCAGCATCCCTGAGCTTTTTGAGTTCTTCTTGCATCTTTGGAGCTAAGGTAGGATTAATAGGTCTTTGCTTTTGTCTAAATGGCTTAGCTCCAGGCTTCAATGGGATCTCATGCTGGAATAAATCTTCCCTATAGGCTTTTAGGTCCTCATATGACCAAGCAAAAACATGTTTATACTTTTTCAGTAATGCAATCAGCATACTCCTAATGTGTGGTTTGAGCTGTTTACCAATGTATACCTTCTGAGGGGCTTGAGATGTCCCCAAATTTATCTCTTCTAAATCTTCCTTATTTGTGGGAGATGTCCTTGTGACCAATTTATCTTTACTGTCAAAAGCTCTTTCCAAAGCTACCAACCCTCTAGGGATTTTATTAGTCTTCAACTGAATTATCTCCTTTCCCACAAGAGTTTCTTTTCCATCTATGGTTTCTACAAAAGCTTGGAAATCAATTTCTTGATTCTCATATTCATCTATGCAGTGCAAAAATTTTAACAAGTCCCTATCATCATTAAACACTTGCCAACTGCATATATTTTCTGGTACTGCAGGCCTAATTTTAACTTCTACATTTGTAACATCTGATAGAGTGATGTCATCTGGCCTTATTGCAACATTGGCTAAGAAATCAGCCATAACATTCTTTGACCTCTCTACCCAGCCTATTGAAAATGCATCAAATAGTTCAATGGTATCCCAAACAGCATGCTTGTATTGTTTCAATCTTTTGTTTTTTGAAGCATACTTATCTCTAATTTGGGATACAATCAGCTCAGAATCCCTAAATACTCTTAACATTTTGATTCCATGTTTGAGAGCAATATTTAGGCCTAAGAGTAAAGCCTCATATTCTGCAATGTTGTTTGTGCAATCAAACCTCAGCAAGAAAGAGAATTTGAGGAGCTTACCAGTCGGAGACAGGAAAACAACTCCAGCTCCAGAGCCTTCTTTTGCACAAGCTCCATCAAAAAACATGGTCCACAAACCTCGCTGATCCAATTCTTCAATGCAGACATTTTTCTTTTTATCTTCTGTATCATCTGAGACAACCTTGAAGTTATCACAGTCAGTGTCTACAAAGCATACCTGTTCCTCTGCTTCTTGGTCTTCCACTGTCTCTGATGATCTTTGTTCTCTGATTAGCTTAACATCCCTGCCATTCATTGGAATCATGGCATATGACAGGTCCAGCTGCATACTTCCACCAATTAGTGCTGCCCATCTTCTTGACAACAACATACCATACTGTGGCTTGATGTCAACCACTGTTATATTCATTTTATATCTCTTTTCAGGAAATGCTGCCAGTTTGAAATCTACATCCTTCATGATTCCAATAACTGGTACCTCTCTGGCATCCATAGCATAACATTTTCCACATGCCTTGTCAATTTTCAATCCAGCTTGTTGCATGATGGCCAAAGGCATGACATTTGTAGATGCTCCAAAGTCAAGCATACAATTTCTAATTATTTTTCCATTTATAACCAGGGAAACATAAAATGGTTCCACTTGTGAAGGACACTTTGTCATAGTCACTCCTAAATAGACTTCAGGAGCCTCATCTTCTTCATTACACATGACATGTTTCTCACCCTGGATCTGAACATTTTGTTTAACTTGAAAAGGTACCCCTGAAATTAGGGATATTGTCCTATTCTTAATTTCTTCCAATTTCATGAGTTCCATAAGTGGAACAGAGACTTTTACCTGGGAGAGGACCTGAGCTATATCAAATGGAGCATAATTTTGTATAACAGCTATAGCTTGCTCCACAATCTTGCTTTTATCTTGAACTGATTTAGCTTTTACTTTCATAGTTCCCTGATCATCATTCTTGTCTTGGGAACCTTTACCTTGATCTTCAGCCTGAGGGATTCTATTTTCTGGTCCTTGGGATTCATGACCTGTTCTATGTCTAAAATTCTGTTTATTATTACCCCACGGCCTTTTTTGTAATTCCATCCCCTTATTACCATGCACTGGCTGTCCTGCAGAAATACCTTCTGGCTGATGTGGGCTGCTTACTTGATTTTTACCTCTAAGATTGTAGTTGCTCTTGACTTAAGCAACTGTTGCAGCTGTGAAGGCTCTAATTTCCTCATCAGAAGGTCGTTGTAAGTTACTCAGAAAATTGTGTGAGTTCTGAGCATAGGCATAGTTAACTTCATCATCTTCATCATATGGGAACTGTTGGCAGCCCTGAGTTCCATCATTTGTACTCTCATCAGCATCATAAAAAGTGTATCCATTGCTTATGGACATCATATTTACATCATCATCTTGCACATAATGTGGCTCATTGCATTCATTACAAGATGTAATATTATCACACAAGGACTGAGCAATCATACACTGTAACTGTGAATGTGGCATCTGGCAAATCATACACCATGGAGCATCATCAACAATATTTACAGCTTTCTTTAGAGGATCAGGAGTTTCTTTGACATGTTGAGCTCTTTGATTTGTGTTGTTGCGCGGGAATATAGGTTTACCATCATGCTAATTGGTATTATAAGGCATATCATGCAATGATGGCCTCTTTTCCTGCCTTTGATAGACTTGCCTATCAGGATCTATCCCTTTTTCACTTCTAGCTAATCTATATCTTAGGTCCTTAACAACATTTGCCAATTTGTCTATCTTATCTTCAGGGGCAGATGTATTACCTTGAGTGTTCTGAGGCTTGTTTGGATTTTGCAGAATTTTTATATCATCCCTTCTATTTGTCTTGCCCGATGCTTTCCTGTTGTTTTCAATATTCACTGCAATTCTGAAAGCATCCCTGAGAGTAGCAGGACCTTTATCTCTTAATCCATATGCAGTTTTTGCATCAAAGGCATTGATATACAATATTATGCACATTGGTTCATTTGGCCTCATGTGATGTGGCAATTTGTTTAACACTTTAGTAAATCTTGCATTAAAATCTGCAACCTGCTCATTTGACCCTTTAGTGATACTGGTGAACTCATGTACAAAAAAGCTAGGGTCAGTTTTGTCACCATATTGCTCCTTGAACATCCTTTTAAAATCATCCCATGATGAAATACTCCGGTCAGGCAGATTCTTGTACCATTCTCTTGCCTCATCTATTAAGGATTGCATGAATGACTTCATGAAAACATCCTCATGTTCAACCTCAAAGTTATCCATGACATTTTGAAAGGCTTTTAGATGATCTTCTCCTGACACAGTGTTGTTTCCTGAAAATTTAGGCACTTGCAGCCTCAGATTCTTATCAATGGGGTTAGGATACCCAGGAATACCATCAAATACCAGCTGTCTGAATCTATCTAGCTGCATTGGCTGTCTGTTTAACTGATTAACATTAATATTTCTGTTTGCATTCTGGTTTCTTACATTGTTCAGTGGTATCCTAGCATCATTCACATTTTGTCTCTCATCATTATGTTGATGTTGCACTTCATTTCTCTGTTGATGTCTCTGCACATTTGCATTCTCAAGGGTAGGAATTGAATTATTCTGGGCAGTCTTCAAAGCTTGCACTTTCTTCCTTAAGTCATCTCTGATTGATATTGCCTGCTGATATTCAAACTCGGCCCTTAAGCTCCTAATTTCATCAGCTAGTTCTTCCTCACTGGGCCTAGAGGAGGATGGTTTTACCATATTCTGATCATCATCTTCATCATCCCTCAGAGACTCGGCCTCTTCAAACCTTTCACTAGGGTCTAGAAATGGGCGTTCTTGGAACACCTCTGACCTCATTCTCATGTTACCACCCTGTTGCCTCTCATATGCACCCTGAATATCAGCTTCTACATTTGAAAAGTAGGGCTCATGCTGTCCTGATGGCCTAGGGTTATCTTGCACATCATCATTTTTTCTGGGGGAACCCTCATGACTAACTGAGACAGCTCCCTTTCTTCTGTACATCATTCTTCTTGTTACTGGTAACTCTTCAAATAAAGGATTTTGTTGGGATCTTCTCCCCTGCATATAAATTTTACTTTGACCGGTTGGGAGATTACTTCGGAGTCGCCACCTATTACTAGGAACTGTTTTCTTTTGAAAACCAGGGTTCTTTCAAAAATAACAATTTTCAAATCACCGTCCCCAGCGGAGTCGCCAATTTCTGTTGGTGACTCGGATGGGTCACAAGATATATTACTGGAGATGATTAGATAGTACTTTTTACTTCTCAGTCCCCAGTAGAGTCGCCAATTTCTGTTGGTTTTTTCCCAGACTGGATGCTTATTCCCAGATTTCCCTACAAGGTAGCCATCAGTGATCAACAGGATCTCTGGGCCAGGGGCCAACAGTGTAGGAGATAGACTCTGTATTTTATCTCCTCTTCTTCTTCAGGCTCTGCAAGACCTAGGGGGGTATTCCCTACTCAACATCCATGAGGATATGCATACAAGGCTGGGATGCTGACAGAAAGCAGATAAGTCCTTCTGTAAGTAGACCAAAACTGAAAGATAAGAGCAAAGGGGCTAGCTTTGGGCCTATTTGCAGTTGTAGACAGAGGACTGAGGATCCTAAAACTAATTCTAATGTCCTAAAGATTGTTTTAGATTTAGATTTTGATTTTAAGTTTGGATGCAAAGCTGGACATGGTTGTAACACAAACACAAAGCAAGATTGGTGCCTATCCAGGGCCTGGAGTTAGTAGACATACACCTGTGAATGATCAGCATGAAAAGCTAAAACTGGATTTCAGGGGATATATGTGATACCTGCCTTACAGATATCTCCCAATACAGAGTGTTAAGTTATCTCTACTTATGGCATCCCTACTGCAGTATACCCTTCCCAATGTTTAACCTGAAAACAGTTTAATCCACCCTTCGAGCAGAAGTTAAGAGATCATACATTCAACACAGGAATTCTATGTTCTAGAGTCTCAAATATTGCTTAAATATCCAGACTCAGAAGAAAGATACATGCAATACTGGAGACAGAATTAACAAAACACATGCTAAGATAGCATTTCTCATATAAGATTAATCATAAAATCAGTGGGTTCATGCCAAAACATACAACAAGAGATACATAGACTCACAGGTTAAGCTGTACAGAGCAACCAGATCAGCTTGTTTTGAATTACAGAGCCAAAAATCTTCAACTTTCAACAACCTTCAAATGAGCAACACAACCTGCTATATACAGCAAGGAAGGTTCCCAACATTAATTACATAGTTGACCAAAAAACCCACCAGGTACACAGTATCAGAAAAATGGCGCTCAACGCATTGAATGCGGCAGGTAGAAGAGGGGACAGAAGAGGATCTTGAGCCATGAGCCGCCAGCCGTGGATGTACAACTTCAGTCGGGTACTGGATCCGTCCACGCCATCGCCCATACCTCTGCAACAATCGCCATTAATGGCACACCAACCCGCGGCCTTGGGAAATGCAGAAAACTGTGCGTCGCAACCATTTCCCGCCAAGATACATCGTCACGATATTCGAAAATATGCAGGGTCGAATTATCCCACATGCACCCCGCGGTGACCTCTTTAACACTTTATATACTAGGTCATGAGCATATATGATGTCGGTGCTTTTGCTCCTGACGACACTAGTATAAGACTTCATCATCATTATCCTTCAGCAGCATGATATCCTGTCGCTTGAAATATCACCCTGACGTCAGCATCATATCGCAATATAACCTGCATGATAATCGCCTTCATCGGCACAACCTGATCCATCGGAGGAAGATCCTCCTGCTTAACCAATATCAAAAGTCTGGCCGATGAAAAATCCTGATGACGTCACCGTCATATCCTGCTGATGTCATAAGCATATCTGCCTACTGCGCACCTCCTCATATCCGGATGACGTCATCATCATGTTTGCAAATATCGGGGGATCTTCATAAGATGAGTAATGTTAGAAATATGACCCCCCGGACCTTGATGACGTCACCACCACATGTCGGCATCAGGATGATATTCGGAAGATAACCGGATATTTGGAAATATCATCCTGATGCACAAATATCATGCTGCACTGTAGCTCCGCTATAAGATCGGGGTGATATATGAATATGACAGATATTTGAAATGATCACCCCCCACTGGATAATGCATGAAGCCGACAGGCGGATATCTCCCTGATATCAGCATCATCATGATGCTGGAACAAACATACATCCGGGTGATATTCAAATATGAAAATATCACCCCCTCCTTCGGAAATATCATGATGCAGATAGGCAGAGAAATAGATATCACCCTGACATAAGAATGACGTCAGCATCATCAGGGTGATAAAACAACGAACATGAAGTGATAAAACAACATCAGGATGATCTTGACTAAGATCACCCGATGTTCAAATATGATGACCCCGATGAAGATCGGATCATACTTAGGACTTTGCAGCAACATCATCAGGATGATCTTAAGTAAGATCACCCGATGTTAAAATATCACCCCGCGAAAGATCATGCAGGCAGAAAATATGATGACCCTCGCAAGCAACACGGCGATAACTGGAAATATGATGATGATGATGACGACCCTTAAGAAAAAACAAGTCGGGTCGAACAACTCAGAAAATAACCCCTTCAGAAGATCGGGGTGACATCATCATCATAAAAGGGCAAGGTGATATTTGGAAAATCACCAGATACTTGAAAAATCACCCCCGCAAGCAAATCAGGGCACACTGTAGCTCATCAGCAGGATCGGGATAATATCCAAACATCACCCGATATTGAAACATGATGACCCTGATGAAAAATCTGGTCGACAGAAAATCATGATGATGCTGACCCCTTCCCTTAGAATATCATGATGATGATGATCTTCTCCCCTTAAGAAAATATGATGCCGCAGCTGAGAAATGCTGAGGAGGTCCAACACTTAGGAAAATGGGCAAGAAGATATAGGGTTTAAATGAAGAAACCCCCTAAACATGAAAAATCAACCTCCAGGTCAAAATGAGTACCAACACTTCACACCCAAATCACGAGTGCCAATCTTGGAAGATTCTTCCACCTCATTCTCTTCATGTGAAGTGGCTGTTATGAATGAAGGAATAGGACTGCTGCCATGACTCAGAAAATCAGACGCGCTGTCAAATATTATCATGCCATCCTCTAGCTCCTCAATCGCGTCCTCTTCTTTGGCTTCATGTTCTCCTACAAGTGCAGATACAAAAAGTGGTTCTAACTGAAAATCACTTGCCTCCAATCTGAATCGGACCTCTATCTCTTTGGCTGCCATGTCATGATACTGTGAAGATGATTTTTTCTTACATTGAAAATTAGTCCTTACCTCTTCTTCTTTCATGGATGAGTGCGCATCAATTAGTGTTGATCCAAGGGATGTCTCCCATGAAAAATCAACTGTGTCATGTGCCATAACTTATGTTCCATGGCTGCAAAATAAATCTTCATGTGTATAGATCTCTTTTATCTTCATGACTTCATCATGTAATCCTCTATGTCCTTTCTCCATGTCTCCACTCTTTGTCATACTCCAACCAAACTTATCTTCATGCTCTTCTGATTCTTGACGAGTCTTTTGAGTGCTCCTCAAAGAATCCACTGTATCCTTAAGCTCAAAGGTGAGCTTGTCAACCTCATCTTCTTTTCTTTTCAAAGCATCTGAGTATATCTCACCAAGTGTGAGGAGACGATCTCTATCAGCCAATAAGTGTAGGTAGTTTGACTTCACTACCATCAAAGCCTTCTTGAGTTAATGCAAATCATCAAGAGATATACCTCCTTCAAATCCTTCATGTTCCCTTAGTGCCTTCCAACACAATTCTGCCATTATCTTATGAATATCATCAAAGTGAGTTAGGGCTGCCACAATCTGACTATCATTCACCTTCAATTGCCTTTCCAAGTGATGTGACTCATGAGACCCAAAATCTTCATGCAACATATCTGATTTGTCTTCAACATCACCCTCATAAATCTGATCAATCATCACTGATTTGGCACATTCTGTGACAGCATGCCCTTCTTCCTTGTGGTCATTATGAAGACACGTGTACTCCTCATTGGTTGATGCAAGAAATGAAACCTCATCCTGCTGAAAACATGTGAGTACAACTTCATCTTCTTTAGGTGTTGCATTCTTATCACTAGCTCTCAACATCATTGGTTCATCCATGTATGTGAGTCCCATACTTTCAGACCAACTCCAAGGTGTAATGTCCATGACAAACCATACATTATCAAATTGTAGAATCTTCTTACTAGGCCATCCTTTAGTCTTTATGATCAGCTCTTCAATAAAATGTCTCTCATACAACTTCAATAGGTAGTCATCAAATGCGACCATGTGCAATGACATACCTTGTATGTAGCTTTGTCCCATGAACACCCTTTCATGCATACCCTCATTGACTGTTCCAAAAGTTGTATCATTCATCTCATAACTGAAATCTGCATTTTCATGTGAAAATCACCTCATAGGTGTGACGGCCATAGATGATTGTTTTTCTGATTTGATATATTCTTCTTCATCTAATTTCTATTTTGAAGCTAGAGTTGCATCATAACAAGCAAGCTACTTAAAATCTCCTTGATGGGCTAGGTCTTCCTTCAAATCTGAAATAATGTTCTTTTCCACACATCCTTCCACATCATCTTTCTCAACCCTAAATTGAACCTTTCCATCATGCCATGTAAAAGGGCTTTGATCTAGCATACCCCAGTCATTTTGCTCATCACCTTCCTTGCCACTATGATGAAAAGATAGTGCGGTAACGTTATGCTCAAGAAATGGATCATTAGTAGAACCCATATCTTCATGTGGCTGATTGCAAGGAAGCAATTCTTCTTTTATCACTTGGACAATTTCAACATACTTTTCTTCAATGGTTGTTCTAGAGCTTTGTTCACCAGTAGGCTGATCATTGATTGCTGATTTATTATTCTCCCAATCATTACACTTGTCAAACTCATCATAGAGAATTTTGGATGCTTCACTTGTAGATGTGGATGAGTCTATATAGTGCCGTTTCCTTGATAGGGAGTCTGCACACCGCTGCCAGCTACGAGCTAATCTCTCATGTGTTTGCGTAAGATTTTGACTTAATTGAACAAGATTATTCAAGATGTCTTCAATAGTTGGCTGCGGATGTCTTCCATGGCTCTCCTGATACCTCCTTGGTCTTCGTTCTGAACCCATGATTCACAACTGCATAAAGATAGGTCAAATCCTTTTCCACATAACATGCAAGGATAAAATCAAGCCAAATCACATCCAAGTGTAGGAGGACTTAGCTTCTGATCTTATAGTCATGAATGCTAATAGGATAAAATTTTCCCAAACCCTCCAGGCTGGCAGGATCCAAGCTCTGATATCATTGAAATATCCTGAATAGGATATTGACCAAAATTTCTGATTTTTATCTTTCAAATTCTGCCTTAAATTTCTGCACTTTAATTTTCTGCTCAAAACCCTAGATCTGATTTGATTTCCTGCTTTCAAATAGACAAGGACAGCGAACATATATGCCACAAAAAGCTCCATTAACAAAACAATTATGGATCCTTATGATTGTATTTTCAAACATGAAACTTTTCCAACCAAAACATCATCAAATTGCAAGTAGTAACATGGAACAAAAACAGATTTTCTGAGATGAACAACTGCTGCTATAAATCAGAAAATGATGAAGTCTGAAATACATCAACAAGCATGGGCAAACAAGCCAAACATGCCCAAATACAAATCTGATACATACCGAACATATGCCAAAATGACCTTCGATTGATGGAACTCGCCCTCCAAGGTGTGGCGCCAAATCTAGGGTTTGAAACCCTAATACAATGGATCTTCAAACCCACAAAGATGCTGATCCAATTGATGCGCTCAGGTCTGCTAGGGTTTGCTGCTCCAAAAAGAGGACAAATGATTTCGAATGATGCCACAACAACCCTCCAAAGTACCTCCAAGTGATGGCGCTCCAAAGTAGAGCAAAACCCTAACTCAATTGATGAATCTTGACACCAAAATCATTGTTCAACATGAGTGAGTCAAATCTGATATGATGCTGCTCCAAATCTGAGTATTCTTCCAAACCCTAACAGCAACAATTACCAAAAATCGCCTCACAAACCAAATCACTCCAAGCCTAGATAGTGGCGCTAACTCCTAGGGTAAAACCCTAGCGAATGTGCAATGAATCCTGCCAAATGATGGAGTCTTGAAGTCTGATCTGCAAATCTGAATCTTCAATTCTGCTCTTCTTTTTGATGAATCGACAATGAAGTCCACTTAGATCCCCGTCACGGAATCTCCCAATGATGAGCTACGTTTTCGTCCAACTCACCTTGAAATGCAAGGGTTTTCGTCCTTGATTTTGTATATCAACTTCCGTTGCAGCCAAGAGATAAATTCCAAATCAAAATGGTATAATAATCTAGATGCCTTTGAAAAGCCAAATGATCTTATATATACATGTTCCTTGTTTTTTTCCAAAAGCTGTCCGACCAGCCCTTTAAATATTATTATTTCATTGATTTTCCTCTAATTTGGCCGACCCTCTTATAAAATATTGGCGCTCAACAAACTATGGCCAACCTAGGCCTGAAATGACACATTTCTGAAATTGTTTTCTGCAAGGAAGCTGACCCACTTTTGTCAACTTGGCCGACCTACCTCCTTTAGCTTGGGTCGACCTGCAATAAGATTATTTCGGCGCCAAGAAAATTAAAATAAATATTTGAATTAGTCTTTCTTCTCCTTCTTTGGGCATACAAGCAAGAATAAGGTTCTTTTCTTCTCTTAGGCCGACCCACACGAGAAATTGTTTCCAAAATAAAATGGATTATACTAGGCTGACCTATGCACTTCCTCTTAGGCCAACCACATGCTAAGCTTAGGCACTCACAAAAAACCATTATTATTTTATTGAAATCTATTTTCTCCAAGGCGCACAAGGAAAGATAAGCAATGATATCACATTCGTGAAATATCCATGCTCTTCTTACCTCCAAAATGGTTTGCCTCATGTGAAGATAAATTATTTTATTCAAGGTAAAAGCATCAAGGACATTAGAAAAATATATCAAGTCATCGCCAACATTCGAAATGCCCTCCAAAAGTCCTGAGGTGTGAAAATTGGCCTCAATATCCTTCTTCTATGAACACTCGAAAAAGGGGGACATTACAGTCACCCAAGGAGATCCTTCAGTGGCAAGGGGCAACTCATAGAGGAAGTTTTGCATGGGTGGTTTCCGAAGTGGAGAGTGATCTAGGAGGTGTGAAAATGGTTTTTGCATCCCTAAATCAGCCATAAGGTCTCTGCAAGGTGGGTCGCCCCTTTCACTAGGGAAAGTTGCCCTTGGATATCTTGTTTTAACTGCAGGGTCACCCAGGGGGAGATCCTACAGTGATAGGGGCGACCCATAGAGGATGAAAGCGATAATAAAATTGATGTTAGGGATTGACTTGGGAGGTTAAGTAGATTGTTATAAAGGGTCTAAATGATGCAAATACCCCTAGGGAATATGAATTTCCCTTTTTGTGAAGTGGATTGGTGTGTTTATCGAGGCTAGAGAGTGACTAAAGCGACTTGTCAAACTCTGGTTGGAAGACAAACTAGAAGGTGTGCAAAATTGTAGAAGGTTAGTCCGGAGGTTAGGAAAGCATAAACAAAATGAAAAGTAAATGAAAACACATCACCAAGAGGAACACTGTTGAGAGGTGTTTATATATTCACGCTTACATGTATGTGATTAGGACTATAGCTCATCCTTGGGCCACCATGTAGGCCTGTGCATCTTTTTCATACTTATAGTGACCAAGCTTTGATCTAATTGCAGCTACCATTGTGTGTATTTTTGGGCCCCAAGTTCCAACAATATGGTAGCATATTATCACTTTAGCACAATAGCTCAAGATAGTCTAAATGAGACAATATCATCATCTTTCTAATATACAGTAACCACTTGAATGATTATAACACATATTGGCCTGTATCATACACAAAGTAGGCCACTGTGAATATAACACACTAATGTAGGCTTGAATAATTTTAGATCCCAAGGTACCTCAAAATTTTATTAAATTGGGTTCAATAAGCAATAATCTGAAGGACACTACAACATGGTGTTTCAAAGGGCTAAACGAACTCTATCCTTGAGCATCCCAAGGTACACCCACAACAACCGACTTAAGGTATTGACAAGATGTGTTCACAACAAGCATGCTAATAGGCACTAACGTTCTCACTTATACATGTGCCTTGGATGGCACAATGAGATGGCATGTTATGCGAACATGCCCTCTTAAGCCAAACTTCCTAAAGCCACTACAAAATAATCTCCAAATTCTATAGATGGAAATCACTCTGTTTAATTCATTTTAGTATTAATTTTTTTAAGGCAGTTGGATCAACATTCAACCACCTAGAGCTAATGATCATCAATGCTTCACAAGAAAAAAATAAAAAACTGGTAGACCCAACTCAATCTCCTACAGGACAGATCATAATATTCTAAGAAAAACAAAGATGAGATGAACATAATATTGTTCATGAAGATCATTCTCAAGCTCCCCTAATTTTCCAAACATTGTCATCAATCTCGAACCATAACATCTCATTAAGGAGATAAAGATGTCAACCATGAGATCTTTGTCAAGAGCTACTAAGTTCTAGCCCAAATCAAAAGGTACTCATCCAAGAACCAAAATACCAACAAAGATTCGATGAAATAATAAGTCACATGATTGCTACACCATATCCAAAGCTAGTTGGGTCAATGAGAAATTAAGCTCCATAATAAGACATTAAGCCACAAGAAGCTACATTAATACATGGCCACCAGAAGAGGCAACTCCATAACCTAGCAGTGTATGCCATAAGAAGCATGCATGCCCATATATCACACCATCAACTCTTTCACCTCGAACATCCATTATCTTTGGGTCCAAACTATTAAATCTGATGCAAAATTCAAGTGCAAATGACCAAGCTCTGTCCTCTTGGAAGAAAGTGTCCCTATGCATAAATATCTAGGTACACATAAGCAATTTCCATCCGACCAGAAGAGATAATCAAACTGCACAAAATGAGAAATATGGTAGAAATATCCACGAGATTTCCATACTATTATCTCCCCTTAACTCACATTGAATGGCTCAAGTGCTCCAAACCTTAAGAATCAATGAAGAATCATAAAAGGTCCGTAGGTCTCAAAATAGTAAAGTTTTAGTCTACTAGTTTTAAATTAACTTGGCTTGGCACAATAAATATTATATTGCTGGGCAATGACTATCAGTAGTGTAATGCACGCCTTTCCTATCATTAATGTAGGTCCATATTTTAATTTTTGGTTAATCAAGGTTAATGCCATTTGGTCGTTGTTAAACAATTGTCCAACTGACATCGTTTGGGTGACTTCAGCTATTTATGGATGGGGAGCTCTTTTTGGTTACTTCCTCCTTTGCCATTGATATGATTATCTAGAGAATTTTAGCATATTACATCTGTTTATGGCATTATGCAAATAAAGGCCAAGTGCTATATCTACTGCACTCGCACCCATAGGAGGTTCAAGGAATACGCCGATAGGAACAACCGACAACTTAAAAAAATTTCCCGGCGAATTTTTTTATGGTGTGAGACAATTCCGAGCACTATAATGCTCACATATAAAAGCCTATCGGCTAATTAGTTTTTTATTGGTGGTTCTTGCAAATAATTTTGTATTTGTTCTTTGTCGAATTTCTTTACTACAATGCTTATTTGGTTTCTATGATTTCAAACTCTTTGAATATCCATATCATTTCACAAGGTAACAAATGAACATGAATCTTTATCATCATTGTTAGATGTTCTTTCTAGGTATTTTGTTCTCTTAAAACTTTTTTTTTAATCTGTAATTTTTCTGGTTCTATTTAGTGGGGAGCCAGGTCTAATACTTGTGAGTATTGGGTATTAAAGGACTTTATTTTTTTGACTTCACATCTATTAGTTGTGAAATTAAAGCTGTTAGCTGTAAGTTTTATTATTAGTAATTAGATAAAAAGTACTCCTTAGAACAAGTCACAAAAAGTAGTAAATCATGTCATATCACATAGCCCATTAAATATATATGACTTGCTGCACAAGTATAAGTTAGGGACTAACTTTTTTTTCAGGTATTTTATGATAGCCCAGCAAAAGTATTGCTGATGTGATACCATCTTTGATGAGCTGCACCCCAAATTATAAATTTAAGTGCTTAACTTGCTAAGTAAAATGATGTGAGATCATTTGATTTACAATGTAAGAACTTGAGGGATGCAAAGTTAGCCTTAACTCTACTGCATCCTCTCCCTTATTACTTTCTGATATCTAGTTGGGGAAACCACTTTCAATTTCATAGTATGGTGTAGTAGTAAGCCTTTCATAAGTGACTATGTTTTAAGCTCTTTCTCATTTGTTGAGACTTTGAGATCCTATTTAGCAAGCGCATTAATGTTTCTGATGCTGAAGCCGAATTTGAGGTATCTTTTCCCTTTCTTCTGTAGAAAGGGCAGTGTATGCTCTATTAGGGTCGTCGTCCTATATATTTTATTCAATCAATAGCATATTATTGTTTATTCAAAAAAATTAATGTCTTTTACTAAATTTTAAATTGTCTATCCAATTTAAGATGTGCATATTTGTTCACAAATATTGACAATGATAATAACAATAAGCGGAGAGTCTGTCAATCATCCGAATTCATAGTTCATTTGATATGTATGGTAATCACAAGTATATATTAATGTATGTGGTACCATAGCCTCTCAATTCATGCGTGGCGCATTATTTATTAATGATCGATTTTTATCTCGTAGGAACATTAATCTCTAAATTATTGTTTGTCGATGAACCGTATTTTATAGATTTATTTCTACACAAGTCTTTCCTGCTGATTCTGCATACATTGGGTTGGCTGCTCCTGGTGAGAATGGATCTTGGCAAAAGGAAAGTAAGGTAATTTGGTCAGTACATTGTAGTTGATTTTATTTTTTGTTCTTTAAGGTTGAATGCTGTCTTTATTTATTGTAAATAAATTTTATGTTTAGTGATATGATTGTTAGTACTTCCATTATAACATAATATGTTGTAATGGATCAATAAGAAATTCATTTGAATTAATGCATGACTGCTGAAAACTTGTTACCCAAATGTATTCTTATGAAAGCTTGTATTTCAGGGTTATCAATTCTGGACGAAGACAGATCAAAATGGATATTTTCAAATTGTTAATATAAATTCTGGCGAGTATAATATAAATGGATGGGTACCAAATGTCGTCGGTGATTACAAGAATGAGATTGTCCTTCAACTTTCTCCAGGTTCTGATTTAATTTGCCACTTTCAATTTCTTCTATAACTTCAACTCTTTTCATGCATTACCCATACAAATCAGGCTTTGATCTTATTTTGTTGATATGGGTCTTTTTTTTCATATCATTCTTACAGTTATCGTAGTTAACCAAAAAAAAAATGATTTAATTATGTGTGAAGAGAGAAATAACCTCTTCAAATGTGTAAGCTAAAATTGAATAAAGCAACTAATTCAGAAATTAACCAAGATATATGAGCTCAGTTTAAGCATGTAATTGATTTTGGAACTGAAAAAAAAGTAAAATGACAAAAATAAAAGCATACTTTGATGTTGGAGAGTGGAAGATTGATTTGACTGTGACAGAGATCAGATTGAGATTTGAGACTAGATTTGGATGGGTAGATTGTGATGACTGTTGTTTGTGAAATCTGGAATTATGTGTGAACCTGGATCAACTCCCACACCTGTGGCCCTGAAATTTTTGTGTGGTTTTGACTCTAATATATTAGGGTTTTGGTATCTAATGAAGTTTTTTGCCTATACCTGTACCTACATAGGGAAAACTTGGTTGTGTTAGAAGCATGGTTGGAACTTGCTATGCTAGGGATGGGAAGTTGAGTAGCCTCCCTCCTTGCAGCTTAGTCATGCCCTATTGATTGATTCAACAATTTTTTGTAAAATAAGAAAGACACACCAAGCAATGTATGCTACAGAGGTGGCTAATATTGATGCAATACAATGATGCTATGTGTTTGGGATAATGATGCAATGAAGTGTAATGGATGCTAGAGTGACCTAGTGCAAGAACTAGGGTTTTAACATTTGTGGATGCAAGAGTTGATGTGATTGAGATGATTGATGCAAAATATTGAGTGCTAAGAAAGGTGTGAATGCGGAGTGATCCTTTTGACAGATAGATATGCGCAAGGGTTTTCCTAAATATGGATGATCCAAATGATGCAAATGACCTAGTGGTGATGTCCTTTTATACATTTTAGGTGGACAAATGGAATTTTTTTGGTGTAGGAGATAGAGTGATGACTAGTTGGCGTTGAGTCAACTTGGGCCCATAATTAAAATTGAATTTGCAAACTAAGGTCAAGACCACATGTACATCCTAAACTAGGTTAAGGCCACAAATGTGTTTTTGAATTAGATAGAAGAAATAGTTATTTGAGAATTGGGAATGTTTTGAGAAGAGGTACAATGATATTTTTGAGTGTGAGATTGAGTTTGGGGTCAATGATTGTGCCAAATCAGACAAAATCATCGGCTAGGACTATGCACTTATGGCACCCACTCGAAGCACTACAAAACAAGAGGAAAAAGTGCAAGTGATGCACTTTTTACCTTTACACAATGGACAAACACAATTCCTTAGATTTATTACTGGTGGCATTGTCTATGTTGACTTACTCCTCTTTCTTTTCTTTTTCTTTTTTTATTAGAAGTGGTCTCACATATATTTCATTAATAGTTTTTAGGTGTTTATAGCATGGATGGAAGACTCTCCGAGTACTCGGCGAGTCTTGAAAAACTTGGGAGTTTTAAACTCGTGAGTTTTTTCGAGCCGGCGAGTTTTCCTAGTGTTTACTCTCCAGAAAACTCGCCAACTTTCTAGCATGGACTCCCCCTGCATTGTTAGGTTTTGAAGAAAAACTTAAACCTCTTGCATTAGACATTCCATCTCCATAGAAGATATTGACTAAGATTTTTGAGTGCACTGAAATTCTTTAGCCTTATCATGAGAAGGTTCTCCAAATAGCCCCACAAATGAATAGAAAAAGTAATTTGACTCATCATCATCCCTTATGCAGCCATGGTCTTCTTGCACACCAATAGGAACTAGAAGACCTATTTGATCTTTGGATACTTGCATAGCCTTATCTTCTTCAGACAATATATGACATATTGGTGTTATTGCACTTGTATCTAGTATTAAATATTCTCTTCCTCAGTCAACAATCCTTCATCAATCTCAAAAAACTTGAGCAAAGCCGACAAAGATGCAAAATTTCTAACTCCTTTCTATAACCTAACAATGCAGGGGGAGTAATGATATTCTAAAAATACTATTGCTTCATTTTGAGAGGCAGGCATTGGAGGAGATGGGTGCAGGAGGAAATCTAGGATTGGATGACATTGATGAGGCTGAGGAGTAGTCATTGTCATCTAGTACCAGGATGGAGGTGGAGCTGCTGCTTTCCATGCCAAGCGAGGAGCCACAGCGGACTCCAAGGACTAGAACCTCTATCTCTCCCCTAGTTTTCAGTAGATTAGGGAAGAGGAAGATGTAAAATGTTGTATTTACTTTTAGTTTTACTATTTTCATTTTGTCAGCTATCTATTGTATCAGGCTATCAACCATAAGATTCCGCATGAGGATGCGATTTTGTACTCAATTTATATTCAAACCAATCAAATTTAATAGAAAACACTTTTGTACTCATTTATAGATTCATTGGATACATCTTGTCTTTGAAATTTGCAAAAAACATGTGTTTCTAATGAATTTTTTGGCAATTTTTAAGTTGTCGAGTTTTTGCTGAGTTTTTGCCAAGTCAAGTTTTTTGGGCCTGGCAAGTTTTTGCCGAGTCCGAGTTTTCCAACTATTGCTTATAGAATTTTCTCCTAGAAAGTAAAACTACTATTGTTTTGGATGCATAATTTTAGCTATGGAGAAAAGGGCTAAAAATTCGGCCATTGCTTAACAACAATTTTGCCACATTGTTGAACCTTTTGTCTTCGCTTTTTAAAAAATTTCTCTCAAGATTTAAAACTCAAAAATTTCCATCCACAATATATATTTGACACACAAATAGAAATAAGAAAAAAAAAAGTGCATGGAACCATTGGCCTAACAAAAAACTCCAAAAAATTGAGCAAAGCAATAACTCGGGACCGTACTCTTGAGAACTATGGACTTTGAGTACAACACATGGTTAGAATTGTTAGATCTTATTTGAGTTAGAATTGGTAGCTCTATGAAGCCTTATTCTTGATATAATCAAATATTCTTATGCAATAGGGGAGAGGAAGTAGTAATTGCACATTCTATGTTGGTGGTTTCACTATACTCGTGTGGATCCATGTCAATGAACCAAAATTTTGTTGCAGGAGTAGCATGCACCAAAGTTACAATTTTCATCACATGCATTTATGTTATGTGAAAGACTATTTTTTAAAGCATTTGCCAAAGGAAATTTTAAATAAACAAGAAAAAAAGTTGGTTCAAAACTTGTACTTGAAGTTATGTTTTTCTTGGTGTGTACGTATATCACCTGATTTGTTGATTTTTTGGTGTGTGCTATTTAACAAAGTACTTATTTAAATAATAGAAATAAAATTCACATCTAGAATAACATTTTTTCAAAAAAGAAACAATTCTTTAGCATTCAATATTCTCACTAGTATTGCACCTCTCTATTGATTCTCTGCTCTATATGCTTCTCATTTGTTTGGAAAATATGAGGCATTACTTATGATTTTTTAATGCCTAGCCTTATTTATAGGAGAAACTCACATTGTTAATTATTCAACAAGGTAGTGTAATTATTTTAATGCCTAGGCTTAATTGGTTTATGAGTCTCCATTTTTGGTTTGACCATAGAGGCAGGTCATCTTGCTTGATGAGAAAAAAATCTATTTTTTCTTCACTCACCATTGTAACAAAAACTTTATCAAGGGTATGCAAATGAATTCTTATGCCTTTATCTAATTGTTAAGTTTGGTAGTTGAAGTCAAGTCCTCAACAGAGTGGAAATTTAGAGTTGGCATTGAAAATAATGTTAGGGTTAGGTGTTGTACCACCTTGCAAAGTCCTAGGAGCAATTGTAATTATTTAATATTGCGTATGTTGTGACATTGGGCTCTCCTGAAATGAGGTGCCTCACATGGAGGAATCTTGAGATTTCAAGACATACTCTTACATTTGTGCAAGTGGTTATGATGGACCATCCAAGAACACCAATGGAGGATGAGTCTCTGTCTTCCTCACTAGTTCTCAAAGCTCTTTCCTCTTCTTCCTCAAAAATCACTATTTGTCTCTTACATATTTGTGTGTCTAGAATATATTTTCTAAATTGCCTCATTCTACTATTATTGTGTTAAACTGCTCAATATAATTGCCCGATGGATTTAGAAAGGCACAAATCAAAATTACTTGGATCACCCGATTCTATTTTAAATTCATTCTCCTTTTGTTGTTTGTTGAAAATACTAAATTAAATTATTGTCAGCTTTGGGGTTTTTTGTAATGTCCCATTTTTAATTAATTTAATTTTGTGGAAAAAGCCCATTCCAATATTTTTCCATGGGCTAAGGAAGGAGTTAGGGAGAAAATTTATTTAATATAATCTTTGGACCCATGTTAATTTATATTTTTAAAGCTTATTGATTGGGACCAAATTAAATATTAAATAATTTATTATGCTAGCAACCCAAAGTGGGGTCTGGGGTTTCTTATGGAGCAATTAGTAACTTCCAAATTATTATAAATAAAATATTATTATTTTTCATATTGAAGCAGCGTCTCTGAAATGTCCCAAATAGGGTCTGCCCTAAAAGTTTGATTTTCAAATTCTGATTTCTGCCCTAAATTTCTGCACTTTTAGTTTTCTACTGAAACCTTAATTTCTGATCTGATTTTCTGCTCTTAAATAAGTTATTCCAGTGAACATAAAACCATAGTTCCGAGACTCGGACTTGGCGCAGACTCGGCAAGGGTCACTCGGCTCGGGACTCGGCGCCCAAACTCGGCAAAGTGAAAAACCCAAGAAATTTAGAGATTTTTAAGGATTTAAAACTTGTTTCATGCACCCTTTATTAAATAAGCCTTAAAGACACAATAACATCATCAAATAGAAGCTAATTGGATCACATACACAAGTATACATCGATCACATAAGTATAAATGCAAATTGTAGCTGAGCTGCTGAAGGAAATAGCACACTTAGATATATAAATATAGTCAAATGTATACAAAACTCATGGAATATGAAATCCATGACATCAAAATGATCAAATGTTCCAAGCAAATATGAAGTATCAAAACAATAACTAGAAGTCTATGGCTCAGAGGAGCCTGCATCCTTCGCCTTCCTACGAAGGCGTAAATGGTAGGTCTTCAATGATGCAACAGCCATAATCTCTGCCTGTGACTCCATGCCACCCTCACCAACATCAGATGTGCCTATGTCGGCTCGTGCTCTATCCACCTCCTCTGCCATGGCTACAGCCTCAGCCTCTCTATCTGCCTGGTCAACCCAATCAAAGTCCTCATCACTAAAGATAGGATCTGTAGCCTAAGTGACCCACTCAGATTGTGGATCGACCTCCTCTAGCATGATTGGGGTGGAGTCATGGTCAAAAATCTGTTTGTGTCTAAGTCGAAGGTTGTAATGAACATACACTAGGTCATTCAACCTCTCCACGGACAATCTATTGCGCCTCTTGGAGTGTATGTGCTCAAACATACTCCAATTACGCTCACAACCTGAAGCACTGCACGGCTGGCTCAATATGCGAATGGCAATCCTCTGAAGGTTTGGTGTTTTAGTACCAAACATTTGCCACCATACATTTGAGATGAGAAAAAGAAAAAAAAATCAATCTCATTTCCAATTTTAAGTCTCAAGTTTCAACATTTAATAATAATATAAAAAGAGAAAAATTATGCCCTTAAATATATTTTTACCTGGCTGCAATGTTGGCCTGCTCTCTTTGCACATTAGACGAGAAAAGAGGTCTCCTTGTGCACTAGTAAAGGCCTCTATCTCATGGACTATCGGTCTAGTAACTGCAGGCGCCATCCGCTCTATCACTGAGTAGAGCCCACCAAGAACCTCATCATCCGCCTTGAAATCAGGGCAGAATTGGAATGCCGGATTTAGGAAATACGCTGCTGCATGGAGGGGCTTGTGAAGCTGGTGTTGCCATCTCCTACCAATGATCTCCCAAATGGGACGATACTTACCCTCAACTCCCCCATAGATGGATCTAATGGCCTCCTTGGCCCTATCCATGCCCTCATATATGTAGCCCATTACGGGTTTCTCCCCATCAGCAACTCGTAGAAGAACTACCAAGGGCTCGGTGAACTACAAATATTGTGAAACATTAACTTAAGTGTGAATAAAATAAACTATAAAATTAAATAAATAAAAGAAAAATATGAATAAAAATTAAAGAATACTAGAATTGAATTTTACGGTTACCTTCACAATCTTTGCAGTAGGTGTCCAAAAGCTTGGCTCATCAAAAATGTAACTTGCCACTTCAATCCCTGCAGTGGAAGTACCATAGGATGAGGAAGTCCACTCCTCAGCAACAAACATACGTCTCAAAGCTCCCTTTGACCGAATCAAAGATTTAGTGTGATGAAATTTGTAGCAAATCTGGTGATGCTAGGACGAGCCAATTCCCTTACCCCCTTGTATTGCCTCATTAGGCTAAGGACCCATGTGTGATTGTACATAAATTTGCAAATATTTTTGGCGATATCCACACATGTTTTGATCCATGGAAGCTTGCCTAAATCCTCCAATACGAGGTCAAGGCAATGTGAGTCCAAAATACTGTTGGGTGCCTCTCCATCAATAGTCTACCTGCAGCAACATAATTTGATGCATTATCGGTCACTACTTGAACCACATTCTCCTCACCCACCTCAAATAGGACTTCCTCTATAGCCTCACAAAGGTATGTGGCATTTTTTACATGTGTTGAAGCATCAATTGACTTGATGAACATGGTGCAACCTGAAAAAAGAAGCAAAATCAATGGTTCAATAAAACATAAATTAAAAATATTAATCGTTAAATCAAATTCAAAATTCAAATTATTCAATGCATTGAGGGAAGTACAATTACTTGAAGAGGAAACAAGAAAATTCAGCAGCATTCTATTTTTTCTGTCGGTCCAACCATCGGTCATGATGGTGCAACCCTTCTTGCTCCATACCAAGCGCTGCTCCTCTATTTCAGCTTTTACATCAGCCACCTTTTGTGTCAAAAGTGGGCCCCTTAAGTCATCTTCAGTAGGGCCTTTGAACCCTGCCCCACAAATAGTTATGGCATCAAGCATATTTTGCTAATAAGGAGACCTAGCACATGTAAAAAGGAGAGTTTAACTTTAAATTTGAATTCAACATACATCTAAAATTTAAATATAAAAATTCATGAGACAGAATCAAACTCTAATAGTATAAATTTTAAAACAATCAAACAAAAAAGAATTACCTGGCTGCATGGAATGGAATGGTGCAATAGTACCAAAAGTCGTCAATTGCTCGTCTAGCTGCGTCATGTACCTCCTTGTTCCAACCCGTGCTCTCAAGTGACGGTTGGGAACCAGGAGTAGTGCGTGGCACAAAAAATGAATCCAACCTAGATTTACGAATTCTAGGACCAATGCTAATACTACCACTAGCACTAGCAGTAGCGGCAGCACTAGTAGTAGCACCAACAGTAGTAGAAGCACTAGCACTAGGATGAAATGGAGGCTTGGAAGAAGCCTCTCCAACACCACTAATGCACGCTAACTCCTCCCTTTGCCTCTTTTTCACTTCTTTTTTCATTTCAAATGTTTCTAATTGTACTTGCACCTCATGAACAACCTCAACAGGTGCATCTTTGCATCCCAAAGCATCATGGACGGCTATGCGTGCAAGATGGTATTTCAATCTATTAATGCCTTCATGAAAAATTGTTTTGCAATAAAAATATTTTGTCTGTCCTTTTTTTTGCCCTAGAAAATTTTCAGCGTGTTTCCAAGCTGGGTCCTTTCGAACTGGGTGTGAAGAGTTAGACATTGTGGAAAATACAATTTAAACTTGAAATCAAGGCTGCTGCAATAACACATAAATACAAAAAAATGAACATTTGTTAATTCATTTATAATTATTAAACTAATGCAAAAAAAAAATGTAGGGTTTGTTGATTGTTCCAAAACAAAAGGTAGGTTTGTTTCAAAAATATGTAGGGTTTGTTGATTGTTGAATGTAGGGTTTTTTAATTTGTTGAATGTTCAAACTTCAAACAAAATAAGTAGGGTTTGTAACTTTGTTCCAAAAAAAATTTGAAATTTTACAAAACAATGCAATTTTTGCTAAAAAACACAAAAAAAACCAAACAAAATCAAGCTTACCTCTCTATTGAAACTTGAAACGAAATGCAAAGTTGCAAACTCCTTCCAATCGCTGGTAGAGAGCTCTCAATGCACCAACTCTAAGTATGAAGCTACTCCAATGCGATTTAATGATGGATTTTTCGTTCTACCTCCTTGCTATTTGCCCTACAATGCACACTCTTATTTTTGCGAACAAAATGAAATGAAGTTACTTTAAGTGTAATAGAGGCAATATAAGTAAAAAAAAAATCAACTTTTGACTTGAGTTTTTATGTTTTTTTTAAACTTTTTTCTCATGCCTACGCCGACCGAGTTTCATCATCGGGAATCGCCGAGTTTGGGCGAGTTTGGCGAGTTTCAGAGAATCGGCGAGTTTGGGCAAGTTTTCAAACGGGTCCGAGTCCGAGTCTCCAGGACTTGCCATGCTTTGCTTGGCTCGCGACTTGCCAAGTTCTGGCGAGTTCGGGCGAGTCTCGGAACTATGCATAAAACACATCCAAACATGGCAAAAATGATGGCAAATGATACTACACATTGACATTCATCATAAACATGAATTACACCATGAAGTACACAATGTAGGGCAACCAAATTGGTAACACAAGTCTGATTTTCTGAAGTAAACCCTGCTGCTACAAATCAGAATTTCTGGAAATACAATTGCACCCAAAAACATAGGCCAAACATGCCCAAATACATCATAGATCTTTGTTGTTACAATTCAAACCTAATGATAGGTTGATACATACCAAAACATGGCAAAATGAAGAGCAAATGATGAAATCGCCCTCCTAGGAAGTGACACCAATCCTAGGGCATGAAACCCTTATGCAATGTGAACATAAACCACCAAGAAATGTTGCTCCAATGTGGTGCTCAGATCTGCTGCTATGAGTTAGGATTCAAGAAACCCTAATCAATGAAGAATTTGCCTCAAAATGCCACAAACATGATTCTCCAAGGTTGGTGCACAAGGCTAGGGTTAAAACCCTAGTGTCAAATGATGCAAGTGCCACAAGAAGAATCTTCTCCAATGCTGATCTCAAATCTGATTTATGCAATTCTGCTTCAAATCTCCGTAGATCTCCAATGAAGTGCAAGTAGTCTTCTGTTATGAAACCTCCACAAAGATGAATTAGGTTTTCGTCCAATTCACCTAGAATCACAAGGGTTTTCATCCTTGGATTCAAGCCCAACTTTCGTTGCAGCCAAAAGACATAAACTCCAAGCAAAAGATAAATGTATGATATGATAAAATGATCACAAAACACCTTGTATTTATACATGATCTGCGCTTTCTCCTCAAGCTGGCCGACCTCTAGAAATACATACTTTTTATTTTATTTTAACTTCTTTCTCCTAGGCCGACCTCCTTCCTTGGGCGCTCACCTTATGATCTTGGTCGACCACATAAAAAGGATGTTTTCTTTTATTTTATTCTTTTCTTCTCCAAGAGGGCCGACCCTCTTCTAGGCAAGATAGGCGCTCAAAAGAACAAATTAAAGATTTGTCTTTTGTGTTTATTATTTTCTCCTTGGCACTCGAACACAAGAGAAATAATTATTTTATTTTATTTTCTTTTTATACCTTCTTTCCACTCTTCAAGTAGGTCGCTCTACATTAGGGCAAATTATTTGACCAACATTGATTCCACCAAAAATACCACAAAATTATACCAAGTCATATTCCATCATCGTTTTTCCCTACAAAAATGGATAAGTATGAAAACTTGCCCAATAGGATATTCTCTGAGCTCTTCGACTTAGCCTACAGGAATGAAAATAGGCTAGCCATCTCCACTAGGTGATAACTCCGAAAATGGGGACATTACAGTCTCATAATTATTTATAATAGTTGTAAGTGACTGGAAGAAGAGCATCTTTATTGCCTAAAAATAGCCAAAGATCAAGTGGAGGTTATGCCAACTCTTTATGGGGCCTATTTTGAGAGGGAATATTTGAAAATGTTTTTAATTAATATCTATTTTGGCCTTTTGGGATGGGATTTGTGCCCAAACTTTTATATAAGACAGACAACTTCTATAGTGGATATCTTTTGCCAATTTATCTCTTTCACGAAATTGTTTGAACTTCTATTCATTCAAGCATCTGAGGATGAAAACCCTTGGGTGAGGAGATCAGTGGACGAAAATCCATTGGTTTCAAGAGAGGTTGTGATTGTGCTTCCAGAGTTGCAAATTTCAACTAGTTTCTAGTCTATTTGTGTTGCAGGTTTTGGAGTGGATTTGAGTAGAGTTTATTTCAGATTTGTTGCTGTGCATTGTAGTGGTTTGTGCTGCTGTGTTTTAGTTCTTTGCTATACATTATGTCCATTTAGAACAACTATAGATATTGGGAGTGATCATATTCATTTCAAGAGCAAAAGATTGTCAAATTGATGTGTTATTGTATTGTTGTTGTAGTATTTGTTGTTGATACATCATATTTCTTGTGTAATAATTAGATTTTTATTATTGAATGAGTTCTGGGTGTATTAGTGCCAAAATTGTCAAAATCTAGTGCATAGTTTGTGAACAAATTGTTAAATCTTTGTGGGTATTTCAAGTTTTTTTTAAAAAATTGATGAGGGATTGAAATGTATTATTTTTCGTCAGATTTACTATGTGATGTTATATTTTAAACAAAATTGTTAAATATTTCATTTGGGACATTACAATGGTATTAGAGCTATGATCTTATCAGCTTGCAAGGAAAATTGAATTGTTAATCATGGGAGGATTCTTAGAATTTGTAATAAATGGAAAAAATGCAAATCAAATTCAAGATGGAATGATGAAGATGCAGAGTAACCTTGATAGAATGATCAAGCTTATGGAAGGAATGTTGCAGTCTCAAAGTAGCATACAAAATTCAGATTTGGCAAGAACATCAGAAAAGGGAGCAAGTATCATTCCAAAGTCTATCAACCCTGGGTTCTTACAAAAAGAAGAGGATAAAGATCCTATTAAAGAATTGTTGATGAAAATACAAAAGGACCAAGAAAGGTACAAAGTTGAGGCTCTAGAATCCTTGATGAATATGAAAAAATACATGATAATATCAAATCTGAATTTTCCTTTGATATATACTTGGAGTTACTCGAAATGAGGAATCCAAATAAAAGAGGACTATATAACTACACAAAAAGGCTCAGAAAGGAAGAATAAATGTCAGATAAAGAGAGAAAAGATGGTAAAAGCAGAATCAAGATTAATATGCCTTAGCCAAAATTACAAGAAAAGGTCAAGAAAGAAATTATGGAGCATGAGCCAAATAAGGAAGAACAAATAGAGTTGCAAGAAAGTGAGAAGAAACAAACCATAGAGAAATCCACCATACAAGTCAACGATGAAGATTAAATAATTGAAGAAAATCTTCCAATGATTCTAATGGTGTCCAAGAAACACCTATTGAGATTGTAAGCATTAAAAAGAAGGATCCAATGCCATGTGAGAATGATTGTAATAAGCTACCCCAATATTTTTTCAAACTTTATCAATCTATCAAACAGGGTTAGTACAATGCATGCAACCAAATAGAACCTCCACACTTTTTGATCGCCAAGATCCCAAGATGGGCGAGGTGAGAGCATACAGTGCTTAGGGTTAACAGTCAAAGCTTTGCAAATGAAACTAAATACAAACATCTACTAATAGTAGGCATCTGCTTTTCAGCAGGCATCCACTTATGCAGTGGAAATACTCTACTTATTTAGTGGGTGAATAAAGAAAAATACATTATGTTCATCAACTTATTCAGTGGGTAAAAAAGAAAGATTAACATTGTCCATTCCTCCACACTGGCGGTAAACCATCCAGGGGTTACAGTATGTGTTTGAAATAAAGATGAAGAGTTAAGCATTAAATGCCAGTATCACCATGATAAATCTTTGCAATGTGTAATGTCCCCTTCTAGCAAGCCAAAAATTTTCACAACCTTGCACACAATTTCAACTTGTAAAAGAGAACATTAATATTCAATTCTTCTTATCTAATCATATTAACCACAAGATATATTAAATCAAGTCTTATGATCATAATCTATATGCATTCTATCTTTCACAATATCTATTAGACATGTTTCATGATTTTTCTTGGGAGAGATATACTTGGGTCTACATGTTCATCAAACCACTTACCCAACAAGAGAGGGCTTATAAGGGAGCAATCATGGGTTCCATATTCCATTCCTTGACCCAGAGAGGTACTCTAGACCAACTCGAGTCGAAGGCCCATCCCTTGTCCCAAAGAGGTACTCTAGACCAACACGAGACAAGGGCCTATCCAATATCTTGATGGTTCTCTTGACCAACACAAGACAATGGGAACTTATCTTAAGGGTACTCTAGACCACGTGAGATAAGGATTTATCAGTCTTTAGCCAGAAGGTACTCTTTGACCAACTTCAGCATCAACCATGATATCGGTCTTTATTCAGATGGTGCTCTGGACCAACTTCGGCATCAACCATGATTATACCCCATTGCTTATCCTTATCCCTTCATCTCGATCTATGGGTTTGGTTGATATACCATGAGCCTCTACTTCTCATCCTTATTCATCATAATTAACTTAAGTACTCGTTCTAGTCATTTAATCCATGCCTTAGTATCTTAGGCTATAACAATTTGTATTATTATCCATCCATGTATTCTATTTACTTAATCAACAAGCTTTCTAATCATTTCCAAAGTTCATATGATTCCATTTCCAATTTATATATTGTCATCATGCCGTATCTAAGAACTTCATATAGTTATTCATATCCTTATTCATTCTAATTCTTATCTAATATCAGTATTCATATTTAACTTAACTTAATTCATTCCATGTTATGATAGCTGAAGTTACCCTATTATGGCAATTCATCTATCATTCATTTATTCTTGTATTACATATGGTGATTACTTACTATCTTTATTGAATGCATTTGTTTACATCATTAAGGAAATCGATAGATTGTGTATATCACACATACCTTTTAATTGCTGCGATTATGATGTGGAGATATGCTTGTTAGCAGATTTAATGATTCGTGCTTTAATGATCTTATTTGATGATTTGATGAAGTTTATAATTCTTCAATGCTTTGATAATGCCTTCTATTCGCTGCCTTACTTTATGTCTGCAATGCCTTCTATGATGAATTTGATATCAAATTGCCTTTATGACTCGATTTCTTTCCTTTGTTTCTGCCTAATGTAATTTTTGTTTAGTATTGTTGATGTCCGATGATGCAATGATCGATGAGATGCTTGCTCCTCAATGTTCGATGAGTGACGAGATTCAATGTTTTATCAGATATACTTGAATGTATGTTCGAATGATTTCAATTGCAGATGTTATTGTCTTTTTCGATGATCCCCCCTTGAGCCATTCGATCTATCATTATATATGTGCACTTTAAGGCAGGGTCACGTCCCATATTAGAGAGGCGTCTCTTCACATGCTTTATCACATATGCCTTAACTAATCTTTGTTACAACGTAATTAGCTTTTGTCATGATGTGAGGCGCTAAGTGATAACTTAGTCGCCTTTTGCAATATGTGCCAATTCTGATTTATTAAAGCTTTTCCTCTTGGACCGCCGATCTCATTGAATATGATGTGGGGATATCACACAATGTTAGAGCACTAGTATCACTGCCTTTGCTTACATAACAACAGAGATAGATTACTAACTGTCTAACATCATAGTGTTGTTACAAGTCTGTATGCAGCCATGAAGTCATTACCGAGCAGCTCTTTCACCCAACAACCCTATTCCAACTAGAGATGCAAAGGATGATATGGATGACTACATAACACAACTTATTATCACTGAAGCTTAGGCATTTTCCAATGGTGCAGTCCACCCGCATTGTTGTTTGGCCCATTCACATGGTACAATAGCCCAAATAGAAAGGATTGTAGGACACTTCATACCATAGTTGGAAAACTCGACTCGGCAAGCCAATTTTTGGAGAGTAAAAAAAAACTCGGCAACTTAAAAAATTGCATAAATTTCATCAGAAATGCATTTTTTTTGCAAAATTCAATGACAAGATTAATCCGATGAGTCCATAAATGAGTACAAAAGTGTTTTCCATTAAATTTGATTGACTTTAATGTAAATTGATTACAAAATCGCATTCTCATGCAGAATCCTGATGGTTGAAAGCCTAATAGTCTAATAGAAATTACAATAGATAGCTGAAAATGAAAATAGTAAAACTAGAAGTAAATACTAAATACAACATATTACACCTTGCTCTTCCCTAATTTAGTCAAAGCTAGGGAAGAGGTAGATGCTCTAGTCCTACGAGTACCCGGTGTTAGTGGCTCCTCGATTGGCATGGAAAGCTGTGGTTGAGGCTCGACCACCATCCTGGAAATATCTAGCTCTGGCAATGACTCCTCATCCTCATGAATGTCCTCCAAACCTACATCTTCCTGTTGCACCCACATCCTCTATTGCCTGTCTCGAAATCAAGAATCTCGTCTGCGGTAAACAATGGAGGCTGCTCATCCCGCCCTGTCCAATCACTATAAGGATCTATTTCATCCAAATCAATAGGATCCAGTGATTTGTCCTCTACTCTTTTTGTGTGCAACCAAAGTTTGTATTGCACAAAGACAAGGTCATTGAGGTGCTTTTGAGCTAATTAGTTCCTCTTCTTTATGTGAATGGCCTCAAACAAGGTCCAATTCTGCTCACAACTAGATGCACTACAAAGCTCCTATTTTCCATGCCTCATAATTGCAAAATCATGTCAAATTCCACAACATTTTACTAAGGGGTCCTTGTACTTTCACCCTGATGCATGTTCTTGAAACCCTGAATTTGGCTAAGTCTGAAACCTTAAAACCCTGAAAAATTGGTTAAGTCTGAAATCTGATGGATCCTCCAAAATCTAGAATCTGCATGTTAAATCTCATGGATTCGAAACCTATCTCAAACATCTTGACAGTATATTTCAAAATATTTAAAGTATATACTTAAATGTATTTTGAAATATATTATCACGACCCTATTATGCTTTTACCTGCACAGGCTGCAAGTCTTTGCCGAAAACTTGGCAATTCTTTGGCGAGTACTTGCCAAAGACTCGGCGATTTTTCGACAGAACTTAAAAAAAAACTCTGCGAGTTAAAGTCAGAAAAACTCGGGAAGGAAAAAAACTCGCGAGTTTTCCTTGACTCAGCAAGTTTTCCATCTATGCTTCATACATTGCCTAGATCATTTGCTGTAGCAAGACAAAACACAATCAAATCAACACTATGCTTCCAAGACCTCAAGTGCAGATCACCTTATTTCATGGTATGACCTCTATGAATGGGACAGCCCTGTTTGAACTGTACGACCTGTATCATCAACCATCAAATCTACATTCAACTCCATTAAACATTGATAGATTTTAGACGTCCTGTCATCAATAGTATTCCATCAATAGTGCCTGCAAATACTCATACATTTTAGAAAGAAAGAATCACCCAAAACTAGAGTACGGCTTGCATGTATGACCCTATCCAAAGATTATGAAGTTAGCTTTGAAACTTGAAGATCCCAATGGAAACGTCTAAAATATAGGCGTTGCTTTTATCATCATCAGTCCAAACATTCAGAAACATGCAAGATACAAATCACTCAAATTCTCAATCGCCCTACCACAAAATGTACAGCTTGTGGGTAAACATCAACTTCATACTTCATTAATCATATCAAATCTTCACAAAAAAATACTACCAAAACATTTGCAAATATAATAACACTAAGTCCCAACAGCACAAACTCTTGATAGCACAATGGCAAACTCTGTATGAGCTTACTCCAAAATCTGCCTTCAACACAAAGGTGATTCCTTTATGAAATCACACTTAATCTACAAGAGGGTTTTCGTCCTCAAGAGAATTCTACAAGAGGTTTTTCGTCCTCAAGAGAATATGGAAGAACTTACAGGTTCAATCCATCTGCAACAATATCAAATCCAAAAAGCCCCCTCCAAATGAGCGCTCATTCTCTTTATTAAGGCACTTTAGGAGTTACAAAGAAAATGAATTATTTCTTGAAAATAATAACCATTTCCCTCCAACTTAAATAATTCCTTTTTTTCTCCACTTGAGTGCTCTCTTTTAAGTGCCTAAATAAAAGAATATATTTTCCCCTTTCCAATGAGCTATAACACTTAATCACTTTTTAATTATTTTCACCCTTAAGAAATTAAGTGAAAATAATAATTAAAATAGCTCATTAAATATTACTTTTTGTGGAAAATCCCAAACTTCATCCAACTGCCAAATAACTTGAACCAATATGCTCTGTAAGGTTTGGGATGTGAAACGATGCATTCTGGGTGACTTTCCAAAAATAGACGGCTCCTCCAAGAATCTTGGAGAGGAATCCAGGATCCCGATCAAACTTCTGAAACCATCATTGTAGCCCTGGACATCTAGTAAGCTCAATGCCATAGAAAATTAGTCCATTTCTATAAGGAAAACCATTTTATAATTAATATTACACTAAGTTGCTATAATTAAACATAACCTTAGGCAACCTTAGTGAAATATTAATTAATTATCTGAATAATAGTCCCAAGCCATATAAAGCACTAGAAATGCACTGATTAAACAATTTCGACCATCCCTTGGTGAAATCGAAGACTTGAGACACACAACTGTTCTGCAGATTGAACCACGACCACTCCAAGAACATTGGAGTTCTCCAAAACATGCCGAATAGCCTCCAAGAGACTAGGAACAAGCATAATGCACACAAAAATCAATGCGCCAAAAAAGGGACGTTACAGTCCTCCCCGCTCAAGATTGCTTGTCCTCAAGCAATACATGCTATCCAACAGAGATACCTGCATGATTAGCAATAATATACATGGATCCCAAATCAACCTCAAGAATGCTCCACACCACTTCTGCTACGCTACTCTGATGTATCTGGGAATTGCACAGCTGACATTTTGCATAAAACTTTGAAACATTCTTCCAATCACACATCCTTTTGGATCCCAAACATCTGTGACATCATTAAACCTGAGAGTGAAGGAGTTAACATCCTTCAACAAGTCATCAATACAATTTATCCAACTTGCAACTACTGCTGGGAACCAAAATCTGAAATGTTCCTCCAAGGAAGAACATAAATCAGCTTGAACACAAGCTGAAAGTAACTCCGAACAGCCATGAATCACTTGGTTTTCACCATCCAAAAGAGCAATATTAGCTGAAACACTTGTCCTTTTCAATTGAACCCTTATGAATCAAGTCGTATTAGAGAAAGTTTTTTCCTTTGTGGAAGTTGTGAGTGTTTTGTAGGTTCACACCCACAACAGGATTAACTGAAAAAGATATTCTACCTTTGTAAAGAGACATTGAATCCCATAGGTGGAGAAATGAATTGAAAAGCATGGCAAGAGAGGAGGAATTCATGGATGTTGAAGAAAGGTTCTTCAAGATGGAAGTGACATAGCAAGGCTTTCTCAATCAATGGAGACCATGAACAACCTAATGGAGGCACTCATGGAAAGATCGGACAAAGGCAAAGCCAACACCAATGAAGAGGAGTCTTCAAAGGGTGAGAAGAATCTTGCAAGAAAACCTTTATCCAAAGTGAAGGCTAAGATTGAGATTCTACCATTCGAAGGAGATGTGGATCTAGAGAAGCTTGATCATTGGTTGGCATAATTAGAGATATACTTCGAAAATGGATAGCAGCCATGCTATGTTTTGGGTTTACTAGCATTAAAGGTAGAATTTCATAGCCATGTTTCTTGAGGGTGTGATTGTATGAGTTCTCTAAACTAGGGGCAAGTGAGAAGATGCTAGTGTAGTGTTTTAGGTGGCCCTCATGAAGGGGGCAACATGTAAAACTGATTTTGATAGTGGATTCTTGCTGTAATTTTCACATATTGGGTTTCTCCTATGTAAATCTTTTACATAATCTTTTCTTATGTTGATTTTTTTTTTTAAATAACTAAGTTTACTAAATTGCAATAGTTGTTAGAGCAAGTAGATGTGAGAATGTTTCTTTCAACATTAATAGGTATATGATAATAATAGAGATCAGCCATAAATGCTATAGTAATGTCATATGATATATCCTTAAGTGCTGTTAAATTAAACATAGTACTTGTGTGAAACAAGGTGTATTTTCAAAGCTTCCAAGGGAATATCCATTGAGTTTACATAGTTGGAAAGCTCTAGTTTTTATTATATGTATTATCTCCAAGTGATGTATTTTATTGGCTCTAAGCTATTCCTTAATGGTATTAGGGATTAAATACATACTAATTTAATAGTGTCGTGGGCATTAAAAGATGTTACGAAAAATCACGAAAATCACCTAGCATTGAAATCTCCAAGGTATTGTTTCTTAAAAATAATGTCCATGTTAATGATTATCTAATACAAACTACATGAATGCATTAATGGATTTTTCACTTGGATATGCTATATATTTCCTAATTATATTAATATTAAACCTTTTGTTAGTTCATACTTCTTTACCGAAACTTTATTTTGAAACTAGAAAGAACTTGCATGTATGCATTGCTATTGGTGCAAAATCATATTTGAAACAACTTATATTTACAGGTTCATCCACTGATCTTGGTGATTTGATATATAAACCACCAAGAAATGGACCAACTTTATGGGAAATTGGCATTGCTGACAGAACTGCTGCAGAGTTCTATGTTCCGGATCCAATACCGAAGCTTATCAATAACCTATATATAAATCACCCTGAAAAGTAAACTTCTCTTTACTTCTTCATTTTACTATGTTGTGATATTGTATTTGTAAGAGGGAACATGTTTTTCTTTCTTTCTTGAACTTATACCTTTCCTTTCTCTTAGTTATTTTTGTGTAGGTGCACATTGTATAAGATGCAAATTTACAATTCTATTTGTCATTTTCCAGGAAAAAAATATATATTACATTTACACAAATTGAAATAGAAAATTTACACTAAATAGACATTAAATTTATAAGGAAAGTTTCTCCCTAAGAAAATGATGAAAAGAGAGTACCTGGGCCTAAACCCCATGTGGTAGAGATTCAACATTGGTATAGGAACCATTCTAACTTTATGTGTTATGGAAAATCTTGATTGAGAAATTGTGACGTCCCGATGTTAAGGCATTGTTTAAATTAAAGATTTAAACAACATGATAAAACAATGAAGTTGCCTTGAACGATAGAGAGTGCTTTTGATAATAATATTTAGCAAACATATATAATTATATTATATTTATAAAGAAAGTCTCTCCCTAAGAAAACGATGAAAAGAGAGCACCTGGGCCTAAACCCCATGTGGTAGAGATTCAACATTGGTATAGGAACCATTCTAACTTTGTGTTATGGAAAATCTTGATTGAGAAATTGTGATGTCCCGATGTTAAGGCATTGTTTAAATTAAAGATTTAAACAACATAATAAAACAATGAAGTTGCCTTGAACGATAGAGAGTGCTTCTGATAATAATATTTAGCAAACATATATAATTATATAATATTTAACAAATAATATTAAATAATATTATTATATTTAATATAATTAAGATTTAATAATATATTTATTTGACAAGATATATTATATAAAAATAGATATAAATAACAAATACTAATATTAATATAAATATTAATATTAGTATTGTTATAATATAATAATACTATTTAATTAATAATATTAAATAGTTATATATAAATAAAAGGCAGATTAGAATCCTAAGTAAGACAACCGCTTCAGAAAGTCTTAAGTGATACAATCACTAAGAGTATTGACCACGCAAAATAATATATTAAAAACAAATCTGTTTTGACCAATGAATAGCAAACTGCCATAAGCTGCGATTTAATAAAGATTATGAGGAAAACGATTAGTAAGAGATGTTTATATATGCAGCGATTCCTATCATAAAGCAGCGATCACATATTAAGTGAAGAAAACTGTTATTAAGACAGCGCTTAAACATAGAATGATATCAGCACCGATAAAAATTTATAGTGCATACATAATAACATCTGATTTGAATAAGGAGCAGCGATCAGCCCATAAAGTAATTAGAATAAGGATACGATTTCATAAGAGGGGGTACAAACCTATGGAAGGTCATCACCTTTTGAAAGGGGATGTATCCCTTCATAAAGACATAGAGATAAGACATAGAGATATATATTTGTTTGGCATTTAAGAAGGGAATAAGGAAGGGATATGACTTGAGTATAAAGACATAAGAAGAAATAGATACATCAGTTCAGAGCTTCTAATCTGCAGCAAGAAAAACATAAAGGACCAGCAGTCAATCAAGGATATATATATTGGTAAATAGTAGCAGCTTTGGTAGGAGTTTACCTATATGATTATGAGACTTATGTATTATTGTTAATTAACCAACGTGCATGTAAATTGATATAAGTTTTTTCATAATTTTATATATGTCTGAACAAATGTGTTAATATGGAAAATTGTATCAATGTTATGGTTATTATGATGGAGGAAATGTGGTGCAAGAGGGATACGGCGATAGGGCACTCTTCTAGGTACGCCACCCCTCTAGGGGGATTGAATAATCCCATTGGGGCCAAAGGGGTACAAAGGGTACTGCCCTTGGCCTTAGAAGAGATGGCTTCCAAGGCACCTTTTTGTGATCTCATTCTCCTATCATAGACATGCAAATTCAAAGGAACCAATCATAGAGAAAGGGAAAGGAAATGACAAGATGAGGGGGAACGGGATAACGGATGCCTTATTAGGTAGACCACCTCATATGGATGGCATGCGCCACATGAGGCCAAGGGGGATGGTATATCCGCTCTTGGGCCTAGGGTAGAGGATCCGAGACACCCATCGAAGTCACGTTCCTCAACTCTCTTATGGTTGAGTCTCCTAGATAATTAGGTTTAATTGGATTGATAATGCCATTATGAGTTTGTTAATCATGTTAACTTGATTCTGAAAAATATTATTGTAAATATTTTCTAACTTGTTTGCAGGAATTAAATCAAGCCAAGGTACTCTCTAAATCTTTGTTTGCTTGGAAATTGATAATTTAGGTAATGTTCTTATAAGGGACATTACAAAAACTTTAGGTTTACAAGGTGAATAAGGGAAGTGTGCTTCTATATAAACATTGTAAATTTGATCTTTCACAATAAAATAATAGCTAACAAGTGAAGCTATTGGGGCATCTTGTTTTGGTTGACGTATTGCCAAAATATAGTTCAACTCTTGGTTGTAGGTCGGGATAGCTTGGGGTTTGCACAGGGTTTGGCCCAGGTACCTCGTGTACCCTGTTAATCCTTCACAGAAGGACCCATAGGGTACTTGGGGTACATGGGCCGAACCTTGAGTGAACCTAGGCAGACCCACAATCCCCAAGTAAATTTTCATGGATTTCAACTCTTTTTTTTTTCAAACAAAAAAACAAGCACTATAACTTACCTAAATTTTGCCCTAAAGTACTCACATTTCACTCCTTTTGCCTAAAGTCACTCAAGCTATAGTCATTTCACAAATAGAAGAGAGCAAAACACTAATCTCTATCAAAGCTGCCATTTTTTTGTTCTTGAAAGTTGTTGGTTGTTTTCTCAAAGGTGAAGGTTTGACAAAGGAAGTCTATTGAGTTTGTTGACTCTTACAGGAAAGAGAGGGCTGAACCTACAAGATTTATCAATCAAAAGTAAGTATTTATGTGATTTTTTGAAGTTTTGCCAAAAAAAATCAAGTATTTTTTTTTTCTTTTTAAAAATGTTTTGTCTTTAAAAAAATCTTTTATACATATTATAGGGGTTATAATGTCATTTTTTTCTTTTTTTTTGTTATTAATATAGAATGGCAAGAACTTCTAGTTTAGTTGGCCCAATGCCGAAGAGGCCATTCAAAATTGATGCAACATCACCTTTTTGGCGACATACATGCATAATTGAACAACTTTCTGGAGGTGGGGGTTTTCATTGGTATTGTAGCCAATGTGGGAATGAGTATAAGAGCTCGTATATTTGAGTGAAATCTCAACTATGAGCTATTACTAGCTTAGGAATAAGAGTTTGTCCAAGGCCGAATAAAAATGGGATGCCAAAGGAACAAATTATGGCATATATGAAAGAATAAGAGGATGTTGACATTGTAAGTAACAAAGCAAATGAAAGATGACGTCCTCTATCTAAGAAAGGATTGTGCAAGCCTCCTAGCCTAGTGGCCTTATAGTATTGGCTGGCCCACATCCTTTGATACTGCCATCATCTTCTCGAGAAGATGATGCCCCCTTTGTTTCCCATAAAAGATACTTATTAGAAAAGACCTAGAATGAGTTGAGGGAGGTTGCAAATCAAAGCATTGTTCATTGCATTTATAGCAATGGGCTTCCTTTCAACCTTGTCAAATCACCATATTGGTGGGAAATGGTAATGACAATAGCTAATGTACTTGTTGATTACACTAGTCCTGAGTATGAAAAGGTGCATACCACCTTATTGGCCAAGGAAAAAGCTTCTATAGATGCATCATTGAGAGAAATCAAGGATACATGGCTCGAAATAGGAGTGCCCATCATTGTTGATGGATGGAAGGATTGCAAAAATAGGCAACTGATTAATGTCATCGCAGTGTCCCCTAAAGAGGTGGTGTTTTTGAAGGTAGTTGACTGTGAGGGGCAAGTGAAGGATGCAAACTTCATTGCCAAGATCCTCATGGAATCTATTGAGATGGTGGGCCCCAAAAAAAGTTTTCCAAGTAATAATGGACGATTCTAAAAATCATAGGGTAGTTGGTTTAATAGTGGAGAGTACAATGGACATATTTGTTACACATGTTGTCCACTTCCTCAACTTGGTGATGCAAAAGATTGGCACATAGATTGAGTGGGTTAAAGAAATCTACACAAAGGTTGAGGAGATTCAAATGTTTGGGACAAAACATCATATGTCACAAGCCATCTGGAGATCCTCCAAGTTGAAGTTGTTGAAGGTACTTTTGCTTTTATTATATTTTAATTTTTTTATGTCATCAACTTTTTAATTGTTTAATTTTTTTTGACATGTTAGGTTGCAGAGACTCGATTCTCAACACACACAACTGTCTTCAGACAACTTGTGAAGGCGCGAGAGCAATTGAGTGCCATGGTCATCAACACTCTTTGGAGTGTTTGGAGACAATCATATATAGAGAAAGCCCAAAAGGTCAAATCATTGATTCCTTGCCAAGGAGGGTGGCACCATATAGAGATGAAGAGGTTGCTATTGGGTACAAGGTTGCATTTAGAAGAATATTCCTAGATGAAGAAATACAATGTTGTCATAGATGAGTTTAGCCTCTTTATATCTTCAGGGAATCATGATGTTTGCGCTTTTCAAGACAAGTAGAAGAAAGATGCTCATGATGGTGATACATCCATGGGCAAGACTCTATTTCCCTGTAGCATCTTGCAATAATTTTTTTTATCTCAAGTATGCATTTTCTATTTCTTAACTTCCTTACTAATATGTTTTATAACTGCAAATGTTGTATTGAGTTTGTATGCAATTTTGATAGGTTGCGCATTTTTCGGCTGAGCGGAATTGGAGTGCATACTCCTTTATCCACTCAGTTAAATTCAACTAGTTGGCTGCAAGAAAAGCTAAGGATTTTGTCTATGTGCATTCTAACTTGTGTCTTTTGTTACCTAAGACACCCAATAACAAGGGGGCAACAAGGATTTGGGATCTAACCCTTGAGTGTGTGGGCTTAGGCACCTCTATTACACAACTTGCCATAGTCTCTTTAGATGAGGCAGATTTTACATATGAAATGGCTAGGGGGAGTGGCACTACAGTTGATTGTGGTTCAAACGAACCAAATGTTGACTATGATGATGATGCTCTTGATGAAGAGCAATATGAAGATTAATATTATTGATTGTAATTTTCATTTTGTATTGGCATTTGACATGAATCAATGAATTATGAATTTATGAGTATTTTTTTTTTAACAAATTATGAGTTTTTTTTTGCAATTATGAGTATTACTATTTTTAAAAAATTATATATTTTTAATATATATTATACAAACCCATACCCAAGGTCAGGAAATTTTTTGTCATATTGTGTACCAAAACCCAAACTCATAGCCAAACCCAAACTAGTAACTTAGCCTAACATATTTCACTTGAAAAGAACCTTGCAATTTGTCTTCTTTCCAAAAAAATTGAGTTTAGCAAAAATGGCTTGCAAATTGACTAGGTTCAGTTTGGGTCCAAGTATAGGCCAAGATGGGCTTAGGTTTGCCTAGGCTCTGACTCAGGCACCCGAGGTTCCTTGCGGGGAACTTGGGTTGTACCTTGGCATACTTGTTGCAAACTCATAGGCCAGATAGAAAAAGGTGTTTAAACCCTTTTTTTAACTAAAATATATATATTTAAATTTCTAAATTGATTTAAAGTGACCTAATATGACCTAATTTGGCATAAAGTGATTCAAACAAGAGTTATTTGACATATACAAGAGACCAAACCACCCAATTTGCCTCCAAGCTACCATATTTCATTCCTAAAGTTCGTTGGTCATTTTTTTGAAGGTAAAAGATTGACAACGCATTCTATTGTGTTTGCTAAATGTTATGGGAGAGATTTTGTATTGATTTGACACTTGACATTATATCAATGAATTATAAGTATTTTGTTTTTCATAAATTATGAGCATGTCTGTTAGGGACGTTGCAGACCAAATATCAGCTACAGCAGATTCCATAAGCCTTCAAACTAAAGCTATCTTCTAATCTGCCCTTGTGTGGAGCATTCATGGTGACTCTATGCTCATATTTACATGTCTATTTCATGGATTTTTGGAGTTTTCAATGATCTAACTATTTGCAGCTGTGCCAAATTGTGTAAACAGGGTTATTAGTGTTAGTTTGCAGCCTAAACATTTTAATTGTAATCTTTATTTATGTTGCAAACACTTGTAACCCTTGGATGGTTTGACCGCTAGTGAGGATAAATATGTTTAGTTTCTTTCATGGCTTTCCCGCTGAATGAGCGGATGTGCTTGTTCTTTTCTTATTTATCTTCCCCACTGAATAAGTGGTTTTGTAATGGCTTCCCGCTGAATAAGTGGATGTGCCTAGTTTCTTTCCATTTCTCCCACTTAACAAGTGGTTGCCCACTGTATAAGTGGATGTTTGCTGCATAAGCAAATGCCCACTGAATAAGTGGAAGTTGTTCTCATTTGCTAGTTTTGGTTTTGAATGCTAACTCGGAAGCACTTGTATGCTCTCACCTAGCCCACATCGAGATCTGAGTGATCAGAAGGGTGTGGAAGAATCATTACTACTCTTAACTTTCAGTTTTGTTATCTGTTTCAAAAAAAATCAGGGCAGCTTATTACAGTGGAATCAAAGCTGGTGATCTTGCTAGCCTGCTTGGGGAGCTAACCTTTTTCAAATCTTCAGTTGAGGAGCAGAATTTCAGCCTTACATGTTAGTGATCAGCACTTGCATGCAAGTGTTAGTATTTTGCATTTCAGTTTCAGTGGTTGCAAGTTGATGTTTCCAAGGGACAAAGAGATAAACATGAGGAGCAGAAATGAGACAGATGTCTTGATTGATTCTCTTAGGCAAAGTCAGGTTGAATTAGAAAGAACAATTCAAAGGGAGTTGGATCGAAAGAGGTATGGACTAGAGGCCACAAAAATTATTTATGAGTACCAAGGACTACCATATAACTTTAAGCATCAAATTTCCTTGGATGCTTTTTTGGAAATAATCAAGGAGGGGGATCCTGACAAAAAGGGTCTTACAGAATACATTTGAAGGAGAAGGAAGGAAGAGGAGAAGAAAATGTTTTTAAGGAAGCCAGAGCTAACTCTCCAATTGCAAAGACCAAAAACTATCCTGAGGGATCACCTTCCATCCAATAGAACAAGAACTCTCCCATTTCAAGGAAGAAAGATGACAACAAGAATGAACTTAGGAGAAGAAATCTTTGTTTTCTATGCAAAGATTCTTGGGAGCCTAACCACCAATGCAAGAAGAAAGAAGATGAACCAGTGACCTTCACCACGTGCATTCCTATAGAATGATGTGGAACCCAAAAAAGATGTGATAATTGAAGAGCTAGCTGATTTAGATAAGTCTACAGCAGAAATTTCCGAAGTTGAACCTAGCCTTGAAGAAGTCAAAGATGTTTCCAAACTGGAAGTGTTGGACTTTGCAAGTCCTACATTTGATGAGGAGCTTGATGGTTATGAAGATGCCACAACGTTAAAAACTGAGATGAGAATGATTGATAGATTGCTAGGAGGTGATTTATTAAGCGAGCTTGAGATTATTCTAGCAAAATGTCTTGATGGGGACATGGAGAAAAGTGTATTTGCAGCAGTTGAAGAAATTGATGCTGCTGAAATTTTCAAAACAACACCTAATGTGGAGCATCTTCACCATTCTAGTGAAGGAAAATCTAATTGTGAGTGGGAATTTCCCATGCAAAATGAAGACAGTTTGACTTCTCAAAGAGTTCAGATGAAGTGCATGTTGAAATGGAGCGTGTTGAAGACTTTAAATCAACCCTTAATAATGACTCCATGCTTGAGTATGGTGCTGCCATATTATTTGATCAAAGTGACTGTGAAAAGACAAATCTCGAGGGACTTATTGATCTTAAAGAAGAGGAATTTTCAGAATCCTTGCTACTTGAAGAATCAAGGCATTTGAAAGAACAAAGTCCTAGAGAGTTGTGTGAGTTGAAGAATCAACTCTTGGTCACAGATGAGAAGGTGATACAAGTCCTTGTAAGTTTGGACCAGTGTAATGAAACTCGCTAAAACTCGGCGAGTCCGAGGCAAGGCACCTTGGTCGAGTCTGGGGGACTCGGACCCGGATTCGGCGAATTTTAAAAAAAACTCGCCAGACTCGCGGACTCGCCAAACTTGCCAAACTCGACGAGTCGCGACAGGAAAACTCGGCTGAAACTAGTGAAAAAATCAGAAACACGGTGACAGTATATTTCAAAATATATTTAAGTATAAGTTTGTATATTGAATTTCTTATACTTTAAATATTTTGAAATATATTGTCAGGATGTTTGAGATAGGTTCCGGATCCATGGGATTTAACATGCAGATTCTAGATTTTGGAGGATCCATCAGATTTCAGACTTAACCAATTTTTCAGGGTTTCAGGGTTTCAGACTTAGTCAAATTCAGGGTTTCGATTTTGCACAAAAAGAGTAGAGGACAAATTATTGGATCCTATTGATTTGGATGAGATAGATCCTATTGATTTGTCGAGTTTTTGCCGAGTTTTCTCCAAGTTTTTGTTCACTCGTCAATTTTGGCATCATTTAAGACCTACCATTTACGCCTTCATAGGAAGGTGAAGGATGCAGGCTCCTCTAAGCCATAGACTTCTAGACTCTAGTTATTGTTTTGATATTTCATATTTGTTTGGAACATTTGATGTCATGGATTCCATATTCCATGAGTTTTGTATACATTTGACTATATTTATAATTTCATATATCTAAGTGTGCTATTTCCTTCAACAACTCAGCTACAATTTGCATTTATACTTATGTGATCGATGTATACTTGTGTATGTGATCAAATTAGCTTCTATTTGATGATGTTATTGTGTCTTATAAGGTTTATTTATTAAAGGGTGCATGAAACAAGTTTTAAATTCTTAAAAATCTCTGAATTTCTTGGGTTTTTCAATTTGCCGAGTCTAGGCGCCGAGTCCGAGTCCGAGTTCGAGTCCAAAATCAACTTGCCGAGTCCGAGGCGAGTCCAAGTCTCGTAACTATGGTTTGGACAACTCACATGAGTTTGTTGAAGACCTCATTTGGGAAGCCCAAACTGAGGTGAGATAAAAGGGAATTGAGAATGGAACCACCTTTGCAAATTTGCAGATTATCAAAGATTCAATGAAGATCATGCCAAGTAAGTCAGAAGTTGCATGGGCAGATTTAGTTGGGTTTGAGCAAGAGGAAGGTAATGGCTTTCACATTCGTGACAACCCTCTCTTTATCTTAGATGCAAAAACTACTTATGATAATCTGCTCTTTAGGTGGGATGATGAAACAACTCCTGGGTGTAGCAATGCAATATGTGACAACATCAAGATATGGGATCCGGGAGCAGTTTCAAAAAATGATTTAGAGTGTGCTTTTTAGCTTGGTGCTGATTTGAGTTCACATTTTGAGGATGCGCCAAGCCTTGTGGTTGGTTATCCGCCAGGGAGACCTCGTGATGTAGAAGGCATTAATGAGGACGAAGATGTAGATTCTACAGGTAATGTGTTGGAACATGAAGATCATGTAGTTGATGGAAGTTTTAGTACAACAACAAGGAAAGGAGGTTCCAAGCTTGTTATTCATGAAGCCTTGGAGAAAGGAGGACCTAAACATGATATCTACATGATTGACACTCCATCCTTCGGATTGGGTGATGTATTGTTTTATGCTAATCCTTCTTTGGGTTGGGGTTTGGAGGTATCAATTCCTCCTTGTCTCTTAATTGTTGATGTTTTAAGGGTTGCCTTGCAAGAAGAAGATCATTTGTTACCTTTCACCGTGAAAAACATGAAGGTGGGATCAAAATGAAAACAATGATTAATGCTGGTCCTAGTGTTTTGGAAGTTCAGCGTGTGGAAGGCACTTGGAAGTGTTGTTAGAGAGTCATTCTTTTTGGTAAAGATGCCTTTGGTCGCGTTAGAAGGTCTTCTGATGAGGCACACATGTTTATCAGAGTTGCACAACATAAGCATGGTGGAGTTGCCTCATTACTCAGAATTCATGCTAGAGATCACCAACAAAGTATGTTGGAAGGCTATGGAGACCAGAGAGATGTTCCTTGGTGGAGAAAAGTTCAAAACCTCAGTTTTGATTCTGCTATTTGGATGTATATCAGCCACATCTTATTTAGGCTTGCTCTCATTCATGAGGTGTGGCATAATATTTCTGTCAAGAGAAGTAAAGGGTCTCAATTTGAGAATGTTTGGAAGTGTTTTCCAGACACTTCTAAGTTGTTTTTGAGTAATATAATGCTCGTTTTTCATGCTTACTCATGGAGATTACATGGGTGTAGTTGTTCCTTGTGTAGAATGGTGAACTTGTTAAAATCATATTGTTCATTGCTGATTACAATCTTGAACAACAGTAAGAATGTGTCTTTTCAAACCTTCCGAACCTTGAGAATTCATTTTTTGAAGAGCTGTGATATGAACTTTGTAGTTTACTCTTCGAGTTTGTTCATAACAACAAACTTCCGCATGTCTTTGATCATGTATAGTGAGAGATTACACAAGTCCTCATGATTGTATCAGAACAGTTCAGATCCAAGTGGTGTTATGATAATGAGTTTGTTGATCTCTTGCAAGGGATTGTTTTCCTTTTAACAAGAATAATAGAGGGGGTTACATTTGCAGTTGCAACTCAGCATGGCACATTGTTTTTGTGGGTTCACAAACCTCCTAGATTGATTTGGGATGCTGGAGTTACATTATTCAGGATGGGTTTGATGGTTGTGTTTGGCGAATTGCTTGAGGACAAGCAATTTTGAGGAGGGTGGACTGTAATGTCCCCATTTTTGGGTTCTCTTGCAGCACATTTGGAGCTGACTTTCTGGGTTTGTGATAGTTTGATCAGAGGAGTATTTCGATGTCACTAGTATGCTCAGGTGATCTAGTGGAGTTGTATGACACTTTCTAGAGGGATTTCGAACAACTTGTCTGTACTTACTATTTATAGTAATGCTTGCATGGCAACAATCTTTTTGGGTTTTTCTGGGTTTGTTCTCTTTGGTCCTCGGAGAACACTGCTATTTATAGTGTCATCCTGGCACTGTTTTTGGTGATTTGGCAGTCAACTGTTGGCTATCTCAGGTGTGCATTGAACTTAGAGTTGTCAGGGGTTTTGTGGTGACGCTTTCAGAAGCGTTTTCAGACTCTGTGCCACACTTGCTATTTTTAAACAGTCATCTGACAGCCTCTGTTTTATTTGTCCCAAGTCTTCTTTTACATATTGGTATGGTTAGAGTTATTCGATCAGTGCATTTCTATGCTTTTCGTAGCTTGGGACTATTATCTGGCAATTTAATTAATATTTCGCTAAGGTTGCCTAAGGTTGGGAATAATTATTAGCAACTTAATGTAATATTAAGTATAAAGTGGCATTCCCTTCTTGAAGTGGATTATTTTCTATGACATTGAGCTCAGTTGGTGTTCAGGAATCCTATGATGCTTTTAGAAGTTTTTTCGGCTTACCGGATTGCTCTCCAAACTTATTGGAGAAGCCGTCTATTTTTAGAAAGTCACCCAGAGGGTGCCATTCTTCATCCCAAACATCATGGAGGGTGATGGTATGATTTATTTTGCTGTTCGCTTGAGTTTGGGATTTTCCGTAAGTTAGGTGAGTTATTAAGCCATTTAATCAATATATTTGCTTAAGTTATCTAAAGTTGGGATTATTAAAAGATAACTTAAGTATAATAGCTCTTTGGAAAGGCAATTAAGTGTTTTAAAAGATAAACACTTAAAAAAGGGGCCTACACATGAAATATTAATATTATTTCAAAAAAGGTCTTTTGGAGAGGAGAAATATTATTATTTTGAGGAGAAATATGAAGAGGTAAAAAGAAAATAATATTCTATTTCCCTCAAAAGATTATAAAAAAAAGATGAGAGCTCATTTGGAGGGTTATGCTTTTGGATTTGATATTGTTATGCTAGATTGAACATGCGTGTTCTTCCATAGTCTCTTGAGGACGAAAACCCTCTTGCGGATTCTCTTGAGGATGAAAACCCTCTTGTAGATTGGGTGTGGTTTCATACGGGAATCACCATTGTGCTGAAGGCGGAGTTTTGGAGCAATCTCATACAGAGTTTGCCATTGTGCTCGTTTGGTTTGTTATATTCTAAAGTGTTTAATCTTCTTGCAATGGATTTTTGGTGTGTTTATTTCAGTCATTCTGGGAGTTTTGTTCGAAGATTGTTGTTGATTTCTATTTGCTGGCTGTACCCTTTTATGGCCGTACCAGTTCATGGAGATAACAAATGTTTGAAGAGTTTTTAATAGACTAACATTCTGCATGTGTTTTGGTTAATGATTATGATGTTGGATGTTCCATTTCAATCCATGTTTTTTTTTTTTTAAAGATAATGCACCTGGTAAACTTTTTAACGTGACCGGTGACGCTGGTGCGACACGCCCTCCGGCTCCACACGAATGCTTTTGCCCAGAGCAATGAATCGGTGAGGCCACAACACGGGGGACCTCATCCCCTAGCAAGAACACTTCAAACCCGCAAGCTCGTTGGCCCAGTGAAGGCGTAAAGCCTGCGAGCTCATTGGCCCAGCGAGGGTTTGAACTCTGGTGGCCACCACTACAACCGAGCGACTTAACCACCGAACCACGCCCTTATCGGCAATTCCATTTCAATCCATGTTGACAGCTTATTGCAGATGTATTTAATTCCTTGACAGTCCGTACTACATAGTGTCGTACATGCTGAGCAAGGACGTGATTATTGTGGGCAGAAATCGCTTGGGGTTTTAAGGGTCGTCTTCATGGTTTGTGGCGCCTGGGTATATGGAGGATATTCCTATGTTTTGAGAGGTTGTTCGGAAGGTATTGGAAGTGTTATGAGGTGTTGGGCATGTTTGTTAGGGACGTTGTAGACCAAATATCAGCTACAACAGATTCCATAAGCCTTCAAACTAAAGCTATCTTCTAATCTGCCCATGTGTGGAGCATTCATGGTGACTCTATGCTCATATTTACATGTCTATTTCATGGATTCTTGGAGTTTTCAATGATCTAAAACTATTTGCAGTAGTGCCAAATTGTGTAAACAGGGTTATTAGTGTTAGTTTGCAGCCTAAACATTTTAATTGTAATCTTTATTTATGTTGCAAACACTTGTAACCCCTGGATGGTTCAACCGCCAGTGAGGATAGATATGTTTAGTTTCTTTCATGGCTTTCCCATTGAATAAGCGGATGTGCTTGCTCTTTTCTTATTTATCTTCCCCATTGAATAAGTGGTTTTGTAATGGCTTCCCGCTGAATAAGTGGATGTGTCTAGTTTCTTTCCATTTCTCCCACTGAACAAGTGGTTTCCCACTACATAAGTGGATGCATGTTGCATAAGCAGATGCCCACTGAATAAATGGAAGTTGTCCTCATTTGCTGGTTTTGGTTTTGAATGCTAACTCGGAAGCACTTGTATGCTCTCACCTTGCCCACATTGGAATCTGGGTGATCAGAAGAGTGTGGAAGAATCATTGCTATTCTTAACTTTCAGTGTTATTATCTATTTCAAAAAAAAATAGGGCAGCTTATTACAGTGGTATTAGAGCTGGTGATCTTGCTAGCCTGCTTGGGGAGCTAACCTTTTGCAGATCTTCAATTGAGGAGCAGAATTTCAGTCTTACATGTTAGTGATCAGCATTTGCATGCGAGTGTTAGTATGATGGTATAGTTTATTTTACAGTTTGATGAAGTTTGGGATTTTTCGTAAAAGCTAGTGATTTAATGACCTATCAGTTATTTATTTCACACTTAGTTTTATTAAGTTGGAAATAATTATTAAGTGCATTGGTATTATAGCTCATTGGAATGGGGAAAAGTCACTCTTTCTAATATGCACATAAAAGTGAGCTTATGTTGGTGAAAAAGGGAAATATTGGAGTTTGAGTGGAAAAGTTTATTTTTCCAATAAATAATTAGTTTTTATGTGCAACTCCAAAAAGAGCCTATATAAAGGAGTTGAGAGCTCATTTTGATCTTTATGCTTAAGATTGTATTGTTATGTTGCTGGATTGAACTTGCGTGTTTTTCCATTCCTTCTTGAGGACGAAAACTCTCTTGGACAAGATTAGTTTCGGTGGTGAAAGATCCACCCTAACTGGTTCAAGGTGATTTCATCCAGGAATCACATAGAGCTGAATGGAGTTTGATGTTTTCTAATAGTTTGTGATTGAAAGAGTTCATTTGCATTGGATATGGCTTTTTGGAGTTGATGTCTGGGTTTACTTTGTAGTTTGTCGATGATCCTTACCCGATCGTACAGTTTGGCTGTACCATGGACATGTTGGCGCTTTGATTGTGAAGAATACAATGCATATAATGTTTGGATCTTGCCTGTCCCAAGCGTCCATTTCAGATGACATTTCATTGAGTATTTCTGTTGATTTGATAGTCATTTTCAGGCCATAACATTTATGTACCTGGCCGTACCTTTGCATGATGCTGAGTTTGTTGGTGATGAGAAGGATGCTTATAATGTATGGTTTTTGTCTTGAATACTACTGCCCTATATAGACGCCATTTCAGACCAGATTTTCACTGAGTTTGCTGCAGCTTGAAGTGGTGTTTTGTTGGTCGTACCTGTACCCTAGGCTGTACTAGCTGAAGTTGGACATCTGAGTTAGTCATGCTGAATTGCCTCAGTTTTAGCATGAATATTTCTTCATACTATGGCGCCTTGGATGGTTGTAGTTAGTCATACATGTCTAAGGGTGGTTTGATGTGGGTTTGAGCATGTTTCGAGGGTGGATTCATGGCTGATATCGTGTGTTTCAGTGCAGAGAACAGCAACAGCAGTATAGAAGGACTTCAAATAGTACTTTTCTTCATGATTCCTTCCATGCTATTTGCATATTGATTCCTTGTTCAATCTTGTATGCTCAATCTTCATTTCATAGAGATTTGTTATGCTCTAATTGTTTGTAGTTGTGACCTATACATATCAAGGGTAGTGATCTAATACTGCAGATTGTACCTTCATTGTAATTCTTACATTTGATGCAATCTCATTGTAACCCCCTAGATGGTTCAACCACCAGTGAGGATAGAAATGATTAGTCTTTTGTAATGGCTTCCCACTAAATAAGTGGATGTGCCTAGTTTCCTTTTTGTTTCTCCCACTAAATAAGTGGTTGCCCATTGCATAAGTGGATGTTTCCTTTCAGTTTGATTCCCACTGAATAAGTGGATGTTTCCTTTCAGTTCATTCTCATGATTAAGTGGATGTCTGCTGCATAAGCAGATGCCCACTGAATAAGTGGAAGTTGTTCTTCATTTGCTGGTTTTGGGTTTTGAATGCTAACTCTGAAGCACTTGTATGCTCTCACCTTACCCACATCGGGATCTGGGTGATCAGAAGAGTGTGGAAGACATTATTGCACTTATCTTTCAGTGTTGTCTGTTTTCAAAGAAAATTCTGGGTAGCATATTACATCAAATGTGCATCTAGAATGCTAGATAGACAATACGTTTCCACTCAACCATGCTCACTCTAGTATTCTAGTTTAGATGTCAACTATTGATTGCATGCTTAGATTCCACATTTGCCATGTATGCATGAGAATAAAATCTTATCCTGATGATTGCCAATCATTAAGACTGTAACGCCCCGCAATGAACACCTTAAAGAACAACACATTTATGCTATACAAAGCAAGATTTTTTTTTTTTAAATGAATAAGATAACAAAGTAATGTTTAACAAATCAATACACATCATTAAACTAACAACTTGTCCTCTAAGGTTCCATGGTTGCATTACTTGACAAAACATTTAACATAATCTAACATACATCATTAACTAACATCAGTAGATCATTCTAAATCTATTGCATTAATGAATACACATATATATCTCCATTTCATGACACCAGTTAGATAATCAACTTGATCAAGATTACATGTACATATACAAAAGTCTATACATATGAATACATCATTATGTAGTTTACATTATCACCATCCTGATTACACCTGAATACATACAATAAGATACGACTGATACAGAAGGCTATTACATGAATATAAATCACTTCCTTCATAACTAGTACAGGATCTGATGCCTGATACACAAGATATATCCTCCTCGCACCTGAATATCAGCAAGGGAAAAACCAATGGATAAAAGCTCTTTCACCCGACCATGTGGAACCTTGAGGTCCACCCCCCGAGCTAGGAGTTAACATAAGGTCCACACTACAACATACAGTCAGGTAGACAGTAGACTATAAGAACAAAGACAACACATGACTCCAACAACACAAGTCAATATCACAAACAACTTAACAACACTTCCAGAGGCAAACACATAACGAATGGGGAGAGTACAACTAGGGAGTGCTAGGCTGCAGTAGGAAGGAGTGTCATCACATGGCTTGTCATGGGTTGTCCTAGTAAGCCTTCCTAGGCCCCGACCCCCATCTTGGGTTGTCCTGGTAGCCTCTCTCGACTCCCGGCCCTCATACAACGCTCATGCGAAATCAACATACCTTTCATGAGGACAAGGTAGTTGATCTTGCCATTCCAGGCCTTCTCATCTCATCTCAAGCCTAAACGAGCACTTGAGCCATGAGTGAGGCATCCACTTATTCAACCCCCGAATTCATTATTTAGGTTATCACTGAGTTAACAAACTCCCACATGGGTTGTCCTAGACGCCACTTTGGGCTCCGGCCCCCATTGAGAGCCACTCCCCTACCTGCATCTAGAAACCCTATTCAACAAGCATAGCAAACATCATCACGACAACGAGGATACATGAACCATGCAAGGCATTAACCATCTTGCATAACAATTATCCTCATATCCACATGTATATATAATAATGCAAGGCATTAACCATCTTGCATAACAATTTAATCATAAGAATGTAACTCAGTAATCCATTGCCCATAGCAATATATAATAGATCTCCATTATAGTTCTTGATGTCTCCCCATTTCAAAATCTAACTCAAAACCCATTACAAGATAATTACAATAAATGGACAACAACTCATCCACAATCCTCAAGATACATTCACAACTCAGATCATGCTTCATTCACATTATCACTTACCAAAATCTCATACATAACACGAGGCAACATACTTTTATAACTTCATTATCTCGAAACACTTATCAACCCAATGCATGAAGTCAAGACATAACCATCCTATGCCTCTGGAACTAACCACTCAGGTAGATGTACTAACATAGGGACCATGACGACATAGCTAATTCACTTTCCACAAATCAAGTTTTGTAAGCTTATTATGTCAACAACAACCCATCTTATAAATAATTTATGTTTATTTTAAACACTAATTGACTATATCTTACAATTAACGATGTCATTTAAATAAATTAACATTATCAAATTCAAACGTAACTTGCAATTCATTTTTTTAAAATTTTGAATAAATCAACAAATTATATTTAAATAACTAAATAAGATTATTCCCTAAATCTATATTTAGCTACATAAAAAAATGCAATATAAATAATAATTAATTTCCAATATACTACCTATTTTAAAAGAATAATTAATTTTCAAGGCATAGACTTTGGTTATCTATTTTGAGGCCTCCTTATTAGCTTTAAATAAATTATGAGGAATTAGATATAATTACATATCAAAATGCATAATTATAAAACAATAATACCTATTAAACAGTAAACACTAAAAAAATAAGGTAAATTGGGTAAATATCTACTTTGTAAAATTAAATCCCAACCCTAATATTAATAATAACAGCATTCTATATTTAATTTGCAAAAAAAACTATTATTATTATAAAATGGAACACATAATTAACTCTCACATAATAGAAACCTGAAGTAATATTATTTAAACCATTGAGTTTATATATAAGAAACCCTAAAATCTCTTAATAACATATTTAACTTAAAAGTAAAAAGAAACAACTCTAATTACTCTACATTAACATCATTCTTTCTATGGTCAAATAGCCAATAACAATTTACAATAAAAGTGCTAATGTTTACTTTTAGAAAATAGCCCTAATTTCTCAACTTAACTTAATGATTTTTCCCATAAAAATATTATGGATTTCTAAATATTTTAGGCATTAAACTCAACTACTGTGGTTAAAATAATAATTATAATAATAAAATACCTTAAACCTTAAATCTTAAATCTTTGGTTAGTAAAAATATTTTCCACCCACTTAAAATTTTACTTTTACTTTCAATAATAATGTTTAAGTAATTATATTACCTAACAATTCTAATTAAACTATTGTATTTAATATTTCTTTATTAATTCAAATAACTTAATTAAAATATTAAATCTATATCTAATTTTTTTATTATTATTATTGATAATCCATAATAAAAATATTAAATACAAAGACTATGGATCATTTGATACTAAATATTTCCATACACGATCATTGAAAAATAAATCTAATTTATTATTATATTTTTACATGACAGTTATCTATTCAATTGTGCCTTTAAAATTACTATAACCTACTTCAACATAAGTAATTTATATAAAACCTAATATACATAACATGATGATCTGATATAATTTTTTTTTTAACACTGTGATCAAAATCTTTAAGAATTTCAGTTGCATTTTATAGCTAAAACGTCTATATGCAGATATTCATTTGCAGGTGAAAAATAGCCAAAAGAGATATACTTTACACTCATTTCCTACTGTAATATAATCTTATAGATTAAAGGCATCAGAAATTATGAAGCCTTTTGGGAAGAAGACTTGTGAGCAGGGATTTAACCGAGACATGGGCGGCTGGGTGCGTACCTCATTCAAACGCAATTTAATTTTAATTTGGTCAAATTTTAGATTTTAATGTCCTCTGAGTACCAGAGATATAACCTCTTAAGGCATTAATGTGCCTTAACTTATCGTGATGAAAAGAAAGCATAAATGGAGCAATTCTCATTACAGCGTTGAAGCTAAACATATCCTAAAATAAAATGCATAACTGAATGCAATTCTTATTACGGCCATGAGATGTGTTGGAGAATTATGATAGACGCCAGACCAGATCAATGAGTAGAAGAGTGGATGAATTTGTTTGGACACTGACAAGCCTCGTTACCTAGGCAGGGACGATTCTATTGAAAGGGCTTTAGCAAGTTTCAAGCAAGTGCGAATGAGGGAGTATAGGCAGGGACACGATCTGTCTGATAGGATGCCTTAGAGAGATGCTGTCACACATAATGCAATGATTGCAAGATATGTACAAAATGGATTTGTTTGAAATAACTCTTAAAAAAAACTTTCAAGCAACAGCCATTGGCTGGTTTTAAACCCATCTCTGCAATTTTCACCTCTTCCGCCCAGCTAAGCGCGGCCATGCGGGTTCAGTGAAAAGGAGATGTGCATACTTCAGTCACATTTATTTCCCTCAATGCATCGCACCTACAGTAATCGTTATATGTGCATGATTGACCATCTGGCCTGAGCTGGGCGATCATACAGACACCCTAAACTTTGTTATCAATAGCCAGTCACATCAACAAGGATTTCGTGTGTATATAAACTCTGGGTGCAGATCGAATATAGAAAGATTTTTTTTTGTCTCAGCTAAAATATTTTCAGAGATATAAAGTTAAACATCCTGGCTCATCATATTGGGAGAATATTTTCCAAGAAACACAAAAGACATTATCTATGATGAATTTCATGATAGTACGGATATCTAAAAATGAAATGGTCTTCAAACTCAGGTAAGGTACATCTCCCTCAAGCAAGACATTGCACTGATTCTGACCCAAATCCCAGGAGATATCTGGAGGACACCACTCTAAATCGAAAGAATCTAGATGTATTAAATGCACAGTAGAAATAATGATAATAAATCAGAGATAAGCAATAATAGGAGAAAATCACATAGGAGATATATACTAAGACAAACAGAAAAGTGTATTTAGTCTGTGTAATCTGTACATGTTGAGGGAAAAGTATGGTTGTTTATGTCTAAGCTTTGACTATAGTTATTCTTATGAAATCTGATGATATAGATATATTCATAACGCTACTAATACGTGGAGGCTGAAGAACCATCATAGAAGTTGAAACTGAAAGAATTTATCTGTTGTGTCTTTTTACCTTTTTGACAGTGAACAATGCTGAAACGTAACAGTCAAATATGGTCCATGGGCATTGCCCCACACTCAACAAGGGGAACCCCTCAAGTCCAATGGAGGGCTCTGCGCTTTCTAAGATGAAAGATGCAATACTTGGCACTTGATGGTACCGCATGTTGTGAGTAGATCTTCATGGTTTGGTCTGTAGGTGCCTGGAACACTGACAATCCCAATGATGAAGACAACATAAAGTTTAAAGCACACTTAGATGGTGTCATGTCTAATCTGCACGGACCCCAAATTGTTTTGTGTGAAAGAGGGTGTACTACAACAAGTGGAGATGGATTGGTGATCTTGGAAATGCCACTAACCTGAGAAGTGTTCTATAATATTTCAGATCATAAAACATGAATCGACATTACCATGGACAATATGAATGGGCTTGGTGGAATCACTAGATGTATTTCAGTAATTCAATTGTATCAAATTCTATACATAACTCGTGAGGCAAACTCGAACTTATGCTAAACAAACTTTCAAACAACAGGTAACATGTTTGATATACATTGGGATATTTATCAGCACATCGTTGAGATGCAGGTCCTTTCCATCATTAAAACAAAATACAAAGAAACCCAAGAGGCTGAGTATACATTGGAAAATTATTTGAAAGGACTTCAAGAAACATAGAGTTAAAACTCAGAAAATTAAAGGAACCTGATTTTATTCTTGACAGATCGACGATTTGATGCTGCTCCCAAATCCAATCCTCCAGCTCCAGCCTCCTACCAAGTCCCTTTCCCCAAATTTTCCAGCCCCCTAATTAATCCTCCCCCTTTCTTCTAGAACTTTCCCACCTTAGTAGGGGCTCAACACATGATCCAATGCCATCTCTCCTCGTGACAACGATCCATTTGCAATTTTATTAAATTTTATACAACTATAATGTACTTTACAACCATTAAATTCTATTTCATTTATTTTAATACTTACTATACACATATATGTATTTATTTTATTATATATTATAATTTATTTATAACTTTATTTTATTATTATTATTATTTTGTATTAATTTTATCAATTATAAACTAATTAAATTGTTTATAGTTGATAAACAACTCATAATAATTTCTTATCAAATTTATTTACATTCGATTGCTTATTTGCTTTAATTTATCAAATATGTTCACTTGTCTTAATAGTTCTATTTCAATACGATAAACCAGATCATTAATCAAACAACTACATCCTATTTAATCTAATATGGAGCAATACCTAACTGCTTACCAAAACCACAAAACATGACCATGACGCAGGAACAAATAGTTCAACTAATGATAATGACTAGATACGATACCAGATACTCATCCTCTTTGAGGATGTTGACTAAGTAGGGGACCTTATGCTAACTCCGATCAACAATTCCATTGGCTAGGGCACGCTCAGACCTGCTAGTTCAGGGGGAGTCGATGCCTAGTACCTGCATCCTGCAGCAAACAAAAAGGTTGAACATATATATACATAAACATGCAATCATAAACACAATGAACAGAAGTCGCTGTGTGGCAGGATACTCGAATACGAGTAATGCAACACTGTTCTGTTCATGTAAACACATCATTAAATAACGACATCCATTACCAATAATGCATCATAATCATAACCATATAAAACATTAAACTTAAAATAACATTAATCTATAACATTAGACATGTCCATCAAACTGTGAAAGCATAAAATACCAATAGTTAAAACTTCAACAAATGTCATCATAACAACATGTCCATAAACAACTAGCATAATAACAGAGAATCCATCATCAAATAGAATGTCATAATGTCCGGTCCTACTAGGATAACTATCAGTCCGACAGAAGGCAAGGTGAGGGGCACTACAAAGACCGACTAGACTTCATGAACTCATCTTACAGTTTCATTCGTCAGATCTCATGGGCACAATGTTTTCAGTTATTGATTTTTTTGTTGAGACCTCAAGTAGTAATAATCATTTGAAGTTGAGCCTCCGTGTTGTGTCTCGTTTCATTTGGTATCCATTTGGAATCTGCAACATACCACCAAGTGAATTCCCCTCTCTTTGAATTTGTCCATTTCTTCTCCATTTTCTGGACCGTACTTTTGCAGCTTGGATCACTATAGGTAGCATGATCTTAGAGTTTAACATGTATAAATGTGGGCTTTGCTCTCATGTAAATATCTTTGGCTTTCTGTGTAATAAAATTGTCTTTACATTGCCCATCACCTCGTCCTAGAGAGAGTCCTTGAACTTGAAACATTTGTGTATTTTATGCTTGTTTATGTGATGGAAATAGGTTAGCTTATCTATTGAACACATGCTCTTAATATTTCCAATTTTATCTAATTGAATGTGTTTATGATCATCAGTTAGACTATGAAAATTAGTTGAACCAACTTTGGCTGCACTTTGCACCCAAATGTGAATGAAATGTCGACCACTAAAAGAAGATTTGATCACATTTTTTTACACATTGCCTCAGTTATTTCATTTCTCTAAACCCTATCTTCCTTCTATCTCTTTTCCTTGGCAATATTAAATTAGGAGTATACTAGTGCTAGAATTAGTTTGTCTCCTTGCATATTAGAGTAGCAATAGTAGAAGCAACAATAGTAGCAGTTAGCTAGCTAGCACCAAAAATAATCCAACCTTTCTAGAGATTCCCCGATGGATTAAGACAACTGCTGGTTATAGGGTTTCTTAGAACAAGCAAAACAATGACCGCAAATCTCTTTGGAGGGTTTGGTGACCAATGTCATGGGTCAAAATTTTTGCCACATGGGGGGAGAGTCCCTGGCCTTGTCTACTTTATCTTCTGCATCAGTTGAGGCTGCACGCCCATCGGGAGACCATCTTTTCCAATTCCTAGGCCAAAGCAATTGTGAAGTCTTGTAGTCTCGTAGGTAAGTATAACTTGGGGCCGATAGCATAATGATCAACCAACTAATGAACAATTATATATACTAATTTTATTTCTAATATTTTGTTTGTCATAATGTGTTGATCTTTGTTAATGTACTAAATTTTATTGCAATTACTTTGTTCTCTACCAATGTTTTTACTCTACCCAAAGGAATTGATCTTCGTAATCTATAAGCATGTGTTAGAGTTCAAGGAATCATTCTTAACAATGGTTAGAAAACATGAATGTTTTTACTCTATCCAAAGGAATTGATCTTCGTAATCTATAAGCATGTGTTAGAGTTCAAGGAATCATTCTTAACAATGACTAGAAAACATGATTGATTTATTCCACTTATGTTCCTAAGTTATCTGTATTGACTTGGATACTAATATAGAACTAAAGAAATTTTCATAACACATATCATTGGACCATAACACAACTTGATTTGGAATAACTACCTTTTTTTTCTAAAAGGCATAAAAAAATACAACTTAAAATATTGTTTATGAATATATATGATATCAGAACAATGTATTAGTGTCCTATTAGCTATGTATAAGAAATTATAAACTCAAAGGTAATGAGCTGTAATTATTTGCTTTCATTTATCATTCAACTTATATCCAAAACCAATAGCCCAGTGTGCTATTAATTATGCAAATTCCATAGGAAAAAAATATATATTGGTGTCTTTCAATGACCAAAATAGGTCAACGAGATATGAAGCATAACCTACATATAACATAAAAGAGCAAAAAGAATCTTTAAACTAATACAAGCTTAAAGTAAAGTAATATTATAATATCCTTGTTGCCCAAAGCATTAAAAGCTTAAGATATAAAAATACATAGAGCCATGAACAATTACAATCAAATATATTTAATGACCACTTAAAAATCAAATAATTATCAAATTGCAACCTTATAATGTATCCTTAACATGCTTAATAGTTTACATTGGTACATTAAAAACATGGTGTAAGGATATCCATTAACTAATTCATTAACTAATTCATGCAAGAAAGATGTGATATCACATACTTGTAGATCTTGATGATGAGCGATCTCATGCACATTTTCTTCCAAACTTAGCCATCTTTAGTAAATATTATATTGTCTTAAAGGTTTTTCAACTATTCTTGTGCATTGAAGTATTGGGATTATTGTCTTATCACAGTGAATTGTTAGGGTTATGGGTCAACGATATTACAATATTTATTGATTAAGGATAAAGTTAGATTGGTTTTTATTTGCACTCATTATTTATTTATGGGTTTTTGAAAAGGTACCGTCAATATGGACTTTGGGAAAGATATGCAGATTTGTATCCTACAAATGATCTAGTATATACAGTTGGAGTTAGTGACTACACCAAGGATTGGTTTTTTGCTCATGTTACCAGGTATTTTCATCTCTTGTTCTCTTCAACATGACAATATAATAATTGGGATCTCCTTTGAGGCCTACTATAAAATGTAAGCAAGGATAGAAATATGGCATTCAAAATTATAATAAGTGGAATCTCCTTTGAGGCCTATTATAAAATGTAAGGTATAAAGGATAGAAATATGACATTCAAACTAATGTAGTTTTGTAAAATAATGTTTAAATAGTATGAAAAGTTTGATTCTTTACAAAGCAAACCCATTGAGTGCTAAATTTTTCACACTTAAAATTGACATCACCAAAATTTACACATCAAACATCTTAAAGGGTTTAATCTATATTTCTGTAGTTTCTGCTCCTTCACCAATATATGAGCTCTTGGGAACCCCCTAACTTCTATCCAGCCATGGCTGAAATCTTCCTCTTGATAATTGATATCATCTTCTAATCTCCAATAGGAATATTTGCTTTCCTTATTCCCTATTCTTGTTGTTGCACTTCCCTCTATGGAAATGGAATATCATTGCCAGTGATTGGTGATTCCTCATCTTCTCTAAGTGGGACAGTTATATTGTGGTCTCTTATTGTTTGTATCTCTATATTAGTTCCTTTGGAGGCCGATACATCAACATGTTTTTGCCTTATACTTGGCTTCTTTGTCACTAGCCTTTTCCATAGGTATTCCCACCTCTTGTTTGTTTCCAATTACTTTTCTACTTTGCACTTCCTATTCATTTCCAAATGTCTCTGGGCATGCTTCATGGAAATTCTCCTTATCTGCAGTTCTTTCCTTGATGAATGCAATTTCTTCGTTTTCCTTAATAATCTCTTTTCTCATCTTGCCTCGTTACTCCTCTTCCTTTTCATTCTTAGAGTAAGGTTCCATGTGATTGTTTAGTTTATTTTGTTTAGTAGTCATTGTTCAATTTTTTTTAGGATTTTTTGTGGAGCTAGTGGTTCTATGACTTTTTAATTTTTCTGCTTATTTTAAGCAGTTAAATTGTAATTTTTTTAATCATATAAATTGTATCAATAAGAGAATTTTTTGAGGTAAAATTTGAAGGCAAATGTAAAAAAAGGAGGGAAGGCAATGTGTACAGCTATCTGTCATGTTTTTCATTATGCAATGGCTGCATAATTTCAGCTCCACTATTTTTCCACAACTTACTTTCATTCCTAAATTGTAGTAGCTCCTCTATTATGAAAAAAGATTTGAAATTATTCTGTCTTGATTCAAAGTTTACATGGGACCACCTATGCTGCTAAAATTTAAGCAAAAAAATATAGATGAACAATTGCGTGAAACCACCCTACCAGCTCTCTCCTAGCTAATTCTAGATATTCCTCCTTTTGCACTGGATCTTGCATTTCTTCTATGTTATTATCCATCTCATCCACCAGCAATGAAAGGTATTGTACTTTTCTTCTCATTCCTTTGTTGCAATTGCTGCATAAATGGTTCCCCATGGCTGCCCAGTTTTAGTTGGCATGCCTAAAAATCTCGAACTCTAAAATTTATCCTAGTAGTATCTCTTTAGGGTAACAGACATTTAACTGACCTATTGCTTGAGTCTTTTGTGTCTCCACATTTGTCACACTTGCTTTCCTTCTAAGTATGGTTTAAGTTAGAGTTTAACAATCCCCCTCTAGTTGGTAGTCTCATTAACTCAACCATTTATGCACTATCATTTTGAATCCTTTGCTTTTGCAAAACATCACTTAATCATATAATTTGATCAATAACAGTCTGACCACCTTCTCTTGATTCCCAAAATATAGAAAGTCCTTGATCGATAATATTAGAGGATAAGGCTTATCTTTGTAATAAAGTCATTAAATTAGTGAGTTAAGTGATTTTGTTGTATTGTTATTTTTAGTTTTTTTTTGGAATCTTTGTTATGCATCATGCTTATCCATTTCATCTTTAACTCTATATAAGGAGATGATCGTCATCTTTGAACTCTATATAAGGAGATGATCGTCATTGTAGTCATTATTCCAATATCTAATAGAACAATATATTGTGTTCTATCTCTTTTTGGAACATGGTATTAGAGCAGGGGGTCATGTGAATCAAAGCAGTATGGTTTTGCGGGCAAGAATCACAAAGTTTATTTTCTATCGAAAAATCAAGGGTTTTTCAAGGCAAAAAAATTGTGGTTTTTTATACAAATCATGTGCGCAGATTTGTTGTAGGAATCACGCCTCTTTTCAAGAAATCACGGTCGAAATAACCTGAAATAGCACAGAGGGTTTTCACCAGTCAAAATCGTGGATTTCGTTAAATCACGACAGGATTTTTTTGAGTTCGTGCGACTAAGGGCACAAATAATCACAACAGTCAAGTAGTGTGTAGGGATTGAAGGTTTTTGAAACTTGTTTCTCATGAAATTCGTGACTAGGGTTTCTTTTTAATGATTTTTTCAGTGTTTTGTAAAGGTTTTTTGGAGCCGTTTTTTTTTCAACCTGTGGCTAGGGCAGATTATTACAGGTATTTTAAAAAATCTTTTGAGCATTTTTTTCAAATCCGTGACTAGGGTTTGTAGAGGATGGCTAGGGTTTCTACTGTACTTTGCATCTTTTGGAAGGTTTTAGTATTTTCTCTGTTGGGTGGCAAGAATGTGCAAGGGTCAAAGGGTTTTGATTATGAGCCAAATTGGAGGTGCGTGGGTTTGTATAATTTCTGGAAATGGAAATATTCCATTAGATAAATATTCTGGTCTTAACTTCCACACTTGGAAAGTAAAAATCTAGATGTAGTTGATGCACAAGAACCTATGGGGAATTGTAAATGGAAACGAGAAACCACCTACATATGCCAATAAAGTAATGGATTGGCAGAGCAAAGATGATGAAGGCAAAGCCATTATTGGTCTTGCGCTCTTTGATTCGGAGTTACATCATATAGATACGGAAAGATCGTCTAAGAATATCTAGGATAATTTGAACACATTGTTTGGAGCAAAAGTGACTAATGCAAAATTTTCTCTAAAGCTTCATCTTTTCAAATTCAAGATGGTTGACAAAGTCACTATGTCTATCCATATAAACAATTCGAGATCTATCCTTTGATAGTTAGCAGAAGTTGGTGCTACAATGGATGATGAGGATGCCAAAGCCATTTTGTTGAATAGTTTACATTTAAAATTCAATAATATCATCTTTACTCTTAGTCAACTATCTTCTAAAACTCTAGAAGATATGATTTTGGGTCTCCTAGTTGAAGAAAAGCGAACCATTGTAGGGGATACAGAAGATGATCCTTAAGCTAAGATAGCATTACACTCAAATTGTAGAAGATCAGATAAGGACAAAAGGGGGACTTAATGCTACTATTGCAAGAAAATAGGCCACATAACTTGGACCTAGAATTCAAGTGAATGATGTTCTCAAGGGAAAGCTCAAAATAGTGAAGAAGTTGCTTTTTATGCATTTTAAAGAAGTCTGCACTTTGAAGATAGGAAGAAATCCAGTGTAGATGAAGCTCACTATGGATAGTTGCCCAAATAGTTCAAGAGTTTATGGATCTTGGGAGTTATACTCTTACGAGATTCATGAGACAATTTGATGGAGCATTTTAGATGTTGCTCAACATGGATTATTATCCAATGATTTGGGTGATCCATGATTCAGGAGTTCAGGGAGGTGGTAATCCGAGAACTCGGGAATTTAGCTTGAGAACTACACCTTTACAAGGGTTACGAGGTAGCTTGATGGAGTTCTAAAGAATGCATGGTTCTAAGTGTTTTAGTTTGTTAGTCCTTAATATTAGTATGTTTTGTTTTTGCAGTAAGCCTTAAGAGGGGGTATTAGAGGATAAGGCTTATCTTTGTAATAAAGTGACTTTAGTGATTTTGCTTTATTGAATTTTTAGTTTGCTATTTTTAGTTTGTAGAATCTTTTTCATGCATCATGCTTATTCATTTCATCTTTGAACCTATATAAGGAGATGATCGTCATTGTAATCATTATTCCAATTTCTAATAAAATAATATATTTTGTTCTATCCCTTTTTACAATAGACAATATTTATTAACTTTTCATGGTTTCTTTCACAATCTTCCCATCCTTTAATTGCATTGTGAGGTCATTCTAGATTGCCTCTAATGTAGGTTTATTTTCTAGTGTGATTCCTCTATATTGAATGTGTCAATAGTTGTTATTATCACCTCTATTTCTCCAACTTAAAAGGGGACAATCGTCAAATGCACCAAACTAGTCATTGCCATATTTTTAATGCTCTTCACTGACAATGTAGTCGAGTCCTCACTTTTTTGCTCAAAGCATTTGCCACCTGATTGGTTATACCAATTTTGTTCTTGACACACTTCATGTGCCTTTGATTAAGCTTTGCTTGATTTTTAATAAACCTCAATGCCGATTGATCAATATACAAAACAAATTCCTTTGGCAAAGAAAATCTCTAGTTTCACAAGACTTGAACAATTCCATAAAACTCTTGATCATAAACTAAATATTTCTACTTGGTGTCATTCAACTTCCCACTAAAATATGCAGTGAGTTTACCCTTTTGACTCAAAACAACACCAGTAGCCTTATCAATGGTGTCATAGTCCACTTAAAAGCCTTCTCAAAGTCTGGAAGCAATAACACTAGTGCCTCTGTCACCTTCTTCTTTAGGGGATCAAAACTCTTTCTTGTAGTTGTTGTCTAGTAAAATCCGCCCTTTTGCATGCAATGTGTGAGTGACGCACACATTCCACTAAAGTTTCTAATGAACTTTTGGTAAAGTTTTGCACACCCATGGAAACTTCTTACATTTGCTATATTATATGGTATTGGCCACTCAACAATTGCATGAACCTTCTCTATATCCATCCTCAATTCATCTTGAAATATCACAAATCCCAAGTACACTATCTCCTTTTGCATATAATTGTAATTCTTCAGGTTTATACACAATTTACCTTTCTCAATTGTGCTAAAACCTATCACAAGTGTTCAAGATGCTCTTCCCTAGTCTTGCTAAACACCAGAATATCATCCAAATAAACAACCACAAACTTACTTAGGAAAGGTTTCAAAACTTCATTCATTAGCCTCATAAAGGTATTTGGTTCATTGGTCAATCCAAAGGGTGTGTCTAGCCATTTATATAGTCCATCATTTGTTTTGAAAGATGTCTTTTGCTCATCTCCTTCATGGATTCTAATTTGATGATACCCACTCTTGGGATCCATCTTGGAAAAGTAACATGCTTCACTCAAACAATCCATTAGGTCATCCATATGAAGCAGTGGAAACATATACTTGATGGTAGTCTTGTTAATAGCAAGGGAGTTGGTACACATCCTCCAATCTCCTCCCTTCTTCAACATAAGTACAACAAGCACAACACAAGGACTCAAATTTTCCCAAACTAGACCTCTCTATCATTTCTTCTACTTGTTCATTCAATTTCACACTCATTCTAAGAATCATCTTTTGCAATTGCTATAGGTAAACTTGACCCTAGAATCAAATTCATGTATCGTGAAATACTACACACTGTCGACGAACCCTAAAGTATTTCATTGTCCATGATATTCTCAAACTCCTTAATCAGTGCATTTACCCTTGGCTCGTTTGAGCGACAAAATTTGTTTTCGTTCATTAGTGCAAGCTTCACAACCAATGGATAACACTCCTACTACTCTTCAACTTCGTTAATAAATTGTTTGGCCAATAAGAACATTATGTGGCCATTTATAGTTTCTTCCTTAGCCTTCAATGGCTTCAACACAAACTTATTTCCACCCTTGGTGATGGTGAAAGAACAATGATGGTGATTGTGTTCTTTCTATCATGGATCATGCAAACATCATACTTCTATGGTCTACCCAACAATACATGACAATCATCCATAGGAATCACATCACACCAAACCTCATCTACATAACCTCTACTAGCACTAAGCATTGCTCTCTTACAGTTGTCTATTGATCCTTTTGCAACCATGAAACACAGTAGGGATTAGGACATGGTACTAATTTTAGGTTCAACTTCTCTACCATCTCAGTGGACACTAAGATATATGTGCTTCCTCTATCTATGATCATCTTAAAACACTTTTCACTTGATTTATACTTAGTGAGGAAGATACTCTTCCTCAACCATGGCCCTTCTCCTTCCTTAGTAGGTCTTAGCAAGAGCTTGAGCAACATCAAGTTATCTGTACTTTCAAGTATTACGCTCTTTGTCTCACTTCTTGACCCATCACTGCCTTGTGCAATTTATGCACTCTTCTCAATGCGTCATTTTCTCTTCTTCTGGGCATTCAAATGTCATTTGGCCTACTTATCTACATTTATAACAAGAACCATTGAAAGTTCTTCCATGACCTCCTCCCCTACTTTACCTTCCCCTTTTCTTGGAAGTCTTCTCTTTGGAGTCCTATGTGCTATCACTAGATGTTGTGGTCTCCTTTTGTGTATATCCTTGCTTGTTGCTCTACTTGTTCCTTCTACCATTCCCTTTTACCCTATGCTTTCTACTGCTTCTTGGATGTACTCATCTACCCTCAATGCAAGCTGGTAGGCACCTTCAATGGATTGAATTGGCAACAAATAGATCTCATCTTAAAGTTCATTTTGCAACCCATTCAAATAGCAAGACACCTACTTCACGTCATATTCCATGTGACCTACCTAGATGCTAAGTCTATAAAACTCCTTAATGTATTACTTGACATTTAGTCTCATCTCTTGCTACAAATTTTATAACTTTTTGAACAACTTCAAATTGTAATTTGTTGGTGAGAATTCACCCTTCAATTATGCCACCATCCAATCCCATCTGGTGGTTTTTGGTCTATTCTTCCCTACCTAGTCTTTTTGCACATACTCCCACCATATGGCTACATGCCCCTTAAACCTAGTGGTTCCATGCTTAACTCTCTTAAAGTCTTCAATGGATTCAAATTCAAAATACCTCTTCAACTCATGGATCCAATCAAACAACTCCTTAGGAGCCGGACCTCCTAAATAACAAGGAAGATCAAACCTAGGTTTGCTTCCTAGTTTCATCAATGCCTTTGCAAATTTATCTTTCGCACTCAATTCTTCTTTTGAACTAGAAGCTTCATCATCATGGTTCCTAAACTGGTCTATTCTCACCATTAGCATCTTCAACTATGACCATTCCTCATCTTTGTGCGATCTGAAGGACTTCCAAGCTCACTTAAATAGCTCTTGGATGTCAACCAGTTCACCATCATGTCGTTCCCCTCAATCACCCTTAACATCATGTTGTCCTCTATGATTTATGTCACCTCTTCTTCTATTAACCATCTTCTCTTGTGGCTAACTAGCAATGCAACACATGCACAAGTTTTTGCTATAGAGTTACCTACAACATTTCTGCCAACATAGTTGCAACTAGGCTTTGATACCACTTGATGTAATCACAGATAGAGAGCCCAATGGACGACACCCTATTCAACTCAAACATAAAAAAATGGAAACATTTACAAAAGTACACAACATAAGTAGATTTAGAAGACAAATGAGATGGCACAAATTATAATATTATCAAATGCTTTGACATGATAGGCATTATTCAACATGTCAACAATGAGTGTACATGTTGCAATACATACCCTCGACACAACAAGTCATTGCAATGTTCAGGAATAAAAATACTTGTTATAATATTCCATGCTCATAGGCTATACCCATTATAGCAATTGAGAACCTTTTGACCCTTTGCTCGAATCTACTTCCTCAATGCTCATATTTTACTATCGAACTCCATAAGCCTAAGCCCAATCAAAAATCATTCCATGCCCTTTGATCCACTAAGTTGCTTTCTAAATGATGATGAATGATGTTTATATAGTGAGTGCAAGCAATAAGGATAAAATGCGTTGACCACAAGTTGACAAAAAAACTCTATGCACATGAAACATGTGGAAGGATTAGTAGGGCCCTTTTGTGATGAAAGTGGTGTGCTATAAGATATCTACATTGAAACTTGATGCGGTTCTAATAATGAACCTCCCTAGGAGCAATAAGCTTGTAAATGTATTCAAATGTTGGTGTGAAGCTTTTGTGTTACATAGTTTGACCATGTCTTCTTTGATAAGAAATTTAATAAATCGCATCAGTGATCAACAACTAGTTTTGAGAACCTAAATAGAATTAGTGTAGAATCAATTCATCATGAATTTTGATATCAATTGGAAGCTTTGGAATTAGTTTGTGGTGTTGCACAGTAGGATCTTCAATTTGTAACTTTGGTGTGCCAAAATGGTGACTAGAACAAAATATGCCTTTGTGGTGCGAATAGTCTTCTGTAGTGAGATTATGAGAATTGGAACCTTAGTAGAAACCTTCAAAACAAACAAAACTTAGAAGGAAATATTTTTGGGTGATGCCAGATTGTTTGACCCCTTAGATGCTCCTACATCATTGATCCATTGCCATAATTACCATTGAAACTGGAATCCATTGTCATAAGATTGAAATGGTATATAGGAAAGTGAAAACGTTCATAAGACACAAAAGTTATAAAAAATAAAATATGTCGTAAATATTAAAGAGGAAAATGTAATCTTCTTGTGGTGTGGACAAAATATGCCTGTGGTGTGGTTAGTCTTTTGCGGTAACTAGAACAAAATATGCTTTTGCGGTGTGAATAGTCGTTTGCAATGAGATTATGATGATTGGAACCTTAGTAGAAACATGTGAAATAAACAAATCATGGAAGGAAATATTTTTGGGTCATGCAAAGATTTCTTGACTCCTTAGATGCTCCTGCTTCATTGATCTGTCGCCATAATTACCAATGAAATCGGAATGATCCATTGTCACAAGATCCAAATGGTAGACAGGATTTCATAGACACAAAAAAGTTTGAAAAATTAAAATGTTGTAAATACTAAAGAAGAAAATATAATCTCGTAAGTGAACATGTAAAAAGGGATCTTAAAGTTGTATGATCAATTTAAAGAAATCTTGTTAAGAATACAAATAAATAATGTTCTTCAAAAATTGGATATTCAAGGGAAGTATTGGAAAATATCTTGAATATGTTCAACATGAGGGACCTTGAAAGCTTCTTTGCACAACTTCTAATATTCTAGATTTATCCTTTTTAAGCGAGAAATCTACTTTTCCATTCATAATTACTAATGCAATACAATGATGTATCTCATAAATTTTAGGAAATGGAGAACACATATATAAAAGTAGCCAAGATCATAACATTTTGCAATCACTTTAAATGTTGTTGTGGAATGTGGAACTCTATTATGTGTTAAGGGTCATATATGTATTTAGTTTTGTTATTTTGATTGACTTATTATTACAAGGTGTAATATTTATATTTGGTATGTTGGACATATAGATCAAAATGAATTGGATTTTGATAAGATTTAGTCTATAAATAAATTTAGTCATGAAGTTTTTTATTCTTAGTTCTCTATATGGTAAACTTTAATTGCCAGGAAGAAAAATGATTGGGCATACCAAGAAACAACATGGCAAATCAAATTTCATCTTAACACATTGATTCAAAATGGGTCTTATACATTGTTCATATCAATCGCATCCCCAACACGTTCTATTCTCCAGGTATTTATATCTCTCCACCACACATTTTGTGTCATTCAAATGTTTAAATGTAATAATTTGATATTTTTATATCTAATATTATCTTTTTTTTGAAATGTGAAAGGTGCGATGCAATGATCCAAAAGTAGACCCTCCTCATTTTGAGACTCCACTAATTGGACAAGACAATGCAATAGCTCGACATGGAATCCATGGATTTTACGAACTTCTCATTGTGCAAGTAAATCCTTACTGGTTGGTACATGGAGATAATACAATATTCCTCACACAGAAGGTGAATACAGGGCCATTTAATGGTATTTTATATGATTATATACGGTTAGAGGAGCCTGATGTGTCATATTAAGGAATCAAGGTCAAAGCTTGTGGATGAACATAAATTACATGATTATCATGATTTTTCAAGGAAATTCCTTGGTGAGAATAAAAGGAGATCTTTAAATGTTTGGAAGGATCCTTTACTTTTTAATATTTGTATTTGTAAATATTAATATATAAACCTCTTAATCAAAATCAATCAATATAAATACCAACTTTTCATTGTGCAAGTAAATCCTTATTGGTTGGTACATGGAGATAATACAATATTCCTCACATAGAAGGTGGATACAAGGCCATTTAATGGTATTTTATATGATTATATACGATTAGAGGAGCTTGATGTGTTGTCTTAAGGAATTGAGGTCAAAGTTTGTGGATGAACGTAAATTATATGATTATCATGATTTTTCAAGGAAATTCCTTGGTGAGAATAAAAGGAGATCTTTAAATGTTTGGAAGGATCCTTTACTTTTTAATATTTTTATTTGTAAATACTAATGTAAATACCTCTTAATCAAAGGTCAATCAATATAACTAAGGTGTCATGGCCAAGGACCCCTCACTTCTTCCTAAAGAAAAATAGCTAGAATATAGTTTAGAAATACTTTTGATTGTGGGCTCAAATTTGATTATTAAATTGAGTATGTTTTGACTTAGAAATTTTATTAAGGACAATGCTTGGCCATGGATAATGCTCGACTTTGGTTGCTAAAGCAATGTTTGAATTGTTTGATAATATGAATATGTGGGATTGTCTATGAGAAGCAATTCTAAAATAGGACTCTCAATAAATTCATGTTTTAAATGATTATACAAAGAATTTACTATGGTTTACTTATATCACATTCAATATCATGATGTTTTGGTTTGAGTGTGTGTGAGACAAGTGATGTCAGAAGCCAAGTGTTCCATGCGGTTAACTGATTCGTACAAGAGGTGGTAGTGCAACAACACAGTAGTAGGAAGAATGGAAGATGACATAATAGTGTGTCAAAGGAATGTCATAAATAAACAGTTAATATTGGTTGAAGATATCACTTAAGAGATCCTTGGGTGGTAAGAAAGTAAAGCCTTGACAAAAGGGGACAATTATTTGAGGTGGCACTAATTGAAAGGAAAAGTATAAGGCAAAGTGCCATCTAAGAATTAATGGTTGGAAAAGCAATAAATCTTATGTAGTCATTTTGACAAAATCATAGGAGTCGAAGAAAACATTGAATGTTGTAAGTAAGAAATCCAAGTAGGATGTTTGGAGAATTGTTATGTAGTCTAAATCAATCAATTGGATACAAAGGAAAAGTCCAAATTGAAAGAAGAAGATATAAGATAAATACAAAACATATGAAGAGGAATCAATCTTTTGGGGGCATTCTCAAATTGTGTATTCATTTCATTTTTAGAAAAATTTGAAAGCATAGAATTAGCGAATGAGATTGAAAGGGGAGGAGAAATTGGAGTACATAGTGGTCTTGAGGAGTAGAGAGAAGGAAAGAGGATAACTGTAGAAGGAATGGGCAAGAAGACAACATAGAAGGTAGCGATGAATATGCTATGTACAGATTGAATCTTATTTCTGTTGCATATCAATGTCTAGTTAACCAGCTAGAGACTTAGACCTCAATTTTTGAACTCTAAAATAACTAGTACCCTAATGCATGGCATAGGGGAATACTACAATCAATCATGTGAGAATTTATGAAATGTGTGTAGAAACAAGGACTCCAAATAAGTACCTTGTGGTCCTAGTGGCATAGGGGAAATAATATAAAAATGTTTTACAATTACAAGATCCCAGTTGAATAAGTGGAGATCTTGACTATCTAGACATTAGTGTTCCAAAATGCTACAATAGTTGCCAAAGAGGCCATTTGAGTAGGTGCTAGAAGGGTATGTTTAGTGACCTGATATCCCTAAGTTATCTAAGCTTGAGCCCATGTGTTGAGAAAGTGTTTTGTGTCTTGATTTTCATTTGTAATTTGAAGATGGTCTTATTTTTTGTTACACAATGTCTTGGTGTGACTTTACACAAGATAAGGAGTTGCATAGTGTTAAAGGTTGGTTAGATGGTTGTATCATAAATTAAAGTAGTTGTAGTGTTTATAGTAGTTTTTGAGTTCACACACATTGTTCTCATTACCTCATATAGAACAAAGCCCCTGTTGTGACTGTGGGTGGGTGGAACAACAATCCTACACACTTTGCTTACTCGATTAGAGTGAGTACCAAAAGCTACATAGTGGAGACTAGTGATGTCATGCACCTTGTGTTTATCTGTGATGCTTATAATTTCTTTGTAATCATTTGCATAATGATTATTAGAAGTCTAGACCATGTCTATTGTAAAAGGCTAAGTCCCAGGAGATGTAGAGTTTGGGAGTTATGTGCAAGAAGATGGGCTATAAGGGTGTTTACAACAAAGAGGACACACATGGTAGAATCAAAGTGGCATAGCAAAAAATAATGGTTTGATGCCTCGTTTGAGTGGATAATCTTCAAATTCTTGTAGAAAGAGGTCTCTGAATATTGGAGATTGAATTAGGAAATTGTGATATATTAGATGTGTAAAATGAATAATCATTTAATGTAATATTTATAGTTTTGATAATTACATGGCTTTGTGTATATATATATATATATATATATATAAACTTATCCTAAGAGTAAAATCTTGTGTTTTAGCATTTCATATATAGTCATAAGTAAAATAGAGTGTTAATGCAAAATAAATCTTGAAGATTTTGTGATTTAAGATATCTATTTAACTAATTAATTGTTGAATGACCATAAGTGTAAAGTTGGTTCCGATAATATAGAGATCTTGTGGGCACAAGTCATCATGCAAGGTGGTCATACCTTAGTACTCATCAAGATAGCATCTTGTAAACTCGTCGCTAGCAAGGTAGTCATTTGGTATAGAGTTATTAAAAAGGGTGAATGGGACTCCTTAGTTAATTTATTATATTGAAACTTGAAGTTGCAACAAACACGAATTGATCATGCCTTAGTGCATAAGACTTAATCATTGTATAGGCGCAAGTCACTCTCAAGTTGCACAATTAGTGAGATAGTTCACACTAATTTGTGTGCTTTAGTATCTAATAAACAAGAGCCCTCAGCCCTTTATACTATAGATTGTGAATCCCTGGAGTGGTGCAAACATGTGGATAGTGATAAGATAAAGAAGCACAAGAGAAAGAGGTGTGCAAAATAGTTTCTGTGAGCGCAAGATTAGAGTTGCACAGAGGGCCAAGCATCGCTTCCCCGCACTCTTACACATATGCCTAGCATACACCAAATCCCTTAGTATGATAGAATGACAAAGAAGAATCTCTAAAACATTTATGTGCATAGACAGAGGAGACCTAGTCTCTGATAGAATAGAGCAAGGGGTGGAGTGTTCCAAGAAATACCAAATAGGGAGTATTGCTTAACCCAATAGTTGAAGAAGGTAGCTTTGTTGATGTTTAATGGTAAAAGCTTTAAAATGAACGTAGAAGCATGGCTAATCAGAATGGATTGATTTTTTGAGTTAAAAGAGAATGTTACAGCAATGAAAATGATTGGTTAGCAATTTTCCAATTTGACGGGATCATCAGGAGAGCATTCTAGGAGCTAGCAGTCGCACAAATAACATGGGAACTACGCGAAGCAATTCCAAAAGTATTATTTGTCATATACCCATTGTATTGTCAAGATGAATTAATTTCACTCCTTGAAGAAACATGACATGATGGTGGTAGATGTTATGTCAGAAAAATGCACCCTTGGGGGCTTTTTCCTTTAAGGTTTAGCTCCTGGGTCTTTAGAATGCATTTAGAGCATCTTGCATGATAATTCAGACTCCCGATGAGAGAACCCTTGGGTCTTGTGACAAATAGGACCCAGGGGGTGCTAATTTATTGATCCTTGAACAAAGACAGAGGGTGGACAAGGGCGCTAGCGCCATAGTCTAGCTATATTTTGGGTCTGCCCTAAATTCAAATGTCGGGTTTGTGACCATTATTTGGTTTCCAAGCCAACATCATAAGTTTCAAATATAAAAATTTTAGCAGGAATCTTAATAGTTGCATATATAAGCATGTTTAGGCTATCATTTAGAAACTAGAGAAGATGATTGTGAACTTTATGCATACTTTGTGATATCATTGTGTTGTAGAGCATAGCATTGTTATTGTGTTTGTTTTTGCAGGTTGGATTACATCTTCTCCTCATGGCATTGAAGAGCTTCTTCCTTCCATGAGAGCTTCATCATCAAGGTGACATTTATTGTGTTTTATCATCATTATCATTTGGATTTTTGCCTCTATCCCACAAGGATACGCACTCTCTCTGACAACGGTGTTTGGAAGACTTGAATGTCTCTCCGGGGCCTGACTGAGGCAAGCCTCTAAACACCACAACCCTCTCCCACACTCCTTGTGATTGTAGGTTACAGGTATCGGATATGGAGAAAATGGAGTTGCAGGGAAGATAGGAAAATATTGAAGATTCGGGATCCGAAAAGAAGAGGACACTGTGCGGGATTTCGAGACAAGGGCACCATCACCATTGTCCTCCACTATCACATCACCGGAAATAGAAGACACAGCAGAGATCAGTGTCGGAAGGAGATTGGGAATCCACAGAAAAAGTTGTACCTTGGACTAGGGCGCCATCACCATCGTCCCCAACATTTTGGTTTTCTGGACTGTGAAAAATAGTGAGTTAAGGTTTTCTGCCCTTTGTCTAATTCCAGTAGCATTTGTCGTAATTCACATATTCAATTACTATTTTTCTTAAATTAGGGTTTCAAGAGCATAAAAACATTAATTAGCAACATTGTGTGATAACTTCTGAATTTCCTAGCAGAAAACCAAGTGGCAACCTAATCTGATAGATGACTCTCCTCTCGATAGGAGAAGCACTCGGTTGAAAAGCCCTTGGAATGTTTTGTGGAAAGGAGGATTCAAACTAAAACAACCACATTCCATTCCCCCCTTTTTCATATAAAACATTTTGGTGAACTCATGTTTTGAACTTGTTGACACCTTGCTGAGTGTTGTTTCATAGATTTACATTCATTCATTTCATTGCATTCGAAAATTTACAAAAAAAATTGATATATTTGGAAATTTTGAAAAAATTGCATTATAGGGTTTGATTTTTGACATAGTTTGCATTCATTCAATTGTATTTAATTAATTCTCTGATTTTTACATCAGATTTGAAATTCATTATCATTCAATTCATTATTTTCAATATTGTATTTGAAAAATTACAAAAAAAATTTAAAAATTTAGAAAATTTGCAAAAATTGGCATATTAGACTTGCATTTTTGTAAAATTTGAAGTAATTGGCATCTAATTTCTGTTATTTTCATTAGATCTGATCCAAAATACAGAAATTCATCATTTACAATTCATTTGCATTGCATTTGCATGCTTGAGTCGTTAGAAATTGCTTAAAATTTTACATTTTTCATGAAAACCTAGTTTTGCATGAGCTAAGTTTGTAGTCAAAATCTTGTTTCAAATTTTACTACCTCATTAAAACACTCATTAGGTCTGATTTCTAGTTTTAGTGTTGCATCATAGTGGCTTCCTTGCGAAATTTCATGTCTAGGGCTTGAAAACTTGCATTTTTCACTAGATTTGGCCTTATCGTCTTGCTAGACTTGCACTCCAAGCATATTGTAAGGGATTTTTCTGCATTAATTGGTTGTTATTAGCATTATTATCTACTTCCCCTTCTCAATTTCCTTGCAACACCCTTTCTGTTGGGCTTTGGCATTGAAATTTTGTGAAATTTTGCATATTTTTGCTATTTTTGCACTAGGGTTTGATCTAGAGTGGCATATAGGCGTGTTGTAACATATTTTTTAGCATTAGGTGTCTGTTTTTACTTTTATAAGTTGTTGTCCATCATCATTTTCCTTACAACACCCGTTGCCCTACTATTTTGCATGGAGGTTTGGTAAAAATTTGCATATTTTGGCCTATTTTCACTAGGTTTTGGCTTATTGACTTTCTAGATTTGCTTCAAAAGCGTGTTGTGAAAGGTATTCTTGCATTAGTGGAATGTTATTAGGAATATCATTTTTTGTCCCTCTTGAAAATCTTCACAACACCTTCTTTCACTTGTTTGCACTATGAAAAGTTAAAAAATCAAGCAGTTTTACCTTTAAACATATATTGCTCCTAGGGTTTATTCTATTAGTTTGTGCATGTTGTTGCATGAGTATTATAACTCGCTACCCTAATAGAAATATCCCTTTAAGAAGAAGCATAAGACTCATGGGATCTAGTGCTCTTGAAGAAATTGGTACACTGAACACCTTCTTTACAAAAGGAGAGACACAAATGTTACAAGATACTATACCTATCAAAAGTACAATGGAAGAGCAAACTTTTCATGATGTTGATGATAATATTGAGATGGTAGGACACATATCTAACGAACCAATAGATAAACTTGATAAGGAGTTAGCTGAATTCCAAGCATTTATGGAGGCTAGCTGAAGAAGCTATTCCTATAATTCATAACATAAGAGAATTGATAAAAAGGACAAGATGGTGTTAACGTGATCCGGGGTTTAGCACATATTGTACAAAACAATATTATGCCAGTCACTGAATGTGCCAAAGTGAGAAATAACACTTTGTCACCATCTCACACGCAAGTATCGGTACCTATACCGACCACGAGAATATCTACATTTACATCAAATATTTTGACAACTAATGCAAATGCTTGTAGTAACGTCACCACTGGTATTGGAGTATCTAATGGCACTAATTCACAAAATTACAGAGCTGTCGGATTCAACTATCAAAACCTTGCCCCTAAGGTGTCTTCATATCAATCTCAAGCACCCATTCAGTCCACTTTTTCTCAACCATTTTCCACCTATCGCTATGTCCAACCACCACCCAATTATTCGCAACCTCCTCTTATCACTGCCCACGCTCAATCTCCTCGACACTTTGGTTCCAATTCCTCACCACAAACTGCATCTCCTAATGACACCATCTTAAACCAACTTTTGCAAGGCATGACCTCTTTACAACAAAAAGTGACAACCTAATATACCGACTTACCATGCTCGTAATCCCTTATCCTATGCAATCTTTGAGAACTCCTATGCCTGAGAAGTTTGAAACTCCTCGCTTTGAGAATATGGTGGAAAAGGCAATCCTAATACTCATGTGGCAGTGTTCACAGCAATGTGTAGTGATTTTTACTTTGAAGAGGATTTGTTAGCAAAGCTTTTCCCACGGTCTCTCAAAGATACTGCTTTGGAATGGTTTTTCTCTTTGCCTCCGAATTCAATACATTCATTTTCACAGTTAATTGATCAGTTTCTACAACATTTTCAAGAAAACATCGAACCCCAAGTCTCTCTGATTGATTTGGTTCATTGCCAGCAAGGTCTGAAAGAGAAGTTAATTGAGTTTATTAGCCGGTATCAAGGACTTTATGCACAAATTCAATATCAGATGAAAGATGACGATTTTCAGAAGATATTTATAACAAATTTGTAGCCTAACATTTGTGATAAGATCCTCTTGATGAAGTATAACTCTTTTCAACACCTATGTACTGCCCTTCGTGACTACCAACTTTCTTCTAGTCAATATGAAAATCAAAATTCATCAACTCAAGTTGGTCAATCCGAGAGTGGATCATCATAAAACAACTTTAAGAGGAATAATAAGAGTTTCATCAAGGTTAATGGAGCGAATAACTTTTTTCAAGTGTCTGCTATCACTAATCCGAAGAAGGCACCGTACCAACAAAGAAAGTTCACTCCGATATCTGAGTCCTATCATTCTATCATGAATCAAGCTCTGAGTAATAATCTCTTGAAGCTTACCCTGATTAAACCAATGGATCCTAACAGAATGCAAGGACCTTATTTTGATGCTAATGCCTTTTGTCACTATCATCAGACACAAGGACATGATACTGAACGATGTGTGCATTTTAAACATAAAATACAAGACCTCATCAACTCGAATGTTATACAGGTATCTAGTGTGAATGATAATGGGAATAAGTTGGTTGCTCCACCGAATCAAAATTTATAGATCTTCACTAATCCTTTCCCTAAGCATACAGATAACAATTTGATGGAACAAAATACACTATAGGTAGAAGAAGATTATTTAGATTATGATGAGATAATTGCTATAATTGAAGTGGATAAGGAAAATACTCAAGTATCACCTCATCCATGAAGAAGAGGTATCTACTCTGAAGTTCCTCCTTCGTTATCCCTTCAAGGATCAGGAGAGAATCAACATATACCAAAAAGACAAATGGAAAAACCGAAGCAAGAGATTATGACAATAGAAAAGGTTGAAACAATACAAGATAGTCCTTGTCGTTACGATAGACAGAACCAATAGAACAATAGAAATAAAAGTTGGAAACGAGCAAGACGATTATCATCAGTTGGAAACAACAGTGGTTCTCCTCCTCACAAGCAACAAAAGATTTCACATAAACAAGGAAGTGTTGAGAACGTACCGCATGGACTCTCTGATAACAAGCAACAGCCTAATAAGAACCACTCAAGCTTCTCACAACACTTGATTGAATACCTCTCCAAGAGGTTCGCAAGTTCCAAAATTTAGCGCGATTTCACTGACAGGTAAGTATCTCTAACCCTTTATCTCTCATGTTGTGCTTCCCCCGTGATGTGTTATGTGTTGTTAGGCCTCCTAGGATGACCCTTGATTCTCTTGTAAAGTCAAGGATACTAGGAGACCGCCTATGTTGTGACCTTCTATTTGTATCATCATTCTTCTATATCTCCTCTCCTCTTATTTCATTGTTGTGTGTTGTGTCTTACGGACATAGCATTGTGGTTGGTGAATTAGGGGCACCCTCCTACATGACTATCCCTAAGGCACTTATTCTCCTCTCTGATTTATTGTTTCCCTTCCTCTAGTGTTTCCATCTAGCTGGCGGATGATGAAAAACATATTATACTGATGCGGACCTAGTGTCCCTTTCGCGAGTAATCAAAAAATGGACCTAGTCCATTATGACGACGGGGTTGTAACATATTATCCGACGCTTGGCTTGTTGCAAGTATGTGCCTAATCGGTGTTGTCATTGATGTCAACATATCCTTGTTGTCATTGGTGTCAACTGTATCTTATTCTATTACTTGTTTAAAAGACTTGTATGTTGAGGATATTGAGAAAATTAACCTCTCCGGAAGAAACAAGTGAGCTACAGAGAAGTGCAGTATAGATAGTGAGTTATATGCTGAAGAACAGTCTAGTAAACTACTCTGCATTTATTTCTGCTTGAAGATCGTGGTATGCAGATTGGAAGTTAGAGGTATGACTAAGGATGTTACATTCTTGGTTTGAGCCCTTCGTATGAAGATTTGAGTGAGTTGTGTTCACCAGAGTGAAACCTGCTTTTTCTGTAAGTTCAATTAGGACAAGAAGAAAGTATTTTGCTCCGCATTCCTCCGCAATAAAGTATTTTTCTTTGCTGTTCTAGAAGGAAGTCTGGGATGATGACAAGTACCTACAGTTGCAATGCTTCGTGGTTTGGTGGTCTGCAAGCTATCTTTGTTTTATGACAATTGAAGACAGTGAAGTTCATGTGTTTCGATGAGAAGATTCCTATGGATAAAGTGGTTAAGGTTCATGCAGTTGCTCCTAATGATTATAACATGCTTGTGGATGTCTCCTAATCATGTTCCTATCTTGATATTGGTCTGCATTAAGGATTTGAGATTGTGTTCGAAGATTGTTCGCAGATAGTGTAACGTGTAACCAGTTTTGACCGACCTGGTTAATCCCAGTGATTGCGGAGATCTCTAGAAGATTGTGGAAGTGTGTTGTGGCGTGGAAGATCATGTTTGAGTCCCAGCTAAGGCACGATATGATCCACATTTCATTTCCTTTGCATAATGTTGTAATAGGTCAGGACCTATTTTGTAAATGTTTGTAATGCCGACCTTGGAGATTGTTCCAATGGTTGATGATTGTGATGCCGACCTTGATGATCATTCCAAGGTTGATGAAGTGTATAAATACTTGTAGTTGAGTTGTGGAAAAGGTGTCCTTGAGCGGAAATAAAAAGATATTAAGAAAAGTCCAAAAGGTAGAGCAGAGAAGAGGCAGAGGAATTATTGTACTTCAGTCATAAATATAGAAAGTTGTTGATCGTGGCAGTGAGTCTGGCAGTGAACCACCAGTAGGGTTTAACAACCCTTATTGTAATCTTGCTAAGTTTAGGGTTGAGGCAGTGAGCCTGCTAGACCTAGTTGTTCTTCATGGTAGTAAGCCAGTATGTTTAGGCCCATGGAGTGACCAAGCCTGAACATAATTATTTCAAGATTGCAATATATATTGAGAGCTAATCCTCTTCATGGTTTTTCCCCATCTTGGGGTTTTCCATGTAAAATCTGGTGTCTCTTGTGTTTGATGTTGTATCTGTGGTTAAGTTTATGATTTCATGCACTCATTGTTAAATCATAATAATTGTGGATAAATGATGAATGTTTAATTGTGGAAAGTGTTTAAGTTTTTGGGACAACTGATTCACCCCCCCTCTCAGTTGTTTGGCACATATCAACAATTGGTATCAGAGCCAAGTTCCTCTGAAGAAATTTTAACAGCTTGAGGAAGATCCAAAATGTCTTACAAGAAGGAAGCGCCGCATTTTGATGGAACGGATTATGTTCTCTAGAAGGCTCAGATGAAAAGCCATCTTCTTTGTCTTGGTTACAAAGTATGGAAAGCTGTAGAAACAAAATACACCATACCTCAAAATGGTCCAACGACTGAAGATGAAATCAAATAATATGAGATAGATGTCAAGGCAAAGGATGCTCTGCTAAACTCATTAACCGACTCAATATTGACAAAAGTTGTGAATCTTGAAACTGCAAATAAGGTATGGGAAAAGTTGAAAAATCTATATGAGGGAGATGATTCTGTGAAGGAAGCCAAGTTACAAAGTTTGAAAGTGAAATATGAAAGTTTGAAGATGAATAATGATGAAAACGTATCAACCTTTATGCAAAGAGTTGATGAACTTGTTACAGGGATAAAAGCCATAGGCAGAACTCTTGACAAAAAGGAAGTTGTTATGAAAATTCTTAGATATCTACCCAAGTCCTACTATCACAAGGTAGCCACAATTGAAGAATTCATGCAAGTAAAAATGGTTGACAGGGATCAGCTACTTGGTAAGCTTACTACTTTTGAAATGAGAGAGCTTGGTGATACTCTGCCAAAAGTTGAGACGGCCTTCAACGCTAGTACTCCTGGAAGTACTTCCAAATCAGAAAAGTACAAGGTAGAATCCGATGATGAGTTTGATGAAGTTGAAGCCAACTTTGTGTACAGACTGCAAAGAGGATCTGGTAAGTGTAAAGGCAAATTACCTTTCAAATGTTTTTCATGTGGTAAAGTAGGTCATTTTGCTTCCAGATATCCAAAAAGAATTGAAAGAGATAGAAGAATATATGAGAACAGGCCTAGGACCCAAAAGAAGTGTTATTATGTTGAAGATTTTGATGATGATGGAGCATTAGATAATGGTAAACTAGATAATGCTAGTTCCTCTGTAAATGAATGCTTGTTTATTGGTATTAAGGAAGATCTTGTATCTACTAATTCTACTAGCTGTGTGAAGGAAGAAAAACTAGTGGAAAGTGCTTTGGCTGCTCAGGTCATTAAGGACAAGGATGAATGGATTATTGATAGTGGTTGCTATCACCACATGACTGGTGACAAAAGTAAGTTTGTGAGTTTGGAAAGATATGATGGTGGATTGGTTAGGTTTAGAGATGATACAACTAGTAAGATTTGTGGGAAAGGATCTATTTCTTTTGATGGCAAGCATAATACTGAAGATGTCCTGTATGTGAAAGGATTAAAGTACAATATTTTGAGTGTGGGTCAGATGTGTGACAAGGGCTATGATTTAAGCTTCAAGGACAATGGATGCAAGATCAGGGAAAGCTATGGAACAGTCATTGCAACTGGTAAGAAGACCAGAGGTAATATCTATCACTTGAAAGGAACTGATAATTATTGCTTGTTGACTCAGACTGATGAGAGTTGGTTATGGCATAGAAGGTTGTGTCACATAAATTTTGATAATATTATGAAGATAAGTACTGCATAGGTTGTTAGAGGTTTGCCTAAGCTTGTGAAGCCTGCTAATCCTATTTGCAAGGAGTGTCAATTTGGGAAACAGACAAGAACAAGTTTCAAAAGCAAAGACCAATCAGTTGGAGGACTACTTGAGCTAGTGCATATAGATTTGTGTGGACCTACCAGAGTAAGAAGTTTGCAAGGAGACAGGTATTTCATGTTGCTTATTGATGATTATTCTAGAATGACTTGGGTCACCTTTTTGAAAGAGAAAGCTGAAGCTCTAGATAAATTCAAGGCATTTAAGGCAATGGTTGAAAATAAGATGGATTTGAAAATCAAATGCTTGAGGTCTGATAGAGGAGGAGAGTTCACATCAAATGAATTCAATTTCTTTTGTGAAGAACATGGAATAGAGACAACTATCTGTGCCCAGAACTCCACAAAAAAATAGAGTTGTTGAAAGGAAAAACAAAATAGTTCAAGAAGTTGCTAGAACCATGAGAAGCTCATCTTCTGGAAGCATATTGGAGAGAGCAATTCACACCGTTGTATATATCCTAAATAGAGTTCAAAGACTCCTTATGAATTGTGGCATGGTAGAGTTCCTACTGTGAAATACTTCAAAGTTTTTGGTAGCAAATGTTATATCAAAAGAGAAGAAGATTTAGGCAAGTTTGATGTTAGATGTGATGAAGGAATCTTCCTTGGTTACTCCACCAAGAGCAAGGCCTACCGGTGTTATAACAAGAGGTTGAATAAGATCATTGAAAGTGCAAATGTTAAAGTTGATGAATATAAGGAAAGGTCTACAGAATCAAGTTAATATGAGTCAGATGATCTAGATGTTCCAGAAGTGGTGCAGCATGAAGACAGCCTAGATGAGGAAGAACAAGATCCGGTAAGTTCTACCAAAACTCCAAGGTATGTAAGAATCGGTCATTCTGAAGATGAAATCATAGGAGATAAGAGTAAAGGGATCTTAACCAGAAGAAAAGCTGTAGAGGAACAAGTAATTTTTTGTCTAATTTCCAAGATTGAACCTAAAATTGTGGATGAGGCTTACAAAGATGAGAATTGGACAAAGGCTATGGAAGAGGAATTGATGCAAAGAGAGAAGAATCAAACTTGGGATCTTGGTCCCAGACCAACAGACAAGAATGTACTTGGTACAAAGTGGGTCTTTAGAAACGAGATGAAGATGAATGAGAATGGTGAAGTGGTAAGAAACAAAGCAAGGTTGGTATGCAAAGGATACGCTCAAGTTGAAGGAATAGACTTTGAAGAAACTTTTGCTCCAGTGGCAAGGATTGAAGCAATACGGATGTTTTTGGATTTTGCAGCATACAAAGATTTCAAGGTTTATCAAATGGCTGTGAAGTCTGCTTTCTTAAATGGAGAGTTGGAAGAGGAAGTCTATATCGAACAACCGGAAGGATTTTAGTTATCAGATCAGGGTGACATGGTATGCAGATTGAAGAAAGTTTTGTATGGATTAAAACAAGCTCCCATGGCATGGTATGCACGGTTGGACAGGTACTTGATACAGATAGGGTTCAGTAAAGGTACTATAGATAGCAATCTCTACTTCAATATCAATAATGAACAAACCCTGATTGTTGCAATTTTTGGTGATGATATTATTTTTGGAGGCAATGAAGGTATGTGCTTAGTTTTTGCTTAAGAAATGTAAAGTGAATTTGAAATGTCTATGTTTGGAGAGATGAACTTCTTTTGAAGTTTGCAAATAAGTCTATCAAATAAAGGTATCTTCATTTATCAGTCTAAATATGTGAAAGAGTTGTTAAAAAAATTTGGGATGGAAGATGTTAAACCAGTTTTCACAGCTATGATAATTGGTTGTAAGTTGAGTAAAGATAATAACTCACCCTTGGCATACTAGAAAAGGTATAGATCTATGATTGGAGGATTACTTTATCTAACTCAAACCAGACCTAACATAATGCATGCAGTATGTCTTGTGGCAAGATTTCAGGCAGAACCCAAGGAATCACATGTGATGGCAATCAAGAGAATTTTGAGATATTTAAAAGGTACAATGGATTATGGTTTTTGGTACCCTAAGGACTGTGACTTTACTCTCAGTGCATATACTGATGCAGATTGGGCCGGAGATGTGGATGACAGAAAAAGTACAAGTGGAGGTGCATTCTTCTTGGGAAAAAGATTAGTACCTTGATTGAGAAAGAAACAGGATTCAATATCCCTGTCTACTGCAGAAGCAAAATACATTGCAACAGCATGCAGTTGCACTCAAGTGTTATGGATGAAGCAGACTTTGAAGGACATCAAAATTGTGTATGAAAATCACATTGCAATCTTTTGTGATAACACAAGTGCCATAAACATATCAAAGAATCCAGTGATGCATTCAAGAACAAAGCACATATCCATCAGGTATCACTTTCTGAGAGAAAAGGTGACAGAGAATGAAGTCAAGTTGGAGTATGTTTTTACCAAGGATCAGATTGCAGACATTTTTACCAAGCCTCTGCCTAAGGATACTTTTGAGTATCTCAGAGAAAAATTACAGGTTATCACCCCTTGTAAGATGTTACCCCAATTTTTTTTCTAAAATATACAATGATATAGCAGTGTTAACATGAATTGCATAAATCAACTAAATGCCTCACACTTTCTGATCACCCAGATCCTAGGATGGGCAAGGTGAGAGCATACAGTGATTTTGGCTTACAGTACAAAGTATGCAAGAAAGAAATACACTTCTTCCGCTGCGGCAAGCATGCACATATCATGGGGATTCACCACTTTATCAATGGGTATGAAATAAGCATAAAAGATTACATAGCCATCCACTTATTCAGTGGGAATTCGCCACTTGTCCAGTGGGTAGAAATGAAAAGAAAAGAGAGTTCTTTATCCTCACTGGCAGTAGAACCATCCAGGGGTTACAAAATGTTTGAATATGTTCTTTCCTTCCACACTGGCGATAAACCATCTAGGGGACTTAATGTGATTCAAATACAAAAGATTACAATTATAAAAATACAATGTTGAACATAATCTTGATTTTAAGACTTGATGAGAATCTCTTTGAAGAGGAATGCTGATACCTTGCAAATACTTGAAGATTTAGATGATTCCAAGAACACTTCACTGCTGCAACTAAGAGACTAATATCTCAGTCTGCCCTTGCTTAGATAGTGTATTCAGTATATGATGCTTCATAAACATGATACAACTCTTGATTGACAACACTTAAATACTTGAATATGCATAACCCTATGGATTGAATACTCATGACCAAATAGTGATTAAACTCTTCATTTGCTGACTAATACGGCCATACACAGGCTAATATAGTCTGTTCAAGATCATGCATATGACTGCCCACCTGAAGTTACACTGTTTGCAACATTAAATACTTCCAACAGCAATCCTTACCAACATCTACAAACATCACAAATAACAATAAATAATTGATGCCAAATGAGGGTGCAGTTCCAGGCCGTACGACAGAAGCTAGTACGATAGCCTCTAGAAAAAAACACAACTCTTTAAATCAAACAATACCAATCCTGATGGGGTCGCCTAGACCATATAAGAATAATGCAACAAGTTTTTTAACCCAACTCAACTTAAAGGCATTTAAATCAACATTCATTCAATTTCACCATGTATGGCTATAGAGGAGTACGGATGCTCCATAAAAATCATATAAGACTTAAATCCAAATCAAACATTCATGAAAAGGATTGCCTATGACAATAAAAGACAATGCAATAACACAAGGATGCAAAGACTCTTCAATGGCTTTCTTTTGATTGACTTCACAATATACAGTACAACCAGCATGTACAGCTTGTAGGAGACTTTCCAAGAACAATGTATTAAACAACTACACACAAAGATAACAATCTATCAATCTGCAACTCAAAATGGATTACAATGCATAGATATAATCAAACTATCAAAACTCTGTTCAGCACCATGGCAAACTCTGTATGAGCTTGCTCTAATTTCTGTCTCCAGCACAATGGTGATTCCTGTATGAAATCACACCAAACCTCTAGAGGGTTTTTGTCCTCAAGAGAAAATGGAAGAACACTCTGGTTCAATCCAGCGGAATAACAATACAAATCCAAAGCATAATCATACAATGAGTCCATCTCTTCCTTTTATAACTTTTTGAGGGAAATAAAATATTATTTCCTCTATCCCTTCATATTTCTCCTCAAAAGTATAAAAAATAATTCATTGTGTGCACAACTTAAAGTCACCTTTGTAATTAAAAGCTCCCTTTAGCTCAAAAGACCCCTTTATCAAACTAAAGGAAATATTTGATTCACAAGGCCCCAATATGATGCATCCATGATTTAGAGCTTTTCATCCCTTTTCCAACGAGCTATAACACTTAAGGGTTAAATGAAAATTTCCCAACCTTTATAATTTAAGTGCAAAAATTAATTATTTAGCTCATTAAATCAATTGATTTTACAGGAAATCCCAAATATCACCAAACTACAAAATTAATCATACCAACATACTCCATGATGTTTGGAAAGATGAATGATGCCTTCTAGGTGACTTTTTAAAAATAGACGGCCTCTCCAAGAATCCTGGAGAGCAAACTGGGAACCCGATCAAACATCAGAAAGTATCACTGCGATCCTGAACACCATCTGAAGTCAAAGCCATAACCAATTGCTCTGTAAAACTGATCTATGGCCACTCCAAGAACATTGGAGTTCTCCCAACAAAGCCGGATAGCCACTAAGAGACTAAGAACAAAGCCAAAATGCACACAAAAATCAATGCGCCAAAAATAGAACATTACAATCCTCCCCGCTCAATATTGCTTTTCCTCAAGCAATACATGCTATCCAACAGAAGTACCTGGATGATTGGCAATATTATACCTAGATCCTAGATCAACCTCAAGAATGCTCCATACCCTTCTGTTGTGCTACTCTGATGTAACTACAAACTGTACAACTGGTATTCTGCTTACAATTCTAAAGCATTCTTACAATCACACATCTTTTTGGATCCCAAACATCATTAACTCCAAAAATGAAAGAGTTAGCAATCATTAATACAATTATCCAACATGAAACTACTGCTAGGAACTAAAATCTAAAATTTTCCTCCGCGGAAGAACATAAATCAGCTTGATCACAAGCTGAAAACAATTATGAACAACCATGAATCAGCTGATTCTCACTCTCCAAAAGAGCATTAGTAATTGTAACACTTGTTCCTTTCAGCTGAATACTTCTGTCATCTTCCCACAAAGAGCTTAAAGCAATAAAAAGATCAATCTCATGGTTGCATAAGTCTGAAATAATCTCATGAAAATTAGATCTCAGTAATCTAAAATTGGGATAGCAACAACAAAATTGAAATCCTTTGAGAACAAGAAGAAATTCAGGCCATCTACAATCAGAATATGTCAAAGTTATGACCAAAATTTCTCTCCAATCAATCAATATGTATGCAATTAAACACTTATGATGGCTGATGGGAGTATGGACAGCAGCCTCATGGCTTAAATTTGACCCCAACATTAACCATAAGACCATCTTATCAATACCACTATCCTCCTGCGAATAGATTCCATTATGAAAAATTGCCATCATTGAACTCAAGTCATTGCATACCTGAACCTTATGCCCACCTTCAACAATTGATGAATACTTCTAGTTGAAGAGGTTTTATGCAGAGTAACATTCCATGAATGCTCCTCACTAGGATCCCATATCCTATTACTATCCTCCTTGTTATTAACATTAGATTGGTCCTCCACATTCAACATGGGGAGTGGATTATCATGTGTTAACTCAACTTCCGTCATAGAAAAAGAATCATCAAATGATTGAAAGTTGTTTTCACCTTTTTGTTCACACAGTTCATCAGTTTACTCCAACTCTGTATCTGCATACTTAGGAGATTGTCTTAAGTCAAAACCTTCTTGGAGCAAATCAAGCTCTTCAGTCACCAGCTTGATTTCATATGCTCTAGTAACTTCATCTTGCTCCCTTAATTGATTCACCTCATCAAGCTGTTTTTCAACTTCCAAGAGAGCCATTTGGGTACTCTCTAAGGATTCCATAGTCGATTTAATCTTAGATGAAAGCTTATCAATTTCTGCATCTCTTTCCTTCAATGCATCAAAAATTTGACCAGTAGACTCAAGAACATGATCTCTATCAATAAGCATGTTCAAATAATTAGATTTCAAAGTTTCCAATGCCTTCCTGACTATACACCAATCTTCAAGTGAAGCTCCTGTTTCCATGCCCATTTTGTAATGAACCCCTCTAGTTCTCCGGTTTCCAAAGCTTTACAAATGATGAATGTTTGTTTTGGTTCTTGAAATATATATGATTTTTTTGTGTTTTCTCAATAAGATGTCAGGAACAATGCAACAAAGGAAATTGCAAATCAACTAAATAAAGACATCTGCTGCAAATGATTTATTAAACTATTTCCAAAAGTTTTTTACAATTATGTGCATACCCGAATGAAGGAAACCTTATTTGCCTTCAAACCTGATCACCTATGTTGCTGCTGTCAACACTATTCACACACTGTAGCATTTACTGTAGCGCATTACTGTAGCATGTCACAAGCTTGAAATCTGATATAAATGGCTGCCAAGACTGAAGCTACAAGTCTGCAATTAATTATTCTTCATTAATCTTCAAACCCTTAATGATATCTTTCACCTTTAAGCACAAATAGAACTCCAAAATGAAACTCTCCTCAGGCAATGATTCAGCTAATCTTTCACAGCCTCAAGATTGCAAAAACAATGAAGAGTTTTCATTCTCCAATGCTGATATGAAGACAATCTGCTGAAACCCTTGGTCTCATGCACAAACTTCAAGAAATCCTCCAAAGCAAAAGTCAAATGATCATTCAATAATGCTTTTGATTTACTTTTTTGAAACCTTTTATATCCTCTCAACTCTTAAGTGCCTTTAATCCCCTTTTGAAATCCACTTTTAGGTTTTTCATAAAACTTTATAATAAGTCTTCAAACTTGGGCTCTCATATTCATAAATAATAAATGCACTTTAATATCATTTAAAATAATATAACTTGTGTGCACATTAACTTTACGAAATACTTTAATATTTGGGTGCCCATACCAAGGTATTGATTAATTACACTTTAAATCACTTAAGTTAAGGGTCATGGCCTCATTGAATATAAAGTGACGTTAATAACTTTATAATATGCCTTGAATGATTTAATTATTAATAAAGTCACCTTTATTAATAATTAAATATTATAACTTGCACAATAGACCTTATTTCTCCAAGCCAACTGAGAATTGGGATCAACACTGAAGTTACCACATGTCTAGGTGCCCTGCTATATATAGAAACACTAAGTCCAAATCACCAAGTAACTTACTATAAATAGTAAGTGTATGCAAAATGAGTCTAGAACCATCCCTGATGACAAATCCAAACTACAACCAGGTGCCTAACTATTAATAGCAATATCGACTCCCCCTTGAAATGGTGACTTACTATAAATAGCAAGTGTGAGGAACTGAGTCAAACGAAGGCCAATCCTGAACCAAACTGAGCTCCGGAGAAGTCTTCAAACTTGGGCTCTCATATTCATAAATAATAAATACACTTTAATATCATTTAAAATAATATAACTTGTGTGCACATTAATTTTATGAAATACTTTAATATTTGGGCACCCATACCAAGGTAATGATTAATTACACTTTAAATCACTTAAGTTGAGGGTCATGGCCTCATTTAATATAAAGTGACTTTAATAACTTTATAATATGCCTTGAATGATTTAATTATTAATAAAGTCACCTTTATTAATAATTAAATATTATAACTTGCACAATAGACCTTATTTCTCCAAGCCAACTGAGAATTGAAATCAACACTGAAGTTACCACATGTCCAGGTGCCCTGCTATATATAGAAACACTGAGTCCAAATCACCAAGTAACTTACTATAAATAGTAAGTGTATGCAAAATGAGTCTAGAACCATCCCTGATGACAAATCCAAAATACGACCAGGTGCCTAACTATTAATAGCAATATCGGCTCCCCCCTAAAATGGTGACTTACTATAAATAACAAGTGTGAGGAACTGAGTCAAACGAAGGCCAATCCTGAACCAAACTGAGCTCCAGAGAAGTCTTCAAACTTGGGCTCTCGTATTCATAAATGATAAATGCACTTTAATATCATTTAAAATAATATAACTTGTGTGCACATTAACTTTATGAAATACTTTAATATTTGGGCACGCATACCAAGGTAATGATTAATTACACTTTAAATCACTTAAGTTGAGGGTCATGGCCTCATTGAATATAAAGTGACTTTAATAACTTTATAATATGCCTTGAATGATTTAATTATTAATAAAGTCACCTTTATTAATAATTAAATATTATAACTTGCACAATAGACCTTATTTCTCCAAGCCAACTGAGAATTGGGATCAACACTGAAGTTACCACATGTTCAGGTGCCCTGCTATATATAGAAACACTGAGTCCAAATCACCAGGTAACTTACTATAAATAGTAAGTGTATGCAAAATGAGTCTAGAACCATCCCTGATGACAAATCTAAAATATGACCAGGTGCCTAACTATTAATAGCAATATCGACTCCCCCCTGAAATGGTGGCTTACTATAAATATCAAGTGTGAGGAACTGAGTCAAACGAAGGCCAATCCTGAACCAAACTGAGCTCCGGAGAAGTCTTCAAACTTGGGCTCTCATATTCATAAATAATAAATGCACTTTAATATCATTTAAACTAATATAACTTGTGTGCACATTAACTTTATGAAATACTTTAATATTTGGGCGCGCATACCAAGGTAATGATTAATTACACTTTAAATCACTTAAGTTGAGGGTCATGGCCTCATTGAATATAAAGTGACTTTAATAACTTTATAATATGCCTTGAATGATTTAATTATTAATAAAGTCACCTTTATTAATAATTAAATAGTATAACTTGCACTATAGACCTTATTTCTCTAAGCCAACTAAGAATTGGGATCAACACTGAAGTTACCACATGTCCAAGTGTCCTGCTATATATAGAAACACTGAGTCTAAATCACCAGGTAACTTACTATAAATAGTAAGTGTATGCAAAATGAGTCTAGAACCATCCCTGATGACAAATCCAAAATACGACCAGGTGCCTAACTATTAATAGCAATATTGACTCCCCCCTGAAATGGTGACTTACTATAAATAGCAAGTGTGAGGAACTGAGTCAAACGAAGGCCAATTCTGAACCAAACTGAGCTCCGGAGAAGTCTTCAAACTTGGGCTCTCATATTCATAAATAATAAATGCACTTTAATATCATTTAAAATAATATAACTTGTGTGCACATTAACTTTATGAAATACTTTAATATTTGGGCGCGCATACCAAGGTAATGATTAATTACACTTTAAATCACTTAAGTCGAGGGTCATGGCCTCGTTGAATATAAAGTGACTTTAATAACTTTATAATATGCCTTGAATGATTTAATTATTAATAAAGTCACCTTTATTAATAATTAAATATTATAACTTGCACAATAGACCTTATTTCTCCAAGCCAACTGAGAATTGGGATCAACACTGAAGTTACCACATGTCCAGGTGCCCTGCTATATATAGAAACACTGAGTCCAAATCACCAGGTAACTTACTATAAATAGTAAGTGTATGCAAAATGAGTCTAGAACCATCCCTGATGACAAATCCAAAATACGACTAGGTGCCTAACTATTAATAGCAATATCGACTCCCCCTTGAAATGGTGACTTACTATAAATAGCAAGTGTGAGGAACTGAGTCAAACGAAGGCCAATCCTGAACCAAACTGAGCTCCGGAGAAGTCTTCAAACTTGGGCTCTCATATTCATAAATAATAAATGCACTTTAATATCATTTAAAATAATATAACTTGTGTGCACATTAACTTTATGAAATACTTTAATATTTGGGCGCGCATACCAAGGTAATGATTAATTACACTTTAAATCACTTAAGTTGAGGGTCATGGCCTCATTGAATATAAAGTGACTTTAATAACTTTATAATATGCCTTGAATGATTTAATTATTAATAAAGTCACCTTTATTAATAATTAAATATTATAACTTGCACAATAGACCTTATTTCTCCAAGCCAACTGAGAATTGAGATCAACACTGAAGTTACCACATGTCCAGGTGCCCTGCTATATATAGAAACACTGAGTACAAATCACCAGGTAACTTACTATAAATAGTAAGTGTATGCAAAATGAGTCTAGAACCATCCCTGATGACAAATCCAAAATACGACTAGGTGCCTAGCTATTAATAGCAATATCGACTCCCCCCTGAAATGGTGACTTACTATAAATAGCAAGTGTGAGGAACTGAGTCAAATAAAGGCCAATCCTGAACCAAACTGAGCTCCGGAGAAGTCTTCAAACTTGGGCTCTCATATTCATAAATAATAAATGCACTTTAATATCATTTAAAATAATATAACTTGTGTGCACATTAACTTTATGAAATACTTTAATATTTGGGCGTGCATACCAAGGTAATGATTAATTACACTTTAAATCACTTAAGTGGAGGGTCATGGCCTCATTGAATATAAAGTGACTTTAATAACTTTATAATATGCCTTGAATGATTTAATTATTAATAAAGTCACCTTTATTAATAATTAAATATTATAACTTGCACAATAGACCTTATTTCTCCAAGCCAACTGAGAATTGAGATCAACACTGAAGTTACTACATGTCCAGGTGCCCTGCTATATATAGAAACACTGAGTCCAAATTACCAGGTAACTTACTATAAATAGTAAGTGTATGCAAAATGAGTCTAGAACCATCCCTGATGACAAATCCAAAATATGACCAGGTGCCTAACTATTAATAGCAATATTGACTCCCCCCTGAAATGGTGACTTACTATAAATAGCAAGTGTGAGGAACTGAGTCAAACGAAGGCCAATCCTGAACCAAACTGATCTCTGGAGAAGTCTTCAAACTTGGGCTCTCATATTCATAAATAATAAATGCACTTTAATATCATTTAAAATAATATAACTTGTGTGCACATTAACTTTATGAAATACTTTAATATTTGGGCGCCCATACCAAGGTAATGATTAATTACACTTTAAATCACTTAAGTTGAGGGTCATGGCCTCATTGAATATAAAGTGACTTTAATAACTTTATAATATGCCTTGAATGATTTAATTATTAATAAAGTCACCTTTATTAATAATTAAATATTATAACTTGCACAATAGACCTTATTTCTCCAAGCCAACTGAGAATTGGGATCGACACTGAAGTTACCACATGTCCAGGTGCCCTGCTATATATAGAAACACTGAGTCCAAATCACCAGGTAACTTACTATAAATAGTAAGTGTATGCAAAATGAGTCTAGAACCATCCTTGATGACAAATCTAAAATACGACCAGGTGCCTAACTATTAATAGCAATATCGACTCCCCCCTGAAATGGTGACTTACTATAAATAGCAAGTGTGAGGAACTGAGTCAAACGAAGGCCAATCCTGAACCAAACTGAGCTCCGGAGAAGGAAACGCTCTGATAACTGCCAAACAAGACCCTCTAAACAACTCCATTAGCCTACGAGGGTCAGGAAATAGGCTAATCCTCTGAAAACTGATGCTCGCAAAAATGGGGACATTACACATTTGTTTCCTTTCAACTTGAGCTCTCCAAATGTGATCTTCAACAAATTTGTGTGAGCTATCCAAATGTGTTAGAACTTGCACAACCTTGTCTTCGGTGACTAACAACTGATTCTTAAAATCCAAATCAGCTGCACACAATAAATTTTCTGTTATATCCTTATAGGCATGATCCTTGAAATTAGCTGCTTTTAAGTTTTCCTCTTCATGGCCACTTTGACTACAAGAAGTAGCATCACTGAAATCCAATGTTAAATCAACCTTTGAGGCTGATCCAAGTTCTTCAACAAACTCCTCATCAAATGACTCTTCTAAAAAGATACTTGGTTCTTCAATTTGCATGGGAGATGAGTCTTCTTCTTCTTCACTTAGATCACATGATATGGCAGTCTCATATTCAAACATTGAATCCTCATCAATGGCTGATTTAAAATCTTCTTTAGCATACTCTTCATCCTAGATCTTTGAGGAATCAATCAGTTCTTCACTTGGCATGGGAATTTCCCATTCATAATCTAAATTACCTTCACAAGCATGGTGAAGCTACTCCTCGTTAGGGGTTGTCTTGAGAGTTTCAGTAGCATTAACTTCTTCAATTTCATTGTTTCCCATGTCCTCAAATAAACACTTCACTTCAATGCTCTCAGGCTCACTTGCACAATCACCTTCTAGCAGTCTATTGATCATTTTCATCTCCTCGATTGTAGTAGCATCTTCAGGATCTTCATCAAATGAAGGACTTACAAAGTCAAACACTTCTGACTCTTCGTCAAAGCAAATCTCAACTTTACTAATTTATGCTGTAGACTTCTCCAAATCAACAAACTCCTTTATGCATATCTCATGATTTGTGACTTTAACTTCATCATAAAGAGGCTCAATCTTATGTATTTCAGGTATCAGGACTTCATCTTTCTTTTTATTTGTTACATCATCCTGAAAGGAAGGACATGTGGTGAAAGTTATTGGTTCAGCTTCTTTGTTCTTGCAATGATGATTAGGCTCCCACGAAGCTTTGCATAGGAAACAAAGATTTCTTCTTCTAAGTTCATTCTTGCTGAACTCTTTCTTCCTCAAAATAGGAGGCTTCTTGTTCGGTGGGCTAGAAAGTGATGACTTAGAATGGATCTTGGTCCTAGCCAAAGGAAAAATTAATTCGGGCTTGCATAAAGACATTATCTTCATCTCTTCTTCCTTCCTTATCTTCTAAATGTACTTTATTAAGCCTTCTTTGCCAAGATTCCCCTCTTTGATTATTTCCAAGAAAGCATCCCAAGGAAGTTGTTGCTTACAATCATCTGATAGTCTTTTGTACTCATCAATAATCTTAGTGGCCTCATGATGATACTTCCTTCAATCCAACTTCTCTTGATCTGCTCTTTCTAATTCATCCTGACTTTGCCTAAGAGAATCAAATAGAACATCTATCTCACTTCTCTTAAGAGATGCCATAACCTAACAATCACTAAACAACCTCTTTCAACTGCCACACACTGAACAACATGCAAGTGCTAATCACTCACATGCAAGGCTGAAAACTGACTTGCTCAACTGAAAGATCTGCAACAAATTAACTTCCCAGCAGGCTGGCAAGAACATACCAGCTCTAATACCACTGTAAGATGATACCCCAATTTTTTTTCTAAAATATACAATGATATAGCAGTGTTAGCATGAATTGCATATATCAACTAAATGCCTCACACTTTCTAATCACCCAGATCCTAGGATGGGCAAGGTGAGAGCATACAGTGATTTTGGCTTACAGTAAAAAGTATGCAAGAAAGAAATACACTTCTTCCGCTATGGTGGGCATCCACATATCGTGAGGATTCACCACTTTATCATTGGGTATGAAATAAGCATGAAAGATTACATAGCCATCCACTTATTCAGTGGGAATTTGCCACTTGTCCAGTGGGTAGAAATGAAAAGAAAAGAGCGTTCTTTATCCTCACTGGTGGTAGAACCATCCAGAGGTTACAAAATGTTTGAATATGTTTTTTCCTTCCACACTGGCAGTAAACCATCCAGGGAACTTAATGTGATTCAAATATGAAAGATTACAATTATAAAAATACAATGCTGATCATAATCTTGATTTTAAGACTTGATGAGAATCTCTTTGAAGAAGAATGCTGATATCTTGCAAATACTTGAAGATTTAGATGTTTCCAAGAACACTTCACTGTTGCAACTTAGAGAATAATGTCTCGGTCTGCCCTTGCTTAGATAGTGTATTCAGCATATGATGCTTCATAAACATGATACAACTCTTGATTGACAACACTTAAATACTTGAATATGCATAACCCTATGGATTGAATACTCATGACCAAATAGTGATTAAACTTTTCATTTGTTGACTAATATGGCCATACACAGGCTGATACAGTCTGTTCAAGATCATGGATATGAATGCCCACCTGAAGTTACACTGTTTGCAACATTAAATACTTCCAACAGCAACCCTTATCAACATCTACAAACATCACAAATAACAAAAAATACTTGATGCCAAATGAGGGTGCAGTTCCAAGCCGTACGGTAGAAGCTAGTACGGTAGCCTCTAGAAAAAACACAACTTTTTAAATCAAACAATACCAATCCTGATGGGGTCACCTGGACCATATACGAATAATGCATCAAGTTTTTTGACCCAACTCATCTTAAAGGCATTTAAATCAACATTCATTCAATTTCACCATGTACGGCTATAGAGGAGTACAGATGCTCCATAAAAATCAAATAAGACTTAAATCCAAATCAAACATTCATGAAAAGGATCGCCTATGATAATAAAAGACAATGCAATAACACAAGGATGCAAAGACTCTTCAATGGCTTTCTTTTTATTGACTTCACAATATACAGTACGGCCAGCGTGTACGGCTTGTAGGAGACTTTCCAAGAACAATGTATTAAACAACTACACACAAAGATAACAATCTATCAATCTGCAACTCAAAATGGATTACAATGCATAGATATAATCAAACTATCAAAAATCTATTCAGCACCATGGCAAACTCTGTATGAGCTTGCTCCAATTTCTGTCTCCAGCACAATGGTGATTCCTGTATGAAATCAGACCAAACCTCTAGAGGGTTTTCATCCTCGAGGGCATTCTACAAGAGGGTTTTCGTCCTCAAGAGAAAATGGAAGAACACTCTGGTTCAATCCAGCAGAATAACAACACAAATCTAAAGCATAATCATACAATGAGCCCATCTCTTCCTTTTATAACTTTTTGAGGGAAATAAAATATTATTTCCTCTATCCCTCCATATTTCTCCTCAAAAGTATAAAAAATAATTCATTATATGTGCACAACTTAAACTCATCTTTTTAATTAAAAGTGCCCTTTAGCTCAAAAGACCCCTTTATCAAAATAAAGGAAATATTTGATTCACAAGGCCCCGATATGATGCATCCATGATTTAGAGATTTTCATCCCCTTTCCAACGAGCTATAACACTTAAGTGTTAAATAAAAATTTCCCAACCTTTTTAACTTAAGTGTAAAAATTAATTCTTTAGCTCATTAAATCAACTGATTTTATGGGAAATCCCAAATATCACCAAATTGCAAAATTAAGCAGACCAACATACTCCATGATGTTTGGGAAGATGAATGATGCCTTCCAGGTGACTTTCTAAAAATAGACTGCCTCTCCAAGAATCTTGGAGAGCAAACCGGGAACCCGATCAAACATCAGAAAGCATCATTGCAATCATGAACACCATCTGAGCTCAAAGCCATAACTAGTTTCTCTATAAAACTGATCTGTGGCCACTCCAAGAACATTGGAGTTCTCCCAACAAAGTCGGATAGCCACTAAGAGACTAAGAACAAAGCCAAAATGCTCACAAAAATCAATGCACCAAAAATGGAACATTACACCCCTCCTGCTCTAAACTAAGATGCACAATAGTGCATCAGTCCAGAGGTGCTCAGAGGTCTGAATTGATGCTTTTTAGGGCTACTTCTTAGGGGGAGTAGTCAGAGAGTTCAGAAGAGAGATTAGATCAGAGCAGAAGAGTGCAAGTATGTGCCCTTTGCCATTGATGTCAAAGAGGGAGAGATGTCAGTGAAAAACTCAGAGTGCAGATGTGTAAGAAAAAAGGGGAGAATTTTGGAGAAAGAAAGAGTGCAGGTGTGTAAAGAGAATGGGGGAGAATCTTGTCTTGATGGCTATTGTAGTTTTTCACATCATATGTTGCCATCAATGACAAAGGGGGAGATTATTGCAAGTATGTGCCTAATCGGTGTTGTCATTGATGTCAACATATCCTTTTTGTCATTGGTGTCAATTGTATCTTATTCTATTACTTGTTTAGAAGACTTGTATGTTGAGGATATTGAGAAAATTAGCCTCTTTGGAAGAAACAAGTGAGCTACAAAGAAGTGCAGTATAGACAGTGAGTTGTATGCTGAAGAACAGTCCAGTAAACTACTCCGCATTTATTTCTGCTTGAAGATCATGGTCTATTTATTGGAAGTAAGTTAGAGGTATGACTAAGGATGCTGCATTCCAGGTTTGAGCCCTCCGCATGAAGATCTGAGTGAGTTGTGTTCACCAGAGTGAAACTTGCTTTTTCTGTAAGTTCGGTATTCTGCTCTGCATTCCTCCGCAATAAAGTATTTTGCTCTACAGTTCTAGAAAGAAGTCTGGGATGATGATAAGTGCCTATAGTTGCAATGGTTCGTGGTTTGGTTGGCAAGCTATCTTTCTTTTATGACAGTTGAAGACAGTGAAGTTCATGTGTTCCAGTGAGAAGATTCCTATGGATAAAGTGGTTAAGGTTCATACGGTTGCTCCTGATGATTATAAGGTTCTTGTGGATGTCTCATATCATGTTCCTATCTTGATATCGGTCCGCGTTAAGGATTTGAGATCATGTTCAAAGATTGTTCCCAGATAGTGTAACGTGTAACTAGTTTTGGCCAACCTGGTTAATCCTAGTGATTGCGAAGATCTCTGGAAGATTGTGGAAGCGTGTTGTGGCATAGAAGATCATGTTTGAGTCCCAGCTAAGGCATGGCATGATTTTCATTTCATTTCCTTTCCATAATGTTTAATAGGTCAGGACCTATTTTGTAAATGTTTGTAATGCCGACCTTGGAGATTGTTCCAATGGTTGATGATTGTGATGCCAACCTTGATGATCATTCCAAGGTTGATGAAGTGTATAAATACTTGTAGTTGAGTCATGGAAAAGGTGTCCTTGAGAAGAAATGAAAAGATATTAAGAAAGGTCCAAAAGGCAGAGTAGAGAAGAGGCAAAGGAAAGAAGAGGAAGAACAGAGCAGAGGAATTATTGTACTTCAATCATAAATATAGAAAGGTGTTAATCGTGGTAGTGAGCCGCTAGTAGGGTTTAACAGCCCTTATTGTAATCTTGCCAGGTTTAGGGTTGAGGTAGTGAGCCTACTAGACCTAGTTGTTCTTCATGGCAGTAAGCCAGTATGTTTAGGCTCATGGAGTGACCAAGCCTGAACATCATTATTTCAAGATTGCAATATATGTTGAGAGTTAATCCTCTCTATGGTTTTTCCCCACCTTGGGGTTTTCCATGTAAAATCTAGTGTCTCTTGTGTTTGATGTTGTATCTATGGTTAAGTTTTTGATTTCATGCACTCATTGTTAAATCATAATAATTGTGGATAAATGATGAATGTTTAATTGTAGAAAGTGTTTAAGTTTTTGGGACAACTAATTCACCCCCCCTCTCAATTGTCTGGTGCATATCAACATGGCTAGTGGAATCACTCTGTGATTTCTCTATCTTGATGTTGATGTCGATGTTATCTTATCTTTCTAACAACACTTTAACAATACTATTGCTCCATGCACTTTGTTTATCGCCTTGCTTGGCTCTTTCATGTAGTTGATCATATGCATTGTTGTTTATCATGATTATTTGGACACTAACACTTTTCTTGCAGGGATGTGTTTGTGGGAACATTTGGTGATCGTAAAGTACATGTCACCTCTGGGGGGCATGGGCCTTGCGAGAGCTCATGTTCCCTTGTGTGTTTTCTTCCTACCTTAATGTGCTTGATATCAGTACGTGACGTCAACCACCTTAAGGTGGGGGCATATATAAGGTAAGATGTCTGCTTTAGATGATAGTAAATCATGTTTGAACAATCTGAAAATCAATCAAAATCATTTAAGCCCTCTGTGGAGGCGGGATATCGAGCATATCCTTTTATCTTAAGCCCTCATTGTGAGGCGGGGATGGTGTATTTCTCGTAGAGATTGCATTATCCTGTCATTTTCAAAAGTCCTCATCGTGAGGCGGGGAGCGGTTCTATGACTAACTCAACCCTTAAGTGTGTTTTCGGTGGTTGTTGTGGTGAAGCCCAATCGTCGGTGTGTGCCTCTAATGTGCCTGAGATGGTGATGAATCTAGCAATAGTTTCACTCCATCGCTTGTATGTCATGTTTTTTCATGTCTTTAACATGTGTGTATATGGCATGTCTGTTCTCAAATTGCAAGATGGGTGGCGATGAGTTCCTCTACACTTTGGGATTTGTTTGGCGTCTTTGTTCTCAAGATGCAAGACTAGTGGTGAACAGCTCTTCTATACCTTAGGATTTTTGTTTGGCATGTCTGTTCTCAAAAAGTGCAAGACCGGTGGTGAACAACTCCTCTACACTTTTTGGGATTTGTTTGTTTACTTTCCTTGTACTTGCATCTTGCATTTCATATGGAAAAAAATCAAAAAGAAAATAATCACTATATTCTCTGTGCTTTGTGTGTCTTCAATGTTGTATTCTCCATGTTTTGCGTAACTGTAACTGTCTTCTCCATATTTTGTGTGCCTATTATTGTCTTCAATGTGTTTGGCGTGTCTTCTCTGTGCTTGGTGTGTTTGCTATGTTTGTTGACCTTACTTTAATGCATATATTGGCCTTGCGTTTAATACATACATTAAAGTGGGGGCTAAATGTTATGTCAGAAAAATGCACCCTTGGGGGCTTTTTCCTTTAAGGTTTAGCTCCCGGGTCTTTAGAATGCATTTAGAGCATCTTGCATGATAATTCAGACTCTCGATGAGAAACCCCTTGGGTCTTGTGACAAATAGGACCCAAGGGGTACTAATTTAATGATCCTTGAACAAGGACAGGGGGTGGACAAGGGCGCTAGCGCCCTAGTCCAGCCCTATTTTGGGTCTACCCTAAATTCAAATGTTGGGTTTGTGACCATTATTTGGTTTCCAGGTCGACATCATAAGTTTCAAATACGAAATTCTTGGCAAGAATCTTAATAGTTGCATATATAAGCATGTTTAGGCTATCATTTAGAAACTAGAGGAGATGATTGTGAACTTTATGCATACTTGAGATTTTTGTGATATCATTGTGTTGTAGAGCATAGCATTGTTATTGTGTTTGTTTTTACAGGTTGGATTACATCTTCTCCTCATGGCATTGAAGAGCTTCTTCCTTCCATGAGAGCTTAATTATCAAGGTGAAATTTATTGTGTTTTATCATCATTATCATTTAGATTTTTGCCTCTATCCCACAAGGATACACACTCTCTCTCTCTGACAACAGTGTTCGGAAGACTTGAATGTCTCTCTAAGGCTTGACTGAGGCAAGCCTCTAAACACCACAACCCCCTCCCATAGTCCTTGTGATTGCAGGTTACAGGTATCAGATCTGGAGAAAGTGGAGTTGCAGGGAAGATAGGAAAACATTGTAGATTCAGGATCCAAAAAGAAGCAGACATTGTGCGGGATTTCGGGACAAGGGTGCCATCACCATTGTCCTCCACTGTCACATCACCAGAAATAGAAGACACAGTAGAGATCAGTGTCGGAAGGAGATCGGGTATCCACAGAAAAAGTTGTACCTTGGACTAGAGCGCCATCACCATTGTCCCCGACATTTCAGTTTTCTAGACTGTGAAAAATAGTGAGTTAAGGTTCTCTACCCTTTGTCTAATTCTGGCAGCATTTGTCGTAATTCATAGATTTAATTACTATTTTTCTTAAATTAGGGTTTCAAGAGCATAAAAGAATTAATTAGCAACATTGTATGATAACTTATGAATTTCCCAATAGAAAACCAAGTGGCAACCCAATCTGATAGATGACTCTCCTCTCGATAGGAGAAGCACTCGGTTGAAAATCCCTTGGAATGTTTTGTGGAAAGGAGGATTCAAACTAAAACAACCACATTCCATTCCCCCCCTTTTCATATAAAATAGTAGAGAACAACACTAAATTCTTAGTTCTTTGATGTATGTCAGATACATCCAAGATGAGGGAAAAAATGTTAGCATATGCAATAGTGGCTTATAATATGACATCTATAGAAGAATGTGCACCCTTGAGCCAACAACACTCTTTCATGTAATGTGCAAGGCATGGTTGGTGGAAGAAGCCACATGAATGCCTCATTTTAATGGCAGAGATCCATATCCAATTGAATTATCACGAGAACTACAGAGTTGGTTGGCATCAAGAACATAGGTGGGGGTTTAGGTTTTAGAGAAATCAGTTTTATCAAAAACCAATCAAAAACTTCATGTGCAGATCATTTGGTGGTCAGGGAGGAAATTGATAGGATTCTATGATGTGGTAGTCTAGAAGAAGTTTCCACCTGCAAGGTAAGATGTTCCAAACAAAGATAGTAGCATAGGCAAAGGAAGCAAATATGACTCTTCTTAAATATCATCCACTTCAACAATCAAAGGTCAATCTTGGCCAATAAAAATAGGACAAACATTTACCACTTTTTATATTGAATGAGGTGTAAAATTGCTATTACTTGTTTGACCATTAAAATGAATGATATTTAAGTAGAGTGAGCAAATGCATTGAAAGGACATTAGTGGCTTGTTTCAAGTGTCGAAGACTGAATTTTGTAAATCATTGACCAAATAAATACTTTAAGGATGTGCCATCAACATCAAGACAAAGAACCTCAAAGGAAAGTGTGAAGTCTAGCTACTAGATCCATGCCATAGTTGAGAGGGCATCAAATGGAGCACTAAATGGTGGTGATTGAGGTGTCGGGTAAGATTGGAACCAAGCATGTGTCAATTTTGATTGACCCCAACACAACTTGTAGTCTTATTTCCCCTACCTGTGCAATAGTTTAGATAGCTTGTTATAGTTGAGGACCTAGGAAGTGTAGAGATGGCCTCATGAGTTTAGTAGACTATTAGTGGTAAAGATGAAAACTACTTAATAGCTTTAGGTGATTTTGGTATTCAAGTTAGATTTATTTGTCACCCAATTAGGATCCTATATGTGTCATAGGAATTGATTGGTTAGAAAGTTATAGGATTAGATAGAATGTCATAGATTGGTTAGAAAGTTATAGGATTAGATAGAATGTTATAAGAAAATAATTAAATGTCTAGATGATAGCACTAACGTAATTGAGATTTAAATGCGTGTAGACCCATATCCTTACAATTCATATCATATTGAAGGTCAAGAAAGATTTGATGCATTGATATAGATTAGATGATGTTAGTACAATTGTGCAAGACAAAAAGAAATGGATTGGATGATCATCTAATCTTGTGTAAATTTGCATATATTTTTCCAATAATGTTACACATTGTTGCTAAGGATGGAGAAAGATATTGCAATTTATTTGAATCTTGGAACATAACTGATAATTAGAGCTCCATGTTACATTGCAATGTCAGAGTTCAAAAAGCTTTTGATTTAGATATAGGAGTTGATTGATAAGGGTTTTGTGAGACCAATTGTGTCCTCATGGGGAGTACTACTAGTTTTTTAAGAAGGATAGATCATCAATAGTCTACATAGATTAACAACAACTAAACAAGGAAACCATTAAGAACCTATTACCACTACCACGAATGCATGATGCATGTGTGTTTTCAAATAGAAATCTCAATTCCAATTATCATCTAATATGGATTGTGGAGGAATATATACACAAAATGACATTTATGACAAGGTACAATTAGTTTGTATTTATTGTTATGTCATTTGGATTGACAAATGTGCTAGCAACTTTCATGTGTTTGATTAAAAAATATGTTTTCAAATACTTAGACAAGTTTATTCTAGTGTTTTTGGATAATATTTTGGTGTCTTGTAGGAATGAACAAGTGCGTGTGTAACATTTAAGAATGACATTGCAGTGTAAGAGAAAAAAGTTGTACAATTTTTTAAAAATGCTCATTCTTTGAAAGGGAGGTCCAATATTCAAGACATATTATATTAGGCAAAGGTAGAGTTATGGATCTAATAGAGATTAAAGTGATATTTAAATAATCGATGCCAACAAATGTAACAGAACTTGGGAACTTTATGGGCCTAGCAAGTTATTACCAATGTTTTACAAAGAGTGTTTTCTTGAATTGCAACACAAATTACCTCATTGCGAAGAAAATGAAAGAAGTTTACATGGACAGAGTATTGTGGAAACACCTTTGAAGAGGTGAAGCAGAGGCTTATGCTTACACTAATTTTATGAGTACTAGACATGGATAAAGATTTTGTGGTGTGTACAAAAACATCCAAGGATGGAAATTGGGATGTTTTGATGTAGGAAGAAAGAGTAATTTATATAAATCTAGAATATTAAAATACCATGAATAGAACTAAACAACGACTGACCTAGAATTAGCAACAACTGTTCACACTCAAAATGTGGAGATGCTACCTGATAGGTTGCATATTTGACTTGAGGACATTTTGCAAAAGCTTGAAGTATATTTTCACTCAATTTGTAACAACATAGGTGGATGGAGTTTCTTAGTGAATATGATTTGATTTTGCTTACATACACAAAAAAAGAGAACAAAGTGACAAATGCACTAAGTAGAAGAACCTTCTTGAATGTTAAATAGATATTACATAATAACTTAATAAATTCAATCCTTGAGATGTAAAAATAGGATGAAAATCAAAAGGGAGTAATTATAGCATTGGAAAGCAGGAACCAAGAGAAACATCTCAATGCAATGAATATAGCAGGTAGATAGGGATGAAATTTTGCAATATCAATAGAAGATTGTGATACTAAAAGTCTCAAAGTTGAAGAAGTTAATTTTAAAGAACACAAAATACCATAAATTTACCACCCAAATGCAAACAAAATGATTGTAGAAATGTAATGTAGTGCTAGTTTATTTTGTCACAACATTACCCTAGATGAAGTGTAGACATAGTGCAGTCTTTGTAGTGGTTAATAAACTAATGAAGGTTGTACATTTTCTACCAAGTGACCAAATAGGTGCAAAGGAGATAACTAGATTATATGTAAGTCAAATTATATGATTGCAAGGAGTATTTAGAAGTTTGTATTAGATAGTGACTATTTACTTCACATTTTGGAGCACTTTTCAAGTAGCACTAGGAACAAAATTAAATTCAAGTACAACATATCACTAAAGGATTGATGGGAAAATAGAATGCTTCAATCATATGTGAAATATATGTTGATGATGTATGTAATGGATAATCAAGCACAATGGGAGAATTACTTCCCATTAGTAGGATTTTCATATCACAACTAGTGTAGTCATTGGACATGTCGCCGTATGAAGCATTGTATGGAAGAGCTTCCAAAACACCATTTAAATTTTGGTTTGGTATTGATCTAAGAGATGGAGCAAGGTGTGTAAATTAAAAAAGGTTAAAAGAGGCATAAGAGAGAAAGAAAAGCCTTCTAAATTTGCATAGAACACATAGAGTCTTTTCTATATGAGATAAAGTGTTTTTTGAGATTTTGTTGGTGCAAAGGACCTAAATATTTCTTCAAAGACTCTAAGTTATCCCCTAGGTTTATAAGACCATTTGAGATCCTAGAACAAATTGGTCCAATGACATATAGGTTGGTGATGCCACCTGGTACATTTGTAAGATGCACAATGTGTTTCATGATTCTCTATTGTGCAAGTATATACAAGATCTTACAGATGTGATTTAATTTTATTCTATGTAGATGAGTGGATAAATATTCAAGGTGTAACAATTGTAAATCTTGGATTATCAAAAACTCCATTTTTGATAGTGTGCCATTGATCAATTCAAGGTACAATGGGATTATTACAATCCCAATTTGACATGTTATCATGTTTGACTTTAGTTTTCTCAATTCTAGGTTGACTTCTGACTCTAATTAACATAAAAATGTTATAGAGAAGTTTTGAACACAATCGTAAGTCATTCAATACATAATCAAATTCCATAAAGAAATCCCCTTTTGAAACTTGATCTACAACTCAAACATTTTCATTAAATTTGAATATAAAGACAAAATGAGAAAAGAGAGAGTGTTTCCCACACTTGTCATTTCATTTCCTCTTTCATATTTTACCCACAAATATTATTTCATAACATCAAAGCATACAAACTAACATTTTCTTTCCAATACAAAAAAAAGCATCACATTTTCCAAATCTTCTTACTTTCAAAAAATAAATTAGGATTAAGGTCTCAACTTCTCTTCACCACAACATGGGAGAATGAAAATACATAACCCAAATTTCATTTTCCTTATCAGATGAAGCTCCAAAAGTTGCAAATGTAATCTAAGCTAAGCTCGAATAAAATAATGATCAATAAGAGGTATCAACCTCCCAACCATATGGTAAGCATTAAGCATTACAAACCCACTAGTTAGGAGGAATAAAAAATAACCAAGTATGAAGATACAACACCCACAATCACAAACAATTCCAAATATCACAATCATGTAAATTACATTACTAGGGTTTGGGAAAACATGCTATGAACCAAATTGCATGGTTCTACAAAAGGGGAAAGAGAGAAGTACTCTATCCAAGAAGGCGACAGGACCAAGGATCTCAATATCCAAGGCCATGTACCTACAAAAAAATGTCATTCCCTACTCATAGGAAGAGCAAAACAACTAAGAATCACATGCTACTAAAGGGGGGTCTATAATATATATATATATATATATATATATATATATACAACACAAAAATGACTACGTGGACTACTATACATATAATATTACTCACAAACCACAAGCAATGACATCACAAACAAGAAGAAATAATATTCAACTCTTTTATAATATAAAATAGATAAATAATAAGCATGGAGATGAAGAAGAGGAGCCTACATCAACTTCAATCTTTCTGAAATGTGATGAGAAGACCTCTCCCAACCCTCCAAGAATCCAAACCCAAGAGTGCGAACTCTCCCAATTCGCACAACCCAAACGCAGAAATGACCAAAAAGGAATAAAAGGAAGCCATGTCACTCCTTCCTTTCCAATGAGATGGAGCCACATGGAATCTGAAAAATCCCATATACTCAAGCCTCTTACAAATATTAAAGAATCCTTAACAACCCAAGTGAACCCATATGGGTTCACCTTCCCAAAGCAAGGTGGAGTGAAATGTACTCCACCTCTTACAATTTAGAAGGCAATAATTGGCATGGAGTACTTACACTCAAGCCCTCCAAGTTTAGTTGACTCGTGTACTTCTTAAATCTCTAAAAGGTATGCATGCCTTCCAAAACACTCCAAGTAAACTTTAAAAGTACCCTACCCCTATGTACTAACACCTAGGGTTTAAAAACACAACACTTAATTAAAAAAAATTTACACCCATTTAATGTTCCCTTAATTTCCAAACCTGAATTTAATAAAGATTAAAATACATGCAATAATACCAAAATGTAATCTCACCAACAATAATAAATATATAAACAAAAGGGTTAACACTTAGGAAAAAAAAAGATGGCTAGAAAAAAGGTCCTAGCCATACATGGTTAAGACCAACTAGTGGCATAGGTTTATAAACGGTCAATGTCTCATTGCTCCAACAAGTGGAGTGACAGGGTAAAATTGATTCATGACAATATTCCATTTTCCCATTGGTCAAACATGTTAATTGTTGTCACCTAATTTTACACCTTGTTGTTGAAGCTTTTGGCAGTTCCAACATTTTCAGTGAAACATGGGATTGGTCTCAATGTGTGGGACCTTGCAATTGAGACCAAACCTCCAGAGAAGGCTAGTTCCTCTTCCTGGACTTGAGGTCCAGAGAATTTAACTAAATCTAATGCTACTACTCACAAGGGAAAGGGGAAGGAAATACTGAAATTGAAAGGGGGTGATGCACCAGATTTAATATGTTTAACTATGTCTATATTAACACAACAATCACCTCAAAACTACAACAAACTCACATAAGCCATCACATAGGTTCGGGTAGAAAACTAAAGCTATTAAAGAGACCATTTTTCCCACAATACAAGCATACAATTCTCAAATAAACACAATGTAATGTTACAGAGAGGCGAAATAATAGTTTGTACTGATCATGAAGGCTAGAAAACCATTAAAAAAGTAGAAGAATTAATTGCAAAAGGAAATAGACACAAAATAACAGTTTACATTCATTGGTGAACAACAATTAGAGACATCAAAAGATCAGAATCAGGCACAATGTATTAAAACTAATTGGTTCTTGTAAAGCATTACAAGGCCTGCAATTGCAACAAAACTCTTCTACCTGTGCAATAGCGCAGAAAAAAACAACTAACTACAATTACATCTTTTTTAATGTATATATGTGTTTCCAATTGTTGTGCAGCTACAGACATTGAATTTTGGTCAACACGTTTTGCCCAGATGCCCATGCTGCATTTAATTTGGCCCATGACCCTATCAAAAAACTTGCAAATTGGGACAGCGGCCATGCCCTATCAAGTCTACAAAAAATGCAGAAGAAGATTTCCTACATGCATGAGTGTCAGGCGCATTGAAGAGGGAAGGTTTGAAATCATTCCATGGTACCTACAAATTCATTTTGTCCCTTGCTTGTACTGGCACATTGAAGAATTTAACTGTTTCAACCACCTGAATCTGACTGATATGCAACATTGTCCTTCAGGTATTTAATTCATTCTACAACAATGGAGTGATTTCAGGAAATTGGGATCTGCAAGCTTTTACAACACTTTAAAGTATTGTACCTTTTCAACTCTACCTTTGGTACTATAGTTTTCTATTATCGGTGAATTGTCATTTGAAAAACTCCTGGTTCACAGCCTATCCACATTATCTCCCTGTCGCCTCTATCGGCGAAATTGACCCATGCCAAACTCTTAAATTTTGCTCTTTGTTACTTTCTTCTTTATCGGTGAGTTGCCCTATTGGCAAACTCGAGAAATCACGAAGTGATCTCTCCTTTGCACTTTCCTCGATCTCTCGATTTCTCCCTTTCTTTCTCTGTCTTTGCCTTATTTTTCTCCTTATCGGCAAACTTTCTCTTTCACGAACCACTTTTCTTATTACTCTATCTTCTTTCTTTGCTTTTCTATCGCTTTTCATCTTATCAACAAATTTCCTTTCCGTGAACTTGCCTTGCTCTTTGCCTTATCAGCAAATCTTCACTTTCACAAACCATCCCTCGTTGTTGACTTGTTCTTTTTCTTTGTTTCTCCTTCTTTAGTCAGTGATTTCACCAATCGGAGAACTATGAACTGGCAAACTTGGTTCACGAACCACCCTTCTTTCTGACAAGGCTTGCCCTTTGCTTTCTCTTTGGGAACTTTTCCTTCATTGGCATTCACCCTGTCGGTGAAATGTCTCCCCAGCAAACCCAACAGTTCACAAACTTTCCCTTTGTCGATGAAGAATTTCCCTTCTTTCTTTCACTTGTCTTTTGCCTCTGTATTGCCTCATTTTTGCCCTTTTATTAGCAAATCACCATATCAATGAACTTTAGAAATCACAAACTAATCGATGACTTTGCAATTTCACTGATCAGTCGATTTCTCTATCTTTCACTGTCTTTGCCTTGATCTTCGCCTTATCGACGAATCTTCACTTTCACGAACCACTTTCCTTGTTGCCATTTTTCCTTTAGTCAGTGAAACTTCTGTTTCACAAACCATTGCCTTGTCTTGCTCCTTCTTCCCTTAGTCAGTAATATTGTCGATCGGTGAACTTTAAGTTTGCCGAACTCAAAATTTGCCGACTAAGACTTGCCTTCTCCTCTTTTGCCTTGCCTTTGAAACTTTATCTCTATCGGCGAATCAGTCCGTCAGAAAACCTACCCATCGGCAAACTTTTGGGTTTACACACCAAACAATTCACTGACAAAAGCCTTCTCTGCATTCTTCTTTGCCTTAGAGAAAAACCTACCTTCTCATTGCCTCGCCTTCCTTAGTTGGCGAATTCACTGATCGGTGAACCAAAGGTTTGCCAAACTCAAATTTTTTTGACTAAGACAAAACAAGGGCAAAATACTTAGAAATTTTGGGATTTTCAAAAGGAGACTTTCTTCCATTTAATCTTTCTTAGATTGGATATTTCTAATGGAAGAAAGGTGGGATTTTTGGGCTATTTTGGCCTAGGAAAAAATATGACAACATCTTAGTGACTATGCAAGGGTTTTTGCCTGCTAAACACAAGGATCCAATGGCCTTATCAATCCATTAGGCACATAATCAAAAGGGGCACTCTAGCAAACTAAAATAAGGGTTGGTCAGACCAAAACAAAACTGAATACTACCTCCAGACCACAAAATAAAACAAAACAAACAAGGCAAACAAGATCCTAATGAGGATGATACCTATGCAAGAGCACTTATTGAAATGAAAAACTATACAAAACAAGCCTATCCTAAACCTAAACTAATGACAAGGAAATGACCTCAAATAAAGCCATTAACTAGTTTTTCAAAATAATTGCCCTTCTCAACAATTTACAATATTTTTCATGCATGTAGGGAGTTAAAAAGAGGTGGGGAAGGGATGGGCATACAACAAAGTGGTGAAATGTTTCCCCAAGGACAAATAAAAACTCACCTATCCACCTGCATTGATTGAAAATGCGGCTCCCTAGAAGAAGTGGATAAATGGGTTGATCTAGCCCTTATTGATGCTCAACCTCATGCTTTGAAGTAAGCATGACAGGTAGGGACTCTTTCTCATATGTCTCTAGCTGGGCCAAATGCCTTATAGGGCATCCCTCTGAGATGACATGCAAATCAATAGAGTTGATCCCATGTCTCTGTTGTGTTTCTTTATTCTCCTGCTGGTCTAAATGCTCTGGCTCCTGCATATCAATTGGAGGAATGATTGCCTCCTCGATCTTCTCAAACTTCTCATGATCTTCCTCACTAAGAGGTACTAATTTACTATTCAAGTTTGAACAGAAAACATCAAGCTCATCCTAGAAATGAACCTCCTCCAAGTCCTCTACACTCTTTAGTATGGGGTTGCTTATATGCTCCTCATGAGATGGGACCTCATTGTTATACTTGGCCTTAAACTGCAACAATTTGCCATCATTTTCATTGCCCCCATGCTGCTTCAGAACCTCTAGCATCTATATATCCTCTTAATATTCAATGAAACTGGGCAATTTCTAAAATAGAGTGGCATCATCCACTTTTGGAGCAATTGCAACAACTTCTGCTTCAGCTTCCTCATCCTCTTGTCAATTCAAAAACACATATTTATCTTGCATTTGCCTTTGTCCCACCATAGCCTATTGATTAGGTCCAACCTACAACTTTGGGACTACTAATGAATTGCATGGATGGTGCCACTCATAACACTTAGCCAGGTTGTTCTGTATTAGAACATGTATGCCTAATGTACTTGTAGCAATTGAGTTTATGGATTTCAGGGGCCTAACATAGCTTAGTTGATTTTGTCCTTAACTGTTCCCCTAACAGGGTTGACCGCTAGGCTGATAGCACTGATTGGGAGCTTGGTATGGCACATTAGTTGTTGGAATTGGTCTCATAATTGGCTAAATGACTAGGGCTTTTGGAAATAATATCATTGGAGGCCTAAGAGCAATCAAACAATTTTTGGCCCTAATAGCTACCTCATAGGCATTAGGTAACACATCTCCTCCTAGAGACTGGATCATGATAGCAATATCATTGTTCAGGGATCTCAAATAATACAAGAAGGCAACATTAGGGGAAGGTCTCACCAATGATGGGTACCAAGTCTTTTGAAACCTAAAATTAAAATCCACCATGAATTCATAAGGAGCCCTTTTAATAGTGGCTAGTTGCTCTATTAGGGACAAATGATCATCGTTATCTTCAAAATGTTGACAGAGCCTATCTCCTAACTCATCTCATTCATGAATGGAATTTGTAGGTAACCTCCTATACCACTAGAGAGATTTTCCTTTCAAGGAAGAAGTAAGGAGCCTCACTACGACATTATTTTGGGTAACATTGTGAATAGAGCATATATTGGCAATGTCTTGGATGTGCTTGACAAGGGTAGTGGAATTTTCACCAGCGAAACAAGGAATAGCCTTTAAAGTTGAAACTGAGATTTCGTCATATTGTGCAAGGTCAGGAGGGCTTCCACCATTGAAGGCTACAAAGGTTTTGTTTCTTGACAAAGCCATGATAGTGGTGTGAACGTTATGATAGGTATATGGAAGCGTATTCTTGATAGAGGGAAAAGGCCATGACTTCCATAATAGCTTGACATACTAGAGCATTGAAAAGCAGAGATGCATCAAAATATTCTTTGAAAATAAAGGTAATAGGTCTGCTTTTGGTGATTATGAACATACCAGAAGAGAGTTTCCAGGTGATTTGAGAACCCTGAAGGATGGAAAAGACCAAGAGCATCACCGAACTCTGATCTTTGATGGAGATTTAAGCATTTGGGCTACTTTCACCAGTATATTTGTTCAACAAAGTCGCCATGGTGCTTGTTGAATGCTTTCACAACTGCACATGAACTAAGAACAACACCAAATCAAGTCTTAATTTATCTCTTACTCAGAGCAAAGAGTCCCACCTAGCGTGCCAGAAACTGTTGTCACCTAAATTTGCACCCTATTGTTGAATCTTTTGGCAGTTCCAACAAATTCAATGAAACATGGGAATGATCTCAAGGTGTGGGACGTTGCAAATGAGATTAGACCTCCAGAGAAGTTTGGTTCCTCTTTCTAGACTTGAGGTCTAAAGAATTTAACTAAACCTATGCTACTGATCACCAAGGAAAAAGGAGAGAAGGAATACATAAAAGAAAATGGTGATTCACCAAGATATAGGGTGTTTAACTACAACTGACATAACACAGTAATGATCTCAAATGCTGAAGGGAACTCACAAAAACTCACGTAGGTTCAAACAGAGGTTAAGGTAGAGAGATGAAAATATGAAAGGGATCGTTTTATCCACAATACACAACTTACATATATCAAATAAACACAATGTAAGAACAATGAGAGAGGCAAAACATCAGTTTATATTGAGCATAGAGGCTAAATAGCCATTACAAAAGAAGAATTTATTGCATGCATGAGATAGACTCAAAATGATAGACTCTCCTTTATTGGTGAACTGATAAGAAGACATGAGAGGCTCAGAAAAGAGCACAGTCCATCAAATTCGCCCAGTTCTGGAGAAAACCACAAGGTCCGAAGCTGCAAAAGAACTTTTTGCCTCTAAAAATGACCCAGTGCAGCCAACCACAATTACATCTTTTTTCATGTATATATATATTCAAATCCATTGTGTAACTACAGGTACTGAATTTAGGTTGACCACTTTTCTCATGCGCCCACACCGCATTAAATTTGGCCCATGGCCATGTCATGAAATCCTACAAACTTGGACAATGGCCATACTCTAACAGGTCTGCAAGATCACAGAAGAAGATTTCCTACATGTATTGGTACCTAAAGCATTAATGAAGGAAGGTCTGAAATCCTTCTCTGGTACCTGCAAATCGACTTTGTTCCTCCTTTGTACAGGCGCATTGAAGATTTCCACTATTTCAGCTACTTGTATTTGACTTTGGCATGCAAAATTAAATGCTAAGTACCTCTTCATCCTGTAATAATGGTGTGATTTCAGGAATCATGCCCCTCAAAAGCTTTTAAAAGATTTTACAACACTTTAAAGTGTTTCATCCTTTTAATTTTGCCTTTGGCAACCTTTGAATTTTCCTTTATTGGCGAATTCGCCCTCTAGTGATCTCCTTTTCCTTGGCTTTCTTCACTTTCTTTCTCTTATCCCCTTTTGGTCGGTGAAATCTTCATTCAGGGAACCATCGAGTCCTCTTTGTTTTCTCCTTTTGGGCCTCTTTAGTCAACAAATCACCTTATCGGCGAACTTGAGAAACCATGAACTTGATCAGTGAGTTTGTAATTTTGTTGATTCCCTGATTTCTCCCTTTTGTTTGACCCTTTGCCTTCTTTTTGCCTTATCAGCAAATCTTCTTGCTCACGAACTTACCCTATCGAACACTTAGCTAATTTTACATTTTACCTCCTTTGGTCAGAAAAATCTCTTCACCATGAATCATCGCCTTGTCTTTGTGTTCATTCTTTCTATCTTTCTCAGTGATTTTATGGATCTTCCTTTTTATTTTCCTTCCTTAGCTGGAGAACTTTGAGTTTGCCAAACTCAAAATTTGCTGACTAAGGATTGCTTTTAAAACTTATTTTTCTCCCTTAGTCTTCCTTAGTCTCCCTTCGGCCTTGTTCCTTTGCAACTTTAGTTGACAGTTTCGTTGATTAGTGAACTTTGAGTTTGTTGAACTCAAAATTTGTCAACTAAGACTTGCCTTCGTCTCTTTTGCCTTACCTTTGAAACTTTTTCTCTGTCGATGAATTGGTCCATCAGAAAACCTACCTATCGGCAAACTTTCTAGTTCACAAACTATTGAGTTTTCCAACAAAAGCCTGCTTTGCATTCTTTTTCCTTAAAGAATTCTACCTTTCTGTTGTCTTCTTTAGTCGACGAACTGGCCAATCGATGAACCTGTCAATTGGTGAACCAAAGGTTCGCCAAACTCAAATTTTTCTGACTAAGGCAAAACAAGGGCAAAATACTTAGAAATTTTGGGATTTTTGAAAGGATACTTTCTTCCATTTAAGCTTTCTCAAATCAGATATTTCTGATGGAAGAAAGGTGGGATTTTTGGGCTATTTTGTCCTGGCCAAAAATATGACAACATTAATCATGCACACTTAATTCAACCATTAAATCCATCTATGATAATATATATAGGCGAAGCACTATTATAAACACACATAAATATCATGTCCCCTTTTTCAAGCTTTGAGTATGAAGTTATATACTAGAATGCGTACCGTAAGTTGGATGAACTTCTATACTACAATACATACCATAAGTTGGAGTGAACTTATATATTGTAGTATATACCATAAGTTGGGTGAAGTTATATATCATAGTACATTTCATAAACTAGTAAAAGCACCAAAGATGTTATCAAATGGACGATAGGCACAAATATGTATAGGCTATCACTAAATAGTATATATTTATATTTTCATATGCATAGTGTAACTATTCTTTGTATGTTTTGGCCATTTTGATATACACAGTGTAACTATTCTTTGTAACATATCATCATGATTTAATTAGGGCGTGTGCAGAAAGATGAAGGACCAAAAGTGGCCAAAAACACTTTTTGGTCCAAACAAGATATAACATGAGCACATTATAATGTGTTCGCGTTATGGCTCGGTAGTTGCCAAGCTAAAAGCACCAAAGATGCTATCAAATGGACAGTAGGCACAAATAATTATAATGCGTTCACGTTATGGCTCAGTAGTTACCGAGATAAAAGCACCAAAGATGCTATCAAATGGACAGTGGGCACAAATATTTATAGGCCTATCACTAAATAGTATATATTTATGTTTTCATATGCACAGTGTAACTACTCTTTGTATGTTTTGGCCATTTTGATATACACGGTGTAACTACTCTTTGTAACATATCATCATGATTTGATTAGGGTGTGTGTAGAAAGATGGGGGACCAAAAGTGGCCAAAAACACTTTTTGATCCAAAAAGATATAACACGAGCGTGTTATAAAACATTCGCGTTATGGCTTGGTAGTTATCGAGCCATAACAAAATGAGCACACTATAACACAAGCACATTATAATGTGAGTGTGTTATAATGCAAGCACGTTATAACACGTTTGCGTTTTAGAGCAATTAAAATGCTTTGGATGATAAATGTAGCAGATCCTCCAACTTCTTTCACTCTGGAGAAGGCTAGGGATATATACATGAAATAAACACATAAGTATAAGTGACATTTACATATAGACATTTACCTCCTTATACTTTAAGTTATATTTCATGTATATACTTTCAGGATGTTTGAGAATGGTTTTGAATCTCTGAGAGATATAATGCAAATTCTAGGTTTTGGAGGATCCTATAATTTCTCAGACAGTCAAATTTCAGTAATCAATAGACTCCTATCATCTTGTATTTGTTGAAGGGTAGTTGTAACTATTCAAAAGCATCATCAAGCCTCTCCTTAAAAATAGGAGGACCTATTCTTATGCAAGAGACCTGGCAATGAATCCAAGCAAAATACTAAGTCAAATTCAAGAAAGAAGCTGTACTCTAAGCATTTTTCAGGAGATTTTCAATCTTGAAGACCAAGTCACCTCTCTCTCTCTCTCTCTCTCTCTCTCTCTCTCTCTCTCTCTCTCTATATATATATATATATATATATATATGACAACATATGACAACATTAATCATATGGAAGAAAGGTGGGATTTTTGGGCTATTTTGGGATATTTATGATGGAAGAAAGGTGGGATTTTTGGGCTATTTTGTCCTGGCCAAAAATATGACAACATTAATCATGCACACTTAATTCAACCATTAAATCCATCTATGTAATATATATAGGCGAAGCACTATTATAAACACACATAAATATCATGTCCCCTTTTTCAAGCTTTGAGTATGAAGTTATATACTAGAATGCATACCGTAAGTTGGATGAACTTCTATACTACAATACATACCATAAGTTGGAGTGAACTTATATATTGTAGTATATACCATAAGTTGGGTGAAGTTATATATCATAGTACATTTCATAAACTAGTAAAAGCACCAAAGATGTTATCAAATGGACGATAGGCACAAATATTTATAGGCTATCACTAAATAGTATATATTTATATTTTCATATGCATGGTGTAACTATTCTTTGTATTTTTTGGCCATTTTGATATACACAGTGTAACTATTCTTTGTAACATATCATCATGATTTAATTAGGGCGTGTGCAGAAAGATGAAGGACCAAAAGTGGCCAAAAACACTTTTTGGTCCAAACAAGATATAACACGAGCGCATTATAATGCGTTCACGTTATGGCTCGGTAGTTACCAAGCTACAAGCACCAAAGATGCTATCAAATGGTCAGTATGCACAAATATTTATAATGCGTTCGAGTTATGGCTCGGTAGTTACCGAGATAAAAGCACCAAAGATGTTATCAAATGGACAGTAGGCACAAATATTTATAGGCCTATCACTAAATAGTATATATTTATGTTTTCATATGCACAATGTAACTATTCTTTGTATGTTTTGGCCATTTTGATATACACAATGTAACTACTCTTTGTAACATATCATCATGATTTAATTAGGGTGTGTGTAGAAAGATGGGGGACCAAAAGTGGCCAAAAACACTTTTTGATCCAAAAAGATATAACACGAGCATGTTATAACACGTTCGCGTTATGGCTTGGTAGTTACTGAGCCATAACAACATGAGCACACTATAACGCAAGCACATTATAACATGAGTGTGTCAGAATGCAAGCACGTTATAACACATTCATGTTTTAGAGCAATTAAAATGCTTTGGATGATAAATGTAGCAGATCCTCCAACTTCTTTCACTCTAGAGAAGGCTAGGGATATATACATGAAATAAACACTTAAGTATAAGTGACATTTACATATAGACATTTACCTCCTTATACTTTAAGTTATATTTCATGTATATACTTTCAGGATGTTTGAGAATGGTTTTGAATCTCTGAGAGATATAATGCAAATTCTAGGTTTTGGAGGATCCTATAATTTCTCAGACAGTCAAATTTTAGTAATCAACAGACTCCTATCATCTTGTATTTGTTTAAGGGTAGTTGTAACTATTCAAAAGCATCATCAAGCCTCTCCTTAGAAATAGGAGGACCTATTCTTATGCAAGAGACCTGGTAATGAATCCAAGCAAAATACTAAGTCAAATTCAAGAAAGTAGTTGTACTCTAAGCATTTTTTAGGAGATTCTCACCTCTTTCAGAGAAATAAGCTCTCTCTCTCTCTCTCTCTCTCTCTCTCTCTCTCTCTCTCTCTCTCTCTCTATATATATATATATATATATATATATATATCTCCCCTACTCTCTATCTCACTATCTCTCCCCTCTTGCTATCTCTATCTCTATCTCCCTCTTTATCTATATTTCTCCCTTTATCTATCTTTTTGTCTATCTCAGCTGCCCTCTCTCTCCCTCTCCATGTCTCTATCTCCATCTATCACTCTCTATCTCTCTATTTGCCCCTCTTTCTACATTTGTCCCTCTCTCTAACTTTATCTTTCAATATCTCCATCTCTTTCTATCTCCCCCTACTCTCCCTCTCCCTCCCTCTCCCTCTATATCTCTCCATCTCTCTATCTCTCTATCTCTCTATTTCTCCATCTCCCCCTCGCTCTTTCTATTTCTCCCTCTCTCTAACTCTATAGCAGTCATAGAAAGAGGGATGGGGAGAGGGAGAAATAGAGAGAGGGAGACATAGAAAGAGGGAGAGGGAGAGGGAGAGTGGGGGAGATAGAAAGAGATGGAGAGATAGATAGAGTTAGAGAGGGACAAATATTGAAAGAGGGGCAGATAGAGAGGTAGAGAGGGGTAGATGGAGATAGAGACAAGGAGAGGGAGAGATAGGGGGCTGAGATAAACAAAGGGATAGATAGAGGGAGAAAGATAGAGATAGAGATAGAGATAGAGATAGAGATAGAGATAGAGGGATATATATATATATATAAAGATAGAGTTAGAGAGAAAGAGGGGGATAAAGATAGAGATAGAAAGAGGATAGAGAGAGAGAAGAGGGGAGAGACAAACAGAGAGGTAGAGGGAGATATATAAAGAGATAGATATATATATATATATATAGATGGAGGGGTAGGGAGAGAGACATATAGAGATAGTGAGAGAAATTTCAAGAGATAGAGAGAGAGGAGGGTAGAGATAGAGATAGAGAGAGGATAGAGAGATAGAGGTGGAGAGATAATGAGAGGGAGAGGGAGAGATATAGAGACAAGGGGATAGAGATAGAAATAGATAGAGGGAAAGATAGAGAAATATTGTAACAACCATGCTCTAAAAACTTAGTAACAACCAAAAATTTACCATAAAGTAATTTAACAAAGTAAAAATGAGATAGAGAAAAATTTTCTTTTATTCAACAAATAATCAAGTAACTACAATTTACAAGATTTCTCACCACAAAATACAATACCATATTGTATTTCTCAAGTATAATGTTTACAAAATAGACATCTTTTCATTTAATTTACAATACATAAGTGCACTCAGCATAAAGAATAGTTTTACCTCATAAATGTGACTATCAAAGCCATAACATGGAGTACACTGCATCTGGAATATTGATAACTGTCTTTACAAGACTTGGAGAATCATGTACTGGAGAGAGAGAGAGAGAGCATCTTCCAAGTGATTTACCTCCAACCACAGACTGTCGGTTTCCCGCACTCCTTCCTAACCGGAAGTGGCCCTACCCTACACAAAGGGTATAGATACATGGAACCAACAAGTTTTTGCCATATGAGTTCTAGTGGTGTCTTACAAAACTCAATCGACCATACAACTCTAGACTCCTGGCTAAGTATGATCATTTTGATTGGTCATGCCATCTAGAAACACACTACTGAATAGTCTCATAAACTATCTCATTCTATAGTTTGAATTCCGTCATTTAGTAACTTTAGACACAAACCTGTCTACAATGCAAAATTCTTTCTAATCAGTCCGACTTAGAACAATCCCTCAATCTAGGGTAAACATGCAAAATATCAATAGGTAATTATAACCTTTTCGAGATACCCTCTTTACCAAAACTTGCAATTTCTAGGGTTTATGGCTTCCTGTAGTTTTACTCTCTCTCAAGTATCAAGCATTTTTGATGCATCAATACAAGCTTGACATTATCATAGAATCACTTAAATTTGATAAGGTACCACTAAGACTCTTTCTTGTCTTGTTTTATGGTTTTCTCAACCTTTCATTGTCAATCAATCAATATATAATGTCATTTTGACATAAGAATTATAGGTTTCCTATATCCTCCTTGTATATATACTAGGGTTTAGCTTCTCTATCCCAATCATGAATTTAGTAACCATCCTTGCTCCCTAAAGATAATAAGTACAGCGAAACATGAGAACAAATACTTCTAGTCTTCCCTAACCACTTGCATTGTTTTGAAATCACAATTCACATAACATGAATAAGCATAGTAAACGAGGTATGTCCCCCTTTCATATACGTCTTAAGGATAAGATATCATTTCTTATTACTGGTCTTTTGACTAAGTTAAATCCTTCAACCTTAATAGTTTAGAAGTCATAAGAGATATAAACACTTTCGACCTCTTGGTCTACTTAAGTATCATAGGAGAAATTAAAAATGTCTCCGAGTATACTCTTTCTCAAATTTAAATCAACATAAACAATTGTCGCTATTCAAAAAGCAATCTAGGAATCCCCATTCTTGGCTCACCAATTACCTTGGATTTATATGAAAAGAAGAATTGTATTTCTCAAAAGGAAATTAATATCTATGTTGTCTCATGGTCATTTCAATAATGTAATGACATTATGTCACCACGGTTTCTATTTTGAGAGATAGTGCTTAATTGCTTCCAAAAGGAAGAACACATCTTTGGCTCTATCAAGGATATTTACTTACATCTTAAACAATTCTTGACAAGTTTAAGTCTACAATAAAACTATAAACCCTCTAGGTCTTCTCTAGTCAACTGACTTACGCTAAGAAGATAAAATAACTAAGTTTAACCTCCTTGGGTTATCATGATAATACTAATCACTATTGCTGAATCAACAAGTGATATTACATCACTAATCAAATGGTTCTTCATGATAACAATATCATTCTAACATAAATAAATATATCAATTCCAAAATATTAAATCCCAATACATTAAGCTTATACCATGTAATCATTTACATGTAAAATAATATACTCGACCTAACGGTTTCTTTTCTTACACCCTCTCTAGATATAGAAAGATAAAAACTCATGTTCAATAAAAAAAATTAAACCTGAAGATGATGAAAACATATATCACCTATAACATCTTTAGGTGTTCAAAAGATATTTACATATATTCAATATTCTCTTGAATAAGTAATACCTATCTCTAAGTTATGGTTTAACTACTATGACTACATCATATTGTCTCTCGTATATAGAAGAGTAAAAGAAATGGTCTACTTATAGGGTCCACATTAACGATAAACCAAATCATTGAGTCAAACAGCGTCTATCACAATGATCCCCCTACTCTTATAAAGAGTTAGAGTCTATAAGGCAATACTACATGTATTAACATACGTTTACAAATAGGTAAGCTCTCCAAACATTCATTCTAGAAATGAAATCGAGCTATCTTATATTTCGTGTTCAAAAGGAATATTTTAAAATAAAGGATTATAAAAAGGAAAACTGTTATGTAACAAAGCATAGGGCTCAATTGTCCTTACCTTAAAATAGTTGACAATGAAGAACTAAAAATCCCTTTTGAGCTCGAGCACTTCGAAGATTTTTCAACCTAATATCTTGATTTCAAGAGAATAGTTTACTTTGCATAATCTCAACAAAAATTGGTGGATTTCTGACTTAGAACATCATGTACAAGGTTGAGTTCTTGTAATGCTACATAATAGTGCTACCATTCTTCTTATATCTAAGCACACAAGAAGATATCTAAAGAAGGTAATATTTACTCTCCAAAACACAGACCGTGCAGGTCTTTATATTTGAAGAATATGTTGTTCTCACACATCACAAATAGCTCTGTGCAAACACTAATATAAGTCTCTCCATCTATATATCTACATTACTGCTTCTTTTTAGCTATAAGACACAGAAAAACCATGCTCGAAGTAGGTCTTCTATAATACTAATACCCCTTTGCCCACACTAATCCGCAGAGATAGAAATACATGGTCTTTCCTAACAAAAGAAATTTAGGTTCGCCTAAGCTTATGTGTCTTCCTCTTCTTCAAAACTTAGCTATAACCATATCTAAATTCCCCACTAGATTGTCCCTCAAACTCTAACTATATGCTTCTTCCTGCTCCGTGAGAATGAAAGCTCTTCTCAATAAAAATGTTAGTTGTTTCTCACCCCACGTTCCTTTGCTTCCCCTGATCTTCTGTTCTCTCCTCCCCGAAAACTATGCCCCCTACACTCTAAAAATCTCAATCCCTTAATTCCTTCCCATTTGTTGAATAACTAATTCTTCAAATCTACATGCAAAATGCCACGCTCATAGCCACTTCTCCATTACTTCGTTCATGCCTATTTTTTTGGAGTGATGGAAATATGATGGCTTCGACTGGCTGGCAAAAGTAAAAGGATAATTACCATTTCCTATTTATTTCCATGATTGATAATCCAATGCCCATTATAATTATAATAAGTTGACCCCCATATTCATATAGAAATAGGTTTAATTAATCATTGGTTCTATATAATATATAGTATCGATAATTATCATTTTAAAGTCCCCCTCATATAGTTAATATATAAATATATGAGCATTAGCCAATTATCAACTTCCATCATGGGTTGCTTAAGATATGTAAGTAAAAAGTATGTATCCTCTTAAACTAACCATTCAAGAGTTGGCATCATCACGTTTACCACACTTTAAATAACTTTTTACGAATATACTCATATCTTGACAAATCAAAACTACCGACTATAGTTAGAGTACTTACATGGATAGTATCAAGGTCGAGATATTCCCCCCTTCATACATCTTCGTACTTGAGTCAAACGAGACATATCCATAGTACGACGACTTAAGCAGTATCGACGATCCTGTCAACTTGTTCCCAAATTGATTTAGCTTGATCTAATTGGCCATTTGAAATTCAACCAATCATTCCACTGAACTTGAATGACGTCACAATACGCCAAAAGGTTCTAGTTCGACATTGACAACTCATCGTGTCGAAACTTGACTTGACCACAATGTGAAAACACAAACATGACTTACCCCAGTCCGCTAGTGTTCACTGGACATTACTACACTATACTCAGACATCAATTTAACTGTTCAATCCATGTGTCTATACTCTTCTCCCTAGAAGATACTCTCTCTCCTTTCTGGAGAGTGAACAAACTTATGTTCCTGTATTCAACTTGCAACCATGTAAATGGGATTAGCATATCGTTAATCCATTCATAACCTTATGAATAACAAATTCAAAAGTACCTTCTAGATTAATTACATCACATGCATTTATTCACATGACTAAAATCTAGGAAGCTAATGATTTATCCTGACATTATACCTTAATGCCAAATCATTTATCCAAAGAATTCACTTCTATGTACGTAAAAGTAAAAAGTAATTTCAAGTCAAAATTAGGGATGTGACAAATATTATTAGAGGGGGAAAGATAGAATTCATGTGTGCCAACATAATGCATGTTGACCCATCAACACCCTATTGGATGACCACACCAAAAGAATTCATGTGTAGGCCATAATTATTTTCTTGATGAATTTTTGCGTTGGCTAGGTTAAAATTGATGCTCCCACCTTAGAGTTGTATTGAAAAATAAACGCAGGCCCTTGGCTACGATACAATGATGTGGGTGAAGGAATTGCTCAAGGGCTTGCATAGTATGGAATGCATGGTCTTAGGGTCATCAGTTTGGTTGTGCCTTTCTACCATTTTAGGCTCAAGTGAATCATTCCCTCATTTATTAGAGCAACATCATCTTGAACATTATCAACTTAAATTTAAATATTTTCATAAGGTGATTCATGGCCTACCTTTCCTACCTGATGTAAAGGAGGTTGTTGTGGGGCCTATATGATCCCAATGTATTTTGGCACTAGTGTTGTTCTCTTGTAGCTTCTTCTAGTTCCTGGTACTCTTTAGAACTTGGAATACACACACCAACATTTTGTTCTTGTTTGGTGGTGTAACCTACACGATGCTTTTACATTTTTCCCTTTCTCTCTTAGCTGACTCAATTTTTGTAGTGGGTTGTGCTCTATCAGGAGAGCTAGAAACCAGTGGGATGGAGTTATTTACAGGAGTACCACCAAGGAGCAAAATTGTCTCCACTTCAACCTATTATTTTTTAGCACATATGGAAGCTCTAAAGGCACACAATTTGTTCCTCTATTTGGGTATATTGATTGGAAATGGTGAAGATAGGCTTGTAGGCGCACGCCAAGGAACATAGGTATGAGAGGAGGAATTTGATAATCTCTAGCATTTAAACAATCAAGTATTGTGACAAATGATCCATCATATCCCGGTGTTGCACAATGTTGTTCTTTCCAAAAGACTTAAGATAAAACTCTAAAACAAATAGAAAATTGATCACATGTCCCCACACTCATAGAATTTATCTCGAGGATACCCATAATAGTGTAGTACATGTAGAATCAACATTGTATCCTAATTGTTTATGTAATATCATCTACAAAGTTTTCTCTAAGCTATTGGTTCTTAAAATTTAACAATTTATTAACAATATTATTCATAAAAATTAGAATGGGTTTGTTCTCATAAGACAGATAGTGGACATTGTCATCTTTGTTCATGAAGTTTTTCACTCTATGGACAAAAGTAGGAAGCAGGGAATGGCTCCAAAACTGGACATATCAAAAGCCTATGATAGGATCTCTTGGGATTTTTTAACCAAGTTCCTAGTGAGATTTAGAGTCCATGAAAGGATTCTAAGGTTGATGAAGTGTTGCTTCACCTCTTTGAGCTTCTTCATATTAATTAATGGTTCCCCACCCACTCCCATGGTGGTCTAAGACAGGGTGACCCTCTATCACCATACTTGTCCATTATGTTGGTGAAATTTCTAGGTAAGAACATCTCCAAATTCATAAGTAAAGGCAACCTAAAAGGGTTCAACCCTACTGTTTCCCTTGATCCCTTTTCCCATGAGAAATTTGTGGATAATGCCATCCTACTAGGAGAAACCTCAATTGCAGAAGAAAAGATGTGAAAAAGGCTACTTGGGGATTATGCTGCTACATATGGATAGAGAATCAACCTTGAGAAAAGTGGCCTGTAATTCTTCAATACTGGGGCCTTCATCTAGAATCATATTGCTACCACTCTAAGCTACAACATCAAACAACTTCCTACCACTTACCTTGGGATGACCCTTTGTGCAGGAAAGATTGATAATGGGATATGGAACATCCTTCTTGAGAGAATCCAAAATAAGTTTGCTTCCTGGAAAGGAAATCTTCTCTCCAATGGAGGTAAAGTGCAACTCATTAAGAATACTCTGCAAAACATCCTTGTCTACTTCTTGTCCTTTTGTAGAATCCCCAAATAAATGGCTAACAAAGTGGAACAAATTCATAGAAGATTCCTCTAGTCAGGGACTAAGGACAAATAGAGAATGGATCTTATGGCTTGGAACAGATCTACAATCCTAAACGATATGGGGACTTGGGCCTGAGAAAGATTAGAAAAATGAATAAAGCCCTCCTAGCTAAAGTTGGTTGGATCCTTCTTGGGAATAACTCAGAATGGAGCAAAATCTTTCAAGCCAAATACATCAACAATTATGCGAGCTTGACCTTCATCAATAAAAGCTATCTTCCTACTAGATCTACTATTTGGAACAACATAATTAAATCTAAACAAATTCTAAAACAAGGTCTCAAGTGGGCAATGGGAGATGGTAGGATTGTTAGATTTTGGGAGGATCGTTGGGTCTAGAGTTCTCCTCTCAACATGGTTCATCCTTGTTCCAAAATGGAAGTTGTCAGACAAAAAAGTATGGATGCTTGGTTGCTAACTACTAGACCAATGTTAATGGCCATCTGGAATGGAAAAATTTTAGAGAAGATTTAGCCACTACTGACTCCACTACACTTATAGATCTCATCAATGCATCAAAAGATCATAGATTCAACCTCTTCTCTAAAGCAGACTCCTTTTTCTAGATTGTAGAGCCTAATGGTATTTATTCAATGAAATCTGGATTCAACATCCAATCTGACCTTATACCTACCAAGTTTGACTAGAATATGGTGTGGAATCCTAATTTGATTTGAAAAATCAATCTATTTTGATGGGCTTGTTGTCATGGCAAAATCCTAACAGTTGATAATTTCATCAAGAGGGGATTCATGTTTGGGAATAGATGCATCCTATGTAAAAGAGTTGAGACCATTGATCATCTTTTCATTGTATGTGCTTTTGGTTGGTACCTCAAGCAAGCCATCCTCAATAAGTTTGAAATTCTTTGGGTATGGCCTGGAAATTTCAAATCATCAGTTCGCAGTTGGTCTCCTTAGTTCACAAACCTGGTGTTGAAATAAATTTGGTCCCAAACCCTTCCTCATTTATGTTGGGTCATTTGGAAGAAGAGGAACAATAGGATATTCAAGGAAAAGAGTAAACCTAAGGAAATCATTAGGGAAAGCCTTATCAACTCCATAATTGATGTTAGAGTCACATAAGGACTCACAAGAGCCATGATCATCTGCAGTAAAACTTCTACAAGAGAGAGCTGCAAGAGGATAATGCACAAGCCAAATGCATTTGAATATGTGTGTTACACATTTACAATACTGGAGTTACATAAATAGGCAACCACTTGCTAAAGTGGGAGAGAGACAAAAATGGCAGATGATGATACATGCCGTAAATGTCTCAAGCACTAAAAAGAAAGACAACTAACCTTCCTAAAAGATAACCACTTGCCAAATAGGGACAAAGTGGGAAAGGAAAGCTTAGGTCACCCACCATAAATCTCTCCAGTATGAGAAAGGAAACATTATCCTAAAAGGAATCTCCCTAATTAACTTATGTAAAAGTGAAATATGATTTTTCACCAACACCCCCCATAAGTGTGCAACTTAGGGAGATTACACAAGCTAAAAAGAAAGAAAGAAGAAGATGGGTCCCGGTAACAAAGGCCTGATTAGGTACCCATTTACAAACAAGGACTCTCTCATAAGGTGGAGAAAAGGAGAAAACCACATGGGAGAAAATTCCTCTCCAAAAGAGAGAAAAAACAAGAAGGAAAGTACAAGAACATGTGATGGAAGAAGGACACTAAGACCCCCCATGGAATGAATCCATCACAAGAGTATAATCATGAGTGCCCCCCCCATAAGAAAGAGCGAATAAAGAATATGAATCCCCTCCAAGAAGAAGCTCCAGAACCAATGAAGAAATCTTGAAGACAAAATCCAATCCACTATCTACAAACAACATTTCTCCCTTTCGGAAGAAACAAATCCATTGGTGAATATAGAATCCATTCCCACATCTTGGATGAATAGGGAACCCATATCAAAATGTGTGCCTCTGAATGCAACTCAAGTGACCTCATAATGGAAAAATATGTCTTCTCCAAAACAGAAATTGTCTGCCCAATTAGAGAAGAACCAGGAGAGGATATGATCTGAATTGCATTAGGAAACACAGTAGATGAAGGTGGTGATGCAAAGCCACTTGAGATAGCATCAAACAAGAGAGATAAACCCTCAAATGTGTCATCCAAATCAGTAATGTGAGACTCCACAAACAAGGATGATATGTCTACAAGATAAAAGTCCCAATGAGGTGGATCTGAAAGATTGATATTGACCTGCTGCACAGAATTGCTAGAAGCCAATGATGATGCAACATTGAATTCTGAAGTAGCAACAGGTGATGGAGAAGATGTGATCTCAATAGGAGGAGAAGAGGGAGCAAGAGAGGTCTCTATCTCTGAACATTCAAGACCTGCCATATACTTAAGCTCCTCTAAAGTATCATCATCATAAGGTATATTATCTACATCATCAAGTGGAATGAGGCAATTTGTTGTAGAATCATTTGGAAATGGTGAGACATGAGGGTCTCCATACAACTCTCAAATTTTTGTCCAAAGTGTGTGTGGGCTCTCATAGATGGGAAGATCACACACAATATCATAATCAATAGTAATACAAATTAAACCTACAACATGATCTCGATTGTTACCCCAAATAGATTTCTTCATAGGTGTCTCTAGTTTAGGTACAAGCCCATAAAGATGAGGCAAAAGATGCAGCCACCTGAGATGTGTCAAGATGCCTCTTTGCTAGGACTCATAATTGTCCTTAGTTAGATTGACCACAGAAGGATGAGTGGCAAAACGCATGATACCTCCTCAAAATGATAGAGATCAAAACATGCAAATAGATTTATGCTGATAATAGAAGCCTATCAAAGCAAATAGAACCTTTCTAGGAGCCAGCATGTCCAGGATATCAACCAGAAGCCGTAAAATTGACAAACTGAATAAAATATACCTAGGGCTGAATCTAAAAAAATTACATAGATATCTATGTAAAGCTCTCTGATACCTTTCCAACACCTTTTCGTTTGTAAAAAATAGACTCGGGGCACAAGAACGGAGCTCAGAAGCCAAAATGATGCCTTGACTTCAAACAGAAAAAATAGGGTGTCAAACAGAAAAATCTGAGAAAAATACCAGTATTACTGGATAGTACTTAGAACCAACTTTCCAACGCTTTTTCGTTTGCCAATTTTCGAGTCCGTATGCTCAAGTTATGGCCTCTAGAAGAAAACTGCCTTTTTAGGCCTACACATAAGTGCGACATGGAAATCGAGGCAGATTCAAATATTAGGCAGCATGGAAATCTCGAGTCAACTCAAAAATCAAAATATGCTCAAAAAAATTTGGCACAGAAAGCGAGGCAGTTGTAAGAAATTCGGGCACCGGAATCGAGGCGCTCTACAGAAAATATGGCAAAGAAATTGAGGCAGTTGTACAGAAAATTTAGCACGGAAATCGAAGTGGCCATACGGATTTTTCCTGCACATAAAAAACCAAACCCCAAAAAATGCCCAAAATTTTTTTCAGCAAAATATAGAGTGCCTTATATGAAAATAGGGGTTTTGACACCTTCTAAGCACAACCGTGAGGTCTGTTTTGCTCCAGGATGCATAGATTATCTACTCATGGCTAAAACCCTCTTTAATTTGAGAAGAAACTAACAGATCTGGAGCTCTAATACCATGTTAGAGTCACATAAGGACTCATAGGAGCCATGATCATCTGCAGGAAAACTTCTACAAGAGAGAGCTGCAAGAGGATAATGCACAAGCCAAATGCATTCGAATATGTGTGTTACACATTTACAATACTGGAGTTACATAAATAGGCAACCACTTGCTAAAGTGGGAGAGAGACAAAAATGGCAGATGAAGATACATGCCATAAATGTCTCAAGCACTAAAAAGAAAGACAACTAACCTTCCTAAAAGATAACCACTTACCAAATAGGGACAAAGTGGGAAAGGAAAGCTTAAGTCACCCACCATAAATCTCTCCAGCATGAGAAATGAAACATTAGCCTAAAAGGAATCTACCTAATTAACTTATGAAAAAGTGAAATATGATTTTTCACCACCAATTGAAAATGTTGAGATTTTACAAATCAAAAAACCTAAGGTTCTAACCTCTGATCTAGACAAGAATATTGTTGACAAATGGAATCTACTAAATGAACCCAATTTTGTGTTGACAAGGACAAAATGGAAAGGAGAAGTAAAACAAAGTGGAATTCACTTGAACTTGGGTGGATCAAGATGAACTTTGATGGCAACTCTAAAGGGAATCCTAGAAAAGTAGGGGCTATGGGATCATTAGGGACAGCGAAGGAACCTTGCTATTGGGTTATGCCAAGAACCTCAGAATCCAAACAAATAATATGGCAGAGTCCCTGGCCTCTTTGTTAGGGCTCAAACATGCTAGTAGGATGGGTTATTCTAACCTCATTATTGAAGGTGATTCCAAGATCATTATTGATATGCTGAATAGAAAAGTGTCACCCCACTAGTCTATCAAGGGGACAATTCTTGATGCTTTTGAATTTATCAAACAATTTGAAAAATTCATCATATCTCATACATAGAAGAAAATAAATCTACTGACACCAAATGCCAACCTGACCACCACCTCAGTGGATGATAAGCAGTGGACTCAACTAACTTCTATGTCACCCAAATCCAGACATGCATATTTGTCGAGAAAAGCAATTATTTACTTGTAGCTCAAAGGGGTGTGGAAAGTACAACATGAGTGGATTAATGGAGAAGGATCGTGAAGATAATCATTTTCTAGATGTATGAGTTAAAAGGGAGCATGTGATGAAAACTCACAAGAGTATTGAAGAAAATTGGTTCACGATCTCCCTAAGAAATAATTGTGATATTGAGGCTAACAAATTCTCATGTATTTTCTCGGTCAATAGCAACAATATTGGAAGGGATGCTATGGGATATTCTTCATAGAGGTGTTATTTCTAGTTAGTTGGAGACCATTACAAGCCATGAACCGACTCTCTCCAAGGGATTTTTTTGCTCATGGAAGAACAGAGTTTTTAGCTTCAGGGGCATTTCCTTCTCAGCGACTAAAGAGATGATAGCAAAGGCTACAGGGTTGAAGATGAAGAGCATTCATATGCAAAAGTATAACAAAGCTAAGAATGTCAAACAACTAGATAATTTCCTCAGAGGCAAGGAGAAGATAAAAAAGTTTCAAAATGGCTTGTGTAAAGAGGAGCTTCCCAAAACTTGGCATGAGGTGGAAGACATCCTTATCAAGTACATAACTCTTAAAGGTTGATACAAGAGGGTCTACCTATACCACTTCCCCTTGTTGAATCATATGAGGCATGGTATTAAGATGAATTTTCCTTTATTTCTTTTCTAATCCCTTGAGAGCTCTATTCAGGGTGTTTTGCTTGGTAAAAAGGAGTTCCCATTGCATCTGGGTCTTATACATTGTCTATATAGATACTAGGTGGCTAGAAACCTAGATAGGCTTGCCCTCCCAAGAGTTGTGAACTTGGCTAAGATCCACCTTGACCCTATTGGCCCCAACGTGGGTTTTGTTCCTATTGATTCTTCCCTTGGCCCTAGCGTGGGGTTTGTTCCTATTGATTCTTCCCTTGCCTCCCTTGCTTCTGAGGATCATCCCTCCTCTCCTAAGAGCAACCCATTTCCTATTCCCCATTTAGAGGTCACTTCTGGATGTGTTAGGCCCATCATCATCAAAATCAAAGTCCCTAATCCTACCCCCAACCCCCTCAAGCAAGCCCAAACTATTACTATGTCTAAGAACCCTTCTAGGGTGCGTTAGGGTAGAACTGAAACCCTCATCAATAAAGTTCAAACAGTTTTGGAGGCCCCTTTTGACAGTGAGCCCTCAACTTCTAGAGAGAAAACCCTTATGCCTAACTTTGACAACCAGTACAGTGGGTGCATTGAACTATCATGTAGAGTCCTCAAGTTGGAAGAGACAGTCAACCTTCAAAATAAAGTTCTAAAACAATTGGTTGAACAAATGAATGTCATGTCCAAAAAGAACATGGGTCATTATAGTGTGTTTACTATGTCTAGTAAACTTGGTGGTAATCACATAATTTAAAGGAATAACCTACTGAATAGTCCACTATTACCTTTGAAAAGACCTTTATTGAATCATCAACCAAGGCTAGTAAGCTTGTGATGGCACTAGCACTGTATGTGCTTTCAAATATCAAACTATTCTAACTTATCTAGTACAGTATCATAAATCAAAACTACTTAATGGCAAAGACAGTAATGTTGTTACTATTACTACGAGTACTTGTAATGTAAGACTATAACAATAACTATAAAGGAATGAATTCTAAGAATTAGCTTGGTACTGATAACTTATCCTATCCTCTAGAGTATCACAAGTCAAGTGAATTAAAACAACTTAAGAATCTAATTGATCTTGCATTCATGAAATAATTGCTACAACAATAATAACATGCAAGAAATAAAGTGAACGATAGTTATCCTGAGTGGCCCTTTATCAAGTGACTGCCTCACTACTTTTAACTCAAATCTAGTTCTCTAAATCAACACAATCATATTGATTCGAACATGCATTACACAATCTTTTCAAAAGACATAAAATCTTGTTGAACTATAGTATTCATAACTCATAATCAAAATAACATTGTCTGCATAATCTGGAAAAGATTCTGATAGTTATATCTGTGACAAAGCAAAAACTATTCAAACTTAACTAACGTGTACCTCGACCACCCAACCATACATATTATTACATATAGGCACGGGGGAGTTTATTGAAATAGGTCTCTTAACTATAAACATAAAACACCCCTTCGCATGAACCAGAGTGTAATGAATGCTAATAATAATAACTGAAAAAGAAGGAAAGGAGTGTCCTAATAAAATTAGAACTCTCTGCTGAAACTGGGGAACGTGGACTGGTTGAATCAGTCCCGTTGGTCTTCTAGTTGCAACAGAATCCTTTGATCTTCCAATCATCGTTATTGATCACCATCACGATGCATGATTATCTCCATAAAGTGTCTTCATGTCATGGTTGTTGCACTTAGTTGAGTCTGGAATCTTCCCTGCTCTGCACCTAGAAATGCTATGGTTGTGGGTTACACCTTGTAGTTGTTGCGGGTTACAGTCCTTCCTCTTTTAGCTGCAGGGTTAGTCCATAAACATGTACAAAATACTAACAACCATAATCAACACAAACATTCTCAATAATCCATACATTCCCACATATAATTATATCTCCATATAACTTAATTAACCAAGTTCAAGTCTACATAATGATCACAAGGGATAACATAACATAGAAATATGCTTAAAATAATGTCTTGGAATGTCTTTCAACTTGCATAAGACTATAAGAAAATAGGCTAATAACTAGGCTCATCACACACCCCAACTATCCATTTGCTTGTCCTCAAGCAAATCAACTAAGGCTATAGGTTGTAATGTAAGGTGATCTCCTTGAAATTTGCAACAATACCCACTCCCTTGATCTGCTACAAATAAAAGCCATTATTGTAAGCCAACTTGTTCATTCTGGAGACCTCTTCTTTCTCACACTCTACACTCCTCCTCCTAGTCCAATGTGGCACTCGATATAGAAGCATAGGGGGTTGGAAAGTAAGTGGTATCTAGCTGATTCCTTGTCCCTTGGCAATGTCCATGTATTTCCTGACCCTTTCAAGAATAGCCATGAAGTTATGGACAGAGTGGGGTTCTTTCTTTTGTAACTCTGGAGTCAAACTGTTCCACCTGTCTTGTACATGCTGATGAGAGTGATGAATGAGCCCGACTATTAAATGTTGAATCCTATCATAATCCTATAGCCTTATATTCATGTTGTTCCTCCCCACACCCTTGTGTTCCAAGAGTTGTTTCCATTCTGCAATGATTAATTCAGGGATTTCAGATTCTCTTCTAATTGGGAGGGCAATGGATTTTTCTCTTTCTGTGTAAGCTTGCATGATTTCCCCTCTTAATTTCTCTTTCCTAAAGTAAGAGGCCAGTGCTCTTACCTGTAAATCCCCCACATAAATCAATAGATTCCATTTAGCATCTTCAGATACAACATAATTATGTAAGTAAAACTCACATAGCTAGTCTTGTTCTTCAGGTGTGGCAATAGCAAAAACTTTTAGGAAGGCCATTTTCCCACTCATTTCAACTAGTTTATTACTAATCAATTTACTGAACTGGTAACTCATAAATTTTTCAACAGAAATAAGGCATAGGTCCTAGCTGGGGGTCTACATTTGACAATCTAAGCAGCTTTGCCTACTATTTCCTCCATTCTAACTGCTAGCTTTCCCAACTCAATATTCTTCTTTTCTAATGCCTTAGTGTGTTCTGCAATCATGGTTTCTTTTTCTCTTTTCCACTCTTCTTTTTGTTTAGAGAAATCCTGAGTAACCTTCCATAGCTAATATCCTAGGGACACAATTGTATGACAAGTTGGGGTTTATACAATAGGGAATCTTTTCTCTTTAGCCACTAATTCCTTATTTCCTACAACTACTATGGCTAGCTCTGTAAGGATGTCTAGTTTCGACCCCTAATCATAAGTGTTAACTTTTTCTTCCAACTCATGTATCTTTGCTTCTCTCTCTGTGTCCCTCTGCTCATATGTTTTGATCAATTCTTCCAGCTACTTTATTCTCTCAAAGGCTTCCTACAGCTCTCTTCTTATATTCATGTCTTTAATCAATAATTTGTCATCCCTTGAAGGTTGTTCATCACCACCCTCTGTGAACTCATATTCCTCATTATCGGGGTTGTCTGGGGTTTTCTTCCTAGTTTTCTTAGCAATAAAAATATCGTCTGATTTAGATTCAGAAGTAGTAGACACATACCATTTCCTTTTCATAGGTACATTCTTAGTCACATTGACCTCTTGTTCATGGTCAGTTTCCACTGCGACAACATCCTCCTTCTCTTTTCCAAGCTTCTCAATAGCACTCCTCATAACACCCTTCTTCTTTAGGCGGTGTGAATACCTTAAAGGTGTGGATTTATCTTTTGACCTTTTTTCTTCTTCCTGGTTCTTAGTGTTTTGGTGCTAGGTGTCTTACTAGATGATGGGGTTTGATTTGCCTCTTCCACTAGGGATTGATTCACTTCTTCCATTATGGGTTGGTCAGATGCTACATTTGGCAAAATTAGCACATCTTATTCTCCTATTTCTTCTACGCTACAGGTAGGTGAAGTAGCAGGTGAAATAGGGTTTTCTCTCAAGGATGCAGCAGGTGACTCTACATTCTCTAGCGTTGCTAGCTCATTAAGGATGTCATTAATGTTTCTGCATTTTAAGAATCTTTTTGAGGGCACATGTGGATACTGCATCCTAAGGCTTCTCTTTACTAACAGAGTGACCAAACAATCATGGGATAATGTTGATTTATTTGACTTTCTTTGATATTCATATCCCATTCTCTTTAAGAAATTATACAGGAAATTTGGCATATTAACTACTCTATTATGGCGAAGATGACTTAATAATTTAAAATGCACAGTGTATAACATGGACTGCTTACCATCACAAGTAAGGTATTTGATAATATGCATGGCACAAGAAGCCCATAATTCTGGAAGTGATAGTCTTTTAGTACCTTGTGATGTAGATTCTAGCTATTCCCCTATCTCACTGAACTCATCTCTTGCAGCTATTGCATCTACTTTGATGGGAAACTCTTCATTGTTTCTGGGTAAACCAGATAGCTCAACAATTGTCACTTTCGAAGCATCCACTATCAGACCTTTTATAGTGGCTTTATCATGGTGATTGAGGCTGCAAATTGCCTCGTCATACCTTCATTGAATTTCGTGAGCCTCAGAAAATAGTCAATCCATCCTACCTGTGTAAAGATCGGCAAGGTTAATTGGTCTCCCAATACCACATCATGCACTGTAGGTTCCCGTCTAATGAGGTCTCCTCCCATATTGCCAATTTGAACTTCAAATTCAAATTCTCCACAACCCCTCTATGAACCCTCTGTTATATATGCTTACACTTTTAATTTCAATAACCCTGCACTTCTAATAACCCCCTTGTATATTCCCTTGCTAGATTATACCTATATGCATCAACTCACACCAGTCTAAACTAACAAACCATCTTGAACCGACTCAGAATTGTGGGAAATTTGGGAATTTAGTAGATAAGTGGTCATAGACATAAGAATGCAAAGGAAGAAAAGGTTGTATTATTTGTGTTGTGTAATTGATAATGGCAAACAGTTTTGTAACTGATAATGGTGAACAATCATTATTTTGAGCAAAAACTTTATCCCTCCCCCCAACTAAAATCTTGAAGTAACCTCAGTTCAATGTTGTGAATGGCGAAGAGAAGGATGATAATATATGGATGTAATATTACTAATGATAATTTTGTATTATTAAATGCAAGCACATATGGAAGCATTGAAATATCTGCATTAAATAATGGAAAGTTAATATTTGTACCTATTGGAATGAAATGAACTAGACTTCACGCGAGCGAAGCGTTGGAAAATGTGTCTGCAGCATAAGTTCGATTAGATAGAACTTATTATTATGAGATGTGGAAATGACATTCTAGCACATGTGAACCATCTAATGAAGCTTGCATGCAGTGAGATGACGAACGGCGGCTACATGCCCTTGAAAAGTGGAGTGCATGGCACAAAATTTGAATGAGCTGACAGATAGTTGCTGCATGTGAGCAATAGATAGTTGTTGCATGTTCCTTTCCAACAAGTCCCAATCTGTATTATGGCAACATGGAGTTTGTTACCTTTTACAGGTCCTTACAGCTTATTGAATCAGTCTTCATGAAGATGGCGGCATCAGTGTTGTGTGTGCACATGAAGAAAGGAAAGAAATTATACCTAAGTGACTTCAAGAGGTGAGCTGTGTATCTCACCTGCTGAGTCACTTTGATAACCAACAAGGTCTTCTTCCATGTTATTACTAGGTGATGATATAGTAGTATCTGGTTCATGGCTAGGAATAGAGCATTGGTTTAGAAAATCATCTCTATTTGTTGGCCTAGTATAGACCTTTAATCAGTGGCCATTAACCAAGAGTGAAAATCTGACCTCATCTATGGTCTACAATTTAACAACTCCATTGGGAAAGACCTGGTGTATTTCATAAGGTCCTAACCATCTTGATTGCAATTTGCCCTTATGATCCTTATACTTTGAATCATATAATAGAGCCCAGTCACACACATGGACTTCTTTATTTTTTATGAACTAATCGTGCCATTTCGCTCTCTACTTTTGAACTATCTCTGTGTGGTGCATAGCTGCCATTTTGATCTCATCTAATCCATTGAGAATATGGAGTCTTTCTTGTTGTGTTGTTGTCAGATCCATGTCAAGTTCTAGTGCAGTCCTTAGTGTCTTATATTCAAATTCTATGGGTAAAACTGTTGTTTTACCATACACTAACTCATAAGGTGTGAAACTAGTTGTTTTCCATGTGGTTCTGTATGCCCATACTACCTCTGGTAGTCTAGCTACCCAGTCCCTCCTGTGAATGTTCACTGTTTTGGTCAGAATATTCTCAATTTCTCTGTTTGTAACTCCCACCTGCCCATTGGCCTGGGGGTGTTGATTTTCTATGTCTAACTTCATATTCTTTAACCGGTATGGAAATGAGTTTAGAAGTGAACTGGGGAGCTTGATCAGTGACAATTTCTTGCGATGCTCCATACCTAGTGAAGATCTCTTCAGACAATAATTTGGCCACATTCCCATCTCTGGCAAATTGGAAGGCCTTGACTTCAACCCATTTTGTCAAATAATCAGTGCAAACTAAAATGTACTCATTATTAGAAGCTGGTGAAATCAGCCCAATGAAATATAGCCCCCATTTGTCAAATGGTACTAGTGCCATCTATGGTTACAGAGGCATCTCATATGATCTTGTTGGCCTACCCATTCTCTGACATCTATCACAACTCCTCGTGTACTTAATTGCATCCTTATTAAGAGTTGGCCAATAATAGTCTGTTGTTAAGATCTTGAATGTTGTCCTTTTAGCTGCAAAGTGACCCCCACAGGGCTCATCATGACAAGCTTTTAGGATGTCAAAGACCTCATCTTCTCTTATGCATCTCCTCATAATATAGTCTAGACTAGTGTAGAATAAATAACCAACAATCCAAGAATATGGAAAGCTTTTATGTACTAATTGTCTCCTTTCTCTTGGGGAGAAATGTGATGGTATCTGCCCTGCTACCAAATAGTTAGCAATATTAGCAAACCATGATGTGTGTATATTAAGAGCAAACAAATGCTCATCTGGGAAAGAGTTGTCCACAACACCTTCTTCTATTTCTGTAGGCAATCTAGACAGAAAATCTGCCACCACATTAGCTTTCCCTGGCTTATCTGCTATTGTTATATCAAACTCCTGTAGTAAGAGAAACCATCTAACTAGTCTTCCCCCAACCACTAGTTTGTTCATTAAGTACCTGATTGTAGTATGATCTGTATGGATAAAGACTTGGTAACCAGTTATATAATGCCTAAACTTGTTGATAACATAGACAACAGCCAACATCTCTTTTTCTGTGACAGTGTAATTGAACTCTGCTCCTTGTAAGTTTTTACTGATATAAGAGATAGCATACTCCTTATTACCTTCTTTATATCCTAATATAGCTCCTACAACAAAATTAGAAGCATTAGTGTGTATGTGGAAAGGTAATGTCTAATTTGGTCCTCCCAAGACATGTGCTTTTGTCAAAGTTACCTTAAGTGTGTCAAAAGAGTGCTAACATTCTATGGTCTAGTCAAATTCCATGTCCTTTGTGAGCAGAGTAAACAAAGGTGCTGCCAGTTTGTTGAAGTCCTGTATAAACCTCCTATAATACCCTGCATGGCCAAGAAAACTTCTGACATCTTTTGGTTTCCATGGTACAAGAAGTGTAGAAATTATCTCAATTTAATTGGGATCCACCTAAATACCATCACTGGATATAAAGTATCCTAGAACAACCCCTTGAGTCATCATCATAAAGAATTTTTCATGACTCAATGATAGAATATGTTCTTGATATCTTTCTAGGACCTTCTCTAAATTATTGAGTATTGTTTCAAATGTGTCTCCATAGGTGGTAAAATCATCCATGTAGATCTCTATAGAATCATGAGCATAGTCTGAAAAGATACTTAGTACTGCCCTTTGGAAAGTGGTTGTGGCATTGCATAATCCAAAAGGAAGGACAGAATAAGCATATGTACCCCAAGGGCATGTAAATGTGGTCTTATCCTAGTCTTCTGGAGCTATTTTTATCTTATTATAGCCAATAAAATCATCTAAGAAGGAGAAATACTTTTTACCTACTAGGGAATCAAGTACTTGGTCAATGAAAGGTAATGGGAAATGATCTTTTCTGGTGGTTGTGTTAAGTTCCCTGTAATCTATACATAGCCTCCACTTGCCTCCTTTCTTAGGGACAATAACTAAAGGTGACACCCATTCACTATCAAAAATAGGGTAAATGAAGCCAGCATCAAGGAGTTTTTATAGCTTAGTTTTAATTATGTCTTGTAGGGTAGGATTCATTCTCCATTGTGGCTACCTTATTGGCTTGAAACTATCATTTATGTAGATCTTATACATGCACAAATCTGGATCAATTCCTTTCATGTCATTGTAATCCCATGCAAAAGTTGATACATGTGCCTGTAGCATAGTGTTTAGGGAAACTTGTTGTTCCTCAGTTAGAGCATTGTTAATATTCAGCATTTTGCCTGGCATGATTTCCAATTTTTTAGAAGCTGGTTGGACAGATGAAAGGTCACATCCACTTATGTTGGGAACACGTTCCTGAGGTAGTAGAGTGGAAAAGTTGGGATAATTCCTTTGAGAAATGTGCAGGTATGATATTCTACAATGGATTTTGCAAACATGACAAACAGTCTTGTTGTTGTGGGTCCCTACCGCAATGGTTCTGTATAACGTGGTCAATTAAGTCATCCTCATCTTGGGTTGCTAACAAGGGACTGCACTCAATGGTCATGAGAGTTTGCAAGGAATAGTGGTCTTCTTCTTCTTCTAAAATAGGCCATATGATTTGCTCCAGATTGTCATGAGGTTGAGCTGGTGGATAGAGGACCAATTTCTTAGTTATAGTTCCATTTGAGATTATCATGTTTCTAGACCTACAACCTATGAATGCATCTATTGTTGCTAACCATGGTATGCCTAAGATAAGTGGATAACCTGCAAGATTGACTTTTGGTTGCAAAACTATGAAATCTAGAGGGTACTCCCATGAGTCTAATGCTATGACTATGTCCTCAATGATCCCCTCAGGTTTTACTATTGACCTATCTGCCAATTGTAAAATAGTTATTGTAGGCCTCAGGTTGGGTAGCTGAAGTAGTTGCATTGTTTCTTTAGTCATGACATTGATGGTTGCCCCTAAGTCAATCAAGGTATTTTTTAAGATAGTTCCATTAACCTGAACATCCACTACTAGACTGCCAGGGTTTGTGTATTTAGGGACAATTATGTTCCCTAGCATGATATCAGAAAGGTTCCCTAGGACATGGACTGTCTAAGGGTCCTTCTTCTTCCTTCCTGGTTTCTTAAGACAAAGGTCTCTCACTGTCTTAGTGTAAATTGGAATGTCCTTGATAGCTTGGATAAGGGGTATATTGATACTGACATTTTTAAGTTGACCCAATAAGTCTGTCTCTGCTTGGGTTTGATGTTTTGGAATGGAAAGACATTCAGGGAAAGGAGGCTATGGATTTGAGATAGTCTGATTTACCTGATTTAATTCAGGTTCTAGAGGTGAATTGTCTAATGTTTCATCTATGGGCTATTCATCCACCACCTCAGTGATTTGGGGAGATGAAGGCCCAGCTAATGTTTACCCTAAACTGAGGTGGAGATCACTCACCTCTAGCGCATAAGTGGGGTATTGAATATCCTCATTAGTGTATGCCTATTGAATAGGATTGTTATTGGGGTTAGGTGCAGGTTGGGCAGGAAGTTGTGGTTCTCTTGGTGATTGAGTTGTAGGACTGGATGGATTTGGCATAATGGCTTGTTGTTGTGGTTGAGGAGGCAGCAAGGGTTGTGAGTAATTCATGTTTTGGTTTTGTCATTGATGTCCCTTTTGCCATTGTGGTTGCCATTGGTTTTGTTGTATTGGCCATTGAGGGTTGTAGTTAGGTCCTTGGAAATTTTGTTGGGGCCATACATCTGGTTGTTGTTGATTCCAGTTTTGTTGAGGGTTTTGCCATTATTGAGGGTTTTGTCATTGGTTTTGGGTATTTGGCCAAGGCTGAGGGTTCCAACCAGAGAAATTATGATGACCTACTGGAAATGATGTATTGAAAGGTAGAGGATCTTGTGGCATGCCTTGTCTTTGTTGCCATGGTTTCCTTTGTGCAACATAGTACAGTTGGCCATATTCACCTTCAATTGGTTGAAAGTGTGGTTTCTCTGACTTATCTTTTGTAATACTTGCCACCCTTCTGTATTTGCAATTGGCTTTCCTTTATCTGCAATTGGGATAGTACTTAGTGAGTATTGCATCAGCCTCCTCCTACTTCTTCTTCAAATGTAGAGTATCCAGTTGAGTAGCTAGGTGACTGATAATATCTTCCTTCATGTTGGTCAACGGGTTGCTCAATTCCACCCTTGAGACTGAATTAGATGCTTTGCCAATGGTGGATGTTCTCTCTCCCCTTGTCCTCCTGGTGAAAGTCCTTTAGTAGTTTCTGCAAACTCTGCAGACATATTCAAAGGGTAATTGAGATATATCTCCCACCCCAATAAGATTAAGGGCATCCATGCAGTCATCACTAACTCCTCTCAAGAATACAAGCTTCAAAGATTCATATGAGAGTTTATTCTATGGATTTTTCTTTAGGCAGAACTAAAACCTTTCTACATAATCCTCCAATGGTTCATCCTCTTTTTGAGTCATCCTGAACATGTCATCTCTTCTCCTATCAATTCCTCTGCAATAATCTTGGTATTTCTCCAAGAACTTTGTTTTCATTGTGTCCCAATATGGAATAGCATCCTTGTCTAGTCCCATAAACCATCTTAAAATAGAATCCTTCAAAGTAGCAGGAAATAGCTTAAGCCTATGAGGATCAGTGGTGTAGTCATAACTTCTACATGAGACATCAAACTCGAACAAGAATGTATCTAGATCTTCAGTCACCAAGCCATAGAAGACCGGTAATGGTGAAGGAGGTATATTCTTCAGAGCAGTAGCCCTCTCTTGGTTGGTAATCAAAAACTCAAAGGTCACATGCTCAGGTGGATCATCCACTGCATCAGCCATGGTTAGGAAGGTTAGATTTATGTGTTGTCAATAGCTGTTGATGAGAGGGAAGATTCTTCTTCAGTAATACCCTTGTTCTGATCAATATATTCACCAATATTTGTCATAGCTTGTTGGTTTGATGGAAGAAACCTTCCCAAAGCGTCTCTCTGCCTCTGCATACAATAGGTGTGACTTTGTGTAGCAACGGCTCATGCACAATGTTAGTGAACTTTTCTGGTATTTGGTGAGGTAAAACCTAAGTTGCATATCTTCTAAAAGCAAAATGTTGAACTAGGAAGTCTTAGAGATAAAAGGAACTAGTCTCTGTCGAAAATAGTGCCATCCCCGAAAACAGTGCCAAAAATGTAGTGTCTTTACTATGTCTAGTAAACTTGGTGGTAATCACACAATTCAAAGGAAGAACCTACTAAACCGTCCACTATTACCCTTGAAAAGACCATTGAATCATCAACTAGGGCTAGTAACCTTGTGATGGCACTAGCACTATATGTGCTTTCAAAGATCAAACTATTCTAACTTATCTAGTACAGTATCACAAATCCAAACTACTTAATGGCACAAGTCAGTAATGCTACTACTATTGCTAAAGGTACTTGCAATGTAAGACTGTAACAATAACTGTAAAGGAATGAATTCTAAGAATTAGCTTGGTACTAATAACTTATCCTATCCTCTGGAGTATCACAAGTCAAGTGAACTAAATAACTTAAGAATCTAATTGATCTTGCATTCATGAAATAACTGCTACAACAATAATAACATGCAAGAAATAAAGTGAAGGCCAGTTATCCTGAGTGGCCCTTGCTCAGGTGACTGCCTCACTACTTTTAACTCAAATCTAGTTCTCTAAATCAACACAATCATATTGATTCTAACATGCATTACACAATCTTTTCAAATCACATAAAATCTTGTTGAACTGTAGTATTCATAACTCAATCAAAATAACATTGTATGCATAATCTGGAAAAGATTCAAATAGCTATATCTATGACAAAGCAAAAACTATTCAAACTTAACTTAACTAACTAACTTGTACCTTGACCACCGAACCATACATATAGGCACGGGGTAGTTTATTGAAATAGGTCTCTTAACTGTAAACATAAAACACCACTCTGCATGAACCAGAGTGTAATGAATGCTAACAATAATAACTGAAAAAAGAAGGAAAGAAGTGTCCTAATAAAATTAGAACTCTTTATTGAAACAGGGGAACGTGGACTGGTTGAATCAGTCCTATTGGTCTTCTAGTTGCAACAAAATCCTTCAAGCTTCAAATCATCTTTATTGATTACCATCACAATGCATGATTATCTCCATCAAGTGTCTTCATGTCATGGTTCTTGCACTTAGTTGAGTCTAGAATCTTTCCTGCTCTGTGCTTGGAAATGCTATGGCTGCAGGTTGCACCTTGCAGTTGTTTCAGGTTATAGTCCTTCCTCTTTTAGCTACAGGGTTAGTCCATAAACATGTACAAAATACTAGCAACCATAATCAAGACAAACATTCTCAACAATCCATGCATTCCCACATATAACATACAATTTCATCATATTATAATCATATCTCCATATACTTAATTAACCAAGTTCAAGTGTGCATAATGATCACAAGGGATAACATAACATAAAAATATGCTTAAAATAATGTATGGAAATGTCTTTCAACTTGCATAAGACTATAAGAAAACAGGCTAATAACTAGGCTCATCAGTCATGAAGCCCCCAAAAGACATAACAAGGCCAGTGAAACCATTGCTTCAGTGACTCATGGGGATGGTACTCCTACTGACAGGGAATGGAAGAGTCTTAAGGAAAGATTCAATTGTATGGAGAAGTAGGAAGATATCTCTAGTAACCTTTAGGAAATTATGTTCTTCAGTAAGAATATAGTTAAAAACTCGGCCACTAATCTGTTCATTTTGTAAAATGAACTCTAGAAAATAAGACTCCAAAGAATAGAGGATGGCCCCATATCTGTTGAAGGTCTAGCTAGGAGGATGCATGCTAGGACTACGAAGGCTGCTAAGGATAAAACTAATGTGGAGAATGACACTATTGAGGTCTCCTTCCATGAGAAGGTCAAGTTCCTTGCCAATGAGTGTAAATTTGCCTTTGGTTTGAAGGTGCTAGACAAGCAAGGCTAGCCTCCCGCTCTATTGTGCTCTCTTTGTTCCTACCTGTTCCTTTGTTGTTCCACATACTTTTGCTATGATAACCAAAGCTTACCATGTTTCCTATCTTTGTCTATCTCCATGCCTAAAATTTGTTTTACTGCTCCTAGATCCTTCATATCAAATGTCCTAGCCAACGTAACCTTTAACTTGTTGATCTTTTTCATGCTTTTTCTTGCTACAAGCGTATTGTCAACATATAACACCAAGATAATAAATAAATCATTTTCCAAACTTTTGAAGTAAACACAATGGTCATACTCACTTCTTGTAAAATTTTGGCTCACCATGAAGGAATCAAACTTCTTGTACCATTGCTTGGGTGATTGCTCTGGGCCATACAATGACTTCCTGAGTTTGCAAACAAATTTGCTTTTGTGATCCTGAACAAACCCTTTTGGTTGTTCCATATATATATCTTCTTCTAAATCTCCATGTAAAAATATTATTTGACATCTAGCTGCTCTAACTCTAGATCAAATAAAGCAACTAATGCCAATACTACCCGAATAGAAACAAGCTTAACAACTGGTGAAAAAAATTCATGGAAATCAATAAATTCCTTTTGAGCATACCCTTTTGCTATCAGTCTTGCTTTGTACTTTTCAACTTTATCATCAATAGATTTCTTCAGTTTGTAGATCTACTTGCAACCAACATTTTTTCTCCCCTTTGGAAGTTCTACCAGGTCCCATGTTTTATTCTTCGCCAAGGCAAACATTTCTTCTTTCATTGCTATTTTCCATTCAGCATTTTCAATATCATTCATTGCTTCCTGATAACAACTAGGTTCCCCATCATTAGAAATCAAAGCAATTGATAACTTATAATCATCATACCCGTGTAGATCTCCTTAGAGTTGGTTGTTGCATTTCCACATTTTCCTGTATATTTTCTGCATCATCATCTTCTTCTTCAGAAGCTTCTTCTTGCTGCCCCTTTTCTAAAGATGGTTGAGTTTCTAACTGAATTTGTTGATGTTCTGGTACTTGTTCCTATTCCATTTCAACTTCTACTATGTCTGATTTTATGAGAGGAGATTCATCAAAAAACTACATCTCTGCTAATGATGATTTTATGGGTAGTAGGATCCCACAATCTATATCCCTTAACTCCATCACCATAACCAACAAAGACATACTTCTTTCTCTTGGGGTTCAATTTAGAACATTGATCTTTTGAAATAAGACCATAAGCATCTGATCCCATAGAGATTCAGAAGCATTAGGATGGCTTTTGTTTAGGCAACTATATTTTAGTTTTTCAATATTTTTTTCTAGTTTTGTCTACATCCTAGTAATTAGCATTTTTAGAGGCCTTCGGAGTGGAATTTGGGGTCAAGACTTTCATCAGTTGGTTTGAGCGGTAGCCATAGGCAAGGCTTGATGCAACTCAATCTAGATCTTCAAGAGATCTTCCCAACGAATCTGAAAAGTCTAGATTTTGACTAGCTGGCTAGAAGTTATGACCCTGCCTAGTGGGGTCCTGAATTTAGTAATTTTTTTATATTTTGAAAATTTGAATTTTAGTAGTTTTTGTCACCTTCCAACTATCCATTTCAAATTCTACGAATAAGGTGACCTTTCACATTCTTTCTCATTGTATATAATCAACTTTTGATGCAATAAGAAATCCTCTTTGGTTGCCTACAACTCTTTACAAGTTCTGCACATTGAGCATTTGTCTATTTTCACAATACCACAGGCTCAGTGCTAGGTATTGTTATCTGAATTCTCCATTAAAATTTAGATCAGTGGTATCAGAGTGGTTCACTCCTATATGTCATATCATACGCAGTCTAGTTATCAAAGGTTGGGATTGCAGACAAGAGACCCATCAGATTACCTACCCTTGAGACGCACATGACCGAAGATGGGAGAACAAGGAGATGGTACAAGAAGCTTTGGCAAAGCAATGTGAGGATATGATGATTGAATTCTCTTGAATCCTCCAATGAAATCATCAACCATAAGATGCAGCTGGAGCGCCATTTCATGGTCACACCCCATTCAAGGTACAAATAAATTTTGACATTCCAAATTTTGAAGGAAAAATTAATGCAGATGCTGTTGATGATTGGCTATCAAAACTAGAGAAATATTTTTATGTAAACCACTTCACAGATGTTGAGAAAATAACCTTTGCACTCCTCAAATCTGAGGAACATGTGAAACAATCTTGGGAGAATAGACTACTAGCCAGAGATGATGGCCTTGACAGCCAAGGATTTGAAACGTTGGAGGATGACAATCCCACATGGGTAGAATTTGTGGAATACATCAAGGAGGAATACTGCCCTGAAAATTCATATGAGGAGAAGTACATACAATGGCAATTACTTTGACAAAAGAAGGACCAATCTGTTCAAGATTATACAAATACATTTCATGTACTTTCTATAAAATTGGGAATTCGTGACACAGAAAAGCATCAGGTATTGAAGTATCACAATGGGATCATTTCATTGTTGATAGTGGAAGCCAAAAGAATTTGATTTCTACTGAAATTGTGAAAAGATTGAATCTTCAAACAACACGACATCCACAACGATATCATATGGGATGGGTAAGTCAGGGACAAGACATTCTGGTGAATAAACAATGTCGCTTACCTTATTCTATCAAGCCATTCAAAGATGAAGTGATATGTGATGTGGCACCTTTGGATGTATGCGATGTATTGTTGGGGCACCCATACATGTACAAGCGACATGGAGTCTATCAGTCAAGGCCATGCAGTGTTACCATCAAGTTGGGAGAAAAGAGGTATCGAATACCTGAGGTAAGTCCTGCAAAACCAGTATCTTTGATTACTGCAAAACAATGTAAGCATTTGATTGCTCACACTGGAAAATTTGTCCTTCTAATGGTTCGACCTGAGGAGGCAAGGTCCGTTGTGGCCAGCAGTCATACCAAAGTGTCCACTACCACAATTGAATAGAAATAGATGGAGAAAATATTGTCAACATATTAGGATGTATTCAATTCACCAATAGGGGTACCACTGCACTGCCAAGTCAAGCATTGGATTGATCTAATTCTAGGGACACCATTACCAAATGGGCCACTATACAGAAGGTCAGTTTTGGTGAATGAAGAAATCTAGCGGTAAATTCAAGAGTTGATCAAGAAAGGACACATTCGCCCAAGTGCTTCACCATGTGGAAGTCCAATTGTTTTGGCCAAAAAAAGGATGGAACGTGGAGACTTTGTATTGATTATCAAGCTCTCAACAAGATCACTGTGAAGAACTGATATCCACTCCCTCGCATTGATGATTTGCTGGACCAACTTAGGGGGGCCCAAAACTTTTCACCAAAATTGACTTGAAATCTGGATATCACCAAGTCCTAGTTGAGCCATTAGATGTGTGGAAGACTGCTTTCAAATCCAAGGAAGGGTTATTTGAGTGGCTAGTCATGCCTTTTGGCTTGACCAATGCCCCTACCACATTCATGAGATTGATGGATGATGTCCTCAAACCATTCATTGGTTCTTTTGTTGTCGTCTATTTAGATGAAATACTCATCTTCAACAAAACATGGGGTGACCATCTACAGCATGTTCAACAAGTGCTTTCAACCTTGCAACAACACAAGCTATATGCTAACAGAGATAAGTGTTCTTTTCGTATGGAGAGTATTTAGTACTTGGGATACATTGTAGATAGAACGGGTGTTCGTGTGGACCCTCAAAAGATATAGGTTCTCAAGGATTGGCCATCTCCCAAAAGTCTCATAGAACTTCGTAGCTTCTTGGCTCTAGCTTATTTCTTTCAGATATTTGTACTTGGTTTTTCACATTTGGCATGGCCTATGAATTAGGCACTGAGGGGAGGACCAAGGGCAAAATTCTGCTAGACAGAGGTACAACAGAAAGCATTCATGGAGTTGAAGAGGAGGCTATGTTTTGCACCAGTACTAGCACTTCCAGATCTCTAACAATATTTTCAAATTGAAACAGATGCTTCAGGCTATGCACTAGGGGCAATTCTCATGCAGCATGGGCACCCAGTTGCCGACCACAGTGAGACTTTCTCTAACACAGTGTGTAAGTACCCCACCTATGACAAGGAGTTGTATGCTATTGTGCAGGCCTGCAAACAGTGGAAACACTACATTCTGGGGAAGGATGCTATCATTCACATGGATCATAAACCTCTGCAATTTCTACAAACACAAGGAAAGCTACAAAATGATAGGCATCAAAGATGGTCTGCCTACTTGCAACAATAAGGAGCTACTAACAAAGTTGCAGACTGTTTGAGTAGACCTTCGATCACAGCCTTAACAACAATATTGGATTCTTGTGGCCACCACACAATAGATTGACCTCAATTGTATGGCACAGATCCTAATTTTCTTGAGATCTAAAATAATCTAGCAGAGGGAAAACAAGCCATTGATTTCTACTTGAAGGATGGGATTCTCTGTCACATGGGACACATATGTGTTCTAGCCAAGGAGCGACAAAAGATGATATGGGAGGCACACTACAACCATGTTGCAGGACACTTTAGGGTGGAGAAGACCATTGTTGTACTTTAGAGGTATTTTTATTGGCCCAAATTGAGACATGATGTCATTTAATACATCCAATATTGTACTACTTGTGCCATTGCAAAGCCTGCCAATCATAAACAAGGATTGTATACACCTCTTCCAGTCCCTGACAAACCTTGGCATTTAGTTTCAATGGATTTCATGTCCAGACTACCTTCTACCAGACGTGGGCATGATTGTGTAAATGTGGTGGTAGACAGGTTTTCAAAAATGGTTGTCATATTGGCTTGCAAGAAAGGAGTCTCTGCAGAAGAAACTGCCAAGATTTTCGTTGAGAATGTTTGGGTACACTTTGGATTGCCACAAACCATCACATCTGACAGGGATAGTAGATTTCTTAGCAATTTTTGGTCAGCACTTTGGGCCTTGATGAACACAAAGTTAACAAAATTCACTGCCTTCCACCCCCAAACAGATGGACAGACTAAGGTGGTGAATCGGATGATCATTCACATTTTGCGGATGTACCATTCCAAACATCCTCGGACTTGGGATGAAAGCTTGCCATATGTACAGGATAGTTACAATCGAGCACTACATGGTTCCACAGGGCACAGTCCCTTTGAGGTATGCCTTGGCTACCAACCACTAGCTCCAATTGATGTAGCATTGCCAACTATGTTGAGTGACCCATCAACACATTCAGAAAAAGAGGTAGACAGGGCAACTAAGTTTGTGGAGAAGGTATGCCATAGTCAACAACAATTCCATGAGATACTACAATATAGTAATTAGAAATACAAGGAGAGACATGATCAACATCGTACACCTCATCAGTTTAAGATTGGGGACAAGGTTTGGCTTCATATTCAAAAAGAAAGACTTCAAGGGCCTCATAAGAAACTTTTTTCTATTTGATATGGTCCATACACCATCCTCAAACAAGTTGTTGAAAATCTTTTGAACTCAATCTGCCATCTTTTCTTGGACTACATCCTGTTTTCAATGTTGAATTATTGTGTCCTTATTTTCCACCATTGTTGGACACTTCAGAGGTTGTAGAACATATAAGTTGCTCAGAGTTTAATCCAAACACTACTGCCCCTCTCACATGTGATCAGATTACTGATGTCGTGGTGAAAACATTGAAGAAAAAATAGATTCCTCTCTATCGGGTGGTACAGGTAGGACAACTTCCATGTCAGGGAAAATGGTTCACTAAGGACCAGATTGAGAAGAAATTTCCTCATCTACTGTAACACACAGGTGTAATGGGGCCCATTGTCTCTCAAGGGGGAAGCAATGATCCCATGGAGATTTAGAAGCATTAGGGTGGAATTTGTTCATGCAACTATATTTTAGTTTTTTAGTATTTTTTTCTAGTTTTGTCTACATCCTAGTAATTGGCATTTTCAGAGGCCTTCGGAGTGGAATTTGGGGTCAAGACTTTCATAGGTTTCTTTGAACAATAGCCGTAGGTAGGGCTCGATGCAACTCAATCTAGCTCTTCAGGAGATCTTTCCAACGAGTCTGAAAAGTCTAGATCTCGACTAGCTAGCTAGAAGTTATGACCCTACCTAGTGGGGTCCCGAATTTAGTAGTTTTTTGAAAATTTGAAAATTTGAATTTTAGTAGTTTTTGTCACCTTCCAACTATCCATTTCAAATTCCATGGATAAGGTGACCTTTCACATTCTTGCTCATTGTATATAATCAACTTTTGATGCAATAAGAAATCCTCTTTGGTTGCCTGCAACTTTTTACAAGTTCTACACATTGAGCATTTGTCTATTTTCACAATACCATAGGCTCAGTGCTAGGTATTGTTATCTAAATTCTCCATTAAAATTCAAATCAGCATCACAACCAAAAAATTTCATATTTGAGTAATCACAAAAATTACCTTTCCATACTTCTTTAGGAATCTTACAGTCTATTGCAATTGATGGTAACTAATTTACCAAATAGCATGTTGTATTGACTCCTTCTACCCACAAATCTTGCTCCAACTTGGCATTATTGAGCACGCTCCTTTCTCTCTCTAGAAGAGTCATGTTCATATGTTTAGCAATACCATTTTGTTGAGTGTAAATTGTGGTTTTATGCCTTTCGATCCCAGCTTCCTTGCAATAATTTTTAAATTCCAAAGATATGAACTCGCCTCCATTATCTGTTCTTAAACACTTGATTGACCTGCTAGTACTATTTTCAACCAGAGATATAAATTGTTTAAATATACTAGACACATCAGCTTTCCTTTTAAGAATATAGACCCACACGTTTCTAGAGTAATCATCTATAAATGTCACAAAATATGATGGTCCTCTAAATGAAACTATAGGGGATGGTCCCCAAACATCTGAATGAATATAATCTAGGATACCTTTATGATGCAGAGGGATAGGTAGTGGTTGATTAAAGTTCACACAATGAACTTGGATGTCAAGGCTTCCTTTTAAAGGTTTCCAAAGGTGAATTGCTTATGGGCCTACACAAGGCTTATTCAGGTGATTGATCTAGCCTAGGACCACACCTAGGTCCACCACACAGGCTGCTCAACACTCACCTTGGGGAGTCACTGCTCTACCCAATCAACCAACACATTCACCTTCAAGAACAACATTCCACTCCTAACACCTCTACTAGCAGGATCTCCATACAACATTTAACATAAGCTTGTCTAAGACATGAAGAATAACAAGGTCTCTGACCAAAAAAAACCCAAATTCTATGCCAATACTGACAGAGGACAGTAAACTGTGTGTGACTGTCATAAAAATAGGATTCTAGATTGGCACATTCCTTGTAGCCTAAGTAATGACTAAACTAGCATTAACTCCTCTAAACTCCAAATGACCCACACATCTGAATGCACATCCAAATACCCATCATGAATATGTACTCCACCCCACACATGCAGAACTGTATTGTACTGTTGGCGTTCAGAAACAACAAACTATTTTTTTCTTGACAGAGGCCTAATTTGAAGGTAGTGTGAAGGAAAGTGTGTCAACTCTGAATGCACTTGATCCAACAAGCTCCTGCACTAGTCAGTTTCCACCTTCTAACACAAACTCCACCATGTATTTGTCAAACCAATTGATTGTCTTTACCTTCATGCTGTTGTCCACCATTGGTTTCTCAACTTGTCACTGTGAAGACTAGCTAGATACATGCCAAACGCTTTGGAGAGGAGCATTCAACCTGCAAGACAATAAAAAACATAAACTCTACTCTATCTTCCTCCATCCCACCAAGAAATGGGCGATTACCTTCAGAGGACAGAGGAAGAAAGATTCATTTTGTCCCAAAACCCTAGGTATGGAGGGTTTAAACCAGTTTTTACAAAATAGATTGAAACAAATAGCACAAGATGTTTCAAGAGCTTAGACTACATGCAAATGGAAGCTACTTTGAAGATCTAAAACATTTTCCAAACCTTATTCCTTGAGCAGTCCGTACCAGGCCGTACAGAATGGTTGTCTACAACAAAAAGCAGAAAATCACTATTTTTATCTTCTAAAACTCCTCTCCTTCATTCATTATTGGCATGTTTATACAATATATTGTTTATAGAAAGTTTTTCTAACCTTTCCACTTCCATACTACCCATACAACTGCCCATGAAAGGCAGTGAAACGTTGGAAAGATGTTTTGTCTTCAAAAACACTAAGTTTCAAAAGAGAATGCCAAGAAAAATAGGCCTAAACTAACTTTAAAATGGACTAGTCAATTAAAATGACTAAGTCCTTATTACATAGCATGAAAATGGCTTTCAAAGCCTTAGAGGAAATCAAAAATAACAAGATCACAAAGCATGACATAGTCAAAAATGACTAAACTTGGAAGCTCCTGCACCACTTTACTTGTATGACTACATGTTTTAAACTTCTGTCTACATTGCTTTCCAAAGACACAATACTTATAGAAATTCAAGTTCAGAGACTTTAAATTTGGAACTTATGGTTTACCAGTACCTTTAACCCTTTCTCACTCATATGGCCCAATTACTGATGCCATAAATGAGTATATTCATTTACTTTTTTAGATACCACTGATGCTTCACTTATTTTAGTACTCCCTTTTAACTTGTAAAGGTTCCCTATATTTGTAGCCTTCATTACCACCATAATGCCCTTGGACACTTTCAGTGATCCACCTTGACAGGTAAATTTATAACCTCCAATATCCAAAACTCCCAAGGAAATTAAATTATTTTTAAGTTCTGGTACATATCTTACTTCTGCCAAAGTCCTCATAATACCATCAATCATTTTAATCTTAGTGCTCCCAATCCCAACAGTCTTACAAGAAACATTATTTCCCATAAGAACAACACCACCATCAATAGTTTGGTAAGAAGAAAACCAACTTCTATGTGCACACATGTGATGTGAAGCACTAGAATCTAATAACCATTCCTCGTGATATTATGAAATATTACAAACAGATAGTACTTCATCAACTGTACCTGAACTTGTTTCAACCTAAGTTGCTTCCTTTTTAGATTCATCATTGTCTTCTTTCCTCTTCCAACAATATTTCTTGAGATGCCCAATTTTGTTGCAATACCAACATTTTCCTTTACCCTTTTTACCTTTTGACTTAGATCTTGATGTACCTCTCGAATTTTCTGCCTCTTCTGTGGATCGACCTCTAGCCACTATTGCTTTTGAAGTAGATGTTTTTGTATTAGGTTTCCTCCGCACCTCCTCAGACAACAAAGCTTCCATAATAGAATCAAATTCAAGGGTGTCATTTGTGCTAAAGCTAATGGAAGTGACTAAGTGATTCCAAGATTCAGGCAATGAACACAGTAATGTAACTGCCTTGTCTTCATCTTCGATTTTTACACCCATACTAGTTAATTAGCATATATGAGTATTGAAAACATTTACATATCAGCAATTTCGATACCTTCCTTCATTTGCAAACTATATAGCTGCCTCTTCAGGTAGATTCGGTTTGTCAAGGATTTTTTCATGTAAAGGCTCTCCATTCTACTCCATAAGCTTGTTTTTGTTTCCTCTCCAATAATATTAAAAAGAACATCATCTTCCAAACACAACTAAATTGTGTTGAGAGCTATTATATCCAGATCTTCCCAATCCTCATCAGCCATATTCACATATTTCTTTGTCTTTCCTACCAATCCCTTGTGCAATCCTTGTTGCACCAACGAATCACGCATCTTGAGCCTCCACAACTCAAAGTTATTCTTCCCATTAAATTTCTCCACCTCAAACCTTGCATTCGAAACCTTTGTCATTTGATGTTGCAGAACAAACACCAAATCCTAACATAGCCCCTGCAAAATAAAAGCTTTGATACCACTTGTTGAGATTCCTCATATTTAAAGAATAAACTTAAAACCCATACTCGTATAATATTGTAGCACAAATTAGTTGTAAAGAAAATAGAGATAGTAACAAAATAATAAATAAATAGAATAAATGATCACACATCAATAACACAAGCATTTACGTGGTAAAACTCCAGTAATATGCCAAAGAAACATCCATGGGGCAAAGTATCGGTATTCTTATTGTTCAAAATAAAAATTACAATCCTCATGCAGCTGCAATTACAATTACTTGCCTTTTGAAAGGATACACAGATTAAAAAATATCTTCAACATAATTGCCTTCATCAAATTTAGAAGAAAGTGGTTTTTTCTTTCTTTCTTTAGGGAAAAACTAGATTTAAAACAAAAGATTTTTGTTTTCTTTCAAAGATAAGCTTCCTACTTTCTTTGCTTTATCTTGTTGACACAAATCCAACATCTAGTACATTGAAAATTGGCTTCTAGCCTAGTAACAAATGGTGTCATGCACTTCAACATTACTTCTTGCTTCATGCTAGTGCTCATCATTATTCCAACAATGTTTGCAAATAAACCTACGCAATGCTACTTCATGTGATCCCTAAGGATGGAAATTTTCCATAGACAAACAAGAACCATCCCTTGTGTCATAGTACAAAATACAATGAATAACTTTTCACTTTATTGTGCATTGTTTTTAAAGATTTGGATTTACTATATGAAGCACACATTATAATAGAACTTGCCAAGTTCACACCAACTAAGCTGTAATGTTCCTTTTTTTGGTGCATCAATTTTTGTGTGCATTATGCTTATTCTTAGTTCCTCAGAGGCTATCTGACATGTTTGGGAGACTCCAATGTTCTTGGAGTGGTCGTGGTTCAATTTGCAGAACAGTTATGTGTCTCAAGTCTTTGATTTCACCAAGGGATGGTTGAAGTTGTTTAATCAATGCATTTCTATTGCTTTATATGGCTTGGGACCATTATTCAGATAATTAATTAATATTTCACTAAGGTTGCCTAAGGTTATATTTAAGTATAACAACTTAGTGTAATATTAATGGGTTCCCTTCTGGAAATGGATTATTTTTCTATGGCATTGAGCTAAGTGGATGTACAAGGTTATAGTGTTGACTTCAAAAGTTTGATTGGGCTCTCGGATTACTCTCCAAGATTCTTGGAGAAGCCGTTTATTTATAATAAGTCACCCAGTTGACATCATTCTTCATCCCAAACATCATAGAAGGTAGTGGTATGATTTATTTTGCAATTCGCCTAAGTTTGGGATTTTCCACAAAGTTGGGTGATTTAATGAGCTATCTAATTATTATTTTCACTTAAGTCTCCTAAGATGAAAATAATTAAAAAGTGATTAAATGTTATAGCTCATTAGAAAGGGGAAAACATATTATTTTATCTAGGCACTTAAAAGTGAGCACTTAAGTGGAGATAAAATGAACTTATTATAAGTTTGAGAAAAAAAGTATTATTTCCAAGAAAGAATTAATTTCTTTTGTAACTCCCAAGTGCCTATAAAGAGAAGTGAGAGCTCATTGGAGAGGTTTTATGCTTGGATTTTGTATTGAAATGCTGTTGGGATTGAACCAGAGAGTTCTTCCTACCTTCTTGAGGATGAAAACCCTCTAGAGGAAGATCAATTTCGGTGGAGGAATATCCACCCTAGCTGGTTATGGGTGATTTCAAATAGAAATCACATATGACTTTCATGGAGCTTAGATGTATGATCAATTTTGTCTGAGAAAATGAGATAATGTTATGTTTTTGACTTTCTTGGAGAAGTATTGTATTGGTTTGCATTGAAGTGTGAATAAATGAATTCCATCCTTGATGGTCGTACAAATGCAGGTCGTACCAGCAAGAGTATATAGATTCATGTTTGGAGTGATTGAAAATCAATTTGATTCCTTATAATGGTTTGATTACTCTTTAAATTTGTGGATGCCTATGTGCAAATCAAATCCTTTGTGATCTGAGTACTTTTTGATGAGTTTTTGAAGGATCTGAACCCTCAGGGCCGTACGGACCTGAGTGAGGGAAGTTTGGTCTTTGAGCAGATCGCTTATCTTTTGCCTACCTTCTTCTTCCAATATGGATGTTCATGTTGATAACTGAGAGGGGGGGGTGAATCAGTTATCCTAATTATTTCCTTTATTGAACTTTCCTTTTAATTGAAGCAGCATAAAATCAAACATAAAACATTAACCATAAAACAAGAAACACATGACACAGTATTTTTGACGTGGAAACCCTGTTAAGGGAGAAAACCACGGGGTGATTAACCCAAAATTATTCTCTGTTAGAAGAATAGGAAATTACAAAGATGGCACTTGCCAATTAGGGCTCACTGCCCGAGCACACTGCTCACAAGAGGCCCACTGCCTACAAGAAGACACACTGTCTACAAAGTGATGAGAATCACAGTCTTGAACTGATTGGAAGCATCTGCATATGCTGGAGTTTAGTTCCGGTTAGGCTCAGTACACTGATCTGCTGCACTTCATCTTTCCTCTGTTCTTTATTCTGCTATCTTCCACATACCGGATCCTTTTTGCTACCTCTGCTCTTTCTCTGGACTTATTCGCATATCTCTCCCCACTAACACAACACTTCACAACTAAATCCATCCTCTATATATATCCGCACAAGTAGTTTCATCACCTTTCTAGTCGGCATCCGGAACAGTCTTAGTTTCTTACAAACTCTCATTCTGTCGGCTGAATCCTTCCTCACCAAGCAATGCGGATCAAGCATATACTTGTAGATATCATTAATCATGTCGGCCAAACATGATTCATGCCTTCACAACCTCTGTCATCAACGGTAACCCATCCGGAAAGTAGTCTGATACTCTGCCAGTCAGTTCTTCCTCTGTTTTCACTGTCTCTCAGGAATCCGGTACTCAACCATTCATATCTTTTTCCTTGTCCATCACCGGAGGCTAAATCCTTGGAATATACCACTCAAGGTAGTCCTCTTGACTTCCCCAAATCCGCACTGCACCAAGACACTTCCTCTGAGAGGTCCGGACCAATCTGTCGGACCTTGCCACATGCTCTGTTCTTCTTCACCGGACCACAACATTCTTTATTCTGACTTCCGGTAGAGACATATCATGTCTTGCGGATATGTGGGATGACCTTTGTTGCCATCAATGACAACAACCATGAATCCATATAGTGTCTCTTGCCAACAATCTCCCCCTTTGGCATTGATGGCAACACTTAGTGAAAAATGACTAAGTGTTTTCACTATGCTCCCCCTTTGCTGATGCTCTGTCTTTATATACAATTTCCGGAACTCCCCCTTAGTTGGATCCCTCATTTTTCACTGCTCCTCACTCCCCCTTTGACATCAATGGCAAAGGGTAGGGTCCGCATATCAAAATTTTCAAAAATTTCTTATACTTAGCCGCATATTTACATACTCACATATATTGAAGAATGTCTGCAAAGGATGTCTGTAATTGAATCATTTCGGTAGCCCAACTTTGCTTCATTCTGTCCAAAATTGAAATGTGACCACTTAACAAAAATGCAAACGCTTCTGCCCGCTTGAGATCTGTCGGATCTTTTGTTTGGGCGGTGGTCCTAGCATCACTGATGGCCTCATGCATGGTTTCCAACTTAGGGATTATAATCCTTCTAAGTTCTCCCATCCGGTTGGTGATGTTCTTCCTTTCCTTCTCAAGATTCTTTATTTCGTTCAAGACTGCAATAGTCTGACATTCTTGATTTATTATAGAGGAAGAGAGAGGATCAAAACTTTGAGATAAGCTTTGTAGCTTATCCTGTTCCTCTTTTATTTTCTTGTCAAATGCTGCTGTTGCCTTTGACCAGGATATACAAAATTTATAGATATCACCGCCATCCTTAAGAGCATTCTCTAAGCTCTTTATTCCAATGCTTACAATCTTTTTGTCTTTAGAGATTAATTCTAATATCTCTGAAAATCTCTTATCCAAAAATTCCTTCCGGACCTTTTCTTCAGCTGATTTTTCTAAAGAATCAAAATGTGTATCAACACTGCTGACTAAGGTTTTTAGATTACCGGAAGTGGAGGCTGTCGGATCTATCTGGATTGATGGCATGATCTTCACAAGTACTCCGGAAGCAGCCTCTATCAACTCACAGTCTTCCATATGAGACTTCAGGAGCTTTTCATTTGCCTTGGCATTTGCAAATGAAGCTATCTTCATTGTTTGTACCGGAGAGAGAGAGTCAAAATCAAATGGACCTTTGAGAAGCTCCGGTTCATCAATCTCTAGAGTTTCTTTACTCAAAAATTGTTGAACAGTTTGTGCAGTGTCTCTTGCCGGAGACAGATGTTTCTTTTCTTCTGCAGTCTTAGAACTGTCAACCTCTTTGTCTTTCACCACTGCTTCCTTCTCCTGTAGTTGCTCTTCTTCTTTGGATCCGGAGACTGTAGGGGAAACCGGAGGAGAGATGCTAACTTGTTCATGGGCCACTTCTTCTTGAGCAGAGGGTCCCAAGTCCTCACTTGTCTGTTCAGGGCTCACTTCTTCCGGAACAGAAGATTCCAAATCAGCAGCTGTTTCTGCACCTAAGTCCTCTACAACAGGAAGATTGAACCTTTTGAAGGCCTTCCGGAGGATCTCTTCTGTTTCTTGGGCCACTTTGTCAGTCTCACCAAGCATGAGTTGATTCATCCTGGCTTTGCTTCTGAACTCATCTTTACAGTCCTTGAAGATAATGTTCATTGTCTTGGGATCAATTTGAGGATATAGCTGAATAGCTATCTGCTCCCGGATCTCAAGATCTTTAGCATGAGCATTATTTTTTCTCACTTCCATTTCCTTTTCTAGGCTTTTAGGAATAAGAGATATTATTTCAATGAAAGCCTTATTATATATGTTAAGATATTTCACTGTGGCCTCCTGCAGAGTCTTTTGGTCGGCCTCACTGAAGTCATCATATGATTCAGTCATTGGTTGAAGGTTTCCATCCACCGTGACCGACTTGATTATGCTCTCTAGTGACAAAGTGGGCTTTTCAACAGTTACCTCTGCCATTTCCTCCTTGTCTTGGCCTGTGGAGGGCTTACCGGATCCTTTCTTTTTCTGTTTCTTTACTTCTCTTACTCCTTCATCTGATTCTGTCTCCTCTTCATCCTTTTGGCTTCCATAAGCCCTTGTGGCTTTTGCCTTTGATCTCTTACCGGATGCCTGGACTTCCGGTTTTGAACTTTTGGTTGAGGGAGGTGCAGATCTCTTTGTTGATCTGGTCCGGGTGGGAGCTCCAACCGGAGCACTTTCTTTGCTTTTCTCTTCTTCCTCGGCCTTCCTCCTCTTTTCCCGGCCGGCATCAAGTGCCTCCTTTGAGATACCTAGGCCTTGAGCAATGTGCTCTACTTCTTTTCTTACCTTTCTTTTAATCTCAGGTTCCCTGAGTTCTACATGTATCTTTACACTCAGCTCCTCAAAGGTTCCAAACCTTTCTGCCTTAGGATCTTTGGGCTGACTTAGCATGTGTTGAACATGCAGCTCCACTATCTGTTCATCAACTTCATACCCCATGGGCATGATCCAGACAGTCCTTGGCTCCACTGCCTCCATTAGGCACTGATCAGTGTCAACCATAAAGCACACTGAGTCCTTGTATTTCTCAATGAGAGACTGGGGAATTCTCTCTCTTGCTTGCATCATGCTCTGAAAGTTTTTGAAGTATCCCCATAGAGCTGTATTTCTCGCTTTTGCATCCCCAAGTCCATGCAAATAGTCTCTTATCTGGACTACAACAGGTTTGTCATTTTGCCATACCCATCCACTTGTTCCGGGTAGCTCATTCATGAAGTAGAAGAATAGACATACAATCAGAGTACCATACTTAAAGGAATTCTTCTTATCCTTCTTGATTTTCTGTATGTTTTCCATTAATTGGCTTAGTAGTAGTTCGCAGAGATCATATTCTGCATTCTTTCTTAACATTTCATAAGCAGTGTATATTGCAGTTCCGGATACAGAATTCTCCCTGCTGGAGTGATAGATCTTGTATCCTATTATCATTGATGCATATTTGATATCCGGATCGGAGATGTCTTCAATGGTCATTGCCCTTTTGTCAAATTTTGATCCGGTGGCCTCAGTTACAATGTTGTTCTTGACAGATTTGAGGATAGGTACTCCTCCGGAAGAGTGTAGGCCAGTTACTGCTCTAATTGCCTCTTTTGTGATCTTGCAGGGTCTATCTAGCCATAGAAAGTTGTCATGCATTCTGCTCAGTACATACCGGACCCATTCATCCTCTTCAAAACAGGGGAAATGAATAAATTGCTCAAATTGTTTCTTCTGAATATCCTTATACTCTGGTTTAAGCTCATAGGCATTGTCAATCAGCTGCTTGTGATAGAGGTCTCTTAATTTGAATTCCCCAAATTCCTCAATGTTTGCATGTATGTAAACCCTAATGTCTTCGGTGTGTAAAACTCCGTGGGGAACACTAGAGAAGGCTCCTAGTGGGTCTACCTCCAATGATTTGTAGGGATGTTTCTTGAATGAGGGGCGAGGTCTATCAGAGATCTTAACTATGTTTGGAGTAGCCATTCTTCAAAGATTTGCAGTGAGGTAACGAAAAACAGAGAATACCTTATGCGCCTTCGGTTTGCACGGAGTGGTTGGATTGATTTCTTTATACAATAGCTTTGGCAGGAGATCCTTGGTGCTTGATGAACCTTGTTGCAGAGCTCCACTTTTCGCTTCTTCTCGAGTGCAGAATGAGCAAATGACCTTTGAGAAATCCCTTAAATTGCTCCGCGAACCCTAATACCTGTCTGCAATAAATGCTTCACCTACATCATTCCGGTTTGCCTTGTCTGGATAGCTTGGAGTATCCTGGATTAGTCCTGATCTGTGGATATCATCCGGATCTTTCAATCATGAATAAATCGAGATAGCATATTACAAGATCATCTCAAACACTCTGTCCAATCCGCAGAACAAGATAGTGCATTTCCGGATCTTTCCGGACCTTTTTGTAATCCTCTATCATACCGGAGCATCTCCCTGAACAGGTCTTATTTGATTGATCACAGCTTCTTCATAACTTCATGCGGACCTCTGAAAACTTGACTGAAGTATCTCAAGACTCATATCTACAAACCCTTTGATCCGCATCTTGTGCCACATCCGGTACCACTTGTTTGGCTGGGGGAACAAGATTTTCTTTGAGTCTCCCCCTGAGCCTGAGCTCACCTTTTAATTTCCGGAGGAAATATCAGCACCAGAGTCTGGTGCGGATCCAACCTCTATATTCTCTGAACTTTTCTTCACCCATATCTTGCTCATCTGATTCCTAACCTCTTCCGCATTCATCTTTTGTTTACCCTTGTCTTGATTCTGATTATACACCGGACCTCTTTTGTCCTGATTCTTGTTTCTGCAAACTTTAGCATTATGACCGGACCTATTGCAGATTTGGCAAATAACATTTCTTTGCATATTTGACTGATATCCTCTTGATCTGCATTGATTAGCCATATGACCTACTCTATTGCATGTGAAGCATCTACCTTTGAATGATTTGTTTACTTGCATACTTCTGCATTCATGGGATTTGTGTCCATACCTTTTGCAGTTGAAGCATTGTCCGGAGAAGGATGAATTAATCTGATTCATTCTCATTCTGCACTGATTAGCTTTGTGACCAAAGTGGTTGCAGCTGTGGCAGTATCCATTGAAGGATGGATATCTTTGAGCATTTGGTTGTCTTACCAGAGGTCTTCTAGGCCTGCTTCTTGGATTTTCTGATCCAAGATTCTTCTGACCGGATCCCGAGCTTTCTCCTTTCTCATATCCCAAACCATACTTGTCATCTGTCCTCTTTTGACTTCCAAGAAGAACTTCAAGTTGAGCAGAACTTATCTTGAATTTTTCTTTATATTCATTTGTTGTTTGAAGGTCTCTTTTGAGAGAGGCAATTTGATCTTCAAGTTTTCCTTCATTATCTTTGGCATCTTCAAGATCAGATTCAAGATGTCTGATAATCCTGTCCATCTGGTGGCATTCTTCTGATTTTTCTTTAAGAGATTGTCTTAGATTGTCTTCAGCCTTTCTTTTTTCTTCAATCTCTTGAGTAAACTTTATAGTTCCTGATTCCATTTCATGTCTTAACATAATGACTTCTTTTGATAACTTTTCACATAACTTGGTTTGCTCAGTCAATTCTTCATTTGTATTGCTTTCTTCACTTTGTCTTGCCAACTGTTGAAGCAGCTCCTTTCTCTTTTTCATAGAGAGACTTAATTTGTCTTTTAATTCTCTCATGAATTCATCAGCCTGTTTGAGTCTTTCCTTTAATTCACTGACTTCAGAATTCGACTGTTCAAGATCCTCAAGAGCAGTCTTGAGTTGCTCCCTTAAACCATATGCATCCATTTGAAATCCCAGATCTTCCTCAAGCTGTTAGGCTCTATTTGGAGGAACTTAGCTCTGATACCAATTGTTGATAACTGAGAGGGGGGGTGAATCAGTTATCCTAATTATTTCCTTTATTGAACTTTCCTTTTAATTGAAGCAGCATAAAATCAAACATAAAACATTAACCATAAAACAAGAAACACATGACACAGTATTTTTGACGTGGAAACCCTGTTAAGGGAGAAAACCACGGGGTGATTAACCCAAAATTATTCTCTGTTAGAAGAATAGGAAATTACAAAGATGGCACTTGCCAATTAGGGCTCACTGCCCGAGCACACTGCTCACAAGAGGCCCACTGCCTACAAGAAGACACACTGTTTACAAAGTGATGAGAATCACAGTCTTGAACTGATTGGAAGCATCTGCATATGCTGGAGTTTAGTTCCGGTTAGGCTCAGTACACTGATCTGCTGCACTTCATCTTTCCTCTGTTCTTTATTCTGCTATCTTCCACATACCGGATCCTTTTTGCTACCTCTGCTCTTTCTCTGGACTTATTCGCATATCTCTCCCCACTAACACAACACTTCACAACTAAATCCATCCTCTATATATATCCGCACAAGTAGTTTCATCACCTTTCTAGTCGGCATCCGGAACAGTCTTAGTTTCTTACAAACTCTCATTCTGTCGGCTGAATCCTTCCTCACCAAGCAATGCGGATCAAGCATATACTTGTAGATATCATTAATCATGTCGGCCAAACATGATTCATGCCTTCACAACCTCTGTCATCAACGGTAACCCATCCGGAAAGTAGTCTGATACTCTGCCAGTCAGTTCTTCCTCTGTTTTCACTGTCTCTCAGGAATCCGGTACTCAACCATTCATATCTTTTTCCTTGTCCATCACCGGAGGCTAAATCCTTGGAATATACCACTCAAGGTAGTCCTCTTGACTTCCCCAAATCCGCACTGCACCAAGACACTTCCTCTGAGAGGTCCGGACCAATCTGTCGGACCTTGCCACATGCTCTGTTCTTCTTCACCGGACCACAACATTCTTTATTCTGAATTCCGGTAGAGACATATCATGTCTTGCGGATATGTGGGATGACCTTTGTTGCCATCAATGACAACAACCATGAATCCATATAGTGTCTCTTGCCAATAGTTCAAGGATTATTAATAGCTTGGTGGTAGTTTGTTTATGGTTTTTGATGTTTTATGAATATCATTGTGAAGACATTTATTACCAGGCCATCCATACAACATAGTATAGACTTCTTTATTGCATCATTAATCAACAATGTTTCTTTTGTTCTGATCATCTAAGAGGTAGATGGTAAGAGTCTTTGGTGAACTAGTGTTATGTGCAGAGTTAATGAAAGGTTTTGCTAACCATTTGGATCAAACCAATCTATACATTCTCAGCATAGTGTATTATCTTCCCTATTGTTCGCTTATGATTGTGGTGTTAGATAATATTTGTTGTGGAGTCATACATATTGAAATGATGGGAATGCCTTCAAAGGGAGTTCTTGTTTATCTAAATGTATATTGATGGAACTTTGTCTCTTTCTGGGACTTTCGTACAACAGCACTTTAGCCTATTATGTTTGCAGCTCACAGAACCAGCATTGTTTCTAGATTTTGATGAGTTAGATGGGATTCTAATTGGAAATGATTGATGTAGGTTGAAATCAAGAAGCTATCACTTAAGGGTGTTTGAAGTCTTTTCTAGGCTATATTTGTGTTTTTTGTAGTACATTTTTACAATGTAATACTTCTTTATATGCAAACACATACATTAACCCCTGGATGGTTCAACCGCTAGTGTGGAGTAATTGGAAGTTTATCTTTCTTGTATTTCCACCCACTAAATAAGTGGTGAATTCCCACTAGACAAGTGGATGATCATTGTATATCTTTCTTGTATTTCCACCCGCTGAATAAGTGGAGAATCCCCACTGCATAAGTGGATGCCTATTGAAAAGCAAATGCCTGCTCATAACAGATGAATGTATTGGTCTTTGTTGCACAATATTTAGTTTGTAAACCAAAACACATTATGCTCTCATTTGGGAACTTGGTGATCAGAAGTGCGGAGGTGTTTAGTTAACATTGTGTTATCATTGTTCAAATTTTCAAAAAAAATGGGGTAGCTTATTGCATAAGCATGCTACAAATATAAATTGCACAAAATGCCCCATAAAGAACAAAGGGTTTTACCATATCTTGCTTTTCAAAATGAACAAGGCTTCCAAATATATAAATCTTGTGAGTTACAATAAATTGTGCCAATAGGAATGCGTAAGACATCAACATATGCCAAATCATATGAACAAAAAAATCAATATGCACCAAAACATGTGCAAAAACAAAATGATTCCATCATAGAACATCCAACTAAAGACAACTGCTTAAAAGTTCATTACAATGGAGGAGGACTTAAAATTAGAAATAATATTTAAGATTAGTGGTTAGAGACCTTATTAGAAAGACTTTGGAAATTAGACCAAATTATTCAAGGGCTAAGTGCTGTCAATCAACATACGTGACTTCAATCGAGTTCCATGCACCCTACCTTTTATGGGTATGCCATCAAGCATATCAAGACAACACCATTTTGTGAAATCTTAATAAAACTAAAGGTATGAACAAATTTCACCTTTAGTTGCTCCCAGGAAGTGATCTCTCGATGCAATTCCTTTTGCTCATACCAAAGGAGAACAAGGCCACCTAAGGTAGTCACAAATTTGTGCATCCATGTATTTGATGAGAAATTTGAAACAACTAGGCTCCAAATGCCTTCACACATCACATCATATGTTCTTATAGACATCTTGTCAATAGAACACAGGGGTCATTGCATTCCTAGATCATGGAACCAACAAAGAAACAAGGGGTGGAACTTAGACTAGTTGGTGATAATAGATCAATGTGTCACCCACCACTAGGATGGAATGTGTATAGAATTGTATTGAAGCAGGCATGCTCCTAAGAGAAATCTTGCTCCGTAGAATTGTAATATTTGATGAGATTACATGTCCCATCAATAAATGAGGTAATGGTGGTTCATTAGAGACAACATATGCACATGATGTTTAGACTAGTTGAAGGGTCAGCACATTGCTTCCTTCGTATCCAAACCATCTTTGTGGGGTAGGTAGGTTATTTTGCAGTTGGCACAAGTTTGGCAAGCATGTGTCACATAGGATGGAAAATTGTTGCACAATTATTCCTCGTTAGTTTATATTTCTCCAACTAAGCATTGCTCCAATTGTATATCAAGGTTTAGTTCTAATGCTCTATCCCATTGAAGTGCACCCTCAAAATCTAGTTAGATATCATCCACCTTGCATATCACTACTTGGTATAGTTCTTCAATATCCTTTTCTTTAATGTGCACCATTTTCACTTACGATGCTCCATGAATGCAATATAGAGGAATGACCATGTGCTTCTCTTCATTCTTAAAGCTCATTTTGTGTTGTTGGAAGTGCATATTAGCTTTGTCTTGGAAACAAAAAGGTCTTCTCTAGAGTCTGGGATTGTGTTCTGTCAACCATCATCATGGCCTCAAATTCCATGTGGAACTTGAAAACCTTGATGCTAATTTCAATATTATGCAACAACCTAACATATCTTTTGTGGTTTTTGTTAGTCCTATATAGGACATGTGGTGATAGGACTAGATCAAGTTGACCCATTGATTACCATACCATTTTTTTAGTACATTTACTTCATCCTTTGCATACACTAATACATTTTGAAATGAAAACCCATGAACTTGTAAAGGTAGCACTGATTATGTGTCATACTCAAGTTCCATTGTGCATATGACTTTGTGCACTTTTTCATCTTTACAAGCATTGGATTAAATTAGGTCATGATTTGCAAGAGTCGTGAGTTTCTCAAACAATTTTTTGAATGTTTTTGAAACTCCCTCATTACAGAGGAGTTTGAGAATCCATAACCCACTTCTAGCTTTTCATGCTCGATAGGCTTCTGTTTAGTGATTTTGTAGTGGGCTACACACAACATCTATGCAGAGATTCCTAATAGGTCTAAGGGTGGTCATCCAAATTTAGCTAACTAAAGACATATTTGATCCTTGTCACTTTATCTTTTTCTTCTTGTGCCCTTGACTACATGGGTTTAGGCTAGGCACACACATACTCTTATGGTGTGTTCTTCTTGACTTGATTTCTCATGTCAGTCCATATCAAAACCTGGATAAGCTTCTTTGTAAAGGGCACAAAATGATCTATTTTAGATTATTTGTGTTGTCTTTTTATTTTCTTCAACTTGTTGGAGTAGCACATCTTAGTCCTAAGTTTTGTGGTTACCATCACAGTACCCACATAATGGAAATTTGTTACATTTGTAGTATGTGTGACCTTAATTTTTACAACTATAGCAAGCAATTGAGTGTGGTTAGCCTCTATTTTGACTACCCCTACCACCATCACATCCTCAATGCCCATATCATCTAGGTTCTCGATCCTAGTAACTTGAGCTCTACAATGTTGGATATCCTCAATTTTTCTATGTGGGGTAGCCTTGATTCTATGATGTTAGCTAGGCTATAGTAATTAATAAGGGAGCAAGGTGTGTGAAAATAGCTTCCTACACTAATTCTTGAGAGAAGTGTTATGCAAATAACTTTAAAACTAATCTAAACTTATTATAGAAAATTGAGAAACATATAGAAATCACTAATAGACAATAAACCATAACACAATGATTTTACATGGGGAAAACCCTTTGGGAGAAAACCCCATACTCCAAAACCTGCACAATGTAGTATCAAATCAACAAAGGATTACAATACACTTGCAATGTTATTCTTTATAGGAGTAATACACCAACATTCAAATACAAAGTAATTTCAAAAGCATTCTAGCAACACCTATGCACCTATAAACTCTAATGAATCCTCGCACCTTCAATTTATAGACTTTTGGAAACCTAAAAACTATATGTGGTTTACAAAAGCATGTGTAGCTAAAAGTAGCTTATTCTCTTATGCTCTTACAGTTGCCATAAATCATTAATTACATCCACCCAGTATGGGTACCTAAGTTGGTCAATATTCTAGTCTAAAATTAGGCTCTTACAGATGCTCTAACACATCTTATAACTAATCATTGATTTTAAAGTAACTCCCTCTATTCTTGGCTCTTACACATCATAGAATCTATCATAGCATTTGCTAAAGATATTGCCAAAATAAAATATTACTATTCCACTACTGCAAGGCACCGACACTTGGCATAACTACCACATCGAATTCCAACACCACAATTTGTGTTGGAGCTAAATAAATTAAATAATAACAATAACTAACTATGGAAAAATATTGGTGTAGTCACGGTAGGAGGGTTCACAGAATGAATTGTCTGAACCATGCAGCAAGAGTAAACACAACGGAAACAACTCAAAGTAATGGAACAAATGTAGATTCAGTCATTCAGTATATCATAGAATTCAAATAGAGATCGGCCGGCAACATGCAGGCTTACAATTAGGGCTCACAGGCCTAATTGAATACATGTGCAAGATAAAGCTTTGAAGCTCCTTCGCCAAAAAATGAATAAGTGATCTATCTAGAACTTAGTAACTTATGAACTACTTTCCTAAGGATCTATTACATCAATATATATCAAGTCCGGATCATAAGATTCCTCTGCGGCCAAAGAAGGTCACAAACTCCAATGAAGAGTTGTAACGTGTGTACATGGATAGGTCAAACCTAATCATGAAAATAGTTGATCTTCTGGTAGCGATATCTTTCTGGTATTGATGTGCGGATCTCTGAATTCTGGATATCATGTAGATGAATGAATCTAGATGCTAAGTCCAGCTCTACAAGGTCTGAAATACAACTGCAGCAGAATGCGGACCAAAACACAGAAACTGCTTCTGACTGAATTAAAAAATGAAAAGAAACAAACTGAACTACAAACAAACTGAAATGCAAATATTTTTGGTTGATGCAAGATTGCTCTTGAACCAGGGATGCTTCTGCATAAGACATCTGGGGTTATTGAAAAAATGAGTCCCTCACTTTGTTGGGGCTAGGGGAGAACCAAGACGGTCCACCTCAGCCTGAGAAATTCATGATGAATCTTCTTCCAGTCTACCTTTCCACTTCACAAGATATTCTTTGTATTGTCTTCCTCTAGTGTTGTGTCCAACTCTGTTATCTAAAATGTCTTCAATCTGCTCCGGTGCTTGTTGTGGTAATTGCTTCTTCAAGTCTTCTTCCATGTTGTCACTGAACTTTGCTTCATGATATTGATATAGGTCTGCAATGTTGAAAATAGTTAAAATACCCAATGTCTCTGGTAGCTCCACTTCATATGCATTCCCTGAATCAAACTTCCTAAGTATCTTACAAGGTTCAAACTTCTTCATCTTCAACTTCTTATATGTCCCAACTGGAAATCTTTCTTTTCTCAGATATACCATCACTTCATCTCCAACTTCAAATTCCTTATGTCTTCTCTTCTCATTAGCCTTCTCTTTGTACTTAGTGTTCATATGCTCCTAATGCTTCTTCACTTGATTATGCACTATCTTCATATGATCTACAAATTCTTCTACTTCTGCACTTCTCTTTTCTTCCATGTTGATATCTCTTAATTCTGCTACTCCTCTAGGGTTCACTCCAGTCACAATCTCAAAAGGTGTTCTTCCGGTACTCCTATTCACTGAATTATTGTATGCAAACTCTGCTAGTGAAAGAATCAAATCCCAACTTCCGGCTTTCTCTCCAACCAAACATCTCAATAAGTTTTCCAAACTCCTATTCACTACCTCTGTCTATCCATCAGTCTGTGGATGAAAAGTTGAACTGAACTTCAAATCTGTCTTCATCTTCTTCCAAAGTGCCTTCCAAAAGTATCCAACAAACTTTATATCTCTGTCTGAAACTATACTCTTAGGTAATCCATGCAATCTCACAATCTCCTTGAAAAATAGTTCTGCTACATGTACTGCATCAGTTGTCTTCTTACAAGGTATGAAATGAGCCATCTTTGAAAATCTATCCACCACTACAAATATTGAATCATGTCCTCTATATGTCTTAGGCAATCCCATCAAAAAATCCATGCTTATGTCTTCCCAAGGTCTCTCCAGTACTGTCAAAGTTTTATACAATCCAGTATTCTGACTACTCCCTTTTACAACTTGACAAACTCTACAACTCTGCACAAATCTCTGAACATCCTTATGTATCTGAGGCCAAAAGTAGTTTTCACTCACCAAAGCCACTATCTTATCAATGCCAAAATGTCCTACCAATACGCCACTGTGTTTCTCCTTGATTAAATTATCTCTCATTGAACTCTTAGGTATGCATAACTGATTTCCTTTAAACAACATATCTTCTTGAATGAAATAGTCCAACCACTTACTCCTATCTATCACAACAGGCTCTCTACATGCTTTCCAAGGTTCTGCAAAATTAGTGTCTCTCTCATACATGTTTTTCAATTAATCAAAACCCAACACTTCAACTCTCATCCCTATCAACAAGTTTCTTCTCCTACTTAATGCATCAGCAACTTTGTTTGATTTTCCACTCTTATGCTTCAACACAAATGTATAACTCTGCATGAACTCTACCCACCTCATATGTCTCTGATTCAACTTACCTTGACTATTCAAATATTGCAAAGCTTGATGATCTGTATACAACACAAACTCCTTAGGCAACAAGTAATGTCTCCACTTCTTCAAGGCTTGAATTATGGCATAGAACTCTTGATCATAAACTGAATATCTTCTCCTTGCATCATTCAGCTTCTCATTGAAATATGCTACAGGTCTACCTTCTTGACTTAATACTACTCCAATTGCATTTCCACTTGCATCACAATCAACTTGGAATACCTTATTGAAATCTGGTAATGCCAAAACAGGTTCCTCTGTCACCTTATGCTTCAATAGTTCAAAACTTTTTATCTGCTCCTAATGTCCACTTAAAATCTTTTCTGTCACCTCTCATTGTCCCTGTCATAGGGTTTCAAACTGAATTGAAATTTCTGATGAACTTCTAGTAGAAACGAGCCAATCCATGAATGATCTAACTTCTCCAATGCTCTCTGGTGTAGGCCATTCAATAATTGCTCTTACTTTCTTAGGGTCCATCTTCAATCCTTTCACAAAAATCACAAATCCCAAATATACTAGTTCTTTCTTCATGAAACTACACTTATTCATATTTATCAGCAATTTCTCTTCTCTCAACCTCTGTAAAACTTGTCTAATATACCACAAATGTTCCTCTTTTGTCTTACTGAAAATCAGAATATCATCCAAGTATACAATCACAAACTTACCCAAGAATTTCTTCAAGTCTTCATTCATCAATCCCATGAAAGTACTCACTGCATTTGTCAATCCAAAGGGCATCACTGACCACTCATACAACCTTCATTTGTTTTAAAAGTAGTCTTCCATTCATCTCCTTCTCTGATTTTGATCTGATGGTATCCACTCTTCAAGTCTATCTTTGTGAAATATCTTGCTCCACTCAAACAATCCATGATATCATCCATTCTAGGTAAAGGAAATCTATACTTAACTGTGATCTTGTTTATTGCTCTAGAGTTAGTGCACATTCTCCATTCTCCATCTTTCTTAGGTGCTAACTGCAGGTACTACACAAGGACTCAAGCTTTCTCTAATCAAACTTTTCCTCACATATTGTATCTGTCTGTTTAATTCTTCATTCTCTGTCGGTGTCATTCGGTGTACTGCTTTGTTAGGCAAACTTGCTCCAGGTATAAGATCCATGTGATGATTGATACTCCTTATAGGTGGTAATCCTTCAGGTACATTGTCTGATATGATGTCTTCATATTCTGTCAGCAACTCTCTCATCTCCTCCAGTTGTGATTCTTCAGTCTCTTTCTTCAATGCTTCAGGTTTCTTAGGAATCAAAGCATAACACATATTCTCATGTCTCAAACCATCCAGAAATTTTCTTCCATCTACCAAACAAATTATAGCATTTCCACATACCACATCTTTAGGATCATCCTCCAAAGGAATCAAAGTAATTCTCTTTCCATTTGCTATTATAGTGTATGTGTTCTTTCTCCCATCATGTATAGTTGTTCTATCATACTGCCAAGGTCTACCCAACAAGATATGACATACATCCATAGGCATAATATCACACAAGACTTCATCATGATAAGATCTAATATGAAATTTCACCAAACATTGTTCACTCACCAGTACCTTATGATCATCCTGAATCCATGCTATTTGATAGGGCTTAGGGTGTTTCAATCTTTCCAACTTTAGCTTAGTCACCATCTCTTCTGAAACTAAGTTATCAGAACTACCATTATCAATTACAACTTTACAACACTTACCTTCTGATTTGCATCTTGTCCTGAACAAATTTTTCCTCTACGGTGGTTCCTCATTTGTCTCTATTTGAAATAGTGCTCTCCTCATCACCAATGATTCTCCTTTCTTTGGTTTACCAACAGAACAAGGGTCACCTATTTCAACAGGTTCTTCTTCAACATAGGCTGCTCTTCCACTATTTTTTTCCTCTTACTTGTACTACCCTGATTACATTCAAATGCTCTATGTCCTTCACCTCAACACTTGAAACAAGTACCTCTGAATGTTCTCTTGTCTAATCCTCTTCCTTCTCTTCCATATCCTTCATTCCAATATGAATTATAGTTGCCTCTGGGGTGAAAATTTATGTCATTTCTCCAATATGCGTTAGTATCTCTATCATCCTTTTTAAATGGGTTGTCAGGCTTGCTCTACTCTGGAAATGATCTGTCTCCTCCAGAATAAGTCCTACCTCTCTTAAATTTACCTCCTCTTCCTCTCTATCTCTGATCATGCCTCTTATTCAGCTTCTCTTCAACTTTCAAGGCAAACTGATATGCTTCTTCCAAAAATGTCATCCTCACCAAGCTTAGTTCCTCTTGAATGTTCAATCTCAGTCGATTGATATATCTAGCTCCTTTCTCCTTGCTTGCTTCACTATGTAATGTTCTTATGATCATTTTATGGAATTCTTCAGTGTACTCCTTCACAGACTTCTCCTTTTGCCTCAGGTTTTGCAATCTTTTCAACAACTCCAACTCATAGTTAGTAGGTATAAACTGATTCTTCAACTTTGTCACCATCCTATCCCATTTTGTAATCTTTTCTTTTCGTCTTCTATTTCTTTCCAACTGAACTTCTTTCCACCATATAGTATCATGTCCTTTCAAGTTTTTCTTTGCAAATTTCACCTTCTCTAGATCTTCAATTTCCTCATATTGAAAGTATTCTTCCATGTCATTTATCCAGTCAATCAATATAATTTGGCACATCAACTTTGGGTCTCTTTCCAATCGTTAAAATAGCTCGCAACATCTTTACTTGATCCGATTCTTCTTCTTCATCACCTCCTAGGGTTTCACCAACTTATTCAACAAATTGAAATTCTTCTTCATCATCACTTTGAACATTAGGTCTTGGTGTCAACCCTCTTCGTCTATCTCCTTCAATAGAATCCAATCGAATTCACATTGTTTTCATTGTCTCCATCATCTCATCCATTCTTCCAACCATTGTTCCAATAGCAACAACTCTCCTTGGCGGCATTCTTCCTAGGATCAAGTGTAAATTGTCTCAAGTTTGGCGATTGGGCTACAAGGTGACAACTACCTCACAATTGGCGATCAGTTGTAACATAAGTAACTTGCCTCAATTTGGCGATCTGTCCACCACAAGATCTTATAGAATTCCTTCACCAATTTTGCTCAATTCACTCCCAAAGATTCAAACTTTCACTCTAATACCACTTGGTGTAGTCATGGTAGGAGGGTTCACAGAATGAACTGTCTGGACCGTATAGCAAAAGTAAACACAATGGAAACAACTCAAAGTAATGGAACAAATGCAGATTTAGTTATTCAGTATATCACAGAATTCAAATAGAGATCAGTCGGCAACATGCGGGCTTACAATTAGGGCTCACAGGCCTGATTACATACATGTGCAAGATAAAGCTTTGAAGCTCCTTCACCAGAAAATGAATAAGAGATCTATCTAGAACTTAGTAACTTATGAACTACTTTCCTAGGATCTATTACATCAATATATATCAAGTCTAGATAATATGATTCCTCCGCGTCGGCCAAAGAAGGTCACAAACTCCAATGAAGAGTGTAACGTGTATACATGGATAGGTCAGACCTAATCAAGTAGAACACCTCCGCAAATGAATGGAATGATGTGTAGATCTTCAGGGAAGGTTGGCCATGAACCAAAGATCATTGAATGATGTGTCATTAGGCTTCACAGATCAGGAAATGCTTCCGCAGGTTTCTCCTTCAGCTAGTTGTCTATGATTATCAGGATGCTCTATTTTGAGAAATCAGTCTATCTTTTGGTAGTGATATCTTTCTGGTAATGATGTATAGATCTCTGAATTCTGAATATGATGTAGATGAATGAATCTAGATGCTAAGTCTAGCTCTGCAAGGTCTGAAATGCAACTACAACAGAATTTAGACCAAAACACAGAAATTGCTTCTGACTGAACTGTCTGAACTAAACTAAAAAATGAAAAGAAAAAAACTAAATTGCAAACAAACTAAAATGCAAATGTTTTTGGTTGATGAAAGATTGCTCTTGAACTAGGGATGCTCCTGCATCAAATATTTAATGATAAATAAGTAATAAAAAAAAATTGCAAGGTTGAGACACCTAACTTCCCAACATTCTCCCACTTGTCGAATACCTTGCAAGAGCCAAAGGGAAAACATACCATCAAGAATCAATTACTAGGGGCCGAAATGACCATAGACTTCCAACACCATCTGAACTTCTCTATGTTCGCGGGCTTAGTTAATGCATTTGCAACATTCATCAAAGTCTCTACCTTTTCCAGCTTCACCCTGTCATCCTTGACCATATCTCTTACAAAATGATAGTGAACATCAATATGCTTGGTCCCGACATGAAATGTCAAGTTATTTTCTAGGTAGATCGCACTTTGACTGTCACAATAAATTGTCACTACACCCTATTTTGATCCAATGTCTGAACATAATCTCTTAATCCAAATGGCTTCCTTATAGGCATGAGTTACTAACATATACTCAACCTTTGTAGTGGATAAAGTGACCACAGCCTGTCGCTTAGTAATCCAACTTATTGCACCACTGAAAAGAGTAAAAACATAAGCACTAGTGGATCTTTTGCTATCCACATCACCTACCTAATCTAAATCCACATAACCATGAATATCCACAAAATGCATGTCTCCTATACTATGAAAACACAAGAACTCTAAGGTACCCCACAAATATCTGAAGACTCTTTTAACTGCATCCCAATGAACTCTACCAGGATTAGAAACATATCTACTAAGAACTCCCACTGCTTGGACAATGTCTAGTCTTGTACAAACCATAGAATACATTAAGCTTCCAACTGCACTCCGATAAGGCACTCTACTCATGTCTTCCATCTCCGATGGTGATGTAGGACAATGTGAAATAAATAACTTTGTTCCCAATGTCACAGGAACACACAATGGTCTACAATTTTGCATGTTAAACCTTTGTAAAACTAAATTGACATACTTACTCTGTCTAAGCCATAGCTTTCTATCCGCTCTATCTATTCTAATCTCTATCCCAAGAATGTATTTTTTCTGCATGAAGATCTTTCATTTCAAACTTTGTTGAAACTTGAGATTTTAGTTCTTAAATCAAACCCCTCCCTTTGCCAATAAACAACATATCATCAATGTATAAAGCAATAACAAGGAAATGATCACTATCAAATTTAAAATAAACATAGTTATCAGATTTAGAATACTCAAATCCCAAACTCAACACAAATGTATCAAACTTCTAGTACCACATCCTAGGACTCTATTTTAGGCCATACAATGATTTATTCAATTTACAAACCAAATGATTTTTACCTTTAACCACATGGTGCTTTGGTTGTGTCACATAAATATCCTCCTCCAAATCACCATGAAGGAATGTCATTTTCATATCACTCAACCTCTAAGTCATAAGCTACACAATAGATAATAAGAATCTAATGGATGTCATTTTTGTAATAGGAGAAAAAATCTCACCATAATCAACCCCCTCAACCTAGGAATAACCTTTCGCAACCAACTATGCTTTGTACTTCTCAATACTACTATCTGAACCAATCTTCTTTTTGAACACCCATTTGTAACTAATAGGTTTACATCCTTTAGGCAAAGGTACCAAGTCCCATGTATCATTCTTTTCCAATGCTTCCATCTCTTCATCCATGGCAAGTTTCCAAGAATCTGCATCATTCATACCCAATGTCTCTTGCACATATTTTAGTTCATCAATGTTAGTACTCAAAGAAAATAGACATTTCCAATAATTAGGTGAATACCCATACCTTTCTGGTGGTTGTCTATGCCTTGTAGACCTTCAAACAAGTTGAGGTGGAGGTTCTACTTCTTATTTACTCCTCTTCCACTTCTTCTAAAGATTAAAAGTTTAATGAGCTCTCCTCAACTTCTTGTCTATCTTGGGGCCTTGATTGAACTTTCTCATGCATAGAAGAAAGATGAATGACATCTTTGTTTTGTTCAATTTGTTCTAGCTGCAAGAAAATAGAAGAAGGCTTAGTTTCTCTAAAAATAATACTTCTACTATAAATTACCTTCTATGTAATAAGATCCCAAAGCTTGTATCCTTTCACACCATAATTGTAACCAATGAAGATACATTTTATAGCCGTGTTCTCCAACTTTGTTTGCTTCTCCCTTAGCACATGTGCATATGCCTCAAAACAAAAAACTCTAAGATGTCTCGGTGAAGGCTTGTGACCCGACCATGCCTCCATAGGCATTTTACCCACAAGAGTTGATATAGGAGACCTATTTTAATAGGTAGCAAGTAGTGGTTATAACTTCAACCCAAAACTTTTGTTATAGACCAACACCACTAAGCATACTCCTAGCCTTCTCCATTAGTGTCCAGTTCATTCTTTTTGCAACTCCATTCTGCTGAGGAGAATATAGAGTTGTCTTATGTCTTTTGTATGCCACAATCTTTACATAATCTATCAAAATCATTAGAGTAATATTCACAGCCATTGTTAGTTTTTAAACATTTTATTTTATTTTCAATCTATAACTCAACCATTGCTTTAAATTGACTAAAAACTTCAAATTTACTCTTTAGAAAATAAACCCATGTCCTTCAACTATAATCATCAATAAATGAAACATGATAAATAGACTTTGCAATGGAAGAAATGTCAACAAGACCAAACACATCAAAATGAATAAGATCCAAAATACCATAAGATTTGTGAGAACTCGAGTAAAATTAAACGTGGTTTTTCTTTCCATAAATGCAATGCTCACAAAAATCAAACTCAAGATTACAATCTGAAAGACCTTCAACATGGTTCTTATTTTTCAAGGTCCTTAGACCCTTCTCTCCTATGTGGCCTAATCTCTAGTGTCATAACCTAGTCTTCTATGTAGGTAATTTAGATTCAATAAAAAGAGTGCCCTTAGGTACCTAAAAGCCATGACCATCTACTAAAGAGGAAACCAACTCTTTTTCCAATGAAGTGGCCATAGACTTGCTTTTCATAGAAGTACTATTGCACTCAGCATTGCATGCATCAAGTTGAATAAAGTACAATTCTAATATCTCTAGTAATCACCATAGCACCTCTCACCATTTTAACACCTACTTCAAAAAATTGAACATGCACACCCATGTCTATTAGTTTTCTTACAAATAACATATTATGTGCTAATCCTAGGATATGCAAGACACCATCAAATCTTCTAACTCTACCATCAGCAAATTTTATTTGAATACTACCACAACCAACAATATTTAAATAGGAATTATCACCCAAGTTCACCTTACCACCTTCATATTTTTCATACTTACTGAACCAATGTTCATTAGAGGTCATGTATAAGGATGCATCTGAGTCAATAAACCATGCATTCTCACCTACACAAGTGGTCAAGGATGCAATGAATGCATCACCATCTTACTTCTTCAACTCAGAATCAGAATCAACTTTCTTCTTATTTTTCATTTCTTCTTTGCATTCCTTATAGAAGTGACCAGGCTTACCATAGTTTCAACAAATAACCTTGGACTTACCAATAGATTTTGATCTCCCCTTGGAATTAGATTTGGATTTATCACGTTGCTTATTGTTCTTCTTGCCTCTTTCTTTTGGTCTTCCATGAACATTCAGGGTCTCTTTTGCACTGATGGATACCTTCCTCCTCATATCTTTGGAAAGCAAAGAACCCACAACATATTCAACTTTCAAGGTAATAGAAGTACTCCCTATATCCATGACAATATAATCCCACAAATCATGCAAAGAACAAAGCAAAATCTGGCATCTTTCTTCCTCATACATTTTTACACCAAGTGATGTCAATTGAGCCACCAACATGGTGAATGCTTCAAAGTGGTTTGCAATTTGTCCACCTTCTTCCACCCTCAAGGAATACAACTTTGTCCTTGAGAAAATTGTGTTCACCAATTATTTAGATTGATATACCTCACCCAACTTCTTCCATAGTTTCTTCGAAGTGGGCTCTTCATGGACATTGATTAAAACAAAATATGCTAGGAAAATTTTGATTAGACCCTTAGCTTTCTAGTCCATTATATCATACTAAGCAACCAAAGTAACATCTGGACGTCTCTAAATGTTTTCATCAATAGCATCTGCACAACTCTTGATCAATCAATAAATCTTCCATCTTCAGCAACATTTTTCCACCTCAATCTTCCCTGATGTGCTTGCCATCTTTACATCCTATAATAAAGATCACAAAGTTCTCCTTCTGCACAAAACTTCCACTCAAATTGGATTAGCTCAAAAATCCCTTTACTTAACAACTAGAACAAAAAATTGGCCAGACTCTGATACCACTTGTATGGAAGCAAGGTGTGCAAAAACATCTTCCTAAGCTAATTCTTGAGAGAAGTGTTATGCAAATAAATTTAAAACTTATTTAAACATATTACAAAAAATTGAGAAGAAAATAGAAATTAGCAATAGACAATAAATTGCAACACAATGATTTCACGTGGGGAAACCCCTTTCGAGAGAAAACCCCACACTCCAAAACCTACATAATGTATTATCAAATCAACAGAGGACTACAATACACTTGCAATGCAAGTCTTTACAGGAGTAATACACCAACATTAAAATACAGAGTAATTTCGGAAGCATTCTGGAAACATCTTTGTACCTACAAACTCTTATAATACAAGGGACTCCTCAAGTCTTCAATTTATAGACTTTTGGAAACCTAAAAACCATCAATGGTATATAAAACCATGTGCAGTTCTAAAAGTAGATTATTCTCTTATGCTCTTACAACTATCATAAATCATTAATTACATCCACCCAATATGGGTGCCCAAGTTGGTCAAGATTCTAATATAAAACTAGGCTATTATACATGCTCTGACACATCTTCAACTTGTCATTGATTCTAAAGTAACTCCCTGTATTCTTGGCTCTTATGTGTCATAGAATCGGTCATAGCATTTGCTAAAGATATTGCCAAAAGAAAATATTAATATTCCACCGCTACAAGGCACCGACACTTAGCATAATTGCCACATCAAATTCCAATGCCCTAATTTGTGTTGGAGCTAAATAAATTAAATAATAACAATAACTAACTATGGGAAAATACTATATGATAAATAAGTAATAACAAAAATTTGCAAGGTTGAGACACCTAATGTCCCAATAATAACCACCTTTCCATGTTGATCCTGCAATGCTTGCACAAATGTACATGAGTTGGTGTCATGGATGGTTCTTTAGTAAACCTCATATGAAAAATTTATGGTGACACCTTGAAACTTTTGAAAGAGATATTAGGACAAGGTCTCATGCCTCTCATGGAATATTGTAGGGGTGCACAAAAGTTGAGAAAATAATGCAACACCCACCACCTGATCTCTCACCACTGGATAGTAGAGTGCAAGAATGGATACAATGTATCCTTCCTTATTGAACCTAGTACACTTGAGACCATACTTTGATTTAGATTGGTCCACTAGCTGCTCTATCCATGTTGTCGTTCATCCCATTAGCTCTTCTAGCCACATGGTGGAGTCATATGATATGGTTGTCCTAGGACCTCTAGGCATAAAGTGATGTCTATAGATTCTTTGTGTGTTGATAGTGAGAAAACTAGACCAAGACCAACTTTCTTTAGATGTTTGCATTAAGACCAATAATGAACCACTCCTATTTGATGATGTCATCAACTCTCTATAAAATTTTGGATCAAAGTTCTTTAAAGAACTTATCATAATGACACATAGACTCACCTGCTTGTTTAATTTCCTTTAGTCTAGTAATATTTTTGTGTGACATCTCCAAATAGTTGAACTCAACAAGGAAGCCCTTCTTAAGCTCAACCAAATTGACCTTCATGCCAGCTACATCATAGAGTGTGTATCAATCTTGTGTGCACTTAACATGGTTGCAAACCATCGTATCTTTTGGACATCATCAATGATGTATTTTTCTCTCCAAAAAATTTCATAGGCTTTACAATATTTGGAAGCATCTTCATCACGCATAAAGGGTTTTAATAGAGGTAATCTTGTGCTCATAGATAATTGTAGGATCTTACATTGTGTTAGTTTGCATAGCTATAAATGTATGTGCATAACTTGACTACTTGCAAACAAGTAGGTCTAAAAAACCTTTAAAGTTGGAAACAAATTGACTAACAATGTTATTACTACAAACACTATCTCAAGTACATTCTAATACTTTTTATATAGTACTGCTATAGGCCTAATGGTGAAGCATACACATAGCAGATTGGCATGCTTTGTTACTATCATGTAGGGGTTTCTTCTTTGATCTAAATATGCATAGAGTGGTGGTTTCTAGCTACTGCTTGGTTCTTTAGGATTATAATAGATATACTTGAACTCAACAATAATAAATAGGCATTCCAATTAGCAATGTGTCAATCTTCACATAAGTGGCTTAACCCATCAATCTAAAGATACATCTTTATGATCTCCATTACCAATGCCAAATTTGTGCTACTTCCTTTGCACATGATGTATCTTCCTAGATCCCTCCACCATTACTTCAAATAATATTGCATCTCGTCTCCTTTCATATCTCTTGTGATGCTCTCTATGCTTGGTACTACTTGTAGACACCTAAATCTCACTATGCCCTAACATCACACTAGATTCATCCTGCATTTACCTTTCTAACTTTAATTAAATAAGTCATATTTATTTAATTAACCTATCCAATGACCCTCCTAATATTAATTAAATAAGTCATGTTATTTAATTAGTAAATCTAACCTTTGTTTTGATATTAATTAAATGAGTTACATTATTTACTTAATAAATCTAATATTTCTTTCGACATCAATTAAATAAGTTACATTATTTAATTAATAAATCTAACCTTTCTTTTGATATTAATTAAATAAATTATGATTATTTATTTAATTAATTAACTAATTCAACCCTTCTTGTAAAGTTTCATCCTTAATTGATTAAATTCACATTTATTTAATTAAATCAATCATCCCCTCAACATTCTCCTAAAAATTAAATAAACACATAATATTTATTTAATTTATCCCAAAATCCTTCTCATCGTTAATTGATTAAATAACCTAGTTTAATCAACTAATTAATCATTTGAACATTCCTCCACCAAATTAGCCAAGTCAACCTTGCACAAGGCTCCAAAAATGGCCTTTTCAATCCTATGCCTCCATTCAAATCAAGCAAATCCTCACCCTTGATCTCTTCTCAATCCTTGCCCTAATCATGTGCACTAATCACAACTTGCCACTTGTTGGCTTCTTATTTTCCCTTGAGAATGGATCAACCCCATCCCTCCATTACACAGAATCAAGTCCTATCCATCCTTCCTTCTTATCACTAATCTATATATCAACCATCCACAAGCCATTCTCAAGAATAGGAATTAGATGCAAAGCAAGGTCATGCTACGTCTGGAATAAGCAACCACATCTCAACTCAACAACAACAATCAACATGAGCACATCCCATATTGGCAAAAAGGTTTGTGTGGTGAGGTTTCTTGTTTCTCTTTCACCTTTTTTATGCAAATCTTAGCTCAATTGGAGGTGTAGATTAGTGTAGAATAGGATAGTTTTTTAAAAGAATTTATCTATTGTTTATTCCACACTTTGATATACACATGTTTGCATGCCCATTGGGACACACATCCTTATCTAATGTTAATGTTTTCAAAGCCTTTTTGAGTGATTTGTTTACAAATTTTTACTAGCATTTTATGTTTTTCCCAATTTGGCACAAGCAAACTATGTAACAATGCAACTTCTCTCTATCTTGGCACATACACAACCTTCGGCATTTATGCACTTAGTTTTGGATAAAACCTTAAACCTTGACTATTTTGGCACCCCTGCACACTAAGTCGTGCAAGTGCCCTTCGGACCTTACATACACCCTATTTTGGACCAGGTGCATGTCTGTGTGGCATACTTGAACTCTATTTGGCCTAGGTGCACAAGTTTGTGGCATAGGGACCCTCTAAGATCTTGTTTTAACCTACCTAAATGTGTATGACACTGTTGTAGCATAGGTGCAATTGTTATAGGGTATCTATGTCTCTAGTAGTGCATGTGCACCTCTTTTTAGTGTTTCAACTCTCTAAAAATTTGTTATTTATTATGTGGCACATGCACTATATGTAACAATGTATATGCACTCTATGTATCGTATGCGCTATGTGTAACGTTGTAGGCATTCTTGAATAGAAACTTTTCTTTTCTTGTTGGTTTTTGAAGGCTAACCCCAAGAATTGCGAGTGTTTATCTTGATTTGTTTATGATATTTATTGACTCTTTGTTGCAAGTTTACTTGTTAGAGCTAAATTATAACATAAAACTACTAATGTGTGGGTTGTAGGTTGCTTGACCAAGACACATTTTCAAACCTTTTTTATATTTTTCAATCATTTATGTTAAGGTGAATTAACTTGTTTTCTAGATTAGTGTGTCCAAGGGCATGTATTCTCTTCCCTCCCACCACAAGGTGATCTTGGGAATCAAAAGCATCTCTTGTGTGTATTGGTCTTCACATCTTACACTTAACTTTTTCTAAGGTAAATGAACTTACTTGTTGTGTTTACATGATACAAGGGTGTGTATGCACTTCCCTTGCACTGGACAAGGTGATCTTGGGAATCAAAAGCATCCATTCATTCAATTTTTGTTCACCCAAAAGTCTAGACTTGTGTATACTCTTTCCTCATGCCACAAGGTAATCTTGGAAATCAAAAGCAACTAGTCCTTTTTATAGTTTCTTTTTAGTAGGCCTGGATTGGATTTCATCGCCAAGTGGCGACCCAAACTCATGTGTTCTAACAAAGTATACAAATTAGGGAGAGAATCGAATGACTCTCCCTTCAAGGTACTGTTGTCTCTCAGATTTGCACCCTTGCTGAGTTGTAAAAAACTTGGCAATCTAGAGAAACATGGGAATGATCTCGAAGTGTGGGACCTTGAGAACTGAGATCAGACCTTAAGAGAAGGTTGGCTTCCTCTTTCTAAGCCTATTACTTAGAGAAAATATCTAAACCTAGTGCTAATGCTTGCAGGGGAAAAGGGTTAGAAGGAAAACTGAAATGAAAGGGATGATACACCAGATTTAGTGAGCGATGGTGATCTTGGTGTGGACACAACAATGATTCCAATGAGGAAGGGGATTCACACAGACTTATAGGGCTGATTGAGGCTTTGATATGAAGTTCTAACCTATAGAGGAGCCATTTCACTCACAGAATAGATTATAACTACAAGTAAAACACAAAAATCAGGACACAAGAGAGGCAAGTAGTCATGCATATATTGATCATGAAGGCCAGAAACCATTACATTATAGAAAATTTAGTAGCAGAAGTAGACCCAGTATAGCTAATCACATTCATTGGTGGATAAAAGGAAGACAACATAGGCCAAATTTAGGCACAGTGAGTCACATTCCCATACCCTGTAATTACACTAAGAGGTCTCACTACAGAAAAAATTGGTAGCATAACAGCCCAAAATAAAACCATCCTCATTTGTTAAATGAGGCTACATTGCATTTTTATAGGTCAAGTTCTTGCGCAGAAGGCAATGAAGTCACTCCACAGGATCCGAGGTCATCAATGCAGAAACAAGGGCGCAGAGATAGGGGCATGGTGAAAGGATAGGAACCATGTCGTTGGCAGGTCCACAACCATCAGAAAATGGTTTCCCAAATGCAAGATAGGACAGGGCATTAAAGAGAAGAGCCCCAAAGTCATCACCAAACACATGAAGATCTGCCAGCAAAATATCATCGCTAGAAGGGACGTCCACCTGCAAGAAGTTATGGAATAAAATATCTGGAAAAGGGCAGGCGAAAGATACTCTAGGCCTTGAATGTGAGTAGCTCCATCATCTACCTGCACCCACAAATCTCACCAACCAGAGTTACTATGAATATATCAGCCTCTACACACACCAAAATGGCCGCTGAAACATCCTATCGGCCGAGCATGCAAATCCAGATCATATTTTGAAAGTGAGAATATTCCCCTCAAAAGCCCGCCAGATGAAAGAGGAGGCAAAAATAAGCACTTTTGCCTTTTGAAGCATGTTGAAATTCACCAGAATGAGGGAGATATCCACAGACAAAGTTGCAGTCAACTGCATCTTGTATATCGCTTTGCATCTGTCTTTGTATCTCCTTTTGAAAATGCTTTTGTATATGCAAATGTATATACAATACAATTGCCAACATACAAAAGTGGACCTTAACCTTTTGTATCACCTTTTGCATATATGCCCTTGCCACGTGTCATCACTCCATTAGTCGCTAAGCTGAATCTAGGACCCACTGTTGCACATTGTCTCGCCGAAAATCCATTGTATGTGTCTTTGTACATCGCAATTGTATATGAGATACAATCGCATGTACATACAATGCGGAACTCAATGGATTATCAACCATATTGGAACTTTAGAATAGGTCCCATCTTGTATCTTTGCCTTTTGCATATCGGCACATACATGCACTTCAACATACAACCTGCGGACCCCACCACTAAGTTTGCCAAATTTATTTTCCCAGTCGGGTCCGCATTGTATGTCCATGTTGTATCTAACTTTTGTATATGCAATTGTATATAGGATTGTATATGGGATGATACAATCGCATATACATACAATAGGCAGACCCCAACATTTTATAAAGTAAATTGAAATTAATATCGGGTCCGGCCTTGTATCTTACCTTCTTGTATGTTGCACCTTTTTGACCTTGTATATGCAATATACAACTGCGGACCCCAAATGATTATCTGCCACATTCAATTCCCCAGTCATGTCTAGATTGTATGCATTCCCTTTTGCATCTCCCTTTGTATATCGCATATACAATGCGAACATACAAACAAAATTGTATACAATCACACTTGTACATACAAACATTGCATGTGACCTTTGCATGTGACCTTTGCATGTAATACTTGCATGTGACCCTTGCATGTGACCTTTGTATATGCAAATGTACATTCACCTTTGTATCTTGCCTTTTGTATCTACCCTTGCATCTTCCTTTGTATATACAATTGTATGTATGATTGTATATGTGATACAACAGATATATATACAACGATACATACAATTGTATATGCATATACAAATGACTAAGTATAAAACTGAGAATTATCTGCAATGGAAGGCACTTGAGGACAAAAGATTTCTGGATTTTTCTGGGTTTTTGGAAAGGATTCTCTAGGCAAGTGTTTGGGATTTTTCGCAAGGAAGAGTATGGGGAAATGTAGGATTTAAGACTTTTCCTCTTTCTATTTAGGCTTTCTCTGATCAGATTTCTTTGATAGAAAGAGGGGGACAGGAATATTTTGGGTCTAGGCAAAATATGACAATAGGTACATTTGTCATTAAGGCTAAGCTTGCAAGAAACTTTATAGCTTAAAAAGTAATGGAAGAGATTAGGTTACCCTCTCACACCAATCCATTAGAAATACACCTTGCTCCACAAATTTTGGCCTCATATACTTTCAAGTATATCGAGGACATCTCCTAGAAAGCCTTGTTCAACCTAGCTAGAGAGACTTTTGGCCATTTGCAACTTATGATACACTTATAAGCAGTTAGCACTAGGAATTTTCTTACTATGTGCCTTTAGAAATGAAATGGTATGCCCACAAACATATAAACATCAAGTTTGTGGTTAGTGCTCTGAGATCATGGGCCAATACTATCCACAACCAAGTTCAGGTATAAAGGTGATCACATAAGCCCAACACTCCTACTTGAACAATTTGGTTGTTCATGTGATTGCTTTTTTTGCATTTTGTGACAAACCTTTTAAACAATCCAAAAATTTTTAAAAAAAATCAAAAATCAAAAAATCAAAAAAAACTCCCCACAAGCCAAAGTTTGGAAACTCTCAAAATCCAAAATCATGAAACCCCCTCACTCCACATGAAATCTGAAAAACCCCACTATCCTAAAATCCATTCATCCATAATCCAAAATCCCACAAATCAATCCCAAAATCTCAAAATCATCATCAAACCCCAATCCAAAATCAAACATCATCCTAAATCCAAAACTACCCATCATAAAATCAAATTTGGTTAAGGACCTAAATCCTTTAAACTCCATCAAAATCAAACCAACCATCATCAAGGGTCCTTGACCTAATCCCTTAAATCAAAATCAAACCAACCATTATCAAGGTCTTTAACCTAATCCCTCAAATCAAAATCAAACCAACCATCGCAAAAGACCTTAGACCTTATCCTAATCAAATAAAAACTAATAAATCATCAAATCAAAATCCAAAATAAATCCTCATCCAATCAAGCAAAATCAAATCAAACATCAAACTACTCAAGGCCCTTGACCTTAATCAGCACCCATCATCAAGCTATGTAAGGTCCTAGACCTCATCCACATCCAAACATAAAAAACCAATTCAAAATCATTCCCCAAATCTCTAAAATCAAATCCTTCATTTTGTGGTGCACCTACACACTATGTAGCATAGGTGCACCATTTTATGACATAGGTGCACATTTGTGTGGCCAAAGTGCACCACTTTGTGGTGTAGGCACCCTCAAGGCTTTGCATACACTCTGATTTGGTCATCCAAAAAGAAAATCATCCAAATCCATTGTCAACAATTAATCTAAGCAATCAAAATCCATCAAAATTCAATTAATAATCCCAATTCAAATAATCCAACTCCAATCCAAAATCTTCCAAATCCAAAATGACAGTCATGGCAATCACAAATCCATTTTATTTTGATGATTCCCCTCATCACAACCAATCTCAAAATCCCTTTGAATATGATGATGATGATAGACTTTTGGATCAAGACAATATATCAATGACCCCTATGACAAGATCATTACAAGAAATCTTGCCATACGATTTAATCGACAAATCATAAATGATCAAGAGCCTTTAGACAAGAAACTAGCTAGCACTAGCTATCCCTCAAATCCCCATCAAATATTTGGCGGTCATCCCTATGGTACTTTTGATAGGGGAAACACTACTATATCCCAAGTCCCTCATAGCCAACCCATATCTAAACTCTCATCCTTACACGATCAACGCATAACCTACACCTCCTATACAAATCCTTCATCCTCAAAACCTTTGCAATCTAATCCATCCCATCAATCCAACCACCAATCATGTCAAAAATGTTGGAATTAGTCCAGACAATGGAGAGGGGGGGTGAATCAGTTGTCACACAATTTAAACTTTTCTGCCTTTAATCTTCTTTTGCAACTTACAATCAAATAAACATTAAAGCATGAATCAGTAACACGAGCAGAAGCATAAATAACACACTTGACACCAAGAATTTTAGCATGGAAAATCTAGTGAAGGGAAAAACCATGGTGGGGGTCCATCCCATCAATCCAACCACCAATCATGTCAAAAATGTTGGAATTAGTCCAGACAATGGAGAGGGGGGGTGAATCAGTTGTCACACAATTTAAACTTTTCTGCCTTTAATCTTCTTTTGCAACTTACAATCAAATAAACATTAAAGCATGAATCAATAACACATGAGCAGAAGCATAAATAACACACTTGACCAAGATTTTTAGCGTGGAAAATTTGGTGAAGGGAAAAACCACGGTGGGGGTTAACCCACAAAAATTAATACCCTGTTAAAAGTATTTTTACAAATGAGAATGCACATGCATTCGAGCTCACTGCTCAAATAGAGGCTCACTACCTACAAAGGATTACAATAGAATAACAGAGATATTGAACTAATGAGAAGCATCTACTAATGCATGAATTCAATTCCGATTAAGCACAAAACACTGATCTTACACATTTCATCTTCACCCTGCCTTGTTTACTGTTCTGCCTTCATCTGAATCTTAGATCTCTACTTTTTTCACCTTTACTCCATATTCGCAATACACACACACCAAAATCATCCAAATCCATCAGCTATATATATCCTAATCCTGATCTTTAATTACTTTTCAGTCGGCTTTAAGAACACTTGGAACTTTATTGGATACTTTGCTCTGTCAGCTAGATCCATGCATAACTTGAGACGTGGACCAAAACTTGCACTCACAAATCATTAGTCAGGTCGGCTACTATTACTGATCAACACAACTTGTCCAACCAACAACTTTCATACATCTGGAACCAAGTTCAATTACAATGTCAGCCTGTTCTTCTTCTGTCTGTTCTGTCAAACTGTTAACCCGATACTCATATGGTAATAACTATTGACTCCTCCATCACCAAAGGACAAAATTCTAGATTTAGATTTTCCTAACAATACTTATGACTCCCGCAGATCCACACCAAACTCTGATCTACTCCCGAGGAGATCCGAACCAAGATACCGGACCCTGTCACACACTCTGTTCTTGACTTCCCGGACTTAGATAGATCTTCAATCTGATTTCTGGTCTAGGCAAATAATGTAATGTGGATGTGTAGAGAGACTTGGTTGCCATTAATGACAACACTTATCATGCCTAGCAGTGTCTCTTGCCAATAATCTCCCCCTTTGGCATTGATGGCAACACTTAGTGAAAAATGACTAAGTGTTGTAATAACTCCCCCTTTGCTTATACTCCATATTGTTGTTCACACTGCTTTCCAGTGCTCCCCCTTTGTTGGATTCCTCATTTTTCACTAATCTTCACTCCCCCTTTGACATCAATGGCAAAGGGTGGGGTCCGCAAGCCAAAATTCTCCAAAACATTTGTGTATATTGCCGCATATGTACAACTAATCACTAAGTTCTATTCACATGAACTTAAGAATTTTTGCAAAAATGTTTTTCAATTGCACAAGTTTAGAGGCCCAAGTTCCCTTAATTCCATCCAAAATTGAGATGTGTCCAATCAGCAAAAATGCATATGCTTCTACCTTAGTTAGATTCGGAGGATTACTTGTCTGAAGTGCAGTCTGAGCTTCTGATAAGGCATTAAACATGGTTTCTAACTTGGGGGCAATCAATCCCCAGAGCTCACACATTCTCTTCATAATGTTACCTTTTTCTTTAACAAGCCTCTTTATCTCATCTATCAATCTAATTACTTGACATTCTTGACTTATAGGCGAAACTGTTAGAGGATCAAAAATTTGAGAAATATTTGACAATTTCTGTTCTTGCTCCTTTATCTTCTTCTCAATATTTTCACTAACTTTGGGCCATGATAGACAGAATTTGTACATATCACTTCCATAATTTAAAGCATTCTGAATACTCATGCTAATGTCGAGTATCATCCTATCATTTCTTATTAGATTCTGTATTTCACTAAATTTCTTATCCAAAAATTCCTTCTGAACTTTTGCCTCCGCAAATTTTTCAAAAGACTCAAAATGTGTACTTACAACATTTACAAGATTCTTTAGGTGACCGGAGGAGGAATCTGATGGACTCTTTTGACAGGCTGGAAATATCTTCTCCAAGACTCCGATTGCAAGCCTTAATAGTTCACTGTCCTCCATGTGAGATTTTAACAGCTTCTCTCTGGCCTTGGCTTGAGTGAAGGATGCAATCTTCATCACTTGTACCAGAGAGAGAGCATATAGATTAAATGGTCCTTGGATTAATTCAGGTTCATCAAACTCAAGCATCTCCTTATCTAGAAAACTTTTCACTGCATCTATAGTGTCTCTTGCAACAATTTCTGGAACACTTTCCTCTTCTTGGGTTTTCTCCAGACTATCTTGTTTGGGTGCTTCAACATTTGCACCATCTTCTTTTGTTTTCTCATCCTTACTCTCTGCTTTATCTTTCTTTGCTTCACCTTTCTCTATATCATCTGTAGTGGGATTCTCTCCTTTGTCCTCACCATCTAAAATTTGTTCTGGAGGATCTAGTGTGGCAGCAGTATTCTCAACATTATCTTCCTTTTCTGATTGGTTAGGAGGAGTTAGAGTATCACCTGCATCATCAATTAGGTTCACCATTTCTGTATCTGCTTTGTTTATTTGCTTCTCTCCTGAAATAGAGGATTCATCAATCTCTATTTGTTTCTCATTAATGTTCACTTCTTTAGCAATTGGAATTGATGAATCAATTCCATCATCTGTATCCTCATAGGTTTGCTTTGGAGGATTTGGAGTATTACCTTGATCATCATTTCCCTTTTCAATCTCTTCTTTTGGAGCTTCTTGTTCCTCTAAAACAATATAGTATTTATCTTTGTCAAGGGCTTTTCGCAAAATTTCTTCTATTTCCTTTACAACTCCCTCAGTTTCACCAAGCATTAACTTATTCATACGGATTTTACTTCTGAATTTTTCCTTAACTTCCTTGAGGATTTTATCAGCTTCTCTTCTGATCATTACTGGACATAGGGTGGAAAGAACATATTCTCTGAGTTCTATGTCTTTGTCCTTGGCGGCTCCTTCCTCATTTCTAGTATGTTCCTTAAACTTTTGGGAATTTCTTGCAGAATTTCCAATAGAGTTGTGTTGAATTTATTCAAGTAAAGGATGGTGGCATCCTCCAAGATTTTCTTATTTTCTTCATCAAAACTATTGTAATATATTCTGATAGGCTTTAGATTCCCATGAACGGTAACTGATTTTACAATTTGATCAACAGTCATAGCAACCTTACCAGTCTCTTGCCTTTTACTTCCCTTTTTGCTTCCGGAGGGTTGGTTCTCAGAGGCCTTTGAAGTCTTGGCTTTCTTTAATCTTACTCTTTAACTTCTTCGTCTATTTTTGTTTGCTCATCATATTTTGTGCTCTTGTAGGCTCTTGCGACCTTGGTTTTCTTCCTCTTTCCTCCTTCACCGAATGGTGTGGCTTCCGGTGCCTTAATGGGAATAGACTTGGATTGTTTTGAAGTAGTTGCAGAGCTTCTTGTTTTCCTTGAAGTGGAGGATGGTTCCACTGGAGCATCTTCTTGTTTCTTGTCTCATTTTTCTCTTTCAACCTTTTCAATTCTTTCTCTATTTTGCTTCACTGCCTCCTTGGTTAGGCCAATGCTCTCAGCATACCTTTCCACTTGCCTCTGCACTTTTCTTCTGGTCTCTGGTCGTCTGAGCTCCACATGCAACTTTAGACTTAGCTCCTTGTATGTTCCAAACCTTTCCACAGATGTGTCTTTTGATTTGCTCAAGAGATGTTGAGCATACATTTCCAAAATTTTCTCATCAACCTCATATCCCATTGGCATAATCCATATTGTTCTAGGTTCTACAACTTCCATCAGACATTGATCTGTGTTAACCATAAAACATATCTCATTCTCGTACTTTTCTACAACTAACTTAGGGATTCTTTCCCTTGCATGCATTAGACTCTGAATTTTTTTGAAATACCCCCAGATTGCAGTCTTTTGTGCACCTAAATCTCCAAGGCTATATAAATGATCTCTTATCTAGATTGCCACTGGCCTGTCATTTGTCCAGTGCACACTTTGCACTCCAGGCACTTCATTTATAAAATAGAAAAATAAGCATATAATCAAAGAACCACACTTGAAGTAATTTTTCTTATCTTTCTTAATTTTGTATAAGTTTTCAAATAGTTGAACCTGTAGTAGCTCATAGAGGTCATAGTCTGCATTCTCTTTCAGCATTTTATATGCTACATATATAGTTATTCTGGAGACAGAGTTTTCTCTCCTTGAGTGATAAATCTTATACCCAATTACCATGGAAGCAAACTTGACATCCGGTTCTAAAATTTCATTGATTGTCATGGCTCTTTTATCAAATTTTGCACCAGTTGCATCAGTGACAGTTTGATTTTTGACATATTTTAACGTGGGTAGTCCACCGGTTGAGTTTAATCCAGTCAGAATTCTGATAACATCTTTGGTGATCTTAAATGGTTTCAACAGCCATATAAATTCATCATGCATTCGGCTTAACACATAATGAACCCATTCACTCTCATCAAATGACAGAAATTCAATAATTTGCAAAAAATGTTTGCTTTCTAGGGCTTCAAATTCAGGTTTCAGTTGGTAATTATCATCCTTTAGATGGCTCTTAAACAATTCCAGCAGTTTCCAATTCCCAAATTCTTCTACATTGCAATGAATGTATGCCCTAATGTCTTCCACATGTAAAACCCATATGGAACACCCAAAAAAGCACACAGCGGCTTGACTTCAATAGATTTGTAAGGATGCTTCTTAAATTTAGGATGGGGCCTTTCAGTGACATCAACAATTAAGGGTGTAGCCATTTGCAGAGATTGAGAATTCAAGAGGTTTCATAGAGAATAGAAGTACCTTGTTCTGCAAATTAGGGTTTTGCTTGGAGATCCTCTTCGCGCTTCAATTCTTGAGAATTCTCAGTTTTGAGCTCGTTCACTCCTTCTCTTCTTGCTTTCTTCTGATGCAAAGTGATCTAAATGAGGAACGAATGATCTTTTTATGCTCTGCAGCACCTAATTTGTCTTTGTAATAAATGCTCTGCCCTAATACATCTAGTTACTCTGTTTGTTGAATAGTTTCTCATGGATTACTCTGCAATTTGCCATATCTACCTCTTTTCTTCAAGAGATCCTTCCAAATGATCTAAAATAGTCCAAGATCTCTTTTCTCATTGTGCCATATTCAAGCACCTACTTATTGGCTGGGGGATTTGATTTTCAATGCAACTTCCCCTGAGCCAATGCTCCTAATTCAATTTCCAGAGGAATTATCAGCACTGGATTCTGGTGCGAACCCATTACTATGGTTCATAATTGTTTTCTTGACCCATGTCTTGCTCATTTCATTCTGGATCTCATTCTCATAAATTTTTCTTTTGCCTTTATCTTGTCTCTGCTCATCCAGTTTTCTATTTACTGAACCTCTTCTTCCATTCTTCCTGCTTCTGTAGAATCGTGCAATATGACCAGATTTATTGCAATTAAAGCACACAACATTTCCTTGATTATGAACTTGATTTCCTCTTGATCTGCATTGATTAGCCATGTGTCCAAACCCATTGCAAAAAAAAAAGTAACCATTGAAAGAATTACCAATTCCTCTATTGTTAGCATTATTCATTATCATACTTCTACAATCATTTGATCTATGACCATACCTCTTACACTTGAAGCATTGACCGGAGAAGGATGGACCATTTTAATTTACTCTGCTTCTGCACTGAGTAGCTTTATGGCCAAATTTATTGCAATTGAAACAATTTCCATTGAATGATGGATATCTTTGAGCATTAGGTTGTCTTATCGGAGGTCTTCTAGGCTTGTATCTCTCATTCCTTGGTTGAGAGTTTCTTTGTCCGTATCCGAAGCTTTCACCTTTCTCATATCCAAGACCATGCTTGTCATCAACCTTTTTCTGACCCTCGAGTATTGCTTCAAGTTTGGCTGAACTTATTTTGAACTTCTCCTTGTATTCATTTGCAACTTCTAGGTCATGTTTGAGAATGACAATTTGTCTTTCAAGATCTCTTTCATTGTCTCTTCTTTCTTGTAGATCAGACTTTAGATGGCCAGCTATACTATCTAATTTGTAACATTCATCAATTCTTTCTTTTAGAGTTTGATTCAAATCTTCTTCAGTCTTCTTCTTTTGTTCAATTTCTTTGGTTAGCCTCATTGCCCCAAATTCCATCTCAATTTTTAGAACAGCAACTTCTTTTGACAACTTCTCACATTCCCTTGTCTTTTCTTCCAAAGCTTCATTCATGTCATTTTCTTCAGTTAAACTAGATAACTGCAGAAGTAGCTCCTTTTTCCTTTCCATGGATTTTTTTTAATTTGTCTTTTAACATATCAATTGTATCATCAACATCTTTAAGTTCACCTCTTAGATTACTAATTTCTGCTTTAGATTGAATAAGATTTTCTAGGGCCAACTGAAGTTGATCTTTGAGTGAACCCATTAAAACTCCTTTCAAGATCTTTCCTTAAGTTGTTAGGCTCTTTTAAAGGAACCTTGCTCTGATACCAATTGTTGGAATTAGTCCAGACAACTGAGAGGGGGGGTGAATCAGTTGTCACACAATTTAAACTTTTCTGCTTTTAATTTTCTTTTGCAACTTACAATCAAATAAACATTAAAGCATGAATCAATAACACATGAGCAAAAGCATAAATAACACACTTGACACCAAGATTTTTAGTGTGGAAACCCGGTTAAGGGAAAAACCACAGTGGGGGTTAACCCCCAAAAATTAATACCCTATTAAAAGTATTTTTATAAATGAGAATGCACATGCATTCAGGCTCACTGCTCAAATAGAGGCTCACTGCCTACAAAGGATTACAAGAGAATAACAGAGATATTAAACTGATGAGAAGCATCTACTAATGCATGAATTTAGTTCCAGTTAAGCACAAAACACTAATCTTACACATTTCATCTTCAATCTGCCTTGTTTACTACTCTGCCTTCATCTGAATCTTAGATCTCTGCTCTTTTCACCTTTACTCCATATTCGCAACACACACACACCAAAATTATCCAAATCCCTCGGCTATATATATCCTCATCTTTATCTTTAATTACTTTTCATTCGGCTTCAAGAACACTTGGAACTTTATTGGATACTCTGCTCTGTCGGCTAGATCCATGCATAACTTGAGACGCGGACCAAAACTTGCACTCACAAATCATTAGTCAGGTTGGCTACTATCACTGATCAACACAACTTGTCCACCAACAACTTTCATACATTCGTAATCAAGTTCAATTACAATGTCGACCTGTTCTTCTTCTGTTTGTTCTGTCAAACTGTTAACCCGATACTTAAATTCTAATAACTATTGACTCCTCCATCACCAAAGGACAAAATTTTGGATTTAGATTTTCCTAACAATGCTTATGACTCCCTCAGATCTACAATAAACTCTGATCTACTCCCAAGGAGATCTAGACCAAGATACTGGACCCTGTCACACACTCTGTTCTTGACTTCCCGGACTTAGACAGATCTTCAATCTGATTTCTGGTCTGGGCAAATTATGTAATGTGGATGTGTACAGAGACTTGGTTTCCATCAATGAAAAAACTTATCATGCCTAGCAGTGTCTCTTGCTAATAAAAAATACCATCTGTAATACACTTCTATCTCGTAAAAGTCAACCTTGATTGATATGATCCAAGGATTGCTATCACAAAATTCTAAGCACAATAGTAAGAGCAAACTTGTCAAGTAATGAAACACCACTAATCCAATGTCATCCCTCTTTAGCAAATACAAGTGTGTTTTTGACCATGTAGTCTATAGGAGTACAATCAACACTGAGAGGGGGGGGTGAATCAGTGTTGTGTGAATTTTCAAATCCTTTTACACACTTTAACTTTCAGAGCACAAGAAGAGAAAGATAGCATTGATTTGTCAAATACATAAGCACATGACTGTGAATACAGAAAGAGAACAAAACTTCATAAGTAAATCATACACACACAGAGAAGATTATGACACAAGAATTGTATGAGTGGAAAACCCTCCAGGGGTAGAAAAACCACTCTAAACTGCCTCACTGGCTTAACTGATCAAACATGCCTCACTGGCTACAAAGAAGCCTCACTGGCTACAATATGTGTCTCACTGACAAATGTTAAGGTCTCACTGACCTACAAGCCTCACTAGCATACTGTGCCTCACTGGCATAGACAATTTTCAATCATAAAATTATGTGTGCAAGAATTGATTGCTATTCAATCTGATTTGCACCATTATGCAACCTGTGTTTCATCATACACCCTTATACCTTCTATTTGATTTTCAAATCAAGATCATACAAAACAATTCCTTTTACAAATCTTTACAACAATCTCTGCAAATTTGATTCACCTGATGCATATTCACCTGCATTTTATCTTCATGATTAAATCTTTATTTTCATGGTTCAATCTGTAAGATTATTGCATGATGTCCTCATACTGTGTTGATCCATTCCTTCACAAACATAATCTCACATACAATAAAATGATTCATCTGTAAAATATCTTCAACAGTCCATATTGATCCACATCACCACACACAAATCAATCCACCTGCCAAGCCTATTAATATGAAAAGACTTTCCACATTCTGTATCAACATTCTAATCTTCTCTCAATGAAGAACCTACAAACAAAAACTTTTCACCTTCTTTCTGCAAAATCAATGTAATAAAGAATTATCTCTCTGTCCATTTTAGAGCCCTTTCATATTCTTTTACATCTCAAATTATCCCTTGCAAAAATATGTAAATCTTCATCAAGAATTTCGAAACCTTTCACTTTCTCTGCACAGACAATTCATCTAAAACAATAATTAAGGTCATATAAAAAATCTTTAATTAAAATAAGATATTTCAATTTGCTCTTGAAAGAGAAAATAAAATCTCTCTCAAATCTGATCTCCATGTGCAAGAAGACAAACTCCTTCATTGAAACCATTGAATCCTGTATAAACAAAAACTCTTTATATTCCTTCAAAGATGACTCTTCAATCTTTTCAATCTGCATAAATAACTTCACTAATCTGCAATATAATCATCTGATATTTTTATATTCTCTGTCAAAGCAATCCTTTCAAAATCAATCTCCAAGTTCTCCATAAATATTTGCTTTACAAAAATCTCCTCAAATTCTTCTTTACAAACAACCTCTGTATTTTCTCAAGAAAACAAAAAATTGTTCATCTTCTATGCAAAATGATTTATCAAAAATCAATCTTCTCACAAAAAAATTCACTAAATTCTTCAATGGCTTTTTCCAAAAATATTGCTTTTTTAAAAAAACATCCACCAACTCGTTGAAAAACTCCTATTATTTCCATATTGGATCTCATGCCTTTTTAAAAATAAAATAAAATAGAAATTAAAAAATTTCTAAACTTTAAGTGCAAAACCTTTTATCCACATACTAAAAACCTTCGAAACTTAAATTTCTGCCCACGTATATTTGTGGTCCCCTTCATTTTACATAAATTATAGTTAATTCCAAACTTAACAAATGCTATTTAAAGCATAAATCATTTTCTTAAAAATTTGAGCTCCAAAATATATCTTAAGGTAATAGACCATTTAGCATTCGATGCTTTAAACAAAACATGCTCCTCCATGTGCAAAACAAATACCCTCTTCGAAAGCCTTTGAAATTTTAAACTCATTCATTGATCTTTCTTTACTGCCAAAACGCATAAAGAATAGAATCGGTGTAACAGGTAAGGAGGTGGATGGGGCCGGTCACAAACTATGATGTGTGACCCCTCTAGCAGGTGGCATAAGTGGACTGACCCGTTCTCGCAGGTCACCATTCAAATAGAACATAAAGTGTAATAGATAAATGACTGTCAAACAAGGCTGTTTAACTTTCAAACCCATTTAAGGTATGAGAGATGTTTAGGATATTTAAAACAAATGGTGACACCTTGACCATTAGATAGCCTCCATTTTTAAAGCAACATTCTTGAAGCATATTAACACACCATATCCTCATGAAACATTTACAAGATAGCAAGATGCACATTGCAGATAATGCCACAAATCAAACTAAAGCTTCCATTGATGAAACTATTGCAAACATTGTAGACCACACACCTAGATATCTCATGAGAACTACTGATCAAGACATGATTCCCTTTTTTGATTTTACTATCTTGAATAATATATTCCAAGGTGATTGCCAATGAAGTACTCAACCATTATTCTTAATGGCAAACAATGAACACATCAAGAACACACTGCATGAAGATGAAGTATTACTGAAGTAAGCAACATACCATATGTCAACTTTCTTTAGATCAGGAATCATGACCTCCTTGTCATGTGATTCAAACAAGAACCTTGCCCTGATTTGAAACTATGTGCTTACATAGTATGTGAATATCACTGATGAGCAGACTATTCTACATAAGCCAACTGAGATCTTCTTTGAATAACAACTATGGCAACTCTTGCATTGCACCATCTCCTCTGATATGAACACACTTTTGACATCAATGACAACCTGTCACCATTAGTAGTCATCCACCCAACTCCTATCACAGATGTCTAAGATCCTCCTAAATCCATCATCCCTACAAGAACCCCTATGTGGAAGAATAAGCATCAATCATTCCAAAGGTCCATCAAATCTAAAATCCATAAAACTTAAATACCCCTCACCCATCCATATGCAAAACTAGAGGAGTATATCCATGCATTAATTTCTAACAGTGATGTTAAAGAAAAATGACACTCCTCCATCTCGTCGACAAGCAACTCAGGATATGTCAAGAGCTTGTTCTAAAGCATGTCTAAACTCATCCTCAACCAAATCAAGATCCAGGCACCCCATTCTAGTCCTTCTCTTAACCCAATACATTCTCAAGATCAAAGAACCCACATCTATCCCATCCCCAAACCACAATCCTATCATCATGGTTCAACCACCTTTGTTTGATTTGGTTTTCTCATAATAGAGGAATTTAAAGCTACCATTAATTCTTGCCAATCTAAAGATGGATTCGTATCTTGTTTCCAAAATGACAAGTATCCCATCACATATCAAATGTGTTGCATCATGAAATATCAAGGCAAAGGATTATGCCTTCATGAACAAGGAATCTTGAAACCCATACATGTTAAAGAAAATCAAGGATTTCAAGGCATCAACTACAAGTCCCTTGATACATTACAATCTAAATATGTTGGTAACACCTTTACAATGAAAGGAAGTAGGGTACGCATAAATGCTTCCTACACTAATCTAATGAGGAAAGTGTTGTGCAAATTTTTAATCTTTTAATAATTACAAAAAGTAGAAAAACATATAAACATAAAATAAATAATATACCATAACATAGGTGTACGTGGGGAAAAACCTTTCAGGATAAAACCCCACACTCCAAAGCAACTCAATGTATTATTCAATAAACAACATAGTTACAATACACTTGCCAAGCAAGCATTCATAGGAGTATCACCGAACAAAGATTTGGAGGAATTTCGACAACATAACAATACATACAAAACTCACTCTATAAAACCTCCATCTGATGTAGAGGGAATACTAATTTACCAATTGATGCAACAATGAGATGCCAATCCATTCAAATCTGCAACACAACACTTCAACAAGCCTATGCAAGAAGGTTGAAAATAAAATATTACAACAAACATATGAAGAGAAATCTGCACGCAATCTTTTATTCAAATCTGAAAATGCATTACAAAATAAGGAAGCTTGTGAGATTCTGAGAATTACATATCCAACACCTACAACAAATAAATTTCTCCACCTCTAGACTGCTTCCCCAACATCTGGGTCTCTCCTCAATTTTCTTCTCCTAGCTCTAATAAAAACCCATCACTTATTCCTTTCATCGCACCCTCATTTTTCAGAATTTCCTAAAACAGTTTCTGGGTTTCGTGCCTCTCCTTCCCATCTTTCCATAAAATTTTAATTTCTTAATTTTGATAAGATATGAGAAATTTATACTCATTTTACTGAGATTGGGTCTCATAATTACGACCCCCCTCTTGGAGTTACAAATTTTGGAATGTAATAAAATAAAATTCTGGGAGTTAGGTCCTCCAACCTGGGCCATAAATACCACTTACAAGATTCCTTACACTATGATGGTTACAATAGTAAGTTCCATTAATTCCATGATTCTTGGCAGCCCCACTTATGACAGAATCAACCCCACTTATGACAAAAATCAGCCCCCACTAAAATAGAATTTAATGCCTTTGCTTAGGAAAGATATTCTCCACTATTTGAGGCATTTATAAATTACCAGGGCATTTTTCCACAAAAATTACATTTACCAATATGCCCAAGGAAAATTATATTTGTTGCAAATTAAAATATTATTTTCCAAGCCCATAAACCTTATTGAAAACAAACAAACATAAACTATAATATTTTTGGTGATGTAAGGTTGCCATTGACCATGGATGTTCCTACATCACCATCTCAAACACCTAATAAATAGAATATACAATACATGAAACCATCAAATGGTAATTATAAAACCATGATCTAAAACCACCCAAAATAGTGGTTCCCAAATCCTTAGAAATCCAACACCCAAATTCCAAGATGAGTCCATAGGTTAAAAATAGCATATTCCTTCCACCTATCATAACCTCATTATAATCCACTCACCAAATTGGGTGTTCTATTTTGGATCCATTATCCCCATCCAAATATGTCTTGTGATGTGTTGGTCAACAAGTGTAATTCCTCTTTATAGCTATTTTATGTGTCCTGGATGTTTTTACATTTCTAATGCAGGAGGCCTAACTTTTGGATGCCATAACTTTTGATTTGAGAGGTTGAGCCCATTTTTTTAAATTGTAGATCTCAAAGAGGTCCACATGACAAGCACTTGGGAATTAGTGCTAAATAACCTAAATTTTTTTATTTTAGCCAAAAACCAACTCTATAGCCCAAAATTTGACTTTTTCTATTTTTCAACTTGAAAATAGCATTGTTTGTAATCTTTAACATTAGGTGCAAGGTTGACACACCTTTCCTAACACACAAATCCTAAGGGAACCTTTTTCAACATCAAAATAGGTTCCTCTCATTATGCCTAAAAATATTTTGTTGCCCCCAACCCGTTCATCAACACTACTATCCCTATCACCAACCTTGACCATCCATCACCTAAGCTCATTGATTAGAACCAATGAAATTACACATCATTGGACTTATTCCAACATGATGAAGCAATCATGAAATTCATGGGATTCCATTATCCCCATGGGACCATAACATTGCATTTCGAAGCAATTTGGATGCACCTGCATATGAAGCAAAAATCCCATAAGAATCCAAGGATCACCATGTTGCAAAGCATCGACATGCAACATCAAATCAAGATCAAGTAAAAAATCAAAATGGATCAAAAAGTTGACATGAGCCCACAAATCAAAAAGGAAACACAAAAGCAATGTGGGTCCCAAAGCAAAGAGAAGCAATGAATCCAAGTTCTACATCTCCAACAACAACTAATTTCATCTCCAACCCTATCCCCCATCCAAAATTCAATCAAAAAATCCTAAATCCAAATCCAAGCATCCCAATCCTAACTCTAAAAATACAAAATCTATTTGTGTCCCTAAATCCCAAAATTGACAATCCAAAAATCCCCCATCTGAATCCCAAAATTTGAAATCAAGCATTCCTACCAATCCTAAATCCCATGCACCTCAAATCCCAAAGCCAAATCCAAAGCTTCAAAATCCATCATCTAATACCATGCAAATTTACTCGTAGAACGCAACTTGGCGTGTGAACTTGTAGGTCCCAGTTCCCCTTGGTCCCATAACATTTCCTCATACCTCCACAATCCCATCCTTTCATCCACCATTTTCATAACCAAATCTATTATTCAACGTACATCCGCAACCACACCCCTTTAATCTAAGATTTTGTATAATCACTATCCATCCTTCATCCAACCTACCTTCCATTCAATTTTCCTTGGCAACATCCTCTAATGTAGGGGCTATAATGGTACCAAGTTTCCATTTTGGGAGAAGCCAACTTAGCAATCAACAAGGTTTCTCAAAACATATATAGAATGCATTGCCAACAACATGGTCCATCTGAAGCAGTTATTTAGAATGGGATACTATTATCTCACCATGGAAATAGACACTTAAGTCCAAACATATTGGAAACCAAACCCATCCCACCATCAATAGTATAAAAAAGCAAAAAAAATTAGAAAAATTAAAAGAAAAAAGAAATAAAAGTCAAAATTCAAGAGAAAAATCACCCAATGTGACACCAGTTAGGTAATATACCATGTTCACACCAACAACATATGCTTGGATAGCTTCCACTATAACTTCCTTGCATAGCTTCCACTATAACTTCCTTGGATAGCTTCCACAATAAGACCTAATGTGACACCAGTTAGGTAATATACCATGTTCACACCAACAACATATGCTTGGATAGCTTCCACTATAACTTCCTTGCATCTCCTTGTCTTTATCTATCTTATCCCTATCTCCTTACCTATTTCTATTTGGTATATATATACATAAATACATAGAGAGATGTGTCTTTCTCCCTTTAGATGTCTCTTGGATTTATTGTATGTTATTTGGAGGTACCGCACTAGTTTTATAGTGTGTTTGTCTTTATTTATGTTGTGTAGGTAGTGGTGTGGTTTTCCCTACCAACAATATAGTTTACCTTGGAGTTTCACATATGCCCTTAGTGTTATTATATCACTTATAAGTGATGTAAAATTAGTGGCATATGGAGTTTTACTCTCAAATATTTTTGCCCATTTTAGGGTTTTCGCTTATAGTAGCTTATTGTTTTAGTTATGTGTGGCTTCACTCTGTCTCCCTTTAACTTTGTTATTATGTTCATTACATGCTTAAGGTATTAAATAAACTAGGAGCATTGCTATGTTTTATGTTGTTAGTGAACTAGTATATGCCTGAAGGTTGTTTTTAAAATTTCTATAAGAGGATCTTTTGTTAATGAACCTACATGAGGAATATTATCCTAGTTTACAAATCACTAGGTAGATAAAAATAGAAGATTGTGCATTATAAAATCTAGAATTGTGAGAAAACCTAGATAAATGCCACATGTGTGGCCCCAAACCTCATGAATGCAAACCTAACCCTAAAATTATGGCCTTTAACCTTTTGTGTAGCCCTAGACTCTAAAAAAATAGGGTTTCAATCCTTATAAAAGTTGCTCACTAGTGTCTATGCATAACAATAGAAAACTTGATGGTACTAAGAAGCATCATTGAGCTTGCTAAGATAGGGTGTAAAAGTGTACTAACTTCCCTCTTGAACTTTGGTCAAGCCTTGTAGATATCAATTCAATGGTTTTGTGACAAGTTGGAAAACATACCAAGCAACATATGCAACAAATTTGTAAGTAGATGACAATGATGTCGTATAATGATAATGAGTGCTTGAGACTTGATGTAATTAATGAAGTGCAACAAATATTGCGGTAATAGATAGAGTGCAGGAACTGGGATTTTGACATTTTCTAATGGAGGAGCTAATGTAGATGAGATGAGTGATGCAAAAATATAGGTATGACTATTAAGTGATCCTTTTTAAGTGATAGTAGATACATATGGAAGATAAGTAATCCTAAAATAACCTAAGGATGATGTCCTTTTATACAAGTCTTAGGTATACAATTTAGACTTTTTGGGATGAGAGTTGGTGAATAATGGTAGCATTTGGCTAATTTAGCCTAGGGTCATAGTTAAATTTGAATTTGAAAATTAGGGATCAAGATTGCATGTGCAATCCTATACTGGGTCAAGGCTACAAGTGTGACCCTAAAGTAGGTAGATAAAACATTAGGATAATTCTAAGTAGAGGTCAATGAATGTGCCAAATAAAACAAAATCATGTGAAGGGACTATGTACTTAGGAGGTACATGCAAAATGGTGTAAAAGAAGAAAGAAAATTGCAAGTGATGCATTTCACCTCTACAATTTGGTTTAGCTCTTTATTCTAGTCTAGGATTCAATTTATTTGATTATTTCATGTATTCCTAGATTATCATAAATTAAGAGAGGGGCATTTACATTTGTAGGGTTCCTTTCTTCCTCTTCCAAAGTTATAATGGTGAAAATGCACACCTACACCTTTCCCCCTTGTTTTGGATTTGCTTTGATTCATTTGCCCCTAATGTAATGATTAGTGTTCAAAATAATGTATTGTTGTGTGAAGTTGGAAAAATACCTAATCCTAACCCAATTCCATCATTACACACCCCAAGGGACTAGTCTCAATTCACTATTTAATCCATTCATTATCCTATGTCATTCTATAATTATTGAATCAACCCTTGAACTTTCAAAATTTAATTTTAAAATAGGATCATGCTAGCTTTGTCTGACTAACTATTATGAGTTGACTAAAGTGCAAAATATTTTAAAATTGTATGCAATAGTGTTGTATAAAAAAGACAAACCTTGATTGATTGTGATCATTAAGGAAGACATCTAGAATCTAGAACCTAAGAGGAATATTAGAAAACATAAATGGGTATCAAATAATTATTATGTGACATCAACATTGTATTGATACCCTACTCATTTTACATGAATTCCTACAATATTCAATAATTTATTTTTTATTGTTGACTTGGTAATAGAGGTTTGGCCAAAGGAGAGAATCCTAGCCTATGAAGCTTCAAATGGTGTTTATCAACACCATCCCTTTTTAGATGCAAGTCCTAGACATTGAGGTGAAAAAATTCCTAATATCATAATCAACGAAGTTTAGATTTTTGAGTGAGGTTCATATTTATGCAGATGATTTTGTTTTGTAGGTGTGGAAGTGAACTAGAGCATCACTCAAAAATTTTATCGGTCTCAAGGTGATTGTCTGATAAGTTCCAATCTTCTGGAATATTAGAAAATTAGTTAGCAATATTTGTCATAGTCAAATATTCACTAAACCTAGAGCTAAGTACTATTAATTGATTAATTTAAATTCCATGCATTTTCAGTAACTTAAAATCAATCCTAAAAACTTTATCCTAGGTTAGATTGTAATTCATCATGATTTAATTAATTTACTTAAGATATTTATTTAAGACGATATTTTTCCTTACATAAATTGGTGAACCTGACATTCCTACACCCTCAAGGTTTTGTCGTTAGGTTTTATCCTTCTACATTAGGATTTTAAATATATATTTTTATAATTGTATGCTTTTCATTTCAAATTTGATTAGGGTTTGGATCCACCTTCCCTTGGGTCTTATTATTCTATTTTGATAAGGGTTTGGTACTTCATTGCTTGATATGTATTTAATCCCTACCTTCCTACCCTTGTGTGCTTTGGGTGTTATTGCTAAATCGTTTATCATGGATTCTCATAAACCTTTATCTTTGGCCTTTATCCATTCATACCTTACATATTTTGATATGTTCCTATGCTTTGTTATATTTGATCTTCCCATCCTTGATGCTCCCATGTCTTTCAACCCCATGGATGAGAACTTTTATATGAAGGTGTTATTCGATCATGTATCCTCCATGGAATTAGTAATTTCTTTTCCTTCTCTCTTAAACACACTCACTTCACTTTTCCATGAGTTTCCATTTGATTACACATTTCTCATCACTAGTGCTAGTGAGGGGTACAATCACGTGATGATTATTTGTTTTTGAGCACTTATCCTTCACATGCTTTGGTTTGTGATGATGATACACATTTTATGATGGATATTGATAAGATAGCCTTGTATTATAGTGATACATCTAGGGATGATATGGTATGTGATGAAGTTCTATATCCACTAGCTAGTCATGATGATGTGATGCATAGTGATAATACTCTTCTTACATTTCTTGATAATATTATTCCATCACTCTAGGTTCATGCACCTTTTAGGATCCACCTTAGATGAGCCCAGGGATAGTGGTATTTGTGGGTTATCTTATTTTACACCTAAATATGGCATGCTTTGTAATGACAGAACTCTTTTAAAACTCATTTAACTCTATAAATTGTTTACCTTGTGATACTTACATGGTGATATCATGCATTATGATGATTGTTTATTAGATACTTGTAGATATTCTTGATGATTCACTGTTCCAGGCTACTATATTACATCATGATATCATTGTTCTTAGTGAGGAGTTATTGCGTGATAGCTTTGATGGTTTTAGTACTGCATCTTTACATGTTAAGTCATTCTTGTTTGCTAGTTATGAATACTTAGATGATGCCATCTTATGGACGAGTGAATGTAGACTTACTTTAAGTGAAAGAGCATTGTCATGGAGTGATTAATCTTGTATGTTTTATCATTCCTTTATGGCATTGGCACATGATTTCATCGCATTATTTTCTTTCCCTAGACACCTGAGGATAATATGGATTTGTCTATGCTTTCTCATGTTCCATCGTTTGATCCACATACATCCTATTCACTAGATGATAAATTATTTACACTTCTATGAGACCTCAATTATTGTTCAAGGTATGCTTTATTCCCCTCCACTTTAACCTACACGTGTATTTTATGACCCCCCTACTCACAAAGTTATTAGGTGGTTGGACACACTTATCAATGGATAGCTAGAGGTAAAAAAGATATATATATATATATATATATATATATACACACACACACAATCAACTAATTTTTCCACCTAATAGTATTAATCTTCCTCATGCACCTACATTGACAACCAAGACACATGAGGAATATGATATTATTTATTAACTTCCTGTAATAACATGCTAAGCCACCTCTTTGGGATTTATTGTGTACATCACCTCTATATAAGGATATTATAGAAAATATCCAAGTTCCCTATAACATTCCACCACCAATACTTGCTTCTATGATAAAAACTATAGCATATAAACACAAACATGATATTGCATTTGATAGAACCAATCTTCCACTTGAGTTAGATATTAATGAGCTCATACCTTTATGTATTATGACGACATATCGAGATACAAAGATAAAGTGTATCTTGGCTCATAATGGATCTAGCTTGGACCCATATAGAAAGGATTATTTGAAAAAATTAAATATTACTATCAAGGGATTTGATAACATTGGTAGAGAATTTTGGGGTAATATCACTATTCCTATTACAATTGGACCACTTACAATTGATTCTCGTTTCCACATGATTTGTAGAAAGCTAGCATATAATACATTATTTGATTGTCTACGGACACATGATATAGGGTTGTTAAATTTTGGTATAACAATGAGAAATATGTCATACATGTATGTGATCATCCATTTAGTCACTGTGAAATGGTTTGTGCACCTAATATTGTTATTACACAAAACCAACCAACAAAAAAATACCCGTGCATAAGAGAAAAAGGAACCTAAATAACGATAGCCCCCATGAAATGACAATGCTTTACTTAGTGATGATTGGGGTACATTAGATTTCATGCTTGTTAGTGTAGAAGAGTATAAGTTTGATCCTAAAGCTTTTAACATGCATTTTCTTCTTATGGATTTATCTATAAATGATCAACCATTCTCCAAAGCAACGTGATGTTAATGAGACAAAATCAACTTGTGTTTATGACATTGATTCAAATGGTCATATTCTCACTGGAGATTCTTCTATAACATTTGATAAATTATATGGTCTTGGCTATAAGTTTATAAAATGTTAGATATAAAGGAAAAGTGCTTGGTTGATATAAGAATGTAATTATCAAGTTGTTATAGTTATAGGAAAATAAATATCATAGAGGCATTGGTTATGTACTTGAAGATATTAAGAAATGGTTGAAAGAGCAAAAACATAAAGGAAAAGAACATGTTTATTCATTTAGATTTGAGATTATGTGACACATCTCTTTCATCCTTGCCTATAAATATGATGACAATTTAGAATTTAGTTATAAAAGATTCAATTATACATGATTATGAGACTACTTTTAGTGTACTAATTGATTCATCTTATGATAGTGATTCCATTATGAGTTATAGTGTTAATTGATTCATTATTTTATATGTGTGTATTGCAGGATGTTAGAGTTATATTATTTGCATACACACACGATCATATAGATGATGGGATTTTTTAATTCTTCTCAAACCTATGTGATTATTGATGATAGATTCATAGGTTATTATATTATATAGATTCATTTGTTATTATATTACATAGATTCATATGCTATTTAGGGTTACATTTGTAGTAGTACATAATATTACAAGAGGCAATTTCATATAATTGTTACAAAACCTCCTAGCCCATTTATCACTTTCTCATTTGACCTTCACATATGTGCCTTCATTGTTATGTCCATTACTATAGGTTATCTCACCATAACATACCCTATGTGCTTTCATGTTTACATATTACTGGATATGCTTACATGTTTATGTTGACACACTCACATCTCTTTTGACATGTTTCTTCATGCTTATAGGATCTATTTATATGGGTGGGTGAAGTTTTAGAGCTATGCCTCACTTTAGGACAATATAGTAGTTTTGAGTGAAAGTTTTGATTGAAAAAAGTCAAACTTGAAAGTACTTACACTAGTGTGGCTCCTATGTGGCCATTGGAGTTCTGAGTGCAAACTTTTTAAGTCAAAATGGTTTCATCCAAAATAGTTTTCCAATTGGAATATATAAAAATTAAAAATTACTCCTCATTTCACTAATTTCTATAGTGCTAAAAATGAGTGAAATCCTAAAATGTTTAAAAAATTTACATCTTAAGTTCCTTAAATGCTTGAATCCTATAACCTTAACCCTAAGCTATAAACCCTATGTATTAAACCCCTAATTCTTCTTGAACCATAAAACCCAAACCATAATTGCCATTTATCATAAATGTTGTAAACCCTAGATCCAAAATAGCCAAGTAAGCCCAAATAAAAATCCTAAACCCTACAATACACATTTCAAGATATTGAAATATATTCAAAAGTAAGTCAAACATGATTAATTTAATTGTATAATAAACACATTTGATTTTGTTAGTACATATTTGTTCTGTCCTCTCTATCTTTTATGATCTCTAATTTTGTTTATTAATTGAGCTTGAAACACTCCAAACCATAAAACATTATTATCATGTATCAAACTAATTACTCAATTAATTCTTCAAATGTTATTGCAAGATACATGAAATAAATATATTATCAATCTTAATCATCCCAAAATTACTCGACAATAATGATGAATCTAATGAATGGCCACTCTTGAAAATTAGGCAAAATCTTAGAATTTCAATGAGTAGGCCTAATGCCTAGAAGGCGTAAACAAAACTAAAAGCTTGAGATTCTTGTGTAAGCTTATTTATCAAGTGATGGTAAAGCAATTGACGTGGAACGATATGTCTCAAACATGTGATTTGATATCATAAATAAGGAAACCATTTTAAAACCATGAACTAAGATTATAATGTTTTTAATTTATTAACTCTTTGATATTTATGTCAATAGACATTCCCATTGTGGCTTGAGCCTTGAGCCAAGTATTGCTACAGTAGACAACTAATGTTGGAGATGAAACTATTACTATTGAGGCATTTGGATTTTGATGGTTCCAGTTGTGTTTGATGCTTATCTCTTGGGTAGCCAAAGTTCTTAATAACCAGGTTTACTTTCATCAAGAAAGATGGGGGAGGAGGTATGCATGTTGGTTTGTCACCATGATTTGTTGTGGTAAATTTTTAAATGAGGTAGGAAGGCTTTAATCCATTTAGGTATTTTATGTTTTTTATACAATTTTATACTTTTTTGACTTAATGCTCCTTTTGAGGATTTTGCTATTCATGGACGTTTTCTCATACTATTCATTTAACTCTTTGCTAGAGGAGTGGCCATGCTAGCGAGTTGTGATCCCATTACATTTATAAAATGCCATAGAATGTTGTAGCCTCATGCAAGTTTTGAATTAATAGAGGTAATATTGTATGAGCCATCAAAGTTATTTTTGGAATTATAATTTTAATATGTAGTTTATAGAAATCTAGGAGTTTATAATTTGAATTGTCACCCCTAGAGTGTTATTGTGCTTTAAAGTACACTGTATCTATGTTTCTATTTAATTAAGATTAAAAATACTCTATAAATTTTGTAATATTTTTTTTTATAAAAGCATGTATTTTAGGTAAATATATTTCAATTGAAATATTTTTTCTTGGAAATAGCTTGCTAATGGTAGATGTGACACTTTTACCCCTTTCTTTTTTACAAACTTTTAGAAACCCTAACTTGAGCCGCCTTTTCTTGCATTACAAAAAAATCTAGAAAATCTAAAAGTACCCTTTGATAGATCTTAGACCCTAGATTTTGAAAATATTTTTTTAATATTTTAACCACTTTTAATTATTTTTTAAAATTCACTATAAGTTATAGGTTGAATTATAATCAAACATAGGCTTGATTGAAAATTTAAAAAAGCATACTAAAAATTTAAGAAAAATATGACACACTAGAGAAGAGAATGCTTATCAAAAGGGTATAATTTGGTTTTATTTAACAACTAAGACATAAAGTGGAGGCTTGTCGAAACTATTGCATTTTCAATACAACTGAATTTACACATTTAAAAAAATATTTATCAATATTTTTTCTTTCATGCACTACAACTTCAAGATAAGGAAAAAAAAAATTAGTATAAAAAAATGGAGGCCCCTTGACCTTATTTTTTGAACTTTTTTTAACAATAAATTATAGTGTCAATTTTATTAAAAATGACCCATCTTGCTTTCTAGAACTGGGAAGTTTGGTCCTACTATTATGTGAGCTTGACATACCACTTCTTAGATTATAAGTTGCCTTTTCTTCTTGATAGACTCTCAAACCTCGACCCCCTACTCTAAATAGTTAGCTACCCATTGAGTACATAAACATGGGTCTGGGTTCTCTTGTAGTCTTTTTCCAACCGCCTTCACTACCACTCGACCAATTGGAATTTGTGTACTTGACTGCCCCTGCTTGTGTATATTCTCATCTTGCATACATATATGGAAATGTTTGCTCAAACTACATACAACAGGGAATGACTATATAGGGAAGAATGACATTTCTCAACAATCTAACCAAGAACAACTTTTATACTTTTAAAAAATATAAACATAAATTACATTAAAAACTCTACATTTCATTAATGTTATTTTAAGGTGCTTCAATTTAAAAAGTTGGACTTGTGTTGTCCATTTTCTTTATAAAAATGGGACACACGATTGAAATTTCACATAGGTTTCTTGCTTATGTGTCCTCAAAATTGGGAGCAACACAAGGGGCATCTTATTCTTGCATCCATTGTATGCAATCAATTAGAGGGGCGTCTACTATTACTAATATTTTGTAGTATTTTTTTTCACAACATTTGGATTTAATAAAATCTCCCTTTTATTAAAATCCCATGGAGCACATAGCATGTGAGTAGAACAATTTGTAGTGGTCTCTTTAAATTAATCCAATTTTTTACCTCACCCCCTCTCCTCCCATATGGGGAGTGTCTAGGCAAGTAATTTAATAAGGAGACCCACTTTTAGTTAGCATCCTCTTTGATCCCATTGTTAGATTCCCTTTTTGGATCAATTGTTGAAGTTTTTCCTTCCCTTTTTAGCAATATATAAATATGAGGGTCCCCTCTTTGTAAAGGATCTTTGGGTCTACTAATCGATATACATTCTCTACTTATGTTGCTTAACAACTCACCTTAGAGAGTATTCTCCATCTTAATGTTTTGTGTGTGTGATGGTTGCTTGCTTATGGTTCTTAAGCAGAAGCACCATGCAAGTATGCATTTGAAAGCTACATGTCTTATTGATGTCTATTAGGGGTTCTAGATATTGTAGTTCTGTAGATGTGGGTTGAACTAGCTCTAACCATGGTCATTATGTTTAAAATTAATAAATAGTTGAATATTGTAGAGGGGATCCAATTGATCTCTTATTTTGGCACATCACTTCCTTTTAATTTTTTCTTTACACCCTTCTCCTCCTTCTGTATCCTTTTTCCTTGTAATTTCTAGCTTAGATGGGACTTGTCCTCCTCCAGAGGTTGCTTGTATGTTTGAGGTATGTGTGCAAGCATCCAACACTATTAGTTGGAATTGACATTTTTGATTCACTATTGGGTGCATCATTTTGGATCATCAGTAGTTTCTTTTATCACTATGATTGTAGCGATTGGCTCATGGTTATGATGAATATTTTTATTTTAGATAGAGCCCTATTTTCCTTTCAAATAGAGTCATTATTTTTGCACAAGTAAAGTCTTATTATTATTTATGCACTAAGCAGAATCCTATTATTTTTGCTCTAGATAGAGTCCTTATTTCTATTCTAGGCAGAGTTACATTACCTTTTGTTTTAGCTATCTTAGTAGTTGTGTTCATGTCTATTTTAAATGCTTGATAGATGTTACTCATTGGAAAATTTTCTTTTTTTTTTGCATGTATCGGGATGGAGCGCTTATTACAAAGAGAATACATAAAATCAACATCATTATCCATATCCTTTATATGGGTGTTTGAATAATTAATTTCATGTTGACTACTTGTTTTATTTTGACATGCATCTTCATAGTAGTTCACATGCAAGTCAAAGTGGGGGCAAAATGTAATGGTGAAAAATGCACATCTTACACTTTTTCCCTTCATTTTGGACGCACTTTGACTTTTTTGTTCCTAATGCAATGGCTAGTGTATAAAATGACGTATTATTGCATGGGAGTTGACAAATAACATGATCCTAGCTTGATTCCATCATTACACATCTTAAGGGATTGATCTCGATTCTCTATTTTATCCATCCATTATCCTAAGACATTTCTATGGATGTGGTACTGACCTAGCTAGTGTGGAAAATGATGTATTCTTGTGTAGAAGTTGACAAATAACTTGATCCTAACACGATTCCATCATTATACAATCTAAGGGATCGATCATGTTTCTATGTTTTATCCATTTATTATCCTAAGTTATTTTTGTTGGCATAGAATTGATCTAGGTTATTTATGTTGGTGTGGAATTGATCCAGATCAATTTCACAAGTGCATAATTAACCTAGATGAATTCTACAAGTGATTAGATGACCTTTGAACTTTTAAAATTAAAATTTAAAATGGGCCCACGTTGATTCCCTCCAACTTGCTCCAACTCGCTCTTTTGAGCTGATTAAAAAGTGACATATTTTAAAATTGCTTGCTAAGGCATTCTATAAAGGACAAACCACATATTTCAAAATTGCTTGATAGGGCATCATATAAAATGACAAACCCTAATTCATTACGAACACTTAAAAAGACATCTAGAATCTAGAACCTCAGAGGAATCTTGAAAAACATTTATAAGCATCAAAGTATTATCATGTGACATTAGTATTGCATCGACATTCTAGGCAAATTACATGATTACTTGTTGTCTTCATCATTTGTTTGTACCTTTAACTAGTAACATAAGTTTGACCAAAGGAGAACAATCCTAACCTAATAACAAGCTTCTAAATACTGTTTATGGAAACTTATCACTTTTTAGTCCCAAACATCAGCACAAGTAAATTTTGAACATTAGAATCCACGAAGTTCAGATCCATGTTCACTTTTGAACCAAAACATGAAACATAAATTTTATCAATCCTAAAATAATTGTCTAATAATTTTTTTTTGGTTTAACTTTGGGTGGCGCTGATAGAGTTTTTCTCGTTTGCCTCGCCTGCACATAAAGAGGAGGAGGAGAGAGGAGGGAGGAGGATGGCAGGTTTACATAACGTGGCGGTGTGCATTGCCATAATACTTCCCTTTCTGTTCTACTATTTTCTGTGGAAGAATCCGAAACGATGGGTTCAATACTGCGGCAAAGCTGTCGACCCATCTCATCGCATGGCTCAAATCTCCCACGCACTTAAGCTAATACAGATTTTAGCCGTGCTTTCAGTCGCAAGTCCTTGTTGGCCGCCATTCTACTCCATTCTCTTGATTATTACTGGCCAGTATCTTAACTTCAAGTAAGTATTTTTATCTTAATCATTTAATTGAGCTGATTAGGCTGAACTAAGCAACTGCGCTAGCTTTGCATTGATTAATGGTGGTTTGAAACATATGACTAAACTAGTAATAGATGCTAGCGCTTTGGGGTATTTAGAAGGGACATTTTCATAAAATCCCCATTTCAATGTGTTATTCATAATTTCGTGCACTGCAATCAAGGTTATGCTATTATACCTTATTGCAAATCTGGCAAAGGACGGGACCATATATGTAATCCTATGCATTTTCGTGGTATGTATAGCCTACTTGAACTATTCAAACCTCGAGTGTGCAATGCATGCAAATATGAAGTTCACATCACTTTACTTTTTATTTTATGTTTGATAGAGAAGAAATGACAAGCTTTTTGTAGTTTAAAGCTAAGTTGCCAGTTCAGCCTGGCTCGGTGGGTATGCGTCTCTCTCTGTCTGTCTGCCATTTTGGCCTGGTTCGGTGGGTATGAGTCTCTCTCTGTCTGTCTGCCATTTTGGCCTGGTTCGGTGGGTATGAGTCTCTCTCTCTCTCTCTCTCTCTCTCTCTCTGTGATAATTTAATGTCAACTACAAAATCTTGCAGCCTTGAGCAATAAGCAGAAATGGAATTTCAGGTAAGTGAGGAATGTAGTTTGCTTTTATTTTATGTGTTGTAAGTGAAGTAGAAGTTACTTTTTAGTGTTAGATTAGGTTTCTTATTTTTTTTTGGCTTTTGCCATGGGTTCTTGTGGCTTCACCCGTGTTCACCTAGGGTCTTGCTTAGGGCCTGTGGGTACATACTTTGGGCAGTTCCAAATGCCCAGGAAAGTACCCGGGCAAACCCATGTTATACCCGGACCAAGATCTGTACCAGTACAAACTCGATTCCAGTATGGCTGGGGTTCACCAAGAACCTGGTAACATAAGTTAAAAGTCCATGACTGATGATTTTTTTGGCAGAGCGGGTTCCCGTGACTTCTATTATTCTATTGTACTTTCATAATTTAGTGCTTTATGTTCCAATAGCATGTCTTCATTTGTTTGGTCTGCTGTTCTTTCATAATTGTATTGCTTTATAGCCCAATAGCACGACTACCTTTGTCAAGCAATTGTCAAGCAAAGAGTGACTATCAATATTATTAAGCTACTTCTGGTTTAGATTTCATCAATTTAACTTCGTATTTAGTTAGCTTGTTCAACAGACAAAAATGGGGAAAATTACCTGAACTGTTTTGTTCAAAAAGCCCCCAAGGAGAAACTTTGGAAGAAAAAAGCTTTGTACTTTTATGTATGCATTCAACACACAGTGTTGGAGCTCATTCAGCCCAAGGTAGCAACCAGTGCAAAACTGGCTTAGTTAGGATAGGATCTGTTGATTAAATTTCAGCGATTATAGATGCTCATTCGATGTTTTTTAAGATAGCAAGATGGCTTTATTTTCTGTGTTTGATTAAAGACAACCTAGCATTAGGCATAGTTGAAAATTCTCATATATGGTGTTAACCAGTACTTGATCGGCATTAGCAAATCAAAGCTGGAGAAAGTGGGAAAGGAAAGATATTACATTGGGAAAGGTTTTCATTACATGATGTAAAATTTATTGTTTTAATTTAAGCTAGATCAATTTCATATTCTATTTGTGTAATTATTTTATATAAGCCACTTCAAAGTGGCTTATATATATATATATATATATAATACTTTGACATGGTAGTTTATATAAGCTTCTATATGTTTTCCTAATATAGATCAAGAGCTACATTATATTGAACATGATTTGGTTTATATTAATGGATATATAATGAAATTGCTATGTGAAGTCATCTAAATGTATCTTCCAATGCGATGTGGCAGTATTAAATTTCACTGAGTTAGCTTTTTTTTTTATAACTCATGTCCATAGTTACGAGACTCGGACTCGCCTCGGACTTGGCAAGCTGATTTTGGACTCGGACTCGGACTCGGCGCCTAGACTCGGCAAAAACTTGGCAAAGACTCGGCAAATTGAAAAACCCAAGAAATTTAGAGATTTTTAAGGATTTAAAACTTGTTTCGTGCACCCTTTAATAAATAAACCTTAAAGACACAATAACATCATCAAATAGAAGCTAATTTGGTCACATACACAATTTTACATCGATCACATAAGTATAAACGCAAATTGTAGCTGAAGGAAATAACACACTTAGATATATAAATATTGTCAAATGTATACAAAAGTCAGGGAATATGAAATCCATGGCATCAAAAGTTCCAGAATCCAACAAATATCAAAACAAAAACTAGAAGTCTATGGCACTATGGCTTAGAGGAGCCTGCAAGTGCACCCTTCTTACAAAGGCGTCTAAGATAGGTCCTGGATGATGATGCAACCATAATATCTGCCTCTGTCTCTGTGCCACCCGCACCAACATGTAATGTGTCTGCTAACTCTGCTCGTGCTTTAACCTCCTCCTCTGCCATGGCTACAGCCTCAGCCTCTCTATTCGCCTGGTCAACCCAATCGAGGTCCTCATCACTAAAGATAGGATCCTCAGCCTCAGTGATCCAATCAGATTGTGGATCGACCTCCTCTAGCATGATGGGGGTGGAGTCAGTGCCCAAAATTTGTCTGTGGCGAAGATGAAGGTTGTAATGAACAAAGACTAGATCATTCAACCTCTGCACAGACAGTCTATTGCGCTTCTTGGAGTGTATGTGCTCAAACATACTCCAATTGTGCTCACAACCCGAAGCACTGCATGGTTGGCTCAATATTCGAATTGCAATCTTCTGAAGATTTGGTACCTTAGCACCAAACATATCCCACCATGCATCTGAGATGAGAAAAAGAAAAAAATCAATCTCATTATCCAACTTTAAGTTTCAACATTTAATAATAATATAAAAAGAGGAAAAGTTTATTAGATTTTAAAACTTAAATTATGCTCTTAATATAATTTTACCTGGCTGCAATGTTGACCGATTCTTTTTGCAAATCTCACGAGAAAAAAGATCTCCTTGTGCAAGTCTAAAGGTCTCAAGCTCATGGACTATCTGTATTGAATTAGCCGACATTCGCTCTAACACTGTGTAGAGCCCACTCAAAACCTCCTCATCTGCCTTGAATTCAGGGCGGAATTAAAATGCCGAATTGAGGTAATAAGCGGCTGCGTGTAGGGGCTTGTGAAGCTCGTGGTGCCATCTCCTATCAATGATCTCCCAAATGGGATGATACTTACCCTCAACTCCCCCATAGATGGATCTAATGGCCTCCTTGGCCCTATCCATGCCCTCATATATGTAGCCCATTGCGGGCTTCTCCCCATCAGCAACTCGTAGGAGAACTACTAGAGGCTCAGTGACCTGCAATTATTGTGAAAGTGAAACATTAACTTAAGTGTGAACAAAAATAGGCAAATAAAAGAAAAATATGAATAAAAATTAAAACATAATATATAATTAGATTTTCATTTACCTTTACAATCTCCTCAACAGGTGTCCAAAATCTTGCCTCATCAAAGATCCAATTTGTTACTTCAGCCCCTGCATTGGTATGAGCATAGGATGAGGAAGTTCACTCCTCATCAACAAACATGCGCCTCAAAGCTTTTTTTGATTGAAGCAAGGATTGTAATGTGATGAAATTTGTTGCAAATCGGGTTATGCCAGGACGAGCCAACTCCTTTTGCTGCGTGAATTTCCTCATTAGGTTGAGGACCCATGTGTGATTGTATATGAATTTACAAATATTTCTTGCCATCTCCACACATGTTTTGATCCATGGAATCGTGCCAATATCCTCCAATGTGAGGTCAAGGCAATGGGCAGCACATGGAGTCCAAAATAATGATGGGTGCCTCTCCATCAATAGTTTACCCGCAACAACATAATTTGCTGCATTATCCATCACCACTTGCACCACATTCTCCTCACCCACCTCAGCTATGATTTCCTCTATAGCTTCACAAAGGAATGTGGCATTTTTAACATTTCCTGAAGCATCAATAGATTTGATGAATACGGTGCCACCTGAAAAAGAAACAAAATCAATGATTCAATAAAGCATAAATTAAAAATATTAATCACTAAATCAATGCATTGTAGGAAGTAGAATCACCTGAGGAAGAAACAAGAAAATTTAGCAATGTCTTATTTCTCCTATCAGTCCAACCATCGGTCATGATGGTGCAACCCTTCGTCCTCCATATCAACCGTTGCTCCTCTATTGTGGCTTTTACATTGGCCACCTTTTGTGTCAAAATTGGGCCCTTTATGTCATCTTCACTATGGGCTTTGAACCCCGCCCCACAAACAGTAATGGCATCAACCATGTTTTGCCAATAAGGAGACCTAACACATGTCACAAATAAATTAAATTAAATAAGTATTGTAAAATGGAGAGTTTAAATTTGAATTCGACATATCTCTAAATATAAAAATTCAAGAGAAAGAATCAAGCTATAAATTTTAAAACAATCAAACAAAAAAGAATTACCTAGTTGCATGGAATGGAATGGTGCAATAGTACCAAAAGTCTCCAATTGCACGTTTAGCTGCATCATGTATGTCCTTGTTCCAACCCATGCTCTCAAGCGACGGTTGGGAATCTGGAGTGGTGCGTGGCAAAATATATGAATCAAGATTCCTAGATTTACGAACTCTAGGCCTAAGAACACTGCCGCTGGTAGTGGCACTAGCAGCAGTAGTAGTAGGTGTTCCACTTCCAACACCTGGAGGATGAAATGGAGGCATGGAAGAAGACTCTCCACTACCACCAACACTTGCCATCTCTATTTGCCTCCTTTTCAATTCTTTTTTTTGCTCAAATGTTTCTAGTTGCACTTTCACCTCTCGTATAACCTCAAGAGGCGCTTTTCCGCATGGGTTAGCATCATGGATTGGTATTTGTGCAAGATGGTATTTCAATCTATTAATGCCTCCTCCACGAAAAATTGTTTTGCAATAAAAACATTTTACTTCTTCTTTCTTTTGGCCAGGCATAATTTCAGCTTGTTTCCAACAAGGGTCCCTTCTAACTGGGTCTTTGGACATTGTGATAAAGATGATTTGAAAATCTCAACACTGCTGCAATAACATATAAAATTTATAAATACAAAAAAATTAACATTTGTGATTTATAATTATTAAAGTAATAAAAAAATGTAGGGTTTGCTTACAAAAACACCTAGGGTTTAATAAAAAAAAAATTCAAAACACCTAGGGTTCTTTCTTTGATCTACTAAAATAAAATAGAAAGAAGAAATGAAATGTAAAGAAAAATGCAATTTTTGGTTAAAAAAAAAACACAAAAAAACCTTCAAAATACAAACTTACCTCTAAATCTAGCTTGAAATCAATAGAGAGCTCCTTCCAATCCTTTGTAGACACCTCTAGATGCACCAAAAGTAGCTACGAAGCTGCCCTAATGCGATTCAACAATCGATTTTTGCTCTACCTCCTCGCCGGTTTCCCTACAATGCACTCCAAATTTTGCTCACAACTCTCTTTTCTCCTTCCCCTTTGGCTTCAAAATGAAATGATGTTGCTTTTAGGGTGGAGGAGGGTCTATAAGTGAAAAAAAAAAAAACAAATTGAAGCAAGTATTTTTATGTTTTTTTTAACTTTTTGATGGCCTGCTGAGCGGCTGAGTCTTCTAGTCGGGACTCACCGAATCTGGCGAGTCTGGCGAGTTTTTTCAAAAAATTCGCCAAGTCTGGGTCCGAGTCCCCCAGACTCGGCCAAGGTGCCTCGCCTCGGACTCGCCAAGTTTTGGCGAGTTTCGTTACTATGCTCATGTCAGTATTGTTTAGGCATCAAGCTATCTAATAAATGCATCCACATTAAGACTGTGACAATGAGAAGGTTTGAGTTTAGAGCAACCTTTGGACTTGGGCTGGCTCCCTTGTTATAATGTTTAATACAATTACTTCGGCGGGTTAAAAAGGAGAACAACTAGCTAAAAGAAAAGGAAAGAGGAGATGCATTAGAATAGTTGATCATTTCAGCAATACTTAATCATGCAACACATTACAAAGAATTCTTACAACAACTTATAAAAGGTAAGAAATTCAACACTGCTTGCTAATTGAACATTCACACACAATATTATGCTAAGAGCCAACTGAAGTTACATAACGTTTTATTGAATGCTTCACAAAATACTTAGTTACCTTAAGCTTTAAAGGCTAAAGATTACACAAAAGGAAGCTGCTGAGGCTAACATTTTTCGTTGAGGGAACTGCAAAATAGATCCTAACAACAGAGTTTGAAGCGTTATTTATACATTTCAAAAGTGCACCCAGTGGACCAAAATCATGCCACATAGTAGAATGTTACATAACAAACTTTAAAGATGGCATCAAAATTTTCTGTAGTTATGTAGATGATTTACTTAAGCCCTATACTAGCCAAATATGCTTTTATTCCTTTCCAAAAATTTCCTTGGAGATATTTTATTGCTTGTTGTGCAAGCAATTTCTTTTGTCATCTTTGAGGTCTTTGTGTTATGATAACTTAAAAACAGCCACAAAAGGATCTTCATTAACCTTCGCCTATTTTCCAGATGATCAACGCATGCTTCAGATGCTTAGCTAGCAGCATGTCATTATTCTCTGCATTTTGTTCATCATGTTTCCTCAAGCCTGCATGTGATGATGTTGTAGGATGCTTTGTTTAGGAGATTGATGGTGCAGAAAGATCTTTAGCTATACAATCAAAGGCAATCAGAAATTCAGGAGCCTCTCATCTTTAACACCCCTTAAAAGTTCTGCTTGCTAGCCAAGTGTAAAGTTGTTTTCAAAGCGGGGCCCAACTTAGTTGGCATAGATTTATTTTTTTCATACAATACACTAGCACTTGGATCAGATTTTAGCTCTTGAGATTGATGGCAAATAGAATCATTGAATCTGTAAAAGAAAAGGGTCTTAAATGTTTTACGATTGTGAGATGTATACAACATTAGCTTATGAATGTTGGACAAAAAATTATGAAGGACCTTTACTTATTCTTTCTCCAGAATGCTGCAGATTGTTAGATTTATCTTTGATCAATGATAGACACGCCATTACAAGAAGCATAGAAAAATTTTAAAGGCACAAAGGCTTATTCAACTGGTAGGTGCAAGTTTGCAACTGTACCTAGCCATGATTATATGATGTTGTACTTCGAGGCTACATTTGTGGCAACTCAATGAGTTCGTACTTGGGAGGGAAAAGATTCCAGAAGCCTTATTTGTTGGGCTCAAAATCAAATTAAAATGAATAAAGAATCAAAGAATTGAGAACTAGAAGAGAGAAAAAGTGTCAACCAGGCACCTATGTGCTTTTTTGTTATTGGGAGCAATGTGCTCTTTAAATTAACCCAGGCATAGTTGGTGGGTCGTTGGATCTGCACAAGCTCTGCATGACTTGTTGATAATTCCCCCACTTCTAAATATGGAAAACCTTGAACCGGGGCTATGGTTTAGTGTGTCCATACTTAAAGTTCTGCCAAAGGCTTCAAGGCATCAATTTTATTCAGGGCAGTCAGGGTTGGAGGCTATTTTTTGAATGCATAGTCATTATCTTTCTATTGGTCTAGCAATACTTGGAAGCCTTACCCTTTAATATTCCTTTTGTCGGGTCCCCTTGGGGATGGAAGACCTGTTTGCAAAAGGACATTGTAATACCCACACATTTGGTTCACTTCTAATCTTTGTGGCACTTTTGTCTAGCCTCTATCTTATTTAGAACATGGTAGATCAATTTGGCGATAGCAATTGAGTTATTGATTGAAACAATAGTCAAAATTTGGTCAAGCATGGAGAAGAGCAAGTCCTTGAGTTGAGAAGTGCATACTTTACAAACTCCATGTTTTGCACTCGTTTTAGTGTCTGTCACCCCTAGATGTGATTAGGCCTCATTTTGACCGTTTTTGAGCTTGAAACCCCTCAAAGATGTACCAAACCACATAAACAAGACCACTTCTACTGCAAACATGCTATTCCCCTCTGCTTGCATTGTTGTGCCCTTCAGGACATTAGCGTGCCCGTGGTAGTGTCCTCTTCTTGTCTGTCACACATACACTTGGATCGTCATCATTCTCTTGGACCATCTCTTGCTCTCTCTAAGACTAAGTTTTCATCCTCCATTTGTAAGCCTTCTATTGTAGGGACTCCGTCAAAAGCCAGGATACAAGATCCATTGTTACACCCTTTTGACACATCCTTGGGTATCTCTCCATCACCCTTGCTTTTCCATACACATTTACTACACACAGTAGCAAGCTTCTAGGGTCCATTCCTCACCATAGCACACATCATTTCTTTATACTTGCACTCTAGGAATCACACAACAAACACTATGACATTTGGGCTGAAACATGCCAAAAAGGGGATTGACTAAGGCAAGCTTCCAACCCTAACAACATCTTTTCTTTCCCTTCAGACTTTTACAGGTTGTTTCTCACTCCTTCCAACACATTCTTCAGTTCTGCAAGCTTATAGAGAAGCCTTAATTTTGGTGAACAACTCCAAGAAATTTTAGAGCCTCATAGTCGAAAGACACTATCGTTTGAGGAGGGTTACAAGCGCACCCCCTGGTCATGAGCTCATCTGGCAGGTTCTCTTCATCTGATATAGTTCCTAGAACCTCTGTAAACCGTCAGAACTTCTAATTGCTCCTTCAGTACCTTCTATCCTTCTGTCACTACCATACCAACTCAAAATATCGAAATCAGACACGCTTCTCTGTCCCTAATCCTTTTCATTTCCAGTTTCTTGTTCAATCTTGACTTTAGTTCTATATTTTACTTAGTCTAGATCTGAATTTATTTACTTTATTGTAATTTGAAAAGAAAATCAAATTAGTTAAGTAAAAAAGCACACTAGTAATTAAAACAACACTGTTAGAACCTAGGGTGTTATATTTTTAAGTACATTTTAGTGAACCAGACCTTTCAAATACACATCTTTTTCAAACCACAAACCAGCTCTCTTTTACTACCCTTCTGTCTTTGTGTTGCCAAAACTTCCTTCCTTACAACAAAAAACAAAAAAACATCCATTTGTTTTTTTGTGGTGCTGCCCTGAACCTTGCGTCAAGTCAATCGAGGAGAAAAACAATGGTCTTTGGCCAACCTATTCTCCCTTAACCCTTCTTTTTTCCTCGAGCCACACACTCGTTCACCTCTTTTTCTCATGCTTAACAGCATTACAACTCGTCTTTCCCTCTTCTACTTACATTCCTTCATTCTTCTTTTATCACACCTACTACCTTCCCAGACACCCTTGGCTTCTCCCTCCATTCCTAATGGCTTCTTCCTTCACCGTTATCTCCCTTCATGCCAACTTTCTTGATCCTCACTTTTGTTACAAAATCTTTTCTACTTGCCCTTATATACTTCACCTTATGCTAGCCTTCTTAAATTGTATTCTATCTCCTCCTTTTGACTTTATCATGGTTTGTCTTACCCACCACCCCACCTTTCCTCACCTTCTTAGCACTTATCCTCTTGATTTGGACACCCTCATGTCTTTATGTGCCATCCCCCTTGACACCAGTTCCTCCACTTTTCCCTCTTCTACATCTCCCTTTTCTACGTCATTTTACCCTCTCCTTTAACAACCCACCATAATGCATTGCTTGACGAACATGACATGAGTATTCCTTTTCTTGCTTGTTCTTCTAAGTCTCTAGCTTTACCTACATTTACTAATAATGAAAATCCTATGTTGCATGTGCAAAAACTAATGGCTTCTATGCATGAATTCTCTTATTATAAAAATATTCTCCTCTCACTTTCTTAATAATTTACATGGAGATGCACCTGAATGGTTTAGTTTTTATGGTGTGCTTTTCCCTTCCTTTTATGAACTAATGAATGCATTCATTGCCCACTTACAAATCCACCTCAAGCACGTCTTTCCATTATTACTACACTACAAACACATGGCTCATCTAGTCTACCTTCTTGACACATGGCATACCTTATTGCTCAAGTTGTCAAGTGTCTTGATGGAACATATATAGACCTGCCTAAGAAACAATAGACCCTCATCTCACAAGATTTCTAACCTTAAATGTTCAACCCCTTCTCTCACCTCTTCTTGTTTGCCTCCGAATGATGTAACCAAACTTCATAGCATACGATTCAACACTATTATTATTGCAAAAATATTCAGAAACTCAGAGCTATTTTTAAATTATCCTTCTAATTCCATTCCATCCTGCTACAACTGAAAATAAATACCAAATTTATAAAAAAACGAAAATTACCCTTTTTGGCAGATTTTAGCAACTTTCTAAAATTGCCATTTTTGGTAACTTCGCACCATATCTGTATGGCCACGACAATTTCCAATTATTTGAAACTAACTAAAAGATGACTAATTGTCAACTTTCTAATCTAATTGCATGTAAAGTTCGAAAACTAATTAGAAAAACTTGGAAAATTCTCGAAAGAATCATTAAAACCTCATTTTGAGGCCCTAGATGATCGGAAAAGGTCTCGAAAAAGTGTCAAAATGGCGACCTATCGAATTTACTAATTCAGTGGGATTTTCAATCAACTCCTCAAGACGCATCTACCCACCAAATTTAAGCGTAGACGGACCCCTGGGTCAAAAGTTATGACCTCCAGAAGTTTCTGCATCACCTAAGATTGTCTCATGCGAGGCGTCTCCTCCCTCTAATTCTCCTAGTTCTCCTTCTTGGCCACTCTTGGTCTTATGTGGTTTGCCTAATCATCCACCTTCCCCTCCTTTTGTCTTTCGTGAGCATTGGTTTCCATGTTGTTAGCCACACGTATGACACTAGGAGAAATCGAAAGACACCTCCTATACCCACCTCATTGCCTCCTATTTCCCTTAACCTTACCTTTCCACCTTGTACCTCCATCAAGAACACCAAAGAGCGTGATCTTATTGTTCAACTTCAATCTACTTAGGGTAAGATCTTTCTTACCTATAGAGACATCCTTTGGCAGCCTTACAAAAGATTTCTATCCAATCTGATACATGACCTATTGAGGTGGTTACTATGCTTGAGTCCATCCATCATGATGATCACATCATTCACTTTGCCTCTTTCGAACTCCCTTCTATAATCCAAGAAAATTTACCTCTTGATTGTTGTTGGCTACAACAAGATTGCATTCAAGCATGCTTTGTGTTGGCATGGTGTTTGCCCTTGTTTACCCATTGGAAAGGTCTTTGGTTTGGGTATTTTTGTTTGTGTCCTGTTTTTGTGAAGCTGTGTTTAATGTTACTAATTAATTCACCTTTTTCTGTGTTTTGTCTTGTTTCCTTGGGTTGAATTCTTGTCTTTGTTACAGTTAGGTGAACTGGTTATGCCTTTATTCTTGTTTTACCTTCATGCTTGGATTTAAATTTTTGATTATCATCTTCGATAGTTTGGCACAAATTGTTGTTTGTCTAGATTAAATCTAGCATGTCTTAGAGTGTTTGATCAATTGCCATTTGTTTGTGTTGTGGGAGTCCGTTTTCATCTTTGGTGGTGCAGATGTGTGCCAAGTGGTACACCTTTATTGGTTCATACAGTTTTTTGAGTGTTGGGTGTGCGGATGTGAAGTCTTTGATGAGGTTGAATGGGTAAATTTTTGCATCCAAGAAGTTTTCACACCAAATGTCCAAGGTTTTGGTATTCCTTTGTTGTGGGAGAGTTTCGGATCCGAAATCTCATCGTTATTTGCTTAATAGGCTTTTTGCATCCATTTTCTCCTGTGGTGTGGTTCTCTTATGTTTCTTGGATCTGAAATGAGTTTATGCACATTTCTATGCAACTTTAGGTCCATTCACATTCATATGTTGGGCTGTAATGACATCATTTTGAGATAAAAGGTTGCAAAGTGTTCGCATTTCAAGGGCTTTACTATACCTATTGGTGACAAGGGATCTTGCCAAGTGTTGTCATCTTAGGGGGGTTCTTTCCTTCCCCTAACTATGTGTTTCAATTAGATGTGAAATGATTATAGATAGAATTTTACCAATGGTTTGCATTTGGATGTCCTTCACACTGAGTTTCCTAGTTTCTATCTTCTAAGTGCTTTGAAGCTTTTCCAAATCCAAAAGGTGTTTTAAATCGAGTTAAGTTTTGGGCTTCACCTTTGGGTTTTGCTTTATTCTTTAAAATAGTGTTCCAATTGGTGCCATGATGGACAAGTGGATTTAAGATTGACTGGTTGAGTGTAACACTGTTTGTTTGACTGTGGTGTGACCTATCAATCAGGTGAAGGGGTTTTGGAATCAGGTTGTGTCTTGGGGATTTTGCAATTGAGGACAAGGGTCAACAATTTCCATTTCTAAAGATTTTAGAGGTTTTGTTGTATTATATCATCAGTGCCCTTGTGGATTTGAAGTGCTATTAACTAGAGTGGGAAATTTTTTGAATTTTCGCATCTAGGTCTTAGGAAGGAATGCAAAATTTGCCCAACACATGGAATCTTTGCCACATGGTGCCATCTTGCACCATGACAGTTTTTAGAGGGGAAGTTGTGTAAAAAGGTGTTGATGGGGGGGGGGGGGGGTTTGAAATCCTTTTAAATTTGGATATGGGTTTGCTTTGCACTGAATTTTTATGTTTTTGAATAGTAAGGGCTTTGAGGGGATGACAGATTTGAAATTGTTTGCATTCCAACTATGGTTGATTTTGGATCTGGGTTTGGTAGGTTTTGAGGTTTGGTGGTGACGAGTGGAAGGGTTGTGTAGCAAGATGTATCCCTATTGGCACATGGTTAGTTGTACATTTTGCTTCTTCTAGTGATGATTTGGCAACCTATGATTGGCCGAGGGACAAATCTGAAGCAATCTTAAATTTGATTCACTTGGGAATTTTGCAGTTAGGTTTGTTTGACACCTCTTGGGGACAATTTATTCACCTTTGGTGCTTCAAATGGGGATTGGATCTAGAATGTTTTTCAATTCTGGTTAACTAAGAATTTTTGATCTCGGTACTTGTTGACCTATCCAAGATATTTGTGTGGGCCCATGGCTGTCTTGAAGGGCATGTGAATCGTTGATTTCCAATTTGTTAGTGTTTGATGGTGTCCATGTGATTGTCAATGATTGGTTGTTTCATCCAAAGGGTAAATGAGGTGGATTTGAAGGAATTTTAATCTAATTTATTTAGGGTTTGGGTTTGGATTTGCTCAGAGGGCTTTGTACCATTTTTGTCCTCAATTTGCTTTGAAGCAATGTTCCACCAAGTTTCTGGGACGAGGACGACAGGGGATGCATTTTAGGGACGGATTTTTTTGGGGCCATTTTTGGGGAGGGCAAAGGGGGTGGCTATATAAAAATAGGGAAAATTTTAAAAATATAAGGAAATTTCAAATATTCGTATGATAACATTGATAAGGCATTCATCATATACATTATAGATCCTTAATACATAACATTAGAGTTGAATTAAGAGTTCACATGAGAGTCGAACAAATTAACAAATGTTGAAATTTAGTTGCTATCATAATTCATTGTCAATATGCATGTGATATATTAATATATTATATAAAATTAAAAAATACAACAAAATGCCCAAAGGCTGCAAGTTTCAATTACAAAATGACAAAAACATAGAAAGTATATTATTGCCTTGAATAGGCATTTGCCAGCATTGCATCAAAATTGGGGTTTGACTTTGAGTCACTGCCTCTATGAGGGGTTGCCTCATCCAATGGAACCCCAACCGATCCTTCTTGTGCCTCATCAATTTGGGTGGTGTCTTCGGGATCAACGTCCCACCCTAAAGCTAGAGTTTGTCGATACTATGGAGTCTGATGATTTGAAGTCGCTAGGCACTATGCACGACCACCAACTTGTTCGCTCGTTTAGAGGTAAGCCTATTCCTCTTGATAGAGTGGATAAAGTTGTATGTGGACCAATTCCTCTCTGTAGTAGAGGAATTGACAACTTGTGAAAGGAGGCGAATGGTAAGCATCCTCAAGTCAGTGTATCCTTGCCGTGCCATGTCCCCCATCCAATAGGGTTAGTTTGAGCTAATGTAGTTCCATCTATCTTCACCTCTGGTTTGTTGAATGTTGGACCATGAAGATTTGTGAAGGCAAGCCGTTGTGTGCGAAGTATACTCGACTCCTAATTTGATTACATCTTTGGAAAGGCCTTCATTAATCCTTCCTTCGCCTCTTCATCATCACAAGGAGGCAGCCTCCCAACCTTTGGTGCATACCACTTGGGATTTAGAGCAAAGTCCACCATATGAAGCGGGGATTTCATAGTGTTCCATGTCTGTATCACAATGGGCTTAATATGCTGCTCATATAATGGATCCTTATCAAAAATTGCTTGCTTCATCCGCCCAAGCATGCTGTCATGTCTCACAGATCTTTCCAAGACTAGGAGAATCTATATCAGCATATCTAATGACATCTACAACACATGAGATGAAGGAGCAAACATATATCTACAAACAAAAATTTCAAAACAGAATAAGACTCAAAGTTAAATGACAAGTTAGAAACTTAGAAACAATAAAATATTAAAATAAAAAATCTAATAATAAAATCAACAATTTATTAATAAAATCAGCAATTTCTTCCCTGATAGTGGATCACCAATTGTCACCAATGATATTTTGTTTGATAGCTTTTCCTTTAGTAGAGCTTGAATTAGGCCATCTACTCCACTTTGAATTTACCATCATTAACTGTAGAGGCTCCTTCACCTCAAGCATCCTCTCTAACAAAATGAAATAATTGGTATCTCTAGTCTCCACAGGTTTGAGAAATTCCTTCCTCGAAAAAGTCTTGAAGAGAGCAAGTGAAGTGTGGTGGTTGTAAATGAACATCTAAATATCTCTAGCTTTTGCCACCACTTGCTTCACCCAATTTATTTTCCCTATGTTTTTCAATGCATGAACATGACATGGGGTTTAAAAGATGTGCTTGTAAGCACCCTCCACCACCATGCCAGCTAATTTGCACACACGTGCTGAATCAGTGACCACTTGTACATTATTTGGGGCCTCAACCTCCTCTATGGCCTCTCTCAAAATGTGAAATTGGAAGTCCGCATCTTTGCGTTTCCCTGAACAATCAACAACTCTAAGAAAATAAGAGTCAGCTATGCATACAACTATGATGTTGATGAGTGGCTGACGTCTAATTTTGGTCCACCCATCCATGACAATAGAACAACCCGTCCTAATCCAAGTCTGTCTCATGTCCTCCATTGCCAAACTCTCCTTAGAATATTCTTTGTCAAGAAGGGTAGTGTGTTTCTTATGTTCTCTAGGTGGGGGCAAATGAGGGACCAATAGAAGCTACGTCTTTGATCATTTGTTTGAAGGAGAACGTGCCACATGAAATAGGATGGCATGGGCATAGAAAAATGTGCAATGGAAGACTCACATCCTATGCTTGCATATTGAACATACTTGCAATTGTCCCCGAACTCTCACTAGCACGTCTTTCTCTTTCCTCTTGTGGCAACATCACTACTACCACTAGCAACCATGGATGGCAAGGCATAGCTGATTGTGCATATTACATTGGCATTGGCACACCCATAGACCTCGCTTCCACCTCCATATGCAACCTATTAGCCTCTACCCTCTCATCCTCCTCTATTTCTAGACACACCTTAACTCCATGTCTTGTAATGCCCAAGAGATGAGAATATACCCTGGTGTATCTCTCTAAAATCTTTCTTGCAAGTATGACACAATCACACTCTACTCCCCCCGTATTTTTCTTTTTGTCTATGTCTAGGGCTGCCACAAATTGGAGAAGAGGTTTTTTGGAATTAAAAGGGCCCTTTGTGTAAGGTTTCAAGACGATGGAAGAGCATTCAAATGGGTTTTGTGGCTGTTCTCCTTCATCCACAACACTTCCACACCCTGATGAACCCCTTGTTGAGATTGAAATTCTAATATTTCTTTCTTCTATTTCATGTTCACTACTCTCATTGTTGCTGCTCATGTTGTTTTGTGAAAATAATACAAGTGCAAACTAAAATAAGAAAAAAAAAATTAAACATCTCTTCCTTAAAACTTTGGAAAAAATTAGAAAAGAATAAATAAATGAAAGAATATCGTACCTCTTCTACTAGTTTTGCTATCTGTCTCTAATGCTGCCCTAGATTTGATTTCTCTAGTTGCACCTTCAAACCCTACTCAAAATGATCATTTTTCCTCCAACTTAGTTGCAAGTTTTTTTGGCATGTAAAAATGACTTATAATGGAAGGAGAGTTCTTTTGCTCATTTAGGTCGAAGTGTGGTGTGGGGGCCCACAAAAAAATAATAAAATATTATTTGATTAATTTTGGGTTTTTTTTTTTTTAAAATTCAAGTGTTTTGCCGTGGGGATGGCCGGCCGTCCCGTAAACGTCCTCACATATCTGGACGGGCAGGTCAATTTTTTTCGGGGACAGCTCGGGGACGTTTTCGAGGTTTCCTCATGTCCATGGTACAAGGACTTGGTAAAAAACCCTGGGGATGCATCCTTGGGGAACCTTGCTTTGAAGTAAGAATGGACCCAAAGTATTTTACGGAACCTCGTTGAATCTAGTTTCAGGTCTAGGTTATATCATGGCTTCCTCATAATTTACTATGGGTGTTGCAATGGTAATTAAAGGGAATTGACATCCGTTGATTTATTTTAAGTTACATACCATGGTGTTATTGTGTGGATGACGGTGCCAACTCATTGGAACGTCATGATGTGTTGGGTATTGTGTTTTGCTTTTGTGGAGTGTCTAGGGCCATTGATCTTCTTTGTGGGATTTGGTAATTGTTGATTTTTCCTAAGAATTCAAACTTTTTAAGCTTGTTGCATCCACAATCAATTTAAACTTTGAGCAGTATATAAACTTGTGGATGAAATTCGGATTTGTTTGGAATCTCCAAGGGGTGTGCCATGTGCTTAATTGAACATCATGATTCTTTGAGGGTTTCTCATTGATGTTTGCAAATATCAGGTTATCTTGGGAGTTGATTTCTTGTGTTGTTTTGTGTTGTTTCTACTCAATATAAAGGGGAGTTTTTCCCAAGATTATTGATCTTTTGCCTAATTTGTGCTCCCATGTGTTGGTATATTCTTTGGAAACAACGATTGTGCATTAGATTAGTGCCATTTACTAGTTTCACGTAGAGTTTCCGTGAATGAAATATTAGGAATTTTTGCTTCAAATATAATTTCTCCATTGTTAGCATTGTACTTCTAAGGATGATTGTTGTATCCTTGGGTTCACACTTAATGTTCTCTTGGTAATCCTTGATTAGTATTTTGAAATTAGAAATGGACCCCTTGATGGAGAAGGGCCTAATCACTAGATGTAAAATTGTTTTAGGAATGTAAGGAGTACCTTGGATCATTAATGGATTACTAAGAATTTGCTCCTTGAGTGTATTTTCTTCATCTTTGAATGTTGATTGGGATGAACTTTTAGCTAGACTAATTAAATTCCTTGTTGTTTAACTCTACATCAAATCTTGCTATATTATTTTGATTTTTGACTTTGTTTCTAATGGATAAGGCACCGGTCACAAAGGCATTTGATCAAAGCAGAATATCTTGAAATCTTCTTACCTTCAAGGTAATTAATGGTTGTAGTTGGTTATACAAGTCTTTGGGAAGTTATATTTGAAAATATCTTAGAGGAAATGCCTTGATAATACATATGTAGTCACACTTGATAATCAACTAGGTTGTGTATTATGTTGTTTTGAGATACCCATTTGCAAGCCTTAGTGAGGTAACGTGATAAATGGTGACAAATATTTGGATTATTTTTCATGCATAGGATATAGCTCACCTTTGAGATTGGAATTCTTCATTTCTCTTTAATTGTCCTGTTGGATCTCAGGGAAAACCCCCCTTGGTCCAAAAGTGTAGAGGAGCCACCCTCTCTTGTTACTTGGCCCAAATTCTCTTGCTATTTAATCGTGATCCTTTGTCTAAATCTAATGTTGACATTCCTCAGGAGTTAATTTTAGGTAAACCATCTAGAATTGCAAGGTGTAATTTTGAGCACCAACACTTTGGTTGATAATGGTTTGGGCCTTAGCATTCGTAGCACAAATTTCTTGCAAAGAATTAAGGTTGATATTTATAACTTGCAAAAATCTGAGGTGACTATTAAAGGGTTTGGCAATGTAGGTCGTGAGCCTTTTGGCACTATTTCTCTTGGTCATGTTACTTGGCCCATGTTATTCAATGTCATGGTAGGAAGGATATCATACAAGCTCCTTGGCCGCTCATGGATTCATGCAATGTGGGCTGTCCTTTCCACTCTTCATCAGTCCTTGAAGTTTATTCATAATAATAAATCTTATATGATCATAGCCGTTGAAGATCCCTTAAAATATTGTTGAGCTATTCAGTCTTACATTCCCCTTAACTCCCAAGTCCACTTGTCTTCTCCACCTCCTCATGTAGAATAGACTTTTGTTACACTTTCTTCTGTTGCCACCCCTCTCTCTCCTTATCCTTTGGTGGCTCCTTCCTCATCTTTCCCACCTTAGGATGCTATTCTTCATCTTCTTACTAGTCCTCATCGAATTCCTCTTGCTCTAGAGATGATTGGGGTTATTTAGACTTTACTCCCTCTTACATGGGTAAATATAAAGTCAATCTCCATGACTTTGATCTTCCTCCTTTGCATTTAACTCCCATTCCGTTGGGAAACCACCTCAACCTCAACTTATACCACCCACTACCAACCTGCTCCCAATTTCTTCTGCATGCACTTTTTAGTCTGAGACACCTATTGGTAGTGACACATCTCTTTCTTGTTCTTTCTCTTCACTTAAAAACCGTTATGGCCATGGCTTTTCTATTTTACAAAAAAAGTGGAGTCCTCAATCCTAGCGAAGATGGTATTTGTGAACCTATCAAAATTCAAGAACATTTTTGTAAACACTATATCAGATCTCTCTCGCACATGTTAAATGCATTTCCTTCATCCTGCTTGTTCTACTTTCTACTTGTTGTTCTTATATGCTAAGGTCATATGCTAACATGGCTTTGTTCTATCTTCGCATGTTCCTTAGCATATGTCCTTCCTATGCTACTTGAAAGGTTAAAAACTAACTACTACTTTCTATCGTACTCAATAAGAGATAAACTAAATTTTCAATGACAAACTATGTAAATCTGACCTACAACAAAAAATATAGGAGCCGAGAATGAAAGTGTAAGTAAATCTAGGCTATAGAAAAGAAAGTGTAAGCTAGAGTAGAGTAACCTAGAAAATGTAGAATTTGATGTTGAAAATGGAATCAAGAGGGTGGGCAAATGGACATGGGTGAATTTGGTTTGATTTTGAGCATTTTTGATATCCGTGCGTTGCTGCTTGACAACCTTGGGTGCTAGTGACCTTGAATGGGCCTTGGTGTTTGTGTCCCAGTGACCTCCAAGTTTTCAGTAGTTGCTCGCCAAAATTTTATGATTCCTTTCCCACTTGTGGAATGTGAATGTGATACTCCAAATTTGAGATATGCTCTTTTGAAGTTTGGGATAAAAGGAAAATTGTTTGGCATATGGGAGATTTCCTCAGTTAGTCCCCTAGGATGGCATCTTCAACCTTAACACCTGATGGGATCAGGAGGAGAGGAATCTATGGGAAGAGAGATTACAAGATGACAATGGCTTCAATGGCTCTAGGGGCTCTCAAATCTTCACTCTTTAGAGCTAAGTTTCCGGTTCTAGTTCAAAGCTTAGTTCGGATTTGCAGGATCAGTTTGTGGATCCGGTAAATTTTTTTTTGGGGTTGGGTTCATCCATAAAAAAAAATATAAAAATCATAAATATGTATTTGCAGCCTAAAAAATTAAGTTCACAAATTTGATATAATAAACAAAACAACCATAAAATTTTATTATTTTATAAGATCATATGGATTTCTATATTAAAAACTGTAATCCTCTTTGTATGGACATTTAAAAGGTGCTAAATGATAGCATTTTATTTCACACCTTTTGGTGCCACAAAATAGAATAGATGTGCGGTAGAACCACTCTTCGAATTAGAAGGGGAAGTGTAATGTCCCTTTTTTGGCGCATAGACTTTGGTGCGCATTTTGCTTGTTCCTAGTCTTGTAGAGGCTTTCAATCATGTTGGGAGAACCCCAATGTCCTTGAATGGTCATGGTTCAGTCTTGCAAAGTAGTTGTTTGTGCCAAGTCTTCTATTTCACTGTGGTATGGTTGAAGTAGTTCAATTAGTGCATTTCTATGCTAAATACAACTTGGGACTATTATCTAGATCTAAGTTACCGGTTTTGGTACTGGTTCGGGTTCAGGTTCGCAAGTTCGGTCAAAATTTTTTTTGGGTGTGGGTTCGTTTTGGGTTCGTCCATACAAAAACATATAAAAATCAGAAATATATTCATATTTGTAGCAGTAATTAAGTTCAGAATACCATAGCATCATGAATATGATCATATAATAAACAAAACCACACTAGTGTTAGAAATTAAAAACATTACAATGTCAATTAGTTAAACACGAATGTCGAATGTCATGATATATATAGTTATTACAATTCAAAAATCAAAATTATAATGGCAAATGTCAACAATCAGCCAATGCCATCACTAATTAGGCATCACGTCATACGGGTCTTCAAAAATATCATCACCACAAGCCATATGAGCATCAGCATGTACTGGTATATTAGTAGAACCACTAAAAGTGGCACTGGCACTGGCACTGGCACTGTCATGCCCACTAGGGCCACTACCAATCTCAACATCAACATCAACTTCAAGTGCGGCAAGGTGGGAAATGGTAGCATCCAGGTTAGTATGCTTTGGCTCGATATCCCACTTCTTTGAGTCCCCTTCCTTGTAGTCCTTGTTTTTGTAAGGAGGCGCAAGTTGGAATGCACATACACCAAGTCCTCTGCCTTTTTTGAGTGCAGCCTATTACGCTTTACTGAGTGGATGAAGGAGTATGTGCTCCAATTCCTCTCAGAAGCTGATGAACTAGCAACCTATTAATACAAGACAACATTAAACAGTTAGAGTTATAAATTAGAAATTTCGAATTTAGAAATTAAACTTAAAAATCTAAAAGATAATAAAACTTACTTGCGCTAAAATTTTTATTGCAAGAGGTTGTAGGTGTATGAATGATTGGCCATGGAAGTACCACCACATATGAGCATCAACCTTATATTTGTCAACAAGAGCATCAACACCCATGTCCGTGGAGCTCACAAAATGCATGAACTTGGCTCTAACTGCTTCTCGTATGTCAGGATCAACAAAGAGTCTGCGAAATGTTGCCTTGTACCCCCGGCTGACTTTAGCATCTCTATATGGGGCAACCCTTGTCCCCACAGAAAGGAGTTGAGCACTATAATATTTGGGACTCAGTGCAAAGGCAAGAAGATGCAATGGGGTGGTCATTTTGTCCCATCTCTCTTCAATAATTTGGTGTATTTGATTGAAGAAAGTTTCTCTAGGATCTCGTTCATGTTCATTTATGATGGCTTTTATTTTCTCAATCATTGAGTTGATGCCATCATATACCTCTCCCAAACAAGGCCTATCCATGTTGGTATAACGGATCATACTCAATATGGGCTCGGTAAAACTGAAGAGATACTCAACACAATCCCACCAATGGTCATCTAGGATCAGTTGCTTAATTTTTGTTGCCCTTTTAGTGCTAGATTGCCTCCATATGGACCAATTTTGGCTGGTGACCATGCTAGAGAGTGCCTCTTTAACCTTCACAAGTCGTCTTAAGACAATTGTGTTGGAGGCAAAACGAGTCTTAGCAACCTATAAAAAAAAAAAAAAAAGGCTTCTTAAAAAATAATTTAAATAAATTTACAAAACTCAAAACATAAACTTAAGAAAAATAAAAATTGCTTGAAGCTTCACTTACCTTTAGCAGCTCCAATCTTGAGAATGATCTGAAAATGCCTTGTGACATATGGTGGTTGGTGATGAACATCTGGATGTCTTCTGCCTCACTATACACCTGTTTGATCCAATCAATTTTTTTTGCCAATTTTTTGTAGCATAAGGTTGAGGGAGTGGACCGCACAAGGTGTCCAAAAAATGTGTGAGTAATGCTCCTCAACCAATAAACCAGCTGCTCTACAATTTTTTGCATTGTCTGTTACCACTTGAACCACGTTTCGAGGCCCCACTTCCTCAATGGCTTGACAAAGAATATTAGCAATAAATGGACCATCCTTCACCTCCCCTTCACAATCGACTGCCTTCAAAAACATAGCCCCTTTAGGGCACATTGCAATAACATTAATCAATGGCCGATTTTTTGAATCTTTCCATCTGTCAGAAACGATGGATAAACCTGTCTCAGCCCAAGATTCCCTTATGGGCTTCAATTTATCCTCTACAAACTTCACTTCCTTTTCCAATAAGGTGGTGCGCACCTTCTCAAAACCTGGGCCCTTGAAACCTTTTGGAGCATCATTAATTGCTTTCACCATTTCTTTCCAATACGGTGAGTGAACAACATTGAAAGCTAAGCCATTCGCATAGAGACATCTTGCAATTTGTTGATCAGCAAACTCACGAGACTCATTGTGAAATGCCGTTTCCAATGGTCCCTTTGATCTCTTGTGTGCTACAGGTTCTTCAATTGTGGGCAAAAATGGGTGGCTCTCTACATGTTCCCGTTCAAATTCTGATGGTGATGCTGATTGAGGGGGCTTTCCTCGAGAACCTCTCTTTAGCAAAGGGTGACTTAGTTTACGACTTGATGCTTCCTCTGCTTTTTCTTGCTCTTGGATATATGCAAGGACTTGAGCTTGTGGGATGGGTGCACCATTTTTTCCAGGGCAAGCTTTGATGCCCAACCCAGGTATGTTACACAAATGGGCTTTCACCCGACTGTAAGAGCTTCTATATTGAACCCCACAACCATTGCACATCCATATATAACCTCCACCGCCTGGAAGTGGTTCTAACATTTTAACATATTTCCAAAGAGGTGAATTTGGATCTGTTTTGAATTTGGATTTCTCTGAGGAGGTTGAACCACTTGCCATTGTAATCCCTATGCCAAAAAATTTAAAAAATCAATAAACAACACATTCCATGAATTCAAAGTTCCAAACAAATGAAATTGAAAACAAAAAAAATAAATTAAAAGTAAAACCTAGTTGAGTTTAAAAGCTTTACACATGTGCCATTGATTTATAGTAGATAGAAGAATTTAGAAAAAAGAACAAAAAAGATTCAAAACAAAACAAAAATGTAAAAAAAAAACACCAAAAAAAACCAACCTTTTTTGCAAAATCTGCCTCTACAATCCCCTTTGTAGCAAACGAGCTATTGCACACCCGTAGGAATAGCAAAACAATCGCTTTAGATCCTTCACCAATCGATCTTCAACTCTATAGATTTGATGGCAAGAAAAAAAAATAGCTCAGCTCAATATGGAAGAGTTTTGGTTTTTCATTTGGAATGAGGAAAATTGATTGTTTTTGGTCTTTAAATTGTTTCCACATTACGCTTTTAGGGTTGGAGGAGTGTCAAATAAAAAAAAAACAATTAAAAAATGTCAAATTTTATTAAAAAATCTAAAAGAAACTTGAGTTTTTCGCTTCCTGCCGCGGGTTCAACTTGGGTTCTGCATTGGTTCGCTGTGGGTTCGTCCTAGACGAACCCACAGGGAAATGACGGTACCCTAGGCATATCCCCGGCCGAACCGGACCCGGACCAGGACTCGGGCCGGACCGAACCGGGACCCAAGGATTTCTGAGGGAGAACTGGTATCTCAGATCTAGATAATTAATTAATATTTCACTAAGGTTGCTTAAGTTTGTGATTAATTATAGCAACTTGGTGTAATATTAATTATAAAAGTGGTTTCCTATAATATAATACCCCAATTTTTTTGAAATTAAACAATCTAACACAACAAGGTTAGAACAATGAGTGCAACCAACTAAATCACCTCCACACTTCTGATCACCAAGTTCCCAAATTGGGCGAGGTGAGAGCATGTAGTGCTTTGGTTTACAAAATAAAGCTTGTGCAAATAACTAATACAATCATCCGCTATATAGCAGGTATTTGCTTTTCAGAAGGCATCCACTTATTCAGTGGGAATACTCCACTTATTCAGTGGATGAATGAACAAGAAAGATAAGCTTTTCAATTTCTCCACACTGGCGGTAAACCATCTAGGGGTTATTGAGTTTTTACAATATAAAATGAATGATTACAAATAAGTAACAAGCTGCATACTACTCAGAAAGAACACATTAGATCACTATATCAGCATCATATAAGTCTTTGCATCACAATGATACCCTGCACAAGCATTAGTGCCATTTAACACAAAGTCACAAGCTGCCCAAAACTGATAACATGCAAGTATTCACTGCTGATCAAGTCTGTAACACAGGAACAGACTTCCCTCTTGCTGTACGGCTGCCCCTGAAGATGCACAACTCACAAAAGATGAACATTACATGACAAATCCCTCACCAAAATTCCACATTACAAAAGACAACTACTTGGCGCCCCAAATGAAAGAAGTCTTAACCCCAAATAAGAGGCGATCAGCACTGATCATTCACTTGCCCCTCATCAGAACAATACGGCCCTTGGAAGGTATGGCCCCTCAAAACTTCTTAAAATCTGCATTAAATTCCCTGCAGTTTGGTCATCATTAAGCACCCACACATGACATTTATTACCCAAACTATAACCACTAACAATCAATGAATTTCACACTCCAAAAATTAGTCAGCTCCTAATGCTGGTACGACCTGTAGGTGTATGGCCAGCATAGATAAGCTTCATTATTCACAACTCCAATGCAAACTAACACAATATTCCTCCAAAGCAAGCCAAAAACCACAACAAAATCTCATCTACTCAGAAAATTGATCATATATCCAAAACTCCATGAAAGCACACATGTGATTTTTGTGTGAAATCACCCATTACCAGCTAGGGTGGATATTCCACCACCAAAACTGATCTTCCTCTAGAGGGTTTTCTTCCTCAAGAAGGTAGGAAGAACTCCAAGTTCATTCCAGCAGCATTTCAGTACAAAAATCCATAAGCATCCCTTTCAAAATGAGCTCACATCCTCTTTATAAAGGCACTTTCGGAGTTACAAAAGAAATGAATTATTTCTTGGAAATAATAACTTTTTCCTCCAACTTAAATAATTCCATTTTTCCTCGACTTAAGTGCTCACTTTTAAGTGCCTAAATAAAAGAATATATTTTCCCCTTTCCAAGGAGCTATAACACTTAATTACTTATTAATTATTTTCACCCTTAGGAACTTAAGTGAAAATAATAATTAAAAGAGCTCATTAAATATTACTTTTTGCGGAAAATGCCAAACTGCATCCAACTGCCAAAAAAACTAAACCAATATGTCCTGTAGGGTTTCAGATGCAAAAGGATGTCTTCCGGATGACTCTCTAAAAATAGATGGCTTCTTCAAGAATCTTGGAGAGCAATCAGGGAGCCCGATCAAGCTTCTGAAAATTGCACAATCATCCTGATACATCACGGAGCTCAAATCCACCATCAGAAGACAACAAAACAACTAAACCAAGAGTTCTTCGAAAAAGGGGAACCCCTTACCATATCGAGGTAGCCTATCAAGATTCCGGAAAATAGGCTATCGCCCCACAGCTGACTAGGTAGAAAAAGGGAACATTACAAAGCATTTCTATGCTTAATACAACTTGGGACTATTATCTAGATAATTAATTAATATTTCACTAAGGTTGCTTAAGGTTGTGATTAATTATAGCAACTTAAGTGTAATATTAATTATAAAAGTGGTTTCCCCTTCTGGAAGTGGATTATTTTCTATGGTAACAAGCTCAGTGGATGTGCAGGGTTACAGAGATGCTTTCAGATGCTTTTTCGGCTTTCCGGATTGCTCTCCAAGATTCTTGGAGGAGTCATCTATTTATAGTAAGTCACCCAGATGACATCATTCTTCATGTAATATTCCATTTTTGGTGCATTGATTATTGTGAGCATTTTGGCTTGTTCTTAGTCTCTTAGTGGCTATTTGGGTTTGTTGGGAGAACTTCAATGTTCTTGGAGTGGCCACAGATCAGTTTTACAGAGCAATTGGTTCTAGCTTTGAGCTTAGATGGTGTTCAGGATTGCAGTGATGCTTTCTGATGTTTGATCGGGTTCCCGGTTTGCTCTCCAAGATTCTTGGAGAGGTCGTCTATTTTTAGAAAGTCACCGGAAGGCATCATTCATCTTCCCAAACATCCTGGAGTATGTTGGTATGCTTAATTTTGTAGTTTGGTGATATTTGGAATTTCCCGTAAAATCAATTGATTTAATGAGCTAAACAATTAATTATTGCACTTAAGTTAAAAAGGTTGGGAAATTTTCATTTAACACTTAAGTGTTATAGCTCGTTGGAAAGGGGATGAAAAGCTCTAAATCATGGATGCATCATATTGGGGCCTTGTGAATCAAATATTTCCTTTATTTTGATAAAGGGGTCTTTTGAGCTAAAGGGAGCTTTTAATTAAAAAGGTGACTTTAAGTTGTGCACACATAATGAATTATTTTTTATACTTTTGAGGAGAAATATGAAAGGATAGAGGAAATAATATTTTATTTCCCTCAAAAAATTATGAAAGGAAGAGATGGGCTCATTGTTTGATCATGCTTGGATTTTGTAATGAAATGCTGTTGGGATTGAACCAGAGAGTTCTTCCATATTCTCTGGAGGACGAAAACCGTCTTGTAGAATGCTCTTGAGAACGAAAACCCTTTTGAGGTTGGGTGTGGTTTCACTACAGGTATCACCATTGTGCTGGAGACAGAGTTTGGAGCAAACTCATACAGAGTTTGCCTTTGTGCTTACATGGAGTGTTGGATTATTCTAATTTGTTGTTGTTCATTGAGCTTTGATATATCTTGATTTGTGTTGGGCATTTTAATGAATATTCTGGAGTTTTGATTATTTCTTCTTGGAGGCCGTACATGCTGAGAGGTTAATTCCATTTTGAAATTTCAAATTAATGATTTCTTGAATCTTTGTATGCTAATCATCCTTTCTATCCTCCAGCGCTGTCATTGCTGTTATGAGCAGATTTTTCTGAGTTTTCAAAAATAAGATATTGCAGATCCGTACCATTCTTCTATGGTGCCGTACAGCAGTCATATGAGTGTTTTGAAAAGCCAAGATAATTCTGTTTTTCTGAGTTGCAGGGTTAGGTTGGGTGTTTGAATTAATAGCAAATCTGAATTACATTATTTGCTAAGATTTTAGTGACTTTAATGCTGTTTGTTCGCTGGGTAAGAGGATCCGTATTTCTGATCAGTTCTTTCCTTTCAAAATACGATTTGATTGTGTCCTCCAAAACATTGTTTGTAAGGGCAGTTTAATGGTTTCATATCCTTTGCTGTGTGTTGGTGACTCTTTCTAGCAATGTTACCTTTTGATTTGATGCCAAGTTTATAGTGCTGAAGTGATCTGGGTTTATAGAGTTGTACGGCTCTTTCAGGGGAAGTCTGTTATGAAGGCAGATTTGATTGTTAATGGCAGTTTATGAATCTGTATGATATCTATTGTATATGACTGATATGGAGTGAATGATGGCAATTTGATTGTAAACTTTCATATGGACGATGATCAGATGCAGGGTTGCCGATTGGAGTGAGAAACTGATACAATTTCAGATTGGTTCTTTATTGGCCATAAGTAATGATTTCCAGATTGGTTATTTATGTTTTTGTGCAACTTGATATTCCTTCTTGTGCAGAGAATAAGATGATGCTAGACACATGGCATTGATATTTGATGATTATTGTAATCCATTTGACATAGCTCATAGCTGATTCTATTATTTCCTATCATTTTATGTTGCATAAACACATAAGAACCCTTGGATGGTTTACCGCCAGTGTGGGCAAACTGAATCTTTATCTTTCTTTCTACCCACTGAATAAGTGGCGAATACCCACTGAATAAGTGGATGACTTTGTAAGGTTTTTCATACCCATTGGAAAGTGGTGAATCCCTACGATACGTGGATGCCCGCCGCAGCGGATGAATTGAAGATTCTTGTTGCATTGTTGTTTATTGTAAGCCAACATCACCGTATGCTCTCACCTTGCCCATTCCGGGATCTGGGTGATCAGAAAGTGTGAGGCATTTTAGTTGGTTTATGCATTTGATGCTAACACTGTCATATCAGTGTATGTACATTTTGAAAAAAATTGGGGTAGCATCTTACACTTCATCCCAAATATCATAGAAGGCAATGGTATGATTTATTTTGCAGTTCGCTTAAGTTTGAAATTTTACGCAAAGTTGGGTGGTTTATTGAGCTATGTAATTATTATTTTCACTTAAGTCTTTTAAGGGTGAAAATAATTAAAAAGTACCTAAGTGTTATAACTCATTGGAAAGGTAATTAAGTGTTTTAAATTAAAAAGGGGGCCTCACACATGGTATATTATTATTATTTCAAAAAAGGTCTTTTTGAGAGAAGAAATATGAAGAGGTAAAAAATAAATAATGTTATATTCCTCTCAAAAAGTTATAAAAGGGGGATGAGAGTTCATTTGGAGGGATGCCTTTGGTTTTGATATTGTTATGCTGTTGGATTGAACCTATGTGTTCTTCCATTATTTCTTTCTTGAGGACGAAAACCCTCTTGAAGATGATCAGTTTCGGTGGTGAGATATCCACCCTAGCTGGTAATGGTGGTTTCAAACAGGAATCACATTGAGCTTACATGAAGTTTGTGATATTCTGGTTTGATGTTGATTGTTTGAGGTTTTGATGTTTTTTGGGATTGATTTAATTGAGTATTCTAATAAATCTGAGTAATAAAGATTGGAGCTGATGTTATGTTGCTGGGCTGTTCCAATCAGGCTGTACTATTTGATGATTGCATCCATTTTGAAGAAGTTTTGAACTGTCCTTTGCTGTCTTATTATCAGGGAGCTCTTAGTCTTTCCTGGGCAATCAGTTTGAAGGAAATATTGGTTGATATTGCTGCTTACAGTGTTTCTTTATCAGACCATACAACCCTGTACCAATCCGTACCAGGAAATGGGAGTGGGGGTTGTTGAGTATGGCTTCATGTGTAATGTCCTTGTTGAAGCTGGTGATACTCTTGCATAGTAAAGGAGGCATTTTCTGAGCAGATTGCAGAATTTTTAATGCTGATTTATCATTCTTTTGGACAGCTATACCTCTAGGAAGGGTCGTACATTCTTGGGATATATGTGAAGGTTTAATCTTGTTGGGCGCTTGAATCTTAAGCAAGTTTACTATTTGCTTATGGTCTGCCAAGGGTTTAAGCTGTGTATGATGAGGTTGAAAGAGGGTGGACTGAAAAATATGCTAAACCATGAAAGCAGCCTTGCCACAGGCCGCAGTACAGCAGAACTATTTCCACACATCATTTTGATCAGCAGAAGGGTCATGTTGGAACAGTGTTGTACCCAATCAAAATTTTTGCTTCATTAAGGCATTTTGAGAAAGTCTAGAAATTTTTTTGTCAAAAAGTCAAAATTTCTAAAAATAGACGTCAAAATTAGGTTTTCTGGGTTTCTTGAGATACGGATGTTGGCAAAATTTTCTAAAAATAGAAAGTTTCTAAAAATAGAATCTCCGATTTAGGTGTCGCGCCTGATTTTGATTGGTCGATTTTGCTTCACGATCCAGGTGATCCAGACGGAATCTGCAAAAGGTCAAGTTTTCTCTACTGGGTCAATTCTGCTTTTTCAGATGGCGAAGCATGAGCTCCGTAGTCATCAATGGAGGAAGTTCATCTGCCAGAGCTCATTTTCGAGTTTTCGATGTTGTTCAGCTAACGCAGAACTGATGAACAATCGTCGATCCAACGAAGAACGGAAAACGGAGCAGGATGGATCCGGAAAGTGTTGAAAAGTTAAAAATCTTGAAATTTGACTAAGGCATAAAATTTCAGGCACCCTTGGAGGCTAGGGGCACCCAACTTTTCATGCCTTAGGATTTTTTTCACGTTTTTCAAGAAAATGCTAGAAATGCCTGTCGGTCAGTTTCGGGGTCGACAAAAGCAGTCATTTTGGTCAACAGGCCCTGAAAAGCTGGAATCCACGTTAGATGTACCTAGGCTATCCAGTCCATCCCTCATCCAGTGGCAGTTGACTGGCGAAACCTCAAAATTAGTGACAGGAAGCAGCTGCTGATACGCAAAACAGAGCAAATTGCAAACAGAGGTTGGAAATCATAAATTCGGCTAAGGCACAAAAAACCAGGTGCCCTTGGAGGCCAGGGGCGCCCAACTTTTCATGCCTTAGATTTTTTTATGCGTTTTTTCGAGAAATGTCAAAAAACCTTCGTCAGCCCGTTTCTGGGTGGTCAAACTCAGTCAAACTCAGTCAAAAGCTGGTAATTCATCTTAGGTATGTTCAAACAGCTCAGATCACCTCCCGTCCTGCTTCTGTAGTCATCTGGACGACAGGAAACGATGATCAAACAGGACCTGTTGGCATGAAAATCGAGGAATGCAATGAAAAATTGAAAATATCAAAAATTTTCCAAGGCACAAAAAACCAGGTGCCCCTGGAGGCTAGGGGCGCCCATCTTTTCATGCCTTAGTCATTTTTCCATGTTTTCACGGAAAACGACAAAAACTCCTCCGTCAGCTCGGTCAGATTCACAGGAAATTAGTTTGGCACATTTTTCGAGGTAGACAAAGGATACAATCAGTTCAGTTTTCATCAGGCTTGCCTATTTGCCAGATCATTAGACTCAGTTTTACTCCGGTAGGCAGAAATGGACAGCCAAACAGGGGTCTTCAGTCACCGGAATGCGCACACAAATCAAAAATTTGAAAAAGTTGAAATTTTCCAAAAAATTGGCAAAGTCACAAAAAACCAGGTGCCCCTGGAGGCTGGGGGCGCCCAAGTTTTCATGCCTTAGAATTTTTCATGTTTGATAGTGTTTTTTCGACAGCCGCTTCCAAAACTTCATTCGGCGATAGGTTCCAGAGGTCAAATTTGCGGTCAAACGTCGTTAGATCATCAGTCTGAGGCTGGGGATGAAATCAGGATTGATAAATCTTCAAGGTGCCATGATCAGTCAGCTTTTTCAGTCAAACGGTGACAGTTTGCCATCTTGTTGAAGTCAGGGATAGGTCATACTGGAGTCAAAATGAGTGCAAAAAGTGTCAAAACGAAGGAAAAATTGGCTAACACTTTTGCAACCTCGCGTGTTTGATGACATCATCAAAGAAGCAATTTTTCATCATCCTCACACGTGAAGCCATAGGCAGCTATAAAATAGGGATTCTTTCTATTCGAGCATATCAACTTGGATTTGTGCTTTAAAAGATGCTTTCTTCGTGGATAAGATTCAAGTTTTATTCTTTCACAAAGAAAGTTGTTTTTTCGCCCTAAAGTTTTATAAAGACAAGCTTTTGGCCGCTTTTATTCATTATTTTTGCAGGTTGCATCTAGAGGAAGAAAGCATATTATTTTTCTTCTCATGAAGATTTGAGGGCTCAAACGAAGTGCTTTTTCAACGTTCTTCATAGTTTCGGGATAAGGAAGCAAGGAGGCATGCTTTTTCAAGGTCCTTTTTTCTAGGGGATCGTTTTTCAGAAATAGGACCGAAGCTTTTTCAAATTTCATTGAGATGGGTCCATCCAGAATTTCATCCTCTTGAAGATTGGGAAATTTTATTTTTTCGGGAATCTACTTTTTTGCTGCTTTTTCAAGAAACTCTCGGCTTTTTCAAAATCTGACGATCTGGGTTGCTTCAAAATGGAATTGCCTACAAAACCCATGTGCCATCTTTTTTGCTCGGAATCTGCTTTTTAGAAGAAATCAACAATTAATATCAGTGGATGACATCACCAATAAAGCAAGAATGTAGATGAAGATGTGACTCAAAAGAAAACAGCTTTAACTCAGATGCTTTTTGTTTTAAAGCATTTGCTTTTATCCAAAGCTCATCCATTCTTTATTTAGAAAGAAATCACTTTGAATTAGTTGGAGTTTTCTTTGCTTTAAAGCATTTGTTAGTTGTAATATTTGTCTTAGAATAGAAATAAAGCTTGCGAGTTGGCAAGTTAGTTAGGTTAATCAAGGAGATTTTAGGGTTCCCTACTCCTTTGATTTAGTATAAATAAGGGCAGCCTTGCCCATTGTAAGTAACGGTAATGGTAATTGTGATAGCAAATTTGCTGTGCCTATTCTAACCTGCAAAACTTGTTATTTCAGCTACTTGTTCACTCTGTGTTATCTATTTGCCAGTGTTTGATCGCTTATTGTAAGCCTGCCTTTTGCTGCAATATTACTGTCGTGGAGTTGTATCAACTTTATGATATTGGAATAGAAGTCTCATGCCTGCTGTCGCTTTGATTTTCTATCTCATTAATCATCAAGTTTGTCGTCAGATGTGTGGCTTACATAAATTTTATTTCAGCTTTCATCATTAAAATACAATGGGTCTTGTGATGTGAATCTGGGAGAAGTTTATTTAAGTTTTTGTGTTAAGACAAATCATTCCTCGTCCACTTTTGATTTTTGTGCTCTGTGTTTACTCAGATAATCAAAAGTGTCATTTAGTTTAAGCCTAGCTGTAGTTAGAAGTTTATTAAAAGGAAAAACCTCTTCTGCAACAAAATAGAGTTTTATAACCTTGCGCTTGCAGTTGAGAATAAAAAAGAAGATAGGCAATTTTGTTTTATTTATCTTTTCAGCGAACATCAGCAAAAAGGGAACTCCCCCCACAATAGGAGAGTAGTTTATTCGTGCATAGCTGTCTGTTTCCAACTCGGATTCCAGAGGTGCGAATTGAAACGCCAACAATTTTTTGACGCCTATCGTGGGGTATGAGGCATAAAACTTCAAGCAAGCTTAGGCTTATGTCACGGGAATGACTCTCTAGTGTCCTACTGCTCTAGTTCAACAACCAAATCTTGTACAAGTGGAAGGAGAGCAAACAGACATCATTAGTTGCCTGAGGAGTTTCATATTTGCGCAAAAGGAAAGTCCTGATCAGTGGAGAAACGCGGCTACTATTCTTAACGAAGAACACAAGGTGGATCTTGCGGCAGGAAGATCAGTATTACCACCTCCCGCGTGGCAGTAGATAATCCTGGCTCACAGTGTTTAATCAAGAAGGGGAAAAGGCGGTGCTACAGATCCTTCCTTTTAAGATCTTGTTCCTACAGAAGTTGGAGAAACATCCAACATAGTTCCTGAAGTCCAGACAGTTCTTGAAGTCAAGCAAGAAGAACCTCAAGAGGAAACAGTAATCCAGCCTAGAGCAATGGGTGATGCAAATAATAACAATCACCATGATCAAAATCAGAGGCAACCACCCCAATTGCCTTGGGGTGATAACATTGGACCTTTGGCCCTGCAAGCACATCATGAGTTACCAAAGGGGTCAAGGAAGCATTTTCCCTGGTTCCACGGCAATGGAACTCAACATCCTGATGAACACATCTCTGCATTCACAACAGCTTGCGCCGTTTTGCATGTATCACATGAAGATGTTGTTGTGCGTCTCTTCGTTGAGACTCTCGTGGGAAATGCTGCTGATTGGTTCAATCATCTGGAGCCAAGCATCATTACGAATTGGGCAACTATGAGCGAGAAATTCTTGGCAAGGTTTAAGCTTGACGAAGACATAGATTGTTCGCCCAACTTTCAAATTCAAAGATGGAAAACAATGAACCGATGAGGGAGTTTGTAGCAAGGTTTAATCGCCTTGTTATGCGCCTTTCTCATACTCTCAATCCATCTCCACAAATTCTATTGAGCAGTTTCATTAACGCTCTTCCTTTTGAGATAGCCTTCTTTTGAGATCGGCTAATGAAACAAAATTATCCAATGCACAAGAAAATGCCATCAAGTTAGAGGATGACATGATTACCTCTGGCAAGATGAAAATGGATTCAATTAGGCCTCTTGTTCAGAGTTCTGCGGATCCACTGCTACAGAAGGTAACGAATGAAGTGACTATTATGAAAAGACAGTTGCCTACTCAGGGGCAACCTGTACTACAGCCGTATCAGTCATCACAACAACAATACCAACCACAGCAACAGTACCAACCACAGCAACCATATCAGCCTAAGAGGAACAATTTTCAGCCTTTCAATAATTACAGGTTCAGGTTGCCAGCACCACCGCCAAGACAAGCAGTTGATGCTGCTCAAAATGCAGTGTTTTGCTCCTTTCATGAGATTGATGCACATACTGGAGCCACATGTCTTAAAAATCTAAGAATGAATCAGATTATGGGATATGCTGATGCTGCACCCATTTCAAACATTGTCCCTTCCCCAAGTGCGAACGTGGTCTTACCATAGACGGACAACTTCGATGGCGGCTCTACTATGGGATACTTCCAGAAAGAACCCGTTTTAATAAAAGAAGAACAAGAGGATCTTCGTCAATATTCTCTTGTGGTGAACTATGAAATCTTTCGACGCCTGTGTTTACACGTGCTCAGCATTTCAAAGCACAGAAAGAAGAAGAGGATAAGCAAAGGTCAAAAGAAAAGGGTAAGGAAGTGGCTTCCACTTCCAATGTTAAGCCACTACATGAAAATGTCAAGGCTGCTCAAGATTCGACTTAGGCGAATTTTGACATAGTGGATTGCATGATGAAGACGAAGGTGCAGATTTCCCAGTTGGAATATCTTCAGGACCATCCAGATCAGCTGGATAGAATTGTTAAATATGTCAAGAAGGAGATTGTCATTCAGCCTACATTGCTTGAATCCTCCGTTCCACCAGAAGAGAAGCCCAAGCCTTTCTATATTTCTCTGTATATAGGAGGCTATAAGTTGAGCAATTGTATCATTGATTCAAGAGCCTCAGACAATGTCATGCCCTTACAGATGATGAATGCATTAGGACTCTCGTGCACCAAAACGCATGACAAGTGTTATTCGCTTGCGTCTAAGTCAATGCCGTTGGTTGGACAATTGAAAGATGCTCAAGTACGATTGGCGGCTTGTCCCGAGAAGAAAATAATGATGACTATCTTGGTAGCCGATATTGCAGCCAGTTACGGGATGCTGCTAAGTAGAAGCTTCTACAAAGATCTCGGAGGAGAAATACAATTGGACTGGTCATCTGCGACCATTCCTTTAAAAAAAGGTAGTTTCAAATTGGAACCAGAAACCAAGTCTCGGTTCACGGTTGTGAAATCTTAGGATCCTCAAGCACAAGTGTTATATCAAGAAACAGGTCCTGGTACATATGTTATGCTGTCAGAAATAACCGAAGAGAATCAGGAAGTTGTCTGTGCAGTTGACGAATCAAAGGAGGAATCCGAAGAAATGTACAACTTGCAAACCTTCTTTGAGGAAGAAGTGCGACAATCTTCTCAAGAGCAAAATTACGAGGAAGAAACCGAATATACTGCATAGAACAATAATGAATCCGATTTGTTCTTCTTATCTTTTGAAGGTTGGTTTGAAGAACCTGAGGAGAAGAGACCAAAGAAGCACTGCAATTGGAGCGAGAACATGATCTTCATTTTGAAGATGATTTCTTCCTACAAGACTTTTTCAGAACTAGAGATCATATGGAAGATTCATCATTGGATCTAAATTGTTTTCTACATCACTAGGAAAGTGATTCTTCAACAGAAGATATTGCAGATTTTCCTTTACAATATAGCCCGTCTTCGCCTTTGTCCCAAGAATCTTTCATACGCACAAGTGAAGATGACGATGCTGAATTCATCTATGAACCTGTACAAGAAAGAAATTTCACTGATACCATACAACCAATACAAAGTGCAACATATGAAAAAGTTGATGGAGAAGAAGAGTTCATGGAATATTCAGTTTTGGTCACTAAAGAGGATGATATTGAAAAGTCAGAAATTCTTGACAAATGTTTTGTGAGATACGCCGTATGTGAGATCGATCAAGAAGATGAAGAAGAAACATATAACTCAGATGAATTTGCCTTTGATTCCGCCTACTTACCAGAAGAAGAAAGATACATGAATGCTGAAGATGAGACAATGCCAGATATCCGCATTGAAGATGATTACACTATGGAGGATGACGAGATTCAAGATAATGAATGGCAAAGTGAACTGTCAGGGGAAGATGTTACCCATCAAGTGTACTTCGATAATGATCAAGAGCTCGAGCATTCAGACTTGAATGATCTATCAGACTCTGAAGATTGGATGGACGAAAACACAACCAATGAAGAAGAAGAAGCTCCTGAAGCACTGGAAAAATGGGTGACGACAGTTGTGGATCTGATAAGCCAAGAATCAGTAATGAGAGTTGTGTATGAGCAGCTTGCACCTTTTCCAGAAGATGATGCATTGACTGAGTTCAAAGTCGTGTGTGTACAAGATGTAAATGAAAGTCATGTTCTATATGTGGTGATAACCATTCCCACAAATATACTTTGGCCACACGACATTCCTACATATCTTCAAAAAGAGGTTCTGTACCTTCATCTATTATGGAGGTTGCTTACTTTAGAAGAAGATGCTCCACCTGATCTTTGGCGTATCAACCAGTTCCTCATGAACTTCTCATGGCCTGAACGTGAATACTCTTCTGAACCGTGGCTCTTTGAGATGTTGCAGAGAAAGAAAAGTTTTGTGCTGCCAAGACAATCTTCACAGCTAAGGAGAGATGGTTCTTACTTTTCTGAGTTGGTTGATGGTTTTATGTGACAGTCTTATTCTTCTCATCCTCGCTCAGGAAAAAGAGCATTTGTGAATGCTTTCTGTTCTCGTAATGTGTTTCCCCTTTCTGTGATGTAATTGTTATGTCGTAATGTTTTTCCCCTTTTCGTAATGTGACAGTTGTGTTCTTTGTGTTCTGGGAAGTTCCAACTCTTAGGTGATGTAGGGAAAAGTCTTGTTCTAGGTGATTAGGAAAGTAACTTGACTCTATTGCCCAACTAATAAGACACTGGTCCAAGCTTAAAAAGTCCAGAGATTCTCGGTCCTATGCCGTAAGTATCCGACATGGTCCCCAGACAGAGCCAATTGTTGTACCCAATCAAAATTTTTGCTTCATTAAGGCATTTTGAGAAAGTCTAGAAAATTTTTTGTCAAAAAAGTCAAAAAGTCAATTTCTAAAAATAAACGTCAAAATTAGGTTTTTTGGGTTTCTTGAGATACGGATGCTGGCAAAATTTTCTAAAAATAGAATCTCTGATTCAAGTGTCGCGCCTGATTCTGATTGGTCGATTTTGCTTCACGATCCAGGTGGTCCAGACGGAATCTGTAAAAGGTCAAGTTTTCTATACTGGGTCAATTCTGCTTTTTCAGATGGCGAAGCATGAGCTCCATTGTCATCAATGGAGGAAGTTCATCTGCCAGAGCTCATTTTTGAGTTTTTGATGTTGTTTAGCTAACGCAGAACTAACGAACAGTCGTTGATTCGACGAAGAACGGAAAACGGAGCAGGATGGATCCGGAAAGTGTTGAAAAGTTAAAAATCCTGAAATTTGACTAAGGCACAAAACTTTAGGTACCCCTGGAGGCTAGGGGCGCCCAACTTTTCATGCCTTAATTTTTTTCGCGTTTTTCAAGAAAATGCTAGAAATGCCTCTGTCGGTTAGTTCCGGGGTCGACAAAAGCAGTCATTTTGGTCATCAGGCCCTGAAAAGATGGAATCCACGTTAGATGTACCCAGGCTATCCAGTCCATCCCTCATCCAATGGCAGTTGACTGGCGAAACCTCGAAATCAGCTACAGGAAGCTGTTGCCGGCACGCAAAATGGAGCAAATTGCAAATAGAGGTTGGAAATTATAAATTTGGCTAAGGCACAAAAAACCAGGTGCCCCTGGAGGCTAGGGGCGCCCAACTTTTCATGCCTTAGAATTTTTTACGCGTTTTTTTGAGAAACGCCAAAAAACCTTTGTCAGCCTGTTTCCGGGTGGTCAAACTTAGTCGAAAGCTTGAAAAAGCTAGAAATTCATCTCAGGTATGTTCAGACAGCTCAGATCACCTCCTCGTCCTGCTTCTGCAGTCATCCGGACGACAGAAAACGATAATGAAATAGGACCTATTGGCACGAAAATCGAGGAATGCAATGAAAAATTGAAAATATAAAAAATTTTCTAAGGCACAAAAAACCAGGTGCCCCTGGTGGCCAGGGGCGCCCATCTTTTCATGCCTTAGTCATTTTTCCATGTTTTCACGGAAAATGACAAAAACTCCTCCGTCAGCTCGGTTAGATTCACAGGAAATTAGTTTGGCGCATTTTCTGAGGCAGACAAAGGATATAATCAGTTCAGTTTTCATCAGGCTTGCCTGTTTACCAGATCATCAGACTCAATTTTACTACGGTAGGCAGAAATCGACAGCCAAACAGGGGTCTTCAGTCACCGGAACGCGCACGCAAATCAAAAATTTGAAAAAGTTGAAATTTTCCAAAAAATTGGCTAAGGCACAAAAAACTAGGTGCCCCTGGAGGTTGGGGGCGCCCAAGTTTTCATGCCTTAGAATTTTTCATGTTTGATAGTGTTTTTTCGACAGCCGCTTCCAAAACTTCATCCGGCGACAGGTTCTAGAGGTCAAATTTGCAGTCAAACGTCGTCGGATCGTCAGTCCGAGGCTAGGGATGAAATCAGGATTGATAAGTCTTCAAGGTGCCATGATCAGTCAGCTTTTTCAGTTAAACAGTGACAGTTTGCCATCTTGTTGAAATCAGGGATAGGTCATACTGGAGTTAAAACGAGTGCAAAAAGTGTCGAAATGAAGGAAAAATTGGCTAACGCTTTTGCAACCTCGCGTGTTTGATGACATCATCAAAGAAGCAATTTTTCATCATTCTCACACGTGAAGCCATAGGCAGCTATAAAATAGGGATTCTTCCTATTCGAGCATATCAACTTGGATTTGTGCTTTAAAAGATGCTTTCTTCATGGATAAGATTCAAGCTTTATTTTTTCACAAAGAAAGCTGCTTTTTCGCCCTAAAGTTTTATAAAGACAAGCTTTTGGCCGCTTTTATTCATTATTTTTGCAGCTTGCATCCAGAGGAAGAAAGCATATTATTTTTCCTCTCATGAAGATTTGAGGGCTCAAACGAAGTGCTTTTTCAACGTTCTTCATAGTTTCGGGATAAGGAAGCAAGGAGGCATGCTTTTTCAAGGTCCTTTTTTCTAGGGGATCGTTTTTCAGAAACAGCACTGAAGCTTTTTCAAATTTCATCGACATGGGTCCATCTAGAATTTCATTCTCTTGAAGATTGGGAAATTTTATTTTTCTGGGAATATGCTTTTTTGCTGCTTTTTCGGGAAACCCTCCGCTTTTTCAAAATCCGACGATCTGGGGTGCTTCAAAACGGAATTGCCTACAAAACCCATGTGCCAGCTTTTTTGCTTGGAATCTGCTTTTTAGAAGAAATCAACAATTAATATCAGTGGATGACATCACCAATAAAGCAAGAATGTAGATGAAGATGTGACTCAAAAGAAAGCAGTTTTAATTCAGATACTTTTTGTTTTAAAGCATTTGTTTTCATCCAAAGCTCATCCATTCTTTATTTAGAAAGAAATCACTTTGAATTAGTTGGAGTTTTCTTCGCTTTAAAGCGTTTGTTAGTTGTAATCGTTGTCTTAGAATAGAAATAAAGCTTGCGAGTTGGCAAGTTAGTTAGGTTAAATCAAGGAGATTTTAGGGTTCCCTACTCCTTTGATTTAGTATAAATAAGGGCATCCTTGCCCATTGTAAGTAACGGTAATGGTAATTGTGATAGCAAATTTGTTGTGCCTATTCTAGCCTGCAGAACTTGTTATTTCAGCTATTTGTTCACTCTGTGTTATCTGTTTTCTAGTGTTTGGTCGCTTATTGTAAGCCTGCCTTTTGTTGCAATATTGCTGTCCTGGAGTTGTATCAACTTTATGATATTGGAATAGAAGTCTCATGCTTGCCTTTGCTTTGATTTTCTATCTCATTAATCATCAAGTTTGTCGTCAGATGTGTGGCTTACGTAAATTTTATTTCAGCTTTCATCATTAAAGTACAATGGGTCTTGTGATGTGAATCTGGGAGAAGTTTATTTAAGTTTTTGCATTAAAACAAATCATTCCTCGTCCACTTTTGATTTCTATGCGCTGTGTTTACTCAGATAATCAAAAGCGTCATTTAGTTTAAGCCTCGCTGTAGTTAGAAGTTTATTAAAAGGAAAAACCTCTTCTGCAGCGAAATAGAGTTTTATAACCTTGTGCTCGCAGCCATAGTTTGAAAACTCTTCTAGGACTCTCCAATACTCTCTGGACTCGCGAGTCCTATGGTGAGCCGAGTTGATTCGCCATTGACTCCCGAGTCGAGTCCTGGTGAGTCCAGGGTCGAGACTCGCGAGTCCTACCTTGGACTCGCGCGAGTCCCAGGGTTAGACTCCCGAGTCCCGACCCTGGACTCTTGTTTTGCCAGTTAGATGCCCAACAAGCATAAAAACTTAGTTTTTTTTGTTTTTTTTTCTCATTTTGACATCATTATATGTAAACATTTATAAACTTATGATGTTGTTATACATTTGAAAGTTTGAAACTATGAGTATGAATCATATGATTATGGTTCATGAATGATGAAATATCAAATATTGAGTGTTTGAAGATCATATGACATGTGTAATGTTTGAATTATGGCTCTTATGTTCTCTAAATGCATTAATTTCTTTTTGTTTTTTGTAAAACTACGGTTTTCTTCTTTGTCGAGTCCTAGCCAAGTTTTTTGTCGAGTCTCGAGTCCGAGTCCTATTTTGGACTGCCGAGTCCGAGTTTTCAAACTATGCTCGCAGCTGAGAATCAAAAGAAGATAGGCAATTTTGTTTTATTTATCTTTTCAGTGAACATCAACAAAAAGGGAACTCCCCCTCACAATAGGAGAGCAGTTTATCTGTGCATAGCTGTCCGTTTCCAACTCGCATTCCAGAGGTGCAAATTGAAACGCCAACAAACAATATTAAGGTGACTTGTGTTCATATTATTTGATGTTTCTTTCTTGGTTGTTAGAGATCCATGATATGGTATGTCCATGATCAAAGTATGGGATTGTTGGGCTACCACAGTTTGCTACAGCAGAGGCACAGTATATCAGTAGTCAATTGCTTTATCATTCTAGTTAACCACATTGTTCCTTTGGTTATGATAGCTTGCTTCTTTAATTAATTATGTGGAGCCTTCTATGATCTAATGGATCACAACAGTGCCATTTAGGGTATTGGTGTAGTTGCAATTGTTCATTACATTGTAAACTTCACTTTTTGTTGCAAACATAATGTAACCCCTGGATGGTTTACCGCCAGTGTGGAGGATTGAACATTGATATCTTTCCTTTATCACCCACTGAATAAGTGGAATATTCCCACTGAATAAGTGGATGCCTGCTATTAGCAGAAGATTGTACTTAGTTTCATTTGCAAAGTATTTGATTGATCAACCAAAACATTGTATGCTCTCCCCTTGCCCTTCTTGGGAACTTGGTGAACAAAAAGTGTGGAGGTATCTATTTGGTTGCATACTTGTGCTAACATTGTGATATCATTGTGCAAATTTGAAAATTTTTTGGGGTAGCATATTACAGGAAGCTCCCTTTAAACTAAAAACTAACCTAAATTGCATAATATGTACTTGTTTACAAACTTCATAGTGTTTTCTGGGGTGATTTTGAGAATATGCAATACAAACAAAACTAAATAAAAACCTATCTTTTTGTTTTCATAACCTAGAGCTCAAGGCAATTCGGTACATAACACTAGATAAGCGATTATTGAGTTTTTTGATTGAAAGAAATGTCTACAACTTCACGCTTGCATAGTTTAGTTAAATGCAGAGACTGAACAATGCAAGTACACATACAGAGTGGAATAGGCTAACACATAAACATCAACGCTGTGGTAAATTAAATGTAGGACTCGATACAAAGCCATGATTTACATCTTCGAGTTAATCTGCAATACAAAGCTTGCAAATTCACTGAAGCAATTTAAAATACACATATTGAGACATTTTAATACATAATTAGAAGCAAGATAGGTATAATAAATGTCATTGAGTGAATAATAAAATTTGGATAACAATAACATTGAATAGTCAATGAATAGCAACTCCAACAATATGTAGGCATTAGAATTACCATTGATCATCTAACTAGAAAATATCATTTATTTATGTTGTTTACAAAGCTATGCATGAAAATAAATGAAACAACCTAATTGAAGTTCAACTCTAACTACAACTACTTGCATGATGTGCAAGCTTTATTACAAATGATTTCGTCCACTAATTCTAATATTACATGTGACCGCCGGTTGAATTGACAATTAAAATAATTACAATTTATCTTTTAATGTTTAAGTCTCTCGCATGACGAGATTGACGATCTAACTATAGCCGACTCCAAGTTATAAATAGAGGACACTAAAAATAGCGAAAAGCTATAAATAACAAGTTTTGACTAAAAATAGCTTAGCCTAGAATATGCTCCTCTTCGAAAATGATAACCATTGCTATTTTTAATGCAAGTTAAAAAGAGACTTCCTTGGGGGCAGCTTTGGACGATTTTGAGGAACCTTTCTTTTGTGTTGATAACAATGGAATTATGAAGACATTGAAACTCTGACCTTTTCTAATGCCTTGAACTTTGTAATGTCCCCTTCTAGTAAGCCAGAATTTTTCTTAACCTTGCACAAAATTTCAACTCACCAAAAGAGAACATTAGTGTTCAATTCTCCTTTTCATATCATAATTAGGGTTAATGATCAATAATCAAATCCATATACTTTCCATAATTGTACTTAAGGCTTGTAACCTTATAATCATAATCATATCATTTCTCTTAACATAATAAACATATGCCTTATACATTCACATTATTATAAACATATACATTACAAACATATGCATAACATATTCACATTATTTCTCTCACAACTCTCATGCACTATCTTGAGGGAGTCTTAGGGTAGCCCTACCATTAATCAATCCTATCTCCCATATGAGCATGGTTTGTTAAGGAGTCCATAGCCATCCCATACGGAGGCCCAATGGCTTCACCCACACCTGGGGTCCCTCACCATTTGGCTCGAGGGGACTTCATGCAACACCCGGCATTCCTCATCCCATCAAGAGTCACCTACCATTGGGCACAATTATAAACAATATGAGCTCATACTTACCATAGGCCCAAGAGCTTCACACACACCCGGTGTTCCTCGTCTCTTGGCTCAAGGGACTTCACACACACCCGGTGTTCCTCATCCACTTGAGGGTCGCCTAGGTTTAATCATACGTCCTTAACTTAATCCCAAACTCACAAATGGTAAGATGATTAAGGGTGAGGCTTGACATTCTTCTTGATAGGTTATGAGATTATGAGTTATGAATCCATTTTTGATAATATTATCCTTTCCGGATCATGATATCATATTTCTTATTCCACTTGGGAATCTTATCATTTCGTAGTCATAGCCTCATACTTGGCTCATTGACAATTCAATTTATGCTTATTCTCATACTTGACATATAAATGCTTTCATTGCCTTATATTTGATCTCATTCATAAGATAAATATTCCAAGTTAAGAACTCATTTCTTTTCCTAATCATAATTTATTTGCTCATATGTTTTAGATACAATCCTATATTATGTTTCCTTATACAATCATGGTGTTAACATATTAAAGGGACTGCATTTTCTATTTGCTTACTATATTCTAGACTATTTGATGCTTTCATTATGGACATATTCAATATAAATTGAATGCATACCAATACAAATCTAATTCAACGGTTCTATCATTTAAATCTGTTAGATCAGTAAGTAATATTATAAACTTGGAGGAATTGGGAAATGGCATACCTGGTATGATGGCTGCTATCCTTTTTGGTCTGCAGAATGGGTCTGATCTGTTTATCTGATGAGACTCTCATCTCCTTCCCATTTGATAAATATATTAGATATATATATCTTATTTCAAATCTGCTTTTTATTCCCTTTTTATACTAACTTTCTTCCTCTTACAATGACAACCTTCCATTCGCTTGTCTGCTGTTTCAATTCCCCCTGCTGATCAATCGATGATTCCCTTATATACTTTCTTATTCAACGGTTGCAACTTGCAATAGTTGCTGTCCTAAAGGGATGTATCTGTTGGTAATGAATCGCTTTTATAATAATTCTTAATCTATTCCGTAGCATCTAACAATTGCATGCTTTCCATATTATATGGTCTTGGCAATTCTTTAAGGTAATCGCTCCATTTATATAATTGTTGCTTCTTTTCTCAATTTTGTCTTTATATACAAGTCAGCACCATCGCTGGCTTTTACTAACTTATACGTTGCTTTTTAGGATGTAATTTCTCTGTCTTTAGACTTGTCTCTTATCTCTTATATGAGAGACATATATTTATTACCTTTAAATATGCATATTCATATTATCATTATTTATATATTTATATTTATATTTATATAATATATATAGTATATTTAATAATATATTATATCATAATTAAAGTTGATAATTTTATATTTGTATTTATATTTATTATTTATAAATATATTATATTATTTAATATGTTTATTAAATATTATTATATGCATGATTATCATCAAAAGTGACTTCTTCGTCTTATCAGGTTGTTTAAATCTTTAATTTAAACAATGCCTTAATATCGGGACATGACAAACTTGAATATCTTCTGTTCACTTTGTTTCTCACTATCTCGAATGCACTTGAAATCCTAGAGCACTTTCGCAAATACATTTGTTTAATTCCTTTTGAAACTTCCAAATGACCCCTTGATTGATATCCATTTGAGTTTGTAGGTGTAGAAGAATCGAGGTTGAGATCACGGTTGTTATTTTTGTGTGAAAGAATGAATATGCAAAGGGTCTATTTGAGTATAATTCACCTATTAAACTAGGCATTGCCTCCCCTCTAAAAATATCAACGCCTCTTAATATTTATAGAAGACTTTTTTTTTTGGTTTTTGAAAAAGAAGATTTGTATGGAGTGGCACCACCTCTTATTAATAGAGGTTTTTGTCTTTTTGTAAACTTGGACAACTGAATATGAGGTTTCATGGTCAGAGTGAGCCGCCCAAGCATTTCAACAACTAAAAGAAGCTCTTACTTCCACTCTTGTGTTAGCTACTCTAGACTTCTCTAAGACATTTGTAGTAGAATGTGATAATTTTGGATATGGCATTGGGGCAATACTAATGCAAGAAGGGCATCCCTTGGCATTTGAGAGTTGACAACTCAAAGGAAAGAACTTGGTAAGGCCCACATATGAGAAGGAAATGTTAGCTATAATTCATGCAATCAAATAATGGTGCCAATATCTAATGTGAAGACATTTCAAATTCAAGATAGATCATGAGAGTTCAAAATATTTAGAGTAGCAACAAAAATGGTCACCAAGATGCTAGGGTATGACTTTGAAATTATTTACAAAAAAGGCAAGGAGAATATTGCAGTTGACGCTCTTTCCCAATAGGAAAAGAGGTAGCAACAATTTGTGCCATTTTTTTATTGCAATCTAAATGGGTAGGAGTTGCACAAGAAGAGTGGCAACATGATCCTCTAACAAAGAAGCTCATTCAACAACTTCAACATGACACATCTTTATATAAGTATGTTTGGAAAGGGTATTCCTTATGGTACAAAGATAGGCTCTTTTTATGCAAAAATCCTTAGTTAAAAGCTAGCATATTGTTTCAAATGCATGATTCACCAATAGTACAGCATTCATGGTTCTTAAAGACCTATCACCGTATTAAGAATGATTTCTTTTGGAAAGGTCTTCAGGGGGATGTCAAGAAATTTGTGGTGGAATGTTTGATATGCCATCAAAATAAAGGTGAAATGGTAAACACCCTAGGCCTCTTACAACCATTATGTTATGTCCCCTTTTTGTTTAGTTGAGCCATTGTTGCAAAGTGACTTGGAGAAAGGAAAGTCGACTTCACCTAAGCCAAATTGAAGTTAAGTTGAGTACTTTATAAAGTGATTGGAGAATGGAAATCTGGGAAATATGACTTAAAGCTTGGAGAACGGAAAGTCACTTTATAAAACAAGAAAATAAATTATAATAAAATGACAAAATAAAACATTATTTTAATGATAAAGTTGGATGTACCACTTGGAGAAGGAAAAGAGCATTAAAAAATAATATTTTAATCCGAAGTATGGTGGTGGACTTCAAAATAATATCAAATATTGCAAATTTGGGCACTCCTCTTGGAGGTTATAAAAGGAGGTTTTTGGGAGGCCATTTCATCATTGTGTATTTTGTCATTTGCATATTGAATATTTTTCTTTGAGCTGTAACAACAGGTTCAGCCATTTCTGAGGATGAAAACCCTTGGAAATTCATGGATTGGACAAAAACCCAATGCCAATTGAGAGGTGAATCCATACGGGGTTTGCTATTGAGCTTATTGCAAGTTTTGGCATAGATTTGGAGCTTCAATCGACATTATTTGCAAGTTTATATCAGCTAGGGTTTGAAGGCCAAATTGATGAGATTTGTACCAAATATCAATTTGGATTGAGGCAATTTGGATATATATTGGCGCTAGGGTTTGATATGGCATCATCATTCATCCCAGATTGGTACGGCTGGCCCAAGGAATGATTTATGAATGTGTTATTATGCAGATATGGGTCATTTCATGGCGAAATTGCTATCTATTTTCCATTGCCTAGGGTTATTTGCTTGTTGGAAGAGCTAGTGCTCATATTGGAGGGATCGTGGGCATTTTTCCCAACCTCATTTGCAATCAGATTTTATATCAGATTTCAGACTTCATATCAGTTTTGCAGATCGAGGGTTTTTTGAGACATATTCATCATCTTTTGGTACCGATTATCATCTAGGGTTTGGTGTTCATGGGTCTAGCGCTACCTCATTGAGAATCGTGGCACTTGAAGGAGGTTATATCAGACATCTTGACATCAGAAATATTGCATCAGATCTGCCCTACATCAGACTTGTTTATCAGCTTCTATAAATTGTGTGTTTGGCATTCTTATGCATCATATAGTTGAAGATATCAATCAGGTATGCGTATGTATTGAAAACTCATTCAAATCTTTAATTTGAATAAAAGAAACCTTGTTATTCCAAGTTATATCAGATCTCTGATTTGTTATTTCAGTCCAACTGTATCTTGTTATTTCATTTGCAAAGTGTTCTATATTGACATTATCATATGGCAAATGCATTCACAAACTGAAATTTCATTAAACCCATTCAAACAAGCAAAACAAACCAATTCAAAAATTCAGATCAGATTGGGTAAGGGTTCTTACAGTGGTATCAGAGCTTAGTATCCTACCAGCCTGGAGGGTGAAAATCAGTTGGTTTAATGCACACAAGTGACAGGACAAATAGGTACATTGCTAGGGAGCAAAGAAGACAATTTTAGTGGGCACAACCTTATCCTGAAGAGGACACTATATCAGCGGCAATAGCTGCAAGGCAGCCACAAATAGGTGTTGGATCAGCTAGCACAATGGGAGATAGAAGAGATAGTAGTCCACCTAGAGATGAAAGAAATGTTGGTGACTTATTAAGGGATATGGCAAGAGGACAGCGGCAGATGACTTATGCCTTAATGCAGTTCCAACAACAAATGATTGCCTCTCAACAACAAATGATGACAGCTATTGGACAAATGACTCAAAGCATGGCAAATGTGAGAGTTAATCCAGCTCAAGTAGGTGATGGAAGTGTTGTAGGTACACCTAACATTGGCAGAACAAAGGTTAGCACAAGTCATAGACCATTACAGCCTACATTCCTACCAAGAGAAGAAGAAGAGGAAGAAGTTGTAGAGGATGAAGAAGAGGCACATTTGGCAGATGAGCTAATTGCCATGCATGATGAGTACAATTCTCTTCCAGCACGTATTAAAGAGGATCTATCTTTCAACCAATTCATGAGCCAGCGAAAGGATAGAAGAAGAACAAGGGTAGAGCAAAGGCCTATGCGGCAAGAGCGGCGAAACAAAGAGTTTAAGCAAGCTTTGGGCAAAGTATCTCTTCCCCACTTTGATGGCAGCGGTAAGAGTAGTGCACGAGCATGGATTCATAAGCTAGATACCTTCTTGACTCTCAAGCCAATGCAAGAAGATAAAGCTATTCAATTTGCAACCATGCATTTGGAAGGAGTAGCATATGATTGGTGGCTTTCAAGGATTGCTTTGGAAGGCGACCACTGACAGATTGGAATTTAATGAGCTCTAAATCAGTTACAGATCTCTTTGGTTGATTTTCTTGTGGCCATCATGAGAATATTATTGACTCTGCTATTAACTAGCCATGTTTCAGTATTTTATGCTGTGTAAACAATACATTGAGATCTCAGCAACCCAGTTCCCCTTCCTAACTTGAATGACTTTCTTCCACCTTGTTGTCTTGTGTGGCTCTGAGTTTTAACACAAGTCTGCACACTCTGTCTTCCTTATATCATGGCTGTTGTATTCACGCTTATTGTGTTTGTTATACCCATGTTTGTCCTCACTCACCTCAGTATAATCAACGGGTTCCTCTTTGTAGTATTGATGACATTTTGGATATGGTTTTGGCCTCTAATGATGATCAACATAACCATTACATATTTTCAGCTAATTATCAAAAGCTTCAAGATAGGACAAACTTTTTTTGTCAATTCTCATTTGGCTACTGCTGGCTCATTCTTATATCAATTAGTGACAGTCACCTTCAATCTAACCATCCTCAACTCGTCTCATTCTGTTTGTAGGTGATTCATTCCCAAAGATCCCCGGTTTTATGTCAATGAAATCTGTGTTTATTGGTAGGTTTATTCCACTCATTACAGCAAGAAAGGTGTGCTTAACAGAATTATCCCACAGAATAGCAACATCATCTTACATTCAGCTAGCAAACAATGTACAAATTAGAATTGGTGGATCAATCATACAATTTAATTTATTACATTGAATGCTAGTAGTCCAGTGGCTTCGTGCACATCCTAAAACTGATCCATGAGACTACCACTAAAATGGCCATGCTTTTCTTATGGAAAGAGCTCGATGGCTGAATTTTCAATAACCATTCTTTCTGTACAGAGATCATTGCCAGAATAATCATCAATCAAATCCATGCAACATCTTACACCATAATTGGTAGGGACAGAGTGACTCATTCCTCACTAGAGATCATGGATTTTTCCATTGCCTGTAATTAGGCCATTCAAGGAAACTATTCTCACACTTTTCTAAAAATCAATATTGAACCTGTATGATGCCCACCTCCAATAGCCTGGATTAAGCTCAATTTGTGGAGCTTTCAAGAAAAAGGCAGGTATGGAAGGTATCATTTGATCCTGCGACGGATGATTTGTGGCTGCATACATTTAATACCTTGGAGCACACAGTAATAATATGGCAGAACTCTTGGCATTGGAAGGTAGAATCAGGCTTGCCATGAATTTGAACATTGAGAACATCATTATTGAGTGCGATTAAAAAACTATCATTATTAAACTTCAAAATTTTGTCCCTAATAGAGACTATGCTTTCAATTGGAAGATGCACCAAATTTACCACAAGGTCGAAACCATGCTCAAGCAATTCATTCTATTTAAGCTCCAGCCGCAATACAAGACTGCCAATAAGGAGGCAGCAGACAAACTAGAAAATGATGCAATAAGACTCCTTTCCAAGGCTGAACAACTTATTATTTTCCACCAGAGAAGTAAGCTACCAACAACAATCAGCAGCTATTTCTGATCACTCTTTATTATGGAAGGAGCATACCAATCTTCACTCATTGACCTCCTCGTAACCTTCAAAAACAAATCTAAATTTTACAGCTCCTAAATCCTAGCTACACTAATGTAATTTCAAAGATGCTATCGATTGCAAATGGCAAGAGAATTTGAATTTAAGCACTGGTTCTCATAGTTTGTATTTGGATGCTCAAAGATGAAGTTGAGGTAATATGCCCATACCAAGACTTGACCCCATGACATCCTGCCTTCATCTCAGCTTTCAACAGCAGTCAAAGATAAACACAAAGCATTGCTTACATGTCAACATCAAAGCCGTTTTTCAGATAGGGTGGAATATGACTTGGTGTTTCTTTGTCTTATTCCCTTGCCACCTGAAATTCCATTGCATTCTTTTCCACATCACCTGTGATGTAGATACAAAACATGCAATTTTATGGAGTCTTAAGATTTGAATTTCATTAAATTACTCAAATGACAAAACCTATGAAGCTGCCCAAATACCAATCAAATGAAGCTAGGCAGAATGCCATGAGGCAGGGGGGGAATGTTTCACAGACCAACATATACAAATAAATATTATCATTTAAATTCAGTTCATAGCTTCAGTAAAAGTTTCTTTCCTATAACAAAATACACTTTCACGAATGCTGTGGTAGTCAGCTTTACAAAGTCATTAAAAGAAGGCAAAATTGATCTCATAACCAGCATATCATTTTTGGCTTCTTGTCTTTCTTCACATCGGTGGATACATTTACATCAAAGGCTTGTAATCACTAACTTTGTGGTGGCATAATCCATAGCAATATCATGGAAATCAACCCTTAATCTGTAATAGTAATTATTACTATAGATGCAACAACAGGATTGGGATATCTTGCTAGATCTAATCACAGCATAGTCACTCATTATACTCTCCATTGTTACGAATATGTTGTATATTTTGCATGTTTTACACCCCTAATAGATTGTACACTCGTCTACAATTTTTTTGGACCCTTTTCAAGGTGGTTAGTTGGCCAATGGTTTTTTGCCCATTATTTTGTAATACCATTTAGTGGTTTCCTATTGTGACATGCCTATAAATAAATGCACATGGCTGAAGTTATCATTGGTGAGAAGCATCTTATTGTATAGTGAGTTCAGAGCAAGGTTAAGGTACTAGCTTGACTCCGTAAGATAGAGTTGAAGATCTTCTATATCTCTTGTTGTGAGCACTAGTATTGTGCGTTGTATTATAATCTTGTGATTGAGATTAATATATTGAATGTGTTTTGGAGGTTGGGTTTTTCACAAAAGAGTTTCTCCAAGATATATCTTGTGTTATCTCTTAGTTGTTACTTTGCTAAAATTTGTATAGATCTGTTCTTACTTGCATTGTTTCTGTGATTGGTTAGTGTGGATTTAGTCTAGTTTATTTTCATTTGGTATTAGAGCTAGAATAGCTTTTTAGATCTATGGGAGGAGAGGCTATTGTATTAATCCTTGTTTGGGTGGGAGCTCTACATAGGTGATCTTGTTTTCTAAGTACAAAGAATAGTTGGCACATCCCAAATGGAGATTGAGAAGTTTAATAACACTAACTTTGAGCTTTAGAAGCTCAAGATGGAAGATCTATGGCATGCACATTTTGGGCAAAAATCCTCTGGCATGTTTGCAAAAGATTGGGCAATGATTGATAGAAATGCACGAAGGTTGGTTCGCCTTTGTCTTTTTGATATAATGCTCCTAAATGTATCAGGATAAACCACCACTACTAACCTTTGGATGAAATTAGGGAATCGGTATTAGGAAAAATCCATTTTGAACAAGTTTTTTCTATGGAAGAAGTTGTATATATTAATGATGAATGATGGAGACTTCGTGATAGAGCACCTGAATGCCTTTAACATTGTGGTAAGCCAGTTGGAATTTGTGGGTGTGAAGATGGATGAGGAAGACCAATGTACTCTGTTGCTATGTTCTTGAATAGATTCATGGGACAAATTGGTTATGGTGATCAATAGTATTGTTTCAAAGCTGAAGCTTGATGAGGTGGTTGGTGCCTTATTGTCAAAAGAAATGAGGTAGAAAACTTCAAAATCCGTAAAGGATGCTTTGGCTGTTAGAGGTCAATCAAAGGAAAAGGGTAAGAACAAGAAAGGAGATAAGAGATCCAAATCCAAGGGAAGATCTAAATCACTTCGAAAATTGAAGCTGAAATGTTGGAATTGTGGAAAGAAGGGCCATATTTGTAGGCAATGCAAGGATAAGAAGGCTAAGGAAGAATGTAATGATGATTTAGACTTCAAGACGTCCAATGATGAATCTAGAGATGTGTCCTTGGTATCTATTGTTATGCATGCATGTGACAATGCATGGCTTATTATTTTGGTGCGTCCTACCGCGACTTTTAGGAGGGTGTTGTTTATAGAGTACGGGAGCTACACTAGAGGTGAAGTCTACTTGGGAGATAACTCATCTCTTAAGATTGTTGGTCATGTGAAGGTCAAGCTCGTGGTTCGTGATGGAAGTTAAAAAGCGTTTATGGTGTGTTGCACATTCTTGGTTTGGTGGGGAACCTAATCTCATTAAGTAAACTAAAATGATTTGGATATGCATGTGTCATTCAACTAGGAAGGATGTAAGATGGTTAGAGGAGCCATGGTGTTGGCAAAGGGGTTTTTTGTTGGAACCCTATTTACACTTGATGCTAGCACATTTATTGAATGTAAGAATTCTAAGGTTCCTATTCAGAGGATCATAAGCTTCTTGTTGAGAAGACAATGTTGTGGCATGAGTGCATGGGCCACATTAGCGAGAAAAGTCTACGGACCTTGAAATCTAAGGAAATGATTGAGGGGCTTGTAAATTGTTCTTTGGATTTTGATTTTTGTCAACATTGTATCTATGGGAATGTATTAAATTTTACTCCACAACTAGTAGATTTGATGGGATTTTACATTTGATTCATAGTGATGTTTTTTAAACTTGTTGATGTTTCTTCTTTAGGAAAATCCATTATGTCTCTTTTATTGATGATTTCTTCAGCAAAACATGTGTATTCTGTCTCAGGCATAAGTTTGAAGTCTTTTGTAGAGTCAGAATTTAAGGCTTTTGTTGAGAACTAGTTTGAAAAGAAGATGAAGACTCTGAGATTAGATAGTGGTGGAGAATTTTGTTTAATAGAGTTTTTAAGGTTTTGCAAAGGAAATGGCATAGCAAGACAAAAGACAACTTGACACAACCCTCAACGGAATGGAGTTGTAGAGCGCATGAATAGGACGTTGATGGAAAAGGCTAGGACTATGCTTAGTGGTTCTGGATTACAGGCACATAGCCGTCACTTTGACATCTCTAAGTGTTCGATTAAAAGGCATATGTGCATGTGCCTTAGGAGAAGAGATCCAAGTTGGATTTCAAAGCAAAGAAGTGTATCTTCATCAACTAGAATGAAGGGGTGAAAGAATAGAAGCTTTGGAATCTTGAGATAGGGAAGGCAATTTTGTAGTCAAAATGTTATTTTTAGAGAGGTTAGAGCTTCTCCTATCAAGCAACCTAGAGAAGTGAAAAATGAGGTGCAGTCTGTTGGCACCAAGTTCAAAATTTGCAAAAAATATCTTAAGTTTGGTCCCCCTTTGTTGCCTTGGAGTTTTGCCCATCATTTATAACTGATTTGAGAAATCCTTGATTAGGCCCTCCCTTGGTCAAATTTTAGGTTGAAGTGGTGCTTTGCCTTCCCCATGCCCTATTATATGTTGGAGTGTCCAAAAAATCTAAAAACTTCTAAGTGTTGGGAGTTTCTAAGCCATTTTTGGTGTTTTCTGTAGTTTGTGGAACTTCCTTCCCGGATTGGACATTTCTTTTGCTCATCCCAACTTGTCTCCACCTCCTTTTCTGCACAAAGTTCCCCAAAACTTCATTAAGTCTTTGATTTCATTGCTTCCTTTGTTTCTTCTATTTTGTGGGTTTTTGATCTCCTACCAGATGTGATCCCTTTGTATCTTGCCTTGTATCCCCATCTCGTTCTGTGTAAAAGTTCTGTGGAATGTCATCGGCCCTTAGTCTTTTTCACTTTGTCTATTTCCTCCAATTTGCGGGATCCCGTTGAGATACTAGACCTCATTTTGCTACTTTCAATATCCACTTCCTACATCCAGTCCTGTGTATGATTCCCACATTTATCTTGTTCAAGCCTCCTAATCCCCCCTTTTTTTCTACTTAGCGTTTTTCAGAATTTTGAAGTCCTTTTCGATCTCATATGTTCATATCCACTTCTCCCATCTTGTTCCGTGATGCTCTTTTGCGTTCCTTCCTTTCACCCTCATTCTCGTTTGTGGAGTCTCCTCTTGGAACTGGATATTCCCACCTCTGGTTCCACTTCCCTTTTCCGCATTAAAACCTTGCATCCCTCCACAACTTCAATACACTTGTTTACTCCTTTGCGGAAACTTGACAGCTTTTCGGATTTCCTTCATGCATTCCTACATCCGGTCCTGTCTCCTTTTTCCACATTTTTTCCATTCATTTTGATCATTCGCTTCCTTATATTTTGCGGAAACCTGATAGTTTTCAAGATGCCATTCCTTTCTCCTCTTATTTTCATCTATTTCCCACCTTCTGCATGGCTTTTCTGCAACATTTCCTTTGCTTAACATCCAATCTTATGTCGAATTTCTGCATTTTCTTTAGAAAGCTTCAATTGTTCCAACAACTCCCTTGCATGACTTAGGACTGCGATTAATGGTTTCCAAAGGGTGTGATAAGATGGAAGAAGACTTTCAAACACCTCCAGGTACCTATGGACCTTGCATGGATGTAATTTTTGTACAAAGGCATGGGTCAATTGTCCGATTTGGCATGGCTCCAAGCGCAAACCCATGTGAAGATGATGCAAATGCATATGGGTGATTTGCAAACGTGTTGACCACTCTAGGGTCCTCGTCCAAGAAACAAAATTGAAATGTAATGCTATATATATATGTAAAAAGATGTATAAAGGGTTGGCCATTGAGCCAATTTTTGGACTGTAGTTGATGCGTTTTTGCACATTTTTGGGCGTTTTTGGGCCTCTGGTGGGTGGTGGGACGGCAGAAGAACCTGGCACCCTGGAACCAAAAGTGACGAAGGTCCCAAAAGAAAAATTGATCCAAAACTTCACAAAATACTTAGCCATTTTCTCAAAAATTTATTTGAAAATTCAATTTTTGCCCATTCAAATTTGACTTGAAAATTCAGAGGGTCCAAAAGGATTTCAGACTTTGAAGATCTTCTGCTAGCAGGGATTGGGATTTTGGGGGGACGAGGAACTTTGGAATCGGGATATATGTAAAAAGATGTATAAAGGGTTGGCCATTGAGCCAATTTCTAGATTGTATGTGCTTCAAGCTTGTTTTAGGGCATCAAGCGATGCAAGTTTGGTTTGTAAGGGGCGGAAATACTCTTGTAATCCATTGGAAGGGTTTTCAACGACAATGCATGTAATGGTATGTCTCCATGGCAGTTTGTAATTAGTTAGGAGGGTGCTCGAATCTAGTTTTTCATCCTCTCATGCCACACTTGCTCGTATGAATGTAACAAAGGTCAAATAAATGTGACAATATGTTAATTCATTGGAAAGCTTTTGTGATGGTCTTTCCTTCTGCTTCATGTGGTTATTGTAGTTTTGTTTTGGATTATTAAGTATGTCCATTGCTTGAAGTGTGATATATGTATTGTATGAAAATGCACATCTAGTTCCATTTATGTTTTGTTCTTGTATCTCCTTCTGCCTTGCAATCCATGATTCTATTGCCCAATGGAGTAGGCACTAGTTCGATTGGTGAAGGGTTAACACCTTTTAATTATCATATCCTCTCTTGTTAGCTATAGGTGTAGGTTAGGTTCTATTGGGACTCCTATTTTCCATGCCCCATAATTGCAAAATCTTGTCAAATTCCTCAAAATTTTCCTAAGGGGTCCCTGTGCCTTTACCCTGATGCATGTTGCTGAACCCTTGAATTTGGCTATGTCTGAAACCCTGAAACCTTGAAAATTTGGCTAACTCTGAAATTTGAGGGATCCTCCAAATTCTAGATTTTGCATTTCACCTCCTATGGATCTGAAACTACTCTCAAACATCCTGACAATATATACATAAGATATAAAATTAAAGTATAAGTTTCTTATACTTATATTTTATATCTTATGTATATACTGTCCATGCGCGCTTTCGGGTCTCATCGGCACTTGGGAACTTTTCCCAAGATCCAATTTCCCTCCGCTTCCCCGCTCCTCGCTCTCTTTCCCCTTCCAAAGTTCTGGGATTGTTTACTCGCCTATCTGATAAAATGAATACTTGAAATAATTTACAGAATTACCAATACATACCAGATAGAGGAGTAAAAGTATATCTTTATTAGCACATTAGAGTATTACAGAAGTAGACTAGAGATGGTTGGCCAAGGATCAAAGTTGATCCGACTACATCATACTACCTTCCTTGACGATACAATGACTATTTAAAAGACCTGACGGTTGCCAAGAGGAACACAACCGTCAACTAACTGACTCTTACAACCACACAAGAGCCGACAAACAATTAATACATAGTTGGATAACCCAAATTATCAAATATAATAATCGGCATTTTACATTGACTATAGGGATGAAACTTTTTCTCGGCCCGACCCCTCCTTTTCCCTTCAGGACTTCGGGTCTTGTTGGAATTTTTGGACCCGGTTCCAAAGTTCCTCGTCCCCCTGAAATCTCGATCCCTACTAGCAGACTATCTTCGAAGTCTGAAATGCTTTCGGATCCCCTGAATTTTCAAGTCAAATTTTGAATGGGCAAAAAATTGAATTTTCCAATTTTTTTTTGAGAAAATGTCTTTATGAAGTTTTGGATCAATTTTTCTTTTGGGACCTTCGTCACTTTTGGTTCCGGTAGGACTTTGGGTTTCGTCAACACCTTGGCATTAGTTCCGGGGTGCTAGGTTCTTCTGTTGTCCCGCCACCCACCAGAAGCCCATAAAATGCCCAGAAATGTGCAAAAACACGGCAACTACTTTTCAGATCACCATTAATGCGAAGTGGGTATTTGAAATTGATGTTTTTATTGTAATAGGTGGAGTTGTTGGGGTTTTCTCTCCCATTTTTCCATCAGATGATTTTTTGTGTGTGGTCTCTAGAAAACATTTATAGGTGCAGAAAGTTGTAGGGCAGCCATTGAAACGCCAATTCAACTCATTAAGGAGTGTAGATCCATGAAGTCAAAGGAGTTGATACTGTATATGGTTTTTGTTGTAGAATGTCTCCTGGTCATTAGGTATGTACCCAGGAAGATTTCTCAGTCGCAGTTGGGTAGTTTCCTTTGCCATGTTTGATGGCACGAATGTAATACTGGGTCAGATGAATGTGACAACATTATGAACATATTGCAAGCTTTGTAATAATCTCTCATGTTATATATGGGTATATGTAGTTATGTTTTGGATTTTTCTAAGTATGTTCTATATCAAAGATCTCATATTCTATGGTGTATGCAAATACATAACTCATTGTTCTTTGGTTTTAGTTTGTTTCTTAATGAACTATGACTTTGTTGCCTATAGAGTAGGCATTGGTCTAGAGCCATTCCTCTCAGCCTCACATCTTTTAAACAAACAAAAACATTGATCAGTGGTTTAGGGGAAGAACCATTAATTTTGTACATCCTTGACTGTCAGTATAAACATGGAATTATCTCAAGTGAATATAAATGAATCTATTTCATGTGGGTCATGCATGCACAGTTACATCAGCTATATAGGGGTTTTGTGACAGCCAGCTGTTCTTGGTTCAGTGATAGTTTTGGGATCAAGATAACAAGTTAGGTTTGGCTGTTTGTTGGTTTTTAGGTGTTCATGTTGTTTGGATTCAATAATTGTTAAGGTATACCCCTTGGAATATCCCTCCAAAGTTTAGTTGAACTCGAAATTCAGGGGATGAAACCCACTCCCATAGAGTTGACCTTCTGTAATGTCCTCATTTTCGGAGTGATCACCTAATGGAGTTGGTTAGACTATCCTATTCTCGTAGGCTAAGCTAGAGGGCTAAGGGAATGGCCTAATTGATTAAATATTATATTTAATCAATTTTATTGGGCAAATTGAAGATATGAAGTGACTTCCTATATTTTTATGAGCCATTTGGTGAAGGAGAAATAATTTAATAAAATGGCTAAGGAGGTGAGTGACCCGGGAAGGAGAAAATAAAGGATGGAAAATGACTGGCTTTTTTTGTAATGCCAAAGGAAAATAAAATAAATCCAAATAGTTTTCCTTGGAGGAAGATGACCTAGGAGAGGTCCTAAAAATGAATTATGAAGCCCTAAAAGGTGGTTGCCCAAGTTGGGAAAATAATAAAAAATAAAATAAAAATATTTCTCTATTCTTGACGCCTAGAGGGAGATCGGCCCTATGGGAGAAAGAAATAAAATAAAATAAGAGAAATTGCCAAGAGGAGGTCCGCTTTGAGGAGGTTATTTTGAGGGCTATAAATATAAGATGTTTTGGAGTCATTTGATCATCATTCACATCTCATTTTCTCAAGTTTCATACTCTTTGGCTGCAATATTACTAGCCTTCATTCCAAGGACGAAAACCCTTGTGAATGTGGTGAGTTGGACGAAACCCTAGCTCATCATTGTGGAGGATTCATCACGGAGTCCTAATTGTGCTTCATTGGCGTCATTTGGAGAAGAAGAACTTCATTGCAAATTCAGATTTGAAGATCATTTTTGGAGCAGCATTTTGGTAGCATTTTGGAGCATATTGCATTAGGGTTTTACCCTACTTTGAGTGCCACACTTGGACAGATTTGGAGCACCCATCTTTGAGGGCATTTTCACTTGTTTGGAGGGCGATTTGGAGCAGCAAACCCTAGGCACACCTCATGGAGCATTCGCCCATCTAGGGTTGGTCATTTGTCATCCATTTTGCATGTATTTGGTATGTACAAACATATTTTACAGGTCTGATTTATAGTGCAGAAATCTGGGCATTGTTTGTCATGTTTGTGCCCTAGATTCTATTGTAAAAATCAGATCAGAATATTCAGATTTGTAGCAGCAAGGTTTTCTACAGAAAATCAGATTTGGTTGTTGCATTTGGATGCCCTACATTGTGTATTTCATGGTGTAATTCATGTTTGTTATGAATATCATTTGATAGCATCATTTGCCATGCTTATTTGTCATGTTTGGGCATATATAAGTTCGCTGTGATAATTTGTTTAAGAGCAAAAAATAAAATCAGAATTTAGGGTTTTGAGCAGAAAACTAAGTGCAGAAAATTAGGGCAGAATTCATAAATTTATTTTCAGAATTTTAGGGAAGATCCCATTGGGGATATTACACCTTCAACTCTCCACATTTTGTTGATGGACTGATTATGCCTGTGTGACGACAACCTTGGCCTTGTGAGTATGATTCCGTTCTAGGAAGTGGAGCTGTAGTTTTGGGACCCAACAGGTTCCACCATGCTTGCATGATTCGATATTGCAAAATGTCATACTCTATGTGGTCCTAAATTGAATTATTGTTAGAGAATCGTGTTAGTGTGTCTTTCCTCTTACCCATATGTATGAAATGTTAAGTGGAGTCATTGGTTGGGGAAAATATAGTGTAGCTGTTATCTTTTGGTGCAGGGTAAGAGTGAAATTAACATCTGTTTGTTAGAGGTCTTGTAGGTCTATATGTAGCCAATGCTGACATGAACTTAGTGACAAATCTTAAGGTTCATAGCATTTTGGGTATGGCTGCTTAAGGGTCTTGAGCATAGATTATTCATTTCTCTTTAATTGTCCTATTATTGAGACCTTAGGGAATACCCCCCTTGGCCTTGCAGATCCTAAAGTCGAAGGTGAGTTCACCCACTCACAACAATTGGTCCATTCATTCAACTGTCTGAGCATAAGTCCTGCCCATCACCTTTGACGACATAGCCTTGGCCTTAGGTTTTGTTGTTGGTCTTTAGGGTTTGTGGAGTTACATGTTTGAGCACTAGCATAGTCATTGCTAAAGATCGAGTAAACTACACCTAAGGCTAAACTAGGGATTCAACGAGAACTTGTAGATGGAGTTGATGTAGATGGGAGTTTAGAAGAAGAGCCTCGTATTCCACTAGTTAGAAGGTCCACTTGGCAAAGTAGAGAATCTAAAAGGTATAGCCCATTAGATTTTTGTTGTATTTTTGCTTTATCTATTAATGATGACGAGCCTAGAACTATGAAGGAGGTAGTTGAATTAAAGGAGAGTAAGTTTTGTTTTGAGGGAAAAATTGAAAATTACAAGGCAAGATTGGTGGCAAAAGGCTATTCCCAGGTTGAGGGAATAGATTTTGGTGAAATTGTCTCCCTAATTGTAATATTAACTTCCACTAGGTTTTGTTATTTGTAACTGTTGCATATGATTTGAGATTGAGCAGATGGATGTTAAGACAACCTTTCTGCATAGGGATCTAGAGAAGGAAGTTTACATCACACAGCCAAAGCACTATATGGTAAGAGGCAAAGATTAACTGGTTTGTAAGTTAAAGAAGTCACTTTATGGCTTGAAGCAGTTAGCCAAAATGTGGTATCAAAAGTTTGATACCTATGTTGTACTTGGGGTTTTTTAGGGAAAATCTAATTACTATGTTTACTTTATGCAAGTAAATAATCATTTTATTATTATGTTTTTATATGTTGACATGTTAATTGGTAACGATAAGGATGTGATTAGGTTACTTAAGTCTCAACTTTTATCACATTTTGAAATGAAAGATCTAGGGGTTACTAAGTTTATCTTGGGTATTGTAACGACCTAATCATATATTTTTGCAAATAATATCAGATCTAAGTATACACAACAAATATAACATGAAATACACTGAAATAACTTCCATCCAATTTGCATGTTAAAGATTGCAACATAAAATACTGATTTAATAATAAACTATGTCATAGAAACACTCTATGTCTGCACATATAAAATATAGCTTCACACAAACATTGGAGTTGATTTTTATTGATTAAATGTACAACAAAATGCTGCCATAAATCAGAAATAACAGCAATACAAATGATATTCAGATCTGTAAACAAAACTCTATATGCTGGAGCTCCTTACTTCACAAATCCTACAAACAAACTACTGAAACCTATGTTGGAATCCAAACAATCTTTGAAGTGCAGATTACAACCTTTGTGTGAGATTGCCCTCAAGAAACCAAAGGGGTTTCATTCTCTGATTTCAACATCTAAGGGGTTTCGTCCTCAGATTGATGAATGAACACAAATGCTCAAATGTAGTGACTATCTAAATTTTTTTTGATTTTTTGCAATAAGGAAATGCTACAATGCAACGTCGTTAACACCTTTTGATCACCCAGTTACCGGTATGGGCAAGGTGAGAGCATACAATGCTTCAGATCTCAAACAACTATCTATGGTGAATGCATGTTATGAGAAACCACCGGCAGTACTACCATCTGGGGTTATACATATAGGTATGAATGCATTACAATATGAAAGGTTTTCAAGAAAAATGGCTGCAACAAGTTGATTTAAATTTTATATAATCTGATCAGTCTGAATATACTGTTGCAACTACAATTTGAGTCCATAAAATCTTAAGGAAATCCATGTCTTCAAGGTTAAGTAAGCAAACCGTTGCAGTAGGCCATTGATAGACTTGTGGAAGCTGATGAACCTTGAAGAAGAGGCTGATATTCACCCACTCTGCTGATATGACTGATTAAACAGATCTGAAACCACTGTAAATAACCTTTATTCCAGCACTGTATAATCCCCAAAATTGGTGTCAAACCCTTCAAACTGCACTTTCTCAAAGCCACAAGGTAGAACAATTATAACCAAGAGTTAAGCACTACAGAAAATGTTCTAAACCCAAGTGATAAGGCAGTGACTCCAACACTGGGTTCTCACAGCTCAAAACCAGCTAGTACAGCCTGTATGAATGCTGAATGACACTCCAAAAAGTCTTCAAACAGTCAGCAACACTAAGCGGTAATATTCAATAGAGGGATGGTGCATCAACCAAAGAACAAATTTTTGCCTCTTCAATCAATAGCGCATTCATTCTTGGACCTTCACGCCTCCCTGAAATGTGTACAGCCAGCCAAGGGTAAGTTTGTCCCTAATGGTATTCTTATTCTTCAATCTCCAAAACCCCATAAATAGAGACAATCCTCAAGAAAGATCTCCTTCTTTAAGAAAACCTTTGAAAATTAACGAGGGTTCGCAAAATTGCACAAAAATTGAAAAAACTACACTTGCAGCACCAAAAAAAAAATACTCCACACAAAATAATCAGGCACCAATCGTTAAGCGCATTGGCAATCTTTGTATGAAATTGCTCCAATTCTTTTTGCATTTAATACAAATGTGACTTCTGGATGAAATCACGAAGTCCAACTAGGAGGGTTTTCGTCCCCAAAACTGGTATCTTTAAGAGGGTTTTCGTCCTCAAGAAAATATTGAGAACACAAGTTCTTACTCAATGCAAATAACAAATACATTATCCAGTCTAACCCCAGCACTGAGCTCAACATCTCCTTTTATAACTTTTTGATGGAATAGAATATTGATTTTCCTTATCCCTCCATATTCTCTTCAAAATAATAAAATATAACATTTTATTGTGTGTAGAAGTCCCCTTATGCCTGCTTTGTGCTTAGCGTCACTTTTTTGCACAACTTTAAGTTCCCTTTTATTAAATAATTAAATATAAGTTGTCTTTTAATTGTTTTCACTTTTCGACAACTTAGTATTTAATTATTTAATAATTTAATTAATTTCACACAACTACTAATGTTGCAGAAACTATTAAAATGACTTCAAATATAGATTCTAACCATACCATAATGACCCTTAGCTCTTAGGATGATGGATTTTGTGCAAATTGATGCTTTCCAAAAATAACAGTCTCCTCCAAGAAGTTTGGAATGCACTCAGAAAGTCGGAATTGCATCCGAAAAGTGCCATTAAGTTCATATTAGTTTCCTGAACTTACTGCCACTGTCAGAATTCCTTCATGATTAAACAGGGGCTCTCCAAGAAGTGAGTGCTCTTAGAAAAATGAAATTGAATCCGGAAAGCACCATTGAGCTCATCTTGGTCTCATCTTGGTCTCCCAAACTTATTGCCACTGTCAAAATCTCAACATGAACAACCCAATGCTCTCCAAGAAAGTTGGAGTTTTCTAGTGATGTTGGAAATGTCCCAAAAAGGGACATTGCATCAAACAATTTCGATAGAGTTTTGGTATGATAAAAATGAGATGCTGAAATGAAGAAATTGCTTGCATTTTATAGATGTTGAAGGCCCAACTTGGGTGCCCAAATTCCAACGCCCCTCTTTTCTAGCAAATAGTAATTAATATTATTTTTAATATCCTTCCTTCTAAAGTTCCAATTAAAAGATAAGTCATAACCTCCATTTGATACCTGGCTAAAAATAGACGATGACAACTCAATAAAAACTTGTCATAGAATATGCTAAAAATAACGGGAGTTACACAAGGCCCATGAAGAATCCCACATCTCATTGGAAATTGAAATGGAAAGCCAATCAAGGACATCTAGCTACAAAATTAAATAAGATGTACAAAAATATTTATTTTAGGTACCCCAACTTGGTGAGGTCCTAACTCTCAACTTGGTGAGCGAAAATGAATTCTTTGGTGCATTGGAAAGGTCTCCAAAAGACCTATGCCAAAAAATGAAAATCATGTAATTTTTGGACTGGGTCTTAGAAATGCTTTGAAGACCTCCAAAAATGCAATTTACAAAAATGTTGGAAATATCAAAAAAATTAAATATTGATTTGAAATTATTTCCGAGCTACTTTCCCTAAGCTTACATGAAATATGCAATGGGCTTTTGGGTCCCTGAATAAATTTTTTAGAAAGGGGACATTACAAGTATGGAGATTATGAGAGACAGGGTTAACACAGAACTTAAGTTGAGTCAGAAGAAGTATATTAATTTCGTCTTGTAGCATTTTAGGATGTAGGATTGTAAGTCAGCGAGTGTCCTGTTCTTGCGGGAACAATGTTGCCTATGGAATAGTGTCCTAAGACAGAGGATGAGATAGAGGACAGGTCATGTTTTATATGCGAGTGTTGTTGGAAGCCTTATGTATGCAATGGTTTGTATAAGACTAGATATTGCCCAAGCAATGGGAGTTTTGAGTAGGTTTATGTATAATCTAGGAAAAGAGCACTAGATTGCAATAAAGAGGGTCTTTAGATATCTTCATGGCATTTCAAAGAATTCTATTTGCTACTAGCGAGGACTTGATTTGGGCAAGAAGCTGGACATACAAGGTTTTGTTGAAGTAGATTGGGTTGGTGACATTGATAGCAAGAGATCATTAATGACAAGAGATGCACTAGTAGTTATTTAACTTGTTTGGTGGTGTTGTTAGTTGGATGAGCAAGAGGCAGGTTGTTGCTCTTTCAACTATTGAAGTTGAGTACCAGGTAGTTAATCATGCTTGTAAAGAGTTAGTGTGTCTTCGGAGATTGTGTTCAGATGTTGGCCTAATATAAGATGTTGTGAGGATTGACTATGATAGTTAGAGTGCAATCAGTTTGGTCAAGAACTCTACATTTCACATATGAACAAAGCACCTTGACATACAATATCATTTTGTTCTAGACATGGTGAAGGAGAAGAAGGTTTTGATCAAGAAGGTAGACATTTTAGAGAATGTTGCAAATTCTTTGATGAAGCTAGTGCATTTTTTCCCCTAGCTATTGAATTTTGTTGCTTGTACCCCTTTATGCAATGTATACAACAATTGGGGGATTGTTATGAATGTGCTGTATATTTTGCATGTTTTACACCCTAATGGAGTGCACTCGTCCACAATTCTTTGGGGGCCTAGGGCAACACCTTGGCTGGGGGGCAGCCTCCCAAACTTTTTTAGGCCCTTTTTCAAGGTGGTTAGGCAGCCCATGGTTTTATGCCCATTGTTTTGTAATATCATTCAGTGGTTTCCTATTGTGATGTGTCTATAAATAAATGCACATGGATGAGGGTTATCATGGGAGAGGAGCATCTTATTGTATAATGTGTTCAAAGCAAGGTTAACTTGTGGGATTGACTTTAGAAGAGTTAAAGATATTCTGCATCTCTTGTTGACAACACTGGTACTCTGCATTGTAGTTTAATTTTGTTATTGAGATCAATACATCGAGTGTGCTTTGGAGGCTAGGTTTTTCTGAAAGGGTTGTTCCAAGGTATATCTTGTGTTATCTCTTCTTGTTATTCTACTCAAATTGGTATAGATCTGTTTTTACTTTCATTGTTTCTCTTGTAGGGTTAGTTTGGATCTACTCTAGTTTCTTTTCATACATCAAGGACGTCATCATTTGGATTTGATGCTACATGATAATTGCTCGTATAGCGCTGCATTCATGGGTTTGTGGCATAGAGTTGAGGAGATGACATTCTCATCTTCTTTGCCCACAATGATTTGAATGCCTCGTTGCTTAATTCTGTGCAAATGATTATGGCATCACAAGGCAATCTCCCCTCAAAGATTGTCACTGACATGCTCAAGGTGTTGAACTAGTGTCTTGCCAAACAAAGTGACTTTGTAATCTGCCATAAATGTAAGTGTTTTATGAGAAATTTGCTTTTAATTGCCTGCGTTTGAAGCTGCTTCTTGAAACCTTGGTTGCAACTAGGAAAAGCTTTAGAATTATGACAGATTATAAATGCCAGTCTAAATTGCTGCATATGCACCAGTCTTTCTGTGAATCACAAACCCTTGCAAGAAAGAGGAAATCCTCTTGTTCAGTTGCAAAGATGAATAGTAATGGGTCTCAGGAAACAACAACAGGTAATAAGGGATAGGTGATGGTCATTTTTTAATGAAGAGTATAAAAGTGATGAGGTACTTGTATGTCACACTGTTGGGTGTGAGTTTGATACAAATAGTGGCTCTCCAACTGGTAAGGGAAAATCTCATGCAATTATACATTTTGCCTTTATCCAATTGCCAATAGGACTGGCTCATTAATTTCTTGGCCCCTTAAAGTCAATAACCCTACAGAGTTGGTTTCTAGAAATAGTAAATTCCATGCAACTGCTAGGTATATGCTACCCCATGTTGGTTCTGCTCACACCCTCTTCCATCCCATGCCTTAAAGGTGTGGGTCCAGCATTACCCCTAGTAATAATCTCACAGTTAGCCCAAGACTGTATCCTAACCCTTGGTACTTGTCTCCCATATTGTAAATGCATTCCCATCTCAGTGCTCATATGGGGTGTCTCCAGACATTAGGAGACTTAAGATAAAATTTCTTTGCGTCTCTATACGTCTCCTAGAACCATCCCTTGAAAATAGGGAAATTACATAGAGGTTTTTCACATTTATCATATAAATTACACTGGATTTTCCTGAAGTGCTGATATGTGGTTGATAATAGCTAAAAGAATTAAAACAATACAATAATAGACTAGAAATTTTCAAGTTTTTAATAAAAATTTACAAGTTTTATTGTAGCAGAAAATTTTCTTATCATATCCCAGAGAGTTAATGGTATGGAGACAAACAATAATAAGGCTTAATATGTGTACATGCATTGAAGTTTTTATCAACTGCTTGAAAGTCCAAGTCATCTCCAAGGACCTCCATACCATATTTTCAAACTAATGGCATTCCCTTCTGACACTCCGTCTGCCATCTTGAGGTAATTATGATTTAAAATTTAATGTTTTATATCAGGACAGTGATTATCAAATATCAACATAATTAGTCTGTACTTTTGCTGACATTTATTTCAATACTTTAAAATGTTAATTTTTTATATATTTAAGCTTTTAGTATTTTACATTCTTTAAAGTTCCATAGCCAACGTATGATTATATTTTTCTAAATTCAAATATATATATACTTTTATCGTCTCCAAGCATCAGTCTGCCAACTTTAAAAAAAATGGTATATCATCTCCGTTTCCTATACCTGTACCCATACAAGTCCCCTACTCCCAGTAACTTATGGGTAATCTTCATACCACTGTCTTTCCAAGTTTCCAACCATTCTACACACAGCCAGCCTAATTCAGAAAATAAGGCTGAAATTATTCAGATGAGAGTGCTCTTCTCTTGATGCAGAATTTTCACGGTATAAAGTAAAATCAGGAGGCAATAATTACATATTTGCACAAGCAAGAGGAAAGTCTTGCTTTGCTTCCACAACTGGATTGAGGCAATTGACAGATTCCTTAGCTTGGATAAGACAAAAAGAACATTTCCTGGTGCAACAGCAGATTCAGCAACTCCAAGCGGCAGTCAAAGACTTGTGGATTCTCTTATAACAAGGCTATGGGCTCACACAATCATTGACATCCTTAGCAAGGGAACTAAGGTGATGGTTATGGTGACTGGTTTTGGAATACTGATAACCATCCTCCTGGACCTGCTCTCTGGAAAGCGCATTTACACTACTTCAAAAGTGAACACCTAAGGGAATTATCCCTTCGTGTTCTGGAAAAATAACTTTGCTTGCTTTGCTAATTTAGTAGTTTACTAGTTTGTTGCCTCTTTTGGTTAGGTATTCCATAGCATCTTTTCTAATTCTCTGCTTACTGCTTGCTGTCCTTCCCAGTAGGGTTCTTATTATTGTCCCACCTCTCCATGAGGTGGTTTTTGTAACTCTTTACTCGTGTAAATATAATTTTCTTTTTATCAAGAAAAATAGTGTAAGTAGTCCAGCATTCATCTCACACATGACAGGTTTCACCTCTAACCTATCATTCTTTTACATAAATATGCAATCTAACAAAACTACTGTTATCAAATACTAACGAACTGTCTGCAAGCAATTAATTGTTGATATGGAAAAAAATTTAATTAACTCACTCCGTTATTCCTATTTTTTATATTTGCTAGTTCTTGTCATTTTGGAGGTTTCGATGTTAACTTGGTAATGCCAGTAATCATGTTGGAAAAATGTCACACAATAAATAGGTACATCCTAACTAAAATAAAAGGAAATAAATTATCTCTTTTGAATCTTTGCTTCATTGGAATCTGAATTGAAGTCAAAACCTTATAGAAATTATAAATATATCTAATTTAGCAGATGAAATCTACTCTGTGTACATAAGCCGACGGTCTACATTAAAATGCTATAAGTTATAAACCTTCTATGGAGAACTTCTATAATAAATAGTAATACTTTAAGCCTTCTTTTCAGAGGACACTCAAATTTTCTAGGATAGGAGAGTTCTTCTATATACAATTTACAGTTTTCCTTTTGTTAATGCTTTACTTGTGTGAAGAGTAATACAGAAGAAACTTATAAATTTTGTGCATGATTTCAGGGTGTATCAACTTCTTGGAGAAAGTGGCACATATTATGGAGTGAGGTTTGGGAAGAACATATCTTGGGTTACAGACTTTCCATTTGGGTACATAAAGGATCCCCAATATACTGGATGCATTCTAAGTGTCCTTGGTTGCCTTTGTTGGGTGCCTTGGCAATTTGGTTTCCTTTGGATTGTCGGATATTTGTTTATGATGACAGTGGAGTCTAACGAAGATTTGTCTACTCGTGTCAAGGTTGCCAGCAGATAAGACACTTGCCAGACTGAGTTCAATTTTTGATGATATTTGGAACAATTGTGCTGCCTTTTGGACTGTGCTCTCAACTATTCTGTTCAACTTATAAGCATGGTTTATGATCAGGAAAAATCCATTTAAGAGAATCCTAGTAGAATCAACTTCTGAAATCCCGACTTCTCAAATTATGCCCACCTTGTGTTCTGACAGAATTTTGTGTAGAGACCACACTCAAGAATCTGTCAACTATAGTTGCAGTATTCATTAATTGACATTTTTTAAGTCACATTTTAAGTGCAAAAACTAATAAACATTTGCATGGCTTTATGCCTAAACTCAACCTACTTGCAATATTCTTTTTATTGATGATTAGAAACTGGTGCTCTCGTAATATTTAGGTGTAATATTATTGGAAATCTTGTTCAATGGGTTGCTATTTTAGGAGTCAACTTACGTGAGATGTGTTTCTAATGGTACGCGCTCAAGATGCACAATAATGGCGATGTTACCTTTTTAGTGACAGACAAAATATACCAAATTATAAAATATATGCCAATTTATCCAAGTAATTAGATCTACAATTGCAATGCCATGAGTTTTTCTGACTTGTTCATTAGAAAGTATGTGGAGGGCGGAAGATTCCCTCTCAAAATTTTTAAGGTATGCCTTTGAACTCAGTTAACTCATGTTGTAGAAATAGATGGAGATTCAGTTCAACAGTTGCCATATTAGATCAACTATATAATAATTGATTGTTAGGCTGTGGGAAACTGTTGGGGATACCTTTGATTACTTTTTGGGGAAAAAGTGTCCATATTTATTTTTATATTTACAGAAGGATATTACAACACTAACCAGGGCAATTGAAGGAGAATATTGGTCGTTCCAACTTTTCCAATCACATCCTTTTGTTCCATAATTAATATCGGAGGCATCAAAAGGCTCACAAGATTATAAACTATTCTCATAAAACTTGAGAACCAATAATCTAGGATCTTCATAGTTTACCATATAGATCTTACTGAAATTACAAATATATATTACCCTAATTTTTATCCATCCCGCTGTAGATTCTGCGAAGAAATACAAAATTGGAGAACTTGGAAGATTAGAATATTATTCCCCACAATGTAGACATTGGAGAACATAAAACCATTATGAATGAACTTTAAGAGGTCCCATCTGCTTTGGATCGCCATAAATATTAGCTTTCTTGGGTTCCAAACGAGTGCAAGTGAATGGGATTGTCTGTCTGGCATTTGTTTTGTAGATTGGAGCTCTCCAATCTATCGCTCGTGCTTCTGTGCTACTGCAACTTTGCAGCATGTGTTGCTCGTCTCTTGGCAGCATGCTAGAGTTGAATAGTCTCTTGCATGGATTCAGCGACCATTACGAGCTTTTCAATGGCTTGCAACTAAGTCACAAGATTCGCATTTATGTCCGCTCTCCACAAGGATATAATTTGAAACGAGTTCGTCAGTATGATAAATGGAAAGAAAGTGTGATTAAGTTTGAATAAAATAAATGTACATTCTTATTACTTTTATTTTGAAAACAAAAATAATGCTCAAGAATGTCAAAATAGATCAATATTACTAAATAAATAAATAAATGGCTCACAATATCTTAAAGAATTTAAGAAAATAAGATCATATATTTCTAATATGATAATAAAAATTTACTATATTAAAATAATAAATAAATTATTTGATGAGGTGAAAAGGACATCCCTTCACACCTTTTTGTCTTGTTTTATGCCATTTTGTCTTGGTGTCTTAATTATACAGTCCTCATCCATGATTTTCTCTGATTTGGTGCACTCACTAACATCAAACTTCATTTGGCACTTAGAAATACCATCTTACCTTTGTCCAAATCACTCTTAGCTCTTAGATCAATATTTTTGTACCTATCAAGATTGCACATGTGAATTTGACTCAATTTAGGGCCACACATGCAGCCTTGACCCTCAAGTTCTAAATTCAAAATTTATTGTTGTCTTAGATTGATTCAATGTAATGTTTTTTTTTTTTAAAAAATGCGCTTGGTAAACTTTAAAAAAAAAAAAATGCGCTTGGTAAACTTTTTAACGTGACCGGTGACGCTGGTGTGACACGCCCTCCAGCTCCATGCAACGCTTTTGCCTGGAGCTATGAACCGGTGAGGCTATAACACGGGGGACTTCATCCCTAAGAAAGAACATTGCAAACCCGCGAGCTCATTGGCCCAACGAAGGCGTAACGCCTGCGAGCTCGTTGGCCCAGCGGGGGTTTGAACTTTGGTGGCCACCACTACAACCGAGCGACTTAACCACCGAACCACGCCCTTATCGGCGATTCAATGTAATGTTATCGTTATTTGTCGACCTGTGTTAAAAAGTTCAAATTGTGCACTTAAGACTTGTATAATAGTTCATTATTCCTAGGTCATTTGAATCATTCAAATCATTGACTATAATCATTTGTTATGTACTGAAACACACAGAATCACTGAAGCCTTTTTCATAATTGTCTTTGCATGAATCATCGCAATTACTTTAGTTCTTGCATCAACAATATTAATCATAATTCTTACTCTTGGTCCACTACTTAGGCATTCATTGCACTGCATCTATTTTATCAATTCTCAAGCTACTTATGCATCCCTTGTGCACATTGCTTGGTGTCTTCCAACTTGTTACAAAATTATTGAATAGATCAACAAGTTTTGATTGCAATCAAAGAAGTCTCAAGGATTCCCCTTTTTAATGGTAAATGCCATGGTGCTTCTCAGACCACCCAGCATTTGATTGGTAGGTACAAACACATGCGGACAGATTTCGAGATCAAGGCCATGCAAAAGTTTAAGATTGTGAATCTTAGGATCACTTGTGGCCTTACAAATTTTTTGAGAACCTAGTTTGAATTTTGTTCTCTTTCCAATGCATCCACTTTTAAATAATTTTGAGCTACAAGTAAAAATTTATGTTTGAAACAATAGACAACTAAATTTGTCAAGGTTTAGGACTGCCCAAAAGGTTCAATGTCACATTTAGGATGTTTAGGGCCAACATCTATGGCCTTGATTAAGGTCTTCACATAATTACAAATTTTAGTGTGCATTCATCACACTCATATCTTTTTAGATTCAATCTTAGATTCCAAGTATCAGGTCTTTGTCATTGTCCAACCAATCTCCTCTTTGACATCAAAGTATGTATTTGCCACTTTGTCTGGGTGTCTTAAGTACTTAGTCCTCTTCCACGAATTTCTCTGATTTGGTGCACTCACTAACCTCAAACTTCATTTAGCGCTTAGAAATGCCATCTTACCTTTGTCCAAATTAGTTTAGCTCTTAGATCAATTTTTTTTGTACTTGTTAATACTGCACATGTGAATTTGACCCAGTTTAGGGCTGTAATGTACCTTTGACCCTCAAGTTGCAAATTCAAAATTTATTGTTGCTCTAGATGGATTCAGCCTAATGTTATTGTCACTTGTTGATTTGTGTTAAAAAGTTCAAATTGTGCACTTAAGACTTGTATGATAGGACATCACTCCTAGGTCATTTGAATCATTCAAAACCATTGACCATAATCATTTGTCATGTATTGAAACACACACAATCATTGAAGCCAATGTCATAATTGTATTTGCACCAATCATCACAATAACTTTAGTTCTTGCATCAAAAATATTAATCATAATTCTTACACTTGGTCCACTCCTTAGGCATTCATTGCACTTAATCTATTTTTATCAATTCTCAAGCTACTTATGTATCCCTGATGCATGTTGCTTGGTGTCTTCCAACTTGTTACAAAACTATTGAATATATCAACAAGTTTTGATTGCAATCAAAGAAGTCTCAAGGATTCCCCATTTTTATAGTAAGTGTCATGGTGTTTTTGAGACCACCAAGTATTTGATTGGTAGGTACAAACACATGTGAATAGATTTCGGGATCAAGGTGATGCAAAAGTTTAAGACCATGAATCTTAGGATCACTTGTTGCCTTAACTTACAAAATTTTTTAGAACCTAGTTTGAATTTTGTTGTTCTCTTTAGAATGCATCCACTTTTAAATAATTTTGAGCTACAATTAAAATTTATGATCAACTCCCTGAATGAGTGTATTGAGGCTTCTGGTAGGTGATAATACCAATCCAAAGCTATTCCTTCTAGGGTCTTTGGAAAGATCTTAGTGACAACCCCATCCCAGGGGAGGAGTTCTCTTATCGCAGTAGTATAAGCTTTGATATGTGAATTTGGATCACACTCTCCTTTGAACTTTGGGAGATTAGGTAATGGTCGAGGCAACTAAACGTTTCTTATGTTTAAGTCAAGTGGTTCTTTCAAGTATTCCAAGTACGTCTCTAGAAAGGCACTTTGCGATTGAGGAGTTGATAGCATTAATCCCATAGGAGGGTTTTGGTAACCCATTGTCTAATTTGCTTGGCTTCCTGGCATTGCTTGATTGTTCTGAACATGAGGCTTCCCATTCATGAATGTGTCGTTACTCGCATTTCTTGAGTAGTAGTTGAGATAGGGGGGATTCTGAGATGCCCCCTGGTCTTGTTCTATTCTGATATTATCATACGACTTCTGTCTTCTTTCTGGAGCAGGTTGCTCTGCTTCCAAGGTTCTAATTCTTTGCACTAGAGTCACAATTAGGTCTACACGAGTGGAACCTCTAGGTACTTCCTCATTTCCTTGGTTTTCCCTTTGAGTGTTGTCATGATTCTGTGCTTCTCACACAAGATTTTCTCTTTGTTCTTCCCATAGGGCAACTTTCAATGCTTCTTGGGCGTCTCTTGCCTCTTGCAAGTGTCTTTCCAACCTTCTTACTTCTTCATCAAGATGAGTACTTGAGGTACTTATGGATGGTTGATTCGGGCGATGGATTTCCGATCTTAGTTGTATTCTTCTAGCCTTGTGAGACGCATTTGGTATGGTAGGGTTATGTTCCCAAGCAGGATTGTTAAAAGACAAAGAACACTTGGGTTCTCTTTGGTCTTGTTAATAGTCAGAGTCTTCGTAATCCTAGCAATTGAGATTGGTGCATTTGGGTTAGGTGCCACGTACATGTCGAAAGAGGGAGTTTCTGGTTCCCTAGAGGGAACATTCAGACCTAAGTTTAGATCTGGTTCCGTCATATTCGGAGGTGTCATAGACACCACAGAGTAAATGGAACGAGCGAAGGCGAAGGCGACAAGAGCGGAAGCGGAGAAGAAAGTGGTAATGTTTGAAATCTTTTGTAGTACTGAATGTTTGATGTTTTAATGAGATCTGAGCTTTTGGAACACAAACAACATAGCCAGAAGGCTTTGTAGTTCATGTCAGGTTCACCAAAATATGTACACTCAATCACAACTCGGTGGCCTCGGGGGCGGTTGAGTCAGCTTTGGTGCGCACATGGACCCTCTCTCCTTGCCACGGGGTGAACCACCATGTCACTCTCGCTCTCGTGGAAGTAGCCAATCGAGAGGAGGTGAGACACAGGGGTGGTTTGGCTCGTTAGAGAGATGGACTTCATGGAGAGGGGTCGACCAATCCTGGGGCCTGTGTTGTTGTGCGCTCGTGTGGATGTGGTGTTTTGTGACCATAGTTGTAAAGATAACTATATGAGCCGAAGGGTCACTAGTCATCGTTCTCTTGTTTGGATTCCTGATATTCCACCATTGTGTGGGTTGGCTATTGTTCTCGTTGATGCTTTGTTCAAGTTGGCGTTGTCTTTCAAACTGTTGGATGATTGCTGCTTGTACTTGAAGTTGTCTGAATCTCTCTTGTTGTTGTTGAATGACTAGTTGGTCTCGCTGTGGTCTTGGGTGGATCTCCTCTACTCGTCAAGATTGCCCTCACTCACCTCTAAGTCCAAGGCACATTCGTGAGCCGAGACAAGAGATAGGTCGTTTAAGCTAACCTTGACTTGACGTAGGGTTTTGACTTAGGGTTTGTGCGATCTAAGGTTTGACTTTGCGTTGACTTTGTTGGACCTTGTGATGAAACCAAGGATTTTGACCAATGTTTGACTGTAGTTGACCTTGTGTTGGGACCAAGGGTTTGTGAACCTTCTATGTTGGTAATGTTTTTGTTCTTTTTTGGATTTGTATATGAATGCAAGTCTATATGAATGCAAAACGTATGTTTGTGTTTTTTTATGTTTTTGGTAATCAATGTTTTTTTCTTAATCTAGGAATTAGAAAATGTATGCAAGCTATGATGAATTTACCTAATGCAATGTAAACTATGTTTTTGCTTATTTTTTAAATATGTAGATCAATCTAATCTAAGAAAAGAAATTGCTTTTAATCTATGAACTTTGGAAAGGGAAACTAATTTAACAATGCAAATCTACTTAACCTATCAAGAAGAAAACATGGATTTACTTATCCCAAGAGCAAAGTTTTGATTATCTAATTACTATGAAATGAAAAAAAGCATGAAAGAATCCGGAGACGTGTGAGCCTTCACTACCCTCAAATATTCTTGTAATGGCAACTTCAAATCCTCTTGTAGCAGCGGGGTGATCCTCTTGCCAACAAGGAAAATGGAAGCAAAAGAGCTTTGAAGCTGTGAAAAGAGCTCAATGAGAGCTTGATGAGCACAGTGGCTTGTAATGTGAGCAGCGTATGGATGCGAAACGAGCTTGTATGAAAGCTAGATGAGACAACGAATAAAAGCAAAAGGCTCCTATGTCTTGTATGAGCATGAGAATGCTTGATTTGGAGAGCAATAACTTGCAAGAATTGTGTGCACAAATGAAATTGCCTCCCTTTGTGCTTGAGGGAGGGGGTATTTATAGGTTAGAAGAAGGGATGAGAGGTGAAGAATGAGAGTTAACTCAATTTGATTGGAGAGTTAACTTAGAAGACTCAGGAGTGATCTAGGCTAAAATTAGAGTGATCTACCCAGTAAAAACTTATTACTCAAGAAGAAGTGAAGAAAGAGGAATGCATGAGTTGTTAACTAAAGATGAAATAGAGCTAATTATGCATGTGTGGGTGCATGAAATAGTTATCTCTATATTTGACATAAAAATCCATGCAAATATGAAGAAAAATGGATGAAAATAAAGCTATTTTGAGTTACAAACTCGAGTTTTTCCGCGGCTGAAAACACGACAGGGTCGCCCATGGGTCGCCCCTTTCCCTAGTCAGGGTCGCCCGGGGGCGACCCATGGGCGACCCTTAGAGGAGGGCACCTGGGTGAAAGTCCATGGTGGGAGATGGTAGAGGAGATGAAAATGAGGGGATCTGCCTCCAGAAACAGGTTAGTCATATGTGAAAATCCAAATCTCCACTTGCAAAAGTAGGATCTCTCGGGGGAGATCTGGAAATAATAGGGGAAGATTTGGATTGGTTGAGTGAAACTGAAAACCAAAAGTTGGAGATGGCTAGGGAGGACCTCTAGAAGGCCTCTAGGGGTGGGAATGGACGAAAAATACTGGGAAAAAGTGAAAACTCGCCTACAAGACGCATACAAGGCTTAGGGACAGGTTCGCAAGCACAGGAACACAAATCAACAAGTGTCAAAAAGTGTTGAAAGTGAGAAGAGAGAAAATGACAAAGATGCATACAAGGCTTAGGGACAGGGTCACAAGCACAGGAAACACAAATCAACCAGTGTCAAAAGCGAGAAGAGAGAAAATGACAAAGGGGAAACAACACAAGGAGGAAAAAAATACACATCACCAAGAGAATTGTTGCTAAGAGGATGTTATTTCATGCTTACATGTATGTGACAAGGATGTGAGTCATCATAGGGGTCCTCGTGGAGGTTGTGCGTGATTTTTGTGCTTACAAGAACAGGTTATGGACATCCATCAAAGCACAAAGGATATGGAATTTTGTCAGATGTTGTAGCTACAAGTGCCTTGGGAGACGTGTGCAAAATGTGGAAGCATAGACAAGGTGTGCGGACTATTTGACATGATGCCCCAAAGGAATGTAGTCTCATGGAATTTCATGATTGCAAGGTATGCACAAAATGTATTTTGCAAGGATGCTTTCAAAATCTTTGAATTAATCAAGCACTATGGAACATATCCAATCATTGTAAGCTTTGTCTGTGTTCTATTTTCACGCAGCCATGCAAGTTTAGTGGATGAGGGCTATACATACTTCAATCACATGTGACTCTTATTGTAAATAAAAGATCAGATGTCTCTATGACTATTATGAATTTCTTAAGGGATCTTGTCATACAATTTCAGTCATGTCACATTTAAGCATGATACATTATCTATCCTATAACTATAATTGATCATCATATCATTTCATGGAAACGTTGAAGAACAAGTACACAATATCAAAACTTTTAAGCATGATACATTATCTATCCCATAACCATAATTGATCGTCATATCTAATGTAAAATCTCATGTCATAATGTCATGAAAATAACATATAGTGTATATAGCAATATAGGCATGTACAACAATATACATTGGTAAAATAAAAAAGTATGTTTACAAAGCCATATAGGCATACAATAAAATGTCCCAAACTCAATTCCTATGGAGTGCTATCAAATAATCGATAGCCCTTGCTTAGACGTGAAGATGGAGAATCAGTCGACGACTCATGCTCTCTCATCCACCAATTGGACCTCTTTGATAGAGATTTTTGAAGCTCCACCTATTAATACAATTAAACAATATCCACATTAATAGTGAAAACATGAAATAGGCAACATGACATAAGTAATCAATCACTTACCACAAGCTAGTGATCTCTCTCGATCATTTGTTGTCTCTCTTATCTGTAGTTGGACAGGTTGGAATTGTGACCCTCTGTGAGAAGCATAAAGAAACAAATTTGAGTAAAGATGAATATCATTTATGTACATTAAATGACGTGAGATAAAACAAGAAACACATAATGACATTTACATGTTACTGGCTCATACCTCAATCAAAGGCATTTAAGACAAAAAAAACTACAACAATGCCCTCTTACTTTGATTGACAAATATGAGTCTCAAAATTTGTCATCAATTGAAAATAAAACAAGGTTATTTCACCAAAATCTATTGTTTTTAAATTTTGTCACTAGTATGTAAGTGTAATTCTAGGTTCAAAATCATTAATCGTACTCATAATAATAAGTAATTTGAAAATAATATGGGGCCCAATGAATAGAATTTAAATTACTATCATTTTTATTTATTCGATTCCTTCTAGGATTTTGTTATCTTTCTTTAAGAAACAAAAGCATTTGCTTTCTTCTCTAATCTTAGATTTTATTTAATGGGTTAAATTTAGAGTCCTCACTTGTTGAATGATATTCGTTTTAAGCATTTTTTAATTAGGTTTCATTATTTTTTTGTTTCCTCAAAACATTCATTTTATTGTCATAAATTGGTGACCAACATTTGAACTCGGGGGTTATAATCTTTACTATTATTAAGTACATTTTGATCCTACAACATGATTGCACAGAACATATCATTTACTTTTGAGAATCTAATCATCCCACTCCTCGAGCAAATAGGGAACCAACAATGGTCAAAGGAGGACACAATAGAGGATCAGAACCTATGAGTATACCACGAAGGTGTATTTGATGTTACCGTCCACTTCACTGAGAGGAACAATCATTGATAGTAAGTTATTGGCCAGTTGAGACTACACAAACATCAAACTAAGACATGTTTTATCTGTTCTTTCCACCATTACCATCTTCCATTTAACCTTCCTTTTAGTCATCATCTTCTAGGGATGAAGTGACATCAATTAACAAAAGCCTTAATACCCTAGGAAAAGACTGTTCAAATTTTTATCTGGTTGGTTATTTAATAGTATTATCTTTTGAGTACCAAAACAGAATGCATAGAAACTACCCAGACTAAAAGCATTGAAGTCCAACCAGTTGACCATTCAAAGAAATTATCTAGTTGCAAACAAGTTAGTAGGACGAAAACAGACTGCTCCTTTCTACCATGCAAGAAAGCAGTCCTGCATTCAAAATCATGGATTTCTATCATAATTCTGATGGTTCATTATTTCCAAATCTTTATGAAAGCTCTTATCTTTCTTGAAACTTGAATGCAAATATATACGGCAGATATCAATGCTAAACACAAGAACCATATAAATATTCTGATGGATGTCATCCTCCAAAAACAATGAATGAAACCAAATTTAAAAGGTATCTAAGTTTGGCCTTGGGAAAGAAGACTTGAATGTTTGTAAGTTCTCCACGAACAGTATTTTTTAACTATTGCATGCAAAATTATTGAACCACCATTATAAACTAGCAAATTAAATAAAGAAAAATTTATCAAATACCAAACACCTCACGTCTAAATATTCATAATTAGCCTGTAAATTGGTTAAATTTTTTCCTATGCATCATTTTCTACCAGGGAGAACCAGATATCCAAAAATTCCATCCTCAAAACATTGATAACATACACATTTTGCTGATTCGCTAGCCACCTCACTTTCAAACAGTCACATGGGAATGATAACTATCCAAAACAGCATAGCCTGTTCTTCACCATAGTAGTCTACTAACTATACTGAAACTGCATAAGCAAACACTGAACAGACCCTATTTTAAGTACCACCTTTTATATTAAAAAAATTTGAAGAATTTGTTAGTAGTAGTAAAAAGAGCAAATGTAATCTACTGCTTTTGGCTTTTCAGCCTCTAGCTTTTTTTACCCATTGAAGCTTTTGAAGCATATAACCCTTATGAGTCACCCTTGCCTCACAATCTAACTGATGAAGGATTAACCTAAGTACAACCCGATCATTTATACTATGTTAAGTATTGAAGTCTTTCAAGCGTATTTTGTAATTAGAATTTTAATCATCCGTCAGATTTTTCACCCTCTAACCTCTTCCCCTATTGATAAAGCTCTTGGAGCATGTAATGCCTTCATAAGTCACCCTTCGTCACAATTCCAACCAATTTGTAATTAATTCAAGTATGACCCAATCATTTATATGATGTTAAGTATTGAAGTCTCAAGGGCATCTTTTAATTATAATTATAATTTCTGTGGGGTTTGACCTCTGTGATGACCTTCATGAGTAGTCATTTTAACAACATTTATAAGGCAAGGGAACCCACTTTGCACACGAGCACCTCTTAAGAAACTTGAATGCAAATATAAAGCAGAGATCAATCCCAAACACAAGATTCACATGCAGGTTCTGTCGGATATTATCCTAGAAAACAAATAAATGAAACAAATTTAAAAGGTTTCTTAACAATCTTATGCTACTGCTCATTAGTTTTGCCTTGGGAAGGAAGACTTGAGTGTCGGTAAATTCTCCAGAAACAGAACTTTAAACTATTACATGTAAAATTACTGAACAGCCATTTATAGACTAGCTACTAAATAAATAAAAACTTTTAAAATTGCAAACACGTCACCTATAAAGATCCATAATTAGCCTGTAATTTGGCAAAATCATTTTCTATGCATCATTATCTACCAGGGAAAACAAAATTTCCCATCCTCAAGATATTCATAATTTACACATTTTGCTGATTCGCTAGCCACCCCACTTTCAAACAGTATATATAGCCTGGTCTTTGCTATGGTAGTCTACTGACCATATGCAAACTGCATAAACAAACAGCGGGTGGACCATTTTTTCGGTTTCAATGGACAATAAACTAAATAGACCTATGTCAACAGCAATTTTGTAAATACAGCTAAAACAGTAGCAACATTTAAAGCTCTTCTGAAATGGAAGTATCATCCTTTATATCAGAAATCTGCTTTATATCTTCTTCAGGGATCATTGGACGACCTGTCAAAGGATCAATTGGACGTTCATCACGAGGGCCGCCTTTCCGCTTCATTGCTAACATCGGAGGTGGTGGCAATAGTCCTGCTCTAAAAAGAAGGCGTTGAACTGGATCTGAAGGTTGAGCACCAACTGACAGCCAATACCTGCCAAGAAATTCGAACCTTTATAAAATAAACTTGTCAAAGAGTTAAATCCTGTTACTGCAAAATCTTTGCATGTAAAAAATAAATATTAAAATGGCTACAAATGAGGCTACCACTGCAAAGGATGCAAACTATATGATTGAATTAAACTATAAATGGGCAACCCAAATGCAACAAGGCCGCGTTACAGCGAAGTTCCTGCCGGATGCTGGCAGGGCGGTTTTGTCAAGATTGCAGAGTGATATATATTGCAGTTGTGTGCTGCTTATTTAGTTCCTTTTTGTGCTGGAATTACTGGCAGCTTCATAATTTTTATGGTTTGTAGTTTTGTGTTTTCATAAACATTATTCATAATATTAGAAATCTTCTGTTTTGTTTTTTGGCTTTATATCATGGGATGGCATTTTACAGACCAGCTAAAGCATTCCATTGGCTGAAATCTTCTGTTTTGTTTTTTGGCTTTATATCATGGCATGGCATTTTACAGACCAGCTAAAGCATTCCATTGGCTGAAAAATGGACATACAGAAATAAAGGACTAGTAAAGATCAAATAACAATACTAAATTTTGTTTTCAATCTTTATCAAGACACCTAGTTGGGTTGGTTGATGCTCTAATACTAAAATTTAAAGGGCTTAATAAGTCATAGATGATGTATAATTCAATCTAAATATTACTATGTTCATTGCTTTACAGACGTGATTTAAGCTTTTCTATATACATATTGGATGAAAGGTACAGGTTACAGATTCACCACCAAAAACGTGCATCCACAGTCACAGTCTATCAGATTACTTAAAAACAGTTAATAACATAGTGTGACTACTAAACAGTATTGGCAGTAGAGCATTAGTCTGTGTTACCGGATTCGTGCCTTGGAGCCTGGATCTGGGTCCGGTTCGAACCGGGTTCGGTATTCGGTTTGGTTCGTCATTCGATTCGCTGCGGGTAACCAATTTGACGGAATTTGACTTCGGGATTTTGTTTAATTGCTGCAGATAATACTACCATCGCTGCAGATAGGAACAATCGACGAGTGCAGAAAATTTTCGGTGTGAATTTTTTAGGCCGTGAGACAATTTTTCTAGCACTATAATGCTCACACATAAAAGCCTATCAGTTAGTTAGTCTACTATTTATATTAATAATATTAATGTTACATTGTTTTTGATAATGATAAGCAGCTTAACGAGGGGCTGAACCCTTTACAAACGAGGCCACGAGGGCAAAAAAACAGGGGAAAGAACAGAGCAACTGCAGCCAAGCTGCAGAAAACCAAAAACCAAAAGAACTTAAACCCAGAAACAGTAGACTAGGAACAGCAGACCGACAACACAGGTAGAGCAGCCCGATTGGAGAACAAACAACAAAGATCTACACCACACCAGATCCTGTCCTAGCAAATCTAACTCCCTTGCCACCAGATAGCAAAGGACCTCTCTTCCTATGCTGAACCACTATCCAGGAGGGCTCAAAACCAGGGTCAACAGCACCAGGAGAGAGGGAAACCTCTCCCAAAGGCACGAACAAAGAGGGCTCATGTAGAACCCCAACAGACGCCAAAGAATCCGCATATAGGGATGCCGAACCCGAGGAAGGCAAAACTGAAGAAGAGGAAGTCGGAATGGAAGCAGTGATCCTGCTTGAAATAGGAGGATCCGTCAAATGAGCAGATAAGTGTTCAGAAGAGTCCAAAGAATGCGAGGGAACCGTAGCAGCAGCCGACACCACCCCCTCAGTAGCAGCCCCAGAAGGGACCTCAGCCTCCTCAGAGGAAACATCCCCTCGAGACGAATCGTCCTCCAGAGAAGCACTGATCGTCAGGTGATCTAGGAGAGCATCCTTCCACCAAGTTGCAGCTCCCTTGCGACGCGAGAGAGGGCAACCAGAGGCCAAATGACCGGTAGCAAAACACCTTCTGCATCTAAATGGTATACCCTCATAATCGATTAGTTGTTTCCATGGCCTTTCCCCAACCATCAAGACCACATCCCCATGAAGAGGTCTAGACAAGTCAATATCCACAAGGATACGGGCTACCGTGGAATGCCCCATGAAGGAGGTTGTAGAATCAACCTTAAGGAAATGACCAATAGCATTGCCTATGTTCTCATAGCAAGAATCCTCCCAAAACTGGAGAGGGAGATTGGGGAGATAGACCCAAATAGGTCTAACGTTGAGCGGTTCAGTTAGGGGATTGAAGGAGAGAGTTGAGGGTTTGATGAAGACGGAATGCTCCCCCCACAACCAAACTCTGCCATCGAGAACTAAGTCTTGCTGCTCTGAAGAAGCAAATGTCACAATAAAGAATCCTTTTGCACAAGGAACAAGTGGCTTCCAAGACTCCATGACTCAATTGTGGAGATTGGGCAAAGAGGGCCAGAAACCATAAAATCTGCATATCACCCCTGTATTACGATAGAATTCTTCTTTTTCAATGACCTCTGATCCACACGCCAGAACAGGAGACTTCCGGGCACAAGGGATAGGCCAAGAACCGAGCCGAGGTGAGCGGGTCCGAGCACCAGAACTAGCAACAGCAGCAAAGAAAGATTTTCTAGGGCCGTCAGGAACCTAAAGCCCCTCAGCAGACCCACCCACAACATTGGCACCTCCAGAATGGTCGCAACCACCCAAATTGGCACCAGAAGCCAAACTCTGCTTACGACTGCACCCCAAGATTTGCGTGCACAGGACCAAGCCCCTGCCCAATCGCAGTAGGCACAAATCCGAACTCAAGCAAACCCTGAGCGGCCACACCCAGCATGCCCGAGCCAGGAAAAGTACTAGACCGACCACCCACCGTAGTGGGCACCTTGAGCGGCGACGAGCCAACAACATTCCTTCCATCGCTATTCAAACTAGCGTTTTCCCACTTAGCACTCGACGTTCCTTCCATCGAGATATTAATGTACATTGTTATATTATAATATTTCTAAGTTGCCGGTTCTGGTGCGGGTTCCGGTTCGCAGGTTTGGCCAAAATTTTTTTGGGGGGTTGGGTTCGTTTTTATATATATATATATATATATGCAAAAAAATTAAGCATAGAAGCAAGAATTAAGTGTAGAAATGCAAGAATAAAGTGTAGAACACCACATAGCATCATATAATCAACAAAACCATCATCAACTTGAATATCATAAAACATAAAACTCGAACTTGGCATAAAATTTCCTGACAACTATATAAATCCCCAAAAGGGCCAAAACTTAAAAAAATAAAAAAGGAAACAGCAGCATATGGACTTAAAACAACAGCAGTAGTAACAATAATAACACCACCACCAGAACACCATTTTTATGCACATACTCATCAGCATCTGGTGAATATTATTTTCGTGAAACAACAGCAGAAGAGTAATGTTCACCAGCATGTATGGCACACCAATAGCCACTCCACATGTCAACATGGTGGCTGCCTTGCTAAAAAATGCTCACCCGCACTGGAGTCCTGCGCCCATTATGTCTGCCCTTATAACCACAGTAGACCACCTCAATTAGAAAAGTGGGCCAATTCTTGACAGTGGAAACAATTACATGCTGGTAGATATCTCCACTAGAGGCACTAGACATATAAATCCTGAAAGAGCCAGTACTTTATAAAACATAAAACTCAAACTTGGCATAAAATTTCCTGGAAGTTTTAAGTGAAAAAAAATTAAAAAAAAAAAAGAGTTTGGGCGTGGGTGCGTTCCGGGTGCGCCGCGGGTACTGCATTTTCAGTCCGGGTGCGAACCTCGACAGCCCGAGTGTGAACCCAAACAGCCCGGGTGCGTCTGGGACGCACCCATCCCAATCCTCACACATCCTGCCCGCACCCACAGACGCACCCAGGACGAACCGCAACAGCACCCAGGGGCCAGGCAGGCGAACCCTGCAACATAGTAATATTTATATTAATAATAGAACTGTTATAATATATATATATATATATATATATATATATATATATATATATATATATATATATATATATATATATATGAGAACCCAAACCCGACCCAATCCCAAATTTTTTTTTGGCCAAATCCACAAACCAAACCTGAACCCAAACCGGCAACTTAGGCATTAGTAGATCAAGGTATAATAAAGAGCATAAAAAAATGAAACAGCTGTAAGAAAAACAGCTTTTCAGTATATTGACTTATAAGAGAGAAAACTATATAAAAAGCTTTAAAAACTTATATCTTCTCATGCCACTTGCATGACATATTGGAAAGTAGTTTATAAATTATTATTGAAATTTTAAGAAAAGCCATTTCTTGGGAAATAAAATAACTGCTATAACCATCTCTTTGCTATCTTATATGTTGTCATAATTTTTTTAATGAGATATTATAAAGATATATCAGGCAGATGCCAACTGCCAATCCATAATTACCATTGTCATGCAATACTATAAGCCTATTGTAGAAATGTGGTCTACACTTATTAGATTGCCTTCTAAATTGATCGATTATGTTTTGTCTTGGTATTTATATTAAAATTAAGATTTACTTTGAGTCTTAAAATAACATTCAGATTTGTACCAATCAACAGTAGATTAAAATATGGCGTGCAATAAACTATTATGTACTAATCAATAGAGAATCAGATATTCCTGATCTTCCATCAGGTTTAACATTTGACCCCAAACAACAAAATAATCCTAAACAAATGGACCAGGTGGGCACAGGTCAATCTGTTTGCTGTTAAAAAAACAAGCCTATTTGAAAATGGACAACTGGGACAGTCTGTGAACTATTAAAACAAGCCATTTTGAAAATGGACAACTGGGTCATGTTGAAAAGAGTGCATCCTCAAATACCATCCTACCTACAACTAGCAAGGATGGTTTATTGCAGTAAAAGCCTGTAAAATGGCTACATAAGAGATCCCATTCTAGCAGAAACCATTACAAGATAAGGATACTGCTCATAAGATTATTCATGAAATATATAATCAAATGATCAGCTATTATAATACTGGATATATCCAGATCTAGAGCTACAAAGGTGTTAGTAAAAAATATATTAAAAAATAAACAAACTACAAATATTTGCACTATCTAGAAATTCTGCAGCTCAAATATAGATTACAAGGTAACCATTATAATAGGTGAAACTAAGTTGTACGGAATTTGAATACCTTACGAAATGTGCTTCTGCAACCCAAGAACACATATTTTTACCTGAACAATAAGGGGAGGAGCATCTGGTGCTATTGAAAGAGGGAGACTGTAAGAGAACTGTTTAAAGATGGAATTGGAATCTTTGCATGAGTCCAATCTGCAAAGCTCTGCAAGGCTCAAATTCGCCTGCGCTTCTACAAACACAACTCCACCTTCATTGCAGCATATCTCAGGGCTCCCGTGTAGAAATTCTGATCCTTCCACTCATTGGAAAGAAAGGCACAAGAACTTGGGTAAAAGATGTCTTCAACAAGCTTACAAACTCTCCACTTTTACTCTAACATTTTTCCTCCTGTACACATACAAAGTTTGCACCATTTGACCCACAGTGGCAGGTAAAGTATCAAGATTGGATACAGATATGGTGATGTGTGGAGTTGGTTCAAGGGTTTAGAAGGTATCCTGATGTGTGGAGTTGGTTTGAGGGTTCAGAAGGTATCCTCTACATAAGATAATCAGTTGAAATGGGGAACACCAGGAAGAAAACTTGTTAAAGCAATTTTGGCCTATAGTATGGACTAAATATTTTGTCTTCTTTAAAGAAAATCTAGCTACAACTAAGATTCTCTTAATGAATGGTACAAATAGTTCCATTTCTGTGATTTAAGAAGAGGGACTCTGGCAGAGTCAGAATTGCAAGCATCCTCACTTGAATGCAATCTCCCTAATTTCTTAGTTTTTAATAGGCAAACATCAATAACACATACTACACAAGTTACAGTTTACATCAGAAAACAATTGCTGCCAAGATTGATAAAAACAGAAGCCCTAATTTTTTTTGGCACAAATTAGGCTGTGAAGCTCTGCATTGTATCTGGTTTGCCTCGATAGTTCTTAGTTTGCTGATTCTATATACAGATTCCTTAGGTAGAAGACCAATAAAGGTTCTTTGCATGGTACCCTTCTTATCAGTCTTCATGTCTGTAAGGTACCCACTTTCATTAATCTAGTGCTAGTTCTTGTCTGCATGAAGTTGGAAAAAAAAAGGAGTAATACTAAGCCACAAACCAAAATTAGCCTGTTTAGACAAGCAGACTATAGCAAAACAAGTTATAAAATGTTTGGACTGCAGCTCTCTCTGACACAAGTTCAGCTAAAGAATATATCGATAGAGTCTGGTGCTTTCTGTTAAAAACCGATTTACACAAGAAGAAGCTGAATTTTTAGATAACTTGCAAATGTTGCTTAGACCAAACATGATTGACTACATGATACTACTCTTTACGGGTGGTGACAAATTTGATAATGATGATGGTTTTACATTATAAGACTACTTAAATGACTGCCCCCCAAATCTCACGGTAAGAATTTTGTCTTGCTGGAATATCCTCTTTTTCATGTTTCTTATACTATGTAATAATTGTAGTGGGAAGTATGTGTATAAATGTGAGCTGCAGATCTAATTTGGCATGTAATTTGCAATGGGTTTTTGCTATTTGTTAGACCTATAAGTTCCCCACTTTCTTATATTCAGAAAGATAATAAAATATTCAAATCTACCTTTGTCCAATATTGAACTCCATGTAAATTCGATAATTTACAGTTAAACCCTAATTAGATTCTAATATTTTCAGTAATGGGTATTGCATTTCTGGTTTCCTGTGGGTGTTGTGTTTTTGGTTTCCTGTGTGATGGACAGAAGATTTCTAATACAAAGTCCTGGTTTGGATAATCAAAAGAAAATTCATGCAAAAGCAGAATCGATAATTTTTCCAACTACATGCAGACAAGAACTAGCACTAGATTAATGAAAGTGGGTACCTTACAGACAAGGAATCTATATATAAAATAAGCAAAGTAAAAACTATCGAGGCAAACCAGATACAATGCAGAGCTTCAATCCACAAACCAATCTACCCTCTAGCTCTTTGAAGTGGTACAAGCGCAAAAAATGCAGATACAAACCTTTGACTTTGAAGTGGTTAAGCTCAACATGCAATTAAAACCTTTGATGCTGGAGCTTTTAGCCACTACGAACACCTGCAATTTTTTTGAAACCCACAATTAATTCCGTCTGGGTAGCCATGGCCTTTAGATAACATGATTTATAGCTTTAGAATATCAAAAGATGGTAGACCATGAAATACATCTCAAAGGCAGGTTGAATCAAAAGCAGTATGGATAAACTATAAAAGACCCAAAAAACAAAAAACAAAAACATACTCGCCAATTTCCTGCTTCAACCCAGAATGTCTCTGAACTTCTGTTATCGCCCATTTTTTTAATATACCGCCCATTTCTGCTACCCACGACTGTGTCGCATTCCACACCTCTCCATGCATCGCGGCAAGTGTTCGTCAAATCTGAAAAACACAGTAAACAAAAACCCTAAATGTGCCAAGTCACTAGAATCGCATACGGCATTAACTCTGAGCTCGAAATTTATGCCTTCTCTTGCCTCGTGAAACTCCCGGACTGTTCTGACATCTTGCAACTGTAAACCTGGATGAATAACAGTTCATGAAATCTGCCCCTAGTTATCCTCTGAGCATGTTCCCATTCAAAATTTTGGACTATAGATTAGCTACACGAAAATCTGCTTTATGATTTGTGAGGAAGGGTGAGTTTAATCACACGTTAAAAACAGCCCCTCCGCTATAGTTCCACGGCAGGAAATAATAATGCTAGCTTTAGATATATGCAAGGAATCCCATAAAAAACCACTTTAGGTTTTTCACCCTCTAGTCTCTTATCCCATACCCTGGCCTCACAACTCCAACCAATGGAATTAATCCAATTACAACCCAGTCATTTATACTTTGTTACATACTTAAGTTTTTCAAGGGCATCTTTTAGTTAGAATTTTAATTTTTGTGAGATTTGACCCATGTGTTTTTAAGTCATCTAAAGATGACGTTGATGAGTATAGTCATTTACTCTAATGACATTTACATGGAAAGGGGGCCCACTTAGCACACAAGCACCTCTAAGCATTTGTTAGTAGTGGGAAGAAGTGCCATCCACTACTCGGGGGTTTTCACCCTCTAGCCCCTTTTCCCATTGGCCAAGTTTTAAAGCATGTAATGCCTCATAAGTTGCACTTGCCTCACAATTTTAACCAAGGTGGGATTACCCAAATACAATCCAATTATGTATATTGTGTTAAGTATTGAAGTCTTCCACATACATTTTCTAATTAGATATATAATTTTTGTAGGATTTGACAAATGTATTTTTAAGTAATCTAAAATCACATGACATTTCTCCTCATGTATTTTGGTTAAATTACAAGGCAAAGTGATCCGCTTACCACACAAGCACCTCTATGCATTTGTTAATAGAGGCAACGAATGCTGAATGTGATCCACCACTTTGGAATTCTCTCCCTGTAGCCATGTTATCTATGAAAATGCCTAGAGGCTATGGATTTTGCTAATGATGTGGGCTAGCGGATAATTTCCTTTGTGTGATGTCCCCAGGTGGGCCCCTACCGGAAGGTGACGTAGGTCTGTCCGGACGGTTTGTCCCTCCCACGTGTCCGGGGTCCTCGTCAGCGAGGCTTGTCCTGGGGTTGCCCCCTTAACGCCGGGGGTGCCGTTTACTAATAGTCCGGGCTTTTGGTGCAACGGTTACTAACTCGGTATCAGAGCTGGAGGTCTCGAGGTTGAGACTCGCGGAGCGTGGTGGGCTGTGATGTCCCCAGGTGGGCCCCTACCGGAAGGTGACGTAGGTCTGTCCGGACGGTTTGTCCCTCCCACGTGTCCGGGGTCCTCGTCAGCGAGGCCTGTCCTGGGGTTGCCCCCTTAACGCCGGGGGTGCCGTTTACTAACAGTCCGGGCTTTTGGTGCAATGGTTACTAACTTGGTATCAGAGCTGGAGGTCTTGAGGTCGAGACTCGCGGAGCGTGGTGGGCTGTGATGTCCCCAGGTGGGCCCCTACCGGAAGGTGACGTAGGTCTGTCCGGACGGTTTGTCCCTCCCACGTGTCTGGGGTCCTCGTCAGCGAGGCCTGTCCTGGGGTTGCCCCCTTAACGCCGGGGGTGCCGTTTACTAACAGTTCGGGCTTTTGGTGCAACGGTTACTAACTTGGTATCAGAGCGGTTTCCTGCCATCCTGATGGGTTAATTAGAAATATTCAGTTGCATGTCAGAGATTTCATGTTGCATGTCAAGATTTGGGGTTGCATGTTAGTGATCAGCACTTGCATGTCAGTTACAATGGTTGCATGTGTGGTATCAGCTATTGCATGTTAGTTTAACAATGGGGTTTAAACTAAATATTCATTAAGCTCACATCAGAATCATCTGAGTGACCGGCACTCATTCATATTTTCAATTACATTAATTTCTAGTCTAGTTTGAAATATGGGTACAAAGAGTGACAAACAAATTGTATCTGGTGATTGGAATTGGTTAGCACAAACGATACATGAACAGGGTGAAAAACTTGGCACAACTTCACAATCCAGATATGATGTATTATGTATGCTTAGAAGGCTGGAAGAGAGTTTAAGCTTCGTAGAACAGTCACCTTCAACATTGCTTCAGATATCTATGGTTCTTGCAATGAAAGCATTGGGTGAGCATAGGTACTTGAGACACAGTGACAGTGAGATTAGGCTCACTGTTGCCCTATGCATTAGTCCGTTCATGAGGATCACAACTCCTCGGGTTCCTTATACTGGGGTCACCATGAGAGAGGTTTTCCAGCTGATCGTAGACAGTATGGTTGGGATTGGAGACATTGGTAGTCCTACCTATGCACGAAGGGTTAAGGTCTTGGAGCTCATGGCACAAGTTAGATCATGTGTTGCCATGCTTGACTTTGATCAGCATGCTCTTGTGTTGCAGTTATTCAGACTCTTTGTAGAGTCCATTAGTTCAAGGCATGATAAGTGTATACAGGATTACATGAGAGATATCATGATTTCCATTGTTGATAACATTGATAGCATATCTCAGCCCATTATGACACTTCTTCTAGCAGTACGTAGGCGAGAGAAATTGACATCTCCAGCTGCTTATATGTTAGTATGCAGTGTCTTTGATCAATGCAAAGACAAGTTGGAACCTTGTTTGGTTGAGGAGGAGCCTATGCAAGATAAGAAAGTGAAATTTGAGGAGAAAGTGGACATTTTTAGCAATCAAGAAGTTGTTATCAGTCATGATAACAAGTCTGATTTTTATGACAGCAGTCTTCCAATTGAGCGTAATGATGATTTAGAAGTCATGGCATGTTCAGGAAGTGTTGTGGGAGTGACCTTGAGTATTGGCACTCAAGATACCGGTGTCAAGAATGAAGCTTGCATGGAAATATTGACCCATAACAGTTCTGATCTACATGACAGCAGTGGTAAAATAGTGCATCAGCAAGAGACAACAGTGACTACACATGCGCAAGATGTTACTATGGAGCTGTTACATGAAAGTACTCAGGAATTGGGTACTAATGATGCATTGTATGTTGGGGATTCCTGCCATGATGAGTCTGATTTCTCAGATCAGACCTTAGAAAACAAGTTAGAAGAATCATTTGTTGGCATGGGATCCCAGGATCATGAGTTGGATGGTGATACAGTTACATTGGAAGTGGAAGTGTGTGAAGATACTGTCATATCAGCAGCTTCTACCTTACCAGTTGAGCCTTCCGATGAGGTGCTTAGCAGCAGTACCTTAGATGTTGATGTGTGCACTGATGATAGCACACATGATGCTGCTTATCATGAGATGAGTGATGTCGATTCAGCCTCATATCACAGTGCGGACTTTGATTTAGAGAGCTTGCATGGGAGTCGTGAATTTCAGAGACATCATTTGGTTGGGCAACTTAAGGTCAATGACAGCATGATTACCACAACCATAGAGCACTTTGATGTTGCTCGTCAGATGATAGCTACTTTTGGTTGGAGCACTCCTATGACAGATGAGCACGGTGATAGTGGCCTTTCCCTAGCAAAGTTCCATGCACTCCGAGAAGCTATTGGAATAATGAAACATAATTATTTGCAGCTACTTGCTGATAGGGACTATCTTCTCGAGTGGGATTGTACTTGTTATGATGCACTGAAGGGAAGGGAAGAGGAGGTTGACGAGCTCACTCATGAGCTTGAGGTGACTATAGATTCTTTGAAGAGCACTCAATTGGCACTTCAGGAGTCACAGTCACAGATAGATGAGCTTACTATGGCACTAAGACTGACACAGTCTTCACCACCTACAGATACAGTTCAGGTTTCTATGGCAGCAGTTGGTGAGGAGCATATACCCATGGATAGTGGTGAGCACATTGAGGATGTGGTTACATGCATCACAGATGTTGGTGTAGTTGATTCCGATGGGATGAGTGCAGTAGTTGAGAGTTGTAGAGAACCTCTTGTCGTACCTGGTTCTCCTGAGGTTAGTCCCATGATAGGTGATGCGGGTCAGATTGCTGATAGCTCTTATGCGGCAGTGGTGGATTCTCCTGAGAGTTGTGTGTTAGTACACGACGCTACTCCATCATCTTCACAGGAGGTTCACAGAGTGTCATCTGGTTGGGAGTATGGCTCTCATGTTGATTTGTTTCCCTCTCCTGGAAGCAAATCTGTTACTTCATCTCATACAGTTGATGTTGATAGACAGCTTGTGTCACAAAGTCGGAGTGATCAGCTGCAGGTTTCAGAGGATAAGGTTGATCCAGCCTTATTTCATTTTTACCGCGCCGATACATTTGCTGAATATATGCTTGAGAGTCCAGAGTTTCAGGAGGGTCCGTTTGGGGTCACTAGGCACACTCTAATTCATGGTTCATGCGCTATTAAACGTTTTGTGGGAGTCATTGTAGGTACTCTGACTACAATGTTTCCTCATAGAGACTTTGTGGTTGGGTTTGCAGAGCAGGTTGCCAGAGGCCCTACCCAATCAGTGATTCGAGATCAGAGATTGGAGCCGTCTCATGATTCCAGTATTGTTTGTGATGAGCCATTGACCGAGGTTGGAGCCTTCTATCGTAATTACATAGTGGGGAACGCTCATTTTTCTTTTGATCCACACACGGAGAACTTGATGACGCATTGGTGTGAGTTGGCTTCGGGGTTATACCATCTGTTGTGGGATGGGTATTCACCATCTTCAGTGGATGGAATCAGTAGCTGCAAGTACCCGAGTCCGTCATTTGTGGGGGGATTACTTGCATGGTCAGCACATCCATGGGAGTTTAGCAAAGGATGGAGGTAGTTGTTGCGTTACAGACACTTTCAGATGTTCGTATCTCCACGGGACAGATGGATGTGTGTATAGATTGCATTGGGATCCAAGTGGTGACAGAGTTAGTGTTGCAATTTGGATGGGTCCCATGGGTTTGCTTCACTATCTGCAGCATGGTGAAGTTGAGATCAGATTTGAGAAGTGGAAGTCTGAGGGCGTTTCTCATGCCAGACTTCTATTTTGGATTTGGGATCCAGGGATACCATGGATTGTTGGTTGGAGTTATTACAGTGTTGAGATTGCTTGGGGTCAAGCAATTTCAGGGAGGGCGGACTGTAATGTCCCCTTTTTAGCGTGATCCTGTTTTATGATGGTTCAGCCTATCACTGGCCCTCATAGGCTAACTCAGATGGTTAGAGAGTCCCTTTTGGCAGAGATCAGTGTGTTTTCTCCATCAAAGCTCAGTATGGGTTTAGGTTTGGCCTTTGTTGGACTCAGTTCTACACACTTACTATTTATAGTAAGTCATCTTTCCCGAGTTTCTATTTATAGCAGGGTATCTGGTCATGTGGTGATTTCAGTGTTGTTCCCCAGTTTCAGCTGATGATAAGGTTGTTTAGAGGTCTCTGGTCCTATATTGGAGGCTCTTGCTATTTTTAGCCAACTGAGGTTGATAGAGATGGACCCCTGCTATTTTTGGTAAGATGGTTGGATGCATAGAGGATGTCATGGTGAAACCCCAGGTTCAGATAGGACTGAGAAATGATGTCTAATTATGGAGATAAGTGATTTTTAATTATTATTAAAGGTAATCTTTAATAATAATTAATTATTATTATAAGGTGGGGGTCATATAATGATATTAAAGTCATGGATTAAAGTGCTAAGTGAAGTTATATTATAAAGTTTTTGAAGTCACTTTATATTCAATGGGGCCATGACCCATCATTAAAATCACTTAAAGTACATTTAAAATTTCATGGATTGGAGCACCCATTTATGAGACTTATAATAAAGTTTTTATTAAAAACCTAAAGTGGATTTGAAAAAGGATTTAAATGTTATTAAGGAGTTGAGGATATAAAAGGTTTCAAAAAGCAAATCAAACTCATTATTATGGAATGATCATTTGAATTTGCTTTGCGGTTTTTTGGAGAAGACAAGGGTTTCTCTATATCAGCCATTGAGGAACGTTCACTCTTCAATGTTTTGCAATCTTGAGGCTGTGAAAGACCAGCTGAATCATTGCCATAGTGTGGGCTTCATTCAGGAGTCCATTTAGAGCTTACAGGTGAAGAATCAACATAGGGTTTGAAGCAGTTTGAAGGTATATCTATTGCAGACCTAAGTTATTATCATTGGCAGCCATTTATATCAGATTTCAAGCTTTTTATTTGCTGCTGTTGCATTCATATCAGACCTGTACTTTTTATAACAGCAAACTGAGTATGTAAAAAATCTTCATATTTTGCCAATACGATTTTCTGGGTATTTGTGATTTAAATATTAGAGTATATTTTCTCAACTGGGTCTTTGTTATTTTATCAAAACATTGAATATTTTAGAAGATATTAAAATCTGGAAATTTCAGCAGTTTATGCATATTTCGTATTTTCTATTATTGGCAAAATATATCCATGCATGTGTGCTAGTAAATGCAAAAAACATAAAACTCAGAAAAAGCAATCAGAAAAAGCAGAAAAAGCATAACAGATTTAAGGCAAAACATTTGTTTGGCTATATTCCACCTGGGTGGTATATTACAGTGCTCTGATACCAAGTTAGTAACCGTTGCACCAAAAGCCCGGACTGTTACTAAACGGCACCCCCGGCGTTAAGGGGGCAACCCAAGGACAGGCCTCGTTGACGAGGACCCCGAACACGTGGGAGGGACAAACCGTCCGGACAGACCTACGTCACCTTCCGGTAGGGGCCCACCTAGGGACATCACAGCCCACCACGCTCCGCGAGTCTCGACCTTGAGACCTCCAGCTCTGATACCAAGTTAGTAACCGTTGCACCAAAAGCCCGGACTGTTAGTAAACGGCACCCCCGGCGTTAAGGGAGCAACCCCAGGACAAGCATCGCTGACGAGGACCCTGGACACGTGGGATGGACAAACCGTCCGGACAGACCTACGTCACCTTCCGGTAGGGGCCCACCTGGGGACATCACACTTTGTAATTTGTATCTATTATGAGATACTAGGGGAAATGTTGGTGATTCACAGAGTAAAAATATATTGGGGTATATGCTAGTGACTAGTGGATAGAAAAACCAAATGGGTTATCTATATGAGGCTACTGACAAGGCCAAGGAGGCTATCCAATATTTCTATTAGTGCAACAAAATGATCCATTTGGCACATAATTGATCGCAGTTGTAACAGACAACTTCACCAACACATGCATGTTGTTACCCATTACTTGAATCTGAAGTTCTTTTTCTTTGATTCCTTGAGGGCTGACAATGGGGTTATGGATGGCTTCAACACATGCATAGAGAGGAGACTGCAGGTTTACAAGGCAGCAAAAGGGGAGATTGTTTTCTTCACCTCTATGCATTTCAAGGAGAATGACTTAGCTGGCAAGTGAAAAATAAATAAGTTAACTAAGTTTAATCAGTTAAATTGTAGGTTAACATTAAGTTTACTAAGTTACAAAGTTATAAATGTTGTCCTTAAAGATTTCTAGTGGTAAGATTATGGGTCAGAAACACCAATTCTTCAAGCCCTTGCCATCAAAATTTTGTCCTAGCCCTGTCTCAATTCTGGGTTTGAGTGCACTTGGAGTACATTTGAGGCGATTTACACGAAGCAGTGCAACAAATTGACTCAAAACTCAAAAGCACCGGAATGACCTCATTTTTCTACAATACAACCTGCGCCTATGTGCCAAAAATGTGAAAGGAAAGGAGATGCATGAAGCAAATGACTTCGATGGCATCGATTCATATTCAGATCAGATCGACAAGGATGTAGAACCCATCTTTTTCGCAGATGAGATGCTGATTTTGAGATTAGAATGAGCAACAGATGAAACGTCACACGTGGAGGCAAAAGTGTCAGTAGGGGCTTCATTGGATGATCATGATGTGCTTAATAATAATATTGTTCCTCAAACATAATCATTACCATCCAATTCAAGGGCACCCACAGCCACTAAGAATGTTTAGCCATAGAAGAAATTTGTAAAATATTTATACATATTTGTAATATTTATACATATGTGCATTGAACTCCTTTGTTAATCTATAAAGGAAGGAAAAATGACTTATGAGTTCTCTAAATTCAGTTATATATATATATATATATTAAGTTTATTTTACAAATTTATGTGTTTTTTGATGTGTAATAGTATTAGCCAAGTTCCAAGTCCCAACTCAAATTTTAGGCTTACAGAGTTTTTACCAAGTCTGAGTTTTTGAACAATGTCTCAAACTATCATTTCCATTTATCAAACATCACTGACCATGGCCAGCAAAGTCAACTAGATTAAGGCACGCAAAAATGAGTAAACAGAGATGACAGCAAGGTCTCACCCATTGGCAAATTGGGTTCATATTGATTTAAATGGGTCCAGTTTGGTGACTAATCATCATGAGAACATTAAGGGGTTGATAAGAGAACAAAAAGCAGAATAAATGAGGACAGAATGGTGACAGCATTTGGATGGTATGGATGCAGCAAATGTGGAAAGCAATGATCTACATCACATCTTTCAGCAAGGCATCCCAAGCTGACCCACCCTATCCGAAATATTTGAAGGTTAATGCGCCAACAAGTTCTGAAACATCAAAATGATTGTAAAGTCATTTTAAAGTGTATATATATTCCCATGCAAGACTCATTACTCATCACACAGTGTGATAGGGGATGGTCCCTCATGAAAACATATGAAAAAATAGATGAAGTAAATGCTCAAAAAGAATTAGGTAAATGAAAAATTGATAAAATAAGTACTTCATTTATCCGACTAATGGAGACAGATTGTCATGCTCCAATGAATGGTCTTTGATAAGGTCCTAGGATTTATGCTATGTCAGTCCTCTTTGGCTTGAATATGGGCAATTTCATCATAAGTGCCATTAAATTCCTCGTATCACCAAGATTCTAGAACTGCTTGCAGTTCATTGAAGGGATGCATGATTACAAACTCAAGCACATTTTACGAAATTTAAGGAATAATTTTGAGGGGTGCAAAGTTAGCCCTAACAACTGCTAGGTCCTGTTCCTAGATATTCAAGAGGTAATGGTGCCAACTTGGACTCAATCCAAGAGTGGTATGGCTGCACTTAACCACAACAATCCTCCAGTATTCTTCTCAATAACTTATTTTTCCAGCCAAAAAGAGCTATTTTCCTCGAGGCTTAAAGCCATTCAAGGACTCCTGCTAAACACAAGTGTTAGTTGTAAAGAACTTTATATTCTCTTTCCCACTGATAGGGTCCATTTCTATAGCTAATATTTTTCAATCGTTAACAGCATAATTGATTGGCAACTGGCATAATAACTGAATAGTTTATAACTCTAGCATAATATAGGTCACATATTCCTGCCAAACTAATTATTGCTCTACAAATAATTTATTTCTTCATTACCAAAGCTAATTTATTTCTACATGATTGATTATTCCTAAACAGCTAATTTATTTCTGCATAACTACTTTATTTTCTACATAACTGATTATGCATGCAAAACATAGATATGCTTGTGCTTTGTAAAACTGTGCCTCTTTAAAGCATCATGACGTGCCTCTATGACCCACAGTTTTTATAAGTCAGAGATTTGGAGTCTATTGACTAAGCCTATATCGAGAGGGTTCAAACTAGCATGTTTCATTATATAATCTGTTACAGACTAACAGTCCCTTAGTGCATTGTCCAAGGACATCTTGCTGCCCAATCCCCTTGTCTTGAGAGCATCATTCAATCTTATTTTCTAAATTCACATAGTCAAATCCTTGGGTGATTCAACCTCGGATTGTCAAAGGTGCCCATATTTGGTGCTTTGCTCCTGTCAGAGAGTTCTCTCTTGAAGTATTACTAGACATTGACCTTGTTGCTAATCCTAGACTAGTTTGCTTCTTCATTCTCCCAGAATTTTATTGACTGACTTTCTCCATTGGTACACTCCTATATGCCCCTCCTCGCCTTCCGTCCAAGGAGGTGATCAATAGAGTTGTCCTAGACAATATTTACCTGCAGCACATTCATGTTAAGTGTACCACTTCACCTCAGCCTCTCACCCCCAAGTTGGATTTCTATGTTGCATTGTTACAAATTGTGGATGGCACCATCATTCAGGCTGGCTATCTAATTTGTGGGCATTGAGATAAAGTGTCATGATGCAAATAAAATGGGTTAAAACCTAAGTTAGAGCCCTCCTGGATGTGTGTGTAAGGAAGAGTCTGACTCCCAAAGTTTGAGTTCTCTCCATCAACAAAAGGCCCCCCCGAACCAGGAAAGCCCCTGTTTACTACAGTACCAAAAGAAATGATGGGTTAATTATTACAGATTCAGAATGAAAATCAGCTACTAAATGAGCATCAACAAAAGCCATCAATGAATGATCTGAATTATAAATCAAAATGTTCATTCGGCCAACACAAGCATTTAAATTCAATCCCTCTGAGACCATGACACCAGGATCCTGCTTAGGAGGAGGAATCTAAGGAAAAAGAACCTGCAAAAATTATAAGCAATGAATGCAAATAGAGGTTGGCCAGCAGCTTGTCAATTAATAGCAATGGGCTCCTTCTATAGACAGAAGGGTGAAGGAAAGATAGAATATCTTGAATGTTAAACAAAATCAGCATCCAAAGCACAAGCCCAAAAGAATAGCCAGAAAACCAGAAGTGATGACCTTCACGAAGCATGGAAAAATCTTTGATTGATTCTAATAACCAACTAAATATTGGGGATTGATATATTAATTGTTCTACTTAATATATGGCTCTTTGATAATTTCTTTGTGGGTAACAAGCTTGAATTCAAAATTATTTGGTGTATCTCTTGGCTTTCCTTGCTTTGAGGCCATATCCTAAATTGCATGGTGAGCATCCCTACAATAGTTTCTATAGATATTCTTTGCCTTGATAGATTGTGCACACCTGTTATATTTATCTTGAAATATGATCTAACAGAACTCAAATTTGAGGCTTGATCATACATTCATATGGAAGAATCACCTATGTTACCGGGTTCTTTAGAAACCTCCCCCCCATACCGCATCTGGTCTCAGTTTGGGTCCAAGTTCGAGGCCAGGAGGACCCACAGGGTACCCAGGGCAGACCCTGGGCAAACCCAAGCCGTACCAGGGAGGACCCACATGTAGTGTGTACCCATGCAGAATTTAAAAAACGCATTAAAACATAATTTTTCATATTTTTTTAAAACAAAAAAGCATCTGCCAACCCTAATTTCACCTTGAAGTGATCTTTATTCACTTATTTTGCCTAAAGTTGAACATTTCTGCCTTATTTCACAAATAGAAGTGACCAAAACAGTTTTTCTTCCTCCAACCTGCCATTTTTTATTCTTGAAGATTGTTGGATATTTCTTTGAAGGTGAAGGCTACAGGAGAGAAAGAGCTGCACCTACAAGATTTATCTATCAAAGGTGAGTTTATCTTCTGATTTTTTCAAGTTTTTTTTCTTTTTTTCAAATGTTTTGAATGTTATCTTAAACCTTTTATACTTAATATAGGGGTTATAATGCCACTTTTTTTTGTTTTTCTTAAGTAACACAGTGTAGGGTTGTAAATATGTAATGTTTTTTTTTTGTTTTGTTATTCTGATTCATATAGAATGGCTGGTAGTTTTAGTTCAATTGCCCCACATGTAGAGAGTTCGTTTAAATTTGACGCAACGTCACCTCTTTGGCGACATACAACCATGATTGAGCAATTTCCAAGAAGTGGGGGTTATCGTCGACATTGTTGCCAATGTGGGATGAGTATGAGAGCTTGTATAGTCAAGTGAAAGCTCACCTATGCGCTATGACCAGCTTAGGAATAAAAGTTTGTCCAAGGCCAAATTAAAAAAGGTTGCCAAAGGAACAAAAAATAGGATATATCAAAGAACAAGAGAACACCGACATTGTAAATAATAGATCAAAGGAAAGAGTACATCCTCCTTCCAAGAAGGGGTCACAAAAACCTCCTACTAGCTTAACACAACTGGCTGGCCCACATCCTTTTATGCCACCATTGTCTTCCTGAGAAGAGAGTACCTCCATTATTTCCCATAAAAGAGGCCCATTGGAAAAGGCCTTCAAAAAATGAGGCAAGGGTGGTTACAAATGAGAGCATTGCTCGTTGCATTTATAGCAATGGGCTTTCTTTCAACCTTGTCAGATTACCATATCGACGGGATATGGTGATAGCAATTGCCAATGCACTTGCTGATTACATTAGTCCTGGGTATGAAAAAGTGTGGACCACCTTATTAGCTAAGGAAAAAGCTTCCGAAGAAGCATCACTAAGAGCAATCAAGGATACATGGCCCAAAAACAAGAGTGTCAATTTTTTATTGATGGAAGGATTGTAAAAATTGGCCACTAATTAATGTTATTGCAATGTCCCCTAAAGGAGCGATGTTTTTGAAGGGAGTTGATTGTGAGGGACAAGTGAAGGATGCAACCTTCATTGCCAATAACCTCATACAATCCATTGAGATGGTGGGCCCTAAAAACATTGTCCAAGTCATAATGGACAACACTAAAAATTGTAGGACAGTTGGTTCATAGTGGAGGGTACATATGGACATTTTTTGGACACCATGTGTCATCCACTCTCTCAACTTGATATTGCAAAAGATTGGCACATAGATCAAGTGGGTCAATGAAATCTACATGGAGGCCGAGGAGATTTAAATGTTTGTGACAAAGCATCACATGTCATAAGCCATCTTCAAGACCTTCTCCGACTTGGAGTTGTTGAAGGTAATTTTATTTTCTAGTATATTTCTAATTTTTTTATGTTATCTACTTTTTAATTTGTTTTATTTTTTACACTATGTTAGGTTGTCAAGACTCAATTTGCATCACACCCAATTGTCTTGAGACAACTTGTGAAGTTGCAAGAGTCATTAAGCACCATGGTCATCAACACTCTTTGGAGTGTATGGAAGCAATCAAACACAAAGAGAGCCCAAAAAGTCAATGCATTGATCCCAGATGATGAGTGGTGGGCTCGTGTGGAATATGTTTTGAGTTTTACTAAGCCCATCATGAGTATGATTAGGTATGTTGATACAATTCGACCATGTTTGGATGAGATTTATGATGCCATGGACTCCATGGCTGAAAAAATAAGGACCATAATAGAAGCAAAGGTGCAAGACTACACGGAAACATTTTTCAAACGAGTGCAAAAGACCATTGTTGACAATTGGAACAAGATGACCATGCTCTTGCATCTCCTAGCATTTGCTTTGTCCTCAAAATATTATAGCACAAAGATATTTTCCTTGCCAAGGAGAGTGGCACCATATAGAGATGAAGAGGTTGCTACTAGGTACAAGACTACATTCAGAAGAATATTCCTCGATGTAGATATACAATGTGTTGTCTTGAGTGAGTTTGGCCACTTCATATCTTCAAAAAATCATGATGTTTGTGCTCTTCCATACAAGTACAAGAAAGACACTCATGAATGGTTGTACATACATGGCCAAGGCTCTATTTACCTACAACCTCTTGCAATAAAAATTCTATCTCAAGTATGCATCTTTTTATTTTTTAACTTCCTCATTTTTCTTTCATTGCTATATATTATATTTATGTTTTACTATTGTAAATGTATGCAAATTCAATAGGTTGCAAGTTTTTCTTCAACTAAGAGGAATTGGAGTGCATGCTCCTTTATCCACTCAATTAAGGGCAACTGATTGGGTGAAAAAAAGCTAAGGATTTGGTCTTTGTGCACTCCGACTTGCGTCTCTTGTCACATAAGAAACCTAATCACAGTGACGGGGTGACGAGGAATTGGGATCTAACTCCTAAATGTGCTGACTTAGATGCTATTGTTGCATAGCTTGTCGAAGTCTCTATAGATGAGGCATCTTCTATATATGACATGGCTAGTGGGAGTGACATTGTAGCTGATTGTTGTTCAAAATTCAAATCTATGTTACCGGTTTTGCATGAAATTCCCCTGGGTCCTGGTTCGGTCCGGCCCAGGTCCGGATCCTAGTCTGGTCCGGCCAGGGATCCGGCCAGGGTTCGCTTTTTTGACTATGGGTCCGTTCGAGCAGAACCCAGACAGAACCCACGGCTGGACGACGTTTAAGTGGTTTTTTTGACTACTTTTTAATAAAATTTGACAATTTTTTTTTTTTTTTGTGATTTGACTCTCACTCCAACCCTAAAAACATCGTTTGGAGTCATTTTAAAGACAAAAAACATTCTATTTACCTCATTCTATGTTGATGTTGAGCTTGGTAGTGGGCATGAGAGTGCTAGTGCCAGTGTCGCTGCTAGTGCCAGTGCTAGTGCTAGTGCCATTTTTTGTGGTTCTACTAATATACCAATACCTGCATCATCTAATATGGATTGTGGTGATGATATTTTTAAAGACCCATATGACAGTGATGCCTAATTAGTGATGGCTGATTGTTGAGTTTGCCATTTGGCATTATAATTTTGATTTTTGAATTGTAAGAACTATATATATCATGACATTCGACATTCGTGTTTGACTAATTGACATTGTAGTGTTTTTAATTTCTAATACTAGTGCGGTTTTGTTTATTATATGATCATATTCATGATGCTATGATATTCTGAACTTAATTACTGCTGCAAATATGAATATATTTCTGATTTTTATATGTATTTGTATGGACGAACCCAAAACGAACCCACACCCAAAAATTTTTTTGACCGAACCTGAGAACACGAACCCGAACCCGTACCAGAACCGGTAACTTAGGTTCAAATGAAATTGAACCAAATGTTGACTTTGATGCTCTCAATGAAGAGCAATATTAAGATTATTGAATATTGATTGTAATTTTAATTTTGTATTGACACTTGACAAATCACTGCATTGTGAATTTATGAGTATTTTCTTTTATGCAAATTATGGGGTATTTAAATATTTTGTTTATTAGCAATTATGAGTATTACTATTTTTATAATTTTAATATATATAAATTATCGATTATAGTTATATCGAGTATTATTGTTTATATAAACCCATACCCATACCCGAGGGGCAAAAATGTCGTATTGGCATACCCGTCCCTATACCAGGATTGGCAACTTAGAGAATCACTAAGTCTTCCAATAGAGAAGTTTCATTGAACTTTCAAAGAAAATTTAAACAAGGCTAAAGGATATAAATTAAACAAGTGAAATGTAAGATTTATAAGTTGTTTTAAAAGGTTATTGGGATTGATGTCACAGTCAATGCACATGTAGCCCAAATAAGCAATGTACCATAGGGACATGTTCCTAGGGTTTTTGTTTCATTTCGGGGATAGGGAACATTTTGGGCATAGGGGAACATTTTGGGCACAGGGGAACATTCATCATTTTTTTGTTTTCATCATTTGTCATTTGCATTGTTCCAATTTACTTTTGCAAGCAGAGGGGGGAAAATGGCATGTGCCATGAAGGTCCATGTGGCTTCAAAGGCCTTAATTTGGGCTCCGTGGTGAGGGCTCCACCCCTTGACCCTGCCTTGTATTGCGGCAAGGAATACACCAAGGGTGCTACCCCTCGACCTCATAAGGCGCTCCCATCCCTAGACCAACATCATGGTTTTAAAAAACAAAAAAATAAAGTTTTTTTTTGTGCTGCATCAGATGGGAAACAATGTTTTTTTCAAGTTTTTCCCAAATAATTGAATTCCATTGATACTTTTCATTTGCCAAGTCAATGTCAACTCCAAGTAATACTTCTGTGACATAAACCACTTTGATTTATGATTAACAATTATAATTTGACAATTGAATTAGCATTTTTTGGTTTTGTTCCCAATTCAGTATTTAATTCTGTACATTTTGTGCAAATCATGGTTGTGTGTGTGTATAGGACATCCTCCTGCTGTCCCTGAAATCTGGGAAATTTTTTGCCTTCCATGAATCCCCGTCCCCTCATCCTGGAAACTAGGAGGATTGCAAAAAAGCATTACAACCTGTAGGTGGGAGGTTGCTTATAATTTGACTAAAACTCTGCCTGGTAACTATGCATTTCACAATATTCTGTATGGTTGATGAAAAGGTTTAAATAAGAGGCTACCCAAATACGCTAAACATGGAGAAAGTAAAACGACAAAAGAATGGGTTACTTCCATTTGCAATTAATTTTAAGACTTGGCTATGCCAGCCAGAAAAATTTATGCATCTGAGAAAGCACAGCAATCTGATAGACAATTCTATTCAACTCCATTGCCAACTCAGAAATTAAGTATTGAGGAACCGAAACGGGATCAAGCAGGTGGTAGGACCGAAAATTGAGCAAAAGATAAATGCAACTACGGAATGGTCAATAATAAAAATCTGAAAGGTTGATCAATGGCATTAGATTTTAAACGTTATACATAATATGTAATGTTCTATAGGGATTCAACTGTGTGGTTTCCAATCAATCTTCATCGACCCATATTTCATATGCAGTTATACATATTGTTATGTTCAGACTTGTATGTTAACAATACTTCTACGGGAGCAACTGACTTACTCAAAATGGCGCTCATCATAAATTAGCCCAAACGATCTCAATTCCGGCAATACAAAAAATTCAAACAAATCACATGAAAAAGGTCTCACATAAATGCAATGTTCAAGCTGTTTTAGGACAAAAGAATCCCCAATAGGGCTTTTCCCAGTATACAAGTATAACACAAAGCAGTGAGAAGGCTGCTTATAGTAAAGAGAAAAAAGCATGAACCTTGAGGATGAGGATGAGGATGAATGAATAAATCTTACTTGGTTCTTTCAAAATTAATACCCATGCGCTTCCCTCCGTCCTTCACTGCTCATCATCGTCGCCATCATCATGAAGAGGTAAGGGAGAGAGAAATAACAAAAAGAAAGGAAAACGAAAAGAGGGAAAAAAACCTGGGAGAGGATTGTAATAGCCCAGAATCTCAAGATGTTTTCCATCGCGTTTAGCCCTGCTGTCAGCGGCCACCACACGGTAGAAGGGCCGATTGGCGCATCCAAACCTTGCCAACCTCAAACGAACAACCCCCATTTCCTATACCAACCATTCACCTCTCCCTTCCCCTTCTCCTTTTCCTGTTAACGGAGGCGCATCAGGTAAGACGACCCGGCTATATTTTGCTTTTTCCTCGAGAGCAAAGAAAGGTATAATAGATGCTGTATGAGAATGATAATAAAAATCTTTAAATCTTTAAACCCCTCAGCCCAAATAGCTACTTCAAACAACTAAGCTCCTTTCAATGGAACACTGTTCATTTAAAATCCAACATTGTTTTAGAGAGGCTAACCGTGTCACCGAGCTATTGGCTAACAAGGGAGTGACGTTAAGGGGTGAGAAGAGATGGATAGGGGTCATTACCCTATCGAAGTCTTGTTGATAGCTAATCATGACAGCGATGGTTGAGGTTGGATTCATATTTAGTGGGGCTCCTCTATCACACTCATGGTGGAAGTATGGGAAGCTCTCGCCAACTAGAATAAATGAATGAATGAATGATTGCTTTTAATGATGTTCACGAGACTGCTGTCTATGGGACCTAGAGGGAAATCAAGCCGCATCAAACAAAGAAACAAAGGACCCACAGGGAGCCCACCAGTTGTTGCTGGCTGCTCTCCATTTCACTGTTGATCCTCTTTCCTCTATTATGAATCTTGCACAGGAATCTGTCACTTTAACTACCCTCTCCTCTTCAAACAAGGTCGTTAGAGACCCTACCTTTAGCACATCGATGTAGTTGATCCGGATGTCCTCATACGCCTTACATTCCATGATGTAATGCCACATAGACGACAAATCATATTCGCCCACTCTTCTTTGGGTTTCACCCACCTTCCCGTTTCACACCTAAGATACGCTCTCGAGGAAACATGTGTGAGTTGTGTGTGGATTACGCTCTCGAGGCTACTAGATTTTACTTTTCTTGTGGAAAGTTCAAGGGTTTGGAAAATGACTAGGTGAACAGGGATATTTGCAGTTGTCCCTGAAGACCATTATGAGAGGGCTCTAAATGTTTCTAAGACTAGTATACCTATATTTAAAAAATATATCTAAAGATCCTTCTCCAGGTGTCTATTTCCACCTATGTGTAGTAAATTGATTAAAAAATAAGCACCTCCATAAGGATACCTGGCATACCTTAGATATATTTTTTAAATATAGGTATATTAGTGGCATTTGGAGCAATTCTAATTCTAACTATATTATATATCTTAAGAATTATCATAATTATATATTATAATATTATAATAATGATTAGATACATTATTATACCAACGACAAACTATATTTACCATGATTCAATTTTTCTTATTTATATCAATAATAGGGTGAAATTGAGTTTTTATTCAAAGGCTCAAAGAACAATACATTATTTTAATCAAAATATACAATTTATAATATACGTATTTTAATATGGTATATTTTAATCAAAATATTAATATTGCATTTGTATTTTATAGTATAATATAGTATTTTAATCATGGAGCCAAATTAGAAACTAAATTTAAATTTAAATTAGAATCCATTACAAAACTTTAAAAATTTTAATTTTAATTTTATTAAAAAATTAAAAAAATTAAATTTAAAATTTTATAAAATCTAAATTAAAAATTATATTTAAATTGAAATTATTATGTTCATATTAAACTAAATTTAAATTAATTTGAAACTAAAATTAAGTTAAAACCAGCATAAATATCTTAAATACATCTATCTAAAAGACAACAAGTGCCTATCTATTCTCAATAACATTTTCAATATAAGATGTATTTAAGATAGTTTATAAAACTAAAGTGTCACTATATTTTATTAGAGTTTCGTTTTGTTTTTTGCACACTCAATTAATATGTTATTTTATTAGGATTTTATCATATAAATAAAAAAGGAGCAAATTATATTCAACAATCGAAAGTTATATTTTATAGATTTTACTATAAAGGCATCAATTTTATTTAATTTTATTTTCTACATAATAAAATTTAATTTATTTATTTTTCACTTGTTCATATTTTATAAAAATATAATCAGAATATACAATTTATAATATATGTATTTTAATATGGTATATTTTAATCAGAATATTAATATTGTATTTGTATTTTAATACATTTTAGTATAATATAGTATTTTAATCATAGAGCCAAATTAGAAACTAAATTTAAATTTAAACCTTGAGTCTCGCCTATCTATTCTCAATAACATTTTCAATATAGGATGTAGAGCAAAGTATATTCAACAATCTAGAAGTTATATTTTATAGATTTTACTATAGAAGCATCAATTTTATTTTATTTTATTTTCTACATAATAAAATTTAATTTATTTCTTTTTCACTCCCTCATGTTCTATGATTTTACTATAGAGGTATCAATTTAATTTAATTTTATTTTCTACATAATAAAATTTAATTTATTTCTTTTTCACTCGCTCATGTTTTATAAAAATAGAGTGTTCAATTTAATTTAATTTTATTTTCTACATAATTTTTTTTTTGTGGTTCCGTAAGGATTGGACGTCACAAGGGGGACCTCCCCATCAACATTTCCACTTAATTTTATTTTATTTTCTACATAATAAAATTTCATATATCCACTTAATTTTATTTTATTTTCTACATAATAAAATTTTATTTAATTTTTTCACTCGCTCATGTTTTATAAAAATAGTGTTACATAAAGTAATATTTTATAATATTATATTTTATTAGGTTTTGTTTTGTAAGGATTGGAGGTCACAATGAGGACCTCCTCCGAGCATCAACATATCCACTTAACCAACTTAACCAACTTAGAACCCACATAGAAACCACATGTTACTTGGGGGATTTGAACTTCGATCTCAGAACTTATGGCCTTTGTCATTCAACCACAACCCCGTTCACTAATTAATATGTTATTTATTTAGGCTAGAATAATTTATTTTATAACACTATATTTTTAGTTTCTGCCAAGGAAACTATAGGCGAGGCCTATTCTTAACTAGTTATTAATAATTCTTTTTGCAACCAATGAAAATTGAAATAGTTTTTCTATTTAAAAAATATTTAGCTATTGCTATTGTATAGATGCAAATATTTTAACAAAACATATTTGAAAAATGATTTTTCTTCAATTTAATTGGCAGAAAACTTTCACCCGATAAGGACGATTATTGCGGATCATCAAGGTTTAAATTATAAAGTTTGTATGAATACTGGAAATAAATTCATGCATTGCTTTCATTTTCTCAAAAATTGTCTGAATATAACATTTTGCATCTTAACCTCTATCATGCCACTCAAGAGTTTTAAGGGAGTGGAGGAAGAAGCCCCACCCCATCACGCCCAAATTTAGGCATGCCATAAACAAGTCGCAGGTAGTTGGGTAAAATTTATGCGTTTCAATCTCTTTTTAGGCTATTTTCTGGACATGCAAAATGAATTTGTTTTGTTTATAGGCTGCTATTCCATTCTGCATTTTCTAAAGCCATTCACTATTTTCCCACACCATGTAATGAACAGGGACACCTTTGGTCATTTCATCACGCCACAACAAACAATGATATTCCCCTTCTCCAATACTTCAACAAGCACTTGATAAGCTTATCTCTATGAGCAAAGTAGTTATTTTGTCGAGCGCACCATTCAAAGGATCTGGTAACATTACTTTCTATTCATTATACAATATGAGATAGACAGTAAAATAAATATTACATTTTTATTATCAGAGTATATTAAGATGTGTAGTTCATGAATACTGGAAATATATCCATGCATTGCTTTCATTTTCTTAGAAATTGTCTGAATATAACATTCCGCTTGAAGTTGTCCAAATATGAATATAACATTCTGCTTGAAGAAAGGTACGTTGCACATGTTTCTTTTGGTTAATCTGCATTATTCTGGATCTGGTGGCGCTCAGGCACAGTTTGGGTCTATGACACTTCAATTTTGTTCAGCATCTATTGATTTTAATTTTATGCAAACTTGATTTTGTTGCTTTCTTTACAAAGTTTTGAGATCCTGCATTTCTTGGATCACATATCTCTGTTTTTTGGGGTCAGGATTTTTCATTTGCTATGGACTTCGGTACCACATGCACACTAAAAAAGCTATTGGTAGTAGACTGGTCAAACTCCCGGAAGCAATTTTAAGGGTCATTTGAGCATCTTTTTGATTTTGCGTATGAAATGGTATGATTGATTGTTTTCTTAATTGCCTAGCAAAAAAGGACCCCAAACTGTTTCGCCTGTTTCTTGTCGGTCTTATGATTTGGATTTCTAAGTGCTTTTCTATGAAGAATAATTAGTTGGGAGTTATTTACAAATTTGGAATGTTTTCTTGCCATATTCTCTAGTTTACAACATCATGTTTAGCTTTGGACTTGCAACCTAAACTCCAAATAGTGTAGGGGATTCCATTGTCTTCTCATCACAGTGGGAATAGTTGTAAATATTTTCATAACTGTATGCTATGTTTGAGACTTGAAACTGTTTCCAAGCAACCTATTCGGTCTGTCGTAATATCTGTTGGGAATTGCAGGAAACTATGGGATCCTTAAGACAATTTCCTTTTAAACACTAGTAAAATATTTCTGCATATTTAGTCTACCTGACAATTCAGTTTTCTCAGTTTGGCGAGGATTTCTAAAATATATTTATACGGTTAACTATGTAACACATTTGGGCTTGAACTGAGCACTTGTTGTCTATGTGATTCATTCTCATGTAGATTAGTCATTACGCTGACTAGGTCGTCTATGTGATTCATTCTCATGTAGATTAGTCATTACGCCGATTAGGCTACTAGATTTTACTTTTCTTGTGGAAAGTTTGAGGATTTGGAAAATGACTAGTTGAACAGGAATATTTGCAATTGTCCCTAAAGACCATTATGAGAGGGCTCTAAATGTTTCTAAGACTAGTATACCTATATTTAAAAAATATATCTAAAGATCCTTCTCCAGGCGTCTATTTCCACCTATGTGTAGTAAATTGATTAAAAAATAAGCACGTCCATAAGGATACCTCGGCGTACTTTAGATATATTTTTTAAATATAGGTATAGTAGTGGCATTTAGAGCACAAATTCTAATTCTAACTATATTATATATCTTAAGAATTATCATAATTATATATTATAATAATGATTAGATATATTATTATACCAATGACAAACTATATTTACCATGATTCAATTTTTCCTATTTATATCAATAATAGGGTGAAACTGAGTTTTTATTCAAAGGCTCAAAGAACAATATATTATTTTAATCAAAATATACAATTTATAATATACGTATTTTAATATGGTATATTTTAATCAAAATATTAATATTGCATTTGTATTTTATAGTATAATATAGTATTTTAATCATGGAGCCAAATTAGAAACTAAATTTAAATTTAAATTAGAATCCATTACAAAACTTTAAAAATTTTAATTTTAATTTTATTAAAAAATTAAAAAAATTAAATTTAAAATTTTATAAAATCTAAATTAAAAATTATATTTAAGTTGAAATTATTATGTTCAAATTAAACTAAATTTAAATTAATTTGAAACTAAAATTAAGTTAAAACCAACATAAATATCTTAAATACATCTATCTAAAAGACAACGAGTGCCTATCTATTCTCAACAACATTTTCAATATAAAATGTATTTAAGATAGTTTATAAAAATAAAGTGTCACTATATTTTATTAGAGTTTCATTTTGTTTTCTGCACACTCAATTAATATGTTATTTTATTAGGATTTTATCATATAAATAAAAAAGGAGCAAATTATATTCAACAATCGGAAGTTATATTTTATAGATTTTACTATAAAGGCATCAATTTTATTTAATTTTATTTTCTACATAATAAAATTTAATTTATTTATTTTTCACTCGTTCATGTTTTATAAAAATATAATCAAAATATACAATTTATAATATATGTATTTTAATATGGTATATTTTAATCAGAATATTAATATTGTATTTGTATTTTAATACATTTTAGTATAATATAGTATTTTAATCATAGAGCCAAATTAGAAACTAAATTTAAATTTAAAACCTGAGTCTCTATCTATTCTCGATAACATTTTCAATATAGGATGTAGAGCAAAGTATATTCAACAATCTAGAAGTTATATTTTATAGATTTTACTATAGAAGCATCAATTTTATTTTATTTTATTTTCTACATAATAAAATTTAATTTATTTCTTTTTCACTCCCTCATGTTCTATGATTTTACTATAGAGGCATCAATTTAATTTAATTTTATTTTCTACATAATAAAATTTAATTTATTTCTTTTTCACTCACTCATGTTTTATAAAAATAGAGTGTTCAATTTTGTATTTTAATACATTTTAGTATAATATAGTATTTTAATCATAGAGCCAAATTAGAAACTAAATTTAAATTTAAAACCTGAGTCTCGCCTATCTATTCTCGATAACATTTTCAATATAGGATGTAGAGCAAAGTATATTCAACAATCTAGAAGTTATATTTTATAGATTTTACTATAGAAGCATCAATTTTATTTTATTTTATTTTCTACATAATAAAATTTAATTTATTTCTTTTTCACTCCCTCATGTTCTATGATTTTACTATAGAGGCATCAATTTAATTTAATTTTATTTTCTACATAATAAAATTTAATTTATTTTTTTTTCACTCACTCATGTTTTATAAAAATAGAGTGTTCAATTTTGTATTTTAATACATTTTAGTATAATATAGTATTTTAATCATAGAGCCAAATTAGAAACTAAATTTAAATTTAAAACCCGAGTCTCACCTATCTATTCTCGATAACATTTTCAATATAGGACGTAGAGCAAAGTATATTCAACAATCTAGAAGTTATATTTTATAGATTTTACTATAGAAGCATCAATTTTATTTTATTTTATTTTCTACATAATAAAATTTAATTTATTTCTTTTTCACTCCCTCATGTTCTATGATTTTACTATAGAGGCATCAATTTAATTTAATTTTATTTTCTACATAATAAAATTTAATTTATTTCTTTTTCACTCACTCATGTTTTATAAAAATAGAGTGTTCAATTTTGTATTTTAATACATTTTAGTATAATATAGTATTTTAATCATAGAGCCAAATTAGAAACTAAATTTAAATTTAAAACCTGAGTCTCGCCTATCTATTCTCGATAACATTTTCAATATAGGATGTAGAGCAAAGTATATTCAACAATCTAGAAGTTATATTTTATAGATTTTACTATAGAAGCATCAATTTTATTTTATTTTATTTTCTACATAATAAAATTTAATTTATTTCTTTTTCACTCCCTCATGTTCTATGATTTTACTATAGAGGCATCAATTTAATTTAATTTTATTTTCTACATAATAAAATTTAATTTATTTCTTTTTCACTCACTCATGTTTTATAAAAATAGAGTGTTCAATTTAATTTAATTTTATTTTCTACATAATTTTTTTTTTTGTGGTTCTGTAATAAAATTTTATTTAATTTTTTCACTCGCTCATGTTTTATAAAAATAGTGTTGTAAAGTAATATTTTATAATATTATATTTTATTAGGTTTTGTTTTGTAAGGATTGGAGGTCACAATGAGGACCTCCTCCGGGCATCAACATATCCACTTAACCAACTTAATCAACTTAGAACCCACATAGAAACCACATGTTACTTGGGGGATTTGAACTTCGATCTCAGAACTTATGGCCTTTGTCATTCAACCACAACCCCGTTCACTAATTAATATGTTATTTATTTAGGCTAGAATAATTTATTTTATAACACTATATTTTTAGTTTCTGCCAAGGAAACTATAGGCGAGGCCTGTTCTTAACTAGTTATTAATAATTCTTTTTGCAACCAATAAAAAATGAAATATTTTTTCTATTTTAAAAATATTTAGCTATTGCTATTGTATAGATGCAAATATTTTAACAAAACATATTTGAAAAATGATTTTTCTTCAATCTAATTGGTAGAAAACTTTCACCCGATAAGGACGATTATTGCGAATCATCAAGGTTTAAATTATAAAGTTTGTATGAATACTAGAAATAAATTCATGCATTGCTTTCATTTTCTCAAAAATTGTCTGAATATAACATTCTTCTTCTTAACCTCCATTGTGCCACTCAAGTTTTAGGGAGTGGAGGAAGGAGCCCCACCCCATCACGCCCAAATTTAGGCATGTCATAGACAAGTTGCGTGTAGTTGAGTAAAATTTATGCATTTCAATCTCTCTTTAGGCTATTTTCTGGACATGCAAAATGAATTTGTTTATTTTAGAGGCTGCTATTCCATTCTGTATTTTCCAAAGCCATTCACTATTTTCCCACACCATGTAATGAGCAGGGACGCCTTTGGTCATTTCATCATGCCACAACAAACAATGATATTCCCCTTTTCCAATACTTCAACAAGCACTTGATAGGCTTATCTCTATGAGAAAAGTAGTTATTTTGTTGAGCGCACCATTCAAAGGATCTGGTAACATTACTTTCTATTCATTATACAATATGAGATAGACAGTAAAATAAATATTACATTTCTATTATCAGAGTATATTAAGATGTGTAGTTCATGAATACTAGAAATATATCCATGCATTGCTTTCATTTTCTCAGAAATTGTCTGAATATAACATTCCGCTTGAAGTTGTCCAAATATGAATATAACATTTTGCTTGAACTGAAAATAGAAAGGTACGTTGCACATGTTTCTTTTGGTTAATCTGCATTATTCTGGATCTGGTGGTGCTCAGGCACAGTTTGGGTCTATGACACTTCAATTTTGTTCAGCATCTATTAATTTTAATTTTATGCAAACTTGATTTTGTTGCTTTCTTTACAAAGTTTTGAGATCCTGCATTTCTTGGATCACATATCTTTGTTTTTTGGGGTTAGGATTTTTCATTTGCTATGGACTTTGGCACCACATGCACACTAAAAAAACCATTGGTAGCAGACTAGTCAAACTCCCGAAAGCAATTTTAATGGTCATTTGAGCAACTTTCTAATTTTGCATATGAAATGGTATGATTGATTGTTTTCTTAATTGCCTAGCAAAAAAGGACCCCAAACTATTTCGCTTGTTTCTTGCCGGTCTTATGATTTAGATTTCTAAGTGCTTTTCTATGAAGAATAATTAGTTGGGAGTTGTCATCTACAAATTTGGAACGTTTTCTTGCCATATTCTCTAGTTTACAGCTTCATGTTTAGCTCTAGACTTGCAACCTAAACTCTAAATAGTGTAGGGGATTCCATTGTCTTCTCATCACAGTGAGAGTAGTTGTAAATATTTTCATAACTGTATGCTATGTTTGGGACTTGAAATTATTTCCAAGCAACCTATTCGGTCTGTCGTAATATCTGTTGGGAATAGCAAGAAACTATGGGATCCTTAAGACAATTTCCTTTTAGAATAGCAGGAAACTATGGTATCCTTAAGACAATTTCCTTTTAAACACTGGCAAAATATTTTTGCATATTTAGTCTACCTGACAATTCAGTTTTCTTAGTTTGGCGAGGATTTCTAAAGTATATTTATATGGTTAACTATGTAACACGTTTGGGCTTGAACTGAGCACTTGTCGTGATGCAAAGTGCACAATGGAAGGAAACAAACAGATCAAATAGATCAATTCATACACATCGCTTGACTTGTTATCGTCGATTCACATGCACTGATTCACCATTATACCCGGTCATTGCTTGTATCTGTCAAAAGATACATTCTTAATGTACTTTCCCGCATGCATTTGTGACATACATTCGCAATATACATTCGAACCACACTCGTTGGCGGGACTTGGATTATCGGTTGGGCTTACCACGGGGTCGATGTTTCACCGATCATGCCGATATCACATTCAAACACATTCGTTGGCCATATTTCAATCATCAGTGAATACTAGGGTTTCCTACGCTGCTACTCCTATACACCGTTGCATAGTCTGCTTTCACCCAACCCTAACACATGAAAATGCTAGGCAAACTACTATGCGCGACCCACGAACTGGAACATCTGCGCCGCCGAAACAATGAAACAAATAGGAAATGAAAACAAATATATATACAATGAAGCCATTCCACTAATTTTGACAGAAATCTTATCAGTGGAATGCTTCATATCGACATGTGGCAACAACAGGAAAACAGAAAGGAAAGGAAAGCTATGGTTATGCAATTCGTATTTACAGAGAATGGGAAACAAAATTGACAACACGAAAAAGATCGATTCCTCCTTAACAAAGCTTGATTACATTCACACAGTTACATTCAATCACAATATCATCTGACTGATCACACTCTCAATCCCTAATCTGTATGCATTTGATTCATTTCTCTAGGTTTTATAAATTCACCCAGAGGAACAACCCTATTCCCAACGGCTGGGAGAATGATTCCAAGCGGCTGGGAGCAAAACTAACTGACTCCAAGCAACTCGGAGAAAACTCACCGTCTTATTTTCAATTTGACAATTGTAACCTAAGTACTTGGGACTTACAAATAGAAATTACATGCATTGGTCGAATAGACCTTATTACAACCCAAAACATGATTTAAAACAAAACATGAACTTAAATGACTTGTGTTAGGTGCCCCTGCACCATACTCTCAGGGTTTAAAAGAACTCAAGTCCCTTGAGGAACCAAGTCTGAAATATTAACCCCATGCTTGATGATGTCTTCCTCGCTCATCTAGGTAGCATCCTCATCAGGCAAACTACACCATATGACCAGATACTGCTTGTAGGTTTTATGTCTAGTCTTCTTCTGAACTTTGGTGTCCAAAATACAGTCCAACTGAACTGGCTGGCTGGGTGGGAGATCAGAAATCCATTCTGCATCTTCTGTGCCTATCTCTGCTACATTGGCTCCTTTGAATGGAAACAAATCTGCCACATTAAAAGATGGGTGAAATTGCTAATCCAGGAGGAAGTTCAATCTCATAAGCATTAGGCCCAAATTTATGTACAACCCTGCATGGACCTATCTTCTTCATGAGAAGTTTTGTTAGCTGCCCCTTCGGAAGTCTTTCCTTCTTCAGATATGCCATTACCAGATCCCCAACTTTGTATTGGACATCCCTTTTCTTCTGATCAACTCTCTGTTTGTAATTCCTTGTGTTCTTCTGGATAGTGTCCCTTACAACATCATGGATATCCTTCATGCTGACTGCAAAATCTTCTCCTTGTGCACTCCTTTTCTCCATGTTCTGGAGATCCTTGAGCTCCAAAATTCCCCTGGGATGAATCCCATATACAACTTCAAAAGGGCTCTTTCCTCTACTACGATTGACAGAATCGTTATAGGCAAACTCTGCTTGTGGGATGATCATATCCCATGCTTCTCCATGTTGTTTAGTTAACCACCTCAAAAGATTACCCAGTGATCTATTCACCACCTCAGTTTGTCCATCCGTATGAGGGTGATATGTTGACGTGAAAGATAATTGAGTGCCCAATTTCTTCCACAAAGTGCACCAAAAATGTCCCACAAACTTGGGATCCCTGTCAGTGACAATATTCAGTAGCAAACTATGAATTCAAACTATTTCTTTGAAGAACAGTCCAGTAATATGTGAAGCATCATTAGTACATTTGCATGGCACAAAATGACCCATTTTACTGAATCTATCAACGACAACAAATATATTGTCAAAATCTCTTTGAGTCCGAGGAAGATCCAAAACAAAATCCATACTGATGCACTCCCATGGCCTTTGTGGAATTGGAAGTGGTCGATAGAGACCTGCACTGGATGAAGTTCCTTTTGCCCTCTGACAAATGATACAAGTTTCCTGACATTACTTTGCATCTTAGGCCAAAAGTAAAGCCTTCTTACTTGTTCTAACATCTTGTCCAATCCAAAATGACCTCCAAGACTACCACAATGTTTCTTTTTTATGATGTTCTCCTTCATGGAACACCTAGGCACACACAACTGGTTGCCTTTAAACAATAACCCCTGCTGTAGCAAAAATTTAGAAAAATTAGAATGATAGGAATCTAAAAATTGTGAACAAACTGCATATATCTCCTTGAAGTCCTCATCATCCTGGTACATATCCTTGAGAGAATCCACTCCCACACTTTGCAACTGGATTTCCTGTATAGTGCACACTCTTCTGCTCAAAGCATCTGCCACCTTGTTAGCTTGTCCCTTCTTATGTTTGATGGAAAAAGTATATGCCTGGAGTTGTTCGACCCACTTCATATGTCTGTGATTTAGCTTCTCCTGCGAATTCAGAAAAATCAAAGCATGGTTGTCAGTATAAACAATGAATTCCTTGGGCAAGAGATAATGTCTCCATTTTTTCAATGCTTGAACCATTGCATACAATTCTAGATCATATGTGGAATACTTTCTTTTAGCATCATTCAACTTTTCACTGAAGAAAGCAATAGGTCTGCCTTCCTGACTCAAGACAACACCAATGGCAAGGTTACTGACATCACATTCCACAGTAAACAACTTATTAAAATCAGGCAAAACCAAAATGGGTTTCTCTACTATTTTCTGTTTGAGAATCTCAAAAGACTCATCAGCTACTCTATTCCAAACAAACTTACATTTCTGTCCTCCTTTTATGGTATCCAGAATGGGTGCACAAATGTGACTAAATCCTCTTATGAATTTCCTATAAAAAGTTGCCAACCCATGAAAACTTCTTACATCACTCACTGTTGTAGGCGCTGGCCAAGACAGAATAGCATTTACCTTCTTTGGATCCATTTTCAAACTGCCCTAGGATATCACAAATCCAACGTATGTGAGTTCTTCCTTCATGAAGATACTCTTCTCCATATTGATCATTAGTTTCTCCTTATGCAGCTTTTTCAACACCTATTCCAAATGCTACAAATGTTCTTTTGTCCTGTTGAAAATCAGAATATCGTCAAGATAGACAACAACAAATTTGCCAATAAAATCTTTCAATACCTCATTCATGAGACGCATGAAAGTGCTTGGAGCATTGGACAGTCCAAATGGCATCACTAGCCACTCATAAAGACCTTCATTAGTCTTAAAGGCTATCTTCCATTCATCCCCTTGTCTAATCTTGATCTGATGGTATCCACTCTTGAGATCAATTTTAGAAAAGTACCAAGCTTCACCCAAACAATCTATGAGGTCCTCTATTTTGGGCATAGGAAACCTATATCGGATGGTGATCTTATTCTTGAATCAGTACATAACCTCTATTTGCCATCCTTCTTGGGAGCTAAAATTGTGGGTACAGCACATGGGCTAAGACTTTTCCTCACTAGGCCTTTATCCAACAGTTCCTGTACTTGTTTAGCAATCTCCTCATTCTGATTAGGCATCATTTTATAAGCTGGTTTATTTGGCAATGTGGATCCTAGAATGAAGTCAATCTGATGACTTATGTCCCTCACAGGGGGTAGTACATTGGGCATATCCTCCACCATGATACCCTTATACTTGTCTAACAATTCCTGTACTTCCTTAGGGACCTTTTCCTTGTTGTTTTTAGACAAATCAGAATTGTCTTTAGGTTTCAAAATCAGAGCATAGCCCTGGGTTCCCTCTTCTTTCAGAGTATGGAGAAACTCTTTCCCACTCATTAACATGATGCTTGAGCCTACATTCTTGTCTACACCCTCTTCAGGTAAATGATCCATCTTATACTGTCTACCATCCTTAGGGATCACAAAAGAATTCAACTTACCATCATGCTGGGCTTGTACATCATACTGCCAAGGTCTACCTAACAGTAAATGGCATGCATCCATGGGAATTATATCACACAAAAGTTTATCTCCATATTCCCCTATCTGAAATTCTACCCAAGCTTGTTCATCAACCAAGACTTGCTGCCCTTTGTTCAACCATGACACTTTGTATGGACTCACATGTGGTAATATTCTCAAATTCAATTTCTCTACCATTTCTATTGAAACTAAATTTTTAGTGGAGCCAGAATCAACAATTACCTTACACCTTTTGCCGGAAACTTTACACAGAGTTCTGAATAGTGTTTTCCTCTGCGGTGGTTCTTTGTTTTGTGGTACCTTCAGCATCATTCTTCTCATCATGAGACTTTCTCCATCTTGTGTTGGAGCTTCACTTCTCATAGGTGAAATCACACTCTAACAATCTTCTTCTTGAATCAGCTGGCTCCTTCTCTCTCCTCCATGAGAGCTTGAGGCTTTCTCTGGACACCTACCTACTGTGTGCCCAATTTGGTTACAATTATAACATCTTCCCGTGAAGACATTAGGACCTCTACCTGGTCCACCAAATCTGCCTCTTCCATTAGGTCTCCTTCCTCTGAAACCCCCTTTGGAACCAGATTCTCCACTGTGTTCTTGCTGACTGGACTCCCCTTGATTCTTCTGGAACTAATTTTTGCCACCAAAACTATTTCTGCCTCTGAAATTTCTTCCACCTCTGCGTCTATTCTATTGTTCTCTTTTTCTTTTCAATTTCTCTTCTACTCTCAGCGCCACCTAGAAACACTTGTCCATGGTGTCTGGTGTCAAGATGATAATCTCATCTTGTATACTATACTTCAGGCCATTAATATACCTGGCAACTCTTCCTTTCTCATCCTCAGCATGTCCACACCTTAGAGACAATTTATGAAATTCCTCTGTATAGGTGCATACATCCATATCCTTCTATCTAAGATTCTGCATTTTCCTATATATCTGCACTTCATAATCTGCTGGTAGGAACTGAGCCTTGATCCTCTCTACCATCCGACTCCAGGATGAGATCATGCTCTTGTCACTCTTCACCCTTTCTCCCTGGGTGTAGTTCCACCATGTGAGTGCATCACCTTTTAATTTTGTCTTTGCAAACTTGACTCTTCTATTCTCCAGTACCTCCTTGTACTCGAAGTAATTGTTCAAAGCATTGATCCATTCGATGACTTCTTCTGCATCCATCTTTTCGCTGAACATCAGAATCTCCATTCTTGATTCAGATGACTCCATACCGAGTGATTTTATAGCCTCCAAAAATTGTTTCTGGTCTGTAGATATACTTGTCTGTTCTGGGGTTGTTTCCTCTTCCCCATCTTCTTCTTCTTCATCAGACTCCCCGTTTGGTTTCCTACCTTTTCCCAAGGTCTTCAACTCAGCCTGGAGTGCTTCCTTGACCCCAGTCTTGATCATCTCCTCTATCTCCTTAAATTTCTTAACCACTTTGGTGGTCATTCCCTTTGGAGGCATCTTGCTAGCCCCTCCTTCACTTTCTCTGTCTAACATAAACATTCACAGGGAATGCCAACACTTTTGCAGACCCTTCGCTAGCTCTAATACCAAAATGATGCAGAGTGCACAATGGAAGTAGAAAAATAGATCAAATAGATCAACTCATACACATTGCTTGACTTGTTATCGCCGGTTCACATGCACTGATTCACCATTACACCTGGTCACTGCTTGTATCTGCCAGAAGATACATTCTTAATGTACTTTCCCGCATGCATTTGCGACATACATTCACAATATATATTCGAACCACACTCGTTGGCGGGACTTGGATTATCGGTCGGGCTTACCACGGGGTCGCTGTTTCACCGATCACACCGATATCACATTCAAACACATTCATCGGCCATATTTCAATCATTAGCGAATACTAGGGTTTCCTACGCCACTACTCCTATACACCATTGCACAGTCTGCTTTCACTGAACCCTAGCACATGAAAATGCTAGGCAAACTACTGTGCGCGACCCGCGAACTGGAACATATGTGCCGCTGAAACAATGAAACAAACAAGAAATGAAAACAAAGATATATACAATGAAGCCATTCCATTGATTTTGATAGAAATCTTATCAGTGGAATGCTTCATATCGACATGTGGCAACAACAGGAAAACAGAAAGGAAAGGAAAGCTACGGTTATGTAATTTGTATTTACAGAGAATGGGAAACAAAATTGACAACACGAAAAAGATCGATTCCTCCTTAAAAAAGCTTGATTACATTCGCACAGTTACATTCAATCACAATATCATTTGACTGATCACACTCTCAATCCCTAATCTATATGCATTTGATTCATTTATCTAGGTTTTATAAATTTGCCCAGAGGAACAACAACCCTATTCCCAGCGGTTGGGAGCAAAACTAACTGACTCCAAGCGACTGGGAGAAAACCCATCGTCTTATTTTCAATTTAACAATTGTAACCTAAGTACTTGGGACTTACAAACATAAATTACATGCATTAGTTGAATAGACCTTATTACAACCCAAAACACGATTTAAAACAAAACATGAATTTAAATGACTTGTGTTAGGTGCCCCTGCACCATGTCGTTTATGTGATTCATTCTCATGTAGATTAGTCATTACACCAATAAGGCATCTTACAATGGCAGGCGGGGGGTGAGAGCCCGTAAACAAAAAATAGTGTAAATTAAATTCGAAAAAATTAAAAAAAACTAGAAAATTGTGCACCGTTGCCATTTCTCCTTTGTCGTTTTTCCCTTCTGTTACCGTTTTTTGGTTCTTGGTCAATAATCTTCATCTATCCTCTGCACCTTCTGCCATTACTCATTAATTTCATTAAATATTTTCTATAACATCTCTCCTCCATTTCTGACGATATCACTGCTTTGCTATTTGCCTTTGCAATGCCCTCATGATTTATCTATTTTATCATTCAAATGTCCTCAATGTCGGTATTTACTCTTTCATAGCCCTGTGATGGCATGTAATCTTTGAGACTTGAACATTTCATGTTGAAAACTAGCACTTGCTGAGGGCTTCATTTCTTGAATATCTATCAGTTAAGATTTTAGGTTTTGTGGTGTGTATTTTGCTTATTTATTTTGATTGGTTAAATCTTCCATGACACTGGTTTGTAGTAACATGCACTATGCGATCTTTGAGATCTGAGAACCCTAAAAGCCCTTAGTAATATTTGGGTTTGTGCTGATGCAAAGCAATTTTTGGAGGCTTAATAGATAGAGAACTGTATAGCTAGCTAGCTTGCTGATTTACTTTAATGTTATCAAATCTTTGATGGATATATGTTTGAGATCTAAGCATTTTATGCTAAATATTATCAACTATTACTGAGGACATTTAGGGTTGCAAACATTTGTAGCAGTGGAATCATTTTTAAAGTTTCCTTTTGATTTTTTGTTCTAATGTTTATCAAAACGAGAAATTTAATTCATCGTTTCTGTGAAAATTCTATTGCAGCTACTGATTATTAATCTCCTATCATAAATAGATTATTTTACTGCCAAAAATTAATTCACAGCAAATATTGAAAATAATACAGCCGCAACTTCACAAATAATCATGGAGATAGAAAAAATAAAATATGCAAACTAAACACAATAGTTTTGGACAAATTGTCCCTGGAAAAACCCTGAAGGAAAACCAGTACTGCAGATGAGGAATTTTATTAAATCAAATCAAGAGATACATAAACTACTTGCCTCTTACTGGTAGAGCTCCGACAATATTCTCCTCCAGAAATTCTTCTCCCAATTTCTCTTGTAGAAATTCCACTGCTGCTGTCTCCAACACTATCACTGCATCCTTGCTCTCACTGCAAATCAATTTGCTATTACTGCAAATTTATTTATTTACTGTCGCTACAAATATTTCTCGGATGTGTCCTCTCCAAATGCCCATTGATCCTCTTTTATAATCCTCTCATTGAAAACCAATGGCCATGATTTAATTTCAATCAATGGCTAAGATTAATTAGACTCTAACAAACCCTAATATCTAGAAGTCTCTCGAGAAATCAATTTTCTAGGTATGGAGATAATTATTCCAGTTGTGTTTCTAGCCTCGTAATCATCACCTGAGACTAGAACACTTGTCTGAGCTACATTAAAATTAACACTCCCTCTTAGCGAGGAAGATGTTCTGCATAACACCCAACTTATCTCTAAAGAAGATGAATTTCGCCTTCCCCAATGCCTTTGTCAAAATGTCTGCTACCTACTGATCTATAGGTATATACTGTAGCTGAACAATCCTCCATTATACACAATCCTTGATGAAATGATACATGATGTCTATATGCTTAGACCTATCATGAAACACTGGATTCTCTGATAATCTAATGCAACTCTGATTATCACAGTGTATCACGGTAGTCCCAACCCTTTGACCAAACAAGGCTACCAGCAACTTCCGAAGCCATATAGCCTCACATGTTGCCATGCTAGCTGCTATGTATTCTACTTCTGCAGAACTCAGAGCCACAAACTTTTGCTTCCTACTGTACTAAGAGACAACTCCTGATTCCAAACTAAAGCAACACCCTGAAGTGCTTTTCCTGTCCACTGTACTACCTGCCCAATCTGCATCAGTATAGCCTAACAACTTAATACCATCACCTCGAGCATATCTAATCCCATACTCGATTGTACCATGCAAATACGGCAACACATGCTTTGCCGCTGTCCAATGCACTCTCTTCAGCTCAACCATGAATTGACTAAGAGTTACTGCAAAGGATATATCTGATCTGGTGTTGACCAAATACATGAGAGATCCAATCAACATCCTGTATAAGGTGGGGTCTACATCCTTTTCCTTGGATGAGTCTACCTTCTTCCAATTTGTGATCATGGGTGTAGACATGGCTCTGCAATCTTGCATCTCAAACCTCTTCAATATTTCAATGTAGTATTTCCCTTGTCCAAGGAAAATCTCTCCATCTGTCTGCCACACTTCCATGCCTAGAAAGTAGTGCATAAACCCCAAATCCTTCATCTCAAACTCTGCTGCAAGGTCCCTCTTGCACTCCTCTATGAGACCCAGTGAACTTGTTAAAAACAAGTCGTTTACATATAGAACAAGAATGAGAACTTCACCCCCAACCACCAAATAGTAGAGGTTAGCATCCACCTCACTCTTCACAAAGCTTATTTCCTGCAAGTATCTATCAATGCGCTCATACCACGCCCTGGGAGCCTGCTTGAGTCCATACAAAGCTCTCTTCAATCTGCACACGTGGGTTTCGCTGCTGTGTGCTACAAAGCCCTCTGGTTGTTCTATGTATACCTCCTCTACCAATTCACCATTAAGAAATGTTGTCTTGACATCCATTTGATGGATCTGCCATCCCATATGTGCTGCAAGTGAGATTATGGCTCGTATAGAAGTATACCTGGCCACTGGAGTGAATGTCTCCTCATAGTCTATTCCCTCCTTCTGAGAGAACCCCTTGGCCACAAACCTTGCCTTATTTCTCGATGCTACCATCTGCACCATGCTTAATCTTATAGATCCAGCGTGATCCAACCACTGCCCTATCTATCGGTCTAGGCACAACCTCCCACACATCGTTCTGCACTATTGAGGTATATTCCTTAACTATCGCATCTTGCCACACCTGTTGTTGTGCAGCCTCCTGATAGCTGGAAGGCTCGCTATCTACCAACTGACTAACCAATGCCACATAGTCATTATACCTGGCTGGTTGTTTCTACTGTCTACTACTCGTCCTAGGAGCTCCCACAAATTCCTGAGTATCCCTATGTGTCTGTTAAACCTCACGGTTCCTCCGGTCAACTATAGAGGATGAAATATCAAACTCTATATCTTCTTGATGCATCTCTTGGATTTGCTGTATCTGTTGCTCCATACTCTGCAAACTCTCAACACCTGAGCCTGTGCTTGTACTAGTAACTGTACTCGTGCTTCGCTGCCCCTGTTTTGGTTAAACAATCCTTGGAGCTTCTGTTGGCTGCTCATTCTGATCATCTGCTGGCAAATCTCTGGACCTCCTATATGCCTTGTCCTCCATGAATTTGACATCACGCCTGACTATAATCCTCCTGGTCCTTGGAATAAATATCCAATATACCTTTGAGGTTTCGTTGTACCCCACAAAGTACCCTCTCTCTGCAGTCGGATCTAACTTGGAACGTGTAGGCCCTGGAATGTGACAAAATGCCAAACTCCCAAACATCTTGAAGTGACTGACATCTGGCTTCTTCCCTGAGAATACCTCCTCTAGTGTCATCTTGCCCAATACCTTATGTGGAACCCTGTTCTGTATGTATACTGCTGTACTGCATGTCTCATAAGTAACGTGGCATATCTTGGTCATACAACATAGCCCTTGCTGCCTCCGATATAGAATGATTCTTCCTCTCAGTAACCCCATTCTACTGCAGGTTGTAAGGAATAGTCCACTCTTTCTTGATTCCTTCCCTGGTACAGAACTCTTCGAACTCTTTCCCTTTGTACTCGCCTCCATTGTCTGACCGAAGAACCTTTACCTTCTTGCCTGTCGAGTTCTCCACAAGAGCTTTGAACTCCTAGAAGTGACTGAAGACCTCATCCTTAGTCTTCAAGAAGTATATCCAGGTCTTCCTAGAGAAATCATCAATAAAAGTAACAAAGTACTTGTATCCTCTGAGAGACTTCGTTGACATTGGTCCACATATATCTGAATGTACTAGGTCAAGAACCCCCTTGGATATGGTGTCACTCCTTGGAAAAGCTGCTTTCACAAACGTCCCCAACACACATCCCTTACATACATCATCGTGCTTTGTGCTCACCTCTAGAACACGTGTCACTATCTCACGAAGCAATTTAAGTGCTCCATGATGTATATGGCCCATCCTCCTATGCCATAGCTCTCCTTGATCTCTAGGATTACTGCTGCTCACTAGTGCCTTAGGAGTATCGAACTGCAACCTATAAAGTCGGCCACTCCTAACTCCAATAGCTATGGGTGATTTCCAATCCTTATGCTTGATTAAAACATGCACCCCTCTAAAGAGTACATTGTAGCCTTTATCCTGAAGGACAGATATGGAAATTAGATTCATGCCCAAGCCTGGCACATGCAACACATTATAAATGGAAATAGGCTTGCCATTCTCCCTCTGAAATAGAACAGTCCCTCTCCCAACTAGATTGCACTTGGACTTGTTCCCCATCTGAATCTAGAATCTAATGTCCTCCTCCTTGTAGCTGGAGAAGTACTCCCTAACTCCTGTCATATGAAATGATGCGCCACTATCTATATACCAAACACCGTGTGAGGTTGAGCTAGTCAGGCAAGCTATGAGTGCAAACTCATCCTCCATTCTACTAGAAAGCTCATCTAGACTTGCTGAAGCTGCCATCTGCTTCTTGCCTTTCTTTTCATTTTTCTTCCTTTGTGGGCAATCACTGACATAGTGGCCAAACTCGTGACAGCCATAGCATTTGATCTTAGACAAGTCCTTCTTCTTCTCACTTTTTGGATTTGATCCTTTGCCAGACCCCTTCTTTGCTTTCCCTTTTCCTGCTAGGGCAACGTTTTCCTATTCCACCTCACTTTTTTGACTATTATTGCTGGTTCCACTAACAAGACTTAGTCTAAGCTCCTCCCGAGTGAAGTCACTCCATAGTCGATCCCAACTTGGTAAGGTGTCTCGTCCATTAATAACTTGAACAAAGACATCCCACTGCTTAGTAAACCCATTTAGGGCTATTCATATTAGCTCGTCATCATTTGGTTTGTCTCCAACAGCTGCCAACTCATCCTTGACAAGTCTAAGTCTGGTGAGGTAACTTGTGACGTCTTCTCCCTTGTTCATTCGGGTATTCCTCAACTTTTCTCTGAGAATTAGCTTTCGGTTAGTGGTAGCATTTTGGTACAGATTCAGAATGGCGTCCCACATCGTCTTTGCTATATCTAACTCTGCAATATGTGGAACAATATGATTCTTAACACCGTCAAGAATCAGCCTCCTCACCTTGGCACCTTCCTTCTTATATGCTAAGAGCTGTGTTGCATCTGTAGGTACAGGTACAACAGTGGTCACATAATCCTTAATGCCATTCTCTTCCAGCAATAAAGAAATTCTGGCTTTCCAGACACCAAAATTTGAGGCTCCATCCAATCTGTCCTGATGTCTTAAACCTGCTGAGGCCATCTCAAAAGAAAATAATAATAATAACTTTGAAGAGGTCAAACTGAGTTTTATAAACCCTAGATTTTTATTTATTATTTTTTCTTTCTCCCTGTGCCTTTTCTGCCCTCAGATCTGCTCTGATACCATGTGAAAATTCTATTGCAGCTACTGATTATTAATCTCCTATCGTAAATAGATTATTTTACTGCCGAAAATTAATTCACAACAAATATTAAAAATAATACAGCTGCAACTTCACAAATAATCATGGAGATAGAAAAAATAAAATATGCAAACTAAACATAATAGTTTTGGACAAATTGTCCCTGGAAAAACCCCGAAGGGAAAACCAGTACTGCAGATGAGGAATTTTATTAAATCAAATCAAGAGATACATAAACTGCTTGCCTCTTATTGGCAGAGCTCCAACAATATTCTCCTCCAGAAATTCTTCTCCCAATTTCTCCTGCAGAAATTCCACTGCTGTTGTCTCCAATGCTATCACTGCGTCCTTGCTCTCACTGCAAATCAATTTGCTATTGCTGCAAATTTATTTATTTGCTATCGCTACAAATATTTCTTGGATGTGTCCTCTCCAAATGCCCATTAATCCTCTTTTATAATCCTCTTATTGAAAACTAATGGCCATGATTTAATTTCAATCAATGGCTAAGATTAATTAGACTCTAACAAACCCTAATATCTAAAAGTCTCTCGAGAAATCAATTTTCTAGGTATGGAGATAATTATTCTTCAAATTTATAAACCCTTGTCTTTTATTAGTACCTGCCTTCGGCAAGTACTATTGCAATGAGTTCGCACTTATCTAGTTATTAATCTATTATTGTAAAAGCATTTAAAAGCTATAAATGCGGAGAGAATTTTGGTTTGAGGGGAGGATGTGGCAAGTAAATAAATTATGAACACAAATTTTGTCAAATGGACAACGTTATAATATTAATAACACTATTAAAAATATAGGGTTTTACACATTTTATTTTATGAAATTAGATTATTTTTGGGATTTCAATTTTATTTTTTCAAGAGTTAAAAATCTAGTATTTCAATTTTATTTACTAAAAAGTTAAAAATCTACAGTATTATGAAAAATATTTCACCATGTTATTACATTTTTTATTTTATTCTTCAAACATACAATATTTTAATGCATTTTAAATTATCATAGTATTAATATTATTACATTTTAATATCTTAATACACTCGACCAGGGCTCTCCACATAATACAAATATGTAGGCTTTCTAAAATTTAGTTTTATAGTTAAGGAAATATTTGTGTTATTTAATAGTTTAGTTTTATAGCGAAGTAATATTTTAGTGCTATTTTATTTTTACCAAATTAAATTATTTTTGAGATTTCAATTTTATTTACCTAAAACATTTCAAAATAGTTACAAATTTGAAATAATAAACAATTCTTTATCTTTAGAAAAAATTGTTACTAAACCACACACAATATTTGATTAATTAAAATAATTAAAATCATGTTCTCTAAAAGTACTTACTATTATTACTTAAACAAAAAATTAAGTGAGTACTTACTATTATTACTTCAACAAAAAATTAAGTGACTAAAATAAAATACCATATTCATCTAAATATGAATATGTTATTGTTATTATATTGTGTAATTATTCTTCAAACTTACAATATTTTAATGCATTTTAAATTGTAATAGTATTCAATATTATTACATTTTAATATCTTAGGCAGACATTTCAAATCTCTCCACACCCAACTAGGAAGGTTGTAAAATTTATTTTATAAATTAAATTATTTTTGAGACTTCAATTTTATTTACCCAAGACATTTCAAAACGAGTTCACATAAATTTTTCCTTATGGAAATATAATAGTTACAAATTTGAAATGATATACAATTCTTTATCTTTAAAAAAAAATTGTTAATAACCACACACAATATTAGATTAATTAAAATAATTAAAATCATGTTCTTAAAAGTACTTACTATTATTACTTAAACAAAAAAATTAAGTGACTAAGATAAAATACTGTAATCATTTAAATATGAATATGTTATTGCTATTATATTGTGTAATTATTTTTCAAACTTACAATATTTTATTGCATTTTAAATTGTAATAGTATTCAATATTATTACATTTTAATATCTTAGGTAGACATTTCAAATCTCTTCACACCCTAATCCTATTAGATTATTTTTGGGATTTCAATTTTATTTACTAAGAGTTAAAAATTTAGGATTTCAATTTTATTTAGTCAAAGTTAAAAATCTACAGTATCACAAAAATATTTCACCATGTTATTATATTTTATATTTTATTCTTCAAACTTACAATATTATTACAATATTTGTGTTATTTAATAGGCTTTGTAAAGTTTAGTTTTATAGTTAAGAAAATATTTTAGTCCTATTTTATTTTTACCAAATTAGATTATTTTTGAGATTTTAAATTTATTTACCCAAACATTTCAACACTCTTCAAAAATTATTTTTTCAATTATTGGAATGCATTTTGTCTAATAACAACACTACAAGGCAGGTACTAGCCACTACATGGCACTTGTTTTTCAAATGGATAATTCTATTTAAGATTGGTTAATGAAAATTGGGATAAATTTGATATTTTTTATTGAAAACTTTTTAATATATTATAGTGATATTTTTTTATCATATTAAACATTTCTTCAATAATATATTTGAAAAAATATAAAATAAAATTTGATATTTTTAATTTATGATTGGTAGAAAAGTTTAACTCTACTGAAAACCATATAAAACATTTAATAATTATGCCAATTAAAATTATATACATCAAATTAAATATTTATTTTATATATTTATATAAAATTAAAAAATTAAGGTCTCAAGTCACTTATTTAAATAATTATAAAAAATAAACATTGAAAGTTTAATCAACTTATTTATTATAAAATATATTTCTCATTATAAGTTTAATCTACTTATTTATTTATAAGTTTAAAATATATTTCTTTTTAATCTACTTATTTATTTATAAGTTTAAAATATATTTCTTGTTATGTTTGAAATTTATAAATAATTGAAGATGAAATATTATTATTATAATATTATTATTTGTTTTTTAGATTAAAATTGGGGAGGTTATAATCATGGGTTCCAGGGCTTAAATTTGACAGTGGAGCTTGACTGTCAAACAATTTTTTATGAAGTTATCTACTTAATAGTGCCAAATAAATTAGAGTAAATACCCTAATATTATATCATAATATATGCAATGATAGGTACATATGTTCATATACAAATTTGGCATAGAGATCCACCACTAACATCATATGAATATCTCATATTTATTATTGTACATATATTATTATTTAAAATATAATATAATAATAATATGTTAAGAAGTTTTAAATTTAAAGTAAAGATATAGTTATATATAATTATTATATCAATTATGTTTCATAGGTTATATTATATTAATTATTATAAATAAGTCTCAAAACAGTTCTATATAACCTATATAGCATTATAAATTTACTTAATATAATAAATATATAATTGTTTATTTATTATATAAAATATAATAATAAATATAATTAAATATAGATAGGTATATAATTAAATAACAAATATATATAATATATTTAATATATTATAAACATAAAAAATTTATGATTTAATAATTAGACTTAGATATATAATTAAATAACAAATATATATTAGGGCAAATAAGTAGTTGGGTTCAGTTAGTAGATTAGGACAAAATTAGTATGTTGATTGTATAGTATAAAGGGTGAAATGAAATCAATAGCACAAATAGAATTTTGAAGTATAATCCCTCCAATAATCTATATTTTTAAAATAATATATATTATTAGATAAACTAGCATAAATATCTTAAATCAACATGTTAATTAGAAATAATCCTATATAATCATTAGATAATAATTATTATTAATATAGTGATATACCAATATATTATTAACAAGTGCCACGTAGTGCCCAGTACCTGCCTTGTAGTGTTGTTATTATAATATTTGTTTAGTTGTAATTTTTTTGTTGATTAGGTATTGGTTGTATAGACAAATTGCATTTTAATAAATGAAAAATTAATTTTTGAAGAGTGTTGAAATGTCTTGGGTAAATAAAATTGAAATCTCAAAAATAATCTAATTTGGTAAAAATAAAATAGGACTAAAATATTTCCTAACTATAAAACTAAACTTTTATAAAGTCTATTAAATAACACAAAGATTTCCTTAAAATGTAATAATACTAATACTTTTAAGCATTAAAATATTGTAAGTTTGAAATATAAAAGAAAAAATGTAATAATGTGGCGAAATATTTTTGTGATACTGTAGATTTTTAACTTTTACTAAATAAAATTGAAATCCTAGATTTTTAACTCTTGACTAAATAAAATTGAAATCCCAAAAATAATCTAATTTCATAAAATAAAATGTGTAGAACCCTAACCCTAACTAGGTGTGGATAGATTTGAAATGTCTGCCTAAAATATTAAAATGTAATAATATTGAATACTATTACAATTTAAAATGTATTAAAATATTGTAAGTTTGAAGGATAATTACATAATATAATAATAGTGTGGATAGATTTGAAATATCTGCTTAAGATATTAAAATGTAATAATATTGAATACTATTACAATTTAAAATGCATTAAAATATTGTAAGTTTGAAGAATAATTACATAATTACGTTGAGAGACATTCTACACTCACAGCAAGGGCTAAAGATTTAGATTCCTGTAAACAATTAAGATTCAAATCCCAAAAATAATCTAATTTCATAAAATAAAATGTGTAGAACCCTAACCCTAACTAGGTGTGGATAGATTTGAAATGTCTGCCTAAAATATTTAAATGTAATAATATTGAATACTATTACAATTTAAAATGCATTAAAATATTGTAAGTTTGAAGGATAATTACATAATATAATAACAGTGTGGATAGATTTGAAATATCTATAATAATATTGAATACTATTACAATTTAAAATGCATTAAAATATTGTAAGTTTGAAGAATAATTACATAATTAAGCTGAGAGACATTCTACACTTTGAAGAATAATTACATAATTACGCTGAGAGACATTCTACACTCACAGCAATGGCTAAAGATTTAGATTCCTGTAAACAATTAAGATTCAGATTCCATGTAAACAAAATTCATAAATTCGTAGAAACTAAATGGATAGAAAAATAGAAAAACTTGGGCAGTTATGGAGTGAAATCTTTAATAACTAAATTCTGAAAGCCAAATGGATAGAAAAATAGAAAAACTTGGGCAGTTATGGAATGAAATCTTTATTACGTTTGAAGAATATGAAAAGTCTTGCAGCATAGTCTCTTTAAATTAACTCATGTGAGCATATCAAATATTCTAATTGCAAGTAATTTATAAATGCCAACAAATTTGAAGATATCTCTCGACGTACTGTAGATATATTTTTTTAAATATAAATATACTAGTATAATAACAATAACATATTCATATTTACATCACTACAGTATTTTATCTTAGTACATGATTTTAATTATTTTAATTAATCTAATATTGTGATTTAGTAATTTAGTAATAATTTTGGGCGCATTCATTTAATAAAAATATGTGGTTCAACTCCATTTAAACATCAATGGTTAAGATCAAATGAATAGTTAAGAAATATTTTAGTGAAATTAGGTTATTTATGTGTAGAACCCTAAAGTATAGTTATAAAACAAATTTAAACCCGAATATTTTTTTATAAAATAGCTGTGAAACGAAATCAATAAATAAAAATATGCATGCTTTGTAAAGAAAAATTTTAGTGTTATTTTATTTTACGAAATTAGGTTATTTTTGGGATTTTAATTTTTTTTACTAATAGTTAAAAATCTAGAGTGTATGAAAAATACTTTTATTTTGGGGATTTCAATTTTATTTAGTCAATAGTTAAAAATCTAGTGTGATGGAAAATATTTAAATGAAGTGATGCCATGTTCCTAAATATAGTTAGTAAAATCTTAAAATATAATGCACTTCTTATTGTATACTTTTCCCTTTTTTATTTGATTTGATAAAACCCTAATAAAATATAGTTATAAAATATTATTAAACATAAATAAAATAATATATTAATTGCCACTCCCTTTTCATAAAGCAATATTACCTCCATTATTGTAAATGGATGCACATTAATGACCCTTATAATATAAAAGTATTCTGTCAATTAGATTAAAGAAAAATAATTTTGCAATTTGTTATAATATTTGCATCTATACAATAGCAATAGCTAAATGTTGTTTAAATAGAAAAACTATTTCAGTTCTCATTGGTTGCAAAAAGAATTATTAAAATTTTCAAAGCACTATGATGTTCACAGACAAAAAACTATCAGCTCAGGATTTGTTATTTGAAGCATTCAAAAATCCTAAAGATTTAAATGTCAAGATTAAAAACAAAAACCAGGGCCATCAAATATTAAAATTTGATATTTTAAAATAAACAACACAAAGTAACAACCCATGGATTGAAGATTTAATGATCAAGAAATTGTTGAGCCAATGAAGTAAATAATAACCACTGTCCCAACCCAAATCAATTGAGAAACCTACACAGCACAAGGGAATAGATTTTATTTAATATACTATCAACTGTAAAAGAGTTATAGCAAAAACAATTTTAAAAAAATTCAAATTTTTTTGCAACACCTGCAAATGGAGATATCTCCATAAATGTAGCAAACCTGTGGTAGATTGTCGATTTGAGAAATGAAGGGTATTTATCAAATTTTGGAGTAAAAGCGGTTTGGGTAGTTGAACAGGTGAACTGCACCAGTTTTTAATATTTTTAATTTGTTAAAAAAAAACTCTTGTCACTATTGTTTTATAAAAAAATTATAAGTTTTGACTAAATAAAATTAAAATCCAAATTTCTAAAATAATCTAATTACATAAAATAAAATGTGTAGAACCCTAAAAACTAAATTAAAATTAAATTAGCTAATGAAACAAAAAATTAATCGCTAGCCATTTAGGCATGACTTAACTAGTGGGAGTCAAAATTTGTGTTCATAATTTGTTTACTTGCCACATGCTCCCCTCAAACCAAAATTCATTTATAGTTTTTTGTTGCACTCTCCCGACAATCCCACAATCCACAATCCACAGAGAAGAGGTCATTTTTTTTCAGCCAATGACAATACAGATAAATGATTTCTAAATAATTTTTTGTTAAAAATTTATCATGTTGACATAGGAAAAGTACAAATTTAAATCAAATTTGTCCGACAAGAAAAATAATCCTATCTTTTGATTGGTTTGCAATCAATAGATTAATAACTAGATAAGTGCGAACTCAAGCCGAAGGCAGGTACTAATAAATATATTCTATTGTATTATGGATCGATATATTAATATAAAAATGGCAGGAAAGACCTAATATTATTATAATATAATAATTTTATAATTTAATATTAAATTATATTACTATCTAATTTAATTATAATTATATTATACCATAGAAATAATATAATAATAATCAGTAAATTAGCTCAAGAATAATCATTATGGTTATAATAGTTAAAAACTCCAGATGATTAAACCTTCTAATTTTAATTGATTTTTTCCCATAAAATTAAATTGTTAAATTAATAAACTTTTATATAAGTTTCCATAATAAATTCAATAAATTTACTTAGTCTTATTTAAAAATATTGTCGGAAAAATAATAGCTAAAAAATCATGATTTAGCATGCAAAATCAAGACATAATCTTAATCACATTGATAATTAAAAATAACAAAAGAAATAATTTTTTTTAAAATATAAAAAACAAAAATATAAATTCATAACTTTTTAAATAGATAAAAAGAATAAGACAAGAAAGAAAAAACAATAGTTAAAAAGATAAATTTATAATTGAAAGTTTAATCCATTTATTTACTATAAAATATATTTCTCATTGTAAGTTTTATCTAATTCTTATGAATTGTGTTAATTAAAATTAGTTGACTGTTTTTTTAGTACTCAAAAAAATCACTTAAAAAATTTATATAAATTATAGGTTTAAATGTTATTATTATATCAATTATGTTATTATGGTTCATAGGTTATATTGTTATTATGCTTCATAGTTTATGTTATATTAATTATTATAAATAAGTCTCAAAATAGTGCTATATAACCTATTTAGCATTCCCTCAAATAGTCAAATATTATTAATTCTTTATGAGAAATGCATATTATTTGTACATGGATAAGCATAATTATAAATTTACTTAATATAATAAATATATAATTGTTTATTTATTATATAAAATATAATAATAAATATAATTAAATATAGATAGGTATATAATTAAATAACAAATATATAATATATTTAATATAAACATAAAAAATTATTTGGTATTTGAATATTCAATTAATTTTGAAGTTACAAATCTTTTTAAAAATTATGAGGGAGAATGAAATCTTTTTACATACCTAAATCAAAGGTAAATAAATAAATTTATTTTAGATAAAAGATTTAAATAAAGGTTATTTTATTTACTTAAGAGTTATTTTATTTTTACTTTAGAACTATACGTGCAATATAATTATGTTTTTGATAATATAAGGCGGCAAACCAGGGGCCAATCCCTTACAAAACAGAACCCAAAAAGGGCAAAAAAGGCTCAGAAAACAAAAAGAGCCAAAACCACCACCGACAGCTTACAAACAACCAATATACAACAAAAAGATATTAACAGTAAAAAACTAGCTAATAGAAAGCATAGAAAGACTAGGAAGGGATGTCCTCCTCTCCCTTAGAAAGAAACTCTAGCATTTTGTCAAATTCTTTGACCCTGTCATTATCAACACCATGAATGAGAACCTCATGTTCCCGCAACAGAGAGAGATTGGCCATAGCAGTCTTGCATAACATGCTAGTAATGAAATTGCCAAGAGAAAAGACCCTTTTTTCCAAGAACTCCACCCTCTTCTTCAGCTGAGACAGATCATCAACATCATTAACTTCCTCAATATTGTCTTCCTCCCTACCCTCTTGAGCATTATTACCATCCTCTTGAAATAGATCAGGATCAACAGGAACAACAATGGGAATAGAGTGGGCATCTTTCCCAATGTTATCAACAATATCAGTCACCTTCACCTGAGTAGTAATATCTCCCACATCCACATAGTCACCAATGGGGATAGAATTATGAACCCCAATATTATCTTCAGTATCAAAGGCCTCCACAGGAATGTCATGCCCATCAATTTCTTCTTCACCACCAGAATTTTTAATATCAATCTCCTGAACATCACTCTTGGGATCTTCCTCCTCATGGGTAGAGGCTTCAGAATTGCTTTTAGAATAGTCAATCAACTTTAGCTTGGGAGCCTGTTTGCCAACAATATGACCAGACCGCCTAACAATAGCATATTTACCCTCCAGTTTAACTTTTTTGAAATTTTGTGAGGGTCCCTCCCTATCCTGATTATGCTCATTTTGGGTCCCCTATTCCCCAATATCTTCTTTCAAAGGGTTAGACTCTGTGTCAACATCTGAGAGACATCTTTTAGGGTTTTGAACACTCTTGGCCATAGACTTGGAAGTACTAGAACAAGGATCACCTATAGGAAGTCGTTTAGGAGTAGCAAGACCAGTTTTCACAGAGGCAATAGGGGTATCTTGACCAGAGGGCTAAAGAGAAGGAGACAGAGCTAAGTGAAACTGGTATAATCTATGAATGGGCCCTTGATGTAATGGAATAGGCTTCTCATTAGGCTTCTTTAGTAGAGTCTTCTTAACATGTTGCACAGAGTGCTCAAGAGAAGAAAACAAGTAGAAAGGGAAGCTAATAGTGGCATTCCTTCTAAAATGATTTAACAAAGGGAGATGATAGTGATAAAACCTGGTAAAACGACCCTCAAGGGTGAAATACTTCCTCACCATGTACCACATGTCAGCCCACGGTTCAGGAAGATGGGCTCTCTCAAAACCACCTTGGTAAGGTACCAACTCATCACCTTCACCAAGAAACAGTTTCTGATTCTGAACATCCGAAACCCTAGACTTTTACTGCATCTTCATACCCTTTGGAGAAAGTCCCGTAGCCATAGCAATTTCATTCTCAGAAACCACGAAACTAACATTCCCAATTTGCACCTTGCGATTATCCCAAGACTGAGCAAATTGAATAGACAGGTTTTCATCATGTCCATTCAAACATTCAAGGAAATGGGTGACTCCTCCTTTACAGTAATGCCAAACCAAAGCATTCTCTTTAAATTCTCCATAATTGTTGGGTTTAGTTCGAATCTTGTCGCCATGCATGATGAAAAACCAGTGAAACTGAATGAGTCTGGAAAAGGAATAGGCAAAGTCGTTTTCCAGAAAACTTCTATCAATGCTGTGTGAAAATCGAGAGACTTTGATCACAGTGCAATGAGTATAATCGACAATAAAGAGGACACGAATAGAATTAGGGCAATCATTATGACAATAACCCGAGGTCCTTACATAATCTTTCCATATTAATCGGCTATCTTTCACACACATGCAAAGCTGTCTAAGCTCACTCTCATCATTACTAGAGTGTCTAATCAGCATGCCCTGAATTAAAGAATTGGCCACGTAGATAAGCCAGGTGAAATGATGAGTAATCATCTTATAGTAACTTGTTCTTTTTGAATGATATCCCCAATCTGATGTGGGATATTATGGAGTTGGTGCCAACATCACCAGTTTTGAAATTGCTGACCACAATTTGCTAGGCTGTCAACAACAGTGTTACCCTCTCTATAAATGTGAGAGAAGGAAATGATAGGAATAGCTTGTGAAAGGGTTTGAATATCAAGCACTATATCCTTAAGTTGCCATCCACACTCTGAAGCTTTAGAAATAGCCTCAATAATAATTTTGGAATCACCTTGAACATGAAGCTTGTGGATACCAAGAGATATAGCCAACTTAAGACCCCATAACAGAGCAGAGGCTTCAGCAAAGTTATTAGTTTGGTTACCAATTCCTCCAGCATAAGTAGCAATAAGAGCTCCTCTGTCATTCCTTATAACTCCTCCACCACTAGCCTTGCCATTTGACTTAGTAACTCCATCAAAATTTAATTTGAACCAACCAGGGTCAGGGGGAGTCCAAATAGTGTTTAATCTTTTAATGCATTTAGAATAATCAAAAGCAAGAATTTGATTCACAATCCCCCAGTTGGAAGCCACAAGGGCTTCATGTTGAGTAAGAGGTTTATCAGCAATTTTGATGTTGGAATTAGAAACATTTTCTAGGAGAACCTTAGAAAAAGAATAAAAAACCTATGAAGAATTTCTAACAGTTTCTCTAAAAATTCTATTATTTCTTTGTTTCCAAAGGAACCAAGAAACAAAAGGAAGAGTTTGAGTCCATAATTCAACTAACCAAGGATGGGATAGAGGAGGGATCCAATTAAGAATGAGATCTTTTATCTCCTTATTGCAGACCCATTGTAAGCCAAAATTCAAAAAGACTTTACTCCATATCTCAGTTGCAAATTCACAATGCAGGATAAGATGAGAGACAGATTCTTCTTCTTTCAAGCACAAAACACATCTATTAACCAATTGCATACCCCTTCGTTGAAGATTGTCCTGAGTCAAGATTTTATTATGAACAACAGTCCACCAGAAAAAGTTAACCTTTGGAAGGAGTTTACAATTCCAAACCTTCCTCCAGACATCATCCTTAAGTTTCTCCTCGATCAACAAATGGTAAGTAGATTTAATTGAAAAAAACCCTTTTTTGTCAGTAGACCAAAAAAGTTGATCATTTCTAGAGAAAAGAGGAATCCTAGTATCAAGAAGCATTTGTTGTATTTTATTAGCCCTGTGAAGGAGATTCTGATTATTGGTACAACACTCCAGCAGATTTTTCCAACTTCTAACACCATGATCTTGATGAATGTAATGACTGACTTTGTTGCCAAAAAAATGTTTAGTAAGAACACTAATAGCTTCATTGCCCATTTGTTTAAAAAGAGGACCATCACCCAACCAAGGATCTTCCCAAAAATTTATAAGCGATCCATCACCAAGTTTCCATTTGATACCCTTGTTGACAAGACTTCTAGCTTTTATAATTTTATTCCAAATAATAGATCCTTGAGGAAGGCCTTCCTGATTAAGGAAAGAATGTATGTTAGTGTCCCTTAATTATTTAGCCTTTATAATAAGTCCCTAGTCAATATCTTTGTTTAAGAAGTTCCAAACAATCTTTGACAGCTGAGCCTTATTCATATTTTGAATGATTCAAATGTTAAGCCCACCATGAGTCTTAGGAAGGCAGACTTTATCCCATTTAACCAAGGAAATTCTCTTTTTTTCATCAGTTCCAGTCCACAAGAAAGTTCTCTGAATTTGCTCCAGTTTATCAACCAAATATCTGGGCATTTTAAATAAGGATAAAAAGTAGGTAGGAATACCCTTAAGGGAGGCCCTTAGAAGTTGCAATTTTCCCGCACTGCTTAAAAGTTTTCCTTTCCATCCCAACAATTTCTTTTGAGTTCTTTCAAGGATATTATGCCAAAAACCTATAGAAACTTCCTTAGTAGTCAAAGGGAGACCAAGATAGATTGAAGGAAGGTCAGCAGCCACACAACCAAGGATATTAATAATTTTTCTTTGGAGATCCATTGGGGTATTGAAAAAAAAAATATTATTTTTTTGAAAATTAATATGCTGACCAGAAGCCATAGCATAATCATTCAGTAAAGATTTCCATTTGGAGGCTTCTAAAACAGAGGAGGTGCCAAAAAGTATGGTATCATCAACAAACTGCTAGATAGGCATAGGAGATAGAGAAGAAGCAAGTTTAATCCTAGTTAAATCTTTAGAGTTGATCTTACTGTGAACAGATTTACCAAGAGCTTCACCTATCATAATAAAAAGATAGGGGGACAAGGGATCTCCCTGTATTATTCCTCTAGAAGGGGAAAAGAAACCTCTTGGAACTCCATTAACAAGGACTGAGTATTTAGCAGTAGTAACAACTTCCTTAATGAGAAGAGAAACCTTATCATTGAACCCAAGCTTCTAAATGATTTTAAATAAAAATTGCCATGACACCCTATCATAAGCTTTAGAAATATCAAGTTTGAAAACCATACCTGGGATGCGACTCTTTTCCATTGAGTGAATAGTTTCATGAGTAGTAATCACAACATCTAAGATCTGTCTCCCAAGAACAAAACCCTTTTGTGAGGGAGATATAATTTTATCAGGAAGAGGTTGGATTCTGACCACCAGAAGCTTGGTACAAATTTTGTAAATAGTATTACAAAGACTAATAGGCCTGAAGTCAGCAAGCATCTCTGGGTTGGGATTCTTAGGAACAAAGGCAATAAAGGTATTGTTGAGTTGTTTCAGAAGTTTACTAGTTCTAAAAACATCTTTGACAGCAGCAGTGACATTATATCCAATAATATCCCAAAATTCTTGGAAGAAAAAGGGGAGAAAACCATTTGACCCCGGAGCTTTGAAAGGGCCCATAGAAAAGACCACTGTACGAACCTTTTCCTTAGAAATAGGATTTAAAATATCAGCATTATCTTCCTCAGAAATCAGAGAAGGGATATTGTTCAGAAGCTGATTCACAACCTATGAGTTATCAACACTTGGTCCTTGTTCAGGCAGTAAATTGTGAAAAAAGCTGACAGCATGATCTCCAATCTCCTCATCATTAGTAACCATACTACCATCCTCAAATCTTATTTTAGAAATAGAGTTAGATTTTCTATGCTTTAAAGCAGAAACATGAAAGAAAGCAGTATTACGGTCACCTTCTTTGAGCCATTGAACTCTAGATTTTTGCTTCCAGAATAACTCTTCTCTATTCATTAAATTCTTCCAATCTCTAATTAAATCATTTTCTAATTGGAGAGAAATGTCAGAAGTATCACCTTGAGCAATCTTATATTGAATATCTGCCAGCTTATTGGATAAGATCTTTTTCTGAGAAAAAATGTTTCCAAAACTATATTTGTTCCAACCATAAACTTCTCTCTTGACATGCATCAACTTTTAAAAAAGTCTGAACATAGGAGTGCCCACAACCTGAAGTTGCCACCATCTAGAAAGAAGATTCCTGAAATCATGATGTTTAATCCACATTTCCTCGAATCTAAAAGGAAAAGGACCTTTTCTCTTCTGATTAGCCCATTCTAGAATGAGAGGATTGTGATCAGAAACAGTCCTAGGTAGAGCAACCAATTTAAGGGAGGCAATGTTTGGCCAATTATTAGAAATAAGAAATCGATCAAGATTCACTTGGATCATTTGGTCCCCTTTCCTCCTATTAGTCCAAGTAAAATTTTGGTTCATTAAATCAATATCAATAAGCCCAAAAGTATTAATCAAATTAGCAAAGTCCAACATACTATTAGAGTAGTCCAAGATTCCCCCAGACCTTTCAAAAGGATAAAGAAGGGTATTAAAATCCCCGCCAGCATCCAATATGAATCAAGATAAGAAGAGAGTTGGTTAGCCAAATCCTCCCAAAGATTTTTCCTTAAGACCCTAGTATTAGGTGCATAAACATTGACCAGACTCCATCGAAAGGAAGGTAAAGAGAATTCAAGCACCAAGCAATTTTTTTTGAAGAAAGAAAGTTTACCATGAAATCTGGAAGCATTCCACATAGTCACAATTCCTCCAGAGGCACCGACAATAGGACTAATGCAGAAGGAAGCATTAGGCCAAATCCTATCAACAATCAGGTTGAAACCTTCTTCAGACATTTTAACTTCCTAAAGTAAAAGAATATCCACTTTGTGATAAAAAATACAGTTTTTGACCTCAAATTGTTTTGAGGGTTTATTAAGTCCCCTCATATTCCATGAAATAATTTTCATTTAAAAAACTTTCTGGACTAATTCTCCAGTGTCTTCTGCTTTCCACTAGCAATCTCCCTAGCTGCTTCCCTTTGTCTGGTTTCTCGCAATGAAGGTCTCCCCTTCAAAGGATCTAAACCAACATCAACAGACTTTTTTGGTTTATGACTCTTTTTCTTTTGAGATGTCCACTCTTCATGGTCACTCAATGAAGCAGTAGCTATTCCCAGAGAAGCTATAGACTAATTAGAATGCTTCTTTGGAGAAGGAGGAAATAGCTCTCCTTTGAGAAAACCTGAAGTGAGTTTCCCTAGAGAAGGGTGAGACTTCTTTTGGGTTGAAAACTGTAAAGACACAAGCTTTACCTCATCATCATGAGTCTCCATCACTCTGTCAAAACCCATCTAGGTTTCCTTAGTTTTGTCAAAACCCACCTATGACTCTACCTCTTTTTCAAGTCTCATCTGGGTTTTCTTAACTTTGTCGCCTCCTATCTGGGTCTCCTCAAATCTGTCAAAACCCATTTGGGTCTCCTCAACTCTGTCAAATCCCATCTGGGTCTCCTCAACTCTGTTAAAACCCATTTGGGTCCCCTCAACACTGTCATTTTATTTTACCACTCTTAAGTTATTTTATTTACTTAAGAGTTATTTTATTTTTACTTTGGAGCTATTTAAAGATTATTTTATTTTATTTATATTATAGGCGCCTTTATTTATATTACTTTGGAGCTATTTAAAGATTATTTTATTTTATTTATATTATAGACGCCTGGACAAGATATCTCTCTCTCAGCGTACTTTAGATATATTTTTCCTTTAAAATATAAATATACTAGTTGGCTATTCTAAAATATCATCCACTTCAACAGTCAAAGATCAATTTTGGCTAATAAAAATAGGACAAATATTTAATACTTTTTATTATGAATGAGGTGTAAAATTGCTATTGATTGTTTGACCATTGAAGTGGATGACATTTAAGTGGAGGGATACTAGTTAAGTTTTGTTTTATTTGAAGCAGTTAAACATCTACACTGCCCTATCAATAAACTTGTAAATCTTTGTTTTAAAAAATCAATAAATTTACAATTCTGTTATGCTTTTCTATTACTATTTTTCCAATCCTTGCGTGGCATTAACACTTTATCCGATTATGAGTCATTCTTCAACACTTTGACTAATATGATTCCTTCAATAGCCCACTTGGACATTGAATCATACTTCCAATGGCCCATTTGAATACGATTCATCCCTTCAACGACCCATTTGAAATGAATCATTCCTCCAATTACCCATGATCCCTTCAAAGGCCCATCTGAATATGAATCATTCCTCCAATTACCCATGATCTGAGTCTTGATTCATTCCTTTAACAACCATTAGAATATTAAGTCATTCTTTCAAAGACTATTCAAATATTGAGCCAGTCCTTCAATGAGTATAAGAGCATTGAGTCATTCCTCCAATGACCCATGATCTGAGTCTTGAGTCATTCCTTTAACAACCATTCAAATATTAAGTGATTCTTTCAAAGACTATTCAAATATTGAGCCAATCCTTCAATGACTATAAGAGCATTGAGTCATTCATCTAATGACCCATCAGAGCATATGAATCATTCCTTCAATGTCCCATCTGAATGACCCACTTGAATATTTTATACTTCAAATGGATATTGGCAATAACCCAATTCTCATTTATAGATGGTGACACCTTCACTACTAAGTACTCTGGATAACTTAGCCATGACAATTACCCATTTCTTCAACAACCAATTTGAGTATATAACACATTCCTTAAGTTTATACTTGGATGGTCCATCTCTCAATTATAGCTATTGACGGCAACCCATATCTCATAAATAGCTATTGATAGTAACCCATCTTTCAATTATCAAGCCATTCATGATAACCCATCTCTTCAAGGCAATAATGGTAATAACTCATCCCTCATAAATAGTCATTCCTAGTAACTTATCTTCTGTAACCTTAGAATTTACAATAACCAATATCTTGTGAGCATGAACAATCGACTCCACCATATGGTAGAGAAGAAGTGAGATTGAAACTAGCGAAATGAACCATTCCATAAATTGGGTACAAGGTATAAATATAACAACAATGTGGATAACTACATGGATAGGGAAAAAATGTCACAACAACCAAAAAAACTAAAGCATATATCCAATGCATACCAATAAGCTACAACAACTCTTGTTGTACTCCTCCCCACACCATAGCACCTAGCCTCACAATACTTTGTTGGCTCACTTATCCTCCTCAGTTGTTGTCCCTGATGTTCAAATCACAACTCTTTGGCATATGTATTGATGGCATGTTCCATTTTGTACTTTATGGGGGTTCATGCATGTGACATGGCATATAATGATAAGCTCATTTGTTAAGCTTGTTCTATCTCTTGGCACAGATATTTAATATCATTTGATGATAATGATACTTAATGTTTGAAGGGCACTAACGGGTTTAGATGTTTAAAGTGTTGACCCCAATATTGTTTTTGTTTGGACTTTATTGCAAACATTATAAAAGTATGTCTCATCGGCTACCTTTAGCAACTTACCTACCAAATAGGTCACTATAGTTTTTCATGAGAAAAATGTTCTTGTTGCCACCAGTTGTGCTAGGGTTTACTTGTGGCACCGGTTGCATAAGTTATTCATGGGAAAAAAGTTTGGTCTTGGCATTGATTTTGCAAAGTTTGAGTTATGCATATGGAGAAGGGTTTCACTTTTCTTGGCTGTAATCATGAGAAAATAAGGAAGAAATTGCTTGAATCTTTGATGTTTGACTATCTGAGGTATCTCTAGAAGTGACAAAGCTGGACTGTGAGTACTTAGTATCTTCAGTTTCACTTTTCAGTCGTCGGTTTTAGTAAGTTTGGTTTGAATTTTGTTTCATATTTTTGTTGCAGAGATTACATTTGTTTTGGGTTGTGCTTATTATTTGTTGAAACTATTTTAATGGCTATGAAAATGGTTTTGAAGAAATGAAATCTTTTTGGTTTGTATTCTGGAAAGGTTCTCCACAGTCCTGTATATTCTTGCATGGTTTGAACTATTGCTTCTTATCAGTGATGTGGGTTTTTTCAGTGAAGCTACTTGGAAGTTATTTAACTAGGGTTTTGAGCCCTAGGGTTTCACTTGAGTATCAAACAGTTACTCTTGGTCTAGTAAATGATTCACTTTGGTTTCAAAACAAATTGAGACTATTTTCTGCTGTATTTCTACAAAAACATTCTATTATTGCATGGGTATATTTTGATAGTTAAAGAAGAGTTTTCTCTAACCCTATTCACAGTTTGTAGTTTATTTCTTTTGTCTTGGATTAAGGCAGTTGGTTACAACTCCATTATCAGTTATGGACAACTTAAAATAGTTATAAACGGTTGTTAGTGGTTACTTGCCCAACTCAGTTTTTGTTTAACAAGGAAAGATGTTGATTATGATTAATGAAGTAGTTTCAATTGTATTCGGTTGAAAATCTAGTTATTAGCTAAAATAGTTTTATGGAAATAATTATCTCTTCAAACTATCTCATGAGAAGAGGAAGACATTATGAAATGTATAAAAAGGCTTTGAATAGGAATGGTAGTGTGGTTGTGTATACACCTGATGCAATATTGAGGATAGATGACTGAATGCATTATCATTGATATTAGATCAGAGTCTGAGGATTAGTGAAATAGAGTGTCCCTCTATATTTGTTTTTTATCCATGATTGAAACATGTATTGAAAGGTCAAGTCAGTGAGACAAGAAATGACCTTTGCTAGTGAGGCAACTGTAGCCAGCGAGGCTTGTAATCAGTGAGATTCTTTTATTAAGCCAGTGAGGCACTTTTTCGAGTGGTTTTTATGCCCCGGAGGGTTTTCCACTCAGGACAATATCTGTGTTATGGTTTGTCATTGATGAGTTTGATTCTCATGTTTATTTTCTTATCATGTGTCATTTGTTTTAAAGTCATTTAATTTACTTTGGTCTATATGAACACATACTTGTCTTATATCATTGTCTGAAACAATGATGCTGTGTATGTTTCACAGTTAGTCTCTATGTGTTAAGATTTATGATAATGAGTCATTATTTTCAGTCCCTACATTGAGTTGATGCATTCTTGACTTTGATCAATCTGTTTTAGTTGTCCAAATCTTTCATGATGTCATCTACAGTCAATGGGAATTATTTTTTTTTATCAAAGTTTTGAAATATAGATTTTAAGGTCACTAAATCTTGTTAAAATTTGTATACCACTGATTCACCCCCCTCTCAGTGGTATTGTACTCCAACATACTTAACATATGAAATGAAGATAAATCTAACTTGATTTGGAATAGAAGAGTTTAAATGAACGTTTAAATGAAAGAAACTGATATAGAAATGAGCACCAAACAATAATGAAGTTACTGCAAAATAGAAAATTTCATGCTTCATTTAATAGCCTATAAGTGTGTGAGATGTGTTAGTGATTATTAAACAGATTATTGAAAAAATAATTTTGGTCACACTGTCTGCTAGCAATAATCTTTTTGGAGTTCTTCCTTAACGAATCTGAAGGGTATATTCACGTGTGTACTGATATCAATTTTTTTTCTTTATCTCTGTTGAATCGAACTGAGAGTCTTTACGGTTTTAGATAGTAGCTTTTAGACGTAGTTGGCCTAGCAATTGTAAATATAATTTTTCTTGAGCTTGAATTGGAGGAAGGGAAGATTGAATCCCTGTTAACTTTGTTTTTGTTTAGTTAAAAAACCCTGCAGGGTTTAGGGTTTTAGACGGCTCATAACTGTAGCAGACACGTGATTAGGTTATTGGCATAGATATCTTCAATACATTTATTTACAAGAGTCAAGACAGCTGAGAGATATAAGATATAAGACTCCGGGCACTTATATTGGATTTCTAATATAGGTTAGATAGGCACCTCAAGATTGATATATCTTCCCGTCTTTTGGATAGATGTATTGAACATATCTATGTTAGTATATTAGATTTCTATATAGATGTATATACAATTGGGTGTAAATAATTTCTGGCATGTAAAATGACCGTTAAATATTGTTATCCTCTCACTTCATTACAATTAGGGCATAGTTGTGGTTAAAGACTCTTAGCAAATTATTATACCATAAGTTTAAAAACATTAAGGTTTAGAAATTTGAGATAGCTGGAGTGCTAGATTTCAACAGACACTAAATAGGGGAACTGGCATTCACACAAGTAAGGTTTTATTAAGACATTTAGGTTTTGCTATAAAAGATAGCAAAATTATGTGTTAAAATTGATGTGTAGAAAAGATTGAGCAAGCATTACTACATTATGAATACAATTTAAGAACAATGTTAATTGATTTAATTCTGTTACTTTTCCTACAAAAATCATTGAACAATTAATGGCATTTGATGCCTCATTAATGTGTGCCAATTTACAGAAAAATTGGTTTCAGTTTTTGACTATGTTGTACCATGAATTGGAAACAAGATCTCAAAATTTGGTACAACAAGTTTCAAAAATAGGGATAGCGAGTTTATGAATTGCAAGGCTGTGGTGGGCTTCTCAAGGAAATGAGAATTAAACATGAAATAGTGTTTGGAACAGTGTTCCACAGAGTTTCCTGTCGGGGACGGGTCTCGGGGATGGGGGGACGGCGGCGGGGGGGCATCGTCGATATATATATGGTACTTGAATAACTAGTTATAAAAGATGTTTAAGAATAACATTTCAAATTAAACTTTGGCAAATTAGTAAAGTAGAAAAATTGCGAATACTAACATTTTAAATACTTGAATACTATTACTAAAATACAAATGAAATTGTCGAATTTGAAATTTCTATTATATCAAAAATAGAAAATATAACATGTCACATCATAATATCATATCAATGTATCATAAAGTCTTAAAGATGGTTACAATGAGTAGCATATGATGATATCAAAATAAGTACAAACTATAAAATGCAAAAATCAAAATGTAGTGAAGGGAGGCCTCTAATCGTCCCCAAACTCCTCATGACTCGAACTACTGGAATCCTCATGGTCAAGCTCTACCAAACTCACTCTTGCATCCACTCTTCTCACCCCTCTTGCACTTGCAACACCTCAAACTCACTCTTTCACCCACTCTTCTCACTGGTTTTCCTCTTCTTCACCTAGCTGTTGCAAAACATGAAATGGCATATTGAGCAAATAAAATGAAGAATGAGAGTTTAATGAGAGTTTTTAGCTTTTAAAATGGTCAAACACCTCCTTAGGGTTCGGACCTAGGCTCTAAGTCCAAGGCAAAACATTTTTTTTTAAATGACTTTTTATTGCCCCTAGCACGAGAGATGTCCAGAAGTCCCTGAGACGCTCGAGGGATGTATAGAAGTCCCTGAAGTTTCCTCGATGAATCTCGCGTACCAGTGACAGCGGGGGTATGTCTCGCAGGCGTCCCCAAGTCTCGAAAATGTCCCAGACTTGGGGACGGGTGGTTTTAGAGGGGGGACAGGTCCCCGTGGAACACTAGTTTGGAATGGTGGAAACTCTGGAAACAATATTAGAATCTTTCTTAAACTCCTTTAAAATTATATTGGAAATTACACAAAACTTCTTGAAAGCTAATTTTTTAACTGATAGAACCATAATAGCATTACTCTCAAAAAAACTAATGGTTAATTAGAAAACACCACATTCAATGTATAGTTTCCCAAGTATTTCAAGAAGTGGTTCTGAGACATTATTTAATATTAGAGTTAGGGTTGGGACGTTTTAAAAATTTTAGTTTAATTTTGAATTGATTTATTTAGAAGTTAAATTTTAAACCCTAATTAGGGTTTTTCATTTAATTTATATCTAAACAAGGCTTTAGATTAAAAACACATGGCTGCTTGTAAATAGCAGGTCATACTCTATGAAAGCACAGTCTACTATTTTAGGGTTAGCTCTTTGTGTTTTATATAAAACTTCGTAGGTAAAAGTAAAATAGTTTTCTATTAACACTGCATTTTGTTTGTGATTGGCATTTTTATGTATCATGTTTATTTTCATATCTACAAAATCAATTTTTCTGTTATTCGTACAAATATTACATTGTTTTTTAGTTTCTTGAGTTCTTCTCATCCTAAACATGGGTAATTGAATTGCATTTACACTTTTGCCACCACATGTCAATGCTATTAAAATGGAATGATACTATGGCTGGAGCTTCATTGAGGATGGTTGGAATCTGCTAGAAATGTTTCTGAAAGTTCTAAGTTCCTCTCCAAGAGTTTCTAAGATGACTAGATGTCCAAAACTTAGATATTCAGACCTTTTTGATGTTTTCATACAGTCAAACAAAAATGTGAAAAAAAGTTCAAATATTAAAATACTAAAGGTATTAAAGAGCAAAAATAGAAACACAATGATCTACAGATCATTAACAACACAACAATATGCAAAAGAATAGAACTCTCCAATGATTGTATTGAGAAACAGTGAACAAGACATAACATGAATAAAAAAACTGATTGCTAAACTGATTTCCTAACTGGACAAAACTGTCTGATAACTAAAACATAACTACTGAATGTTGATTATTCTAACATTCTCCCCCATAATAAACATACAGAAAAAAATGTTCATTATCCCAATTCTCCCCCATAATGAACATTGGAAAGAGCACCAAGTGAATGCCAAAGAGTCTGAAAATGATCATGAGCAAGGGGCTTTGTGAATATATCAGCAAGTTTGACTGCACTGGGGCAATAAACAAGTTCAACCATGCCTTGTTGAACCAACTCACAAATGTAGTGGTGCTGAATGTCATTATGCTTAGTCCTACCATGGAACACTAGATTTTTACTCATCTGAATAGTACTCTGATTGTCACAATATATTGCTATGGGGCCATCATGGAGATGTTGAAGATCCTATAACACCCTTCTCAACCAAACATCCTGACAAGCAACAGAAGTAGTAGCCTTGTATTCAGCTTCTGCAGTAGCCCAATCACAATCAGTATAGCCCACTAACATACTCTCCTTGGAATGCTGAAAATGGATACCATAATGCATTGTTCCTTGAAGATACCTGAGAATCTTTTTGGCTGCCCCCCAATGTGTCTCCTTAGGTGTGGACATGAACCTAGAGACCAGGCTAACAACATATGTAATATCTGGTCTAGTAGTGGTCAAATAAATCAAACTTCCAACTAACTATCTATAGAGAGTGGGATTGACATAAGGGGAATCATCCAAATTAGATAACTTAACACCAACCTCCATAGGTATGTCCATAGGATTGCAATCCTTCATATGAAACCGCTGAACAAGATCTGAAACATACTTCTATTGAGACAAAAATATACCATCTTTATGCTGCCAAACTTCAAAACCAAGAAAATAATGCATTTGTCCAAGACCAGTCATCTCAAATTTTGAAATCATAGTTGCTCTAAATTCAGGAAACAAAGATGGATTATTCCCAGTGTATATGAGATCATCCACATAAAGAACAACAAGCAGAATATCTTCAGCATAATGCCGAATATAAAGATTAGGATCAGATTGACTTTTTACAAAACCTTTTTGCTGAAGATAAGAATCAATTCTAGAGTACCATGCTCAGGGTGCCTATTTAAGGCCATACAAAGCTTTTTCCAACCTGTAGACAAAATGTTCTTTCGAAGGAACTTCAAAACCTTGAGGCTGAGAGACATAAACTTCCTCATCAATATAACCATTCAAAAAAGCACTTTTAACATCCATTTGATAAACATTCCACCCATTGTGAGCAGCTAAGGACAAGACTAATCTAATAGTATCCATCCGGGCTACAGGAGCAAAAGTCTCAGTATAGTCAATACCTTCTTGTTGAGAGTATCCTTTAGCAACCAATCTAGCCTTATATTTATCAATTGTTCCATTATATTTATATTTAGTTTTATAAACCCACTTTGTACCAACAACATCCTTACCAGGGGGCAATTCAACCAATTCCCAAATGTCATTTCTCTTAATGGATGCCATTTCACTTTGCATAGCTGCAACCCACTCTTCCTTTGCACTAGCTTTTGTAAAATTTGTTGGTTCATCATTCTGCAAAATTTGAGTCATGAGAGCATAATTAACTTGTCTATGAGATCTTGTAGTCATTTGATCAAAATTAGTATCTAACATGAGTGATGGGGGATGATTTTTCTCAGTTCTTTGTTGGTATTTTTGATACTTCCTACTCTCTGGAGTGGAGGATGAAGTTTCTACATTATCAATGACTTCTGATTCATGAGACTCCTCTTCACCTACATCACTAACAGGAGGATTAGAGTTCTTCAAATCAATCTCAATATTCTAAACCTTTTCATCAGGAATATAGTGTGAGCTTTTATAAAAAATGACATCTCTACTTATGATTAACTTCTTAGCAATAGGATCATATAATCTGTAAGATTTATTTTCATAACCATAACCAATAAAAATGCATTTGATACTTTTTTCATCCAATTTGGTTCTTTTTTCATTAGGAATATGTGCATAAGAAACACAACCAAACACCTTTAGATAAGCAACATAGGGTGTAAAACCAGACCAAGCTTGTTTGGGAGTCATTCCATGAACTGCTTTTGTGGGACTCCTATTCAACAAATAAACTGTAGTAGTGACTACCTCTACCCAAAAGGATTTATCTAGATGCTTTTTTTTCAGCAATGCCATTTTGTTATGGAGTGTAGGAGGTGGTAAATTCTCTCTGAATCCCATGTTTTCTAAAGAAATTAGAAAATACATTGGACCTATACTCTCCCCAATTATCTAATTTGATAATCTTAATGAATTCACCACTTTGTTTTTCAACTAGTTGTTTAAACTCAACAAACTTATCAAAAACTTCTGATTTATCAGTGAAGCAGTAAAGCCATGTTTTACGAGAAAAATCATCTATGAAGTGAGAAAATACTTGGATTTATTTAGTGAGAGAGTTTCCATAGGACCACATAAATCAGTATGAATGACTTCAAGTGGTTTTCTTGCCCTTCTTGACAAACCAATCAAAAAAGTATTTCTATGTTGTTTTCCAAACAAACATTCTTCACATATGTCTTATGTATTCTTAAGAAATGACAATCCTTCAACCATATGTTTCTTTTTAAGCAAAAGTAAACCACCAAAATTGAGATGTCCATACTTTTGATGCTACAACTGACTATCATGCACCTCTATAGTACTCATAACCTGCTTGTTTGATGAAAAATGAAGAGGGAACATACGATCGCCTGTCATACATGCTTGTGCAACCACTGCATATTTTTGTGACTTATCCTTAATAACACATTCATTCTTATCAAAAACAACTTGGTAATTCTATTCAAGCATCTGACCAACTGATAACAAATTCTTTTTTAGAGCAGGAACTAGCAAAGTATCAGAAATATGCTTAATTTTACCATTTTCATTTGCTACTTCAATTGTTCCCTTTCCTTTAGCCCCATGTGATTGATTGCCCCCAAAACAACACTACTATTATGCTTTTCATCCAAGTTAATAAATAAATTTTCATTCGACGTCATGTGAGAGGAACAACCAGAATCAATATACCATAAACTTTCTTCATTAGAGCTTGTATTCAAACATGAAGGAAACATATTTTGTTTTTCTTCTACAGTACTATGAGCAGATTGCTTTTGCCAACATTTAGACTCATAATGGCCAAATTTGTTACAATGAAAACATTGAACATGCCTTTTGTCTCTACCAGTATCTCTGCTTCTACCTCTGAAATCAGTACTTCTTCCTGAAAAACTAGAACCTCATCCACGATTATAGCCCCTGCCCCTGTAGGTATTACTAGACTCACCTCTATGCTCTGCAACTCTTGTTTTATTAGGGTTTGGTTACACAATAAATACTTTGAGTTAGTTGTTTACATATATTTTTGAAATAATAATGTTTTAATCTATATTAAAAAATTCAAACCATAGATAAATTAAATTACATATTATACAACACAATCTTTTATTTTTTCATTTTAATTTTTAATTTTTTAATATTGCAAGATTTATTTATTTATTTTAAAATATTTTAGCAATGAATTTTTGCATTTATTGGTTTTATTTTTTTTCATGTTGATTTTAATTTTAATGTTAATTTTAATTTTTAATGTTGGAGCACATTTTTTTAAAAATATTTTAGCAATGAATTTGATTTTTTTAATATTCTAAAGACTTTCAAACATTTATGTTTTATATATGTTTTAATTATTAATGTTGCATTTGTGGGTTATATGTTGCATTTGTGGGCTATATTTATGATTGTAGATATAATATTTCCACAGTCCATAATTATGAGATAAGAGCTTTGGTAAAACTGTGTAGTGCTTTTTTTTAATCAAAAGCTCTTATCTTATATTTATGATTATTTATTTTAATATGTGGTCTATTTAATTATTTTTAAAATTTGTTTTTTTAACACTGCTACAACTTATTTAAATAGATTGAAATTGTAACAAGTGATTCCACTAACGTGAAGTGACCTATCTAATCATGTAATAAGCACTATTTTTTTTCAAATTTTCTACGCATAACCTGTTGAATCAAATAAATATTTAAAATCCAATTAATTTTTAAAATCTATGAGAGCTTGTGCTAATTCCTCTTATGGGCATAATTCTATCCCCATGCAAATTTTTCATATCAAGATACTTTACCATTTGCAAGATCTTCAGCGTCACTTTTGTCCGCCCTCAATTTGCAAATAAGGTTAAAATCTGAGATTCTGGTTGCTGGAGCTTTAAAGGTTTCTGGGTTTTGCTCAGAAGAACCCAATCCTCTTGCAATCCAAACTTCGTGCAAAACAGGGCTGTTTTGTGGAAGATATGAAGTTTTTGTCGTGGTTTCAGGAGAAATAAATAAAAGTGTTGGTGTGAAATTATTTCACACCATTTAATCAGTTTAGGGCAGCATAGGTATGAAATGTTTCTTTTAATATTTCTCCTATGATTCAAAAATTATTCAAGATGGGGAAGTTTCATTAAAGTCTTCTTTCAGTGAAAGAATTAGATAATTGGAATATTGCATGAAATTTATTAAAGTCACTATTCTCATGAGAAAGTTTAAAGTGGCTTTAAACCTTATGTGCGGGCATTTGGAAAGTTTCTATTAATTAAGGAATGCTTGAAACTCCTTATTGTCGGGAGGTAATAAAGTTTTTGAACCACGTGCATTATTATTTTACAAGTTCACAAAAGTCCTTTATCCTCAACTCCTTGTTGTCAGGCATTTCGTTGGTTCGAGAACTCATTTCACTGCCGACTTCCGGTTCTGAAATTCTTAATAGCCCCGACTCCCCGACAATGTATACAAAAGCTATGATCCAAGACCGGGAAGTCTCATGGTGTGCAACGATTGCTAGATATGCACGAAATGGATTTGATGAAAAGGATTTAGAAACTTCCAATCAAATGCAATCGGTGAATGTAAACCGGACTCCACAACCTGTGCACAATGCATAAAATGTTGGACAGGCCGCCTTAAAGAGAAATGGTCCAATAGATTGCAATGTATGTGAGCGTTATAACACTCAGAAAATTGTATCACGTCGTTAAAGGACTCACGATTGGAATGATTTCTAAACTTGTCAGTTGTTCCTAGCAGCGTATTCCTTGAACCTCCTCGATCTATTTTAGCTTCCTCCGGGTCTTTACCTGATGATTGAACGGCTCACTTCAAGGAAATATTGGAAGACATCGACAAAGTGGGTCTAAGGAATGGTGGATTGCTAGAGCTAAGTTTGTTGCACTGATAATGACATGTCATTCAAGAGTCTTCGGTGCCCCATCCGTACACGTATAAATGACCATGTTGGGAAGATCTATAAATCCTTTGGCTTAATTTTACACCAATTCATTGATGATGCTAAATCTATATCCAGAGTTGTGGATGAGATGAAGGCTGGCAGATAGAATACATGACAGAGTTCACAAGTGGATAAGTTCAAACACCGTGGATTTTAGTGATAACAATGAAGTGCAAAGGTTGCAACTAGAGGCTAATGTTGCTCTTGGCAAAGTAAAGCAAGGTCTATCAGTTTGTGGGTGCAAGAGTTCTGAATGCTATTGGAAAGTGTGATCCCGGATTCCACCACCTTCGCCAAATCCCTCAATCCTCGTCGGCGCATCCCATCTTGTGCAAATTTAGAAATAGAGCGTTAAAATCATAAAGCATGTCAAATATTGTAGTCTGAAAGGTTGTTACAGATGTATGCAAAATGAGGCAGTGTAGATAAGGTAGACATCGGTTATATTTAGACATAGTTGAAAAAGCTTTAGAAACTTTCAGACGAATGTTGCCGGCATGCAAAATATGTGGAGAACAAAGCCGCAGTCCATGGAAAATTAGATATATCCTTTTAATAAACGCAAGATTGCAAGATATGCACATAATGGATTTGTTGAAAAAGCGTTAGAAACTATTAAGAAAATACAAAGAGCGGGCTCAAAGTCAAATTTCACGACCTTTGTCAACATTCGGAATGCTCTGATAAATGTGGCCGCTATACGGATGATGTATCTGCATTACTCAGATAATTTTTGGTGCATTGGAAAACAAACTCTACTCAGTATATCAAAATTAGGTTTTAGATATATAAAAGAGAACAACCTTTGAAGGAAGCACCTTCTCTTTCATAGCTCGATTTGATAGAAGGGTAGAAATACTAAGTAGTGAAACTGAGTGTAAAAGTGGATTTGCATGACAGAAAAAGAAGCAGATGCGATTTGCCTCCAAGAAGAGGGCGACCCTCAAAATGTTTTCTATGGTGTGGAGAAGATATATGCTAGAAATGGAAGTACACTATCTAATGGACACTCACCAATTGCATGCTCTTCATATTGCAATGATGCCATCCGGAGCTTGGTTGCCCACACAGACCTATCATAGGACTTACCGCACATGCTATTCAGGGTTCCAAGGACAAGTGCATTGAGGCAGGAATGGATGCCTCTACATGCAAACCTTTCCAAGTTAAGCAACTCATTGAAGTAATCCAGGGAGTGATGGAACATTATGCAGGAGAGAAACTGCTTGAAGTAAGGAAGAAATGTCATTGTCTGCTTCAAATGACATAAGAGATGGTATGTTGCAATGGTAATTTCCAGGAAACTAACCAAATCGTGGGCCTCTCAGTGATGAAAATACAGTGACCCCTATTTTCATGACTTGAATTTGTGTCATGCATCCTTGATTCCTTACTTCTATGACATTCTTGTAGTTGTTTTATCCCACCAGGCTGAAGGTATAAATTATTTTTGCAAAGATCATGATATCTTGAATAAAGTTGTCTCAATTATCTTATCTCCTGAAGCTATTTCAGATTATTCTTGTAAAATTTTGGTTCTATTGCAATGTGTAAGATTGTCATTACCAAAGATGGGATCCATTACATTACAGAAGAAAATCATGCAAGAGAGGAAGTGTCGGGTAGCAGTGTAGTGTTATTTCTTTTAAATGTAAAAAGAAGGAAAATCGAAAGCCCTCCCAAAAATTAGTTACTAGAAGAGGAAAGGACATTATTTTTATTTTCCAAGAATCAATTACGGAGGTGAAAGGGGAAAAGCTTTTATAAACTCATCAGAGTCCCATAGGAGGGGATCTTTCAGTTGTTCTGTGAAACAGAGGAGGAGGGAGCAAAATTAATTTACTTTAATCTGTTATCAGTTATCATTTTTCTTGACTCAGTTTATGTATAGGGGAAACAGACAGGGATATTGAGCTTTGTTTTACTGGAGAAATGAAGATTTACTTCTAGAATTTTATGTCTTCATATATCTTCTTTGACTGCAATTTTCTTTATGTTAATTATAGTCATTCTTCAATGCGTTTATGTTGTATGTAGCTGTATCTATTTTTTAGATTTGTGTCTTACCTAAGTTTGATATGTGTTGAGGGGAATGTAATTGTTCTTTATCAATCTGATATCATTCAGGGCTGTGGGATATGTGAACTGTCAGTCATTTAAACTGCAACCTCTTTATTTAGAATTAATATATCACGTCTATATCATGGTTATGCACAGCTGTTTGTTTTCCTTTTCTGCTTTCTAGTTAAAAGCATACCCTGTGTTTTTCATTCATTGCATATCCGTTGAAGGTAGTTGCACCTTGTAAAACAAGTAGAGAGAACTTGCAACTAACATTGCAAGTGACTCAACTGTTGGTCAGGTTGTCTTTTGTATGGGCAAAGGAGTATAAACTAGAAAAGACAAATCTGTTAACCGACAAATTTTTGGCGACTCCGTTAGGGATTTGAAATTGAAAGATTAGTGCTATTGTTTTCCTAGAAATTCAAAGGTGCCTCCTCGAGGACGGAGGCTGGTGGCTCTATGAAGTGGAACATATCTAGAATCATTCTATTTCGGTGAAGACCTCTGCTGATTTATTTTCCATCTTTGCATTATGGCATCAATTTCTTCGCAGCCATGGGTAAATCACTTTGGACCTCTTTCTTTGGCACAATATTCACCATTGCCTGAAGGTTCAAGAAAGCACTTCCTGAAGTTCAGTGGAGAGGACCATCAAGATGTTGAAAATCATATTCTGGCATTCACAGTTGCATGCAAGATTCTGGGGGTAAGTGAAGAGGACATTTTTGTAAGATTATTTATTGAATCTCTATCGGGCCTGCTGCAGATTAGTTTTGTTATTTGGAAAATAAATGCATTACTGATTGGGATTCATTAAAGATTAAGTTCTTGGGAAGGTATAAAGGCCCTGTTGATGAAGCTGCTCTACTATGTCAATTTTTCAATATTCGTAAGCAAGAGAGGGAGCCCATTAGAGATTTTGTAGAGAGATTCAACTGGTTGCTCAAAAAACTTCTAGCTTTCATTCAACCAAGTGAGCAACTTCAGCTTTGTACTTTTATTTCTGCATTGCATACAGATGTTTAATTTGTTTTGAAAAGGTGTAAAGTAAATGGCATTAAAATTGAACAACAAGATGATATGATTTTAAGTGGTTTATGGAAAACAAATTAGGATATAAACTATTTGAGTAGTGAAACTATAAGGAAGCCTATCATACACAAACAAAATTTTTAGCCTATAAGTTTCCATAATACACAACCTCCTTCTCTTGAATGCTTCAATCTCTCTATTTTTTATTCCAAACATTTTGGCAGAGCTAAGGCATGCAATGTAGAAGTGAAACCTCATATGGATAGGAAAGTTGAAGCTTATTATTTGCATTATGAGGAAGACAATAATAAATCTGTAAATTTCCCATGCAATGTGGAGGATGAACAACTTTTTCATAGTACGAATGATAAAGATGGTAGTGCAAATGATGTTGTTTTAGCCTCTTTATATGCTGCAGAAATAAAATCATTCACTTTCACAAATGATGAGGAACAACTTGAGAGTACACAACATAAAGATGAAATCTTTAATGTTTTCTCTCCTGATTGCATGCAAGTTGAATATGATGCCTTCACTTTCCCTGAGTAAGATGATACATAGGTATAGCTACAAGAAAATGTTAGGAATGATCTTATATTTGAATCTTTTCATTTTGAAAATCTAGATACCAAAATTTTTAAACAATGTATGGAAGATGATGTTAAAGGTAGCCATAATAGCTTTGTTGAAAGTGATCAAATGGACAAATGTGATGAGTCTCATGTTGTTTACATTTTGAACTAGTGTCCTAATGCATCTGAGGATGAATTTATGTGTGGAGAAGAAGTTGCAATGTCTAATCTGCAGGATATGGATGGAGAAGATGAAGTGTGTCACAACATTGTCTAGCCAAATCTCATAGAGAAAGAGGAGATTGTTCCAGTTGGGATTTTCAGACACATAAAGATATTGTTTGTAATTCAGATTTTCAGCCTCATCCACTTCTAATTTTGCATGAGACATGTGTGGCTGATGATTGGTATTCCAATGATTCAAATGGTTGTTTTCAGGCATGGGATATCAATTTGTTTGTTGAGAAGGATGATCATATGCAAGAATGTGTTGGTCCAAAATTTTTAAACTATGCAATCATCTACACATGTAGCACCAAAGAGGGGTCTTTATCTCATGGTTTGTCTGTGGGATGTTCGATTCGAGGGATGGTTTCTCCTGGCTAGCCAAATCAAGTGCATCATGATGTCATACCTGGTGCTATTCAGATAGATGCTGATAATCATATGTTGGGCAATACTGATATGAGTCGTCTAATGGAAGAAGCATACAATGAAGAATGGCTTCTTGGGCATCAAGTCACATCCAAAATGTTTTTATGTGATGCTATTCTTACCACTCTGATCATGGCAGTCACTAGCTGGCAGTTAGTCGCGTGCATGCTTCTCACTCATCCGATATTATTTTGCACCGGAAGCTATTTCTCCCAACCTGTTAATGGATTTTCATGACCACATCAAAGCCACTTGAGGTAGGGTGTTCCTGCCATGTACATATTAGGAGTTTTGTTGTGCTGGTGGTTAGTTCTTTTCCTATTTTGTCTCATTTTTGGCTTGCTCTAGCTCCTTTGTCTCCTGTGCTTCTTGACCTTGTTGCCCAATGAACAAGGCGTTGGTCTAAGTTTGAAGTTTTAAGTTCCTTGCTTCATCCTTTGTAGTCCTCATCCCTAATCAGAGCCTGTTGTTGCCCAAAAAAAAATTGAACTTGAAAATTTTAAAATTTTCAGTGCATCCTATATCCCCCTGAACCTACCGAATCATGAAAGCAATTAATTTTTAAAATCTGTGAGAGCTAGTGCTAATTCCTCTTATGGGCATAATCTGGAATAATTTTCATGTCAAGATACTTTACCATTTGCAAGATCTTCAGCTTCACTTTTTCCCACCCGCAATTTGCAAATAAGGTTAAAATTTGAGATTTTGGTTGCTGGAGCTTTAAAGGTTTCTAGGTTTTGCTCAGAAGAACCCAATCCTCTTGCAGTCTAAACTTTGCACAAAACGGAGCTGTTTTGTGGAAGATATGAAGTTTTTGCCCTCTCAGCCGAGACATGGTTTCAGGAGAAATAAATAAAAGTGTTGCTAAGAAATTATTTCACAACATTTAATCAGTTTAGGGTAGCATCTAGGTATGAAATGTTTCTTTTAATATTTCTCCTATGATTTGAAAATTATTCAAGATGGGGAAGTTTCATTAAAGTCATCTTCTTCAGTGAAAGAATTAGATAATTGGAATATTGCATGGAATTTATTAAAGTCACTATTCTCATGAGAAAGTTTAAAGCGGCTTTAAACCTTATGTGCGGGCATTTGGAAAGTTTCTATTAATTAAGGAATGCTTGAAACTCCTTATTGTCGGGAGGTAATATGTAATGCCCCCTCATTTTTGGCTTGTGATAGTTGCTAGTTTCACATTACTCTTTGTCAGTTCTGAGACAATTGTTAGTTCTTCCATTGCATTTAGACAGTTCTGAGACATTTGAGTTATTAGGCCTATTGTTTATGCTTATAATGATCGTGATAGACTATGTTTGACTAATATAGTTTTGACATGTGTTATGAGGTTATGATGACATTATTGTTATTCCAATTATGATGAGATTGACATGATTAGTAATGGTTTAATATTATCATATGTTATGTGATTTGTTGATATCTAATTTTAAATAAAAATGTTTATAGCCTTGTTTCAGAGCAGGGACGGTGTAGTACTACTCGTTTTGAGCACCCTACTATGCCATGATTCTCTGACTTTGGTGTGTTTGATATATATGCAGTGGATCGTATACAACCTATTGTTCTTATGCAGGTTGCAGGTACCAGGCCTCGACTCCACCTAACTTAGCAGGTCTGAGTGGGCCCTTACACCAATGGATAATGTTGATGGAGATAACATGAGGTTTATCCCCTAGGTCAGTTCAATTTTTAGTTTGTTGGTCGTCTTGTGGCTTTTAGGTTTTTTTTTTCGGGTCCCTAATTGGTCATCCTTTGTGTATTCTAGTATGTGTAATGGATCAATAATATTATAATGTATTATTGTCAAACATTATAATACTTTTACTCAGTCATAAAATTGGAATACTCTTGGTGGATGCTATTTAAGAAAATTGTAATACAAAATTAGTTAACTATTCTAATGTTTGTAAAAATTTTATGTGGGTCAAAAGTTTTATTGTAACTCATTAATATATATAGTTATGTATTGAATCATTCTGGGGAATATTTAAAGGTGGTTAGTTGTCATTTATGATTCCAGAATGGGGAATCTCTGAGATTAGTAAAAATTTAAAATCCTTCTGGTGGAGAGGATTCTCAGGAACGGATTTGGTGTTAGTGGACATTTATGACTAGGGCTATTTTGTTTCTGGGAGGAATTTTGGGAAGGAATCATTCGAAGGAAGGAAGAGAAGTTCTGGAGGAGGATTCGATCTTTGGAGAGTGAAAAGTATGGGTATGTCTTGCTGTGTAGTTAAATTCTGTGAATTTCTTTATTCTTGTCTATGTTGTGCTCTGAGGAATTAGAATATTTTATTGTCTAGTTGCTCTTGATATTGAGTCATCTTCTGGAACGTCCTAACTCCTCATATGAAACTAATTTGTAATTCATCCTTTTCATCTTTGTAATCATTTTGCTACTTGTTGGATGCTCTTACAAAAAGATTTGGCAAAAACATTTAGCCTGCAAAACCTTCTCACTACAACACTAAACCTTTTCCTTAGATGAGGTCAACTATAATTTTTGCCCTATAGATTCAATATGAGCATGTGGGTCCTTGTCGTATTAAGATTATCTTGCCTTTGAAATCTCATTTTTTTTCCTATTGTTTTTCCACCAATTCATTATGTCCCTTGAATGTTAGTTTTTTTGATGCAAGGCTTGTAGGTCTATGGAGATGTAAGCCTGAATCATGTGTCCCTCTGCTACCCTGCCATTCTCCTTGAAGGTGGTAATCAAGTTCCTATGTGATCCATTTAATAACTCGCTATATTAACCCGGTCCACCTTGCGAGGAAGAAGTTGCAAACCTCTATAGAAGCCTTAAGGTCTGTTGCCCCTCATAGTCGACCTCAGGGACTGTCGATCTAGTGTTTCACTCTGCATAGAGTCATGGCCAAAGTTTGTAGTGTATTCTCTGTTATGTGTGACCACTATTATTCCTGATGGCATCTTGTTGTCACCTTAGTTCGCTGTGCCTCTCCCTCCTTGAATGCTGAGTACCCAAATAGTCTGTCGATTGATGACTAAAGATGAAACTTGACTCCTCTTCATAATGGCTGGTGCAGAAGCACCTAACATAAGGTGGCCTCCATGATGCATTCAACTGTTTGATGTTCATTTTGTTGTTTCCAATAAGGTCCTATAAGACCATTTATGTAATAAGGTCTGTTTGACCAATGCATGTCATTTTAGTTTGTATCTAGGCTTATGTTGTAAGTCCCAAGTGACGTTTGTCAATTGTAATCACATAAAGCTAAAAATGACAATAATGCTAAAAATAGCAATAATGCTAAAAATAGGCAGTTGGAGGTTGTTAGATCTCCCAGCCGGTTGGAGGTTGTCTCCTAGCCACTTGGAGCCAATTTAGTACTACTGAGGGCAAATAGATAAATGCCCGAGATCATCGAATGTAATCAGTAGTAGGAGTTGAGTCAGTTTAGTTTAGAGCAGTTGAGCTATAAGAGAGATCAGAGTGATTTGCATTTGAGAAACATAGCATCTGTATACGCATTCTGAAAGGCATAATAAAATTCTGTATTGTGCATCTTTCTATCTTTCAGATCCTTAGGGTTTCCTCTGTATAAATTGAATTGTTGTTTTGTGGTCGATATGGATTCTTAATCCATTCCACTAGCTATATTTCTTCAAAATCAGTGGAATGGCTGTATAGTGTTTTCATTTTGTGCGTTTGGGTTTTATGTTTGTAGGATCGCATACAATGGTGCTTAGAGATCCTAGCATCGTCATGTGCTAGGGTTCGATGAAGGCAGAAAGTGTCTATGTTGCAGAGTTTGTGATCGGCAGGAAAATAACCGTCGGAGAAAAGCCCCAGACGATGGTTGTTTAGCTGAAGAAGCAAGAAGAGCTAAGTTGAAAGCATGATCGAAGGGACGAGTGCATCGGCGTGGCATCGGCCTATCGGCCGATAGAAGTTTTTTTTTGTTTGCCGACTGTAGAAGTCGTGCCGAAGGAGGGAGGTCCCATCAATTGCATATCACAAAGCATGTTGCGAATGTAATGTACATTTCGGTGGATACAAATGGTGACCGGTCGTAACAGTGAAACAGGGTATAATAACTGGCTATAACAAGTCATGTTATGCATATACCACAGTTTGGTAGTTTACTGTTAAGTTTTACCCACTTCCATTATGCGCTCTGCATCAAATTGGTATCAGAGCTAGCGAAAGCTCTGGGCGGAGGTGTTGTGTATTTGTTTTTTGTCAGTGAGAAGGCAGATGAATCCTATTCTTGTAGTGTGTGAACAGATGATGATGAGGTCTGTCATGACCATTCGCCAATAGAGATTTGGCTAGAAGAGGGTGTAAGGTGAAGCCATTGAGAGAGAGAGTGGTAGTGCATCTCCAGGATCTACTATTAGATGAGAGGACTGGGTCTGTAGCAACATGTAGGATGGATAGCTGATTGAGCATTGTGTTGTAGTCGAATTAAGGATTTGCAGGAGTGTTGGCGTTTGGGTGCTGACTGTGAATGTTTATGTCAGATAAGGAAAGTGAGACAGAGGTGGAGAGGATGCCTCCCAAAAGTATGTCACATGACGCCATTAAGAAGTTGATTGAGGAGATACTTGCATCCAAGTTGGGAGAGATCAAACAGTCCAAAAGCAAAGAGAGGGAAGATGACAGTGATAGTGATGAAGGAGATACAGAAATTGGTGAAACCAGTAAAAAGATAGAGGAGATACCAGCAGACCAGAGGGCATTTTTAAATGCATTGAAGTCAGTCAATAGGGACACCATAGATGGGTTACCTATGTATAGTGGAAGTATGGAAGCTGAAGAGGTGATTGATTGGATTGAGGCATTGAACAATCATTTCAAATATAAAAAAATCCCTGATGATAAGAGGGTTAAGTTGGCAAAGGCAAGATTACAGGGATCTGCTCTTGCATGGTGGAATTATGAACAAGAAGAGAGAGTCAAGGAGGGGGAGAATATGATAACCTCCTGGGAAAGGATGAAGACCAAACTTAAGGCACAATTTTTACCCCTGGACTATGATGTGCAGATGTATAATAAGCTACAGAACCTCAGGCAGAGAGACCTTGATGTGAATGCATACACACAAGAGTTTCATAAACTCAATCTTAGATCAAAGAGGCATGAAGAAGAGTCAGAGAAGGTGGCTAGGTATTTGAATGGCCTAAGGATGAACATCCAAGATGAGATCATCATTTTAGTACCAGACACAGTGAACAAGTGTTTCCAAATGGACTTAAGGGCTGAAGAAAAGATAAAGAGGAAGAGTGAGCTGAACATGAGAGGAAGAGGCAACAATATAAGGGGAAGAGGATCAGCCCCTACAACAAGACAAGCCAATGAGAATCAAGAAGAGACTGGTAAAGGACAGGAGCAGTCTGATTTCAGGGGTGGATGGAAAGGCACAAGAGGCAGATTTGGAGGTAGTAAAGGTTCTAATGTTTTCACTAGAAGATGTTATCATTGTAATGAAATTGGTCATACAGCATTCAAATGTCCAGAAAGGCAAGGTTCATCATCAAGAGATGATAGGAAGAATGACAAGAGGGTTCAATTTGTGCAAGAAGAGAAGGTAGATGAAAGTGTTAATTTTCCAATGGGAAGTGCAGCCCCAGCTGAAGATGGAGAATCATTGATGCTAAGGAGAACAATCTTGAAGACATCCAAGGACACGCTACAAAGGAGAGCTCTTTTCAGGACCAAATGCAAAACTAAAGGTAAACTATGCAAGGTAGTAATAGATTCTAGTTCAACAGATAATATGGTATCTCAGGAAATGGTGGATAAATTGAAACTGGAAAGGATTCCTCATCAAAATCCTTACAAAGCATCTTGGGTAAGTGATAGTCAATCACTTTTGGTATATGAACAGGCATATGTTGATTTTTAGATTGGAGAATATCAGGATAGGGTTTTATGTGATATTTTGCCCATGGAATGTTGTCACCTACTCTTAGGTAGGCCATGGCAATTTGATAGGAGAGCATTGTATGATGGATATGCTAACACATACACCATCAAGAAGGATGGGAGGACTTCTGTGATGACACCATTACAGGAGGATGTTGAAACAAAGAAGGTAGCCAAGATTATTTTGGTGGGTAAGAAAGAGTTTGTGCAGATCAATGCAGAAGAGACACAGCAGGTTGAGGATATCTCAAGGAGTGGAGATCATAGTTTGAAGAAGGTTTCAATTTTGACTGATGGAGCTCAGATGGTAATGTCTGAAATGGATCAGAAGAAGGTCAAAGAGCAAGTCTACAAGCAACCACAAGTTGATTGGACAGAAGAAGATGCTATCATAGTAGGGACCATTGTTTGTCCTCTAGAACTAACAAGAGTTGAAAGGCAAATTTATCCTACCATAGCAGTAGTACAAGAAGCATCAAACAAGGTTTCCAATGCAGGTGTTCAGACAGAGATGACAGTAAGAAAGAATGGTGAGCAAAGTATGGGTTTGGTGGCAAGCAGTCACTCATGGCAAGGTGTGAGTAGAGCCTACAATGCTAGGCATGAGTTTTTGACTCCATGGAAACAGGTTGTAGTCTAGATATCATGGGGAAGACAGGAGACAGCAGAGGATACAGGTAGAGAAAAACAAAGACTTAACTCATGTGGCATGAGTTCTTTTCAAGGTGGGGTGTATGGTGTAGGAGCACCTAACACAAGGTGGCCTCCATGAGGCATTCAACTGTTTGATGTTCATTTTGTTGTTTCTAATAAGGTCCTATTTGACCATTTATGTAATAAGGTCTGTTTGACCAGTGCATGTCATTTTATTTGTATCTAGGCTTATGTTGTAAGTCCCAAGTGACGTTTGTCAATTGTAATCGCATAATGCTAAAAATAGCAATAATGCTAAAAATAGGCAGTTGGAGGTTGTTAGATCTCCCAGCCGCTTGGAGGTTGTCTCCTAGCCACTTGGAGTCAATTCAGTACTATTGAAGGCGAATAGATAAATGCTCAAGATCATCGAATGTAATCAGTAGTAGGAGTTGAGTCAGTTTAGTTCAGAGCAGTTGAGTTGTAAGAGAGATTAGAGTGATTTGTATTTGAGAAACAGAGCATCTGTATACGCATTCTGAAAGGCATAATAAAATTCTGTATTATGCATCTTTCTGTCTTTCAGATCCTTAGGGTTTCCTCTGTATAAATCAAATTGCTATTTTATGGTCGATATGGATTCTTAATCCATTCCATCGATTAGATTTCTTCAAAATTAGTGGAATGGCTATACAGTGTTTTGGTTTTGTTCGTTTGGGTTTTATGTTTGTAGGATCGCGTACAATGGTGCTGAGAGATCCTAGCATTGTCATGTGCTAGGGTTTGGTGAAGGCAAAAAGTGTCAGTGTTGCAGAGTTTGTGATTGGAAGGAAAATAACTGTCAGAGAAAATCCCCAGACGATGGTTGTCTGGCTGAAGAAGCAAGAAGAGCTAAGTTAAAGCATGATCGAAGGGACGAGTGTATCAGCGTGGCATCGACCGATAGAAGTTTTTTTTTGTTCGCCGACTATAGAAGTCATGCCAAAGGAGGGAGGTCCCATCAAATGCATATCGTAAAGCATGTTGTGAATGTAATGTATATTTCAGTGGATACAAATGGTGACCGGTCGTAACAGTGAAACAGGATATAATAATTGGCTATAACAAGTCATGTTATGCATATAGCACAGTTTGGTAGTTTACTGTTAAGTTTTACCCGCTTCCATTGTGTGCTCTGCATCAATGGCGGTGGTGGAAATCATTAAACCTATGAAGCCCTCGCCTATTCGCGCCCTCTAGACTCCATTAAGCCGTTTCGTGCAACTCTCTGGTCTCTGTAATTCATTTTCCCTTATCGCTGTCGTTAGGTGGATTTATATGAGCCAGTGTGGTTGGCAGAGTCGTAACACCTTCCTCTTTTGTTTTAGACAGTGTTTTAGTAATGTCCCGTCTTGTGGAGGTATCGAGCAGTTTTGGCGAGTATGTGCAGTTTTTGTCTGAGGTTTGTGTTCTTCTTTCCGCCAAAGAAGGGTTAGTCACTGAGACTCCTTTTAGGCAGTTTTTTTTTCCTTATGATCATCTCTGTCATAGAGCTTTAGGTGGCTAAATATTAGTCACTTTAAATAAGCTGGTGTCATCGACCCCATCTAGTCGACCTCATAGGTGTGCAGTACTCCTTCAACTCTATTTTAGAAGTTAGATGTGGTCAGTTTCCTCATTCGTTGAAAGCCCATGAAATCTTTCCTATGCTTATACCCTGTCTACCATAGTCATATATCCTTCGATATTCCCAATGCATATTATATGATGTATACTGCATTCGAACGCATCAGTTTATAATATGTTGATATTTATGTATAGTTAAATCATTATGTATAATTTATTACTTTCATTATTGTGGCTAAGTTCTTTGTGCGAAATTGAACTTAGGATACATTGATTGTTAGTTAGTGAATGAATTTGGAGATTGCCTTAAAATTTATTACTAGCTAGTTATTTTTGTATAGATAGGCTTGTAGATTGAGGTTTATCTGAAATAGAGGATTACAGTGATGATAGTACATAATTTCCTTAAGATTTAAATATTAGTGATCATTAGTGAACTCGACTTCGTGGGCCACCTCCAATTTAGACTCATAAGAGTATAGTAGTTCATCTCCATGTAGATTTTAAGTGAGTCCTTTAAGGCGTTGAGGAGATTAGTAATAGGTAACACTAATTTTTTAGTGGAAGAGCGATTTTTTTTTTGAACCAAATTCTATGATCTTTGAGTGCCATGTGAATTAGTTTAATTTTTTTTTTATATAGCTTTGAAATAAAATTAATCATAGGGTGTGGAAGAAGATATTAGAATAAAATTAAATTTTAATAAAAATTTGCCCTTGCTTATTGATGTCATATTCGGTTAGTTGTTTTATATTTAAATAATGGTCAATTTAAGGTTATTCTTTTCAAATGTGGAGTTCGAAAAAGTATCTTAGAATTATAGTCGTATTAATTTAATGATGTCTAACTAGTATTCTTTCTCGAGTAAGATCAATGTCTTGTAAAGTTTGGAGCTTTTTCTTGTCGATAATGTATGTCTATAGAAGGAAGAAAGAATGCTTTGGGTATAGGTTGTAATGTTGTAATAACCTTGTCGTTGAAGTGTTTCATTTTCGCAAACCTTGTCCGCAAATGGTATGTTGAGTCATTGATGTCTTTGTGTAAGTTCGCCCTTGGAACTTAAATTTCATATTTTTATCAACTTGTAATAATGATGGTGTTGAGTTATTTTTCTTTCTCTTTAACCCTTGTTGACCTTAAATTATTTTGGTCTAAAGGAAAGTCATAGTCGTTTAAGCCTAGTTTCCATATCGGGAAAGGTACTTTTGTAACATGGTAAAGAATTCAATTTACCGACTCCAAAGGCTTAACTGCTTGGGTTTTCAACTTGTTAATTGTGTCAATCTGTTCCAATGATGTATTGTTTCAAGTTTTGAATGGGATAAGGGAACTTTTATTGTTGTGGTCAAAGTTTGAATGGCTTATGTAATGGATCAGAATCTCTTGTAACCCTTGTCCTTGCATGTTATTGGTTTTGGATGGTTGGTTAGAGATTGCAAGGAGAGTGGCTTTCATGGTGGGGCCTTTGCCCAAAGTGGTTGCCTGGGTAACCCCATGGAAGTTGTAATCCAGTGATAAATTAATAATTTATTTAGGAGGGTGGGGGTAGTAAATTACATAACAAGATAAGTAAGATGCCTCACCCATGCCTCGAGTGCTCTCGCAGGCTAAGGATGGGATGAGAAGGCCTGGTTGGCAAGGCCAACCTCCTTGTCTCCATGAGAGGATATGTCGTCTCCGCATGTGTCACCCTATGGGGCCGATGCCCAGAGAGAGGCTGCCAGGGTAACCATAGATGGGGGCCAGCTTCTAGTGAGAGATAGCCTGGGTAACCCATGCTAGGACAATGCGATGACACTCTCCTTACTGCAGTCCAGTTACTTCCTCTTTATCTTTTATTGTTACCTTTGGAGTGTAGACTTGTCTTAATGATTTTTCTTGTTTTGTCAAGTACTGTCTTGTCTGTGGAGTCTGGTTAATCTATTTTGGCTGCTTTGAGTCTGTATTTGTTTGTTGTTTTTGTTGTTGTACCCTTTGACTTAGTGGGACCTCATTGTTATCTCCTAGCTTGGAGGGGTGGACCTCAGGGTTGCACATGGTTGGGTGGCAGAGCTATCCATTGGTCTTCTTGGATGTTATGGTTCAAGATCAGTGCATAAGTGTTCTAGTTCCAGATTTGTTCTTCACCTTCGGAGTTGTAGTATACATTCATAATTGTACTATTTTGTAAGCCGATGTAATTGGTCTTGTAATCTTGTATTAAACCTTTGTAATTATTCATCTCTGCAAATGTATAATGTAATACTCTTCTGTTGTATTATGATGCATATCACTTGAAATGTTATGATTCTATCTGATGCAGTTATGTTCCCTAGAGGTGTTAGCTATTCATTTCATTCATTTTTGTTAGTATTGTAATTATATTTAATGATTAATACATTTTCTTGCTTCAAAAAAAAATTTTCTGTTATTTTTGCTCTTGATAGTCTAACACTCTAGGGTTGCATGATGGGGGCATCACCTAATAAAGTTTTTAAACCATGTGCATTATTATTTTACAAGTTCACAAAAGTCCTTTATCCTTGACTCCTTGTTGTCGGGCATTTTGTTGGTTCGAGAACTCATTTCACTGCCGACTTCTAGTTCTGAAATTCTTAATAGCCTTGACTCCCTGATAATGTATACAAAAGCTATGATCCAAGAATAAGAAGTTTCATGGTATGCAATGATTGCTAGATATGCACGAAATGGATTTGATGAAAAGGCTTTAGAAACTTCCAATCAAATGCAATCGGTGAATGTAAACTAGACTCCACAACCTGTGCACAATGCATAAACTATTGGACAGGCTGCCTTAAAGAGAAATGGTCTAATAGACTGTAATGTATGTGAGCATTATAACACTCAGAAAATTGTCTCACGTTGTTAAAGGACTCACGATTGGAATGATTTCTAAACTTGTCAGTTTTTCCTAGCAGCGTATTCCTTGAACCTTCTCGATCTATTTTAGCTTCCTTCGGGTCTTTACCTGATGATTGAATGGCTCACTTCAAGGAAATATTGGAAGACATTGACAAAGTGGGTCTAAGGAATGGTGGATTGCTAGAGCTGAGTTTGGTGCACTGATAATGACATGTCATTCAAGAGTCTTCGATGCCCCATCCGTACACATATAAATGACCATGTTGGGAAGATCTATAAATCCTTTGGCTTAATTTTACACCAATTCATTGATGATGCTAAATCTATATCCAGAGTTGTGGATGAGATGAAGGCTAGCAGATAGAAGACATGACAAAGGTCACAAGTGGATAAGTTCAAACACCGTAGATTTTAGTGATAACAATGAAGTGCAAAGGTTGCAGCTAGAGGCTAATGTTGCTCTTGGTGAAGTAAAGTAAGGTCTATCAGTTTGTGGGTGCAAGTGTTCTGAATGCTATTGGAAAGTGTGATCCCAGCTTTCACCACCTTTGCCAAATCCCTCAATCCTCGTCGGTGCATCGCATCTTGTGCAAATTTAGAAATAGAGCGTTAAAATCATAAAGCATGTCAGATATTGTAGTCAGCAAGGATGTTACAGATGTATGCAAAATGAGGCAGTGTAGATAAGGTAGACATCAGTTATATTTAGATAGTTGAAAAATCTTTAGAAACTTTCATACGAATGTTTCCGGCATGCAAAATATGTGGAGAACAAAGCCGTAGTCCATGGAAAAATAGATATATCCTTTTAATAAATGCAAGATTGCAAGATATGCACATAATAGATTTATTGAAAAAGTGTTAGAAATTGTTAAGCAAATACAAAGAGCAGACTCAAAGTCAGATTTCATGACCTTTGTCAACATTCGGAATGCTCTGATAAATGTGGCCGCTATACGCATGATGTATCTGCATTACTTAGATAATTTTTGGTGCATTGAAAAACAAACTCTACTTAGTATATTAAAATTAGGTTTCAAATATATATAAAAGGGAGCAACCATTAAAGGAAGCACCTTCTCTTTCATAGCTCAATTTGATAGAGGGGTAGAAATACTAAGTAGTGAAACTGAATGTAAAAGTGGATTTGCATGACAGAAAAAGAAGCAGATGCGGTTTGCCTCCATGAAGAGGGGAAACCTTAGAATGTTTTCTATGGTGTGGAGAGGATATATGCTAGAAATGGAAGTACACTATCTAATGGACACTCACCAATTGCATGCTCTTCATATTGAAATGATGCCATCTGGAGCTTGGTTGCCCACACAAGCCTATCATAGGACTTACCACACATGCTATTTAGGGTTCCAAGGACAAGTGCATTGAGGTAGGAATGGATGCCAATACATGCAAACCTTTCTAGGTTAAGCAACTCATTGAAGTAATCTAGGGAGTGATGGAACATTAAGCAAGAGAGAAACTGCTTGAAGTAAGGAAGAAATATCATTGTCTGCTTCAAATAACATACTTGAGATGGTACATTGCAATGGTAATTTCTAGGAAACTAATCAAATCGTGGGCCTCTCAGTGATAAAAATGCAGTGACCCTTATTTTCACGACTTGAATTTGTGTCATGCATCCTTGATTCATTACATCTATGATATTCTTGTAGCTATTTTATCCCACCAGGGGACAGGCTGAAGGTATAAATTATTTTTGTAGAGATCACGATATCTTGAATAAAGTTGTCTCAATTATCTTATCTCCTAAATCTATTTCATATTATTCTTGTAAATTTTTGGTTCTATTGCAATGTGTAAGATTGTCATTGCTAGCTAGATGGGATCCATTACATTACAAAAGAAAATCATGCAAGAGAAGAAGTGTTGGGTAGCAGTGTAGTGTTATTTCTTTTAAATGTAAAAAGAAGGAAAATCGAAAGCCCTCCCAAGAATTAGTTACGAGAAGAGGAAAGGACATTATTTTTATCTTCCAAGAATCAGTTACAGAGGTGAAAGGGGAAAAGCCTTTATAAACTCATCAGAGGCCCATAGGAGGGGATCTTCCAGCTGTTATGTGAAACAGAGGAGGAGGGAGCAAAATTAATTTTCTTTAATTTGTAATCAATTATCATTTTTATTGACTCAGTTTATGTACAGGGGAAACAAATAGGGATTTTGAGCTTTATTTTATTGGAGAAATGAAGATTTACTTCTAGAATTTTGTGTCTTCGAATATCTTCTTTGACTGCAATTTTCTTTATGTTAATTATAGTCATTCTTCAATGTGTTTCTGTTGTATGTAGCTATATCTATTTTTCAGATTTGTGTCTTACCTAAGTTTGATATGTGTTGAGGGGAATGTAACCATTCTTTATCAATCTGATATCATTCGGGGTTGTGGGATATGTGAACTGTGAGTCATTTAAACTGCATCCTCTTCATTTAGAATTAATATGTCACACCTGTGTCATGGTTATGCATAGCTGTTTGTTTTCCTTTTTTGCTTTCTGGTTAAAAGCATACCTTGTGTTTTTCATTCATTGCATATCCGTTGAAGGTCGCTGCGCCTTGTAAAACAAGTAGATAGCACTTGCAACTAACATTGCAATTGACTCAACTGTTGGTCAGTTTGTCTTTCGTATGGGCAAAGGAGTATAAACTAGAAAAGACAAATTTGTTAACCAACCATATATATATATATATAAACTTTGAAACGTATTCTATTTATGAATTTATTGGCTAAATAACTCCATTTAAGACTTAATATGAATTATAACATAATCAAAACACTATAAAATTTAATAATTTTTATATTCTAGTTCCATCACAAACTAGTTCACATTTTATTTCTAAACTTAAATGGTAATAATTTTTATATTCTAGTTCCATCACAAACTAATTCACATTTTATTTAGTAAATAGACTGAAATTGTAATAAGTGAACAAAGTAAAAATAATCTAACTAATTAAAATAATGGATTTTTAAGTAGAAGACATCCAAATTGTCAAGAGCATTGTAAATGTCAATATACCAACGATGAAGCTATATTTACCATGATTCAATTTTGCTTATTTTTATTAATAATAGGGTGAAATTGAGTTGCCTATTTTAAATATATTATTTTAATCAAACTATATACTTTACAATATACAATCACAATATATAGTATTTTAATATTGTATATTTTAATTAGAATATTAATATTGTTCGTGTATAATCAAAATATAACTATAAACATGTATAATCAAAATATAAAGATAAAGAAAAACTATATTAATATGTGGTATTTTTATTCAAAAGCTCAAGAAACTATATTAATATATGCTCAAAATATACAATCACAGTTCAAAGATAGTGATATGATTCCTAAGAGATAAGTAGAGTATCACTTATTACAAAAAATTGAGTACAACGAGAGATTAGAACTCCAAATGACAAAATGGAGAGAAGACAATCGAGCATTCACGAACTAGGTAACAACCTTAGAACAATGAGAGACTACACGCTTTCCAAGCTCCTGAGGAAGACAAACCTGATAGTTGTTTGAATATCTCGTATACTGATGATGTTTTTTGTTGTGGCAAGCAAAGTTGGTTGCCTCACTGGTAGTTTTCTCAAACATATCATTGATAAACTTGTCCATAATTCCCATAGCCTTTCTAGAAATGTTGATATCAGGGTCCACTTGCTATATAATTCCCATAGCCTTGTTATATTCATTTTTACAATTAATTGGTATTATAGCAAGTTATTGCCTTTGATATAAATTTGGGCCACTTAAAAATATATTGAAAGCATGCGAGTCTTTGAATAAGAATATATCACTTATAAATAAGTTATATTTTAAAATAATCTGCAAAGTGACATTCAAGTTGAGTTATTGGCATCTATATTTTGAATTATTATAAGTAAAACCATTTAAAAAAAATAGAGATAATTTTCACCATTACAATATTTATCTTCGCATCTTATTTCATTCAATTAATTTAGAGTCATTTTATTTTCCCTTGTATTTATTCCCCCATTAACAATGTCTAGGCATTAGATAAGAATAAAGAACAACAACCATTGTTTAAGAGAATCGTAGACGCCAATTTGCCCTAAGTTATGGGAAACATGGTGCAATGCCCAAAATGCAGTCCCATTTCAACAGAAAAAGGGAAAAGCTCACTCCAAATCCCATTCATAAGGAAATCGGTTCTCCTTAACACTATGGGAGGGTGAATCTTTGATAAAGGTATATACCTGGCATATTCCTATAAGCATCCATTACTTTAAGGGGAATAATAAAATAGGATAACTACATGTCAAAGAGTCTTAAATTTGTATGTATATATACATGTCAAAAGAGGCTTAAATTTGTATAAATATATATAACTAATCTAAAAGTATGCATTCCTAGCAATGTTCAATAAAAATAAAGAACTTATGCAAATACCTTTTAAAAGATTTCCTCTACAGCCTTGGACCGATTCCTTAGCAGGGGATTTTTTTGTTTTCTATTTGCACTCCCCTTCAACTTCAGATCTTACAATTTGATATACTCACCTGAGTTATAAAGGCAATTTTTTGTTTGTTCAAACTCCCCTTCAACTCACCTCAAATTTATATTGCCCACCATGAATCAATAAATGCACTAGTAATGCAATTTTAGACTAACTTTAGAAATGGAGTGTTTCCTTCTGTAGCTTCTCATTTAATCTTCTACGGCAATGTTAGCGCCATGCATTACCCTCCATAACTTCTATTTTCATATTTAGCATGGAGCATTTATGGTTATATTATTTTTTAAAATATTGGAATCTTATAAAATTTAACAGAATCTGTGGAATCTTTGAGCTCTTGAACTCCACCCCATGTTGTGACTATAGGAACGCCTCTCGGCGTAATCATGGGCAGTGACATGAATAGAAATAATCCTATCTCTTATGAGAAGTTTAAAAAGAAACATAAAGCTTGGAAGATTTTGAAGGCTGGCGGCCTATGTCATTCATGGAACAAGTTAATGATTATGATCTTAACCTAGCATCAAAATTTGCTCATAAATGGTGCAATAGGGACATTAAGATCAGGGGCATGGAGATGGTCATCTCTGAAGAACTCATTACAAAAGCCATGGGGCCAGAGATTGAAGGGAGGGAGATCTTTAAGGATAGAAAAATAGGGGAAGAAGCTAAGAAGATCTTCATGCGTAATGGGGAGACATTAAGTGTTACTAAGTTGGTTACATGATTTCTTCTGTTAAGGAGCCCTATTGCACTGTGGTCATGGCTATTATGAGGTACATAATATTAGAAGGTAGACTCACTACCTTGTTCACTTACCATTTCACTATCTTGAATCACTTTTATTTCCACCATAAGATCTCCAATCTATTCTATTTGCTTTCTTCTTTGGATGTGGCAATGGAGGAATTTATGAGGGCGTGGGAAATTACCCTGCACATGGAAGCCTTATTCTTCTCCTTGTTAACCATTGGAAAAGAACACACCCTAAAATTAATGCTAGGCATCTCCTAAAAAAAGGGAAATGTATTGACATTGATTCCTCTAGTTTTGTCGAGGATAGTTATGACAAGGTTTGCCTTACCAATAGCTTGGAGGGGGAAGATGCATTTATTGATGTGTTTGATGATCAAAGGGAGAAAGACCCCAACTATGTGGAGTCAAGGATGGTGAAGAGAAAGACAAAAATGTTAAAAATAAAGGTAAGGCTAAAGTGTGGGGGGAGCTGGTGGTTGGGGCCGACTTCACTGGTATCCCTAGCTCGTGCCCTCATCCTTATGGAGAAAACAAGGTTAATCAATGTGGCAGTAACACTCTAGATGGATCCATCAGTGTTCTTAACCAGTTGGTGGATTAGTCAACAAGAATTGTGCAGGAAATGAATATTCATCACCAACTATCCAATTGGTTCTTTATGGAGATTAATTACCTAAACATCAAAATTTATACTTTAGCTTGGAAGTATGAGGGGAAAATTATAGTCTCGAAGGAAGAGGACACGTTATCCCTCAAAATTTCATGCAAGAGTTTTTTGCTTTAAACATGAAGAAGGATAAGTTGAGTGTCAGATTATTGTTACTTGAAGAAGAGGTTAAGGAGGTGAAAGCTAGCTTGAACAAGAAGGGGGGGTGGGGAGGCTCAAAACAATGGAATAACAGTGGTGGTCCTACTACTCAACAAAGAAAAAGGTATAACACTTGTGGCAATACTAACAACAAAATTGGTGATCTCTCTAAGGAAGGTTTCTTGACTGTGGAGCTGGAAGTAGTGGAAATGCTTCATAATTTGTAGGTCTTTTGGCCCTCTATCACTATGTTCTTCTCTTTGTTTGTTGTTGTTCTTGTAGTCTTTTTTCTCTATTTTGCTACCTAGTAGCTCTTTGGTCCTCATTACAACTTGTTGGTTGTGTTTTAGCTATAATTTTGGAAAGGGTTTATGGTCCCTTCAAAACCAACTTATCGTAATCAAAATACTCTCCATTTAAAATGGAAGAACAACCATGGGGGATTAAAAGTGAATGATACTTTAAGAATGTGAAAGAAGAAGTTTCCCCTAATGAGCAAGTAGTGACCCAGAACAATTAGCAAGAAGTCAGCAATAGTGGACATCAATATGCTTTTTCTATATAAACAATACAAAATTTTACATATAGAAGGATTTTATGTCATCACAAATATTTGCACAATAATGATTGCTTATTTTTAAAAGATAATTATGCTTGTACCCACAATTTCTAAATATTATACTTAGCGTAGCCTCATATCAAATTATCAATATAACAAAAAAGGATAGAGAAACAACTATTTTTGGCAACACAAAGCAATATTATGGAATAACAAGATGTTAATTATCTAAAGCAAATGCAGTGATGGCAAATAAATGAAATAAAAAACAAAGAACACAAAAGGAGCAAAACAATAAGCTTGTCATTATCCTACAAAAAACAAGCAAGGAAACCCAGATAGAACAATACCCCAAATGGGAATTGTTAGAACATAAGATGATAAACCAAAAAGTAAACAAGGAAATACATGTGTAAAAAACCAAATGCTCATAGGAAAAGATCATACCACATACTTGTTGACAAAAAAAATCTCATAGGAAAAGATTTAGAGAAAGAGGAAATTTCCAACCCTACTTCAACACCACTTGTTTGGTTGGAAAAACTATTGTAAGGGAGTTATTAAACATCAAAGAGAATGTAGATTTTGAAACAAGGGGCCAAATACAATAATCCAAAGTTGTAGAAATGAGACAAGCAAAACAAAAACTAGAGAAAAACAATGAGATACTTGAAGAGAAAGTGACCAACCTCTAGAAGATGATAGAAGTTAATCAAAATATAGCGCAAACAATCACATGAATATACAAAGTAGAGATTACACAAGAAATGAGCATAACACAAATATAAGAGTTGTAAATAGTGATATCAAGCATAGAAGAAAAGGAGAATGACATATGGAGTCAAATTGAAGAGGCTAGCACATGGGAAAGAGTAGTCAAAGAATCTTAGAGAAACAAAGGGAATTAACACAAAAAATAGATAAAACTACAATTTTTGGAAGAGAGGGAAAGAAGAGCCGATAAAGGCGTGGTTCGATGGTTAAGTCGCTCGGTTGTAGTGGTGGCCACCAGAGTTCAAACCCCCACTGGGCCAACGAGCTCGCAGGCTTTACGCCTTCGTTGGGCCAATGAGCTTGCGGGTTTGAAATGTTCTTCCTAGGGGATGAGGTCCCTTGTGTTGTGGCCTCACCGGTTTATTGCTCCGGGCAAAAGCATTCATGTGGAGCCGGAGGGCGTGTCACACCAGCATCGCAGGTCACGTTAAAAAGTTTACCAGACGCATTTAAATAAAAAAAAAAAGAGAGGGAAAGAAGAAGTAGTAGGTTACCCACATAACTATTAAAAGAGTGAAATACTATGGAGAGAAGGAAAATTCCAATAAGAGAATTCCTTGAGGAAGAATTTTTTGGAAAGGACAAATGTAACAAACATGCAAGCTAGGAAAGGTAAAAGGAGGAAGAGATAAAAATATCTTACTAGTAATGAAAGACAGATTATAAGATACCAATTCTAAGAAACATGGGGTTTTTGAAATGATCACACATTTACTTAGATAAGGGTTTTACACCAATACAACAAGAAAATAAAAGAAAGGAATGGGAAAAAGTGAGAATAGCTAGGTCAAAAGAAAAATTAGTATGGCTAAAAAATGGAAAAGTATGTATTGAAAATAGGATGACATGTGACAAATAGGGAGACAATGCCCACTAGGAGCAAGTAATTATGGTAAGTTAGAATTGCAAAAGTTTCCCTTTTAGTAGAGGTCTTGGTCTAGGGTCCATAGTTGAAAAAAATACTTGTTCTTAGGGAGACACATGAACATGATAGTTACAAAGCCTTAGATTTTGTGAGGCATGCAAAAACATCAGTTTGGAATGAAATTACTAAAAGGGGGAGAGTACATGGAGAGGTGATGATAATCATAAAGGAAAAACAAGGAAATTTTATACAAATAGTTTGAAATGGACTTGCATAAACAATACATATGGTTTTAGATCACATCGAATGGAAGAACAATTAGTATAGCAACATGTTTTTTTATAGTTTATAAGGGGTTCTATATGGACCCCATTCCTAAAGATTAAAGCGTATGAAAATATCACATCAATATAACTAGGATGACAAAGCTTCGATCTAAACCACTAGAAGTACCAATCACATACAAAGCATGATAAATTATAAAAAAGGCACCAAGAAGTAATAAAAAAACAACTATACAAGTCATACACCTAGATAAGATGAAATGAATCCCTAAATAGAAAACACCAAGAGTGCTAATAGACAAACCTCTCACACCACAAAGAGAGCTTACACAATAATCACCAACCACAAAAACCTAAGAGGTTAAATGCCAACACAAGAACATCAACTGAGTAGGAGGACCAAGAATCATAAACATTGTCATTACCCTATAGCTCCACAATGCCCCATTTACCCACTCTACTACTCCCTCCTTCCCAAAAACTAGCACTACCACAGACAAAGGAAGAGACCCCTATGTTGCCACTAGAAGAAAAATCTTAACACCATTTATCAATTATGTCTGCTTATTGGCTATATACATCACATTATTACCCAACAATGGGGGTTGAGATCATTCACCACCTCCAAGACCCTTGGAGTGGGTGATCTAGATGTCAATCACCACCTTCATGATGTCTCGACAATAATCCCATAAGAGATGCATTTAATGGTCAACATAAACTAGCACATTCTTCATTTAATTCCATTCTTCTTCATTCATAAATACCATGGTAGTTTATGATTCATTTTATTCCACATGGGAGACTGATATTCCTCTAGCATTAGCAACTTACAAATCCACTCCTTAAGAATCCAATCTAAGACCTTGGCTTCCAACTAAGTAGAGAAGTCACCCCTGCTACCACAATAATGGGTTACACTTTCTGGGACACCCTGATTTTTGATGAAATCACATATTTTTAGAAAGTATAATGATTTAAGCCTTGAAAGGTTCCATTTAAAGGATTTTAATTGAAGAGGGCTTGATCAAACCCCCTTAGATTCAAACCCCCTTGGATAAAACCATGCTAGTTTTGAACCATACCTATAATGGAGTCTCCTCTACACCTATCAAAATACTGATAAAAAACCACTTTTGATTTACCTTTTGGGGGATCAAATGAATTCATTTAAAATTTATGTTTTGTAAGTATGTGGTCCTTATTATAAGATTCCCAAAAAGTATAATTTTATTTTTTATTTCTTGTGAATGTAGGATTTTCAATGAACATCAAGGTCTTTGTTTCACACATACAAAAAAATAGGAAAATAGAGAAAAAAATTCTAAAAAATACATGTCCTTTAGGTATTGATGTCCTTATTCCAACAAAAAAAAAATTGAATTATGATACATACAAAAAAGTTATGTTGGACAGAATATGCCTATGTCTAAATTATAATTGGTTTGACTTCAAAACTTAATTAAAAAATATATATTCAACAAAACATTATGAAACCAAATGCATCCTCTAGATATCGGTGTCACTAATCTAAATTCAAAAGAATCAGAATTTTATCCTTTGTAGAAAAAAAATTATGTGCAACAGAATACACATCACTTTAAAAAAATGTTGTTTACTATTAAAAACTAGTTATCAAAGGAGACACAAAAAAATTTACAATTTAACTCCAATTTTTTTTTAAAAAATATATTTAGAATCTACAGACAAAATCTCACAAATCACTAGTTTGCATCATCTTCAAATTCCTAACGATTTAGCGGCTATAGGTGTCATAAAGTGAAGATTTAGCTCAAAATGTTGATTTCAATGTCAAGTTTGGCCAAAAACTGTAACCCATTATTATGGGATGACCTTTAAATAAATTTTTATTTTGTTCCTTTGCTTCTCTTCCCATTATCCAAAACATCTTTGACTTTTAAACAACCTTTATTACCTCCATTACTCTTGGGTAGGAGCAATCAAAGGATTCCTCTAGTCAATAATTCAATACCACCCCTTGCAGAAAAGAGTCACATGGACCCTTCTTTCTTCCTCTAGCCATGGTTGCCACACACCAATGCCACCAAAAAGTATACACCACACACAAAAAACTAACCCACAACCACCGTCTACACTTAGCCAAACACATATTACTTTCATTTGGCATGTTACCATCTGCCTTAGTTAAAGAACCCCTTTGCATAAGTAGCCTTGTTGCCTAAATAATGAATAGGTATGGGATCAAAACTTATAATATTTTCTTAGTTGTTGAGCTAATTTATAGTAAATCTTTTCAAAATGGTTTCTCTCACTCTTTCTTCGGATAACCCTAAAGAGGCTAATAGTGTGGAGGTTGGACTAGTTCCAAATATGGCATTATCAAGAAGATTAGGTGTGGAATCAAAAAATGGGGAGGGACCATTTTTATTACCTAGTTTGATCTGGGCCCCTCCTTGGAAACACACAAAGTTTTGGTGGCCCCTATAACTCCTTAGAAATAGGGATTGGAAGCAAATATTCAAGTCAATGTAATCTACTATCCTATTTGGGAAGTGTCTAAGGATAAGATTATTCTTAATGCTAAGGCTAATCTAAAAGATGCAGATTGGCTATAAAGGAAGTCTCAAGATTCTCAGTTGTTGCACTAGCATATTATTATGTGTATGAGAGAACATCTTATTCTCTCTATAGGTAAAGAGTTGTTGTCTAAGGAATAGAAACTCTCCATGTGAGTTTTAATATGTAATTTTAATGTTTTTTTGGCCAAATCTAGCCAATCTACATGCCTAGATTTCTAATATTTGGAGTCCCAAATTTTAAAAAATCAATAGAAATAGAAATAGAAATATATATATTCTCTATGAATCAATAGAAGAGAGATTTTATTTTTACAAATGAACTATGGAACTAGGATAAGCATGTTTTACTGGTAAAACCTTAGTTTATAGGATTTAATCTATTAATAGAATCCTTTTCCATTGTACTAGTATGGGTTCATATACCCAATCTTCCATTGTAGTACTAAGTAGATGCATGTTTTCAAGGTATATGGAATATCTTAGTTAGATTTTTGGCTTTGGACCTAGAAATGGATGCACTTGCTCACTCTACCTTTATGAGGGTTCAAGTAGAGTTAGATTTATCTAAAGGACTTCCAAATGAAATTTGATTGGAAGTGGATGAAAGGATATGGAATCAAGTACTAGACTATGATAATGGGCAATGTCATTGTAGGAAATATTTTTAAATAGGGCATATTGCTTCTAAATGTAAGGTTGGAAAGCCACACTTGGCGAAATTGGCAACATGGTGAAAATCATCTAACTATTCACATGTGTTTGTTAAAAGAGCATCTCCTTCATCTTTTTATGAATCAAATAAGTCTACATTGTACTCTCGCTAGAGTCTAGTTGATAATGATCTACCTATAAATTAATCAAATGTTGCAACAAAGAAGGCTAAACCTCCCCCCTTTCCACCTCATTTCTCAATTGTAGTTTGTTTCTCTCCTGCTATGGGAAATAAGATATTAGAGGATAGGGGTAAGTTTTTGGCTACTTCAAGTATGGTGGAGAATAAAAAGAGAAAACAATTTCAGTTAGATGCCATCTATACAACAAGATAAAAGTATAGAGAAAGAGTGATAGATATCAAAGATTCCAACCCCTTACAGAATGCAAAATTCTAAAAGAGAAGTTAGGCTTATGAAACCTCAAGACCCACTCAAGGGTAACGATAGGCTAAGAATGTGATCTCATCATTTCTAAAAAAATTTTGGGCTCACTAGTCTTTTGTCCTCTTCAATTATGTTCTCTAGATTCTCCCAATCTATTGTGAAATCGAAAAATAGATTGGGCATTGGGTCTATCATGATCAAATGATTAATTAGATGGTTTTCCACTCTATTTCCTTCACATAGAACATGAATAAAAGAAATATAAAAAAAATCCTTCTTATTAAGCTACATAGCCTCATCTAGCAAAATCTTGGTTTATCAATTGTTATAATTCACGTTATTAAAACCCATAATAACTACTTTGAATCTCCCTCCATAATCATATTTGGGAAACCTCTCAAATTTTCCATTTGTAATCCTTCTACCACTATAATCCATTGTGCCTCATTATTCTATTGGTTCCCAAGAAACCCTTCTCATCTCTAAAGATTACCCCAACACCCGCCTTACTAGAATTACCCTTTGATGCACCATTGAAGTTCATCTTTAAAAAACCACCTAGAGGATCTTTCCATTTCACATTTTTCCTTTCATATTTTCATCTTACCCCATTAAAAAGGGAGTATAGTAGCATGCTACTTTGACCCATAACAATCAAAATATATAGGAAAACTAGATTACAAAGAACCATATACAACTTTAGGGAAAGACATTATAACCTACAACAAACTTGGAGAGGTGATGCTAATAAGGGATTTCAACTCCCAAACAAAAAACAAGAAAGATAGTACTTTAAGAGACAATGGTGACATGGACGACAACCCATTATGGCTAGAGGAAGACAAAGATAGAAGGCACTAGGAAAGGAAATCATTAGATAGGTAGAAAAATGTAACATACTTTGGGGAAAACTGCTAGGTTTATGCAACATCATAATCTTATCATATGTAATAGCATGAGGACATGGTCAATGTCAAGATGTATACATGCAAAATATATAATGGAAAAATCATGGCTGGCTATATCATATGCCCCTAAGAACTAACCTAAAAGATTACAAAGATGAAAATTAAATAATCATTGATTGATCTCAAATCTTATCATAATTTGATATATATAAAAAAACTTGCAGAGATTCAAACAACACCACAAAAAACACAATACAATCAAAGACCTAAACAAGGGAAAGGAAACATATGTATGACATAAGAAAATTTAAAAAATTGTATAACAGCATTGAAATCCAACTTACTAGGAGTAGAAAAGGGGCAATACAAGCGTCACATGAGAAACATTAACAATAAATTAATGAATGGAACCCAAGATGCACTAAACAAGTGTAAGAGACCTAAACCTAGGAAGGAGAAATGAATTTTTGGTTTGATGAAGAGTGTAAGACAACAAGAAAAAATTTCAAGGAGCTAAGGAAGATGACAAATGAAAAATGTACATGCAATTGGTGAAAACATAAAAAAAAGATACATGAAAATTAGGTGAGAAGGGATAATAAGGCTTGAGAAACATAACCCTAAATATTTTTAGAAATAACAACAAACAAGTAGAAAGAAAATAGAGAACAATATCACATTAACGTGCAATGACTAGATTATGCAAAGTAGCTTTATAAGTGCAAAGAAGATAAGGATACAACCCCATAAATTGGCACACAAGTAAATGTGTTTACCATAATTGAGGTTAAAAAGGTATTAGCAAGATAGTTAGTGATAAAGCACTAGACATAAGTGGTTTATAGGTTAAATACTTTATATGGGCGATTTGGATCACAATACCTTAAATAAGAGATATTTTTAACAACATTTCTCGAGAAGGCTTTCATGAGCAATCAACCACTAGCCTAGTCATATCCCTTTTTAAAAATGGAGAGGTTGATAACCCATCAAATAGAACTATTATGATGAATCCTCTCATGGAAAAACTACTTTGAAGTATGGTTGAATGTAACATTAGCTACTGGGTCAGAAAATAAGAAAAAGGAGTAAAAGGGTAAGCAAGCTTCAGACCAAAGCATTTGACTAAAGATCATTGCATCAGTCTTAGACATTTAATTAAAAAAGGTTGGGACAATAAAAGTAAAAAAGTTTTCTACTACTTCATTGAGTTCAATAAAATATTTGATGTATTCCTATAAGCAAGCTATAGGACAAGATGGAAGAACTTGGAGTTCTAAAGAATATAGAGTTATAGTCCATTGACTTTATGAGAAGGTTAGAGCCAAATTTAGAACCCACACTAGATTATCAAAATTCCTCAGCAATAACATAGGGGTTAAACTAGGATGTTTATTATCTCCTACTCTATTTGTCCTATACATTGACAAACTAGAGGAATGGACAGATAGATTAGGAGAAGATGAGGTCTTGGTAGCTAGTTATGTGATAAAACTCCTTTATGTGGATGATCTTATTTTGGTTGCAACAATAGTCCAAAGTTTAAAGGATCATTTGAAATCCTTGTAGATCTTTTTAAATAAGTTAGGATGTCATTCAACACCAATAAAAATATGATATTTATCTTCTTACACTAAAAGGATAAAAAACATATAAGCTTAATATTGTAGGGAAACCCACTTGAGATAGTCACATAATATAAATAATGTGACTGGTTGGGAAACTTTCATAACAAAGAGAATCCAAAGTGGGTGAAGAGCACTATACTCTCTACAAAATAGGTGAAAATATGTTGATTTTTATGATTGTAAAGCCACCAAGGTCTTCTTTGGGTTTATAGTAGTGACATTGGCACTCTATGGGTATGAAGTGTGGGCTAGTGGTATGTCAAATCTAAAGTGGAGATGAATTGAGAGAATTCAGAACTACTCTATCATGATCAACTTCAAGATTATAATTTTGGTTTCATGCAAAATAATACTAGCAAAAGTAGGTACTTTTTTTTATAGAAGAAACAACTATGATAATTTTCCTAGACTATATAAATAAAATAGAAAACATGGAGGAGGATAGATGACCAAAGTTAGTAATAAGAGAAAAGATTAATAGAAGAAAGAGGAAATAGATGAATCAAAATAAACTATGGATGAATATTAGGTTATCAACCTACAAGAATGCTCAATCACCAATCAAGAGATAAAAAATTATGTGAGGTAAAAGTTTAAACTAAGCATGTGGACAAAGCAACTTAGGAGGAAAAAGTAATACTATATGACTGAGTTCAATCCCTTATGCAAGAGGGACTCCCACTTGTTGCTACAACACAATCTCTTTATAACACAAACTCATATTCAACCACAATAAGATGCAAACACCAATCCTTGATTTATTTTATTTTATTGAAATCTCATACATCAACAAATTACACAAATCTTGGCCTTCATGGCCTCTCACAACTACATCCATCTGCAAATTCTCTCATCACTCCTCTCTTGAATCTCTTCACAAAACACTCTCATCTGCTACAAATGTACTCCACAGCTATTTTCCAACCATCCTTCCCATATGGCACCCCAATCCTTTCCTCAATATGTAACTCCATTTTTCCTTGACTCTGTTGTCTTCTTTTCTGTGTTGGAGCAACCTCTTTCATTTTTCCTTTCAATAGAATTTTTCTCTAAATTTTTGCTCACAAACTCAAACACCAGCTCCCATTTTTAAACGTCCCAATTTGGCGCTCTTTTCTTCATCCCAAAATTGGTGCCATACACTCTCTGAATTTTGTTGTTACAACCTATCTAAATGAGGTGTTTTCTCTTCCCCTTGTCAGCTACAAATATTTATTAAATTTGCCCCAAAAATGGGTGCTTCCCCTCCTCTATTTTTCCATGTACCTTAAGGAAAATGATTTCATTTAAATCTATATTTTTTAAACCAAAGAAATGGTGCCCAAAAATGATTATTTTCCAGCAATGGAAAAGGAGTTTCAAATAGGTTCTTATCCCTGTAGTTGTAGCTCCCATTATTATGGTCAATTCATTACTCTAATTTAACCCCAATAAGGTGTTTTCCCCCTTCCACGCTGGTTGTGTAGAATATAAATAAATTTATTAATTTATCTTTGTCTTCTAAGTGCCAAACCTCACATCTTCCTCTTTTGATCTTGTACAAACATATTGAAAAAGAAATTTCCTTTTGCGACTTTGGCCAAATGTACGGGAGTGCGGAATTGAGTGCCGGTAGTGAAAAACTCAAAGTTCTCCATTTCTCTCAAAAATTGGTAAGTATGCTTGGAATGACATCCCAAGGTCTCCTGCAAAAGTATTTCATTCTAGCCTTCAAGGATTTCAAAATTTAAAACTTTCTGTAAATTATCAACCTCCAATAGAAAGTTTTAAAATCTCCAAAATGGTGCGACATATGATCGCAAAATCTTTGCCAACACTATCAAAATACCCCTAAAAATATTAAAATATACCTATGAAAATATTTAATGCCAAACCTCACCAATCTTGTTGAACAATAGTTTTTGTGAAAACTACCAATGTGTGCCGAAACTGAAAATATGGCGAAAACTGAATTCTTGCAAATCTGATTGTGCAAAGTGTCCCTAATGTTGAGAGATGCCATATGAAACCCCAAAACAAACCAAAACTGGAAGAACAACAAACTTAAACTATTTTTGGTTGATGATGATCGCCAATCCACTCAGATGCCCCTGCATCAATCCCACTTATGAACACCACCCAAAAACTTACACAGGGGCAAAAAGAAAATGGAAAATTAAGATTCTTATAGCCCAATTAATGACTAGATAACACCAACTTGGATACAAGATGGATAGGTGGAAGATTCCAAAAGAAAGTTGGGAAGAGAGAATATCTAGTTTTTGCACCTTGGGAAGGGTAGAAATAGATTGGAATTATATCGTGAAATGCTTGTGTATGATGACATTTGCAAAAACTACCAAGACAACAGGTACAAGGGATGTCTTTGTCTACCATATTTAGAGAAGGAAATGTTAAAAGTAGGTAATTTTTAATCAAAATCCACATTAGGAGAATGAACCTTCAAAAGCAAAAAATAGTAGAGATTCAAAATAGGTCTTTACTTCTCTACCCTCTTTTATAGTAGTGTCTCAGTTCTTTGGTTTTTTACTCTTGGGGTGCCATACACTATTTTAATCTCATGGAAATTTTTAAAATCTCTATCTATCTATATATTTATCTTCACCTTCCCCTTTCCTCACTCTCCATAGCTGCTCTCCCCCTTTCCCATTGTACATGACCTACCTATTACCATTTACATGATTAAAATTTGTAATGGGCATGTCTATAAGCAAAGTAGCCTAGGCTATAATTAGTTTTTTGTGATGCATAATGAAGTTATTGTAAACATGAAAAGTGTATCCTTGCTATAAATTTCTATTAATTTTGAACTCACTTTAACCTTTTGTATTAAATGTAATTAGCTAGAATCCAAGTGGCATAATTATGTACACAATTTGGCATACAACCCATACCTTAGACAATTATAAGTCTAGATTATCCCATAATGGTCTAGACCTATGAGTATATAGACAAACTACAACACATGAATTATTGGTGACAAGCCAAAACAAGAGACAATAGGCTACAAGAAACAAGTCTAACACCTAAGGAATTGACTTAGATCAATTAGTTGTGGGTCAAGAGGAGGACTATGTGGATATCTACATCTTAATTTTAGTTCCCCAAGAACTCTAGGCAATTGCTCACCTCTTTTAATCCTCTCTTATTCATCTAGTGCATTTAGTTGATCAATGATTAAAGAAGGGATAGAGTAGAAATGAATGCCAAATCCCTCAACACACACAAAATGTCTAATTTAGACCACAAAACCCCTTATTATTTTATGGTTGGGAAGTTACATAGGTTTTACATAGCCAAATTGTGATGTGTGAATACCTAAGCTTCAATTTTATTTTACGAGTTTTCTAATGTTTTTATTTGCTAATGCTTCTAAAAAAGAATAAGAAACATAGTGATTCAATTTTAGTCTAAGAGTCAAAGGACAACCTTGTGTGTAGCAACACGGTTATAAAGTGGAATAAATGGAGATAGTTTTATGTCCATTCGATGTTTGGAATCTTTGTAGGAGAAGTACATCATGAGAAGATAAAGCATGTGGTTGGTGTGAAGAATATGACATCCTTCATTAATATTGTTGGAACATATAAATAATTATAGAGGCTATGGTAGGACAACATGTCCCATGATCAAGTAGGGAAAACATCCATCGAATTTGCTAAGGTGCCTTAGAGAGGTACAATACATGTTAATGGTGGTTTTATAGGGTTGAAAGTGTGGGCCTATAATAGAACATATTCTACATTATGATTTGAAAAAATAATCTCTACCCCAAACTATTTACAGAGGTTATATTTATATAGTGATTGCCAACTAGGTCAAGTAAAAGGTTGATAGATGGCATGTGTGTATGGTGCACTTACCATGTGGCCAGGGTTATTTCATTTGTTAAAACCATATGGTGTTAATTGGTTAGCATAGACATGTGGAGCAGATGTGTCCAAGTGTTAGACATGTTTGGAATTGAACTAAACATATTTGTGTAGATGTAACTATTACCATGTACAAGTTGCACACGATACAAATATGATGTAGGAGATGGTAATGTAGTTTTGAAAGGTAATGTAGACCCTTGATGTTGCATATCATGACTAAAGAGTGTGCATGCATTGTTGTCTTAATCTTTTTTTTAAACCAAAGGTGTAGAGCACCTAAACTATATATATATATATATATATATTATAAGAGGTAGAAATTACATAGATACAACTCTTAATTAAATAAAGTTGATTACAATATACAGAATACCAAAACAAGGCTGAGAAATCCCCAAATTTGACCATCTAAACCAGCAAAAACATACAAAGGGTTGATATATCCCCAGATATAACCATATAAACCAACAAAAAACATACAGATCCATGAAACCAAATGAAGAATGAGATCAAAATACTATCAAAGCATAATAGTATACAACATAACAAAGAGGACTATAGCCAAGTTACACAGGCTATTCATTAATATATATATCCTGATGACCAACAATATCTTCATTAGTGTTGTCTTCAACATTGTATTCCATATCATTCTAAGGTGGATTACAGGTTGAATGAGGAGCATGACTGCATTAAAGACATCTTATACCTGGTTAGCAACTTCCTCACCTATCTCACGATGGTGCACATGGAGGGAGTTGTGAATTGTGACTGGACATGCGTTATAAATAGTATGTTTAACAGAGCTATAAACATAGTGGAAAACATGAACATTTTGTATCTCAGACAATTTAAAAAAACCTCCCACTTTGGCATGGCAGAAATTAAACAAATCATAATTTGATACTGCATTGTCAAAACCCTCCTCTGATATCAAGTAGTCTTGAATGTATGTGAAATCCACCCTTTTAACAATGTCAGCATCCTAGACGAGATCCATGAGTTTTGACAAGAAACATGACATTACCTAGGAGTAGTATACCATGTGTGGGGTTTCATCAAGAACATGCCTTCTTGTGATTACACGAATGGCTTGTTCTTCCTCCTGTGTGTTGAATTTGAACACTTTAGCCAACATGTCTATGTCAAAGCCCCTCAAAATAGGATACTCCCATTTGTGTATGGCCAAGAACATTTGCCTATAGAGTTGTTGCTCCATTTAATAGCCAAATCAAACCAAAATGAATACAACTGTAAATAGGGGATGAGCATTTAACAAAAGATTGGTAGGTAGGATAATCATGGTGAGTTGATGGTAACACAATATTACATTTAAGGAGGATCAATTCACAACTCTTAAATCAGCTAATGAGAGGAATTAACTGAATTGAAAAGATTGTTTACACATGCATAGCTAAAGATCCAGCTGCCAGATGATAATTTGTATATCTTGGGAAAGGTAGCACTAATGATTGGTACTGCTAAGAGAATATACTATCCACGTATCCCATAGTGACAAGACTAGAATTCCAACATGGGAATTTCCATAAATCCCTTGCCACATCACCATATAACATCTGATCTAGCTAGAACTTCAAGATATAACCTACATTCAAAAAATATTAGTACTAAAATTTAAACTTTGACCATCTCATTACTCAAGATGTGTTTGTTCTAGAAGGTTTACAATTAATTAGAATCCCAATCCCTAATTTCTTCCACTTGATCACACACCATGTTAGCCAACACATCTTCCAATCTATTTCCTTCTCTGTAAGAGTGTTTGATTGCATAAGATTCAAACTATGATAGAAGATGCCCACAATCTTGAATGATATAGTCAATTTTCCAATTTGAAGGTGCATGTCTATGAATTGAATGCTTCTGGACTATATTTACTATTCTAGCATAAAATCACCTTCAATTTATAGTTTTCGAACCTTAAATCTTATAGCAAATTTTAAACTGAAGAGACCTAGTGTCTCAAATTACTGCTTGGAACCTCATTTTTTTAATCGTTGGTTTTGTCCATATCATTCACATGTTCTTCGTTCATCGGGTTGACATAATACTATCGGCGTACCCATGTTGGGCTTAAAGATGACATGTGTTCTATGATGGTAGTGGCCATCGAGAAGACTTCCTGTATCAACATAGATAGAAGTAGTATCGCTGATGATCTATGTCTTGTTGATGATGTGGTCAGCATGAGTCACTCCGATGGAAGACCATCTAAGTGAGTAGCTTTATCAGCTCAGTGGTAATGGTTCTCACCAATGAGCCTGTCATCCTAATGTTCGGTAAGAAGTTATTCATCGGCGCAATGTAAAGTCTTTGGGCCGATGGCAGAAGTCTTTCCGATGAAGGTTAAAGATTTGAGCATCGGTGGGACAAGGACTTATTGTTGTGAATGGTGGAGTTGTCGCTGATGGTTAAGGCTATACCGATGAGGCTTTGATTGGCATCGTCGGCAACAAAATTGCCAACAATAGTCATACAGTGTGTTCAGGTATATAAACCTGGATGTCCAACACGACTTGATGCATGTGGGACTAATGAGTCCTCTTGAATATGAATAGTTACGATGGTTGGAAGACAACGATACTAAGTTAGTTGGAACGAACAGTTAGGACAGAAGTTCAAACGGTTTTGCTCTGAAGACTTTGGTCAAATACAGACTTGGTGAAGCTATCTATGATTGATGATGAGTTTCGATCATATTGTTCATATTGTAAATGTATAGTGGAAGTGAACTGTTTGTATGATCTGTGAATTGATACTTGAGCAAGAAGGCTGGTATCTTTATTGTAAACTTTCAAAGCTTACTGAAAACAAAGATTGTCTCTCTTGTGGTGGTGGGTTTTTTACTTGAAAGGGTTTTCCCATGTACATTTGGTGTTGTTCTCTGTTATCTTACATGTTTATTCTATTTTTCTAGTGTGTTCATCTGTGTATTTTGAATTAAACGTTACCTATCTGCATTATCCCCTTAGAATTGACATTAAGGAAGCTGTATTCTGCACCTGTGCTTTCCTTACAAGTGGTATCAGAGCCTGGCCAGTTGTGTTATCCTTGTTGGTTGGTTGGGTTTTTTGTGTCAGTTCTGTGAGTGGGAGTTCTGTAGAGGTCTATTTTATTAAATAATATGGCAAGTACATTAGGAAAAATAAACATTGAAAAGTTTAATGGCACAAACTTTGAGTTGTGGAAGCTTAAGGTTGAAGATATGTTGGTCGACAGAGATCTTTGGGTTGCTGTGTTTGGGGTTCAACCTTCAAGCATGAAGCAAGAAGACTGTGACCTGGTAGATAGAAAAGCCAGAGGACTGATAAGATTAAGTTTAGTGGATTTTGTTCTATTGAACGTCCATGAGGAGAAGACAACCAAAGATTTGTGGAAGAAGTTGGGAGATATTTACCAGGGCAAGTCCTTGGTGAATAAAATTTTCCTCAGAAAGAAGTTGTACTCTCTAAAGATGGATGAAGGAGCATCTGTAGCAGACCATATGAACTCATTTAATACAATTGTTGCACATTTGACTTCTATAGGTGTAAAAATAGCAGAGGAGGACTGCTGTATGCTTCTGTTATGTTCCTTACCTAACTCTTGGGATCATCTTGTGATGGCTATTGGAAGAACAACAACCATGTTTACAACTGAAGCAGTTGTTGCCTCGCTGTTATTTGAAGAGATGTAGAGGAAATCTTCAGAGATGGCCAAAGAGGCCCTATCCGTTCGAGGTAGATCAAAGCAAAGAGACAAGAAGTCTAAGTCCAAATTAGAGGGGAGATCGAAATCTCCTGGAAAATGTCCAAGGTGAAGTGCTGGAATTGTGGGTAGAAAGGACACATCAGAAAAGACTACAAAGAGGAGAAAAAGAAGAAGAAGAAGAACATCTCTGACATTGATTCTTCTTAGAGTGATGTTGGTGCCTTCATTGTTGCCTTGGCAATGTCTGCATCTGAAGATGTATGGCTGGTGGATTCGGGAGTATCTTTTCATATGACATCTCACAGAGAATGGTTCACTAAGTATGAACTGTATGCTGGTGGGAAGGTGTTCCTGGCAAGTGATTCGACACTGGAAATTGTTGGCCAAGGAAGAGTCAGAATCTAGTTCCTGGATGGCAGAATAAAGGGAATGAATGGAGTATTACACATACCAGGTTTGGCTCAAAATTTACTTTCTATTAGCAAGCTTAATGATGTTGGAGTGCAAGTTACTTTTGTGAATGGTGGTTGTAAGATGACTAGAGGTTCTATTGTATTGGCAAAGGGTGAACGCATTGGAACTTTGTATAGGTTAGATCCTAAACCAGTGTGCTGTAATAATGTCTCCTAAATCTAAAAAGACTACTATTGTAACACATGATGCAAACTCTATGGAAGTTAAACTTCCTGGAGAGAAAACAATGCTCTGGCATCATAGACTTGGTCACATAGGTGAAAAAGGTTTAAAAACCTTGAAAAACAAAAAATTGGTAGATGGGCTGATTGATTGTAATCTGGAGTTTGATTTCTGCGAACATTGCATATATGGAAAATAGAACCGTGTTTCTTTTTACTCTAGTTGTCATAAATCTTCTAGTCTTCTGGACTATGTACATTTTGAAGTTTTTGGTCTAGTTGATGTTCCTTCTTTGTCTAAATCAAGATATTACATATCATTTATTGATGATTATTCAAGGAGGGCATTTATATATTTTTTGAAAAATAAATCAGAAGTGTTTAGTTGGTTTAAAGATTTTAAAATCTGGTGGAAAATCAGACTGGTAGAAAAATAAAATGTTTGAGAACAATAACGGTGGTGAATATTGCAATGCAGATTTTGATAAATTTTGTCTTGATCATGGAATTAAAAGGCATAAGACTACACCTTATACTCCACAACAAAATGGAGTTGCTGAAAGGTTGAATTAATCATTGATGGAGAAAGCAAGAAGTATGTTGAGTTATGCTGGTCTTGAACAAAGGTTCTGGGCTGAGGCAGTTGCTACAGCTTGTTACTTACTAAATCATTCTCCTACTTTGGCATTGGTTGATAAGACGCCTATGGAAGCATGGTCTAGAAAGAAGCCTTCTCTAAGACATCTTTGTGTCTTTGGTTGTGAGGCATATGCTCATATTCCTGAGGTAAAAAGATCCAAGCTGGATTACAAGGCAGTCAAATGTATCTTTATTAGCTATGGAGTCAGTGTTAAAGGGTACAAGCTTTGGAATCCTGAAACTAAAAAAGTAATTTACAGCAGGAATGTAATTTTCAGAGAGCTGAAACCTTTGGCTATTGATCCTCAGCTAGAGAAGATAGAAGAAAAGAAAGAAAAGAGTGTTGTTAATATTCCTTTGACCCCTGTAAAAGAAGAACAACAAGCACCAAGTGTAGATGATTTAGAAGTGAGTTTGAGTAGCTTTGAAGATTCAGATCCAAAGCAAGAACCTGAATCTGCACCTCAGCTATTGAGGTGATCTACACGTGAAACAAGACAACCAGATAGGTATGGATTTTTAGTACTTGATTCAAGTTGTGCCTATGCTTTGCTTACTGATACTGATGAATCCAGGACTGTGAAAGAAGCCATTAGTTTACCAGATTCAGATTCTTGGTTGGAAGCCATGGATAACGAAATGTCATCATTGGAGAAAAATGGAACCTGGGATCTGGTGCCCTTGCCTAAAGGTAGAAAATCTGTGGGCTATAAGTGGGTATTTAAAAATAAATATGGTCCAGATGGTAGTATTGAAAAGTATAAGGCAAGACTGGTTGCTAAGGGGTATTCCCAAAAGGAAGGTATAGATTATGGAGCAATCTTTTCTAATAGTTGCTAAGCTGACATCCATTAGATTTCTGTTGTCACTTGCAGCAGTGTATGACTTTGAAATTGAGTAGATGGATGTGACGACAACATTTCTTCATGGAGACCTTGAAGAAGAAATTTATATGTCCCAGCCATAGTATTTTGTGGAAAAAGGTAAAGAACATCTGGTATGTAAACTTAAAAAGTCTCTTTATGGCTTGAAGCAATCTCCCAGAATGTGGTATTAGAAATTTGATACGTATGTTTTATCTTTAGGATATGTGAGATCTAAATTTGATCATTGTGTCTATTATAAAACTGATGGTGATCAGATTCTTATAATTGCACTGTATGTGGATGACATGTTATTCATTGGCAATGGTAAGGGAATGATCTCAGATTTAAAATCTTAGTTGTCCTTGAAATTTGAAATGAAGAATCTGGGGGTAGCGAAGTACATTCTGGGAATGGAAATCAAAAGGGATAGATCAAAGAGAAAGCTTTGGCTTAGCCAAAGCAAGTATATTACCAATGTTCTTGATAAATTTAATATGTCTGATTGCAAACAGTTAGTTGTTCCAGTTTTGCAGGGAACGAAACTATCTATTGAAGATTGTCCAGAATCTTCAAATGAAATTGATGACATGAAAAAAGTGCCCTATGCAAGTACTGGTGGCAGTTTAATGTATGCAATGGTCTATACTAGACCAGACATTGCCCAAGTAGTGGGAGTTTTGAGCCAGTTTATGGCAAATCTAGGCAAATCACATTGGGATGCTGTGAAGAGAGTTATGAGGTATTTAAAGGGAACTTCTGACTATGCTATTTTCTATCATGGAAACTTAGTTGGATCTCAGAACTCTATCAGCATTCAGGGATATGTTGATTCTAATTGGGCAGGGGACATTGACAGTAGAAGATCCACTAGTGGATATGTATTCACATTAAATGGTGGTGCTATCAGTTGGATGAGCAAGCGGCAGGCTGTAGTCGCTTTGTCCACAACAGAGGCAGAGTACATGGCAGCTACTCGTGCATGCCAAGAAGTTGTTTGGTTGAAGAGGTTGTGTTCTGATGTTGGGTTTGATGCAGGGCAAATACAAATTCATTGTGACAGTCAAAGTGCTATTTGTCTGGCAAAAAATCCTACTTTTCACGCTAGGACAAAACATATTGATGTCCAATATCACTTTGTTCGTGATATGGTGGAAGACAAAAATGTAAATCTGGAAAAAGTTGATACTTTGGATAATGTTGCAGATGCCTTGACTAAACTAGTGAGCACGAACAAGTTCAAATGGTGTTTAGATGAAATGGGTCTTCGGGCCCATAATTCTCAGTAATCATATGTAGATTAAGAGGTAGCAATAATCTCTTCGACAAGTGGGAGATTGAAGAGACCTAGTGTCTCAAATTACTGCTTGGAACCTCATTTTTTTAATCGTTGGTTTTGTCCATATCATTCACATGTTCTTCATTCATTGGGTTGATATAATACTATCGGCGTACCCATGTTGGGCTTACCGATGACGTGTTTCTCTGATGGTAGTGGCCATCGGAAGACTTCCTGTATCGGTGCAGATGGAAGTAGTATCGCTGATGATCTATGTCTCATCAATGATGTGGTCGGTGTGAGTCACTCCAATGGAAGACCATTTGAGTGAGTAGCTTTATCAGCTCAGTGGTAATGGTTCTCACCAATGAGCCTGTCATCTCAATGTTTGGCAAGAAGTTATTCATCGGCGCAGCGTAAAGTCTTTGGGCCGATGGCAGAAGTCTTTCTGATGAAGGTTGAAGATTTGAGCATCGGTGGGACAAGGACTTATCAGTGTGAATGGTGGAGTTTTCACCGATGGCTAAGGCTATACTGATGAGGCTTTGACTGGCATCGTCGGCAACAAAATTGCCGACGATAGTCATACAGTGTGTTCAGGTAAATAAACTTGGATGTCCAACGTGACTTGATGCATGTGAGACTAATGAGTCCTCTTGAATATGAACAGTTGCGATGGTTGGAAGACAGCGATACTAAGTCAGTTGGAATGAATAGTTAGGGTAGAAGTTCAAACGGTTTTTCTCTGAAGACTATGGTAAAATGCAAACTTGGTGAAGCTATCTATGATTGATGATGAGTTTCAATCATATTGTAAATGTACAGTGGAAGTGAACTGTTTGTATGATCTGTGAATTGATACTTGAGCAAGAAGGCTGGTATCTTTATTGTAATCTTTCAAAGCTTACTAAAAATAAAGACTGTCTCTCTTGTGGTGGTGGGTTTTTTTACCTGAAAGGGTTTTCCCACGTACATCTGGTGTTGTTCTTTGTTATCTTACATGTTTATTCTATTTTTTTGGTGTGTTTATCTGTGTATTTTGAATTAAATATTACCTATCTACATTATCCCCTTAGAATTGACATTAGGGAAGCTGTATTCCGCACCTGTGCTTTCCTTACATAAACCTGCCATTAGAGCACTAGCTTCAGCTTCATTGTTAGTACAATGTCCCAACTTAACTGCTTGAGCTGAATCACTACACCCTCACTGTTTCAAAGCACACAACCTACTCCTGATAGCCTAGGATTTCCCTATGATGCTCCATCAAAGTTCATTTTGATAAAACCGTCTAGTGGTGGAATCCACTTAATCATTGATCTATCAACTTTTTTCTGCTTTTGGAAGCAATCTGAGGGAGGGAACTTGAGGTATTTCCACTTTGAAATAACTGATGAATCCCAGAAAGTCAAGGTAAGGGAAGCAATGTCAGCTTTAGCAACCTTTGACATGACCACTTCGTATATGGATTTCTCAATATGATCAATGACTTCTGTGAAACTAGATATGTACTTTCTGAAGATTCTTCTATTTCTTTCAAGCCATATATACCAAATGATAATGGATGGGGAGACCAACCATAAATAAGAGAAAGTAGAGTCTTTATGAAGAAGGGGCCAACTCTAAAATAAAGAAAGGAGATTGTTGGGAAGAGGGGCAAACCAATGAAGTTTTTAACACAACCATCTCCAATAATGAGTAGAAAACTTACAATTTAGAAGAAGATGATCAGTGGTTTCCTCCACTTCATCACAAATAGGACATTTGAAGGATTGAGAGATTCCTATTTTTGATAATCTCTGACTAGTGAGGATCTTGTTCTTTAATGCCAACCATGAAAAAGCCCCTGCCTTGGGTAGACACACATTGTTCCAGCACATGTGAGATGGCTAGTTTTCATTATCTTCATTGCAATTGTTATAAATAAGAGCCTTATACCCCTGACTCACTAAATATTGACCTGAACTTGATGGTAGCCAAACCAATTCATCCATTTTTGAAGAGAAATTTATCCTTCTCTTAGCCAACTTAGAAGACAAAGTAGATTTAAGATGTTGGGGAAAGGGGCAGTTCACAAAACCTTTCCAAACTCTCTTAGTAGTATCACTCTGCAAGACTACATAATCTTTCACTTTAGCACCCCACATTTGTTTGAGCACTATTCTTGCTTGAGAGAGAGAGTCAATATGAGCAAGGGGTGGGTGCCTATTCTAAGAATCTTCCTAGAATAATACTTTTTCTCCATTATGTATCACCCAGGAGAGATGGGGCAATATGACCTCTCAATAATTGATTATAAAATTCCACATTTTGGACCCATCTAGAGGATTTGAAATCGTGAAAATTCTATTTGGGGAGGAGTTATCCAAGTACTTATTCTACATAATTCTACACCATTTCAAATGAGGCCGAGCATACATTTTCCAAGTTAATTTGGCCCCCAAATCCAAATTGTGTGCCTCTAAGTTTATGCTAAGTTTATCTCATGCAACCAAAGCTATTTTACTATCTTTCTCTGAAGGTCTTGTCTAGAGAAATTTTTTAAGACTTTTCTCAATCTCATGCACTATCCCTTTTGGTACTTTGAGAACTGACATCAAACACACAGGAACAATTGAGAGCACTGATTCAATTAAGACCTAATTCTACCTGCAAGTGTTAACCATTTCCCCTTCCAAGAAGCCATTCTCTTTTGAATATTTAAAACAATTTTACTCCAAAAATCATTTTTGATAGCCTCTGAAAATAGAGGGATACCAAGGCATTGACATGGGAGAGTAGCAGAACTAAAACTAAGAATAGTTGTGATTCTAGGTTGAATGGACAAATTGTGGTTTAGGAAAAAAAATAGATTTAGAAGGGTTAACCTATTGTCTAGACATGCTACAATTCTGATTGAGAGTTCTTTTGGTAGTTTTGGCCTCTTTAACTGAAGGATAACCAAACAACAAGGTGTCATCCACAAATAATGCATGGGAAATGGTGAAGGGAATGCTTGGGGTTGAAATACCTTTCCAAATCTACTGAGAGTTTTGAAATGAAATAGCCCTTCTGAGAGCTTCAACCATAATTATAAAAAGAAAAAAAGAGAGAGGATCACCTTGTCTTATACGCTAAGATGAATTGAAGAAGGCAGTAGGGTAGCCATTAACTAGTACCAAGAACTAAACTCTAGAGATACATGAGAAAATCCACTTACACCATTTATGAAAAAAGACAAATTTGGAAAGGACTTGACCCAAAAAAGCCCAAGAGACTTTATCATATGCCTTCATCATGTCTATCTTGATAACCATAGAAGGAAGTTTATGTTGATGAATAGAATGAAGAACCTCATGTACTACCAAGGCACCTTCAGCTATTTCTTTTCCAGGTACAAACCCACCTTGTTCCATCAAGATGATTTTTGGGATGATAGCAGCCAACCTCATGGTAATGGCTTTTGTAAAAGTTTTGTACAAAGTATTACAAAGAGTTAAAGGATGAAAATTAGAGAAAGAGGTTGATGAAGGTTTCTGATGGGGAGGACTATGGACTTAGAAAACCTATCTTGACACAACACTTCAAGACCTATGTCATATCCCAAGTCTCCCTACCAATTTAAGTTCTCCTAGACATTTTCTACCCCAAAATGTCTAATTCAACCTAAGCAATCTATTGCAGAGGTGAAAGGCCTATTTTTTCTGTTCTTCCCAATACAAACCTTGCTTTCTTGGCATGAGGCATTCTTCTTTGTCCTCACTACTTCCAAGATTTCCAATTTCCAAGGCTTATAGCCTTCTTGAGCCTGTTATCAACCCTCCTCTCTGGGTCCAGGGTTCTGATTGCTTGGTGCTCAATTCCTCCTACTCTATTTTTCACCCCTGCCTTTTTAGACTACAACTTGCATACCTAGCCGGGCTATAGCATAGCTCGCCTAGGACAAGTTCTTATTGTCTCTCATTGACAATCCAACCACTAACACCAACAGGAAAACAAGAAAGAAGATCTCTGCTTGATGGCCCTCCATGACTGTACAGGGAAATTGTAGGGACATCAAGACAGAGACATTTTGTACAAACAGAAACAAAAGAACAGAAACAAACTGACTACTCTACTTTAAATCGAGTTATGCAAGAATTTTATAGACAGTGCACAAATAGATTCAAACTGTCAATGTTCTTATTCTGAGAGTTCTTTCCGTTTACATTCGATGACTGTTCTCCAACTTTTTTCTTCCAACCGATTTACAAAAGCAAAAACTAGTTTTTATCTTATTTGTCCTTTTTCTATTATCAGACAGTTAGGGTTTTCTGTCTGTTCAGTTAGGTTTTCTATGCATCCTTGAACCCATTGGTTCACATACATTATCAACAAAACATGCTCTTCACTCACCAATCATACTTCCCCTGTTGACATGCTTTCTATCGCGATACATTCCCCTTTGCATGTACATACAATTCCTTCGTGCAATATGTGGACCCGCGACCTTCATTTTCCAAATGTATGTTCCTTCGCATATACATTCATTTGTATCATACAATATCAAAATATGCATTCACTTTATCATCGGCAAGATAATCTATTGTCTTATCGACATATACATTTGCTTTATTCATCGCCCAAACTTACTACACACTCCTCCCGATATTCATTGTATTGTCTTCCCTTTCGGCAAGACTTCTTTCGTCGTTCAGATTTTGAACCTGTCTTCCGATCTTCATCTCACACCAATATGCCTCATATCCACTTTGCTATCAGCCAGATCTCCTATCGTCAGCCACACTTCCATATCTTCTCCCGATGTCCATTCTTACTCCGACGGATCCACATTGCATATACAAACAACACTTGCATGCATCTGGTGGGGTCCACAACTTACACTTCCCTATGTATCTTACGGTTAATGTATCTCTGTTCATACATTCGCCGCATACATTACTAATATGCAAGAGGTGGGACCCATACTCCTCAATCTTCCCTTGTATCTCACGACCTTGTATCTCACGAACTGTATGTTCGTTCATTCACTTGCAACATACAAACCCCCCGATATGTAAAGGTAGAAAACATACAAGTTGTACCACCATACAAGCTATTCTGCCATACAATTGATGTATACACATGACATGTCTTCAACATGCAGATGATGTATATACACAGAATGCATGTTCATGTTATTAAACCCAAATGAACCCACTCCTTCATCGGTCCCGTGCCTTCCTATTTGCAAATCAAAAACATCACACCAAAAATGTGAAAGTATATACATGGGCTCCAAGCCCTTGGTGTTCTTGCACCATACTCCCCTTGCGCGGAAAAAGTCAAGTCACCTTCGGTGACAACAAGGCAAAATCAATGCCCCACTTCTTGAACTCAGACTCTGCAACCCAGGTAGCCTCTGCTTCAGGTAAATGTTTCCATTTGATCATATGCTCCATGTACACGCCATGTCTGGTCTGTTTCTACACTTGAGAATCCAAAATTTTCTCAACCTGTGGTTTGAGTGTAGGGGGCAAGGTTACATCACTCACTGTCTATGCAGCCTCTGAACTAGATCCATTTCTTACTGGATGAGGACCTTTATAATGTACAAGGTCCTAAACATTGAACACTGGTGAAATTGCCAAGTCTGCTGGCAAATCAATTCTATAGGCATTGTTGCCATACTTGTTCAGAATTCTGCAAGGACCAATCCGTCTCATCTATAGTTTAGTTGGCATCCCTTTCTGCAATCTGGCTTTGTTCAAATGAACCATGACTAAATCACCAAATTCAAACTGAACATCCTTCCTGTGTGCATCTACCCTATCTTTGATTTTATGGGTATTTTCCATCAATGTCTTCTTGACTTGGTCACGAATCTCCTTCATAGACTGTGCAAAATCCTCTGCATGACCACTTCTATCTTCCATGTCTCCAAGATATCGGAGTTCATATACACCTCGAGGATGCATTCCATACACTATCTCAAATGGACTTTTGCCAGTAGTCCTATTCACACTATCATTATAGGCAAATTCGGCCTGATAAATGACCTGATCCCAACTCTGTCCATATTCTTTCGTCAAACACCTTAACAGGTTGCCCAATGTCCTATTCACCACTTCTGTTTGGCCATCTGCCTGTGGATGATATGCTGATCCAAAAGATAGGTTTGTTCCTAACCTCTGCCATAAAGTTTTCTAGAAGTGTCCCATAAACTTAGCATCTCTATCAGACACGATGCTTGCTGGAAGTCCATGAATCCTTATGACCTCTTTGAAAAACAAATGAGCTATATGACTAGCATCATGAGTCACCTTACAGGGAATGAAATGACTCATCTTGCTAAATCTATCAACAACTACAAAAATACTATCAAAACTAGTCTTAGTCTTTGGTAGACCAACTACAAAATCCATACTTACACAGTCCCATGGTCCGGAAGGTATGGATAGTGGTTGATACAGTCCAACATTTGAGGAAGTTCCCTTAGCCTTTTGACAGATGATACACTACTCCACATACTTTCTTATATCTTTGTGCATCTTCGGCCAATAGTAGAACCTCTGGACTAACTCCAATGTTTTGTTCAGACCAAAATGTCCACTCAAACTGCCATTATGCTTCTCCTATATGAGATTTTCTCTCATGGATCCTTTTGGTACACACAACTGTCCACCTTTGAACAGCAATCCCTATTGCAATGTGTAATCTGCAAATTCACTATGAAAGTGATTTTCAAAATCTTGACAGACCTTGTATGCTTCAGCAAAATCTTCATCCTCTTTGTAGAGGACTGTGAACTCTTCCATCCCTATGCTTCTTAAATGCATCTCTTGTACTGTAAGCAACCTCCTGCTTAAAGCATCTGCTACCTTGTTGAGCTGTCCCTTCTTATGCTTAATTGTGAATGTGTAGGGCTGTAAGTACTCCATCCACTTGATATGCCTATGGCTTAACTTATCTTGTGAGTTCAGAAAACTCAAAGCTTGATTGTCTGTATATACAACAAATTCCTTAGGTAGGAGATAATGCCTCCATTTTCTAAGTGCTTGGACTAGAGCATAGAGCTCCAAGTCATATGAAGAGTATCTGCTCTTTGCTTCATTTAGCCTCTCACTGAAAAAGGCTACTGGTCTATTCTCTTGGTTGAGTACTGCACCTACTGCGACATGACTAGCATCACATTCTAAAGTGAATAACTTATCAAAATTTGGTAGCACTAACACTGGCTGTGTGGCTACTTCTTTCTTCAACAACTCAAAACTCTTATTAGCTGCTTGTGTCCATTGAAACTTTGTTTTCACTCCACTTTTTATTGTATCAAGCATGGGTGCACAAATAGCACTGAAATTCTTTATGAATTTTCTATAAAACTAATGAAAACTTCTCACCTCAGTTGCTACTCTGGGAGTGGGCTAATTCAATATGGCTTCTACCTTTGACTTGTCCATTTTCAATTCTCCTTTGGACAACACAAAACCAAGGTATACTAGTTCCTGCTTCATGAATTCACACTTCTCCAAATTTATGATTAGTTGTTCATCATATAACTTTTTCAAAACAGTATTTAAATGTTCAAGATGCTCTTCTTTAGTTTGACTAAAAATCAAGATGTCATCTAGATAAACAACTACAAATTTACCTGTATAGTCCTTGAGGACTTCATTCATGAGCCTCATGAATGTGCTGGGAGTATTTGATAAACCAAATTGCATAAAAAGCCATTCATATAGTCCTTCTGTGGTCTTGAAGGCAGTTTTCCACTCATCACCTTCCTTGATTCTGATCTGGTGATAACCACTTTTCAGATCTATCTTGGTGAAGTATTTATCCCCTCTTAAATAGTCCATAAGATCTTCAATTCTGGGAATTGGAAATCTGTACCTTATGGTGATCTTATTGATAGCTCTGGAGTCTGTGCATAGTCTCCATGTTCCTCCTTTCTTTGGTGCCAACACTGTAGGCACTGCACAAGGACTTATGCTTTTTCTAATCAATCCTTGGTCAATCAACTCTTGTACCTATCTAGCTATCTCCTTATGTTGTTCTGGAGTCATCTTGTAAGGAGCTTTGTTAGGCAGAGATGCTCCTGGAATTAGATCTATCTGATGGCTAATAGTTCTTTGTGGAGGTAGTGTTGCTGGTGTTCCATCACTAATGATGTCCTTATACTGTTCCAGTATAGTCTGTACCTCTTTTGGGACCACTACCTTTTTATCTTTTTGCTCCTCCTTAGGCTTTAGTATGATAGCATAGCCAATACCATCCTCCTTAAGAGTGTTCAAAAACTCTTTACCACTCACAATTAAGACATTAGGACTTTTTTTCTTATTTGCTTCTTCATCTTCCAATGATTGAATTTTATAGGTGACACTATCTTTTTGAAAAGAATATGCATTCTTCTCACCATCATGTATGGCCTTCCGGTCATATTGCCATGGTCTGCCCAATAAGAGATGACATGCATCCATGGGTAGGATATCACAGAGTACCTTGTCTTTATATCCACCTATACCAAACTCTACCCAAGTTTGCTCATTGACTATCACATGTTGACCTTTATTTAACCATGTGACTCTATATGGATTTAAATGAAGTATTCTTTGCAAATTTAATTTTCTAACTGCTTCATCTGACACTATGTTATCAGTAGACCCTGAGTCTATGATTACTTGACATACCTTATTCATAATCTTGCATCTGATTCTGAATAAAGCTCTCCTTTGGCTTGGTTAAGCCTTCACCGGTTCTTTGAACAAAGTTCTCCTTACCATGATGTTCTCTCCCACTTCTGAGGCTAGACTGACTTTAGGTGATTTGCTGCTTGAAGCATGCTCTTGTACATAATGATTTCTTTTATCAACTCCTTGAGAAGAAGATGTGCCCTTATCAGGACACCTATATGCTGGATGGCCTAATTGACCACAATTGTAGCATTTCATAGTGACAAAGTAGGATCCTCTACCCGATCCTCCTAATCTCCCTCTATTAGATCTCCTTCCTCTGTAGATTTCTCTACTACTACTAGTCTCTCCACTCTGCTCTGTGAGTTTGGATTCTCCTTGGGGCCTTTGATCAGTGTTCCTACCACCATAATTTCCTCTTCCTTTGCTATCTCTACCTCTTCCTCTTAATTTGCTGCTTGACTCTTGTTTCTTCTTGCCCTTCTCCTCTACCTTGAGTGCTAGCTGGTAACATTGATGCACTATTGTAGGGCTGAATAAGCTAGTTTCCTCTTGAATACTCCACCTCAAACCATTGAGATATCTTGCCACTTTTACATTTTCATCTTCCATCACCTTAGACCTCAGGCATAGTTTTTGAAACTTCTCAGTGTATGCATTGACATCTAATCCTCTTTGTCTCAAATTTTGTCGTTTCTTGTGCAATTGGACTTCATAATCTCTAGGCATGTAGACTTCTTTGACTGTAGCCACCATACCTTTCCAAGTAGCTATAGGTTTCTTGCCTTCTTTTTCTCTTTCAGTTTGAACAAATTTCCACCATGTCAAAGCAGCTCCTCTGAGTCTTGATTTAGCCACCTTCACCTTTTGTGCTTTAGTCACTCCATCACATTCAAAGTGATTTTCTATACCTTCTATCCATTCCATAACCAAATTAGGATCCATCTTTCCACCAAAAAGAGGAACGCCTTCCAATGTCTTACCACTCATGGCTTTTAAGGCCTTCAAGAAAGGTTCTTCTTCCATCTTAGGATCAGGTGTGGGCTCTTCATCTTCTACAGACACACCTTTTTCCTTACCTTCAGAATTTTTAATCTTCTGACTGACTTCTTCAATCTTTTCCATCATTACACCTAGTTTACTTTCCATTCCTGCCAATCTTTCCTGTAGGAGCCTATTCTCCTCTTCTTGTTCATCAACCTTCTTTGCCAATTCTGCGTTAGTCACCATCTTCTTGGATGAACCTACAGAATCACTCAAACTTGGTGATGACATACAACTTCTTCTATTCTAATCTAAGAATAGCCCAAATCTTTAACTTGCTCTGATACCAATTTGATGGGGAGGACTATGGACTTAGAAAACCTATCTTGACACAACACTTCAAGACCTATGTCATACCCCAAGTCTCCCTATTAATTTAAGTTCTCCTAGACATTTTCTACCCCAAAATATCTAATTCAACCTAAGTAATCTATTGCAGAGGTGAAAGGCCTACTTGTCTATTCTTCCCAATACAGACCTTACTTTCTTGGCATGAGGCATTCTTCTTTTTCCTCACTGCTTCCAAGATTTCCAATTTCCAAGGCTTATAGCCTTCTTGAGCCCGTTATCAACCCTCCTCTCTGGGTCCAGGGTTCTGATTGCTTGGTGCTCAATTCCTCCTACTCTATTTTTCACCCCTACCTTTTTAGACTGCAACTTGCATACCTAGCTGGGCTATAGCAGAGCTCGCCTAGGACAAGTTCTTATTGTCTCTCATTGACAATCCAACCACTAACACCAATAGGAAAACAAGAAAGAAGATCTCTGCTTGATGGCCCTCCATGACTGTACAGGGAAATTGTAGGGAAATCAAGACATAGACATTTTGTAGAAACTGAAACAAAAGAACAGAAACAAACTGACTACTCTACTTTAAATCGACTTATGCAAGAATTCTATAGACAGTGCACAAATAGATTCAAACTGTCAATGTTCTTATTCTGAGAGTTCTTTCCGTTTACATTTGATGATTGTTCTCCAACTTTTTTCTTCCAACTGATTTACAAAAGCAAAAACCAGTTTCTATCTTATTCGTCCTTTTTCTGTTATCAGACAATTATGGTTTTTTGTCTGTTCGGTTAGGTTTTCTATGCATCCTTGAACCCATCGGTTCACATACATTATCAGAAAAACATGCTCTTTGCTCACCGATCATACTTCCCCTGTCGGCATGCTTTCTATCGTGATACATTCCCCTTTGCATGTACATACAATGCCTTCGTGCAATATGTGGACCCGTGACCTTCATTTTCAAAATGTATGTTCCTTCGCATATACATTCGTTTGTATCATACAATATCGAAATATACATTCACTTTATCATCAGAAAGATATTCTATTGTCTTATCGACATATACATTTGCTTTATTCATCACCCAAACTTACTACACACTCCTCCCGATATGCATTGTATTGTCTTCGCTTTCGGCAAGACTCCTTTCATCGCTCAGATTTTGACCCTGTCTTCCAATCTTCATCTCACACCGATATGCCTCATATCCACTTCACTATCAGCCAGATCTCCTATCATTGGCCACACTTCCATATCTTCTCCCGATGTCCATTCTTACTTCGACGGATCCACATTGCATTTACAAACAACACTTGCGTGCATCTGGTGGGGTCCACAACTTACACTTCCCTATGTAGCTTACGATCAATGTATCTCCGTTCATACATTCACCGCATACATTACTAATATGCAAGAGGTGGGACTCGCGCTCCTCAATCTTCCCTTGTATCTCACGACCTTGTATCTCACAAACTGTATGTTTGTTCATTCACTTGCAACACACAAACCCCCTGATATACAAAGGCAAAAAACATACAAGCTGTATCGCCATACAAGCTGTTCCACCATACAACTGATGTATACACATGACATGTCTTCGACATGCAGATGACGTATATACACATAATGCATGTTCATGTTATTGAACCCAAATGAACCCACTCCTTCATCGGTCCTGCACCTTCCTATTTGCAAATCAAAAACATCACACCAAAAATGTGAAAGTATATACATGGGCTCCAAGCCCTTGGTGCTCCTGCACCAGTTTCTTCAGGATCAAAACAATAAAGGTAGCATTAGTCTCCCTTAGAATAGATCTGTTACGACGAGACTCCTTGAGAGAAAGCCAAATATCTCTACCAATGAAATCCCAACTTTTCTAAAAAAATAGAGGAGAAAAACCATTAGGACCTAGAGATTTATCAGGGGCAAGGAAAAATACCACTCCTTTTACTTCCTCAAGAGTAAATTCCTTAGACAGGGCAACATTATCCTCATTTGATACAAGATTAGTTATATTTTGAAGTAAGCTAGAAGAGGTTGAATCATCAAAATGAGCATTCTGATTTGAAAGGAGTGACGAGAAGAAGTGAATTGCTTCTTGTTGAATGTCACTGGCTATTGTATGCAAACTATTTCACTAATTGAATGAATAAAGTTGTTATGCCTTCTAACCAAAGTAGAAGTATGAAAAAACTTTGTATTGTGGTCACCCTCTGATAACCAAGTTTCCTTGGATTTTTGTCTCCAATAAACTTCTTCCCTAGAAAGAAGCTCCTCTAATTCTTCTTGTAAGAATATTTTATTATGAAAAGAGTCCTTGTTGAGACCAAACTGTATGATATGCTCATTAATTTGTTGAAGTTGTTCATGAATACCTTCTTTTTGAATGAATATGTTCCCAAAGAGCTACCTATTCCATACCTTAATTTTTTGTTTGACATAATGTAATTTCTTACAAACTTGGAACATTCTAGAACCCGCAAAAAATGGAGCATTCTCCCACTAGTGCTTAAGAAGATGTATAAAGTTTGTATCTTTGAACCACATTGCCTCAAATTTGAATGAAGATTTAAAAGACCTTGGGGTAGCTTCTTCTACATCTAGAGAGACTGGATAGTGATCCAAACCAGAGAAAGGTAAAATAGAAGTTTGAAAAACTAGTTTATCTGAGAACCAGTTAGCAGAAAAAAGAAACCTATCAAGTCTTTCTGCTATAAGGAGAAAATCTTTTCTCCTATTTGTCCATGTGAAGTTTCCATTAATAGGAGGGCTATCTAAAAGGGAATTATCATTGACAAAGTCTACAAAATCTTCTATAGTTTTGTGAGGAAGGGTTATACCACTTGATTTTTCTTTAAGGCTAAGAATTGCATTGAAATCACCCCCAAGAAGGACCAACTATTCTTTCAAACTATTCAAAATAGAAGATAGAGAATTCCATACTCTCTTTTTAGCCAATGTAGCATTCAGACCATAAACATTGAATAGCCAAAAATTGGAAAAAGTAGAAGTCACCTTGACTAGCATCCAATTTTGTGTTTTAGCAATATGATCTATTGAAAATCACTTATTGTTCCAAAGAATAGACCACTTAAGCCATTTGCTAAAAATTTCATCTCCCTATTATTGAGATAATTTTGTTTCTTGCAAAAGAATGATGCCCAAACTTGAATTATTTATTTGACACATTATTAGGCGTCTTTTGTTAGAGGCATTGATGCCCCTAACATTCCATGTGAGGATTTGTTGCAAATATGTGCCTAAGTGATGTTGTCATTGATGTCAACATATCCTTGTTGCCATTTGTGTCAACTGTATCCTATTTTGATGCCTATTTTGAAGACTGGATTGTTGACGATATTAAGAAAATTAATAAGGATCAATCTATGCGGACCATATGGCTAAGTAGTGGATAGTCTGAAGAAGCTCCAGTTAAGTTTTGAAGGGTTCGCATGAAGATTTGAAGAAGCTATGGCCATCTGAGTTGAACCAGTTTTACAGTGTTCAGAAGAGACAGAGTGATAGGAAAGAGGTCTGAATTATTCTGGATATGTCAAATGTGATCTACAGATCTAGAGGCATGTTTGGGAAGTTAGTGTGTATCATCCATTCAAGTGGTTCATGGTTTGGAGGTCCATAAGCAATATTTCTAATGTGACAGTCATCACAGACAGTGTTCTTGAGATTCTGGAGGAAGATGCAAGTGATTCTGATGATTTGGAAGAGTGCGGATGTTTCTGTTGAATTCAATGTGCTTGTGAAGGTCTCTGGATTGTGTGACTCCTATGTTGGAGGTTTGCATTGAAGTTTGAGATTATCAATGAAGATTTCCTTCTTGATGTTGTTGTTCTTCCCAGTCTTGGCTGACCAGATGATTCAAGCATGTTGCAGATGATCTAAGAGTGTTTATATGGAGCATGGCATGTTGATTAATAAAGATTTGAGTCTCGGTTATGTTTGGCTGACAGCTTAGTGATTCACACTAAGTCAGATGTTTTGTAGTGCCAACCTTGATGTTCATTCCAAGGTTGATGAAGCGCATAAATACTTATTGATGAGATGTGGAAAATTATCCTTGTGCGAAAATAATATAATCTAAAGAAAGGATCAAAAGGCAGAGCAGAGCAGAGGAGAAGCAGAAGAACAAGAGTTGTTTTGATGAAGAGTTAGAGAAGAAGTATTTGGGGCAGAGCATAAGTTTTGTGAGCATTCAATGAAACTGAACTAGGCATGAAGTAGATGCTATTTCTTAGTTAATTCTTTCTATTATAAAATAAATTCTGTAGGTAGTGAGCCTCTCTTTTGAGCAGTGAGCTCTGGGCAGTGCGCCCGAAGGCATGTGCCTTCTATTTTTCTAAAGTACTTTTAACAGGGTACAAATCTTTGTGGGTTAACCCCCACTGTGGTTTTTCCCTTAATCGGGTTTCCACGTCAAAATCTTGGTGCAATTGTGTTGCTTATGTTTCTGCTCATATGTTGTTGATCCATGCTTTAATGTTTACGTCATTAATCTATTAGTAAGTTAATAAATAAGGTTAAAAGAAGAAAAGGTTTATTTTGTGTGACAATTGATTCACCCCCCCTCTCAGTTGTCTGGTCTAGTTCCAATAGGATTTTCATTGTTGTCTTATCGATGCAATGGGGTTGAATATAACTACATGTTATTAAAACTATGATGTAACAATCCCCTAATTGAATTAGCCTATATGGATGCTTACTAATATAAAGTTTAATTTTCACACTTCCAATGTGTAACCTATTGATAAAATAGTTTTTATAAAAAATCACAAAAGCGAATTTATGTTTTTTTATTCAATAAACCATACAAGTAGTTGTTTAGGGATTTTTGGTCTTCAATCTTTTTAGACTCAACCACTTATAAAAATTATAAAACTATGGGAAAATAGAGTCTAGATATGAATGTAAACTTTCCTTTTCTCTATCTTGCAATGCTAAATGCAAATTTAGATGATTAAATTACAAATTTTCTTTCAAATGCATTGCAACTATTCAAGAATAAAATGCAAGTTTAAACAATGGACTTTCTCTAATGAAAATGATAGCATTGAAGTGTAGAAACTACCTAAGACAAACAAAGGTTCATTTCCTCTTGAAGATTTTGAATAAGATTTGCATATGGGTTCATTATGAAAATTATAAGAAAATAATGAGGTTATTGGTTTTGACTATTCTAAGACAAATAGGAGATTAATGCATAAACTTACTTGCATTCAATCTAGAAATGATGATTCAAATAGAAATATTTAACACACCTAAACCATAAAATATTTAATAAAAAAGAGATTGATATGAGGGTTGGATAGTCATTATAGGGGTTTAAGGGATTGCTTTGATAATGTAAAACACCCTGGGACATTAAATACAAGATTCTAACTTACTTCAAAGCATGGAAATAGTCCCAAGATGATGAGGAAGGCTTGAAATAATGGTAAATGTCTACTTAGATCACCAAGATCATGCACAAATGGTTGTAGCTAAAACAAGGCATGAGCAAGATTCCTATAAATAGATGAATAGAGCTTCAAGAGAGTTTAATTTAGGCTTAATGATGTTTAGAATTAAATTTGCAAGTAAGAGAAGGCCAAAATTGTCAAGAGAAAATCTAGAACAAAGAGATTTGAAGCAAATAGTGGCTACCAACAATAAAATATGCACCCAAAACATATAGAATAACCCAAAACTATTCTAACACAAACTAAAGCTAATCTAAATTATTCTTATCACACACAATATTAATATAATCACTAATTCAAACACTTATAAAAAATAAAACTAAAGTAAAATCTAATTAGATTATTCTATCCACACCTAGAGAATTGAGTTGCAAGTTTCGAGTAGCATTTGAAGTAGATTTATCCTCAAAAGATCACCACATTTGCATCCTCTTCACAAGTAGGTTATTCATCATGATCCTAAGGTTAGGTAGGAACAAAAATGAAGGAAAATAGCAAAGAAAAGAGTGAGAAAATAAATCTACATAATGTTGATGTGTGTTTTGGCACACCAACATGTTGGAATAGTTATAGTTCCCCTACTTGAAAGGTGGCTAGCCTCAAGAGTCTTCTTTTAATTGTGATTTATGAGGTTGACCAAAATATCTCAGCAGAAGAGCTTGTTAGTAGTCCTATTCAAGGGGCTCTAGTGGAATACCAAACATCATTCACAAAATTCAGTGGTTTAACCCAATGAATTCAGTTATGAACAACCTATATGAATTTAATTCAATTTTAATTTACAAGTTTCACACTTCCCACTATTAATCTCAACATCAAATTAAATAGAAAAACAATTTAAATCCATATGATAGTTGCACTATTGTCTTCATAAATTAGAATTATGCAACAAGGAATTTGAAAAGATACTAATCCTTATATGGAAAGAAATTCATCATCATAAAATCCTAACACTATAAATAAGTAAAAAAAGAGAGGGGGGGAAGAAGGAGGGTTAGAGAATCTAAACTTATTTTCCCACACTTCAAACACCATTCAGTAGACTGGCAAGTTTGAATTTAAACCAATCTTCACATGACTCGATGTGTTGTAGTCAATACGTAAGACTATGTGATCTTGAAAGGAGAGTTAGACCACAAAGTCTCTTATCCAACACTTGTTACATGGTGCAAGTTGAGTAAGTGAATTTAGTAGCAATGATAAGAATATATTCTTTAAATATTTTTTAAACTCATTGAATCCATGATTTAAATGTATGTTATGAGAGAAAACATACTTAGAGATTTGGAAACCCACAAAGAAAAAAGAAAGCGAAAATAAAAAGTTGAGAAAAAATGCATTGTATTCAAATTTATAGGTTTCCAACCCTTTACAATGTAATACAATTGCAAATATATAGGTTTGTTGGATGTGTTAGTGTAAAAATAAACTTTACCTAGCTAGTCATTTCTAGGTCCTCTTCACACTAGTCTTCTTAAGCTTACTTAGATGTTGTTTGGAGCATTTAATAATATACAACTATGTGCATTTAATAGTTTTGCACTAGTTCTCTCATGTCATAGCATTAAAACACTTGTCATCTCACAAGCTTGTCTTACATTCATTTATTAGTGGTGTCTAGGTGCATTTATTGGTTGTGTCAGTTAGTTTGTTTTTCCACTATGTCGGCTTTATGCCCTATCACTCCACCTTGCCTATATAAGGGAGGTGTCACATTTTATATTTAAAATTCAGTTGTGTGAAGTCAAGCTCTACAACATTTCTTGGCAATCAAGCTTTGTTGTTGCTTGTCTCTTGTTGTGGAAGGTTGTTGTGATTGCAGGTGATTTTGGGTCTCCTTGAGTCATCATCAAATCTTACATAGTATTAGAGCTTAGATTTGTGGTTTTGTTCCCTTGATTCAATAGATTTTGTCAAGATTTGTGTGCATCCTAGAGTGAATTTGACCTCACTGTTGTGATCAGAAGGTGCCAAAACCTAAGAAATGCCTGTTCAAATGCTAAATTTGGAGTTCAAAATTTTTTTGGTGTTTTTTTTGGGTTTTGATTTTTATGTCACCTACGATTCTGTATATTGTATGTTAGTACGGATCTGTATTGTACGATATTAATCGTACACCATACCTCATGTGTCATTGGCTTTGGCTTTTGTTATCCGACGATTTACAAATCTTTTATTCTACAGATTTCATGTTTACACAATGGTTAAATAAAAGGAATATTTGGGTGACATATTCTTCCTGTTGCGCTAAGGGTGACATCATCCATTCAATTTGTTTTACAAAGGGGTCTAATCAATTCTTTGACCAATGTGTTTTTGTTTTGGTTGTGGTTATTAACCGCTAGTTTAACCACTCGCGGGTAGTGCTTTTAGGAGTCACCACCTAAAGAAGATGCCTTTGCTACGGACTAACTCTCCTCAGCCTGGCACCCTCTACTCTGCCAGGGAGCCCCACTTGACAAAATTGCCATCCTCTACCAGATTTGGCCATTGTTGGCCCCAACACTACTACCACCTATCATATCCTTGCCAGGCATTGTGTGGGCAGTGCTTTCAGGCATTGCCACCAGGCCTAGTCACCTCCACTGGCGTTAACACTGACCACTCTATCCCAACAACTACCACAAGTAGTTTTCGCCCGACACCCTTCGCTCTACTAGGGAGCTCTACTCTCAATTCCACCACCATCCACCACATCACTGCATACAACTAATGTTTTCTACCTGAGCACCACTCAGATCTATGACCCATCCACCACCTAACCCAGTGGAGCCACTAGTGGCCACCGGAGTGTCACCTCTTACATAGGAAGGGGTCTATTTTGCCTCTTTTCATGCCTGAAGGGGGGCTTTTTTTGTTTTTTGCCTAAATGAGGAAAATGAAGTCAGTTTTTCACAAAAAAAATATTGTCACAAAGATGGTTCCACATAATTTTTGATGGTATGATTAGTTTTTATTGATCTTTATGTTTAACACCTATTTTTGTTGTATGAAGTCAAGGCATTATTTTCAACTTCCGAGCTTGTAACTTTTTGCCACGATCTCTGATTTTCATGATTCTTGTGGAGTTGGAAAGGTATTGAGGAGCTCTACACAACCATCCATGAACTTTTTCAGATTCAGCCCTATGTATTTTTTATTCAATTTGTCAGTTTTATGGCTTCTAATTGATTACTTGGGCATTTTGGCTCCTGGAGAAGTGTTGTTTGCTTCTATTGGCTTCATTTATCAACATATATCTGTTTTGGTGTTTTGATCTCTAATCATTTGAGGAGGTATCATGGGTTTTTCCACTCATCCTTTTGTGGTTAATCTAACTAAGGATAATTATGAGTCTTGGCAAAAAGGTATCCTGAGACATCTCATGTGGATTCATCTTTTGCCTTTGTTTTATGGGCTCATACCTAAACTAGAAACACCTCAAAAGAAGTTTAATTGGGGACTTGATATGGATCATATTGTTGGAATAATTGACACTACTATTGATTATGACACTAGGTGGAAGCTTTCGATCCATGATGGACCATGCACACTTTGGATTCAAATTTGGGAGTTGTATGGAGATCCTCATATCTTTATATTTCTAAATGATCATGTTGCAAATTGTCTCATTCCCCTTGATGATGTAGACAACATACCCTATGATGATGATACTTTATACGAGCTTGAGTATATGGAATATCTTGATTCTTTAGATTCAGATACCTCTCTTGCTTCCTCTTCTCCTCCTATTGAGATCATTGCTCTACCATCACCTGTTGCTACATTAGAGTTCAAAGATGCTTCTTTGAGAGCTTCCAATGATTCTATGCAACAGGACCATTTCAATCTTTCTATGGGACTCTTGTCTTGCAGACATATCATCTTTGTTTGTGGAGTCTCACATTTCTGATTTGGAGGAAACATTTGAGGGGTTATCTCTCCTCTTTGATGATAATTATGGAACAACTATTGTCAGACCATATTTGTCTTTAGAGCTTGATGATCTTGGATTTTCCTATTGTCTTAGATTGTTACATTATTTGATTAGGCAAAGAGCACTTGATTTTGTGGCATCTTTTGATTATAACATGTGGACACTTGAGCAGTTTTCAGAGACATCATACTTCATGAGACTTCTTCCCTCATCTCTTGTTTTGGATATGGATTTTTTTCTATATACAAAAGTGGATTTTTTTCTTTGTAAGGGGAGAAATGTTGTTTGCAGGCATTAGATCATGTTTTCTCTCCATGCATGCGCAATTGGCATAGTAGCTACTTCATTATGGGGGGGGGACATCTTGTCTCATTCATTCTCTCCTATGGGGGATAATTCATTGTATATTCATGATGGATGTTGTCCTAGGGGGTTTTGACTCCTCCTTCCATCACTTGTACATGTTTTTTTATGCATTTTCATTTTTGGAGAGGAGTTTTTTTCCATGTGGTTTTCTCCTTTTCTCTAGTTGAGATCTATTGTTCATGAGTACCTAACATGGCCTAGTAGATGAGACTCATTCATGCATTAATTCTTAGTTTGCTTCTTCCTAAGTTACACTTAAGGGGGGGTGTTGGTGTAAAAAGAGACTTTACCTAGCTAGTTATTTCTAAGTCCTCTTCACACTAGTCTTCTTAAGCTTACTTAGGTGTTGTTTGGAGCATTTAATAATGTACAACTATGTGCATTTAATAGTTTTGCACTAGTTGTCTCATGTCATAGCATTAAGACACTTGTCATCTCACAAGCTTGTCTTGCATGCATTTATTAGTGGTGTCTAGGTGCACTTATTGTTTGTGTCATCTAGTTTGTTTTTCCACTATGTCGGCCTTGTCCCCTATCATTCCACCTTGCCTATGTAAGGGAAGTGTCACATTGTATATTTAAAATCTAATTTGTGAAGTCAAGATCTTCATCATTTCTTGGAAATTAAGCTTTTTTGTTGCTTGTCTCTTATTGTGGAAGGTTGTTGTGATTACTGGTGATCCTGGGTCTCCTTGAGTCATCATCGACTCTTACAGTATGGGGAAGGTGAAAAGTCATTCCCTGCAAAAACTAAAAGAGACAAAAGTACAAATAGAAGATCAAAAGTTATTTGACTTTGAATTTTTTCATTCTTTCTCCTTATTACATTCTATGAAAACTTGACATGCAAATGTATGTCATGTGACTAGTGCACACTTTAGCCATCTTTCACATTATTTTGTAAATATGTAGCAGAAATATCTAATGCTGCTTTCACAACATTAAGATCTAGACCATCAAAATAAACAAGCTTTACATCAATTTTGATGAATGCATCCATCAAATTCTTAGGAGTGGTTTATAAAATATTCCTTCCTCCTCATATGAAGGCTATTTAACCCTTCCATCTCATATTTGACTTCATAAGGCACTAAGGCTACATGGTACATTTTCATCTGATAGGTGCTCAAATGGTAGTAGTTTGTTTCTTAAACCTCAGATTAAATTGAGCATTTCTTACAAAGTCTTCTAATCTCTCTTTATGTTTTTACAAATCTCTTAGTCCTTCTGCACATGCCCTTCGGTTAAATGAGATCTTGGATTCATGTGGGGTCAAATTCACCACTTCCATCTTAGAATCCATAATTTTGGCATCCTGGATTGTTAAACAAGTGTACGTACTATGGAAATGGGAAATGAAATTCCCTTCACCTTTCTTTCGAAGCATATTTTTTATACCTTTGCTAATTATTTTTATAGCTCTAATACTATCAATTTATTGCTCACATATTTGGGGAGCTTGTATGATGCCTTTTCAAAACCCCTAACTTCTTATGTATGAGAATGTGGAAAAGTGGATATATTAGTTTCCCCACTTCTTCATGACATCCATAGCTTTAGAACATATTCTCTTGGTGAATTTATTCTCCAACGTTTTAATAATATAGAAAATTAAAACATCATTTACTCTCATAAATGATTTAACACTTTCTCAAAACTCCAACTATGGGTAGTATTTGTATACTTTTTGCTACCTCATTCCCATGACTCCCTTGGTTTTGAGTCCATCAAATTGTTGCCTTTTGGATAATGCATACACTAGGTATGAAGTCATTAAAAATACTTATGACTCATTGCCATTGTACAATTGTTCATGTAGTTTTTCACTAATGAAGGCGGCCTAGTTGATAAACTCCTTTTTGGCAAGGATCTTAGTAATGTTCTAAAACATCTATGTTTTGAACTATCTTGTCATTTCTTGCCCTATGACTGTAAGCATTAAAAAGTGCATAGGCCTACATGGCATTCATATGCGGATTTGGTGGTCCATCTCATGACCCTTGAAGGTGTGAATTATACTTCTCTCATTATTTTCACACTTACTAACATGTCCTCTATCCTATTTAGCCCCTTGATGATTTTTCCAACCTTCAAATTGAGTTCTATGACTTCATGCTTGTCAATGAACCTTTTGCATAACCTCAACTAAAGGGTCACTCAAGAGACCCTAGGGTTGCCTAGGTGACTTATCCCTAAGTTGTAATGTCAACCAAATGACCTACCTTGGTAAAAAGGGGACCTAGTTCCCAAAAGGGGTGACCCTATCATCTTTTGGCATGCATGATTTCTTTCAATTCTGCCTAGTTTACTTTTTTTTTTTTTTCTAATTGAGAGGTCTCTCCTATCTGACTAAATCACCACTCCCACTAACTATTTCTCTTATCCCAATTAGTTTATTATTCACTATCAATCAATCTGTAGTGATCTCCCAATCAATCTCTTGTCCTATCCCTATTAGCCTTTGTGATCTTTTAATCAACTCTCTAGTTCACTCCCAATCAACCCCACCATTGGTGTTGCTTCTCAACCTATAAATACTCCTCTCCTCTCTTGTTTTACAGGAGGCTAATTTTCTTAACCTTCGTAGCATTTTTATTCTTGTACAAGACCTTGTGAGCTTTTTCCATTTTTATTAGCAAGCTTCAAAGCGTCAATCAATCCCAATTCCCTCATGTCCATGTCTTTTCCTATCATCAAGTGGAGGACCCAATTACTCCAGAGAAGGAGATAGATGATACTGAATCTCTAAGGACAAAATCCTAGCATTGGTGTCCATCATTCATTTACAGTTTCTTAATGCTAAATAAAAAGGTACTTTAGAGTAGTAATTAGGAAATACTCTTGCCCTTGAGAAAGTAAAATTCTTATTTTTCTCTTGGTTAGATTATATTTCATTGCTTTTCTAGTTCTAGATTCCATTTCCTGTTATTGTAGAATATAAATATTTTTCTTTCTTTAGAGTAATTTACATCCAAAATTGAACCACAAAAGATCAAAACATTAGTAAAATTGCATCTAGGAAAAATTCATTTAATATTTCCATTCATAAGAGATTTCAGTTTCATGTAAATAGTAATTAGATCATCTTTAAAAGTTGGAAAAAACACAAAAGATAAACTAGATCAAATAAAGAAGCAATCTCTCAATCCCATCATGAGGCACACAACTTTCAATTTTTAATTCAATCAAATGGTAAATCCTTCAATTTCAACACAAGGCACACTACTTTAAACGAAGCATTCAACAATATTCAAGTAGAAGGAAAGCCCTTGATTTCATCACAAGGCATGCAACACACAAAATTTAAAACAAAAACCAAGTCTTCGATCTTCCTCAACTTAGCATTCACACTCAATGTTCCTTGGAGTGAGAGAATATTGGATCAAATCAATCTTAGATGAGATAATGGAAAACATGTCAGCTCTAGTAAACACTACAAAGGAAATCACTCAGGAACAAATAGAGCTCTTACATAAAATAGAGAATTATATAATTAGGGCCGACATTCTAAGGATATTTATATTCAAGGCCACATCATAAAATAATTTTATGAAGAAACAAGATGAGATCTAGAAATCATAAGAGAGGTAGGGAACAATAATCTCAACTTATTACAAGAACTAACCTCTCAACTTCATCAATCAAACAATGAGAATCATAACCATCAACCACACACACAAATAACCCACATAAACAATGCAACTATCATCTATGGTGTTCTTCTTCCTCACAACAGAACAACCCCTTAGTCCCACCACTGCTCGATTGGCTCTTGCCACAAGAGTGGGAGTGACTGGGTGGGTGCCTCCAATAAGGGGATGGTTCCATGTGCTGTGTCAGGGTTTGAATCACTCACGTTATATTTGGGTTGATTCTAAATATCATGTATTTTGGTGAACTTGACGTGAAAAACAAATCCTTCTGGGTAAGCTTTTTCACATTTCCATGCTCTCTTCTATTTCAATTCATCATATCTCTCTTTCATGACCACTCCACTTATTCTATGGTGATTTTTTCACCCTCAAAATATGGAAAAACCCCTCCAACAAAGCTCTTATCCCTTCATTTGATAGGTACACCCCCTCATATCCACTAGCTCCAATTTTAAACCATCATGACTATGAAGACTTTGATTTAGATGGGGCTCAACAAGAGCCCCACAATTTCTTAACTTTCAACAACCCAACTTGGACTCATGACATGGTCATCCAAACCAAGGTAGAGCATGTCGAGTGCTCATTCAATTTGAAATTCATCAATAGGATTGTCCTATTACAAGCTATAGGGAAACAACCACCCAAAAGGACAATTAGGTGTGTTACTAGTATAGAAACTTGCAAGATATTCATGAGGCTTAAGAAGATCTTCACGTAGCCTAACAAGCTAAGTGATCTACAACAATCCAATATCAATTAGAAAACATTATCAAAGAATGAACAAATGGGGCTACCCAAATGTAAGACAACCCACTATAGGGTGGTGAAACTCAAAGAATACTGCAACACCAGTTAACCTTATAGAAACCTTGGTCCAATAGATCAAGATGCTCAAGGCTAGAGTGTCAAATAGCCTCAATAAGATAAGATTGAAGAAATACCTAGAATCCAAGCAAATCCTTTCACTACTAGGGTCGAGCAATATTAGGAAAAGGGTGGTGTACACTTTGCACAAGAATGAATTATTTTAATTATGTAAAAAAAGTTATTTGTGGTGCATCTTAGGGGATGTGTTTAGCCACATCCTTTGTTTCCACATTCGGTTGTTACTGTCCTAACCGGGTGGCTTGCATGTTAACTCGTTGATCCTAAAGTTCCCAATGGTTGTTGTTACCCCCTCGTGCATGCAGAGGGCGCCCCCGTAGGGAACTTGTTTGGTGGTTTGGCTGAGTACATGGAATTTTTAGATTTGTTCGTATGAGCACTTTTGGTATTTGTCCAGCGCACAAGATCGCTTCTTTCAATATTTATTTAGGTCCACTTGTAAAGTTGTATGTAACACTGGTTAGATATTTTGTGTGGGAGACAAAATAAATATTTAATATTAGGAAAACTTAGTACCAAAAAGTAAATGAGGGGTTCCATGGTTTTGTGCTCTCATGGTTTTGAGACACATGGTTTTGCCAATACCACAAGTTATATTTGTCTGAGCTTGATTCTATAAAAGAAACCACTAAAAATTAAATTAGGGGGTCAATGGTTTTGTTCTCTCATGGTTTTGAGAGACATGGTTTTTCCAATACCACAAGGTGTCATTTGTATTGAACCCTCTTGTAAGTGCATATGTGAAGCATGGCATGGGATGTGTGGTTGCTTGGACACATGGATGATCCATTGGAGGAGCTTGATGTTTTAGAAGTATTCATGGAAACTTTGCAAGTGTATTTTAATGTTTTATTGTTGCATAATATATTGAGTGTGGATGATTGTGGAGGTTGGTTTTTTCCCTTTTGAGGGTTTTCCTAGGGTATATCTTGTGTTATCTTGTGAATATTTTAATCTTTGCATTATGGTTATTCTATAAGCTTGTATGCAACATTTTCTCTCATAGGGTTATGTAGGAAATGGTTTGATCAACCTAGGAGCTTCCTAACAAGCAAAACCAAGGGGCAACCCAAAACCCCCTACCTAAACTTTTACTCTCATAATGCTAGTAATGGGCTTTTCCACATCCGCAACAACACATTTTAACATGCAACCTAGTGGAGTCTACATGGCACAAAATTGTAAGAATCCTCTAGCATACCAATTGATGAATGAGTAACCAAATTATCCTATCCTACTAGGATATCAAACAAACATTCAAATGTAAACAACTTGGTTCATACATCACACTCTTGGGGCTTATGTTTGTAGAAGCAACATCGACTTCACAAAACCCCTTTTTAGGAACTTATCTTGAATACTTAAAGGAACATCTCAACTTCAATATTCATAATGTTTTATTACCACATCCCCTCCTTGACCTACTAAAATTCAAGGGAGAGGGAGACCCAAACTCACAAATCAAGGCATACATAACAACTGTAAGGGAGCTCCTCCCCTAGGATGGAGTTGTAGCCTGAATATTTACAAAGACCCTTAATAGAATTACTTTATATTGGTATTATCACCTTCTTGAGACATCCATACATTTCTTCTAACAACTCATCACTAAATTCATCACCACCTTCTATATGAATAAACTAGTGAAGACAAGAATCCAAGAATTCTTAAGTAAGAAATGGAATGCAAATAAATCTATGGCATATTTGGTTACACGTTGGAGGCATGTCCTATATTCATTGACTGGTGCCTCAAAAATGGACCATCAAGAACTTTGTGACCTCTTTTTTCATGCTCTTTATAGGTACATAAGAGAGGAAGTCCAAAATTTACCTTATAAGTCTTATGAGGAAGCTCTAGAAAGCGTGTTAAGTATTGACTAGGCTGCTATTGATAGAAAGTGAAGAGTTTATGGTACAAATGGAAGACATCACTTCCCTAAATAATAAAAATAATGGAAACAACCCTTCCATTGTTAAGATCCTAAAGAACAATTATAATGCAACAACAGACGGGGTAACCAACATACATCCCACATTGAATAATGCCAATCAAGGCTATAACAATGGGTATGATGAGAGATTATATTCCTCAAAATAATCAAAATGTTAATTTCATTAATTATTCTCAAAACAACAACAATAATTATCATCAAGCAAATAAGAAACAACAAGGAAACTACCAATGCAATGATAACAAAAATGAGTAATATCATTGACCATATGAGCCCAATTAATTTTTCTCATTTCATAAATCAAGAGCCCACGTAACACTAAGTTTTCTAGGGAATATAATAAATTCATCTCAAAATTACCAAAGGACCAATAACATTTGCTCATCGAAATGTTCCTCAACCCTCAATAGATGATAGCTAATAAAAATATGATTTGATAAACACCCATAGCCCCACAAAATATAAAAATGAAGATCTTTTAAGATCATTTCCTATCTCATCTAAACAAGAAAGTGAATATGTAAAATCTAAGCATTTCAGAATCAAACAACACCTCTCATGTTAATGAGCCTAACACACCTAGTTAGATAGGGTTGAAAGGGGGAAACCAAGATGCTAGGATTAGTGGAAATTATCCATAACAAAATAAACTTAGAACCTAGTGTTGAAAAAGAGATATAATCCCATGGGAAGATGATCTCAATAGTTGATCCTACACCACCTCCTATTAGATGATACAATCTCATAGAAGATCTCAAAAGGCATGTGAAAATCTCATTCATTGATCTTATTAGAAATTCATCATCACATTATGCAACACTCTTACAAGAAATTGATTGAAAGTAATTTGATCACATAATGCCACCCTTGGATGAATAGTTAAACCAAATGGATCTATATATGAACCCACTAAATGTGAAACTCTGAGATTCTAACTTCTTCTTTGATTTGAAGCAGATGCCCTCATAAGCTCAATTGACAAAAGAGGAGATCTAACCTTATATTTATAGGTTTGGATATATGATACTTGTTAGAACACACAGATATACTGAGATGGGGGGTGAATTGGTATATACCAATTTTTACTTCAATTCTATTGCAACAATAGAATCTTTACTGCATCAATCAATTTAAGTAAGAACTATGTAAACATAACCATATCCAGACATCCACACAAGAGAAGACAACACCAGATTTTACGTGGAAACCCAAGAAGGGAAAAACCACAGTGAGCAAGCTACTTGGATCTACTGTCCAAATCTAGCCTCACATGGAAAAATGATTATTACAATATGATTTGAAGGCAATAACCTTCAGGAGACACCAATCCCCTAGCCAATACAAAGTTTATAGGCACCAATCCAAAGGAGACTGCAATCCCCTTAAGTAAACACCAATTTAGATAAAGAGAGGCACCAACCTCACAAGGATCAAGAGCTACCAACCTTTGGAATCTCTGAAATGATTACAAGAGAAATGATATACATACACTTTTATACACTACAATTATCACCTCTGTTAGGAATGATAAATCATGATTTGCACAAACAGAGTCACAATCCAACTATAGAACTTCGCTGTTATACTTCTCAACCCTTCTGTAATTCAAAACACAAAAATATACTCTTTCAAACCTAGATACATACGGTGTGACTCCTGAATTATCTTCTATTCTTGCCCTTCACACTCAATTTGCATTCGCCTGTATATTCACACTATTTCACTTTGATACTCACATATCCAGACACACACAAATGAACAAAAAAATCTACTTTTTATATCAATCTATACAATATACTCCTCATGTCAACTAATACATCGAGTTAAAACATTATCCAAAGTCAACCTCTATATTTTGAATTTCAACGTATACTTAGGTTGGCCCAAACCTGAAATTCCTCACTTTGTATCTGGGCCCAAATTACACAAACTGAGTCAAACACCTTTTTATCATAATTTCCAACATGTACTTAGGTTAGCCCAACCTGAATTTCTGCATGATAGGTCTAGACCCAATTTAAACATACTAAGTCAGTCGCAACAATTATCTTCACTTTAATTCCTAGGAGTCAGCCACTTATGTTTCCATGAACTTTAGACTCTTCTTCATTCACTATTGGCAAAAGTGACTTTCCACAAACCTTGGATTCTTCTTCTTTATCGGTAAATCAAAGATTTCTAAAACTTATGAATCTTGTCGGCAAAAGATTATTTTCATGAACCAATTATCTTCTTCTTTATCAAAAAAATTGCCTATTGGTGAACTTTCCCATCGGCGAACTGGCTGTCAGAGAACTTTTGAGTTCGTGAACTAAAGATTTTTCTGATACTTTAAACTTTGCTCTTCAAACTTTCTTCTTTACTCCTTCATCACTCAACTTTCCTGTCGGCGAACTTCCTGTCGGAGAAACCTGTCATCGGTGAACTTGTGAGTTCACAAACCGAATGATTCACCAAATGAAGGAAGAAATCATTCATGCCTTATAAACCTTTCTTTGTCATCTTTTCGTTGGCTAACTGGTTTTCAGGAATACTGGTCATCGATGAATTTGTGAGTTCGCGAACTAAGTGATTCACCAACTAAAAGTAGAAATCATTCATGCCTTAGAAACTTTTCATCATCAAAAATACATCTTCTATGACATCCATTTCCCTTTGACATATTCTTCTTCTTTGATCTAAAGCAGATGCCCTGAGAAGATGAATTGACAAAAGATGATATCTAACCTTATATTTATAGGTTTGGATATATGATATTTGAATAAAGAGAACATTAATAGATGACAGAGTGGCAATGAACATTGTGCCTATTGGCACTCAATGTTGAGACTTTGCAAATCCCTAAATCCAATCAATTCTTGAGTGTCAGGGGTGTCAAACTTTTCAAGACAAGGATTTCAACTTATAATCAAGATGAGGTTGTTGGAATTAGGGCAGACAACTAAGAGGGGGGGTGAATTAGTTGTCTCAAAACTTTAACACTTGCTGCAATTAATTCTTCTTTACCACTTATTTACAGATCATTATTATAACCATGAAAGCATGAATCAATAACACATGAGAAGAAATACAAATAACACACTTGACACCAAGATTTTTAACGTGGAAACCTGGTTAAGGGAAAACCACGGTGGGGGTTAACCCACAAGAATTAATACCTTGTTAAAAGTATTACAAATGGGGAAGGCACATGCCTTCGAGCTCACTGCCCAGAGCTCACTGCTCAAAAGGAGGCTCGCTGCCTACAAGAATGATTACAAGAAAATTACAAATTGTTTGAACTGATGAACATCATCTACCAATGCAAGAATTCAATTTTGGTTAAGCACATAATACTGATCTTACACACTTCATCCTTGCTCTACCCTGTTTACTGTTCTGCCATGATCCGGTCCTCAGATCTCATCTCCTTCGCACTTCTTTCTACCTTTTTTGTAGTTACTCCATCATATCACATAACTTTTACAAGACTCGAATCCATCAGCTATATATAAAGACTTGAATCCATTGGGTATATATATATCCGCATTAAGAAATTTTATCAACTGTAGTTGGCTTAGAGAAAACTTAAAACATTTATGAAGACCTCTGCTCTATTGGCTGAATCCATGCATAATCAACAATGTGGACCAAAAACTTGTGTTCTCAAATCATCAACCATGTTGGTCAATACCACTAGTTATCACAAATTATTTAACCAACAACTTTTCTTCATCCAGACCAAGATCAAATACTAGGTCAGCTTGTTCTTCTTCTGACTGTATTGACTAACTAGAGCCTAATACTTAGATGCTTATATCTTTTGAATCCTTCACCAACAGAGGCTAAATTCTTGGATTTAGATAGTCTTAATAGTCCTTATTACTCCCTTAGATCCACTGCACATTGTGATTTACTATCGGAGAGATCCGGGCTAAGGTATCGGACCCTGTCACATGCTCTATTTCTAACTTTCAGACTTGGGCAAATCCTCACTCAGACTTCTGATATGAGAAAATCATGTAATGTGGATGTATATGATAGACTTAGTTGCCATCAATGACAACACCTATCATGCATAGCAGTGTCTCTTTCCAACAATCTCCCCCTTTGGCATTGATGGCAACACTTAGTGAAAAATGACTAAGTGTCGGAACAACTCCCCCTTTCTATGTACACTTGTGCTTTTCACTGCTTTCCAAAGCTCCCCCTTTGCTGGATTCCTCATTTTTCACTGCTCTTCACTCCCCCTTTGACATCAATGGCAAAGGGTAGGTTCCAAAAATCAAAATTTACACAAAAAATTCTGTATACCAAGCCACATATGTACAGACAATCCTTAAGTCCTATTTACATATACTTGATTACATCTCCAAAAATGTTCTTCAATTGTTCCAGCTCACTATCCCAACTCTTCTTCATAGTGTTCAAAATTGAGATATGGCCACTGAATAGGAATGCTTGTGACTCTATTATTCGCAGATCAATTGGGTCACTTGACTGAGCTGCAGCTTGGGCTTCAGTCAGAGCATTGTACATTGCTTCCATTTTGGGGGAAATTAGTTCCTTGAGCTCACTCATCCTTGCCTCTATCCTTTCCTTCTCTTTTGTCAATTTCTTAATATCTTCTATTAGGCTGATCACCTAACCCTCCTTACTTGCCACTGATGTTGTCACAAGATTAAGAGAATTTGATACACTAGATAATTTTTTCTTAGACACTTTTATTTTATCTTCAAGATCCTCCAACGCTTTAGGATAGGATAAGAAAAATTTGTATATATTTCTTCCTTCTATAAGAGCATTTTGAATACTCTTTATACTAGCATCCAGCACCATTCTATCTACTCCAATTAATCCTTTTAGAGCATCAAATCTTTTATCATTGAATTCTTTTTGAACCTTGACTTCTGCAGACTTCTCTAGAGACTCAAAATGAGAACTTACCAAGTTTATCAGGTTCTTTAACTATCCAGAGGGGGAAGCTAAAGAATCCTTTTGGAAAGTGGGCAAGATCTTTGCCAAGATCCCTGATGCCAGGCCAAGTAGCTCGCTGTCTTCTATGTGAGACTTCAGTATATCTTCTCTTACTTTGGCTTGAGCTATAGAAGCCAATTTTATCTTCTGCACTAGAGATAAGGTATCAAAGTTTATTGGACCTTGAATTATGTCCCGATCTTCTTTAATTTGTTTGTCTCTCTCCAAAATATCCTTCACTGTTTCTATAGTGTCTCTTGCCCAAAATGATGATGTATCTGTTTGATCCTTACTAGCACTGTCAGCTAGATTGTTCTGCTTGGACTCTTCATCATCCTTTGTAGTTTCTTCTTCCTTTTCATTCTTCTCCTTGACCTCTTCTGCTTCATGGTCCTTAGCCTTTTCTGTTTCATGCTCTTCAATCTTTAATGAGTCATCTTCAATTTGATCATCTGTTTCTATATTCATCTCTGTATCCTTTTTGTCATAATGATCCAGAGGGGTTAGAATACCTCCTGCATTAGCAGTTTCATCTGTAATTCTTTCATCTTCCTTGTTTATTATTTCCTCTTCGAGGACAGAGGAGTCATCTAATTCAACTTGTTGCTCATCCTTCTGTTGCTCTTCAACATCTGGGACTAGTGTGTCATCAGCAGGTTCATCTGACACAACAAAGAACTTGTTCTTCTCCAATGCTTTTCTCAAAATTTGTTCAGTTTCTTGGACTACTTCTATTTCTCCAATCATTAGTTTGTTCATTCTTGTCTTACTCTTGAATTCATTTTTGACCTCCTTAAAAGTTTTATCTGCTTCTCTGCTAGAGATCACTGGACATAGGGTGGTCAACACATGTTCCCTCAGCTCCATATCTTTGACTTGGTAGCTTCTTTTCTTATTTCTAAGATGTCTCTTAAGCCCTTTGGAACTTCTAACAAAATTTCTACTAGTGCTTGATTGAATACATTCAAGTATTTGATAGTGGCTTCTTCCAAAAGTCTTTTGTCAGCGTCATTGTAAAGATCATAGAATTTAGTCAATGGTTTTAAATTCCCATCAGCGGAGATTGTCTTGACAATGTTTTTCATAGAGGGAATTTGCTTCCTAACATCATCCTCTAATTTTTGCCTCTTATTTGTCTTCTTTCTTTCAAAAGGCTTCTCTTCAGATACTTTAACAGCTTTAGCACTTGTGGCTTTTAGCTCCTTAAGCCCATCATCTGAGTCTATCTTTTCTTCATCCTGCTTTTCCAAGCTGTCATATGATCTCTTTGCCTTTACTTTAGTTCTTTTCTTTTCCTTATCGGATGATATGTCTTCCGATTTCTTATACTTGGCAGTTTTTGTGGGAACAGGGACAGCAGCAGAGCTCCTAGTGGTCCTTGATGTGGAAGAGGGTTCTACCGGAGCACTTGCTTGTTCCTTACCCTGCTTCTCCTTTTCATCCTTTTTAGTTCTTTCCCTAAACTATCTCACAGCTTCCTTGGTGAGGCCTAGATTCTTTGCCAACTGCTCAACTTCTTTCCTCACTTTCCTATTGGTTTTAGATTTTCTAAGCTCAACATGCAATTTCATACTTAGTTCCTCATATGTCCCAAATCTTTTAATTGTTGTGTCCTTTGGCTTGCTCAAAAGGTGTTGAGCATACATATTCAAAATTTTCTCATCTTCCTCATACCCCATGGGCATGATCCAAATAGTTCTAGGTTCTACTGCTTCCATTAAGCACTGATCAGTGTCCACAATGAAACATATTTCATTCTTGTACTTCTCAACAACTGATTTAGGGATTCTTTCTCTAGAATGCATCATATTCTAAAAATTCTTGAAGTATCCCTAGATTGTAGTCTTCTGTGCTTTATAGTCACCAATGCTGTGTAGATGATCTCTAATCGGAATAGCAACTGGCTCGTCATTAGTCCAGTGCACACCCTTTACTCTAGGTACCTCATTCATAAAGTAGAAAAATAAACATAGAACCAATGTACCATATTTAAAAGTGTTTTTCTTATCTTTCTTGATTTTGTTCAAGTTCTCAATTAGTTGGTTCTGTAATAATTCACACAAGTCATAATCTACATTTTCTTTTAACATTTTGTATGCAACATATATGGCCATTCCGGAGACAGAGTTCTCCCTGCTGGAATGATAAATTTTGTAAACAATTACCATTGAAGCAAACTTGACATCCGGATCAATAATATCATTGATGGTCATTGCCCTTTTGTCAAATTTGGTACCAGTTGCATCTGTTACAGTCTGGTTCTTCACAAATTTTAGCATGGGTAAACCACCAGTTGAATTCAACCTAGTCACAATCCTAATAGCATCCTTTGTAATTTTAAATGGTTTCAACAGCCACAAAAACTCATCATGCATTCGGCTTAAAACATACCAGACCCATTCATCTTCATCAAATGTTGGAAACCTCATAATCTGAATGAAATGTTTATCGTGCAGTGCCTTATACTTAGGTTTAAGATCATGATTTTCATCCCTTAGATGACTCTCAAATAAATCTACAAACCTTGAGTCCCCAAATTCATCTATGCTCACATGAATATAGACCCTAATATCTTCAACATGCAGCACACCATACAAAACACTTGAAAATGCACCTAATGGGTCAACTTCTATTGATTTGTTTGGATGCTTCTTAAATTTGGGTCGAGGCCTTTAGTAATATCAACAACTAAAGGTGTAGCCATTGCAAAAGATTACATGTTCAAAGCTTCACAAATAAATACCTTTTTTCACGAAATTAGGGTTGGCAGACAAATTCGCCAGTTGCACTTCAAATCCTTGAAATTTTAGCTCAGACGCTATTCTTCTTGCTCTCTTCAAATGAAAAGTGACTCAATTGCTCAAGTGAATGACCTTTTATCCTTCGCAAAACCTAATTTGTCATTGTAATAAATGCTCTACCCTTAAAACATTTGGTTACACTATTTTTGCATGTAGTCAATCTTCAATTGCTCCGCAATCAATCACATTATCTTCTTTTCTTCCGAAATTTGCTTCAACAGGTCTGTAATAGGCTTTTCTACCTTCAATCACCATGCCAGATTCAGGCACCCACTTACTGGCTGGGGGAATTTGTTTTTCTATGCAGCTCCCCTAGAGCCAGAGCTCCAAATTTAATTCTCGGAGGAATTACCAGCACCAAATTCCAGTGCAGACCCATCATCATTGTTCATTGCACCTTTCTTCACCCATGTCTTGTTCATTTCATTCTGGGCCTGATTTACATCAACTTGGCTCTTGCCTTTGTCTTGTCTCTGCTCATCCAGTTTTCTGTTTACTGGACCTCTTCTTTTATTATTCCTACTTCTGCAGAATCTTGCAATATGACTGGATCAACTACAATTGAAGCGTACAATATTTATTTGCCCATTTGATTGATTTTCTCTTGATATGCATTGATTAGCCATATGTCCAAATCTATTGCATGCAAAGCATTTGCCATTGAAAGAGTTGTCATTTCCTCTATTGTTAGAGTTATTCATTATCATATTTCTGCATTCGTTGGATCTATGACCATACCTCTTACATGTGAAGCATTGACCGGAGAAAGATGGACCACTTTGATTTATTCTACTTCTACACTTTGCAGCTCTATGACCAAATTTATTGCAATTGAAACAATTTCCATTGAAAGATGGATATCTTTGAGCATTAGGCTTTCTTACTGGAGGTCTTCTAGGTTTGTTTCCCCCATTCCTTGATTGAGAATTTCTTTGTCTGGATTCAAAAATTTCACCTTTCTCATACCCAAGACCATGCTTATCATCAGCTTTCTTTTGACTCTCAAGCAGTACTTCAAGTTTAGCTGAGCTTATCTTGAACTTCTCCTTGTATTCATTTGTAATTTCTAGGTCATGTCTAAGAGTGATAATTTGCCTTTCAAGTTCCTCATCATTATATCTGTATTCTTGTAGATCAGATTTTGAGTGGCCAATTATTTTGTCCATTCTGCAACATTCTTCTATTCTTTCCTTCAGAGTTTGATTCAGATCTTCTTTAGTCTTCTTCCTTTCCTCAATTTCTTTGGTTAGCCTCATCACCCTAGATTCCATCTCATGTTTTAGAATAGAAACTTCTTTTGTCAGATTCTCACATTCCTTTGTCTTTTCTTCCAAAGCCTCATTCATTCCATTTTCTTTAGTAAGATTATCTAGCTCATGAAGTAGTTCCTTCCTTTTCTCCATTGATTTATTTAATTTATCTTTTATCAAGTCAATGCAATCATCACAATCTTTAAGGTTCACTTTCAGGTCATCTACTTCTGCTTTGGACCGGTCAAGATCTTCTAAAGCCAATTGAAGTTGTTCTCTAAGTGAACCCATTGAAACCCCTTCCCAGATCTTCCTCAAGCTGTTAGGATTCTTCCAAGGAACGTTGCTCTAATACCAATTGTTGGAATTAGGGCAGACAATTGAGGCGGGGGGGGGGGGTGAATTAGTTGTCTCAAAACTTTAGCACTTGCTCCAATTAATTCTTCTTTACCACTTATTTACACATCATTATTATAACCATGAAAGCATGAATCAATAACACATGAGAAGAAATACAAATAACACACTTGACACCAAGATTTTTAACGTGGAAACCTGGTTAAGAGAAAACCATGGTGGGGGTTAACCCACAAGAATTAATACCCTGTTAAAAGTATTACAAATGGGGAAGGCACATGCCTTTGGGCTCACTGCCCAGAGCTCACTGCTCAAAAGGAGGTTCACTGCCTACAAGAATGATTACAAGAAAATTATAGATTGTTTGAACCAATGAACAAAATCTACCAATGCAAGAATTCAGTTCTAGTTAAGCACACCATACTGATCTTACACACTTCATCCTTGCTCTGCCCTATTTACTATTATGCCATGATCTGGTCCTCAGATCTCTTCTCCTTCGCACTTATTTCTAACTTTTTCACACTTACTCCATCATCACATCACATACCTTTTACAAGACTTGAATCCATCGACTATATATATCCGCATCAAAAAAAATTATCAACTGTAGTCTACTCAGAGAAAACTTAGAACATTTATGAAGACCTTTGCTTTGTTGGTTGAATCCATGCATAATCAGCAATGTGGACCAAAAACTTGTGTTCTCAAATCATCAACCATGTCAGCTAATACCACTAGTTATCACAAATTATTTAACCAACTTTTCTTCATCTGGACCAAGATCAAATGCTAGGTCAGCCTGTTCTTCTTCTGACTGTACTGACTAACTGGAGCCCGATACTCAGATGCTTATAGCTTTTGAATCCTTCATCACCAAAGGCTAAATTCTTGGATTTAGATAGTCTTGGTAGTCCTTATTACTCCCTCAGATCCATTGCACATTGTGATTTACTATAAGAGAGATCCAGACTAAGATACTGGACCCTGTCACATGCTCTATTTCTAACTTCAAGACTTAGACAAATCTTCACTCAGACTTCTGGTATGAGAAAATAATGTAATGCGGATGTATAGGATAGACTTAGTTGCCATCAATGACAACACCTATCATGCGTAGCACTGTCTCTTTCCAACAGAGGTAACTAAGGAAAACATAATAAGGTGGGTAAGACCTTCTTCTTCTTTTGGCTCTATTAGACCAAGGGGTATTCCCTAAGGTGTATGAGGACAATAACTGATAACAATGTGAAGCTAAATATTGAATCAAACAATACCCAATGCACAAAAAGCTCTAATTTAATTGTCACTAAGTGCCTACATGCTAGTTTAAAGAACACAAGGTTGTTACACTTTCAATAAGAAGATACACAACCATGTAAAGAGACTAAAATGATGCTTTGATAACCCCTAATGTAGAAGTGTACATCTAGACATGGATGTGGGTATTACAACATAAAATTATTTAAAGATTGTGATTTTGTTATGTTTTTTGAGTGTGTTGGAGGAAAAAGAAGTTGAACAGAAAGCATATTGATGCCTTTATCCAGTGGGCAGTAGAGTCTAGATCTTAAATTAAAGGGGACACCAATGTAACCAAATAATGATATCTTAACCAAGATACCAACAAAGACCAAATCTAAATGTTTTATACATAAGCTAGGATTTACACATACAAACAAGCAACTGGAAGGAATTACAAAACATCAATTTAAGCATTCTTTAATAATCCATAAATAACCTACAAGTTTCATGTATTATCATAAAAAGATACCTAGGAAAATCATTGAAAGGTGTTTTATAATTTATGGCTATCAACTAATCAATAACAATACTCAAATCAACAAATGTGACTAGGGTAAATTGACAAAATTAACCAAAAATTTATAAAATGTTCATGGAGATACTTGAAAATATTTTGAATCTACACTTTAAATTCATTATTTGAATGTTACAAAGCCCTCTCATAACCCTTGAGAGAAAACCCAGAAAAATTACAATGAAAATACTCTTTGCATATCCATTGGAAGAAACCCTAGATATTTAAGCTTGTCTTATTCTATTTATGCTTTGCAACCAAAATTCTATCTATTGAAAATGAATGAAAAATACATTATATACCTCATTCAATCCATAAAACATATTTGGAAGGAGGAATTTGACATCTAAAAATGAAACCAGGCAACCATGTCTGCTTGCATCATAACCACATGGGTTGTACCATAAAACTTTGAACATTTGGAGTGTTTGCCTATGCTTTGGTACAAAGATTTCATCATTGAAGGGTCTTTAGGAGTCCTGAGGTGTATGGAACTCACATACCATTCTATTTAGCCTCAAAAAGATCATTAATGATAGTCCTAGAAGTTGTTGGAGTGTCCCATTATGTCTATAAAAAATGAGGTTTTTTGCACTATTGTGGTTTGGGGTTCCGATGGAATCTGGAACTTGAAACTTGAGGGGCGAGGAAATTATTGGAACTTGGGACAATGGAACTTGGGTTCCTAACACTAGGGAAATGGGGATATTGGAGGAATCAAGAACCTAGGAACATCTGGAAATGCACGGGGGGAATGGGGATCCTGGAGGAACCTGGGACCTTAGAACATTTGGAAATGGTTCCAAGATCTATGAAAAACCCAAAATGAACAAAACACCCAAACAAAAGTCCCACTTGATTTAAAGTGATAAACATAGTCCCAATATTCAATCTCATCCCAAGATTCCAAGTTTAAGCCTTCCAAATTCAACATGGGGGAATGAGAGTTCAGGAGGACATTGGAACTAGGAATGTTTTGAGGTCCATGGAAAACCTGAAATTAATAAATGAGAAAAACACCCCAACAAAAGGAAAAATTGATGCTAGATGATAGATATAGCCATAATTTTCAATATCATCCCAAGATTCCATGTTTAAGTCTTCCAAATTCAACATGGGGGAATGGGCATTCTGGAGGACATTGAAATTGAGAATGTTCCAAGATCCACAAAAAACCTAAAATTCCCAAATGAGAAAAACACTCAAAAAAAGGCCAAATTGATGCTAGATGAAACACATAGTCCCAATATTGAATCTCATCTGAAGATTCCAAGTTTAAGCCTTCCAAATTCAACATGGGGGAAATGGGGGTTTCAAAGGACATTGGAACTAGGAATGTTTCGAGGTCCATGGAAAACCTAAAATTCCCAAATAAGAAAAATACCCCCCAAAAAAAGACCAAATTGATGTTGGATGACACACATAGCCATAATCTTCAATTTCATCCCAATACTCCATGTTTAAGCCATCTAACTTCAACATGGGGGAATGGGGGTTCTAAAGGACATTAGAACTAGGAATGTTCCAATGTCCATGAAAAACCCAAAAATTCTAAATGAGAAAAATACCCAAACAAAAGACCAAATTGATGTTAGATTACACACATAACCATAATTTCTAGTTGCACCCCAAAATACACCAAACTTCTCTATGGGGTTTCAGAGGTTCTGGAGGACATTGGAACCAGGGAACCTTATATTGGGGGTAGGGAATTCAAGGAACTGGGAACATCCCAAAATAGCTAAAAAAAGATAAGGAAAGTGCCAAAATTTTAAATTTTATGGGAATTTTAGCAATAGTGAGACATGGCCATGGCATAGGGAAGGTAAGTAGTCACTTCAACACAAAATTTTGACTAAGGTAAACCTGTTGAGGATTTCTCAGATCGGTTATCAATAATGGGTGAAAAACTTTGTAGATAACAATGAGGCATAAAACTTGGGATTTTTAAAAAAATTTAATCATATGCCAACAATTCCTTTCTCTCTTCTTGAAAGAATGAGATATGGCCATACCAACATTATGGCTTGTAGAGACACCATATGAGGCTATGATAGCTTGAAAGTGGATACTATTAGAAAGGTAACGATCTTGGTTTCCCTAGGACTGAAAATGGTCCCAACAATCACCTAGGATGAGGCTAGTCCCCTCAAACCTATTCCAGGAGCTTTTCTTCCTATGTCTTGGAAAGATCTATGTCACAAAAGGAGACCTTGAGCCATTCAACATGCTAAAATTTGACATGACAAAAAAGAGGATAGACTTCTAATAGATTACGAGTTGTCTACTAAATAGATTACCATACTTAAGCCTACTCCTAAAATTTTTCACTTCAAGAAGAATTATGATAAAGCTAAAATTGCTATCGAACCAAACATTAAAACTATAGAAAACAAGGAGTTATCAAAATAAGGGTCGATCACCTCAATTGAAGCAACTGCCAAGATCATAGAATTGTTGGAAAAGCATAACCCCATAAATGAGGTTATTCCTTTCAAAGATGGCCCATTTCTCTAAAAATTTATAACAATAAATGAGGTTATTCCTATTCAAAGATGGTCCATTGCTCTAAATCAAATTCAATTGAAAACTATTGACCTAGAAGAAACAAATCTAAATGCTTTTGTTGATGTAGAAGAATATCTGTCAAATGGCTATGCCCCCTTGATATCACCTAGGGAAACCTCTTTGAGTGATTCATACATAATGCCCAACAATTATTATATACCTTTAACAACAACGAGTGAGTCTTATAATCCTTAAACTCTACCAATACAATAAGGACAGACAAACTCTAAGGATCATCTTTACACCAACTCAATTGATAATGAGTATACAAATGATCCAAAGGTTTCTTTTAAGGTTTAGAGGAAGCAATTCACATGACCCACCTTCACCTACAACTTCCATACAATCCAATGATATTTGGGAACCCCCTCAGGTCCAAATTGAAATGGTTGAAAGATTTCCTTACAAAGACGAAGTAAGCGAAGGCGAATTTCAAAGAGAGAAGAAGTTGTGCATAACTATTGGAGTAGAAGACCCCACCATTCTAGAGTTATTTAAAAATGTGAAGGGGTACTTAATCATGGACTTACATGAAAACGAAATGGAAAAATAAGTATAAGCTTTGTTCCTTTGGAAGAGAAGAATAAATCACAAACCCCCTTTGAGTTATTCCAATTCTTTTAAACCATCCAAGAGCATACTAAAGTCAATATTTATATGCAAGATGAGTTTGACCTTCTTATTGAACTGTTAACTAGCGATGGTTCCTTATATTGGACCCCATCCCAACAACAAGCACTTCAATCTTTAGCTCATATCATGATAGCCTAGTATTTACAAGAAAGTACAAGCATACCCATGGAGCAACAAACCATGACAAGAGCCTATAGAATAGGTGAATTCATCCTCATAAAAGGAAGCACAAAAAAGGCACAAAAATAAATGAAAGTTCAAAGAAGATTGGAAAGGACCTTGCATGTTTAAAGAAGATGTTGGTAACAACACTTATCTCTAATGGAAATGCAAGAGCATTAGATTTATGGAAAATCTAAACTGTGATTGCAATAATAATAAACATAGAAAATGATAATTGGAATATTAAGTTGTTCTTGAATGTATCACAATATGGCTTTTATAAAGCATTTCCAAAATAACTTTCTAAACTACCACTACCTACGGGAAGGAAACTAACTTCACTAATAATAATATTTAATAATAAACATTAGAAAGTCACTAAGGTGACTTTATTACATAATGTAAACCTTATATTCCAACACCCCCTCTTGAGGTTTACAGTACAAAAATAGAACATACAACAAAACATGTTGATTGAAAAAACAAATACATATTCTTTAGAATCTTTTCTTTGAGAAATAATTTTAGACTAGGTAGAACTCCATCAAGCTACTTCGTAACCCTTGAAACAATGTAGCTCCTAAGATAAATTCTTGAGTTCTCAGATTAACCTCCCTGAACTCCTGAATCATAGATCTCCCAAATTATTGGACAACAATCCATGTTGAGCTACATCCATAATGCTCCATCAAGTTTCTCATGACCCTCAAAAGGGTATAATTCTAAAGATCCATAGACTCTTGAACTATTTGGGCAACAATCCATGTTGAGTTTTATCTACTCTAGATCCCTTCCTATCTTCACAAAATTGGATTTTGAATTTAATCATTTTCAGCATCTACAGAAAAGAACACAAAAAATAAAATAAAAATAAATTCTTCTCATACAAAGAACCCATCATGGTTTAGATTTTCTTGAAATCTATATGCTCTTCCATTTCCATTACTATTATTATTTTAAACATGGAATAATGATAATTGTAATATTAAGTTATTCTTGAATGTATCACAATATGGATTATTTTCCAAAAAACAACTTCTCAAACTATCTCAACCTATGGGAAGGAAAGTAACTACACTAACATTAATATTTAATAATAAACATCACAAAGTCACTAAGGTGACTTCATTAAATAATGTAAACCTTATATTCCAGTAATATTTTGTGTGCCATGGAAGATGAATAATTTAGTAACTCCTTTCATATGAAAAAGTATTATATCTAAAAATTCAAAAAAATAAAATAATTCTAAAAAATCCAAAAAATCAACAAGCATAAAAAAAATCAAAAAAAGAAAAACATGCATTTCATTATATCCATCATTGTATTTGTTAGTGATTTGCTCTTGTTTGATTTTCATCCTAGTAAGGAATCATAAAGTTTCTAGTATAGGTTATCCCTACTGAGCCTTATATTCTAAAAAATCATTATTACCATTTCCTTTTACATTCCCAACAATTCCAAATAAAGTTAAACTTTAAGCTCTATATTGATCCCACTCTTAACCATCATCTAGTCATGTATAAGAAGAATAAGTTTTTAAACCTACCATGTCTAATAGAAGCTAATAGGTATATCTCCATTAATCCTCTTTAGCAAGAGGGAATCCTTAGGAGTTAGTTATCCTTTTGGTGGCACTTATCCCCTTACTCACCTAGCCAAAAATGTTAGGATGGCTAAACCTACACAAAGCAATAAAAAAGGCAAGAAAAAAATTAAAAAAAAAAAAGAAAAAGAAAATTGTTTATGTCTATACACTTAGGTGGAGAACAATCTATGCTTGAATCCATGAGGGTGACATCCTATTGGACAAGAAAACATAAAAAGAGAAAGAAATGTAAAGCACACATACACAAATTAGGCAAAGAAAAGAGTCTAGTTGTTTTATAGAGCCATCCTTAATAAGGAGCTTCTCCTTTACCCCAAGTTTGAATTTTTGGCCATTTCTAATCTAAGTCTAGAGGAATTACTTATAAATTTGGTTTCTTGTTTATGTCAAAAGCTATTCTAAGTGGGCAGTCCAGATAAGGATTAATATTTATCCATATGTGAAGCTTAATATAAAAGTTATTCCATTAACTCCCTCATTTCTAGATGATCCCCTAATAAATCCTATCTTAAAAGTTTAGTAGGTCGCCCTATGCTAAGTCAACTTGCAATCTCCTAGGTTAAAAATCCTACTAAAGAGAAACCACAATGTTAGATCCTATAAGTGTGAATAAGATGCACAGGCCTACATGGAAGCCCAAGGCTGAGCTATAGTCCTAATCATGCACATGTAAGCATGAATATATATATATATATATACACCTCTTTGTAGTATTCCTCTTGGTGATGTGGATTTTTTTGTTTTTCACTTTGTTCTTTTCTAATTCCCAAGCTAACCTCCTAGGTCTTGCACACCTTCTTGCTAGCCACTTGACCAATGTTTGATGGATGTTTCCTATCATTTTCTATCCCTAATAACCTCATTAATCCACTTCACAAGAGGGTAAATCCATTTTCCCTAGGATATTTTCCATCCATTCTCTCTTCCCTATCTATCCAACTTACTTTCCAAGTGCCTACTGAATCTTTTAGGGTGTGGTAACCCTAGAGACTGATATGATACCTTGAGAAAAAATGAGTTGAAAGTATAATTTTGAAACAATTTCAATAAAAAATAATGTAAATTATATGTAGTTCTCAAAAATATATGCAATTTAAAAAAAGACGACACCCAAAAAGGAGTCTGTATGTGCATGAACGAGCTCTCTAAAGTTCCATATGACATTTTGTGGCCATTCTTTCTAGTTTGCCACTCATGTATTTAGGATCTCCATGGGAGACCAAATTTCCATGTGTTTTCAATAAAAACTAATGGCACCACTATGCAGTACTAAAAAATATACAATTTTAAAAAAATGGCATAAAAAAAGGAGTCTGTATATGATTGAACAAGCTCCCAAAAGTTCCCTATGTCTTGGAGGATCTCTAGGGGTGACTTTCCCTGCTAAAAGGGGTGACTTAGCTTGCTAAAAAGGGCTGAACATATATTTTAAGAAGGATCTCTAGGGGTGACCTTATCATCTTTTATTATGTGTGTTATCTTCCAATTCTAGTGCAAACTTGCTCCAAATTGAGTCATGATTGCATGAGTCTTATTCTCTAACTGATTTCCAAATCCTACTAACTATTTCAACTCTCCCAATCATCCCAATCTCATCTCCCAATCAATCTTTGTTATCTTCCAATAAATAAAGTTCTAACTTCATTTCTTCTTTTGTGATCTCCTCTGCAACCAATGTTCACTTTCAATATCACTCTCCAATCTACTTCTACTAACTCCCCAATCACCACCTTTTGTGTTGATTTCCAACCTATAAATACCCTTCACCTCTTCATAGTTTCTCAAGTATAAGAATGCTTTTCTCATCTTCATAAGCTTTTTTAAGCTTCTTCACAAGCCTTTGAGCATCTTACTTAATTTCCTTAGTTTTTATTTTTGCAAAGATTCAAAGCGTTCCCTTAGGAGGTAAATTTAGCATTGCATCTTTTCTCTTGATTTTCTTTGCATATAGTTTTCTCCATAGCATTTCCATGCTCATGTAGGACCCCGTGTGCCTTTTGATTTTGTAATAGCTTCCATAGCTCAAGCCATAGTGCTTCATTAGCATTCTTTTGCTCAATTATTTTCATGAAATTAAGCTTCCATAGCTCCAAACCAAAGTGCTTCATTAGCATTCTCATGCTTAATTGTTTTCATAAACGATTCAAAGCTTCATTTGTTTTTATTTTTCTCCCACCTTTGTTCCTATTGCCAAGAGGAGGAACTCACTACTGTAGAGGAAGAGAGGATTTCCACAAGGACTTATGAGGGCTCAATCTAGGCATTGAAATATTCTTCATACCAGGTTCTTCATGCTTTAAAGTAGTAATAAGCTCACATCTTGCTCTTGGAAAAGTAAATCATTACTTTTCTTTTTATTGATAGGTTATTTATTTGCTTTCATAGATTAACAATGTATTTGATTTAATTACATTAGCCTTGTTTTCGTTCATTATATTACATTTAATTTCATAAGTTTTTGCATTTTCAATTTGTTAGATTAGATTAAAAAATCATTCTATGGAAACTCCAAAATATAGATTAGCTTGCATTTGAAAAACTCATATAGATTGCACATCCATATTTCAATTCCTAGATAAATAGACAACATTTCAAATTAGTAATGGTATGCAAAATTTTTAGAAGGCCTTAAAGTTACAAAATGACTTTCTAAAATGGCTCATGTCTCAGTTTAAAGTGGCTAAGGATAGGATTCAAAAACTTGAGAAGGCGGTCATGGATAATTCTAAAGTGTGGGATTTCAAAAAGGAGGATGAGGAAATTGGAAAATTCATTGCCACTTTCTACATGTGGGAAAATCTGAAACATGAGATGGAGACCATGAAGGCAAATCAAGAGAAAAGTGTTAAGAATATGAATGAAATTATTGAATTCAACATGAATGTGGTCAAGAACTCAGCTACTACCTTATATGTCTTCCAATCCAAGCTGGAGAAGAAGAGGGCTAACCAAAAAGGGGATAGTACCATGGATGAGATGAGAGATAGTGGGAAAAGTAATACTGGGAAGAAAAGGAAGAGCAGTGAGGTGGTGTAGGTTTCTGTGTAGGCTACCAGCTCCAAGGATAAGGCTCCTGAGTTGACTACTAGCAGCCTTGGCCCAACTAACAAAACAAGATATAAAGGTAAGAGTGACAAAGGTAAAACCAAGGTGGAGGTCTCCCCTTAAGACATTCTGAGACTAAATATTTCTCCCTATCTAACAAAATTGAGTACCTGAGCAGAGAATGGGAGGCCATCAAAGGACTAAAGAAGCTTTTTGGAACATAACTGTCTCTTTGTTGGCTCTGTGTTGTTTGTCTTGGTTTTTTGATGTTTTATTGTTTTTAGTCCTTGCTATTTGCCTTTGGTTGTTTCACTTCTCATGAGACTTGTCGTTTCTACCTTGGGGTCCTCTTTATGTACTGGGTCCAGGCCCTCTCCTAAGCTTTTACTTTATTGAAACATTTCAAATTAGGAAAAAGGAACCAAAATTGTTTTGCATACATTGAGATTGCATTCATTAAATCACAAAAATATTAAGAAAAATTAGAGCGAACAAGAAGAAACCCTTGATCTCATCATGAGGTAAACATAGTTGAAAATCAAACATTGAAATAAAGAGAAACCCTTGATTCCATCACAAGGTAAAATTAACTCAATTCAATAACAACATCACAAAACACAATACACCTCCCTCTTGCTAAGCACTCAATGTGCCCTGGCATTATGGAGGATTAGACACAATTCATCCTTGATGAGATTGGGGAGAACTTCCCCCATCCAATTCATCACCAAAACATTCAACAAACAAGAGAGGAAAAAGAATATCAATAATGCATAATAGACTAGCAATACTTGATATAAAAAATCATTTGAAATGAAGAAAGGAGACAAGAACATTTCTAAAGCATTAATAAATTGAATAACCTTCCTTCTAGGCTTAGGATACTCAGGACTAGTGACCCTTCTAGTCATACAATTATTACCACAACAACTATAATTGAACATCTTCATAGGAACAATAATCAACACACACATCTAGCACACAACCCAATCACCATCCACAATGTTCTTCTCCCTCAAGAATGAGAGTAGAACAACCCCTCGGTCCTGTTGGTGCCTGAATTGACTGTCAGTTTTCAAGCAATTTTCCATATAGGCACCTTCCCAAAAAATCCAAAAAATTTCTAAGTTTTGGGGCCTCCTCAGCATGTTTCAGCATCAGCATCATATTCTGATGGGAGGGGGCCATCAAGTGTTCATCGGTGTGACTTTTGCTATTGGCAGAGGAATTTTGTGGTTTGCTGATGTTGGGTGTTTGGCCGATGGGATGTGCTATCGGTGTGACACTACGTGTCGGGCATACCGGGAAGAGTTGATCTGATAGGGTTGGTCTGGCTGATGGTGGGGTTGGCATTCAACATATCGGGGTGACAATGGAGATTATCTTGGCGACAAGGAGTCCATCGGCGTAACATTGCATATCGGGCTAGCCGATGGAGGTCGTTCCGACGGTTTGTATTTGGCTAATGGGATGTTCATCGGCAGGAGTAGTGATGTCGGTAGGAGAGTTTTCAGGCTCACCGATGGTTTATGGTCTCACTGACGGAGGTTTGGTATCGGTGAGAGTTAGGCGATGGAATGATGACCGCTAGCGGTGGGTTCGTGGGTCGAGCGGGGCAAAACGCTCGACACTTAGTGTACATGCGGCCATGCTTATAAAGTAACAAAGAGGTCTTCACGGGGTGCATGTGGGACAAATGCTTCTTGCATGATTTGAAATATCAGCATAATGTGTTTTGGCAGGAAGTGTCTAAGGCACAGTTGCTACATTTTCCGGTGGCCGCGGGTGGTTGAAGACTTTAATGGCGACTGTTGCAAGGGTGTGGGCGATGGCTTGAATGGTCAAAACTGCCTGTTTGAAGTTGTGGATTCCCAGGTGACGGTGCAAGGCTCGAGGCCTCCCTTGTCTCTTCCCCTACCTGCTGCATTTACTTTTGATAAGCGCCATCTTTCTCATGTACTGTATCTGGAAAATTTTGAATTGCCATGTAATTAATTGCTGGGTACACTTCCCTGTGGTATTAGAGGGACTCTGTTACTCATTTCTGGGGTTGAAAATTGGACACATCGGGCATTGTAATAAGATATAACTAGTTTTGGTTGCTCTGTGTAGAAGATCTTGTGAGTTTATGAGTCTCATGTTTTATGTATTGTGCATAGATTTACTGGTTTCATGCTGTTTTAGATGAATAATGCTATACTGCATGTGTTTTGTTATCTATCTCCTGTATTGAATATACTTTTCTTTTGAATCTGGATATCTAAGGGGTGTCTTGGGTTCTAGGATATAGGTTTACTATATTGAATGCTTGATCTCTTAACTTCTGCTCAAGGGGTAGATTAAAGTGTTTTCAGGTTAAGTGTTGAGGAGAATATATTGCAGTAAGGATATCATAAGTAGAGATAACTTAATACTCTATTTTGGGAGGTATCTGTAAGGCAGATATCACACAAATCCCCTTGAAATCTAGTCTTGGTATGTTTATGCTGAACATTTACATGTGTACATCTACTGACTCCAAGCCCTGGATAGACACCAATCTAGCTCTATGTTGAGGTTATACACCAGGTCCAGGTTTGCATCCAAACATAAAATCAAACTCAAACTTCAACTCCAAACCATTAGGATATTAGAATTAGTTTTAGGACCTAAAATCCTCTGTCTACAACTGAACATAGGCCCAAAGCTAGCCCCTTTGCTCTTATTTCACAGTTTAGGTCTACTTAATAGAGGATTTATCTGCTTTATGTCAACGTCCCAGTTACCTATAAGCATATCCCAAGGATGTTGAGTAGGGAATACCCCCCTAGGTTTTGCAGAGCCTAAAGAAGAAGAGGAGATAAAAATAGAGTCTATCTCCTACACTGTTGGCCCCTGGCCTAGAGATCCTGTTGATCACTAATGGCTACCTTGTAGGGAAATCTAGGAATGAGCATCTAGTCAAGGAAAAAACCAACAAAAATTGGCGACTCTGCTGGGGAATGAACAGAAAAAGTGATATCTTACAGCCTCTGGTGAAGTTTTATCTGGCTCTGCTGGTGAAATGAACCTGGAAAAGTAGCTTTCAGCTATTGAAAATTTTGTCCTCTCTGGAGAGGTGGCGACTCTGCAATAAAGATTCAAGTGCACATGAAAGTTGATGTGTGTGTTGTGACAAAAAATGTGCTATTTAGACTTCAGCATCTGGATGAGAAAAGGTACCTCGCTCCTTCGTACTTGTAATTGTTGTTTTATTGCATAGGTTAGATGCCAGGGGGGTTATAGGTCTTAGGTATATATAAGATATCTGAAAATGGGACTTATATGAATCCAAATATGTATACACCCGTGCTCAACCAAGAGGGAGATGCAATGTTATGTGACAAAATAGAAGAGATAAGAAATAGGTTGATACTCTTAAAGGCTAGGTAGGCTCAGTTGAATAATGATAACCCTATTGTGTCTGCCAGTCAGAAAGCTAAACCTCTTGTTAGCCCTTTTGATCCTTTGTATGACCAACTGGATTTGTCATTGGTTGATTATAAAGTAGAAAGTATGCCTGCTAGGATATACTGTCAGATGCCTAGATTTAGTGGTCACAGTGTATGTGATGGGGGTGCACATATCCAAAAATTTTGCAATTTTATGGAAAAACATTCATTTAGAGATGAGGATATGTGGATGAGGTTTTTTGTTAGATCCTTTGATGCAAAAGCTAGAGATTGGTATTTGAGCTTTCCAAAGAGATCCTTTGCCTATTGGGATGAGCTTGCTGATTGTTTCAAAAAAGAATTTGCGAGAAAACCAGCTGATCTTGTTGCAGAATTAATGAAAATTAGAAAACAAGATGAGGATCCATGTATTGATTTCAGCCATAGGTTTGCACTAGCCCTTTCACAGATCCCAGAAATCTTCAGACCTGATATTTTAGCCTATGTTGGCATATATTTTGAGGCTTTTGAGGAGGGCTCTAGTGCAATACTGAGGGAATTCAAGGTGACAAGAATGCAAATGGCATACAATTTTTTAGAAAATGTAGAAGAAATGAGAAATGAGCACCTGCAGAAATCCCTGTCTCCAGGCCTTGGTGTGAGAAATGGTTGTGAAGCTACAAATGACCAAGAGATTAAGGCATCATGTGAAGATGCCAGTGAAAGGACTAATGAGGACTCCCATTGCAATGATGAGGCATCTGGCCATGAAAGCAATAATGAGGTTGTGGAGAGCAATGAGCAACTTTTTGAATGGATTTGTGGAGATAATTGTGAGTATTGTACTCAAGACAGAGAAGATACAAGTAAACAGAGAAATAGTTCCATGTGTGAACCATTGCCTTCTTTTTAAACACACGGAGATCATGAAGATCAGTTAGAGATTGAAACAAGTGCTAGTGCAGAGCATGATTGTTTTTTATTTGGTGATTGTTTTGCTTATGACACACAAGCTGATATTCTTCCACAAAATGAAACCATTGGTGATGAAGATGCATGCTCTGCTGCCCATGAACAAATGGCATATTGTGATCAAGCTGATGTACTTGGATCACCCATTTTTGACACATATGGTGATGAGGATCTATTTGAGTATGGTAAAGGTTTGAGCATTGTTTTTGACTTGGATTCTGTTTCTCATACTGATGAAAGAGAAACCAACATACATTAGGTAAGTGACTGTAAAAATGTGCCTGATTGTAAAGAGGTGCCAGAGTCTGATCTTTTCTAGTTTGGTGCTGCTATTGGTTGTGTACATGATGTGCACAATTATGAATTTGAAAGCCTTTCCTTTAATATGCCAGCTCATCAGGAGAGCCTTGTTTTTCCTAGCTGCATGGTGGACTCTGAATCTTTCCTATTTTCAGTCTAGCTAGGGGATCACTTTGTAAAGCATACTGCTGATGTAGATGATGATAAGTGTTATGTACCATTTGAATATGCATTGCTTGATAAATACGTACCTTCTGGTTTTGGTTGCTCTGTGCAGAAGATCTTGTGAGTTTATGAGTCTCATGTTTTATGTATTGTGCATAGATTTACTGGTTTCATGCTGTTTTAGATGAATAATGCTATACTACATGTGTTTTGTTATCTGTCTCCTATATTGAATATACTTTTCTTTTGAATCTGGATATCTAAGGGGTGTCTTGGGTTCTAGGATATAGGTTTACTATATCAAATGCTTGATCTCTTAACTTCTGCTCAAGGGGTAGATTAAAGTGTTTTCAGGTTAAGTGTTGAGGAGAATATATTGCAGTAAGGATATCATAAGTAGAGATAACTTAATACTCTATTTTGAGAGGTATTTGTAAGGCAGATATCACACAAATCCCCTTGAAATCCAATCTTGGTATGTTTATGCTGAACATTTACATGTGTACGTCTACTGACTCCAAGCCCTGGATAGACACCAATCTAGCTCTGTGTTGAGGTTATACACCAGGTCCAGGTTTGCATCCAAACATAAAATCAAACTCAAACTTCAACTCCAAACCATTAGGATATTAGAATTAGTTTTAGGACCTAAAATCCTCTATCTACAACTGAACATAGGCCCAAAGCTAGCCCCTTTGCTCTTATTTCATAGTTTAGGTCTGCTTAATAGAGGATTTATCTGCTTTAAGTCAATGTCCCAGTTACCTATAAGCATATCCCAAGGATGTTGAGTAGGGAATACCCCCCTAGGTTTTGCAAAGCCTGAAGAAGAAGAGGAGATAAAAATAGAGTCTATCTTCTACACTGTTGGCCCCTCGCCCAGAGATCCTGTTGATCACTGATGGCTACCTTGTAGGGAAATCTGGGAATGAGCATCTAGTCAGGGAAAAAACCAACAGGTCCTACCTCTACTCTATAGGCTCTTTCCATGTGAGTGGGAGTGACTAGGAGGTCACCCTTAGCAAGAAATACAATTCATGTGTCATGTTGAAGTGTGAATCACCCACAAATTATCTAGGTCACATTCTAAACAACACATATTTTGGTGAACCTGACATGAAAAAAAACTTTTGAGAGAGTCTCTTTATGTTTCTTTTTCTTCAACAAATCATTTCAAGATGGGTTCTTTCAACTTTACACTCATCTCTTTCATTCCACTTTCATATTTCACTTCCATTCATTTTTTGGTGTTTCTTGCATCCCAATCTGGGAAGAAGTTGCACAAAGTTCAAGGGAATGTCCCCTCCAATGAAACTAGCACACCTTCATACTCTGAAGACTCAAATTCAAAGGGCATCCAACAAGAACCCCATAACTTTGACCAAATCAAAACATGACAGGTGAACATTCGGTTTGAGATCCATCAACAAGATTGATCCATAACAAGACGAAGGAAAATGACCACCCAAATGGACAATGAGGTGAATCATAAAGAGAAGACCTTACGAGAAGTTTGGGAGGCACAAAAATCCCTCCATGTAGCACATCAAGATAAAAGATCTATCATATAAAGTGTCATTAAAAAGAACAAATGGGACCACTCAATCCCTAAAGCAAAAAATCCATCGCAAGGTGATGAAACTCAAACAACAAAGGAAGCCTCACCCATAGACCTTATAGAAACCTTGGTCCAATGGATTAGGACCCTTAAGGATATAAATTCTAAACAATATTGCCAAAAAAATAAAATAAAAACATAGGGCATAAGGAAATCCTTTCATTGATGAGACTGAATCAAACCAAGGGGCAACCCAAAATACCCCTCATCTAAACTTCCATTCTTATGACAGAAGTAATGAAGCATTCATGCCTCCCTTTATCTCATCATTCAACATGACACGTTTTAATCAAATAGGTGGGATTCCTATGATGAAAAATCAACCACAAACAATCCCAGCCAATTTTTAGAACATAACATGACACCATCTGATTATCCAACATTTTCAAGATATCACCAACCCAGCATACCCTTTCAACAAGTGTAAAAAACTCCACCTGAAGGGATAATGTTTGGAGGAACAAGACCCTCTACACATAACTCCTTCTTAGTAACATACCTTGAGTATTTAAAGGAGCCTCTTGACTACAACATTCATCTGGTTGTACTACCACATCCTCTCCCTGAGCTTCCAAAATTCAAAGGAGAAGGTGATCCCAACTTTCATATCAAGGCCTACATAACAGTAGTGTGAGAATTGCTTCCTTGGAATGGGGTGGTAGCAAGAATTTTTCTAGACTTTAGAGGGTATCACTCTAGATTGGTACTATTGACATCCAAAAGCATCAATCCACTCTTTTAGGAAATTCATCGATCAATTTATGGCTTCCTTTGACATAAACAAAATGGTCAAGATAAGAGTATGATAATTTTTAACAATCAAACAAGAAACCAATGAGTCGGTTGCACACTTTATCAAATGGAGGAAAGTTTTATATTCTTCAACTAGCACACCAAACATGGATCATAAGGAACTTTGTGATATCTTCTTACATGCTCTCAATAATGACATATGAGAAGAAGTTCACAAACTCCCTTATAATTCATATAAAGAAGTGATCAAAAGTGCCCTTAGAATTGATCAAGCTACTATTGATAGTGAAATAAGCGATTATGATGTTAATGGAAGGTTGATAAACCATGATATCAGTAACAAATCTTCAATGAACAACCAAAACATAGATGGGCCAATAGACACTTCGCCATCCAGGAACAAAAACTATGATTACAATGGCTACATGGATTTGGGGAACCAAAATGTCAACAACTATCCCTTGAGAATCAACAAGAAGTCATATAACAATCATTGTAAGCCTGGAAATTATAATCACGATAAATACTACTTATTTCACAAGAGAAGGGGGCATGATATCAAGTCATGTCGGGAGGACTATTGCTTCACATCAAACCTCCTGAAAGATCAACAAAAAGAATTCATGGACACACTCCCACAAGGTGAAGGAAATAGTCCCAAAATCCATCAAAACACCTTAGGCCTTGTGAAACTGGACAAAGATCAAGAAGTTTATACTACCCAAGGACTAGAATGACCAAATGACACCCCTAGTTATTCAAATTTTTTCTCATATGATAGAACTTCTCAAGAGTTCTTCTATGCATAAGAATGCTCTCCTCAATGCCTTAGATCTAGGCCATCTAGTTCAAATCACTCCAAATGAAAAGTGTTCTTCTTTGACATTTGATTTTGAAAAGTTACCCTTAGATGAGGACATAGCTAAAAAGGGTGATCTCCCCCTCTACTTTATAATTCAAGTTCAAGACTATTCTATCAAACATGTAATGTTTGATGATGGGTCTGCAATCAACATAGTCTCTTTCTCCATTCTTCAAAGGATGGGTTATGATGAAACTCAAATCACATGGGAAAATTCTATCCTTACAATTCATGATTACCCAAGCATTCGAACCATGGATAAGGTCAATCTTCAAATCACATTGGGTCCCAAAACCCTCACAACTAAATTTTATGGCATCAATGAAGAAACCACTTACAACATGATCCTAGGGAGGCATTGGATCCATAGGATGAAGGTTGTTCCTATTGAAGGCCCAAGACAATTGAGTGGGGGGAGGGTGTATTAGTTGTATCAAAAACCTTAACCTCTTTAAACAAAATCACATTCACTTACTTTAACTCCTTAATCTGTTATGAAAATTAAGCATGAATTGTAGAATCAAAACATAAACACATCAAAACCATACACACATGAACACCATATTTTTATGTGGAAAACCCTAAATGGGAAAAACCATGGCGAGCGTTAGCTCACAATATAATGTAGTAACAATACCGAATAACAAAGAGGCTCACTGCCTTAGGGCTCATTGCTCAAAATGCTCACTGCTAAAGGGTGGCTCACTGCCAAAGGGTGGCTCACTGCCAGGATGGGCGGTTCACTGCCATGAACTGATATAGTAGCATCTACAACATGCCTGAGTTTAATTCCATTGAAGCACAATATATCTCTTCTGCTCTACCTTAACAACACACACACTTTATCTTTGCATCTTCACACACTCTTACATCACTCACAAATTCATCACATACATTTATACTAATCATCAACCTTGGAACATACATCAAGGTCGGCAATATAATTTACAACCATTGGAACTATCTCCAAGGTCAACATACATACATAATTCAAATTAGGAATGTACCTAAACAAACTTGCAGAGTAAATGAATGAAGAGCACTTCATGGATTAGCTCAGACCCAAACACATCCTTGCATGCTTCAACACGCTTCCACAATCCACGAATCACCTCTGCAACAAGTGTAAGTAACCAAGTTAGCCAGAACTAGTGCAAATATCAAGAATACTTAGATTTATGCTTCCAAGAACTTCATTATAGCTTGTGGATCAAGAAAACACCTTCAATACATTTTGGAGACATCCACAAACAACATAGAATCACTTGGGATCTGACAAATCCAACCGCAACAGATCTCTCTTGAGGACAACTATCACTTGAAGACATATCACAGACTGCTCACAACAAAAACTGTCAAACTCTGCTAATCAATAACTTGTTTTCTAGAGCACCAAATCAAAAATCCTTTGGAATGAAGATATCTAAGGACTTTATAAACTTAAGTCTAGAACCACAAGAACAAAATCCAAACTGTAGAGAAATGCGGAGCAAAATACTTTCTCCCTATCACACTGCAAATGTTGTTAGACACAGTCTTCAAACTGGTGAATAGAACTTTTGCTGCACAGTGATCTGGACCACCAAATTCTAGATTTAGCATCTTCAAACACTTCTCTAAATTATGTCCAAATCTCATACTCCGGTCTTCAACACAAAGGAAATACAGAGCAAAATACTCAGACAATGTTCTTAACATAACAACTCAATCAATCAACAAACAACAATATTAGAAGATATAGTTGGCACTAATGAAAACACAAACATGTTGACATCAATGACAACACCATTTAACACATACTTGTAACAATCTCCCCCTTTGTCATTGATGGCAACATATGATGTGAAAAACATGTTCCACCATCAAGACACAATTCTGCAACAGAACTCCCCCTTTCTTTTTACATCTGAACTCTTTCTCCCCTTGAATTTTTCACATGATCTCTCTCCCCCTTTGACATCAATGGAAAAGGGAATCACATCTCTTCCACTGAACATACTTGCACACTACATCTTGATTAGTCTAAAATCATTCTTTACTCCCCCTGACTGCAATAATCATCTCAAACCACTACTTGCCCCCTGAGAGATAGCTTCCAACATTAGTTCAAAAGGAGAAATGTACTTTGAGGCACACTGGACTGATGCATCTTCTTATGCATCTAGTTCAAGGAAGGAGGGGAAACAACCCCTAACTTCTCCCAGAGATACTCAAATGTATCCTTTGGAAGAGCCTTAGTGAATATATCAACAACTTGATCTTTTGTAGGCACATACTCAAGCTTCACTTCATTCTCTGCAACTTTATCCCTTAAAAAGTAATAATTGAAATGTGATTTGTCTTTGAATCCATCATTGGATTCTTTAAAATATTTATGGGATGTGTGTTATCACAAAGAATAGGAATTGGCTCATCATACTCAACTTTGATATCCTTCAAGGTCTGTTTCATCCACAACACTTGAGTACAACATGTTGTTGTAGCAATTTATTCTACCTCTGCAGTAGACAAGGAAATTGATTCTTGTTTCTTGCTATGCTAGGACACCGCCCTATCTCCAAGTAAGAATGCACCTCCACTTATGCTTTTTCTTTCATCAACACATCCGACCCAATTTGCATTTGTATTGGCACTTAAGGAAAAATCATTGTTCTTAGGATACCACAAGCCATGATCAAGAGTGCCCTTCAAATACCTGAATATCCTCTTCATTGCCACAACATGTGATTCTCTGGGATTTGATTGAAATCTAGCCACAAGATAAACTACATGCATGATATCTGGTCTAGTAGAGGTTAGATAAAGTAGTCCTCCAATCATTGATCTATACTTGCTCTAATCAGTCTTAGGAGATTCATCATTCTTACTCAACTTGCAACTAGTAATCATAGGGGTGCATACTGATTTAGAGTCCTCCATTCCAATCTTCTTCAACTACTCCTTAACATACTTTGATTGAGAAATGAAAATACCTTTACTAGTTTGAATGATTTGCAGTCCAAGGAAGAAGTTCATTTCAACACACATAGACATCTCAAACTCTTTTTGCATTTCATTTGCAAAATCCTTACACATACCTTCATTTCTAAATATGATGTCATCAACATAGATCTCAACAATCAGAATTTGGTCTCCACTTATCTTGGTGTACAGATTACTATCTATGGATCCTTTACTAAATCTCTACTGCAATAGGCACTTATCCAATCTTGCATACCAAGCTCTGTGAGCTTGCTTCAATCCATACAAAGTCTTCTTCAATTTGCATACCATATTTGGTTTGTCTGATAGATGGAATCCATCCGATTGCTCTATGTAAACTTCTTCTAACTCACCATTCAGGAAAGTAGACTTCACATCCATCTAGTATACCTTGACATATTTATGTGCTACAAATGCCCAAAATAGTCTGATAGCTTCCATTCTTACCACCAGAGCAAAGGTCTCTTCATAATCTATTCCTTCCACTTGTGAGTAGCCTTTACACACAAGTCTTACCTTGTTTCTCACAACTTCTCTGACTTCATTCAGTTTGTTCCAAAATACCCACTTTGTTCCTATCACATTCTTGTCTGCAGGTCTAGGGACAAGTCCCAAGTCTTGTTCTTCTCAATCTGCATTAGTTCTTCTTCCATTGCTTTGACCCAATATTCATCATTGCATGCTTCTTTTATTGTTTTAGGTTCCACCTTTGAGAGTAAACAGAGATTTACTTGATCTTCTGCAGCTCTGCTTCTTGTCAATACACATTTCCTTTTGTCACCAATAATTTGATCTTCAGAGTGATCTCTTTGCACATACCTTGGGGTTTTAGGAATTCTTTTCAGAGCTTCAGCTTGAACCTCTTCTTCTTCAGGAGCAACTTGCATATCAGTCTGAACTTCCTTTTCTTTGTCTTTTTCAACCTTTTCTATATTAGCAGATTCATCTGACTCATATCCATCTAGCTGAATATCTTCATCTACCTTCACATTTGCACTTTCAATGATTTTTCTCAATCTTTTGTTATAGCACTGGTAAGCCTTACTCTTAGTAGAGTACCCAAGGGATATACCTTCATCACATCTATCAAACTTTCCTAATTTTTCATCTCTTCTGATGTAAAATTTGCTTCTAAAAACTTTGAAATATTTGACAGTAGGAATTCTTCCATACCACAACTCATAAGGTGTCTTTGTTTCTTTTGCTCTGACTAGCACTCTATTTTGAATGTAGACAACAATATGTATTGCTTCTTTCCAATATACTTCTGGTAGGTCTGCTTCCTTGATCATTGTTCTACCAGCTTCTTGAACAGTTTTATTATTTCTTTCAACCACTCCATTTTGTTGAGGAGTCCATGGGGCAGACAAATGTCTCTTTATTCCATGTTCTTCACAGAAAGCATTAAACTAATTTGAAGTAAACTCACCACCCCTGTCAAATCTCAAACACTTGATTCTCAAATCCATCTCATTTTCAACCATAGCTTTGAATGCCTTAAACTTGTCTAGGGCTTTTGATTTTTCTCTAGGAAAGGTAACCTAAGTCATTCTTAAATAATCATCAATAAGAAGCATAAAATACCTATCACCTTGTAGACTTCTTGTTCTTGTAAGGCCACATAAGTCTATATGCACCAACTCCAGCAAACCAACAGAGAATTGTTCTTTGCTCTTGAAAGTAGTCTTTGTCATCTTCGCAAACTGACATTCTTTGCACATAGCATTAGCAGGCTTCAAAATCTTAGGTAGGTCTCTCACTGTTTGTACTGTGCTTATTCTCACCAAATTTTCAAAATTAGTGTGACATATTCTCCTATGCCATAACCAACTTTCATTTATCTAAGCCAACAAACAACAATTATTAGTACCCTTCAAATGATAAACATTACCATAAGTCTTCTTACCGGCAACAATTAAAGTTTCAGAGCTTTTCCTTATCTCACACCCATTATCCTTAAACACCAGATTATACCCTTTGTCACACATTTGTCCAATGCTTAGAAGATTATCCTTTAAGCCTTTGACATAAAGAACATCATTTGTATTATGCTTTCCATCAAAAGTAATTGATCATTTTCCACAAATCTTACTAGCTGCATCATCACTTAACCTAACTAGTCCCCCATCATATTTTTCAAACTTAACAAACTTACTCTTATCTCCTGTCATGTGATTTGAACATCCACTGTCAATGATCCATTCATCTTCCTTTTAAGCATGAAATCCAAACAACTCTCCTAGACTTCCTTCCTTCACATAGCTTGCAAGATTAGCATAAACAAATTTTTCTCTAAGTGCAATAAACAAGCATTCACTACTATTACCATCATCAAAATCAGGTTCATCATCAGTTACACCATCATCATCTCTAACATAGTAACTCTTTCTTACCATCTTTACTTTCATTGTTTTTGATCCTCAAAGTTCTGTCAGGACATTTTGAAGCATAGTGACCAATTTTACCACAATTGAAACATTTGAAAGGTAACTTGCCTTTGAACTTTCCTCTGCTACCTCTTTTCATTGTGCTTGCAAATTTTGCCTCGAGCTCTTCAAAATATTCTTCATCTGATTCCATAGCATATTTATCTGATCTATCATTCTTTTCTTCCTTGGCCTTAAAAGTAGTCTCCATTTTCACAAGGCCATCAGTAGTACCAAACTCTCTCATCTCAAAAGCAGACAATTTACCAAGCATTGATCTTTTGAAAGCTTGCCCATATCAAACAATTCTTCAATGGTAGATACCTTGTGACTATAAGATTTTGGAAGAGTTTTGAGTATCTTATCTACAACATCCACATCCTCTAACTTTCCACCAAGGCCCTTGATGCTGCTGACAACTTCATCAATCTTCTGTATGTAACTTGTTATGTTCTCATCCTCATCCATTCGCATGGTTTCATATGTGGTCTTTAAGTTCTACAGCTTAGCCTTCTTGACAGATTCATCACCTTCATAGATGTTTTTTAAATTGTCTCGAATCTCATGATTAATTTCTAGATCCACAACTTTTGCCATTTCAGTGTTAGACAAAGCATTTAATAGAGCATTTTTAGCTTTGTGATTAGTCTCATAATCCTTAATCTCTTCATCAGTCTTTGGACCACCTTTAGGTACTGTGTATTTATCTTTAACCATCTTCTAGACATTATAACTAATAGAAATAAGATAACTTTGCATTCGTACCTTCCAGTAGGCATAGTCAGATCCATCAAAATAAGGAATGTCTTTCTTGTGTGCCATCCTGGATCTACCTTAAGCTGTTAGGCTTTCTTCCAAGGAACCTCGCTCTGATACCAATTGTTGAAGGCACAAGACAACTAAGAGGGGGGGTGAATTAGTTGTATCAAAAACCTTAACCTCTTTAAACAAAATCACATTCACATTCACTTACTTTAACTCCTTAATCTGTTATGAAAATTAAGCATGAATTGCAAAATCAAAACATAAACACATCAACACCATACACACATGAACACCGGATTTTTATGTGGAAAACCCTAAAAGGGAAAACCACGGTGAGTGTTAGATCATAATATAATGTAGTAACAATACTGAATTACAAAGAGGCTCACTGCCTTAGGGGTCATTGCCTAAAATGCTCACTGCGAAAGGGTGACTCACTACTAGGATAGGTGGTTCACTACCATGAACTGATATAGTAGCATCTACAACATGCCTGAGTTTAGTTTTATTGAAGCGTAATATATCTCTTCTGCTCTGCCTTTACAACACACACACACTTTATCTGCACATCTTTGCACACTCTTACATCATTCACGTATTCATTACATACATTTATACTAATCATCAACCTTGGAACATACATCAAGGTCAGCAATACAATTTACAACCATCGAAACTATCTCTAAGGTTAGCATACATATACATAATTCAAATTAGGTCTCTACCTAAACAAAATTACAGAGTAAATGAATGAAGGAATAGTACTTCATGGCTTATCTTGGACCCAAACACATTCTTATACACTTCAACATGCTTCCACAATCCACGAATCACTTCTGTAACAAGTGTAAGTAACCAAGTCATCCAGAACTAGTGCAAATATCAAGAATACTTAGATACACACTTCTAAGAACTTCATTATAGCTTGCAGATCAAGCACACACCTTCAATACATTCTGGAGACATCCACAAACAACATAGAATCACCTAGGAGCTGACAAATCCAATTGCAATGGATCTCTCTTGAGGACAACAAATATCACTTGAAGACATATCACATACTGCTCACAACAAACACTGTCAAACTCTGCTAATCAATAACTTGCTTTTTGGAGAACCAAATCACAAATCCTTTGGAATGAAGATATCTAAGGACTTTATGAACTTAATTCCAGAACCGCAAGACCGAAATCCAAATTGTAGAGAAATGCGGAGTACAATACTCTCCTTATCACACTGCAAATGTTGTCAGGCATAGTCTTCAAATTGGTAAATAGAACTTTTGTTGCATAGCAATCCAAACCACCAAATTCTGGATTTAGCATCTTCAAACACTTCTCTAAATTATATCAAAATCTCATACTTTGGTCTTCAACATAGAGGAAATGCAGAGCAAAATACTTAGATAGTGTTCTTAACATGACAACTCAATCAATCAACAAACAACATTAGAAGATATAGTTGGCACTAATGACAACACAAACATGTTGACATCAATGACAACACTAGTTAGCACATACTTGCAGCAATTCCATCTAAATTACTTCAAGAAATCCACTTATTGCACATGGGACAAACCCATATCATCAAAGGAGACCCTGATTCTTTCATTATTTATAGAGTTGAATAAGCCAAAAAGAAGGAAAAGACCATAGAAATTGCTAATGACCCAAAAATCAACACTTTTGAAAAAGGAGAGACATCAAAACAAATTTCAAACATATCTAAGACCTCAAAATGTATAGGGGAGGGGGAAAGAGGTGAATTCCCCTTGATCCCCACTCAACAAAGTCTTATGCTCCATTCAACTTAGCATTCATTCCTATCAAGCCAGATATGAGCATCCATACAGTTGAGAACACCACTAAGTAAAACGGAGAACCAACACCCACATATAAACTAGGAGATTTAACACCAATTCCAATTGCCTCTCAAAAGTTTAAAAAAAACATTGAAACTCAACTAAAACAAAAAATAACAAGGCTAGGGGGCAAATCGTCAAATGATGAAATATGTGAGTGCTCAAAACTTCTCACTAAATTTAAAGAAATTTTCACATCATTCCTATGAATGGCCTTGCAAAGACTTTAGAATGATGGATATAAAAAAACTAGGTCAATAGATATTGAAAATAATGCAATGAAAAGGTCATCCCAAAGCCATTTAAAGTCAAAGACCTTGTACTCAGAATTTACAATCTAATCAATAAAGGATGAAAATTAAGACTAGATTAGATGGATCTGTACATAATTAAGGAAGATGTCAAAGATGATGCTTATCTCTTGTGCACTATGGAAGGAGAAGAATTTAGTATCTAAAAACTCTGTAAAAATCATAAAATGTCAAAATCCAAAAAATCAAATAAACTAAAAAATCTACAAAAAGTACAAAATTACAAAAAGGAGAAAATATGCATTTTCATTCTATCCACCTTGCATTTGTGAGTGATATGCTCTTTTTCAAAATTTTCCCTAGTAAGGAGTTTAAGTTTTCATAGGTATAGGTTGACCCTTTGAACCTTTGAGATTCCCTAAAGCCATATTCACCATTAGTCATTATCCCTTTGTATTTCCCAAAAAATTCAAGATAAACTCAAGCTCTTAGCTTTATGTTGATCTCGATCTTAATGAATCATGATGTCAAGTATAAGTGAGCTCAATATTCAAACCCACAATACCTAATATAAACTTGCAAGTAGACCTTCCCCATCCCTCCTTAGCAAAAGGGAAGTCTTACAGAATAGTGAAAGATCTTGGTGGCGCCCAAGCTATTATCTTTCCTAGCCAAAAATGTTAGGGAGATCATAAATCCATAGGAAGCAATAACAAAAAGAGTGCAAAACAAAAAAATAGAGAGTAAGAAAGTTAAAAATGAGAAAATACAAAAAAATGAGAGAATCAGAAAATGATACTACCAAAAAAGAAAAAAAAGAGAAAACAAGAAAAATATAGAAAAAGAGAGCAAAAAAATAAAAAGAGAGGATTGTTGATGTTTGTACTCTCGGGTGGAGATAAGTCTAAGCTCAAAGCTACAAGGGTGACATCTATTAGAGAAAAAAAGAGAGGTATAAAGTACACACACACACTAACTCAATAAATCCAAGAGCCTAATTATTTTTAGGACCATCTTTTGCTCTGGAGCCTTTCCTTTACCCCATGTCTATATTGTTGGCCATCTTTGATCTACATCTAGAAGGTACCGATAAAATTTGTTGCTTGTCTAAGTTGAAATCTTGTTAAAGTGTTTTTTCTAGATAAGGATCAGTATTTAGCCTTTTGAAAAGCTAAATTTAGAAATTGCTCCATCTCCCTCCCATCCACATTTGAGTCCTCAATAAAATTTCATCTAGAAGTTTAGTAGGTCTTTCTATACCAAGTCAACTTGCAATCCTCTAGGTCAAAAATCCTACTAAATAGCATTTACACTATTTATTCCACTTGCATACATTTCAAACATACAAAATAATAAATATATCATCTCATCATGGAATTCACAGTGCTTAGAACATAGTACTTTGCATTTCATATTTGTGAATCACATCTAGACATGTTGCAACTCATTCATATCAGAAAAAGATAAATAAATTGCATCATCTGTGTGTGATCATCATAGGTATGCATCTTAACAACATAAGTAAAAATTATACCCAACCATTTTCACAAGAGGGAAAGTAAACTACAAGATGTCAACTAAAGCTACATATAGATCTCAACCAATCAGGTCTCACAACAATAGGTACAAAAAAATGTCTGAGTAGAAGTCACTCCTCCAACGAAGTCAAAAGAGAAAAACTATGCACTCAAGCATGCAAGTCTCCCCATGCAAGGGGGAAAGTTAGAAGACATAGGTCTCTCAAAGACTTGAAGGCATCAATTTAGACATTCACAAAATCTTTAGAAAAACCATAAAAATTAGAAAGTCAAAAAAACCAAAAAATTTATAAAACCTGAAAAATACCTACAAAATTGAATATGTTCTTCAAAATATGCAATAAAAAGAGAATTTGTTCTTATCCTCTCTAGCTTAGCACATGTTTGTCATCTTTATTTTCTTAGTGCTTTCCATATCCTCATTTTGTGTGCATTTCATCCTTATAGATCTCCAGTATAGGGCGAGGTGACTTAGGTATATTCAAAACTCACCCATCAATGGTACGTTTTCTTGTTTCTATTTCAATGTTCATGTCAAAATAAATAATGGAGTCAAACTAATGCTTGTTATTCTAGCTACAAATGCAGGAAAACAACAATAGGTGAAGCCTAGTTTAGGAATGGTACCTACCTTTCATGTAGACTATCATCCCCAAGGGGGCAAATATGTAAGTATGAAAAAGATGCACAAGCCTACATGGTAGCCGGAGGATGAGCTATAGTCCTAGTAATGTATATGTGAGCATGAATATACACATAAATCTCAGCATTACTCCTCTTGGTGTTGTGGATTTATTTATTTTTCACTTTGTCTATGCTTTTCTAACTCCCAAGCTAACCTCCTAGGTCATGCACACCTTCTTGCTAGCTACCTGACCAATGTTCAATGAATCTTTCCTATCACTTTCTACCCTTGATAACCTCACAAATCCACTTCAAAAGAGGGGAAATAAATTTTTTCTAGGAGATTTTCCATCCATTCTTTCTTCCCCATCCTTTCAACTCACTTTCCAAGTGCTTATTGAACCTTTTAGGGTAGGTTAGCTTGAGAAACTGACATGATACCTTGAGCAAAAATGAGATGAAAGGATAATTTTGAAATAATTTCAAGAAAAACTAATGGCATCACTATGTAATTCTCTAAAAAATATGTAATTTCAAAAATAACACCTAGAAATGTGTTTGTATGTGCTTGAATGAGCTCTCTGAAGTTCCATATGACTTGTCAGGGCCATTTTCTCTAGGTCACCCCTTATATATTTAGGATATCCCTGGGTGACCCACTTTTCATGTGTTTTCAATAAAAACTAATGGCACCACTACATAGTTCTTGAAAAAATATACAATTTCAAAAAACATGGCATCCAAAAAGGAGATTGTATACATGCTTGAATGAGCTCTTGGAAATTCCCTATGTCCTACAGGATCTCCAAGGGCGACTTTCCTTGCTAAAAGGGGCAACCTTTCATTTTAAGAATAATCTCCATTGGTGACCTTCCCTAGTAAAAGGGGCAACCTATTGTCTTTTGTTATATGTGTTTTCTTCCATTTATAGCCCAAATTTGCTCCAAATTGAGTCCTGATTGCACGGGTCTTCTTCTCTAACCGATTACCAACTCTCATTAACTATTTAAACACTCCCAATTATCCCAATCTCATTTCCCAATTAATCCTTGTTATCTTCCAATTACTCAAGTGTTAATTTCATTTCTTCTTTGTGATATCCTCTACAACTAGTGCTCACTCCCAATTAGCGTTAGATCCCTCTCCAATCTATTTATGTTAACTCCTCAATCACCACCACCTTTTGTGTTGATTTCCAACCTATAACTACCCCTCACCTCTTTATTATTTATCAAGTCTAGGAATGCCTTCTCATCTTCACAAGCTCTTCCAAGCTTCTTCATAGGCCTTTGAGCCTCTTAGTTTATTTCCTTACTTTTTATTTTTGCAAAGATTTAAAGCTTTTCCTTAGGTGGAAAATTCAATATTCCATATCTACTCTTTCTTTTCTTTTCATATAGTTGTCTCCATAGCATTTCCATGCTCGCGTAGGACCCCATGTGCCATTTGATTTTGCAATAGATTCCATAGCACAAGCCATAACACTTCCTTAGCATTCTTTTGCTCAATTATTTTCATCAAAGCTTCCATAGATCCAAGTGAAAGTGCTTCATTAGTATTCTCATGCTCAATTATTTTCATCAAATCTTTATTTGTTTTCATTTTTCTCCCACCTTCATTCTCATTGCCAAGAGGAGGACCCCACTGTTGCAGAGGAAGAGAGAGTTGCCACAAGGACTTCTAAGGGCTCAAGCTAGGCATTGATGTCTTCTTCATACCAGGTTCTTCATGCTTTAAATTAGTAATTAGCTCACATCTTTCTCTTGGAAAAGTAAATCATTGCTTTGCTTTTTCTTGATAGGTTGTTTATTTGCTTTCATAGATTAGAATTACATTTGATTTAAAATTAGATTAGCCTTGTTTTCATTCACTCGATTACATTTACTTTCATAGTTATTCCAAATTTTAATTCATTAGATTAGATTCAAAAATCATTCTATGAAGACTCCAAAAAGATATAGCTTGCATTTAAAAAATTCATATAGATTGCATCCATATTTCAATTCCTAGATAATTAGATAAAATTTAAAATTAGAAAAAAGGAACCAAAATTGTTTTGCATACATTTAGATTAGATTCATAAAAACCACAAAAACATTAGGAAAACTTAGAATGAAACAAGAAAAAACACTCGATCTCATTATAAGGTAAACATAGTTGAAATCAAACATTGAAACAAAGAGAAACCCTTGGTTCCATCATGAGGTAAAATCAACTCAATTCAACAATAAAATCATGAAACACAACACATCCCCCTCTTGCTATGCACTCAATGTGCCTCTAAGGAATTAGGGAAGATTGGATACAATCCATCCTTGATGAGATTTGGGAGAACTTTCCCCATCCAATTCATCAACAAAACATTCAACAAACAAGAGAGGAACAAGAACATCAAAAACACATAATAAACCAGCAACACTTGATACAATAAATCATTCAAAACAAAGAAAGGAGAAAAGAATGTCTCCGAATCATCAACGAACAGAACAACCTTCATGTTAGGCTTAAGAGAATTAGTACTAGTGACCCTTCGGGTCATACAATTATTACCACAAAAACTACAATATAACATCTCTATAGGAACAATCATCAAAACACACATCTAGAACACAACCCAACCACCATCTATGATGTTTTGGTCCCTCAAGAACAAGAGTAGAAAAACCCTTGGTCCTACCTCCTATTAACAGGCTCTTTCCACATGAGCTGGAGTGACTAGGAGTCCACCATTAGCAAGGAAGATAGTTTATGTGTCGTGTTGGAGTGTGACTCACCTACAAATTGTCTGGATTGCATTCTAAACAAAATAGTTCCATATGCATATCATACAAAACAAGTAATAAATCTTGTCATAGAAAAATGACATTCATAATAAAGGAAGTAGACAAGTGTGTTGCATTACCATCTATATGTGTATCAAATGCATCCAGAATAAATTCACATTGCATAGATCTCATTTATAACTAGAAAGATTAAAAAACATCATGAGCATAGTATCATATATAATCATCCATGGTTTCACAACATAAGTTCAACAACCAACCATGTGCAAAAGAGAGAAAGAAAAGCTCAAGATATCGACTGCAACTACATATAAGTCTAAAATAAATAAAAGTGTCTATAATAAGTGCTAAGTAATCTCTAGGTACAAGTCACTCCATCAAGGGTGTAATATCCCCCCAAATTGAAATTACATAAAACAATAAAATATTTAAAATTAATAAATAAAATAATAATAATGTTTATCCAAATTTCAAAAGATTCTAACAATTGACTACAATCTTTTTAAATACAATGATTCTACAATCATTGACAATTAGGACAAAGTCCTTTTACAATAGTTTTAGCCATGACTATAAAAATCAAATTATTTTACATTTATAATTATAGCTTCATTTTTCCTAAAGCCATACTCAGAATCTACAAAGGATAAGAGAGAGCATCATCAAGATCATATCCACCTTTCCATGAAACATTAAGCTTCCCTATGATACTCCACTAGAGAAGCCCAACCCATCACGAAGGATTTAGCAGGGTAAGTGCAGGAAGATGGGGGGCCAAAAAGGGGTCTTAAGTGGCCACTTTTTTTCTGAAATCAGGAAATACTGGCCTTGGATGAGAAATTGAGCATAGTTACACTCAAAATTTGGAGATGCAGACAAAACAATGTTCGTAGTGCTCCGAGTCTACTTTCTAAACTACTATTTTTTTTTGAAAATGGCATAGATTAAGGGGTTCAAAAGAGGGAGCCACAGAAATTGGTGTTGTTTCTGTCAAAAAAACATAACATAGCATGTTTTGTGGCTCCCTCAAAAGGTCAACTTTTTTTTGGTATTTTTAAAATCGCTTTGGTGAGAAATTAGCTAATAGCATGTAGTTTATGCCCGATTTTTCTGATAATTGTTTGATGAATATTTGATTTTTTACTAATTTTCAAAGTGGACACATCCTAAAAAATAGAATTTTGGCCGTGCTACCCCTATAAATTTTGAAAACTAATCGAAAATCATTTTTTTCTTTTTTTAATATTTATAGAATGGAGTCTAGTTTCTAAATATGTAATTTTTTTGAAATTTCAATGAATAGTTAATTTACAATGAAAAAAAGACCAAACAGTGGTTTTTGCCCAAAAACAGACACACAAACAAAAGAAATTAAAGATGAAAGGCTTAACATTGTTAAAATGTGAAAAAAATTACATCGTCAGATAGCTGAGAGAAAGCCTAACATTACCCAGGTGTTCGATTTGTTTGACCTTGAAACACGTGCAAATCTGAGGGTTAGCACGAACGAAATTATCTAAAATCTTGAAGAATATGGAAAAACACGTCTGTTACTGTTCAAAAGGCACTCCAAGCCTTTGGGTTGGAAATCCAAAGCAAATCCCAAGCCCAAGGCTTGGGATTCCCAAAGCAAGACATAATGCGAGCGCATTATAACGCGCTCGCGTTATTCTTTTCTTTGCATTTTTCCTTTTCCACAAAAGTTTGTGCTATTTTTCATGTTTTAAATAACGTGAGCGCGTTATGTTCGACTTAAATTTTTTTATGTTTAAGGCTATTAATCATGTATGTATGTATGCCTATATGTATGTATGTATGTATGTATGTATGCCTATATGTATGTATGTATCTATGTATGCCTATATGTATGTATGTATCTATGTATGCCTATATGTATGTATGTATAGTGTCGACGGTAGAGGAGGGTAGAGATGGGAGTGAGCCAGATAGGGGAGGAGAGGGGTGGATAAGGATTGAGTGATTAAGGTTTAAGGTTAAGGGTTGAGCATTTAGGGATAGGATTTAGAGTTTAGGGATAAGGGATTAGAGTTTAGGACCTTGAGGGATTAGGGTTTAGGGTTGAGGCTTTAGGGATAGCATTTAGGGTTAAGGGTCGAGGGATTAGGGTTAAGGTAGAGTGTTGAGGGTAGAGGGATTACGGATAGGGTTTAGGGTTGAAAGTTTAGGGTTGAGGGATTAGGGTTTAAGGTATAGTTTAGTAGTTCTTGTGGATAGAGCCAGTAAACAATGGGAGATTATTTGCCTGTTTCATAACAATATACCTCCCCTAAGTGTAGGGTGGACAGCAAGAAACATAGATGTACCCCAATGCAAAGCTTTTCTCATAATGATCATCCTTCTAATTTCAACTGTTAATTACTCACTGTGGATGTACCATACGCAAAGCTTTTCTCATAGTGTGTACACCTATTGGCATAATGAACCCCAGAGGGCCAGAAAAACATGCCATATAACATTACTAACATTAAAAAAGTTCATAGCCATTTTTTTGACATATTCTTGCAACTCAAATATCTTTAAGAGAAGAGTGTCAAAAATGATGGGTTTAACAACCTAACATAAGGCAAAGTAGTTTTGTTGGGTTTAGGGATAGGGTTTAGGGTTTAGGGTTGAGGGATTAGGGTTTAGGGTTGAGGGATTATGGTTTAAGGTATAGTGTTGAGGGTTTAGGGATAGGGTTTAGGGTTGACGGATTAGGGTTTAGGGTTGACGGATTAGGGTTTAATGTTGAGAGTTGAGGGTTGAGGGTTGAGGGTTTAGGGTTTAGGGATAGGGTTGATGGTCAAGGGATTAGGGTTAAAGTAGAGTGTTGAGGGTAGAGGGATTAGGGATAGGGTTTAGGGTTGAAGGTTTAACGATTGAGGGTTGAGGCTTTAGGGCTGAGGGTTAAGGGATTGGGGTTTAAAATATAGTGTTGAGCATCGAGGGTTTATGGATAGGTTTTAGGGTTTAATTTTTAAGGGTTAAGGGTTGAGGGATAGTGTTTAGGGTTTAGGGATAAGGGATTAGGGTTTAAGGTATAGTGTCGAGGGTTGAGGGTTTAGGAATAGGGATAGAGTTTAGGGTTTAGGGATGAGGGATTAGGGTTGAGGGTTGAGGTATTAGGGTTGAGGGTTGAGGGTTGAGGGATTAGGGTTTAAGGTATAGTGTCAAGGGTTGAGGGTTTATTAATAGTGTTTAGGGTTGAGGGTTGATGGATTAGGTTTTAGGGTTGATGGATTAGGGTTTAAGGTATAGTGTTGAGGGTTGAGGGTTTAGGGTTGACAGATTAGGGTTTAGGGTTGACGGATTAGTGTTTAATGTCAAGGTTAGGGTTAGAGTGTCGAGGGTAGAGGGATTAGGGATAGGGTTTAGGGTTGAAGGTTTAAGAATTGAGGGTTGAGGCTTTAGGGATGAGGGTTTAAGGCTTAAGATATAGTGTCAAGTGTTGAGGGTATAGGGATAGGGTTTAAGTTTTAAGGGTTAAGAGATAGGGATTAGGGTTTAAGGTATAGTGTTGAGGGTTGATGGTTTAAGGATAGGGTTTAGGTTTGAGGGATTAGGGTTTATGGTTGATGAATTAGGGTTTAATGTTTAGAGTTGAGTGTTGAGGGTTGAGGGTTGAGGATTGAGGTTGAGGGATAGGGTTAATGGTTAAGGGATTAGGGTTAAATAAGAGTGTCAAGGGTAGAGGGATTAGGGTTTAAGGTATAGTATCGAGCCTATTGAGGGTCTAGGAATAGGGATAGCGTTTAGGGTTTAGGGATGAGGGATTAGAGTTGAGGGATGACGGATGATGGATTAGGGTTGAGGGTTGAGGGATTAGGGTTTAGGGACAAGGTTTAGGGTTAGGGTTGAGGGATTAGGGTTTAAGGTATAGTGTTGAGGGTTGAGGGTTTAGGGTTGAGGTATTAGGGTTTAGGGTTGATGGATTAGGGTTTAGGGTTGACGGATTAGGGTTTAATGTTGAGAGTTGAGGGTTGAGGGCTGAGGGTTTAGGGATAGGGTTGATGGTCAAGGGATTAGGGTTAAAGTAGAGTGTTGAGGGTAGAGGGATTAGGGATAGGGTTTAGGGTTGAAGGTTTAACAATTGAGGGTTGAGGCTTTAGGGCTGAGGGTTAAGGGATTGGGGTTTAAAATATAGTGTTGAGCATTGAGGGTTTATGGATAGGTTTTAGGGTTTAATTTTTAAGGGTTAAGGGTTGAGGATAGTGTTTAGGGTTTAGGGATAAGGGATTAGGGTTTAAGGTATAGTGTCAAGGGTTGAGGGTTTATTAATAGTGTTTAGGGTTGAGGGTTGATGGATTAGGTTTTAGGGTTGATAGATTAGGGTTTAAGGTATAGTGTTGAGGGTTGAGGGTTTAGGGTTGACAGATTAGGGTTTAGGGTTGACGGATTAGTGTTTAATGTCAAGGTTAGGGTTAGAGTGTCGAGGGTAGAGGGATTAGGGATAGGGTTTAGGATTGAAGGTTTAAGAATTGAGGGTTGAGGCTTTAGGGATGAGGGTTTAAGGCTTAAGATATAGTGTCAAGTGTTGAGGGTATAGGGATAGGGTTTAAGTTTTAAGGGTTAAGGGATAGGGATTAGGGTTTAAGGTATAGTGTTGAGGGTTGATGGTTTAGGGATAGGGTTTAGGTTTGAGGGATTAGGGTTTACGGTTGGTGAATTAGGGTTTAATGTTTAGAGTTGAGTGTTGAGGGTTGAGGGTTGACGGTTGAGGGTTGAGGTTGAGGGATAGGTTTAATGGTCAAGGGATTAGGGTTAAATAAGAGTGTCGAGGGTAGAGGGATTAGGGTTTAAGGTATAGTATTGAGCCTGTTGAGGGTCTAGGAATAGGGATAGCCTTTAGGGTTTAGGGATGAGGGATTAGAGTTGAGGGATGACAGATGACGGATTAGGGTTGAGGGTTGAGGGATTAGGGTTCAGGTTGAGGGATTAGGGTTTAAGGTATAGTGTTGAGGGTTTAGGGATAGGGTTTAGGGTTAAGGGATTAGAGTGAAGGGTTGAGGGATTAAGATTTGATGTTGAGGGTTTAGGGTTTAGGGTTTAGGGTTAGGGTTGAGAGTTGAGGGATTAGAGTTAAGGGTTGAGGGATTAGGGTTTGACGTCGAGGGTTGAGGGTTGAGGTTTGAGGGTCAAGGATTTAGGGATAGGGTTGAGGTTTAAGGGATTAGGGTTAAAGTAGAGTGTGGAGGGTGTAAGGATTAGGGATAGGGTTGGAGGGTTTAGGGATAAGGGATTAGGGTTTAAGGTATAGTATCGAGTCTGTTGAGGGTTTAGGAATAGGGATAGCATTTAGGGTTTAGGGATGAGGGATTAGAGTTGAGGGATGATGGATTAGGGTTGAGGGTTGAGGGATTAGGGTTTAGGGATAAGGTTTAGGGTTGAGGGTTGAGGGATTAGGGTTTAAGGTATAGTGTTGAGGGTTGAGGGTTTAGGATTAGGGTTTAGGGTTGATGGATTAGCATTTAATGTCGAGGGTAGGGTTAGAGTGTCGAGGGTAGAGGGATTTGGGATAGGGTTTAGGGTTGAAGGTTTAAGGATTAAGGGTTGAGGCTTTAGGGATGAGGGTTTAAGGCTTAAGATATAGTGTCAAGTGTTGAGGGTGTAGGGATAGGGTTTAAGTTTTAAGGGTTAAGGGTTGAGCGATAGGGATTAGGGTTTAAGGTATAGTGTTGAGGGTTGATGGTTTAGGGATAGGGTTTAGGTTTGAGGGATTAGGGTTTAGGGTTGATGAATTAGGGTTTAATGTTGAGAGTTGAGGGTTGAGGGTTGAGGGTTGAGGTTGAGGGATAGGGTTAATGGTCAAGGGATTAGGGTTAAATAAGAGTGTCAAGGGTAGAGGGATTAGGGTTTAAGGTATAGTATCGAGCCTGTTGAGGGTCTAGGAATAGGAATAGCATTTAGGGTTTAGAGATGAGGGATTAGAGTTGAGGGATGGCGGATGACGGATTAGGGTTGAGGGTTGAGGGATTAGGGTTTAGGGACAAGGGTTAGGGTTAGGGTTGAGGGATTAGGGTTTAAGGTATAGTGTTGAGGGTTTAGGGATAGGGTTTAGGGTTGAGGGATTAGAGTGAAGGGTTGAGGGATTAGGATTTGACGTTGAGGGTTGAGGGTTTAGTGTTTAGAGTTGAGAGTTGAGGTATCAGAGTTAAGGGTTGAGGGATTAGGGTTTGATGTCGAGGGTTGAGGGTTGAGGTTCGAGGGTCAAGGGTTTAGGGATAGGGTTGAGGTTCAAGGGATTAGGGTTAAAGTAGAGTGTGGAGGGTGTAAGGATTAGGGATAGGGTTGGAGGGTTTAGGGATAAGGGATTAGGGTTTAAGGTATAGTATCGAGTCTGTTGAGGGTTTAGGAATAGGGATAGCATTTAGGGTTTAGGGATGAGGGATTAGAGTTGAGGGATGATGGATTAGGGTTGAGGGTTGAGGGATTAGGGTTTAGGGTTTAAGGGGGAGGTATATTGTTATGAAATAGGCAAATAATCTCCCATTGTTTACTGGCTCTATCCACAAGAACTACTAAACTATACCTTAAACCCTAATCCCTCAACCCTAAACTTTCAACCCTAAACCCTATCCCTAATCCCTCTACCCTCAACACTCTACCTTAACCCTAATCCCTTGACCCTTAACCCTAAACACTATCCCTAAAGCCTCAACCCTAAACCCTAATCCCTCAAGGTCCTAAACTCTAATCCCTTATCCCTAAACTCTAAATCCTATCCCTAAATGCTCAACCCTTAACCTTAAACCTTAATCACTCAATCCTTATCCACCCCTCTCCTCCCCTATCTGGCTCACTCCCATCTCTACCCTCCTCTACCGTCGACACTATACATACATACATATAGGCATACATAGATATATACATACATATAGGTATACATACATACATACATACATATAGGCATACATACATACATGATTAATAGCTTTAAACATAAAAAAATTTAAGTTCAACATAACGTGCTCGCGTTATTTAAAACATGAAAAACAACACAAACTTTTGTGGAAAAGGAAAAATGCAAAGAAAAGAATAATGCGAGCGCGTTATAACACGCTCGCGTTTTGACCTAATTTTTTTGAAATTAATTTGGCCACTTTTTGGCCCCCCATCTTCTTGCACTTACCCAACAATATGTAGCCAACATGCATGAAGGAATTTGGTGCAACATGATATTACTGACAATCTAGAAACCTAACTAATGCCCATGAAAGCATACTCATATCTAGTGCACATGTCCTTAAATATTATGATGTGGCAGAGAACAATAATCAAACAAAGAACTATGCTATTGTTCAAATTAATAAGCTTTGGCCAAATCATTTTAAACTCGTAGCTATTCTAATGTGTTAAATTGTAAGTTATCAAAAAAACTTACTATTCTTTGTAATTCCACATTTGACACCCCTCCATACTCATCTCTTAGGTTAACAAACAAAATTATACTAAATATACGATAACATCATGTATTTTTAAAACAAATTGATAAAATCTACACGACCAATGCATCTAGCAACCATTGCCTCAAGCAATCCTATGTAGAAATTACAACTTGGTAAAATAATGTACTAATCATATCATAATGATATCTTGAAATTCTTATCAATGGGGGTATATTTTCCAAAACAATAATAACTAAAAACATACTCATGATTAATGCTACCCATAGCTTTTCAAGCAATTAATAGCTATTTCATCGATGTTCACAAAATCAGTAATAATCAATTACTCAATCTCACAAACAAATTTCTAGGTTCCTTATCCGTAACCTTTGGCTTGCCAATAAAGAATGTTGTCCTATCCTTCTAACAACATTATAATCAAATAAAATCTTAGAGTGCTTACTTCAATAGATTAGGAAGGTACTAACATTCAATAAGTGGCCTTTGCCTCAAAAGATAATTTAAAAGACAACCATTCTTAAGGAACATTCAATTCCAAAATGGGAATCCAAGTGCAATATTCATTCCCAACATCCATTTTCAATGACATCATTAATAACCATGGAGGTTATAAAGTTTTAATGAAATGACAGTTTGTTTACTATTAACATCAAGTGTCTTTCCATGCTTTTTAAGGGAATCGATTAGATAATTTCAAACAAGCAAGAAATCCTTTCTAATACTAACATTTGTACATGTCAACAATTGTTCACCCTATTCAAAGTACCAATTTATTACATTACACTAACTTCCAAATTCTTAAATCTGGATAGCATATAGGGTAGTAGCATCCAAGGCCACAACAATTATATGGATGTTTACAGAGACGAAATCATGATAAATATATAGGTAGACTTTATGAATAAGTAACCTAGATTAGATAAAAAATATAAGCCAATCATACATAAGACTAATGTTTAAATGTTGATAATAGAATGGAGGCTAGTTCATCCTCATAGGATGATCTATTCAAATTGCACCCTCGACTAGTGCTTTTACAAGGCAAATGTAACTACATAATCACTATTTAATCTTTGCTTATTTAGGCTATCAATCCGCCAATATCTAATGTCACCCAAAGATGTATAATATAACTACTTAGTGAACATCCTACATACTTTATTGGTTATGAGATAGAACCAAATACCAAACAAATACATGAACAACAAGATTAATGTAGCCACCATCCACTATAGTTTACACCAATTTGGAGCACTATTATCAATACATATACCATGCCTATGAAGCTCAAATGAAGGTAATATTTTATGTTGACATATAAAGATGAAATTTAAACCCATGTTCTCTAAGAGATTCTTACATTGAAACATAATAGACATGCATCCCTATCCATATGACAATACCCATTATACTAAGCTTTCATAAATTTTCTAAAAATTAAGTAAAAGAATATAGAAAGAATAGTGAATAGTAAATGATTGCATTGTAGAGTTGGAGTTGGTTACTTAATGTTCATATTTAGTTGGTTGAGGAAGAATGATAATTGCAGAATAATACGCTGATGAATGTGAGACAGAGAAGACAATTGTTGAAAGGATGCCATTAGTGTTTAGTAGTCCAATTCCACACCCTTCCCAGGCCTCCCAACCAACATGGAAACAAGTATGACCATTCTTCAAAGTATAGAGGAAAGTAATTTTTTTTCTAGATATTATAGTTGAAAAATGCTCTGATTGACACACATGCAAAATGAGGACGCACAAACAAGGGACATGAACTGTTGGACAGAATGCCTCAACAAGATGTCATCTCATGAAATGCAAGGTTTGCAAGATATGCACAAAAGGGATTTGTTGAAAAAGCTTAGAAATTTCAAGCAAATGCAATAGGCAGGTGTAAAATTTCTTCCACAATTCTAACCATTACCCTACTGTTGTGCCAAAAGGAATAGAAACTACAAAACATGGGACACATCATTTGTTGGATATGCTCAAAAAGATTTTTATGAAAAGCTCTAGAAACTATCTAATAATATACAAGTCTAGGCGTAAGGCCAATTCCTCTACTTTTTCTGCAACCTCAAGAAATAAAAGCTTGTGACAATTATCAAAGGATTGCAATTTTAAACATAATGCCAAGATGTATGCAAAAAAATATAATCTATTTAAAAGACCTAAGAAACCTTCATTTCTACACATAAATAGAGGACTTTGGAAAAAAACAAAACAAATATCGAAGTATAAAGGACAGAGGAATTTTTTTTTTTGAAGAAAGAGGGAGGGTCCCTCAGACATCTATTGATCATAAATATAAAAGGTCATAATTACAATATGGGGCCAACCAGAAAAATAGACCCCCACATCAAAACTTTAAAAAATGATAATTACAGAACCAACTTAACTCACGACATCACCCACAGTCGGAGACTTAAACAAAAACATAGGAAAGCAAAATGACAAAAACATCTGACACAAAAACAAGGAGACACCCACCGAGCTCACCACCCTAAGCCACCAGACCAACCACACCACTAGCCTCTGCCACAGGTTCGTCTTCATCTTGCTGCTCCAAATGTTTCTCCATATCCGAGTCAGCATCTAAATCCTTTGGGTTCCTTGGGAGGTGCAATGCATGATCTGGGCATGTAGACGAACAAATCTGATGGCTATGAAAACCTCCTTGCATCTAATTCTCAGTGTTTTCGGCAATGAGAAGTTGTGTCCTTTAATTGCTCTTTCTAGTTCATTCATACATCCACAGACCAAACCCCTCTGCATAGTCCTATAGATACACTCATAAACCTTTATTGTGTGGAGGTGGTGCAACGGAAAAATGCCCCTGACCAATGCATCTCCAACCATAATGTCATAATTCTGTAATGTGGCATTCCAATGCTCCACACTAAACAATCTTTTGTTAGTTATACCCATGGCAATAGGTAGAACATAATTGGCATCCAGAACAATATCCATCATGTTGGAAAGGAACACAGAAATAACATCAGACCACCGTATCTCCCGTTCCATTGAGCCATCAAGCCACTTTTGATTACAGATATTCCTTACTACAAATTGAGATAAAGTGCAGTCAATTTAAGAGATTTGAGACAAATCTATGATGCCCACCCTTCCTCTGATCACCGGTTCCCATGGAAAGGGTTGGAATAGAATTAATTGGTTTGTGAACTCTCTCTCCACGTGGACCTTCGTATCTACGCCCAAAAAGAAAACAAAGACCACAAATGACAATAGAAGTAGCTCGATATGATACTACAACACCAGACCATAGGAGAGGAAACAATAAATTGATCAAATGGCTCACAAGAAACCATAGTGCAGATGTCCATAAATAGGAAAAGAGGCGCGACTGCAAATAAATGCTCCAATTTAAGAATTGAAGTCCACTTTAGATGTCGGCACTAAGAAATGACATCTGCTAACTTAGAGGAGTAAAGGCTTGTCACTTCAGTCCCAGCCTGCTTCTGAAAAGATAGAGAGAGGATGCAATCCAGTGAAGGCGTCAACTCGAGAAAGCTTGTGAAATTAATGCAAGTCACATCTGAAATCAATATGAGGATGGCCAACCAATGCCATAACTACCCACCCAAAGCCTAGAGAAGGTGTCCAATAAATGAGGGGGTACGGAGTGACTGGAACACAATCTAGAGATTTCACCGCATCTGGCCGATGGCTATTGGCACCATAAAGACACGTACCACCTAGCCAGGGAGAGAAAACTTTCTGTTAAAGCCTATTCGAGAGTGTCAGGCATCCTGTTGGAGGATTCTAGTTAGGCATACAAATCCCCAATTCCTCTATCCACACACAAGGCAAGCACAAGATAGTACAATCCTTGAACGCTCAGTCCACATGGCCTCCACGATGGAATTAATCCACCTTATAATAAAAAAGGAATTGTCTCCCAGTCTAAAATGATCTTAAGCTACATCGGAATATCTTCCTGCGATGCCTTGACCAACCATTCATCAGATTGATCAATAGCTTTATTGGCTAGCCAGCCACTTGGTCAGCCTCTCTAAAGCAATGTGAAGTTTGAAAACTGTTAAAATGCCACAACAATTGTCTAGCTTGACATAACAAATAATCTACCTTCCATGCATATGATCAGCCATGCTTTAAACAGTTAACAATATTAAGCGAGTCACCTTCCCCCCACATATTTTTGAATCCTGCATTCACTGCCAGATGAAGACCGTGCACAAGTGCCCAAGCTTCAACCATATTATTAGTGTCTAGAGGTATTTTGGTGGCTTTGGCTGACAATAGTTTTCCTTTGTTCGATCCGATAACACAACCTATCCAACCTATCCCTGAAGGCCTGGGGTTGCCTTTGCTCGCCCCATCAAAATTGACTTTGACCATATCATCGGGTGGAGATATCCATCGCACCATTGACCTATTCACTTTGCTGGTAGCTAAGCTCTATTGACCTCCATTGGAAACCGGTTCCAAAAAAGCCCACACCTTGACCATGTCATTATCCCATGAGGTCCACATAGAATTATGGTTAATGGATCTTCTAGCTTTAGCCATAGCAACTTCTGAAATAGATTTATCAATGTTCTTGCGCACCTTGGCCAACGAGGAAATTGTTTTACGGAAAATTCTGAAGTTTCTTTATCTCCAAACCTGCCAAAGGATCATTGCCGGACAAATGTCCCATAACCAAACAAAGGTGGAATTCAAGTTGAGTTTGGGCCAACTTTTGAGAAGGGAGAGTAATATCTAGGGAAGAGGTGAAACCCAATTAAGCATTACCCCTAACCAGCATTCCCTTGTAAAGGGACAATTGAGAAGGAAGTGGTTAGTGCTTTCCTCCCTTTCCCCGCAAAGCACACATTTGATGTTTGAACCAAGTGAAAATTTGTGTAGATGATCGCCTGTAAGAATGAACCCATGAAGGGCCAGCCAAGTGAAAGCACCCGCCTTAGGAAGAACCGCATCATTCCAACACAAATGGGAAGGCCAGTCCGACTTAGGCCCTGCTGTGAGGTTCTTATAATTCTGTTTAACCGAGTACTGACCAGAGTTGTGTGCCACCCAAAGCAGTTCATCTTCCAAAGGAGAAAAAAAGATCACTCTTCTCTTTAAAATGTTTAGCAGAAGTCGCTTTTGAACATATGGACAGAGGAATTTTAACATATATTGTAGTAATGTGTACGTGCTTCTGGAAACAACTGTGTATGTTTTTGTATCAACGTTTCGGATCATGCTCAATGATCCATCATCAGGAAGAGGATAATTGTAGTTGCAATTGCCCTGGTAGACACACATGCAAAACATGGAAATTTATATCAAACATATAATTGCTTTGAAAGAAAATTCCATGGATTTGCTGCTGATATAGTTAATGCACAAAATAATAACCTTCCACAATGTCTCACAGATCTGTAGATCTCACAAAGAGGTTACACAGTATGAAGAATAACCTTAGCTATGTTAGCAAAATATTACAGATTGAGAGGGAAGACTTACGAGGTTCGTAGCAAGGAAAATTCAACAGAAAGCCATGGAAAAGTAGATCAAAGAATATTCAAAGTACACAAGACCTTCAAGCTGGCAGATTTCAAAGATCAAACATAATATATAAATGGAAACTAAAATCTTCCTATTCTAAATCCACAAAACATCAATTCATATTTCTTTAACCTCCCTACTAAATCCATTTCCACAGTGGTAGAAAGCAATCTAAATAGGTGACAAAGAATTTTCTGACATAAAGATTCAATGGAAAATGGTAAGAATAGATGGGCACGAAACAAATTCTAAGAAATCATATCTTGCAAATAGAGAATCTACCAGAAACATACCTCAACTATGTTATTACCATAGATATCAAACCCTTAACTTGATATGCATTTGAGGCTATGTCACTGTGCTTCAATAAATCTGCACTACGACAAGTGTACCAAATCAAAAGCCACACCTGATCTCCAACTAGCATGCACCTTTCCACCCATAGACATAGGAAGTTTACTCAGAGTAGACTAGAGTGAAGATACAATGTAAATCCAACAAAGGATTGGAGAGAAGATGAAGGATTCATGAACCGTGTGGTAGAAAATGCCAAAGATATTCACTCTCATCCCATGCAAGATTTTCCCTTATGCACAAAATCATTTGATGAAAAGGCCACATAAACTTTCAAGTAAATGTGACAGGTGTAAAACCAAATGCCACAATCTTGGCCAGCATCCTTCTAGCCTACACATGGCTCGGACAAGTTTCAAATTAAAGGAAAACAATGATCATATGTCATACATAGAATGGATTAATAAATCAGCCTAATATTTAATGAAAACAACAGATGCAAAATATTATATGCACAAGATGGCATTGTTAAAGGAGGCATTAGAAACTTTTACACAATTCCTTTGGCAGACATAAGCCAAATTTTTTACCATTCAAACTATGTCATAAGAGGAGGTCAAACTCTATAACAATTAATAACGAGGAGATCTAGTGTGCTTTTGATAAAAAAAACATCATTTTCTAACTATGCAATTAAACAATTATTTCAAATATAGGAAATATACACATATGTAATCTATCTAATAAGTCTAAGTGTGTAGATTCTATCATGACATGTCACCTTCAGATGGTTAGAAACTTATCCTCGACAATACTCTCTCTCCAACCCGAGAGAGTGTCAATAGTTCCTGTTGCACTCATAGTGGAGAGAGTGTCAATAGTTCCTGTCGCACTCATAGAAACAACTAAAGGAATTTAAATTAGTCATTATCAAAACCATGAATAATATCCATAAATCGACATAACAATTTTGACGTAATTTGACATTCACTTTATTCATAAAATAATTTGCGTTATTTGAAATAATTTTAATTAACCATTTTTATAATCAAATATCTTTCCTGATTATTCAATATTAATCAAATATTTAACTGGGCCTAACAAATGGGATGCGATAAAGTGAATTAAAAGAGATAAAAGGTGCACACAAGTATGTAAAGTATCCCCATGCAAGGGGGCAAATAAAAAACTCTCTGCAATAAAATGTAGGTCTCTCAAAGACCTCAAGGTCAACTCTAACCCACAGAACCTCTAGGGCTCTTACTTCATGGTCTCATCCTGCTATCTGCCATGTCCAAAAGTTAGGGAGTCCTTGTTTTGATATTTCTTGGAAATAAATGTAAAAATCAATAAAATAGCATACCACTTTGAGGGGGTGACCTCCAATAATCAGAAATTAATATGTGAATTCAATATTAAAAGATATGATGATTTGGGAGAGTCTCTCTCTTCCTTATTTATATACATAACTATTTATGGACACACCCCTTCATCCTAACTAAGTTATCATAAGGAATAACTAAGACTAATAAATAAATCTATTAAGGTTAAGCATGCCACAAGTGCTTAACATACTATATTAGAACGATAGAATATTAGGAACCTAACATGTCCATGCCCTTTAGAAAAGTATTGTCCTCAATGTTTAGCAACTCTAGATGTTTTTTTATGAATTGTTCATCTTCCCATGTTGCATCCTCGGTTGATAGATTCTTACACTTAATTAAGAATTCTAAGATGACTCTATTTTGAAATTATTTTACTCGTTTCTCAATGATTGATTTAGGATCCAAAAGAAACTTCCCTTCTTCATCTATCTCAGGAAATTATGATTGGATTGGAATATTATTACATTAGTTTATTTGAAAATGTGAGACATGGAAAATAGGGTGAATTGTGGTAGAGGGTGGAAGTTCCAACTTATAAGCTACACCTCCTATTCGATGGATGACCTTATAGGGACCATAAAATTTGGGTGCAATCTTTATGTTCTTATGTTGCTTAAGTGACATTTGTTTATAAGGTTGAAACTGAAGAAATACCCAATCCCCCTCTTCAAAATGCCTCTCACTATGAAGTTCATTTGCTTGTTTTATCCTATTTCAAGCCACAACTAAATTCTCCTTAAGGATTTGTAGTATTTCTTGTTGGTATTGAATACGATCCTCTACTGCATGAGCTTTGGAATGAGATTGTAAATAAGTAGTAGTAGATGGTGGTGGGAAGCCATAAAGAGCCTCAAATGGAGGCATCTTTGTTGATGTGTGAAATGATGTGTTATACCACCACTTTTCTAGTGGTAGCCATTTAGACCATTGGGTTTGTTTGTCAGAGGCAAAACAACATAAATATCTTTCCAAACATTTATTCACAATTTATTTTTGGCCATTTGATTATGGATGATAAGATAAACTACGTGCTATTTTGTACCCCATGTTGCAAACAAGTTTGTCCAAAAGATGCTAGTGAAGATAGGGTCATGATCACTCACTATGATTTTGGGAATGCCATTAAGCTTTTGTACATTTTTCATGAATACTTTAACCTTAGTACTAGCATGAGATAGATCAGAGATTCCACAAAAATGTGCATACTTAGTGAGTCTATCCACAACCACCAAAATTACATCAATATTAGTTGACTTTGGCAACCCCGTAATGAAGTCCATTGATATTTCCTCCCAACATTGTGTTGGGATGTCTAATGATTGTAAGAGGCCTGGAGTCTTTATTGTTTCACCTTTATTTTGTTGGTATATCAAATATTTAGCCACAAATTTCTTTACATCCCCCTTAAGACCTTCCCAAAAGAAATCTTTCTTTATACGATGATAGGTCTTTAAAAAACTTGAATGTCCTCCTATTGGTGAGTCATGCATTTGAGATAATATGCTAGCTTTCAACTGAGATTTTTTGAATAAAAATAACATATCTTTGTACCATAAGTAATCTCCTTTCCAAACATACTTATCTAAAGAAGATGAGTCATTTTGAATTTTTTGAATGAGCTTCGTTATTGGAGGATCATGTTTCCACTCTTCTCGTGCAAATTCTAACCATTTAGGTTGTAATAGAGAAATGACACAAATCTTTGCTTCCTCTACTTCTTGTCGAGAAAGGGCATCAACTACAATGTTCTCCTTACCTTTTTGTAAATAATTTCAAAGTCATACCCTAACATCTTGGTAACCCATTTTTGCTTCTCTTCTAAAGATAGTTGTTGCTCCAAAAAGTATTTTAGACTCTCATGATCTATCTTGACTTTTAGATGCTTTCCCATTAAATATTCACACCATTGTTTAATTGCATGAATGATGGTTGACATTTATTTCTCATATGTGGGTCTTACCAAGTTCTTTCATTTTAGTTGTTGACTCTCAAATGTTAAGGGATGTCATTCCTGCATCAATTCTACTTCAATACCATGCCTAGAAGCATCACATTCTACCACAAATGTCTTAGATAAGTATTGGTATCTAACACAAGAGTGGAAGTAAGAGCTTCTTTTAGTTGTTGAAATGCTTGGGTGGCTAGTTCTGACCATGAAAAAGAGTCCTTCAATAATTTCGTTAGGGGTTATGCTATACGAGCATAATTATGTACAAATCTTCTATAGTATCCTGTTAGACCCATAAATCCTCTCAAATCCTTGATATTTTTAGGTTTTGGCCATTCTTTGCAATCTTCTTAGGGTCCACCTTAATAGCCTCATGTGACACCACATGTCCCAGCTATTCCACTTCTTTCACCCCAAAGACACATTTGGATTGTTTTGCATAGAGTTGATTATCTTCCAATACCTGTAATATATTCTCTACATGTTTCAAATGTTCTCCCCATGTTTTACTATAGATGAGAATGTCATCAAAGAATACCAACACAAATTTTTGAATAAATGGGTGAAATACTGAATTCATGAGGCTTTGAAAAGTTGATAGGGCATTTGTGAGACCAAATGACATAATTAGGAATTCATAATGATCCTCATGTGTTCTAAAGGTAGTCTTATGTATATCCTCTTCCTTTATTCAAATTTGGTGAAAACCAGAATGTAAATCTAACTAGGTAAAGAAAATTACACCATTTAATTCGTCTAATAATTCATCAATAATAGGAATAGGAAACTTATCTTTAAGAGTGAGCTTGTTGAGCTCCCTATAATCTTGACACATTCTCCATGACTCATCCTTCCTTTTAACCATAACCACTAGAGATGAATAGGCACTTTTACTAGGACAAACAATTCCTAAATCCAACATTTCATTAACTAATTTTCAATTGTTGTCTTCTATTCATATGGATAGCAATAAGGTCTAATGTTAGGAGGGATACTTCCTCGTATTAATTCAATGGCATAATCATGTTCTCTAATTAGAGGTAGACCCTTGGGTTCATGAAAAACTTGTTGATGGTGTTAAGTGATCTTTCGAAGTTCTAGTGGATGTTGAGTTTTCACATCTTGTGCTTCTATAAAATGTAGTTGCATCATTATTCCATAAGAACTTTTCTTAAGTAATTTTCCCATCCTATGGGAGCTAATGATTTTACTTGGTGGTGATTTTACTCCTATAAGTTTATATTTTTGTCCATTTACACTAAAAGTCATGAATCATTCCTAAAAATTAAAGGACATTATTCCCAATTGTTTAAGCCATTGCACTCCTAAAACTACATCTGCTCCTCCAGTTGGGATAGCAAACATTTTTGAATCTAGTTGATAATCTCCCATTGAGAATTTTATATGGTAATTGTTGATGCATAAATTTGTGGGTGTAATCCAACAACAACATGGGAAACTCTGAGACGTGGGAATGCTCCTCAGAGTGACCTCCAGATTTTTAGGAAGCTGGCTCTTCCATTCTTTCAGTAGGGTTTGAGAAAAAGGTCAAAAAGAAAACCAAGATTGTAGAAAACAAATGCCTAATCTATGGCGATCCACCGGATTTGAAACTATTATTTGCATAGTGTCTAAACTTTGAAGGATTTAACTGGATTTAAAGAGAAAAATATGCATGATTAAAACCAGTTTGAGAAACACATTAAACAGAGGCAGAGAAACAGAGAAATTAGAGACAAGAACAGAGTAAACTCGTAAATGCATAGAACACCGTCTCATATTTGAATGAAAGAATAATTTTACAAAGGCACAATTGTTGCACAGAATAAACTATTACAATCATCATGAAAAAGACACTGCAAAGGCAAGAAGAAAATCTGTATGCTGCTCCAACTCTCTGATCTGATAACTTGTAGAACTCTGAACACATCTGAGGAAGAACTCTCTTTAAAGTGACCTAGATCTGCCATTTTATAGCCTGAAAAACTCAACAAATTCTCAACGGCCTCTGAAAATCCACAATTGAATCTGCAAAATCTAGCACCAAATCTGGCACAAATCTGACTGCAACTGAAGTGGCCACCGAAAACCTTAACTGGACTACTGTTTCTATTTTTCCTCCATGGCTAGAAAAATATCTCTGTGCGAGAAAGAAAACTCTCGCCGCTATTTTCCTATAGCTTGCTCATAAAATAAAAATGGCTGCTCATATTTAGGGTTTCACTTTTTAATTCCCGTGAGTTAAAATTTTTTATTTCATAAAACATTATTTTACAAGCAGGGACCCACCATTTAAAATGAGGCTATATAAAATATTCTCTTTAAAACCTACCTCTCCCATAATATGAGAAACTTATATTTAATAAGTTTTACTTATTAAAAGGAGGGCCCACCTCATTTGTCTCATTAATAAAAGACTTTCTTATAAAACCCCGTAACTTTGCATTAGTGAAACAAAATGAAATATCAAATTCTTCTTGTGTGCGGACTACTCCACGTGGTGGCTTTCGCTTCATTTTTGGCTGTTCTCTAATTGTTCGGGTGTTGACAAATGGCATTCTCCGCAAGTTTCTTGATTTCTTTTAAAAAATGCTCGAGCAGTTTCATTAAAGCCTCAGCATCTTATAAAATCCCGTGACACATTTGATGCATTTAATTAAATGAGATAAAGCATTGTTTCTCCTATGTGCGGACTCCACCACGTGGTGGCTTCTACTTCATTTTTAGTTTCTTTTCATTGCTGCGGACACTTCCATTTGGTAGCCTCTGCATAACTCTTTAGTTTCTCTTTGAGCTGCGCAGGTGCCTCCATCTGGCAGCCTCCACACTATTAGATATTTTCTACATCAACGGTGGCTATGAAATGCTAAATGGCAGAGTCTTTTTCTCATTTGTGCTTTCAATACATTGATTTTTCCCCTTGGCGTGCCATCACCTTTACCCGCACTGGAATTTGAGACTTCTAACATTTATATTACCTTCATATACTAACACCATTATGAATGGCACATAAACTGAAAATACCTAGAAACTATAATAATCAAACAACAGCTCCTGGCGGTAGGCCAACCTCTGTGCTCATACAACAGCATAACTATCTCTTTTATGCAGCATCAAACTAACCTGAAATTGAACGTCATATGTGGTATGCCTATGGCAAATGTCTCATGACCGTGATCCTTTGTGTTTAACTCGCAGCTTTAAAATGTTGCACAATTGTATCTGCTTTATCATTGACAGCCATATTTGACCATTGCATCTTAACAAATAGCACCATCATTTTAAATACATCATGCACTGATCCAAGGCAAAAGCCACCCTGAAGCTGATAAACATCATCTCGTCAAGTGTTTGTAAAATGGAGGCCTCTCTGCATTGATCTGTTTAATTTTGAATGTTGATGGCACCTTATTCGCTGGAACCTTGATTTGGAACTGACCACTCCATGGCAGCATTCAAATTTATGAGGTCGCGCCAAAACTATTGCTATGCCTTCACTATGTATCAGTTGAGACACTTAGAATGGCTTGCATCTGTTTCTTCATCTCTTTTGCTACAAACTCTGGTGCTATGCTTTGAAGGGAGGCATTTACAAAAGGCCGATCCTCCTCCCATGTCCATCATATTGACTTTGTATAGGCAGAGTGTCTCAAACCCCATTGGTTGAGACTCATCTAAATGAATCTTATTGGAACTTGAGTGAAACTTCATAGGAATTGATTAAATCTTACTGACAAATAGAAGGTTTTTGAAGTGGTGTGCGAGTAGCACAATAGTTCTTGGCGACAGGCTGGGTGAATGAGCTTGCTCATTTAGAATCCACCATCTCTGGTTCGCACACGAAGTGCCTTATCCATTGGGCATAAGAGTCACATTCTCTAAAACTGAAACATTTATGAAACCGAAGACACATCTGAATCTAAAAATGTATGAAGATGAACTGAAACACCCCTGACCCAGAATACATACCACCACTGAAAATGACACTAAGCACTGAGACTGACTTCTGAACCACCATTCTGCTTTGCAGTTGAGCCATTGACCAGGTTCCTATCACTTTGACATCCAAGAAGAATCAAGTATCAAGAATCAAATTACAAGCACAAAAGTGGCTCATGTGTGTCTTTCTGATCTTGAGCATCAAGCATATGTGGAAACATGTGACTCAAAAATTCAGTTATATTCTGCAAAGCCTTTAGAAGATGCTTATGAGATGAGGTTTCTAGAAGCTGAAAAGTACTCTGAGAAGGGCTTTGAGGTTGGAAAGTACTGTTGTGCTTCTCGCACACCACTTAAAAAACCTTCAATTTGTCAGTAAGATTTAACCAATTCCTGTGAAGTTTCACTCAAGTTCCAATAAGATTCATTTAGATGAGTCTCAACCAATGGGGTTCGAGACACTCTGCCTGTAGAGAGTCAATATGATGGACATGGGAGGAGGATTGGCCTTTTGTAAACACCTCCCTTCAAAGCATAGCACCAGAGCTTCTAGCAAAAAGATGAAGAAATAGATGCAAGCCATTCTAAGTGTCTCAACTGATACATAGTGAAGGCATAGCAACAGTTTTGGCGCGACCTCATAAATTTGAACGCTGCCATGGAGTGGTCAGTTCCAAATCAAGGTTCCAACGAATAAGGTGCCATCAACATTCAAAATTGAATAGATCAACGCAGAGAGGCCTCCATTTTACAAACACTTGATGAGATGATGTTTATCAGCTTCAGGGTGGCTTTTGCCTTGGATTAATGCATGATGTATTTAAAATGATGGTGCTATTTGTTAAGATGCAATGGTCAAATATGGCTGTCAGTGATAAAGGAGATACAATTGTGCAACATTTTAAAGTTGCAAGTTAAACACAAAGGATCACGGTCATGAGACATTTGCCATAGGCATACCACATATGACGTTCAATTTTAGGTTAGTTTGACGCTGCATAAAAGAGATAATTACGCTGTTGTATGAGCACAGATATCGGCCTACCGCCAGGAGCTGCTGTTTGATTATTATAGTTTCCAGGTATTTTCAGTTTCTGTGCCATTCATAATGGTTGTCTTAGTATATGAAGGTAATATAAATGTTAGAAGTCTCAAATTCCAGTGTGGGTAAAGGTGATGGCACGCCAAGGGGAAAAATCAATGTATTGAAAGCGCAAATGAGAAAGAGACTCTACCATTTAGCATTTCATAGCCACCGTTGATGCAGAAAATATCTAATAGTGCGGAGGCTACCAGATGGAGGCACCCACGCAGCTCAAAGAGAAACCAAAGAGTTATGCGGAGGCTGCCAAATGGAAGTGTTCACGACAATGTAAAGAAACTAAAAATGAAGCAAAAGCCACCACGTGGTGGAGTCCACGCATAGGAGAAACAATGTTTTATCTCATTTAATTAAATGCATCAAATGTGTCACGAGATTTTATAAGACGCTGAGGCTTTAATGAAACCGCTCAAGCATTTTTTTAAAGAAATCAAGAAACTTGCGAAGAACGCCATTTGTCAACACCCGAACAATTAGAGAGTAGCCAAAAATGAAGCGGAAGCCACCACGTGGAGTAGTCCGTGCACAGAAAGAATTTGATGTTTCATTTTGTTTCACTAATGCAAAGTTACGAGGTTTTATAAGAAAGTCTTTTATTAATGAGACAAATGAGGTGGGCCCTCCTTTTAATAAGTAAAACTTATTAAATATAAGTTTCTCATATTACGGGAGAGGTAGGTTTTAAAGAGAATATGTTATATAGCCTCATTTTAAATGGTGGGTCCCTGCTTGTAAAATAATGTTTTATGAAATAAAAACTTTTAACTCATGGGAGTTAAAAAGTGAAACCCTAAATATGAGTAGCCATTTTTATTTTATGAGCAAGCTATAGGAAAATAGCGGCAGGAGTTTTCTTTCTCGCACAGAGATATTTTTTCCAGCCATGGAGGAAAAACAGAAACAGTAGTTTAGTTAAGGTTTTCGGTGGCCACTTCAGTTGCAGTCAGATTTGTGCTGGATTTGGTGCCGGATTTTGCAGATTTAGTTGTGGATTTTCAGAGGCCATTGAGAATTTGTTGAGTTTTTCAGGCTATAAAATGGCAGATCTGGGTCACTTTAAAGAGAGTTCTTCCTTAGATATGTTCAGAGTTCTACAAGTTTATCAGATCAGAGAGTTGGAGCAGCATACAAAGTTTCTTCTTGCCTTTGCAGTGTCTTTTTCATGATGATTGTAATAGTTTATTCTATGCAACAGTTGTGCCTTTGTAAAATTATTCTTTCATTCAAATATGAGACGATGTTCTGTGCATTTACGAGTTTACTCTGTTCTTGTCTCTAATTTCTCTGTTTCTCTGCCTTTGTTTAATGTGTTTCTGGTTTTAATCATGCATATTTTACTCTTTAAATCCAGTTAAATCCTTCAAAGTTTAGACACTATGCAAATAATAGTTTCAAATCCGGCGGATCGCCATAGATTAGGCATTTGTTTTCTGCAATCTTGGTTTTCTTTCTGACCTTTTTCTCAAACCCTACTGAAAGAATAGAAGGGCCAGCTTCCTAAAAATCTGAAGGTCACTCTGAGGAGCATTCCCATGTCTCAGAGTTTCCCATGTTGCTGCTGGATTACACCCATAGATTTATGCATCAACAGTAACACTTACCACCAAAAGAGATTTATTTCACATCCTCTATCATGACCTACAAATTAGAGATTGGATAAACAAAACAATTGAGCTCATTAGCCAATCTTCTATTAATAAAGTTGTGTGTACTACTTGTATCAACCAACATTGTCAACTTTCTCTTTTTTATATAACCAAACACCTTGAGTGTTTGTGGTGTGCTTGATCCATTCAATGCATGTAGGGAGATAGTAGCACTTTCATCCTCATCTAAATTTGCATGTTCAAGTTCCATGTTTGGTTCCTCTATAGTTACTTCTTCTTCAACCTCATTCTCAATAATCATTAATCTCTTCTCATTATTACCACACTTGTGACCCCTAGACCATTTTTTGTCTCAATACCAACATAGATCTTTTTCTCTTTTCCCTACCTCTTGTTGAGGAGAGAGCTTAGTAATTTGTCTTGGGTTAAGGAAGTTGGATTCATTTTTGTTAATAGGATTAGTCACATTTCTATCTTTCCATCCTATAGTTTGACCTTGTGTGGATTTTTTGATGGTGAAGTTTTGTTGCTCAATGTGCAATACTTGTTGCATAGCTTTTCTAACTATAAGTGGTTCCAAAAAATGAACATCATGTTTAATTTGGTCATTAAGTCCATTGATGTAGAGTTGTAGCCTCTGATAAGGTTTCACATCTTGAGTTCGAATTGCTAATATCATATGCTCAACATTATATTCATCTACAGACCCTATTTGTTTTAAATTTGTTAGTTGGGTAAAATAACTTCCCTTCCATGGTTGCTCATAATGGGCTACTAAGTCATTTGTAAATTCTTTCCAACTAAGCATTTTCCCTTGTTTTTCACTCATCATCTGGATTGGTACCATTGATAAGGTTCAAATTCTAAATGTAGTGAGACTATGTCAAACACAACATTGTCTCTTATTTTATGAAGTTTAAAATATTGTTCCATGAGACTTATCCATGAAGTTACATTTGTACCATCAAACTTACAGATGTCTATTTTGGATAGGTTTAATTTTGGACATTGAAAAGGTTGTCCTATCCCTTGATTTTGTCTATTAGGGTTGTAGCCACCTTGATGGTTTTGTTGGGGTTTTAATTCCAACAATATTTCTTCTTTAAACTTTTGAAGACCCTCATTTAAGGATGTTACAAGTGGGTTATATAAATCATCCTTAATAAAATGCACCACTGTTTCACATCCTAGTGGAATTGATTTGGTGATTTTAGGTGGTGTATAATATTCTTTAGAAAAAAAGTCCTCTGGTCCTAAAGATGACATGGCTTCTGATGTGTTTGTATTTTGAACTCTATTTTTTTTATTAAGTAATGGAGGATAGTATCTAGTGCAAGTTGTAACCATAAAATTTTAGAACATGGGCTAAGACTAAATTTGATGTTTGTCTTTTTGCTCAAAATTTTGACCACTAAATTATGGATTTTTTTAATAATAATTTATAAATAAATAAACTTTCCTAATTTTTCAAAAAAAATCCAAAAACTCAAAAAATTGTGGCCTATAGAGGAGAATAATAAAATATTTTGACCTAACTTTGACCACTAAATTACTAACTATATTTTATCTTTAATAATAAAATGCAAAGAACTGACCCAAACTAAAATTTCATAATCTTTCAAAAAATGTGATTTTTTAAAAAACATTTTAAAATTTGTGGCCTATACAGCTAATTAATAAAAAAATAAAATTAAAATAAATTGCGTAAAATTTATGATAGAACTCTAAATTTTTACTTGGAAGCTTACCTACCACATACCGCAAAACCCAGTAAAAATCAGGTCCAAATTTGCAATGGTTTGAAAGTTATGGTGGAAACAAAAATCTTGGCCCAAATCATAACTTTGATACCACTTGTTATGATATTTCTTTGAAATAAATGTAAAAATCAATAAAATAGGAGACCACTGTGAGGAGGTGACCTCCAATAATAAAAAATTAATATGTGAATTCAATATTAGAAGATATGATGATTTGAGAGTCTCTCTCTTCCTTATTTATATGCATAACTATGTAAGCACACACCCCTTCATCCTAACTAAGTTATCTTAAGGAATAACTAAGACTAATAAATATTTCTATTAAGGTTAAGCATGCTACAAGTTCTTAAATTATTATATTAGATGGATAGAATATTAGGAACCTATCAGTCTTTTGAGTGTGTCCCTATGAAAGGATGTGGGTAAGAATCCATGAGTGTGACTATCCCGGTGTCTAAGTTTGTGAAAGAGTAGAAGTGTGTTTGTGAACCCCAAGGCTGACCATCTCTCATAACCACGAGACTTCTACCTCTAGCGTAACAACTCTAGTCCTCTAGGATACTATGTCCTGGCCAACATGGTAGGTAAGAACAATAATGTTTGTGTGCTAACTTGCTAGTGTAGGCACCCTAGCATAAACCAAAAGTGCATCTCTAGCTCATCCTATGGTAGGGTTCAATACATCTAATTAAGCATTCCTAAAAGATCCCTCCATCTATAAGTAGTGCCTACATCAAAGTGTAAAAGAAAAGACTGTTAGTCTAATTGATGAGAGCATAATTATTTTCTAGATGAGTGAGAGAAGAAAAGTTAAAGGAGTAGATTAGCATAGTACTCATGATGGTCTCCAGGCTACCATGAAGAATCACCATGCCTCATATCCTCCTTTGTCAAGTATATAAATGTGATTTATTAATGTGCATGTGCAACCTCCTCTAGTGTCACCTCCTCATCCTCTAGCACTAATCCCTCAACCTCTAATGCTATCTCACCTACATCCCCCTCAAGATCATAGTTTTCATTATCCTTGTCATCAATCTCATCCTCCTCCATCATAACAAGTCTCTAAGCTCCATGAGATCACCACTACCTAGTGCCTGGTCCTTGAAGTTGTCATATAATCGAAACTCCTAGAATGAGTGAGACCTATAGAAGTGCTCCACGTTATGTATCAGTCACCTCCTAAGAAGATCTATAGCATGGGGGCACTAGGGAAAATACGTAGAAAACTCATCTTCTATCTATTTAAGTACTTGTGTAATAAGACGTGTCTGAATCAAGCCATTCCTATCTATCAAATGGATAACTCCTTAAAACTAGGATCACATGGGTCTATCTCCTGTCCACAACCCCTCCATCTCTTTATAAGGGTCTAAAATGAAGTCCCCATCTATCAAAGTGGCCATAACTTATGTAGAAGCATCAAAGTTCCCAAGTCAACCCCATCGCATAGCTCTCAGAAATCTCAGGTCTAAAGGGAGCATCTCTCACTGATAAGGTATAATATGCTCAAGGATCCATGACATAACAAGTGAAGGGTGGATGAAAGAAAGGGTCCCTCATCATGAGATGTGATACAAGTCTCGATAGACCAAGGCTAGTATGTTAATGCCCTAAGCAAAAACTATGCCTCTCAAGTTGTTAAATGATTGGTGCTCAACACCATCTAAGAATAAAAACCTACTTGCCTCCTAACAAGTGAGTGATAATCAGGTCTATCAAAACCTTCTATAGTGTTGAACACACCAAGATACTAAGAGGGGGGTGAATTAGTATCTAATCAAACTTCAAATACTCCATAGCAGATTAAAGCTTAAACATTAAAACATTAACATAAACATGAAATATGAACACAATGCACATCAACAAATAACAATAGATATACGTGGAAAACCCCAAAAGGGGAAAAACCATGGTGAGGATTAACTCACAATATATAAAGCTCATTGCTATAAAAATTACAACTTTGTTTTAGGGATACAACCCAAGGAAGCTACTACTCCCTGCTGACTTTGTTTTAGGGTCACTCCCAAGGAAGCTACTACTCCCTGAAGACTTTGTTTTAAGGGTACAACCCAAGGAAGCAAATACTCCCCAAAGACTTTGTTTTAAGGGTACAACCCAAGGAAGCAACTACTCCCTGAGTTGAGAATGAACCCAAAAATGATTACAATATGATAGTCCTACTGCTTAAAAACTGACATTGAATCTCACACCTTTGATGATTGCAATTTTGCTTCTTCTGATGATTGGATCAATTAGGCACACTCTTCACTTCCCTCTTGTCATAAAAGTGTCTTTAAGATGAATCAGGACAACCCTTATTGCTTCTTCTCTTTCTCCTTCAGTCCAAACATCATAATGCATAACATGTTCATATTTTGCTCTTTATTCACTCATATTCTCATTTTTGCAATCATGCCCCTCCTAGGTCAACTAGGTTCACAATATATACATGATATTACATTAATTACATTACAAGTCAACCAATAGAACAAGAATATTAAAATTTACAAGTCGGCCAAAGATCACACATCATGAAACATGTAGAGGACAAGCCTTAACATGAACTACACGCTACTCTAGGAGGAGAAACACACCTAGTGGACCCCAACAAATGCTTAACCTAGTCCTAAACATTCTTCAAAGCATCATCCTTCAAAGAATAACATCCGTGTGTCATGCTCATAGGTCTCTCTTAAGCAAGAACACATGAAGCTTGTAGCACATCAGTCATTTCAACTGGCGGTACACATAGAAGATTAAACATTGCTTGTGGATCACCAATTCACTTGATACTTCACAGAAGTATGCATTGAACCTCCCTGTACATGTTCACAAAATCACATTGACAAAACTTCACATCTAGAGGAATGCAGAGCATTCCAACAAGTCTTCATCACCATTTTACTCTGCCAAAGCACAAATCGGAACCTTGTCACTCATGAATTTTATTATTGTAGGTATAAAGACTTTATCTCTTGGATATAACACCTTCACAACATATTGAACTTAGATTCTGAACCGCATGACCATATCTTCAAATGCAGAGGAATGTAGAGCTTTTTCTTAAGTAGTCTCCCAGGCAACTTCCTACAATAGAAATATTCATCAACTTCCAGAGACCAGAACCTTCTTGTGACAACTCATACATCCTTAGAAACATACATCTTAGTGCTTCTAATTCCCATCTTAATATATCTTCTTGATGCTTCTAATTCCCATCTTAATGTGTCATCTTGATACTTCTAATTCCCATCTTAATGTGTCATCTTGATGCTTCTAATTCCCATCTTAATGTGTCATCTTGATGCTTCTAATTCCCATCTCATCATACTCAATACTACATTAACTAAGGCATGACATCCAACCATGAACTTCAGCAACCACATCACATCCAACATCAACAACATATCAGACAACCCAAACTGAGTGTTGACAAGAGTGTTACTACCACATCAGTGACAACCCAAACTGAGTGTTGACATCACTGACAACCACATCACAACCTTAGGTAACATATGTGAAACATATAGGGGATGAATGGTGAGTCTAGGGACATAAGTAAGTTGAATGCTGAGCCTATCACTAGGTCAAGTCTCTACCATAATATATGCCCAAACTAGCCTCTCTCACTTAGACTCTCTCTAAAAGTGTAAGTTGTTCCCCACTAATAGGAACACCAAGGATGTGGTAGATGTCATAGAGAGTGATCATCCACTCTCTATAAATATATGTAAATTGGAATGTGTTATGATCAATATCCTAGTAAGTCAAGATGTCATAGCATATGCAGGACAATGGATGGACAATTGACATCTATGCTAGTCAAGCTAACCCCATCCTCTGAAGAGTAGAATAATTTGTAGCAAACAATACCTCTAGCATGTCCATATATCAAGCCTACTCATGGGTGGCATTCCACTATATGTAAGTTTCCTACAAAAAGAGTGCGTCAAGTTAGACCTTCATAAAAACTTAAAAAAACCCTAAAATAAAAAAAGTCAAAAAGTGTAAAAAGTCATAGAACTCTCAAAAATCATTAAAAATTGAATATAATATTCAAAAGTTAGAAATAAAAGGATATTTTAGTGTTGAATAAGATAAAATGGTTAGTTTAGGCCTTGAAACAATCAATTTTGCCTTTGATCCTATAACAAAATCTTTTGCTTGGGTCTCTTGGGTGATCTCACCATTCTCTTTGGTGACCTAGTTTGGAGTGGTAGGGTCACTTGGGTGACCTACCCTATCGAAATGGGTGACCCAAGGTTACACCCCAATGTGCTCTAGTGGGCCCAGAAATTGTAAAAATCAAGTGTTCTAAATAGGAAAAATAAAGTAGTGAAAGTGGTAGAAACCTAAAACCTAGTAAATTGCAATGAAAAATTTCAATTTTAACAGATGATTTCAAGCCAAATCCTAAGAAAAAGAAACAAGGGGTTTCAAAGAAGGTATTTATCATTTCATGTACCTAAGGATATATAGGAGGCTAAACAATGGCCATGATTTTGATCCACTCATCTTGAGCTTTCTGTCAGTTGTTCCCTCGTTTAGTTTTGTCAGCATTTCATCACTTTCTTTAATTTTTCCTCTTTCTTCTCTTCTCTCCCCTTTCATTTTTCTCTTTAGTAACTTTGGTGTTGTTTAGTTTACTTTTATAGAATAGGAGTTTGTCCTCATTTTGTGTTTTCTTCCATCATATTAGTAGGTCATCGTGGCAAGGCAAGACAATACATGTAAACATCAAACTAATGCATCTAAGGTATGTCTAGATTATCTTCATTTTGTACTTACCATGATCTAATCGATTATTACACTTACATGTGAATCATTTTATCACTATCTAGGTCTAGATGCAGGACAAAAATAAAAGTAAGAATAGGTAAGTGCGGGTCCCACAAGGCCATGCTTTAGAAATGCTACCTACCTTCTATGTAGACTACCATCCCTAAAGGGGCAAATATGTAAGCACTAAAAAGGTGCATGGGTGTACATGGAATTTTGATGATGATTTAGTAGTCTAGATCATGTTGGGAAATAGGTGTTGTACACCTTGCATAATATTGTATTATTTATTCACCACTTGTATAAGTTGTATGTAACACTGGGTTAATTATTTTATGTGTGTGGGACACATAGAGTAGTTAATTATTTATTTGGATTATTTAATTGTTGGAAAAAATGTAGTACAGATATTAAATAAGGGGGTTAATGATTTTGTGTATCCATGGTTTTGGAACACATAGTTTTATCCAATACCACAAGTTGTATTTGTGTGAGCTTGGTCTATAAAAGCAAGCACATAGTCATTAATTGTGGGTTGGTTGGCTGATTCATTATAGGTGGAAGGAAGGTTAGTGAGAGGTTGTCATTGTATTGAGCTCTCTCTCGTAAGTGCATATTGTGAACCTGTTGGAATTAGGGCTGACAACTGAGAGGGGGGGTGAATCAGTTGTCTTGAAACTTTAATACTTGCTGGAGTTAATTCTTCTTTACCACCTTTTAACAGATTAATGATATAAGCAAGAATCAATAACACATGAGCAGAAACATAAATAACACACTTAACACCAAGATTTTTAATGTGAAAACCTGGTTAAGGGAAAAACCACGGTGGGGGTTAACCCACAAAGATTATACTTTGTTAAAAGTATTACAAAAGGGGAATGCACATGCATTCAGGCTCACTGCCTAGAGTTCACTGCTCAAAGGAAGGCTCACTACCTACAGAAAGAAGATTACAATGTGTTTGAATTGATAATTAGCATCTACAAATGCAAAGATTCAGTTCTGGTTAAGCACAAAATACTGATCTTACACATTTCATCTTTACTCTACCCTATTTACTGGTCTTCCATAATCCAGACCTTAGATCTTGTCTCTTTCGCACTTACTCCATATTCACATATATTCCATACTCAATACACTCGAATCCATTGGCTATATATATCCACCTCAATAAATTTAATCACCTTTTTGTCGACCTTATGAATAACTTAACAAACAATACAAGTACTTTGTTCTGTCAGCTGAATCCATACACCAATATTGATGCGTACCAGGAATAACACTTGTATGTCACCATACATGTTGGTCACTAACATTATATCCCATATGCAACTCACCAAAACAATTCTACTAGATCTGCACAAGGATTTAACACAAGTTGTCCTATTCTTCACTGAACTGTTCTATCATATTAGGACTCGGTACTCAAATGCTCATAACTTTTAATCACTTTGTCATTGGAGCTTGAAATCTTGGATTTAGATTATTCTGAAATCCTCTACACTCCCTCAGATTTGTAACACATAATGATTAACTAGAGAGATCCATTGATCAAAATACTAAACTCTACCATATACCTTGTTACTATCTATCCGGACTTGACAAATCTTGGAACTGACTTCTGGTATGATTTGATATTGCACTGCAGATGTGTGGAATGGACTTAGTTGCCATCACTGACAACACCTGTCATGTGTAGCAGTGTCTCTTGCCAACAATCTCCCCCTTTGGAATTGATGGCAACACTTAGTGAAAAATGACTAAGTGTCAGAACACTCCCCCTTACTATGTACACTTGAGCATTTCACCGATCTCCAATGCTCCCCCTTTGCTAGATTCCTCATTTTTCACTGTTCTTCACTCCCTCTTTGACATCAATGGCAAATGGTGGGTTCGCAAACCAAAATTCACCCAAAAATTCTGTATACAATGGTGCATATGTACAACCAATCCTTAAGTTATATTTACATATACTTAAGTACATTTCCAAAAATATTCTTCAGCAAGGCCAACTCTATATCCCAACTCTTCTTTATACTATTCAAAGTTGAAATGTGGCCATTGAACAAAAATGCTTGTACTTCAGCCTTCTGGAGGTCAATGGGATCACCTATTTGTGCAGCAGTTTGTGCTTCTGTCACAACATTGAATATTGCTTCTATCTTAGGGGAAATCTGTTGCAAGGTGTGGCCCTTGGTCTTCTTGTTCAGCGTTGCGCTGCGATGGTTTGTGACAAGGGCTTAACCGCCTCTCGTTCTTGTTAAGTCAAGTGGTTGTATCAGGCATTAATAGGTCGATCTTTTGGTGCAACGATAGCTAACAATTGGTATCAGAGCTGAGGTCATGGGTTCAAACCCCGTGCTTGCGCTGGTGGGGATTGTTGCAAGGTGTGGCCCTTGGTCTCCTTGTTCAGCGCTGTGTTGCGGTGGTTTGCAACAAAGGCTTAACCACCTCCCGTGCTTGTTAAGTCAAGTGGTTGTATCAGGCATTAATAGGTCGATCTTTTGGTGTAACGACAACTAACAAAATTAGTCCTAGGAGCTCACCCATTCTTGCTTCAATGTTCTCCTTTTCTCTTGTCAACTTCTTTATTTCTTCCAATAGGTTGATTGCTTGACACTCCTTACGTGCCACTGATATTGTCAATAGATCAAAAGCTTGGGACATATTTGACAATTTCTGTTTGGAGTCCTTTATTTTATCTTCTATATCCTCTATGACTTTAGGAGTAGATAGACAAAACTTATATATACCACCTCCTTATGAAAGAGCATTTTGAGTACTCTTTATAATTTTATCTAGCACCAATCTATCTACCCCAATCATGCCTTTAAGTGCATCAAATCTTTTGCTATTAAATTCATTCTGAGCTTTAACTTTTGCAGATTTTTCAACGGACTCAAAGTGTGTACTTACAGAATTTACAAGGCTCTTCAGATTTTTGGAGGGAGAATCAGATGGATTCTTCTAGAACGTTGGCATTATCTTCTCCAATATACCATATGCAAGGCCTAACAACTCACTGTCCTCTATGTGAGATTTCAATATCTTTTCTCTTGCCTTAGCTTGTGTGAAAGATGCTATCTTCATCATTTAGACTGGAGAGAGAGTATCCAGATTGATTAGTCCTTGAATAAGTTCTGGTTTATCAAGCTCTAGCATTTCTTTACTTAGAAAATTCTTCACTGCATCTATAGTCTCTTGCCACAATTTCTAGACCACCTTCCTTTCCTTGAGTTTTCTTAGTATCAGGACTATTTTGTTTGGGTGCATCAACATTTGCACCATCTTCTTCTGCTTTATCTTTCTTACCTTTGACTTCTTCTTCTTTCTCTACTTCACCCTTCTCTATGTCATCTGCAGGGGGATTCTTTCCTTTGTCCTCACCATTTGCAATCTATTGCGGAGGATCTTGTGTAGCAGGAGTATTATCAACATTGTCTTCTTTTTCAGATTGATCAGGAAGAGTTAGAGTATCTCATGTATCATCAGTTTTATCCACCATCTCTGTATCTTGTTTATTTGATCCACTTCCAAAATAGAGGAGTCATCAACCTTGGTTTGCTACTCAACAATTTTTATTTCTTCAATAGCTGGGATTGATGAATCAATCCCATCATCAGTCTCCTCCTCAACAAATGGAAGATTGTGTCTCTTCAATGCACTTAGAAGTATTTCTTGTGTTTATTTAACTATTTTGTCTAATTCTCCAAGCATTTTGTTCATTCTCTTCTTGCTCTTGAATTCATCCTTCACTTCTTTGAATATCATATTCATTTGAACTTGATTGATCTGAGGGCATAGTTTTATCAATACATGTTCTCTACGCTCTATATCCTTGCCTTTTGCATTTTCTTTCCTCAACTCCAAAATGTTTGCAAGACTTTGAGGGATCTCAAAAAATATTTCAATCAGGGCCTTATTATAGATATTCAGATATCTAACAGTTGCTTCCTCTAACACCCTCTTATCTGTATCACTATATTCATCATAAAATTTAGTCATGGGTTTCAAATTTCTATCCACAGTGACTAATTTTATTACATCTTCCGCAGAAAGTGTGAGCTTCTCAACATATGTATTTGTCTTTTGCCTTTTGCTTGCCCTTTTCCTTAGATATCTTGGCTGTATTTGTACCTGAGGCGTTTGACTCTTTGATCTCAATAGTAGAATCAGTTTCTTCCTCATCATTTTCCATGCTTTTATATGTCTAGGTGGCCTTAGTTTTCACTCTTTTCCCTTCTTTTTCAGATGATTTTCCTTCCAGTTTCTCAAAATTTGCAGCTTTTGGAGAAATAGAGGCAGCAATAGAGCTTCTAGTAGTCCTTGAAGTGGAGGAGGATTCTACCAGAGCACTTCCTTGTTTATTATCTTGCTTCTCCTTGTCTACCTTTTTAGTTCTTTCTCTAAATTGCCTTACTGCTTCCTTTGTGAGGCCTAGATTTTTAGCCAACTACTTATCTTCTTTTCTTACTTTCCTTTTGGTTTTAAGTTTTCTAAGCTCATCATGCAGTTTTACACTTAGCTCCTCATATGTCCCAAATCTTTCAACAGTTGTGTCTTTTGGATTGCTCAAGAGATGTTGAGCATACATATTCAAGATTTTTCCATCTACCTTATATCCCATTGGCATGATCCAAACAGTTCTAGGTTCTACTACTTCCATTAAGCACTGAATAGTGTCCACCATGAAATAGATATCCTCCTTGTATTTCTCAACAATAGTTTTAGGGATTCTTTCCCTAGAATGCATCATACCCTAAAAATTCTTGAAGTATCCCCAGATTGCAGTTTTCTGTGCTTTATAGTCACCAATGCTGCGTAGATGATCTCTGATCTAAATAGCCACTAGTTCGTCATTAGTCTAATGTAAACCTTTTACTCTAGGTACCTCATTCATAAAGTAGAAAAATAAACATAGAACTGATGTACCATATTTAAAGGTGTTTTTCTTATCTTTCTTGATTTTGTTCAAGTTTTCAATTAGTTGGTTTTGTAATAATTCACACAAGTCATAATCTATATTTTCCTTTAACATTTTGTATGTAGCATATATGGTCATTCCAGAGACAGATTCTCCCTGCTAGAGTGATAAATTTTGTAGCCAATTACCATTGAAGCAAACTTGACATCTGAATCAATAATATCATTGATAGTCAATGCCCTTTTGTCAAATATGGCACCGGTTGCATCAGTAACAGTTTGGTTCTTCATAGATTTTAGCATGGGTAAACCACCGGTTGAGTTCAACCCAGTTACAATCCTAGCAGCATCCTTTGTAATTTTGAATGGTTTCAATAGCCACAAAAACTCATCATGCATTCATCTTAAAACATACCGAACCCACTCATCTTCATCGAATGTTGGAAACCCCATAATCTGAATGAAATGTTTATCATGTAGTGCCTTATACTCAGGTTTAAGGTCATGATTTTCATCCCTGAGATGAATCTCAAACAAATCTACATATCTTGAGTCCCTAAATTCATCTATGTTCACATGACTATAGACCTTAATATCTTCAACATGCAGTACACCATACGAAACACTTGAAAATGTACCTAATGGGTCGACTTCTATTAATTTGTGTGGATGCCTTTTAAATTTGGGTCAAGGCCTTTCAATAATATCAACAACCAAATGTTTAGCCATTGCAAAAGATTTCAGGTTCAAAGCTTCACAGATAAATACCTTTCTCACAAAATTAGGGTTGACGGGCAAATTCACGGGTCACACTTCAAATCCTTGAAATTTCTGCTTAGACGTTATTCTTCCTACTCTCCTTTAATGCAAAGTGATTCAAATGAATAGCGAATGACCTTTTCATACTCCACAAAACCTAATTTGCCTTTGTAATAAATGCTCTGTCCTAACACATCCGGTAACACTATTTCTGCATATAGTCAATCTTCAATTGCTCCGCAAATCATCATATCCACTTCTTATATTCTAGAAATCCTTTCAAATGATCTGTAATAATCCAAATTATTTTCTCTCATCATGCCAAATTCAGGCACCCACTTACTGGCTGGGGGAATTAGATTTTTATTATAGCTCCCCCTGAGCCAGACCTCCTAGTTTAATTTCCAGAAGGATTATTAGCACCTGATTCCGGTGTGGACCCATCACCACTATTCATTACACCTTTCTTTACCCAAATTTTGTTCATTTCATTCTAAATCTCATTCCCATCCACTTTGCCCTTTCCTTTGTCTTGTTTCTGATTTCTGTTTACTAGACCTTTTCCATCATTGTTCCTGCTTCTGTAGAATCTTGCAATATGACTAGATCTATTACAATTAAAGCATACAACATTTCTTTTCTTATTTACTTGATTCATTCTTGATCTGTACTGATTGGCCATGTATCCAAATCCATTGCATACAAAGCAGTAGCCATAAAAAGAATTGCCATTTTCTTTATTGTTAGGGTTATTTATTATCATACTTCTACATTCATTGAATCTATGACCATACCTCTTACAATTGAAGCATTGACTGGAGAAGGATGGACTACTTTGATTTACTTTGCTTCTGCACTAAGTAGCTCTATGACCAAATTTATTGCAATTGAAACAACTTCCATTGAAAGATGGATATCTTTGAGCATTAGGCTATCTTACCGGAGATCTTCTAGGTCTGTTTCTCCTATTTCTTGATTGAAAATTTCTTTGTCCAGGTCTAGAGCTTTCAGCTTTCTTATACCCAAGACCATGCTTATCATCAGCCTTCTTCTGACTTTCAAGCATTGCTTCAAGTTTAGCTGAGATTATCTTGAACTTCTCTTTGTATTCATTTGCACCTTCTAGTTCATGTCTGAGAATGACAATTTTCCTTTCAAGTTCTCTCTCATTGTTTCTGCTTTCTTGTAGATCAAACTCTAGATGACCAACTATTCCGTCCAGTCTGCAGCATTCTTTTGTTCTTTCTTTCAGAGTTTGTTTCAGGTCTTCTTCCTTTCCTCAATCTCTTTGGTTAATCTCATCACTCTAGATTCCATTTCATGTTTTAGAACATAAACTTCTTTGGTTAGATTCTCACATTCATTTGTCTTCTTCTTAGAGCATCACCCATGTCATTGTCTACATTTTGATTTCCTGGTTGAAAAGGTAGCTCCTTTATCTTTTCATTAGATTTGCTCAATTTTTCTTTTAAGATCTCAATGAAGTCTTTAGGATTTTTAAGGTTTTCTTGCAGTACTTTGACATCTGCTCTAGATTGATAAAGATCTTCTAGAGCAAGTTTAAGTTGATCTTGAAGATTGTATGAATCCATTTTTATACCTTCCCAAATCTTCCTTAAGTTGATAAACTTCTTTCAAGGAACCTTGCTCTAATACCAATTGTTGGAATTAGGGCTGACAACTGAGAGGGGGGGTGAATTAGTTGTCTTGAAACTTTAATACTTGCTGCAATTAATTCTTCTTTACCACCTTTTAACAAATTAATGATATAAGCAAGAATCAATAACACATGAGAAGAAACATAAATAACACACTTGACACCAAGATTTTTAATGTGGAAACTCGGTTAAGGGAAAAACTACGGTGCGGGTTAACCCACAAAGATTATACTCTGTTAAAAGTATTACAAAAGGGGAATGGATATGCATTTGGGCTCACTTCCCAGAGCTCACTGCTCAAAGGAAGGCTCACTACCTACATATTGAAGATTACAATGTGTTTGAACTGATAATTAGCATCTACAAATGCAAAGATTCAGTTCTGGTTAAGCATATAATACTGATCTTACACATTTCATCTTTACTCTACCCTATTTACTACTCTTCCATAATCTAGACCTTAGATCTTGTCTCTTTCGCACTTACTCCATATTCACATATATTCCATACTCAATACACTCGAATCCATTGGCTATATATATCCATACCTTAGATCTCTTCTCTTTTGCACTTCTATCTGCCCTTTTTTTTACTTACTCCATATTCGCATATATTCCTTAATACACTCGAATCCATCAGCTATATATATCTGCCTCAAGAAATGTAATCACCTTTTTGTTGGCCTTATGAAGAACTTAACAAGCAATACAAGTACTCTATTCTGTCAGCTAAATCCATACACCAATATTGATGCGTACCAAGAATAACTCTTGTAGGTCACCATACATGTCGGTCACTAACATTATATCCCATACATAACTCACCAAAACACTTCTACTAGATCCGCACAAGGATCTAACACAAGTCAACCTGTCCTTCACTAAACTGTTCTGTCATATTAGGACCTAGTACTTAGATGCTCATAAATTTTAATCCCTTTATCACCGGAGGCTGAAATCTTGGATTTAGATTGTCCTAACATTCCTCTACACTCCCTTAGATTCACAACACATAAAGATTAACTGGAGAGATCCGCTGATCAAAATACCAAACTCTGCCATATACCCTGTTGCTGTCTATCCAGACTTGACAAATCTTGGAACTGACTTCCGGTATGATCTGATACTACACTGTGGATGCATGGAATGAACTTAAAGTTGCCATCAATGACAACACCTATTATGTGTAGCAATGTCTCTTGCCAACAGAACCATGGCAAGTGATGTGTGGATTCATGCTTGGACACAATGGAGGATGCATTGGAGGTGCTTAATGGTTCAGTGGTATTCATGGAGACTCATGAGATGTATTGTAATATCTTATTGTTGATTAATACATATGAGTGTGGATGCTTTTGGAGGCCACATTTTTCCTTCTTGAAGGTTTTCCCAAAGTATATCTTGTGTTCTTTCTTCTGTTTGTTCATTGATATTTGCATTATGGTTATTTCTGCAGCATATTTTCCTATTGGGTTATATGGAATTAGTTTTATTTGACCTACAATCCTAACATGTGGTATCAAAGCCATGTTTATGGTTGAGGGAGGTGTGAGCTCCCTAGATTTGTATAACACTTGTGTGTGTAGGTTGGGTACAAAATGAAATCCATGGCGATGCATGAAAAGATTTGGGACATTACAAGGTTTTGTGTAGGTTATATTGTAGATTTGGGGTTCTAGGTATTGTAGGTTTCTTGTGTATTGTGCAGATCTGGTGATTGAAAAATCATGGCTGAAGAGGGTTTCCTAGTTGTGCTTCAATATGAGGGTTTTGAGGAGGAATTTCTATAGATGAGCTCCTGGGAAAAATAGACCTTGTCATTGAGTCTAGGAGGCCTGAGAGGCGAAGACTGATATAAAATTTGACCTATTTAGGTCACTGGAGCAAAAAGGCAAAAAAATTAGCCTCCCAGGTTCGGCCATATAGATTGCAGGTATGCTTGTGAATTAAAAAAAAAATCCTGCACTGCCATTTTTTCTATAGTTGTTTTGAAAAAATATTTTAAAAAATTAAACAAGACTATAGAAAATAAATTTTAAAAGATTTAAAAATTAAAAAGTGGTGGGGGAGGGTGGGTCCGCAGATCCCTGTACCCTACGACAGCAACAGGGTAACCCCTTGTCGGTACGAGGTGTCATCCCCGGCCTCGCCGGACGTGGTCGGCCGCTGGCCAGCTAGGTCATGGCTAGCAAGCCCTAAGGCCCCCGGTCCTGGCTGCTGGATCGACAGGCTCGGCTGGAAAATGATGCCAACTGTGGACAGTGCCCCTCGGAGGGATTTTAATAATTAAAGTGGCATTTTTTAAATTAAAAATTGATGACAACGTATACAAAACAATAAATTAAACCCCTTTAAAATTCTTTTTTGTGTCTGCCTCCATACAACGATGAAAAATGAAGTAAATTTGAAACTTTTTTTAAAAATCTGCCAATCAAAGCCAGTGATGCCAGTGAAATACCCAATGCCACAATGGGTCCCACCTGCACCCAGTCATTTGTACAGTCAGCGCCACGTCAACATTGTATGACTAGGGTCCCACTAGGGGTCCCCTTTTAGCCCTTAGAGGGCATTTTCTTCTGGAAGGCATAATGTTCGCCCACGGTATCAAAGTTTCAACTTCTTATAGGCGTCGAAAATGTCTCTCTAAGAAATACGTAGTGGTACAAGTTTAATGATTAGATTTTTTTTGTGTCAGAATTTGGTGCCTAAATCCAGGCATTGCTTCGGGACAATTTTATGCTCATAACTTTTGCATACAGAATTGGATTTTTGATTTTGGATACGTGTTGTAGAGCTATTGAAGTGTACTAAAATTTGGATCATATAGATTTTCAGTTTGGTGTGTAGATATAGATTGGTACTTGTTTGATCACTTGTAGGAGCCTGAGATTTAGGGTACGATTATGAGAGCATTCAGATGGATTTTTGGGCACAAACTTGTGGGAGTGCATGTTGTTATGAGACCATAAGTATGGTATAGTATAGTAGGTTTGTACATTTGGTGCTTCCAAGTACAGGTTTATAGGTGTTTTTAGAGTTTGGACTATGATGGAGACATGTACATAGGTTGTCTTTTGGTTTGAGGACATGGTTGATACGCGTGTGAGACTAGGAGTCTCATTTCAGTGGGAGTTGAGCACAGGTACAACAATGATGATGATTATAGTGTCATGGATATGCAAGTACACTTTTGCATTGGCATGACATGATCATGTATGCGATTGATAGGTATGGGCTATGATGTTCAATTCATGATTACAAGTGGTGTTGTGGTGTTGTTCTAGGGGATTGTTCTTATCGGTTGGATGCTTGATTAGTTCCTTGACTATGGTTACTCGTTTGTGGACTTTTTTGGAAAATCAAATCTAGCGTTGATTTGGTGTTTGAGTCTTGGAGTCTACAAGTTATCTTCTTTGATATCTTAGTTTGCATGTTACTAGTGTGATGATGAGTTTGCATGTTACATTTTTTTGGATCTACAAATTATGTAGTTTTGTGGGCTGACACCTATTTAGCTACACTAGGATGACTCGAATGTGGACTATCTATATCCATGAGATTGATTCAATGTTTATGCAAACTTTATTAGTTGGCCTTGTATATGGTCATTTTTACATTGGTATACATTGCTTTAAAATAAGAGGATGGATGATTAGAGTGCCTAGATAGTCAGTTATTGGGACTTCTAGCATGGTTATCACAATGTCATTGATAGCTTGGCTACATGTTTCAATGGGAGCTTTTGACAGTGCTGGTTTTATCTTCTTGCTTAGAGATTATGGTTTACTTGACCTTTTGGGAGTTGTTACATTCAGGTTCCTTGATTGGTTTGGGGCCATGGATAATCTTCATTTAGGAGATGGTTACTCTGTTGCCATGGATAGCTCGGTATCATGGATTAGTGGGAGTTTTGGCAGCGATGTGGATTCATCAATTGTGATGGATGATCTTCTGCAGTAGATGTTGGTGTCATGGAGAAGCTCTTGGTAGTGAGAGTTCTTTGACATTTTGAGTTCTATTGACATGCGATGCTTATCTTCATGTGATAAGAGATGTTGACATCTTGGTTTACCATGGAGGACTTTTTTGAGTCTTTGGTTGAGGTGTCGGTTTATGACTTGTCAGTTTGACATGTTGATCCTTTGTTTAGAGATGTTGCTATTGTGTCTTGATTTATTCTAGATACTAGTTTGAGTATTGGCATGCTACATGTTCTCTTGAGACAAGATGTATGCATCAGTGCATGTGATCTCCTTGGAGGAGATGGTTAGATCATGATGTCATGATGGGCTTCTTAATTATGCAGATGTACAGTAGGAGAATTGACAGTGATCTTGTTGGTTCTCTTGGTATTGAGTACTTTGGTCATTTTCTTGAGAGCTTCATGATAGTGCGATGTTACGGTGTTTGGCATGGATTGATCATTGAGGTGCTCATGGATACTTGGAGACTTAGGTGAGGCTGGAGTTCTCATAGGATTAGAGACACTTGTTGAGATGGTTACTAATTGGAGGTTTCAACAGATAGACCAAGGAGCCTTACACCTGGATATGGATGTGAGTTCATTATAGACTTAGAGGAGATTGTTCTTAGAGAGAGTCATTGTGGCTTGGTGTATCCTAGAGGAGCATTCTCATTTCCCACTCTTGGTCTACTCGGCAGTTTACCATCTATGAGGTATTGCCCATCCTTTTAGATGCATTTTGCTTTATGTTTTATCTTCTCATAGATATGGATCTTGAGCTATGGTTATTGGTTTGGGAGGGTTCATTTGAGGGATGGTAGCATGGTTATATCCTTGTTCGTATGGTTTGATTTATGATGTTCAGTATGAGGAGTTTAGGAGATGTGATTGGGCTTATTCTTGGTTATGGAATGATTATGATTTTGATCTACCTTGGTTAGAGAGGCTTACATCCATGTTGGTTACATCTTACATATGTTCATTTGATCTATGAGATTGAATGGTTGGGTGTTGTTGAGGCTTTTCATTTGGGGTTGTAGAGGAGATCATACTTGACACAACTTAGCACTTTGAGGTGTTTGTAGGACATTATGATTTACATGTTTTCTCTCTTTGTCTTATGGCTACTTCCTAGAGGATCATGTTGATATGATTGGACTTGGGAGAGTTATGGTGACATGTTGTGAGAGAGTATGCAATGATTTATCTTGGATGTGTGGATCATTGTGATTGTTCTTGGTACTACATTGGCTTGTTGATTATCTACACCTTGGTTTGAGTGTTGATTGATAGACTTGACATGCCTTGGATCTATTTTTAGATTTGACATTACCATGCAATGGGAGTTCCTGGATGTATGTGTTCTTCATTGACAAGTTTTATACATGGAGCTTGTGATTGCAGTATATAGTTTGGACATGTTGTTGGCATGAGTTTATTGATGTTATTGATACCTATGATGTATAGATGGTTGGATGTTTTGGCATATGTTGTGGGCGCTATTTCCAATCATGTGGATTTTTACCTTTGATAGCAACTTGGAGCCTTTTGTTATCACTTGGATTTGATGCTTGTGTTCCTTGGATTGGTGTATATTCACCTTGGCATGTTCCTTTTCTTCCATAGGTGGAATGTTGGAGGAAGAGAGGAGTTCTTGCTTGAGATGGTGGTCACTTTGTTTTTGTTGTAGGTATCTTGATGGAGCATGAGAACATGTTGGAGATTCATGTGATTTCATGTTTGCCTATGATGATGTATTTCATTGATTGACCCTTATGCAATGTCTACAACAAGTGGGAGAATGTTGGGAAATAGGTGTCGTACACCTTGCATAATATTGTATTATTTATTCACCACTTGTATAAGTTGTATGTAACATTGGGTTAATTATTTTATGTGTGTGGGACACATAGAGTAGTTAATTATTTATCTGTATTATTTAATTGTTGGGAAAAAGCATAGTACCAATATTAAATGAGGGGGTCAATGGTTTTTTGTATCCATGCTTTTGGAACACATGATTTTATCTAATACCACAAGTTGTATTTGTGTGAGCTTGGTCTATAAAAGCAAGCATATGGTCATTAGTTGTGGGTTGGTTGGTTGATTCATTGTAGGTGGAAGGGAGGTTAGTGAGAGGTTTTCATTGTATTGAACTCTCTCCTATAAGTGCATATTGTGAAGCATGGTAGGTGATGTGTGGATTCATGTTTGGACACAATGGAGGATGCATTGGAGGTGCTTGATGGTTTAAAGGTATTCATAGAGACTCATGAGATGTATTGTAATATCTTATTGTTGATTAATACATGTGATTGTGGATGCTTTTTGAGGCCAGGGTTTTCCCTCTTGAGGGTTTTCCCAGGGTATATCTTGTGTTCTTTCTTGTTTTTATTCATTGATCTTTGCATTATGGTTATTTCTACATCATATTCTCCTATTGTGTTATGTGGAATTGGTTTTATTTGACCTACAAATTCCTAACAGATCATAACCTTAGAAGACATGAATTACACTTCTCTCAACATCTTCACACTTATTGGCATGTCCTCTATCCTATTTAGGCCCTTGACCATCTTTTCCAACCTTTGAACTGAGTTCTAGGGCTTTGTGCTTGTCAATGAACCTTTTGTATATCCTCAACTAGAGGATCACTTGAGAGATCCTAGGGTCACTCAAGTGATTTGTCATTAAGTTGTAGGGTTGCTCAGGCAATTTGTTCTAGCAAAAGGGGTGATGTAGTTCCTGAAAGGGGTGACCTTGTCATCTTTTGGCATGTGTGATTTTTTTTAGTTATACCTGGTTTACTTTCATTTTTATTTTTTTATTAAGAGTTCTCTCTTGTCTAAATAAACCACCACTCCCCTTAACTATTTCTCTTCTCCCAATCAATTTATTGTTCACTCTCAATCAATCCCCAGTGATCTCCCATTCAATCCCTTATCCTCTCCTCATTAGCCTCTATGATATTCCAATCAAATCTCTAGTTCACTCCTAATCAACCCCACCATTAATGTTGCTTCTCAACCTATAAACACCCCTTTCCTCTCTTTTTTTAGAGGTGGATAATTTTCTTTATTGCATTATATCCCCCATATAATTTTTATGCTTGTGCAAGACCCTGTGAGCCTTTTCTATTTTTTTTTGTCAAGCTTCAAAGCTTCAATCAATCCCAATTCCCTCACATCCTTGTCTTTTCCTATCTTTAAGTGGAGGAAACAATTGTTGCAAAGAAGGATATAGATGGTACTAGATCTCTAAGGACAAAAGCCTGGTACTTAATGCGTCAAAAATTAGTTTGGAGTAGTAATTAGCAAATTCTACTGCCCTTGAGGAAGTAAAATTCTTATTTTTATCTTGGTTAGATTAGATTTCGTTGCTTTGGTAATTCTAGATTCTATTTTCTATTATAGTAGAATAAATGCATTTTTATTTCTTTAGAGTAATTAACATCTAAAATTGAACCATAAAAGACCAAAACATTAGTAAAATTACATCTAGGAAAGTCATTTTACATTTGCATCCATAAGATATTTCAGTTTTGAATGCAAGTAGTAACAAGACAACATTTAAAAGTTGGGAAAAAAATAAAAAGAAAAATTGCATTCATTTAGAATAGATGCATTTAGAGACTCATTAAGTTTTGAAAACATCAAACAAAGAAGCAAGCCCTTGATCCCGTCATGAGGCACACAAACTTCAACTTTTAATTCAATCAATAGGAAAGCCCTCAATTTCAACATAAGGTACCCTACATTAAACAAAACAAACAATTGATAACATTCAAGTAGGAGGAAAGCCCTTGATTTCATCACAAGGCATGCAATGCACAAAGATCAAAACAAATACCAAGTCTTCCATCTTCCTCAACTTAGTATTTGCACTCAATGTGCCTTGAAGTGAGAGAAGATTGGATCAAATTAATCTTGAATGAGATAAGGGAAAACTGACAAGTTTTGGAAAAATCTAGAAAGGAAGTCATTCAAGAAAATTAGAGCTCTTACAATAAAAAGATCATGACACAGTTAGGCCCACATTCTATATATATTCTAGATTCAAGGCCAAATCATAAACCAATTCTACAAAGAAACAAGACAAGATCTAGAAATCATTAGAGAGGTAGGGAACAATAATCTTGACTTATTACAAGAACTAACCTCTTAGCTTCATCAATTGAATAATGATAATCATAACCATCAACCATGCTCACAAATAGCCCACACAAACAATGCAATCACCATATGCATTGTTCTACTTCCCCATGAATTAAACAACCCCTCAGTCCCACAACCACTTGAGTGGCTCTTGCCAAAAGAGTGGGAGTGATTGGGTGGGTGCCTCCAATGAGGGTGTGGTTCCATGTGCTTTGTTAGTGTCTAACTCGCTTTGTGCTTGGAGTGATTCCAAACATCAAAATGACCCTATTCAACAATGTGATTATATCATTAACTTGTTCATGAAATTTATTTCTATGCAATTTCTTTGGGAGCATGGAGGAGGTTGCCTTTGTCTTAATGAAGAAACTTTTATTCATAATTTTTGCACATCTCCACACATTTATCATAATATTCCTTGGAGGATTCCATGGTAATATTGATGTAGGCTTCCCTTATTAGGAGATCCAACATCTCTTCAATATATTGAGGTTGTATTTGCAAGACTGCATCGCCTTCTACATTCTTGATTTCTCTTGTGCCTTGTTGTAAAATTTAGCAAAAGTCATGACTAATTCAATTAATTGAATTAACATAGAGAAAGCAATAGCTTGGATTAGACTACTTGTTTTTAATTTTGTGCCCTTGTATTTGCTTTATTATCCTCATTCATTTGTTTGTGGAACTCCTCTAATCCCACATGTCCCAAATATGTGTCAATTATATTAGCAAGATCAGTCACTATTATAGAAGGTGGGATGAGTCCTTTGAAATCATATTTCATTTTTTCTAGTGATGTTATTCTCTTTCAAATGTCCTGCCAAAGATGGGATAGGTTTTAGTATTACATTCTTGAGAATATTTTATAAGTTTTTAGGAAAAATGGTAAAATTTATCACTTACTATCATTAATGACATTTAAATGTTCCACTATGTAATTATAAATCTTAAAAATGTTTTTCTTAAATAAACTTGGGGTCTACATATGAAAATACAACAATTTTAGGCTTTGTTTATTGATTTACAAGTATGCATTTTGGAATTTTAGGTCCAAAATGCATATTTGCATGCCTAAAGAATGAGTTAAAAAAGGTTTAATTTATAGAAACCTCAAGGTTTAAGATCAAATTTGTAGTTCTAATGCATAAGTTTGAGACTTGTGAAATTCAGAAGTTCAAGACTTGTGAAATTGTGACCGTGTTCTTCTAGTATCAGAAGGATTACCACCAATCACCTACTAACTGTAATGTCTGACGAGCCCAAAGAGGCCCTGTGGTAGAATAATCTGGAGGAGAATCATCAACCTCTAAATGATGACTAGGTGGAGAGTGTGGATCCTCATCATCACTGTCACCATCTGATGTGGAGGACAAAGACTCCTCATCATGATCAGGAGGATTAAGATCCTCTAAAGAACTATAATCATGCTGCAATGTCTCCAATGTGATAGTTGATGGAGAAGCGGCAGGAGAAGAACTAGAGGATTCCTCATTGAAACAAATAATCCTCTTGATGAACAACTCATGTGTGGTAGGGTAGAGAATCCTGTAGCCTTTGACACCATCTGGCTTCCCAAAAAATATGCAAGGCTTGTTTTGTAGATCCATAGCCTTGTATTTCTAATTGTGGACCCATGCAAGAGAACCAAACACTCGAAAGTGCTTAACTATGGGTTTCCAACCAGTACAATCTTGGAAAGGAGTTACCCCCTTCACAACTTTGTGAGGAATGCAGTTCTAGATGTGACATGCATAGTTGATGGCCTTTGCCCAATATTGATGTACCATATACCCAGAGTGAATCATACAGTTGGCCATCTCTTTCAAAGACCTATTCTTTCATTCTTCAACACCATTCTGTTGTGGACTATAGGGAACTGTGTGCTGAAGATCAATGCCATCTGAAGCACAAAACTATTTGAACCTGTGGTTGAACATATTCCCCCCATTATCTATGTATAGAATCTTGATGGCCTTCCAAAATTGTTTTTTTACAAAAGATTTGAAGTCCCAAAAGACTGGAAGACCTCTAACTTCTGCTTGAGAAAGTAAACCTAAGTGTATTTAGAAAGATCATCAATGAATGCCAAGACATATCTAGCCTTGCTAAAAGATAGATGTGGAAATGGTCCTACCAAATCACTGTGTACTAACTCTAAAAGTTGTGTGGCCCTCCATGCTTTGCCTTTATCATATTTCTATTGATGCTTCCTAAGAATGCATCCCTAGAAAACTCCATCAGAAAAATGAATAGAAGGCACTGCTGAAACCATGTCTTATTGATTGAGATCCTACAAGTAGTGGTAATTCAAGTGACCAAACCGTTGATGTCACGAATGATTCACCTCATCTAAATGAGTGAGTAATATTGTTGAAGGAGAGTTAGGAACAAAATGAGAAAAATGATACAATATGAAATGATGATCTTCTTTTTCCATGACAACTATAGACCCATTGTGCAACTCACTAATTACCAATTTTTCTAGTGTGAACTCAACCTGCTTGCCAAAGCCTATGTGAGAGATCTGATAAACAAATATGATATTGGTTGACAAAGAGGAACATAAAGAACATCTTGAAATGTTCCTTCACCCACGTCAACACACCCTCCCCCATGCACTTCAATAAGAGTGTCATCACCCATAAGTATGGTAGGCATAGAACATGGCTCTAAGGAGGAAAAACCATCCAGTGAAGAGGCTATGTGGTGCAAAGCACCTAATTCAATGATCCAGGTATCTGGTTGTGAAGCAACAACAACTAGGGCCTTTCCCTTTCCTTTTCCCTTACTCTTTTCTGTGTCCTTCGAAGACCCATCCGATGAACTCTGTTTGACAGAGATATTGTTCTTTTCAAGAAGATGTGATAGGCGATTAATCTATTTCTTTAAATACTTGTGTTTATCATGACCAGGTCTTTTGCAATAAGAAAAATTGACCTTATCATTCTTAGGTTGTTCACATTTTGATGAAGAGGTCTAATTAGGTGCATTTGAAGCAGCAAGTTTTTGATCTTTCTTCTTTTCTCCTTGGTTCCTTTGTTTCTTATCATGTTTGCCTGACCCTTGTTGTTCTTTTGTGCCTTGATTTGCAATCAAGTTATGTGACTTAGAGGGTTTTATTGTACATATGTGAGCTTATTTATCTTGCTCTTTAGTGAGTTCTATAGAAAACTCATCTAGAGAAGACATTTTTATAGTTCATACCTAGAGCACATTTTTTGGCATGAAAGGTAGAACAAAATACAGAATACTTGGGACCAAGCTTAGAAAGAATGCTTAAGATTAGTTGTGTGTATTTCTTTTCTATTCCACACCATTTCAACTGCAATTTGATGGCTTTCAACTTTGTGAGGAAGTCTAATATGGTGTCAAAATTGTCAAGACTCAACCCTATTAGTTCGTTCTCCAATTGATGACCCCTTATTTTATCTTTCTTACCAAAGAGGCTTTCTAATGTGGTCCACACATCATTTGGTGTAGTGGAAGATTCAATGTGAAAAAGTAAGTCAAGAGACGCTAACATAAATAGAGTACCAAAAGCTTCATCACATTTATTAAACTATTTAGGCTTTTTTGCAACTTGTGTGGGTTCTATTTCAAGTCCCATTGTAATCTCGTGCAAATATTTCTTTTTGAGATAGATTGTCATCTTATATTTCCATTCAAAATAGTTGTATGGTGCTAAAACAAGAATTGTTGATTGATCCATTTTAATGCAAAAAAGTAGATTGTTATGCAGAAAGAGAAGTGTGAAAATGAGACACACAAGACACCCCCCCTATTTACTAGTTTTTGAAATGACTTCCCCTAGAAATGACAATGTTGGAACTTTATATTTAGTGCGATTTACAATCTAGATATCAGATATTTAGATTCTTACAGGGTCAAAAATGACTGAAACACTAAAACTATAACTTAGGTACAATATGAGATCAAATTGAGAGCACTAATGCGGAGTACATAGAAATATATGAATCTTGGAAAAAACAAGACCCAAAAAGGAGTCCTTTTGCATAAGTTATAGCTTCTGGAAGGTCTCAAAATGAAAATTGTGCAACTATTTTTGAGAGAATCTTTAATTTTTAAAACAATGGAACATCAAATAAAAAAATAGTTTCAACATAGTGTAGAGCATGAAATTCTACCCCAAATAAAAAAATTACGCCAAAAAAAGACATCCGTATGGTTGAGAACGAGCCTTTTAAAGTTGAGCAAAGGTTGCAACTCTACTTCAGTCTCCCTTTCCTAGTGATTTAGAGAGACATAATCATCGATTTGCATCACATTTTGTATTGTATATTATATGATTAATCTCTATAATAGTGGTTCTCATGTGGACTTGCATATTTCTCATGTGTTGATATTGATTTAAATGTTATCATTCCACAAACATGTGTAATGTTTTATTACATATTTCTCATGTGTTGATATTGATAGAAATTTTATAATTGATTAATTGCATAGACCTACATAATTTTTTTTCACATTATTCAATATTTATTTTTTACATAGAGCATATGAATGGTCATGGGCTATTGGTTGAGTAAAGTCCCTATTATATTTATTTCCAAATGAATTTGTGTGAATGGCTCAACCTGAAAGGAAGCAAGGTATGTGGAAACACTTCCTACACTGATCTTCTGAGGAAAGATTTATGCAAATTTTAACTTTTTCAGTTACAGGTTATTAGATGCACAATAACAGAAAGGTAATGAAAACATCAAAATGTAAAACTCACAACACAAGATATACGCGGGGAAAACCCTTTCAGGTAAAAAACCCCACTCCAAAGCCGCCCAATATATTATTCAGGAATCAAGAAGATTACAATATACTTATAGAGCAAGCTTTCACATGAGTATAACCAACCAGAGATCTAGGAGGTAACTTAACATCTATAAGACTCTTACACACAACCTGCATCTCAAGCTCCTTTTATATAGGAGATACAATACAGTAAACCATCAATGATAATTACAAAACCATGAGCCAAAACCACCCAAAAGTGGTGCCCAAATTATCTCCAATAACAGATGCCTTGTGATGTGCCAAACCACACACCAACATGTGTAACTCTCCCCTTTATAGCTCTTTTGAGTGTCCAACACATTTTTACATTTCCTAAAAATAGGAGGTCCAACTTCCAGAGGCCATAACTATTGATTCGAGTGTCCGATTGATGAACCGTTTAATGTGTTGGAAATATCATGAAGAGATCTATACCCCTGTAACCCACTTCATTGGTTTCAACAACTTTCATGGTGTTTATGGATCTCTAAGTGCCTCAAAATTGAGTTCAAAACTCTTTTCAGCAGTTTCAAAAACCATAAACTTTAATATCTCGCAATCTAGATATGATCTTGAGTCGAAACTCACCTGAGATGTTTACTTAGTAGTTTCACACCTTTTTGGAAAAATTTCAGGTCAATCCAAGGTCAAATGTAGAGTTACTAAAAATAGTAAGTACCACCATTTTTTTTGGAAACTTTGGAAGTTCTAGATCATTCTTCAAGATAAAGGGTATTCAAAAAGACCAAAACATTGAAGAATACTAACCTTTCAAAGTTGCAAGGTTGAGACATTTTTCCTAACATTCTCTCACTTGTCGAACACCTTGCAAGAACAAAGGGAGCATCAACACCATCATTTAATTGCTAAGGGCTGAGAGACCCATATATTCTGAACACCATCTGAACTTCTCTATGCTCACAGGTTTTGTCAAGGAATCTGCAACATTCGTCAAAGTGTCAACTTTTTCCAAGTTTACCTTCCCATCCTCAACCATGTTACAAACAAAATGGTACTGGACATCAATATGCTTAGTCCTCGCATGGAAAGTAGGATTCTTCACCAAACATATGGCACTCTGACTCTCACAACAAATAGTAATCTTCACTGCATCAAACCTAACATCGGAACATAATCTCTTAAGCAAAATGGCTTCTTTACAAGCATGAGTTGCTGCCATGTACTCAGCTTCAGTAGTGGAAAAAGAAACCACATGTTATCACTTACTCATCTAACTAATAGTACCACCAAACATAATGAACACATAAGCATTGGTGGATCTCCTGCTGTCAATATCACATACCCAATCTGAATCCACAAATCCATGAATACAAAGTGAATGCTGAGGTCCTATAGGATAACCATGATAACATAAGGAATACTCGGAAGTACCCCATAAATATTTGAACACTCTCTTCACTACATCCGAATCTACCCATCTAGGATTAGCCATAAATCGACTAAGGACTCCCACTACTTTGGAAATGTTTGGTCTAGTACAAACCATCACATACATCAAACTGCCAACCACACTAGCATAAGGAACTCTGCTCATATCCTCTGTCTTAGAAGGAGACTTTGGAAAATCTACAATAGATAACTTTGTCCCCATTGTAACAGGAATAGTCAAAGGTCTACAATCCACCATGCTGAATCTCTCTAACACAGTGTTAACATACTTACTCTAGCCTAACCAAAGTTTTATGTTTTCTCTGTCTCTTCTGATATCCATCCCCAGAATCTATTGAGCTGCCCCTAGATTTTTCATCTCAAACTATGCTGACAACTGAGACTTCAAATAAAAAATCAAACTTTTACCATTCCCAATGAGTAACATATCATCGACATACAATGCAATAATGAGAATATGATCATTGTCAAACTTGTAATAAACACAATGATCTGATTTCAATCTTAGAAATCCAATACTCAACACAAAGGCATCAAACATTTGGTATCACATCCTAGGAGACTATTTCAAACCATACAAAGACTATTTCAAACCATACAAAGACTATTTCAACTTGCAAACTAGATTTTCTTTACCTTTCACCACGTAGTGCTCTGGCTGTGACATATAGATTTCCTCCAAGTCACCATGAAGGAATTGTTGTTATATGGAGCCTAATCAGACTCAAAGGTTAAATTTACCCCACTTTTACACGGTTTCCCCCCAAATTATTTAACGGGGGTTTGGGGGCAGTGGTTTCCAATGATTTTTTATTATTTTATTAAGGTGTCGGGAGTTATTTTTGTATTGGTTGACATAAAAAACCCTATTTTTGTAACTGACATAAGGCTTGATAAAAGCAGCTAAGGGTTAGGTTTTTGTTGATGTATTGTAACATTTTGCATCGGTATTGAGTTGTAAGGATTGCTAGTTGTAATCGGTTTAATTTACTGGATAATAATATTGGACTCTTTGTTGGTCGATGTAGCCCAAGTTTGGGTGAACCACATTAAAACTTGTCTCTCGCTATTATTATTTCTGTGTATTTCCATTCCTCTGTTTAATCTTTATTTGCATTTAATTGATATCTTCTGTCGGCTAACCCTAATAGGAATGATGTCTTGACATCCATCTGTTCCACTTCTAGATCATACGTTACTGCAAGAGATAATAGGAACCAAATAGATGTTAGCTTTTCAACAGGGGAGAAAATCTCACCATAGTCAATTTCCTCCACCTAAGAATACCCCTTTGCAACCAATCTAGTCTTATATTTCTTAATGCTGCCATCTACACCAAATTTCTTTTTGAACACCCATTTACATACAACAAGTTTTCATCCTTCAGGCAAAGGCACCAAGTCCCAAGTATTATTCTTTTCCAAAGAAGCCATCTCCTCTTCCATGGCCTTCTTCCAGGAACCTGCATCTTTCATACCCATAGCCTCTTTCACAATTCTAGGCTCATCAGTGTTAGAAATCAAATAAAAAATACAACTAGAATCATGCAATGAATAACCAAACCTATCAAGTTGCCACCTTATTCATGTGGACCTCCTCAAAGATTGAGGTTGAGGTTCTTCATCTTCTTCTATACTTTCAGAGCTACTAGAGCTCTCCTCATTATCAGGTCCAATAGATGTTTTTGGTTCAACTTTCTCAGGGGTGGAAGGAAGTTGAACCACATCCTCTTTCTTCTCTTCTTTCTTTGGCTGCAAGACAACAAAAAAAGGATTGAGCTCTCCTAATATCACACTTCTACATTGCAAAACTCTCTCAGCTGCTAGATCCCAAAGCATGTACCCTTTCACACCAATGCCATAACTGATGAAGATACACTTCACAACCTTATTCTCCAATTTAGACGTCTTTGATGAAAGTAGATTGTCATTGATGACAAAAAGGTGTTCTCAGTTTGTTTGATGTCGTTTGGATATGTGTTGTCAGATATGCAAATATGGTTAGAAATGAGATGCTTCTGTTTGATCAAGACATCTTCAAGTTTGTCTTAGGATGGATTCTCATGTTCTTGGTGTTGGTGTTCATATTGGTCCTTGGAGTTATCATTTTTGGTTTATGATGTTAACCATTGATCATCATCTTCTTTCATGATCACAGGTTTGGCCTTCATAATGTTTTCAGTGTTGATAGTATGGTGTTCTCCACATGGGAGTTACTATCATATGGCATTGGTATGGTATATATGATGCTCTCATCTCTGTGACATAGGACATTAATGTTAATTTTGATATACAGTTACAGTTGATTGACATTGCAGATATAGTGGCATGGTCTTCATAATGACAGTGGTTTGGTGGTAAGGTCTTCATTTACATTTGATCTTCATTTGTTGATTTTGATAGTTGTGACATATGCAGATGCAGAGGTATACAGTGGCTTTCAAGTCTTTTACAAGTCATGTCTTCATGTCTTCCTGTCTTCATATTTTAATATATTAAATATTTGAAGAGGGCCTTGTCTAAGACTTAAAAAAAATACATCAAATATTAATGTATTCAATGATCCCTATGGGAGCTCTATGCATATTTAAAGAAGAGCTTGACTTATATTATTTATGAAGTGGAGAGCATTTTTTAAGGGGAGCACCACATAAGTCTTAATATTTTTTTAAATATTAGAAACTTTATTGATCCCCTTTTTGTCATAGCTTTATGACATTGAAGAAAGTGAAGTTTAATCATTTATAAAAGATTATGTGCTTTGAATATTTGAAGGGGTGAAATATATTTAAAAAGCATGGAATGCTTTATGGAGACTATGAGTTATTCATAAAAAGGCATGGAATATATTTTAAGGTGCTTTGAAAAGAGTGGGAAAAAGCATTTATATATGCTTTATTTTATTTTAGAATAACTTTTCATCTCCTATTTATTTGCCTTTTAAAATGCATCTTCTATGAGATTTTTAAGGAGAGTTTTTAAAGGAAAAATAAAGGCTAATTTCTTGCCTTCTAAATAGGAGGAATCTTTGAAGTTTTTAAAGCTTCTTTTTAAAGAAGATTTATTTCTAAGTTTAATATTTCTTCAAAAGCAAAAAGGCACAATCTTCTTTTTTTTCTAAAAGGAAAGAAGTGGAAGTTTTTTTTTAAAAGTTTTTTTTCATAACCCAATATGATTTTTTTTAAGAAGAAGGTTTGAAATATTGAAGAAAATTTTCAAGGCAAATTGAGAGATGTTATTTGTAGATTGATTGAAGGCTTCTTACAGATGAGAAGTTTAAAAGATTTTTTTTGGAAAATATTTATCTTGCAGATTGAAGAATTTGAAAGAGATATAATTTTTATTTATACAGGGACTATGAAAGGTTTTGAAGAATTAAAAAAAAATGGAAGATATTTTTTTTGGAAAATTAAGAGAACAAATTGTACAGATGTTTTATTTTTTTGCAGATTGAAATTCTTGGAAGGGTCTTTGAAGTGCACAGAGGAATATGAAGAGTTTTTGTTGGAATTAATTAAAGATTTTTGTGGAGATATATTTTTGATGCACGGATAATAATGAAGACATACATGCTCAGATTGAAAAGGTTGAGAAAGGAATATGGAAGGTTATGTTGTTTTGTAGATGAATTGATTTGTGAAGGCACTTCATTTTTGTTAAAATAGCAGTTTGAAGCAATCCATTGATGATTTTATTTAGTGATATATGATGAATATCATTCATTTTTTTTATTGAGAAAATGAAAGGAAGATGGATCAAGAAAATGAATGGTTATGCAAAACAAAGGATTTTAATCTTTATTTTTTACAGATTCCTTATTTATGAAGATATAGATGCAGAGTTCAATATGAGGATTGAGAAGAATATGAAAGGACATTCTCTTTCATATATAATGGTATTGCAGATGCATTGCAAAATTGAGAAGTGTGAACCAACATGCAGAGATTTTTGTGAAGAAACAAGTGAATTAAAAAGAGAGAGATGAAACATACAGAGTTGTGAAGTGTTGTTGAGTGTATCCAGACGTAAGATTAATTTTGAATAGAATGACCATTTGATAGATATATGTTTTGTATTGAATGGAAACAGAGTATCCCTCTAATTTGTTTATTACATCTGTTGGTGATTTGGTTTGCCAGTGAGGCACAGTATGCCAGTGAGGCCTTGTATTAGCCAGGGAGGCTTGTTGGTCAGTGAGACCTATTTGTTTATCGGTGAGGTATATCAGTGTTGGAAGTGGGTGCTTCTGTTTAGCATTGGAGTTGGTGCTCCTAGAAACATATTGTAGCCAGTGAGGCAGTTTTGAGTGGTTTTTCTACCCAGAGAGGGTTTTCCACTCCAATAATTCTTGTGTTAATGATATGCTTATATGTGTGTTTTTGCTTCTATGTTAAGATTTATCTCTATGTGGTCCTGCTCATAATTTTCATTATCAAACTCGTACATATATGTGTAATAGTTCATTGATGACTTTCTCTTTCTGAGTCTTGTAAATTAAAAGTTATAATAAGTTACAAAAATCTACACAACACTGATTCACCCCCCCTCTCAGTGTTGTCTGGACTCCTACAATTGGTATCAGAGCCAGTTTCCCTCTTGCAGCTTAATCAGCTTGGGTAGGTCCTATGTGTGGAGTTCAATGGGTAAGTGCAGAAGAAATAAGAATGAAAATGTCAAGCTTCATTCTAGTCAAAAGGTTCAAAAGACATCATTGATATCAAATCCAGATGCTGATATAAATTCAGTGGATAAAGATGTTCTCCAAGTTGAAACTGATATTGTTTCAGATGTTCCTCAGTTTGATGGTTCAAATTTTTCAGTTTGGTATGTTAGAATGCAAGTATATTTATCCTCATTAGGATATGATGTTTTAATGTCAGTTGAGAATGGTTATTCTACAAATAACAAAGAGGCTCTCAAATGCAATCATATAGCCAAGAGGGTTATTTTATCTGGTTTATCTAATGATATTTCTTGTAAGGTTGTGCAATGTGAAACAGCTCAGGATATCTGGAAAGAATTTATAAGAATTTATCAAGGTAATGATAAAGAAAAAGACAATTTGATGTCTAATGAAAATGACCATGAAAGGAAACTTTCAAATGAAGAAATTGAAGTTCAATCCCAATCTGATTTAGAAGAAGCCAGCATCACAAGTGATGATGATGAAGAAGATTGTGAAATTGATATGGAAGGAGAGCTTATATATGCTCTGAGTGAGCTCAAGAAGTATAAGAGAGAGAATCAGAAAATAAACTTGCAGCTGCAACAAGAAAGAGAATCTAAAGTCAATGCTCTTTCAGAACTTGAAATTGTATCTACAGATCTTGAAGAGGTCAGATGTCAAATTATAAGTTTAAAGTCATATATTGATGATTCAGACAAACTAATTGATAGATTAAAGACAGAAATTGAAGAAGCTAAGAGGATTGCTGATGTTTCAATATCTGACCTTGAAGTTACAAGGATTGAGAATCTAAAACTAGAATCAGAAATAGTCTCTTTAAGAAAGGAGTTAGAAAAGGCTTCCTCTAAGTTGCACAAGAATCTGTTGTTTGAAAAGAGTACTGAAGAAGGAGAATGTTCAAAAGCTAGATAGACACCTAAAAGGAAAATTGATTTAAGTCATCATGTTGTTGCCACAGAAGATAAAAGGAAGAGTGAAGCTGAACAGAAAACCAGAGATGAATTTGTACACAATCAAAGCAGGAATTTCATAAAACCTGCTGTTAGACAAGCATACATGTATAGGTATAATTATTCTTTTAATGGCTATTGTTATGCTTGTAATCAATTTGGACACAAAGCAATTGTTTGTAGAAGGAATACTGACATTATTTGTTACAAGTGCAATAATGTTGGACACATACAAAGTAATTGCAAAGTGCATAGAAGGTATGATCCTTCATGGAAGTTTAATATGAGTACTCAAAGGTACTATCATTCATTTGATTATGATTTTGACATAGTTTGTTATAATTGCAACACTCTTGGACACAAAGCACAGAATTGCAAAATGTATGCTTCACCTGATTTGAAAAAGTTGAAATGGAAAGAAAAGGTTTGGAGGAAGAAAGCACCTATGAAAATTTGGAAGCAGAAAGAAGGTAAAGAGAAGTCAGAATCTAAGCTTGTGCATCTTGCATAAGTCATTTCATCTGTTGCATAACAGATAGCATGAAGTAAGGGGGAGTTGTTCATGTGCTATCAATTGACCCCAAGAAGTTTCAGGAAGGAGATCATTTGAATGGTGATCTTGTCTTGTTTATCATATTTTCCAATCTTGTGAGATAGTTGTTGAAGATGCTGCTAACTAAGTTGATTTTTTAGTGTATATCAGTGATGCAGGAAGAGCTTATTAATGCAGTTGGTATGCAAAATTGATGGACTGGATGCTCATATGGAAGTGCTCTTGATGTAATAATCTCACATGGTTCTTTGATATTTTTCATCAGTAATATGTTTCAGGGTAGTATGTACAAATTGTATGATTCTAGTGGTATCAGGTGTCCATGATCAATGACATGTTCAGTGAATGCAAGGTGTTGATAAGTTGTTAAAGGATTTAATGCTCAAAGAGTTTGGTGATGTTGTGACTTGATCCTATTTTGTATATTGTTCATATCATACTTACATGGTTGAGTTATCATGTTGCTTCAGTAAAGGTGTTCTCAAGGAACTCTCCTCAGATGTTTGGATATGATGGCTAAGGAGGTTGATTAGAATGATAAAGTCAAGAGGCAGGAGTTCTTGTTAAGATGTGTTTATGTATATATCAGAATTGACATTTTGGTGTGAAAAATATCTTGTGCAGAACAGGAGGATAGTCTTCATTTATTCAGATGGTCTTCATTCTTTATCATGCCAAGAAGTGTGTGCAGGAGTAAGTTGATTGTAGGTTGTTGTAGATTGACTGTTGTCATGGAAGTTTTTGCAAGATCATATCTTCTGTGATCATCATGTCATCCTGAGATGTGTAGTCTTCATGATTGGTGTTTTTGAGTGAAAGAGTGTAATGAGTAGTCTTGCATGATATTCAAATTCATATGTGTCATGTCAAAAGGCTGATTTATCAAAATCCTAAGTGCTATTTTTATGCCATCATGCTCTATGTGGGAGTTATTGGAGATTTGTCATGTGTGTCAAAAAGGGTTGATTGTGATGTCATGAGGAGTATGTGATTGTTAGCAGATATATGTCAGTCTTCATTATAACAAGAAGTGGTATTGTTCTTCAAGATGTAAGTTTTCAAATGTGCATTTCATGATGTCTTATTGCTCTCAAGTTGAATGTTGTTCAAGATGCTGATGTGCAAGGACAAAGCTTTCAGGATAAGTTTTAGACAGCAAATTGGATAAGTGTTCAGTGCCTTCAATCTTTTAAAAGACAAGTGGTTTCAAAGATTTTTGGGTAAGTGGTATCTCAATTTTTGGTTGATATGAAGATAACAGGATAACATGAGTTTATATCTTCAAAGTTTTGATATTGCAATATTGTTATGATCAATCTATAACATCTTTCAGTGGAGTTGTTCTCAGGGGGAGTTAATTCAGTCTTTGTCATCAGATGTCAAAAAGGGGGAGAAAGAAAAATTGCATCATTTAGTTTTGCCATCAATGACAAAGGGGGAGTTTGATGAAAGTAGATTGTCATTGATGACAAAAAGGTGTTCTCAGTTTGTTTGATGTCGTTTGGATATGTGTTGTTAGATATGCAAATATGGTTAGAAATGAGATGCTTCTGTTTGATCAAGACATCTTCAAGTTTGTCTCAGGATGGATTCTCATGTTCTTGGTGTTGGTGTTCATATTGGTCCTTGGAGTTATCATTTTTGGTTTATGATGTTAACCATTGATCATCATCTTCTTTCATGATCACAGGTTTGGCCTTCATAATGTTTTCAGTGTTGATAGTATGGTGTTCTCCACGTGGGAGTTACTATCATATGGCATTGGTATGGTATATATGATGCTCTCATCTCTGTGACATAGGACATTAATGTTAATTTTGATATACAGTTACAGTTGATTGACATTGCAGATATAGTGGCATGGTCTTCATAATGACAGTGGTTTGGTGGTAAGGTCTTCATTTACATTTTATCTTCATTTGTTGATTTTGATAGTTGTGACATATGCAGATGCAGAGGTATACAGTGGCTTTCAAGTCTTTTACAAGTCATGTCTTCATGTCTTCCTGTCTTCATATTTTAATATATTAAATATTTGAAGAGGGCCTTGTCTAAGACTCAAAAAAAATACATCAAATATTAATATATTCAATGATCCCTATGGGAGCTCTATGCATATTTAAAGAAGAGCTTGACTTATATTATTTATGAAGTGGAGAGCATTTTTTAAGGGGAGCACCACATAAGTCTTAATATTTTTTTAAATATTAGAAACTTTATTGATCCCCTTTTTGTCATAGCTTTATGACATTGAAGAAAGTGAAGTTTAATCATTTATAAAAGATTATGTGCTTTGAATATTTGAAGGGGTGAAATATATTTAAAAAGGCTTGTTGGTCAATGAGACCTATTTGTTTATCGGTGAGGTATATCAGTGTTGGAAGTGGGTGCTTCTGTTTGGCATTGGAGTTGGTGCTCCATAAGGAGTTGGTGCTCCTAAAAACATATTGTAGCCAGTGAGGCAGTTTTGAGTGGTTTTTCTACCCAGAGAGGGTTTTCCACTCCAGTAATTCTTGTGTTAATGATATGCTTATATGTGTGTTTTTGCTTCTATGTTAAGATTTATCTCTATGTGGTCCTGCTCATAATTTTCATTATCAAACTCGTACATATATGTGTAATAGTTCATTGATGACTTTCTCTTTCTAAGTCTTGTAAATTAAAAGTTATAATAAGTTACAAAAATCTACACAACACTGATTCACCCCCCCTCTCAGTGTTGTCTGGACTCCTACAGTCTTCTCCTTAGGCACATGTGCATATGCCTCACAACCAAATACTCAAATGTGTCTCAATAAAGGCTTTTTACCAGACCACACCTCCATAGGTGTCTTATCAATGAGCGTTGATGTAGGAGACCTATTAACTAGGTAACAAGCGGTAGCAATAGCTTCAGCCCATAACTTTTGTTCAAGGCCAACTCCAGTTAGCATACTCCTTGCCCTCTCCATCAATGGTCTATTCATCCTCTTTGCAACTCCAATCTATTGAGGGGTATATAGAGTTGTCTTGTGCCTCTCAATCCCCTATTCTTTACAAAACTTGTCAAAATCTACTAAACAAAACTCACAACCATTATCAATCCTCATATACTTGATCTTTCTTGATTTTTCTATCCTTCTGATTCTCTACAAGAGCTTTGAACTCTTTGAATCTACTAAAGACTTTAGATTTACTTCTAAGGAAATACACCCATGTCCTACTGTAATCATCAATGAATGAAACAAAGTAAGTAGATTTTGAAATTGAAGGAACATTAACAGGACCAAACACATCAGAATGAATCAAGTCCAACACCTTAGAAGATTTGTGAGAATTGGAATAAAACTAAACACAATTTTGTTTTCCATAAATGTAATGTTCATAGAAATCAAACTCAAGATTATAGTCATTCATACCCTCAACAAGATTTTTATTTTTCAGGGTCCTTAAATCCTTTTTCACCAATGTGACCAAGCCTTTGGTGCCATAACATTGTCTTCTTGTAACATCCATGTTCTAAAAACATAGTAAAAACCAAAAATTCACCATAAAGTAAATTTACAAGGTAAAAATGAGACAGAGAATTTTTCTTTTTCTTTTATTCAACAGATAGTCGAGTAACTACAATTACAAGATATCTCATTACAAATACAATAATTTGTATTGTCTTTCTCAAGTACAATGTTTACAAAAGTAAATCAATTATATATACCTGAATCAGATAATGTTTTACTTAGTCTCAAGAAACACAAGTCTCAAAGATATATTGCATCCAGAATTTTGACATCTTTATCGCAAGCCTCGGCATGTCTTCTGCGAGAGAGAGAGAGAGAGAGAGAGAGAGAGAGAGAGAGAGAGAGAGAGAGAGAGAGAGAGAGTATCTTTCTAGTGATTTACCTCCAACCATAGACCGTCGGTCTCCCACACTCCTTCCTAATCGAAAGTGGCCCTACCCTTCACAAGAAGTATAGACCAAGGTGACCAGTGGTAATTTGCCTTTCCGAGTACATAGTGTTGTATCTTACACAACTCTATCTATCATACAACCCTAGATACCCTCTAGCTAAGTATGATTCCTGATAGGATGTGTAATCCAGATACAGTGAACCGACAATGCATGCAGAGACATATGCATTACTATGGCCATAGTTTTCAATATAAATTGACGTTCATAATGAATGTTGTTGTAATGTTCACCCACCCCAACTCGACTTGGGTACAATCATATTCCTACAGTTCAACTTGGTCAACTACGTTTAACTTAAGAAGTCATGGTGTTTTCATTAATTTAGTCTTCCCGACTCATACATGGTTTCTTTCACTGTCTATAATCCATAGACCTATTCAACTTTCTTTCTTTATGAGGACTCTCATTGCTTCATCACAATTCCTGAGGTCCACGACTTATTGTCTCATAATAAATAAAGATAGATTGATTACGACTAAGATGATAACCTTACCCAGGATAAGCAATATAGTCTACGAGTCTAAATCACTTCTTGTAAGTAAGAATAATTACACATAGTCAGGGCACTTGACCCTTCAATCATGATCTAAATAATGATCTCAATGTCTTAATATACTAATTACCATATCTAGGTTAAATTTAGATTTAATTGATGAGTTTTGCCTAACTCAAACCTAGTCTTTCTGACTTAGGTGGATTCATAAGAACTATCATTGCTCCATGGACCTTTATGGAATGACTATCCATTCCTACGTATCTCTCTTTGCATCTTTCCAATGTTTGAGATTCACCCCTTATTGACAAGCAATAGCTAAGAGTAGTTGTGTCCAAAAAGATGTAATATACTTTATGGTTGACTAACCATTATTAGTACCTCTTGCATATTTGCAAAAGTCGAGGCTTATGACTTGTATCTCAAGTCCACTTGTAGCCCAACAAATAGTTTTCCCTACTTAAGGTTAAACATTGTCGACTAGTAACAAATCTCTTTTCAATAAGATAGACATGAGCATTACCAGATTAGGGTTCTCGACCTTCTTTGTTGACCCATAAATAATCCACTAAAACAAGTTGTAACCCCAAAAGGTATAGTTTATAACCTTAGACTACTAGGTCACTCTAGGGTTTTGTATTTCCTTTTCCATGATAATGGAAGATCAAGAATAGAGTTTAAGTAAACAAATTTCCTTTAGTCTTCTTTTGACCTAAAGGTCATTTCCAAATAAGCCTAACAATACTGCCAAATGGTTTAACTCCAAGTCTAAGCTTCTCCCAAGTTTAGTTGGATTGTAACTGGTTGGTAGTCTAATCCCATTTGTTATCTATTGAAAACATATTTAAAGTTCTTCTCCTTTTTCATATTGAACTATATAGAGTCCAAATATAAATGAGTGTTTTTATTCTAAGTTGATGTAGGGAAAATCCATTCTCTTTGAACATCCCTAGAGCAAAGTATTCTCCCAATGACATTAAATGTATAAGAGATTACTATTTTCAAGACTTCTCAAGACTTGCAAATTCTTCTTTGCCAAGTAAGAATAACCATCCATGTATAGAGTGCTAGCCCTTTTTCCTTGTTGATCATTTTGTGATCACAAAAGTTTAGTATACAAAATATCCCTATCAAACCAAATTTTTAGGTTTTATCCTCCTATACCATCATAATGGAATTACATCATATATTCCCATAGAGTAATCATTTGATAAGCCAAATGGATTAACCCCTAGCTCTTATTCTGACTACAAGGTCATTTCTAGGTTTCACCACTCTTGACTAGAAAGAAGATTGTTTTCCAATGTTGTTAAATATTAAGGGATCATACAATCCTTACCACAAGGTTATGTCTAGATTAACCTTAAAATCTTAATATAACAAATCCAATGGTTCACAAGAGTCTAGAATATTGTCTAGGATTTGATTTGACATCAATAATATACCAAGACTAGTTCAAGTTGTTGTCAACCTAGTTTTAATGTCTAAGTTATTTTCCACATATCTAAAAAATATATATTATATCTAATGTAGCATAAACACTCTATTATAACCGGGTGCCTTTGCACTATTCAAACTATAATTTCATTATCTGATCTTAAGTAAACACAACATGATTTCTCCAAATCATGAGGTTTTCTTAATCATGGTTACAAGTATAGCAATCTCAATATAACTATATCATAAGAAAATCATTATAAAAAGAGCCTTACTCAAGCATAAGTCTGCAAAGACTACGCTATTCCCAAAAGGTGGTCATTGTCATCATAATGAAAATGAAGACGTTTTTAAATATATATATTTGCACAGAGATGTCAGACTAACTATACGGCAATAGTCTAAAACATTTTCCAAACTGACATGATACAATGTTTCCCTTATAGTCATATAATACTCTTAAAACATAGATAATTCATAATGCAGAGAAAATAGATCATTGTAGGTCTTAAGGCTTTAGCCATTTTATTGCTCGGGGACATCAGTCTTATTAAATAAGAGCATCGATTCTTAGTTCGAAGGTTTCTAGAATAAAAGTAAGTATCAAAAACTATTCATAACCTTTGAAATAAGAAGAGAACCTGTTCAAGACACCTTAGAAGTCCAATGAATGACTGAGCACGACCACCGAGAGATCAAAATTAAGAGGTGATTCGCTTACTCCTCTTGCTATGGTTCTTCCTTTTCGCTCTCCAAAGATAGACATGATAGCATAGGTTTGTAGCCTTCTCTCTATGATTAGATTGAATCTCACCACAAAGAAACACGAAGAACAGACAAAATGAATCAAATTACAAATATCATCCATGCTCCTCCACTTCTCTTCACTGGTTGTAATATAATACTATCCACCATACTCGCACGGTGAAGGAATCTCAGCACTCATACTACCATTCATGCCTAAACAGTAGGAAATCTATTTTTGGCATGCTTAAGCCAACCCCTATCCTTCAGCGACCACTTCACATTATGGAGCTCCTTATGGTGACATGGTAGCTGGTGAACATAACAACCCCGTCCACTACTCAAACATGAAGGCTTCTAAACCTCAAAATTTGCAACTACTCTGAATTGTGAAGTTAAGCTCTTGCAAGGTGGTAGGTAATAAATGCATAAAGCATCTCTAAAGTTGAACAAGAGAATAAACAAAGGCCAACTTACCAAAAATAAAGGTTAGATTAATGATAACTCAAAGTCTTAAGCTCGGAGGAAAAAGATGCATTCGAAATGGAAGACGTCCAAAAAAAAACAACAGAACTTGGGCGTAACCCTACTCGACTTCGACGAGAAAATTGACATCTTTCAGGAATAGGGAAATACCTCATGTTTGCCCCCAAATAATGACCAAAGCAGGTTATAACACGCCTTGGCTTCTAATTCAACATCCGTCGATTTCCAAGAAGGAAAAAGTTCACAACATAAGTCCAAGGCATTTTTACGATAATCATGACAGATTGGGTGTAACACAAAATAAGATTTTAGATTTCGTTTAGTTATCACATAGCTATGAAAATCCTCTACCTGAAGTTGTTAAAAACTCCTCTATTTATCCCATCTTGTTCACTAAGGATTTCAGATGATGTGAATGGGTTGAGTTTACCTCCCCATCACAATCCGGTGACAATATTTGCGTCATCGAACTTGATGAGAATGTCTTGATGTTAAGAAGCGACAGTAAAACCTCCCATCACAATCCGGTGACAATATTTGCGTCATCGAACTTGATGAGAACGTCTTGATGTTAAGAAGCGACAGTAAAACCTCAAGTGACTCAAGAAGAATAACACAACCGTTTTACGTCTATGACGTTGTTTACTTTACAAATGCCTATGTCGACTCACCATCGACTTGACTAGACGAGAATCTAGATATCGACTACTCGTCGAATTAGATTCAAAAGAAAACTAGCAAGACAAGACTTACTTCTTACGACTTATTGGTTCACATTATCGTTTAACACTAGACTCATTTGGTAAATAGACCACTCGTATTCCAAGGTCTATATCTCTCTTCTCGAAAGATTCTCTCTCTTCTCTGAGAGTCGATAACTTGTAATCCTGTTTCACTTGTCATCACACAATAAGTAATTAGTGCATCATTATTCAATAAATTCAACTAGTAAATCAAATCTCATCATATAGATATTAAATCGACAATAACATAATTATTTGCATGATTTCATAAATGATATTCAATATAATTCCATGTCATATCCTATCATAAATCTATAACATCACAACAAATTTACTTATGTCCAAGTAAAAAGTAAAAGTATAGCAAGTCAATAATTTAGGATGTAACACTTCTCATTTGGAAGTTTCATCTCCATAGAATGAGTACCCTTAGGTACCCAGAAAGCATAACCATCAGAAGTAGATGCAACAGTCCTCTTCATTGTTGGTTCCAATGTTGAGGATGAAGACTCTGAAGCTCTCTTCTTCAAAATAGAGGCACTATTGCACTGAATCACACATGCATCAAGTTGAAATAGAGTGCCAATCCAAACACCCTTAGCCAGCACCATAGATCCTCTAGTCATCTTGCATCTTGCATTCAAGAAAACAACCTGCACACCCACATCATTCAACTTACTTATAGAAAGAAGGTTCCATGCCGAACCAGAGATATGCGGAACACCATTCATTCCCTACTCATCTATCAGGGAATTGAATCAAGACTCTTCCACGACCAACAATCTTTAGGTGAGAATCATCACCCAAGTACACCTTTCCACCATCATATTCTTCATACTTCAAAAACCAACCCTAATGTGAGGTCATGTGAAAAGATGGACCAGAGTCAATAAGCCACACATCCTCAAATGCATGTGTTGCCAATGTAGCGACAAACACTTCTCCTTCATCCTGAGAGTACTTGTCAGAATCAAAATCATAGTTCTTCATCTTTTTCTTTTTCTCCTCCTTGCACTCCTTACAGAAGTGACCAGGTTTTCCGCAGTTCCAACATAGGGCCTTGGACTTTCTGGGAGACTTAGATCTTCCACGGGATTTGGATCTTCCTTTTTCTTCCTTCTTCTTATCCTTTTTCTTTCCCTTCTCTTTAGATCTAACAAGAACCGTAACCTCCTTAGCCTGTTCGAAAGACTTTCTCCGCATCTCTTCAGACAACAATGAAGAGACCACTTCATCCATCTTGAAGGTGATAGTGGTACTCCCAATGGCCATAACAAGGTGATCCCATGAATCTGGTAAGGAACATAGTAATGCCATACATCGATCCTCCTCCTCCATCTTCACACCAACAGAGGTCAACTAGGCAACAAGCATATTGAAAGTATTCAAGTAATCAGCGATAGATCCTCCATCTTCCATCCTTAGAGAATACAATTTCTTTCACAGGAATAACTTGTTCACCAAGGATTTAGCCTGATAAACATCTCCAAGCCTCTTCCAAAGATCCTTTGCAGTCTTCTCTTCATGGGCATTTAGGAGCACCGAATCGACCAAATAGAGTCTTATCAAACCCTTACCTTTTCAATCTTTGAGATCCCAATCTTCTTGAGACATTGTCATTAGTTTTGTACTAGATATGGCATCCCATAAATCTTGATTTACAAGCATGTCCTCCATTTTGAGTTTTCACAACTCGAAATTACTACCATTAAACTTCTCTATCTCAAACCTGCCAGATGTGCTTGCCATCTCTTTCCTGCAACAAAGATTTCAAAATCCTCTGCATAGGCTCCCACTCAAATGAAGATCAGCTCAAAAAACTCTCTACCCAACAACTAGAACCAAAGGTGATCAGGATATGATACCAACTGAAAGGAAACAATTATGTGGAAACGCTTTGTACACTAATCTTTTGAGGAAAGATTTATGAAAATTTTAACTTTTTCAGTTATAGGTTATTAGATGCACATTAACAAAAAGGTAATAACAACATCAAAATGCAAAACTCACAACACAAGATATACGTGGTGAAAACCCTTTTAGGTAAAAAACCCCACATTCCAAAGTCGCCCAATATATTATTCAGGAATCAAGAAGATTACAATATACTTGCAGAGCAAGATTTCACAAGAGTATAACCAACCAGAGATCTAGGAGGTAACTTAATATCTATAAGACTCTTACACACAACCTCCATCTCAAACTCTTGATATATAGGAGATACAATACAGTAAACTGTCAACAGTAATTACAAAACCAAGAGCGAAAACCACACAAAAGTGGTACCAAAATTATCTCCAATCAAAGATGCCTTGTGATGTGCCAAACCACACACCAATATATGTAACTCTCCCCTTTACAGCTCTTTTGAGTGTCCAACATGTTTTTACATTTCCCAAAAATAGGAGGTCCAACTTCTGGAGGCCATAACTTTTGATCTGGGTGTCTGAATGACGAACCGTTTGATGCATCAGAAATCTCATGAAGAGATCTATACCCTTGTAACCCAATTTGTTAGTTATGACAACTTTTAGGGCATTTAGGGACCTCTAAGTTCTTTAAAACTGAGTTCAAAACCTTTTTTGACAGTTTCAAAAAACATAAACTTTAATATCTCGCAATCCAAATATGATCTTGAGTCAAAACTCACTTGAGATGTTTACTTAGCAGTTCCGCACCTTTTTGGAAAATTTTTAGGTCAATCTAAGGTCAAATGTAGAGTTACTAAAAATAGTAAGTCCCGTCATTTTTATCCCTTTTGGAAACTTTGAAAGTTCTAGATCATTCTTCAAGATAAATGGTATTCAAAAAGACCAAAACTGGGAAGAATAGTAACCTTTCAAAGTTGCAAGGTTGAGACACTTTTCCTAACACAACCAACAACTAGCTTTACGAAAGGAGTCCTTCAACCTAGTTCCTGGCCTAGCCAGTCTACTCTCACCTTTTTGTAGATTGAGAAAGGCACACTTTTATTTATCACATATCATTGGATAAAACCAAATCAATGGTTCATGGGGATTCAAGAAGAAAATGGATATGGTCAAAGTAGGAGGTAGCACCATTGGTAAAAAAAGGTTGAGATGTTAGTTTCTAGATGCCCGCAATAGTTTTATTTTAATATCTTCATGGTTAAAATCAAGTAAAAATATATTTAACAATCTTCTTGGTATATACCTATAGACTTGAATGCACTGTTGGGGTCCACTTGAAATGATTCACATTACCTTTCAAGGCCACGCATAATTTTATTAAGAGTCCATAGTACTAAAACAAAGGAATATGTTTTATTTATCTTACATCATCAGATTAAACTATATCAACGGATGATGGGGATCAAAAAAGAAAATGAAGATGGTCAATGTGGGAAGCAGTGCCATTAGCAAAAAATGTTACATGTTAGTTGGTAGGGCTCATAGTAGTTTTATTTTAATCTAAATGAAGATATATTACCTATGTGTTAGATGTATTGCCTATGAATTTTAATATTTTCATGGTTAAAATATTCTATAGGTGTATAGGTTGTTGCTACATGTATAGTCAATGAAGGGAGTGTATTCCCACACTTGAATTCACTATAGGGGCCCACTTGACATAATTCCCATAACCTTGCAAGACTATGTACAATTTTATTAAGAGCCTATAGTATTAAAAAAATGCACATGTTTTATTTATCTTGCATCATTAGATCAAAATGCATCAACAACTTGTAAGGCTCCAAGGAGAGAATGAATATGCATAGAGTGGGAGATAGTGCCATTAGCAAGAAATAGTAACATGTCAATCAGTTTTGCCTACAATAGTTTTATTTTAATCTAAATGATTAAATTATTAATTCTATCCCCCGCATAATGATTAAACTATTAAAATATTGTTAGTCTTTAATCACAGGTTGCTACAGGGATGTTGTATTTGCTATTTTTTTATTATCTCATAAATGTCATGTCTTTATCCAAAAATAGCTAGTTGCTATTCCCACCTCTTCTTAGTTGGTATTTTCTATGTAGTTGAGGTGTAATCCATTGTCATTAGACATTAGGGTCATCCGTTCCCACCATAGTTCATGATCTTCAATTTGAAAAATATAAAGGAAATCAGGATCTTGAGATGCATGTTTTTGCCATTACAACAACATGCATCAATTTCTTCTTTGATGATAAGTTTCTATTGGGACTTTTTCCTAGGTCTCTTAAAGAGATTTCTCTTGATTGGTTTTGTTCTCTTCTATACCACTCTATATCTTATTTTGATGAGTTAGTCCATCTCTTCCTACAACACTTTTAGGTAAACATTGCCTGCAAATTATCTTCATCGACCTTGTCCTTTATAGGTAAGGTGCTAATAAAAAGTGATAAATTTTATTCTTCAATAGTAGGCACTCCTATCTCGAATTTCTTTTGGATATTAGGCACTCTTATCTTAGACACATAATCTTATGGACTTCATTCTTTGGATTTTTTCAAGCCATGATAGTGGATTTGTATCTCTTTTCCTCTTTTTCATTTTTGTCATTCATACTATTAAATGTAGTTTTGAATAGTTTGTAGATTTTAAATTATGATATTGCGTTCTCCATAGGCTTCCTATCATTGTTGTTTGTTATGACTATGCAAGTTTGTGGAATAGTTTTTTTATTCACTATAGACGCTAATGCATTTATATATATGGAAGCACAACCATGCTAGCATCCTCATCTCTAATTTTGCCTAGATTTGTTTTCCTTTTTCTATGTTTGTAATTTTTTTAAGCTACATCTTAGTTTGTAATAAAAACTTGGTGTTCTTTAATTAGTTCATTGATTAGGTTTTCACTTTTGTTATTAAATAGTATTTCATTCTTCACAAATTTTAAGAAAATACAAAAAGAAAAAATAGTAGCACCTTGCATTAACTAGGCTTGAATTCGTTTATGCTTTCCTTTTTTTTCTCTAAAATTTTGAAAAGAAAGTGATTTTTATTAGTTTAATTACTAGACTTAAGATGGGAAATTTTAAACTATTTTAGAAGTTAGAGTAGCTAAAATAGCATAAAACCACTAATTTAAAAATATGACTTGATATGAATCCATAAAAAGTCTAGGTAACTATTTATTTCACTTCTATAATCTATGAAATCAATTGCGCATTCGATGGATCTAATATTTTGTGAAAATTTAAACCCCTCTAGTTTTTTTTGGTCTAAATCATGCTTGGATTAATTCTATAACTTTCATAAAAAGTGGAGATGTAGATAAAGGAGTTTTCTACAACATGAATATTTTTCTCTTTTGCCAATCTCCTAGGATACCACTTTAACAACTTGATATAATGATCCAAGACAAAAATCAATCACTAAATATGTCTAGGATGTTATGTAGATAGTAATGCTCTTAGGATGATGCAGTGGACAATAGAGGTTTCTTGCTAAAATATCTAGATGTGCATTGCATGTTTACTAAATTTTTTAAATTAATTAGGGTTTTTCTTTAAACACAACACTCTAGTGTGCATTTCAAATGTTTCACACTTCAAGTCAACTGATAATGGCTAATAAAAAATGTCTAGGCCTAATTTTTGAACTTTGACTTTGGACATCTAGGTTCAATTTTACAAATCACATAACTAAACTTGGTCAGTTCTATAATTTGCAAACCTGAACCAATATAATAGATGGATAAATTATTGATCAATTTTGCACCGCACTTGAACAAGTGTATATAGAATCAAACTATGATCAAGTTATTTACCAACTTCCACACAAAATACATTATTTTTCACACCAATCATTATATTAGGAAAAAACAAATGACAATAAATCCTTCACACCAGTCATTATATTAGGAAAAAACAAATTACAATAAATCCAAAACAAAAGAAAGCAGTGAAGGATATCTCATTTTCACCAATTCAAATATATTATCATTTAATTTCTAAAATGTTACGTAAATATTTTAATAAAATCTATTTTTATATCCTTAAAATATTAAAGTGTTAGATGGTCTTATATAGATTGAGTTTGGTGTGCTTCCAAATTTTCCCTTCTTACCCTTTGCAAATTCATTGTAGTGGTAATGAAATGTTTTCCTTTTATAAATTATTAAATATTAATTTAAGAAATATTAAGATACCTTATATTCTCTTTCTTTATTACTAATTTTGTTTTTCTATTTTTTTCTAATTAATAATATTTTATATTATATGATGTTTTATTTGAGATTTAACTACATAATTTTTAGTCATTTTTTATTAACCCATATTTCATGAGTAGTGGTTCACAAGAACTCATTTATCATGAGCACCAATGGTCCACTTAGCACTAATTACATTTAGGAGATGCTCACAAGGGTGAAGCATTGAGACTTCCTAGGAGATCACCCATCCTAATACTATTCCAGCTCAAACATGCTTAATCATGGACTTTTCTCCAAGATCAAACCCACTTAGCTTAGTACCCCATTTTAAAAACCTTCAACAAGCATTGTGCCTCATGAATCATTAACTATAGAGCTCCCTAGCTTGTCCATTTAAATTTAGGTGGTATTTTGTAGTGTATCAAATTATATGATGTTTTATTGAGATTCAACTATGTAGTTTTGAGTCAACCTTTATCAACCCATATTTCATAAGTAGTGACTCAAAAGAATCCATCTCTTATGAGCATGAATGGTCCACTTACCACTAATTGCATCTAGGTGATGCTTACAAGGGTGCAGCTTTAGGACTTCCCATGAAGTCACCCATCCCAATACTACAACTCAAATGCACTAACCATGGAGTTTCCCATAAAGATCAAATCTACTCATTAAAGCTTGGTATCTCATTTGTAAAACCTTCAATAAGTTTTGTGTCTTATAGAACTCACACTCTAACAAATTATATGATGTATCAAATTAACTACATAATTTTGAGTCAATATTTTATAGTTTTAAAAACATTTATTTTTACTTAATAATCTTGCATAAAAAAGAAAATAGGTCTATAATTATAATTATTAAGTGGATATTAGTAAGCAAATAGATTCCTTAATTTTTATCTATTGAATTGTATTTTAGTTATATAGTAATTTTACTTTCTTTTATCTTATTAATAAAAAAGTTGAGTTATGAAACCTATTTTTAGTTATGGCTTTCCAAGTTTTATATTTAAAAAAATATATCTAATTAAAAGTTGAGTTATGAAACCTATTTTGCGATTTAGCTTTTTCTCTTTTAATTTTTTTTCTTTGATTTTCTTAAGTTTTATTTTTTATTTTTTTTTGATATATTTTTTTTATAAATTTAGGCAGAAAAAATGAGTGCTCTCCCCACCTTGCTATTCAATAATACCTCTAGCGTAATAACAAAATAAGATAATAAGATAACTAGTATATTTATATTTAAAAAAAGTATCTAAAATACGTTGAGGTATATCTTTTTTCTTTTTTTTTGGTTTTTATTTTTTCCAATTTCCTTTTTTATTTTTTCCAATTTTTTTTTTGGTTCAATAGTTTTTGTGATTTAGCTTTTTCTCCTTCAACCATTTTCTCAGTGTAATTAGAGGTGGACTATCAGGTATAATTCCATGTCTCCATGTGGCTATTTCAATGGATTTAATTATGCATAAAGAATAATTTAGAATCTTTCGCGGCTACATTTTAGGGATTGAAAATAACCTCATGTCCCCATGTTACTACTTAAATTTGAGCAGTGGTCCCATGCAAATTTTATATTATGCATAAAGAATAATTTAAAATCTTTCCTTACAACTATTTTTTTAAGGATTGGAAATAAGCTTTGAAAAAAAAGGGGGCTGAAGTTATAATGAAAAATATGCATGTGACTGAATATATTTCCTTCCCTTTTTTTTTCATTTTTTTCTAAATCTTATCCCCTAAATTTTATATATTAATAAATAAATTTTTATTGATAATTTTTTTTTAATTTAAAATAAAAATAAAATATTCATGGGATCACTAGCTCCACAAATATCTACTACTAACCAAAATAAGCTTTGAAAAAAAGGGAGGCTGAAATTATACAGCATTGCAAATAATTTCTTCCCTTTTTTTTCTATTTTCTTCTAAATCTTATCCCTAAATTTTCTATATTAATAAATAATTCTTTATTAATATATATATTTTTTAATATAGTAAAAAACTACAATTTACCATAACTACTTAAAATAAGCATAAAATTATATTCTCAAAGTCAGTAACTCCACAAATAACTAATAAAAATGTTAAGCAGTGACTGCTGGCATTCAATGTTAAGTGAAAAAAAGACACATAACTCCTTAAAGGTTTCCAGGATTCCAAGGTACCAAGGCGGTATAGGAGGAGAATTTGTTTGAGTCCTCATAAGCTTCTACCTCTGCAAATGACAGTTGCCCTCTCATGCCAAGCACTTGACTGGTTTCAATATTTCTTACTGGATGAAAGTTTTGATTCCAAGACGAAGCTGTAATCATGTCTTCACCAGAAGCAGCATGGGCTGATTTTGCCCTTTCACTGGATACTCCTGCAATAAAACTCAAATTATAAACATAGAAAATGCATACAAATAAAACTACACAAAATCAGTTTTTGATTTAAAACTCACAAAATCAGTTTTTGATTTTTAATTTGTACAAAGATTACCCTTTGGCTGCTTTTTTGATCCCGTTTGTAAATACCTCTGTACTTCTCCCTCGGATCGAAAACGCTTACCAGTAAGTGGCTCAAAATAATACTGTAACAGAACAATTGAATTCACTTAGATGTTATACCATCATAAAATCTCTGCTTCAGTAAACTTTCCAATTGAGAAAACAGAAGAAAAAACAAAAATCACTTATCAAACACCTTATCCTTTTTCCCCGCTGATGAACCACGTTTTCTGATTCGGCTTTCCGTAATCCAACAACTAGGCAGCCAGTCGGGATTCTCTGTAATCTCGTCCACAGCTCTGTTCCTTCGCCCTGGGAAATCTGATCTACCAATTCCGGGTGCCTTTGTTTGCAAAGGTAAGAGCTTATTACATGGCTGCTCCTCGTCGATCATAATAATTTCCTTGGATGCCATCATATAACGTTTCCTATGTTCAGGGCAGAAGCAAATTTCATTTCAACAGAGATTTTAAGAAACATATGAAATATCATAAACAGAATAACAATAAAACCATAACACAGTAATATCGGTGGAAAACCCTTTCTGGAGAAAAACACCACACTCCAAAACTTACACAATGTATCATCAAATCCTGAAACAGACTACAATATCATCAAATCTAGAAACAGATTACAACACACTTGCAATGCAAGTTCTTACAAGAGTTTCCACCTCAACTCAATCCCCGAAAAATTTCAGCAGCATTGCAAACTAAACTAATCACAAAACTCCTTCTCAAGCCTTCAATTTATAGACTTCTTCCAACCTTGAAAACCATTTGTGGTTTACAAAACCATTTGTTAAAACTCCCATGAGGTGTCATGCCTAAGATAGGCAAGATTCCAGGCTAAAATTAGGCTCTCACGTCCAAAGTATTCTCCCCTATTTTTGACCCTTACAATTGTCATAGAATCCGTCATGATATTGATAAAAATGGCCCTTCCATAATTTGGCCGATAGGCCATTCTATATGTGCACACATCTTGTATACTACTAAGTGGTCATCTTTTGACAACTAATCAATCATATCGCTAAAAATGACCCTTCCATAATATAGTACTAAGTAGTCATCTTTTGACAACTAATCAATCATTTTCAAGGCACCAGCATGTAACACAAGTGCCAACTAAAAATTCAAACATCCCTCTTTTATGCTGGAGCTAAATAAAATAATAACCAACTATGGGAAAATATTAAATGACAAATAAAAATTAATAATGAAAATTTTGTACCTAATTTTCCAACATCATAGTATCGACTTTGGCAATGAACGACGAAATGGTTAGCATTATAAAGACAACAAAAATACTTGACTGTATGTTAATACAATTAATTTATTTTAAAAATTGTTAAAAAAATAATAATATTAAAATTTGAGAGTATATAAAATTAATGTTATAATTAAAAACAATATAAATATATGTTTTTTCCTTTTATTTCTAAATTGTTTAATAGAAAATTCTATTGTTTTAATTTTTTTCTCCTAATTCTTTATGTTTAAAAAAGACATGTTTTTGATATTAATAAGTTGTAAACACGGGTGTAGATCCCGATAACAAAAACTCAAAGGGCAGTGAACCAGGCCAAAGATCACGAACAACACAAAAACAATTGACTAACAACAAGAATTCATAACAGTATCAAAATAAAACAAGGTCCAGAAGAATAGTAGTAAAAACTAATTAAACAGATCTTTCCAATCATCATTCAAAAACTTCAACAGCTCCTCCTTGCTCTCACTCTTCACATCCTTTTTAGCATGGTGTTCTACCTGTAGAGTGGTAAAAGTTGTGGCCACCCAGTGGATAACTTTTAGACAAATGGTCGCCAACACCTTGACCTTAGCTTCCATAGCCGAGAGCCAAGTCTTAACTTCCCCAAGCTCATGCATGAGATTCTTGTTAGAGTTACCATCCCTGGCACTTTCCACCTCCTTCTATGGAGTCTCCAGAATCTCAACATCATCTTGTTCAGTATCATAATAAGAATTATTTCATAGAGTCAAAATGGCTATCTCCCTCTTAATCCTGTACAGGGGTAGTCTTCACTTCCTTAATTTCAATTTCATTCTCTGAGTCGTCAAGGTCAGAACCGGAGGAGTAATCAATAATTTTTAACACTGGGGGCTTCCCCAATGCCAGTCTGGTCGACCTGCAAATGCTAGGTCTTCTCACTGTAGTCTCCCTACCCTCAGCTGTCTCCTTGACATTGGCAATGTCATCTTCTTTCTACTCCTGGGGTTTGTCCCAACCTTTCTCAATCACTGGTTCCACATTCCTCGTACCGACATCACCTCTTTTATTTTTCTTCTTCCCCCTACCAAAACTAGGGTGGACTTGCAGACCTTTGCGTTTCTTGCCTCCAGAAGGCGAAGGGCAATTCTTCAACCACATAGACCTTCAGCAACACTTTGCGAGCTTGGCCTTGGGACCCATCAACACCCCTGAATCCAAAACCACAGGGGCTTGACCAGTTTTATGGGCCCAAGGGGTAGGGGTATCCTTCTTTTTGTGGGGTCAAGAATCAGGGATAGCAGGAGGGTTAGGGGAGGACCCAATAAGATTTTGAGGGTTGACATCAATATGAGACGGGGCTTTATTTTTGTTAGGGCTGCCATATTTAACACTTACCGGGATATTGTCATTTGAATCTTCATCCATGTTTTCTCTAATCAAGCTATCTTTAAGAGGTTTTGTAGGGCAAAGGGCCAAATGAAAGTGATACAAGCAGAAAATCAAACCCTAGTGCAGGGGAACAACCACCACCACCGGGTTACCCTCTCGGGTTTTTCTAGTTAACTTGACAGAAGACTCAAGGGAAGACAACAGATAGAAGGGAAAGTTCACCAGGATTTTATGTCTAAAATGGTTCAACAGGGCGAAGTGGTAATGGTAGAAACATCTATAGAAACCCTTAAGAGTAATAAATTTCATAATAAGATAACAAACATAGTCCTAAGGATTTACCAGGCTCTCACGCTCAAAGCCGCCTTGCATTTTGATTGGCTTCTCACCTTCATAGAAGAATTGTTTCAACCCCTTCGGATTCTGGACCTTAGTCTGCTTATTCAATCTTTTGCTCTCACGATGCAGGGTCGTGACTTTAGCTCTGGACTCTTTGGAGACCTCAAACTACACCCCACCAACACACACCTTCCGGTCTTCATCCCACGACATAGCGAATTGAACAGACAAACTCTCATCAAATCTATTCAGGAACTCCAGGAACAAAGTTATCCCTCCTTTATAAGCTATGCTCCAAACCTAAGAGTCAGCTTTAAAAAAGACAAATGTTATAAATACTTGTTTATAACAATTTTTATATAAACAATGGTCAAATTTTTTCTTGTAACAATTTAAGCAAACTGTAAAATATTTGTATTTATTTTATAATCTTGTTTACCAATAGTCCTTGGTTCGTGACTCAAACCCTGCATTATCTGCAATCTAACAAGAAGAAAGAATCAAAGAAAACTTCAGGAAACAAGGAAAAAACTAGAGATTGTTAGGAAAAGACTTAGCAGTAACCAATCATCTCTTACCAAGTTACCAGTGAGTATTTTTCACACGACCATACAACTATATTTTTTGTCATTAATAATAGATATTGTGTAATTTATTTTATTGAAACTATGATTTAGATGGATGTGGCTCCCATGATAGAAAAATTATGAGATAGAAATAAAATAAGAGATTATTTATTAAAAGCTATAAGATAGAAATAAAATAAGAGATTATTTATTAAAAAATATGACAATAAGTTTATCGAATGAAGCCCTTGTAAGTTCCCACCTTACAAACATCTAGTTTTTGGCTACATGGGCTTTGGTAGATTCTATGCTTCGAACAACATCAGTGTGGACAATCCATTGGCTTTATAACTTTTAGTTTTGTTGAAACAAATCCTATAGTGGCTCTGTTGATTTGTCACACATGATTTCTTGAATCTTCTACTATTGCCTCATACCAGCTTAAATTTAAGCCACTACCAAACAATAGTATTATCACTACTTGGCATCACTCTAGAAAGCCAATGCTAATCCAAAAATGGAATAGAGAACACCTCTTCAAGGCTCCAAAATCTATTCTTGTTGCTCTCAATTATGCAAATACATTGCAATTTTTAGTATTTTCACTCCAAGTGAAGATATCATCAGTTTTCTTAGGTCATGTAATGTTGAGCATATCTTAATAAATGATAGTATAGATAAAACATCTATGCCGAGCATGCCTGGAATGCACTCAAATTTTTAAGCAATAATCTTTTCACATTGAAATTGAAATAGCCACAATTATTAATATGTAATTTTCTTGTGCTAAGATCTTTTATATCTTTTATAGGGTGTGTAAGGGATATGACTTTCAAGCTTTGATTATTCTCTTGTGTTTGATTCTCAATTTTAACCTTATGCTGCAAACAATACTTGAGCAGAATGCCAACATCATGATATATTCTTCAATAAGAATTTTGTAAACCTCCTTTGTAAACATTGTACATGCTACTGTAAACCTTAAATTGTTAGGAGAATGGCCTGGATCAAAAGGCAAATGGAAGATGAATGTTAAAAATATAAAATTTTAGATAAATTTACTAGTATTAAAACTTAATTTTTTATGAAAATTCTTTATATTATCAGAATATTGAAAATGATGTTTAGGATATTTTTAAGTTAATATAATTTTTATTTCTCAATTATTTTTAAGCTTAGGTTTAGGATATTTTTAAGAATCAACAAATTTTAATATGTATTTCTTAAATTATTTCATTTATAGTTCAATTTTAATAAATTTAAATGAATTTGAACAAAATATTTAATTCTTTTGTGTTTTTAAAATACATAGACACTATAATTTGAAAAGATCTTAAAGAAAAAATCAACCTTCTATCAAGCATATTTTTCCATGGTCAAGTACATATAAGGTTGTACCACCTAATGAAGATTATAATTTTGATTTAAATGGAGACTTGATATTTTGGGGTTCAAACAAGAGGAAATAATACACAAAAGAAAAGAAATCTGAAGTAAAAGGAAAATTTTGTGAGGAATGAAAAGTTAAGTTTAAGTGGTTGAGATGTACAATATATGAAGGCAAAGAAGTTATGAAATGCATATATTGTGAAACACATAATGTGGTTGGACCATGGGGACCAAGTTGTGGTTGCACTAATTTACAACATGAATCATTAGTTACTCATTCCAAATCAAAAATTCATAAGATCTCACTAGTGAAATGGACATGTGGGAATGAAAAGAAAGAGAATCCTATTATAGAACATATAGAAAAAATTGAAGACAACAACAAGGAAAGAGTCATCACAACTATGAAATTAGTTTTTTGGATGGTGCAAGAGGATTTACCCCTCTTAAGATATGAATTATTTTTCTCTCTTGAGATGATATTACAATTACAAAACATGCCAATGAATAAGGACTACAATTCATATGCAAATTAGATGGCTACAAATCAATTTCTTTTTTCTATATCTAAGTATATTGAAGAGGTAAAAATGGCTACAATGTTGGATGGTCCTTTTTCTCTTTGATGTTGGATGAAAGTACAAACCACAGTTTAGAGAAGCATCTTATGGTCTATGCAATGTTTTTAGACTCAAAAGGGTTGGGGTAGTCAACTTCACAATTTTTAAAGCTCATAAATATTTGTGATGGAAAAGAGAACAAATTATGATGCAATTAATGTTCTAAAGGAAGAAATGGAGCTTTCAAATAAGCACTTAATAGTTGTTTCTACATATGGTGCTTCATCTATGGTTGGTAGTGAAAATGGATTTGTTTCTTTTATGAAAAAAGATGTGCCAAATCTTGTAGGTGTTCATTGCATTGCTTATTGTGAAACTCTAGCTGCATTAGATGCTTCTAAAAAAATTCCTGAACTATTATTTTTTGAGAAATTAAAAAATAATATGTATTCTTGGGTACAAAATTCTACTAAAATAAACAAGGTACTTATTTCTTTACAAGAAATAATGCAACTTGAAACTCTTCAAGCTCTTCAAATTCATGGACTTAGAAGGCTTTCAAGAGGACAAGTTATTGAAAGTCTTGTTGTGTTGATGCCTCCTATATTAACTTTATGAAAAAATGAAAAGAGAGAGTCATGCTATGATAAGGCACGAATATTTTCAATTCAATTTTGTTTACACATGCTTGCAGATATAATGCTTACAAGCTAAACAAGTTGAATACAAAATTTCAAGAAGAGTATGTCGATGTTACATCTTTAGGGGCATCTATTGATATTACTATAACCACTTTAAGTAGATGGTTTATGAGAAGTGATACATTTTTTGATGGCACATGTTACTTATATAAATTCTTGGATGCCTCTAAATATGGTTATTTAGAGATTACTAATAAAGAGGGCATTGTTCATAGGCATGAATTGTAGTTTGCAACAATTTCACATGCACATGGTTATTATGTTGATTCACAAAAATGATCACTAAAAACTTGCATTGATGGTTCATTAGAGAGTTATGACTTGCACGTGTGACACCATTCAAAAATTGATTTATATTCACTCCTTTGAGCCACCAAGTCTAGGGCCTAAGTGTGAGAATATTCACTATTTTTGTATCCTCATGCTTGGAGACATGTCAATAAATAAAAGTTGATTAAATATAAATTCCCATTGTTTATAGCATAGACTGGAATTAATTTTCAATTTAAAATATCACTAACACTTGTAAGGAGTGGGTTCATGTGCAAGTTGAAACACATACTATGTATTTCAACCTGCAATTTTCTTCATCAACATTCTACTATGTAAAGTATTTGTTCTTTTAATGTACAAATCCTAACATTTAAGAGAGAAAAATATGAATAACAACAATGATAAGGGTGAAACCAAGAAGATGAGTATAGATTTCGTGGAAGTGTTCCACATATGGAAATTTTTGGTTGGAATGAGAGCTCGAGCCTAATTGGTGCCCATTTAGAAATGGGCACCCGTTATGAAATGGGCGCTAGTAAATGGAATGGGCACCCATTTGAAAATGGGTACTCATTTTTGAAAAGTATATATATATATTTTAAAATAGGCATGTGGTTTCATTTTAACAGCCATAGGCTGCGAAATAGTAGGAGAGCAGATGCCAAGAATGGGTACCCACATCACCTGGCCCCACCACCTACCTCTAGAACCTCCTCACCTCCTCCAGATCGGCTATCAGCTGTCCCAAGTTGGTTGCCCATAACTTTCTATTGTTTTTCATTGTTTTTTGTTTTGTTTTTGTTGCTTTTTATTATTTTTCACAATCTTAAATTATAAATGTTAAACCCTAAACTAAAAACACTAAACCCTAATTTGTAAATTGTAAACCCTAATTCATAAACACTAAACCCTATTTCATAAAATACCTAGGTTTTATAGAACTTATAGGGTTTCTTTTATATAAGCTTAACAATAAATCTTTAGTAATGATATTTCAAAATCATTTGAAATTGTCTATATAGACCTTAAGAACTACTTATACACTATAGCCATGTTCTTAGTCTTCATGGATTTCAATGTTCATGATGAGTCACATAGTCCTAAAACCATTTGTAAAACTCTTTTCATGAGGGCTTAAAACATAAAAACATCTTCTATATATTAAATTTAATGGACACTTGTATAAGAATATAAAATTTAGACAATTGTCATAGGTTAGTCCTATGGGTTAAAGAGTCAGGGAGCTATGAGAATGCCCACATTCATATGACATAAGGTATAATAGAAACTTATCAAGTTTTAAGGATTGTCATACCTACCACTAAGAATGTCAAAGTTACCCTAGGAAAACAACTAACTCATGTCACTTGATAACATTTTATCAAGTTTAAGGATTGCCATAACAACCACTAAGAATGTAAAATTTACCCTAGGAAAACAACTAACTCATGTCACTTGATAACCTAGAGGGTTGTTATCTAAGGTCAATCAGGATCACTTAACCAATGTCAAGATCCAAATCATCTAATAGGATTGTCATTAGGATGGGGAACAAAGAAGATAGTCATAACATGATAAGGTAGTTACCAAGGTCCTAACAAAGTTCATTGCACCATCATCTAAATCTTAACACTGCCTCAACATTTATATGACCTAGAAGGACTGTCACATGTTGCAAATCTAATATCTTCTCCTTGCTATGGACTATTATGCATGATCATCCAAAGTAGTTGTCACTAGAAGAACATGACCATAGGACTACCACAATAAGGATATAGTTGTGTTGCTCACAAGAGAGGGCAATCATCCTAAACTAAGAAGAGAAGAAAATTAACAATTAAGAGACTATCATTAATGGTTGTCATGAGCATGTTAATGGACAATTAGTTTTCATTTTAGTCATAACACTATCCTATTATTTACATAGAATAACATATAGCAATGAGAGGATAGTCATTGGAGAACCTATCTCAGTCGTATAGTCAAGGATAGTCCCATCACACCACTAGATCTACCCCTTCCAAGGGATAAGAATTTCAACCATACAATCAAAAGAAAATGATATGTACCCTACACAAACACAAACATTTTTCCATGTTGTAATCCTCTCTCCAAACTATGTAGGATCAAAATGGTGTTTGGATGAGCTCCACTTGGTCATACAAAAACCATTTGTAAGATGACATGTAAAGCACACACATGGGAAAAGGGATAAAATGGAAACACAAGTTTAGTAAGGAGTGGCCAATTCTAAAACCCATAAGAACTTGAGAGGCTTCTTAGGACTTGAATTTAGGATACTATATAATATTTGTAAAGAGTTATGGCCACATGACAGTCCGTCCATGAACTAGGGTTTCATAGAACTTCTAGGGTTTTTTAAACATATAGGCTTCCCAATAAACCATTAGCAATGATATTTCAAAATCATTTGAAATTGTCTATATATACCTTGAACTAGTTATACATGATAGGCTTGTTCTTCTAGTCTTCATGGCTTTCAATGATGTTGATGAGTCTCATAGTCCTAATTTAATCAAATAAGAAATTCAAATTTTAAAGATAGCCTACAAATCATAAACTAAACATGTGTAGGTTCAAACACACATTGCATTTGTCAACTTGTAATTTTCTTCATCAACATTCATTTACATAATATGCATTATTTCAATGTATGAATCTCAAAATTGGTGAATCGGTCTGGCGGGTGAAATCAGCTAGTGAGACTCCTCCTTAGACAATGCAAGACGAATGAACGAATCTCACTCGTTCATTTTATTCATTGTTTTTCTCACTCTTTCAGCATTTCTTCACATGTGTTGTTCTCCTTTCAGCTTTTTTTTGGCGAGTACTCTCCCGAGGTGCCAAAATGGCTAGAAATGTTGTCTCAATTTTAAAAAAAATCACTCTAGAAATTTTCTAAACTCGTCAGTTGTTCTCAGGCGGGGGAAAATACCATGTTAGAAAAATAAATATAGGGAATGTAATCTTTTGGTATGTGTTTTGGAACACAAAAGAGAGTGATATATTTTGCAAAGCCAAATTAAGAATGTTTTGGGAATTTTGTACTACAGTATTGTATTGGTACATTCTCCTTATTAAAAACTCCCTTAATATTATCACCTAAAATTTTAAATTTGGATTAGTTACTTTCCACCTACATTAAATGTTATCAATAACTATGTAATAGAACTAATAGCATTTAAATTCATTTTAGACGTGCAAATGATGATTAATTTTCACATTTGCAATTAGAAGTGTTTATGTTGACACTAGAGTTTGCAACACTCATAGCCTTATAGCAACTAAAAAGGTTTCACAAAACAAAGAGAACTAGAGACAACTAAAATCATTATCATAAATAAAACATAAATTAAAATAAAATAAAAACATTAATATATCATCACCATGAATGGTCATGTTCTTTGTGAGAACTCCAATTCCTTTTGAGAGATGAGTATCACAATTCAAAGAAGTCTTGATTGTATTTCCATGAATTTGGGTTTCTACTAATAATTTATGATTTGAAGTCTAAAAATATGAGAAATAATGAATGGTATCATTGGCTTTCATTTTATTCACCAAATGAAAACCTTACAAATTACAAACAAGAAAAGGTTCAATAAAAGATACACTTGCAAATTATAGGGGATTTTCTATGCTACAACATGCACAAAACCAAAAGGTCAACATGTCTACCTCATGTCACCAAGTTGATCTAATAAAGTAGTGATAGATACTAACTCTTCAAAATCCAATCCAAAAGCATAAAGAAATCTTACTTCACCAAAACTAAAGAAATATGTCAGCCTTGGCAATTTAGATAAAGACAAGAGGAATGAAAGAGCCTCTGAAGTGAAGTGAAATGAAGCAACCATTGCCTTGAAGTTGTCATAGAACTTAGTTTTTACATTTTATTGCTTCACAATTTCCCAAGGAGACTTTTTCTCTCCTTTCTATCATTTTAGACCTATATTTACATGGGTCTAAGATAGTGTCTAGATTATCCATCCAAATGCACAAACCACAATGTTGAATATTTTCAAATAAGACACTCTAGTTCTTGCAAATAGATAAAATGCTTATCACCATACATTCTTGTGTTCCAACCTAACCTATTATACCCACAAAAATCTCTGTATTAAAAAACACACAGAAAAAAAATGTTATGCTAGTCAACAAAGGCAACTCAAGTGAGATGAATCACGAGCAATATCAAAGGGAAACAATTGTAAGCAATTGTCAAGGTGACTTGTTCCTAAATATTGAGTACAATTTACACTTGGATTGAATCCAAAGAGAATTATATAAAATCAAATATTAGACATAATTTTTATTAGTTGGAAAATCATCAAAACATGTATTACATAGATAATGTAACAATGATTAAAAAAAATTCCAATCAATCCATGCAAGCTTCAACAAATTGGCTCAAAACTTTTAATGAAATTTTAAAGTTAAAGAAAGTTTATACATAATGTTTACTGATTGGACTATTGATTTGGGACAAAGATTACCAAAACAATCCCTATTTAGTAATGAAGAGCCCCTAAACTTTCCCGTGGCCAGAACCTATATTGAAGTTGTAGGTTAAGATTCTTTAAGAACTGAATTGAGCATTGAGTGCTATGCCATCTACTTAATATTTTGAATATGTAGGCTTAGGGTTCAAATGCTAACCCGTGCTTATAATGACACCCAAGTCCAAAGGTTGGGGCTAAATTCTCCAGCAAGGGATCCAACCAACTTAGGGCTCAAACGCAAACCCACTAACTGTGTCAACCATTGTCTCAGAAAACAAACAAAAGAAAACACAAACACAGCTGCAAAGCAAACAATAGACAGAACTACAATGTTTTATATGATATCAATATTTGCCAGGATAAATTTTTGTACCTTGGTAGGAATGTGCTAGATGATTAAAACTTTAACAGTTACAATTACGTAATTGGCTATTTATAAAATATGGGTGATAATAACACCCATCTGACATTGTCATATACAGAAGATGGCTCTAAGAAGTCCACCAAAATTCCTGCAGTCCTAGACTACATACAAAACAAGCACCGTGTTAATACATGTTGCACGCATTGCAGTCAAAATTGAATACCTACATCTTTCATGATCCAAATATTACCTGTGATAGAGAGACCAACAACATAACCAAATCATACAACACAGGGACCTCCAGAGGTTCATCCAAGTTGGCTATCACTATTAACTATTGAAAATCTGATTCAGTGACAGTAAAATATACTTGATAGGAACATTGTTGTAATGTGGGTGTGTGATGCATATACAAAAATGAAGAAAGGCAAAGAACCCACGTCTCCAACCTCCCTTCCATGGATGGTCAGAAAATTTAGTGCAAGTGACCACATTTTTAGCTAGTCTTAAAATATAGAAATTTAAGCAAATTTTCTGACAAAACAAAACCTGATTTAACAAGATTGAAGTGTTGGACGCATCAATTTGAGATTGAGACATATTCCACCGCATGAGTGTGAAGGTCATTTGTTGAAGGCATTGCTCTCCTTAAAGGGAAACGAAGGATAAGGAGCAGCGTGGGGCCGTGGATATGTCGTGTTTCGAAAGTGTAACGCCATCGATCTGCAGCCTCCATTTCTGCTACGACATTCGCGGCCATTCTGTTTGTTGCAGATGATGGCGTAACACTTTCGAAACACTGACATATCCACCGCACTCCGCTGCTTGTAAAAATGTTTGGCCCTGCAATAGGTATAACATCAAGTTTGCAACGATAGCTTTTCCCTCTGCCATCAAAACCTAACCCTAATGCTACCTTCCCCTCCTTCCTCTTCTCCACTCACTTATCACGCACAAAACCTATCCCTAACCTACAGAGAGAGAGAGACATGGACACACTTCATACATTTGTATTTTTTTATTTGTTTTGGTTTTCTATGGGATATATGTATACATATAATATAATTAATATTGTATCATACATCTACATACATTTTTGTTGGGTATTTGTTTAATTTTTCTGTTTGTTGTTTTCTTTTCTTTTTGTAGGGTGCACTCCTCTCACACACATATGTATATCTATTTATATTTATGTATTGGTACTTTATAGACTTAATACTTATATTAATAAATACTAGTATAGGTGTGTATTTTTAGTTTCCGCCAAGAAAACTATAGGCGAGGCCTATTCCTAACTAGTTATTAATAATTCTTTTTGCAACCAATGAGAACTAAATATATTTTTCTATTTAAAAAATATTTACCTATAGATGCAAATATTTTAATGAAACATATTTGAAAAATTATTTTTCTTCAATCTAATTGGCAGAAAATTTTCACCCGATAAGGACAATTATTGTGGATCATCAAAATTTAAATTATAAAGTTTTGTATGAATACTAGAAATAATTTCATGCATTGCTTTCATTTTCTCAAAAATTGTGCAAATATAATATTCTGGTTCTTAACATGCCACTGGAGAGTTTTAAGGGAGTGGAGGAAGGGGTTCTAACTTGTTTTTAATGCAATAAAGTTAGGTCTGAAATGAATCAAATAGCTTAGTTCAATTTTTTTTTTGTCCTGTTTTGTCAAAGATTATGCAGAAGATGGTGAAATTCTAGTTTTCAAACTGCGATATTAGAATTGTTTTCACTAGATAAAAACCTAACTATCTTCTTCTTTTTTGCTATCATTATATTGAGATGTAGCAAGAGATCAGCCCAAACAATCAGAACGCAAGTATCTTTCTTCATGTCTTTGCATTAGGTTTTTATCTAGATGATTATTTAATTTTTAGGTTTTTATCTAATTGATTATTTAATTTCTACACTGCCTATCAGATGTTATTTCATGTCTATTTTCTATAGTTTTTTTTTTCTTGTATCGACTAACTTTAACGCCTTGTAGGGGAACTTCATGGCTCCATTGGAACAAAAAAACCCATGTAGCTTGACCAAATAAGACGAAAAAGTATGCTCATATCTGTCATTACGTTATGTACCATCTTTTCAGATAATGCATTTAGGGCATATGTTTATGGGGCTTGATGCTTATAATACTTATTTTTTCTTCTATTTTACTTAATGGAATTCTAATTCTAGCTATTCTTCCATGCATAGAAGGATTTTCCTTTCGTGTTTCCTTTAGATTCTAATGGGATGAGAATATTATTTTATGGCCTCTACCTATGTTTCTACCGAACTTTGTTTGTATCATATTATTTTCTGGAAACACATTTCTTATTGGTGTTTCTTCCATTTCTAAAAGTTTTTTCTGGATGTTTTCTCTAGCTCTGAGATGAGCTAAAAGGAAGTATTACCATTAACAAAACTGATAATATACACATCATTTTGTTTTATGGATATCTTTATATTTTTTTAATTTTCTCCTAACACTCAATAGTAATTCAAGTTGGCTTTTTGCTATTCTTGTTGAATGCAAAAATCTAGTAAGCCAAGCTAGCAACTCTATTTGCAGAAATGGTCTATATTTTGAAGCTATTTTGCTATTCTTGTTGAATGCAAAAATCTAGTAAGCCAAGCTAGCAAGTCTACTTGCAGAAATGGTCTATATTTTGAAGCTATTTTATCATTCTACTGTTTCTTTTAGAGGCATTTTTAAAAAGATCTTCAAATTTCTATTAGTTAAATCTAAGCCAACTATTTTTTGAAGTTTATTTAAAATTCACCCTAACGTAACTATTTTTAATATGTCCATAAAATGTAAAACCTTTTAAAATTTACTTCTAAGTTACAGATGTAATCCTATAAACATAAACACTAGTAAATTATACACAAAATGTAAAACCTAAATAATAATAATTTTTTACATTTACTTAAAATCAGGGTTTTCTTTTACTCTAACCTATAATGCACAAACTAAATAGCTAATCTATTCAAATTTATTTTTGAGTTATAGCTTTAAACCTAGTAACATAAATATGGTTGAATTATGAATAAAATGCAAAATCGAAACCACTATCTATTTCACATTTATTTAAAAATTTTACTCTAAGGTCCATATTTCTAAATATGGTTGAATTATGAATAAAATGCAAAATCAAAACCACTATCTATTTCACATTTACTTAAAAATTTTACCCTAAGGTCCATATTTCTAAATTGCCAACCCTAAGGTCCATATTTCTAAATTGCCAATAAAATGAACAAACTGTCCTACATAAATAAGTATAGTTGAATTGTTCACAAAATACAAGATTTATCTTTCACATTTACCCTATAAACATAATATTGTTGAATTTGTTAATTTTAAAGTGGTTCTGATAGGTGTTCTAGTCTCAGGTGGTGATTACAAGGCTAGAAACACAATGGGCATTTGGAGAGCATAGATCTGAAAAACATTTGCAGTAGAAACACAATGGGCATTTGGAGAGCATAGATTTGAAAAACATTTGCAGCGACAGAAAATAAATAAATTTGCGATAATAGAAAATAGATTTGCAGAGTGGAAGGTGTAGTGATAGTGTTGGAGACAGCAGTAGTGGAATTTCTACAGGAGAAATTGAAAGAAGAGTTTCTGGAGGAGAATATTGCCAGAGCTCTGTTAGTAAGAGGCAAGCAGTTTATGTATCTTTTGATTTGTTGAAAATTAATAAAATTCCCCATCTGCAGTACTGGTTTTCCCTTCGGGGTTTTCCAGGGACAATTTGTCCAAAATATTGTGTTCATTATTTTGCATATTTTGTTTTTCTATCTCCGTTATTATTTGTGAAGTTGCAGCTATATAAGATAGGAGATTAATAATCAGTAACTAAAATAGAATTTTTACATAGTATCAGAGCAGATCTGAGGGCAGAAAAGGATCAGTATAGCCACAAGAAGAAAGAAAAAATAAAAAATAAATAAAATCTAGGGTTTATAAAACTGAGTTTGATCTCTTCAAAATTATTATTATTTTTTCTTTTGAGATGGCCTTAGCAAGTTTAAGAGATCAGGACAGATTGAAAGGAGCCTCAAATTTTGGTGTCTGGAATGTTAGGGATAGTTAAGATTGTCTAGAAAAAGATAAAATATTTCTAGAAATCTTCCAAAGAACATTCTAGATTATCTAGAAAGGAAGAAGCTTCCATCTATTTTAGTTAAGAACTTTCCAAGGACAAGCTTCCAGCTATTCTAGAAAGGAACATTCTAGGATTTTAGAGTTATCTAGAAAGTCAGAAGATTCCAATGTTCAAAGCTTCTATAGCTATATATATGTGATTAGAGACAGTTGCTGGATATATCATTTTGGATGTAATGCAAGCTAGATACATATATTTCTGAGTTATCTAACTCTATTTTTCCTTGTTTTCTCTTAGTCTATTATTGTTGTTCTATTTTTTATTATCTTGGGGTTGTTTTTTACATGGTATCAGAGCTTGGTTCAGTTAGATTTTTTTCTAGGTTCAGCTAGAGATTCAGTTAGAGGTTCAATTGGAAATATAATGCTGAAGTGATTTGTTTACAGGGCTAATATATTATTGGAGTGATATTTGTTTGCAGAGTGATACTTGTTTGAAGACTGGTTTTTTGGCTAACATGGGCTTTACAAATGAAGTGTTGCCAATATTTGATGGAATTGGTTTTGTAGATTGGAAGATTGCAATCAAGAATGCTTTGAGAGAAAAGGCTCTATGGAGGATAGTGAATAAGGAAATTGGAAAACCCTAAAGTGAAAAAGAAAAGGAGCTATGGAAATGCAAGTTAGAACAAGCTAAAGATATTATTGGTAAAGCTTTAAGCCCCAATCTCAATAGAAGATTTGTTGATATTGATAATCCAATAGAGTTGTGGGAGAGTTTGGAAAAAGATTATAAAGATGCAGATATTACTAGCATGTTTAGCATAGAAGAAAAATTGGTGAATTTAGATCCATCTGATTTTGAAAAAATGACTGATTACTTTAATGAAGTTACATTTTTAAATGCTCAATTGAAGAAAATAGGTGCTAAATATGCAAAAAAACATTTTCAATTGATTGCAATGGTTAAAAGTAAGCTTCCCCAGCCATACAAGGTATTTAAGGAATCAAGGAAAAGGGTTCTCCAACTAACTCCCAATGCCCCCCAACAAACTTTTGATCAATTTCGTAAGTATGTTTTAGATGAAGAGGTTCAACTTATTAAAGAAGGACATATTAAGAAGAATCATGCATATGCAGCCAAGAGTAAATTTTCTAGATATGATAGAAAGAAAAATTGGAAAGAAAATTATAAATTTCAAAATAATGATAGTTCTAACCACTTTTCTAGAAATGATGTTGTAGAAAAGCAAGTTGGAAGGAAATTGATTATTTGCAGGTATTGTGGAGGTGAAAATCACATGGAGAAATTTTGTTTGAAGAAGAGGGACAATGAAAGGAAGCACTACAAGCCCAAGCAAGAAAGGTTCAAGGATGGCAAGAAGGATAGGCATAGCTTCATAGTCATTTCTCTTAAAAGGCAAGAGAAATCAAATAAGGAAGTAATTGCTAGACTTGAAAGTAGTGTTAAGGGGGGATACTTTGCTTTAGATTCTAATAAAGAATGGATTTTAGATTTAGGGGCATCATATCACATGACTAGGGATAGATCTTTGTTTAAATTGATTTTTATGAAGGGAAGAATTCAGATCAAGAAATTACTATTGGCAATAAAATGAGACTTCTAGTTTTAGGAACAGGGACTGTTAATGTAACAAATGGGTCTTTAAAAATGTTTTGCTGGTTGAAGGATTAGGGGTGAATCTTATTTTAGTATATAAAATTGCCCAAGATGGATATGAGTTTGTTGTCACTGCTGATCAAGTTATTGTTAGAAATAGAAAAGATCCAAGCAATATAATTGCTATTGGTAGAGTTGATCATAAAGAGAGTCTATTTAAATTTGTGGGGTTTGTTGATAATGAATACACACTCTCTCATGCTTTTATTGCTCAGATTGATGATATGTCAAAACTTTGGCATGCTAGACTTGGACATATAAATTATAGAAAATTACAAGATATGGTTAGAATGGATATGGTTAGTGGATTGACAAAAATTTCAGCATCTGAAGGTGTGTGTGAAGGATGTGTGTTAGGAAAACATCATCGAGATCCTTTTGATTCAGGCAAGGAATGGAGAGCTAATTATCCATTGCAACTCATTCATAATGATCTATGTGAATCAAGATATACTTCACTTTCAGGTGCCAGGTACCTTCTGACTTTTATTGATGATTACAACAGGAGAGTATGGGTTTATTTTCATGAAAGGAAAAATGAAATATTTGAAGTTTTTCAAAAGTTTAAGGTATTAGTTGAAAATCAAAGTGGAAAAAGAATTAAGTGTTTAAGGACGGATAATGGGGGTGAATATTGCAATTATGCATTTGAGTCATTTTGTGAAAATTATGGTATTAAGGTACAAAGAACAGTTCCTTATACTCCTCAACAAAATGGGGTGGCTGAATGAATGAATAAAACTCTTTTAGAAATGGCTCGTTGTATGTTGCATTTTAAAATTTTGCATAATCAATTTTGGGGTTTGGCTGTTTCTTGTGCTACATATATTGTGAATAGAATTCCCACTAAATCCCTCCCAAATATCACCCCGAAGAAGCTTGGAGTGGTAGAAAGCCCACATTAGGTATTTTAAGGTATTTGGATGCATTGCTTGGGCACACGTTCCTAATGAAAAGAGGAAAAAGTTAGAACCAAAGAGTCATAAGTGTTTGTTTGTGTGTTATAGTGAAGAATCAAAGGCTTACAGGTTATATGATTTGACAACAAGAAAGGTCTTTGTTAGTAGAGATGTAAAGTTTGATGAGCTTTCACAATTTACTCCCACTTCCTCTCACTCTATAACAGCAAATGTTTCTAATTTTTTAGATATTTTAGAAAGAAATGAAGCTAATATTGATGAGGATGAAGTGAGCACTACTGATGATGATAATACTATTGAAAATGAAACTACTAATGCTTGTAATTAGCCATTTTCTGTAGGTAGTGATGATGAAGAAGGTGACATTTCAGCTAGACAAAAGACGAGTGTTTAAAAAATATATAGACAAGGCTCAAAGATCCAAGGAAGGAATGGTAGTACTCTCATGGCCAAAGTATTACAAGTAAATGACCCAATCTCATATGAGCAAGCTAGATGAAAGAAAGAATGGGAGAAAGCCATGAAAGAGGAATATGATGCATTGATAGAGAATAACACTTGGGAACTTGTACCCCGCCCCCAAGGTAAGAATGTTATTGGTTGCAAATGGGTTTACAAAAAAAAAATTTAAATCAGATGGTGCAATAGAAAAATTCAAGGCTAGATTGGTTGCTAAGGGGATCAATCAAAAAGAGGATGTTGATTATGAAGAAACATTTGCTCCTATCATTAAAATGAATATAGTTAGAATTATTCTTTCTTTGGCTGCAAGTCTTGGGTGGCATATTCATCAAATGGATGTCAAAAACACTTTCTTAAATGGAGATTTATATGAATAAATATATATGGATCAACCACTAGGTTTTGTGGATCAGCAACATCCTAATCTTGTTTGCAGATAAAGAAGTCACTTTATGGTCTTAAACAAGCACCACGAGCATGGAATGAGAAGATTGACAGGTATTTTCAGCTTCATGTATTTAAGAGATGTAAGTCAGATCCAAATCTTTATGTGAAGAAAGTTCAAGATGATATTCTTCTTGTTACAATTTATGTAGATGATTTACTCATTGTTGGACCGAATATTGGGTTAATCAATGATTTAAAAATAGATCTTAAGAGGACATTTCATTTGAGTGATTTGGGTGAACTAAACTATTTTCTTGGATTACAAGTTTGTATATTACATGATGGATTGTTCATCTCACAATCAAAATATGCTTTGGACCTTTTAGAAAAGTTTAACATGCTTGAATGCAAGCCAACATCTACCTCATTTCAATCCGGAGTTAAGCTTACTAAAGAATGTACTTCCAAGAGTGTAGATGCCACTTTATATAGACAGCTTGTTGGTAGCTTGGTTTATCTAACTCATACTAAACCAGATATTTGTTTTGCAGTCAATCTAGTAGCTAGATTTATGCATGCACCTAAACAAAGTCATTGGTTGGCTGCTAAGAGAATTTTACGATACATCCATGGAACCATACACTTTGGAATCTACTATGGCTATAAGTCTTCAATTTCTTTGGTTGGATTTACCGACTCAGATTGGGGTGGTGATATAGAGGATCAAAAATCTACTAGTGGTTATGTTTTCAATCTTGGATCAGGCCTTATTACATGGAGAAGCAAAAAAACAAACAACTACATCATTATCTTCATGTGATGCAGAATATAGAGCAGCAAAAGAAGTAGGCAAGGAAGCAGTTTGGATTCAAAATCTTCTACTTGAGATTGGTTTTCTACAAAGTTCAGCCAGCACTGTGTATTGTGACAATCAAAGTACCATACAGGTTGCCAACAATCCAGTTTTTCATGCTAAAACAAAGCATATTGAGATTGATCTTCACTACATTCAGGATCTTGTTCAAGCATCTATTATCAATCTTCAATTTTGTCCAAATGAAGAAAAAGTAGCTGATATATTCACTAAGAGTATGACTAAAGCCAAATTCTTAAAATTAAGAGGAATGCTTGGTATGTTAAAGGTGAACATTAAGGGGGGATAGTAGTATAATGTTCCCCTCTGTATTTCCCCTCTCCTTTGTATTCTCTTTGTATTATTCTAGCGAATCTTAAGGGGGGATGTTAGGGATAGTTAAGATTGTCTAGAAAAGGACAAAATATTTCTAGAACTCTTCCAAAGAACATTCCAGGTTAACTAGAAAGGAATAAGCTTCTAGCTATTTTAGAAAAGAACTTTCCAAGGAGAAGCTTCCAACTATTCTAGAAAGGAACATTCTAGGATTTTAGAGTTATCTAGAAAGCCAGAAGCTTCCAAGCTTCAAAGCTTATGTAGCTATATATTTGTGATTAGAGACAGTTGCTGGATATAGCATTTTAGATGTAATGCAACCTAGATAAATATATTTCTAAGTTAGATAACTCTATTTTGCCCTATTTTCTCTCAGTCTATTATTGTTGTTCTATTATTTATTGTCTTGGGGATATTTTTTACATGGAAAGCCATAATTTCTTTATTGCTGGAAGAGAATGGTATCAAGGAATATGTGACCACTGTTGTACCTGTACCTATAGATGCAACACAACTATTAGCATATAAGAAGGAAGATGCCAAGGTGAGGAGGCTGATTCTTAATGGTGTTAAGGATCATATTGTTTCTCATATTGTAGAGTTATATACATTGAAGACAATGTGGGACACCATTCTGAATCTGTACCAGAATGCTACCATTAATCGAAAGTTGATTCTTAGAGAAAATTTGAGGAATACCCAGATGAACAAGGGAGAAGACGTTACAAGTTACCTCACTAGGCTTAGACTTGTTAAGGACGAGTTGGTAGCTACTGGAGACAAACCAAATGATGACGAGTTAGTATGAATAGCCCTGAATGGGTTTACTAAGCAGTGTGATGTCTTTGTTCAAGTTATTAATGGATGAGACACCTTATCGAGTTGGGATCGACTATGGAGTGAATTCACTCAGAAGGAGCTTAGACTAAGTCTTGTTAGTGGAACCAACAGTAATAGTTAGAAAAGTGAGGTGGAACAGGAAAACATTGCCCTAGTAGGAAAAGGGAAAGCGAAGAAGGGGTCTACCAAAGGATCAAATCCAAAAAGTGAGAAGAAGAAGAAGGACTTGTCTAAGATCAAATGCTATGGCTATCATGAGTTCGACCACTATGTAAGCGATTGCCCACAAAGGAAGAAAAATGAAAAGAAAGGCAACAAGCAGACGAAAGCTTCAGCAAATGTAGATGAGCTTTTTGATAGAATGGAGGATGGGTTTTCACTCATAGCTTGCCTAACTAGCTCAACCTCATAGGGTGTTCGGTATATAGACAGTGGGGCATCATTTCATATGACAGGAGTTAGGGAGTACTTCTCCAGCTACAAGGAGGAGGACATCAGATTCCATATTCATATGGGAAAAAGTCCAAGTGCAATCCGATTGGGAGAGGGACTATTCTATTTCAAAGGGAGAATGGCAAGCCTATTTCCATTCATGATGTGTTGCATGTGCCAGGCTTGGGCATGAATCTAATTTCTGTATCTGTCCTTCAAGATAAAGGCTACAATGTACTCTTTAGAGGGGCGCATGTGTTAATCAAGCATAAGGATTGGAAATCACCCATAGCTATTGGAGTTAGGAGCGGCCGAATTTATAGGTTGTAGTTTGATACGCCTAAGGCACTAGTGAGCAGCATTAATCCTAGAGATCAAAGAGAGCTATGGCATAGGAGGATGGGCCATATACATCATAGAGCACTTAAATTGCTTCATGAGATAGTGACAGGTGTTCTAGAGGTGAGCATAGAGCATGATGATGTATGTAAGGGATGTGTGTTGGGGAAGTTTGTAAAAGTATCTTTTCCAAGGAGTGACACCAGATCCAAGGGGGTTCTTGATCTAGTACATTTAGATATATGTGGACCAATGTCAATGAAGTCTCTTAGAGGATACGAGTACTTTGTTACTTTTATTGATGATTTCTCCAGGAAGACCTAGATATACTTTTTGAAGACCAAGGATGAGGTCTTTAGTCACTTCCAGAAGTTCAAAGCTCTTGTGGAGAATTTGATAGGTAGGAAGGTAAAGGTTCTTTGGTCAGACAATGGAGGTGAGTACAAAGGGAAAGAGTTCTAGGAGTTCTATACCAGGGAAGGAATCAAGAGAGAGTGGACCATTCCTTACAACCCGCAATAGAATGGGGTTGCAGAGAGGAAGAATCGTTCTATATTGGAGGCAACAAGGGCTATGTTGTATGACCAAGATATGCCACGTTACTTATGGGCAGAGGCATGTAGTACAACAATATACATACAGAACAGGGTTCCACATAAGGTATTGGGTAAGATGACACCAGAGGAGGCATTCTTAGGGAATAAGCCAGATGTCAGTCACTTCAGGATATTTGGGATTTTGGCATTTTGTCACATTCCAGGGGCTACACATTCCAAGTTAGATCAGACTACAGAGAGAGGGTACTTTGTGGGGTACAGTGAGACCTCAAAGGCATATCAAATATTTATTCCAGGGACCAGGAGGATTATAGTTAAGCGTGATGTCAAATTCATGGAGGACAAGGCCTACAGTAGGTCTAGAGATTTGCCAGCAGATGATTAGAATGAGCAGCCAACAGAAGCTCCAAGGATTGTTCAACCAGAACAGGGGCAACGAAGCACGAGTAGAGTTACTAGTACAAGCACAGGCTCAGGTGCTGAGAGTTTGCAGAGTATGGAGCAACATATACACAAAATCCAAGAGATGCATCAAGAAGATATGGAGTTTGATATTTCATCCTCTATAGTTGATAGGAGGAGCCGTGAGGTTCAAATGACACAGGGATACTGAGGAGTTTGTGGTAGCTCCTAGGACGAGTAGTAGACAACAGAAATAACCATCCAAGTATAATGACTATGTGGCATTGGTTAGTTAGTTGGTAGATAACGAGCCTTCCAGCTATCAGGAAGCTGCACAACAATAGGTGTGGTAAGATGCGATAGTTAAGGAATCTACCTCAATAGTGTAGAACGATGTGTGGGAGGTTGTGCCTAGACCGACAGATAGGGCAGTGGTTTGATCACGCTAGATCTATAAGATTAAGCACGGTGTAGATGGTAGCATCAAGAAATACAAGGCAAGGTTCATGGCCAAGGGGTTCTCTCAAAAAGAGGGAATAGACTATGAGGAGACATTCGCTCTAGTGGCTAGGTATACTTCTATACGAGTTGTAATCTCACTTACAACACATATGGGATGGCAGATCCATCAAATGGATGTCAAGATGACATTTCTTAATGGAGAATTGGTAGAGGAGGTATACATAGAACAACCAGAGGGCTTTGTGGCACACAGCAGTGAAACCCACGTGTGCAGATTGAAGAGAGCTTTGTATGGACTCAAACAGGCTCCCAGAGCGTGGTATGAGCACATTGATAGATACTTGCAGGGAATATGCTTTGTGAAGAGTGAGGCAGATGCTAACCTCTACTACTTGGTGGTTGGGGGTGAAGTTCTCATTCTTGTTCTATATGTGGATGACTTATTTTTAGCAGGTTCACTGGGGCTCATAGAGGAGTGCAAGAGGGACCTTGCACCAGAGTTCGACATGAAGGATTTGGGGCTTATGCACTACTTTCTAGGCATGGAAGTGTGGCAGATAGATAGAGAGATTTTCCTTGAACAAGGGAAATACTGCATTAAAATCTTCAAGAGGTTTGAGATGCAGGATTGCAGAGCCATGCTACACCTATGATCACGAATTGGAAGAAGGTAGACTTATCCAAGGAAAAGGATGTAGACCCCACCTTATACAGGAAGTTGATTGGATCTCTCATGTATTTGGTCAACACTAGGCCAGATATATCCTTTGCAGTAAACTCTCTTAGTCAGTTCATGGTTGAGCCGAAGAGAGTATATTAGACAGCGGTAAAGCATATGTTGCGGTATTTGCATGGTACAATCGAGTATGAGATCAGATATGCTCGAGGTGATGGTATCAGATTGATAGGCTATACTGATGTAGATTGGGCAAGTAGTACAGTGGATAGGAAAAGCACTTCATGGTGCTACTTTAGTTTGGGATCAGGAGTTGTCACTTGGTACAGTAGGAAGCAAAAGTCTATGGCTCTAAGTTCTGCAGAAGCAGAATACATAGCAGCTAGCATGGCAACATGTGAGGCTATATGGCTTCGGAAGTTGCTGGTAGCCTTGTTTGGTCAGAGGGTTGAGACTACGGTGATACACTGTGACAATCAAAGTTGCATCAGATTATCTGAGAATCCAGTGTTTCACAATAGGTCTAAGCATATAGACATCAGGTATCATTTCATCAAGGATTGTGTATAGTGAAAGATTGTTCAACTACAGTATATACCTATAGATCAGCAGGTAGCAGACATTTTGGCAAAGGCATTGGGGAAGGCAAAATTCATCTTCTTCAGAAATAAGTTGGGTGTTATGCAGAACACCTTCCTCGCTAAGAGGGAGTGTTAATTTTAAAGCAGTTCAGATAGGTGTTCTAGTCTCGGGTGGTGATTACAAGGCTAGAAACACAACTAGAATAATTATCTCCATACCTAGAAAATTGATTTCTTGAGAGACTTCTAGACATTAGGGTTTGTTAGAGTCTAATTAATCTTAGCCATTGATTGAGATTAAATCATGGCCATTGGTTTTCAATGAGAAGATTATAAAAGAGGATCAATGGGCATTTGGAGAGCACAGATCTGAAAAAACATTTGCAGTGATAGAAAATAAATAAATTTGCAGTAATAGCAAATAGATTTGCAGTTAGAGCAGGGGCGCAGTGATAGCGTTGCAGATAGCAGGAGTGAAATTTCTGCAGAAGAAATTGGGAGAAGAATTTCCAGAGGAGAATATTGCCAAAGCTCTGCTAGTAAGAGACAAGCAGTTTATGTGTCTCTTGATTTGTTGAAAATTAATAAAATTCCTCATCTGCAGTACTGGTTTTCCCTTCAGGGTTTTTCTAGGGACAATTTGTCCAAAATATTGTGCTCATTATTTTGCATATTTTGTTTTTCTATGTCCACTATTATTTGTGAAGTTGCAGCTGTATTATTTTTTAATATTTGATGTGAATTAATTTTCGGTAGTCAAATAATCTATATAAGATAGGAGATTAATAATCAGTAGCTGTAATAGAATTTTCATAGAATTGTCCACAGAAATATGAGATTTGATTGACAATTTTTATATTCGCTTTTACTTTTTAGTAAACTTGTGCCTCTAACTTGTAATTTGGATTTGTTTCGGGAGGAGCTGACATGGCTTTGTGAAAGACCTCGCAAGGAGGATTCAACGGCTGTATGAGGCACATTGGGATGGGAAATCCCGTAGAAGATCTAGTCCTTGCAAATCCTCCTAGACTATTTTTTATTGTTTGATTCTAGAATATATTTTAATAATACATTCTCATTTCACACTTGATTGCACGGTCTGTGAAAGAATTTATAATGCATATATTCAAATTGAGATTACCCTATGCAGTGCCTATGGTTATGGCAGAAATCTAACATTAAATGTAGAATCCAAGTTTTTCAATTTTCAGTAGTCAATGCAAATATTACAACACTGTCAACTCTAACCTAAAACCAAAAATAAAAAAATTTCAAGATTATTATAAAGTTATTATATTATCAACATTGTTGCTAAAACAAAGAAAACACAACAAATTAAAACACAACTATTCATGAACATTTTGGGAGAAACTTCGCTACTTTGCAGGTCTTGTTATTAGATTTGTGTTGTTTTTGTGTTATATAGTACTTATAATTTAATTGATATTATATTATATCAATATTGTAAGTTTGTGATATTGTATTATATATCCACATTTACACTTTTGTTGTGTAATTGATTATTTTTGTGTTTGTTGTTTTCTTTTTCTTTTGTAGGGGGCACTCCTCATATATATATGTATTATATATATATATATATATATATAATATATGTATATAGATACATGTATGTATATAGATACATGTATGTATATAGATACATGTATGTATACATACATGTATGTATATATATATATATATATATATATATATATATATATATATATATATATATATATATATATATATATATATATATATATATATATATATATATGCTTTGGTACATGTATAGACTTAATACTTATATTAATACTTATTAGTATAGGTGTGTGTATTTTTAGATTTGTTTTGTTTTATGTGTTGTATATGTATGTACTTATAATAATATAATTGATATTGTATTATATATTATTTGATTTATTTTTGTTATTATATCTAGGTTTATATGTGTGGGGGCATTTTTTGTCTACGCCTGATTAAAATTTTCATTCTTAGTTCGTGGGGTTTTCCTTTTTATAGGTTTGGTTTTACCTTATGCAATAGATAAGGGTCTTATCTTTTTGTTGAAGCCAATCAAAATATATATTGCCCACCCCGGCTACTAGTATAGCTGTTGTCCGTTGCTCACTGTACTGCCTTTTGGTATGTATCACCCCCTTCTCCCAGAACTCTAGATTCCAAAGATCCACTGGATGAGAAACTCCATTCCGCACTGCTGCTGAGTCGTCGGACTCCTCCCCTAAATCTAGTTGTGGATTGCATCGGGGAAATTCCACCTGAGCTAGGCAAATAGATAGACTCCTTTCCTGCTGCTGAGAAAGAGCAGGGAATAAAATGATTAGAGCCATATATAGTAGTAGGGCAGCACTCTGGGTACTAAAATCCTCCCACTACCAACCAACATACATCATCTAGCTGGGTCTTGCCGGTATCAACAACTGGATCATTCCCATGGAAACGGGAACAACAACTCGCTATGGCTCTTGGACCAGATAATGTCTGCCCCTATTCATCCATCTCCATACACGACCACACGCAACAAGACGGGAACACAATCCTAGGCTTCATTGAATAGATCGGATCGAGAGTTCATTCTGTCCCTTGTCCCCAATGGAAAGAAGATGGGTATTCCATTTACAATGTTGCTCTGATCTGACCCAGCTGGCGAGCAATCCCAATCTACTTTCGGCAAAGGAAGGAGGTAGCACTTTGTTTGATTCTCCACCAAGCACAAGAGTTTGGGGTTCGTTGTAGGTTGGTGGCCACTCGAGGAAACTCTGATTTGATCCACCAGCTGGGAGGCATATATCTCATCCTGATCGCAAGGAGAGGTTCACGATGATGTTTCTGGGTAAGGAACAGAGACAGTGCCTGGACGAGGCATTCATGTGCTCAACCTCTCTGCTGTGAGATTGAGGGCTATCTATAGTATGGGAGATCGAGGGCTTCCTTGACTTTGTAAAGGCAGTCGAGTTCCCCGACCGGCCAAGTACCCCCAGGGCCCTCTCCCTATTGCCCTATCTATAGCTATTATAGAGAGGTGGGGGGTGCCCCATACTATGGATAGGGTGGATAGTTGCCCTCACCCCCTACTATGGATAGGTTGCCTCCACCTCTGCCTCTAAAGAAGTAGGGTAGGGGTAGGGGGTGAGGGGTCGAGTGATGAGAATTGGATCATTCTATCAAGAATTGGCTCCATACGCCCAACTCTTCGTGCCTTCCCATATCCATACTTTTGCAGCTCTTCATCTTATTAGATTTGCAATAGACTCATGTGATAGACTCTCATCATTAGAGAAGTTGATCCAGAATCCATATTCCGGTTCATTTCACATCCTATGTAGAGTAGATCGTTCAGCACTTGTGGCAGGAACCAATTTTTTACCCATCGACCCTAGTATCATAGGTGACCGAATGACCGTCCCCTAATTACTAGACCAACTTGCTATGATAATTCCATAAACACCTAGCGAGGATATTGCAGACGGATGAAGTATACCTATGTCTAGATTTGACGATACCATACCATAATAAAAAAGGTACAATGGCCTGGGCAACCGAACTGGGCATAGATGTCACCACTGGAGCCAGTCTAGAGAGAGAGAAATTGGCACTACTTGGTGGAATTGGTTCTTTTATAGTTGATTTCAAACCATCTACTAGAGGTTGTAAGAATCTGAATGATCCAACTACATTGGGACCCTTTTGACGTTGCACAAAAGCCATTACTTTATGTTCAGCTGACACTGAGAAGGCTACTCCTAGTGGAAGTGGTATGATCATTCTGGGTATTTCTACTAGAATAGCAATGTACGTTTCTGATTTCCTATTCCCTAAGGGGTGATCATGCATGAAACAATGTCGACCTGAAGAATGGGACCTATTCTTGAGGGGAAGGATGATTTCTAAAAGTCAGCCCGCCCCCCACCGCTATAGATGCGGGTGGGCTATAGCGGGCTTAGCCAAATTATTTCAGTTCTTCGAAGCTAGGCTAACCACTATGGATAGGGCATCGATCCCTCTCCTCCCTCCTACTTGTGTTAAGAGAGAGGTTGGCAATTCGAGTGCCCCCATGGATCCAAATGTCGGTCACATGCTTTTGAACTAGCATGGGGGAAGCCCCAACTAAACTATAATTGGGGTGGGTGGAAGGAGGAGAGGTATAAGGCTCAATTGGCCCCTACTAGCACTATATATCGTGGGTTGGACCCAGTCATTTTTATTACTGGCCGGGGAAACTGCCCCCTCCGATGAAAACTGGGGTGGGTGGGAGGGCCCTTGAGAAACCATATAGCAAGGGAGGTTAAGTTCGAGGCACCATAGGGGGGAGATATAGGGTGGGAGGCCTATGCGGGTGGGTGGGAAACGGTCCCTACGGGAATATATATTATTATGGGAGGATGCCTATGCAAGTGGGTGGGAAACAATAGTTGGGTGGGAGGCCATAGTCCCCCACAATAATTAGGGGTGGGTGGGAGGCCCGGGGGGCCTTACTTTCCACCCACTCGGGTGGGCAGTTAAGTTGTTGGTGAACCCCATAATCTTTACTTCATTTAGAAGAGTGTCTCCCCTTGATCGAAAAGATGCCTCCCACCCCCTCCCTACGGCCTATGCCGCCAACCGATCCCCTGTCATTGGAAGGGTGGGGGGGCCAAGGGTTTGCCAAAAAACCCTCGGCATAGGGGTGGGTGGGAGGAGATAGTTGAGGGGGTAGATTACTATAAGGTGGGCGGTTAAGTTGTTGGCAAATCCCTGGGAGGTTCCAACGATTCTATACGTAACATACCAACTATCCACCACCCACCCGTATAACCCCCCACCCATCCCCACACATGGCATATAATTGATTGGGTTTACAAAGTTTATCCTGCAACAGAGTTGGATTGAGAGCCCTGGTCCTCTTCGGTCTAGGTTGAGATCTATATAGGGCCTGCAGGGGCAGAGGCAGTAGTGTGGATCAAGATCCATACCCCTTTCATATTGATATCGAGTAGGAGATTCACCAAGGTTTACCTTGACCCTTTGTTCTCGGTCCATTTGCTCCGTCACTACTAGATGTGTACTAGTCTGGGGAGCTAATCTGTATTCGTTTGTGCTCCCATGCCGAATAGGGGGTGTTTGGCAATGTGTTGATGTTGTTTGTTGATTGCCCTCGTGATTCCTTCCTTATGCTCAATTTTGATCCGACCCCATCTGCCCCTCCCCCTGCTCCTTCCCCCTCCCTACAACCTATTTATACCACAATAATAGCCCCCCTTCAAGTTTTAGGGTCGGGTCCCCCACCCCGGGCTATAAAGGTTTCTTGGGGCCCCCTACCCTACATAGTTGGGGTTAGATGGGAGGCCCCTAAACGCCCCCCACCCCGGGCTATAATGGTTCTTGGGGGTGGGTGGGAGATATAGGGTGGGAGGAATAATATAAAAGGAGGCCTTGGGTTGGTTGGGAGATTCAAGTTTGAGGGGCCCACCTTGAGCTAGTTGGTGTTAGCTACTTCCTTTAGGTTTGGCCCGGGAGCGGAAGCGAAAGCAAGGGAGCCCCGGACCCGCCATTGATTGAAGTATACCCTAACCACTTGTGTGTCTTGCGGTAGCTAGATCCTATTCTGTGACTATTGGGGTGACTGTTCAAGCTGCGCAGCACGGGCCCAATGAGAGGATTTTCTCTTCGGCCAGTTGATAGGGAATGCCCTGCCTCGTAGCATTTGTGTTCTCCGTTCGACGACCCTGAGACTTAACGAGTCCACCACTCGAGCACACCAAAGACAAAGGTGGTTAGTTGATCCCATAGCAATTTCAAGAGCATCTTGGCCTATTTACCACCTAGATAAACCTAGATCCAATCAAGATACCTGACCAGTTTGGTTGAAGTTCCAATACAAAGTTCTATCCAAATCCACCGCATACTTGGGAGAGAAGCCCGCAGCATACCTTCTTTGCTCAGTCTATATCTAGGTGACCTAGGGATGGAGGGACCTCAAACCAGTAGTTGTTGCCCTAGTCTGTATAGTAGTGTTTCATCCCCCTGTTCTTGCCCCACATCCAGTAGTGGAGTGGGGAGCATCAAAAGTGATTTATCCAGTTAAAGAATTGGTTTCCATTTGGGAACAGGACCCGGGTGCATATCCAGATGCAGGGACAGGGGCATAGGCAGGGATAGAGGTAGTACGAATAGATAAAGGTGGCCTTCAGTTTCACATAGTTTCATATCCAAGTCTAGAGCTGAAGGAAGCAATAGCAGGGGCACTCCCATGAGGGGGTATGGACAATGGCCGAAGAAACAGTAGTTTTTGGGTAGCGGTCCGAGGCGGCAGAGGCATAAGCTATAGTGATGGAGGGGGTAGATATATCGAATCAGGATAGGAACCCAGAAGTTGACCTCATTTACTTAGCAGTGGAGGTGGAGGTAGGAGCAATGGGAAATGACGGGGGAGATAGCAGCACAACCAATAGCTATGGGGACAAAGGCTCCTCAAACAACAGAGCCATACGAAATAGTGGCTAAGGCTATGGGAGCAGGGGTCATAGTAGAATAAGGGATGGCATCGAGAGTGAAGGCTGAACCATCAGAGGTGGAGGAAGAAGCATAGATAGTGGTTGGACATTGAGTCATGGGTCTACCCAACCAAGTTCTAGTTCCCACTACGAAGATAGTGAAGGAATTATATAAAAGAGGGGGCCAACTGACCTCATTTCTCTGAATTATTCAGGTAACCCAGTGCCAGTTACAGATCAGGACTCAGTATATCAAGATCTACCTATTAGCTAAAGATCGAGTCGACCCGGTCGACCAGTTGACTGAGTTTATTTTATGTGAGCAGTTGATCCAGGATGAGTAGTTCCACCATCATGGGCAAGGGGAGCATCAGTAGCATCATAGATAGTCAGAGATCGAGATTCGACAATATATAGAAAGGGATATCTATGAAGCCCTTTCTATATATTATTGTGATTCGGTTGATCCAATCCAAAAGTTGATGGAGCTGTTGATGGCTGAACAGTTAAAGATATGCCAGGGGAACATGCCTACTTATGCCATGGAGACAATCCACCCACTTTGGGAACCCCGGGGAGAGAGGTCTGGGGAACCATGTGGGCAGGCTAGGTAGGGATGGGATGCTACATTGATGGAGGGATTCATGCTGGGGGAGCGCACTAGCAATGTGATGACAGGTGAAACACATTGGGATGATCCAAGCTGGGCAGAGGTGGGGGGCGGAGATAAAGACACCGGTTGTATTGATTAGAACCAGGCAGAAGAGGGGGAAGGACCTGGTGAAACTAACACGAGGTTCCTTAGAAAAACACACAAGTACTGATACTGTTGACTATGGTGCTCCCTAGCAGCAAGCCACATGGACCCAGGCAAATGTGCAAAAAGTTGAGCTATCGATCAATGGTGCATCATATGGAATAGCAAGTGCACTAGTGGAGATCAAATCGATACTTATACATACCCTCCGCCCTTTAGAATAGTAGGGACCCCCCACCCCTCTATAATAAGAGATGGATTTTTGCACAACATATGTGGGTAGCCAAAACTATAGTCAGGGATTAACGAGGAGCCCTCATTCTATTATTTGCAGCCTTCCTTCACAAGTGCATGCGGCAGCTATTCATTAACCAATAGTGACACGTCAAGCACTAGATTGCCTTTAACCCCCCACTAGGGGGGAGGGCCTATGCCCCCCACCAATCCCAACACAGTTGGGTTTGCCAGTGAACCCTCAGAACTTTAGGCCCCCACTCGGCTATCTCCCAATGTGTGGGTTTGGGTGGGGGACATAGGCTGGGTCGGAGGGGGATAGTGGGGTGGGGGCCCTCAATTCTGGCCTCTTCGTATTCTATTATCAGCAAGGGCCTGGAGATAGATGGCACTGGGTTCATTATGATAGAGACTGTATCTACCACCCACCCATGAGCAGCTAGGTGTGCCATACCACCTGCACAAAGCATGATATCAATCCGGGCATCAGCCACATCGCTTGTTGTTTGCACCGCACATACCGATGCGGATTCGAAAGATAGAGGGTTGCCCATCGATGTGAGAAATGGGGAGCTACATTGAGTGGGATGGATCCACATGAGCAACATTCATCAATTCATGCATGATCAGTCGGGTATAGCACATATGAATCCTGAAGAGAGTAAGGCTATCGAAAATGAACTTCTATGAGAAAGGGTGGGTGGCTAGGTGGAAGTGGGGGCCCCCCACAATAATATATATTCCTGAATAATATATTTGTGAGGAAAATATACAATGTTTCTACAATATTGAGGGGGGCCCTCACCTGAACTAATTGTTCAGGAGAGAACTAATCAGAGAAACCTCCCAGGGGGCCCTCACCTGAATTGATCAATCATGAGAGAACTACAGTAGCCCTCCTGGGGGGCTCACCTTCACTGATCATTCAAGAGAGTATTACCCTCTTGGGGGGTGTAGATTAATTGGGGGGCCCACACAGAGTCCTTTAAGGTTTAGATTTGGATAGATAAATGGGCTAGATGGGCACTATGACCATCCATGCTTCACTCCATTCACTTCATTTTCTACATTAATCAACAACCCTCTCCTCTCACCCAGGGGGGTTGGGGTTGGAGTTGGCCTCTCTATCCATCCCATACCAGATAGGGGCCCTTGAGATTCCAGATGGAGTGGATATAATCACTGAGCACCAAACACTGAACACTAGAGAGCCCATCACTGGAATGCACAAGCAAGCAAGCAATGGTGGCCTAGAGTAGCCATCTCCACCGCCTCCCATATCGATCTCTACCCCCTACCATGCATCAACCGATCTAGATCCACACCAAATCTGCTACACCCATCTCCACTACTATAGAGAGGTGAGACGGTAGTCCCTTCTACTATGGGGCGGGAGAGGTCTCATCCATCTGATCTATTATATACGTGATATGACAAGCTGAGCTGTGCTGGATGAACCAAACCAGTTAGTTATGATGGCAAATCACCTATAGTTACGGTGAAGTGATGAATCGAACGAACAATGAAGTGACACAACTTTTGATTGAACTACCGATGGACCCCCATGTATCCAGAGGGGTGAACAGATGCACCTTCGAATCGATGAATGGATGCACCTCTGAAAGTCAATCTAGTGTTTCTGTTTCGTCAGTTGCTCGCTTTGGAAATATTGGAAAAAAGGGCTATAATTGTTGGGAAATAATCTGGAAGATGTGGAAAGCCTATCAGTCTATCTCTGAAGTTTGTGTTCATTCGGTCAGTTGCTAGCTCCGAAAGTCTGGTGTTTGGTCAGAGTTAGTCTGGTGTTGTTTGTAGACCAGTCTAATGTGCTTTCTTGTAGGTGGGTGTTTGTAGACCGATGGTTTGGTGTTTGAGCTCTATCTAGAATCTATAGCCCCCCCTTTATAGTTGTGTTTACTTAGTAGGTTAGTTCAATGCCTACTGTATTGGAAGAGAACTACTATCTTGAATTACAAATGCCCAGGAACTTCACTAATGTATGTCGTTTGTTTCGTGCTTGGTCCCGTTGGTCATCTCTATATGGGGAACCTATACGGATAAGATATAGGAGCTCAGATCTCTATCTCTATAGATGGGGTGCCCATATCTATACTCTGGGCTCTCTATAACGAAGTGATGCATGATGGACGTGCTTGGTACTTAACCGACCGACTTCATGAGATAGATCAACCCCACCCCCTCTCTAATCACTAATCATGGTGACCACATGACCTGCATCCATGCAATCATAGTTTGTTACAACTTAGATTCATGTTTTAGTAACCAACATCTCCCCCATATATCTATGGGTCCCCGTATGATCCACATTCATGCACAATAATATGCAACTAATCTACTAATTAGAATTCGCACCCGGGCACTTCTAGTCCCACCCAACCCTAGCTATAGTTGACGGGGGTTTGCTGTAACCTTCATCCTCCCACCCACCCCCCGGGGTTGAGTGGGGGGCATAGGCTACCCACCTGGGTGGGGGGTATTTTAGGGGGAAACGGGGGGCCCCTCAAATATATTATTGAGCGTAGACTATGTCATGTCCCAACATTAAGACATTATTTGTCATTATCAAATTAGACAATAATTATGTATATAATAATATTTAATAAACATATATAATATTATTAAATAATATTATATATGATATATATATGTATATTATATAAATATAAATATGTATATTAATATTAATATAAATATAAATAAATGTTATTATAATATAATTATCATATAATATATATATATAAGACAAATGTCTTATAATATATAAATATAAATAAGAAATATTATTATAATCATTTATTATTATAATATAATAAATATAAATATTATTATTATTATTATTATATAATAAAGATAATTATCAATGTAAATATTCAATCAAATATTAGTATAAAGTATGATCATTATAAATATAATATTATAAATATATATAAATTAATATTAACTAATATCCTTGGAAGATATCAATAAAGGGCTATAATTCAGTAGCGAATAAAGATAGACCAAGTTTATTAAAAGACAAAGTTTATTAAAACAAAGATAAATGCGCGATTATGTTAGAGGAAGTGAGTTAGATTATTAGTAAATAAAAGAGGTAAATATTAATTAAAGGTTATTTGCAATAAGACACATCCCTTCATTAAAGGAGGCTATAAAGATGGGAAGAAGATAACATAAAGGGCATAAAAGAAAGGAATAAGAAAAATATATATCTAGAGAGGGGAAGGGAAGGAGAAATATATATATATCTGGAGAGGGCGATCTAAGAAAAAGAAAAATAGCAGATCAATAAACAATAGAGAATAATGGCATTGAGAGTTATCAAAGACATAGCAAAGAGAAATTACAAGGAAGATACGGGATAGACAAGGTAAGTTTGCAATTATATCAGGTATGTTTTTCATTAAGTATTTAAATATAGAATATAATTTATGTTAGTAATATTCTAGTATAGACTGTGTAAAATAAATAGTGGATTCAGAAATGAATAAAGTTAAACAAATAAAGATATATCAATAGAATGAATTGATTTCATGATCATAAATAAGAAATGTAATGATGGAATAATATAATTATGAGAGAAGTAAATGAATTATGATTAGAAGTAAAATTAAGTATTAGTTAATTGTCTCATGCGTGAAAGTAAATAGGAATGATATAAACTATAAAATAATGATGTGAATCTAAGATATTAGAAATAAATAAAAAAAAGGAATATTGATAAATAACTATAATTAGATCCGTATTATATTTATATATATATTTCTGAGTCACAAGTAGGAAATATATCATAAATATATATATATAGAGATATTAATATTATAACAAATACTATAATATATAAATATTTAAGAATAGGTGAAAGAGAATAGAATCCAGTGAGCAGATTCAACAAGACAAAGCAGCATAAAGAGGTACAGGCACTTTCCTTATTAATAGGTTAGGCGATATAAATGTTGTAGAAGAATAATATGAATATAGATAAATAAATATTGCTTATATCATGATAATAATAATTGGAGTATATTACCATCAATGATGTATATACATTCATTCTGTATAAGTATGCATATAGAATAGGTATAATAATATGAGAATAAATAGGAGTGTAGAAATAAGGTAAATCTGGATACATATATGAAAATGGATATAAATATGAATATGAAAGTGAATATAAAAATAATAATTATGAATATGAAAATGGGATTATGAGATCATAAGCATAAGGACATAAGTATGAAAGGATATTGATTAGATAACTAGAATAATGATATGAAATGCCAAATAGAACTCTAATGTTCTCTTTTGTGAGTTGAATTGTGCAAGGTCAAAGGAAAAATTTGGACTCACTAGAAGGGGACATTACAGACTATCTATTCATGGAATAGATGGATGGATAGCGGAGCAGGTGACTACTGTGAATGCATCAGATGGATGCCCTGCCCTAAAGAAACTATAGGGGGTTGGGCATTGGGATATATAGATGTTGATGCCAATGTCGCTCCGTTGGCCCATATAGATATAGGGCCCTGACGTTATTGCAAACCATATCCCATATCTATATAGAGGGGCAGGGGGGAGTTGGCCCTATATCGTTGAGTGTGAGCTATTGGCTATTGGAATCTTCTCTACCTCGTACATCCTAATCTTTATCATTAAGATGCCAATTAAATTTGCATGGTTAATTTCAGTGCTATCTCATTCTATGCAAATTTGTTGTTTATAAATGGCTAATGCTTTATCAGATACAGAGATTTAGTCGATTGTGTATCTGGTGAGTTCTTAAACACTCTCCATTTTAATATAGATTATATACAGAACTATGTGACTTGTTTCTTCCGCAACTGATTTAAAAAAAACTAATGAAAATAAATTTTATAAATTGTTGTTTGAGCCTATCCTGATGGGACTTAATAAATTTAAGATTCCAATGCAGTTGAATGTCCTGTGACAAACATTTTCTTCATATTTAACCAGCTTCGTTTAGTGATTTGGAACACCTAGAACTGTGTGTATTTTCTGCCTCCAATAGGGTATGGACGACCTTCAAAGCATAAGGGAAGAAGGGATTTTTGTCAAATATTACAGTTGCAAATGCCCTGATGTCTCCGTATGAAGAATTTGGAAGCATAGACAATGCACAACACTGTTATATCATAGGGCACCACAATTGCTGGATAATGGAAAGAATAAATCGGAAGCACAGGTTGATCAGAAAGATTTGAGGAGTGCTGTATAGGAGTGTGAAAGAGCCACTTTCTATAATGGATGCCATCAAAGAACAAAGTATAGAGGATCTTCATCAGGCCTTATAATTGTGGCTGCGCTAAAGACCTGTATGCAAGATGTGGTAATATAGAACGGGGCCTGTAAACTCTTTAAAAGATATATGCGTATTGTGGAAGCATAGATGAGACACGTGAACTTTTTGACGAAATCCCTCAAAGAAATTTGATCTCCTATTGCAATGACTGAAGGATATGCACAAAATGGATTTGATGAAAAGGCATTAGAAACTTTTAAGCAAATGGAACCGGCGAGTGTAAAGCCATACTCTTCAACCTCTACCAGCAATCCTCTGTAGCTCAGGCCAAAACTTGGAGCAAGGAATGGACACCTATCAAACTATATGGGACAGAGAAGGGCGTTCGAACTATTTGACCTAATGCCTAAAAGAAAATGTGGTAACATGAAATGTAATGGTTGCAGGATCGCACAACTGGATCTGTTGAAAAGGATTTAAAAACTTTCAAGCAAATGAAATTGGCAGGTGTAAAGGCAAATTCCACTATCCTTGCTAATGTATTGCCTGCCTGTGCCTGTGTAGGCTTTAAAACAGGGTATGGACTGCCATCCAACATTGCGAAGGGGAAATTTTTTGTCAGACATTCTAGTTGGAAATAATCTAATAGACATGTATGCATGAACAATTTTGACAAAATCCCTCATAGAGAGGTTGTATCATGGAATGCAATGGCTGTAGGATCACAAGAAATGGCTTTACAAACTATCAAACAACTATGATCAGCTAGTGTAGAGTCAACTCCAAGCAAAAGAGAATACCAAATATAAGACTTTGGGAGTATGAATATTTCTAATTACAAAATCTTGTCATTGTTAAACAAAATGAACAGATGCCTCTCTCGAGCAACCAACAACTCTATTTGCATACACACAGTTTGTGAGTTAGATACTTCATCTTACATGAAATAAAATGGTTGAAAAAACATTCATCATACAAATTTGGTTGATTCCATACATGCTTAGACTTATCTCCAACAAGAGTTTAAACAAATAGCGCTATTAATAAAAATTTCACCTAGATTTGGGCTTGGCTGTGTACTTACCTCTGCTCTGCTCTTTGACATAATGCCTCTCTCTCTTCTTGTTTTTCCTTCTCAACATCTCATGCAAATTTATAGAAAATTGCAACCTTTAGGGAGGATGTTCCAAGTCTTCAGTCAAGTCTTCATCTTAAATGCTTCCTCTCCATTTTCTAAGTTGCCATTCAATGCTTGTGGAAAAGGACTTGCAAATCTTCAATGTATCCTCAAATTTTCCAATGGTAATAAATTTTAAGGAGAAAATGGACTCATCTCATAAATTGGGGTCTTGACTTGAGGATGGGAGGGAAGGTTCCTTATTAATGCTCATTCTAGAAGTATCCTTACACCTTGTTTATTATTTTATTTTTAAATGAAACTATATTTCTCTCATTTAGTTTTCAACTTGAAAATTCAAATAAAAGAGTTGTGACAGATGATGACCCTACCATCATAGAAATCACAAGGGCATCATCCAATATTGAAAAGAGAGTAAACAATAAGGTGGTAGGGAAAATTACACATGCCCTATTGAATCCCCATGATCACATTTGCACTTATTACATTTATCAAACTTAGCAAGAGGAGGGATTTCAACTATATCTTCCACATCAAACATCCTCATAATAAATAGAATCATCAACCTTGGCATAAAGAGAAAGTTTAACCTTAAGTACCTTTTCTATCCTTCAAGCCTCTGTGCATGCAACTTGTTGTTCCTTCAGTATGTGAAAATACTCAAGGTAGCAATTGAAGAAAGACAAGTCATGTAAATTTTGGAAATATTGATAGAAATATGAAGAAATATTTCCCCACACATTTACTAATCTTAGAGGCATTAAGGAGGGATCTAGGATGATGAAAATTCAATTAAAAGAAGGTACAAAACCAAAGAGGAAAAGATCATATGTATTAAACCCTAACATGAAGACAAGAGTCAAAGCAAAGTTGGATGATATGTTGGCGACTGATATAATCAAGTAGATAGAAGATTCTAAATGGATTGGCCCTATGGTTGTGCAACATAAGAAAAAAGTGAGATGAGGATTCACATTGACTTTAGGGAACCAAATAAGGCTTGTATCCATGATTCCATAGATTGCTTAGTCTTATGGATGTCATTAAAAGCTTTCATTTTATTTCATTTCAATTGAAGGGCTCCTTCACCTTTCCATACACATGTCCCCATGTTCTCTCCATTAGTTTCTCTATAACCATTGCTTTATTTTCTCTTATATTGTCCTTAGTAATATTTGGGCATTATACTCATGGGATCAACCCTGCAATTATAGACTTGGCCCTTTCATATTCAAATTTTGGCCAACTTCTGCCTATTCAATTACACAATATTCAATTTGCTAATGTATGAATCCCAACATTTAAAAAAGAAACAAATAATGAATCACCTAAGAAGGTTAGAAATTCAAAATACACATTGGGTTATGACTTACACATGTGACACCATTCAGAAATTGATTTATATTCACTCCTTTGAGCCACCAAGTCTAGGGCCTAAGTGTGAGAATATTCACTATTTTTGTATCCTCATTCTTGGAGACATGTCAATAAATAAAAGTTGATTAAATATAAATTCCCATTGTTTATAGCATAGATCGGAATTAATGTACAAATCCTAACATTTAAGAGATAAAAATATGAATAACAACAGTGATAAGGGTGAAAGAAAGAAGATGAGTATAGATTTCGTGGAAGTGTTCCGCATATGGCAAATTTTGGTTGGAATGAGAGCTCGAGCCTAAACAACTGCCCATTTAGAAACGGGCACCCGTTATGAAATGGGTGCTAGCAAATGGAATGGGTGCCCATTTGAAAACGGGTACTCATTTTTGAAAAGTATATATATTTTTTTAAAAATAGGCACGTGACTTCATTTTAACAGCCATAGGCCGGGAAACAGTAGGAGAGCAGATGCCAAGAATAGGTACCCACATCACCTGACCCCACCGCCTACCTCTAGAACCTCCTCACCTCCTCCAGATTGGCTATCAACTGTCCCAAGTTGGTTGCCCATAATTTTCTATTGTTTTTTATTGTTTTTCGTTTTGTTTTTGTTGCTTTTTATTGTTTTTCACAATCTTAAATTATAAATGTTAAACCCTAAACTAAAAACACTAAACCCTAATTCATAAACCGTAAACCCTAATTCATAAACACTAAACCCTATTTCATAAACTACCTAGGTTTTATAAAACTTATAGGGTTTCTTTTATATAAGCTTAACAATAAATCTTTAGCAATGATACTTCAAAATCATTTGAAATTGTCTATATATTAAATTTCATGGACACTTGTATAAGAATATAAAATTTAGACAATTGTCATAGGTTGGTCCTATGGGTTGAAGAGTCGGGGAGCTATGAGAATGCCCACATTCATATGACATAAGGTATAATAGAAACTTATCAAGTTTTAAGGATTATCATACCTACCACTAAGAATGTCAAAGTTACCCTAGGAGAGCAACTAACTCATGTCACTTGATAACATTTTATCAAGTTTAAGGATTGTCATAACAACCACTAAGAATGTCAAATTTACCCTAGGAAAACAACTAACTCATGTCACTTAATAACCTAGAGGGTTGTTATCTAAGGTCAATTAGGATCACTTAACCAATGTCAAGATCCAAATCATCTAATAGGATTGTCATTAGGATGGGGAACAAAGAAGATAGTCATAACATGATAAGGTAGTTACCAAGGTCCTAACAAAGTTCATTGCACCATCATCTAAATCTTAACACTGCCTCAACATTTATATGACCTAGAAGGACTGCCACATCTTGTAAATCTAATCTCTTGTCCTTGCTATGGACTATTATGCATGATCATCCAAATTAGTTGTCACTAGAAGAACAGGACCATAGGACTACCACAATAAGGATATAGTTGTGTTGCTCACAACAAGAGAGGGCAATCATCCTAAACTAAGAAGAGAAGAAAATTAACAATTAAGAGACTATCATTAATGGTTGTCATGAGCATGTTAATGGACAATTAGTTTTCATATTAGTCATAACACTATCCTATTATTTACACAAAAGAACATATAGCAATGAGAGGATAGTCATTGGAGAACCTATCTTAGTCCTATAGTTAAGGACAGTCCCATGACACCACTAGATCTACCCCTTCCAAGGGACAAGCATTTCAACCATACAATGGAAAGAAAATGATATGTATCCTACAAATGCAATCATTTGGTCATGTTGTAATCCTCTCTCCAAACTATACAGAATCAGAATGGTGTTTGGATGAGCTCCACTTGGGCATACAAAAACCATTTGTAAGATGGCATGTAAAGCACACACATGGGAAAGGGGATAACATGGAAACACAAGTTTAGTAAGGAGTGGCCTATTCTAAAACCCGTAAGAACTTGAGAGGCTTCTTAGGACTTGAATTTAGGATACTATATAATATTTTTAAAGAGTTATGGCCACATGACAGTCCGTCCATGAACTAGGGTTTCATAGAACTTCTAGGGTTTCTTAAACATATAGGCTTAGCAATAAACCTTTAGCAATGATATTTCGAAATCATTTGAAATTGTCTATATATACGTTGAACTAGTTATACATGATAGGCTTGTTCTTCTAGTCTTCATGGCTTTCAATGATGTTGATGAGTCTCATAGTCCTAATATAATCAAATCAGAAGGTCATAATATTTAAAGACATCTTACAAATCATAAACTAAACTTGTGTAGGTTGAAACACACATTGCATTTGTCAACTTGTAATTTTCTTCATGAACATTCATTTACATAATATGCATTATTTCAATGTATGAATCTCAAAATTGGTGAATCGGTCTGGCGGGTGAAATCAGTGGGTGAGACTCCTCCTTAGATAGTGCAAGATGACTGAACAGATCTCACCCGTTTGTTTTATTCATTGTTTTTCTCACTCTTTCACCATTTCTTCACGTGCATTGTTCTCCTTTCAGGTATTTTTTTGGCGGGTACTCTCTCGAGGTGCCAAAATGGTTGGAAATGTTGTCTCACACCGTAAAAAAAACACGCTAGAAAATTTTCTAAACTCGTTGGTTGTTCTCACGGCGGGGAAAATACCATGTCAGAAAAATAAATATAGGGAATGTAATCTTTTGGTATGTGTTTTGGAACACAAAAGAGAGTGATATATTTTGCAAAGCCCCATTAAGAATGTTTTGGGAATTTTGTACTACAATATTGTATCGGTACATTCTCCTTATTAAAAACTCCCTTAATATTATCACCTAAAATTTTGAATTTGGATTAGTTAGTTTCCACCTACATTAAATGTTATCAATAACTATGTAATAGAACTAATAGCATTTAAAATCATTTTAGACATGCTAATGATGATTAATTTACACTTTGCAATTAGTAGTGTTTATGTTGACACTAGAGTTTGCAACACTCATAGCCTTATAGCAACTAAAAAGGTTTCACAAAACAAAGAGAACTAGAGAGAACTAAAATCATTATCATAAATAAAACATAAATTAAAATAAAATCAAAAACATTACTATATCATCACCATCGATCTGCAGCCTCCATTTCTGCTATGACATTCGCGGCCATTCTGTTTGTTGTAGATGATGGCGTAACACTTTCAAAACACTGACATATCCACCGCACTCCGCTGCTTGTAAAAATGTTTGGCCCTGCAATAGGTATAACATCAAGTTTGCAACGATAGCTTTTCCCTCTGCCATCAAAACCTAACCCTAACCTTCCCTCTGCCACCGTCCCCTCCTTCCTCTTCTGCACTCGCTCATCACGCACAAAACATAACCCTAACCTCCACATATATATATATATATACACACACTTCATACATTTGTATTTTTTTATTTGTTTTAGTTTTCTATGTCATATATGTATGCATATAATATAATTAATATTGTATCATACATCTACATACATTTTTGTTGTGTTTTTGTTTATTTTTATATCTATATATATTTATGTATTGGTACTTTATAGACTTAATACTTATATTAATAAATACTAGTATAGGTGTGTATTTTTAGTTTCTGCAAATTATTGCCGATAACATTCTACTTCTTAACATGCCACTGGAGAGTTTTAAGGAAGTGGAGGAACTGGAGAGTTTTAAGGAAGTGGAGGAAGGAGCCGCTCCCTATCACGCCTAAATTTAGGCATGTCATAGACAAACTACGGGCAGTTGGGTATAATTTATGCGTTAAACTCTTTAGGCAACCATTCTTCATATTTTTTTATGTTCTTGATGCCTAAACATTGCAGGCCATGACTATTTTCAAATGAATTTGTTTTGTTTATAGGCTACTATTCCACTTGAAGTTGTGCGAATATGAATATAACATTCTTCAGAAATGATTGCAGGCTAGAAGGGGCTCTAACTTGTTTTTAATGCAATAAAGTTAGGTCTGAAACGAATTAAATAGCTTAGTTCAATTTTTTTTTGGTCCTGTTTTGTCAAAGATTGTGCAGAAGATGGTGAAATTCTAGTTTTCAAACTGCAATACTAGAATTCTTTTCAGTAGATAAAAACCTAACTACCTTCTTCTTTCTTGCTATTATTATATTGAGATGCAGCAAGAGATCAGCCCAACAATCAGAAAGCAAGTATCTTTCTTCATTTCTTTGCATTAGGTTTTTATCTAGTTGATTATTTAATTTTTTAGGTTTTTATCTAGTTGATTATTTAATTTCTACACTACCTATCAGATGTTATTTCATGTCTGTTTTCTATAATTTTTTTTTTCTCTTGTATTGACTAACTTTTACGCCTTGTAGGGGAACTTCATGGCTCCACTGGAATAGAAAAACCCATGTAGCTTGACCAAATAAGACGAAAAAGTATGCTCATATCTGTCATTACGTTATGTACCATCTTTTCAGATAATGCATTTAGGGCATATGTTTATGGGGCTTGATGCCTATAATACTTATTTTTTCTTCTATTTTAATTAATGGAATTCTAATTCTAGCTATTCTTCCATGCATAGAAGGATTTTCCTTTCATGTTTCCTTTAGATTCTAATGGGATGAGAATATTATTTTTTGGCCTCTGCCTATGTTTCTACCAAACTTTGTCTGTATCATATTGTTTTCTGGAAACACATTTCTTATTGGTGTTTCTTCCATTTCTAAAAGTTTTTTCTGAATGTTTTCTCTAGCTCTGAGATGAGCTAAAAGGAACTATTACCATCAACAAAACTAATAATATACACATCATTTTGTTTTATGGATATCTTTATATTTTTTTAATTTTCTTCTACACTCGATAGTAATTCAAGTTGGCTTTTTGCTATTCTTGTTGAATGCAAAAATCTAGTAAGCCAAGCTAGCAGCTCTAGAAATGGTCTATATTTTGAAGCTATTTTATCATTCTTCTGTTTCTTTTAGAGGCATTTTTAAAAAGATCTTCAAATTTCTATTCGTTAAATCTAAGCCAACTATTTTTTGGCATTTATTCAAAAATTTACCCTAACGTAACTATTGTTAATATGTCCATAAAATGTACAATCTTTTAAAAGTTACTTCTAACTTATAGATGTAATCCTATAAGTATAAATACTACTAAATTATACACAAAATGTAAAATCTAAACAATAATTATTTTTTACATTTACTCAAAATCAGGTTTTTCTTTTACCCTTACCTATAATGCACAATCTAAATAGCTAGTATTTTCACATTTACTTGAAACTTAAGTTTTACCATAACCTGTAATGCACAAACTGAATAGCTAATTTATTCAAATTTCTTTTCCAGTTATAGCTTTAAACCTAGTAACATAAATATGGTTGAATTATGAATAAAATGCAAAATTGAAACCACTATCTATTTCACATTTACTTTAAAATTTTACCCTAAGGTCCATATTTCTAAATTGCAAATAAAATGAACAAACTATAGAGATGATATTTTAGCATTTACCTTAAATTTTTTGTTCTAAATTTTTATCTTCCAAGTAAATATTATTAAATTATCCATAAAATGTAGAATCTAAACCACTATGTATTTCTCATTTACTTTAAATCTTTACTTTACTATAAATATTCCTAGATTTTCATCAATGAAATTTTAACAAAATATAAATATTTCAAAAATTTCAATAAAATACACAAATTAAATAGATAATCTTTTCACATTTACTTTTAATTATAATCTTAATCCCAAAAAATAAATTTAATTAAATTATTAACAAAATGCAAAATCTAAACCACTATTTTTTCAATTATCTATAAAATGTACAACCTGACATCTGATCTTTATAGCTTTACTTTAAAATTACAGTTTTAACCCTAACATAAAAATATGTTAATTTTTTTTCATATTTTATTTTTCATCTTACCCTAACACAAATATTGTTAAATTAACCATGAAATGCACAATCTAAACATCTAAACTTTTCACATTTATTTAAAAATTTACAAAACTACACTACATAAATAAATATCGTTGAATTGTCCACAAAATACAAGATTTATCTTTCACATTTACCCTATAAACATAAATATCATTTAATTTGTTAATTTTAAAGTAGTTCAGTGTTCTAGTCTCAGGTGGTGATTATGAGGCTAGAAACACAAATAGAGTAATTATCTCCATACCTAGAAAATTGATTCATATTTGAAAAATATTTGCAGTGATAGCAAATAAATAAATTTGCAGTAATAGCAAATAGATTTTTAGTGAGAGCAAGGGCGCATTGGAGAAAAATTCCAGGAGAAATTGGGAGAAGAATTTCCAGAGGAGAATATTGTTGGAGCTCTGCCAGTAAGAGGCAAGTAGTTTATGTATCTCTTGATTTGTTGAAAATTAATAAAATTCCTCATCTGCAGTACTAGTTTTCCCTTCAGGGTTTTTACAGGGACAATTTGTCCAAAATATTGTTTTCATTATTTTGCATATTTTGTTTTTCTATCTCCGTGATTATTTGTGAAGTTGCAGCTGCATTATTTTTCAATATTAGCTATGAATTAATTTTCGGCAGTCAAACAATCTATATAAGATAGGAGATTAATAATCAGTAGCTGCAATAGAATTTTCACATGGTATCAGAGCAGATTTGAGGGTAGAAAAGGCTCAGTACAACCACAGGGAGAAAGAAAATAATAATAAATAAATAAAATACAAGGTTTATAAAACCTAGTTTGATCTCTTTAAAATTATTATTATTTTTTCTTTTGAGATGGCCTCAGTAGGTTTAAGAGATCAGGACAGATTGGATGCAGCCTCAAATTTTGGTGTCTGGAAAGCCATAATTTCTTTATAGTTGGAAGAGAATAGTATCAAGGAATATGTTACTACTCTTGTACTTGTACCTACAGATGCAACACATCTCTTACCATATAAGAAGGAAGAGGACAAGGCGAGGACGCTGATTCTTGATGGTGTTAAGGATCATATTGTTCCACATATTGCAGAGTTAGATACAGTGAAGATGATGTGGGACGCCATTCTAAATCTGTACCAGAATGCTACCATTAACTGGAAGCTGATTCTCAGAGAAAAGTTGAGGAATACCCGGATGAACAAGGGAGAAGACATTACAAGTTACCTCACCAAGCTTAGACTTGTTAAGGATGAGTTGGCAACTGTTGGAGACAAACCAAATGATGACGAGCTAGTATGAATAGCCCTGAATGGGTTTACTAGCAGTGGGATGTCTTTGTTCAAGTTATTAATGGACGAAACACCTTACCGAGTTGGGATCGACTATGGAGTGACTTCACTCAGGAGGAGCTTAAACTAAGTCTTGTCAGTGGAACCAATAGTAATAGTTAGAAAAGTGAGGTGGAACAGGAAAATGTTGCCCTAGCAAGAAAAGGGAAAGCGAAGAAGGGGTCTGGTAAAGGATCAAATCCAAAAAGTGAGAAGAAGAAGGACTTGTCTAAGATCAAATGCTATGGCTATCACGAGCTCGACCACTATGTCAGCGATTGCCCACAAAGGAAGAAAAATGGAAAGAAAGGCAAGAAGCAGATGGTAGCTTTAGCAAATGTAGATGAGCTTTCTAGTAGAATGGAGGATGAGTTTGCACTCATAGCTTGCCTAACTAGCCCAACCTTACAGGGTGTTTGGTATATAGAAAGTGGGGCATCATTTCATATGATAGGAGTTAGGGAGTACTTCTCCAGCTACAAGGAGGACATCAAATTCTAGATTCAGATGGGGAACAAGTCCAAGTGCAATCCAGTTGGGAGAAGGACTGTTCTATTTTAGAGGGAGAATGGCAAGTCTATTTCTATTCATGATGTGTTGCATATGCCAGGCTTGGGCATGAATCTAATTTCCCTATCTGTCCTTTAGGATAAAGGCTACAATGTACACTTTAGACGGGCGCATGTGTTAATCAAGAATAAGGATTGGAAATCACCCATAGCTATTGGAGTTAGGAGCAGTCGGCTTTATAGGTTGCAGTTTGATACTCCTAAGGCACTAGTGAGTAGTAGTAATCCTAGAGATCAAGGAGAGCTATGGCATAGGAGGATGGGCCATATACATCATAGAGCACTTAAATTGCTTTGTGAGATAGTGACAGGTGTTCCAAAGGTGAGCATAGAGCATGATGATGTATGTAAGAGATGTGTGTTGGGGAAGTTTGTGAAAGCAACTTTTCCAAGGAGTGACACTAGATGTAAGGGGGTTCTTGATCTAGTACATTCAGATATATGTGGACCAATGTCAATGAAGTCTCTCAGAGGATACGAGTACTTTGTTACTTTTATTGATGATTTCTCTAGGAAGACCTGGATATACTTCTTGAAGACCAAGGACGAGGTCTTTAGTCACTTCCAAGAGTTCAAAGCACTTGTGGAGAATTTGACATGAAGGAACGTAAAGGTTCTTTGGTCAGACAATGGAGGTGAGTACAAAGGGAAAGAGTTCTAGGAGTTCTGTACTAGGGAAGGAATCAAGAGAGAGTGGACCATTGCTTACAACCTGCAATAGAATGGGGTTGCTGAGAGGAAGAATCATTCTATATCGGAGGCAGTAAGGGCTATGTTGTATGACCAAGATATGCCACGTTACTTATGGGCAGAGGCATGGAGTACAACAGTATACATATAGAACATGGTTCCACATAAGGTATTGGGCAAGATGACACTAGAGGAGGCATTCTCAGGGAAGAAGCCAAATGTCAGTCACTTCAGGATATTTGGGAGTTTAGCATTTTGTCACATTCTAGGGCCTACACGTTCCAAGTTAGATCAAACTGCAGAGAGAGGGTACTTTGTGGGGTATAGTGAGACCTCAAGGGCATATCAGATATTTATTCCAAGGACTAGGAGGATTATAGTTAGGTGTGATGTCAAATTAATGGAGGACAAGGCATATAGGAGGTCTAGAGATTTGCCACCAGATGATCAAAATGAGTAGCCAACAGAAGCTCCAAGGATTGTTCAACCAGAACAGGGGTAGTGAAGCACGAGTACAATTACTAGTACAAGCACAGGCTCAGGTGCTGAGAGTTCGTGGAGTATAGAGCAAAAGATACAACAAATCCAAGAGATGCATCAAGAAGATATGGAGTTTGATATTTCATCCTCTATAGTTGACAGGAGGAACCGTGAGGTTCAAATGACACATAGGGATACTCAGGAGTTTGTGGGAACTCCTAGGATGAGTAGTAGACACTAGAAACAACTAGCCAGGTAGAATGACTATGTGGCATTGGTTAGTAAGTTGGTAGATAGCGAGCCTTCCAGCTATCAGGAGGCTACACAACAATAGGTGTTGCAAGATGCGATGGTTGAGGAATATACTTCAATAGTGCAAAATGATGTGTGGGAGGTTGTACCTAGACTGAGAGATAGGGTAGTGGTTGGATCATGCTGGATCTATAAGATTAAGCACGGTGCAGATGGTCTCATCAAGAAATACAAGGCAAGGTTCATGGCCAAGGGATTCTCTCAGAAGGAGGGAATAGACTATGAGGAGACATTCACTCCACTAGCCAGGTATACTTCTATACAAGTCGTAATCTCACTTGCAGCACATATGAGATGGCAGATCCATCAAATGGATGTCAAGACGACATTTCTTAATGGTGAATTGGTAGAGGAGGTATACATAGAACAACCAGAGGGCTTTGTAGCACACAACAGTGAAACCCACATGTGCAGATTGAAGAGAGCTTTGTATGGACTCAAATAGGCTCCCAGGGCATGGTATGAGCGCATTGATAGATACTTGCAGAGAATAGGCTTTGTGAAGAGTGAGGCGGATGCTAACCTCTACTAGTTGGTGGATGGGGATGAAGTTCTCATTCTTGTTCTATATGTGGAGGACTTGTTATTAACAGGTTCACTGAGGCTCATAGAGAAGTGCAAGAGGGACCTTGCAGCAGAGTTCGAGATGAAGGATTTGGGGCTTATGCACTACTTTCTAGGCATGGAAGTGTGGTAGATAGATGGAGAGATTTTCCTTCAACAAGGGAAATACTGCATTGAAATCTTGAAGAGGTTTGAGATGCAGGATTGCAGAGCCATGTCTACACCTATGATCATGAATTGGAAGAAGGTAGAATCATCCAAGGAAAAGGATGTAGACCCCACCTTATACAGGAATTTGATTGGATCTCTCATGTATTTGGTCAACACTAGGCCAGATATATCCTTTGCAATAAACTCTCTTAGTTCATGGTTGAGCCGAAGAGAGTGCATTGGACAATGGCAAAGCATGTGTTGCAGTATTTGCGTGGTACAATCGAGTATCAGATCAGATATGCTCGAGGTGATGGTATACTGATGCAGATTGGGTAGGTAGTATAGTGGACAGGAAAAGCACTTCAGGGTGCTGCTTTAGTTTGGGATCAGGCATTGTCTCTTGGTACATCAGGAAGCAAAAGTCCATGGCTCTGAGTTCTTCAGAAGCATAATACGTAGCAGCTAGCATGGCAACATGTGAGGCTATATGGCTTTGAAAGTTGCTGGTAGCCTTCTTTGGTCAGAGGGTTGAGACTACGGTGATACACTATGACAATCAGAGTTGCATCAGATTATCTAAGAATCCAGTGTTTCATGATAGGTCTAAGTATAGAGACATCCTCTTCAGAGATAAGTTGGGTGTTATGTAGAACACCTTCCTTGCTAAGAGGGAGTGTTAATTTTAAAGTAGCTTAGATAGGTGTTCTAGTCTCAGGTGGTGATTACGAGGCTAGAAACACAACTGGAATAATTATCTCCATACCTAGAAAATTGATTTCTCGAGAGACTTCTAGACATTAGGGTTTGTTAGAGTCTAATTAATCTTAGCCATTGATTAAGATTAAATCATGGCCATTGGTTTTCAATGAGCAGATTATAACAGAGGATCAATGGGCATTTGGAGAGCACAAATCTAAAAAACATTTGTAGCAATAGAAAATAAATAATTTGTAGTAACAGCAAATAGATTTGCAGTGAGAGCAAGGGTGCAGTGATAGTGTTGGAGACAACAGTAGTGGAATTTCTGCAAGAGAAATTGGGAGAAGAATTTTTAGAGGAGAATATTGCCAGAGCTCTGCCAGTAAGAGGCAAACAGTTTATGTATCTCTTGATTTGTTGAAAATTAATAAAATTCCTCATTTGCAGTACTGGTTTTCCCTTCGGGGTTTTTCTAGGGATAATTTGTCCAAAATATTGTGTTCATTATTTTGCATATTTTTTTTTCTATCTCCGTGATTATTTGTGAAGTTGCAGCTGTATTATTTTTCAATATTTTCTGTGAATTATTTTTTGGCAGTCAAATAATCTATATAAGATAGGAGATTAATAATCAATAGCTGCAATAGAATTTTCATAGAATTGTCCACGAAAATACGAGATTTGAATGACAATTTTTATATTTGCGTTTACTTTTTAGTAAATTTGTGCCCCTAACCTGTAATTTGGATTTTTTTTGGGAGGAGCCGACATGGCTTTGTGATAGACCTTGCAAGGAGGATTCGACAGCTGTATGAGGCACATTGGGATGGGAACTTCCATAGAAGATCCAGTCCTTGCAAATCCTCCTAGATTATTTTTTATTGTTTGATTCTAGAATATATTTTAATAACACATTCTCATTTTACACTTGATTGCGTGATCTGTGAAATAATTTATAATGCATATATTCAAACTGAGATTACCCTATGCAGTGCCTATGGTTATGGCAGAAATCTAACATTAAATGTAGAATCCAAGTTTTTCAATTTTCCGTATTCAATGCAAATATTACAACACTGTCAACTCTAACTTAAACCCAAAAATTAACAAATTTCAAGATTATTATAAAGATATTATAAATTTCAAGATTATTATAAAGATATTATAAATTTCAAGATTATTATAAAGTTATTATATTATCAACATTGTTGGTAAAACTAAGCAAACACAACAAATTAAAACACAACTATTCATGAACATTTTGGCAGAAACTTCGCTACTTTGCAACTCTTGTTATTAGATTTGATTTGTTTTTGTGTTATATAGTACTTATAATTTAATTGATATTATATTATATCAATATTGTAAGTTTGTGATATTGTATTATATATCCACATTTACATTTTTATTGTGTAATTGACTATTTTTGTGTTTGTTGTTTTCTTTTTCTTTTGTAGGGGGCACTCCTCATATATATATATATATGCTTTGCTACATGTATAGACTTAATACTTATATTAATACATATTAGTATAGGTGTGTGTATTTTTAGATTTGTTTTGTTTTATGTGTTGTATATGTATGTACTTATAATACGAGATTTGAATGACAATTTTTATAGTCACGTTTACTTTTTAGTAAACTTGGGCCCCTAACCTGTAATTTGGATTTGTTTTAGGAGGAGCCGACATGGCTTTGTGATAGACCTTGCAAGGAGGATTCGACGGCTGTATGAGGCACATTGGGATGGGAACTCCTGTAGAAGATCTAGTCCTTGCAAATCCTCCTAGACTATTTTTTATTGTTTGGTTCTAGAATATATTTTAATAATACATTCTCATTTTACACTTGATTGCGCGGTCTGTGAAAGAATTTATAATGCATATATTCAAACTAAGATTACCCTATGCAGTGCCTATGGTTATGGCAGAAATCTAACATTAAATGTAGAATCCAAGTTTTTCAATTTTCAGTGTTCAATGAAAATATTACAACACTGTTAACTCTAACTTAAACCCAAAAATTAACAAATTTCAAGATTATTATAAAGTTATTATAAATTTCAAGATTATTATAAAGTTATTATATTATCAACATTGTTGCTAAAACTAAGCAAACACAATAAATTAAAACACAATTATTCATGAACATTTTTTCAATAATTTTGCTACTTTGCAGCTCTTGTTATTACATTTGTTTTGTTTTTGTGTTATATAGTACTTATAATTTAATTGATATTGTATTATATATCCACATATACATTTTTGTTGTGTAATTGATTATTTTTGTGTTTGTTGTTTTGTTTTTCTTTTGTAGGGGGCATTATATGCTTTGGTACATGTATAGACTTAATACCTATATTAATACATATTAGTATAGGTGTGTGTATTTTTAGATTTGTTTTGTTTTATGTGTTTTATATGTATGTACTTATAATAATATAATTGATATTGTATTATATATCATTTGATTTATTTTTGTTGTTATATCTAGGTTTATATGTGTGGGGGCATTTTTTGTCTACGCCTGATTAAAATTTTCATTCTTAGTTCGTGGGGTTCTCCTTTTTATAGGTTTGGTTTTACCTAATGCAATAGATAGGGGTCTTATCTTTTTGTTGAAGCCAATCAAAATATATATTGCCCACCCCGACTACTAGTATAGTTGTTGTCCATCGCTCACTGTACTGCCTTTTGGTATGTATCGCCCCCTTCCCTTGGAACTCTAGATTCCAAAGATCCACCAGACGAAAAACTCCATTCCACACTACTGCTGAGTCATTGGACTCCTCCCCCAAATTTGGTTGTGGATTACATCGGGGAAATTCCACCTGAGCTAGGCAGATAGATAGACTCCTTTCCCACTACTGAGAAAGAGTAGGGAATAAAATGATTAGACCCATATATAGTAGTAGGGCAGTGCTCTGGGTACTTAAAGTCTTCCCACTACCAACCAGCATACATCATCTGGCTGGGTCTTGCTGGTATCAACAACTAGATCGATCCCATGGAAATGGGAACAACAACTCGCTATGGCTCTTGGCCCAGATAATGTTTGCCCCTATTTATCCATATCCATACGTGGCTACACGTGACAAAATGGGAACATAGTCCTAGGCTGCAGTGAATAGATCAGATCGAGAGGTCATTCCGTCCCTTGTCCCTAATCGGAAGAAGATGGGTATTCCATTTACAATGTTGCTTTGATTTGACCCAGTTGGCGAGCAATCCCAATCTGCTTTCGGCAAAGGAAGGAGGCAGCACTTTTTTTCTTCTCCACCAAGCATGGGAGTTTGGGGATCATTGTAGGTTGGTGGCCATCCGAGTAAACTCTGATTTGATCCACTGGCTGGGAGGCACCTACCTCATCACGATCGGAAGGAGAGGTTCACCATGATGTTTCTGGGTAAGGAATAGAGACAATGCTTGGGTGAGGCATTCATACGCTCAACCTCTCTGCTGTGAGATTGAGGCCTATCTACAGTATGGGAGATCGAGGGCTTCCTCAACTTCCTAAAGTCAGTCAAGTTCCCCGACCGACCGAGTACCCCCGGGGCCCTCTCCCCATTGCCCTATCTATTTCTCTTATAGAGAGGTGGGGGGTGCCCCCTACTATGGATAGGGTGGATAGTTTCCCTCATCCCCCCTACTATGGATAGGCTACCTCCACCTCTACCTCTAAAGAAGTAGGGTGGGGGTAGGGGTTGGGGGGTTGAGTGATGAGAATTGGATCGTTCCTTCGAGAATTGGCTCCATACGCCCAACTCTTTGTGCCTTCCTTTCTCCATACTTTTACAGCTCTTCATCTTATTGGATTTGTAGTAGACTCCTATGATAGACTCTCATCATTAGAGAAGTTGATCCAAAATTCATATTGCACTTTGTTTCACATCATATGTAGAGTAGATCGTTTAACACCTACGGCACAAACCAATTTTTTACCCATCAACCCTAGTATCATAGGTGACCGAATGACTATCCCCTAATTACTAGACCAACCTGCTATGATAATTCCATATACACCTAGTGAGGATATTGCAAACGGATGAAGTATACCTATGTCCAGATCTGACGATACCATACCATAATCAAAAGGTACAACGGCCTAGGCATAGATGTCACCACTGGAGCTAGTCTAGATAGAGAGAAATTGGCACTACTTGGTGGAATAGGTTCTTTTATATCTGATTTCAAACCATCTACTAGAGGTTGTAACAATCTAAATGATCCAACTACATTGGGACCCTTTCGACATTGTACGAAAGCCATTACTTTATGTTTGGATGACACTGAGAAGGCTACTCCTGGTGGAAGTGGTATGATCATTTTGGGTATTTCCACTAGAATAGCAATGTACGTTTTTGATTTCCTATTCACTAAGGGGTGATCATGCATGAAACAATGTCAACCCAAAGAATGGGACCTATTCTTGAGGGGAAAGGTGATTTCTAAAAGTCAGCTCACCCCCCACCGCTATAGGTGTGGGTGGGCTATAGCGGGCTTAGCCAAATTATTTCAGCTCTTCAAAGCCGGGACGACCACTATGGATAGGGCATCAATCCCTCTCCTCCCTCTCACCTGCGTTACGAGAGAGGTTGGTGATTCAAGTGCTCCCGTGGATCCAAATGTCAGCCCCATGCTTTTGAACCAGCATGGGGGAAGCCCCAACTAAACTGTAATTGGGGTGGGTGGGAGGAGGAGAGGTATAAGGCTCAATCGGCCCCTACTAGCACTATATATCATGGGTTAGATCTGGTCATTTTTATTGCTGGGCAGGGAAACTGCCCCCCCACCCCCCTCGATGAAATTGGGGTGGGTGGGAGGGCCCCTGAGAAACCATTATAGCAAGGGAGGTTAAGTTCGAGGCACCATAGGGGGGAAGATATAGGGTGGGAAGCCTATGCGGTGGGAGGGAAATGGCCCATACAGGAATATATATTATTATGGGAGGATGCCTATGCAAGTGGGTGGGAAACAATAGTTTGGTGGGAGGTCGTAGCCCCCCACAATAATCAGGGGTGGGTGGTGTTGATGATTATTTTTACAAGGTCATAACAATAGTTAAAATTCACATAAAATGAACCTAACTGACTTGAAAGATATGAAGAAAGTGATTGATATTTTCTTAATCCCAAGTTTAATATGGTCAGGTCTTGACCTATTGGGCAAATTCAGTAGGTTGATGTGAAGCTGTAATGTTCAAGGGGCCTTATGTGATTTAGGGTTTCTTGATGATTTACTGGACTCAAACTATGCAAAAGATCATAAATATCAGCATGTTGTTCATTCTTTTGCATAAACTTGTTACTTTATTATAAAGTTCTATATGATTTATATTATTGCAAACTTTTCCTTTCAAATATTATGAAAACTGTCTACTATCAACTCTGCTATTCGTGCTTTTTTCAAATATGAGACAATTTCCTTTAAATTTCTACATTTTAAGCTAAGTATTTTCATATGGGTTGGGAAAAGTTAGAAAGATCTAAACTAAACTTCATTCATTCTACCAAAGGATCTAAATGTTCTGTTATGCACTTTGTAATTAATAAAACAAATTGATCAAATCCACAGACTAAACCTTAAATGTAAATTCTGAGCATTTTCATGAATATACACCTAAGATTGCAAGCTTTAAGAGATAAGGTTTCAAACACAATGAAGAGCTAGAAAACACTCAGAAGATAGATACAGAATTCTAGATTCAATTGTATTAGAAATAGACAGTCATACAAGATTTACAATGTCTAAATGACTCTTAGCTTCATTGATCAAATTACAGAAAAACTTATAAACTTTATAGATATAGTAAGGAAGCAGGATGTTCCACGCGTTCCTTTTTGCAGACATAGGTGACTTCCATCTAGTTCTAAACTAAAAGCTCCCTCTATTCTAAATGTTGAGATAAATTACAACTGCTAGCTATTTTCTAAAAAAAATCCCTATGTAAAGTATTACAGTGTAAAGGGGGCAATATATAGCTATGACCATCCCCAATACAGTCTCAAAACCCTAGTTAAACAATGGTTCAAACCTCCAGTTACAACATCAACGATGGAGAAATCCCACCCCAAAATATCTTTGAGCAACACACTCATCCTGGGCGTAAGATGCCCTTTTGGAAATCCTAACAACTCAAAATATCTTCTGTTGCTCATATAATTGTGTTTCTCCATCTGCATTTTGTCCTTGTATTGAAGGCCTTGACTCCCTTTGTCTCCTCATGATCTGATGTGATTTGATCCGCCGCCCAATCAGAATGTTAGATTGGCCATTAAAGCTCTGCCTTTAATATCTACCTGCACGTCGCCATTGCATTGGCAACTCCACATTTTCTAGCTATTTTGAAATAGCCCCGGCAATCTACAATAAATGAGAAGGAATAAGCACCAATGTTTAATAAATCAGCAAGAAAATTTAGACATTTGTATTGAATCAGGCTCAAAGCGTAAACACAAATATCGGGTCCTGAAACAGTGATCAATCGCATATCTAAATGCATACACAATGTTAAAAATGGTCAGGTCAACCATCATTGACCAAAAAACATGCTATCGGGCTCCAAAATAACTTCAAGAACCTATCGCTTCACTTTCCTGCCCTTTTCGTTGCATCTCGAGAATGTATGTTCAATTCCTTGTATATCGGGCAATGTATGTTAGATACATACAAGCATATAACATACATTGATTTTTCTATTTTGAACTTTCCATTGAAATCCGCCTTGTACATTTTGTGTTCCATATCAGCTTGTATATTTCAAACATACAAACCCCAATATGCATTTGGTGGACCTATCACTCTTTATAAACCATGTTTTACTTACTTTCAGCTCCGGGACATGTATGTAATACTTTTATATATTGGCTTGTATGTAAGATACATACAAATGCCTTTGTATGTCCCCGTCGGACTTCAACTCCTTATAGATTGTAATCTATTAACCCTTTCGAATCCGTGATGTATAAAACACAATGCATCCTTTGATATGCTTTCAGACGTGATGCATTGTATTAACCAGATTTGAACTTCTTCCCAGTTCCACCTTGCATATTTGCAATGTACAAAGTGCAATGTATCTTGTAATATACATTCGAGTTTGATACATTGCATAAATCGGATTTCAATTTCTTTCAGATTCCGGTGCTTGTATGTATTAAGCAATGTATGTTTCAAAACATACATACAAGCGGCGGAATATACAACAATTACTTCCCATTTGATAGCCTCTTTAGATCCGCGTCATGCATAAAGCAATGCATATCATAATGCACCTTTCAGTTGTATGTGTATAGTGCCTTGTATATAACCCTTTGTATGTTTCATTTGTATGTTAAAAAACATACAAATGCCAAAACATACAAAGCAACGAACATATAACAAATCAACCTCCTTTAATAACTTTTCGGGTTCACACGATGCATACCTCGTTGTATGTTGCGTAATGCACATCTCGCATTGTATGTTACTTAACATACAAGCCTGCCTACATACAACCATTTAACCCTGTTTCATAACATTTCAGGTCCGTGGCTTGCATGTAGCGCTTGTATATTTGTCTTGTATGTTACGACCTGCCAAACATACAAACGTGAGATATATGCAATGGATTTTAAACACTTATCCATTTCAACACTAAACTATTTCGGGTCTACCTTCTATGTATACATAGAACCTTTATTAAAATGCATACAACGAAAAGGACATACAACCGACTTTGTATATGAAAGCAATATACAAAGGGTCTTGTATATCGACCCAACATACAAAAGGGATTGTATATGCAACATGCAAGCGACCCAACATGCAAACAACCTCGTATATAAACCCGATTGCAAATGCATCTAAGTATAAAAATGACCCTTGCACATACAATCGACCTTGTATATGGATAGCGATATACAAAGGTCTTTGTATACAAGCGAACTCGCATACAAAGGGCCTTGTATATGCAACCCAATATACAAACAGACTTGTATGTGCAAACAACAAACCCTTCCCTTGTACTCTTTACCAAAATGCTCATAACCTGCAAAATATGGCAAATTTTAACATGGTTCAAAAAGCAACCCTAGCTCATTTTTGACAAGGAATCCAACCATACTATGCCTTGGTACGGAAATGTAGTTTTTCTCTAATTTTTACAAAGTTTGCATTTTTCACCCTCGTTTTCCCTTTACCAACAAACAGACCCACACAAACAAAACAAAAACAAAGCCACAACAGGGGTCCTTATTTTGCTAAGGAGTAAAGTGGGGCGTGTTGTGAACATCACAACAACTAGCAACCAAACAAAATAATTAAATTCAAACCATTAAATAAAACCAAATGAAATAAATTCATAACTTCCAACTATCTTTCTTGCAAATCATTATCCAACTTGAGACCTAAGGTATTCAATAAGGTGCATGAATTTTCATATTTAGTTTAAGTGAGTGCACGTGATTAATTATCCTCATCTTGAAGATTGGTTGAATAAATCAGTGACTGATAGTAGCCTATGTAGGTGAGGATCTTCCCTCATAGCCAACTGGATAGAGCCTTGCTACCAGCAGGCGTCCATAGCCCCGACAAGGTTATCATTACAATTCACCTAAGTAGAGCCCCACTGCCAGCGAGCGTCTATAGCCTTGGTAGAGTTACTTAGATGGCTTAATATAGATTTTTAGTAAAATCCATTTTATTATTTCATTTATTTATTATTTATTTTTTTATTTGATAGAACTTCATAAGATATTGCATTTGTAACTCCATGATGCAAGGAGTGGTCACTTGCTAAAATTAAGATGAGAATTGTAATGGTAGCAAGGGTGACCTCTAATTTTTCACCTAATATCTACATTGGTAGGTTCAACAAACCCAAGGATTTTAGGTGTGTCATTGTGAGAAACCTTCCTTGAATACTCAACCCACTATTATTGAATACAAAATTTAACAAGTAAAAAAACTTTCTACATTTATGACAGTCACAACAAGTTATGCATAAATTGCAAATAATTAACCTAAATGATCTAAATTTTCTACTATTTTTCAATGGTTGTTGGTCTGCTCCTTCATACTCCAAAGAAAAACAAACATCCCTGCTGAGGAAACACAACAAAGTAAAGAAAACAAGCAGACTGTACAAACAAAAGAAAGCAAAAACACAAAGAAAAACAAAACAAAAAGAAAAACAAAAAAAAAAAGAAACAAAGACAAAGCTATACAAACAACTAACCTACAAAAGGAAACAAAGAAAAAAGAAAAATAGAAAACAAAGCAAAAAGAAAAACTATACATTATTTACACTATGATATAGAGAAACTGAGTGCCCTTACCTAAAGCCTGAAAGTAATGTTTCAAGTGTTGGCCATTAACTGGTAATGGCACATCTTCTCTAGTCAAGGTCTTGAGTTTAAATGTGTTGTCTCCAATTATTTCTGAGACTTGTAATGGACCTAACCATAGTTTGTCAAATCTTCCATGATGCCCTTTCTTTTCATGTGCTTTATCCCAGCATAGCACTAAGTTTGATATCCTAAATGTTTTGACTCTTTCTCTTTTATCAAACCATCTTTTAACTACTACTTGATGTTTGGCAAACTTCTCAATGGCTTGATCTCTTTTCTCATGTAGTTGTAACATTTGTACTATCTTGGCTTCTCTATGATTATCAAAGCCTAAATACTCATTGGCAAACTTCTAGATTGGTATTCTCAAGTTCACTAGAAGTATGGGATCAGTCCCATACACTAAATGATAAGGTGCATTGCCTAAGTTTGTCTTAAACTTGGTCCTATCTACCCACAATGCATACTTCAACAATGTATTTCACTCTCTAGGACTCTTTGCAATTAGCTTCTTGATTATGTCTAATAAAATTTTGTTTGTACACTCAGCCAATCCATTGCCTTGAGGATAATAATTTGAAGAAAACTTTAAAACAATCCCATATTTAAATGCCCATTCAGAAAATTTTAAAGAAGAGAAAGCAGGGCTGTTATCACATACCAATGAATAGGGAGTTCCAAACTTGGTTATTTTGTTTTCTTCAAGGAACTTGATAACTACATCGGTCGTAGAGAACTTGCAACATGTGGCCTTAGTCCACCTTGTACAATAGTCCGTCACCGTCAGTATAAACTTGTATCCTGCAAAAGATGGAGGATTGATGACTCCAATGAAATCCAGGCTCCATTGTGCAAATGGTCTAGACTCAATCACTAGCTGTAATGGATTGGCTTGATTTCTTCCCTTATTTGTTGTAGTCTAATAGGTGTGGCAACTTTTAATGTGACTCTCTACATCTTTAAACATTGTAGGCCAATAATATCCTGCCCTCAGTATCTTGTGTGTTGTGACTAGATGAGAACCCTGGCCAGTTCTGTACTTATCATGCAATTCTGTCAACACCTTATCTGCTTCAACTCTATTTAAACATCTCAAATAAATTCCTTCATGGTTCTTCTTGAATAGAAGACCTCCTTGTACCATATATTTTTGTGCTTTAATCTTCAAAGCTCTCCTTTGAGAAGCTTTCATCTTTCTTGGGTACTTCCCTGATATTAGAAAAGTGTTTAACATCATACCAGCCTAATGTGTCACAAGAATTCAACACATACTGTTGTTTTATCAAATCTGGGTCTATGTTTGCTATAGTCTGTACTAACACTTGCCCTCTGACTAGCTTGATTGGAATGATTTCCAAATCGAACTCCTGCAGTGTGGTGATCCATTTGGCCTTTTTTTCTCCAGGCTCATTCTGCATCAGCAGCATCTTTACTGCTACGTCTGGTACTATGGCTTTGATTTGGCTGCGCAAGATATAATGTCTAAATTTTTTTACGGCTCTCATTAGTGCAAATGCTTGTCTTTTTGTATCAAGGTATCTCAGTTGTTCATCCTTCAGCGGTGTGCTCATAAAAGCTATGGGCTTTTCTTCATTGTCTTCACCCTTTTGCGTCAAGGCAGCCGCAAATGAATGGGAGGATGGAAAGGAATATATGTAAAACGACTTTGTGTAGTTTGGACTTGTTAGCATAGGAGCATCAGAAATGGCCTTCTTAATATCTTCAAATGCCACTGGGGTGTCCACTCTATCTTCGCATCCTTCTTCAACATGGCGTTCAATGGTTGCACAATTTATGCAAACCCTGTAATGAACTTCCTGACAAAGTTAATCTTACCAAAAAATGATTTTCATTCTTTCTTGCTACTTGGTAATTGCAATTTATTTATTCCTTCTATTCTATCAAGATCAATAGATATTCCATTTTCAGAAATGTCATGTCCTAATAATTTACCTTCTGTTACTCTAAATGAACATTTCTTAGGGTTAAGAGAAATCCCGTACCTCTCACATCGTTTAAGTATTTTTCTCAGATCCTCAGCGTGAGTGGATGCATCTTTAGAATACACAGTCAAATCATTCATATAAACAACAATGCACTTACTTGATAATCCACAGAATGCAATATCTATGGCTCTCTGAAAAGTGGCACCTGCATTAATCAGACCAAAAGGCATTCTTCTATATGTATAATTTCCCCATTTACAAGTGAAGGCAGTCTTTAATCTATCTTCTCTATCTATTAAGACCTGGTTATATCTTGAGAAACCATCTAAGAAAGACATCATCTTTGCCCCGTTGATTGCTTGCAGCACTTCATCTATTGGAGGCAACGGATAATTATCCTTTTTAGATGCTTTGTTCAAATTTCTAAAGTCTACACATAACCTGATGTCTCCATTTTTCTTTCTCACTAGTACTAAGTTAGCTACCTAGGCTGAATGTCTGACTGGTAAAATTATTCTAGCAGATAGTAATTTTTTAACTTCCTCAAAGATTAAATGCTCCAAAATGGCATTCATAGGCCTTTGTTTCTGCCTAAATGGTTTAAGATCAGGTCTCAAAGGTATCACGTGAGTTATGATGGACGTATCATGTGTTTTCAAGTCTTCATACGTCCATTCTATTATGTGTTTGTATTCTTTTAGAACGTCTATAATTTCATTTCTTAATTTCTCAGAGCAAGCCTTTCCAATTAGTACATTCTGTGGGCTTTGATCTGTTCCTAAGTTGTATGGATCACACCTTCCCCCTTCATTTTTGGGTAAGTCCTTCTGTCTTACTACCCCATCAAAGTCAAAAATATGTTCTAGCTCAATTACTCCCTTGGGTAAGAAGTTACTTTTCAAGTGGGTTATATCTTCTTCATCCCATGTTACCTCAGGCCTTTCTTGTTCATCAATGATTTGAGCTTCAAATACCTCATTGCATGTTATAAAATCTACAATTTGCTGATCCCCTCCAAATACCTGAAAATGTGTAACATTATCTGGGATACTGGGAACATTAACTAATTCAACAACAAATCATTTCAATCCTGACAGTGTCAAGGGCTTTAATGTGCTAGCAGCAACTGCCAGTGCATTTGGTCTATGGTTCAATTCTCTAGGGATATGCTCTATGTTGAAAGCATCAAATGAATCAATTAAATCCCACACCCTATGCCTGTAACAAATCAATTTCTTGTAGTTGCATGCATACAATTTTCTTACTTGCCTGACTACTAGTTTGGAGTCTGAAAATACCCTGATCATCTTTACTTTCTTCTTGATAGCCATAACAAGTCCGTAAACCAAAGCCTCATATTCGGCAATATTGTTGGTACAAGAAAACTAGAGCTTGTATGCTGCTAGATATGACCTACCTTGAGGATCTATAAGCTCTACGCCTGCACCTGCACCTTGTTTTGATTTAGACCCGTCACATTTTAGTGTCCACATGCCATCTTTGTTCTTTTGGCCCTTTACTTTGGCATGTTTCACTTCTTCTATCACATGTGGGGTGCTATCCTATTTATTCATAGGTAACTCATGTTGATCAACTTGCATATTTATATTTTCAGTTTGTAAATCAGAAAGACAACTACCCTTGTCCCTTGTTCCTTCTTTTAATTATGGGATCAATATACCTATGTTGTTCTGAAAGTACCTCTATGGTAGATTAGGATTGACCCCTCCCTCTTGTAGCCCTACTCTCTTTGTAAATTTTGTGTATTGATATTCAATAATGTCCCTACACATTCCACAACTTTCCTCGGAATATGGCCTATTATGAACTCTACACTTATCTTTGTATAACTTGCATTGAACTAGAATATTTTGTTCCATGCACTTTTCCATTTCTTATCTAATGACTTGACCAAAATTATTCAGTGCATTATTTTCTTCATCAGAAGAATTTCCTTCAGACTCAATGAATAATTTTGTTTCCTTGCTGACATGTTTTTCTCTAAAATTCAGCATTAAGATTTCTTCAATTTGTACTCCCTTGTTAGTAATCCTATAAACACCAAGCTCAACAGCAGCATATAATATTTCATTAGTCCTATTATACTCTGTTATCATGTGTTTCATCCTAGGCTCTACCTCTATCCTGATCTGATTTGGGAAACCTCTCCAAGGTAACCACATATGTGAAAAATTAGTGGCCATATATCCATTCAGTGTTTTGGACTAGTCCCTACTCAGCAACATTCCATAGTTCGTGGGTATATCCACTATTTGAATGTCAATGAATTGGCTGACTCTAGGGTCTGAGGCCAACTGCATTTGAATGTTCATTAGTTCTCATATCACACTAACCTCAGTTTTATCTAACTGTGTAACAACTTTGGCAGATTTAGTGGGCATCAGCCCTAAGGTTTTGCATATTCCTAAGGGCATTACATTGGCTGATGCACTAGAATCTACCATACAATTATGTATGTTCTTTCCACACATTCTAATAGTTAACAAGAAAGGAGGAGCATCCCTCTTATCAACATACATTACTACATTTGTGTTGGAAGGCTGCTCAACTTTCTTACTTTTTTCTTTAGGCTGTGAATCTTTATTAGGAACATTCATACCAACAGAAACCTCATCTGTCATAGATGTATCCAAGGAATTTATAAAAGTATTTCTGATCCTTGGAGTTTTCAGTAATTCACACAGAGGTATACTGACCTTGATTTTCTTTATCTCTTCTGACAAGTAACTCATCAATCTTATTGTCTCTACTATTTTTGTTTTACTTGTCTGGACCTTTTGTGCTATTGTTCCATTGTTTGCATGTTGATTAGATTTCAGTATGGCAGGATTGTTGCTAGCATTCTAATATGGGGGAGTATTAAAATTGTTAGGAGGAGTGGAAGTAGTGAAAGGACCTCCTGGCCTAGTGTTATTCCTCAAGTTGTAGGTGTGGTTCTTGTTTGTCTGTTGAAAAGCCTGCACCTCTTCTGTTTCATTTAACACCTCATTTTCAGTTTCAAAGGGAAACTGAAATGCATTTAGTACAAAGGCTGATTCAAGATATAGATTTTCACAACAATAAGGTTCATCCTCTAAAAATTGATCCTCTTTCTCTTCGGCAGTTGCAAAGGTAAAAGTTTCTAAGACTAAAGCTATATCATACCCTGAGGGCACTACTTCATTACCTTTGCGAATGAGAAACTCAAAAGTGGGAGGTTACACATCTATATTAAAAATGCTGGCTGCTAAATGGAACTGAGGATAATCCAGCTCAACATGGGCACTGGTGTTATGAAACCTACACCAATTCTTCAGTGTTGTATTGGCCATTTGGATGCCAACTGTTTGCTTTGTATCCTGATTATCTATATTCTCAAAAGGAGAAGCTAGAGTGCCATTGTTTGGCCCTATGTTCCATGTCTTAGGTGGCCTAGGCTGATTTTGATTTCTGTTATTATTACCTCAGGCCCGGTTATCTACCATAGGTCTTCTATTTTGCATTGGTTGCCCTGGGTTATGACCTTGATGCTGATTATAGTTCTGGTTTTGATTTGAACTTTGACCCTGGTTGTTATTCTGGTTATGGCTCTTATTGTAGTTCTGATTGTAATTTTGATTATAGCCTTGGTTGTGATTTTGACTGTATCCCTGGTTGCCTCTACCATAGAGATTCTCATTTCTTAATTGTGTTACTTCAGTGGTCAATCTTTTTAAGTGTGCATTGATTTCTTTGATTTCTTCTCTTTCTTCCTGTGCTTTTGCCACAACTGTATCTCTAGGAGTTTGGAAGAAAGATTGACCATTACCCTAATTATTATGGGCAATGTTACCAGTATAAGGGGCTATGGTTCGGATTGGGGTAGGATTATACACAGGTGTATATGTAGGAACTAGATTAAAAAATGGAGTATTATGTGTAGGGGCTCCATTCCATCATTGTGTTTGACTTTGCATCCCAAGATTTCCTCCATTAGGAAATGGGTTATAAGTTGTTTGTCTCATCTCCTGATTTATAGAGGCTGCCTCCTTATAGGCTTTGGATATTGTATCTATGTTAGGCTTTCTTGTGAAAAACATAGTAGTTAATGGATCTAAGGCAATATAATACATGGCTAGCAATGTATCTGCATTTACTGTATATGGAGCTACTATTCTAGAATAAGCCTTTTGAAATCTATCATTAAAATTGTTAATTAGCTCTCCTTCACCTCTCTTTATTGTAGCCAATTTGTGATATAAGGTGGAAGGATCTATGGGTCCTCTAAATATAGACAAAAAAGATTCTTCCATAAGGTCCCAGGAATAAATATAACCATTGGGTAAGTTCCCAGGAATAAATATAACCATTGGGTAAGTTAACATACCAGTTAGAGGCTTGCTTACTGAAGGTGTAAGGAAACAATCTACACACAACATCCTCATGCTCTAACATGGCCCTAAATAATGCCTCTTTGAATATTCTAATGTGAACTTCAGGATCCTAATGTAATTGATATTTAGGACATATCTTTTCAGGATTTTTGGGCATCTCATGATAATCAATGAAATGTATGGGAGAATTAGCATTAAAGTAAGCCATTGCAGGTACTTGTGCTTGACCTATACCTTGGGGAATACCTAGATTTCTTGGAGGATTAGGATTCCTTGGAGTACCTGAGCCAAGATTCAAAGATCTAAATGAAAAACTGTCAGGACTCACAATGTTATGGATGCTAAAAGGTGATCTAGGAGGTGTTCTAGATGAACTTCCTGCGTGTGATATTTTAGGATTCCAAATCAAATGACTCCTACTTTTCCTTTTATCAGATAATTCCACAAATATATCTTCAAAACTAGACCTAGACCTAGTCACTCTTTTACTGTTATGAGCCAACCTTACTTAGAACAAACCGTAACTCTAATTGGCCCTCCTTCTAGCACCAGAAAACTGTTGATGATTATTTTTACACAGTCATAACAATAGTTAAAATTCACATAAAATGAACCTAATTGACTTGAAAGATATGAAGAAATTGATTGAGATTTGCTTAATCCCAAGTTTAATATGGTCAGGTCTTGACCTATTGGGCAAATTTAGTAGGTTGATGTGAAGCTGTAATGTTCAAGGGGCCTTACGTGATTTAGGGTTTCTTGATGATTTACTGGACTCAAACTATGCAAAAGATCATAAATATCAGCATGTTGTTCATTCTTTTGCATAAACTTGTTACTGTATTACAAAGCTCTGTATGATTTATATTATTGCAAACTTTTCCTTTCAAATATTATGAAAACTGTCTACTATCAACTCTGTTGTTCGTGCTTTTTTCAAATATGAGATAATTTCCTTTAAATTTCTGCATTTTAAGCTAAGTATTTTCAGATGGGTTGGGAAAAGTTAGAAAGGTCTAAACTAAACTTCATTCATTCTACCAAAGGATTTAATGTTCTGTTATGCACTTTGTAAATAATATAGCAAATTGATCATATCCACAGACTAAACCTTAAATGTAAATTCTGAGCATTTTCACAAACATACACCTAAGATTGCAAGCTTTAAGAGATAAGGTTTCAAACGCAATGAAGAGCCAGAAAACACTCAGAAGATAGATGTAGAATTCTAGATTCAATTGTATTAGAAATAGACTGTCATACAAGACTTACAATGTCTGAATGACTCTTAGCTTCATTGATCAAATTATAGAAAAACTTACAAGCTTTATAGATACAGTAAGTAAGCAGGATGTTCCACACATTCCTTATTACAGACACAGGCGACCTCCTACTTCTAAACTAAAAGGTCCCTCTATTCTAAATGTTGAGATAAATTACAACTGCTAGTTATTTTCTAAAAAATCCCTCTATAAAGTATTACAGTGTAAAGGGGGAAATATATAGCTATGACCATCCCCAATACAGTCTCAAAACCCTAGTTAAACAATGGTTCAAACCTCCAGTTACAACATCAACGGTGGAGAAATCCCACCCAAAAATATCTCTAAGCAGCACACTCATCCTGGGCGTAAGATGCTCTTTTGGAAACCCTAACAACTCAAAATATCTTCTGTTGCTCATATAATAATTTTTCCCCATCTTCATTTTGTCCTCGTATTGAAGGCCTTCACTCCCTTCGTCCCTTCGCGATCTGATGTGATCCGATCCGCCACCCGGTCAGAATGTTATATTGGCCATTAAAGCTCCACCTTTAATATCTAGCTGCACGCCGCCACTACGTTGGCAACTCCACAGTTTCTAGCTATTTCGAAATAGCCCCAGCAATCTGCAATAAACGAGTAGGAATAAGCACCATTGTTTAATAAATGAACAAGAAAATTTAGACATTTGTATTGAATTAGGCTGAAAGCGTAAACACAGATATTGGGTTTTGAAACAGTGATCAATCGCATATCTAAATGCATACACAACGTTAAAAATGGTCGGGTCAACCATCGTTGACCAAAAAACATGCTATCGGGCTCCAAAATAACTTCAAATCCTATTGCTTCACTTTCCCGCCCTTTTCCTTGCATCTCAAGAATGTATGTTCAATTCCTTGTATATCGGGCAATTTATGTTAGATACATACAAGCATATAACATACATTGATTTTTCTATTTTGAACTTTGCATTGAAATCCGACTTGTACATTTTGTGTTCCATATCAGCTTGTATATTTCAAACATACAAACCCCAATATACATCCGGTGGACCTATCGCTCTTTATAAACCATGTTTTACGTACTTTCAGCTTCGAGACATGTATGTAATGCTTTGTATATCGGCTTGCATGTAAGATACATACAAACGCCTTTGTATGTCCCCATCAGACTTCAACTGCTTATAGACTGTAATCTATTAAGCCTTTCAAATCTGTGATGTATAAAACACAATGCATCAGGTTTGATATGCTTTCGGACGTGATGCATTGTATTAACTGGATTTGAACTTCTTCCTAGTTCTGACTTGCATATTTGCAATGTACAAAGTGCAATGTATCTCATAATATACATTCGAGTTTGATACATTGCATAAATTGGATTTGAATTTCTTTTGGATTCTGACGCTTGTATGTATTAAGCAATGTATGTTTCAAAACATACATACAAGCGGTGGAATATACAATGATTACTTCCCATTTGATAGCCTTATCAGATCAGCGCCATGCATAAAGCAATGCATATCGCAATGTATCTTTCGCTTGTATGTGTACAGTACCTTGTATATAACCCTTTGAATGTTAAAAAACATACAAACGCCAAAACATACAAAGCAATGAACATACAACAAATCAACCTCCTTTAATAACTTTTCAGGTCCGCATGATGCATACCTCGTTGTATGTTGCATAATGTACATCTCACATTGTATGTTACTTAACATACAAGCCCGCCTACATACAACCATTTAATCCTGTTTCATAACATTTTAGGTCTGTGGCTTGCATGTAGCACTTGTATATTTGTCTTGTATGTTACAACCTGCCAAACATACAAACGTGAGATATATGCAATGGATTTTAAACATTTATCCATTTCAACACTAAACTATTTTAGGTCCACCTTGTATGTATACATAGAACCATTATTAAAATGCATATAAGGAAAAGGACATACAACTGACTTTGTTTATGAAAGCGATATACAAAGGCCTTTGCATACAAGTAAACTTGTATACAAATGGTCTTGTATATCGACCCGACATACAAAAGGGATTGTATATGCAACATGCAAACAACCTCGTATATGAACACGATTGCAAATGCGACTAAGTATAAAAATGACCCTTGCACATACAATCGACCTTGTATATGGACTGCGATATACAAAGGTCTTTGTATACAAGTGAACTCGCATACAAAGCCCTTGTATATGCAACCCGATATACAAACAGACTTGTATGTGCAAACAGCAAACCCTTCCCTTGTACATTTTACCAAAATGCTTATAACTTGCAAAATATGGCAAATTTTAACATGGTTCAAAAAGCAATCCTAGCTCATTTTTGACAAGGAATCCAACCATACTATGCCCTGGTACTGAAATGTAGTTTTTCTCTAATTTTTACAAAGTTTACAATTTTCACCCTCTTTTTCACTTTACTGCCAAACAGACCCACACAAACAAAACAAAAACAAAGCCACAACAGGGGTCTTCATTTTGCTAAGGAGTAAAATGGGGCGTGTTGTGAACATCACAATAGGTGGGAGGCCTGGGGGGGCCCTTACTTTCCACCCACCCGGGTGGGCAATTAAGTTGTTGGCGAACCCCATAATCTTTACTTCATTCAAAAGAGTGTCTCCCCTCAATTGAAAAGATGCCTCCCACCCCATCCCTATGGCCTATGCCCCCCACCCATCCCATGTCACTAGAAGGGTTGGGGGGCCGAGGGTTTGCCGACAAACCCTCGGCATAGGGGTGGGTGGAAGGATATAGTTGGGGGGTAGATTAATATAAGGTGGGCGGTTAAGTTGTAGGCAAACCCCTGGGAGGTTTCGACGATTCTATATGTAACATGCCAACTATCCCCCACCCACCCGTATAACCCCCCACCCATCCCCACACACGGCATATAATTGATTGGGTTTACCAAGTTTATCTAGAATCAGAGTCGAATCAAGAGCCCTGGTCCTCTTTGGTCTAGGTTGAGATCTATATAGGGCCTGCAGGGGCAGAGGCAGTAGTGTGGATCAAGATCCATACCCCTTTCATAATGATATCGAGTAGGAGATTCACCAAGGTTTACTTTGACCCTTTGTTCCCAGTCCATTTGCTCCATCACTACTGGATGCGTACCAGTCTGGGGAGACAAGCTGTGTTCATTTGTGCTCCCATGCCAGATAGGGGGTGTTTAGTGATGTGTAGACATTGTCTACTGATCACCCTCGCAATTCCTTCCTTATGCTCAATTCCGATCTAACCCCATCCGCCCCTCCCCCTACTCCTTCCCCCTCCTTACAACCTATTTATACCACAATAATAGCCCCCCCTTCAAGTTTTAGGGTTGGGGCCCCCACCTCGAGCTATAATGGTTTCTTGGGAGCCCCCCCACCCTACATAGTTGGGGTTAGGTGGGAGGCCCCTAAACACCCCCCACCACGGGCTATAATGGTTCTTGGTGGCGCATGGGAGATATAGTTCCAGAAACAAATGAGCCCCCCACCCAGCCCGGGCGAATAGTAGGGGCCCCCCCACCGGGCCCCTTTAGCAGGGGGATATATAGGGTGGGAGGAATAATATAAAAGGAGGGCTTGGGTTGGTTGGGAGATTCAGGTTCGAGGGGCCCACCTTGAGCTAGTTGGTGTTAGCTACTTCCTTTAGGTCTGGCCCAGGAGCAGAAGCGAAAGCAAGGGATCCTCGGGACTTGCCATTGATTGAAGTATACCCTAACCACTTGCGTGTCTCGCGGTAGCTGGATCGTATTCTGTGACTGTTGGGGTGACTGTTCAAGCTGCGCAGCGCGGGCCCGATGAGAGGATTTGCCCTTCAGCCAGTCGATAGGGAATGCCCCGCCCTGTAGTATTTGTGTTCTCTGTTCGACGACCCTGAGACCTGACAAGTCCGCCACTCGAGTGCACCAAAGACAATGGTGGTTGGTTGACCCCGTAGCAATTTCAGGAGCATCTTGGCCTATTTAGCACCTAGATAAACCTCCATCCAATCAAGATACCCAGCCAGTTTGGTTGAAGTTCTAGTACAATGTTCTATCCAAATCCACTGCATGCGTGGGAGAGAAGCCCGCAACATACCTTCTTTGCTCAGTTTGTATCCAGGTGACTCGAGGATGGAGGGGCCTTGAACCAGTAGTTGTTTCCCCAGTCTGTATAGTAGTGTTTCATCCCTTTGTTCTAGCCCCACATCTAGTAGTGGAGTGGGGAGCATTAAAAGCGATTTATCTAGTTAAAGAACTGGTTTCCATTCAGGAGGAGGATGCGGGTGCATATCCAGATGCAGGGATAGGGGCATAGGCAGGGACAAAGGTAGTAGGTATATATAAAGGTGGCCTTTAATTTCGCATAGTTTTATATCCAAGTCTGGAGCTGAAGGAAACAATAACAGGGGCACTCCCATGAGGGGGTATGGACAATGGCCAAAGCAATAGTAGTTTTTGGGCAGTGGTCCGAGGTGGCAGAGGCATAAGCTATAGTGATGGAGGGGGCAGATATATCGAATTGGAATAGGAACCCAGAAGTTGACCTCATTTACTTAGTAGTGGAGGTGGAGGCATGAGCAATGGGCAATGACGGGGGGACAACAACACAACCAATAGGTGCGGGGGCGGAGGCTCCTCAAACAATGGAGCCATACAAAACAGTGGCTAAGGCTATGGGATTGGGTGTCATAGCGGGATAAGGGATGGCATCGAGAGTAAAGGCTGAACCATCAGAGGCGGAGGGAGAAGTATAGATAGTGGTTGGAGATTGAGTCATGGGTCTACCCAACCAAGTTCTAGTTCCCACTACGAAGATAGCAAAGGAATTATATAAAAGAGGGGGCTGACTGACCTCGTTTCTTTGAATTATTTAGTTAACCCAGTGCCAGTTACAGATCGGGACTCAGTATATCGAGATCTACCTATTAGCTAGAGATTGACTCGACCCGGTTGACCAATTGACCGAGTTTATTTTATGTGAGCAGTTGATCCAGGACAAGTAGTTCCACCATCATGGGCAAGGGGAGCATTAATAGCATCATAGCTAGTTAGAGATTGAGATTTGGAAATATATAGAAAGGGCTATCTATGAAGCCCTTTCTATATATTATTGTGATTCGGTTGATCCAGTCCAGAAGTTGATGGAGCTATTGATGGCCGAACAGTCAAAGATATGTTAGGGGAACACGCCTACTTATGCCATGAAGACAATCCACCCACTCTGGGAACCCTGGGGAGAGAGGTCTAGGGAACCATGTGGGCGGGCTAGGCAGGGATGGGATGCTGCATTGATGGAGGGATTCATATTGGGGGAGTGCACTAGTGATATGATGACAGGTGAAACACATTGGGATGATCCAAGCTGGGTGGAGGCGGGGGGAGGAGATAAAGACACTGGCTGTATTGATCAGCACCACGCAGAAGAGGGGGAAGGACCCAATGAAACTAACATGGGGTTCACTGAAAAAATACACAAGTATTGATACTATTGACTATGGTGCTCCCTAGCAGAAAGCCAGGCAGACCTGGCCAAATGTGTGAAAAGTTGAGCTATCAATCAATGGTGAATCATATGGAATAGCGAGTGCACTAGTGGAGATCGAATCGACACTTATACATACCCTCTGCCCTTTAGAATAGTAGGGACCCCCACCCCTCTATAATAGGAGATGGATTTTTGCACAACATACGTGGGTAGCCAAAACTATGGTCAGGGATTAACAAGGAGCCCTCATTCTATTGTTTGCAGCCTTCCTTCACAAGTGCATGCGGTAGCTATTCATTAACCAATAGTGACACGTCAAGCGCCGGATTTCCCTTAATCCCCAACTGGGGGGAGGGCGTATGCCCCCCACCCATCCCCACATAGTCGGGTTTGTCGGTGAACCCTCAGAACTTTAGCCCCCCACTCGGCTATCTGCCCATGTGTGGGGTTGGGTGGGGGACATAGGCTAGTGGGAAGGAGATAGCCGGGTGGGGGGTGTCAATTCCGGCCCCCTTGCATTCTATTATCGGCAAGGGCCTGGAGATAGATGGGGTCGGGTTCATTATGCTAGAGACTGTATCTACCACCCATCGATTAGTAGCTAGGTGTGCCATACCACCTACACAAAGCACGATATCAATTCAGGCACCAACCACATTGCTTGTTGTTTCGACCACACATACCAATGCGGATTCGAAAGATAGAGGGTTGCCCATCGATGCGAGAAATAGGGAGCTACATTGAGTGGGATGGATCCACATTAGCAACATTCATCAATTCATGCATGATTGGTCAGGTGCAGCACATATGAATCTTAAAGAGAGTAAGGCTATCGAAAATGAACTTCTATGAGAAAGGGTGGGTGGCTAGGTGGAAGCGGGGGCCCCCCACAATAATATATATTCCTGAATAATATATTTGTGAGGGAAAATATAGAATTTTTCTACAATATTGAGGGGGGCCCTCACCTGAACTGATCGTTTAGGAGAGAACTAATTAGAGAAACCTCCTGGGGGGCCCTCACCTGAATTGATCATTCAGGAGAGAACTATAGTATCCCTCCTGGGGGGGTTCACCTTCACTGATCATTCAAGAGAGTATTACCCTCTTGGGGGGTTTAGATTAATTGGGGGGCCCACACACAGTTCTTTAAGGTTTAGATTTTGATAGATAAATGGGCCAGATGGGTGCTATGACCATCCATGCTTCACTCCATTCACTTCATTTTCTATGTCAATCAACAACCCTCTCAGGTCTCACCTAGGGGGTTGGGGTTGGAGTTTGCCCCTCTATCCATTTCATACCAGATAGGGGCCCTTGAGATTCCAGATGGAGTGGATATAATCACTAAACACCGAACACTGAACACTAGAGAGCCCAATGCTGGAATGCGCAAGCAAGCAAGCAGTGGTGGCTTGGAGTAGCCATCTCCACCGACCCCCATATCGATCTCTAACCCCTACCATGCATCAACCGATCTAGATCTACACTAGATCTGCTACACCCATAGCCACTACTATAAAGAGGTGAGATGGTAGTCCCTTCTACTGCAGGGTAGGAGAGGTCTCATCCATTTGATCTATTATATATGTGATATGACAAGCTGAGCTATGCTAGATGAACCAAACCAGTTAGTTATGATGGTGAATCGCCTATAGTTATGGTGAAGCGATGAATCGAACGAACAGTGAAGTGATGCATCTTTTGATTGAACCACCGATGGATCCCCATGTATCCAGAGGGGTGAATAGATGCACTTCTGAAAGTCAGTCTAGTGTTTGTGTTCAGGTAGTTGCTTGCTCTGGTAATATTGGGAAAAAGGGCTATAATTGTTGGGAAATAATCTAAAAGATAAGGAAAGCCTATCAGTCTATCTCCAGAGTTTGTGTTTGTTCGGTTAGTTGCTAGCTCCGAAAGTCTGGTGTTTGGTCAGAGTCAGTCTGGTGTTGTTTGTAGACCGGTCTGGTGTGCTTGCTTGTAGGTGGGTGTTTGTAGACCGATGGTTTGGTGTTTGAGCTCTATCTAGAATCGATAGCCCTCCCCTTTATAGTTGTGTCTGCTTAGTAGGTTGGTTTAATGCCTATTGTATCGGAAGAGAACTACTATCTCAGAATGCAAATGCCTGGGAACTTCACTAATGTATGTCATTTGTTTGGTACTTGGTCCCGTTGGTCATCTCTATATGGGGAACTTTTACGGATAAGATATAGGCGCCCAGATCTCTATCTCTATAGATGGGGTGCCCCTATCTATACTCCAGGCTCTCTATAACGAAGTGATACGTGATCGACGCGCTTGGTACTCAACCGACCGACTTCATGAGATAGATCAACCCCACCCCCTCTCTAATCACTAATCATGGTGACCGCATGATCTACATCCATGCAACCATAGTTCGTTACAGCTTGGATTCATGTTTCAGTAACCGACATCTCCCGTATATATCTATGGGTTCTTTTATGATCCACATTCATGAACAATAATATGCAACTAATCTACCAATTAGAATTCCCACCCAGGCACTTCTAGTCCCACCCAAGCCTGGCTATAGTCGCCGGGGGTTTGCCGCAGCCTTCATCCTCCCACCCACCCCGGGGTTGAGTGGGGGGCATAGGCCAGCCACCTAGGTGGGGGGTATTTTGGGAAGAAATGGGGGGCCCCTCAAATATATTATTTGTGAGTGATTCATGTTACCAACCCCCCTCAAATATATTATTGAGCGTAGACTATCTATTCATGGAATAGATGGATGGATAGCAGAGCAGATGACTACTGTGAATGTATCATATGGATGCTCTGCCCTAAAGAAACTACAGGGGGTTGGGCATTGGGATAAATAGATGTCGATGCCGATGCCGCTCAGTTGGCCCATATAGATATAGAGCCTTGACGTGATTGCACACCATATCCTATATCTATATAGAGGTGGAGGGGGGAGTTGGCCCTATATCATTGAGTGTGAGCTATTGGCTATTGGAATCTTCTCTACCTCGTACATCTTAATCTTTATGATTAAGATGCCAATTAAATTTGCGTGGTTGATTTGGGTGCTATCTCATTCCATGCAAATTTGTTGTTTATAAATGGCTAATGCTTTATCAGATACAGCGATTTAGTCGATCATGTATCTGGTGAGTTCTTAGCCACTCTCCATTGCAATATAGATTATATACAGAACTATGTGACTTGTTTCCTCCGCAACTGATTTAAAAAAAAAACTAATGAAAATAAATTTTATAAATCATTGTTTGAGCCTATCCTGATGGGAGTTAATAAATTTAAGATTCCAATGCAGTTGAGTGTCCTGTGACAAACATTTTCTTCATATTTAACCAGTTTCGTTCAGTGATTTGGAACACTTAGAACTGTGTGTATTTTCTGCCTCCAACAGGGTATGGATGGCCTTCAAAGCATAAGGGAAGAAGGGATTTTTCTCAAATATTACAGTTGCAAATGCCCTGATGTCTGCGTATGAAGAATTTGGAAGCATAGACAATGCACAACACTGTTATATCATAGGGCACCACAATTGCTGGATAATGCAAAGAATAACTCGGAAGCACAGGTTGATCGGCAAGATTTGAGGAGAGCTGTATAGGAGTGCGAAAGAGCCACTTTCTATAATGGATGCCATCAAAGCACGAAGTATAGAGGATCTTCATCAGGCTTTATAATTGTGGTTGCACTAAAGATCTGTATGCAAGACATGGTAATATAGAACGGGGCCTGCAAACTCTTTAAAAGGTATATGCGTAATGTGGAAGCATAGACGAGACACGTGAACTTTTTGATGAAATCCCTCAAAGAAATGTGATCTCCTATTGCAATGACCAAAGGATATGCACAAAATGGATTTGATGAAAAGGCGTTAGAAACTTTTAAGCAAATGGAACTGGCGAGTGTAAAGCCATACTCTTCAACCTCTGCCAGCAATCCTCTATAACTCAGGCCAAAACTTGGAGCAGGGAATGGACACCTATCAAACTATACGAGATAGAGAAGGGTGTCTGAACTATTTGACCAAATGCCTAAAAGAAAATGTGGTAACATGAAATGTAATGGTTGCAGGATCGTACAACTGGATCTGTTGAAAAGGCTTTAAAAACTTTCAAGCAAATGAAATTGGCAGGTGTCAAGGCAAATTCCACTATCCTTGCTAATGTACTACCTGTCTGGGCTTTAAAACAGGGTATGGATTGCCGTCCAGCATTGCGAAGGGGAATTTTTTTGTCAGACATTCTAGTTGGAAATAATCTAATAGACATGTATGCATGAACAATTTTGACAAAATCCCTCAAAGAGAGGTTGTATCATGGAATGCAACGGCTGTAGGATCACATGAAATGGCTTTACAAACTTTCAAGAAACCATGATCAGCTAGTCTAGAGTCAACTCCAAGAAAAAGAGAATACCAAATATAAGACTTTGGGAGTATGAATATTTCTAATTACAAAATCTTGTCATTGTTAAACAAAATGAACAGATGCCTCTCTCGAGCAACCAACAAGTCTATTCGCATACACATAGTTTGTCAGTTAGATACTTCATCTTATTTGAAATAAAATGGTTAAAAAGACATTCATCATAAAAATTTGGTCGATTCCATACATTGTTAGACTTATCTCCAACAAGCGTTTAAACAAATAGCACTATTAACAAAAATTTCACCTAGATTTGGGCTTGGCTGCGTACTTACCTCTGCTCTGCTCTTTGACAGAATGCCTCTCTCTATTCTTGTTTTTCCTTCTCAACATCCCATGCAAATTTATAGAAAATTGCAACCTTTAGGGAGGAAGTTCCAAGTCTTCAGTCAAGTCTTCATTTTAAATGCTTCCTCTCCATTTTCTAAGTTGCCATTCAATGCTTGTCGAAAAGGACTTACAAATCTTCAATGTATCTTCAAATCTTTCAATGGTAATAAATTTTAAGGAGAAAATGGACTCATCTCATAAATTGGGGTCTTGACTTGAGGATGGGAGGGAAGGTTCCTTATTAATGTTCATTCTAAAAGTATCCTTACACCTTGTTTATTATTTTGTTTTTAAATGAAACTATATTTCTCTCATCTAGTTTTCAACTTCAAAATTCAAAAAAAAGAGTTGTGATAGATGACGACCCTACCATCATAGAAATCACAAAGAGCATGATCCAATATTGAAAAGAGATTAAACAATAAGGTGGTAGGGAAAATTACACAGGCTCTATTGAATCCCCATGATCACATTTGCACTTATTACATTTATCGAACTTAGCAAGAGGAGGGATTTCAACTATATCTTCCACATCAAACATCCTCATAATAAATAGAATCATCAACCTTGGCATAAAGAGAAAGTTTAACCTTAAGTACCTTTGCTATCCTTCAAGCCTCTGTGCATGCAACTTGTTGTTCCTTCAGTATGTCAAAATACTCAAGGTAGCAATTGAAGAAAGACAAGTCATGCAAATTTTGGAAATATTGATAGAAATATGAAGAAATATTTCCCCACACATTTACTAATCTTAGAGGCATTAAGGAGGGATCTAGGATGATGAAAATTCAATTAAAAGAAGGTACAAAACCAAAGAGGAAAAGATCATATGTATTAAACCCTAACATGAAGACAAGAGTCAAAGCAAAGTTGGATGATATGTTGCAACTAATATAATCAAGTAGATAGAAGATGCTAAATGGATTGGCCCTATGGTTGTGCAACATAAGAAAAAAGTGAGATGAGGATTTGCATTGACTTTAGGGAACTAAATAGGGATTGTATCCATGATTACATAGATTTCTTAGTCTTATGGATGTCATTAAAAGATTTCATTTTATTTCATTTCAATTGAAGGGCTCCTTCACCTTTCCATACACATGTCCCCATGTTCTCTCCATTAGTTTCTCTATAACCATTGCTTTATTTTCTCTTATATTGTCCTTAGTAATATTTGGGAATTATACTCATGGGATCAACCCTGCAATTATAGACTTGGCCCTTTCATATTCAAATTTTGGCCAACTTCTACCTATTCAATTACACAATATTCAATTTGCTAATGTATGAATCCCAACATTTAAGAAAAAAACAATTATGAATCACCTAAGAAGGTTAGAAATTTAAAATACACATTGGGTTATGACTTGCACATGTGACACCATTCAAAAATTGGTTTATATTCACTCCTTTGAGCCACCAAGTCTAGGGCCTAAGTGTGAGAATATTCACTATTTTTGTATCCTCATGCTTGGAGACATGTCAATAAATAAAAGTTGATTAAATATAAATTCCCATTGTTTATAGCATAGACTAGAATTAATTTTCAATTTAAAATATCACTAACACTTGTAAGGAGTGGGTTCATGTGCAAGTTGAAACACATAATGTGTATTTCAACCTACAATTTTCTTCATCAACATTCTACTATGTAAAGTATTTGTTCATTTAATGTACAAATCCTAACATTTAAGAAAGAAAAATATGAATACCAACAATGATAAGGGTGAAAGCAAGAAGATGAGTATAGATTTCGTGGAAATGTTCCGCATATGGAAGATTTTGGTTGGAACAAGAGCTTGAGCCTAAACAGGTGCACATTTAGAAACGGGCACCTGTTATGAAATGGGCGCTAGTAAATGGAATGGGTGCGCATTTGAAAATATGTACTCATTTTTTAAAAGTATATATATTTTTTAAAAAATAGGCATGTCGCTTCATTTTAACAGCCATAGGCCACGAATAGTAGGAGAGCAGATGCCAAGAATGGGTACCCACATCACCTGACCCCACCGCCTACTTCTAGAACCTCCTCACCTCCTCCAAATCGGCTATCAGCTGTCCCAAGTTGGTTGCCCATAATTTTCTATTGTTTTTCATTGTTTTTTGTTTTGTTTTTGTTGCTTTTTATTATTTTTCACAATCTTAAATTATAAATGTTAAACTCTAAACTAAAAACACTAAACCCTAATTCATAAACCGTAAACCCTAATTCATAAACACTAAACCCTATTTCATAAACTACCTAGGTTTTATAGAACTTCTAGGGTTTCTTTTATATAAGCTTAACAATAAATCTTTAGTAATGATATTTCAAAATCATTTGAAATTGTCTATATAGACCTCAAGAACTACTTATACACTATAGCCATGTTCTTAGTCTTCATGGATTTCAATGTTCATCATGAGTCACATAGTCCTAAAACCATTTGTAAAACTCTTTTCATGAGGGCTTAGAACATACAAACACCTTCTATATATTAAAGTTGATGGACACTTGTCTAAGAATATAAAATTTAGACAATTGTCATAGGTTAGTCCTCTGGGTTAAAGAGTCAGGGAGCTATGAGAATACCCACATTCATATGACATAAGGTATAATATAAACTTTTCAAGTTTTAAGGATTGTCATACCTACCACTAAGAATGTCAAAGTTACCCTAGGAAAACAACTAACTCATGGCACTTGATAACATTTTATCAAGTTTAAGGATTGTCATAACAACCACTAAGAATGTCAAATTTACCCTAAGAAAACAACTAACTCAGGTCACTTGATAACCTAGAGGGTTGTTATATAAGGTCAATTAGGATCACCTAACCAATGTCAAGATCCAAATCATCTAATAGGATTGTCATTAGGATGGGGAACAAAGAAGATAGTCATAACATGATAAGGTAGTTACTAAGGTCCTAACAAAGTTCATTGCACCATCATCTAAATCTTAACACTACCTCAACATTTATATGACCTAGAAGGACTATCACATCTTGCAAATCTAATCTCTTGTCCTTGCTATGGACTATTATGCATGATCATCCAAAGTAGTTGTCACTAGAAGAACAGGACCATAGGACTACCACAATAAGGATATAGTTGTGTTGCTCACAACAAGAGAGGGCAATCATCCTAAACTAAGAAGAGAAGAAAATTAACAATTAAGAGACTATCATTAATGGTTGTCATGAGCATGTTAATGGACAATTAGTTTTCATATTAGTCATAACACTATCCTATTATTTACACAAAAGAACATATAGCAATGAGAGGATAGTCATTGGAGAACCTATCACAGTCCTATAGTGAAGGATAGTCCCATCACACCACTAGATCTACCCCTTCTGAGGGACAAGCAATTCAACCATACAATGGAAAGAAAATGATATGTATCCTACAAACACAATCATTTGGTCATGTTGTAATCCTCTCTCCAAACTATGTAGGATCAGAATGGTGTTTGGATGAGCTCCATTTGGTCATACAAAAACCATTTGTAAGATGACATGTAAAGCACACACATGGGAAAAGGGATAAAATGGAAACACAAGTTTAGTAAGGAGTGGCCTATTCTAAAACCTATAAGAACTTGAGAGGCTTCTTATGACTTGAATTTAGGATACTATATAATATTTGTAAAGAGTTATGGCCACATGACAGTCTGTCCATGAACTAGGGTTTCATAGAACTTCTAGGGTTTCTTAAACATATAGGCTTAGCAATAAACCTTTAGCAATGATATTTTAAAATCATTTGAAATTGTCTATATATACCTTGAACTAGTTATACATGATAGGCTTGTTCTTCTAGTCTTCATGGCTTTCAATGATGTTGATGAGTCTCGTAGTCCTAATTTAATCAAATAAGGTCATAAATTTTAAAGACACTTACAAATCATAAAGTAAACATGTGTAGGTTGAAACACACATTGCATTTGTCAACTTGTAATTTTCTTCACCAACATTCATTTACATAATATGCATTATTTCAATGTATGAATCTCAAAATTGGTGAATCAGTCTGGCGGGTGAAATCAGCAGGTGAGACTCCTCCTTAGATAGTGCAAGACGACTGAACGGATCTCACCTGTTCATTTTCTTCATTGTTTTTCTCACTCTTTCACCATTTCTTCACATGCGTTGTTCTCCTTTAAGCTATTTTTTTGGCGGGTACTCTCCCAAGGTGCCAAAATCACTAGAAATGTTGTCTCATGCTAGAAAATATTCTAGACTCGTCGGTTGTTCTCATGTCGGGGAAAATACCATGTCAGAAAAATAAATATAGGGAATGTAATCTTTTGGTATGTGTTTTGGAACACAAAAGAGTGATATATTTTGCAAAGCCCCATTAAGAATGTTTTGAGAATTTTGTACTACAGTATTGTATTGGTACATTCTCCTTATTAAAAACTCCCTTAATATTATCACCTAAAATTTTGAATTTGGATTAGTTACTTTCCACCTACAATAAATGTTATCAATAACTATGTAATAGAGCTAATAAAATTTAAAATCATTTTAGACGTGCAAATGATGATTAATTTTCACCTTTGCAATTAGAAGTGTTTATGTTGACAGGAGAGTTTGCAACACTCATAGCCTTATAGCAACTAAAAAGGTGTCACAAAACAAAGAGCACTAGAGACAACTAAAATCATTATCATAAATAAAACATAAATTAAAATAAAATAAAAACATTAATATATCATCACCATGAATGGTCATGTCCTTTGTGAGAACTCCAATTCCTTTTGAGAGATGAGTATCACAATTCATTGAAGTCTTGATTATATTTCCATGAATTTGGGTTTCTATTAATAATTTATGATTTGAAGTCTAAAAATATGAGAAATAATGAATGGTATCATTGGCTTTCATTTTATTCACCAAATGAAAATCTTACAAATTACAAACAAGAAAAGGTTCAATAAAAGATACACTTGCAAATTATAGGGTATTTTCTATGCTACAACATGCACAAAACCAAAAGGTCAACATGTCTACCTCGTGTCACCAAGTTGATCTAATAAAGTAGTGATAGATACTAACTCTTCAAAATCCAATCCAAAAGCATAAAGAAATCTTACTTCACCAAAACTAAAGAAATATGTCAACCTTGGCAATTTAGATAAAGACAAGAGGAATGAAAGAGCCTCTCAAGTGAAGTGAAATGAAGCAACCATTGCCTTGAAGTTGTCATAGAACTTAGTTTTTACATTTTATTGCTTCACAATTTCCCAAGGAGACTTTTTCTCTCCTCTCTATCATTTTAGACCTATATTTACATGGGTCTAAGATAGTGTCTAGATTATCCATCCAAATGCACAAACCACAATGTTGAATATTTTCAAATAAGACACTCTAGTTCTTGCAAATAGATAAAATGCTTATCACCTTACATTCTTGTGTTCCAACCTAACCTATTATACCCACAAAAACCTCTATATCAAAAAACACATACAAAAAAAATGTTATGCTAGTCAACAAAGGCAACTCAAATGAGATGAATCATGAGCAATATCAAAGGGAAACAATTGTAAGCAATTATAAAGGTCACTGGTTCCTAAATATTGAGTACAATTTACACTTGGATTGAATCCAAAGGGGATCATATAAAATCAAATATTAGACATAATTTTCATTAGTTGGAAAATCATCAAAACATATATTACATAGATAATGTAACAATGATTAAAAAAATTCCAATCAATCCATACAAGCTTCAACAAATTGGCTCAAAACTTCTACTGAAATTTTAAATTTAAGGTAAGTTTATACAAAAACGAAGAAAGGCAAAGAACCCACGTCTCCAACATCCCTTCCATGGAGGGTCAGAAAATTTAGTGCAAGTGACCACATTTTTAGCTAGTCTTAAAATATAGAAATTTAAGCAAATTTTCTGACAAAACACAACCTGATTTAACGAGATTGAAGTGTTGGACGCATCAATTTGAGATTGAGACATATTCCACCGCATGAGCGTGAAGGTCATTTGTTGAAGGCATTAAAGGGCAACGAAGGAATAGGAGCAGCGTAACGCCATCGATCTGCAGCCTCCATTTCTGCTTGTAAAAATGTTTGGCCCTGCAATAGGTATAACGTCAAGCTTGCAACGATAGCTTTTCCCTCTGCCATCAAAACCAAACCCTAACCTTCCCTCTGCTACCGTCCCCTCCTTCCTCTTCTCCACTCGCTCATCACACACGAAACCTAACCCTAAGCTATATATATATACACACATGGACACACTTCATACATTTGTATTTTTTTATTTGTTTTGGTTTTCTATGTGATATATGTAGACGTATAATATAATTAATATTGTATCATACATCTATATACATTTTTGTTGTGTATATGTTTATTTTTCTGTTTGTTGTTTTCTTTTCTTTTTGTAGGATGCACTCCTCTCACACACATATGTATATCTATATATATTTATGTATTGGTACTTTATAGACTTAATACTTATATTAATAAATACTAGTATAGGTGTGTATTTTTAGTTTCTGCCAAGGAAACTATAGGTGAGGCCTGTTCCTAACTAGTTATTAATAATTGTTTTTACAACCAATGAGAACTAAATATATTTTTCTATTTAAAAAATATTTACCTATTGCTATTGTATAGATGCAAATATTTTAACAAAACATATTTGAAAAATTATTTTTCTTCAATCTAATTGGCAGAAAACTTTCACCCCATAAGGGCAATTATTGCGGATCATCAACGTTTAAATTATAAAGTTTTGTATGAATACTAGAAATAATTTCATGTATGAATACTGGAAATAATTTCATGCATTGCTTTCATTTTCTCAAAAATTGTGCAAATATAACATTCTGCTTCTTAACATGTCACTGCAGAGTTTTAAGGGAGTGGATATAACATTCTGCTCCTAGAGAGTTTTAAGGGAGTGGAGGAAGGAGCCACACCCCATCACGCCCAAATTTATGCATGTCATAGACAAGTTACAGGCAGTTGGGTATAATTTATGCATTAAACTCCTTAGGCAACAATTCTTCATATTTTTTTATGTTCTTGATGCCCAAACATTGTAGAATCTAAGGCCATGACTATTTTCAAATGAATTTGTTTTGTTTATAGGATGCTATTCCACTTGAAGTTGTGCAAATATGAATATAACATTCTTCAGAAATGATGCAGGCTAGAAGGGGCTCTAACTTGTTTTTAATGCAATAAAGTTATGTCTGAAACGAATCAAATAGCTTAGTTCAATTTTTTTGTCCTGTTTTGTCAAAGATTATGCAGAAGACGGTGAAATTCTAGTTTTCAAACTGTAATACTAAAATTCTTTTCACTAGATAAAAACGTAACTATCTTCTTCTTTTTTGCTATCATTAAATTGAGATGCAACAAGAGATTAGCCCTACAATAAGTATCTTTCTTCATTTCTTTGCATTAGGTTTTTATCTAGTTGATTATTTAATTTTTAGGTTTTTATCTAGTTGATTATTTAATTTCTACACTGCCTATCGGATGTTATTTCATGTTTGATTTCTATAGGTTTTTTTTTCTTTTTTTCTTGTATTGACTAACTTTAACGCCTTGTAGGGGAACTTCATGGCTCCACTGGAACATAAAAACCCATGGAGCTTGACCAAATAAGAGGAAAAAAGTATGCTCATATCTGTCATTACATTATGTACCATCTTTTTAGATTATGCATTTAGGGGATATGTTTATGGGGCTTGATGCCTATAATACTTATTTTTTCTTCTATTTTACTTAATGGAATTCTAATTCTAGCTATTTTTATGACAATATTATTTTTTGGACTCTGCCTATGTTTCTACCAAACTTTGTCTGTATCATATTATTTTCTGGAAACACATTTCTTATTGGTGTTTCTTCCATTTCTAAAAGTTTTTTCTGAATGTTTTCTCTAGCTCTGAGATGAGCTAAAAGGAACTATTACCATCAACAAAACTAATAATATACACATCATTTTGTTTTATGGATATCTTTATATTTTTTTAATTTTCTTCTACACTCGATAGTAATTCAAGTTGGCTTTTTGCTATTCTTGTTGAATGCAAAAATCTAGTAAGCCAAGCTAGCAACTCTATTTGCAGAAATGGTCTATATTTTGAAGCTATTTTATCATTCTACTATTTCTTTTAGAGGCATTTTTAAAAAGATCTTCAAATTTCTATTAATTAAATCTAAGTCAACTATTTTTTTACGTTTATTTAAAAAATTACCCTAACGTAACTATTGTTAATATGTCCATAAAATGTACATTCTTTTAAAATTTACTTCTAAGTTATAGATGTAATCCTATAAACATAAATACTAGTAAATTATACACAAAATGTAAAACCTAAACAATAATTATTTTTTACATTTACTTAAAATCAGGTTTTTTTTTACCCTAACCTATAATGCACAATCTAAATAGCTAATATTTTCACGTTTACTTTAAAGTTAAGTTTTACCCTAACCTGTAATGCACAAATTGAATAGCTAATTTATTCAAATTTCTTTTCGAGTTACAGCTTTAAACCTAGTAACATAAATATGGTTGAGCTATGAATAAATATGGTTGAGCTATGAATAAATATGGTTGGGCTATGAATAAAATACAAAATTGAAACCACTATCTATTTCACGTTTACTTTAAAATTTTACCCTAGGGTCCATATTTCTAAATTGCCAATAAAATGAACAAACTATAGAGATGATATTTTAACATTTACCTTTAAATTTTTGTTCTAAATTTTTATCTTCCAAGTAAATATTATTAAATTATCCTTAAAATGTAGAATCTAAACCACTATGTATTTCTCATTTACTTTAAAATTTTACCTTTAAATATTCCCAGATTTTCATCAATGAAATTTTACCCAAATATAAATATTTCAAAATTTTCAATAAAATACACAAACTAAATAGATAATCTTTTCACATTTACTTTTAATTATAATTTTAATCCCAAAAAATAAATTTTAATTAAATTATTAACAAAATGCAGAACCTAAACCACTATTTTTTCAATTATGTATAAAATGTACAACCTGAACATCTGATCTTTACAGCTTTACTTTAATATTACAATTTTAACCCTAACATAAAAATACATTAAATTTTTTTCATATTTTCTTTTTCATCTTACCCTAACACAAATATTGTTAAATTAACCATGAAATGCACAATCTAAACATATTTATTTAAAAATTTACAAAACTTCCCTACATAAATAAATATCATTGAATTGTCCACAAAATACAAGATTTATCTTTCACATTTACCCTATAAACATAAATATCGTTGAATTTGTTAATTTTAAAGTAGCTCAGACAGGTGTTCTACTATTAGGTGGTGATTACTAGGCTAGAAACACAATAGGTATTTGGAGAGAACAGATTGCAGCGATAGAACCCAGTTTGATCTCTTCAAAATTATTATTATTTTTTCTTTTGAGATGGCCTCAGCAGGTTGAAGAGATCAAGACAGATTGGATGGAGCCTCAAATTTTGGTGTCTGGAAAGACATAATTTCTTTATCGCTGGAAGAGAATGGTATCTAAGGAATATGTGACCACTGTTGTACCTATACCTATAGATGCAACACAACTCTTAGCATATAACAAGGAAGATGCCAAGGTGAGGAGGCTGATTCTTGACAGAGTTAAGCATCATCTTGTTCCACATATTGCAGAGTTATATACAGTGAAGACAATGTGGGATGCCATTCTGAATCTGTACCAGAATGCTACCATTAACTGGAAGCTGATTCTCAAAGAAAAGTTGAGGAATACCCAGATGAACAAGGGAGAAGATGTTACAAGTTACCTCACTAAGCTTAGACTTGTTAAGGATGAGTTGGCAACTATTTGAGACAAACCAAATAATGACGAGCTAGTACGAATAGCCCTGAATGGGTTTACTAAGGAGTGGGATGTCTTTGTTCAAGTTATTAATGGACGAGACACCTTACTAAGTTGGGATCGACTATGGAGTGACTTCACTTAGGGGGAGCTTAGACTAAGTCTTGTTAGTGGAACCAATAGTAATAGTTAGAAAAGTGAGGTGGAATAGGAAAATGTTGCCCTAGTAGGAAAAGGGAAAGAGAAGAAGGGGTTTGGCAAAGGATCAAATCCAAAAAGTGAGAAGAAGAAGGACTTATCTAAGATCAAATGCTATGGTTGTCATGAGTTCGGCCACTATGTCAGTGATTGCCCACAAAGGAAGAAAAATGAAAAGAAAGGCAAGAAGTAGATGATAGCTTCAGCAAATGTAGATGAGCTTTCTAGTAGAATGGAGGATGAGTTTGCACTCATAGCTTGCCTAACTAGCTCAACCTCATAGGGTGTTTGGTATATAGACAGTGGGGCGTCATTTCATATGACAGGAGTTAGGGAGTACTTCTCTAGCTACAAGGAGGAGGAAATCAGATTCCAGATTTAGATGGAGAACTAGTCCAAGTGCAATCTAGTTGGGAGAAGGACTATTCTATTTTAGAGGGAGAATGGCAAGCCTATTTCCATTCATGATGTGTTGCATGTGCCAGGCTTGGGCATGAGTCTAATTTCCATATTTGTCCTTCAGGATAAAGGCTACAATGTACTCTTTAGAGGGCTGCATGTGTTAATCAAGAATAAGGATTGGAAATCACCCATAGCTATTGGAGTGAGGAGTGGCCAACTTTATAGGTTGTAGTTTGATACTTCTAAGGCACTAGTGAGCAGCAGTAATCCTAGAGATCAAGGAGAGCTATGGCATAGGAGGATGGGCCATATACATCATAGAACACTTAAATTGCTTCGTGAGACAGTGACAGTTGTTCCAGAGGTGAGTAGAGAGCATGATGATGTATGTAAGGGATGTGTGTTGGGGAAGTTTGCGAAAGCAGCCTTTCCAAGGAGTGACACCAAATCCAAGGGGGTTCTTGATCTAGTACATTCAGATATATGTAGACCAATGTCAACAAAGTCTCTCAGAGGATACAAGTACTTTGTTACTTTTATTGATGATTTCTCCAGGAAGACCTGGATATACTTCTTGAAGACCATGGATGAGGCCTTCAGTCACTTCTAGGAGTTCAAAGCTCTTGTGGAGAATTTGACAGGCAGGAAGGTAAAGGTTCTTCGGTCAGACAATGGAGGTGAGTACAAAGGGAAAGAGTTCCAGGAGTTCTGTACCAGGGAAGGAATCAAGAGAGAGTGGAATGTTCCTTACAACCTGAAGTAGAATGGGGTTTCTGAGAGGAAGAATCATTCTATATTAGAGGCAGCAAGGGCTATGTTGTATGACCAAGATATGCCACATTACTTATGGCCAGAGGCATGCAGTACAACAGTATACATACAGAACAGGGTTCCACATAAGGTATTGTGCAAGATGACACCAGAGGAGGCATTCTCAGGGAAGAAGCCAGATGTCAATCACTTCAGGATATTTGGGAGTTTGCCATTTTGTCACATTCCAGGGCCTACACGTTCCAAGTTAGATCAGACTGCAGAGAGAGGGTACTTTGTGGGGTACAATGAGACCTCAAAGGCATATCAGATATTTAATCTAGGGACCAAGAGGATTATAGTTAGGTGTGATGTCAAATTCATGGAGGACAAGGCATATAGGAGGTCTAGAGATTTACCAGCAGATGATCAGAAGAGCAGCCAAAAGAAGCTCCAAGGATTGTTCAACCAGAATAGTGGCAGTGAAGCACGAGTACAGTTACTAGTACAAGCATAGGCTCAGGTGCTGAGAGTTCACAGAATATGGAGCAACAGATACAACAAATCCAAGAGATGCATCAAGAAGATATGGAGTTTGAAATTTCATCCTCTATAGTTGATAGGAGGAACCGTGAGGTTCAACAGGCACATAGGGATACTCAGGAGTTTGTGGGAGCTCCTAGGATGAGTAGTAGATAGCAGAAACAACCAGCCAGGTATAATGACTATGTGGCATTGGTTAGTCAGTTGGAAGATAGCGAGCCTTCTAGCTATCAGGAGGTTGTACAACAAGTGTGGCAAGATGCGATGGTTGAGGAATATACATCAATAGTGCAGAGTGATGTGTGGGAGGTTGTACCTAGACTGACAGATAGGGTAGTGGTTGGATCATGCTGGATCTATAATATTAAGCATAGTGCAGATGGTAGCATCAAGAAATACAAGGCAAGGTTCATGGCCAAGGGGTTCTCTCAGAAGGAGGGAATAGACTATGAGGAGACATTTGCTCTAGTGGCTAGGTATACTTCTATACGAGCCATAATCTCACTTGTAGCACATATGGGATGGCAGATCCATCAAATGTATATCAAGGCGGCATTTCTTAATGGTGAATTGGTAGAGGAGGTATACATAGAACAACTAGAGGGCTTTGTAGTACACAGCAGTGAAACCCATGTGTACAGATTGAAGAGAGCTTTGTATGGACTCAAGCAGGCTCCCAGGGCATGGTATGAGCGCATTGATAGATACTTGCAAGGAATAGGCTTTGTGAAGAGTGAGGCAGATGCTAACCTCTACTACTTGGTGGTTGGGGGTGAAGTTCTCATTCTTGCTCTATATGTGGATGACTTGTTTTTAATAGGTTCATTGGGGCTCATAGAGGAGTGCAAGAGGGACCTTACAGCAGAGTTTGAGATGAAGGATTTGGGGCTTATACACTACTTTCTAGGCATCGAAGTGTGGCAAATAGATGGAGAGATTTTCCTTGGACAAGGGAAATACTACATTGAAATCTTGAAGAGGTTTGAGATGTAGGATTGCAGAGCCATGTCTACACCTATGATCATGAATTGGAAGAAGGTAGACTCATCCAAGGAAAAGGATGTAGACCCCACCTTATACAAGAAGTTGATTGGATCTCTCATGTATTTGGTCAACACTAGGCCCGATATATCCTTTGCAGTAAACTCTCTTAGTCAGTTCATGGTTAAGCTGAAGAGAGTGCATTGCATAGCAGTAAAGCATGTGTTGTGATATTTGTGTGGTACAATCAAGTATGGGATCAGATATGCTCGAGGTGATGGTATTAGATTGATAGGCTATACTAATGTAGATTGGGCAAGTAGTACAGTCGATAGGAAAAGCACTTCAGGGTGCTGCTTTAGTTTGGGATCAGGGGTTGTCTCTTGGTACAACAGGAAGCAAAAGTCTGTGGCTCTAAGTTCTGTAGAAGTAGAATACATAGCAGCTAGCATGGCAACATGTGAGGCTATATGGCTTTGAAAGTTGTTGGTAGCCTTGTTTGGTCAGAGGGTTGAGACTACGATGATACACTGTGATAATCAAAGTTGCATTAGATTATTTGAGAATCTAGTGTTTCAGGATAGGTCTAAGGATATAGACATTAGGTATCATTTCATCAGGGATTGTTTATAGCAGAGGATTGTTCAACTACAGTATATACCTACAGATCAGCAGATAGCAGACATTTTGACAAAGGCATTAGGGATTGTGAAATTCATCTTCTTTAGAGATAAGTTGGGTGTTATGCAGAACACCTTCCTTGCTAAGAGGGAGTGTTAATTTTAAAGTAGTTCAGATAGGTGTTCTAGTCTCGGGTGGTGATTACAAGGCTAGAAACACAACTGGAATAATTATCTCCATACCTAGAAAATTGATTTCTCAAGAGACTTCTAGACATTAGGTTTTGTTAGAGTCTAATTAATCTTAGCCATTAATTGAGATTAAATCATGGCCATTGGTTTTCAATGAGAAGATTATAAAAGAGGATCAATGGGCATTTGGAGAACACAAATCTGAAAAACATTTACAGCGATAGCAAATAAATAAATTTGCATTAATAGCAAATAGATTTGCAGTGAGAGCAAGGGTGCAGTGATAGCGTTGGAGACAACAATAGTGGAATTTTTTCAAGAGAAATTGGGAGAAGAAATTCTAGAGGAGAATATTATCAGAGCTCTACCAATAAGAGGTAAGCAGTTTATGTATCTCTTGATTTGTTAAAAATTAATAAAATTCCTCATCTGCAGTACTGGTTTTCCGTTCGAAGTTTTTTTAGGGACAATTTGTCCAAAATATTGTGTTCATTATTTTGCATATTCTGTTTTCCTATCTCTGTGATTATTTGTGAAGTTGTAGCTATATTATTTTTCAATATTTGCTCTAAATTAATTTTCAGTAGTCAAATATTCTATATAAGATAGGAGATTAATAATCAATAGCTGCAATAGAATTTTCACAGAATTGTCCACAGAAATACGAGATTTGAATGACAATTTTTATATTTGCGTTTACTTTTTAGTAAAGTTGTGCCCCTAACATGTAATTTTGATTTGTTTAGGGAGGAGCTGACACGGCTTTGTGAAAGACCTCACAAGGAGGATTCAACGGCTATATGAGGCACATTGGGATGGGAACTCCCATAGAAGATCCAGTCCTTGCAAATCCTCCTAGACTATTTTTTATTGTTTGATTCTAGAATATATTTTAATAATACATTCTCATTTTACACTTGATTGCGTGGTCTGTAAAAGAATTTATAATGCATATATTCAAACTAAGATTACCCTATGCAGTGCCTATGGTTATGGCAGAAATCTAACATTAAATGTAGAATCCAAGTTTTTCAATTTTTAGTATTCAATGCAAATATTACAACACTGTCAACTCTAACTTAAACCCAAAAATTAACAAATTTCAAGATTATTATAAAGTTATTATATTATCAACAATGTTGGTAAAACTAAGCAAACACAACAAATTAAAACACAACTATTCATGAACATTTTGGCAGAAACTTTGCTACTTTGGAGCTCTTGTTATTAGATTTGTTTTGTTTTTGTGTTATATAGTACTTGTAATTTATCTGGTATTATATTATATCAATCTTGTATGTTTGTTATATTGTATTATATATCCACATATACATTTTTGTTGTGTAATTGATTATTTTTGTGTTTGTTGTTTTCTTTTTCTTTTGTAGGGGGCACTCCTCATATATATATATATATTAGTATAGGTGTGTGTATTTTTAGATTTGTTTTGTTTTATGTGTTGTATATGTATGTACTTATAATAATATAATTGGTATTGTATTATATATCATTTGATTTATTTTTGTTGTTATATCTAGGTTTATATGTGTGGGGGTTTTTTTTGTCTATGCCCGATTAAAATTTTCATTCTTAGTTCGTGGGGTTCTCATTTTTATAGGTTTGGTTTTACCTAATGCAATAGATAGAGGTCTTATCTTTTTGTTGAAGCCAATCAAAATATATATTGCCCACCCTGGCTACTAGTATTCTGTACGGCCTTTTGGTATGTATCGCCCCCTCCCCCCAAAACTCTAGATTCCAAAGATCCACTAGATGAGAAAGTCCATTCCACACTACTACTGAGTCGTCAGACTCCTCCCCCAAATCTGGTTGTGGATTGCATCGGGGAAATTCCACCTGAGCAAGGCAGATAGATAGACTCCTTTCCTACTGCTGAGAAAGATCAGGGAACAAAATGATTAGACACATATATAGTAGTAGGGCAGCACTCTAGGTACTTAAATTCCTCCCACTACCAACCAGCATACATCATCTGGCTATGTCTTGCCAGTGTCAACAATTGGATCAATCCCATGGAAATGGGAACAACAACTCGCTATGGATCTTGGCCTAGATAATGTCTGCCCCTATTCATCCATATCCATATGCAGCCGCACGTGACAAGATGGGAACACAGTCCTGGGCTGCAGTGAATAGATCAGATCGAGAGGTCATTCCATCCCTTGTCCCCAATGGGAAGAAGATGTGTAATCCATTTACAATGTTGCTTTGATCTGTCTCAACTGGCGAGCAATCCCAATCTGCTTTTGGCAAAGGAAGGAGACAGCACTTTGTTTTCTTCTCCACCAAGCACAGGAGTTTGGGGATCGTTGTAGGTTGGTGGCCACCCGAGGAAACTCTGATTTGATCCTCCAGCTGGGAGGCACCTACCTCATCCCGATTGCAAGGAGAGGTTCACCATGATGTTTCTGGGTAAGGAATGGAGACAGTGCTTGGGTGAGGAATTCATACGCTCAACCTCTCTATTGTGAGATTGAGGCCTATCTACAGTATGGGAGATTGAGGGCTTCCTCGACTTCCTAAAGTCAGTCAAGTTCCCCGACCGGCCGAGTACGCCTAGAGCCCTCTCCCTATCACCCTATCTATAGCTATTATAGAGAGGTGGAGGGTGCCCCCTACTATGGATAGGGTGGATAGTTGCCCTCACCCCCCTACTATGGATAGGCTGCCTCCGCCTCTACCTCTAAAGAAGTAGGGTAGGGGTAGGGGGTGGGGGATTGAGTGATGAGAATTGGATCGTTTTGTCAAGAATTGGCTCCATACACCTAACTCTTCGTGCCTTCCTATCTCCATACTTTTGCAGCTCTTCATCTTACTGGATTTGCAACAGACTCATGTGATAGACTCTCATCATTGGAGAATTCGATCCAGAATCCATATTCTACTTCATTTCACATCCTATGTAGAGTAGATCGTTCAGTACCTACGGCACGAACCAATTTTTTACCCATCAACCCTAGTATAATTGGGGAGGGTGGGAGGAGGAGAGGTATAGGGCTCAATCAGCCCCTAGAAGAACTATATATCATGGGTTGGACCTGGTCATTTTTATTGCTAGTTGGGTAAACTTCCCCCCCTCACCCCCGATGAAAACTAGGGTGGGTGGCAGGCCCCCTGAGAAATGATTATAGCAAGGGAAGTTAAGTCTGAGGCACCATAGGGGGGAGATATAGGGTGGGAGGCCTATGCGGGTGGATGGGAAATGGCCCCTATAGGAATATATATTATTATGGGTGGATGCCTATGCAGGTGGGTGGGAAACAATAGTTGGGTGGGAGGCCGTAGCCCCCCACAATAATTAGGGTGGGTGGGAGGCCCAGGGGGGCCTTTTTTCCCACCCACCTGGGTGGGTGGTTAAGTTGTTGGTGAACACCATAATCTTTACTTCATTCAGGAGAGTGTCTCCCCTCAACTGAAAAGATGCCTCCCACCCCCTCCCTACGGCTTATGCCCCCCAGCCATCCCCTATCACTGGAAGGGTGGGGGGGCTCAAGGGTTTTCTGACAAACCCTCAGCATAGGGGTGGGTGGGCGGAGATAGTTGGGGGGTAGATTAATATAAGGTGGGTGGTTGTGTTGTTGGAAAAATCCTGGGAGGTTCTAGTGATTCTATACGTAACATGCCAACTATCCCCCACCCATCGCCACACACGGCATATAATTGATTGGGTTTACCAAGTTTATATAGCATCAGAGTTGGATCGAGAGCCCCGGTCCTCTTTGGTCCAGGTTGAGATCTATACAGGGCCTGTAGGGGTAGAGGTAGTAGTGTGGATCAAGATCCATACCCCTTTCATATTGATATCGAGTAGGAGATTCACCAATGTTTACCTTGACCCTTTGTTCCCAGTCCATTTTCTCTGGCACTGCTGGATGCGTACCAGTTTGGGGAGCCAAGCTGTGTTCATTTGTGCTCCCGCACCAGATAGGGGGTGTTTGGCAATGTGTAGATGTCTACTAATCGCCCTCACGATTCCTTCCTTATGCTCAATTTTGATCCGACCCCATCTACCCCTCCCCCTGCTCCTTCCCCCTCCCTACAACCTATTTATACCACAATAATAGCCCCCCTTTAAGTTTTAGGGTTGGGGCGCCCACCCTGGGCTATAATGGTTTTTTGGGGCCCCCCCACCCTACATAGTTGGGGTTAGGTGGGAGGCCCCTAAACACCCCCCACCCTAGGATATAATGGTTCTTAAAGGAGGGTGGGAGATATAGTTCCAAAAAAAAATGAGCCCCCCACCCAGCCTGGGTGAATAGTATGGGCACCCCACCCGACCCTTTAGCAGGGCGATATATAGGGTGGGAGGAATAATATAAAAGGAGGCCTTGGGTCGGTTGGGAAATTTAGGTTTGAGGGGCCCACCTTGAGCTAGTTGGTGTTAGCTACTTCCTTTAGGTCTGGCCCGGGAGCAGAAGCGGAAGCAAGGGAGCCCTGGGACCCACCATTGATTGAAGTATACCCTAACCACTTGCGTGTCTCACAATAGCTGGATCCTATGCTGTGATTGTTGGGGTGACTCTTCAAGCTACACAACGAGGACCTGATGAGAGGATTTGCCCTTCGGCCAATTGATAGGGAATGCCCCACCCCATAGCATTTGTGTTCTCTGTTCGACGACCCCGAGACATGATGAGTCTGCCACTCGAGTGCACCAAAGATAAAGGTGGTTGGCTGACCCCGTAGCAATTTCAAAAGCATCTTGGCCTATTTACCACCTAGATAAACTCCCATCCAATCAAGATACCCAACCAGTTTGGTTGAAGTTCCAGAACAAAGTTCTATCCAAATCCACTACATACGTGGTAGAGAAGCCCGCAGCATACCTTCTTTGCTCAGTCTGTATCCAAGTGACCTGGGGATGGAGGAGCCTTGAACCAGTAGTTGTTTCTATAGTCTATATAGTAGTGTTTCTTCCCCCTGTTCTAGCCCCACATCCAGTAGTGGAGTGGGGAGCATCAAAAGTGATTTATCAAGTTAAAGAACTAGTTTCCATTCGGGAGTAGGACCTGGGTGCATATCCAGATGTAAGGACAGGGTATAGGCAGGGACAGAGGTAGTAGGAATAGATAAAGGTGGCCTTCAGTTCTGCATAGTTTCATATCCAAGTCTGGGGCCGAAGGAAGCAATAGCAGGGGCACTCCCATGAGGGGGTATGGACAATGGCCGAAGCAGCAGTAGTTTTTGGGTAGCGATCCGAGGCGGCAGAGGCATACGCTATAGTGATGGAGGGGGTAGATATATTGAATCAGGATAGAAACCCAAAAATTGACCTCATTTACTCAGTAGTGGAGGTGGAGGTAGGAGCAATGGGAAATGGTAGGGGGTACAGCAGCACAACCAATAGCTGTGGGGGTGGAGGCTCCTCAAGCAACGGAGCCATACGAAACAGTGGCTAGGGCTATGGGAGCGGGGGTGATAGTAGGATAAGGGATGGCATCAAGAGTAAAGGCTAAAGCATCAGAGGTGGAGGGAGAAGCATAGATAGTGGTTGGAGATTGAGTTCTGGTTCCCACTATGAAGATAGCAAAGGAATTATATAAAAGAGGGGGCCGACTAACCTCATTTCTCTAAATTATTTAGTTAACCCAGTGCCAGTTATAGATCAAGGCTCAGTATATCGAGATCTACCTATTAGCTAGAGATTGAGTTCACTTGGTCAACCAATTGACCGAGTTTATTTTATGTGAGCAGTTGATCCAGGATGAGTAGTTCCACCATCATGGGCAAGGGGAGTATCATTAGCATCATAGCTAGTCAGAGATCAAGATTCAGCAATATATAGAAAGGGCTTCTTCTATATATTATTGTGATTCAGTTGATCCAGTCTAGAAGTTGATGGAGTTGTTGATGGCTAAACAATCAAAGATATGCCAGGGGAACACACCTACTTATGCCACAGAGACAATCCACCCACTCTAGGAACCCTCAAGAGAGAGGTCTGGGGAACCATGTGGGCGGGCTAGGCAGGGATGGAATGCTGCATTGATGGAGGGATTCATGCTGGGGGAGTGCACTAGCGATGTGATGGCAGGCAAAACACATTGGGATGATCCAAGCTGGGCAGAGGCAAGCTCCTAAACACCACAACCCCCAACCACACTCCTTGTGATTGTAGGTTACAAGTATTGGATTTTGTAGAGTGGAGTTACAGAGGAAGGTTGTAAAAGATAAGGATTTTAGATCTCTAAAGAAAAGCATTATCTGGATAAGCGTGCTAGTGCTAGTGTCCTCTAAGGTTAAAAACATAGAAATCATTGTGACAGTGACAATCAGCATCTGAAGAAGTCCCAACATCCTAAAAATACCCTTCCTTGGACAAAGGCACTAGTGTTAGTGTCCTTCGCATCTTTCGTGATAGAAACGGACAGACAATGATCATCAGTGTTGAGAGAAGTCCTAAATTCCTTGAAGAAAACACCACATTGGACTAGGCCTTGAGTGTCAGTGTCTCTAAATATTTCATATCATCAACTTCAAAAAATGGTGAGTAACTAATCCTTGTCTACTATCTTGGTCTATGAGCATTTGTCATAATTTATCCATTTGCTTCTGATTTTGCATAATTAGGGTTTTGAGCATATTTGGGAATTGAAGTAATAGATTAATTGATATTTTTTGAGTTTCCACAATGTTGCGAGTGACACCCAACCTGTAGGTGAATCCTCTTGCAAAAGGTGTGATTCAACTCGGTTGAAATGTGCTTGAATGTTTGTAGTGAAAGGAGGATTTAACCCACACATCCATTGAAATTTAAAACCCCTCCTTTTTACTCCTAAACAAACCCTTTGCCAAATTCTGTGGAAATTTTTCTTAGATCCTCTTCTCGGATCTAGCAACTTGACTATGAAACCCTTTCTTTTAGATCTCATCTCTATCCTAATTATGGGCATCTGCAAAGGAAATGCCCTCACTTTACTAAGGCGTAAGCTGCAACTAATGCTTCTTCCAACTCTAGTCCTAAGAATGATAAAGGGAAGGCTCCTTTTGTTGTTGGGGTTGCAGACAAAGAGGGATTTACTCTAGTTAAGCCATGTAATAGGGGAAGAGGTCTTAAGAGAACCCTCAAGGATAGACAAATTGATGGAGTCTTTAATCAGTTTGATGCTTTGGAGGACTTAGTTCATGAGGAGGGAATTCTAGTGGAGATAGCTTTTGGGGTTGGGTCTTTGGGGGTAGCCTTGTTGGAGGAAAAATAAAATGATGCTGTAAATTTTCCTCTGGTGGGCATGTAGGATGGTCAATTGGCTATGGAGTTATCCTCCTGGTTACCGATTGTTTTAGAATAAAATGAGGCTTTAGTTATGAAAGATGTGGGTGCTCTAGCTGATCCAACTCCTTCACAAGTGAAGGAGGCTTTGGATGTAGGTGTTACATTGTAAAATGTCCCCCTAGGACTTTTACCTCCTAAGTTTAGTTCCCAAATCCTTTAGATTTAATCATGCATGTTCATTTTAACTCCTGATGCAAAATCCCTGGAAACCCATGTCAAATGGGGCTAAGGGGACATTGTTGAACTTGATTTTGCTTGAAAATGGGGCCTAGGGTTTGGGCACTCATGGCCTAGCCCTACCTTATTTGGTTGGGACCTAAATTTTAAATGTTGGTTATGTGATCGTTAAAAGGTTTCATTGCTGACATCATAAGTTTGAATTATGAAATCTGTAGGGAGAATGCATATATAAGCATGTTTAGGGTTTCATTTGCAAGCTAGAAGATGATTATGAACTTTTGGAAAACTTATGATTTTAGAGCATTCAAATCATTCATTGTTGCAGAGCAGACTTGTCCTATTATTATGTTTGTTATGTAGATTTGGCTTCATCTTCTCATGTGTTGAAGGATTTTCATCTACATGCAAGCTACACCGTCGAGGTTATATCTATTTGTGTTAAATCAATCATTTATTAATTTGGTTTTTCCTCTATCCTGTAGGGATACAGACTCTTTATTCCATTTTGGGACTTGACTAAGGCAATCTCCTAAACACCACAACCCCCAACCCCATTCCTTATGATTGTAGCTAACAGGTGTCATATTTTGTGGAGTGGAGTTGCAAGAGGCTATGACATATTGTGGAGATTTTGTATCAAAAGGAAAAAGCAATGCCTAGGCTTGGGCACCTACCCCAAAGCCCTCCAGATTTGTAGACCTAAAAACCTCTGTGACAGTGGTGAAGAGTAGCAGACATTTTCTAGAAATCCTTAAAGAAGTCACCACCTTGGCCTTGGGCACCTACTTTTTAGACCCCAACTTTTCCACATCTTGAATATCAAAACCTAGTATGTATATACCCTGAATATTACATCTCTATGTGTGAGCATTTGTTGGGATTCATCCATTTATTTATGATTTTGCATAATTAGGGTTTTAATCATAATCAAGCATTAAATTAATACATTAATCAACAATTTCCTAATTTCCCTATCATTACAAGTGACAACCAACCTATAGGTGAATCCTCTTGCAAAAGTTGTGATTCAACTCAGTAATATGTCCTTGAATGTTAGTAGTGAAAGGAGGATATAATCAAACAATCAATTAATCCCATCTTCCCTCTTTTCTTACTAAACATTTTGGTGAACCTGTGTTTTCTGAGCATTGCATCTTGTTGACTTTTATACATTAGACTTGCATTCATACATATAGTTTTACATTATTTTACATCTATAGATCTTGAAAAATTTTGAAAAATTTTTCATTCTAAGGCTTGCATTAGGTCATAATTTGCATTAATTTCATTACATTTCATCCAATCTCTAATTTTTACATCAAATATGATATAAATTACATAAATTCATCATCTTACAATATTTGCATTGCATTTTCATGTTAAAATTGCTAGGGTTTGATTGAAATTTTGTATTTTTCTCATAACCTAGTGATTTCAAAAATTAGGGTTTGTAGCTAAAATCTTGTTTCAAATTTTACTACTCATATTAGGCAATCATTCAAATCTAATTTTGTTTGTAGTATTGCATTCTTGTGTGTTTTTGCATTCATATCTCAAAAATTTGCACTTACATTTAGCTAATTTCAACAAAAACTAGCATTTTCACTCAATCATCCTTAAAATTACACTTGCATTGAGCATTGTAGGACTTTAAAATGATTTTCAGATCTGAGCTGAGTTGTTTTGCATAAGCCTCCTCTTAATAATAGTGTAGGAAATTGTTTTTCTACCTTAGCTTTCTTATAGGATTTATGGGTCTAATAAATTTAATTTCCCATTTGTGAAAAGGTGTTTGAACTAATATTGGAAATGGTGTCATATCATCTAATGTGGTGGGACTTCCTATCCTCTAAGACACATCACCCTTCCTCACATATTAACTTGTCATCCTTGAACAATGTGGGCCACCATAATCCTGCCAACATCACTTTATTGTTGTTTGCTCATTGGAGTTATGCCCTTCTAATAGCCCCTCATGGGCATATCTTAAGATGTTTTCCCATTCACGTTGAAGCACTACTCTCCTTATAATATCATCTCTTCCTATAATATGTAATTCTCCTTCAATTAAGATGTATGATAGTGACCACTGCAATAGTTTATTCCTTTCATTTTTGGAGATGATCTCTAGGAATTGGCCTATGGATAGTAACTGTGCTACTTCAGTGAGCTCCTCTAGTACTACATTTACTCTAAATAAATTTAAGCTACTCAATTCATCATCAAACTCCTAAAATAGTAAAACCATCTACAAATTTTACCTGTATTACTAGCGTATTCATCAAGTATTTTAATTGCTTGTGATTGGTAAAGAACTTTTGTAGTGCATAAACCATTGTTAGAGCCTTTGTTGTTACATAATTCATTAAGAAACACTAGAGTTGGAGCCTTTGTTATCTAATTTTTAAGTGTATCAAATTCCTCCTAGAGTTGTTCTATCCATTGAAATGTTTATTAGTTTTCTTCTTCAATAATTCCTTTATTTGTCCAACAATTGCCACATATCCTCTACTGAACTTTTGGTGGTAGCCAGAGTATCCAAAAAAAGTTTCTACTTTTCTGACTATTCAGGAGGTGGTAGATTCAAAATTATTTCTACCTTCAATGGGTCTACCATGAAGCCTTGCCTACATATAATGTGACCACGAAATGTTCCAAATGGTATCACAAATAAACATTTCGTAAGACTGGATGAGATTTAAAAGCTTTTGTATCTTTCTAGCATCATGTGGAGTACTTGTACGTGATCTTTAATTAGTCTGTACTAATTACTACAAGTACATTTTTCAAGCCAAATGGCTTCATCTTGTACATAAAAAACCTCCATTTGGTTACAAATGTTGTTTTAGGTTGATCTTCTTCTTGAAGCCATTGGTGAATGATTAGAGCTCCCTACTAGCTATAAAACTAAGACTTCCTCTATGAACAAACTAGGGAAGGGATCATGGATACAAGCCTTATTTAGTTCCCTAAAGTCAATGCAAATCCTCATCTCACTTTTTTCTTATGTTGCACAACCATAGGGCCAATCCATTTAGCATCTTCTATTGACTTGATTATACCAGTTGCCAACATATCATCCAAGTTTGCTTTGACTCTTGTCTTCATGTTAGGGTTTAATATATATTTTCTTTTCCACTTTGGTTTTGTACCTTCTTTTAATTGAATTTTCATCATCTTAGATCCCTCCTTAATGCCTCTATGATTAGTAAATGTGTGGGGAAATATTTCTTCATATTTCTATCAATATTTCCAAAATTTGCATGACTTGTCTTTCTTCAATTGATACCTTGAGTATTTTCACATACTAAAGGAAAAACAAGATTGCATTCACAGAGGCTTAAAGGATAGCAAAGGTACTTAAGCTTAAACTTTCTCTTGATGCCAAGGTTGATGATTCTATTTATTATGAGGATGTTTAATGTGGAAGATTTAGTTGAAATCTCTACTCTTGCTAAGTTTGATAAATGTAATAAGTGCAAATGTGATCATGGGGATTCAATAGGGCCTGTGTAATTTTCCCTACCACCTTGTTGTTTACTCTATTTTCAATATTGGATGATGCTCTTGTGATTTGTATGATGGCAGGATCATCATCCAATGGTGGAAAATCCACCAGTAGTGTGATATGTTGTCCAAGGGATCTCTTGAGGTGAGACACATGGGCAAAATTATGAATCCTACTATATTTCGGTAATTCCAGTTCTCAGATGCAACTTCACCAACTCTCCTCAAGATCTTGTAATGGAAATCAAAGCATTGTTTGAGATTTTAAATTCCACTAATTTTGATGGGGGTTTGCCTATAAGGTTTACAATCTTAGAGGAAGGTCATATCTCCCACTTTAAATGACCTCTGTATGCAGTTTTAATTTATATATATTTTTTGTTGATTCTGAGATTGTTGGAGGTGTTCTTTGAGTGATCTCAATATGTTATAATTATACTTCACTAAGTCACTATCTATTGACACCGGGATATCTATGAATATTGAATCAGTAAAGGTTAATGCATCATAACCATAAAATACAATGGATAGAGACACAGCGATGGACATGTGGTGGGTAGTGTTGTATCATAGTTTCTCAAGTAGCCTTCAACCTAATTATTCACTATTTCTACTTGTCCATCTATTTGTGGATGTTAGCTTGTGGAAAGAATGAGTTTTATTAGGGCCAAATAAAATAATTCTTACAAAAAGGATCTAAACAATCTACTATCTTTATCACTAATGATATTTTTATGTAATCCATTGGCCTAAACACTTCTCTGAATAAGAAATCTACCACCAAATGTGCTTTGAATTATGAAGGAATGAAAAAGAAGTGTGCATAGATAGTTATCCCCTCCATAAGGTGATTGAGAACATCCTTCTTTAGGCCCTTCCATGAAAACCTTTCCCTAATTTTCCTATAGGTCTTGTATAATCTTATGTGTTTTTCTAACAATGCATCATGAAAAACCCTTAAAATCTTCTCCTTCATTCAGGATTCAAGAACTAGGAAGATTCTATTTTTATAGAGAATGAGACCATATGCTACTACAAATCAATCTTGTCTCACATCCCCATCTAAGAGATCAGTAGAAAATGTATTTTTAACATATTCTACCATAATAGAGATCTTCCAATTAGTAGAACTAGTAGTAGAAATAGAGTATGCTTCCTAGAAAGAGCTTGAGCAAAGTTATATTCTTTTTTCCTTTCATGTACAATGTGGATTAGGAAAGGGCCATGCTATGGGGCCTCAGGACAACTTTGAAATAGAACTACAAGCATCTTAGAGTAGAGGGAGATTATGAGATCATTATTAATTATACAAAGGAGAAAAGTTATCTCATGTATGTTGTATACTCTTCTTTTAGAGGCTAAGGAACTAGTGAAAAGATTTTAAGATATCTCTTTTGATTATATTAGAAGAAAAGAAAGGGGAACTCAATAATAGATTTGGTAGCCAATCAAGGAGTAAATTAGAGGATAACCCATGGTAAGACCTATAAGACCTATAAGGAAAAGTTTCCAAATAAGACCCTTGGACTTGTTAAGGAGTAAAAAGTGTCCACATGTATTTTTACCCCCTTGTTTGGCTCCTAGGTCCCTTAATTGCATTATATCTTGAAAACATTTCTCCCGATGTAGAATTGCCCGACACCAAGATGGAATTTGAATGTGGACCACTTGATTTAGCTTATCCTAGACATAAACAGGGCTAAAGGACTTGGGTGGTATTGCCCAGGTCCCTCCCTTTAGGTTGGATCAAATTCAAATTTACTGGGATGAGCCTTGGGCGTAATTTAATAAAAACCACTTGAAATAATGTAAAATAAAATATTAAAATTAAAAATATATATATGTTCTATACATTTAGTTCTCCTCAATTTATTTCCAGCTTCTTATGTTAGCATTGAGAGAGGACTTGGGCTAAATCCTCTCTCCAAACTATGTAGGATCAGAATGGTGTTTGGATGAACTCCACTTGGTCATACAAAAACCATTTGTAAGATGACATATAAAGCACACACATGGGAAAAGTGATAAAATGGAAACACAAGTTTTGTAAGAAGTGGCCTATTCTAAACCATAAGAACTTGAGAGGCTTCTTAGGACTTGAATTTAGCATACTATATAATATTTGTAAAGAGTTATGACCACATGATAGTTCGTCCATGAACTAGGGTTTCTTAAACATATAGGCTTAGCAATAAACATTTAGCAATGATATTTCAAAATCATTTGAAATTGTATATATATACCTTGAACTAGTTATACATGATAGGCTTGTTCTTCTAGTCTTCATGGCTTTCAATGATGTTGATGAGTCTCATAGTCCTAATTTAATCAAATAAGAAGGTCATAAATTTTAAAGACATCTTACAAATCATAAACTAAACATGTGTAGGTTGAAACACACATTGCATTTGTCAACTTGTAATTTTATTCACCAACATTCATTTACATAATATGCATTATTTCAATGTATGAATCTCAAAATTGGTGAATCGGTCTGGTGGGTGAAATCAACAGGTGAGACTCCTCCTTAGACAGTGCAAGACGACTGAACGGATCTCACCCGTTCATTTTATTCATTGTTTTTCTCACTCTTTCACCATTTCTTCACGTGCGTTGTTCTCCTTCTAGCTATTTTTTTGGCGGGTACTCTCCCGAGGTGCCAAAATGGCTAGAAATGTTGTCTCATGCCGTAAAAAAATCACGCTGGAAAATTTTCTAAACTCGTCGGTTGTTCTCACACCGGGGAAAATACCATGTCAGAAAAATAAATATAGGGAATGTAATCTTTTTGTATGTGTTTTGGAACACAAAAGAGAGTGATATATTTTGCAAAGCCCCATTAAGAATGTTTTGGGAATTTTGTACTACAGTATTGTATTGGTACATTCTCCTTATTAAAAACTCCCTTAATATTATCACCTAAAATTTTGAATTTGGATTAGTTACTTTCCACCTACATCAAATGTTATCAATAACTATGTAATAGAACTAATAGCATTTAGAATCATTTTAGATGTGCAAATGATGATTAATTTTCAACTTTGCAATTAGAAGTGTTTATGTTGACACTAGAGTTTGCAACACTCATAGCCTTATAGCAACTAAAAAGGTTTCACAAAACAAAGAGAACTAGAGACAACTAAAATCATTATCATAAATAAAACATAAATTAAAATAAAATAAAAACATTAATATATCATCACCACGAATGGTCATGTCCTTTGTGAGAACTCCAATTCCTTTTGAGAGATGAGTATCACAATTCATTGAAGTCTTGATTGTATTTCCATGAATTTGGGTTTCTACTAATAATTTATGAGTTGAAGTCTAAAAATATGAGAAATAATGAATGGTATCATTGGCTTTCATTTTATTCACCAAATGCAAATCTTACAAATTACAAAAAAGAAAAGGTTGAATAAAAGTTACACTTGCAAATTATAGGGTATTTTCTATGCTACAGTATGCACAAAACCAAAAGGTCAACATGTGTACCTTGTGTCGCCAAGTTGATCTAATAAAGTAGTGATAGATACTAACTCTTCAAAATCCAATCCAAAAGCATAAAGAAATCTTACTTCACCAAAACTAAAGAAATATGTCAGCCTTGGCAATTTAGATAAAGACAAGAGGAATGAAAGAGCCTCTCAAGTGAAGTGAAATGAAGCAACCATTGCTGTGAAGTTGTCATAGAACTTAGTTTTTACATTTTATTGCTTCATGATTTCCCGAGGAGACTTTTTCTCTCCTTTCTATCATTTTAGACCTATATTTACATGGGTCTAAGATAGTGTCTAGATTATCCATCCAAATGCACAAACCACAATGTTGAATATTTTCAGATAAGACCCTCTAGTTCTTGCAAACAGATAAAATGCTTATCACCATACATTCTTGTGTTCCAACCTAACCTATTATACCCACAAAAATCTCTATATCAAAAAACACACACAAAAAAAATGTTATGCTAGTCAACAAAGGCAACTCAAGTGAGATGAATCACGAGCAATATCAAAGGGAAACAATTGAAAGCAATTGTAAAGGTGACTGGTTCCTAAATATTGAGTACAATTTACACTTGGGTTGAATCCAAAAGGGATTATATAAAATCAAATATTAGATATAATTTTCATTAGTTAGAAAATCATCAAAACATATATTACATAGATAATGTAACAATGATTAAAAAAAAATTCCAATCAATCCGTGCAAGCTTCAACAAATTGGCTCAAAACTTTTACTGAAATTTTAAATTTAAAGGAAATTTATACATAATGTTTACTGATTGGACTATTGATTTAGGACAAAGATTACCAAAACAATCCCTATTTAGCAATGAAGAGCCCCTAAACTTTCCCGTGGCTAGAACCCATATTGAAGTTGTAGGTTAAGATTCTTTAGGAACTGTATTGAGCATAGAGTGGTATGCCATCTACTTAATATTTTGAATATGTAGGCTTAGGGCTCAAATGCTAACCCGTGCTTATAATGACACCCAAGTCCAAAGGTTGGGGCTAAATTCTCCAGCAAGGGATCCAACCAACTTAGGGCTCAAACACAAACCCACAAACTGTGTCAACCATTGTCTCAGAAAACAAACAAAAGAAAACACACACAGCTGCAAAGCAAACAGTAGACAGAACTACAATGTTTTATATGATATCAATATTTGCCAGGATAAATTTTTGAACCTTGGTAGGAACGTGCTAGATGATTAAAACTTTAACAGTTACAATTACGTAATTGGCTATTTATAAAATATGGGTGATAATAACACCCATCTGACATTGTCATATACAGAAGATGGCTCTAAGATGTCCACCAAAATTCCTGCAGTCCTAGACTGCGTACAAAACAAGCACCGTGTTAACACATGTTGCATGCATTGCAGTCAAAATTGAATACCTTCATCTTTCATGATCCAAATATTACCTGTTATAGAAAGACCAACAACATAACCAAATCATACAACACAGGGACCTCCTGAGGTTCATCCAAGTTGACTATCAATATTAACTACTGAAAATCTGATTCAGTCACAGTAAAATATACTTGATAGGAACATTGTTGTAATGTGGGTGTGTGATGCATATACAAAAACGAAGAAAGGCAAAGAACCCATGTCTCCAACATCCCTTCCATGGAGGGTCAGAAAATTTAGTGCAAGTGACCACATTTTTAGCTAGTCATAAAATATAGAAATTTAAGGAAATTTTCTGACAAAACAAAACCTGATTTAACAAGATTGAAATGTCGGACGCATGAGTTTGAGATTGAGACATATTCCACCGCATGAGCGTGAAGGTCATTTGTTGAAGGCATTGCTCTCATTAAAGGGCAACGAAGGAATAGGAGCAGCGTGGGGCCGTGGATATGTCTCGTTTCAAAACCGTAACGCCATCGATCTGCAGCCTCCATTTCTGTTTCAAACACACTGACATATCCACCGCACTCCGCTGCTTGTAAAAATGTTTGGCCCTGCAATAGGTATAACATCAAGTTTGCAACGATAGCTTTTCCCTCTGCCATCAAAACCTAACCCTAACCTTCCCTCTGCTACCGGGCCCTCCCTCTTCTCCACTGGCTCATCACCTAACCTAACCCTAACCTTCCTTACGCAGAAAACCTATCCCTAACCTCCATATATATATGTACACACGTGGACACACTTCATACATTTGTATTTTTTTATTTGTTTTGGTTTTCTATGTGATATATGTATACATATAATATTATTAATATTGTATCATACATCTACATATTTTTGTTGTGTATTTGTTTATTTTTATGTTTGTTGTTTTCTTTTCTTTTTGTAGGGTGCACTCCTCTCACACACATATGTATATCTATATATATTTATGTATTGGTACTTTATAGACTTAATACTTATATTAATAAATACTAGTATAGGTGTGTATTTTTAGTTTCTGCCAAGGAAACTATAGGCGAGGCCTGTTCCTATCTAGTTATTAATAATTCTTTTTGCAACGAATGAGAACTAAATATATTTTTCTATTTAAAAAATATTTACTTATTGCTATTGTATAGATGCAAATATTTTAACAAAACATATTTGAAAAATTATTTTTCTTCAATCTAATTGGCAGAAAACTTTCACTCGGGCAATTATTGCGGATCATCAATGTTTTAAGGGAGTGGAGGAAGGAGTCGCACCCCATCATGCCCAAATTTAGGCATGTCATAGACAAACTGCGGGCAGTTGGGTATAATTTATGCGTTAAACTCCTTAGGCAACCATTCTTCATATTTTTTTATGTTCTTGATGCCCAAACATTGCAGAATCTAAGGCCATGACTATTTTCAAATGAATTTGTTTTGTTTATAGGTTGCTATTCCACTTGAAGTTGTGCAAATATGAATATAACATTCTTTAGAAATGATGCAGGCTAGAAGGGGCTCTAACTTGTTTTTAATGCAGTAAAGTTAGGTCTAAAACGAATAAAATAGCTTAGTTCAATTTTTTTTTGGTCCTGTTTTGTCAAAGATTATGCAGAAGATAGTGAAATTCTAGTTTTCAAACTATGATACTAGAATTCTTTTCACTAGATAAAACATAACGATCTTCTTCTTTTTTGCTATCATTATATTGAGATGCAGCAAGAGATCAGCCCAACAATCAGAACGCAAGTATCTTTCTTCATTTCTTTGCATTAGGTTTTTATCTTGTTGATTATTTAATTTTTAGGTTTTTATCTTGTTGATTATTTAATTTCTACACTGCCTATCAGATGTTATTTCATGTCTGTTTTCTATAGTTTTTTTTTCTTTTTTTCTTGTATTGACTAACTTTAATGCTTTGTAGGGGAACTTCATGGCTCCACTGGAACAGAAAAACCCATGGAGCTTGACCAAATAAGAGGAAAAAAGTATGTTCATATCTTTCATTATGTTATGTACCATCTTTTTAGATAATGCATTTAGGGCATATGTTTATGGGGCTTGATGCCTATAATACTTATTTTTTCTTCTATTTTACTTAATGGAATTCTAATTCTAGCTATTCTTCCATGGATAGAAGGATTTTCCTTTCGTGTTTCCTTTAGATTCTAATGGGATGAGAATATTATTTTTTGGCCTCTGCCTATGTTTCTACCAAACTTTGTCTGTATCATATTGTTTTCTAGAAACACATTTCTTATTGGTGTTTCTTCCATTTCTAAAAGTTTTTTCTGGATGTTTTCTCATGAGCTAAAAGGAACTATTACCATTAACAAAATTGATAATATACACATCATTTTGTTTTATTGATATCTTTATATATTTTTTTATTTTCTTCGACACTCAATAGTAATTCAAGTTGGCTTCTTGCTATTCTTGTTGAATGCAAAAATCTAGTAAGCCAAGCTAACAACTTTATTTGTAGAAATGGTCTATATTTTGAAGCTATTTTATCACTCTACTGTTTCTTTTAGAGGCATTTTTAAAAAGATCTTCAAATTTCTATTAGTTAAATCTAAGCCAACTATTTTTTGACATTTATTTAAAAATTTACCATAATGTAACTATTGTTAATATGTCCATAAAATGTAAAATCTTTTAAAATTTACTTCTAAGTTACAGATGTAATCCTATAAACATAAATACTAGTAAATTATACACAAAATATAAAACCTAAATGATAATTATTTTTTACATTTACTTAAAATCAGGTTTTTCTTTTACCCTAACCTATAATGCACAATCTAAATAGCTAATATTTTCACATTTACTTCAAACTTAAGTTTTACCCAAACCTGTAATGCACAAACTGAATAGCTAATTTATTCAAATTTCTTTTCGAGTTACATCTTTAAACCTAGTAACATAAATATGGTTGAATTATGAATAAAATGTGAAATTGAAACCAGTATCTATTTCACATTTACTTTAAAATTTTACCCTAAGCTCCATATTTCTAAATTGCCAATAAAATGAACAAACTATAGAGATGATATTTTAACATTTACCTTTAAATTTTTGTTCTAAATTTTTATCTTCCAACTAAATATTATTAAATTATCCATAAAATGCAGAATCTAAACCACTATGTATTTCTCGTTTACTTTAAAATTTTACCTTACTATAAATATTCCCAGATTTTCATCAATGAAATTTTACCCAAATATATATATATATTTCAAAAATTTCAATAAAATACACAAACTAAATAGATAATCTTTTCATATTTACTTTTAATTATAATTTTAATCTCAAAAAATAAATTTAATTAAATTATTAACAAAATGCAGAACCTAAACCACTATTTTTTCAATTATCTATAAAATGTACAACCTAAACATCTGATCTTTAAGCTTTACTTTAAAATTACAGTTTTAACCCTAACATAAAAATACATTAAATTTTTTTCATATTTTCTTTTTCATCTTACCCTAACACAAATATTGTTAAATTAACCATGAAATGCACAATCTAAACATATTTATTTAAAAATTTACAAAATTGCAATTTGAGTCATTTTGGTAAAATTATGGTATTAAGGTGCAAAGAACAGTTCCTTATACTCTTCAACAAAATGGGGTGGCTGAACGAATAGAACTCTTTTAGAAATGGCTCATTGTATGTTGGATTTTAAAGTTTGCATAATCAATTTTGAGGTTTGGTTGTTTCTTGTGCTGCATATATTGTGAATAGAATTCCCATTAAAGCCCTCCCAAATATCACCCCTGAAGAAGCTTGGAGTGGTAGAAAGCCCCACATTAGGTATTTTAAAGTATTTGGATGATTTGCTTGGGCACACGTTCCTGATGAAAAGAGGAAAAAGTTAGAAGCAAAGAGTCATAAGTGTTTGTTTGTGGGTTATAGTGAAGAATCAAAGGCTTACAAGTTATATGATTTGACAGCAAGAAAGGCCTTTGTTAGTTGAGATGTAAAGTTTGATGAGCTTTCACAACTTACTCCCACTTCCTCTCACTCTACAACAGCAAATGTTTCTAATTTTTCAGATATTTTAGAAAGAAATGAAGCCAATATTGATGAGGATGAAGTGAGCACTACTGATGATGATAATACTATTGAAAATGAAACTACTAATGCTTGTAATCAACCATTTTCTGTAGGTAGTAATGATGAAGAATGTGACATTTCAGCTAGACAAAAGATAAGGTGTGTTGAAGAAATATATAGACAAGGCTCAAAGATCCAAGGAAGGAATGGTAGTACTCTCATGGCCAAAGTATTACAAGTAAATGACCCAATCTCATATGAGCAAGCTAGATGAAAGAAAGAATGGGAGAAAGCCATGAAAGAGGAATATGATACATTGATAGAGAATAACACTTGAGAACTTGTACCCCACCCCCAAGGTAAGAATATTATTGGTTGCAAATGGGGTTACAAAACAAAATTTAAATCAGATGGTGCTATAGAAAAATTCAAGGCTAGATTGGTTGCTAAGGGGATCAATCAAAAAGAGGGTGTTGATTATGAAGAAACATTTTCTCTTGTCATTAAAATGAATATAGTTATAATTATTCTTTCTTTAGCTGCAAGTCTTGGGTGGCATATTCATCAAATGGATGTCAAAAACACTTTCTTAAATAGAGATTTATATGAAGAAATATATATGGATCAACCACCAGGTTTTGTGGATCAGCAACATCCTAATCTTGTTTGCAGATTAAAGAAGTCACTTTATGGTCTTAAACAAGCACCATGAGCATGGAATGAGAAGATTGACAGGTATTTTCAGCTTCATGTATTTAAGAGATGTAAGTCAGATTCAAATCTTTATGTGAAAAAACTTCAAGATGATATTCTTCTTGTTGCAATTTATGTGTGTATTGTGACAATCTTCTATTTGAGATTGGTTTTCTACAAAGTTCAGCCAGCATTGTGTATTGTGACAATCAAAGTACTATATAGGTTGCCAACAATCCAATTTTTCATGCTAAAACAAAGCATATTGAGATTGATGTTCACTACATTCAGGATCTTGTTCAAGCATCTATTGTCAATCTTCAATTTTGTCCAAGTGAAGAACAAGTAGCTGATATATTCACTAAGAGTATGACTGAAGCCAAATTCTTAAAATTAAGAGGAATGCTTGGTATGTTAGAGGTGAACATTAAGGGGGGATAGTAGTATAATGTTCCCCTCCTTTGTATTTCCCCTCTCCTTTGTATTCTCTTTGTATTATTCTAGCCAATCTTAAGCGGGGATGTTAGGGATAGTTAAGATTGTCTAGAAAAAGATGAAATATTTCTAGTAGTCTTCCAAAGAACATTCCAGGTTATCTAGAAAGGAAGAAGCTTCTAGCTATTTTAGAAAAGAACTTTCCAAGGAGAAGCTTCCAGCTGTTCTAGAAAGGAACATTCTAGGATTTTAGAGTTATCTAGAAAGCCAGAAGCTTCCAGGCTTCAAAGCTTTTGTAGCTATATATATGTGATTAGAGACAATTGCTGGATATAGCATTTTGGATGTAATGCAAGCTACATAAATATATTTTTGAGTTATCTAACTCTGTTTTGCCCTGTTTTCTCTCAATCTATTATTGTTCTATTTTTTATTGTCTTGGGGTTGTTTTTTACATGGAAATCTAGAATTTCTTTATTGCTGGAAGAGAATGGTATCAGGGAATATGTGACCACTATTGTACCTGTACCTACAGATGCAACACAACTCATCTAGCATATAAGAAGGAAGATGCCAAGGCGAGGAGGCTAATTTTTAACGGTGTTAAATATCACATTCTTTCGCATATTGCATAGAATTATACAGCAAAGATAATGTGGGATGCCATTCTAAATCTGTACTAGAATGCTACCATTAACCAAAAGCTGATTCTTAGAGAAAAGTTGTGGAATACCCAGATGAACAAGGGAGAAGACATTACAAGTTACCTCACCAGGCTTAGACTTGTTAAGAATGAGTTGGCAGCTGTTGGAGACAAACCAAATGATCATGAGCTAGTACGAATAGCCTTGAATGGGTTTACTAACTAGTAGGATGTCTTTGTTCGAGTTATTAATGGACGAGACACCTTACTAAGTTGGGATCAACTATGGAGTGACTTCACTCAGGGGGAGCTTAGACTAAGTCTTGTGAGTGGAACCAATAGTAATAGTTAGAAAAGTGAGGTGGAATGGAAAACATTGCCCTAGCAGGAAAAGGGAAAGTGAAGAAGGGGTCTGGCAAGCAATTAAATCCAAAAAGTGAGAAGAACAAGGACTTATCTAAGATCAAATACTATGGCTGTCACAAGTTTAGCCACTATGTCAGTGATTGCCCACAAAGGAAGAAACATGAAAAGAAAGGCAAGAAGTAGACGGCAGCTTCAACAAATGTAGATGAGCTTTCTAATAGAATGGAGGATGAGTTTGCACTCATAGCTTGCCTAATTAGCTCAACCTCACAGGGTGTTTAGTATATAGATAGTGGGGCGTCATTTCATATGATAGGAGTTAGGGAGTACTTCTCTAGCTACAAGGAGGAAGAAATCAAATTCTAGATTCAGATGGGGAACTAGTCCAAGTGCAATCTAGTTGGGAGATGGACTATTCTATTTCAGATGGAGAATGGCAAGCCTATTTCCATTCATGATGTGTTGCATGTACCAGGCTTGGGTATGAATCTAATTTCCATATCTATCCTTCAAGATAAAGGCTACAATGTACTCTTTAGAGGGGCACATGTGTTAATCAAGCATAAGGATTGGAAATTACCCATAGCAATTGGAGTTAGGAGCGGCTGACTTTATAGGTTGTAGTTTGATACTCCTAAGGCACTAGTGAGCAGCAGTAATCGTAGAGATCAAGGAGAGCTATGGCATAGGAGGATGCACCATATACATCATAGAGCACTTAAAGTGCTTCATGAGATAGTGACAGGTGTTCCAGAGGTGAGCACAAAGCTTGATGATGTAAGGGATGTGTGTTGGGGAAGTTTGCGAAAGCAACTTTTCCAAGGAGTGACACCAGATCCAAGGGGGTTCTTGATCTAGTACATTCAGATATATGTGGACCAATGTCAATGAAGTCTCTCAGAGGATACGAGTACTTTGTTACTTTTATTAATGATTTCTCTAGGAAGACCTGGATATACTTCTTGAAGACCAAGGATGAGGTCTTCAATCACTTCCAGGAGTTCATAGCTCTTGTCGATAATTCGACAGGCAGGAAGGTAAAGGTTCTTTGGTCAGTCAATGGAGGTGAGTACAAAGGGAAAGAGTTCCAGGAATTCTGTACCAGGGAAGGAATCAAGAGAGAGTGGATTGTTCCTTACAGCCCGTAGTAGAATGGGGTTGCTGAGAGGAAGAATTATTCTATATCGGAGGCAGCAAGGGCTATGTTGTATGACCAAGATATGCCATGTTACTTATGGGCACAAGTATGCAATACAATAGTATACATACAGAATAGGGTTCCACATAAGGTATTAGGCAAGATGACACTAGAGGAGGCATTCTCAAGGAAGAAGCTAGATGTCAATCACCTCAGGATATTTGAGAGTTTAGCATTTTGTGACATTCCAGGGCCTACACGTTCTAAGTGTAACACCCATATCTGAATTGACAAGAAAAACTAGGTTTTCACAAAGGTAATTTTTTTTACTAGGTAATCAAATACAAAAGAAACTTATCTATAATCTAATACAACATTTTTCATTTTATCATAAACATGATCTCATTTTCATAAAACTAAAAGAAATGATATACATTAAACATTTTGTTTTCTAACAATTTGAAATTTTCTTGAATCAACAAATATTGGAAACATACAATTAACATGCATCTCGATTGTCGACCCATCACATTCAAGACTCGGCAATCCTCAGTATTTGGAAGAGAAAATATCTTCAAGGAGCTTAACCTCCAACCACAGACCATCGGTCTCCCGCACTCCTTCCTAACCGGAAGTGGCCCTACCCTACTCAAGAGGATAGACTTAGGATAACCATCGGTGTTTGCCATCTGAGCTTTGGTGTTGTAACCTACGTGTCTTGTTATCGTGCAGATCCCTAGATACCCTCTAGTCATGCACGACTCTCCACAAGAAATGCCATCTAGTTACAGTGAACATTCGATGCACTTGAGGATAGTACACCACCTTGGCCAAAGGATTTGTTTTTAATTAGTGTTCTAAGAACGCATGAACTTAGTTAACCCACCCTACTCGACTTGAACTGATCAAAATCCTACAGTTTCCTATTTGTATGGTTTGAACTAATTGACGACCTTGATGACCTCAAGGGTTTAGGATTTCCTCCTGTAATAGCGCATGGCGCAACATTTACTCTAATCCTGAATTCATAGTTTCATAATCCCATATTCATGTAAAAACATTGTTTAATAACACCCACTCCTAAGTGGTTTCATACAAGTTTACTCGGTTCCCATGTTTGCACAAGATACTCAAGTATTTAAAACATTTTTCCTGTTATCCCAGAGTTCAAGGGTGCTAGACTCATAAGGTCTACAAAATAAAATGATACTAGCACCATCGCATGCAACGTAATCTAGACTCACATGCAGGTTTTCCAATCTAATTGTTCATTTTAGAACCATGACGGTTTTTGACCATTACTAATACTTTAACTTCCTACTCCTCTTTCCATGTTATTTAGTTTCACATGATTCATAAAGATAAGAGTCGTAAATAAGATATAAATGATTTTGGAATCTTTCTTATGTCATTAGAGATGACCAAATGCATGGTCGACCTCTAACTAAAGATATAAGATGAAAAGGTCACTAGCTGGTTACAACGACCTCTCCGGTTGCCAATCACACTAAAGTTTACATCCCAAACATGCTTTAAATTGAAGGTTTTTAAACTCCCTCACAACATACACGTGGAGCAAAGTGATTTCTCACTGTGGAGCTATCTTTTCAAGTGCATCAAGGGCAGTTTTAAGTTAATAATATAGTCTTAAAGGAAACTCTTTGAACATACATCATTGCCAATCATTCAAAGAAGGTAGTTTACATTTTGCATCATGTAGAGTTCGTTCCTAAATGTATGTACGTTAGAGAACTATGTTCTTTTATCATACCATGTCATCCCTGATGAGAAATGCTACAGTTTCTAAGTTCACGAATTCTAGAAGACAGCAATACTTCTATTTCTGAATTATTGAATCTCAAAACACAGTAATGATACCATTTTAATGATCAACTTCACATAGAAATCACAGTAGAGAACAATGTCATCATATTCAATTCATTGTAACGTATTTATCTATGCACAGATGAGACACATTTATAGGTCTACACCGAGAAAAAGAAGAGTGTGGGATATAAACCTGTTGAAAGGACTGAAGTTTGCTGTGGCAAGTTCCACATACTCCTCTGGCAAAATGTGCCTCCTCCGGACTCCTAAACACAATCTCCTATCCCTCTCTCTACTTGGCCACCACTCAGTGCAAAGACCGGCTCCCACAGTTATCTCTCTCACTTCTAAACTCTCCCGACTACCCCCTCACTGCCATTTTTTTTCTCTTTTCACGATGCAGGAGTCCATCCATCACGTTTCTCTCCCCGTTTCTTATTTCCTAACTCCACAGTTTCTTCCTCTAGTTAATCCCATGACAGCCACCTCCGGCTTTTCCCACTTCTAAAACTGCCCCAACTACTCCATCACTCTCTTTTTACTCTCACTTAGCCACCTCTCCAACCGTCCCCTCTTTCCACGATGCAGGAGTAAGAAAAGATTGCCTTTCTTTCTGCCATTTCTAACTTCCCTTCAAAACAGTGACAGCCAACCACAACCACTCTCTTCTCTGCCATTTTTTTTTCCTCTATCCAACACCACGATAGCCTATCCCTCTCTTTTCCTCTGCCGTTTATCTCTCTTTTCAAACCAAGACAATCCTTCCTACAACTCCTATCTCCACTCCCTTATCTCTGACCACTACCAAGAAGATTCCCCTCCGTTGATATAGTATAATTGACATCTAATCCTCTCTTACCAATTCTAACTCCACCTTACAACGGTTCCTGATCTCCCTCTCTTAGATGATGGAGCATCAGCATTAATTGACAGTTAAACTTATTATCCATAGCATAATTTGTCACAACACAGCGAAGGAAAAGGACTAACTTCTAAGTGTGGTTTCAAAATCGAACCATCACATGCCTATCCACAAGGGTCAGTATTAACTGCAACTATCTGACTCCACACTTGCAGTGGTCCCAACCAAAAGGAGGTTCCAAATGATGACGTCACATAGCAACTTCGTCATTCTACCGCAAGAAGACCTCTAACCTTCAAGAGCAACTAAAAGATGAATTAAGGAATTAAACACAACAAGGTAGCAGATAATAAATGCCTAAAGCATCTCTATGGTCGAATAAGAAAAAGAGATAAAGATCACTTTAGAAAAGAGACTCAAGGTTAGACGAAAAATAACTCGTGGTCAAAGCTAAAAGAAAAGACTCATGCTAAACAACGACCATAACAAATTATTACACGCTATGGCTTCAAATCGACATTCGTCGATCTACAAGAAAAGAATAAATTCACAACACAAGTTTGACGTGTTTTACAATAATCACGATGGATTGATCATAACGCAAACAAGTTTCCTAGATCGTTAGACGCACAAATCCGACTTAACGCATCTTTCAACTACGAGACATGATTTACAAATCTGCCACAAGAAGGTTCATTTAATTACTTATAAACGAAATAATAAACGTCTATATAAGTTGACTTGCTATGGTGGACTTACGATGACATCGACGACTCCAAGATTCTATATGACGACTTTCGACTAGGATGATACACTTTATCCTCTGACGTTGACATCTAGTTAACTAACCCAACCGACAAACAAGACTAAATTGATGGTTCCAAGGTTTATCTACCTGTTTGGCGTTCTCATTAACAAACACCCATGGTTAATTTATAGAGTCTATACTCTCTCTCGAAGATACTTTCTCTTCCTGTCGAACATGGTCCACCTGTTCCTGCAACAACAGTCTCACATACAATTTTGTGGTCAAAGCACCTATGTTCCAAATCAAAACATAATATATCCAAAACATCATTTCACTTAACAAAAAGACATTTAGTCTACAATATCACATTGATCGTAATCAATAGATTCCAAAATTTCATATAACAACTTTGTAAAATAAATCGTCAGTTTCCATGTCATCCACAACATATTAAATTACTGAAATTTGCAAGAAAGTAAATAGCATAATTGTTTCCAAAAAGACTGATGTAACATATCCTTCCCCTTTAAAAATCATCATCCCCGATGATTAAGTTTATCAAGCAAAATTTAAACTTAAAACAAACCTTTTTTTATAATGCAACATTAATATCTTTGAAAAGTTTAGGAAATCTTTGGTAAATATCTTTATAATCTTCCCAAGTGGCGCTATCCTCACCATATTGGTCCCACTGTATTTTGCATTGCAAAACTTCTCGATTACGTAAACGAAGTTTACGCATTTTGAGCACCTTGAGTGATTCGATCACAACCACCCCGGGTTCTTTCATCTGTAAGGAATTCTAGTTAAGGATGTGGTTATTACCTACAAAATATTTCTTTAAATACGAAACATGAAAAACATTATGCATCTTAGACAAGGCTGGAGGTAGAGCAACTTTGTAGGCAACTGGATTGATAATCTCAAGAACTTCGAAAGGTCCGACATAATGAGGAGCCAATTTCAAAGATTTACCAAATTTTATAGAACTCTTTTGGGGTTTCACTCACAAAAGCACCTTCTTGCCAACAGAGAAGTGTCTAGGCACTCGTTTGCGATCTGCATAACTCTTTTGCCTGTCATTGGCTTCTGCAACCTCTTCCTAGTCATTTTTACTTTTTCTTCCATATCAGCAAGTATTTCAGGTCCAATGCTTATCCTATCTTCCAGCTTATCCCATCTTATAGGAGTTCTGCATTTCCTTCCATATAATGCTTCAAATGGCACCATCTTAATGGCAGAATGATAGGAGTTGTTAGATATTCCTCCCATCTGTATTGCTAATCCATGCAATACATTCTCAAAAGGTCTTCTAATACCTGATTTACTCTTTCTGTTTGTCCATCAGTTTCGGGATGATAAGCAGTACTTACATTCAGTTTAGTCCCTAATGCAGAAAATAAGGTTTGCCAAAACCGTGAAGTTATCTGAGCATCTCTATCAGATATTATCTTTTCAGGTACCCCATGCAATCTAAAAATTTCTTGTACAAATTTTTGAGCCAAAAGATGTACTCCATCTGTCAAATTTCCAGGTATGAAATGTGTGACCTTGGTTAGTTTATCAACAACAACCAATATTGCATCATGCCTATTCTTAGACATTGGTAACCCCTAGACAAAATCCATACTAACAACTTGCCATTTCCATTCTAGAATATCATGCGGGTATAACAATCTAGCAGGATGTTGGTGTTCTGCTTTAACTCTCTGACATTCCAAATAGCTAGCTACAAACTTTGCAGCATCGCTTTTCATTCCCTTCCAGAAATATAGCGGCTTGACATCCGCTAACAGTTTTGTTACACCAGGGTGTCTAGAGTAAGGAGCACAATAAACTTCCTTCCACACGAGGTTTCTAAGTTCTATAGAATCAGGAACGTAGATTCTTCCCTTGAATCTCATCAATCCATTGGATTCAAAACTGAATCCATCATATCTTGGGTCCTTAGGGTTTAAGTGCAGAGCTTGTTTCACTTGTTCATAATACTGATCCCCAGATAAGTTTTACATTACTAAGTCTTTAAAGTTAGCATGTATGGAGATTATAGAGGCTATGTGCCTTCTTCTGCTTAAGGCATCAGCTACTCAGTTTTCCTTGCCTTTGATATAAGAAATTTCAAAGTCATAATTTGATATTAATTCCAACCATCTCCTTTGCCTTGCATTGAGATTAGGTTGTGTGAATATGTAGCGAAGGTTTTGATGATCAGATTTTAGAATAAAAGTCCTTCCAACAAATAATGTTGCCACATCTGAAGGGCGTGAACCACTGCTGCCATCTCTAGGTCATGAGAAGCATAGTTCTATTCATAGTTTTTCAGCTTCCTTGACTCATAGGCTACTACCCTGCCATCTTGCATAAGCACACCTCCCAATCCTTCCCCCGAGGCATCAGTGATAACCTCAAACTCTCCCTCAGGATCAGGAACTTTCAGAATTGGAGCAGTTGTTAATTTTTCTTTTAACAAATCAAAAGCCTTTTGACATTCATCCGTCCAAACAAACCTTTTTCCTTTTCTCTGCAAGGAGGTAATTGGGCTAGCAATGCTTGAGAAATTCAACACAAATTTCCTGTAATACCCTGCCAATCACATGAAACTTCGTACCTCTGACACATTGGTAGGTTCAGGCCATTCCATAATAGCTTTAATTTTAGCCGGATCAACTGATATCCCATCGGCTGATATTATGTGCCCCAAATACTGTACTTTTTTCTGAAAGAAGGTGCACTTGGAGAGTTTCGCATACAATTTATGTTCTCTTAATCATTGCAAGACTATTTGAAGATGTCATGCATGCTCCTCTTCATCCTTGGAATAGATCAGAATATCATCAATGAAAACTAGCACAAACTTATCAAGACAATCTCTGAAAACACTATTCATAAGATTCATGAAAGCAGCAGGTGTGTTGGTCAATCCAAACGGCAACACCGTGAACTCATAATGAGCATACCTCATTCTAAATGCTATCTTGGGAATATCTTCGTCTTTCAACCTTAACTGATGGTATCCAGATCTCAGATCTATCTTGGAAAAGACTAATGCGCCACGCATTAGGTCAAATAGATCATCAATTCGTGGCAAGGGATACTTGTTCTTTATAGTCGCCTTGTTAAGCATCCTATAGTCTATACACAGCCTTAGAGTTCCATCTTTCTTTTTGGCAAAGATAACCGAGGCTCCCCATGGTGATACACTTGGCCTAATTAAATTCTTAGACAATAGCTCCTGCAACTGAGCTTTTAATTCCATAAGTTCAGTGGTAGTCATACGATACGGAGCTTTAGAGATTGGCTCCGATCCTAGTTTAATATCTATGCCAAAGTCAAATGTTCTCTTCGGAGGCAAGCCTAGTAACTCCTCGGGAAATACATCCCTAAAGTTGCATAGATACAGATATCTTTCGTCAAATGTTTGTTTCTCCAAGGTTTCCTCTACTAGGTCCATTTTAATGGCAAAAAGTTGACATCCCTTCCGCCTAGCCCGTTTTAGTTATTTTGAAGAAATGGATCTAACCCTTATTTCCCTTTGAATTCCTTGGAGATTCACTATTTTGCTCATCTCATCCAGACACTCAATGGTTTTATGAAAGCAATCTACTTTGGCTCGATGTTTCCACAACCAATTCATTCCTAGGATGACATCGTAGGACCCTAAAGGCGCTACGTACAAATTTGCCTCAGTGGTGAAGTTAGAAACATCAATCCTAGCTTCGAACAAACATTGCTCTACCTGAGCCTTTGAGTTATTTGCATACTCAATTGTCCACGGTTTTGACATAAAACCAGCTTTTCTAGAAAATTTACTTAGGAATCTAGGTGACACAAAATTTTCTGTTGCACCAGTATCAAATAGAATAGAAAAAGGAACTCCAAATAAGGTACCTATCATTTCAATAGGGGTGATCTGATACTCCGCTTGTCGATTATCAAGGGCAGCATGAATCCTTTGCTGAAAAGCTTCCTATTGCAAAGGAAGTTCCGTATTCCTAGGCTTCGCATTCTGCTTCTTGTTAGGGCAATGGTTGGCATAATGATCTCCTCCACAAGAAAAACATCCTCCTATAGGTCCTCGCTTCTCAAATGGCCTACTTGCAGAATCACCATTCTTCTTAAAATTTACATTTCTCTTATAATCTTCACCTCTTCGCTCATTACCAAATCCTCCTTGATTCTTTCGATTTCCCTTATCAAACCTCCTGTTCCCATATCCCTTCTCATTTTTCCTTTAATAAGACTGATCGTTGTAGTTCTTATCAAACTTCTTGCGTTTCTTATCCCTATAGGCAGAGATAGATTTGATCTTCTACTCTTGTTTAATTGCCTTTTCATAAACTTGATCCATTGTGCTTGGACCATGCACCTCCACCTCACCACCGATCGGAGGATTGAGTCCCATGATGAATTTTCTGATTCAGAACCTTTCATCCTTTTGGTATTGAGGGACATACTTCAGTAGTCTAGTGAATTTTTCTGCATACTCGACCACAGATAGTTCACCTTGCCTGAGGTTTTGGAAATTTGTTAACTTCTGATCAAAGTATAACTGAGGTAACCACTGTTTTCAGAATAGTTCCACAAACTCATCCCATGTCACCTTTAAGGGACTTAATTCTAGCTCCATTTTCTTATTCATCCACCAAGTGGACGCTTCCCCAGATAGTTGATAGGCTCCCCACATGGCTTTAGTAACCTCAGAGTAATTTCTAATCTCAAAATATTTCTCCATCTCTGTCAACCATGCTTCTGCTGCATCTCCAGTTTTTGTTCCATCGAACTTTGGAGGGTTAACCTTCTTCATATCCTTAGATAACTCTAATGCAAGTTTATCCTTGGTTTTTCTTTGGGCTTCACTGTCGTCAGGATTTTCACTTGATGTGCCATTTTCCCAATGTTTACTCTTGCTTATATAATGTGAGTTCTCGTTTCCACCCTCTATGTTGCCAGTTTCATCCATTTTCTTCTCTAGTTTGTTCAACCTTTCCTTGGTTTCAGTGAGCATGTTAAGAATCCTATCCAAATTATTAGTGGAGTTTTCCCAAGAGTTATGACATTCCCGATCCTCCCCCTCATTAAACTCTGATTGGTCCATGCTAGTTTAGTTTCACACCTGATTAAACATATACTAATCAGTTTTACGCTTATCATATTAAATATCATCAAAAGAATACAACAATTGATCATATTCATAATTGTTCTCAAACCAAAATTTTGTCTTTATTCATTTTGCAAAATTGTTTCAACATCATTAGAGATAGACATATCTCATGTTTTTACTCAGTATTATCTAGTGGAGTGTAACCTTCGGATTCATTGTCCAACACATAATCACGTGGTGTATACCCCTCAGGCTCACTATCAAAAGATAGCTCAATAATCTCAGCTCTAGGTACTACACGAGGATCCCTAGTGATCATGGGTATACTAATAGGTATACTCTCAGGTACACTAACAGGTACACTATCAGTTACAATCCAGGAGCAGCAGTTGATCATGATTCGAGCTGCCATCGCTGCTCCCTCTAGGAGTTCTCTCCTCACTTGCTTAAGTCGTGACATTGCATTGGCTAAGGTTTCCACATCATCAAGCCAAATGTCATTTTCGTCATTAGTTTTCTCAATGGTCTTGATCATCGCAAGCCGTTTCTGCTTAGCTTGCAGATAACGCTTCTTACCCGTGAAGGATTTTCTTGTAGTTTTCTTGGTGTATACCATCTTGGCACAATAAATCAAATCATTAGCTACCCGCATAATGTTGATTTCCTAATCAGGTTAGTGGACTCATCAGCCCTAGTGCTGAACCTGGTTAGCTCTGATACCATATGTAACACCCATATCCGAATTGACAAGAAAAACTTGGTTTTCACAAAGGTAATTTTTTTTACTAGGTAATCAAATACAAAAGAAACTTATCTATAATCCAATACAATATTTTTCATTTTATCATAAACATGATCTCATTTTCATAAAATTGAAAGAAATGATACACATTAAACATTTTGTTTTCTAACAATTTGAAATTTTCTTGAATCGACAAATATTGGAAACATACCATTAACATGCATCTCGATTGTCGACCCATCACATTCAAGACTTGGCAATCCTCAGTATTTGGAAGAGAAAGTATCTTCAAGGAGCTTAACCTCCAACCACGGACCATTGGTCTCCCACACTCCTTCCTAATCGGAAGTGGCCCTACCCTACTCAAGAGGATAGACTTAGGATAACCATCGGTGTTTGCCATCTGAGCTCTGGTGTTGTAACCTACGTGTCTTGTTATCATGCAGATCCCTAGATACCCTCTAGTCATGCATGACTCTCCACAAGAAATGCCATCTAGTTACAGTGAACATTCGATGCACTTGAGGATAGTACACCACCTTGGCCAAAGGATTTGTTTTTAATTAGCGTTCTAAGAATGCATGAACTTAGTTCACCCACCCTACTTGACTTGAACTGATCAAAATCCTACAGTTTCCTATTTGTATGGTTTGAACTAATTGACGACCTTGATGACCTCAAGGGTTTAGGATTTCCTCCTGTAATAGCGCATGGCGCAACATTTACTCTAATCTTGAATTCATAGTTTCATAATCCCATATTCATGTAAAAACATTGTTTAATAACACCCACTCCTAAGTGGTTTCATACAAGTTTACTCGGTTCCCATGTTTGCACAAGATACTCAAGTATTTAAAACATTTTTCCCATTATCTCAGAGTTCAAGGGTGCTAGACTCATAAAGTCTACAAAATAAAATGATACTAGCACCATCGCATGCAACGTAATCTAGACTCACATGCAGGTTTTCCACTTTAATTGTTCATTTCAGAACCATGACGGTTTTTGACCATTACTAATACTTTAACTTCCTACTCCTCTTTCCATGTTATTTAGTTTCACATGATTCATAAAGATAAGAGTCGTAAATAAGATATAAATGGTTTTGGAATCTTTCTTATGTCATTAGAGATGACCAAACGCATGGTCGACCTCTAACTAAAGATATAAGATGAAAAGGTCACTAGCTGGTTACAACAACCTCTTCGGTTGCCAATCACACTAAAGTTTACGTCCCAAACATGCTTTAAATCGAATGTTTTTAAACTCCCTCACAACATGCATGTGGAGCAAAGTGATTTCTCACTATGGAGCTATCTTTTCAAGTGCATCAAGGGCAGTTTTAAGTTAATAATACAGTCTTAAAGGAAACTCTTTGAACATACGTCATTGCCAATCATTCAAAGAAGGTAGTTTACATTTTACATCATGTAGAGTTCATTCCTAAATGTATGTACGTTACAGAACTGTGTTCTTTTATCATACCGTGTCATCCCCGACAAGAAATGCTACAGTTTCTGAGTTCACGAATTCTAGAAGACATCAATACTTCTATTTCTGAATTATTGAATCTCAAAACACAGTAATGATACCATTTTAATGATCAACTTCACACAGAAATCACAGTAGAGAACAATGTCATCATATTTGATTCATTGTAACGTATTTATCCATGCACAGATGAGACACATTTACAGGTCTACACTGAGAAAAAGAAGAGTGTGGGATATAAACCTGTCGAAAGGACTGAAGTTTGCTGTGGCAAGTTCCACGTAGTCCTCTGGCAAAACGTGCCTCCTCCGGACTCCTAAACACAATCTCCTATCCCTCTCTCTTCCTGGCCACCACTCAGAGCGAAGACCGGCTCCCACAGTTATCTCTCTCACTTCTAAACACTCCCGACTACCCCCTCACTATCATTTTTTTTCTCTTTTCACGATGCAGGAGTCCGTTCATCATGTTTCTCTCCCCGTTTCTTATTTCCTAACTCCGCAGTTTCTTCCTCTAGTTAATCCCACGACAGCCACCTCCGGCTTTTCCCACTTCTAAAAATGCCCCGACTACTCCATCACTCTCTCTTTTTACTCTCGCTTAGCCACCTTCTTCAACCGTCCCCTCTTTCCATGATGCAGGAGTAAGAAAAGATCACCTTTCTTTTTGCCGTTTCTAACTTCCCTTCAAAACAGTGACAGCCAACCACAACCACTCTCTTCTCTGCCATTTTTTTTCCTCTATCCAACACCATGACAACCTATCCCTCTCTTTTCCTCTGCCGTTTATCTCTCTTTTCAAACCAAGACAATCCTTCCTACAACTCCTATCTGCACTCCCTTATCTCCAACCACTACCAAGAAGATTCCCCTTCGTCGATATAGTATAACTAACATCTAATCCTCGCTTACCAATTGTAACTCCACCTTACAACGGTTCCTGATCTCCCTCTCTTAGATGATGGAGCATCAGCATTAATTGACAGTTAAACTTATTATCCATGGCATAATTCGTCACAACACAACGAAGGAAAAGGACTAACTTCTACCTGTGGTTTCAAAATCTAACCATCACATGCCTATCCACAAGGGTCGGTATTAACTGCAACTATCTAACTCCACACTTGCAGCGGTCCCAACCAAAAGGAGGTTCTAAATGACGACGTCACATAGCAACTTCATCATTCTACCGCAAGAAGACCTCTAAACTTCAAGAGCAACTAAAAGATGAATTGAGGAATTAAACACAACAAGGTAGCGGATAATAAATGCCTAAAGCATCTCTATGGTCAAATAAGAAAAAGAGAAAATGATCACTTTAGATAAGAGACTCAAGGTTAGACCAAAAATAACTCGTGGTCAAAGCTAAAAGAAAAGACTCATGCTAAACAACGACCATAACAAATTATTACACACTATGGCTTCAAATCGACATTCGTCGATCTACAAGAAAAGAATAAATTCACAACACAAGTTTGACGCATTTTACGATAATCACGACGGATTGATCGTAATACAAACAAGTTTCCTACATCGTTAGACGCACAAAGCTGACTTCTCGCATCTTTTGACTATGAGACATGATTTACGAATCTGCCACAAGAAGGTTCATTTAATTACTTATAAACAAAATAATAAACGTCTATATAAGTCACTTGCTATGGTGGACTTATGACGACATCGACGACTCCAAGATTCTATATGACGACTTTCAACTACGATGATACACTTTATCCTCTAACGTTGACATCTAGTTAACTAACCCAACCGACAAACAAGACTAAATTGATGGTTCCAAGGTTTATCTACCTGTTTGGCGTTCTCATTAACAAACACCCATGGTTAATTTCTAGAGTCTATACTCTCTCTCGAAGATACTTTCTCTTCCTGTCAAACATGGTCCACCTGTTCCTGCAACGACAGTCTCACATACAATTTTGTGGTCAAAGCACCTATGTTCCAAATCAAAACATAATATATCCAAAACATCATTTCACTTAACAAAAAGAATTTAGTCTACAATATCACATTGATCGTAATCAATAGATTCCAAAATTTCATATAACAACTTTGTAAAATAAATCGTCAGTTTCGATGTCATCCACAACATATTAAATTACTAAAATTTGCAAGAAAGTAAATAGCATAATTGTTTCCAAAAAGAGGGATGTAACACCAAGTTAGATCAGACTGCAAAGAAAGGGTACTTTGTGGGGTACAGTGAGACCTCAAAGGCATATTGGATATTTATTCTAGGGACTAGGAGGATTATAGTTAGGTGTGATGTCAAATTCATGGAGGACAAGGCATATAGGAGGTCTAGAGATTTGCCAGCAGATGATCAGAATGAGCAGCCAAAAGAAGCTCCAAGGATTGTTCAACCAGAATAGGGGCAGTGAAGCACGAATATAGTTACTAGTACAAGCACAGGCTCAGGTGCTGAGAGTTCACAAAGTATGGAGCAACAGATACAACAAATCCAACAGATGCATCAAGAAGATATGGAGTTTGATATTTCACCCTCTATAGTCGACAGGAGGAACTGTGAGGTTCAACAGACACATAGGGATACTCAAAAGTTTGTGGGAGCTCCTACAATGAGTAGTAGATAGCAGAAACAACCAGCTAGGTATAATGACTATGTGGCATTGGTTAGTTAGTTGGTAGATAACGAGCCTTCCAGCTATCAGGAGGCTGTACAGCAACAGGTGTGGCAAGATGCAATGGTTGAGGAATATACCTCAATAGTGTAGAACAATGTGTGGGAGGTTGTACCTAGACCGACAAATAGGGCAGTGGTTGGATCACGCTAGATCTATGAGATTAAGCATGGAGCAGATGGTAGCATCAAGAAATATAAGGCAAGGTTCGTGGCCAAGGGGTTCTCTCAGAAGGAGAGAATAGACTATGAGGAGATATTTGCTCCAGTGGCTAGGTATACTTCTATATGAGCCATAATCTCACTTGCAACACATATGGGATGGCAGATGCATCAAATGGATGTCAAGATGGCATTTCTTAATGGTGAATTGGTAGAGGAGGTATACATAGAACAACCAGAGGGCTTTGTAGCACACAGCATCGAAACCCATGTGTGCAGATTGAAGAGAGCTTTGTATGGACTCAAGTAGGCTCCCAGGGCATGGTATGAGTGCATTAATAGATACTTGTAGGGAATAGGCTTTGTGAAGAGTGAGGCAGATGCTAACCTCTACTACTTGGTGGTTGGGGGTGAAGTTCTCATTCTTGTTCTATATGTGGATGACTTGTTTTTAACAGGTTCACTGGGGCTCATAGAGGAGTGCAAGAGGGACCTTGCAACAGAGTTCGAGATGAAGGATTTGGCGCTTATGCACTACTTTCTAGGCATGGAAGTGTGGCAAATTGATGGAGAGATTTTCCTTGGACAAGGGAAATATTGCATTGAAATCTTGAAGAGGTTTGAGATGCAAGATTGTAAAGCCATGTCTACACCTAGATCACGAATTGGAAGAAGGTAGACTCATCCAAGGAAAAGGATGTAGACCCCACCTTATATAGGAAGTTGATAGAATCTCTCATGTATTTGGTCAACACTAGGCCAGATATATCCTTTGCAGTAAACTCTCTTAGTCAGTTCATGGTTGCACCAAAGAGAGTGCATTGGACAGTGGTAAAGCATGTGTTGCGGTATTTGCGTGGTACAATTGAGTATGGGATCAGATATGCTTGAGGTGATGGTATCAAATTGATAGGCTATACTGATGCAGATTGGGCAAGTAGTACAGTAGACAAGAAAAGCACTTCAGGGTGCCGCTTTAGTTTGGGATCAGGAGTTGTCTCTTGGTACAGTAGGAAGCAAAAGTTTGTGGCTCTAAGTTCTCAAGAAGCAGAATATATAGCAGCTAGCATGGCTACATTTGAGGCTATATGGCTTCAGAAGTTGTTGGTAGCCTTGTTTGGTCAGAGGGTTGAGACTACGGTGATACACTATGACAATCAAAGTTGCATCAAATTATTTGAGAATCTAGTGTTTCACAATAGGTCTAAGCATATAAACATTAGGTGGAGGATTGTTCAACTATAGTATATACCTACAAATCAGTAGGTAGCAGACATTTTGACAAAGGCATTAGGGAAGGTGAAATTCATCTTCTTCAGAGATAAGTTGGGTGTTATGCAGAACACCTTCCTCACTAAGAGGGACTGTTAATTTTAGCGTAGCTAGGATAGGTGTTCTAGTCTCAGGTGGTGATTACAAGGATGGAAACACAACTAGAATTTAATTATCTCCATACCTAGAAAATTGATTTCTTTAGAGACTTCTAGACATTAGGGTTTGTTAGAGTCTAATTAATCTTAGCCATTGATTGAGATTAAATCATGGCCATTGGTTTTCAATGAGAAGATTATAAAAGAGGATTAATGGGCATTTAGAGAGCACAAATCTAAAAAATATTTGCAACGATAGCAAATAAATAAATTTGCAGTGATAGCAAATAGATTTGCAATGACAACAAGGGTGCAGTGATAGCATTGAGACAGCAGCAGTGGAATTTTTGCAGGAGAAATTGGGAGAAGAATTTCCAGAGGAGAATATTGCCAGAGCTCTGCTAGTAAGAGGCAAGCAGATTATGTATCTCTTGATTTGTTGAAAATTAATAAAATTCCTCATCTGCAATACTAGTTTTCCCTTTGAGGTTTTTCCAAGGACAATTTGTCCAAAATATTGTGTTCATTATTTTGCATATTTTGTCTTTCTATCTCCGTGATTATTTGTGAAGTTGCAGCTGTATTATTTTTCAATATTTGCTTTGAATTAATTTTTGGTAGTCAAATAATCTATATAAGATAGGAGATTAATAATCAATAGCTGCAATAGAATTTTCACAGAATTGTCCATAGAAATAAGAAATTTGAATGACAATTTTTATATTCGCGTTTACTTTTTAGTAAAGTTGTGCCTCTATTTGTTTCAGGAGGAGCCGACATGGCTTTTTGATAGACCTCATAAGGAGGATTCGATGGCTGTATGAGGCACATTAGGATGGGAACTCCCGTAGAAGATCCAGTCATTGCAAATCCTCCTAGACTATTTTTTATTGTTTGATTCTAGAATATATTTTAATAATACATTCTCATTTTACACTTGATTGCATGGTCTGTAAAAGAATTTATAATGCATATATTCAAACTGACTTAAACTGAAAAATTAATAAATTTCAAGATTATTATAAAGTTATTATATTATCAACATTGTTGCTAAAACTAAGCAAACACAACAAATTAAAACACAACTATTCATGAACATTTTGGTAGAAACTTCACTACTTTGCAGCTCTTGTTATTAGATTTATTTTGTTTTTGTGTTATATAGTACTTATAATTTAATTCATATTATATTATATCAATATTGAAAGTTTGTGATATTGTATTATATATGCACATACATTTTTGTTGTGTAATTGATTATTTTTGTGTTTGTTGTTTTCTTTTTCTTTTGTAGGGGGTACTCCTCATATATATATATATATATATATATATATATATATATATATATATATATATATATATATATATATATATATATATATATATGCTTTGGTACATGTATAGACTTAATACTTATATTAATACATATTAGTATAGGTGTGTGTATTTTTAGATTTGTTTTGTTTTATGTGTTGTATATGTATGTACTTATAATAATATAATTGATATTGTATTATATATCATTTGATTTATTTTTGTTGTTATATCTAGGTTTATATGTGTGTGGTAGTTTTTTGTCTACGCCCGAATAAAATTTTCATTCTTATTTCGTGGGGTTCTCCTTTTTTTAGGTTTGGTTTTACCTAATGCAATACATAGGGGTATTATCTTTTTGTTGAAGCCAATCAAAATATATATTACCCACCCCGGCTGCTAGTATAGTTGTTGCTGTTGTCTATCCAATCAGTAAACATTATGTATTAACTTCTTCTAAATTTAAAATTTTAGTAAAAATTCTTAGCCAATTTGTTGAAGTTTGCATGGATTGATTGGAATTTTTTAATCATTGTTACATTATCTATGTAATATATGTTTTGATGATTTTCCAAGTAATGAAAATTATGTCTAATATTTGATTTTATACAATCCCCTTTGGATTCAATCCAAGTGTAAATTGTATTCAATATTTAGGAACCAGTCACCTTTACAATTGCTTACAATTGTTTCCCTTTGATATTGCTCATGATTCATCTCACTTGAGTTGCCTTTGTTGACTAGCATAACATTTTTTTTGTGTGTGTTTTTTGATATAGAGATTTTTGTAGGTATAATAGGTTAGGTTGGAACACAAGAATGTATGGTGATAAGCATTTTATCTATTTGCAAGAACTAGAGTGTCTTATCTGAAAATATTCAACATTGTGGTTTGTGCATTTGGATTGATAATCTAGACACTATCTTAGACCCATCTAAATATAGGTCTAAAATGATAGAAAGGAGAGAAAAAGTCTCCTCGGGAAATTGTGAAGCAATAAAATGTAAAAACTAAGTTCTATGACAACTTCAAGGCAATGGTTGCTTCATTTCACTTCACTTTAGAGGCTCTTTCATTCCTCTTGTCTTTATCTGAATTGCCAAGGCTGACATATTTCTTTAGTTTTGGCGAAGTAAGATTTCTTTATGCTTTTGGATTGGATTTTGAAGAGTTAGTATCTATCACTACTTTATTAGATCAACTTGGTGACACGAGGTATACATGTTGACCGTTTGGTTTTGTGCATGCTATAGCATAGAAAATACCCTATAATTTGCAAGTGTATCTTTTATTGAACCATTTCTTGTTTGTAATTTGTAAGATTTTCATTTGGTGAATAAAATGAAAGCCAATGATACAATTCATTATTTCTCATATTTTTAGACTTCAAACCATAAATTATTAGTAGAAACCCAAATTCATGGAAATACAATCAAGACTTCAATGAATTGTGATACTCATCTCTCAAAAGGAATTGGAGTTCTCACAAAGGACATGACCATTCATGGTGATGATATATTAATGTTTTTATTTTATTTTAATTTATGTTTTATTTATGATAATGATTTTAGTTGTCTCTAGTTCTCTTTGTTTTGTGAAACCTTTTTAGTTGCTATAAGGCTATGAGTGTTGCAAACTCTAGTGTCAACATAAACACTTCTAATTGCAAAGGTGATAATTAATCATCATTTGCATGCCTAAAATGATTTTAAATGCTATTAGTTCTATTACATAGTTATTGATAACATTTAATGTAGGTGGAAAGTAACTAATCCAAATTCAAAATTTTAGGTGATAATATTAAGGGAGTTTTTAATAAGGAGAATGTACCAATACAATACTGTAGTGCAAAATTCCCAAAACATTCTTAATGGGGCTTTGCAAAATATATCACTCTCTTTTGTGTTCCAAAACACATACCAAAAGATTACATTCCCTATATTTATTTTTCTGACATGGTATTTTCCCTGGCGTGAGAGCAACTGACGAGTTTAGAAAATTTTCCAGCATGATTTTTTTATGGCGCGAGACAACATTTCTAGCCATTTTGGCACCTCAGGAGAGTATCCGCTAAAAAAATAGTAGGAAGGAGAACAACACACGTGAAGAAATGGTGAAAGAGTGAGAAAAACAATGAATAAAATGAATGGGTGAGATCTATTTAGTCATCTTGCACTGTCTAAGGAGGAGTCTCACCTACTGATTTCACCTACCAGACACCAAGTGGAGCTCATCCAAACACCATTCTGATCCTGCATAGTTTGGAGAGAGGATTACAACATGACCAAATGATTGTGTTTGTAGGATACATATCATTTTCTTTTGATTGTATGGTTGAAATGCTTGTCCCTTGGAAGGGGTAGATCTAGTGGTGTGATGGGACTGTGCTTGACTCTAGGACTGAGATAGGTTTTCCAATGACTATCCTCTCATTGCTATATCTTCTTTTGTGTAAATAATAGGATAGTGTTATGACTAATATGAAAACTAATTGTCCATTAACATGCTCATGACAACCGTTAATGATAGTCTCTTAATTGTTAATTTTCTTCTCTTCTTAGTTTAGGATGATTGTCCTCTCTTGTTGTGAGCAACACAACTATATCCTTATTGTGGTAGTCCTATGGTCCTGTTCTTCTAGTGACAACTAGTTTGGATGATCATGCATAATAGTCCATAGCAAGGACAAGAGATTAGATTTGCAAGATGTGACAGTCCTTCTAGGTCATATAAATGTTGAGGCAGTGTTAAGATTTAGATTATGGTGTAATGAACTTTGTTAGGACCTTGGTAACTACCTTATCATGTTATGACTATCCTCTTTGTTCCCCATCGTAATGACAATCCTATTAGATGATTTGGGTCTTGACATTTGTTAAGTGATCCTAATTGACCTTAGATAACAACCCTCTAGGTTATCAAGTGACATGAGTTAGTTGTTTTCCTAGGGTAAATTTGACATTCTTAGTGGTTGTTATGACAATCCTTAAACTTGATAAAATGTTATGAAGTGACATGAGTTAGTTGTTTTCCTAGGGTAACTTTGACATTCTTAGTGGTAGGTATGACAATCCTTAAAACTTGATAAGTTTCTATTATACCTTATGTCATATGAATGTGGGCATTCTCATAGCTCCCTGACTCTTTAACCCATAGGACTAACCTATGACAATTGTCTAAATTTTATATTCTTATACAAGTGTCCATCAAATTTAATATATAGAAGGTGTTTGTATGTTCTGAGCCCTCATGAAAAGAGTTTTACAAATGGTTTTAGGACTATGTGACTCATCATGAACATTGAAATCCATGAAGTCTAAGAATATGGCTATAGTGTATAAGTAGTTCTTGAGGTCTATATAGAAATTTCAAATGATTTTGAAATATCATTGCTAAAGATTTATTGTTAAGCTTATATAAAAGAAACCCTAGAAGTTCTATAAGACCTAGGTAGTTTATGAAATAGGGTTTAGTGTTTATGAATTAGGGTTTACAGTTTATGAATTAGGGTTTAGTGTTTTTAGTTTAGGGTTTAACATTTATAATTTAAGATTGCAAAAAATAATAAAAAGCAACAAAAACAAAACAAAAAACAATGAAAAATAATAGAAAATTATGGGCAACCAACTTGGGATAGCTAATAACCGATCTGGAGGAGGTGAGGAGGTTTTGGAGGTAGGCGGTGGGGTCAGGTGATGTGGGTACCCATTCTTGGTATCTCCTCTCCTACTATTTCACGGCCTATGGCTGTTAAAATGAAGCCACATGCCTATTTTTTAAAAAATATATATACTTTTCAAAAATGAGTACCTGTTTGAAATGGGCACCCATTCCATTTACTAGCACCCATTTCATAACAGGTGCCTGTTTCTAAATGGGCACCCGTTTAGGCTCGAGCTCTCGTTCCAACCAAAATTTTCCATATGCCAAACACTTCCACGAAATCTATACTCATCTTGTTGCTTTCACCCTTATCATTGTTGTTATTCATATTTTTCTCTCTTAAATGTTAGGATTTGTACATTAAAAGAACAAATACTTTACATAGTAGAATGTTGATGAAGAAAATTGTAGGTTGAAATACACAGTATGTGTTTCAACTTGCACATGAACCCAATCCTTACAAGTGTTAGTGATATTTTAAATTGAAAATTAATTCCAGTCTATGCTATAAACAATGGGAATTTATATTTAATCAACTTTTATTTATTGACATGTCTCCAAGCATGAGGATACAAAAATAGTGAATATTCTCACACTTAGGCCCTAGACTTGGTGGCTCAAAGGAGTGAATATAAATCAATTTTTGAATGGTGTCACATGTGCAAGTCATAACTCAATGTGTATTTTAAATTTCTAACCTTCTTAGGTGATTCATTTTTTTTTTTGAAATGTTGGGATTCATACATTAGCAAATTGAATATTGTGTAATTGAATAGGTAGAAGTTGGCCAAAATTTGAATATGAAAGGGCCAAGTCTATAATTGTAGGGTTGAACCCATGAGTATAATGCCCAAATATTACTAAGGACAATATAAGAGAAAATAAAGCAATGGTTATAGAGAAACTAATGGAGAGAACATGGGGACATGTGTATGGAAAGGTGAAGGAGCCCTTCAATTGAAATGAAATAAAATGAAAGCTTTTAATGACATCCATAAGACTAAGAAATCTATGGAATCATGGATACAAGCCTTATTTAGTTCCCTAAAGTCAATGCAAATCCTCATCTCACTTTTTTCTTATGTTGCACAACCATAGGGCCAATCCATTTAGCATCTTCTATGTACTTGATTATATCAGTTGCAACATATCATCCAACTTTGCTTTGACTCTTGTCTTCATGTTAGGGTTTAATACATATGATCTTTTCCTCTTTCGTTTTGTACCTTCTTTTAATTGAATTTTCATCATCCTATATCCCTCCTTAATGCCTCTAAGATTGGTAAATGTGTGGGGAAATATTTCTTCATATTTCTATCAATATTTCCAAAATTTGCATGACTTGTCTTTCTTCAATTGCTACCTTGAGTATTTTCACATACTGAAGGAACAAAAAGTTACATGCACAGAGGCTTGAAGGATAGCAAAGGTACTTAAGGTCAAACTTTCTCTTTATGCCAAGGTTGATGATTCTATTTATTATGAGGATGTTTGATGTGGAAGATTTAGTTGAAATCCCTCCCCTTGCTAAGTTTGATAAATGTAATAAGTGCAAATGTGATCATGGGGATTCAATAGGGCCTGTGTGATTTTCCCTACCACCTTATTGTTTACTCTCTTTTCAATAATGGATGATGCTCTTGTGATTTCTATGATGGTAGGGTCATCATCCAATGGTGGAAAATCCACCAGTAGTGTGATATGTTGTCCGAGGAATCTCTTGAGGTGAGACACATGGACAAAATTATGAATCCTACTATATTCTGGTAATTCAACTCATATACAACTTCACCAACTCTCCTCAAGATCTCGTAAGGGAAATTGAAGCATTGTTTGAGATTTTCAATTCCACTAATTTTGATGGGGGTTTGCATATAAGGTTTGCAATCTTAGAGGAAGGTCATATCTCCCACTTTAAATGACCTCTCTATGCAGTTTTGATTTGCATATATTTTTTGTTGATTCTGAACTTGTTGGAGGTGTTCTTTGAGTGATCTCAATATGTCATAATTATACTTCACTAAGTCACTATCTATTGACACCGGGATATCTATGAATATTGAATTAGTGAAGGTTAATGCATCATAACTATAAAATACAATGGATGGAGATATATTGATGGACATGTGGTGGGTAGTGTTGTATCATAGTTTCTCAAGTAGCCTTCAACCTAATTATTCACTATTTCTACTTGTCCATCTATTTGTTGATGATAGCTTGTGAAAAGAGTGAGTTTTATCCCAGCCAAATAAAATAATTCTTATAAAAAGGATCTAAAAAATCTACTATCTTCATCACTAATGATATTTTTATGTAATCCATTGGCCTAAACATCTCTGAATAAGAAATCTACCACCCAATGTGCTTTGAAATATGAAGGAATGAAAAAGAAGTGTGTATACATAGTTAGCCCCTCCATAAAGTGATTGAGAACATCCTTGTTTAGGCCCTTCCATGAAAACCTTTCCCTAATTTTCCTATAGATCTTATATAATCTTATGTGTTTTTCTAATGATGCATCATGAAAACCCCTTAAAATCTTCTCCTTCATTCAGGATTCAAGAACTAGGAAGATTCTATTTTTATAGAGAATGAGACCATATGCTACTACAAATCAATCTTGTCTCACATCCCCATCTAAGAGATCAGTAGAAAATGTTTTTTTAACTTATTCTTCCATAATAGAGATCTTCTAATCAGTAGAACTAGTAGAAGAAGAAATAGAGTAGGCTTCCTAGAAAGAGCATGAGCAAAGTTATATTCTTTTTTCCTTTCATATACAATGTGGTTTAGGAAAGGGCCATGTTGTGGGGCCTCACGACAACTTTGAAATGGAATTGGAAGCATCTTAGAGTGGATGGAGATTATGAGATCATTATTAATTATATGAAGATGCAAAGTTACATCTCATGTATGTTGGATACTCTTCTTTTAGATGCTAAGGAACTAGTGAAATTTTTTTAAGATATCTCTTTTGATCATATTAGAAGAAAAGAAAGGGGAACTTATTAGTAGATTTGGTAGCCAATCAAGGAGTAAATTAGAGGATAACCCATGGTAAGACCCATAAGACCTAGAATGAAAAGTTTCCAAATAAGACCATTGGACTTGTTAGGGAGTAAAAACTGTCCACGTCTTTTTACCTCCTTCTTTGGCTCCTAGGTCCCTTAATTGCATTATATATTCAAAACATTTCTCCCGATGCAGAATTGCCTGACACCAAGATGGAATTTGAATGTGGACCACTTGATTTAGCTTATCCTAGACATAAACAGGGCTAAAGGACCAAGGTGGTACTGCCCAGGTCCCTCCCTTTAGGTTGGATCAAATTCAAATGTATGTCGGCCTTACACCTCTCTAGAGGTTTCTCCTTGTTGCCTTTTTTGGTTTGAATTGTCAATTGTAAGTGGGAGAGCATATATAAGTGTGTTTTTGAGTTCATTATTAACCTAGATGGAGATAGCTAACTTGAAAATATGAAGTAAAGAGCATCAAGAGCATTCATTGTGATTATAGAGCATATTTGTGTGTTGTTATTGTGTGTCGTTGCAGATATGAAGCTATCATCTATCCTTCCTTAGGAGTTGAAGGATCTTCATCATTCTAAGGGTGCATCACATAGGTGATATCATTGTTTGTTTCTCATCATTTCAATCATCACATTATCATTGTTTTCATCCTATGCCCCATGAGGGTAAGCACTCTCTATTAATCAAATAATGTTGGGAAGTTTGAATGCTATTCTAGGATTTGACCAAGGCAAGCCCCTAAACACCATAACCCCCAAACCCTCTTTTATCTTCTTATGTGCAGGTTACAGGAGCGAGATTTAGAAAATACAGAGCTATAGGAAGACTAAATACAGATCAGGGTTTTAGGATTTGAAGATAGTTTTAGGATATTCCCTCATCAAGGAAGTGGTTGGAACTGCCTTTGTCCTTCTACCTTTTCTAGGTTTAGATCTGGCATCAAGACAACATTCAAAGATACTTACCAATTTGCACCTTCACCTAATTCCTTCAGTCAAGACATGGGTGGTACCACTGAGGTCCTCTAATACCTCTTCTTTTTGGAGATAGGTTTTATCATTCCCCTGATTATCCCTGTGTAATCAGTTTTTGGGTTTCTGTCGTATATTCTCCATTATAAGCAAATCTTTGTAAAAATAGGGTTTTAATGCATTGTTATCCTAGGGTTTTGAGAAAAAGACTAAGTTAAATCTTATCCATAATATATAGGAGTTCAAGGTTAGTAGCTAAGTTCTCCTTCATTTGGTAGTGATTTGGCTCAGCCTTTTCCTTGAATGTTATATTGAAAAGAGTTTGATCTAGTTCATATTCTAGTTATTGTCATTATCCTTTTTCATACTAAGCATTTTTGTGAACAAGTAGCTTCGAGCATTTGCATCTTATTGACTATTCAAATAAGATCTTGCATTGATTTATTACATATTTATCAATATTCATTTGAAAATCTTTCATAATTTTGAAAAAGGTGCATATTTAGGCCTTCAAAAAGCTTGCATTTTGGTAAAATTTTGCATTACTATTTTAAAAATTCTCATGCATTAGTTGCATCAAACATTCACAAAATTTGATTTTTCATAGTAATCTTGCATCATTTCATATCCTTGATTCCAAAATTCATACTTTTTACAATTGGACATTGTGAATTTCAAGCCTTGGATAAAGTAAAATATGTCACAATGTTTGATCTCTTTTTACAAAACTTTCATGCATATGATGAGTCATTTAGTAGTGATGATTCTGATATGCTAGATGAAGCCCTTTATGAATTTATCTCTATGGAACATTCCACTACGACTCCAAAACCATTGTTCCTTCAAAGATTAGTAAACACAATTTATGTTCCAAGATCTCAAGAACAACTTGTGAAACCAAAAATAGTTGTCCACCTGTGTTCTCAGATGTGCTTCAAGAAAAAATGAAACCGGTGCTCACTATAAGAGATCTTCTAAATTCTTCTCGACCTCTTTGTTACATTTATAACTACACTAAGCATATAACAAGTCAAAATCAAAGTGTATCAAAATGTGTCACAACAACCCAACTACAATGTGGTTGCTCACACATACAATACATGAAATAATAAAAAAGTAAACAACAGTCAAACATTTCGATCACTTTACCAACTTCTCAACCTATGCTTCCTGAACCACCTTGTCTTATTCATAATGTTGGTCGAGATTATGACCTTGTTAAGCAGCCTTGTGCTACTCCTGCTAAGATCTCTCTATGGGAACTCATACAAACATCGCTTTCATACCACATAATGCTCCAAGAAGATTTACAAAAGGTGATTGTACCACCTGTTGTTAAGCCAAATGATGTGGTAACTCTGTTAGACTATATGCATGCAACAAAAATAGATATTTTGTTTCAACAACACGAATTACCATCAATTGAAGTTCAAAACCAATATGACCCTCTTGTAATCTTGTCATAATAAATAAAAAGTTGATAAAGTGAACTATGATTGACAATGGATCGGGTCTCAATGTTTGTGGCATTGATTTGCTACATAAAATCAAGATTCACACATCTTTAATAAAATCGGATAAACTTAAACATTTGTGGCTTTGATAACATTGGTAGACAATCACTGGGTACCATAACTTTAATCATAAAGGCTAGATCTATGACATTATCTACCCTTATCCATGTCATGCCCAGTGCACTTTCATATAATATCATTCTTGGTAGACTATGGATTCATGCCATGGGGGTAGTTTCATCTACCCTTCGTTGATCAATAAAGTTTATTTATGCAAATAAACTTCAAACCATTGAAGTGGACCCAAATCTAGAAAGTTATTTACAAGCTGAGGTGCAAAAATAAGCTATCATTTAGAAACCTCTCGATAACTTAAAAGTTGATTCATAAATACATCTTGCCACAGATAATGTTGTGCAAGATTCTAAATCACCATCGAATGCACTTCTTGGTGACGATTGGGGTTCATTAGATTTTACTCATGGCTTTATGGGGTAATATAAACTTTCTAACCCTGAAACATCAAAAGTTACCTCGATCTCATCGAAAAAATCTTTGGAAATACTAAGGAACCTAAAGTCTCTTTAGTAACAAATAAAGACAATACTCTTATTTACACTACAGAATATGAGACATATGAGGCCTCGCCTTCTTATAAAGAGATGGTGTCTCTCTATGGTCATGGATTTAAAATCCTTTACAAAAATTGTAACTACGTAGGTAATGGTTGTGGCATAAAACAACAAGGAATCAAAGTACCCTTAGAAGCTGTTACACATAGCTCTTCAGCTAGTATTAGATACTATCCTTTGAAGCCTACCAAAGCCTACCATCATCCTACTCTTAATGTTAACACAATATCAACAAGTCCAACAATCAGTTCAATATATCCTGAGATGATAGACATAGACTGTCCACTAGGAAATATCCCATTGGATACTTTTTCAACATATGAAACATTAGCCGAATTCATGGGAGCTTATGACAATTTGCCCTGTTATCATTACAATTGCGGTTTTTCCTATTGTTTAAATGTAGAAGCATATTTTGAGAGAAAAACTTATTCATCAAATGATACCTTGGCATCTAACAAAGATCCCACGAAATCATCATCCTCCTCTAATCTCCTCGACCGCAACACTTTACTTAATAAAAAGATTGTTGACGTCTTGATGGAGAAGGATAACCCTGAAAAAGTTATCCATGTAGGAGAATGCTTAAACAAAGAAAGAAAAAGAACAATGCATGAGTCATCAAAGTCTATCGAAAAAGGTAATGATTCACCTCCCCACAGGCATCAAAAGATTTCAAACATAGAAAATCTTGTGACTCAAGCACCACGCAACTGCACATATGAATTTCTCACCCATTCCACCACATTTGATGGAACAACTCTCCAAGATGCTCACAAGTTTGGCCTCCTCTTAGGTATATATATGTTGTTGTGTTGTGTTCTCATGTGTGGTATTAAATGTTTGTTTAGGTCTCCTTGGATGACCCTTGATACTCTTGTAAGGTGAAGGATACAAGGGGACCGTGTACGCTGTGACATTCCTTCTATTTGTTTCTTTATTCTTGTACACTTCTCTTGTTGCAATTGTTGTTTGTGGTGCCTTGGGGGCATAATGTTGTGGAGGGTGATTTGGGGGCATCCTTCCACATTGTGGTCCTAAGTCACTTTTGTCTCCTCTCTCATTTTTCATGATTTCATTCTTCTGCTGTATTTGTGGCTCTACTAGTCAACAGATGATGACAACAAATATACACTTTTGATAAGGATCGTGCGTCCCTAAAACAAGAAAACAAGAAAATGGACCTAGTCCATATATGAAGAGAATGATAATTTTTTATTGACGTTTGACTAGTAGAATCACTTTGTGTCATGATGTGATCATGTATTGTGTTGTGAAATTGTTGTAACAAACCTTTGCAATACTCTAAATATGTTGCTATGCACTTTGGAATGCTTTTGTCTCACCTTGTAGTTGCACTCTGTTCTGAGATAACTGAAGTATAACCTCACGACTATACTCAATTCCGAATTCGTAAGTATAGCCTTAGTTTGTTTGAAAGACATGTTGCCTTATTTCTATATTGATTTGGTTGTTAGTTTAGCTTAGATTCTCTAACCGAAGTTTGTTTTGATCTCCGTGATCATTCGTATACATGCATATTGTTGATTAATGGTTCTTAACAAATGATATTGATGTGTTTCTATTGTGATTGTTGGGAATAATTCAGCAATTGTAAGCATGTCTCACTTTGGGGCATTAGCTTTGCAAAAGCTCTTGTTCCCTCATGTGTTTTCAACCTTACCTTAAATGTGATTACTACCAGAAAGCAGGAGCAATCACTTTAAGGTGGGTGTAGTGCCCCTCCATTCTCACCTTGGATGTGCAGGTGGTCTGGCTAAGAAGCATGAAAGTGAAGGTAAAATAATAGGAATATTTAGGGTATGTCAGACACTTGATGTTGTACGTTATATGATGTTGGTAGATACTACATTCATGTTGGTGACATTCTTGATTATCCTCATGTTGTTTCATATGACAGTTAATATGTTTTATTGATAATCTTTGTTGCAACACTAATATTTACTTAAGTTATGAATATGTTATGACAACTTTATGGACTTAATTGATTATGTCGATCAATCTTATTATGTGCATCACATGATTATCTAATGATGTTTCTTATCTAGTCGATCATATACTAATTATTATGCGTGATGTGGTTACTTGTTTGACATGTGTTTGTGAGAGGAATAGTGTCGCATTACACATGCGTGAGTACCCTGCTATGCTGAGATTTTCTTTCACGGTGTGTTTGATTGTATGATTATGTATACATCTATATGTTCGACAATTTTTGGGTTGCTGTAGGTTGCAGGTATCAGGCATCAACTCCACTTGAATTGACAGGTCTGAGCGTGCCTTAAACCCAATGGAAACTGTTGAATGGAGATGACATAAGGTCCAATTACAACAAACAATAATATTATTATTTGGTTAAAAATAGCAAATTGTAAGAAAGTAAAAAAAAGAGAATCTTTTGGAAGAAATTATGGGGGTGGTTATGCATGCTCAACTTTATTTTTGAAATCTCAAGACATAATTTAAGGAGGAGCGTGCATTTCAAATGGAGGATATGTTTTATGTTTTGGGGATCTCTCTCTCTCTCAGGAAGTTTTCATTTTTCTTTTGGCACCATAAACCATAGTTTCCAGAAGAAAAGAATTGGGGAAAAATGGATGTGAGCTAGGAAATTTGTGAAGATGTGATTGAAGCAATATTCCAAGTATGGATTGAGATATGAAACTAATTTATTGTTGCATTAGATTTAGTGAAATATTCTGTGAATTTTCTTCTACATTTTCTGAACCCAATCTATTACGTTAGCCCTAACCTTATTTTTGCAAACTAGGTTTCTTTAATTTTTTGATATATGGTGTACGACCTGGATATCTAAATCATATCCGAAAATCAGCCATACCCAGTTTTTCATTTTTGAGATATGAATATTTTGTGACTGTCTACCGCTGACCCATTTCATCTTTGTTTTAGCAGTCTATTGTGTTAGCCATGACTTTATTTTTACAAATTGGGTTTCTCTAATTGTTTTATATATGGTGTACAACTTGAATATCTAAATCGTATCAAAAAATTAGTGATACTCAGTTTCTCATTTTTGAGATATGAATATTTTGTGACTGTCTACCTGTCACCCATTTCGTCTCTCTTTTAGCAGTCTGTCGCATTAGCCATAACTTTATTTTTAAGAACTAAGTTTTTCTAATTGTTTTATATATCGTGCATGAGCTGAATATCTAAATCATATCCGAAAATTAGTCATACCTAGTTTGTCATTTTTGAGATATGAATATTTTGTGAGTGTCTACCTCTCACTCGTTTCGTCTCTATTAAAACAATTAGTTGCGCAACCAATAACTCTATATTTTCAAACTAGGTTCTTTTGAGATTTTTCAACAAATTTATTTTGTGCATATCCTACGATCATTACTTTCCATCACATGACTCTCTTTGAGGCATTCTACCAATCAGTCTATGTGCCCTGTCTATGCTTTCAAATTTTGCATTGTTGGTAGCTTCTAAAGCCTTCTCAACAAATTCATTATGTGCTTATCCTATCATATTCATGTGGTTAAAAGTGTGGTAGATTTGATGAAGATATTAGATCTATAGGAATGTTTTGTTTTTCTATATTTCTTTCCTCTCAAGCTAAACTTAGAACAAGGTTCTTTCATTGTAGCTTCGGGTTTTGTATCTTGTGATTCTAACTAGTGTAAGATATTTATAGAATTCTAATATTATAGGCTTTTAGCCTTGCTTATACAGTTATATTTAATAGTATTTACAAAATTGTCTAGATTATTAATGAAATCTACATAAGTGTAAATAGTGTAAATAATTGTTATGTTTAATTTGTATTCCTTAGGGTTATTTGCATGTTGTTCGCAATTATTTTAATTAAATGAAATTAAAATAAGTCTTGAGAATTATTAGTTAAAATATTGATACTCATGGACACTTATATCATTTGATCATATTAGTAACTGCTACTAGTAGTTAGAATAATATTGTTCTGCATTGTTGTGATACATTCACTTTATGTTTGTTGGATGATTGACCATGATTGGAATTAATGTTGCATTCTTTAAGACCCATTATTAGTGCATCAAACCATATGTTGCATTTGTGAGATCTTGGTTTATGATGTGCATTGGAAAGTGAATGTGATGTGTGACCATTGTATTTTAATGGTGTCAAGTGTTTGTGTCATTTGGGGAAATGGTTTCTAGAGGCCTAGGAGGGTGTGATTGAGTGGGGATTGGCTATGTGTGCATCATGTTAGTTGAATGAAATGCAATCTTGAAGTATTGCTTCCTATTCATGTTGGTATGATATATGTTTAAGATGGTTTATGCCTTGCTTAGTGTACCTATTCATGTGGTTATGATAACTGTGTAAGATGGATACTGCATTGCTAGTGTACCTATTCATGTGGTTATGATAACTATGCAAGATGGGTAATGCCTTGCTCTGTGTAATGTGAAATGATGTATATTTTGTGTTGTAAATGTATCATGATGAGAAATGTGATAGTTCATGCTTGTGTTTTGTTTTGGGCTTTGAGAATCTAGATGCAGTGAAGCAGGAGTGGCTTTCAATGTGGGGTCTGCGACCAAAGTGGCTTGCCAGGGTAACCCAAATGTGGAGGTTGTTAATCCAGTGATAACTTAATAATAAATTTAGAGGGTTGGGTAGTTTTCACATTAATCAAGATAATTGGATGCCTCACTCTTGCTTGTAGTGCTCATTCAGGCTAAGGATGAGATGAGAAGGTCATGGTTGGCAAAATCAACCTCCTTGTCCTCACAAAAGGAATGTTGGTTCTGCATGTGTCACCCTATGGGGCTGGCATCTAGTGAGAGACTATTAGGATAACCATAGATGGGGGTCAGCGCTTAGCGAGAGACTGTCAAGGGTAACGCATGGATGGGGGCTGACGTCTAGCTAGAGACTATCAGGGTAACCCGTGCTAGGACCATGCGATGACACTCATCCCTAGTGTACTCTAGCATTCACTAGTTGTGTTCTCCCCTTTATTTTGTGAATGCCTCTGGAAGTTATGTTTAAGTTACTTGTGATGTCTTTGTTGCCCAGTGTTGTATTTGAGTCATGTGTAGTCCTTGCACCTGTTAGCCTATTGTCTTCTTGGTTGTTTTCTTAGTGGGACCTTATTGTTATCTCCTAGCACAGGGAGTGGACCTTAGGGTTCCACATGGTCGGGTGGTTATGCTTTTATCACTTATCTGACTTTATAATATGGAAATGTATGTATCTATTCAATTGATGTAATTAGATTTAGAATGAACCATGGTTGTTAGTTAATTCATAATGTTGGTTAGATCATGTTAATAGTTGGTAGTAATGTAGTCGTGGAATCCCTAGAGGATAAAGCTTAACCTGATGTTATGAATAAATATGATTTACATTTCTTTGTTATTTCTTTCCTTAAAAAATTTATCCTTTTTGTATATCATAGTTGAGCTATTCTCTGGGGTTTCCTGGCGGGGCGTTATAGTGGGGGCATATATTGTGTTAAATGCTTGGATATCTTAGATATTGTGATAAAGTGTGTTGCATATACTACCTTTTCACTGTAAGGCATCTCCATGATGTAGGAGGGGCTGTATACTTTGATTAATGTGTTGTGTATACTTCCTTTTCACTATAAGGCATCTCTGTGATGCAGATGGAGTTGTATACTTTGAATATGTGTGCACATGCTTCCTTTTCACCATAAGGCATCTCCGTGATGAAAGTGGAGTTGTATACTTTTGTTCATTGTAAGGCATCTCCGTGATGTAGGTGGAGTTGTGTATATCTCCAAGGAGATTGCATGACTCATTTTTGAAAGATCTTCTGTGGAAGGTGGGGTTGTGTATTCTTTTGAGTGGTTGCCCATCTTTTTTGAAAAAGTCCTCTCACAGGAGGCAGGGTCGAGTCTTGAGTTAGTCACCCTTAAGAATGTTTTTTGTAGTCCTTGTAGCATGGTGATGAGTACCTCACTGTCAAGTGTGTTTGGCATCTTAGATGGCGAAGCGTGGCGATAAGCTCCTCCCCATTGCCCATGTTTGCTGTGTATAAGACATATAATGGGTCGATGACACACTCTACGATGCTCGTGTATTATGTATGTTTTTATATGTGTTTTGTGGTGGCACATAGCGATGAGATCCCCCTCATGTTGTGTATTTTGTGGTGGCACGTAGCGATAAGCTCCCCCCATGTCGTGTGTTTTTATGGTGGCGCGTAGTGATGAGCTCCCCACATTGCGTGTTAGCATTGTGTAATTGTTTAATTGTGTCTATTCTTTGTGTATTTCTTAACTGCATTTGTATGTTTCATGTATTGTGTGTCTTTGTTCATGTATTCTCCATATATTGTGTGCTTTTATACTATTTTCTTCATGTTTTGCGTGATTGCCAAGTGTCTTCTTATTTTTGCCCAAGCTTGGGGGCTAGAGATGGGCTTCCAAAATTAGGGTGTGCTACTAGCTCTAGTGTTTGACGTGCTTAATGTGTTGTTGATTGTACTTTAATGCGTGCACTGATTGAAGCTCATACACACATTAAAGTGGGGGCTAAATGTTAAGGAGTAAAAAGTGTCCACATGTCTTTTTACCTCCTTTTTTAGCTCCTAGGTCCCTTAATTACATTATATCTTCAAAATGTTTCTCTCGATGCAAAATTTCCTGACACCAAGATGGAATTTAATTGTGGGCCACTTGATTTAGCTTATCCTAGACCTAAATGGGGCTAAAGGACTTGGGCAGTTGGATCAAATTCAAATGTATGTTAGCCTTACAAGTCTCTCTAGAGGTTTCTCCTTGTCGATTCTTTTGGTTTGAATTTTCAATTATAACCGGGAAAGCATATATATGTGTGTTTTTGAGTTCATTATTAACCTAGATGGAGATAGCTAACTTGACAACTTGAAGTAAAGAGCATTCATTGTGATTTTAGAACAAATTTGTGTGTTGTTATTGTGTGTTGTTACAGATATGGAGCTATCATCTATCCTTAGGAGTTGAAGGAATTTCATCATTCTAAGGGCTCATCACAAAGGTGATGTCATTATTTGTTTCTCATCATTTGAATCATCATATTATCATTGTTTTCAGCATCTACCCCCACGAGGGCACACAATCTCTATCATCAAATAGTGTTGGGAAGCTTGAATTTTATCCTGAGATTTGATTGAGGCAAGTACCTAAACACCACAACCCCCCAAAGCCTCTTTTATCTTCTTGTACATGCAGGTTATAGGAGGAAGATCTGGAAAATACAAAGCTACAAGAAGACTGAATGTAGGTTAGGGTTTCAAGATCTGAAGACATTTTCAAGATATTCCCTCATCAAGGACCGAGGCAGAACCACCCTTGTCCTTCTGCCTTTTTTGTGTTTAGATCTTGTATCAGGACAACATTTAGAGCAACTTTCTAGTTTGTACCTTTGGCTAATTCCTTCAGTCAAGACCTGGGCGGTACCACCTAGGTCCTCTAACACCTTTGCTTTCTGGAGACAAGTTTTATCATTCGCCTGATTATCCCTGTGTAATCAGTTTCTAGGTTTCTATCGTATATTCTCCATTATAAGCAAATCTCTGTAAAAATAGGGCTTTAATGCATTGTTATCCTAGGGTTTTGAGAAACAGACTAAGTTAAATCTTATCCATAACATATGGAAGTTCAAGGTCAATAGCTAAGACCTCCTTTGTTTGGTAGTGATTTGGTTTGGCCTTGTCCTTGAATTTTATATGGAAAAGGGTTTGATCTAGTTCATATTCTAGCTATTGTCATTCTCCTTTTTCATACCAAACATGACTAATAATCAAGGATATAAAAGGAGATAATGCTTTATCCATAGAGAGGATGGTAAGGGTCATCATGATAAGAAGATGATGCTAGGGTTATACATGGTTGTGGTGTCCTGTAAGGACATCTATATAGGTTTTGTGGCATGCTTGGGTCCGAATTATGAAATGTTAAGCTATAGAGCCTAAGGATATTAGAGGTGGGGGGATTTCATTATCATTAAAGCTTCTCCTACACTCATATTAATGATGTACAAGGCACTCCTCAAAGTGGTTTCATAGCATTTGATAAGTTGGAAATGAAACTTTTTAAAATTTTAACATTCCTCTTTGGATTTATCCTCTCTGGTTCCAGTGTTTCATAGTGATGGCTTCTTCCATTAGACCTATGTACCTGGGTTCTAAGATTTGGGAATTGTCCAAGGAGATGGATGGGACACCTTGTGTAGGGATAAGTGGTGTTGTGACCAAATTGCTCTTGGACTTGGATCAATTATTAGGAAGGAGGAAAGTTTTATGTAGCCCAATCATTTAGTTGCATCTCCATGTTATCGAATGGATTTTTACACTTACCTGTTTCATAATGACACTAATGAAGTGGAGCATCAAGCTAAGATCTTCTTCAATTGCTACCTTGAGCATTTTCACATACTGAAGGAACAATAAAATTGCATGTATAAAGGCTTGAAGGAGATAGCAAAGGAACTTACTTGGTTAAAAATTCTCTTGATACCAAGATTGATGATTATATTTGCTATGAGGATGTTTGATGTGGAGGATTTGGTTAAAATCCATTCCCTTTCTAAGTTTGACAAATGTAGTTAATAAGTGCAAATGTGTTCATGGGGATTCAATAGGGCCTATGTAATTTGCCTTGCCACCTTGTTGTCTACTCTTTTCAACATTGGATGTGTGTTTGTGACTACTATGAGGGTAGGGTCATTGTAATTTCCCCTTCCCTTATTGTGAGACTCTATGTTGGTTAGGTTTTATGTTGGGTTAGTCCAAGTAATTTTTGTGTTGGGATAAGCTAATAATTGCTATGTAGGAAGATGCTTTCGTTATGAAAATCATATATGGTATATGCTTAGATGCTTTACGAATAGATTGATAATTAGTTGTGTGTTTGTTATGTGGATTCTATATATTTGCAATTGGGTTTGGGTTTAGCTCAAGATTTAATTTGTGAAATTTCCTTGGGGATTTCTTTCATTGGGCTTGGTTCACATGCACTTGCTTGGCCAACATAAAGATGATTTTTTGATATCATTCCTTGAAGTTCAAGTATAGTTTTTTTGGGTGTGATGGCCTTCTTTATGTGGTGTCAATTTAGCAAGTCTTAGTTTGTCAAAAGGGGTCTATGCCCATGAATAAAGGCTTGTATTTTCTATATTAGATGTTATTATTCCATGAAGTTCAAGTATAGTTTTTTTTGGGTGTGATGGCCTTCTTTATGTGGTGTCAATTTAGCAAGTCTTAGTTTGTCAAAAGGGGTCTATGCCCATGAATAAAGGCTTGTATGTTCTATATTAGATGATAAGATCAGGATTGATAGTTGGTCTATGCCCATGAAATAAAGGATTCTCTATTATATATTAGATGACAAGATCAAGATTGATAATTTTAGTCTAGATGGGTCTCGTGAACTCGTTACAAAAATTTGAGTCTTTAATGCTCTATTTTTGTAGACCCTAGGTGCCTAACCTAGGTTTACTAGCAAAAGAAGGTTATATAAAGACATTCAAACTCAACTTAGATATTGAATATTGAAGATGAAGATTTAAAAAGTATTTATATAATAAAGTCTTAAATCCAAACAAAAAGCATAGAACAACAATGAAAATAGTAATAAACAAAAGGTGAAATATTTCAAAGATTTTATTAATCCTATAACAAATCAAACCTAATAGTCTTAACATTGTGAAATAAAAATAAAAATGAACATTACTAAAATTTGTTATTGTATTACCCCAAAAACACCTTGATGAGAAAATTTGTGAAATTTGCAACATGTTATGAATTTGAAGATGAAAATCATTTCCTTCTATCCCTATAATAGTGTGAGAATCAAATTAACCTAACTTCACAACTCAAATAATTTCCACTATCTTTTCAATAAGTAGTGCAACTCCAATTTTTTATATATAAGATGATTTTGAAAGTAAGAAAAAAAATTACATGATGGAGAATTTTTGTGAACAACTAATAGACATTACACTCAACCACTACCACTCTTATTTGTATATGTAACTTAGTCCTCTTTGTGTAAAAAATCATTTAGAAAATATTTAAGATATTATTCAATGGAATATTAGAACTCCTCAAAGTAAACAAATACAGTGAACCTTATATTAGGTCTAAACTAATTTGAACTAAATGTGGAGATGTTCAAATTTAATAAACAAAAGAATGGAAACAATATCCTCTATAAAATTAGTCCAATATAAAAGAGAGTGATATATTTTGTAAAACCCCATTAAGAATGTTTTGGGAATTTTGTACTACATTATTGTATTGGTACATTCTTCTTATTAAAAACTCCCTTAATATTATCACCTAAAATTTTGAATTTGGATTAGTTACTTTTCACCTACATTAAATGTTATCGATAACTTTGTAATAGAACTAATAGCATTTAAAATTGTTTTAGACGTGCAAATGATGATTAATTTTCACCTTTGCAATTAGAAGTGTTTTGTTGACACTAGAGTTCGCAACACTCATAGCCTTATAGCAACTAAAAAGGTTTCACAAAACAAAGAGAACTAGAGACAACTAAAATCATTATCATAAATAAAACATAAATTAAAATAAAATAAAAACATTAATATATCATCACCATGAATTTTCATGTCCTTTGTGAGAACTCCAATTCCTTTTGAGAGATAAGTATCACAATTCATTGAAGTCTTGATTGCATTTCCATGAATTTGGGTTTCTACTAATAATTTATGATTTGAAGTCTAAAAATATGAGAAATAATGAATGGTATCATTGGCTTTCATTTTATTCACCAAAAGAAAATCTTACAAATTACAAACAAGAAAAGGTTCAATAAAAGATACACCTGTAAATTATAGGGTATTTTCTATGCTACAACATGCACAAGATCAAAAGGTCAACATGCGTACCTCGTGTCACCAAGTTGATCTAATAAAGTAGTGATAGATACTAACTCTTCAAAATCCAATCCAAAAGCATAAAGAAATCTTACTTCACCAAAACTAAAGAAATATGTCAGCCTTGGCAATTTAGATAGACGAGGAATGAAAGAGCCTGTGAAGTGAAGTGAAACGAAGCAACCATTGTCTTGATGTTGTCATAGAACTTAGTTTTTACATTTTATTGCTTTAAAATCTCATGAGGAGAACTTTTCTCTCCTTTCTACCATTTTAGACCTAAATTTACATAGGTCTAAGATAGTATCTAGATTATCCATCCAAATGCACAAACCATAATGTTGAATATTTTTAGATAAGACACTTTAGTTCTTGCAAATAGATAAAATGCTTAGCACCATACATTCTTCTGTTCCAACCTAACCTATTATACCCACAAAAATTTCTATATCAAAATACACACACAAAAAAATGTTATGCTAGTCAACAAAGGCAACTCAAGTGAGATGAATCACCAGCAATGTCAAAAGGAAACAATTGTAAGCAATTGTAAAGGTAATTGGTTCCTAAATATTGAGTACAATTTACAATTGGATTAAATCCAAAGAGGATTATATAAAATCCCATATTAGACATAATTTTCATTAGTTGGAAAATCATCAAAACATATATTACATAGATAAGGTAACAATGATTAAAAAATTCCGATGAATCCATGCAAACTTCAACAAATTGGCTAAGAACTTTTACTAAAATTTTAAATTTAGAGGAAGTTTATACATAATGTTTACTGATTGGACTATTGATTTGGGACAAAGATTACCAAAGCAATCCCTATTAGGGATGAAGAGCCCCTAAACTTACCGGTGGCCAGAACCCATATTGAAGTTGTAGGTTGAGATTCTTTATGAACTGAATTGAACGTAGAGTGGTATGCCATCTACTTAATATTTTGAATATGTAGGCTTAGGGCTCAAATGCTAACCCGTGCTTATAATGACACCCAAGTCCAAAGGTTGGGGCTAAATTCTCGAGCAAGGGATCCAACCAACTTAGGGCTCAAACACAAACCCACTAACTGTGTCAACCATAGTCTCGGAAAACAAACAAAAGAAAACACAAACACAGCTGCAAAGCAAACAGTAGACAGAACTACAATGTTCTATATGATATCAATATTTGCCAGGATAAATTTTTGAACCTTGGTAGGAATGTGCTAGATGATTAAAACTTTAACAGTTACAATTACGTAATTGGCTATTTATAAAATATGGGTGATAATAACACCCATCTGACATTGTCATATACAGAAGATGGCTCTAAGAAGTCCACCAAAATTCCTGCAGTCCTAGACTACATACAAAACAAGCACCGTGTTAATACATGTTGCATGCATTGCAGTCAAAATTGAATACCTTCATCTTTCATGATCCAAATATTACCTGTGATAGAGAGACCAACAACATAACCAAATCATACAACACAGGGACCTCCAGAGGTTCATCCAAGTTGGCTATCAATATTAACTACTGAAAATCTGATTCAGTCACAGTAAAATATACTTGATAGGAACATTGTTGTAATGTGGGTGTGCGATGCATATACAAAAACGAGGAAAGGCAAAGAACCCACGTCTCCAACCTCCCTTCCATGAAGGGTCAGAAAATTTAGTGCAAGTGACCACATTTTTAGCTAGTCTTAAAATATAGAAATTTAATCAAAATTTCTGACAAAACAAAACCTGATTTAACAAGATTGAAATGTCGGACGCATCAGTTTGAGATTGAGACTTGAGCATGAAGGTGAAGGTCATTTGTTGAAGGCATTGCTCTCATTAAAGGGCAACGAAGGAATAGGAGCAGCCTGGGGCCGTGGATATGTCCTGTTTCAAAAGCGTAACGCCATCGATAGGCATAACATCAAGTTTGCAACGATAGCTTTTCCCTCTGCCATCAAAACCTAACCCTAATGCTACCGTCCCCTCCTTCCTCTTCTCCACTCGCTCATCACGCACAAAACCTAACCCTAACCTCCATATATATATATATATATATATATATATATATATATATATATATATATATATATATATATATATATATATACACACACGTGGACACACTTAATACATTTGTATTTTTTTATTTGTTTTGGTTTTCTATGCGATATATGCATACATATAATATAATTAATATTGTATCATACATCTATATACATTTTTGTTGTGTATTTGTTTATTTTTCTGTTTGTTGTTTTCTTTTCTTTTTGTAGGGTGCCCTCCTCTCACACACATGTATATCTATATATATTTATGTATTGGTTCTTTATAGACTTAATACTTATATTAATAAATACTAGTATAGGTGTGTATTTTTAGTTTCTGCCAAGGAAACTATAGGCGAGACATGTTCCTAACTAGGTATTAATAATTCTTGAGAACTAAATATATTTTTCTAATTAAAAAATATTTACATCTTGGTATTGTATAGATGCAAATATTTTAACAAAACATATTTGAAAAATTATTTTTATTCAATCTAATTGGCAGAAAACTTTCACCCGATAAAGGCAATTATTGCGGATCATCAACATTTAAATTATAAAGTTTTGTATGAATACTGGAAATAATTTCATATATTGCTTTCATTTTCTCAAAAATTGTGTAAATATAACATATGCGTTAAACTCCTTAGGCAACCATTCTTCATATTTTTTTATGTTCTTGATGCCCAAACATTGCAAAATCTAAGGCCATGACTATTTCCAAATGAATTTGTTTTGTTTATAGGCTGCTATTCCACTTGAAGTTGTGCAAATATGAATATAACATTCTTCAGAAATGATGCAGGCTAGAAGGGGCTCTAACTTGTTTTTAATGCAATAAAGTTAGGTCTGAAACGAATCAAATAGCTTAGTTCAAATTTTTTTTGGTCCTGTTTTAGTTTTCAAACTGCGATACTAGAATTCTTTTCACTAGATAAAAACATAACTATCTTCTTCTTTTTTGCTATCATTATATTGAGATGCAGCAAGAGATCATCCCAACAATCAGAACGAAGTATCTTTCTTCATTTCTTTGCATTAGGTTTTTATCTACTTGATTATTTAATTTTTAGGTTTTTATCTAGTTGATTATTAGATTTCTACATTGCCTATCAGATGTTATTTATTTCATGTCTATTTTCTATAGTTTTTTTTTCTTTTTTTCTTGTATTGACTAACTTTAACACCTTGTAGGGGAACTTCATGGCTCCACTAGAACAGAAAAACCCATGGAGCTTGACCAAATAAGAGGAAAAAAGTATGCTCATATCTGTCATTACGTTATCTACCATCTTTTCAGATAATGCATTTAGGGCATATGTTTATGGGGCTTGATGCCTATAATACTTATTCTTTCTTCTATTTTACTTAATGGAATTCTAATTCTAGCTATTCTTCCATGCATAGAAGGATTTTCCTTTCATGTTTCCTTTAGATTCTAATGGGATGAGAATATTATTTTTTGGCCTCTGCCTATGTTTCTACCAAACTTTGTCTGTATCATATTGTTTTCTGGAAACACATTTCTTATTGGTGTTTCTTCCATTTCTAAAGTTTTTTCCTGGATGTTTTCTCTAGCTCTTAGATGAGCTAAAAGGAACTATTACCATTAACAAAACTGATAATATACACATCATCTTGTTTTATGGATATCTTTATATTTTTTTAATTTTCTTCAACACTCAATAGTAAGTTGGCTTTTTGCTATTCTTGTTGAATGCAAAAATCTAGTAAGCCAAGCTAGCAACTCTATTTGCAGAAATGGTCTATATTTTGAAGCTATTTTATCATTCTACTATTTCTTTTAGAGGCATTTTTAAAAAGATCGTGAAATTTCTATTAGTTAAATCTAAGCCAACTATTTTTTTGATGTTTATTTAAAAATTTACCCTAACGTAACTATTGTTAATATGTCCATAAAATGTACAATCTTTTAAAATTTATTTAAAATCAAGTTTTTCTTTTACCCTAACCTATAATGCACAATCTAAATAGCTAATATTTTCACATTTACTTTAAACTTAAGTTTTACCCTAACCTGTAATGCACAAACTGAATAGCTAATTTATTCAAATTTCTTTTCGAGTTACAGCTTTAAACCTAGTAACATAAATATGGTTGAATTATGAATAAAATGCAAAATTGAAACCACTATCTATTTCACATTTACTTTAAAATTTTACCCTAAGGTCCATATTTCTAAATTGCCAATAAAATGAACAAATTGTAGAGACGATATTTTAACATTTACCTTTAAATTTTTCTTCTAAATTTTTATCTTCCAAGTGAATATTATTAAATTATCCATAAATTGCAAAATCTAAACCACTATGTATTTCTCATTTACTTTAAAATTTTACCTTACTATAAATATTCCCAAATTTTCATCAATGAAATTTTACCCAAATATAAATATTTCAAAAAATTCAATAAAATACACAAACTAAATAAACAAAATGTAGAACCTAAACCACTATTTTTTTAATTATCTATAAAATGTACAACCTGAAGATCTGATCTTTAAGCTTTACTTTAAAATTACAGTTTTAACCCTAACATAAAAACACGTTAACTTTTTTTCATAATTTCTTTTTCATCTTACCCTAACACAAATATTGTTAAATTAACCATAAAATGCACAATTTAAACATATTTATTTAAAAATTTACAAAACTGCAATTTGAGTCATTTTGTGAAAATTATGGTATTAAGGTGCAAAGAACAGTTCCTTATACTCTTCAACAAAATGGGGCGGATGAACAAATGAATAGAACTCTTCTAGAAATGGGGTTTGGTTGTTTCTTGTGCTGCATATATTGTGAATAGAATTCCCACTAAAGCCCTCCCAAATATCACCCCTGAAGAAGCTTGGAGTGGTAGAAAGCCCCACATTAGGTATTTTAATGTATTTGGATGCATTGCTTGGGCACACATTCCTGATGAAAAGAGGAAAAAGTTAGAAGCAAAGAGTCATAAGTGTTTGTTTGTGGGTTATAGTGAAGAATCAAAGGCTTATAGGTTATATGATTTGACAACAAGAAAGGTCTTTGTTAGTAGAGATGTAAAGTTTGATGAGCTTTCGCAACTTATTCCCACTTCCTCTCACTCTACAATAGCAAATGTTTCTAATTTTTTAGATATTTTAGAAAGAAATGAAGCCAATATTGATGAGGATGAAGTGAGCACTACTGATGATGATAATACTATTGAAAATGAAACTACTAATGCTTGTAATCAGCCATTTTTTGCAGGTAGTGATGATGAAGAAGGTGACATTTCAGCTAGACAAAAGACAAGGAGTGTTGAAGAAATATATAGACAAGGCTCAAAGATCCAAGGAGGGAATGGTAGTGCTCTCATGGCCAAAGTATTACAAGTAAATGACCCAATCTCATATGAGCAAGCTAGATGAAAGAAAGAATGGGAGAAATCCATAAAAGAGGAATATGATGCATTGATAGAGAATAACACTTGGGAACTTGTACCCCGTCCCCAAGGTAAGAATGTTATTGGTTGCAAATGGGTTTACAAAACAAAATTTAAATCAGATGGTGCTATAGAAAAATTCAAGGCTAGATTGGTTGCTAAGGGGATCAATCAAAAAGAGGGTGTTGATTATGAAGAAAAATTTTCTCCTGTCATTAAAGTGAATATAGTTAGAATTATTCTTTCTTTGGCTACAATTGTTGGGTGACATATTCATCAAATGGATGTCAAAAAAACTTTCTTAAATGGAGATTTATATGAAAAAATATATATGGATCAACCACCAGGTTTTGTAGATCAGCAACATCCTAATCTTGTTTGCAGATTATAGAAGTCACTTTATGGTCTTAAACAAGCGCCACGAACATGGAACGAGAAGATTGATAGGTATTTTCAGCTTCATGTATTTAAGAGATGTAAGTCAGATCCAAATCTTTATGTGAAAAAAGTTCAAGATGATATTCTTCTTGTTGCAATTTATGTAGATGATTTACTCATTGCTAGACTGAATATTGCATTAATCAATGATTTAAAAACAGATCTTAAGAGGACATTTCATATCAGTGATTTGGGTGAATTAAACTATTTTCTTGGATTACAAGTTTGTAGATTACATGATGGATTGTTCATCTCACAATCAAAATATGCTTTGGACGTTTTAGAAAAGTTTAACATGCTTGAATGCAAGCCAGCATCTACCTCATTTCAATTCGGAGTCAAGCTTACTAAAGAATGTACTTCCAAGAGTGTAGATGCCACTTTATATAGACAGCTTGTTGGTAGCTTGGTTTATGTAACTCATACTAGACTAGATATTTATTTTGCAGTCAATCTAGTATCTAGATTTATGCAGGCACCTAAACAAAGTCATTGGTTGGCTGCTAAGAGAATTTTATGATATCCATGGAAGCATACACTTTGGAATCTACTATGGCTATAAGTCTTCAATTTCTTTGGTTGGATTTACCAACTCAGATTGGGCTGGTGATATAGATGATCAAAAATCTACTAGTGGTTATGTTTTCAATCTTGGATCAGGCCCTATTACATGGAGCAGGAAAAAAACAAACTACATCATTATCTTCATGTGTAGCAGAATATAGAGAAGCAAAAGAAGCAGGCAAGGAAGTAGTTTGGATTCAGAATCTTCTATTTGAGATTGGTTTTCTACAAAGTTCAGTCGGCACTATGTATTGTGACAATCAAAGTACCATACAAGTTGCCAACAATCCAGTTTTTCATGATAAAACAAAGCATATTGAGATTGATGTTCACTACATTCAGGATCTTGTTCAAGCATCTATTGTCAATCTTCAATTTTGTCCAAGTGAAGAACAAGTAGCTGATATATTCACTAAGAGTATGACTGAAGCCAAATTCTTAAAATTAAGAGGAATGCTTGGTATGTTAGAGGTGAACATTAAGGGGGGATAGTAGTCTAATGTTCCCCTCCTTTGCATTTGCCCTCTCCTTTGTATTCTCTTTGTATTATTCTAGCCAATCTTAAGGGGGGATGTTAGGGATAGTTAAGATTGTCTAGAAATGGACAAAATATTTCTAAAAGTCTTCCAAAAAACATTCCAGGTTATCTAGAAAGGAAGAAGCTTCCAGCTATTTTAGAAAAGAACTTTCCAAGGAGAAGCTTCCAACTGTTCTAGAAAGGAACATTGTAGGATTTTAGAGTTATCTAGAAAGCCAGAAGCTTCCAGGCTCCAAAGCTTCTGTAGCTATATATATGTGATTAGAGACAGTTGCTGGATATAGTATTTTAGATGTAATGCAAGCTAGATAAATATATTTCTAATTTATCTAACTCTGTTTTGCCTTGTTTTCTCTTAGTCTATTATTGTTGTTCTATTTTTTATTGTCTTGGGGCTGTTTTTTACATGGAAATCTAGAATTTATTTATTGCTAGAAGAGAATGGTATCAAGGAATATGTGACCACTATTGTACCTATACCTACAGATGCAACACAACACTTAGCATATAAGAAGGAAGATGCCAAGGTGAGGAGGATGATTCTTAATGGTGTTAAGGATCATATTCTTTCACATATTGTAGAGTTATATACAGAGAAGACAATGTGGGACACCATTCTGAATTTGTACCAGAATGCTACCATTAACCGAAAGCTGATTCTCAGAGAAAAGTTGAGGAATACCCTGATGAACAAGGGAGAAGACGTTACAAGTTACCTCGCCAGGCTTAGACTTATTAAGGATGAGTTGGCAGCTATTGGAGATAAACCAAATGATGACAAGCTAGTACAAATAGCCCTAAATGGGTTTACTAAGCAGTGGGATGTCTTTGTTTAAGTTATTAATGGACGAGACACCTTACCGAGTTGGGATCGACTATGGAGTGACTTCACTCAGGAGAAGCTTAGACTAAGTCTTGTCAGTAGAACTAGCAGTAATAGTTAGAAAAGTGATTTAGAACAAGAAAACGTTACCCTAGCAGGAAAAAGGAAAGCGAAGAAGGGGTCTGGCAAAGGATCAAATCCAAAAAGTGAGAAGAAGAAGGAATTATCTAATATCAAATGCTATGGCTGTCATGAGTTTGGCCACTATGTTAGTGATTGCCCACAAAGGAAGAAAAATAAAAAGAAAGGGAAGAAGCAGATGGCAGCTTCAGCAAATGTAGATGAGCTTTCTAGTAGAATGGAGGATGAGTTTGCACTCATAACTTGCCTAACTAGCTCAACCTCATAGGGTGTTTGGTATATAGACAGTGGGGCATCATTTCATATGACAAGAGTTAGGGAGTACTTCTCCAGCTACAAGGAGGAGAAAATCAGATTCCAGATTCAGATGGGGAACTAGTCCTAGTGCAATCTGGTTGGGAGAAGGACTGTTCTATTTCAGAGGGAGAATGGCAAGCCTATTTCCATTCATGATGTGTTAAATGTGCCAGGCTTGGGCATGAATCTAGTTTCCATATCTATCCTTCAGGATAAAGGCTACAATGTACTCTTTAGAGGGGCGCATGTGTTAATCAAGCATAAGGATTGGAAATCACCCATAGCTATTGGAGTTAGGAGCGGCTGACTTTATAGGTTGCAATTTGATACTCCTAAGGCACTAGTGAGTAGTAGTAATCCTAGAGATCAAGGAGAGCTATGGCATAGGAGGATGGGCCATATACAACATAGAGCATTTAAATTGCTTCATGAGATAGTGACAAGTGTTTCAGAGGTGAGCACAGAGCATGATGATGTATGTAAGGGATGTGTGTTGGGGAAGTTTGTAAAAGTAGCTTTTCCAAGGAGTGACACCAGATCTAAGGGGGTTCTTGATCTAGTAAATTCAGATATATGTGGACCAATGTCAATGAAGTCTCTTAGAGGATACGAGTACTTCGTTACTTTTAATGATGATTTCTCCAGGAAGACCTAGATATACTTCTTGAAGACCAAGGATGAGGTCTTCAGTCACTTCTAGGAGTTCAAAGCTCTTGTGGAAAATTTGACAGGCAGGAAGGCAAAGGTTCTTCGGTCAGACAATGGAGGTGAGTACAAAGGGAAAGAGTTCTAGGAGTTCTGTACTAGGGAAGGAATCAAGAGAGAGTGGATTGTTCCTTACAACCCACAGTAGAATGGGGTTGCTAAGAGGGAGAATTATTCTCTATCGGAGGTAGCAAGGGCTATGTTGTATGACCAAGATATGCCATGTTACTTATGGGCAGAGGCATGCAGTATAGCAGTATACATACAGAACAGGGTTCCACATAAGGTATTAGGCAAGATGACACCAGAGGAGGCATTCTCAAGGAAGAAGCCAGATGTCAGTAACTTGAGGAGATTTGGGAGTTTGGCATTTTGTCACATCCTAGGGCCTACACGTTCCAAGTTAGATCAGAGTGCAGAGAGAGGGTACTTTGTGGGGTACAGTGAGACCTCAAAGGCATATCGAATATTTATTCCAGGGACCAGGAGGATTATAGTTAGGCATGATGTCAAATTCATGGAGGACAAGGCATATAGGAGGTCCAGAGATTTGGAAGTAGATGATCAGAATGAGCAGCCAAAAGAAGCTCCAAGGATTGTTCAACCAGAACAGTAGCAGCGAAGCACCAGTACATTTACTAGTACAAGCACAGGCTCAGGTATTGAGAGTTCGCAGAGTATGGAGCAATAGATACAACAAATCCAAGAGATGCATCAAGAAGATATGGAGTTTGATATTTCATCCTCTATAGTTGACAGGAGGAACCGTGAGGTTCAATAGACACATAGGGATACTCAGGAGTTTGTGGGAGCTCCTAGGATGAGTAGTAGAAAGCAGAAATAACTAGCTAGGTATAGTGACTATGGCATTGGTTAGTTAGTTGGTAGATAACAAGCCTTCTAGCTATCAGGAGACTATACAGTAACAGGTGTGGCAAGATGTGATGGTTGAGGAATATACCTCAATAGTGCAGAATGATGTGTGGGAGGTTGTACCTAGACCGACAGATAGGGCAGTGGTTGGATCACGTTGGATCTATAAGATTAAGTACGGTGCAGATGGTAGCATCAAGAAATACAAGACAAGGTTCGTGGCCAAGGGGTTCTCTCAGAAGGAGGGAATAGACTATGAGAAGACATTCACTCCAGTGGCCAGGTATACTTCTATACGAGTTGTAATCTCACTTGCAGCACATATGGGATGGCAGATCCATCAAATGGATGTCAAGACGGCATTTCTTAATGGTAAATTGGTAGAGGAGGTATACATAGAACAACCAAATGGCTTTGTAGCACATAGTAGTGAAACCCACGTGTGCATATTGAAGAGAGCTTTGTATGGACTCAAGCAGGCTCCCAGGGCGTCGTATGAGCGTATTGATAGATACTGCATTGAAATCTTGAAGAGGTTTGAGATGCAGGATTGCAGAGCCATGTCTACAGCTATGATCACAAATTGGAAGAAGGTAGACTCATCCAAGGGAAAGGATGTAGACCCCACCTTATACAAAAAGTTGATTGGATCTCTCATGTATTTGGTCAACACTAGGCCAGATATATCCTTTGCAGTAAACTCTCTTAGTCAGTTTATGGGGTAGCCGAAGAGAGTGCATTGGACAGCGGTAAAGCATGTGTTGCAGTATTTGTGTGGTAAAATTGAGTATGGGATCAGATATGCTCAAGGTGATGGTATCAGATTGATAGGCGATACTGATGCAGATTGGGCAACTAGTACAGTGGACAGGAAAAGCACTTCAGGGTGCTACTTTAGTTTGGGATTAGGAGTTGTCTCTTGGTACAGCAGGAAGCAAAACTTTGTGGCTCTAAGTTCTACAGAAGCAGAATACATATCAGCTAGCATGGCAACATGTGAGGCTATATGGCTTCAAAAGTTGTTGGTAGCCTTGTTTGGTTAGAGGGTTGAGACTATGGTGATACACTGTGACAATCAAAGTTGTATCAGATTATTTGAGAATCCAGTGTTTCACGATAGGTCTAAGCATATAAACATTAGGTATCATTTCATCAAAGATTGTGTACAATGGAGGATTGTTCAACTATAGTACATACCTACAGATCAATAGGTAGCAGACATTTTGACAAAGGCATTAGGGAAGACGAAATTCATTTTCTTCAGAGATAAGTTGGGTGTTATGCAGAACACCTTCCTCGCTAAGAGGGAGTGTTAATTTTAAAGTAGCTCAAACAGGTGTTCTAGTCTTAGGTGGTGATTACAAGGCTAGAAACACAACTAGAATTTAATTATCTCCATACCTAGAAAATTGATTTCTCTAGAGACTTCTAGACATTAGGGTTTGTTAGAGTCTAATTAATCTTAGCCATTGATTGAGATTAAATCATGGCCATTGGTTTTCAATGAGAAGATTATAAAAGAGGATCAATGGGCATTTGGAGAGCACAGATCTGAAAAATATTTAAAGTGATAGCAAATAAATAAATTTGCAATAATAGCAAATAGATTTGCAGTGAGAGCAAGGGCATAGTGATAGCGTTGGAGACAGCAACAGTGGAATTTTTGTGGGAGAAATTGGGAGAAGAATTTTTGGAGAAGAATATTGCCAGAGCTCTGCCAGTAAGAGGCAAGCAGTTTATGTATCTCTTGATTTGTTGAAAATTAATAAAATTCCTCATCTCCAGTACGAATTTTCACAGAATTGTCCATAGAAATATGAGATTTGAACGACAATTTTTATATTCACGTTTACTTTTTAGTAAAGTTGTGCCCCTAACATGTAATTTGGATTTGTTTCAGGAGGAGCTGACATGGCTTTGCGATAGCCTCGCAAGGTGAATTCGACGGCTATATGAGGCACATTGGGATTGGAACTCCCGTAGAAGATCCAGTCCTTGCAAATCCTCCTAGACTATTTTTTATTGTTTGATTCTAGAATATATTTTAACAATACATTCTCATTTTACACTTGATTGCACACTCTGTAAAAGAATTTATAATGCATATATTCAAACTAAGGTTACCCTATGCAGTGCCTATGGTTATGGCAGAAATCTAACATTAAATGTAGAATCCAAGTTTTTCAATTTTTAGTATTCAATGCAAATATTACAACACTGTCAACTCTAACTTAAACCCAAAAATTAACAAATTTAAAGATTATTATAAAGTTATTATATTATCAACATTGTTGCTAAAACTAAGCAAACACAACAAATTAAAACACAACTATTCATGAACATTTTGGCAGAAACTTCGCTACTTTGCAGCTCTTGTTATTAGATTTGTTTTGTTTTTGTGTTATATAGTACTTATAATTTAATTGATATTATATTATATCAATATTGTAAGTTTGTGATATTGTATTATATATCCACATATACATTTTTGTTGTGTAATTGATTATTTTTGTGTTTGTTGTTTTCTTTTTCTTTTGCAGGGGGCACTCCTCATATATATATATATATATATATATATATATATATATATATATATATATATATATATATATATATATATATATATATGCTTTGGTACATGTATAGACTTAATACTTATATTAATACATATTAGTATAGGTGTGTGTATTTTTAGATTTGTTTTGTTTTATGTGTTGTATATGTAGGTAGTTATAATAATATAGTTGATATTGTATTATATATCATTTGATTTATTTTTGTTGTTATATCTAGGTTTATATGTGTGGGGGCATTTTTTGTCTACGCCCGATTAAAATTTTTGTTCTTATTTCATGGGGTTCTCCTTTTTATAGGTTTGGTTTTACCTAATGCAATAGATAGGGGTCTTATCTTTTTGTTGAAGCCAATCAAAATATATATTGCCCACCCCGGCTGCTAGTATAGTTGTTGTCTGTCGCTCACTGTACTGCCTTTTGGTATGTATCGCCCCCTTCCCCCGGAACTCTAGATTCCAAAGATCCACCGGATGAGAAACTCCATTCTACACTACTGCTGAGTCGTCGGACTCCTCCCCCAAATCTGGTTGTGGATTGCATCGGGGAAATTCTGCCTGAGCTAGGCAGATAGATAGACTCCTTTTGCACTGCTAAGAAAGAGCAGGGAACAAAATTATTAGACCCATATATAGTAGTAGGGTAGCACTCCAGGTACTTAAAGTCCACCCCCTACCAACCAACATACATCATCTAGCTGGGTCTTGCTAGTATCAACAACTGGATCGATCCCATGGAAACAGGAACAGCAACTCGCTATGGCTCTTGGTCCAAATAATGTCTGCCCCTATTCATCCATATCCATACATGGTTGCACGTGACAAGACGGGAACATAGTCCTAGACTACAGTGAATAGATCAGATCGAGAGGTCATTCTGTCCCTTGTCCCCAATGGGAAGAAGATGGGTAATTTGTTTACAATGTTACTCTGATCTGACCCAGCTGGCAAGCAATACCAATCCGCTTTCGGCAAAGGAAGGAGACATCACTTTGTTTGCTTCTCCACCAAGCACGGGAGTCTGGGGATCACTGTAGGTTGGTGGCCACCCGAGGAAACTCTGATTCGATCCACTGGCTGGGAGGCACCTACCTCATCCTGATCGCAAGGATATAGCATTTTGGATGTAATGCAAGCTAGATAAATATATTTCTGAGTTATCTAACTCTATTTTACCCTATTTTCTCTCAGTGTATTATTGTTGTTCTATTTTTCATTATCTTGGGGCTATTTTTTACATGGAAATCTAGAATTCTTTATTGCTAGAAGAAAATGGTATCAAGGAATATGTGATCATTGTTGTACCTGAACCTACAGATGCAACACAACTCTTAGCATATAAGAAGGAAGATGCCGAGGCGAGGAGGCTGATTCTTAATGGTGTTAAGGATCATATTATTTCACATAGTGCAGAGTTATATACAGCAAAGACAATGTGGGATGCCATTCTGAATCTATACCAGAATGCTACCATTAACCAGAAGCTAATTCTTAGAGAAAAGTTGAGGAATACCCAGATGAACAAGGGAGAAGACATTACAAGGTACCTCACCAGGCTTAGACTTGTTAAGGATGAGTTGGCAGCTGTTGGAGATAAACCAAATGATGACGAGCTAGTACGAATAGCCCTAAATGGGTTTACTAAGTAGTGGGATGTCTTTGTTCAAGTTATTAATGGATGAGACACCTTACTGAGTTAGGATTGACTATGGAGTGACTTCACTCAGGAGGAGCTTAGACTAAGTCTTGTGAGTGGAACCAGCAGTAATAGTTAGAAAAGTGAGGTGGAATAGGAAAATGTTACCCTAGCAGGAAAAGGGAAAGCAAAGAAGGGGTTTGGCAAAGTATCAAATCCAAAAAGTGAGAAGAAGAAGGACTTGTCTAAGATCAAATGCTATGGCTGTCACGAGTTCGGCCACTATGTCAACGATTGCCGACAAAGGAAGAAAAATGAAAAGAAAGGCAAGAAGCAGATGGCAGCTTCAACAAATGTAGATGAGCTTTCTAGTAGAATGGAGGATGAGTTTGCACTCATAGCTTGCCTAACTAGCTCAACCTCACAGGGTGTTTGGTATATAGACAATGGGGCATCATTTCATATGACAAGAGTTTGGGAGTACTTCTCTAGCTACAAGGAGGACATCAAATTCCAGATTCAGACGGGGAACAAGTCCAAGTACAATCTAGTTGGGAGAGGGACTGTTCTATTTTAGAGGGAGAATGGCAAGCCTATTTCCATTCATGATGTGTTGCATGTGCCAGGCTTGGGCATGAATCTAATTTCCATATCTGTCCTTCAGGATAAAGGCTACAATGTACTCTTTAGAGGGGCACATGTGTTAATCAAGCATAATGATTGGAAATCACCCATAGCTATTGGAGTTAGGAGCGGCTGACTTTATAGGTCGCAATTTGATACTCCTAAGGCACTAGTGAGTAGCAGTAATCCTAGAGATCAAGGAGAGCTATGGCATAGGAGGATGGGCCATATACATCATAGAGCACTTAAATTGCTTCGTGAGATAATGACAAGTGTTCTAGAGGTGAGCACAGAGCATGATGATGTATGTAAAGGATGTGTGTTGGGGAAGTTTGCGAAAGTAGCTTTTCCAAGGAGTGACACCAGATCCAAGGGGGTTCTTGATCTAGTACATTTAGATATATGTGGACCAATGTCAACGAAGTCTCTCAGAGGATACGAGTACTTTGTTACTTTTATTGATGATTTCTCCAGGAAGACCTAGATATACTTCTTGAACACCAAGGATGAGGTCTTCAGTCACTTCCGGGAGTTCAAAGCTCTTGTGGAGAATTCGAGAGGTAGGAAGGTAAAGGTTCTTCAGTCAGACAATGGAGGTGAGTACAAAGGGAAAGAGTTCCAGGAGCTCTGTACAAGGGAAGGAATCAAGAGAGAGTGGACCATTCCTTACAACCTGCAATAGAATGGGGTTGTTGAGAAGAAGAATCATTCTATATTAGAGGCAGCAAGGGCTATGTTGTATAACCAAGATATGCCACGTTACTTATGGGCAGAGGCATGCAGTACAACAATATACATACAAAACAGGGTTCCACATAAGGTATTGGGCAAGATGACATCAGAGGAGGCATTCTCAGGGAAGAAGCCAGATGTCAATCACTTCAGGATATTTGGGAGTTTGGCATTTTGTCACATTCCAGGACCTACATGTTCCAAGTTAGATCAGACTACAGAGAGAGGGTACTTTGTGGGGTACAGTGAGACCTCAAAGGCATATCAGATATTTATTCTAGGGACCAGGAGGATTATAGTTAGGCATGATGCAAAATTCATGGAGGACAAGGCATATAGGAGGTCTAGAGATTTGCCAGCAGATGATCAGAATGAGCAGCCAACAGAAGCTCCAAGGATTGTTCAACCAGAACAGGGGCAGTGAAGCACAAGTACAGTTACTAGTACAAGCACATGCTTAGGTGCTAAGAGTTCACATAGTATGGAGCAACAGATACAACAAATCCAAGAGATGCATCAAGAAGATATGGAGTTTGATATTTCATCCTCTATAGTTGATAGGAGGAACCGTGAGGTTCAACAGACACAGGGATACTCAGGAGTTTGTGGGAGCTCCTAGGACAAGTAGTAGACAGCAGAAACAACCAGCCAGGTATAATGACTATGTGGCATTGGTTAGTCAGTTGGTAGATAGCGAGCCTTCTAGCTATCAGGAGGCTACACAGCAATAGGTGTGGCAAGATGCGATAGTTGAGGAATATACCTCAATAGTGCAGAACGATGTGTGGCAGGTTGTGCCTAGACTGACAGATAGGGTAGTGGTTGGATCACGCTGGATCTATAAGATTAAGCACGGTGCAGATGGTAGCATCAAGAAATACAAGGCAAGGTTCATGGCCAAGGGGTTCTCTCAGAAGGAGGGAATAGACTATGAGGAGACATTTGCTCCAATGGCTAGGTATACTTCTATATGAGCCGTAATCTCACTTGCAGTACATATGGGATCGTAGATCCATCAAATGGATGTCAAGACAGCATTTCTTAATGGTGAATTGGTAGAGAAGGTATACATAGAACAACCAGAGGGCTTTGTAGCACACAGCAGTGAAACCCACGTGTGTAGATTGAAGAGACCTTTGTATGGACTCAAGCAAGCTCCCAGGGCGTGGTATGAGTGCATTGATAGATACTTGTAGGGAATAGATTTTGTGAAGAGTGAGGTGGATGCTAACCTCTACTACTTGGTGGTTGGGGGTGAAGTTCTCATTCTTGTTCTATATGTGGATGACTTATTTTTAACAGGTTCACTGGGGCTCATAGAGGAGTGCAAGAGGGACCTTGCAGTAGAGTTCGACATGAAGGATTTGGGGCTTATCACTACTTTCTGGGCATGGAAGTGTGGAAGATAGATGGAGAGATTTTCCTTGGACAAGGGAAATACTGTATTGAAATCTTGAAGAGGTTTGAGATGCAGGATTGCAGAGCCATGTCTACACCTATGATCACGAATTGGAAGAAGGTAGACTCATCCAAGGAAATGGATGTAGACCCCACCTTATACATGAAGTTGATTGGATCTCTCACATATTTGGTCAACACTAGGCTAGATATATCCTTTGCAGTAAACTCTCTTAGTTAATTCATGGTTGAGTCAAAGAGAGTGCATTGGACAGCGGTAAAGCATGTGTTGTGGTATTTGCATGGTACAATCGAGTATGGGATCAGATATGCTCAAGGTGATGGTATCAGATTGATAGGCTATACTAATGGAGATTAGGCAAGTAGTATAGTGGATAGGAAAAGCACTTCAGGGTGCTGCTTTAGTTTGGAATTAGGAGTTGTCTCTTGGTATAGTAGGAAGCAAAAGTTTGTGGCTGTAAGTTCTGCAAAAGAAGAATACATAGCAGCTAGCATGGCAACATGTGAGGCTATATGGCTTCACAAGTTGCTGGTAGCCTTATTTGGTCAGAGGGTTGAGACTACGGTGATACACTATGACAATCAAAGTTGCATTAGATTATCTGAGAATCTAGTGTTTCATGATAGGTCTAAGCATATAGACATCAGGTATCATTTCATCAGGGATTGTGTACAGTGGAGGATTGTTCAACTAAAGTATATACCTACAGATCAGCAAGTAGCAAACATTTTGACAAAGGCATTGGGGAAGGTGAAATTCATCTTCTTCAGAGATAAGTTGGGTGTTATGCAGAACACCTTCCTTGCTAAGAGGGACTGTTAATTTTAAAGTAGCTCGAATAGGTGTTCTAGTCTTGGGTGGTGATTATAAGGCTAGAAACACAACTGGAATAATTATCTCCATACCTAGAAAATTGATATCTCGACTGAATTCTAGACATTAGGGTTTGTTAGAGTCTAATTAATCTTAGCCATAGATTGAGATTAAATCATGGCCATTGGTTTTCAATGAGAAGATTATAAAAGAGGATCAATGGGCATTTGGAGAGCATAAATCTGAAAAACATTTGCAGTGATAGCAAATAAATAAATTTGTAGTAATAGCAAATAGATTTGCAGTGAGAGCAAGGGTGCAATGATAGTGTTGGAGATAGCTACAGTAGAATTTCTGCAGGAGAAATTGGGAGAAGAATTTCCAAAGGAGAATATTGCCAGAGCTCTACCAGTAAGAGGCAAGCATTTTATGTATCTCTTGATTTGTTAAAAATTAATAAAATTCCTCATCTGCAGTACTGGTTTTCCCTTTGGGGTTTTTCCAAGGACAATTTGTCCAAAATATTGTGTTCATTATTTTGCATATTTTGTTTTTCTATCTCTGTGATTATTTGTGAAGTTACAGCTGTATTATTTTTCAATATTTGTTGTGAATTAATTTTCGGTAGTCAAACAATCTATATAAGATAGGAGATTAATAATCAGTAGCTGTAATAGAATTTTCATAGAATTGTCCACAAAAATACGAGATTTGAATGACAATTTTTATATTCGCATTTACTTTTTAGTAAAGTTGTGCTCATAACCTGTAATTTGGATTTGTTTCAGGAGGAGCCGACATGTCTTTGTGACAGACCTCGCAAAGAGGATTCGACAGCTGTATGAGGCACATTGGGATGGGAACTCCCATAGAAGATCCAGTCCTTGCAAATCCTCCTAGACTATTTTTTATTGTTTGATTCTAGAATATATTTTAATAATACATTCTCATTTTACACTTGATTGTGCGATCTATGAAAGAATTTATAATGCATATATTCAAACTGAGATTACCCTATGCAGTGCCTATGGTTATGGCAGAATTCTAACATTAAATGTAGAATCCAAGTTTTTCAATTTTCATTATTCAATGCAAATATTACAACACTGTCAACTCTAACTTAAACCCAAAAATTAATAAATTTCAAGATTATTATAAAGTTATTATATTATCAATATTGTTGCTAAAACTAAGCAAACACAACTATTCATGAACATTTTGAAAGAAACTTCGCTACTTTGCAGCTCTTGTTATTAGATTTGTTTTGTTTTTGTGTTATATAGTACTTATAATTTAATTGATATTATATTATATCAATATTGTAAGTTTGTGATCTTCTATTATATATCCACATATACATTTTTGTTGTGTAATTGATTATTTTTGTGTTTGTTGTTTTCTTTTTCTTTTGTAGGGGGCACTCCTCATATATATATATATAAATGCTTTGGTACATGTATAGACTTAATACTTATATTAATACATATTAGTATAGGTGTGTATTTTTAGATTTGTTTTGTTTTATGTGTTGTATATGTATGTACTTATAATAATATAATTGATATTGTATTATATATCATTTGATTTAATTTTGTTGTTATATCTAGGTTTATATGTGTGGGGGCATTTTTTGTCTACACCCTATTAAAATTTTCATTCTTAGATCATGGGGTTCTCCTTTCTATAGGTTTGGTTTTACCTAATGCAATAGATAGGGGTCTTATCTTTTTGTTGAAGCCAATCAAAATATATATTGTCACCTCAGCTACTAGTATAGTTGTTGTCTGTCGCTCATTGTACTGCCTTTTGGTATGTATCACCCCCTTCCCTTAGAACTCTAGATTCCAAAGATACACCAGACAAGAAACTCCATTCCACACTGCTGCTGAGTCGTCGGACTCCTCCCCCAAATCCAGTTGTTGATTGCATCAGGGAAATTTCACCTGAGCTAGGCAGATAGATAGACTCCTTTCCCGCTGTTGAGAAAGAGCAGAGAATAAAATGATTAAACCCATATATAGCAGTAGGGCAGTGCTCTGGGTACTTAAAATCCTCCCACTACCAACCAACATACATGATTTGGCTGGGTCTCGCCGGTATCAACAATTGGATCGATTCCCATGGAAATGGGAATAGCAACTCGCTATGGCTCTTGGCCCAGATAATGTCTGCCCCTATTCATCCATATCCATATGTGGCTGCACGTGACAAGATGGGAACATAGTCCTGGGTGCAGTGAATAGATCAGATCGAGAGGTCATTCCGTCTCTTGTCCCCAATGGGAAGAAGATGGCTATTCTATTTACAATGTTGCTCTGATCTGACCCAGCTGGCGAGCAATCCCAATCTGCTTTCAGCAAAGGAAGGAGGTAGCACTTTGTTTGCTTCTCCACCAAGCACGGGAGTTTGGGGATTGCTGTAGGTTGGTGGCCACCCAAGGAAACTCTGATTCAATCCATCAGCTGGGAGGCACCTACCTCATCCTGATCGCAAGGAGAGGTTCACCATGATGTTTCTAGGTAAGGAACGGAGACAACACTTGGGCAAGGCATTCATGCACTCAACCTCTCTGCTATGAGATTGAGGCCTATCTACAGTATGGGAGATCGAGGGCTTCCTCAACTTCCTAAAGTCAATCAAGTTCTCCGACCGGCCGAGTACCCCCAGGGCCCTCTCCCCATCGCCCTATCTATAGCTATTATAGAGAGATGGGGGGTGCCCCCTACTATGGATAGGGTGGATAGTTGCCCACACCCCCTACTATGGATAGGCCACCTCTGCCTCTACCTCTAAAGAAATAGGGTAGGGTTAGGGGGTTGAGTGATGAGAATTGGATCGTTCCGTCGAGAATTGGCTCCATACGCCCAACTCTTCGTGCCTTCCTATCTCCATACTTTTGCAGCTCTTCATCTTACCGGATTTGCAAAAGACTCATGTGATAGACTCTCATCATTAGAGAAGTCGATCCAGAATCCATATTCCACTTCGTTTCATATCCTATGTAGAGTAGATCATTCAGCACTTGCGGCACGAACCAATTTTTTACCCATCGACCCTAGTATCATAGGCGACCGAATGGCTGTCCCCTAATTACTAGACCAACCTGCTATGATAATTCCATAAACACCTAGCGAGGATATTGCAGATGGATGAAGTATACCTATGTCTAGATCTGATGATACTATACCATAATCAAAAGGTACAATGGCTCGGGCGACTGAACTAGGTATAGATGTCACCACTGGAGCCAGTCTAGAGAGAGATAAATTGGCACTACTTTGTGGAATAGGTTCTTTTATAGCTGATTTTAAACCACCTGCTAGAGGTTTTAACAATCTGAATGATCCAACTACATTGGGACCCTTTTGATGTTGCACGAAAGCCATTACTTTACGTTTGGCTGACACTGAGAAGGCTACTCTCGGTGGAAGTGGTTTGATCATTCCAGGTATTTCTTCTAGAATAGCAATGTACGTTTTTGATTTCCTAATCATTAAGGGGTGATCATGTATGAAACGATGTCGACCTGAAGAATGGGACCTATTCTTGAGGGGAAAGGTGATTTCTAAAAGTCAACCCACCCCCCACTGCTATAGATGCAGGTGGGCTATAGCGGGCTTAGCCAAATTATTTCGGCTCTTCGAAGTCAGGCTGACCACTATGGATAGGGCATCGATCCCTCTCCTTCCTCCCACCATGTTAAGAGAGAGGTTGGTGATTTGAATGCCCCCATGGATCCAAATTTTGGCCCCATGCTTTTGAACCAGCATGGGGGAAGCCCCAACTAAACTATAATTGGGGTGGGTGGGAGGAGGAGAGGTATAAGGCTTAATTGGCCCCTACAAGCACTATATATCGTGGGTTGGACCCGGTCATTTTTATTGCTGGCCGCGGAAGCTACCCTTGATGAAAAATGGGGTGGGTGGGAGGGCTGCCGAGAAACCATTATAGCAAGGGAGGTTAAGTCTAAGGCACCATAGGGGGAGATATAGGGTGGGAGGCTATGCGGGTGGGTGGGAAACAGCCCCTACGGGAATATATATTATTATGGGAGGATGCCTATGTAGGTGGGTGGGAAACAATAGTTGGGTAGGAGGTCGTAGCCCCCACAATAATTAGGTGTGGGTGGGAGGCCCAGGGGGCCCTTACTTCCCACCCACCCAGGTGGCTGGTTAAATTGTTGGCAAACCCCATAATCTTTACTTCGTTTAGAAGAGTGTCTCCCCTTGATCGAAAAGATGCCTCCCACCCCCTCCCTATAGCCTATGCCCCCCACCCATCCCCTGTCACTGGAAGGGTGGGGGGCTCGAGGGTTTGCTGACAAACCCTTGGCATAGGGGTGGGTGGGAGGAGATAGTTGGGGGGTAGATTAATATAAGGTGGGTGGTTAAGTTGTTGGTAAACCCTTGGGAGGTTCCGACGATTCTATATGTAACATGCCAACTATCCCCCACCCACCCGTATAACCTGCCACCCATCCCCACACACGGCATATAATTGATTGGGTTTACCAAGTTTATCTAGCATCAGAGTCAGATCGAGAGCCCCGGTCCTCTTCAGTCTAGGTATAGATCTATAAAGGGCCTGCAGGGGCAGAGGCAGTAGTGTGGATCAAGATCCATACCCCTTTCATATTGATATCGAGTAGGAGATTCACCAAGGTTTACCTTAACCCTTTGTTCCCGGTCCATTTCCTCCATCACTACTGGATACGTACCAGTCCGGGGAGCCAAGTTGTGTTCATTTGTGCTCCCACACCAGATAGGGGGTGTTTGGCGATGTGTAGACATTGTCTGCTAATCACCCTTGCGATTCCTTCCTTATGCTCAATACCGATCTGACCCCATTTGCTCCTCCCCCTACTCCTTCCCCCTCCCTACAACCTATTTATGGCACAATAATAGCCCCCCCTTTAAGTTTTAGGGTCGAGGCCCCCAACCTGAGCTATAATGGTTTCTTGGGGGCCCCCCCACCATACATAGTCGGGGTTAGGTGGGAGGCCCCTAAATACCCTCCACCCCGAGCTATAATTGTTCTTAGAGGTGGGTGGGAGATATAGTTCCAGAAAAGAAATGAGCCCCCCACCCAGCTCAGGCGAATAGTAGGGGCCCCCCACTCGGCCCCTTTAGTAGGGGGATATATAGGGTGGGAGGAATAATATAAAAGGAGGCCTTGGATTCGTTGGGAGATTCAAGTTTGAGGGGCCCACCTTGAACTAGTTGGTGTTAGCTACTTCCTTTAGGTCTAGCTCGGGAGTAGAAGCAGAAGCAAGGGAGCCCTGGGACCCGCCATTGATTGAAGTTACCCTAACCACTTACGTGTCTCGCGGTAGCTAGATCCTATGCTCTAACTGTTGGGGTGACTATTCAAGCTGCACAGGGGGGCCCCATGAGAGGATTTGCCCTTCTGCCAGTCAATAGGGAATACCCTGCCCCATAGCATTTGTGTTCTCCGTTCGACGACCCCGAGACCTAATGAGTCTGCCACTCGAGCGCACCAAAGACAAAGGTGGTTGGTTGACCCCGTAGCAATTTCAGGAGCATCATGGCCTATTTACCACCTAGATAAACCCCCATCCAATCAAGATACTCGGCCAGTTTGGTTGAAGTTCCAGTACAAAGTTCTATCCAAATCCACCACATACATGGGAGAGAAGCCTGCAGCATACCTTCTTTGCTCAGTCTGTATCTAGGTGACTTGAGGATGGAGGGGCCTCAAACCAGTAGTTGTTTCCCCAGTCTGTATAGTAGTGTTTCATCCCCCTGTTCCAGCCCCACATCTAGTAGTGGAGTGGGGAGCATCAAAAGTGACTTATCTAGTTAAAGAACTAGTTTCCATTCGGGAGCAGGACCCAGGTGCATATCTAGATGCAGGGATAGGGCATAGGCAAGGACAGATGTAGTAGGAATAGATAAAAGTGGCCTTCATTTTTGCATAGTTTCATATCCAATTCTGGAGCTGAAGGAAGCAATAGCAGTGGCACTCCCATGAGGGGTATGGACAATGGCCGAAGCAGTAGTAGTATTTGGGTAGCAGTCTGAGGTGGCAGAGGCATAAGCTATAGTGATGGAGGGGGCAGATATATCGAATCAGGATAGGAACCCAGAAGTTGACCTCATTTACTCAGTAGTGGAGGTAGAGGTAGGAGTAATGGGAAATGGCTGGGGGAATAGCAGCACAACCAATAGCTGTGGGGGCAGAGGCTCCTCAAGCAACGGAGCCATACGAAACAATGACTAAGGCTATGGGAGCGGGGGTCATAGCGGGATAACAGATGGCATTGAGAGTAAAGGCTGAAGCATTAGAGGTGGAGGGAGAAGCATAGATAGTGGTTGGAGATTGAGTCATGGGTCTGCCCAACCGAGTTCCAGTTCCCACTACAAAGATAGTGAAGGAATTATATAAAAGAGGGGGTCGACCGACCTCGTTTCTCTAAATTATTTAGTTAACCCAGTGCCAGTTACAGATCGGGACTTTACAGATTGGGACTTAGTATATCGAGATCTAACTATTAGCTAGAGATCAAGTTGACCTAGTCGACCAGTTGACCGAGTTTATTTTGTGTGAGCAGTTGATCTAGGACGAGTAGTTCCACCATCATGGGCAAGGGGAGTATCAGTAGCATCATAGCTAGTCAGAGATGGAGATTCAGCAATATATAGAAAGGGCTTCTTCTATATTTTATTCTGATTGAATTGATCCAGTCCAGAAGTTGATGGAGATGTTGATGGTTGAATAGTCAAAGATATGCCAAGGGAACACACCTACTTGTGCCACAGAGATAATCCACCCACTCTGGGAACCCTTGGAAGAGAGGTCTGGGGAACCATGTGGGCGGGCCAGGCAGGGATGGGATGCTGCATTGATGGAGGGATTCATGCTGGGGGAGCGCACTAGCGATGTGATGGTGGGCAAAACACATTGGGATGATCCAAGCTGGGCAAAGGCAAGCTCCTAAACACCACAACCCCCAACTGTACTCCTTGTGATTGCAGGTTACAAGTATTGGATTTCGTAGACTGGAGTTACAAAGGAAGGTTACAGAAGATAAGGATTTTAGATCTCTGAAGAAAAGCATTACCTGGACAAGGATGCTAGTGCTAGTGTCCTCTAAGGTTACAAACTAGAAATCATTGTGACAATGACAATCAGCATCTGAAGAAGTCCCAACATCCTAAAAATACCCTGCCTTGGACAAGGGCACTAGTGCCAGTGCCCTCCGCATCTTCTGTGATAGAAACGGACAGACAATGATCATAAGTGTTGATAGAAGTCCTAAATTCCCTGAAGAAAACACCACATTGGACTAGGGTGTGAGTGTCAGTGTCCCTAAATATTTCATATCATAACTTCAAAAAATGGTGAGTAACTAATCCTTGTCTATTGTCTTGGTCTGTGATCATTTGTTGTAATTTATCCATTTGCTTATGTTTTGCATAATTAGGGTTTTGAGCATATTTGGGCATTGAAGTAATACATTAATTGATGTTTTTTGAGTTTCCACGATGTTACGAGTGACACCCAACCTGTATGTGAATCCTCTTGCAAAAGGTGTGATTCAACTCGGTTGAAATGTCCTTGAATGTTTGTAGTAAAAGTAGGATTTAACTCACACATCCATTGAAATTGAAAACCCCTCCTTTTTACTCCTAAACAAACCCTTTGCTAGATTCTGTGGAAATTTTTCTTGGATCCAGCGACTTACTATGAAACCCTTCCTTTCAGATCTCAGCTCTATCCTAATTATGGGCATCTGCAAAGGAAATGCCCTCGCTTCACTAAGGCATCAGCTGCAACTAATGCTTCTTCCAACTCTAGTCCTAAGAATGATAAAGGGAAGGCTCCTTTTGTTGTTGGGGTTGTAGACAAGGAGGGATTTACTCTAGTTAAGCCACGTAATAGGGGAAGAGGTCTTAAGAGAACCCTCAAGGATGGAGAAATTGATGGGGTCTTTAATCAGTTTGATGCTTTAGAGGACTTAGTTAATGAGGAGGGAATTCTAGTGGAGATACCTTTTGGGGTTGGGTCTTTGGGGGTAGCCTTGTCAGAGGAAAAAGAAAATGATACTGTAAATTTTCCTCTGGTGGGTGTGCAGGATGGTCAATTGGCTATGGAGTTATCCTCCTGGTTACCGATTGTTTTAGAATCAAATGAGGCTTTGGTTATAAAAGATGTGGGTGCTCTAGCTGATCCAACTCCTTCACAAGTGAAGGAGGCTTTGGATGTAGGTGTTACATTGTAAAATGTCCCCCTAGGACTTTTACCTCCTAAGTTTAGTTCCTAGGTCCTTTAGATTTAATCATGCATGTTCATTTTAACTCCTGATGCAAAATCCCTGGAAACCCATGTCAAATGGGGCTAAGGGGACATTGTTGAACTTGATTTTGCTTGAAAATAGGGCCTAGGGCTTGGGCACTCATGGCCTAGCCTTGCCTTATTTGGTTGGGACCTAAATTTTAAATGTCAGTTATGTGATCGTTAAAAGGTTTCGTTGTCAACATCGTAAGTTTGAATTATGAAATCTGTAGTGAGAATGCATATATAAGCATGTTTAGGGTTTCATTTGCAAACTAGAAGCTGATTATTAACTTTTGGTGAACTTATGATTTTAGAGAATTCAAATCATTCATTGTTGCAGAGCATACTTGTCTTGTTATTGTGTTTGTTATGCGGATTTGGCTTCATCTTCTCATGTGTTGAAGGATTTTCATCTACATGCGAGCTACACCTCTGAGGTTATATCTATTTGTGTTAAATCAATCACTTATCAATTTGTTTTTTCCTCTATCTTGTAGGGATACACACTCTTTATGCCATTCTGGGGCTTGACTGAGGCAAGCTCCTAAACAACACAACCCCCAACCCCATTCCTTATGATTGCAGCTGACAGGTGTCATTTTTTTGGAGTGGAGTTGTAAGAGGGTGTGACAGAGTGTGGAGATTCTGTATCAGAAGGAAAAAGCAATGCCTGGGCTTAGGCACCCACCCTGAAGCCCTCCGGATTTGCAGACCTAAAAACCTCTATGATAGTGGTGAAGAGTAGCGAACATTTTCTAGAAATCCTTGAAGAAGTCGCCACCTTGGGCTTGGGCACCTACTCTTTAGACCCCGACTTTTCCAAATCTTGAATATCAAAACCTAATATGTATCTACTCTGAATATTGCATCTCTATGTGCAAGCATTTGTTGGGATTCATCCATTTATTTATGATTTTGCATAATTAGGGTTTTAAGCATAATAGAGCATTAAATTAATACATTAATCAACAATTTCCTAATTTCCCTATCATTACAAGTGACAACCAACCTGTAGGTGAATCCTCTTGCAAAATTTGTGATTCAACTTAGTTAAATGTCCTTGAATGTTAGTGGTGAAAGGAGGATATAATCAAACAATCAATCAATCCCATCTTCCCTCTTTTCTTACTAAACATTTTGGTGAACCTGTGTTTTCTGAGCATTGCATCTTGTTGACTATTATACATTAGACTTGCATTCATACATATTGTTTTACATCATTTTACATCTATAGATCTTGAAAATTTTTGAAAAAAGTTTCATTCTAAGGCTCGCATTAGGCCATAATCTGCATTAATTTCATTACATTTCATCAAATCTCTAATTTTTACATCAAATATGATATAAATTACATAAATTCATAATATTACAATCTTTGCATTGCAGTTTCATGTCAAAATTGCTAGGGTTTGATTGAAATTTTGTATTTTTCTCATAACCTAGTGATTTCAAAAACTAGGGTTTGTACCTAAAATCTTGTTTCAAATTTTACTACTCATATTAGGCACTCATTCAAATCTAATTTTGTTTGTAGTGTTGCATTCTTGTGTGTTTTTGCATTCATATCTCAAAAATTTGCACTTACATTTAGCTAATTTCAACAAAAACTAGCATTTTCACTCAATCATCCTTAAAATTACACTTGCATTGAGCATTGTTGGACTTTAAAATCATTTTCAGATCTGAGCTGAGTTTTTTTGCATAAGCCTCCTCTTAATAATAGTGTAGGAAATTGTTCTTCTACCTTATCTTCCTTATAGGATTTATGGGTCTAATAAATTCAATTTTCCATTTGTGAAAAGGTGTTTGTACTAATATAGGAAATGGTGGCATATCATCTAATGTGGTGGGACTTCCTATCCTCTAAGACACATCACCCATCCTCACATATTAACTTGTCATCCTTGAACAATGTGGGCCACCATAATCCCGCCAACATCACTTTATTGTTGTTCGCTCATTGGAGTTATGCCCTTCTAATATCCCCTCACGGGCATATATTAAGATGTTTTTCCATTCATGTTGAAGCACTACTCTCCTTATAATATCACCTCTTCCTATAATATGTAATTCTCCTTCAATTAAGATGTATGATAGTGACCACTGCAATAGTTTATTCCTTTCATTTTTGGAGATGATCTCTAGGAATTGGTCTATGGATAGTAACTGTGCTACTTCAGTGAGCTCCTCTAGTACTACATTTACTCTAAATAAATTTAAGCTACTCAATTCATCATCAAACTCCTAAAAGAGTAACACCATCTACAAATTTTACCTGTATCACTAGCATATTCATCAAGTATTTTAATTGCTTGTGGTTGGTAAAGAAATTTTTTAGTGCATAAACCATTGTTAGAGCCTTTGTTGTTGCATAATTCATTAAGAAACACTAGAGTTGGAGCCTTTGTTATCTAATTTTTAAGTGTATCAAATTCCTCCTAGAGTTGTTCTATCCATTGAAATGTTTTATAGTTTTCTGACTATTCAAGAGGTGGTAGATTCAAAATTCTTTCTACCTTCAATGGGTCTACCATCAAGCCTTGCCTACATATAATGTGACCATGAAATGTTCCAAATGGTATCACAAATAAACATTTCTTAAGATTGGATGAGATTTAAAAGATTTGTATCTTTCTAGCATCGTGTGGAGTACTTGTACGTGATCTTTAATCAGTCTATACTAAATACTACAAGTGCATTTTTCAAGCCAAATGGCATCACCTTGTACATAAAAGACCTCCATTTGGTTACAAATGTTGTTTTAGGTTGATCTTCTTCTTGAAGCCATTGGTGAACAATTAGAGCTCCCTACTAGCTATAAAACTAAGACTTCTTCTGTGAACAAACTGTTGGTACCCATTTTGGTCTGGATCTGAGCGCAGATGTTGGAGGGTTTTTTCTTTTTGGGCCCTAAGTTTCCTTGTTCATCGCTGTGACTTTCTCTATCGGCGAAACTTCTTTTTGAGTGCTCAGATTATGATTGAACCATTGTTTTGAACCACCGTATTGAACCCTTTTGGTTCATGGTTCAACAGTTCAGGGCTTTGTGTTTGTGTTCGGCAAATGTTCTTTTTGAAGTGCTCCGTTCGGCGTTGAACTCCTCGGTTGAACCATCTGTTTGAACCGGTTCATGGTTCAAAGGTTCGGAGCTTTATGTTTTTGGTTCATCAGAGTGATCGGCATCATCGGCAAGCTATTTTTTGTTCCCTCCGATGTGTTTGGTTTGGCCGATGGAAATGCCATCGGTGTGATATTCATCGTCGGCAATCTTCATTTGTGTTTGGCATGTTTGGAGTGAACCATTGGGATGACTTAGTATGTCGGCAAGGGAATTTTGGGCTAGCCCGATGGTTGTTGTCTGGCCGACGAAGTATGTTTTGGTTGCCATCGGGGAGACTCGTATTGTCGGTGGGAGTCTAGAGAGTTAGCCTGATGGTCAGTCTCTGGCCGATGAGGGGAATGTAGTGAAACGGTCAGCGAGACTGTTGTGGTCAGCCAGAGGATTTTTGGATGCTCTGATGGAGGGAGTCACGCTGATGGGGGTGCAGAGTGTAGTTTGTGGTCATCGGCCAGACTATTGATGTCGGGATGAGTTTTGTGGAGTTGGCCGATGGTTCTTCTCTGGCCGATATGGAAGTTGTAGGCTTTCGGGAGGTGTCGTTGGCAAGACTTGATAGATCAGCAGGAGGATTTGGGAGTTGGCCGATGGCCTGGGTCTGGGCGATGGGCTTTTGGGTGAAGGAGCGTGTGTCGAGTGTGGCAAAAGTGCTCGACACCTATTATGCAAGTGACTATGCTTTTAAACTACTAAGGTGGTCTTTGCACCATGCATGTGGGATTAATCTCCCTGCATTATTTTGAACCTACGATAGAATGCGTTTTGGCGGGAATTTCTTTTTTGAAGTGCTATGACAGTTTTCAAGCAGCCGGGGGTGGTTGAGCCATCAATGGCAACTGTAGCAGGGGCATGGGTGAGTTGTTGAATAGTCATGTACCTGATTTTTGGTGTGAGGACTTCTAGATGGTGGCACAGGGCTCGAGGCCACCATTGTCTACTTTCTGTCTCTGTAGCAATAAATTCTGAGCGCCATTCCTTTGAAGGATCTGTATCTGGCAAATTTTTTGTCAAAGCCATGTAATTAATGCTGAGTACGCTTCTTTGGATGTTATAAGCAGGAAGTGTTACTCATTTTAGGTTGTTGAAAACTGGACATTTTGGCTCTGTAATAAGATACAACTGGTTTTTGCATGAATCCACTGATTTCATGGTCAATCTTATATGAATAATGCTATGTTTGCATGTGTTGTGCTAATTCTGTCTCCAGTCTTGCGTGTATCTTTCTTTTGAGTCCAGGTATTCAAGGAATGTCTGAGATTCTAGAACATAGAATTCCTGTGTTGAATGTTTAATCTTTTAACTTCTGCTCAAGGGGTAGATTAAACTATTTTCAGATTGAATATTGGGAAGGGTATACTGCAATAGGGATGCCATAAGTATAGATAGCTTAACACTCTGTATTGGGAGATATCTGTAAGGCAGGTATCATATGTGTCCCCCTGAAATCCAGTTTTAGTTGTTCATGCTGATCATTCACAGGTGTATGTCTACTGACTCCAAGCCCTAGATAGGCACCAATCTAGCTCTGTGTTGAGGTTATCCACTAGGTCCAGGTTTGCATCCAAACATCAAATCAAACCATTTCATCCTTCCACCTGTTAGTTGTAGGAGTAGGATTAGGATCCCTGCATACTCTCATACCCAACCAGACATATATGTCCAAGAATGTTGCCAACCTTGTGATTTGTTATACAAATCTTGGTCCTTACGTGAGAGTATTCTGCCTGTTGCTGTCAAGTTATATCTTTCTGTCATTGCGCTAGTCAAGGTCATACTTTTATCAAATAGGGACACCCCCCTTGGTGTGGCAGAACCAGAAGTAAAGGGGAGGAGCTCACGCAACCTCCTGTATTCTGTTGGCTGAATCTCCCTGTGCATTAGAAGTGGCAAACCCTAATGCTAATTCAGAAGAAAAACCAACAAAATGGCGACTCTGCTGGGGATGGTGATTTGAAAATTGTTATTTTTGTCCTCCCTGGTGAAATATTTGTGTCCCCATCTGAGTCATCAACAAAATGGCGACTCCACTAGGGAGATCAATGTCATATCCATGAAAGTTTGAGTCTACGAGATTGAAGAATTAGGCCTGGATGTGTTTGTTGCAGCAGAGAAAAAGGTTGTATATGTGACGCTGCTGGTGGATGACCCAGAAAGAAAGAAATCAATTTGTAGCTTCAGCTTTTTTGAAGCTCATTCCTCTTCAAGGAGGTGGCGACTCTACATCAAAGAACCTGATAAAAGAACAAAATCAGTCAGAGAAGAATTTGCAGCTCCTGCAACATATCCAGGTATTTCATATTGTTTGACAGACTCTCTATTTGGTGAGATAGCACTGGTTAAAAGGGAAACATTGGTGAAAGCAGAGCTTGCATGCTTTTATTAGAACTTATTCTGTATTTCAAAGGGCATGCAATGTTGCTAAAAAGACTCAATTAAAGGACTTTAGGAAAGTTTGAAAACATAGTCTAAATTTTGAGTGCCTAAAGTCATTGTTTGTAGAAAATCTGAGTAGAGAGGAGGGTTGCAAAAACATAAAGGATGTATTATCAGCCTATGCACCCTTGTGAAGTGTCAAGTGCAAAAATGTATAGTAGTTAGTCCCAACAATGTAATAAAAGAAGTTTCAACATAGACAGATATAAGCCCATTAATTTCAGTGGCATTTGTGGCTATCCAAATGCTCTTCCACCTAAAATCAGAATTTTTTTGCCTAAATTTAATGGTATAAAAGATGAATCAGCTGAGAGACACTTACAGCAGTTTATGAATGTGATAGATGACTTTGAGATTGACCATGAGGATGTGGTTATGAGACTATTTGTTCAATCTCTAGATGAAGATGCAAGGGACTGGTTTTCCTACCTTCCAGCTCACTCTGTCAGCTCTTGGCATGGTTTTAAATCTGCATTTCTAGTAAAATATGGTGAAAGAATCTTTGAATATGCAGTTATTAGTAATTTTATGTACATCCATATTGAAGAAGGTGAGTTGATCCTAGCCTTTAACCTCAGATTTATGAGGGCATTGAATAGAATTCCAGAATGCATGAGACCTAATGATGCACTGTGCTTAGTTGTCTATTTGGGAGCTTTTGATAAGAAAATGAGTTACAGATTAAGAGACAAGGAGCCCACCACATTGCATCAGGCACATTAGTTTGCAATAGATATTGAAAACAATTGAAGGTATGGAATACAAAAGGGTTATTTTTCTAAAAAATTTTGTTGTCCTGCAGCCCCCGATGTTAATGAAAGATTTAATTCAGAAGTTGACAATGAATGTCAAAGTATTCACACCCCTGTTGTCCCAGTTTTTGCATCATTTCAAGTTGATGATGTTTTTGTTATAAAGGAGGATGTCTTGTTTTGCCCAACAAATGAAGTTGAAAACAATGGTTTTTCAAGTAATATTTACATACCAGCCCTTATCGAAGAGCCATCATGTTTAAATGATCCAGTTGTGCAAGGTTGTGATCATGTGGATCAACAGTCAGTATCAATTTCATCAGGAAGTATTAGAGGGATGGAGAATGATGTAGATAGCTCAACTTCAGAATGCATTGAAATAGCAGAAATCTTGTATATGGGGCAATCAGTTGATAGAAATGATATCCATGATCAATTCATGGATCAGGTTTGTTCTTCTTATGACTCTAGATCTGATAGTACTAAAGAAGAATTGGAGTATCATGAAGAAGAAGCAGAGGCCTTTGTGGTGAGTGTTAATCCCCTTTATGATGAGTCTGCAGATGCCTTTGATGCTGTGAATCTTGACTTTCAGTGGTGTAGGATTAATCCTCTTTTTGAGGATGATGATGAATATAAGGAGACTGTTGACCTTGGTGTTACATCAGTTTGTGAGTGGGGGGCATATGAATCAGATATCTTCAGTTCTTGTGAAGATACTATGGATTTGTAAACTGTGAATGATGGATGTTCATCATCACCTGGTTTAGATATGTGCAACATTGGGTGTGTGGATCAGGATTTGTTTTCAATATCAGTAGATATTGGGGGTCTCATTTTTTCTCAGTATTTTGAGTTTTTGGATCAGCTGGATGAGTGCCTGATGGTGTGCAGTAGCCAGATAAATGATGAAGACTGCCAAGAGCAGTATGATGTACCATCTGAAGAGTATAACATGCATATGTTGCTTAATGCTGAAGGATTTTTTAGCATGTATGGTTGAATGTTTGATTTTGAAATGCAGAGTGACAGAGGTAGTACTACAAGTGGCAAGTTGTCAAAGGTGGTGGAATATCTAATTGAGCAAATGACCTTATGGATAAACTATGCCAATTTTTTCAGTTGGGATTAGGATCTTTCAGTTTGGAATCAAGCATTTGGCAGTAAAAAATTTTGGTTCTTCCTTTTTGGCTACCCGGGGCCACCCAAGTGATGGCTAAAATATAGTTTTTGTGCAGGTTGGTGCAATGATTGACTCTGTTGCCCTATAGATATGGCCCAATCTGCGAAACCAGAGATTTTGGGGTCCTCGCTGCAGTTTTGCACCTGCACGTCCCCAGACAGAGCCAGTGTTGATACCCATTTTGGTCTGGATCTGAGCGCAGATGTTGGAGGGTTTTTTCTTTTTGGGCCCTAAGTTTCCTTGTTCATCGCTGTGACTTTCTCTATCAGTGAAACTTCTTTTTGAGTGCTCAGATTATGATTGAACCATCATTTTGAACCACCACGTTGAACCCTTTTGGTTCATGGTTCAACGGTTCAAGGCTTTGTGTTTGTGTTCGGCAAATGTTCTTTTTGAAGTGCTCCGTTCGGCGTTGAACTTCTCGGTTGAACCATCTGTTTGAACCAGTTCATGGTTCAAAGGTTCGGAGCTTTATGTTTTTGGTTCATCAGAGTGATCGGCATCATCGGCGAGCTATTTTTTGTTCCCTCCGATTTGTTTGGTTTGGCCGATGGAAATGCCATCGGTGTGATATTCATCGTCAGCAGGCTTCATTTGTGTTTGGCGTGTTTGGAGTGAACCATCGGGATGACTTAGTATGTCGGTGAGGGAATTTTAGGCTAGCCTGACGGTTGTTGTCTGGCTAACGAAGTATGTTTTGGTGGCCATTGGGGAGACTCGTATTGTCAGTGGGAGTTTGGAGAGTTAGCCTGATGGTTAGTCTCTGGCTAATGAGGGGAATGTAGTGAAATGGTCGGCGAGACTGTTGTGGTCGGCCAGAGGATTTTTGGATGCTCTGATGGAGGGAGTCATGCCGATGGGGGTGCAGAGTGTAGTTTGTGGTCATCGGCCAGACTATTGATGTCAGGATGAGTTTTGTGGAGTTGGCCGATGGTTCTTCTCTGGCCGATATGGAAGTTGTAGGCTTTCGGGAGGTGTCATTGGCGAGACTTGATAGATCGGCAGGAGGATTTGGGAGTTGGCCGATGGCCTGGGTCTGGGCGATGGGCTTTTGGGTGAAGGAGCGTGTGTTGAGTGTGGCAAAAGCGCTTGACACCTATTATGCAAGTGACTATGCTTTTAAACTACTAAGGTGGTCTCTACACCATGCATGTGGGATTAATCTCCCTGCATTATTTTGAACCTGTGATAGAATGCGTTTTGGCGGGAATTTCTTTTTTAAAGTGCTGCGACAGTTTTCAAGCGGCTGCGGGTGGTTGAGCCATCAATGGCAACTGTAGCAGGGGCATGGGCGAGTTGTTGAACAGTCATGTACCTAATTTTTGGTGTGAGGATTTCCAGATGGTGGCATAGGGCTCGAGGCCACCATTGTCTACTTCCTGTCTCTGCAGCAATAAATTCTGAGCGCCATTCCTTTGTAGGATCTGTATCTGGCAAATTTTTTGTCAAATCCATGTAATTAATGCTGAGTATGCTTCTTTGGCTGTTATAAGCAGGAAGTGTTACTCATTTTAGGTTGTTGAAAATTAGACATTTTAGCTCTGTAATAAGATACAACTAGTTTTGGTTGCTCTGTGTAGCAAAACTTGTGAGTTTATGTATCTCCTGTTGTACGTTTTTGCATGAATCCACTGATTTCATGGTCAATCTTATATGAATAATGCTATGTTTGCATGTGTTGTGCTAATTCTGTCTCCAGTCTTGCATGTATCTTTCTTCTGAGTCCAGGTATTCAAGGAATGTCTGAGATTCTAGAACATAGAATTCCTGTGTTGAATGTTTAATCTTTTAACTTTTGCTCAAGGGGTAGATTAAACTATTTTTAGATTGAATATTGGGAAGGGTATACTGCAATAGGGATGCCATGAGTATAGATAGCTTAACACTCTGTATTGGGAGATATCTGTAAGGCAGGTATCATATGTGTCCCCCTAAAATCCAATTTTAGTTGTTCATGCTGATCATTCAGAGGTGTATGTCTACTGACTCCAAGCCCTGGATAGGCACCAATCAAGCTCTGTGTTGAGATTATACACCAGGTCCATGTTTGCATCCAAACATCAAATCAAACCATTTCATCCTTCCACCTGTTAGTTGTAGGAGTAGGATTAGGATCCCTGCATACTCTCATACCCAACCAGACATATATGTCCAAGAATGTTGCCAACCTTGTGATTTGTTATACAAATCTTGGTCCTTACGTGAGAGTATTCTGCCTGTTGCTGTCAAGTTATATCTTTCTGTCATTGAGCTAGTCAAGGTCATACTTTTATCAAATAGGGACACCCCCCTTGGTGCGGCAGAACTAGAAGTGAAGGGGAGGAGTTCACACAACCTCCTGTATTCTATTGGCTGAATCTGCCTGTGCATTAGAAGTGGCAAACCCTAATGCTGATTCAGAAGAAAAACCAACACAAACTATGGAAGGGATCATGGATACAAGCATTATTTAAATCCCTAAAGTCAATGCAAATCCTCATCTCACTTTTTTCTTATATTGCACAACCATAGGGCCAATCCATTAGCATCTTCTATCGACTTGATTATATCAGTTACCAACATATCATCCAAGTTTGCTTTGACTCTTGTCTTCATGTTAGGGTTTAATATATATGTTCTTTTCCTCTTTGGTTTTGTACCTTCTTTTAATTGAATTTTCATCATTCTAGATCCCTCATTAATGCTTCTACGATTAGTAAATGCGTGGGGAAATATTTCTATCAATATTTCCAAAATTTGCATGACTTGTCTCTCTTCAATTGCTACCTTGAATATTTTTACATACTGAAGGAAAAAACAAGATTGCATTCACAGAGGCTTGAAGGATAGCAAAGGTACTTAAGGTTAAACTTTCTCTTGATGCCAAGGTTGATGATTCTATTTATTATGAGGATGTTTGATGCGGAAGATTTAGTTGAAATCTCTCCTCTTGCTAAGTTTGATAAATGTAATAAGTGCAAATGTGATCATGGGGATTCAATAGGGCCTATGTAATTTTCCCTACCACCTTGTTGTTTTCAATATTGGATGATGCTCTTGTGATTTCTATGATGGTAGGGTCATCATCCAATGGTGGAAAATCCACCAGTAGTGTGATATGTTGTCCAAGGGATCTCTTGAGGTAAGACATGTGGGCAAAATTATGAATCCTACTATATTTCGGTAATTCCAGTTCTCAGATGCAACTTCACCAACTCTCCTCAAGATCTTGTAACAGAAATCAAAGCATTGTTTGAGATTTTAAATTCCACTAATTTTTATGGGGGTTTGCCTATAAGGTTTACAATCTTAGAGGAAGGTCATATCTCCCACTTTAAATGACCTCTGTATGCGGTTTTGATTTATATAAATTTTTTGTTGATTCTGAGATTGTTGGAGGTGTTCTTTGAGTGATCTCAATATGTCATAATTATACTTCACTAAGTCACTATCTATTGACACCGGGATATTTATGAATATTGAATAAGTAAAGGTTAATGCATCATAACCATAAAATACAATGGATAGAGACATAGCGATGGACATGTGGTGGGTAGTGTTGTATCATAGTTTCTCAAGTAGCCTTCAACCTAATTATTCACTATTTCTACTTGTCCATCTATTTGTGGATGTTAGCTTGTGGAAAGAATGAGTTTTATCTGGGCCAAATAAAATAATTCTTACAAAAAGGATCTAAACAATCTACTATCTTTATCACTAATGATATTTTTATGTAATCCATTGGCCTAAACACTTCTCTGAATAAGAAATCTACCACCTAATGTGCTTTGAAATATGAAGGAATGAAAAAGAAGTGTGCATACATAGTTAGCCCCTCCATAAAGTGATTGAGAACATCCTTCTTTACACCCTTCCATGAAAACCTTTCCCTAATTTTCCTATAGGTCTTGTATAATCTTATGTGATTTTCTAACGATGCATCATGAAAAACCCTTAAAATCTTCTCCTTCATTCAGGATTCAAGAACTAGGAAGATTCTATTTGTATAGAGAATGAGATCATATGCTACTACAAATCAATCTTGTCTCACATCCCCATCTAAGAGATTAGTAGAAAATGTATTTTTAACTTATTCTGCCATAATAGAGATCTTCCAATTAGTAGAACTAGTAGTAGAAATAGAGTAGGCTTCCTAGAAAGAGCATGAGCAAAGTTATGTTCTTTTTTTCCTTTCATGTACAATGTGGTTTAGGAAAGGGCCATGCTATGGGGTCTTAGGAGAACTTTGAAATAGAATTGGAAGCATCTTAGAGTGGAGGGAGATTATGAGATCATTATTAATTATACAAAGAAGCAAAGTTACATCTCATGTATGTTGTATACTCTTCTTTTAGAGGCTAAGGAACTAGTGAAAAGATTTTAAGATATCTCTTTTGATCATATTAGAAGAGAAGAAAGGGGAACTCAATAGTAGATTTGGTAGCCAATCAAGGAGTAAATTAGAGGATAACCCATGGTAAGACCCATAAGACCTAGAACGAAAAGTTTCCAAATAAGACGCTTGGACTTGTTAAGGAGTAAAAAGTGTCCACATGTCTTTTTACCTCATTGTTTGGCTCTTAGGTCCCTTAATTACATTATATCTTCAAAACATTTCTCCCGATGCAGAATTGCCTGACACCAAGATGGAATTTGAATGTGGACCACTTGATTTAGCTTATCTTAGACATAAACAGGATGAAAGGACCTGGGTGGTACTACCCAGGTCCCTCCCTTTAGGTTGGATCAAATTCAAATTTACTGGTGTGAGCCTTGGACGTAATTTAATAAAAACCACCTGAAATAACGTAAAATAAAATATTAAAATTAAAAATATATATATATTCTATACATTTAGTTCTGTTCAATTTATTTCCAGCTTCTTATGTTAGCATCAACTAAAATTGAAGACCAAATTCCTTGTATTAAACTCAATAAAATAACATTGGGGGTGATTTTGTTGAAAAATTATTGCTCAAACCAAGCGCTGATGTTAAAGAGTTACGCCTAGTATGTAATGTAAGGAACCCTAAATTCAAAAATATCATACAAACGAACACTCATTTTCATTTTTTATTTATGCCTGTAAAAATATCATACATGACGTCCGCCTAGTATGTAATATAAGGAACCCTAAATTCAAAAATATCATACAAACGAACACTCATTTTCATTTTTTATTTATGCCTATAAAAATATCATACATGACGTCCCTCCATTGATGCATTAAATACTGCTCCTTCAATGCACTGCTCTTTATTTTCTTGACTTTTGTATTCATTTTTTTATCCCTTTTTTTTGCACTCTTATTATTTTTTATTGCTTCTTGCAGAGTTACGATCTTCTTGATATTTTTGTCCAAGAAAGATAAGGGGCTGAGCACCATGAAGGGTTTTCAATGTTTAGTTAGACTTCCCTTTTGGTCAAAAGGAATGGGGAAAGTCTACATTCAAGCTTCTATTAGGTATTTTAGGTTTGAGTACTTACTTTTTTAAAACTCAACATTTTGGTTCACTAAGACTGGGATTAGTATAAAGCTAAGAGCTTGGCTTCAATTTAAACTTATTGGTAAATTTCAAGAGGAATGATTGGCGATAAAGATGATCATAAAGAATCTTAAAGGGTCAACCTATATCTAAGCAACCTTAGACTCCTTAGATAAAAATCAAAAAGAGCATGTCACTCACTAATGCATGGCGGAACAAAATGAAGAATGCAAATTTTGTTTTTTCTTTATTCAAATTTTGTACTTTTTTATAGATTTTTTGCATTTTGACATTTTATGATTTTATGGAGTTTCTAGATACTTAAGTCTTCACCTTCCATTGTGCATAAGAGGTAAGCATCATTTTTTACATCTTCCTTAACTGCGTGTGGACTTATATAATTTGGTCTAAACTTCACTTGGAAGTATTTGCAAGGACACACAAAGACTTGGTATAAAAATGTCTTTGAACTCAGTGAGAAGTTTTGTGCACTCATATATTTCATTGTTTGATAATTTGCCCCTAGCCTTGTCATTTTTTGTTCTTGTAAAGTTTCATCAGTTTTGAAATTTTGTGGGGCAATTTGAATTGATGATGACATTTAATCATCTTCTATTCACATTTTCCATATGTGGGGTTGGTCATATTGCCACACGATTCTCTTTACCTACATGTGGACTTTACTATTCCATGGATTTCATATTTCACCAGCCATATGTATGCCTTGGCTATGGCAACCACCAAGGGTTGCACATCCGCACCCCACCTAGTAGGCACCAAGTTGAAGTAAACAAAGTTAGGCAAAGTTGTGGAAGTTTGGATGCTTAATAATTGTATACCAATGCATCAAGAGATTTGTCCATGTCACCAATATTATATTTTTTATCTTTATTTCCATTTCTTAACACAAACTAACTTCGTGTTGTCATAAATATATACCTTTCAAACAAAAGCAAGCATGCCTTTATGATATAATTCCAATAATTTTTTATTCTAATGTGTAGGAACAAAAAAAAATAAGAAAAAAACTCATTGGAGGCTCATTTGGCAGAAGCAAAGGAAATTGGGGATCACATTCCAAATAAAATTTAAGTTGTTCCAAAACATTTTTTCAATTGATTATAAACAAATATGTAAAACAAGCATTTCATATGCATTTCAAAACTATATTTCAAAATTTTAAATTAAATAGCACTTTGGGACATTTGTTTCTTACAATTATTAAAATAATATAACAAATAAAAGTAATACTATAAAAATAATATTCTATACACCCAAAAAAAAAATAAAATTAATGCACGTATTTTAAATATATTACTTTATAAAATAAAAATAATGTATCTTCTATGCACAAATTGAATTATACCATGTGGCCTTATAATCGCATATAATATTCTATTGGCCTAACCCTTGCACCTTCAATTGGTTGAGTCAAACAATTTTCTTATGACAATTATCCATTCAAAGGTGCCCTTAAAATACTATGACATATCTTAGTATAAGTAAAATTATATATAAACCAAATATAAAATTTGACAGTTTGTCCAAAATCTCTCCTTTCATGTGATACATCTTTTTAAAATGTTGATTGTATTTTACAGAAAAAATGCCTTAATAGAACCATACGACCATCAAATTTAAGCCTTGGGCCTAACAATTGCACCTCCTTTGATTGCAAGTGCTAGTAATACTATTATTGATATATGGTTAGGACTAAGAAGTAGGATTTCATGTACTCTGTCATTTCTTTTTTAAGGGATTACTCCAACTGTGGTGAGTTTCTATTTTAATATTGGAAAAAATCTAATTTGAGAGTGCTTCTGGATTCAACTATGTATGTTTTTGTTTCAACGTTTTGAATCATAGTCAATGATCCGTCATCAGGAAGAGGAAAGTTGAAGATTAGATGGTAGAATTGAGCTTTATAAAGCAGTTAGACTAAGAAAGGAATGAAAAATGAAGGGCATGAGGTAAGGAGAGAAAAATAAAAATAAAACAAAAAACAAGAGAGGAGAAAGATACGAGAAAATTAGTGATAAAAACAGAACATTGGAGCAACCATACAAACACACAAACCAACAAAAGCTAAAATTTTAAAATTACTAATACAAGTACAAATATCCACGGCCCCACGCTGCTCCTATTCCTTCGTTGCCCTTTAATGAGAGCAATGCCTTCAACAAATGACCTTCACGCTCATGCGGTGGAATATGTCTCAATCTCAAATTGATGCGTCCAACACTTCAATCTTGTTAAATCAGGTTTTGTTTTGTCAGAAAATTTGCTTAAATTTCTATATTTTAAGACTAGCTGAAAATGTGGTCGCTTGCACTAAATTTTCTGACCCTCCATGGAAGGTATGTTGGAGAGGTGGGTTCTTTGCCTTTTTTCGTTTTTGTATATGCATCACACACCCACATTACAACAATGTTCCTATCTAGTATGTTTTACTGTGACTGAATCAGATTTTCAGTTGTTAATATTGATAGCCAACTTGGATGAACCTCTGGAGATCCCTGTGTTTTATGATTGGGTTATGTTGTTGGTCTCTATCACAGGTGATATTTGGATCATGAAAGGTGAAGGTATTCAATTTAGACTGCAATGCATCCAACATGTATTAACACAGTGCTTGTTTTGTATGTAGTCTAGGACTGCAGGAATTTTGGTGGACTTCTTAGAGCCATTTTCTGTATATGACAATGTCAGATGGGTGTTATTATCACCCATATTTTATAAATAGCCAATTACGTAATTGTAACTGTTAAAGTTTTAATCATCTAGCACATTCCTACAAAGGTTCAAAAATTTATCCTGGCAAATATTGGTATCATATCAAACATTGTAGTTCTGTCTACTGTTTGCTTTGCAGCTGAGTTTGTGTTTTCTTTTGTTTGTTTTCTGAGACAATGGTTGACACAGTTAGTGGGTTTGTGTTTGAGCCCTAAGTTGGTTGGATCCCTTGCTGGAGAATTTAGCCCCAACCTTTGGACTTGGGTGTCATTATAAGCACGGGTTAGCATTTGAGCCCTAAGCCTACATATTCAAAATATTAAGTAGATGGCATACCACTCTACGTTCAATTCAGTTCATAAAGAATCTCAACCTACAACTTCAATATGGGTTCTGGCCACGGGAAAGTTTAGGGGCTCTTCATCCCTAAATAGGGATTGTTTTGGTAATCTTTGTCCCAAATCAATAGTCCAATCAGTAAACATTATGTATAAGCTTCCTCTAAATTTAAAATTTTAGTAAAAGTTCTTAGCCAATTTGTTGAAGTTTGCATGGATTCATTGGAATTTTTTAATCATTGTTACCTTATCTATGTAATATATGTTTTGATGATTTTCCAACTAATGAAAATTATGTCTAATATGGGATTTTATATAATCCTCTTTGGATTTAATCCAATTGTAAATTGTACTCAATATTTAGGAACCGGTTACCTTTATAATTGCTTACAATTGTTTCCTTTTGACATTGCTGGTGATTCATCTCACTTGAGTTGCCTTTGTTGACTAGCATAACATTTTTTTGTGTGTGTATTTTGATATAGAAATTTTTTTAGGTATGATAGGTTAGGTTGGAACAGAAGAATGTATGGTGCTAAGCATTTTATCTATTTGCAAGAACTAAAGTGTCTTATCTGAAAATATTCAACATTGTGGTTTGTGCATTTGGATGGATAATCTAGATACTAACTTAGACCTATGTAAATATAGGTCTAAAATGGTAGAAAGGAGAGAAAAAGTCTCCTCGTGAGAATTTGAAGCAATAAAATGTAAAAACTAAGTTCTATGACAACATCAAGACAATGGTTGCTTCATTTCACTTCACTTCACAAGCTCTTTCATTCCTCGTCTATCCAAATTGCCAAGGCTGACATATTTCATTATGCTTTTGGATTGGATTTTGAAGAGTTAGTATCTATCACTACTTTATTAGATCAACTTGGTGACACGAGGTACACATGTTGACCTTTTGATCTTGTGCATGTTGTAGCATAGAAAATACCCTATAATTTACAAGTGTATCTTTTTATTGAACCTTTTCTTGTTTGTAATTTGTAAGATTTTCATTTGGTGAATAAAATGAAAGCCAATGATACCATTCATATTTCTCATATTTTTAGACTTCAAATCATAAATTATTAGTAGAAACCCAAATTCATGGAAATGCAATCAAGACTTCAATGAATTGTGATACTCATCTCTCAAAAGGAATTCAAAGGACATGAACATTCATGGTGATGATATATTAATGTTTTTATTTTATTTTAATTTATGTTTTATTTATGATAATGATTTTAGTTGTCTCTAGTTCTCTTTGTTTTGTGAAACCTTTTTAGTTGCTATAAGGCTATGAGTGTTGCAAACTCTAGTGTCAACAAAACACTTCTAAGTGCAAAGGTGAAAATTAACCATCATTTGGACGTCTAAAAGAATTTTAAATGCTATTAGTTCTATTACAAAGTTATTGATGACATTTAATGTAGGTGAAAAGTAACTAATCCAAATTCAAAATTTTAGGTGATAATATTAAGGGAGTTTTTAATAAGAAGAATGTACCAATACAATAATGCAGTACAAAATTCCCAAAACATTCTTAATGGGGTTTTGCAAAATATATCACTCTCTTTTGTATTCCAAAACACATACCAAAAGATTACATTCCCTATATTTATTTTTTAGTAATTATGGGACCTTTTGAAAATCCATACAAGGATTCTTTTATTTTTTTAATTGTATGGGTAGTAAATGAGAGCTTACATTGTATCAAGGGCAAATCCCAATTATGGAATGCCCCCATTTTGTATTGGACTAATTTTATGTAAAACGATTCTTAATTTTTATATTGGACTAATTTTATAGAGGATATTGTTTCCATTCTTTTGTTTATTAGATTTGAACGTCTCCACATTTAGTTGAAATTATTTTAGACCTAATATAAGGTTCACTCTATTTTTGTTTATTCTGAAGAGTACTAATGTTCCATTTTGTATCTTGCATAATTTTATGTAAAACGATTCTTAATTTTTATATTGGACTAATTTTATAGAGGATATCGTTTCCATTCTTTTGTTTATTAAATTTGAACATCTCCACATTTAGTTCAAATTATTTTAGACCTAATATAAGGTTCACTCTATTTGTTTACTTTGAAGAGTACTAATGTTCTATTGAATAATATCTTAAATATTTTCTAAATGATTTTTTACACAAAGAGAACTAAGTTACATATACAAATAAGAGTGGTAGTGGTTGAGTGTAATGTCTATTAGTTGTTCACAAAAATTCTCCATCATGTAATTTTTTTTCTTACTTTCAAAATCATCTTATATATAAAAAATTGGAGTTGCACTTCTTATTGAAAAGATAGTGGAAATTATTTGAGTTGTGAAGTTAGGTTAATTTGATTCTCACACTATTATAGGGATAGAAGGAAATGATTTTCATCTTCAAATTCATAACATGTTGCAAATTTCACAAATTTTCTCACCAAGGTGTTTTCGGGGTAGTACAATAACAAATTTCATTTGGAGGTCATGAGCATTAGACCTTATTTTAGTAATGTTCATTTTTATTTTTATTTCACAATGTTAAGACTATTAGGTTTGATTTGTTATAGGATTAATAAAATCTTTGAAATATTTCACCTTTTGTTTATTACTATTTTCATTGTTGTTCTATGTTTTTTGTTTGGATTTAAGACTTTATTATATAAATACTTTCTAAATCTTCATCTTCAATATTCAATATCTAAGTTGAGTTTCAAAGTCTTTATATAACCTTTTTTTGCTAGTAAACCTAGGTTAGGCACCTAGGGTCTACAAAAATAGAGCATTGAAGGCTCAAATTTTTGTAACGAGTTCACGAGACCCATCTAGACTAAAAGTATCAATCTTGATCTTGTCATCTAATATATAATAGAGAATCCTTTATTTCATGGGCATAGACCAACTATCAATCTTGATCTTATCATCTAATATAGAACATACAAGCCTTTATTCATGGGCATAGACCCCTTTTGACAAACTAAGACTTGCTAAATTGACACCACATAAAGAAGGCCATCACACCCAAAAAACTATACTTGAACTTCATGGAATAATAACGTCTAATATAGAACATACAAGCCTTTATTCATGGGCATAGACCCCTTTTGACAAACTAAGACTTGCTAAATTGACACCACATAAAGAAGGCCATCACACCCAAAAAACTATACTTGAACTTCAAGGAATAATATCAAAAAACCATCTTTATGTTGGCCAAGCAAGTGCATGTGAACCAAGCCCGATCAAAGAAATCCCCAAGGAAATTTCACAAATTAAATCTTGAGCTAAACCCAAACCCAATTGCAAATATATAGAATCCACATAGCAAACATGCAACTAATTATCAATCTATTCATAAAGCATCTAAGCATATACCATATATGATTTTCATAATGAAAGCATCTTCCTACATAGCAATTATCAGCTTATCCCAACACAAAAATTACTTGGACTAACCCAACATAAAACCTAACCAACATAGAGTCTCACAATAAGGGAAGGGGAAATTACAGTGACCCTACCCTCATAGTAGTCACAAACACATCATCTAATGTTGAAAAGAGTAGACAACAAGGTGGCAAGGCAAATTACATAGGCCCTATTGAATCCCCATGAACACATTTGCACTTATTAACTACATTTGTCAAACTTAGAAAGGGGATGGATTTTAACCAAATCCTCCACATCAAACATCATCATAGGAAATATAATCATCAATCTTGGTATCAAGAGAAATTTTAACCAAGTAAGTTCCTTTGCTATCTCCTTCAAGCCTTTATACATGCAATTTTATTGTTCCTTTAGTATGTGAAAATGCTCAAGGTAGCAATTGAAGAAGATCTTAGCTTGATGCTCCACTTCATTAGTGTCATTATGACATAGGTAAGTGTAAAAATCCATTCGATAACATGGAGATGCAACTAAATGATTGGGCTACATAAAACTTTCCTCCTTCCTAATAATTGATCCAAGTCCAAGAGCAATTTGGTCACAACACCACTTATCCCTACACAAGGTGTCCCATCCATCTCCTTGGACAATTCCCAAATCTTAGAACCCAGGTACATAGGTCTAATGGAAGAAGCCATCACTATGAAACACTGGAACCAGAGAGGATAAATCCAAAGAGGAATGTTAAAATTTTAAAAAGTTTCATTTCCAACTTATCAAATGCTATGAAACCACTTTGAGGAGTGCCTTGTACATCATTAATATGAGTGTAGGAGAAGCTTTAATGATAATGAAATCCCCCCACCTCTAATATCCTTAGGCTCTATAGCTTAACATTTCATAATTCGGACCCAAGCATGCTAGAAAACCTATATAGATTTCCTTACAGGACACCATAACCATATATACCCCTACCATCATCTTCTTATCATGATGACCCTTACCGTCCTCTCTATGGATAAAGCATTATCTCCTTTTATAGCCTTGATTATTAGTCATGTTTGGTATGAAAAGGGAGAATGACAATAGCTAGAATATGAACTAGATCAAACCCTTTTCCATATAAAATTCAAGCACAAGGCTGAACCAAATCACTACCAAACAAAGGAGGTCTTAGCTATTGACCTTGAACTTCCATGTGTTATGGATAAGATTTAACTTAGTCTATTTCTCAAAACCCTAGGATAACAATGCATTAAAGCCCTATTTTTACGAAGATTTGCTTATAATGGAGAATATACGATAGAAACCTAGAAACTGATTGCACAGGGATAATCAGGTGAATGATAAAACTTGTCTCTAGAAAGCAAAGGTGTCGGAGGACCTCAGTGGTACCGTCCAGGTCTTGACTGAAGGAATTAGCCAAAGGTGCAAACTGGAAAGTTGCTCTAAATGTTGTCCTGATACAAGATCTAAACACAAAAAAGGTAGAAGGACAAGGGTGGTTCTGCTTAGGTCCTTGATGAGGGAATATCTTGAAAATGTCTTCATATCCTTAAACCCTAACTTGCATTCAGTCTTCTTGTAGCTTTGTATTTTCCAGATCTTGCTCCTATAACTTGGATGTACAAGAAGATAAAAGAGGCTTTGGGGGGTTGTGGTGTTTAGGGACTTGCCTCAATCAAATCTCAGGATAAAATTCAAGCTTCCCAACACTGTTTGATGATAGAGAGTGCGTGCCCTCGTGGGGTAGATGCTGAAAATAATGATAATATGATGATTCAAATGATGAGAACCAAATAATGACATCACCTTTGTGATGAGCCCTTAGAATGATGAAGATCCTTCAACTCTTAAGGATAGATGATGGCTCCATATCTGTAACAACACACAATAACAACACACAAATTTGTTCTAAAATCACAATGAATGCTCTTTACTTCAAGTTGTCAAGTTAGCTATCTCCATCTAGGTTAGTAATGAACTCAAAAACACACATATATATGCTTTCCCACTTATACTTGAAAATTCAAACCAAAAGAGTTGACAAGGAGAAACCTCTAGAGAGACCTGTAAGGCCGACATACATTTGAATTTGATCCAACCGCCCAAGTCCTTTAGCCCTGTTTAAGTCTAGGATAAGCTAAATCAAGTGGCCCACATTCAAATTCCATCTTGGTGTCGGGCAATTTTGCAACGAGAGAAACATTTTGAAGATATAATGTAATTAAGGGACCTAGGAGCTAAAAAAGGAGGTAAAAAGACATGTGGACACTTTTTACTCCTTAACATTTAGCCCCCACTTTAATGTGTGTACGATCTTACAATCAGTGCACGCGTTAAAGTACAGTCAACAACACATTAAGCATGTCAAACACTAGAGCTAGTAGCACAGCCTAAGTTTGGAAGCCCATCTCTAGCCCCCAAGCTTAGGCAAAAATAAGAAGACACTTGGCAATCACGCAAAACATGAAGAAAACAGTATAGAAGCACACACTATATGGAGAATACATGAACAAAGACACACAATACATGAAACATACAAATGCAGTTAAGAAATACACAAAGAATAGACACAATTAAATAATTACACAATGCTAACACGTAATGTGGGGAGCTCATCGCTATGCGCCACCATCAAAACACACGACGTGGGGGGAGCTTATCACTACGTGCCACCACAAAATACACAACATGAGGAGGATCTCATCACTACGTGCCACCACCAAACACATAGAAAAACATACATAATACATGAGCATCATAGAGTGTGTCATCGACCCATTATATGTCTTATACACAGCAAACATGGGAAATGGGGAGGAGCTCGTCGCCACGCTTCGCCATCTAAGATGCCAAACACACCTGACGGTGAGGTGCTCATCACCACGCTACAATGACTACCAAAAACATTCTTAAAGGTGACTAACTCAAGACCTGACCCTTCCTCCTATGAGAGGACTTTTTCAAAAAAGATGTGCTACCACTCAAACGAATACACAACCCCGCCTTCCACAAAAGATCTTTCAAAAATGAGTCATGCAATCTCCTTGGAGATATACACAACTCCACCTGCATCATGGAGATACCTTACAATGAACAAAAGTATACAACTCCACTTGCATCACAGAGATGCCTTATGGTGAAAAGCAAGCATGTGCACACATATTCAAAGTATACAACTCCATCTGCATCACAGAGATGCCTTATAGTGAAAAGGAAGTATACACAACACATTAATCAAAGTATACAGCCCCTCCTACATCATGGAGATGCCTTACAGTGAAAAGGTAGTATACTTAACACACTTTATCACAATATCTAAGATATCCAAGCATTTAACACAATATATGCCCCCACTATAACGCCCCGCCAGGAAACCCTAGAGAACAGCTCAATTATGATATACAAAAAGGATAAATTTTTTTAAGGAAAGAAATAACAAAGAAATGTAAATCATATTTATTCATAACATCAGGTTAAGCTTTATCCTCTAGGGATTCCACGACTGCATTACTACCAACTATTAACATGATCTAACCAACAGTATGAATTAACTAACAACCATGGTTCATTCTAAATCTAATTACATCAATTGAATAGACACATACATTTCCATATTATAACTTCAAATAAGTGATAAAAGCACAACCACCCGACCATGTGGAACCCTAAGGTGCACCCCCTGTGCTAGGAGATAACAATAAGGTCCCACTAAGAAAACAACCAAGAAGACAATAGGCTAATAGGTGCAAGGACTACACATGACTCAAATACAACACTGGGCAACAAAGACATCACAAGAAACTTAAACATCACTTCCAGAGGCATTCACAAAACAAAGGGGAGAACACAACTAGAGAATGCTAGACTACATTAGGGATGAGTGTCATCGCATGGTCCTAGCATGGGTTACCTTGACAGTCTCTAGCTAGACGTCAGCCCCCCATCCATGCATGACCCTAACAGTCTCTCGCTAAGTACTGACCCCCATCTATGGTTATCCTAATAGTCTCTCACTAGATGCCGGCCCCATAGGGTGAAACATGCAGAACCAACATTCCTTTCGCGAGGACAAGGAAGTTGATTTTGCCAACCACGACCTTCTCATCTCATCCTTAGCCTGAATGAGCAGTACAGGCATGAGTGAGGCATCCAATTATCTTGATTAATGTGAAAATTACCCAACCCTATAAATTTATTATTAAGTTATCATTGGATTAACAACTTCCACATTTGGGTTACCCTGGCAAGCCACTTTGGTCACCGACCCCACATTGAAAGCCACTCCTGCTTCACTGCATCTAGATTCTCAAAGCCCAAAACAAAACACAAGCATGAACTATCACATTTCTAATCATGATACATTTACAACACAAAATATACATCATTTCACATTACACAGAGCAAGGCATTACCCATCTTGCATAGTTATCATAACCACATGAATAGGTACACTGAGCAACGCATTATCCATCTTACACAGTTATCATAACCACATGAATAGGTACACTAAGCAAGGCATAAACCATCTTGCACATATATCATACCAACATGAATAGGAAGCAATACTTCAAGAATGCATTTCATTCAACTCACATGATGCACACATAGCCAACCCCCACTCAATCACACCCTCCTAGGCCTCTAGAAACCATTTCGCCAAATGACACAAACACTTGACACCATTAAAACACAATGGTCACACATCACATTCACTTTCCAATGCACATCATAAACCAAGATCTCACAAATGTAACATATGGTCTGATGCACTAATAATGGGTCTTAAAGAATGCAACATTAATTCCAATCATGGTCAATCATCCAACAAACATAAAGTGAATCTATCTCAACAATGCAGAACAATATTATTCTAACTACTAGTAGCAGTTACTAATATGATCAAATGATATAAGTGTCCATGAGTATCAATATTTTAACTAATAATTCTCAAGACTTATTTTAATTTCATTTAATTAAAATAATTGTGAACAACATACAAATAACCCTAAGGAATACAAATTAAACACAACAATTATTTACACTATTTACACTTATGTAGATTTCATTTATAATCTAGACAATTTTGTAAATACTATTAAATATAACTGTATAAGCAAGGCTAAAAGCCTATAATATTAGAATGCTATAAATATCTTACACTAGTTAGAATCACAAGATACAAAACCCAAAGTTACAATGAAAGAACCTTGTTCTAAGTTTAGCTTGAGAGGAAAGAAATATAGAAAAAAAAAACATTCCTATAGATCTAATATCTTCATCAAATCTACCACACTTTTAACCACATGAATATGATAGGATCAACACAAAATGAATTTGTTGAGAAGGCTTTAGAAGCTACCAACAATGCAAAATGTGAAAGCATAGACAGGGCACATAGACTGATTGGTAGAATGCTTCAAATAGAGTCATGTGATGGAAAGCAATGATCGTAGGATATGCACAAAATAAATTTGTTGAAAAATCTCAAAAGAACCTAGTTTGAAAATATAGAGTTATTGGTTGTGCAACTAGTTGTTTTAATAGAGACGAAACGGTTGAGAGGTAGACAGTCACAAAATATTCATATCTCAAAAATGACAAACTGGGTATGACTAATTTTCGGATATGATTTAGATATTCAGGTCATGCACCATATATAAAACAATTAGAAAAACTCAGTTCTTAAAAATAAAGTTATGGCTAACGCAACAGACTGCTAAAACAGAGACAAAATGGGTGAGAGGTAGAAGGTCACAAAATATTCATATCTCAAAAATAAGAAACTGGGTATCACTAATTTTTTGATACGATTTAGATATTCAAGTTGTAGACCATATATAAAACAATTAGAGAAACCCAGTTTGTAAAAATAAGGTCATGGCTAACACAATAGACTGCTAAAATAGAGACGAAATGGGTGAGAGGTAGACAGTCACAAAATATTCATATCTCAAAAGCAAAAAATTGGGTATGGCTGATTTTCGGATATGATTTAGATATCCAGGTCGTACACCATATATAAAAAAATTAAAGAAACCCAGTTTGTAAAAATAAGGTTAGGGATAACAAGATAGACCAGGTTCAGAAAATGTAGAAGAAAATTCACAGAATATTTCACTAAATCTAATGCAACAATAAATCAGTTTCATATCTTAGTCCATACTTGGAATATTGCTTCAATCACATCTTCACAAATTTCCTAGCTCGCATCCATTTTTCCCCAAGTCTGTTCTTCTGGATACTATGGTTTATGGTGCCAAAAGAAAAATGAAAACTTCCTGAGAGAGAGAGAGAGATCCCCAAATCATAAAACATATCCTCCATTTGAAATGCACGCTCCTCCTCAAAGTATGTCTTAAGATTTCAAAAATAAAGTTGAACATGCATAACCACCCCCATAATTTCTTCCAGAAGATTCTCTTTTTTTACTTTCTTACAATTTGCTATTTTTAACCAAACAATAATATTATTGTTTGTTGTAATGGGACCTTATGTCATCTCCATTCAACAGTTTCCATTGGGTTTAAGGCACGCTCAAACCTGTCAATTCAAGTGGAGTTGATGCCTGATACCTGCAACCTGCAGCAACTAAAAAATGGTCGAACATATGGATGTATATATAATCATACAATCAAACACACTGTGAAAGGAAATCACAGCATAGCAGGGTACTCACGCATGAGTAATGCGACACTATTCTTCTCACAAACACACATCAAACAAGTAACCACATCACGCATAATAATTAGTATCTGATTGACTAGATAAGAAACATCATCAGATAATCATGTGATGCACATAATAAGATTGATCAACATAATCAATTAAGTCCATAAAGTTGTCATAACATATTCATAACTTAAGTAAATATCAGTGTTGCAAAAAAGATTATCAATAAAACATACTAACTGTCATATGAAATGATATGAGGATAATTAGGAATGTCACCAACATGAATGTAGTATCTACCAACATCATATAACGCACAACATCAACTGTCTGACATACCCTAAATATTCCTATTATTTTACCTTCACTTTCATGCTCCTTAGCTAGACCACCTGCACATCCAAGGTGAGAATGGAGGGGCACTACACCCACCTTAAAGTGATCGCTCCTACTTTTCGGTAGTAATCACATTTAAGGTAAGGTTGAAAACACATGAGGGAACAAGAGCTTTCGCAAAGCCCATGCCCCAAAGTGAGACATGCTTACAATTGCCAAATTATTCCCAACAATCACAATAGAAACACATCAATATCATTTGTTAAGAACCATTAATCAACAATATGCATGTATACGAATGATCACGGAGATCAAAAAAAACTTCGGTTAGAGAATCTAAGCTAAAATAACAACCAATCAATATAGAAATAAGGCAACATATCTTTCAAACAAACTAAGGCTATACTTACAAATTCGGAACCGAGTATAGCCATGAGGTTATCCTTCAGTTATCTCATAACCGAGTGTAACTACAAGGTGAGAAAAAAGCATTACAAATTGCATAGCAACATATTTAGAGTATTGCGAAGGTTTGTTACAACAATTTCACAACACAATACATGATCACATCATGACACAAAGTGATTCTACTAGTCAAACGTCAATAAAAACTTATCCCTCTCTTCATATATGGACTAGGTCCATTTTCTTGTTTTCTTGTTTTAGGGACACACGATCCTTATCAGAAGTGTATATTTGTTGTCATCATCCATTGACTAGTAGAGCCAAAAATACAACAGAAGAATGAAATCATGAAAAATGAGAGAGGAGACAAAAGTGACATAAGACCACAAAGTGGAAGGAAGCCCCCAAATCACCCTCCACAACATTATGTCCCCAAGGCACCACAAACAACAATTGTAACAAGAGAAGTGTACAAGAATAGAGAAACACATAGAAGGAATGTCACAGCGTATGCAGTCCCCTTGTATCCTTCACCTTACAAGAGTATCAAGGGTCATCCAACGAGACCTAAACAAACATTTAATACAACACATGAGAACACAACACAACAACATATATATACCTAAGAGGAGGCCAAACTCGCGAGCATCTTGGAGAGTTGCTCCATCAAATGTGGTGGAATGGGTGAGAAATTCATACCTGCAGTCGCATGGTGCTTGATTCACAAGATTTTGTATGTTTGAAATCTTTTGATGCCTATGGGGAGGTGAATCATTACCTTTTTCGATAGACTTTGATGACTCATGCATTGTTCTTTTTCTTTCTTTGTTTAAGCATTCTCCTACATGGATAACTTTTTCAGGGTTATCCTTCTCCATCAAGACGTCAACAATCTTTTTATTAAGTAAAGTACTGCGGTCGAGGAGGTTAGAGGAGGATAATGATTTTGTGGGATCTTTGTTAGATGCCAAGGTATCATTTGATGAATAAGTGTTTCTCTCAAAATATGCTTCTACATTTAAACAATAGGAAAAACCACGATTGTAATGATAACAGGGCAAATTGTCATAAGCTCCCATGAATTCGGCTAATGTTTCATATGTTGAAAAAGTATCTAATGGGATATTTCCTAGTGGACAGTCTACGTCTATCATCTTAGGATATATTGAATTGATTGTTGGACTTGTGTAACAACTTCTAAGGGTACTTTGATTCCTTGTTGTTTTATGCCACAACCATTACCTACATAGTTACAATTTTTGTAAAGGATTTGAAATCCATGACCATAGAGAGACACCATCTCTTTATAAGAAGGCGAGGCCTCATATATCTCATATTCTATAGTGTAAATAAGAGTATTGTCTTTATTTGTTACTAAAGAGACTTTAGGTTCCTTAGTATTTCCAAAGATTTTTTGGATGAGATCGAGGCAACTTTTGATGTTTCAGGGTTAGCAAGTTTATAATACCCCATAAAGCCATGAGTAAAATCTAATGAACCCTAATCGTCACCAAGAAGTGCATTCGATGGTGATTTAGAATCTTGCACAACATTATCTGTGGCAAGATGTATTTATGAATCAACTTTTAAGTTATCGAGAGGTTTCTAAATGATAGCTTATTTTTGCACCTCAGCTTGTAAACAACTTTCCAGATTTGGGTCCACTTCAATGGTTTGAAGTTTATTTGCACAAATAAACTTTATTGATCAATGAAGGGTAGACAAAACTACCCCCATGGCATGAATCCATAGTCTACCAAGAATGATATTATATGAAAGCGCACTGGGCATGACATGGATAAGGGTAGATTATTTAATTTCTTTGCATTAGGTTTTTATCTACTTGATTATTTAATTTTTAGGTTTTTATCTAGTTGATTATTAGATTTCTACATTGCCTATCAGATGTTATTTATTTCATGTCTATTTTCTATAGTTTTTTTTTCTTTTTTTCTTGTATTGACTAACTTTAACACCTTGTAGGGGAACTTCATGGCTCCACTGGAACAGAAATACCCATGGAGCTTGATCAAATAAGAGGAAAAAAGTATGCTCATATCTGTCATTACGTTATCTACCATCTTTTCAGATAATGCATTTAGGGCATATGTTTATGGGGCTTGATGCCTATAATACTTATTTTTTCTTCTATTTTACTTAATGGAATTCTAATTCTAGCTATTCTTCCATGCATAGAAGGATTTTCCTTTCATGTTTCCTTTAGATTATAATGGGATGAGAATATTATTTTTTGGCCTCTGCCTATGTTTCTACCAAACTTTGTATGTATCATATTGTTTTCTAGAAACACATTTCTTATTGGTGTTTCTTCCATTTCTAATGTTTTTTTTGGATGTTTTCTCTAGCTCTGAGATGAGCTAAAAGGAACTATTACCATTAACAAAATTGATAATATACACATCATTTTGTTTTATGGATATCTTTATATTTTTTTAATTTTCTCCGACACTCAATAGTAATTCAAGTTGGCTTTTTGCTATTCTTGTTGAATGCAAAAATCTAGTAAGCCAAGCTAGCAACTCTATTTGCAGAAATGGTCTATATTTTGAAGCTATTTTATCATTCTACTATTTCTTTTAGAGGCATTTTTAAAAAGATCGTGAAATTTCTATTAGTTAAATCTAAGCCAACTATTTTTTTTACGTTTATTTAAAAATTTACCCTAACGTAACTATTGTTAATATGTCCATAAAATGTACAATCTTTTAAAATTTATTTAAAATCAGGTTTTTCTTTTACCCTAACCTATAATGCACAATCTAAATAACTAATATTTTCACATTTACTTTAAACTTAAGTTTTACCCTAACCTGTAATGCACAAACTGAATAGCTAATATATTCAAATTTCTTTTTGAGTTACAGCTTTAAACCTAGTAACATAAATATGGTTGAATTATGAATAAAATGCAAAATCAAAACCACTATCTATTTCACATTTACTTTAAAATTTTACCCTAAGGTCCATATTTCTAAATTGCCAATAAAATGAACAAATTGTAGAGATGATATTTTAACATTTGCCTTTAAATTTTTGTTCTAAATTTTTATCTTCCAAGTAAATGTTATTAAATTATCCATAAAATGCAAAATCTAAACCACTATATATTTCTCATTTACTTTAAAATTTTACCTTACTATAAATATTCCTAGATTTTCATCAATGAAATTTTACCCAAATATAAATATTTCAAAAATTTCAATAAAATACACAAACTAAATAGATAATCTTTTCACATTTACTTTTAATTATAATTTTAATCCCAAAAAATAAATTTAATTAAATTATTAACAAAATGCAGAACCTAAACCACTATTTTTTTAATTATCTATAAAATGTACAACCTGAACATCTGATCTTTAAGCTTTACTTTAAAATTACAGTTTTAACCCTAACATAAAAACACGTTAAATTTTTTTCGTATTTTCTTTTTCATCTTACCCTAACACAAATATTGTTAAATTAACCATAAAATGCACAATCTAAACATATTTATTTAAAAATTCACAAAACTACAATTTGAGTCATTTTGTGAAAATTATGGTATTAAGGTGCAAAGAACAGTTCCTTATACTCTTCAACAAAATGGGGCGGATGAACAAATGAATAGAACTCTTTTAGAAATGGGGTTTGGTTGTTTCTTGTGCTGCATATATTGTGAATAGAATTCCCACTAAAGCCCTCCCAAATATCACCCCTAAAGAAGCTTGGAGTGGTAGAAAGCCCCACATTAGGTATTTTAAAGTATTTGGATGCATTGCTTGGGCACACGTTCTTGATGAAAAGAGGAAAAAGTTAGAAGCAAAGAGTCATAAGTGTTTGTTTGTGGGTTATAGTGAAGAATCAAAGGCTTACAGGTTATATGATTTGACAACAAGAAAGGTCTTTTTTAGTAGAGATGTAAAGTTTGATGAGATTTCGCAACTTATTCCCACTTCCTCTCACTCTACAATAGCAAATGTTTCTAATTTTTCAGATATTTTAGAAAGAAATGAAGCCAATATTGATGAGGATGAAGTGAGCACTACTGATGATGATAAAACTATTGAAAATGAAACTACTAATGCTTGTAATCAGCCATTTTTTACAGGTAGTGATGATGAAGAAGGTGACATTTCAGCTAGACAAAAGACAAGGAGTGTTGAAGAAATATATAGACAAGGCTCAAAGATCCAAGGAGGGAATGGTAGTGCTCTCATGGCCAAAGTATTACAAGTAAATGACCCAACCTCATATGAGCAAGCTAGATGAAAGAAAGAATGGGAGAAATCCATAAAAGAGGAATATGATGCATTGATAGAGAATAACACTTGGGAACTTGTAGCCCATCCCCAAGGTAAGAATGTTACTGGTTGCAAATGGGTTTACAAAACAAAATTTAAATCAGATGGTGCTATAGAAAAATTCAAGGCTAGATTGGTTGCTAAGGGGATCAATCAAAAAGAGGGTGTTGATTATGAAGAAACATTTTCTCCTGTCATTAAAGTGAATATAGTTAGAATTATTCTTTCTTTGGCTACAATTCTTGGGTGACATATTCATCAAATGGATGTCAACGAAACTTTATTAAATGGAGATTTATATGAAGAAATATATATGGATCAACCACCAGGTTTTGTAGATCAGCAACATCCTAATCTTGTTTGCAGATTATAGAAATCACTTTATGGTCTTAAACAAGCGCCACGAGCATGGAACGAGAAGATTGACAGGTATTTTTAGCTTCATGTATTTAAGAGATGTAAGTCAGATCCAAATCTTTATGTGAAAAAAGTTCAAGATGATATTCTTCTTGTTGCAATTTATGTAGATGATTTACTCATTGCTGGACCGAATATTGTATTAATCAATGATTTAAAAAGAGATCTTAAGAGGACATTTGATATCAGTGATTTGGGTGAACTAAACTATTTTCTTGGATTACAAGTTTGTAGATTACATGATGGATTGTTCATCTCTCAATCAAAATATGCTTTGGACCTTTTAGAAAAGTTTAACATGCTTGAATGCAAGCCAACATCTACCTCATTTCAATTCAGAGTCAAGCTTACTAATGAATGTACTTCCAAGAGTGTAGATGCCACTTTATATAGACAACTTGTTGGTAGCTTGGTTTATGTAACTCATACTAGACCAGATATTTATTTTGCAGTCAATCTAGTATCTAGATTTATGTAGGCACCTAAACAAAGTCATTGGTTGGCTGCTAAGAGAATTTTACGATACATCCATGGAACCATACACTTGGGAATCTACTATGGCTATAAGTCTTCAATTTCTTTGGTTGGATTTACCAACTCAGATTGGGGTGGTGATATAGATGATCAAAAATCTACTGGTGGTTATGTTTTCAATCTTGGATCAGGCCCTATTACATGGAGTAGCAAAAAAACAAACAATTACATCATTATCTTCATGTGTAGCAGAATATAGAGAAGCAAAAGAAGTAGGCAAGGAAGTAGTTTGGATTCAGAATCTTCTATTTGAGATTGGTTTTCTACAAAGTTCAGCCAGCACTGTGTATTGTGTCAATCAAAGTACCATACAAGTTGCCAACAATCCAGTTTTTCATGCTAAAACAAAGCATATTGAGATTGATGTTCACTACATTCAGGATCTTGTTCAAGCATCTATTGTCAGTCTTCAATTTTGTCCAAGTGAAGAACAAGTAGCTAATATATTCACTAAGAGTATGACTGAAGCCAAATTCTTAAAATTAAGAGGAATGCTTGGTATGTTAGAGGTGAACATTAAGGGGGGATAGTAGTATAATGTTCCCCTCCTTTGTATTTGCCCTCTCCTTTGTATTCTCTTTGTATTATTCTAGCCAATCTTAAGGGGGGATGTTAGGGATAGTTAAGATTGTCTAGAAAAGGACAAAATATTTCTAGAAGTCTTCCAAGAAACTTTCCAGGTTATCTAGAAAGGAAGAAGCTTCCAGCTATTATAGAAAAGAACTTTCCAAGGAGAAGCTTCCAACTGTTCTAGAAAGGAACATTGTAGGATTTTAGAGTTATCTAGAAAGCTAGAAGCTTCCAGGCTCCAAAGCATCTATAGCTATATATATGTGATTAGAGATAGTTGCTGGATATAGCATTTTAGATGTAATGCAAGCTAGATAAATATATTTCTAAGTTATCTAACTCTGTTTTGCCCTATTTTCTCTTAGTCTATTATTGTTGTTCTATTTTTTATTGTCTTGGGGCTATTTTTTACATGGAAATCTAGAATTTATTTATTGCTGGAAGAGAATGGTATGAAGGAATATGTGACTACTATTGTACCTGTACCTACAGAACATAGCACTTAGCATATAAGAAGGAAGATGCCAAGGCGAGGAGGATGATTCTTAATGGTGTTAAGGATCATATTCTTTCGCATATTGTAGAGTTATATACAGAGAAGACAATGTGGGACACCATTCTGAATCTTTACTAGTGTCACATCCCTCTTATTGAAAACAATTATGCTATTTACTTTCTTGCGAATTTTAGTAATTTAATATGTTGTGAATGACATGGAAATTGACGATTTATCTTACAAAGTTGTTATGTTGAATTGTGGAATCTAATGATTACGATCAAGGTGATATTGTAGACTAAATGTCTTTATAATAAATGCAATGATGTTTGGATATATTATGTTTTGATTTGAACATAGGTGCTTTGACCACAAAATTGTATGTGAGTCTGTCGATGCAGGAACAGGTGGACCGTGTTCGAAGGGAAGAGAAAGTATCTTCAAGAGAGAGTATAGACTCTGGAAATTAACCATGGGCATTTGTTACTGAGATCGCCAAACAGGTAGATAAACCTTGGAACCAACCAGTTAGTCTTGTTTGCCGGTTGGGTTAGTTAACTAGATGTCGATGTTAAAGGATAAAGTGTGATATCCTAGTCGAAAGTCATCATGTAGAATCTTGGAGTCGTCGATGTCGTTGTAAGTCCATCATAGCAAGTTGACTTATTTAGACGTTTAATATTTTTGTTTATAAGTATTTATTAAACCATCTTGTGGTGAAATTGTAAATCTTGTCTTGTAGTCGAAAGACGCGAGAAGTCGGCTTTGTGCGTCTAACATCGTAAGAACTCGTTCGTGTTATGATCAATCCGTCGTGATTGTCGTAAAACGCGTCGAACTTGTATTGTGAAGTTATTCTATTCTTGTAGATCGACGAATGTCGATTTGAAGCCTTAACATGAAATAATTTATTTGGTCGTCGTTTAACGTGAGTCTTTTCTTCTATCTTTGACCGCGAGTAGTTGTCAATCTAACTTTGAGCTTTCTTAATAAGTTGGTCTTTGCCTCTTTTTCCTTTTCAACCAAAACGATGCTCTAGTCATTTCCTAACCACCGCCAAGCCGAGCTTAACTCCGCAATACATCCTATGGTGGCTTTTGGATTGAATTAGATAACTTGGTATTCGAGTGAAGGCGGAGTTGTTATGTCTTCTAGCAAGCCACGTCGCCATAGGAACCACCACCTTTTGATTGGTTGTGATAAATGGGAAGTCGGGTTTAAAATCAACTATGTCAACCCATATGATTAAATTTATGTCAACCGAGAACTCTTTGGAGAGATTCCTTTTACCATGACATGAGAGGAAGGTAGTTTGCAATTGTGAAGGAGGGTAACCGATAATAAATGGTGATACTCCATTATCTAGGAAGGTGGAGAGGTTTCGGTGGCTGTTGTGCGAAAGAAGATGGAACTGCGGAGTTTAGGGAGAAGTCGGAGGTAGTTTTAGAAGTAGAGAGATTAATGGAAGGCGGATGAAAGTTGTTATAACCTTCCTCGTCGGTAGTAGGAGAGAGGAGAATGTGAAATGAGAGTTTAATGAGAGGTTTTCCTTTGCAAGGTGAAAAGAGGAAGGAGTAGCCCGTCGTTGAGGGTGAAATGGCAAGAAAAACTGCGAAGAAGGAGGAGAAGTAACTGCGAAGTTAGAGTTGAGGGAGACATCGACGGATAGGGTGTAGCTGTGAGAAAAGAAGAATTAAAAACGGTGATTGTTGTTGGTTGGAGACCATCACCAGAGAGGAGGAAAGTAGTTTGAGGGAATAGTGGTCGTGGTTGTAAGAGAGGAGTTGGTAGTAAAAGAGGGAGAAGGCCATCATCGCGAGGGAGGAGGTGGTGATTGGTAGGTTGAAAATTGCAGAGTAGAGAGTTAGAAAATGGCAGAGAGAACGGAATTACAGGGGGCCTGCATTGTGAAGAAAGGAAAAACGGTAGTGAAAGAGGATGCGAGAGAGTTGAGTAGTAGTAAGAGAGTTTGGTTTGGAGTGGCTGTCAAGGTGTGGGGAGAAGGAAAAACAGTGAGAGATAACTAAGGAAGCCTGTAGTTGTCTGAGGGGGAACGTTTTCTAAGTAAGGAGCCTGCCTTGACTTGAATAGTGTCCGGCAGAGAGAGGGGTTTGTTTAGTGTGGACTGTCGTTATTTCAGGAGGAGATAAAAGAGATAGCTTCGAAGAAAAGCAGAGGAGAACGTGGAATTGCCACAGCAACCTCCATTTTCATCAACAGGTTCATTTCCTTCTTTACTTTTCTCAGTTTAGACCAGTAAGTAAGTAAGTCCCACTTTTGCAAAAGATCAATACGTTTAAAATGAGAAGAAATGTATGACAACGTAAACCTAGTATGATATCTGTGTGCGGTCAATCCACGTAATAGTATCATTGCTGTGTTTGAGATTTGAAAACTCAGAAATAGAAGTATTGCTGTCTCATCACTGTGTTTGTGATTTAAAAACTCAGAAAAAGAAGTAGGCTGTCTTCTAGAATTAGTAAACTCAGAAATTGTAGCATTTCTTGCCATGAATTAAATGGTGTAATAAAAGAATGCAGTTCTCTAACGTATATTCATTTAGAAACAAACTTATCTTGATGCAAGATGTAATTTACTTTCCTTGAACGATAGCTACATAGCAAGTAAACATGTTGCTCCACGTGCATGTTGCGTAGGAGTCAAAAACCACAGTTTTAAGCATGTTTTGACGTAAAAGTAGAGTGTTTGATAGCCAGAAAATGCAGTTGTAAATAGCTGATGTCTTAACCATCATACATCTTTAGTAGAGGTCGACCATGCGTTGGTCATCTCTATTGACATAAGAAAGATTCCATAATCATTTATATTTTATTTATGACTCTCATCTTGTTGAACCATGTGAAACTAATGACACGGAAAGAAGAGTAGGAAGATAAAGTTTTAGTAATGATTAGGAAACCGTCATGGTTCTGAAATGAACAATTTGAGTTGAAAACCTGCATGTGAGTTGAAATTACGTTGCATGCGACGGTGCTAGAATCGTTTTATCTTGTAGACCATATGAGTCTAGAATCCTCGAATTTTGGGATAATGGGAAATGGCTTTAAATATTTGAGTATGTTGTGTAAACATGGGAACCAATTAAACAAATATGAAACCACTTAGGAGTGGGCACTTATAAGAAATGTTTTTACATGAAAATGGATTATGAAATTCTGAACTCGAGATTAGAGTAAAAGTTGCGCCATGCGCTATTGTAGGAGGATATCCTAAACCCTTGAGGTCATCAAGGTCGTCAAATGGTTAAAACTATACAAATAGGAAACTGTAGGATTTCGACCAGTTCAAGTCGAGTAGGGTGGGTGAACCAAGTTCATGCGTTCCTAGAATGCTAATTAAAAACAAATCCTTTGGCCAAGGTGATGTACTATCCTCAAGTGCATCAAACGTTCATCGTAACTGGATGGCATTTCTTGTGGAGTGTCATGCATGACTAGAGGGTATCTAGGGATCTGCACGATAACAAGACACGTAGGTTACAACACCAAAGCTCAGATGGCAAACACCGATGGTTATCCTAAGTCTATCCTCTTGAGTAGGGTAAGGCCACTTCCGGTTAGGAAGGAGTGCGGGAGACCGACGGTCTGTGGTTGGAGGTTAAGCTCCTTGAAGATACTTTCTCTTCCAAATACTGAGGAATGCCGAGTCTTGAATGTGATGGGTCGACAATCGAGATGCATGATAATGGTATGTTTCCAATATTTGTTGTTTCAAGAAAATTTCATCTGTTAGAAAACAAAATGTTTAATGTATATCATTTCTTTCAGCTTTATGAAAATGAGATCATCTATATGATAAAATGAAAAATGTTGTATTGGATTATAGATGAGTAACTTTTGTATTTGATTTCCTAGTAAAAAAAAATTACTGTTGTAAAAACTTAGTTACTTCTTGTCATTTCGGATTTGGATGTTACAACCAGAATGCTACCATTAACCGGAAGCTGATTCTCAGAGAAAAGTTGAGGAATACCCCAATGAACAAGGGAGAAGACGTTACAAGTTACCTTGCCAGGCTTAGACTTGTTAAGGATGAGTTGGTAGCTATTGGAGATAAACCAAATGATGACAAGCTAGTACGAATAGCCCTGAATGGGTTTACTAAGTAGTGGGATGTCTTTGTTCAAGTTATTAATGGACGAGACACCTTGCCGAGTTGGGATCGACTATGGAGTGACTTCACTGAAGAGAAGCTTAGACTAAGTCTTGTCAGTGGAACTAGCAGTAATAGTTAGAAAAGTGATTTGGAATAGGAAAACGTTACCCTAGCAGTAAAAGGGAAAGCGAAGAAGGGGTCTAGCAAAGGATCAAATCCAAAAAGTGAGAAGAAGGACTTATCTAAGATCAAATGCTATGGCTGTCATGAGTTTGGCCACTATGTTAGTGATTGCCCACAAAGGAAGAAAAATGAAAAGAAAGGGAAGAAGCAGACGGCAGCTTCAGCAAATGTAAATGAGCTTTCTAGTAGAATGGAGGATGAGTTTGCACTCATAGCTTGCCTAACTAGCTCAACCTCACAGGGTGTTTGGTATATAGATACTAGGGCATCATTTGATATGATAGGAGTTAGGGAGTACTTCTCCAACTACAAGGAGGAGAAAATTAGATTCCAGATTCAGATGGGGAACTAGTCCAAGTGCAATCAGTTGGGAGAAGGACTGTTCTATTTTAGAGGGAGAATGGCAAGCCTATTTCCATTCATGATGTGTTAAATGTGCCAGGCTTGGGCATGAATCTAATTTCCATATCTATCCTTCAGGATAAAGGCTACAATGTACTCTTTAGAGGGGCGCATGTGTTAATCAAGCATAAGGATTGGAAATCACCCATAGCTATTGGAGTTAGGAGCGGCCGACTTTATAGGTTGCAATTTGATACTCCTAAGGCACTAGTGAGTAGCAGTAATCCTAGAGATCAAGGAGAGCTATGGCATAGGAGGATGGGCCATATACATCATAGAGCATTTAAATTGCTTCATGAGATAGTGACAGGTGTTCCAGAGGTGAGCACAGAGCATGATGATGTATGTAAGGGATGTGTGTTGGGGAAGTTTGCGAAAGCAGCTTTTCCAAGGAGTGACACCAGATCCAAGGGAGTTCTTGATCTAGTAAATTCAGATATATGTGGACCAATGTCAATGAAGTCTCTTAGAGGATACAAGTACTTTGTTACTTTTAATGATGATTTCTCCAGGAAGACCTGGATATAATTCTTGAAGACCAAGGATGAGGTCTTCAGTCACTTCCAAGAGTTCAAAGCTCTTGTGGAGAATTCAACAGGTAGGAAGGCAAAGGTTCTTCGGTCAGACAATGGAGGTGAGTACAAAGGGAAAGAGTTCCAGGAGTTCTATACCAGGGAAGGAATCAAGAGAGAGTGGATTGTTCCTTACAACCCATAGTAGAATGGGGTTGCTGAGAGGGAGAATTATTCTTTATTGGAGGTAGCAAGGGCTATGTTGTATGACCAAGATATGCCATGTTACTTATGGGCAGAGGCATGCAGTACAGCAGTATACATATAGAACAGGGTTCCACATAAGGTATTAGGCAAGATGACACCAGAGGAGGCATTCTCAAGGAAGAAGCTAGATGTCAGTCACTTCAGGATATTTGGGAGTTTGGCATTTTGTCACATTCCAGGGCCTACACATTCCAAGTTAGATCAGATTGTAGAGAGATGGTACTTTGTGGGGTACAGTGAGACCTCAAAGGCATATCAAATATTTATTCCAGGGACTAGGAGGATTATAGTTACGCGTGATGTCAAATTCATGGAGGACAAGGCATATAGGAGGTCCAGAGATTTGCCAGTAGATGATTAGAATGAGCAGCCAAAAGAAGCTCCAAGGATTTTTCAACCAGAACAGGGGCAGTGAAGCACCAGTACATTTACTAGTACAAGCATAGGCTCAGGTGTTGAGAGTTCACAGAGTATGGAGCAACAGATACAACAAATCCAAGAGATGCATCAAGAAGATATGGAGTTTGATATTTCATCCTCTATAGTTGACAGGAGGAACCATGAGGTTTAATAGACACATAGGGATACTCAGGAGTTTGTGGGAGCTCCTAGGATGAGTAGTAGACAGCAGAAACAACCAGCCATGTATAATGACTGTGACATTGGTTAGTCAGTTGGTAGATAACGAGCCTTCAAGCTATCAGGAGACTATATAGTAACAGGTGTGGCAAGATGTGATGGTTGAGGAATATACCTCAATAGTGCAGAACGATGTGTGGGAGGTTGTACCTAGACCGACAGATAGGGCAGTAGTTAGATCACGTTGGATCTATAAGATTAAGCACGGTGCAGATGGTAGCATCAAGAAATACAAGACAAGGTTCGTGGCCAAGGGGTTCTCTTAGAAGGAGGGAATAGACTATGAGAAGACATTCACTCCAATGGCCAGGTATACTTCTATACGAGCCGTAATGTCACTTGTAGCACATATGGGATGGCAGATCCATCAAATGGATGTCAAGACGACATTTCTTAATGGTGAATTGGTAGAGGAGGTATACATAGAACAACCAGAGGGCTTTGTAGAATACAACAGTGAAACCCACATGTGCAAATTGAAGAGAGCTTCGTATGGACTCAAGCAGGCTCCCAGGGTGTGGTATGAGCGCATTGATAGATATTGCATTGAAATCTTGAAGAGGTTTGAGATGCAGGATTGTAGAGCCATGTATACACCTATGATCATGAATTGGAAGAAGGTAGACTCATCCAAGGAAAAGGATGTAGACCCCACCTTATATAGGAAGTTGATTGGATCTCTCATGTATTTGGTCAACACTAGGCTAGATATATCCTTTGCAGTAAAATCTCTTAGTCAGTTTATGGTTGAGCCAAAGAGAGTGCATTAGACAGCGGTAAAGCATGTGTTGCAGTATTTGTGTGGTAAAATTGAGTATGGGATCAGATATGCTCGAGGTGATGGTATCAGATTGATAGGCGATACTGATGCAGATTGGGCAAGTAGTACAGTGGACAAGAAAAGCACTTTAGGGTGCTACTTTAGTTTGGGATCAGGAGTTGTCACTTGGTACAGCAGGAAGAAAAACTTTGTGGCTCTAAGTTCTACAGAAGCAGAATACATATCAGATAACATGGCAACATGTGAGGCTATATGGCTTCAGAATTTGTTGGTAGCCTTGTTTGGTCAGAGGGTTGAGACTATGGTGATACACTGTGACAATCAAAGTTGCATCAGATTATTTGAGAATCCAATGTTTCACGATAGGTCTAAGCATATAGACATTAGGTATCATTTCATCAAGGATTGTGTATAGTGGAGGATTGTTCAAGTATAGTATATACCTACACATCAGCAGGTAGCAGACATTTTGACAAAGGCATTAGGGAAGATGAAATTCATCTTCTTCAGAGATACATTGGGTGTTATGCAGAACACCTTCCTCGCTAAGAGGGAGTGTTAATTTTAAAGTAGCTCGGACAGGTGTTCTAGTCTCAGGTGGTGATTACAAGGCTAGAAACACAACTGGAATTTAATTATCTCCATACCTAGAAAATTGATTTCTCTAGAGACTTCTAGACATTAGGGTTTGTTAGAGTCTAATTAATCTTAGCCATTGATTGAGATTAAATCATGGCCATTGGTTTTCAATGAGAAGATTATAAAAGAGGATCAATGGGCATTTGGAGAGCACATATCTGAAAAACATTTAAAGCGATAGTAAATAAATAAATTTGCAATAATAGCAAATAGATTTGCAGTGAGAGCAAGGGCGCAGTGATAGCGTTGGCGACAACAACAGTGGAATTTTTGCAGGAGAAATTGGGAGAAGAATTTTCAGAGGAGAATATTGCCAGAGCTCTACCAATAAGAGGCAAGCAGTTTATGTATCTCTTGATTTGTTGAAAATTAATAAAATTCCTCATCTCCAGTACTGGTTTTCCCTTCGAGGTTTTTCCAGGGACAATTTGTCCAAAATATTGTGTTCATTATTTTACATATTTTATTTTTCTATCTCCGTGATTATTTGTGAAGTTGCAGCCGTATTATTTTTCAATATTTGCTCTGAATTAATTTTTGGAGGTCAAATAATCTATATAAGATAGGAGATTAATAATCAATAGCTGCAACTGCCGATGATGGCATGGTTCGGTGGTTAAGTCACTCATGATGTAGTGGCGGCCACCAGAGTTCAAACCCCCGCTGGGCCAATGAGCTCGCAAGGCTTTACACCTTCGCTGGGCCAATGAGCTCGCAGGTTTGAAGTGTTCTTCCTAGGGGATGAGGTCCCCCAGTTGTGGCCTCACCGGTTCATTGCTCCGGGCAAAAGCATTTGCGTGGAGCCGGAGGGCATGTCGCACCAGCGTTGCCGGTCATGTTAAAAAGTTTACCAGGCGTATTTTAAAAAAAAAAAAAATAATAATCAATAGCTGCAATAAAATTTTCACAGAATTGTCCATAGAAATACGAGATTTGAATGACAATTTTTATATTCGCGTTTACTTTTTAGTAAAGTTGCGCCCCTAACATGTAATTTGGATTTGTTTCAGGAGGAGCCGACATGGCTTTGTGATAGCCCTCGCAAGGTGAATTCGACGGCTGTGTGAGGCACATTGGGATGAGAACTCCCATAGAAGATCCAGTCCTTGCAAATCCTCCTAGACTATTTTTTATTGTTTGATTCTAGAATATATTTTAATAATACATTCTCATTTTACACTTGATTGCACGGTCTATAAAAGAATTTATAATGTATATATTCAAACTAAGATTACCCTATGCAGTGCCTATGGTTATGGCAGAAATCTAACATTAAATGTAGAATCCAAGTTTTTCAATTTTTAGTATTCAATGCAAATATTACAACACTGTCAACTCTAACTTAAACCCAAAAACTAAGGCATCAGCTGCAACTAATGCTTCTTCCAACTCTAGTTCGAAGAATGATAAAGGGAAGACTCCTTTTGTTGTGGGGGTTGCAGACAAGGAGGGATTTACTCTAGTTAAGCCACGTAATAGGGGAAGAGGTCTTAAGAGAACCCTCAAGGATAGAGAAATTGATGGGGTCTTTAAACAGTTTGATGCTTTGGAGGACTTAGTTCATGAGGAGGGAATTCTAGTGGAGATACCTTTTAGGGTTGGGTCTTTGGGGGTAGCCTTGTCGGAGGAAAATGAAAATGATACTGCAAATTTTCCTCTGGTGGGTGTGCAGGATGGTCAATTGGCTATGGAGTTATCCTCCTAGTTACCGATTGTTTTAGAATCGAATGAGGCTTTAGTTATGAAAGATGTGGGTGCTCTACCTGATCCAACTCCTTCACAGGTGAAGGAGGCTTTGGATGTAGGTGTTACATTGTAAAATGTCCCCCTAGGACTTTTACCTCCTAAGTTTAGTTCCCAGGTCCTTTAGATTTAATCATGCATGTTCATTTTAACTCTCGATGCAAAATCCTTGGAAACCCATGTCAAATGGGGCTAAGGGGACATTGTTGAACTTGATTTTGCTTGAAAATGGGGCCTAGGGCTTGGGCACTCATGGCCTAGCCCTACCTTATTTGGTTGGGACCTAAATTTTAAATGTCGGTTATGTGATCATTAAAAGGTTTCATTGCCGACATCGTAAGTTTGAATTATGAAATCTATAGCGAGAATGCATATATAAGCATGTTTAGGGTTTCATTTGCAAACTAGAAGCTGATTATGAACTTTTGGTGAACTTATGATTTTACAAAATTCAAATCATTCATTGTTGCAGAGCATACTTGTCTTGTTATTGTGTTTGTTATGCGGATTTGGCTTCGTCTTCTCATGTGTTGAAGGATTTTCATCTACATGCGAGCTACACCTCCGAGGTTATATCTATTTGTGTTAAATCAATCATTTATCAATTTGTTTTTTCCTCTATCTCATACGGATACACAATCTTTATGCCATTTTGGGGCTTGATTGAGGCGAGCTCCTAAACACCACAACCCCCAACCCCATTCCTTATGATTGCAGCTAATAGGTGTCATATTTTTTGGAGTGGAGTTGCAAGAGGCTATGACAGAGTGTGGAGATTCTGTATCAGAAGAAAAAAGTAATGCCTGGGCTTAGGCACCTGCCTTGAAGCCCTCCAGATTTGCAGACCTAAAAACCTCTATGACAGTGGTGAAGAGTAGCGAACATTTTCTAGAAATCCTTGAAGAAGTCGCCACCTTGGGCTTGGGCACCTACTCTTTAGACCCTGACTTTTCCAAATCTTGAATATCAAAACCTAATATGTATCTACTCTGAATATTACATCTCTATGTGCGAGCATTTGTTGGGATTCATCCGTTTATTTATGATTTTACATAATTAGGGTTTTAAGCATAATCAAGCACTAAATTAATACATTAATCAACAATTTCTTAATTTCCCCATCATTACAAGTGACAACCAACCTGTAGGTGAATCCTCTTGCAAAATTTGTGATTCAACTTAGTTAAATGTCCATGAATGTTAGTGGTGAAAGGAGGATATAATCAAACAATCAATCAATCCCATCTTCCCTCTTTTCTTACTAAACATTTTGGTGAACCTGTGTTTTCTGAGCATTGCATCTTGTTGACTATTATACATTAGACTTGCATTCATACATATTGTTTTACATCATTTTACATCTATAGATCTTGAAAATTTTTGAAAAAAATTTCATTCTAAGGCTCGCATTAGGTCATAATTTGCATTAATTTCATTACATTTCATCAACTCTCTAATTTTTACATCAAATATGATATAAATTACATAAATTCATAATACTACAATCTTTGCATTGCATTTTCATGTTAAAATTGCCAGGGTTTGATTGAAATTTTGTATTTTTCTCATAACCTAGTGATTTCAAAAACTAGGGTTTGTACCTAAAATCTTGTTTCAAATTTTACTACTCATATTAGGCACTCATTCAAATCTAATTTTGTTTGTAGTGTTGCATTCTTGTGTGTTTTTGCATTCATATCTCAAAAATTTGCACTTACATTTAGCTAATTTCAACAAAAACTAGCATTTTCACTCAATCATCCTTAAAATTACACTTGCATTGAGCATTGTAGGACTTTAAAATCATTTTCAGATCTGAGCTGAGTTTTTTTGCATAAGCCTCCTCTTAATAATAGTGTAGGAAATTGTTCTTCTACCTTATCTTCCTTATAGGATTTATGGGTCTAATAAATTCAATTTCCCATTTGTGAAAAGGTGTTTGTACTAATATAGGAAATGGTGGCATATCATCTAATGTGGTGGGACTTCCTATCCTCTAAGACACATCACCCATCCTCACATATTAACTTGTCATCCTTGAACAATGTGGGCCACCATAATCCTGCCAACATCACTTTATTGTTGTTCGCTCATTGGAGTTATGCCCTTCTAATATCCCCTCACGGGCATATCTTAAGATGTTTTCCCATTCATGTTGAAGCACTACTCTCCTTACAATATCACCTCTTCCTATAATATGTAATTCTCCTTCAATTAAGATGTATGATAGTGACCACTGCAATAGTTTATTCCTTTCATTTTTGGAGATGATCTCTAGGAATTGGCCTATGGATAGTAACTGTGCTACTTCAGTGAGCTCCTCTAGTACTACATTTACTCTAAATAAATTTAAGCTACTCAATTCATCATCAAACTCCTCAAAGAGTAACACCATCTACAAATTTTACCTGTATCACTAGCGTATTCATCAAGTATTTTAATTGCTTGTGGTTGGTAAAGAAATTTTTTAGTGCATAAACCATTGTTAGAGCCTTTGTTGTTGCATAATTCATTAAGAAACACTAGAGTTGGATGAGATTTAAAAGCTTTTGTATCTTTCTAGCATCGTGTGGAGTACTTGTACGTGATCTTTAATCAGTCTGTACCAAATACTACAAGTGCATTTTTCAAGCCAAATGGCAACACCTTGTACATAAAAGACCTCCATTTGGTTACAAATGTTGTTTTAGGTTGATCTTCTTCTTGAAGCCATTGGTGAAAGATTAGAACTCCCTACTAGCTATAAAACTAAGACTTCCTCTATGAACAAACTACGGAAGGGATCATGGATACAAGCCTTATTTAAATCCCTAAAGTCAATGCAAATCCTCATCTCACTTTTTTCTTATATTGTACAACCATAGGTCCAATCCATTAGCATCTCCTATTGACTTGATTATATCAGTTGCCAACATATCATCCAAGTTTGCTTTGACTCTTGTCTTCATGTTAGGGTTTAATATATATGTTCTTTTCCTCTTTGGTTTTGTACCTTCTTTTAATTGAATTTTTATCATTCTAGATCCCTCCTTAATGCCTCTACGATTAGTAAATGCGTGGGGAAATATTTCTTCATATTTCTATCAATATTTCCAAAATTTGCATGACTTGTCTCTCTTCAATTGCTACCTTGAGTATTTTCACATACTGAAGGAAAAACAAGATTGCATTCATAGAGGCTTGAAGGATAGCAAAGGTACTTAAGGTTAAACTTTCTCTTGATGCCAAGGTTGATGATTCTATTTATTATGAGGATGTTTGATGCAAAAGATTTAGTTGAAATCTCTCCTCTTGCTAAGTTTGATAAATGTAATAAGTGCAAATGTGATCATGGGGATTCAATAGGGCCTGTGTAATTTTCCCTACCACCTTGTTGTTTTCAATATTGGATGATGCTCTTGTGATTTCTATGATGGTAGGGTCATCGTCCAATGGTGGAAAATCCATCAGTAGTGTGATATGTTGTCCAAGGGATATCGTGAGGTGAGACACGTGGGCAAAATTATGAATCCTACTATATTCCGGTAATTTCAATTCTCAGATGCAACTTCACCAACTCTCCTCAAGATCTTGTAAGGGAAATCAAAGCGTTGTTTAAGATTTCAAATTCCACTTATTTTGATGGGGGTTTGCCTATAAGGTTTACAATCTTAGAGGAAAGTCATATCTCCCACTTTAAATGACCTTTGTATGCAGTTTTGATTTATATATATTTTTTGTTGATTCCAAGATTGTTGGAGGTGTTCTTTGAGTGATCTCAATATGTCATAATTATACTTCACTAAGTCACTATCTATTGACACCGAGATATCTATGAATATTGAATAAGTAAAGGTTAATGCATCATAACCATAAAATACAATGGATAGAGACATAGCGATGGACATGTGGTGGGTAGTGTTGTATCATAGTTTCTCAAGTAGCCTTCAAGCTAATTATTCACTATTTCTACTTGTCCATCTATTTGTGGATGTTAGCTTGTGGAAAGAATGAGTTTTATCTGGGCCAAATAAAATAATTCTTACAAAAAGGATCTAAACAATCTGCTATCTTTATCACTAATGATATTTTTATGTAATCCATTGGCCTAAACACTTCTCTGAATAAGAAATCTACCAGCTAATGTGCTTTGAAATATGAAGGAATGAAAAAGAAGTGTGCATACATAGTTAGCCCCTCCATAAAGTGATTGAGAACATCCTTCTTTACGCCCTTCCATGAAAATCTTTCCCTAATTTTCCTATAGGTCTTTTATAATCTTATGTGATTTTCTAACGATGCATCATGAAAAACCCTTAAAATCTTCTCCTTCATTCAGGATTCAAGAACTAGGAAGATTCTATTTGTATAGAGAATGAGATCATATGCTACTACAAATCAATCTTGTCTCACATCCCCATCTAAGAGATTAGTAGAAAATGTATTTTTAACTTATTCTGCCATAATAGAGATCTTCCAATTAGTAGAACTAGTAGTAGAATTAGAGTAGGCTTCCTAGAAAGAGCATGAGCAAAGTTATGTTCTTTTTTTCCTTTCATGTACAATGTGGTTTAAGAAAGGGCCATGCTATGGGGTCTCAGGACAACTTTGAAATAGAATTGGAAGCATCTTAGAGTGGAGGGAGATTATGAGATCATTATTAATTATACAAAGAAGCAAAGTTACATCTCATGTATGTTGTATACTCTTCTTTTAGAGGCTAAGGAACTAGTGAAAAGATTTTAAGATATCTCTTTTGATCATATTAGAAGAGAAGAAAGGGGAACTCAATAGTAGATTTGGTAGCCAATCAAGGAGTAAATTAGAGGATAACCCATGGTAAGACCAATAAGACCTAGAAGGAAAAGTTTCCAACTAAGACCCTTGGACTTGTTAAGGAGTAAAAAGTGTCCACATCTCTTTTGACCTCCTTGTTTGGCTCCTAGGTCCCTTAATTGCATTATATCTGTTGAGCAATTTCTCAATATCAGTAAGTTTCACACCAAATAGGTTTTCAATAAATCTATTGGGGTTTCATATGCAGCATGGAGCTAGTTATAAGAAAGACACTCTATTGCATGGCCGTATGTCTTGAGATGGAAGCATAAGTAATTGTGGCTTTATTATATAAGGGATTGTACTCAAACCACTTGTCATCTAAAGAAAGACACAATATTATGATAAGGCTCAGCCTTATTGAAGTATGAAATGAGCCATGTACATTTCAAATGAAGTTCAAAGGTGAAACAGCCACAAAATCACGACCTCCAATGAAGAATGATGCTTGGTTTCTGCATTGAGGATGTGGTGTTTGGGGGAAGGTGTATACTCAAAGTGGAGCATTTGAGCCACTGCAAGTCAGGAATTATCAGCCTATTCAATGATGCGGCCTAGTAATGAAGACACCAATGAAGTGATTTATACAACCATATGTATAGGCATCAGGGCACCAATGAAGGATGATGCCGTGTCAAATACAAGGTGCAGGTAAAAATGGCACCATTATATAATCAAAGCATCATATTAAATGAGACACAACATCTAGATGAAGAGAGACACTTATTCACAAGAGACATAGCATCATGTAAGAGGATCGGCTTCCAGAAAGAAAGATCAGCCCTCAGAATAGCACGCAGATTTGATGGGTCACCAGAGGCACAGTCAGTGAACATATAAAGAGGTTGTCATCATTCATAAGAAACACAGTTTAAAGGTGCAACAAATAGAGGCAGCCTCTTAGAAGATGCACAATTACCGTTGGATGTCAGCAAGAATATATCAACGGCTCTGACACATGTGGGAGGAGGCACAGAGAGACATTTTTTACAGCCACCGTTGATATAGAAAATATCTAACAGTGCAGATACAGTTTCAAAGGAACAAGTGGAATGTGACATTTGTCAACACCCACATAAATTAGAGCACAACTTAAAATTCAGCGGAAGCCACCACGTGGAGCCGTTTGCACACAGGAAGGAAATAAAGTATGTTTTTCATTCTAATAGATATATTTAAAAGCAAGTCACGGGAATTTTAAAGAAACAATTTTAAAATATAATAGGGTCTATGAAGCCACAAAAAGTTTATCTTTTAAATAAAGATTTATCTTTATTAAAATGTGATGTGGGGTAAAATATTAAAATGAGACTTTATTATAATGTAAATTATGATTCACGTGAAACAAAAAGCTGAAACCCTAAAAGACATACGCAGCCACTTTTCTTTTATGAAGCAAGCTATAGGAAGCAGCGGGAGTTTTCTTTCATGACATAGAGGTGCATTTTAGTGCCAGATATAGCCATGGGTAAAACAGAAAGAAACAGTTCAGATTTGTGCCAGATTTGGTGCCAGATTTTGCGGATTCAGTTGTGGATTTTTAGAGGCCATTGAGAATTTGTTGAGATATTCAGGCTATAAATACAGATCCGTCAGTGTTATTGAGAGAGGTTGGTGTTCTTCTTCAAATATGTTTAGAGTTCTACATTCTACAGATCAGAGAATCGGAGCAGCAACAGAGTTTCTTCTTGCCTTTGCAATGTCTTTTCATGATGAATGTAATAATTATTTTTGTGCAGTAACTTTTGCCTCTATAATTTGTGGTCATTCAAATAAATGAGATGTGTTCTGTGCATACTTGGATATCTCTATTTCTTGTCTTTAAGTCTCTGTTTATTTTGCCTCTGTTTAATATATTTTCTCAAACTGGTTTTAATCATGCATTGATGCTCTTTAATTCCAGTTAAATCTTTCAAAGTTTAGACACTGTGCAAATAATAGTTTCAAATCCAGCAGATTGCCATAGATTAGGCATTTGTTTTCTGCAATATGGTTTCCTTCTGACCTTTTTCTCAAACCCTACTAAAAGAATGGAAGAGCCAACTTCTCTAAAATTTGGAGGTCACTCTGAGGAGCATTCCCATGTCTCAGAGTTTCCCATGTTGCTGCTGGATTCAACCCACAGATTTATGCATCAACAGTTTTTGGCATGCCCGGTGGGACCTGATTCAAAGACTTGAGTCTTTGTTTTCTAAGAATCTTTGCCCTGCATTCTGTGGTTTTGATGGAAAATCATAGAAATATCTACTCATAGGAGCATGAATCATCCATCTGGCAACTCTATTGGTGACTCTATTGAACATTCTTTCTTAGATCTTTGTTGCTGCAGATCATGGCAGCCCCTGGTATATATGTGCATCTGAATATAGTCAGAGATCTACCCTTTGTAGCTTGGGATTCAAGTCCCCTGGTTCTTCAACAGCAGGGTCAAGTTCCTGACACAATTTGGAAGGCATTGCCTTACATTCTAGGAGATGGATCAGTTTGCCCCGCAAATCATATTCAAGATGTTGCAAATCTATGCTCTATTCACAATATTACAACTGAGAATCATGCTCTCTTGTTGCTTGCATCATCTCTCAAAGGCAAAGCAAAAGAATGGTACAGAAGCTTGTAGCCTGGTTCAATCACTGGATGGGATCAGCTTGGTGGGCTCATCTATAATCAGTTCAGAGACAAGACAGATGTCAGCACTCTCACCCAGAACTTGATCATGATCAAGAGGCATCCTATGGAGCCCATACATGATTTCAATTCAAGATTTGATAAGGTATGGAAAAAAATTTCTATAGATATCAAGCCATCTCCAGTCTTTGCATTTCTGTATTATTTAAAGGCTTTAGACCCTGAGATCTCTTTCATGATACAATCTTTGGGGGGTGAAACTCTGCCTCAATCATATGATCTTGCCATTAAGGCTGAAAGTAGCCTCATATCGTCTGGTAAACTGCCTCCTCTGCCCTTAGAATAGCTAATTCCTCATGCAAATAGCCTATCTCAGGTTCTTTCTTGTAACCAGATGCATACAAATTTTAGTCCACCCACCCTCCCTGTTGATTTGACAAATCATGAGGAGATAAGTGCTATGAAAGAACTAATTAAAACCCTCTCCCATGAGATCAATGAGTTAAAAGGTCAAAACCTATACCATGATGATCTATGTTTAATGCCTCAAGATTCTTATGAATAGCAGTATGAATATAGCCAAGGAATGCCCAATTGTCTTGAAAATTATCCTTTACAAGCCTCCATAGCTGCAAATCAGCCCAATAAAGCCATAGACCAGGTTCTCTGCCATTTTGACATCCAAGAAGAATGAAGCAAGAAAGTGGCTCCTGTGTGTCTTTTTGATATTGAAAATCAAGCATATGTGGCAAAGGAAGATCCAGAGTTACTGTCAAATCTTAAATCAGATTCAGAAGATGCTTATGAGGTGAGGTTTCTAGAAGTTGAAAAGTACTACAAGAAGGGTTTTGAAGCTGAAAAGTACTAGGTCCAAACTGACACTACATTTGTATCTCATTTTGAGGAAGAGGTTGCAACTGATATTATATCAAAATCTACAAAGAATGAATGTCTTTATTTCAATCATGAAGTTTCACACCTGCAGGAAGAAGACACAGAGATGCATGAGCAACATTTTCAACATGATGAGGATTTGTTCTCACTTTTGCACCAAGGATACCAGCTTCTTGATGTGGAAGATCCTATAATTCAACAAGTTTTCACTAAGCCTATTGAAGGTGATCAGGGAGGAAGCTCTGAAATAGAAGATGGTGCCAGAGCTGACTTGTTTTCAATTCTTGAAGATGGTTACTGCCTTCTTTTTGATGAAGACCCACCGAAGCAAGGAAAGATCCATGATAAGGTGATATCAAGAGATAGCTGGAATAATACAGAGTTACATAAAGAATCACATACAGGGTTGTCATATTCTGAGCCCCGCTATATGCCCTTTTTCTTACACAATGAAATTCCTATCTGATTCAAGACTATTATGGGTAGTGTTGTTACATGTACACCTCATTTTGATACCATCTTGAGTTATCATTTAGATAAAGAGTTAGCAAAAGAAGTCACCGAAGAAGTTTTGTTAGTAGAAGTTTTCAAATGTAAACAGAGGAAAGAGTTTCAGTGTTTTATTTTCCCTCCTTGCCCTCTACTGAAACAGGAGCATCATGCAAATAAGCCTGACTGGTGTTTTGAAGCAAAAGGAGAATCTCCAGAGTGCAGGGAAGTAAAAAGGTACAAAATATTGTTGTATTTCTTCATACAGTTTATCTGGTTCCTTTTTAGTTTGATGTGGATAAATTGGAGCAACATAATCAGACATGGCAGCTATTTTTCTGTTTCTATGAATGGATATGTTCCTGTATGTTTCAGTTGTTCATAGTTTGATGTCAAATGATCAATAAGCTACAACAGTAGCATTAGTTTCAATAACAGTTAGTTTTCTTTCAATAAGTCTTGGCTGCAGTGGAAGTTTATGGTCAGTTAGTCTCAGCTGCACAATAGAATGGAGTTTCAGAAGGCAGTTTCAATTGTGTGTTCAGTGTTAGTTTTAGTGGTGGGATATATTCTGGGTCAGCGGTGTTTCAGTTCACCTTCATGCTTCTTCAGGTTCAGATGTGTCTTCACTTTTTGTTCAGTTATAAATGTTTCAATTCTAGAGAATGTGACTCCATTGCCCAATGACTAAGGCCCTGATTTGCGAAACCAGAGATACTGGAGTTCAAAGTGAGCAGGCCCATTTACCCCAGCCAGTCACCAAAATGTTGAGTAATTTCTCAATATCAATAAGTTTCACACCAAATAGGTTTTCAATAAATCTATTGGGGTTTCATATGCAGCATGGAGCTAGTTATAAGAAAGACACTCTATTGCATGGCCGTATGTCTTGAGATGGAAGCATAAGTAATTGTGGCTTTATTATATAAGGGATTGTACTTAGACCACTTATCTTCTGAAGCAAGACACAATATTATGATAAGGCTCAGCCTTATTGAAGTATGAAATGAGCCATGTACATTTCAAATGAAGTTCAGAGGTGAAACAGCCACAAAATCACGACCTCCAATGAAGAATGATGCTTGGTTTCTGCATTGAGGATGTGGTGTTTGGGGGAAGGTGTATACTCAAAGTGGAGCATTTGAGCTGCTACAAGTCAGGAATTATCAGCCTATTCAATGATGTGGCCTAGTAATGAAGACACCAGTGAAGTGATTTATACAACCATATGTATAGGCATCAGGGCACCAATGAAGGATGATGTCGCGTCAAATACAAGGTGTGGGTAAAAATGACACCATTATATAATCAAAGCATCATATTAAATGAGACACAACATCTAGATGAAGAGAGACACTTATTCACAAGAGACACAGCATCATGTAAGAGGATCGGCTTCTAGAAAGAAAGATCAGCCCTCAGAATAGCACTCAGATTCGATGGGTCACTAGAGGCACAGTCAGCGAAGATATAAAGAGGTTGTCATCGTTCATAAGAAACACAGTTTAAAGGTGCAGCAAATAGAGGCGGCCTCTTAGAAGATGCCCAATTATCATTGGATGTCAGCAAGAATATATCAACGGCTCTGACACATGTGGGAGGAGGCACAGAGAGACATTTTTTACATCCACCGTTGATATAGAAAATATCTAACAGTGCAGATACAGTTTCAAAGGAACAAGAGGAATGTGACATTTGTCAACACCCACATCAATTAGAGAGCAGCTTAAAATTCAGCGGAAGCCACCACGTGGAGCCATCCGCACACAGGAAGGAAATAAAGTATGTTTTTCATTCTAATAGATATATTTAAAAGCAAGTCACGGGAGTTTTAAAGAAACAATTTTAAAATATAATAAGGTCTATGAAGCCACAAAAAGTTTATCTTTTAAATAAAGATTTATCTTTATTAAAATGTGACGTGGGGCAAAATATTAAAATGAGACTTTATTATAATGTAAATTATGATTCACGTGAAGCAAAAAGCTGAAACCCTAAAAGACATACGTAGCCACTTTTCTTTTATGAAGCAAGCTACAGGAAGCGGCGGGAGTTTTCTTTCATGATATAGAGGTGCATTTTAGTGCCAGATACAGCCATGGGTAAAACAAAAAGACACAGTTCAGATTTGTGCCAGATTTGGTGCCAGATTTTGCAGATTCAGTTGTGGATTTTCAGAGGCCATTGAGAATTTGTTAAGATATTCAGGCTATAAATACAGATCCGTCAGTGTTATTGAGAGAGGTTGGAGTTCTTCTTCAAATATGTTCAGAGTTCTACATTCTACAGATCAGAGAGTCAGAGCAGCAACAGAGTTTCTTCTTGCCTTTGCAATGTCTTTTCATGATGAATGTAACAATTATTTTTGTGCAACAACTTTTGCCTCTGTAATTTGTGGTCATTCAAATAAATGAGATGTGTTCTGTGCATACTTGGATATCTTTGTTTCTTGTCTTTAAGTCTCTGTTTATTCTACCTTTGTTTAAAATAATTTCTCAAACTGGTTTTAATCATGCACTGATGCTCTTTAATTCCAGTTAAATCTTTCAAAGTTTAGACACTGTGCAAATAATAATTTCAAATCCGGTGGATCGCCATAGATTAGGCATTTGTTTTCTATAATATGGTTTCCTTCTGACCTTTTTCTCAAACCCTACTAAAAGAACAGAAGAGCCAGCTTCCCTAAAATCTGGAGGTCACTCTGAGGAGCATTCCCATGTCTTAGAGTTTCCCATGTTGCTGCTGGATTAAACCCACAGATTTATGCATCAACAATATCTTCAAAACATTTCTCCCGATGCAGAATTGCCCGACACCAAGATGGAATTTGAATGTGGGCCACTTGATTTAGCTTATCCTAGACATAAACAAGACTAAAGGACCTGGGTGGTACTGCCCAGGTCCCTCCCTTTAGGTTGGATCAAATTCAAATTTACTGGTGTGAGCCTTGGGCGTAATTGAATAAAAACCACCTAAAATAACGTAAAATAAAATATTAAAATCAAAAATATATATATATATTCTATACATTTAGTTCTACTCAATTTTTTTCCAGCTTCTTATGTTAAATTGAAGACCAAATTCCTTGTATTAAACTCAATAAACCAACATTGGGTGTGATTTTGTTGAAAAATTATTGCTCAAAGCAAGAGCTGATGTTAAAGAGTTACGCCTAGTATGTAATATAAGGAACCCTAAAGTCAATAATATCATACAGATGAACACTCATTTTCATTTTTTATTTATGCCTGCAAAAATATCATACATGACGTCCCTCCATTGATGCATTAAATACTGCTCCTTCAATGCGCTGCTCTTTATTTTCTTGACTTTTGTATTCATTTTTTTATCCCTTTTTTTGCACTCTTATTATTTTCTATTGCTTCTTGTAGAGTTACGATCTTCTTGATATTTTTGTCCAAGAAAGATAAGGGGCTGAGCACCACCAAGGGTTTTCAATGTTTAGTTAGACTTCCCTTTTGCTCAAAAGGAATGGGGAAGGTCTACATGCAAGCTTCTATTAGGTATTTTAGGTTTGAGTACTTACTTTTTTAAAACTCAACATTTTGGTTCACTAAGACTGGGATTAGTATAAAGCTAAGAGCTTGGCTTCAATTTAAACTTATTGGTAAATTTCAAGAGGAATGATTGGCGATAAAGATGATCATAAAGAATCTTAAAGGGTCAACCTATATCTAAGCAACCTTAGACTCAGATAAAAATCAAAAAGAGCATGTCACTCACTAATGCATGGTGGAACAAAATGAAGAATGCAAATTTTGTTTTTTCTTTATTCAAATTTTGTACTGTTTTATAGATTTTTTGGATTTTTACATTTTATGATTTTATGGAGTTTCTAGATACGTAAGTCTTCACCTTCCATTGTGCATAAGAGGTAAGCATCATTTTTTACATCTTCCTTAACTGCGTGTGGACTTATATAATTTGGTCTAAACTTCACTTGGAAGTATTTGCAAGGACACATAAAGACTTGGTATAAAAATGTCTTTGAACTCAGTGAGAAGTTTTTTGCACTCATATATTTCATTGTTTGATAATTTGCCCCTAGCCTTGTCATTTTTTGTTCTTGTAAAGTTTCATCAGTTTTGAAATTTTGTGGGGCACTTTGAATTGATGATGACATTTAATCATCTTCTATTCACATTTTCCATATGTGGGGTTGGTCATATTGCCACACGATTCTCTTTACTTTGAAATAGAATTGGAAGCATCTCAGAGTGGAGGGAGATTATGAGATCATTATTAATTATATGAAGAAGCAAAGTTACATCTCATGTATGTTGCATACTCTTCTTTTAGAGGCTAAGGAACTAGTGAAAAGATTTTAAGATATCTCTTTTGATCATATTAGAAGAGAAGAAAGGGGAACTCAATAGTAGATTTGGTAGCCAATCAAGGAGTAAATTAGAGGATAACCCATGGTAAGAGCCATAAGACCTAGAAGGAAAAGTTTTCAAATAAGACCCTTGGACTTGTTAAGGAGTAAAAAGTGTCCACATGTCTTTTTACCTCCTTGTTTGGCTCCTAGGTCCCTTAATTGCATTATATCTTCAAAACATTTCTCCCGATGCAGAATTGCCCGACACCAAGATGGAATTTGAATGTGGGCCACTTGATTTAGCTTATCCTAGACATAAACAGGACTAAAGGACCTGGGTGGTACTACCCAGGTCCCTCCCTTTAGGTTGGATCAAATTCAAATTTATTAGTGTGAGCCTTGGGCATAATTTAATAAAAACCACCTAAAATAACGTAAAATAAAATATTAAAATTAAATATATATATATATTCTATACATTTAGTTCTCCTCAATTTATTTCTAGCTTCTTATGTTAGCATCAACTAAAATTGAAGACCAAATTCCTTGTATTAAACTCAATAAACTAACATTGGGGGTGATTTTGTTGAAAAATTATTGCTCAAACCAAGAGCTGATGTTAAAGAGTTATGCCTAGTATGTAATATAAGGAACCCTAAAGTCAATAATATCATACAGACGAACACTCATTTTCATTTTTTATTTATGCCTACAAAAATATCATACATGACGTCCCTCCATTGATGCATTAAATACTGCTCCTTCAATGCACTGCTCTTTATTTTCTTGACTTTTGTATTCATTTTTTTATCCCTTTTTTTTGCACTCTTATTATTTTTTATTGCTTCTTGCAGAGTTACGATATTCTTTATATTTTTTTCCAAGAAAGATAAGGGGCTGAGCACCACCAAGGGTTTTCAATGTTTAGTTAGACTTCCCTTTTGCTCAAAAGGAATGGGGAAGGTCTACATGCAAGCTTCTATTAGGTATTTTAGGTTTGAGTACTTACTTTTTTAAAACTCAACATTCTGGTTCACTAAGACTGGGATTAGTATAAAGCTAAGAGCTTGGCTTCAATTTAAACTTATTGGTAAATTTCAAGAGGATTGATTGGCGATAAAGATGATCATAAAGAATCTTAAAGGGTCAACCTATATCTAAGCAACCTTAGACTCCTTAGATAAAAATCAAAAAGAGCATGTCACTCACTAATGCATGGTGGAACAAAATGAAGAATGTAAATTTTGTACTTTTTTATAGATTTTTTGGATTTTGACATTTTATGATTTTATGGAGTTTCTAGATACTTAAGTCTTCACCTTCCATTGTGCATAAGAGGTAAGCATTATTTTTTACATCTTCCTTAACTGCGTGTGGACTTATATAATTTGGTCTAAACTTCACTTGGAAGTATTTGCAAGGACACACAAAGACTTGGTATAAAAATGTCTTTGAACTCAATGAGAAGTTTTGTGCACTCATATATTTCATTGTTTGATAATTTGCCCCTAGCCTTGTCATTTTTTGTTCTTGTAAAGTTTCACCAGTTTTGAAATTTTGTGGGGCAATTTGAATTGATGATGACATTTAATCATCTTCTATTCACATTTTCCATATGTGGGGTTGGTCATATTGCCACACGATTCTCTTTACCTGCATGTGGACTTTACTATTCCATGGATTTCATATTTCACCAACCATATGTATGCCTTGGCTATGGCGACCACCAAGGGTTGCACATCAGCACCCCACCTAGTAGGCACCAAGTTGAAGTAAACAAAGTGAGGCAAAGTTGTGGAAGTTTGGATGGTTAATAATCGTATACCAATGCATCAAGAGATTTGTCCATGTCACCAATATTATACTTTTTATCTTTATTTCCATTTCTTAACACAAACTAACTTCATGCTGTCATAAATATATACCTTTCAAACAAGAGCAAGCAAGCCTTTATGATATAATTCCAATAATTTTTTATTCTAATGTGTAGGAACAAAAAAAAACAAGAAAAAAACTCATTGGAGGCTCATTTGGTAGAAGCAAAGGAAATTGGGGATCACATTCCAAATAAAATTTAAGTTGTTACAAAACATTTTTTCAATTGATTATAAACAAATATGTAAAACAAGCATTTCATATGCATTTCAAAACTATATTTCGAAATTTTAAATTAAATAGCACTTTGGGACATTTGTTTCTTACAATTATTAAAATAATATAACAAATAAAAGTAATACTATAAAAATAATATTCTATACACCAAAAAAAATAAAAAATTAATGCACGTATTTTAAATATTACTTTATAAAATAAAAATAATGTATCTTCTATGCACAAATTGAATTATACTATGTAACATTATAATTGCATATAATATTCTATTGGCCTAACCCTTGCACCTTCAATTGGTTGAGTCAAACAATTTTCTTATGACAATTATCCATTCAAAGGTGCCCTATGACATATCTTAGTATAAGTAAAATTATATATAAACCAAATATAAAATTTGACAGTTTGTCCAAAATCTCTCATTTCATGTGATACATCTTTTTAAAATGTTGAATGTATTTTATAGAAAAAATGCCTTAATAGAACCATACGACAATCAAATTTAAGCCTTGGGCCTAACAATTGCACCTCCTTTGGTTGCAAGTGCTAGTAATACTATTATTGATACATGGTTAGGACTAAGAAGTAGGATTTCATGTACTTTGTCATTTCTTTTTTAAGGGATTACTCCAACTGTGGTGAGTTTCTCTTTTAATATTAGAAAAATCTAATTTGAGAGTGCTTCTGGTTTCAACTATGTATGTTTTTGTTTCAACGTTTTGAATCATACTCAATGATCCGTCATCAGGAAGAGGATAGTTGAAGATTAGATGGTAGAATTGAGCTTTATAAAGCAGTTAGAGTAAGAAAGGAATGAAAAATGAAGGGCATGAGGTGAGGAGAGAAAAATAAAAATAAAACAAAAAACAAGAGAGGAGAAAGTGAAATAAAAAGAGAGGAGAAAGATACGAGAAAATTAGTGATAAAAACAGGGCATTGGAGCAACCATACAAACACACAAACCAACAAAATCTAATATTTTAAAATTACTAATACTAATACAAGTACAAATATCTATATATAAATACATACAGAAGCACATGTAAATGCATATAAGAAAATATTTATTTTAAACCTATAAATACATATATCCCCACACCCCAAGTATAATATACTATATTAAAAAGACAAATAAATGGAAAAAATACAAACGATTAAATAAAACAAACCTTTAGTAGGCATGAGTTTTCCACAATCCATGAATTAAGTATAGAGAGTGCTTCTGGATTAAACTGTGTATGCTTTTGCAAAACAAACCTTTGTAAAACAATTAAAGTCAAGACCTAAATATACATAAAATACTAAGGGATGAGGAAAAAAGGAATATACATGAACAACCAAATGTATAAAATTTGCAAACAAGTGAAAGAAGCAAACAAGAAAACAAAAAGATAAGACCCCTATCTACTGCATTAGGCAAAACCAAACCTATAAAAAGGAGAACGCCACGACTAAGAATGAAAATTTTAATCCGGCATAGACAAAAAATGCCCACACACATATTAACCTAGACATAACAACAAAAATAAATTAGATGATATATAATACAAATAGAAAAATAAACAAATACACAACAAAAATGTATGTAGATATATGATACAATATTAATTATATTATATGTATAAATATATTGTATAGAAAACCAAAACAAATAAAAATATACAAATGCAGGTATATATATATAAATTTATGTATGAAGTGTATACAAATACCTATACCTATATATAAATGTAAGTAAGGGTGTGTATATATATATGTGTGGAGGTTAGGGTTACGTTTTGTGCGTGATGAGCGAGTGAAGAAGAGGAAGGAGGTGAGGGTGGCAAAGGGAAGGTTAGGGTTAGGTTTTGATGGCAGAGGGAAAAGCTATCGTTGCAAGCTTGACGTGGATATGTCAGTGTTTCGAAAGTGTTACGCCATCATCTGCAACAAACATTTTTACAAGCAGCGGAATGCGGTGGATATGTCAGTGTTTCGAAGGTTAGGTTTTGGTTTTGATGGCCAAACATTTTTACAAGCAGCGGAATGCGGTGGATATGTCAGTGTTTCGAAAGTGTTACGCCATCATCTGCAACAAACAGAATGGCCGCGAATGTCGTAGCAGAAATGGAGGCTGCAGATCGATGGCGTTACGCTTTTGAAACAGGACATATCCACGGCCCCACGCTGCTCCTATTCCTTCGTTGCCCTTTAATGAGAGCAATGCCTTCAACAAATGACCTTCACGCTCATGCGGTGGAATATGTCTCAATCTCAAATTGATGCGTCCAACACTTCAATCTTGTTAAATCAGGTTTTGTTTTGTCAGAAAATTTGCTTAAATTTCTATATTTTAAGACTAGCTGAAAATGTGGTCACTTGCACTAAATTTTCTGACCCTCCATGGAAGGTATGTTGGAGAGGTGGGTTCTTTGCCTTTTTTCGTTTTTGTATATGCATCACACACCCACATTACAACAATGTTCCTATCTAGTATGTTTTACTGTGACTGAATCAGATTTTCAGTTGTTAATATTGATAGCCAACTTGGATGAACCTCTGGAGATCCCTGTGTTGTATGATTGGGTTATGTTGTTAGTCTCTATCACAGGTGATATTTGGATCATGAAAGGTGAAGGTATTCAATTTAGACTGCAATGCATGCAACATGTATTAACACAGTGCTTGTTTTGTATGTAGTCTAGGACTGCAGGAATTTTGGTGGACTTCTTAGAGCCATTTTCTGTATATGACAATGTCAGATGGGTGCTATTATCACCCATATTTTATAAATAGCCAATTACGTAATTGTAACTGTTAAAGTTTTAATCATCTAGCACATTCCTACAAAGGTTCAAAAATTTATCCTGGCAAATATTGGTATCATATCAAACATTGTAGTTCTGTCTACTGTTTGCTTTGCAGCTGTGTTTGTGTTTTCTTTTGTTTGTATTCTGAGACAATGGTTGACACAGTTAGTGGGTTTGTGTTTGAGCCCTAAGTTGGTTGGATCCCTTGCTGGAGAATTTAGCCCCAACCTTTGGACTTGGGTGTCATTATAAGCACGGGTTAGCATTAGAGCCCTAAGCCTACATATTCAAAATATTAAGTAGATGGCATACCACTCTACGTTCAATTCAGTTCATAAAGAATCTCAACCTACAACTTCAATATGAGTTCTGGCCACGGGAAAGTTTAGGGGCTCTTCATCCCTAAATAGGGATTGTTTTGGTAATCTTTGTCCCAAATCAATAGTCCAATCAGTAAACATCATGTATAAACTTCCTCTAGATTTAAAATTTTAGTAAAAGTTCTTAGCCAATTTGTTGAAGTTGGCATGGATTCATTGGAATTTTTTAATCATTGTTACATTATCTATGTAATATATGTTTTGATGATTTTCCAACTAATGAAAATTATGTCTAATATGGGATTTTATATAATCCTCTTTGGATTTAATCTAATTGTAAATTGTACTCAATATTTAGGAACCATTACCTTTACAATTGTTTACAATTGTTTCCTTTTGACATTGCTGGTGATTCATCTCACTTGAGTTGCCTTTGTTGACTAGCATAACATTTTTTTGTGTGTGTATTTTGATATAGAAATTTTTGTGGGTATGATAGGTTAGGTTGGAACAGAAGAATGTATGGTGCTAAGCATTTTATCTATTTGCAAGAACTAAAGTGTCTTATCTGAAAATATTCAACATTGTGGTTTGTGCTTTTGGATGGATAATCTAGATACTATCTTAGACCTATGTAAATATAGGTCTAAAATGGTAGAAAGGAGAGAAAAAGTCTCCTCGTGAGATTTTGAAGCAATAAAATGTAAAAACTAAGTTCTATGACAACATCAAGACAATGGTTACTTCATTTCACTTCACTTCACAGGATCTTTCATTCCTCGTCTATCCAAATTGCCAAGGCTGACATATTTCTTTAGTTTTGGTGAAGTAAGATTTCTTTATGCTTTTGGATTGGATTTTGAAGAGTTAGTATCTATCACTACTTTATTAGATCAACTTGGTGACACGAGGTACACATGTTGACCTTTTGATCTTGTGCATGTTGTAGCATAGAAAATACCCTATAATTTACAAGTGTATCTTTTTATTGAACCTTTTCTTGTTTGTAATTTGTAAGATTTTCATTTGGTGAATAAAATGAAAGCCAATGATACCATTCATTATTTCTCATATTTTTAGACTTCAAATCATAAATTATTAGTAGAAACTCAAATTCATGGAAATGCAATCAAGACTTCAATGAATTGTGATACTCATCTCTCAAAAGGAATTCAAAGGACATGAACATTCATGGTGATGATATATTAATGTTTTTATTTTATTTTAATTTATGTTTTATTTATGATAATGATTTTAGTTGTCTCTAGTTCTCTTTGTTTTGTGAAACCTTTTTAGTTGCTATAAGGCTATAAGTGTTGCAATCTCTAGTGTCAACAAAACACTTCTAATTGCAAAGGTGAAAATTAATCATCATTTGCACGTCTAAAACAATTTTAAATGCTATTAGTTCTATTACAAAGTTATTGATAACATTTAATGTAGGTGAAAAGTAACTAATCCAAATTCAAAATTTTAGGTGATAATATTAAGGGAGTTTTTAATAAGAAGAATGTACCAATACAATAATGTAGTACAAAATTCTCAAAACATTCTTAATGGGGTTTTGCAAAATATATCACTCTCTTTTGTGTTCCAAAACACATACCAAAAGATTACATTCCCTATATTTATTTTTTAGTAATTATGGGACCTTTTGAAAATCCATACAAGGATTCTTTTATTTTCTTTAATTGTATGGGTAGTAAATGAGAGCTTACATTGTATCAAGGGCAAATCCCAATTATGGAATGCCCCCATTTTGTATTGGACTAATTTTATGTAAAACGATTCTTAATTTTTATATTGGACTAATTTTATAGAGGATATTGTTTCCATTCTTTTGTTTATTAGATTTGAACATCTCCACATTTAGTTGAAATTATTTTAGACCTAATATAAGGTTCACTCTATTTTTGTTTACTCTGAAGAGTACTAATGTTCCATTTTGTATCTTGCATAATTTTATGTAAAACTATTCTTAATTTTTATATTGGACTAATTTTATAGAGGATATTGTTCCATTCTTTTGTTTATTAAATTTGAACATCTCCACATTTGGTTGAAATTATTTTAGACCTAATATAAGATTCACTCTATTTATTTATTGTGAAGAGTACTAATATTCCATTTTGTATCTTGCATAATTTTGTGAAGAGTACTAATGTTCCATTTTGTATCTTGCATAATTTTATGTAAAACAATTCTTAATTTTTATATTGGACTAATTTTATAGAGGATATTGTTTCCATTCTTTTGTTTATTAAATTTGAACATCTCCACATTTAGTTCAAATTATTTTAGACCTAATATAAGGTTCACTCTATTTGTTTACTTTGAAGAGTACTAATGTTCCATTGAATAATATCTTAAATATTTTCTAAATGATTTTTTACACAAAGAGGACTAAGTTACATATACAAATAAGAGTGGTAGTGGTTGAGTGTAATGTCTATTAGTTGTTCACAAAAATTCTCCATCATGTAATTTTTTTTCTTACTTTCAAAATCATCTTATATATAAAAAATTGGAGTTGCACTTCTTATTGAAAAGATAGTGGAAATTATTTGAGTTGTGAAGTTAGGTAAATTTGATTCTCACACTGTTATATGGATAGAAGGAAATGATTTTCATCTTCAAATTCATAACATGTTGCAAATTTCACAAATTTTCTCATCAAGGTGTTTTTGGGGTAGTACAATAACAAATTTCATTTGGAGGTCATGAGCATTAGACCATATTTTAGTAATGTTCATTTTTATTTTTATTTCACAATGTTAAGACTATTAGGTTTGATTTGTTATAGGATTAATAAAATCTTTGAAATATTTCACCTTTTGTTTATTACTATTTTCATTGTTGTTCTATGTTTTTTGTTTGGATTTAAGACTTTATTATATAAATACTTTTTAAATCTTCATCTTCAATATTCAATATCTAAGTTGAGTTTCAAAGTCTTTATATAACCTTTTTTTGCTAGTAAACCTAGGTTAGGCACCTAGGGTCTACAAAAATAGAGAATTGAAGGCTCAAATTTTTGTAACGAATTCACAAGACCCATCTAGACTAAAATTATCAATCTTGATCTTGTCATCTAATATATAATAGAAAATCCTTTATTTCATGGGCATAGACCAACTATCAATCCTGATCTTATCATCTAATATAGAACATACAAGCCTTTATTCATGGGCATAGACCCCTTTTGACAAACTAAGACTTGCTAAATTGACACCACATAAAGAAGGCCATCACACCCAAAAAACTATACTTGAACTTCATGGAATAATAACATCTAATATAGAACATACAAGCCTTTATTCATGGGCATAGACCCCTTTTGACAAACTAAGACTTGCTAAATTGACACCACATAAAGAAGGCCATCACACCCAAAAAAACTATACTTGAACTTCAAGGAATAATATCAAAGAACCATCTTTATGTTGGCCAAGCAAGTGCATGTGAACCAAGCCCAATCAAAGAAATCGCCAATGAAATTTCACAAATTAAATCTTGAGCTAAACCCAAACCCAATTGCAAATATATAGAATCCACATAACAAACACACAACTAATTATCAATCTATTCATAAAGCATCTAAGCATATAGCATATATGATTTTCATAACGAAAGAATCTTCCTACATAGCAATTATCAGCTTATCCCAACACAAAAATTACTTGGACTAACCCAACATAAAACCTAACCAACATAGAGTCTCACAATAAGGGAAGGGGAAATTACAATGACCCTACCCTCATAGTAGTCACAAACACATCATCCAATGTTGAAAAGAGTAGACAACAAGGTGGCAAGGCAAATTACATAGGCCCTATTGAATCCCCATGAACACATTTGCACTTATTAACTACATTTGTCAAACTTAGAAAGGGTATGGATTTTAACCAAATCCTCCACATCAAACATCCTCATAGAAAATATAATCATCAATCTTGGTATCAAGAGAAATTTTAACCAAGAAAGTTCCTTTGCTATCTCCTTCAAGCCTTTATACATGCAATTTTATTGTTCCTTTAGTATGTGAAAATGCTCAAGGTAGCAATTGAAGAAGATCTTAGCTTGATGCTCCACTTCATTAGTGTCATTATGACATAGGTAAGTGTAAAAATCCATTCGATAACATGGAGATGCAACTAAATGATTGGGCTACATAAAACTTTCCTCCTGCCTAATAATTGATCCATGTCCAAGAGCAATTTGGTCACAACACCACTTATCCCTACACAAGGTGTCCCATCCATCTCCTTGGACAATTCCCAAATCTTAGAACCCAGGTACATAGGTCTAATGGAAGAAGCCATCACTATGAAACACTGGAACCAGAGAGGATAAATCCAAAGAGGAATGTTAAAATTTTAAAAAGTTTCATTTCCAACTTATCAAATGCTATGAAACCACTTTGAGGAGTGCCTTGTACATCATTAATATGAGTGCAGGAGAAGCTTTAATGATAATGAAATCCCCCCGCCTCTAATATCCTTAGGCTCTATAGCTTAACATTTCATAATTCGGACCCAAGCATGCCACAAAACCTATATAGATGTCCTTACAGGACACCATAACCATGTATACCCCTACCATCATCTTCTTATCACGATGACCCTTACCATCCTCTCTATGGATAAAGAATTATCTCCTTTTATAGCCTTGATTATTAGTCATGTTTGGTATGAAAAGGGAGAATGACAATATCTAGAATATGAACTAGATCAAACCCTTTTCCATATAAAATTCAAGGACAAGGCTGCACCAAATCACTACCAAACAAAGGAGGTCTTAGCTATTGACCTTGAACTTTCGTATGTTATGGATAAGATTTAACTTAGTCTATTTCTCAAAACCCTAGGATAACAATGCATTAAAGCCCTATTTTTACAAAGATTTGCTTATAATGGAGAATATACGATAGAAACCTAGAAACTGATTGCACAAGGATAATCAGGTGAATGATAAAACTTGTCTCCAGAAAGCAAAGGTGTTGGAGGACCTTAGTGGTACCGCCTAGGTCTTGACTGAAGGAATTAGCCAAAGGTTCAAACTAGAAAGTTTCTCTAAATGTTATGCTGATACAAGATCTAAACACAAAAAAGGCAAAAGGACAAGGGTGGTTTTGCCCAGGTCCTTGATGAGGGAATATCTTGAAAATGTCCTCAGATCCTGAAACCCTAACCTGCATTCAGTCTTCCTATATCTTTGTATTTTCTAGATCTTGCTCCTATACCCTGCATGTACAAGAAGATAAAAGAGGCTTTGGGGGGTTGTGGTGTTTAGGGACTTGCCTCAATCAAATCTCGGGATAAAATTCAAGCTTCCCAACACCGTTTGATGATAGAGAGTGCGTGCCCTTGTGGGGGTAGATGCTGAAAACAATGATAATATGATGACTCAAATGATGAGAAACAAATAATGACATCACCTTTGTGATGAGCCCTTAGAATGATGAAGATCCTTCAACTCCTAAGGATAGATGATAGCTCCATATCTGTAACAACACACAATAACAACACACAAATTTGTTCTAAAATCACAATGAATGCTCTTTACTCCAAGTTCTCAAGTTAGCTATCTCCATCTAGGTTAATAATGAACTAAAAAACACACATATATATATGTTTTCCCGCTTATACTTGAAAATTCAAACCAAAAGAGTCGACAAGGAGAAACCTCTAGAGAGACCTGTAAGGCCGACATACATTTGAATTTGATCAAACCGCCCAAGTCCTTTAGCCCCGTTTAGGTCTAGGATAAGCTAAACCAAGTGGCCCACATTCAAATTCCATCTTGGTGTCGGGCAATTTTGCATCGAGAGAAACATTTTGAAGATATAATGTAATTAAGGGACCTAGGAGCTAAAAAGGGAGGTAGAAAGACATGTGGACACTTTTTACTCCTTAACATTTAGCCCCCACTTTAATGTGTGTACGATCTTACAATCAGTGCATGCGTTAAAGTACAGTCAACAACACATTAAGCACATCAAACACTAGAGCCAGTAGCACACCCTAAGTTTGGAAGACAATCTCTAGCCCTCAAGCTTAGGCAAAAATAAGAAGACACTTGGCAATCACGCAAAACATGAAGAAAACAGTATAGTAGGACACACTATATGGAGAATACATGAACAAAGACACACAATACATGAAACATACAGATGCAGTTAAGAAATACACAAAGAATAGACATAATTAAATAATTACACAATGCTAACACGCAATGTGGGGAGCTCAACGCTACGCGTCACCATCAAAACACACGATGTGGGGGGAGCTTATCGCTATGTGCCACCACAAAATACACAACATGAGGAGGATCTCATCGCTACGTACCACCACAAAACTTATAGAAAAACATACATAATACACGAGCATCGTAGAGTGTGTCATCGACCCATTATATGTCTTATACATAGCAAACATGGGCAATGGGGAGGAGCTCGTCGCCATGCTTCGCCATCTAAGATGCCAAACACACCTGACGGTGAGGTGCTCATCACCATGCTACAACGACTACCAAAAACATTCTTAAGGGTGACTAACTCAAGACCTGACCTTTCCTCCTGTGAGAGGACTTTTTCAAAAAAGATGTGCAACCACTCAAACGAATACACAACCCCACCTTCCACAGAAGATCTTTCAAAAATGAGTCATGCAATCTCCTTGGAGATACACACAACTCCACCTGCATCACGGAGACGCCTTACAATGAACAAAAGTATACAACTCCACTTGCATCACGGAGATGCCTTATGGTGAAAAGAAAGCATGTGCACACATATTCAAAGTATACAACTCCGCCTACATCACAAAGATGCCTTATAGTGAAAAGGAAGTATACACAACACATTAATCAAAGTATACAGCCTCTCCTACATCATGGAGATGCCTTACAGTGAAAAGGTAGTATACGCAACACACTTTATCACAATATCTAAGATATCCAAGCATTTAACACAATATATGCCCCCACTTTAATGCCCCACTAGGAAACCCCAGAGAACAGCTCAACTATGATATACAAAAAGGATAAATTTTTTTAAGGAAAGAAATAACAAAGAAATGTAAATCTTATTTATTCATAACATCAGGTTAAGCTTTATCCTCTAGGGATTCCATGACTGCATTACTACCAACTATTAACATGATCTAACCAACATTATGAATTAACTAACAACCATGGTTCATTCTAAATCTAATTACATTAATTGAATAGACACATACATTTCCATATTATAATGTTAGATAAGTGATAAAAGCACAACCACCTGACCATGTGGAACCCTAAGGTCCACCCCCTATGCTAGGAGATAACAATAAGGTCCCACTAAGAAAACAACCAAGAAGACAATAGGCTAACAGGTGCAAGGACTACACATGACTCAAATACAACACTGGGCAACAAAGACATCACAAGCAACATAAACATCACTTCCAGAGGCATTCACAAAACAAAGGGGAGAACACAACTAGAGAATGCTAGATTACCTTAGGGATGAGTGTCATCGCATGGTCCTAGCATGGGTTACCCTGATAGTCTCTAGCTAGACGTCAGCCCCCCATCCATGCGTTACCCTGAGAGTCTCTCGCTAAGTGCTGACCCCCATCTATGGTTATCCTAATAGTCTCTCACTAGATGCTGGCCCCATAGGGTGACACATGCAGAACCAACATTCCTTTCACGAGGACAAGGAAGTTGATTTTACCAACCACGACCTTCTCATCTCATCCTTAGCCTGAATGAGCACTACAGGCATGAGTGAGGCATCCAATTATCTTGATTAATGTGAAAACTACCCAACCCTCTAAATTTATTATTAAGTTATCATTGGATTAACAACTTCCACATTTGGGTTACCCTGGCAAGCCACTTTGGTCACCAACCCCACATTGAAAGCCACTCCTGCTTCATTGCATTCAAAGCCAAAAACAAAACACAAGCATGACCTATCACATTTCTCATCATGATACATTTACAACACAAAATATACATTATTTCACATTACATAGAGCAAGGCATTACCCATCTTGCATAGTTATCGTAACCACATGAATAGGTACACTGAGCAACCCATTATCCATCTTACACAGTTATCATAACCACATGAATAGGTACACTAAGCAAGGCATAAACCATCTTGCACATATATCATACCAACATGAATAGGAAGCAATACTTCAAGAATACAATTCATTCAACTCACATGATGCACTCATAGCCAACCCCCACTCAATCACACCCTCCTAGGCCTCTAGAAACCATTTCCCCAAATGACACAAACACTTGACACCATTAAAACACAATGGTCACACATCACATTCACTTTCCAATGCACATCATAAACCAAGATCTCACAAATGCAACATATGGTCTGATGCACTAATAATGGGTCTTAAAGAATGCAACATTAATTCCAATCATGGTCAATCATCCAACAAACATAAAGTGAATCTATCTCAACAATGCAGAACAATATTATTCTAACTACTAGTAGCAGTTACTAATATGATCAAATGATATATGTGTCCATGAGTATCAATATTTTAACTAATAATTCTCAAGACTTATTTTAATTTCATTTAATTAAAATAATTTCGAACAACATGCAAATAACCCTAAGGAATACAAATTAAACACAACAATTATTTACACTATTTACACTTATGTAGATTTCATTTATAATCTAGACAATTTTATAAATACTATTAAATATAACTATATAAGCAAGGCTAAAAGCCTATAATATTAGAATGTTATAAATATCTTACACTAGATAGAATCACAAGATACAAAACCCGAAGCTACAATGAAAGAACCTTGTTCTAAGTTTAGCTTGAGAGGAAAGAAATATAGAAAAACAAAACATTCCTATAAATATAATATCTTCATCAAATCTACCACACTTTTAACCACATGAATATGATAGGATCAGCACAAAATGAATTTGTTGAGAAGGCTTTAGAAGCTACCAACAATGAAAAATGTGAAAGCATAGACAGGGCACATAGACTGATTGGTAGAATGCCTCAAAGAGAGTCATGTGATGAAAGCAATGATCGTAGGATATGCACAAAATAAATTTGTTGAAAAATCTCAAAAGAACCTAGTTTGAAAATATAGAGTTATTGGTTGCGCAACTAATTGTTTTAACAGAGACGAAACGGGTGAGAGGTAGACAGTCACAAAATATTCATATCTCAAAAATGACAAACTGGGTATGACTAATTTTTGGATATGATTTAGATATTCAGGTCATGCACCATATATAAAACAATTAGAAAAACTCAGTTCTTAAAAATAAAGTTATGGCTAATGCAACAGACTGCTAAAACAGAGACGAAATGGGTGAGAGGTAGACAGCCACAAAATATTCATATCTCAAAAATGAGAAACTGGGTATCACTAATTTTTTGCTATGATTTAGATATTGAAGTTGTAGACCATATATAAAACAATTAGAGAAACCCAGTTTGTAAAAATAAAGTCATGGCTAACACAGTAGACTGTTAAAATAGAGACGAAATGGGTGAGAGGTAGACAATCACAAAATATTCATATCTCAAAAATGAAAAACTAGGTATGGCTGATTTTTGGATATGATTTAGATATTCAGGTCATACACCATATATCAAAAAATTAAAGAAACCCAGTTTGCAAAAATAAGGTTAGGACTAACCCAATAGACCGGGTTCAGAAAATGTAGAAGAAAATTCACAGAATATTTCACTAAATCTAATGCAACAATAAATCAGTTTCATATCTTAGTCCATACTTAGAATATTGCTTCAATCACATCTTCACAAATTTCCTACCTCGCATCCATTTTTCCCCAAGTCTGTTCTTCTGGAAACTATGGTTTATGGTTCCAAAAGAAAAATGAAAACTTCCTGAGAGAGAGAGAGATCCCCAAAACATAAAACATATCCTCCATTTGAAATGCATGCTCCTCCTCAAATTATGTCTTAAGATTTCAAAAATAAAGTTGAGCATGCATAACCAGCCCCATAATTTCTTCCAGAAGATTCTCTTTTTTTTACTTTCTTACAATTTGTTATTTTTAACCAAACAATAATATTATTGTTTGTTGTAATGGGACCTTATGTCATCTCCGTTCAACATTTTCCATTGGGTTTAAGGCACGCTCAGACCTGTCAATTCAAGTGGAGTTGATGCCTGATACCTACAACCTGGAGCAACCAAAAAATGGTCAAACATATAGATGTATATATAATCATACAATCAAACACACCATGAAAGGAAATCGCAGCATAGCAGGGTACTCACGCATGAGTAATGCGACACTGTTCCTCTCACAAATGTACATCAAACAAGTAACCACATCATGCACAATAATTAGTATCTGATCGACTAGATAAGAAACATCATCAAATAATCATGTGATGCACATAATAAGATTGATCAACATAATCAATTAAGTCCATAAAGTTGTCATAACATATTCATAACTTAAGTAAATATCAGTGTTGCAACAAAGATTATCAATAAAACATACTAACTGTCATATGAAACAACATGAGGATAATTAGGAATGTCACCAACATGAATGTAGTATCTACCAACATCATATAACGTACAACATCAACTGTCTGACATACCCTAAATATTCCTATTATTTTACCTTCACTTTCATGCTCCTTAGCCAGACCACCTGCACATCCAAGGTGAGAATGGAGGGGCACTACACCCACCTTAAAGTGATCACTCCTACTTTCCAGTAGTATTCACATTTAAGGTAAGGTTGAAAACACACGAGGGAACAAGAGCTTTCGCAAAGCCCATGCCCCAAAGTGAGACATGCTTACAATTGCCAAATTATTCCCAACAATCACAATAGAAACACATCAATATCATTTGTTAAGAACCATTAATCAACAATATGCATGTATACGAATGATCACGGAGATCAAAACAAACTTCAGTTAGAGAATCTAAGCTAAAATAACAACCAAATCAACATAGAAATAAGGCAACATGTCTTTCAAACAAACTAAGGCTATACTTACGAATTTGGAACCGAGTATAGCCATGAGGTTATACTTTAGTTATCTCGTAACCGAGTGTAACTACAAGGTGAGACAAAAGCATTCCAAAGTGCATAGCAACATATTTAGAGTATTGCAAAGGTTTGTTACAACAATTTCACAACACAATACATGATCACATCATGACACAAAGTGATTCTACTAGTCAAACGTCAATAAAAAATTATCCCTTTCTTCATATATGGACTAGGTCCATTTTCTTGTTTTCTTGTTTTAGGGATGCACGATCCTTATCAGAAGTGTATATTTGTTGTCATCATCTGTTGACTAGTAGAGCCACAAATACAACAAAAGAATGAAATCATGAAAAAAGAGAGAGGAGACAAAAGTGACATAGGACCACAACGTGGAAGGATGCCCCCAAATCACCCTCTACAACATTATGCCCCCAAGGCACCACAAACAACAATTGCAACAAGAGAAGTGTACAAGAATAGAGAAACAAATAGAAGGAATGTCACAGTGTATGCGGTCCCCTTGTATCCTTCACCTTATAAGAGTATCAAGGGTCATCCAAGGAGACCTAAACAAACATTTAATACCACACATGAGAACACAACACAACAACATATATATACCTAAGAGGAGGCCAAACTCATGAGCATCTTGGAGAGTTGCTCCATCAAATGTGGTGGAATGGGTGAGAAATTCATACCTGTAGTCGCGTGGTGCTTGATTCACAAGATTTTGTATGTTTGAAATCTTTTGATGCTTGTGGAGAGGTGAATCATTACCTTTTTCGATAGACTTTGATGACTCATGCATTGTTCTTTTTCTTTCTTTGTTTAAGCATTCTCCTACATGGATAACTTTTTCAGGGTTATCCTTCTCCATCAAGACGTCAACAATCTTTTTATTAAGTAAAGTACTGCGGTGGAGGAGGTTAGAGGAGGACGATGATTTCGTGGGATCTTTGTTAGATGCCAAGGTATCATTTGATGAATAAGTGTTTCTCTTAAAATATGCTTCTACATTTAAACAATAGGAAAAACCACAATTGTAATGATAACGGGGCAAATTGTCATAAGCTCCCATGAATTCGGCTAATGTTTCATATGTTGAAAAAGTATCTAATGGGATATTTCCTAGTGGACAATCTATGTCTATCATCTCAGGATATATTGAAATGATTGTTGGACTTGTTGATATTATGTTGACATTAAGAGTAGGATGATGGTAAGCTTTGGTAGGCTTCAAAGGATAGTATCCAATACTAGCTGAAGATCTATGTGTAACAACTTCTAAGGGTACTTTGATTCCTTGTTGTTTTATGCCACAACCATTACCTACGTAGTTACAATTTTTGTAAAGGATTTGAATTCCAAGACCATAGAGAGACACCATCTCTTTATAAGAAGGTGAGGCCTCATATGTCTCATATTCTATAGTGTAAATAAGAGTATTGTCTTTATTTGTTACTAAAGAGACTTTAGGTTCCTTAGTATTTCCAAAGATTTTTTGGATGAGATCAAGGCAACTTTTGATGTTTCATGGTTAGCAAGTTTATATTACCCCATAAAGCCATGAGTAAAATATAATGAACCCCAATCGTCACCAAGAAGTGCATTCGATGGTGATTTAGAATCTTGCACAACATTATCTGTGGCAAGATGTATTTATGAATCAACTTTTAAGTTATCGAGAGGTTTCTAAATGACAACTTATTTTTGCACCTCAGCTTGTAAACAACTTTCCAGATTCGGGTCCACTTCAATGGTTTGAAGTTTATTTGCACAAATAAACTTTATTGATCAATGAAGGGTAGACAAAACTACCCCCATGGCATGAATCCATAGTCTACCAAGAATGATATTATATGAAAGCGCACTGGGCATGACATGGATAAGGGTAGATAATGTCATAGATCTAGCCTTTACGATTAAAGTTATGGTACCCAGTGATTGTCTACCAATGTTATCAAAGCCACAAATGTTAAGTTAATCCGATTTTATTAAAGATGTGTGAATCTTGATTTTATGTAACAAATCAATGCCACAAACATTGAGACCCAATCCATTGTCAATCATAGTTCACTTTATCAACTTTTTATTTATTATTACAAGATTACAAGAGGGTCATATTGGTTTTGAACTTCAATTGATGGTAATTCGTGTTGTTGAAACAAAATATCCATTTTTGTTGCATGCATATAGTCTAACAAAGTTACTACATCATTTGGCTTAACAACAGGTGGTACAATCACCTTTTGTAAAGCTTCTTGGAGCATTATGTGGTATGAAAGTGATGTTTGTATGAGTTCCCATAGAGAGATCTTAGCGGGAGTAGCACAAAGCTGCTTAACAAGGTCATAATCTCGACCAACATTATGAGTAAGACAAGGTGGTTGGGGAAGCATAAGTTGAGAAGTTGGTAAAGTGATCGAAATGTTTGACTGTTGTTTACTTTGTTTATTATTTAATGTATTGTATGTGTGAGCAACCACATTGTAGTTGGGTTGTTGTGACACATTTTGATACACTTTGATTTTCACTTGTTATATGCTTAGCGTAGTTATAAATGTAACAAAGAGGTCAAGATGAATTCAGAAGATCTCTTATAGTGAGCACCAGTTTCATTTTTTCTTCAGGCACATGTGAGAATGCAGGTGGACAACTATTTTCGGTTTCACAGGTTGTTCTTGAGATCTTGGAACATAAATTGTGTTTACTAATCTTTGAAGGAACAATGGTTTTGGAGTCATAGTGGAATGTTCCATAGAGATAAATTCATAAAGGGCTTCATCTAGCATATCAGAATCATCACTACTAAATGACTCATCATATGCATGAAAGTTTTGTAAAAAGAGATCAAACATTGTGACATATTCTACTTTATCCAAGGCTTGAAATTCACAATGTCCAAATGTAAAAAGTATGAATTTTGGAATCAAGGATGTGAAATGATGAAAGATTACTATGAAAAATCAAATTTCATGAATGTTTGATGCAACTAATGCATGAGAATTTTTAAAACCCTAATGCAAAATTTTACCAAAATGCAAGCTTTTTGAAGGCCTAAATATGCACCTTTTTCAAAATTATGCAAGATTTTCAAATGAATATTGATGAATATGTAATAAATCAATGTAAGATCTCATTTGAATAGTCAATAAGATGCAAATGCTCGAAGCTACTTGTTCACAAAAATGTTTAGTATGAAAAAGGATAATGACAATAACTAGAATATGAACTAGATAAAACTCTTTTCAATATAACATTCAAGGAAAAGGTTGAGCCAAATCACTACCAAATGAAGGAGAACTTAGCTACTGACCTTGAACTCCTATATATTATGGATAAGATTTAACTTAGTCTTTTTCTCAAAACCCTAGGATAACAATGCATTAAAACCCTATTTTTACAAAGATTTGCTTATAATGGAGAATATACGCACGAAACCCAGAAACTGATTGCACAGGGATAATCAGGGGAATGATAAAACCTATCTCCGAAAAGAAGAGGTTTTAGAGGACCTCAGTGGTACCACCCATGTCTTGACTGAAGGAATTAGCCAAAGGTGCAAATTGGAAAGTTGCTTTGAATGTTGTCTTGATGCCAGATCCAAACCCAGAAAAGGTAGAAGGACAAAGGCGGTTCCAACTACTTCCTTGATGAGGGAATATCCTAAAACTATCTTCAAATCCTAAAACCCTAATCTGTATTTAGTCTTCCTATAGCTCTGTATTTTCTAAATCTCACTCCTGTAACCTCCACATAAGAATATAAAAGAGGGTTTGGGGGTTATGGTGTTTAGGGGCTTGCCTCGGTCAAATCCCAGAATTGCATTCAAGCTTCCCAACACGATTTGATTAATAGAGAGTGCTTACCCTCATGGGGCATAGCATGAAAACAATGATAATGTGATGATTGAAATGATGAGAAACAAACAATGATATCACCTATGTGATGCGCCCTTAGAGTGATGAAGATCCTTCAACTCCTAAGGAAGGATAGATGATAGCTTCATATCTACAACAACACACAAATATGCTCTATAATCACAATGAATGCTCTTGATGCTCTTTACTTCAAATTTTCAAGTTAGCTATCTCCATCTAGGTTAATAATGAACTCAAAAACACACTTATATATGCTCTGCCGCTTACAATTGATAATTCAAACCAAAAGAGGCAACAAGGAGAAACCTCTAGAGAGGTGTAAGGCCGACATACATTTGAATTTGATCCAACCTAAAGGGAGGGACCTGGGCAGTACCACCTTGGTCCTTTAGCCCTATTTATGTCTAGGATAAGCAAAATCAAGTGGTCCACATTCAAATTCAATCTCGATGTCGGGCAATTCTGCATCGGGAGAAATGTTTTGAAGATATAATGCAATTAATGGACCTAGCAGCCAAACAAGGAGGTAAAAAGACATGTGGACACTTTTTACTCCTTAACAAGTCCAAGGGTCTTATTTGGAAACTTTTCCTTCTAGGTCTTATGGGTCTTACCATGGGTTATCCTCTAATTTACTCCTTGATTGGCTACCAAATCTACTATTGAGTTCCCCTTCGTTTTCTTCTAATATGATCAAAAGAGATATCTTAAAATCTTTTAACTAATTCCTTAGCCTCTAAAAGAAAAGTATACAACATACATGAGATGTAACTTTGCTTCTTCGTATAATTAATAATGATCTCATAATCTCCCTCCACTCTAAGATGCTTCCAATTCCATTTCAAAGTTGTCCTGAGACCCCATAACATGGCCCTTTCCTAAACCACATTGTACATGAAAGGAAAAAAAAGAACATAACTTTGATCATGCTCTTTCTAGGAAGCCTACTCTATTTCTACTACTAGTTCTACTAATTGGAAGATCTCTATTATGGCAGAATAAGTTAAAAATACATTTTCTACTGATCTCTTAGATGGGGATGTGAGACAAGATTGATTTGTAGTAGCATATGATGTCATTCTCTATACAAATAGAATCTTCCTAGTTCTTGAATCCTGAATGAAGGAGAAGATTTTAAGGGTTTTTCATGATGCATCGTTAGAAAATCACATAAGATTATACAAGACCTATAGGAAAATTAGGGAAAGGTTTTCATGGAAGGGCCTAAAGAAGGATGTTCTCAATCACTTTATGGAGGGGCTAACTATGTATGCACACTTCTTTTTCATTCCTTCATATTTCAAAGCACATTAGGTGGTAGATTTCTTATTCAGAGAAGTGTTTAGGCCAATGGATTACATAAAAATATCATTAGTGATAAAGATAGTAGATTGTTTAGATCCTTTTTGTAAGAATTATTTTATTTGGCCCAGATAAAACTCATTCTTTCCACAAGCTAACATCCACAAATAGATGGACAAGTAGAAATAGTGAATAATTAGGTTGAAGGCTACTTGAAAAACTATGATACAACACTACCCACCACATGTGCATTGCTATGTCTCTATCCATTGTATTTTATGGCTATGATGCATTAACCTTTACTTATTCAATATTCATAGATATCCTGGTGTCAATAGATAGTGACTTAGTGAAGTATAATTATGACATATTGAGATTACTCAAAGATCACCTCCAACAATCTCAGAATCAACTAAAAATATATATAAATCAAAACCGCATACAGAAGTCATTTAAAGTGGGAGATATGACCTTCCTCTAAGATTGTAAACCTTATAGGCAAACCCCCATCAAAATTAGTGGAATTTAAAATCTCAAACAACGCTTTGATTTCTCTTACAAGATCTTGAGGAGAGTTGGTGAAGTTGCATCTGAGAATTGGAATTACCGGAATATAGTAGGATTCATAAGTTTGCCCACGTGTCTCACCTCAAGAGATCCCTTGGACAACATATCACACTACTGGTGGATTTTCCACCATTGGATGATAACCCTACCATCATAGAAATCACAAGAGCATCATCCAATATTGAAAACAACAAGGTGGTAGGGAAAATTACACAGGCCCTATTGAACCCCCATGATCACATTTGCACTTATTACATTTATCGAACTTAGCAAGAGGAGAGATTTCAACTAAATCTTCCGCATCAAACATCCTCATAATAAAGAGAATCATCAACCTTAGCATCAAGAGAAAGTTTAACCTTAAGTTCCTTTGCTATCCTTCAAGCCTCTGTGAATGCAATCTTCTTTTTCCTTCAGTATGTGAAAATACTCAAGGTAGCAATTGAAGAGAGACAAGTCATGCAAATTTTGGAAATATTGATAGAAATATGAAGAAATATTTCTCCACGCATTTACTGATCGTAGAGGCATTAAGGAGGGATCTAGAATGATGAAAATTCAATTAAAAGAAGGTACAAAACCAAAGAGGAAAAGAACATATATATTAAACCCTAACATGAAGACAATAGTCAAAGCAAACTTGGATGATATGTTGGCAACTGATATAATCAAGTCGATAGGAGATGCTAATGGATTGGCCCTATGGTTGTGCAATATAAGAAAAAAGTGAGATGAGGATTTGCATTGACTTTAGGGATTTAAATAAGGCTTGTATCCATGATCCCTTGCCTAGTTTGGTCACAGAGGAAGTCTTAGTTTTATAGCTAGTAGGGAGCTCTAATCGTTCACCAATGGCTTCAAGAAGAAGATCAACCTAAAACAACATTTAAACCAAATGGAGGTCTTTTATGTACAAGGTGATGCCATTTGGCTTGAAAAATGCACTTGTAGTATTTAGTACAGACTGATTAAAGATCACGTACAAGTACTCCACACGATGCTAGAAAGATACAAAAGCTTTTAAATCTCATCCAATATTAAGAAATGTTTATTTGTGATACCATTTGGAACATTTCATGGTCACATTATATGTAGGCAAGGCTTGATGGTAGACCCATTGAAGGTAGAAATAATTTTGAATATACCACCTCTTAAATAGTCAGAAAAGTATAAAACATTTCAATGGATAGAACAACTCTAGGAGGAATTTGATACACTTAAAAATTAGATAACAAAGGCTCCAACTCTAGTGTTTCTTAATGAATTATGAAACAACAAAGGCTCTAACAATGGTTCATGCACTAAAAAATTTCTTTACCAACCGCAAGCAATTAAAATACTTGATGAATACGCTAGTGATATAGGTAAAATTTGTAGATGGTGTTACTCTTTTAGGAGTTTGATGATGAATTGAGTAGCTTAAATTTATTTAGAGTAAATGTAGTACTAGAGGAGCTCACTGAAGTAGCACAGTTACTATCCATAAGCCAATTCCTAGAGATCATCTCCAAAAATGAAAGGAATAAACTATTGCAATGGTCACTATCATACATCTTAATTGAAGGAGAATTACATATTATAGGAAGAGGTGATATTATAAGGAGAGTAGTGCTTCAACATGAATGGGAAAACATCTTAAGATATGCCCGTGAGGGGATATTAGAAGGGCATAACTCCAATGAGCGAACAACAATAAAGTGATGTTGGCAGGATTATGGTGGCCCACATTATTCAAGGATGACAATTTAATATGTGAGGATGGGTGATGTGTCTTAGAGGATAGGAAGTCCCACCACATTAGATGATATGCCACCATTTCCTATATTAGTACAAACACCTTTTCACAAATGGGAAATTGAATTCATTAGACCCATAAATCCTATAAGGAAGATAAGGTAGAAGAACAATTTCCTACACTATTATTAAGAGGAGGCTTATGCAAAAAAACTCAGCTCAGATCTGAAAATGATTTTAAAGTCCTACAATGCTCAATGCAAGTGTAATTTTAAGGATGATTGAGTGAAAATGCTAGTTTTTGTTGAAATTAGCTAAATGTAAGTGCAAATTTTTGAGATATGAATGCAAAAACACACAAGAATGCAACACTACAAAAAAAAAGATTTGAATGAGTGCCTAATATGAGTAGTAAAATTTGAAACAAGATTTTAGGTACAAACCCTAGTTTTTGAAATCACTAGGTTATGAGAAAAATACAAAATTTCAATCAAACCCTGGCAATTTTAACATGAAAATGCAATGCAAAGATTGTAATATTATGAATTTATGTAATTTATATCATATTTGATGTAAAAATTAGAGATTTGATGAAATGCAATGAAATTAATGCAAATTATGACCTAATGGAAGCCTTAGAAAGAATTTTTTTTCAAAAATTTTCAAGATCTATAGATGTAAAATGATGTAAAATAATATGTATGAATGCAAGTCTAATATATAATAGTCAACAAGATGCAATGCTTAGAAAAAACAGGTTCACCAAAATGTTTAGTAAGAAAAGAGGGAAGATGGGATTGATTGATTGTTTGATTATATCCTCCTTTCACCACTAACATTCAAGGACATTTAACTAAGTTCAATCACAAATTTTGCAAGAGGATTCACCTACAGGTTGGTTTTCACTTGTAATGATAGGGAAATTAAGAAATTGTTGATTAATGTATTAATTTAATGCTCGATTATGCTTAAAACCCTAATTATGTAAAATCATAAATAAACGGATGAATCCCAACAAATGCTTGCACATAGAGATGTAATATTCAGAGTAGATACATATTAGGTTTTGATATTCAAGATTTGGAAAAGTCAGGGTCTAAAGAGTAGGTGCCCATGCCCAAGGTGGCAACTTCTTCAAGGATTTCTAGAAAATGTTCGCTATTCTTCACCACTGTCGCAGAGATTTTTAGGTCTGCAAATCTGGAGGGCTTCAGGGCAGGTGCCTAAGCCCAGGCATTGCTTTTTCCTTCTGATACAGAATCTCCACACTCTGTCACAGCCTCTTGCAACTCCACTCCAAAAAATATGACACTTGTTAGCTGCAATCATAAGGAATGGGGTTGGGGGTTGTGGTGTTTAGGAGCTTGTCCCAGTCAAGCCCCAGAATGGCATAAAGATTGTGTATCCCTATGAGATAGATGAAAAAACAAATTGATAAATGATTGATTTAACACAAATAGATATAACCTCAGAGGTGTAGCTCGCATGTAGATGAAAATCTTTCAACACATGAGAAGATGAAGCCAAATCCGCATAACAAACACAATAACAAGACAAGTATGCTCTGCAACAATGAATGATTTGAATTCTCTAAAATCATAAGTTCACCAAAAGTTCATAATCAGCTTCTAGTTTGCAAATGAAACCCTAAACATGCTTATATATGCATTCTCTCTACAGATTTCATAATTCAAACTTACGATGTCGGCAACGAAACCTTTTAACGATCACATAATTGACATTTAAAATTTAGGTCCCAACCAAATAAGGCAGGGCTAGGCCATGAGTGCCCAAGCCCTAGGCCTCATTTTCAAGCAAAATCAAGTTCAACAATGTCCCCTTAGCCCCATTTGACATGGGTTTCCAGGGATTTTGCATCGGGAGTTAAAATGAACATGCATGATTAAATCTAAAGGACCTGGGAACTAAACTTAGGAGGTAAAAGTCCTAGGGGGACATTTTACAATGTAACACCTACATCCAAAGCCTTGTTCACTTATGAAGGAGTTGGATCAGGTAGAGCACACACATCTTTCATAACTAAAGCCTCATTTGATTCTAAAACAATCAGTAACTAGGAGGATAACTCCATAGCCAATTGACCATCCTGCACACTCACTAGAGGAAAATTTACAGTATCATTTTCCTCCGACAAGGCTACCCCCAAAGACCCAACCCCAAAAGGTATCTCCACTAGAATTCCCTCCTCATGAACTAAGTCCTCCAAAGCATCAAACTGATTAAAGACCCCATCAATTTCTCTATCCTTGAGGGTTCTCTTAAGACCTCTTCCCCTATTACATGGCTTAACTAGAGTAAATCCCTCCTTGTCTGCAACCCCAACAACAAAAGGAGCCTTCCCTTTATCATTCTTAGGACTAGAGTTGGAAAGCATTAGTTGCAGCTGATGCCTTAGTGAAGCGAGGGCATTTCCTTTGCAGATGCCCATAATTAGGATAGAGCTAAGATCTAAAAGGAAGGGTTTCATAGTAAGTTGCTGGATCCAAGAAAAATTTCCACAGAATCTAGCAAAGGGTTTGTTTTGGAGTAAAAAGGAGGGGTTTTCAATTTCAATGGATGTGTGGGTTAAATCCTCTTTTTACTACAAACATTCAAGGACATTTCAATCGAGTTGAATCACACCTTTTGCAAGAGGATTCACCTACAGGTTGGGTGTCACTCGTAACATCGTGGAAACTCAAAAAATATCAATTAATGTATTACTTCAATGCCCAAAATTGTTCAAAACCCTAATTATGCAAAATCAGAAGCAAATGGATAAATTACGACAAATGATCGCAGACCAAGATAGTAGACAAGGATTAGTTACTCACCATTTTTTGAAGTTAATGATACAAAATATTTAGGGACACTGACACTCACGCCCTAGTCCAATGTGGTGTTTTCTTCAAGGAATTCAGGACTTCTCTCAACACTTATGATCATTGTCTGTCCGTTTCTATCACAGAAGATGCGGAGGACATTGGCACTAGTGCCCTTGTCCAAGGCAGGGTATTTTCAAGATGTTGGGACTTCTTCATATGCTAATTGTCATTGTCACAATGATTTCTATGTTTGTAACCTTAGAGGACACTATCACTAGCATGCTTGTCCAAGTAATGCTTTTCTCCAGAGATCTAAAATCCTTATCTTCTGCAACCTTCCTCTGTAACTCCAGTCTACGAAATCCAATACTTGGAACCTGGAATCACAAGGAGTGCGGTTGGGGGTTGTGGTGTTTAGGAGCTTGCCTTTGCCCAGCTTGGATCATCCCATTGTGTTTCACCTACCATCACATCGCTAGTGCGCTCCCCCAGCATGAATCCCTCCATCAATGCAGCATCCCATACCTGCCTAGCCCGCCCACATGGTTCCCTAGGCCTCTCTTCCAAGGGTTCCTAGAGTGGGTGGATTGTCTCCATGGCATAAGTAGGTGTGTTCCCTTGGCATATCTTTGACTGTTCAACCATCAACAGCTCCATCAACTTCTGGACTGGATCAACCGAATCAGAATAAAATATAGAAGAAGCCCTTTCTATATATTGCTGAATCTCCATCTCTGACTAGCTATGATGCTACTGATGCTCCCCTTGCCCATGATGGTGGAACTACTCATCCTGGATCAACTGCTCACATAAAATAAACTCGGTCAACTGGTCGACTAGGTCAACTTGATCTCTATCTAATAGTTAGATCTCAATATATTGAGTCTCGATCTGTAACTGGCACTGGGTTGACTGAATAATTTAGAGAAACGAGGTCGGTTGACCCCCTCTTTTATATAATTCCTTCGCTATCTTTGTAGTGGGAACTGGAACTCGGTTGGGTAGACCCATGACTCAATCTCCAACCACTATCTATGCTTCTCCCTCCACCTCTGATGCTTTGGCCTTTACTCTCGATGCCATCCATTATCCCGCTATGACCCTCGCTCCCATAGCCTTAGTCACTATTTCATATGGCTCTGTTGCTTGAGGAGCCTCTGCCCCCACAGCTATTGGTTGTGCTGCTGTTCCCCCCTACCATTTCCCATTGCTCCTGCCTCCACCTCCACTGTTGAGTAAATGAGGTCAACTTCTGGGTTCCTATCCTGATTCAATATATCTGCCCCCTCCTGGTGCAGGAGCACCCGCACATGATCAGGATATAGGTCCGCATGATGACATACATGATCAGGATGTAGGATAGTTATCATCATGCTGACGGGATAATCTATTTTTAGTATGTTTGACTTATCATGTAATAAGGTCCACTGTGACCGATGCTATGTAATAGTTCAGCATAGGAGTAAGTGTAGGCAGTTAGAGATCGGGATAAGAGAGTCTGAGCTGTCCTCTCTCCCAGCCGCTTGGAAGCTCCCAGCCGCTGGGAAGTGATGTTAGTAGTACTCGAAGGATTTGTTATATATACCTTCGGTCTGTAGGGTTTAGAGATATAGTTTGATATAGTGGTGGTATTGATGTCCTGGTGTTGAGTAGATATTCAGGAGAGCAGTTCAAACATTGTGAAGCTGTATTCAGGACATTGAATTTCAATTGAATAAGATCTCGTCTTTTGCGTTATCTGTTTGCATCTGTGTTGATTTCCTTTCCGTTTTGCAAGCTAATGACCACTTTCAACCCTTCCACCGGTTGATCCTGCAAATCGGTGGAATGGTCCTGTATCATAGCTTAGATTGCATTTGTGTTTTCTGTTTGTGCATTGCATTGTTCAGGAGATCTGTTAGAAGCATGCTGTAAATCAGCCTAGCATCCTCATGTGCTAGGTCTAGAAGATAACCTGTTAGATTTTGGTTTGGAGGTGATCCGGCCCGGTCGTCACATGATCTTTGTGAAATTATGCGGTCGTGAGTGCTTCATGCAGTGGAAGGATACACAGGAGTCTGCATGTGCGTTTCCAGTCGGAACGAGCCGCAACATCATCTGCGAATCCATCGCCATCAGGATCGGGTCATGAAGTTGGTGAAATTTGCATGTTGCAGGTGCATCATGATGTTTTGAGTTGGATATATACTCAGTGTATATATCGCAGTCAGGATCATCTCTCGGGGAAGGTCATCATCCGCATATCGCTAACGGATGCGGGTGTGGAAGTTGAGTTTTTGGCTAAGTGTTGAAGAGTTCATCAGGATGATGTGTGACGTCATCGTCATCAGGATATTAAGAAATCCCTCTATGCGGGTTTATCCTGTTGTCGCTAAGTGGAAAGGTATCGGCGTAGGCAGGAAGTTGTATTAGCATCATCAGGAGGTTTCGAGGAACCGGATGTTTAATATCATGATGTTGTTGCTTGTATCGTCGGGCAGTGAAGCATCGAAGGTAAGTTGTTGAAGTGGAACGTCATCAGGCTATTTGGACAACCGGATATTTGGATATCCTGCTGACGAAGGTGATATTGAATATCATGATGATGCCGCTTGTATTTGGCACCCGATGAACAGTGCAACCGGAGGATGTTTGCGCCCGCTGATTATCATGATGATGATGATAGGCGACCAACGAAGGAGGTAAATAGTAATCGACAGGAGGATATTTGCGATCATCAGAAATATGATGATGCTGTTGAAATGTGATGATGCTGTTGGTGTATCTAGGAAATATGATGATGATGTTCAGCCGATAGAGAATTTTATCATGCTGTTTGTATTGTTGGCTACTCCTTCCTGTTAGGTTGCCTCCGTTGCGTTCCACTCTGCATCATAGTGGTATCAGAGCCAAGGTTAGGATCTTTTGGAAAATATAAGCAGGATGTCAGACGAAGAAGGAACATCTGAGTTCCCAACAAAGATGACCAACGCTGAGTTGGCAGTTCTGGTGAAGAAGCAGATTGCAGAAAGCAAGGCCGTGAAGGCTCAGAATCAGGAGTTGAAGGATGAATTAGCAAAGTTGAGGAGCAGAGTAGGTTCTGGTAGAGAAGATGATAGGGAAGAAGAGGATATCCCTAATTGGAGCGAGGAGGTCGTTCCTGCAGACCAGAGACCGCTGTTGAACGCCCTCAAGGCCATGGAGAGGAGAACCATGGATGTGAAGCTGGACTTGCCAGTGTTTACAGGTAAGATGGACCCTGATTCGGTAATGGAATGGATAGACTATCTGAACAATTTCTTTGTGACAGAGGAGATACCAGAACAGCAGAGAGTGAAGATAGCACAGTCAAAGATGAAAGAAGCTGCCTTGACATGGTGGAACTTTGTTCAGGATGATAGAGTGCAGGAGGGAAAACGTAGAGTTGCCACATGGAAGAAGATGATGGAATTGGTAAAGGAGGCTTATATTCCTTTGGACTACAGTATCCAGCTACACAAGAGGAAGCAGAACCTGAAGCAGAAGGAGCTAGATGTCAGCTCATATACAGAAGAGTTCATGAAACTCTGTATGAAGACCAAGGTGAAAGAAAGTGAAGAAGAAAAGGTAGCCAGATACCTTAATGGACTGAGGTTTAATATTCAGGAAGATCTGAGTCTGCATAACCCAGATACAGTGCAGAAAAGTTTTCAGTTGGCACTAAAGGTGGAAGAAAAGCTGAAGAGAAAACAAGATCAGAACAACAGAGGAAGAGGAAGACAACAAAGAGGTGGAAGAAGTCCTTTCAGAGGTAGAGGACAAGGACAGGGATATCAAGGAGAGTCTAGTCAAGACAATAGCAAGGGCAACAATAGCCAGAGTCAGAGAGAGAATTTCAGTCAGCAAGGAAACTTCAGAGGTAGAAGACCTTACAGAGGAAGATCCCAGGGCAGAGGATCCATCAGGTGTTACAACTGTAACAAAGAAGGCCATATAGCCAGCAGATGTCCAGACAAGGCCACAAGCTCAGCAGGTGAAAGGAGGACAAATCTGGTCAATGAACCTGATAATCAGAGTAGGACAAGTTCTAATGATTTTCAGAGTGTGAATGGTCCTGAGAATTATGGATATCCAGAAAGTGGAGAGTCCCTGATGATGAGAAGAACAGTAACTACCATGAAGGTACCTGATAAAGAAGCCCCTCAGAGGAAGTCCCTTTTCAGAACCACTTGCAAAGCAGGAGGTAAGGCTTTTAAAGTTTTGATTGATTCTGGTTCTACTGAGAACTTTGTGTCTGAAGAAATGGTGGTGAAGCTGAAGCTTAGGAGATTGCCTCATCCATCTCCATATAAAGTCTCATGGCTTACTCAAGGTCAGCAGACAACTGTAGAAGAGCAGGCTTGGGTAGAGTTTCAGATTGGTGGATATAAAGATAAGTTGTTGTTTGATATCACCAAGATGGATGCTTGCAACCTTTTGTTTGGTAGACCATGGCAATATGATCTGAAGGCACAGCATGATGGTGTCAAAAACACCTATAAAATCACTAAAGATGGTAAAGATGTAATACTACTCCCATTAAAGGAGAGAGAAGAGAAGTCTAAAGGCAAAGAAGTGAAGGTCATGCTGATGGAAGGCAAACAGTTTATGAAAGAAGTAGCAGCAGAAGGTGCAGTTGCATATGCCCTAATCCCCTGTATGAGTGTGAATAAGGAACAACAGCAAGAAGCCAAGAAGGAGAAGAAGCCAAGGTTGATAGACCCAGCCGTCCAAGAGTTATTGGATAAGTACAAAGGTGTTATCTCAGAGGGAATGCCAAGATCCCTACCACCTGTCAGAGATATCAGTCATTGCATAGACTTGATTCCAGGGTCTACACTTCCAAATAAAGCAGCTTATAAGCTTACCCCAGAACATAATGCAGAAGTAGCCAGGCAGATTGAAGAATTGATGAATTCAGGTCTGATTGGAAAGAGTTTGAGCCCATGTGCAGTACCAGCTGTATTAGCACCTAAGAAGGAAGGCACTTGGAGACTTTGCACCGATTCCAGAGCCATCAACAAGATCACAATCAGGTATAGGTTTCCAATCCCCAGAATTGAGGATTTACTTGATTGTTTGGGAAATGCCAAGTATTTTACTAAAATAGACTTGAAGAGTGGATACCATCAGATCAGGATTAGACCAGGTGATGAGTGGAAGACAGCATTCAAAACAAATGAAGGTTTGTATGAATGGAAGGTTATGCCTTTTGGTTTGTCTAATGCCCCTAGTACTTTCATGAGGCTGATGAATGAGGTTCTGAAGGAATTCATTGGTAAGTTTGTCATAGTCTATTTAGATGACATTCTGATTTTCAGTAACACCAGAGAAGAACATCTCAGGCATATAGAGCTGGTTCTCAAGAGGTTACATGAAGAGAAGCTGATGATAAACTTGGACAAGTGTTTGTTCATGAAACAGGAGATCACTTATTTAGGTTTTGTCATCTCACAAGGCAAGCTGCAGATGGATAAGGAGAAGGTGAGTGCCATTTTGAATTGGCCAACTCCACAGACCATGAATGAAGTCAGAAGTTTCCATGGGTTAGCAACCTTCTACAGAAAGTTCATCAGAGGGTTCAGTCATATTTGTGCACCCATGTTGGACACCATCAAAGGAGGACAAAAGTGTAGGTTTGTTTGGACTCAAGGAGCAGATGATTCCTTTGAGGCATTGAAGAGGAAGGTGGCACAGCAGCCAGTCCTTGCACTTCCAGATTTCAATAAGATCTTTCAGGTAGAGTGTGATGCCAGTCACATGGCCATTGGAGCAGTACTCAGTCAAGAGGGTAGACCAATTGCATTTTTCAGTGAAAAGCTCAATGATGCTAAGAAAAGGTATTCATCATATGATCTAGAAATGTATGCTCTAGTTCAGTCCCTAAAGAAATGGAGGCATTACCTGATGCCAAAGGAGTTCATAGTCTTCACAGATAATCAAGCTTTGAGTTTCATCAACAGTCAGGAGAAGCTGAACCACAGACATATGAAGTGGGTAGAAACACTACAGGATTTCACTTTTACCTTGAAGCATAAGAAAGGGGTTAAGAACAAAGTTGCAGATGCTTTGAGCAGGAGAGTTCTCACAGTAAATCAGATTCAGTTAGAGAGTGTTGGCATTGACTCACTCAAGACCATGTATGAGTCTGATGAAGATTTTGGAGAAATATATCAGGTCTGTACTTCTTTTGGGGAGAAATACCATGCTGAGTTCTCTGAATACCTGATCCAAGATGGATTGCTGTTCAAGGGTGGACAGTTGTGTATTCCCAGATGTTCTATGAGGTTGAATATAATCAAGGAGAAACATTGTGGAGCAATGGCAGGTCATTTTGGTCTAGACAAGACTCTTGATCTGGTCAGGAGGCATTATTTCTGGCCTAAGTTGCAGTCAGATGTCAGGAAATTTGTAGAAACCTGTGTAATTTGTCAGAAGGCTAAAGGCAGGTCAACTAATGCAGGGTTATATCAGCCCTTACCCATTCCTTCCAGACCATGGGAAAGTATCAGTATGGATTTTGTTTTAGGTTTGCCAAGGACCAGGAGAGGATTTGACAGTGTCTTTGTTGTAGTGGACAGGTTCAGTAAGATGGCACATTTCTTGCCATGCAAAACCACTGCAGATGCCTCATATATTGCAGATTTATTCTTCAGGGAAGTTGTCAGAATTCATGGGTTACCTTTGAGCATAGTTTCAGACAGAGATGTGAAGTTTGTGGGTCATTTCTGGAGAACCCTATGGAGGAAGCTGGGAACCAATTTATCTTTTTCCTCTACATATCATCCTCAAATGGATGGACAAACTGAGGTTGTGAACCGTTCCTTAGGGAATCTACTTAGATGCTTGACAAAACAGCATGGAGAGAAGTGGGACACTATTCTGTCTCAAGCTGAGTTTTCATATAATGATACTGTCAACAGGAGCACAGGAAAATCGCCTTTTCAGGTAGTATATGGAATGCATCCCAGAGGTATTTTAGAGTTGCGAGAACTACCTACAGCAGATCCTGTTAGTGCCGATGGAGAAGCTTTTGCTGAAGCAATCAAAGAAGTTCATGATCAGGTTAAGACCCAACTCCAGCAAACCACTTTGAAATATAAGGAGTATGCTGACAAGAAGAAGAAGGATGTTCACTTTGCTGTTGGAGATTTGGTTTGGGTTCACTTGAAGAAAGACAGGCTCCCTAAGGGGAAGTATACTAAGCTCATGCAAAAGAAAGTTGGACCATGTCAGATTTTGCAAAAACATGGACAAAATGCTTATAAGCTCCAACTACCACCTGATCTTGGTTTATCTCCTATCTTCAATGTATGTGACTTAACTCCATACAAGGCTAATCCAGATGCAGATCAGGATATCCTACAGGATACAGTTGCTGAAGACATTCCTCCACATGATCCTCCACAGATACAGCAGATTTTGGACACTAGAGTGGTCAAACAGACCAGGAACAAGAAGTACTTGGAGTACCTCGTCTCTTGGAAGGGACAACCGACTTCTGAAGCAGTCTGGATGACTGCAGAACAGATACAGAAACATGGTGCCGACCTTGATACTCTCATCTCAAGTGGACTTGAGATTTCTTCTTTTGGGGAGTATGGTGCAGGAGCACCCGCACATGATCAGGATATAGGTCCGCATGATGACATACATGATCAGGATGTAGGATAGTTATCATCATGCTGACGGGATAATCTATTTTTAGTATGTTTGACTTATCATGTAATAAGGTCCACTGTGACCGATGCTATGTAATAGTTCAGCATAGGAGTAAGTGTAGGCAGTTAGAGATCGGGATAAGAGAGTCTGAGCTGTCCTCTCTCCCAGCCGCTTGGAAGCTCCCAGCCGCTGGGAAGTGATGTTAGTAGTACTCGAAGGATTTGTTATATATACCTTCGGTCTGTAGGGTTTAGAGATATAGTTTGATATAGTGGTGGTATTGATGTCCTGGTGTTGAGTAGATATTCAGGAGAGCAGTTCAGACATTGTGAAGCTGTATTCAGGACATTGAATTTCAATTGAATAAGATCTCGTCTTTTGCGTTATCTGTTTGCATCTGTGTTGATTTCCTTTCCGTTTTGCAAGCTAATGACCACTTTCAACCCTTCCACCGGTTGATCCTGCAAATCGGTGGAATGGTCCTGTATCATAGCTTAGATTGCATTTGTGTTTTCTGTTTGTGCATTGCATTGTTCAGGAGATCTGTTAGAAGCATGCTGTAAATTAGCCTAGCATCCTCATGTGCTAGGTCTAGAAGATAACCTGTTAGATTTTGGTTTGGAGGTGATCCGGCCCGGTCGTCACATGATCTTTGTGAAATTATGCGGTCGTGAGTGCTTCATGCAGTGGAAGGATACACAGGAGTCTGCATGTGCGTTTCCAGTCGGAACGAGCCGCAACATCATCTGCGAATCCATCACCATCAGGATCGGGTCATGAAGTTGGTGAAATTTGCATGTTGCAGGTGCATCATGATGTTTTGAGTTGGATATATACTCAGTGTATATATCGCAGTCAGGATCATCTCTCGGGGAAGGTCATCATCCGCATATCGCTAACGGATGCGGGTGTGGAAGTTGAGTTTTTGGCTAAGTGTTGAAGAGTTCATCAGGATGATGTGTGACGTCATCGTCATCAGGATATTAAGAAATCCCTCTATGCAGGTTTATCCTGTTGTCGCTAAGTGGAAAGGTATCGGCGTAGGCAGGAAGTTGTATTAGCATCATCAGGAGGTTTCGAGGAACCGGATGTTTAATATCATGATGCTGTTGCTTGTATCGTCGGGCAGTGAAGCATCGAAGGTAAGTTGTTGAAGTGGAACGTCATCAGGATATTTGGACAACCGGATATTTGGATATCCTGCTGACGAAGGTGATATTGAATATCATGATGATGCCGCTTGTATTTGGCACCCGATGAACAGTGCAACCGGAGGATGTTTGCGCCCGCTGATTATCATGATGATGATGATAGGCGACCAACGAAGGAGGTAAATAGTAATCGACAGGAGGATATTTGCGATCATCAGAAATATGATGATGCTGTTGAAATGTGATGATGCTGTTGGTGTATCTAGGAAATATGATGATGATGTTCAGCCGATAGAGAATTTTATCATGCTGTTTGTATTGTTGGCTACTCCTTCCTGTTAGGTTGCCTCCGTTGCGTTCCACTCTGCATCACCTCCATCCCTATAGCTTATGCCTCTGCCGCCTCGAACCGCTACCCAAAAACTACTGCTGCTTTAGCCATTGTCCATACCTCTGTCCCTGCCTATGCCCTATTCCTGCATCTAGATATGCACCCGGGTCCTATTTCCGAATGGAAACTAGTTCTTTAACTAGATAAATCACTTTTGATGCTCCCCACTCCACTACTAGATGTGGGGCTGGAACAAGGGGATGAAACACTGCTATACAGACTAGGGAAACAACTACTGGTTTGAGGCCCCTCCATTCTCGGGTCACCTAGATACAGACTGAGCAAAGAAGGTATGCGGTAGGCTTCTCTCCCACGTATGTGGTGTATTTGGATAGAACTTTGTACTAGAACTTTGACCAAACTGGTCGGGTATCTTGATTGGATGGGGATTTATCTAGGTGATAAATAGGCCACGATGCTCCTGAAATTGCTATGGGGTCAACTGACCACCTTTGTCTTTGGTGTGCTCGAGTGGCGGACTCGTCAGGTCTCAGGGTCATCGAACGGAGAACACAAATGCTATGGGGTGGGGTATTCCCTATCGATTGGCCGAAGGGCAAATCCTCTCATGGGGCCCCCCTGTGCAACTTGAACAATCACCCCAACAGTTAGAGCATAGGATCTAGCTACCGCGAGACATGCAAGTGGTTAGGGTATACTTCAATCAATGGCGGGTCCCGGGGCTCCCTTGCTTCTGCTTCTGCTCCCGAGCTAGACCTAAAGGAAGTAGCTAACACCAACTAGCTCAAGGTGGGCCCCTCAAACTTGAATCTCCCAACCAACCCAAGGCCTCCTTTTATATTATTCCTCCCACCCTATATATCCCCTTGCCAAAGGGGCCGAGTGGGGGGTCCCTACCATTCGCCCAGGTTGGGTGGGGGGCTCATTTTTTTCTGGAACTATATCTCCCACCCGCCTCTAAGAACAATTATAGCCCGGGGTGGGGGGCATTTAGGGGCCTCCCACCTAACCCCAACTATGTATGGTGGGGGGGCCCCCAAGAAACCATTATAGCTTAGGTTGGGGGCCCCGACCCTAAAACTTAAAGGGGGGGCTATTATTGTGGTATAAATAGGTTGTAGGGAGGGGGAAGGAGTAGGGGGAGGGGTAGATGGGGTCAGATCAGAATTGAGCATAAGGAAGGAATTGTGAGGGTGATTAGCAGACAACGTCCACACATCGCCAAACACCCCCTATCCGATGTGGGAGCACAAATGAACACAACTTGGCTCCCCGGACTGGTACGCATCCAGTAGTGACGAAGGAAATGGACCGAGAACAAAGGGTTAAGGTAAACCTTGGTGAATCTCCTACTTGATATCAATATGAAAGGGGTATGGATCTTGATCCACACTACTGCCTCTGCCCCTGCAGGCCCTTTATAGATCTATACCTAGACCGAAGAGGACTGGGGATCTCAATCTGACTCTGATGCTGGATAAACTTGGTAAACCCAATCAATTATATGCCGTGTGCGGGGATGGATGGGGGGTTATACGGGTGGGTGGGTGATAGTTGGCATGTTACATATAGAATCGTCAGAACCTCCCAGGGGTTTGCCAACAACTTAACCACCCACCTTATATTAATCTACCCCCCAAATATCTCCTCCCACCCACCCCTATGCCGAGGGTTTGTTGGCAAACCCTCGAGTCCCCCACCCTTCTAGTGACAGGGGATGGGTGGGGGGAATAGGCTATAGGGAGGGGGTGGGAGGCATCTTTTCGGTCGAGGGGAGACACTCTTTGGAACGAAGTAAAGATTATGGGGTTTGCCAACAGTTTAACTGGCCACCCGGGTGGGTGGGAAGAAAGGGCCCCCTGGGCCTCCCACCCACACCTGATTATTCTGGGGGGCTACGGCCTCCCACCCAACTATTGTTTCCCACCCACCTACATAGGCATCCTCCCATAATAATATATATTCCCGTAGGGGCCGTTTCCCACCCACCCGCATAGCCTCCCATCCTATATCTCCCCCCTATGGTGCCTCGGACTTAACCTCCCTTGCTATAATAGTTTCTCGGCAGCCCTCCCACCCACCCCATTTTTCATCAGGGGGACAGCTTACCCGGCTAGCAATAAAAATGACCGGGTCCAACCCACAATATATAGTGCTTGTAGGGGCCGATTAAGCCTTATACCTCTCCTCCTCCCACCTACCCCAATTATAGTTTAGTTGGGGCTTCCCCCATGCTAGTTCAAAAGCATGGGGCCGACATTTGGATTATTGGGGGCACTCAAATCACGAACCTCTCTCTTAATGTGGGTGGGAGGAAGGAGAGGGATTGATGCCCTATCCATAGTGGTCAGCCTGACTTCGAAGAGCTGAAATAATTTGGCTAATCTTGCTATAGCCCACCTGCATCTATAGCAGTGGGGGGTGGGTTGACTTTTAGAAATCACCTTTCCCCTCAAGAATAGGTCCCATTCTTCGGGTCGACATCATTTCATGCATGATCACCCCTTAGTGATTAAGAAATCAGAAACGTACATTGCTATTCTAGTAGAAATACCTAGAATGATCATAACACTTCCACCAGGAGTAGCCTTCTCAGTGTCAGCCAAACATAAAGTAATTGCTTTCATGCAATGTGAAAAGGGTCCCAATGTAGTTGGATCATTCAGATTATTAAAACCTCTAGCAGATGGTTTAAAATTAGCTATAAAAGAACCTATTCCACCAAGTAGTGCCAATTTATCTCTCTCTAGACTGGCTCCAGTGGTGACATCTATACACAGTTCGGTTGCCCGAGCCATTGTACCTTTTGATTATGGTATGGTATCATCAGATCTGGACATAGATATACTTCATCCATCTGCAATATCCTCGCTAGGTGTTTATGGAATTATCATAGCAGGTTGGTCTAGTAATTAGGGGACGGTCATTCGGTCGCCTATGATACTAGGGACGATGGGTAAGAAATTGGTTCGTGCCACAAGTGCTGAGTGATCTACTCTACATAGGATGCGAAATGAAGCGAAATATGGATTCTGGATCGACTTCTCTAATGATGAGAGTCTATCACATGAGTCTTTTGCAAATCTGGTAAGATGAAGAGCTGCAAAAGTATGGAGATAGGAAGGCACGAAGAGTTGGGCATATGGAGCCAATTCTTGACGAAACGATCCAATTCTCATCACTCAACGCCCCACCCCCTACCCCTACCCTACTTCTTTAGAGGCAAAGGTGGAGGCAGCCTATCCATAGTAGGGGGGTCGGTGAGGGCAACTATCAACCCTATCCATAGTAGGGGGCACCCCCCACCTCTCTATAATAGCTATTGATAGGGCGATAGGGAGAGGGCTTCGGGGGTACTCAGCCAGTCAGGGAACTTGATTGACTTTAGGAAGTTGAGGAAGCCCTCGATCTCCTACATTGTAGATAGGCCTCAATCTCACAGCGGAGAGGTTGAGCGCATGAATGCCTCACCCAAGCACTGTCTCCGTTCCTTACCTAGAAACATCATGGTGAACCTCTCCTTGCGATCGGGATGAGGTAGGTGCCTCCCAGCCAGTGGATTGAATCAAAGTTTCCTCGGGTGGCCACCAACCTACAGCGATCCCCAGACTCCTGTGCTTGGTGGAGAAGCAAACAAAGTGCTGTCTCCTTCCTTTGCCGAAAGCGGATTGGGATTGCTTGCCAGCTGGGTCAGATCAAAGTAATATTGTAAATGGATTACCCATCTTCTTCCCATTGGGGACAAGGGACAGAATGACCTCTTGATCTAATCTATTCACTACAGTCTAGGACTGTGTTCCTGTTTTGTCGCGTACAACCATGTATGGATATGGATGAATAGGGCCAAACATTATTTGGACCAAGAGCCATAGTGAGTTGCTGTTCCTGTTTCCATGGGATCGATCCAGTTGTTGATACCGGCAAGACCCAGCCAGATGATGTATGTTGGTTGGTAGTGGGTGGACTTTAAGTACCCAGAGCGCTACCCTACTACTATATATGGGTCTAATAATTTTGTTCCCTGCTCTTTCTTAGCAGCGTGAAAGGAGTCTATCTATCTGCCTAGCTCAGGCAGAATTTCCCTGATGCAATCCACAACCAGATTTGGGGGAGGAGTCCGACGACTCAGCAGCAGTGTAGAATGGAGTTTCTCATTCGGTGGATCTTTGGAATCTAGAGTTCCGGGGGAAGGGGGCGATACATACCAAAAGGCAGTACAGTGAGCGACAGACAACAACTATACTAGCAGCCGGGGTGGGCAATATATATTTTGATTGGCTTCAACAAAAAGATAAGACCCCTATCTATTGCATTAGGTAAAACCAAACCTATAAAAAGGAGAACCCCATGAAATAAGAACAAAAATTTTAATCGGGCGTAGACAAAAAATGCCCCCACACATATAAACCTAGATATAACAACAAAAATAAATCAAATGATATATAATACAATATCAATTATATTATTATAAGTACATACATATACAACACATAAAACAAAACAAATCTAAAAATACACAAACCTATACTAATATGTATTAATATAAGTATTAAGTCTATACATGTACCAGAGCATATATATATATATATATATATATATATATATATATATATATATATATATATATATATATATATATATATATATATGAGGAGTGCCCCCTACAAAAGAAAAAGAAAACAACAAACACAAAAATAATCAATTACACAACAAAATTGTATATGTGGATATATAATACAATATCACAAACTTACAATATTGATATAATATAATATCAATTAAATTATAAGTACTATATAACACAAAAACAAAACAAATCTAATAACAAGAGTTGCAAAGTAGCAAAGTTTCTACCAAAATGTTCATGAATAGTTGTGTTTTAATTTGTTGTGTTTGCTTAGTTTTAGCAACAATGTTGATAATATAATAACTTTATAATAATCTTGAAATTTGTTAATTTTTGGGTTTAAGTTAGAGTTGACAGTGTTGTAATATTTGCATTGAAATTTAAAAATTGGAAAACTTGGATTCTACATTTAATGTTAGATTTCTACCATAACCATAGGCACTACATAGGGTAATCTTAGTTTGAATATATGCATTATAAATTCTTTTATAGACCGTGCAATCAAGTGTAAAATGAGAATGTATTATTAAAATATATTCTAGAATCAAACAATAAAAAATAGTCTAGGAGGATTTGCGAGGACTGGATCTTCTACGGGAGTTCCCATCCCAATGTGCCTCATACAGCTGTCGAATTCACCTTGCGAGGACTATCACAAAGCCATGTCGGCTCCTCCCAAAACAAATCCAAATTACATGTTAGGGGCACAACTTTACTAAAAAGTAAATGCGAATATAAAAATTGTCATTCAAATCTCGTATTTCTATGGACAATTCTGTGAAAATTCTATTACAGCTATTGATTATTAATCTCCTATCTTATATAGATTATTTGACCTCCAAAAATTAATTCAGAGCAAATATTGAAAAATAATACAGCTGTAACTTCACAAATAATCACGGAGATAGAAAAATAAAATATGTAAAATAATGAACACAATATTTTGGACAAATTGTCCCTGAAAAAACCTCGAAGGGAAAACCAGTACTGGAGATGAGGAATTTTGTTAATTTTCAACAAATCAAGAGATACATAAACTGCTTGCCTCTTACTGGCAGAGCTCTGGCAATATTCTCCTCCAAAAATTCTTCTCCCAATTTCTCCTACAAAAATTCCACTATTGCTGTCTCCAATGCTATCACTGCGCCCTTGCTCTCACTGCAAATCTATTTTCTATTATTACAAATTTATTTATTTGCTATCGCTTTAAATATTTTTCAGATCTATGCTCTCCAAATGCCCATTGATCCTCTTTTATAATTTTCTCATTGAAAACCAATAGCCATGATTTAATCTCAATCAATGGCTAAGATTAATTAGACTCTAACAAACCCTAATGTCTAAAAGTCTCTAGAGAAATCAATTTTCTAGGTATGGAGATAATTAAATTCCAGTTGTGTTTCTAGCCTTGTAATCACCACCTGAGACTAGAACACCTATCCGAGCTACTTTAATATTAACACTCCCTCTTAGCGAGGAAGGTGTTTTGCATAACACCCAACTTATCTCTTAAGAAGATGAATTTCATCTTCCCTAATGCCTTTGTCAAAATGTTTGCTACCTGTTGATCTATAGGTATATACGATAGTTGAACAATCCTCCACTATACACAATCCTTGATGACATGATACCTAATGTCTATATTCTTAGACCTATTGTGAAACACTAGATTCTCAAATAATATGATGCAACTTTGATTGTCATAGTGTATCACCATAGTCTCAACCCTCTAACCAAACAAGGCTACCAACAACTTCTTAAGCCATATAGCCTCACATGTTGCCATGCTAGCTAATATGTATTATGCTTCTACAGAACTTAGAGCCACAAAGTTTTGCTTCCTGCTGTACCAAGAGACAACTCCTGATCCCAAACTAAAGCAGCACCCTGAAGTGCTTTTCCTGTCCACTGTACTACTTGCCCAATCTGCATCAGTATCGCCTATCAATCTGATACCATCACCTTGAGCATATCTGATCCCATACTTAATTTTACCACACAAATACTACAACACATGCTTTACCGCTGTCCAATGCACTCTCTTCGGCTCAACCATAAACTGACTAAGAGAGTTTGCTGCAAAGGATATATCTGGCCTAGTGTTGACCAAATACATGAGAGATCCAATCAACTTCCTATATAAGGTGGGGTCTACATCCTTTTCCTTGGATGAGTCTACCTTCTTCCAATTCGTGATCATAGGTGTAGACATGGCTCTGCAATCCTGCATCTCAAACCTCTTAGAGATTTCAATGCAGTATCTATTAATGCGCTCATACCACGCCCTGGGAGCCTGCTTGAGTCCATAGAAAGCTCTCTTCAATCTGCACACGTGGGTTTCACTGCTGTGTGCTACAAAGCCCTCTGGTTGTTCTATGTATACCTCCTCTACCAATTCACCATTAAGAAATGCTGTCTTGACATCCATTTGATGGATTTGCCATCCCATATGTGCTGCAAGTGAGATTACGACTCGTATAGAAGTATACCTGGCCACTGGAGTGATTGTCTTCTCATAGTCTATTCCCTCCTTATGAGAGAACCCCTTGGCCATGAACCTTGTCTTGTATTTCTTGATGCTACCATCTGCACCATGCTTAATCTTATAGATCCAATGTGATCCAACCACTGCCCTATCTGTCAGTCTAGGTACAACCTCCCACACATCGTTCTGCACTATTGAGGTATATTGCTCAACCATCACATCTTGCCACACCTGTTACTATATAGTCTCCTGATAGCTAGAAGGCTCGTTATCTACCAACTAACTAACCAATGCCACAGTCATTATACCTGGCTGGTTGTTTCTGTTGTCTACTACTCATCCTAGGAGCTCCCACAAACTCCTGAGTATCCGTATGTGTCTATTGAACCTCATGGTTCCTCCTGTCAACTATAGAGGATGAAATATCAAACTCCATATCTTCTTGATGCATCTCTTGGATTTGTTGTATCAGTTGTTCCATACTCTGCAAACTCTCAACACCTGAGCCTGTACTTGTGCTAGTAAATGTACTGGTGCTTCGCTGCCCCTATTCTAGTTGAACAATCCTTGGAGCTTCTTTTGGCTGCTCATTCTGATCATCTGCTGGCAAATCTCTGGACCTCCTATATGCCTTGTCCTCCATGAATTTGACATCATGCCTAGCTATAATCCTCTTGGTCCCTGGAATAAATATTCGATATGCCTTTGAGGTCTCACTATACCCCACAAAGTACCCTCTCTCTGTAATCTGATCTAACTTGGAACATGTAGGCCCTGAAATGTGACAAAATGCCAAACTCCCAAATATCCTGAAGTGACTGACATCTGGCTTCTTCCTTGAGAATGCCCCCTCTGGTGTCATCTTGCCTAATACCTTATGTGGAACCCTGTTCTGTATGTATACTGCTGTACTGCATGCCTCTGCCCATAAGTAACGTGGCATATCTTGGTCATACAACATAGCCCTTGCTACCTCTGATAGAGAATAATTCTCCCTCTCAGCAACCCCATTCTACTGTGGGTTGTAAGGAACAATCCACTCTCTCTTGATTCCTTCCCTGGTACAGAACTCCTGGAACTCTTTTCCTTTGTACTCACCTCCATTGTCTAACCGAAGAACCTTTGCCTTCCTACCTATCAAATTCTCCACAAGAGCTTTGAACTCTTGGAAGTGACTGAAGACCTCATCCTTGGTCTTCAAGAAGTATATCCAGGTCTTCCTGGAGAAATCATCATTAAAAGTAACAAAGTACTCATATCCTCTGAGAGACTTCATTGACATTGGTCCACATATATTTGAATTTACTAGATCAAGAACCCCCTTGGATCTGGTGTCACTCCTTGGAAAAGCTACTTTCTCAAACTTCCCCAACACACATCCCTTACATACATCATCATGCTCTGTGCTCACCTCTGGAACACCTATCACTATCTCATGAAGCAATTTAAATGCTATATGATGTATATGGCCCATCCTCCTATGCCATAGCTCTCCTTGATCTCTAGGATTACTGCTACTCACTAGTGCCTTAGGAGTATCAAATTGCAACCTATAAAGTCAGCCGCTCCTAACTCCAATAGCTATGGGTGATTTCCAATCCTTATGCTTGATTAACACATGCACCCCTCTAAAGAGTACATTGTAGCCTTTATCCTAAAGGATAGATATGGAAATTGGATTCATGCCCAAGCCTGGCACATTTAACACATCATGAATGGAAATAGGCTTGCCATTCTCCCTCTGAAATAGAATAGTCCTTCTCCCAACTGGATTGCACTTGGACTAGTTCCCCATTTGAATCTAGAATCTGATTTTCTCCTCCTTGTAGCTGGAGAAGTACTCCCTAACTCCTGTCATATGAAATGATGCCCTACTATCTATATACCAAACACCATGTGAGGTTGAGCTAGTTAGGCAAGCTATGAGTGCAAACTCATCCTCCATTCTACTAGAAAGCTCATCTACATTTGCTGAAGCTGTCGTCTGCTTCTTCCCTTTCTTTTCATTTTTCTTCCTTTGTGGGTAATCACTAACATAGTGGCCAAAATTGTGACAGCCATAGCATTTGATCTTAGATAAGTCCTTCTTCTTCTCACTTTTTGGATTCGATCCTTTGCCAGACCCCTTCTTCGCTTTCCCTATTCCTGCTAGGGTAACGTTTTCCTGTTCCAAATCACTTTTCTAACTATTACTGCTGGTTCCACTGACAAGACTTAGTCTAAGCTTCGCCTGAGTGAAGTCACTCCATAGTCGATCCCAACTTGGTAAGGTGTCTCATCCATTAATAACTTGAACAAAGACATCCCACTGCTTAGTAAACGCATTCAGGGCTATTCGTACTAGCTTGTCATCATTTGGTTTATCTCCAATAGCTATCAACTCATCCTTAACAAGTCTAAGCCTGGCAAGGTAACCTGTAACATCTTCTCCCTTGTTCATTGGGGTATTCCTCAACTTTTCTCTGAGAATCAGCTTCCGGTTAATGGTAGCATTCTGGTATAGATTTAGAATGGCGGCCCACATTGTCTTCCTCGCCTTGGCATCTTCCTTCTTATATCCTAAGCGATGTGTTGCATCTGTAGGTACAGGTACAATAGTGGTCACATATTCCTTGATACCATTCTCTTCCAGCAATAAATAAATTCTGGATTTCCATGTAAAAAATAGCCCCAAGATAATAAAAAATATAACAACAATAATAGACTAAGAGAAAACAGGGCAAAATAGAGTTAGATAACTTAGAAATATATTTATCTAGCTTGCATTACATCTAAAATGCTATATCCAGCAAATGTCTCTAATCACATATATATAGCTATAGAAGCTTTGGATCCTGGAAGCTTCTGGCTTTCTAGATAACTCTAAAATCCTACAATGTTCCTTTCTAGAACAGTTGGAAGCTTCTCCTTGGAAAGTTCTTTTCTATAATAGCTGGAAGCTTCTTCCTTTCTAGATAACCTGGAATGTTTTTTTGGAAGACTTCTAGAAATATTTTGTCCTTTTCTAGATAATCTTAACTATCCCTAACATCCCCCCTTAAGATTGGCTAGAATAATACAAAGAGAATACAAAGGAGAGGGCAACTACAAAGGAGGGGAACATTATACTACTATCCCCCCTTAATGTTCACCTCTAACATACCAAGCATTCCTCTTAATTTTAAGAATTTAGCTTCAGTCATACTCTTAGTGAATATATCAGCTACTTGTTCTTCATTTGGACAAAATTGAAGATTGACAATAGATGCTTGAACAAGATCCTGAATGTAGTGAACATCAATCTCAATATACTTTATTTTAGCATGAAAAAATGGATTGTTGGCAACTTGTATGGTACTTTGATTGTCACAATACACAGTGTCGGCTGAACTTTGTAGAAAACCAATCTCAAATAGAAGATTCCGAATCCAAACTACTTCCTTGCCTCCTTCTTTTGCTTCTCTATATTATGCTACACATGAAGATAATGATGTAGTTGTTTATTTTTTGCTGCTTCATGTAATAGGGCCTGATCCAAGATTGAAAACATAACCACCAGTATATTTTTGATCATCTATATCACCACCCCAATCTGAGTTGGTAAATTTAACCAAAGAAATTGAAGACTTATAGCCATAGTAGATTCCAAAGTGTATAGTTCCATGGATGTATCATAAAATTCTCTTAGCAGCCAACCAATGACTTTGTTTAGGTGCCTGCATAAATCTAGATACTAGATTGACTGCAAAATAAATATCTGATCTAGTATGAGTTACATAAACCAAGCTACCAACAAGCTGTCTATATAAAGTGGCATCTACACTCTTGTAAGTACATTCATTAGTAAGCTTGACTCTGAATTGAGATGAGGTAGATGCTGGCTTGCATTCAAGCATGTTAAACTTTTCTAAAAGGTCCAAAGCATATTTTTATTGTGAGATGAACAATCCATCATGTAATCTACAAACTTGTAATCCAAGAAAATAGTTTAGTTCACCCAAATCACTCATATGAAATGTCCTCTTAAGATCTGTTTTTAAATCATTGATTAATGCAATATTTGGTCCAGCAATGAGTAAATCATCTACATAAATTGCAACAAGAAGAATATCATCTTGAACTTTTTTCACATAAAGATTTGGATTTGACTTACATCTCTTAAATACATGAAGCTAAAAATACCTGTCAATCTTCTCGTTCCATGCTCGTGGCACTTGTTTAAGACCATAAAGTGACTTCTATAATCTGCAAACAAGATTAGGATGTTGCTGATCTACAAAACCTGGTGGTTGATCCATATATATTTCTTCATATAAATCTCCATTTAAGAAAGTTTTTTTGACATCCATTTGATGAATATGTCACCCAAGAATTGTAGCCAAACAAAGAATAATTCTAACTATATTCACTTTAATGATAGGAGAAAATGTTTCTTCATAATCAACACCCTCTTTTTGATTGATCCCCTTAGCAACCAATCTAGCCTTGAATTTTTCTATAGCACCATCTGATTTAAATTTTATTTTGTAAACCCATTTGCAACCAATAACATTCTTACCTTGGGGACGGGGTACAAGTTCTCAAGTGTTATTCTCTATCAATGCATCATATTCCTCTTTTATGGATTTCTCCCATTCTTTCTTTCATCTAGCTTGCTCATATGAGATTGGGTCATTTACTTGTAATACTTTGGCCATGAGAGCACTACCATTCCCTCCTTGGATCTTTGAGCCTTGTCTATATATTTCTTCAACACTCCTTGTCTTTTGTCTAGTTGAAATGTCACCTTCTTCATCATCACTACCTGCAAAAAATGGCTGATTACAAGCATTAGTAGTTTCATTTTCAATAGTATTATCATCATCAGTAGTGCTCACTTCATCCTCATCAATATTGGCTTCATTTCTTTCTAAAATATCTAAAAAATTAGAAACATTTGCTATTGTAGAGTGAGAGGAAGTGGGAATAAGTTGCGAAAGCTCATCAAACTTTACGTCTCTACTAACAAAGACCTTTCTTGTTGTCAAATCATACCTTTGATTCTTCACTATAACCCACAAAAAAACACTTATGACTCTTTGGTTCTAACTTTTTCCTCTTTTCATCAGGAATGTGTGCCCAAGCAATGCATCCAAATACTTTAAAATACCTAATGTGGGGCTTTCTACCACTCCAAGCTTCTTCAGGGGTGATATTTGGGAGGGCTTGAGTGGGAACTCTATTCATAATATATGCAACACAAGAAACAACCAAACCCCATTTCTAAAAGAGTTCTATTCATTTGTTCATCCGCCCCATTTTGTTGAAGAGTATAAGGAACTGTTCTTTGCACCTTAATACCATAATTTTCACAAAATGACTCAATTTATTTTTTGGGATTAAAATTATAATTAAAAGTAAATGTGAAAAGATTATCTATTTAGTTTGTGTATTTTATTAAAATTTTTGAAATATTTATATTTGGGTAAAATTTCATTGATGAAAATCTGGGAATATTTATAGTAAAGTAAAATTTTAAAGTAAATGAGAAATACATAGTGGTTTAGATTTTGCATTTTATGGATAATTTAATAATATTTACTTGGAAGATAAAAATTTAGAACAAAAATTTAAAGGTAAATGTTAAAATATCATCTCTACAATTTGTTCATTTTCCTGACAATCTAGAAATATGGACCTTAGGGTAAAATTTTAAAGTAAATGTGAAATAGATAGTGGTTTCGATTTTGCATTTTATTCATAATTCAACCATATTTATGTTACTAGGTTTAAAGCTGTAACTCAAAAGAAATTTGAATAAATTAGCTATTCAGTTTGTGCATTACAGGTTAGGGTAAAACTTAAGTTTAAAGTAAATGTGAAAATATTAGCTATTTAGATTGTGCATTATAGGTTAGGGTAAAAGAAAAACCTGATTTTAAATAAATTTTAAAAGATTGTACATTTTATGGACATATTAACAATAGTTATGTTAGGGTAAATTTTTAAATAAACATCAAAAAATAGTTGGCTTAGATTTAACTAATAGAAATTTCACGATCTTTTTAAAAATGCCTCTAAAAGAAATAGTAGAATGATAAAATAGCTTCAAAATATAGACCATTTCTGCAAATAGAGTTGCTAGCTTGGCTTACTAGATTTTTGCATTCAACAAGAATAGCAAAAAGCCAACTTGAATGGAGAAAATTAAAAAAATATAAAGATATCCATAAAACAAAATGATGTGTATATTATCAGTTTTGTTAATGGTAATAGTTCCTTTTAGCTCATCTCAGAGCTAGAGAAAACATCCAGAAAAAACTTTAGAAATGGAAGAAACACCAATAAGAAATGTGTTTCCAGAAAACAATATGATACATACAAAGTTTGGTAGAAACATAGGCAGAGGCCAAAAAATAATATTCTCGTCCCATTAGAATCTAAAGGAAACATGAAAGGAAAATCCTTCTATACATGGAAGAATAGCTAGAATTAGAATTCCATTAAGTAAAATTGAAGAAAAAATAAGTATCATAGGAATCAAGCCCCATAAACATATGCCCTAAAAGCATTATCTGAAAAGATGGTAGATAACGTAATGATAGATATGAGCATACTTTTTTCCTCTTATTTGGTCAAGCTCCATGGGTTTTTCTGTTCCAGTGGAGCCATGAAGTTCCCCTACAAGGTGTTAAAGTTAGTCAATACAAGAAAAAAAGAAAAAAAACTATAGAAAATAGACATGAAATAAATAACATCTGATAAGCAGTGTAGAAATCTAATAATAAACTAGATAAAAACCTAAAAATTAAATAATCAATTAGATAAAAACCTAATGCAAAGAAATGAAGAAAGATACTTTGTTCTGATTGTTGGGCTGATCTCTTGTTGCATCTCAATATAATGATAGCAAAAAAGAAGAAGATAGTTATGTTTTTATCTAGTGAAAAGAATTCTAGTATCGCAGTTTGAAAACTAAAATAGGACCAAAAAAAATTTGAACTAAGCTATTTGATTCATTTCAGACCTAACTTTATTGCATTAAAAACAAGTTAGAGCCCCTTCTAGCCTGCATCATTTTTGAAGAATGTTATATTCATATTTGCACAACTTCAAGTGGAATAGCAGCCTATAAACAAAACAAATTCATTTGAAAATAGTCATGGCCTTAGATTCTGCAATGTTTGGGTATCAAGAACATAAAAAAATATGAAGAATGGTTGCCTAAGGAGTTTAACGCATATGTTATATTTGCACAATTTTTGAGAAAATGAAAGCAATGCATGAAATTATTTCCAGTTTTCATACAAAACTTTATAATTTAAACGTTGATGATCTGCAATAATTGCCCTTATCGGTGAAAGTTTTCTGCCAATTAGATTGAATAAAAAAAAATTTTCAAATATATTTTGTTAAAATATTTGCATCTATACAATAGCAATAGGTAAATATTTTTTAAATAGAAAAATATATTTAGTTCTCAAGAATTATTAATACCTAGTTAGGAACAGGCCTAACCTATAGTTTCCTTGGCAGAAACTAAAAATACACACCTATACTAGTATTTATTAATATAAGTATTAAGTCTATAAAGAACCAATACATAAATATATATAGATATACATATGTGTGTGAGAGGAGTGCACCCTACAAAAAGAAAAGAAAACAACAAACAGAAAAATAAACAAATACACAACAAAAATGTATGTAGATGTATGATACAATATTAATTATATTATATGTATACATATATCGCATAGAAAACCAAAACAAATAAAAAAATACAAATGTATTAAGTGTGTCCACGTGTGTATATATATATGGAGGTTAGGGTTAGGTTTTGTGCGTGATGAGCGAGTGGAGAAGAGGAAGGAGGGGACGGTAGCATTAGGGTTAGGTTTTGATGGCAGAGGGAAAAGCTATCGTTGCAAACTTGATGTTATACCTATTGCAGGGCCAAACATTTTTACAAGCAGCGGAGTGCGGTGGATATGTCAGTGTTTTGAAAGTGTTAAATCAGGTTTTGTTTTGTCAGAAAATTTGCTTAAATTTCTATATTTTAAGACTAGCTAAAAATGTGGTCACTTGCACTAAATTTTCTGACCCTCCATGGAAGGGAGGTTGGAGACGTGGGTTCTTTGCCTTTCCTCGTTTTTGTATATGCATCGCACATCCACATTACAACAATGTTCCTATCAAGTATATTTTACTGTGACTGAATCAGATTTTCAGTAGTTAATATTGATAGCCAACTTGGATGAACCTCTGGAGGTCCCTGTGTTGTATGATTTGGTTATGCTGTTGGTCTCTCTATCACAGGTAATATTTGGATCATGAAAGATGAAGGTATTCAATTTTGACTGCAATGCATGCAACATGTATTAACACGGTGCTTGTTTTGTATGTAGTCTAGGAATTTTGGTGGACTTCTTAGAGCCATCTTCTGTATATGACAATGTCAGATGGGTGTTATTATCACCCATATTTTATAAATAGCCAATTACGTAATTATAACTGTTAAAGTTTTAATCATCTAGCACATTGCTACCAAGGTTCAAAAATTTATCCTGGCAAATATTGATATCGTATAGAACATTGTAGTTCTGTCTACTCTTTGCTTTGCAGCTGTGTTTGTGTTTTCTTTTGTTTGTTTTCTGAGACAATGGTTGACACAGTTAGTGGGTATGTGTTTGAGCCCTAAGTTGGTTGGATCCCTTGCTGGAGAATTTAACCCCAACCTTTGGATTTGGGTGTCATTATAAGCACGGGTTAGCATTTGCCTAAGCCTACATTTTCAAAATATTAAGTAGATGGCATACCACTCTATGCTCAATTCAGTTCTTAAAGAATCTTAACCTATCTCAGTCCACTCTATGCAACTATATGATTGGGCTACATAAAACTTTCCTCCTTCCTAATAATTGATCCAAGTCCAAGAGCAATTTGGTCACAACACCACTTATCCCTACACAAGGTGTCCCATCCATCTCCTTGGACAATTCCCAAATCTTAGAACCCAGGTACATAGGTCTAATGGAAGAAGCCATCACTATGAAACACTGGAACCAGAGAGGATAAATCCAAAGAGGAATGTTAAAATTTTAAAAAGTTTCATTTCCAACTTATCAAATGCTATGAAACCACTTTGAGGAGTGCCTTGTACATCATTAATATGAGTGTAGGAGAAGCTTTAATGATAATGAAATCCCCCCACCTCTAATATCCTTAGGCTCTATAGCTTAACATTTCATAATTCAGACCCAAGCATGCCACAAAACCTATATAGATGTCCTTACAGGACACCATAACCATGTATACCCCTACCATCATCTTCTTATCATGATGACCCTTACCGTCCTCTCTATGGATAAAGCATTATCTCCTTTTATAGCCTTGATTATTAGTCATGTTTGGTATGAAAAGGGAGAATGACAATAGCTAGAATATGAACTAGATCAAACCCTTTCCCATATAAAATTCAAGGACAAGGCCGAACCAAATCACTACCAAACAAAGGAGGTCTTAGCTATTGACCTTGAACTTCCGTATGTTATGGATAAGATTTAACTTAGTCTGTTTCTCAAAACCCTAGGATAACAATGCATTAAAGCCCTATTTTTACAAAGATTTGCTTATAATGGAGAATATACGATAGAAACCTAGAAACTGATTGCACAGGGATAATCAGGTGAATGATAAAACTTGTCTCCAGAAAGAAAAGGTGTTAGAGGACCTCAGTGGTACCACCCAAGTCTTGACTGAAGGAATTAGCCAAAGGTGCAAACTAGAAAGTTGCTCTAAATGTTGTCCTGATACAAGATCTAAACACAAAAAAGGCAGAAGGACAAGGGTGGTTCTGCCCAGGTCCTTGATGAGGGAATATCTTGAAAATGTCTTCAGATCTTGAAACCCTAACCTGCATTCAGTCTTCCTATAGCTTTGTATTTTCCAGATCTTGCTCCTATAACCTGCATGTACAAGAAGATAAAAGAGGCTTTGGGGGGTTGTGGTGTTTAGGGACTTGCCTCAATCAAATCTCGGGATAAAATTCAAGCTTCCCAACACTATTTGATGATAGAGAGTGCATGCCCTCGTGGGAGTAGATGCTGAAAACAATGATAATATGATGATTCAAATGATGAGAAACAAATAATGACATCACCTTTGTGATGAGCCCTTAGAATGATGAAGATCCTTCAACTCCTAAGGATAGATGATAGCTCCATTTCTATAACAACACACAAATTTGTTCTAAAATCACAATGAATGCTCTTTACTTCAAGTTGTCAAGTTAGCTATCTCCATCTAGGTTAATAATGAACTCAAAAACACACATATATATGCTTTCCCGCTTATACTTAAAAATTCAAACCAAAAGAGTTGACAAGGAGAAACCTCTAGAGAGACCTGTAAGGCTGACATACATTTGAATTTGATCCAACAGCCCAAGTCCTTTAGCCCCGTTTAGGTCTAGGATAAGCTAAATCAAGTGGCCCGCATTCAAATTCCATCTTGGTGTCGGGCAATTTTGTATCGAGAGAAACATTTTGAAGATATAATGTAATTAAGGGACCTAGGAGCTAAAAAAGGAGGTAAAAAGACATGTGGACACTTTTTACTCCGTAACATTTAGCTCCCACTTTAATGTGTGTATGATCTTACAATCAATGCACGCGTTAAAGTATAGTTAACAACACATTAAGCATGTCAAACACTAGAGCCAGTAGCACACCCTAAGTTTGGAAGCCCATCTCTAGCCCCCAAGCTTAGGCAAAAATAAGAACACACTTGGCAATCACGTAAAACATGAAGAAAATAGTATAGAAGCACACACTATATGGAGAATACATGAACAAAGACACACAATACATGGAACATACAAATGTAGTTAAGAAATACACAAAGAATAGACACAATTAAATAATTACACAATGCTAACACACAATGTGGGGAGCTCATCACTACGTGCCACCATCAAAACACACGACGTGGGGGGAGCTTATCGCTATGTGCCACCACAAAATACACAACATGAGGAGGATCTCATCACTACATGCCACAACAAAACACATAGAAAAACATACATAATACACGAGCATCATAGAGTGTGTCATTGACCCATTATATGTCTTATACACAGCAAACATGGGCAATGGGGAGGAGCTCGTCACCACGCTTCGCCATCTAAGATGCCAAACACACCTGACGGTGAGGTGCTCATCACCACGCTACAATGACTACCAAAAACATTCTTAAGGGTGACTAACTCAAGACCCGACCCTTCCTCCTGTGAGAGGACTTTTTCAAAAAAGATGTGCAACCACTCAAATGAATACACAACCCCACCTTCCGCAGAAGATCTTTCAAAAATGAGTCATGCAATCTCCTTGGAGATATACACAACTCCACCTGCATCACGGAGATGCCTTACAATGAACAAAAGTATACAACTCCACTTGCATCACGAAGATGCCTTCTGGTGAAAAGGAAGCATGTGCACACATATTCAAAGTATACAACTCCACCTGCATCACATAGATACCTTATAGTGAAAAGGAAGTATACACAACACATTAATCAAAGTATATAGCCCCTCCTACATCATGGAGATGCCTTACAGTGAAAAGGTAGTTACACAACACACTTTATCACAATATCTAAGATATTCAAGCATTTAACACAATATATGCCCCCACTATAATGCCCTGCCAGGAAACCCCAGAGAATAGCTCAACTATGATATACAAAAAGGATAAATTTTTTTAAGGAAAGAAATAACAAAGAAATGTAAATCATATTTATTCATAACATCAGGTTAAGCTTTATCCTCTAGGGATTCCACGACTGCATTACTACCAACTATTAACATGATCTAACTAACATTATGAATTAACTAACAACCATGGTTCATTCTAAATCTAATTACATCAATTGAATAGACACATACATTTCCATATTATAATGTCAGATAAGTGATAAAAGCACAACCACCCGTCCATGTGGAACCCTAACGTCCACCCCCTGTGCTAGGAGATAACAATAAGGTCCCACTAAGAAAACAACCAAGAAGACAATAGGCTAATAGGTGCAAGGACTACACATGACTCAAATACAACACTAGGCAACAAAGACATCACAAGCAACTTAAACATCACTTCCAGAGGCATTCACAAAACAAAGGGGAGAACACAACTAGGGAATGCTAGACTACATTAGGGATGAGTGTCATCGCATGGTCCTAGCATGGGTTACCCTGACAGTCTCTAGCTAGACATCAACCCCCCATCCATGCGTTACCCTGACAATCTCTTGCTAAGCGCTGATCCTCATCTATGGTTATCTTAATAATCTCTCACTAGATGCCGGCCCCATAGGGTGACACATGCAGAACCAACATTCCTTTCTCAAGGACAAGGGAGTTGATTTTGCCAACCACGACCTTCTCATCTCATCCTTAGCCTGAATGAGCACTACAGGCATGAGTGAGGCATCCAATTATCTTGATTAATGTGAAAACTACCCAACCCTCTAAATTTATTATTAAGTTATCACTGGATTAACAATTTCTACATTTGGGTTACCCTGGCAAGCCACTTTGGTCGCCGACCCCACATTGAAAGCCACTCCCGCTTCACTGCATCTAGATTCTCAAAGCCCAAAACAAAACACAAGCATGAAGTATCACATTTCTCATCATGATACATTTATAACACAAAATATACATCATTCCACATTACACAGAGCAAGGCATTACCCATCTTGCATAGTTATCATAACCACATGAATAGGTACACTGAGCAACGCATTATCCATCTTACACAGTTATCATAACCACATGAATAGGTACACTAAGCAAGGCATAAACCATCTTGCACATATATCATACCAACATGAATAGGAAGCAATACTTTAAGAATGCATTTCATTCAACTCACATGATGCACACATAGCCAACCCCCACTCAATCACACCCTCCTAGGCCTCACATAGCCAACCCCCACTCAATCACACCCTCCTAGGCCTCTAGAAACCATTTCCCCAAATGACACAAACAGTTGACACCATTAAAACACAATGGTCACACATCACATTCACTTTCCAATGCACATCATAAACCAAGATCTCACAAATGCAACATATGGTCTGATGCACTAATAATGGGTCTTAAAGAATGCAACATTAATTCCAATCATGGTCAATCATCCAACAAACATAAAGTGAATCTATCTCAACAATGCAGAACAATATTTTTCTAACTACTAGTAGCAGTTACTAATATGATCAAATGATATAAGTGTCCATGAGTATCAATATTTTAACTAATAATTCTCAAGACTTATTTTAATTTCATTTAATTAAAATAATTGCAAACAACATGCAAATAACCCTAAGGAATACAAATTAAACACAACAATTATTTACACTATTTACACTTATGTAGATTTCATTTATAATCTAGACAATTTTGTAAATACTATTAAATATAACTATATAAGCAAGGCTAAAAGCCTATAATATTAGAATGCTATAAATATCTTACACTAGTTAGAATCACAAGATGCAAAACCCGAAGCTACAATGAAAGAACCTTGTTCTAAGTTTAGCTTGAGAGGAAAGAAATATAGAAAAACAAAACATTCCTATAGATCTAATATCTTCATCAAATCTACCACACTTTTAACCACATGAATATGATAGGATCAACACAAAATGAATTTGTTGAGAAGGCTTTAGAAGCTACCAACAATGCAAAATGTGAAAGCATAGACAGGGCACATAGACTGATTGGTAGAATGCCTCAAAGAGAGTCATGTGAAGGAAAGCAATGATCGTAGGATATGCACAAAATGAATTTGTTGAAAAATCTCAAAAGAACCTAGTTTGAAAATATAGAGTTATTGGTTGCGCAACTAATTGTTTTAACAGAGATGAAACGGGTGAGAGGTAGACAGTCACAAAACATTCATATCTCAGAAATGACAAACTAGGTATGACTAATTTTTGGATATGATTTAGATATTCAGGTTATGCACCATATATAAACAATTAGAAAAACTCAGTTCTTAAAAATAAAGTTATGGCTAACACAACAGACTGCTAAAACAGAGACGAAATGGGTGAGAGGTAGACAGTCACAAAATATTCATATCTCAAAAATGAGAAACTGGGTATCACTAATTTTTTGATACAATTTAGATATTCAAGTTGTAGACCATATATAAAACAATTAGAGAAACCCAGTTTGTAAAAATAAAGTCATGGCTAACACAGTAGACTGCTAAAACAGAGACGAAATGGGTGAGAGGTAGACAGTGACAAAATATTCATGTCTCAAAAATGAAAAACTGGGTATGGCTGATTTTTGGATATGATTTAGATATCCAGGTCGTACACCATATATCAAAAAATTAAAGAAACCCAGTTTGTAAAAATAAGGTTAGGGCTAACGCAATAGACCGGGTTCAGAAAATGTCGAAGAAAATTCACAGAATATTTCACTAAATCTAATGCAACAATAAATCAGTTTCATATCTTAGTCCATACTTGGAATATTGCTTCAATCACATCTTCACAAATTTCTTAGCTCGCATCCATTTTTCCCCAAGTCTGTTATTCTAGAAACTATGGTTTATGGTGCCAAAAGAAAAATGACAACTTCCTGAGAGAGAGAGATCCCCAAAACATAAAACATATCATCCGTCTGAAATGCATGCTCCTCCTCAAATTATGTCTTAAGATTTCAAAAATAAAGTTGAGCATGCATAACCACCCCCATAATTTCTTCCAGAAGATTCTCTTTTTTTACTTTCTTACAATTTGCTATTTTTAATCAAACAATAATATTATTGTTTGTTGTAATGGGACCTTATGTCATCTCCGTTCAACAGTTTCCATTAGGTTTAAGGCACGCTCAGACTTGTCAATTCAAGTGGAGTTGATGCATGATACCTGCAACCTGCAGCAACCAAAAAATGGTCGAACATATAGATGTATATATAATCATACAATCAAACACACCGTGAAAGGAAATCGCAGCAGAGCAGGGTACTCACGCATGAGTAATGTGACACTGTTCCTCTCACAAACACACGTCAAACAAGTAACCACATCACGCATAATAATTAGTATCTGATCGACTAGATAAGAAACATCATCAGATAATCATGTGATGCACATAATAAGATTGATCAACATAATCAATTAAGTCCATAAAGTTGTCATAACATATTCATAACTTAAGTAAATATCAGTGTTGCAACAAAGATTATCAATAAAATATACTAACTATCATATGAAACAACATGAGGATAATCAAGAATGTCACCAACATGAATGTAGTATCTACCAACATCATATAATGTACAACATCAATTGTCTAACATACCCTAAATATTCCTATTATTTTACCTTCACTTTCATGCTCCTTATCCAGACCACCTGCACATCCAAGGTGAGAATGGAGGGGCACTACACCCACCTTAAAGTGATCGCTCCTGCTTTCTGGTAGTAATCACATTTAAGGTAAGGTTGAAAACACATGAGGGAACAAGAGCTTCCGCAAAGCCCATGCCCCAAAGTGAGACATGCTTACAATTGCCGAATTATTCCCAACAATCACAATAGAAACACATCAATATCATTTGTTAAGAACCATTAATCAACAATATGCATGTATATGAATGATCACGGAGATCAAAAAAAACTTCGGTTAGATTCTCTTAGCTAAAATAACAACCAAATCAATATAGAAATAAGGTAACATGTCTTTCAAACAAACTAAGGCTATACTTACAAATTCGGAACCAAGTATAGCTGTGAGGTTATACTTCAGTTATCTCAGAACCGAGTGTAACTACAAGGTGAGACAAAAGCATTCCAAAGTGCATAGCAACATATTTAGAGTATTGCAAAGGTTTGTTACAACAATTTCACAACACAATACATGATCACATCATGACACAAAGTGATTCTACTAGTCAAACGTCAATAAAAAATTATCCCTCTCTTCATATATGGACTAGGTCCATTTTCTTGTTTTCTTGTTTTAGGGATGCATGATCCTTATCAGAAGTGTATATTTGTTGTCATCATCCATTGACTATTAGAGCCACAAATACAACAGAAGAATGAAATCATGAAAAATGAGAGAGGAGACAAAAGTGACATAGGGCCACAACGTGGAAGGATGCCCCCAAATCACCCTCCACAGCATTATGCCCACAAGGCACCACAAACAACAATTGCAACAAGAGAAGTGTACAAGAATAGATAAACAAATAGAAGGAATGTCACAACGTACGCGGTTCCCTTGTATCCTTCACCCCCTTGTATCCTTCACCTTACAAGAGTATCTAGGGTCATCCAAGGAGACCTAAACAAACATTTAATACCACACATGAGAACACAACACAACAACATATATATACCTAAGAGGAGGCCAAACTCGCGAGCATCTTGGAGAGTTGCTCCATCAAATGTGGTGGAATGGGTGAGAAATTCATACCTGCAGTCGTGTGGTGCTTGATTCACAAGATTTTGTATGTTTGAAATCTTTTGATGCCTGTGGGGAGGTGAATCATTACCTTTTTCGATAGACTTTGATGACTTATGCATTGTTCTTTTTCTTTCTTTGTTTAAGCATTCTCCTACATGGATAACTTTTTTAGGGTTATCCTTCTCCATCAAGACGTCAAAAATCTTTTTATTAAGTAAAGTACTACGGTCGAGGATGTTAGAGGAGGATGATGATTTCGTGGGATCTTTGTTAGATGCCAAGGTATCATTTGATGAATAAGTGTTTTTCTCAAAATATGCTTCTACATTTAAACAATAGGAAAAACCACGATTGTAATGATAACGGGGCAAATTGTCATAAGCTCCCATGAATTCGGCTAATGTTTCATATGTTGAAAAAGTATCTAATGGGATATTTCCTAGTGGACAGTCTATGTCTATCCTCTCAGGATATATTGAATTGATTGTTGGACTTGTTGATATTGTGTTAACATTAAGAGTAGGATGATGATAAGCTTTGGTAGGCTTCAAAGGATAGTATCCAATACTAGCTGAAGAGCTATGTGTAACAACTTCTAAGGGTACTTTGATTCCTTGTTGTTTTATGCCACAACCATTACCTACGTAGTTACAATTTTTGTAAAGGATTTGAAATCCATGACCATAGAGAGACACCATCTCTTTATAAGAAGGCAAGGCCTCATATGTCTCATATTTTGTAGTTTAAATAAGAGTATTGTCTTTATTTGTTACTAAAGAGACTTTAGGTTCCTTAGTATTTCCAAAGATTTTTTGGATGAGATCGAGGCAACTTTTGATGTTTCAGGGTTAGCAAGTTTATATTAACCCATAAAGCCATGAGTAAAATCTAATGAACCCCAATCGTCACCAAGAAGTGCATTTGATGGTGATTTAGAATCTTGCACAACATTATCTATGGCAAGATGTATTTATAAATCAACTTTTAAGTTATCGAGAGGTTTCTAAATGATAGCTTATTTTTGCACCTCAGCTTGTAAACAACTTTCCAGATTCAGGGGCCACTTCAATGGTTTGAAGTTTATTTGCAAAAATAAACTTTATTGATCAATGAAGGGTAGACGAAACTACTCCCATGGCATGAATCCATAGTCTACCAAGAATGATATTATATGAAAGCGCACTGGGCATGACATGGATAAGGGTAGATAATGTCATAGATCTAGCCTTTACGATTAAAGTTATGGTACCTAGTGATTGTCTACCAATGTTATCAAAGCCACGAATGTTAAGTTGATCTGATTTTATTAAAGATGTGTGAATCTTGATTTTATGTAGCAAATCAATGCCACAAACATTGAGACCCGATCCATTGTCAATCATAGTTCACTTTATCAACTTTTTATTTATTATGACAAGATTACAAGAGGGTCATATTGGTTTTGAACATCAATTGATGCTAATTCGTGTTGTTGAAACAAAATATCCATTTTTGTTGCATGCATATAGTCTAACAGAGTTGCTACATCATTTGGCTTAACAACAGGTGTTACAATCACCTTTTGTAAAGCTTCTTGGAGCATTATGTGGTATGAAAGCGATGTTTGTATGAGTTCCCACAGAGAGATCTTAGTGAGAGTAGCACAAAGCTGCTTAACTAGGTCATAATCTCGACCAACATTATGAGTAAGACAAGGTAGTTGAGGAAGCATAGGTTGAGAAGTTGGTAAAGTGATCAAAATGTTTGACTGTTGTTTACTTTGTTTATTATTTCATGTATTGTATGTGTGAGCAACCACATTGTAGTTGGGTTGTTGTGACATTTTGATACACTTTGATTTTCACTTGTTATATGCTTAGCATAGTTATAAATGTAACAAAGAGGTCAAGAAGAATTTAGAAGATCTCTTATAGTGAGCACCGGTTTCATTTTTTCTTGAGGCAGAACGCAGGTGGACAACTATTTTTGGTTTCATAGGTTGTTCTTGAGATCTTGGAACATAAATTGTGTTTACTAATCTTTGAAGGAACGATGGTTTTGGAGTCATAGTGGAATGTTCCATAGAGATAAATTCATAAAGGGCTTCATCTAGCATATCAGAATCATCACTACTAAATGACTCATCATATGCATGAAAGTTTTTAAAAAAGAGATCAAACATTGTGACATATTCTACTTTATCCAAGGCTTGAAATTCACAATGTCCAATCTTCAAAAGAATGAATTTTGGAATCAAGGATGTGAAATGATGAAAGATTACTATGAAAAATCAAATTTCATGAATGTTTGATGCAACTAATGCATGAGAATTTTTAAAACCCTAATGCAAAATTTTACCAAAATGCAAGCTTTTTGAAGGCCTAAATATGCACCTTTTTCAAAATTATGCAAGATTTTCAAATGAATATTGATAAATATGTAATAAATCAATGCAAGATCTTATTTGAATAGTCAATAAGATGCAAATGCTCAAAGCTACTTGTTCACAAAAATGTTTAGTATGAAAAAGGATAATGACAATAACTTGAATATGAACTAGATCAAACTCTTTTCAATATAACATTCAAGGAAAAGGTTGAGCCAAATCACTACCAAATGAAGGAGAACTTAGCTATTGACCTTGAACTCCTATATATTATGGATAAGATTTAACTTATACTCTTTCTCAAAACCCTAGGATAACAATACATTAAAACCCTATTTTTACAAAGATTTGCTTATAATGGAGAATATACGACAGAAACCTAGAAACTGATTGCACAGGGATAATCAGGGGAATGATAAAACCTATCTCCAAAAAGAAGAGGTATCAGAGGACCTCGGTGGTACCACCCATGTCTTGACTAAAGGAATTAGCTGAAGGTGCAAATTGGAAAGTTGCTTTGAATGTTGTCTTGATGCCAGATCCAAACCTAGAAAAGGTAGAAGGACAAAGGCGGTTCCAACCACTTCCTTGATGAGGGAATATCCTGAAACTGTCTTCAAATCTTGAAACCCTGATTTGTATTTAGTCTTCCTATAGCTCTGTATTTTCTAAATCTCACTCCTGTAACCTACACATAAGAAGATAAAAGAGGGTTTGGGGGTTATGGTATTTAGGGGCTTGCCTCGGTCAAATCCCAGAATAGCATTCAAGCTTCCCAACACCATTTGATTAATAGAGAGTGCTTACCCTCATGGGGCATAGAATGGAAACAATGATAATGTGATGATTGAAATGATGAGAAACAAACAATGATATCACCTATGTGATGCGCCCTTAGAATGATGAAGATCCTTCAACTCCTAAGGAAGGATAGATGATAGCTTCATATCTACAACAACACACAAATATGCTCTATAATCACAATGAATGCTCTTGATGCTCTTTACTTCAAATTTTCAAGTTAGCTATCTCCGTCTAGGTTAATAATGAACTCAAAAACACACTTATATATGCTCTCCAGCTTACAATTGACAATTCAAACCAAAAGAGGCAACAAGGAGAAACCTCTAGAGAGGTGTAAGGCTGACATACATTTGAATTTGATCCAACCTAAAGGGAGGGACCTGGGCAGTACCACCTTGGTCCTTTAGCCCTGTTTAGTTCTAGGATAAGCATAATCAAGTGGTCCACATTCAAATTCCATCATGATGTCGGGCAATTCTGCATTGGGAGAAACATTTTGAATATATAATGCAATTAAGGGACCTAGGAGCCAAACAAGGAGGTAAGAAGACATGTGGGAACTTTTTACTCCCTAACAAGTCCAAGGGTCTTATTTGGAAACTTTTCATTCTAGGTCTTATGGGTCTTGCCATGGGTTATCCTCTAATTTACTCTTTGATTGGGTACCAAATCTACTAATAAGTTCCCCTTTCTTTTCTTCTAATATTATCAAAAGAGATATCTTTAAAAAAATTCACTAGTTCCTTAGCCTCTAAAAGAAGAGTATCCAACATACATGAGATGTAACTTTGCTTCTTCATATAATTAATAATGATCTCATAATCTCCCTCCACTCTAAGATGCTTCCAATTCTATTTCATAGTTGTCCTGAGGCCCCATAGCATGGCCCTTTCCTGAACCACATTGTACATGAAAGGAAAAAAGAATATAACTTTGTTCATGCTCTTTCTAGGAAGCCTACTCTATTTCTACTTCTACTAGTTCTTCTGATTAGAAGATCTCTATTATGGCAGAATAAGTTAAAAATGCATTTTCTACTGATCTCTTAGATGGGGATGTAAGACAAGATTGATTTGTAGTAGCATATGGTCTCATCCTCTATAGAAATAGAATCTTCCTAGTTCTTGAATCCTAAATGAAGGAGAAGATTTTAAGGGGTTTTCATGATGCATCGTTAGAAAAACACATAAGATTATACAAGATCTATAGGAAAATTAGGGAAAGGTTTTCATGGAAGGGCCTAAAGAAGAATGTTCTCAATCACTTTATGGAGGGGCTAACTATGTATGCACACTTCTTTTTCATTCCTTCATATTTCAAAGCACATTGGGTGGTAGATTTCTTATTCAGAGATGTTTAGGCCAATGGATTACATAAAAATATCGTTAGTGATAAAGATAGTAGATTTTTTAGATCCTTTATGTAAGAATTATTTTATTTGGCTAGGATAAAACTCACTCTTTCCACAAGCTATCATTGACAAATAGATGGACAAGTAGAAATAGTGAATAATTAGGTTGAAGGCTACCTGAGAAACTATGATACAACACTACCCACCACATGTCCATCAGTATATCTCCATCCATTGTATTTTATGGTTATGATGCATTAACCTTCACTAATTCAATATTCATAGATATCCCGGTGTCAATAGATAGTGACTTAGTGAAGTATAATTATGACATATTGAGATTAGTCAAAGAACACCTCCAACAAGTTCAGAATCAACAAAAAAATATATGCAAATCAAAACCGCATAGAGAGGTCATTTAAAGTGGGAGATATGACCTTCCTCTAAGATTGCAAACCTTATATGCAAACCCCCATCAAAATTAGTGGAATTGAAAATCTCAAACAACGCTTCGATTTCCCTTACAAGATCTTGAGGAGAGTTGGTGAAGTTGCATCTGAGTTGAATTACTAGAATATAGTAGGATTCATAATTTTGTCCATCTGTCTCACCTCAAGAGATCCTTTGGACAACATATCACACTATTGGTGGATTTTCCATAGTTGGATGATGACCCTACCATCATAGAAATCACAGGAGCATCATCCAATATTGAAAAGAGAGTAAACAATAAGGTGGTAGGGAAAATCACATAGGCCCTATTGAATCCCCACGATCACATTTGCACTTATTACATTTATCGAACTTAGCAAGGGGAGGGATTTCAACTAAATCTTCCACATCAAACATCCTCATAATAAATAGAATCATCAACCTTGGCATAAAGAGAAAGTTTGACCTTAAGTACTTTTGCTATCCTTCAAGCCTCTGTGCATGCAACTTGGTGTTCCTTCAGTATGTGAAAATACTCAAGGTAGCAATTGAAGAAAGACAAGTCATGCAAATTTTGGAAATATTGATAGAAATATGAAGAAATATTTCCCCACACATTTACTAATCTTAGAGGCATTAAGGAGGGATCTAGGATGATGAAAATTCAATTAAAAGAAGGTACAAAACCAAAGAGGAAAACATCATATGTATTAAACCCTAAAATGAAGACAAGAGTCAAAGCAAAGTTGGATGATATGTTGCAACTGATATAATCAAGTACATAGAAGATGCTAAATGGATTGGCCCTATGGTTGTGCAACATAAGAAAAAAGTGAGATGAGGATTTGCATTGACTTTAGGGAACTAAATAAGGCTTGTATCCATGATTCCATAGATTTCTTAGTCTTATGGATGTCATTAAAAGCTTTCATTTTATTTCATTTCAATTGAAGGGCTCCTTCACCTTTCCATACACATGTCCCCATGTTCTCTCCATTAGTTTCTCTATAACCATTGCTTTATTTTCTCTTATATTGTCCTTAGTAATATTTGGGCATTATACTCATGGGATCAACCCTGCAATTATAGACTTGGCCCTTTCATATTCAAAATTTGGCCAACTTCTACCTATTCAATTACACAATATTCAATTTGCTAATGTATGAATCCCAACATTTCAAAAAAAAACAAAATATGAATCACCTAAGAAGGTTAGAAATTTAAAATACACATTGGGTTATGACTTGCACGTGTGACACCATTCAAAAATTGATTTATATTCACTCCTTTGAGCCACCAAGTCTAGGGCCTAAGTGTGAGAATATTCACTATTTTTGTATCCTCATGCTTGGAGACATGTCAATAAATAAAAGTTGATTAAATATAAATTCCCATTGTTTAAAGCATAGACTGGAATTAATTTTCAATTTAAAATATCATTAACACTTGTAAGGAGTGGGTTCATGTGCAAGTTGAAACACACACTATGTATTTCAACCTACAATTTTCTTCATCAACATTCTACTATGTAAAGTATTTGTCCTTTTAATGTACAAATCCTAACATTTAAGAGAGAAAAATATGAATAACAACAATGATAAGGGTGAAAGCAAGAAGATGAGTATAGATTTCGTGGAGGTGTTCCGCATATGGAAAATTTTGGTTGGAACGAGAGCTCAAGCCTAAAAGGGAGCCCATTTAGAAACAGACACCCGTTATGAAATGGATGCTAGTAAATGGAATGGGTACGTACCCATTTGAAAACAGGTAGTCATTTTTTATAAGTATATATATTTTTTAAAATATAGACATGTGGCTTCATTTTAACAGCCATAGGCCGTGAAACAGTATGAGAGGAGATACCAAGAATGGGTACCCACATCACCTGACCCCACCGCCTACCTCCAGAACCTCCTCACCTCCTCCAGATCGGCTATCAGCTGTCCCAAGTTGGTTGCCCATAATTTTCTATTGTTTTTTGTTTTATTTTTGTTACTTTTTATTATTTTTAACAATCTTAAATTATAAATGTTAAACCCTAAACTAAAAACAATAAACCCTAATTCATAAACCGTAAACCCTAATTCATAAACACTAAACCCTATTTCATAAACTACTTAGGTCTTATAGAACTTCTAGGGTTTCTTTTATATAAGCTTAACAATAAATCTTAAGCAATGATATTTCAAAATCATTTGAAATTTCTATATAGACCTCAAGAACTACTTATACACTATAGCCATGTTCTTAGTCTTCATGGATTTCAATGTTCATGATGAGTCACATAGTCCTAAAACCATTTGTAAAACTCTTTTCATGAGGGCTTAGAACATACAAACACCTTCTATATATGAAATTTGATGGACACTTGTATAAGAATATAAAATTTAGACAATTGTCATAGGTTAGTCCTATGGGTTAAAGAGTCAGGGAGCTATGAGAATGCCCACATTCATATGACGTAAGGTATAATAGAAACTTATCAAGTTTTAAGGATTGTCATACCTACCACTAAGAATGTCAAAGTTACCCTAGGAAAACAACTAACTCATGTCACTTCATAACATTTTATCAAGTTTAAGGATTGTCATAACAACCACTAAGAATGTCAAATTTACCCTAGGAAAACAACTAACTCATGTCACTTGATAACCTAGAGGGTTGTTATCTAAGGTCAATTAGGATCACATAACAAATGTCAAGACCCAAATCATCTAATAGGATTGTCATTAGGATGGGGAACAAAGAAGATAGTCATAACATGATAAGGTAGTTACCAAGGTCCTAACAAAGTTCATTGCACCATAATCTAAATCCTAACACTGCCTCAACATTTATATGACCTAGAAGGACTGTCACATCTTTCAAATCTAATCTCTTGTCCTTGCTATGGACTATTATGCATGATCATCCAAAGTAGTTGTCACTAGAAGAACAGGACCATAGGACTACCACAATAAGGATATAGTTGTGTTGCTCACAAGAAGAGAGGACAATCATCCTAAACTAAGAAGAGAAGAAAATTAACAATTAAGAGACTATCATTAACGGTTGTCATGAGCATGTTAATGGACAATTAGTTTTCATATTAGTCATAACACTATCCTATTATTTACACAAAAGAAGATATAACAATGAGAGGATAGACATTGGAAAACCTATCTCAGTCCTAGAGTCAAGCACAGTCCCATCACACCACTAGATCTACCCCTTCCAAGGGACAAGCATTTCAACCATAGAATTGAAAGAAAATGATATGTCTCCTACAAACACAATCATTTGGTCATGTTGTAATCCTCTTTCCAAACTATGCAGGATTAGAATGGTGTTTGGATGAGCTCCACTTGGTGTCTGGTAGGTGAAATCAGCAGGTGAGACTCCTCCTTAGACAATGCAAGACGACTGAACGGATGTCACCCATTCATTTTATTCATTGTTTTTCTCACTCTTTCACCATTTCTTCACGTGCGTTGTTCTCCTTCCAGCTATTTTTTTGGCAGGTACTCTCCTGAGGTGCCAAAATGGCTAGAAATGTTGTCTCGTGCCATAAAAAAATCACGCTAGAAATTTTTCTAAACTAGTCGGTTGTTCTCACGCCGGGGAAAATACCATGTCAAAAAAATAAATATAGGGAATGTAATTTTTTGGTATGTGTTTTGGAACACAAAAGAGAGTGATATATTTTGCAAAGCCCCATTAAGAATGTTTTGGGAATTTTGTACTACAGTATTGTATTGGTACATTCTCCTTATTAAAAACTTCCTTAATATTATCACCTAAAATTTTGAATTTGGATTAGTTACTTTCCACCTACATTAAATGTTATCAATAACTATGTAATAGAACTAATAGCATTTAAAATCATTTTAGAAGTGCAAATGATGATTAATTATCACCTTTGCAATTAGAAGTGTTTATGTTGACACTAGAGTTTGCAACACTCATAACCTTATAGCAACTAAAAAGGTTTCACAAAACAAAGAGAACTAGAGACAACTAAAATCATTATCATAAATAAAACATAAATTAAAATAAAATAAAAACATTAATATATCATCACCATGAATGGTCATGTCCTTTGTGAGAACTCCAATTCATTTTGAGAGATGAGTATCACAATTCATTGAAGTCTTGATTGTATTTCCATGAATTTGGGTTTCTACTAATAATTTATGATTTGAATTCTAAAAATATGAGAAATAAGGAATTCTATCATTGCCTTTCATTTTATTCACCAAATGAAAATCTTACAAATTACAAACAAGAAAAGGTTCAATAAAAGATACACTTGCAAATTATAGGGTATTTTCTATGCTACGGCACGCACAAAACCGAAAGGTCAACATGTATACCTCATGTCACCAAGTTGATCTAATAAAGTAGTGATAGATACTAACTCTTCAAAATCCAATCCAAAAGCATAAAGAAATCTTACTTCACCAAAACTAAAGAAATATGTCAGCCTTGGCAATTTAGATAAAGACAAGAGGAATGAAAGAGCCTCTAAAGTGAAGTGAAATGAAGCAACCATTGCATTGAAGTTGTCATAGAACTTAGTTTTTACATTTTATTGCTTCACAATTTCCCGAGGAGACTTTTTCTCTCCTTTCTATCATTTTAGACCTATATTTACATGGGTCTAAGATAGTGTCTAGATTATCAATCCAAATGCACAAACCACAATGTTGAATATTTTCAGATAAGACACTCTAGTTCTTGCAAATAGATAAAATGCTTATCACCATACATTCTTGTGTTCCAACCTAACCTATTATACCTACAAAAATCTCTATATCAAAAAACACACCCAAAAAAAATGTTATGCTAGTCAACAAAGGCAACTCAAGTGAGATGAATCACGAGCAATATCAAAGGGAAACAATTGTAAGCAATTGTAAAGGTGACTGGTTCCTAAATATTGAGTACAATTTACACTTGGATTGAATCCAAAGGGGATTATATAAAATCAAATATTAGACATAATTTTCATTAGTTGGAAAATCATCAAAACATGTATTACATAGATAATGTAACAATGATTAAAAAAAAATCCAATCAATCCATGCGAGCTTCAACAAATTGGCTCAAAACTTTTACTGAAATTTTAAATTTAAAGGAAGTTTATACATAATGTTTACTGATTGGACTATTGATTTGGGACAAAGATTACCAAAACAATCCCTATTTAGCAATGAAGAGACCCTAAACTTTCCCGTGGCCAGAACCCATATTGAAGTTGTAGGTTAAGATTCTTTAAGAACTGAATTAAGCATAGAGTGGTATGCCATCTACTTAATATTTTGAAAATGTAGGCTTAGGGCTCAAATGCTAACCCGTGCTTATAATGACACCCAAATCCAAAGGTTGGGGTTAACTTCTCCAGCAAGGGATCCAACCAACTTAGGGCTCAAACACAAACCAACTAACTGTGTCAACCATTGTCTCGGAAAACAAACAAAAGAAAACACAAACACAGCTGCAAAGCAAACAGTAGACAGAACTACAATGTTCTATATGATACCAATATTTGCCAGGATAAATTTTTGAACCTTGGTAGGAATGTGCTAGATGATTAAAACTTTAACAGTTACAATTACGTAATTGGCTATTTATAAAATATGGGTGATAATAACACCCATCTGACATTGTCATATACAGAAGATGGCTCTAAGAAGTCCACCAAAATTCCTGCAGTCCTAGACTACATACAAAACAAGCACCGTGTTAATACATGTTGCATGCATTGCAGTCAAAATTGAATACCTTCATCTTTCATGATCCAAATATTACCTGTGATAGAGAGACCAACAACATAACCAAATCATACAACACTGGGACCTCCAGAGGTTCATCCAAGTTGGCTATCAATATTAACTACTGAAAATCTGATTCAGTCACAGTAAAATATACTTGATAGGAACATTGTTGTAATGTGGGTGTGCGATGCATATACAAAAACGAGGAAAGGCAAAGAACCCACGTCTCCAACCTCCCTTCCATGGAGGGTCAGAAAATTTAGTGCAAGTGACCACATTTTTAGCTAGTCTTAAAATATAGAAATTTAAGCAAATTTTCTGACAAAACAAAACCTGATTTAACAAGATTGAAATGTCGGACGCATGAGTTTGAGATTGAGACATATTCCACCGCATGAGCGTGAAGGTCATTTGTTGAAGGCATTGCTCTCATTAAAGGGCAACGAAGGAATAGGAGCAGCGTGGGGCCGTGGATCTGTCGTGTTTCAAAACCGTAACGCCATCGATCTGCAGCCTCCATTTCTGCTACGACATTCGCGGCCATTCTGTTTGTTGCAGATGATGGCGAAACACTTTCAAAACACTGACATATCCACCGCACTCCGCTGCTTGTAAAAATGTTTGGCCCTGCAATAGGTATAACATCAAGTTTGCAACGATAGTTTTTCCCTCTGCCATCAAAACCTAACCCTAATGCTACCGTCCCCTCCTCCCTCTTCTCCACTCGCTCATCACGCACAAAACTACATATATAATATAATATATAATTAATATTGTATCATACATCTACATACATTTTTGTTGTGTATTTGTTTATTTTTCTGTTTGTTGTTTTCTTTTCTTTTTGTAGGGTGCACTCCTCTCACACACATATGTATATCTATATATATTTATGTATTGGTTCTTTATAGACTTAATACTTATATTAATAAATACTAGTATAGGTGTGTATTTTTGGTTTCTGCCAAAAAAACTATAGGCGAGGCCTGTTCCTAACTAGGTATTAATAATTCTTGAGAACTAAATATATTTTTCTATTTAAAAAATATTTACCTATTGCTATTGTATAGATGCAAATATTTTAACAAAACATATTTGAAAAATTATTTTTATTCAATCTACTTGGCAGAAAACTTTCACCGATAAGGGCAATTATTGTGGATCATCAACGTTTAAATTATAAAGTTTTGTATGAATACTGGAAATAATTTCATGCATTGCTTTCATTTTCTCAAAAATTGTGCAAATATAACATATGCGTTAAACTCCTTAGGCAACCATTCTTCATATTTTTTTATGTTCTTGATACCCAAACATTGCAAAATCTAAGGCCATGACTATTTTCAAATGAATTTGTTTTGTTTATAGGCTACTATTCCACTTGAAGTTGTGCAAATATGAATATAACATTCTTCAGAAATGATGCAGGCTAGAAGGGGCTCTAACTTGTTTTTAATGCAATAAAGTTAGGTCTGAAACGAATCAAATAGCTTAGTTCAAATTTTTTTTGGTCCTGTTTTAGTTTTCAAACTGCGATACTAGAATTCTTTTCACTAGATAAAAACATAACTATCTTCTTCTTTTTTGCTATCATTATATTGAGATGCAGCAAGAGATCAGCCCAACAATCAGAACGAAGTATCTTTCTTCATTTCTTTGCATTAGGTTTTTATCTACTTGATTATTTAATTTTTAGATTTTTATCTAGTTGATTATTAGATTTCTACACTGCCTATCAGATGTTATTTATTTCATGTCTATTTTCTATAGTTTTTTTTTCTTTTTTTCTTGTATTGACTAACTTTAACACCTTGTAGGGGAACTTCATGGCTCCACTGGAACAGAAAAACCCATGGAGCTTGACCAAATAAGAGGAAAAAAGTATGCTCATATCTGTCATTACGTTATCTACCATCTTTTCAGATAATGTATTTAGGGCATATGTTTATGGGGCTTGATGCCTATAATACTTATTTTTTCTTCTATTTTATTTAATCTAATTCTAATTCTAGCTATTCTTCCATGCATAGAAGGATTTTCCTTTCATGTTTCATTTAGATTCTAATGGGATGAGAATATTATTTTTTGGCCTCTGCCTATGTTTCTACCAAACTTTGTATGTATCATATTGTTTTCTGGAAACACATTTCTTATTGGTGTTTATTCCATTTCTAAAGTTTTTTCTGGATGTTTTCTCTAGCTCTGAGATGAGCTAAAAGGAACTATTACCATGAACAAAACTGATAATATACACATCATTTTGTTTTATAGATATCTTTATTTTTTTTAATTTTCTCCGACACTCAATAGTAATTCAAGTTGGCTTTTTGCTATTCTTGTTGAATGCAAAAATCTAGTAAGCCAAGCTAGCAACTCTATTTGCAGAAATGGTCTATATTTTGAAGCTATTTTATCATTCTACTATTTCTTTTAGAGGTATTTTTCAAAAGATCGTGAAATTTCTATTAGTTAAATCTAAGCCAACTATTTTTTGACGTTTATTTAAAAATTTACCCTAACGTAACTATTGTTAATATGTCCGTAAAATGTACAATCTTTTAAAATTTATTTAAAATCAGGTTTTTCTTTTACCCTAACCTATAATGCACAATCTAAATAGCTAATATTTTCACATTTACTTTAAACTTAAGTTTTACCCTAACCTGTAATGCACAAACTGAATAGGTAATTTATTCGAATTTCTTTTCGAGTTACAGCTTTAAACCTAGTAACATAAATATGGTTGAATTATGAATAAAATGCAAAATCAAAACCACTATCTATTTCACATTTACTTTAAAATTTTACCCTAAGGTCCATATTTCTAAATTGCCAATAAAAAGAACAAATTGTAGAGATGATATTTTAACATTTACCTTTAAATTTTTATTCTAAATTTTTATCTTCCAAGTAAATATTATTAAATTATCCATAAAATGCAAAATCTAAACCACTATGTATTTCTCATTTACTTTAAAATTTTACCTTACTATAAATATTCCCAGATTTTCATCAATGAAATTTTACCCAAATGTAAATATTTCAAAAATTTTAATAAAATACACAAACTAAATAGATAATCTTTTCACATTTACTTTTAATTATAATTTTAATCCCCAAAAATAAATTTAATTAAATTATTAACAAAATGCAGAACCTAAACCACTATTTTTTTAATTATCTATAAAATGTACAACCTGAACATCTGATCTTTAAGCTTTACTTTAAAATTACAGTTTTAACCCTAACATGAAAACATGTTAAATTTTTTTCATATTTTCTTTTTCATCTTACCCTAACACAAATATTGTTAAACTAACCATAAAATGCACAATCTAAACATATTTATTTAAAAATTTACAAAACTGCAATTTGAGTCATTTTGTGAAAATTATGGTATTAAGGTGCAAAGAACAGTTCCTTATACTCTTCAACAAAATGGGGCGGATGAACAAATGAATAGAACTCTTTTAGAAATGGGGTTTGGTTGTTTCTTGTGCTGCATATATTGTGAATAGAATTCCCACTAAAGCCCTCCCAAATATCACCCCTGAAGAAGCTTGGAGTGGTAGAAAGCCCCACATTAGGTATTTTAAAGTATTTGGATGCATTGCTTGGGCACACGTTCCCGATGAAAAGAGGAAAAAGTTAGAACCAAAGAGTCATAAGTGTTTGTTTGTGGGTTATAGTGAAGAATCAAAGGCTTATAGGTTATATGATTTGACAACAAGAAAGGTCTTTGTTAGTAGAGATGTAAAGTTTGATGAGCTTTCGCAACTTATTCCCACTTCCTCTTACTCTACAATAGCAAATGTTTCTAATTTTTCAGATATTTTAGAAAGAAGTGAAGCCAATACTGATGAGGATGAAGTGAGCACTACTGATGATGATAATACTATTGAAAATGAAACTACTAATGCTAGTAATCAGCCATTTTTTGCAGGTAGTGATGATGAAGAAGGTGACATTTTAGCTAGACAAAAGACAAGGAGTGTTGAAGAAATATATAGACAAGGCTCAAAGATCCAAGGAGGGAATGGTAGTGCTCTCATGGCCAAAGTATTACAAGTAAATGACCCAATCTCATATGAGCAAGCTAGATGAAAGAAAGAATGGGAGAAATCCATAAAAGAGGAATATGATGCATTGATAGAGAATAACACTTGGGAACTTGTACCCTGTCCCCAAGGTAAGAATGTTATTGGTTGCAAATGGGTTTACAAAACAAAATTTAAATCAGATGGTGCTATAGAAAAATTCAAGGCTAGATTGGTTGCTAAGGGGATCAATCAAAAAGAGGGTGTTGATTATGAAGAAACATTTTCTCCTGTCAAGATGATATTCTTCTTGTTGCAATTTATGTAGATGATTTACTCATTGCTGGACCGAATATTGCATTAATCAATGATTTAAAAATAGATCTTAAGAGGACATTTCATATGAGTGATTTGGGTGAACTAAACTATTTTCTTGGATTACAAGTTTGTAGATTACATGATGGATTGTTCATCTCACAATCAAAATATGCTTTGGACCTTTTAGAAAAGTTTAACATGCTTGAATGCAAGCCAGCATCTACCTCATTTCAATTCGGAGTCAAGCTTACTAAAGAATGTACTTCCAAGAGTGTAGATGCCACTTTATATAGACAGGTTGTTGGTAGCTTGGTTTATGTAACTCATACTAGACCAGATATTTATTTTGCAGTCAATCTAGTATCTAGATTTATGCAGGCACCTAAACAAAGTCATTGGTTGGCTGCTAAGGGAATTTTACGATACATCCATGGAACCATACACTTTAGAATCTACTATGGCTATAAGTCTTCAATTTCTTTGGTTGGATTTAGCAACTCAGATTGGGGTGGTGATATAGATGATAAAAAATCTACTGGTGGTTATGTTTTCAATCTTGGATCAGGCCCTATTACATGAGCAGCAAAAAAACAAACAACTACATCATTATCTTCATGTGTAGCCAAATATAGAGAAGCAAAAGAAGCAGGAAAGGAAGTAGTTTGGATTCAGAATCTTCTATTTGAGATTGGTTTTCAACAAAGTTTAGCCTACACTGTATATTGTGACAATCAAAGTACCATACAAGTTGCCAACAATCCAATTTTTCATGCTAAAACAAAGCATATTAAGATTGATGTTCACTACATTCAGGATCTTGTTCAAGCATCTATTGTCAATCTTCAATTTTGTCCAAGTGAAGAACAAGTAGCTGATATATTCACTAAGAGTATGACTGAAGCCAAATTCTTAAAATTAAGAGGAATGCTTGGTATGTTAGAGGTGAACATTAAGGGGGGATAGTAGTATAATGTTCCCCTCCTTTGTATTTACCCTCTCCTTTGTATTCTCTTTGTATTATTCTAGCCAATCTTAAGGGGGGATGTTAGGGATAGTTAAGATTGTCTAGAAAAGGACAAAAAATTTCTAGAAGTCTTCCAAAAAACATTCCAAGTTATCTAGAAAGGAAGAAGCTTTGGAGCCCGGAAGCTTCTGGCTTTCTAGATAACTCTAATGTCCTACAATGTTCCTTTCTAGAACAGTTGGAAGCTTCTCCTTGGAAAGTTCTTCTCTAAAATAGTTGGATATAGCATTTTAGATGCAATGCAAGCTAGATAAATATATTTCTAAGTTATCTAACTCTGTTTTGCCCTATTTTCTCTTAGTCTATTATTGTTGTTCTATTTTTTATTGTCTTGGGGCTATTTTTTACATGGAAATCCAGAATTTATTTATTGCTAGAAGAGAATGGTATCAAGGAATATGTGACCACTATTGTACCTGTACCTACAGATGCAACACATCGCTTAGCATATCTCTAATCACATATATATAGCGACAGAAGCTTTGGAGCCTGGAAGCTTCTGGCTTTCTAGATAACTCTAATGTCCTACAATGTTCCTTTCTAGAACAGTTGGAAGCTTCTCCTTGGAAAGTTCTTCTCTAAAATAGCTGGATATAGCATTTTAGATGTAATGCAAGCTAGATAAATATATTTCTAAGTTATCTAACTCTGTTTTGCCCTATTTTCTCTTAGTCTATTATTGTTGTTCTATTTTTTATTGTCTTGGGGCTATTTTTTACATGGAAATCCAGAATTTATTTATTGCTAGAAGAGAATGGTATCAAGGAATATGTGACCACTATTGTACCTGTACCTACAGATGCAACACATCGCTTAGCATATAAGAAGGAAGATGCCAAGGTGAGGAGGATGATTCTTAATGTGTTAAGGATCATATTCTTTTGCATATTGTAGAGTTATATACAGAGAAGACAATGTGGGATGCCATTCTGAATCTATACCAGAATGCTACCATTAATCGAAAGCTGATTCTCAGAGAAAAGTTTAGGAATACCCTGATGAACAAGGGAGAAGACGTTACAAGTTACCTCGCCAGGCTTAGACTTGTTAAGGATGAGTTGGCAGCTATTGGAGATAAACCAAATGATGACAAGCTAGTACGAATAGCCCTGAATGGGTTTACTAAGCAGTGGGATGTCTTTGTTCAAGTTATTAATGGACGAGACACCTTACCGAGTTGGGATCGACTATGGAGTGACTTCACTTAGGAGAAGCTTAGACTAAGTCTTGTCAGTGGAACCAGCAGTAATAGTTAGAAAAGTGATTTGGAATAGGAAAACATTACCCTAGCAGGAAAAGGGAAAGCGAAGAAGGGGTCTGGAAAAGGATCAAATCCAAAAAGTGAGAAGAAGAAGAACTTATCTAAGATCAAATGCTATGGTTGTCACGAGTTTGGCCACTATGTTAGTGATTGCCCACAAAGGAAGAAAAATGAAAAGAAATGGAAGAAGCAGACGGCAGCTTCAGCAAATGTAGATGAGCTTTCTAGTAGAATGGATGATGAGTTTGCACTCATAGCTTGCCTAACTAGCTCAACCTCATAGGGTGTTTGGTATATAGACAGTGGGGCATCATTTCATATGACAGGAGTTAGGGAGTACTTCTCCAGCTACAAGGAGGATAAAATTAGATTCCAGATTCAGATGGGGAACTAGTCCAATTGCAATCCAGTTGGGAGAAGGACTGTTCTATTTCAGAGGAGAATGGCAAGACTATTTCCATTCATGATGTGTTAAATGTGCCAGGCTTGGGCATGAATGTAATTTCCATATCTATCCTTCAGGATAAAGGCTACAATGTACTCTTTAGAGGGGCACATGTGTTAATCAAGCATAAGGATTGGAAATCACCCATAGCTATTGGAGTTAGGAGCGGTCGACTTTATAGGTTGCAATTTGATACTCCTAAGGCACTAGTAAGTAGCAGTAATCCTAGAGATCAAGGAGAGCTATGGCATAGGAGGATGGGCCATATACATCATAGAGCATTTAAATTGCTTCATGAGATAGTGACAGGTGTTCCAGAGGTGAGCACAGAGCATGATGATGTATGTAAGGGATGTGTGTTGGGGAAGTTTGCAAAAGCAGCTTTTCTAAGGAGTGACACTAGATCCAAGGGGGTTCTTGATCTAGTAAATTTAGATATATGTGGACCAATGTCAATGAAGTCTCTCAGAGGATATGAGTACTTTGTTACTTTTAATGATGATTTTTCCAGGAAGACTTGGATATACTTCTTGAAGACCAAGGATGAGGTCTTCAGTCACTTCAAGGAGTTCAAAGCTCTTGTGGAGAATTCGACAGGCAGGAAGGCAAAGGTTCTTCGGTCAGACAATGGAGGTGAGTACAAAGGGAAAGAGTTCCAGGAGTTCTGTACTAGGGAAGGAATCAAGAGAGAGTGGATTGTTCCTTACAACCCATGGTAGAATGGGGTTGCTGAGAGGGAGAATTATTCTCTATCGGAGGTAGCAAGGGCTATGTTGTATGACAAAGATATGCCACGTTACTTCTGGGCAAAGGCATGCAGTACAGCAGTATACATACAGAATAGGGTTCCACATAAGGTATTAGGCAAGATGACACCAGAGGAGGCATTCTCAAGGAAGAAGCCAGATGTCAGTCACTTCAGGATATTTGGGAGTTTGGCATTTTGTCACATTCCAGGGCCTACACGTTCCAAGTTAGATCAGATTGCAGGGAGAGGGTACTTTGTGGGGTACAGTGAGACCCCAAAGGCATATCAAATATTTATTCTAGGGACCAGGAGGATTATAGTTAGGCGTGATGTCAAATTCATGGAGGACAAGGCATATAGGAGGTCTAGAGATTTGCCAGCAGATGATCAGAATGAGCAGCCAAAAGAAGCTCCAAGGATTGTTCAACTAGAACAGGGGCAGCAAAGCACCAGTACATTTACTAGTACAAGCACGGGCTCAGGTGTTGAGATTTCACAGAGTATGGAGCAACAGATACAACAAATCCAAGAGATGCATCACGAAGATATGGACTTTGATATTTCATCCTCTATAGTTGACAGGAGGAACCGTGAGGTTCAATAGAAACATAGGGACACTTAGGAGTTTGTGGGAGCTCCTAGGATGAGTAGTAGACAGCAGAAACAACCAGCCAGGTAAAATGACTGTGGCATTGGTTAGTCAGTTGGTAGATAACGAGCCTTCCAGCTAGCAGGAGACTATATAGTAACAGGTGTGTCAAGATGTGATGGTTGAGGAATATACCTCAATGCAGAACGATGTGTGGGAGGTTGTACCTAGACCGACAGATAGGGCAATGGTTGGACCACGTTGGATCTATAAGATTAAGCACGGTGCAGATGGTAGCATCAAGAAATACAAGACAAGGTTCGTGGCCAAGGGGTTCTCTCAAAAGGAGGGAATAGACTATGAGAAGACATTCACTCCAGTGGCCAGGTATACTTCTATACGAGCCGTAATCTCACTTGCAGCACATATGGGATGACAGATCCATCAAATGGATGTCAAGATGGCATTTCTTAATGGTGAATTGGTAGAGGAGGTATACATAGAACGACCAGAGGGCTTTGTAGCACACAGCAAGGAAACCCACATGTGTAGATTAAAGAGAGCTTTGTATGGACTCAAGCAGGCTCCTAGGGCATGGTATGAGCGCATTGATAGATACTGCTTTGAAATCTTGAAGAGGTTTGAGATGCAGGATTGCAGAGCCATGTCTACACCTATGATCACGAATTGGAAGAAGGTAGACTCATCCAAGGAAAAGGATGTAGACCCCACCTTATACAAGAAGTTGATTAGATCTCTCATGTATTTGGCCAACAGTAGGCCAGATATATCCTTTGCAGTAAACTCTCTTAGTCAGTTTATGGTTGAGCTGAAGAGAGTGCATTGGACAGCGGTAAAGCATGTGTTGTATTATTTGTGTGGTAAAATTGAGTATGGGATCAAATATGCTCGAGGTGATGGTATCAGATTGATAGGTGATACTGATGTAGATTGGGCAAGTAGTACAGTGGACAAGAAAAGCACTTCAGGGTGCTGCTTTAGTTTGGGATCAGGAGTTGTCTCTTGGTACAGCAGGAAGCAAAACTTTGTGGCTCTAAGTTCTGCAAAAGTAGAATACATATCAGCTAGCATGGCAACATGTGAGGCTATATGGCTTCAGAAGTTGTTGGTAGCCTTGTTTGGTCAAAGGGTTGAGACTATGGTGATACACTGTGACAATCAAAGTTGCATCAGATTATTTGAGAATCCAATGTTTCACGATAGGTCTAAGCATATAGACATTAGGTATCATTTCATCAAGGATTGTGTATAGTGGAGGATTGTTCAACTATAGTATATACCTACAGATCAGCAGGTAGCAGACATTTTGACAAAGTCATTAGGGAAGACAAAATTCATCTTCAGAGATAAGTTGGGTGTTATGCAGAACACCTTCCTCGCTAAGAGGGAGTGTTAATTTTCAAGTAGCTCGGATAGGTGTTCTAGTCTCAGGTGGTGATTACAAGGCTAGAAACACAACTGGAATTTAATTATCTCCATACCTAGAAAATTGATTTCTCTAGAGACTTCTAGACATTAGGGTTTGTTAGAGTCTAATTAATCTTAGCCATTGATTGAGATTAAATCATGGCCATTGGTTTTCAATGAGAAGATTATAAAAGAGGATCAATGGGCATTTGGAGAGCACAGATTTGAAAAACATTTAAAGCGATAGCAAATAAATAAATTTGCAATAATAGCAAATAGATTTGCAGTGAGAGCAAGGACGCAGTGATAGCATTGGATACAACAATAGTGGAATTTTTGCATATGAAATTGGGAGAAGAATTTTTAGAGGAGAATATTGCCAGAGCTCTGCCAGTAAGAGGCAAGTAGTTTATGTATCTCTTGATTTGTTGAAAATTAATAAAATTCCTCATCTCCAGTACTGGTTTTCCCTTCGAGGTTTTTCCATGGACAATTTGTCCAAAGTATTGTGTTCATTATTTTACATATTTTATTTTTCTATCTCCGTGATTATTTGTGAAGTTGCAGCTGTATTATTTTTCAATATTTGCTCTGAATTAATTTTTGGAGGTCAAATAATCTATATAAGATAGGAGATTAGTAATCAATAGCTACAATAGAATTTTCATAGAATTGTCCATGGAAATACGAGATTTGAATGACAATTTTTATATTTGCGTTTACTTTTTAGTAAAGTTGTGCCCCTAACATGTAATTTGGATTTGTTTCAGGAGGAGCCGACATGGCTTTGTGATAGCCCTTGCAAGGTGAATTCGACGGCTGTGTGAGGCACATTGGGATGGGAACTCCCATAGAAGATCCAGTCCTTGCAAATCCTCTTAGACTATTTTTTATTGTTTGATTCTAGAATATATTTTAATAATACATTCTCATTTTACACTTGATTGCGCGGTCTATAAAAGAATTTATAATGCATATATTCAAACTAAGATTACCCTATGCAGTGCCTATGGTTATGGCAGAAATCTAACATTAAATGTAGAATCCTAGTTTTTCAATTTTTAGTATTCAATGCAAATATTACAACACTGTCAACTCTAACTGAAACCCAAAACTTAACAAATTTGAAGATTATTATAAAGTTATTATATTATCAACATTGTTGCTAAAACTAAGCAAACACAAAAAATTAAAACACAACTATTCATGAACATTTTGGTAGAAACTTCGATACTTTGTAGCTCTTGTTATTAGAATTGTTTTGTTTTTGTGTTATATAGTACTTATAATTTAATTGATATTATATTATATCAATATTGTAAGTTTGTGATATTGAATTATATATCCACATATACATTTTTGTTGTGTAATTGATTATTTTTGTGTTTGTTGTTTTCTTTTTCTTTTGTAGGGGGCACTCCTCATATATATATTGCTGGCCAAGGAAGCTGCCCCCTGATGAAAAATGGGGTGGGTGGGAGGGTCACCGAGAAACCATTATAGCAAGAGAGGTTAAGTCCGAGGCACCATAGGGGGGAGATATAGGGTGGGAGGCTATGCGGGTGGGTGCGAAACGGCCCCTACAGGAATATATATTATTATGGGAGGATGCCTATGCAGGTGGGTGGGAAACAATAGTTGGGTGGGAGGCCGTAGCCCCCCACAATAATCAGGTGTGGGTGAGAGGCCCAGGGGGGCCCTTACTTCCCACCCACCTGGGTGGCCGGTTAAATTGTTAATGGTTTTCCGACAAACCCTCGGCATAGGGGTGGGTGGGAGGAGATAGTTGGGGGGTAGATTAATATAAGGTGGGTGGTTAAGTTGTTGGCAAACCCCTGGGAGGTTCTGACGATTCTATATGTAACATGCCAACTATCCCCCACCCAGCCGTATAACCCCCCACCCATCCCCACATGGCGTATAATTGATTGGGTTTACCAAGTTTATCCAGCATCAGAGTCAGATTGAGAGCCCCGGTCCTCTTCATTCTAGGTATAGATCTATAAAGGGCCTATAGGGGCAGAGGCAGTAGTGTGGATCAAGATCCATACCCCTTTCATATTGATATCGAGTAGGAGATTCACCAAGGTTTACCTTAACCCTTTGTTCTCGGTCCATTTCCTCCATCACTACTGGATGTGTACCAGTCCGAGGAGCCAAGTTGTGTTCATTTGTGCTCCCACACCGGATAGGGGGTGTTTGGCGATGTGTAGACATTGTCTGCTAATCGCCCTCGCAATTCCTTCCTTATGCTCAATTCTGATCCGATCCCATCTGCCCCTCCCCCTGCTTCTTCCCCCTCCCTACAACCTATTTATACCACAATAATAGCCCCCCCTTGAAGTTTTAGGGTCGGGGCCCCCAACCTAAGCTATAATGGTTTATTGGGCACCCCCCCACCCTACATAGTTGGGGTTAGGTGGGAGGCCCCTAAATGCCCCCCACCCTGGGCTATAATTGTTCTTAGAGGTGGGTGGGAGATATAGTTCCAGAAAAAAATGAGCCCCCCACCCAGCCGGGTGAATAGTAGGGGCCCCCCACTCGGCCCCTTTGGCAGGGGGATATATAGGGTGGGAGGAATAATATAAAAGGAGGCCTTGGGTTGGTTGGGAGATTCAAGTTTGAGGGGCCCACCTTGAGCTAGTTGGTGTTAGCTACTTCCTTTAGGTCTAGCTCGGGAGTAGAAGCAAAAGCAAGGAAGCCCTGGGACCCGCCATTGATTGAATTATACTCTAACCACTTGCGTGTCTCACGGTAGCTAGATCCTATGCTCTAACTGTTGGGGTGACTGTTCAAGCTGCACAGGGGGGCCCCATGAGAGGATTTACCCTTCGGCCAGTCAATAGGGAATACCCCGCCCCATAGCATTTGTGTTCTCCATTCAACGACCCCGAGACCTGATGAGTTCACCACTCGAGCGCACCAAAGACAAAGGTGGTCGGTTGACCCCATAGCAATTTCAGGAGCATTGTGGCCTATTTACCACCTAGATAAACCCCCATCCAATCAAGATACCTGGCCAGTTTGGTTGAAGTTCCAGTACAAAGTTCTATCCAAATACACCACATACGTGGGAGAGAAGCCCGCAGCATACCTTCTTTGCTCAGTCTATATCCAGGTGACCCGAGGATGGAGGTGCCTCGAACCAGTTGTTGTTTCCCCAGTCTGTATAGCAGTGTTTCATCCCCCTATTCCAGCCCCACATCTAGTAGTGGAGTGGGAAGTATCAAAAGTGATTTATCTAGTTAAAGAACTAGTTTCCATTCGGAAGTAGGACCCGGGTGCATAGGCAAGGACAGAGGTAGTAGGAATAGGTAAAGGTGGCCTTCATTTTTGCATAGTTTCATATCCAATTCTAGAGCTGAAGGAAGCAATAGCAGCAGTAGTTTTTGGGTAGCGGTCCGAGGCGGCAGAGGCATAAGCTATAGTGATGGAGGGGGCAGATATATTGAATTAGGATAGGAACCTTGAAGTTGACCTCATTTACTCAGCAGTGGAGGTGGAGGTAGGAGCAATGGGAAATGGCGGGGGGAACAGCAGCACAACCAATAGCTGTGGGGGCAGAGGCTCCTCAAGCAACAGAGCCATATGAAACAGTGACTAAGGCTATGGGAGCAGGGGTCATAGCAGGATAATGGATGGCATCAAGAGTAAAGGCCAAAGCATCAGAGGTGGAGGGAGAAGCATAGATAGTGGTTGGAGATTGAGTCATGGGTCTACCCAACCGAGTTCCAGTTCCCACTACGAAGATAGTGAAGGAATTATATAAAAGAGGGGGTCGAACGACCTCATTTCTCTAAATTATTCAGTTAACCTAGTGCCAGTTATAGATCAGGACTCAGTATATCGAGATCTAACTATTAGCTAGAGATCAAGTTGACCTAGTCGACCAGTTGACTGAGTTTATTTTATGTTAGCAGTTGATCCAGGATGAGTAGTTCCACCATCATGGGCAAGGGGAGCATCAGTAGCATCATATCTAGTCAGAGATGGAGATTTAGCAATATATAGAAAGGGCTTCATCTATATTTTATTCTGATTCAGTTGATCCAGTCCAGAAGTTGATGGAGCTGTTGATGGTTGAACAGTCAAAGATATGCCAAGGGAACACACCTACTTATGCCACGGAGACAATCCACCCACTCTAGGAACCCTTGGAAGAGAGGTCTGGGGAACCATGTGGGCGGGCTAGGTAGGGATGGGATGCTGCATTGATGGAGGGATTCATGCTGGGGGAGTGCACTAGCGATGTGATGGCAGGTGAAACACATTGGGATGATCCAAGTTGGGCAAAGGCAAGCTCCTAAACACCACAACCGCCAACCGCACTCCTTGTGATTGCAAGTTACAAGTATTGGATTTTGTAGACTGGAGTTACAGAGGAAGGTTGCAGAAGATAAGGATTTTAGATCTCTGAAGAAAAGCATTACTTGGACAAGCATTCTAGTGCTAGTGTCTTCTAAGGTTACAAACATAGAAATCATTGTGACAATGACAATCAGCATCTGAAGAAGTCCCAACATCTTAAAAATACCCTACCTTGGACAAGGGTACTAGTGCCAGTGTCCTCCGCATCTTCTGTGATAGAAACTGACAGACAATGATCATAAGTGTTGAGAGAAGTCCTGAATTCCCTAAAGAAAACACCACATTGGACTAGGGCGTGAGTGTCAGTGTCCCTAAATATTTCATATCATTAACTTCAAAAAATGGTGAGTAACTAATCCTTGTCTACTGTCTTGGTCTGCGATCATTTGTCGTAATTTATCCATTTGCTTCTGATTTTGCATAATTAGGGTTTTGAGCATATTTGGGCAATGAAGTAATACATTAATTGATATTTTTTGAGTTTCCATGATGTTACGAGTGACACCCAACCTGTAGGTGAATCCTCTTGCAAAAGGTGTGATTCAACTCAGTTTAAATGTCCTTGAATGTTTGTAGTAAAAGGAGGATTTAACCCACACATCCATTGAAATTGAAAACCCCTCCTTTTTACTCCTAAACAAACCCTTTGCTAGACTCTGTGGAAATTTTTCTTGGATCCAGCAACTTACTATGAAACCCTTCCTTTTAGATCTCAGCTCTATCCTAATTATGGGCATCTGCAAAGGAAATGCCCTCGCTTCACTAAGGCATCAGCTGCAACTAATGCTTCTTCCAACTCTAGTCCTAAGAATGATAAAGGGAAGGCTCCTTTTGTTGTTGGGGTTGCAGACAAGGAGGGATTTACTCTAGTTAAGCCATGTAATAGGGGAAGAGGTCTTAAGAAAACCCTCAAGGATAGAGAAATTGATGGGGTCTTTAATTAGTTTGATGCTTTGGAGGACTTAGTTCATGAGGAGGGAATTCTAGTGGAGATACCTTTTGGGGTTGGGTCTTTGGGGGTAGCCTTGTTAGAGGAAAAAGAAAATGATACTGTAAATTTTCCTTTGGTGGGTTTGCAGGATGGTCAATTGGATATGGAGTTATCCGCCTAGTTACCGATTGTTTTAGAATCAAATGAGGCTTTAGTTATGAAAGATGTGGGTGCTCTAGCTGATCCAACTCCTTCACAGGTGAAGGAGGGTTTGGATGTAGGTGTTACATTGTAAAATGTCCCCCTAGGACTTTTACCTCCTAAGTTTAGTTCCCAGTTCCTTTAGATTTAATCATGCATGTTCATTTTAACTCCCGATGCAAAATCCCTGGAAACCCATGTCAAATGGGGCTAAGGGGACATTGTTGAACTTGATTTTGCTTGAAAATGGGGCCTAGGGCTTGGGCACTCATGGCCTAGCCCTGCCTTATTTGGTTGGGACCTAAATTTTTAATGTCGGTTATGTGATCGTTAAAAGGTTTTGTTGCCGACATCGTAAGTTTGAATTATGAAATCTGTAGCGAGAATGCATATATAAGCACGTTTAGGGTTTCATTTGCAAACTAGAAGCTGATTATGAACTTTTGGTGAACTTATGATTTTAGAGGATTCAAATCATTCATTGTTGCAGAGCATACTTGTCTTGTTATTGTGTTTGTTATGCGGATTTGGCTTCATCTTCTCATGTGTTGAAGGATTTTCATCTACATGCGAGCTACACCTCTGAGGTTATATCTATTTGTGTCAAATCAATCATTTATCAATTTGTTTTTTCCTCTATTTTGTAGGGATACACACTCTTTATGCCATTCTGGGGCTTGACTGAGGCAAGCTCCTAAACACCACAACCCCCAACCACATTCCTTATGATTGCAGCTAACAGGTGTCATATTTTTTGGAGTGGAGTTGACAGAGGCTGTGATAGAGTGTGGAGATTCTGTATCAGAAGGAAAAAGCAATGCTTGGGCTTAGGCAGCTACCCTGAAGCCCTCCAGATTTGTAGACCTAAAAACCTCTGCGATAGTGGTGGAGAGTAGCGAACATTTTCTAGAAATTCTTGAAGAAGTCGCCACCTTGGGCTTGGGCACCTACTCTTTAGATCCCGAATTTTCCAAATCTTGAATATCAAAACCTAATATGTATCTACTCTGAATATTACATCTCTATGTGCGAGCATTTGTTGGGATTCATCCGTTTATTTATGATTTTACATAATTAGAGTTTTAAGCATAATCGAGCATTAAATTAATACATTAATCAACAATTTCTTAATTTCCCTATCATTACAAGTGACAACCAACCTGTAGGTGAATCCTCTTGAAAAATTTGTGATTCAACTTAGTTAAATGTCCTTGAATGTTAGTGGTGAAAGGAGGATATAATCAAACAATCAATCAATCCCATCTTCCCTCTTTTCTTACTAAAAATTTTGGTGAACCTGTGTTTTCTGAGCATTGCATCTTGTTGACTATTATACATTAGACTTGCATTCATACATATTGTTTTACATCATTTTACATCTATAGATCTTGAAAATTTTTGAACAAAATTTCATTCTAAGGCTCGCATTAGGCATAATTTGCATTAATTTCATTACATTTCATCAAATCTCTAATTTTTACATCAAATATGATATAAATTACATAAATTCATAATATTACAATCTTTGCATTGCATTTTCATGTTAAAATTGCCAGGGTTTGATTGAAATTTTGTATTTTTCTCATAACCTAGTGATTTCAAAAACTAGGGTTTGTACCTAAAATCTTGTTTCAAATTTTACTACTCATATTAGGCACTCATTCAAATCTAATTTTGTTTGTAGTGTTGCATTCTTGTGTGTTTTTGCATTCATATCTCAAAAATTTGCACTTACATTTAGCTAATTTCAACAAAAACTAGCATTTTCACTCAATCATCCTTAAAATTACACTTGCATTGAGCATTGTAGGACTTTAAAATCATTTTCAGATCTGAGCTGAGTTTTTTTGCATAAGCCTCCTCTTAATAATAGTGTAGGAAATTATTCTTCTACCTTATCTTCCTTATAGGATTTATGGGTCTAATAAATTCAATTTCCCATTTGTGAAAAAGTGTTTGTACTAATATAGGAAATGGTGGCATATCATCTAATGTGGTGGGACTTCCTATCCTCTAAGACACATCACCCATCCTCACATATTAACTTGTCATCCTTGAACAATGTGGGCCACCATAATCTTGCCAACATCACTTTATTGTTGTTCGCTCATTGGAGTTATGCCCTTCTAATATCCCCTCACGGGCATATCTTAAGATGTTTTCCCATTCATGTTGAAGCACTACTCTCCTTATAATATCACCTCTTCCTATAATATGTAATTCTCCTTCAATTAAGATGTATGATAGTGACCACTGCAATAGTTTATTCCTTTCATTTTTGGAGATGATCTCTAGGAATTGGCCTATGGATAGTAACTATGCTACTTCAGTGAGCTCCTCTAGTACTACATTTACTCTAAATAAATTTAAGCTACTCAATTCATCATCAAACTCCTAAAAGAGTAACACCATCTACAAATTTTACCTGTATCACTAGTGTATTCATCAAGTATTTTAATTGCTTGTGGTTGGTAAAGAAATTTTTTAGTGCATAAACCTTTGTTAGAGTCTTTGTTGTTGCATAATTCATTAAGAAACACTAGAGTTGGAGCATTGGTTATCTAATTTTTAAGTGTATCAAATTCCTCCTAGAGTTGTTCTATCCATTGAAATGTTTTATAGTTTTCTGACTATTCAAGAGGTGGTAGATTCAAAATTATTTCTACCTTCAATGGGTCTACCATCAAGCCTTTCCTACATATAATGTGACCATGAAATGTTCCAAATGGTATCACAAATAAACATTTCTTAAGATTGGATGAGATTTAAAAGCTTTTGTATCTTTCTAGCATCATGTGGAGTACTTGTACGTGATCTTTAATCAGTCTGTACATACTACAAGTGCATTTTTCAAGCCAAATGGCATCACCTTGTACATAAAAGACCTCCATTTGGTTACAAATGTTGTTTTAGGTTTATCTTCTTCTTGAAGCCATTGGTGAATGATTAGAGCTCCCTACTAGCTATAAAACTAAGACTTCCTCTGTGAACAAACTACAAAAGGGATCATGGATGCAAGCCTTATTTAAATCCCTAAAGTCAATGCAAATCCTCATCTCCCTTTTTTCTTATATTGCACAACCATAGGGCCAATCCGTTAGCATCTCCTATCGACTTGATTATATCAGTTGCCAACATATCATCCAAGTTTGCTTTGACTCTTGTCTTCATGTTAGGGTTTAATATATTTGTTCTTTTCCTCTTTGGTTTTGTACCTTCTTTTAATTGAATTTTCATCATTCTAGATCCCTCCTTAATGCCTCTATGATTAGTAAATGCGTGGGGAAATATTTCTTCATATTTCTATAAATATTTCCAAAATTTGCATGATTTGTCTCTCTTCAATTGCTACCTTGAGTATTTTCACATACTGAAGGAAAAACAAGATTAAATTCACAGAGGCTTGAAGGATAGCAAAGGCACTTAAGGTTAAACTTTCTCTTGATGCCAAGGTTGATGATTCTATTTATTATGAGGATGTTTGATGCAGAAGATTTATTTGAAATCTCTCCTCTTGCTAAGTACGATAAATGTAATAAGTGCAAATGTGATCATGGGGATTCAATAGGGCCTGTGTAATTTTCCCTACCACCTTGTTGTTTTCAATATTGGATGATGCTCTTGTGATTTCTATGATGGTAGGGTCATCATCCAATGGTGGAAAATCCACCAGTAGTGTGATATGTTGTCCAAGGGATCTCTTGAGGTGAGACACGTGGGCAAAATTATGAATCCTACTGTATTCTGGTAATTCTAGTTGTCAGATGCAACTTCACCAACTCTCCTCAAGATCTTGTAAGGGAAATCAAAGCGTTGTTTGAGATTTTAAATTCCACTAATTTTGATGGGGGTTTTCCTATAAGGTTTACAATCTTAAAGGAAGGTCATATCTCCCACTTTAAATGACCTCTATATGCAGTTTTGATTTATATATATTTTTTGTTGATTCTAAGATTGTTGGAGGTGTTCTTTGAGTGATCTCAATATGTCATAATTATACTTCACTAAGTCACTATCTATTGACACCGGGATATCTATGAATATTGAATAAGTAAAGGTTAATGCATCATAACCATAAAATACAATGGATAGAGACATAGCGATGGACATGTGGTGGGTAGTGTTGTATCATAGTTTCTCAAGTAGCCTTCAACCTAATTATTCACTATTTCTACTTGTCCATCTATTTGTGGATGTTAGCTTGTGGAAAGAATGAGTTTTATCTCGGCCAAATAAAATAATTCTTACAAAAAGGATCTAAACAATCTACTATCTTTATCACTAATGATATTTTTATGTAATCCATTGGCCTAAACACTTCTCTGAATAAGAAATCTACCACCTAATGTGCTTTGAAATATGAAGGAATGAAAAAGAAGTGTGCATACATAGTTAGCCCCTCCATAAAGTGATTGAGAACATCCTTCTTTAGGCCCTTCCATGAAAACCTTTCCCTAGTTTTCCTATAGGTCTTGTATAATCTTATGTGATTTTCTAACGATGCATCATGAAAAACCCTTAAAATCTTCTCCTTCATTCAGGATTCAAGAACTAGGAAGATTCTATTTGTATAGAGAATGAGATCATATGCTACTACAAATCAATCTTGTCTCACATCCCCATCTAAGAGATCAGTAGAAAATGTATTTTTAACTTATTCTTCCATAATAGAGATCTTCCAATTAGTAGAACTAGTAGTAGAAATAGAGTAGGCTTCCTAGAAAGAGCATGAGCAAAGTTATGTTCTTTTTTTCCTTTCATGTACAATGTGGTTTAGGAAAGGGCCATGCTATGGGGTCTCAGGACAACTTTGAAATAGAATTGGAAGCATCTCAGAGTGGAGGGAGATTATGAGATCATTATTAATTATACGAAGAAGCAAAGTTACATCTCATGTATGTTGTATACTCTTCTTTTAGAGGCTAAGGAACTAGTGAAAAGATTTTAAGATATCTCTTTTGATCATATTAGAAGAGAAGAAAGGGGAACTCAATAGTAGATTTGGTAGCCAATCAAGGAGTAAATTAGAGGATAACCCATGGTAAGACCCATAAGACCTAGAAGGAAAAGTTTCCAAATAAGACCCTTAGACTTGTTAAGGAGTAAAAAGTGTCCACATGTCTTTTTACCTCCTTGTTTGACTCCTAGGTCCCTTAACTGCATTATATCTTCAAAACATTTCTCCCGATGCAGTATTGTCTGACACCAAGATGGAATTTGAATGTGGGCCACTTGATTTAGTTTATGCTAGACATAAACAGGACTAAAGGACCTAGGTGGTACTGCCCAGGTCCCTCCCTTTAGGTTGGATCAAATTCAAATTTACTGGTGTGAGCCTTGGGCGTAATTTAATAAAAACCACCTGAAATAACATAAAATTAAATATTAAAATTAAAATATATATATATATATATATATATATATATATATATATATATATATATATATATATATATATATATATTCTATACATTTTGTTCTCCTCAATTTTTTTCCAGCTTCTTATGTTAAATTGAAGACCAAATTCCTTGTATTAAATTCAATAAACTAACATTGGGGGTGATTTTGTTGAAAAATTATTGCTCAAACCAAGAGCTGATGTTAAAGAGTTATGCCTAGTATGTAATATAAGGAACCCTAAAGTCAATAATATCATACAGACGAACACTCATTTTCATTTTTTATTTATGCCTGCAAAAATATCATACATGACATCCCTCCATTGATGCATTAAATACTGCTCCTTCAATGGACTGCTCTTTATTTTCTTGACTTTTGTATTCATTTTTTATCCCTTTTTTTTGCACTCTTATTATTTTTTATTGCTTCTTGTAGAGTAACGATCTTCTTGATATTTTTGTCCAAGAAAGATAAGGGGCTGAGCACCACCAAGGGTTTTCAATGTTTAGTTAGACTTCCCTTTTGCTCAAAAGGAATGGGGAAGGTCTACATGCAAGCTTCTATTAGGTATTTTAGGTTTGAGTACTTACTTTTTTAAAACTCAACATTTTGGTTCACTAAGACTGGGATTAGTATAAAGCTAAGAGCTTGGCTTCAATTTAAACTTATTGGTAAATTTCAAGAGGAATGATTGGCGATAAACATGATCATAAAGAATCTTAAAGGGTCAACCTATATCTAAGCAACCCTAGACTCCTTAGATAAAAATCAAAAAGAGCATGTCACTCACTAATGCATGGTGGAACAAAATGAAGAATGCAAATTTTGTTTTTTCTTTATTCAAATTTTGTACTTTTTTATAGATTTTTTGGATTTTGACATTTTATGATTTTATGGAGTTTCTAGATACTTAAGTCTTCACCTTCCATTGTGCATAAGAGGTAAGCATAATTTTTTACATCTTCCTTAACTGCATGTGGACTTATATAATTTGGTCTAAACTTCACTTGGAAGTATTTGCAAGGACACACAATGACTTGGTATAAAAATGTCTTTGAACTCAGTGAGAAGTTTTGTGCACTCATATATTTCATTGTTTGATAATTTGCCCCTAGCCTTGTCATTTTTTGTTCTTGTAAAGTTTCATTAGTTTTGAAATTTTGTGGGGTAATTTGAATTGATGATGACATTTAATCATATTCTATTCACATTTTCCATATGTTGGGTTGGTCATATTGCCACATGATTCTCTTTACCTACATGTGGACTTTACTATTCCATGGATTTCATATTTCACCAACCATATGTATGCCTTGGCTATGGCGACCACCAAGGGTTGCACATCGGCACCCCACCTAGTAGGCACCAAGTTGAAGTAAGAAAAGTGAGGCAAAGTTGTGGAAGTTTGGATGCTTAATAATCATATACCAATGCATCAAGAGATTTGTCCATGTCACCAATATTATATTTTTTTATCTTTGTTTCCATTTCTTAACACAAACTAACTTCGTGTTGTCATAAATATATACCTTTCAAACAAGAGCAAGCATGCCTTTATGATATAATTCCAATAATTTTTTATTCTAATGTGTAGGAACAAAAAAAAACCAAGAAAAAAACTCATTGGAGGCTCATTTGGCAGAAGCAAAGGAAATTGGGGATCACATTCCAAATAAAATTTAAGTTGTTACAAAACATTTTTTCAATTGATTATAAACAAATATGTAAAACAAGCATTTCATATGCATTTCAAAACTATATTTCAAAATTTTAAATTAAATAGCACTTTGAGACATTTGTTTCTTACAATTATTAAAATAATATAACAAATAAAAGTAATACTATAAAAATAATATTCTATACACCAAAAAAAATAAAAAATTAATGCACGTATTTTAAATATTACTTTATAAAATAAAAATAATGTATCTTCTATGCACAAATTGAATTATACTATGTAACATTGTAATTGCATATAATATTCTATTGGCCTAACCCTTGCACCTTCAATTGGTTGAGTCAAACAATTTTCTTATGACAATTATCCATTCAAAGGTGCCCTTAAAATACTATGACATATCTTAGTATAAGTAAAATTATATATAAACCAAATATAAAATTTGACAGTTTGTCCAAAATCTCTCCTTTCATGTGATACATCTTTTTAAAATGTTGATTGTATTTTATAGAAAAAATGCCTTAATAGAACCATATGACCATCAAATTTAAGCCTTGGGCCTAACAATTGCACTTCCTTTGGTTGCAAGTGCTAGTAATACTATTATTAATATATGGTTAGGACTAAGAAGTAGGATTTCATGTACTCTGTCATTTCTTTTTTAAGGGATTACTCCAACTGTGGTGAGTTTCAATTTTAATATTGGAAAAAATCTAATTTGAGAGTGCTTCTGGATTCAACTATGTATGTTTTTGTTTCAACGTTTTGAATCATACTCAATGATCCGTCATCAGGAAGAGGAGAGTTCAAGATTAGATGGTAGAATTGAGCTTTATAAAGTAGTTAGAGTAAGAAAGGAATGAAAAATGAAGGGCATGAGGTGAGGAGAAAAATAAAAATAAAACAAAAAACTGGGTATGGCTGATCTTCGGATATGATTTAGATATCCAGGTCGTACACCATATATCAAAAAATTAAAGAAACCCAGTTTGTAAAAATAAGGTTAGGGCTAACGCAATGGACCGGGTTCAGAAAATGTAGAAGAAAATTCATAGAATATTTCACTAAATCTAATGCAACAATAAATCAGTTTCATATCTCAGTCCATACTTGGAATATTGCTTCAATCACATCTTCACAATTTTCCTAGCTCGCATCCATTTTTCCCCAAGTCTGTTCTTCTGGAAACTATGGTTTATGGTGCCAAAAGAAAAATGAAAACTTCCTGAGAGAGAGAGAGAGAGAGATCCCCAAAACATAAAACATATCCTCCATTTGAAATGCACGCTCCTCCTCAAATTATGTCTTGAGATTTCAAAAATAAAGTTGAGCATGCATAACCACCCCCATAATATCTTCCAGAAGATTCTCTTTTTTTTTATTTTCTTACAATTTGCTATTTTTAACCAAACAATAATATTATTGTTTGTTGTAATTGGACCTTATGTCATCTCCATTCAATAGTTTCCATTGGGTTTAAGGCACGCTCAGACCTATCAATTCAAGTGGAGTTGATGCCTAATACCTGCAACCTGCAACAACCAAAAAATGGTCGAACATATAGATGTATATATAGTTATACAATCAAACACACCATGAAAGGAAATCACAGCATAGCAGGGTACTCACGCATGAGTAATGCGACACTATTCCTTTCACACACACACGTCAAACAAGTAACCACATCATGCATAATAATTAGTATCTGATCGACTAGATAAGAAACATCATCAGATAATCATGTGATGCACATAATAAGATTGATCAACATAATCAATTAAGTCCATAATGTTGTCATAACATATTCATAACTTAAGTAAATATCAGTGTTGCAACAAAGATTATCAATAAAACATACTAACTGTCATATGAAACAACATGAGGATAATCAGGAATGCCACCAACATGAATGTAGTATCTACCAACATCATATAACGTACAACATCAACTATCTGACATACCCTAAATATTCCTATTATTTTACCTTCACTTTCATGCTCCTTAGCCAGACCACTTGCACATCCAAGGTGAGAATGGAGGGGCACTACACCCACCTTAAAGTGATCGCTCCTGCTTTTTGGTAGTAATCACATTTAAGGTAAGGTTGAAAACACATGAGGGAATAAGAGCTTTCACAAAGCCCATGCCCCAAAGTGAGACAATCAAATTCCAAATTCAGATGGGGAACAAGTCCAAGTGCAATCCAGTTGTGAGAAGGACTGTTCTATTTCAGAGGGAGAATGGCAAGCCTATTTCTATTCATGATGTGTTAAATGTGCCAGGCTTGGGCATGAATCTAATTTCCATATCTATCCTTCAGGATAAAGGCTACAATGTACTCTTTAGAGGGGCGCATGTGTTAATCAAGCATAAGGATAGGAAATCACCCATAGCTATTGGAGTTAGGAGCGGCCGAATTTATAGGTTGCAATTTGATACTCCTAAGGCACTAGTGAGTAGCAGTAATCCTAGAGATCAAGGAGAGCTATGGCATAGGAGGATGGGCCATATACATCATAGAGCATTTAAATTTCTTCATGAGATAGTGACAGGTGTTCCAGAGGTGAGCACAGAGCATGATGATGTATGTAAGGGATGTCTGTTGGGGAAGTTTGCGAAAGCAGCTTTTCCAAGGATTGACACCAGATCCAAGGGGGTTCTTGATATAGTAAATTCAGATATATGTGGACCAATGTCAATGAAGTCTCTCATAGGATACGAGTACTTTGTTACTTTTAATGATGATTTCTCCAGGAAGACCTGGATATACTTCTTGAAGACCAAGGATGAGGTCTTCAGTCACTTCCAGGAGTTCAAAGCTCTTGTGGAGAATTCGACAGGCAGGAAGGCAAAGGTTCTTCGATTAGACAATGGAGGTGAGTACAAAGGGAAAGAGTTCCAGGAGTTCTGTACCAGGGAAGGAATCAAGAGAGAGTGGATTGTTCCTTACAACCCACAGTAGAATGGGGTTGCTGAGAGGGAGAATTATTCTCTATCAGAGGTAGCAAGGGCTATGTTGTATGACCAAGATATGCCACGTTACTTATGGGCAGAGGCATGCAGTACAACAGTATACATACACAACAGGGTTCCACATAAGGTATTAGGCAAGATGACACCAGAGGAGGCATTCTCAAGGAAGAAGCTAGATGTTAGTCACTTCAAGATATTTGGGAGTTTGGCATTTTGTCACATTCCAGGGCCTACACGTTCCAAGTTAGATCAGATTGCAGAGAGGGTACTTTGTCAGGTACAGTGAGACCCCAAAGGCATATCAAATATTTATTCCAGGGACCAGGAGGATTATCGTTAGGCGTGATGTCAAATTCATGGAGGACAAGGCATATAGGAGGTCCAGAGATTTGCTAGCAGATGATCAGAATGAGCAGCCAAAAGAAGCTCCAAGGATTGTTCAACTAGAACAAGGGCAGCAAAGCACTAGTACATTTACTAGTACAAGCACAGGCTCAGGTGTTTAGAGTTCGCAGAGTATGGAGCAACAGATACAACAAATCCAAGAGATGCATCAAGAAGATATGGAGGTTGATATTTCATCCTCTATAGTTGACAGGAAGAACCGTGAGGTTCAATAGATACATAGGGATACTCAAGAGTTTGTGGGAGCTCCTAGGATGAGTAGTAGACAGCAGAAACAACCAACCAGGTATAATGACTATGGCATTGGTTAGTCAGTTGGTAGATAACGAGCCTTCCAGCTATCAGGAGACTATACAGTAATAGGTGTGGCAAGATGTGATGGTTGAGGAATATACCTCAATAGTGTAGAACGATGTGTGGGAGGTTGTACCTAGACCAACACATAGGGCAGTGGTTGGATCACATTGGATCTATAAGATTAAGCACGGTGTAGATGGTAGCATTAAGAAATACAAGACATGGTTCGTGGCCAAGGGGTTCTCTCAGAAGGAGGGAATAGACTATGAGAAGACATTCACTCTAGTGGCCAGGTATACTTCTATACGAGCTGTAATCTCACTTGTAGCACATATGGGATGGCAGATCCATCAAATGGATGTCAAGATGGTATTTCTTAATGGTGAATTGGTAGAGGAGGTATACATAGAACAACCAGAGGGCTTTGTAGCACACAGCAGTTAAACCCACGTGTGCAAATTGAAGAGAGCTTTGTATGGACTCAAGCAGGCTCCCAGGGCATGGTATGAGCGCATTGATAGATACTGCATTGAAATCTTGAAGAGGTTTGAGATGCAGGATTGTAGAGCCATGTCTACACCTATGATCACAAATTGGAAGAAGGTAGACTCATCCAAGGAAAAGGATGTAGACCCCACCTTATACAGGAAGTTGATTGGATCTCTCATGTATTTGGTCAACACTAGGCCAGATATATCCTTTGCAGTAAACTCTCTTAGTCAGTTTATGGTTGAGCCGAACAGAGTGCATTGGACAACGGTAAAGCATGTGTTGCAGTATTTGTGTGGTAAAATTGAGTATGGGATCAAATATGCTCGAGGCGATGGTATCAAATTGATAGGTGATACTAATGTAGATTGGGCAAGTAGTACAGTGGATAGGAAAAGCACTTCAGGGTGTTGCTTTAGTTTGGGATCAGGAGTTGTCTCTTGGTACAACAGGAAGCAAAACTTTGTGGCTCTATGTTTTGCAAAAGTAGAATACATATCAGCTAGCATGGCAACATGTGAGGCTATATGGCTTCAGAAGTTGTTGGTAGCCTTGTTTGGTTAGAGGGTTGAGACTATGGTGATACACTGTGACAATCAAAGTTGCATCAGATTATTTGAGAATCCAATGTTTCATGATAGGTCTAAGCATATAGACATTAGGTATCATTTCATCAAGGATTGTGTACAGTGGAGGATTGTTCAACTATAGTATATACCTACAGATTAGCAGGTAGCAGACATTTTTACAAAGGCATTAGGGAAGACGAAATTCATCTTCAGATATAAGTTGGGTGTTATGCAAAACACCTTCCTCGCTAAGAGGGAGTGTTAATTTTAAAGTAGCTCAGACAGGTGTTCTAGTGTTAGGTGGTGATTACAAGGCTAGAAACACAACTGGAATTTAATTATCTCCATACCTAGAAAATTGATTTCTCTAGAGACTTCTAGACATTAGGGTTTGTTAGAGTCTAATTAATCTTAGCCATTGATTGAGATTAAATCATGGCCATTGGTTTTAAATGAGAAGATTATAAAAGAGGATCAATGGGCATTTGGAGAGCACAGATCTGAAAAACATTTAAAGTGATAGCAAATAAATAAATTTGCAATAATAGCAAATAGATTTGCAGTGAGGGCAAGGATGCAGTGATAGCGTTGGAGACAACAATAGTGGAATTTTTGTAGGAGAAATTGCGAGAAGAATTTTCAGAGGAGAATATTGCCAGAGCTCTGCTAGTAAGAGGCAAGCAGTTTATGTATCTATTGATTTATTAAAAATTAATAAAATTCCTCATCTCCAGTACTGGTTTTCCCTTCGAGAATTTTCCAGGGACAATTTTTCCAAAATATTGTGTTCATTATTTTACATATTTTATTTTTCTATCTCCGTGATTATTTGTGAAGTTGCAGCTGTATTATTTTTCAATATTTGCTCTGAATTAATTTTTGGAGGTCAAATAATCTATATAAGATAGGAGATTAATAATCAATAGCTACAATAGAATTTTCATAGAATTGTCCATAGAAATACGAGATTTGAATGACAATTTTTATATTCGCTTTTACTTTTTAGTAAAGTTGTGCCCCTAACATGTAATTTGGATTTGTTTCGGGAGGAGCCGACATGGCTTTGTGATAGCCCTCGCAAGGTGAATTGGATAGCTGTGTGAGGCACATTGGGATGGGAACTCCCGTAGAAGATCCAGTCCTTGCAAATCCGCCTAGACTGTTTTTTATTGTTTGATTCTAGAATATATTTTAATAATACATTCTCATTTTACACTTGATTGCACGGTCTATAAAAGAATTTATAATGCATATATTCAAACTAAGATTACCCTATGCAGTGCCTATGGTTATGGCAGAAATCTAACATTAAATGTAGAATCCAAGTTTTTCAATTTTTAGTATTCAATGCAAATATTACAACATTGTCAATACTTATATTAATACATATTAGTATAGGTGTGTGTATTTTTAGATTTGTTTTGTTTTATGTGTTGTATATGTATGTACTTATAATAATATAATTGATATTGTATTAGATATCATTTGATTTATTTTTGTTGTTATATCTAGGTTTATATGTGTGGGGGCATTTTTTGTCTACGCCCGATTAAAATTTTTGTTCTTATTTCATGGGGTTCTCCTTTTTATAGGTTTGGTTTTACCTAATGCAATAGATAGGGGTCTTATCTTTTTGTTGAAGCCAATCAAAATATATATTGTCCACCTTGGCTGCTAGTATAGTTGTTGTCTGTCACTCACTGTACTGCCTTTTGGTATGTATCGCCCCCTTCCCCTAGAACTCTAGATTCCAAAGATCCATCGGATAAGAAACTCCATTCTACACTGCTGCTGAGTTGTCGGACTCCTCCCCCAAATCTGGTTGTGGATTGCATCAGGGAAATTCTGCCTGAGCTAGGTAGATAGATAGACTCCTTTCATGCTACTAAGAAAGAGCAGGGAACAAAATTATTAGACCCATATATAGTAGTAGGGTAGCGCTCCAGGTACTTAAAGTCCACCCACTACCATCCAATGTACATCATCTGGGTGGGTCTTGCCGGTATCAACAACTGGATCGATCCCATGGAAACGGGAACAGCAACTTGCTATGGCTCTTGGTCCAAATAATGTCTACCCCTATTCATCCATATCCATACACGGTTGCACACGACAAGATGGGAACACAGTCCTAGACTGCAGTGAATAGATTAGATCGAGAGGTCATTCTGTCCCTTGTCCCCAATGGGAAGAAGATGGGTAATCCATTTACAATGTTACTCTGATCTGACCCAACTGGCAAGCAATCCCAATCAGCTTTCGGCAAAGGAAGGAGACAGCACTTTGTTTGCTTCTCCACCAAGCACGGGAGTCTGGGGATCGCTGTAGGTTGGTGGCCACCTGAGGAAACTCTAATTCGATCCGCTGCCTAGGAGGCACCTACCTCATCCCAATCGCAAGGAGAGGTTCACTATGATGTTTCTAGGTAAGGAACGGAGACAGTGCCTGGGCGAGGCATTCATGCGCTTAACCTCTCTACTATGAGATTGAGGCCTATCTACAATATGGGAGATCGAGGGCTTCCTCAACTTCCTGAAGTCAATCGAGTTCCCCGACCAGCTGAGTACCCCCACAGCCCTCTCCCTATCGCCCTATCTATAGCTATTATAGAGAGGTGGGGGGTGCCCCCTACTATGGATAGGGTTGATAGTTGCCCTCACTGACCCCCCTACTATGGATAGGCTGCCTCCACCTCTACCTCTAAAGAAGTAGGGTAGGGGTAGGGGGTGGGGGGTCGAGTGATGAGAATTGGATCGTTCCGTTGAGAATTGGCTCCATACACCCAACTCTTTTTGCCTTCCTATCTCCATACTTTTGCAGCTCTTCATCTTACCAGATTTGCAAAAGACTCATGTGATAGACTCTCATCATTAGAGAAGTTGATCCAGAATCCATATTCCACATTGTTTCGCATCTTATGTAGAGTAGATCGTTCAGCACTTACGGCACGAACCAATTTTTTACCCATCGACCCTAGTATCATAGGCGACTGAATGGCCACCCCCTAGTTACTAGACCAACCTGCTCTGATAATTCCATAAACACTTAGCAAGGATATTACAGACGGATGAAGTATACCTATGTCTAGATCTGATGATACCATACCATAATCAAAAGGTACAATGGCTCGGACAACCGAACTGGGTATAGATGTCACCACTGGAGCCAGTCTAGAGAGAGATAAATTGGCACTACTTGGTGGAATAGGTTCTTTTATAGCTAATTTTAAACCATCTGCTAGTGGTTTTAACAATCTGAATGATCCAACTACATTGGGACCCTTTTGACATTGCACGAAAGCAATTACTTTACGTTTGGCTGACACTGAGAAGGCTACTCCTGGTGGAAGTGGTATGATCATTCCAGGTATTTCTGCTAGAATAGCAATGTACGTTTCTGATTTCCTAATCACTAAGGGGTGATCATGCATGAAACTATGTCGACCCAAAGAATGGGACCTATTCTTGAGGGGAAAGGTGATTTCTAAAAGTCAACCCGCCCCCCACTGCTATAGATGCAGGTGGGCTATAGTGGGCTTAGCCAAATTATTTCGGCTCTTCGAGGTCGGGCCGACCACTATGGATAGGGCATCGATCCCTCTCCTTCCTCCCACCCACGTTAAGAGAGAGGTTGGTGATTTGAGTGCCCCCATGGATCCAAATGTTGGCCCCATGCTTTTGAACCAGCATGGGGGAAGCCCCAACTAAACTATAATTGGGGTGGGTGGGAGGAGGAGAGGTATAAGGCTTAATCGACCCCTACAAGCACTATATGTCATGGGTTGGACCCGGTCATTTTTATTGCTGGCCGAGGAAGCTGCCCCCCTGATGAAAAATGGGGTGGGTGGGTGGGCTGCCGAGAAACCATTATAGCAAGGGAGGTTAAGTCCGAGGCACCATAGGGGGAGATATAGGGTGGGAGGCTATGCGGGTGGGTGGGAAACAGCCCCTACGGGAATATATATTATTATGGGAGGATGCCTATGTAGGTGGGTGGGAAACAATAGTTGGGTGGGAGGCCGTAGCCCCCCACAATAATCAGGTGTGGGTGGGAGGCCCATGGGGGCCCTTACTTCCCACCCACCCAGGTGGCCGGTTAAATTGTTGGCGAACCCCATAATCTTTACTTCGTTTAGAAGAGTGTCTCCCCTCGACCGAAAAGATGCCTCCCACCCCCTCCCTATAGCCTATGCCCCCCACCCATCCCCTATCACTGGAAGGGTGGGGGGCTCGAGGGTTTCTCGACAAACCCTCGGCATAGGGGTGGGTGGGAGGAGATAGTTGGGGGATAGATTAATATAAGGTGGGTGGTTAAGTTGTTGGCAAACCCCTGGGAGGTTTTGACAATTCTATATGTAACATGCCAACTATCTCCCACCCACCCGTATAACCCCCCACCCATCCCCACACACGGCGTATAATTGATTGGGTTTACCAAGTTTATCCAGGATCAGAGTCAGATTGAGAGCCCTGGTTCTCTTTGGTCTAGGTATAGATCTATAAAGGGCATGTAGGGGCAGAGGCAGTAGTGTGGATCAAGATCCATACCCCTTTCATATTAATATTGAGTAGGAGATTCACCAAGGTTTACCTTAACCCTTTGTTCTTGGTCCATTTCCTCCGTCACTACTGGATGCATACCAGTCCGGGGAGCCAAGTTGTGTTCATTTTTGCTCCCGCACCAGATAGGGGGTGTTTGGCGATGTGTAGACGTTGTCTGCTAATCGCCCTCATGATTCTTTCCTTATGCTCAATTCTGATCCGACCCCATCCGCCCCTCCCCCTGCTCCTTCCCCCTCCCTACAACCTATTTATACCACAATAATAGCCCCCCCTTTAAGTTTTAGGGTCGGGGTCCCCAACCTAAGCTATAATGGTTTCTTGGGGGCCCCCCCACCATACATAGTTGGGGTTAGGTGGGAGGCCCCTAAATCCCCCCTACCCCAAGCTATAATTGTTCTTAGAGGCGGGTGGGAGATATAGTTCTAGAGAAAAAATGAGCCCCCCACCTAGCCCGAGCAAATAGTAGGGGCCCCCCACTCGGCCCCTTTGGCAGGGGGATATATAGGGTGGGAGGAATAATATAAAAGGAGGCCTTGGGTTGGTTGGGAGATTCAAGTTTGAGGGGCCCACCTTGAGCTAGTTGGTGTTAGCTACTTCCTTTAGGTCTAGCTCGGGAGCAGAAGCAGAAGCAAGAGAGCCCCGAGACCTGCCATTGATTGAAGTATACCCTAACCACTTGCGTGTCTCGCGGTAGCTAGATCCTATATTGTAACTATTGGGGTGACTGTTCAAGCTGCACAGGGGGGCCCCATGAGAGGATTTACCCTTCAGCCAATCGATAGGGAATACCTCACCCCATAGCATTTGTGTTCTTCGTTCGACGACCCCGAGACCTGACAAGTCCGCCACTCGAGCGCACCAAAGACAAAGGTGGTCAGTTGACCCTGTAGCAATTTCAGGAGCATTGTGGCCTATTTACCACCTAGATAAACCCCCATCCAATCAAGATACCTGGCCAGTTTGGTTGAAGTTCTAGTACAAAGTTCTATCCAAATACACCACATACATGGGAGAGAAGCCCGCAGCATACCTTCTTTGCTCAGTCTGTATCCAAGTGACCCGAGGATGGAGGGGCCTCGAACCAGTAGTTGTTTCCCCAGTTTGTATAGTAGGGTTTCATCCCCCTGTTCCAGCCCCACATCTAGCAGTGGAGTGGGGAGCGTCAAAAGTGATTTATCTAGTTAAAGAACTAGTTTCCATTCGGAAGCAGGACCCGGGTGCATATCTAGATGCAGGGACAGGGCATAGGCAGGGACAGAGGTAGTAGTAAAAGATAAAGGTGGCCTTCATTTTTGCATAGTTTCATATCCAATTCTGGAGCTAAAGGAAGCAATAGCAAGGGCACTCCCATGAGGGGTATGGACAATGGCTGAAGCAGCAGTAGTTTTTGGGTAGCGGTCTGAGGCAGCAGAGGCATAAGCTATAGTGATGGAGGGGGCAGATATATTGAATCAGGATAGGAACCCAGAAGTTGACCTCATTTACTCAGCAGTGGAGGTGGAGGCAGGAGTAATGGGAAATGGCGGGGGGGACAGCAGCACAACCAATAGTTGCGGGGGCAGAGGCTCCTCAAGCAACGGAGCCATATGAAATAGTGACTAAGGCTATGGGAGTGGGGGTCATAGCGGGATAATGGATGGCATCGAGAGTAAAGGCCAAAGCATCAGAGGTGGACGGAGAAGCATAGATAGTGGTTGGAGATTGAGTCATGGGTCTACCCAACTGAGTTCCAGTTCCCACTACGAAGATAGTGAAGGAATTATATAAAAGAGGGGGTCAACCAACCTCGTTTCTCTAAATTATTCAGTTAACCCAGTGCTAGTTACAGATCGGGACTCAGTATATCGAGATCTAACTATTAGCTAGATATCAAGTTGACCTAGTCGACTAGTTGACCGAGTTTATTTTATGTGAGCAGTTGATCCAGGATGAGTAGTTCCACCATCATGGGTAAGGGGAACATCAGTAGCATCATATCTAGTCAGAGATGGAGATTCAGCAATATATAGAAAGGGCTTCTTCTATATTTTATTCTGATTCAGTTTATCCAGTCCAGAAGTTGTTGGAGCTGTTGATGGTTGAACAGTCAAAGATATGCCAAGGGAACACACCTACTTATGCCACGGAGACAATCCACCCACTCTGGGAACCCTTGGACGAGAGGTCTGGGGAACCATGTGGGCAGGCTAGGCAGGGATGGGATGTTGCATTGATGGAGGGATTCATGCTGGGGGAGCGCACTAGCGATGTGATGGCAGGCGAAACACATTGGGATGATCCAAGCTAGGCAAAGGCAAGCTCCTAAACACCACAACCCCCAACCACACTCCTTGTGATTGCAAGTTACAAGTATTGGATTTCGTAGACTGGAGTTACAGAGGAAGGTTGCAGAAGATAAGGATTTTAGATCTCTGAAGAAAAGCATTACCTGGACAAGCATTCTAGTGCTAGTGTCCTCTAAGGTTATAGACATAGAAATCATTGTGACAATGACAATCAGCATCTGAAGAAGTCCCAACATCCTGAAAATACCCTACCTTGGACAAGGGCACTAGTGCCAGTGTCCTCCACATCTTCTGTGATAGAAACAGACAGACAATGATCATAAGTGTTGAGAGAAGTCCTGAATTCCCTGAAGAAAACACCACATTGGACTAGGGCGTGAGTGTCAGTGTCCCTAAATATTTCGTATCATTAACTTCAAAAAATGGTGAGTAACTAATCCTTGTCTACTGTCTTGGTCTGCGATCATTTGTCATAATTTATCCATTTGCTTCTGATTTTGCATAATTAGGGTTTTGAGCATATTTGGGCATTTAAGTAATACATTAATTGATATTTTTTGAGTTTCCATGATGTTACGAGTGACACCCAACCTATAGGTGAATCCTCTTGCAAAAGGTGTGATTCAACTCGGTTGAAATGTCCTTGAATGTTTGTAGTAAAAGGAGGATTTAACCCACACATCCATTGAAATTGAAAACCCCTCCTTTTTACTCCTAAACAAACCCTTTGCTAGATTCTGTGGAAATTTTTCTTGGATCCAGCAACTTACTATGAAACCCTTCCTTTTAGATCTCAGCTCTATCCTAATTATGGGCATCTGCAAAGGAAATGCCCTTGCTTCACTAAGGCATCAGCTGCAACTAATGCTTCTTCCAACTCTAGTCCTAAGAATGATAAAGGGAAGGCTCCTTTTGTTGTTGGGGTTGCAGACAAGGAGGGATTTACTCTAGTTAAGCCACATAATAGGGGAAGAGGTCTTAAGAGAGCCCTCAAGGATAGAGAAATTGATGGGGTCTTTAATCAATTTGATGCTTTGGAGGACTTAGTTCATGAAGAGGGAATTCTAGTGGAGATACCTTTTGGGGTTGGGTCTTTGGGGGTAGCCTTGTCGGAGGAAAAAGAAAATGATACTGTAAATTTTCCTCTGGTGGGTGTGCAGGATGGTCAATTGGCTATGGAGTTATCCTCTTGGTTACCGATTGTTTTAGAATCAAATGAGGCTTTAGTTATGAAAGATGTGGGTGCTCTAGCTGATCCAACTCCTTCACAGGTGAAGGAGGCTTTGGATGTAGGTGTTACATTGTAAAATGTCCCCCTAGGACTTTTACCTCCTAAGTTTAGTTCCCAGGTCCTTTAGATTTAATAATGCATGTTCATTTTAACTCCGGATGCAAAATCCCTAGAAACCCATGTCAAATGGGGCTAAGGGGACATTGTTGAACTTGATTTTGCTTGAAAATGGGGCCTAGGGCTTGAGCACTCATGCCCTAGCCCTGCCTTATTTGGTTGGGACCTAAATTTTAAATGTCAGTTATGTGATCGTTAAAAGGTTTTGTTGCCGACATCGTAAGTTTGAATTATGAAATCTATAGCGAGAATATATAAGCATGTTTAGGGTTTCATTTACAAACTAGAAGCTGATTATTAACTTTTGGTGAACTTATGATCTTAGAGAATTCAAATCATTCATTGTTGCAGAGCATACTTGTCTTGTTATTGTGTTTGTTATGTGGATTTGGCTTCATCTTCTCATGTGTTGAAGGATTTTCATCTACATGCGAGCTACACCTCCGAGGTTATATCTATTTGTGTTAAATCAATCATTTATCAATTTGTTTTTTCCTCTATCTCGTAGGGATACACAATCTAGGTGTCATATTTTTTGGAGTGGAGTTGCAAGAGGATGTGACAGAGTGTGGAGATTTTGTATCAGAAGGAAAAAGCAATGTCTGGGCTTAGGCACCTGCCCTGAAGCCCTCCAGATTTGTAGACCTAAAAAACCTCTATGACAGTGGTGAAGAGTAGCGAACATTTTCTAGAAATCCTTGAAGAAGTCGCCACCTTGGGCTTGGGCACCTACTCTTTAGACCCTGACTTTTCCAAATCTTGAATATCAAAACCTAATATGTATCTACTTTGAATATTACATCTCTATGTGCGAGCATTTGTTGGGATTCATCCATTTATTTATGATTTTACATAATTAGGGTTTTAAGCATAATCGAGCATTAAATTAATACATTAATCAACAATTTCTTAATTTCCCTATCATTACAAGTGACAACCAACCTGTAGGTGAATCCTCTTGCAAAATTTGTTATTCAACTTAGTTAAATGTCCTTGAATGTTAGTGGTGAAAGGATGATATAATCAAACAATCAATCAATCCCATCTTCCCTCTTTTCTTACTAAACATTTTGGTGAACCTTTGTTTTCTGAGCATTGCATCTTGTTGACTATTATACATTAGACTTGCATTCATACATATTGTTTTACATCATTTTACATCTATAGATCTTGAAAATTTTTGAAAAAAATTTAATTCTAAGGCTCACATTAGGTCATAATTTGCATTAATTTCATTACATTTCATCAAATCTCTAATTTTTACATCAAATATGATATAAATTACATAAATTCATAATATTACAATCTTTACATTGCATTTTCATGTTAAAATTGCCAGGGTTTGATTGAAATTTTGTATTTTTCTCATAACCTAGTGATCTCAAAAACTAGGGTTTGTACCTAAAATCTTGTTTCAAATTTTACTACTCATATTAGGCACTCATTCAAATCTAATTTTGTTTGTAGTGTTGCATTCTTGTGTGTTTTTGCATTCATATCTCAAAAATTTGCACTTACATTTAGCTAATTTCAACAAAAACTAGCATTTTCACTCAATCATCCTTAAAATTACACTTGCATTGAGCATTGTAGGACTTTAAAATCATTTTCAGATCTGAGCTGAGTTTTTTTGCATAAGCCTCCTCTTAATAATAGTGTAGGAAATTGTTCTTCTACCTTATCTTCCTTATAGGATTTATGGGTCTAATAAATTCAATTTCCCATTTGTGAAAAGGTGTTTGTACTAATATAGGAAATGGTGGCATATCATCTAATGTGGTGGGACTTCCTATCCTCTAAGACACATCACCCATCCTCACATATTAACTTGTCATCCTTGAACAATGTGGGCCACCATAATCTTGCCAACATCACTTTATTGTTGTTCGCTCATTGGAGTTATGCCCTTCTAATATCCCCTCACAGGCATATCTTAAGATGTTTTCCCATTCATGTTGAAGCACTACTCTCCTTATAATATCACCTCTTCCTATAATATGTAATTCTCCTTCAATTAAGATGTATGATAGTGACCACTGCAATAGTTTATTCCTTTCATTTTTGGAGATGATCTCTAGGAATTGGCCTATAGATAGTAACTGTGCTACTTCAGTGAGCTCCTCTAGTACTACATTTACTCTAAATAAATTTAGGCTACTCAATTCATCATCAAACTCCTAAAAGAGTAACACCATCTACAAATTTTACCTGTATCACTAGCGTATTCATCAAGTATTTTAATTGCTTGTGGTTGGTAAAGAAATTTTTTAGTGCATAAACCTTTGTTAGAGCCTTTGTTGTTGCATAATTCATTAAGAAACACTAGAGTTGGAGCCTTTGTTATCTAATTTTTAAGTGTATCAAATTCCTCCTAGAGTTGTTCTATCCACTAAAATGTTTTATAGTTTTCTGAGTATTCAAGAGGTGGTAGATTCAAAATTATTTCTACCTTCAATGGGTCTACCATCAAGCCTTGCCTACATATAATGTGACCATGAAATGTTCCAAATGGTATCACAAATAAACATTTCTTAAGATTGGATGAGATTTAAAAGCTTTTGTATCTTTCTAGCATCGTGTGGAGTACTTGTACGTGATCTTTAATCAGTCTGTACTAAATACTACAAGTGCATTTTTCAATCCAAATGGCATCACCTTGTACATAGAAGACCTCCATTTGGTTACAAATGTTGTTTTAGGTTGATCTTCTTCTTGAAGCCATTGGTGAATGATTAGAGCTCCCAACTAGCTATAAAACTAAGACTTCCTCTATGAACAAACTACGGAAGGGATCATGGATGCAAGCCTTATTTAAATCCCTAAAGTCAATGCAAATCCTCATCTCGCTTTTTTCTTATATTGATCAACCATAGGGCCAATCCATTAGCATCTCCTATCAACTTGATTATATTAGTTGCCAACATATCATCTAAGTTTGCTTTGACTCTTGTCTTCATGTTAGGGTTTAATATATATGTTCTTTTCCTCTTTGGTTTTGTACCTTCTTTTAATTGAATTTTCATCATTCTAGATCCCTCCTTAGTGCCTCTACGATTAGTAAATGTGTGGGGAAATATTTCTTCATATTTCTATCAATATTTCCAAAATTTGCATGACTTGTCTCTCTTCAATTGCTAGCTTGAGTATTTTCACATACTGAAGGAAAAACAAGATTGCATTCACAGAGGCTTGAAGGATAGCAAAGGTACTTAAGGTTAAACTTTCTCTTGATGCCAAGGTTGATGATTCTATTTATTATGAGGATGTTTGATGTGGAAGATTTAGTTGAAATCTCTCCTCTTGCTAAGTTAGATAAATGTAATAAGTGCAAATGTGATCATGGGGATTCAATAGGGCCTGTGTAATTTTCCCTACCACCTTGTTGTTTACAATATTGGATGATGCTCTTGTGATTTCTATGATGGTAAGGTCATCATCCAATGGTGGAAAATCCACCAGTAGTGTGATATGTTGTCCAAGGGATCTCTTGAGGTGAGACATGTGGGCAAAATTATGAATCCTACTGTATTCTAGTGATTCCAGTTCTCAGATGCAACTTCACCAACTCTCCTCAAGATCTTGTAAGGGAAATCAAAGCGTTGTTTGAGATTTTAAATTCCACTAATTTTGATGGGGGTTTTCCTATAAGGTTTACAATCTTAGAGGAAGGTCATATATCCCACTTTAAATGACCTTTGTATGCGGTTTTGATTTATATATATTTTTTGTTGATTCTGAGATTGTTGGAGGTGTTCTTTGAGTGATCTCAATATGTCATAATTATACTTCACTAAGTCACTATCTATTGACACCGAGATATCTATGAATATTGAATAAGTAAAGGTTAATGCATCATAACCATAAAATACAATGGATAGAGACATAGCGATGGACATGTGGTGGGTAGTGTTGTATCATAGTTTCTCAAGTAGCCTTCAACCTAATTATTCACTATTTCTACTTGTCCATCTATTTGTGGATGTTAGCTTGTGGAAAGAATGAGTTTTATCTCGGCCAAATAAAATAATTCTTACAAAAAGGATCTAAACAATCTACTATCTTTATCGCTAATGATATTTTTATGTAATCCATTGGCCTAAACACTTCTCTGAATAAGAAATCTACCACCTAATGTGCTTTGAAATATGAAGGAATGAAAAAGAAGTGTGCATACATAGTTAGCCCCTCCATAAAGTGATTGAGAACATCCTTCTTTAGGCCCTTCCATGAAAACCTTTCCCTAATTTTCCTATAGGTCTTGTATAATCTTATGTGATTTTCTAATGATGCATCATGAAAAACCCTTAAAATCTTCTCCTTCATTCAGGATTCAAGAACTAAGAAGATTCTATTTGTATAGAGAATGAGATCATATGCTACTACAAATCAATCTTGTCTCACATCCCCATCTAAGAGATCAGTAGAAAATGTATTTTTAACTTATTCTGCCATAATAGAGATCAATTAGTAGAACTAGTAGTAGAAATAGAGTAGGCTTCCTAGAAAGAGCATGAGCAAAGTTATGTTCTTTTTTTCCTTTCATGTACAATGTGGTTTAGGAAAGGGCCATGCTATGGGGTCTCAGGACAACTTTGAAATAGAATTGGAAGCATCTCAGAGTGGAGGGAGATTATGAGATCATTATTAATTATACGAAGAAGCAAAGTTACATCTCATGTATGTTGTATACTCTTCTTTTAGAGGCTAAGGAACTAGTGAAAAGATTTTAAGATATCTCTTTTGATCATATAAGAAGAGAAGAAAGGGGAACTCAATAGTAGATTTGGTAGCCAATCAAGGAGTAAATTAGAGGATAACCCATGGTAAGACCCATATGACCTAGAAGGAAAAGTTTCCAAATAAGACCCTTGGACTTGTTAAGGAGTAAAAAGTGTCCACATGTCTTTTTACCTCCTTGTTTGGCTCCTAGGTCCCTTAATTGCATTATATCTTCAAAACATTTCTCCCGATGTAGAATTGCCCGACACCAAGATGGAATTTGAACGTGGGCCACTTGATTTAGCTTATCCTAGACATAAACAGGACTAAAGGACCTGGGTGGTACTGCCCATGTCCCTTCCTTTAGGTTGGATCAAATTCAAATTTACTGGTGTGAGCCTTGGGCGTAATTTAATAAAAACCATCTAAAATAACATAAAATAAAATATTAAAATTATATATATATATATATATATATATATATATATATATATATATATATATATATATATTCTATACATTTAGTTCTCCTCAATTTTTTCCAGCTTCTTATGTTAAATTGAAGACCAAATTCCTTGTATTAAACTCAATAAACTAACATTAGGGGTGATTTTGTTGAAAAATTATTGCTCAAACCAAGAGCTGATGTTAAAGAGTTACGCCTAGTATGTAATATAAGGAACCCTAAAGTCAATAATATCACATAGACAAACACTCATTTTCATTTTTTATTTATGCCTGCAAAAATATCATACATGACGTCCCTCCATTGATGCATTAAATACTGCTCCTTCAATGCACTGCTCTTTATTTTCTTGACTTTTGTATTCATTTTTTTATCCTTTTTTTTTGCACTCTTATTATTTTTTATTGCTTCTTGTAGAGTAACGATCTTCTTGATATTTTTGTCCAAGAAAGATAAGGGGCTGAGCACCACCAAGGGTTTTCAATGTTTAGTTAGACTTCCCTTTTGCTCAAAAGGAATGGGGAAGGTCTACATGAAAGCTTCTATTAGGTATTTTAGGTTTGAGTACTTACTTTTTTAAAACTCAACATTTTGGTTCACTAAGACTGGGATTAGTATAAAGCTAAGAGCTTGGCTTCAATTTAAACTTATTGGTAAATTTCAAGAGGAATGATTGGCCATAAAGATGATCATAAAGAATCTTAAAGGGTCAACCTATATCTAAGCAACCTTAGACTCCTTAGATAAAAATCAAAAAGACCATGTCACTCACTAATGCATGGTGGAAAAAAATGAAGAATGCAAATTTTGTTTTTTCTTTATTCAAATTTTGTACTTTTTTATAGATTTTTTGGATTTTGATATTTTATGATTTTATGGAGTTTCTAGATACTTAAGTCTTCACCTTCCATTGTGCATAAGAGGTAAGCATCATTTTTTACATCTTCCTTAACTGCGTGTGGACTTATATAATTTGGTCTAAACTTCACTTGGAAGTATTTGCAAGGACACACAAAGACTTGGCATAAAAATGTCTTTGAACTCAGTGAGAAGTTTTGTGCACTCATATATTTCATTGTTTGATGATTTGCCCCTAGCCTTGTCATTTTTTGTTCTTGTAAAGTTTCATCAATTTTGAAATTTTGTGGGGCAATTTGAATTGATGATGACATTTAATCATCTTCTATTCACATTTTCCATATGTGGGGTTGGTCATATTGCCACATGATTCTCTTTACCTGCATGTGGACTTTACTATTCCATGGATTTCATATTTCACCAACCATATGTATGCCTTGGCTATGGCGACCACCAAGGGTTGCACATCGGCACCCCACCTAGTAGGCACCAAGTTGAAGTAAACAAAGTGAGGCAAAGTTGTGGAAGTTTGAATGCTTAATAATCGTATACCAATGCATCAAGAGATTTGTCCATGTCACCAATATTATATTTTTTATCTTTATTTCCATTTCTTAACACAAACTAACTTTGTGTTGTCATAAATATATACCTTTCAAACAAGAGCAAGCATGCCTTTATGATATAATTCCAATAATTTTTTATTCTAATGTGTAGGAACAAAAAGAAAAACAAGAAAAAAAACTCATTGGAGGCTCATTTGGCAGAAGCAAAGGAAATTGCGGATCACATTCCAAATAAAATTTAAGTTGTTCCAAAACATTTTTTCAATTGATTATAAACAAATATGTAAAACAAGAATTTCATATGCATTTCAAAACTATATTTCAAAATTTTAAATTAAATAGCACTTTGGGACATTTGTTTCTTACAATTATTAAAATAATATAACAAATAAAAGTAATACTATAAAAATAATATTGTATACACGAAAAAAAAAAATTAATGCACGTATTTTAAATATTACTTTATAAAATAAAAATAATGTATCTTCTATGCACAAATTGAATTATACTATGTAACATTGTAATTGAATATAATATTCTATTGGCCTAACCCTTGCACCTTCAATTGGTTGAGTCAAACAATTTTCTTATGACAATTATCCATTCAAAGGTGCCCTTAAAATACTATGACATATCTTAGTATAAGTTAAATTATATATAAACCAAATATAAAATTTGATAGTTTGTCCGACCATCAAATTTAAGCCTTGGGCCTAACAATTGCACCTCCTTTGGTTGCAAGTGCTAGTAATACTATTATTGATATATGGTTAGGACTAAGAAGTAGGATTTCATGTACTCTGTCATTTCTTTTTTAAGGGATTACTCCAACTGTGGTGAGTTTCTATTTTAATATTGGAAAAAATCTAATTTGAGAGTGCTTCTGGATTCAACTATGTATGTTTTTGTTTCAACATTTTGAATCATACTCAATGATCTGTCATTAGGAAGAGGAGAGTTGAAGATTAGATGGTAGAATTGAGTTTTATAAAGTAGTTAGAGTAAGAAAGGAATGAAAAATGAAGGGCATGAGGTGAGGAGAGAAAAATAAAAATAAAACAAAAAACAAGAGAGGAGAAAGTGAAATAAAAAGAAAGGAGAAAGATACGAGAAAATTAGTGATAAAAATAGGGCATTGGAGCAACCATACAAACACACAAACCAACAAAAGCTAAAATTTTAAAATTACTAATACTAATACAAGTACAAATATCTATATATAAATACATACAGAAGCACATGTAAATGCATATAAGAAAATATTTAATTTAAACCTATAAATACATATATCCCCACACCCCAAGTATAATATACTGTATTAAAAAGACAAATAAATGGAAAAAATACAAACAACTAAATAAAACAAACCTTTAGTAGGCATGAGTTTCCCACAATCCATGAATTAAGTATAGAGAGTGCTTCTGGATTAAACTGTGTATGCTTTTGCAAAACAATTGAAGTCAAGACCTAAATATACATAAAATAATAAGGGATGAGGAAAAAAGGCGCAAACACATTTATATACATGAACAACCAAATGTATAAAATTTGGAAACAAGTGAAAGAAGCAAACAAGAAAACAAAAAGATAAGACCCCTATCTACTGCATTAGGCAAAACCAAACCTATAAAAAGGAGAACGCCACGACTAAGAATGAAAATTTTAATCCGGCATAGACAAAAAATGCCCACACACATATTAACCTAGACATAACAACAAAAATAAATCAGATGATATATAATACAAATAGAAAAATAAACAAATACACAACAAAAATGTATGTAGATATATGATACAATATTAATTATATTATATGTATAAATATATTGTATAGAAAACCAAAACAAATAAAAATATACAAATGTAGGTATATATATAAATTTATGTATGAAGTGTATACAACTACCTATACCTATATATAAATGTAAGTAACGGTGTGTATATATATATGTGTGGAGGTTAGGGTTAGGTTTTGATGGCAGAGGGAAAAGCTATCGTTGCAAGCTTGACGTTATACCTATTGCAGGGCCAAACATTTTTACAAGCAGCGGAGTGCGGTGGATATGTCAGTGTTTCGAAAGTGTTACGCCATCATCTGCAACAAACAGAATGGCCGCGAATGTCGTAGCAGAAATGGAGGCTGCAGATCGATGGCGTTACGCTTTTGAAACAGGACATATCCACGGCCCCACGCTGCTCCTATTCCTTCGTTGCCCTTTAATGAGAGCAATGCCTTCAACAAATGACCTTCACGCTCATGCGGTGGATTATGTCTCAATCTCAAATTGATGCGTCCAACACTTCAATCTTGTTAAATCAGGTTTTGTTTTGTCAGAAAATTTGCTTAAATTTCTATATTTTAAGACTAGCTGAAAATGTGGTCACTTGCACTAAATTTTCTGACCCTCCATGGAAGGTATGTTGGAGAGGTGGGTTCTTTGCCTTTTTTCGTTTTTGTATATGCATCACACACCCACATTACAACAATGTTCCTATCTAGTATGTTTTACTGTGACTGAATCAGATTTTCAGTTGTTAATATTGATAGCCAACTTGGATGAACCTCTGGAGATCCCTGTGTTGTATGATTGGGTTATGTTGTTGGTCTCTATCACAGGTGATATTTGGATCATGAAAGGTGAAGGTATTCAATTTAGACTGCAATGCATGCAACATGTATTAACACAGTGCTTGTTTTGTATGTAGTCTAGGACTGCAGGAATTTTGGTGGACTTCTTAGAGCCATTTTCTGTATATGACAATGTCAGATGGGTGTTATTATCACCCATATTTTATAAATAGCTAATTACGTAATTGTAACTGTTAAAGTTTTAATCATCTAGCACATTCCTACAAAGGTTCAAAAATTTATCCTGGCAAATATTGGTATCATATCAAACATTGTAGTTCTGTCTACTGTTTGCTTTGCAGCTGTGTTTGTGTTTTCTTTTGTTTGTTTTCTGAGACAATGGTTGACACAGTTAGTGGGTTTGTGTTTGAGCCCTAAGTTGGTTGGATCCCTTGCTGGAGAATTTAGCCCCAACCTTTGGACTTGGGTGTCATTATAAGCACGGGTTAGCATTTGAGCCCTAAGCCTACATATTCAAAATATTAAGTAGATGGCATACCACTCTACGTTCAATTCAGTTCATAAAGAATCTCAACCTACAACTTCAATATGGGTTCTGGCCACGGGAAAGTTTAGGGGCTCTTCATCCCTAAATAGGGATTGTTTTGGTAATCTTTGTCCCAAATCAATAGTCCAATCAGTAAACATTATGTATAAACTTCCTCTAGATTTAAAATTTTAGTAAAAGTTCTTAGTCAATTTGTTGAAGTTTGCATGGATTCATTGGAATTTTTTAATCATTGTTATCTTATCTATGTAATATATGTTTTGATGATTTTCCAACTAATGAAAATTATGTTTAATATGGGATTTTATATAATCCTCTTTGGATTTATTCCAATTGTAAATTGTACTCAATATTTAGGAACCAGTTACCTTTACAATTGTTTCCTTTTGACATTGCTGGTGATTCATCTCACTTGAGTTGCCTTTCTTGACTAGCATAACATTTTTTTGTGTGTATTTTGATATAGAAATTTTTGTGGGTATGATAGGTTAGGTTGGAACAGAAGAATGTATGGTGCTAAGCATTTTATCTATTTGCAAGAACTAAAGTGTCTTATCTGAAAATATTCAACATTGTGGTTTGTGCATTTGGATGGATAATCTAGATACTATCTTAGACCTATGTAAATATAGGTCTAAAATGGTAGAAATGAGAGAAAAAGTCTCCTCTTGAGATTTTGAAGCAATAAAATGTAAAAACTAAGTTCTATGACAACATCAAGACAATGGTTGCTTCATTTCACTTCACTTCACAGGCTCTTTCATTCCTCGTCTATCCAAATTGCCAAGGCTGACATATTTCTTTAGTTTTGGTGAAGTAAGATTTCTTTATGCTTTTGGATTGGATTTTGAAGAGTTAGTATCTATCACTACTTTATTAGATCAACTTGGTGACACGAGGTACACATGTTGACCTTTTGATCTTGTGCATGTTGTAGCATAGAAAATACCCTATAATTTACAAGTGTATCTTTTTATTGAACCTTTTCTTGTTTGTAATTTGTAAGATTTTCATTTGGTGAATAAAATGAAAGCCAATGATACCATTCATTATTTCTCATATTTTTAGACTTCAAATCATAAATTATTAGTAGAAACCCAAATTCATGGAAATGCAATCAAGACTTCAATGAATTGTGATACTCATCTCTCAAAAGGAATTCAAAGGACATGAACATTCATCGTGATGATATATTAATGTTTTTATTTTATTTTAATTTATGTTTTATTTATGATAATGATTTTAGTTGTCTCTAGTTCTCTTTGTTTTGTGAAACCTTTTTAGTTGCTATAAGGCTATGAGTGTTTCAAACTCTAGTGTCAACAAAACACTTCTAATTGCAAAGGTGAAAATTAATCATCATTTGCACGTCTAAAACAATTTTAAATGCTATTAGTTCTATACAAAGTTATTGATAACATTTAATGTAGGTGAAAAGTAACTAATCCAAATTCAAAATTTTAGGTGATAATATTAAGGGAGTTTTTAATAAGAAGAATGTACCAATACAATAATGTAGTACAAAATTCTCAAAACATTCTTAATGGGGTTTTGCAAAATATATCACTCTCTTTTGTGTTCCAAAACACATACCAAAAGATTACATTCCCTATATTTATTTTTTAGTAATTATGGGACCTTTTGAAAATCCATACAAGGATTCTTTTATTTTTTTTAATTGTATGGGTAGTAAATGAGAGCTTACATTGTATCAAGGGCAAATCCCAATTATGGAATGCCCCCATTTTGTATTGGACTAATTTTATTTAAAACAATTCTGAATTTTTATATTGGACTAATTTTATAGAGGATATTGTTTCCATTCTTTTGTTTATTATATTTGAACATCTCCACATTTAGTTGAAATTATTTTAGACCTAATATAAGGTTCACTCTATTTTTGTTTACTCTGAAGAGTACTAATGTTCCATTTTGTATCTTGCATAATTTTATGTAAAACTATTCTTAATTTTTATATTGGACTAATTTTATAGAGGATATTGTTCCATTCTTTTTTTTATTAAATTTGAACATCTCCACATTTGGTTGAAATTATTTTAGAACGAATATAAGGTTCACTCTATTTATTTACTGTGAAGAGTACTAATATTCCATCTTGTATCTTGCATAATTTTGTGAAGAGTACTAATGTTCCATTTTGTATCTTGCATAATTTTATGTAAAACGATTCTTAATTTTTATATTGGACTAATTTATAGAGGATATTGTTTCCATTCTTTTGTTTATTAAATTTGAACATCTCCACATTTAGTTCAAATTATTTTATACCTAATATAAGGTTCACTCTATTTGTTTACTTTGAAGAGTACTAATGTTCCATTGAATAATATCTTAAATATTTTCTAAATGATTTTTTACACAAAGAGGACTAAGTTACATATACAAATAAGAGTGGTAGTGGTTGAGTGTAATGTCTATTAGTTGTTCACAAAAATTCTCCATCATGCAATTTTTTTTCTTACTTTCAAAATCATCTTATATATAAAAAATTGGAGTTGCACTTCTTATTAAAAAGATAGTGGAAATTATTTGATTTGTGAAGTTAGGTTAATTTTATTCTCACACTATTATAGGGATAGGGATAGAAGGAAATGATTTTCATCTTCAAATTCATAACATGTTGCAAATTTCACAATTTTTCTCATCAAGGTGTTTTTGGGGTAGTACAATAACAAATTTCATTTGGAGGTCATGAGCATTAGACCGTATTTTAGTAATGTTCATTTTTATTTTTATTTCACAATGTTAAGACTATTAGGTTTGATTTGTTATAGGATTAATAAAATCTTTGAAATATTTCACCTTTTGTTTATTACTATTTTCATTGTTGTTCTATGTTTTTTGTTTGGATTTAAGACTTTATTATATAAATACTTTTTAAATCTTCATCTTCAATATTCAATATCTAAGTTGAGTTTCAAAGTCTTTATATAACCTTTTTTTTCTAGTAAACCTAGGTTAGGCACCTAGGGTCTACAAAAATAGAGAATTGAAGGCTCAAATTTTTGTAACGAGTTCATGAGACCCATCTAGACTAAAATTACCAATCTTGATCTTGTCATCTAATATATAATAGAGAATCCTTTATTTCATGGGCATAGACCAACTATCAATCCTGATCTTATCATCTAATATAGAACATACAAGCCTTTATTCATGGGCATAGACCCCTTTTGACAAACTAAGACTTGCTAAATTGACACCACATAAAGAAGGCCATCACACCCAAAAAACTATACTTGAACTTCATGGAATAATAACGTGTAATATAGAACATACAAGCCTTTATTCATGGGCATAGACCCCTTTTGACAAACTAAGACTTGCTAAATTGACACCACATAAAGAAGGCCATCACACCCAAAAAACTATACTTGAAATTCAAGGAATAATATCAAAAAACCATCTTTATGTTGGCCAAGCAAGTGCATGTGAACCAAGCCCGATCAAAGAAATCCCCAAGAAAATTTCACATTTAAATCTTGAGCTAAACCCAAAGCCAATTGCAAATATATAGAATCCACATAACAAACACGCAACTAATTATCAATCTATTCATAAAGCATCTAAGCATATACCATATATAATTTTCATAACGAAAGCATCTTCCTACATAGCAATTATCAGCTTATCCCAACACAAAAATTACTTGGACTAACCCAACATAAAACCTAACCAACATAGAGTCTCACAATAAGGGAAGGGGAAATTACAATGACCCTACCCTCATAGTAGTCACAAACACATCATCCAATGTTGAAAAAAGTAGACAACTAGATGGCAAGGCAAATTACATAGGCCCTATTGAATCCTCATGAACACATTTGCACTTATTAACTACATTTGTCAAACTTAGAAAGGGGATGGATTTTAACCAAATCCTCCACATCAAACATCCTCATAGCAAATATAATCATCAATCTTGGTATCAAGAGAAATTTTAACCAATTAAGTTCCTTTGCTATCTCCTTCAAGCCTTTAAACATGCAATTTTATTGTTCCTTCAGTATGTGAAAATGCTCAGGGTAGCAATTGAAGAAGATCTTAGCTTGATGCTCCACTTCATTAGTGTCATTATGACATAGGTAAGTGTAAAAATCCATTCGATAACATGGAGATGCAACTAAATGATTGGGCTACATAAAACTTTCCTCCTTCCTAATAATTGATCCAAGTCCAAGAGCAATTTGATCACAACACCACTTATCCCTACACAAGGTGTCCCATCCATCTCCTTAGACAATTCCCAAATCTTAGAACCTAGGTACATAGGTCTAATGGAAGAAGCCATCACTATGAAACACTAGAACTAGAGAGGATAAATCCAAAGAGGAATGTTAAAATTTTAAAAAGTTTCATTTCCAACTTATCAAATGCTATGAAACCACTTTGAGGAGTGCCTTGTACATCATTAATATGAGTGTAGGAGAAGCTTTAATGATAATGAAATCCCCCCACCTCTAATATCCTTAGGCTCTATAGCTTAACATTTCATAATTTAGACCCAAGCATGCCACAAAACCTATATAGATGTCCTTACAAGACACCATAACCATGTATGCCCCTACCATCATCTTCTTATCACGATGACCCTTACCGTCCTCTCTATGGATAAAGCATTATCTCCTTTTATAGCCTTGATTATTAGTCATGTTTGGTATGAAAAGGGAGAATGACAATAGCTAGAATATGAACTAGATCAAACCCTTTTCCATATAAAATTCAAGGACAAGGCCGAACCAAATCACTACCAAACAAAGGAGGTCTTAGCTATTGACCTTGAACTTCCATATGTTATGGATAAGATTTAACTTAGTCGGTTTCTCAAAACCCTAGGATAACAATGCATTAAAGCCCTATTTTTACAAAGATTTGCTTATAATGGAGAATATACGATAGAAACCTAGAAATTGATTGCAGAGGGATAATCAGGTGAATGATAAAACTTGTCTCCAGAAAGCAAAGGTGTCGGAGGACCTCAGTGGTACTGCCCAGGTCTTGACTAAAGGAATTAGCTAAAGGTGCAAATTGGAAAGTTGCTCTAAATGTTGTCCTGATACAAGATCTAAACACAAAAAAGGTAGAAGGACAAGGGTGGTTCTACCCAGGTCCTTTATGAGGGAATATCTTGAAAATGTCTTCAAATCCTGAAACCCTAACCTGCATTTAGTCTTCCTGCTCTTGCTCCTATAACCTGCATGTACAAGAAAATAAAAGAGGCTTTGGGGGGTTGTGGTGTTTAGGGACTTGCCTCAATCAAATCTCGGGATAAAATTCAAGCTTCCCAACACCGTTTGATGATAGAGAGTGCATGCCCTCATGGGGGTAGATGCCGAAAACAATGATAATATGATGATTCAAATGATGAGAAATAAATAATGACATCACCTTTGTGATGAGCCCTTAGAATGATGAAGATCCTTCAACTCCTAAGGATAGATGATAGCTCCATGTCTGTAACAACACACAAATTTGTTCTAAAATCACAATGAATGCTCTTTACTTCAAGTTGTCAAGTTAGCTATCTCCATCTAGGTTAATAATGAACTCAAAAACACACATATATATGCTTTCCCGCTTATACTTGAAAATTCAAACCAAAAGAGTCAACAAGGAGAAACCTCTAGAGAGACCTGTAAGGCCGACATACATTTGAATTTGATCCAACTGCCCAAGTCCTTTAGCCCCGTTTAGGTCTTGGATAAGCTAAATCATGTGGCCCACATTCAAATTCCATCTTGGTGTCGGGCAATTTTGCATCAAGAGAAACATTTTGAAGATATAATGTAATTAAGGGACCTGGGAGCTAAAAAAGGAGGTAAAAAGACATGTGGACACTTTTTACAACTTAACATTTAGCCCCCACTTTAATGTGTGTACGATCTTACAATTAGTGCACGTGTTAAAGTACAGTCAACAACACATTAAACACATCAAACACTAGAACCAGTAGCACACCCTAAGTTTGGAAGCCCATCTCTAGCTCCCAAGCTTAGGAAAAAATAAGAAGACACTTGGCAATCACGCAAAACATGAAGAAAACAGTATAGAAGCACACACTATATAGAGAATACATGAACAAAGACACACAATACATGAAACATACAAATGTAGTTAAGAAATACACAAAGAATAGACATAATTAAATAATTACACAATGGTAATATGCAATGTGGGGAGCTCATCGCTATGCACCACCATCAAAACACACAACGTGGGGGCAGCTTATCGCACGTGCCACCACAAAATACACAACATGAGGAGGATCTCATCGCTACGTGCCACCACAAAACACATAGAAAAACATACATAATACATGAGCATCGTAGAGTGTGTCATCGACCCATTATATGTCTTATACACAGCAAACATGGGCAATGGGGAGGAGCTTGTCACCACGCTTCGCCATCTAAGATGCCAAACACACCTAACGGTGAGGTGCTCATCACCACACTACAACGACTACCAAAAACATTCTTAAGGGTGACTAACTCAAGACCCGACCCTTCCTCCTGTGAGAGGACTTTTTCAAAAAAGATGTGCAACCACTCAAATGAATACACAACCCCACCTTCTGCAGAAGATCTTTCAAAAATAAGTCATGCAATCTCCTTGGAGATATACACAACTCCACTTGCATCACGGAGATGCCTTACAATGAACAAAAGTATACAACTCCACTTGCATCATAGAGATGCCTTATGGTGAAAAGGAAGCATGTGCACACATATTCAAAGTATACAATTCCACCTGCATCACAGAGATGCCTTATAGTGAAAAGGAAGTATACACAACACATTAATCAAAGTATACAACCCCTCCTACATCATGGAGATGCCTTACAGTGAAAAGGTAGTATACGCAACACACTTTATCACAATATCTAAGATATCCAAGCATTTAACACAATATATGCCCCCACTATAACGCCCTGCCAGGAAACCCCAGAGAACATCTCAACTATGATATACAAAAATGATAAATTTTTTTAAAGAAAGAAATAACAAAGAAATGTAATTCATATTTATTCATAACATCAGGTTAAGCTTTATCCTCTAGGGATTCCACGACTGCATTACTACCAACTATTAACATGATCTAACCAACATTATGAATTAACTAACAACCATGGTTCATTCTAAATCTAATTACATCAATTGAATAGACACATACATTTCCATATTATAACGTCAGATAAGTGATAAAAGCACAACCACCAGACCATGTGGAACCCTAAGGTCCACCCCCTGTGCTAGGAGATAACAATAAGGTCCCACTAAGAAATCAACCAAGAAGACAATAGGCTAACAGGTGCAAGGACTACACATGACTCAAATACAACACTGGGTAACAAAGACATCACAAGCAACTTAAACATCACTTCCAGAGGCATTCACAAAACAAAGGGGAGAACACAACTAGAGAATGCTAGACTACATTAGGGATGAGTGTCATCGCATGGTCCTAGCATGGGTTACCCTGACAGTCTCTAGCTAGACGTTAGCCCCCCATCCATGCATTACCCTGACAGTCTCTCGCTAAGCGCTGACCCCCATCTATGGTTATCCTAATAGTCTCTCACTAGATGCCGCCCCCATAGGGTGACACATGCAGAACCAACATTCCTTTCGCGAGGACAAGGAAGTTGATTTTGCCAACCACAACCTTCTCATCTCATCCTTAGCCTGAATGAGCACTACAGGCATGAGTGAGGCATCCAATTATCTTGATTAATGTGAAAACTACCCAACCCTCTAAATTTATTATTAAGTTATCACTAGATTAACAACTTCCACATTTGGGTTACCCTAGCAAGCCACTTTGGTCGCCGACCCCACATTGAAAGCCACTTTCGCTTCACTGCATCTAGATTCTCAAAGCCCAAAACAAAAAACAAGCATGAACTATCACATTTCTCATCATGATACATTTACAACACAAAATATACATCATTTCACATTACACAGAGCAAGGCATTACCCATCTTGCATAGTTATCATAACCACATGAATAGGTACACTGAGCAACGCATTATCCATCTTACACAATTATCATAACCACATGAATAGGTATACTAAGCAAGGCATAAACCATCTTGCACATATATCATACCAACATGAATATGAATCAATACTTCAAGAATGCATTTCATTCAACTCACATGATGCACACATAGCCAACCGCCACTCAATCACACCCTCCTAGGCCTCTAGAAACCATCTCCCCAAATGACACAAACACTTGACACCATTAAAACACAATGGTCACACATCACATTCACTTTCCAATGCACATCATAAACCAAGATCTCACAAATGCAACATATGGTCTGATGCACTAATAATGGGTCTTATAGAATGCAACATTAATTCCAATCATGGTCAATCATCCAACAAACATAAAGTGAATTTATCTCAACAATGCAGAACAATATTATTCTAACTACTAGTAGCAGTTACTAATATGATCAAATGATATAAGTGTCCATGAGTATCAATATTTTAACTAATAATTCTCAAGACTTATTTTAATTTCATTTAATTAAAATAATTGCGAACAACATGCAAATAACCCTAAGGAATACAAATTAAACACAACAATTATTTACACTATTTACACTTATGTAGATTTCATTTATAATCTAGACAATTTTGTAAATACTATTAAATATAACTGTATAAGCAAGGCTAAAAGCCTATAATATTAGAATGCTATAAATATCTTACACTAGTTAGAATCACAAGATACAAAACCCGAAGCTACAATGAAAGAACCTTGTTCTAAGTTTAGCTTGAGAAGAAAGAAATATAGAAAAACAAAACATTCCTATAGATCTAATATCTTCATTAAATCTACCACACTTTTAACCACATGAAAATGATAGGATCAGCACAAAATGAATTTGTTGAGAAGGCTTTAGAAGCTACCAACAATGCAAAATGTGAAAGCATAGACAGGGCACATAGACTTATTAGTAGAATGCCTCAAAGAGAGTCATGTGATGGAAAGCAATGATCGTAGGATATGCACAAAATGAATTTGTTGAAAAATCTCAAAAGAACCTAGTTTGAAAATATAGAGTTATTGGTTGCACAACTAATTGTTTTAATAGAGACGAAACGGGTGAGAGGTAGACAGTCACAAAATATTCATATCTCAAAAATGACAAACTGGGTATGACTAATTTTTGGATATGATTTAGATATTCAGGTCATGCACCATATATAAAACAATTAGAAAAATGCAGTGCTTAAAAATAAAGTTATGGCTAACGCAACAGACTACTAAAACAGAGATGAAATGGGTGAGAGGTAGATAGTCACAAAATATTCATATCTCAAAAATGAGAAACTGGGTATCACTAATTTTTTGATACGATTTAGATATTCAAGTTGTAGACCATATAGAAAACAATTAGCGAAACCCAGTTTCTAAAAATAAAGTCATGGCTAACACAGTAGACTGCTAAAACAGAGACGAAATGGGTGAGAGGTAGACAGTCACAAAATATTCATATCTCAAAAATGAAAAACTAGGTATGGCTGATTTTTGGATATGATTTAGATATCCAGGTCGTACACCATATATAAAAAAATTAAAGAAACCCAGTTTGCAAAAATAAGGTTAGGGCTAACACAATAGACCGGGTTCAGAAAATGTAGAAGAAAATTCACAGAATATTTCACTAAATCTAATGCAACAATAAATCAGTTTCATATCTTAGTCCATACTTGGAATATTGCTTCAATCACATCTTCACAAATTTCCTAGCTCGCATCCATTTTTCCCCAAGTCTGTTCTTCTAGAAACTATGGTCTATGGTGCCAAAAGAAAAATGAAAACTTCCTGAGAGAGAGAGAGAGAGATCCCCAAAACATAAAACATATCCTCCATTTGAAGTGCACGCTCCTCCTCAAATTATGTCTTAAGATTTCAAAAATAAAGTTGAGCATGCATAACCACCCCCATAATTTCTTCCAGAAGATTCTCTTTTTTTTACTTTCTTAAAATTTGCTATTTTTATCCAAACAATAATATTATTGTTTGTTGTAATGGGACCTTATGTCATCTCCATTCAACAGTTTCCAGTGGGTTTAAGGCATGCTCAGACCTGTCAATTGAAGTGGAGTTGATGCCTGATACCTACAACCTGCAGCAACCAAAAAATGGTTGAACATATAGATGTATATATAATCATACAATCAAACACACCGTGAAAGGAAATCGCAGCATAGCAGGGTACTCACGCATGAGTAATGCGACACTATTCCTCTCACAAACACACGTCAAACAAATAACCACATCACACATAATAATTAGCATCTGATCGACTAGATAAGAAACATCATCAGATAATCATGTGATGCACATAATAAGATTGATCAACATAATCAATTAAGTCCATAAAGTTGTCATAACATATTCATAACTTAAGTAAATATCAGTGTTCGAACAAATATTATCAATAAAACATACTAACTATCATATGAAACAACATGAGGATAATTAGGAATGTCACCAACACGAATGTAGTATCTACCAACATCATATAACATACAACATCAACTGTCTGACATACCCTAAATATTCCTATTATTTTACCTTCACTTTCATGCTCCTTAGCCAGACCACCTGCACATCCAAGGTGAGAATGGAGGGGCACTACACCCACCTTAAAGTGATCGCTCCTACTTTCCAGTAGTAATCACATTTAAGGTAAGGTTGAAAACACATGAGGGAACAAGAGCTTTCGCAAAGCCCATGCCCCAAAGTGAGACATGCTTACAATTGCCGGATTATTCCCAACAATCACAATAGAAACACATCAATATCATTTGTTAAGAACCATTAATCAACAATATGCATGTATATGAATGATCACGGAGATCAAAACAAACTTCGGTTAGAGAATCTAAGCTAAAATAACAACCAAATCAATATAGAAATAAGGCAACATGTCTTTCAAACAAACTAAGGCTGTACTTATGAATTCGGAACCGAGTATAGACACGAGGTTATACTTTAGTTATCTCAAAACCGAGTGTAACTACAAGGTGAGACAAAAGCATTCCAAAGTGCATAGCAACATATTTAGAGTATTGCAAAGGTTTGTTACAACAATTTCACAACACAATACATGATCACATCATGACACAAAGTGATTCTACTAGTCAAACGTCAATAAAAAATTATCCCTCTCTTCATATATGGACTAGGTCCATTTTCTTGTTTTCTTGTTTTAGGGACGCACGATCCTTATCAGAAGTGTATATTTGTTGTCATCATCCGTTGACTAGTAGAGCCACAAATACAACAGAAGAATGAAATCATGAAAAATGAGAGAGGAGACAAAAGTGACATAGGACCACAATGTGGAAGGATGGCCCAAATCACCCTCCACAACATTATGCCCCCAAGGCACCACAAACAACAATTGCAACAAGAGAAGTGTACAAGAATAGAGAAACAAATAGAAGGAATGTCACAGCGTACGTGGTCCCCTTGTATCCTTCACCTTACAAGAGTATCAAGGGTCATCCAAGGAGACCTAAACAAACATTTAATACCACATCAGAACACAACACAACAACATATATATACCTAAGAGGAGGCCAAACTCGCGAGCATCTTGGAGAGTTGCTCCATCAAATGTGGTGGAATGGGTGAGAAATTCATACCTGCAGTCGCGTGGTGCTTGATTCACAAGATCTTGTATGTTTGAAATCTTTTGATGCTTGTGGGGAGGTGAATCATTACCTTTTTCGATAGACTTTGATGACTCGTGCATTGTTCTTTTTCTTTCTTTGTTTAAGCATTCTCCTACATGGATAACTTTTTCAGGGTTATCCTTCTCCATCAAGACGTCAACAATCTTTTTATTAAGTAAAGTACTGTGGTCAAGGAGGTTAGAGGAGGATGATGATTTCGTGGGATCTTTGTTAGATGCCAAGGTATCATTTGATGAATAAGTGTTTCTCTCAAAATATGCTTCTACATTTAAACAATAGGAAAAACCATGATTGTAATGATAACGGGGCAAATTGTCATAAGCTCCCATGAATTTGGCTAATGTTTCATATGTTGAAGAAGTATCTAATGGGATATTTCCTAGTGGACATTCTATGTCTATCATCTCAGGATATATTGAATTGATTATTGGACTTGCTGATATTGTGTTAACATTAAGAGTAGGATGATAGTAAGCTTTGGTAGGCTTGAAAGGATAGTATCTAATACTAGCTGAAGAGCTATGTGTAACAACTTCTAAGGGTACTTTGATTCCTTGTTGTTTTATGCCACAACCATTACCTATGTAATTACAATTTTTGTAAAGGATTTGAAATCCATGACCATAGAGAGACACCATCTCTTTATAAGAAGGCGAGGCCTCATATGTCTCATATTCTGTAGTGTAAATAAGAGTATTGTCTTTATTTGTTACTAAAGAGACTTTAGGTTCCTTAGTATTTCCAAAGATTTTTTGGATGAGATCGAGGCAACTTTTGATGTTTCAGGGTTCGCAAGTTTATATTACCCCATAAAGCCATGAGTAAAATCTAATGAACCCCAATCGTCACCAAGAAGTGCATTCGATGGTGATTTAGAATCTTGCACAACATTATTTTTGGCAAGATGTATTTATGAATCGACTTTTAAGTTATTGAGAGGTTTCTAAATGATGGCTTATTTTTGCACCTCAGCTTGTAATCAACTTTCCAGATTCGGGTCCACTTCAATGGTTTGAAGTTTATTTGCACAAATAAACTTTATTGATCAATGAAGGGTAGACAAAACTACCCCCATGGCATGAATCCATAGTCTACCAAGAATGATATTATATGAAAGCACACTCGGCATGACATGGATAAGGGTAGATAATGTCATAGATCTAGCCTTTACGATTAAAGTTATGGTACCCAGTGATTGTCTACCAATGTTATCAAAGCCACGAATGTTAAGTTTACCGATTTTATTAAAGATGTGTGAATCTTGATTTTATGTAGCAAATCAATGCCACAAACTTTGAGACCCAATCCATTGTTAATCATAGTTCACTTTATCAACTTTTTATTTATTATGAAAAGATTACAAGAGGGTCATATTGGTTTTGAACTTCAATTGATGGTAATTCGTGTTGTTGAAACAAAATATCTGTTTTTGTTGCATGCATATAGTCTAACAGAGTTGCTACATCATTTGGCTTAACAACAGGTGGTACAATCACCTTTTGTAAAGCTTCTTGGAGCATTATGTGGTATGAAAGCGATGTTTGTATGAGTTCCCACAGAGAGATCTTAGCGGGAGTAGCACAAAGCTGCTTAACAAGGTCATAATCTCGACCAACATTATGAGTAAGACAAGGTGGTTGAGGAAGCATAGGTTGAGAAGTTGGTAAAGTGATCGAAATGTTTGATTGTTGTTTACTTTGTTTATTATTTCATGTATTGTATGTGTGAGCAACCACATTGTAGTTGGGTTGTTGTGACACATTTTGATACACTTTGATTTTCACTTGTTATATGCTTAGCGTAGTTATAAATGTAACGAAGAGGTCGAGAAGTATTCAGAAGATCTCTTATAGTGAGCACCGGTTTCATTTTTTCTTGAGGCACATGTGAGAATGCAGGTAGACAACTATTTTCGGTTTCACAGGTTGTTCTTGAGATCTTGGAACATAAATTGTGTTTACTAATCTTTGAAGAAACGATGGTTTTGGAGTCATAGTAGAATGTTCCAAAGAGATAAATTCATAAAGGGCTTCATATAGCATATCAGAATCATCACTACTAAATGACTCATCATATACATGAAAGTTTTGTAAAAAGAGATCAATCATTGTGACATATTCTACTTTATCCAAGGCTTGAAATTCACAATGTCCAATTGTAAAAAGTATGAATTTTGGAATCGAGGATGTGAAATGATGCAAGATTACTATGAAAAATCAAATTTCATGAATGTTTGATGCAACTAATGCATGAGAATTTTTAAAACCCTAACACAAAATTTTACCAAAATGCAAGCTTTTTGAAGGCCTAAATATGCATCTTTTTCAAAATTATGCAAGATTTTCAAATGAATATTGAGAAATATGTAATAAATCAATGCAAGATCTTATTTGAATAGTCAATAAGATGCAAATGCTCGAAGCTACTTGTTCACAAAAATGTTTAGTATGAAAAAGGATAATGACAATAACTAGAATATGAACTAGATCAAACTCTTTTCAATATAACATTCAAGGAAAAGGTTAAGCCAAATCACTAGCAAATGAAGGAGAACTTAGCTACTGACCCTGAACTCCTATATATTATAGATAAGATTTAACTTAGTCTTTTTCTCAAAACCCTAGGATAACAATGCATTAAAACCCTATTTTTACAAAGATTTGCTTATAATGGAGAATATATGACAGAAACCCAGAAACTGATTGTACAGGGATAATCAAGGGAATGATAAAACCTATCTCTAAAAAGAAGAGGTATCAGAGGACCTCGGTGGTACCACCCATGTCTTGACAGAAGGAATTAGCCGAAGGTGCAAATTGGAAAGTTGCTTTGAATGTTGTCTTGATGCCAGATCCAAACCCAGAAAAGGTAGAAGGACAAAGGTGGTTCCAACCACTTCCTTGATGAGGGAATATCCCGAAACTATCTTCAAATCCTGAAACCCTGATCTGTATTTAGTCTTCCTATAGCTTTGTATTTTCTAAATCTCACTCCTGTAACCTTCACATAAGAAGATAAAAGAGGGTTTGGGGGTTATGGTGTTTAGGGGCTTGCCTCGGTCAAATCCCAGAAGAGCATTCAAGCTTCCCAACACCATTTGATTAATAGAGAGTGCTTACCCTCATGGGGCATAGGATGAAAACAATGATAATGTGATGATTGAAATGATGAGAAACAAACAATGATATCACCTATGTGATGCGCCCTTAGAATGATGAAGATCCTTCAACTCCTAAGGAAGGATAGATGATAGCTTCATATCTGCAACAACACACAAATATGCTCTATAATCACAATGAATGCTCTTGATGCTCTTTACTTCAAATTTTCAAGTTAGCTATCTCCATCTAGGTTAATAATGAACTCCAAAACACACTTATATATGCTCTCCCTCTTACAATTGACAATTCAAACCAGAAGAGGCAACAAGGAGAAACCTCTAGAGAGGTGTAAGGCCAACATACATTTGAATTTGATCCAACCTAAAGGGAGGGACCTAGGCAGTACCACCTTGGTCCTTTAGCCCTGTTTATTTCTAGGATAAGCAAAATCAAGTGGTCCACATTCAAATTCCATCTTGATGTTGGGCAATTCTGCATCAAGAGAAACGTTTTGAATATATAATGCAATTAAGGGACCTAGGAGCCAAACAAGGAGGTAAAAAGACATGTGGGCACTTTTTACTCCCTAACAAGTCCAAGGGTCTTATTTGGAAACTTTTCATTCTAGGTCTTATAGGTCTTACCATGGGTTATCCTCTAATTTACTCCTTGATTGGCTACCAAATCTACTAATAAGTTCCCCTTTCTTTTCTTCTAATATGATCAAAAGAGATATCTTAAAAAAATTTCACTAGTTCCTTAGCCTCTAAAAGAAGAGTATCCAACATACATGAGATGTAACTTTGCTTCTTCATATAATTAATAATGATCTCATAAACTCCCTCCACTCTAAGATGCTTCCAGTTCTATTTCATAGTTGTCCTGAGGCCCCACAGCATGGCCCTTTCCTAAACCACATTGTACATGAAAGGAAAAAAAAATATAACTTTGCTCATGCTCTTTCTAGGAAGCCTACTCTATTTCTACTTCTACTAGTCCTACTGATTAGAAGATCTCTATAATGGCAGAATAGGTTAAAAATGCATTTTCTACTGATCTCTTAGATGGGGATGTGAGACAAGATTGATTTGTAGTAGCATATGGTCTCATTCTCTATAAAAATAGAATCTTCCTAGTTCTTGAATCTTGAATGAAGGAGAAGATTTTAAGGGGTTTTCATGATTCATCGTTAGAAAAACACATAAGATTATACAAGATCTATAGGAAAATTAGGGAAAGGTTTTCATGGAAGGGCCTAAAGAAGGATGTTCTCAATCACTTTATGGAGGGGCTAACTATGTATGCACACTTCTTTTTCATTCCTTCATTTGTCAAAGCACATTGGGTTGTAGATTTCTTATTTAGAGATGTTTAGGCCCATGGATTACATAAAAATATCGTTAGTGATAAAGATAGTAGATTTTTTAGATCCTTTTTGTAAGAATTATTTTATTTGCTTGGGATAAAACTCACTCTTTCCACAAGCTATCATCGACAAATAGATGGACAAGTAGAAATAGTGAATAATTAGGTTGAAGGCTACTTGAGAAACTATGATACAACACTACCCACCACATGTCCATCAGTATATCTCCATCCATTGTATTTTATGGTTATGATGCATTAACCTTCACTAATTCAATATTCATAGATATCCCAGTGTCAATAGATAGTGACTTAGTGAAGTATAATTATGACATATTGAGATCACTCAAAGAACACCTCCAACAAGTTCAAAATCAACAAAAAAATATATGCAAATCAAAACTGCATAGAGAGGTCATTTAAAGTGGGAGATATGACTTTCCTCTAAGATTGCAAACCTTATATGCAAACCCCCATCAAAATTAGTGGAATTGAAAATCTCAAACAACGCTTTGATTTACCTTACAAGATTTTGAGGAGAGTTGGTGAAGTTGCATCTAAGTTGAATTACTAGAATATAGTAGGATTCATAATTTTGTCCATCTGTCTCACCTCAAGAGATCCCTTGGACAACATATCACACTACTACTAGATTTTGCACCATTGGATGATGACCCTACCATCATAGAAATCACAAGAGCATCATCCAATATTGAAAAGAGAGTAAACAATAAGGTGGTAGGGAAAATCACACAGGCCCTATTGAATCCCCACGATCACATTTGCACTTATTACATTTATTGAACTTAGCAAGGGGAGGGATTTCAACTAAATCTTCCACATCAAACATCCTCGTAATAAATAGAATCATCAACCTTGCCATAAAGAGAAAGTTTGACCTTAAGTACCTTTGCTATCCTTCAAGCCTCTGTGCATGCAACTTGGTGTTCCTTCAGTATGTGAAAATACTCAAGGTAGCAATTGAAGAAAGACAAGTCATGCAAATTTTGGAAATATTGATAGAAATATGACGAAATATTTCCCCACACAGTTACTAATCTTAGATGCATTAAGGAGGGATCTAGGATGATGAAAATTCAATTAAAAGAAGGTACAAAACCAAAGAGGAAAAGATCATATGTATTAAACCCTAACATGAAGACAAGAGTCAAAGCAAAGTTGGATGATATGTTGCAACTGATATAATCAAGTACATAGAAGATGCTAAATGGATTGGCCCTATGGTTGTGCAACATAAGAAAAAAGTGAGATGAGGATTTGCATTGACTTTAAGGAAATAAATAAGGCTTGTATCCATGATTCCATAGATTTCTTAGTCTTATGGATGTCATTAAAAGCTTTCATTTTATTTCATTTCAATTGAAGGGCTCCTTCACCTTTCCATACACATGTCCCCATGTTCTCTCCATTAGTTTCTCTATAACCATTGCTTTATTTTCTCTTATATTGTCCTTAGTAATATTTGGGCATTATACTCATGGGATCAACCCTACAATTATAGACTTGGCCCTTTCATATTCAAATTTTGGCCAACTTCTACCTATTCAATTACACAATATTCAATTTGCTAATGTATGAATCCCAACATTTCAAAAAAAAAAAAAATATGAATTACCTAAGAAGGTTAGAAATTTAAAATACACATTGGGTTATGACTTGCACATGTGACACCATTCAAAAATTGATTTATAGTCACTCGTTTAAGCCACCAAGTCTAGGGCCTAAGTGTGAGAATATTCACTATTTTTGTATCCTCATGCTTGGACACATGTCAATAAATAAAAGTTGATTAGATATAAATTCCCATTGTTTATAGCATAGACTGGAATTAATTTTCAATTTAAAATATCATTAACACATGTAAGGAGTGGGTTCATGTGCAAGTTAAAACACACACTGTGTATTTCAACCTGCAATTTTGTTCATCAACATTCTACTATGTAAAATATTTGTTCTTTTAATGTACAAATCCTAACATTTAAGAGAGAAAAATATGAATAACAACAATGATAAGGGTGAAAGAAAGAAGATGAGTATAGATTTCGTGGAAGTGTTCCGCATATGGAAAATTTTGGTTGGTACGAGAGCTCGAGCCTAAACAGGTGCCCATTTAGAAACAGGCACCTGTTATGAAATGGACGCTAGTAAATGGAATGGGTACGTACCCATTTGAAAACAGGTACTCATTTTTGAAAAGTATATATATTTTTTAAAAAATAGGCATGTGGCTTCATTTTAACATCCATAGGCCATGAAACAGTAGGAGAGGAGATACCAAGAATGGGTACCCACATCACCTGACCCCACCGCCTACCTCCAGAACCTCCTCACCTCCTCCAGATCAGCTATCAGCTGTCCCAAGTTGGTTGCCCATAATTTTCTATTGTTTTTCATTGTCTTTTGTTTTGTTTTTGTTTCTTTTTATTATTTTTCACAATCTTAAATTATAAATGTTAAACCCTAAACTAAAAACAATAAACCCTAATTCATAAACCGTAAACCCTAATTCATAAACACTAAACCCTATTTCATAAACTACTTAGGTCTTATAGAACTTCTAGGGTTTCTTTTATATAAGCTTAACAATAAATCTTTAGCAATGATATTTCAAAATCATTTGAAATTTCTATATAGACCTCAAGAACTACTTATACACTATAGCCATGTTCTTAGTCTTCATGGATTTCAATGTTCATGATGAGTCACATAGTCCTAAAACCATTTGTAAAACTCTTTTCATGAGGGCTTAGAACATACACACCTTCTATATATTAAATATTATGGACACTTGTATAAGAATATAAAATTTAGACAATTGTCATAGGTTAGTCCTATGGGTTAAAGAGTCAGGGAGCTATGAGAATGCCCACATTCATATGACATAAGGTATAATAGAAACTTATCAAGTTTTAAGGATTGTCATACCTACCACTAAGAATGTCAAAGTTACCCTAGGAAAACAACTAACTCATTTCACTTCATAACATTTTATCAAGTTTAAGGATTGTCATAGCAACCACTAATAATGTCAAATTTACCCTAGGAAAACAACTAACTCATGTCACTTGATAACCTAGAGGGTTGTTATCTAAGGTCAATTAGGATCAGAGGTTTGTTATCTAAGGTCAATTAGGATCACTTAACAAATGTCAAGACCCAAATCATCTAATAGGATTGTCATTAGGATGGGGAACAAAGAAGATAGTCATAACATGATAAGGTAGTTACCAAGGTCCTAACAAAGTTCATTGCACCAGAATCTAAATCTTAACACTGCCTCAACATTTATATGACCTAGAAGGACTGTCACATCATGCAAATCTAATCTCTTGTCCCTGCTATGGACTATTATGCATGATCATCCAAAGTAGTTGTCACTAGAAGAACAGGACCATAGGACTACCACAATAAGGATATAGTTGTGTTGCTCACAACAAGAGAGGACAATCATCCTAAACTAAGAAGAGAAGAAAATTAACAATTAAGAGACTATCATTAACGGTTGTCATGAGCATGGTAATGGACAATTAGTTTTCATATTAGTCATAACACTATCCTATTATTTACACAAAAGAAGATATAGCAATGAGAGGATAGTCATTGGAAAACCTATCTCAGTCCTAGAGTCAAGCACAGTCCCATCACACCACATTTGGTCATGTTGTAATCCTCTCTCCAAACTATGCAGGATCAGAATGGTGTTTGGATGAGCTCCACTTGGTGTCTGGTAGGTGAAATCAGCAGGTGAGACTCCTCCTTAGACAGTGCAAGACGACTGAACGGATCTCACCCATTCATTTTATTCATTGTTTTTCTCTCTTTCACCATTTCTTGACGTGCGTTGTTCTCCTTCCGGCTATTTTTTTGGTGGGTACTCTCCCGAGGTGCCAAAATAAAAACATTAATATATCATCACCATGAATGGTCATGTCCTTTGTGAGAACTCCAATTCCTTTTGAGAGATGAGTATCACAGTTCATTGAAGTCTTGATTGTATTTCCATGAATTTGGGTTTCTACTAATAATTTATGATTTGAAGTCTAAAAATATGAGAAATAATGAATTGTATCGTTAGCTTTCATTTTATTCACCAAATGAAAATCTTACAAATTACAAACAAGAAAAGGTTCAATAAAAGATACACTTGCAAATTATAGGGTATTTTCTATGCTACAGCATGCCCAAAACCAAAAGGTCAACATGTATACCTCGTGTCACCAAGTTGATCTAATAAAGTAGTGATAGATACTAACTCTTCAAAATCCAATCCAAAAGCATAAAGAAATCTTACTTCACCAAAACTAAAGAAATATGTCAGCCTTGGCAATTCAGATAAAGACAAGAGGAATGAAAGAGCCTCTAAAGTGAAGTGAAATGAAGCAACCATTGCCTTGAAGTTGTCATAGAACTTAGTTTTTACATTTTATTGCTTCACAATTTCCCGAGGAGACTTTTTTCTCTCCTTTCTATCATTTTAGACCTATATTTACATGGGTCTAAGATAGTGTCTAGATTATCAATCCTAATGCACAAACCACAATGTTGAATATTTTCAGATAAGACACTCTAGTTCTTGCAAATAGATAAAATGCTTATCACCATACATTCTTGTGTTCCAACCTAACCTATTATACCTACAAAAATCTCTATATCAAAAAACACACCAAAAAAAATGTTATGCTAGTCAACAAAGGCAACTCAAGTGAGATGAATCACGAGCAATATCAAAGGGAAACAATTGTAAAGGTGACTGGTTCCTAAATATTGAGTGCAATTTACACTTGGATTGAATCCAAAGGGGATTATATAAAATCAAATATTAGACATAATTTTCATTAGTTGGAAAATTATCAAAACATGTATTACATAGATAATGTAACAATGATTAAAAAAAAATCCAATCAATCCATGCGAGCTTCAACAAATTGGTTCAAAACTTTTACTGAAATTTTAAATTTAAAGGAAGTTTATACATAATGTTTACTGATTGGACTATTGATTTGGGACAAAGATTACCAAAACAATCCCTATTTAGCAATGAAGAGACCCTAAACTTTCCCGTGGCCAGAACCCATATTGAAGTTGTAGGTTAAGATTCTTTAAGAACTGAATTGAGCATAGAGTGGTATGCCATCTACTTAATATTTTGAAAATGTAGGCTTAGGGCTCAAATGCTAACCCGTGCTTATAATGACACCCAAATCCAAAGGTTGGGGTTAAATTCTCCAGCAAGGGATCCAACCAACTTAGGGCTCAAACACAAACCCACTAACTGTGTCAACCATTGTCTCGGAAAACAAACAAAAGAAAACACAAACACAGCTGCAAAGCAAACAGTAGACAGAACTACAATGTTCTATATGATATCAATATTTGCCAGGATAAATTTTTGAACCTTGGTAGGAATGTGCTAGATGATTAAAACTTTAACAGTTACAATTACGTAATTGGCTATTTATAAAATATGGGTGATAATAACACCCATCTGACATTGTCATATACAGAAGATGGCTCTAAGAAGTCCACCAAAATTCCTGCAGTCCTAGACTACATACAAAACAAGTACCGTGTTAATACATGTTGCATGCATTGCAGTCAAAATTGAATACCTTCATCTTTCATGATCCAAATATTACCTGTGATAGAGAGACCAACAACATAACCAAATCATACAACACAGGGACCTCCAGAGGTTCATCCAAGTTGGCTATCAATATTAACTACTGAAAATCTGATTCAGTCACAGTAAAATATACTTGATAGGAACATTGTTGTAATGTGGGTGTGCGATGCATATACAAAAACGAGGAAAGGCAAAGAACCCCCACGTCTCCAACCTCCCTTCCATGGAGGGTCAGAAAATTTAGTGCAAGTGACCACATTTTTAGCTAGTCTTAAAATATAGAAATTTAAGCAAATTTTCTGACAAAACAAAACCTGATTTAACAAGATTGAAATGTCGGACGCATGAGTTTGAGATTGAGACATATTCCACCACATGAGCGTGAAGGTCATTTGTTGAAGGCATTGCTCTCATTAAAGGGCAACGAAGGAATAGGAGCAGCGTGGGGCCGTGGATATGGCGTGTTTCAAAACACTGACATATCCACCGCACTCCGCTGCTTGTAAAAATGTTTGGCCCTGCAATAGGTATAACATCAAGTTTGCAACGATAGCTTTTCCCTCTGCCATCAAAACCTAACCCTAATGCTACCGTCCCCTCCTTCCTCTTCTCCACTCGCTCATCACGCACAAAACCTAACCCTAACGTCCATATATATATATATATATATATATATATATATATATATATATATATATATATATATACACGTGGACACACTTAATACATTTGTATTTTTTTATTTGTTTTGGTTTTCTATGCGATATATGTATACATATAATATAATTAATATTGTATCATACATCTACATACATTTTTGTTGTGTATTTGTTTATTTTTCTGTTTGTTGTTTTCTTTTCTTTTTGTAGGGTGCACTCCTCTCACACACATATGTATATCTATATATATTTATGTATTAGTTCTTTATAGACTTAATACTTATATTAATAAATACTAGTATAGGTGTGTATTTTTAGTTTCTGCCAAGGAAACTATAGGCGAGGCCTATTCCTAACTAGGTATTAATAATTCTTGAGAACTAAATATATTTTTCTATTTAAAAAATATTTACCTATTGCTATTGTATAGATGCAAATATTTTAACAAAACATATTTGAAAAATTATTTTTATTCAATCTAGTTGGCAGAAAACTTTCACCCGATAAGGGCAATTATTGCGGATCATCAACGTTTAAATTATAAAGTTTTGTATGAATACTGGAAATAATTTCATGCATTGCTTTCATTTTCTCAAAAATTGTGCAAATATAACATATGAGTTAAACTCCTTAGGCAACCATTCTTCATATTTTTTTATGTTCTTGATACCCAAACATTGCAGAATCCAAGGCCATGACTATTTTCAAATGAATTTGTTTTGTTTATAGGCTGCTATTCCAGTTGAAGTTGTGCAAATATTGTTGGCAAAAAAGTCAACGTCCCCCTTCCAGATTCGTGACATGGCTTAACCGCCTCCCTTTGGTCTTTATCTGGGATGGTAGCGGTTTCCTAAGAGGTGCGCCTTTTGGGAGAAACGGCCAGCTCAACTCCCTACAAGTGGTATCACGGCTGGGTCATACTAGAATTCTTTTCACTAGATAAAAACATAACTATCTTCTTCTTTAAATTTTTTTATATTGAGATGCAGCAAGAGATCAGTTTTAGTTTTCAAACTGTGATACTAGAATTCTTTTCACTAGATAAAAACATAACTATCTTCTTCTTTAAATTTTTTTATATTGAGATGCAGCAAGAGATCAGCCCTACAATCAGAACGAAGTATCTTTCTTCATTTCTTTGCATTAGGTTTTTATCTACTTGATTATTTAATTTTTAAATTTTTATCTAGTTGATTATTAGATTTCTACACTGCCTATCAGATGTTATTTATTTCATGTCTATTTTCTATAGTTTTTTTTTCTTTTTTTCTTGTATTGACTAACTTTAACACCTTGTAGCGGACTTCATGGCTCCACTGGAACAGAAAAACCCATGGAGCTTGACCAAATAAGAGGAAAAAAGTATGCTCATATCTGCCATTACGTTATCTACCATCTTTTTAGATAATGCATTTAGGGCATATGTTTATGGGGCTTGATGCCTATAATACTTATTTTTTCTTCTATTTTACTTAACGGAATTTTAATTCTTGCTATTCTTCCATGCATAGAAGGATTTTCCTTTCATGTTTCCTTTAGATTCTAATGGGATGAGAATATTATTTTTTGGCCTCTGCCTATGTTTCTACCAAACTTTGTATGTATCATATTGTTTTCTAGAAACACATTTCTTATTGGTGTTTATTCCATTTCTAAAGTTTTTTCTGGATGTTTTCTCTAGCTCTGAGATGAGCTAAAAGGAACTATTACCATTAACAAAACTGATAATATACACATCATTTTGTTTTATGGATATCTTTATATTTTTTCTATTTTTCTTCGACACTCAATAGTAATTCAAGTTGGCTTTTTGCTATTCTTGTTGAATGCAAAAATCTAGTAAGCCAAGCTAGCAACTCTATTTGCAGAAATGGTCTATATTTTGAAGCTATTTTATCATTCTACTATTTCTTTTAGAGGCATTTTTAAAAAGATCGTGAAATTTCTATTAGTTAAATCTAAGCCAACTATTTTTTGACGTTTATTTAAAAATTTACCCTAACGTAACTATTGTTAATATGTCCATAAAATGTACAATCTTTTAAAATTTATTTAAAATCAGGTTTTTCTTTTATCCTAACCTATAATGCACAATCTAAATAGCTAATATTTTCACATTTACTATAAACTTAAGTTTTACCCTAACCTGTAATGCACAAACTGAATAGCTAATTTATTCAAATTTCTTTTCGAGTTACATCTTTAAACCTAGTAACATAAATATGGTTGAATTATGAATAAAATGCAAAATTGAAACCACTATCTATTTCACATTTACTTTAAAATTTTACCCTAAGGTCCATATTTCTAAATTGCCAATAAAATGAACAAATTGTAGAGATGATATTTTAACATTTACCTTTAAATTTTTGTTCTAAATTTTTATCTTCCAAGTAAATATTATTAAATTATCCATAAAATGCAAAATCTAAACCACTATGTATTTCTCATTTACTTTAAAATTTTACCTTACTATAAATATTCCCAGATTTTCATCAATGAAATTTTACCCAAATATAAATATTTCAAAAATTTCAATAAAATACACAAACTAAATAGATAATCTTTTCACATTTACTTTTAATTATAATTTTAATCCAACAAATAAATTTTATTAAATTATTAACAAAATACAGAACCTAAACCACTGTTTTTTTAATTATCTATAAAATGTACAACCTGAACATCTGATCTTTAAGCTTTACTTTAAAATTACAATTTTAACCCTAACATAAAAACATGTTAAATTTTTTTCATATTTTCTTTTCATCTTACCCTAACACAAATATTGTTAAATTAACCATAAAATGCACAATCTAAACATATTTATTTAAAAATTTACAAAACTGCAATTTGAGTCATTTTGTGAAAATTATGGTATTAAGGTGCAAAGAACAGTTCCTTATACTCTTCAACAAAATGGGGTGGATGAACAAATGAATAGAACTCTTTTAGAAATGGGGTTTGGTTGTTTCTTGTGCTGCATATATTGTGAATAGAATTCCCACTAAAGCCCTCCCAAATATCACCCTGAAGAAGCTTGGAGTGGTAGAAAGCCCCACATTAGTGCTCTCATGGCCAAAGTATTACAAGTAAATGACCCAATCTCATATGAGCAAGCTAGATGAAACTAGATGAAAGAAAGAATGGGAGAAATCCATAAAAGAGGAATATGATGCATTGATAGAGAATAACACTTGGGAACTTGTACCCCGTCCCCAAGGTAAGAATGTTATTGGTTGCAAATGGGTTTACAAAACAAAATTTAAATCAGATGGTGCTATAGAAAAATTCAAGGCTAGATTGGTTGCTAAGGGGATCAATCAAAAAGAGGGTGTTGATTATGAAGAAACATTTTCTCCTCTCATTAAAGTGAATATAGTTAGAATTATTCTTTCTTTGGCTACAATTCTTGGGTGACATATTCATCAAATGGATGTCAAAAAAACTTTCTTAAATGGAGATTTATATGAAGAAATATATATGGATCAACCACCAGGTTTTGTAGGTTAGCAACATCCTAATCTTGTTTGCAGATTATAGAAGTCACTTTATGGTCTTAAACAAGCGCCATGAGCATGGAATGAGAAGATTGACAGGTATTTTCAGCTTCATGTATTTAAGAGATGTAAGTCAGATCCAAATCTTTATGTGAAAAAAGTTCAAGATGATATTCTTCTTGTTGCAATTTATGTAGATGATTTACTCATTGCTGGACCGAATATTGCATTAATCAATGATTTAAAAACAGATCTTAAGAGGACATTTCATACGAGTGATTTGGGTGAACTAAACTATTTTCTTGGATTACAAGTTTGTAGATTACATGATGGATTGTTCAACTCACAATCAAAATATGCTTTGGACCTTTTAGAAAAGTTTAACATGCTTGAATGCAAGCCAGCATCTACCTCATTTCAATTCGGAGTCAAGCTTACTAAAGAATGTACTTCCAAGAGTGTAGATGCCACTTTATATAGACAGCTTGTTGGTAGCTTGGTTTATGTAACTCATACTAGACCAGATATTTATTTTGCAGTCAATCTAGTATCTAGATTTATGCAGGCACCTAAACAAAGTCATTGGTTGGCTACTAAGATAATTTTACGATACATCCATGGAGCCATACACTTTGGAATCTACTATGGCTATAAGTCTTCAATTTCTTTGGTTGGATTTACCAACTCAGATTGGGGTGGTGATATAGATGATCAAAAATCTACTGGTGGTTATGTTTTCAATCTTGGATCAGGCCCTATTACAGGGAGAGCAAAAAAACAAACAACTACATCATTATCTTATATTTGAGATTGGTTTTCTACAAAGTTCAGCCGGCACTATGTATACAAGTCAAAGTACCATACAAGTTGCCAACAATCCAGTTTTTCATGCTAAAACAAAGCATATTGAGATTGATGTTCACTACATTCAGGATCTTGTTCAAGCATCTATTGGCAATCTACAATTTTGTCCAAGTGAAGAACAAGTAGCTGATATATTCACTAAGAGTATGACTGAAGCCAAATTCTTAAAATTAAGAGGAATGCTTGGTATGTTAGAGGTGAACATTAAGGGGGGATAGTAGTATAATGTTCCCCTCCTTTGTATTTGCCCTCTCCTTTGTATTCTCTTTGTATTATTCTAGCCAATCTTAAGGGGGGATGTTAGGGATAGTTAAGATTGTCTAGAAAAGGACAAAATATTTCTAGAAGTCTTCCAAAAAAACATTCTAGGTTATCTAGAAAGGAAGAAGCTTCTAGCTATTTTAGAAAAGAACTTTCCAAGGAGAAGCTTCCAACTATTCTAGAAAGGAACATTGTAGGATTTTAGAGTTATCTAGAAAGCCAGAAGCTTCTAGGCTCCAAAGCTTCTGTAGCTATATATATGTGATTAGAGACAGTTGCTGGATATAGCATTTTAGATGTAATGCAAGCTAGATAAATATATTTCTAAGTTATCTAACTCTTTTTTGCCCTATTTTCTCTTAGTCTATTATTGTTGTTCTATTTTTTATTGTCTTGGGGCTATTTTTTACATGGAAATCTAGAATTTATTTATTGCTGGAAGAGAATGGTATCAAGGAATATGTGACCACTATTGTACCTGTACCTACAGATGCAACACAACGCTTAGCATATAAGAAGGAAGATGCCAAGGCGAGGAGGATGATTCTTAATGGTGTTAAGGATCATATTCTTTCGCATATTGTAGAGTAATATATAGAGAAGACAACATGCGACGCCATTCTGAATCTGTACCAGAATGCTACCATTAACCGGAAGTTGATTCTTAGAGAAAAGTTGAGGAATACCCCATTGAACAAGGGAGAAGACGTTACAAGTTACCTCAACAGGCTTAGACTTGTTAAGGATGAGTTGGCAGCTATTGGAGATAAACCAAATGATGACAAACTAGTACGAATAGCCCTGAATGGGTTTACTAAACAGTGGGATGTCTTTGTTCAAGTTATTAATGGACGAGACACCTTACTGGGTTGGGATCGACTATGGAGTGACTTCACTTAGGAGAAGCTTAGACTAAGTCTTGTTAGTGGAACCAGCAATAATAGTTAGAAAAGTGATTTGGAATAGGAAAACGTTACCCTAGTAGGAAAAGGGAAATCAAAGAAGGGGTCTGGCAAAGGATCAAATCTAAAAACTGAGAAGAAGAAGGACTTATCTAAGATCAAATGCTATGGCTGTCACGAGTTTAGCCACTATGTTAGTGATTGCCCACAAAGGAAGAAAAATGAAAAGAAAGGGAAGAAGCAGACGACAGCTTCAGCAAATGTAGATGAGTTTCTAGTAGAATGGAGGATGAGTTTGTACTCATAGCTTGCCTGACTAGCTCAACCTCATAGGGTGTTTGGTATATAGATAGTGGGGCATCATTTCATATGACAGGAGTTAGGAAGTACTTCTCCAGCTACAAGGAGGAGAAAATTAGATTCCAAATTCAGATGGGGAACTAGTCCAAGTGCAATCCAGTTGGGAGAAGGACTGTTCTATTTCAGAGGGAGAATGGCAAGCCTATTTCCATTCATGATGTGTTAAATGTGCCAGGCTTGGGCATGAATCTAATTTCCATATCTATCCTTTAGGATAAAGGCTACAATGTACTCTTTAGAGGGGCGCATGTGTTAATCAAGCATAAGGATTGGAAATCACCCATAGCTATTGGAGTTAGGAGCGGTCGACTTATAGGTTGCAATTTGATACTCCTAAGGCACTAGTGAGTAGCAGTAATCCTAGAGATCAAGGAGAGCTATGGCATAGGAGGATGGGCCATATACATCATAGAGCATTTAAATTGCTTCATGAAATAGTGATAGGTGTTTCAGAGGTGAGCACAGAGCATGATGATATATGTAAGGGATGTGTGTTGGGGAAGTTTGCGAAAGCAGCTTTTCCAAGGAGTGACACCAAATCCAAGGGGGTTCTTGATCTAGTAAATTTAGATATATGTGGACCAATGTCAATGAAGTCTCTCAGAGGATACGAGTACTTTGTTACTTTTAATGATGATTTCTCTAGGAAGACCTGGATATACTTCTTGAAAACCAAGGATGAGGTCTCTAGTCACTTCCAAGAGTTCAAAGCACTTGTGGAGAATTTGACATGTGGGAAGGCAAAGGTTCTTCGGTCAGATAATGAAGGTGAGTACAAAGGGAAAGAGTTCCAGGAGTTCTGTACCAGGGAAGGAATCAAGAGAGAGTGGATTGTTCCTTACAACCCACAGTAGAATGGGGTTGCTGAGAGGGAGAATTATTCTCTATCAGAGGTAGCAAGGGCTATGTTGTATGACCAAGATATGCCACGTTACTTATGGGTAGACGCATGCAGTACAATAGTATACATACAGAACAGGGTTCTACATAAGGTATTAGGCAAGATGACACCAGAGGAGGCATTCTCAAGGAAGAAGCCAGATGTCAGTCACTTCAGGATATTTGGGAGTTTGGCATTTTGTCACATTCTAGGGCCTACACGTTCCAAGTTAGATCAGAATGTAGAGAGAGGGTACTTTGTGGGGTACAGTGAGACCTCAAAGGCATATCGAATATTTATTCCAAGGACTAGGAGGATTATAGTTAGGCATGATGTCAAATTCATGGAGGACAAGCCATATAGGAGGTCCAGAGATTTGCCAGCAGATGATCAGAATGAGCAGCCAAAAGAAGCTCCAAGGATTGTTCAACTAGAACAGGGGCAGCGAAGCACCAGTACATTTACTAGTACAAGTACAGGCTCAGGTGTTGAGAGTTCGCAGAGTATGGAGCAACAGATACAACAAATCCAAGAGATGCATCAAGAAGATATGGAGTTTGATATTTCATCCTCTATAGTTGACAGGAGGAACCGTGAGGTTCAATAGACACATAGGGATATTCAAGAGTTTGTGGGAGCTCCTAGGATGAGTAGTAGACAGTAGAAACAACCAGCCAGGTATAATGACGATGGCATTGGTTAGTCAGTTGGTAGATAACGAGCCTTCCAGCTATCAGGAGACTATACAATAAGTTGATTGGATCTCTCATGTATTTTGTCAACACTAGGCCAGATATATCCTTTGCAGTAAACTCTCTTAGTCAGTTTATGGTTTAGCCAAAGAGAGTGCATTGGACAACGGTAAAGCATGTGTTGCAGTATTTGTGTGGTAAAATTGAGTATGGGATCAGATATGCTCAAGGTGATGGAATCAAATTGATAGGCAATACTGATGCAGATTGGGAAAGTAGTACAGTGGATAGGAAAAGCACTTCATGGTGCTGCTTTAGTTTGGGATCAGGAGTTGTCTCTTGGTACAGCAGGAAGCAAAACTTTGTGGCTCTAAGTTTTGCAGAAGCATAATACATATCAGCTAGCATGGCAACATATGAGGCTATATGGCTTCAGAAGTTGTTGGTAGCCTTGTTTGGTCAGAGGGTTGAGACTATGGTGATACACTGTGACAATCAAAGTTGCATCAGATTATTTGAGAATCCAGTGTTTCACGATAGGTCTAAGCATATAGACATTAGGTATCATTTCATCAAGGATTGTGTACAGTGGAGGATTGTTCAACTATAGTATATACCTACAGATCAGCAGGTAGCAGACATTTTGACAAAGGCATTAGGGAAGACAAAATTCATCTTCTTCAGAGATAAGTTGGGTGTTATGCAGAACACCTTCCTCGCTAAGAGGGAGTGTTAATTTTAAAGTAGCTCGGACAGGTGTTCTAGTCTCAGGTGGTGATTACAAGGCTAGAAACACAACTGGAATTTAATTATCTCCATACCTAGAAAATTGATTTCTCTAGAGACTTCTAGACATTAGGGTTTGTTAGAGTCTAATTAATCTTAGCCATTGATTGAGATTAAATCATGGCCATTGGTTTTCAATAAGAAGATTATAAAAGAGGATCAATGGGCATTTGGAGAGCACAGATCTGAAAAACATTTAAAGCGATAGCAAATAAATAAATTTGCAATAATAGCAAATAGATTTGCAGTGAGAGCAAGGGCGCAGTGATAGCGTTGGAGATAACAACAGTGGAATTTTTGCAGGAGAAATTGGGAGAAGAATTTTCGGAGGAGAATATTGCCAGAGCTCTGCCAGTAAGAGGCAAGCATTTTATGTATCTCTTGATTTGTTGAAAATTAATAAAATTCCTCATCTCCAGTACTGGTTTTCCCTTCAATGTTTTTCTAGGGATAATTTGTCCAAAATATTGTGTTCATTATTTACATATCTTATTTTTCTATCTCCGTGATTTTTCAATAGTTGCTCTGAATTATTTTTTGGAGGTCAAATAATCTATATAAGATAGGAGATTAATAATCAATAGCTGCAATAGAATTTTTACAAAATTGTCCATACAAATACGAGATTTGAATGACATTTTTTATATTCGTGTTTACTTTTTAGTAAAGTTGTGCCCCTAACATGTAATTTGGATTTGTTTCAGGAGGAGCCGACATTGCTTTGTGATAGCCCTCGCAAGGTGAATTCGACGGCTGTATCAGGCACATTGGGATGGGAACTCCCGTAGAAGATCCAGGCCTTGCAAATCCTCCTAGACTATTTTTTATTGTTTGATTCTAGAATTAATTTTAATAATACATTCTCATTTTACACTTGATTGCGCGGTCTATAAAAGAATTTATAATGCATATATTCAAACTAAGATTACCCTATGTAGTGCCTATGGTTATGGCAGAAATCTAACATTAAATGTAGAATCCAAGTTTTTCAATTTTTAGTATTCAATGCAAATATTACAACACTGTCAACTCTAACTTAAACCCAAAAATTAAAAAATTTCAAGATTATTATAAAGTTATTATATTATCAACATTGTTGCTAAAACTAAGCAAACACAACAAATTAAAGAAACTTCGCTACTTTACAGCTCTTGTTATTAGAATTGTTTTGTTTTTGTGTTATATAGTACTTATAATTTAATTGATATTATATTATATCAATATTGTAAGTTTGTGATATTGTATTATATATCCACATATGCTTTGGTACATGTATAGACTTAATACTTATATTAATACATATTAGTATAGGTGTGTATTTTTAGATTTGTTTTGTTTTATGTGTTGTATATGTATGTACTTATAATAATATAATTGATATTGTATTATATATCATTTGATTTATTTTTGTTGTTATATCTAGGTTTATATGTGTGGGGGCATTTTTTGTTTACGCTCGATTAAAATTTTCGTTCTTATTTCATGGGGTTCTCCTTTTTATAGGTTTCATTTTACCTAATGCTAGTATAGTTGTTGTCTGTCGCTCACTGTACTGCCTTTTGGTATGTATCGCCCTCTTTCCCTGGAACTCTAGATTCCAAAGATCCACCGGATAAGAAACTCCATTCTACACTGCTGCTGAGTCGTCAGACTCCTCCCCCAAATCCGGTTGTGGATTGCATTGGGGAAATTCATACATATTGTTTTACATCATTTTACATCTATAGATCTTGAAAATTTTTGAAAAAAATTTCATTCTAAGGCATGCATCAGGTTATAATTTGCATTAATTTCATTACATTTCATCAAATCTCTAATTTTTACATCAAATATGATATAAATTACATAAATTCATAATATTACAATCTTTGCATTGCATTTTCATGTTAAAATTGCCAAGGTTTGATTGAAATTTTGTATTTTTCTCATAACCTAGTGATTTCAAAAACTAGGGTTTGTACCTAAAATCTTGTTTGAAATTTTACTACTCATATTAGGCACTCATTCAAATCTAATTTTATTTGTAGTGTTGCATTCTTGTGTGTTTTTGCATTCATATCTCAAAAATTTGCACTTACATTTAGCTAATTTCAACAAAAACTAGCATTTTCACTCAATCATCCTTAAAATTACACTTGCATTGAGCATTGTAGGACTTTAAAATCATTTTCAGATCTGAGCTGAGTTTTTTTGCATAAGCTTCCTCTTAATAATAGTGTAGGAAATTGTTCTTCTACCTTATCTTCCTTATAGGATTTATGGGTCTAATAAATTCAATTTCCCATTTGTGAAAAGGTGTTTGTACTAATATAGGAAATGGTGGCATATCATCTAATGTGGTGGGACTTCCTATCCTCTAAGACACATCACCCATCCTCACATATTAACTTGCCATCCTTGAACAATGTGGGCCACCATAATCCTGCCAACATCACTTTATTGTTGTTCGCTCATTGGAGTTATGCCCTTCTAATATCCCCTCACGGGCATATCTTAAGATGTTTTCCTATTCATGTTGAAGCACTACTCTCCTTATAATATCACCTCTTCCTAATATGTAATTCTCCTTCAATTAAGATGTATGATAGTGACCACTGCAATAGTTTATTCCTTTCATTTTTGGAGATGATCTCTAGGAATTGGCCTATGGATAGTAACTGTGCTACTTCAGTGAGCCCCTCTAGTACTACATTTACTCTAAATAAATTTAAGCTACTCAATTCATCATCAAACTCCTAAAAGAGTAACACCATCTACAAATTTTACCTGTATCACTAGCGTATTCATCAAGTATTTTAATTGCGTGTGGTTGGTAAAGAAATTTTTTAGTGCATAAACCATTGTTAGAGCCTTTGTTCTTGCATAATTCATTAAGAAACACTAGAGTTGGAGCCTTTGTTATCTAATTTTTAAGTGTATCAAATTCCTCCTAGAGTTGTTCTATCGATTGAAATGTTTTATACTTTTCTGACTATTCAAGAGGTGGTAGATTCAAAATTATTTCTACCTTCAATGGGTCTACCATCAAGCCTTGACTACATATAATGTGACCATGAAATGTTCCAAATGGTATCACAAATAAACATTTCTTAAGATTGGATGAGATTTAAAAGCTTTTGTATCTTTCTAGCATCGTGTGGAGTACTTGTACGTGATCTTTAATCAGTCTGTACTAAATACTACAAGTGCATTTTTCAAGCCAAATGGCATCACCTTGTACATAAAAGACCTCCATTTGGTTACAAATGTTGTTTTAGGTTGATCTTCTTCTTGAAGCCATTGGTGAACGATTAGAGCTCCCTACTAGCTATAAAACTAAGACTTCCTCTATGAACAAACTACGGAAGGGATCGTGGATACAAGCCTTATTTAAATCCCTAAAGTCAATGCAAATCCTCATCTCACTTTTTTCTTATATTGCACAACCATAGGGCCAATCCATTAGCATCTCCTATTGACTTGATTATATCAGTTGCCAACATATCATCCAAGTTTGCTTTGACTCTTGTCTTCATGTTAGGGTTTAATATATATGTTCTTTTCCTCTTTGGTTTTGTACCTTCTTTTAATTGAATTTTCATCATTCTAGATCCCTCCTTAATGCATCTACGATTAGTAAATGCGTGGGGAAATATTTCTTCATATTTCTATCAATATTTCCAAAATTTGCATGACTTGTCTCTCTTCAATTGCTACCTTGAGTATTTTCACATACTGAAGGAAAAACAAGATTGCATTCACAAAGGCTTGAAGGATAGCAAAGGTACTTAAGGTTAAACTTTCTCTTGATGCCAAGGTTGATGATTCTATTTATTATGAGGATGTTTGATGTGAAAGATTTAGTTGAAATCTCTCCTCTTGCTAAGTTCGATAAATGTAATAAGTGCAAATGTGATCATGGGGATTCAATAGGGCCTGTGTAATTTTCCCTACCACCTTGTTGTTTTCAATATTGGATGATGCTCTTGTGATTTCTATGATGGTAGGGTCATCATCCAATGGTGGAAAATCCACCAGTAGTGTGATATGTTGTCTAAGGGATCTCTTGAGGTGAGACATGTGGGCAAAATTATGAATCCTACTATATTCTGGTAATTCCAGTTCTCAGATGCAACTTCACCAACTCTCCTCAAGATCTTGTAAGGGAAATCAAAGTGTTGTTTGAGATTTTAAATTCCACTAATTTTGATTGGGGTTTGCCTATAAGGTTTACAATCTTAGAGGAAGGTCATATCTCCCACTTTAAATGACCTCTGTATGCGGTTTTGATTTATATATTTTTTTGTTGATTCTGAGATTGTTGGAGGTGTTCTTTGAGTGATCTCAATATGTCATAATTGTACTTCACTAAGTCACTATTTATTGACACCAGGATATCTATGAATATTGAATAAGTAAAGGTTAATGCATCATAACCATAAAATACAATGGATAGAGACATAGCGATGGACATGTGGTGGGTAGTGTTGTATCATAGTTTCTCAAGTAGCCTTCAACCTAATTATTCACTATTTGTACTTGTCCATCTATTTGTGGATGTTAGCTTGTGGAAAGAATGAGTTTTATCTGGGTCAAATAAAATAATTCTTACAAAAAGTATCTAAACAATCTACTATCTTTATCACTAATGATATTTTTATGTAATCCATTGGTGTAAACACTTCTCTAAATAAGAAATCTACCACCTAATGTGCTTTAAAATATGAAGGAATGAAAAAGAAGTGTGCATACATAGTTAGCCCCTCCATAAAGTGATTGAGAACATCCTTCTTTAGGCCCTTCCATGAAAACCTTTCCCTAATTTTCCTATAGGTCTTGTATAATCTTATGTGATTTTCTAGTGATGCATCATGAAAAACCCTTAAAATCTTCTCCTTCATTCAGGATTCAAGAACTAGGAAGATTCTATTTGTATAGAGAATGAGATTATATGCTACTACAAATCAATCTTGTCTCACATCCCCATCTAAGAGATCAGTAGAAAATGTATTTTTAACTTATTCTGCCATAATAGAGATCTTCCAATTAGTAGAACTAGTAGTAGAAAGAGAGTAGGCTTCCTAGAAAGAGCATGAGCAAAGCTATGTTCTTTTTTTCCTTTCATGTACAATGTGGTTTAGGAAAGGGCCATGCTATGGGGTCTCAGGGCAACTTTGAAATAGAATTGGAAGCATCTCAAAGTGGAGGGAGATTATGAGATCATTATTAATTATACAAATATGCAAAGTTACATCTCATGTATGTTGTATACTCTTCTTTTAGGTGATATTTGGATCATGAAAGGTGAAGGTATTCAATTTAGACTCCAATGCATGCAACATGTATTAACACAGTGCTTGTTTTGTATGTAGTCTAGGACTGCAGGAATTTTGGTGGACTTCTTAGAGCCATTTTCTGTATATGACAATGTCAGATGGGTGTTATTATCACCCATATTTTATAAATAGCCAATTACGTAATTGTAACTTAAAGTTTTAATCATCTAGCACATTCCTACAAAGGTTCAAAAATTTATCCTGGCAAATATTGGTATCATATCAAACATTGTAGTTCTGTCTACTGTTTGCTTTGCAGCTGTGTTTGTGTTTTCTTTTGTTTGTTTTCTGAGACAATGGTTGACACAGTTAGTGGGTTTGTGTTTGAGCCCTAAGTTGGTCGGATCCCTTGCTGGAGAATTTAGCCCCAACCTTTGGACTTGGGTGTCATTATAAGCACGCGTTAGCATTTGAGCCCTAAGCCTACATATTCAAAATATTAAGTAGATGGCATACCACTCTACGTTCAATTCAGTTCATAAAGAATCTCAACCTACAACTTCAATATGGGTTCTGGCCACGGGAAAGTTTAGGGGCTCTTCATCCCTAAATAGGGATTGTTTTGGTAATCTTTGTCCCAAATCAATAGTCCAATCAGTAAACATTATGTATAAACTTCCTCTAGATTTAAAATTTTAGTAAAAGTTCTTAGCTAATTTGTTGAAGTTTGCATGGATTCATTGGAATTTTTTAATCATTGTTACCTTATCTATGTAATATATGTTTTGATGATTTTCCAACTAATGAAAATTATGTCTAATATGGGATTTTATATAATCCTCTTTGGATTTAATCCAATTGTAAATTGTACTCAATATTTAGGAACCAGTTACCTTTACAATTGCTCACAATTGTTTCATTTTGACATTGCTGGTGATTCATCTCACTTGAGTTGCCTTTGTTGACTAGCATAACATTTTTTTGTGTGTCTATTTTGATACAGAAATTTTTGTGGGTATGATAGGTTAGGTTGGAATAGAAGAATGTATGGTGCTAAGCATTTTATCTATTTGCAAGAACTAAAGTGTCTTATCTAAAAATATTCAACATTGTGGTTTGTGCATTTGGATGGATAATCTAGATACTATCTTAGACCTATGTAAATATAGGTCTAAAATGGTAGAAAGGAGAGAAAAAGTCTCCTCATGAGATTTTGAAGCAATAAAATGTAAAAATTAAGTTCTATGACAACATCAAGACAATGGTTGCTTCATTTCACTTCACTTCACATGCTCTTTCATTCCTCGTCTATCCAAATTGCCATGGCCGACATATTTCTTTAGTTTTGGTGAAGTAAGATTTCTTTATGCTTTTGGATTGGATTTTAAAGAGTTAGTATCTATCACTACTTTATTAGATCAACTTGGTGACACAAGGTACACATGTTGACCTTTTGATCTTGTGCATGTTGTAGCATAGAAAATACCCTATAATTTACAAGTGTATCTTTTTATTGAACCTTTTCTTGTTTTTAATTTGTAAGATTTTCATTTGGTGAATAAAATGAAAGCCAATGATACCATTCATTATTTCTCATATTTTTAGACTTCAAATCATAAATTATTAGTAGAAACCCAAATTCATGGAAATGCAATCAAGACTTCAATGAATTGTGATACACATCTCTCAAAAGGAATTCAAAGGACATGAACATTCATGGTGATGATATATTAATGTTTTTATTTTATTTTAATTTATGTTTTATTTATGATAATGATTTTAGTTGTCTCTAGTTCTCTTTGTTTTGTGAAACCTTTTTAGTTGCTATAAGGCTATGAGTGTTGCAAACTCTAGTGTCAACAAAACACTTCTAATTGCAAAGGTGAAAATTAACCATCATTTGCACGTGTAAAACAATTTTAAATGCTATTAGTTCTATTACAAAGTTATTGATAACATTTAATGTAGGTGAAAGGTAACTAATCCAAATTCAAAATTTTAGGTGATAATATTAAGGGAGTTTTTAATAAGAAGAATGTACCAATACAATAATGTAGTACAAAATTCTCAAAACATTCTTAATGGGGTTTTGCAAAATATATCACTCTCTTTTGTGTTCCAAAACACATACCAAAAGATTACATTCCCTATATTTATTTTTTAGTAATTATGGGACCTTTTGAAAATCCATACAAGGATTCTTCTATTTTTTTTAATTGTATGGGTAGTAAATGAGAGCTTACATTGTATCAAGGGCAAATCCCAATTATGGAATGCGCCCATTTTGTATTGGACTAATTTTATGTAAAACGATTCTTAATTTTTATATTGGACTAATTTTATAGAGGATATTGTTTGCATTCTTTTGTTTATTAGATTTAAACATCTCCACATTTAGTTGAAATTATTTTAGACCTAATATAAGGTTCACTCTATTTTTGTTTACTCTGAAGAGTACTAATGTTCCATTTTGTATCTTGCATAATTTTATGTAAAACTATTCTTAATTTTTATATTGGACTAATTTTATAGAGGATATTGTTCCATTCTTTTGTTTATTAAATTTGAACATCTCCACATTTGGTTGAAATTATTTTAGAACGAATATAAGGTTCACTCTATTTATTTACTGTGAAGAGTACTAATATTCCATCTTGTATCTTGCATAATTTTGTGAAGAGTACTAATGTTCCATTTTGTATCTTGCATAATTTTATGTAAAACGATTCTTAATTTTTATATTGGACTAATTTTATAGAGGATATTGTTTCCATTCTTTTGTTTATTAAATTTGAACATCTCCACATTTAGTTCAAATTATTTTAGACCTAATATAAGGTTCACTCTATTTGTTTACTTTGAAGAGTACTAATGTTCCATTGAATAATATCTTAAATATTTTCTAAATGATTTTTTACACAAAGAGGACTAAGTTACATATACAAATAAGAGTGGTAGTGGTTGAGTGTAATGTCTATTAGTTGTTCACAAAAATTCTCCATCATGTAATTTTTTTTCTTACTTTCAAAATCATCTTATATATAAAAAATTGGAGTTGCACTTCTTATTGAAAAGATAGTGGAAATTATTTGAGTTGTGAAGTTAGGTTAATTTGATTCTCACACTGTTATAGGGATAGAAGGAAATGATTTTCATCTTCAAATTCATAACATGTTGCAAATTTCACAAATTTTCTCATCAAGGTGTTTTCAAGGTAGTACAATAACAAATTTCATTTGGAGGTCATGAGCATTAGACCTTATTTTAGTAATGTTCATTTTTATTTTTATTTCACAATGTTAAGACTATTAGGTTTGATTTGTTATAGGATTAATAAAATCTTTGAAATATTTCACCTTTTGTTTATTACTATTTTCATTGTTGTTCTATGTTTTTTGTTTGGATTTAAGACTTTATTATATAAATACTTTCTAAATCTTCATCTTCAATATTCAATATCTAAGTGGAGTTTCAAAGTCTTTATATAACCTTTTTTTGCTAGTAAACCTAGGTTAGGCACCTAGGGTCTACAAAAATAGAGCATTGAAGGCTCAAATTTTTGTAACGAGTTCACGAGACCCATCTAGACTAAAATTATCAATCTTGATCTTGTCATCTAATATATAATAGAGAATCCTTTATTTCATGGGCATAGACCAACTATCAATCCTGATCTTATCATCTAATATAGAACATACAAGCCTTTATTCATGGGCATAGACCCCTTTTGACAAACTAAGACTTGCTAAATTGACACCACATAAAGAAGGCCATCACACCCAAAAAACTATACTTGAACTTTAGGGAATAATAACGTCTAATATAGAACATACAAGCCTTTATTCATGGTCATAGACCCCTTTTGACAAACTAAGACTTGCTAAATTGACACCACATAAAGAAGGCCATCACACCCAAAAAACTATACTTGAACTTCAAGGAATAATATCAAAAAACCATCTTTATGTTGGCCAAGCAAGTGCATGTGAACCAAGCCCGATCAAAGAAATCCCCAAGAAAATTTCACAAATTAAATCTTGAGCTAAACCCAAAGCCAATTGCAAATATATAGAATCCACATAACAAACACGCAACTAATTATCAATCTATTAATAAAGCATCTAAGCATATACCATATATGATTTTCATAACGAAAGCATCTTCCTACATAGCAATTATCAGCTTATCCCAACACAAAAATTACTTGGACTAACCCAACATAAAACATAACCAACATAGAGTCTCACAATAAGGGAAGAGGAAATTACAATGACCCTACCCTCATAGTAGTCACAAACACATCATCCAATGTTGAAAAGAGTAGACAACAAGGTGGCAAGGCAAATTACATAGGCCCTATTGAATCCCCATGAACACATTTGCACTTATTAACTACATTTGTCAAACTTAGAAAGGGGATGGATTTTAACCAAATCCTCCACATCAAACATCCTCATAGCAAATATAATCATCAATCTTGGTATCAAGAGAAATTTTAATCAAGTAAGTTCCTTTGCTATTTCCTTCAAGCCTTTATACATGCAATTTTATTGTTCCTTCAGTATGTGAAAATGCTCAAGGTAGCAATTGAAGAAGATCTTAGCTTGATGCTCCACTTCATTAGTGTCATTATGACATAGGTAAGTGTAAAAATCCATTCGATAACATGGAGATGCAACTAAATGATTGGGCTACATAAAACTTTCCTCCTTCCTAATAATTGATCCAAGTCCAAGAGCAATTTGGTCACAACACCACTTATCCCTACACAAGGTGTCCCATCCATCTCCTTGGACAATTCCCAAATCTTAAAACCTAGGTACATAGGTCTAATGGAAGAAGCCATCACTATGAAACATTGGAACCAGAGAGGGTAAATCCAAAGAGGAATGTTAAAATTTTAAAAAGTTTCATTTCCAACTTTAAAAGTACAGTCAACAACACATTAAGCACGTCAAACACTAGAGCCAGTAGTACACCCTAAGTTTGGAAGCTCATCTCTAGCCCCCAAGCTTAGGCAAAAATAAGAAGACACTTGGCAATCACGCAAAACATGAAGAAAATAGTATAGAAGCACACACTATATGGAGAATACATGAACAAAGACACACAATACATGAAACATACAAATGCAGTTTAATAGACACAATTAAATAATTACACAATGCTAACACGCAATGTGGGGAGCTCATCGCTATGCACCACCATCAAAACACATGACATGGGGGGAGCTTATCGCTATGTGCCACCACAAAATACACAACATGAGGAGGATCTCATCGCTACTTGCCACCACAAAACACATAGAAAAACATACATAATACGCAAGCATCATAGAGTGTGTCATCGACCCATTATATGTCTTATTCACAGCAAACATGGGCAATGGGGAGGAGCTTGTCACCACGCTTCACCATCTAAGATGCCAAACACGCTTGATGATGAGGTGCTCATCACCACGCTACAACGACTACCAAAAACATTCTTAAGGGTGACTAACTTAAGACCAGACCCTGCCTCCTGTGAGAGGACTTTTTCAAAAAAGATGTGCAACCACTCAAACGAATACACAACCCCACCTTCCGCAGAAGATCTTTCAAAAATGAGTCATGCAATCTCCTTGGAGATATACACAACTCCACCTTCATCACGAAGACGCCTTACAATGAACAAAAGTATACAACTCCACTTGCATCACGGAGATGCCTTATTGTGAAAAGGAAGCATGTGCACACATATTCAAAGTATACAACTCCACCTGCATCACAGAGGTGCCTTATAGTGAAAAGGAAGTATACACAACACATTAATCAAAGTATACAGGCCCTCCTACATCATGGAGATGCCTTACAGTGAAAAGGTAGTATATGCAATAGACTTTATCACAATATCTAAGATATCCAAGCATTTAACACAATATATGCCCCCACTGTAATGCCCCGCTAGGAAACCCCAGAGAACAACTCAACTATGATATACAAAAAGGATAACTTTTTTAAGGAAAGAAACAACAAAGAAATGTAAATCATATTTATTCATAACATCAGGTTAAGCTTTATCCTCTAGGGATTCCACGACTGCATTACTACCAACTATTAACATGATCTAACCAACATTATGAATTAACTAACAACCATGGTTCATTCTAAATCTAATTACATCAATTGAATAGACACATACATTTCCATATTATAATGTCAGATAAGTGATAAAAGCACAACCACCTGACCATGTGGAACCCTAAGGTCCACCCCCTATGCTAGGACATAACAATAAGGTCCCACTAAGAAAACAACCAAGAAGACAATAGGCTAACAGGTGCAAGGACTACACATGACTCAAATACAACACTAGGCAACAAAGACATCACAAGCAACTTAAACATCACTTCCAGAGGCATTCACAAAATAAAGGGGAGAACACAACTAGAGAATGCTAGACTACATTAGGGATGAGTGTCATCGCATGGTCCTAGCATGGGTTACCCTGACAGTCTCTAGCTAGATGTCAGCCCCCTATCCATTTGTTACCCTGACAGTTTGTCGCTAAGCGTTGACCCCCATCTATGGTTATCCTAATAGTCTCTCACTAGATGCCGGCCCCATAGGGTGACACATGCAGAACCAACATTCCTTTCATGAGGACAAGGAAGTTGATTTTGCCAACCACAACCTTCTCATCTCATCCTTAGCCTGAATGAGCACTACAGGCAGGAGTGAGGCATCTAGTTATCTTGATTAATGCGAAAACTACCCAACCCTCTAAATTTATTATTAAGTTATCACTGGATTAACAACTTCCACATTTGGGTTACCTTGGCAAGCCACTTTGGTCGCCGACCCCACATTGAAAGCCACTCTTGCTTCACAGCATCTAGATTCTCAAAGCCCAAAACAAAACACAAGCATGAACTATCACATTTCTCATCATGATACATTTACAACACAAAATATACATCATTTCACATTACACAGAGCAAGGCATTATCCATCTTGCATAGTTATCATAACCACATGAATAGGTACACTGAGCAACGCATCATTCATCTTACACAGTTATCATAACCACATGAATAGGTACACTAAGCAAGGTATAAACCATCTTGCACATATATCATACCAACATGAATAGGAAGAAATACTTCAAGAATGCATTTCATTCAACTCACATGATGCACACATAGCCAACCCCCACTCAATCACACCCTCCTAGGCCATTAGAAACCATTTCCCCAAATGACACAAACACTTGACACCATTAAAACACAATGGTCACACATCACATTCACTTTCCAATGCACATCATAAACCAAGATCTCACAAATGCAACATATGGTCTGATGCACTAATAATGGGTCTTAAAGAATGCAACATTAATTCCAATCATGGTCAATCATCCAACAAACATAAAGTGAATCTATCTCAACAATGCAGAACAATATTATTCTAATTACTAGTAGCAGTTACTAGTATGATCAAATGATATAAGTCTCCATGAGTATCAATATTTTAACTAATAATTCTCAAGACTTATTTTAATTTCATTTAATTAAAATAATTGCGAACAACATGCAAATAACCCTAAGGAATACAAATTAAACACAACAATTATTTACACTATTTACACTTATGTAGATTTCATTTATAATCTAGACAATTTTATAAATACTATTAAATATAATTGTATAAGCAAGGCTAAAAGCCTATAATATTAGAATGCTATAAATATCTTACACTAATTAGAATCACAAGATACAAAACCCGAAGCTACAATGAAAGAACCTTGTTCTAAGTTTAGCTTGAGAGGAAAGAAATATAGAAAAACAAAACATTCCTATAGATCTAATATCTTCATCAAATCTACCACACTTTTAACCACATGAATATGATAGGATCAGCACAAAATGAATTTGTTGAGAAGGCTTTAGAAGCTACCAACAATGCAAAATGTGAAAGCATAGACAGGGCACATAGACTGATTGGTAGAATGCCTCAAAGAGAGTCATGTGATGGAAAGCAATGATCGTAGGATATGCACAAAATGAATTTGTTGAAAAATCTCAAAAGAACCTAGTTTGAAAATATAGAGTTATTGGTTGCGCAACTAATTGTTTTAACAGAGATGAAATGGGTGATGTTGATGTGTTTTCCTTACACATACAACGCAGAATAAAATACTGGTGTACTCTATCCTCTCTTGAACAAAATCCCTCAAATGCTAAGCTAAGTGATCAGATGACTAGACTCCAAGGTTCTTGATTAGTTACTTTTTGTGTTGCGATTTGGGATAACTTAGCAGTAGGATGCGAATTACTGTTTGACACAAGGGGACTTACGTAAATGCTCAACAATAGGAAACTTGTTTCTCTTGGATAACATGTAACACAGCTTCTTTGAAGGTCTACCAATTTGATAACTTAAGATATGACAATGGAAGCTCTTGAATCTAAATCTAACAAGATTTTAAAGAAAATGCAAAAGGAAATGAGTTTAGAAGGCTCTAATCTAAATGCAAGCAATCACCACTGATTCACCAGAATCTCAACCATGCTTTGCTTCGCCATAAGGTAACAACTACACAAAAGTGGTGCTATCTTCTAAGGGTAAAGTAAGATTTTCAGATTAAGCTCAAATGATGTTCAGACTAACCATGCACTACAATTTGCCATCGACAAATTATAAATGGTATGAACTATGGAGACACCAAACATGAATCAACAACAACAACTTCCATAAAACATAAAACTAAATTGCTGAAAACAAACTAAACGGATCTTATTCTATGAGTGAACACTTAGAAACCATGCATTCATTTGAAACAACACAAATCACCATGAAAATTTCAGCAATGAATTTGTATTTATTTCAGCAGAGTCTTGAGCAACAATTTCTTAGAGCATTCCCCCCTTACAAATGAGAGAAAAATGGGTTTATATAGGCCCCAAAACTCAATGGATGGCCAAGATTAAAACTTTAAATCGAGGGCCCATATTATGCCACACAGGCAAGTGGTTACAAAATTTACTAAAATTGGACCTTTCATTAATGATGCACCAACTAAGTGGAATACCCTCATTTATGACCTTTCCTCTTTGCGGTAAACTCCACAAATCTAGCGATGACACGTGTAACCTCCTCCATAGGTACACTTGGCAGAGTCTGAATGGTGCCCTCTATGATTTGCAGCTCCTTTGTAGATTTGACAACTGTCATTTCCCAACTAGCCATGGATGTCTGAAACGTGCCCATGAAAGTGGAAAGCATGCAAATTTCATCCAACAACTCCCTTGAAACAGCCTGTGTATGCCGAAAATACTTTGCATGCATCTTGTCTTTCAGCAAGTATTCATCAATCTCTCCAGTAGAATCAACTACCCTGTTTACGAAAACAAGTATTTTGTTTTGCATTTCCTGAAGTACCTCTCTTGTTTGAGTGCAGTCACTCTCAACTTTTCCCAAAACTTGCTCCTTTATGCTGAGTGCACAATACCAAGAATGGAAATTATATGTTGGACCCCGCTCAATCACCCCTTCATCCAACAATGTGGCACTTGGAGTATAAATCAACCTTTTCAACTGAGGCATAACTTCTTCCTTTACATTTCCGAATTATGCACAAGTAATTAGAATATTCTGAACTCTGTCAAATGTTGAAGCAGCTTCCCTGTACAACTTCACAATCTCATCCACGAACCCATCAGCCTTGATCTTGAAATTTGCTGCCCAGTCCTGCAATACTTGAGAAGAGGACCTCATTTATTCCAAATGAACCACAGACTCCTGCGGGAGCAATGCTGGTGGTGCAACCATCTCTTCAGCTTGGCTTAGTGGCCTCATTAACTCCTGAATATAATGCCGAAATGCCAAGTTATCCTTCTCTAACTGAATCCTCTATTCTTGTTCCTTCCGTAGCCTTTCTTTGATGACAGCAACTGAATCTTCCAACTCTTCTATCTCCTGCTCTATTATGGCTGGTCCCAAATCAAAAGTATTGATGTCATATGCACTCGAAATGCCACCATCTGTCTCTTTACTGATTTTTGGGACAGCAATATGCACTTGCCTTGACCCTGAGCTGCCTCTTGTGATTTTCGAGAATTTAGTAATTTTCTGCTTTCCATTTCCAGTTTTGGCCCTGCTCAGCAAGTCTTCCAAACTTAGTATGGGTTCCCTTTTAATAATAGACTTTTCCTTGACTCGATCTCTTAACCACTCAGGCAGATTGGACAGGTCTTCCTGACTTTCTTCTTGAACTCCCTTATGCTGAATAGTGGGAAGAGCCTCCTCATCAAACTCATACAACTCTTTGTCATCTTGATTTTTAGCTTCTGTTTCTATCATGACCACTTCTTGTTCCTTAGCTAATTTTGACACTACACCAATTTGATTACCTTGTTTGTTTCCCTGATCATCTTGGATTTTCAAGGCTGTCTGCTCATCAGGTCTCACTTCATCTTCATCAATATTTATTATATTATTACCCTCCTATCTTGAAAATGCACTAACTGCCTGCTGATCATTAGTCTTTACCTTCTTACTTGGCTGAATACCCTCATGCGAATCATCACCTTCTCCCTCGGAACCATTGGAATTATTGGATGACCCACTTCTTGAAGTATCCTTGGACTAATGTACACTAACTCCTCCCATCAAGTTGTAAGTCAATTGGACATTCTTCTCCTGAAGCCTACGAATCTGGAAGTCTACATACTTTCTTGTATGCGATATAATTGGCATCATCAAATCATCATTGCATGTGGCCTCCTACTCAGACCAATTGATGGTGAAGAGCCTATCTCTTTTCTCTTCATACGAACTTTGTGAAAGTCTTTTGTGATTCTCCTCAAGCTGATCCAGAATGTTGATCACTCTTGTTGATCTAACTAGATCCAAGGACAATCGGTAGCAACTTTTCTTTCTTATTTGTATGTCATCATATGTATCTATCCAGTGATCCTCGAGCTACGGTTTGTGCTCGTATTTGCTCCCAAATTTCTATTTGACTGTGCCAAATGGATCAAAGCTACTACTTGCATCATTGTGGCATACCAAGTTGTAAGCCTACAACTCTATCTTTGAATTTTCGGCAGCTTGTAATGACATGCAAGCCTCAAGCCTCCTGATGCTGATTGGAAACTTTGTTGTAGTCTTCTTCCTCTTTCTCTGGACTCTGTCGAATGCAACCAGCTGTCGTGTTACTTCCAACAACACCATTCTGTCAGTGGGGTATCTAGGCAATCTGTAAGGCAATGATGAGAAGCCCTCCACACGGATGTATGTGAATCTTGGAAACTGAATAAACCACTTTCCATATTTTGCGATGAAGTTCATGGCCTCCTTCGACAATCTCCTGCATGTGCTACCTTGTAACAATCTAACAATATGCATGGAAAAGGCATCATTAAACCTTCTGTAATGGGATATAGCCTGTAAGTGCAGCTGAGAATAGTAATCATAAACCTTGAACTGTCCTTCTCTGTTTCCAACTCTCCCCTTGCAGTTCAATCTTGGATATCTCTTGCTTCTGGCAAGCATATATATAATATATGAGCTCATGTAAAATGTTTTCATTTCCTGTAAACCCTTCAATTGATCATCGATGTTGCTGCTGATCATTTCATCCCAATCTATCATTCTTTTTCCACTTATAATTTCTTCAATGAAGAAGAACATCCAGGGCTCGAAATTTGCTGATTGTGGGCAGCCCATGATGCGGTTCAAAAACACAACCATATAGTTGATTTCTTGATGAAAGTCAGACTTGTGAAGCTTTTTAGGTACCTTACTCACATGTGGCCTTGGTTGCACCAACCAGCTATTGTTTATTACCTCCATACATTTCTCAGGTCTAGCCAAATAAAGTTGCAAAGCAGAGTCGTCGCAGAATGTAGTAGTTTTGTATGAGGGGATGTCAAAAGCTTCCGCGATCGCCTCCTTTCTCAGATAAGCAAGTACTTTGCCCTCTCTAGTCATAATACATCTCTTTTCATGATTATAATGCTTGGCGCATTCTAACATCAGTTCTGAACACAGCATTGTTGGCGGGAAACAAGCAGCTTGCACAATCTCGTTCTTCAACATTCGTCTGACTAGATCCGATGGATTGGGTTTGTGCAAATTTTACCGAATCTCTTGCATATTGGTCTTCCCTAGATTGGTGTCACAGAGGTTTTTCCACTTCGAAGTGATCTTTGTTTCTGGCCACGTTCCCTTCATGTCACTCCTCATCAATGCTTGTCTGTCCTTCGCACTCATCTTTCACTTGTACAACCACCTTATGTCAAAATCTTGAAAATGACATTTAGTAACAACATAATAGTAACAAAACCTACACTTAATACATGCGGGATTATTTGAATGCAAGATTTCAATTTATCACACCCCTCTGCTAAAGAAAAAACAATAATACGATTCCCGTGAGAACAAAATGTTCAAATATCTCACTAACACACTTAGTTCCTATTTGCTCCTGTCAAATCTAATCTCCTAATGGACCTGCAATAATCATGTGTTGTAATCCCTTATGTGCTTTAATGGAGGGGAGGTCGATTACCAAGAAATAGAAGTTGGTCTTTCTTAAACTTTCGAAGACTTCAACCAAGGAAGACACTCTTAAACCTGCACTCAGGAAGCTTTGAGAACACCAGGTAGATTATGTAATATTAACTAGTTTAACTTCCAAGCACCCATTCAGACAGGCCTCATAAGGATCCCCTCTTGCAGATAGAACTCATGAACATAGTTGGGTTTCCAATGACTGATACAGGAGGTGAAGCTCACTGTTAGAACAAATGATAAAACACCCTTGAATCCCTATTGTCTCACATAGTGAAATCACCTTTTCTGGAGGACAGTGCATACCACATATGCTCAGAAAGTTGGCACTGTCATTCAATAATGTTCAAAATATTTTGCTAGCATAAATAATGCGCTCCACCTCCTGCCACATAAATGTCATTACCTGAATTAAATTGTGGGGCTAAAAATAGGACAAGCCAATATTTGAAAGATACGTGACTCAAACTCTTGCCAGGAATCTCAATTTATTCCCTATCCATGCATTTTTCAGAGTGCAGTGCCTATTTAATTGCACGCTAAGAATAGAATTGATTCGTTCTACACAAAAAAATGTTCAATGCTTCCTTCAACGGGTCATCATGATTGCCAAAGAGGTGACAATGTTACAGTGGGTCAGCGCAAATGTTTGAGATCCTGGCAAAAAAGAAAATTGCAAACCTAAGACCTATCTCCATCTTGGCGGTCCTTTTGCTTCAACGTGCATAATGCAGGATTGTAGTGGACTCTCAAAAGTCCGTCCCTCCATGAATGATCAATGTGGGGTGAATGTTATACTTCACATTTGACGCGATGCTGAGAATAGAATTTTGTGATGTTCTGCATAACTACCAAAGGTCCAGTAATAACCATGCTATGCAATAGACACCCTAGGCAAACGGTCACTTAAGCCCACCGGAGACTAACTCAAAACATGTAGAGTTCCCAACAAATCGTGAAAATCCGCTCAAGTGGTCATCTAGCCTGTTGAGAGAATAGGAAATGAAAAGCAATGCTAGAAGGTAAATGAAGTCCGCTTAGGTGGAGATCTAGCGGGAGTAGGTATGCTGTTGAAAAAAGAAGATCTCAATGCAGTGCAAGGTGATTAAAAATGTCCGCCAGGATAGAGATTTGAAATAAATGAGCTCAACACCTAGTTAGGATATTTCTCATGCATTGGAAGTCATATACCAACCAATAAATGGATTATAACGTACCCTAATGACCCCCGCAAACAACCTTTCCCAGATAAGAAAGTCTGACCAAGACCACAGACCAAAACACCAAATCAAGGGGTCCCCAGGCTGATGGGGCGATGTTGGACCACGTCACAACATCTGGCGACTCCACAAGAGAAATGTTCCTGAACATTTGAGGAATAAAGACTCATTCAAAACCCTAAATCATCAAATAACCTCATCAAGTCCATCTAATAGTTAAGAGATGCACTCAAAAGGAAAAAAGAGTCAAAAATTGTATCACGACATTTCATCTCTGCAATTTCTTAGGGTAAAATTTTCATTTAAAACTTCCTCAAGTGTTCTAGAGATAAGCAACAATCAAAACTTCAAAATCCCTGCATGCACCCACATATTAGGTCAGATAAACATGAAAACTTAAACAAGGCGTCAAAATCAAAAGCTTAGGACAACCATTTTCATCCTGAAAGATCCAAGTGTGTGCAATTAGGTTCATTTCCATCCATTAGCACTTAAGATCACCTTAGTTCCTCTGCATTAAGCTACGTGATTAGTGCACACCTCATGAACTACCTGGACATGGCCCCGCTACCAGCGAGCGTCTATAGCCTCGACGGGTTTGTCTCGTAATTCCACTCGAGCAGAGCCCTACTGCCGGTCAGGCATCCATAGCCCCAGTAAAGATTACTTGATCATCCATCTAACTAAGTTATGGTGTGTGATTTGTGATTTTCTTTCATTTCTTTTCTTTTTCTTTTGATTTTGATTTTCAACATGCTTTTGCTTGGTAGAGTACAATGCAGTACCGCTACGTGATAACTCAACGAGCTGGGTGTGGACTTACGATGGCAGCAAAGGTGGACCTTTAGATTTTTCACTTAATGCGAGATCACAAAGATTTACTTAGGTACTTCTAGATTTTAAAAGTGAAAAGATATAAGATCTCAAAACAATTCAAGTCACCCTAAACAGTCAATTTATCCTCCCAGAGTAAGAAACATGCTATCGAACGCCAATAATGGAGTTTGCAATGAATCTATCCATCTGACGCAAGCTTATCAAAAGAAAACAAAAAGTATTCATTTAAAGATTAAACATTTTAAACATATAATCAAAGACCTTCATGTCAAAATACAATGCATGATTCCCTTCTCGAGTCAAGTACAGATTTTAACAAAAAGATAGACTAAAGAGAATTACCTTCTGACTCAAAGAATCTCATGAATATTTATTCTCAAAATATACTTAGAATTACCTCATGAAGTCAACCAGAAGTGCCGTTATTGTGAAAACCACCCAAAAACGGGACCCCGGGAAAAATCAAAAACTGCAGCAAAAGCAGACAAGCCCAAAATGAAGCAAACCTACCCTAAAACCAACCTACAAAAGCAAGAAACAACTATCCTAACTATGTACAAATAGGTCCCCGAAGGAACTTAGGGATGGAAATAATGCTTTAAGAATTGTCCATTGACGGGCAATGGAACAGATTCTCTAGTGAGTGTTTTCAGTTTGAAAGCATTTTCTCCCAAAATTTTGGCAATCTGGTAAGGGCCCTTCCAAAGATTATCAAATTTATCATGCCCACCCTTTCTCTCTTTAGCTTTGTCCCATTATAGAACCAAATTAGAAATATGAAAAGACTTGATCTTTGCTTGTCTATCAAACCATCTCTTCACAACTCCTTGATGTTTTGCAAAATTTTCAAGTGCTATGTCTTGTTTTTCTTCTAAGTGGAGCAGTTGTGACAACCTAGTTTGGACTCTGTCATTTTCTTCCATGTAATCTTGCATAAATTGTAATGTAGGAATTCTCAGTTGGATTGGGAATACAGGATCTTGGCCATAAACTAGATGATAAGGGGATGTACCCAAGGAACTCTTTCTTCTCGTCCTATCTGCCCAAAGAGCAAACTTAAGTTGCGTATGCCAATCTCTCAGGGTTTTGTCCAATAGTTTCTTAATTGCACCTAGCAAGTTTTTGTTGGTGGATTCTGCTAGGCCATTTCCCTGCGGGTAATAGTTTGATGAAAATTTCAGTGTAATGCCATATTCAAAGGCCCAATTAGAAAATCTTAGTGAAGCAAAAGCAGGACCATTATCACAAACAAGTGCATGTGGACATCCAAACCTAGTGATAGTATTTTCTTCAAGAAATTTAATCACAACATCAGAAGTACAAAATTTTAAAGTATGAGCCTCAGACCACCTGGTACAGTAATTAGTAGCGGTCAGAATATACCTGTGTTGTGCTAAGGAAGGTGGGTTAATCATACCAATAAAGTCCAAACCCCATTGAGCAAAAGGTCTTACTTCGATCACCGGTTGAAGTGGCATGGCTAGATTTCTTTCCCACGAAGCAGCTACCTGGCATGTGTGACATCTCTTGACATGGTCATATGCATCATGAAACAAAGTGGGCCAATAATAGCTTGCCCTCAGAATCTGGTGTGCTGTAGCTAAACCACCCCCATGACATGTTCCAAATTTGTCATCGAAGTGTTCCATTATCTAACTTGCTTCATCCCTTCGTAGGCACCTCAAATATATCCCTTCATGATTCTTTCTGAACAGGACTGATCCTTGGAGCATAAAACACTGAATTTTTATTCTCAAAGCTCTCTTCTGGGTTGAATTCATATGTGCCGGACACTTCTGATTTAACAAACAATATATAGTGTCATTGTACCACTCATCAGGTGATACATCCTCAAGAGTATAAACTTGTTGCACCAACCCTGGTCCATCAGTTGCAATCGTTTGAGTTAGTCCTTGTCCTTGAGCAAGCTTCATTGGTTGTATTTCAATATCATATTCTTGAATGGTGGTGACCCACTTGCCTCCTCTTTCTCCCAATTCATTCTGCATAAGTAGGGTCTTGACTGCCACATCTAGAACAATAGCATATATTTTACTCCTCAAAATGTAATGTCTGAATTTCTTAATCGCTTTGACCAGTGCGTAAGCCTGCTTTTCCACATTAGGATATCTCAGTTCAGCATCTTTCAATGGTGTGCTCATGAAGGCTATTGGGTGTTCCTCCTTTTCTTCATTTCTTTGGGTGAGAGTTGCTGCACAAGTATGCTCTGAAGCAAACGAATATAAATAAAATGGCCTTGTGTAGTCTGGGCTTATCAAAACAGGAGCATCAACGATAGCTTGTTTGATTTCTTCAAATGCCTTTCTTGCAGAAATTGTCCACTCTATCTTCGCATCTTTCTTCATCATGTCATTCAATGGCTTAACGATCTCTGCAAATCCTGTAATGAACTTCCTAATGAAGTTTATCTTCCTGAAGAATGACTTCAGCTCCTTCTTACTTGCAGGCATGTCAATCTTGGAAATAGCCTCTATTCTGCTTGGATCTATTGAAATTCCCTTCTCTAAAATCACATGTCCCAATAATTTGCCTTCTGTTACTCCAAACATACACTTTTTTGGATTCAGTGAGATTCCGTGTTTTCTACATCTTTGAAATACTTTCCTCAAATCCTCTATGTGATCTTCCCTTCTGTGAGAGAAAACTGTGAGATCATCCATGTATATGATGATACATTTTCCAATCAAATGATGAAAAGCAATGTCCATAGCTCTTTGAAAGGTTGCTCCAGTGTTAATCAGCCCAAATGGCATTTGCCTATATGCATAGTTTCCCCACTTGCAAGTGAATGTAGTCTTCAATCGGTCTTTTGGTTCCACCATCACTTGGTTGTATCCTGAATATCCGTCTAAGAAAGACATCATCTGGGAACCATTTACAATTTGTAACACTTCATCCAATGAAGGAAGTGGATAATTGTCCTTTTATAATGCTATGTTCAAATTCTTGAAATCTACGCACAATCTTATTTCTCCATTTTTTTAACAAACAGGAACAAGATTGGCGACCCACATTGAGTGCCTTACTAGGAATATTATCCTTGCGTTCAACAACTTCTTTACCTCTTTATATATCAGCGGCTCTAAAAGTGGATTGACAGGTCTCTGCCTTTGTCTGAATGGCTTGCTGTTGGGTTTCAGAGGAATGGTGTGTGTAATGATTGAGGTATCATAAGTCTTTAAATCATCATAACTCCATGCTATAATGTCTAAAAATTCTTTCATGCATTTGAGTATACCTTCTTTTTCTTTAGGTCTACACACCTTTCCTACTAACACATTCTTCTCTTCATTACCTATTCCCATATTGATAGGTTCACATTTATCTCCTTGAATCTTATGATCTCTCAATGCACTCAATTGATCCAAATCAAAGAGTCTTTCTAACTCAACCATCCCTCGTGGTATTGTGTTATTTTTTAGGTTCAAGATACGTTCTGTATCAAATTCTACTTGTTCCAAATCTTCTTCATCTATGATTTGAGCCTCAAAAACCCCAGAATTTGTGATGAAGTCCAATATGTGTTTATCATCATTGAACACTTGAAAACTTGTAACATTATCAGGGACTAATGGTGCTGAGACTAACTCTACAGTGAACTTTTTCAACCCATTCATGGCAAGTGGTGTAAGTGAACTCGCAGTCTGTGCTAGGGAATTAGCAACTTGATTCTTTGATCTATAAACTGATTTGATGTTGAATGCATCAAAACTTTCAATCAAATCCCAAACACGATTTCTATACCTCTTTAATCTCTTATCATGACAAACATACTTCTTTCTTATTTGCTTGACAATTACCTCGGAATCTCCGTAAACATGTAGAATCTTAGCTTCTTTCTTGATAGCCATTAATAACCCATGAACTAATGATTAATACTCTGCCACATAATTTGTACATGGAAATTGCAGTCTATGCACAGCCAAGAATGATTCGCCTGATGGATTGATTAACTCGAACCCAGCACCAGCGCCTTGTTTCGACTTGGACCCATCAAAACGCAAAGTCCATACTTGATTTCCTTCTTGATCAATTGAAATTTTGTTTGGATTTTCTTTTCCCTTACCCTTCTTGGGAGTCCTCGGTGAAATTGGATTCTTCTTCGCTTGATCGTCAATTATTTCAGTTTTGGTGGGTAATTTGATAGGGTTATCTTCCTTCTTTACCTCCAGAATTTCTGGTTTTACAGCCTAAGGGACTCTCCTATATACTTGTTCTAAGGCAACTTTACACATAGCACAGGAAAACTCAGAATGAAAAGCACTGTGTATCCGGCACCAGTTAGGTAATAATAGATCTTTGACATTTGCTTGCTGACCCAACTCTGTTGCTTGCTGAACATTCTTGAGTACGAAATTTAAAAAATTTTCAAATGTACCATCTCCTTCATCAGAAGCGGACTCATAATTGTGATCAAGAAAAATTTCAGTTTCATCGAAAGATTTCTGACCTTCATCTTCTTTTATTCTTGAACCTTGTAGCATGAGGACTTCTTCCGTATTTGGCCTATAATTTCCAAGATCAGTTTCTAGGAACAGGACCTCATTGTCCTCACCATATTCTGTGATCATCAGTTTCAATCTTGGAGTACTATCAATTCTGATTTGATTTGGAATTCCTTTCCATGGTAGCCACATGTGTGAGAAATCGGTAGCTACATACCCATTCAATCTTCTTGACCAATCTCTGCTCAGGAGCATGCCATATCCACCTGGAATATCAACAACTGATATATCAATGTAACTTTGGATTCTTGGATCAGATGACAATTGCATGTGTATATTATTCAATTCTCCAACCATGGGCACTTTTGTCTTATCCAGTTGTGTAACTTTCTTTGTGGTCGGAGTAGGAATCAAACCCAATCTTTTACATATGGTGAGTGGCATTACGTTGCTTGATGCTCCTGAATCCATCAAACAATTATGTAACATTTTCCCAAAAAATACGGACCGATAATAGGAATGGGGCAGGCTCATCTCTTCCTTGATAGAAAACTACAGACTTTTCATTTGGTAACTTGGAATGTGCATTCTTTTCCACATCATTTGACCGTGAGATTTGATCTTTTGCAATCCTTTCATTTTTTATGATCTTTTCACTTTTAACAATACTTCCTTCTTTTATATCCTTCACACTTCCTTCTTTTATATTCTTTGTAGGGTCTTGGGCTATACATACTGAGTTCATATATGGAGAAACACTCTCTGGCACACTTTCCACAACATGTGCATTCTGAACATGGGATGAGTTAGAAGGGCCTGCCGTAGCATTCCTTGGAATAGATGTATCATTTAAGTTGTTTAAAACTATGTTTCTAATCTTAGGGATTCTCATCATTTCAACCAAAGGCATGCTCACTTTCACTTTCTTGAATTCTTCAGTAACAATTAAACTTAGACGTTTCAATCCATCATTTGTCACAGGGCCATCTCATGAAAGATTGGCTCCTTGTGGATTGTCTCGTGGCTAAACTTCTCGCGTTAGAGTGGTTCTTTGAGAGCATCCCTTTGTCTATACTCTGGTGAATCCTTTGGAAAATTTGGATTATTACTAGCATTTGGATTTGGTGGAGTTTGAAAATTGTTTGGAGGAACTAAAGAGGTTAATGGATCCTGTACTCGATGATTTCTTTGATAGACTTTTAGGGGTGGATTCCTAGCTGATTGTTGAAATGCTTGTACTTCCCTGCTGCTTCAGCTTGAAAGTCATTACTGAATGGAGAGTAGTAATTTGAATTTTCAATTGGTCCATTTGCAGATGTTGGAGGAAACCTTCCATTGTATTCCATTGTGTCATAATCCATCACAGGAGGAAATGTGAAGTCTTCAATGATCAAGGCTTGATCATACCTTGTTGTAGGAACAATCTCATATCCTGTCATTGCTTGAGGAGCATCTTGAGCTTGCGTGTTTTGCATCTCCTTTTGAAATATATCAGCAGCTATTCTAAACTCTGTACACTGCAACTCAGAATGTTGATTCGTGTTATGCAATCGACACCAACTTGATAAAGCTGCCTCAGCTAAGAACACCTTGTCTGCTGGTCTAGAATCTGAATTTGAATTATTTTCCAATGGAGAGGGAACATTTCCATTGTTTGGAGATGTATTCCATGTTTTGTTTTATCTTTGGAATCCTTGATTATAACCTTGATAATTTCCTTGGTCTCTCTGATTTCCTTGATATCCATTGTGATTTCCCTGATCCCTCTGATTTCCTTGAAAACTCTTTGCATATTTTGTAAATGATTATTTTGATTTCTTAGATGGGTAACTTCAGTGGATAATCTCTTCACTTGATCGATTAACTCTTTGATTTCATCCTTCTCTTCTTGACTCCTTGTAGAGGATGAAGACCCTTGTAAGTACACAGGTTGCGCTGGTGAAGCTTGTGAAATGGGTGCTCCTGGATGCAACACCATCTGATTGCTAGGTGCCAGAATTGGATTCATTACAGGAGTATGCTGTGTCAAAGCTTGGTTGATTCCTTGAATCTGATTTGGCATAGCTGGATGTCCTATATGATTAAGCGGTCCTTGAGTATTCATGCCCAAGTCAGTATTCACTTTGACAGCCTCAGCATAGGCCTCCGTTAAAGTAGTTGGAGGTGCAGTTGCTCTCTTCACAAACATGCAAGTAAGGCGGTCTAGTGCTGCATAATATACTTCCCTCGCCATTGCATCATCAACATTATACGGAGCTTGCAACCTTGTATAAGCTTTATGAAAACAATTATTGAAAGAACTGATAGGTTCATGTTCTTGCCTCTTGACATCAACAAACTGTTTGTAGAGCTTTGACGGAGTGATGGGAATCCTAAACTTTTCTAGAAAGGTGTTTTTCAGTATTTGCCAACTATTAATGGAACCTGCAGGTAGATGAATGTACCAAAAGCATGCATATTCACCCAGTGAATAAGGAAACAATCTACATGCTACATCCTCATGCTCAATTCTTCTATTTCGAAAAGTATCCTCAAAAATCTTAATATGTTCCTCTGCTGTCTTGTTCACATCACTGACCTGAAATTTAGAGCAAAATTGTTCAGGACTCTTGGGCATTTCATGGTAATTCGTGAAAGCAGCAAGAGGAGAAGCATTTGCTGGAAGCCAAGCCATTGGAATGTTTGCTTGTTGCACTGGAACTGTTTGAGCAACTCCTTGTGTATTACTTGGTTGAGCAATTCTTGTATTTGGTGGTGGAGTTTGAAACAAATCTATGATGACCCTTATGCTAGGTGATTCTTCACTTGATGAATTTGTATTCTTATTGCGCTTGGCTTTGGAATTACAATCCAACTCAGCCAACTCTTTTGAAGTTTACGGTGTAGACCTTAGAATCCTCTGGTGTTTTTCAGGTGAAAAAGAAATAATATGCTCCAGTGTGTCTAACTTTGTATTCCGAGAGAGGCCCTCATTCTAGCGCCATTTCTGTTGATGTGTTTTCCTTACACATACAACACAGAATAAAATACTAGTGTACTCTATCCTCTCTTGAACAAAATCCCTCAAATGCTAAGCTAAGTGATCAGATGAGTAGACTCCAAGGTTCTTGATTAGTTACTTTTTGTGTTGTGTTTTGGGATAACTTAGCAGTAGGATGCGAATTACTGTTTGACACAAGGGCACTTATGTAAATGCTTAACAATAGGAAATTTGTTTCTCTTGGATAACATGTAACACAGCTTCTTTGAAGGTCTACCAATTCGATAACTTAAGATATGACAATGGAAGCTCTTGAATCTAAATCTAACAATATTTTAAAGAAAATGCAAAAGGAAATGAGTTTAGAAGGCTCTAATCTAAATGCAAGCAATCACCACTGATTCACCGGAATCTCAACCATGCTTTGCTTCACCATAAGGTAACAACTACACAAAAGTGGTGCTATCTTCTAAGGGTAAAGTAAGATTTTCAGATTAAGCTCAAATGATGTTCAGACTAACCATGCACTACAATTTGCCATTGACAAATTATAAATGGTATGAACTATGGAGACACCAAACATGAATCAGCAACAACAACTTCCATAAAACATAAAACTAAATTGCTGAAAACAAACTAAACGGATCTTATTCTATGAGTGAACACTTAGAAACCATGCATTCATTTGAAACAACACAAATCACCATGAAAATTTCAGCAATGAATTTGTATTTATTTCAGCAGAGTCTTGAGCAACAATTTCTCAGAGCAATCCCCCCTTACAAATGAGAGGAAAATGGGTTTATATAGGCCCCAAAACTCAATGGATGGCCAAGATTAAAACTTTAAATCGAGGGCCCATATTATGCCACACAGGCAAGTGGTTACAAAATTTACTAAAATTGGACCTTTCATTAATGATGCACCAACTAAGTGGAATACCCTCATTTATGACCTTTCCTCTTTGCGGTAAACTCCACAAATCTAGTGATGACACGTGTAACCTCCTCCATAGGTACACTTGGCAGAGTCTGAATGGTGCCCTCTACGATTTGCAGCTCCTCTGTAGATTTGACAACTATCATTTCCCAACTAGCCATGGATGTCTGAAACGTGCCCATGAAAGTGGAAAGTGTGCAAATTTCATCCAACAACTCCCTTGAAATAGCCTGTGTATGCCGAAAATACTTTGCATGCATCTTGTCTTTCAGCAAGTATTCATCAATCTCTCCAGTAGAATCAACTACCCTGTTTACGAAAACAAGTATTTTGTTTTGCATTTCCCGAAGTACCTCTCTTGTTTGAGTGCAGTCACTCTCAACCTTTCCCAAAACTTGCTCCTTTATGCTGAGTGCACAATACCAAGAATGGAAATTATATGTTGGACCCCGCTCAATCACCCCTTCATCCAACAATGTGGCACTTGGAGTATAAATCAACCTTTTCAACTGAGGCATAACTTCTTCCTTTACATTTCTGAATTATGCACAAGTAATTAGAATATTCTGAACTCTGTCAAATGTTGAAGCAGCTTCCCTATACAACTTCACAATCTCATCCACGAACCCATCAGCCTTGATCTTGAAATTTGCTGCCCAGTCCTGCAATACTTGAGAAGAGGACCTTATTTCTTCCAAATGAACCATAGACTCCTGCGGGAGCAATGCCGGTGGTGCAACCATCTCTTCAACTTGGCTTAGTGGCCTCATTAACTGCTGAATATAATGCCGAAATGCCAAGTTATCCTTCTCTAACTGAATCCTCTGTTCTTGTTCCTTCCGTAGCCTTTCTTTGATGACAGCAACTGAATCTTCCAACTCTTCTATCTCTTGCTCTGCTATGGCTGGTCCCAAATCAAAAGTATTGATGTCATATGCACTCGGAATGCCACCATCTGCCTCTTTGCTGATTTTTGGGACAGCAATATGCACTTGCCTTGACCCCGAGCTGCCTCTTGTGATTTTTGAGAATTTAGTAATTTTCTGCTTTCCATTGCTAGTTTTGGCCCTGCTCAGCAAGTCTTCCAAACTTAGTATGGGTTCCCTTTCAATAGTAGACTTTTCCTTGACTCGATCTCTTAACCACTCAGGTAGATTGGACAGGTCTTCCTGACTTTCTTCTTGGTGAACAGTGGGAAGAGCCTCCTCATCAAACTCATACAACTCTTTGTCATCTTGATTTTCAGCTTCTGTTTCTATCATGACCACTTCTTGTTCTTTAGCTGATTTTGACACTACACCAATTTGATTACCTTGTTTGTTTCCCTGATCATCTTGGATTTTCAAGGCTGTCTACTCATCAGGTCTCACTTCATCTTCATCAATATTTATTATATTATTACCCTCCTGTCTTGAAAATGCACTAACTGCCTGCTGATCATTAGTCTTTACCTTCTTACTTGGCTGAATACCCTCATGCGGATCATCACCTTCTCCCTCGGAACCATTGGAATTATTGGATGACCCACTTCCTGAAGTATCCTTGGACTGATGTACACTAACTCCTCCCATCAAGTTGTAAGTCAATTGGACATTCTTCTCCTAAAGCCTACGAATCTGGAAGTCTACATACTTTTGTGTATGCGATATAATTGGCATCATCAAATCATCATTGCATGTGACCTCCTGCTTAGACCAATTGAACGTGAAGAGCCTTCTCTTTTCTCTTCATACAAACTTTGTGAAAGTCTTTTGTGATTCTCCTCAAGCTGATCCGGAATGTTGATCACTCTTGTTGATCTGACCAGATCCAAAGACAATCGGTAGCAACTTTTCTTTCTTATTTCTATGTCATCATATGTATCTATCCAGTGATCCTCGAGCTACAGTTTGTGCTCATATTTACTCCCAAATTTCTATCTGACTGTGCCAAATGGATCAAAGTTACTACGTGAATCATTGTGGCATACCAAGTTGTAAGCCTGCAACTCTATCTCTAAATTTTCAGCAACTTGTAATGATATGCAAGCCTCAAGCCTCTTGATGCTGATTGGAAACTTTGTTGTAGTCTTCTTCCTCTTTCTCTGGACTCTGTCGAATGCAACCAGCTGTCGTGTTACTTCCAACAACACCATTCTGTCAGTGGGGTATCTAGGCAATTTGTAAGGCAATGATGAGAAGCCCTCCACACGGATGTATGTGAATCTTGGAAACTGAATAAACCACTTTCTGTATTTTGTGATGAAGTTCATGGCCTCCTTCGACAATCTCCTGCATGTGCTACCTTGTAACAATCTAACAATATGCATGGAAAAGGCATCATTAAACCTTCTATAATGGGATATAGCCTGTAAGTGCAGCTGAGGATAGCAATCATAAACCTTGAACTGTCCTTCTCCGTTTCCAACTCTCCCCTTGCAGTTCAATCCTGGATATCTCTCGCTTCTGGCAAGCATATATATAATATATGAGCTCATGTAAAATGTTTTCATTTCCTATAAACCCTTCAATTGATCATCGATGTTGCTGCTGATCATTTCAGCCCAATCTATCATTCTTTTTCCACTTATAATTTCTTCAATGAAGAAGAACATCCAGGGCTTGAAATTTGCCGATTGTGGGCAGCCCATGATGCAGTTCAAAAACACAACCATATAGTTGATTTCTTGATGAAAGTCAGACTTGTGAAGCTTTTTAGGTACCTTACTCACATGTGGCCTTGGTTGCGCCAACCAGCTGTTGTTTATTACCTCCATACATTTCTCAGGTCCAGCCAAATAAAGTTGCAAAGTAGACTCCTTGTCGCAGAATGTAGTAGTTTTGTATGAGGGGATGTCAAAAGCTTCTGCAATCACCTCCTTTCTCAGATAAGAAAGTACTTTGGCCTCTCTAGTCATAATACATCTCTTTTCATGATTATAATGCTTGGCGCATTCTAAGATCAGTTCTGGACACAGCATTGTTGGTAGGAAACAAGCAGCTTGCACAATCCCGTTCTTCAACATTCGTCTGACTAGATCCGATGGATTGGGTTTGTGCAAATTTTGCCGAATCTCTTGCATATTGGTCTTCCCCAGATTGGTGTCACAGAGGTTTCGCCACTTTGAAGTGATCTCTGTTTCTGGCCACATTCCCTTCATGTCACTCCTCATCAATGCTTGTCTGTCCTTCATACTCATCTTTCACCTGCACAACTGCCTTATGTCAAAATCTTGAAAATGACATTTAGTAGCAACATAATAGTAACAAAACCTACACTTAATACATGCGGGATTATTTGAATGCAAGATTTTAATTTATCACAACCCTCCGCTAAAGAAAAAACAATAATACGATTCCCGTGAGAACAAAATGTTCAAATATCTCACTAACACACTTAGTTCCTATTTGTTCCTGTCAAATCTGATCTCCTAATGGACCTGCAATAATCATGTGTTGTAATCCCTTATGTGCTTTAATGGAGGGGAGGTCGATTACCAAGAAATAGAAGGTGGTCTTTCTTAAACTTTTGAAGACTTCAACCAAGGAAGACACTCTTAAACCTGCACTCAGGAAGCTTTGAGAACACCGGGCATATTATGTAATATTAACTAGTTTAATGTCCAAGCACCCATTCAGACAGGCCTCATAAGGATCCCCTCTTGCAGACAGAACTCATGAACATAGTCGAGTTTCCAAATACTGATACATGAGGCGAAGCTCACTGTTAGAACAAATGATAAAACACCCTTGAATCCCTATCGTCTCACACAGTGAAATCACCTTTTCTGGAGGACAGCACATACCACATATGCTCAGAAAGTTGGCACTGTCATTCAATAATGGTCAAAAGATTTTGCTAGCATAAATAGTGCGCTCCACCTCTTGCCACATAAATGTCATTACCTGAATTAAATCGTGGGGCTAAAAATAGGACGATCCAATATTTGAAAGATACGTGACTCAAACTCCTGCCAGGAATCTCAATTTATTCCCTATCCATGCATTTTTTAGAGTGCAGTGCCTATTTAATTGTACACTAAGAATAGAATTGATTCATTCTGCACAAAAAATGTTCAATGCTTCCTTCAACGGGTCATCATGATTGCCAAAGAGGTGACAGTGTTACAGTAGGTCAGCGCAAATGTTTGAGATCCTGGCAAAAAAGAAAATTGCAAACCTAAGACCTATCTCCATCCTGGCAGCCCTTTTGCTGCAATGTGCACAATTCAGGATTGCAGTGGACTCTCAAAAGTCCGTCCCTCCATGAATGATCAACGTGGGGTGAATGTTATACTTCACATTTGATGCAATGCTGAGAATAGAATTTTGTGACGTTCTGCATAACTGCCAAAGGTCCAGTAATAACCATGCTACATAACAGACACCCTAGGCAAACGGTCACTTAAGCCCACCAGAGACTAACTCAAAACATGTAGAGTTCCCAACAAATCGTGAAAATCCGCTCAAGTGGTCATCTAGCCTATTGAGAGAATAGGAAATGAAAAGCAATGCTAGAAGGTAAATGAAGTCCGCTTAGGTGGAGATCTAGGGGGAGCGGGCATGCTATTGAAAAAAGAAGATCTCAATGCAGTGCAACGTGATTAAAAATGTCCGCCAGGATAGAGATTTGAAATAAATGAGCTCAACGCCTAGTTAGGATATTTCTCATGCATTGCAAGTCATATACCAACCAATAAATGGATTACAACGTACCCTAATGACCCCCACAAACAACCTTGCCCAGATAAGAAACTCTGACCAAGACCACAGACCAAAACACCAAATCAAGGGGTCCCCAGGCTGATGGGGCGATGTTGGACCACGTCACAACAGGTGAGAGGTAGACAGTGACAAAATATTCATATCTCAAAAATGACAAACTGGGTAAGACTAATTTTTGGATATGATTTAGATATTCAGGTCATGCACCATATATAAAATAATTAGAAAAACTTAGTTCTTAAAAATAAAGTTATGGCTAACGCAACAGATTGCTAAAATAGAGACGAAATGGGTGAGAGGTAGACAGTCACAAAATATTCATATCTAAAAAATGAGAAACTGGGTATCACTAATTTTTTGATACGATTTAGGTACTCAAGTTGTACACCATATATAAAACAATTAGAGAAACCTAGTTTGTAAAAATAAAGTCATGGCTAACACAGTAGACTACTAAAACAGAGACGAAATGGGTGAGAGGTAGACAGTCACAAAATATTCATATCTCAAAAATGAAAAACTGGGTATGGCTGATCTTTGGTTATGATTTTGATATCTAGGTCATACACCATATATCAAAAAATTAAAGAAACCCAGTTTGCAAAAATAAGGTTAGGGCTAACGCAATAGACTGAGTTCAGAAAATGTAGAAGAAAATTCACAGAATATTTCACTAAATCTAATGCAACAATAAATCAGTTTCATATCTCAGTCCATACTTAGAATATTGCTTCAATCACATCTTCACAAATTTCCTATCTTGCATCCATTTTTCCCCAAGTCTGTTCTTCTGGAAACTATGGTTTATGGTGCCAAAAGAAAAATGAAAACTTCCTGAGAGAGAGAGAGAGATCCCCAAAACATAAAACATATCCTCCATTTGAAATGCACGCTCCTCCTCAAATTATGTCTTGAGATTTCAAAAATAAAGTTGAGCATGCATAACCACCCCCATAATTTCTTCCAGAAGATTCTCTTTTTTTGACTTTCTTACAATTTGCTGTTTTTAACCAAACAATAATATTATTGTTTGTTGTAATGGGACCTTATGTCATCTCCGTTCAACAGTTTCCATTGGGTTTAAGGCACGCTCAGACCTGTCAATTCAAGTGGAGTTGATGCCTAATACCTACAACCTATAGCAACCAAAAAATGGTTGAACATATAGATGTATATATATTCATACAATCAAACACACCATGAAAGGAAATCGCAGCATAGCAGGGTACTCACACATGAGTAATGCGACACTATTCCTCTCACAAACACATGTCAAACAAGTAACCACATCATGCATAATAATTAGTATCTGATTGACTAGATAAGAAACATCATCAGATAATCATGTGATGCACATAATAAGATTGATCAACATAATCAATTAAGTCCATAAAGTTGTCATAACATATTCATAACTTAAGTAAATATCAGTGTTGCAACAAAGATTATCAATAAAACATACTAACTGTCATATGAAACAACATGAGGATAATCAGGAATGTCACCAACATGAATGTAGTATCTACCAACATCATATAACACTAAACTATAAATGTTAAACCCTAGATAAACCCCCATCCAATCAAGATACCCGGCCAGTTTGGTTGAAGTTCCAGTACAAAGTTCTATCCAAATACACCACATACGTGGGAGAGAAGCCCACAGCATACCTTCTTTGCTCAGTCTGTATCCAAGTGACCCGAGGATGGAGGGGATGGAGGGGCCTCGAACCAGTAGTTGTTTCCCCAGTCTGTATAGCAGTGTTTCATCCCCCTGTTCCAGCCCCACATCTAGTAGTGGAGTGGGGAGCATCAAAAGTGATTTATCTAGTTAAAGAACTAGTTTCCATTCGGAAGCAGGACCCGGGTGCATATCTAGATGCAGGGACAGGGCATAGGCAGGGACAGAGGTAGTAGGAATAGATAAAGGTGGCCTTTATTTTTGCATAGTTTCATATCCAATTCTGGAGTTGAAGGAAGCAATAGCAGGGGCACTCCCTAATGGTAGGCAGAAGAAAGATATGCTATATTCGATGATTTGGCAAATACATCAAGGGAATATATATCAGTAGTTATCAGTTATAAACAGGTGTAACTGTGTGTAACTGCTACAGGTACAAACCGCAGGTAATAACTAATATAACTACAATTACTAAACAATGTAATAGTTACGCTAACATTCCCCCCCTTATTACATTGTTTTTACAAATGTACTCCCTAAACAATTCAAATTTGATTCTACCAAGAGATTTGGTGAACATATCTACGATCTGAGAGTCTGTAGGGCAGTACTGGAGCTGGATGTGGTGGTTGAAAACTTGATCCTGAATGTAATGACATTCGACCTCAATATGCTTAGTGCACTCATGGAAAACTGGATTCTTCACAAGTTTTAACACACCCTGATTGTCGCAATGAAGAACCGGTGACTTGTCTTTAGGAATGTCCATATCTACCAGAATGCGACGTAACCAAATCACTTTGCACATAGCTCCTTGTGCGGTGCGATATTCAGCCTCAGTGGATGAAAGAGCAACAACAGTTTGCTTCTTACTAACCCACAAAATTGGCCCAGATCCAAGATGAAAAACATAACCTGATGTGGATTTCTTGTCATCTATAGATCCTGCATAATCTGAGTCTGTATATCCCTATAAGAAGAACTGGCTGTTCTTCTTATACTCCAGACCATAATCTACTGTGCCTCGGATATATCTCAACACATGCTTTGCTGCAACCCAATGACACTTCTTTGGTTCCTGCATGAATCTGGCAAGATAGGTTATAGCAAAACACAAGTCTGGTCTGGTGTAGGTCAAGTAGATAAGGCTCCCAACCAGCTGCCTGTAGAGAGTGACATCTACTTGAGGTGAATCCTGGAAACGAGATAGTTGCAAACCTTTCTCCATTGGAGTGGACATAGGCTTACAGTTGACCATTCCATACTTTTCCAGGAGTGTCTTGGCATATTTCATTTGGGAGATGAATATGTGGTTCTTCTTTTGCCATATCTCCAAGCCAAGACAATAATGAAGTAGCCCCAAATCTATCATGTCGAAGGAGTCCTTTAGATCATTCTTGACATCATCAACGAGACTGTCTGAGCTGCCAGTGAGAATAAGATCGTCCACATACAAAACCAGAATGACAATCTCTGTGCCTACCTTCTTAATATACAAATTAGGATCTGAGGGGCTACGGGTGAATCCATGCTACAATAGGTGACCATCAATCTTGATGTACCATGCCCTAGGAGCTTGCTTAAGGCCATAAAGAGATTTGATAAGACGACATACCTTGTGTGGATGATGTTCATCAACAAACCCTTCTGGCTGGGTCATGTACACTTCTTCTTTGAGATCACCGTTTAAGAAAGCACTCTTGACATCCATCTGCTGAAGCTTCCATCCCTTCTGTGCTGCCAATGCACAGACCATTCTGATAGTTTTGATCTTCGCAGTGGGTGCAAAGGTCTCTTCATAATCAATGCCTTCTTGTTGAGCATATCCCTTTGCTACAAGTCATGCTTTGTACTTGTTGATAGATCCATTTGCCTTGTACTTTGTTTTGAAGATCCATTTGCAGCCAATGGGTTTCTTCCCTTCAGGCAGATTGACAAGTTCCCAAGTATGATTTTGCATCAGAGAATCATACTTTGCATCCATAGACTTCTTCCACTGTGGTTGGCTTAAGGCCTCTCGAACTGTGTCAGGTTCAGTGTTGTCAACAACAGTACTCATGAGCACAAGATTCACTTCATTTCTTGTCTGACTCCTGGTTCTGACTCCTGACGAAGTGTCTGGAAGAGTGTGCAGGTTAGAGTCCCTGATTGTACTTTGGACCCACTTTGGAGGTTGACTGTGCTGTTACTGGTGTGTAATGTTTTCTAGAGGGCCCAGATCAACATACAACTCTCCTTGTAGTTCACTGTCTCTGTGAGAGTCTTCCATATGCTCATCATCTGATTGTGAGAGCAATTTATGAGAAGTAGGATGCTGTTGCTCTTCTTTCTGTGATAAGGAATCGAATGATGATTCATCACATACCACATCTCGACTCTCATGTATCTTCATTGTCTCAGGATCTATGAGACGATAAGCTTTTGATGTAATACTATATCCCAACAATATACACTGAAGTGTCTTAGGATTAGTCTTCTTTCTCCTATTGGCAGGGACATGCATGTATGCAGTGCAACCAAACACCCTTAGATGAGAAATTGAAGGCTTTTGTCCAGTCCATACCTCTTTCGGTGTCTTGTGTTGCAGAATCTTTGTTGGTGCCCTATTGATGAGGTATACATCTATCCGTACTGCTTCTGCCCAAAATCTTTCCTCCAACTTGGCTGTGGAGAACATGCATCGAGCCATCTCCATGACAGTCCAATTGCAACATTCTGCAACTCCATTCTGTTGGGGTGTATAGGGAGCAGTGAGGTGCTGCTTGATGCCATGATGCTTCAGGTATGCCACGAACTCCTTGGAGGTGAATTCTCCCCCTCGATCTGACCGGAGGACAAGAAGAGACTGGCTGGCTTCTTTGACAACTTGCTTGTGAAAGTCCTAAAAGTTGGCAAAGGCTTCATCTTTCTTCTTGAGAAAATACACCCAGGTCTTTCGGGAGAAGTCATCCATGAACAACTGGAAGTACTTATGGCCTGAAAATGAAGCAGGCATGGGTCCACATAGATCGGTATGTACCAACTCAAGGCGATGTGTAGCATGGAAGCTACTAGCCTCGAACGGATCCTGGTGTTGTTTACCTCCAAGGCATCCAGGACATATAGGCAATGAATTTGAAATTGGAGGAAGACCTCTTACCATTTGTTTGGAGCTGAGCTGATGCAAGGAGCTGACTGAAAGATGCCCATAGCGATAGTGCCAGAGTCCCATAGATTCTATTGTTGAGGCTGATAGAGCTACTGTAGGGGAGGAGATAGCATCTAATGCAAACAGTCTATCCTTCATAAATGCTCTAGCAAGTATCATACCTTCTCTTGAGATTAGACAGGTCTTGACCCCATCCTTCACCTAGAACTCAACTTTCAGTTTGTGGTTCAGAAGCTGACTGACAGAGAGTAGGTTTGTTGTCAAACCAGGAACATACAACACCTTGGTGAGGGTACAGCGGCTTGTCCCAAGAGGAATGATGACCTTGCCTATACCCTCTGCAACATACTCCTTATTGTCAGCAATTCAAACTCTATCTCCAGTAGGTTGTTCTGTCAGTGCATCGAACAACTCATGATTGCATGTCATATGCTTGCTGACACCCGAGTCTATCAACCAAATATCCCTCGTGTGTTGCGAGGTTTGGGAGACAAGGATTAGATTGTGATGAGTGCCACAATTGTCTATTTCTGGTTCATCTTCTTCTGATGCATCATCTTGTTGGGCTGCTACATTTCCTTTGTGCCTTCTACGATGATGATGGCATTTGGATGGCTGAGTATCACTGCAACCAGAAAAGCCTTCTTTGCTTGAATTGCCTTTTGTTAAGGCATTGTACCAACAGTTGACAGTGTCATGATTGTTCTTGTTGCATATATGACACCATTGGTTTGCCTTTGGAGGCTTCAATTGTTGATGTTCTTGTTGTTTCAGTGGCTGCTTTCCATGAAACTTCTGACCTTTTGATTGTCTGGAGATCAGGGCCTTATCTTCCAGTTCACCTTGAACAGATTGAATGGCTTCTTCTTACTACAATAGATTCACCAATTCATCATATGAAACATCTTTCTTGGTGATGTTCAGCATGGTGACAAAGATTTTGAACTAAGATGGCAGTGCTCTCAGCGTAATTGGGACAAGTAGTTTGTCCTCCACCTTTTCTCCAAGTGCAACAAGCTCAACTCGCAATTCAGATACCCGCCATAAGAATTCCTCAACTTTCTCGCTAGCATGCATACTGAGTGTATGTAGCTTGGACTGTAGATGGAGGATCTTCATCTAGTTCTTCGCTTGGTAGATTGTGGAGAGAGAATCCCATGCCGCCTTTGATGTTGCTGCATCCCGAATGTGAGGTCGAACTTCATCCGTGATGCCAAGTGTTATCAACATCAATACTTTGGCATCGGCCTTGTCAAACTTCTGCCTTTCATCTGGGTCTATTGGTCTGGATATGTCACCATTGACAATTCCCCATAGCTCCTCAAAAATGAGAATAGTCCGCATCTTTGTCTTCCATGCGGCATAATTTGGCCCTTTCAAAAGTTGAGCATCGGAAAGAAGCAATTTTGGGGCAGACATTTTTCAAAAAACAAAATAATCCAGACAACAAATTTATTATTATTTTATTTGACAGTACATTCACTTTGAAGAGGAAATAGTGGCACGGAGATGAGCACGATAGGCCTGTGCTGTGAGATGGGGACGCTTTGGTGTGCATTCTACCTCATCTTCGTCATCAGCATCATAACCCTCATCTAGTTTTGCTCTAATCTTCCTTGCTTGACATTGTACATCAAATAGAAAGTAATCTAGCAATCCTTGCCTAAACAATTCATCAAATTGGAGATTACCGGTGTTTTGTAGGGCATCTAGAAGTGCAAAGCAGAAGCCCGAGCTTTCTAAAACAGCACGTCCGCCTTGAGGTGGCTCATTAGCATGATTACTAGCCACACTGTTGGCATCGGGTGTGGTGGACATCCACTTTCGGCTTGCAATCTGTGCCAAAGCCTTCTAGTCTCCTCCTCCACGTAGATTGCAACTTCAGTCCAGTAGTTTTTAAATGAAGGGTAGAAGAACGAACTCTACAGCATCAGACTGCGAGTGGGATAGAACAAAGAACATATCTTGTGTTCTACTCTCACCGCACCCACGTTCCTACACACCAACACTGCTCCAGAAGCCCACGACCTCCTTTCAGCCTCCTAGTCTTCTTCACATGGGGAGATAGACTATAGACTGCAGACACCAACAGATATTTCTTCCTTCTATTGTTTGGCCGGCAGCATCAGCACTCCATCGCAGGTTTTGAATACCCCATCACCTATCTACATTGCCACAGACTGGAACAGCACCAAAACTCAATGCCCTAGCGATCAGATTTGCTCTGATACCATTTAATGGTAGGCAGAAGAAAGATATGTTGTATTTGATGATTTGGCAAATACATCAAGGGAATATATATCAGTAGTTATCAGTTATAAACAGGTGTAGCTGTGTGTAACTGCTACAGGTACAAACCGTAGGTAATAACTGATATAACTACAATTACTAAACAATGTAATAGTTACGCTAACACTCCCATGAGGGGTATGGACAATGGCTGAAGCAGCAGTAGTTTTTGGGTAGCGGTCCGAGGCAGCAGAGGCATAAGCTATAGTGATGGAGGGGGCAGATATATTGAATCAGGATAGGAAACCAGAAGTTGACCTCATTTACTCAGCAGTGGAGGTGGAGGCAGGAGCAATGGGAAATGGCAGGGGGAACAATAGCACAACCAATAGCTGTGGGGGTAGAGGCTCCTCAAGCAACAGAGCCATATGAAACAGTGACTAAGGCTATGGGAGCAAGGGTCATAGTGGGATAATGGATGGCATCGAGAGTAAAGGCCAAAGCATCAGAGGTGGAGGGAGAAGCATAGATAGTGGTTGGAGATTGAGTCATGGGTCTACCCAACTGAGTTCCAGCTCCCACTACGAAGATAGCGAAGGAATTATATAAAAGAGGGGGTCGACCGACCTCGTTTCTCTAAATTATTTAGTTAACCTAGTGCCAATTACAGATCGGGACTCAGTATATTGAGATCTAACTATTAGCTAGAGATCAAGTTGACCGAGTTTATTTTATGTGAGCAGTTGATCCAGGATGAGTAGTTCCACCATCATGGGCAAGGGGAGCATCAGTAGCATCATATCTAGTTAGAGATGGAGATTCAGCAATATATAGAAAGGGCTTCATCTATATTTTATTCTGATCCGGTTAATCCAATCCAGAAGTTGATGGAGCTGTTGATGGTTGAACAGTCAAAGATATGCCAAGGGAACACACCTACTTATGCCACGGAGACTATCCACCCACTCTAGGAACCCTTGGAAGAGAGGTCTGGGGAACCATGTGGGTGGGCTAGGCAGGGATGCGATGCTGCATTGATGGAGGGATTCATGCTGGGGGAGCGCACTGGCAATGTGATGGCAGGTGAAACACATTGGGATGATCCAAGCTGGGCAAAGGCAAGCTCCTAAACACCACAACCCCCAACCGCACTCCTTGTGATTGCAAGTTACAAGTATTGGATTTCGTAGACTGGAGTTACAGAGGAAGGTTGCAGAAGATAAGGATTTTAGATCTCTGAAGAAAAGCATTACTTGGACAAGTGTTCTAGTGCTAGTGTCCTCTAAGGTTACAAACATAGAAATCATTGTGACAATGACAATCAGCATCTGAAGAAGTTCCAACATCCTGAAAATACCTTGCCTTGGACAAGGGTACTAGTGCCAGTGTCCTCCACATCTTCTCTGATAGAAACTGACAGACAATGATCATAAGTGTTGAGAGAAGTCCTGAATTCCCTAAAGAAAACACCACATTGGACTAGGGCATGAGTGTCAGTGTCCCTAAATATTTCGTATCATTAACTTCAAAAAATGGTGAGTAACTAATCCTTGTCTACTGTCTTGGTCTACGATCATTTGTCGTAATTTATCCATTTGCTTCTGATTTTGCATAATTAGGGTTTTGAGCATATTTGGGCATTGAAGTAATACATTAATTGATATTTTTTGAGTTTCCATGATGTTACGAGTGATAGCCAACCTGTAGGTGAATCCTCTTGCAAAAGGTGTGATTCAACTCAGTTGAAATGTCCTTGAATGTTTGTAGTAAAAGGAGGATTTAACCCACACATCCATTGAAATTGAAAACCCCTCCTTTTTACTCCTAAACAAACCCTTTGCGAGATTCTGTGGAAATTTTTCTTGGATCCAACAACTTACAATGAAACCCTTCCTTTAAGATCTCAGCTCTATCCTAATTATGGGCATCTGCAAAGGAAATGCCCTCGCTTCACTAAGGCATCAGCTGCAACTAATGCTTCTTCCAACTCTAGTCCTAAGAATGATAAAGGGAAGGCTCCTTTTGTTGTTGGGGTTGCAGACAAGGAGGGATTTACTCTAGTTAAGCCACATAATAGGGGAAGAGGTCTTAAGAGAACCCTCAAGGATAGAGAAATTGATGGAGTCTTTAATTAGTTTGATGCTTTGGAGGACTTAGTTCATGAGGAGGGAATTCTAGTGGAGATACCTTTTGGGGTTGGGTCTTTGGGGGTAGCCTTGTCGGAGGAAAAAGAAAATGATATTGTAAATTTTCCTCTAGTGGGTTTGCAGGATGGTCAATTGGCTATGGAGTTATCCTCCTGGTTACCGATTATTTTAGAATCAAATGAGGCTTTAGTTATGAAAGATGTGGGTGCTCTAGTTGATCCAACTCCTTCACAGGTGAATGAGGCTTTGGATGTAGGTGTTACATTGTAAAATGTCCCCCTAGGACTTTTACCTCCTAAGTTTAGTTCCCAGGTCCTTTAGATTTAATCATGCATGTTCATTTTAACTCCCGATGCAAAATCCCTGGAAACCCATGTCAAATGGGGCTAAGGGGACATTGTTCAACTTGATTTTGCTTGAAAATGGGGCCTAGGGCTTGGGCATTCATGGCCTAGCCCTGCCTTATTTGGTTGGGACCTAAATTTTAAATGTCGGTTATGTGATCGTTAAAAGGTTTTGTTGCTGACATCGTAAGTTTGAATTATGAAATCTGTAGCGAGAATGCATATATAAGCATGTTTAGGGTTTCATTTGCAAATTAGAAGCTGATTATGAACTTTTGGTGAACTTATGATTTTAGAGAATTCAAATCATTCATTGTTGTAGAGCATACTTGTCTTGTTATTGTGTTTGTTATGCAGATTTGGCTTCATCTTCTCATGTGTTGAAGGATTTTCATCTACATGCGAGCTACACCTCCGAGGTTATATCTATTTGTGTTAAATCAATCATTTATCAATTTCTTTTTTCCTCTATCTCGTAGGGATACACACTCTTTATGCCATTCTGGGGCTTGACTGAGGCAAGCTCCTAAACACCACAACCCCCAACCCCATTCCTTATGATTGTAGCTAACAGGTGTCATATTTTTTGGAGTGGAGTTGCAAGAGGCTGTGATAGAGTGTGGAGATTCTGTATTAGAAGGAAAAAGCAATGCCTCGGCTTAGGCACCTGCCCTAAAGCCCTCCAAATTTGCAGACCTAAAAACCTCTGCGACAGTGGTGAAGAGTAGCAAACATTTTCTAGAAATCCTTGAAGAAGTCGCCACCTTGGGCTTGGGCACCTACTCTTTAGACCCTAAATTTTCCAAATCTTGAATATCAAAACCTAATATGTATCTACTCTGAATATTACATCTCTATGTGCGAGCATTTGTTGGGATTCATCCGTTTATTTATGATTTTACATAATTAGGGTTTTAAGCATAATCGAGCATTAAATTAATACATTAATCAACAATTTCTAAATTTCCCTATCATTACAAGTGACAACCAACCTATAGGTGAATCCTCTTGCAAAATTTGTGATTCAACTTAGTTAAATGTCCTTGAATGTTAGTGGTGAAAGGAGGATATAATCAAACAATCAATCAATCCCATCTTCCCTCTTTTCTTACTAAACATTTTGGTGAACCTGTGTTTTCTGAGCATTGCATCTTGTTGACTATTATACATTAGACTTGCATTGATACATATTGTTTTACATCAATTTACATCTATAGATCTTGAAAATTTTTGAAAAAAAATTCATTCTAAGGCTCGCATTAGGTCATAATTTGCATTAATTTCATTACATTTCATCAAATCTCTAATTTTTACATCAAATATGATATAAATTACATAAATTCATAATATTACAATCTTTGCATTGCATTTTCATGTTAAAATAATGTGGTGGGACTTCCTATCCTCTAAGACACATCACCCATCCTCACATATTAACTTGTCATCCTTGAACAATGTGGGCCACCATAATCCTGCCAACATCACTTTATTGTTGTTCGCTCATTGGAGTTATGCCCTTCTAATATCCCCTCACGGGTATATCTTAAGATGTTTTCCCATTCATGTTGAAGCACTACTCTCCTTGTAATATCACCTCTTCCTATAATATGTAATTCCCCTTCAATTAAGATGTATGATAGTGACCACTGCAATAGTTTATTCCTTTCATTTTTCTAGATGATCTCTAGGAATTGGCCTATGGATAGTAACTGTGCTACTTCAGTGAGCTCCTCTAGTACTACATTTACTCTAAATAAATTTAAGCTACTCAGTTCATCATCAAACTCCTAAAAGAGTAACACCATCTACAAATTTTACCTATATCACTAGTGTATTCATCAAGTATTTTAATTGCTTGTGGTTGGTAAAGAAATTTTTTAGTGCATAAACCTTTGTTAGAGCCTTTGTTGTTGCGTAATTCATTAAGAAACACTAGAGTTGGAGCCTTTGTTATCTAATTTTTAAGTGTATCAAATTCCTCCTAGAGTTGTTCTATCCATTGAAATGTTTTATAGTTTTCTGACTATTCAAGAGGTGGTAGATTCAAAATTATTTCTACCTTCAATGGGTCTACCATCAAGCCTTGCCTACATATAATGTGACCATGAAATGTTCCAAATGGTATCACAAATAAACATTTCTTAAGATTGGATGAGATTTAAAAGCTTTTGTATCTTTCTAGCATCGTGTGGAGTACTTGTACGTGATCTTTAATCAGTCTGTACTAAATACTGCAAGTGCATTTTTCAAGCCAAATGGCATCACCTTGTACATAAAAGACCTCCATTTGGTTACAAATGTTGTTTTAGGTTGATCTTCTTCTTGAAGCCATTGGTGAATGATTAGAGCTCCCTAGTAGCTATAAAACTAAGACTTCCTCTGTGAACAAACTACGGAAGGGATCATGGATGCAAGCCTTATTTAAATCCCTAAAGTCAATGCAAATCCTCATCTCACTTTTTTCTTATATTGCACAACCATAGGGCCAATCCATTAGCATCTCCTATCGACTTGATTATATCAGTTGCCAACATATCATCCAAGTTTGCTTTGACTCTTGTCTTCATGTTAGGGTTTAATATATATGTTCTTTTCCTCTTTGGTTTTGTACCTTCTTTTAATTGAATTTTCATCATTCTAGATCCCTCCTTAATGCCTCTACGTTTAGTAAATGCGTGGGGAAATATTTCTTCATATTTCTATCAATATTTCCAAAATTTGCATGACTTGTCTCTCTTCAATTGCTACCTTGAGTATTTTCACATACTGAAGGAAAAACAAGATTGCATTCACAGAGGCTTGAAGGATAGCAAAGGTACTTAAGGTTAAACTTTCTCTTGATGCCAAGGTTGATGATTCTATTTATTATGAGGATGTTTGATGCAGAAGATTTAGTTGAAATCTCTCCTCTTGCTAAGTTTGATAAATGTAATAAGTCCAAATGTGATCATGGGGATTCAATAGGGCCTATGTAATTTTCCCTACCACCTTGTTGTTTTCAATATTGGATGATGCTCTTGTGATTTCTATGATGGTAGGGTCATCATCCAATGGTGGAAAATCCACCAGTAGTGTGATATGTTGTCCAAGGGATCTCTTGAGGTGAGACACGTGGGCAAAATTATGAATCCTACTATATTCTGGTAATTCCAGTTCTCAGATGCAACTTCACCAACTCTTCTCAAGATCTTGTAAGGGAAATCAAAGCGTTGTTTGAGATTTTAAATTCCACTAATTTTGATGTGGGTTTTCCTATAAGGTTTACAATCTTAGAGGAAGGTCATATCTCCCACTTTAAATGACCTTTGTATGCGGTTTTGATTTATATATATATTTTGTTGATTCTGAGATTGTTGGAGGTGTTCGTTGAGTGATCTCAATATGTCATAATTATACTTCACTAAGTCACTATCTATTGACACCGGGATATCTATGAATATTGAATAAGTAGAGGTTAATGCATCATAACCATAAAATACAATGGATAGAGACATAGCGATGGACATGTGGTGAGTAGTGTTGTATCATAGTTTCTCAAGTAGCCTTCAACCTAATTATTCACTATTTCTACTTGTCCATCTATTTGTGGATGTTAGCTTGTGGAAAGAATGAGTTTTATCTGGGCAAAATAAAATAATTCTTACAAAAAGGATCTAAACAATCTACTATCTTTATCACTAATGATATTTTTATGTAATCCATTGGCCTAAACACTTCTCTGAATAAGAAATCTACCACCTAATGTGCTTTGAAATATGAAGGAATGAAAAAGAAGTGTGCATACATAGTTAGCCCCTCCATAAGGTGATTGAGAACATCCTTCTTTAGGCCCTTCCATGAAAACCTTTCCCTAATTTTCCTATAGGTCTTGTATAATCTTATGTGATTTTCTAACGATGCATCATGAAAAACCCTTAAAATCTTCTCCTTCATTCAGGATTCAAGAACTAGGAAGATTCTATTTGTATAGAGAATGAGATCATATGCTACTACAAATCAATGTTGTCTCACATCCCCATCTAAGAGATCAATAGAAAACTATATTTTTAACTTATTCTGCCATAATAGAGATCTTCCAATTAGTAGAACTAGTAGTAGAAATAGAGTAGGCTTCCTAGAAAGAGCATGAGCAAAGTTATGTTCTTTTTTTCCTTTCATGTACAATGTGGTTTAGGAAAGGGTCATGCTATGGGGTCTCAGGACAACATTGAAATAGAATTGGAAGCATCTCAGAGTGGAGGGAGATTATGAGATCATTATTAATTATATGAAGAAGCAAAGCTACATCTCTTGTATGTTGTATAGTCTTCTTTTAGAGGCTAAGGAACTAGTGAAAATATTTTAAGATATCTCTTTTGATCATATTAGAAGAGAAGAAAGGGGAACTCAATAGTAGATTTGGTAGCCAATCAAGGAGTAAATTAGAGGATAACCCATGGTAAGACCCATAAGACCTAGAAGGAAAAGTTTCCAAATAAGACCCTGGGACTTGTTAAGGAGTAAAAAGTGTCCACATGTCTTTTTACCTCCTTGTTTGGCTCCTAGGTCCCTTAATTGCATTATATCTTCAAAACATTTCTCCCGATGCAGAATTGCCCAACACCAAGATGGAATTTGAATGTGGGCCACTTGATTTAGCTTATCCTAGACATAAACAGGACTAAATGACCTGGGTGGTCTGCCCAGGTCCCTCCCTTTAGGTTGGATCAAATTCAAATTTACTGGTGTGAGCCTTGGGCATAATTTAATAAAAACCACCTGAAATAACATAAAATAAAATATTAAAATAATATATATATATATATTCTATACATTTAGTTCTCCTCAATTTTTTTCCAGCTTCTCATGTTAAATTGAAGACCAAATTCCTTGTATTAAACTCAATAAACTAACATTGGGGGTGATTTTGTTGAAAAATTATTGCTCAAACCAAGAGCTAATGTTAAAGAGTTACACCTAGTATGTAATATAAGGAACCCTAAAGTCAATAATATCATACAGACGAACACTCATTTTCATTTTTTATTTATGCCTGCAAAAATATCATACATGACGTCCCTCCATTGATGCATTAAATACTGCTCCTTCAATGCGCTGCTCTTTATTTTCTTGACTTTTGTATTCATTTTTTTATCCCTTTTTTTTGCACTCTTATTATTTTTTATTGCTTCTTGTAAAGTAACGATCTTCTTGATATTTTTGTCCAAGAAAGATAAGGGGCTGAGCACCACCAAGGGTTTTCAATGTTTAGTTAGACTTCCCTTTTGCTCAAAAGGAATGGGGAAGGTCTACATGCAAGTTTCTATTAGGTATTTTAGGTTTGAGTACTTACTTTTTTAAAACTCAACATTTTGGTTCACTAAGATTGGGATTAGTATAAAGCTAAGAGCTTGGCTTCAATTTAAACTTATTGGTAAATTTCAAGAGGAATGATTGGCGATAAAGATGATCATAAAGAATCTTAAAGGGTCAACCTATATCTAAGCAACCTTAGACTCCTTAGATAAAAATCAAAAAGAGCATGTCACTCACTAATGCATGGTGGAACAAAATGAAGAATGCAAATTTTGTTTTTTCTTTATTCAAATTTTGTACTTTTTTATAGATTTTTTGGATTTTGACATTTTATGATTTTATGGAGTTTCTAGATACTTAAAGTCTTCACCTTCCATTGTGCATAAGAGGTAAGCATCATTTTTTACATCTTCCTTAACTGCGTGTGGACTTATATAATTTGGTCTAAACTTCACTTGGAAGTATTTGCAAGGACACACAAACACTTGGTATAAAAATGTCTTTGAACTCAGTGAGAAGTTTTGTGCACTCATATATTTCATTATTTGATAATTTGCCCCTAGCCTTGTCATTTTTCGTTCTTGTAAAGTTTCATTAGTTTTGAAATTTTGTGGGGCAATTTGAATTGATGATGACATTTAATCATCTTCTATTCACATTTTCCATATGTGGGGTTGGTCATATTGCCACACGATTCTCTTTACCTGCATGTGGACTTTACTATTCCATGGATTTCATATTTCACTAACCATATGTATGCCTTGGCTATGGCGACCACCAAGGGTTCATCAGCACCCCACCTAGTAGGCACCAAGTTGAAGTAAACAAAGTGAGGCAAAGTTGTGGAAGTTTGGATACTTAATAATCGTACACCAATGCATCAAGAGATTTGTCCATGTCACCAATATTATATTTTTTAATCTTTATTTCCATTTCTTAACACAAACTAACTTCATGTTGTCATAAATATATACCTTTCAAACAAGAGCAAGCATGCCTTTATGATATAATTCCAATAATTTTTTATTCTAATGTGTAGGAACAAAAATAAAACAAGAAAAAAACTCATTGGAGGCTCATTTGGCAGAAGCAAAGGAAATTGGGGATCACATTCCAAATAAAATTTAAGTTGTTACAAAACATTTTTTCAATTGATTGTAAACAAATATGTAAAACAAGAATTTGGTTGCAAGTGCTAGTAATACTATTATTGATATATGGTTAGGACTAAGAAGTAGGATTTCATGTACTCTGTCATTTCTTTTTTAAGGGATTACTCCAACTGTGGTGAGTTTCTATTTTAATATTGGAAAAAATCTAATTTGAGAGTGCTTCTGGATTCAACTATGTATGTTTTTGTTTCAACGTTTTGAATCATACTCAATGATCTGTCATCAGGAAGAGGAGAGTTGAAGATTAGATGGTAGAATTGAGCTTTATAAAGCAGTTAGAGTAAGAAAGGAATGAAAAATGAAGGGCATGAGGTGAGGAGAGAAAAATAAAAATAAAACAAAAAAAAAGAGAGGAGAAAGTGAAATAAAAAGAGAGGATAAAGATACGAGAAAATTAGTGATAAAAACAGGGCATTGGAGCAACCATACAAACACACAAACCAACAAAAGCTAAAATTTTAAAATTACTAATACTAATACAAGTACAAATATCTATATATAAATACATACAGAAGCACATGTAAATGCATATAAGAAAATATTTAATTTAAACCTATAAATACATATATCCCCACACCCCAAGTATAATATACTATATTAAAAAGACAAATAAATGGAAAAAATACAAACAACTAAATAAAACAAACCTTTAGTAGGCATGAGTTTTCCACAATCCATGAATTAAGTATAGAGAATGCTTCTGGATTAAACTGTGTATGTTTTTGCAAAACAAACCTTTGTAAAACAATTAAAGTCAAGACCCAAATATACATAAAATAATAAGGGATGAGGAAAAAAGGCGCAAACACATTTATATACATGAACAACCAAATGTATAAAATTTGCAAACAAGTGAAAGAAGCAAACAAGAAAACAAAAAGATAAGACCCCTATCTACTGCATTAGGCAAAACCAAACCTATAAAAAGGAGAACGCCACGACTAAGAATGAAAATTTTAATCCGGCATAGACAAAAAATGCCCACACACATATTAACCTAGACATAACAACAAAAATAAATCAGATGATATATAATACAAATAGAAAAATAAACAAATACACAACAAAAATGTATGTAGATATATGATACAATATTAATTATATTATATGTATAAATATATTGTATAGAAAACCAAAACAAATAAAAATATACAAATGTAGGTATATATATAAATTTATGTATGAAGTGTATACAAATACCTATACCTATATATAAATGTAAGTAACGGTGTGTATATATATGTGGAGGTTAGGGTTAGGTTTTGTGCGTGATGAGCGAGTGAAGAAGAGGAAGGAGGTGAGGGTGGCAAAGGGACGGTTAGGGTTAGGTTTTGATGGCAGAGGGAAAAGCTATCGTTGCAAGCTTGACATTATACCTATTGCAGGGCCAAACATTTTTACAAGCAGCGGAGTGCGGTGGATATGTCAGTGTTTCGAAAGTGTTACGCCATCATCTCCAACAAACAGAATGGCCGCGAATGTCGTAGCAGAAATGGAGGCTGCAGATCGATGGCGTTACGGTTTTGAAACAGGACATATCCACGGCCCCACGCTGCTCCTATTCCTTCGTTGCCCTTTAATGAGAGCAATGCCTTCAACAAATGACCTTCACGCTCATGCGGTGGAATATGTCTCAATCTCAAATTGATGCGTCCAACACTTCAATCTTGTTAAATCAGGTTTTGTTTTGTCAGAAAATTTGCTTAAATTTCTATATTTTAAGACTAGCTGAAAATGTGGTCACTTGCACTAAATTTTCTGACCCTCCATGGAAGGTATGTTGGAGAGGTGGGTTCTTTGCCTTTTTTCGTTTTTGTATATGCATCACACACCCACATTACAACAATGTTCCTATCTAGTATGTTTTACTGTGACTGAATCAGATTTTCAGTTGTTAATATTGATAGCCAACTTGGATGAACCTCTGGAGATCCCTGTGTTGTATGATTGGGTTATGTTGTTGGTCTCTATCACAGGTGATATTTGGATCATGAAAGGTGAACGTATTCAATTTAGACTGCAATGCATGCAACATGTATTAACACAGTGCTTGTTTTGTATGTAGTCTAGGACTGCAGGAATTTTGGTGGACTTCTTAGAGCCATTTTCTGTATATGACAATGTCAGATGGGTGTTATTATCACCCATATTTTATAAATAGCCAATTACGTAATTGTAACTGTTAAAGTTTTAATCATCTAGCACATTCCTACAAAGGTTCAAAAATTTATCCTGGCAAATATTGGTATCATATCAAACATTGTAGTTCTGTCTACTGTTTGCAGCTGTGTTTGTGTTTTCTTTTGTTTGTTTTCTGAGACAATGGTTGACACAGTTAGTGGGTTTGTGTTTGAGCCCTAAGTTGGTTGGATCCCTTGCCGGAGAATTTAGCCCCAACCTTTGGACTTGGGTGTCATTATAAGCACGGTTAGCATTTGAGCCCTAAGCCTACATATTCAAAATATTAAGTAGATGGCATACCACTCTACGTTCAATTCAGTTCATAAAGAATCTCAACCTACAACTTCAATATGGGTTCTGGCCACGGGAAAGTTTAGGGGCTCTTCATCCCTAAATAGGGATTGTTTTGGTAATCTTTGTCCCAAATCAATAGTCCAATCAGTAAACATTATGTATAAACTTCCTCTAGATTTAAAATTTTAGTAAAAGTTCTTAGTCAATTTGTTGAGGTTTGCATCGATTCATTGGAATTTTTTAATCATTGTTATCTTATCTATGTAATATATGTTTTGATGATTTTCCAAATAATGAAAATTATGTCTAATATGGGATTTTATATAATCCTCTTTGGATTTAATCCAATTGTAAATTGTACTCAATATTTAGGAACCAGTTACTTTTACAATTGCTTACAATTGTTTCCTTTTGACATTGCTGGTGATTCATCTCACTTGAGTTGCCTTTGTTGACTAGCATAACATTTTTTTGTGTGTGTATTTTGATATAGAAATTTTTGTGGGTATGATAGGTTAGGTTGGAACAGAAGAATGTATGGTGCTAAGCATTTTATCTATTTGCAAGAACTAAAGTGTCTTATCTGAAAATATTCAACATTGTGGTTTGTGCATTTGGATGGATAATCTAGATACTATCTTAGACCTATGTAAATATAGGTCTAAAATGGTAGAAAGGAGAGAAAAAGTCTCCTCGTGAGATTTTGAAGCAATAAAATGTAAAAACTAAGTTCTATGACAACATCAAGACAATGGTTGCTTCATTTCACTTCACTTCACAGGCTCTTTCATTCCTAGTCTATCCAAATTGCCAAGGCTGACATATTTCTTTAGTTTTGGTGAAGTAAGATTTCTTTATGCTTTTGGATTGGATTTTGAAGAGTTAGTATCTATCACTACTTTATTAGATCAACTTGGTAACATGAGGTACACATGTTGACCTTTTGATCTTGTGCATGTTGTAGCATAGAAAATATCCTATAATTTACAAGTGTATCTTTTTATTGAACCTTTTCTTGTTTGTAATTTGTAAGATTTTCATTTAGTGAATAAAATGAAAGCCAATGATACCATTCATTATTTCTCATATTTTTAGACTTCAAATCATAAATTATTAGTAGAAACCCAAATTCATGGAAATGCAATCAAGACTTCAATGAATTGTGATACTTATCTCTCAAAAGGAATTCAAAGGACATGAACATTCATAGTGATGATATATTAATGTTTTTATTTTATTTTAATTTATGTTTTATTTATGATAATGATTTTAGTTGTCTCTAGTTCTCTTTGTTTTGTGAAACCTTTTTAGTTGCTATAAGGCTATGAGTGTTGCAAACTCTAGTGTCAACAGAACACTTCTAATTGCAAAGGTGAAAATTAATCATCATTTGCACATCTAAAACAATTTTAAATGCTATTAGTTCTATTACAAAGTTATTGATAACATTTAATGTAGGTGAAAAGTAACTAATCCAAATTCAAAATTTTAGGTGATAATATTAAGGGAGTTTTTAATAAGAAGAATGTACCAATACAATAATGTAGTACAAAATTCTCAAAACATTCTTAATGGGGTTTTGCAAAATATATCACTCTCTTTTGTGTTCCAAAACACATACCAAAAGATTACATTCCCTATATTTATTTTTTAATAATTATGGGACCTTTTGAAAATCCATACAAGGATTCTTTTATTTTTTTTAATTGTATGGGTAGTAAATGAGAGCTTACATTGTATCAAGGGCAAATCCCAATTATGGAATGCCCCCATTTTGTATTGGACTAATTTTATGTAAAACGATTCTTAATTTTTATATTGGACTAATTGTATAGAGGATATTGTTTCCATTCTTTTGTTTATTAGATTTGAACATCTCCACATTTAGTTGAAATCATTTTAGACCTAATATAAGGTTCACTCTATTTTTGTTTACTCTGAAGAGTACTAATGTTCCATTTTGTATCTTGCATAATTTTATGTAAAACTATTCTTAATTTTTATATTGGACTAATTTTATAGAGGATATTGTTCCATTCTTTTGTTTATTAAATTTGAACATCTCCACGTTTGGTTGAAATTATTTTAGACCTAATATAAGGTTCACTCTATTTATTTACTGTGAAGAGTACTAATATTCCATTTTGTATCTTGCATAATTTTGTGAAGAGTACTAATGTTCCATTTTGTATCTTGCATAATTTTATGTAAAATGATTCTTAATTTTTATATTGGACTAATTTTATAGAGGATATTGTTTCCATTCTTTTGTTTATTAAATTTGAACATCTACACATTTAGTTCAAATTATTTTATACCTAATATAAGGTTCACTCTATTTGTTTACTTTGAAGAGTACTAATGTTCCATTGAATAATATCTTAAATATTTTCTAAATGATTTTTTACACAAAGAGGACTAAGTTACATATACAAATAAGAGTGGTAGTGGCTGAGTGTAATGTCTATTAGTTGTTCACAAAAATTCTCCATCATGTAATTTTTTTTCTTACTTTCAAAATCATCTTATATATAACAAATTGGAGTTGAACTTCTTATTGAAATGATAGTGGAAATTATTTGAGTTGTGAAGTTAGGTTAATTTGATTCTCACACTGTTATAGGGATAGAAGGAAATGATTTTCATCTTCAAATTCATAAAATGTTGCAAATTTCACAAATTTTCTCATCAAGGTGTTTTCGGGGTAGTACAATAACAAATTTCATTTGGAGGTCATGAGCATTAGACCGTATTTTAGTAATGTTCATTTTTATTTTTATTTCACAATGTTAAGACTATTAGGTTTGATTTGTTATAGGATTAATAAAATCTTTGAAATATTTCATCTTTTGTTTATTACTATTTTCATTGTTGTTCTATGTTTTTTGTTTGGATTTAAGACTTTATTATATAAATACTTTTTAAATCTTCATCTTCAATATTCAATATCTAAGTTGAGTTTCAAAGTCTTTATATAACCTTTTTTTGCTAGTAAACCTAGGTTAGGCACCTAGGGTCTACAAAAATAGAGAATTGAAGGCTCAAATTTTTTTAACGAGTTCATGAGACCCATCTAGACTAAAATTACCAATCTTGATCTCGTCATCTAATATATAATAGAGAATCCTTTATTTCATGGGCATAGACCAACTATCAATCCTGATCTTATCATCTGATATAGAACATACAAGCCTTTATTCATGGGCATAGACCCCTTTTGACAAACTAAGACTTGCTAAATTGACACCACATAAAGAAGGCCATCACACCCATAAAACTATACTTGAACTTCATGGAATAATAACGTCTGATATAGAACATACAAGCCTTTATTCATGGCCATAGACCCCTTTTGACAAACTAAGACTTGCTAAATTGACACCACATAAAGAAGGCCATCACACCCAAAAAACTATACTTGAAATTCAAGGAATAATATAAAAAAACCATCTTTATGTTGGCCAAGCAAGTGCATGTGAACCAAGCCCGATCAAAGAAATCCCCAAGGAAATTTCACAAATTAAATCGTGAGCTAAACCCAAAGCCAATTGCAAATATATAGAATCCACATAACAAACACGCAACTAATTATCAATCTATTCATAAAGCATCTAAGCATATACCATATATGATTTTCATAACGAAAGCATCTTCCTACATAGCAATTATCAGCTTATCCCAACACAAAAATTACTTGGACTAACCCAACCTAAAACCTAACCAACATAGAGTCTCACAATAAGGGAAGGGGAAATTACAATGACCCTACCCTCATAGTAGTCACAAACACATCATCCAATGTTGAAAAGAGTAGACAACAAGGTGGCAAGGCAAATTACATAGGCCCTATTGAATCCCCATGAACACATTTGCACTTAGTAACTACATTTGTCAAACTTAGAAAGGAGATGGATTTTAACCAAATCCTCCACATCAAACATCCTCATAGAAAATATAATCATCAATCTTAGTATCAAGAGAAATTTTAACCAAGTAAGTTCCTTTGCTATCTCCTTCAAGCCTTTATACATGCAATTTAATTGTTCCTTCAGTATGTGAAAATGCTCAGGGTAGCAATTGAAGAAGATCTTAGCTTGATGCTCCACTTCATTAGTGTCATTATGACATAGGTAAGTGTAAAAATCCATTCGATAACATGGAGATGCAACTAAATGATTGGGCTACATAAAACTTTCCTCCTTCCTAATAATTGATCCAAGTCCAAGAGCAATTTGATCATAACACCACTTATCCCTACACAAGGTGTCCGATCCATCTCCTTGGACAATTCCAAAATCTTAGAACCTAGGTACATAGGTCTAATGGAAGAAGCCATCACTATGAAACACTGGAACTAGAGAGGATAAATCCAAAGAGGAATGTTAAAATTTTTAAAAGTTTCATTTCCAACTTATCAAATGCTATGAAACCACTTTGAGGAGTGCCTTGTACATCATTAATATGAGTGTAGGAGAAGCTTTAATGATAATGAAATCCCCCCACCTCTAATATCCTTAGGCTCTATAGCTTAACATTTCATAATTCAGACCCAAGCATGCCACAAAACCTATATAGATGTCCTTACAGGACACCATAACCATGTATACCCCTACCATCATCTTCTTATCACGATGACCCTTACCGTCCTCTCTATGGATAAAGCATTATCTCCTTTTATAGCCTTGATTATTAGTCATGTTTGGTATGAAAAGGGAGAATGATAATAAGCTAGAATATGAACTAGATCAAACCCTTTTCCATATAAAATTCAAGGACAAGGCCAAACCAAATCACTACCAAACAAAGGAGGTCTTAGCTATTGACCTTGAACTTCCATATGTTATGGATAAGATTTAACTTAGTTTGTTTCTCAAAACCCTAGGATAACAATGCATTAAAGCCCTATTTTTACAAAGATTTTCTTATAATGGAGAATATACGATAGAAACCTAGAAACTGATTGCATAGGGATAATTAGGTGAATGATAAAACTTGTCTCCAGAAAGCAAAGGTGTCGGAGGACCTCAGTGGTACCGCCCAGGTCTTGACTGAAGGAATTAGCCAAAGGTGCAAACTGGAAAGTTGCTCTAAATGTTGTCCTGATACAAGATCTAAACACAAAAAAGACAGAAGGACAAGGGTGGTTCTACCCAGGTCCTTGATGAGGGAATATCTTGAAAATGTCTTCAAATCCTGAAACCCTAACCTGCATTCAGTTTTCCTACTCTTGCTCCTATAACCTGCATGTACAAGAAGATAAAAGAGGCTTTGGGGGGTTGTGGTGTTTAGGGACTTGCTTCAATCAAATCTTGGGATAAAATTCAAGCTTCCCAACACCGTTTGATCATAGAGAGTGCGTGCCCTCATGAGGGTAGATGCTGAAAACAATGATAATACGATGATTCAAATGATGAGAAATAAATAATGACATCACCTTTGCGATGAGCCCTTAGAATGATGAAGATCCTTCAACTCCTAAGGATAGATGATAGCTCCATATCTGTAACAACACACAATAACAACACACAAATTTGTTCCAAAATCACAATGAATGCTCTTTACTTCAAGTTGTCAAGTTAGCTATCTCCATCTAGGTTAATAATGAACTAAAAAACACACATATATATGCTTTCCCACTTATACTTGAAAATTCAAACCAAAAGAGTCAACAAGGAGAAACCTCTAGAGAGACCTGTAAGGCCGACATACATTTGAATTTGATCCAACTGCCAAAGTCCTTTAGCCCCGTTTAGGTCTAGGATAAGCTAAATCAAGTGGCCCACATTCAAATTCCATCTTGGTGTCAGGGAACTTTGCATCGAGAGAAACATTTTGAAGATATAATGTAATTAAGGGACCTGGGAGCTAAAAAAGGAGGTAAAAAGACATGTGGACACTTTTTACTCCTTAACATTTAGCCCCCACTTTAATGTGTGTACGATCTTACAATCAGTGCACGCGTTAAAGTACAGTCAACAACACATTAAACACGTCAAACACTAGAGCCAGTAGCACACCCTAAGTTTGGAAGCCCATCTCTAGCTCCCAAGATTAGGCAAAAATAAGAAGACACTTGGCAATCACGCAAAACATGAAGAAAACAGTATAGAAGCACACACTATATAGAGAATACATGAACAAAGACACACAATACATGAAACATACAAATGTAGTTAAGAAATACACAAAGAATAGACATAATTAAATAATTACACAATGCTAACACGCAATGTGGGGAGCTCATCGCTACGTGCCACCATCAAAACACACGATGTGGGGGTAGCTTATCACTACGTGCCACCACAAAATACACAACATGAGGAGGATCTCATTGCTACGTGCCACCACAAAACACATAGAAAAACATACATAATACACGAGCATCGTAGAGTGTGTCATCGACCCATTATATGTCTTATACACAGCAAACATGGGCAATGGGGAGGAGCTTGTCGCCACGCTTCGTAATCTAAGATGCCAAACACACCTGATGGTGAGGTGCTCATCACCACGCTACAATGACTACCAAAAACATTCTTAAGGGTGACTAACTCAAGACCTGACCCTTCCTCCTGTGAGAGGACTTTTTCAAAAAAGATGTGCAACCACTCAAATGAATACACAACCCCGCCTTCTACAGAAGATCTTTCAAAAATGAGTCATGCAATCTCCTTGGAGATATACACAACTCCACCTGCATCACGGAGATGCCTTACAATGAACAAAAGTATACAACTCCACTTGCATCACAGAGATGCCTTATGGTGAAAAGGAAGCATGTGCACACATATTCAAAGGATACAACTCCACCTGCATCACAGAGATGCCTTATAGTGAAAAGGAAGTATACACAACACATTAATCAAAGTATACAACCCCTCCTACATCATGGAGATGCCTTATAGTGAAAAGGTAGTATACGCAACACACTTTATCACAATATCTAAGATATCTAAGCATTTAACACAATATATGCCCCCACTGTAACGTCCTGCCAGGAAACCCCAGAGAATAGCTCAACTATGATATACAAAAAGGATAATTTTTTTTAAGAAAAGAAATAACAAAGAAATGTAATTCATATTTATTCATAACATCAGGTTAAGCTTTATCCTCTAGAGATTCCACGACTGCATTACTACCAACTATTAACATGATCTAACCAACATTATGAATTAACTAACAACCATGGTTCATTCTAAATCTAATTACATCAATTGAATAGACACATACATTTCCATATTATAACGTCAGATAAGTGATAAAAGCACAACCACCCAACCATGTGGAACCCTAAGGTCCGCCCCCTGTGCTAGGAGATAACAATAAGGTTCCACTAAGAAAACAACCAAGAAGACAATAGGCTAATAGGTGCAATGACTACACATGACTCAAATACAACACTGGGCAACAAAGACATCACAAGCAACTTAAACATCACTTCTAGAGGCATTCACAAAACAAAGGGGAGAACACAACTAGAGAATGCTAGACTACATTAGGGATGAGTGTCATCGCATGGTCATAGCATGGGTTACCCTGACAGTCTCTAGCTAGACGTCAGCCCCCCATCCATGCGTTACCCTGACAGTCTCTCGCTAAGCGCTGACCCCCATATATGGCTATCCTAATAGTCTCTCACTAGATGCCGCCCCCATAGGGTGACACATGCAGAACCAACATTCCTTTTGCGAGGACAAGGAAGTTGATTTTGCCAACCACGACCTTCTCATCTCATCCTTAGCCTAAATGAGCACTACAGGCATGAGTGAGGCATCCAATTATCTTGATTAATGTGAAAACTACCCAATCCTCTAAATTTATTATTAAGTTATCACTAGATTAACAACTTCCACATTTGGGTTACCCTAGCAAGCCACTTTGGTCACTGACCCCACATTGAAAGCCACTCCCGCTTCACTGCATCTAGATTCTCAAAGCCCAAAACAAAACACAAGCATGAACTATCACATTTCTCATCATGATACATTTACAACACAAAATATACATCATTTCACATTACACAGAGCAAGGCATTACCCATCTTGCATAGTTATCATAACCACATGAATAGGTACACTGAGCAACGCATTATCCATCTTACACAATTATCATAACCACATGAATAGGTATACTAAGCAAGGCATAAACCATCTTGCACATATATCATACCAACATGAATAGGAAGCAATACTTCAAGAATGCATTTCATTCAACTCACATGATGCACACATAGCCAACCACCACTCAATCACACCCTCTTAGGCCTCTAGAAACCATTTCCCCAAATGACGCAAACACTTGACACCATTAAAACACAATGGTCACACATCACATCCACTTTCTAATGCACATCATAAACCAAGATCTCACAAATGCAACATATGGTCTGATGCACTAATAATGGGTCTTAAAGAATGTAACATTAATTCCAATCATGGTCAATCATCCAACAAACATAAAGTGAATCTATCTCAACAATGCAGAACAATATTATTCTAACTACTAGTAGCAGTTACTAATATGATCAAATGATATAAGTGTCCATGAGTATCAATATTTTAACTAATAATTCTCAAGACTTATTTTAATTTCATTTAATTAAAATAATTGCGAACAACATGCAAATAACCCTAAGGAATACAAATTAAACACAACAATTATTTACACTATTTACACTTATGTAGATTTCATTTATAATCTAGACAATTTTGTAAATACTATTAAATATAACTGTATAAGCAAGGCTAAAAGCCTATAATATTAGAATGCTATAAATATCTTACACTAGTTAGAATCCCAAGATACAAAACCCGAAGCTACAATGAAAGAACCTTGTTCTAAGTTTAGCTTGAGAGGAAAGAAATATAGAAAAACAAAACATTCCTATAGATCTAATATCTTCATCAAATCTACCACACTTTTAACCACATGAATATGATAGGATCAGCACAAAATGAATTTGTTGAGAAGGCTTTAGAAGCTACCAACAATGCAAAATGTGAAAGCATACATAGGGCACATAGACTGATTGGTAGAATGCCTCAAAGAGAGTCATGTGATGGAAAGCAATGATCGTAGGATATGCACAAAATGAATTTGTTGAAAAATCTCAAAAGAACCTAGTTTGAAAATATAGAGTTATTGGTTGCACAACTAATTGTTTTAACAGAGACGAAACAGGTGAGAGGTAGACAGTTACAAAATATTCATATCTCAAAAATGACAAACTGGGTATGACTAATTTTTGGATATGATTTAGATATTCAGGTTATGCACCATATATAAAACAATTAGAAAAACTCAGTTCTTAAAAATAAAGTTATGGCTAATGCAACAGACTGCTAAAACAGAGACGAAATGGGTGAGAGGTAGACAGTCACAAAATATTCATATCTCAAAAATGAGAAACTGGGTATCATTAATTTTTTGATACTATTTAGATATTCAAGTTGTAGACCATATATAAAACAATTAGCGAAACCCAGTTTCTAAAAATAAAGTCATGGCTAACACAGTAGACTACTAAAACAGAGACGAAATGGGTGAGAGGTAGACAGTCACAAAATATTCATATCTCAAAAATGAAAAACTAGGTATGGCTGATTTTTGGATATGATTTAGATATCCAGGTCGTACACCATATATGAAAAAATTAAAGAAACCTAGTTTGCAAAAATAAGGTTAGGGCTAACACAATAGACCGGGTTCAGAAAATGTAGAAGAAAATTCACAGAATATTTCACTAAATCTAATGCAACAATAAATCAGTTTCATATCTCAGTCCATACTTGGAATATTGCTTCAATCACATCTTCACAAATTTCCTAGCTCGCATCCATTTTTCCCCAAGTCTGTTCTTCTAGAAACTATGGTTTATGGTGCCAAAATAAAAATGAAAACTTCTTGAGAGAGAGAGATCCCCAAAACATAAAACATATCCTCCATTTGAAATGCACGTTCCCCCTCAAATTATGTCTTAAGCTTTCAAAAATAAAGTTAAGCATGCATAACCACCCCCATAATTTCTTCCAGAAGATTCTCTTTTTTTTACTTTCTTACAATTTGCTATTTTTATCCAAACAATAATATTATTGTTTGTTGTAATGGGACCTTATGTCATCTCTGTTCAATAGTTTCCAGTGGGTTTAAGGCACGCTCAGACCTGTCAATTCAAGTGGAGTTGATGCCTAATACCTGCAACCTGCAGCAACCAAAAAATGGTTGAACATATAGATGTATATATAATCATACAATCAAACACACCGTGAAAGGAAATCACAGCATAGCAGGGTACTCAGCATGAGTAATGCGACACTGTTCCTCTCACAAACACACGTCAAACAAGTAACCACATCACGCATAATAATTAGTATCTGATCAACTAGATAAGAAACATCATCAGATAATCATGTGATGCACATAATAAGATTGATCAACATAATCAATTAAGTCCATAAAGTTGTCATAACATATTCATAACTTAAGTAAATATCAGTGTTGCAACAAATATTATCAATAAAACATACTAACTGTCATATGAAACAACATGAGGATAATCAGGAATGTCACCAACATGAATGTAGTATCTACCAACATCATATAACATACAACATCAACTGTCTGACATACCCTAAATATTCCTATTATTTTACCTTCACTTTCATGCTCCTTAGCCAGACCACCTGCACATCCAAGGTGAGAATGGAGGGGCATTACACCCACCTTAAAGTGATCGCTCCTGCTTTCCAGTAGTAATCACATTTAAGGTAAGGTTGAAAACACATGAGGGAACAAGAGCTTTCGCAAAGCCCATGCCCCAAAGTGAGACATGCTTACAATTGCCGAATTATTCCCAACAATCACAATAGAAACACATCAATATCATTTGTTACGAACCATTAATCAACAATATGCATGTATACGAATGATCACGGAGATGAAAACAAACTTCGGTTAGAGAATCTAAGCTAAAATAACAACCAAATCAATATAGAAATAAGGCAACATGTCTTTCAAACAAACTAAGGCTATACTTACGAATTCGGAACTGAGTATAGCCATGAGGTTATACTTCAGTTATCTCAAAACTGAGTGTAACTACAAGGTGAGACAAAAGCATTCCAAAGTGCATAGCAACATATTTAGAGTATTGCAAAGGTTTGTTACAACAATTTCACAACACAATATATGATCACATCATGACACAAAGTGATTCTACTAGTCAAACATCAATAAAAAATTATCCCTCTCTTCATATATGGACTAGGTCCATTTTCTTGTTTTCTTGTTTTAGGGATGCACGATCCTTATCAGAAGTGTATATTTGTTGTCATCATCCGTTGACTAGTAGAGCCACAAATACAACAGAAGAATGAAATCATGAAAAATGAGAGAGGAGACAAAAGTGACATAGGACCACAATGTGGAAGGATGGCCCAAATCACCCTCCACAACATTATGCCCCCAAGGCACCACAAACAACAATTGCAACAAGAGAAGTGTACAAGAATAGAGAAACAAATAGAAGGAATGTCACAGTGTACGCAGTCCCCTTGTATCCTTCACCTTACAAGAGTATCAAGGGTCATCCAAGGAGACCTAAACAAACATTTAATACCACACATGAGAACACAACACAACAACATATATATACCTAAGAGGAGGCCAAACTCGTGAGCATCTTGGAGAGTTGCTCCATCAAATGTGGTGGAATGGGTGAGAAATTCATACCTGCAGTCGCGTGGTGCTTGATTCACAAGGTTTTGTATGTTTGAAATCTTTTGATGCTTGTGGGGAGGTGAATCATTACCTTTTTCGATAGACTTTGATGACTCATGCATTGTTGTTTTTCTTTCTTTGTTTAAGCATTCTCTTGCATGGATAACTTTTTCAGGGTTATCCTTCTCCATCAAGACGTCAACAATCTTTTTATTAAGTAAAGTACTGCGGTCGAGGAGGTTAGAGGAGGATGATGATTTCGTGGGATCTTTGTTAGATGCCAAGGTATCATTTGATGAATAAGTGTTTCTCTCAAAATATGCTTCTACATTTAAACAATAGGAAAAACCACGATTGTAATGATAACGGGGAAAATTGTCATAAGCTCCCATGAATTCAGCTAGTGTTTCATATGTTGAAGAAGTATCTAATGGGATATTTCCTAGTGGACAGTCTATGTCTATCATCTCAGGATATATTGAATTGATTATTGGACTTGTTGATATTGTGTTAACATTAAGAGTAGGATGATGGTAAGCTTTGGTAGGCTTCAAAGGATAGTATCTAATACTAGCTGAAGAGCTATGTGTAACAACTTCTAAGGGTACTTTGATTCCTTGTTGTTTTATGCCACAACCATTACCTACATAAATACAATTTTTGTAAAGGATTTGAAATCCATGACCATAGAGAGACACCATCTCTTTATAAGAAGGCGAGGCCTCATATGTCTCATATTCTGTAGTGTAAATAAGAGTATTGTCTTTATTTGTTACTAAAGAGACTTTAGGTTCCTTAGTATTTCCAAAGATTTTTTAGATGAGATCGAGGCAACTTTTGATGTTTTAGGGTTAGAAAGTTTATATTACCCCATAAAGCCATGAGTAAAATCTAATGAACCCCAATCGTCACCAAGAAGTGCATTCGATGGTGATTTAGAATCTTGCACAACATTATTTGTGGCAAGATGTATTTATGAATCAACTTTTAAGTTATCGAGAGGTTTCTAAATGATGGCTTATTTTTGCACCTCAGCTTGTAATCAACTTTCCAGATTCGGGTCCACTTCAATGGTTTGAAGTTTATTTGCACAAATAAACTTTATTGATCAATGAAGGGTAGACGAAACTACCCCCATGGCATGAATCCATAGTCTACCAAGAATGATATTATATGAAAGCGCACTGGGCATGACATGGATAAGGGTAGATAATGTCATAGATCTAGCCTTTACGATTAATGTTATGGTACCCAGTGATTGTCTACCAATGTTATCAAAGCCACAAATGTTAAGTTTACCGACTTTATTAAAGATGTGTGAATCTTGATTTTATGTAGCAAATCAATGCCACAAACATTGAGACCCAATCCATTGTCAATCATAGTTCACTTTATCAACTTTTTATTTATTATGAGAAGATTACAAGAGGGTCATATTGGTTTTGAACTTCAATTGATGGTAATTTGTGTTGTTGAAACAAAAAATCCATTTTTGTTGCATGCATATAGTCTAACAGAGTTGCTACATCATTTGGCTTAACAACAGGTGGTACAATCACCTTTTGTAAAGCTTCTTGGAGCATTATGTGGTATGAAAGTGATGTTTGTATGAGTTCCCATAGAGAGATCATAGCGGGAGTAGCACAAAGCTGCTTAACAAGGTCATAATCTCGACCAACATTATGAGTAAGACAAGGTGGTTGAGGAAGCATAGGTTGAGAAGTTGGTAAAGTGATCGAAATGTTTGACTGTTGTTTACTTTGTTTATTATTTCATGTATTGTATGTGTGAGCAACCACATTGTAGTTGGGTTGTTGTGACACATTTTGATACACTTTGATTTTCACTTCTTATATGTTTAGCGTAGTTATAAATGTAACGAAGAGGTCGAGAAGAATTCAGAAGATCTCTTATAGTGAGCACCAGTTTCATTTTTTCTTGAGGCACACGTGAGAATGCAGGTGGACAACTATTTTCGGTTTCATAGGTTGTTCTTGAGATCTTGGAACATAAATTGTGTTTACTAATCTTTGAAGGAACAATGGTTTTAGAGTCGTAGTGAAATGTTCCATAGAGATAAATTCATAAAGGGCTTCATCTAGCATATCAGAATCATCACTACTAAATGACTCATCATATGCATGAAAGTTTTGTAAAAAGAGATCAAACATTGTGACATATTCTACTTTATCCAAGGCTTGAAATTCACAATGTCCAATTGTAAAAAGTATGAATTTTGGAATCGAGGATGTGAAATGATGCAAGATTACTATGAAAAATCAAATTTCATGAATGTTTGATGCAACTAATGCATGAGAATTTTTAAAACCCTAACACAAAATTTTACCAAAATGCAAGCTTTTTGAAGGCCTAAATATGCATCTTTTTCAAAATTATGCAAGATTTTCAAATGAATATTGATAAATATGTAATAAATCAATGCAAGATCTTATTTGAATAGTCAATAAGATGCAAATGCTCGAAGCTTCTTGTTCACAAAAATGTTTATTATGAAAAAGGATAATGACAATAACTAGAATATGAACTAGATCAAACTCTTTTCAATATAACATTCAAGGAAAAGGTTGAGCGAAATCACTACCAAATGAAGGAGAACTTAGCTACTGACCTTGAACTCCTATATATTATAGATAAGATTTAACTTAGTCTTTTTCTCAAAACCCTAGGATAACAATGCATTAAAACCCTATTTTTACAAAGATTTGCTTATAATGGAGAATATATGACAGAAACCCAGAAACTGATTGCACAGGGATAATCAAGGGAATGATAAAACCTATCTCCAAAAAGAAGAGGTATCAGAGGACCTCAGTGGTACCACCCATGTCTTGACTGAAGGAATTAGTCGAAGGTGCAAATTGGAAAGTTGCTTTGAATGTTGTCTTGATGCCAGATCCAAACCTAAAAAAGGTAGAAGGACAAAGGCGGTTCCAACCACTTCCTTGATGAGGGAATATCCTGAAACTGTCTTCAAATCCTGAAAACCTAATCTGTATTTAGTCTTCCTATAGCTCTGTATTTTCTAAATCTCACTCCTGTAACCTTCACATAAGAAGATAAAAGAGGGTTTGGGGGTTATGGTGTTTAGGGGCTTGCCTCGGTCAAATCCCAAAATAGCATTCAAGCTTCCCAACACCATTTGATTAATAGAGAGTGCTTACCCTCATGGGGCATAGGATGAAAACAATGATAATGTGATGATTGAAATGGTGAGAAACAAACAATGATATCACCTATGTGATGTGCCCTTAGAATGATGAAGATCCTTCAAATCCTAAGGAAGGATAGATGATAGTTTCATATCTGCAACAACACACAAATATGCTCTATAATCACAATGAATGCTCTTGATGCTCTTTACTTCAAATTTTCAAGTAAGCTATCTCCATCTAGGTTAATAATGAACTCCAAAACACAGTTATATATGCTCTCCCGCTTACAATTGACAATTCAAACCAGAAGAGGCAACAAGGAGAAACCTCTAGAGAGGTGTAAGGCCGACATACATTTGAATTTGATCCAACCTAAAGGGAGGGACCTGGACAGTACCACCTTGGTCCTTTAGCCCTGTTTATTTCTAGGATAAGCAAAATCAAGTGGTCCACATTCAAATTCCATCTTGATGTTGGGCAATTCTACATCAGGAGAAATGTTTTGAATATATAATGCAATTAAGGGACCTAGGAGCCAAACAAGGAGGTAAAAAGACATGTGGGCACTTTTTACTCCCTAACAAGTCCAAGGGTCTTATTTGGAAACTTTTCATTCTAGGTCTTATGGGTCTTACCATGGGTTATCCTCTAATTTACTCCTTGATTGGCTACCAAATCTACTAATAAGTTCCCCTTTCTTTTCTTCTAATATGATCAAAAGAGATATCTTAAAAAAATTTCACTAGTTCCTTAGCCTCTAAAAGAAGAGTATCCAACATACATGAGATGTAACTTTGCTTCTTCATATAATTAATAATGATCTCATAATCTCCCTCCACTCTAAGATGCTTCCAATTCTATTTCATAGTTGTCCTGAGGCCCCATAGCATGGCCCTTTCCTAAACCACATTGTACATGAAAGGAAAAAAGAATATAACTTTGCTCATGCTCTTTCTAGGAAGCCTACTCTATTTCTACTTCTACTAGTCCTACTAATAAGAAGATTTCTATTATGGCAGAATAAGTTAAAAATGCATTTTCTACTGATCTCTTAGATGGGGATGTGAGACAAGATTGATTTGTAGTAGAATATGGTCTCATTCTCTATAAAAATAGAATCTTCCTAGTTCTTGAATCTTGAATGAAGGAGAAGATTTTAAGGGATTTTCATGATGCATCGTTAGAAAAACACATAAGATTATACAAGATCTATAGGAAAATTAGGGAAAGGTTTTCATGGAAGGGCCTAAAGAAGGATGTTCTCAATCACTTTATGGAGGGGCTAACTATGTATGCACACTTCTTTTTCATTCCTTCATATTTCAAAGCACATTGGGTTGTAGATTTCTTATTTAGAGATGTTTAGGCCAATGGATTACATAAAAATATCGTTAGTGATAAAGATAGTAGATTTTTTAGATCCTTTTTGTAAGAATTATTTTATTTGCCTGGGATAAAACTCACTCTTTCCACAAGCTATCATCAACAAATAGATGGACAAGTAGAAATAGTGAATAATTAGGTTGAAGGCTACTTGAGAAACTATGATACAACACTACCCACCACATGTCCATCAGTATATCTCCATCCATTGTATTTTATGGTTATGATGCATTAACCTTCACTAATTCAATATTCATAGATATCCCGGTGTCAACAGATAGTGACTTAGTGAAGTATAATTATGACATTGAGATCACTCAAAGAACACCTCCAACAAGTTCAGAATCAACAAAAAAATATATGCAAATCAAAACCGCATAGAGAGGTCATTTAAAGTGGGAGATATGACCTTCCTCTAAGATTGCAAACCTTATATGCAAACCCCCATCAAAATTAGTGGAATTGAAAATCTCAAACAACACTTTGATTTCCCTTACAAGATCTTGAGGAGAGTTGGTGAAGTTGCATCTAAGTTGAATTACTAGAATATAGTAGGATTCATAATTTTGTCCATCTGTCTCACCTGAAGAGATCCCTTGGACAACATATCACACTACTAGTGGATTTTCCACCATTGGATGATGACCCTACCATCATAAAAATCACAAGAGCATCATCCAATATTGAAAAGAGAGTAAACAATAAGGTGGTAGGGAAAATCACACAGGCCCTATTGAATCCCCACGATCACATTTGCACTTATTACATTTATCGAACTTAGCAAGGGGAGGGATTTCAACTAAATATTCCACATCAAACATCCTCATAATAAATAGAATCATCAGCCTTGGCATAAAGAGAAAGTTTGACCTTAAGTACCTTCGCTATCCTTCAAGCCTCTGTGCATGCAACTTGGTGTTCCTTCAGTATGTGAAAATACTCAAGGTAGCAATTGAAGAAACACAAGTCATGCAAATTTTGGAAATATTGATAGAAATATGAAGAAATATTTCCCCACACATTTACTAATCTTAGATGCATTAAGGAGGGATCTAGGATGATGAAAATTCAATTAAAAGAAGGTACAAAACCAAAGAGGAAAAGATCATATGTATTAAACCCTAACATGAAGACAAGAGTCAAAGCAAAGTTGGATGATATGTTGCAACTGATATAATCAAGTACATAGAAGATGCTAAATGGATTGGCCCTATGGTTGTGCAACATAAGAAAAAAGTGAGATGAGGATTTGCATTGACTTTAGGGAACTAAATAAGGCTTGTATCCATGATTCCATAGATTTCTTAGTCTTATGGATGTCATTAAAAGCTTTCATTTTATTTCATTTCAATTGAAGGGCTCCTTCACCTTTCCATACACATGTCCCCATGTTCTCTCCATTAGTTTCTCTATAACCATTGCTTTATTTTCTCTTATATTGTCCTTAGTAATATTTGGGCATTATACTCATGGGATCAACCCTACAATTATAGACTTGGCCCTTTCATATTCAAACTTTGGCCAACGTCTACCTATTCAATTACACAATATTCAATTTGCTAATGTATGAATCCCAACATTTCAAAAAAAAACAAAATATGAATCACCTAAGAAGGTTAGAAATTTAAAATACACATTGGGTTATGACTTGCTCATGTGACACCATTCAAAAATTGATTTATATTCACTCCTTTAAGCCACCAAGTCTAGGGCCTAAGTGTGAGAATATTCAATATTTTTGTATCCTCATGCTTGGAGACATGTCAATAAATAAAAGTTGATTAAATATAAATTCCCATTGTTTATAGCATAGACTGGAATTAATTTTCAATTTCAAATATCATTAACACATGTAAGGAGTGGGTTCATGTGCAAGTTGAAACACACACTGTGTATTTCAACCTGCAATTTTGTTCATCAACATTCTACTATGTAAAATATTTGTTCTTTTAATGTACAAATCCTAACATTTAAGAAAGAAAAATATGAATAACAACAATGATAAGGGTGAAAGCAAGAAGATGAGCATAAATTTCGTGGAAGTGTTCCACATATAGAAAATTTCAATTGGAATGAGAGCTCGAGCCTAAACAGGTGCCCATTTAGAAACGGGCACCTGTTATGAAATGGATGCTAGTAAATGGAATGGGTACGTACCAATTTGAAAATAGGTACTCATTTTTGAAAAGTATATATATTTTTTAAAAAATAGGCATGTGGCTTCATTTTAACAGCCATAGGCCATGAAACAGTAGGAGAGGAGATACCAAGAATGGGTACCCACATCACCTGACCCCACCGCCTACCTCCAGAACCTCCTCACCTCCTCCAGATTGGCTATCAGCTGTCCCAAGTTGGTTGCCCATAATTTTCTATTGTTTTTCATTGTTTTTTGTTTTGTTTTTGTTGCTTTTTATTATTTTTCACAATCTTAAATTATAAATGTTAAACCCTAAACTAAAAACACTAAACCCTAATTCATAAACCATAAACCCTAATTCATAAACACTAAACCCTATTTCATAAACTACCTAGGTCTTATAGAACTTCTAGGGTTTCTTTTATATAAGCTTAACAATAAATCTTTAGCAATGATATTTCAAAATCATTTGAAATTTCTATATAGACCTCAAGAACTACTTATACACTATAGCCATGTTCTTAGTCTTCATGGATTTCAATGTTCATGATGAGTCACATAGTCCTAAAACCATTTGTAAAACTCTTTTCATGAGGGCTTAGAACATACAAACACCTTCTATATATTAAATTTTATGGACACTTGTATAAGAATATAAAATTTAGACAATTGTCATAGGTTAGTCCTATGGGTTAAAGAGTCAGGGAGCTATGAGAATGCCCACATTCATATGACATAAGGTATAATAGAGACTTATCAAGTTTTAAGGATTGTCATACCTACCACTAAGAATGTCAAAGTTACCCTAGGAAAACAACTGACTCATGTCACTTCATAACATTTTATCAAGTTTAAGGATTGTCATAACAACCACTAAGAATGTCAAATTTACCCTAGGAAAACAACTAACTCATGTCACTTGATAACCTAGAGGGTTGTTATCTAAGGTCAATTAGGATCAGAGGGTTGTTATCTTAGGTCAATTAGGATCACTTAACAAATGTCAAGACCCAAATCATCTAATAGGATTGTCATTAGGATGGGGAACAAAGAAGATAGTCATAACATGATAAGGTAGTTACCAAGGTCCTAACAAAGTTCATTGCACCATAATCTAAATCTTAACACTGCCTCAACATTTATATGACCTAGAAGGACTGTCACATCATGCAAATCTAATCTCTTGTCCTTGCTATGGACTATTATGCATGATCATCCAAAGTAGTTGTCACTAGAAGAATAGGACCATAGGACTACCACAATAAGGATATAGTTGTGTTGCTCACAACAAGAGAGGACAATCATCCTAAACTAAGAAGAGAAGAAAATTAACAATTAAGAGACTATCATTAACGGTTGTCATGAGCATGTTAATGGACAATTAGTTTTCATATTAGTCATAACACTATCCTATTATTTACACAAAAGAAGATATAGCAATGAGAGGATAGTCATTGGAAAACCTATCTCAGTCCTAGAGTCAAGCACAGTCCCATCACACCACTAGATCTACCCCTTCCAAGGGACAAGCATTTCAACCATACAATCGAAAGAAAATGATATGTATCCTACGAACACAATCATTTGGTCATGTTGTAATCCTCTCTCCAAACTATGCAGGATCAGAATGGTGTTTGGATGAGCTCCACTTGGTGTCTGGTAGGTGAAATCAGCAGGTGAGACTCCTCCTTAGACAGTGCAAGACGACTGAACGGATCTCACCCATTCATTTTATTCATTGTTTTTCTCACTCTTTCACCATTTCTTCACATGCGTCATTCTCCTTCCAGCTATTTTTTTGGCGGGTACTCTCCTGAGGTGCCAAAATGGCTAGAAATGTTGTCTTGTGCCATAAAAAAATCATGCTAGAAAATTTTCTAAACTCGTCAGTTGTTCTCACACCGGGGAAAATACCATGTCAGAAAAATAAATATAGGGAATGTAATTTTTTGGTATGTGTTTTGGAACACAAAAGAGAGTGATATATTTTGCAAAGCCCCATTAAGAATGTTTTGGGAATTTTGTACTACAATATTGTATTGGTACATTCTCCTTATTAAAAACTCCCTTAATATTATCACCTAAAATTTTGAATTTGGATTAGTTACTTTCCACCTACATTAAATGTTATCAATAACTATGTAATAGAACTAATAGCATTTAAAATCATTTTAGACGTGCAAATGATGATTAATTATCACCTTTGCAATTAGAAGTGTTTATGTTGACACTAGAGTTTGCAACACTCATAGCCTTAGAGCAACTAAAAAGGTTTCACAAAACAAAGAGAACTAGAGACAACTAAAATCATTACCATAAATAAAACATAAATTAAAATAAAATAAAAACATTAATATATCATCACCATGAATGGTCATGTCCTTTGTGAGAACTCCAATTCCTTTTGAGAGATGAGTATCACAATTCATTGAAGTCTTGATTATATTTCCATGAATTTGGGTTTCTACTAATAATTTATGATTTGAAGTCTAAAAATATGAGAAATAATGAATTGTATCATTGGCTTTCATTTTATTCACCAAATGAAAATCTTACAAATTACAAACAAGAAAAGGTTCAATAAAAGATACAATTGCAAATTATAGGGTATTTTCTATGCTATAGCATGCACAAAACCAAAAGGTCATGTCACCAAGTTGATCTAATAAAGTAGTGATAGATACTAACTCTTCAAAATCCAATCCAAAAGCATAAAGAAATCTTACTTCGCCAAAACTAAAGAAATATGTCAGCCTTGGCAATTCAGATAAAGACAAGAGGAATGAAAGAGCCTCTAAAGTGAAGTGAAATGAAGCAACCATTGCCTTGAAGTTGTCATAGAACTTAGTTTTTACATTTTATTGCTTCACAATTTCCCGAGGAGACTTTTTCTCTTCTTTCTATCATTTTAGACCTATATTTACATGGGTCTAAGATAGTGTCTAGATTATCAATCCAAATGCACAAACCACAATGTTGAATATTTTCAGATAAGACACTCTAGTTCTTGCAAATAGATAAAATGCTTATCACCATACATTCTTGTGTTCCAACCTAACCTATTATACCTACAAAAATCTCTATATCAAAAAACACACCAAAAAAAAATGTTATGCTAGTAAACAAAGGCAACTCAAGTGAGATGAATCACGAGCAATATCAAAGGGAAACAATTGTAAAGGTGACTGGTTCCTAAATATTGAGTACAATTTACACTTGGATTGAATCCAAAGGGGATTATATAAAATCAAATATTAGACATAATTTTCATTAGTTGGAAAACCATCAAAACATGTATTACATAGATAATGTAACAATGATTAAAAAAAAATCCAATCAATCCATGTGAGCTTCAACCAATTGGCTCAAAAATTTTACTGAAATTTTAAATTTAAAGGAAGTTTATACATAATGTTTACTGATTGGACTATTGATTTGGGACAAAGATTACCAAAACAATCCCTATTTAGCAATGAAGAGACCCTAAACTTTCCCGTGGCCAGAACCCATATTGAAGTTGTAGGTTAAGATTCTTTAAGAACTGAATTGAGCATAGAGTGGTATGCCATCTACTTAATATTTTGAAAATGTAGGCTTAGGGCTCAAATGCTAACCCGTGCTTATAATGACACCCAAATCCCAAGGTTGGGGTTAAATTCTCCAGCAAGGGATCCAACCAACTTAGGGCTCAAACACAAACCCACTAACTGTGTCAACCATTGTCTCGGAAAACAAACAAAAGAAAACACAAACACAGCTGCAAAGCAAACAGTAGACAGAACTACAATGTTCTATATGATATCAATATTTGCCAGGATAAATTTTTGAACCTTGGTAGGAATGTGCTAGATGATTAAAACTTTAACAGTTACAATTACGTAATTGGCTATTTATAAAATTGGGTGATAATAACACCCATCTGACATTGTCATATACAGAAGATGGCTCTAAGAAATCCACCAAAATTCCTGCAGTCCTAGACTACATACAAAACAAGCACCGTGTTAATACATGTTGCATGCATTGCAGTCAAAATTGAATACCTTCATCTTTCATGATCCAAATATTACCTGTGATAGAGAGACCAACAACATAACCAAATCATACAACACAGGGACCTCCAGAGGTTCATCCAAGTTGGCTATCAATATTAACTACTGAAAATCTGATTCAGTCACAGTAAAATATACTTGATAGGAACATTGTTGTAATGTGGGTGTGCGATGCATATACAAAAACGAGGAAAGGCAAAGAACCCACGTCTCCAACCTCCCTTCCATGGAGGGTCAGAAAATTTAGTGCAAGTGACCACATTTTTAGCTAGTCTTAAAATATAGAAATTTAAGCAAATTTTCTGACAAAACAAAACCTGATTTAACAAGATTGAAATGTCGGACGCATGAGTTTGAGATTGAGACATATTCCACCGCATGAGCGTGAAGGTCATTTGTGTTGGTGTAAGCCACACCCGGACTGATGATGGACTGGTCCAAGAGGGGCCAGTAGCTCAGTGGTAGAGCACTCCAGCAGCAAATGGAAGGTCCTAGGTTCGAGTCCTAGCTGGTCCATGTCTCAACATGGTATCAGAGCCAGGCCAGGCTAGGAGCCCCAAGCACACGAGAGGTGTGGCTTAAGGGGGGGTGTTGGTGTAAGCCACACCCGGACTGATGATGGACTGGTCCAAGAGGGGCCAGTAGCTCAGTGGTAGAGCACTCCAGCAGCAAATGGAAGGTCCTAGGTTCGAGTCCTAGCTGGTCCATGTCTCAACATGGTATCAGAGCCAGGCTAGGAGCCCCAAGCACACGAGAGGTGTGGCTTAAAGGGGGGGTGTTGGTGTAAGCCACACCCGGACTGATGATGGACTGGTCCAAGAGGGGCCAGTAGCTCAGTGGTAGAGCACTCCAGCAGCAAATGGAAGGTCCTAGGTTCGAGTCCTAGCAACGAAGGAATAGGAGCAGCGTGGGGCTGTGGATATCTTGTGTTTCAAAACCGTAACGCCATCGATCTGCAGCCCCCATTTCTGCTACGACATTCGCGGCCATTCTGTTTGTTGCAGATGATGGCGAAACACTTTCAAAACACTGACATATCCACCGCACTCCGCTGCTTGTAAAAATGTTTGGCCCTGCAATAGGTATGACATCAAGTTTGCAACAATAGCTTTTCCCTCTGCCATCAAAACCTAACCCTAATGCTACCGTCCCCTCCTTCCTCTTTTCCACTCGCTCATCACGCACAAAACCTAATCCTAACCTCCACATATATATATATACACACGTGGACACACTTAATACATTTGTATTTTTTTATTTGTTTTGGTTTTCTATGCAATATATGTATACATATAATATAATTAATATTGTATCATACATCTACATACATTTTTGTTGTGTATTTGTTTATTTTTCTGTTTGTTGTTTTCTTTTCTTTTTGTAGGGTGCACTCCTCTCACACACATATGTATATCTATATATACTTATGTATTGGTTCTTTATAGACTTAATACTTATATTAATAAATACTAGTATAGGTGTGTATTTTTAGTTTTTGCCAAGGAAACTATAGGCGAGGCCTATTCCTAACTAGGTATTAATAATTCTTGAGAACTAAATATATTATTCTATTTAAAAAATATTTACCTATTGCTATTGTATAGATGCAAATATTTTAACAAAACATATTTGAAAATTTATTTTTATTCAATCTAATTGGCAGAAAACTTTCACCCGATAAGGGCAATTATTGCAGATCATCAACATTTAAATTATAAAATTTTGTATGAATACTGGAAATAATTTCATGCATTGCTTTCATTTTCTCAAAAATTGTGCAAATATAACATATGCATTAAACTCCTTAGGCAACCATTCTTCATATTTTTTTATGTTCTTGATACCCAAACATTGCAGAATCTAAGGCCATGACTATTTTCAAATGAATTTGTTTTGTTTATAGGATGCTATTCCAGTTGAAGTTGTGCAAATATTGTTGGCAAAAAAGTCAACGTCCCGGGTTTGAATCCCCTCGGGTAACGCTGAGGGGGGGATTGTTGGCAATAAAGTTAGGTCTGAAACAAATCATTTTTTGGTCTTGTTTTAGTTTTCAAACTGCGATACTAGAATTCTTTTCACTAGATAAAAACATAACTATCTTCTTCTTTAAATTTATGCAGCAAGAGATCAGCCCAACAATCAGAACAAAGTATCTTTCTTCATTTCTTTGCATTAGGTTTTTATCTACTTGATTATTTAATTTTTAGGTTTTTATCTAGTTGATTATTAGATTTCTACACTGCCTATCAGATGTTATTTATTTCATGTCTATTTTCTATAGTTTTTTTTTCTTTTTTTCTTGTATTGACTAACTTTAACACCTTGTAGGGGAACTTCATGGCTCCACTAGAATAGAAAAACCCATGGAGCTTGACCAAAAAAGAGAAAAAAAAGTATGCTCATATCTGTCATTACGTTATCTGCCATCTTTTCAGATAATGCATTTAGGGCATATGTTTATGGGGCTTGATGCCTATAATACTTATTTTTTCTTCTATTTTACTTAATGGAATTCTAATTCTAGCTATTCTTTCATGCATAGAAGGATTTTCCTTTCATGTTTCCTTTAGATTCTAATGGGATGAGAATATTATTTTTTGGCCTCTGCCTATGTTTCTACCAAACTTTGTATGTATCATATTGTTTTCTGGAAACACATTTCTTATTGGTGTTTATTCCATTTCTAAAGTTTTTTTTGGATGTTTTCTCTAGCTCTGAGATGAGCTAAAACGAACTATTACCATTAACAAAACTGATAATATACACATCATTTTGTTTTATGGATATCTTTATATTTTTTCTAATTTTCTTCGACACTCAATAGTAATTCAAGTTGGCTTTTTGCTATTCTTGTTGAATGCAAAAATCTAGTAAGCCAAGCTAGCAACTCTATTTTCAGAAATGGTCTATATTTTGAAGCTATTTTATCATTCTACTATTTCTTTTAGAGGCATTTTTAAAAAGATCGTGAAATTTCTATTAGTTAAATCTAAGCCAACTATTTTTTGATGTTTATTTAAAAATTTACCCTAACGTAACTATTGTTAATATGTCCATAAAATGTACAATCTTTTAAAATTTATTTAAAATCAAGTTTTTCTTTTACCCTAACCTATAATGCACATTCTAAATAGCTAATATTTTCACATTTACTTTAAACTTAAGTTTTACCCTAAACTGTAATGCACAAACTGAATAGCTAATTTATTCAAATTTCTTTTCGAGTTACAACTTTAAACCTAGTAACATAAATATGGTTGAATTATGAATAAAATGCAAAATCGAAACCACTATCTATTTCACATTTACTTTAAAATTTTACCCTAAGGTCCATATTTCTAAATTGCCAATAAAATGAACAAATTGTAGAGATGATATTTTAACATTTACCTTTAAATTTTTGTTCTAAATTTTTATCTTCCAAGTAAATATTATTAAATTATCCATAAAATGCAAAATCTAAACCACTATGTATTTCTCATTTACTTTAAAATTTTACCTTACTATAAATATTCCCAGATTTTCATCAATGAAATTTTACCCGAATATAAATATTTCAAAAATTTCAATAAAATACACTAACTAAATAGATAATCTTTTCACATTTACTTTTAATTATAATTTTAATCCCAAAAAATAAATTTAATTAAATTATTAACAAAATGTAGAACCTAAACCACTATTTTTTTAATTATCTATAAAATATACAACCTGAACATTTGATCTTTAAGCTTTACTTTAAAATTATAGTTTTAACCATAACATAAAAACACGTTAAATTTTTTTCATATTTTCTTTTTCATCTTACCCTAACACAAATATTGTTAAATTAACCATAAAATGCAAATCTAAACATATTTATTTAAAAATTTACAAAACTACAATTTGAGTCATTTTGTGAAAATTATGGTATTAAGGTGCAAAGAATAGTTCCTTATACTCTTCAACAAAATGGGGCGGATGAACAAATGAATAGAACTCTTTTAGAAATGGGGTTTGGTTGTTTCTTGTGCTGCATATATTGTGAATAGAATTCCCACTAAAGCCCTCCCAAATATCACCCCTGAAGAAACTTGGAGTGGTAGAAAGCCCCACATTAGGTATTTTAAAGTATTTGGATGCATTGCTTGGGCACACATTCCTGATGAAAAGAGAAAAAAGTTAGAACCAAAGAGTCATAAGTGTTTGTTTGAGGGTTATAGTGAAGAATCAAAGGCTTATAGGTTATATGATTTGACAACAAGAAAGGTCTTTGCAGGTAGTGATGATGAAGAAGGTGACATTTCAGCTAGACAAAAGCCAAGGAGTGTTGAAGAAATATATCGACAAGGCTCAAAGATCCAAGGAGGGAATGGTAGTGCTCGCATGGCCAAAGTATTACAAGTAAATGACCCAATCTCATATGAGCAAGCTAGATGAAAGAAAGAATGGGAGAAATCCATAAAAGAGGAATATGATGCATTGATAGAGAATAACACTTGGGAACTTGTACCCCGTCCCCAAGATAAGAATGTTATTGGTTGCAAATGGGTTTACAAAACAAAATTTAAATCAGATGGTGCTATAGAAAAATTCAAGGCTAGATTGGTTGCTAAGGGGATCAATCAAAAAGAGGGTGTTGATTATGAAGAAACATTTTCTCCTGTCATTAAAGTGAATATAGTTAGAATTATTCTTTCTTTGGCTACAATTCTTGGGTGACATATTCATCAAATGGATGTCAAAAAAACTTTCTTAAATGGAGATTTATATGAAGAAATATATATGGATCAACCACCAGGTTTTGTAGATCAGCAACATCCTAATCTTGTTTGCAGATTATAGAAGTCACTTTATGGTCTTAAACAAGCACCACGAGCATGGAATGAGAAGATTGACAGGTATTTTCAGCTTCATGTATTTAAGAGATGTAAGTTAGATCCAAATGTTTATGTGAAAAAAGTTCAAGATGATATTCTTCTTGTTGCAATCTATGTAGATGATTTACTCATTGCTAGACCGAATATTGCATTAATCAATGATTTAAAAATAGATCTTAAGAGGCATTTCATACGAGTGATTTGGGTGAACTAAACTATTTTCTTGGATTACAAGTTTTTAGATTACATGATGGATTGTTCATCTCACAATCAAAATATGCTTTGGACCTTTTAGAAAAGTTTAACATGCTTGAATGCAAGCTAGCATCTACCTCATTTCAATTCGGAGTCAAGCTTACTAAAGAATGTAATTCCAAGAGTGTAGATGCCACTTTATATAGACAGCTTGTTGGTAGCTTGGTTTATGTAACTCATACTAGACCAGATATTTATTTTGCAGTCAATCTAGTATCTAGATTTATGTAGGCACCTAAACAAAGTCATTGGTTGGCTGCTAAGAGAATTTTACGATACATCCATGGAACCATACACTTTGGAATCTACTATGGCTATAAGTCTTCAATTTCTTTGGTTGGATTTACTAAATCAGATTGGGGTGGTGATATAGATGATCAAAAATCTACTGGTGGTTATGTTTTCAATCTTGGATCAGGCCCTATTACATGGAGCAGCAAAAAAATAAACAACTACATCCTTATCTTCATGTGTAGCAGAATATAGAGAAGCAAAAGAAGTAGGAAATGAAGTAGTTTGGATTCAAAATCTTCTATTTGAGATTGGTTTTCTACAAAGTTCAGCCGGCACTGTGTATTGTGACAATCAAAGTACCATACAAGTTGCCAACAATCCAGTTTTTCATGCTAAAACAAAGCATATTGAGATTGATGTTCACTACATTCAAGATCTTGTTCAAGCATCTATTGTCAATCTTCAATTTTGTCCAAGTGAAGAACAAGTAGTTGATATATTCACTAAGAGTATGACTAAAGCAAAATTCTTAAAATTAAGAGGAATGCTTGGTATGTTAGAGGTGAACATTAAGGGGGGATAGTAGTATAATGTTCCCCTCCTTTGTATTTTCCCTCTCCTTTGTATTCTCTTTGTATTATTCTAGCCAATCTTAAGGGGGGATGTTAGGGATAGTTAAGATTGTCTAGAAAAGGACAAAATATTTCTAGAATTCTTCCAAAAAATATTCTAGGTTATCTAGAAAGGAAGAAGCTTCCAGCTATTTTAGAAAAGAACTTTCCAAGGAGAAGCTTCCAACTATTCTAGAAAGGAATTATTGTAGGATTTTAGAGTTATCTAGAAAGCCAGAAGCTTCTAGGCTTCAAAGCTTCTGTAGCTATATATATGTGATTAGAGACAGTTGTTGGATATAGCATTTTAGATGTAATGTAAGCTAGATAAATATATTTCTAAGTTATCTAACTCTGTTTTGCCCTGTTTTCTCTTAGTCTATTATTGTTGTTCTATTTTTTATTGTCTTGGGGCTGTTTTTTACATGAAAATCCAGAATTTATTTATTGCTGGAAGAGAATGGTATCAAGGAATATGTGACCACTATTGTACTTGTACCTACAGATGCAACACAACGCTTAGCATATAAGAAGGAAGATGCCAAGGCGAGGAGGATGATTCTTAATGGTGATAAGGATCATATTCTTTCACATATTGTAGAGTTATATATAGAGAAGACAATGTGGGATGCCATTCTTAATCTATACCAGAATGCTACCATTAACCAGAAGCTGATTCTAAGAGAAAAGTTGAGGAATACCCCGATGAACAAGGGAGAAGACATTACAAGTTACCTCGCCAGGCTTAGACTTGTTAAGAATGAGTTGGCAGCTATTGGAGATAAACCAAATGATGACAAGCTAGTACGAATAGCCCTGAATGGGTTTACTAAGCAGTGGGATGTCTTTGTCCAAGTTATTAATGGATGAGACACCTTACCGAGTTGGGATCGACTATGGGGTGACTTCACTCAGGAGAAGCTTAGACTAAGTCTTGTCAGTGGAACTAGCAGTAATAGTTAGAAAAGTGATTTGGAACAGGAAAACATTACCCTAGCAGGAAAAGAGAAAGCGAAGAAGGGGTTTGGCAAAGGATCAAATCCAAAAAGTGAGAAGAAGAAGGACTTATCTAAGATCAAATGCTATGGCTGTCATGAGTTTGGCCACTATGTTAGTGATTGCCCACAAAGGAAGAAAAATGAAAAGAAAGGTAAGAAGCAGACGGTAGCTTCAGTAAATGTAGATGAGCTTTCTAGTAGAATGGAGGATGAGTTTGCACTCATAGCTTGCCTAACTAGCTCAACCTCACAGGGTGTTTGGTATATAGATAGTGGGGCATCATTTCATATGACAGGAGTTAGGGAGTACTTCTCCAGCTACAAGGAGGAGAAAATCAGATTCCAAATTCAGATGGGCAACTAGTCCAAGTGCAATCCAGTTGGGAGAAGGACTGTTCTATTTCAGAGGGAGAATGGCAAGCCTATTTCCATTCATGATGTGTTAAATGTGTCAGGATTGGGCATGAATCTAATTTCCATATCTGTCCTTTAGGATAAAGGCTACAATGTACTCTTTAGAGGGGCGCATGTGTTAATCAAGCATAAGAATTAGAAATCACCCATAGCTATTGGAGTTAGGAGCGGTCTACTTTATAGGTTGCAATTTGATACTCCTAAGGCACTAGTGAGTAGCAGTAATCCTAGAGATCAATGAGAGCTATGGCATAGGAGGATGGGCCATATAGATCATAGAGCATTTAAATTGCTTCATAAGATAGTGACAGGTGTTCCAGAGGTGAGCACAGAGCATGATGATGTATGTAAGGGATGTGTGTTGGGGAAGTTTGTGAAAATACCTTTTCCAAGGAGTGACACCAGATCCAAGGGGATTCTTGATCTAGTAAATTCAGATATATGTGGACCAATGTCAATAAAGTCTCTCAGAGGATACGAGTACTTTGTTACTTTTAATGATGATTTCTCTAGGAAGACCTGGATATACTTCTTGAAGACCAAGGATGAAGTCTTCAGTCACTTCCAAGAGTTCAAAGCTCTTGTGGAGAATTCGACAGGCAGGAAGGCAAAGATTCTTCAGTCTGACAATGGAGGTGAGTACAAAGGGAAAGAGTTCCAGGAGTTCTGTACTAGGGAAGGAATCAAGAGAGAGTGGATTGTTCCTTACAACCCACAGTAGAATGGGGTTGTTGAGAGGGAGAACTATTCTATATCGGAGGTAGCAAGGGCTATATTGTATGACCAACATATGCCACATTACTTATGGGTAGATGCATGCAATACATCAGTATACATACAGAACAGGGTTCCACATAAGGTATTAGGCAAGATGACACCAAAGGAGCCATTCTCAAGGAAGAAGCCAGATGTCAGTCACTTCAGGATATTTGGGAGTTTGGCATTTTGTCACATTCCAGGGCCTACACGTTCCAAGATAGATCAGATTGCAGAGAGAGGGTACTTTGTGGGGTACAGTGAGACCTCAAAGGCATATCGAATATTTATTCCAAGGACCAGGAGGATTATAGTTAGGCATGATGTCAAATTCATGGAGGACAAGGCATATAGGAGGTCCAGAGATTTGCCAACAGATGATCAGAATGAGCAGCCCAAAGAAGCTCCAAGGATTGTTCAACTAGAATAGGGGCAGCGAAGCACCAGTACATTTACTAGTACAAGCACAGGCTCAGGTGTTGAGAGTTCACAGAGTATGGAGCAACAGATACAACAAATCCAAGAGATGCATCAAGAAGATATGGAGTTTGATATTTCATCCTCTATAGTTGACAGGAGGAACCGTGAGGTTCAATAGACACATAGGGATACTCAGGAGTTTGTGGGAGCTCCTAGGATGAGTAGTAGACAGCAGAAACAACCAGCCAGGTATAATGACTATGGCTTTGGTTAGTCAGTTGGTAGATAACGAGCCTTCCATCTATCAGGAGACTATATAGTAACAGGTGTGGCAAGATGTGATGGTTGAGGAATATACCTCAATAGTGCAGAACGATGTGTGGGAGGTTGTACCTAGACCGACAGATAGGGCAGTGGTTGGATCACGTTGGATCTATAAGATTAAGCATGGTGCAGATGGTAGCATCAAGAAATACAAGACAAGGTTCGTGGCCAAGGGGTTCTCTCAAGAGGGAATAGACTATGAGAAGACATTCACTCCAGTGGCCAAGTATACTTCTATATGAGCCGTAATCTCACTTGCAGCACATATGGGATGGCAGATCCATCAAATAGATGTCAAGATGATATTTCTTTATGGTGAATTGGTAGAGGAGGTATACATAGAACAACCAGAGGGCTTTGTAGCACACAGCAGTGAAACCCACGTGTGCAGATTGAAGAGAGCTTTGTATGGACTCAAGCAGGCTCCCAGGGCGTGGTATGAGCGCATTGATAGATACTGCATTGAAATCTTGAAGAGGTTTGAGATGCAGGATTGCAGAGCAATGTCTACACCTATGATCATGATTTGGAAGAAGGTAGACTCATCCAAGGAAAAGGATGTAGACCCCACCTTATACAGGAAGTTGATTGGATCTCTCATGTATTTGGTCAACACTAGGCTAGATATATCCTTTGCAGTAAAATCTCTTAGTCAGTTTATGGTTGAGGCAAAGAGAGTGCATTGGACAGCGGTAAAGCATGTGTTGTAGTATTTGTGTGGTAAAATTGAGTATGGGATCAGATATTCTCGAGGTGATGGTATCAGATTGATAGGTGATACTGATGCAGATTGGGCAAGTAGAATAGTGGACAGGAAAAGCACTTCAGGGTGCTGCTTTAGTTTGGGATCAGGAGTTGTGTCTTGGTATAGCAGGAAGCAAAACTTTGTGGCTCTAAGTTCTACAGAAGCAGAATACATATCAGCTAGCATGGTAACATGTGAGGCTATATGGCTTCAGAAGTTGTTGGTAGCCTTGTTTGGTTAGAGGGTTGAGACTATGGTGATACACTGTGACAATCAAAGTTGCATTAGATTATTTGAGAATCCAGTGTTTCACGATAGGTCTAAGCATATAGACATTAGGTATAATTTCATCAAGGATTTTGTACAGTGGAGGATTGTTCAACTATAGTATATACCTATAGATTAGCAGGTAGCAGACATTTTGACAAAGGCATTAGGGAAGATGAAATTAATCTTCTTCAGAGACAAGTTGGGTGTTATGCAGAACACCTTCCTCGCTAAGAGGGAGTGTTAATTTTAAAGTAGGTCAGATAGGTGTTCTAGTGTTAGGTGGTGATTACAAGGCTAGAAACACAACTGGAATTTAATTATCTCCATACCTAGAAAATTGATTTCTCTAAAGATTTCTAGACATTAGGGTTTGTTAGAGTCTAATTAATCTTAGACATTGATTGAGATTAAATCATGGCCATTGGTTTTCAATGAGAAGATTATAAAAGAGGATCAATGGGCATTTGGAGAGCACAGATCTTAAAAACATTTAAAGTGATAGCAAATAAATAAATTTGCAATAATAGCAAATAGATTTGCAGTGAGAGCAAGGGCACAGTGATAGCGTTGGAGATAGCAACAGTAGAATTTTTGCAGGAGAAATTGGGAGAAGAATTTTCAGAGGAGAATATTGCAAGAGCTCTGCCAATAGGAGGCAAGCAGTTTATGTATCTCTTGATTTGTTGAAAATTAATAAAATTCCTCATCTCCAGTACTGGTTTTCCCTTCGAGGTTTTTCGAGGGACAATTTGTCCAAAATATTGTGTTCATTATTTTACATATTTTATTCTTCTATCTCCGTGATTATTTGTGAAGTTGCTGCTGTATTATTTTTCAATATTTGCTCTGAATTAATTTCTGGAGGTCAAATAATCTATATAAGATAGGAGATTAATAATCAATAGCTGCAATAGAATTTTCACATAATTGTCCATAGAAATACGAGATTTGAATGACAATTTTTATATTCGCATTTACTTTTTAGTAAAGTTGTGCCCCTAACATGTAATTTGGATTTGTTTCAGGAGGAGCCGACATGGCTTTGTGGTAGCCCTCGCAAGGTGAATTCGACGGCTGTATGAGGCACATTGGGATGGGAACTCCCGTAGAAGATCCAGTCCTTACAAATCCTCCTAGACTATTTTTTATTGTTTGATTCTAGAATATATTTTAATAATACATTTTCATTTTACACTTGATTGCGTGGTCTGTAAAAGAATTTACAATGCATATATTCAAACTAAGATTACCCTATGCAGTGCCTATGGTTATGGCAGAAATCTAACATTAAATGTAGAATCCAAGTTTTTCAATTTTTAGTATTCAATGCAAATATTACAACACTGTCAACTCTAACTTAAACCCAAGAATTAACAAATTTCAAGATTATTATAAAGTTATTATATTATCAACATTGTTGCTAAAACTAAGCAAACACAACAAATTAAAACACAACTATTCATGAACATTTTGGCAGAAACTTTGCTACTTTGCAGCTCTTGTTATTAGATTTGTTTTATTTTTGTGTTATATAGTACTTATAATTTAATTGATATTATATTATATCAATATTGTAAGTTTGTGATATTGTATTATGTATCCACATATACATTTTTGTTGTGTAATTGATTATTTTTGTGTTTGTTGTTTTCTTTTTCTTTTGTAGGGGGCACTCCTCATATATATATACATATATATATATATATATATATATATATATATATATATATATATATATATATATATATATATATATATATATATATATATATATATATATATATATATATATATATATATATATATATATATATATGCTTTGGTACATGTATAGACTTAATACTTATATTAATACATATTAGTATAGGTGTGTGTATTTTTAGATTTGTTTTGTTTTATGTGTTGTATATGTATGTACTTATAATAATATAATTGATATTGTATTATATATCATTTGATTTATTTTTGTTGTTATATCTATGTTTATATGTGTGTGGGCATTTTTTGTCTACGCCCGATTAAAATTTTTGTTCTTATTTCATGGGGTTCTCCTTTTTATAGGTTTGGTTTTACCTAATGCAATAGATAGGGGTCTTATCTTTTTGTTGAAGCCAATCAAAATATATATAGCCCACCCCGGCTGCTAGTATAGTTGTTCTCTATTGCTCACTGTACTTCCTTTTGGTATGTATCGCCCCCTTCCCCTGGAACTCTAGATTCCAAAGATCCACCAGATGAGAAACTCCATTCTACATTGCTGCTGAGTCGTCGGACTCCTCCCCCAAATCTAGTTGTGCATTGCATCGGGGAAATTCTGCCTGAGCTAGGCAGATAGATAGACTCCTTTCGCGCCACTAAGAAAGAACAGGGAACAAAATTATTAGACCCATATATAATAGTAGGGTAGTGCTCTGGGTACTTAAAGTCCACCCACTACCAACCAACATACATCATCTGGCTGGGTCTTGCTGGTATCAACAACTGGATCGATCCCATGGAAATGGGAATAGCAACACGCTATGGCTCTTGGTCCAACTAATGTCTGCCCCTATTCATCCATATCCATACATGGTTGCACAAGACAAGATGGGAACACAGTCCTAGACTGCAGTGAATAGATCAGATCGAGAGGTCATTCTGTCCCTTATCCCCAATGGGAAGAAGATGGGTAATCCGTTTACAATGTTACTCTGATCTGACCCAGATGGCAAGCAATCCCAATCTGCTTTCAGCAAAGGAAGGAGACAGCACTTTGTTTGCTTCTCCACCAAGCACGGGAGTTTCGAGATTGCTGTAGGTTGGTGGCCACCCAAGGAAACTCTGATTCGATCCGCTGGCTGGGAGGCACCTACCTCATCCCAATCGCAAGGATATAGCATTTTGGATGTAATGCAAGCTAGATAAATATATTTCTGAGTTATCTAACTCTGTTTTGCCCTGTTTTCTCTTAGTCTATTATTGTTGTTCTATTTTTTATTGTCTTGGGGCTATTTTTTACATGGACCTCCAGAATTTCTTTATTGCTAGAAGAAAATGGTATCAAGGAATATGTGACCACTGTTGTACCTGTACCTACAGATGCAACACAGCTCTTAGCATATAAGAAGGAAGATGCCAAGGCAAGGAGGTTGATTCTTAACGGTGTTAAGGATCATATTGTTTCACATAGTGCAGAGTTATATACAGCAAAGACAATGTGGGATGCCATTCTGAATCTATACCAGAATGCTACCATTAACTGGAAGCTGATTCTTAGAGAAAAGTTGAGGAATACCCAGATGAACAAGGGAGAAGACATTACAAGTTACCTCACCAGGCTTAGACTTGTTAAGGATGAGTTGGCAGCTATTGGAGATAAACCAAATGATGACAAGCTAGTACGAATAGCCCTAAATGGGTTTACTAAGTAGTGGGATGTCTTTGTTCAAGTTATTAATGGATGAGACACCTTACCGAGTTGGGATTGACTATGGAGTGACTTCACTCAAGAGGAGCTTAGACTAAGTCTTGTGAGTGGAACCAATAGTAATAGTTAGAAAAGTGAGGTGGAACAGGAAAATGTTACCCTAGCAGGAAAAGGGAAAGCAAAGAAGGGGTCTGGCAAAGGATCAAATCCAAAAAGTGAGAAGAAGGACTTGTCTAAGATCAAATGCTATGGCTGTCACGAGTTTGGCCACTATGTCAACGATTGCCCACAAAGGAAGAAAAATGAAAAGAAAGACAAGAAGTAGATGGTAGCTTCAGCAAATGTAGATGAGCTTTCTAGTAGAATGGAGGATGAGTTTGCACTCATAGCTTGCCTAACTAGCTCAACCTCACAGGGTGTTTGGTATATAGACAATGGGGCATCATTTCATATGACAAGAGTTTGGGAGTACTTCTCCAGCTACAACGAGGACATCAAATTCTAGATTCAGATGGGGAACAAGTCCAAGTGCAATCTAGTTGGGAGAGGGACTGTTCTATTTCAGAGGGAGAATGGCAAGCCTATTTCCATTCATGATGTGTTGTATGTGCGAGGCTTGGGCATGAATCTAATTTCCGTATCTGTCCTTCAGGATAAAGGCTACAATGTACTCTTTAGAGGGGCACATGTGTTAATCAAGCATAAGGATTGGAAATCACCCATAGCTATTGGAGTTAGGAGCGGCCGACTTTATAGATCACAATTTGATACTCTTAAGGCACTAGTGAGTAGCAGTAATCCTAGAGATCAAGAAGAGCTATGGCATAGGAGGATGGGCCATATACATCATAGAGCACTTAAATTGCTTCGTGAGATAATGACAGGTGTTCCAGAGGTGAGCACAAAGCATGATGATGTATGTAAAGGATGTGTGTTGGGGAAGTTTACGAAAGCAGCTTTTCCAAGGAGTGACACCAGATCCAAGGGGGTTCTTGATCTAGTACATTTAGATATATGTGGACCAATGTCAACGAAGTCTCTCAGAGGATATGAGTACTTTGTTACTTTTATTGATGATTTCTCCAGGAAGACCTAGATATACTTCTTGAACACCAAGGATGAGGTCTTCAGTCACTTCTAGGAGTTCAAAGCTCTTGTGGAGAATTTGAGAGGTAGGAAGGTAAAGGTTCGTCAGTTAGACAATGGAGGTGAGTACAAAGGGAAAGAGTTCCAGGAGTTCTGTGCAAGGGAAGGAATCAAGAGAGAGTGGACCATTCCTTACAACCTGCAATAGAATGGTGTTGCTGAGAGGAAGAATCATTCTATATCAGAGGCAGCAAGGGCTATGTTGTATAACCAAGATATGCCATGTTACTTATGGGTAGAGGCATGTAGTACAGCAGTATACATACAAAACAGGGTTCCACATAAGGTATTGGGCAAGATGACACCAGAGGAGGCATTCTCAGGGAAGAAGCCAGATGTCAATCACTTCAGGATATTGGGGAGTTTGGCATTTTGTCACATTCCGGGACCTACATGTTCCAAGTTAGATCAGACTGCAGAGAGAGGGTACTTTGTGGGGTACAGTGAGACCTCAAAGGCATATCAGATATTTATTCTAGGGACTAGGAGGATTATAGTTAGGCATGATGTAAAATTCATGGAGGACAAGGCATATAGGAGGTCCAGAGATTTGCCAGTAGATGATCAGAATGAGCAGCCAACAGAAGCTCCAAGGATTGTTCAACCAGAATGGGGGCAGCGAAGCATGAGTATAGTTACTAGTACAAGAACAGGCTTAGGTGCTAAGAGTTCATAGAGTATGGAGCAACAAATACAACAAATCCAAGAGATGCATCAAGAAGATATGGAGTTTGATATTTCATCCTCTATAGTTGATAGGAGGAACCGTGAGGTTCAACAGACACATAGGGATACTCAGGAGTTTGTGGGAGCTCCTAGGACAAGTAGTAGACAGCGGAAACAACCAGCCAGGTATAATGACTATGTGGCATTGGTTAGTCGGTTGGTAGATAGCGAGCCTTCTAGCTATCAGGAGGCTACACAGCAATAGGTGTGGTAAGATGCGATAGTTGAGGAATATACCTTAATAGTGCAGAACGATGTGTGGGAAGTTGTGCCTAGACCGACAGATAGGGCAGTGGTTGGATCATGCTGGATCTATAACATTAAGCACGGTGCAGATGGTAGCATCAAGAAATACAAGGCAAGGTTCGTGGCCAAGGGGTTCTCTCAGAAGGAGGGAATAGACTATGAGGAGACATTTGCTCCAATGGCCAGGTATACTTCTATACGAGCCGTAATCTCACTTGCAGTACATACGGGATGGCAGATCCATCAAATGGATGTCAAGAGGGCATTTCTTAATGGTGAATTAGTAGAGAAGGTATACATAGAAAAACTAGAGGGCTTTATAGCACACAGCAGTGAAATCCACATGTGTAGATTGAAGAGACCTTTGTATGGACTCAAGCAGCTCCCAGGGCGTGGTATGAGCGCATTGATAGATACTTGCAGGGAATCGGCTTTGTGAAGAGTGAGGCGGATGCTAACCTCTACTACTTGGTGGTTGGGGGTGAAGTTCTCATTCTTGTTCTATATGTGGATGACTTATTTTTAGAGGCATTTTTAAAAAGATCGTGAAATTTCTATTAGTTAAATCTAAGCCAACTATTTTTTGATGTTTATTTAAAAATTTACCCTAACGTAACTATTCTTAATATGTCCATAAAATGTACAATCTTTTAAAATTTATTTAAAATCAGGTTTTTCTTTTACCCTAACCTATAATGCACAATCTAAATAGCTAATATTTTCACATTTACTTTAAACTTAAGTTTTACCCTAACCTGTAATGCACAAACTGAATAGCTAATTTATTCAAATTTCTTTTCGAGTTACAGCTTTAAACCTAGAAACATAAATATGGTTGAATTATGAATAAAATGCAAAATTGAAACCACTATCTATTTCACATTTACTTTAAAATTTTACCCTAAGGTCCATATTTCTAAATTGCCAATAAAATGAACAAATTGTAGAGATGATATTTTAACATTTACCTTTAAATTTTTGTTCTAAATTATTATCTTCCAAGTAAATATTATTAAATTAGCCATAAAATGCAAAATCTAAACCACTATGTATTTCTCATTTACTTTAAAATTTTACCTTACTATAAATATTCCCAGATTTTCTTCAATGAAATTTTACCCAAATATAAATATTTCAAAAATTTCAATAAAATACACAAACTAAATAGATAATCTTTTCACATTTACTTTTAATTATAATTTTAATCCAAAAAATAAATTTTATTAAATTATTAACAAAATGCATAACCTAAACCACTGTTTTTTTAATTATCTATAAAATGTACAACCTGAACATCTGATCTTTAAGCTTTACTTTAAAATTACAGTTTTAACCCTAACATAAAAACATGTTAAATTTTTTTCATATTTTCTTCTTTATCTTACCCTAACACAAATATTGTTAAATTACCCATAAAATGCACAATCTAAACATATTTATTTAAAAATTTACAAAACTGCAATTTGAGTCATTTTGTGAAAATTATGGTATTAAGGTGCAAAGAACAGTTCCTTATACTCTTCAACAAAATGGGGCGGATGAACAAATGAATAGAACTCTTTTAGAAATGGGGTTTGGTTGTTTCTTGTGCTGCATATATTGTGAATAGAATTCCCACTAAAGCCCTCCCAAATATCACCCCTGAAGAAGCTTGGAGTGGTAGAAAGCCCCACATTAGGTATTTTAAAGTATTTGGATGCATTGCTTGGGCACACGTTCCTGATGAAAAGAGGAAAAAGTTAGAACCAAAGAGTCATAAGTGTTTGTTTGTGGGTTATAGTGAAGAATCAAAGGCTTATAGGTTATATGATTTGACAACAAGAAAGGTCTTTGTTAGTAGAGATGTAAAGTTTGATGAGCTTTTGCAACTTATTCCCACTTCCTCTCACTCTACAATGGCAAATGTTTCTAATTTTTTAGATATTTTAGAAAGAAATGAAGCCAATATTGATCAGGATGAAGTGAGCACTACTGATGATGATAATACTATTGAAAATGAAACAACTATGGAACCATACACTTTGGAATCTACTATGGCTATAAGTCTTCAATTTCTTTGGTTGGATTTACCAACTCAGATTGGGGTGGTGATATAGATGATAAAAAATCTACCGGTGGTTATGTTTTCAATCTTGGATAAGGCCCTATTACAGGGAGCAGCAAAAAAACAAACAACTACATCATTATCTTCATGTGTAGCAGAATATAGAGAAGCAAAAGAAGCAGGCAAGGAAGTAGTTTGGATTCAGAATCTTCTATTTGAGATTGGTTTTCTACAAAGTTCAGCCGGCACTATGTATTGTGATAATCAAAGTACCATACAAGTTGCCAACAATCCAATTTTTCATGCTAAAACAAAGCATATTGAGATTGATGTTCACTACATTCAGGATCTTGTTCAGGCATCTATTGGCAATCTTCAATTTTATCCAAGTGAAGAACAAGTAGCTGATATATTCACTAAGAGTATGACTGAAGCCAAATTCTTAAAATTAAGAGGAATGCTTGGTATTTTAGAGGTGAACATTAAGGGGGGATAGTAGTATAATGTTCCCCTCCTTTGTATTTGCCCTCTCCTTTGTATTCTCTTTGTATTATTCTAGCCAATCTTAAGGGGGGATGTTAGGGATAGTTAAGAATGTCTAGAAAAGGACAAAATATTTCTAGAAGTCTTCCAAAAAATATTCCAGGTTATCTGGAAAGGAAGAAGCTTCCAGCTATTTTAGAAAAGAACTTTCCAAGGAGAAGCTTCCAACTGTTCTAGAAAGGAACATTGTAGGATTTTAGAGTTATCTAGAAAGCCAGAAGCTTCCAGGCTCCAAAGCTTCTGTAGCTATATATATGTGATTAGAGACAGTTGCTGGATATAGCATTTTAGATGTAATGCAAGCTAGATAAATATATTTCTAAGTTATCTAACTCTGTTTTGCCCTGTTTTTTCTTAGTCTATTATTGTTGTTCTATTTTTTATTATCTTGGGGCTGTTTTTTACATGGAAATCTAGAATTTATTTATTGTTGGAAGAGAATGGTATCAAGGAATATGTGACCACTATTGTACCTGTACCTATAGATGCAACACAACACTTAGCATATAAGAAGGAAGATGCCAAGGTGAGGAGGATGATTCTTAATGGTGTTAAGGATCATATTCTTTCGCATATTGTAGAGTTATATAGAGAGAAGACGATGTGGGATGCCATTCTGAATCTGTACCAGAATGCTACCATTAATCGGAAGCTGATTCTTAGAGAAAAGTTGAGGAATACCCCATTGAACAAGGGAGAAGACGTTACAAGTTACCTCGCCAGGCTTAGACTTGTTAAGGATGAGTTGGCAGCTATTGGAGATAAACCAAATGATGACAAGCTAGTATGAATAGCCCTGAATGGGTTTACTAAGCAGTGGGATGTCTTTGTTCAAATTATTAATGGACGAGACACCTTACTGAGTTGGGATCGACTATGGAGTGACTTCACTCAGGAGAAGCTTAGACTAAGTCTTGTCAGTGGAACCAGCAATAATAGTTAGAAAAGTGATATGGAATAGGAAAACGTTACCCTAGCAGGAAAAGGGAAAGCGAAGAAGGGGTCTGGCAAAGGATCAAATCTAAAAAGTGAGAAGAAGAAGAACTTATCTAAGATCAAATGCTATGGCTATCACGAGTTTGGCCACTATGTTAGCGATTGCCCACAAAGGAAGAAAAATGAAAAGAAAGGGAAGAAGCAGACGACAGCTTCAGCAAATGTAGATGAGTTTCTAGTAGAATGGAGGATGAGTTTGCACTCATAGCTTGCCTAACTCGCTCAACCTCACAGGGTGTTTGGTATATAGACAGTGGGGCATCATTTCATATGACAGGAGTTAGGATGTACTTCTCCAACTACAAGGAGGAGAAAATTAGATTCCAAATTCAGATGGTGAACTAGTCCAAGTGCAATCCAGTTGGGAGAAGGACTGTTCTATTTCAGAGGGAGAATGGCAAGCCTATTTCCATTCATGATGTGTTAAATGTGCCAGGCTTGGGCATGAATCTAATTTCCATATCTATCCTTCAGGATAAAGGCTACAATGTACTCTTTAGAGGGGCGCATGTGTTAATCAAGCATAAGGATTGGAAATCACCCATAGCTATTGGAGTTAGGAGCGGCTGACTTATAGGTTACAATTTGATACTCCTAAGGCACTAGTGAGTAGCAGTAATCCTAGAGATCAAGGAGAGCTATGGCATAGGAGGATGGGCCATATACATCATAGAGCATTTAAATTGCTTCATGAGATAGTGATAAGTGTTCCAGAGGTGAGCACAGAGCATGATGATATATGTAAGGGATGTGTGTTGGGGAAGTTTGCGAAAGGAGCTTTTCCAAGGAGTGACACTAGATCCAAGGGGGTTCTTGATCTAGTAAATTCAGATATATGTGGACCAATGTCAATGAAGTCTCTCAGAGGATACGAGTACTTTGTTACTTTTAATGATGATTTCTCTAGGAAGACCTGGATATACTTCTTGAAGACCAAGGATGAGGTCTTCAGTCACTTCCAGGAGTTCAAAGCGCTTGTGGAGAATTCGACAGGCAGGAAGGCAAAGGTTCTTCGGTCAGACAATGGAGGTGAGTACAAAGGGAAAGAGTTCCAGGAGTTCTGTACCAGGGAAGGAATCAAGAGAGACTAGATTGTTCCTTACAACCCACAGTAGAATGGGGTTGCTAAGAGGAAGAATTGTTCTCTATCGGAGGTAGCAAGGGCTATGTTGTATGACCAATATATGCCATGTTACTTATGTGCAGACGCATGTAGTACAACAGTATACATATAGAATAGGGTTCCACATAAGGTATTAGGCAAGATGACACCAAAGGAGGCATTCTCAAGGAAGAAGCCAGATGTCAGTCACTTCAGGATATTTTGGAGTTTGGAATTTTGTCACATTCCAGGGCCTACACGTTCCAAGTTAGATCAGATTGTAGAGAGAGTGTACTTTGTGGGGTACAGTGAGACCTCAAAGGCATATCGAATATTTCTTCCAAGGACCAGGAGGATTATAGTTAGGCGTGATGTCAAATTCATGGAGGACAAGGCATATAGGAGGTCTAGAGATTTGCCAGCAGATGATCAGAATGAGCAGCCATAAGAATCTCCAAGGATTATTCAACTAGAACAGGGGCAGTGAAGCACCAGTACATTTACTAGTACAAGCACAGGCTCATGTGTTGAGAGTTCACAGAGTATGGAGCAACAGATACAACAAATCCAAGAGATGCAGCAAGAAGATATGGAGTTTGATATTTCATCCTCTATAGTTGACAGGAGGAACCGTGAGGTTCAATAGACACATAGGGATACTCAAGAGTTTGTGGGAGCTCCTAGGATGAGTAGTAGACAGCAAAAACAACCAGCCAGGTATAATGACTGTGGCATTGGTTAGTCAGTTGGTAGATAACGAGCCTTCCAGCTATCAGGAGACTATACAGTAACAGGTGTGGCAAGATGTGATGGTTGAGGAATATACCTCAATAGTGCAGAACGATGTGTGGGAGATTGTACCTAGACCGACAGATAGGGCAGTGGTTGGATCACATTGGATCTATAAGATTAAGCACGGTCCTGATGGTAGCATCAAGAAATACAAGACAAGGTTCGTGGCCAAGGGGTTCTCTCAGAAGGAGGGAATAGACTATGAGAAGACATTCACTCCAGTGGCTAGGTATACTTCTATACGAGCCGTAATCTCACTTGCAACACATATGGGATGGCAAATCCATCAAATTGATGTCAAGACAGAATTTCTTAATGGTGAATTGGTAGAGGAGGTATACATAGAACAACTAGAGGGCTTTGTAGCACACAGCAATGAAACCCACGTGTGCAGATTGAAGAGAGCTTTGTATGGACACAAGCAGGCTCCCAGGGCATGGTATGAGTGCATTGATAGATACTGCATTGAAATCTTGAAGAGGTTTGAGATGCAGGATTGCAGAGCAATGTCTACACCTATGATCATGAATTGGAAGAAGGTAGACTCATCCAAGGAAAAGGATGTAGACCCCACCTTAAACAGGAAGTTGATTGGATCTCTCATGTATTTGGTCAACACTAGGCCAGATATATCCTTTGCAGTAAACTCTCTTAGTCAATTTATGGTTGAGCCGAAGAGAGTGCATTAGACAGCTGTAAAGCATGTGTTGCAATATTTGTGTGGTAAAATTGAGTATGGGATTAGATATGCTCAGGGTGATGGTATTAGATTGATAGGCGATACTGATGCAGATTGGGCAAGTAGTACAGTGGACAGGAAAAGCACTTCATGGTGCTACTTTAGTTTGGGATCAGGAGTTGTCTCTTGGTACAGTAGGAAGAAAAACTTTGTGACTCTAAGTTCTGTAGAAACAGAATACATATCAGCTAGCATGGCAACATGTGAGGCTATATGGCTTCAGAAGTTGTTGGTAGCCTTGTTTGGTCAGAGGGTTGAGACAATGGTGATACAATTTGACAATCAAAGTTGCATCAGATTATTTGAGAATCCAGTGTTTCATGATAGGTCCAAGCATATAGACATTAGGTATCATTTCATCAAGGATTGTGTACAGTGGAGGATTGTTCAACTATAGTATATACCTACAGATCAGCAGGTAGCAGACATTTTGACAAAGGCATTAGGGAAGACAAAATTCATCTTCTTAAGAGATAAGTTGAGTGTTATGCAGAACACCTTCCTCGCTAAGAGGGAGTGTTAATTTTAAAGTAGCTCAGACAGGTGTTCTAGTCTCAGGTGGTGATTACAAGGCTAGAAACACAGCTGGAATTTAATTATCTCCATACCTAGAAAATTGATTTCTCTAGAGACTTCTAGACATTAGGGTTTGTTAGAGTCTAATTAATCTTAGCCATTGATTGAGATTAAATCATGGCCATTGGTTTTCAATGAGAAGATTATAAAAGAGGATCAATGGGCATTTGGAGAGCACAGATCTGAAAAACATTTAAAGCGATAGCAAATAAATAAATTTCCAATAATAGCAAATAGATTTGCAGTGAGAGCAAGGGCCCAGTGATAGCGTTGGAGACGGCAACATGGAATTTTTGCAGGAGAAATTGGGAGAAGAATTTTTGGAGGAGAATATTGCCAGAGCTCTGCCAGTAAGAGGCATGCATTTTATGTATCTCTTGATTTGTTGAAAATTAATAAAATTCCTCATCTCCAGTACTGGTTTTCCCTTCAAGGTTTTTCCAGGGACAATTTGTCCAAAATATTGTGTTCATTATTTACATATTTTATTTTTCTATCTCCGTGATTATTTGTGAAGTTGCAGCTGTATTATTTTTCAATATTTTCTCTAAATTATTTTTTGGAGGTCAAATAGTCTATATAAGATAGGAGATTAATAATCAATAGCTGTAATAGAATTTTTACAGAATTGTCCATAGAAATACGAGATTTGAATGACAATTTTTATATTCGCGTTTACTTTTTAGTAAAGTTGTGCCCCTAACATGTAATTTGGATTTGTTTCAGGAGGAGCCGACATGGCTTTGTGATAGCCCTCGCAAGGTGAATTCAACGGCTGTATGAGGCACATTGGGATGGGAACTCCCGTAGAAGATCCAGTCCTTGCAAATCCTCCTAGACTATTTTTTATTGTTTGATTCTAGAATTAATTTTAATAATACATTCTCATTTTACACGTGATTGCGTGGTCTATAAAAGAATTTATAATGCATATATTCAAACTAAGATTACCCTATGCAGTGCCTATGGTTATGGGAGAAATCTAACATTAAATGTAGAATCCAAGTTTTTCAATTTTTAGTATTCAATGCAAATATTACAACACTGTCAACTCTAACTTAAACCCAAAAATTAGCAAATTTCAAGATTATTATAAAGTTATTATATTATCAACATTGTTGCTAAAACTAAGCAAACACAACAAATTAAAACACAACTATTCATGAACATTTTGGCAGAAACTTCGCTACTTTGCAGCTCTTGTTATTAAAATTATTTTGTTTTTGTGTTATATAGTACTTATAATTTAATTGATATTATATTATATCAATATTGTAAGTTTGTGATATTGTATTATATATCCACATATACATTTTTGTTGTGTAATTGATTATTTTTGTGTTTGTTGTTTTCTTTTTCTTTTGTAGGGGGCACTCCTCATATATATATATATATATATATATATATATATATATATATATATATATATATATATATATATATATATATATATATGCTTTGGTACATGTATAGACATAATACTTATATTAATACATATTAGTATAGGTGTGTGTATTTTTAGATTTGTTTTGTTTTATGTGTTGCATATGTATGTACTTATAATAATATAATTGATATTGTATTATATATCATTTGATTTATTTTTGTTGTTATATCTAGGTTTATATGTGTGGGGCATTTTTTGTCTACGCTTAATTAAAATTTTCATTCTTATTTCATGGGGTTCTCCTTTTTATAGGTTTGGTTTTACCTAATGCTAGTATAGTTGTTGTCTGTCGCTCACTGTACTGCCTTTTGGTATGTATCGCCCCCTTCCCCTGGAACTCTAGATTCCAAAGATCCACCAGATAAGAAACTCCATTCTACACTGCTGCTGAGTCGTTGGACTCCTCCCCCAAATCCGGTTGTGGATTGCATCAGGGAAATTTATACATATTGTTTTACATCATTTTACATCTATAGATCTTGAAAATTTTTGAAAAAAATTTCATTCTAAGGCTCGCATTAGGTCATAATTTGCATTAATTTCATTACATTTCATCAAATATCTAATTTTTACATCAAATATGATATAAATTACATAAATTCATAATATTACAATCTTTGCATTGCATTTTCATGTTAAAATTGCTAGGGTTTGATTGAAATTTTGTATTTTTCTCATAACCTAGTGATTACAAAAACTAGGGTTTGTACCTAAAATCTTGTTTCAAATTTTACTACTCATATTAGGCACTCATTCAAATCTAATTTTGTTTGTAGTGTTGCATTCTTGTGTGTTTTTGCATTCATATCTCAAAAATTTGCACTTACATTTAGCTAATTTCAACAAAAACTAGCATTTTCACTTAATCATCCTTAAAATTACACTTGCATTGAGCATTGTAGGACTTTAAAATCATTTTCAGATCTGAGCTGAGTTTTTTTGCATAAGCTTCCTCTTAATAATAAGCTTCCTCTTAACAATGTGGGCCACCATAATCCTGCCAACATCACTTTATTGTTGTTCGCTCATTGGAGTTATGCCCTTCTAATATCCCCTCACGGGCATATCTTAAGATGTTTTCCCATTCATGTTGAAGCACTACTCTCCTTATAATATCACCTCTTCCTATAATATGTAATTCTCCTTCAATTAAGATGTATGATAGTGACCACTACAATAGTTTATTCCTTTCATTTTTGGAGATGATCTCTAGGAATTGGCCTATGGATAGTAACTGTGCTACTTTAGTGAGCTCCTCTAGTACTACATTTACTCTAAATAAATTTAAGCTACTCAGTTCATCATCAAACTCCTAAAAGAGTAACACCATCTACAAATTTTACTTGTATCACTAGTGTATTCATCAAGTATTTTAATTGCGTGTGGTTGGTAAAGAAATTTTTTAGTGCATAAACCATTGTTAGAGCCTTTGTTGTTGCATAATTCATTAAGAAACACTAGAGTTGGAGCCTTTGTTATCTAATTTTTAAGTGTATCAAATTCCTCCTAGAGTTGTTCTATCCATTGAAATGTTTTATACTTTTCTGACTATTTAAGAGGTGGTCGATTCAAAATTATTTCTACCTTCAATGGGTCTACCATAAAGCCTTGCCTACATATAATGTGACCATGAAATGTTCCAAATGGTATCACAAATAAACATTTCTTAAGATTGGATGAGATTTAAAAGCTTTTGTATCTTTCTAGCATCGTGTGGAGTACTTGTACGTGATCTTTAATCAGTCTGTACTAAATACTACAAGTGCATTTTTCAAGCCAAATGGCATCACCTTGTACATAAAAGACCTCCATTTGGTTACAAATGTTGTTTTAGGTTGATCTTCTTCTTGAAGCCATTGGTGAACGATTAGAGCTCCCTACTAGCTATAAAACTAAGACTTCCTCTGTGAACAAACTACAGAAGGGATCATGGATATAGGCATTATTTAAATCCCTAAAGTCAATGCAAATCCTCATCTAACTTTCTTCTTATATTGCACAACCATAGGGCCAATCCATTAGCATCTCCTATCGACTTGATTATATCAGTTGCCAACATATCATCCAAGTTTGCTTTGACTCTTGTCTTCATGTTAGGGTTTAATATATATGTTCTTTTCCTCTTTGGTTTTGTACCTTCTTTTAATTGAATTTTCATCATTCTAGATCCCTCCTTAATGCCTCTACGATTAGTAAATGCGTGGGGAAATATTTCTTCATATTTCTATCAATATTTCCAAAATTTGCATGACTTGTCTCTCTTCAATTGCTACCTTGAGTATTTTCACATACTGAAGGAAAAACAAGATTGCATTCACAGAGGCTTGAAGGATAGAAAAGGTACTTAAGGCTAAACTTTCTCTTGATGCCAAGGTTGATGATTCTATTTATTATGAGGATGTTTGATGCGAAAGATTTAGTTGAAATCTCTCCTCTTGCTAAGTTTGATAAATGTAATAAGTGCAAATGTGATCATGGGGATTCAATAGGGCCTATGTAATTTTCCCTACCACCTTGTTGTTTTCAATATTGGATGATGCTCTTGTGATTTCTATGATGGTAGGGTCATCATCCAATGGTGGAAAATCCACCAGTAGTGTGATATGTTGTCCAAGGGATCTCTTGAGGTGAGACACGTGGGCAAAATTATGAATCCTACTATATTCCGGTAATTCCAATTCTCAGATGCAACTTCACCAACTCTCCTCAAGATCTTGTAAGGGAAATCAAAGTGTTGTTTGAGATTTTAAATTCCACTAATTTTGATGGGGGTTTGCCTATAAGTTTTACAATCTTAGAGGAAGGTCATATCTCCCACTTTAAATGACCTCTGTATGTGGTTTTGATTTATATATTTTTTTTGTTGATTCTGAGATTGTTGGAGGTGTTCTTTGAGTGATCTCAATATGTCATAATTGTACTTCACTAAGTCACTATCTATTGACACCAGGATATCTATGAATATTGAATAAGTAAAGGTTAATGCATCATAACCATAAAATACAATGGATAGAGACATAGCGATGGACATGTGGTGGGTAGTGTTGTATCATAGTTTCTCAAGTAGCCTTCAACCTAATTATTCACTATTTGTACTTGTCCATCTATTTGTCGATGTTAGCTTGTGGAAAGAATGAGTTTTATCTGGGCCAAATAAAATAATTCTTACAAAAAGTATCTAAACAATCTACTATCTTTATCACTAATGATATTTTTATGTAATCCATTGGCCTAAACACTTCTCTGAATAAGAAATCTACCACCTAATGTGCTTTAAAATATGAAGGAATGAAAAAGAAGTGTGCATACATAGTTAGCCCCTCCATAAAGTGATTGAGAACATCCTTCTTTAGGCCCTTCCATGAAAACCTTTCCCTAATTTTCCTATAGGTCTTGTATAATCTTATGTGATTTTCTAACAATGCATCATGAAAAACCCTTAAAATCTTCTCCTTCATTTAGGATTCAAGAACTAGGAAGATTCTATTTGTATAGAGAATGAGATCATATGCTACTACAAATCAATCTTGTCTCACATCCCCATCTAAGAGATCAGTAGAAAATGTATTTTTAACTTATTCTGCCATAATAGAGATCTTCCAATTAGTAGAACTAGTAGTAGAAATAGAGTAGGCTTCCTAGAAAGAGCATGAGCAAAGCTATGTTCTTTTTTTCCTTTCATGTACAATGTGGTTTAGGAAAGGGCCATGCTATGGGGTCTCAGGACAACTTTGAAATAGAATTGGAAGCATCTCAGAGTGGAGGGAGATTATGAGATCATTATTAATTATACAAAGAAGCAAAGTTACATCTCATGTATGTTGTATACTCTTCTTTTAGAGGCTAAGGAACTAGTGAAAAGATTTTAAGATATCTCTTTTGATCATATTAGAAGAGAAGAAAGGGGAACTCAATAGTAGATTTGGTAGCCAATCAAGGAGTAAATTAGAGGATAACCCATGGTAAGACCCATAAGACCTAGAAGGAAAAGTTTCCAAATAAGACCCTTGGACTTGTTAAAGAGTAAAAAGTGTCCACATGTCTTTTTACCTCCTTGTTTGGCTCCTAGGTCCCTTAATTGCATTATATCTTCAAAACATTTCTCCCGATGCAGAATTGCCCGACACCAAGATGGAATTTGAATGTGGACCACTTGATTTAGCTTATCCTAGACATAAATAGGACTAAAGGACCTGGGTGGTACTACCCAGGTCCCTCCCTTTAGGTTGGATCAAATTCAAATTTACTAGTGTGAGCCTTGGGCATAATTTAATAAAAACCACCTGAAATAATGTAAAATAAAATATTAAAATTAAAAATATATATATATATTCTATACATTTAGTTCTCCTCAATTTATTTCTAGCTTCTTATGTTAGCATCAACTAAAATTGAAGACAAAATTCCTTGTATTAAACTTAATAAACTAACATTGGGGGTGATTTTGTTGAAAAATTATTGCTCAAACCAAGAGCTGATGTTAAAGAGTTATGCCTAGTATGTAATATAAGGAACCCTAAAGTCAATAATATCATACAGATGAACACTCATTTTCATTTTTTATTTATGCCTGCAAAAATATCATACATGAGGTCCCTCCATTGATGCATTAAATACTGCTCCTTCAATGCAATACTCTTTATTTTCTTGACTTTTGTATTTATTTTTTTATCCCTTTTTTTTGCACTCTTATTATTTTTTATTGCTTCTTGCAGACTTACGATCTTCTTGATATTTTTGTCCAAGAAAGATAAGGGGCTGAGCACCACCAAGGGTTTTCAATGTTTAGTTAGACTTCCCTTTTGCTCAAAAGGAATGGGGAAGGTCTACATGCAAGGTTCTATTAGGTATTTTAGGTTTGAGTACTTACTTTTTTAAAACTCAACATTTTGGTTCACTAAGACTGGGATTAGTATAAAGCTAAGAGCTTGGCTTCAATTTAAACTTATTGGTAAATTTCAAGAGGAATGATTGGTGATAAAGATGATCATAAAGAATCTTAAAGGGTCAACCTATATCTAAGCAACCTTAGACTCCTTAGATAAAAATAAAAAAGAGCATCACTAATGCATGGTGGAATAAAATGAAGAATGCAAATTTTGTTTTTTCTTTATTCAAATTTTGTACTTTTTTATAGATTTTTTGGATTTTGACATTTTATGATTTTATGGAGTTTCTAGATACTTAAGTCTTCACCTTCCATTGTGCATAAGAGGTAAGCATCATTTTTTACATCTTCCTTAACTGCATGTGGACTTATATAATTTGGTCTAAACTTCACTTGGAAGTATTTGCAAGGACACACAAAGACTTGGTATAAAAATGTCTTTGAACTCAGTGAGAAGTTTTGTGCACTCATATATTTCATTGTTTGATAATTTGCCCCTAGCCTTGTCATTTTTTGTTCTTGTAAAGTTTCATCAGTTTTGAAATTTTGAGGGGCAATTTGAATTGATGATGACATTTAATCATCTTCTATTCACATTTTCCATATGTGGGGTTGGTCATATTGCCACACGATTCTCTTTACTTGCATGTGGACTTTACTATTCCATGGATTTCATATTTCACCAACCATATGTATGCCTTGGCTATGGCGACCACCAAGGGTCGGCACCCCACCTAGTAGGCACCAAGTTGAAGTCACTTAGTAGGCACCAAGTTGAAGTAAACAAAGTGAGGCAAAGTTGTGGAAGTTTGGATGCTTAATAATCATATACCAATGCATCAAGAGATTTGTGCATGTCACCAATATTATATTTTTTTATCTTTATTTCCATTTCTTAACACAAACTAACTTCGTGTTGTCATAAATATATACCTTTCAAACAAGAGCAAGCATGCCTTTATGATATAATTCCAGTAATTTTTTATTCTAATGTGTAGGAACAAAAAAAACAAGAAAAAAACTCATTGGAGGCTCATTTGGCAGAAGCAAAGGAAATTGGGGATCACATTCCAAATAAAATTTAAGTTGTTACAAAACATTTTTTCAATTGATTATAAACAAATATGTAAAACAAGCATTTCATATGCATTTCAAAACTATATTTCAATATTTTAAATTAAATAGCACTTTGGGACATTTGTTTCTTACAATTATTAAAATAATATAACAAATAAAAGTAATAGTATAAAAATAATATTCTGTACACCAAAAAAAATAAAAAATTAATGCACGTATTTTAAATATTACTTTATAAAATAAAAATAATGTATCTTCTATGCACAAATGGAATTATACTATGTAACATTATAATTGCATATAATATTCTATTGGCCTAACCCTTGCACCTTCAATTGGTTGAGTCAAACAATTTTCTTATGACAATTATCCATTCAAAGGTGCCCTTAAAATACTATGACATATCTTAGTATAAGTAAAATTATATATAAACCAAATATAAAATTTGACAGTTTGTCCAAAATCTCTCCTTTCATGTGATACATCTTTTTAAAATGTTGATTGTATTTTACAGAAAAAATGCCTTAATAGAACCATACGACCATCAAATTTAAGCCTTGGGCCTAACAATTGCACCTCCTTTGGTTGTAAGTGCTAGTAATACTATTATTGATATATGGTTTGGACTAAGATGTAGGATTTCATGTACTCTGTCATTTCTTTTTTAAGGGATTACTCCAACTGTGGTGAGTTTCTATTTTAATATTGGAAAAAATCTAATTTGAGAGTGCTTATGGATTCAACTATGTATGTTTTTGTTTCAACATTTTGAATCATACTCAAAGATCCTTCATCAGAAAGAGGAGAGTTGAAGATTAGATGGTAGAATTGAGCTTTATAAAGCAGTTAGAGTAAGAAAGGAATGAAAAATGAAGGGCATGAGGTGAGGAGAGAAAAATAAAAATAAAACAAAAAACAAGAGAGGAGAAAGTGAAATAAAAAGAGAGGAGAAAGATACGAGAAAATTAGTGATAAAAACAGGGCATTGGAGCAACCATACAAACACACAAACCAACAAAAGCTAAAATTTTAAATTTACTAATACTAATACAAGTACAAATATCTATATATAAATACATACAGAAGCACATGTAAATGCATATTAGAAAATATTTAATTTAAACCTATAAATACATATATCCCCACACCCCAAGTATAATATACTATATTAAAAAGACAAATAAATGGAAAAAATACAAACAACTAAATAAAACAAACCTTTAGTAGGCATGAGTTTTCCACAATCCATGAATTAAGTATAGAGAGTGCTTCTGGATTAAACTGTGTAAGCTTTTGCAAAACAAACCTTTGTAAAACAATTAAAGTCAAGACCTAAATATACATAAAATAATAAGGGATGAGGAAAAAAGGTGCAGACACATTTATATACATGAACAACCAAATGTATAAAATTTGCAAACAAGTGAAAGAAGCAAACAAGAAAACAAAAAGATAAGACACCTATCTACTGCATTAGGCAAAACCAAACCTATAAAAAGGAGAACGCCACGACTAAGAATGAAAATTTTAATCCGGCATAGACAAAAAATGGCCACACACATATTAACCTAGACATAACAACAAAAATACATCAGATGATATATAATACAAATAGAAAAATAAACAAATACACAACAAAAATGTATGTAGATATATGATACAATATTAATTATATTATATGTATAAATATATTGTATAGAAAACCAAAACAAATAAAAATATACAAATGTAGGTATATATATAAATTTATGTATGAAGTGTATACAAATACCTATACCTATATATAAATGTAAGTAACGGTGTGTATATATATATGTGTGGAGGTTAGGGTTAGGTTTTGTGCGTGATGAGCGAGTGAAAGAGGAAGGAGGTGAGGGTGGCAAAGGGAAGGTTAGGGTTAGGTTTTGATGGCAGAGGGAAAAGCTATCGTTGCAAGCTTGACGTTATACCTATTGCAGGGCCAAACATTTTTACAAGCAGCGGAGTGCGGTGGATATGTCAGTGTTTTGAAAGTGTTACGCCATCATCTGCAACAAACAGAATGGCCGCGAATGTCGTAGCAGAAATGGAGGCTGCAGATCGATGGCGTTACGCTTTTGAAACAGGACATATCCACGGCCCCACGCTGCTCCAATTCCTTCGTTGCCCTTTAATGAGAGCAATGCCTTCAACAAATGACCTTCACGCTCATGCGGTGGAATATGTCTCAATCTCAAATTGATGCGTCCAACACTTCAATCTTGTTAAATCAGGTTTTGTTTTGTCAGAAAATTTGCTTAAATTTCTATATTTTAAGACTAGCTGAAAATGTGTTCACTTGCACTAAATTTTCTGACCCTCCATGGAAGGTATGTTGGAGAGGTGGGTTCTTTGCCTTTTTTCGTTTTTGTATATGCATCACACACCCACATTACAACAATGATCCTATCTAGTATGTTTTACTGTGACTGAATCAGATTTTCAGTTGTTAATATTGATAGCCAACTTGGATGAACCTCTGGAGATCCGTGTTGTATGATTGGGTTATGTTGTTGGTCTCTATCACAGGTGATATTTGGATCATGAAATTTGAAGGTATTCAATTTAGACTGCAATGCATGCAACATGTATTAACACAGTGCTTGTTTTGTATGTAGTCTAGGACTGCAGGAATTTTGGTGGACTTCTTAGAGCCATTTTCTGTATATGACAATGTCAGATGGGTGTTATTATCACCCATATTTTATAAATAGCCAATTACGTAATTGTAACTGTTAAAGTTTTAATCATCTAGCACATTCCTACAAAGGTTCAAAAATTTATCCTGGCAAATATTGGTATCATATCAAACATTGTAGTTCTGTCTACTGTTTGCTTTGCAGCTGTGTTTGTGTTTTCTTTTGTTTGTTTTCTGAGACAATGGTTGACACAGTTAGTGGGTTTGTGTTTGAGCCCTAAGTTGGTTGGATCCCTTGCTGGAGAATTTAGCCCCAACCTTTGGACTTGGGTGTCATTATAAGCACGCGTCAGCATTTGAGCCCTAAGCCTACATATTCAAAATATTAAGTAGATGGCATACCACTCTACGTTCAATTCAGTTCATAAAGAATCTCAACCTACAACTTCAATATGGGTTCTGGCCACGGGAATGTTTAGGGGCTCTTCATCCCTAAATAGGGATTGTTTTGGTAATCTTTGTCCCAAATCAATAGTCCAATCAGTAAACATTATGTATAAACTTCCTCTAGATTTAAAATTTTAGTAAAAGTTCTTAGCCAATTTGTTGAAGTTTGCATGGATTCATTGGAATTTTTTAATCATTGTTACCTTATCTATGTAATATATGTTTTGATGATTTTCCAACTAATGAAAATTATGTCTAATATGGGATTTTATATAATTCTCTTTGGATTTAATCCAATTGTAAATTGCACTCAATATTTAGGAACCAGTTACCTTTACAATTGCTTACAATTGTTTCCTTTTGACATAGCTGGTGATTCATCTCACTTGAGTTGCCTTTGTTGACTAGCATAACATTTTTTTGTGTGTCTATTTTGATACAGAAATTTTTGTGGGTATGATAGGTTAGGTTGGAATAGAAGAATGTATGGTGCTAAGCATTTTATCTATTTGCAAGAACTAAAGTGTCTTATCTAAAAATATTCAACATTGTGGTTTGTGCATTTGGATGGATAATCTAGATACTATCTTAGACCTATGTAAATATAGGTCTAAAATGGTAGAAAGGAGAGAAAAAGTCTCCTCATGAGATTTTGAAGCAATAAAATGTAAAAATTAAGTTCTATGACAACATCAAGACAATGGTTGCTTCATTTCACTTCACTTCACATGCTCTTTCATTCCTCGTCTATCCAAATTGCCAAGGCTGACATATTTCTTTAGTTTTGGTGAAGTAAGATTTCTTTATGCTTTTGGATTGGATTTTGAAGAGTTAGTATCTATCACTACTTTGTTAGATCAACTTGGTGACACGAGGTACACATGTTGACCTTTTGATCTTGTGCATGTTGTAGCATAGAAAATACCCTATAATTTACAAGTGTATCTTTTTATTGAACCTTTTCTTGTTTGTAATTTGTAAGATTTTCATTTGGTGAATAAAATGAAAGCCAACGATACCATTCATTATTTTTCATATTTTTAGACTTCAAATCATAAATTATTAGTAGAAACACAAATTCATGGAAATGCAATCAAGACTTCAATGAATTGTGATACTCATCTCTCAAAAGGAATTCAAAGGACATGAACATTCATGGTGATGATATATTAATGTTTTTATTTTATTTTAATTTATGTTTTATATATGATAATGATTTTAGTTGTCTCTAGTTCTCTTTTTTTTGTGAAACCTTTTTAGTTGCTATAAGGCTATGAGTGTTGCAAACTCTAGTGTCAACAAAACACTTCTAATTGCAAAGGTGAAAATTAACCATCATTTGCACGTCTAAAACAATTTTAAATGCTATTAGTTCTATTGCAAAGTTATTGATAACATTTAATGTAGGTGAAAAATAACTAATCCAAATTCAAAATTTTAGGTGATAATATTAAGGGAGTTTTTAATAAGAAGAATGTACCAATACAATAATGTAGTACAAAATTCCCAAAACATTCTTAATGGGGTTTTGCAAAATATATCACTCTCTTTTGTGTTCCAAAACACATACCAAAAGATTACACTCCCTATATTTATTTTTTAGTAATTATGGGACCTTTTGAAAATCCATACAAGGATTCTTTTTTTTTTTAATTGTATGGGTAGTGAATGACAGCTTACATTGTATCAAGGGCAAATCCCAATTATGGAATGCGCCCATTTTGTATTGGACTAATTTTATGTAAAACGATTCTTAATTTTTATATTGGACTAATTTATAGAGGATATTGTTTGCATTCTTTTGTTTATTAGATTTAAACATCTCCACATTTAGTTGAAATTATTTTAGACCTAATATAAGGTTCACTCTATTTTTGTTTACTCTGAAGAGTACTAATGTTCCATTTTGTATCTTGCATAATTTTATGTAAAACTATTCTTAATTTTTATATTGGACTAATTTTATAGAGGATATTGTTCCATTCTTTTGTTTATTAAATTTGAACATCTCCACATTTGGTTGAAATTATTTTAGACCTAATATAAGGTTCACTCTATTTATTTACTGTGAAGAGTACTAATATTCCATCTTGTATCTTGCATAATTTTGTGAAGAGTACTAATGTTCCATTTTGTATCTTGCATAATTTTATGTAAAATGATTCTTAATTTTTATATTGGACTAATTTTATAGAGGATATTGTTTCCATTCTTTTGTTTATTAAATTTGAACATCTCCACATTTAGTTCAAATTATTTTAGACCTAATATAAGGTTCACTCTATTTGTTTACTTTGAAGAGTACTAATGTTCCATTGAATAATATCTTAAATATTTTCTAAATGATTTTTTACACAAAGAGGACTAAGTTACATATACAAATAAGAGTGGTAGTGGTTGAGTGTAATGTCTATTAGTTGTTCACAAAAATTCTCCATCATGTAATTTTTTTTCTTACTTTCAAAATCATCTTATATATAAAAAATTGGAGTTGCACTTCTTATTGAAAAAATAGTGGAAATTATTTGAGTTGTGAAGTTAGGTTAATTTGATTCTCACACTGTTATAGGGATAGAAGGAAATGATTTTCATCTTTAAATTCATAACATGTTGCAAATTTCACAAATTTTCTCATCAAGGTGTTTTCGGGGTAGTACAATAACAAATTTCATTTGGAGGTCATGAGCATTAGACCTTATTTTAGTAATGTTCATTTTTATTTTTATTTCACAATGTTAAGACTATTAGGTTTGATTTGTTATAGGATTAATAAAATCTTTGAAATATTTCACCTTTTGTTTATTACTATTTTCATTGTTGTTCTATGTTTTTTGTTTGGATTTAAGACTTTATTATATAAATACTTTCTAAATCTTCGTCTTCAATATTCAATATCTAAGTTGAGTTTCAAAGTCTTTATATAACCTTTTTTTGCTAGTAAACCTAGGTTAGGCACCTAGGGTCTACAAAAATAGAGCATTGAAGGCTCAAATTTTTGTAACGAGTTCACGAGACCCATCTAGACTAAAATTATCAATCTTGATCTTGTCATCTAATATATAATAGAGAATCCTTTATTTCATGGGCATAGACCAACTATCAATCCTAATCTTATCATCTAATATAGAACATACAAGCCTTTATTCATGGGCATAGACCCCTTTTCACAAACTAAGACTTGCTAAATTGACACCACATAAAGAAGGCCATCACACCCAAAAAACTATACTTGAACTTCATGGAATAATAACGTCTAATATAGAACATACAAGCCTTTATTCATGGGCATAGACCCCTTTTGACAAACTAAGACTTGCTAAATTGACACCACATAAAGAAGGCCATCACACCCAAAAAACTATACTTGAACTTCAAGGAATAATATCAAAAAACCATCTTTATGTTGGCCAAGCAAGTGCATGTGAACCAAGCCCAATCAAAGAAATCCCCAAGGAAATTTCACAAATTAAATCTTGAGCTAAACCCAAACCCAATTGCAAATATATAGAATCCACATAACAAACACGCAACTAATTATCAATCTATTCATAAAGCATCTAAGCATATACCATATATGATTTTCATTATGAAAGCATCTTCCTACATAGCAATTATCAGCTTATCCCAACACAAAAATTACTTGGACTAACCCAACATAAAACCTAACCAACATAGAGTCTCACAATAAGGGAAGGGGAAATTACAATGACCCTACCCTCGTAGTAGTCACAAACACATCATCCAATGTTGAAAAGAGTAGACAACAAGGTGGCAAGGCAAATTACATAGGCCCTATTGAATCCCCATGAACACATTTGCACTTATTAACTACATTTGTCAAACTTAGAAAGGGGATGGATTTTAACCAAATCCTCCACATCAAACATCCTCATAGCAAATATAATCATCAATCTTGGTATCAAGAGAAATTTCAACCAAGTAAGTTCCTTTGCTATCTCCTTCAAGTCTTTATACATGCAATTTTATTGTTCCTTCAATATGTGAAAATGCTCAAGGTAGCAATTGAAGAAGATCTTAGCTTGGTGTGCCACTTCATTAGTGTCATTATGACATAGGTAAGTGTAAAAATCCATTCGATAGCATGGAGATACAACTAAATGATTGGGCTACATAAAACTTTCCTCCTTCCTAATAATTGATCCAAGTCCAAGAGCAATTTGGTCACAACACCACTTATCCCTACACAAGGTGTCCCATCCATCTCCTTGGACAATTCCCAAATCTTAGAACCCAGGTACATAGGTCTAATGGAAGAAGCCATCACTATGAAACACTGGAACCAGAGAGGATAAATCCAAAGAGGAATGTTAAAATTTTAAAAAGTTTCATTTCCAACTTATCAAATGCTATGAAACCACTTTGAGGAGTGCCTTGTACATCATTAATATGAGTGTAGGAGAAGCTTTAATGATAATGAAATCCCCCCACCTCTAATATCCTTAGGCTCTATAGCTTAACATTTCATAATTTAGACCCAAGCATGCCACAAAACCTATATAGATGTCCTTACAGGACACCATAACCATGTATACCCCTACCATCATCTTCTTATCACGATGACCCTTACCGTCCTCTCTATGGATAAAGCATTATCTCCTTTTATAGCCTTGATTATTAGTCATGTTTGGTATGAAAAGGGAGAATGACAATAGCTAGAATATGAACTAGATCAAACCCTTTTCCATATAAAATTCAAGGACAAGGCCGAACCAAATCACTACCAAACAAAGGAGGTCTTAGCTATTGACCTTGAACTTCCGTATGTTATGGATAAGATTTAACTTAGTCTGTTTCTCAAAACCCTAGGATAACAATGCATTAAAGCCCTATTTTTACAAATATTTGCTTATAATGGAGAATATACGATAGAAACCTAGAAACTGATTGCACAAGGATAATCAGGTGAATGATAAAACTTGTCTCCAGAAAGCAAAGGTGTCAGAGGACCTCAGTGGTACCGCCCAGGTCTTGACTGAAGGAATTAGCTAAAGGTGCAAACTAAAAAGTTGCTCCAAATGTTGTCCTGATACAAGACCTAAACACAAAAAAGGTAGAAGGACAAGGGTGGTTCTGCCCAGGTCCTTGATGAGGGAATATCTTGAAAATGTCTTTAGATCCTGAAACCCTAACCTGCATTCAGTCTTCCTATAGCTTTGTATTTTCCAGATCTTGCTCCTATAACCTGCATGTACAAGAAGATAAAAGAGGCTTTGGAGGGTTGTGGTGTTTAGGGACTTGCCTCAATCAAATCTCGGGATAAAATTCAAGCTTCCCAACACCGTTTGATGATAGAGAGTGCGTGCCCTCGTGGGGGTAGATGCTGAAAACAATGATAATATGACAATTCAAATGATGAGAAACAAATAATGACATCACCTTTGTGATGAGCCCTTAGAATGATGAAGATCCTTCAACTCCTAAGGATAGATGATAGCTCCATATTTGTAACAGCACACAAATTTGTTCTAAAATCACAATGAATGCTCTTTACTCCAAGTTGTCAAGTTAGCTATCTCCATCTAGGTTAATAATGAACTCAAAAAAACACATATATATGCTTTCCCGCTTATACTTGAAAATTCAAACCAAAAGAGTTGACAAGGAGAAACCTCTAGAGAGACCTGTAAGGCCGACATACATTTGAATTTGATCCAACCACCCAAGTCCTTTAGCCCCGTTTAGGTCTAGGATAAGCTAAATCAAGTGGCTCACATTCAAATTCCATCTTGGTGTCAGGCAATTTTGCATCGAGAGAAACATTTTGAAGATATAATGTAATTAAGGGACCTAGGAGCTAAAAAGGAGGTAAAAAGACATGTGGACACTTTTTACTCCTTAACATTTAGCCCCCATGTTAATGTGTGTACGATCTTACAATCAGTGCATGCATTAAAGTACAATCAACAACACATTAAGCACATCAAACACTAGAGCCAGTAGCACACCCTAAGTTTGGAAGCCCATCTCTAGCCCCCAAGCTTAGGCAAAAATAAGAAGACACTTGGCAATCACGCAAAACATGAAGAAAATAGTATAGAAGCACACACTATATGGAGAATACATGAACAAAGACACACAATACATGAAACATACAAATGCAGATAGAAATACACAAAGAATAGACACAATTAAATAATTACACAATGCTAACACGCAATGTGGGGAGCTCATCACTACGTGCCACCATCAAAACACATGACGTGGGGGGAGCTTATCGCTACGTGCCACCACAAATACACAACATGAGGAGGATCTCATCACTACGTGCCACCACAAAACACATAGAAAAACATACATAATACACGAGCATCATAGAGTGTGTCATCGACCCATTATATGTCTTATACACAGCAGACATGGGCAATAGGGAGGAGCTCGTCGCCACGCTTCACCATCTAAGATGCCAAACATGCCTGACAGTGAGGTGCTCATCACCACACTACAATGACTACCAAAAACATTCTTAAGGGTGACTAACTTATGACCAGACCCTGCCTCCTATGAGAGGACTTTTTCAAAAAAGATGTGCAACCACTCAAACAAATACACAACCCCGCCTTCCAAAAAAGATCTTTCAAAAATGAGTCATGCAATGTCCTTGGAGATATACACAACTCCACTTGCATCACGGAGATGCCTTATGGTGAAAAGGAAGCATGTGCACACATATTCAAAGTATACAACTCCACCTGCATCACAGAGATGCCTTATAGTGAAAAGGAAGTATAGACAACACATTAATCAAATTATACAGCCCCTCCTACATCATGGAGATGCCTTACAGTGAAAAGGTAGTATACGCAACACACTTTATCACAATATCTAAGATATCCAATCATTTAACACAATATATGCCCCCACTGTAACGCCCCGCCAGGAAACCCCAGAGAATAGCTCAACTATGATATACAAAAAGGATAATTTTTTTTAAGGAAAGATATTACAAAGAAATGTAAATCATATTTATTCATACAATCAGGTTAAGCTTTATCCTCTAGGGATTCCACAATTGCATTACTACCAACTATTAACATGATCTAACCAACATTATGAATTAACTAACAACCATGGTTCATTCTAAATCTAATTACATCAATTGAATAGACACATACATTTCCATATTATAACGTCAGATAAGTGATAAAAGCACAACCACCTGACCATGTGGAACCCTAAGGTCCACTCCCTATGCTAGGACATAACAATAAGGTCCCACTAAGAAAACAACCAAGAAGACAATAGGCTAACAGGTACAAGGACTACACATGACTCAAATACAACACTGGGCAACAAAGACATCACAAGCAACTTAAACATCACTTCTAGAGGCATTCACAAAATAAAGGGGACAACACAACTAGAGAATGCTAGACTACATTAGGGATGAGTGTCATCGCATGGTCCTAGCATGGGTTACACTGATAGTCTCTAGCTAGACGTCAGCCCCCCATCCATGCGTTACCTTGATAGTCTCTCGCTAAGCGTTGACCCCCATCTATGGTTATCCTAATAGTCTCTCACTAGATGCCAGCCCCATAGGGTGACACATGCAGAACCAACATTCCTTTCGCAAGGGCAAGGAAGTTGATTTTGCCAACCACGACCTTCTCATCTCATCCTTAGCCTGAATGAGCACTATAGGTAGGAGTGATGCATCCAGTTATCTTGATTAATGTGAAAACTACCCAACCCTCTAAATTTATTATTAAGTTATCACTGGATTAACAACTTCCACATTTGGGTTACCCTGGCAAGCCACTTTGGTCACCGACCCCACATTGAAAGCCACTCCCGCTTCACTGCATCTAGATTCTCAAAGCCCAAAACAAAACAAAAGCATGAACTATCACATTTCTCATCATGATACATTTACAACACAAAATATACATCATTTCACATTACACAGAGCAAGGCATTACCCATCTTGCATAGTTATCATAACCACATGAATAGGTACACTGAGCAATGCATTATCCATCTTACACAGTTATCATAACCACATGAATAGGTACACTAAGCAAGGTATAAACCATCTTGCACATATATCATACCAACATGAATAGGAAGCAATACTTCAAGAATGCATTTCATTCAACTCACATGATGCACACATAGCCAACCCCCACTCAATCACACCATCCTAGGCCTCTAGAAACCATTTCCCCAAATGACACAAACACTTGACACCATTAAAACACAATGGTCACACATCACATTCACTTTCCAATGCACATCATAAACCAAGATCTCACAAATGCAACATATGGTCTGATGCACTAATAATCGGTCTTAAAGAATGCAACATTAATTCCAATCATGGTCAATCATCCAACAAACATAAAGTGAATCTATCTCAACAATGCAAAACAATATTATTCTAACGACTAGTAGCAGTTACTAATATGATCAAATGATATAAGTATCCATGAGTATCAATATTTTAACTAATAATTCTCAAGACTTATTTTAATTTCATTTAATTAAAATAATTGCGAACAACATGCAAATAACCCTAAGGAATACAAATTAAACACAACAATTATTTACACTATTTACACTTATGTAGATTTCATTTATAATCTAGACAATTTTATAAATACTATTAAATATAACTATATAAGCAAGGCTAAAAGCCTATAATATTAGAATGCTATAAATATCTTACACTAGTTAGAATCACAAGATACAAAACCCGAAGCTACAATGAAAGAACCTTGTTCTAAGTTTAGCTTGAGAGGAAAGAAATATAGAAAAACAAAACATTCCTATAGATCTAATATCTTCATCAAATCTACCACACTTTTAACCACATGAATATGATAGGATCAGCACAAAATGAATTTGTTGAGAAGGCTTTAGAAGCTACCAACAATGCAAAATGTGAAAGCATAGACAGGGCACATAGACTGATTGGTAGAATGCCTCAAAGAGAGTCATGTGATGGAAAGCAATGATTGTAGGATATGCACAAAATGAATTTGTTGAAAAATCTCAAAAGAACCTAGTTTGAAAATATAGAGTTATTGGTTGCGCAACTAATTGTTTTAACAGAGACGAAACGGGTGAGGTAGATAGTCACATAATATTCATATCTCAAAAATGACAAACTGGGTATGACTAATTTTTGGATATGATTTAGATATTTAGGTCATGCACCATATATAAAACAATTAGAAAAACTTAGTTCTTAAAAATAAAGTTATGGCTAACGCAACAGATTGCTAAAACAGAGACGAAATGGGTGAGAGGTAGATAGTCACAAAATATTCATATCTCAAAAATGAGAAACTGGGTATCACTAATTTTTTTATATGATTTAGGTATTCAAGTTGTACACCATATATAAAACAATTAGAGAAACCCAGTTTGTAGAAATAAAGTCATGGCTAACACAGTAGACTACTAAAACAGAGACGAAATGGGTGAGAGGTAGACAGTCACAAAATATTCATATCTCAAAAATTAAAAACTGGGTATGGCTGATCTTGGGATATGATTTTGATATCCAGGTTGTACACCATATATCAAAACATTAAATAAACCCAGTTTGGAAAAATAAGGTTAGGACTAACGCAATAGACCAGGTTCAGAAAATGTAGAAGAAAATTCACAGAATATTTCACTAAATCTAATGCAACAATAAATCAGTTTCATATCTCAATCCATACTTGGAATATTGCTTCAATCACATCTTCACAAATTTCCTAGCTCGCATGCGTTTTTCCCCAAGTCTGTTCTTCTGGAAACTATGGTTTATGGTGCCAAAAGAAAAATGAAAACTTCCAGAGAGAGAGAGAGAGAGATCCCCAAAACATAAAACATATCCTCCATTTGAAATGCATGCTCCTCCTCAAATTATGTCTTGAGATTTCAAAAATAAAGTTGAGCATGCATAACCACCCCCATAATTTCTTCTAGAAGATTCTCTTTTTTTACTTTCTTACAATTTGCTATTTTTAACCAAACAATAATATTATTGTTTGTTGTAATGGGACCTTATGTCATCTCCGTTCAACAGTTTCCATTGGGTTTAAGGCACGCTCAGACCAATCAATTCAAGTGGAGTTGATGCTTGATACCTGTAACCTGTAGCAACCAAAAAATGGTTGAACATATAGATGTATATATAATCATACAATCAAACACACTGTGAAAGGAAATCGCAGCATAGCAGGGTACTCACGCATGAGTAATGTGACACTGTTCCTCTCACAAACACACGTCAAACAAGTAACCACATCATGCATAATAATTAGTATCTGATCGACTAGATAAAAAACATCATCAGATAATCATGTGATGCACATAATAAGATTGATCAACATAATCAATTAAGTCCATAAAGTTGTCATAACATATTCATAACTTAAGTAAATATCAGTGTTGCAACAAAGATTATCAATAAAACATACTAACTGTCATATGAAACAACATGAGGATAATCAGGAATGTCACCAACATGAATGTAGTATCTACCAACATCATATAACGTACAACATCAACTATCTGACATACCCTAAATATTCCTATTATTTTACCTTCACTTTCATGCTCCTTAGCCAGACCACCTACACATCCAAGGTGAGAATGGAGGGGCACTACACCCACCTTAAAGTGATCGCTCTTGCTTTCTGGTAGTAATCACATTTAAGGTAAGGTTGAAAACACATGAGGGAACAAGAGCTTTCACAAAGCCCATGCCCCAAAGTGAGACATGCTTACAATTGCCGAATTATTCCCAACAATAACAATAGAAACACATCAATATCATTTGTTAAGAACCATTAATCAACAATATACATGTATACGAATGATCACGGAGATCAAAACAAACTTCGGTTAGAGAATCTAAGCTAAAATAACAACCAAATCAATATAGAAATAAGGCAACATGTCTTTCAAACAAACTAAGGCTATATGGGCTAGGACCATTTTCTTGTTTTCTTGTTTTAGGGACGCATGATCCTTATCAAAAGTGTATATTTGTTGTCATCATCCGTTGACTAATAGAGCCACAAATACAACAGAAGAATGAAATCATGAAAAATGAGAGAGGAGACAAAAGTGACATAGGACCACAACGTGGAAGGATGCCCCCAAATCACCCTCCACAACATTATGCCCCCAAGGCACCACAAACAACAATTGCAACAAGAGAAGTGTACAAGAATAGAGAAACAAATAGAAGGAATGTCACAGCGTACGCGGTCCCCTTGCATCCTTCACCTTACAAGAGTATCAAGGGTCATCCAAGGAGACCTAAACAAACATTTAATACCACACATGAGAACACAACACAACAACATATATATACCTAAGAGGAGGCCAAACATGCGAGCATCTTAGAGAGTTGCTCCATCAAATGTGGTGGAATGGGTGAGAAATTCATACCTGTAGTCGCGTGGTGCTTGATTCACAAGATGGGACATTTCCTAGTGGACAGTCTATGTCTATCATCTCAGGATATATTGAATTGATTGTTGGACTTGTTGATATTGTGTTAACATTAAGAGTAGGATGATGGTAAGCTTTGGTAGGCTTCAAAGGATAGTATCCAATACTAGCTGAAGAGCTATGTGTAACAACTTCTAAGGGTACTTTGATTCCTTGTTGTTTTATGCCACAACCATTACCTACGTAGTTACAATTTTTGTAAAGGATTTGAAATCCATGACCATAGAGAGACACCATCTCTTTATAAGAAGGCGAGGCCTCATATGTCTCATATTTTGTAGTGTAAATAAGAGTATTGTCTTTATTTGTTACTAAAGAGACTTTAGGTTCCTTAGTATTTCCAAAGATTTTTTGGATGAGATCGAGGCAACTTTTGATGTTTCAGGGTTAGCAAGTTTATGTTACCCCATAAAGCCATGAGTAAAATCTAATGAACCCCAATCGTCACCAAGAAGTGCATTTGATGGTGATTTAGAATCTTGCACAACATTATCTGTGGCAAGATGTATTTATGAATCAACTTTTAAGTTATCGAGAGGTTTCTAAATGATAGCTTATTTTTGTACCTCAGCTTGTAAACAACTTTCCAGATTTGGGTCCACTTCAATGGTTTGAAGTTTATTTGCACAAATAAACTTTATTGATCAATGAAGGGTAGACGAAACTAGCCCCATGGCATGAATCCATAGTCTACCAAGGATGATATTATATGAAAGTGCACTCGGCATGACATGGATAAGGGTAGATAATGTCATAGATCTAGCCTTTACGATTAAAGTTATGGTACCCAGTGATTGTCTACCAATGTTATCAAAGCCACAAATGTTAAGTTTATTCGATTTTATTTAAGATGTGTGAATCTTGATTTTATGTAGCAAATCAATGCCACAAACATTGAGACCCGATCCATTGTCAATCATAGTTCACTTTATCAACTTTTTATTTATTATGACAAGATTACAAGAGGGTCATATTGGTTTTGAACTTCAATTGATGGTAATTCGTGTTGTTGAAACAAAATATCTATTTTTGTTGCATGCATATAGTCTAACAGAGTTGCTACATCATTTGGATTAACAACAGGTGGTACAATCACCTTTTGTAAAGCTTCTTGGAGCATTATGTGGTATGAAAGCGATGTTTGTATGAGTTCCCATAGAGAGATCTTAGCGGGAGTAGCACAAAGCTGCTTAACAAGGTCATAATCTTGAGCAACATTATGAGTAAGACAAGGTGGTTGAGGAAGCATAGGTTGAGAAGTTAGTAAAGTGATCAAAATGTTTGACTGTTGTTTACTTTGTTTATTATTTCATGTATTGTATGTGTGAGCAACCACATTGTAGTTGGGTTGTTGTGACACATTTTGATACACTTTGATTTTGACTTGTTATATGCTTAGCATAGTTATAAATGTAACGAAGAGGTTGAGAAGAATTCAGAAGATCTCTTATAGTGAGCACCGGTTTCATTTTTTCTTGAGGCACATGCAAGAATGCAGGTGGACAACTATTTTCGGTTTCACAGGTTGTTCTTGAGATCTTGGAACATAAATTGTGTTTACTAATCTTTGAAGGAACGATGGTTTTGGAGTCGTAGTGGAATGTTCCATAGAGATAAATTCATAAAGGGCTTCATCTAGCATATCAGAATCATCACTACTAAATGACTCATCATATGCATGAAAGTTTTGTAAAAAGAGATCAAACATTGTGACATATTCTACTTTATCCAAGGCTTGAAATTCACAATGTCCAATTGTAAAAAGTATGAATTTTGGAATCAAGGATGTGAAATGATGCAAGATTACTATGAAAAATCAAATTTCATGAATGATTGATGCAACTAAAGCATGAGAATTTTTAAAACCCTAATACAAAATTTTACCAAAATGCAAGCTTTTTGAAGGCCTAAATATGCACCTTTTTCAAAATTATGCAAGATTTTCAAATGAATATTGATAAATATGTAATAAATCAATGCAAGATCTTATTTGAATAGTCAATAAGATGTAAATGCTTGAAGCTACTTGTTCACAAAAATGTTTAGTATGAAAAAGGATAATGACAATAACTAGAATATGAACTAGATCAAACTCTTTTCAATATAACATTCAAGGAAAAGGTTGAGCCAAATCACTACCAAATGAAGGAGAACTTAGCTACTGACATTGAACTCCTATATATTATGGATAAGATTTAACTTGGTCTTCTTCTCAAAACCCTAGGATAACAATGCATTAAAACCCTATTTTTACAAAGATTTGCTTATAATGGAGAATATACGACAAAAACCCAGAAATTGATTGCATAGGGATAATCAGGGGAATGAACCTATCTCCAAAAAGAAGAGGTATCAGAGGACCTCGGTGGTACCACCCATGTCTTGACTGAAGGAATTAGCCGAAGGTGCAAATTGGAAAGTTTCTTTGAATGTTGTCTTGATGCCAGATCCAAACCCAGAAAAGGTAGAAGGACAAAGGCAGTTCCAACCACTTCCTTGATGAGGGAATATCCTAAAACTATCTTCAAATCCTAAAACCCTGATCTGTATTTAGTCTTCCTATAGCTCTGTATTTTCTAAATCTCACTCCTATAACCTGCACATAAGAAGATAAAAGAGGGTTTGGGGGTTATGGTGTTTAGGGGCTTGCCTCGGTCAAATCCCAGAATAGCATTCAAGCTTCCCAACACCATTTGATTAATAGAGAGTGCTTACCCTCATGGGGCATAGGATGAAAACAATGATAATGTGATGATTGAAATGATGAGAAACAAACAATGATATCACCTATGTGATGCGCCCTTAGAATGATGAAGATCCTTCAACTCCTAAGGAAGGATAGATGATAGCTTCATATCTGCAACAACACACAAATATGCTCTATAATCACAATGACTGCTCTTGATGCTCTTTACTTCAAATTTTCAAGTTAGCTATCTCCATCTAGGTTAATAATGAACTTGAAAACACACTTATATATGCTCTCCCCCTTACAATTCAAACCAAAAGAGGCAACAAGGAGAAACCTCTAGAGAGGTGTAAGGCTGACATACATTTGAATTTGATCCAACCTAAAGGGAGGGACCTAGGCAGTACCACCTTGGTCCTTTAGCCCTGTTTATGTCTAGGATAAGCAAAATCAAGTGATCCACATTCAAATTCCATCTTGATGTCGGGCAATTCTGCATCGGTAGAAATGTTTTGAATATATAATGCAATTAAGGGACCTAGGAGCCAAACAAGGAGGTAAAAAGACATGTGGGCACTTTTTACTCCCTAACAAGTCCAAGGGTCTTATTTGGAAACTTTTCATTCTAGGTCTTATGGGTCTTACCATGGGTTATCCTCTAATTTACTCCTTGATTGGCTACAAAATCTACTAATAAGTTCCCCTTTCTTTTCTTCTAATATGATCAAAAGAGATATCTTAAAAAAATTTCACTAGTTCCTTAGCCTCTAAAAGAAGAGTATCCAACATACATGAGATGTAACTTTGCTTCTTCATATAATTAATAATGATCTCATAATCTCCCTCCACTTTAAGATGCTTCCAATTCTATTTCATAGTTGTCCTGAGGCCCCACAGCATGGCCCTTTCCTAAACCACATTGTACATGAAAGGAAAAAAGAATATAACTTTGCTCATGCTCTTTCTAGGAAGCCTACTCTATTTCTACTTCTACTAGTTCTACTGATTAGAAGATCTCTATTATGGCAGAATAAGTTAAAAATGCATTTTCTACTAATCTCTTAGATGGGGATGTGAGACAAGATTGATTTGTAGTAGCATATGGTCTCATTCTCTATAAAAATAGAATCTTCCTAGTTCTTGAATCCTGAATGAAGGAGAAGATTTTAAGGGGTTTTCATGATGCATCGTTAGAAAAACACATAAGATTATACAAGATCTATAGGAAAATTAGGGAAAGGTTTTCATGGAAGGGCCTAAAGAAGGATGTTCTCAATCACTTTATGGAGGGGCTAACTATGTATGCACAATTCTTTTTCATTCCTTCATATTTAAAAGCACATTGGGTGGTAGATTTCTTATTCAGAGATGTTTAGGCCAATGGAATACATAAAAATATCGTTAGTGATAAAGATAGTAGATTTTTTAGATCCTTTTTGTAAGAATTATTTTATTTGGCTGGGATAAAACTCACTCTTTCCACAAGCTATCATCGACAAATAGATGGACAAGTAGAAATAGTGAAAATTTAGGTTGAAGACTACTTGAGAAACTATGATACAACACTACCCACCACATGTCCATCAGTATATCTCCATCCATTGTATTTTATGGTTATGATGCATTAACCTTCACTAATTCAATATTCATAGATATCCCAGTGTCAATAGATAGTGAGTTAGTGAAGTATAATTATGACATATTGAGATCACTCAAAGAACACTTCCAACAAGTTCAAAATCAACAAAAAAATATATGCAAATCAAAACCACATAGATAGGTCCTTTAAAGTGGGAGATATGACCTTCCTCTAAGATTACAAACCTTATATGCAAACCCCCATCAAAATTAGTGGAATTGAAACTCTCAAACAACGCTTCGATTTCCCTTACAAGATCTTGAGAAGAGTTGGTGAAGTTGCATCTGAGTTGAATTACCAGAATATAGTAGGATTCCTAATTTTGTCCATGTGTCTCACCTCAAGAGATCCCTTGGACAACATATCACACTATTGGTGGATTTTCCACCATTGGATGATGACCCTACCATCATAGAAATCACAAGAGCATCATCCAATATTGAAAAGAGAGTAAACAATAAGGTGGCAAGGAAAATCACATAGGCCCTATTGAATCCCCATGATCACATTTGCACTTATTACATTTATCGAACTTAGCAAGGGGAGGGATTTCAACTAAATCTTCCACATCAAACATCCTCATAATAAATAGAATCATCAACCTTGGCATAAAGAGAAAGTTTGACCTTAAGTACCTTTGCTATCCTTCAAGCCTCTGTGCATGCAACTTGTTGTTACTTCAGTATGTGAAAATACTCAAGGTAGCAATTGAAGAAAGACAAGTCATGCAAATTTTGGAAATATTGATAGAAATATGAAGAAATATTTCCCCACACATTTACTAATCTTAGAGGCATTAAGGAGGGATCTAGGATGATGAAAATTCAATTAAAAGAAGGTACCAAACCAAAGAGGAAAAGATCATATGTATTAAACCCTAACATGAAGACAAGAGTCAAAGCAAAGTTGGATGATATGTTGCAACTGATATAATCAAGTACATAAAAGATGCTAAATGGATTGGCCCTATGGTTGTGCAACATAAGAAAAAAGTGAGATGAGGATTTGCATTGACTTTAGGGAACTAAATAAGGCTTGTATCCATGATTCCATATATTTCTTAGTCTTATGGATGTCATTAAAAGCTTTCATTTTATTTCATTTCAATTGAAGGGCTCATTCACCTTTCCATACACATGTCCCCATGTTCTCTCCATTAGTTTCTCTATAACCATTGCTTTATTTTCTCTTATATTGTCCTTAGTAATTTTTGGGCATTATACTCATGGGATCAACCCTACAATTATAGACTTGGCCCTTTCGTATTCAAATTTTGGCCAACTTCTACCTATTCAATTACAAAATATTCAATTTGCTAATGTATGAATCCCAACATTTAAAAAAAAAACAAAATATGAATCACCTAAGAAGGTTAGAAATTTAAAATACACATTGGGTTATGACTTGCACATGTGACACCATTCAAAAATTGATTTATATTCACTCCTTTGAGCCACCAAGTCTAGGGCGTAAGTGTGAGAATATTCACTATTTTTGTATCCTCATGCTTGGAGACATGTCAATAAATAAAAGTTGATTAAATATAAATTCCCATTGTTTATAGCATAGACTAGAATTAATTTTCAATTTAAAATATCATTAACACTTGTAAGGAGTGGGTTCATGTGCAAGTTGAAACACACACTGTGTATTTCAACCTGCAATTTTCTTCATCAACATTCTACTATGTAAAGTATTTGTTCTTTTAATGTACAAATCCTAACATTTAAGAGAGAAAAATATGAATAACAACAATGATAAGGGTGAAAGCAAGAAGATGAGTATAGATTTCATGGAAGTGTTCCGCATATGGAAAATTTTAGTTGGAACGAGAGCTCAAGCCTAAACGGGTGCCCATTTAGAAACGGGCACCTGTTATGAAATGGACGCTAGTAAATGGAATGGGTATGTACCCATTTGAAAGTAGGTACTCATTTTTGAAAAGTATATATATTTTTTTAAAAATAGGCATGTGGCTTCATTTTAACAACCATAGGCCGTGAAACAGTAGGAGAGGAGATACCAAGAATGGGTACCCACATCCCCTAACCCCACCGCCTACCTCCAAAACCTCCTCACCTCCTCTAGATCGGCTATCAGCTATCCCAAGTTGGTTGCCCATAATTTTCTATTGTTTTTCATTGTTTTTTGTTTTGTTTTTGTTGCTTTTTATTATTTTTCACAATCTTAAATTATAAATGTTAAACCCTAAACTAAAAACACTAAACCCTAATTCATAAACCGTAAACCCTAATTCATAAACACTAAACCCTATTTCATAAACTACCTAGGTCTTATAGAACTTCTAGGGTTTATTTTATATAAGCTTAGCAATAAATCTTTAGCAATGATATTTCAAAATCATTTGAAATTTCTATATAGACCTCAAGAACTACTTATACACTATAGCCATGTTCTTAGTCTTCATGGATTTCAATGTTCATGATGACTCACATAGTCCTAAAACCATTTGTAAAACTCTTTTCATGAGGGCTTAGAACATACAAACACCTTCTATATATTAAATTTGATGGACACTTGTATAAGAATATAAAATTTAGACAATTGTCATAGGTTAGTCCTATGGGTTAAAGAGTCAGGGAGCTATGAGAATGCCCTCATTCATATGACATAAGGTATAATAGAAACTTATCAAGTTTTAAGGATTGTCATACCTACCACTAAGAATGTCAAAGTTACCCTGGGAAAATAACTAACTCATATCACTTCATAACATTTTATCAAGTTTAAGGATTGTCATAACAACCACTAAGAATGTCAAATTTACCCTAAGAAAACAACTAACTCATGTCACTTGATATCCTAGAGGGTTGTTATCTAAGGTCAATTAGGATCACTTAACAAATGTCAAGACCCAAATCATCTAATAGGATTGTCATTAGGATGGGAAACAAAGAAGATAGTCATAACATGATAAGGTAGTTACCAAGGTCCTAACAAAGTTCATTGCACCATAATCTAAATCTTAACATTGCCGCAACATTTATATGACCTAGAAGGACTGCCACATCTAGCAAATCTAATCTCTTGTCCTTGCTATGGACTATTATGCATGATCATCCAAAGTAGTTGTCACTAGAAGAACATGACCATAGGACTACCACAATAAGGATATAGTTGTGTTGCTCACAACAAGAGAGGACAATCATCCAAAACTAAGAAGAGAAGAAAATTAACAATTAAGAGACTATCATTAACGGTTGTCATGAGCATGTTAATGGACAATTAGTTTTCATATTAGTCATAACACTATCCTATTATTTACACAAAAGAAGATATAGCAATGAGAGGATAGTCATTGGAAAACCTATCTCAGTACTAGAGTCAAGCACAGTCCCATCACACCACTAGATCTACCCCTTCCAAGGGACAAGCATTTCAACCATACAATCGAAAGAAAATGATATGTATCCTACAAACACAATCATTTGGTCATGTTGTAATCCTCTCTCCAAACTATGTAGGATCAGAATGGTGTTTGGATGAGCTCCACTTGGTGTCTGGTAGGTGAAATCAGCAGGTGAGACTCCTCCTTAGACAGTGCAAGATCACTGAACGGATCTCACCCATTCATTTTATTCATTGTTTTTCTCACTCTTTCACCATTTCTTCACGTGCGTTGTTCTCCTTCCAGCTATTTTTTTGGTGGGTACTCTCCTGAGGTGCCAAAATGGCTAGAAATGTTGTCTCTTGCCATAAAAAAATCACGCTAGAAAATTTTCTAAACTCGTCGGTTGTTCTCACGCTGGGGAAAATACCATGTCAGAATAATAAATATAGGGAATGTAATTTTTTGGTATGTGTTTTGGAACACAAAAGAGAGTGATATATTTTGCAAAGCCCCATTAAGAATGTTTTGGGAATTTTGTACTACAGTATTGTATTGGTACATTCTCCTTATTAAAAACTCCCTTAATATTATCACCTAAAATTTTGAATTTGTATTAGTTACTTTCCACCTTCATTAAATGTTATCAATAACTATGTAATAGAACTAATAGCATTTAAAATCATTTTAGACGTGCAAATGATGATTAAATATCACCTTTGCAATTAGAAGTGTTTATGTTGACACTAGAGTTTGCAACACTCATAGCCTTATAGCAACTAAAAAGGTTTCACAAAACAAAGAGAACTAGAGACAACTAAAATCATTATCATAAATAAAACATAAATTAAAATAAAATAAAAACATTAATATATCACCACCATGAATGGTCATGTCCTTTGTGAGAACTCCAATTCCTTTTGAGAGATGAGTATCACAATTCATTGAAGTCTTGATTGTATTTCCATGAATTTGGGTTTCTACTAATAATTTATGATTTGAAGTCTAAAAATATGAGAAATAATGAATTGTATCATTTGGCTTTCATTTTATTCACCAAATGAAAATCTTACAAATTACAAACAAGAAAAGGTTCAATAAAAGATACACTTGCAAATTATAGGGTATTTTCTATGCTACAGCACGCACAAAACCAAAAGGTCAACATGTATACCTCGTGTCACCAAGTTGATCTAATAAAGTAGTGATAGATACTAACTCTTCAAAATCCAATCCAAAAGCATAAAGAAATCTTACTTCGCCAAAACTAAAGAAATATGTCAGCCTTGGCAATTCAGATAAAGACAAGAGGAATGAAAGAGCCTCTAAAGTGAAGTGAAATGAAGCAACCATTGCCTTGAAGTTGTCATAGAACTTAGTTTTTTACATTTTATTGCTTCACAATTTCCCAAGGAGACTTTTTCTCTCCTTTCTATCATTTTAGACCTATATTTACATGGGTCTAAGATAGTGTCTAGATTATCAATCCAAATGCACAAACCACAATGTTGAATATTTTCAGATAAGACACTCTAGTTCTTGCAAATAGATAAAATGCTTATCACCATACATTCTTGTGTTCCATCCTAACCTATTATACCTACAAAAATCTCTATATCAAAAAACACAAAAAAAAAAATGTTATGGTAGTCAACAAAGGCAACTCAAGTGAGATGAATCACGAGCAATATCAAAGGGAAAGAATTGTAAGCAATTGTAAAGGTGACTGGTTCCTAAATATTGAGTACAATTTACACTTGGATTGAATCCAAAGGGGATTATATAAAATTAAATATTAGACATAATTTTCATTAGTTGGAAAATCATCAAAACATGTATTACATAGATAATGTAACAATGATTAAAAAAAATCCAATCAATCCATGCGAGCTTCAACAAATTGGCTCAAAACTTTTACTGAAATTTTAAATTTAAAGGAAGTTTATACATAATGTTTACTGATTGGACTATTGATTTGGGACAAAGATTACCAAAACAATCCCTATTTAGCAATGAAGAGACCCTAAACTTTCCCGTGGCCAGAACCCATATTGAAGTTGTAGGTTAAGATTCTTTAAGAACTGAATTGAGCATAGAGTGGTATGCCATCTACTTAATATTTTGAAAATGTAGGCTTAGGGCTCAAATGCTAACCCGTGCTTATAATGACACCCAAATCCAAAGGTTGGGGTTAAATTCTCCAGCAAGGGATCCAACCAACTTAGGGCTCAAACACAAACCCACTAACTGTGTCAACCATCGTCTCGGAAAACAAACAAAAGAAAACACAAACACAGCTGCAAAGCAAACAGTAGACTGAACTACAATGTTCTATATGATATCAATATTTGCCAGGATAAATTTTTGAACCTTGGTAGGAATGTTCTAGATGATTAAAACTTTAACAGGTACAATTACGTAATTGGCTATTTATAAAATATGGGTGATAATAACACCCATCTGACATTGTCATATACAGAAGATGGCTCTAAGAAGTCCACCAAAATTCCTGCAGTCCTAGACTACATACAAAACAAGCACCGTGTTAATACATGTTGCATGCATTGCAGTCAAAATTGAATACCTTCATCTTTCATGATCCAAATATTACCTGTGATAGAGAGACCAACAACATAACCAAATCATACAACACAGGGACCTCCAAAGGTTCATCCAAGTTGGCTATCAATATTAACTACTGAAAATCTGATTCAGTCACAGTAAAATATACTTGATAGGAACATTGTTGTAATATGGGTGTGCGATGCATATACAAAAACGAGGAAAGGCAAAGAACCCACGTCTCCAACCTCCCTTCCATGGAGGGTCAGAAAATTTAGTGCAAGTGACCACATTTTTAGCTAGTCTTAAAATATAGAAATTTAAGCAAATTTTCTGACAAAACAAAACCTGATTTAACAAGATTGAAATGTCGGACGCATGAGTTTGAGATTGAGACATATTCCACCGCATGAGCGTGAAGGTCATTTGTTGAAGGCATTGCTCTCATTAAAGGGCAACGAAGGAATAGGAGCAGCGTGGGGCCGTGGATATGGCGTGTTTCAAAACCGTAACGCCATCGATCTGCAGCCTCCATTTCTGCTACGACATTCGCGGCCATTCTGTTTGTTGCAGATGATGGCGAAACACTTTCAAAACACTGGCATATCCACCGCACTCCGCTGCTTGTAAAAATGTTTGGCCTTGCAATAGGTATAACATCAAGTTTGCAACGATAGCTTTTCCCTCTGCCATCAAAACCTAACCCTAATGCTACCGTCCCCTCCTTCCTCTTCTCCACTTGCTCATCACTCACAAAACGTAACCCTAACCTATATATATATATGTGTGTGGACACACTTAATACATTTGTATTTTTTTATTTGTTTTGGTTTTCTATGCGATATATGTATACATATAATATAATTAATATTGTATCATACATCTACATACATTTTTGTTGTGTATCACGCACAAAACGTAACCCTAACCTCCATATATATATATATATATATATATATATATATATATATATATATATATATATATATATATATATATATATGTGGACACACTTAATACATTTGTATTTTTTTATTTGTTTTGGTTTTCTATGCGATATATGTATACATATAATATAATTAATATTGTATCATGCATCTACATACATTTTTGTTGTGTATTTGTTTATTTTTCTGTTTGTTGTTTTCTTTTCTTTTTGTAGTGTGCACTCCTCTCACACACATATGTATATCTATATATATTTATGTATTGGTTCTTTATAGACTTAATACTTATATTAATAAATACTAGTATAGGTGTGTATTTTTAGTTTCTGCCAAGGAAACTATAGGCGAGGCCTATTCCTAACTAGGTATTAATAATTCTTGAGAACTAAATATATTTTTCTATTTAAAAAATATTTACCTATTGCTATTGTATAGATGCAAATATTTTAACAAAACATATTTGAAAAATTATTTTTATTCAATCTAATTGGCAGAAAACTTTCACCCGATAAGGGCAATTATTGCGGATCATCAACATTTAAATTATAAAGTTTTGTATGAATACTGGAAATAATTTCATGCATTGCTTTCATTTTCTCAAAATTTGTGCAAATATAACATATGCGTTAAACTCCTTAGGCAACCATTCTTCATATTTTTTTATGTTCTTGATACCCAAACATTGCAGAATCTAAGGCCATGACTATTTTCAAATGAATTTGTTTTGTTTATAGGCTGCTATTCCACTTGAAGTTGTGCAAATATTGTTGGCAAAAAAGTCAGCGTCCCCCTTGGGATTCGTGACATGGCTTAACCGCCTCCCATTGGTCTTTATTTGGGATGGTAGTGGTTTCCTAAGAGGTGCGCCTTTTGGGAGAAACGACCAGCTCAACTCCCTACAAGTGGTATCAGAGCTGGGTCACGGGTTCGAATCCCCTCGGGTAACGCTAAGGGGGGATTGTTGGCAAAAAAGTCAGCGTCCCCCTTCGAGATTCGTGACATGGCTTAACCGCCTCCCGTTGGTCTTTATCTGGGATGGCAGCAGTCTAGAAGGGGCTCTAACTTGTTGGTCTGAAACGAATCAAATAGTTTAGTTCAAAATTTTTTTTGTCCTGTTTTAGTTTTCAAACTGCGATACTAGAATTCTCTTCACTAGATAAAAACATAACTATCTTCTTCTTTAAATTTTTTTTGGTCCTATTTTAGTTTTCAAACTGCGATACTAGAATTCTCTTCACTAGATAAAAACATAACTATCTTCTTCTTTAAATTTTTTTTGGTCCTATTTTAGTTTTCAAACTGCGATACTAGAATTCTTTTCACTAGATAAAAACATAACTATCTTCTTCTTTTTTGCTATCATTATATTGAGATGCAGCAAGAGATCAGCCCAACAATCAGAATGAAGTATCTTTCTTCATTTCTTTGCATTAGGTTTTTATCTACTTGATTATTTAATTTTTAGGTTTTTATCTAGCTGATTATTAGATTTCTACACTGCCTATCAGATGTTATTTATTTCATGTCTATTTTCTATAGTTTTTTTTTCTTTTTTTCTTGTATTGACTAACATTAACACCTTGTAGGAGAACTTCATGGCTCCATTGGAACAGAAAAACGCATGGAGCTTGACCAAATAAGACAAAAAAAGTATGCTCATATCTATCATTACGTTATCTACCATCTTTTTAGATAATGCATTTAGGGCATATCTTTATGGGGCTTGATGCCTATAATACTTATTTTTTCTTCTATTTTACTTAATGGAATTCTAATTCTAGCTATTCTTCCATGCATAGAAGGATTTTCCTTTCATGTTTCCTTTAGATTCTAATGGGATGAGAATATTATATTTTGGCCTCTGCCTATGTTTCTACCAAACTTTGTATGTATCATATTGTTTTCTGGAAACACATTTCTTATTGGTGTTTATTCCATTTCTAAAGTTTTTTCTGGATGTTTTCTCTAGTTCTGAGATGAGCTAAAAGGAACTATTACCATTAACAAAACTGATAATATACACATCATTTTGTTTTATGGATATCTTTATATTTTTTTAATTTTCTCTGACACTCAATAGTAATTCAAGTTGGCTTTTTGCTATTCTTGTTGAATACAAAAATCTAGTAAGCCAAGCTAGCAACTCTATTTGTAGAAATGGTCTATATTTTCAAGCTATTTTATCATTCTACTATTTCTTTTAGAGGCATTTTTAAAAAGATCGTGAAATTTCTATTAGTTAAATCTAAGCCAATTATTTTTTTATGTTTATTTAAAAATTTACCCTAACATAACTATTGTTAATATGTCCATAAAATGTACAATCTTTTAAAATTTATTTAAAATCAGGTTTTTCTTTTACCCTAACCTATAATGCACAATCTAAATAGCTAATATTTTCACATTTACTTTAAACTTAAGTTTTACCCTAACCTGTAATGCACAAACTGAATAGCCAATTTATTCAAATTTCTTTTCGAGTTATAGCTTTAAACCTAGTAACATAAATATGGTTGAATTATGAATAAAATGCAAATTCGAAACCACTATCTATTTCACATTTACTTTAAAATTTTACCCTAAGGTCCATATTTCTAAATTGCCAATAAAATGAACAAATTGTAGAGATGATATTTTAACATTTACCTTTAAATTTTTGTTCTAAATTTTTATCTTCCAAGTAAATATTATTAAATTATCCATAAAATGCAAAATCTAAACCACTATGTATTTCTCATTTACTTTAAAATTTTACCTTACTATAAATATTCCCAGATTTTCATCAATGAAATTTTACCCAAATATAAATATTTCAAAAATTTCAATAAAATACACAAACTAAATAGATAATCTTTTCACATTTACTGTTAATTATAATTTTAATCCCAAAAAATAAATTTAATTAAATTATTAACAAAATGCAGAACCTAAACCACTATTTTTTTAATTATCTATAAAATGTACAACATGAACATATGATCTTTAAGCTTTAATTTAAAATTACAGTTTTAACCCTAACATAAAAACACGTTAAATTTTTTTCATATTTTCTTTTTCATCTTACCCTAACACCAATATTGTTAAATTAACCATAAAATGCACAATCTAAACATATTTATTTAAAAATTTACAAAACTGCAATTTGAGTCATTTTGTGAAAATTATGGTATTAAGGTGCAAAGAACAGTTCCTTATACTCTTCAACAAAATGGGGCGGATGAACAAATGAATAGAACTCTTTTAGAAATGGGGTTTAGTTGTTTCTTGTGCTGCATATATTGTGAATAGAATTCCCACTAAAGCCCTCCCAAATATCACCCTTGAAGAAGCTTGGAGTGGTAGAAAGCCCCACATTAAGTATTTTAAAGCCCCACATTAGGTATTTTAAAGTATTTGAATGCATTGCTTGGGCACACGTTCCTGATGAAAAGAGGAAAAAGTTAGAACCAAAGAGTCATAAGTGTTTGTTTGTGGGTTATAGTGAAGAATCAAAGGCTTATAGGTTATATGATTTGACAACAAGAAAGGTCTTTGTTAGTAGAGATGTAAAGTTTGATGAGCTTTCGCAACTTATTCCCACTTCCTCTCACTCTACAATAGCAAATGTTTCTAATTTTTCAGATATTTTAGAAAGAAATGAAGCCAATATTGATGAGGATGAAGTGAGCACTACTGATGATGATAATACTATTGAAAATGAAACTACTAATGCTTGTAATCAGCCATTTTTTGTAGGTAGTGATGATGAAGAAGGCGACATTTTAGCTAGACAAAAGACAAGGAGTGTTGAAGAAATATATAGACAAGGCTCAAAGATCCAAGGAGGGAATGGTAGTGCTCCAATGGCCAAATTATTACAAGTAAATGACCCAATCTCATATGAGCAAGCTAGATGAAAGAAAGAATGGGAGAAATCCATAAAAGAGGAATATGATGCATTGATAGAGAATAACACTTGGGAACTTGTACCCCGTCCCCAAGGTAAGAATGTTATTGGTTGCAAATGGGTTTACAAAACAAAATTTAAATCAGATGGTGCTATAGAAAAATTCAAGGCTAGATTGGTTGCTAAGGGGATCAATCAAAAAGAGGGTGTTGATTATGAAGAAACATTTTCTCCTGTTAGTAAAGTGAATATAGTTAGAATTATTCTTTCTTTGGCTACAATTCTTGGGTGACATATTATCAAATGGATGTCAAAAAAATTTCTTAAATGGAGATTTATATGAAGAAATATATATGGATCAACCACCAGGTTTTGTAGATCAGCAACATCCTAATCTTGTTTGCAGATTATAGAAGTCACTTTATGGTCTTAAACAAGCGCCACGAGCATGGAACAAGAAGATTGACAGGTATTTTCAGCTTCATGTATTTAAGAGATGTAAGTCAGATCCAAATCTTTATGTGAAAAAAGTTCAAGATGATATTCTTCTTGTTGCAATTTATGTGGATGATTTACTCATTGCTAGACTGAATATTGCATTAATCAATGATTTAAAAACAGATCTTAAGAGGACATTTCATATGAGTGATTTGGGTGAACTAAACTATTTTCTTGGATTACAAGTTTGTAGATTACATGATGGATTGTTCATCTCACAATCAAAATATGCTTTGGACCTTTTAGAAAAGTTTAACATGCTTGAATGCAAGCCAGCGTCTACCTCATTTCAATTCGGAGTCAAGCTTGCTAAAGAATGTACTTCCAAGAGTGTAGATGCCACTTTATATAGATAGCTTGTTGGTAGCTTGGTTTATGTAACTCATACTAGACCAGATATTTATTTTGCAGTCAATCTAGTATCTAGATTTATGCAGGCACCTAAACAAAGTCATTGGTTGGCTGCTAAGAGAATTTTATGATACATCCATGGAACCATACACTTTGGAATCTACTATGGCTATAAGTCTTCAATTTCTTTGGTTGGATTTACCAACTCAGATTGGGGTGGCGATATAGATGATCAAAAATCTACTAGTGGTTATGTTTTCAATCTTGGATCAGCCCCTATTATATGGAGCAACAAAAAAACAAACAACTACATCATTATCTTCATGTGTAGCAGAATATAGAGAAGCAAAAGAAGCAGGAAAGGAAGTAGTTTGGATTTGGAATCTTCTATTTGAGATTGGTTTTCTACAAAGTTCAGTCGGCACTGTGTATTGTGACAATCAAAGTACCATACAAGTTGCCAACAATCCAGTTTTTCGTGCTAAAACAAAGCATATTGAGATTGATGTTCACTACATTCAGGATCTTGTTCAAACATCTATTGTCAATCTTCAATTTTGTCCAAGTGAAGAACAGGTAGCTGATATATTCACTAAGAGTATGATTGAAGCCAAATTCTTAAAATTAAGAGGAATACTTGGTATGTTAGAGGTGAACATTAAGGGGGGATAGTAGTATAATGTTCCCCTCCTTTGTATTTGCCCTCTCCTCTATATTCTCTTTGTATTATTCTAGCCAATCTTAAGGGGGGATGTTAGGGATAATTAAGATTGTCTAGAAAAGGACAAAATATTTCTAGAAGTCTTCCAAAAAACATTCTAGGTTATCTAGAAAGGAAGAAGCTTCCAGCTATTTTAGAAAAGAACTTTCCAAGGAGAAGCTTCCAACTATTCTAGAAAGGAACATTGTAGGATTTTAGAGTTATCTAGAAAGCCAGAAGCTTCCAGGCTCCAAAGCTTCTGTAGCTATATATATGTGATTAGAGACAGTTGCTGGATATAGCATTTTAGATGTAATGTAAGCTAGATAAATATATTCTAAGTTATCTAACTCTGTTTTGCCCTATTTTCTCTTAGTCTATTATTGTTGTTCTATTTTTTATTGTCTTGGGGCTGTTTTTTACATGGAAATCCAAAATTTATTTATTGCTAGAAGAGAATGGTATCAAGGAATATGTGACCACTATTGTACCTGTACCTACAGATGCAACACAGTGCTTAGCATATAAGAAGGAAGATGCCAAGGCGAGGAGGATGATTCTTAATGGTGTTAAGGATCATATTCTTTCGCATATTGTAGAGTTATATACAGAGAAGACAATGTGGGACGCCATTCTGAATCTGTACTAGAATGCTACCATTAATCAGAAGCTAATTCTCAGAGAAAAGTTGAGGAATACCCCGATGAACAAAGGAGAAGACGTTACAAGTTACCTCGCTAGGCTTAGACTTGTTAAGGATGAGTTGGCAGCTATTGGAGATAAACCAATTGATGACAAGCTAGTACGAATAGCCTTGAATGGGTTTACTAAGCAGTGGGATGTCTTTGTTCAAGTTATTAATGGATGAGACACCTTACTGAGTTTTGATCGACTATGGAGTGACCTTACTCAGGAGAAGCTTAGACTAAGTCTTGTCAGTGGAACCAGCAGTAATAGTTAGAAAAGTGATTTGGAACATGAAAATGTTACCCTAGCAGGAAAAAGGAAAGTGAAGAAGGGGTCTGGCAAAGGATCAAATCCAAAAAGTGAGAAGAAGAAGGACTTATCTAAGATCATATGCTATGGCTGTCACGAGTTTGGCCACTATGTTAGTGATTGCCCACAAAGGAAGAAAAATGAAAAGAAAGGGAAGAAGCAGACGGCAGCTTCAGCAAATGTAGATGAGCTTTCTAGTAGAATCGAGGATGAGTTTGCAATCATAGCTTGCCTAACTAGCTCAACCTCACAGGGTGTTTGGTATATAGATAGTGGGGCATCATTTCATATGACAGGAGTTAGGGAGTACTTCTCCAGCTACAAGGAGGAGAAAATCAGATTCCATATTCAGATGGGGAACTAGTCCAAGTGCAATCCAGTTGGGAGAAGGACTGTTCTATTTCAGAGGGAGAATGGTAAGCCTATTTCCATTCATGATGTGTTAAATGTGCTAGGCTTTGGCATGAATCTAATTTCCATATCTATCCTTTAGGATAAAGGCTACAATGTACTCTTTAGAGGGGCGTATGTGTTAATCAAGCATAAGGATTGGAAATCACCCATAGCTATTGAAGTTAGGAGCGGCCAACTTTATAGGTTACAATTTGATACTCCTAAGGCACTAGTGAGTCGCAGTAATCCTAGAGATCAAGGAGAGCTATGGCATAGGAGGATGGGCCATATACATCATAGAGCATTTAAATTGCTTCATGAGATAGTGACAGGTGTTCCAGAGGTGAGCACAGAGCATGATGATGTATGTAAGGGATGTGTGTTGGGGAAGTTTGCGAAAGCAGCTTTTCCAAGGAGTGACACCAAATCCAAGGGGGTTCTTGATCTAGGAAATTTAGATATATGTGGACCAATGTCAATGAAGTCTCTCAGAGGATACGAGTACTTTGTTACTTTTAATGATGATTTCTCCAGGAAGACCTGGATATACTTCTTGAAGACCAAGGATGAGGTCTTCAGTCGCTTCCAGGAGTTCAAAGCTCTTGTGGAGAATTTGACAGGCAGGAGGGCAAAGGTTCTTCGGTCAGACAATGGAGGTGAGTACAAAGGGAAAGAGTTCCAAGAGTTTTGTACCAGGGAAGGAATCAAGAGAGAGTGGATTGTTCCTTACAACCCACAGTAGAATGGGGTTACTGAGAGGGAGAATTATTCTCTATCAGAGGTAGCAAGGGCTCTGTTGTATGACCAAGATATGCCACGTTACTTATGGGCAGAGGCATACAGTACAGCAGTATACATACAGAACAGGGTTCCACATAAGGTATTAGGCAAGATGACACCAGAGGAGGCATTCTCAAGGAAGAAGCCAGATGTCAGTCACTTCAGGATATTTGGGAGTTTGGCATTTTGTCACATTCCAGGGCCTACACGTTCCAAGTTAGATCAGATTGCAAAGAGAGGGTACTTTGTGGGGTACAGTGAGACCCCAAAGGCATATCAAATATATATTCCAGGGACCAAGAGGATTATAGTTAGGCGTGATGTCAAATTCATGGAGGACAAGGCATATAGGAGGTCCAAAGATTTGCCAGCAAATGATCAGAATGAGCAGCCAAAAGAAGCTCCAAGGATTGTTCAACCAGAACAGGGGCAGCAAAGCACCAGTACATTTACTAGTACAAGCACAGGCTCAGGTGTTGAGAGTTCGCAGTGTATGGAGCAACAGATACAATAAATCCAAGAGATGCATCAAGAAGATATGGAGTTTGATATTTCATCCTCTATAGTTGACAGGAGGAACCGTGAGGTTCAATAGACACATAGGGATACTCAGGCATTTGTGGGAGCTCCTAGGATGAGTAGTAGACAGCAGAAACAACCAGCCAGGTATAATGACTGTGGCATTGGTTAGTCAGTTGGTAGATAACGAGCCTTCCAGCTATCAGGAGACTATACAGTAACAGGTGTGGCAAGATGTGATGGTTGAGGAATATACCTCAATAGTACAGAACAATGTGTGGAAGGTTGTACCTAGACCGACAGATAGGGCAATCGTTGGATCACATTGGATCTATAAAATTAAGCACGGTGCAGATGGTAGCATCAAGAAATACAAGACAAGGTTCGTGGCCAAGGGGTTCTCTCAGAAGGAGGGAATAGACTATGAGAAGACATTCACTCCAGTGGCCAGGTATACTTCTATACGAGTTGTAATCTCACTTGCAGCACATATGGGATGGCAGATCCATCAAATGGATGTCAAGATGGCATTTCTTAATGGTGAATTGGTAGGGAACGTATACATAGAACAACCAGAGGGCTTTGTAGCACACAGCAGGGAAACCCACGTGTGCAAATTGAAGAGAGCTTTGTATGGACTCAAGCAGGCTCCCAGGGCATGGTATGAGCACATTGATAGATACTGCATTGAAATCTTGAAGAGGTTTGAGATGCAGGATTGCAGAGCCATGTCTACACCTATGATCACGAATTGGAAGAAGGTAGACTCATCCAAGGAAAAGGATGTAGACCCCACCTTATACAGGAAGTTGATTGGATCTCTCATGTATTTGGTCAACACTAGGCCAGATATATCCTTTGCAGTAAACTCTCTTAGTCAGTTTATGGTTGAGCTAAAGAGAGTGCATTGGACAGCGGTAAAGCACGTATTGCAGTATTTGTGTGGTAAAATTGAGTATGGGATCACATATGTTCAAGGTGATGGTATCAGATTGATAGGCGATACTGATGCAGATTGGGCAAGTAGTACAGTGGACAGGAAAAGCACTTCAGGGTGCTGCTTTAGTTTGGGATCAGGAGTTGTCTCTTGGTACAGTAGGAAGCAAAACTTTGTGGCTCTAAGTTCTACAAAAGTAGAATACATATCAGCTAGCATGGCAACATGTGAGGCTATATGGCTTCAAAAGTTGTTGGTAGCCTTGTTTGGTCAGAGGGTTGAGACTATGGTGATACACTGTGACAATCAAAGTTGCATTAGATTATTTGAGAATCTAGTTTTTCATGATAGGTCTAAGCATATAGACATTAGGTGTCATTTCATCAAGGATTGTATATAGTGGAGGATTGTTCAACTATAGTATATACCTACAGATCAACAGGTAGCAGACATTTTGACAAAGGCATTAGGGAAGACGAAATTCATCTTCAGAGATAAGTTGGGTGTTATGCAGAACACCTTCCTCGCTAAGAGGGAGTGTTAATTTTAAAGTAGCTCGGATAGGTGTTCTAGTCTCAGGTGGTGATTACAAGGCTAGAAACACAACTGGAATTTAATTATCTCCATACCTAGAAAATTGATTTCTCTAGAGACTTCTAGACATTAGGGTTTGTTAGAGTCTAATTAATCTTAGCCATTGATTGAGATTAAATCATGGCCATTGGTTTTCAATGAGAAGATTATAAAAGAGGATCAATGGGCATTTGGAGAGCATAGATCTAAAAAACATTTAAAGTGACAGCAAATAAATAAATTTGCAATAATAGCAAATAGATTTGCAGTGAGAGCAAGGACGCAGTGATAGCGTTGGAGACAACAATAGTGGAATTTTTGCAGGAGAAATTGGGGGAAGAATTTTTAGAGGAGAATATTGCTAGAGCTTTGCCAGTAAGAGGCAAGTAGTTTATGTATCTCTTGATTTGTTGAAAATTAATAAAATTCCTCATCTCCAATACTGGTTTTCCCTTCGAGGTTTTTCCAGGGACAATTTGTCCAAAATATTGTGTTCATTATTTTACATATTTTATTTTTCTATCTCCGTGATTATTTGTGAAGTTGCAGCTGTATTATTTTTCAATATTTGCTCTGAATTAATTTTTGGAGGTCAAATAATCTATATAAGATAGGAGATTAATAATCAATAGCTACAATAGAATTTTCATAGAATTGTCCATAGAAATACGAGATTTGAATGACAATTTTTATATTCTCGTTTACTTTTTAGTAAAGTTGTGCCCCTAACATGTAATTTGGATTTGTTTTGGGAGGAGCCGACATGGCTTTGTGATAGCCCTTGTAAGGTGAATTCGATGCCTGTGTGAGGCACATTGGGATGGGAACTCCTGTAGAAGATCCAGTCCTTGCAAATCCTCCTAGACTATTTTTTATTGTTTGATTCTAGAATATATTTTAATAATACATTCTCATTTTATACTTGATTGCGCGGTCTATAAAAGAATTTATAATGCATATATTCAAACTAAGATTACCCTATGCAGTGCCTATGGTTATGGTAGAAATATAACATTAAATGTAGAATCCAAGTTTTTCAATTTTTAGTATTCAATGCAAATATTACAACACTGTCAACTCTAACTTAAACCCAAAAATTAACAAATTTGAAGATTATTATAAAGTTATTATATTATGAACATTGTTGCTAAAACTAATCAAACACAACAAATTAAAACACAACTATTCATGAACATTTTGGCAGAAACTTCGCTACTTTGGAGCTCTTGTTATTAGAATTCTTTTGTTTTTGTATTATATAGTACTTATAATTTAATTGATATTATATTATATCAATATTGTAAGTTTGTGATATTGTATTATATATCCACATATACATTTTTGTTGTGTAATTGATTATTGTTGTGTTTGTTGTTTTGTTTTTCTTTTGTAGGGGGCATTCCTCATATATATATATATATATATATATATATATATGCTTTGGTACATGTATAGACTTAATACTTATATTAATACATATTAGTATAGGTGTGTGTATTTTTAGATTTGTTTTGTTTTATGTGTTGTATATGTATGTACTTATAATAATATAATTGATATTGTATTATATATCATTTGATTTATTTTTGTTGTTATATCTAGGTTTATATGTGTGGGGGCATTTTTTGTCTACGCCCGATTAAAATTTTTGTTCTTATTTCATGGGGTTCTCCTTTTTATAGGTTTGGTTTTACCTAATGCAATAGATAGGGGTCTTTTCTTTTTGTTGAGGCCAATCAAAATATATATTGCCCACCCCGGCTGCTAGTATAGTTGTTGTCTGTCGCTCACTGTATTGCCTTTTGGTATGTATCACCCCCTTCCCCCAGAACTCTAGATTCCAAAGATCCACCGGATAAGAAACTCCATTCTACACTGCTGCTGAGTCGTCGGACTCCTCCCCCAAATCTAGTTGTGGATTGCATCGGGGAAATTCTGCCTGAGCTAGGTAGATAGATAGACTCCTTTCACGCTGATAAGAAAGAGCAGGGAACAAAATTATTAGACCCATATATAGTAGTGGGGTAGTGCTCCAGGTACTTAAAGTCCACCCACTACCAACCAACATACATCATCTAGCTGGGTCTTTCCGGTATCAACAACTGGATCGATCCCATGGAAACGGGAACAGCAACTCGCTATGGCTCTTGGTCCAAATAATGTCTGCCCCTATTCATCCATATCCATACACGGTTGCATGCAACAAGACAGGAACATAGTCCTAGACTGCAGTGAATAGATCAGATCGAGAGGTCATTTTCTCCCTTGTCCCCAATGGGAAGAAGATGGGTAATCCGTTTACAATGTTACTCTGATCTGACCCAACTGGCAAGCAATCCCAATCCGCTTTCGGCAAAGGAAGGAGACAGCACTTTGTTTGCTTGTCCACCAAGCACGGGAGTCTGGGGATCGCTGTAGGTTGGTGGCCACTTGAGGAAACTCTGATTCGATCCGCTGGCTGGGAGGCACCTACCTCATCCCAATCGTAAGGAGAGGTTCACCATGATGTTTCTAGGTAAGGAACGGAGACAGTGCCTGGGCGAGGCATTCATGCACTCAACCTCTCCACTGTGATATTGAGGCCTATCTACAATACGGGAGATCGAGGGCTTCCTCAACTTCCTAAAGTCAATTGAGTTCCCCGACCGGCTGAGTACCCCTAGAGCCCTCTACCTATCGCCCTATCTATAGCTATTATAGAGAGGTGGGGAGTGCCCCCTACTATGGATAGGGTTGATAGTTGCCCTCACCGACCCCCCTACTATGGATAGGTTGCCTCCACCTCTGCCTCTAAAGAAGTAGGGTAGGGGTAGGGGGTGGGGGGTCAAGTGATGAGAATTGGATCGTTCTGTCGAGAATTGGCTCCATACGCCCAAATCTTCATGCCTTCCTATCTCCATACTTTTGCAGCTCTTCATCTTATTGGATTTGCAAAAGACTCATGTGATAGACTCTCATCATTAGAGAAGTTGATCCAAAATCCATATTCCACTTCTTTCGCATCCTATGTAGAGTAGATCGTTCAGCACTTGCGGCACGAACTAATTTTTTACCCATCGACCCTAGTATCATAGGCAACCGAATGGCCATCCCCTAGTTACTAGACCAACCTGCTATGATAATTCCATAAACACCTAACGAGGATATTACAGACGGATGAAGTATACCTATGTCTAGATCTGATGATACCATACCATAATCAAAAGGTACAACGGCCCGGGCAACTGAATTGGGTATAGATGTCACCACTGGAGCCAGTCTAGAGAGAGATAAATTGGCACTACTTGGTGGAATAGGTTCTTTTATAGCTAATTTTAAACCATCTGCTAGAGGTTTTAACAATCTGAATGATCCAACTACATTGGGATCCTTTTGACGTTGCACGAAAGCAATTACTTTACGTTTTGCTGACACTGAGAAGGCTACTCCTGGTGGAAGTGGTATCATCATTCCACGTATTTTTGCTAGAATAGCAATGTACATTTCTAATTTCCTAATCACTAAGGGGTGATCATGCATGAAACGATGACCCAAAGAATGGGACCTATTCTTGAGGGGAAAGGTGATTTCTAAAAGTCAACCCGCCCCCCACCGCTATAGATGCAGGTGGGCTATAGCGGGCTTAGCCAAATTATTTCGGCTCTTTGAAGTCAGACCGACCACTATGGATAGGGCATCGATCCCTCTCCTTCCTCCCACCCACGTTAAGAGAGAGGTTGGTGATTTGAGTGTCCCCATGGATCCAAATGTCGGCCCCATGCTTTTGAACCAGCATGGGGGAAGCCCCAACTAAACTATAATTGGGGTGGGTGGGAGGAGGAGAGGTATAAGGCTTAATCAACCCCTACAAGCACTATATATCATGGGTTGGACCCAGTCATTTTTATTGCTAGCCGAGGAAGCTGCCCCCCTGATGAAAAATGGGGTGGGTGGGAGGGCCATCGAGAAACCATTATAGCAAGGGAGGTTAAGTTTGAGGCACCATAGGGGGGAGAAATAGGGTGGGAGGCTATGTGGGTGGGTGGGAAACAGCCCCTATGGGAATATATATTATTATGGGAGGATGCCTATGCAGGTGGGTGGGAAACAATAGTTGGGTGGGAGGCCGTAGCCCCCCACAATAATCAGGTGTGGGTGGGAGGCCCAGGGGGGCCCTTACTTCCCACCCACCCAGGTGGCCGGTTAAATTGTTGGCGAACCCCACAATCTTTACTTCGTTTAGCAGAGTGTCTCCCCTCGACTGAAAAGATCCCTCCCACCCCCTCCCTATAGCCTATGCCCCCCACCCATCCCCTGTCACTGGAAGGGTGGGGGGCTCGAGGGTTTGCCGATAAACCCTCGGCATAGGGGTGGGTGGGAGGAGATTGTTGGGGGGTAGATTAATATAAGGTGGGTGGTTAAGTTGTTGGCAAACCCCTAGGAGGTTCTGACGATTCTATATGTAACATGCCAACTATCCCCCACCCACCCGTATAACCCCCCACCCATCCCCACACACGGCGTATGATTGATTGAGTTTACCAAGTTTATCTAGCATCAGAGTCAGATTGAGAGCCCCAGTCCTCTTTGGTCTAGGTATAGATCTATAAAAGGCTTGTAGGGGCAGAGGCAGTAGTGTGGATCAAGATCAATACCCCTTTCATATTGATATCGAGTAGGAGATTCACCAAGGTTTACCTTAACCCTTTGTTCTCGGTCCATTTCCTCCGTCACTACTGGATGCGTACCAGTCCAGGGAGCCAAGTTGTGTTCACTTGTGCTCCCACACCGGATAGGGGGTGTTTGACGATGTGTAGATGTTGTCTGCTAATCGCCCTCACGATTCCTTCCTTATGCTCAATTCTGATCCGACCCCATCTACCCCTCCCCCTGCTTCTTCCCCCTCCATACAACCTATTTATACCACAATAATAGCCCCCCCTTGAAGTTTTAGGGTCGGGGCCCCCAACCTGAGCTATAATGGTTTCTTGGAGGCTCCCCCACCATACATAGTTGGGGTTAGGTGGGAGGCCCCTAAATGCCCCCCACCCTGGGCTATAATTGTTCTCAGAGGCGGGTGGGAGATATAGTTCCAGAAAAAAAATGAGCCCCCCACCCAGCACAGGCGAATAGTAGGGGCCCACCACTCGGCCCCTTTGGCAGGGGGATATATAGGGTGGGAGGAATAATATAAAAGGAGGCCTTAGGTTGGTTGGGAGATTCAAGTTTGAGGGGCCCACCTTGAGCTAGTTGGTGTTAGCTACTTCCTTTAGGTCTAGCTCAGGAGCAAAAGTAGAAGCAAGGGATCCCCAGCACCCGCCATTGATTAAAGTATACCCTAACCACTTGTGTGTCTCACGGTAGCTAGATCCTATGCTCTCACTCTTGGGGTGACTGTTCAAGCTGCACAAGGGGGCCCCATGAGAGGATTTACCCTTTGGCCAGTCGATAGGGAATACCCCGCCCCATAGCATTTGTGTTCTCTGTTCAATGACCCCGAGACCTGACGATTCCGCCACTCGAGCGCACCAAAGACAAAGGTGGTCGGTTGACCCTGTAGCAATTTCAGGAGCATTGTGGCCTATTTACCACCTAGATAAACCCCCATCCAATCAAGATACCTGGCCAATTTGGTTGAAGTTCCAGTACAAAGTTCTATCCAAATACACCACATACGTGGGAGAGAAGCCCGCAGCGTACCTTCTTTGCTCAGTCTGTATCCAGGTGACCCGAGGATGGAGGGGCCTCGAACTAGTAGTTGTTTCCCCAGTCTGTATAGCAGTGTTTCATCCCCCTGTTCCAGCCCCACATCTAGTAGTGCAGTGGGGAGCATCAAAAGTGATTTATCTAGTTAAAGAACTAGTTTCCATTCGAAAGCAGGACCAGGGTGTATATCTAGATGCAGGGACAGGGCATAGGCAGGGACAGAGGTAGTAGGAATAGATAAAGGTGGCCTTCATTTTTGCATAGTTTCATATCCAATTCTGGAGCTAAAGGAAGCAATAGCAGGGGCACTCCCATGAGGGGTATGGACAATGGCTGAAGCAGCAGTAGTTTTTGGGTAGCAGTCTGAGGTGGCAAAGGCATAAGCTATAGTGATGGAGGGGGCAGATATATTGAATCAGGATAGGAACCCAGAAGTTGACCTCATTTACTCAGCAGTGGAGGTGGAGGCAGGAGCAATGGGAAATGGCGGGGGGAACAGCAGCACAACCAATAGCTGCGGGGGCAGAGGCTCCTCAAGCAATGGAGCCATATGAAATAGTGACTAAGGCTATAGGAGCAGGGGTCATAGCAGGATAACGGATGGCATCGAGAGTAAAGGCCAAAGCATTAGAGGTGGAGAGAGAAGTAGAGATAGTGGTTGGAGATTGAGTCATGGGTCTACCCAACCGAGTTCCAGTTCCAACTACGAAGATAGCGAAGGAATTATATAAAAGAGGGGGTCGACTGACCTCGTTTCTCTAAATTATTCAGTTAACCCAGTGCCAGTTACAGATCGGGACTCAGTATATCAAGATCTAACTATTAGCTAGAGATCAAGTTGTCCTGGTCGACCAGTTGACCGAGTTTATTTTATGTGAGTAGTTGATCCAGGATGAGTAGTTCCACCATCATGGGCAAGGGGAGCATCAGTAGCATCATATCTAGTCAGAGATGGAGATTCAGCAATATATAGAAAAGGCTTCATCTATATTTTTTTCTGATTCGGTTGATCCAGTCCAGAAGTTGATGGAGTTGTTGATGGTTGAACAGTCAAAGATATGCCAAGGGAACACACCTACTTATGCCACAGAGACAATCCACCCACTCTGGGAACCCTTGGAAGAGAGGTCTAGGGAACCATGTGGGCGTGCTAGGCAGGGATGGGATGCTGCATTGATGGAGGGATTCATGCTGGGGGAGCGCACTAGCGATGTGATGGCAGGTGAAACACATTGGGATGATCCAAGCTGGGAAAAGGCAAGATCCTAAACACCACAACCCCCAACCACACTCCTTGTGATTGCAGGTTATAAGTATTGGATTTCCTAGACTGGAGTTACAGAGGAAGGTTGTAGAACATAAGGATTTTAGGTCTCTGAAGAAAAGCATTACCTGGACAAGCATTCTAGTGCTAGTGTCCTCTAAGGTTATAAACATAGAAATCATTGTGACAATGACAATCAGCATCTGAAGAAGTCCCAACATCCTGAAAATACCCTGCCTTAGACAAGGGTACTAGTGCCAGTGTCCTCCGCATCTTCTGTGATAGAAACAGACAGACAATGATCATAAGTGTTGAGAGAAGTCCTCAATTCCCTGAAGAAAACACCACATTGGACTAGGGCGTGAGTGTCAGTGTCCCTAAATATTTCGTATCATTAACTTCAAAAAATGGTGAGTAACTAATCCTTGTCTACTATCTTGGTCTGTGATCATTTGTCGTAATTTATGCATTTGCTTCTGATTTTGCATAATTAGGGTTTTGAGCATATTTGGGCATTGAAGTAATATATTAATTGATATTTTTTGAGTTTCCACGATGTTACGAGTGACACCCAACCTGTAGGTGAATCCTCTTGCAAAAGGTGTGATTCAACTCAGTTGAAATGTCCTTGAATGTTTGTAGTAAAAGGAGGATTTAACCCACACATCCATTGAAATTGAAAACCCCTCCTTTTTACTCCTAAACAAACCCTTTGCCAGATTCTATGGAAATTTTTCTTGGATCTAGCAACTTACTATGAAACCCTTCCTTTTAGATCTCAGCTCTACCCTAATTATGGGCATCTGCAAAGGAAATTCCCTCGTTTCACTAAGGCATCAGCTGCAACTATTGCTTCTTCCAACTCTAGTCCTAAGAATGATAAAGGGAAGGCTCCTTTTGTTGTTGGGGTTGCAGAAAAGGAGGGATTTACTCTAGTTAAGCCACGTAATAGGGGAAGAGGTCTTAAGAGAACCCTCAAGGATAGAGAAATTGATGGGGTCTTTAATTAGTTTGATGCTTTGGAGGACTTAGTTCATGAGGAGGGAATTCTAGTGGAGATACCTTTTGGGGTTGGGTCTTTGGTGGTAGCCTTGTCAGAGGAAAAAGAAAATGATATTGTAAATTTTCCTCTGGTGGGTGTGCAGGATGGTCAATTGGCTATGGAGTTATCCTCTTGGTTACCGATTGGTTTAGAATCAAATGAGGCTTTAGTTATGAAAGATGTGGGTGCTCTAGCAAAATGAGGCTTTAGTTATGTAAGTTTAGTTCCTAGGTCCTTTAGATTTAATCATGCATGTTCATTTTAACTCCCGATGCAAAATCCATGGAAACCCATGTCAAATGGGGCTAAGGGGACATTGTTGAACTTGATTTTGCTTGAAAATGGTGCCTAGGTCTTGGGCACTCATGGCCTAGCCCTGCCTTATTTGGTTGGGACCTAAATTTTAAATGTCGGTTATGTGATCATTAAAAGGTTTCGTTGCCGACATCGTAAGTTTGAATTATGAAATCTGTAGAGAGAATGCATATATAAGCATGTTTAGGGTTTCATTTGCAAACTAGAAGTTGATTATGAACTTTTGGTCAACTTATGATTTTAGAGAATTCAAATAATTCATTGTTGCAGAGCATACTTGTCTTGTTATTGTGTTTATTATGCAGATTTGGTTTCGTCTTCTCATGTGTTGAAGGATTTTCATCTACATGCGAGCTACACCTTTGAGGTTATATCTATTTGTGTTAAATCAATCGTTTATCAATTTGTTTTTTCCTCTATCTTGTAGGGATACACAATCTTTATGCCATTCTGTTGCTTGACTGAGGCAAGCTCCTAAACACTACAACCCCCAACCCCATTCCTTATGATTGCAGCTAACAGGTGTCATATTTTTTGGAGTGGAGTTGCAAGAGGCTGTGATAGAGTGTGGAGATTCTGTATCAGAAGGAAAAAGCAATGCCTGGGCTTAGGCACCTACCCTGAAGCCCTCCAGATTTGCAGACCTAAAAACCTATGCGACAGTGGTGAAGAGTAGCGAACATTTTCTAGAAATCCTTGAAGAAGTCACCACCTTGGGCTTGGGCACCTACTCTTTAGACCCTGAATTTTCCAAATCTTGAATATCAAAACCTAGTATGTATCTACTCTGAATAATACATCTCTATGTGCGAGCATTTGTTGGGATTCATCCGTTTATTTATGATTTTACATAATTAGGGTTTTAAGCATAATCGAGCATTAAATTAATACATTAATCAACAATTTCTTAATTTCCCTATCATTACAAGTGACAACCAACCTGTAGGTGAATCCTCTTGCAAAATTTGTGATTCAACTTAGTTAAATGTCCTTGAATGTTAGTGGTGAAAGGAGGATATAATCAAACAATCAATCAATCCCATCTTCCCTCTTTTCTTACTAAACATTTTGGTGAACTTGTGTTTTCTGAGCATTGCATCTTGTTGACTATTATACATTAGACTTGCATTCATACATATTGTTTTACATCATTTTACATCTATAGATCTTGAAAATTTTTGAAAAAAAATTAATTCTAAGGCTCGCATTAGGTCATAATTTGCATTAATTTCATTACATTTCATCAAATCTCTAATTTTTATATCAAATATGATATAAATTACATAAATTCATAATATTACAATCTTTGCATTGCATTTTCATGTTAAAATTGCCAGGGTTTGATTGAAATTTTGTATTTTTCTCATAACCTAGTGATTTCAAAAACTAGGGTTTGTACCTAAAATCTTGTTTCAAATTTTACTACTCATATTAGGCACTCATTCAAATCTAATTTTGTTTTTAGTATTGCATTCTTGTGTGTTTTTGCATTCATATCTCAAAAATTTGCACTTACATTTAGCTAATTTCAACAAAAACTAGCATTTTCACTCAATCATCCTTAAAATTACACTTGCATTGAGCATTGTAGGACTTTAAAATCATTTTCAGATCTAAGCTGAGTTTCTTTGCATAAGCCTCCTCTTAATAATAGTGTAGGAAATTGTTCTTCTACCTTATCTTCCTTATAGGATTTATGGGTCTAATAAATTCAATTTCCCATTTGTGAAAAGGTGTTTGTACTAATATAGGAAATGGTGGCATATCATCTAATGTGGTGGGAATTCCTATCCTCTAAGACACATCACCCATCCTCACATATTAACTTGTCATCCTTGAACAATGTGGGCCACCCTAATCCTGCCAACATCACTTTATTGTTGTTCGCTCATTGGAGTTATGCCCTTCTAATATCCCCTCACGGGCATATCTTAAGATGTTTTCCCATTCATGTTGAAGCACTACTCTCCTTATAATATCACCTCTTCCTATAATATGTAATTCTCCTTCAATTAAGATGTATGATAGTGACCACTGCAATAGTTTATTCCTTTCATTTTTGGAGATGATCTCTAGGAATTGGCCTATGGATAGTAACTGTGCTACTTCAGTGAGCTCCTCTAGTACTACATTTACTCTAAATAAATTTAAGCTACTCAATTATTCATCAAACTCCTAAAAGAGTAACACCATCTACAAATTTTACCTGTATCACTAGCGTATTCATCAAGTATTTTAATTGCTTGTGGTTGGTAAAGAAATTTTTTAGTGCATAAACCTTTGTTAGAGCCTTTGTTGTTGCATAAATCATTAAGAAACACTAGAGTTGGAGCCTTTGTTATCTAATTTTTAAGTGTATCAAATTCCTCCTAGAGTTGTTCTATCCATTGAAATGTTTTATAGTTTTCTGACTATTCAAGAGGTGGTAGATTCAATATTATTTCTACCTTCAATGGGTCTACCATCAAGCCTTGCCTACATATAATGTGACCATGAAATGTTCCAAATGGTATCACAAATAAACATTTCTTAAGATTGGATGAGATTTAAAAGCTTTTGTATCTTTCTAGCATCGTGTGGAGTACTTGTATGTGATCTTTAATCAGTCTGTACTAAATACTACAAGTGCATTTTTCAAGCCAAATGGCATCACCTTGTACATAAAAGACCTCCATTTAGTTACAAATGTTGTTTTAGGTTGATCTTCTTCTTGAAGCCATTGGTGAATGATTAGAGCTCCCTACTAGTTATAAAACTAAGACTTCCTCTGGGAACAAACTACGGAAGGGATCATGGATGCAAGCCTTATTTAAATCCCTAAAGTCAATGCAAATCCTCATCTCACTTTTTTCTTATATTGCACAACCATAGGGCCAATCCATTAGCATCTCCTATCGACTTGATTATATTACTTGCCAACATATCATCCAAGTTTGCTTTGACTCTTGTCTTCATGTTAGGGTTTAATATATATGTTCTTTTCCTCTTTGGTTTTGTACCTTCTTTTAATTGAATTTTCATCATTCTAGATCCCTCCTTAATGCCTCTACGATTAGTAAATGCGTGGGGAAATATTTCTTCATATTTCTATCAATATTTCTAAAATTTGCATGACTTGTCTCTCTTCAATTGCTACCTTGAGTATTTTCACATACTAAAGGAAAAACAAGATTGCATTCACACAGGCTTGAAGGATAGCAAAGGTACTTAAGGTTAAACTTTCTCTTGATGCCAAGGTTGATGATTCTATTTATTATGAGGATGTTTGATGCAGATTATTTAGTTGAAATCTCTCCTCTTGCTAAGTTCGATAAATGTAATAAGTGCAAATGTGATCATGGGGATTCAATAGGGCCTGTGTAATTTTCCCTACCACCTTGTTGTTTTCAATATTGGATGATGCTCTTGTGATTTCTATGATGGTAGGGTCATCATCCAAAGGTGGAAAATCCACCAGTAGTGTGATATGTTGTCCAAGGAATCTCTTGAGGTGAGACACGTGGGCAAAATTATGAATCCTACTATATTCCGGTAATTCCAGTTCTCAGATGCAACTTCACCAACTCTCCTCAAGATCTTGTAAGGGAAATCAAAGCGTTGTTTGAGATTTTAAATTCCACTAATTTTGATGGGGGTTTTCTTATAAGGTTTACAATCTTAGAGGAAGGTCATATCTCCCACTTTAAATGACCTTTGTATGCGGTTTTGATTTTTATATATTTTTTGTTGATTCTGAGATTGTTGGAGGTGTTCTTTGAGTGATGTCAATATGTCATAATTATACTTCACTAAGTCACTATCTATTGACACCGGGATATCTATGAATATTGAATAAGTAAAGGTTAATGCATCATAACCATAAAATACAATGGATAGAGACATAGCGATGGACATGTGGTGGGTAGTGTTGTATCATAGTTTCTCAAGTAGCCTTCAACCTAATTATTCACTATTTCTACTTGTCCATCTATTTGTGGATGTTAGCTTGTGGAAAGAATGAGTTTTATCTGGGCCAAATAAAATAATTCTTACAAAAAGGATCTAAACAATCTACTATCTTTATCACTAATGATATTTTTATGTAATCCATTGGCCTAAACACTTCTCTGAATAAGAAATCTACCACCTAATGTGCTTTGAAATATGAAGGAATGAAAAAGAAGTGTGCATACATAGTTAGCCCCTCCATAAAGTGATTGAGAACATCCTTCTTTAGGCCCTTCCATGAAAACCTTTCCCTAATTTTCCTATAGGTCTTGTATAATCTTATGTGATTTTCTAACGATGCATCATGAAAAACCCTTAAAATCTTCTCCTTCATTTAGGATTCAAGAACTAGGAAGATTCTATTTGTATAGAGAATGAGATTATATGCCACTACAAATCAATCTTGTCTCACATCCCCATCTAAGAGATCAGTAGAAAATGTATTTTTAACTTATTCTGCCATAATAGAGATCTTCCAATTAGTAGAAATAGAGTAGGCTTCCTAGAAAGAGCATGAGCAAAGTTATGTTCTTTTTTTCCTTTCATGTACAATGTGGTTTAGGAAAGGGCCATGCTATGGGGTCTTAGGACAACTTTGAAATAGAATTGGAAGCATCTCAGAGTGGAGGGAGATTATGAGATCATTATTAATTATACGAAGAAGAAAAGTTACATCTCATGTATGTTGTATACTCTTATGTTAGAGGCTAAGGAACTAGTGATAAGATTTTAAGATATCTCTTTTGATCATATTAGAAGAGAAGAAAAGGGAACTCAATAGTAGATTTGGTAGCCAATCAAGGAGTAAATTAGAGGATAACCCATGGTAAGACCCATAAGACCTAGAAGGAAAAGTTTCCAAATAAGACCCTTGGACTTGTTAAGGAGTAAAAAGTGTCCACATGTCTTTTTACCTCCTTGTTTGGCTCCTAGGTCCCTTAATTGCATTATATCTTCAAAACATTTCTCCCGATGCAGAATTGCCCGACACCAAGATGGAATTTGAATGTGGGTCACTTGATTTAGCTTATCCTAGACATAAACAGGACTAAAGGACCTGGGTGGTACTGCCCAGGTCCCTCCCTTTAGGTTGGATCAAATTCAAATTTACTGGTGTGAGCCTTGGGCGTAATTTAATAAAAACCACCTGAAATAACATAAAATAAAATATTAAAATTAAATATATATATATATATATATATATATATATATATATATTCTATACATTTAGTTCTCCTCAATTTGTTTCCAGCTTCTTATGTTAAATTGAGGACCAAATTCCTTGTATTAAACTCAATAAACTAACATTGGGGGTGATTTTGTTGAAAAATTATTGCTCAAACCAAGAGCTGATGTTAAAGAGTTATGCCTAGTATGTAATATAAGGAACCCTAAAGTCAATAATATCATACAGACAAACACTCATTTTGATTTTTTATTTATGCCTGCAAAAATATCATACATGACATCCCTCCATTGATGCATTAAATACTGCTCCTTCAATGCACTGCTCTTTATTATCTTGACTTTTGTATTCATTTTTTTATCCCTTTTTTTTGCACTCTTATTATTTTTTATTGCTTCTTGTAGAGTAACGATCTTCTTGATATTTTTGTCCAAGAAAGATAAGGGGCTGAGCACCACCAAGGGTTTTCAATGTTTAGTTAGACTTCTCTTTTGCTCAAAAGGAATGGGGAAGGTCTACATGCAAGCTTCTATTAGGTATTTTAGGTTTGAGTACTTACTTTTTTAAAACTCAACATTTTGGTTCACTAAGACTGGGATTAGTATAAAGCTAAGAGCTTGGCTTCAATTTAAACTTATTGGTAAATTTCAAGAGGAATGATTGGCGATAAAGATGATCATAAAGAATCTTAAAGGGTCAACCTATATCTAAGCAACCTTAGACTCCTTAGATAAAAATCAAAAAGAGCATGTCACTCACTAATGCATGGTGGAACAAAATGAAGAATGCAAATTTTGTTTTTTCTTTATTCAAATTTTGTACTTTTTTATAGATTTTTTGGATGTTGACATTTTATGATTTTATGGAGTTTCTAGATACTTAAGTCTTCACCTTCCATTGTGCATAAGAGGTAAGCATCATTTTTTACATCTTCCTTAATTGCGTGTGGACTTATATAATTTGGTCTAAACTTCACTTGGAAGTATTTGCAAGGACACACAAAGACTTGGTATAAAAATGTCTTTGAACTCAGTGAGAAGTTTTGTGCACTCATATATTTCATTGTTTGATAATTTGCCCGTAGCCTTGTCATTTTTTGTTCTTGTAAAGTTTCATCAGTTTTGAAATTTTGTGGGGCAATTTGAATTGATGATGACATTTAATCATCTTCTATTCACATTTTCCATATGTGGGGTTGGTCATATTGCCACACGATTCTCTTTAGCTGCATGTGGACTTTACTATTCCATGGATTTCATACTTCACCAACCATATGTATGCCTTGGCTATGGCGACCACCAAGGGTTGCACATCGGCACCCCACCTAGTATGCATCAAGTTGAAGTAAACAAAGTGAGGCAAAGTTGTGGAATTTTGGATGCTTAATAATCGTATACCAATGCATCAAGAGATTTGTCCATGTCACCAATATTATATTTTTTATCTTTATTTCCATTTCTTAACACAAACTAACTTCATGTTGTCATAAATATATACCTTTCAAACAAGAGCAAGCATGCCTTTATGATATTATTCCAATAATTTTTTATTCTAATGTGTAGGAACAAAAAAAAACAAGAAAAAAACTCATTGGAGGCTCATTTGGCAGAAGCAAAGGAAATTGGGGATCACATTCCAAATAAAATTTAAGTTGTTACAAAACATTTTTTCAATTGATTACAAACAAATATGTAAAACAAGCATTTCATATGCATTTCAAAACTATATTTCAAAATTTTAAATTAAATAGCACTTTGGGACATTTGTTTCTTACAATTATTAAAATAATATAACAAATAAAAGTAATACTATAAAAATAATATTCTATACACCAAAAAAAATAAAATTAATGCACGTATTTTAAATATTACTTTATAAAATAAAAATAATGTATCTTCTATGCACAAATTGAATTATACTATGTAACATTGTAATTGCATATAATATTCTATTGGCCTAACCCTTGCACCTTCAATTGGTTGAGTCAAACAATTTTCTTATGACAATTATCCATTCAAAGGTTCCCTTAAAATACTATGACATATCTTAGTATAAGTAAAATTATATATAAACCAAATATAAAATTTGACAGTTTGTCCAAAATCTCTCCTTTCATGTGATACATCTTTTTAAAATGTTGATTGTATTTTACAGAAAAAATGCCTTAATAGAACCATACGACCATCACATTTAAGCCTTGGGCCTAACAATTGCACATCCTTTGGTTGCAAGTGCTAGTAATACTATTATTGATATATGGTTAGGACTAAGAAGTAGGATTTCATGTACTCTGTCATTTCTTTTTTAAGGGATTACTCCAACTGTGGTGAGTTTCTATTTTAATATTGGAAAAAATCTAATTTGAGAGTGCTTCTGGATTCAACTATGTATGTTTTTGTTTCAATGTTTTGAATCATACTCAATGATCCGTCATCAGGAAGAGGAGAGTTGAAGATTAGATGGTAGAATTGAGCTTTATAAAGCAGTTAGAGTAAGAAAGGAATGAAAAATGAAGGGCATGAGGTGAGGAGAGAAAAATAAAAATAAAACAAAAAACAAGAGAGGAGAAAGTGAAATAAAAAGAGAGGAGAAAGATATGAGAAAATTAGTGATAAAAACAGGGCATTGGAGCAACCATACAAACACACAAACCAACAAAAGCTAAAATTTTAAAATTACTAATACTAATACAAGTACAAATATCTATATATAAATACATACAGAAGCACATGTAAATGCATATAAGAAAATATTTAATTTAAACCTATAAATACATATATCCCCACACCCCAAGTATAATATACTATATTAAAAAGAAAAATAAATGGAAAAAATACAAACAACTAAATAAAACAAACCTTTAGTAGGCATGAGTTTTCCACAATCCATGAATTAAGTATAGAGAGTGCTTCTGGATTAAACTGTGTATGCTTTTGCAAAACAAACCTTTGTAAAACAATTAAAGTCAAGACCTAAATATACATAAAATAATAAGGGATGAGGAAAAAAGGCGCAAACACATTTATATACATGAACAACCAAATGTATAAAATTTGCAAACAAGTGAAAGAAGCAAACAAGAAAACAAAAAGATAAGACCCCTATCTACTGCATTAGGCAAAGCCAAACCTATAAAAAGGAGAACGCCACGACTAAGAATGAAAATTTTAATCCGGCATAGACAAAAAAATGCCCACACACATATTAACCTAGACATAACAACAAAAATAAATCAGATGATATATAATACAAATAGAAAAATAAACAAATACACAATAAAAATGTATGTACATATATGATATAATTACAATATTAATTATATTATATGTATAAATATATTGTATAGAAAACCAAAACAAATAAAAATATACAAATGTAGGTATATATATAAATTTATGTATGAAGTGTATATAAATACCTATACCTATATATAAATGTAAGTAACGGTGTGTGTATATATGTGGAGGTTAGGGTTAGGTTTTGTGCGTGATGAGCGAGTGAAGAAGAGGAAGGAGGTGAGGGTGGCAAAGGGAAGGTTAGGGTTAGGTTTTGATGGCAGAGGGAAAAGCTATCGTTGCAAGCTTGACGTTATACCTATTACAGGGCCAAACATTTTTACAAGCAGCGGAGTGCGGTGGATATGTCAGTGTTTCGAAAGTGTTACGCCATCATCTGCAACAAACAGAATGGCCGCGAATGTCGTAGCAGAAATGGAGGCTGCAGATCGATGGCGTTACGCTTTTGAAACAGGACATATCCACGGCCCCACGCTGCTCCTATTCCTTCGTTGCCCTTTAATGAGAGCAATGCCTTCAACAAATGACCTTCACGCTTATGCGGTGGAATATGTCTCAATCTCAAATTGATGCGTCCAACACTTCAATCTTGTTAAATCAGGTTTTGTTTTGTCAGAAAATTTGCTTAAATTTCTATATTTTAAGACTAGCTGAAAATGTGGTCACTTGCACTAAATTTTCTGACCCTCCATGGAAGGTATATGCATCACACACCCACATTACAACAATGTTCCTATCTAGTATGTTTTACTGTGACTGAATCAGATTTTCAGTTGTTAATATTGATAGCCAACTTGGATGAACCTCTGGAGATCCCTGTGTTGTATGATTGGGTTATGTTGTTGGTCTCTATCACAGGTGATATTTGGATCATGAAAGGTGAAGGTATTCAATTTAGACTGCAATGCATGCAACATGTATTAACACAGTGCTTGTTTTGTATGTAGTCTAGGACTGCAGGAATTTTGGTGGACTTCTTAGAGCCATTTTCTGTATATGACAATGTCAGATGGGTGTTATTATCACCCATATTTTATAAATAGCCAATTACGTAATTGTAACTGTTAAAGTTTTAATCATCTAGCACATTCCTACAAAGGTTCAAAAATTTATCCTGGCAAATATTGGTATCATATCAAACATTGTAGTTCTGTCTACTGTTTGCTTTGCAGCTGTGTTTGTGTTTTCTTTTGTTTGTTTTCTGAGACAATGGTTGACACAGTTAGTGGGTTTGTGTTTGAGCCCTAAGTTGGTTGGATCCCTTGCTGGAGAATTTAGCCCCAACCTTTGGACTTGGGTGTCATTATAAGCACGGGTTAGCATTTGAGCCCTAAGCCTACATATTCAAAATATTAAGTAGATGGCATACCACTCTACGTTCAATTCAGTTCATAAAGAATCTCAACCTACAACTTCAATATGGGTTCTGGCCACGGGAAAGTTTAGGGGCTCTTCATCCCTAAATAGAGATTGTTTTGGTAATCTTTGTCCCAAATCAATAGTCCAATCAGTAAACATCATGTATAAACTTCCTCTAGATTTAAAATTTTAGTAAAAGTTCTTAGCCAATTTGTTGAAGTTTGCATGGATTCATTGGAATTTTTTAATCATTGTTACCTTATCTATGTAATATATGTTTTGATGATTTTCCAACTAATGAAAATTATGTCTAATATGGGATTTTATATAATCCTCTTTGGATTTAATCCAATTGTAAATTGTACTCAATATTTAGGAACCAGTTACCTTTACAATTGCTTACAATTGTTTCCTTTTGACATTGCTGGTGATTCATCTCACTTGAGTTGCCTTTGTTGACTAGCATAATATTTTTTTGTGTGTGTATATGGATATAGAAATTTTTGTGGGTATGATAGGTTAGGTTGGAACAGAAGAATGTATGGTGCTAAGCATTTTATCTATTTGCAAGAACTAAAGTGTCTTATCTGAAAATATTCAACATTGTGGTTTGTGCATTTGGATGGATAATCTAGATACTATCTTAGACCTATGTAAATATAGGTCTAAAATGGTAGAAAGGAGAGAAAAAGTCTCCTCGTGAGATTTTGAAGCAATAAAATGTAAAAACTAAGTTCTATGACAACATCAAGACAATGGTTGCTTCATTTCACTTCACTTCACAGGCTCTTTCATTCCTCGTCTATCCAAATTGCCAAGGCTGACATATTTCTTTAGTTTTGGTGAAGTAAGATTTCTTTATGCTTTTGGATTGGATTTTGAAGAGTTAGTATCTATCACTACTTTATTAGATCAACTTGGTGACACGAGGTACACATGTTGACCTTTTGATCTTGTGCATGTTGTAGCATAGAAAATACCCTATAATTTACAAGTGTATCTTTTTATTGAACCTTTTCTTGTTTGTAATTTGTAAGATTTTCATTTGGTGAATAAAATGAAAGCCAATGATACCATTCATTATTTCTCATATTTTTAGACTTCAAATCATAAATTATTAGTAGAAACCCAAATTCATGGAAATGCAATCAAGACTTCAATGAATTGTGATACTCATCTCTCAAAAGGAATTCAAAGGACATGAACATTCATGGTGATGATATATTAATGTTTTTATTTTATTTTAATTTATGTTTTATTTATGATAATGATTTTAGTTGTCTCTAGTTCTCTTTGTTTTGTGAAACCTTTTTAGTTGCTATAAGGCTATGAGTGTTGCAAACTCTAGTGTCAACAAAACACTTCTAATTGCAAAGGTGAAAATTAACCATCATTTGCATGTCTAAAACAGTTTTAAATGCTATTAGTTCTATTACAAAGTTATTGATAGCATTTAATGTAGGTGAAAAGTAACTAATCCAAATTCAAAATTTTAGGTGATAATATTAAGGGAGTTTTTAATAAGAAGAATGTACCAATACAATAATGTAGTACAAAATTCCCAAAACATTCTTAATGGGGTTTTGCAAAATATATCACTCTCTTTTGTGTTCCAAAACACATACCAAAAGATTACATTCCCTATATTTATTTTTTAGTAATTATGGGACCTTTTGAAAATCCATACAAGGATTCTTTTATTTTTTTTAATTGTATGCGTAGTAAATGAGAGCATCTCCACATCTCCATTTGAACATCTCCACTGGGTAGTAAATCCATTCTTTTGTTTATTAAATTTGAACATCTCCACATTTGGTTGAAATTATTCTAGACCTAATATAAGGTTCACTCTATTTATTTACTGTGAAGAGTACTAATATTCCATCTTGTATCTTGCATAATTTTGTGAAGAGTACTAATGTTCCATTTTGTATCTTGCATAATTTTATGTAAAACGATTCTTAATTTTTATATTGGAATAATTTTATAGAGGACATCGTTTCCATTCTTTTGTTTATTAAATTTGAACATCTCCACATTTAGTTCAAATTATTTTAGACCTAATATAAGGTTCACTCTATTTGTTTACTTTGAAGAGTACTAATGTTCCATTGAATAATATCTTAAATATTTTCTAAATGATTTTTTACACAAAGAGAACTAAGTTACATATACAAATAAGAGTGGTAGTGGTTGAGTGTAATGTCTATTAGTTGTTCACAAAAATTCTCCATCATGTAATTTTTTTTCTTACTTTCAAAATCATCTTATATAGAAAAAATTGGAGTTGCACTTCTTATTGAAAAGATAGTGGAAATTATTTGCTCACACTATTATAGGGATAGAAGGAAATGATTTTCATCTTCAAATTCATAACATGTTGCAAATTTCACAAATTTTCTCATCAAGGTGTTTTCGGGGTAGTACAATAACAAATTTCATTTGGAGGTCATGAGCATTAGACCTTATTTTAGTAATGTTCATTTTTATTTTTATTTCACAATGTTAAGACTATTAGGTTTGATTTGTTATAGGATTAATAAAATCTTTGAAATATTTCACCTTTTGTTTATTACTATTTTCGTTGTTGTTCTATGTTTTTTGTTTGGATTTAAGACTTTATTATATAAATACTTTCTAAATCTTCATCTTCAATATTTAATATCTAAGTTGAGTTTCAAAGTCTTTATATAACCTTTTTTTGCTAGTAAACCTAGGTTAGGCACCTAGGGTCTACAAAAATAGAGCATTGAAGGCTCAAATTTTTGTAACGAGTTCACGAGACCCATCTAGACTAAAATTATCAATCTTGATCTTGTCATCTAATATATAATAGAGAATCCTTTATTTCATGGGCATAGACCAACTATCAATCCTGATCTTATCATCTAATATAGAACATACAAGCCTTTATTCATGGGCATAGACCCCTTTTGACAAACTAAGACTTGCTAAATTGACACCACATAAAGAAGGCCATCACACCCAAAAAACTATACTTGAACTTCATGGAATAATAACGTCTAAAATAGAACATACAAGCCTTTATTCATGGGCATAGACCCCTTTTGACAAACTAAGACTTGCTAAATTGACACCACATAAAGAAGGCCATCACACCCAAAAAACTATACTTGAACTTCAAGGAATAATATCAAAAAACCATCTTTATGTTGGCCAAGCAAGTGCATGTGAACCAAGCCCGATCAAAGAAATCCCCAAGGAAATTTCACAAATTAAATCTTGAGCTAAACCCAAACCCAATTGCAAATATATAGAATCCACATAACGAACACGCAACTAAGTATCAATCTATTCATAAAGCATCTAAGCATATACCATACATGATTTTCATAATGAAAGCATCTTCCTACATAGCAATTATCAGCTTATCCCAACACAAAAATTACTTGGACTAACCCAACATAAAACCTAACCAACATAGAGTCTCACAATAAGGGAAGGGAAAATTACAATGACCCTACCCTCATAGTAGTCACAAACACATCATCCAATGTTGAAAAGAGTAGACAACAAGGTGGCAAGGCAAATTACATAGGCCCTATTGAATCCCCATGAACACATTTGCACTTATTAACTACATTTGTCAAACTTAGAAAGGGGATGGATTTTAACCAAATCCTCCACATCAAACATCCTCATAGCAAATATAATCATCAATCTTGGTATCAAGAGAAATTTTAACCAAGTAAGTTCCTTTGCTATCTCCTTCAAGCCTTTATACATGCAATTTTATTGTTCCTTCAGTATGTGAAAATGCTCAAGGTAGCAATTGAAGAAGATCTTAGCTTGATGCTCCACTTCATTAGTGTCATTATGACATAGGTAAGTGTAAAAATCCATTCAATAACATGGAGATGCAACTAAATGATTGGGCTACATAAAACTTTCCTCCTTCCTAATAATTGATCCAAGTCCAAGAGCAATTTGGTCACAACACCACTTATCCCTACACAAGGTGTCCCATCCATCTCCTTGGACAATTCCCAAATCTTAGAACCCAGGTACATAGGTCTAATGGAAGAAGCCATCACTATGAAACACTGGAACCAGAGAGGATAAATCCAAAGAAGAATGTTAAAATTTTAAAAAGTTTCATTTCCAACTTATCAAATGCTATGAAACCACTTTGAGGAGTGCCTTGTACATCATTAATATGAGTGTAGGAGAAGCTTTAATGATAATGAAATCCCCCCACCTCTAATATCCTTAGGCTCTATAGCTTAACATTTCATAATTCAGACCCAAGCATGCCACAAAACCTATATAGATGTCCTTACAGGACACCATAACCATGTATACCCCTACCATCATCTTCTTATCACGATGACCCTTACCGTCCTCTCTATGGATAAAGCATTATCTCCTTTTATAGCCTTGATTATTAGTCATGTTTGGTATGAAAAGGGAGAATGACAATAGCTAGAATATGAACTAGATCAAACCCTTTTCCATATAAAATTCAAGGACAAGGCTGAACCAAATCACTACCAAACAAAGGAGGTCTTAGCTATTGACCTTGAACTTTTGTATGTTATGGATAAGATTTAACTTAGTCTGTTTCTCAAAAACCCTAAGATAACAATGCATTAAAGCCCTATTTTTACAAAGATTTGCTTATAATGGAGAATATACGATAGAAACCTAGAAACTGATTACACAGGGATAATCAGGTGAATGATAAAACTTGTCTCCAGAAAGCAAAGGTGTCGGAGGAACTCAGTGGTACCACCCAGGTCTTGACTGAAGGAATTAGCTAAAGGTGCAAATTGGAAAGTTGCTCTGAATGTTGTCCTGATACAACATCTAAACACAAAAAAGGTAGAAGGACAAGGGTGGTTCTACCTAGGTCCTTGATGAGGGAATATCTTGAAAATGTCTTCAGATCCTGAAACCCTAACCTGCATTTAGTCTTCCTGTAGCTTTGTATTTTCTAGATCTTGCTCCTATAACCTGCATGTACAAGAAGATAAAAGAGGCTTTGGGAGGTTGTGGTGTTTAGGGACTTGCCTCAATCAAATCTCGGGATAAAATTCAAGCTTCCCAACACTGTTTGATGATAGAGAGTGCGTGCCATCGTGGGGGTAGATGCTGAAAACAATGATAATATGATGATTCAAATGATGGGAAACAAATAATGACATCACCTTTGTGATGAGCCCTTAGAATGATGAAGATCCTTCAACTCCTAAGGATAGATGATAGCTCCATATCTATAACAACACATAAATTTCTTCTAATATCACAATGAATGCTCTTTACTTCAAGTTGTCAAGTTAGCTATCTCCATCTAGGTTAATAATGAACTCAAAAACACACATATATGCCTTCCTGCTTATACTTGAAAATTCAAACCAAAAGAGTCGACAAGGAGAAACCTCTAGAGAGACATGTAAGGCCGACATACATTTGAATTTGATCCAACCGCCCAAGTCCTTTAGCCCCGTTTAGGTCTAGGATAAGCTAAATCAAGTGGGCCACATTCAAATTCCATCTTGGTGTCGGGCAATTTTGCATCGAGAGAAACATTTTGAAGATATAATGTAATTAAGTGACCTAGGAGCTAAAAAAGGAGGTAAAAAGACATGTGGACACTTTTTACTCCGTAACATTTAGCCTCCACATTAATGTGTGTACGATCTTACAATCAGTGCATGCGTTAAAGTACAGTCAACAACACATTAAGCACGTCAAACACTAGAGCTAGTAGCACACCCTAAGTTTGGAAGCCCATCTCTAGCCCCCAAGCTTAGGTAAAAATAAGAAGACACTTGGCAATCATGCAAAACATGAAGAAAATAGTATAGAAGCAGACACTATATGAAGAATACATGAACAAAGACACACAATACATGAAACATACAAATGTAGCTAAGAAATACACAAAGAATAGACACAATTAAATAATTACACAATGCTAACATGCAATGTGGGGAGCTCATCGCTATGTGCCACCATCAAAACACACGACGTGGGGGGAGCTTATCGCTACGTGCCACCACAAAATACACAACATGAGGAGGATCTCATCACTACCTGCTACCACAAAACACATAGAAAAACATACATAATACACGAGCATCGTAGAGTGTGTCATCGACCCATTATATGTCTTATACACAGCAAACATGGGCAATGGGGAGGAGCTCGTCGCCACACTTCACCATCTAAGATGCCAAACATGCCTGACTATCTTAAGACCAGACCCTGCCTCCTGTGAGAGGACTTTTTCAAAAAAGATGTGCAACCACTCAAACGAATACACAACCCCGCCTTCCGCAGAAGATCTTTCAAAAATGAGTCATGCAATCTCCTTGGAGATATACACAACTCCACCTGCATCACGGAGAAACCTTACAATGAACAAAAGTATACAACTCCACTTGCATCACGGAGATGCCTTATGGTGAAAAGGAAGCATGTGCACACATATTCAAAGTATACAACTCCACCTGCATCACAGAGATGCCTTATAGTGAAAAGGAAGTATACACAACACATTAATCAAAGTATACAGCCCCTCCTACATCATGGAGATGCCTTACAGTGAAAAGGTAGTATACGCAACACACTTTATCACAATATCTAAGATATCCAAGCATCTAACACAATATATGCCCCCACTGTAATGCCCCACCAGGAAACCCCAGAGAACAGCTCAACTATGATATACAAAAAGGATAATTTTTTTTAAGGAAAGAAATAACAAAGAAATGTAAATCATATTTATTCATAACATCAGGTTAAGCTTTATCCTCTAGGGATTCCATGACTGCAATACTACTAACTATTAACATGATCTAACCAACATTATGAATTAACTAACAACCAGGGTTCATTCTAAATCTAATTACATCAATTGAATAGACACATACATTTCCATATTATAATATTAGATAAGTGATAAAAGCACAACCACCTGACCATGTGGAAACCTAAGGTCCACCCCCTGTGCTAGGACATAACAATAAGGTCCCACTAAGAAAACAAGCAAGAAGACAATAGGCTAACAGGTGCAAGGACTACACATGACTCAAATACAACACTGGGCAACAAAGACATCACAAACAACTTAAACATCACTTCTAGAGGCATTCATAAAACAAAGGGGAGAACACAACTAGAGAATGCTAGACTACATTTGGGATGAGTGTCATTGCATGGTCCTAGCATGGGTTACCCTGACAGTCTCTAGCTAGACGTTAACCCCCCATCCATGTGTTACCCTAATAGTCTGTCGCTAAGTGCTGACCCCCATCTATGGTTATCCTAATAGTCTCTCACTAGATGCCGGCCCCATAGGGTGACACATGCAGAACCAACATTCCTTTCACGAGGACAAGGAAGTTGATTTTGCCAACCACGACCTTCTCATCTCATCCTTACCCTGAATGAGCACTACAGGCAGGAGTGAGGCATCCAGTTATCTTGATTAATGTGAAAACTACCCAACCCTCTAAATTTATTATTAAGTTATCACTGGATTAACAACTTCCACATTTGGGTTACCCTGGCAAGCCACTTTGGTCGCCGACCCCACATTGAAAGCCACTCCCGCTTCACTACATCTAGATTCTCAAAGCCCAAAACAAAACACAAGCATGAACTATCACATTTCTCATCATGATACATTTACAACACAAAATATACATCATTTCACATTACACAGAGCAAGGCATTACCCATCTTGCATAGTTATCATAACCACATGAATAGGTACACTAAGCAACGCATTATCCATCTTACACAGTTATCATAACCACATGAATAGGTACACTAAGTAAGGTATAAACCATCTTGCACATATATCATACCAACATGAATAGGAAGCAATACTTCAAGAATGCATTTCATTCAATTCACATGATGCACACATAGCCAACCCCCACTCAATCACACCCTCCTAGGCCTCTAGAAACCATTTCCCCAAATGACACAAACACTTGACACCATTAAAACACAATGGTCACACATCACATTCACTTTCCAATGCACATCATAAACCAAGATCTCACAAATGCAACATATGGTCTGATGCACTAATAATGAGTCTTAAAGAATGCAACATTAATTCCAATCATGGTCAATCATCCAACAAACATAAAGTGAATCTATCTCAACAATGCAGAACAATATTATTCTAACTACTAGTAGCAGTTACTAATATGATCAAATGATATAAGTGTCCATGAGTATCAATATTTTAACTAATAATTCTCAAGACTTATTTTAATTTCATTTAATTAAAATAATTGCGAACAACATGCAAATAACCCTAAGGAATACAAATTAAACACAACAATTATTTACACTATTTACACTTATGTAGATTTCATTTATAATCTAGACAATTTTATAAATACTATTAAATATGTAGAATGCTATAAATATCTATTAATATGTAGATTTCATTTATAATCTAGACAATTTTATAAATATTATTAACTATGTAGAATGCTATAAATATCTTACACTAGTAAGAATCACAAGATACAAAACCCGAAGCTACAATGAAAGAACCTTGTTCTAAGTTTAGCTTGAGAGGAAAGAAATATAGAAAAACAAAACATTCCTATAGATCTAATATCTTCATCAAATCTACCACACCTTTAACCACATGAATATGATAGGATCAGCACAAAATGAATTTGTTGAGAAGGCTTTAGAAGCTACCAACAATGCAAAATGTGAAAGCATAGACAGGGTACATAGACTGATTGGTAGAATGCCTCAAAGAGAGTCATGTGATGGAAAGAAATGATCGTAGGATATGCACAAAATGAATTTGTTGAAAAATCTCAAAAGAACCTAGTTTGAAAATATAGAGTTATTGGTTGCGCAACTAATTGTTTTAACAGAGACGAAATGGGTGAGAGGTAGACAATAACAAAATATTCATATCTCAAAAATGACAAACTGGGTATGACTAATTTTCAGATATGATTTAGATATTCAGGTCATGCACCATATATAAAACAATTAGAAAAACTCAGTTCTTAAAATAAAGTTATGGCTAACGCAACAGATTGCTAAAACAGAGACAAAATGGGTGAGAGGTAGACAGTCAAAATATTCATATCTCAAAAATGAGAAACTGTGCATCACTAATTTTTTGATACGATTTAGGTATTCAAGTTGTACACCATATATAGAACAATTAGAGAAACCCAGTTTGTAAAAATAAAGTCATGGCTAACACAGTAGACTACTAAAACAGAGACGAAATGGGTGAGAGGTAGACAGTCACAAAATATTCATATCTCAAAAATGAAAAACTGGGTATGGTTGATCTTCGGATATGATTTAGATATCCAGGTCGTACACCATATATCAAAAAATTAAAGAAACCCAGTTTGCAAAAATAAGGTTAGGGCTAACGTAATAGACCGGGTTCAGAAAATGTAGAAGAAAATTCACAGAATATTTCACTAAATCTAATGCAACAATAAATCAGTTTCATATCTCAGTCCATACTTGGAATATTGCTTCAATCACATCTTCACAAATTTCCTAGCTCACATCCATTTTTCCCCAAGTCTCTTCTTCTGGAAACTATGGTTTATGGTGCCAAAAGAAAAATGAAAACTTCCTGAGAGTGAGAGAGATCCCCAAAACATAAAACATATCCTCCATTTGAAATGCACACTCCTCCTCAAATTATGTCTTGAGATTTAAAAAATAAAGTTGATCATGCATAACCACCCCCATAATTTCTTCCAGAAGATTCTCTTTTTTTTACTTTCTTACAATTTGCTATTTTTAACCAAACAATAATATTATTGTTTGTTTTAATGGGACCTTATGTCATCTCCGTTCAATAGTTTCCATTGGGTTTAAGGCACGCTCAGACCTGTCAATTCAAGTGGAGTTGATGCCTAATACCTGCAACCTACAGCAACCAAAAAATCGTCGAACATATAGATGTATATATAATCATACAATCAAACACACCGTGAAAGGAAATCGCAGCATAGCTGGGTACTCACGCATGAGTAATGCGACACTGTTCCTCTCACAAACACATGTCAAACAAGTAACCACATCATGCATAATAATTAGTATCTGCTCGAATAGATAAGAAACATCATCAGATAATCATGTGATGAACATAATAAGATTAATCAACATAATCAATTAAGTCCATAAAGTTGTCATAACATATTCATAACTTAAGTAAATATCAGTGTTGCAACAAAGATTATCAATAAAACATACTAACTGTCGTATGAAACAACATGAGGATAATCAGGAATGTCACCAACATGAATGTAGTATCTACCAACATCATATAACGTACAACATCAACTGTCTGACATACCCTAAATATTCCTATTATTTTACCTTCACTTTCATGCTCCTTAGCCAAACCACCTACACATCCAAGGTGAGAATGGAGGGGCACTACACCCACCTTAAAGTGATCACTCCTGCTTTCCGGTAGTAATCACATTTAAGGTAAGGTTGAAAACACATGAGGGAACAAGAGCTTTCGCAAAGCCCATGCCCCAAAGTGAGACATGCTTACAATTGCCGAATTATTCCCAACAATCACAATAGAAACACATCAATATCATTTGTTAAGAACCATTAATCAACAATATGCATGTATACGAATGATCACGGAGATCAAAACAAACTTCGGTTAGAGAATCTAAGCTAAAATAACAACCAAATCAATATAGAAAAAAGGCAACATGTCTTTCAAACAAACTAAGGCTATACTTACGAATTTGGAACCGAGTATAGCCGTAAGGTTATACTTCACTTATCTCAGAACTGAGTGTAACTACAAGGTGAGACAAAAGAATTCCAAAGTGCATAGCAACATATTTAGAGTATTGCAAAGGTTTGTTACAACAATTTCACAACACAATACATGATCACATCATGACACAAAGTGATTCTACTAGTCAAACATCAATAAAAAATTATCCCTCTCTTCATATATGGACTAGGACCATTTTCTTGTTTTCTTGTTTTAGGGACACACGATCCTTATCAGAAGTGTATATTTGTTGTCATCATCCGTTGACTAATAGAGCCACAATTACAACAGAAGAATGAAATCATGAAAAATGAGAGAGGAGACAAAAGTGACATAGGACCACAACGTGGAAGGATGCCCTCAAATCACCCTCCACAACATTATGCCCCCAAGGCACCACAAACAACAATTGCAACAAGAGAAGTGTACAAGAATAGAGAAATAAATAGAAGGAATGTCACAGCGTACGCGGTCCCCTTGTATCATTCACCTTACAAGAGTATCAAAGGTCATCCAAGGAGACCTAAACAAACATTTAATACCACACATGAGAACACAACACAACAACATATATATACCTAAGAGGAGGCCAAACTTGCGAGCATCTTGGAGAGTTGCTCCATCAAATGTGGTGGAATGGGTGAGAAATTCATACCTGCAGTCGTGTGGTGCTTGATTCACAAGATTTTGTATGTTTGAAATCTTTTGATACCTGTGGGGAGGTGAATCATTACCTTTTTCGATAGACTTTGATGACTCATACATTGTTCTTTTTCTTTCTTTGTTTAAGCATTCTCCTACATGGATAACTTTTTCAGGGTTATCCTTCTCCATCAAGACATCAACAATCTTTTTATTAAGTAAAGTACTGTGGTCAAGGAGGTTAGAGGAGGATGATGATTTCGTGGGATCTTTGTTAGATGCCAAGGTATCATTTGATGAATAAATGTTTCTCTCAAAATATGCTTCTACATTTAAACAATAGGAAAAACCACGATTGTAATGATAACGGGGCAAATTGTCATAAGCTCCCATGAATTCAGCTAATGTTTCATATGTTGAAAAAGTATCTAATGGGACATTTCCTAGTGGACAGTCTATGTCTATCATCTTAGGATATATTGAATTGATTGTTGGACTTGTTGATATTGTGTTAACATTAAGAGTAGGATGATGGTAAGCTTTGGTAGGCTTCAAAGGATAGTATCCAATACTAGCTGAAGAGCTATGTGTAACAACTTCTAAGGGTACTTTGATTCCTTGTTGTTTTATGCCACAACCATTACCTACGTAGTTACAATTTTTGTAAAGGATTTGAAATCCATGACCATAGAGAGACACCATCTCTTTATAAGAAGGCGAGGCATCATATGTCTCATATTTTGTAGTGTAAATAAGAGTATTGTCTTTATTTGTTACTAAAGAGACTTTAGGTTCCTTAGTATTTCCAAAGATTTTTTGGATGAGATCGAGACAACTTTTGATGTTTTAGGGTTAGCAAGTTTATATTACCCCATAAAGCCATGAGTAAAATCTAATGAACCCCAATCATCACCAAGAAGTGCATTCAATGGTGATTTAGAATCTTGCAAAACATTATCTGTGGCAAGATGTATTTATGAATCAACTTTTAAGTTATCGAGAGGTTTCTAAATGATAGCTTATTTTTGCACCTCAGCTTGTAAACAACTTTCCAGATTCAGGTCCACTTCAATGGTTTGAAGTTTATTTGCACAAATAAACTTTATTGATCAATGAAGGGTAGACGAAACTACCCCCATGGCATGAATCCATAGTCTACCAAGAATGATATTATATGAAAGCGCACTCGGCATGACATGGATAAGGGTAGATAATGTCATAGATCTAGCCTTTACGATTAAAGTTATGGTACCCAGTGATTGTCTACCAATGTTATCAAAGCCACGAATGTTAAGTTTGTCTGATTTTATTAAAGATGTGTGAATCTTGATTTTATGTAGCAAATCAATGCCAGAAACATTGAGACCCGATCCATTGTCAATCATAGTTCACTTTATCAACTTTTCATTTATTATGACAAGATTACAAGAGGGTCATATTGGTTTTGAACTTTAATTGATGGTAATTCATGTTGTTGAAATAAAATATCTATTTTTGTTGCATGCATATAGTCTAACAGAGTTGCTACATCATTTGGCTTAACAACAGGTGGTACAATCACCTTTTGTAAAGCTTCTTGGAGCATTATGTGGTATCAAAGCGATGTTTGTATGAGTTCCCATAGAGAAATCTTAGTGGGAGTAGCACAAAGCTGCTTAACAAGGTCATAATCTTGAGCAACATTATGAGTAAGACAAGGTGGTTGAGGAAGCATAGGTTGAGAAGTTGGTAAAGTGATCGAAATGTTTGACTGTTGTTTACTTTGTTTATTATTTCATGTATTGTATGTGTGAGCAACCACATTGTAGTTGGGTTGTTGTGACACATTTTGATACACTTTGATTTTGACTTGTTATATGCTTAGCGTAGTTATAAATGTAACGAAGAGGTTGAGAAGAATTTAGAAGATCTCTTATAGTTAGCACCGGTTTCATTTTTTCTTGAGGCACATGCGAGAACGCAGGTGGACAACTATTTTCAGTTTCACAGGTTGTTCTTGAGATCTTGGAACATAAATTGTGTTTACTAATCTTTGAAGGAACGATGGTTTTGGAGTCGTAGTGGAATGTTCCATAGAGATAAATTCATAAAGGGCTTCATCTAGCATATTAGAATCATCACTACTAAATGACTCATCATATGCATGAAAGTTTTGTAAAAAGAGATCAAACATTGTGACATATTCTACTTTATCCAAGGCTTGAAATTCACAATGTCCAATTGTAAAAAGTATGAATTTTGGAATCAAAGATGTGAAATGATGCAAGATTACTATGAAAAATCAAATTTCATGAATGTTTGATGCAACTAATGCATGAGAATTTTTAAAACCCTAATGCAAAATTTTACCAAAATGCAAGCTTTTTGAAGGCCTAAATATGCACCTTTTTCAAAATTATGCAAGATTTTCAAATGAATATTGATAAATATGTAATAAATCAATGCAAGATCTTATTTGAATAGTCAATAAGATGTAAATGCTCGAAGCTACTTGTTCACAAAAATGTTTAGTATGAAAAAGGATAATGACAATAATTAGAATATGAACTAGATCAAACTCTTTTCAATATAACATTCAAGGAAAAGGTTGAGCCAAATCACTACCAAATGAAGGAGAACTTAGCTACTGACCTTGAACTCCTATATATTATGGATAAGATTTAACTTAGTCTTTTTCTCAAAACCCTAGGATAACAATGCATTAAAACCCTATTTTTACAAAGATTTGCTTTTAATGGAGAATATATGACAGAAACCCAGAACCTGATTGCACAGGGATAATCAGGCGAAATGATAAAACCTATCTCCAAAAAGATGAGGTATCAAAGGACCTCGGTGGTACCATCCATGTCTTGACTAAAGGAATTAGCCGAAGGTGCAAATTGGAAAGTTGCTTTGAATGTTGTCTTGATGCCAGATCCAAACCCAGAAAAGGTAGAAGGACAAAGGCGGTTCCAACCACTTCCTTGATGAGGGAATATCCTAAAACTGTCTTCAAATCCTGAAACCCTGATCTGTATTTAGTCTTCCTATAGCTCTGTATTTTCTAAATCTCACTCCTGTAACCTGCACATAAGAAGATAAAAGAGGGTTTGGGGGTTATGGTGTTTAGGGGCTTGCCTCGGTCAAATCCCAGAATAGCATTCAAGCTTCCCAACACCATTTGATTAATAGAGAGTGCTCACCCTCATGGGGCATAGGATGAAAACAATGATAATGTGATGATTGAAATGATGAGAAACAAACAATGATATCACCTATGTGATGCGCCCTTAGAATGATGAAGATCCTTCAACTCCTAAGGAAGGATAGATGATAGCTTCATATCTGCAACAACACACAAATATGCTCTATAATCACAATGACTGCTCTTGATGCTCTTTACTTCAAATTTTCAAGTTAGCTATCTCCATCTAGGTTAATAATGAACTCAAAAACACACTTATATATGCTCTCCCCCTTACGATTGACAATTCAAACCAAAAGAGGCAACAAGGAGAAACCTCTAGAGAGGTGTAAGGCCGACATACATTTGAATTTGATCCAACCTAAAGGGAGGGACCTGGGCAGTACCACCTTGGTCCTTTAGCCCTGTTTATGTCTAGGATAAGCAAAATCAAGTGGTCCACATTCAAATTCCATCTTGATGTTGGGCAATTCTGCATCGGGAGAAATGTTTTGAATATATAATGCAATTAAGGGACCTAGGAGCCAAACAAGGAGGTAAAAAGACATGTGGGCACTTTTTACTCCCTAACAAGTCCAAGGGTCTTATTTGGAAACTTTTCATTCTAGGTCTTATGGGTCTTACCATGGGTTATCCTCTAATTTACTCCTTGATTGGCTACCAAATCTACTAATAAGTTCCCCTTTCTTTTCTTCTAATATGATCAAAAGAGATATCTTAAAAAAATTTCACTAGTTCCTTAGCCTCTAAAAGAAGAGTATCCAACATACATGAGATGTAACTTTGCTTCTTCATATAATTAATAATGATCTCATAATCTCCCTCTACTCTAAGATGCTTCCAATTCTATTTCATAGTTGTCCTGAGGCCCCACAGCATGGCCCTTTCCTAAACCACATTGTGCATGAAAGGAAAAAAGAATATAACTTTGCTCATGCTCTTTCTAGCAAGCCTACTCTATTTCTACTTCTACTAGTTCTACTAATTAGAAGATCTCTATTATGGCAGAATAAGTTAAAAATGCATTTTCTACTGATCTCTTAGATGGGGATGTGAGACAAGATTGATTCGTAGTAGCATATGGTCTCATTCTCTATAAAAATAGAATCTTCCTAGTTCTTGAATCCTGAATGAAGGAGGAGATTTTAAGGGGTTTTCATGATGCATCATTAGAAAAACACATAAGATTATACAAGATCTATAGGAAAATTAGGGAAAGGTTTTCATGGAAGGGCCTAAGGAAGGATGTTCTCAATCACTTTATGGAGGGGCTAACTATGTATGCACAATTCTTTTTCATTCCTTCATATTTCAAAGCACATTGGGTGGTAGATTTCTTATTCAGAGATGTTTAGGCCAATGGATTACATAAAAATATCGTTAGTGATAAAGATAGTAGATTTTTTAGATCCTTTTTGTAAGAATTATTTTATTTGGCTGGGATAAAACTCACTCTTTCCACAAGCTATCATCGACAAATAGATGGACAAGTAGAAATAGTGAATAATTAGGTTGAAGGCTACTTGAGAAACTATGATACAACACTACCCATCACATGTCCATCAGTATATCTCCATCCATTGTATTTTATGGTTATGATGCATTAACCTTCACTAATTCAATATTCATAGATATCCTGGTGTCAATATATAGTGAATTAGTGAAGTATAATTATGACATATTGAGATCACTCAAAGAACACCTCCGACAAGTTCAGAATCAACAAAAAAATATATGCAAATCAAAACTGCATAGATAGGTCATTTAAAGTGGGAGATATGACCTTCCTCTAAGATTGCAAACCTTATATGCAAACCCCCATCAAAATTAGTGGAATTGAAAATCTCAAACAACGCTTCGATTTCCCTTACAAGATCTTGAGAAGAGTTGGTGAAGTTGCATCTGAGTTGAATTACCAGAATATAGTAGGATTCATAATTTTGTCCATGTGTCTCACCTCAAGAGATCCCTTGGACAACATATCACACTACTGGTGGATTTTCCAATATAGAAATCACAAGAGCATCATCCAATATTGAAAAGAGAGTAAACAATAAGGTGGTAGGGAAAATCACATAGGCCCTATTGAATCCCCATGATCACATTTGCACTTATTACATTTATCGAACTTAGCAAGGGGAGGGATTTCAACTAAATCTTCCACATCAAACATCCTCATAATAAATAGAATCATCAACCTTGGCATAAAGAGAAAGTTTGACCTTAAGTACCTTTGCTATCCTTCAAGCCTCTGTGCATGCAACTTGTTGTTCCTTCAATATGTGAAAATACTCAAGGTAGCAATTGAAGAAAGACAAGTCATGCAAATTTTGGAAATATTGATAGAAATATGAAGAAATATTTCCCCACACATTTACTAATCTTAGAGGCATTAAGGAGGGATCTAGGATGATGAAAATTCAATTAAAAGAAGGTACAAAACCAAAGAGGAAAAGATCATATGTATTAAACCCTAACTTGAAGACAAGAGTCAAAGCAAAGTTGGATGATATGTTGCAACTGATATAATCAAGTACATAGAAGATGCTAAATGGATTGGCCCTATGGTTGTGCAACATAAGAAAAAGGTGAGATGAGGATTTGCATTGACTTTAGGGAGCTAAATAAGGCTTGTATCCATGATTCCATAGATTTCTTAGTCTTATGGATGTCATTAAAAGCTTTCATTTTATATCATTTCAATTGAAGGGCTCCTTCACCTTTCCATACACATGTCCCCATGTTCTCTCCATTAGTTTCTCTATAACCATTGCTTTATTTTCTCTTATATTGTCCTTAGTAATATTTGGGCATTATACTCATGGGATCAACCCTGCAATTATAGACTTGGCCCTTTCATATTCAAATTTTGGCCAACTTCTACCTATTCAATTACACAATATTCAATTTGCTAATGTATGAATCCCAACATTTCAAAAAAAAACAAAATATGAATCACCTAAGAAGGTTAGAAATTTAAAATACACATTGGATTATGACTTGCACGTGTGACACCATTCAAAAATTGATTTATATTCACTCCTTTGAGCCACCAAGTCTAGGGCCTAAGTGTGAGAATATTCACTGTTTTTGTATCCTCATGCTTGGAGACGTGTCAATAAATAAAAGTTGATTAAATATAAATTCCCATTGTTTATAGCATAGACTGGAATTAATTTTCAATTTAAAATATCATTAACACTTGTAAGGAGTGGGTTCATGTGCAAGTTGAAACACACACTGTGTATTTCAACCTGCAATTTTCTTCATCAACATTCTACTATGTAAAGTATTTGTTCTTTTAATGTACAAATCCTAACATTTAAGAGAGAAAAATATGAATAACAACAATGATAAGGGTGAAAGCAAGAAGATGAGTATAGATTTCATGGAAGTGTTCCGCATATGGAAAATTTGGGTTGGAACGAGAGCTTGAGCCTAAACGGGTGCCCATTTAGAAACGAGCACCCGTTATGAAATGGATGCTAGTAAATGGAATGGGTACGTACCCATTTGAAAACAGGTACTCATTTTTGAAAAGTATATATATTTTTTTAAAAATAGGCATGTGGCTTCATTTTAACAGCCATAGGCCGTGAAACAGTAGGAGAGGAGATATCAAGAATGGGTACCCACATCACCTGACCCCACCGCCTACCTCCAAAACCTCCTCACCTCTTCCAGATCGGCTATCAACTATCCCAAGTTGGTTGCCCATAATTTTCTATTGTTTTTCATTGTTTTTTGTTTTGTTTTTGTTGCTTTTTATTATTTTTCACAATCTTAAATTATAAATGTTAAACCCTAAACTAAAAACACTAAACCCTAATTCATAAACCGTAAACCCTAATTCATAAACACTAAACCCTATTTCATAAACTACCTAGGTCTTATAGAACTTCTAGGGTTTCTTTTATATAAGCTTAACAATAAATCTTTAGCAATGATATTTCAAAATCATTTGAAATTTCTATATAGACCTCAAGAACTACTTATACACTATAGCCATGTTCTTAGTCTTCATGGATTTCAATGTTCATGATGAGTCACATAGTCCTAAAACCATTTGTAAAACTCTTTTCATGAGGGCTTAGAACATACAAACACCTTCTATATATTAAATTTGATGGACACTTGTATAAGAATATAAAATTTAGACAATTGTCATAGGTTAGTCCTATGGGTTAAAGAGTCAGGGAGCTATGAGAATGCCCACATTCATATGACATAAGGTATAATAGAAACTTATCAAGTTTTAAGGATTGTCATACCTACCACTAAGAATGTCAAAGTTACCCTAGGAAAACAACTAACTCATATCACTTCATAACATTTTATCAAGTTTAAGGATTGTCATAACAAACACTAAGAATGTCAAATTTACCCTAGGAAAACAACTAACTCATGTCACTTGATAACCTAGAGGGTTGTTATCTAAGGTCAATTAGGATCACTTAACAAATGTCAAGACCCAAATCATCTAATAGGATTGTCATTAGGATGGGGAACAAAGAAGATAGTCATAACATGATAAGGTAGTTACCAAGGTCCTAACAAAGTTCATTGCACCATAATATAAATCTTAGCACTACCTCAACATTTATATGACCTAGAAGGACTGTCACATCTAGCAAATCTAATCTCTTGTCCTTGCTATGGACTATTATGCATGATCATCCAAAGTGGTTGTCACTAGAAGAACAGGACCATAGGACTACCACAATAAGGATATAGTTGTGTTGCTCACAACAAGAGAGGACAATCATCCAAAACTAAGAAGAGAAGAAAATTAACAATTAAGAGACCATCATTAACGGTTGTCATGAGCATGTTAATGGACAATTAGTTTTCATATTAGTCATAACACTATCCTATTATTTATACAAAAGAAGATATAGCAATGAGAGATTAGTCATTGGAAAACCTATCTCAGTCCTAGAGTCAAGCAAAGTCCCATCACACCACTAGATCTACCCCTTCCAAGGGACAAGCATTTCAACCATACAATCGAAAGAAAATAATATGTATCCTACAAACACAATCATTTGGTCATGTTGTAATCCTCTCTCCAAACTATGCAGGATTAGAATGGTGTTTGGATGAGCTCCACTTGGTGTCTGGTAGGTGAAATCAGCAGGTGAGACTCCTCCTTAGACAGTGCAAGACGACTGAACGGATCTCACCCATTCATTTTATTCCTTGTTTTTCTCACTCTTTCACCATTTCTTCATGTGCGTTGTTCTCCTTCCAGCTATTTTTTTGGTGGGTACTCTCCTGAGGTGCCAAAATGGCTAGAAATGTTGTCTCGTGCCATAAAAAAATCACGCTAGAAATTTTTCTAAACTCGTCGGTTGTTCTCACGCCGGGGAAAATACCGTGTCAGAAAAATAAATATAGGGAATGTAATTTTTTGGTATGTGTTTTGGAACACAAAAGAGAGTGATATATTTTGCAAAACCTCATTAAGAATGTTTTGGGAATTTTGTACTACAGTATTGTATTGGTACATTCTCCTTATTAAAAACTCCCTTAATATTATCACCTAAAATTTTGAATTTGGATTAGTTACTTTCCACCTACATTAAATGTTATCAATAACTATGTAATAGAACTAATAGCAATTAAAATCATTTTAGACATGCAAATGATAATTAATTATCACCTTTGCAATTAGAAGTGTTAATGTTGACACCAGAGTTTGCAATACTCATAGCCTTATAGCAACTAAAAAGGTTTCACAAAACAAAGAGAACTAGAGACAACTAAAATCATTATCATAAATAAAACATAAATTAAAATAAAATAAAAACATTAATATATCATCACCATGAATGGTCATGTCCTTTGTGAGAACTCCAATTCCTTTTGAGAGATGAGTATCACAATTCATTGAAGTCTTGATTGTATTTCCATGAATTTGGGTTTCTACTAATAATTTATGATTTGAAGTCTAAAAATATGAGAAATAATGAATCGTATCATTGGCTTTCATTTTATTCACCAAATGAAAATCTTACAAATTACAAACAAGAAAAGGTTCAATAAAAGATACACTTGCAAATTATAGGGTATTTTCTATGCTACAGCACACACAAAACCAAAAGGTCAACATGTATACCTCGTGTCACCAAGTTGATCTAATAAAGTAGTGATAGATACTAACTCTTCAAAATCCAATCCAAAAGCATAAAGAAATCTTACTTCACCAAAACTAAAGAAATATGTCAGCCTTGGCAATTCAGATAAAGACGAGGAATGAAAGAGCCTCTAAAGTGAAGTGAAATGAAGCAACCATTGCCTTGAAGTTGTCATAGAACTTAGTTTTTACATTTTATTGCTTCACAATTTCCCGAGGAGACTTTTTCTCTCCTTTCTATCATTTTAGACCTATATTTACATGGGTCTATGATAGTGTCTAGACTATCAATCCAAATACACAAACCAAAATGTTGAATATTTTCAGATAAGACAATCTAGTTCTTGCAAATAGATAAAATGCTTATCACCATACATTCTTGTGTTCCAACCTAACCTATTATACCTACAAAAATCTCTATATCAAAAAACACACAAAAAAAAAATGTTATGCTAGTCAACAAAGGCAACTCAAGTGAGATGAATCACGAGCAATATCAAAGGGAAACAATTGTAAGCAATTGTAAAGGGGACTGGTTCATAAATATTGAGTACAATTTACACTTGGATTGAATCCAAAGGGGATTATATAAAATCAAATATTAGACATAATTTTCATTAGTTGGAAAATCATCAAAACATGTATTACATAGATAATGTAACAATGATTAAAAAAAATCCAATCAATCCATGCGAGCTTCAACATATTGGCTCAAAACTTTTACTGAAATTTTAAATTTAAAGGAAGTTTATACATAATGTTTACTGATTAGACTATTGATTTGGGACAAAGATTACCAAAACAATCCCTATTTAGCAATGAAGAGACCCTAAACTTTTCCGTGGCCAGAACCCATATTGAAGTTGTAGATTAAGATTCTTTAAGAACTGAATTGAGCATAGAGTGGTATGCCATCTACTTAATATTTTGAAAATGTAGGCTTAGGGCTCAAATGCTAACCCGTGCTTATAATGACACCCAAATCCAAAGGTTGGGGTTAAATTCTCCAGCAAGGGATCCAACCAACTTAGGGCTCAAACACAAACCCACTAACTGTGTCAACCATTGCCTCGGAAAACAAACAAAAGAAAACACAAGCACAGCTGCAAAGCAAACAGTAGACAGAACTACAATGTTCTATATGATATCAATATTTGCCAGGACAAATTTTTGAACCTTGGTAGCAATGTGCTAGATGATTAAAACTTTAACAGTTACAATTACATAATTGGCTATTTATAAAATATGGGTGATAATAACACCCATCTGACATTGTCATATACAGAAGATGGCTCTAAGAAGTCCACCAAAATTCCTGCAGTCCTAGACTACATACAAAACAAGCACCGTGTTAATACATGTTGCATGCATTGCAGTCAAAATTGAATACCTTCATCTTTCATGATCCAAATATTACCTGTGATAGAGAGACCAACAACATAACCAAATCATACAACACAGGGACCTCCAGAGGTTCATCCAAGTTGGCTATCAATATTAACTACTGAAAACCTGATTCAGTCACAGTAAAATATACTTGATAGGAACATTGTTGTAATGTGGGTGTGCGATGCATATAAAAAAACGAGGAAAGGCAAAGAACCCACGTCTCCAACCTACCTTCCATGGAGGGTCAGAAATTTAGTGCAAGTGACCACATTTTTAGCTAGTCTTAAAATATAGAAATTTAAGCAAATTTTCTGACAAAACAAAACCTGATTTAACAAGATTGAAATGTCGGACGCATGAATTTGAGATTGAGACATATTCCACCGCATGAGCGTGAAGGTCATTTGTTGAAGGCATTGCTCTCATTAAAGGGCAACGAACGAATAGGAGCAGCGTGGGGCCGTGGATATGTCGTGTTTCAAAACCGTAACGCCATCGATCTGCAGCCTCCATTTCTGCTACGACATTCGCGGCCATTCTGTTTGTTGCAGATGATGGCGAAACACTTTCAAAACACTGACATATCCACCGCACTCCGCTGCTTGTAAAAATGTTTGGCCCTGCAATAGGTATAACATCAAGTCTGGAACGATAGCTTTTCCCTCTGCCATCAAAACCTAACCCTAATGCTACCGTCCCCTCCTTCCTCTTCTCCATTCGCTCATCACGCACAAAACCTAACCCTAACCCCCACACACACACACATATATATATATACACGTGGACACACTTAATACATTTGTATTTTTTTATTTGTTTTGGTTTACTATGCAATATATGTATACATATAATATAATCAATATTGTATCATACATCTACATACATTTTTGTTGTGTATTTGTTTATTTTCTGTTTGTTGTTTTCTTTTCTTTTTGTAGGGTGCACTCCTCTCACACACATATGTATATCTATATATATTTATGTATTGGTTCTTTATAGACTTAATACTTATATTAATAAATACTAGTATAGGTGTGTATTTTTAGTTTCTGCCAAGGAAACTATAGGCGAGGCCTGTTCCTAACTAGGTATTAATAATTCTTGAGAACTAAATATATTTTTCTATTTAAAAAATATTTACCTATTGCTATTGTATAGATGCAAATATTTTAACAAAACATATTTGAAAAATTATTTTTATTCAATCTAATTGGCAGAAAACTTTCCCCCGATAAGGGCAATTATTGCGGATCATCAACGTTTAAATTTTAAAGTTTTGTATGAATACTGGAAATAATTTCATGCATTGCTTTCATTTTCTCAAAATTTGTGCAAATATAACATATGCGTTAAACTCCTTAGGCAACCATTCTTCATATTTTTTTATGTTCTTGATACCCAAACATTGCAGAATCTAAGGCCATGACTATTTTCAAATGAATTTGTTTTGTTTATAGGCTGCTATTCCACTTGAAGTTGTGCAAATATTGTTGGCAAAAAAGTCAGCGTCCCCCTTCGAGATTCGTGACATGTCTTAACCGCCTCCCGTTGGTCTTTATCTGGGATGGTAGCGGTTTCCTAAGAGGTGTGCCTTTTGGGAGAAACGGCCAGCTCAACTCCCTACAAGTGGTATCAGAGCCGGGTCACCGAGGGAGGGATTGTTGGCAAAATGGTCAGCGTCCCCCTTCAAGATTCGTGACATGGGTTAACCGCCTCCCGTTGGTCTTTTTTGGGAGAAACAGCCAGCTCAACTCCCTACAAACATGAATATAACATTCTTTAGAAATGATGCAAGCTAGAAGGGGCTCTAACTTGTTCTCCCTACAAACATGAATATAACATTCTTTCAACTCCCTACAAACATGAATATAACATTCTTCAGAAATGATGCAAGCTAGAAGGGGCTCTAACTTGTTCTCCCTACAAACATGAATATAACATTCTTCAGAAATGATGCAAGCTAGAAGGGGCTCTAACTTGTTTTTAATGCAATAAAGTTAGGTCTGAAACGAATCAAATAGCTTAGTTCAAATTTTTTTTGGTCCTGTTTTAGTTTTCAACTCCCTACAAACATGAATATAACATTCTTCAGAAATGATGCAAGCTAGAAGGGGCTCTAACTTGTTTTTAATGCAATAAAGTTAGGTCTGAAATGAATCAAATAGCTTAGTTCAAATTTTTTTTGGTCCTGTTTTAGTTTTCAAACTGCGATACTAGAATTCTTTTCACTAGATAAAAACATAACTATCTTCTTCTTTTAATTTTTCTTGGTCCTGTTTTAGTTTTCAAACTGCCATACTAGAATTCTTTTCACTAGATAAAAAAATAACTATCTTCTTTTTTGCTATCATTATATTGAGATGCAGCAAGAGATCAGCCCAACAATCAAAACGAAGTATCTTTCTTCATTTCTTTGCATTAGGTTTTTATCTACTTGATTATTTAATTTTTAGGGTTTTATCTAGTTGATTATTAGATTTCTACATTGCCTATCAGATGTTATTTATTTCATGTCTATTTTCTATAGTTTTTTTTTCCTTTTTTTCTTGTATTGACTAAATTTAACACCTTGTAGGGGAACTTCATGGCTCCACTAAATAGAAAAACCCATGGAGCTTGACCAAATAAGAGGAAAAAAATATGCTCATATCTGTCATTACGTTATCTACCATCTTTTCAGATAATGCATTTAGGGCATATGTTTATGGGGCTTGATGCCTATAATACTTATTTTTTCTTCTATTTTACTTAATGGAATTCTAATTCTAGCTATTCTTCCATGCATAGAAGGATTTTCCTTTCATGTTTCCTTTAGATTCTAATGGGATGAGAATATTATTTTTTGGCCTCTGCCTATGTTTCTACCAAACTTTGTATGTATCATATTGTTTTCTGGAAACACATTTCTTATTGGTGTTTATTCCATTTCTAAAGTTTTTTCTGGATGTTTTCTCTAGTTCTGAGATGAGCTAAAAGGAACTATTACCATTAACAAAACTAATAATATACACATCATTTTGTTTTATGGATATCTTTATATTTTTTTAATTTTCTCTGACACTCAATAGTAATTCAAGTTGGCTTTTTGCTATTCTTGTTGAATGCAAAAATCTAGTAAGCCAAGCTAGCAACTCTATTTGCATAAATGGTCTATATTTTGAAGCTATTTTATCATTCTACTATTTCTTTTAGAGGCATTTTTAAAAAGATCGTGAAATTTCTATTAGTTAAATCTAAGCCAACTATTTTTTGACGTTTATTTAAAAATTTACCCTAACGTAACTATTGTTAATATGTCCATAAAATGTACAATCTTTTAAAATTTATTTAAAATCAGGTTTTTCTTTTACCCTAACCTATAATGCGCAATCTAAATAGCTAATATTTTCACATTTACTTTAAACTTAAGTTTTACCCTAACCTGTAATGCACAAACTGAATAGCCAATTTATTCAAATTTCTTTTCGAGTTACAGCTTTAAACCTAGTAACATAAATATGGTTGAATTATGAATAAAATGCAAAATTGAAACCACTATCTATTTCACATTTACTTTAAAATTTTACCCTAAGGTCCATATTTCTAAATTGCCAATAAAATGAACAAATTGTAGAGATGATATTTTAACATTTACCTTTAAATTTTTGTTCTAAATTTTTATCTTCCAAGTAAATATTATTAAATTATCCATAAAATGCAAAATCTAAACCACTATGTATTTCTCATTTACTTTAAAATTTTACCTTACTATAAATATTCCCAGATTTTCATCAATGAAATTTTACCCAAATATAAATATTTCAAAAATTTCAATAAAATACACAAACTAAATAGATAATCTTTTCACATTTACTTTTAATTACAATTTTAATCCCAAAAAATAAATTTAATTAAATTATTAACAAAATAAAGAACCTAAACCACTGTTTTTTTAATTATCTATAAAATGTACAACCTAAACATCTGATCTTCAAGCTTTACTTTAAAATTACAGTTTTAACCCTAACATAAAAACACGTTAAATTTTTTTCATATTTTCTTTTTCATCTTACCCTAACACAAATATTGTTAAATTAACCATAAAATGCACAATCTAAACCTATTTATTTAAAAATTTACAAAACTGCAATTTGAGTCATTTTGTGAAAATTATGGTATTAAGGTGCAAAGAACAGTTCCTTATACTCTTCAACAAAATGGGGCGGATGAACAAATGAATAGAACTCTTTTAGAAATGGGGTTTGGTTGTTTCTTGTGCTGCATATATTGTGAATAGAATTCCCACTAAAGCCCTCCCAAATATCACCCCTGAAGAAGCTTGGAGTGGTAGAAAGCCCCACATTAGGTATTTTAAAGTATTTGGATGCATTGCTTGGGCACACGTTCCTGATGAAAAGAGGAAAAAGTTAGAACCAAAGAGTCATAAGTGTTTGTTTGTGGGTTATAGTGAAGAATCAAAGGCTTATAGGTTATATGATTTGACAACAAGAAAGGTCTTTGTTAGTAGAGATGTAAAGTTTGATGAGCTTTCGCAACTTATTCCCACTTCCTCTCACTCTACAATAGCAAATGTTTCTAATTTTTCACATATTTTAGAAAGAAATGAAGCCAATATTGATGAGGATGAAGTGAGCACTACTGATGATGATAATACTATTGAAAATGAAACTACTAATGCTTGTAATCAGCCATTTTTTGCAGGTAGTGATGATGAAGTAGGCAACATTTCAGCTAGACAAAAGACAAGGAGTGTTGAAGAAATATATAGACAAGGCTCAAAGATCCAAGGAGGGAATGGTAGTGCTCTCATGGCCAAAGTATTACAAGTAAATGACCCAATCTCATATGAGCAAGCTAGATGAAAGAAAGAATGGGAGAAATCCATAAAAGAGGAATATGATGCATTGATAGAGAACAACATTTGGGAACTTGTACCCCGTCCCCAAGGTAAGAATGTTATTGGTTGCAAATGGGTTTACAAAACAAAATTTAAATCAGATGGTGCTATAGAAAAATTCAAGGCTAGATTGGTTGCTAAGGGGATCAATCAAAAAGAGGGTGTTGATTATGAAGAAACATTTTCTCCTATCAGTAAAGTGAATATAGTTAGAATTATTCTTTTTTTGGCTACAATTCTTGGGTGACATATTCATCAAATGGATGTCAAAAAAATTTCTTAAATGGAGATTTATATGAAGAAATATATATGGATCAACCACCAGGTTTTGTAGATCATCGACATCCTAATCTTGTTTGCAGATTATAGAAGTCACTTTATGGTCTTAAACAAGCGCCACGAGCATGGAACGAGAAGATTGACAGGTATTTTCAGCTTCATGTATTTAAGAGATGTAAGTCAGATCCAAATCTTTATGTGAAAAAAGTTCAAGATGATATTCTTCTTGTTGCAATTTATGTGGATGATTTACTCATTGCTGGACTGAATATTGCATTAATCAATGATTTAAAAATAGATCTTAAGAGGACATTTCATATGAGTGATTTGGGTGAACTAAACTGTTTTCTTGGATTACAAGTTTGTAGATTACATGATGGATTGTTCATCTCACAATCAAAATATGCTTTGGACCTTTTAGAAAAGTTTAACATGCTTGAATGCAAGCCAGCATCTACCTCATTTCAATTCGGAGTCAAGCTTACTAAAGAATGTACTTCCAAGAGTGTAGATGCCACTTTATATAGACAGCTTGTTGGTAGCTTGGTTTATGTAACTCATACTAGACCAGATATTTACTTTGCAGTCAATCTAGTATATAGATTTATGCAAGCACCTAAACAAAGTCATTGGTTGGCTGCTAAGAGAATTTTACGATACATCCATGGAACCATACACTTTGGAATCTACTATGGCTATAAGTCTTGAATTTCTTTGGTTGGATTTACCAACTCAGATTGGGGTGGTGATATAGATGATCAAAAATCTACTGGTGGTTATGTTTTCAATCTTGGATCAGGCCCCTATTACATGGAGCAACAAAAAAACAAACAAATACATCATTATCTTCATGTGTAGTAGAATATAGAGAAGCAAAAGAATTAGGAAAGGAAGTAGTTTGGATTTGGAATCTTCTATTTGAGATTGGCTTTCTACAAAGTTCAGCTGGCACTATGTATTGTGACAATCAAAGTACCATACAATTTGCCAACTATCCAGTTTTTCGTGCTAAAACAAAGCATATTGAGATTGATGTTCACTACATTCAGGATCTTGTTCAAACATCTATTGTCAATCTTCAATTTTGTCCAAGTGAAGAACAAGTAGCTGATATATTCACTAAGAGTATGATTGAAGCCAAATTCTTAAAATTAAGAGGAATGCTTGGTATCTTAGAGGTGAACATTAAGGGGGGATAGTAGTATAATGTTCCCCTCCTTTGTGTTTGCCCTCTCCTCTGTATTCTCTTTGTATTATTCTAGCCAATCTTAAGGGGGGATGTTAGGGATAGTTAGATTGTCTAGAAAAGGACAAAATATTTCTAGAAGTCTTCCAAAAAACATTCCAGGTTATCTAGAAAGGAAGAAGCTTCCAGCTATTTTAGAAAAGAACTTTCCAAGGAGAAGCTTCCAACTGTTCTAGAAAGGAACATTGTAGGATTTTAGAGTTATCTAGAAAGCCAAAAGCTTCCAGGCTCCAAAGCTTCTGTAGCTATATATATGTGATTAGAGACAGTTGTTGGATATAGCATTTTACATGTAATGCAAGCTAGATAAATATATTTCTAAGTTATCTAACTCTGTTTTGCCCTGTTTTCTCTTAGTCTATTATTGTTGTTCTATTTTTTATTGTCTTGGGGCTATTTTTTACATGGAAATCCAGAATTTATTTATTGCTAGAAGAGAATGGTATCAAGGAATATGTGACCACTATTGTACCTGTACCTACAGATGCAACACAGTGCTTAGCATATAAGAAGGAAGATGCCAAGGCGAGGAGGGTGATTCTTAATGGTGTTAAGGATCATATTCTTTCACATATTGTAGAGTTATATACAGAGAAGACAATGTGGGACGCCATTCTGAATCTGTACCAGAATGCTACCATTAATCAGAAGCTGATTCTCAGAGAAAAGTTGAGGAATACCCTGATGAACAAGGGAGAAGACGTTCCAAGTTACCTCACTAGGCTTAGACTTGTTAAGGATGAGTTGGTAGCTATTGGAGATAAACCAAATGATGACAAGCTAGTACGAATAGCCTTGAATGGGTTTACTAAGCAGTGGGATGTCTTTGTTCAAGTTATTAATGGACGAGACACCTTACTGAGTTGGGATCGACTATGGAGTGACTTTACTCAGGAGAAGCTTAGACTAAGTCTTGTCAGTGGAACCAGCAGTAATAGTTAGAAAAGTGATTTGGAACAGGAAAATGTTACCCTAGCAGGAAAAGGGAAAGCGAAGAAGGGGTCTGGCAAAGGATCAAATCCAAAAAGTGAGAAGAAGAAGGACTTATCTAAGATCAAATGCTATGGCTGTCACGAGTTTGGCCACTATGTTAGTGATTGCCCACAAAGGAAGAAAAATGAAAAGAAAGGGAAGAAGCAGACGGCAGCTTCAGCAAATGTAGATGAGCTTTCTAGTAGAATGGAGGATGAGTTTGCAATCATAGCTTGCCTAACTAGCTCAACCTCACAGGGTGTTTGGTATATAGACAGTGGGGCATCATTTCATATGACAGGAGTTAGGGAGTACTTCTCCAGCTACAAGGAGGAGAAAATTAGATTCCAAATTCAGATGGGGAACTAGTCCAAGTGCAATCTAGTTGGGAGAAGGACTGTTCTATTTCAGAGGGAGAATGGCAAGCCTATTTCCATTCATGATGTGTTAAATATGCCAGGCTTGGGCATGAATCTAATTTCCATATCTATCCTTCAGGATAAAGGCTACAATGTACTCTTTAGAGGGGCGTATGTGTTAATCAAGCATAAGGATTGGAAATCACCCATAGGTATTGGAGTTAGGAGCGGCTGACTTTATAGGTTGCAATTTGATACTCCTAAGGCACTAGTGAGTAGCAGTAATCCTAGAGATCAAGGAGAGCTATGGCATAGGAGGATGGGCCATATACATCATAGAGCATTTAAATTGCTTCATGAGATAGTGACAGGTGTTCCAGAGGTGAGCACAGAGCATGATGATGTATGTAAGGGATGTGTGTTGGGGAAGTTTACGAAAGCAGCTTTTCCAAGGAGTGACACCAAATCCAAGGGGGTTCTTGATCTAGTAAATTCAGATATATGTGGACTAATGTCAATGAAGTCTCTCAGAGGATACGAGTACTTTGTTACTTTTAATGATGATTTCTCCAGGAAGACCTGGATATACTTCTTGAAGACCAAGGATGAGGTCTTCAGTCACTTCTAGGAGTTCAAAGCTCTTGTGGAGAATTCGATAGGTAGGAAGGCAAAGGTTCTTCGATCAGACAATGGAGGTAAGTACAAAGGGAAAGAGTTCCAGGAGTTCTGTACCAGGGAAGGAATCAAGAGAGAGTGGATTTTTCCTTACAACCCACAGTAGAATGGGGTTGCTGAGAGGGAGAATTATTCTCTATCGGAGGTAGCAAGGGCTATGTTGTATGACCAAGATATGCCACGTTACTTATGGGCAGAGGCATGCGGTATAGCAGTATACATACAGAACAGGGTTCCACATAAGGTATTAGGCAAGATGACACCAGAGGAGGCATTCTCAAGGAAGAAGCCAGATGTTAGTCACTTCAGGATATTTGGGAGTTTGGCATTTTGTCACATTCCAGGGCCTACATGTTCCAAGTTAGATCAGTTGGCAGAGAGAGGGTACTTTGTGGGGTACAGTGAGACCCCAAAGGCATATCAAATAGTTATTCCAGGGACTAGGAGGATTATAGTTAGGCATGATGTCAAATTCATGGAGGACAAGGCATATAGGAGGTCCAGAGATTTGCCAGCAGATGATCAGAATGAGCAGCCAAAAGAAGCTCCAAGGATTGTTCAACCAGAACAGGGGCAGCAAAGCACCAGTACATTTACTAGTATAAGCACAGGCTCAAGTGTTGAGAGTTCGCAGAGTATGGAGCAACAGATACAACAAATCCAAGAGATGCATCAAGAAGATATGGAGTTTGATATTTCATCCTCTATAGTTGACAGGAGGAACCGTGAGGTTCAATAGACACAGGGATACTCAGGAGTTTGTGGGAGCTCCTAGGATGAGTAGTAGACAGCAGAAACAACCAGCCAGGTATAATGACTGTGGCATTGGTTAGTCAGTTGGTAGATAATGAGCCTTCTAGCTATCAGGAGACTATACAGTAATAGGTGTGGCAAGATGTGATGGTTGAGGAATATACCTCAATAGTGCAGAATGATGTGTGGGAGGTTGTACCTAGACCGACAGATAGGGCAATGGTTGGATCACGTTGGATCTATAAAATGAAGCATGGTGCAGATGGTAGCATCAAGAAATACAATACAAGGTTCGTGGCCAAGGGGTTCTCTCAGAAGGAGGGAATAGACTATGAGAAGACATTCACTCCAGTGGCCAGGTATACTTCTATACGAGCCATAATCTCACTTGCAGCACATATGGGATGGCAGATCCATCAAATGGATGTCAAGATGGCATTTCTTAATGGTGAATTGGTAGGGGAGGTATACATAGAACAACTAGAGGGCTTTGTAGCAAACAGCAGGGAAACCCACGTGTGCAAATTGAAGAGAGCTTTGTATGGACTCAAGCAGGCTCCCAGGGCGTGGTATGAGCGCATTGATAGATACTGCATTGAAATCTTGAAGAGGTTTGAGATGCAGGATTGCAGAGCCATGTCTACACCTATGATCATGAATTGGAAGAAGGTAGACTCATCAAAGGAAAAGGATGTAGACCCCACCTTATACAGGAAGTTGATTGGATCTCTCATGTATTTGGTCAACACTAGGCCAGATATATCCTTTGCAGTAAACTCTCTTAGTCAGTTTATGGTTGAGCTGAAGAGAGTGCATTGGACAACGGTAAAGCATGTGTTGTAGTATTTGTGTGGTAAAATTGAGTATGGGATCACATATGCTTGAGGTGATGGTATCAGATTGATAGGCGATACTGATGCAGATTGGGCAAGTAGTACAGTGGACAGGAAAAGCACTTCAGGGTGCTGCTTTAGTTTGGGATCAGGAGTTGTCTCTTGGTACAGTAGGAAGCAAAACTTTGTGGCTCTAAGTTCTACAAAAGTAGAATACATATCAGCTAGCATGGCAACATGTGAGGCTATATGGCTTTAGAAGTTGTTGGTAGCCTTGTTTGGTAAGAGGGTTGAGACTATGGTGATACACTGTGACAATCAAAGTTGCATCAGATTATTTGAGAATCTAGTTTTTCATGATAGGTCTAAGCATATAGACATTAGGTATCATTTCATCAAGGATTGTATACAGTGGAGGATTGTTCAACTATAGTATATACCTACAGATCAGCAGGTAGCAGACATTTTGACAAAGGCATTAGGGAAGATGAAATTCATCTTCAGAGATAAGTTGGGTGTTATGCAGAACACCTTCCTCGCTAAGAGGGAGTGTTAATTTTAAAGTAGCTCGGACAGGTGTTCTAGTCTTAGGTGGTGATTACAAGGCTAGAAACACAACTGAAATTTAATTATCTCCATACCTAGAAAATTGATTTCTCTAGAGACTTCTAGACATTAGGGTTTGTTAGAGTCTAATTAATCTTAGCCATTGATTGAGATTAAATCATGGCCATTGGTTTTCAATGAGAAGATTATAAAATAGGATCAATGGGCATTTGGAGAGCACAGATCTGAAAAACATTTAAAGCGATAGCAAATAAATAAATTTGCAATAATAGCAAATAGATTTGTAGTGAGAGCAAGGACGTAGTGATAGCGTTGGAGACAACAACAGTGGAATTTTTGCAGGAGAAATTGGGAGAATTTTTAGAGGAGAATATTGCCAGAGCTTTACCAGTAAGAGGCAAGTAGTTTATGTATCTCCTGATTTGTTGAAAATTAATAAAATTCCTCATCTCTAGTACTGGTTTTCCCTTCGAGGTTTTTCCAGGGACAATTTGTCCAAAATATTGTGTTCATTATTTTACATATTTTATTTTTCTATCTCCGTGATTATTTGTGAAGTTGCAGCTGTATTATTTTTCAATATTTGCTCTGAATTAATTTTTGGAGGTCAAATAATCTATATAAGATAGGAGATTAATAATCAATAGCTACAATAGAATTTTCATAGAATTGTCCATAGAAATACGAGATTTGAATGACAATTTTTATATTCTCGTTTACTTTTTAGTAAAGTTGTGCCCTTAACACGTAATTTGAATTTGTTTCGGGAGGAGCTAACATGGCTTTGTGATAGCCCTCGCAAGGTGAATTCGATGGCTGTGTGAGGCACATTGGGATGGGAACTCCCGTAGAAGATCCAGTCCTTACAAATCCTCCTAGACTATATTTTATTGTTTGATTCTAGAATATATTTTAATAATACGTTCTCATTTTACACTTGATTGCGCGGTCTATAAAAGAATTTATAATGCATATATTCAAACTAAGATTACCCTATGCAGTGCCTATGGTTATGGCAGAAATATAACATTAAATGTAGAATCCAAGTTTTTCAATTTTTAGTATTCAATGCAAATATTACAACACTGTCAACTCTAACTTAAACCCAAAAATTAACAAATTTGAAGATTATTATAAAGTTATTATATTATCAACATTGTTGCTAAAACTAAGCAAACACAACAAATTAAAACACAACTATTCATGAACATTTTGGCAGAAACTTCGCTACTTTGCAGCTCTTGTTATTAGAATTGTTTTGTTTTTGTGTTATATAGTACTTATAATTTAATTGATATTATTTTATATCAATATTGTAAGTTTGTGATATTGTATTATATATCCACATATACATTTTTGTTGTGTAATTGATTATTTTTGTGTTTGTTGTTTTCTTTTTCTTTTGTAGGGGGCATTCCTCATATATATATATATATATATATATATATGCTTTGGTACATGTATAGACTTAATACTTATATTAATACATATTAGTATAGGTGTGTGTATTTTTAGATTTGTTTTGTTTTATGTGTTGTATATGTATGTACTTATAATAATATAATTTTGATACTGTATTATATATCATTTGATTTATTTTTGTTGTTATATCTAGGTTTATATGTGTGGGGGCATTTTTTGTCTACGCCCGATTAAAATTTTTGTTCTTATTTCATGGGGTTCTCCTTTTTATAGGTTTGGTTTTACCTAATGCAATAGATAGGGGTCTTTTCTTTTTGTTGAAGCCAATCAAAATATATATTGCCCACCCCAGCTGCTAGTATAGTTGTTGTCTGTCGCTCACTGTACTGCCTTTTGGTATGTATCATCCCCTTCCCCCGGAACTCTAGATTCCAAAGATCCATCAGATAAGAAACTCCATTCTACACTGCTGCTGAGTCGTTGGACTCCTCCCCCAAATCTGGTTGTGGATTGCATCAGGGAAATTCTGCCTGAGCTAGGTAGATAGATAGACTCCTTTCACGCTGCTAAGAAAGAGCAGGGAACAAAATTATTAGACCCATATATAGTAGTGGGGTAGCGCTCCAGGTACTTAAAGTCCACCCACTACGAACCAACATAGATCATCTGGCTGGGTCTTTCCGGTATCAACAACTGGATCGATCCCATGGAAATGGGAACATCAACTCACTATGGCTCTTGGTCCAAATAATGTCTACCCCTATTCATCCATATCCATACACAGTTGCACGTGACAAGATGGGAACACAGTCCTAGACTACAATGAATAGATCAGATCGAGAGGTCATTCTGTCGCTTGTCCCCAATGGGAAGAAGATGGGTAATCCGTTTACAATGTTACTTTGATCTGACCCGGCTGGCAAGCAATCCCAATCCGCTTTCGGCAAAGGAAGGAGATAGCACTTTGTTTGCTTCTCCACCAAGCACGGGAGTCTGGGGATCGCTGTAGGTTGGTGGCCACCCGAGGAAACTCTAATTCGATCCGTTGGCTAGGAGGCACCTACCTCATCCCAATTGCAAGGAGAGGTTCACCATGATGTTTCTAGGTAAGGAATGGAGACAGTGCTTGGGTGAGGCATTCATGTGCTCAACCTCTCCGCTGTGAGATTGAGGCCTATCTACAATACGGGAGATTGAGGGCTTCCTCAACTTCCTAAAGTCAATCGAGTTCCCCGACCAGCTGAGTACCCCCACAGCCCTCTCCCTATCGCCCTATCTATAGCTATTAAAGAGAGGTGGGGAGTGCCCCCTACTATGGATAGGGTTGATAGTTGCCCTCACCGACCCCCCTACTATGGATAGGCTGCCTCCACCTCTGCCTCTAAAGAAGTAGGGTAGGGGTAGAGGGTGGGGGGTCAAGTGATGAGAATTGGATCATTCCATCGAGAATTGGCTCCATACACCCAAATCTTCGTGCCTTCCTATCTCCATACTTTTGCAGCTCTTCATCTTATTGGATTTGCAAAAGACTCATGTGATAGACTCTCATCATTAGAGAAGTCGATCCAAAATCCATATTCCACTTCGTTTCGCATCCTATGTAGAGTAGATCGTTCAGCACTTGCGGCATGAACCAATTTTTTACCCATCGACCCTAGTATCATAGGTGACTGAATGGCCGTCCCCTAGTTACTAGACCAACCTGCTATGATAATTCCATAAACACCTAACGAGGATATTACAGACAGATGAAGTATACCTATGTCTAGATCTGATGATACCATACCATAATCAAAAGGTACAACGGCCCGGGCAACCGAACTGGGTATAGATGTCACCACTGGAGCTAGTCTAGAGAGAGATAAATTGCCACTACCTGGTGGAATAGGTTCTTTTATAGCTAATTTTAAACCATCTGCTAGAGGTTTTAACAATTTGAATGATCCAACTACATTGGGACCCTTTTGACGTTGCACGAAAGCAATTACTTTACGTTTGGCTAACACTGAGAAGGCTACTCCTGGTGGAAGTGGTATCATCATTCCACATATTTTTGCTAGAATAGCAATGTACATTTCTGATTTCCTAATCACTAAGGGGTGATCATGCATGAAATGATGTCGACCCAAAGAATGGGACCTATTCTTGAGGCGAAAGGTGATTTCTAAAAGTCAACCTGCCCCCCACCGCTATAGATGCAGGTGGGCTATAGCGGGCTTAGCCAAATTATTTCAGCTCTTTGAAGTCGGACCGACCACTATGGATAGGGCATCGATCCCTCTCCTTCCTCCCACCCACGTTAAGAGAGAGGTTGGTGATTTGAGTGCCCCCATGGATCCAAATGTCATCCCCATGCTTTTGAACCAGCATGGGGGAAGCCCCAACTAAACTATAATTGGGGTGGGTGGGAGGAGGAGAGGTATAAGGCTTAATCAACTGCTACAAGCACTATATATCATGGGTTGGACCCAGTCATTTTTATTGCTGGGCGAGGAAGCTGCACCCCTGATGAAAAATGGGGTGGGTTGGAGGGCCACCGAGAAACCATTATAGCAAGGGAGGTTAAGTCCAAGGGACCATAGGGGGGAGATATAGGGTGGGAGGCTATGCGGGTGGGTGGGAAACGGCCCCTACGGGAATATATATTATTATGGGAGGATGCCTATGCAGGTGGGTGGGAAACAATAGTTGGGTGGGAGGCCGTAGCCCCCCACAATAATCAGGTGTGGGTGGGAGGCCCAGGGGGGCCCTTACTTCCCACCCACCCAGGTGGCCGGTTAAATTGTTGGCGAACCCCATAATCTTTACTTCGTTCAGCAGAGTGTCTCCCCTCGACCGAAAAGATTCCTCCCACCCCCTCCCTATAGCCTTTGCCCCCCACCCATCCCCTATCACTAGAAGGGTGGGGGGCTCGAGGGTTTGCTGACAAACCCTCGGCATAGGGGTGGGTGGGAGGAGATAGTGGGGGGATAGATTAATATAAGGTGGGTGGTTAAGTTGTTGGCAAACCCTTGGGAGGTTCCGACGATTCTATATGTAACATGCCAACTATCCCCCACGCACCCATATAACCCCCCACCCATCCCCACACACGGCATATAATTGATTGAGTTTACCAAGTTTATCCAGCATCAGAGTCAGATTAAGAGCCCTGGTCCTCTTCGGTCTAGGTATAGATCTATAAAGGGCCTATAGGGGCAGAGGTAGTAGTGTGGATCAAGATCAATACCCCTTTCATATTGATATCGAGTAGGAGATTCACCAAGGTTTACCTTAACCCTTTGTTCTCGGTCCATTTCCTCTATCACTATTGGATGCGTACCAGTCCGGGGAGCCAAGTTGTGTTCATTTGTGCTCCTGCACTGGATAGGGGGTGTTTGGTGATGTGTAGACATTGTCTACTAATCGCCCTCACGATTCCTTCCTTATGCTCAATTCTAATCCGACCCCATCTGCCCCTCCCCCTGCTTCTTCCCCCTCCCTACAACCTATTTATACCACAATAATAGCCCCCTTGAGGTTTTAGGATCGGGGCCCCCAACCTGAGCTATAATGGTTTCTTGGGGGCCCCCCCACCATACATAGTTGGGGTTAGGTGGGAGGCCCCTAAATGCCCCCCACCCTGGGCTATAATTGTTCTTAGAGGCGGGTGGGAGATATAGTTCCAGAAAAAAAATGAGCCCCCCACCCAGCCCGGGTGAATAGTAGGGGCCCACCACTCGGCCCCTTTGGCAGGGGGATATATAAGGTGGGAGGAATAATATAAAAGGAGGCCTTGGGTTGGTTGGGAGATTCAAGTTTGAGGGTCCCATCCAATCAAGATACCCGGCCAGTTTGGTTGAAGTTCCAGTACAAAGTTCTATCCAAATACACCACATACATGGGAGAGAAGCCCGCAGCATACCTTCTTTGCTTAGTCTGTATCCAGGTGACCCGAGGATGGAGGGGCCTCGAACCAGTAGTTGTTTCCCCAGTCTGTATAGCAGTGTTTCATCCCCCTGTTCCAATCCCACATCTAGTAGTGGAGTGGGGAGCATCAAAAGTGATTTATCTAGTTAAAGAACTAGTTTCCATTCAGAAGCAGGACCTGGGTGCATATCTAGATGCAGGGACAGGGCATAGGCAGGGACAGAAGTAGTAGGAATAGATAAAGGTGGCCTTCATTTTTGCATAGTTTCATATCCAATTCTGAATCTAAAGGAAGCAATAGCAGGGGCACTCCCATGAGGGGTATGGACAATGGCCGAAGCAGCAGTAGTTTTTGGGTAGCGATCTGAGGTGGCAGAGGCATAAGCTATAGTGATGGAGGGGGCAGATATATTGAATCAGGATAGGAATCCAGAAGCTGACCTCATTTACTCAGCAGTGGAGGTGGAGGCAGGAGCAATGGGAAATGGCGGGGGGAACAGCAGCACAACCAATAGCTGCGGGGGCAGAGGCTCCTCAAGCAACGGAGCCATATGAAACAGTGACTAAGGCTATGGGAGTAGGGGTCATAGCGAGATAACGGATGGCATCGAGAGTAAAGGCCAAAGCATCAGAGGTGGATGGAGAAGTAGAGATAGTGGTTGGAGATTGAGTCATGGGTCTACCCAACCGAGTTCCAGTTCCAACTACGAAGACAGCGAAGGAATTGTATAAAAGAGGGGGTCGACCGACCTCATTTCTCTAAATTATTCAGTTAACCCAGTGCCAGTTATAGATCGGGACTCAGTATATCGAGATCTAACTATTAGCTAGAGATCAAGTTGACCTAGTCGACCAGTTGACCGAGTTTATTTTATGTGAGCAGTTGATCCAGGATGAGTAGTTCCACCATCATGGGCAAGGGGAGCATCAGTAGCATCATATCTAGTCAGAGATGGAGATTCAGCAATATATAGAAAGGGCTTCATCTATATTTTATTCTGATTCGGTTGATCCAGTCCAGAAGTTGATGGAGTTGTTGATGGTTGAACAGTCAAAGATATGCCAAGGGAACACACCTACTTATGCCATGGAGACAATCCACCCACTCTGGGAACCCTTGGAAGAGAGGTCTGGGGAACCATGTGGGCGGGCTAGGTAGGGATGGGATGCTACATTGATGGAGGGATTCATGCTGGGGGAGCGCACTAGTGATGTGATGGCAGGTGAAACACATTGGGATGATCCAAGCTGGGCAAAAGCAAGCTCCTAAACACCACAACCCCCAACCGCACTCCTTGTGATTGCAGGTTACAAGTATTGGATTTCCTAGACTAGAGTTACAGAGGAATGTTGCAGAAGATAAGGATTTTAGGTCTCTGAAGAAAAGCATTACCTGGACAAGCATTCTAGTGCTAGTGTCCTCTAAGTTTACAAACATAGAAATCATTGTGACAATGACAATCAGCATATGAAGAAGTCCCAACATCCTGAAAATACCCTGCCTTAGACAAGGGTACTAGTGCCAGTGTCCTCCGCATCTTCTGTGATAGAAACAGACAGACAATGATCATAAGTGTTGAGAGACGTCCTGAATTCCCAGAAGAAAACACCACATTGGACTAGGGCGTGAGTGTCAGTGTCCCTAAATATTTCATATCATTAACTTCAAAAAATGGTGAGTAACTAATCCTTGTCTACTATCTTGGTCTGGGATCATTTGTCGTAATTTATCCATTTGCTTCTGATTTTGCATAATTAGGGTTTTGAGCATATTTGGGCATTGAAGTAATACATTAATTGATATTTTTTGAGTTTCCACGATGTTACGAGTGACACCCAACCTGTAGGTGAATCCTCTTGCAAAAGGTGTGATTCAACTCAGTTGAAATGTCCTTGAATGTTTGTAGTAAAAGGAGGATTTAACCCACACATCCATTGAAATTGAAAACCCCTCCTTTTTACTCCTAAACAAACCCTTTGCCAGATTCTGTGGAAATTTTTCTTGGATCCAGCAACTTACTATGAAACCCTTCCTTTTAGATCTCAGCTCTACCCTAATTATGGGCATCTGCAAAGGAAATGCCCTCGCTTCACTCAGGCATCAGCTGCAACTAATGCTTCTTCCAACTCTAGTCCTAAGAATGATAAAGGGAAGGCTCCTTTTGTTGTTGGGGTTGTAGACAAGGAGGGATTTACTCTAGTTAAGCCACGTAATAGGGGAAGAGGTCTTAAGAGAAACCTCAAGGATAGAGAAATTGATGGGCTCTTTAATTAGTTTGATGCTTTGGAGGACTTAGTTCATGAGGAGGGAATTCTAGTGGAGATACCTTTTGGGGTTGGGTCTTTGGGGGTAGCCTTGTCGGAGGAAAAAGAAAATGATACTCTAAATTTTCCTCTGGTGGGTGTGCAGGATGGTCAATTGGCTATGGAGTTATCCTCCTGGTTACCGATTGGTTTAGAATCAAATGAGGCTTTAGTTATGAAAGATGTGGGTGCTCTAGCTAATCCAACTCCTTCATAGGTGAAGGAGGCTTTGGATGTAGGTGTTACATTGTAAAATGTCCCCCTAGGACTTTTACCTCCTAAGTTTAGTTCTCAGGTCCTTTAGATTTAATCATGCATGTTCATTTTAACTCCTGATGCAAAATCCCTGGAAACCCATGTCAAATGGGGCTAAGGGGACATTGTTGAACTTGATTTTGCTTGAAAATGGTGCCTAGGTCTTGGGCACTCATGGCCTAGCCCTGCTTTATTTGGTTGGGACCTAAATTTTAAATGTTAGTTATGTGATCGTTAAAAGGTTTCGTTGCCAACATCGTAAGTTTGAATTATGAAATCTGTAGCGAGAATGCATATATAAGCATGTTTAGGGTTTCATTTGCAAACTAGAAGTTGATTATGAACTTTTGGTGAACTTATGATTTTAGAGAATTCAAATCATTCATTGTTGCAGAGCATACTTGTCTTGTTATTGTGTTTGTTATGCGGATTTGGCTTCATCTTCTCATGTGTTGAAGGATTTTCATCTACATGCGAGCTACACCTCCAAGGTTATATCTATTTGTGTTAAATCAATCATTTATCAATTTGTTTTTTCCTCTATCTCATAGGGATACACAATCTTTATGCCATTCTGTTGCTTGACTGAGGCAAGCTCCTAAATACCACAACCCCCAACCCCATTCCTTATAATTGCAGCTAACAGGTGTCATATGTTTTGGAGTGGAGTTGCAAGAGGCTGTGACAGAGTGTGGAGATTCTGTATCAAAAGGAAAAACCAATGCCTGGGCTTAGGCACCTGCCCTGAAGCCCTCCAGATTTGCAGACCTAAAAACCTCTGCGATAGTGGTGAAGAGTAGCGAACATTTTCTAGAAATCCTTGAAGAAGTCGCCACCTTGGGCTTGGGCACCTACTCTTTAGACCCTGACTTTTCCAAATCTTGAATATCAAAACCTAATATGTATCTACTCTGAATATTACATCTCTATGTGCGAGCATTTGTTGGGATTCATCCCTTTATTTATGATTTTACATAATTAGGGTTTTAAGCATAATCGAGCATTAAATTAATACATTAATCAACAATTTCTTAATTTCCCTATCATTACAAGTGACAACCAAGCTGTAGGTGAATCCTCTTGCAAAATTTATGATTCAACTTAGTTAAATGTCCTTGAATGTTAGTGGTGAAAGGAGGATATAATCAAACAATCAATCAATCCCATCTTCCCTCTTTTCTTACTAAACATTTTGGTGAACTTGTGTTTTCTGAGCATTGCATCTTGTTGACTATTATACATTAGACTTGCATTCATACATATTGTTTTACATCATTTTACATCTATAGATCTTGAAAATTTTTGAAAAAAATTTCATTCTAAGGCTCGCATTAGGTCATAATTTGCATTAATTTCATTACATTTAATCAAATCTCTAATTTTTACATCAAATATGATATAAATTACATAAATTCATAATATTACAATCTTTGCATTGCATTTTCATGTTAAAATTGCTAGGGTTTGATTGAAATTTTGTATTTTTCTCATAACCTAGTGATTTCAAAAACTAGGGTTTGTACCTAAAATCTTGTTTCAAATTTTACTACTCATATTAGGCACTCATTCAAATCTAATTTTGTTTGTAGTATTGTATTCTTGTGTGTTTTTGCATTCATATCTCAAAAATTTGCACTTACATTTAGCTAATTTCAACAAAAACTAGCATTTTCACTCAATCATCCTTAAAATTACACTTGCATTGAGCATTGTAGGACTTTAAAATCATTTTCAGGTCTGAGCTGAGTTTTTTTGCATAAGCCTCCTCTTAATAATAGTGTAGGAAATTGTTCTTCTACCTTATCTTCCTTATAGGATTTATGGGTCTAATAAATTCAATTTCCCATTTGTGAAAAGGTGTTTGTACTAATATAGGAAATGGTGGCATATCATCTAATGTTGTGGGACTTCCTATCCTCTAAGACACATCACCCATCCTCACATATTAACTTGTCATCCTTGAACAATGTGGGCCACCATAATCTTGCCAACATCACTTTATTGTTGTTCACTCATTGGAGTTATGCCCTTCTAATATCCCCTCACGGACATATCTTAAGATGTTTTCCCATTCATGTTGAAGCACTACTCTCCTTATAATATCACCTCTTCCTATAATATGTAATTCTCCTTCAATTAAGATGTATGATAGTGTCCACTGCAATAGTTTATTCCTTTCATTTTTGGAGATGATCTCTAGGAATTGGCCTATGGATAGTAACTGTGCTACTTCAGTGAGCTCCTCTAGTACTACATTTACTCTAAATAAATTTAAGCTACTCAATTCATCATCAAACTCCTAAAAGAGTAACACCATCTACAAATTTTACCTGTATCACTAGTGTATTCATCAAGTATTGTAATTGCTTGTGGTTGGTAAAGAAATTTTTTAGTGCATAAACCTTTGTTAGAGCCTTTGTTGTTGCATAATTCATTAAGAAACACTAGAGTTGGAGCCTTTGTTATCTAATTTTTAAGTGTATCAAATTCCTCCTAGAGTTGTTCTATCCATTGAAATGTTTTATAGTTTTCTGACTATTCAAGAGGTGGTAGATTCAAAATTATTTCTACCTTCAATGGGTGTACCATCAAGCCTTGCCTACATATAATGTGACCATGAAATGTTCCAAATGGTATCACAAATAAACATTTCTTAAGATTGGATGAGATTTAAAAGCTTTTGTATCTTTCTAGCATCGTGTGGAGTACTTGTACGTGATCTTTAATCAGTCTGTACTAAATACTACAAGTGCATTTTTCAAGCCAAATGGCATCACCTTGTACATAAAAGACCTCCATTTGGTTACAAATGTTGTTTTAGGTTGATCTTATTCTTGAAGCCATTGGTGAACGATTAGAGCTCCCTACTGGCTATAAAACTAAGACTTCCTCTGTGAACAAACTACGGAAGGGATCATGGATGCAAGCCTTATTTAAATCCCTAAAGTTAATGCAAATCGTCATCTCGCTTTTTTCTTATATTGCACAACCATAGGGCCAATCCATTAGCATCTCCTATCGAATTGATTATATCAGTTGCCAACATATCATCCAAGTTTGCTTTGACTCTTGTCTTCATGTTAGGGTTTAATATATATGTTCTTTTCCTCTTTGGTTTTGTATCTTCTTTTAATTGAATTTTCATCATTCTAGATCCCTCCTTAATGCCTCTACAATTAGTAAATGCGTGGGGAAATATTTCTTCATATTTCTATCAATATTTCCAAAATTTGCATGACTTGTCTCTCTTCAATTGCTACCTTGAGTATTTTCACATACTAAAGGAAAAACAAGATTGCATTCACAGAGGCTTGAAGGATAGCAAAGGTACTTAAGGTTAAACTTTCTCTTGATGCCAAGGTCGATGATTCTATTTATTATGAGGATGTTTGATGCGGAAGATTTAGTTGAAATCTCTCCTCTTGCTAAGTTCGATAAATGTAATAAGTGCAAATGTGATCATGGGGATTCAATAGGGCCTGTGTAATTTTCCCTATCACCTTATTGTTTTCAATATTGGATGACGCTCTTGTGATTTCTATGATGGTAGGGTCATCATCCAATGGTGGAAAATCCACTAGTAGTGTGATATGTTGTCCAAGGGATCTCTTGAGGTGAGACACATGGGCAAAATTATGAATCCTACTGTATTCCGGTAATTCCAGTTCTCAGATGCAACTTCACCAACTCTCCTCAAGATCTTGTAAGGGAAATCAAAGCGTTGTTTGAGTTTTTAAATTCCACTAATTTTGATGGGGTTTTTCCTATAAGGTTTACAATCTTAGAGGAAGGTCATATCTCCCACTTTAAATGACCTCTGTATGCGGTTTTGATTTATATATTTTTTTTGTTGATTCTGAGATTGTTAGAGGTGTTCTTTGAGTGATCTCAATATGTCATAATTATACTTCACTAAGTCGCTATCTATTGACACCGGGATATCTATGAATATTGAATAAGTAAAGGTTAATGCATCATAACCATAAAATACAATGGATAGAGACATAGCGATGGACATGTGGTGGGTAGTGTTGTATCATAGTTTCTCAAGTAGACTTCAACCTAATTATTCACTATTTCTACTTGTCCATCTATTTGTGGATGTTAGCTTGTGGAAAGAATGAGTTTTATCTGGGCTAAATAAAATAATTCTTACAAAAAGGATCTAAACAATCTACTATCTTTATCACTAATGATATTTTTATGTAATCCATTGGCCTAAACACTTCTCTGAATAAGAAATCTACCACCTAATGTGCTTTGAAATATGAAGGAATGAAAAAGAAGTGTGCATACATAGTTAGCCCCTCCATAAAGTGATTGAGAACATCCTTCTTTAGGCCCTTCCATGAAAACCTTTCCCTAATTTTCCTATAGGTCTTGTATAATCTTATGTGATTTTCTAACAATGCATCATGAAAAACCCTTAAAATCTTCTCCTTCATTCAGGATTCAAGAACTAGGAAGATTCTATTTGTATAGAGAATGAGATTATATGCTACTACAAATCAATCTTGTCTCACATCCCCATCTAAGAGATCAGTAGAAAATGTATTTTTAACTTATTCTGCCATAATAGAGATCTTCCAATTAGTAGAAATAGAGTAGGCTTCCTAGAAAGAGCATGAGCAAAGTTATGTTCTTTTTTTCCTTTCATGTACAATGTGGTTTAGGAAAGGGCCATGCTATGGGGTCTCAGGACAACTTTGAAATAGAATTGGAAGCATCTCAGAGTGGAGGGAGATTATGAGATCATTATTAATTATACAAAGAAGCAAAGTTACATCTCATGTATGTTGTATACTCTTTTGTTAGAGGATAAGGAACTAGTGAAAAGATTTTAAGATATCTCTTTTGATCATATTAGAAGAGAAGAAAGGGGAACTCAATAGTAGATTTGGTAGCCAATCAAGGAGTAAATTAGAGGATAACCCATGGTAAGACCCATAAGACCTAGAAGGAAAAGTTTCCAAATAAGACCCTTGGACTTGTTAAGGAGTAAAAAGTGTCCACATGTCTTTTTACCTCCTTGTTTGGCTCCTAGGTCCCTTAATTGCATTATATCTTCAAAACATTTCTCCCGATGCAGAATTGCCTGACACCAAGATGGAATTTGAATGTGGGCCATTTGATTTAGCTTATCCTAGACATAAACAGGACTAAAGGACCTAGGTGGTACTGCCCAGGTCCCTCCCTTTAGGTTGGATCAAATTCAAATTTACTAGTGTGAGCCTTGGGCATAATTTAATAAAAACCATCTGAAATAACATAAAATAAAATATTAAAATTAAAAATATATATATAGATATATTCTATACATTTAGTTCTCCTCAATTTGTTTCCAGCTTCTTATGTTAAATTGAGGACCAAATTCCTTGTATTAAACTCAATAAACTAACATTGGGGGTGATTTTGTTGAAAAATTATTGCTCAAACCAAGAGCTGATGTTAAAGAGTTACGCCTAGTATGTAATATAAGGAACCCTAAAGTCAATAATATCATACAGACAAACACTCATTTTCATTTTTTATTTATGCCTGCAAAAATATCATACATGACATCCCTCCATTGATGCATTAAATACCGCTCCTTCCATGCGCTGCTCTTTATTTTCTTGACTTTTGTATTCATTTTTTTATCTCTTTTTTTGCACTCTTATTATTTTTTATTACTTCTTGTAGAGTAATGATCTTCTTGATATTTTTGTCCAAGAAAGATAAGGGGCTGAGCACCACCAAGGGTTTTCAATGTTTAGTTAGACTTCCATTTTTGCTCAAAAGGAATGGGGAAGGTCTACATGCAAGCTTCTATTAGGTATTTTAGGTTTGAGTACTTACTTTTTTAAAACTCAACATTTTGGTTCACTAAGACTGGGATTAGTATAAATCTAAGAGCTTGGCTTCAATTTAAACTTATTGGTAAATTTCAAGAGGAATGATTGGCGATAAAGATGATCATAAAGAATCTTAAAGGGTCAACCTATATCTAAGCAACCTTAGACTCCTTAGATAAAAATCAAAAAGAGCATGTCACTCACTAATGCATGGTGGAACAAAATGAAGAATGCAAATTTTGTTTTTTCTTTATTCAAATTTTGTACTTTTTTATAGATTTTTTGGATTTTGACATTTTATGATTTTATGGAGTTTCTAGATACTTAAGTCTTCACCTTCCATTGTGCATAAGAGGTAAGCATCATTTTTTACATCTTCCTTAACTGCGTGTGGACTTATATAATTTGGTCTAAACTTCACTTGGAAGTATTTGCAAGGACACACAAAGACTTGGTATAAAAATGTCTTTGAACTCAGTGAGAAGTTTTGTGCACTCATATATTTCATTGTTTGATAATTTGCCCCTAGCCTTGTCATTTTTTGTTCTTGTAAAGTTTCATCAGTTTTGAAATTTTGTGGGGCAATTTGAATTGATGATGACATTTAATCATCTTCTATTCACATTTTCCATATGTGGGGTTGGTCATATTGCCACACGATTCTCTTTACCTGCATGTGGACTTTACTATTCCATGGATTTCATACTTCACCAACCATATGTATGCCTTGGCTATGGCGACCACCAAGGGTTGCACATCAGCACCCCACCTAGTAGGCACCAAGTTGAAGTAAACAAAGTGAGGCAAAGTTGTGGAAGTTTGGATGCTTAATAATCGTATACCAATGCATCAAGAGATTTGTCCATGTCACCAATATTATATTTTTTATCTTTATTTCCATTTCTTAACACAAACTAGTTTCGTGTTGTCATAAATATATACCTTTCAAACAAGAGCAAGCATGCCTTTATGATATAATTCCAATAATTTTTTATTCTAATGTGTAGGAAAAAAAAAAACAAGAAAAAAACTCATTAGAGGCTCATTTGGCAGAAGCAAAGGAAATTAGGGATCACATTCCAAATAAAATTTAAGTTGTTACAAAACATTTTTTCAATTGATTACAAACAAATATGTAAAACAAGCATTTCATATGCATTTCAAAACTATATTACAAAATTGTAAATTAAATAGCACTTTGGGACATTTGTTTCTTACAATTATTAAAATAATATAACAAATAAAAGTAATATTGTAAAAATAATATTCTATACACCAAAAAAAATTAAAAATTAATGCACGTACTTTAAATATTACTCTATAAAATAAAAATAATGTATCTTCTATGCACAAATTGAATTATACTATGTAACATTGTAATTGCATATAATATTCTATTGGCCTAACCCTTGCACCTTCAATTGGTTGAGTCAAACAATTTTCTTATGACAATTATCCATTCAAAGGTGCCCTTAAAATACTATGACATATCTTAGTATAAGTAAAATTATATATAAACCAAATATAAAATTTGACAGTTTGTCCAAAATCTCTCCTTTCATGTGATACATCTTTTTAAAATGTTGATTGTATTTTACAGAAAAAATGCCTTAATAGATCCATACGACCATCAAATTTAAGCCTTGGGCCTAACAATTGCACCTCCTTTGGTTGCAAGTGCTAGATATACTATTATTGATATATGGTTAGGACTTGTTAAGGAAAGTAAGATTGTCTAGGAAATAGCAAGTTTTGTCTAGAGTTTTCCACAATAGAAAGTTAGGATTTATCTAGAGTTTTCAATAAAACTAATAGAACATTCCAGCTTTTCTAGAATTAAAATATAGAATAATCTAGAAAGATGGAAGCTTCTAGGCTTCAAGTTTTTTGTAATTATATATGATTGAACAAAGCTATTGTATACGACAGTTGGATGAAATATAATTCAAGTTAGATAAATGTTTTTCTGAGTTTATTAACTCTGTTTTGCCCTGTTTTCATTTGCTGTTATGTTTTGTTGTTTATTGGGCCTGTTTCTTTCATGGTATCAGAGCCAGGTTCAGCTAGATTTTTTTTTTCAGGTTCAGCTGCAGGGCATATAGATTGTTGGAAGTGATATTTGTTTGCAGGGCTGCATTATTGCTGGAATGATATTTGTTTGAAGACTGATCTTGTTTTGGCTAACATGGGCTCAACAAATGAAGTGTTGCCAATATTTGATGGAAGTGGTTTTGCAGATTGGAAGATTGCAGTCAAGAATGCTCTGAGAGAAAAAACTCTATGGAGGATAGTGAACAAAGAAATTGGAGAACCTCAAAGTGAAAAAGAAAAGGAGCTATGGAAATGCAAGTTGGAACAAGCTAGAGGTATTATTGGTAAAGCTTTAAGCCCCAATCTCAATAGAAGATTTGTTGATATTGATAATCCAATAGAGTTGTGAGAGAGTTTGGAAAAAGATTATAAAGATGCAGATATTGCTAGCATGTTTAGTATAGAAGAAAAATTGGTGAATTTAGCTCCTTTTGATTTTGAAAAAATGACTGATTATTTCAATGAAGTTATTTTTTTAAATGCCCAGCTGAAGAAAATAGGTGCTGAATATGCAAAAAAAGATTTTCAATTGATTGCAATGGTTGAAAGTAAGCTTCCCCAACCATACAAGGTATTTAAGGAATCAAGGAAAAGGGTTCTTCAACTAAATCCCAATACCCCCCAGCAAACTTTTGATCAATTTTATAAGTCTGTTTTAGATGAAGAGGTTCAGCTTATCAAAGAAGGACATATTAAGAAGAATCATGCATATTCAGCCAAGAGTAAATTTTCTAGATATGATGGAAAGAAGAATTGGAAAGGAAATTATAAATTTCAAAATAATGATGGTTCTAACCATTTTTTTAGAAATGATGGTACAGAAAAACAAGTTGCAAAAAAATTGATTATTTGCAGGTATTGTGGAGGTGAAAATCACATGGAAAAATTTTGTTTAAAGAAGAGGGACAATGAAAGGCAGCAATACAAGCCCAAGCAAGAAAGGTTCAAGGATGGAAAGAAGGATAGGCATAGCTTCGTAGCCATCTCTCTAAAAAGGCGCAAGAGAAATCAAATAAGGAGGTAATTGCTAGACCTGAAAGTAGTGTTAAAGGGGGATATTTTGCTTTAGATTCTAATAAAGAATGGATTTTAGATTCAGGGGCATCTTATCACATGACTGGGGATAGATCTTTGTTTATTGATTTTAATGAAGGGAAGAATTCAGATCAAGAAATTACCATTGGCAATAAAATGAGACTTCCAGTTTTAGGAACAGGGATTGTTAATGTAACAAATGGGTCTTTGAAAAATGTTTTGCTGGTTGAAGGATTAGGGGTGAATCTTATTTTAGTATATAAAATTGCCCAAGCTGGATATGAGTTTGTTGTCACTGCCGATCAAGTTATTGTTAGAGATAGAAAAGACCCAAGCATTATAATTGCTATTGGTAGAGTTGATCATAAAGAGAGTATATTTAAATTTGTGGGGTTTGTTGATAACGAATACACAATCTCTCATGCCTTTATTGCTCAGACAGATGATATGTCAAAACTTTGGCATGCTAGACTTGGACATATAAATTATAGAAAATTACAAGACATGGTTAGAATGGATATGGTTAGAGGATTAACAAAAATTTCAGCTTCTGAAGGTGTGTGTGAAGGATGTGTGTTAGGCAAACATCATCGAGATCCTTTTGATTCAGGCAAAGCATGGAGAGCTAATTATCCGTTGCAACTCATTCATAGTGATCTATGTGAACCAGGGTATCCTTCACTTTCAGGTGCCAGGTATCTTCTCACTTTTATTGATGATTACATCAGGAGAGTATGGGTTTATTTTTTGGAAAGGAAAAATGAAGTAATTGAAGTCTTTCAAAAGTTTAAGGCATTAGTTGAAAATCAAAGTGGAAAAAGAATTAAGTGTTTAAGGACAGATAATGGGGGTGAATATTGCAATTATGCATTTGAGTCATTTTGTGAAAATTGTGGTATTAAGGTGCAAAGAACAGTTCCTTATACTCCTCAACAAAATGGGGTGGCTGAACGAATGAATAGAACTCTTTTCGAAATGGCTCGTTGTATGTTGCATTTTAAAAGTTTGCATAAGAAATTTTGGGGTTTGGCTATTTCTTGTGCTGCATATATTGTGAATAGAATTCCCACTAAAGCTCTCACAAATATCACCCCTGAAGAAGCATGGAGTGGTAGAAAGCCTCACATTAGGTATTTTAAAGTATTTGGGTGTACTGCTTGGGCACACATTCCTGATGAAAAGAGAGAAAAGTTAGAACCAAAGAGTCATAAGTGTTTGTTTGTGGGTTATAGTGAAGAATCAAAGGCTTATAGGTTATATGATTTGACAACAAAAAAGGTCTTTGTTAGTAGAGATGTAAAGTTTGATGAGTATTCACAACTTACAGCTACTTCCTCTCACTCTACAACAGCAAATGTTTCTGATTTTTCAGATATTTTAGAAAGAAATGAAGCCAATATTGATGAGGATAGCACTACTGATGATGATAATACTATTGAAAATGAAACTACTAATGCTTGTACTCAGCCATTTTCTGTAGGTAGTGATGATGATGAAGATATCATTTCAGCTAGACAAAAGACAAGAAGTGTTGAAGAAATATATAGACAAGGCTCAAAGATCCAAGGAAGGAATGGTAGTGCTCTTATGGCCAAAGTATTACAAGTAAATGACCCAATCTCATATGAGCAAGCTAGAGGAAAGAAGGAATGGGAGCAAGCCATGAAAGAGGAATATGATGCATTGATAGAGAATAACACTTGGGAACTTGTACCCTACCCCCAAGGTAAGAATGTTATTGGTTGCAAATGGGTTTATAAAACAAAATTTAAATCAGATGGTGCTATAGAAAAATTCAAGGCTAGATTGGTTGCTAAGGGGTTCTGGTGCAGGAGCACCCGCACATGATCATGATATAGGTCCGCATGATGACATACATGATCAGGATATAGGTCCGCATGATGACATACATGATCAGGATGTAGGATAGTTATCATCATGCTGACGGGATAATCTATTTTTAGTATGTTTGACTTATCATGTAATAAGGTCCACTGTGACCGATGCTATTTAATAGTTCAGCATAGGAGTATGTGTAGGCAGTTAGAGATCGGGATAAGAGAGTCTGAGCTGTCCTCTCTCCCAGCCGCTTGGAAGCTCCCAGCCGCTGGGAAGTGATGTTAGTAGTACTCGAAGGATTTGTTATATATACCTTCGATCTGTAGGGTTTAGAGATATAGTTTGATATAGTTTTGATATTGATGTACTGGTGTTGAATTGAGATTCAGGAGAACAGTTCAGACATTGTCAAGCTGTATTCAGGACATTGAATTTCAATTGAATAAGATCTCGTCTTTTGCATTATCTGTTTACATCTGTGTTGATTTCCTTTCCGTTTTGCAAGCTAATGACCACTTTCAACCCTTCCACCGGTTGATCCTGCAAATCGGTGGAATGGTCTTGTATCATAGCTTAGATTGCATTTGTGTTTTCTGTTTATGCATTGCATTGTTCAGGAGATCTGTTAGAAGCATGCTGTAAATCAGCCTAGCATCCTCATGTGCTAGGTCTAGAAGATAAACTGTTAGATTTTGGTTTGGAGGTGATCCGGCCCGGTCGTCACATGATCTTTGTGAAATTATGCGGTTGTGAGTGTTTTCATGTAGTGGAAGGATACACAGGAGTCTGCATGTGTGTTTCCAGTCGGAACGAGCCGCAACATCATCTGCGAATCCATCGCCATCAGGATCGGGTCATGAAGTTGTTGAAATTTGCATGTTGCAGGTGCATCATGATGTTTTGAGTTGGATATATACTCAGTGTATATATCGCAGTCAGGATCATCTCTCGGGGAAGGTCATCATCCGCATATCGCTAACGGATGCGGGTGTGAAAGTTGAGTTTTTGGCTAAGTGTTGAAGAGTTCATCAGGATGATGCGTGACGTCATCGTCATCAGGATATGACGTCATCGTCATCAGGATATTAAGAAATCCCTCTATGCGGGTTTATCCTGTTGTCGCTAAGTGGAAAAGGTATCGGCGTAGGCAGGAAGTTGTATTAGCATCATCAGGAGGTTTCGAAGAACCGGATGTTTAATATCATGATGCTGTTGCTTGTATCGTCGGGCAGTGAAGCATCGAAGGCAAGTTGTTGAAGTGGAACGTCATCAGGATATTGGGCAACCGGATATTTGGATATCCTGCTGACGAAGGTGATATTGAATATCATGATGATGCCGCTTGTGTTTGGCACCCGATGAACAGTGCAACCGGAGGATGTTTGCGCCCGTTGATTATCATGATGATGATGACAGGCGACAGTCGAAGGAGGTAAATAGTAGTCGACAGGAGGATATTTGCGATCATCAGAAATATGATGATGCTGTTGAAATATGATGATGCAGTTGGTGTTGTTAGGAAATATGATGATGAGGTTCAGCCGATAGAGAAGTTTATCATGCTGTTTGTTTTGTTGGCAGCTCCTTCCTGTTAGGTTGCCTCCGTTGCGTTCCACTCTGCATCATAGTGGTATCAGAGCAAAGGTTAGGATCTTTTGGAAAAGATAAGCAGGATGTCAGACGAAGAAGGAACATCTGAGTTCCCAACAAAGATGACCAACGCTGAGTTGGCAGTTCTGGTGAAGAAGCAGATTGCAGAAAGTAAGGCCGTGAAGGCTCAGAATCAGGAGTTGAAAGATGAGTTAGCAAAGTTGAGGAGCAGAGTAGGTTCTGGTAGAGAAGATGATAGGGAGGAAGAGGATATCCCTAATTGGAGCGAGGAGGTCGTTCCTGCAGACCAGAGACCACTGTTGAACGCCCTCAAGGCCATGGAGAGGAGAACCATGGATGTGAAGCTGGACTTGCCAGTGTTTACAGGTAAGATGGACCCTGATTCAGTAATGGAATGGATAGACTGTCTGAACAATTTCTTTGTGACAGAGGAGATACCAGAACAGCAGAGAGTGAAGATAGCACAGTCAAAGATGAAAGAAGCTGCCTTGACATGGTGGAACTTTGTTCAGGATGATAGAGTGCAGGAGGGAAAACGTAGAGTTGCCACATGGAAGAAGATGATGGAATTGGTAAAGGAGGCTTATATCCCTTTGGATTACAGTATCCAGTTACACAAGAGGAAGCAAAACCTGAAGCAGAAGGAGCTAGATGTCAGCTCATATACAGAAGAGTTCATGAAACTCTGTATGAAGACCAAGGTGAAAGAAAGTGAAGAAGAAAAGGTAGCCAGATACCTTAATGGACTGAGGTTTAATATTCAGGAAGATCTGAGTCTGCATAACCCAGATACAGTGCAGAAAAGTTTTCAGTTGGCACTGAAGGTGGAAGAAAAGTTGAAGAGAAAGCAAGATCAGAACAACAGAGGAAGGGGAAGACAACAAAGAGGTGGAAGAAGTCCTTTCAGAGGCAGAGGACAAGGACAGGGATATCAAGGAGAGTCTAGTCAAGACAATAGCAAGGGCAACAATAGCCAGAGTCAGAAAGAGAATTTCAGTCAGCAAGGAAACTTCAGAGGAAGAAGACCTTACAGAGGAAGATCCCAGGGCAGAGGATCCATCAGGTGTTACAACTGTAACAAAGAAGGCCATAAGCCAGCAGATGTCCAGACAAGGCCACAAGCTCAGCAGGTGAAAGGAGGACAAATCTGGTCAATGAACCTGATAATCAAAGCAGGACAAGCTCTAATGATTTTCAGAGTGTGAATGGTCCTGAGAATTATGGATATCCAGAAAGTGGAGAGTCCCTGATGATGAGAAGAACAGTAACTACCATGAAGGTACCTGATAAAGAAGCCCCTCAGAGGAAGTCCCTTTTCAGAACCACTTGCAAAGCAGGAGGTAAGGCTTGTAAAGTTTTGATTGATTCTGGTTCTACTGAGAACTTTGTGTCTGAAGAAATGGTGGTGAAGCTGAAGCTTAGGAGATTGCCTCATCCATCTCCATATAAAGTCTCATGGCTTACTCAAGGTCAGCAGACAACTGTAGAAGAGCAGGCTTGGGTAGAGTTTCAGATTGGTGGATATAAAGATAAGTTGTTGTTTGATATCACCAAGATGGATGCTTGCAACCTTTTGTTTGGTAGACCATGGCAATATGACCTGAAGGCACAGCATGATGGTGTCAAAAACACCTATAAAATCACTAAAGATGGTAAAGATGTAATACTACTTCCATTGAAGGAGAAAGAGGAGAAGTCTAAAGGCAAAGAAGTGGAGGTCATGCTGATGGAAGGCAAACAGTTTATGAAAGAAGTGGCAGCAGAAGATGCAGTTGCATATGCCCTGATCCCCTGTATGAGTGTGAATAAGGAACAACAGCAGGCAGGCAAGACAGAGAAGAAGCCAAGGCTGATAGACCCAGCTGTCCAAGAGTTATTGGATAAGTACAAAGGTGTTATCTCAGAGGGAATGCCAAGATCCCTACCACCTGTCAAAGATATCAGTCATTGCATAGACTTGATTCCAGGGTCTACACTTCCAAATAAAGCAGCTTATAAGCTTACCCCAGAACAGAATGCAGAAGTAGCCAGGCAGATTGAAGAATTGATGAATTCAGGTTTGATTGGAAAGAGTTTGAGCCCATGTGCAGTACCAGCTGTACTAGCACCTAAGAAGGAAGGCACTTGGAGACTTTGCACCGATTCCAGAGCCATCAACAAGATCACAATCAGGTATAGGTTTCCAATCCCCAGAATTGAGGATTTACTTGATTGTTTGGGAAATGCCAAGTATTTTACTAAAATAGACTTGAAGAGTGGATACCATCAGATAAGGATTAGACCAGGTGATGAGTGGAAGACAGCATTCAAAACAAATGAAGGTTTGTATGAATGGAAGGTTATGCCATTTGGTTTGTCTAATGCCCCTAGTACTTTCATGAGGCTGATGAATGAGGTTCTGAAGGAATTCATTGGTAAGTTTGTCATAGTCTATTTAGATGACATTCTGATTTTCAGTAACACCAGAGAAGAACATCTCAGGCATATAGAGCTGGTTCTCAAGAGATTACATGAAGAGAAGCTGATGATAAACTTGGACAAGTGTTTGTTCATGAAACAGGAGATCACCTATTTAGGTTTTGTCATCTCACAAGGCAAGCTGCAGATGGATAAGGAGAAGGTGAGTGCCATTTTGAATTGGCCAACTCCACAGACCATGAATGAAGTCAGAAGTTTCCATGGGTTAGCAACCTTCTATAGAAAGTTCATCAGAGGGTTCAGTCATATTTGTGCACCCATGTTGGATACCATCAAAGGAGGACAAAAGTGCAGGTTTGTTTGGACTCAAGGAGCAGATGATTCCTTTGAGGCATTGAAGAGGAAGGTGGCACAGCAGCCAGTCCTTGCACTTCCAGATTTCAATAAGATCTTTCAGGTAGAGTGTGATGCCAGTCACATGGCCATTGGAGCAGTACTCAGTCAAGAGGGTAGACCAATTGCATTTTTTAGTGAAAAGCTCAATGATGCTAAGAAAAGGTATTCATCATATGATCTGGAAATGTATGCTCTAGTTCAGTCCCTAAAGAAATGGAGGCATTACCTGATGCCAAAGGAGTTTATAGTCTTCACAGATAATCAAGCTTTGAGTTTCATCAACAGTCAGGAGAAGCTGAACCACAGACATATGAAGTGGGTAGAAACACTACAGGCTTTCACTTTTATCTTGAAGCATAAGAAAGGGGTTAAGAACAAAGTTGCAGATGCTTTAAGCAGGAGAGTTCTCACAGTAAATCAGATTCAGTTAGAGAGTGTTGGCATTGACTCACTCAAGACCATGTATGAGTCTGATGAAGATTTTGGAGAAATATATCAGGTCTGTACTTCTTTTGGGGAGAAATACCATGCTGAGTTCTCTGAATACCTGATCCAAGATGGATTGCTGTTCAAGGGTGGACAGTTGTGTATTCCCAGATGTTCTATGAGGTTGAATATAATCAAGGAGAAACATTGTGGAGCAATGGCTGGTCATTTTGGTCTAGACAAGACTCTTGATCTGGTCAGGAGGCATTATTTCTGGCCTAAGTTGCAGTCAGATGTCAGGAAATTTGTAGAAACCTGTGTAATTTGTCAGAAGGCTAAAGGCAGGTCAACTAATGCAGGGTTATATCAGCCCTTACCCATACCTTCCAGACCATGGGAAAGTATCAGTATGGATTTTGTTTTAGGTTTACCAAGGACCAGGAGAGGATTTGACAGTGTCTTTGTTGTAGTGGACAGGTTCAGTAAGATGGCACATTTCTTGCCATGCAAAACCACTGCAGATGCCTCATATATTGCAGATTTATTCTTCAGGGAAGTTGTCAGAATTCATGGGTTGCCTTTGAGCATAGTTTTAGACAGAGATGTGAAGTTTGTGGGTCATTTCTGGAGAACCCTATGGAGGAAGCTGGGAACCAATTTATCATTTTCCTCTGCATATCATCCTCAAACGGATGGACAAACTGAGGTTGTGAACCGTTCCTTAGGGAATCTACTTAGATGCTTGACAAAACAGCATGGAGAGAAGTGGGACAATATTCTGTCTCAAGCTGAGTTTTCATATAATGATACTGTCAACAGGAGCACAGGAAAATCGCCTTTTCAGGTAGTCTATGGAATGCATCCCAGAGGTATTTTAGAGTTGCGAGAACTACCTACAGCAGATCCTGTTAGTGCAGATGGAGAAGCTTTTGCTGAAGCAATCAAAGAAGTTCATGATCAGGTTAAGACCCAACTCCAGCAAACCACTTTGAAATATAAGGAGTATGCTGACAAGAAGAAGAAGGATGTTCAATTTGCTGTTGGAGATTTGGTTTGGGTTCACTTGAAGAAAGACAGGCTCCCTAAGGGGAAGTATACTAAGCTCATGCAAAAGAAAGTTGGACCATGTCAGATTTTGCAAAAACATGGACAAAATGCTTATAAGCTCCAACTACCACCTGATCTTGGTTTCTCTCCTATCTTCAATGTATGTGACTTAACTCCATACAAGGCTAATCCAGATGCAGATCAGGATATCCTACAGGATACAGTTGCTGAAGACATTCCTCCACATGATCCTCCACAGATACATCAGATTTTGGACACTAGAGTGGTCAAGCAGACCAGGAACAAGAAGTACTTGGAGTACCTCGTCTCTTGGGAGGGACAACCGACTTCTGAAGCAGTATGGATGACTGCAGAATAGATACAGAAGCATGGTGCCGACCTTGATACTCTCATCTCAAGTGGACTTGAGATTTCTTCTTTTGGGGAGTATGGTGCAGGAGCACCCGCACATGATCATGATATAGGTCTGCATGATGACATACATGATCAGGATATAGGTCCGCATGATGACATACATGATTAGGATGTAGGATAGTTATCATCATGCTGACGGGATAATCTATTTTTAGTATGTTTGACTTATCATGTAATAAGGTCCACTGTGACCGATGCTATGTAATAGTTCAGCATAGGAGTATGTGTAGGCAGTTAGAGATCGGGATAAGAGAGTCTGAGCTGTCCTCTCTCCCAGCCGCTTGGAAGCTCCCAGCCGCTGGGAAGTGATGTTAGTAGTACTCGAAGGATTTGTTATATATACCTTCGATCTGTAGGGTTTAGAGATATAGTTTGATATAGTTTTGATATTGATGTACTGGTGTTGAATTGAGATTCAGGAGAACAGTTCAGACATTGTCAAGCTGTATTCAGGACATTGAATTTCAATTGAATAAGATCTCGTCTTTTGCATTATCTGTTTACATCTGTGTTGATTTCCTTTCCGTTTTGCAAGCTAATGACCACTTTCAACCCTTCCACCGGTTGATCCTGCAAATCGGTGGAATGGTCCTGTATCATAGCTTAGATTGCATTTGTGTTTTCTGTTTATGCATTGCATTGTTCAGGAGATCTGTTAGAAGCATGCTGTAAATCAGCCTAGCATCCTCATGTGCTAGGTCTAGAAGATAAACTGTTAGATTTTGGTTTGGAGGTGATCCGGCCCGGTCGTCACATGATCTTTGTGAAATTATGCGGTTGTGAGTGTTTTCATGCAGTGGAAGGATACACAGGAGTCTCCATGTGTGTTTCCAGTCGGAACGAGCCGCAACATCATCTGCGAATCCATCGCCATCAGGATCGGGTCATGAAGTTGTTGAAATTTGCATGTTGCAGGTGCATCATGATGTTTTGAGTTGGATATATACTCAGTGTATATATCGCAGTCAGGATCATCTCTCGGGGAAGGTCATCATCCGCATATCGCTAACGGATGCGGGTGTGAAAGTTGAGTTTTTGGCTAAGTGTTGAAGAGTTCATCAGGATGATGCGTGACGTCATCGTCATCAGGATATGACGTCATCGTCATCAGGATATTAAGAAATCCCTCTATGCAGGTTTATCCTGTTGTCGCTAAGTGGAAAAGGTATCGGCGTAGGCAGGAAGTTGTATTAGCATCATCAGGAGGTTTCGAAGAACCGGATGTTTAATATCATGATGCTGTTGCTTGTATCGTCGGGCAGTGAAGCATCGAAGGCAAGTTGTTGAAGTGGAACGTCATCAGGATATTGGGCAACCGGATATTTGGATATCCTGCTGACGAAGGTGATATTGAATATCATGATGATGCCGCTTGTGTTTGGCACCCGATGAACAATGCAACCGGAGGATGTTTGCGCCCGTTGATTATCATGATGATGATGACAGGTGACAGTCGAAGGAGGTAAATAGTAGTCGACAGGAGGATATTTGCGATCATCAGAAATATGATGATGCTGTTGAAATATGATGATGCAGTTGGTGTTGTTAGGAAATATGATGATGAGGTTCAGCTGATAGAGAAGTTTATCATGCTGTTTGTTTTGTTGGCAGCTCCTTCCTGTTAGGTTGCCTCCGTTGCGTTCCACTCTGCATCATAGTTCAATCAAAAGGAGGGTGTTGATTATGAAGAAACATTTGCTCCTGTCATTAAGATGAATACAGTTAGAATTATTCTTTCTTTGGCTGAAAGTCTTGGGTGGCATATCCATCAAATGGATGTTAAAAATGCTTTCTTAAATGGAGATTTATATGAAGAAATCTATATGGATCAACCACCAGGTTTTGTAGATCAGCAATATCCTAATCTTGTTTGTAGATTAAAAAAGTCACTTTATGGTCTTAAACAAGCGCCACGAGCATGGAATGAGAAGATTGATAGGTATTTTCAGCTTCATGGATTTAAGAGATGTAAGTCAGATCCAAATCTTTATGTGAAGAAAGTTCAAGATGAGATTCTTCTTGTTGCAATTTATGTAGATGATTTACTCATTGCTGGACCAAATATTGGGCTTATCAATGATTTAAAATCAGATCTTAAGAGGACATTTCATATGAATGATTTGGGTGAACTAAACTATTTTCTTGGATTACAAGTTTGTAGATTACATGATGGATTGTTCATCTCACAATCAAAATATGCTTTGGACCTTTTAGAAAAGTTTAACATGCTTGAATGCAAGCTAGCATCTACCCCATTTCAATATGGAGTCAAGCTTACTAAAGAATGTACTTCTAAGAGTGTAGATGCCACTTTATATAGATAGCTTGTTGGTAACTTGGTTTATCTAACTCATACTCGACCAGATATTTGTTTTACAGTCAATCTTGTATCCAGATTTATGTAGGCACCTAAAGAAAGTCATTGGTTGGCTACTAAGAGAATTTTATGATATATCCATGGAACCATACACTTTGGCATCTTCTATGACTATAAATCTTCAATTTCTTTGGTTGGATTTACTGATTCAGCTTGGGGTGGTGTTATAGATGATAGGAAATCTACTGGTGGTTATGTTTTCAATCTTGGATCAGGACCTATTACATGGAGCAGCAAGAAACAAACAACTACATCATTATCTTCATGTGAAGCAGAATATAGAGCAGCAAAAGAAGCAGGCAAGGAAGTAGTTTGGATTCGAAATCTTCTATTTGAGCTTGGTTTTCTACAAACTTCAGCTAGCACTATGTATTGTGACAATCAAAGTACCATACAGGTTGCCAATAATCCAGTTTTTCATGCTAAAACAAAGCATATTGAAATTGATGTTCACTACATTCAGGATCTTGTTCAAGCATCTATTGTTAATCTTCAATTTTGTCCAAGTGAAGAACAAGTAGCTGATATCTTCACTAAGAGTATGACTGAAGCCAAATTCTTAAAATTACGAGGAATGCTTGGTTTATTAGAGGTGAACATTAAGGGGGGATAGTAATATAATGTTCCCCTCTCTTTTGTATTTTCTTTGTATTAATCTAGCCAATCTTAAGGGGGAATGTTAAGGAAAGTAAGATTGTCTAGGAAATAGCAAGTTTTGTCTAGAGTTTTCCACAATAGAAAGTTAGGATTATCTAGAGTTTTCCATAAAACTAATAGAACATTCCAGCTTTTCTAGAATTAAAATATAGAATAATCTAGAAAGATGGAAGCTTCTAGGCTTCAAGTTTTTTGTAATTAATATGATTGAACAAAGCTATTGTATACGACGGTTGGATGAAATATAATTCAAGTTAGATAAATGTTTTTCTGAGTTTATTAACTCTATTTTGCCCTGTTTTCATTTTCTGTTATGTTTTGTTGTTTATTGGGCCTGTTTCTTTAATAGAACCATACGACCATCAAATTTAAGCCTTGGGCCTAACAATTGCACCTCCTTTGGTTGCAAGTGCTAGATATACTATTATTGATATATGGTTAGGACTAAGAAGTAGGATTTCATGTACTCTGACATTTCTTTTTAAGGGATTACTCCAACTGTGGTGAGTTTCTATTTTAATATTGGAAAAAATCTAATTTGAGAGTGCTTCTGGATTCAACTATGTATGTTTTTGTTTCAACGTTTTGAATCATACTCAATGATCCGTCATCAGGAAGAGGAGAGTTGAAGATTAGATGGTAGAATTGAGCTTTATAAAGCAGTTAGAGTAAGAAAGGAATGAAAAATGAAGGGCATGAGGTGAGGGGAGAAAAATAAAAATAAAACAAAAAACAAGAGAGGAGAAAGTGAAATAAAAAGAGAGGAGAAAGATACGAGAAAATTAGTGATAAAAATAGGGCATTGGAGCAACCATACAAACACACAAACCAACAAAAGCTAAAATTTTAAAATTACTAATCCTAATACAAGTAGAAATATCTATATATAAATACATACAGAAGCACATGCAAATGCATATAAGAAAATATTTAATTTAAACCTATAAATACATATATCCCCACACCCCAAGTATAATTTACTATATTAAAAAGAAAAATAAATGGAAAAAATACAAACAACTAAATAAAACAAACCATTAGTAGGCATGAGTTTTCCACAATCCATGAATTAAGTATAGAGAGTGCTTCTAGATTAAACTGTGTATGCTTTTGCAAAACAAACCTTTGTAAAACAATTAAAGTCAAGACCTAAATATACATAAAATAATAAGGGATGAGGAAAAAAGGCGCAAACACATTTATATACATGAACAACCAAATGTATAAAATTTGCAAACAAGTGAAAGAAGCAAACAAGAAAACAAAAAGATAAGACCCCTATCTACTACATTAGGCAAAACCAAACCTATAAAAAGGAGAACGCCATGACTAAGAATGAAAATTTTAATCTGCGATAGACAAAAAATGCCCACACACATATTAACCTAGACATAACAACAAAAATAAATCAGATGATATATAATACAAATAGAAAAATAAACAAATACACAACAAAAATGTATGTAGATATATGATACAATATTAATTATATTATATGTATAAATATATTGTATAGAAAACCAAAACAAATAAAAATATACAAATGTAGGTATATATATAAATTTATGTATGAAGTGTATACAAATACCTATACCTATATATAAATGTAAGTAACGGTGTGTATATATATGTGGAGGTTAGGGTTAGGTTTTGTGCGTGATAAGCGAGTGAAGAAGAGGAAGGAGGTAAGGGTGGCAAAGGGAAGGTTAGGGTTAGGTTTTGATGGCAGAGGGAAAAGCTATTGTTGCAAGCTTAACGTTATACCTATTGCAGGGCCAAACATTTTTACAAGCAGCGGAGTGCGGTGGATATGTCAGTGTTTCGAAAGTGTTAACGCCATCATCTGCAACAAACAGAATGGCCGCGAATGTCGTAGCAGAAATGGAGGCTGCAGATCGATGGCGTTACGCTTTTGAAACAGGACATATCCACGGCCCCACGCTGCTCCTATTCCTCTCTATATTTTAAGACTAGCAGAAAATGTGGTCACTTGCACTAAATTTTCTGACCCTCCATGGAAGGTATGTTGGAGAGGTGGGTTCTTTGCCTTTTTTCGTTTTTGTATATGCATCACACACCCACATTACAACAATGTTCCTATCTAGTATGTTTTACTGTGACTGAATCAGATTTTCAGTTGTTAATATTGATAGCCAACTTGGATGAACCTCTGGAGATCCCTGTGTTGTATGCTTGGGTTATGTTGTTGGTCTCTATCACAGGTGATATTTGGATCATGAAAGGTGAAGGTATTCAATTTAGACTCCAATGCATGCAACATGTATTAACACAGTGCTTGTTTTGTATGTAGTCTAGGACTGCAGGAATTTTGGTGGACTTCTTAGAGCCATTTTCTGTATATGACAATGTCAGATGGGTGTTATTATCACCCATATTTTATAAATAGCCAATTACGTAATTGTAACTGTTAAAGTTTTAATCATCTAGCACATTCCTACAAAGGTTCAAAAATTTATCCTGGCAAATATTGGTATCATATCAAACATTGTAGTTCTGTCTACTGTTTGCTTTGCAGCTGTGTTTGTGTTTTCTTTTGTTTGTTTTCTGAGACAATGGTTGACACAGTTAGTGGGTTTGTGTTTGAGCCCTAAGTTGGTTGGATCCCTTGCTGGAGAATTTAGCCCCAACCTTTGGACTTGGGTGTCATTATAAGCACGCGTTAGCATTTGAGCCCTAAGCCTACATATTCAAAATATTAAGTAGATGGCATACCACTCTACGTTCAATTCAGTTCATAAAGAATCTCAACCTACAACTTCAATATGGGTTCTGGCCACGGGAAAGTTTAGGGGCTCTTCATCCCTAAATAGGGATTGTTTTGGTAATCTTTGTCCCAAATCAATAGTCCAATCAGTAAACATTATGTATAAACTTCCTCTAGATTTAAAATTTTAGTAAAAGTTCTTAGCCAATTTGTTGCAAGTTTGCATGGATTCATTGGAATTTTTTAATCATTGTTATCTTATTTATGTAATATATGTTTTGATGATTTTCCAACTAATGAAAATTATGTCTAATATGGGATTTTATATAATACTCTTTGGATTTAATCCAATTGTAAATTGTACTCAATATTTAGGAACCAGTTATCTTTACAATTGCTTACAATTGTTTCCTTTTGACATTGCTGGTGATTCATCTCACTTGAGTTGCCTTTGTTGACTAGCATAACATTTTTTTGTGTGTGTATTTTGATATAGAAATTTTTGTGGGTATGATAGGTTAGGTTGGAACAGAAGAATGTATGGTGCTAAGCATTTTATCTATTTGGAAGAACTAAAGTGTATTATCTGAAAATATTCAACATTATGGTTTGTGCATTTGGATGGATAATCTAGATACTATCTTAGACCTATGTAAATATAGGTCTAAAATGGTAGAAAGGAGAGAAAAAGTCTCCTCGTGAGATTTTGAAGCAATAAAATGTAAAAACTAAGTTCTATGACAACATCAAGACAATGGTTGCTTCATTTCACTTCACTTCACAGGCTCTTTCATTCCTCGTCTATCCAAAAAGAAGTAAGATTTCTTTATGCTTTTGGATTGGATTTTGAAGAGTTAGTATCTATCACTACTTTATTAGATCAACTTGGTGACACGAGGTACACATGTTGACCTTTTGATCTTGTGCATGTTGTAGCATAGAAAATACCCTATAATTTACAAGTGTATCTTTTTATTGGACCTTTTCTTGTTTGTAATTTGTAAGATTTTCATTTGGTGAATAAAATGAAAGCCAATGATACCATTCATTATTTCTCATATTTTTAGACTTCAAATCATAAATTATTAGTAGAAACCCAAATTCATGGAAATGCAATCAAGACTTCAATGAAACCATAGCCAACCCCCACTCAATCACACCCTCCTAGGCCTCTAGAAACCATTTCCCCAAATGACACAAACACTTGACACCATTAAAACACAATGGTCACACATCACATTCACTTTCCAATGCACATCATAAACCAAGATCTCACAAATGCAACATATGGTCTGATGCACTAATAATGGGTCTTAAAGAATGCAACATTAATTCCAATCATGGTCAATCATCCAACAAACATAAAGTGAATCTATCTCAACAATGCAGAACAATATTATTCTAACTACTAGTAGCAGTTACTAATATGATCAAATGATATAAGTGTCCATGAGTATCAATATTTTAACTAATAATTCTCAAGACTTATTTTAATTTCATTTAATTAAAATAATTGCGAACAACATGCAAATGAATACAAATTAAACACAACAATTATTTACACTATTTACACTTATGTAGATTTCATTTATAATCTAGACAATTTTATAAATACTATTAAATATAACTATATAAGCAAGGCTAAAAGCCTATAATATTAGAATGCTATAAATATCCTACACTAGTTAGAATCACAAGATACAAAACCCGAAGCTACAATGAAAGAACCTTGTTCTAAGTTTAGCTTGAGAGGAAAGAAATATAGAAAAAAAAAACATTCCTATAGATCTAATATCTTCATCAAATCTACCACACTTTTAACCACATGAATATGATAGGATCAGCACAAAATGAATTTGTTGAGAAGGCTTTAGAAGCTACCAACAATGCAAAATGTGAAAGCATAGACAGGGCACATAGACTGATTGGTAGAATGCCTCAAAGAGAGTCATGTGATGGAAAGCAATGATCATAGGATATGCACAAAATGAATTTGTTGAAAAATCTCAAAAGAACCTAGTTTGAAAATATAGAGTTATTGGTTGCGCAACTAATTGTTTTAACAGAGACGAAATGGGTGAGACGTAGACAATCACAAAATATTCATATCTCAAAAATGACAAACTGGGTATGACTAATTTTCAGATATGATTTAGATATTCAGGTCATGCACCATATATAAAACAATTAGAAAAACTCAGTTCTTAAAATAAAGTTATGGCTAACGCAATAGATTGCTAAAACAGAGACGAAATGGGTGAGAGGTAGACAGTCACAAAATATTCATATCTCAAAAATGAGAAACTAGGTATCACTAATTTTTTGATACAATTTAGGTATTCAAGTTGTACACCATAGATAAAAAAATTAGAGAAACCCAGTTTGTAAAAATAAAGTCATGGCTAACACAGTAGACTACTAAAACAGAGATGAAATGGGTGAGAGGTAGACAGTCACAAAATATTCATATCTCAAAAATGAAAAACTGGGTATGGCTAATCTTTGGATATGATTTAGATATCCAGGTCATACACCATATATCAAAAAATTAAAGAAACCCAGTTTGCAAAAATAAGGTTAGGGCTAACGTAATAGACCGGGTTCAGAAAATGTAGAAGAAAATTCACAGAATATTTCACTAAATCTAATGCAACAATAAATCAGTTTCATATCTCAGTCCATACTTGGAATATTGCTTCAATCACATCTTCACAAATTTCCTAGCTCACATCCATTTTTTCCCAAGTCTGTTCTTCTGGAAACTATGGTTTATGGTGCCAAAAGAAAAATGAAAACTTCCTGAGAGAGAGAGAGATCCCCAAAACATAAAACATATCCTCCATTTGAAATGCACGCTCCTCCTCAAATTATGTCTTGAGATTTCAAAAATAAAGTTGAGCATGCATAACCACCCCCATAATTTCTTCTAGAAGACTCTTTTTTTTACTTTCTTACAATTTGCTATTTTTAACCAAACAATAATATTATTGTTTGTTGTAATGGGACCTTATGTCATCTCCGTTCAACAGTTTCCATTGGGAATAAGGCACGCTCAGACCTGTCAATTCAAGTGGAGTTGATGCCTCATACCTGTAACCTACAGCAACCAAAAAATGGTCAAACATATAGATGTATATATAATCATACAATCAAACACACCGTGAAAGGAAATCGCAGCATAGCAGGGTACTCACGCATGAGTAATGCGACACTGTTCCTCTCACAAACACACGTCAAACAAGTAACCACATCATGCATAATAATTAGTATCTGATTGACTAGATAAGAAACATCATCAGATAATCATGTGATGCACATAATAAGATTGATCAACATAATCAATTAAGTCCATAAAGTTGTCATAACATATTCATAACTTAAGTAAATATCAGTGTTGCAACAAAGATTATCAATAAAACATACTAACTGTCATATGAAACAACATGAGGATAATCAGGAATGTCACCAACATGAATGTAGTATCTACCAACATCATATAACATACAACATCAACTATCTGACATACCCTAAATATTCCTATTATTTTACCTTCACTTTCATGCTCCTTAGCCAGACCACCTGCACATCCAAGGTAAGAATGGAGGGGCACTACACCCACCTTAAAGTGATCGCTCCTGCTTTCTGGTAGTAATCACATTTAAGGTAAGGTTGAAAACACATGAGGGAACAAGAGCTTTCGCAAAGCCCATGCCCCAAAGTGAGACATGCTTACAATTGCAGAATTATTCCCAACAATCACAATAGAAACACATCAATATCATTTGTTAAGAACCATTAATCAACAATATGCATGTATACGAATGATCACGGAGATCAAAACAAACTTTGGTTAGAGAATCTAACCTAAATTAACAACCAAATCAATATAGAAATAAGGCAACATGTCTTTCAAACAAACTAAGGCTATACTTATGAATTCGGAACCGAGTATAGCTGTGAGGTTATACTTCAGTTATCTCATAACCGAGTGTAACTACAAGGTGAGACAAAAGCATTCCAAAGTGCATAGCAACATATTTAGAGTATTGCAAAGGTTTGTTACAACAATTTCACAACACAATACATGATCACATCATGACACAAAGTGATTCTACTAGTCAAACATCAATAAAAAATTATCCCTCTCTTCATATATGGACTAGGTCCATTTTCTTGTTTTCTTGTTTTAGGGACGCACGATCCTTATCAGAAGTGTATATTTGTTGTCATCATCCATTGACTAATAGAGCCACAAATACAATAGAAGAATGAAATCATGAAAAATGAGAGAGGAGACAAAAGTGACATAGGACCACAATGTGGAAGGATGCCCCAAAATCACCCTCCACAACATTATGCCCCCAAGGCACCACAAACAACAATTGCAACAAGAGAAGTGTACAAGAATAGAGAAACAAATAGAAGGAATGTCATAGCATATGCGGTCCCCTTGTATCCTTCACCTTACAAGAGTATCAAGGGTCATCCAAGGAGACCTAAACAAGCATTTAATACCACACATGAGAACACAACACAACAACATATATATACCTAAGAGGAGGCCAAACTTGTGAGCATCTTGGAGAGTTGCTCCATCAAATGTGGTGGAATGGGTGAGAAATTCATACCTGCAGTCGCGTGGTGCTTGATTCAAAAGATTTTGTATGTTTGAAATCTTTTGATGCCTGTGGGGAGGTGAATCATTACCTTCTCCATGAAGACGTCAACAATCTTTTTATTAAGTAAAGTACTGCGATCGAGGAGATTAGAGGAGGATGATGATTTTGTGGGATCTTTGTTAGATGCCAAGGTATCATTTGATGAATAAGTGTTTCTCTCAAAATATGCTTCTACATTTAAACAATAGGAAAAACCACGATTGTAATGATAACGGGGCAAATTGTCATAAGCTCCCATGAATTCGGCTAATGTTTCATATGTTGAAAAAGTATCTAATGGGACATTTCCTAGTGGACAATCTATGTCTATCATCTCAGGATATATTGAATTGATTACTGGACTTGTTGATATTGTGTTAACATTAAGAGTAGGATGATGGTAAGCTTTGGTAGGCTTCAAAGGATAGTATCCAATACTAGCTGAAGAGCTATGTGTAAGAACTTTTAAGGGTACTTTGATTCCTTGTTGTTTTATGCCACAACCATTACCTACGTAGATACAATTTTTGTAAAGGATTTGAAATCCATGACCATAGAGAGACACCATCTCTTTATAAGAAGGCGAGGCCTCATATGTCTCATATTTTGTAGTGTAAATAAGAGTATTGTCTTTATTTGTTACTAAAGAGACTTTAGGTTCCTTAGTATTTCCAAAGATTTTTTGGATGAGATCGAGGCAACTTTTGATGTTTCAGGGTTAGCAAGTTTATATTACACCATAAAGCCATGAGTAAAATCTAATGAACCCCAATCGTCACCAAGAAGTGCATTCAATGGTGATTTAGAATCTTGCACAACATTATCTGTGGCAAGATGTATTTATGAATCAACTTTTAAGTTATCGAGAGGTTTCTAAATGATAGCTTATTTTTGCACCTCAACTTGTAAACAACTTTCCAGATTCGGGTCCACTTCAATGGTTTGAAGTTTATTTTCACAAATAAACTTTATTGCTCAATGAAGGGTAGATGAAACTACCCCCATGGCATGAATCCATAGTCTACCAAGAATGATATTATATGAAAGCACACTCAGCACGTCATGGATAAGGGTAGATAATGTCATAGATCTAGCCTTTACGATTAAAGTTATGGTACCCAGTGATTGTCTACCAATGTTATCAAAGCCATGAATGTTAAGTTTATCTGATTTTATTAAAGATGTGTGAATCTTGATTTTATGTAGCAAATCAATGCCACAAACATTGAGACCTGATCCATTGTCAATCATAGTTCACTTTATCAACTTTTTATTTATTATGACAAGATTACAAGAGGGTCATATTGGTTTTGAACTTCAATTGATGGTAATTGGTGTTGTTGAAACAAAATATCTATTTTTGTTGCATGCATATAGTCTAACAGAGTTGCTACATCATTTGGCTTAACAACAGGTGGTACAATCACCTTTTGTAAAGCTTCTTGGAGCATTATGTGGTATGAAAGCGATATTTGTATGAGTTCCCATAGAGAGATCTTAGCGGGAGTAGCACAAAGCTGCTTAACAAGGTCATAATCTCGACCAACATTATGAGTAAGACAAGGTGGTTGAGGAAGCATAGGTTGAGAAGTTGGTAAAGTGATCGAAATGTTCGACTGTTGTTTACTTTGTTTATTATTTCATGTATTGTATGTGTGAGCAACCACATTGTAGTTGGGTTGTTGTGACACATTTTGATACACTTTGATTTTGACTTGCTATATGCTTAGCGTAGTTATAAATGTAACGAAGAGGTCGAGAAGAATTCAGAAGATCTCTTATAGTGAGCACCGGTTTCATTTTTTCTTGAGGCACATGCGAGAGCGCAGGTGGACAACTATTTTCGGTTTCACCAGTTGTTCTTGAGATCTTGGAACATAAATTGTGTTTACTAATCTTTGAAGGAACGATGGTTTTGGAGTCGTAGTGGAATGTTCCATAGAGATAAATTCATAAAGGGCTTCATCTAGCATATCAGAATCATCACTACTAAATGACTCGTCATATGCATGAAAGTTTTGTAAAAAGAGATCAAACATTGTGACATATTCTACTTTATCCAAGGCTTGAAATTCACAATGTCCAATTGTAAAAAGTATGAATTTTGGAATCAAGGATGTGAAATGATGCAAGATTACTATGAAAAATCAAATTTCATGAATGTTTGATGCAACTAATGCATGAGAATTTTTAAAACCCTAATGCAAAATTTTACCAAAATGCAAGCTTTTTGAAGGCCTAAATATGCACCTTTTTCAAAATTATGCAAGATTTTCAAATGAATATTAATAAATGTGTAATAAATCAATGCAAGATCTTATTTGAATAGTCAATAAGATGTAAATGCTCGAAGCTACTTGTTCACAAAAATGTTTAGTATGAAAAAGGATAATGACAATAACTAGAATATGAACTAGATCAAACTCTTTTCAATATAACATTCAAGGAAAAGGTTGAGCAAAATCACTACCAAATTAAGGAGAACTTAGCTACTGACCTTGAACTCCTATATATTATGGATAAGATTTAACTTAGTCTTTTTCTCAAAACCCTAGGATAACAATGCATTAAAACCCTATTTTTACAAAGATTTGCTTATAATGGAGAATATACGACAGAAACCCAGAAACTGATTGCATAGGGATAATCACGGGAATGATAAAACCTATCTCCAAAAAGAAGAGGTATCAGAGGACCTCAGTGGTACCACCCATGTCTTGACTGAAGGAATTAGCCGAAGGTGCAAATTGGAAAGTTGCTTTGAATGTTGTCTTGATACCAGATCCAAACCCAGAAAAGGTAGAAGGACAAAGGCGGTTCCAACCACTTCCTTGATGAGGGAATATCCTAAAACTATCTTCAAATCCTAAAACCTTGATCTGTATTTAGTCTTCCTATAGCTCTGTATTCTCTAAATCTCACTCCTGTAACCTGCACATAAGAAGATAAAAGAGGGTTTGGGGGTTATGGTGTTTAGGGGCTTGCCTCGGTCAAATCCCAGAATAGCATTCAAGCTCCCCAACACCATTTGATTAATAGAGAGTGCTTACCCTCATGGGGCATAGGATGAAAACAATGATAATGTGATGATTGAAATGATGAGAAACAAACAATGATATCACCTATGTGATGCGTCCTTAGAATGGTGAAGATCCTTCAACTCCTAAGGAAGGATAGATGATAGCTTCATATCTGCAACAACACACAAATATGCTCTATAATCACAATGACTGCTCTTGATGCTCTTTACTTCAAATTTTCAAGTTAGCTATCTCCATCTAGGTTAATAATGAACTCAAAAACACACTTATATATGCTCTCCCCCTTACAATTGACAATTCAAACCAAAAGAGGCAACAAGGAGAAACCTCTAGAGAGGTGTAAGGCTGACATACATTTGAATTTGATCCAACCTAAAGGGAGGGACCTGGGCAGTACCACCTTGGTCCTTTAGCCCTATTTATGTCTAGGATAAGCAAAATCAAGTGGTCCACATTCAAATTCCATCTTGATGTTGGGCAATTCTGCATCGGGAGAAACGTTTTGAATATATAATGCAATTAAGGGACCTAGGAGCCAAACAAGGAGGTAAAAAGATATGTGGGCACTTTTTACTCCCTAACAAGTCCAAGGGTCTTATTTGGAAACTTTTCATTCTAGGTCTTATGGATCTTACCATGGGTTATCCTCTAATTTACTCCTTGATTGGCTACCAAATCTACTAATAAGTTCCCCTTTCTTTTCTTCTAATATGATCAAAAGAGATATCTTAAAAAAAATTCACTAGTTCCTTAGCCTCTAAAAGAAGAGTATCCAACATACATGAGACGTAACTTTGCTTCTTCATATAATTAATAATGATCTCATAATCTCCCTCCACTCTAAGATGCTTCCAATTCTATTTCATAGTTGTCCTAAGGCCCCACAGCATGGCCCTTTCCTAAACCACATTGTACATGAAAGGAAAAAAGAATATAACTTTGCTCATGCTCTTTCTAGGAAGCCTACTCTATTTCTACTTCTACTAGTTCTACTGATTAGAAGATCTCTATTATGGTAGAATAAGTTAAAAATGCATTTTCTACTGATCTCTTAGATGGGGATGTGAGACAAGATTGATTTGTAGTAGCATATGGTCTCATTCTCTATAAAAATAGAATCTTCCTAGTTCTTGAATCCTGAATGAAGGAGAAGATTTTAAGGGGTTTTCATGATGCATCGTTAGAAAAACACATAAGATTATACAAGATCTATAGGAAAATTAGGGAAAGGTTTTCATGGAAGGGCCTAAAGAAGGATGTTCTCAATCACTTTATGGAGGGGCTAACTATGTATGCACAATTCTTTTTCATTCCTTCATATTTCAAAGCACATTGGGTGGTAGATTTCTTATTCAGAGATGTGTAGGCCAATGGATTACATAAAAATATTGTTAGTGATAAAGATAGTAGATTTTTTAGATCCTTTTTGTAAGAATTATTTTATTTGGCTGGGATAAAACTCACTCTTTCCACAAGCTATCATCGACAAATAGATGGACAAGTAGAAATAGTGAATAATTAGGTTGAAGGCTACTTGAGAAACTATGATACAACACTACCCACCACATGTCCATTAGTATATCTCCATCCATTGTATTTGATGGTTATGATGCATTAACCTTCACTAATTCAATATTCATAGATATCCCGGTGTCAATAGATAGTGACTTAGTGAAGTATAATTATGACATATTGAGATCACTCAAAGAACACATCCAACAAGTTCAGAATCAACAAAAAAAATATGCAAATCAAAACCGCATAGATAGGTCATTTAAAGTGGGAGATATGACCTTCCTCTAAGATTGCAAACCTTATATGCAAACCCCCATCAAAATTAGTGGAATTGAAAATCTCAAACAACGCTTCGATTTCCCTTACAAGATCTTGAGAAGAGTTGGTGAAGTTGCATCTGAGTTGAATTACTAGAATATAGTAGGATTCATAATTTTGTCCATGTGTCTCACCTCAAGAGATCCCTTGGACAACATATCACACTACTGGTGGATTTTCCACCATTGGATGATGACCCTACCATCAAAGAAATCACAAGAGCATCATCCAATATTGAAAAGAGAGTAAACAATAAGGTGGTATGGAAAATTACACAGGCCCTATTGAATCCCCATGATCACATTTGCACTTATTACATTTATCGAACTTAGCAAGGGAGAGGGATTTCAACTAAATCTTCCACATCAAACATCCTCATAATAAATAGAATCATCAACCTTGGCATAAAGAGAAAGTTTGACCTTAAGTACCTTTGCTATCTTCAAACCTCTGTGCATGCAACTTGTTGTTCCTTCAGTATGTGAAAATACTCGAGGTAGCAATCGAAGAAAGACAAGTCATGCAAATTTTGGAAATATTGATAGAAATATGAAGAAATATTTCCCCACACATTTACTAATCTTAGAGGCATTAAGGAGGGATCTAGGATGATGAAAATTCAATTAAAAGAAGGTACAAAACCAAAGAGGAAAAGATCATATGTATTAAACCCTAACATGAAGACAAGAGTCAAAGCAAAGTTGGATGATATGTTGCAACTGATATAATCAAGTACATAGAAGATGCTAAATGGATTGGCCCTATGGTTGTGCAACATAAGAAAAAAGTGAGATGAGGATTTGCATTGACTTTAGGGAACTAAATAAGGCTTGTATCCATGATTCCATAGATTTCTTAGTCTTATGGATGTCATTAAAAGCTTTCATTTTATTTCATTTCAATTGAAGGGCTCCTTCACCTTTCCATACACATGTCCCCATGTTCTCTCCATTATTTTCTCTATAACCATTACTTTATTTTCTCTTATATTGTCCTTAGTAATATTTGGGCATTATACTCATGGGATCAACCCTGCAATTATAGACTTGGCCCTTTCATATTCAAATTTTGGCCAACTTCTACATTTTCAATTACACAATATTCAATTTGCTAATGTATGAATCCCAACATTTCAAAACAAAACAAAATATGAATCACCTAAGAAGGTTCAAAATTTAAAATACACATTGGGTTATGACTTGCACGTGTGACACCATTCAAAAATTGATTTATATTCACTCCTTTGAGCCACCAAGTCTAGGGCCTAAGTGTGAGAATATTCACTATTTTTGTATCCTCATGCTTGGAGACATGTCAATAAATAAAAGTTGATTAAATATAAATTCCCATTGTTTATAGCATAGACTGGAATTAGTTTTCAATTTAAAATATCATTAACACTTGTAAGGAGTGGGTTCATGTGCAAGTTGAAACACACATTGTGTATTTCAACCTGCAATTTTCTTCATCAACATTCTACTATGTAAAGTATTTGTTCTTTTAATGTACAAATCCTAACATTTAAGAGAGAAAAATATGAATAACAACAATGATAAGGGTGAAAGCAAGAAGATGAGTATAGATTTCGTGAAGTGTCACGCATATGGAAAATTTCGGTTGGAACGAGAGCTCGAGCCTAAACGGGTGCCCATTTAGAAACGGGCACCCGTTATGAAATGGACACTAGTAAATGGAATGGGACCCATTTGAAAACAGGTACTCATTTGAAAACAGGTATGTCACATCTAGCAAATCTAATCTCTTGTCCTTGCTATGGACTATTATGCATGATCATCCAAAGTGGTTGTCACTAGAAGAACAGGACCATAGGACTACCACAATAAGGATATAGTTGTGTTGCTCACAACAAGAGAGGACAATCATCCAAAACTAAGAAGAGAAGAAAATTAACAATTAAGAGACTATCATTAATGGTTGTCATGAGCATGTTAATGGACAATTAGTTTTCATATTAGTCATAACACTATCCTATTATTTACACAAAAGAAGATATAGCAATGAGAGGATAGTCATTGGAAAACCTATCTCAGTCCTAGAGTCAAGCACAGTCCCATCACACCACTAGATCTACCCCTTCCAAGGGACAAGCATTTCAACCATACAATCGAAAGAAAATGATATGTATCCTACAAACACAATCATTTGGTCATGTTGTAATCCTCTCTCCAAACAATGCAGGATCAGAATGGTGTTTGGATGAGCTCCACTTGGTGTCTGGTAGGTGAAATCAGCAGGTGAGATTCCTCCTTAGACAGTGCAAGATGACTGAACGGATCTCACCCATTCATTTTATTCCTTGTTTTTCTCACTCTTTCACCATTTCTTCACGTGCGTTGTTCTCCTTCCAGCTATTTTTTTGGTGGGTACTCTCTTGAGGTGCCAAAATGAATAGAAATGTTGTCTCGTGCCATAAATAAATCACGCTAGAAAATTTTCTAAACTCGTCGGTTGTTCTCACGCCGGGGAAAATACCGTGTCAGAAAAATAAATATAGGGAATGTAATTTTTTGGTATGTGTTTTGGAACACAAAAGAGAGTGATATATTTTGCAAAGTCCCATTAAGAATGTTTTGGGAATTTTGTACTGCAGTATTGTATTGGTACATTCTCCTTATTAAAAACTCCCTTAATATTATCACCTAAAATTTTGAATTTGGATTAGTTACTTTCCACCTACATTAAATGTTATCAATAACTATGTAATAGAACTAATAGCATTTAAAATCATTTTAGACGTGCAAATGATGATTAATTATCACCTTTGCAATTAGAAGTGTTTATGTTGACACTAGAGTTTGCAACACTCATAGTCTTATAGCAACTAAAAAGGTTTCACAAAACAAAGAGAACTAGAGACAACTAAAATCATTATCATAAATAAAACATAAATTAAAATAAAATAAAAACATTAATATATCATCACCATGAATGGTCATGTCCTTTGTGAGAACTCCAATTCCTTTTGAGAGATGAGTATCACAATTCACTGAAGTCTTGATTGTATTTCCATGAATTTGGGTTTCTACTAATAATTTATGATTTGAAGTCTAAAAATATGAGAAATAATGAATTGTATCATTGGCTTTCATTTTATTCACCAAATGAAAATCTTACAAATTACAAACAAGAAAAGGTTCAATAAAAGATACACTTGCAAATTATAGGGTATTTTCTATGCTACAGCATGCACAAAACCAAAAGGTCAACATGTATACCTCGTGTCACCAAGTTGATCTGATAAAGTAGTGATAGATACTAACTCTTCAAAATCCAATCCAAAAGCATAAAGAAATCTTGCTTCACCAAAACTAAAGAAATATGTCAGCCTTGGCAATTCAGATAAAGACAAGAGGAATGAAAGAGCCTCTAAAGTGAAGTGAAATGAAGCAACCATTGCCTTGAAGTTGTCATAGAACTTAGTTTTTACATTTTATTGCTTCACAATTTCCCGAGGAGACTTTTTCTCTCCTTTCTATCATTTTAGACCTATATTTACATGGGTCTAAGATAGTGTCTAGATTATCAATCCAAATGCACAAACCACAATGTTGAATATTTTCAGATAAGATACTCTAGTTCTTGCAAATAGATAAAATGCTTATCACCATACATTCTTGTGTTCCAACCTAACCTATTATACCTACAAAATTCTCAATATCAAAAAACACACACAAAAAAAATGTTATGCTAGTCAACAAAGGCAACTCAAGTGAGATGAATCAAGAGCAATATCAAAGGGAAACAATTGTAAGCAATTGTAAAGGTGACTGGTTCATAAATATTGAGTACAATTTACACTTGGATTGAATCCAAAGGGGATTATATAAAATCAAATATTAGACAAAATTTTCATTAGTTGGAAAATCATCAAAACATGTATTACATAGATAATGTAACAATGATTAAAAAAAATCCAATCAATCCATGCGAGCTTCAACAAATTGGCTCAAAACTTTTACTGAAATTTTAAATTTAAAGAAAGTTTATACATAATGTTTACTGATTGGACTATTGATTTGGGACAAAGATTACCAAAACAATCCCTATTTAGCAATGAAGAGACCCTAAACTTTCCCGTGGCCAGAACCCATATTCAAGTTGTAGGTTAAGATTCTTTAAGAACTGAATTGAGCATAGAGTGGTATGCCATCTACTTAATATTTTGAAAATGTAGGCTTAGGGCTCAAATGCTAACCCGTGCTTATAATGACACCCAAATCCAAAGGTTGGGGTTAAATTCTCCAGCAAGGGATCCAACCAACTTAGGGCTCAAACACAAACCCACTAACTGTGTCAACCATTGTCTCGGAAAACAAACAAAAGAAAACACAAACACAGCTGCAAAGCAAAGAGTAGACAGAACTACAATGTTCTATATGATATCAATATTTGCCAGGATAAATTTTTGAACCTTGGTAGGAATGTGCTAGATGATTAAAACTTTAACAGTTACAATTACGTAATTGGCTATTTATAAAATATGGGTGATAATAACACCCATCTGACATTGTCATATACAGAAGATGGCTCTAAGAAGTCCACCAAAATTCCTGCAGTCCTAGACTACATACAAAACAAGCACCGTGTTAATACATGTTGTATGCATTGCAGTCAAAATTGAATACCTTCATCTTTCATGATCCAAATATTACCTGTGATAGAGACACCAACAACATAACCAAATCATACAACACAGGGACCTCCAGAGGTTCATCCAAGTTGGCTATCAATATTAACTACTGAAAATCTGATTCAGTCACAGTAAAATATACTTGATAGGAACATTGTTGTAATGTGGGTGTGCGATGCATATACAAAAACGAGGAAAGGCAAAGAACCCACGTCTCCAACCTCCCTTCCATGGAGGGTCAGAAAATTTAGTGCAAGTGACCACATTTTTAGCTAGTCTTAAAATATAGAAATTTAAGCAAATTTTCTGACAAAACAAAACCTGATTTAACAAGATTGAAATGTCCGACGCATGAGTTTGAGATTGAGACATATTCCACCGCATGAGCGTGAAGGTCATTTGTTGAAGGCATTGCTCTCATTAAAGGGCAACGAAGGAATAGGAGCAGCGTGGGGCCGTGGATATGTCGTGTGTCAAAACCGTAACGCCATCGATCTGCAGCCTCCATTTCTGCTACGACATTCGCGGCCATTCTGTTTGTTGCAGATGATGGCGAAACACTTTCAAAACACTGACATATCCACCGCACTCCGCTGCTTGTAAAAATGTTTGGCCCTGCAATAGGTATAACATCAAGTTTGCAACGATAGCTTTTCCCTCTGCCATCAAAACCTAACCCTAATGCTACCGTCCCCTCCTTCCTCTTCTCCACTCGCTCATCACGCACAAAACCTAACCCTAACCTCCACATATATATATATACACGTGGACACACTTAAAACATTTGTATTTTTTTATTTGTTTTGGTTTTCTATGCGATATATGTATACATACAATATAATTAATATTGTATCATACATCTACATACATTTTTGTTGTGTATTTGTTTATTTTTCTGTTTGTTGTTTTCTTTTCTTTTTGTAGGGTGCACTCCTCTCACACACATATGTATATCTATATATATTTATGTATTGGTTCTTTATAGACTTAATACTTATATTAATAAATACTAGTATAGGTGTGTATTTTTAGTTTCTGCCAAAGAAACTATAGGGGAGGCCTATTCCTAACTAGGTATTAATAATTCTTGAGAACTAAATATATTTTTCTATTTAAAAAATATTTACCTATTGCTATTGTATAGATGCAAATATTTTAACAAAACATATTTGAAAAATTATTTTTATTCAATCTAATTGGCAGAAAACTTTCACCCGATAAGGGCAATTATTGCAGATCATCAACGTTTAAATTATAAAGTTTTGTATGAATACTGGAAATAATTTCATGCATTGCTTTCATTTTCTCAAAAATTGCGCAAATATAACATATGCGTTAAACTCCTTAGGCAACCATTCTTCATATTTTTTTATGTTCTTGATACCCAAACATTGCAGAATCTAAGGCCATGACTATTTTCAAATGAATTTGTTTTGTTTATAGGCTGCTATTCCACTTGAAGTTGTGCAAATATTGTTGGCAAAAAAATCAGCGTCCCCCTTCGGGATTCATGACATGGCTTAACCGCCTCACGTTGGTCTTTATCTAGGATGGTAGCGGTTTCCTAAGAGGTGCGCCTTTTGGGAGAAACGGCCAGCTCAACTCCCTACAAGTGGTATCAGAGCCAGGTCACGGGTTCGAATCCCCTCGGGTAACGCTGAGGGAGGGATTGTTGGCAAAATAGTCAGCATCCCCCTTCAAGATTCGTGACATGGCTTAACTGCCTCCTGTTGGTCTTTATCTGGGATGGTAGTGGTTTTCTGAGAGGTGCGCCTTTTGGGAGAAATAGCCAGCTCAACTCCCTATTAACCGCCTCCCGTTGGTCTTTATCTGGGATGGTAGCGGTTTCCTGAGAGGTGTGCCTTTTGGGAGAAACGACCAGCTCAACTCCCTACAAACATGAATATAACATTCTTCAGAAATGATGCAAGCTAGAAGGGGCTCTAACTTGTTTTTAATGCAATAAAGTTAGGTTTGAAACGAAAAAAACCCATGGAGCTTGACCAAATAAGAGGAAAAAAGTATGCTCATATCTGTCATTATGTTATCTACCATCTTTTCAGATAATGCATTTAGGGCATATGTTTATCGGGCTTCATGCCTATAATACTTATTTTTTCTTCTATTTTACTTAATGTAATTCTAATTCTAGCTATTCTTCCACGCATAGAAGGATTTTCCTTTCATGTTTCCTTTAGATTCTAATGGGATGAGAATATTATTTTTTGGCCTCTGCCTATGTTTCTACCAAACTTTGTATGTATCATATTGTTTTCTAGAAACACTTTTCTTATTGGTGTTTATTCCATTTCTAAAGTTTTTTCTGGATGTTTTCTCTAGCTCTGAGATGAGCTAAAAGGAACTATTACCATTAACAAAACTGATAATATACACATCATTTTGTTTTATGGATATCTTTATATTTTTTTAATTTTCTCCGACACTCAATAGTAATTCAAGTTGGCCTTTTGCTATTCTTGTTGAATGCAAAAATCTAGTAAGCCAAGCTAGCAACTCTATTTGCAGAAATGGTCTATATTTTGAAGCTATTTTATCATTCTACTATTTCTTTTAGAGGCATTTTTAAAAAGATCGTGAAATTTCTATTAGTTAAATCTAAGACAACTATTTTTTGACGTTTATTTAAAAATTTACCCTAACATAACTATTATTAATATGTCCATAAAATGTACAACCTTTTAAAATTTATTTAAAATCAGGTTTTTCTTTTACCCTAACCTATAATGCACAATCTAAATAGCTAATATTTTCACATTTACTTTAAACTTAAGTTTTACCCTAACCTGTAATGCACAAACTGAATAGCTAATTTATTCAAATTTCTTTTCAAGTTACAGCTTTAAACCTAGTAACATAAATATGGTTGAATTATGAATAAATGCAAAATCGAAACCACTATCTATTTCACATTTACTTTAAAATTTTACCCTAAGGCCCATATTTCTAAATTGCCAATAAAATGAACAAATTGTAGAGATGATATTTTAACATTTACCTTTAAATTTTTGTTCTAAATTTTTATCTTCCAAGTAAATATTATTAAATTATCCATAAAATGCAAAATCTAAACCACTATGTATTTCTCATTTACTTTAAAATTTTACCTTACTATAAATATTCCCAGATTTTCATCAATAAAATTTTACCCAAATATAAATATTTCAAAAATTTCAATAAAATACATAAACTAAATAGATAATCTTTTCACATTTACTTTTAATTATAATTTTAATCCCAAAAAATAAATTTAATTAAATTATTAACAAAATGCAGAACCTAAACCACTATTTTTTTAATTATCTATAAAATGTACAACCTGAACATCTGATCTTTAAGCTTTACTTTAAAATTACAGTTTTAACCCTAACATAAAAACACATTAATTTTTTTTCATATTTTCTTTTTCATCTTACCCTAACACAAATATTGTTAAATTAACCATAAAATGCACAATCTAAACATATTTATTTAAAAATTTACAAAACTGCAATTTGAGTCATTTTGTGAAAATTATGGTATTAAGGTGCAAAGAACAGTTCCTTATACTCTTCAACAAAATGGGAAGGATGAACAAATGAATAGAACTATTTTAGAAATGGGGTTTGGTTGTTTCTTGTGCTTGGATTTTAAAGTATTTGGATGCATTGCTTGGGCACACATTCCTGATGAAAAGAGGAAAAAGTTAGAACCAAAGAGTCATAAGTGTTTGTTTGTGGGTTATAGTGAAGAATCAAAGGCTTATAGGTTATATGATTTGACAGCAAGAAAAGTCTTTGTTAGTAGAGATGTAAAGTTTGATGAGCTTTCGCAACTTATTCCCACTTCCTCTCACTCTACAATAGCAAATGTTTCTAATTTTTCAGATATTTTAGAAAGAAATGAAGCCAATATTGATGAGGATGAAGTGAGCACTACTGATGATGATAATACTATTGAAAATGAAACTACTAATGCTTGTAATCAGCCATTTATTGCAGGTAGTGATGATGAAGAAGGTGACATTTCAGCTAGACAAAAGACAAGGAGTGTTGAAGAAATATATAGACAAGGCTCAAAGATCCAAGGAGGGAATGGTAGTGCTCTCATGGCCAAAGTATTACAAGTAAATGACCTAATCTCATATGAGCAAGCTAGATGAAAGAAAGAATGGGAGAAATCCATAAAAGAGGAATATGATGCATTGATAGAGAATAACACTTGGGAACTTGTACCCCGTCCCCAAGGTAAGAATGTTATTGGTTGCAAATGGGTTTACAAAACAAAATTTAAATCAGATGGTGCTATAGAAAAATTCTAGGCTAGATTGGTTGCTAAGGGGATCAATCAAAAAGAGGGTGTTGATTATGAAGAAACATTTTCTCCTGTCATTAAAGTGAATATAGTTAGAATTATTCTTTCTTTGGCTACAATTCTTGGGTGACATATTCATCAAATGGATGTCAAAAAAACTTTCTTAAATGGAGATTTATATGAAGAAATATATATGGATCAACCACCAAGTTTTGTAGATCAGCAACATCCTAATCTTGTTTGCAGATTATAGAAGTCACTTAATAGTCTTAAACAAGCGCCACGAGCATGGAACGAGAAGATTGACAGGTATTTTCAGCTTCATGTATTTAAGAGATGTAAGTCAGATCCAAATATTTATGTGAAAAAAGTTCAAGATGATATTCTTCTTGTTGCAATTTATGTAGATGATTTACTCATTGCTGGACTAAATATTGCATTAATCAATGATTTAAAAATAGATCTTAAGAGGACATTTCATATGAGTGATTTGGGTGAACTAAACTATTTTCTTGGATTACAAGTTTGTAGATTACATGATGGATTGTTCATCTCATAATCAAAATATGCTTTGGACCTTTTAGAAAAGTTTAACATGCTTGAATGCAAGCCAGCATCTACCTCATTTCAATTCGGAGTCAAGCTTACTAAAGAAAGTACTTCCAAAAGTGTAGATGCCACTTTATATAGACAGCTTGTTGGTAGCTTGGTTTATGTAACTCATACTAGACTAGATATTTATTTTGTAGTCAATCTAGTATCTAGATTTATGCAGGCACCTAAACAAAGTCATCAGTTGGCTGCTAAGAGAATTTTATGATACATCCATGAAACCATACACTTTGGAATCTATTATGGCTATAAGTTCTCAATTTCTTTGGTTGGATTTACCAACTCAGATTAGGGTGGTGATATAGATGATCAAAAATCTACTAGTGGTTATGTTTTCAATCTTGGATTAGGCCCTATTACATGGAGCAGCAAAAAAATAAACAACTACATCATTACCTTCATGTGTAGCAGAATATAGAGAAGCAAAAGAAGCAGGCAAGGAAGTAGTTTAGATTCGGAATCTTCTATTTGAGATTGGTTTTCTATAAAGTTCAGCCGGCACTGTGTATTGTGACAATCAAAGTACCATACAAGTTGCCAACAATCCAGTTTTTCATGCTAAAACAAAGCATATTGAGATTGATGTTCACTACATTCAGGATCTTGTTCAAGCATCTATTGTCAATCTTCAATTTTGTCCAAGTGAAGAACAAGTAGCTGATATATTCACTAAGAGTATGATTGAAGCCAAATTCTTAAAATTAAGAGGAATGCTTGGTATGTTAGAGGTGAACATTAAGGGGAGATAGTAGTATAATGTTCCCCTCCTTTGTATTTGCCCTCTCCTTTGTATTTTCTTTGTATTATTCTAGCCAATCTTAAGGGGGGATGTTAGGGATAGTTAAGATTGTCTAGAAAAGGACAAAATATTTCTAGAAGTCTTCCAAAAAATATTCCAGGTTATCTAGAAAGGAAGAAGCTTCTAGCTATTTTAGAAAAGAACTTTCCAAGGAGAAGCTTCCAACTGTTCTAGAAAGGAACATTGTAGGATTTTAGAGTTATCTAGAAAGCCAGAAGCTTCCAGGCTCCAAAGCTTCTGTAGCTATATATATGTGATTAGAGACAGTTGCTGGATATAGCATTTTAGATGTAATGCAAGCTAGATAAATATATTTCTAAGTTATCTAACTCTGTTTTGCCCTATTTTCTCTTAGTCTATTATTGTTGTTATATTTTTTATTGTCTTGGGGCTATTTTTTACATGGAAATCCAGATTTTATTTATTGCTAGAAGAGAATGGTATAAAGGAATATGTGACCACTATTGTACCTGTACCTAAAGATGCAACACAGCGCTTAGCATATAAGAAGGAAGATGCCAAGGCGAGGAGGATGATTCTTAATGGTGTTAAGGATCATATTCTTTCGCATATTGTAGAGTTATATACAGAGAAGACAATGTGGGACGCCATTCTAAATCTGTACCAGAATGCTACCATTAACTGGAAGTTGATTCTCAGAGAAAAGTTAAGGAATACCCCGATGAACAAGGGAGAAGACGTTACAAGTTACCTCGCCAGGCTTAGACTTGTTAAGGATGAGTTGGCAGCTATTGGAGATAAACCAAATGATGACAAGCTAGTATGAATAGCCCTGAATGGGTTTACTAAGTAGTGGGATGTCTTTGTTCAAGTTATTAATGGACAAGACACCTTACTGAGTTGGGATCGACTATGGAGTGACTTCACTTAGGAGAAGCTTAGACTAAGTCTTGTCAGTGGAACCAGCAGTAATAGTTAGAAAAGTGATTTGGAATAGGAAAACGTTACCCTAGCAGGAAAAGGGAAAGCGAAGAAGGGGTCTGGCAAAGGATCAAATCCAAAAAGTGAGAAGAAGGACTTATCTAAGATCAAATGCTATGGCTATCACGAGTTTGGCCACTATGTTAGTGATTGCCCACAAAGGAAGAAAAATGAAAAGAAAGGGAAGAAGCAGACGGCAACTTCAGCAAATGTAGATGAACTTTCTAGTAGAATGGAGGATGAGTTTGCGCTCATAGCTTGCCTAACTAGCTCAACCTCACAGGGTGTTTGGTATATAGATAGTGGGGCATCATTTCATATGACAGGAGTTAGGGAGTACTTCTCCAGCTACAAGGAAGAGAAAATCAAATTCCAGATTCAGATGGGGAACTAGTCCAAGTGCAATCCAGTTGGGAGAAGGACTATTCTATTTCAGAGGGAGAATGGCAAGCCTATTTCCATTCATGATGTGTTAAATGTGCCAGGCTTGGGCATGAATCTAATTTCCATATCTATCCTTCAGGATAAAGGCTACAATGTACTCTTTAGAGGGGCGCATGTGTTAATCAAGCATAAGGATTGGAAATCACCCATAGCTATTGGAGTTAGGAGCGGCCAACTTTATAGGTTGCAATTTGATACTCCTAATGCACTAGTGAGTAGCAGTAATCCTAGAGATCAAGAAGAGCTATGGCATAGGAGGATGGGCCATATACATCATAGAGCATTTAAATTACTTCATGAGATAGTGATAGGTGTTCCAGAGGTGTGCACAGAGCATGATGATGTATGTCAGGGATGTGTGTTAGGGAAGTTTGCGAAAGCAGCTTTTCCAAGGAGTGACACCAGATCCAAGGGGGTTCTTGATCTAGTAAATTCAGATATATGTGGACTAATGTCAATGAAGTCTCTCAGAGGATACGAGTACTCTGTTACTTTTAATGATGATTTCTCCAGGAAGACCTAAATATACTTCTTGAAGACCAAGGATGAGGTCTTCAGTCACTTCCAGGAGTTCAAAGCTCTTGTGGAGAATTCGACAGGCAGGAAGGCAAAGGTTCTTCGGTCAGACAATGGAGGTGAGTACAAAGGGAAAGAGTTCCAGGAGTTCTGTACTAGGGAAGGAATCAAGAGAGAGTGGATTGTTCCTTACAACCCATAGTAGAATGGGGTTGCTGAGAGGGAGAATTATTCTCTATCGGAGGTAGCAAGGGCTATGTTGTATGACCAAGATATGCCACGTTACTTATGGGCAGAGGCATGCAGTACAGTAATATACATATAGAATAGCATTCCACATAAGGTATTAGGCAAGATGGCACCAGAGGAGGCATTCTCAAGGAAGAAGCCAAATGTCAGTCACTTCAGGATATTTGGGAGTATGGCATTTTGTCACATTCCAGGGCCTACACATTCCAAGTTAGATCAGATTGCAGAGAGAGGGTACTTTGTGGGGTATAGTGAGACCTCAAAGGCATATCAATTATTTATTCTAGGGACCAGGAGGATTATAGTTAGGCGTGATGTCAAATTCATGGAGGGCAAGGCATATAGGAGGTCCAGAGATTTGCCAGCAGATGATCAGAATGAGTAGCCAAAAGAAGCTCCAAGGATTGTTCAACCAAAACAGGGGCAGCGAAGCACTAGTACATTTACTAGTACAAGCACAGGCTCAGGTGTTGAGAGTTCACAGAGTATGGAGCAACAGATACAACAAATCCAAGAGATGCATCAAGAAGATATGGAGTTTGATATTTCATCCTCTATAGTTGACAGGAGGAACCGTGAGGTTTAATAGACACATAGGGATACTCAAGAGTTTGTGAGAGCTCCTAGGATGAGTAGTAGACAGCAGAAACAACTAGCCAGGTATAATGACTGTGGCATTGGTTAGCCAGTTGGTAGATAACGAGCCTTCCAGCTATTAGGAGACTATACAGTAACAGGTGTGGCAAGATGTGATGGTTGAGGAATATACCTCAATAGTGTAAAATGATGTGTGGGGGGTTGTACCTAGACCGACAGATAGGGCAGTGGTTGAATCACATTGGATCTATAAGATTAAGCATGGTGTAGATGGTAGCATCAAGAAATACAAGACAAGGTTCGTGGCCAAGGGGTTCTCTCAGAAGGAGGGAATAGACTATGAGAAGACATTCACTCCAGTGGCCAGGTATACTTCTATACGAGCCGTAATCTCACTTGCAGCACATATGGGATGGCAGATCCATCAAATGGATGTCAAGACGACATTTCTTAATGGTGAATTGGTAGAGGAGGTATACATAGAACAACCAGAGGGCTTTGTAACACACAGCAGTGAAACCCACGTGTGCAGATTGAAGAGAGCTTTGTATGGACTCAAGCAGGCTCTCAGGGCATGGTATGAGCGCATTGATAGATACTGCATTGAAATCTTGAAGAGGTTTGAGATGCAGGATTGCAGAGCCATGTCTACACCTATGATCACAAATTGGAAGAAGGTAGACTCATCCAAGGAAAAGGATGTAGACCCCACCTTATACAGGAAGTTGATTCTAGATCTCTCATGTATTTGGTCAACACTAGGCCAGATATATCCTTTGCAGTAAACTCTCTTAGTTAGTTTATGGTTGAGCCGAAGAGAGTGCATTGGATAGCGGTAAAGCATGTGTTACAGTATTTGTGTGGTAAAATTAAGTATGGGATCAGATATGCTTGAGGTGATGGTATCAGATTGATAGGTGATACTGATGCAGATTGGGCAAGTAGTACAGTGGATAGGAAAAGCACTTCAGGGTGCTGCTTTAGTTTAGGATCAGGAGTTGTCTCTTGGTACAGCAGGAAGCAAAACTTTATGGCTCTAAGTTTTGCAGAAGTAGAATACATATCAGCTAGCATGGCAACATGTGAGGCTATATGGCTTCAGAAGTTGTTGGTAGCCTTGTTTGGTCAGAGGGTTGAGACTATGGTGATACACTGTGACAATCAAAGTTGCGTCAGATTATTTGAGAATCCAGTGTTTCACGATAGGTCTAAGCATATAGACATTAGGTATCATTTCATCAAGGATTGTGTACAGTGGAGGATTGTTCAACTATAGTATATACCTACAGATTAGCAGGTAGCAGACATTTTGACAAAGGCATTAGGGAAGACGAAATTCATCTTCTTCAGAGATAAGTTGGGTGTTATGCAGAACACCTTCCTCGCTAAGAGGGAGTGTTAATTTTAAAGTAGCTTAGACAGGTGTTCTAGTCTCAGGTGGTGATTACAAGGCTAGAAACACAACTGGAATTTAATTATCTCCATACCTAGAAAATTGATTTCTCTAGAGACTTCTAGACATTAGGGTTTGTTAGAGTCTAATTAATCTTAGCCATTGATTGAGATTAAATCATGGCCATTGGTTTTCAATGAGAAGATTATAAAAGAGGATCAATGGGCATTTGGAGAGCACAGATTTGAAAAATATTTAATGTGATAGCAAATAAATAAATTTTCAATAATAGAAAATAGATTTGTAGTGAGAGCAAGGGCGCAATGATAGCGTTGGAGACAGCAATAGTGGAATTTTTGCAGGAGAAATTGGGAGAAAAATTTTCAGAGGAGAATATTGCCAGAGCTCTGCCAATAAGAGGCAAGCAGTTTATGTATCTCTTGATTTGTTGAAAATTAATAAAATTCCTCATCTCCAGTACTGGTTTTCCCTTCGAGGTTTTTCCAGGGACAATTTGTCCAAAATATTGTGTTCATTATTTTATATATTTTATTTTTCTATCTCCGTGATTATTTGTGAAGTTGCAACTGTATTATTTTTCAATATTTGCTCTGAATTAATTTTTGGAGGTCAAATAATCTATATAAGAAAGGAGATTAATCATCAATAGCTACAATATAATTTTCATAGAATTGTCCATAGAAATACAAGATTTGAATGACAATTTTTATATTTGCGTTTACTTTTTAGTAAAGTTGTGCCCCTAACATGTAATTTGGATTTGTTTCGGGAGGAGCCAACATGGCTTTGTGATAGCCCTTGCAAGGTTAATTCGACAGCTGTATGAGGCACATTGGGATGGGAACTCCCGTAGAAGATCCAGTCCTTGCAAATCCTCCTAGACTATTTTTTATTGTTTGATTCTAGAATATATTTTATTAATACATTCTCATTTTACACTTGATTGTGCGGTCTGTAAAAGAATTTATAATGCATATATTCAAACTAAGATTACCCTATGCAGTGCCTATGGTTATGGCAGAAATCTAACATTAAATGTAGAATCCAAGTTTTTCAATTTTTAGTATTCAATACAAATATTACAACACTGTCAAATATTATAGCAAGGGAGCTTAAGTCCGAGGCACCATAGGGGGGAGGTATAGGGTGGGAGGCTATGCGGGTGGGTGGGAAACGGCCCCTACGGGAATATATATTATTATGGGAGGATGCCTATGCAGGTGGGTGGGAAACAATAGTTGGGTGGGAGGCCGTAGCCCCCCACAATAATCAGGTGTGGGTGGGAGGCCCAGGGGGGCCCTTACTTCCCACCCACCTGGGTGGCCGGTTAAATTGTTGGCGAACCCCATAATCTTTACTTCGTTCAGAAGAGTGTCTCCCCTCGACCGAAAAGATGCCTCCCACCCCCTCCCTATAGCCTATGCCCCCCACCCATCCCCTGTCACTGGAAGGGTGGGGGGCTCGAGGGTTTCCCGACAAACCCTCGACATAGGGGTGGGTGGGAGGAGATAGTTGGGGGGTAGATTAATATAAGGTGGGTGGTTAAGTTGTTGCCAAACCCCTGGGAGGTTCTGACGATTCTATATGTAACATGCCAACTATCCCCCACCCACCCGTATAACCCCCCACCCATCCCCACACACGGCATATAATTGATTGGGTTTACCAAGTTTATCCAGCATCAGAGTTAGATTGAGAGCCCCGGTCATCTTCGGTCTAGGTATAGATCTATAAAGGGCCTGTAGGGGCAGAGGTAGTAGTGTGGGTCAAGATCCATACCCCTTTCATATTGATATTGAGTAGGAGATTCACCAAGGTTTACCTTAACCCTTTGTTCTCGGTCCATTTCCTCTGTCGCTATTGGATGTGTACCAATCTGAGGAGCCAAGTTGTGTTCATTTGTGCTCCCGCACTGGATAGGGGGTGTTTGGCGATGTGTAGACGTTGTCTGCTAATCGCCCTTGTGATTCCTTCCTTATACTCAATTCTGATCCAACCCCATCTGCCCCTCCACCTGCTCCTTCCCCCTCCCTACAACCTATTTATACCACAATAATAGCCCCCGCTTTAAGTTTTAGGGTCAGGGTCCCCAACCTGAGCTATAATGGTTTCTTGGGGACCCCCCCACCATACATAGTTGGGGTTAGGAGGGAGGCCCCTAAGTGCCCCCCACCCAGGCTATAATTCTTCTTAGAGGCGGGTGGGAGATATAGTTCCAGAAAAAAATGAGCCCCCCACCCAGCCCGGGTGAATAGTAGGGGCCCCCCACTCAGCCCCTTTGGTAGGGGGATATATAGGGTGGGAGGAATAATATAAAAGGAGGCCTTGGGTTGGTTGGGAGATTCAAGTTTGAGGGGCCTAGCTTGAGCTAGTTGGTGTTAGCTACTTCCTTTAGGTCTAGCTCGGGAGCAGAAGTAGAAGCAAGGGAGCCCCGGGACCCGCCATTGATTGAAGTATACCCTAACCACTTGCGTGTCTCACGGTAGCTAGATCCTATGCTCTAACTGTTGGGGTGATTGTTCAAGCTGCACAGGGGGGCCCCATGAGAGGATTTACCCTTCAGCCAGTCGATAGGGAATACCCCACCCCATAGCATTTGTGTTCTTCGTTCGATGACCCTGAGACCTGACGAGTCCGCCACTCAAGCGCACCAAAGATAAAGGTGGTCGGTTGACCCCATAGCAATTTCAGGAGCGTTGTGGCCTATTTACCACCTAGATAAACCCCCATCCAATCAAGTTACCCAGCCAGTTTGGTTGAAGTTCCAGTACAAAGTTCTATCCAAATACACCACATACATGGGAGAGAAGCCCGCAGCATACCTTCTTTGCTTAGTCTATATCTAGGTGACCCAAGGATGGAGGGGCCTCGAACCAGTAGTTGTTTCCCCAGTCTGTATAGCAGTGTTTCATCCCCCTGTTCCAGCCCCACATCTAGTAGTGGAGTGGGGAGCATCAAAAGTGATTTATCTAGTTAAAGAACTAGTTTCCATTCGGAAGCAGGACCCAGGAGCATATCTAGATGCAGGGACAGGGCATAGGTAGGGATAGAGGTAGTAGGAATAGATAAAGGTGGCCTTCATTTTTGCATAGTTTCATATCCAATTTTGGAGCTGAAGGAAGCAATAGCAGGGGCACTCCCATGAGGGGTATGGACAATGGCCGAAGCAGCAGTAGTTTTTGGGTAGCGATCCGAGGCGGTAGAGGCATAAGCTATAGTGATGGAGGGGGTAGATATATTGAATTTAGGATAGGAACCCAGAAGTTGACCTCATTTACTCAGCAGTGGAGGTGGAGGCAGGAGCAATGGGAAATGGTAGGGGGAACAGTAGCACAACCAATAGCTATGGGGGTAGAGGCTCCTCAAGCAACGGAGCCATATGAAACAGTGACTAAGGCTATGGGAGCGGGGGTCATAGCGGGATAATGGATGGCATTGAGAGTAAAGGCCAAAGCATCAGAGGTGGAGGGAGAAGCATAGATAGTGGTTGGAGATTGAGTCATGGGTCTACCCAACCGAGTTCCAGTTCCCACTATGAAGATAGCGAAGGAATTATATAAAAGAGGGGGTCGACCGACCTCGTTTCTCTAAATTATTTAGTTAACCCAGTGCCAGTTACAGATCGGGACTCAATATATCAAGATCTAACTATTAGCTAGAGATCAAGTTGACCTAGTCGACCAGTTGACCGAGTTTATTTTATGTGAGCAGTTGATCGAGGATGAGTAGTTCCACCATCATGGGCAAGGGGAGCATCAGTAGCATCATATCTAGTCAGAGATGGAGATTCAGCAATATATAGAAAGGGCTTCTTCTATATTTTATTCTGATTCGGTTGATCCAGTCTAGAAGTTGATGGAGCTGTTGATGGTTGAACAGTCAAAGATATGCCAAGGGAAGACACCTACTTATGCCACGGAGACAGTCCACCCACTCTGGGAACCCTTGGAAGAGAGGTCTGGGGAACCATGTGGGCGGGCTAGGCAGGGATGGGATGCTGCATTGATGGAGAGATTCATGCTGGGGGAGCGCACTAGCGATGTGATGGCAGGCGAAACACATTGGGATGATCCAAGCTAGGCAAAGGCAAGCTCCTAAACACCACAACCCCCAACCGTACTCCTTGTGATTGCAAGTTACAAGTATTGGATTTCGTAGACTAGAATTACAGAGGAAGGTTGTAGAAGATAAGGATTTTAGATCTCTGAAGAAAAGCATTACCTGGACAATCATTCTAGTGCTAGTGTCCTCTAAGGTTACAGACATAGAAATCATTGTGACAATGACAATCAGCATCTAAAGAAGTCCCAACATCCTGAAAATACCCTGCCTTGGACAAGGGCACTAGTGCCAGTGTCCTCCGATCTTCTGTGATAGAAACGGATAGACAATGATCATCAGTGTTGAGAGAAGTCCTGAATTCCCTGAAGAAAACACCACATTGGACTAGGGCGTGAGTGTCAGTGTCCCTAAATATTTCGTATCATTAACTTCAAAAAATGGTGAGTAACTAATCCTTGTCTACTATCTTGGTCTGCGATTATTTGTTGTAATTTATCCATTTGCTTCTGATTTTGCATAATTAGGGTTTTGAGCATATTTGGGCATTGAAGTAATACATTAATTGATATTTTTTGAGTTTCCATGATGTTACGAGTGACACCCAACCTGTAGGTGAATCCTCTTGCAAAAGGTGTGATTCAACTCGGTTGAAATGTCCTTGAATGTTTGTAGTAAAAGGAGGATTTAACCCACACATCCATTGAAATTGAAAACCCCTCCTTTTTACTCCTAAACAAACCCTTTGCTAGATTCTATGGAAATTTTTCTTGGATCCAGCAACTTACTATGAAACCCTTCCTTTTAGATCTCAGCTCTATCCTAATTATGGGCATCTGCAAAGGAAATGCCCTCGCTTCACTAAGGCATCAGCTGTAACTAATGCTTCTTCCAACTCTAGTCGTAAGAATGATAAAGGGAAGGCTCCTTTTGTTGTTGGGGTTGCAGACAAGGAGGGATTTACTCTAGTTAAGCCACGTAATAGGGGAAGAGGTCTTAAGAGAACCCTCAAGGATAGAGAAATTGATGGGCTCTTTAATCAGTTTGATGCTTTGGAGGACTTAGTTCATGAGGAGGGAATTCTAGTGCAGATACCTTTTGGGGTTGGGTCTTTTGAGGGTAGCCTTGTCGAAGGAAAAAGAAAATGATACTATAAATTTTATTTGGTGGGTGTGCAGGATGGTCAATTGGCTATGGAGTTATCCTCCTGGTTGCCGATTGTTTTAGAATCAAATGAGGCTTTAGTTATGAAAGATGTGGGTGCTCTAGCTGATCCAACTCCTTCACAGGTGAAGGAGGCTTTGGATGTAGGTGTTACATTGTAAAATGTCCCCCTAGGACTTTTACCTCCTAAGTTTAGTTGCCAGGTCCTTTAGATTTAATCATGCATGTTCATTTTAACTCCCGATGCAAAATCCCTAGAAACCCATGTCAAATGGGGCTAAGGGGACATTGTTGAACTTGATTTTGCTTGAAAATGGGGCCTAGGGCTTGGGCACTCATGGCCTAGCCCTACCTTATTTGGTTGGGACCTAAATTTTAAATGTCAGTTATGTGATCGTTAAAAGGTTTCGTTGCCGACATCGTAAGTTTGAATTATGAAATCTGTATCGAGAATGCATATATAAGCATGTTTAGGGTTTTATTTGCAAACTAGAAGCTAATTATGAACTTTTGGTGAACTTATGATTTTAGAGAATTCAAATCATTCATTGTTGCAAAGCATACTTGTCTTGTTATTGTGTTTGTTATGCGGATTTGGCTTCATCTTCTCATGTGTTAAAGGATTTTCATCTACATGCGAGCTACACCTCCGAGGTTATATCTATTTGTGTTAAATCAATCATTTATCAATTTGTTTTTCCATCTATCTCGTAGGGATACACAATCTTTATGCCATTCTGGGGCTTGACTGAGGCAAGCTCCTAAACACCACAACCCCCAACCCCATTCCTTATGATTCAAGCTAACAAGTGTCATATTTTTTGGAGTGGAGTTGCAAGAGGCTGTGACAGAGTGTGGAGATTCTGTATCAGAAGGAAAAAGCAATGCCTGGGCTTAGGCACCTGCCCTGAAGCCCTCCAGATTTGCAGACCTAAAAACCTCTGCGATAGTGGTGAAGAGTAGCGAACATTTTCTAGAAATCCCATAATTAGGGTTTAATCATAATCGAGCATTAAATTAATACATTAATCAACAATTTCTTAATTTCCCTATCATTACAAGTGACAACCAACCTGTAGGTGAATGCTCTTGCAAAATTTGTGATTCAACTTAGTTAAATGTCCTTGAATGTTAGTGGTGAAAGGAGGATATAATCAAACAATCAATCAATCCCATCTTCCCTCTTTTCTTACTAAACATTCTGGTGAACTTGTATTTTCTAAACATTGCATCTTGTTGACTATTATACATTAGACTTGCATTCATACATATTGTTTTACATCATTTTACATCTATAGATCTTGAAAAATTTTGAAAAAAAATTCATTCTAAGGCTCGCATTAGGTCATAATTTGCAGTAATTTCATTACATTTCATAAAATCTCTAATTTTTACATCAAATATGATATAAATTACATAAATTCATAATGTTGCAATCTTTGCATTGCATTTTCATGTTAAAATTGCCAGGGTTTGATTGAAATTTTGTATTTTTCTCATAACCTAGTGATTTCAAAAACTAGGGTTTGTACCTAAAATCTTGTTTCAAATTTTACTACTCATATTAGGCACTCATTCAAATCTAATTTTGTTTGTAGTGTTACATTCTTGTGTGTTTTTGCATTCATATCTCAAAAATTTGCACTTACATTTAGCTAATTTCAACAAAAACTAGCATTTTCACTCAATCATCCTTAAAATTACACTTGCATTGAGCATTGTAGGACTTTAAAATCATTTTCAGATCTGAGCTGAGTTTTTTTGCATAAGCCTCCTCTTAATAATAGTGTAGGAAATTGTTCTTCTACCTTATCTTCCTTATAGGATTTATGGGTCTAATAAATTCAATTTCCCATTTGTGAAAAGGTGTTTGTACTAATATAGGAAATGGTGGCATATCATCTAATGTGGTGGGACTTCCTATCCTCTAAGACACATCACCCATCCTCACATATTAAATTGTCATCCTTGAACAATGTGGGCCACCATAATCCTGCCAACATCACTTTATTGTTGTTCGCTCATTGGAGTTATGCCCTTCTAATATCCCCTCACGGGCATATCTTAAGATGTTTTCCCATTCATGTTGAAGCACTACTCTCCTTATAATATCACCTCTTCCTATAATATGTAATTCTCCTTCAATTAAGATGTATGATAGTGACCACTGCAATAGTTTATGCCTTTCATTTTTGGAGATGATCTCTAGGAATTGGCCTATGGATAGTAACTGTGCTACTTCAGTGAGCTCCTCTAGTACTACATTTACTCTAAATAAATTTAAGCTACTCAATTCATCATCAAACTCCTAAAAGAGTAACACCATCTACAAATTTTACCTGTATCACTAGTGTATTCATCAAGTATTTTAATTGCTTGTGGTTGGTAAAGAAATTTTTTAGTGCATAAACCTTTGTTAGAGCCTTTGTTGTTGCATAATTCATTAAGAAACACTAGAGTTGGAGCCTTTGTTATCTAATTTTTAAGTGTATCAAATTCCTCCTAGAGTTGTTCTATCCATTGAAATGTTTTATAGTTTTCTGACTATTCAAGAGGTGGTAGATTCAAAATTATTTCTACCTTCAATGGGTCTACCATCAAGCCTTGCCTACATATAATGTGACCATGAAATGTTCCAAATGGTATCACAAATAAACATTTCTTAAGATTGGATGAGATTTAAAAGGTTTTGTATCTTTCTAGCATCGTGTGGAGTACTTGTACGTGATCTTTAATCAGTTTGTACTAAATACTACAAGTGCATTTTTCAAGCCAAATGGCATCACCTTGTACATAAAAGACCTCCATTTGGTTACAAATGTTGTTTTAGGTTGATCTTCTTCTTGAAGCCATTGGTGAACAATTAGAGCTCCCTACTAGCTATAAAACTAAGACTTCCTCTGTGAACAAACTACGGAAGGGATCATGGATGCAAGCCTTATTTAAATCCCTAAAGTCAACGCAAATCCTCATCTCGCTTTTTTCTTATATTGTACAACCATAGGGCCAATCCATTAGCATCTCCTATCGACTTGATTATATCAGTTGCCAACATATCATCCAAGTTTGCTTTGACTCTTGTCTTCATGTTAGGGTTTAATATATATGTTCTTTTCCTCTTTGGTTTTGTACCTTCTTTTAATTGAATTTTCATCATTCTAGATCCCTCCTTAATGCCTCTATGATTAGTAAATGCGTGGGGAAATATTTCTTCATATTTCTATCAATATTTGCAAAATTTGCATGACTTGTCTCTCTTTAATTGCTACCTTGAATATTTTCACATACTGAAGGAAAAACAAGATTGCATTCACAGAGGCTTGAAGGATAGCAAAGGTACTTAAGGTTAAACTTTCTCTTGATGCCAAGGTTGATGATTCTATTTATTATGAGGATGTTTGATGCGGAAGATTTAGTTAAAATCTCTCCTCTTGCTAAGTTCCATAAATGTAATAAGTGTAAATGTGATCATGGGGATTCAATAGGGCCTGTGTAATTTTCCCTACCACCTTGTTGTTTTCAATATTGGATGATGCTCTTGTGATTTCTATGATGGTAGGGTCATCATCCAATGGTGGAAAATCCACCAGTAGTGTGATATGTTGTCCAAGGGATCTCTTGAGGTGAGACACGTGGGCAAAATTATGAATCCTACTGTATTCCGGTAATTCCAGTTCTTAGATGCAACTTCACCAACTCTCCTAAAGATCTTGTAAGGGAAATCAAAGCGTTGTTTGAGATTTTAAATTCCACTAATTTTGATGGGGGTTTTCCTATAAGGTTTACAATCTTAGAGGAAGGTCATATCTCCCACTTTAAATGACCTCTGTATGCGGTTTTGATTTATATATATTTTTTGTTGATTCTGAGATTGTTGGAGGTGTTCTTTGAGTGATCTCAATATGTCATAATTATACTTCACTAAGTCACTATCTATTGACACCGAGATATCTATGAATATTGAATAAGTAAAGGTTAATGCATCATAACCATAAAATACAATGGATAGAGACATAGCGATGGACATGTGGTGGGTAGTGTTGTATCATAGTTTCTCAAGTAGCCTTCAACCTAATTATTCACTGTTTGTACTTGTCCATCTATTTGTGGATGTTAGCTTGTGGAAAGAATGAGTTTTATCTGGGCCAAATAAAATAATTCTTACAAAAAGGATCTAAACAATCTACTATCTTTATCACTAATGATATTTTTATGTAATCCATTGGCCTAAACACTTCTTTGAATAAGAAATCTACCACCTAATGTACTTTGAAATATGAAGGAATCAAAAAGAAGTGTGCATACATAGTTAGCCCCTCCATAAAGTGATTGAGAACATCCTTCTTTAGGCCCTTCCATGAAAACCTTTCCCTAATTTTCCTATAGGTCTTGTATAATCTTATGTGATTTTCTAATGATGCATCATGAAAAACCCTTAAAATCTTCTCCTTCATTCAGGATACAAGAACTAGGAAGATTCTATTTGTATAGAGAATGAGATCATATGCTACTACAAATCAATCTTGTCTCACATCCCCATCTAAGAGATCAGTAGAAAATGTATTTTTAACTTATTCTGCCATAATAGAGATCTTCCAATTAGTAGAACTAGTAGTAGAAATAGAGTAGGCTTCGTAGAAAGAGCATGAGCAAAGTTATGTTCTTTTTTTCCTTTCATGTACAATGTGGTTTAGGAAAGAGCCATGCTATGGGGTCTCAGGACAACTTTGAAATAGAATTGGAAGCATCTCAGAGTGGAGGGAGATTATGAGATCATTATTAATTATACGAAGAAGCAAAGTTACATCTCATGTATGTTGTATACACTTCTTTTAGAGGCTAAGGAACTGGTGAAAAGATTTTAAGATATCTCTTTTGATCATATTAGAAGAGAAGAAAGGGGAACTCAATAGTAGATTTGGTAGCCAATCAAGGAGTAAATTAGAGGATAACCCATGGTAAGACCCATAAGACCTAGAAGGAAAAGTTTCCAAATAAGACCCTTGGACTTGTTAAGGAGTAAAAAGTGTCCACATGTCTTTTAACCTCCTTGTTAGGCTCCTAGGTCCCTTAATTGCATTAAATCTTCAAAACATTTCTCCCGATGCAGAATTGCCCGACACCATGATGGAATTTGAATGTGGGCCACTTGATTTAGCTTATCCTAGACATAAACAGGACTAAAGGACCTGGGTGGTACTGCCCAGATCCCTCCCTTTAGGTTGGATCAAATTCAAATTTACTGGTGTGAGCCTTGGGCATAATTTAATAAAAACCACCTGAAATAACATAAAATAAAATATTAAAATTAAAAATATATATATATATTCTATACATTTAGTTCTCCTCAATTTTTTTCCAGCTTCTTATGTTAAATTGAAGACCAAATTCCTTGTATTAAACTCAATAAACTAACATTGGGGGTGATTTTGTTGAAAAATTATTGCTCAAACCAAGAGCTGATGTTAAAGAGTTACACCTAGTATGTAATATAAGGAACCCTAAAGTCAATAATATCATACAGACGAACACTCATTTTCATTTTTTATTTATGCCTGCAAAAATATCATACATGACGTCTCTCCATTGATGCATTAAATACTGCTCCTTCAATGCACTGCTCTTTATTTTCTTGATTTTTGTATTCATTTTTTATCCCTTTTTTTTGCACTCTTATTATTTTTTATTGCTTCTTGTAGAGTAACAATCTTCTTGATATTTTTGTCCAAGAAAGATAAGGGGTTGAGCACCACCAAGGGTTTTCAATGTTTAGTTAGACTTCCCTTTTGCTCAAAAGGAATGGGGAAGGTCTACATGCAAGCTTCTATTAGGTATTTTAGGTTTGAGTACTTACTTTTTTAAAACTCAACATTTTGGTTTACTAAGACTGGGATTAGTATAAAGCTAAGAGCTTGGCTTCAATTTAAACTTATTGGTAAATTTCAAGAGGAATGATTGGCGATAAAAATGATCATAAAGAATCTTAAAGGGTCAACCTATATCTAAGCAACCTTAGACTCCTTAGATAAAAATCAAAAAGAGCATGTCACTCACTAATGCATGGTGGAACAAAATGAATAATGCAAATTTTGTTTTTTCTTTATTCAAATTTTGTACTTTTTTTATAGATTTTTTGGATTTTGACATTTTATGATTTTATGGAGTTTCTAGATACTTAAGTCTTCACCTTCCATTGTGCATAAGAGGTAAGCATCATTTTTTACATCTTCCTTAACTGCGTGTGGACTTATATAATTTGGTCTAAACTTCACTTGGAAGTATTTGCAAGGACACACAAAGACTTGGTATAAAAATGTCTTTGAACTCAGTGAGAAGTTTTGTGCACTCATATATTTCATTGTTTGATAATTTGCCCCTAGCCTTGTCATTTTTTGTTCTTGTAAAGTTTCATCAGTTTTGAAATTTTGTGGGGCAATTTGAATTGATGATGACATTTAATCATCTTCTATTCACATTTTCCATATGTGGGGTTGGTCATATTGCCACATGATTCTCTTTACCTGCATGTGGACTTTACTATTCCATGGATTTCATATTTCACCAACCATATGTATGCCTTGGCTATGGAGACCACCAAGGGTTGCACATCGGCACCCCACCTAGTAGGCACCAAGTTGAAGTAAACAAAGTGAGGCAAAGTTGTGGAAGTTTGGATGCTTAATAATTATATACCAATGCATCAAGAGATTTGTCCATGTCACCAATATTATATTTTTTATCTTTATTTCCATTTCTTAACACAAACTAACTTCGTGTTGTCATAAATATATACCTTTCAAACAAGAGCAAGCATGCCTTTATGATATAATTCCAATAATTTTTTATTCTAATGTGTAGGAACAAAAAAAAAAACAAGAAAAAAACTCATTGGAGGCTCATTTGGCAGAAGCAAAGGAAATTGGGGATCACATTCCAAATAAAATTTAAGTTGTTACAAAACATTTTTTCAATTGATTATAAACAAATATGTAAAACAAACATTTCATATGCATTTCAAAACTATATTTCAAAATTTTAAATTAAATAGCACTTTGGGAGATTTGTTTCTTACAATTATTAAAATAATATAACAAATAAAAGTAATACTATAAAAATAATATTCTATACACCAAAAAACATAAAAAATTAATGCACGTATTTTAAATATTACTTTATAAAATAAAAATAATGTATCTTCTATGCACAAATTGAATTATACTATGTAACATTGTAATTGCATATAATATTCTATTGGCCTAACCCTTGCACCTTCAATTGGTTGAGTCAAACAATTTTCTTATGACAATTATCCATTCAAAGGTGCCCTTAAAATACTATGACATATCTTAGTATAAGTAAAATTATATATAAATCAAATATAAAATTTGACAGTTTGTCCAAAATCTCTCCTTTCATGTGATACATCTTTTTAAAATGTTGATTGTATTTTAGAGAAAAAATGCCTTAATAGAACCATACGACCATCAAATTTAATCCTTGGGCCTAACAATTGCACCTCCTTTGGTTGCAAGTGCTAGTAATACTATTATTGATATATGGTTAGGACTAAGAAGTAGGATTTCATGTACTCTGTCATTTCTTTTTTAAGGGATTACTCCAACTGTGTTTCTATTTTAATATTGGAAAAAATCTAATTTGAGAGTGCTTCTGGATTCAACTATGTATGTTTTTGTTTCAACGTTTTGAATCATACTCAATGATCCGTCATCAGGAAGAGGAGAGTTGAAGATTAGATGGTAGAATTGAGCGTTATAAAGCAATTAGAGTAAGAAAGGAATGAAAAATGAAGGGCATGAGGTGAGGAGAGAAAAATAAAAATAAAACAAAAAACAAGAGAGGAGAAAGATACGAGAAAATTAGTGATAAAAACAGGGCATTGGAGCAACCATACAAACACACAAACCAACAAAAGCTAAAATTTTAAAATTACTAATACTAATACAAGTACAAATATATAAATACATACAGAAGCACATGTAAATACATATAAGAAAATATTTAATTTAAACCTATAAATACATATATCCCCACACCCCAAGTATAATATACTATATAAAAAAGACAAATAAATGGAAAAAATACAAACAACTAAATAAAACAAACCTTTAGTAGGCATGAGTTTTCCACAATCCATGAATTAAGTATAGAGAGTGCTTCTGCATTAAACTGTGTATGCTTTTGCAAAACAAACCTTTGTAAAACAATTAAAGTCAAGACCTAAATATACATAAAATAATAAGGGATGAGGAAAAAAGGCACAAACACATTTATATACATGAACAACCAAATGTATAAAATTTGCAAACAAGTGAAAGAAGCAAACAATAAAACAAAAAGATAAGACCCCTATCTACTGCATTAGGCAAAACCAAACCTATAAAAAGGAGGTTATACTTCAGTTATCTCATAACTGAGTGTAACTACAAGGTGAGACAGAAGCATTCCAAAGTGCATAGCAACATATTTAGAGTATTGCAAAGGTTTGTTACAACAATTTCACAACACAATACATGATCACATCATGACACAAAGTGATTCTACTAGTCAAACGTCAATAAAAAATTATCCCTCTCTTCATATATGGACTAGGTCCATTTTCTTGTTTTCTTGTTTTAGGGACACACGATCCTTATCAGAAGTGTATATTTGTTGTCATCATCCATTGACTAATAGAGCCACAAATACAACACAAGAATGAAATCATGAAAAATGAGAGAGGAGACAAAAGTGACATAGGACCACAATGTGGAAGGATGCCCCCAAATCACCCTCCATAACATTATGCCCCCAAGGCACCACAAACAACAATTGCAACAAGAGAAGTGTACAAGAATAGAGAAACAAATAGAAGGAATGTCACAGCGTACATGGTCACCTTGTATCCTTCACGTTACAAGAGTATCAAGGGTCATCCAAGGAGACCTAAACAAAAATTTAATACCACACATGAGAACACAACACAACAACATATATATACCTAAGAGGAGGCCAAACGTGCGAGCATCTTGGAGAGTTGCTCCATCAAATGTGGTGGAATGGGTGAGAAATTCATACCTGCAGTCGCGTGGTGCTTGATTCACAAGATTTTGTATGTTTGAAATCTTTTGATGCCTGTGGGGAGGTGAATCATTACCTTTTTCGATAGACTTTGATGACTCATGCATTGTTCTTTTTCTTTCTTTGTTTAAGCATTCTCCTACATGGATAACTTTTTCAGGGTTATCCTTCTCCATCAAGACGTCAACAATCTTTTTATTAAGTAAAGTACTGCAGTCGAGGAGGTTAGAGGAGGATGATGATTTCATGGGATCTTTGTTAGATGCCAAGGTATCATTTGATGAATAAGTGTTTCTCTCAAAATATGCTTCTACATTTAAACAATAGGAAAAACCACGATTGTAATGATAACGGGGCAAATTGTCATAAGCTCCCATGAATTTGGCTAATGTTTCATATGTTGAAAAAGTATCTAATGGGGCATTTCCTAGTGGACAGTCTATGTCTATCATCTCAGGATATATTGAATTGATTGTTGGACTTGTTGATATTGTGTTAACATTAAGAGTAGGATGATGGTAAGCTTTGGTCGGCTTCAAAGGATAGTATCCAATACTAGCTGAAGAGCTATGTGTAACAACTTCTAAGGGTACTTTGATTCCTTGTTGTTTTATGCCACAACCATTACCTACGTAGTTACAATTTTTGTAAAGGATTTGAAATCCATGACCATAGAGAGACACCATCTCTTTATAAGAAGGCGAGGCCTCATATGTCTCATATTTTGTAGTAGTAAATAAGATTATTGTCTTTATTTGTTACTAAAGAGTCTTTAGGTTCCTTAGTATTTCCAAAGATTTTTTGGATGAGATCGAGGCAACTTTTGATATTTCAGGGTTAGCAAGTTTATATTACCCCACAAAGCCATGAGTAAAATCTAATGAACCCCAATCGTCACCAAGAAGTGCATTCGATGGTGATTTAGAATCTTGCACAACATTATCTATGGCAAGATGTATTTATGAATCAACTTTTAAGTTATCGAGAGATTTCTAAATGATAGCTTATTTTTGCACCTCAGCTTGTAAACAACTTTCTAGATTCAGGTCCACTTCAATGGTTTGAAGTTTATTTGCACAAATAAACTTTATTGATCAATGAAGGGTAGATGAAACTACCCCCATGGCATGAATCCATAGTCTACCAAAAATGATATTATATGAAAATGCACTTGGCATGACATGGATAAGGGTAGATAATGTCATAGATCTAGCCTTTACGATTAAAGTTATGGTACCCAGTGATTGTCTACCAATGTTATCAAAGCCACGAATGTTATGTTTATCCGATTTTATTAAAGATGTGTGAATCTTGATTTTATGTAGCAAATGAATGCCACAAACATTGAGACCCGATCCATTGTCAATCATAGTTCACTTTATCAACTTTTTATTTATTATGACAAGATTACAAGAGGGTCATATTGGTTTTGAACTTCAATTGATGGTAATTTGTGTTGTTGAAACAAAATATCTATTTTTGTTGCATGCATATAGTCTAACAGTGTTGCTACATCATTTGGCTTAACAACAGGTGGTACAATCACCTTTTGTAAAGCTTCTTGGAGCATTATGTGGTATGAAAGCGATGTTTGTATGAGTTCCCATACAGAGATCTTAGCGGGAGTAGCACAAAGCTGCTTAACAAGGTCATAATCTTGACCAACATTATGAGTAAGACAAGGTGGTTGAGGAAGCATAGGTTGAGAAGTTGGTAAAGTGATCAAAATGTTTGACTGTTGTTTACTTTGTTTATTATTTCATGTATTGTATGTGTGAGCAACCACATTGTAGTTGGGTTGTTGTGACACATTTTGATACACTTTGATTTTGACTTGTTATATGCTTAGCGTAGTTATAAATGTAACGAAGAGGTCGAGAAGAATTTAGAAGATCTCTTATAGTGAGCACCGGTTTCATTTTTTCTTGAGGCACATGCAAGAACGCAGGTGGACAACTGTTTTCGGTTTCACAGGTTGTTCTTGAGATCTTGGAACATAAATTGTGTTTACTAATCTTTGAAGGAACGATGGTTTTGGAGTCGTAGTGGAATGTTCCATAGAGATAAATTCATAAAGGGCTTCATCTAGCATATCAAAATTATCACTACTAAATGACTCATCATATGCATGAAAGTTTTGTAAAAAGAGATCAAACATTGTGACATATTCTACTTTATCCAAGGCTTGAAATTCACAATGTCCAATTGTAAAAAGTATGAATTTTGGAATCAAGGATGTGAAATGATGCAAGATTACTATGAAAAATCAAATTTCATGAATGTTTGATGCAACTAATGCATGAGAATTTTTAAAACCCTAATGCAAAATTTTACCAAAATGCAAGCTTTTTGAAGGCCTAAATATGCACCTTTTTCAAAATTATGCAAGATTTTCAAATGAATATTGATAAATATGTAATAAATCAATGCAAGATCTTATTTGAATAGTCAATAAGATGTAAATGCTCGAAGCTACTTGTGCACAAAAATGTTTAGTATGAAAAAGGATAATGACAATAACTAGAATATGAACTAGATCAAACTCTTTTCAATATAACATTCAAGGAAAAGGTTGAGCCAAATCACTACCAAATGAAGGAGAACTTAGCTAATGACCTTGAACTCCTATATATTATGGATAAGATTTAACTTAGTCTTTTTCTCAAAACCCTAGGATAACAATGCATTAAAACCCTATTTTTACAAAGATTTGCTTATAATGGAGAATATACGATAGAAACCCAGAAACTGATTGCACAGGGATAATCAGGAGAATGATAAAACCTATCTCCAAAAAGAAGAGGTATCAGAGGACCTCGATGGTACCACCCATGTCTTGACTGAAGGAATTAGTCGAAGGTGCAAATTGGAAAGTTGCTTTGAATGTTGTCTTGATGCCAGATCCAAACCTAGAAAAGGTAGAAGGACAAAGGCGGATCCAACCACTTCCTTGATGAGGGAATATCCTAAAACCCTGATCTGTATTTAGTCTTCCTATAGCTCTGTATTTTCTAAATCTCACTCCTGAGGCCCCACAGCATGGCCCTTTCCTAAACCACATTGTACATGAAAGGAAAAAAGAATATAACTTTGCTCATGCTCTTTCTAGGAAGCCTACTCTATTTCTACTTCTACTAGTTCTACTGATTAGAAGATCTCTATTATGGGAGAATAAGTTAAAAATGCATTTTCTACTGATCTCTTAGATGGGGATGTGAGACAAGATTGATTTGTAGTAGCATATGGTCTCATTCTCTATAAAAATAGAATCTTCCTAGTTCTTGGATCCTGAATGAAGGAGAAGAATTTAAGGGGTTTTCATGATGCATCGTTAGAAAAACACATAAGATTATACAAGATCTATAGGAAAATTAGGGAAAGGTTTTCATGGAAGGGCCTAAAGAAGGATGTTCTCAATCACTTTATGGAGGGGCTAACTATGTATGCACAATTCTTTTTCATTCCTTCATATTTCAAAGCACATTGGGTGGTAGATTTCTTATTCAGAGATGTTTAGGCCAATGGATTACATAAAAATATCGTTAGTGATAAAGATAGTAGATTTTTTAGATCCTTTTTGTAAGAATTATTTTATTTGGCTGGGATAAAACTCACTCTTTCCACAAGCTATCATCGACAAATAGATGGACAAGTAGAAATAGTGAATAATTAGGTTGAAGGCTACTTGAGAAACTATGATACAACACTACCCACCACATGTCCATCAGTATATCTCCATCCATTGTATTTTATGGTTATGATGCATTAACCTTCACTAATTCAATATTCATAGATATCCCGGTGTCAATAGATAGTGACTTAGTGAAGTATAATTATGACATATTGAGATCACTCAAAGAACACCTCCAACAAGTTCAGAATCAACAAAAAAATATATGCAAATCAAAACCGCATAGGTAGGTCATTTAACGTGGGAGATATGACCTTCCTCTAAGATTGCAAACCTTATATGCAAACCCCCATCAAAATTAGTGGAATTGAAAATCTCAAACAATGCTTCGATTTCCCTTACAAGATCTTGAGAAGAGCTGGTGAAGTTGCATCTGAGTTGAATTACTAGAATATAGTAGGATTCATAATTTTGTCCATGTGTCTCACCTCAAGAGATCCCTTGGACAACATATCACACTACTGGTGGATTTTCCACCATTGGATGATGACCCTACCATCATAGAAATCACAAGAGCATCATCCAATATTGAAAAGAGAGTAAACAATAAGGTGGTAGGAAAAATCACACAGGCCCTATTGAATCCCCATGATCACATTTGTACTCATTACATTTATCGAACTTAGCAAGGGAGAGGGATTTCAACTAAATCTTCCACATCAAACATCCTCATAATAAATAGAATCATCAACCTTGGCATAAAGAGAAAGTTTGACCTTAAGTACCTTTGCTATCATTCAAGCCTCTGTGCATGCAACTTGTTGTTCCTTCAGTATGTGAAAATACTCGAGGTAGCAATTGAAGAAAGACAATTCATGCAAATTTTGGAAATATTGATAGAAATATGAAGAAATATTTCCCCACACATTTACTAATCTTAGACGCATTAAGGAGGGATCTAGGATGATGAAGATTCAATTAAAAGAAGGTACAAAACCAAAGAGGAAAAGATCATATGTATTAAACCCTAACATGAAGACAAGAGTCAAAGCAAAGTTGGATGATATGTTGCAACTGATATAATCAAGTACATAGAAGATGCTAAATGGATTGGCCCTATGGTTGTGCAACATAAGAAAAAAGTGAGATGAGGATTTGCATTGACTTTAGGGAACTAAATAAGGCTTGTATCCATGATTCCATAGATTTCTTAGTCTTATGGATGTCATTAAAAGCTTTCATTTTATTTCATTTCAATTGAAGGGCTCCTTCACCTTTCTATACACATGTCCCCATGTTCTCTCCATTAGTTTCTCTATAACCATTGCTTTATTTTCTCTTATATTGTCCTTCGTAATATTTGGGCATTATACTCATGGGATCAACCCTGCAATTATAGACTTGGCCCTTTCATATTCAAATTTTGGCCAACTTCTACCTATTCAATTACACAATATTCAATTTGCTAATGTATGAATCCCAACATTTAAAAAAAAAAATATGAATCACCTAAGAAGGTTCAAAATTTAAAATACACATTGGGTTATGACTTGCACGTGTGACACCATTCAAAAATTGATTTATATTCACTCCTTTGAGCCACCAAGTCTAGGGCCTAAGTGTGAGAATATTCACTATTTTTGTATCCTCATGCTTGGAGACATGTCAATAAATAAAAGTTGATTAAATATAAATTCCCATTGTTTATAGCATAGACTGGAATTAGTTTTCAATTTAAAATATCATTAACACTTGTAAGGAGTGGGTTCATGTGCAATTTGAAACACACACTGTGTATTTCAACCTGCAATTTTCTTCATCAACATTCTACTATGTAAAGTATTTGTTCTTTTAATGTACAAATCCTAACATTTAAGAGAGAAAAATATGAATAACAACAATGATAAGGGTGAAAGCAAGAAGATGAGTATAGATTTCGTGAAGTGTTCTGCATATGGAAAATTTTGGTTGGAATGAGAGCTCGAGCCTAAACGGGTGCCCATTTAGAAAGGGACACCCGTTATGAAATGGACGCTAGTAAATGGAATGGGTACGTACCCATTTGAAAATAGGTACTCATTTTTGAAAAGTATATATATTTTTTTAAAAATAGGCATGTGGCTTCATTTTAACAGCCATAGGCCGTGAAACAGTAGGAGAGGAGATACCAAGAATGGGTACCCACATCACCTGACCCCACTGCCTACCTCCAAAACCTCCTCACCTCATCCAGATTGGCTATGAGCTGTCCCAAGTTGGTTGCCCGTAATTTTCTATTGTTTTTCATTGTTTTTTGTTTTGTTTTTGTTGCTTTTTATTATTTTTCACAATCTTAAATTATAAATGTTAAACCCTAAACTAAAAACACTAAACCCTAATTCATAAACCGTAAACCCTAATTCATAAACACTAAACCCTATTTCATAAACTACCTAGGTCTTATAGAACTTCTAGGGTTTCTTTTATATAAGCTTAACAATAAATCTTTCGCAATGATATTTCAAAATCATTTAAAATTTCTATATAGACCTCAAGAACTACTTATACACTATAGCCATGTTCTTAGTCTTCATTGATTTCAATGTTCATGATGAGTCACATAGTCCTAAAACCATTTGTAAAACTATTTTCATGAGGGCTTAGAACATACAAACACCTTCTATATATTAAATTTGATGGACACTTGTATAAGAATACAAAAATTTAGACAATTGTCATAGGTTAGTCCTATGGGTTAAAGAGTCAGGGAGCTATGAGAATGCCCACATTCATATGACATAAGGTATAATAGAAACTTATCAAGTTTTAAGGATAGTCATACCTACCACTAAGAATGTCAAAGTTACCCTAGGAAAAGAACTAACTCATATCACTTCATAACATTTTATCAAGTTTAAGGATTGTCATAACAACCACTAAGAATGTCAAATTTACCCTAGGAAAACAACTAACTCATGTCACTTGATAACCTAGAGGGTTGTTATCTAAAGTCAATTAGGATCACTTAACAAATGTCAAGACCCAAATCATCTAATAGGATTGTCATTAGGATGGGGAACAAAGAAGATAGTCATAACATGATAAGGTAGTTACCAAGGTCCTAACAAAGTTCATTGCACCATAATCTAAATCTTAACACTGCCTCAACATTTATATGACCTAGAAGGACTGTCACATCTAGCAAATCTAATCTCTTGTCCTTGCTATGGACTATTATGCATGATCATCCAAAGTGGTTGTCACTAGAAGAACAGGACCATAGGACTACCACAATAAGGATATAGTTGTGTTGCTCACAACAAGAGAGGACAATCATCCAAAACTAAGAAGAGAAGAAAATTAACAATAAAGAGACTATCATTAACGGTTGTCATGAGCATGTTAATGGACAATTATTTTTCATATTATTCATAACACTATCCTATTATTTACACAAAAGAAGATATAGCAATGAGAGGATAGTCATTGGAAAACCTATCTCAGTCCTAGAGTCAAGCACAGTCCCATCACACCACTAGATCTACCCCTTCCAAGGGACAAGCATTTCAACCATACAATCGAAAGAAAATGATATGTATCCTACAAACACAATCATTTGGTCATGTTGTAATCCTCTCTCCAAACTATGCAGGATCAGAATGGTGTTTGGATGAGCTCCACTTGGTGTCTGGTAGGTGAAATCAGCAGGTGAGACTCGTCCTTAGACAGTGCAAGACGACTGAACGGATCTCACCCATTCATTTTATTCCTTGTTTTTCTCACTCTTTCACCATTTCTTCACGTGCGTTGTTCTCCTTCTAGCTATTTTTTTGGTGGGTACTCTCTTATGGTGCCAAAATGGCTAGAAATGTTGTCTCGTGCCATAAAAAATCACGCTAGAAAAATTTCTAAACTCGTCGGTTGTTCTCACGCCGGGGAAAATACCGTGTCAGAAAAATAAATATAGGGAATGTAATTTTTTGGTATGTGTTTTGGAACACAAAAGAGAGTGATATATTTTGCAAAGCCCCATTAAGAATGTTTTGGGAATTTTGAACTGCAGTATTGTATTGGTACATTCTCCTTATTAAAAACTCCCTTAATATTATCACCTAAAATTTTGAATTTGGATTAGTTACTTTCCACCTACATTAAATGTTATCAATAACTATGTAATACAACGAATAGCATTTAAAATCATTTTAGATGTGCAAATGATGATTAATTATCACCTTTGCAATTAGAAGTGTTTATGTTGACACTAGAGTTTGCAACACTCATAGCCTTATAGCAACTAAAAAGGTTTCACAAAACAAAGAGAACTAGAGACAACTAAAATCATTATCATAAATAAAACATAAATTAAAATAAAATAAAAACATTAATATATCATCACCATGAATGGTCATGTCCTTTGTGAGAACTCCAATTCCTTTTGAGAGATGAGTATCACAATTCATTGAAGTCTTGATTGTATTTCCATGAATTTGGGTTTCTACTAATAATTTATGATTTGAAGTCTAAAAATATGAGAAATAATGAATTGTATCATTGGCTTTCATTTTATTCACCAAATGAAAATCTTACAAATTACAAACAAGAAAAGGTTCAATAAAAGATACACTTGCAAATTATAGGGTATTTTCTATGCTACAGCACGCACAAAACCAAAAGGTCAACATGTATACCTCGTGTCACCAAGTTGATCTAATAAAGTAGTGATAGATACTAACTCTTCAAAATCCAATCCAAAAGCATAAAGAAATCTTGCTTCACCAAAACTAAAGAAATATGTCAGCCTTGGCAATTCAGATAAAGACAAGAGGAATGAAAGAGCCACTAAAGTGAAGTGAAATGAAGCAACCATTGCCTTGAAGTTGTCATAGAACTTAGTTTTTACATTTTATTGCTTCACAATTTCCCGAGGAGACTTTTTCTCTCCTTTCTATCATTTTAGACCTATATTTACATGGGTCTAAGATAGTGTCTAGATTATCAATCCAAATGCACAAACCACAATGTTGAATATTTTCAGATAAGACACTCTAGTTCTTGCAAATAGATAAAATGCTTATCACCATACATTCTTGTGTTCCAACCTAACCTATTATACCTACAAAAATCTCTATATCAAAAAACACACAAAAAAAAAAATGTTATGCTAGTCAACAAAGGCAACTCAAGTGAGATGAATCACGAGCAATATCAAAAGGAAACAATTGTAAGCAATTGTAAAGGCGACTGGTTCCTAAATATTGAGTACAATTTACACTTGGATTGAATCCAAAGGGGATTATATAACATCAAATATTAGACATAATTTTCATTAGTTGGAAAATCATCAAAACATGTATTACATAGATAATGTAACAATGATTAAAAAAAATACAATCAATCCATGCGAGCTTCAACAAATTGGCTCAAAACTTTTACTGAAATTTTAAATTTAAAGGAAGTTTATACATAATGTTTACTGATTGGACTATTGATTTGGGACAAAGATTACCAAAACAATCCCTATTTAGCAATGAAGAGACCCTAAACTTTCCCGTGGCCAGAACCCATATTGAAGTTGTAGGTTAAGATTCTTTAAGAACTGAATTGAGCATAGAGTGGTATGCCATCTACTTAATATTTTGAAAATGTAGGCTTAGGGCTCAAATGCTAACCCGTGCTTATAATGACACCCAAATCCAAAGGTTGGGGTTAAATTCTCCAGCAAGGGATCCAACCAACTTAGGGCTCAAACACAAACCCACTAACTGTGTCAACCATTGTCTCGGAAAACAAACAAAAGAAAACACAAGCACAGCTGCAAAGCAAACAGTAGACAGAACTACAATGTTCTATATGATATCAATATTTGCCAGGATAAATTTTTGAACCTTGGTAGGAATGTGCTAGATGATTAAAACTTTAACAGTTACAATTACGTAATTGGCTATTTATAAAATATGGGTGATAATAACACCCATCTGACATTGTCATATACAGAAGATGGCTCTAAGAAGTCCACCAAAATTCCTGCAGTCCTAGACTACATACAAAACGAGCACCGTGTTAATACATGTTGCATGCATTGCAGTCAAAATTGAATACCTTCATCTTCCATGATCCAAATATTACCTGTGATAGAGAGACCAACAACATAACCAAATCATACAACACAGGGACCTCCAGAGGTTCATCCAAGTTGGCTATCAATATTAACTACTGAAAATCTGATTCAGTCACAGTAAAATATACTTGATAGGAACATTGTTGTAATGTGGGTGTGCGATGCATATACAAAAACGAGGAAAGGCAAAGAACCCACGTCTCCAACCTCCCTTCCATGGAGGGTCAGAAAATTTAGTGCAAGTGACCACATTTTTAGCTAGTCTTAAAATATAGAAATTTAAGCAAATTTTCTGACAAAACAAAACCTGATTTAACAAGATTGAAATGTCGGACGAATGAGTTTGAGATTGAGACATATTCCACCGCATGAGCGTGAAGGTCATTTGTTGAAGGCATTGCTCTCATTAAAGGGCAACGAAGGAATAGGAGCAGCGTGGGGCCGTGGATATGTCGTGTTTCAAAACCGTAACGCCATCGATCTGCAGCCTCCATTTCTGCTACGACATTCGCGGCCATTCTTTTTGTTGCAGATGATGGCGAAACACTTTCAAAACACTGACATATCCACCGCACTCCGCTGCTTGTAAAAATGTTTGGCCCTGCAATAGGTATAACATCAAGTTTGCAACGATAGCTTTTCCCTCTGCCATCAAAACCTAACCCTAATGCTACCGTCCCCTCCTTCCTCTTCTCCACTCGCTCATCACGCACAAAACCTAACCCTAACCTCCACATATATATATATACACGTGGACACACTTAATACATTTGTATTTTTTTATTTGTTTTGGTTTTCTATGCGATATATGTATACATATAATATAATTAATATTGTATCATACATCTACATACATTTTTGTTGTGTATTTGTTTATTTTTCTGTTTGTTGTTTTCTTTTCTTTTTGTAGGGTGCACTCGTCTCACACACATATGTATATCTATATATATTTATGTATTGGTTCTTTATAGACTTAATACTTATATTAATAAATACTAGTATAGGTGTGTATTTTTAGTTTCTGCCAAAGAAACTATTGGCGAGGTCTGTTCCTAACTAGGTATTAATAATTCTTGAGAACTAAATATATTTTTCTATTTAAAAAATATTTACCTATTGCTATTGTATAGATGCAAATATTTTAACAAAACATATTTGAAAAATTATTTTTATTCAATCTAATTGGCAGAAAACTTTCACCCGGTAAGGGCAATTATTGCGGATCATCAACGTTTAAATTATAAAGTTTTGTATGAATACTGGAAATAATTTCATGCATTGCTTTCATTTTCTCAAAAATTGTGCAAATATAACATATGCGTTAAACTCCTTAGGCAACCATTCTTCATATTTTTTTATGTTCTTGATACCCAAACATTGCAGAATCTAAGGCCATGACTATTTTCAAATGAATTTGTTTTGTTTATAGGCTGCTATTCCACTTGAAGTTGTGCAAATATTGTTGGCAAAAAAGTTAGCGTCCCCCTTCAGGATTCGTGACATGGCTTCCGTTGGTCTTTATCTGGGATGGTAGCGGTTTCCTAAGAGGTGCGCCTTTTGGGAGAAATGGCCAGCTCAACTCCCTACAAGTGGTATCAGAGTCGGGGCACGGGTTCGAATCCCCTTGGGTAACGCTGAGGGGGGGATTGTTGGAAAAATAGTCAGCATCCCCCTTAGAGATTCGTGACATGGCTTAACCGCCTCCCGTTGGTCTTTATCTGGGATGGTAGCGGTTTCCTGAGAGGTGCGCCTTTACAAACGTGAATATAACATTCTTCAGAAATGATGCAAGCTAGAAGGGGCTCTAACTTGTTTTTAATGCAATAAAGTTAGGTCTGAAACGAAAAAACCCATGGAGCTTGACCAAATAAGAGGAAAAAAGTATGCTCATATCTGTCATTACATTATCTACCATCTTTTTTTAATGCAATAAAGTTAGGTCTGAAACGAAAAAACCCATGGAGCTTGACCAAATAAGAGGAAAAAAGTATGCTCATATCTGTCATTACGTTATCTACCAAGCTAGCAACTCTATTTGTAGAAATGGTCTATATTTTGAAGCTATTTTATCATTCTACTATTTCTTTTAGAGGCATTTTTAAAAAGATAGTGAAATTTCTATTAGTTAAATCTAAGCCAACTATTTTTTGACGTTTATTTAAAAATTTACCCTAACGTAACTATTGTTAATATGTCCATAAAATGTACAACCTTTTAAAATTTATTTAAAATCAGGTTTTTCTTTTACCCTAACCTATATTGCACAATCTAAATAGCTAATATTTTCACATTTACTTTAAACTTAAGTTTTACCCTAACCTGTAATGCACAAACTGAATAGCTAATTTATTCAAATTTCTTTTCGAGTTACAGCTTTAAACCTAGTAACATAAATATGGTTGAATTATGAATAAAATGCAAAATCGAAACCACTATCTATTTCACATTTACTTTAAAATTTTACCCTAAGGCCCATATTTCTAAATTGCCAATAAAATGAACAAATTGTAGAGATGATATTTTAACATTTACCTTTAAATTTTTGTTCTAAATTTTTATCTTCCAAGTAAATATTATTAAATTATCCATAAAATGCAAAATCTAAACCACTATGTATTTCTCATTTACTTTAAAATTTTACCTTACTGTAAATATTCCCAGATTGTCATCAATAAAATTTTACCCAAATATGAATATTTCAAAAATTTCAATAAAATACACAAACTAAATAGATAATCTTTTCACATTTACTTTTAATTATAATTTTAATCCCAAAAAATAAATTTAATTAAATTATTAACAAAATGCAGAACCTAAACCACTATTTTTTTAATTATCTATAAAATGTACAACCTGAACATCTGATCTTTAAGCTTTACTTTAAAATTACAGTTTTAACCCTAACATAAAAACATGTTAAACTTTTTTCATATTTTCTTTTTCATCTTACCCTAACACAAATATTGTTAAATTAACCATAAAATGCACAATCTAAACATATTTATTTAAAAATTTCCAAAACTACAATTTGAGTCATTTTGTGAAAATTATGGTATTAAGGTGCAAAGAACAGTTCCTTATACTCTTCAACAAAATGGGGGGGATGAACAAATGAATAGAACTATTTTAGAAATGGGGTTTGGTTGTTTCTTGTGAATAGAATTCCCACTAAAGCCCTCCCAAATATCACCCCTGAAGAAGCTTGGAGTGGTAGAAAGCCCCACATTAGGTATTTTAAAGTATTTGGATGCATTGCTTGGGCACACGTTCCTGATGAAAAGAGGAAAAAGTTAGAACCAAAGAGTCATAAGTGTTTGTTTGTGGGTTATAGTGAAGAATCAAAGGCTTATAGGTTATATGATTTGACAACAAGAAAGGTCTTTGTTAGTAGAGATGTAAAGTTTGATGAGCTTTCGCAGCTTATTCCCACTTCCTCTCACTCTACAATAGCAAATGTTTCTAATTTTTCATATATTTTAGAAAGAAATGAAGCCAATATTGATGAGGATGAAGTGAGCACTACTGATGATGATAATACTATTGAAAATGAAACTACTAATGCTTGTAATCAGCCATTTTTTGCAGGTAGTGATGATGAAGAAGGTGACATTTCAGCTAGACAAAAGACAAGGAGTGTTCAAGAAATATATAGACAAGGCTCAAAGATCCAAGGAGGGAATGGTAGTGCTCTCATGGCCAAAGTATTACAAGTAAATGACCCAATCTCATATGAGCAAGCTAGATGAAAGAAAGAATGGGAGAAATCCATAAAAGAGGAATATGATGCATTGATAGAGAATAACACTTGGGAACTTGTACCCCGTCCCCAAGGTAAGAATGTTATTGGTTGCAGATGGGTTTACAAAATAAAATTTAAATCAGATGGTGCTATAGAAAAATTCAAGGCTAGATTGGTTGCTAAGGGGATCAATCAAAAAGAGGGTGTTGATTATGAAGAAACATTTTCTCCTGTCATTAAAGTGAATATAGTTAGAATTATTCTTTCTTTGGCTACAATTCTTGGGTGACATATTCATCAAATGGATGTCAAAAAAAATTTTTTAAATGGAGATTTATATGAAGAAATATATATGGATCAACCACCAGGTTTTGTAGATCAGCAACATCCTAATCTTGTTTGCAGATTATAGAAGTCACTTAATAGTCTTAAACAAGTGCCACGAGCATGGAACAAGAAGATTGACAGGTATTTTCAGCTTCATGTATTTAAGAGATGTAAGTCAGATCCAAATCTTTATGTGAAAAAAGTTCAAGATGATATTCTTCTTGTTGCAATTTATGTAGATGATTTACTCATTGCTGGACCGAATATTGCATTAATCAATGATTTAAAAAGAGATCTTAAGAGGACATTTCATATGAGTGATTTGGGTGAACTAAACTATTTTCTTGGATTACAAGTTTGTAGATTACATGATGGATTGTTCATCTCACAATCAAAATATGCTTTGGACCTTTTAGAAAAGTTTAACATGCTTGAATGCAAGCCATCATCTACCTCATTTCAATTCGGATTCAAGCTTACTAAAGAATGTACTTCCAAGAGTGTAGATGCCACTTTATATAGACAGCTTGTTGGTAGCTTGGTTTATGTAACTCATACTAGACCAGATATTTATTTTGCAGTCAATCTAGTATCTAGATTTATGCAGGCACCTAAACAAAGTCATTGGTTGGCTGCTAAGAGAATTTTACGATACATCCATGGAACCATACACTTTGGAATCTACTATGGCTATAAGTTTTCAATTTCTTTGGTTGGATTTACCAACTCAGATTGGGGTGGTGATATAGATGATCAAAAATCTACTGGTGGTTATGTTTTCAATCTTGGATCAGGCCCTATTACATGGAGCAGCAAAAAAACAAACAACTACATCATTACCTTCATGTGTAGCAGAATATAGAGAAGCAAAAGAAGCAGGCAAGGAAGTAGTTTGGATTCGGAATCTTCTATTTGAGATTGGTTTTCTATAAAGTTCAGCCGGCACTGTGTATTGTGACAATCAAAGTACCATACAAGTTGCCAACAATCCAGTTTTTCATGCTAAAACAAAGCATATTGAGATTGATGTTCACTACATTCAGGATCTTGTTCAAGCATCTATTGTCAATCTTCAATTTTTTCCAAGTGAAGAACAAGTAGCTGATATATTCACTAAGAGTATGATTGAAGCCAAATTCTTAAAATTAAGAGGAATGTTTGGTATGTTAGAGGTGAACATTAAGGGGGGATAGTAGTATAATGTTCCCCTCCTTTGTATTTGCCCTCTCCTTTGTATTCTCTTTGTATTATTCTAGCCAATCTTAAGGGGGGATGTTAGGGATAGTTAAGATTGTCTAGAAAAGGACAAAATATTTCTAGAAGTCTTCCAAAAAGTATTCCAATTTATCTAGAAAGGAAGAAGCTACCAGCTATTTTAGAAAAGAACTTTCCAAGGAGAAGCTTCCAACTATTCTAGAAAGGAACATTGTAGGATTTTAGAGTTATCTAGAAAGCCAGAAGCTTCTAGGCTTCAAAGCTTCTGTAGCTATATATATGTGATTAGAGACTGTAGCTATATATATGTGATTAGAGACAGTTGCTGGATATAGCATTTTAGATGTAATGCGAGCTAGAAAAATATATTTCTAAGTTATCTAACTCTGTTTTGCCCTATTTTCTCTTAGTCTATTATTGTTGTTCTATTTTTTATTGTCTTGGGGCTATTTTTTACATGGAAATCCAGAATTTATTTATTGCTAGAAGAGAATGGTATCAAGGAATATGTGACCACTATTGTACCTGTACCTACAGATGCAACACAGCGCTTAGCATATAAGAAGGAAGATGCCAAAGCGAGGAAGATGATTCTTAATGGTGTTAAGGATCATATTCTTTCGCATATTGTAGAGTTATATATAGAGAAGACAATGTGGGACGCCATTCTGAATTTGTACCAGAATGCTACCATTAACCGGAAGCTGATTCTCAGAGAAAAGTTAAGGAATACCCCGATGACAAGGGAGAAGACGTTACAAGTTACCTCGCCAGGCTTAGACTTGTTAAGGATGAGCTGGCAGCGATTGGAGATAAACCAAATGATGACAAGCTAGTACGAATAGCCCTGAATGGATTTACTAAGCAGTGGGATGTCTTTGTTCAAGTTATTAATGGATGAGACACCTTACCGAGTTGGGATTGACTATGGAGTGACTTCACTTAGGAGAAACTTAGACTAAGTCTTGTCAGTGGAACCAGCAGTAATAGTTAGAAAAGTGATTTGGAATAGGAAAACGTTACCCTAGCAGGAAAAGGGAAAGCGAAGAAGGGGTCTGGCAAAGGATCAAATCCAAAAAGTGAGAAGAAGAAGGACTTATCTAAGATCAAATGCTATGGCTGTCACAAGTTTGGCCACTGTGTTAGTGATTGCCCACAAAGGAAGAAAAATGAAAAGAAAGGGAAGAAGCAGACGACAACTTCAGCAAATGTAGATGAGCTTTCTAGTAGAATGGAGGATGAGTTTGCGCTCATAGCTTGCCTAACTAGCTCAACCTCACAGGGTGTTTGGTATATAAACAGTGGGGCATCACTTCATATGACAGGAGTTAGGGAGTACTTCTCCAGCTACAAGGAGGAGAAAATCAAATTTCAAATTCAAATGGGGAACTAGTCCAAGTGCAATCCAGTTGGGAGAAGGACTGTTCTATTTTAGAGGGAGAATGGCAAGCCTATTTCCATTCATGATGTGTCAAATGTGCCAGGCTTGGGCATGAATCTAATTTCCATATCTATCCTTCAGGATAAAGGCTACAATGTACTCTTTAGAGGGGTGCATGTGTTAATCAAGCATAAGGAATGGAAATCACCCATAGCTATTGGAGTTAGTAGCGGCTGACTTTATAGGTTGCAATTTGATACTCCTAATGCACTAGTGAGTAGCAGTAATCCTGGAGATCAAGAAGAGCTATGGCATAGGAGGATGGGCCATATACATCATAGAGCATTTAAATTGCTTCATGAGATAGTGACAGGTGTTCCAGAGGTGAGCACAGAGCATGATGATGTATGTCAGGGATGTGTGTTGGGGAAGTTTGCGAAAGTAGCTTTTCCAAGGAGTGACACTAGATCCAAGGGGGTTCTTGATCTAGTAAATTCAAATATATGTGGACCAATGTCAATGAAGTCTCTCAGAGGATACGAGTACTCTGTTACTTTTAATGATGATTTCTCCAGGAAGACCCAAATATACTTCTTGAAGACCAAGGATGAGGTCTTTAGTCACTTCCAGGAGTTCAAAGCTCTTGTGGAGAATTTGACAGGCAGGAAGGCAAAGGTTCTTCGGTTAGACAATGGAGGTGAGTACAAAGGGAAAGAGTTCCAGGAGTTCTGTACCAGGGAAGGAATCAAGAGAGAGTGGATTGTTCCTTACAACCCACAGTAGAATGGGGTTACTGAGAGGGAGAATTATTCTCTATCGGAGGTAGCAAGGGCTATGTTGTATGACCAAGATATGCCATGTTACTTATGGGCAGAGGCATGTAGTACAGCAGTATACATATAGAACAGGGTTCCACATAAGGTATTAGGCAAGATGACACCAGAGGAGGCATTCTCAAGGAAGAAGCCAGATGTCAGTCACTTCGGGATATTTGGAATTTTGGCATTTTGTCACATTCCAGGGCCTACACATTCCAAGTTAGATCAGATTATAGAGAGAGGGTACTTTGTGGGGTATAGTGAGACCTTAAAGGCATATCAATTATTTATTCCAGGGACTAGGAGGATTATAGTTAGGCGTGATGTCAAATTCATGGAGGACAAGGCATATAGGAGCTCCAGAGATTTGCCAGCAGATGATCAGAATGAGCAGCCAAAAGAAGCTCCAAGGATTGTTCAACCAAAACAGGGGCAGCGAAGCACCAGTACATTTACTAGTACAAGCGCAGGCTCAGGTGTTGAGAGTTCGCAGAGTATGGAGCAACAAATACAACAAATCCAAGAGATGCATCAAGAAGATATGGAGTTTGATATTTCATCCTCTATAGTTGACAGGAGGAACCGTGAGGTTTAATGGACACATAGGGATACTCAGGAGTTTGTGGGAGCTCCTAGGATGAGTAGTAGATAGCAGAAACAACAAGCCAGGTATAATGACCATGGCATTGGTTAGTGAGTTGGTAGATAACGAGCCTTCCAGCTATCAGGAGACTATACAGTAACAGGTGCGACAAGATGTGATGGTTGAGGAATATACCTCAATAGTGCAGAACGATGTGTGGGAGGTTGTACCTAGACCGACGGATAGGGTAGTGGTTGGATCACATTGGATCTATAAGATTAAGCACGGTGCAGATGGTAGCATCAAGAAATACAAGACAAGGTTTGTCGCCAAGGGGTTCTCTCAGAAGGAGGGAATAGACTATGAGAAGACATTCACTCCAGTGGCCAGGTATACTTCTATACGAGCCGTAATCTCACTTGCAGCACATATGGGATGGCAGATCCATCAAATGGATGTCAAGACGGCATTTCTTAATGGTGAATTGTTAGAGGAGGTATACATAGAACAACCAGAGGGCTTTGTAACACACAGCAGTGAAACCCACATGTGCAGATTGAAGAGAGCTTTGTATGGACTCAAGCAGGCTCCCAGGGCATGGTATGAGCGCATTAATAGATACTGCATTGAAATCTTGAAGAGGTTTGAGATGCAGGATTGTAGAGCCATGTCTACACCTATGATCACGAATTGGAAGAAGGTAGACTCATCCAAGGAAAAGGATGTAGACCCCACCTTATACAAAAAGTTGATTGGATCTTTCATGTATTTGGTCAACACTAGGCCAGATATATCCTTTGCAGTAAACTCTCTTAGTTAGTTTATGGTTGAGCCGAAGAGAGTGCATTGGACAGCGGTAAAGCATGTGTTGTAGTATTTGTGTGGTAAAATTAAGTATGGGATCAGATATGCTCAAGGTGATGGTATCAGATTGATAGGCGATACTGATGCAGATTGGGCAAGTAGTACAGTGGATAGGAAAAGCACTTCAGGGTGCTGCTTTAGTTTGTGATCAGGAGTTGTCTCTTGGTACAACAGGAAGCAAAACTTTGTGGCTCTAAGTTCTGCAGAAACAGAATACATATCAGCTAGCATGGCAACATGTGAGGCTATATGGCTTCAAAAGTTGTTGGTAGCCTTGTTTGGTCAGAGGGTTGAGACTACGGTGATACACTGTGACAATCAAAGTTGCATTAGATTATTTGAGAATCCAGTGTTTCACGATAGGTCTAAGCATATAGACATTAGGTATTATTTCATCAAGGATTGTGTACAGTGGAGGATTGTTCATCTATAGTAAATACCTACAGATTAGCAGGTAGCAGACATTTTGACAAAGGCATTACAGAGGACGAAATTCATCTTCTTCAGAGATAAGTTGGGTGTTATGCAGAACACCTTCCTTACTAAGAGGGAGTGTTAATTTTAAAGTAGCTTAGACAGGTGTTCTAGTCTCGGGTGGTGATTACAAGGCTAGAAACACAACTAGAATTTAATTATCTCCATACCTAGAAAATTGATTTCTCTAGAGACTTCTAGACATTAGGGTTTGTTAGAGTCTAATTAATCTTAGCCATTGATTGAGATTAAATCATGGCCATTGGTTTTCAATGAGAAGATTATAAAAGAGGATCAATGGGCATTTGGAGAGCACAGATCTGAAAAATATTTAAAGTGATAGCAAATAAATAAATTTGCAATAATAGAAAATAGATTTGTAGTGAGAGCAAGGGCGCAGTGATAGTGTTGGAGACAGCAATAGTGGAATTTTTGCAGGAGAAATTGGGAGAAGAATTTTTGGAGGAGAATATTGCCAGAGCTCTGCCAGTAAGAGGCAAACAGTTTATGTATCTCTTGATTTGTTGAAAATTAATAAAATTCCTCATCTCCAATACTGGTTTTCCCTTCGAGGTTTTTCTAGGGACAATTTGTCCAAAATATTGTGTTCATTATTTTACATATTTTATTTTTCTATCTCCGTGATTATTTGTGAAGTTGCAGCTGTATTATTTTTCAATATTTGCTTTGAATTAATTTTTGGAGATCAAATAATTTATATAAGATAGGAGATTAATCATCAATAGCTACAATAGAATTTTCACAGAATTGTCCATAGAAATACGAGATTTGAATGACAATTTTTATATTTGCGTTTACTTTTTAGTAAAGTTGTGCCCCTAACATGTAATTTGGATTTGTTTTGGGAGGAGCTGACATGGCTTTGTGATAGCCCTCGCAAGGTGAATTCGATAGCTGTATGAGGCACATTGGGATGGGAACTCCCATAGAAGATCCAATCCTTGCAAATCCTCCTGGACTGTTTTTTATTGTTTGATTCTAGAATATATTTTAATAATACATTCTCATTTTACACTTGATTGTATGGTCTATAAAAGAATTTATAATGCATATATTCAAACTAAGATTACCCTATGCAGTGCCTATGGTTATGGCAGAAATCTAACATTAAATGTAGAATCTGAGATTTCCAATTTTTAGTATTCAATGCAAATATTACAACACTGTCAACTCTAACTTAAACCCAAAAATTAACAAATTTCAAGATTATTATAAAGTTATTATATTATCAACATTGTTGCTAAAACTAAGCAAACACAACAAATTAAAACACAACTATTCATGAATATTTTGGCAGAAACTTCGCTACTTTGCATCTCTTGTTATTAGATTTGTTTTATTTTTGTGTTATATAGTACTTATAATTTAATTGATATTATATTATATCAATATTGTAAGTTTGTGATATTGTATTATATATCCACATATACATTTTTGTTGTGTAATTGATTATTTTTGTGTTTGTTGTTTTCTTTTTCTTTTTTAGGGGGCACTCCTCATATATATATATATATATATACTTTGGTACATGTATAGACTTAATACTTATATTAATACATATTAGTATAGGTGTGTGTATTTTTAGATTTGTTTTGTTTTATGTGTTGTATATGTATGTACTTATAATAAAAGAATTGATATTGTATTATATATCATTTGATTTATTTTTGTTGTTATAGCTAGGTTTATATGTGTGGGGGCATTTTTTGTCTACGCCCGATTAAAATTTTTGTTCTTATTTCATGGGGTTCTCCTTTTTATAGCTTTGGTTTTACCTAATGCAATAGATAGGGGTCTTATCTTTTTGATGAAGCCAATCAAAATATATATTGCCCACCCCGGCTGCTAGTATAGTTGTTGTCTGTCGCTCACTGTATTGCCTTTTGGTATGTATCGCCCCCTTCCCCCAGAACTCTAGATTCCAAAGATCCACCGGATAAGAAACTCCATTCTACACTGCTACTGAGTCGTCGGACTCCTCCCCCAATTCCGGTTGTGGATTGCATCAGCCAAATTCTGCCTGAGCTAGGCAGATAGATAGATTCCTTTCACGCTGCTAAGAAAGAGTAGGGAACAAAATTATTAGACCCATATATAGTAGTAGGGTAGCACTCTAGGTACTTAAAGTCCACCCACTACCAACCAACATACATCATCTGGCTGGGTCTTGCCGATATCAACAACTGGATCGATCCCATAGAAACAGGAATAGCAACTTGCTATGGCTCTTGGTCCAAATAATGTCTGCCCCTATTCATCCATATCCATACACGGTTGCACGCGACAAGACGGGAACACAGTCCTAGACTATAGTGAATAGATCAGATCGAGAGGTCATTCTATCCCTTGTCCCCAATGGGAAGAAGAGGGTAATCCATTTACAATGTTATTCTGATCTGACCCAGCTGGCAAGCAATCCCAATCTGCTTTCAACAAAGGAAGGAGATAGCACTTTGTTTGCTTCTCCACCAAGCACTGGAGTCTGGGGATTGCTGTAGGTTGGTGGCCACCCGAGGAAACTCTAATTCGATCCGCTGGCTGGGAGGCACCTACCTCATCCCAATCGCAAGGAGAGGTTCACCATGATCTTTCTAGGTAAGGAACGGAGACAGTGCCTGGGTGAGGCATTCATGTACTCAACCTCTCCACTGTGAGATTGAGGCCTATCTACAATATGGGAGATCGAGGGCTTCCTTGACTTCCTAAAGTCAATCAATTTCCCCGACTGGCTGAGTACCCCCAGAGCCCTCTCCCTATCGCCCTATCTATAGCTATTATAGAGAGGTGAGGGGTGCCTCCTACTATGGATAGGGTTGATAGTTGCCCTCACTGACCCCCCTACTATGGATAGGCCGCCTCCACCTCTGCCTCTAAAGAAGTAGGGTAGGGGTAGGGGGTGGGGGGTCGAGTGATGAGAATTGGATCGTTCCGTCGAGAATTGGCTCCATACGCCCAACTCTTCATGCCTTCCTATCTCCATACTTTTGTAGCTCTTCATCTTACCGGATTTGCAAAAGACTCATGTGATAGACTCTCATCATTAGAGAAGTTGATCCAGAATCCATATTCCACTTCGTTTCGCATCCTATGTAGAGTAGATCGTTCAGCACTTGCGGCACGAACCAATTTTTTACCCATCGACCCTAGTATCATAGGTGACCAAATGGCCGTCCCCTAGTTACTAGACCAACCTGCTATGATAATTCCATAAACACCTATGTCCAGATCTGATGATACCATACCATAATCAAAAGGTACAATGGCCTGAGCAACCGAACTGGGTATAGATGTCACCACTGGAGCCAATCTAGAGAGAGATAAATTGGCACTACTTGGTGGAATAGGTTCTTTTATAGCTAATTTTAAACCATCTGCTAGAGGTTTTAACAATCTGAATGATCCAACTACATTGGGACCCTTTTGACGTTGCACGAAAGCAATTACTTTACGTTTGGCTGACACTAAGAAGGCTACTCCTGGTGGAAGTGGTATGATCATTCCAGGTATTTCTGCTAGAATAGCAATGTACGTTTTTGATTTCCTAATCACTAAGGGGTGATCATGCATGAAACGATGTCAACCCAAAGAATGGGACCTATTCTTGAGGGGAAAGGTGATTTCGAAAAGTCAACCCGCCCCCCACCGCTATAGATGCAGGTGGGCTATAGCGGGCTTAGCCAAATTATTTTGGCTCTTCAAGGTTGGGCCGACCACTATGGATAGGGCATCAATCCCTCTCCTTCATCCCACCCACATTAAGAGAGAGGTTGGTGATTTGAGTGCCCCCATGGATCCAAATGTTGGCCCCATGCTTTTGAACCAGCATGGGGAAAGCCCCAACTAAACTATAATTGGGGTGGGTGGGAGGAGGAGAGGTATAAGGCTTAATCGTCCCCTACAAGCACTATATATCATGGGTTGGACCCGGTCATTTTTATTGCTAGCCGAGGAAGCTGCCCCCTGATGAAAAATGGGGTGGGTGGGAGGGCTACCGAGAAACCATTATAGCAAGGGAGGTTAAGTCCGAGGCACCATAGGGGGGAGATATAGGGTGGGAGGCTATGCGGGTGGGTGGGAAACGGCCCCTACGGGAATATATATTATTATGGGAGGATGCGTTTGCAGGTGGGTGGGAAACAATAGTTGGGTGGGAGTCCGTAGCCCCCCACAATAATTAGGTGTGGGTGGGAGGCCCAGGGGGGCCCTTACTTCCCACCCACCTGAGTGGCCGGTTAAATTGTTGGCAAACCCCATAATCTTTACTTCGTTCAGAAGAGTGTCTCCCCTTGACCGAAAAGATGCCTCCCACCCACTCCCTATAGCCTATGCCCCCCACCCATCCCCTGTCACTGGAAGGGTGGGGGGCTTGAGGGTTTCCCGACAAACGCTCAGCATAGGGGTGGGTGGGAGGAGATAGTTGGGGAGTAGATTAATATAAGGTGGGTGGTTAAGTTGTTGCCAAACCCCTGGGAGGTTCCGATGATTCTATATGTAACATGCCAACTACCCCCCACCCACCCGTATAACCCCCCACCCATCCCCACACACGGCGTATAATTGATTGGGTTTACCAAGTTTATCTAGCATCAGAGTCAAATTGAGAGCCCCGGTCCTCTTCGGTCTAGGTATAGATCTATAAAGGGCCTATAGGGGCAGAGGTAGTAGTGTGGATCAAGTTCCATACCCCTTTCATATTGATATCGAGTAGGAGATTCACCAAGGTTTACCTTAACCCTTTGTTCTCAGTCCATTTCCTCCATCGCTACTGGATGCGTACCAGTCCGGGGAACCAAGTTGTGTTCATTTGTGCTCCCGCACTGGATAGGGGGTGTTTGGCAATGTGTAGACGTTGTCTACTAATCGCCCTCATGATTCCTTCCTTATGTTCAATTCTAATCGGACCCCATCTGCCCCTCCCCCTGCTCCTTCCCCCTCCCTACAACCTATTTATACCACAATAATAGCCCCCCCTTTAAGTTTTAGGGTCAGGGCCCCTAACCCGAGCTATAATGGTTTCTTGGGGACCCCCCCACCATACATAGTTGGGGTTAGGTGGGAGGCCCCTAAATGCCCCCCACCCCGGGCTATAATTGTTCTTAGAGGTGGGTGGGAGATATAGTTCCAGAATAGTAGGGGCCACCCACTCGGCCCCTTTGGCAGGGGGATATATAGGGTGGGAGGAATAATATAAAAGGAGGCCTTGGGTTGGTTGGGAGATTCAAGTTTGAGGGGCCTACCTTGAGCTAGTTCGTGTTAGCTACTTCCTTTAGGTCTAGCTCGGGAGCAGAAGTAGAAGCAAGGGAGCCCCGGGACCCGCCATTGATTGAAGTATACCCTAAGCACTTGCGTGTCTCGCGGTAGCTAGATCTTATGCTCTAACTATTGGGGTGACTGTTCAAGCTACATAGGGGGGCCCCATGAGAGGATTTACCCTTCAGCCAGTTGATAGGGAATACCCCACCCCATAGCATTTGTGTTCTCTGTTCGACGACCCTGAGACCTGACGAGTCCACCACTCAAGCGCACCAAAGACAAAGGTGGTCAGTTGACCCCGTAGCAATTTCAGGAGCGTTGTGGCCTATTTACCACCTAGATAAACCCCCATCCAATCAAGATACCTGGCCAGTTTGGTTGAAGTTCCAGTACAAAGTTCTATCCAAATACACCACATACATGGGAGAGAAGACCGCAACATACCTTCTTTGCTCAGTCTGTATCCAGGTGACCCGAGGATGGAGGGGCCTCGAACCAGTAGTTGTTTCCCCAGTCTGTATAGCAGTGTTTCATCCCCCTGTTCCAGCCCCACATCTAGTAGTGGAGTGGGGGCATCAAAAGAGATTTATCTAGTTAAAGAACTAGATTCTATTCGGAAGCAGGACCTGGGAGCATATCTAGATGTAGGGACAGGGCATAGGCAGGGATAGAGGTAGTAGGAATGGATAAAGGTGGTCTTCATTTTTGCATAGTTTCATATCCAATTTTGGAGCTGAAGGAACCAATAGCAGGGGCACTCCCATGACGGGTATGGACAATGGCCGAAGCAGCAGTAGTTTTTGGGTAGCAATCCGAGGCGGTAGAGGCATAAGCTATAGTGATGGAGGGGGCAGATATACTGAATCAGGATAGGAACCCAGAAGTTGACCTCATTTACTCAGTAGTGGAGGTGGAGGCAGGAGCAATGGGAAATGGTGGGGGGAACAGTAGCACAACCAATAGCTGCGGGGGCAGAGGCTCCTCAAGCAACGGAGCCATATGAAACAGTGACTAAGGCTATGGGAGCGGGGGTCATAGTGGGATAACGGGTGGCATCGAGAGTAAAGGCCAAAGCATCAGAGGTGGAGGGAGAAGCATAGATAGTGGTTGGAGATTGAGTCATGGGTCTACCCAACCGAGTTCCAGTTCCCACTACGAAGATAGCGAAGGAATTATATAAAAGAGGGGGTTGACTGACCTTGTTTCTCTAAATTATTCAGTTAACCCAGTGCCAGTTACAGATCGGGACTCAGTATATCGAGATCTAACTATTAGCTAGAGATCAAGTTGACCTAGTCGACCAGTTGACTGAGTTTATTTTATGTGAGCAGTTGATCCAAGATGAGTAGTTCCACCATCATGGGCAAGGGGAGCATCAGTAGCATCATATCTAGTCAGAGATGGAGATTCAACAATATATAGAAAGGGCTTCTTCTATATTTTATTCTGATTCGGTTGATCCAGTCCAGAAGTTGATGGAGCTATTGATGGTTGAACAGTCAAAGATATGCCAAGGGAGCACACCTACTTATGCCATGGAGACAATCCACCCACTCTGGGAACCCTTGGAAGAGAGGTCTGGGGAACCATGTGGGCAGGCTAGGCAGGGATGGGATGCTGCATTGATGGAGGGATTCATGCTGGGGGAGCGCACTAGCGATGTGATGGCAGGGGAAACACATTGGGATGATCCAAGCTAGGCAAAGGCAAGCTCCTAAACACCACAACCCCCAACTGCACTCCTTGTGATTGTAAGTTACAAGAATTGGATTTCGTAGACTGGAGTTACAGAGGAAGGTTGTAGAAGATAAGGATTTTAGATCTCTGAAGAAAAGCATTACCTGGACAAGCGTTCTAGTGCTAGTGTACTCTAAGGTTACAGACATAGAAATCATTGTGACAATGACAATCAGCATCTGAAGAAGTCCCAACATCCTGAAAATACCCTGCCTTGGACAAGGGCACTAGTGCCAGTGTCCTCCTCATTAGGACTAAGAATGAAAATTTTAATCCGGCATAAACAAAAAATGCCCACACACATATTAACCTAGACATAACAACAAAAATAAATCAGATGATATATAATACAAATAGAAAAATAAACAAATACACAACAAAAATGTATGCAGATATATGATACAATATTAATTATATTATATGTATAAATATATTGTATAGAAAACCAAAACAAATAAAAATATACAAGTGTAGGTATATATATAAATTTATGTATGAAGTGTATACAAATACCTATACCTATATATAAATGTAAGTAACGGTGTGTATATATATATATGTGTGTGGAGGTTAGGGTTAGGTTTTGTGCGTGATGAGCGAGTGAAGAAGAGGAAGGAGGTGAGGGTGGCAAAGGGAAGGTTAGGGTTAGGTTTTGATGGCAGAGGGAAAAGCTATCGTTGCAAGCTTGACGTTATACCTATTGCAGGGCCAAACATTTTTACAAGCAGCGGAGTGCGGTGGATATGTCAGTGTTTCGAAAGTGTTACGCCATCATCTGCAACAAACAGAATGGCCGCGAATGTCGTAGCAGAAATGGAGGCTGCAGATCGATGGCGTTACGCTTTTGAAACAGGACATATCCACGGCCCCACGCTGCTCCTATTCCTTCGTTGCCCTTTAATGAGAGCAATGCCTTCAACAAATGACCTTCACGCTCATGCGGTGGAATATGTCTCAATCTCAAATTGATGCGTCCAACACTTCAATCTTGTTAAATCAGGTTTTGTTTTGTCAGAAAATTTGCTTAAATTTCTATATTTTAAGACTAGCTGAAAATGTGGTCACTTGCACTAAATTTTCTGACCCTCCATGGAAGGTATGTTGGAGAGGTGGCTTCTTTGCCTTTTTTCGTTTTTGTATATGCATCACACACCCACATTACAACAATGTTCCTATCTAGTATGTTTTACTGTGACTGAATCAGATTTTCAGTTGTTAATATTGATAGCCAACTTGGATGAACCTCTGGAGATCCCTGTGTTGTATGATTGGGTTATGTTGTTGGTCTCTATCACAGGTGATATTTGGATCATGAAAGGTGAAGGTATTCAATTTAGACTCCAATGCATGCAACATGTATTAACACAGTGCTTGTTTTGTATGTAGTCTAGGACTGCAGGAATTTTGGTGGACTTCTTAGAGCCATTTTCTGTATATGACAATGTCAGATGGGTGTTATTATCACCCACATTTTATAAATAGCCAATTACGTAATTGTAACTGTTAAAGTTTTAATCATCTAGCACATTCCTACAAAGGTTCAAAAATTTATCCTGGCAAATATTGGTATCATATCAAACATTGTAGTTCTGTCTACCGTTTGCTTTGCAGCTCTGTTTGTGTTTTCTTTTGTTTGTTTTCTGAGACAATGGTTGACACAGTTAGTGGGTTTGTGTTTGAGCCCTAAGTTGGTTGGATCCCTTGCTGGAGAATTTAGCCCAACCTTTGGACTTGGGTGTCATTATAAGCACGCGTTAGCATTTGAGCCCTAAGCCTACATATTCAAAATATTAAGTAGATGGCATACCACTCTACGTTCAATTCAGTTCATAAAGAATCTCAACCTACAACTTCAATATGGGTTCTGGCCACGGGAAAGTTTAGGGGCTCTTCATCCCTAAATAGGGATTGTTTTGGTAATCTTTGTCCCAAATCAATAGTCCAATCAGTAAACATTATGTATTAACTTCCTCTAGATTTAAAATTTTAGTAAAAGTTCTTAGCCAATTTGTTGCAAGTTTGCATGGATTCATTGGAATTTTTTAATCATTGTTATCTTATCTATGTAATATATGTTTTGATGATTTTCCAACTAATGAAAATTATGTCTAATATGGGATTTTATATAATCCTCTTTGGATTTAATCCAATTGTAAATTGTACTCAATATTTAGGAACCAGTTACCTTTACAATTGCTTACAATTGTTTCCTTTTGGCATTGCTGGTGATTCATCTCACTTGAGTTGCCTTTGTTGACTAGCATAACATTTTTTTTTGTGTGTATTTTGATATAGAAATTTTTGTGGGTATGATAGGTTAGGTTGGAACAGAAGAATGTATGGTGCTAAGCATTTTATCTATTTGCAAGAACTAAAGTGTTATCTGAAAATATTCAACATTGTGGTTTGTGCATTTGGATGGATAATCTAGATACTATCTTAGACCTATGTAAATATAGGTCTAAAATGGTAGAAAGGAGAGAAAAAGTCTCCTCGTGAGATTTTGAAGCAATAAAATGTAAAAACTAAGTTCTATGACAACATCAAGACAATGGTTGCTTCATTTCACTTCACTTCACAGGCTCGTTCATTCCTCGTCTATCCAAATTGCCAAGGCTGACATATTTCTTTAGTTTTGGTGAAGTAAGATTTCTTTATGCTTTTGGATTGGATTTTGAAGAGTTAGTATCTATCACTACTTTATTAGATCAACTTGGTGACACGAGGTACACATGTTGACCTTTTGATCTTGTGCATGTTGTAGCATAGAAAATACCCTATAATTTACAAGTGTATCTTTTTATTGAACCTTTTCTTGTTTGTAATTTGTAAGATTTTCATTTGGTGAATAAAATGAAAGCCAATGATACCATTCATTATTTCTCATATTTTTAGACTTCAAATCATAAATTATTAGTATAAACCCAAATTCATGGAAATGCAATCAAGACTTCAATGAAACCATAGCCAACCCCCACTCAATCACACCCTCCTAGGCCTCTAGAAACCATTTCCCCAAATGACACAAACACTTGACACCATTAAAACACAATGGTCACACATCACATTCACTTTCCAATGCACATCATAAACCAAGATCTCACAAATGCAACATATGGTCTAATGCACTAATAATGGGTCTTAAAGAATGCAACATTAATTCCAATCATGGTCAATCATCCAACAAACATAAAGTGAATCTATCTCAACAATGCAGAACAATATTATTCTAACTACTAGTAGCAGTTACTAATATGATCAAATGATATAAGTGTCCATGAGTATCAATATTTTAACTAATAATTGTCAAGACTTATTTTAATTTCATTTAATTAAAATAATTGCCAACAACATGCAAATGAATACAAATTAAACACAACAATTATTTACACTATTTACACTTATGTAGATTTTATTTATAATCTAGACAATTTTATAAATACTATTAAATATAACTGTATAAGCAAGGCTAAAAGCCTATAATATTAGAATGCTATAAATATCTTACACTAGTTAGAATCACAAGATACAAAACCCGAAGCTACAATGAAAGAACCTTGTTCTAAGTTTAGCTTGAGAGGAAAGAAATATAGAAAAACAAAACATTCCTATAGATCTAATATCTTCATCAAATCTACCACACTTTTAACCACATGAATATGATAGGATCAGCACAAAATGAATTTGTTGAGAAGGCTTTAGAAGCTACCAACAATGCAAAATGTGAAAGCATAGACAGGGCACATAGACTGATTGGTAGAATGCCTCAAAGAGAGTCATGTGATGGAAAGAAATGATCATAGGATATGCACAAAATGAATTTGTTGAAAAATCTCAAAAGAACCTAGTTTGAAAATATAGAGTTATTGGTTGCGCAACTAATTGTTTTAATAGAGACGAAATGGGTGAGAGGTAGACAGTCACAAAATATTCATATCTCAAAAATGACAAACTAGGTATGACTAATTTTTGGATATGATTTAGATATTCAGATCATGCACCATATATAAAACAATTAGAAAAATTCAGTTCTTAAAATAAAGTTATGGCTAATGCAATAGATTGCTAAAACAGAGACGAAATGGGTGAAAGGTAGACAGTCACAAAATATTCATATCTCAAAAATGAGAAACTGGGTATCACTAATTTTTTGATATGATTTAGGTATTCAAGTTGTACACCATATTTGAAACAATTAGAGAAACCCAGTTTGTAAAAATAAAGTCATGGCTAACACAGTAGACTACTAAAACAGAGACGAAATGGGTGAGAGGTAGACAGTCAAAAAATATTTATATCTCAAAAATGAAAAACTGGGTATGGCTGATCTTCGGGTATGATTTAGATATCCAGGTCATACACCATATATCAAAAAATTAAAGAAACCCAGTTTGAAAAATAAGGTTAGGGATAACGCAATAGATTGGGTTCAGAAAATGTAGAAGAAAATTCACAGAATATTTCACTAAATCTTATGCAACAATAAATCAGTTTCATATCTCAGTCCATACTTGGAATATTGCTTCAATCACATCTTCACAAATTTCCTAGCTCACATCCATTTTTCCCCAAGTCTGTTCTTCTGGAAACTATGGTTTATGGTGCCAAAAGAAAAATGAAAACTTCCTGAGAGAAAGAGAGAGATCCCCAAAACATAAAACATATCCTCCATTTGAAATGCACGCTCCTCCTCAAATTATGTCTTGAGATTTCAAAAATAAAGTTGAGCATGCATAACCACCCCCATAATTTCTTCTAGAAGATTCTCTTTTTTTTACTTTCTTACAATTTGCTATTTTTAACCAAACAATAATATTATTGTTTGTTGTAATGGGACCTTATGTCATCTCCGTTCAACAGTTGATGCCTCATACCTGCAACCTACAGCAACCAAAAAATGGTCGAACATATAGATGTATATATAATCATACAATCAAACACACCGTGAAAGGAAATCGCAGCATAGCAGGTACTCAAGCATGAGTAATGCGACACTGTTCCTCTCACAAACACACGTCAAACAAGTAACCACATCATGCATAATAATTAGTATCTGATTGACTAGATAAGAAACATCATCAGATAATCATGTGATGCACATAATAAGATTGATCAACATAATCAATTAAGTCCATAAAGTTGTCATAACATATTCATAACTTAAGTAAATATCAGTGTTGCAACAAAGATTATCAATAAAACATACTAACTGTCATATGAAACAACATGAGGATAATCAGGAATGTCACCAACATGAATGTAGTATCTACCAACATCATATAACATACAACATCAACTGTCTGACATACCCTAAATATTCCTATTATTTTACCTTCACTTTCATGCTCCTTAGCCAGACCACCTGCACATCCAAGGTGAGAATGGAGGGGCACTACACCCACCTTAAAGTGATCGCTCCTGCTTTCCGGTAGTAATCACATTTAAGGTAAGGTTGAAAACACATGAGGGAACAAGAGCTTTTGCAAAGCCCATGCCCCAAAGTGATACATGCTTACAATTGCTGAATTATTCCCAACAATCACAATAGAAACACATCAATATCATTTGTTAAGAACCATTAATCAAGAATATACATGTATACGAATGATCATGGAGATCAAAACAAACTTCGGTTAGAGAATCTAAGTTAAAATAACAACCAAATCAATATAGAAATAAGGCAACATGTCTTTCAAACAAACTAAGGCTATACTTATGAATTCAGAACCGAGTATAGCCGTGAGATTATACTTCAGTTATCTCATAACCGAGTGTAACTACAAGGTGAGATAAAAGCATTCCAAAGTGCATAGCAACATATTTAGAGTATTGCAAAAGTTTGTTACAACAATTTCACAACACAATACATGATCACATCATGACACAAAGTGATTCTACTAGTCAAACATCAATAAAAAATTATCCCTCTCTTCATATATGGACTAGGTCCATTTTCTTGTTTTCTTGTTTTCTTGTTTTAGGGATGCACGATCCTTATCAAAAGTGTATATTTGTTGTCATCATCTGTTGACTAATAGAGCCACAAATACAATAGAAGAATGAAATCATGAAAAATGAGAGAGGAGACAAAAGTGACATAGGACCACAACATGGAAGGATGCCCCCAAATCACCCTCCACAACATTATGCCCCCAAGGCACAACAAACAACAATTGCAACAAGAGAAGTGTACAAGAATAGAGAAACAAATAGAAGGAATGTCATAGCATACGCGGTCCCCTTGTATCCTTCACCTTACAAGAGTATCAAGGGTCATCCAAGGAGACCTAAACAAACATTTAACACCACACATGAGAACACAACACAACAACATATATATACCTAAGAGGAGGCCAAACTTGTGAGCATCTTGGAGAGTTGCTCCATCAAATGTGGTGGAATGGGTGAGAAATTCATACCTGCAGTCGCGTGGTGCTTGATTCACAAGATTTTGTATGTTTGAAATCTTTTGATGCCTGTGGGGAGGTGAATCATTACCTTTTTCGATAGACTTTGATGACTCATGCATTGTTCTTTTTCTTTCTTTGTTTAAGCATTCTCCTACATGGATAACTTTTTCAGGGTTATCCTTCTCCATCAAGATGTCAACAATCTTTTTATTAAGTAAAGAACTGCGGTCGAGGAGATTAGAGGAGGATGATGATTTCATGGGATCTTTGTTAGATGCCAAGGTATCATTTGATGAATAAGTGTTTCTCTCAAAATATGCTTCTACATTTAAACAATAAGAAAAACCACGATTGTAATGATAACGGGGCCAATTGTCATAAGCTCCCATGAATTCGGCTAATGTTTCATATGTTGAAAAAGTATCTAATGGGACATTTCCTAGTGGACAGTCTATGTCTATCATCTCAAGATATATTGAATTGATTGTTGGACTTGTTGATATTGTGTTAACATTAAGAATAGGATGATGGTAAGCTTTGGTAGGCTTCAAAGGATAGTATCCAATACTAGCTGAAGAGCTATGTGTAACAACTTCTAAGGGTACTTTGATTCCTTGTTTTATGCCACAACCATTACCTACGTAGTTACAATTTTTGCAAAGGATTTGAAATCCATGACCATAGAGAGACACCATCTCTTTATAAGAAGGCGAGGCCTCATATGTCTCATATTTTGTAGTGTAAATAAGAGTATTGTCTTTATTTGTTACTAAAGAGACTTTAGGTTCCTTAGTATTTCCAAAGATTTTTTGGATGAGATCGAGGCAACTTTTGATGTTTCAGGGTTAGCAAGTTTATATTACCCCATAAAGCCATGAGTAAAATCTAATGAACCCCAATCGTCACCAAGAAGTGCATTCGATGGTGATTTAAAATCTTGCACAACATTATCTGTGGCAAGATGTATTTATGAATCAACTTTTAAGTTATCGAGAGGTTTCTAAATGATAGCTTATTTTTGCACCTCAGCTTGTAAACAACTTTCCAAATTCGGGTCCACTTCAATGGTTTGAAGTTTATTTGCACAAATAAACTTTATTGATCAATGAAGGGTAGACGAAACTACCCCCATGGCATGAATCCATAGTCTACCAAGAATGATATTATATGAAAGTGCACTCGGCATGACATGGATAAGGGTAGATAATGTCATAGAACTAGCCTTTACAATTAAAGTTATGGTACCCAGTGATTGTCTACCAATGTTATCAAAGCCACGAATGTTATGTTTATCCGATTTTATTAAAGATGTGTGTATCTTGATTTTATGTAGCAAATCAATGCCACAAACATTGAGACCCGATCCATTGTCAATCATAGTTCACTTTACCAACTTTTTATTTATTATGACAAGATTACAAGAGGGTCATATTGGTTTTGAACTTCAATTGATCGTAATTCGTGTTGTTGAAACAGAATATCTATTTTTGTTGCATGTATATAGTCTAACAAAGTTGCTACATCATTTGGCTTAACAACAGGTGGTACAATCACCTTTTGTAAAGCTTCTTGGAGCATTATGTGGTATGAAAGAGATGTTTGTATGAGTTCCCATAGAGAGATCTTAGCGGGAGTAGCACAAAGCTGCTTAACAAGGTCATAATCTCAACCAACATTATGAGTAAGACAAGGTGGTTGAGGAAGCATAGGTTGAGAAGTTGGTAAAGTGATCGAAATGTTTGACTGTTGTTTACTTTGTTTATTATTTCATGTATTGTATGTGTGAGCAACCACATTGTAGTTGGGTTGTTGTGACACATTTTGATACACTTTGATTTTGACTTGTTATATGCTTAGCGTAGTTATAAATGTAACGAAGAGGTCGAGAAGAATTCAGAAGATCTCTTATAGTGAGCACCGGTTTCATTTTTTCTTGAGGCACATGCGAGAACGCAGGTGGACAACTATTTTCGATTTCACAGGGTGTTCTTGAGACCTTGGAACATAAATTGTGTTTACTAATCTTTGAAGGAACGATGGTTTTGGAGTCGCAGTGGAATGTTCCATAGAGATAAATTCATAAAGGGCTTCATCTAGCATATCAGAATCATCACTACTAAATGACTCATCATATGCATGAAAGTTTTGTAAAAAGAGATCAAACATTGTGACATATTCTACTTTATCCAAGAATTGAAATTCACAATGTCCAATTGTAAAAAGTATGAATTTTGGAATCAAGGATGTGAAATGATGCAAGATTACTATGAAAAATCAAATTTCATGAATGTTTGATGCAACTAATGCATGAGAATTTTTAAAACCCTAATGCAAAATTTTACCAAAATGCAAGCTTTTTGAAGGCCTAAATATGCACCTTTTTCAAAATTATGCAAGATTTTCAAATGAATATTGATAAATATGTAATAAATCAATGCAAGATCTTATTTGAATAGTCAATAAGATGTAAATGCTTGAAGCTACTTGTTCACAAAAATGTTTAGTATGAAAAAGGATAATGACAATAACTAGAATATGAACTAGATCAAACTCTTTTCAATATAACATTCAAGGAAAAGGTTGAGCCAAATCACTACCAAATGAAGGAGAACTTAGCTACTGACCTTGAACTCCTATATATTATGGATAAGATTTAACTTAGTCTTTTTCTCAAAACCCTAGGATAACAATGCATTAAAACCCTATTTTTACAAAGATTTGCTTATAATGGAGAATATACGACAGAAACCCAGAAACTAATTGCACAGGGATAATCAGGGGAATGATAAAACCTATCTCCAAAAAGAAGAGGTATCAAAGGACCTCGGTGGTACCACCCATGTCTTGACTGAAGGAATTAGCCGAAGGTGCAAATTGGAAAGTTGCTTTGAATGTTGTCTTGATGCCAAATCCAAACCCAGAAAAGGCAGAAGGACAAAGGCGGTTCCAACCACTTCCTTGATGAGGGAATATCCTGAAACTATCTTCAAATCCTGAAACCTTGATCTGTATTTAGTCTTCCTATAGCTCTGTATTTTCTAAATCTCACTCCTGTAACCTGCACATAAGAAGATAAAAGAGGGTTTGGGGGTTATGGTGTTTAGGGGCTTGCCTCGGTCAAATCCCAGAATAGCATTCAAGCTTCCCAACACCATTTGATTAATAGAGAGTGCTTACCCTCATGGGGCATAGGATGAAAACAATGATAATGTGATGATTGAAATGATGAGAAACAAACAATGATATCACCTATGTGATGCACCCTTAGAATGATGAAGATCCTTCAACTCCTAAGGAAGGATAGATGATAGCTTCATATCTGCAACAACACACAAATATGCTCTATAATCACAATGACTACTCTTGATGCTCTTTACTTCAAATTTTCAAGTTAGCTATCTCCATCTAGGTTAATAATGAACTCAAAAGCACACTTATATATGCTCTCCCCCTTACAATTGACAATTCAAACCAAAAGAGGCAACAAGGAGAAACCTCTATAGAGGTGTAAGGCCAACATACATTTGAATTTGATCCAACCTAAAGGGAGGGACCTGGGCAGTACCACCTTGGTCCTTTAGCCCTGTTTACGTCTAGGATAAGCAAAATCAAGTGGTCCACATTCAAATTCCATCTTGATGTCGGGCAATTCTGCATCGGGAGAAACGTTTTGAATATATAATGCAATTAAGGGACCTAGGAGCCAAACAAGGAGGTAAAAAGACATGTGGGCACTTTTTACTCCCTAACAAGTCCAAGGGTCTTATTTGGAAACTTTTCATTCTAGGTCTTATGGGTCTTACCATGGGTTATCCTCTAATTTACTCCTTGATTGGCTACCAAATCTACTAATAAGTTCCCCTTTCTTTTCTTCTAATATGATCAAAAGAGATATCTTAAAAAAATTTCACTAGTTCCTTAGCCTCTAAAAGAAGAGTATCCAACATACATGAGATGTAACTTTGCTTCTTCATATAATTAATAATGATCTCATAATCTCCCTCCACTCTAAGATGCTTCCAATTCTTTTTCATAGTTGTCCTAAGGCCCCACAGCATGGCCCTTTCCTAAACCACATTGTACATGAAAGGAAAAAAGAATATAACTTTGCTCATGCTCTTTCTAGGAAGCCTACTCTATTTCTACTTCTACTATTTCTACTAATTAGAAGATCTCTATTATGGCAGAATAAGTTAAAAATGCATTTTCTACTGATCTCTTAGATGGGGATGTGAGACAAGATTGATTTGTAGTAGCATATGCTTTCATTCTCTATAAAAATAGAATCTTCCTAGTTCTTGAATCCTGAATGAAAGAGAAGATTTTAAGGGGTTTTCATGATGCATCGTTAGAAAAACACATAAGATTATACAAGATCTATAGGAAAATTAGGGAAAGGTTTTCATGGAAGGGCCTAAAGAAGGATGTTCTCAATCACTTTATGGAGGGGCTAACTATGTATGCACAATTCTTTTTCATTCCTTCATATTTCAAAGCACATTGGGTGGTAGATTTCTTATTCAGAGATGTTTAGGCCAATGGATTACATAAAAATATCGTTAGTGATCAAGATAGTAGATTTTTTAGATCCTTTTTGTAAGAATTATTTTATTTGGCTAGGATAAAACTCACTCTTTCCACAAGCTATCATCGACAAATAGATGGACAAGTAGAAATAGTGAATAATTAGGTTGAAGGCTACTTGAGAAACTATGATACAACACTACCCACCACATGTCCATCAGTATATCTCCATCCATTGTATTTTATGGTTATGATGCATTAACCTTCACTAATTCAATATTCATAGATATCCTGGTGTCAATAGATAGTGACTTAGTGAAGTATAATTATGACATATTGAGATCACTCAAAGAACACCTCCAACAAGTTCAGATCAACAAAAAAATATATGCAAATCAAAACTGCATAGATAGGTCATTTAAAGTGGGAGATATGACCTTCCTCTAAGATTGCAAACCTTATATGCAAACCCCCATCAAAATTAGTGGAATTGAAAATCTCAAACAATGCTTCGATTTCCCTTACAAGATCTTGAGAAGAGCTGGTGAAGTTGCATCTGGGTTGAATTACTAGAATATAGTAGGATTCATAATTTTGTCCATGTGTCTCACCTCATGAGATCCCTTGGACAACATATCACACTACCGGTGGATTTTCCACCATTGGATGATGACCCTACCATCATAGAAATCACAAGAGCATCATCCAATATTGAAAAGAGAGTAAACAATAAGGTGGTAGGGAAAATCACACAGGCCCTATTGAATCCCCATGATCACATTTGCACTTATTACATTTATCGAACTTAGCAAGGGAGAGGGATTTCAACTAAATCTTCCACATCAAACATCCTCATAATAAATAGAATCATCAACCTTGGCATAAAGAGAAACTTTGACCTTAAGTACCTTTGCTATCATTCAAGCCTCTGTGCATGCAACTTGTTGTTCCTTCAGTATGTGAAAATACTCGAGGTAGCAATTGAAGAAAGACAAGTCATGCAAATTTTGGAAATATTGACAGAAATATGAAGAAATATTTCCCCACACATTTACTAATCTAGGATGATGAAAATTCAATTAAAAGAAGGTACAAAACCAAAGAGTAAAAGATCATATGTATTAAACCCTAACATGAAGACAAGAGTCAAAGCAAAGTTGGATGATATGTTGCAACTGATATAATCAAGTACATAGAAGATGCTAAATGGATTGACCCTATGGTTGTGCAACATAAGAAAAAAGTGAGATGAGGATTTGCATTGACTTTAGGGAACTAAATAAGGCTTGTATCCATGATTCCATAGATTTCTTAGTCTTATGGATGTCATTAAAAGCTTTCATTTTATTTCATTTCAATTGAAGGGCTCCTTCACCTTTCCATACACATGTCCCCATGTTCTCTCCATTAGTTTCTCTATAACCATTGCTTTATTTTCTCTTATATTGTCCTTAGTAATATTTGGGCATTATACTCATGGGATCAACCCTGCAATTATAGACTTGGCCCTTTCATATTCAAATTTTGGCAAACTTCTACCTATTCAATTACACAATATTCAATTTGCTAATGTATGAATCCCAACATTTCAAAAAAAAACAAAATATGAATCACCTAAGAAGGTTCGAAATTTAAAATACACATTGGGTTATGACTTGCACGTGTGACACCATTCAAAAATTGATTTCTATTCACTCCTTTGAGCCACCAAGTCTAGGGCCTAAGTGTGAGAATATTCACTATTTTTGTATCCTCATGCTTGGAGACATGTCAATAAATAAAAGTTGATTACATATAAATTCCCATTGTTTATAGCATAGACTGGAATTAGTTTTCAATTTAAAATATCATTAACACTTGTAAGGAGTGGGTTCATGTGCAAGTTGAAACACACACTGTGTATTTCAACCTGCAATTTTCTTCATCAACATTCTACTATGTAAAGTATTTGTTCTTTTAATGTACAAATCCTAACATTTAAGAGAGAAAAATATGAATAACAACAATGATAAGGGTGAAAGCAAGAAGATGAGTATAGATTTCATGGAAGTGTTCCGCATATGGAAAATTTTGGTTGGAACAAGAGCTTGAGCCTAAACAGGTGCCCATTTAGAAACGGGCACCCATTATGAAATGGATGCTAGTAAATGGAATGGGTATGTACCCATTTGAAAACAGGTACTCATTTTTGAAAAGTATATATATATTTTTAAAAATAGGCATGTGGCTTCATTTTAACAGCCATAGGCCGTGAAACAGTAGGAGAGGAGATACCAAGAATGGGTACCCACATCACCTGACCCCACCACCTACCTCCAAAACCTCCTCACCTCCTCCAGATCGGCTATCAGCTGTCCCAAGTTGGTTGCCCATAATTTTCTATTGTTTTTCATTGTTTTTTGTTTTGTTTTTGTTGCTTTTTATTATTTTTCACAATCTTAAATTATAAATGTTAAACCCTAAACTAAAAACACTAAACCCTAATTTATAAACCATAAACCCTAATTCATAAACACTAAACCCTATTTCATAAACTACCTAGGTCTTATAGAACTTCTAGGGTTTATTTTATATAAGCTTAACAATAAATCTTTAGCAATGATATTTCAAAATCATTTGAAATTTCTATATAGACCTCAAGAACTTCTTATACACTATAGCCATGTTCTTAGTCTTCATGGATTTCAATGTTCATGATGAGTCACATAGTCCTAAAACCATTTGTAAAACTCTTTTCATGAGGGCTTAGAACATACAAACACCTTCTATATATTAAATTTGATGGACACTTGTATAAGAATATAAAATTTAGACAATTGTCATAGGTTAGTCCTATGGGTTAAAGAGTCAGGGAGCTATGAGAATGTGCACATTCATATGACATAAGGTATAATAGAAACTTATCAAGTTTTAAGGATTGTCATACCTACCACTAAGAATGTCAAAGTTACCCTAGGAAAACAACTAACTCATATCACTTCATAACATTTTATCAAGTTTAAGGATTGTCATAACAACCACTAAGAATGTCAAATTTACCCTAGGAAAACAACTAACTCATGTCACTTGATAACCTAGAGGGTTGTTATCTAAGGTCAATTAGGATCACTTAACAAATGTCAAGACCCAAATCATCTAATAGGATTGTCATTAGGATGGGGAACAAAGAAGATAGACATAACATGATAAGGTAGTTACCAAGGTCCTAACAAAGTTCATTGCACCATAATCTAAATCTTAACACTGCCTCAACATTTATATGACCTAGAAGGACTGTCACATCTAGCAAATCTAATCTCTTGTCCTTGCTATGGACTATTATGCATGATCATCCAAAGTGGTTGTCACTAGAAGAACAGGACCATAGGACTACCACAATAAGGATATAGTTGTGTTGCTCACAACAAGAGAGGACAATCATCCAAAACTAAGAAGAGAAGAAAATTAACAATTAAGAGACTATCATTAACGGTTGTCATGAGCATGTTAATGGACAATTAGTTTTCGTATTAGTCATAACACTATCCTATTATTTACACAAAAGAAGATATAGCAATGAGAGGATAGTCATTGGAAAACCTATCTCAGTCCTAGAGTCAAGCACAGTCCCATCACACCACTAGATCTACCCCTTCCAAGGGACAAGCATTTCAACCATACAATCGAAAGAAAATGATATGTATCCTACAAACACAATCATTTGGTCATGTTGTAATCCTCTCTCCAAACTATGCAGGATCAGAATGGTGTTTGGATGAGCTCCACTTGGTGTCTGGTAGGTGAAATCAGCAGGTGAGACTACTCCTTAGACAGTGCAATCAGCAGGTGAGACTACTCCTTAGACAGTGCAAGACGACTGGACGGATCTCACCCATTCATTTTATTCCTTGTTTTTCTCACTCTTTCACCGTTTCTTCACATGCGTTGTTCTCCTTCCAGCTATTTTTTTGGTGGGTACTCTCCTGAGGTGCCAAAATGGCTGGAAATGTTGTCTCGTGCCATAAAAAAATCACCCTAGAAAATTTTCTAAACTCGTCGGTTGTTCTCACGTCGGGGAAAATACCGTGTCAGAAAAATAAATATACGGAGTGTAATTTTTTGGTATGTGTTTTGGAATACAAAGGAGAGTGATATATTTTGCAAAGCCCCATTAAGAATGTTTTGGGAATTTTGTACTGCAGTATTGTATTGGTACATTCTCCTTATTAAAAACTCCCTTAATATTATCACCTAAAATTTTGAATTTGGATTAGTTACTTTCCACCTACATTAAATGTTATCAATAACTATGTAATAGAACTAATAGCATTTAAAATCATTTTAGACGTGCAAATGATGATTAATTATCACCTTTGCAATTAGAAGTGTTTATGTTGACACTAGAGTTTGCAACACTCATAGCCTTATAGCAACTAAAAAGGTTTCACAAAACAAAGAGAACTAGAGACAACTAAAATCATTATCATAAATAAAACATAAATTAAAATAAAATAAAAACATTAATATATCATCACCATGAATGGTCATGTCCTTTGTGAGAACTCCAATTCCTTTTGAGAGATGAGTATCACAATTCATTGAAGTCTTGATTGTATTTCCATGAATTTGGGTTTCTACTAATAATTTATGTTTCGAAGTCTAAAAATATGAGAAATAATGAATTGTATCATTGGCTTTCATTTTATTCACCAAATGAAAATCTTACAAATTACAAACAAGAAAAGGTTCAATAAAAGATACACTTGCAAATTATAGGGTATTTTCTATGCTACAGCACGCACAAAACCAAAAGGTCAACATGTATACCTCCTGTCACCAAGTTGATCTAATGAAGTAGTGATAGATACTAACTCTTCAAAATCCAATCCAAAAGCATAAAGAAATCTTGCTTCACCAAAACTAAAGAAATATGTCAGCCTTGGCAATTCAGATAAAGACAAGAGGAATGAAAGAGCCTCTAAAGTGAAGTGAAATGAAGCAAACATTGCCTTGAAGTTGTCATAGAACTTAGTTTTTACATTTTATTGCTTCACAATTTCCGGAGGAGACTTTTTCTCTCCTTTCTATCATTTTAGACCTATATTTACATGGGTCTAAGATAGTGTCTAGATTATCAATCCAAATGCACAAACCACAATGTTGAATATTTTCAGATAAGACACTCTAGTTCTTGCAAATAGATAAAATGCTTATCACCATACATTCTTGTGTTCCAACCTAACCTATTATACCTACAAAAATCTCTATATCAAAAAACACACAAAAAAAAAATGTTATGCTAGTCAACAAAGGCAAGTCAAGTGAGATGAATCACGAGCAATATCAAAGGGAAACAATTGTAAGCAATTGTAAAGGTGACTGGTTCCTAAATATTGAGTACAATTTACACTTGGATTGAATCCAAAGGGGATTATATAAAATCAAATATTAGACATAATTTTCATTAGTTGGAAAATCATCAAAACATGTATTACATAGATAATGTAACAATGATTAAAAAAAATCCAATCAATCCATGCGAGCTTCAACAAATTGGCACAAAACTTTTATTGAAATTTTAAATTTAAAGGAAGTTTATACATAATGTTTACTGATTGGACTATTGATTTGGGACAAAGATTACCAAAACAATCCCTATTTAGGGATGAAGAGAGCCTAAACTTTCCCGTGGCCAGAACCCATATTGAAGTTGTAGGTTAAGATTCTTTAAGAACTGAATTGAGCATAGAGTGGTATGCCATCTACTTAATATTTTGAAAATGTAGGCTTAGGGCTCAAATGCTAACCCGTGCTTATAATGACACCCAAATCCAAAGGTTGGGGTTAAATTCTCCAGCAAGGGATCCAACCAACTTAGGGCTCAAACACAAACCCACTAACTGTGTCAACCATCGTCTCGGAAAACAAACAAAAGAAAACACAAACACAGCTGCAAAGCAAACAGTAGACAGAACTACAATGTTCTATATGATATCAATATTTGCCAGGATAAATTTTTGAACCTTGGTAGGAATGTGCTAGATGATTAAAACTTTAACAGTTACAATTACGTAATTGGCTATTTATAAAATATGGGTGATAATAACACCCATCTGACATTGTCATATACAGAAGATGGCTCTAAGAAGTCCACCAAAATTCCTGCAGTCCTAGACTACATACAAAACAAGCACCGTGTTAATACATGTTGCATGCATTGCACTCAAAATTGAATACCTTCATCTTTCATGATCCAAATATTACCTGTGATAGAGAGACCAACAACATAACCAAATCATACAACACAGGGACCTCCAGAGGTTCATCCAAGTTGGCTATCAATATTAACTACTGAAAATCTGATTCAGTAACAGTAAAATATACTTGATAGGAACATTGTTGTAATGTAGGTGTGCGATGCATATACAAAAACGAGGAAAGGCAAAGAACCCACGTCTCCAACCTCCCTTCCATGGAGGGTCAGAAAATTTAGTGCAAGTGACCACATTTTTAGCTAGTCTTAAAATATAGAAATTTAAGCAAATTTTCTGACAAAACAAAACCTGATTTAACAAGATTGAAATGTCGGACGCATGAGTTTGAGATTGAGACATATTCGACCGCATGAGCGTGAAGGTCATTTGTTGAAGGCATTGCTCTCATTAAAGGGCAACGAAGGAATAGGAGCAGCGTGGGGCCGTGGATATGTCGTGTTTCAAAACCGTAACGCCATCGATCTGCAGCCTCCATTTCTGCTACGACATTCGCGGCCATTCTGTTTGTTGCAGATGATGGCGAAACACTTTCAAAACACTGACATATCCACCGCACTCCGCTGCTTGTAAAAATGTTTGGCCCTGCAATAGGTATAACATCAAGTTTGCAACGATAGCTTTTCCCTCTGCCATCAAAACCTAACCCTAATGCTACCGTCCCCTCCTTCCTCTTCTCCACTCGCTCATCACGCACAAAACCTAACCCTAACCTCCACATATATATATATACACGTGGACACACTTAATACATTTGTATTTTTTTATTTGTTTTGGTTTTCTATGCGATATACGTATACATATAATATAATTAATATTGTATCATACATCTACATACATTTTTGTTGTGTATTTGTTTATTTTTCTGTTTGTTGTTTTCTTTTCTTTTTGTAGGGTGCACTCCTCTCACACACATATGTATATCTATATATATATATATATTTATGTATTGGTTCTTTATAGACTTAATACTTATATTAATAAATACTAGTACAGGTGTGTATTTTTAGTTTCTGCCAAAGAAACTATAGGCGAGGCCTGTTCCTAACTAGGTATTAATAATTCTTGAGAACTAAATATATTTTTCTATTTAAAAAATATTTACCTATTGCTATTGTATAGATGCAAATATTTTAACAAAACATATTTGAAAAATTATTTTTATTCAATCTAATTGGCAGAAAACTTTCACCCGATAAGGGCAATTATTGCGGATCATCAACGTTTAAATTATAAAGTTTTGTATGAATACTGGAAATAATTTCATGCATTGCTTTCATTTTCTAAAAAATTGTGCAAATATAACATATGCGTTAAACTCCTTAGGCAACCATTCTTCATATTTTTTTATGTTCTTGATACCCAAACATTGCAGAATCTAAGGCCATGACTATTTTCAAATGAATTTGTTTTGTTTATAGGCTGCTATTCCACTTGAAGTTGTGCAAATATTGTTGGCAAAAAAGTCAGCGTCCCCCTTCGGGATTCATGACATGGCTTAACCGCCTCCCGTTTGTCTTTATCTGGGATGGTAGCGGTTTCCTAAGAGGTGCGCCTTTTGGGAGAAACGGCCAGCTCAACTCCTTACAAGTGGTATCAGAGCCGGGTCACGGGTTCGAATCCCCTCGGGTAACGCTGAGGGGGGGATTGTTGGCAAAATAGTCAGCATCCCCCTTCGAGATTCGTGACATGGCTTAACCGCCTCCCGTTGGTCTTTATCCGGCCAGCTCAACTCCCTACAAACGTGAATATAACATTCTTCAGAAATGATGCAAGCTAGAAGGGGCTCTAACTTGTTTTTTAATGCAATAAAGTTAGGTCTGAAATGAAAAAACCCATGGAGCTTGACCAAATAAGAGGAACAAGCTAGAAGGGGCTCTAACTTGTTTTTAATGCAATAAAGTTAGGGTCTTTATCTGGGATGGTAGCGGTTTCCTGAGAGGTGCGCCTTTTGGGAGAAACGGCCAGCTCATCTCCCTACAAACGTGAATATAACATTCTTCAGAAATAATGCAAGCTAGAAGGGGCTCTAACTTGTTTTTAATGCAATAAAGTTAGGTCTGAAACGAAAAAACCCATGGAGCTTGACCAAATAAGAGGAAAAAAGTATGCTCATATCTATCATTACGTTATCTACCATCTTTTTAGATAATGCATTTAGGGCATATGTTTATCGGGCTTCATGCCTATAATACTTATTTTTTCTTCTATTTTACTTAATGGAATTCTAATTCTAGCTATTCTTCCATGCATAGAAGGATTTTCCTTTCATGTTTCCTTTAGATTCTAATGGGATGAGAATATTATTTTTTGGCCTCTGCCTATGTTTCTACCAAACTTTGTATGTATCATATTGTTTTCTGGAAACACATTTCTTATTGGTGTTTATTCCATTTCTAAATTTTTTTCTGGATGTTTTCTCTAGCTCTGAGATGAGCTAAAAGGAACTATTACCATTAACAAAACTGATAATACACACATCATTTTGTTTTATGGATATCTTTATATTTTTTTAATTTTCTCATTTACTTTAAAATTTTACCTTACTATAAATATTCCCAGATTTTCATCAATAAAATTTTACCCAAATATAAATATTTCAAAAATTTCAATAAAATACACAAACTAAATAGATAATCTTTTCACATTTACTTTTAATTATAATTTTAATCCCAAAAAATAAATTTAATTAAATTATTAACAAATTGCAGAACCTAAACCACTATTTTTTTAATTATCTATAAAATGTACAACCTGAACATCTGATCTTTAAGCTTTACTTTAAAATTACAGTTTTAACCCTAACATAAAAACATGTTAAACTTTTTTCATATTTTCTTTTTCATCTTACCCTAACACAAATATTGTTAAATTAACCATAAAATGCACAATCTAAACATATTTATTTAAAAATTTCCAAAACTACAATTTGAGTCATTTTGTGAAAATTATGGTATTAAGGTGCAAAGAATAGTTCCTTATACTCTTCAACAAAATGGGGGGGATGAACAAATGAATAGAACTATTTTAGAAATGGGGTTTGGTTGTTTCTTGTGCTGCATATATTGTGAATAGAATTCCAACTAAAGCCCTCCCATATATCACCCCTGAAGAAGCTTGGAGTGGTAGAAAGCCCCACATTAGGTATTTTAAAGTATTTGGATGCATTGCTTGGGCACACGTTCCTGATGAAAAGAGGAAAAAGTTAGAACCAAAGAGTCATAAGTGTTTGTTTGTGGGTTATAGTGAAGAATCAAAGGCTTATAGGTTATATGATTTGACAACAAGAAAGGTCTTTGTTAGTAGAGATGTAAAGTTTGATGAGCTTTCGCAGCTTATTCCCACTTCCTCTCACTCTACAATAGCAAATGTTTCTAATTTTTCAGATATTTTAGAAAGAAATGAAGCCAATATTGATGAGGATGAAGTGAGCACTACTGATGATGATAATACTATTGAAAATGAAACTACTAATGCTTGTAATCATCCATTTTTTGCAGGTAGTGATGATGAAGAAGGTGACATTTCAGCTAGACAAAAGACAAGGAGTGTTGAAGAAATATATAGACAAGGCTCAAAGATCCAAGGAGGGAATGGTAGTGCTCTCATGGCAAAAGTATTACAAGTAAATGACCCAATCTCATATGAGCAAGCTAGATGAAAGAAAGAATGGGAGAAATCCATAAAAGAGGAATATGATGCATTGATAGAGAATAACACTTGGGAACTTGTACCCCGTCCCCAAGGTAAGAATGTTAGTGGTTGCAAATGGGTTTACAAAACAAAATTTAAATCAGATGGTGCTATAGAAAAATTCAAGGCTAGATTGGTTGCTAAGGGGATCAATCAAAAAGAGGGTGTTGATTATGAAGAAACATTTTCTCCTGTCATTAAAGTGAATATAGTTAGAATTATTCTTTCTTTGGCTACAATTCTTGGGTGACATATTCATCAAATGGATGTCAAAAAAACTTTATTAAATGGAGATTTATATGAAGAAATATATATGGATCAACCACCAGGTTTTGTAGATCAGCAACATCCTAATCTTGTTTGCAGATTATAGAAGTCACTTAATAGTCTTAAACAAGTGCCACGAGCATGGAACGAGAAGATTGACAGGTATTTTCAACTTCATGTATTTAAGAGATGTAAGTCAGATCCAAATCTTTATGTGAAAAAAGTTTAAGATGATATTCTTCTTGTTGCAATTTATGTAGATGATTTACTCATTGCTGGACCGAATATTGCATTAATCAATGATTTAAAAATAGATCTTAAGAGGACATTTCATATGAGTGATTTGGGTGAACTAAACTATTTTCTTGGATTACAAGTTTGTAGATTACATGATGGATTGTTCATCTCACAATCCAAATATGCTTTGGACCTTTTAGAAAAGTTTAACATGCTTGAATGCAAGCCAGCATCTACCTCATTTCAATTCGGAGTCAAGCTTACTAAAGAATGTACTTCCAAGAGTGTAGATGCCACTTTATATAGATAGCTTGTTGGTAGCTTGGTTTATGTAACTCATACTAATCCAGATATTTATTTTGCAGTCAATCTAGTATCTAGATTTATGCAGGCACCTAAACAAAGTCATTGGTTGGCTGCTAAGAGAATTTTACGATACATCCATGGAACCATACACTTTGGAATCTACTATGGCTATAAGTTTTCAATTTCTTTGGTTGGATTTACCAAATCAGATTGGGGTGGTGATATAGATGATCAAAAATCTACTGGTGGTTATGTTTTCAATCTTGGATCAGGCCCTATTACATGGAGCAGCAAAAAAACAAACAACTACATCATTACCTTCATGTGTAGTAGAATATAGAGAAGCAAAAGAAGTAGGCAAAGAAGTAGTTTGGATTTGGAATCTTCTATTTGAGATTGGTTTTCTATAAAGTTCAGCCGGCACTGTGTATTGTGACAATCAAAGTACCATACAAGTTGCCAACAATCCAGTTTTTCATGCTAAAACAAAGCATATTGAGATTGATGTTCACTACATTCAGGATCTTGTTTAAGCATCTATTGTCAATCTTCAATTTTGTCCAAGTGAAGAACAAGTAGCTGATATATTCACTAAGAGTATGATTGAAGCCAAATTCTTAAAATTAAGAGGAATGTTTGGTATGTTAGAGGTGAACATTAAGGGGGGATAGTAGTATAATGTTCCCCTCCTTTGTATTTGCCCTCTCCTTTGTATTCTCTTTGTATTATTCTAGCCAATCTTAAGGGGGGATGTTAGGGATAGTTAAGATTGTCTAGAAAAGGACAAAATATTTCTAGAAGTCTTCCAAAAAATATTCCAGGTTATCTAGAAAGGAAGAAGCTTCCAGCTTTTTTAGAAAAGAACTTTCCAAGGAGAAGCTTCCAACTATTCTAGAAAGGAACATTGTAGGATTTTAGAGTTATCTAGAAAGCCAGAAGCTTCTAGGCTCCAAAGCTTCTGTAGCTATATATATGTGATTAGAGACAGTTGTTGGATATAGCATTTTAGATGTAATGCAAGCGAGATAAATATATTTCTAAGTTATCTAACTCTATTTTGCCCTGTTTTCTCTTAGTCTATTATTGTTGTTCTATTTTTATTGTCTTGGGGCTGTTTTTTACATGGAAATCCAGAATTTATTTATTGCTAGAAGAGAATGGTATCAAGGAATATGTGACCACTATTGTACCTGTACCTACAGATGCAACACAGCGCTTAGCATATAAGAAGGAAGATGCCAAGGCGAAGAAGATGATTCTTAATGGTGTTAAGGATCATATTCTTTCGCATATTGTAGAGTTATATATAGAGAAGACAATGTGGGACGCCATTCTAAATCTATACCAGAATGCTACCATTAAACGGAAGCTGATTCTCAGAGAAAAGTTAAGGAATACCCCGATGAACAAGGGAGAAGACGTTACAAGTTACCTCGCCAGGCTTAGACTTGTTAAGGATGAGTTGACAGCTATTGGAGATAAACCAAATGATGACAAGCTAGTACGAATAGCCCTGAATGGGTTTACTAAGTAGTGGGATGTCTTTGTTCAAGTTATTAATGGACGAGACACCTTACCAAGTTTGGATCGACTATGGAGTGACTTCACTTAGGAGAAGCTTAGACTAAGTCTTGTCAGTGGAACGAGCAGTAATAGTTAGAAAAGTGATTTGGAATAGGAAAACGTTACCCTAGCAGGAAAAGCGAAAGCGAAGAAGGGGTCTGGCAAAGGATCAAATCCAAAAAGTGAGAAGAAGAAGGACTTATCTAAGATCAAATGCTATGGCTATCACGAGTTTGGCCACTATGTTAGTGATTGCCCATAAAGGAAGAAAAATGAAAAGAAAGGGAAGAAGCAGACGGCAACTTCAGCAAATGTAGATGAGCTTTCTAGTAGAATGGAGGATGAGTTTGCGCTCATAGCTTGCCTAACTAGCTCAACCTCATAGGGTGTTTGGTATATAGACAGTGGGGCATCATTTCATATGACAGTGCAATCCAGTTGGGAGAGGGACTGTTCTATTTCAAAGGGAGAATGGCAAGCCTATTTCCATTCATGATGTGTTAAATGTGCTAGGCTTGGGCATGAATCTAATTTCCATATCTATCCTTCAGGATAAAGGATACAATGTACTCTTTAGAGGGGCGCATGTGTTAATCAAGCATAAGGATTGGAAATCACCCATAGCTATTGGAGTTAGGAGCGGCTGACTTTATAGGTTGCAATTTGATACTCCTAATGCACTAGTGAGTAGCAGTAATCCTAGAGATCAAGAAGAGCTATGGCATAGGAGGATGGGCCATATACATCATAGAGCATTCAAATTGCTTCATGAGATAGTGATAGGTGTTCCAGAGGTGAGCACAGAGCATGATGATGTATGTCAGGGATGTGTGTTGGGGAAGTTTGCGAAAGCAGCTTTTCCAAGGAGTGACACCAGATCCAAGGGGGTTCTTGATCTAGTAAATTCAGATATATGTGGACCAATGTCAATGAAGTCTCTCAGAGGATACGAGTACTCTGTTACTTTTAATGATGATTTCTCTAGGAAGACCTAAATATACTTCTTGAAGACCAAGGATGAGGTCTTCAGTCACTTCTAGGAGTCCAAAGCTCTTGTGGAGAATTCGACAGGTAGGAAGGCAAAGGTTCATCGATCAGACAATGGAGGTGAGTACAAAGGGAAAGAGTTCCAGGAGTTCTGTACCAGGGAAGGAATCAAGAGAGAGTGGATTGTTCCTTACAACCCACAGTAGAATGGGGTTGCTAAGAGGGAGAATTATTCTCTATCGGAGGTAGCAAGGGCTATGTTGTATGACCAAGATATGCCACTTTACTTATGGGTAGAGGCATGCAGTACAACAGTATACATATAGAATAGGGTTCCACATAAGGTATTAGGAAAGATGACACCAGAGGAGGCATTCTCAAGGAAGAAGTCAGATGTCAGTCACTTCAGGATATTTTGGAGTTTGGTATTTTGTCACATTCCAGGGCCTACACATTCCAAGTTAGATCAGATTACAGAGAGAGGGTACTTTGTGGGGTACAGTGAGACCTCAAAGGCATATCAATTATTTATTCCAGGGACCAGGAGGATTATAGTTAGGTGTGATGTCAAATTCATGGAGGACAAGGCATATAGGAGGTCCAGAGATTTGCCAGCAGATGATTAGAATGAGCAGCCAAAAGAAGCTCCAAGGATTGTTCAACCAAAACAGGGGCAGCGAAGCACCAGTACATTTACTAGTACAAGCACAGGCTTAGGTGTTGAGAGTTCACAGAGTATGGAGCAACAGATACAACAAATCCAAGAGATGCATCAAGAAGATATGGAGTTCGATATTTCATCTTCTATAGTTGACAGGAGGAACCATGAGATTTAATAGACACATAGGGATACTCAGGAGTTTGTGGGAGCTCCTAGGATGAGTAGTAGACAGCAGAAACAACCAGCCAGGTATAATGACTATGGCATTGGTTATTCAGTTGGTAGATAACGAGCCTTCCAACTATCAGGAGACTATACAGTAACAGGTGTGGCAAGATGTGAAGGTTGAGGAATATACCTCAATAGTGCAGAATGATGTGTGGGAGGTTGTACCTAGACCGACAGATAGGGCAATGGTTGGATCACATTGGATCTATAAGAGTAAGCACAGTGCAGATGGTAGCATCAAGAAATACAAGACAAGGTTCGTGGCCAAGGGGTTCTCTCAGAAGGAGGGAATAGACTATGAGAAGACATTCACTCCAGTGGCCAGGTATACTTCTATACGAGCCGTAATCTCACATGCAGCACATATGGGATGGCAGATCCATCAAATGGATGTCAAGATGGCATTTCTTAATGGTGAATTGGTAGAGGAGGTATACATAGAACAACCAGAGGGCTTTGTAACACACAGCAGTGAAACCCACGTGTGCAAATTAAAGAGAGCTTTGTATGGACTCAAGCAGGATCCCAGGGCATGGTATGAGGGCATTGATAGATACTGCATTGAAATCTTGAAGAGGTTTGAGATGCAAGATTGCAGAGCCATGTCTACACCTATGATCACGAATTGGAAGAAGGTAGACTCATCCAAGGAAAACGATGTAGACCCCACCTTATACAGGAAGTTGATTGGATCTCTCATGTATTTGGTCAACACTAGGCCAGATATATCCTTTGCAGTAAACTCTCTTAGTCAATTTATGGTTGAGCGGAAGAGAGTGCATTGGACAGTGGTAAAGCATGTGTTGCAGCATTTGTGTGGTAAAATTAAGTATGGGATCAGATATGCTCGAGGTGATGGTATCAGATTGATAGGTGATACTGATGCAGATTGGGCAAGTAGTACAGTGGATAGGAAAAGCACTTCAGGGTGCTGCTTTAGTTTGGGATCAGGAGTTGTCTCTTGGTACAGCAGGAAGCAAAACTTTGTGGCTCTAAGTTCTGCAGAAGCAGAATACATATCAGCTAGCATGGCAACATGTGAGGCTATATGGCTTCAGAAGTTGTTGGTAGCCTTGTTTGGTCAGAGGGTTGAGACTATGGTGATACACTGTGACAATCAAAGTTGCATCAGATTATTTGAGAATCCAGTGTTTCACGATAGGTCTAAGCATATAGACATTAGGTATCATTTCATCAATGATTGTGTACAGTGGAGGATTGTTCAACTATAGTATATACCTATAGATCAACAGGTAGCAGACATTTTGACAAAGGCATTAGGGAAGACGAAATTCATCTTCTTTAGAGATAAGTTGGGTGTTATGCAGAACACCTTCCTCGCTAAGAGGGAGTGTTAATTTTAAAGTAGCTCAGACAGGTGTTCTAGTCTCAGGTGGTGATTACAAGGCTAGAAACACAACTGGAATTTAATTATCTCCATACCTAGAAAATTGATTTCTCTAGAGACTTCTAGACATTAGGGTTTGTTAGAGTCTAATTAATCTTAGCCATTGATTGAGATTAAATCATGGCCATTGGTTTTCAATGAGAAAATTATAAAAGAGGATCAATGGGCATTTGGAGAGCACAGATCTGAAAAATATTTAAAGTGATAGCAAATCAATAAATTTGCAATAATAGAAAATAGATTTGTAGTGAGAGCAAGGGCGCAGTGATAGCGTTGGAGACAGCAACAGTGGAGTTTTTGAAGGAGAAATTGGGAGAAGAATTTTCGGAGGAGAATATTGCTAGAGCTCTGCCAGTAAGAGGCAAGCAGTTTATGTATCTCTTGATTTGTTGAAAATTAATAAAATTCCTCATCTCCAGTACTGGTTTTCCCTTCCAGGTTTTTCCAGGGACAATTTGTCCAAAATATTGTGTTCATTATTTTACATATTTTATTTTTCTATCTCCGTGATTATTTGTGAAGTTGCAGCTGTATTATTTTTCAATATTTGCTCTGAATTAATTTTTGGAGGTCAAATAATCTATATAAGATAGGAGATTAATCATCAATAGCTACAATAGAATTTTCACAGAATTGTCCATAGAAATACGAGATTTGAATGACAATTTTTATATTTGTGTTTACTTTTTAGTAAAGTTGTGCCCCTAACATGTAATTTGGATTTGTTTCGGGAGGAGCTGACATGGCTTTGTGATAGCCCTCGCAAGGTGAATTCGATAGCTGTATGAGGCACATTGGGATGGGAACTCCCGTAGAAGATCCAGTCCTTGCAAATCCTCCTGCACTATTTTTTATTGTTTGATTCTAGAATATATTTTAATACTACATTCTCATTTTACACTTGATTGTGCGGTCTGTAAAAGAATTTATAATGCATATATTCAAACTAAGATTACCCTATGCAGTGCCTATGGTTATGGCAGAAATCTAACATTAAATGTAGAATCCAAGTTTTTCAATTTTTAGTATTCAATGCAAATATTACAACACTGTCAACTCTAACTTAAACCCCAAAATTAACAAATTTCAAGATTATTATTAAGTTATTATATTATCAACATTGTTGCTAAAACTAAGCAAACACAACAAATTAAAACACAACTATTTATGAACATTTTGGCAGAAACTTCGCTACTTTGCAGCTCTTGTTATTAGATTTGTTTTATTTTTGTGTTATATAGTACTTATAATTTAATTGATATTATATTATATCAATATTGTAAGTTTGTGATATTGTATTATATATCCACATATACATTTTTGTTGTGTAATTGATTATTTTTGTGTTTGTTGTTTTCTTTTTCTTTTGTAGGGGGCACTCCTCATATATATATATATATATATATATATATGCTTTGGTACGTGTATAGACTTAATACTTATATTAATACATATTAGTATAGGTGTGTGTATTTTTATATTTGTTTTGTTTTATGTGTTGTATATGTATGTACTTATAATAATATAATTGATATTGTATTATATATCATTTGATTTATTTTTGTTGTTATATCTAGGTTTATATGTGTGGGGGCATTTTTTGTCTACGCCTGATTAAAATTTTTGTTCTTATTTCATGGGGTTCTCCTTTTTATAGGTTTGGTTTTACCTAATGCAATAGATAGGGGTCTTATCTTTTTGTTGAAGCCAATCAAAATATATATTGCCCACCCCGGCTGCTAGTATAGTTGTTGTCTGTTGCTCATTGTACTGCCTTTTGGTATGTATCGCCCCCTTCCCCTAGAACTCTAGATTCCAAAGATCCACTGGATAAGAAACTCCATTCTACACTGCTGCTGAGTCGTCGGACTCCTCCCCCAATTCTGGTTGTGGATTGCATCAGGGAAATTCTTCCTGAGCTAGGCAGATAGATAGACTCATTTCACGCTGCTAAGAAAGAGCAGGGAATAAAATTATTAGACCCATATATAGTAGTAGGGTAGCACTCCAGGTACTTAAAGTCCACCCACTACCAACCAACATACATCATCTGGCTGGGTCTTGCCGGTATCAACAACTGGATCGATCCCATGGAAACGGGAACAGCAACTCGCTATGGCTCTTGGTCCAAATAATGTCTGCCCCTATTCATCCATATCCATACACGGTTGCACGTGACAAGATGGGAACACAGTCCTAGACTGAAGTGAATAGATCAAATCGAGAGGTCATTCTGTCCCTTGTCCCCAATGGGAAGAAAATGGGTAATCCATTTACAATGTTACTCTGATCTGACCCAGCTGGCAAGCAATCCCAATCCGCTTTCGGCAAAGGAAGGAGATAGCACTTTTTTTGCTTCTCCACCAAGCATGGGAGTTTAGGGATCACTGTAGGTTGGTGGCCACTCGAGGAAACTCTGATTCGATCCGCTGGCTGGGAGGCACCTACCTCATCCCAATCGCAAGGAGAGGTTCACCATGATCTTTCTAGGTAAGGAACGAAGACAGTGCCTGGGCGAGGCATTCATGCATTCAACCTCTCTGCTGTGAGATTGAGGCCTATCTACAATACGAGAGATCGAGGGCTTCCTCGACTTCCTAAAGTCAATCAAGTTCCCCGACCGGCTGAGTACCCCTAGAGCCCTCTCCCTATCACCCTATCTATAGCTATTATAGAGAGGTGGGGGGTGCCCCCTACTATAGATAGGCTACCTCCACCTCTGCCTCTAAAGAAGTAGGGTAGGGGTAGGGGGTGGGGGGTTGAGTGATGAGAATTGGATTGTTCCGTCGAGAATTGGCTCCATACGCCGAACTCTTCGTGCCTTCCTATCTCCATACTTTTGCAGCTCTTCATCTTACCAGATTTGCAAAAGACTCGTGTGATAGACTCTCATCATTAGAGAAGTTGATCCAGAATCCATATTCCACTTCGTTTCGCATCCTATGTAGAGTAGATCATTTAGCACTTGCGGCACGAACCAATTTTTTAGCCATCGACCCTAGTATCATAGGCGACCGAATGGCCATCCCCTAGTTACTAGACCAACCTGCTATGATAATTCCATAAACACCTATGTCCAGATTTGATGATACCATACCATAATCAAAAGGTACAATGGCTCGAGCAACCGAACTGGGTATAGATGTCACCACTGGAGCCAGTCTAGAGAGAGATAAATTGGCACTACTTGGTGGAATAGGTTCTTCTATAGCTAATTTTAAACCATCTGCTAGAGGTTTTAAGAATCTGAATGATCCAACTACATTGGGACCCTTTTGACATTGCACGAAAGCAATTACTTTACGTTTGGCTAACACTGAGAAGGCTACTCCTGGTGGAAGTGGTATGATCATTTCAGGGATTTCTGCTAGAATAGCAATGTACGTTTCTAATTTCCTAATCACTAAGGGGTGATCATGCATGAAACGATGTCGACCCAAAGAATGGGACCTATTCTTGAGGGGAAAGGTGATTTCTAAAAGTCAACCCGCCCCCCACCACTATAGATGCAGGTGGGCTATAGCCGGCTTAGCCAAATTATTTTGGCTCTTCGAGGTCAGGCCGACCACTATGGATAGGGCATCGATCCCTCTCCTTCCTCCCACCCACGTTAAGAGAGAGGTTGGTGATTTGAGTGCCCCCATGGATCCAAAAGTCAGCCCCATGCTTTTGAATCAGCATGGGGAAAGCCCCAACTAAACTATAATTGGGGTGGGTGGGAGGAGAAGAGGTATAAGGCTTAATCGACCCCTACAAGCACTATATATCATGGGTTCGACCTGGTCATTTTTATTGCTGGCCGAGGAAGTTGCCCCCCTGATGAAAAATGGGGTGGGTGGGAGGGCTGCCGAGAAACCATTATAGCAAGGGAGGTTAAGTCCGAGGCACCATAGGGGGGAGATATAGGGTGGGAGGCTATGCGGGTGGGTGGGAAACGGCCCCTACAGGAATATATATTATTATGGGAGGATGCCTATGCAGGTGGGTGGGAAACAATAGTTGGGTGGGAGGCCATAGCCCCCCACACTAATCAGGTGTGGGTGGGAGGCCCAGGGGGGCCCTTACTTCCCACCCACCCGAGTGGCCGGTTAAATTGTTGGTGAACCCCATAATCTTTAATTCATTCAGAAGAGTGTCTCACCTCAACCGAAAAGATGCCTCCCACCCCCTCCCTATAGCCTATGCCCCCCACCCATCCCCTGTCACTAGAAGGGTGGGGGGCTTGAGGGTTTCCCGACAAACCCTCGGCATAGGGGTGGGTGGGAGGAGATAGTTGGGGGGTAGATTAATATAAGGTGGGTGGTTAAGTTGTTGCCAAACCCCTGGGAGGTTCCGACGATTCTATATGTAACATGCCAACTACCCCCCACCCACCCGTATAACCCCCCACCCATCCCCACACACAGCGTATAATTGATTAGGTTTACCAAGTTTATCCAGCATCAGAGTCAGATTGAGAGCCCCGGTCCTCTTCAGTCTAGGTATAGATCTATAAAGGGCCTGTAGGGGTAGAGGTAGTAGTGTGGATCAAGATCCATACCCCTTTCATATTGATATCGAGTAGGAGATTCACCAAGGTTTACCTTAACCCTTTGTTCTGAGTCCATTTCCTCTGTCGCTACTGGATGCGTACCAGTCCGGGGAGCCAAGTTGTGTTCATTTGTGCTCCCGCACTGGATAGGGGGTGTTTGGCGATGTGTATACATTTTCTGCTAATCGCCCTCGCGATTCCTTCCTTATGCTTAATTCTGATCTGACCCCATCTGCCCCTCCCCCTGCTCCTTCCCCCTCCCTACAACCTATTTATACCACAATAATAGCCCCCCCTTTAAGTTTTAGGGTCGGGGCCCCCAACCCGAGCTATAATGGTTTCTTGGGGACCCCCCCACCATACATAGTTCGGGTTAGGTGGGAGGCCCCTAAATGCCCCCCACCCCGGGCTATAATTGTTCTTAGAGGTGGGTGGGAGATATAGTTCTAGAAAAAAAATGAGCCCCCCACCCAGCCTGGGCGAATAGTAGGGGCCCCCCACTCGGCCCCTTTGGCAGGGGGATATATAGGGTGGGAAGAATAATATAAAAGGAGGCCTTGGGTTGGTTGGGAGATTCAAGTTTGAGGGGCCTACCTTGAGCTAGTTGGTGTTAACTACTTCCTTTAGGTCTAGCTCAAGAGCAGAAGCAGAAGCAAGGGAGCTCCGAGACCCGCCATTGATTGAAGTATACCCTAACCACTTGCGTGTCTCGCGGTAGCTAGATCCTATGCTCTAACTGTTGGGGTGACTGTTCAAGCTACACAGGGGGGCCCCATGAGAGGATTTACCCTTCAGCCAGTCGATAGGGAATACCCCACCCCATAGCATTTGTGTTCTCCGTTCGATGACCCTGAGACCTGACAAGTCTGCCACTCGAGTGCACCAAAGACAAAGGTGGTCGGTTGACCCCGTAGAAATTTCAGGAGCGTTGTGGCCTATTTACCACCTAGATAAACCCCCATCCAATCAAGATACCTAGCCAGTTTGGTTGAAGTTCCAGTACAAAGTTCTATCCAAATACACCACATACATGGGAGAGAAGCCCGCAGCATACCTTCTTTGCTTAGTCTGTATCTAGGTGACCCGAGGATGGAGGGGCCTCGAACCAGTAGTTGTTTCCCCAATCTGTATAGTAGTGTTTCATCCCCCTGTTCCAGCCCCACATCTAGTAGTGGAGTGGGGAGCATCAAAAGTGATTTATCTAGTTAAAGAACTAGTTTCCATTCAGAAGCAGGACCCGGGAGCATATCTAGATGCAGGGACAGGGCATAGGCAGGGATAGAGGTAGTAGGAATAGATAAAGGTGGCCTTCATTTTTGCATAGTTTCATATCCAATTCTGGAGCTAAAGGAAGCAATAGCAGGGGCACTCCCATGAGGGGTATGGACAATGGCCGAAGCAGCAGTAGTTTTTGGGTAGCGATCTGAGGCGGCAAAGGCATAAGCTATAGTGATGGAGGGGGTAGATATATTGAATCAGGATAGGAACCTAGAAGTTGACCTCATTTACTCAGCAGTGGAGGTGGAGGCAGGAGCAATGGGAAATGGCAGGGGGAACAGTAGCACAACCAATAGCTGCGGGGGCAGAGGCTCCTCAAGCAACAGAGCCATATGAAACAATGACTAAGGCTATGGGAGCGGGGGTCATAGTGGGATAACGGATGGCATTGAGAGTAAAGGCCAAAGCATCAGAGGTGGAGGGAGAAGCATAGATAGTGGTTGAAAATTGAGTCATGGGTCTACCCAACCAAGTTCCAGTTCCCACTATGAAGATAGCGAAGGAATTATATAAAAGAGGGGGTCGACCGACCTCGTTTCTCTAAATTATTCAGTTAACCCAGTGCCAGTTACAGATCGGGACTCAGTATATCGAGATCTAACTATTAGCTAGAGATCAAGTTGACCTAGTCGACCAGTTGACCAAGTTTATTTTATGTGAGCAGTTGATCCAGGATGAGTAGTTCCACCATCATGGGCAAGGGGAGCATCAGTAGCATCATATCTAGTCAGAGATGGAGATTCAGCAATATATAGAAAGGGCTTCTTCTATATTTTATTCTGATTCGGTTGATCCAGTCCAGAAGTTGATGGAGCTGTTGATGGTTGAACAGTCAAAGATATGCCAAGGGAACACACCTACTTATGCCACAGAGACAATCCACCCACTCTAGGAACCCTTGGAAGAGAGGTCTGGGGAACCATGTGGGTGGGCTAGGCAGGGATGGGATGCTGCATTGATGGAGGGATTCATGCTGGGGGAGCGCACTAGCGATGTGATGGCAGGCGAAACACATTGGGATGATCCAAGCTAGGCAAAGGCAAGCTCCTAAACACCACAACCCCCAATTGCACTCCTTGTGATTGTAAGTTACAAGTATTGGATTTTGTAGACTGGAGTTACAGAGGAAGGTTGTAGAAGATAAGGATTTTAGATCTCTGAAGAAAAGCATTACCTGGACAAGCATTCTAGTGCTAGTGTCCTCTAAGGTTACAGACATAGAAATCATTGTGACAATGACAATCAGCATCTGAAGAAGTCCCAACATCCTGAAAATACCCTACCTTGGGCAAGGGCACTAGTGCCAGTGTCCTCCGCATCTTCTGTGATAGAAACGGACAGACAATGATCATAAGTGGTGAGAGAAGTCCTGAATTCCCTAAAGAAAACACCACATTGGACTAGGGCATGAGTGTTAGTGTCCCTAAATATTTTGTATCATTAAATTGAAAAAATGGTGAGTAACTAATCCTTGTCTACTATCTTGGTCTGCGATCATTTGTCGTAATTTATCCATTTGCTTCTGATTTTGCATAATTAGGGTTTTGAGCATATTTGGGCATTGAAGTAATACATTAATTGATATTTTTTGAGTTTCCATGATGTTACGAGTGACATCAAACCTGTAGGTGAATCCTCTTGCAAAAGGTGTGATTCAACTCGGTTGAAATGTCCTTGAATGTTTGTAGTAAAAGGAGGATTTAACCCACACATCCATTGAAATTGAAAACCCCTCCTTTTTACTCCTAAACAAACCCTTTGCTAGATTCTATGGAAATTTTTCTTGGATCCAGCAACTTACTATGAAACCCTTCCTTTTAGATCTCAGCTCTATCCTAATTATGGGCATCTGCAAAGGAAATGCCCTCGCTTCACTAAGGCATCAGCTGCAACTAATGCTTCTTCCAACTCTAGTCCTAAGAATGATAAAGGGAAGGCTCCTTTTGTTGTTGGGGTTGCAGACAAGGAGGGAATTACTCTAGTTAAGCCACATAATAGGGGAAGAGGTCTTAAGAGAACCCTCAAGGATAGAGAAATTAATGGGGTCTTTAATCAGTTTGATGCTTTGGAGGACTTAGTTCATGAGGAGGGAATTCTAGTGGAGATACCTTTTGGGGTTGGGTCTTTTGGGGTAGCCTTGTCAGAGGAAAAAGAAAATGATACTGTAAATTTTCCTCTGGTGGGTGTGCAGGATGGTCAATTGGCTATGGAGTTATCCTCCTAGTTACTAATTGTTTTAGAATCAAATGAGGCTTTAGTTATGAAAGATGTGGGTGCTCTAGCTGATCCAACTCCTTCACAGGTGAAGGAGGCTTTGGATGTAGGTGTTACATTGTAAAATGTCCCCCTAGGAATTTTACCTCCTAAGTTTAGTTCCCAGGTCCTTTAGACTTAATCATGCATGTTCATTTTAACTCCCGATGCAAAATCCATGGAAACCCATGTCAAATGGGGCTAAGGGGACATTGTTGAACTTGATTTTGCTTGAAAATGGGGCCTAGGGCTTGGGCACTCATGGCCTAGCCCTGTCTTATTTGGTTGGGACCTAAATTTTAAATGTCGGTTATATGATCGTTAAAAGGTTTCGTTGCCAACATCGTAAGTTTGAATTATGAAATCTATAGCGAGAATGCATATATAAGCATGTTTAGGGTTTCATTAGCAAACTAGAAGTTGATTATGAACTTTTGGTGAACTTATGATTTTAGAGAATTCAAATCATTCATTGTTGCAGAGCATACTTGTCTTGTTATTGTGTTTGTTATGCGGATTTGGCTTCATCTTCTCATGTGTTGAAGGATTTTCATCTACATGCGAGCTACACCTCCGAGGTTATATCTATTTGTGTTAAATCAATCATTTATCAATTTGTTTTTTCGTCTATCTCGTAGGGATACACAATCTTTATGCCATTCTGGGGCTTGACTGAGGCAAGCTCCTAAACACCACAACCCCCAACCCCATTCCTTATGATTGCAGCTAACAAGTGTCATATTTTTTGGAGTGGAGTTGCAAGAGGCTGTGACAGAGTGTGGAGATTCTGTATCAGAAGGAAAAAGTAATGCCTAGGCTTAGGCACCTGCCCTGAAGCCCTCCAGATTTGCAGACCTAAAAACCTCTACGACAGTGGTGAAGAGTAGCGAACATTTTCTAGAAATCCTTGAAGAAGTCGCCACCTTGGGCTTGGGCACCTACTCTTTAGACCACAACTTTTCCAAATCTTGAATATAAAAACCTAATATGTATCTACTCTGAATATTACATCTCTATGTGCGAGCATTTGTTGGGATTCATCCGTTTATTTATGATTTTACATAATTAGGGTTTTAAGCATAATTGAGCATTAAATTAATACATTAATCAACAATTTCTTAATTTCCCTATCATTACAAGTGACAACCAACCTGTAGGTGAATCCTCTTGCAAAATTTGTGATTCAACTTAGTTAAATGTCCTTGAATGTTAGTGGTGAAAGGAGGATATAATCAAACAATCAATCAATCCCATCTTCCCTCTTTTCTTACTAAACATTTTGGTGAACCTGTGTTTTCTGAGCATTGCATCTTGTTGACTATTATACATTAGACTTGCATTCATACATATTGTTTTACATCATTTTACATCTATAGATCTTGAAAATTTTTGAAAAAAATTTCATTCTAAGGCTCGCATTAGGTCATAATTTGCATTAATTTCATTACATTAAATCAAATCTCTAATTTTTACATCAAATATGATATAAATTACATAAATTCATAATACTACAATCTTTGCATTGCATTTTCATGTTAAAATTGCCAGGGTTTGATTGAAATTTTGTATTTTTCTCATAACCTAGTGATTTCAAAAACTAGGGTTTGTACCTAAAATCTTGTTTCAAATTTTACTACTCATATTAGGCACTCATTCAAATCTAATTTTGTTTGTAGTGTTGCATTCTTGTGTGTTTTTGCATTCATATCTCAAAAATTTGCACTTACATTTAGCTAATTTCAACAAAAACTAGCATTTTCACTCAATCATCCTTAAAATTACACTTGCATTGAGCATTGTAGGACTTTAAAATCATTTTCAGATCTGAGCTGATTTTTTTTGCATAAGCCTCCTCTTAATAATAGTGTAGGAAATTGTTCTTCTACCTTATCTTCCTTATAGGATTTATGGGTCTAATAAATTCAATTTCCCATTTGTGAAAAGGTGTTTGTACTAATATAGGAAATGGTGGCATATCATCTAATGTGGTGGGACTTCCTATCCTCTAAGACACATCACCCATCCTCACATATTAACTTGTCATCCTTGAACAATGTGGGCCACCATAATCCTGCCAACATCACTTTATTGTTGTTCACTCATTGGAGTTATGCCCTTCTAATATCCCCTCACGGGCATATCTTAAGATGATTTCCCATTCATGTTGAAGCACTACTCTCCTTATAATATCACCTCTTCCTATAATATGTAATTCTCCTTCAATTAAGATGTATGATAGTGACCACTGCAATAGTTTATTCCTTTCATTTTTGGAGATGATCTCTAGGAATTGGCCTATGGATAGTAACTGTGCTACTTCAGTGAGCTCCTCTAGTACTACATTTACTCTAAATAAATTTAAGCTACTCAATTCATCATCAAACTCCTAAAAGAGTAACACCATCTACAAATTTTACCTGTATCACTAGCGTATTCATCAAGTATTTTAATTGCTTGTGGTTGGTAAAGAAATTTTTTAGTGCATAAACCTTTGTTAGAGCCTTTGTTGTTGCATAATTCATTAAGAAATACTAGAGTTGGAGCCTTTGTTATCTAATTTTTATGTGTATCAAATTCCTCCTAGAGTTGTTCTATCCATTGAAATGTTTTATAGTTTTCTAACTATTCAAGAGGTGGTAGATTCAAAATTATTTCTACCTTCAATGGGTCTACCATCAAGCCTTGCCTACATATAATGTGACCATGAAATGTTCCAAATGGTATCACAAATAAACATTTCTTAAGATTGGATGAGATTTAAAAGCTTTTGTATCTTTCTAGCATCGTGTGGAGTACTTGTATGTGATCTTTAATCAGTCTGTACTAAATACTACAAGTGCATTTTTCAAGCCAAATGGCATCACCTTGTACATAAAAGACCTCCATTTGGTTACAAATGTTGTTTTCGGTTGATCTTCTTCTTGAAGCCATTGTTGAATGATTAGAGCTCCCTACTAGCTATAAAACTAAGACTTCCTCTGTGAACAAACTACGGAAGGGATCATGGATGCAAGCCTTATTTAAATCCCTAAAGTCAATGCAAATCCTCATCTCGCTTTTTTCTTATATTGCACAACCATAGGGCCAATCCATTAGCATCTCCTATCGACTTGATTATATCAATTGCCAACATATCATCCAAGTTTGCTTTGACTCTTGTCTTCATGTTAGGGTTTAATATATATGTTCTTTTCCTCTTTGGTTTTGCACCTTCTTTTAATTGAATTTTCATCATTCTAGATCCCTCCTTAATGCCTCTACGATTAGTAAATGCGTGGGGAAATATGTCTTCATATTTCTATCAATATTTCCAAAATTTGCATGACTTGTCTCTCTTCAATTGCTACCTTGAGTATTTTCACATACTGAAGGAAAAACAAGATTGTATTCACAGAGGCTTGAAGGATAGCAAAGGTACTTAAGGTTAAACTTTATCTTGATGCCAAGGTTGATGATTCTATTTATTATGAGGATGTTTGATGCGGAAGATTTAGTTGAAATCTCTCCTCTTGCTAAGTTTGATAAATGTAATAAGTCCAAATGTGATCATGGGGATTCAATAGGGCCTGTGTAATTTTACCTACCACCTTGTTGTTTTCAATATTGGATGATGCTCTTGTGATTTCTATGATGGTAGGGTCATCATCCAATGGTGGAAAATCCACCAGTAGTGTGATATGTTGTCCAAGGGATCTCTTGAGGTGAGACACGTGGGCAAAATTATGAATCCTACTGTATTCTGGTAATTCTAGTTCTCAGATGCAACTTCACCAACTCTCCTCAAGATCTTGTAAGGGAAATCAAATCGTTGTTTGAGGTTTTAAATTCCACTAATTTTGATGGGGGTTTTCCTATAAGGTTTACAATCTTAGAGGAAGGTCATATCTCCCACTTTAAATGACCTCTGTATGTGGTTTTGATTTATATATATTTTTTGTTGATTCTGAGATTGTTGGAGGTGTTCTTTGAGTGATCTCAATATGTCATAATTATACTTCACTAAGTCACTATCTATTGACACCAGGATATCTATGAATATTGAATAAGTAAAGGTTAATGCATCATAACCATAAAATACAATGGATAGAGACATAGTGATGGACATGTGGTGGGTAGTGTTGTATCATAGTTTCTCAAGTAGCCTTCAACCTAATTATTCACTATTTCTACTTGTCCATCTATTTGTGGATGTTAGCTTGTGGAAAGAATGAGTTTTATCCGGGCCAAATAAAATAATTCTTACAAAAAGGATCTCAACAATCTACTATCTTTATCACTAATGATATTTTTATGTAATCCATTGGCCTAAACACTTCTCTGAATAAGAAATCTACCACCTAATGTGCTTTGAAATATGAAGGAATGAAAAAGAAGTGTGCATACATAGTTAGCCCCTCCATAAAGTGATTGAGAACATCCTTCTTTAGGCCCTTCCATGAAAACCTTTCCCTAATTTTCCTATAGGTCTTGTATAATCTTATGTGATTTTCTAACGATGCATCATGAAAAACCCTTAAAATCTTCTCCTTCATTTAGGATTCAAGAACTAGGAAGATTCTATTTGTATAGAGAATGAGATCATATGCTACTACAAATCAATCTTGTCTCACATCCCCATCTAAGAGATCAGTAGAAAATGTATTTTTAACTTATTCTGCCATAATAGAGATCTTCCAATTAGTAGAACTAGTAGTAGAAATAGAGTAGGCTTCCTAGAAAGAGCATGAGCAAAGTTATGTTCTTTTTTTCCTTTCATGTACAATGTGGTTTAGGAAAGGGCCATGCTATGGGGTCTCAGGACAACTTTGAAATAGAATTGGAAGCATCTCAGAGTGGAGGGAGATTATGAGATCATTATTAATTATACGAAGAAGCAACGTTACATCTCATGTATGTTGTATACTCTTCTTTTAGAGGCTAAGGAACTAGTGAAAAGATTTTAAGATATCTCTTTTGATCATATTAGAAGAGAAGAAAGGGGAACTCAATAGTAGATTTGGCAGCCAATCAAGGAGTAAATTAGAGGATAACCCATGGTAATACCCATAAGACCTAGAAGGAAAAGTTTACAAATAAGACCCTTGGACTTGTTAAGGAGTAAAAAGTGTCCACATGTCTTTTTGCCTCCTTGTTTGGCTCCTAGGTCCCTTAATTGCATTATATCTTCAAAACATTTCTCCCGATGTAGAATTGCCCGACACCAAGATGGAATTTGAATGTGGGCCACTTGATTTAGCTTATCCTAGACATAAACAGGACTAAAGGACCTGGGTGGTACTGCCCAGGTCCCTCCCTTTAGGTTGGATCAAATTCAAATTTACTGGTGTGAGCCTTGCGCGTAATTTAATAAAACCCACCTGAAATAACATAAAATAAAATATTAAAATTATATATATATATATATATATTCTATACATTTAGTTCTCCTCAATTTTTTTCCATCTTCTTATGTTAAATTGAAGACCAAATTCCTTGTATTAAACTCAATAAACTAACATTGGGGGTGATTTTGTTGAAAAATTATTGCTCAAACCAAGAGCTGGTGTTAAAGAGTTACGCCTAGTATGTAATATAAGGAACCCTAAAGTCAATAATATCATACAGACGAACACTCATTTTCATTTTTTATTGATGCCTGCAAAAATATCATACATGATGTCCCCCCATTGATGCATTAAATAATGCTCCTTCAATGCACTACTCTTTATTTTCTTGACTTTTGTATTCATTTTTTTATCCCTTTTTTTTGCACTCTTATTATTTTTTATTGCTTCTTGTAGAGTAACGATCTTCTTGATATTTTTGTCCAAGAAAGGTAAGGGGCTGAGCACCACCAAGGGTTTTCAATGTTTAGTTAGACTTCCCTTTTGCTCAAAAGGAATGGGGAAGGTCTACATGCAAGCTTCTATTAGGTATTTTAGGTTTGAGTACTTACTTTTTTAAAACTCAACATTTTGGTTCACTAAGACTGGGATTAGTATAAAGCTAAGAGCTTGGCTTCAATTTAAACTTATTGGTAAATTTCAAGAGGAATGATTGGCGATAAAGATGATCATAAAGAATCTTAAAGGGTCAACCTATATCTAAGCAACCTTAGACTCCTTAGATAAAAATCAAAAAGAGCATGTCACTCACTAATGCATGGTGGAACAAAATGAAGAATGCAAATTTTGTTTTTTCTTTATTCAAATTTTGTACTTTTTTATAGATTTTTTGGATTTTGACATTTTATGATTTTATGGAGTTTCTAGATACTTAAGTCTTCACCTTCCATTGTGCATAAGAGGTAAGCATCATTTTTTACATCTTCCTTAACTACATGTGGACTTATATAATTTGCTCTAAACTTCACTTGGAAGTATTTGCAAGGACACACAGAGACTTGGTATAAAAATGTCTTTGAACTCAGTGAGAAGTTTTGTGCACTCATATATTTCATTGTTTGATAATTTGCCCCTAGCCTTCTCATTTTTTGTTCTTGTAAAGTTTCATCAGTTTTGAAATTTTGTGGGGCAATTTGAATTGATGATGACATTTAATCATCTTCTATTCACATTTTCCATATGTGGGGTTGGTCATATTGCCACACGATTCTCTTTACCTGCATGTGGACTTTACTATTCCATGGATTTCATATTTCACCAACCATATGTATGCCTTGGCTATGGCGACCACCAAGGGTTGCACATCGGCACCCCACCTAGTAGGCACCAAGTTGAAGTAAACAAAGTGAGGCAAAGTTGTGGAAGTTTGGATGCTTAATAATCATATACCAATGCATCAAGAGATTTGTCCATGTCACCAATATTATATTTTTTATCTTTATTTCCATTTCTTAACACAAACTAACTTCGTGTTGTCATAAATATATACCTTTCAAACAAGAGCAAGCATGCCTTTATGATATAATTCCAATAATTTTTTATTCTAATGTGTAGGAACAAAAAAAAAGAAAAAAACTCATTGGAGGCTCATTTGGCAGAAGCAAAGGAAATTGGGGATCACATTCCAAATAAAATTTAAGTTGTTACAAAACATTTTTTCAATTGATTATAAACAAATATGTAAAACAAGCATTTCATATGCATTTCAAAACTATATTTCAAAATTTTAAATTAAATAGCACTTTGGGACATTTGTTTCTTACAATTATTAAAATAATATAACAAATAAAAGTAATACTATAAAAATAATATTCTATACACCAAAAAAAATAAAAAATTAATGCACGTATTTTAAATATTACTTTATAAAATAAAAATAATGTATCTTCTATGCACAAATTGAATTATACTATGTAACATTGTAATTGCATATAATATTCTATTGGCCTAACCCTTGCACCTTCAATTGGTTGAGTCAAACAATTTTCTTATGACAATTATCCATTCAAAGGTGCCCTTAAAATACTATGACATATCTTAGTATAAGTAAAATTATATATAAATCAAATATAAAATTTGACAGTTTGTCCAAAATCTCTCCTTTCATGTGATACATCTTTTTAAAATGTTGATTGTATTTTACAGAAAAAATGCCTTAATAGAACCATACGACCATCAAATTTAAGCCTTGGGCCTAACAATTGCACCTCCTTTGGTTGCAAGTGCTAGTAATACTATTATTGATATATGGTTAGGACTAAGAAGTAGGATTTCATGTACTCTATCATTTCTTTTTTAAGGGATTACTCCAACTGTGTTTCTATTTTAATATTGGAAAAAATCTAATTTGAGAGTGCTTCTGGATTCAACTATGTATGTTTTTGTTTCAACGTTTTGAATCATACTCAATGATCCGTCATAAGGAAGAGGAGAGTTGAAGATTAGATGGTAGAATTGAGCTTTATAAAGCAATTAGAGTAAGAAAGGAATGAAAAATGAAGGGCATGAGGTGAGGAGAGAAAAATAAAAATAAAACAAAAAACAAGAGAGGAGAAAGATACGAGAAAATTAGTGATAAAAACAGGGCATTGGAGCAACCATACAAACACACAAACCAACAAAAGCTAAAATTTTAAAATTACTAATACTAATACAAGTACAAATATATAAATACATACAGAAGCACATGTAAATGCATATAAGAAAATATTTAATTTAAACCTATAAATACATATATCCCCACACCCCAAGTATAATATACTATATAAAAAAGACAAATAAATGGAAAAAATACAAACAACTAAATAAAACAAACTTTTAGTAGGCATGAGTTTTCCACAATCCATGAATTAAGTATAGAGAGTGCTTCTGCATTAAACTGTGTATGCTTTTGCAAAACAAACCTTTGTAAAACAATTAAAGTCAAGACCTAAATATACATAAAATAATAAGGGATGAGGAAAAAAGGCGCAAACACATTTATATGCATTGTTCTTTTTCTTTCTTTGTTTAAGCATTCTCCTACATGGATAACTTTTTCAGGGTTATCCTTCTCCATCAAGACGTCAACAATCTTTTTATCAAGTAAAGTACTGCAGTCGAGGAGATTAGAGGAGGATGATGATTTCATGGGATCTTTGTTAGATGCCAAGGTATCATTTGATGAATAAGTGTTTCTCTCAAAATATGCTTCTACATTTAAACAATAGGAAAAACCATGATTGTAATGATAACGGGGCAAATTGTCATAAGCTCCCATGAATTCGGCTAATGTTTCATATGTTGAAAAAGTATCTAATGGGGCATTTCCTAGTGGACAGTCTATGTCTATCATCTCAGGATATATTGAATTGATTGTTGGACTTGTTGATATTGTGTTAACATTAACAGTAGGATGATGGTAAGCTTTGGTCAGCTTCAAAGGATAGTATCCAATACTAGCTGAAGAGCTATGTGTAACAACTTCTAAGGGTACTTTGATTCCTTGTTGTTTTATGCCACAACCATTACCTACGTAGTTACAATTTTTGTAAAGGATTTGAAATCCATGACCATAGAGAGACACCATCTCTTTATAAGAAGGCGAGGCCTCATATGTCTCATATTTTGTAGTAGTAAATAAGAGTATTGTCTTTATTTGTTACTAAAGAGTCTTTAGGTTCCTTAGTATTTCCAAAGATTTTTTGGATGAGATCGAGGCAACTTTTGATGTTTCAGGGTTAGCAAGTTTATATTACCCCATAAAGCCATGAGTAAAATCTAATGAACCCCAATCGTCACCAAGAAGTGCATTCGATGGTGATTTAGAATCTTGCACAACATTATCTGTGGCAAGATGTATTTATGAATCAACTTTTAAGTTATCGAGAGGTTTCTAAATGATAGCTTATTTTTGCACCTCAGCTTGTAAACAACTTTCTAGATTTGGGTCCACTTCAATGGTTTGAAGTTTATTTGCACAAATAAACTTTATTGATCAATGAAGGGTAGAGGAAACTACCCCCATGGCATGAATCCATAGTCTGCCAAAAATGATATTATATGAAAACGCCCTCGGCATGACATGGATAAGGGTAGATAATGTCATAGAACTAGCCTTTACAATTAAAGTTATGGTACCCAGTGATTGTCTACCAATGTTATCAAAGCCACGAATGTTATGTTTATCCGATTTTATTAAAGATGTGTGTATCTTGATTTTATGTAGCAAATCAATGCCACAAACATTGAGACCCGATCCATTGTCAATCATAGTTCACTTTATCAACTTTTTATTTATTATGACAGGATTACAAGAGGGTCATATTGGTTTTGAACTTCAATTGATGGTAATTTGTGTTGTTGAAACAAAATATCTGTTTTTGTTGCATGCATATAGTCTAACAGAGTTGCTACATCATTTGGCTTAACAACAGGTGGTACAATCACCTTTTGTAAAGCTTCTTGGAGCATTATGTGGTATGAAAGAGATGTTTGTATGAGTTCCCATACAGAGATCTTAGCGGGAGTAGCACAAAGCTGCTTAACAAGGTCATAATCTCGACCAACATTATGAGTAAGACAAGGTGGTTGAGGAAGCATAGGTTGAGAAGTTGGTAAAGTGATCGAAATGTTTGACTGTTGTTTACTTTGTTTATTATTTCATGTATTGTATGTGTGAGCAACCACATTGTAGTTGGGTTGTTGTGACACATTTTGATACACTTTGATTTTGACTTGTTATATGCTTAGCGTAGTTATAAATGTAACGAAGAGGTCGAGAAGAATTTAGAAGATCTCTTATAGTGAGCACCGGTTTCATTTTTTCTTGAGGCACATGCAAGAACGCAGGTGGACAACTATTTTCGGTTTCACAGGTTGTTCTTGAGATCTTGGAACATAAATTGTGTTTACTAATCTTTGAAGGAACGATGGTTTTGGAGTCATAGTGGAATGTTCCATAGAGATAAATTCATATCAAAATCATCACTACTAAATGACTCATCATATGCATGAAAGTTTTGTAAAAAGAGATCAAACATTGTGACATATTATACTTTATCCAAGGCTTGGAATTCACAATGTCCAATTGTAAAAAGTATGAATTTTGGAATCAAGGATGTGAAATGATGCAAGATTACTATGAAAAATCAAATTTCATGAATGTTTGATGCAACTAATGCATGAGAATTTTTAAAACCCTAATGCAAAATTTTACCAAAATGCAAGCTTTTTGAAGGCCTAAATATGCACCTTTTTCAAAATTATGCAAGATTTTCAAATGAATATTGATAAATATGTAATAAATCAATGCAAGATCTTATTTGAATAGTCAATAAGATGTAAATGCTCGAAGCTACTTGTGCACAAAAATGTTTAGTATGAAAAAGGATAATGACAATAACTGGAATATGAACTAGATCAAACTCTTTTCAATATAACATTCAAGGAAAAGGTTGAGCCAAATCACTACCAAATGAAGGAGAACTTAGCTAATGACCTTGAACTCCTATATATTATGGATAAGATTTAACTTAGTCTTTTTCTCAAAACCCTAGGATAACAATGCATTAAAACCCTATTTTTAAAAAGATTTACTTATAATGGAGAATATACGACAGAAACCCAGAAACTAATTGCACAGGGATAATCAGGGGAATGATAAAACCTATCTCCAAAAAGAAGAGGTATCAAAGGACATCGGTGGTACCACCCATGTCTTGACTGAAGGAATTAGTCGAAGGTGCAAATTGGAAAGTTGCTTTGAATGTTGTCTTGATGCCAGATCCAAACCTAGAAAAGGTAGAAGGACAAAGGTGGATCCAACGACTTCCTTGATGAGGGAATATCCTGAAACTGTCTTCAAATCCTGAAACCCTGATCTATATTTAGTCTTCCTATAGCTCTGTATTTTCTAAATCTCACTCCTGAGGCCCCACAGCATGGCCCTTTCCTAAAACACATTGTACATGAAAGGAAAAAAGAATATAACTTTGCTCATGCTCTTTCTAGGAAGCCTACTCTATTTCTACTTCTACTAGTTCTACTGATTAGAAGATCTCTATTATGGTAGAATAAGTTAAAAATGCATTTTCTACTAATCTCTTAGATGGGGATGTGAGACAAGATTGATTTGTAGTAGCATATGGTCTCATTCTCTATACAAATAGAATCTTCCTAGTTCTTGAATCCTGAATGAAGGAGAAGATTTTAAGGGGTTTTCATGATGCATCATTAGAAAAACACATATATTATACAAGATCTATAGGAAAATTAGGGAAAGGTTTTCATGGAAGGGCCTAAAGAAGGATGTTCTCAATCACTTTATGGAGGGGCTAACTATATATGCACAATTCTTTTTCATTCCTTCATATTTCAAAGCACATTGGGTGGTAGATTTCTTATTCAGAGATGTTTAGGCCAATGGATTACATAAAAATATCGTTAGTGATAAAGATAGTAGATTTTTTAGATCCTTTTTGTAAGAATTATTTTATTTGGCTGGGATAAAACTCACTCTTTCCACAAGCTATCATCGACAAATAGATGGACAAGTAGAAATAGTGAATAATTAGGTTGAAGGCTACTTGAGAAACTATGATACAACACTACCCACCACATGTCCATCAGTATATCTCCATCCATTGTATTTTATGGTTATGATGCATTAACCTTCACTAATTCAATATTCATAGATATCCCGGTGTCAATAGATAGTGACTTAGTGAAGTATAATTATGACATATTGAGATCACTCAAAGAACACTTCTAACAAGTTCAGAATCAACAAAAAAATATATGCAAATCAAAACCGCATAGATAGGTCATTTAACGTGGGAGATATGACCTTCCTCTAAGATTGCAAACCTTATATGCAAACCCCCATCAAAATTAGTGGAATTGAAAATCTCAAACAATGCTTCGATTTCCCTTACAAGATCTTGAGAAGAGCTGGTGAAGTTGCATCTGAGTTGAATTACTAGAATATAGTAGGATTCATAATTTTGTCCATGTGTCTCACCTCAAGAGATCCCTTGGACAACATATCACACTACTGGTGGATTTTCCACCATTGGATGATGACCCTACCATCATAGAAATCACAAGAGCATCATTCGATATTGAAAAGAGAGTAAACAATAAGGTGGTAGGGAAAATCACACAGGCCCTATTGAATCCCCATGATCACATTTGTACTTATTACATTTATCGAACTTAGCAAGGGAGAGGGATTTCAACTAAATCTTCCACATCAAACATCCTCATAATAAATAGAATCATCAACCTTGGCATAAAGAGAAAGTTTGACCTTAAGTACCTTTGCTATCATTCAAGCCTCTATGCATGCAACTTGTTGTTCCTTCAGTATGTGAAAATACTCGAGGTAGCAATTGAAGAAAGACAATTCATGCAAATTTTGGAAATATTGATAGAAATATGAAGAAATATTTCCCCACACATTTACTAATCTTAGAGGCATTAAGGAGGGATCTAGGATGATGAAAATTCAATTAAAAGAAGGTACAAAACCAAAGAGGAAAAGATCATATGTATTAAACCCTAACATGAAGACAAGAGTCAAAGCAAAGTTGGATGATATGTTGCAACTGATATAATCAAGTACATAGAAGATGCTAAATGGATTGGCCCTATGGTTGTGCAACATAAGAAAAAAGTGAGATGAGGATTTGCATTGACTTTAGGGAACTAAATAAGGCTTGTATCCATGATTCCATAGATTTCTTAGTCTTATGGATGTCATTAAAAGCTTTCATTTTATTTCATTTCAATTGAAGGGCTCCTTCACCTTTCCATACACATGTCCCCATGTTCTCTCCATTAGTTTCTCTATAACCATTGCTTTATTTTCTCTTATATTGTCCTTAGTAATATTTGGGCATTATACTCATGGGATCAACCCTGCAATTATAGACTTGGCCCTTTCATATTCAAATTTTGGCCAACTTCTACCTATTCAATTACACAATATTCAATTTGCTAATGTATGAATCCCAACATTTAAAAAAAAACAAAATATGAATCACCTAAGAAGGGTCGAAATTTAAAATACACATTGGGTTATGACTTGCACGTGTGACACCATTCAAAAATTGATTTATATTCACTCCTTTGAGCCACCAAGTCTAGGGCCTAAGTGTGAGAATATTCACTATTTTTGTATCCTCATGCTTGGAGACATGTCAATAAATAAAAGTTGATTAAATATAAATTCCCATTGTTTATAGCATAGACTGGAATTAGTTTTCAATTTAAAATATCATTAACACTTGTAAGGAGTGGGTTCATGTGCAAGTTGAAACACACACTGTGTATTTCAACCTGCAATTTTCTTCAACATTCTTCTATGTAAAGTATTTGTTCTTTTAATGTACAAATCCTAACATTTAAGAGAGAAAAATATGAATAACAACAATGATAAGGGTGAAAGCAAGAAGATGAGTATAGATTTTGTGGAAGTGTTCTGCATATGGAAAATTTCGGTTGGAACGAGAGATCGAGCCTAAACGGGTGCCCATTTAGAAATGGACACCTGTTATGAAATGGACGCTAGTAAATGGAATGGGTACGTACCTATTTGAAAATAGGTACTCATTTTTGAAAAGTATATATATTTTTTTAAAAATAGGCATGTGGCTTCATTTTAACAGCCATAGGCCGTGAAACAGTAGGAGAGGAGATACCAAGAATGGGTACCCACATCACTTGACCCCACCGCCTACCTCCAAAACCTCCTCACCTCATCCAGATTGGCTATGAGCTGTCCCAAGTTGGTTGCCCATAATTTTCTATTGTTTTTCATTGTTTTTTGTTTTGTTTTTGTTGCTTTTTATTATTTTTCACAATCTTAAATTATAAATGTTAAACCCTAAACTAAAAACACTAAACCCTCATTCATAAACCGTAAACCCTAATTCATAAACACTAAACCCTATTTCATAAACTACCTAGGTCTTATAGAACTTCTAGGGTTTCTTTTATATAAGCTTAACAATAAATCTTTCGCAATGATATTTCAAAATCATTTGAAATTTCTATATAGACCTCAAGAACTACTTATACACTATAGCCATGTTCTTAGTCTTCATGGATTTTAATGTTCATGATGAGTCACATAGTCCTAAAACCATTTGTAAAACTCTTTTCATGAGGGCTTAGAACATACAAACACCTTCTATATATTAAATTTGATGGACACTTGTATAAGAATATAAAATTTAGACAATTGTCATAGGTTAGTCTTATGGGTTAAAGAGTCAGGGAGCTATGAGAATGCCCACATTCATATGACATAAGGTATAATAGAAACTTATCAAGTTTTAAGGATAGTCATACCTACCACTAAGAATGTCAAAGTTACCCTAGGAAAACAACTATCTTATATCACTTCATAACATTTTATCAAGTTTAAGGATTGTCATAACAACCACTAAGAATGTCAAATTTACCCTAGGAAAACAACTAACTCATGTCACTTGATAACCTAGAGGGTTGTTATCTAAGGTCAATTAGGATCACTTAACAAATGTCAAGACCCAAATCATCTAATAGGATTGTCATTAGGATGGGGAACAAAGAAGATAGTCATAACATGATAAGGTAGTTACCAAGGTCCTAACAAAGTTCATTACACCATAATCTAAATCTTAACACTGCCTCAACATTTATATGACCTAGAAGGACTGTCACATCTAGCAAATCTAATCTCTTGTCCTTGCTATGGACTATTATGCATGATCATCCAAAGTGGTTGTCACTAGAAGAACAGGACCATAGGACTACCACAATAAGGATATAGTTGTGTTGCTCACAACAAGAGAGGACAATCATCCAAAACTAAGAAGAGAAGAAAATTAACAATTAAGAGACTATCATTAACGGTTGTCATGAGCATGTTAATGGACAATTAGTTTTCATATTATTCATAACACTATCCTATTATTTACACAAAAGAAGATATAGCAATGAGAGGATAGTCATTGGAAAACCTATCTCAGTCCTAGAGTCAAGCACAGTCCCATCACACCACTAGATCTACCCCTTCCAAGGGACAAGCATTTCAACCATACAATCGAAAGAAAATGATATGTATCCTACAAACACAATCATTTGGTCATGTTGTAATCCTCTCTCCAAACTATGCAGGATCAGAATGGTGTTTGGATGAGCTCCACTTGGTGTCTGGTAGGTGAAATCAGCAGGTGAGACTCCTCCTTAGACAGTGCAAGATGACTGAACGGATCAGCAGGTGAGACTCCTCCTTAGACAGTGCAAGACAACTGAACGGATCTCACCCATTCATTTTATTCCTTGTTTTTCTCACTCTTTCACCATTTCTTCACGTGCGTTGTTCTCCTTCCAGCTATTTTTTTGGTGGGTACTCTCTTGAGGTGCCAAAATGCCTAGAAATGTTGTCTCGTGCCATAAAAAATCACGCTAGAAAATTTTCTAAACTCGTCAGTTGTTCTCACGCCGGGGAAAATACCGTGTCAGAAAAATAAATATAGGGAATGTAATTTTTTGGTATGTGTTTTGGAACACAAAAGAGAGTGATATATTTTGCAAAGCCCCATTAAGAATGTTTTGGGAATTTTGTACTGCAGTATTGTATTGGTACATTCTCCTTATTAAAAACTCCCTTAATATTATCACCTAAAATTTTGAATTTGGATTAGTTACTTTCCACCTACATTAAATGTTATCAATAACTATGCAATAGAACTAATAGCATTTAAAATCATTTTAGACGTGCAAATGATGATTAATTATCACCTTTGCAATTAGAAGTGTTTATGTTGACACTAGAGTTTGCAACACTCATAGCCTTATAGCAACTAAAAAGGTTTCACAAAACAAAGAGAACTAGAGACAACTAAAATCATTATCATAAATAAAACATAAATTAAAATAAAATAAAAACATTAATATATCATCACCATGAATGGTCATGTCCTTTGTGAGAACTCCAATTCCTTTTGAGAGATGAGTATCACAATTCATTGAAGTCTTGATTGTATTTCCATGAATTTGGGTTTCTACTAATAATTTATGATTCGAAGTCTAAAAATATGAGAAATAATGAATTGTATCATTGGCTTTCATTTTATTCACCAAATGAAAATCTTACAAATTACAAACAAGGAAAGGTTCAATAAAAGATACACTTGCAAATTATAGGGTATTTTCTATGCTACAGCACGCACAAAACCAAAAGGTCAACATGTATACCTCGTGTCACCAAGTTGATCTAATAAAGTAGTGATAGATACTAACTCTTCAAAATCCAATCCAAAAGCATAAACAAATCTTGCTTCACCAAAACTAAAGAAATACGTCAGCCTTGGCAATTCAGATAAAGACAAGAGGAATGAAAGAGCCTCTAAAGTGAAGTGAAATGAAGCAACCATTGCCTTGAAGTTGTCATAGAACTTAGTTTTTACATTTTATTGCTTCACAATTTCCCGAGGAGACTTTTTCTCTCCTTTCTATCATTTTAGACCTATATTTACATGGGTCTAAGATAGTGTCTAGATTATCAATCCAAATGCACAAACCACAATGTTGAATATTTTCATATAAGACACTCTAGTTCTTGCAAATAGATAAAATGCTTATCACCATACATTCTTGTGTTCCAACCTAACCTATTATACCTACAAAAATCTCTATATCAAAAAACACACAAAAAAAAAAAATGTTATGCTAGTCAACAAAGGCAACTCAAGTGAGATGAATCACGAGCAATATCAAAGGGAAACAATTGTAAGCAATTGTAAAGGCGACTGGTTCCTAAATATTGAGTACAATTTACACTTGGATTGAATCCAAAGGGGATTATATAACATCAAATATTAGACATAATTTTCATTAGTTGAAAAATCATCAAAACATGTATTACATAGATAATGTAACAATGATTAAAAAAAATCCAATCAATACATGCGAGCTTCAACAAATTGGCTCAAAACTTTTACTGAAATTTTAAATTTAAAGGAAGTTTATACATAATGTTTACTGATTGGACTATTGATTTGGGACAAAGATTACCAGAACAATCCCTATTTAGCAATGAAGAGACCCTAAACTTTCCCGTGGCCAGAACCCATATTGAAGTTGTAGGTTAAGATTCTTTAAGAACTGAATTGAGCATAGAGTGGTATGCCATCTACTTAATATTTTGAAAATGTAGGCTTAGGGCTCAAATGCTAACCCGTGCTTATAATGACACCCAAATCCAAAGGTTGGGGTTAAATTCTCCAGCAAGGGATCCAACCAACTTAGGGCTCAAACACAAACCCACTAACTGTGTCAACCATTGTCTCGGAAAACAAACAAAAGAAAACACAAACACAGCTGCAAAGCAAACAGTAGACAGAACTATAATGTTCTATATGATATCAATATTTGCCAGGATAAATTTTTGAACCTTGGTAGGAATGTGCTAGATGATTAAAACTTTAACAGTTACAATTACGTAATTGGCTATTTATTAAATATGGGTGATAATAACACCCATCTGACATTGTCATATACAGAAGATGGCTCTAAGAAGTCCACCAAAATTCCTGCAGTCCTAGACTACATACAAAACAAGCACCGTGTTAATACATGTTGCATGCATTGCAGTCAAAATTGAATACCTTCATCTTTCATGATCCAAATATTACCTGTGATAGAGAGACCAACAACATAACCAAATCATACAACACAGGGACCTCCAGAAGTTCATCCAAGTTGGCTATCAATATTAACTACTGAAAATCTGATTCAGTCACAGTAAAATATACTTGATAGGAACATTGTTGTAATGTGGGTGTGCGATGCATATACAAAAACGAGGAAAGGCAAAGAACCCACGTCTCCAACCTCCCTTCCATGGAGGGTCAGAAAATTTAGTGCAAGTGACCACATTTTTAGCTAGTCTTAAAATATAGAAATTTAAGCAAATTTTCTGACAAAACAAAACCTGATTTAACAAGATTGAAATGTCGGACGCATGAGTTTGAGATTGAGACATATTCCACCGCGTGAGCGTGAAGGTCATTTGTTGAAGGCATTGCTCTCATTAAAGGGCAACGAAGGAATAGGAGCAGCGTGGGGCCGTGGATATGTCGTGTTTCAAAACCGTAACGCCATCGATCTGCAGCCTCCATTTCTGCTACGACATTCGCGGCCATTCTTTTTGTTGCAGATGATGGCGAAACACTTTCAAAACACTGACATATCCACCGCACTCCGCTGCTTGTAAAAATGTTTGGCCCTGCAATAGGTATAACATCAAGTTTGCAACGATAGCTTTTCCCTCTGCCATCAAAACCTAACCCTAATGCTACCGTCCCCTCCTTCCTCTTCTCCACTCGCTCATCACGCACAAAACCTAACCCTAACCTCCACATATATATATATATATATATATACACACACGTGGACACAATTAATACATTTGTATTTTTTTATTTGTTTTGGTTTTCTATGCGATATATGTATACATATAATATAATTAATATTGTATCATACATCTACATACATTTTTGTTGTGTATTTGTTTATTTTTCTGTTTGTTGTTTTCTTTTCTTTTTGTAGGGTGCACTCCTCTCACACACATATGTATATCTATATATATTTATGTATTGGTTCTTTATAGACTTAATACTTATATTAATAAATACTAGTATAGGTGTGTATTTTTAGTTTCTGCCAAAGAAACTATAGGCGAGGCCTGTTCCTAACTAGGTATTAATAATTCTTGAGAACTAAATATATTTTTCTATTTAAAAAATATTTACCTATTGCTATTGTATAGATGCAAATATTTTAACAAAACATATTTGAAAATTTATTTTTATTCAATCTAATTGGCAGAAAACTTTCACCCGGTAAGGGCAATTATTGCGGATCATCAACGTTTAAATTATAAAGTTTTGTATGAATACTGGAAATAATTTCATGCATTGCTTTCATTTTCTCAAAAATTGTGCAAATATAACATATGCGTTAAACTCCTTAGGCAACCATTCTTCATATTTTTTTATGTTCTTGATACCCAAACATTGCAGAATCTAAGGCCATGACTATTTTCAAATGAATTTGTTTTGTTTATAGGCTGCTATTCCACTTGAAGTTGTGCAAATATTGTTGGCAAAAAAGTTAGCGTCCCCCTTCAGGATTCGTGACATGGCTTCCGTTGGTCTTTATCTGGGATGGTAGCGGTTTCCTAAGAGGTGCGCCATTTGGGAGAAATGGCCAGCTCAACTCCGTACAAGTGGTATCAGAGCCCGGTCACGGGTTCGAATCCCCTTGGGTAACGCTGAGGGGGGGATTATTGGCAAAATAGTCAGCATCCCCCTTCGAGATTCGTGACATGGCTTAACCGCCTCCCGTTGGTCTTTATCTGGGATGGTAGCGGTTTCCTAAGAGGTGCACCTTTTGGGAGAAACGGCCAGCTCAACTCCCTACAAACGTGAATATAACATTCTTTACAAATGATGCAAGCTAGAAGGGGCTCGAGGTGCGCCTTTTGAGAGAAACGGCCAGCTCAACTCCCTACAAACGTGAATATAACATTCTTCAGAAATGATGCAAGCTAGAAGGGGCTCTAACTTGTTTTTAATGCAATAAAGTTAGGTCTGAAACGAAAAAACCCATGGAGCTTGACCAAATAAGAGGAAAAAAGTATGCTCATATCTGTCATTACGTTATCTACCATCTTTTTTTAATGCAATAAAGTTAGGTCTGAAACGAAAAAACCCATGGAGCTTGACCAAATAAGAGGAAAAAAGTATGCTCATATCTGTCATTACGTTATCTACCAAGCTAGCAACTCTATTTGCAGAAATGGTCTATATTTTGAAGCTATTTTATCAGTCTACTATTTCTTTTAGAGGCATTTTTAAAAAGATCGTGAAATTTCTATTAGTTAAATCTAAGCCAACTATTTTTGACGTTTATTTAAAAATTTACCCTAACGTAACTATTGTTAATATGTCCATAAAATGTACAACCTTTTAAAATTTATTTAAAATCAGGTTTTTCTTTTACCCTAACCTATATTGCACAATCTAAATAGCTAATATTTTCACATTTACTTTAAACTTAAGTTTTACCCTAACCTGTAATGCACAAACTGAATAGCTAATTTATTCAAATTTCTTTTCGAGTTACAGCTTTAAACCTAATAACATAAATATGGTTGAATTATGAATAAAATGCAAAATCGAAACCACTATCTATTTCACATTTACTTTAAAATTTTACCCTAAGGCCCATATTTCTAAATTGCCAATAAAATGAACAAATTGTAGAGATGATATTTTAACATTTACCTTTAAATTTTTGTTCTAAATTTTTATCTTCCAAGTAAATATTATTAAATTATCCATAAAATGCAAAATCTAAACCACTATGTATTTCTCATTTACTTTAAAATTTTACCTTACTGTAAATATTCCCAGATTTTCATCAATAAAATTTTACCCAAATATAAATATTTCAAAAATTTCAATAAAATACACAAACTAAATAGATAATCTTTTCACATTTACTTTTAATTATAATTTTAATCCCAAAAAATAAATTTAATTAAATTATTAACAAAATGCAGAACCTAAACCACTGTTTTTTTAATTATCTATAAAATGTACAACCTGAACATCTGATCTTTAAGCTTTACTTTAAAATTACAGTTTTAACCCTAACATAAAAACACGTTAAACTTTTTTCATATTTTCTTTTTCATCTTACCCTATCACAAATATTGTTAAATTAACCATAAAATGCACAATCTAAACATATTTATTTAAAAATTTCCAAAACTACAATTTGAGTCATTTTGTGAAAATTATGGTATTAAGGTGCAAAGAACAGTTCCTTATACTCTTAAACAAAATGGGGGGGATGAACAAATGAATAGAACTATTTTAGAAATGGGGTTTGGTTGTTTCTTGTGCTGCATATATTGTGAATAGAATTCCCACTAAAGCCCTCCCAAATATCACCCCTGAAGAAGCTTGGAGTGGTAGAAAGCCCGACATTAGGTATTTTAAAGTATTTGGATGCATTGCTTGGGCACACGTTCCTGATGAAAAGAGGAAAAAGTTAGAACCAAAGAGTCATAAGTGTTTGTTTGTGGGTTATAGTGAAGAATCAAAGGCTTATAGGTTATATGATTTGACAACAAGAAAGGTCTTTGTTAGTAGAGATGTAAAGTTTGACGAGCTCTCGCAGCTTATTCCCACTTCCTCTCACTCTACAATAGCAAATGTTTCTAATTTTTCAGATATTTTAGAAAGAAATGAAGCCAATATTGATGAGGATGAAGTGAGCACTACTGATGACGATAATACTATTGAAAATGAAACTACTAATGCTTGTAATCAGCCATTTTTTGCAGGTAGTGATGATGAAGAAGGTGACATTTCAGCTAGACAAAAGACAAGGAGTGTTGAAGAAATATTTAGACAAGGCTCAAAGATCCAAGGAGGGAATGGTAGTGCTCTCATGGCCAAAGTATTACAAGTAAATGACCCAATCTCATATGACCAAGCTAGATGAAAGAAAGAATGGGAGAAATCCATAAAAGAGGAATATGATGCATTGATAGAGAATAACACTTGGGAACTTGTACCCCGTCCCCAAGGTAAGAATGTTATTGGTTGCAGATGGGTTTACAAAACAAAATTTAAATCAGATGGTGCTATAGAAAAATTCAAGGCTAGATTGGTTGCTAAGGGGATCAATCAAAAAGAGGGTGTTGATTATGAAGAAACATTTTCTCCTGTCATTAAAGTGAATATAGTTAGAATTATTCTTTCTTTGGCTACAATTCTTGGGTGACATATTCATCAAATGGATGTCAAAAAAACTTTCTTAAATGGAGATTTATACGAAGAAATATATATGGATCAACCACCAGGTTTTGTAGATCAGCAACATCCTAATCTTGTTTGCAGATTATAGAAGTCACTTAATAGTCTTAAACAAGCGCCACGAGCATGGAACGAGAAGATTGACAGGTATTTTCAACTTCATGTATTTAAGAGATGTAAGTCAGATCCAAATCTTTATGTGAAAAAAGTTCAAGATGATATTCTTCTTGTTGCAATTTATGTAGATGATTTACTCATTGTTGGACCGAATATTGCATTAATCAATGATTTAAAAAGAGATCTTAAGAGGACATTTCATATGAGTGATTTGGGTGAACTAAACTATTTTCTTGGATTACAAGTTTGTAGATTACATGACGGATTGTTCATCTCACAATCAAAATATGCTTTGGACCTTTTAGAAAAGTTTAACATGCTTGAATGCAAGCCAGCATCTACCTCATTTCAATTCGGAGTCAAGCTTACTAAAGAATGTACTTCCAAGAGTGTAGATGCCACTTTATATAGACAGCTTGTTGGTAGCTTGGTTTATGTAACTCATACTAGACCAGATATTTATTTTGCAGTCAATCTAGTATCTAGATTTATGCAGGCACCTAAACAAAGTCATTGGTTGGCTACTAAGAGAATTTTACGATACATCCATGGAACCATACACTTTGGAATCTACTATGACTATAAGTTTTCAATTTCTTTGGTTGGATTTACCAAATCAGATTGGGGTGGTGATATAGATGATCAAAAATCTACTGGTGGTTATGTTTTCAATCTTGGATCAGGCCCTATTACATGGAGCAGCAAAAAAATAAACAACTACATCATTACCTTCATGTGTAGCAGAATATAGAGAAGCAAAAGAAGCAGGCAAGGAAGTAGTTTGGATTCGGAATCTTCTATTTGAGATTGGTTTTCTATAAAGTTCAGCTGGCATAGTGTATTGTGACAATCAAAGTACCATACAAGTTGCCAACAATCTAGTTTTTCATGCTAAAACAAAGCATATTGAGATTGATGTTCACTACATTCAGGATCTTGTTTAAGCATCTATTGTCAATGTTCAATTTTGTCCAAGTGAAGAACAAGTAGCTGATATATTCACTAAGAGTATGATTGAAGCCAAATTCTTAAAATTAAGAGGAATGTTTGGTATGTTAGAGGTGAACATTAAGGGGGTATAGTAGTATAATGTTCCCCTCCTTTGTATTTGCCCTCTCCTTTGTATTCTCTTTGTATTATTCTAGCCAATCTTAAGGGGGGATGTTAGGGATAGTTAAGATTGTCTAGAAAAGGACAAAATATTTCTAGAAGTCTTCCAAAAAATATTCCAGGTTATCTAGAAAGGAAGAAGCTTCCAGCTTTTTTAGAAAAGAACTTTCCAAGGAGAAGCTTCCAACTATTCTAGAAAGGAACATTGTAGGATTTTAGAGTTATCTAGAAAGCCAGAAGCTTCCAGGCTCCAAAGCTTCTATAGCTATTTATATGTGATTAGAGACAGTTGCTGGATATAGCATTTTAGATGTAATGCAAGCTAGATAAATATATTTCTAAGTTATCTAACTCTGTTTTTCCCATGTTTTCTCTTAGTATATTATTGTTGTTCTATTTTTTATTGTCTTGGGGCTGTTTTTTACATGGAAATCTAGAATTTATTTATTGCTAGAAGAGAATGGTATCAAGGAATATGTGACCACTATTGTACCTGTACCTACAGATGCAACACAGTGCTTAGCATATAAGAAGGAAGATGCCAAGGCGAGGAGGATGATTCTTAATGGTGTTAAGGATCATATTCTTCCGCATATTGTAGAGTTATATATAGAGAAGACAATGTGGGACGCCATTCTAAATCTGTATTAGAATGCTACCATTAACCAGAAGCTGATTCTTAGAGAAAAGTTAAGGATAACCCCGATGAACAAGGGAGAAGACTTTACAAGTTACCTCGCCAGGCTTAGACTTGTTAAGGATGAGTTGACAGCTATTAGAGATAAACCAAATGATGACAAGCTAGTACGAATAGCCCTGAATGGGTTTACTAAGTAGTGGGATGTCTTTGTTCAAGTTATTAATGGACGAGACACCTTACCGAGTTGGGATCGACTATGGAGTGACTTCACTTAGGAGAAGCTTAGACTAAGTCTTGTGAGTGGAACTAGCAGTAATAGTTAGAAAAGTGATTTGGAATAGGAAAATGTTACCCTAGCAGGAAAAGCAAAAGCGAAGAAGGGGTCTGGCAAAGGATCAAATCCAAAAAGTGAGAAGAAGAAGGACTTATCTAAGATCAAATGCTATGGCTGTCACGAGTTTGGCCACTCTGTTAGTGATTGCCCACAAAGGAAGAAAAATGAAAAGAAAGGGAAGAAGCAGACGGCAACTTCAGCAAATGTAGATGAGCGTTCTAGTAGAATGGAGGATGAGTTTGTGCTCATAGCTTGCCTAACTAGCTCAACCTCACAGGGTGTTTGGTATATAGACAGTGGAGCATCATTTCATATGATAGGAGTTAGGGAGTACTTCTCCAGCTACAAGGAGGAGAAAATCAAATTCTAGATTCAGATGGGGAACTAGTCCAAGTGCAATCCAGTTGGGAGAAGGATTGTTCTATTTCAGAGGGAGAATGGCAAGCCTATTTCCATTCATGATGTGTGAAATGTGCCAGGCTTGGGCATGAATCTAATTTCCATATCTATCCTTCAGGATAAAGGCTACAATGTACTCTTTAGAGGGGCGCATGTGTTAATCAAGCATAAGGATTGGAAATCACCCATAGCTATTGGAGTTAGGAGCGGCTGACTTTATAGGTTGCAATTTGATACTCTTAATGCACTAGTGAGTAGCAGTAATCCTAGAGATCAAGAAGAGCTATGGCATAGGAGGATGGGCCATATACATCATAGAGCATTTAAATTGCTTCATGAGATAGTGACAGGTGTTCCAGAGGTGAGCATAGAGCATGATGATGTATGTCAGGGATGTGTGTTGGGGAAGTTTGCGAAAGTAGCTTTTCCAAGAAGTGACACCGGATCCAAGGGGGTTATTGATCTAGTAAATTTAGATGTATGTGGACCAATGTTAATGAAGTCTCTCAGAGGATACGAGTACTCTGTTACTTTTAATGATGATTTCTCCAGGAAGACCTAAATATACTCCTTGAAGACCAAGGATGAGGTCTTCAGTCACTTCCAGGAGTTCAAAGCTCTTGTGGAGAATTTGACAGGTAGGAAGGCAAAGGTTCTTCGGTCAGACAATGGTGGTGAGTACAAAGGGAAAGAGTTCTAGGAGTTCTGCACTAGGGAAGGAATCAAGAGAGAGTGGATTGTTCCTTACAACCCATAGTAGAATGGGGTTGCTGAGAGGGATAATTATTCTCTATCGGAGGTAGCAAGGGCTATGTTGTATGACCAAGATATGCCACGTTACTTATGGGCAAAGCCATGCAGTACAACAGTATACATATAGAACAAGGTTCCACATAATGTATTAGGCAAGATGACACCAAAGGAGGCATTCTCGAGGAAGAAGCCAGATGTTAGTCACTTCAGGATATTTGGGAGTTTGGCATTTTGTCACATTCCAGGGCCTACACATTCCAAGTTAGATCAGATTGCAGAGAGAGGGTACTTTGTGGGGTACAGTGAGACCTCAAAGGCATATCATTTATTTATTCCAGGGACCAGGAGGATTATAGTTAGGCGTGATGTCAAATTTATGGAGGACAAGGCATATAGGAGGTCCAGAGATTTGCCAGCAGATGATCAGAATGAGCAGCCAAAAGAAGCTCCAAGGATTGTTCAACCAAAACAGGGGCAGCGAAGCACCAGTACATTTACTAGTACAAGCACAGGCTTAGGTGTTGAGAGTTCGCAGAGTATGGAGCAACAGATACAACAAATCCAAGAGATGCATCAAGAAGATATGGAGTTTGATATTTCATCCTCTATAGTTGACAGGAGGAACCATGAGGTTTAATAGACACATAGTGATACTCAGGAGTTTGTGGGAGCTCCTAGGATGAGTAGTAGACAGTAGAAACAACCAGCCAAGTATAATGACTGTGGCACTGGTTATTTAGTTGGTAGATAATGAGCCTTCCAACTATCAGGAGACTATACAGTAACAGGTGTGGCAAGATGTGATGGTTGAGGAATATACCTCAATAGTGCAGAATGATGTGTGGGAGGTTGTACCTAGACTGACAGATAGGGCAGTGGTTGGATCACATTAGATCTATAAGATTAACCACGGTGCAGATGGTAGCATCAAGAAATACAAGACAAGGTTCATGGCCAAGGGGTTCTCTCAGAAAGAGGGAATAGACTATGATAAGACATTCACTCCAGTGGCCAGGTATACTTCTATACGAGCTGTAATCTCACTTGCAGCACATATGGGATGGCAGATCCATCAAATGGATGTCAAGACGGCATTTCTTAATGGTGAATTGGTAGAGGAGGTATACATAGAACAACCAGAGGGCTTTGTAACACACAGTAGTGAAACCCACGTGTGCAAATTGAAGAGAGCTTTGTATGGACTCAAGCAGGATCCCAGGGCATGGTATGAGTGCATTGATAGATACTGCATTGAAATCTTGAAGAGGTTTGAGATGCAGGATTGCAGAGCCATGTCTACACCTATGATCACGAATTGGAAGAAGGTAGACTCATCCAAGGAAAAGGATGTAGACCCCACCTTATACAGGAAGTTGATTGGATCTCTCATGTATTTGGTCAACACTAGGCTAGATATATCCTTTGCAGTAAACTCTCTTAGTCAATTTATGGTTGAGCCAAAGAGAGTGCATTGGACAGCGGTAAAGCATGTGTTGCAGTATTTGTGTGGTAAAATTAAGTATGGGATCAGATATGCTTGAGCTGATGGTATCAGATTGATAGGCGATACTGATGCAGATTGGGCAAGTAGTACAGTGGATAGGAAAAGCACTTCAGGGTGCTGCTTTAGTTTGGGATCAGGAGTTGTCTCTCGGTACATCAGGAAGCAAAACTTTGTGGCTCTAAGTTCTGTAGAAGCAGAATACATATCAGCTAGCATGGCAACATGTGAGGCTATATGGCTTCAGAAGTTGTTTGTAGCCTTGTTTGGTCAGAGGGTTGAGACTATGGTGATACACTGTGACAATCAAAGTTGCATCAGATTATTTGAGAATCCAGTGTTTCACGATAGGTCTAAGCATATAGACATTAGGTATCATTTCATCAAGGATTGTGTATAGTGGAGGATTGTTCAACTATAGTATATACCTATAGATCAGCAGGTAGCAGACATTTTGACAAAGGCATTAGGGAAGACAAAATTCATCTTCTTCAGAGATAAGTTGGGTGTTATGCAGAACACCTTCCTCGCTAAGAGGGAGTGTTAATTTTAAAGTAGCTCATATAGGTGTTCTAGTCTCAGGGGGTGATTACAAGGCTAGAAACACAATTGGAATTTAATTATCTCCATACCTAGAAAATTGATTTCTCTAGAAACTTCTAGACATTAGGGTTTGTTAGAGTCTAATTAATCTTAGCCATTGATTGAGATTAAATCATGGCCATTGGTTTTGAATGAGAAAATTATAAAAGAGGGTCAATGGGCATTTGGAGAGCACAGATCTTAAAAATATTTAAAGTGATAGCAAATGAATAAATTTGCAATAATAGAAAATAGATTTGCAGTGAGAGCAAGGGCGCAGTGATAGCGTTGGAGACAGCAACAGTGGAATTTTTGAAGGAGAAATTAGGAGAAGAATTTTCGGAGGAGAATATTGCCAGAGCTCTACTAGTAAGAGGCAAGCAGTTTATGTATCTCTTGATTTGTTGAAAATTAATAAAATTCCTCATCTCCAGTACTGGTTTTCCCTTCAAGGTTTTTCCAGGGACAATTTGTCCAAAATATTGTGTTCATTATTTTACATATTTTATTTTTCTAACTCCGTGATTATTTGTGAAGTTGCAGCTGTATTATTTTTCAATATTTGCTCTGAATTAATTTTTGTAGGTCAAATAATCTATATAAGATAGGAGATTAATCATCAATAGCTATAATAGAATTTTCACAGAATTGTCGATAGAAATACGAGATTTGAATGACAATTTTTATATTTGCATTTACTTTTTAGTAAAGTTGTGCCCCTAACATGTAATTTGGATTTGTTTCGGGAGGATCCGACATGGCTTTGTGATAGCCCTCGCAAGGTGAATTCGACAGCTGTATGAGGCACATTGGGATGGGAACTCCCGTACAAGATCCAGTCCTTGCAAATCCTCCTGCACTATTTTTTATTGTTTGATTCTAGAATATATTTTAATAATACATTCTCATTTTACACTTGATTGTGCGGTCTGTAAAAGAATTTATAATGCATATATTCAAACTAAGATTACCCTATGCAGTGCCTATGGTTATGGCAGAAATCTAACATTAAATGTAGAATCCAAGTTTTTCAACTTTTAGTATTCAATGCAAATATTACAACACTGTCAACTCTAACTTAAACCCAAAAATTAACAAATTTCAAGATTATTATAAAGTTATTATATTATCAACATTGTTGCTAAAACTAAGCAAACACAACAAATTAAAACACAACTATTTATGAACATTTTGGCAGAAACTTCGCTACTTTGCAACTCTTGTTATTAGATTTGATTTATTTTTGTGTTATATAGTACTTATAATTTAATTGATATTATATGATATCAATATTGTAAGTTTGTGATATTGTATTATATATCCACATATACATTTTTGTTGTGTAATTGATTATTTTTGTGTTTGTTGTTTTCTTTTTCTTTTGCTTCTAATTTTGCATAATTAGGGTTTTGAGCATATTTGGGCATTGAAGTAATACATTAATTGATATTTTTTGAGTTTCCATGATGTTACGAGTGACACCCAACCTATAGGTGAATCCTCTTGTAAAAGGTGTGATTCAACTCGGTTGAAATGTCCTTGAATGTTTGTAGTAAAAGGAGGATTTAACCCACACATCCATTGAAATTGAAAACCCCTCCTTTTTACTCCTAAACAAACCCTTTGCTAGATTCTGTGGAAATTTTTCTTGGATCCAGCAACTTACTATGAAACCCTTCCTTTTGGATCTCAGCTCTATCCTAATTATGGGCATCTGCAAAGGAAATGCCCTCGCTTCACTAAGGCATCAGCTGCAACTAATTCTTCTTCCAACTCTAGTCCTAAGAATGATAAAGGGAAGGCTCCTTTTTGTTGTTGGGGTTGCAGACAAGGACGGATTTACTCTAGTTAAGACACATAATAGGGGAAGAGGTCTTAAGAGAACCCTCAAGGATAGAGAAATTAATGGGGTCTTTAATCAGTTTGATGCTTTGGAGGACTTAGTTCATGAGGAGGGAATTCTAGTGGAGATACCTTTTGAGGTTGGGTCTTTGGGGGTAGCCTTGTCGGAGGAAAAAGAAAATGATACTGTAAATTTTCCTCTAGTGGGTGTGCAGGATGGTCAATTGGCTATGGAGTTATCCTCCTAGTTACTGATTGTTTTAGAATCAAATGAGGCTTTAGTTATGAAAGATGTGGGTGCTCTAGCTGATCCAACTCCTTCACAGGTGAAGGAGGCTTTGGATGTAGGTGTTACATTGTAAAATGTCCCCCTAGGACTTTTACCTCCTAAGTTTAGTTCCCAGGTCCTTTAGATTTAATCATGCATGTTGATTTTAACTCCCGATGCAAAATCCCTGGAAACCCATGTCAAATGGGGCTAAGGGGACATTGTTGAACTTGATTTTGCTTGAAAATGGGGCCTAGGGCTTGGGCACTCATGGCCTAGCCCTGCCTTATTTGGTTGGGACCTAAATTTTAAATGTCGGTTATGTGATCGTTAAAAGGTTTCGTTGCCGACATCGTAAGTTTGAATTATGAAATCTGTAGCGAGAATGCATATATAAGCATGTTTAGGGTTTCATTTGCAAACTAGAAGCTAATTATGAACTTTTGGTGAACTTATGATTTTAGAGAATTCAAATCATTCATTGTTGCAGAGCATACTTGTCTTGTTATTGTGTTTGTTATGCGGATTTGGCTTCATCTTCTCATGTGTTGAAGGATTTTCATCTACATGCGAGCTACACCTCCGAGGTTATATCTATTTGTGTTAAATCAATCATTTATCAATTTGTTTTTTCCTCTATCTCGTAGGGATACACAATCTTTATGCCATTCTGGGGCTTGACTGAGGCAAGCTCCTAAACACCACAACCCCCAACCCATTCCTTATGATTACAGCTAACAAGTGTCATATTTTTTGGAGTGGAGTTGCAAGAGGCTGTGACAGAGTGTGGAGATTCTGTATCAGAAGGAAAAAGCAATGCCTGGGCTTAGGCACCTTCCCTGAAGCCCTCCAGATTTGCAGACCTAAAAACCTCTGCGACAGTGATGAAGAGTAGCAAACATTTTCTAAAAATCCTTGAAGAAGTCGCCACCTTGGGCTAGGGCACCTACTCTTTAGACCACGACTTTTCCAAATCTTGAATATCAAAACCTAATATGTATCTACTCTGAATATTACATCTCTATGTGCAAGCATTTGTTGGGATTCATCCGTTTATTTATGATTTTACATAATTAGGGTTTTAAGCATAATCGAGCATTAAATTAATACATTAATCAACAATTTCTTAATTTCCCAATCATTACAAGTGACAACCAACCTGTAGGTGAATCCTCTTGCAAAATTTGTGATTCAACTTAGTTAAATGTCCTTGAATGTTAGTGGTGAAAGGAGGATATAATCAAACAATCAATCAATCCCATCTTCCCTCTTTTCTTACTAAACATTTTGGTGAACCTGTGTTTTCTGAGCATTGCATCTTGTTGACTATTATACATTAGACTTGCATTCATACATATTGTTTTACATCATTTTACATCTATAGATCTTGAAAATTTTTGAAAAAAATTTCATTCTAAGGCTCGCATTAGGTCATAATTTACATTAATTTCATTACATTTCATCAAATCTCTAATTTTTACATCAAATATGATATAAATTACATAAATTCATAATATTACAATCTTTGCATTGCATTTTCATGTTAAAATTGCTAGGGTTTGATTGAAATTTTGTATTTTTTCTCATAACCTAGTGATTTCAAAAACTAGGGTTTGTACCTAAAATCTTGTTTCAAATTTTACTACTCATATTAGGCACTCATTCAAATCTAATTTTGTTTGTAGTGTTGCATTCTTGTGTGTTTTTACATTCATATCTCAAAAATTTGCACTTACATTTAGCTAATTTCAACAAAATCTAGCATTTTCACTCAATCATCCTTAAAATTACACTTGCATTGAGCATTGCAGGACGTTAAAATCATTTTCAGATCTGAGCTGAGCTTTTTTGCATAAGCCTCCTCTTAATAATAGTGTAGGAAATTGTTCTTCTACCTTATCTTCCTTATAGGATTTATGGGTCTAATAAATTCAATTTCCCGTTTGTGAAAAGGTGTTTGTACTAATATAGGAAATGGTGGTATATCATCTAATGTGGTGGGACTTCCTATCCTCTAAGACACATCACCCATCCTCACATATTAACTTGTCATCCTTGAACAATGTGGGCCGCCATAATCCTGCCAACATCACTTTATTGTTGTTCGCTCATTGGAGTTATGCCCTTCTAATATCCCCTCACGGGCATATCTTAAGATGTTTTCCCATTCATGTTGAAGCACTACTCTCCTTATAATATCACCTCTTCCTATAATATGTAATTCTCCTTCAATTAAGATGTATAATAGTGACCACTCCAATAGTTTATTCCTTTCATTTTTGGAGATGATCTCTCAGAATTGGCCTATGGATAGTAACTGTGCTACTTCAGTGAGCTCCTCTAGTACTACATTTACTCTAAATAAATTTAAGCTACTCAATTCATCATCAAACTCCTAAAAGAGTAACACCACCTACAAATTTTACCTGTATCACTAGCGTATTCATCAAGTATTTTAATTGCTTGTGGTTGGTAAAGAAATTATTTAGTGCATAAACCTTTGTTAGAGCCTTTGTTGTTGCATAATTCATTAAGAAACACTAGAGTTGGAGCCTTTGTTATCTAATTTTTAAGTGTATCAAATTCCTCCTAGAGTTGTTCTATCCATTGAAATGTTTTATAGTTTTCTGACTATTCAAGAGGTGGTAGATTCAAAATTATTTCTACCTTCAATGGGTCTACCATCAAGCCTTGCCTACATATAATGTGACCATGAAATGTTCCAAATGGTATCACAAATAAACATTTCTTAAGATTGGATGAGATTTAAAAGCTTTTGTATCTTTCTAGCATCGTGTGGAGTACTTGTACGTGATCTTTAATCAGTCTGTACTAAATACTACAAGTGCATTTTTCAAGCCAAATGGCATCACCTTGTACATAAAAGACCTCCATTTGGTTACAAATGTTGTTTTAGGTTGATCTTCTTCTTGAAGCCATTGGTGAACGATTGGAGCTCCCTACTAGCTATAAAACTAAGACTTCCTCTGTGAACAAACTACGGAAGGGATCATGGATGCAAGCCTTATTTAAATCCCTAAAGTCAATGCAAATCCTCATCTCACTTTTTTTTTATATTGCACAACCATAGGGCCAATCCATTAGCATCTCCTATCGACTTGATTATATCAGTTGCCAACATATCATCCAAGTTTGCTTTGACTCTTGTCTTCATGTTAGGGTTTAATATATATGTTCTTTTCCTCTTTGGTTTTGTACATTCTTTTAATTGAATTTTCATCATTCTAGATCCCTCCTTAATGCCTCTACAATTAGTAAATGCGTGGGGAAATATTTCTTCATATTTCTATCAATATTTCCAAAATTTGCATGACTTGTCTCTCTTCAATTGCTACCTTGAGTATTTTCACATACTGAAGGAAAAACAAGATTGCATTCACAGAGGCTTGAAGGATAGCAAAGGTACTTAAGGTTAAACTTTCTCTTGATGCCAAGGTTGATGATTCTATTTATTATGAGGATGTTTGATGCGGAAGATTTAGTTGAAATCTCTCCTCTTGCTAAGTTCGATAAATGTAATAAGTGCAAATGTGATCATGGGGATTCAATAGTCCCTGTGTAATTTTCCCTACCACCTTGTTGTTTTCAATATTGGATGATGCTCTTGTGATTTCTATGATGGTAGGGTCATCATCCAATGGTTGAAAATCCACCAGTAGTGTGATATGTTGTCCAAGGGATCTCTTGAGGTGAGACACGTGGGCAAAATTATGAATCCTACTGTATTCCGGTAATTCCAGTTCTCAGATGCAACTTCACCAACTCTCCTCAAGATCTTGTAAGGGAAATCAAAGCGTTGTTTGAGATTTTAAATTCCACTAATTTTGATGGGGGTTTTCCTATAAGGTTTACAATCTTAGAGGAAGGTCATATCTCCCACTTTAAATGACCTCTATATGCGGTTTTGATATATATATATTTTTTGTTGATTCTGAGATTGTTGGAGGTGTTCTTTGAGTGATCTCAATATGTCATAATTATACTTCACTAAGTCACTATCTATTGACACTGGGATATCTATGAATATGAATAAGTAAAGGTTAATGCATCATAACCAAAAAATACAATGGATAGAGACATAGCGATGGACATGTGGTGGGTAGTGTTGTATCATAGTTTCTCAAGTAGCCTTCAACCTAATTATTCACTATTTCTACTTGTCCATCTATTTGTGGATGTTAGCTTGTGGAAAGAATGAGTTTTATCCAGGCCAAATAAAATAATTCTTACAAAAAGGATCTAAACAATCTACTATCTTTATCACTAATGATATTTTTATGTAATCCATTGGCCTAAACACTTCTGTGAACAAGAAATCTACCACCTAATGTGCTTTGAAATATGAAGGAATGAAAAAGAAGTGTGCATACATAGTTAGCCCCTCCATAAAGTGATTGAGAACATCCTTCTTTAGGCCCTTCCATGAAAACCTTTCCCTAATTTTCCTATAGGTCTTGTATAATCTTATGTGATTTTCTAACGATGCATCATGAAAAACCCTTAAAATCTTCTCCTTCATTCAGGATTCAAGAAGTAGGAAGATTCTATTTGTATAGAGAATGAGATGATATGCTACTACAAATAAATCTTGTCTCACATCCCCATCTAAGAGATCAGTAGAAAATGTATTTTTAACTTATTCTGCCATAATAGAGATCTTCCAATTAGTAGAAATAGTACTAGAAATAGAGTAGGCTTCCTAGAAAGAGCATGAGCAAAGTTATGTTCTTTTTTTCCTTTCATGTACAATGTGGTTTAGGAAAGGGCCATGCTATGGGGTCTCAGGACAACTTTGAAATAGAATTGGAAGCATCTCAGAGTGGAGGGAGATTATGAGATCATTATTAATTATACGAAGAAGCAAAGTTACATCTCATGTATGTTGTATACTCTTCTTTTAGAGGCTAAGGAACTAGTGAAAAGATTTTAAGATATCTCTTTTTATCATATTAGAAGAGAAGAAAGGGGAACTCAATAGTAGATTTGGTAGCCAATCAAGGAGTAAATTAGAGGATAACCCATGGTAAGACCCATAAGACCTAGAAGGAAAAGTTTCCAAATAAGACCCTTGGACTTGTTAAGGAGTAAAAAGTGTCCACATGTCTTTTTGCCTCCTTGTTTGGCTCCTAGGTCCCTTAATTGCATTATATCTTCAAAACATTTCTCCTGATGCAGAATTGCCCGACACCAAGATGGAATTTGAATGTGGGCCACTTGATTTAGCTTATCCTAGACATAAACAGGACTAAAGGACCTGGGTGGTACTGCCCAGGTCCCTCCCTTTAGGTTGGATCAAATTCAAATTTACTGGTGTGAGCCTTGGGCGTAATTTAATAAAAACCATCTGAAATAACATAAAATAAAATATTAAAATTAAATATATATATATATATATATATTCTATACATTTAGTTCTCCTCAATTTTTTTCCAGCTTCCTATGTTAAATTGAAGACCAAATTCCTTGTATTAAACTCAATAAACTAACATTGGGGGTGATTTTGTTGAAAAATTATTGCTCAAACCAAGAGCTGATGTTAAAGAGTTATGCCTAGTATGTAATATAAGGAACCCTAAAGTCAATAATATCATACAGACGAACACTCATTTTCATTTTTTATTCATCCCTGCAAAAATATCATACATGACGTCCCTCCATTGATGCATTAAATACTGCTCCTTCAATGCGCTGCTCTTTATTTTCTTGACTTTTGTATTCATTTTTTTATCCCTTTTTTTTGCACTCTTATTATTTTTTATTGCTTCTTGTAGAGTAACGATCTTCTTGATATTTTTGTCCAAGAAATATAAGGGGCTGAGCACCACCAAGGGTTTTCAATGTTTAGTTAGACTTCCCTTTTGCTCAAAAGGAATGGGGAAGGTCTACATGCAAGCTTCTATTAGGTATTTTAGGTTTGAGTACTTACTTTTTTAAAACTCAACATTTTGGTTCACTAAGACTGGGATTAGTATAAAGCTAAGAGCTTGGCTTCAATTTAAACTTATTGGTAAATTTCAAGAGGAATGATTGGCGATAAAGATGATCATAAAGAATCTTAAAGGGTCAACCTATATCTAAGCAACCTTAGACTCCTTAGATAAAAATCAAAAAGAGCATGTCACTCACTAATGCATGGTGGAACAAAATGAAGAATGCAAATTTTGTTTTTTCTTTATTCAAATTTTGTACTTTTTTATAGATTTTTTGGATTTTGACATTTTATGATTTTATGGAGTTTCTAGATACTTAAGTCTTCACCTTCCATTGTGAATAAGAGGTAAGCATCATTTTTTACATCTTCCTTAACTGTGTGTGGACTTATATAATTTGGTCTAAACTTCACTTGGAAGTATTTGCAAGGACACACAAAGACTCGGTATAAAAATGTCTTTGAACTCAATGAGAAATTTTGTGCACTCATATATTTCATTGTTTGATAATTTGCCCCTAGCCTTGTCATTTTTTGTTCTTGTAAAGTTTCATCAGTTTTGAAATTTTGTGGGGCAATTTGAATTGATGATGACATTTAATCATCTTCTATTCACATTTTCCATATGTGGGGTTGGTCATATTGCCACACGATTCTCTTTACCTGCATGTGGACTTTACTATTCCATGGATTTCATATTTCACCAACCATATGTATGCCTTGGCTATGGCGACCACCAAGGGTTGCACATCGGCACCCCACTAGTAGGCACCAAGTTGAAGTAAACAAAGTGAGGCAAAGTTGTGGAAGTTTGGATGCTTAATAATCGTATACCAATGCATCAAGAGATTTGTCCATGTCACCAATATTATATTTCTTATCTTTATTTCCATTTCTTAACACAAACTAACTTCGTGTTGTCATTAATATATACCTTTCAAACAAGAGCAAGCATGCCTTTATGATATAATTCCAATAATTTTTTATTCTAATGTGTAGGAACAAAAAGAAAACAAGAAAAAAACTCATTGGAGGCTCATTTGGCAGAAGCAAAGGAAATTGGGGATCACATTCCAAATAAAATTTAAGTTCTTACAAAACATGTTTTCAATTGATTATAAACAAATATGTAAAACAAGCATTTCATATGCATTTCAAAACTATATTTCAAAATTTTAAATTAAATAGCACTTTGGGACATTTGTTTCTTACAATTATTAAAATAATATAACAAATAAAAGTAATACTATAAAAATAATATTCTATACACCAAAAAAAATAAAAAATTAATGCACGTATTTTAAATATTACTTTATAAAATAAAAATAATGTATCTTCTATGCACAAATTGAATTATACTATGTAACATTGTAATTGCATATAATATTCTATTGGCCTAACCCTTGCACCTTCAATTGGTTGAGTCAAACAATTTTCTTATGACAATTATCCATTCAAAGGTGCCCTTAAAATACTATGACATATCTTAGTATAAGTAAAATTATATATAAACCAAATATAAAATTTGACAGTTTGTTCAAAATCTCTCCTTTCATGTGATACATCTTTTTAAAATGTTGATTGTAATTTACAGAAAAAATGCCTTAATAGAACCATACGACCATCAAATTTAAGCCATGGGCCTAACAATTGCACCTCCTTTGGTTGCAAGTGCTAGTAATACTATTATTGATATATGGTTAGGACTAAGAAGTAGGATTTCATGTACTCTGTCATTTCTTTTTTAAGGGATTACTCCAACAGTGGTGAGTTTCTATTTTAATATTGGAAAAAATCTAATTTGAGAGTGCTTCTGGATTCAACTATGTATGTCTTCGTTTCAACGTTTTGAATCATACTCAATGATCCGTCATCAGGAAGAGGAGAGTTGAAGATTAGATGGTAGAATTGAGCTTTATAAAGTAGTTAGAGTAAGAAATGAATGAAAAATGAAGGGCATGAGGTGAGGAGAGAAAAATAAAAATAAAACAAAAAACAAGAGAGGAGAAAGATACGAGAAAATTAGTGATAAAAACAGGGCATTGGAGCAACCATACAAACACACAAACCAACAAAAGCTAAAATTTTAAAATTACTAATACTAATACAAGTACAAATATATAAATACATACAGAAGCACATGTAAATGCATATAAGAAAATATTTAATTTAAACCTATAAATACATATATCCCCACACCCCAAGTATAATATACTATATTAAAAAGACAAATAAATGGAAAAAATACAAACAACTAAATAAAACAAACCTTTAGTAGGCATGAGTTTTCCACAATCCATGAATTAAGTATAGAGAGTGCTTCTGGATTAAACTATGTATGCTTTTGCAAAACAAACCTTTGTAAAACAATTAAAGTCAAGACCTAAATATACATAAAATAATAAGGGATGAGGAAAAAAGGCGCAAACACATTTATATACATGAACAACCAAATGTATAAAATTTGCAAACAAGTGAAAGAAGCAAACAAGAAAACAAAAAGATAAGACCCCTATCTACTGCATTAGGCAAAACCAAACCTATAAAAAGGAGAACGCCACGACTAAGAATGAAAATTTTAATCCGGCATAAACAAAAAATGCCCACACACATATTAACCTAGACATAACAACAAAAATAAATCAGATGATATATAATACAAATAGAAAAATAAACAAATACACAACAAAAATGTATGTAGATATATGATAAAATATTAATTATATTATATGTATAAATATATTGTATAGAAAACCAAAACAAATAAAAATATACAAGTGTAGGTATATATATATAAATTTATGTATGAAGTGTATACAAATACCTATACCTATATATAAATGTAAGTAACGGTGTGTATATATATATGTGTGGAGGTTAGGGTTAGGTTTTGTGCGTGATGAGCGAGTGAAGAAGAGGAAGGAGGTGAGGGTGGCAAAGGGAAGGTTAGAGTTAGGTTTTGATGGCAGAGGGAAAAGCTATCGTTGCAAGCTTGACGTTATACCTATTGCAGGGCCAAACATTTTTACAAGCAGCGGAGTGCGGTGGATATGTCAGTGTTTCGAAAGTGTTACGCCATCATCTGCAACAAACAGAATGGCCGCGAATGTCGTAGCAGAAATGGAGGCTGCAGATCGATGGCGTTACGCTTTTGAAACAGGACATATCCACGGCCCCACGCTGCTCCTATTCCTTCGTTGCCCTTTAATGAGAGCAATGCCTTCAACAAATGACCTTCACGCTCATGCGGTGGAATATGTCTCAATCTCAAATTGATGCGTCCAACACTTCAATCTTGTTAAATCAGGTTTTGTTTTGTCAGAAAATTTGCTTAAATTTCTATATTTTAAGACTAGCTGAAAATGTGGTCACTTGCACTAAATTTTCTGACCCTCCATGAAAGGTATGTTGGAGAGGTGGGTTCTTTGCCTTTTTTCGTTTTTGTATATGCATCACACACCCACATTACAACAATGTTCCTATCTAGTATGTTTTACTGTGACTGAATCAGATTTTCAGTTGTTAATATTGATAGCCAACTTGGATGAACCTCTGGAGATCCCTGTGTTGTATGATTGGGTTATGTTGTTGGTCTCTATCACAGGTGATATTTGGATCATGAAAGGTGAAGGTATTCAATTTAGACTCCAATGCATGCAACATGTATTAACACAGTGCTTGTTTTGTATGTAGTCTAGGACTGCAGGAATTTTGGTGGACTTCTTAGAGCCATTTTCTGTATATGACAATGTCAGATGGGTGTTATTATCACCCACATTTTATAAATAGCCAATTACGTAATTGTAACTGTTAAAGTTTTAATCATCTAGCACATTCCTACAAAGGTTCAAAAATTTATCCTGGCAAATATTGGTATCATATCAAACATTGTAGTTCTGTCTACTGTTTGCTTTGCAGCTGTGTTTGTGTTTTCTTTTGTTTGTTTTCTGAGACAATGGTTGACACAGTTAGTGGGTTTGTGTTTGAGCCCTAAGTTGGTTGGATCCCTTGCTGGAGAATTTAGCCCCAACCTTTGGACTTGGGTGTCATTATAAGCACGCGTTAGCATTTGAGCCCTAAGCCTACATATTCAAAATATTAAGTAGATGGCATACCACTCTACGTTCAATTCAGTTCATAAAGAATCTCAACCTACAACTTCAATATGGGTTCTGGCCACGGCAAAAGTTTAGGGGCTCTTCATCCCTAAATAGGGATTGTTTTGGTAATCCTTGTCCCAAATCAATAGTCCAATCAGTAAACATTATGTATAAACTTCCTCTAGATTTAAAATTTTAGTAAAAGTTCTTAGCCAATTTGTTGCAAGTTTGCATGGATTCATTGGAATTTTTTAATCATTGTTATCTTATCTATGTAATATATGTTTTGATGATTTTCCGACTAATGAAAATTATGTCTAATATGGGATTTTATATAATCCTCTTTGGATTTAATCCAATTGTAAATTGTACTCAATATTTAGGAACCAGTTACCTTTACAATTGCTTACAATTGTTTCCTTTTGACATTGCTGGTGATTCATCTCACTTGAGTTGCCTTTGTTGACTAGCATAACATTTTTTTGTGTGTGTATTTTCATATAGAAATTTTTGTGGGTATGATAGGTTAGGTTGGAACAAAAGAATGTATGGTGCTAAGCATTTTATCTATTTGCAAGAACTAAAGTGTCTTATCTGAAAATATTCAACATTGTGGTTTGTGCATTTGGATGGATAATCTAGATACTATCTTAGACCTATGTAAATATAGGTCTAAAATGGTAGAAAGGAGAGAAAAAGTCTCCTCGTGAGATTTTGAAGCAATAAAATGTAAAAACTAAGTTCTATGACAACATCAAGACAATGGTTGCTTCATTTCACTTCACTTCACAGGCTCTTTCATTCCTCGTCTATCCAAATTGCCAAGGCTGACATATTTCTTTAGTTTTGGTGAAGTAAGATTTCTTTATGCTTTTGGATTGGATTTTGAAGAGTTAGTATCTATCACTACTTTATTAGATCAACTTGGTGACACGAGGTACACATGTTGACCTTTTGATCTTGTGCATGTTGTAGCATAGAAAATACCCTATAATTTACAAGTGTATCTTTTTATTGAACCTTTTCTTGTTTGTAATTTGTAAGATTTTCATTTGGTGAATAAAATGAAAGCCAATGATACCATTCATTATTTCTCATATTTTTAGACTTCAAATCATAAATTATTAGTAGAAACCCAAATTCATGGAAATGCAATCAAGACTTCAATGAAACCATAGCCAATCCCCACTCAATCACACCCTCCTAGGCCTCTAGAAACCATTTCCCCAAATGACACAAACACTTGACACCATTAAAACACAATGGTCACACATCACATTCACTTTCCAATGCACATCATAAACCAAGACCTCACAAATGCAACATATGGTCTGATGCACTAATAATGGGTCTTAAAGAATGCAACACTAATTCCAATCATGGTCAATCATCCAACAAACATAAAGTGAATCTATCTCGACAATGCAGAACAATATTATTCTAACTACTAGTAGCAATTACTAATATGATCAAATGATATAAGTGTCCATGAGTATCAATATTTTAACTAATAATTCTCAAGACTTATTTTAATTTCATTTAATTAAAATAATTGCGAACAACATGCAAATGAATACAAATTAAACACAACAATTATTTACACTATTTACACTTATGTAGATTTCATTTATAATCTAAACAATTTTATAAATACTATTAAATATAACTATATAAGCAAGGCTAAAAGCCTATAATATTAGAATGCTATAAATATCTTACACTAGTTAGAATCACAAGATACAAAACCCGAAGCTACAATGAAAGAACCTTGTTCTAAGTTTAGCTTGAGAGGAAAGAAATATAGAAAAACAAAACATTCCTATAGATCTAATATCTTCATCAAATCTACCACACTTTTAACCACATGAATATGATAGGATCAGCACAAAATAAATTTCTTGAGAAGGCTTTAGAAGCTACCAACAATGCAAAATGTGAAAGCATAAACAGGGCACATAGACTGATTGGTAGAATGCCTCAAAGAGAGTCATGTGATGGAAAGCAATGATCATAGGATATGCACAAAATGAATTTGTTGAAAAATCTCAAAAGAACCTAGTTTGAAAATATAGAGTTATTGGTTGCGCAACTAATTGTTTTAACAGAGACGAAATGGGTGAGAGGTAGACAGTCACAAAATATTCATATCTCAAAAATGACAAACTGGGTATGACTAATTTTCAGATATGATTTAGATATTCAGGTCATGCACCATATATAAAACAATTAGAAAAACTCAGTTCTTAAAATAAAGTTATGGCCAATGCAACAGATTGCTAAAACAGAGACGAAATGGGTGAGAGGTAGACAGTCACAAAATATTCATATCTCAAAAATGAGAAACTGGGTATCACTAATTTTTTGATACGATTTAGGTATTCAAGTTGTACACCATATTTAAAACAATTAGAGAAACCCAGTTTGTAAAAATAAAGTCATGGCTAACACAGTAGACTACTAAAACAGAGACGAAATGGGTGAGAGGTAGACAGTCAAAAAATATTCATATCTCAAAAATGAAAAACTGGGTATGGCTGAGCTTCGGATATGATTTAGATATCTAGGTCGTACACTATATATCAAAAAAAAAAAAGAAACCCAGTTTGCAAAAATAAGGTTAGGGCTAACGCAATAGACCGGGTTCAGAAAATGTAGAAGAAAATTCACAGAATATTTCACTAAATCTAATGAAACAATAAATCAGTTTCATATCTCAGTCCATACTTGGAATATTGCTTCAATCACATCTTCACAAATTTCCTAGCTCGCATCCATTTTTCCCCAAGTCTGTTCTTCTAGAAACTATGGTTTATGGTGCCAAAAGAAAAATGAAAACTTCCTGAGAGAGAGAGAGAGATCCCCAAAACATAAAACATATCCTCCATTTGAAATGCACGCTCCTCCTCAAATTATGTCTTGAGATTTTAAAAATAAAGTTGAGCATGCATAACCACCCCCATAATTTCTTCTAGAAGATTCTCTTTTTTTTACTTTCTTACAATTTGCTATTTTTAACCAAACAATAATATTATTGTTTGTTGTAATGGGACCTTATGTCATCTCCGTTCAACAGTTTCCATTGGGATTAGGGCACGCTAAGACCTGTCAATTCAAGTGGAGTTGATGCCTCATACCTGCAACCTACAGCAACCAAAAAATGGTCAAACATATAGATGTATATATAATCATACAATCAAACACACCGTGAAAGGAAATCGTAGCATAGCAGGGTACTCACGCATGAGTAATGCGACACTGTTCCTCTCACAAACACACGTCAAACAAGTAACCACATCATGCATAATAATTAGTATCTGATTGACTAGATAAGAAACATCATCAGATAATCATGTGATGCACATAATAAGATTGATCAACATAATCAATTAAGTCCATAAAGTTGTCATAACATATTCATAACTTAAGTAAATATCAGTGTTGCAACAAAGATTATCAATAAAACATACTAACTGTCATATGAAACAACATGAGGATAATCAGGAATGTCACCAACATGAATGTAGTATCTACCAACATCATATAACATACAACATCAACTGTCTGACATACCCTAAATATTCCTATTATTTTACCTTCACTTTCATGCTCCTTAGCCAGACCACCTGCACATCCATGGTGAGAATGGAGGGGCACTACACCCACCTTAAAGTGATCACTCCTGCTTTCTGGTAGTAATCACATTTAAGGTAAGGTTGAAAACACATGAGGGAACAAGAGCTTTCGCAAAGCCCATGCCCCAAAGTGAGACATGCTTACAATTGCCGAATTATTCCCAACAATCACAATAGAAACACATCAATATCATTTGTTAAGAACCATTAATCAACAATATGCATGTATACGAATGATCACGGAGATCAAAACAAACTTTGGTTAGAGAATCTAAGCTAAAATAACAACCAAATCAATATAGAAATAAGGCAACATGTCTTTCAAACAAACTAAGGCTATACTTATGAATTCGGAACCGAGTATAGCCGTGAGGTTATACTTCAGTTATCTCATAACCGAGTGTAACTACAAGGTGAGACAAAAGCATTCCAAAGTGCATAGCAACATATTTAGAGTATTGTAAAGGTTTGTTACAACAATTTCACAACACAATACATGATCACATCATGACACAAAGTGATTCTACTAGTCAAACGTCAATAAAAAATTATCCCTCTCTTCATATATGGACTAGGGCCATTTTCTTGTTTTCTTGTTTTAGGGATGCACAATCCTTATCAGAAGTGTATATTTGTTGTCATCATCCATTGACTAATAGAGCCACAAATACAACAGAAGAATGAAATCATGAAAAATGAGAGAGGAGACAAAAGTGACATAGGACCACAATGTGGAAGGATGCCCCCAAATCACCCTCCACAACATTATGCCCCCAAGGCACCACAAACAACAATTGCAACAAGAGAAGTGTACAATAATAGAGAAACAAATAGAAGGAATGTCACAGGGTACGCGGTCTCCTTGTATCCTTCACCTTACAAGAGTATCAAGGGTCATCCAAGGAGACCTAAACAAACATTTAACACCACACATGAGAACACAACACAACAACATATATATACCTAAGAGGAGGCCAAACTTGCGAGCATTTTGGAGAGTTGCTCCATCAAAAGTGGTGGAATGGGTGAGAAATTCATACCTGCAGTCACGTGGTGCTTGATTCACAAGATTTTGTATGTTTGAAATCTTTTGATGCCTGTGGGGAGGTGAATCATTACCTTTTTCAATAGACTTTGATGACTCGTGCATTGTTCTTTTTCTTTCTTTGTTTAAGCATTCTCCTACATGGATAACTTTTTCAGGGTTATCCTTCTCCATCAAGACGTCAACAATCTTTTTATTAAGTAAAGTACTGCGGTCGAGGAGATTAGAGGAGGATGATGATTTCGTGGGATCTTTGTTAGATGCCAAGGTATCATTTGATGAATAAGTGTTTCTCTCAAAATATGCTTCTACATTTAAACAATAGGAAAAACCACGATTGTAATGATAATGGGGCCAATTGTCATAAGCTCCCATGAATTTAGCTAATGTTTCATATGTTGAAAAAGTATCTAATGGGACATTTCCTAGTGGACAGTCTATGTCTATCATCTCAGGATATATTGAATTGATTGTTGGACTTGTTGATATTGTGTTAACATTAAGAGTAGGATGATGGTAAGCTTTGGTAGGCTTTAAAGGATAGTATCCAATACTAGCTGAAGAGCTATGTGTAACAACTTCTAAGGGTACTTTGATTCCTTGTTGTTTTATGCCACAACCATTACCTACGTAGTTACAATTTTTGTAAAGGATTTGAAATCCATGACCATAGAGAGACACCATCTCTTTATAAGAAGGCGAGGCCTCATATGTCTCATATTTTGTAGTGTAAATAAGAGTATTGTCTTTATTTGTTACTAAAGAGACTTTAGGTTCCTTAGTATTTCCAAAGATTTTTTGGATGAGATCGAGGCAACTTTTGATGTTTCAGGGTTAGCAAGTTTATATTACCCCATAAAGCCATGAGTAAAATCTAATGAACCCCAATCGTCACCAAGAAGTGCATTCGATGGTGATTTAGAATCTTGCACAACATTATCTGTGGCAAGATGTATTTATGAATCAACTTTTAAGTTATCGAGAGGTTTCTAAATGATAGCTTATTTTTGCACCTCAGCTTGTAAACAACTTTCCAGATTCAGGTCCACTTCAATGGTTTGAAGTTTATTTGCACAAATAAACTTTATTGATCAATGAAGGGTAGATGAAACTACCCCCATGGCATGAATCCATAGTCTACCAAGAATGATATTATATGAAAGCGCACTCGGCATGACATGGATAAGGGTAGATAATGTCATAGATCTAGCCTTTATGATTAAAGTTATGGTACCCAGTGATTGTCTACCAATGTTATCAAAGCCACCAATGTTAAGTTTATCTGATTTTATTAAAGATGTGTGAATCTTGATTTTATGTAGCAAATCAATGCCACAAACATTGAGACCCGATCCATTGTCAATCATAGTTCACTTTATCAACTTTTTATTTATTATGACAAGATTACAAGAGGGTCATATTGGTTTTGAACTTCAATTGATGGTAATTCGTGTTGTTGAAACAAAATATCTATTTTTGTTGCATGCATATAGTCTAACAGAGTTGCTACATCATTTGGCTTAACAACAGGTGGTACAATCACCTTTTGTAAAGCTTCTTGGAGCATTATGTGGTATGAAAGAGATGTTTGTATGAGTTCCCATAGAGAGATCTTAGCGGGAGTAGCACAAAGCTGCTTAACAAGGTCATAATCTTGACCAACATTATGAGTAAGACAAGGTGGTTGAGGAAGCATAGGTTGAGAAGTTGGTAAAGTGATCAAAATGTTTGATTGTTGTTTACTTTATTTATTATTTCATGTATTGTATGTGTGAGCAACCACATTGTAGTTGGGTTGTTGTGACACATTTTGATACACTTTGATTTTGACTTGTTATATGCTTAGCGTAGTTATAAATGTAACGAAGAGGTCGAGAAGAATTCAGAAGATCTCTTATAGTGAGCACCAGTTTCATTTTTTCTTGAGGCACATGCGAGAACACAGGTGGACAACTATTTTCGGTTTCACTGGGTGTTCTTGAGATCTTGGAACATAAATTGTGTTTACTAATCTTTGAAGGAACGATGGTTTTGAAGTCACAGTGGAATGTTCCATAGAGATAAATTCATAAAGGGCTTCATCTAGCATATCAGAATCATCACTACTAAATGACTCATCATATGCATGAAAGTTTTGTAAAAAGAGATCAAACATTGTGACATATTCTACTTTATCCAAGGCTTGAAATTCACAATGTCCAATTGTAAAAAGTATGAATTTTGGAATCAAGGATGTGAAATGATGCAAGATTACTATGAAAAATCAAATTTCATGAATGTTTGATGCAACTAATGCATGAGAATTTTTAAAACCCTAATGCAAAATTTTACCAAAATGCAAGCTTTTTGAAGGCCTAAATATGCACCTTTTTCAAAATTATGCAAGATTTTCAAATGAATATTGATAAATATGTAATAAATCAATGCAAGATCTTATTTGAATAGTCAATAAGATGTAAATGCTTGAGGCTACTGGTTCACAAAAATGTTTAGTATAAAAAAGGATAATGACAATAACTAGAATATGAACTAGATCAAACTCTTTTCAATATAACATTCAAGGAAAAGGTTGAGCCAAATCACTACCAAATGAAGGAGAACTTAGCTACTGACCTTGAACTCCTATATATTATGGATAAGATTTAACTTAGTCTTTTTCTCAAAACCCTAGGATAACAATGCATTAAAACCCTATTTTTACAAAGATTTGCTTATAATGGAGAATATACGACAGAAACCCAGAAACTGATTGCATAGGGATAATCAGGGGAATGATAAAACCTATCTCCAAAAAGAAGAGGTATCAGAGGACCTCGGTGGTACCACCCATGTCTTGACTGAAGGAATTAGCCGAAGGTGCAAATTGGAAAGTTGCTTTGAATGTTGTCTTGATGCCAGATCCAAACCCAGAAAAGGTAGAAGGACAAAGGTGGTTCCAACCACTTCCTTGATGAGGGAATATCTTGAAACTGTCTTCAAATCCTTGATCTGTATTTGGTCTTCCTATAGCTCTGTATTTTCTAAATCTCACTCCTGTAACCTGCACATAAGAAGATAAAAGAGGGTTTGGGGGTTATGGTGTTTAGGGGCTTGCCTCGGTCAAATCCTAGAATAGCATTCAAGCTTCCCAACACCATTTGATTAATAGAGAGTGCTTACCCTCATGGGGCATAGGATGAAAACAATGATAATGTGATGATTGAAATGATGAGAAACAAACAATGATATCACCTATGTGATGCGCCCTTAGAATGATGAAGATCCTTCAACTCCTAAGGAAGGATAGATGATAGCTTCATATCTGCAACAACACACAAATATGCTCTATAATCACAATGATTGCTCTTGATGCTCTTTACTTCAAATTTTCAAGTTAGCTATCTCCATCTAGGTTAATAATGAACTCAAAAACACACTTATATATTCTCTCCCCCTTACAATTGACAATTCAAACCAAAAGAGGCAACAAGGAGAAACCTCTAGAGAGGTGTAAGGCTGACATACATTTGAATTTGATCCAACCTAAAGGGAGGGACCTGGGTAGTACCACCTTGGTCCTTCAGCCCTGTTTATGTCTAGGATAAGCAAAATCAAGTGGTCCACATTCAAATTCCATCTTGATGTCGGGCAATTCTACATCGGGAGAAACATTTTGAATATATAATGCAAATAAGGGAACCAAACAAGGAGGTAAAAAGACATGTGGGCACTTTTTACTCCCTAACAAGTCCAAGGATCTTATTTGGAAACTTTTCATTCTAGGTCTTATGGGTCTTACCATGGGTTATCCTCTAATTTACTCCTTGATTGGCTACCAAATCTACTAATAAGTTCGCCTTTCTTTTCTTCTAATATGATCAAAAGAGATATCTTTAAAAAATTTCACTAGTTCCTTAGCCTCTAAAAGAAGAGTATCCAACATACATGAGATGTAACTTTGCTTCTTCATATAATTAATAATGATCTCATAATCTCCCTCCACTCTAAGATGCTTCCAATTCTATTTCATAGTTGTCCTGAGGCCCCACAGCATGGCCCTTTCCTAAACCACATTGTACATGAAAGGAAAAAAGAATATAACATTGCTCATGCTCTTTCTAGGAAGCCTACTCTATTTCTACTTCTACTAGTTCTACTGATTAGAAGATCTCTATTATGGCAGAATAAGTTAAAAATGCATTTTCTACTGATCTCTTAGATGGGGATGTGATACAAGATTGATTTGTAGTAGCATATGGTCTCATTCTCTATAAAAATAGAATCTTCCTAGTTCTTGAATCTTGAATGAAGGAGAAGATTTTAAGGGGTTTTCATGATGCATCGTTAGAAAAACACATAAGATTATACAAGATCTATAGGAAAATTAGGGAAAGGTTTTCATGGAAGGGCCTAAAGAAGGATGTTCTCAATCACTTTATGGAGGGGCTAACTATGTATGCACAATTCTTTTTCATTCCTTCATATTTCAAAGCACATTGGGTGGTAGATTTCTTATTCAGAGATGTTTAGGCCAATGGATTACATAAAAATATCATTAGTGATAAAGATAGTAGATTTTTTAGATCCTTTTTGTAAGAATTATTTTATTTGGCTGGGATAAAACTCACTCTTTCCACAAGCTATCATTGACAAATAGATGGACAAGTAGAAATAGTGGATAATTAGGTTGAAGGCTACTTGAGAAACTATGATACAACACTACCCACCACATGTCCATCAGTATATCTCCATCCATTGTATTTTATGGTTATGATGCATTAACCTTCACTAATTCAATATTCATAGATATCCCGGTGTCAATAGATAGTGACTTAGTGAAGTATAATTATGACATATTGAGATCACTCAAAGAACACCTCCAACAAGTTCAGAATCAACAAAAAAATATATGCAAATCAAAACTGCATAGATAGGTCATTTAAAGTGGGAGATATGACCTTCCTCTAAGATTGCAAACCTTATATGCAAACCCCCATCAAAATTAGTGGAATTGAAAATCTCAAACAATGCTTCGATTTCCCTTACAAGATCTTGAGAAGAGCTGGTGAAGTTGCATCTGAGTTGAATTACTAGAATATAGTAGGATTCATAATTTTGTCCATGTGTCTCACCTCACGAGATCCCTTGGACAACATATCACACTACTGGTGGATTTTCCACCATTGGATTTTCCACCATCATAGAAATCACAAGAGCATCATCCAATATTCAAAAAGAGAGTAAACAATAAGGTGGTAGGGAAAATCACACAGGCCCTATTGAATCCCCATGATCACATTTGCACTCATTACATTTATCAAACTTAGCAAGGGAGAGGGATTTCAACTAAATCTTCCACATCAAACATCCTCATAATAAATAGAATCATCAACCTTGGCATAAAGAGAAACTTTGACCTTAAGTACCTTTGCTATCATTCAAGCCTTTGTGCATGCAACTTGTTGTTCCTTCAGTATGTGAAAATACTCGAGGTAGCAATTGAAGAAAGACAAGTCATGCAAATTTTGGAAATATTGATAGAAATATGAAGAAATATTTCCCCACACATTTACTAATCTTAGAGGCATTAAGGAGGGATCTAGGATGATGAAAATTCAATTAAAAGAAGGTACAAAACCAAAGAGGAAAAGATCATATGTATTAAACCCTAACATGAAGATAAGAGTCAAAGCAAAGTTGGATGATATGTTGCAACTGATATAATCAAGTACATAGAAGATGCTAAATGGATTGGCCCTATGGTTGTGCAACATAAGAAAAAAGTGAGATGAGGATTTGCATTGACTTTAGGGAACTAAATAAGGCTTGTATCCATGATTCCATAGATTTCTTAGTCTTATGGATGTCATTAAAAGCTTTCATTTTATTTCATTTCAATTGAAGGGATCCTTCACCTTTCCATACACATGTCCCCATGTTCTCTCCATTAGTTTCTCTATAACCATTGCTTTATTTTCTCTTATATTGTCCTTAGTAATATTTGGGCATTATACTCATGGGATCAACCCTGCAATTATAGACTTGGCCCTTTCATATTCAAATTTTGGCCAACTTCTACCTATTCAATTACACAATATTCAATTTGCTAATGTATGAATCCCAACATTTCAAAAAAAAACAAAATATGAATCACCTAAGAAGGTTCGAAATTTAAAATACACATTGGGTTATGACTTGCACGTGTGACACCATTCAAAAATTGATTTATATTCACTCCTTTGAGCCACCAAGTCTAGGGCCTAAGTGTGAGAATATTCACTATTTTTGTGTCCTCATGCTTCGAGACATGTCAATAAATAAAAGTTGATTACATATAAATTCCTATTGTTTATAGCATAGACTAGAATTAGTTTTCAATTTAAAATATCATTAACACTTGTAAGGAGTGGGTTCATGTGCAAGTTGAAACACACACTGTGTATTTGAACTTGCAATTTTCTTCATCAACATTCTACTATGTAAAGTATTTGTTCTTTTAATGTACAAATCCTAACATTTAAGAGGGAAAAATATGAATAACAACAATGATAAGGGTGAAAGCAAGAAGATGAGTATAGATTTCGTGGAAGTGTTCCGCATATGGAAAATTTCAGTTGGAACGAGAGCTCGAGCCTAAACGGGTGCCCATTTACAAACGGGCACCCATTATGAAATGGATGCTAGTAAATGGAATGGGTACATACCCATTTCAAAACAGGTACTCATTTTTGAAAAGTATATATATATATATTTTTAAAATAGGCATGTGGCTTCATTTTAACAGCCATAGGCCGTGAAACAGTAGGAGAGGAGATACCAAGAATGGGTACCCACATCACCTAACCCCACCGCCTACCTCCAAAACCTCCTCACCTCCTCTAGATCGGCTATCAGCTGTCCCAAGTTGGTTGCACATAATTTTCTATTGTTTTTCATTGTTTTTTGTTTTGTTTTTGTTGCTTTTTATTATTTTTCACAATCTTAAATTATAAATGTTAAACCCTAAACTAAAAACACTAAACCCTAATTCATAAACCGTAAACCCTAATTCATAAACACTAAACCCTATTTCATAAACTACCTAGGTCTTATAGAACTTCTAGGGTTTCTTTTATATAAGCTTAACAATAAATCTTTAGCAATGATATTTCAAAATCATTTGAAATTTCTATATAGACCTCAAGAACTACTTATACACTATAGCCATGTTCTTAGTCTTCATGGATTTCAATGTTCATGATGAGTCACATAGTCCTAAAACCATTTGTAAAACTCTTTTCATGAGGGCTTAGAACATACAAACACCTTCTATATATTAAATTTGATGGACACTTGTATAAGAATATAAAATTTAGACAATTGTCATAGGTTAGTCCTATGGGTTAAAGAGTTAGGGAGCTATGAGAATGCCCACATTCATATGACATAAGGTATAATAGAAACTTATCAAGTTTTAAGGATTGTCATACCTACCACTAAGAATGTCAAAGTTACCCTAGGAAAACAACTAACTCATATCACTTCATAACATTTTATAAAGTTTAAGGATTGTCATAACAACCACTAAGAATGTCAAATTTACCCTAGGAAAACAACTAACTCATGTCACTTGATAACCTAGAGGGTTGTTATCTAAGGTCAATTAGGATCACTTAACAAATGTCAAGACCCAAATCATCTAATAGGATTGTCATTAGGATGGGGAACAAAGAAGATAGTCATAACATGATAAGGTAGTTACCAAGGTCCTAACAAAGTTCATTGCACCATAATCTAAATCTTAACACTGCCTCAACATTTATATGACCCAGAAGGACTGTCACATCTAGCAAATCTAATCTCTTGTCCTTGCTATGGACTATTATGCACGATCATCCAAAGTGGTTGTCACTAGAAGAAGAGGACCATAGGACTACCACAATAAGGATATAGTTGTGTTGCTCACAACAAGAGAGGACAATCATCCAAAACTAAGAAGAGAAGAAAATTAACAATTAAGAGACTATCATTAACGGTTGTCATGAGCATGTTAATGGACAATTAGTTTTCATATTAGTCATAACACTATCCTATTATTTACACAAAAGAAGATATAGCAATGAGAGGATAGTCATTCGAAAACCTATCTCAGTCCTAGAGTCAAGCACAGTCCCATCACACCACTAGATCTACCCCTTCCAAGGGACAAGCATTTCAACCATACAATCGAAAGAAAATGATATGTATCCTACAAACACAATCATTTGGTCATGTTGTAATCCTCTCTCCAAACTATGCAGGATCAGAATGGTGTTTGGATGAGCTCCACTTGGTGTCTGGTAGGTGAAATCAGCAGGTGAGACTACTCCTTAGACAGTGCAAGATGACTGAACGGATCTCACCCATTCATTTTATTCCTTGTTTTTCTCACTCTTTCACCATTTATTCACATGCGTTGTTCTCCTTCCAGCTATTTTTTTGGTGGGTACTCTCCTGAGGTGCCAAAATGGCTAGAAATGTTGTCTCGTGCCATAAAAAAATCACGCTAGAAAATTTTCTAAACTCGTCGGTTGTTCTCACGCCGGGGAAAATACCGTGTCAGAAAAATAAATATAGGGAATGTAATTTTTTGGTATGTGTTTTGGAACACAAAAGAGAGTGATATATTTTGCAAAGCCCCATTAAGAATGTTTTGGGAATTTTGTACTGCAGTATTGTATTGGTACATTCTCCTTATTAAAAACTCCCTTAATATTATCACCTAAAATTTTGAATTTGGATTAGTTACTTTCCACCTACATTAAATGTTATCAATAACTATGTAATAGAACTAATAGCATTTAAAATCATTTTAGATGTGCAAATGATGATTAATTATCACCTTTGCAATTAGAAGTGTTTATGTTGACACTAGAGTTTGCAACACTCATAGCCTTATAGCAACTAAAAAGGTTTCACAAAACAAAGAGAACTAGAGACAACTAAAATCATTATCATAAATAAAACATAAATTAAAATAAAATAAAAACATTAATATATCATCACCATGAATGGTCATGTCCTTTGTGAGAACTCCAATTCCTTTTGAGAGATGAGTATCACAATTCATTGAAGTCTTGATTGTATTTCCATGAATTTGGGTTTCTACTAATAATTTATGATTCGAAGTCTAAAAATATGAGAAATAATGAATTGTATCATTGGCTTTCATTTTATTCACCAAATGAAAATCTTACAAATTACAAACAAGAAAAGGTTCAATAAAAGATACACTTGCAAATTATAGGGTATTTTCTATGCTACAGCATGCACAAAAACAAAAGGTCAACATGTATACCTCGTGTCACCAAATTGATCTAATAAAGTAGTGATAGATACTAACTCTTCAAAATCCAATCCAAAAGCATAAAGAAATCTTGCTTCACCAAAACTAAAGAAATATGTCAGCCTTGGCAATTCAGATAAAGACAAGAGGAATGAAAGAGCCTCTAAAGTGAAGTGAAATGAAGCAACCATTGCCTTGAAGTTGTCATAGAACTTAGTTTTTACATTTTATTGCTTCACAATTTCCCGAGGAGACTTTTTCTCTCCTTTCTATCATTTTAGACCTATATTTACATGGGTCTAAGATAGTGTCTAGATTATCAATCCAAATGCACAAACCACAATGTTGAATATTTTCAGATAAGACACTCTAGTTCTTGCAAATAGATAAAATGCTTATCACCATACATTCTTGTGTTCCAACCTAACCTATTATACCTACAAAAATCTCTATATCAAAAAACACACCAAAAAAAAATGTTATGCTAGTCAACAAAGGCAACTCAAGTGAGATGAATCACGAGCAATATCAAAGGGAAACAATTGTAAGCAATTGTAAAGGTGACTGGTTCCTAAATATTGAGTACAATTTACACTTGGATTGAATCCAAAGGGGATTATATAAAATCAAATATTAGACATAATTTTCATTAGTTGGAAAATCATCAAAACATGTATTACATAGATAATGTAACAATGATTAAAAAAAATCCAATCAATCCATGCTAGCTTCAACAAATTGGCTCAAAACTTTTACTGAAATTTTAAATTTAAAGGAAGTTTATACATAATGTTTACTGATTGGACTATTGATTTGGGACAAAGATTACCAAAACAATCCCTATTTAGGGATGAAGAGACCCTAAACTTTCCCGTGGCCAAAACCCATATTGAAGTTGTAGGTTAAGATTCTTTAAGAACTGAATTGAGCATAGAGTGGTATGCCATCTACTTAATATTTTGAAAATGTAGGCTTAGGGCTCAAATGCTAACCCGTGCTTATAATGACACCCAAATCCAAAGGTTGGGGTTAAATTCTCCAGCAAGGGATCCAACCAACTTAGGGCTCAAACACAAACCCACTAACTGTGTCAACCATCGTCTCGGAAAACAAACAAAAGAAAACACAAACACAGCTGCAAAGCAAACAGTAGACAGAACTACAATGTTCTATATGATATCAATATTTGCCAGGATAAATTTTTGAACCTTGGTAGGAATGTGCTAGATGATTAAAACTTTAACAGTTACAATTACGTAATTGGCTATTTATAAAATATGGGTGATAATAACACCCATCTGACATTGTCATATACAGAAGATGGCTCTAAGAAGTCCACCAAAATTCCTGCAGTCCTAGACTACATACAAAACAAGCACCGTGTTAATACATGTTGCATGCATTGCAGTCAAAATTGAATACCTTCATCTTTCATGATCCAAATATTACCTGTGATAGAGAGACCAACAACATAACCAAATCATACAACACAGGGACCTCCAGAGGTTCATCCAAGTTGGCTATCAATATTAACTACTGAAAATCTGATTCAGTCACAGTAAAATATACTTGATAGGAACATTGTTGTAATGTGGGTGTGCGATGCATATACAAAAACGAGGAAAGGCAAAGAACCCACGTCTCCAACCTCCCTTCCATGGAGGGTCAGAAAATTTAGTGCAAGTGACCACATTTTTAGCTAGTCTTAAAATATAGAAATTTAAGCAAATTTTCTGACAAAACAAAACCTGATTTAACAAGATTGAAATGTCGGACGCATGAGTTTGAGATTGAGACATATTCCACCGCATGAGCGTGAAGGTCATTTGTTGAAGGCATTGCTCTCATTAAAGGGCAACGAAGGAATAGGAGCAGCGTGGGGCCGTGGATATGTCGTGTTTCAAAACCGTAACGCCATCGATCTGCAGCCTCCATTTCTGCTACGACATTCGCGGCCATTCTGTTTGTTGCAGATGATGGCGAAACACTTTCAAAACACTGACATATCCACCGCACTCCGCTGCTTGTAAAAATGTTTGGCCCTGCAATAGGTATAACATCAAGTTTGCAACGATAGCTTTTCCCTCTGCCATCAAAACCTAACCCTAATGCTACCGTCCCCTCCTTCCTCTTCTCCACTCGCTCATCACGCACAAAACCTAACCCTAACCTCCACATATATATACACGTGGACACACTTAATACATTTGTATTTTTTTATTTGTTTTGGTTTTCTATGCGATATATGTATACATATAATATAATTAATATTGTATCATACATCTACATACATTTTTGTTGTGTATTTGTTTATTTTTCTGTTTGTTGTTTTCTTTTCTTTTTGTAGGGTGCACTCCTCTCACACACGTATGTATATCTATATATATTTATGTATTGGTTCTTTATAGACTTAATACTTATATTAATAAATACTAGTATAGGTGTGTATTTTTAGTTTCTGCCAAAGAAACTATAGGCGAGGCCTGTTCCTAACTAGGTATTAATAATTCTTGAGAACTAAATATATTTTTCTATTTAAAAAATATTTACCTATTGCTATTGTATAGATGCAAATATTTTAACAAAACATATTTGAAAAATTATTTTTATTCAATCTAATTGGCAGAAAACTTTCACCCGATAAGGGCAATTATTGCGGATCATCAACGTTTAAATTATAAAGTTTTGTATGAATACTGGAAATAATTTCATGCATTGCTTTCATTTTCTCAAAAATTGTGCAAATATAACATATGCGTTAAACTCCTTAGGCAACCATTCTTCATATTTTTTTATGTTCTTGATACCCAAACATTGCAGAATCTAAGGCCATGACTATTTTCAAATGAATTTGTTTTGTTTATAGGCTGCTATTCCACTTGAAGTTGTGCAAATATTGTTGGCAAAAAAGTCAGCGTCCCCTTCGGGATTCGTGACATGGCTTAACCGCCTCCCATTGGTCTTTATCTGGGATGGTAGCAGTTTCCTAAGAGGTGCGCCTTTTGGGAGAAATGGCCAGCTCAACTCCCTACAAGTGGTATCAGAGCCGGGTCACGGGTTTGAATCCCCTCGGGTAACGCTGAGGGGGGGATTGTTGGAAAAATAGTTAGCAGCCCCCTTCGAGATTCGTGACATGGCTTAACCGCCTCCCGTTGGTCTTTATCTGGGATGGTAGCGGTTTCCTGAGAGGTGCGCCTTTTGGGAGAAACGGCCAGCTCAACTCCCTACAAATGTGAACATAACATTCTTCAGAAATGATCCAAGCTAGAAGGGGCTCTAACTTGTTTTTAATGCAATAAAGTTAGGGTCTTTATCTGGGATGGTAGCGGTTTCCTGAGAGGTGCACCTTTTGGGAGAAATGGCCAGCTCAACTCCCTACAAACGTGAATATAACATTCTTCAGAAATGATGCAAGCTAGAAGGGGCTCTAACTTGTTTTTAATGCAATAAAGTTAGGTCTGAAACGAAAAAACCCATGGAGCTTGACCAAATAAGAGGAAAAAAGTATGCTCATATCTGTCATTACGTTATCTACCATCTTTTTAGATAATGCATTTAGGGCATATGTTTATCGGGCTTCATGCCTATAATACTTATTTTTTCTTCTATTTTACTTAATGGAATTCTAATTCTAGCTATTCTTCCATGCATAGAAGGATTTTCCTTTCATGTTTCCTTTAGATTCTAATGGGATGAGAATATTATTTATTGGCCTCTGCCTATGTTTCTACCAAACTTTGCATGTATCATATTATTTTCTGGAAACACATTTCCTATTGGTGTTTATTCCATTTCTAAAGTTTTTTCTGGATGTTTTCTCTAGATTTGAGATGAGCTAAAAGGAACTATTACCATTAACAAAACTGATAATATACACATCATTTTGTTTTATGGATATCTTTATATTTTTTTAATTTTCTCCGACACTCAATAGTAATTCAAGTTGGCTTTTTGCTATTCTTGTTGAATGCAAAAATCTAGTAAGCCAAGCTAGCAACTCTATTTGCAGAAATGGTCTATATTTTGAAGCTATTTTATCATTCTACTATTTCTTTTAGAGGCATTTTTAAAAAGATCGTGAAATTTCTATTAGTTAAATCTAAGCCAACTATTTTTTGACGTTTATTTAAAAATTTACCCTAACGTAACTATTGTTAATATGTCCATAAAATGTACAACCTTTTAAAATTTATTTAAAATCAGGTTTTTCTTTTACCCTAACCTATAATGCACAATCTAAATAGCTAATATTTTCACATTTACTTTAAACTTAAGTTTTACCCTAACCTGTAATGCACAAACTAAATAGCTAATTTATTCAAATTTATTTTCGAGTTACAGCTTTAAACCTAGTAACATAAATATGGTTGAATTATGAATAAAATGCAAAATCGAAACCACTATCTATTTCACATTTACTTTAAAATTTTACCCTAAGGCCCATATTTCTAAATTGCCAATAAAATGAACAAATTGTAGAGATGATATTTTAACATTTACCTTTAAATTTTTGTTCTAAATTTTTATCTTCCAAGTAAATATTATTAAATTATCCATAAAATGCAAAATCTAAACCACTATGTATTTCTCATTTACTTTAAAATTTTACCTTACTATAAATATTCCCAGATTTTCATCAATAAAATTTTACCCAAATATAAATATTTCAAAAATTTCAATAAAATACACAAACTAAATAGATAATCTTTTCACATTTACTTTTAATTATAATTTTAATTCCAAAAAATAAATTTAATTAAATTATTAACAAAATGCAGAACCTAAACCACTATTTTTTTAATTATCTATAAAATGTACAACCTGAACATCTGATCTTTAAGCTTTACTTTAAAATTACAGTTTTAACCCTAACATAAAAACATGTTAAACTTTTTTCATATTTTCTTTTTCATCTTACCCTAACACAAATATTGTTAAATTAACCATAAAATGCACAATCTAAACATATTTATTTAAAAATTTCCAAAACTACAATTTGAGTCATTTTGTGAAAATTATGGTATTAAGGTGCAAAGAACAGTTCCTTATACTCTTCAACAAAATGGGGGGGATGAACAAATGAATAGAACTATTTTAGAAATGGGGTTTGGTTGTTTCTTGTGCTGCATATATTGTGAATAGAATTCCCACTAAAGCCCTCCCAAATATCACCCCTGAAGAAGCTTGGAGTGGTAGAAAGCCCCACATTAGGTATTTTAAAGTATTTGGATGCATTGCTTGGGCACACATTCCTGATGAAAAGAGGAAAAAGTTAGAACCAAAGAGTCATAAGTGTTTGTTTGTGGGTTATAGTGAAGAATCAAAGGCTTATAGGTTATATGATTTGACAACAAGAAAGGTCTTTGTTAGTAGAGATGTAAAGTTTAATGAGCTTTCGCAACTTATTCCCACTTCCTCTCACTCTACAATAGCAAATGTTTCTAATTTTTCAGATATTTTAGAAAGAAATGAAGCCAATATTGATGAGGATGAAGTGAGCACTACTGATGATGATAATACTATTGAAAATGAAACTACTAATGCTTGTAATCAGCCATTTTTTGTAGGTAGTGATGATGAAGAAGGTGACATTTCAGCTAGACAAAAGACAAGGAGTGTTGAAGAAATATATAGACAAGGCTCAAAGATCCAAGGAGGGAATGGTAGTGCTCTCACGGCCAAAGTATTACAAGTAAATGACCCAATCTCATATGAGCAAGCTAGATGAAAGAAAGAATGGGAGAAATCCATAAAAGAGGAATATGATGCATTGATAGAGAATAACACTTGGGAACTTGTACCCCGTCCCCAAGGTAAGAATGTTATTGGTTGCAAATGGGTTTACAAAACAAAATTTAAATCAGATGGTGCTATAGAAAAATTCAAGGCTAGATTGGTTGCTAAGGGGATCAATCAAAAAGAGGGTGTTGATTATGAAGAAACATTTTCTCCTGTCATTAAAGTGAATATAGTTAGAATTATTCTTTCTTTGGCTACAATTCTTGGGTGACATATTCATCAAATGGATGTCAAAAAAACTTTCTTAAATGGAGATTTATATGAAGAAATATATATGGATCAACCACTAGGTTTTGTAGATCAGCAACATCCTAATCTTGTTTGCAGATTATAGAAGTCACTTAATAGTCTTAAACAAGCGCCACGAGCATGGAACGAGAAGATTGACAGGTATTTTCAGCTTCATGTATTTAAGAGATGTAAGTCAGATCCAAATCTTTATGTGAAAAAAGTTCAAGATGATATTCTTCTTGTTGCAATTTATGTAGATGATTTACTCATTGCTGGACCGAATATTGCATTAATCAATGATTTAAAAATAGATCTTAAGAGGACATTTCATATGAGTGATTTGGGTGAACTAAACTATTTTCTTGGATTACAAGTTTGTAGATTACATGATGGATTGTTCATCTCACAATCAAAATATGCTTTGGACCTTTTAGAAAAGTTTAACATGCTTGAATGCAAGCCAGCATCTACCTCATTTCAATTCGGAGTCAAGCTTACTAAAGAATGTACTTCCAAGAGTGTAGATGCCACTTTATATAGACAGCTTGCTGGTAGCTTGGTTTATGTAACTCATACTAGACCAGATATTTATTTTGCAGTCAATCTAGTATCTAGATTTATGCAGGCACCTAAACAAAGTCATTGGTTGGCTGCTAAGAGAATTTTATGATACATCCATGGAACCATACACTTTGGAATCTACTATGGCTATAAGTTTTCAATTTCTTTGGTTGGATTTACCAACTCAGATTGGGGTGGTGACATAGATGATCAAAAATCTACTGGTGGTTATGTTTTCAATCTTGGATCAGGCCCTATTACATGGAGCAGAAAAAAAACAAACAACTACATCATTACCTTCATGTGTAGCAGAATATAGAGAAGCAAAAGAAGCAGGCAAGGAAGTAGTTTGGATTCGGAATCTTCTATTTGAGATTGGTTTTCTATAAAGTTCAGCCAGCACTATGTATTGTGACAATCAAAGTACCATACAAGTTGCCAACAATCCAGTTTTTGATGCTAAAACAAACCATATTGAGATTGATGTTCACTACATTCAGGATCTTGTTTAAGCATCTATTGTCAATCTTCAATTTTGTCCAAGTGAAGAACAAGTAGCTGATATATTCACTAAGAGTATGATTGAAGCCAAATTCTTAGAATTAAGAGGAATGTTTGGTATGTTAGAGGTGAACATTAAGGGGGGATAGTAGTATAATGTTCCCCTCCTTTGTATTTGCCCTCTGCTTTGTATTCTCTTTGTATTATTCTAGCCAATCTTAAGGGGGGATGTTAGGGATAGTTAAGATTGTCTAGAAAAGGACAAAATATTTCTAGAAGTCTTCCAAAAAATATTCCAGGTTATCTAGAAAGGAAGAAGCTTCCAGCTTTTTTAGAAAAGAACTTTCCAAGGAGAAGCTTCCAACTGTTCTAGAAAGGAACATTGTAGGATTTTAGAGTTATCTAGAAAGCCAGAAGCTTCCAGGCTCCAAAGCTTCTGTAGCTATATATATGTGATTAGAGACAGTTGCTGGATATAGAATTTTAGATGTAATGCAAGCTAGATAAATATATTTCTAAGTTATCTAACTCTATTTTGCCCTGTTTTCTCTTAGTCTATTATTGTTGTTCTATTTTTTATTGTCTTGGGGCTGTTTTTTACATGGAAATCCAGAATTTATTTATTGCTAGAAGAGAATGGTATCAAGGAATATGTGACCACTATTGTACCTATACCTACAAATGCAACACAGCGCTTAGCATATAAGAAGGAAGATGCCAAGGCGAGGAGGATGATTCTTAATGGTGTTAAGGATCATATTCTTTTGCATATTGTAGAGTTATATACAGAGAAGACAATGTGGGATGCCATTCTAAATCTGTACCAGAATGCTACCATTAATCGGAAGCTGATTCTCAGAGAAAAGTTAAGGAATACCCCGATGAACAAGGGAGAAGACGTTACAAGTTACCTCGCCAGGCTTAGACTTGTTAAGGATGAGTTGACAGCTATTGGAGATAAACCAAATGATGACAAGCTAGTACGAATAGCCCTGAATGGGTTTACTAAGTAGTGGGATGTCTTTGTTCAAGTTATTAATGGATGAGACACCTTATCGAGTTGGGATCGACTATGGAGTGACTTCACTTAGGAGAAGCTTAGACTAAGTCTTGTCAGTGGAACTAGCAGTAATAGTTAGAAAAGTGATTTGGAATAGGAAAACGTTACCCTAGCAGGAAAAGCGAAAGCGAAGAAGGGGTCTGGGAAAGGATCAAATCCAAAAAGTGAGAAGAAGAAGGACTTATCTAAGATCAAATGCTATGGCTGTCACGAGTTTGGCCACTATGTTAGTGATTGCCCACAAAAGAAGAAAAATGAAAAGAAAGGGAAGAAGCAAACGGCAACTTCAGCAAATGTAGATGAGCTTTCTAGTAGAATGGAGGATGAGTTTGCGCTCATAGCTTGCCTAACTAGCTCAACCTCATAGGGTGTTTGGTATATAGATAGTGGGGCATCATTTCATATGACAGGAGTTAGGGAGTACTTCTCCAGCTACAAGGAGGAGAAAATAAAATTCCAGATTCAGATGGGGAACTAGTCCAAGTGCAATCGAGTTGGGAGAAGGACTGTTCTATTTCAGAGGGAGAATGGCAAGCCTATTTCCATTCATGATGTGTTAAATGTGCCAGGCTTGGGCATGAATCTAATTTCCATATCTATCCTTCAGGATAAAGGCTACAATGTACTCTTTAGAGGGGCGCATGTGTTAATCAAGCATAAGGATTGGAAATCACCCATAGCTATTGGAGTTAGGAGCGGCCGACTTTATAGGTTGCAATTTGATACTCCTAATGCACTAGTGAGTAGCAGTAATCCTAGAGATCAAGAAGAGCTATTGCATAGGAGGATGGGCCATATACATCATAGAGCATTTAAATTGCTTCATGAGATAGTGACAGGTGTTCCAAGGAGTGACACCAGATCCAAGGGGGTTCTTGATCTAGTAAATTCAGATATATGTGGACCAATGTCAATGAAGTCTCTCAGAGGATACGAGTACTCTGTTACTTTTAATGATGATTTCTCCAGGAAGACCTAAATATACTTCTTGAAGACCAAGGATGAGGTCTTCAGTCACTTCCAGGAGTTCAAAGCTCTTGTGGAGAATTCGACAGGTAGGAAGGCAAAGGTTCTTCGGTCAGACAATGGAGGTGAGTACAAAGGGAAAGAGTTCTAGGAGTTCTATACTAGGGAAGGAATCAAGAGACAGTGGATTGTTCCTAACAACCCACAGTAGAATGGGGTTGCTGAGAGGGAGAATTATTCTCTATCGGAGGTAGCAAGGGCTATGTTGTATGACCAAGATATGCCACGTTACTTATGGGCAGAGGCATGCAGTACAGCAGTATACATATAGAACAGGGTTCCACATAAGGTATTAGGCAAGATGACACCAGAGGAGGCATTCTCAAGGAAGAAGCCAGATGTCAGTCACTTCAGGATATTTGGGAGTTTGGCATTTTGTCACATTCCAGGGCCTACACATTCCAAGTTAGATCAGATTGCAGAGAGAGGGTACTTTGTGGGGTACAGTGAGACCTCAAAGGCATATGAATTATTTATTCCAGGGACCAGGAGGATTATAGTTAGGCATGATGTCAAATTCATGGAGGACAAGGCATATAGGAGGTCCAGAGATTTGCCAGCAGATGATCAGAATGAGCAGCCAAAAGAAGCTCCAAGGATTGTTCAACCAAAATAGGGGCAGCGAAGCACCAGTACATTTACTAGTACAAGCACAGGCTTAGGTGTTGAGAGTTCGTAGAGTATGGAGCAATAGATACAACAAATCCAAGAGATGCATCAAGAAGATATGGAGTTTGATATTTCATCCTCTATAGTTGACAGGAGGAACCATGAGGTTTAATAGACACATAGGGATACTCAGGAGTTTGTGGGAGCTCCTAGGATGAGTAGTAGACAGCAAAAACAACCAACCAAGTATAATGACTGTGGCATTGGTTATTCAGTTGGTAGATAACGAGCCTTCCAACTATCAGGAGACTATACAGTAACAGGTGTGGCAAGATGTGATGGTTGAGGAATATACCTCAATAGTGCAGAACGATCTGTGGGAGGTTGTACCTAGACCGATAGATAGGGTAGTGGTTGGATCACATTGGATCTATAAGATTAAGCACGGTGCAGATGGTAGCATCAAGAAATACAAGACAAGGTTCGTGGCCAAGGGGTTCTCTTAGAAGGAGGGAATAGACTATGAGAAGGCATTCACTCCAGTGGCTAGGTATACTTCTATACGAGCCGTAATCTCACTTGCAGTACATATGGGATGGCAGATCCATCAAATGGATGTCAAGACGGCATTTCTTAATGGTGAATTGGTAGAGGAGGTATACATAGAACAACTAGAGGGCTTTGTAACACACAGCAGTGAAACCCACGTGTGCAAATTGAAGAGAGCTTTATATGGACTCAAGCAAGCTCCCAGGGCATGGTATGAGCGCATTGATAGATACTGCATTGAAATCTTATCCAAGGAAAAGGATGTATGGACGAATTGGAAGAAGGTAGACTCATCCAAGGAAAAGGATGTAGACCCCACCTTATATAGGAAGTTGATTGGATCTCTCATGTATTTGGTCAACACTAGGCCAGATATATCCTTTGCAGTAAACTCTCTTAGTCAATTTATGGTTGAGCCGAAGAGAGTGCATTGGACAGCGGTAAAGCATGTGTTGCAATATTTGTGTGGTAAAATTAAGTATGTGATCAGATATGCTCAAGGTGATGGTATCAGATTGATAGGTGATACTGATGCAGATTGGGCAAGTAGTATAGTGGATAGGAAAAGCACTTCAGGGTGCTGCTTTAGTTTGGGATCAGGAGTTGTCTCTTGGTACAGCAGGAAGCAAAACTTTGTGGCTCTAAGTTCTACAGAAGCAGAATACATATCAGCTAGCATGGCAACATGTGAGGCTATATGGCTTCAGAAGTTGTTGCTAGCCTTGTTTGGTCAGAGGGTTGAGACTATGGTGATACACTGTGACAATCAAAGTTGCATCAGATTATTTGAGAATCCAGTGTTTCACGATAGGTCTAAGCATATAGACATCAGGTATCATTTCATCAAGGATTGTGGACAGTGGAGGATTGTTCAACTATAGTATATACCTACAGATCAGCAGGGAGCAGACATTTTGACAAAGGCATTAGGGAAGATGAAATTCATCTTCTTCAAAGATAAGTTGGGTGTTATGCAGAACACCTTCCTCGCTAAGAGGGAGTGTTAATTTTAAAGTAGCTCAGATAGGTGTTCTAGTCTCAGGTGGTGATTACAAGGCTAGAAACACAACTGGAATTTAATTATCTCCATACCTAGAAAATTGATTTCTCTAGAGACTTCTAGACATTAGGGTTTGTTAGAGTCTAATTAATCTTAGCCATTGATTGAGATTAAATCATGGCCATTGGTTTTCAATGAGAAAATTATAAAAGAGGATCAATGGGCATTTGGAGAACACAGATCTGAAAAATATTTAAAGTGATAGCAAATGAATAAATTTGCAATAATAGAAAATAGATTTGCAGTGAGAGCAAGGGCGCAGTGATAGCGTTGGAGACAACAACAGTGGAATTTTTGAAGGAGAAATTGGGAGAAGAATTTTTGGAGGAGAATATTGCCAGAGCTCTGCCAGTAAGAGGCAAGCAGTTTATGTATCTCTTGATTTGTTGAAAATTAATAAAATTCCTCATCTCCAGTACTGGTTTTCCCTTCGAGGTTTTTCCAAGGACAATTTGTCCAAAATATTGTGTTCATTATTTTACATATTTTATTTTTCTATCTCCGTGATTATTTGTGAAGTTGCAGCTGTATTATTTTTCAATATTTGTTGTGAATTAATTTTTGGAGGTCAAATAATCTATATAAGATAGGAGATTAATCATCAATAGCTACAATAGAATTTTCACAGAATTGTCGAAAGAAATACGAGATTTGAATGACAATTTTTATATTTGTGTTTACTTTTTAGTAAAGTTGTGCCCCTAACATGTAATTTGGATTTGTTTCGGGAGGAGCTGACATGGATTTGTGATAGCCCTCGCAAGGTGAATTCGATAGCTGTATGAGGCACATTGGGATGGGAACTGCTGTAGAAGATCCAGTCCTTGCAAATCCTCCTGCACTATTTTTTATTGTTTGATTCTAGAATATATTTTAATAATACATTCTCATTTTACACTTGATTGTGCAGTCTGTAAAAGAATTTATAATGCATATATTCAAACTAAGATTACCCTATGCAGTGCCTATGGTTATGGCAGAAATCTAACATTAAATGTAGAATCCAAGTTTTTCAATTTTTAATATTCAATGCAAATATTACAACACTGTCAACTCTAACTTAAACCCAAAAATTAACAAATTTCAAGATTATTATAAAGTTATTATATTATCAACATTGTTGCTAAAACTAAGCAAACACAACAAATTAAAACACAACTATTTATGAACATTTTGGTAGAAACTTCGCTACTTTGCAGCTCTTGTTATTAGATTTGTTTTATTTTTGTGTTATAGTGTACTTATAATTTAATTGATATCATATTATATCAATATTGTAAGTTTGTGATATTGTATTATATATCCACATATACATTTTTGTTGTGTAATTGATTATTTTTGTGTTTGTTGTTTTCTTTTTCTTTTGTAGGGGTACTCCTCATATATATATGCTTTGGTACATGTATAGACTTAATACTTATATTAATACATATTAGTATAGGTGTGTGTATTTTTAGATTTGTTTTGTTTTATGTGTTGTATATGTATGTACTTATAATAATATAATTGATATTGTATTATATATCATTTGATTTATTTTTGTTGTTATATCTAGGTTTATATGTGTGGGGGCATTTTTTGTCTGTGCCTGATTAAAATTTTTATTCTTATTTCATGGGGTTCTCCTTTTTATAGGTTTGGTTTTACCTAATGCAATAGATAGGGGTCTTATCTTTTTGTTGAAGCCAATCAAAATATATATTGCCCACCCCAGCTGCTAGTATAGTTGTTGTCTGTCGCTCACTGTACTGCCTTTTGGTATGTATCGCCCCCTTCCCCCAGAACTCTAGATTCCAAAGGTCCACCGGATAAGAAACTCCATTCTACACTGCTGCTGAGTCGTCGGACTCCTCCCCCAATTCTGGTTGTGGATTGCATCAGGGAAATTATGCTTGAGCTAGGCAGATAGATAGACTCCTTTCACGCTGCTAAGAAAGAGTAGGGAACAAAATTATTAGACCCATATATAGTAGTAGGGTAGCACTCCAGGTACTTAAAGTCCACCCACTACCAACCAACATACATCATCTGGCTGGGTCTTGCCGGTATCAACAACTGGATCGATCCCATGGAAATGGGAACAGCAACTCGCTATGGCTCTTGGTCCAAATAATGTCTGCCCCTATTCATCCATATCCATACATGGTTGCACGCGACAAGATGGGAACACAGTCCTAGACTGAAGTGAATAGATCAGATTGAGAGGTCATTCTGTCCCTTGTCCCCAATGGGAAGAAGATGGGTAATCCGTTTACAATGTTACTCTGATCTGACCTAGCTGGCAAGCAATCCCAATCCACTTTCGACAAAGGAAGGAGATAGCACTTTGTTTGCTTCTCCACCAAGCACGGGAGTCTGGGGATCGCTGTAGGTTGGTGGCCACTCGAGGAAACTCTGATTCGATCTGCTAGCTGGGAGGCACCTACCTCATCCCAATTGCAAGGAGAGGTTCACCATGATCTTTCTAGTTAAGGAATAGAGACAGTGCCTGGGCGAGGCATTCATGCGCTCAACCTCTCCACTGTGAGATTGAGGCCTATCTACAATACGAGAGATCAAGGGCTTCCTTGACTTCCTAAAGTCAATCAAGTTCCCCGACCGGCTGAGTACCCCTAGATCCCTCTCCCTATCGCCCTATCTATAGCTATTATAGAGAGGTGGGGGGTGCCCCCTACTATGGATAGGGTTGATAGTTGCCCTCACTGACCCCCCTACTATGGATAGGCTGTCTCCACCTCTACCTCTAAAGAAGTAGGGTAGGGGTAGGGGGTGGGGGGTCGAGTGATGAGAATTGGATTGTTCCGTCGAGAATTGGCTCCATACGCCCAACTCTTCGTGCCTTCCTATCTCCATACTTTTACAGCTCTTCATCTTACCGGATTTGCAAAAGACTCATGTGATAGACTCTCAACATTAGAGAAGTTGATCCAGAATCCATATTCCACTTCATTTTGCATCCTATGTAGAGTAGATCATTCAGTACTTGCGGCACGAACCAATTTTTTACCCATCGACCCTAGTATCATAAGCGACCGAATGGCCGTCCCCTAGTTACTAGACCAACCTGCTATGATAATTCCATAAACACCTATGTCCAGATCTGATGATACCATACCATAATCAAAAGGTACAACAGCTCGAGCAACCGAACTGGGTATAGATGTCACCACTGGAGCTAGTCTAGAGAGAGATAAATTGGCACTACTTGGTGGAATAGGTTCTTCTATAGTTAATTTTAAACCATCTGCTAGAGGTTTTAAGAATCTGAATGATCCAACTACATTGGGACCCTTTTGACGTTGCACGAAAGCAATTACTTTACGTATGGCTGACACTGAGAAGGCTACTCCTGGTGGAAGTGGTATGATCATTCCAGGTATTTCTGCTAGAATAGCAATGTACGTTTCTGATTTCCTAATCACTAAGGGGTGATCATGCATGAAACGATGTCGACCCAAAGAATGGGACCTATTCTTGAGGGGAAAGGTGATTTCTAAAAGTCAACCCGCCCCCCACTGCTATAGATACAGGTGGGCTATAGCGGGCTTAGCCAAATTATTTCGGCTCTTCAAGGTCGGGCCGACCACTATGGATAGGGCATCGATCCCTCTCATTCCTCCCACCCATGTTAAGAGAGAGGTTGGTGATTTGAGTGCCCCCATGGATCCAAATGTCGGCCCCATGCTTTTGAACCAGCATGGGGAAAGCCCGAACTAAACTATAATTGGGGTGGGTGGTAGAGGAGAGGTATAAGGCTTAATTGACCCCTACAAGCACTATATATCATGGGTTGGACCTGGTCATTTTTATTGCTGGCCGAGGAAACTGCCCCCCTGATGAAAAATGGGGTGGGTGGGAGGGCTGCCGAGAAACCATTATAGCAAGGGAGGTTAAGTCCGAGGCACCATAGGGGGGAGATATAGGGTGGGAGGCTATGCAGGTGGGTGGGAAACGGCCCCTACGGGAATATATATTATTATGGGAGGATGCCTATGCAGGTGGGTGGGAAACAATAGTTGGGTGGGAGGCCGTAGCCCCCCACAATAATCAGGTGTGGGTGGGAGGCCCAGGGGGGCCCTTACTTCCCACCCACCCGGGTGGCCGGTTAAATTGTTGGTGAACCCCATAATCTTTACTTCATTCAGAAGAGTGTCTCACCTCGACCGAAAAGATGCCTCCCACCCCCTCCCTATAGCCTATGCCCCCCACCCATCCCCTGTCACTGGAAGGGTGGGGGGCTCAAGGGTTTCCCGACAAACCCTCGGCATAGGGGTGGGTGGGAGGAGATAGTTGGGGGGTAGATTAAGATAAGGTGGGTGGTTAAGTTGTTGCCAAACCCCTAGGAGGTTCTGACGATTCTATATGTAACATGCCAACTACCCCCCACCCACCCGAATAACCCCCCACCCATCTCCACACATAGCGTATAATTGATTGGGTTTACCAAGTTTATCTAGCATCAGAGTCAGATTGAGAGCCCTGGTCCTCTTCGGTCTAGGTATAGATCTATAAAGGGCCTGTAGGGGCAGAGGTAGTAGTGTGGAGCAAGATCCATACCCATTTCATATTGATATCGAGTAGGAGATTCACCAAGGTTTACCTTAACCCTTTGTTCTCAGTCCATTTTCTCTGTCGCTACTGGATGCGTACCAGTCTGGGGAGCCAAGTTGTGTTCATTTGTACTCCCGCACTGGATAGGGGGTGTTTGGCAATGTGTAGATGTTGTCTGCTAATTGCCCTCGCGATTCCTTCCTTATGCTTAATTCTGATCCGACCCCATCTACCCCTCGCCCTGCTCCTTCCCCCTCCCTACAACCTATTTATACCACAATAATAGCCCCCCCTTTAAGTTTTAGGGTCGGGGCCCCCAACCCGAGCTATAATGGTTTCTTGGGGACCCCCCCACCATACATAGTTGGGATTAGGTGGGAGGCTCCTAAATGCCCCCCACCCTGGGCTATAATTATTCTTAGAGGTGGGTGGGAGATATAGTTCCACAAAAAAATGAGCCCCCCACCCAGCCCGGGCCAATAGTAGGGGCCCCCCACTCGGCACCTTTGGCAGGGGGATATATAGGGTGGGAGGAATAATATAAAAGGAGGCCTTGGGTTGGTTGGGAGATTCAAGTTTGAGGGGCCTACCTTGAGCTAGTTGGTGTTAGCTACTTCCTTTAGGTCTAGCTCGGGAGTAGAAGCAGAAGCAAGGGAGCCCCGGGACCCGCCATTGATTGAAGTATACCCTAACCACTTGCGTGTCTCGCGGTAGCTAGATCCTATGCTCTAACTATTGGGGTGACTGTTCAAGTTCCACAGGGGGGCCCCAGGAGAGGATTTACCCTTCAGCCATTCGATAGGGAATACCCCGCCCCATAGCATTTGTGTTCTCCGTTCGACGACCCCGAGACCTGACGAGTCTGCCACTCGAGCGCACCAAAGACAAACATGGTCGGTTGACCCCGTAGCAATTTTAGGAGCGTTGTAGCCTATTTACCACCTAGATAAACCCCCATCCAATCAAGATACCCGGCTAGTTTGGTTGAAGTTCCAGTACAAAGTTCTATCCAAATACACCACATACATGGGAGAGAAGCCCACAGCATACCTTCTTTGCTCAGTCTGTATCCAAGTGACCGGAGGATGGAGGGGCCTCAAACCAGTAGTTGTTTCCCCAGTCTGTATAGCAGTGTCTCATCCCCCTGTTCCAGCCCCACATCTAGTAGTGGAGTGGGGAGCATCAAAAGTGATTTATCTAGTTAAAGAACTAGTTTCAATTCGGAAGCAGGACCCAGGAGCATATCTAGATGCAGGGACAGGGCATAGGCAGGGATAGAGGTAGTAGGAATAGATAAAGGTGGCCTTCATTTTTGCATAGTTTCATACCCAATTCTGGAGTTGAAGGAAGCAATAGCAGGGGCACTCCCATGAGGGGTATGGACAATGGCCGAAGCAGCAGTAGTTTTTGGGTAGCGATCCGAGGCGGCAGAGGCATAAGCTATAGTGATGGAGGGGGCAGATATATTGATTCAGGATAGGAACCCAGAAGTTAACCTCATTTACTAAGCAGTGGAGGTGGAGGCAGGAGCAATGGGAAATGGTGGGGGGAACAGTAGCACAACCAATAGCTATGGGGGCAGAGGCTCCTCAAGCAACGGAGCCATATGAAATAGTGACTAAGGCTATGGGAGCAGGGGTCATAGTGGGATAACGGATGGCATCGAGAGTAAAGGCCAAAGCATCAGAGGTGGAGGGAGAAGCATAGATAGTGGTTGGAGATTGAGTCATGGGTCTACCCAACCGAGTTCCAGTTCCCACTACGAAGATAGCGAAGGAATTATATAAAAGAGGGGGTTGACCGACCTTGTTTCTCTAAATTATTCAGTTAACCCAGTGCCAGTTACAGATCGGGACTCAGTATATCGAGATCTAACTATTAGCTAGAGATGAAGTTGACCTAGACGACCAGTTGACCGAGTTTATTTTATGTGAGCAGTTGATCTAGGATGAGTAGTTCCACCATCATGGGCAAGGGGAGCATCATTAGCAACATATCTAGTCAGAGATGGAGATTCAACAATATATAGAAAGGGCTTCTTCTATATTTTATTCTGATTCGGTTGATCCAATCTAGAAGTTGATGGAGTTGTTGATGGTTGAACAGTCAAAGATATGCCAAGGGAACACACCTACTTATGCCACAGAGACAATCCACCCACTCTAGGAACCCTTGGAAGAGAGGTCTGGGGAACCATGTGGGCGGGCTAGGCAGGGATGGGATGCTGCATTGATGGAGGGATTCATGCTGGGGGAGTGCACTAGCAATGTGATGGCAGGTGAAACACATTGGGATGATCCAAGCTAGGCAAAGGCAAGCTCCTAAACACCACAACCCCCAACCACACTCCTTGTGATTGTAAGTTACAAGTATTGGATTTTGTAGACTGGAGTTACAGAGGAAGGTTGTAGAAGATAAGGATTTTAGATCTCTGAAGAAAAGCATTACCTGGACAAGCATTCTAGTGCTAGTGTCCTCTAAGGTTACAGACATAGAAATCATTGTGACAATGACAATCAGCATCTGAAGAAGTCCCAACATCCTGAAAATACCCTACCTTGGACAAGGGCACTAGTGCCAGTGTCCTCCGCATCTTCTGTGATAGAAACGGACAGACAATGATCATAAGTGTTGAGAGAAGTCCTAAATTCCCTGAAGAAAACACCACATTGGACTAGGGCATGAGTGTCAGTGTCCCTAAATATTTCGTATCATTAACTTCAAAAAATGGTGAGTAACTAATCCTTGTCTACTGTCTTGGTCTGCGATCATTTGTCGTAATTTATCCATTTGCTTCTGATTTTGCATAATTAGGGTTTTGAGCATATTTGGGCATTGAAGTAATACATTAATTGATATTTTTTGAGTTTCCATGATGTTACGAGTGACACCCAACCTGTAGGTGAATCCTCTTGCAAAAGGTGTGATTCAACTCGATTGAAATGTCCTTGAATGTTTGTAGTAAAAGGAGGATTTAACCCACACATCCATTGAAATTGAAAACCCCTCCTTTTTACTCCTAAACAAACCCTTTGCTAGATTCTATGGAAATTTTTCTTGGATCCAGCAACTTACTATGAAACCCTTCCTTTTAGATCTCAGCTCTATCCTAATTATGGGCATCTGCAAAGGAAATGCCCTCGCTTCACTAAGGCATCAGCTGCAACTAATGCTTCTTCCAACTCTAGTCCTAAGAATGATAAAGGGAAGGCTCCTTTTGTTGTTGGGGTTGCAGACAAGGAGGGATTTACTCTAGTTAAGCCACGTAATAGGGGAAGAGGTCTTAAGAGAACCCTCAAGGATAGAGAAATTAATGGGGTCTTTAATCAGTTTGATGCTTTGGAGGACTTAGTTCATGAGGAGGGAATTCTAGTGGAGATACCTTTTGGGGTTGGGTCTTTGGGGGTAGCCTTGTCGGAGGAAAAAGAAAATGATACTGTAAATTTTCCTCTGGTGGGTGTGCAGGATGGTCAATTGGCTATGGAGTTATCCTCCTGGTTACCGATTGTTTTAGAATCAAATGAGGCTTTAGTTATGAAAGATGTGGGTGCTCTACCTGATCCAACTCCTACACAGGTGAAGGAGGCTTTGGATGTAGGTGTTACATTGTAAAATGTCCCCCTAGGACTTTTACCTCCTAAGTTTAGTTCCCAGGTCCTTTAGATTTAATCATGCATGTTCATTTTAACTCCCGATGCAAAATCCCTGGAAACCCATGTCATATGGGGCTAAGGGGACATTGTCGAACTTGATTTTGCTTGAAAATGGGGCCTAGGGCTTGGGCACTCATGGCCTAGCCCTGCCTTATTTGGTTGGGACCTAAATTTTAAATGTCGGTTATGTGATCATTAAAAGGTTTCATTGCCGACATCGTAAGTTTGAATTATGAAATCTGTAGCGAGAATGCATATATAAGCATGTTTAGGGTTTCATTTGCAAACTAGAAGCTGATTATGAACTTTTGGTGAACTTATGATTTTAGAGAATTCAAATCATTCATTGTTGCAGAGCATACTTGTCTTGTTATTGTGTTTGTTATGCCGATTTGGCTTCATCTTCTCATGTGTTGAAGGATTTTCATCTACATGCGAGCTACACCTCCGAGGTTATATCTATTTGTGTTAAATCAATCATTTATCAATTTGTTTTTTCATCTATCTCGTAGGGATACACAATCTTTATGCCATTCTGGGGCTTGACTGAGGCAAGCTCCTAAACACCACAACCACCAACCCCATTCCTTATGATTGCAGCTAACAAGTGTCATATTTTTTGGAGTGGAGTTGCAAGAGGCTGTGACAGAGTGTGGAGATTCTGTATCAGAAGGAAAAATCAATGCCTGGGCTTAGGCACCTGCCCTGAAGCCCTCCAGATTTTTAGACCTAAAAACCTCTGCGACAGTGGTGAAGAGTAGCGAACATTTTCTAGAAATCCTTGAAGAAGTCACCACCTTGGGCTTGGGAACCTACTCTTTAGACCCCGACTTTTCCAAATCTTGAATATCAAAACCTAATATGTATCTACTCTGAATATTACATCTCTATGTGCGAGCATTTGTTGGGATTCATCCGTTTATTTATGATTTTACATAATTAGGGTTTTAAGCATAATCGAGCATTAAATTAATACATTAATCAACAATTTCTTAATTTCCCTATCATTACAAGTGATAACCAACCTATAGGTGAATCCTCTTGCAAAATTTGTGATTCAACTTAGTTAAATGTCCTTGAATGTTAGTGGTGAAAGGAGGATATAATCAAACAATCAATCAATCCCATCTTCCCTCTTTTCTTACTAAACATTTTGGTGAACCTGTGTTTTCTGAGCATTGCATCTTGTTGACTATTATACATTAGACTTGCATTCATACATATTGTTTTACATCATTTTACATCTATAGATCTTGAAAATTTTTCAAACAAATTTCATTCTAAGGCTCGCATTAGGTCATAATTTGCATTAATTTCATTACATTTCATCAAATCTCTAATTTTTACATCAAATATGATATAAATTACATAAATTCATAATACTACAATCTTTGCATTGCATTTTCATGTTAAAATTGCCAGGGTTTGATTGAAATTTTGTATTTTTCTCATAACCTAGTGATTTCATAAACTAGGGTTTGTACCTAAAATCTTATTTCAAATTTTACTACTCATATTAGGCACTCATTCAAATCTAATTTTGTTTGTAGTATTGCATTCTTGTGTGTTTTTGCATTCATATCTCAAAAATTTGCACTTACATTTAGCTAATTTCAACAAAAACTAGCATTTTCACTTAATCATCCTTAAAATTACACTTGCATTGAGCATTGTAGGACTTTAAAATCATTTTCAGATCTGAGCTGAGTTTTTTTGCATAAGCCTCCTCTTAATAATAGTGTAGGAAATTGTTCTTCTACCTTATCTTCCTTATAGGATTTATGGGTCTAATAAATTCAATTTCCCATTTGTGAAAATGTGTTTGTACTAATATAGGAAATGGTGGCATATCATCTAATGTGGTGGGACTTCCTATCCTCTAAGACACATCACCCATCCTCACATATTAACTTGTCATCCTTGAACAATGTGGGCCACCATAATCCTGCCAACATCACTTTATTGTTGTTCGCTCATTGGAGTTATGCCCTTCTAATATCCCCTCACGGGCATATCTTAAGATGTTTTCCCATTCATGTTGAAGCACTACTCTCCTTATAATATCACCTCTTCCTATAATATGTAATTCTCCTTCAATTAAGATGTATGATAGTGACCACTCCAATAGTTTATTCCTTTCATTTTTGGAGATGATCTCTAGGAATTGGCCTATGGATAGTAACTGTGCTACTTCAGTGAGCTCCTCTAGTACTACATTTATTCTAAATAAATTTAAGCTACTCAATTCATCATCAAACTCCTAAAAGAGTAACACCATCTACAAATTTTACCTGTATCACTAGCGTATTCATCAAGTATTTTAATTGCTTGTGGTTGGTAAAGAAATTTTTTAGTGCATAAACCTTTGTTAGAGCCTTTGTTGTTGCATAATTCATTAAGAAATACTAGAGTTGGAGCCTTTGTTATCTAATTTTTAAGTGTATCAAATTCCTCCTAGAGTTGTTCTATCCATTGAAATGTTTTATAGTTTTCTGACCATTCAAGAGGTGGTAGATTCAAAATTATTTCTACCTTCAATGGATCTACCATCAAGCCTTGCCTACATATAATGTGACCATGAAATGTTCCAAATGGTATCACAAATAAACATTTCTTAAGATTGGATGAGATTTAAAAGCTTTTGTATCTTTCTAGCATCGTGTGGAGTACTTGTACGTGATCTTTAATCAGTCTGTACTAAATACTACAAGTGCATTTTTCAAGCCAAATGGCATCACCTTGTACATAAAAGACCTCCATTTGGTTACAAATGTTGTTTTAGGTTGATCTTCTTCTTGAAGCCATTGGTGAACGATTAGAGCTCCCTACTAGCTATAAAACTAAGACTTCCTCTGTGAACAAACTATGGAAGGGATCATGGATGCAAGCCTTATTTAAATCCCTAAAGTCAATGCAAATCCTCATCTCGCTTTTTTCTTATATTGCACAACCATAGGGCCAATCCATTAGCATCTCCTATCGACTTGATTATATCAGTTGCCAACATATCATCCAAGTTTGTTTTGACTCTTGTCTTCATGTTAGGGTTTAATATATATGTTCTTTTCCTCTTTGGTTTTGTACCTTCTTTTAATTGAATTTTCATCATTCTAGATCCCTCCTTAATGCCTCTACGATTAGTAAATGTGTGGGGAAATATTTCTTCATATTTCTATCAATATTTCCAAAATTCACATGACTTGTCTCTCTTCAATTGCTACCTTGAGTATTTTCACATACTGAAGGAAAAACAAGATTGCATTCACAGAGGCTTGAAGGATAGCAAAGGTACTTAAGGTTAAACTTTCTCTTGATGACAAGGTTGATGATTTTGTTTATTATGAGGATGTTTGATGCGGAAGATTTAGTTGAAATCTCTCCTCTTGCTAAGTTCGATAAATGTAATAAGTGCAAATGTGATCATGGGGATTCAATAGGCCCTGTGTAATTTTCCCTACCACCTTGTTGTTTTCAATATTGGATGATGCTCTTGTGATTTCTATGATGGTAGGGTCATCATCCAATGGTGGAAAATCCACCAGTAGTGTGATATGTTGTCCAAGGGATCTCTTGAGGTGAGACACGTGGGCAAAATTATGAATCCTACTGTATTCTGGTAATTCCAGTTCTCAGATGCAACTTCACCAACTCTCCTCAAGATCTTGTAAGGGAAATCAAAGCGTTGTTTGAGATTTTAAATTCCACTAATTTTGATGGGGGTTTTCTTATAAGGTTTACAATCTTAGAGGAAGGTCATATCTCCCACTTTAAATGACCTCTGTATGCGGTTTTGATTTATATATATTTTTTGTTGATTCTGAGATTGTTGGAGGTGTTCTTTGAGTGATCTCAATATGTCATAATTATACTTCACTAAGTCACTATCTATTGACACCAGTATATCTATGAATATTGAATAAGTAAAGGTTAATGCATCATAACCATAAAATACAATGGATAGAGACATAGCGATGGACATGTGGTGGGTAGTGTTGTATCATAGTTTCTCAAGTAGCCTTCAACCTAATTATTCACTATTTCTACTTGTCCATCTTTTTGTGGATATTAGCTTGTGGAAAGAATGAGTTTTATCTCGGCCAAATAAAATAATTCTTACAAAAAGGATCTAAACAATCTACTATCTTTATCACTAATGATATTTTTATGTAATCCATTGGCCTAAACACTTCTCTGAATAAGAAATCTACCACCTAATGTGCTTTGAAATATGAAGGAATGAAAAAGAAGTGTGCATACATAGTTAGCCCCTCCATAAAGTGATTGAGAACATCCTTCTTTAGGCCCTTCCATGAAAACCTTTCCCTAATTTTCCTATAGGTCTTGTATAATCTTATGTGATTTTCTAACGATGCATCATGAAAAACCCTTAAAATCTTCTCCTTCATTCAGGATTCAAGAACTAGGAAGATTCTATTTGTATAGAGAATGAGATGATATGCTACTACAAATAAATCTTGTCTCACATCCCCATCTAAGAGATCAATAGAAAATGTATTTTTAACTTATTCTGCCATAATAGAGATCTTCCAATTAGTAGAACTAGTAGTAGAAATAGAGTAGGCTTCCTAGAAAGAGCATGAGCAAAGTTATGTTCTTTTTTTCCTTTCATGTACAATGTGGTTTAGGAAAGGGCCGTGCTATGGGGTCTCAGGACAACTTTGAAATAGAATTGGAAGCATCTCGGAGAGAGATTATGAGATCATTATTAATTATACGAAGAAGCAAAGTTACATCTCATGTATGTTGTATACTCTTCTTTTAGAGGCTAAGGAACTAGTGAAAAGATTTTAAGATATCTCTTTTGATCATATTAGAAGAGAAGAAAGGGGAACTCAATAGTAGATTTGGTAGCCAATCAAGGAGTAAATTAGAGGATAACCCATGGTAAGACCCATAAGACCTAGAAGGAAAAGTTTCCAAATAAGACCCTTGGACTTGTTAAGGAGTAAAAAGTGTCCACATGTCTTTTTACCTCCTTGTTTGGCTCCTAGGTCCCTTAATTGCATTATATCTTCAAAACATTTCTCCCGATGCAGAATTGCCCGACACCAAGATGGAATTTGAATGTGGGCCACTTGATTTAGCTTATCCTAGACATAAATAGGACTAAAGGACCTGGGTGGTACTGCCCAAGTCCCTCCCTTTAGGTTGGATCAAATTCAAATTTACTGGTGTGATCCTTGGGCGTAATTTAATAAAAACCACCTGAAACAACATAAAATAAAATATTAAAATTAAATATATATATATATTCTATACATTTAATTCTCCTCAATTTTTTTCCATCTTCTTTTGTTAAATTGAAGACCAAATTCCTTGTATTAAACTCAATAAACTAACATTGGGGGTGATTTTGTTGAAAAATTATTGCTCAAACCAAGAGCTGATGTTAAAGAGTTACGCCTAGTATGTAATATAAGGAACCCTAAAGTCAATAATATCATACAGATGAACACTCATTTTCATTTTTTATTTATGCCTACAAAAATATCATACATGAAATCCCTCCATTGATGCATTAAATACTGCTCCTTCAATGCGCTGCTCTTTATTTTCTTAACTTTTGTATTCATTTTTTTATCCCTTTTTTTTGCACTCTTATTATTTTTTATTGCTTCTTGTAGAGTAACGATCTTCTTGATATTTTTGTCCAAGAAAGATAAGGGGCTGAGCACCACCAAGGGTTTTCAATGTTTAGTTAGACTTCCCTTTTGCTCAAAAGGAATGGGGAAGGTCTACATGCAAGCTTCTATTAGGTATTTAGGTTTGAGTACTTACTTTTTTAAAACTCAACATTTTGGTTCACTAAGACTGGGATTAGTATAAAGCTAAGAGCTTGGCTTCAATTTAAACTTATTGGTAAATTTCAAGAGGAATGATTGGCGATAAAGATGATCATAAAGAATCTTAAAGGGTCAACCTATATCTAAGCAACCTTAGACTCCTTAGATAAAAATCAAAAAGAGCATGTCACTCACTAATGCATGGTGGAACAAAATGAAGAATGCAAATTTTGTTTTTTCTTTATTCAAATTTTGTACTTTTTTATAGATTTTTTGGATTTTGACATTTTATGATTTTATGGAGTTTTTAGATACTTAAGTCTTCACCTTCCATTGTGCATAAGAGGTAAGCATCATTTTTTACATCTTCCTTAACTGCGTGTGGACTTATATAATTTGGTCTAAACTTCACTTGGAAGTATTTGCAAGGAAACACAAAGACTTGGTATAAAAATGTCTTTGAACTCAGTGAGAAGTTTTGTGCATTCATATATTTCATTGTTTGATAATTTGCCGCTAGCCTTGTCATTTTTTGTTCTTGTAAAGTTTCATCAGTTTTGAAATTTTGTGGGGCAATTTGAATTGATGATGACATTTAATCATCTTCTATTCACATTTTCCATATGTGGGGTTGGTCATATTGCTACATGATTCTCTTTACCTGCATGTGGACTTTACTATTCCATGGATTTCATATTTCACCAACCATATGTATGCCTTGGCTATGGCGACCACCAAGGGTTGCACATCGGCACCCCACCTAGTAGGCACCAAGTTGAAGTAAACAAAGTGAGGCAAAGTTGTGGAAGTTTGGATGCTTAATAATCGTATACCAACGCATCAAGAGATTTGTCCATGTCACCAATATTATATTTTTTATCTTTATTTCCATTTCTTAACACAAACTAACTTCATGTTGTCATAAATATATACCTTTCAAACAAGAGCAAGCATGCCTTTATGATATAATTCCAATAATTTTTTATTCTAATGTGTAGGAACAAAAAAAAAACAAGAAAAAAACTCATTGGAGGCTCATTTGGCAGAAGCAAAGGAAATTGGGGATCACATTCCAAATAAAATTTAAGTTGTTACAAAACATGTTTTCAATTGATTATAAACAAATATGTAAAACAAGCATTTCATATGCATTTCAAAACTATATTTCAAAATTTTAAATTAAATAGCACTTTGGGATATTTGTTTCTTACAATTATTAAAATAATATAACAAATAAAAGTAATACTATAAAAATAATATTCTATACACCAAAAAAAAAAAAAAAATTAATGCACATATTTTAAATATTACTTTATAAAATAAAAATAATGTATCTTCTATGCACAAATTGAATTATACTATGTAACATTGTAATTGCATATAATATTCTATTGGCCTAACCCTTGCACCTTCAATTGGTTGAGTCAAACAATTTTCTTATGACAATTATCCATTCAAAGGTGCCCTTAAAATACTATGACATATCTTAGTATAAGTAAAATTATATATAAACCAAATATAAAATTTGACAGTTTGTCCAAAATCTCTCCTTTCATGTGATACATCTTTTTAAAATGTTGATTTTAATTTACAGAAAAAATGCCTTAATAGAACCATACGACCATCAAATTTAAGCCTTGGGCCTAACAATTGCACCTCCTTTGGTTGCAAGTGCTAGTAATACTATTATTGATATATGGTTAGGACTAAGAAGTAGGATTTCATGTACTCTGTCATTTCTTTTTTAAGGGATTACTCCAACTGTGGTGAGTTTCTATTTTAATATTGGAAAAAATCTAATTTGAGAGTGCTTCTGGATTCAACTATGTATGTTTTTGTTTCAACGTTTTGAATCATACTCAATGATCCGTCATCAGGAAGAGGAGAGTTGAAGATTAGATGGTAGAATTGAGCTTTATAAAGTAGTTAGAGTAAGAAATGAATGAAAAATGAAGGGCATGAGGTGAGGAGAGAAAAATAAAAATAAAACAAAAAACAAGAGAGGAGAAAGATACGAGAAAATTAGTGATAAAAACAAGGCATTGGAGCAACCATACAAACACACAAACCAACAAAAGCTAAAATTTTAAAATTACTAATACTAATACAAGTACAAATATATAAATACATACAGAAGCACATGTAAATGCATATAAGAAAATATTTAATTTAAACCTATAAATACATATATCCCCACACCCCAAGTATAATATACTATATTAAAAAGACAAATAAATGGAAAAACAACTAAATAAAACAAACCTTTAGTAGGCATGAGTTTTCCACAATCCATGAATTAAGTATAGAGAGTGCTTCTGGATTAAACTGTGTATGCTTTTGCAAAACAAACCTTTGTAAAACAATTAAAGTCAAGACCTAAATATACATAAAATAATAAGGGATGAGGAAAAAAGGCGCAAACACATTTATATACATGAACAACCAAATGTATAAAATTTGCAAACAAGTGAAAGAAGCAAACAAGAAAACAAAAAGATAAGACCCCTATCTACTGCATTAGGCAAAACCAAACCTATAAAAAGGAGAACGCCATGACTAAGAATGAAAATTTTAATCCGGCATAAACAAAAAATGCCCACACACATATTAACCTAGACATAACAACAAAAATAAATCAGATGATATATAATACAAATAGAAAAATAAACAAATACACAACAAAAATGTATGTAGATATATGATACAATATTAATTATATTATATGTATAAATATATTGTATAGAAAACAAATAAAAATATACAAGTGTAGGTATATATATATAAATTTATGTATGAAGTGTATACAAATACCTATACCTATATATAAATGTAAGTAACGGTGTGTATATATATATGTGTGGAGGTTAGGGTTAGGTTTTGTGCGTGATGAGCGAGTGAAGAAGAGGAAGGAGGTGAGGGTGGCAAAGGGAAGGTTAGGGTTAGGTTTTGATGGCAGAGGGAAAAGCTATCGTTGCAAGCTTGACGTTATACCTATTGCAGGGCCAAACATTTTTACAAGCAGCGGAGTGCGGTGGATATGTCAGTGTTTCGAAAGTGTTACGCCATCATCTGCAACAAACAGAATGGCCGCGAATGTCGTAGCAGAAATGGAGGCTGCAGATCGATGGCGTTACTCTTTTGAAACAGGACATATCCACGGCCCCACGCTGCTCCTATTCCTTCGTTGCCCTTTAATGAGAGCAATGCCTTCAACAAATGACCTTCACGCTCATGCGGTGGAATATGTCTCAATCTCAAATTGATGCGTCCAACACTTCAATCTTGTTAAATCAGGTTTTGTTTTGTCAGAAAATTTGCTTAAATTTCTATATTTTAAGACTAGCTGAAAATGTGGTCACTTGCACTAAATTTTCTGACCCTCCATGGAAGGTATGTTGGAGAGGTGGGTTCTTTGCCTTTTTTCGTTTTTGTATATGCATCACACACCCACATTACAACAATGTTCCTATCTAGTATGTTTTACTGTGACTGAATCAGATTTTCAGTTGTTAATATTGATAGCCAACATGGATGAACCTCTGGAGATCCCTGTTTTGTATGATTGGGTTATGTTGTTGGTCTCTATCACAGGTGATATTTGGATCATGAAAGGTGAAGGTATTCAATTTAGACTCCAATGCATGCAACTTGTATTAACACAGTGCTTGTTTTGTATGTAGTCTAGGACTGCAGGAATTTTGGTGGACTTCTTAGAGCCATTTTCTGTATATGACAATGTCAGATGGGTGTTATTATCACCCACATTTTATAAATAGCCAATTACGTAATTGTAACTGTTAAAGTTTTAATCATCTAGCACATTCCTACAAAGGTTCAAAAATTTATCCTGGCAAATATTGGTATCATATCAAACATTGTAGTTCTGTCTACTGTTTGCTTTGCAGCTGTGTTTGTGTTTTCTTTTGTTTGTTTTCTGAGACAATGGTTGACACAGTTAGTGGGTTTGTGTTTGAGCCCTAAGTTGGTTGGATCCCTTGCTGGAGAATTTAGCCCCAACCTTTGGACTTGGGTGTCATTATAAGCACGCGTTAGCATTTGAGCCCTAAGCCTACATATTCAAAATATTAAGTAGATGGCATACCACTCTACGTTCAATTCAGTTCATAAAGAATCTCAACCTACAACTTCAATATGGGTTCTGGCCACGGGAAAGTTTAGGGGCTCTTCATCCCTAAATAGGGATTGTTTTGGTAATCTTTGTCCCAAATCAATAGTCCAATCAGTAAACATTATGTATAAACTTCCTCTAGATTTAAAATTTTAGTAAAAGTTCTTAGCCAATTTGTTGCAAGTTTGCATGGATTCATTGGAATTTTTTAATCATTGTTATCTTATCTATGTAATATATGTTTTGATGATTTTCCAACTAATGAAAATTATGTCTAATATGGGATTTTATATAATCCTCTTTGGATTTAATCTAATTGTAAATTGTACTCAATATTTAGGAACCAGTTACCATTACAATTGCTTACAATTGTTTCCTTTTGACATTGCTGGTGATTCATCTCACTTGAGTTGCCTTTGTTGACTAGCATAACATTTTTTTGTGTGTGTATTTTGATATAGAAATTTTTGTGGGTATGATAGGTTAGGTTGGAACAAAAGAATGTATGGTGCTAAGCATTTTATCTATTTACAAGAACTAAAGTGTCTTATCTGAAAATATTCAACATTGTGGTTTGTGCATTTGGATGGATAATCTAGATACTATCTTAGACCTATGTAAATATAGGTCTAAAATGGTAGAAAGGAGAGAAAAAGTCTCCTCATCAGATTTTGAAGCAATAAAATGTAAAAACTAAGTTCTATGACAACATCAAGACAATGGTTGCTTCATTTCACTTCACTTCATAGGCTCTTTCATTCCTCGTCTATCCAAATTGCCAAGGCTGACATATTTCTTTAGTTTTGGTGAAGTAAGATTTCTTTATGCTTTTGGATTAGATTTTGAAGAGTTAGTATCTATCACTACTTTATTAGATCAACTTGGTGACACGAGGTACACATGTTGACCTTTTGATCTTGTGCATGTTGTAGCATAGAAAATACCCTATAATTTCCAAGTGTATCTTTTTATTGAACCTTTTCTTGTTTGTAATTTGTAAGATTTTCATTTGGTGAATAAAATGAAAGCCAATGATACCATTCATTATTTCTCATATTTTTAGACTTCAAATCATAAATTATTAGTAGAAACCCAAATTCATGGAAATGCAATCAAGACTTCAATGAAACCATAGCCAACCCCCACTCAATCACACCCTCCTAGGCCTCTAGAAACCATTTCCCCAAATGACACAAACACTTGACACCATTAAAACACAATGGTCACACATCACATTCACTTTCCAATGCACATCATAAACCAAGATCTCACAAATGCAACATATGGTCTGATGCACTAATAATGGGTCTTAAAGAATGCAACATTAATTCCAATCATGGTCAATCATCCAACAAACATAAAGTGAATCTATCTCAACAATGCAGAACAATATTATTCTAACTACTAGTAGCAATTACTAATATGATCAAATGATATAAGTGTCCATGAGTATCAATATTTTAACTAATAATTCTCAAGACTTATTTTAATTTCATTTAATTAAAATAATTGCGAACAACATGCAAATGAATACAAATTAAACACAACAATTATTTACACTATTTACACTTATGTAGATTTCATTTATAATCTAAACAATTTTATAAATACTATTAAATATAACTATATAAGCAAGGCTAAAAGCCTATAATATTAGAATGCTATAAATATCTTACACTAGTTAGAATCACAAGATACAAAACCCGAAGCTACAATGAAAGAACCTTGTTCTAAGTTTAGCTTGAGAGTAAAGAAATATAGAAAAACAAAACATTCCTATAGATCTAATATCTTCATCAAATCTACCACACTTTTAACCACATGAATATGATAGGATCAGCACAAAATGAATTTGTTGAGAAGGCTTTAGAAGCTACCAACAATGTAAAATGTGAAAGCATAGACAAGGCACATAGACTGATTGGTAGAATGCCTCAAAGAGAGTCATGTGATGGAAAGCAATGATCATAGGATATGCACAAAATGAATTTGTTGAAAAATCTCAAAAGAACCTAGTTTGAAAATATAGAGTTATTGGTTGCGCAACTAATTGTTTTAACAAAGACGAAATGGGTGAGAGGTAGACAGTCACAAAATATTCATATCTCAAAAATGACAAACTGGGTATGACTAATTTTCAGATATGATTTAGATATTTAGGTCATGCACCATATATAAAACAATTAGAAAAACTCAGTTCTTAAAATAAAGTTATGGCTAATGCAACAGATTGCTAAAATAGAGACGAAATGGGTGAGAGGTAGACAGTCACAAAATATTCATATCTCAAAAATGAGAAACTGGGTATCACTAATTTTTTGATACGATTTAGGTATTCAAGTTGTACACCATATTTAAAACAATTAGAGAAACCCAGTTTGTAAAAATAAAGTCATGGCTAACACAGTAGACTACTAAAACAGAGACGAAATAGGTGAGAGGTAGACAGTCAAAAAATATTCATATCTCAAAAATGAAAAACATACCCTAAATATTCCTATTATTTTACCTTCACTTTCATGCTCCTTAGCCAGACCACTTGCACATCCAAGGTGAGAATGGAGGGGCACTACACCCACCTTAAAGTGATCGCTCTTGCTTTCCGGTAGTAATCACATTTAAGGTAAGGTTGAAAACACATGAGGGAACAAGAGCTTTCGCAAAGCCCATGCCCCAAAGTGAGACATGCTTACAATTGCCGAATTATTCCCAACAATCACAATAGAAACACATCAATATCATTTGTTAAGAACCATTAATCAACAATATGCATGTATACGAATGATCACGGAGATCAAAACAAACTTCGGTTAGAGAATCTAAGCTAAAATAACAACCAAATCAATATAGAAATAAGGCAACATGTCTTTCAAACAAACTAAGGCTATACTTACGAATTCGGAACCGAGTATAGCCATGAGGTTATACTTCAGTTATCTCATAACTGAGTGTAACTACAAGGTGAGACAAAAGCATTCCAAAGTGCATAGCAACATATTTAGAGTATTGCAAAGGTTTGTTACAACAATTTCACAACACAATACATGATCACATCATGACACAAAGTGATTCTACTAGTCCAACGTCAATAAAAAATTATCCCTCTCTTCATATATGGACTAGGTCCATTTTCTTGTTTTCTTGTTTTAGGGATGCATGATCCTTATCAAAAGTGTATATTTGTTGTCATCATCCGTTGACTAATAGAGCCTCAAATACAACAAAAGAATGAAATCATGAAAAATGAGAGAGGAGACAAAAGTGACATAGGACCACAATGTGGAAGGATGCCCCCAAATCACCCTCCACAACATTATGCCCCCAAGGCACCACAAACAACAATTGCAACAAGAGAAGTGTACAAGAATAGAGAAACAAATAGAAGGAATGTCATAGCGTACACGGTCCCCTTGTATCCTTCACCTTACAAGAGTATCAAGGGTCATCCAAGGAGACCTAAACAAACATTTAAAACCACACATGAGAACACAACACAACAACATATATATACCTAAGAGGAGGCCAAACTTGCGAGCATCTTGGAGAGTTGCTCCATCAAGTGTGGTGGAATGGGTGAGAAATTCATACCTGCAGTCGCGTGGTGCTTGATTCACAAGATTTTGTATGTTTGAAATCTTTTGATTCCTGTGGGGAGGTGAATCATTACCTTTTTCAATAGACTTTGATGACTCGTGCATTGTTCTTTTTCTTTCTTTGTTTAAGCATTCTCCTACATGGATAACTTTTTCAGGGTTATCCTTCTCCATCAAGACGTCCACAATCTTTTTATTAAGTAAAGTATTGCGGTCGAGGAGATTAGAGGAGGATGATGATTTTGTGGGATCTTTGTTAGATGCCAAGGTATCATTTGATGAATAAGTGTTTCTCTCAAAATATGCTTCTACATTTAAACAATAGGAAAAACCACGATTGTAATGATAACGGGGCCAATTGTCATAAGCTCCCATGAATTCGGCTAATGTTTCATATGTTGAAAAAGTATCTAATGGGACATTTCCTAGTGGACAATCTATGTCTATCATCTCAGGATATATTGAATTGATTGTTGGACTTGTTGATATTGTGTTAACATTAAGAGTAGGATGATGGTAAGCTTTGGTAGGCTTCAAAGGATAGTATCCAATACTAGCTGAAGAGCTATGTGTAACAACTTCTAAGGTTACTTTGATTCCTTGTTGTTTTATGCCACAACCATTACCTACGTAGTTACAATTTTTGTAAAGGATTTGAAATCCATGACCATAGAGAGACACCATCTCTTTATAAGAAGGTGAGGCCTCATATGTCTCATATTTTGTAGTGTAAATAAGAGTATTGTCTTTATTTGTTACTAAAGAGACTTTAGGTTCCTTAGTATTTCCAAAGATTTTTTGGATGAGATCGAGGCAACTTTTGATGTTTCAGGATTAGCAAGTTTATATTACCCCATAAAGCCATGAGTAAAATCTAATGAACCCCAATTGTCACCAAGAAGTGCATACGATGGTGATTTAGAATCTTGCACAAAATTATCTGTGGCAAGATGTATTTATGAATCAACTTTTAAGTTATCAAGAGGTTTCTAAATGATAGCTTATTTTTGCACCTCAGCTTGTAAACAACTTTCCAGATTCGGGTCCACTTCAATGGTTTGAAGTTTATTTGCACAAATAAACTTTATTGATCAATGAAGGGTAGACGAAACTACCCCTATGGCATGAATCCATAGTCTACCAAGAATGATATTATATGAAAGCGCACTCGGCATGACATGGATAAGGGTAGATAATGTCATAGATCTAGCCTTTACAATTAAATTTATGGTACCCAGTGATTGTCTACCAATGTTATCAAAGCCACGAATGTTAAGTTTATCTGATTTTATTAAAGATGTGTGAATCTTGATTTTATGTAGCAAATCAATGCCACAAACATTGAGACCCGATCCATTGTCAATCATAGTTCACTTTATCAATGTTTTATTTATTATGACAAGATTACAAGAGGGTCATATTGGTTTTGAACTTCAATTGATGGTAATTCGTGTTGTTGAAACAAAATATCTATTTTTGTTGCATGCATATAGTCTAACAGAGTTGCTACATCATTTGGCTTAACAACAGGTGGTACAATCACCTTTTGTAAAGCTTCTTGGAGCATTATGTGGTATGAAAGAGATGTTTGTATGAGTTCCCATAGAGAGATCTTAGCAGGAGTAGCACAAAGCTGCTTAACAAGGTCATAATCTCGACCAACATTATGAGTAAGACAAGGTGGTTGAGGAAGCATAGGTTGAGAAGTTGGTAAAGTGATCGAAATGTTTGACTGTTGTTTACTTTGTTTATTATTTCATGTATTGTATGTGTGAGCAACCACATTGTAGTTGGGTTGTTGTGACACATTTTGATACACTTTGATTTTGACTTGTTATATGCTTAGCGTAGTTATAAATGTAACGAAGAGGTCGAGAAGAATTCAGAAGATCTCTTATAGTGAGCACCGGTTTCATTTTTTCTTGAGGCACATGCGAGAATGCAGGTGGACAACTATTTTCGGTTTCACAGGGTGTTCTTGAGATCTTGGAACATAAATTGTGTTTACTAATCTTTGAAGGAACGATGGTTTGGGAGTCGCAGTGGAATGTTCCATAGAGATAAATTCATAAAGGGCTTCATCTAGGATATCAGAATCATCACTACTAAATGACTCATCATATGCATGAAAGTTTTGTAAAAAGAGATCAAACATTGTGACATATTCTACTTTATCCAAGGCTTGAAATTCACAATGTGCAATTGTAAAAAGTATGAATTTTGGAATCAAGGATGTGAAATGATGCAAGATTACTATGAAAAATCAAAGTTCATGAATGTTTGATGCAACTAATGCATAAGAATTTTTAAAACCCTAATGCAAAATTTTACCAAAATGCAAGCTTTTTGAAGGCCTAAATATGCACCTTTTTCAAAATTATGCAAGATTTTCAAATGAATATTGATAAATATGTAATAAATCAATGCAAGATCTTATTTGAATAGTCAATAAGATGTAAATGCTTGAAGCTACTTGTTCACAAAAATGTTTAGTATGAAAAAGGATAATGACAATAACTAGAATATGAACTAGATCAAACTCTTTTCAATATAACATTCAAGGAAAAGGCTGAGCCAAATCACTACCAAATGAAGGAGAACTTAGCTACTGACCTTGAACTCCTATATATTATGGATAAGATTTAACTTAGTCTTTTTCTCAAAACCCTAGGATAACAATGCATTAAAACCCTATTTTTACAAAGATTTGCTTGTAATGGAGAATATACGACAGAAACCCAGAAACTGATTGCACAGGGATAATCAGGGGAATGATAAAACCTATCTCCAAAAAGAAGAGGTATCAGAGGACCTCGGTGGTACAACCCATGTCTTGACTGAAGGAATTAGCCGAAGGTGCAAATTGGAAAGTTGCTTTGAATGTTGTCTTGATGCCAGATCCAAACCCAGAAAAGGTAGAAGGACAAAGGTGGTTCCAACCACTTCCTTGATGAGGGAATATCCTGAAACTGTCTTCAAATCCCAAAACCTTGATCTGTATTTAGTCTTCCTATATCTCTATATTTTCTAAATCTCACTCCTGTAACCTACACATAAGAAGATAAAAGAGGGTTTGGGGGTTATGGTGTTTACGGGCTTGCCTCGGTCAAATCCCAGAATAGCATTCAAGCTTCCCAACACCATTTGATTAATAGAGAGTGCTTACCCTCATGGGGCATAGGATGAAAACAATGATAATGTGATGATTGAAATGATGAGAAACAAACAATGATATCACCTATGTGATGCGCCCTTAGAATGATGAAGATCCTTCAACTCCTAAGGAAGGATAGATGATAGCTTCATATCTACAACAACACACAAATATGCTCTATAATCACAAGGACTGCTCTTGATGCTCTTTACTTCAAATTTTCAAGTTAGCTATCTCCATCTAGGTTAATAATGAACTCAAAAACACACTTATATATGCTCTCCCCCTTACAATTGACAATTCAAACCAAAAGAGGCAACAAGGAGAAACCTCTAGAGAGGTGTAAGGATAACATACATTTGAATTTGATCCAACCTAAAGGGAGGGACCTGGGCAGTACCACCTTGGTCCTTTAGCCCTGTTTATGTCTAGGATAAGCAAAATCAAGTGGTCCACATTCAAATTCCATCTTGATGTTGGGCAATTCTGCATCGGGAGAAACGTTTTGAATATATAATGCAATTAAGGGACCTAGGAGCCAAACAAGGAGGTAAAAAGACATGTGGGCACTTTTTACTCCCTAACAAGTCCAAGGGTCTTATTTGGAAACTTTTCATTCTAGGTCTTATGGGTCTTACCATGGGTTATCCTCTAATTTACTCATTGATTGGCTACCAAATCTACTAATAAGTTCCCCTTTCTTTTCTTCTAATATGATCAAAAGAGATATCTTAAAAAAATTTCACTAGTTCCTTAGCCTCTAAAAGAAGAGTATCCAACATACATGAGATGTAATTTTGATTCTTCATATAATTAATAATGTTCTCATAATCTCCCTCCACTCTAAGATGCTTCCAATTCTATTTCATAGTTGTCCTGAGGCCCCACAGCATGGCCCTTTCCTAAACCACATTGAACATGAAAGGAAAAAAGAATATAACTTTGCTCATGCTCTTTCTAGGAAGCCTACTCTATTTCTACTTCTACTAGTTCTACTGATTAGAAGATCTCTATTATGGCAAAATAAGTTAAAAATGCATTTTCTACTGATCTCTTAGATGGGGATGTGAGACAAGATTGATTTGTAGTAGCATATGGTCTCATTCTCTATAAAAATAGAATCTTCCTAGTTCTTGAATCCTGAATGAAGGAGAAGATTTTAAGGGGTTTTCATGATGCATCGTTAGAAAAACACATAAGATTATACAAGATCTATAGGAAAATTAGGGAAAGGTTTTCATGGAAGGGCCTAAAGAAGGATGTTCTCAATCACTTTATGGAGGGGCTAACTATGTATGCACAATTATTTTTCATTCCTTCATATTTGAAAGCACATTGGGTGGTAGATTTCTTATTCAGAGATGTTTAGGCCAATGGATTACATAAAAATATCATTAGTGATAAATATAGTAGATTTTTTAGATCCTTTTTGTAAGAATTATTTTATTTGGCTGGGATAAAACTCACTCTTTCCACAAGCTATCATCGACAAATAGATGGACAAGTAGAAATAGTGAATAATTAGGTTGAAGGCTACTTGAGAAGCTATGATACAACACTACCCACCACATGTCCATCAGTATATCTCCATCCATTGTATTTTATGGTTATGATGCATTAACCTTCACTAATTCAATATTCATAGATATCCCGGTGTCAATACATAGTGACTTAGTGAAGTATAATTATGACATATTGAGATCACTCAAAGAACACCTCCAACAAGTTCAGAATCAACAAAAAAATATATGCAAATCAAAACTACATAGATAGGTCATTTAAAGTGGGAGATATGACCTTCCTCTAAGATTGCAAACCTTATATGCAAACCCCCATCAAAATTAGTGGAATTGAAAATCTCAAACAACGCTTCGATTTCCCTTACAAGATCTTGAGAAGAGCTGGTGAAGTTGCATCTGAGTTGAATTACTAGAATATAGTAGGATTCATAATTTTGTCCATGTGTCTCACCTCACAAGATCCCTTGGACAACATATCACACTACTGGTGGATTTTCCACCATTGGATGATGACCCTACCATCATAGAAATCACAAGAGCATCATCCAATATTAAAAAGAGAGTAAACAATAAGGTGGTAGGGAAAATCACACAGGCCCTATTGAATCCCCATGATCATAATTGCACTTATTACATTTATAGAACTTAGCAAGGGAGAGGGATTTCAACTAAATCTTCCACATCAAACATCCTCATAATAAATAGAATCATCAACCTTGGCATAAAGAGAAAGTTTGACCTTAAGTACCTTTGCTATCATTCAAGCCTCTGTGCATGCAACTTGTTGTTCCTTCAGTATGTGAAAATACTCGAGGTAGCAATTGAAGAAAGACATGTCATGCAAATTTTGGAAATATTGATAGAAATATGAAGAAATATTTCCCCACACATTTACTAATCCAGGATGATGAAAATTCAATTAAAAGAAGGTACAAAACTAAAGAGGAAAAGATCATATGTATTAAACCCTAACATGAAGACAAGAGTCAAAGCAAAGTTGGATGATATGTTGCAACTGATATAATCAAGTACATAGAAGATGCTAAATGGATTGGCCCTATGGTTGTGCAACATAAGAAAAAAGTGAGATGAGGATTTGCATTGACTTTAGGGAACTAAATAAGGCTTGTATCCATGATTCCATAGATTTCTTAGTCTTATGGATGTCATTAAAAGCTTTCATTTTATTTCATTTCAATTGAAGGGCTCCTTCACCTTTCCATACACATGTCCCCATGTTCTCTCCATTAGTTTCTCTATAACATTGCTTTATTTTCTCTTATATTGTCCTTTGTAATATTTGGGCATTATACTCATGGGATCAACCCTGCAATTATAGACTTGGCCCTTTCATATTCAAATTTTGGCCAACTTCTACCTATTCAATTACACAATATTCAATTTGCTAATGTATGAATCCCAACATTTCAAAAAAAACAAAATATGAATCACCTAAGAAGGTTCAAAATTTAAAATACACATTGGGTTATGACTTGCACGTGTGACACCATTCAAAAATTGATTTATATTCACTCCTTTGAGCCACCAAGTCTAGGGCCTAAGTGTGAGAATATTCACTATTTTTGTATCCTCATGCTTGGAGACATGTCAATAAATAAAAGTTGATTACATATAAATTCCCATTGTTTATAGCATAGACTGGAATTAGTTTTCAATTTAAAATATCATTAACACTTGTAAGGAGTGGGTTCATGTGCAAGTTGAAACACACACTGTGTATTTCAGCCTGCAATTTTCTTCATCAACATTCTACTATGTAAAGTATTTGTTCTTTTAATGTACAAATCCTAACATTTAAGAGAGAAAAATATGAATAACAACAATGATAAGGGTGAAAGCAAGAAGATGAGTATAGATTTCGTGGAAGTGTTCCGCATATGGAAAATTTCGGTTGGAACGAGAGCTCGAGCCCAAACGGGTGCCCATTTAGAAACGGGCACCCGTTATGAAATGGATGCTAGTAAATGGAATGGGTACGTACCCATTTGAAAACAGGTACTCATTTTTGAAAAGTATATATATTTTTTTAAAAATAGGCATGTGGCTTCATTTTAACAGCCATAGGCCGTGAAACAGTAGGAGAGGAGATACCAAGAATGGGTACCCACATCACCTGACCCCACCGCCTACCTCCAAAACCTCCTCACCTCCTCCAGATCGGCTATCAGCTGTCCCAAGTTGGTTGCCCATAATTTTCTATTGTTTTTCATTATTTTTTATTTTGTTTTTGTTACTTTTTATTATTTTTCACAATCTTAAATTATAAATGTTAAACCCTAAACTAAAAACACTAAACCCTAATTCATAAACCGTAAACCCTAATTCATAAACACTAAACCCTATTTCATAAACTACTTAGGTCTTATAGAACTTCTAGGGTTTCTTTTATATAAGCTTAACAATAAATCTTTAGCAATGATATTTCAAAATCATTTGAAATTTCTATATAGACCTCAAGAACTACTTATACACTATAGCCATGTTCTTAGTCTTCATGGATTTCAATGTTCATGATGAGTCACATAGTCCTAAATCCATTTGTAAAACTCTTTTCATGAGGGCTTAGAACATACAAACACCTTCTATATATTAAATTTGATGGACACTTGTATAAGAATATAAAATTTAGACAATTGTCATAGGTTAATCCTATGGGTTAAAGAGTTAGGGAGCTATGAGAATGCCCACATTCATATGATATAAGGTATAATAGAAACTTATCAAGTTTTAAGGATTGTCATACCTACCACTAAGAATGTCAAAGTTACCCTAGGAAAACAACTAACTCATATCACTTCATAACATTTTATCATGTTTAAGGATTGTCATAACAACCACTAAGAATGTCAAATTTACCCTAGGAAAACAACTAACTCATGTCACTTGATAACCTAGAGGGTTGTTATCTAAGGTCAATTAGGATCACTTAACAAATGTCAAGACCTAAATCATCTAATAGGATTGTCATTAGGATGGGGAACAAAGAAGATAGTCATAACATGATAAGGTAGTTACAAAGGTCCTAACAAAGTTCATTGCACCATAATCTAAATCTTAACACTGCCTCAACATTTATATGACCGAGAAGGACTGTCACATCTAGCAAATCTAATCTCTTGTCCTTGCTATTGACTATTATGCATGATCATCCAAAGTGGTTGTCACTAGAAGAACAGGACCATAGGACTACCACAATAAGGATATAGTTGTGTTGCTCACAACAAGAGAGGACAATCATCCAAAACTAAGAAGAGAAGAAAATTAACAATTAAGAGACTATCATTAACGGTTGTCATGAGCATGTTAATGGACAATTAGTTTTCATATTAGTCATAACACTATCCTATTATTTACACAAAAGAAGATATAGCAATGAGAGGATAGTCATTGGAAAACCTATCTCAGTCCAAGAGTCAAGCACAGTCCCATCACACCACTAGATCTACCCCTTCCAAGGGACAAGCATTTCAACCATACAATCGAAAGAAAATGATATGTATCCTACAAACACAATCATTTGGTCATGTTGTAATCCTCTCTCCAAACTATGCAGGATCAGAATGGTGTTTGGATGAGCTCCACTTGGTGTCTGGTAGGTGAAATCAGTAGGTGAGACTACTCCTTAGACAGTGCAAGACGACTGAATGGATCTCACCCATTCATTTTATTCCTTGTTTTTCTCACTCTTTCACCATTTCTTCACATGCATTGTTCTCCTTCCAGCTATTTTTTTGGTGGGTACTCTCCTGAGGTGCCAAAATGGCTAGAAATGTTGTCTCGTGCCATAAAAAAATCACGCTAGAAAATTTTCTAAACTCGTCGGTTGTTCTCACGCCGGGGAAAATACCGTGTCAGAAAAATAAATATAGGGAATGTAATTTTTTGGTATGTGTTTTGGAACACAAAAGAGAGTGATATATTTTGCAAAGCCCCATTAAGAATGTTTTGGGAATTTTGTACTGCAGTATTGTATTGGTACATTCTCCTTATTAAAAACTCCCTTAATATTATCACCTAAAATTTTGAATTTGGATTAGTTACTTTCCACCAACATTAAATGTTATCAATAACTATGTAATAGAACTAATAGCATTTAAAATCATTTTAGACGTGCAAATGATGATTAATTATCACCTTTGCAATTAGAAATGTTTATGTTGACACTAGAGTTTGCAACACTCATAGCCTTATAGCAACTAAAAAGGTTTCACAAAACAAAGAGAACTAGAGACAACTAAAATCATTATCATAAATAAAACATAAATTAAAATAAAATAAAAATATTAATATGTCATCACCATGAATGGTCATGTCCTTTGTGAGAACTCCAATTCCTTTTGAGAGATGAGTATCACAATTCATTGAAGTCTTGATTGTATTTCCATGAATTTGGGTTTCTACTAATAATTTATGATTCGAAGTCTAAAAATATGAGAAATAATGAATTGTATCATTGGCTTTGATTTTATTCACCAAATGAAAATCTTACAAATTACAAACAAGAAAAGGTTCAATAAAAGATACACTTGCAAATTATAGGGTATTTTCTATGCTACAGCACGCACAAAACCAAAAGGTCAACATGTATACCTCGTGTCACCAAGTTGATCTAATAAAGTAGTGATAGATACTAACTCTTCAAAATCCAATCCAAAAGCATAAAGAAATCTTGCTTCACCAAAACTAAAGAAATATGTCAGCCTTGGCAATTCAGATAAAGACAAGAGGAATGAAAGAGCCTCTAAAGTGAAGTGAAATGAAGCAACCATTGCCTTGAAGTTGTCATAGAACTTAGTTTTTACATTTTATTGCTTCACAATTTCCCGAGGAGACTTTTTCTCTCCTTTCTATCATTTTAGACCTATATTTACATGGGTCTAAGATAGTGTCTAGATTATCAATCCAAATGCACAAACCACAATGTTGAATATTTTCAGATAAGACACTCTAGTTCTTGCAAATAGATAAAATGTTTATCACCATACATTCTTGTGTTCCAACCTAACCTATTATACCTACAAGAATCTCTATATCAAAAAACACACAAAGAAAAAATGTTATGCTAGTCAACAAAGGCAACTCAAGTGAGATGAATCACGAGCAATATCAAAGGGAAACAATTGTAAGCAATTGTAAAGGTGACTGGTTCCTAAATATTGAGTACAATTTACACTTGGATTGAATCCAAAGGGGATTATATAAAATCAAATATTAGACATAATTTTCATTAGTTGGAAAATCATCAAAACATGTATTACATAGATAATGTAACAATGATTAAAAAAAATCCAATCAATCCATGCGAGCTTCAACAAATTGGCTCAAAACTTTTACTGAAATTTTAAATTTAAAGGAAGTTTATACATAATGTTTACTGATTGGACTATTGATTTGGGACAAAGATTACCAAAGCAATCCCTATTTAGGGATGAAGAGACCCTAAACTTTCCCGTGGCCAGAACCCATATTGAAGTTGTAGGTTAAGATTCTTTAAGAACTGAATTGAGCATAGAGTGGTATGCCATCTACTTAATATTTTGAAAATGTAGGCTTAGGGCTCAAATGCTAACCCGTGCTTATAATGACACCCAAATCCAAAGGTTGGGGTTAAATTCTCCAGCAAGGGATCCAACCAACTTAGGGCTCAAACACAAACCCACTAACTGTGTCAACCATCGTCTCGGAAAACAAACAAAAGAAAACACAAACACAGCTGCAAAGCAAACAGTAGACAGAACTACAATGTTCTATATGATATCAATATTTGCCAGGATAAATTTTTGAACCTTGGTAGGAATGTGCTAGATGATTAAAACTTTAACAGTTACAATTACGTAATTGGCTATCTATAAAATATGGGTGATAATAACACCCATCTGACATTGTCATATACAGAAGATGGCTCTAAGAAGTCCACCAAAATTCCTGCAGTCCTAGACTACATACAAAACAAGCACCGTGTTAATACATGTTGCATGCATTGCAGTCAAAATTGAATACCTTCATCTTTCATGATCCAAATATTACCTGTGATAGAGAGACCAACAACATAACCAAATCATACAACACAGGGATCTCCAGAGGTTCATCCAAGTTGGCTATCAATATTAACTACTGAAAATCTGATTCAGTCACAGTAAAATATACTTGATAGGAACATTGTTGTAATGTGGGTGTGCGATGCATATACAAAAACGAGGAAAGGCAAAGAACCCACGTCTCCAACCTCCCTTCCATGGAGGGTCAGAAAATTTAGTGCAAGTAACCACATTTTTAGCTAGTCTTAAAATATAGAAATTTAAGCAAATTTTCTGACAAAACAAAACCTGATTTAACAAGATTGAAATGTCGGACGCATGAGTTTGAGATTGAGACATATTCCACCGCATGAGCGTGAAGGTCATTTGTTGAAGGCATTGCTCTCATTAAAGGGCAACGAAGGAATAGGAGCAGCGTGGGGCCGTGGATATGTCGTGTTTCAAAACCGTAACGCCATCGATCTGCAGCCTCCATTTCTGCTACGACATTCGCGGCCATTCTGTTTGTTGCAGATGATGGCGAAACACTTTCAAAACACTGACATATCCACCGCACTCCGCTGCTTGTAAAAATGTTTGGCCCTGCAATAGGTATAACATCAAGTTTGCAACGATAGCTTTTCCCTCTGCCATCAAAACCTAACCCTAATGCTACCGTCCCCTCCTTCCTCTTCTCCACTCGCTCATCACGCACAAAACCTAACCCTAACCTCCACATATATATATATACACGTGGACACACTTAATACATTTGTATTTTTTTATTTGTTTTGGTTTTCTATGCGATATATGTATACATATAATATAATTAATATTGTATCATACATCTACATACATTTTTGTTGTGTATTTGTTTATTTTTCTGTTTGTTGTTTTCTTTTCTTTTTGTAGGGTGCACTCCTCTCACACACATATGTATATCTATATATATTTATGTATTGGTTCTTTATAGACTTAATACTTATATTAATAAATACTAGTATAAGTGTGTATTTTTAGTTTCTGCAAAAGAAACTATAGGCGAGGCCTGTTCCTAACTAGGTATTAATAATTCTTGAGAACTAAATATATTTTTCTATTTAAAAAATATTTACCTATTGCTATTGTATAGATGCAAATATTTTAACGAAACATATTTGAAAAATTATTTTTATTCAATCTAATTGGCAGAAAACTTTCACCCGATAAGGGCAATTATTGCGGATCATCAACGTTTAAATTATAAAGTTTTGTATGAATACTAGAAATAATTTCATGCATTGCTTTCATTTTCTCAAAAATTGTGCAAATATAACATATGCGTTAAACTCCTTAGGCAACCATTCTTCATATTTTTTTATGTTCTTGATACCCAAACATTGCAGAATCTAAGGCCATGACTATTTTCAAATGAATTTGTTTTGTTTATAGGCTGCTATTCGACTTGAAGTTGTGCAAATATTGTTGGCAAAAAAGTCAGCGTCCCCCTTCGGGATTCGTGACATGGCTTAACCGCCTCCCGTTGGTCTTTATCTGGGATGGTAGCAGTTTCCTAAGAGGTGCGCCTTTTGGGAGAAACGGCCAGCTCAACTCCCTACAAGTGGTATCAGAGCCGGGTCACGGGTTCAAATCCCCTCGGGTAACGCTGAGGGGGGGATTGTTGGCAAAATAGTCAGCATCCCCCTTCGTCCCATTGGTCTTTATCTGGGATGGTAGTGGTTTCCTTAGAGGTGCGCCTTTTGGGAGAAATGGCCAGCTCAACTCCCTACAAGCGCCAGCTCAACTCCCTACAAACGTGAATATAACATTCTTCATCTGGGATGGTAGCGGTTTCCTGAGAGGTGCACCTTTTGGGAGAAACGGCCAGCTCAACTCCCTACAACTCCCTACAAACGTGAATATAACATTCTTCAGAAATGATGCAAGCTAGAAGGGGCTCTAACTCGTTTTTAATGCAATAAAGTTAGGTCTGAAACGAAAAAACCCATGGAGCTTGACCAAATAAGAGGAAAAAAGTAAACTCATATCTGTCATTACGTTATCTACCATCTTTTCAGATAATGCATTTAGGGCATATGTTTATCGGGCTTCATGCCTATAATACTTATTTTTTCTTCTATTTTACTTATTGGAATTCTAATTATAGCTATTCTTCCATAGATAGAAGGATTTTCCTTTCATGTTTCCATTAGATTCTAATGGGATGAGAATATTATTTTTTGGCCTCTGCCTATGTTTCAACCAAACTTTGTATGTATCATATTATTTTTTGGAAACACATTTCTTATTGGTGTTTATTCCATTTCTAAAGTTTTTTCTGGATGTTTTCTCTAGCTCTGAGATGAGCTAAAAGGAACTATTACCATTAACAAAATTGATAATATACATATCATTTTGTTTTATGGATATCTTTATATTTTTTTAATTTTCTCCGACACTCAATAGTAATTCAAGTTGGCTTTTTGCTATTCTTGTTGAATGCAAAAATCTAGTAAGCCAAGCTAGCAACTCTATTTGCAGAAATGGTCTATATTTTGAAGCTATTTTATCATTCTACTATTTCTTTTAGAGGCATTTTTAAAAAGATCGTGAAATTTCTATTAGTTAAATCTAAGCCAACTATTTTTTGACGTTTATTTAAAAATTTACCCTAACGTAACTATTGTTAATATGTCCATAAAATGTACAACCTTTTAAAATTTATTTAAAATCAGGTTTTTCTTTTGCCCTAACCTATAATGCACAATCTAAATAGCTAATATTTTCACATTTACTTTAAACTTAAGTTTTACCCTAACCTGTAATGCACAAACTGAATAGCTAATTTATTCAAATTTCTTTTCGAGTTACAGCTTTAAACCTAGTAACATAAATATGGTTGAATTATGAATAAAATGCAAAATCGAAACCACTATCTATTTCACATTTACTTTAAAATTTTACCCTAAGGCCCATATTTCTAAATTGCCAATAAAATGAACAAATTGTAGAGATGATATTTTAACATTTACCTTTAAATTTTTGTTCTAAATTTTTATCTTCCAAGTAAATATTATTAATTTATCCATAAAATGCAAAATCTAAACCACTATGTATTTCTCATTTACTTTAAAATTTTACCTTACTATAAATATTCCCAGATTTTCATCAATAAAATTTTACCCAAATATAAATATTTCAAAAATTTCAATAAAATACACAAACTAAATAGATAATCTTTTCACATTTACTTTTAATTATAATTTTAATCCCAAAAAATAAATTTAATTAAATTATTAACAAAATGCAGAACCTAAACCACTATTTTTTTAATTATCTATAAAATGTACAACCTGAACATCTGATCTTTAAGCTTTACTTTAAAATTACAGTTTTAACCCTAACATAAAAACACATTAAACTTTTTTCATATTTTCTTTTTCATCTTACCCTAACACAAATATTGTTAAATTAACCATAAAATGCACAATCTAAACATATTTATTTAAAAATTTCCAAAACTACAATTTGAGTCATTTTGTGAAAATTATGGTATTAAGGTGCAAAGAACAGTTCCTTATACTCTTCAACAAAATGGGGGGGATGAACAAATGAATAGAACTATTTTAGAAATGGGGTTTGGTTGTTTCTTGTGCTGCATATATTGTAAATAGAATTCCCACTAAAGCCCTCCCAAATATCACCCCTGAAGAAGCTTGGAGTGGTAGAAAGCCCCACATTAGGTATTTTAAAGTATTTGGATGCATTGCTTGGGCACACGTTCCTGATGAAAAGAGGAAAAAGTTAGAACCAAAGAGTCATAAGTGTTTGTTTGTGGGTTATAGTGAAGAATCAAAGGCTAATAGGTTATATGATTTGACAACAAGAAAGGTCTTTGTTAGTAGAGATGTAAAGTTTGAGGAGCTTTCGCAACTTATTCCCACTTCCTCTCACTCTACAATAGCAAATGTTTCTAATTTTTCAAATATTTTAGAAAGAAATGAAGCCAATATTGATGAGGATGAAGTGAGCACTACTGATGATGATAATACTATTGAAAATGAAACTACTAATGCTTGTAATCAGCCATTTTTTGCAAGTAGTGATGATGAAGAAGGTGACATTTCAGCTAGACAAAAGACAAGGAGTGTTGAAGAAATATATAGACAAGGCTCAAAGATCCAAGGAGGGAATGGTAGTGCTCTCATGGCCAAAGTATTACAAGTAAATGACCCAATCTCATATGAGCAAGCTAGATGAAAGAAAGAATGGGAGAAATCCATAAAAGAGGAATATGATGCATTGATAGAAAATAACACTTGGGAACTTGTACCTCGTCCCCAAGGTAAGAATGTTATTGGTTGCAAATGGGTTTACAAAACAAAATTTAAATCAGATGGTGCTATAGAAAAATTCAAGGCTAGATTGGTTGCTAAGGGGATCAATCAAAAAGAGGGTGTTGATTATGAAGAAACATTTTCTCCTGTCATTAAAGTGAATATAGTTAGAATTATTCTTTCTTTGGCTACAATTCTTGGGTGACATGTTCATAAAATGGATGTCAAAAAAACTTTCTTAAATGGAGATTTATATGAAGAAATATATATGGCTCAACCACCAGGTTTTGTAGATCAGCAACATCCTAATCTTGTTTGTAGATTATAGAAGTCACTTAATAGTCTTATAGAAGTCACTTAATAGAGATGTAAGTCAGATCCAAATCTTTATGTGAAAAAGTTCAAGATGATATTCTTCTTGTTGCAATTTATGTAGATGATTTACTCATTGCTGGACCGAATATTGCATTAATCAATGATTTAAAAACATATCTTAAGAGGACATTTCATATGAGTGATTTGGGTGAACTAAACTATTTTCTTGGATTACAATTTTGTAGATTACATGATGGATTGTTCATCTCACAATCAAAATATGCTTTGGACCTTTTAGAAAAGTTTAACATGCTTGAATGCAAGCCAGCATCTACCTCATTTCAATTCAGAGTCAAGCTTACTAAAGAATGTACTTCCAAGAGTGTAGATGCCACTTTATATAGACAGCTTGTTGGTAGCTTGGTTTATGTAACTCATACCAGACCAGATATTTATTTTGCAGTCAATCTAGTATCTAGATTTATGCAGGCACCTAAACAAAGTCATTGGTTGGCTGCTAAGAGAATTTTACGATACATCCATGGAACCATACACTTTGGAATCTACTATGGCTATAAGTTTTCAATTTCTTTGGTTGGATTTACCAACTCAGATTGGGGTGGTGATATAGATGATCAAAAATCTACTGGTGGTTATGTTTTCAATCTTGGATCAGGCCCTATTACATGGAGCAGCAAAAAAATAAACAACTACATCATTACCTTCATGTGTAGCAGAATATAGAGAAGCAAAAGAAGCAAGCAAGGAAGTAGTTTGGATTCAGAATCTTCTATTTGAGATTGGTTTTCTATAAAGTTCAGCCGGCACTGTGTATTATGACAATCAAAGTACCATACAAGTTGCCAACAATCTAGTTTTTCATGCTAAAACAAAACATATTGAGATTGATGTTCACTACATTCAGGATCTTGTTTAAGCATCTATTGTCAATCTTCAATTTTGTCCAAGTGAAGAACAAGTAGCTGATATATTCACTAAGAGTATGATTGAAGCCAAATTCTTAAAATTAAGACGAATGTTTGGTATGTTAGAGGTGAACATTAAGGGGGGATAGTAGTATAATGTTCCCCTCCTTTGTATTTGCCCTCTCCTTTGTATTCTCTTTGTATTATTCTAGCCAATCTTAATGGGAGATGTTAGGGATAGTTAAGATTGTCTAGAAAAGGACAAAATATTTCTAGAAGTCTTCCAAAAAATATTCCAGGTTATCTAGAAAGGAAGAAGCTTCCAGCTTTTTTAGAAAAGAACTTTCCAAGGAGAAGCTTCCAACTGTTCTAGAAAGGAACATTGTAGGATTTTAGAGTTATTTCGAAAGCGAGAAGCTTCCAGGCTCCAAAGCTTCTGTAGCTATATATATGTGATTAGAGACAGTTGCCCTGTTTTCTCTTAGTCTATTATTGTTGTTCTATTTTTTATTGTCTTGGGGCTGTTTTTTACATGGAAATCCAGAATTTATTTATTGCTAGAAGAGAATGGTATCAAGGAATATGTGACCACTATTGTACCTGTACCTACAGATGCAACACAGCACTTAGCATATAAGAAGGAAGATGCCAAGGTGAGGAGGATGATTCTTAATGGTGTTAAGGATCATATTCTTTCGCATATTGTAGAGTTATATACAGAGAAGACAATGTGGGATGCCATTCTAAATCTGTACCAGAATGCTACCATTAACCGGAAGCTGATTCTCAGAGAAAAGTTAAGGAATACCCCGATGAACAAGGGAGAAGACGTTACAAGTTACCTCGCCAGGCTTAGACTTGTTAAGGATGAGTTGACAGCTATTGGAGATAAACCAAATGATGACAAGCTAGTACGAATAGCCCTGAATGGGTTTACTAAGTAGTGGGATGTCTTTGTTCAAGTTATTAATGGACAAGACACCTTACCGAGTTGGGATCGACTATGGAGTGACTTCACTTAGGAGAAGCTTAGACTAAGTCTTGTCAGTGGAACTAGCAGTAATAGTTAGAAAAGTGATTTGGAATAGAAAACGTTACCCTAGCAGGAAAAGTGAAAGCGAAGAAGGGGTCTGGCAAAGGATCAAATCCAAAAAGTGAGAAGAAGAAGGACTTATCTAAGATCAAATGCTATGGCTGTCATGAGTTTGGCCACTATGTTAGTGATTGCCCACAAAGGAAGAAAAATGAAAAGAAAGGGAAGAAGTAGACAGCAACTTCAGCAAATGTAGATGAGCTTTCTAGTAGAATGGAGGATGAGTTTGCGCTCATAGCTTGCCTAACTAGCTCAACCTCACGGGGTGTTTGGTATATAGACAGTGGGGCATCATTTCATATGACAGGAGTTAGGGAGTACTTCTCCAGCTACAAGGAGGATAAAATCAAATTCCAGATTCAGATGGGGAACTAGTCCAAGTGCAATCCAGTTGGGAGAAGGACTGTTCTATTTCAGAGGGAGAATGGCAAGCCTATTTCCATTCATGATGTGTTAAATGTGCCAGGCTTGGGCATGAATCTAATTTTCATAGCTATCCTTCAGGATAAAGGCTACAATGTACTCTTTAGAGGGGCACATGTGTTAATCAAGCATAAGGATTGGAAATCACCCATAGCTATTGGAGTTAGGAGCGGCTGACTTTATAGGTTGCAATTTTATACTCCTAATGCACTAGTGAGTAGCAGTAATCCTAGAGATCAAGAAGAGCTATGGCATAGGAGGATGATCCATATACATCATAGAGCATTTAAATTGCTTCATGAGATAGTGACAGGTGTTCCAGAGGTGAGCACAGAGCATGATGATGTATGTCAGGGATGTGTGTTGGGGAAGTTTGCGAAAGCAGCTTTTCCAAGGAGTGACACTAGATCCAAGGGGGTTCTTGATCTAGTAAATTCAGATATATGTGGACCAATGTCAATGAAGTCTCTCAGAGGATACGAGTACTCTATTACTTTTAATGATGATTTCTCCAGGAAGACCTAAATATACTTCTTGAAGACCAAGGATGAGGTCTTCAGTCACTTCTAGGAGTTCAAAGCTCTTGTGGAGAATTCCACAGGTAGGAAGGCAAAGGTTCTTCAGTCAGACAATGGAGGTGAGTACAAAGGGAAAGAGTTCCAGGAGTTCTGTACCAGGGAAGGAATCAAGAGAGAGTGGATTGTTCCTTACAACCCACAGTAGAATGGGGTTGCTGAGAGGGAGAATTATTCTCTATCGGAGGTAGCAAGGGCTATGTTGTATGACCAAGATATGCCACGTTACTTATGGGTAGAGGCATGCAGTACAGCAGTATACATATAGAATAGGGTTCCACATAAGGTATTAGGCAATATGACACCAGAGGAGGCATTCTCAAGGAAGAAGCCAGATGTCAGTCACTTCAGGATATTTGGGAGTTTGGCATTTTGTCACATTCCAGGAACTACACTTTCCAAGTTAGATCAGATTGTAGAGAGAGGGTACTTTGTGGGGTACAGTGAGACCTCAAAGGCATATCAATTATTTATTCCAGGGACCAGGAGGATTATAGTTAGGTGTGATGTCAAATTCATGGAGGACAAGGCATATGGGAGGTCCAGAGATTTGCCAGTAGATGATCAGAATGAGTAGCCAAAAGAAGCTCCAAGGATTGTTCAACCAAAACAGGGGCAGCGAAGCACCAGTACATTTACTAGTACAAGCACAGGCTTAGGTGTTGAGAGTTTGCAGAGTATGGAGCAACAGATACAACAAATCCAAGAGATGCATCAAGAAGATATGGAGTTTGATATTTCATCCTCTATAGTTGACAGGAGGAACCATGAGGTTTAATAGACACATAGGGATACTCAGGAGTTTGTGGGAGCTCCTAGGATGAGTAGTAGATAGCAGAAACAACCAGCCAGGTATAATGACTGTGGCATTGGTTATTCAGTTGGTAGATAATGAGCCTTCCAACTATCAGGAGACTATACAGTAACAGGTGTGGCAAGATGTGATGGTTGAGGAATATACCTCAATAGTGCAGAACGATGTGTGGGAGGTTGTACCTAGACCGACAGATAGGGCAGTGGTTGGATCACATTGGATCTATAAGATTAAGCATGGTGCAGATGGTAGCATCAAGAAATACAAGACAAGGTTCGTGGCCAAGGGGTTCTCTCAGAAGGAGGGAATAGACTATGAGAAGACATTCACTCCAGTGGCCAGGTATACTTCTATACGAGCTGTAATCTCACTTGCAGCACATATGGGATGCCAGAACCATCAAATGGATGTCAAGATGGCATTTCTTAATGGTGAATTGGTAGAGGAGGTATACATAGAACAACCAGAGGGCTTTGTAACACACAGCAGTGAAACCCACGTGTGCAAATTGAAGAGAGCTTTGTATGGACTCAAGCAGGCTCCCAGGGCATGGTATGAGTGCATTGATAGATACTGCATTGAAATCTTGAAGAGGTTTGAGATGCAGGATTGCAGAGCCATGTCTACACCTATGATCATGAATTGGAAGAAGGTAGACTCATCCAAGGAAAAGGATGTAGACCCCACCTTATACAGGAAGTTGATTGGATCTCTCATGTATTTGGTCAACACTAGGCCAGATATATCCTTTGCAGTAAACTCTCTTAGTCAATTTATGGTTGAGCCGAAGAGAGTGCATTGGACAGCGGTAAAGCATGTGTTGCAGTATTTGTGTGGTAAAATTAAGTATGGGCTCAGATATGCTCGAGGTGATGGTATCAGATTGATAGGCGATACTGATGCAGATTGGGCAAGTAGTACAGTGGATAGGAAAAGCACTTCAGGGTGCTGCTTTAGTTTGGGATCAGGAGTTGTCTCTTGGTACAGCAGGAAGCAAAACTTTGTGGCTCTAAGTTCTGCAGAAGCAGAATACATATCAGCTAGCATGGCAACATGTGAGGCTATATGGCTTCAGAAGTTGTTGGTAGCCTTGTTTGGTCAGAGGGTTGAGACTATGGTGATACACTGTGACAATCAAAGTTGCATCAGATTATTTGAGAATCCAATGTTTCACGATAGGTCTAAGCATATAGACATTAGGTCTCATTTCATCAAGGATTGTGTACAGTGGAGGATTGTTCAACTATAGTATATACCTACAGATCAGCAGGTAGTAGACATTTTGACAAAGGCATTAGGGAAGACGAAATTCATCTTCTTCAGAGATAAGTTGGGTGTTATGCAGAACACCTTCCTCACTAAGAGGGAGTGTTAATTTTAAAGTAGCTCAGACATGTGTTCTAGTCTCAGGTGGTGATTACAAGGCTAGAAACACAACTGGAATTTAATTATCTCCATACCTAGAAAATTGATTTCTCTAGAGACTTCTAGACATTAGGATTTGTTAGAGTCTAATTAATCTTAGCCATTGATTGAGATTAAATCATGGCCATTGGTTTTCAATGAGAAAATTATAAAAGAGGATCAATGGGCATTTGGAGAGCACAGATCTGAAAAATATTTAAAGTGATAGCAAATGAATAAATTTGCAATAATAGAAAATAGATTTGCAGTGAGAGCAAGGGCGCAGTGATAGCGTTGGAGACAGCAACAGTGGAATTTTTGAAGGAGAAATTGGGAGAAGAATTTTTGGAGGAGAATATTGCCAAAGCTCTACCAGTAAGAGGCAAGCAGTTTATGTATCTCTTGATTTGTTGAAAATTAATAAAATTCCTCATCTCCAGTACTGGTTTTCCCTTCGAGGTTTTTCCAGGGACAATTTGTCCAAAATATTGTGTTCATTATTTTACATATTTTATTTTTCTATCTCCGTGATTATTTGTGAAGTTGCAGCTGTATTATTTTTCAATATTTGCTCTGAATTAATTTTTGGAGGTCAAATAATCTATATAAGATAGGAGATTAATCATCAATAGCTACAATAGTATTTTGACAGAATTGTCCATAGAAATACGAGATTTGAATGACAATTTTTATATTTGCGTTTACATTTTAGTAAAGTTGTGCCCCTAACATGTAATTTGGATTTGTTTCAGGAGGAGCCGACATGGCTTTGTGATAGCCCTCGCAAGGTGAATTTGATAGCTGTATGAGGCACATTGGGATGGGAACTCCGGTAGAAGATCCAGTGCTTGCAAATCCTCCTGCACTGTTTTTTATTGTTTGATTCTAGAATATATTTTAATAATACATTCTCATTTTACACTTGATTGTGCGGTCTGTAAAAGAATTTATAATGCATATATTCAAACTAAGATTACCCTATGCAGTGGCTATGATTATGGCAGAAATCTAACATTAAATGTAGAATCCAAGTTTTTCAATTTTTAGTATTCAATGCAAATATTACAACACTGTCAACTCTAACTTAAACCCAAAAATTAACAAATTTCAAGATTATTATAAAGTTATTATATTATCAACATTGTTGCTAAAACTAAGCAAACACAACAAATTAAAACACAACTATTTATGAACATTTTGGTAGAAACTTTGCTACTTTGCAGCTCTTGTTATTAGATTTGTTTTATTTTTGTGTTATATAGTACTTATAATTTAATTGATATTATATTATATCAACATTGTAAGTTTGTGATATTGTATTATATATCCACATATACATTTTTGTTGTGTAATTGATTATTTTTGTGTTTGTTGTTTTCTTTTTCTTTTGTAGGGGGCACTCCTCATATATATATATATATATATATATATGCTTTGGTACATGTAGAGACTTAATACTTATATTAATACATATTAGTATAGGTGTGTATTTTTAGATTTGTTTTGTTTTATGTGTTGTATATGTATGTACTTATAATAATATAATTGATATTGTATTATATATCATTTGATTTATTTTTGTTGTTATATCTAGGTTTATATGTGTGGGGGCATTTTTTGTCTACGCCTGATTAAAATTTTTGTTCTTATTTCATGGGGTTCTCCTTTTTATAGGTTTGGTTTTACCTAATGCAATAGAGAGGGGTCTTATCTTTTTGTTGAAGCCAATCAAAATATATATTGCCCACCCTGGCTGCTAGTATAGTTGTTGTCTGTCGCTCACTGTACTGCCTTTTGGTATGTATCGCCCCCTTCCCCCAGAACTCTAGATTCCAAAGATCCACCGGATAAGAAACTCCATTCTACACTGCTGCTGAGTCGTCGGACTCCTCCCCCAATTCTGGTTGTGGATTGCATCAGGGAAATTCTGCCTGAGCTAGGCAGATAGATAGACTCCTTTCACGCTGCTAAGAAAGAGCAGGGAACAAAATTATTAGACCCATATATAGTAGTAGGGTAGCACTCCAAGTACTTAAAGTCCACCCACTACCAACCAACATACATCATTTGGCTGGGTCTTGCCGGTATCAACAACTAGATCGATCCCATGGAAACGGGAACAACAACTCGCTATGGCTCTTGGTCCAAATAATGTCTGCCCCTATTCATCCATATCCATACACGGTTGCACGTGACAAGATGGGAACATAGTCCTAGACCGAAGTGAATAGATCAGATCAAGAGGTCATTCTGTCCCTTGTCCCCAATGGGAAGAAGATGGTTAATCCGTTTACAATGTTACTCTGATCTGACCCAGCTGGCAAGCAATCCCAATCCACTTTCGGCAAGGGAACGAGATAGCACTTTGTTTGCTTCTCCACCAAGCACGGGAGTCTGGGGATCACTGTAGGTTGGTGGCCACTCGAGGAAACTCTGATGCGATCCGCTGGCTGGGAGGCACCTACCTCATCCCAATCGCAAGGAGAGGTTCACCATGATCTTTCTAGGTAAGGAACGGAGACAGTGCCTGGGCGAGGCATTCATGCGCTCAACCTCTTCACTGTGAGATTGAGGCCTATCTACAATATGAGAGATCGAGGGATTCCTCGACTTCCTAAAGTCAATCAAGTTCCCCGACCGGCTGAGTACCCCTAGAGCCCTCTCCCTATCGCCCTATCTATAGCTATTATAGAGAGGTGGGGGGTGCCCCCTACTATGGATAGGGTTGATAGTTGCCCTCACTGACCCCCCTACTATGGATAGGCTACCTCCACCTCTGCCTCTAAAGAAGTAGGGTAGGGGTAGGGGGCGGGGGGTCGAGTGATGAGAATTGGATTGTTCCGTCGAGAATTGGCTCCATACGCCCAACTCTTCGTGCCTTCCTATCTCCATACTTTTGCAGCTCTTCATCTTACCGGATTTGCAAAAGACTCATGTGATAGACTCTCATCATTAGAGAAGTTGATCCAGAATCCATATTCCACTTCGTTTCGCATCCTATGTAGAGTAGATCGTTCAGCACTTGCGGCACGAACCAATTTTTTACCCATCGACCCTAGTATCATAGGTGACCGAATGGCCGTCCCCTAGTTACTAGACCAACCTGCTATGATAATTCCATAAACACCTATGTCCAGATCTGATGATACCATACAATAATCAAAAGGTACAACGGCTCGCGCAACCGAACTGGGTATAGATGTCACCACTGGAGCCAGTCTAGAGAGAGATAAATTGGCACTACTTGGTGGAATAGGTTCTTCTATAGCTAATTTTAAACCATATGCTAGAGGTTTTAAGAATCTGAATGATCCAACTACATTGGGACCCTTTTGACGTTGCACGAAAGCAATTACTTTACGTTTGGCTGACACTGAGAAGGCTACTCCTGGTGGAAGTGGTATGATCATTCCAGGTATTTCTGCTAGAATAGCAATGTACGTTTCTGATTTCCTAATCACTAAGGGGTGATCATGCATGAAATGATGTCGACCCAAAGAATGGGACCTATTCTTGAGGGGAAAGGTGATTTCTAAAAGTCAACCCGCCCCCCACCGCTATAGATGCAATTGGGCTATAGCGGGCTTAGCCAAATTATTTTGGCTCTTCGAGGTCGGGCCGACCACTATGGATAGGGCATCGATCCCTCTCCTTCCTCCCACCCACGTTAAGAGAGAGGTTGGTGATTTGAGTGCCCCCATGGATCCAAATGTCGGCCCCATGCTTTTGAACCAGCATGGGGAAAGCCCCAACTAAACTATAATTGGGGTGGGTGGGAGGAGGAGAGGTATAAGGCTTAATCGACCCCTACAAGCACTATATATCATGGGTTGGACCCAGTCATTTTTATTGCTGGCCGAGGAAGCTGCCCCCCTGATGAAAAATGGGGTGGGAGGGAGGGTTGCCGAGAAACCATTATAGCAAGGGAGGTTAAGTCCGAGGCACCATAGGGGGGAGATATAGGGTGGGAGGCTATGCGGGTGGGTGGGAAATGGCCCCTATGGGAATATATATTATTATGGGAGGATGCCTATGCAGGTGGGTGGGAAACAATAGTTGGGTGGGAGGCCGTAGCCCCGCACAATAATCAGGTGTGGGTGGGAGGCCCAGGGGGGCCCTTACTTCCCACCCACCCGGGTGGCTGGTTAAATTGTTGGTGAACCCCATAATCTTTACTTCGTTCAGAAGAGTGTCTCACCTCGACCGAAAAGATGCCTCCCACCCCCTCCCTATAGCCTATGCCCCCCACCCATCCCCTGTCATTGGAAGGGTGGGGGGCTCGAGGGTTTCCCAACAAACCCTCGGCATAGGGGTGGATGGGAGGAGATAGTTGGGGGGTAGATTAATATAAGGTGGGTGGTTAAGTTGTTGCCAAACCCCTGGGAGGTTCCAACGATTCTATATGTAACATGCCAACTACCCCCCACCCACCTGTATAACCCCCCTCCCATCCCCACACACGGCGTATACTTGATTGGGTTTACCAAGTTTATCCAGCATTAGAGTCAGATTGAGAGCCCCGGTCCTCTTCGGTCTAGGTATAGATCTATAAAGGACCTGTAGGGGCAGAGGTAGTAGTGTGGATCAAGATCCATACCCCTTTCATATTGATATCGAGTAGGAGATTCACCAAGGTTTACCTTAACCCTTTGTTCTCAGTCCATTTCCTCCGTCGCTACTGGATGCGTACCAGTCCAGGGAGCCAAGTTGTGTTCATTTGTGCTCCCGCACTGGAGAGGGGGTGTTTGGCGATGTGTAGACATTGTCTGCTAATCGCCCTCGTGACTCCTTCCTTATGCTTAATTCTGATCCGACCCCATCTGCCCCTCCCCCTACTCCTTCCCCCTCCCTACAACCTATTTATACCACAATAATAGCCCCCCCTTTAAGTTTTAGGGTCAGGGCCCCCAACCCGAGCTATAATGGTTTCTTGGGGACCCCCCACCATACATAGTTGGGGTTAGGTGGGAGGCCCCTAAATGCCCCCCACCCTGGGCTATAATTGTTCTTAGAGGTGGGTGGGAGATATAGTTCCAGAAAAAAAATGAGCCCCCCACCCAGCCCGGGCGAATAGTAGGGGCCCCCCACTCGGCCCCTTTGGTAGGGGGATATATAGGGTGGGAGGAATAATATAAAAGGAGGCCTTGGGTTGGTTGGGAGATTCAAGTTTGAGGGGCCTACCTTGAGCTAGTTGGTGTTAGCTACTTCCTTTAAGTCTAGCTCGGGAGCAGAAGCAGAAGCAAGGGAGCCCTGGGACCCGCCATTGATTGAAGTATACCCTAACCACTTGCGTGTCTCACGGTAGCTAGATCCTATGCTCTAACTGTTGGGGTGACTGTTCAAGCTGCACAGGGGGGTCCCATGAGAGGATTTACGCTTCAGCTAGTCGATAGGGAATACCCTGCCCCATAGCATTTGTGTTCTCCGTTCGACGACCCTGAGACCTGATGAGTCCGCCACTCGAGCGCACCAAAGACAAAGGTGGTTGGTTGACCCCGTAGCAATTTCAGGAGCGTTGTGGCCTATTTACCACCTAGATAAACCCCCATCCAATCAAGATACCTGGCCAGTTTGGTTGAAGTTCCAGTACAAAGTTTTATCCAAATACACCACATACATGGGAGAGAAGCCCGCAGCGTACCTTCTTTGCTCAGTCTGTATCCAGGTGACCCGAGGATGGAGGGGCCTTGAACCAGTAGTTGTTTCCCCAGTCTGTATAGCATTGTTTCATCCCCCTGTTCCAGCCCCACATCTAGTAGTGGAGTGGGGAGCATCAAAAGTGATTTATCTAGTTAAAGAACTAGTTTCCATTCGGAAGTAGGACCCGGGAGCATATCTAGATGCAGGGACAGGGCATAGGCAGGGATAGAGGTAGTAGGAATAGATAAAGGTGGCCTTCATTTTTGCATAGTTTCATATCCAATTCTGGTGCTGAAGGAAGCAATAGCAGGGGCACTCCCATGAGGGGTATGGACAATGGCCGAAGCAGCAGTAGTTTTTGGGTAGCGATCCGAGGCAGCAGAGGCATAAGCTATAGTGATGGAGGGGGCAGATATATTGAATCGGGATAGGAACCCAAAAGTTGACCTCATTTACTCAGCAGTGGAGGTGGAGGCAGGAGCAATGGGAAATGGAGGGGGGAACAGTAGCACAACCAATAGCTACGGGGGCAGAGGCTCCTCAAGCAACAGAGCCATATGAAACAGTGACTAAGGCTATGGGAGCGGGGGTCATAGTGGGATAATGGATGGCATCGAGAGTAAAGGCCAAAGCATCAGAGGTGGAGGGAGAAGAATAGATAGTGGTTGGAGATTGAGTCATGGGTCTACCCAACCGAGTTCCAGTTCCCACTACGAAGATAGCGAAGGAATTATATAAAAGAGGGGGTCGATCGACCTCGTTTCTCTAAATTATTCAGTTAACCCAGTGCCAGTTATAGATCGGGACTCAGTATATGGAGATCTAACTATTAGCTAGAGATCAAGTTGACCTAGTCGACTAGTTGACTGAGTTTATTTTATGTGAGCAGTTGATCCAGGATGAGTAGTTCCACCATCATGGGCAAGGGGAGCATCAGTAGCATCATATCTAGTCAGAGATGGAGATTCAGCAATACATAGAAAGGGCTTCTTCTATATTTTATTCTGATTCGGTTGATATAGTCCAGAAGTTGATGGAGCTGTTGATGGTTGAATAGTCAAAGATATGCCAAGGGAACACACCTACTTATGCCATGGAGACAATCCACCCACTCTGGGAACCCTTGGAAGAGAGGTCTGGGGAACCATGTGGGCGGGCTAGGCAGGGATGGGATGCTGCATTGATGGAGGGATTCATGCTGGGGGAGCGCACTAGCGATGTGATGGCAGGCGAAACACATTGGGATGATCCAAGCTAGGCAAAGGCAAGCTCCTAAACACCACAACCCCCAACCACACTCCTTGTGATTGTAAGTTACAAGTATTGGATTTCGTAGACTAGAGTATTGGAAAAGCATTACCTGGACAAGCGTTCTAGTGCTAGTGTCCTCTAAGGTTACAGACATAGAAATCATTGTGACAATGACAATCAGCATCTGAAGAAGTCCCAACATCCTAAAAATACCCTACCTTGGACAAGGGCACTAGTGCCAGTGTCCTCTGCATCTTCTGTGATAGAAACGAACAGACAATGATCATAAGTGTTGAGAGAAGTCCTGAATTCCCTGAAGAAAACACCACATTGGACTAGGGCATGAGTGTTAGTGTCCCTAAATATTTCATATCATTAACTTCAAAAAATGGTGAGTAACTAATCCTTGTCTACTATCTTGGTCTGCGATCATTTGTCGTAATTTATCCATTTGCTTCTGATTTTGCATAATTAGGGTTTTGATCATATTTAGGCATTGAAGTAATACATTAATTGATATTTTTTGAGTTTCCATGATGTTACGAGTGACACCCAACCTGTAGGTGAATCCTCTTACAAAAGGTGTGATTCAACTTGGTTGAAATGTCCTTGAATGTTTGTAGTAAAAGGAGGATTTAACCCACACATCCATTGAAATTGAAAACCCCTCCTTTTTACAACTAAACAAACCCTTTGCTAGATTCTATGGAAATTTTTCTTGGATCCAGCAACTTACTATGAAACCCTTCCTTTTAGATCTCAGCTCTATCCTAATTATGGGCATCTGCAAAGGAAATGCCCTCGCTTCACTAAGGCATCAGCTGCAACTAATGCTTCTTCCAACTCTAGTCCTAAGAATGATAAAGGGAAGGCTCCTTTTGTTGTTGGGGTTGCAGACAAGGAGGGATTTACTCTAGTTAAGCCACGTAATAGGGGAAGAGGTCTTAAGAGAACCCTCAAGGATAGAGAAATTAATGGGGTCTTTAATCAGTTTGATGCTTTGGAGGACTTAGTTCATGAGGAGGGAATTCTAGTGGAGATACCTTTTGGGGTTGGGTCTTTGGGGGTAGCCTTGTTGGAGGAAAAAGAAAATGATACTGTAAATTTTCCTCTGGTGGGTGTGCAGGATGGTCAATTGGCTATGGAGTTATCCTCCTGGTTACCGGTTGTTTTAGAATCAAATGAGGCTTTAGTTATAAAAGATGTGGGTGCTCTAGCTGATCCAACTCCTTCACAGGTGAAGGAGGCTTTGGATGTAGGTGTTACATTGTAAAATGTCCCCCTAGGACTTTTACCTCCTAAGTTTAGTTCCCAGGTCCTTTAGATTTAATCATGCATGTTCATTTTAACTCCCGATGCAAAATCCCTAGAAACCCATGTCAAATGGGGCTAAGGGGACATTGTTGAACTTGATTTTGCTTGAAAATGGGGCCTAGGGCTTGGGTACTCATGGCCTAGACCTGCCTTATTTGGTTGGGACCTAAATTTTAAATGTCGGTTATGTGATCGTTAAAAGGTTTCGTTGCCGACATCGTAAGTTTGAATTATGAAATCTATAGCGAGAATGCATATATAAGCATGTTTAGGGTTTCATTTGCAAACTAGAAGCTGATTATGAACTTTTGGTGAACTTATGATTTTAGAGAATTCAAATCATTCATGTGTTGAAGGATTTTCATCTACATGCGAGCTACACCTCCGAGGTTATATCTATTTGTGTTAAATCAATCATTTATCAATTTGTTTTTTCGTCTATCTCGTAGGGATACACAATCTTTATGCCATTCTGGGGCTTGACTGAGGCAAGCTCCTAAACACCACAAACCCCAACCCCATTCCTTATGATTGCAACTAACAAGTGTCATATTTTTTGGAGTGGAGTTGCAAGAGGCTGTGAGAGAGTGTGGAGATTCTGTATCAGAAGGAAAAAGCAATGCCTGGGCTTAGGCACCTGCCCTGAAGCCCTCCAGATTTGCAGACCTAAAAACCTCTGCGACAGTGGTGAAGAGTAGCGAACATTTTCTAGAAATCCTTGAAGAAGTCGCCACCTTGGGCTTGGGCACCTACTCTTTAGACCCTGACTTTTCCAAATCTTGAATATCAAAACCTAATATGTATCTACTCTGAATATTACATCTCTATGTGCGAGCATTTGTTGGGATTCATCCGTTTATTTATGATTTTACATAATTAGGGTTTTAAGCATAATCGAGCATTAAATTAATACATTAATCAACAATTTCTTAATTTCCCTATCATTACAAGTGACAACCAACCTGTAGGTGAATCCTCTTGCAAAATTTGTGATTCAACTTAGTTAAATGTCCTTGAATGTTAGTGGTGAAAGGAGGATATAATCAAACAATCAATCAATCCCATCTTCCCTCTTTTCTTACTAAACATTTTGGTGAACCTGTGTTTTCTGAGCATTGCATCTTGTTGACTATTATACATTAGACTTGCATTCATACATATTGTTTTACATCATTTTACATCTATAGATCTTGAAAATTTTTGAAAAAAATTTCATTCTAAGGCTCGCATTAGGTCATAATTTGCATTAATTTCATTACATTTCATCAAATCTCTAAATTTTACATCAAATATGATATAAATTACATAAATTCATAATACTACAATCTTTGCATTGCATTTTCGTGTTAAAATTGCCAGGGTTTGATTGAAATTTTGTATTTTTCTCATAACCTAGTGATTTCAAAAACTATGGTTTGTACCTAAAATCTTGTTTCAAATTTTACTACTCATATTAGGCACTCATTCAAATCTAATTTTGTTTGTATTGTTGCATTCTTGTGTGTTTTTGCATTCATATCTCAAAAATTTGCACTTACATTTAGCTAATTTCAACAAAAACTAGCATTTTCACTCAATCATCCTTAAAATTACACTTGCATTGAGCATTGTAGGACTTTAAAATCATTTTCAGATCTGAGCTGAGTTTTTTTGCATAAGCCTCCTCTTAATAATAGTGTAGGAAATTGTTCTTCTACCTTATCTTCCTTATAGGATTTATGGGTCTAATAAATTCAATTTCCCATTTGTGAAAAGGTGTTTGTACTAATATAGGAAATGGTGGCATATCATCTAATGTGGTGGGACTTCCTATCCTCTAAGACACATCACCCATCCTCACATATTAACTTGTCATCCTTGAACAATGTGGGCCACCATAATCCTGCCAACATCAATTTATTGTTGTTCGCTCATTGGAGTTATGCCCTTCTAATATCCCCTCACGGGCATATCTTAAGATGTTTTCCCATTCATGTTGAAGCACTACTCTCCTTATAATATCACCTCTTCCTATAATATGTAATTCTCCTTCAATTAAGATGTATGATAGTGACCACTGCAATAGTTTATTCCTTTCATTTTTGGAGATGATCTCTAGGAATTGGCCTATGGATAGTAACTGTGCTACTTCAGTGAGCTCCTCTAGTACTACATTTACTCTAAATAAATTTAAGCTACTCAATTCATCATCAAACTCCTAAAAGAGTAACACCATCTACAAATTTTACCTGTATCACTAGCGTATTCATCAAGTATTTTAATTGCTTGTGGTTGGTAAAGAAATTTTTTAGTGCATAAACCTTTGTTAGAGCCTTTGTTGTTGCATAATTCATTAAGAAATACTAGAGTTGGAGCCTTTGTTATCTAATTTTTAAGTGTATCAAATTCCTCCTAGAGTTGTTCTATCCATTGAAATGTTTTATAGTTTTCTGACCATTCAAGAGGTGGTAGATTCAAAATTATTTCTACCTTCAATGGGTCTACCATCAAGCCTTGCCTACATATAATGTGACCATGAAATGTTCCAAATGGTATCACAAATAAACATTTCTTAAGATTGGATGAGATTTAAAAGCTTTTGTATCTTTCTAGCATCGTGTGGAGTACTTGTACGTGATCTTTAATCAGTCTATACTAAATACTACAAGTGCATTTTTCAAGCCAAATGGCATCACCTTGTACATAAAAGACCTCCATTTGGTTACAAATGTTGTTTTAGGTTGATCTTCTTCTTGAAGCCATTGGTGAACGATTAGAGCTCCCTACTAGCTATAAAACTAAGACTTCCTCTGTGAACAAACTATGGAAGGGATCATGGATGCAAGCCTTATTTAAATCCCTAAAGTCAATGCAAATCCTCATCTCGCTTTTTTCTTATATTGCACAACCATAGGGCCAATCCATTAGCATCTCCTATCAACTTGATTATATCAGTTGCCAACATATCATCCAAGTTTGCTTTGACTCTTGTCTTCATGTTAGGGTTTAATATATATGTTCTTTTCCTCTTTGGTTTTGTACCTTCTTTTAATTGAATTTTCATCATTCTAGATCCCTCCTTAATGCCTCTACGATTAGTAAATGTGTGGGGAAATATTTCTTCATATTTCTATCAGTATTTCCAAAATTTGTATGACTTGTCTCTCTTCAATTGCTACCTTGAGTATTTTCACATACTGAAGGAAAAACAAGATTGCATTCACAGAGGCTTGAAGGATAGCAAAGGTACTTAAGGTTAAACTTTCTCTTGATGCCAAGGTTGATGATTCTGTTTATTATGAGGATGTTTGATGTGGAAGATTTAGTTGAAATCTCTCCTCTTGCTAAGTTCGATAAATGTAATAAGTGCAAATGTGATCATGGGGATTCAATAGGCCCTGTGTAATTTTCCCTACCACCTTGTAGTTTTCAATATTGGATGATGCTCTTGTGATTTCTATGATGGTAGGGTCATCATCCGATGGTGGAAAATCCACCAATAGTGTGATATGTTGTCCAAGGGATCTCTTGAGGTGAGACACATGGGCAAAATTATGAATCCTACTGTATTCCGGTAATTCCAGTTCTCAGATGCAACTTCACCAACTCTCCTCAAGATCTTGTAAGGGAAATCAAAGCGTTGTTTGAGATTTTAAATTCCACTAATTTTGATGGGGGTTTTCCTATAAGGTTTACAATCTTAGAGGAAGGTCATATCTCCCACTTTAAATGACCTCTGTATGCGGTTTTGATTTATATATATATTTTTTTGATTCTGAGATTGTTGGAGGTGTTCTTTGAGTGATCTCAATATGTCATAATTATACTTCACTAAGTCACTATCTATTGACACCGGGATATCTATGAATATTGAATAAGTAAAGGTTAATGCATCATAACCATAAAATACAATGGATAGAGACATAGCGATGGACATGTGGAGGGTAGTGTTGTATCATAGTTTCTCAAGTAGCCTTCAACCTAATTATTCACTATTTCTACTTGTCCATCTTTTTGTGGATGTTAGCTTGTGGAAAGAACGAGTTTTATCTAGGCCAAATAAAATAATTCTTACAAAAAGGATCTAAACAATCTACTATCTTTATCACTAATGATATTTTTATGTAATCCATTGGCCTAAACACTTCTCTGAATAAGAAATCTACCACCTAATGTGCTTTGAAATATGAAGGAATGAAAAAGAAGTGTGCATACATACTTAGCCCCTCCATAAAGTGATTGAGAACATCCTTCTTTAGGCCCTTCCATGAAAACCTTTCCCTAATTTTCCTATAGGTCTTGTATAATCTTATGTGATTTTCTAACAATGCATCATGAAAAACGCTTAAAATCTTCTCCTTCATTCAGGATTCAAGAACTAGGAAGATTCTATTTGTATAGAGAATGAGATCATATGCTACTACAAATAAATCTTGTCTCACATCCCCATCTAAGAGATCAGTAGAAAATGTATTTTTAACTTATTCTGCCATAATAGAGATCTTCCAATTAGTAGAACTAGTAGTAGAAATAGAGTAGGCTTCCTAGAAAGAGCATGAGCAAAGTTATGTTCTTTTTTTCCTTTCATGTACAATGTGGTTTAGGAAAGGGCCATGCTATGGGGTCTCAGGACAACTTTGAAATAGAATTGGAAGCATCTCAGAGTGGAGAGAGATTATGAGATCATTATTAATTATATGAAGAAGCAAAGTTACATCTCATGTACGTTGTATACTCTTCTTCTAGAGGCTAAGGAACTAGTGAAAAGATTTTAAGATATCTCTTTTGATCATATTAGAAGAGAAGAAAGGGGAACTCAATAGTAGATTTGATAGCCAATCAAGGAGTAAATTAGAGGATAACCCATGGTAAGACCCATAAGACCTAGAAGGAAAAGTTTCCAAATAAGACCCTTGGACTTGTTAAGGAGTAAAAAGTGTCCACATGTCTTTTTAACTCTTTGTTTGGCTCCTAGGTCCCTTAATTGCATTATATCTTCAAAACATTTCTCCCGATGCAGAATTGCCCGACACCAAGTTGGAATTTGAATGTGGGCCACTTGATTTAGCTTATCCTAGACATAAATAGGACTAAAGGACCTAGGTGGTACTGCCCAAGTCCCTCCCTTTAGGTTGGATCAAATTCAAATTTACTGGTGTGAGCCTTGGGCGTAATTTAATAAAAACCACCTGAAATAACATAAAATAAAATATTAAAATTAAAAATATATATATATTCTATACATTTAATTCTCCTCAATTTTTTTCTAGCTTCTTATGACCAAATTGAAGACCAAATTCCATGTATTAAACACAATAAACTAACATTGGGGGTGATTTTGTTGAAAAATTATTGCTCAAACCAAGAGCTGATGTTAAAGAGTTATGGCTAGTATGTAATATAAGGAACCCTAAAGTCAATAATATCATACAGACGAACACTCATTTTCATTTTTTATTTATGCCTGCAAAAATATCATACATGACGTCCCTCCATTGATGCATTAAATACTGCTCCTTCAATGCGTTGCTCTTTATTTTCTTGACTTTTGTATTCATTTTTTTATCCCTTTTTTTTTGCACTCTTATTATTTTTTATTGCTTCTTGTAGAGTAACGATCTTCTTGATATTTTTGTCCAAGAAAGATAAGGGGCTGAGCACCACCAAGGGTTTTCAATGTTTAGTTAGACTTCCCTTTTGCTCAAAAGGAATGGGGAAGGTCTACATGCAAGCTTCTATTAGGTATTTTAGGTTTGAGTACTTACTTTTTTAAAACTCAACATTTTGGTTCACTAAGACTGGGATTAGTATAAAGCTAAGAGCTTGGCTTCAATTTAAACTTATTGGTAAATTTCAAGAGGAATGATTGGCGATAAAGATGATCATAAAGAATCTTAAAGGGTCAACCTATATCTAAGCAACCTTAGACTCCTTAGATAAAAATCAAAAAGAGCATGTCACTCACTAATGCATGGTGGAACAAAATGAAGAATGCAAATTTTGTTTTTTCTTTATTCAAATTTTGTACTTTTTTATAGATTTTTTGGATTTTGACATTTTATGATTTTATGGAGTTTCTAGATACTTAAGTCTTCACCTTCCATTGTGCATAAGAGGTAAGCATCATTTTTTACATCTTCCTTAACTGTGTGTGGACTTATATAATTTGGTCTAAACTTCACTTGGAAGTATTTGCAAGGACACACAAAGACTCGGTATAAAAATGTCTTCGAACTCAGTGAGAAGTTTTGTGCACTCATATATTTCATTGTTTGATAATTTGCCCCTAGCCTTGTCATTTTTTGTTCTTGTAAAGTTTCATCAGTTTTGAAATTTTGTGGGGCAATTTGAATTGATGATGACATTTAATCATCTTCTATTCACATTTTCCATATGTGGGGTTGGTCATATTGCCACACGATTCTCTTTACCTGCATGTGGACTTTACTATTCCATGGATTTCATATTTCACCAACCATATGTATGCCTTGGCTGTGGCGACCACCAAGGGTTGCACATCGGCACCCCACCTAGTAGGCACCAAGTTGAAGTAAACAAAGTGAGGCAAAGTTGTGGAAGTTTGGATGCTTAATAATCGTATACCAATGCATCAAGAGATTTGTCCATGTCACCAATATTATATTTTTTATCTTTATTTACATTTCTTAAAACAAACTAACTTCGTGTTGTCATAAATATATACCTTTCAAACAAGAGCAAGCATGCCTTTATGATATAATTCCAATAATTTTTTATTCTAATGTGTAGGAACAAAAAAAAAACAAGAAAAAAACTCATTGGAGGCTCATTTGGCAGAAGCAAAGGAAATTGGGGATCACATTCCAAATAAAATTTAAGTTGTTACAAAACATGTTTTCAATTGATTATAAACAAATATGTAAAACAAGCATTTCATATGCATTTCAAAACTATATTTCAAAATTTTAAATTAAATAGCACTTTGGGACATTTGTTTCTTACAATTATTAAAATAATATAACAAATAAAAGTAATAGTATAAAAATAATATTCTATACACCAAAAAAAAAAAAAAAATGCACGTATTTTAAATATTACTTTATAAAATAAAAATAATATATCTTCTATGCACAAATTGAATTATACTATGTAACATTGTAATTGCATATAATATTCTATTGGCCTAACCCTTGCACCTTCAATTGGTTGAGTCAAACAATTTTCTTATGACAATTATCCATTCAAAGGTGCCCTTAAAATACTATGACATATCTTAGTATAAGTAAAATTATATATAAACCAAATATAAAATTTGACAGTTTGTCCAAAATCTCTCCTTTCATGTGATACATCTTTTTAAAATGTTGATTGTAATTTACAGAAAAAATGCCTTAATAGAACCATACGACCATCAAATTTAAGCCTTGGGCCTAACAATTGCACCTCCTTTGGTTGCAAGTGCTAGTAATACTATTATTGATATATGGTTAGGACTAAGAAGTAGGATTTCATGTACTCTGTCATTTCTTTTTTAAGGGATTACTCCAACTGTGGTGAGTTTCTATTTTAATATTGGAAAAAATCTAATTTGAGAGTGCTTCTGGATTCAACTATGTATGTTTTTGTTTCAACGTTTTGAATCATACTCAATGATCCGTCATCAGGAAGATGAGAGTTGAAGATTAGATGGTAGAATTGAGCTTTATAAAGTAGTTAGAGTAAGAAATGAATGAAAAATGAAGGGCATGAGGTGAGGAGAGAAAAATAAAAATAAAACAAAAAACAAGAGAGGAGAAAGATACGAGAAAATTAGTGATAAAAACAAGGCATTGGAGCAACCATACAAACACACAAACCAACAAAAGCTAAAATTTTAAAATTACTAATACTAATACAAGTACAAATATATAAATACATACAGAAGCACATGTAAATGCATATAAGAAAATATTTAATTTAAACCTATAAATACATATATCCCCACACACCAAGTATAATATACTATATTAAAAAGACAAATAAATGGAAAAACAACTAAATAAAACAAACCTTTAGTAGGCATGAGTTTTCCACAATCCATGAATTAAGTATAGAGAGTGCTTCTGGATTAAACTGTGTATGCTTTTGCAAAACAAACCTTTGTAAAACAATTAAAGTCAAGACCTAAATATACATAAAATAATAAGGGATGAGGAAAAAAGGCGCAAACACATTTATATACATGAACAACCAAATGTATATAATTTGCAAACAAGTGAAAGAAGCAAACAAGAAAACAAAAAGATAAGACCCCTATCTACTGCATTAGGCAAAACCAAACCTATAAAAAGGAGAACGCCACGACTAAGAATGAAAATTTTAATCCGGCATAAACAAAAAATGCCCACACATATTAACCTAGACATAACAACAAAAATAAATCAGATGATATATAATACAAATAGAAAAATAAACAAATACACAACAAAAATGTATGTAGATATATGATACAATATTAATTATATTATATGTATAAATATATTGTATAGAAAACCAAAACAAATAAAAATATACGAGTGTAGGTATATATATATAAATTTATGTATGAAGTGTATACAAATACCTATACCTATATATAAATGTAAGTAACGGTGTGTATATATATATGTGTGGAGGTTAGGGTTAGGTTTTGTGCGTGATGAGCGAGTGAAGAAGAGGAAGGAGGTGAGGGTGGCAAAGGGAAGGTTAGGGTTAGGTTTTGATGGCAGAGGGAAAAGCTATCGTTGCAAGCTTGACGTTATACCTATTGCAGGGCCAAATATTTTTACAAGCAGCGGAGTGCGGTGGATATGTCAGTGTTTCGAAAGTGTTACGCCATCATCTGCAACAAACAGAATGGCCGCGAATGTCGTAGCAGAAATGAATGGCCGCTTTTGAAACAGGACATATCCACGGCCCCACGCTGCTCCTATTCCTTCGTTGCCCTTTAATGAGAGCAATGCCTTCAACAAATGACCTTCACGCTCATGCGGTGGAATATGTCTCAATCTCAAATTGATGCGTCCAACACTTCAATCTTGTTAAATCAGGTTTTGTTTTGTCAGAAAATTTGCTTAAATTTCTATATTTTAAGACTAGCTGAAAATGTGGTCCCTTGCACTAAATTTTCTGACCCTCCATGGAAGGTATGTTGGAGAGGTGGGTTCTTTGCCTTTTTTCGTTTTTGTATATGCATCACACACCCACATTACAACAATGTTCCTATCTAGTATGTTTTACTGTGACTGAATCAGATTTTCAGTTGTTAATATTGATAGCAAACTTGGATGAACCTCTGGAGATCCCTGTGTTGTATGATTGGGTTATGTTGTTGGTCTCTATCACAGGTGATATTTGGATCATGAAAGGTAAAGGTATTCAATTTAGACACCAATGCATGCAACATGTATTAACACAGTGCTTGTTTTGTATGTAGTCCAGGACTGCAGGAATTTTGGTGGACTTCTTAGAGCCATTTTCTGTATATGACAATGTCAGATGGGTGTTATTATCACCGACATTTTATAAATAGCCAATTACGTAATTGTAACTGTTAAAGTTTTAATCATCTAGCACATTCCTACAAAGGTTCAAAAATTTATCCTGGCAAATATTGGTATCATATCAAACATTGTAGTTCTGTCTACTGTTTGCTTTGCAGCTGTGTTTGTGTTTTCTTTTGTTTGTTTTCTGAGACAATGGTTGACACAGTTAGTGGGTTTGTGTTTGAGCCCTAAGTTGGTTGGATCCCTTGCTGGAGAATTTAGCCCCAACCTTTGGACTTGGGTGTCATTATAAGCACGCGTTAGCATTTGAGCCCTAAGCCTACATATTCAAAATATTAAGTAGATGGCATACCACTCTACGTTCAATTCAGTTCATAAAGAATCTCAACCTACAACTTCAATATGGGTTCTGGCCACGGGAAAGTTTAGGGGCTCTTCATCCCTAAATAGGGATTGTTTTGGTAATCTTTGTCCCAAATCAATAGTCCAATCAGTAAACATTATGTATAAACTTCCTCTAGATTTAAAATTTTAGTAAAAGTTCTTAGCCAATTTGTTGCAAGTTTGCATGGATTCATTGGAATTTTTTAATCATTGTTATCTTATCTATGTAATATATGTTTTGATGATTTTCCAACTAATGAAAATTATGTCTAATATGGGATTTTATATAATCCTCTTTGGATTTAATCCAATTGTAAATTGTACTCAATATTTAGGAACCAGTTATCTTTACAATTGCTTACAATTGTTTCCTTTTGACATTGCTGGTGATTCATCTCATTTGAGTTGCCTTTGTTGACTAGCATAACATTTTTTTGTGTGTGTATTTTGATATAGAAATTTTTGTGGGTATGATAGGTTAGGTTGGAACAAAAGAATGTATGGTGCTAAGCATTTTATCTATTTGCAAGAACTAAAGTGTCTTATCTGAAAATATTCAACATTGTGGTTTGTGCATTTGGATGGATAATCTAGATACTATCTTAGACCTATGTAAATATAGGTCTAAAATGGTAGAAAGGAGAGAAAAAGTCTCCTCGTGAGATTTTGAAGCAATAAAATGTAAAAAGTAAGTTCTATGACAACATCAAGACAATGGTTGCTTCATTTCACTTCACTTCACAGGCTCTTTCATTCCTCGTCTATCCAAATTGCCAAGGCTGACATATTTCTTTAGTTTTGGTGAAGTAAGATTTCTTTATGCTTTTGGATTGGATTTTGAAGAGTTAGTATCTATCACTACTTTATTAGATCAACTTGGTGACACGAGGTACACATGTTGACCTTTTGATCTTGTGCATGTTGTAGCATAGAAAATACCCTATAATTTCCAAGTGTATCTTTTTATTGAACCTTTTCTTGTTTGTAATTTGTAAGATTTTCAATTGGTGAATAAAATGAAAGCCAATGATACCATTCATTATTTCTCATATTTTTAGACTTCAAATCATAAATTATTAGTAGAAACCCAAATTCATGGAAATGCAATCAAGACTTCAATGAAACCATAGCCAACCCCCACTCAATCACACCCTCCTAGGCCTCTAGAAACCATTTCCCCAAATGACACAAACACTTGACACCATTAAAACACAATGGTCACACATCACATTCACTTTCCAATGCACATCATAAACCAAGATCTCACAAATGCAACATATGGTCTGATGCACTAATAATGGGTCTTAAAGAATGCAACATTAATTCCAATCATGGTCAATTATCCAACAAACATAAAGTGAATCTATCTCAACAATGCAGAACAATATTATTCTAACTACTAGTAGCAATTACTAATATGATCAAATGATATAAGTGTCCATGAGTATCAATATTTTAACTAATAATTCTCAAGACTTATTTTAATTTCATTTAATTAAAATAATTGCGAACAACATGCAAATGAATACAAATTAAACGCAACAATTATTTACACTATTTACACTTATGTAGATTTCATTTATAATCTAAACAATTTTATAAATACTATTAAATATAACTATATAAGCAAGGCTAAAAGCCTATAATATTAGAATGCTATAAATATCTTACACTAGTTAGAATCACAAGATACAAAACCCAAAGCTACAATGAAAGAACCTTGTTCTAAGTTTAGCTTGAGAGGAAAGAAATATAGAAAAACAAAACATTCCTATAGATCTAATATCTTCATTAAATCTACCACACTTTTAACCACATGAATATGATAGGATCAGCACAAAATGAATTTGTTGAGAAGGCTTTAGAAGCTACCAACAATGCAAAATGTGAAAGCATAGACAAGGCACATAGACTGATTGGTAGAATGCCTCAAAGAGAGTCATGTGATGGAAAGCAATGATCATAGGATATGCACAAAATGAATTTGTTGAAAAATCTCAAAAGAACCTAGTTTGAAAATATAGAGTTATTGGTTGCGCAACTAATTGTTTTAACAGAGACGAAATGGGTGAGAGGTAGACAGTCACAAAATATTCATATCTCAAAAATGACAAACTGGGTATGACTAATTTTCGGATATGATTTAGATATTCAGGTCATGCACCATATATAAAACAATTAGAAAAACTCAGTTCTTAAAATAAAGTTATGGCTAACGCAACAGATTGCTAAAACAGAGACGAAATGGGTGAGAGGTAGACAGTCACAAAATATTCATATCTCAAAAATGAGAAACTGGGTATCACTAATTTTTTGATACGATTTAGATATTCAAGTTGTACACCATATTTAAAACAATTAGAGAAACCCAGTTTGTAAAAATAAAGTCATGGCTAACACAGTAGACTACTAAAACAGAGACGAAATGGGTGAGAGGTAGACAGTCAAAAAATATTCATATCTCAAAAATGAAAAACTCGGTATGGCTGATCTTTGGATATGATTTAGATATCTAGGTTGTACACCATATATCAAAAAATTAAAGAAACCCAGTTTGTAAAAATAAGGTTAGGGCTAATGCAATAGATCGGGTTCAGAAAATGTAGAAGAAAATTCATAGAATATTTCACTAAATCTAATGCAACAATAAATTAGTTTCATATCTCAGTCCATACTTGGAATATTGATTCAATCACATCTTCACAAATTTCCTAGCTCGCATCCATTTTTCCCCAAGTCTGTTCTTCTGTAAACTATGGTTTATGGTGCCAAAAGAAAAATGAAAACTTCCTGAGAGAGAGAGAGAGATCCCCAAAACATAAAACATATCCTCCATTTGAAATGCACGCTCCTCCTCAAATTATGTCTTGAGATTTCAAAAATAAAGTTGAGCATGCATAACCACCCCCATAATTTCTTCTAGAAGATTCTCTTTTTTTTACTTTCTTACAATTTGCTATTTTTAACCAAACAATAATATTATTGTTTGTTGTAATGGGACCTTATGTCATCTCCGTTCAACAGTTTCCATTGGGATTAAGGCACGCTCAGACCTGTCAATTCAAGTGGAGTTGATGCCTCATACCTGCAACCTACAGCAACCAAAAAATGGTCGAACATATAGATGTATATATAATCATACAATCAAACACACCGTGAAAGGAAATCGCAGCATAGCAGGGTACTCACGCATGAGTAATGCGACACTGTTCCTCTATCAAACACACGTCAAACAAGTAACCACATCATGCATAATAATTAGTATCTGATTGACTAGATAAGAAACATCATCAGATAATCATGTGATGCACATAATAAGATTGATCAACATAATCAATTAAGTCCATAAAGTTGTCATAACATATTCATAACTTAAGTAAATATCAGTGTTGCAACAAAGATTATCAATAAAACATACTAACTGTCATATGAAACAACATGAGGATAATCAGGAATGTCACCAACATGAATGTAGTATCTACCAACATCATATAACATACAACATCAACTGTCTGACATACCCTAAATATTCCTATTATTTTACCTTCACTTTCATGCTCCTTAGCCAGACCACCTGCACATCCAAGGTGAGAATGGAGGGGCACTACACCCACCTTAAAGTAATCGCTCCTGCTTTCCGGTAGTAATCACATTTAAGGTAAGGTTGAAAACACATGAGGGAACAAGAGCTTTCGCAAAGCCCATGCCCCAAAGTGAGACATGCTTACAATTGACGAATTATTCCCAACAATCACAATAGAAACACATCAATATCATTTGTTAAGAACCATTAATCAACAATATGCATGTATACGAATGATCACAGAGATCAAAACAAACTTCGGTTAGAGAATCTAAGCTAAAATAACAGCCAAATCAATATAGAAATAAGGCAACATGTCTTTCAAACAAACTAAGGCTATACTTACAAATTCGGAACCGAGTATAGCCGTGAGGTTATACTTCAGTTATCTCATAACCGAGTGTAACTACAAGGTGAGACAAAAGCATTCCAAAGTGCATAGCAACATATTTAGAGTATTGCAAAGGTTTGTTACAACAATTTCACAACACAATACATGATCACATCATGACACAAAGTGATTCTACTAGTCAAACGTCAATAAAAAATTATCCCTCTCTTCATATATGGACTAGGTCCATTTTCTTGTTTTCTTGTTTTAGGGATGCACGATCCTTATCAAAAGTGTATATTCGTTGTCATCATCCGTTGACTAATAGAGCCACAAATACAATAGAAGAATGAAATCATGAAAAATGAGAGAGGAGACAAAAGTGACATAGGACCACAACGTGGAAGGATGCCCCCAAATCACCCTCCACAACATTATGCCCCCAAGGCACCACAAACAACAATTGCAACAAGAGAAGTGTACAAGAATAGAGAAACAAATAGAAGGAATGTCACAGCGTACGCGGTCCCCTTATATCCTTCACCTTACAAGAGTATCAAGGGTCATCCAAGGAGACCTAAACAAACATTTAACACCACACATGAGAATACAACACAACAACATATATATACCTAAGAGGAGGCCAAACTTGCGAGCATCTTGGAGAGTTGCTCCATCAAATGTGGTGGAATGGGTGAGAAATTCATACCTGCAGTCGCGTGGTGCTTGATTCACAAGATTTTGTATGTTTGAAATCTTTTGATGCCTGTGGGGAGGTGAATCATTACCTTTTTTGATAGACTTTGATGACTCGTGCATTGTTCTTTTTCTTTCTTTGTTTAAGCATTCTCCTACATGGATAACTTTTTCAGGGTTATCCTTCTCCATCAAGATGTCAACAATCTTTTTATTAAGTAAAGTACTGCGGTCGAGGAGATTAGAGGAGGATGATGATTTTGTGGGATCTTTGTTAGATGCCAAGGTATCATTTGATGAATAAGTGTTTCTCTCAAAATATGCTTCTACATTTAAACAATAGGAAAAACCACGATTGTAATGATAACGGGGCCAATTGTCATAAGTTCCCATGAATTCGGCTAATGTTTCATATGTTGAAAAAGTATCTAATGGGACATTTCCTAGTGGATAGTCTATGTCTATCATCTCAGGATATATTGAATTGATTGTTGGACTTGTTGATATTGTGTTCACATTAAGAGTAGGATGATGGTAAGCTTTGGTAGGCTTCAAAGGATAGTATCCAATACTAGCTGAAGAGCTATGTGTAACAACTTCTAAGGGTACTTTGATTCCTTGTTGTTTTATGCCACAACCATTACCTACGTAGTTACAATTTTTGTAAAGGATTTGAAATCCATGACCATAGAGAGACACCATCTCTTTATAAGAAGGCGAGGCCTCATATGTCTCATATTTTGTAGTGTAAATAAGAGTATTGTCTTTATTTGTTACTAAAGAGACTTTAGGTTCCTTAGTATTTCCAAAGATTTTTTGGATGAGATCGAGGCAACTTTTGATGTTTCAGGGTTAGCAAGTTTATATTACCCCATAAAGCCATAAGTAAAATCTAATGAACCCCAATCGTCACCAAGAAGTGCATTCGATGGTGATTTAGAATCTTGCACAACATTATCTGTGGCAAGATGTATTTATGAATCAACTTTTAAGTTATTGAGAGGTTTCTAAATGATAGCTTATTTTTGCACCTCAGCTTGTAAACAACTTTCCAGATTCGGGTCCTCTTCAATGGTTTGAAGTTTATTTGCACAAATAAACTTTATTGATCAATGAAGGGTAGACGAAACTACCTGCATGGCATGAATCCATAGTCTACCAAGAATGATATTATATGAAAGCGCACTCGGCATGACATGGATAAGGGTAGATAATGTCATAGATCTAGCCTTTACGATTAAAGTTATGGTACCCAGTGATTGTCTACCAATCTTATCAAAGCCACGAATGTTAAGTTTATCCGATTTTATTAAAGATGTGTGAATCTTGATTTTGTGTAGCAAATCAATGCCACAAACATTGAGACCCGATCCATTGTCAATCATAGTTCACTTTATCAACTTTTTATTTATTATGACAAGATTACAAGAGGGTCATATTGGTTTTGAACTTCAATTGATGGTAATTCGTGTTGTTGAAACAAAATATCTATTTTTGTTGCATGCATATAGTCTAACAGAGTTGCTACATCATTTGGCTTAACAACAGGTGGTACAATCACCTTTTGTAAAGCTTCTTGGAGCATTATGTGGTATGAAAGAGATGTTTGTATGAGTTCCCATAGAGAGATCTTAGCGGGAGTAGCACAAAGCTGCTTAACAAGGTCATAATCTCGACCAACATTATGAGTAAGACAAGGTGGTTGAGGAAGCATAGGTTGAGAAGTTGGTAAAGTGATCGAAATGTTTGACTGTTGTTTACTTTGTTTATTATTTCATGTATTGTATGTGTGAGCAACCACATTGTAGTTGGGTTGTTGTGACACATTTTGATACACTTTGATTTTGACTTGTTATATGCTTAGCGTAGTTATAAATGTAATGAAGAGGTCGAGAAGAATTCAGAAGATCTCTTATAGTGAGCACCAGTTTCATTTTTTCTTGAGGCACATGCGAGAACACAGGTGGACAACTATTTTCGGTTTCACAGGGTGTTCTTGAGATCTTGGAACATAATTTGTGTTTACTAATCTTTGAAGGAATGATGGTTTTGGAGTCGCAGTGGAATGTTCCATAGAGATAAATTCATAAAGGGCTTCATCTAGCATATCAGAATCATCACTACTAAATGACTCATCATATGCATGAAAGTTTTGTAAAAAGAGATCAAACATTGTGACATATTCTACTTTATCCAAGGCTTGAAATTCACAATGTCCAATTGTAAAAAGTATGAATTTTGGAATCAAGGATGTGAAATGATGCAAGATTACTATGAAAAATCAAATTTCATGAATGTTTGATGCAACTAATGCATGAGAATTTTTAAAACCCTAATGCAAAATTTTACCAAAATGCAAGCTTTTTGAAGGCCTAAATATACACCTTTTTCAAAATTATGCAAGATTTTCAAATGAATATTGATAAATATGTAATAAATCAATGCAAGATCTTATTTGAATAGTCAATAAGATGTAAATGCTTGAAGCTACTTGTTCACAAAAATGTTTAGTATGAAAAAGGATAATGACAATAACTAGAATATGAACTAGATCAAACTCTTTTCAATATAACATTCAAGGAAAAGGTTGAGCCAAATCACTACCAAATGAAGGAGAACTTAGCTACTGACCTTGAACTCCTATATATTATGGATAAGATTTAACTTAGTCTTTTTTCTCAAAACCCTAGGATAACAATGCATTAAAACCCTATTTTTACAAAGATTTGCTTATAATGGAGAATATACGATAGAAACCCAGAAACTGATTACACAGGGATAATCAGGGGAATGATAAAACCTATCTCCAAAAAGAAGAGGTATCAGAGGACCTCGGTGGTACCACCCATGTCTTGACTGAAGGAATTAGCCGAAGGTGCAAATTGGAAAGTTGCTTTGAATGTTGTCTTGATGCCAGATCCAAACCCAGAAAAGGTAGAAGGACAAAGGCGGTTCCAACCACTTCCTTGATGAGGGAATATCCTGAAACTATCTTCAAATCCTAAAACCTTGATCTGTATTTAGTCTTCCTATAGCTCTATATTTTCTAAATCTCACTCTTGTAACCTGCACATAAGAAGATAAAAGAGGGTTTGGGGGTTATGGTGTTTAGGGGCTTGCCTCAGTCAAATCCCAAAATAGCATTAACCATTTGATTAATAGAGAGTGCTTACCCTCATGGGGCATAGGATGAAAACAATGATAATGTGATGATTGAAATGATGAGAAACAAACAATGATATCACCTATGTGATGCGCCCTTAGAATGATGAAGATCCTTCAACTCCTAAGGAAGGATAGATGATAGCTTCATATCTGCAACAACACACAAATATGCTCTATAATCACAATGACTGCTCTTGATGCTCTTTACTTCAAATTTTCAAGTTAGCTATCTCCATCTAGGTTAATAATGAACTCAAAAACACACTTACATATGCTCTCCCCCTTACAATTGACAATTCAAACCAAAAGAGGCAACAAGGAGAAACCTCTAGAGAGGTGTAAGGCCGACATACATTTGAATTTGATCCAACCTAAAGGGAGGGACCTGGGCAGTACCACCTTGGTCCTTCAGCCCTGTTTATGTCTAGGATAAGCAAAATCAAGTGGTCCACATTCAAATTCCATCTTGATGTCGGGCAATTCTGCATCGGGAGAAATGTTTTGAATATATAATGTAATTAAGGGACCTAGGAGCCAAACAAGGAGGTAAAAAGACATGTGGGCACTTTTTACTCCCTAACAAGTCCAAGGGTCTTATTTGGAAACTTTTCATTCTAGGTCTTATGGGTCTTACCATAGGTTATCCTCTAATTTGCTCCTTGATTGGCTACCAAATCTACTAATAAGTTCCCCTTTCTTTTCTTCTAATATGATCAAAAGTGATACCTTAAAAAAATTTCACTAGTTCCTTAGCCTCTAAAAGAAGAGTATCCAACATACATGAGATGTAACTTTGCTTCTTCATATAATTAATAATGATCTCATAATCTCCCTCCACTCTAAGATGCTTCCAATTCTATTTCATAGTTGTCCTGAGGCCCGACAGCATGGCCCTTTCCTAAACCACATTGTACATGAAAGGAAAAAAGAATATAACTTTGCTCATGCTCTTTCTAGGAAGCCTACTCTATTTCTATTTCTACTAGTTCTACTGATTAGAAGATCTCTATTATGGCAGAATAAGTTAAAAATGCATTTTCTACTGATCTCTTAGATGGGGATGTGAGACAAGATTGATTTGTAGTAGCATATGGTCTCATTCTCTATAAAAATAGAATCTTCCTAGTTCTTGAATCCTGAATGAAGGAGAAGATTTTAAGGGGTTTTCATGATGCATCGTTAGAAAAACACATAAGATTATACAAGATCTATAGGAAAATTAGGGAAAGGTTTTCATGGAAGGGCCTAAAGAAGGATGTTCTCAATCACTTGATGGAGGGGCTAACTATGTATGCACAATTCTTTTTCATTCCTTCATATTTCAAAGCACATTGGGTGGTAGATTTCTTATTCAGAGATGTTTAGGCCAATGGATTACATAAAAATATCGTTAGTGATAAAGATAGTAGATTTTTTAGATCCTTTTTGTAAGAATTATTTTATTTGGCTGGGATAAAACTCACTCTTTCCACAAGCTATCATCGACAAATAGATGGACAAGTAGAAATAGTGAATAATTAGGTTGAAGGCTACTTGAGAAACTATGATACAACACTACCCACCACATGTCCATTAGTATATCTCCATCAATTGTATTTTATGGTTATGATGCATTAACCTTCACTAATTCAATATTCATAGATATCCCGGTGTCAATAGATAGTGACTTAGTGAAGTATAATTATGACATATTGAGAACACTCAAAGAACACCTCCAACAAGTTCAGAATCAACAAAAAAATATATGCAAATCAAAACTCCATAGATAGGTCATTTAAAGTGGGAGATATGACCTTCCTCTAAGATTGCAAACCTTATATGCAAACCCCCATCAAAATTAGTGGAATTGAAAATCTCAAACAACGCTTCGATTTCCCTTACAAGATCTTGAGGAGAGCTGGTGAAGTTGCATCTAAGTTGAATTACTAGAATATAGTAGGATTCATAATTTTGTCCATGTGTCTCACCTCACGAGATCCCTTGGACAACATATCACAATACTTGTGGATTTTCCACCATTGGATGATGACCCTACCATCATAGAAATCACAAGAGCATCATCCAATATTGAAAAGAGAGTAAACAATAAGGTGGTAGGGAAAATCACACAGGCCCTATTGAATCCCCATGATCACATTTGCACTTATTACATTTATCGAACTTAGCAAGGGAGAGGGATTTCAACTAAATCTTCCACATCAAACATCCTCATAATAAATAGAATCATCAACCTTGGCATAAAGAGAAAGTTTGACCTTAAGTACCTTTGCTATCATTCAAGCCTCTGTGCATGCAACTTGTTGTTCCTTCAGTATGTGAAAATACTCGAGGTAGCAATTGAAGAAAGACAAGTCATGCAAATTTTGGAAATATTGATAGAAATATGAAGAAATATTTCCCCACACATTTACTAATATAGGATGATGAAAATTCAATTAAAACAAGGTACAAAACCAAAGAGGAAAAGATCATATGTATTAAACCCTAACATGAAGACAAGAGTCAAAGCAAAGTTGGATGATATGTTGCAACTGATATAATCAAGTACATAGAAGATGCTAAATGGATTGGCCCTATGGTTGTGCAACATAAGAAAAAAGTGAGATGAGGATTTGCATTGACTTTAGGGAACTAAATAAGGCTTGTATCCATGATTCCATAGATTTCTTAGTCTTATGGATGTCATTAAAAGCTTTCATTTTATTTCATTTCAATTGAAGGGCTCCTTCACCTTTCCATACACATGTCCCCATGTTCTCTCCATTAGTTTCTCTATAACCATTGCTTTATTTTCTCTTATATTGTCCTTAGTAATATTCGGGCATTATACTCATGGGATCAACCCTACAATTATAGACTTGGCCCTTTCATATTCAAATTTTGGCCAACTTCTACCTATTCAATTACACAATATTCAATTTGCTAATGTATGAATCCCAACATTTCAAAAAAAAACAAAATATGAATCACCTAAGAAGGTTCAAAATTTAAAATACACATTGGGTTATGACTTGCACGTGTGACACCATTCAAAAATTGATTTATATTCACTCCTTTGAGCCACCAAGTCTAGGGCCTAAGTGTGAGAATATTCACTATTTTTGTATCCTCATGCTTGGAGACATGTCAATAAATAAAAGTTGATTACATATAAATTCCCATTGTTTATAGCATAGACTGGAATTAGTTTTCAATTTAAAATATCATTAACACTTGTAAGGAGTGGGTTCATGTGCAAGTTGAAACACACACTGTGTATTTCAACCTGCAATTTTCTTCATCAACATTCTACTATGTAAAGTATTTGTTCTTTTAATGTACAAATCCTAACATTTAAGAGAGAAAAATATGAATAACAACAATGATAAGGGTGAAAGCAAGAAGATGAGTATAGATTTCATGGAAGTGTTCCGCATATGGAAAATTTCGGTTGGAACGAGAGCTCGAGCCTAAACAGGTGCCCATTTAGAAACGGGCACCCGTTATGAAATGGATGCTAGTAAATGGAATGGGTACGTACCCATTTGAAAACAGGTACTCATTTTTGAAAAGTATATATATTTTTTTAAAAATAGGCATGTGGCTTCATTTTAATAGCCATAGGCCGTGAAACAATAGGAGAGGAGATACTAAGAATGGGTACCCACATCACCTGACCCCACCGCCTACCTCCAAAACCTCCTCACCTCCTCCAGATCGGCTATCAGCTGTCCCAAGTTGGTTGCCCATAATTTTCTATTGTTTTTCATTGTTTTTTGTTTTGTTTTTGTTGCTTTTTATTATTTTTCACAATCTTAAATTATAAATGTTAAACCCTAAACTAAAAACACTAAACCTTAATTCATAAACTGTAAACCCTAATTCATAAACACTAAACCCTATTTCATAAACTACCTAGGTCTTATAGAACTTCTAGGGTTTCTTTTATATAAGCTTAACAACAAATCTTTAGCAATGATATTTCAAAATCATTTGAAATTTCTATATAGACCTCAAGAACTACTTATACACTATAGCCATGTTCTTAGTCTTCATGGATTTCAATGTTCATGATGAGTCACATAGTCCTAAAACCATTTGTAAAACTCTTTTCATGAGGGCTTAGAACATACAAACACCTTCTATATATTAAATTTGATGGACACTTGTATAAGAATATAAAATTTAGACAATTGCCATAGGTTAGTCCTATGGGTTAAAGAGTCAGGGAGCTATGAGAATGCCCACATTCATATGACATAAGGTATAATAGAAACTTATCAAGTTTTAAGGATTGTCATACCTACCACTAAGAATGTCAAAGTTACCCTAGGAAAACAACTAACTCATATCACTTCATAACATTTTATCAAGTTTAAGGATTGTCATAACAACCACTAAGAATGTCAAATTTACCCTAGGAAAACAACTAACTCATGTCACTTGATAACCTAGAGGGTTGTTATCTAAGGTCAATTAGGATCACTTAACAAATGTCAAGACCCAAATCATCTAATAGGATTGTCATTAGGATGGGGAACAAAGAAGATAGTCATAACATGATAAGGTAGTTACCAAGGTCCTAACAAAGTTCATTGCACCATAATCTAAATCTTAACACTGCCTCAACATTTATATGACCTAGAAGGACTATCGCATCTAACAAATCTAATCTCTTGTCCTTGCTATGGACTATTATGCATGATCATCCAAAGTGGTTGTCACTAGAAGAATAGGACCATAGGACTACCACAATAAGGATATAGTTGTGTTGCTCACAACAAGAGAGGACAATCATCCAAAACTAAGAAGAGAAGAAAATTAACAATTAAGAGACTATCATTAACGGTTGTCATGAGCATGTTAATGGACAATTAGTTTTCATATTAGTCATAACACTATCGTATTATTTACACAAAAGAAGATATAGCAATGAGAGGATAGTCATTGGAAAACCTATCTCAGTCCTAGAGTCAAGCATAGTCCCATCACACCACTAGATCTACCCCTTCCAAGGGACAAGCATTTCAACCATACAATCGAAAGAAAATGATATGTATCCTACAAACACAATCATTTGGTCATGTTGTAATCCTCTCTCCAACTATGCAGGATCAGAATGGTGTTTGGATGAGCTCCACTTGGTGTCTGGTAGGTGAAATCAGCAGGTGAGACTACTCCTTAGACAGTGCAAGACGACTGAACGGATCTCACCCATTCATTTTATTCCTTATTTTTCTCACTCTTTCACCATTTCTTCACATGCGTTGTTCTCCTTCCAGCTATTTTTTTGGTGGGTACTCTCCTGAGGTGCCAAAATGGCTAGAAATGTTGTCTCGTGCCATAAAAAAATCACGCTAGAAAATTTTCTAAACTCGTCGGTTGTTCTCACGCCGGGGAAAATACCGTGTCAGAAAAATAAATATAGGGAATGTAATTTTTTGGTATGTGTTTTGGAACTCAAAAGAGAGTGATATATTTTGCAAAGCCCCATTAAGAATGTTTTGGGAATTTTATACTGCAGTATTGTATTGGTACATTCTCCTTATTAAAAACTCCCTTAATATTATCACCTAAAATTTTGAATTTGGATTAGTTACTTTCCACCTACATTAAATGTTATCAATAACTATGTAATAGAACTAATAGCATTTAAAATCATTTTAGACGTGCAAATGATGATTAATTATCACCTTTGCAATTAGAAGTGTTTATGTTGACACTAGAGTTTGCAACACTCATAGCCTTATAGCAACTAAAAAGGTTTCACAAAACAAAGAGAACTAGAGACAACTAAAATCATTATCATAAATAAAACATAAATTAAAATAAAATAAAAACATTAATATATCATCACCATGAATGGTCATGTCCTTTGTGAGAACTCCAATTCCTTTTGAGAGATGAGTATCACAATTCATTGAAGTCTTGATTGTATTTCCATGAATTTGGGTTTCTACTAATAATTTATGATTCGAAGTCTAAAAATATGAGAAATAATGAATTGTATCATTGGCTTTCATTTTATTCACCAAATGAAAATCTTACAAATTACAAACAAGAAAAGGTTCAATAAAAGATACACTTGCAAATTATAGGGTATTTTCTATGCTACAGCACGCACAAAACCAAAAGGTCAACATGTATACCTCGTGTCACCAAGTTGATCTAATAAAGTAGTGATAGATACTAACTCTTCAAAATCCAATCCAAAAGCATAAAGAAATCTTGCTTCACCAAAACTAAAGAATATGTCAGCCTTGGCAATTTAGATAAAGACAAGAGGAATGAAAGAGCCTCTAAAGTGAAGTGAAATGAAGCAACCATTGCCTTGAAGTTGTCATAGAACTTAGTTTTTACATTTTATTGCTTCACAATTTCCCGAGGAGACTTTTTCTCTCCTTTCTATCATTTTAGACCTATATTTACATGGGTCTAAGATAGTGTCTAGATTATCAATCCAAATGCACAAACCACAATGTTGAATATTTTCAGATAAGACACTCTAGTTCTTGCAAATAGATAAAATGCTTATCACCATACATTCTTGTGTTCCAACCTAACCTATTATACCTACAAAAATCTCTATATCAAAAAACACACCAAAAAAAAATGTTATGCTAGTCAACAAAGGCAACTCAAGTGAGTTGAATCACGAGCAATATCAAAGGGAAACAATTGTAAGCAATTGTAAAGGTGACTGGTTCCTAAATATTGAGTACAATTTACACTTGGATTGAATCCAAAGGGGATTATATAAAATCAAATATTAGACATAATTTTCATTAGTTGGAAAATCATCAAAACATGTATTACATAGATAATGTAACAATGATTAAAAAAAATCCAATCAATCCATGCGAGCTTCAACAAATTGGCTCAAAACTTTTACTGAAATTTTAAATTTAAAGGAAGTTTATACATAATGTTTACTGATTGGACTATTGATTTGGGACAAAGATTACCAAAACAATCCCTATTTAGGGATGAAGAGACCCTAAACTTTCCCGTGGCCAGAACCCATATTGAAGTTGTAGGTTAAGATTCTTTAAGAACTGAATTGAGCATAGAGTGGTATGCCATCTACTTAATATTTTGAAAATGTAGGCTTAGGGCTCAAATGCTAACCCGTGCTTATAATGACACCCAAATCCAAAGGTTGGGGTTAAATTCTCCAGCAAGGGATCCAACCAACTTAGGGCTCAAACACAAACCCACTAACTGTGTCAACCATCGTCTCGGAAAACAAACAAAAGAAAACACAAACACAGCTGCAAAGCAAACAGTAGACAGAACTACAATGTTCTATATGATATCAATATTTGCCAGGATAAATTTTTGAACCTTGGTAGGAATGTGCTAGATGATTAAAACTTTAACAGTTACAATTACGTAATTGGCTATTTATAAAATATGGGTGATAATAACACCCATCTGACATTGTCATATACAGAAGATGGCTCTAAGAAGTCCACCAAAATTCCTGCAGTCCTAGACTACATACAAAACAAGCACCGTGTTAATACATGTTGCATGCATTGCAGTCAAAATAGAATACCTTCATCTTTCATGATCCAAATATTACCTGTGATAGAGAGACCAACAACATAACCAAATCATACAACACAGGGACCTCCAGAGGTTCATCCAAGTTGGCTATCAATATTAACTACTGAAAATCTGATTCAGTCACAGTAAAATATACTTGATAGGAACATTGTTGTAATGTGGGTGTGCGATGCATATACAAAAACGAGGAAAGGCAAAGAACCCACGTCTCCAACCTCCCTTCCATGGAGGGTCAGAAAATTTAGTGCAAGTGACCACATTTTTAGCTAGTCTTAAAATATAGAAATTTAAGCAAATTTTCTGACAAAACAAAACCTGATTTAACAAGATTGAAATGTCGGACGCATGAGTTTGAGATTGAGACATATTCCACCGCATGAGCGTGAAGGTCATTTGTTGAAGGCATTGCTCTCATTAAAGGGCAACGAAGGAATAGGAGCAGCGTGGGGCCGTGGATATGTCGTGTTTCAAAACCGTAACGCCATCGATCTGCAGCCTCCATTTCTGCTACGACATTCGCGGCCATTCCGTTTGTTGCAGATGATGGCGAAACACTTTCAAAACACTGACATATCCACCGCACTCCGCTGCTTGTAAAAATGTTTGGCCCTGCAATAGGTATAACATCAAGTTTGCAACGATAGCTTTTCCCTCTGCCATCAAAACCTAACCCTAATGCTACCGTCCCCTCCTTCCTCTTCTCCACTCGCTCATCACGCACAAAACCTAACCCTAACCTCCACATATATATATATATACACGTGGACACACTTAATACATTTGTATTTTTTTATTTGTTTTGGTTTTCTATGCTATATATGTATACATATAATATAATTAATATTGTATCATACATCTACATACATTTTTGTTGTGTATTTGTTTATTTTTCTGTTTGTTGTTTTCTTTTCTTTTTGTAGGGTGCACTCCTCTCACACACATATGTATATCTATATATATTTATGTATTGGTTCTTTATAGACTTAATACTTATATTAATAAATACTAGTATAGATGTGTATTTTTAGTTCCTACCAAAGAAACTATAGGCGAGGCCTGTTCCTAACTAGGTATTAATAATTGTTGAGAACTAAATATATTTTTCTATTTAAAAAATATTTACCTATTGCTATTGTATAGATGCCAATATTTTAACAAAACATATTTGAAAAATTATTTTTATTCAATCTAATTGGCAGAAAACTTTCACCCGATAAGGGCAATTATTGCGGATCATCAACGTTTAAATTATAAAGTTTTGTATGAATACTGGAAATAATTTCATGCATTGCTTTCATTTTCTCAAAAAATGTGCAAATATAACATATGCGTTAAACTCCTTAGGCAACCATTCTTCATATTTTTTTATGTTCTTGATACCCAAACATTGCAGAATCTAAGGCCATGACTATTTTCAAATGAATTTGTTTTGTTTATAGGCTGCTATTCCACTTGAAGTTGTGCAAATATTGTTGGCAAAAAAGTCAGTGTCCCCCTTCGAGATTTGTGACATGGCTTAACCGCCTCCCGTTGGTCTTTATCTGGGATGGTAGCGGTTTCCTGAGAGGTGCGCCTTTTGGGAGAAACGGCCAGCTCAACTCCCTACAATACAAACGTGAATATAACATTCTTCAGAAATGATGCAAGCTAGAAGGGGCTCTAACTTGTTTTTAATGCAATAAAGTTAGGTCTGGAACGAAAAAACCCATGGAGCTTGACCAAATAAGAGGAAAAAAGTATGCTCATATCTGTCATTACGTTATCTACCATCTTTTCAGATAATGCATTTAGGGCATATGTTTATCAGGCTTCATGCCTATAATACTTATTTTTTCTTCTATTTTACTTAATGGAATTCTAATTCTAGCTATTCTTCCATGCATAGAAGGATTTTCCTTTCATGTTTCCTTTAGATTCTAATGGGATGAGAATATTATTTTTTGGCCTCTGCCTATGTTTCTACCAAACTTTGTATGTATCATATTGTTTTCTGGAAACACATTTCTTATTGGTGTTTATTCCATTTCTAAAGTTTTTTCTGGATGTTTTTTCTAGCTCTGAGATGAGCTAAAAGGAACTATTACCATTAACAAAACTAATAATATACACATCATTTTGTTTTATGGATATCTTTATATTTTTTTAATTTTCTCCGACACTCAATAGTAATTCAAGTTGGCTTTTTGCTATTCTTGTTGAATGCAAAAATCTAGTAAGCCAAGCTAGCAACTCTATTTGCAGAAATGGTCTATATTTTGAAGCTATTTTATCATTCTACTATTTCTTTTAGAGGCATTTTTAAAAGATCGTGAAATTTCTATTAGTTAAATCTAAGCCAACTATTTTTTGACGTTTATTTAAAAATTACCCTAACGTAACTATTGTTAATATGTCCATAAAATGTACAACCTTGTAAAATGTACAACTTAAGTTTTACCCTAACCTGTAATGCACAAACTGAATAGCTAATTTATTCAAATTTATTTTCGAGTTACAGCTTTAAACCTAGTAACATAAATATGGTTGAATTATGAATAAAATGCAAAATCGAAACCACTATCTATTTCACATTTACTTTAAAATTTTACCCTAAGGCCCCTATTTCTAAATTGCCAATAAAATGAACAAATTGTAGAGATGATATTTTAACATTTACCTTTAAATTTTTGTTCTAAATTTTTATCTTCCAAGTGAATATTATTAAATTATCTAAACCACTATGTATTTCTCATTTACTTCAAAATTTTACCTTACTATAAATATTCCTAGATTTTCATCAATAAAATTTTACCCAAATATAAATATTTCAAAAATTTCAATAAAATACACGATAATCTTTTCACATTTATTTTTAATTATAATTTTAATCCCAAAAAATAAATTTAATTAAATTATTAACAAAATGCAGAACCTAAACCACTATTTTTTTAATTATCTATAAAATGTACAACCTGAACATCTGATCTTTAAGCTTTACTTTAAAATTACAGTTTTAACCCTAACATAAAAACACGTTAAAATTTTTTCATATTTTCTTTTTCATCTTACCCTAACACAAATATTGTTAAATTAACCATAAAATGCACAATCTAAACATATTTATTTAAAAATTTCCAAAACTACAATTTGAGTCATTTTGTGAAAATTATGGTATTAAGGTGCAAAGAACAGTTCCTTATACTCTTCAACAAAATGGGGGGATGAACAAATGAATAGAACTATTTTAGAAATGGGGTTTGGTTGTTTCTTGTGCTGCATATATTGTGAATAGAATTCCCGCTAAAGCCCTCCCAAATATCACCCCTGAAGAAGCTTGGAGTGGTAGAAAGCCCCACATTAGGTATTTTAAAGTATTTGGATGCATTGCTTGGGCACACGTTCCTAATGAAAAGACGAAAAAGTTAGAACCAAAGAGTCATAAGTGTTTGTTTGTGGGTTATAGTGAAGAATCAAAGGCTTATAGGTTATATGATTTGACAACAAGAAAGGTGTTTGTTAGTAGAGATGTAAAATTTGATGAGCTTTCGCAACTTATTCCCACTTCCTCTCACTCTACAATAGCAAATGTTTTTAATTTTTCAGATATTTTAGAAAGAAATGAAGCCAATATTGATGAGGATGAAGTGAGCACTACTGATGATGATAATACTATTGAAAATGAAACTACTAATGCTTGTAATCAGCCATTTTTTGCAGGTAGTGATGATGAAGAAGGTGACATTTCAGCTAGACAAAAGACAAGGAGTGTTGAAGAAATATATAGACAAGGCTCAAAGATCCAAGGAGCGAATGGTAGTGCTCTCATGGCCAAAGTATTACAAGTAAATGACCCAATCTCATATGAGAAAGCTAGATGAAAGAAAGAATGGGAGAAATCCATAAAAGAGGAATATGATGCATTGATAGAGAATAACACTTGGGAACTTGTACCCCATCCCCAAGGTAAGAATGTTATTGGTTGAAAATGGGTTTACAAAACAAAATTTAAATCAGATGGTGCTATAGAAAAATTCAAGGCTAGATTGGTTGCTAAGGGGATCAATCAAAAAGAGGGTGTTGATTATGAAGAAACATTTTCTCCTGTCATTAAAGTGAATATAGTTAGAATTATTCTTTCTTTGGCTACAATTCTTGGGTGACATATTCATCAAATGGATGTCAAAAAAACTTTCTTAAATGGAGATTTATATGAAGAAATATATATGGATCAACCACCAGGTTTTGTAGATCAACAACATCCTAATCTTGTTTGCAGATTATAGAAGTCACTTAATAGTCTTAAACAAGCGCCACGAGCATGGAACGAGAAGATTGACAGGTATTTTTAGCTTCATGTATTTAAGAGATGTAAGTCAGATCCAAATCTTTATGTGAAAAAAGTTCAAGATGATATTCTTCTTGTTGCAATTTATGTAGATGATTTACTCATTGCTGGACTGAATATTGCATTAATCAATGATTTAAAAATAGATCTTAAGAGGACATTTCATATGAGTGATTTGGGTGAACTAAACTATTTTCTTGGATTACAAGTTTGTAGATTACATGATGGATTGTTCATCTCACAATCAAAATATGCTTTGGACCTTTTAGAAAAGTTTAACATGCTTGAATGCAAGCCAGCATCTACCTCATTTCAATTCGGAGTCAAGCTTACTAAAGAATGTACTTCCAAGAGTGTAGATGCCACTTTATATAGACAGCTTGTTGGTAGCTTGGTTTCTGTAACTCATACTAGACCAGATATTTATTTTGCAGTCAATCTAGTATCTAGATTTATGCAGGCACCTAAACAAAGTCATTGGTTGGCTGCTAAGAGAATTTTACGATACATCCATGGAACCATACACTTTGGAATCTACTATGGCTATAAGTTTTCAATTTCTTTGGTTGGATTTACCAACTCAGATTGGGGTGGTGATATAGATGATCAAAAATCTACTGGTGGTTATGTTTTCAATCTTGGATCAGGCCCTATTACATGGAGCAGCAAAAAAACAAACAACTACATCATTACCTTCATGTGTAGCAGAATATAGAGAAGCAAAAGAAGCAGGCAAGGAGGTAGTTTGGATTCAGAATCTTCTATTTGAGATTGGTTTTCTATAAAGTTCAGCCGGCACTGTGTATTGTGACAATCAAAGTACCATACAAGTTGCCAACAATCCAGTTTTTCATTCTAAAACAAAGCATATTGAGATTGATGTTCACTACATTCAGGATCTTGTTTAAGCATCTATTGTCAATCTTCAATTTTATCCAAGTGAAGAACAAGTAGCTGATATATTCACTAAGAGTATGATTGAAGCCAAATTCTTAAAATTAAGAGGAATGTTTGGTATGTTAGAGGTGAACATTAAGGGGGGATAGTAGTATAATGTTCCCCTCCTTTGTATTTGCCCTCTCCTTTGTATTCTCTTTGTATTATTCTAGCCAATCTTAAGGGGGGATGTTAGGGATAGTTAAGATTGTCTAGAAAAGGACAAAATATTTCTAGAAGTCTTCCAAAAAATATTCCAGGTTATCTAGAAAGGAAGAAGCTTCCAGCTTTTTTAGAAAAAAACTTTCCAAGGAGAAGCTTCCAACTATTCTAGAAAGGAACATTGTAGGATTTTAGAGTTATCTAGAAAGCCAGAAGCTTCTAGGCTCCAAAGCTTCTGTAGCTATATATATGTGATTAGAGACAGTTGCTAGATATAGCATTTTATATGTAATGCAAGCTAGATAAATATATTTCTAAGTTATCTAACTCTATTTTTCCCTGTTTTCTCTTAGTCTATTATTGTCGTTCTATTTTTTATTCTCTTGGGGCTGTTTTTTACATGGAAATCCAGAATTTATTTATTGCTAGAAGAGAATGGTATCAAGGAATATGTGACCACTATTGTACCTGTACCTACAGATGCAACACAGCGCTTAGCATATAAGAAGGAAGATGCCAAGGCGAGGAGGATGATTCTTAATGGTGTTAAGGATCATATTCTTTCGCATATTGTAGAGTTATATACAGAGAAGACAATGTGGGATGCCATTCTAAATCTGTACCAGAATGCTACCATTAATCGGAAGCTGATTCTCAGAGAAAAGTTAAGGAATACCCCGATGAACAAGGGAGAGGACGTTACAAGTTACCTCGCCAAGCTTAGACTTGTTAAGGATGAGTTGACAGCTATTGGAGATAAACCAAATGATGACAAGCTAGTACGAATAGCCCTGAATGGGTTTACTAAGCAGTGGGATGTCTTTGTTCAAGTTATTAATGGACGAGACACCTTACCGAGTTGGGATCGACTATGGAATGACTTCACTTAGGAGAAGCTTAGACTAAGTCTTGTTAGTGGAACTAGCAGTAATAGTTAGAAAAGTGATTTGGAATAGGAAAACGTTACCCTAGCAGGAAAAGTGAAAGCGAAGAAGGGGTCTGGCAAAGGATCAAATCTAAAAAGTGAGAAGAAGAAGGACTTATCTAAGATCAAATGCTATGGTTGTCACGAGTTTGGCCACTATGTTAGTGATTGCCCACAAAGGAAGAAAATTGAAAAGAAAGGGAAGAAGTAGACGGCAACTTCAGCAAATGTAGATGAGCTTTCTAGTAGAATGGAGGATGAGTTTGCACTCATAGCTTGCCTAACTAGCTCAACCTCACAGGGTGTTTGGTATATAGACAGTGGGGCATCATTTCATATGACAGGAGTTAGGGAGTACTTCTCTAGCTACAAGGAGGAGAAAATCAAACTCCAGATTCAGATGGGGAACTAGTCCAAGTGCAATCCAGTTGGGAGAAGGACTGTTCTATTTCAGAGCGAGAATGGCAAGCCTATTTCCATTCATGATGTGTTAAATGTGCCAGGCTTGGGCATGAATCTAATTTCCATATCTATCCTTCAGGATAAAGGCTACAATGTACTCTTTAGAGGGGCGCATGTGTTAATCAAGCATAAGGATTGGAAATCACCCATAGCTAATGGAGTTAGGAGCGGCCGACTTTATAGGTTGCAATTTGATACTCCTAATGCACTAGTGAGTAGCAGTAATCCTAGAGATCAAGAAGAGCTATGGCATAGGAGGATGGGCCATATACATCATAGAGCATTTAAATTGCTTCATGAGATAGTGACAGGTGTTCCAGAGGTGAGCACAGAGCATGATGATGTATGTCAGGGATGTGTGTTGGGGAAGTTTGCGAAAGCAGCTTTTCCAAGGAGTGACACCAGATCCAAGGGGGTTCTTGATCTAGTAAATTCAGATATATTTGGACCAATGTCAATGAAGTCTCTCAAAGGATACGAGTACTCTGTTACTTTTAATGATGATTTCTCCAGGAAGACCTAAATATACTTCTTGAAGACCAAGGATGAGGTCTTCAGTCACTTCCAGGAGTTCAAAGCTCTTGTGGAGAATTCGACAGGTAGGAAGGCAAAGGTTCTTCGGTCAGACAATGGAGGTGAGTACAAAGGGAAAGAGTTCCAGGAGTTCTGTACCAGGGAAGGAATCAAGAGAGAGTGGATTGTTCCTTACAACCCACAGTAGAATGGGGTTGCTGAGAGGGAGAATTATTCTCTATCGGAGGTAGCAAGGGCTATGTTGTATGACCAAGATATGCCACGTTACTTATGGGCAGAGGCATGCAGTACATCAGTATACATATAGAACAGGGTTCCACATAAGGTATTAGGCAAGATGACACCAGAGGAGGCATTCTCAAGGAAGAAGCCAGATGTTAGTCACTTCAGGATATTTGGGAGTTTGGCATTTTGTCACATTCCAGGGCCTACACATTCCAAGTTAGATCAGATTGTAGAGAGAGGGTACTTTGTGGGGTACAGTGAGACCTCAAAGGCATATCAATTATTTATTCCAGGGACCAGGAGGATTATAGTTAGGCGTGATGTCAAATTCATGGAGGACAAGGCATCTCAGAGGTCCAGAGATTTGCCAGCAAATGATCAGAATGAGCAGCCAAAAGAAGCTCCAAGGATTGTTCAACCAAAACAGGGGCAGTGAAGCACCAGTACATTTACTAGTACAAGCACAGGCTTAGGTGTTGAGAGTTCGCAGAGTATGGAGCAACAGATACAACAAATCCAAGAGATACATCAAGAAGATATGGAGTTTGATATTTCATCCTCTATAGTTGACAGGAGGAACCATAAGGTTTAATAGACACATAGGGATACTCAGGAGTTTGTGGGAACTCCTAGGATGAGTAGTAGATAGCAGAAACAACCAGCCAGGTATAATGACTGTGGCATTGGTTATTCAGTTGGTAGATAACGAGCCTTCCAACTATCAGGAGACTATACAGTAACAGGTGTGGCAAGATGTGATGGTTGAGGAATATACCTCAATAGTGCAGAACGATGTGTGGGAGGTTGTACCTAGACCGACAGATAGGGCAGTGGTTGGATAAAATTGGATCTATAAGATTAAGCACGGTGCAGATGGTAGCATCAAGAAATACAAGACAAGGTTCGTGGCCAAGGGGTTCTCTCAGAAGGAGGGAATAGACTATGAGAAGACATTCACTCCAGTGGCCAGGTATACTTCTATACGAGCCGTAATCTCACTTGCAGCACATATGGGATGGCAGATCCATCAAATGGATGTCAAGACGGCATTTCTTAATGGTGAATTGGTAGAGGAGGTATACATAGAACAACCAGAGGGCTTTGTAACACACAGCAGTGAAACCCACGTGTGCAAATTGAAAAGAGCTTTGTATGGACTCAAGCAGGCTCCTAGGGCATGGTATGAGCGCATTGATAGATACTGCATTGAAATCTTGAAGAGGTTTGAGATGAAGGATTGCGGAGCCATGTCTACACCTATGATCACGAATTGGAAGAAGGTAGACTCATCCAAGGAAAAGGATGTAGACCCCACCTTATACAGGAAGTTGATTGGATCTCTCATGTATTTGGTCAACACTAGGCCAGATCTATCCTTTGCAGTGTACTCTCTTAGTCAATTTATGGTTGAGCCGAAGAGAGTGCATTGGACAGCGGTAAAGCATGTGTTGCAGTATTTGTGTGGTAAAATTAAGTATGGGATCAGATATGCTCGAGGTGATGGTATCAGATTGATAGGCGATACTGATGTAGATTGGGCAAGTAGTACAGTGGATAGGAAAAGCACTTCAGGGTGCTGCTTTAGTTTGGGATTAGGAGTTGTCTCTTGGTACAGCAAGAAGCAAAACTTTGTGGCTCTAAGTTCTGCAGAAGCATAATACATATCAGCTAGCATGGCAACATGTGAGGCTATATGGCTTCAGAAGTTGTTGGTAGCCTTGTTTGGTCAGAGGGTTGAGACTATGGTGATACACTGTGACAATCAAAGTTGCATCAGATTATTTGAGAATCCAGTGTTTCATGATAGGTCTAAGCATATAGACATTAGGTATCATTTCATCAAGGATTGTGTACAGTGGAGGATTGTTCAACTATAGTATATACCTACAGATCAGCAGGTAGCAAACATTTTGACAAAGGCATTAGGGAAGACGAAATTCATCTTCTTCAGAGATAAGTTGGGTGTTATGCAGAACACCTTCCTCGCTAAGAGGGAGTGTTAATTTTAAAGTAGCTCAGACAGGTGTTCTAGTCTCAGGTGGTGATTACAAGGCTAGAAACACAACTGGAATTTAATTATCTCCATACCTAGAAAATTGATTTCTCTAGAGACTCTAGACATTAGGGTTTGTTAGAGTCTAACTAATCTTAGCCATTGATTGAGATTAAATCATGGCCATTGGTTTTCAATGAGAAAATTATAAAAGAGGATCAATGGGCATTTGGAGAGCACATATAACTGAAATATATTTAAAGTGATAGCAAATGAATAAATTTGCAATAATAGAAAATAGATTTGCAGTGAGAGCAAGGGCGCAGTGATAGCGTTGGAGACAGCAACAGTGGAATTTTTGAAGGAGAAATTGGGAGAAGAATTTTTGGAGGAGAATATTGCCAGAGCTCTGCCAGTAAGAGGCAAGCAGTTTATGTATCTCTTGATTTTGTTGAAAATTAATAAAATTCCTCATCTCCAGTACTGGTTTTCCCTTCGAGGTTTTTCCAGGGACAATTTGTCCAAAATATTGTGTTCATTATTTTACATATTTTATTTTTCTATCTCCGTGATTATTTGTGAAGTTGCAGCTCTATTATTTTTCAATATTTGCTCTGAATTAATTTTTGGAGGTCAAATAATCTATATAAGATAGGAGATTAATCATCAATAGCTACAATAGAATTTTCACAGAATTGTCGATAGAAATACGAGATTTGAATGACAATTTTTATATTTGCATTTTCTTTTTAGTAAAGTTGTGCCCCTAACATGTAATTTGGATTTGTTTCGGGAGGAGCCGACATGGCTTTGTGATAGCCCTCGCAAGGTGAATTCGATAGCTATATGAGGCACATTGGGATGGGAACTCCCGTAGAAGATCCAGTCCTTGCAAATCCTCCTGCACTGTTTTTTATTGTTTGATTCTAGAATATATTTTAATAATACATTCTCATTTTACACTTGATTGTGTAGTCTGTTAAAGAATTTATAATGCATATATTCAAACTAAGATTACCCTATGCAGTGCCTATGGTTATGGCAGAAATCTAACATTAAATGTAGAATCCAAGTTTTTCAATTTTTAGTATTCAATGCAAATATTACAACACTGTCAACTCTAACTTAAACCCAAAAATTAACAAATTTCAAGATTATTATAAAGTTATTATATTATCAACATTGTTGCTAAAACTAAGCAAACACAACAAATTAAAACACAACTATTTATGAACATTTTGGCAGAAACTTCGCTACTTTGCAGCTCTTGTTATTAGATTTGTTTTATTTTTGTATTATATAGTACTTATAATTTAATTGATATTATATTATATCAATATTGTAAGTTTGTGATATTGTATTATATATCCACATATACATTTTTGTTGTGTAATTGATTATTTTTGTGTTTGTTGTTTTCTTTTTCTTTTGTAGGGGGCACTCCTCATATATATATATATATATATATGCTTTGGTACATGTCTAGACTTAATACTTATATTAATACATATTAGTATAGGTGTGTGTATTTTTAGATTTGTTTTGTTTTATGTGTTGTATATGTATGTACTTATAATAATATAATTGATATTGTATTATATATCATTTGATTTATTTTTGTTGTTATATCTAGGTTTATATGTGTGGGGGAATTTTTTGTCTATGCCTAATTAAAATTTTTGTTCTTATTTCATGGGGTTCTCCTTTTTATAGGTTTGGTTTTACCTAATGCAATAGATAGGGGTCTTATCTTTTTGTTGAAGCCAATCAAAATATATATTGCCCACCCTGGCTGCTAGTATAGTTGTTGTCTGTCACTCACTATACTACCTTTTGGTATGTATCGCCCCCTTCCCCTAGAACTCTAGATTCCAAAGATCCACCGGATAAGAAACTCCATTCTACACTACTGCTGAGTCGTCGGACTCCTCCCCCAATTCTGGTTGTGGATTACATCAGGGAAATTCTGCTTGAGCTAGGCAGATAGATAGACTCCTTTCACGCTGCTAAGAAAGAGCAGGGAACAAAATTATTAGACCCATATATAGTAGTAGGGTAGCACTCCAGGTACTTAAAGTCCACCCACTACCAACCAACATACATCATCTGGCTGGGTCTTACCGGTATCAACAACTGGATCGATCCCATGGAAACAGAAATAGCAACTTGCTATGGCTCTTGGTCTAAATAATGTCTGCCCCTATTCATCCATATCCATAAATGATTGCATGTGACAAGATGGGAACACAGTCCTAGACTGAAGTGAATAGATCAGATCGAGAGGTCATTCTGTCCCTTGTCCCCAATGGGAAGAAGATGGGTAATCCGTTTACAATGTTACTCTGATCTGACCCAGCTGGCAAGCAATCCCAATCCGCTTTCGGAAAAGGAAGGAGATAGCACTTTGTTTGCTTCTCCACCAAGCACGGGAGTCTGGGGATCGCTATAGGTTGGTGGCCACTCGAGGAAACTCTGATTCAATTTGCTGGCTGGGAGGCACCTACCTCATCCCAATCGCAAGGAGAGGTTCACCATGATCTTTCTAGGTAAGGAACGGAGATAGTGCCTGGGCGAGGCATTCATGCGCTCAACCTCTCCGCTGTGAGATTGAGGCCTATCTACAATACGATAGATCGAGGGCTTCCTCGACTTCCTAAAGTCAATCAAGTTCCCTGACCGGCTGAGTACCGCTAGAGCCCTCTCCCTATTGCCCTATCTATAGCTATTATAGAGAGGTGGGGGGTGCCCCCTACTATGGATAGGGTTGATAGTTGCCCTCACTGACCCCCTACTATGGATAGGCTACCTCCACCTCTGCCTCTAAAGAAGTAGGGTAGGGGTAGGGGGTGGGGGGTCGAGTGATGAGAATTGGATTGTTCCGTCGAGAATTGGCTCCATACGCCCAACTCTTCGTGCCTTCCTATCTCCATACTTTTGCAACTCTTCATCTTACCGGATTTGCAAAAGACTCATGTGATAGACTCTCATCATTAGAGAAGTTGATCCAGAATCCATATTCCACTTCGTTTCGCATCCTATGTAGAGTAGATCGTTCAGCACTTGCGGCACGAACCAATTTTTTACCCATCGACCCTAGTATCATAGGCAACTGAATGGCCGTCCCCTAGTTACTAGACCAACCTGCTATGATAATTCCATAAACACCTATGTCCAGATCTGATGATACCATACCATAATCAAAAGGTACAACGGCTCGAGCAACCGAACTGGGTATAGATGTCACCACTGGAGCCAGTCTAAAGAGAGATAAATTGGCACTACTTGGTGGAATAGGTTCTTCTATAGCTAATTTTAAACCATCTGGGAGGAGGAGAGGTATAAGGCTTAATTGACCCCTACAAGCACTATATATCATGGGTTGGAACCGGTCATTTTTATTGCTGGCCGAGGAAGCTGCCCCCCTGATGAAAAATGGGGTGGGTGGGAGGGCTGCCGAGAAACCATTATAGCAAGGGAGGTTAAGTCTGAGGCACCATAGGTGGGAGATATAGGGTGGGAGGCTATGCGGGTGGGTGGGAAACGGCCCCTACGGGAATATATATTATTATGGGAGGATGCCTATGTAGGTGGTTGGGAAACAATAGTTGGGTGGGAGGCCCAGGGGGCCCTTACTTCCCACCCACCCGGGTGGCCGGTTAAATTGTTGGCGAACCCCATAATCTTTACTTCGTTCAGAAGAGTGTCTCACCTCGACTGAAAAGATGCTTCCCACTCCCTCCCTATAGCCTATGCCCCCCACCCATCCCCTGTCACTGGAAGGGTGGGGGGCTCAAGGGTTTCTCGACAAACCCTCGGCATAGGGGTGGGTGGGAGGAGATAGTTGGGGGGTAGATTAATATAAGGTGGGTGGTTAAGTTGTTGCCAAACCCCTGGGAGGTTCTGACGATTCTATATGTAACATGCCAACTACCCCCCACCCACCCGTATAACCCCCCACCCATCCCCACACACAGCGTATAATTGATTTGGTTTACCAAGTTTATCCAGCATTAGAGTCAGATTGAGAGCCCTGGTCCTCTTCGGTCTAGGTATAGATCTATAAAGGGCCTGTAGGGGCAGAGGTAGTAGTGTGGATCAAGATCCATACCCCTTTCTTATTGATATTGAGTAGGAGATTCACCAAGGTTTACCTTAACCCTTTGTTCTCAGTCCATTTCCTTCGTCGCTACTAGATGCGTACCAGTCCGGGGAGCCAAGTTGTGTTCATTTGTGCTCCCGCACTGGATAGGGGGTGTTTGGCGATGGGTAGACATTGTCTACTAATCGCCCTCGCGATTCCTTCCTTATGCTTAATTCTAATCCGACCCCATCTGCCCCTCCCCCTGCTCCTTCCCCCTCCCTACAACCTATTTATACCATAATAATAGCCCCCCCTTTAAGTTTTAGGGTCGAGGCCCCCAACCTGAGCTATAATGGTTTCTTGGGGACCCCCCCACCATACATAGTTGGGGTTAGGTGGGAGGCCCCTAAATGCCCCCCACCCTGGGCTATAATTGTTCTTAGAGGTGGGTAGGAGATATAATTCCAGAAAAAAATGAGCCCCCCACCCAGCCCGGGTGAATAGTAGGGGCCCCCCACTCAGCCCCTTTGGCAAGGGGATATATAGGGTGGGAGGAATAATATAAAAGGAGGCCTTGGGTTGGTTGGGAGATTCAAGTTTGAGGGGCCTACCTTGAGCTAGTTGGTGTTAACTACTTCCTTTAGGTCTAGCTCAGGAGCAGAAGCAGAAGCAAGGGAGCCCCGGGACCTGCCATTGATTGAAGTATACCCTAACCACTTGCGTGTCTCGCGGTAGCTAGATCCTATGCTCTAACTGTTGGGGTGACTGTTCAAGCTGCACAGGGGGGCCCCATGAGAGGATTTACCTTTCAGCCAGTCGATAGGGAATACCCTGCCCCATAGCATTTGTGTTCTCCGTTCGACCACCCCGAGACCTGACGAGTCCGCCACTCGAGCGCACCAAAGACAAAGGTGGTCGGTTGACCCCGTAGCAATTTCAGGAGCGTTGTGGCCTATTTACCACCTAGATAAACCCCCATCCAATCAAGATAATCAGCCAGTTTGGTTGAAGTTCCAGTACAAAGTTCTATCCAAATACACCACATACATGGGAGAGAAGCCCGCAGCATACCTTCTTTGCTCAGTTTGTATCCAAGTGACCCGAGGATGGAGGGGCCTCGAACCACTAGCTGTTTCCCCAGTTTGTATAGCAGTGTTTCATCCCCCCATTCCAGCCCCACATCTAGTAGTGGAGTGGGGAGCATCAAAAGTGATTTATCTAGTTAAAGAACTAGTTTCCATTCGGAAGCAGGACCCGGGAGCATATCTAGATGCAGGGACAAGGCATAGGCAGGGATAGAGGTAGTAGGAATAGATAAAGGTGGCCTTCATTTTTGCATAGTTTCATATCCAATTCTAGAGCTGAAGGAAGCAATAGTAGGGGCAATCCCATGAGGGGTATGGACAATGGCAGAAGCAGCAGTAGTTTTTGGGTAGCGATCCGAGGCGGCAGAGGCATAAGCTATACTGATGAAGGGGGTAGATATATTGAATCAGGATAGGAACCCAGAAGTTGACCTCATTTACTCAGCAGTGGAGGTGGAGGTAGGAGCAATGGGAAATGGCAGGGGGAACAGTAGCACAACCAATAGCTGTGGGGGCAGAGGCTCCTCAAGCAACAGAGCCATATGAAACAGTGACTAAGGCTATGGGAGTGGGGGTCATAGTGGGATAACGGATGGCATCGAGAGTAAAGGCCAAAGCATCGAGGTGGAGGGAGAAGCATAGATAGTGGTTGGAGATTGAGTCATGGGTCTACCCAACCGAGTTCCAGTTCCCACTACAAAGATAGCGAAGGAATTATATAAAAGAGGGGGTCGACCGACCTCGTTTCTCTAAATTATTCAGTTAACCTAGTGCCAGTTACAGATCGGGACTCAGTATATCGAGATCTAACTATTAGCTAGAGATCAAGTTGACCTAGTCGACCAGTTGACCAAGTTTATTTTATGTGAGCAGTTGATCCAGGATGAGTAGTTCCACCGTCATGGGCAAGGGGAGCATCAGTAGCATCATATCTAGTCAGAGATGGAGATTCAACAATATATAGAAAGGGCTTCTTCTATATTTTATTCTGATTCGGTTGATCCAGTCCAGAAGTTGATGGAGTTGTTGATGGTTGAACAGTCAAAGATATGCCAAGGGAACACACCTACTTATGCCACGGAGACAATCCACCCACTCTGGGAACCCTTAGAAGAGAGGTCTGGGGAACCATGTGGGCGGGCTAGGCAGGGATGGGATGCTGCATTTGATGGAGGGATTCATGCTGGGGGAGCACACTAGCGATGTGATGGCAGGCGAAACACATTGGGATGATCCAAGCTAGGCAAAGGCAAGCTCCTAAACACCACAACCCCCAACCGCACTCCTTGTGATTTTAAGTTACAAGTATTGGATTTCGTAGACTGGAGTTACAGAGGAAGGTTGTAGAAGATAAGGATTTTAGATCTCTAAAGAAAAGCATTACCTGGACAAGCGTTCTAGTGCTAGTGTCCTCTAAGGTTACAGACATAGAAATCATTGTGACAATGACAATCAACATCTGAAGAAGTCCCAACATCCTGAAAATACCCTACCTTGGACAAGGGCACTAGTGCCAGTGTCCTCCGCATCTTCTGTGATAGAAACGGACAGACAATGATCATAAGTGTTGAGAGAAGTCCTGAATTCCCTGAAGAAAACACCACATTGGACTAGGGCGTGAGTGTCAGTGTCCCTAAATATTTCGTATCATTAACTTAAAAAATGGTGAGTAACTAATCCTTGTCTACTGTCTTGGTCTGCGATCATTTGTCGTAATTTATCCATTTGCTTCTGATTTTGCATAATTAGGGTTTTGAGCATATTTGGGCATTGAAGTAATACATTAATTGATATTTTTTGAGTTTCCATGATGTTACGAGTGACACCCAACCTGTAGGTGAATCCTCTTGCAAAAGGTGTGATTCAATTCAGTTGAAATGTCCTTGAATGTTTGTAGTAAAAGGAGGATTTAACCCACACATCCATTGAAATTAAAAACCCCTCCTTTTTACTCCTAAACAATCCCTTTGCTAGATTCTATGGAAATTTTTCTTGGATCCAGCAACTTACTATGAAACCCTTCCTTTTAGATCTCAGCTCTATCCTAATTATTGGCATCTGCAAAGGAAATGCCCTCGCTTCACTAAGGCATCAACTGCAACTAATGCTTCTTCCAACTCTAGTCCTAAGAATGATAAAGGGAAGGCTCCTTTTGTTGTTGGGGTTGCAGACAAGGAGGGATTTACTCTAGTTAAGCCACGTAATATGGGAAGAGGTCTTAAGAGAACCCTCAAGGATAGAGAAATTAATGGGGTCTTTAATCAGTTTGATGCTTTGGAGGACTTAGTTCATGAGGAGGGAATTCTAGTGGAGATACCTTTTGGGGTTGGGTCTTTGGGGGTAGCCTTGACGGAGGAAAAAGAAAATGATACTATAAATTTTCCTCTGGTGGGTGTGCAGGATAGTCAATTGGCTATGGAGTTATCCTCCTGGTTACCGATTGTTTTAGAATCAAATGAGGCTTTAGTTATGAAAGATGTGGGTGCTCTAGCTGATCCAACTCCTTCACAGGTGAAGGAGGCTTTGGATGTAGGTGTTACATTGTAAAATGTCCCCCTAGGACTTTTACCTCCTAAGTTTAGTTCCTAGGTCCTTCAGATTTAATCATGCATGTTCATTTTAACTCCCGATGCAAAATCCCTGGAAACCCATGTCATATGGGGCTAAGGGGACATTGTTGAACTTGATTTTGCTTGAAAATGGGGCCTAGGGCTTGGGCACTCATGGCCTAGCCCTGCCTTATTTGGTTGGGACCTAAATTTTAAATGTCGGTTATGTGATCGTTAAAAGGTTTCGTTGCCGACATCGTAAGTTTGAATTATGAAATCTGTAGCGAGAATGCATATATAAGTTTTTTTTAGGGTTTCATTTGCAAACTAGAAGCTGATTATGAACTTTTGGTGAACTTATGATTTTAGAAAATTCAAATCATTCATTGTTGCAGAGCATACTTGTCTTGTTATTGTGTTTGTTATGCGGATTTGGCTTCATCTTCTCATGTGTTGAAGGATTTTCATCTACATGCGAGCTACACCTCCGAGGTTATATCTATTTGTGTTAAATCAATCATTTATCAATTTGTTTTTTCGTCTATCTCGTAGGGATACACAATCTTTATGCCATTCTGGGGCTTGACTGAGGCAAGCTCCTAAACACCACAACCCCCAACCCCATTTCTTATGATTGCAGCTAACAAGTGTCATATTTTTTGGAGTGGAGTTGCAAGAGACTGTGACAGAGTGTGGAGATTCTGTATCAGAAGGAAAAAGCAATGCCTGGGCTTAGGCACCTGCCCTGAAGCCCTCCAGATTTGCAGACCTAAAAACCTCTGCGACAGTGGTGAAGAGTAGCGAACATTTTCTAGAAATCCTTGAAGAAGTCACCACCTTGGGCTTGGGCACCTACTCTTTAGACCCTGACTTTTCCAAATCTTGAATATCAAAACCTAATATGTATCTACTCTGAATATTACATCTCTATGTGCGAGCATTTGTTGGGATTCATCCGTTTATTTATGATTTTACATAATTAGGGTTTTAAGCATAATCGAGCATTAAATTAATACATTAATCAACAATTTCTTAATTTCCCTATCATTACAAGTGACAACCAACCTGTAGGTGAATCCTCTTGCAAAATTTGTGATTCAACTTAGTTAAATGTCCTTGAATGTTAGTGGTGAAAGGAGGATATAATCAAACAATCAATCAATCCCATCTTCCCTCTTTTCATACTAAACATTTTGGTGAACCTGTGTTTTCTGAGCATTGCATCTTGTTGACTATTATACATTAGACTTGCATTCATACATATTATTTTACATCATTTTACATCTATAGATCTTGAAAATTTTTGAAAAAAATTTCATTCTAAGGCTCGCATTAGGTCATAATTTGCATTAATTTCATTACATTTCATCAAATCTCTAATTTTTACATCAAATATGATATAAATTACATAAATTCATAATACTACAATCTTTGCATTGCATTTTCGTGTTAAAATTGCCAGGGTTTGATTGAAATTTTGTATTTTTCTCATAACCTAGTGATTTCAAAAACTAGGGTTTGTACCTAAAATCTTGTTTCAAATTTTACTACTCATATTAGGCACTCATTCAAATCTAATTTTGTTTGTAGTGTTGCATTCTTGTGTGTTTTTGCATTCATATCTAAAAAATTTGCACTTACATTTAGCAAATTTCAACAAAAACTAGCATTTTCACTCAATCATCCTTAAAATTACACTTGCATTGAGCATTGTAGGACTTTAAAATCATTTTCAGATCTGAGCTGAGTTTTTTTGCATAAGCCTCCTCTTAATAATAGTGTAGGAAATTGTTCTTCTACCTTATCTTCCTTATAGGATTTATGGGTCTAATAAATTCAATTTCCCATTTGTGAAAAGGTGTTTGTACTAATTTAGGAAATGGTGGCATATCATCTAATGTGGTGGGACTTCCTATCCTCTAAGACACATCACCCATCCTCACATATTAACTTGTCATCCTTGAACAATGTGGGCCACCATAATCCTGTCAACATCACTTTATTGTTGTTCGCTCATTGGAGTTAGGCCCTTCTAATATCCCCTCACGGGCATATCTTAAGATGTTTTCCCATTCATGTTGAAGCACTACTCTCCTTATAATATCACCTCTTCCTATAATATGTAATTCTCCTTCAATTAAGATGTATGATAGTGACCACTCCAATAGTTTATTCCTTTCATTTTTGGAGATGATCTCTAGGAATTGGCCTATGGATAGTAACTGTGCTACTTCAGTGAGCTCCTCTTACTACATTTACTCTAAATAAATTTAAGCTACTCAATTCATCATCAAACTCCTAAAAGAGTAACACCATCTACAAATTTTACCTGTATCACTAGCGTATTCATCAAGTATTTTAATTGCTTGTGGTTGGTAAAGAAATTTTTTAGTGCATAAACCTTTGTTAGAGCCTTTGTTGTTGCATAATTCATTAAGAAACACTAGAGTTGGAGCCTTTGTTATCTAATTTTTAAGTGTATCAAATTCCTCCTAGAGTTGTTCTATCCATTGAAATGTTTTATAGTTTTCTGACTATTCAAGAGGTGGTAGATTCAAAATTATTTCTACCTTCAATGGGTCTACCATCAAGCCTTGCCTACATATAATGTGACCATGAAATGTTCCAAATGGTATCACAAATAAACATTTCTTAAGATTGGATGAGATTCAAAAGCTTTTGTATCTTTCTAGCATCGTGTGGAGTACTTGTACGTGATCTTTAATCAGTCTGTACTAAATACTGCAAGTGCATTTTTCAAGCCAAATGGCATCACCTTGTACATAAAAGACCTCCATTTGGTTACAAATGTTGTTTTAGGTTGATCTTCTTCTTGAAGCCATTGGTGAACGATTAGAGCTCCCTACTAGCTATAAAACTAAGACTTCCTTTGTGAACAAACTACGGAAGGGATCATGGATGCAAGCCTTATTTAAATCCCTAAAGTCAATGCAAATCCTCATCTCGCTTTTTTCTTATATTGTACAACCATAGGGCCAATCCATTAGCATCTCCTATCGACTTGATTATATCAGTTGCCAACATATCATCCAAGTTTGCTTTGACTCTTGTCTTCATGTTAGGGTTTAATATATATGTTCTTTTCCTCTTTGGTTTTGTACCTTCTTTTAATTGAATTTTCATCATTCTAGATCCCTCCTTAATGCCTCTACGATTAGTAAATGTGTGGGGAAATATTTCTTCATATTTCTATCAATATTTCCAAAATTTGCATGACTTGTCTCTCTTCAATTGCTACCTTGAGTATTTTCACATACTGAAGGAAAAACAAGATTGCATTCATAGAGGATTGAAGGATAGCAAAGGTACTTAAGGTTAAACTTTCTCTTGATGCCAAGGTTGATGATTCTATTTATTATGAGGATGTTTGATGCGGAAGATTTAGTTGAAATCTCTCCTCTTGCTAAGTTCGATAAATGTAATAAGTGCAAATGTGATCATGGGGATTCAATAGGCCCTGTGTAATTTTCCCTACCACCTTGTTGTTTTCAATATTGGATGATGCTCTTGTGATTTCTATGATGGTAGGGTCATCATCCAATGGTGGAAAATCCACTAGTAGTGTGATATGTTGTCCAAGGGATCTCTTGAGGTGAGACACGTGGGCAAAATTATGAATCCTACTGTATTCTGGTAATTCCAGTTCTCAGATGCAACTTCACCAACTCTCCTCAAGATCTTGTAAGGGAAATCAAAGCGTTGTTTGAGATTTTAAATTCCACTAATTTTGATGGGGGTTTTCCTATAAGGTTTACAATCTTAGAGGAAGGTCATATCTCCCACTTTAAATGACCTCTGTATGCGGTTTTGATTTATATATATTTTTTGCTGATTCTGAGATTGTTGGAGGTGTTCTTTGAGTGATCTCAATATGTCATAATTATACTTCACTAAGTCACTATCTATTGACACCGGGATATCTATGAATATTGAATAAGTAAAGGTTAATGCATCATAACCATAAAATACAATGGATAGAGACATAGCGATGGACATGTGGTGGGTAGTGTTGTATCATAGTTTCTCAAGTAGCCTTCAACCTAATTATTCACTATTTCTACTTGTCCATCTATTTGTGGATGTTAGCTTTTGGAAAGAATGAGTTTTATCTGGGCCAAATAAAATAATTCTTACAAAAAGGATCTAAACAATCTACTATCTTTATCACTAATGATATTTTTATGTAATCCATTGGCCTAAACACTTCTCTGAATAAGAAATCTACCACCTAATGTGCTTTGAAATATGAAGGAATGAAAAAGAAGTGTGCATACATAGTTAGCCCCTCCATAAAGTGATTGAGAACATCCTTCTTTAGGCCCTTCCATGAAAACCTTTCCCTAATTTTCCTATAGGTCTTGTATAATCTTATGTGATTTTCTAACGATGCATCATGAAAAACCCTTAAAATCTTCTCCTTCATTCAGGATTCAAGAACTAGGAAGATTCTATTTGTATAGAGAATGAGATCATATGCTACTACAAATAAATCTTGTCTCACATCCCCATCTAAGAGATCAGTAGAAAATGTATTTTTAACTTATTCTGCCATAATAGAGATCTTCCAATTAGTAGAACTAGTAGTAGAAATAGAGTAGGCTTCCTAGAAAGAGCATGAGCAAAGTTATGTTCTTTTTTTCCTTTCATGTACAATGTGGTTTAGGAAAGGGCCATGCTATGGGGTCTCAGGACAACTTTGAAATAGAATTGGAAGCATCTCAGAGTGGAGGGAGATTATGAGATCATTATTAATTATACGAAGAAGCAAAGTTACATCTCATGTATGTTGTATACTCTTCTTTTAGAGGCTAAGAAACTAGTGAAAAGATTTTAAGATATCTCTTTTGATCATATTAGAAGAGAAGAAAGGGGAACTCAATAATAGATTTGGTAGCCAATCAAGGAGTAAATTAGAGGATAACCCATGGTAAGACCCATAAGACCTAGAAGGAAAAGTTTCCAAATAAGACCCTTGGACTTGTTAAGGAGTAAAAAGTGTCCACATGTCTTTTTACCTCCTTGTTTGGCTCCTAGGTCCCTTAATTGCATTATATCTTCAAAACATTTCTCCCGATGCAGAATTGCCCGACACCAAGATGGAATTTGAATGTGGGCCACTTGATTTAGCTTATCCTAGACATAAACAGGACTAAAGGACCTGGGTGGTACTGCCCAGGTCCCTCCCTTTAGGTTGGATCAAATTCAAATTTACTGGTGTGAGCCTTGGGCGTAATTTAATAAAAACCACCTGAAATAACATAAAATAAAATATTAAAATTATATATATATATATATATATATATATATATATATATATATATATATATATATATATATATATTCTATACATTTAGTTCTCCTCAATTTTTTTCCAGCTTCTTATGTTAAATTGAAGACCAAATTCCTTGTATTAAACTCAATAAACTAACATTGGGGGTGATTTTGTTGAAAAATTATTGCTCAAACCAAGAGCTGATGTTAAAGAGTTACGCCTAGTATGTAATATAAGGAACCCTAAAGTCAATAATATCATACAGACGAACACTCATTTTCATATTTTATTTATGCCTCCAAAAATATCATACATGACGTCCCTCCATTGATGCATTAAATACTGCTCCTTCAATGCGCTGCTCTTTATTTTCTTGACTTTTGTATTCATTTTTTTATCCCTTTTTTTTGCACTCTTATTATTTTTTATTGCTTCTTGTAGAGTAACGATCTTCTTGATATTTTTGTCCAAGAAAGATAAGGGGCTGAGCACCACCAAGGGTTTTCAATGTTTAGTTAGACTTCCCTTTTGCTCAAAAGGAATGGGGAAGGTCTACATGCAAGCTTCTATTAGGTATTTTAGGTTTGAGTACTTACTTTTTTAAAACTCAACATTTTGGTTCACTAAGACTGGGATTAGTATAAAGCTAAGAGCTTGGCTTCAATTTAAACTTATTGGTGAATTTCAAGAGGAATGATTGGCGATAAAGATGATCATAAAGAATCTTAAAGGGTCAACCTATATCTAAGCAACCTTAGACTCCTTAGATTAAAATCAAAAAGAGCATGTCACTCACTAATGCATGGTGGAACAAAATGAAGAATGCAAATTTTATTTTTTCTTTATTCAAATTTTGTACTTTTTTATAGATTTTTTGGATTTTGACATTTTATGATTTTATGGAGTTTCTAGATACTTAAGTATTCACCTTCCATTGTGCATAAGAGGTAAGCATCATTTTTTACATCTTCCTTAACTGCGCGTGTGGACTTATATAATTTGGTCTAAACTTCACTTGGAAGTATTTGCAAGGACACACAAAGACTCGGTATAAAAATGTCTTCGAACTCAGTGAGAAGTTTTGTGCACTCATATATTTCATTGTTTGATAATTTGCCCCTAGCCTTGTCATTTTTTGTTCTTGTAAAGTTTCATCAGTTTTGAAATTTTGTGGGGCAATTTGAATTGATGATGACATTTAATCATCTTCTATTCACATTTGCCATATGTGGGGTTGGTCATATTGCCACACGATTCTCTTTACCTGCATGTGGACTTTACTATTCCATGGATTTCATATTTCACCAACCATATGTATGCCTTGGCTGTGGCGACCACCAAGGGTTGCACATCGGCACCCCACCTAGTAGGCACCAAGTTGAAGTAAACAAAGTGAGGCAAAGTTGTGGAAGTTTGGATGCTTAATAATCGTATACCAATGCATCAAGAGATTTGTCCATGTCACCAATATTATATTTTTTATCTTTATTTACATTTCTTAACACAAACTAACTTCGTGTTGTCATAAATATATACCTTTCAAACAAGAGCAAGCATGCCTTTATGATATAATTCCAATAATTTTTTATTCTAATGTGTAGGAACAAAAAAAAAACAAGAAAAAAACTCATTGGAGGCTCATTTGGCAGAAGCAAAGGAAATTGGGGATCACATTCCAAATAAAATTTAAGTTGTTACAAAACATGTTTTCAATTGATTATAAACAAATATGTAAAACAAGCATTTCATATGCATTTCAAAACTATATTTCAAAATTTTAAATTAAATAGCACTTTGGGACATTTGTTTCTTACAATTATTAAAATAATATAACAAATAAAAGTAATAGTATAAAAATAATATTCTATACACCAAAAAAAAAAAAAATAATGCACGTATTTTAAATATTACTTTATAAAATAAAAATAATATATCTTCTATGCACAAATTGAATTATACTATGTAACATTGTAATTGCATATAATATTCTATTGGCCTAACCCTTGCACCTTCAATTGGTTGAGTCAAACAATTTTCTTATGACAATTATCCATTCAAAGGTGCCCTTAAAATACTATGACATATCTTAGTATAAGTAAAATTATATATAAACCAAATATAAAATTTGACAGTTTGTCCAAAATCTCTCCTTTCATGTGATACATCTTTTTAAAATGTTGATTGTAATTTACAGAAAAAATGCCTTAATAGAACCATACGACCATCAAATTTAAGCCTTGGGCCTAACAATTGCACCTCCTTTGGTTGCAAGTGCTAGTAATACTATTATTGATATATGGTTAGGACTAAGAAGTAGGATTTCATGTACTCTGTCATTTCTTTTTTAAGGGATTACTCCAACTGTGGTGAGTTTCTATTTTAATATTGGAAAAAATCTAATTTGAGAGTGCTTCTGGATTCAACTATGTATGTTTTTGTTTCAACGTTTTGAATCATACTCAATGATCCGTCATCAGGAAGATGAGAGTTGAAGATTAGATGGTAGAATTGAGCTTTATAAAGTAGTTAGAGTAAGAAATGAATGAAAAATGAAGGGCATGAGGTGAGGAGAGAAAAATAAAAATAAAACAAAAAACAAGAGAGGAGAAAGATAAGAGAAAATTAGTGATAAAAACAGGGCATTGGAGCAACCATACAAACACACAAACCAACAAAAGCTAAAATTTTAAAATTACTAATACTAATACAAGTACAAATATATAAATACATACAGAAGCACATGTAAATGCATATAAGAAAATATTTAATTTAAACCTATAAATACATATATCCCCACACACCAAGTATAATATACTATATTAAAAAGACAAATAAATGGAAAAACAACTAAATAAAACAAACCTTTAGTAGGCATGAGTTTTCCACAATCCATGAATTAAGTATAGAGAGTGCTTCTGGATTAAACTGTGTATGCTTTTGCAAAACAAACCTTTGTAAAACAATTAAAGTCAAGACCTAAATATACATAAAATAATAAGGGATGAGGAAAAAAGGCGCAAACACATTTATATACATGAACAACCAAATGTATAAAATTTGCAAACAAGTGAAAGAAGCAAACAAGAAAACAAAAAGATAAGACCCCTATCTACTGCATTAGGCAAAACCAAACCTATAAAAAGGAGAACGCCACGACTAAGAATGAAAATTTTAATCCGGCATAAACAAAAAATACCCACACACATATTAACCTAGACATAACAACAAAAATAAATCAGATGATATATAATACAAATAGAAAAATAAACAAATACACAACAAAAATGTATGTAGATATATGATACAATATTAATTATATTATATGTATAAATATATTGTATAGAAAACCAAAACAAATAAAAATATACGAGTGTAGGTATATATATATAAATTTATGTATGAAGTGTATACAAATACCTATACCTATATATAAATGTAAGTAACGGTGTGTATATATATATGTGTGGAGGTTAGGGTTAGGTTTTGTGCGTGATGAGCGAGTGAAGAAGAGGAAGGAGGTGAGGGTGGCAAAGGGAAGGTTAGGGTTAGGTTTTGATGGCAGAGGGAAAAGCTATCGTTGCAAGCTTGACGTTATACCTATTGCAGGGCCAAACATTTTTACAAGCAGCGGAGTGCGGTGGATATGTCAGTGTTTCGAAAGTGTTACGCCATCATCTGCAACAAACAGAATGGCCGCGAATGTCGTAGCAGAAATGGAGGCTGCAGATCGATGGCGTTACGCTTTTGAAACAGGACATATCCACGGCCCCACGCTGCTCCTATTCCTTCGTTGCCCTTTAATGAGAGCAATGCCTTCAACAAATGACCTTCACGCTCATGCGGTGGAATATGTCTCAATCTCAAATTGATGCGTCCAACACTTCAATCTTGTTAAATCAGGTTTTGTTTTGTCAGAAAATTTGCATAAATTTCTATATTTTAAGACTAGCTGAAAATGTGGTCACTTGCACTAAATTTTCTGACCCTCCATGGAAGGTATGTTGGAGAGGTGGGTTCTTTGCCTTTTTTCGTTTTTGTATATGCATCACACACCCACATTACAACAATGTTCCTATCTAGTATGTTTTACTGTGACTGAATCAGATTTTCAGTTGTTAATATTGATAGCCAACTTGGATGAACCTCTGGAGATCCCTGTGTTGTATGATTGGGTTATGTTGTTGGTCTCTATCACAGGTGATATTTGGATCATGAAAGGTGAAGGTATTCAATTTAGACTCCAATGCATGCAACATGTATTAACACAGTGCTTGTTTTGTATGTAGTCTAGGACTGCAGGAATTTTGGTGGACTTCTTAGAGCCATTTTCTGTATATGACAATGTCAGATGGGTGTTATTATCACCCACATTTTATAAATAGCCAATTACGTAATTGTAACTGTTAAAGTTTTAATCATCTAGCACATTCCTACAAAGGTTCAAAAATTTATCCTGGCAAATATTGGTATCATATCAAACATTGTAGTTCTGTCTACTGTTTGCTTTGCAGCTGTGTTTGTGTTTTCTTTTGTTTGTTTTCTGAGACAATGGTTGACACAGTTAGTGGGTTTGTGTTTGAGCCCTAAGTTGGTTGGATCCCTTGCTGGAGAATTTAGCCCCAACCTTTGGACTTGGGTGTCATTATAAGCACGCGTTAGCATTTGAGCCCTAAGCCTACATATTCAAAATATTAAGTAGATGGCATACCACTCTACGTTCAATTCAGTTCATAAAGAATCTCAACCTACAACTTCAATATGGGTTCTGGCCACGGGAAAGTTTAGGGGCTCTTCATCCCTAAATAGGGATTGTTTTGGTAATCTTTGTCCCAAATCAATAGTCCAATCAGTAAACATTATGTATAAACTTCCTCTAGATTTAAAATTTTAGTAAAAGTTCTTTGCAAGTTTGCATGGATTCATTGGAATTTTTTAATCATTGTTATCTTATCTATGTAATATATGTTTTGATAATTTTCTAACTAATGAAAATTATGTCTAATATGGGATTTTATATAATCCTCTTTTGATTTAATCCAATTGTAAATTGTACTCAATATTTAGGAACCAGTTACCTTTACAATTGCTTACAATTGTTTCCTTTTGACATTGCTGGTGATTCATCTCACTTGAGTTGCCTTTGTTGACTAGCATAACATTTTTTTGTGTGTGTATTTTGATATAGAAATTTTTGTGGGTATGATAGGTTAGGTTGGAACAAAAGAATGTATGGTGCTAAGCATTTTATCTATTTGCAAGAACTAAAGTGTCTTATCTGAAAATATTCAACATTGTGGTTTGTGCATTTGGATGGATAATCTAGATACTATCTTAGACCTATGTAAATATAGGTCTAAAATGGTAGAAAGGAGAGAAAAAGTCTCCTCGTGAGATTTTGAAGCAATAAAATGTAAAAACTAAGTTCTATGACAACATCAAGACAATGGTTGCTTCATTTCACTTCACTTCACAGGCTCTTTCATTCCTCGTCTATCCAAATTGCCAAGGCTGACATATTTCTTTAGTTTTGGTGAAGTAAGATTTCTTTATGCTTTTGGATTGGATTTTGAAGAGTTAGTATCTATCACTACTTTATTAGATCAACTTGGTGACACGAGGTACACATGTTGACCTTTTGATCTTGTGCATGTTGTAGCATAGAAAATACCCTATAATTTACAAGTGTATCTTTTTATTGAACCTTTTCTTGTTTGTAATTTGTAAGATTTTCATTTGGTGAATAAAATGAAAGCCAATGATACCATTCATTATTTCTCATATTTTTAGACTTCAAATCATAAATTATTAGTAGAAACCCAAATTCATGGAAATGCAATCAAGACTTCAATGAAACCATAGCCAACCCCCACTCAATCACACCCTCCTAGGCCTCTAGAAACCATTTCCCCAAATGACACAAACACTTGACACCATTAAAACACAATGGTCACACATCACATTCACTTTCCAATGCACATCATAAACCAAGATCTCACAAATGCAACATATGGTCTGATGCACTAATAATGGGTCTTAAAGAATGCAACATTAATTCCAATCATGGTCAATCATCCAACAAACATAAAGTGAATCTATCTCAACAATGCAGAACAATATTATTCTAACTACTAGTAGCAATTACTAATATGATCAAATGATATAAGTGTCCATGAGTATCAATATTTTAACTAATAATTCTCAAGACTTATTTTAATTTCATTTAATTAAAATAATTGCGAACAACATGCAAATGAATACAAATTAAACACAACAATTATTTACACTATTTACACTTATGTAGATTTCATTTATAATCTAAACAATTTTATAAATACTATTAAATATAGCTATATAAGCAAGGCTAAAAGCCTATAATATTAGAATGCTATAAATATCTTACACTAGTTAGAATCACAAGATACAAAACCCGAAGCTACAATGAAAGAACCTTGTTCTAAGTTTAGCTTGAGAGGAAACAAATATAGAAAAACAAAACATTCCTATAGATCTAATATCTTCATCAAATCTACCACACTTTTAACCACATGAATATGATAGGATTAGCACAAAATGAATTTGTTGAGAAGGCTTTAGAAGCTACCAACAATGCAAAATGTGAAAGCATAGACAGGGCACATAGACTGATTGGTAGAATGCCTCAAAGAGAGTCATGTGATGGAAAGCAATGATCATAGGATATGCACAAAATGAATTTGTTGAAAAATCTCAAAAGTACCTAGTTTGAAAATATAGAGTTATTGGTTGCGCAACTAATTGTTTTAACAGAGACGAAATGGGTGAGAGGTAGACAGTCACAAAATATTCATATCTCAAAAATGACAAACTGGGTATGACTAATTTTCGGATATGATTTAGATATTCAGGTCATGCACCATATATAAAACAATTAGAAAAACTCAGTTCTTAAAATAAAGTTATGGCTAACGCAACAGATTGCTAAAACAGAGACGAAATGGGTGAGAGGTAGACAGTCACAAAATATTCATATCTCAAAAATGAGAAATTGGGTATCACTAATCTTTTGATACGATTTAGGTATTCAAGTTGTACACCATATTTAAAACAATTAGAGAAACCCAGTTTGTAAAAATAAAGTCATGGCTAACACAGTAGACTACTAAAATAGAGACGAAATGGGTGAGAGGTAGACAGTCAAAAAATATTCATATCTCAAAAATGAAAAATTGGGTATGGCTGATCTTTGGATATGATTTAGATATCCAGGTCGTACACCATATATCAAAAAATTAAAGAAACCCAGTTTGTAAAAAGAAGGTTAGGGCTAACGCAATAGACCGGGTTCAGAAAATGTAGAAGAAAATTCACAGAATATTTCACTAAATCTAATGCAACAATAAATCAGTTTCATATCTGAATCAATACTTGGAATATTGCTTCAATCACATCTTCACAAATTTCCTAGCTCGCATCCATTTTTCCCCAAGTCTGTTCTTCTAGAAACTATGGTTTATGGTGCCAAAAGAAAAATGAAAACTTCCTGAGAGAGAGAGAGAGAGATCCCCAAAACATAAAACATATCCTCCATTTGAAATGCATGCTCCTCCTCAAATTATGTCTTGAGATTTCAAAAATAAAGTTGAGCATGCATAACCACCCCCAGAATTTCTTCTAGAAGATTCTCCTTTTTTTACTTTCTTACAATTTGCTATTTTTAACCAAACAATAATATTATTGTTTGTTGTAATGGGACCTTATGTCATCTCCGTTCAACAGTTTCCATTGGGATTAAGGCACGCTCAGACCTGTCAATTCAAGTGGAGTTGATGCCTCATACCTGCAACCTACAGCAACCAAAAAATGATCGAACATATAGATGTATATATAATCATACAATCAAACACACCGTGAAAGGAAATCGCAGCATAGCAGGGTACTCACGCATGAGTAATGCAACACTGTTCCTCTCACAAACACACGTCAAACAAGTAACCACATCATGCATAATAATTAGTATCTAATTGACTAAATAAGAAACATCATTAGATAATCATGTGATGCACATAATAAGATTGATCAACATAATCAATTAAGTCCATAAAGTTGTTATACCATATTCATAACTTAAGTAAATATCAGTGTTGCAACAAAGATTATCAATAAAACATACTAACTGTCATATGAAACAACATGAGGATAATCAGGAATGTCACCAACATGAATGTAGTATCTACCAACATCATATAACATACAACATCAACTGTCTAACATACCCTAAATATTCCTATGATTTTACCTTCACTTTCATGCTCCTTAGCCAGTCCACCTGCACATCCAAGGTGAGAATGGAGGGGCACTACACCCACCTTAAAGTGATCGCTCCTGCTTTCCGGTAGTAATCACATTTAAGGTAAGGTTGAAAACACATGAGGGAACAAGAGCTTTCGCAAAGCTCATGCCCCAAAGTGAGACATGCTTACAATTGCCAAATTATTCCCAACAATCACAATAGAAACACATCAATATCATTTGTTAAGAACCATTAATCAACAATATGCATGTATACGAATGATCACGGAGATCAAAACAAATTTCGGTTAGAGAATCTAAGCTAAAATAACAACCAAATCAATATAGAAATAAGGCAACATGTCTTTCAAACAAACTAAGGCTATACTTACGAATTTGGAACCGAGTATAGCCGTGAGGTGATACTTCAGTTATCTCATAACCGAGTGTAACTACAAGGTGAGACAAAAGCATTCCAAAGTGCATAGCAACATATTTAGAGTATTGCAAAGGTTTGTTACAACAATTTCACAACACAATACATGATCACATCATGACACAAAGTGATTCTACTAGTCAAACGTCAATAAAAAATTATCCCTCTCTTCATATATGGACTAGGTCCATTTTCTTGTTTTCTTGTTTTAGGGATGCACGATCCTTATCAGAAGTGTATATTTGTTGTCATCATCCATTGACTAATAGAGCCACAAATACAACAGAAGAATGAAATCATGAAAAATGAGAGAGGAGACAAAAGTGACATAGGACCACAACGTGGAAGGATGCCCCCAAATCACCCTCCACAACATTATGCCCCCAAGGCACCACAAACAATAATTGCAACAAGAGAAGTGTACAAGAATAGAGAAACAAATAGAAGGAATGTCATAGCATACGCGGTCCCCTTGTATCCTTCACCTTACAAGAGTATCAAGGGTCATCCAAGGAGACCTAAACAAACATTTAACACCACACATGAGAACACAACACAACAACATATATATACCTAAGAGGAGGCCAAACTTGCGAGCATCTTGGAGAGTTGTTCCATCAAATGTGGTGGAATGGGTGAGAAATTCATACCTACAGTCGCGTGGTGCTTGATTCACAAGATTTTGTATGTTTGAAATCTTTTGATGCCTGTGGGGAGGTGAATCATTACCTTTTTCGATAGACTTTGATGACTCGTGCATTGTTCTTTTTCTTTCTTTGTTTAAGCATTCTCCTACATGGATAACTTTTTCAGGGTTATCCTTCTCCATCAAGACGTCAACAATCTTTTTATTAAGTAAAGTACTGTGGTTGAGGAGATTAGAGGAGGATGATGATTTCGTGGGATCTTTGTTAGATGCCAAGGTATCATTTGATGAATAAGTGTTTCTCTCAAAATATGCTTCTACATTTAAACAATAGGAAAAACCATGATTGTAATGATAACGGGGCCAATTGTCATAAGCTCCCATGAATTCGGCTAATGTTTCATATGTTGAAAAAGTATCTAATGGGACATTTCCTAGTGGACAGTCTATGTCTATCATCTCAAGATATATTGAATTGATTGTTGGACTTGTTGATATTGTGTTAACATTAAGAGTAGGATGATGGTAAGCTTTGGTAGGCTTCAAAGGATAGTATCCAATATTAGCTGAAGAGCTATGTGTAACAACTTCTAAGGGTACTTTGATTCCTTGTTGTTTTATGCCACAACCATTACCTACGTAGTTACAATTTTTGTAAAGGATTTGAAATCCATGACCATAGAGAGACACCATCTCTTTATAAGAAGGCGAGGCCTCATATGTCTCATATTTTGTAGTGTAAATAAGAGTATTGTCTTTATTTGTTACTAAAGAGACTTTAGGTTCCTTAGTATTTCCAAAGATTTTTTGGATGAGATCGAGGCAACTTTTGATGTTTCAGGGTTAGCAAGTTTATATTACCCCATAAAGCCATGATTAAAATCTAATGAACCCCAATCGTCACCAAGAAGTGCATTCGATGGTGATTTAGAATCTTGTACAACATTATCTATGGCAAGATGTATTTATGAATCAACTTTTAAGTTATCGAGAGGTTTCTAAATGATAGCTTATTTTTGCACCTCAGCTTGTAAACAACTTTCCAGATTCGGGTCCACTTCAATGGTTTGAAGTTTATTTGCACAAATAAACTTTATTGATCAATGAAGGGTAGACAAAACTACCCCCATCGCATGAATCCATAGTCTACCAAGAATGATATTATATGAAAGCGCACTCGGCATGACATGGATAAGGGTAGATAATGTCATAGATCTAGCCTTTACGATTAAAGTTATGGTACCCAGTGATTGTCTACCAATGTTATCAAAGCCACGAATGTTAAGTTTATCCGATTTTATTAAAGATGTGTGAATCTTGATTTTATGTAGCAAATCAATGCCACAAACATTGAGACCCGATCCATTGTCAATCATAGTTCACTTTATCAACTTTTTATTTATTATGACAAGATTACAAGAGGGTAATATTGGTTTTGAACTTCAATTGATGGTAATTCGTGTTGTTGAATCAAAATATCTATTTTTGTTGCATGCATATAGTCTAACAGAGTTGCTACATCATTTGGCTTAACAACAGGTGGTACAATCACCTTTTGTAAAGCTTCTTGGAGCATTATGTGGTATGAAAGAGATGTTTGTATGAGTTCCCATAGAGAGATCTTAGCGGGAGTAGCACAAAGCTGCTTAACAAGGTCATAATCTCGACCAACATTATGAGTAAGACAAGGTGGTTGAGGAAGCATAGGTTGAGAAGTTGGTAAAGTGATCGAAATGTTTGACTGTTGTTTACTTTGTTTATTATTTCATGTATTGTATGTGTGAGCAACCACATTGTAGTTGGGTTGTTGTGACACATTTTGAGACACTTTGATTTTGACTTGTTATATGCTTAGCGTAGTTATAAATGTAATGAAGAGGTCCAGAAGAATTCAGAAGATCTCTTATAGTGAGCACCGGTTTCATTTTTTCTTGAGGCACATGCAAGAACGCAGGTGGACAACTATTTTCGGTTTCACAGGGTGTTCTTGAGATCTTGGAACATAAATTATGTTTACTAATCTTTGAAGGAACGATGGTTTTGGAGTTGCAGTGGAATGTTCCATAGAGATAAATTCATAAAGGGCTTCATCTAGCATATCAGAATCATCACTACTAAATGACTCATCATATGCATGAAAGTTTTGTAAAAAGAGATCAAACATTGTGACATATCCTACTTTATCCAAGGCTTGAAATTCACAATGTCCAATTGTAAATAGTATGAATCTTGGAATCAAGGATGTGAAATGATGCAAGATTACTATGAAAAATCAAATTTCATGAATGTTTGATGCAACTAATGCATGAGAATTTTTAAAACCCTAATGCAAAATTTTACCAAAATGCAAGCTTTTTGAAGGCCTAAATATGCACCTTTTTCAAAATTATGCAAGATTTTCAAATGAATATTGATAAATATGTAATAAATCAATGCAAGATCTTATTTGAATAGTCAATAAGATGTAAATGCTTGAAGCTACTTGTTCACAAAAATGTTTAGTATGAAAAAGGATAATGACAATAACTAGAATATGAACTAGATCAAACTCTTTTCAATATAACATTCAAGGAAAAGGTTGAGCCAAATCACTACCAAATGAAGGAGAACTTAGCTACTGACCTTGAACTCCTATATATTATGGATAAGATTTAACTTAGTCTTTTTCTCAAAACCCTAGGATAACAATGCATTAAAACCCTATTTTTACAAAGATTTGCTTATAATGGAGAATATACGACAGAAACCTAGAAACTGATTGCACAGGGATAATCAGGGGAATGATAAAACCTATCTCCAAAAAGAAGAGGTATCAGAGGACCTCGGTGGTACCACCCATGTCTTGACTGAAGGAATTAGCCGAAGGTGCAAATTGGAAAGTTGCTTTGAATGTTGTCTTGATGCCAGATCCAAACCTAGAAAAGGTAGAAGGACAAAGGCAGTTCCAACCACTTCATTGATGAGGGAATATCCTGAAAACAATGATAATGTGATGATTGAAATGATGAGAAACAAACAATGATATCACCTATGTGATGCGCCCTTAGAATGATGAAGATCCTTCAACTCCTAAGAAAGGATAGATGATAGCTTCATATCTACAACAACACACAAATATGCTCTATAATCACAATGACTGCTCTTGATGCTCTTTACTTCAAATTTTCAAGTTAGCTATCTCCATCTAGGTTAATAATGAACTCAAAAGCACACTTATATATGCTCTCCCCCTTACAATTGACAATTCAAACCAAAAGAGACAACAAGGAGAAACCTCTAGAGAGGTGTAAGGCCGACATACATTTGAATTTGATCCAACCTAAAGGGAGGGACCTGGGCAGTACCACCTTGGTCCTTTAGCCCTGTTTTTGTCTAGGATAAGCAAAATCAAGTGGTCCACACTCAAATTCCATCTTGATGTCGGGCAATTCTGCATCGGGAGAAACATTTTGAATATATAATGCAATTAAGGGACCTAGGAGCCAAACAAGGAGGTAAAAAGACATGTGGGCACTTTTTATTCCCTAACAAGTCCAAGGGTCTTATTTGGAAACTTTTCATTCTAGGTCTTATGGGTCTTACCATGGGTTATCCTCTAATTTACTCCTTGATTGGCTACCAAATCTACTAATAAGTTCCCCTTTCTTTTCTTCTAATATGATCAAAAGAGATATCTTAAAAAAATTTCACTAGTTCCTTAGCCTCTAAAAGAAGAGTATCCAACATACATGAGATGTAACTTTGCTTCTTCATATAATTAATAATGATCTCATAATCTCCCTCCACTCTAAGATGCTTCCAATTCTATTTCATAGTTGTCTTGAGGCCCCACAGCATGGCCCTTTCCTAAACCACATTGTACATGAAAGGAAAAAAGAATATAACTTTGCTCATGCTCTTTCTAGGAAGCCTACTCTATTTCTACTTCTACTAGTTCTACTGATTAGAAGATCTCTATTATGGTAGAATAAGTTAAAAATGCATTTTCTACTAATCTCTTAGATGGGGATGTGAGACAAGATTGATTTGTAGTAGCATATGGTCTCATTCTCTATAAAAATAGAATCTTCCTAGTTCTTGAATCCTGAATGAAGGAGAAGATTTTAAGGGGTTTTCATGATGCATCGTTAGAAAAACACATAAGATTATACAAGATCTATAGGAAAATTAGGGAAAGGTTTTCATGGAAGGGCCTAAAGAAGGATGTTCTCAATCACTTTATGGAGGGGCTAACTATGTATGCACAATTATTTTTCATTCCTTCATATTTCAAAGCACATTGGGTGGTAGATTTCTTATTCAGAGATGTTTAGGCCAATGGATTACATAAAAATATCGTTAGTGATAAAGATAGTAGATTTTTTAGATCCTTTTTGTAAGAATTATTTTATTTGGCTGGGATAAAACTCACTCTTTCCACAAGCTATCATCGACAAATAGATGGACAAGTAGAAATAGTGAATAATTAGGTTGAAGGCTACTTGAGAAACTATGATACAACACTAGCCACCACATGTCCATCAGTATATCTCCATCCATTGTATTTTATGGTTATGATGCATTAACCTTCACTAATTCAATATTCATAGATATCCCGGTGTCAATAGATAGTGAGTTAGTGAAGTATAATTATGACATATTGAGATCACTCAAAGAACACCTCCAACAAGTTCAGAATCAACAAAAAAATATATATGCAAATCAAAACTGCATAGATAGGTCATTTAAAGTGGGAGATATGACCTTCCTCTAAGATTGCAAACCTTATATGCAAACCCCCATCAAAATTAGTGGAATTGAAAATCTCAAACAACGCTTCGATTTCCCTTACAAGATCTTGAGAAGAGCTGGTGAAGTTGCATCTGAGTTGATTTACTAGAATATAGTAGGATTCATAATTTTGTCCATGTGTCTCACCTCACGAGATCCCTTGGACAACATATCACACTACTGGTGGATTTTCCACCATTGGATGATGACCCTACCAGCATAGAAATCACAAGAGCATCATCCAATATTGAAAAGAGAGTAAACAATAAGGTGGTAGGGAAAATCACACAGGCCCTATTGAATCCCCATGATCACATTTGCACTTATTACATTTATCGAACTTAGCAAGGGAGAGGGATTTCAACTAAATCCTCCACATCAAACATCCTCATAATAAATAGAATCATCAACCTTGGCATAAAGAGAAAGTTTGACCTTAAGTACCTTTGCTATCATTCAAGCCTCTCTGCATGCAACTTGTTGTTCCTTCAGTATGTGAAAATACTCGAGGTAGCAATTGAAGAAAGACAAGTCATGCAAATTTTGGAAATATTGATAGAAATATGAAGAAATATTTCCCCACACATTTACTAATCTAGGATGATGAAAATTCAATTAAAAGAAGGTACAAAACCAAAGAGGAAAAGATCATATGTATTAAACCCTAACATGAAGACAAGAGTCAAAGCAAAGTTGGATGATATGTTGCAACTGATATAATCAAGTACATAGAAGATGCTAAATGGATTGGCCCTATGGTTGTGCAACATAAGAAAAAAGTGAGATGAGGATTTGCATTGACTTTAGGGAACTAAATAAGGCTTGTATCCATGATTCCATAGATTTCTTAGTCTTATGGATGTCATTAAAAGCTTTCATTTTATTTCATTCCAATTGAAGGGCTCCTTCACCTTTCCATACACATGTCCCCATGTTCTCTCCATTAGTTTCTCTATAACCATTGCTTTATTTTCTCTTATATTGTCCTTAGTAATTTTTGGGCATTATACTCATGGGATCAACCCTGCAATTATAGACTTGGCCCTTTCATATTCAAATTTTGGCCAACTTCTACCTATTCAATTACACAATATTCAATTTCCTAATGTATGAATCCCAACATTTAAAAAAAAAACAAAATATGAATCACCTAAGAAGGTTTGAAATTTAAAATGCACATTGGGTTATGACTTGCATGTGTGACACCATTCAAAAATTGATTTATATTCACTCCTTTGAGCCACCAAGTCTAGGGCCTAAGTGTGAGAATATTCACTATTTTTGTATCCTCATGCTTGGAGACATGTCAATAAATAAAAGTTGATTACATATAAATTCCCATTGTTTATAGCATAGACTGGAATTAGTTTTCAATTTAAAATATCATTAACACTTGTAAGGAGTGGGTTCATGTGCAAGTTGAAACACACACTGTGTATTTCAACCTGCAATTTTCTTCATCAACATTCTACTATGTAAAGTATTTGTTCTTTTAATGTACAAATCCTAACATTTAAGAGAGAAAAATATGAATAACAACAATGATAAGGGTGAAAGCAAGAAGATGAGTATAGATTTCATGGAAGTGTTCCGCATATGGAAAATTTCCGTTGGAACGAGAGCTCGAGCCTAAACGGGTGCCCATTTAGAAACAGGCACCCATTATGAAATGGATGCTAGTAAATGGAATGGGTACGTACCCATTTGAAAACAGGTACTCATTTTTGAAAAGTATATATATTTTTTTAAAAATAGGCATGTGGCTTCATTTTAACAGCCATAGGCCGTGAAACAGTAGGAGAGGAGATACCAAGAATGGGTACCCACATCACCTGACCCCACCGCCTACCTCCAAAATCTCCTCACCTCCTCCAGATCGGCTATCAGCTGTCCCAAGTTGGTTGCCCATAATTTTCTATTGTTTTTCATTGTTTTTTATTTTGTTTTTGTTGCTTTTTATTATTTTTCACAATCTTAAATTATAAATGTTAAACCCTAAACTAAAAACACTAAACCCTATTTCATAAACTACCTAGGTCTTATAGAACTTCTAGGGTTTCTTTTATATAAGCTTAACAATAAATCTTTAGCAATGATATTTCAAAATCATTTGAAATTTCTATATAGACCTCAAGAACTACTTATACACTATAGCCATGTTCTTAGTCTTCATGCATTTCAATGTTCATGATGAGTCACATAGTCCTAAAACCATTTGTAAAACTCTTTTCATGAGGGCTTAGAACATACAAACACCTTCTATATATTAAATTTGATGGACACTTGTATAAGAATATAAAATTTAGACAATTGTCATAGGTTAGTCCTATGGGTTAAAGAGTCAGGGAGCTATGAGAATGCCCACATTCATATGACATAAGCTATAATAGAAACTTATCAAGTTTTAAGGATTGTCATACCTACCACTAAGAATGTCAAAGTTACCCTAGGAAAACAACTAACTCATATCACTTCATAACATTTTATCAAGTTTAAGGATTGTCATAAAAACCACTAAGAATGTCAAATTTACCCTAGGAAAACAACTAACTCATGTCACTTGATAACCTAGAGGGTTGTTATCTAAGGTCAATTAGGATCACTTAACAAATGTCAAGACCCAAATCATCTAATAGGATTGTCATTAGGATGGGGAACAAAGAAGATAGTCATAACATGATAAGGTAGTTACCAAGGTCCTAACAAAGTTCATTGCACCATAATCTAAATCTTAACACTGCCTCAACATTTATATGACCCAGAAGGACTGTCACATCTAGCAAATCTAATCTCTTGTCCTTGCTATGGACTATTATGCATGATCATCCAAAGTGGTTGTCACTAGAAGAACAGGACCATAGGACTACCACAATAAGGATATAGTTGTGTTGCTCACAACAAGAGAGGACAATCATCTAAAACTAAGAAGAGAAGAAAATTAACAATTAAGAGACTATCATTAACGGTTGTCATGAGCATGTTAATGGACAATTAGTTTTTATATTAGTCATAACACTATCCTATTATTTACACAAAAGAAGATATAGCAATGAGAGGATAGTCATTGGAAAACCTATCTCAGTCCTAGAGTCAAGCACAGTCCCATCACACCACTAGATCTACCCCTTCCAAGGGACAAGCATTTCAACCATACAATGGAAAGAAAATGATATGTATCCTACAAACACAATCATTTGGTCATGTTGTAATCCTCTCTCCAAACTATGCAGGATCATAATGGTGTTTGGATGAGCTCCACTTGGTGTCTGGTAGGTGAAATCAGCAGGTGAGACTACTCCTTAGACAGTGCAAGACGACTAAACGGATCTCACCCATTCATTTTATTCCTTGTTTTTCTCTCTTTCACCATTTCTTCACATGCGTTGTTCTCCTTCCAGCTATTTTTTTGGTGGGTACTCTCCTGAGGTGCCAAAATGGCTAGAAATGTTGTCTCGTGCCATAAAAAAATCACGCTAGAAAATTTTCTAAACTCGTCGGTGTGTCGGAAAAATAAATATAGGGAATGTAATTTTTTGGTATGTGTTTTGGAACACAAAAGAGAGCGATATATTTTGCAAAGCCCCATTAAGAATGTGTTGGGAATTTTGTACTGCAGTATTGTATTGGTACATTCTCCTTATTAAAAACTCCCTTAATATTATCACCTAAAATTTTGAATTTGGATTAGTTACTTTCCACCTACATTAAATGTTATCAATAACTATGTAATAGAACTAATAGCATTTAAAATCATTTTAGACGTGCAAATGATGATTAATTATCACCTTTGCAATTAGAAGTGTTTATGTTGACACTAGAGTTTGCAACACTCATAGCCTTATAGCAACTAAAAAGGTTTCACAAAACAAAGAGAACTAGAGACAACTAAAATCATTATCATAAATAAAACATAAATTAAAATAAAATAAAAACATTAATATATCATCACCATGAATGGTCATGTCCTTTGTGAGAACTCCAATTCCTTTTGAGAGATGAGTATCACAATTCATTGAAGTCTTGATTGTATTTCCATGAATTTGTGTTTCTACTAATAATTTATGATTGAGAAATAATGAATTGTATCATTGGCTTTCATTTTATTCACCAAATGAAAATCTTACAAATTACAAACAAGAAAAGGTTCAATAAAAGATACACTTGCAAATTATAGGGTATTTTCTATGCTACAGCACGCACAAAACCAAAAGGTCAACATGTATACCTCGTGTCACCAACTTGATCTAATAAAGTAGTGATAGATACTAACTCTTCAAAATCCAATCCAAAAGCATAAAGAAATCTTGCTTCACCAAAACTAAAGAAATATGTCAGCCTTGGCAATTCAGATAAAGACAAGAGGAATGAAAGAGCCTCTAAAGTGAAGTGAAATGAAGCAACCATTGCCTTGAAGTTGTCATAGAACTTAGTTTTTACATTTTATTGCTTCACAATTTCCCGAGGAGACTTTTTCTCTCCTTTCTATCATTTTAGACCTATATTTACATGGGTCTAAGATAGTGTCTAGATTATCAATCCAAATGCACAAACCACAATGTTGAATATTTTCAGATAAGACACTCTAGTTCTTGCAAATAGATAAAATGCTTATCACCATACATTCTTGTGTTCCAACCTAACCTATTATACCTACAAAAACCTCTATATCAAAAAACACACAAAAAAAAATGTTATGCTAGTCAACAAAGGCAACTCAAGTGAGATGAATCACGAGCAATATCAAAGGGAAACAATTGTAAGCAATTGTAAAAGTGACTGGTTCCTAAATATTGAGTACGATTTACACTTGGATTGAATCCAAAGGGGATTATATAAAATCAAATATTAGACATATTTTTCATTAGTTGGAAAATCATCAAAACATGTATTACATAGATAATGTAACAATGATTAAAAAAAATCCAATCAATCCATGCGAGCTTCAACAAATTGGCTCAAAAATTTTACTGAAATTTTAAATTTAAAGGAAGTTTATACATAATGTTTACTGATTGGACTATTGATTTGGGACAAAGATTACCAAAACAATCCCTATTTAGGGATGAAGAGAGCCTAAACTTTCCCGTGGCCAGAACCCATATTGAAGTTGTAGGTTAAGATTCTTTAAGAACTGAATTGAGCATAGAGTGGTATGCCATCTACTTAATATTTTGAAAATGTAGGCTTACGGCTCAAATGCTAACCCGTGCTTATAATGACACCCAAATCCAAAGGTTGCGGTTAAATTCTCCAGCAAGGGATCCAACCAACTTAGGGCTCAAACACAAACCCACTAACTGTGTCAACCATCGTCTCGGAAAACAAACAAAAGAAAACACAAACACAGCTGCAAAGCAAACAGTAGACAGAACTACAATGTTCTATATGATATCAATATTTGCCAGGATAAATTTTTGAACCTTGGTAGGAATGTGCTAGATGATTAAAACTTTAACAGTTACAATTACGTAATTGGCTATTTATAAAATATGGGTGATAATAACACCCATCTGACATTGTCATATACAGAAGATGGCTCTAAGAAGTCCACCAAAATTCCTGCAGTCCTAGACTACATACAAAACAAGCACCGTGTTAATACATGTTGCATGCATTGCAGTCAAAATTGAATACCTTCATCTTTCATGATCCAAATATTACCTGTGATAGAGAGACCAACAACATAACCAAATCATACAACACAGGGACCTCCAGAGGTTCATCCAATTTGGCTATCAATATTAACTACTGAAAATCTGATTCAGTCACAGTAAAATATACTTGATAGGAACATTGTTGTAATGTGGGTGTGCGATGCATATACAAAAACGAGGAAAGGCAAAGAACCCACGTCTCCAACCTCCCTTCCATGGAGGGTCAGAAAATTTAGTGCAAGTGACCACATTTTTAGCTAGTCTTAAAATATAGAAATTTAAGCAAATTTTCTGACAAAACAAAACCTGATTTAACAAGATTGAAATGTCTGGACGCATGAGTTTGAGATTGAGACATATTCCACCGCATGAGCGTGAAGGTCATTTGTTGAAGGCATTGCTCTCATTAAAGAGCAACGAAGGAATAGGTATAACATCAAGTTTGCAACGATAGCTTTTCCCTCTGCCATCAAAACCTAACCCTAATGCTACCGTCCCCTCCTTCCTCTTCTCCACTCGCTCATCACGCACAAAACCTAACCCTAACCTCCACATATATATATATATATATACACGTGGACACACTTAATACATTTGTATTTTTTTATTTGTTTTGGTTTTCTATGCGATATATGTATACATATAATATAATTAATATTGTATCATACATCTACATACATTTTTGTTGTGTATTTGTTTATTTTTCTGTTTGTTGTTTTCTTTTCTTTTTGTAGGGTGCACTCCTCTCACACACATATGTATATCTATATATTTATGTATTGGTTCTTTATAGACTTAATACTTATATTAATAAATACTAGTATAGGTGTGTATTTTTAGTTTCTGCCAAAGAAACTATAGGCGAGGCATGTTCCTAACTAGGTATTAATAATTCTTGAGAACTAAATATATTTTTCTATTTAAAAAATATTTACCTATTGCTATTGTATAGATGCAAATATTTTAACAAAACATATTTGAAAAATTATTTTTATTCAATCTAATTGGCAGAAAACTTTCACCCGATAAGGGCAATTATTGCGGATCATCAACGTTTAAATTATAAAGTTTTGTATGAATACTGGAAATAATTTCATGCATTGCTTTCATTTTCTCAAAAATTGTGCAAATATAACATATGCGTTAAACTCCTTAGGCAACCATTCTTCATATTTTTTATGTTCTTGATACCCAAACATTGCAGAATCTAAGGCCATGACTATTTTCAAAAGAATTTGTTTTGTTTATAGGCTGCTATTCCACTTGAAGTTGTGCAAATATTGTTGGCAAAAAAGTCAGCGTCCCCCTTCGGGATTCGTGACATGGCTTAACCGCCTCCCGTTGGTCTTTATCTGGGATGGTAGGGGTTTCCTAAGAGGTGCGCCTTTTGGGAGAAACGGCCAGCTCAACTCCCTACAAGTGGTATCAGAGCCGGGTCACGGGTTCAAATCCCCTCGGGTAACGCTGAGGGGGATTGTTGGAAAAATAGTCAGCATCCCCCTTCGAGATTCGTGACATGGCTTAACCGCCTCCTTCGAGATTCGTGACATGGCTTAACCGCCTCCAGTTGGTCTTTATCTGGGATGGTAGCGGTTTCCTGAGAGGTGCGCCTTTTGGGAGAAACGGCAAGCTCAACTCCCTACAAATGTGAATATAACATTCTTCAGAAATGATCCTTTTGGGAGAAACAGCCAGCTCAACTCCCTACAAACATGAATATAACATTCTTCAGAAATGATGCAAGTTAATGCAATAAAGTTAGGTCTGAAACGAAAAAACCCATGGAGCTTGACCAAATAAGAGGAAAAAAGTATGCTCATATCTGTCATTACGTTATCTACCATCTTTTCAGATAATGCATTTAGGGCATATGTTTATCGGGCTTCATGCCTATAATACTTATTTTTTCTTCTATTTTACTTAATGGAATTCTAATTCTAACTATTCTTCCATGCATAGAAGGATTTTCCTTTCATGTTTCCTTTAGATTCTAATGGGATGAGAATATTATTTTTTGGCCTCTGCCTGTGTTTCTACCAAACTTTGTATGTATCATATTGTTTTCTGGAAACACATTTCTTATTGGTGTTTATTCCATTTCTGAAGTTTTTTCTGGATGTTTTCTCTAGCTCTGAGATGAGCTAAAAGGAACTATTACCATTAACAAAACTGATAATATACACATCATTTTGTTTTATGGATATCTTTATATTTTTTTAATTTTCTCCGACACTCAATAGTAATTCAAGTTGGCTTTTTGCTATTCTCGTTGAATGCAAAAATCTAGTAAGCCAAGCTAGCAACTCTATTTGCAGAAATGGTCTATATTTTGAAGCTATTTTATCATTCTACTATTTCTTTTAGAGGCATTTTTAAAAAGATCGTGAAATTTCTATTAGTTAAATCTAAGCCAACTATTTTTTGACGTTTATTTAAAAATTTAGCCTAACGTAACTATTGTTAATATGTCCATAAAATGTACAACCTTTTAAAATTTATTTAAAATCAGGTTTTTCTTTTACCCTAACCTATAATGCACAATTTAAATAGCTAATATTTTCACATTTACTTTAAACTTAAGTTTTACCCTAACCTGTAATGCACAAACTGAATAGCTAATTTATTCAAATTTATTTTCGAGTTACAGCTTTAAACCTAGTAACATAAATATGGTTGAATTATGAATAAAATGCAAAATCGAAACCACTATCTATTTCACATTTACTTTAAAATTTTACCCTAAGGCCCATATTTCTAAATTGCCAATAAAATGAACAAATTGTAGAGATGATATTTTAACATTTACCTTTAAATTTTTGTTCTAAATTTTTATCTTCCAAGTAAATATTATTAAATTATCCATAAAATGCAAAATCTAAACCACTATGTATTTCTCATTTACTTTAAAATTTTACCTTACTATAAATATTCCCAGATTTTCATCAATAAAGTTTTACCCAAATATAAATATTTCAAAAATTTCAATAAAATACACAAACTAAATAGATAATCTTTTCACATTTACTTTTAATTATAATTTTAATCCCAAAAAATAAATTTAATTAAATTATTAACAAAATGCAAAACCTAAACCACTATTTTTTTAATTATCTATAAAATGTACAACCTGAACATCTGATCTTTAAGCTTTACTTTAAAATTATAGTATTAACCCTAACATAAAAACACGTTAAACTTTTATCATATTTTCTTTTTCATCTTACCCTAACACAAATATTGTTAAATTAACCATAAAATGCACAATCTAAACATATTTATTTAAAAATTTCCAAAACTACAATTTGAGTCATTTTGTGAAAATTATGGTATTAAGGTGCAAAGAACAGTTCCTTATACTCTTCAAAAAAATGGGGGGGATGAACAAATGAATAGAACTATTTTAGAAATGGGGTTTGGTTGTTTCTTGTGTTGCATATATTGTGAATAGAATTCCCACTAAAGCCCTCCCAAATATCACCCCTGAAGAAGCTTGGAGTGGTAGAAAGCCCCACATTAGGTATTTTAAAGTATTTGGATGCATTGCTTGGGCACACGTTCCTGATGAAAAGAGGAAAAAGTTAGAACCAAAGAGTCATAAGTGTTTGTTTGTGGGTTATAGTGAAGAATCAAAGGCTTATAGGTTATATGATTTGACAATAAGAAAGGTCTTTGTTAGTAGAGATCTAAAGTTTGATGAGCTTTCGCAACTTATTCCCACTTCCTCTCACTCTACAATAGCAAATGTTTCTAATTTTTCAGATATTTTAGAAAGAAATGAAGCCAATATTGATGAGGATGAAGTGAGCACTACTGATGATGATAATACTATTGAAAATGAAACTACTAATGCTTGTAATTAGCCATTTTTTACAGGTAGTGATGATGAAGAAGGTGACATTTCAGCTAGACAAAAGACAAGGAGTGTTGAAGAAATATATAGACAAGGCTCAAAGATCCAAGGAGGGAATGGAAGTGCTCTCATGGCCAAAGTATTACAAGTAAATGACCCAATCTCATATGAGCAAGCTAGATGAAAGAAAGAATGGGAGAAATCCATAAAAGAGGAATATGATACATTGATAGAGAATAACACTTGGGAACTTGTACCCCGTCCCCAAGGTAAGAATGTTATTGGTTGCAAATGGGTTTACAAAACAAAATTTAAATCAGATGGTGCTATAGAAAAATTCAAGGCTAGATTGGTTGCTAAGGGGATCAATCAAAAAGAGGGTGTTGATTATGAAGAAACATTTTCTCCTGTCATTAAAGTGAATATAGTTAGAATTATTCTTTCTTTGGCTACAATTCTTGGGTGACATATTCATCAAATGGATGTCAAAAAAACTTTCTTAAATGGAGATTTATATGAAGAAATATATATGGATCAACCACCAGGTTTTGTAGATCAGCAACATCCTAATCTTGTTTGCAGATTATAGAAGTCACTTAATAGTCTTAAACAAGCGCCACGAGCATGGAACGAGAAGATTGACAGGTATTTTCAGCTTCATGTATTTAAGAGATGTAAGTCAGATCCAAATCTTTATGTGAAAAAAGTTCAAGATGATATTCTTCTTGTTGCAATTTATGTAGATGATTTACTCATTGCTGGACCGAATATTGCATTAATCAATGATTTAAAAACAGATCTTAAGAGGACATTTCATATGAGTGATTTGGGTGAACTAAACTATTTTCTTGGATTACAAGTTTGTAGATTACATGATGGATTGTTCATCTCACAATCAAAATATGCTCTGGACCTTTTAGAAAAGTTTAACATGCTTGAATGCAAGCCAGCATCTACCTCATTTCAATTCAGAGTCAAGCTTACTAAAGAATGTATTTCCAAGAGTGTAGATGCCACTTTATATAGACAGCTTGTTGGTAGCTTGGTTTATGTAACTCATACTAGACCAGATATTTATTTTGCAGTCAATCTAGTATCTAGATTTATGCAGGCACCTAAACAAAGTCATTGGTTGGCTGCTAAGAGAATTTTACGATACATCCATGGAACCATACACTTTGGAATCTACTATGGCTATAAGTTTTCAATTTCTTTGGTTGGATTTACCAACTTAGATTGGGGTGGTGATATAGATGATCAAAAATCTACTGGTGGTTATGTTTTCAATCTTGGATCAGGCCCTATTACATGGAGCAGCAAAAAAACAAACAACTACATCATTACCTTCATGTGTAGCAGAATATAGAGAAGCAAAAGAAGCAGGCAAGGAAGTAGTTTGGATTTAGAATCTTCTATTTGAGATTGGTTTTCTATAAAGTTCAGTCGGCACTGTGTATTGTGACAATCAAAGTACCATACAAGTTGCCAACAATCTAGTTTTTCATGCTAAAACAAAGCATATTGAGATTGATGTTCACTACATTCAGGATCTTGTTTAAGCATCTATTGTCAATCTTCAATTTTGTCCAAGTGAAGAACAAGTAGCTGATATATTCACTAAGAGTATGATTGAAGCCAAATTCTTAAAATTAAGACGAATGTTTGGTATGTTAGAGGTGAACATTAAGGGGGGATAGTAGTATAATGTTCCCCTCCTTTGTATTTGCCCTCTCCTTTGTATTCTCTTTGTATTATTCTAGCCAATCTTAAGGGGGGATGTTAGGGATAGTTAAGATTGTCTAGAAAAGGACAAAATATTTCTAGAAGTCTTCCAAAAAATATTCCAGGTTATCTAGAAAGGAAGAAGCTTCCATCTTTTTTAGAAAAGAACTTTCCAAGGAGAAGCTTCCAACTGTTCTAGAAAGGAACATTGTAGGATTTTAGAGTTATCTAGAAAGCCAGAAGCTTCCAGGCTCCAAAGCTTCTGTAGCTATATATATGTGATTAGAGACAGTTGCTGGATATAGCATTTTAGATGTAATGCAAGCTAGATAAATATATTTCTAAGTTATCTAACTCTATTTTGCCCTGTTTTCTCTTAGTCTATTATTGTTGTTCTATTTTTTATTGTCTTGGGGCTGTTTTTTACATGGAAATCCAGAATTTATTTATTGCTAGAAGAGAATGGTATCAAGGAATATGTGACCACTATTGTACCTGTACCTACAGATGCAACACAGTGCTTAGCATATAAGAAGGAAGATGCCAAGGCGAGGAGGATGATTCTTAATGGTGTTAAGGATCATATTCTTTCGCATATTGTAGAGTTATATACAGAGAAGACAATGTGGGACGCCATTCTAAATCTATACTAGAATGCTACCATTAACCGGAAGCTGATTCTCAGAGAAAAGTTAAGGAATACCCCGATGAACAAGGGAGAAGACGTTACAAGTTACCTCGCCAGGCTTAGACTTGTTAAGGATGAGTTGACAGCTATTGGAGATAAACCAAATGATGACAAGCTAGTACGAATAGCCCTGAATGGGTTTACTAAGTAGTGGGATGTCTTTGTTCAAGTTATTAATGGATGAGACACCTTACCGAGTTGGGATCGACTATGGAGTGACTTCACTTAGGAGAAGCTTAGACTAAGTCTTGTCAGTGGAACTAGCAGTAATAGTTAGAAAAGTGATTTGGAATAGGAAAACGTTACCCTAGCAGGAAAAGTGAAAGCGAAGAAGGGGTCTGGCAAAGGATCAAATCCAAAAAGTGAGAAGAAGAAGGACTTATCTAAGATCAAATGCTATGGCTGTCACGAGTTTGGCTACTATGTTAGTGATTTCCCACAAAGGAAGAAAAATGAAAAGAAAGGGAAGAAGCAGACGGCAACTTCAACAAATGTAGATGAGCTTTCTAGTAGAATGGAGGATGAGTTTGCGCTCATAGCTTGCCTAACTAGCTCAACCTCACAGGGTGTTTGGTATATAGACAGTGGGGCATCATTTCATATGACAGGAGTTAGGGAGTACTTCTCCAGCTACAAGAAGGAGAAAATCAAATTCTAGATTCAGATGGGGAACTAGTCCAAGTGCAATCCAGTTGGGAGAAGGACTGTTCTATTTCAGAGGGAGAATGGCAAGCCTATTTCCATTCATGATGTGTTAAATGTGCCAGGCTTGGGCATGAATCTAATTTCCATATCTATCCTTCAGGATAAAGGCTACAATGTACTCTTTAGAGGGGCGCATGTGTTAATCAAGCATAAGGATTGGAAATCACCCATAGCTATTGGAGTTAGGAGCGGCTGACTTTATAGGTTGCAATTTGATACTCCTAATGCACTAGTGAGTAGCAGTAATCCTAGAGATCAAGAAGAGCTATGGCACAGGAGGATGGGCCATATACATCATAGAGCATTTAAATTGCTTCATGAGATAGTGACAGGTGTTCCAGAGGTGAGCACAAAGCATGATGATGTATGTCAGGGATGTGTGTTGGGGAAGTTTGCGAAAGCAGCTTTTCCAAGGAGTGACACCAGATCCAAGGGGGTTCTTGATCTAGTAAATTTAGATATATGTGGACCAATGTCAATGAAGTCTCTCAGAGGATGCGAGTACTCTGTTACTTTTAATGATGATTTCTCCAGGAAGACCTAAATATACTTCTTGAAGACCAAGGATGAGGTCTTCAGTCACTTCCAGGAGTTCAAAGCTCTTGTAGAGAATTTGAGAGGTAGGAAGGTGAAGGTTCTTCAGTCAGACAATGGAGGTGAGTACAAAGGGAAAGAGTTCCAGGAGTTCTGTACCAGGGAAGGAATCAAGAGAGAGTGGATTGTTCCTTACAACTCACAGTAGAATGGGGTTGTTGAGAGGGAGAATTATTCTCTATCGGAGGTAGCAAGGGCTATGTTGTATGACCAAGATATGCCACGTTACTTATGGGCAGAGGCATGCAGTACAGCAGTATACATATAGAACAGGGTTCCACATAAGGTATTAGGCAAGATGACACCAGAGGAGGCATTCTCAAGAAAGAAGCCAGATGTCAGTCACTTCAGGATATTTGGGAGTTTGGCACTTTGTCACATTCTAGGGCCTACACATTCCAAGTTAGATCAGATTGCAGAGAGAGGGTACCTTGTGGGGTACAGTGAGACCTCAAAGGCATATCAATTATTTATTCCAGGGACCAGGAGGATTATAGTTAGGTGTGATGTCAAATTCATGGAGGACAAGGCATATAGGAGGTCCAGAGATTTGCCAGCAGATGATCAAAATGAGCAGCCAAAAGAAGCTCCAAGGATTGTTCAACCAAAACAGGGGCAGCGAAGCACCAGTACATTTACTAGTACAAGCACAGGCTTAGGTGTTGAGAGTTCGCAGAGTATGGAGCAACAGATACAACAAATCCAAGAGATGCATCAAGAAGATATGGAGTTTGATATTTCATCCTCTATAGTTGACAAGAGGAACCATGAGGTTTAATAGACACATAGGGATACTCAGGAGTTTGTGGGAGCTCCTAGGATGAGTAGTAGACAGCAGAAACAACAAGCTAGGTATAATGACTGTGGCATTGGTTATTCAGTTGGTAGATAACAAGCCTTCCAACTATCAGGAGACTATACAGTAACAGGCGTGGCAAGATGTGATGGTTGAGGAATATACCTCAATAGTGCAGAACGATGTGTGGGAGGTTGTACCTAGACCGATAGATAGGGCAGTGGTTGGATCACATTGGATCTATAAGATTAAGCACAGTGTAGATGGTAGCATCAAGAAATACAAGACAAGGTTTGTGGCCAAGGGGTTCTCTCAGAAGGAGGGAATAGACTATGAGAAGACATTCACTCCAGTGGCCAGTTATACTTCTATACAAGCCGTAATCTCACTTGCAGCACATATGGGATGGCAGATCCATCAAATGGATGTCAAGACGGCATTTCTTAATGGTGAATTGGTAGAGGAGGTATACATAGAACAACCAGAGGGCTTTGTAACACACAGCAGTGACACCCACGTGTACAAATTGAAGAAAACTTTGTATGGACTCAAGCAGGCTCCCAGGGCATGGTATGAGCGCATTGATAGATACTGCATTGAAATCTTGAAGAGGTTTGAGATGCAGGATTACAGAGCCATGTCTACACCTATGATCACAAATTGGAAGAAGGTAGACTCATCCAAGGAAAAGGATGTAGACCCCACCTTATACAGAAAGTTGATTGGATCTCTCATGTATTTGGTCAACACTAGGCCAAATATATCCTTTGCAGTAAACTCTCTTAGTCAATTTATGGTTGAGCTGAAGAGAGTGCATTGGACAGCGGTAAAGCATGTGTTGCAGTATTTGTGTGGTAAAATTAAGTATGGGATCATATATGCTCGAGCTGATGTTATCAGATTGATAGGCGATACTGATGCAGATTGGGCAAGTAGTACAGTGGATAGGAAAAGCACTTCAGGGTATTGTTTTAGTTTGGGATCAGGAGTTGTCTCTTGGTACAGCAGGAAGCAAAACTTTGTGGCTCTAAGTTCGGCAAAAGCAGAATACATATCAGCTAGCATGGCAACATGTGAGGCTATATGGCTTTAGAAGTTGTTGGTAGCCTTGTTTGGTCAGAGGGTTGAGACTATGGTGATACACTATGACAATCAAAGTTGCATCAGATTATTTGAGAATCCAGTGTTTCACGATAGGTCTAAGCATATAGACATTAGGTATCATTTCATCAATGATTGTGTATAGTGGAGGATTGTTCAACTAGAGTATATACCTACAGATCAGCAAGTAGTAGACATTTTGACAAAGGCATTAGGGAAGACGAAATTCATCTTCTTCAGAGATAAGTTGGGTGTTATGCAGAACACCTTCCTCGCTAAGAGGGAGTGTTAATTTTAAAGTAGCTCAGACAGGTGTTCTAGTCTCAGGTGATGATTACAAGGCTAGAAACACAACTGGAATTTAATTATCTCCATACCTAGAAAATTGATTTCTCTAGAGACTTCTAGACATTAGGGTTTGTTAGAGTCTAATTAATCTTAGCCATTGATTGAGATTAAATCATGGCCATTGGTTTTCAATGAGAAAATTATAAAAGAGGATCAATGGGCATTTGGAGAGCACAGATCTGAAAAATATTTAAAGTGATAGCAAATGAATAAATTTGCAATAATAGAAAATAGATTTACAGTGAGAGCAAGGGCGCAGTGATAGCATTGGAGACAGCAACAGTGGAATTTTTGAAGGAGAAATTGGGAGAAGAATTTTTGGAGGAGAATATTGCCAGAGCTCTGCTAGTAAGAGGCAAGCAGTTTATGTATCTCTTGATTTGTTGAAAATTAATAAAATTCCTCATCTACAGTACTGGTTTTCCCTTCGAGGTTTTTCCAGGGACAATTTGTCCAAAATATTGTGTTCATTATTTTACATATTTTATTTTTCTATCTCCGTGATTATTTGTGAAGTTGCAGCTGTATTATTTTTCAATATTTGCTTTGAATTAATTTTTGGAGGTCAAATAATCTATATAAGATAGGAGATTAATCATCAATAGCTACAATAGAATTTTCAAAGAATTGTCCATAGAAATACGAGATTTGAATGACAATTTTTATATTTGCGTTTACTTTTTAGTAAAGTTGTGCCCCTAACTTGTAATTTGGATTTGTTTCGGGAGGAGCCGACATGGCTTTGTGATAGCCCTCGCAAGGTGAATTCGATAGCTGTATGAGGCACATTGGGATGGGAACTCCCGTAGAAGATCTAGTCCTTGCAAATCCTCCTGCACTGTTTTTTATTGTTTGATTCTAGAATATATTTTAATAATACATTCTCATTTTACACTTGATTCTGCAGTCTATAAAAGAATTTATAATGCATATATTCAAACTAAGATTACCCTATGCAGTGCCTATGGTTAAGGCAGAAATCTAATATTAAATGTAGAATCCAAGTTTTTCAATTTTTAGTATTCAATGCAAATATTACAACACTGTCAACTCTAACTTAAACCCAAAAATTAACAAATTTCAAGATTATTATAAAGTTATTATATTATCAACATTCTTGCTAAAACTAAGCAAACACAACAAATTAAAACACAACTATTTATGTACATTTTGGTAGAAACTTCGCTACTTTGCAGCTCTTGTTATTAGATTTGTTTTATTTTTGTGTTATATAGTACTTATAATTTAATTGATATTATATTATATCAATATTGTAAGTTTGTGATATTGTATTATATATCCACATATACATTTTTGTTGTGTACTTGATTATTTTTGTGTTTGTTGTTTTCTTTTTCTTTTGTAGGGGGCACTCCTCATATATATATATATATATGCTTTGGTACATGTATAGACTTAATACTTATATTAATACATATTAGTATAGGTGTGTGTATTTTTAGATTTGTTTTGTTTTATGTGTTTTATATGTATGTACTTATAATAATATAATTGATATTGTATTATATATCATTGGATTTATTTTTGTTGTTATATCTAGGTTTATATGTGTGGGGGCATTTTTTGTCTACGCCTGATTAAAATTTTTGTTCTTATTTCATGGGGTTCTCCTTTTTATAGGTTTGGTTTTACCTAATGCAATAGAGAGGGGTCTTATCTTTTTGTTGAAGCCAATCAAAATATATATTGCCCACCCCGGCTGCTAGTATAGTTGTTGTCTGTCGCTCACTGTACTGCCTTTTGGTATGTATCGCCCCCTTCCCGCAGAAATCTAGATTCCAAAGATCCACCAGATAAGAAACTCCATTCTACACTGCTGCTGAGTCATCGGACTCCTCCCCCAATTCTGGTTGTGGATTGCATCAGGGAAATTCTGCCTGAGCTAGGCAGATAGATAGACTCCTTTCACGCTGCTAAGAAAGAGTAGGGAACAAAATTATTAGACCCATATATAGTAGTAGGGTAGCACTCCAGGTACTTAAAGTCCACCCACTACCAACCAACATACATCATTTGGCTGGGTCTTGCCAGTATCAACAACTGGATCGATCCCATGGAAACGGGAACAGCAACTCGCTATGGCTCTTGGTCCAAATAATGTCTGCCCTTATTCATCCATATCCATACACGGTTGCACGTGACAAGATGGGAACACAGTCCTAGACTGAAGTGAATAGATCAGATCGAGAGGTCATTCTGTCCCTTGTCCCCAATGGGAAGAAGATGGGTAATCCGTTTACAATGTTACTCTGATCTGACCCAGCTGGCAAGCAATCCCAATCTGCTTTCGACAAGGGAAGGAGATAGCACTTTGTTTGCTTCTCCACCAAGCACAGGAGTCTGGGGATCGCTGTAGGTTGGTGGCCACTCGAGGAAACTCTGATTCGATCCACTGGCTGGGAGGCACCTACCTCATCCCAATCGCAAGGAGAGGTTCACCATGGTCTTTCTAGGTAAGGAACGGAGACAGTGCCTGGGTGAGGCATTCATGCGCTCAACCTCTCTGCTATGAGATTGAGACCTATCTACAATACGAGAGATCGAAGGCTTCCTCGACTTCCTAAAGTCAATCAAGTTCCCCGACCGGCTGAGTACCCCTAGAGCCCTCTCCCTATCGCCCTATCTATAGCTATTATAGAGAGGTGGGGGGTGCCCCCTACTATGGATAGGGTTGATAGTTGCCCTCACTGACCCCCCTACTATGGATAGGCTACCTCCACCTCTGCCTCTAAAGAAGTAGGGTAGGGGTAGGGGGCGGGGGGTTGAGTGATGAGAATTGGATTGTTCCGTCGAGAATTGGCTCCATACGCCCAACTCTTCGTGCCTTCCTATCTCCATACTTTTGCAGCTCTTCATCTTACTGGATTTGCAAAAGACTCATGTGATAGACTCTCATCATTAGAGAAGTTGATCCAGAATCCATATTCCACTTTGTTTCGCATCCTATGTAGAGTAGATCGTTCAACACTTGCGGCACGAACTAATTTTTTACCCATCGACCCTAGTATCATAGGTGACCGAATGGCCGTCCCCTAGTTACTAGACCAACCTGCTATGATAATTCCATAAACACCTATGTCCAAATCTGATGATACCATACCATAATCAAAAGGTACAACGGCTTGAGCAACCGAACTGGGTATAGATGTCACCACTGGAGCCAGTCTAGAGAGAGATAAATTGGGACCCTTTTGACCCTTGGGACCCTTTTGACGTTGCACGAAAGCAATTACTTTACGTTTGGCTGACACTGAGAAGGCTACTCCTGGTGGAAGTGGTATGATCATTCCAGGTATTTCTGCTAGAATAGCAATGTACGTTTCTGATTTCCTAATCACTAAGGGGTGATCATGCATGAAACGATGTCGACCCAAAGAATGGGACCTATTCTTGAGGGGAAAGGTGATTTCTAAAAGTCAACCCGCCCCCCACCGCTATAGATGCAATTGGGCTATAGCGGACTTAGCCAAATTATTCCGGCTCTTCGAGGTCGAGCCAACCACTATGGATAGGGCATCGATCCCTCTCCTTCCTCCCACCCACGTTAAGAGAGAGGTTGGTGATTTTAGTGCCCCCATGGATCGAAATGTCGGCCCCATGCTTTTGAACCAGCATGGGGAAAGCCCCAACTAAACTATAATTGGGGTGGGTGGGAGGAGGAGAGGTATAAGGCCTAATCGACCCCTACAAGCACTATATATCATGGGTTGGACCCGGTCATTTTTATTGCTGTCTGAGGAAGCTGCCCCCCTGATGAAAAATGGGGTGGGTGGGAGGGCTACCGAGAAACCATTATAGCAAGGGAGGTTAAGTCCGAGGCACCATAGGGGGGAGATATAGGGTGGGAGGCTATGCGGGTGGGTGGGAAACGGCCCCTACAGGAATATATATTATTATGGGAGGATGCCTATGCAGGTGGGTGGGAAACAATAGTTGGGTGGGAAGCCGTAGCCCCCCACAATAATCAGGTGTGGGTGGGAGGCCCAAGGGGGCCCTTACTTCCCACCCACCCGGGTGGCCGGTTAAATTGTTGGCGAACCCCATAATCTTTACTTCGTTCAGAAGAGTGTCTCACCTCGACCGAAAAGATGCCTCCCACCCCCTCCCTATAGCTATGCCCCCCACCCATCCCCTGTCACTGGAAGGGTGGGGGGCTCGAGGGTTTCCTGACAAACCCTCGGCATAGGGGTGGGTGGGAGGAGATAGTTGGGGGTAGATTAATATAAGGTGAGTGGTTAAGTTGTTGCCAAACCCCTGGGAGGTTCCAACGATTCTATATGTAACATGCCAACTACCCCCCACCCACCCGTATAACCCCCGACCCATCCCCACACACGGCGTATAATTGATTAGGTTTACCAAGTTTATCCAACATCAGAGTCAGATTGAGAGCCCCGGTCCTCTTCGGTCTAGGTATAGATCTATAAAGGGCCTATAGGGGCAGAGGTAGTAGTGTGGATCAAGATCCATACCCCTTTTATATTGATATCGATTGGGAGATTCACCGAGGTTTACCTTAACCCTTTGTTCTCAGTCCATTTCCTCCGTCGCTACTGGATGCGTACCAGTCTGGGGAGCCAAGTTGTATTCATTTGTGCTCCCGCACTAGATAGGGGGTGTTTGGCGATGTGTAGACGTTGTCTACTAATCGCCCTCGTGATTCCTTCATTATGCTTAATTCTGATCCGACCCCATCTGCCCCTCCCCCTGCTCCTTCCCCCTCCCTACAACCTATTTATACCACACTAATAGCCCCCCCTTTAAGTTTTAGGGTCGGGGCCCCCAACCTAAGCTATAATGGTTTCTTGGGGACCCCCCCACCATACATAGTTGGGGTTAGGTGGGAGGCCCCTAAATGCCCCCCACCCCGGGCTATAATTGTTCTTAGAGGTGGGTGGGAGAGATAGTTCCAGAAACAAAATGAGCCCCCCACCCAGCCCGGGCGAATAGTAGGGGCCCCCCACTCGGCCCCTTTGGCAGGGGGATATATAGGGTGGGAGGAATAATATAAAAGGAGGCCTTGGGTTGGTTGGGAGATTCAAGTTTGAGGGGCCTACCTTGAGCTAGTTGGTGTTAGCTACTTCCTTTAGGTCTATCTCAGGAGCAGAAGCAGAAGCAAGGGAGCCCCGGGACCCTCCATTGATTGAAGTATACCCTAACCACTTGCGTGTCTCGCGGTAGCTAGATCCTATGCTCTAACTATTGGGGTGACTGTTCAAGCTGCACAGGGGGGCCCCATGAGAGGATTTACCCTTCAGCCAGTCGATAGGGAATACCCCGCCCCATAGCATTTGTGTTCTCCGTTCGACGACCTCGAGACCTGACGAGTCCACCACTCGAGCGCAACAAAGACAAAGGTGGTCGGTTGACCCCATAGCAATTTGAGGAGTGTTGTGGCCTATTTACCACCTAGATAAACCCCCATCCAATCAAGATACCCGGCCAGTTTGGTTGAAGTTCCAGTACAAAGTTCTATCCAAATACACCACATACATGGGAGAGAAGCCCGCAGCATACCTTCTTTGCTCAGTCTGTATCCAGGTGACCCGAGGATGGAGGGGCCTCGAACCAGTAGTTGTTTCCCTAGTCTATATAGCAGTGTTTCATCCCCCTGTTCTAGCCCCACATCTAGTAGTGGAGTGGGGAGCATCAAAAGTGATTTATCTAGTTAAAGAACTAGTTTCCATTCGGAAGCAGGACCCAGGAGCATATCTAGATGCAGGGACAGGGCATAGGCAGGGATAGAGGTAGTAGGAATAGATAAAGGTGGCCTTCATTTTTGCATAGTTTCATATCCAATTTTGGAGCTGAAGGAAGCAATAGCAGGGGCACTCCCATGAGGGGTATGGACAATGGCCGAAGCACCAGTAGTTTTTGGGTAGCGATCCGAGGCGGCAGAGGCATAAGCTATAGTGATGGAGGGGGCAGATATATTGAATCAGGATAGGAACCTAGAAGTTGACCTCATTTACTCAGCAGTGGAGGTGGAGGCAGGAGCAATGGGAAATGGTGGGGGAAACAGTAGCACAACCAATAGCTATCGGGGCAGAGGCTCCTCAAGCAACGGAGCCATATGAAACAGTGACTAAGGCTATGGGAGTGGGGGTCATAGTGGGATAACAGATGGCATCGAGAGTAAAGGCCAAAGCATTAGAGGTGGAGGGAGAAGCATAGATAGTGGTTGGAGATTGAGTCATGGGTCTACCCAACCGAGTTCCAGTTCCAACTATGAAGATAGCGAAGGAATTATATAAAAGAGGGGGTCGACCGACCTTGTTTCTCTAAATTATTCAGTTAACCCAGTGCCAGTTACAGATCGGGACTCAGTATATCGAGATCTAACTATTAGCTAGAGATCAAGTTGACCTAGTCGACCAGTTGACCGAGTTTATTTTATGTGAGCAGTTGATCCAGGATGAGTAGTTCCACCATCATGGGCAAGGGGAGCATCAGTAGCATCATATCTAGTCAGAGATGGAGATTCAGCAATATATAGAAAGGGCTTCTTCTATATTCTATTCTAATTTAGTTGATCCAGTCCAGAAGTTGATGGAGCTGTTGATGGTTGAACAGTCAAAGATATGCCAAGGGAACACACCTACTTATGCCACAGAGACAATCCACCCAATCTGGGAACCCTTGGAAGAGAGGTCTGGGGAACCATGTGGGCGGGCTAGGCAGGGATGGGATGCTGCATTGATGGAGGGATTCATGCTGGGGGAGCGCACTAGCGATGTGATGGCAGGTGAAACACATTGGGATGATCCAAGCTAGGCAAAGGCAAGCTCCTAAACACCACAACCCCCAACTGCACTCCTTGTGATTGTAAGTTACAAGTATTGGATTTTGTAGACTGGAGTTACAGAGGAAGCTTGTAGAAGATAAGGATTTTAGATCTCTGAAGAAAAGCATTACCTGGACAAGCGTTCTAGTGCTAGTGCCCTCTAAGGTTACAGACATAGAAATCATTGTGACAATGACAATCAGCATCTTAAGAAGTCCCAACATCCTGAAAATACCCTACCTTGGACAAGGGCACTAGTGCCAGTGTCCTCCGCATCTTCTATGATGGAAACGGACAGACAATGATCATAAGTGTTGAGAGAAGTCCTAAATTCCCTGAAGAAAACACCACATTGGACTAGGGCGTGAGTGTCAGTGTCCCTAAATATTTCATATCATTAACTTCAAAAAATGGTGAGTAACTAATCCTTGTCTACTGTCTTGGTCTGCGATCATTTGTCGTAATTTATCCATTTGCTTCTGATTTTGCATAATTAGGGTTTTGAGCATATTTGGGCATTGAAGTAATACATTAATTGATATTTTTTGAGTTTCCATGATGTTACGAGTGACACCCAACCTGTAGGTGAATCCTCTTGCAAAAGGTGTGATTCAACTCGGTTGAAATGTCCTTGAATGTTTGTAGTAAAAGGAGGATTTAACCCACACATCCATTGAAATTGAAAACCCCTCCTTTTTACTCCTAAACAAACCCTTTGCTAGATTCTATGGAAATATTTCTTGGATCCAGCAACTTACTATGAAACCCTTCCTTTTAGATCTCAGCTCTATCCTAATTATGGGCATCTGCAAAGGAAATGCCCTCGCTTCACTAAGGCATCAGTTGCAACTAATGCTTCTTCCAACTCTAGTCCTAAGAATGATAAAGGGAAGGCTCCTTTTGTTGTTGGGGTTGCAGACAAGGAGGGATTTACTCTAGTTAAGCCACGTAATAGGGGAAGAGGTCTTAAGAGAACCCTCAAGGATAAAGAAATTAATGGGGTCTTTAATCAGTTTGATGCTTTGGAGGACTTAGTTCATGAGGAGCGAATTCTAGTGGAGATACCTTTTGGGGTTGGGTCTTTGGGGTTAGGATTGTCGGAGGAAAAAGAAAATGATACTGTAAATTTTCCTCTAGTGGGTGTGCAGGATGGTCAATTGGCTATGGAGTTATCCTTCTGGTTACCGATTGTTTTAGAATCAAATGAGGCTTTAGTTATGAAAGATGTGGGTGCTCTAGCTGATCCAACTCCTTCACAGGTGAAGGAGGCTTTGGATGTAGGTGTTACATTGTAAAATGTCCCCCTAGGACTTTTACCTCCTAAGTTTAGTTCCCAGGTCCTTTAGATTTAATCATGCATGTTCATTTTAACTCCCGATGCAAAATCCCTGGAAACCCATGTCAAATGGGGCTAAGGGGACATTGTTGAACTTGATTTTGCTTGAAAATGGGGCCTAGGGCTTGGGCACTCATGGCCTAGCCCTGCCTTATTTGGTTGGGACCTAAATTTTAAATGTCGGTTATGTGATCGTTAAAAGGTTTCGTTGCCGACATCGTAAGTTTGAATTATGAAATCTGTAGCGAGAATGCATATATAAGCATGTTTAGGGTTTCATTTGCAAACTAGAAGCTGATTATGAACTTTTGGTGAACTTACGATTTTAGAGAATTCAAATCATTCATTGTTGCAGAGCATACTTGTCTTGTTATTGTGTTTGTTATGCAGATTTGGCTTCATCTTCTCATGTGTTGAAGGATTTTCATCTACATGCGAGCTACACCTCCGAGGTTATATCTATTTGTGTTAAATCAATCATTTATCAATTTGTTTTTTCATCTATCTCGTAGGGATACACAATCTTTATGCCATTCTGGGGCTTGACTGAGGCAAGCTCCTAAACACCACAACCCCCAACCCCATTCCTTATGATTGCAGCTAACAAGTGTCATATTTTTTGGATGGAGTTGCAAGAGGCTATGACAGAGTGTGGAGATTCTGTATTAGAAGGAAAAAGCAATGCCTGGGCTTAGGCACCTGCCCTAAAGCCCTCCAGATTTGCAGACCTAAAAACCTCTGCGACAATGGTGAAGAGTAGCGAACATTTTCTAGAAATCCTTGAAGAAGTCGCCACCTTGGGCTTGGGCACCTACTCTTTAGACCCTGACTTTTCCAAATCTTGAATATCAAAACCTAATATGTATCTACTCTGAATATTACATCTCTATGTGTGAGCATTTGTTGGGATTCATCTGTTTATTTATGATTTTACATAATTAGGGTTTTAAGCATAATCGAGCATTAAATTAATACATTAATCAACAATTTCTTAATTTCCCTATCATTACAAGTGACAACCAACCTGTAGGTGAATCCTCTTGCAAAATTTGTGACTCAACTTAGTTAAATGTCCTTGAATGTTAGTGGTGAAAGGAGGATATAATCAAACAATCAATCAATCCCTTCTTCCCTATTTTCTTACTAAACATTTTGGTGAACCTGGGTTTTCTGAGCATTGCATCTTGTTGACTATTATACATTAGACTTGCATTCATACATATTGTTTTACATCATTTTACATCTATAGATCTTGAAAATTTTTGAAAAAAATTTCATTCTAAGGCTCGCATTAGGTCATAATTTGCATTAATTTCATTACATTTCATCAAATCTCTAATTTTTACATCAAATATGATATAAATTACATAAATTCATAATACTACAATCTTTGCATTGCATTTTCATGTTAAAATTGCCAGGGTTTGATTAAAATTTTGTATTTTTCTCATAACCTAGTGATTTCAAAAACTAGGGTTTGTACCTAAAATCTTGTTTCAAATTTTACTACTCATATTAGGCACTCATTCAAATCTAATTTTGTTTGTAGTGTTGCATTCTTGTGTGTTTTTGCATTCATATCTCAAAAATTTGCACTTACATTTAGCTAATTTCAACAAAAACTAGCATTTTCACTCAATCATCCTTAAAATTACACTTGCATTGAGCATTGTAGGACTTTAAAATCATTTTCAGATCTGAGCTGAGTTTTTTTTCATAAGCCTCCTCTTAATAATAGTGTAGGAAATTGTTCTTCTACCTTATCTTCCTTATAGGATTTATGGGTCTAATAAATTCAATTTCCCATTTGTGAAAAGGTGTTTGTACTAATATAGGAAATGGTGGCATATCATCTAATGTGGTGGGACTTCCTATCCTCTAAGACACATCACCCATCCTCACATATTAACTTTTCATCCTTGAACAATGTGGGCCACCATAATCCTGCCAACATCACTTTATTGTTGTTCACTCATTGGAGTTATGCCCTTCTAATATCCCCTCACAGGCATATCTTAAGATGTTTTCCCATTCATGCTGAAGCACTACTCTCCTTATAATATCACCTCTTCCTATAATATGTAATTCTCCTTCAATTAAGATGTATGATAGTGACCACTGCAATAGTTTATTGCTTTCATTTTTGGAGATGATCTCTAGGAATTGGCCTATGGATAGTAACTGTGCTACTTCAGTGAGCTCCTCTAGTACTACATTTACTCTAAATAAATTTAAGCTACTCAATTCATCATCAAACTCCTAAAAGAGTAACACCATCTACAAATTTTACCTATTTCACTAGCGTATTCATCAAGTATTTTAATTGCTTGTGGTTGGTAAAGAAATTTTTTAGTGCATAAACCTTTGTTAGAGCCTTTGTTGTTGCATAATTCATTAAGAAACACTAGAGTTGGAGCCTTTGTTATCTAATTTTTAAGTGTATCAAATTCCTCCTAGAGTTGTTCTATCCATTGAAATGTTTTATAGTTTTCTGACTATTCAAGAGGTGGTAGATTCAAAATTATTTCTACCTTCAATGGGTCTACCATCAAGCCTTTCCTACATATAATGTGACCATGAAATGTTCCAAATGGTATCACAAATAAACATTTCTTAAGATTGGATGAGATTTAAAAGCTTTTGTATCTTTCTAGCATCGTGTGGAGTACTTGTACGTGATCTTTAATCAGTTTGTACTAAATACTACAAGTGCATTTTTCAAGCCAAATGGCATCACCTTGTACATAAAAGACCTCCATTTGGTTACAAATGTTGTTTTAGGTTGATCTTCTTCTTGAAGCCATTGGTGAACGATTAGAGCTCCCTACTAGCTATAAAACTAAGACTTCCTCTGTGAACAAACTATGGAAGGGATCATGGATGCAAGCCTTATTTAAATCCCTAAAGTCAATGCAAATCCTCATCTCGCTTTTTTCTTATATTGCACAACCATAGGGCCAATCCATTAGCATCTCCTATCGACTTGATTATATCAGTTGCCAACATATCATCCAAGTTTGCTTTGACTCTTGTCTTCATGTTAGGGTTTAATATATATGTTCTTTTCCTCTTTGGTTTTGTACCTTCTTTTAATTGAATTTTCATCATTCTAGATCCCTCCTTAATGCCTCTACGATAAGTAAATGCGTGGGGAAATATTTCTTCATATTTCTATCAATATTTCCAAAATTTACATGACTTGTCTCTCTTCAATTGCTACCTTGAGTATTTTCACATACTGAAGGAAAAACAAGATTGCATTCACAGAGGCTTGAAGGATAGCAAAGGTACTTAAGGTTAAACTTTCTCTTGATGCCAAGGTTGATGATTCTATTTATTATGAGGATGTTTGATGCGGAAGATTTAGTTGAAATCTCTCCTCTTGCTAAGTTCGATAAATGTAATAAGTGCAAATGTGATCATGGGGATTCAATAGGCCCTGTGTAATTTTCCCTACCACCTTGTTGTTTTCAATATGCTACTACAAATAAATCTTGTCTCACATCCCCATCTAAGAGATCAGTAGAAAATGTATTTTTAACTTATTCTGCCATAATAGAGATCTTCCAATTAGTAGAACTAGTAGTAGAAATAAGACCCTTGGACTTGTTAAGGAGTAAAAAGTGTCCACATGTCTTTTTACCTCCTTGTTTGGCTCCTAGGTCCCTTAATTGCATTATATCTTCAAAACATTTCTCCCGATGCAGAATTGCCCGACACCAAGATGGAATTTGAATGTGGACCACTTGATTTAGCTTATCCTAGACATAAACAGGACTAAAGGACCTGGGTGGTACTGCCCAAGTCCCTCCCTTTAGGTTGGATCAAATTCAAATTTACTGGTGTGAGCCTTAGGCGTAATTTAATAAAAACCACCTGAAATAACATAAAATAAAATATTAAAATTAAATATATATATATATATATATATATATATATATATATATATATATATATATATATATTCTATACATTTAGTTCTCCTCAATTTTTTTCCAGCTTCTTATGTTAAATTGAAGACCAAATTCCTTGTATTAAACTCAATAAACTAACATTGGGGGTGATTTTGTTGAAAAATTATTGCTCAAACCAAGAGCTGATTTTAAAGAGTTACGCCTAGTATGTAATATAAGGAACCCTAAAGTCAATAATATCATACAGACGAACACTCATTTTCATTTTTTATTTATGCCTGCAAAAATATCATACATGACGTCCCTCCATTGATGCATTAAATACTGCTCCTTCAATGCGCTGCTCTTTATTTTCTTGACTTTTGTATTCATTTTTTTATCCCTTTTTTTTGCACTCTTATTATTTTTTATTGCTTCTTGTAGAGTAACGATCTTCTTGATATTTTTGTCCAAGAAAGATAAGGGGATGAGCACCACCAAGGGTTTTGAATGTTTAGTTAGACTTCCCTTTTGCTCAAAAGGAATGGGGAAGGTCTACATGCAAGCTTCTATTAGGTATTTTAGGTTTGAGTACTTACTTTTTTAAAACTCAACATTTTGGTTCACTAAGACTGGGATTAGTATAAAGCTAAGAGCTTGGCTTCAATTTAAACTTATTGGTAAATTTCAAGAGGAATGATTGGCAATAAAGATGATCATAAAGAATCTTAAAGGGTCAACCTATATCTAAGCAACCTTAGACTCCTCAGATAAAAATCAAAAAGAGCATGTCACTCACTAATGCATGGTGGAACAAAATGAAGAATGCAAATTTTGTTTTTTCTTTATTCAAATTTTGTACTTTTTTATAGATTTTTTGGATTTTGACATTTTATGATTTTATGGAGTTTCTAGATACTTAAGTCTTCACCTTCCATTGTGCATAAGAGGTAAGCATCATTTTTTACATCTTCCTTAACTGCGTGTGGACTTATATAATTTGGTCTAAACTTCACTTGGAAGTATTTGCAAGGACACACAAAGACTCGGTATAAAAATGTCTTTGAACTCAGTGAGAAGTTTTGTGCACTCATATATTTCATTGTTTGATAATTTGCCCCTAGCCTTGTCATTTTTTGTTCTTGTAAAGTTTCATCAGTTTTGAAATTTTGTGGGGCAATTTGAATTGATGATGACATTTAATCATCTTCTATTCACATTTTCCATATGTGGGGTTGGTCATATTGCCACACGATTCTCTTCACCTGCATGTGGACTTTACTATTCCATGGATTTCATATTTCACCAACCATATGTATGCCTTGGCTATGGCGACCACCAAGGGTTGCACATCGGCACCCCACCTAGTAGGCACCAAGTTGAAGTAAACAAAGTGAGGCAAAGTTGTGGAAGTTTGGATGCTTAATAATCGTATACCAATGCATCAAGAGATTTGTCCATGTCACCAATATTATATTTTTTATCTTTATTTCCATTTCTTAACACAACTTAACTTCGTGTTGTCATAAATATATACCTTTCAAACAAGAGCAAGCATGCCTTTATGATATAATTCCAATAATTTTTTATTCTAATGTGTAGGAACAAAAAAAAAACAAGAAAAAAACTCATTGGAGGCTCATTTGGCAGAAGCAAAGGAAATTGGGGATCACATTCCAAATAAAATTTAAGTTGTTACAAAACATGTTTTCAATTGATTATAAACAAATATGTAAAACAAGCATTTCATATGCATTTCAAAACTATATTTCAAAATTTTAAATTAAATAGCACTTTGGGACATTTGTTTCTTACAATTATTAAAATAATATAACAAATAAAAGTAATACTATAAAAATAATATTCTTTTCACCAAAAAAAAATAAAAAATTAATGCACGTATTTTAAATATTACTTTATAAAATAAAAATAATGTATCTTCTATGCACAAATTGAATTATACTATGTAACATTGTAATTGCATATAATATTCTATTGGCCTAACCCTTGCACCTTCAATTGGTTGAGTCAAACAATTTTCTTATGACAATTATCCATTCAAAGGTGCCCTTAAAATACTATGACATATCTTAGTATAAGTAAAATTATATATAAACCAAATATAAAATTTGACAGTTTGTCCAAAATCTCTCCTTTCATGTGATACATGTTTTTAAAATGTTGATTGTAATTTACAGAAAAAATGCCTTAATAGAACCATATGACCATCAAATTTAAGCCTTGGGCATAACAATTGCACCTCCTTTGGTTGCAAGTGCTAGTAATACTATTATTGATATATGGTTAGGACTAAGAAGTAGGATTTCATGTACTCTGTCATTTCTTTTTTAAGGGATTACTCCAATTGTGGTGAGTTTCTATTTTAATATTGGAAAAAATTTAATTTGAGAGTGTTTCTGGATTCAACTATGTATGTTTTTGTTTCAACGTTTTGAATCATACTCAATGATCCGTCATCCGGAAGAGGAGAGTTGAAGATTAGATGGTAGAATTGAGCTTTATAAAGCAGTTAGAGTAAGAAATGAATGAAAAATTAAGGGCACGAGGTGAGGAGAGAAAAATAAAAATAAAACAAAAAACAAGAGAGGAGAAAGATACGAGAAAATTAGTGATAAAACAGGGCATTGGAGCAACCATACAAACACACAAACCAAGAAAAGCTAAAATTTTAAAATTACTAATACTAATACAAGTACAAATATATAAATACATACAGAAGCACATGTAAATGCATATAAGAAAATATTTAATTTAAACCTATAAATACATATATCCCCACACCCCAAGTATAATATACTATATTAAAAAGACAAATAAATGGAAAAAATACAAACAACTAAATAAAACAAACCTTTAGTAGGCATGAGTTTTCCACAATCCATGAATTAAGTATAGAGAGTGCTTCTGGATTAAACTGTGTATGCTTTTGCAAAACAAACCTTTGTAAAACAATTAAAGTCAAGACCTAAATATACATAAAATAATAAGGGATGAGGAAAAAAGGCTAAAACACATTTATATACATGAACAACCAAATGTATAAAATTTGCAAACAAGTGAAAGAAGCAAACAAGAAAACAAAAAGATAAGACCCCTATCTACTACATTAGGCAAAACCAAACCTATAAAAAGGAGAACGCCACGACTAAGAATGAAAATTTTAATCCGGCATAAACAAAAAATGCCCACACACATATTAACCTAGACATAACAACAAAAATAAATCAGATGATATATAATACAAATAGAAAAATAAACAAATACACAACAAAAATGTATGTAGATATATGATACAATATTAATTATATTATATGTATAAATATATTGTATAGAAAACCAAAACAAATAAAAATATACAAGTGTAGGTATAAATATATAAATTTATGTATGAAGTGTATACAAATACCTATACCTATATATAAATGTAAGTAACGGTGTGTATATATATATGTGTGGAGGTTAGGGTTAGGTTTTGTGCGTGATGAGCGAGTGAAGAAGAGGAAGGAGGTGAGGGTGGCAAAGGGAAGGTTAGGGTTAGGTTTTGATGGCAGAGGGAAAAGCTATCGTTGCAAGCTTGACGTTATACCTATTGCAGGGCCAAACATTTTTACAAGCAGCGGAGTGCGGTGGATATGTCAGTGTTTCGAAAGTGTTACGCCATCATCTGCAACAAACAGAATGGCCGCGAATGTCGTAGCAGAAATGGAGGCTGCAGATCGATGGCGTTACGCTTTTGAAACAGGACATATCCACGGCCCCACGCTGCTCCTATTCCTTCGTTGCCCTTTAATGAGAGCAATGCCTTCAACAAATGACCTTCACGCTCATGCGGTGGAATATGTCTCAATCTCAAATTGATGCGTCCAACACTTCAATCTTGTTAAATCAGGTCTTGTTTTGTCAGAAAATTTCTATATTTTAAGACTAGCTGAAAATGTGGTCACTTGCACTAAATTTTCTGACCCTCCATGGAAGGTATGTTGGAGAGGTGGGTTCTTTGCCTTTTTTCGTTTTTGTATATGCATCACACACCCACATTACAACAATGTTCCTATCTAGTATGTTTTACTGTGACTGAATCAGATTTTCAGTTGTTAATATTGATAGCCAACTTGGATGAACCTCTGGAGATCCCTGTGTTGTATGATTGGGTTATGTTGTTGGTCTCTATCACAGGTGATATTTGGATCATGAAAGGTGAAGGTATTCAATTTAGACTCCAATGAATGCAACATGTATTAACACAGTGCTTGTTTTGTATGTAGTCTAGGACTGCAGGAATTTTGGTGGACTTCTTAGAGCCATTTTCTGTATATGACAATGTCAGATGGGTGCTATTATCACCCACATTTTATAAATAGCCAATTACGTAATTGTAACTGTTAAAGTTTTAATCATCTAGCACATTCCTACAAAGGTTCAAAAATTTATCCTGGCAAATATTGGTATCATATCAAACATTGTAGTTCTGTCTACTGTTTGCTTTGCAGCTGTGTTTGTGTTTTCTTTTGTTTGTTTTCTGAGACAATGGTTGACACAGTTAGTGGGTTTGTGTTTGAGCCCTAAGTTGGTTGGATCCCTTGCTGGAGAATTTAGCCCCAACCTTTGGACTTGGGTGTCATTATAAGCACGCGTTAGCATTTGAGCCCTAAGCCTACATATTCAAAATATTAAGTAGATGGCATACCACTCTACGTTCAATTCAGTTCATAAAGAATCTCAACCTACAACTTCAATATGGGTTCTGGCCACGGGAAAGTTTAGGGGCTCTTCATCCCTAAATAGGGATTGTTTTGGTAATCCTTGTCCCAAATCAATAGTCCAATCAGTAAACATTATGTATAAACTTCCTCTAGATTTAAAATTTTAGTAAAAGTTCTTAGCCAATTTGTTGCAAGTTTGCATGGATTCATTGGAATTTTTTAATCATTGTTATCTTATCTATGTAATATATGTTTTGATGATTTTCTGACTAATGAAAATTATGTCTAATATGGGATTTTATATAATCCTCTTTGGATTTAATCCAATTGTAAATTGTACTCAATATTTAGGAACCATTTAGCTTTACAATTGCTTACAATTGTTTCCTTTTGACATTGCTGGTGATTCATCTCACTTGAGTTGCCTTTGTTGACAAGCATAACATTTTTTTGTGTGTGTATTTTGATATAGAAATTTTTGTGGGTATGATAGGTTAGGTTGGAACAAAAGAATGTATGGTGCTAAGCATTTTATCTATTTGCAAGAACTAAAGTGTCTTATCTGAAAATATTCAACATTGTGGTTTGTGCATTTGGATGGCTAATCTAGATACTATCTTAGACCTATGTAAATATAGGTCTAAAATGGTAGAAAGGAGAGAAAAAGTCTCCTCGTGAGATTTTGAAGCAATAAAATGTAAAAACTAAGTTCTATGACAACATCAAGACAATGGTTGCTTCATTTCACTTCACTTCACAGGCTCTTTCATTCCTCGTCTATCCAAATTGCCAAGGCTGACATATTTCTTTAGTTTTGGTGAAGTAAGATTTCTTTATGCTTTTGGATTGGATTTTGAAGAGTTAGTATCTATCACTACTTTATTAGATCAACTTGGTGACACGAGGTACACATGTTGACCTTTTGATCTTGTGCATGTTGTAGCATAGAAAATACCCTATAATTTACAAGTGTATCTTTTTATTGAACCTTTTCTTGTTTGTAGTTGTAAGATTTTCATTTGGTGAATAAAATGAAAACCAATGATACCATTCATTATTTCTCATATTTTTAGACTTCAAATCATAAATTATTAGTAGAAACCCAAATTCATGGAAATGCAATCAAGACTTCAATGAAACCATAGCCAACCCCCACTCAATCACACCCTCCTAGGCCTCTAGAAACCATTTCCCCAAATGACACAAACACTTGACACCATTAAAACACAATGGTCACACATCACATTCACTTTCCAATGCACATCATAAACCAAGATCTCACAAATGCAACATATGGTCTGATGCACTAATAATGGGTCTTAAAGAATGCAACATTAATTCCAATCATGGTCAATCATCCAACAAACATAAACTGAATCTATCTCAACAATGCAGAACAATATTATTCTAACTACTAGTAGCAATTACTAATATGATCAAATGATATAAGTGTCCATGAGTATCAATATTTTAACTAATAATTCTCAAGACTTATTTTAATTTCATTTAATTAAAATAATTGCGAACAACATGCAAATGAATACAAATTAAACACAACAATTATTTACACTATTTACACTTATGTAGATTTCATTTATAATCTAGACAATTTTATAAATACTATTAAATATAACTGTATAAGCAAGGCTAAAATCCTATAATATTAGAATGCTATAAATATCTTACACTAGTTAGAATCACAAGATACAAAACCCAAAGCTACAATGAAAGAACCTTGTTCTAAGTTTAGCTTGAGAGGAAAGAAATATAGAAAAACAAAACATTCCTATAGATCTAATATCTTCATCAAATCTACCACACTTTTAACCACATGAATATGATAGGATCAGCACAAAATGAATTTGTTGAGAAGGCTTTAGAAGCTACCAACAATGCAAAATGTGAAAGGATAGACAGGGCACATAGACTGATTGGTAGAATGCCTCAAAGAGAGTCATGTGATGGAAAGCAATGATCATAGGATATGCACAAAATGAATTTGTTGAAAAATCTCAAAAGAACCTAGTTTGAAAATATAGAGTTATTGGTTGCGCAACTAATTGTTTTAACAGAGACGAAATGGGTGAGAGGTAGACAGTCACAAAATATTCATATCTCAAAAATGACAAACTGGGTATGACTAATTTTCAGATATGATTTAGATATTCAGGTAATGCACCATATATAAAACAATTAGAAAAACTCAGTTCTTAAAATAAAGTTATGGCTAACGCAACAGATTGCTAAAACAGAGACGAAATGGGTGAGAGGTAGATAGTCACAAAATATTCATATCTCAAAAATGAGAAACTGGGTAGCACTCATTTTTGGATACAATTTAGGTATTCAAGTTGTACACCATATATAAAACAATTAGAGAAACCCAGTTTGTAAAAATAAAGTCATGGCTAACACAATAGACTACTAAAACAGAGACGAAATGGGTGAGAGGTAGACAGTCACAAAATATTCATATCTCAAAAATGATAAACTGGGTATGGCTGATCTTCGGATATGATTTAGATATCCCGGTCGTACACCATATATCAAAAAATTAAAGAAACCCAGTTTGCAAAAATAAGGTTAGGGCTAACGCAATAGACCGGGTTCAGAAAATGTAGAAGAAAATTCACAGAATATTTCACTAAATCTAATGCAACAATAAATTAGTTTCATATCTCAGTCCATACTTGGAATATTGCTTCAATCACATCTTCACAAATTTCCTAGCTCGCATCCATTTTTCCCCAAGTCTGTTCTTGTGGAAACTATGGTTTATGGTGCCAAAAGAAAAATGAAAACTTCCTGAGAGAGAGAGAGGGAGAGATCCCCAAAACATAAAACATATCCTCCATTTGAAATGCACGCTCCTCCTCAAATTATGTCTTGAGATTTCAAAAATAAAGTTGAGCATGCATAACCACCCCCATAATTTCTTCTAGAAGATTCTCTTTTTTTTACTTTCTTACAATTTGCTATTTTTAACCAAACAATAATATTATTGTTTGTTGTAATGGGACCTTATGTCATCTCCATTCAATAGTTTCCATTGGGATTAAGGCACGCTCAGACCTGTCAATTCAAGTGGAGTTGATGCCTCATACCTGCAACCTACAGCAACCGAAAAATGGTCGAACATATAGATGTATATATAATCATACAATCAAACACACCGTGAAAGGAAATCGCAGCATAGCAGGGTACTCACGCATGAGTAATGCGACACTATTCCTCTCACAAACACACATCAAACAAGTAACCACATCATGCATAATAATTAGTATCTGATTGACTAGATAAGAAACATCATCAGATAATCATGTGATGCACATAATAAGATTGATCAACATAATCAATTAAGTCCATAAAGTTGTCATAACATATTCATAACTTAAGTAAATATCAGTGTTGCAACAAAGATTATCAATAAAACATACTAACTGTCATATGAAACAACATGAGGATAATCAGGAATGTCACCAACATGAATGTAGTATCTACCAACATCATATAACATACAACATCAACTGTCTGACATACCCTAAATATTCCTATTATTTTACCTTCAATTTCATGCTCCTTAGCCAGACCACCTGCACATCCAAGGTGAGAATGGAGGGGCACTACACCCACCTTAAAGTGATCGCTCCTGCTTTCCGGTAGTAATCACATTTAAGGTAAGGTTGAAAACACATGAGGGAACAAGAGCTTTCGCAAATCCCATGCCCCAAAGTGAGACATGCTTACAATTGCCGAATTATTCCCAACAATCACAATAGAAACACATCAATATCATTTGTTAAGAACCATTAATCAACAATATGCATGTATACGAATGATCACGGAGATCAAAACAAACTTCGGTTAGAGAATCTAAGCTAAAATAACAACCAAATCAATATAGAAATAAGGCAACATGTCTTTCAAACAAACTAAGGCTATACTTACGGATTCAGAACCGAGTATAGCCGTGAGGTTATACTTCAGTTATCTCATAACCGAGTGTAACTACAAGGTGAGACAAAAGCATTCCAAAGTGCATAGCAACATATTTAGAGTATTGCAAAGGTTTGTTACAACAATTTCACAACACAATACATGATCACATCATGACACAAAGTGATTCTACTAGTCAAACGTCAATAAAAAATTATCCCTCTCTTCATATATGGACTAGGTCCATTTTCTTGTTTTCTTGTTTTAGGGATGCACGATCCTTATCAGAAGTGTATATTTGTTGTCATCATCTGTTGACTAATAGAGCCACAAATACAACAGAAGAATGAAATCATGAAAAATGAGAGAGGAGACAAAAGTGACATAGGACCACAACGTGGAAGGATGCCCCCAAATCACCCTCCACAACATTATGCCCCCAAGGCACCACAAACAACAATTGCAACAAGAGAAGTGTACAAGAATAGAGAAACAAATAGAAGGAATGTCACAGCATACTCGGTCCCCTTGTATCCTTCACCTTACAAGAGTATCAAGGGTCATCCAAGGAGACCTAAACAAACATTTAACACCACACATGAGAACACAACACAACAACATATATATACCTAAGAGGAGGCCAAACTTGCGAGCATCTTGGAGAGTTGCTCCATCAAATGTGGTGGAATGGGTGAGAAATTCATACCTGCAGTCGCGTGGTGCTTGATTCACAAGATTTTGTATGTTTGAAATCTTTTGATGCCTGTGGGGAGGTGAATCATTACCTTTTTCGATAGACTTTGATGACTCGTGCATTGTTTTTTTTCTTTGTTTGTTTAAGCATTCTCCTACATGGATAACTTTTTCAAGGTTATCCTTCTCCATCAAGACGTCAACATTCTTTTTATTAAGTAAAGTACTACGGTCGAGGAGATTAGAGGAGGATGATGATTTCGTGGGATCTTTGTTAGATGCCAAGGTATCATTTGACGAATAAGTGTTTCTCTCAAAATATGCTTCTACATTTAAACAATAGGAAAAACCACGATTGTAATGATAATGGGGCCAATTGTCATAAGCTCCCATGAATTCAGCTAATGTTTCATATGTTGAAAAAGTATCTAATGGAACATTTCCTAGTGGACAGTCTATGTCTATCATCTCAGGATATATTGAATTGATTGTTGGACTTGTTGATATTGTGTTAACATTAAGAGTAGGATGATGGTAAGCTTTGGTAGGCTTCAAAGGATCGTATCCAATACTAGCTGAAGAGCTATGTGTAACAACTTCTAAGGGTACTTTGATTCCTTGTTGTTTTATACCACAACCATTACCTACGTAGTTACAATTTTTGTAAAGGATTTGAAATCCATGACCATAGAGAGACACCATCTCTTTATAAGAAGGCGAGGCCTCATATGTCTCATATTCGTACTGTAAATAAGAGTATTGTCTTTATTTGTTACTAAAGAGACTTTAGGTTCCTTAGTATTTCTAAAGATTTGTTGGATGAGATCGAGGCAACTTTTGATGTTTCAGGGTTAGCAAGTTTATATTACCCCATAAAGCCATGAGTAAAATCTAATGAACCCCAATTGTCACCAAGAAGTGCATTCGATGGTGATTTAGAATCTTGAACAACATTATCTATGGCAAGATGTATTTATGAATCAACTTTTAAGTTATCGAGAGGTTTCTAAATGATAGCTTATTTTTGCACCTCAGCTTATAAACAACTTTCCAGATTCGGGTCCACTTCAATGGTTTAAAGTTTATTTGCACAAATAAACTTTATTGATCAATGAAGGGTAGACGAAACTACCTGCATGGCATGAATCCATAGTCTACCAAGAATGATATTATATGAAAGCGCACTCGGCATGACATGGATAAGGGTAGATAATGTCATAGATCTAGCCTTTACGATTAAAGTTATGGTACCCAGTGATTGTCTACCAATGTTATCAAAGCCACGAATGTTAAGTTTATCTGATTTTATTAAAGATGTGTGAATCTTGATTTTATGTAGCAAATCAATGCCACAAACATTGAGACCTGATCCATTGTCAATCATAGTTCACTTTATCAACTTTTTATTTATTATGACAAGATTACAAGAGGGTCATATTGGTTTTGAACTTCAATTGATGGTAATTCGTGTTGTTGAAACAAAATATCTATTTTTGTTGCATGCATATAGTCTAACAGAGTTGCTACATCATTTGGCTTAACAATAGGTGGTACAATCACCTTTTGTAAAGCTTCTTGGAGCATTATGTGGTATGAAAGAGATGTTTGTATGAGTTCCCATAGAGAGATCTTAGCGGGACTAGCACAAAGCTGCTTAACAAGGTCATCATCTCAACCAACATTATGAGTAAGACAAGGTGGTTGAGGAAGCATAGGTTGAGAAGTTAGTAAAGTGATCGAAATGTTTGACTATTGTTTACTTTGTTTATTATTTCATGTATTGTATGTGTGAGCAACCACATTGTAGTTGGGTTGTTGTGACACATTTTGATACACTTTGATTTTGACTTGTTATATGCTTAGCGTTGTTATAAATGTAATGAAGAGGTCGAGAAGAATTCAGAAGATCTCTTATAGTGAGCACCGGTTTCATTTTTTCTTGAGGCACATGCGAGAACGCAGGTGGACAACTATTTTCAGTTTCACAGGGTGTTCTTGAGATCTTGGAACATAAATTGTGTTTACTAATCTTTGAAGGAACGATGGTTTTGGAGTCGCAGTGGAATGTTCCATAGAGATAAATTCATAAAGGGCTTCATCTAGCATATCAGAATCATCACTACTAAATGACTCATCATATGCATGAAAGTTTTGTAAAAAGAGATCAAACATTGTGACATATTCTACTTTATCCAAGGCTTGAAATTCACAATGTCCAATTGTAAAAAGTATGAATTTTGGAATCAAGGATGTGAAATGATGCAAGATTACTATGAAAAATCAAATTTCATGAATGTTTGATGCAACTAATGCATGAGAATTTTTAAAACCCTAATGCAAAATTTTACCAAAATGCAAGCTTTTTGAAGGCCTAAATATGCACCTTTTTCAAAATTATGCAAGATTTTCAAATGAATATTGATAAATATGTAATAAATCAATGCAAGATCTTATTTGAATAGTCAATAAGATGTAAATGCTTGAAGCTACTTGTTCACAAAAATGTTTAGTATGAAAAAGGATAATGACAATAACTAGAATATGAACTAGATCAAACTCTTTTCAATATAACATTCAAGGAAAAGGTTGAGCCAAATCACTACCAAATGAAGGAGAACTTAGCTACTGAACTTGAACTCCTATATATTATGGATAAGATTTAACTTAGTCTTTTTCTCAAAACCCTAGGATAACAATGCATTAAAACCCTATTTTTACAAAGATTTTCTTATAATGGAGAATATACGACAGAAACCCAGAAACTGATTGCACAGGGATACTCAGGGGAATGATAAAACCTATCTCCAAAAAGAAGAGGTATCAGAGGACCTCGGTGGTACCACCCATGTCTTGACTGAAGGAATTAGCTAAAGGTGCAAATTGGAAAGTTGCTTTGAATGTTGTCTTGATGCTAGATCCAAACCCAGAAAAGGTAGAAGGACAAAGGTAGTTCCAACCACTTCCTTGATGAGGGAATATCTTGAAACTGTCTTCAAATCCTAAAACCTTGATCTGTATTTAGTCTTCCTATAGCTCTATATTTTCTAAATCTCACTCCTGTAACCTGCACATAAGAAGATAAAAGAGGGTTTGGGGATTATGGTGTTTAGGGGCTTGCCTCGGTCAAATCCCAGAATAGCGTTCAAGCTTCTCAACACCATTTGATTAATAGAGAGTGCTTACCCTCATGGGGCATAGGATGAAAACAATGATAATGTGATGATTGAAATGATGAGAAACAAACAATGATATCACCTATGTGATGCGCCCTTAGAATGATGAAGATCCTTCAACTCCTAAGGAATGATAGATGATAGCTTCATATCTGCAACAACACACAAATATGCTCTATAATCACAATGACTGCTCTTGATGCTCTATACTTCAAATTTTCAAGTTAGCTATCTCCATCTAGGTTAATAATGAACTCAAAAACACACTTATATATGCTCTCCCCCTTACAATTGACAATTCAAACCAAAAGAGGCAACAAGGAGAAACCTCTAGAGAGGTGTAAGGCTGACATACATTTGAATTTGATCCAACCTAAAGGGAGGGACCTGGGCAGTACCACCTTGGTCCTTCAGCCCTGTTTATGTCTAGGATAAGCAAAATCAAGTGGTCCACATTCAAATTCCATCTTGATGTCGGGCAATTCTACATCGGGAGAAACATTTTGAATATATAATGCAATTAAGGGACCTAGGAGCCAAACAAGGAGGTAAAAAGACATGTGGGCACTTTTTATTCCCTAACAAGTCCAAGGGTCTTATTTGGAAACTTTTCATTCTAGGTCTTATGGGTCTTACCATGGGTTATCCTCTAATTTACTCCTTGATTGGCTACCAAATCTACTAATAAGTTCCCCTTTCTTTTCTTCTAATATGATCAAAAGAGATATCTTAAAAAAATTTCACTAGTTCCTTAGCCTCTAAAAGAAGAGTATCCAACATACATGAGACGTAACTTTGCTTCTTCATATAATTAATAATGATCTCATAATCTCCCTCCACTCTAAGATGCTTCCAATTCTATTTCATAGTTGTCCTGAGGCCCCACAGCATGGCCCTTTCCTAAACCACATTGTACATGAAAGGAAAAAAGAATATAACTTTGCTCATGCTCTTTCTAGGAAGCCTACTCTATTTCTACTTCTACTAGTTCTACTGATTAGAAGATCTCTATTATGGCAGAATAAGTTAAAAATGCATTTTCTACTGATCTCTTAGATGGGGATGTGAGACAAGATTGATTTGTAGTAGCATATGGTCTCATTCTCTATAAAAATAGAATCTTCCTAGTTCTTGAATCCTGAATGAAGGAGAAGATTTTAAGGGGTTTTCATGATGCATCATTAGAAAAACACATAAGATTATACAAGATCTATAGGAAAATTAGGGAAAGGTTTTCATGGAAGGACCTAAAGAAGGATGTTCTCAATCACTTTATGGAGGGGCTAACTATGTATGCACAATTCTTTTTCATTCCTTCATATTTCAAAGCACATTGGGTGGTAGATTTCTTATTTAGAGATGTTTAGGCCAATGGATTACATAAAAATATCGTTAGTGATAAAGATAGTAGATATTTTAGATCCTTTTTGTAAGAATTATTTTATTTGGCTGGGATAAAACTCACTCTTTCCACAAGCTATCATCGACAAATAGATGGACAAGTAGAAATAGTGAATAATTAGGTTGAAGGCTACTTGAGAAACTATGATACAACACTACCCACCACATGTCCATCAGTATATCTCCATCCATTTTATTTTATGGTTATGATGCAATAACCTTCACTAATTCAATATTCATAGATATCCCGGTGTCAATAGATAGTGAGTTAGTGAAGTATAATTATGACATATTGAGATCACTCAAAGAACACCTCCAACAAGTTTAGAATCAACAAAAAAATATATGCAAATCAAAACTGCATAGATAGGTCATTTAAAGTGGGAGATATGACCTTCCTCTAAGATTGCAAACCTTATATGCAAACCCCCATCAAAATTAGTGGAATTGAAAATCTCAAACAACGCTTCGATTTCGCTTACAAGATCTTGAGAAGAGCTGGTGAAGTTGCATCTGAGTTGAATTACTAGAATATAATAGGATTCATAATTTTGTCCATGTGTCTCACCTCACGAGATCCCTTGGACAACATATCACACTACTGGTGGATTTTCCACCATTGGATGATGACCCTATCATCATAGAAATCACAAGAGCATCATCCAATATTGAAAAGAGAGTAAACAATAAGGTGGTAGGGAAAATCACATAGGCCCTATTGAATCCCCATGATCACATTTGCACTTCTTACATTTATCAAACTTAGCAAGGGAGAGGGATTTCAACTAAATCTTCTGCATCAAACATCCTCATAATAAATAGAATCATCAACCTTGGCATAAAGAGAAAGTTTGACCTTAAGTACCTTTGCTATCATTCAAGCCTCTGTGCATGCAACTTGTTGTTCCTTCAGTATGTGAAAATACTTGAGGTAGCAATTGAAGAAAGACAAGTCATGCAAATTTTGGAAATATTGATAGAAATATGAAGAAATATTTCCCCACACATTTACTAATCTTAGAGGCATTAAGGAGGGATCTAGGATGATGAAAATTCAATTAAAAGAAGGTACAAAACCAAAGAGTAAAAGATCATATGTATTAAACCCTAACATGAAGACAAGAGTCAAAGCAAAGTTGGATGATATGTTGCAACTGATATAATCAAGTACATAGAAGATGCTAAATGGATTCGCCCTATGGTTGTGCAACATAAGAAAAAAGTGAGATGAGGATTTGCATTGACTTTAGTGAACTAAATAAGGCTTGTATCCATGATTCCATAGATTTCTTAGTCTTATGGATGTCATTAAAAGCTTTCATTTTATTTCATTTGAATTGAAGGGCTCCTTCACCTTTCCATACACATGTCCCCATGTTCTCTCCATTAGTTTCTCTATAACCATTGCTTTATTTTCTCTTATATTGTCCTTAGTAATATTTGGGCATTATACTCATGGGATCAACCCTGCAATTATAGACTTGGCCCTTTCATATTCAAAATTTGGCCAACTTCTACCTATTCAATTACACAATATTCAATTTGCTAATGTATGAATCCCAACATTTCAAAAAAAAACAAAATATGAATCACCTAAGAAGGTTCGAAATTTATAATACACATTGGGTTATGACTTGCACGTGTGACACCATTCAAAAATTGATTTATATTCACTCCTTTGAGCCACCAAGTCTAGGGCCTAAGTGTGAGAATATTCACTATTTTTGTATCCTCATGCTTGGAGACATGTCAATAAATAAAAGTTGATTACATATAAATTCCCATTGTTTATAGCATAGACTGGAATTAGTTTTCAATTTAAAATATCATTAACACTTGTAAGGAGTGGGTTCATGTGCAAGTTGAAACACACACTGTGTATTTCAACCTACAATTTTCTTCATCAACATTTTACTATGTAAAGTATTTGTTCTTTTAATGTACAAATCCTAACATTTAAGACAGAAAAATATGAATAACAACAATGATAAGGGTGAAAGCAAGAAGATGAGTATAGATTTCGTGGAAGTGTTCCGCATATGGAAAATTTCGGTTGGAACGAGAGCTCGAGCCTAAACGGGTGCCCATTTAGAAACGGGCACCCATTATGAAATGGATGCTAGTAAATGGAATGGGTACGTACCCATTTGAAAACAGGTACTCATTTTTGAAAAGTATATATATTTTTTTAAAAATAGGCATGTGGCTTCATTTTAACAGCCATAGGCCGTGAAACAGTAGGAGAGGAGATACCAAGAATGGGTACCCACAGAGGAGATACCAAGAATGGGTACCCACATCACCTGACCCCATCGCCTACCTCCAAAACCTCCTCACCTCCTCCAGATCGGCTATCAGCTGTCCCAAGTTGGTTGCCCATAATTTTCTATTGTTTTTCATTGTTTTTTGTTTTGTTTTTGTTGCTTTTTATTATTTTTCACAATCTTAAATTATAAATGTTAAACCCTAAACTAAAAACACTAAACCCTAATTCATAAACCGTAAACCCTAATTCATAAACACTAAACCCTATTTCATAAACTACCTAGGTCTTATAGAACTTCTAGGGTTTCTTTTATATAAGCTTAACAATAAATCTTTAGCAATGATATTTCAAAATCATTTGAAATTTCTATATAGACCTCAAGAACTACTTATACACTATAGCCATGTTCTTAGTCTTCATGGATTTCAATGTTCATGATGAGTCACATAGTCCTAAAACCATTTGTAAAACTCTTTTCATGAGGGCTTAGAACATACAAACACCTTCTATATATTAAATTTGATGGACACTTGTATAAGAATATAAAATTTAGACAATTGTCATAGGTTAGTCCTATGGGTTAAAGAGTTAGGGAGCTATGAGAATGCCCACATTCATATGACATAAGGTATAATAGAAACTTATCAAGTTTTAAGGATTGTCATACCTACCACTAAGAATGTCAAAGTTACCCTAGGAAAACAACTAACTCATATCACTTCATAACATTTTATCAAGTTTAAGGATTGTCATAACAACCACTAAGAATGTCAAATTTACCCTAGGAAAACAACTAACTCATGTCACTTGATAACCTAGAGGGTTGTTATCTAAGGTCAATTAGGATCACTTAACAAATGTCAAGACCCAAATCATCTAATAGGATTGTCATTAGGATGGGGAACAAAGAAGATAGTCATAACATGATAAGGTAGTTACCAAGGTCCTAACAAAGTTCATTGCACCATAATCTAAATCTTAACACTGCCTCAACATTTATATGACCCAGAAGGACTGTCACATCTAGCAAATCTAATCTCTTGTCCTTGCTATGGACTATTATGCATGATCATCCAAAGTGGTTGTCACTAGAAGAACAGGACCATAGGACTACCACAATAAGGATATAGTTGTGTTGCTCACAACAAGAGAGGACAATCATCCAAAACTAAGAAGAGAAAAAAATTAACAATTAAGAGACTATCATTAACGGTTGTCATGAGCATGTTAATGGACAATTAGTTTTCATATTAGTCATAACACTATCCTATTATTTACACAAAAGAAGATATAGCAATGAGAGGATAGTCATTAGAAAACCTATCTCAGTCCTAGAGTCAAGCACAGTCCCATCACACCGCTAGATCTACCCCTTCCAAGGGACAAGCATTTCAACCATACGATCGAAAGAAAATGATATGTATCCTACAAACACAATCATTTGGTCATGTTGTAATCCTCTCTCCAAACTATGCAGGATCAGAATGGTGTTTGGATGAGCTCCACTTGGTGTCTGGTAGGTGAAATCAGCAGGTGAGACTACTCCTTAGACAGTGCAAGATGACTGAACGGATATCACCCATTCATTTTATTCCTTGTTTTTCTCACTCTTTCACCATTTCTTCACATGCGGCGTTCTCCTTCCAGCTATTTTTTGGTGGGTACTCTCCTGAGGTGCCAAAATGGCTAGAAATGTTGTCTCGTGCCATAAAAAAATCACGCTAGAAAATTTTCTAAACTCGTCGGTTGTTCTCACGCCGGGGAAAATACCGTATCAGAAAAATAAATATAGGGAATGTAATTTTTTGGTATGTGTTTTGGAACACAAAAGAGAGTGATATATTTTGCAAAGCCCCATTAAGAATGTTTTGGGAATTTTGTACTGCAGTATTGTATTGGTACATTCTCCTTATTAAAAACTCCCTTAATATTATCACCTAAAATTTTGAATTTGGATTAGTTACTTTCCACCTACATTAAATGTTATCAATAACTATGTAATAGAACTAATAGCATTTAAAATCATTTTAGACGTGCAAATGATGATTAATTATCACCTTTGCAATTAGAAGTGTTTATGTTGACACTAGAGTTTGCAACACTCATAGCCTTATAGCAACTAAAAAGGTTTCACAAAACAAAGAGAACTAGAGACAACTAAAATCATTATCATAAATAAAACATAAATTAAAATAAAATAAAAACATTAATATATCATCACCATGAATGATCATGTCCTTTGTGAGAACTCCAATTCCTTCTGAGAGATGAGTATCACAATTCATTGAAGTCTTGATTGTATTTCCATGAATTTGGGTTTCTACTAATAATTTATGATTCGAAGTCTAAAAATATGAGAAATAATGAATTGTATCATTGGCTTTCATTTTATTCACCAAATGAAAATCTTACAAATTACAAACAAGAAAAGGTTCAATAAAAGATACACTTGCAAATTATAGGGTATTTTCTATGCTACAGCACGCACAAAACCGAAAGGTCAACATGTATACCTCGTGTCACCAAGTTGATCTAATGAAGTAGTGATAGATACTAACTCTTCAAAATCCAATCCAAAAGCATAAAGAAATCTTGCTTCACCAAAACTAAAGAAATATGTCAGCCTTGGCAATTCAGATAAAGACAAGAGGAATGAAAGAGCCTCTAAAGTGAAGTGAAATGAAGCAACCATTGCCTTGAAGTTGTCATAGAACTTAGTTTTTACATTTTATTCCTTCACAATTTCCCGAGGAGACTTTTTCTCTCCTTTCTATCATTTTAGACCTATATTTACATGGGTCTAAGATAGTGTCTAGATTATCAATCCAAATGCACAAACCACAATGTTGAATATTTTCAGATAAGACACTCTAGTTCTTGCAAATAGATAAAATGCTTATCACCATACATTCTTGTGTTCCAACCTAACCTATTATACCTACAAAAATCTCTATATCAAAAAACACACAAAAAAAAAATGTTATGCTAGTCAACAAAGGCAACTCAAGTGAGATGAATCACGAGCAATATCAAAGGGCAACAATTGTAAGCAATTGTAAAGGTGACTGGTTCCTAAATATTGAGTACAATTTACACTTGGATTGAATCCAAAGGGGATTATATAAAATCAAATATTAGACATAATTTTCATTAGTTGGAAAATCATCAAAACATGTATTACATAGATAATGTAACAATGATTAAAAAAAATCCAATCAATCCATGCTAGCTTCAACAAATTGGCTCAAAACTTTTACTGAAATTTTAAATTTAAAGGAAGTTTATACATAATGTTTACTGATTGGACTATTGATTTGGGACAAAGATTACCAAAACAATCCCTATTTAGGGATGAAGAGACCCTAAACTTTCCCGTGGCCAGAACCCATATTGAAGTTGTAGGTTAAGATTCTTTAAGAACTGAATTGAGCATAGAGTGGTATGCCATCTACTTAATATTTTGAAAATGTAGGCTTAGGGCTCAAATGCTAACCCGTGCTTATAATGACACCCAAATCCAAAGGTTGGGGTTAAATTCTCCAGCAAGGGATCCAACCAACTTAGGGCTCAAACACAAACCCACTAACTGTGTCAACCATCGTCTCGGAAAACAAACAAAAGAAAACACAAACACAGCTGAAAAGCAAACAGTAGACAGAACTACAATGTTCTATATGATATCAATATTTGCCAGGATAAATTTTTGAACCTTGGTAGGAATGTGCTAGATGATTAAAACTTTAACAGTCACAATTACGTAATTGGCTATTTATAAAATATGGGTGATAATAACACCCATCTGACATTGTCATATACAGAAGATGGCTCTAAGAAGTCCACCAAAATTCCTGCAGTCCTAGACTACATACAAAACAAGCACCGTGTTAATACATGTTGCATGCATTGCAGTCAAAATTGAATACCTTCATCTTTCATGATCCAAATATTACCTGTGATAGAGAGACCAACAACATAACCAAATCATACAACACAGGGAGCTCCAGAGGTTCATCCAAGTTGGCTATCAATATTAACTACTGAAAATCTGATTCAGTCACAGTAAAATATACTTGATAGGAACATTGTTGTAATGTGGGTGTGCGATGCATATACAAAAACGAGGAAAGGCAAAGAACCCACGTCTCCAACCTCCCTTCCATGGAGGGTCAGAAAATTTAGTGCAAGTGACCACATTTTTTGCTAGTTTTAAAATATAGAAATTTAAGCAAATTTTCTGACAAAACAAAACCTGATTTAATAAGATTGAAATGTCGGACGCATGAGTTTGAGATTGAGACATATTCCACCGCATGAGCGTGAAGGTCATTTGTTGAAGGCATTGCTCTCATTAAAGGGCAACGAAGGAATAGGAGCAGCGTGGGGCCGTGGATATGTCGTGTTTCAAAACCGTAACGCCATCGATCTGCAGCCTCCATTTCTGCTACGACATTCGCGGCCATTCTGTTTGTTGCAGATGATGGCGAAACACTTTCAAAACACTGACATATCCACCGCACTCCGCTGCTTGTAAAAATGTTTGGCCCTGCAATAGGTATAACATCAAGTTTGCAACGATAGCTTTTCCCTCTGCCATCAAAACCCTAATGCTACCGTCCCCTCCTTCCTCTTCTCCACTCGCTCATCACGCACAAAACCTAACCCTAACCTCCACATATATATATATACACGTGGACACACTTAATACATTTGTATTTTTTTATTTGTTTTGGCTTTCTATGCGATATATGTATACATATAATATAATTAATATTGTATCATACATCTACATACATTTTTGTTGTGTATTTGTTTATTTTTCTGTTTGTTATTTTCTTTTCGTTTTATATCTATATATATTTATGTATTGGTTCTTTATAGACTTAATACTTATATTAATAAATACTAGTATAGGTGTGTATTTTTAGTTTCTGCCAAAGAAACTATAGGCGAGGCCTGTTCCTAACTAGGTATTAATAATTCTTGAGAACTAAATATATTTTTCTATTTAAAAAATATTTACCTATTGCTATTGTATAGATGCAAATATTTTAACAAAACATATTTGAAAAATTATTTTTATTCAATCTAATTGGCAGAAAACTTTCACCCGATAAGGACAATTATTGCGGATCATCAACGTTTAAATTATAAAGTTTTGTATGAATACTGGAAATAATTTCATGCATTGCTTTCATTTTCTCAAAAATTGTGCAAATATAACATATGCGTTAAACTCCTTAGGCAACCATTCTTCATATTTTTTTATGTTCTTGATACCCAAACATTGCAGAATCTAAGGCCATGACTATTTTCAAATAATTTGTTTTGTTTATAGGCTGCTATTCCACTTGAAGTTGTGCAAATATTGTTGGCAAAAAAGTCAGCGTCCCCCTTCGGGATTCGTGACATGGCTTAACGGCCTCCCGTTGGTCTTTATCTAGGATGGTAGCAGTTTCCTAAGAGGTGCGCCTTTTGGGAGAAACGGCTAGCTCAACTCCCTACAAGTGGTATCAGAGCCGGGTCACGGGTTCAAATCCCCTCGGGTAACGCTGAGGGGGGGGGCTGAGGAGGGGGTTGTTGGCAAAATAGTTAGCATCCCCCTTCGAGATTCGTGACATGGCTTAACCGCCTCCCATTGGTCTTTATCTGGGATGGTAGCGGTTTCCTGAGAGGTGTGCCTTTTGGGAGAAATGGCCAGCTCAACTCCCTACAAACGTGAATATAACATTCTTCAGAAATGATGCAAGCTAGAAGGGGCTCTAACTTGTTTTTAATGCAATAAAGTTAGGGTCTTTATCTGGGATGGTAGTGGTTTCCTGAGAGGTGCGCCTTTTGGGAGAAACGGCCAGCTCAACTCCCTACAAACGTGAATATAACATTCTTCAGAAATGATGCAAGCTAGAAGGGGCTCTAACTTGTTTTTAATGCAATAAAGTTAGGTCTGAAACGAAAAAACCCATGGAGCTTGACCAAATAAGAGGAAAAAAGTATGCTCATATCTGTCATTACGTTATCTACCATCTTTTCAGATAATGCATTTAGGGCATATGTTTATCAGACTTCATGCCTATAATACTTATTTTTTCTTCTATTTTACTTAATGGAATTCTAATTCTAGCTATTCTTCCATGCATAGAAGGATTTTCCTTTCATGTTTCCTTTAGATTCTAATGGGATGAGAATATTATTTTTTGGCCTCTGCCTATGTTTCTACCAAACTTTGTATGTATCATATTGTTTTCTGGAAACACATTTCTTATTGGTGTTTATTCCATTTCTAAAGTTTTTTCTGGATGTTTTCTCTAGCTTTGAGATGAGCTAAAAGGAACTATTACCATGAACAAAACTGATAATATACACATCATTTTGTTTTATGGATATCTTTATATTTTTTTAATTTTCTCCGACACTCAATAGTAATTCAAGTTGGCTTTTTGCTATTCTTGTTGAATGCAAAAATCTAGTAAGCCAAGCTAGCAACTCTATTTGCAGAAATGGTCTATATTTTGAAGCTATTTTATCATTCTACTATTTCTTTTAGAGGCATTTTTAAAAAGATCGTGAAATTTCTATTAGTTAAATCTAAGCCAACTATTTTTTGACGTTTATTTAAAAATTTACCCTAACGTAACTATTGTTAATATGTCCATAAAATGTACAACCTTTTAAACTTTATTTAAAATCAGGTTTTTCTTTTACCCTAACCTATAATGCACAATCTAAATAGCTAATATTTTCACATTTACTTTAAACTTAAGTTTTACCCTAAACTGTAATGCACAAACTGAATAGCTAATTTATTCAAATTTATTTTCGAGTTACAGCTTTAAACCTAGTAACATAAATATGGTTGAATTATGAATAAAATGCAAAATCGAAACCACTATCTATTTCACATTTACTTTAAAATTTTACCCTAAGGCCCATATTTCTAAATTGCCAATAAAATGAACAAATTGTAGAGATGATATTTTAACATTTACCTTTAAATTTTTGTTCTAAATTTTTATCTTCCAAGTAAATATTATTAAATTATCCATAAAATGCAAAATCTAAACCACTATGTATTTCTCATTTACTTTAAAATTTTACCTTACTATAAATATTCCCAGATTTTCATCAATAAAATTTTACCCAAATATAAATATTTCAAAAATTTCAATAAAATACACAAACTAAATAGATAATCTTTTCACATTTACTTTTAATTATAATTTTAATCCCAAAAAATAAATTTAATTAAATTATTAACAAAATGCAGAACCTAAACCACTGTTTTTTTAATTATCTATAAAATGTACAACCTGAACATCTGATCTTTAAGCTTTACTTTAAAATTACAGTTTTAACCCTAACATAAAAACACGTTAAACTTTTTTCATATTTTCTTTTTCATCTTACCCTAACACAAATATTGTTAAATTAACCATAAAATGCACAATCTAAACATATTTATTTAAAAATTTCCAAAACTACAATTTGAGTCATTTTGTGAAAATTATGGTATTAAGGTGCAAAGAACAGTTCCTTATACTCTTCAACAAAATGGGGGGGGATGAACAAATGAATAGAACTATTTTAGAAATGGGGTTTGGTTGTTTCTTGTGCTGCATATATTGTGAATAGAATTCCCACTAAAGCCCTCCCAAATATCACCCCTGAAGAAGCTTGGAGTGGTAGAAAGCCCCACATTAGGTATTTTAAAGTATTTGGATGCATTGCTTGGGCACACGTTCCTGATGAAAAGAGGAAAAAGTTAGAACCAAAGAGTCATAAGTGTTTGTTTGTGGGTTATAGTGAAGAATCAAAGGCTTATAGGTTATATGATTTGACAACAAGAAAGGTCTTTGTTAGTAGAGATGTAAAGTTTGATGAGCTTTCGCAACTTATTCCCACTTCCTCTCACTCTACAATAGCAAATGTTTCTAATTTTTCAGATATTTTAGAAAGAAATGAAGCCAATATTGATGAGGATGAAGTGAGCACTACTGATGATGATAATACTATTGAAAATGAAACTACTAATGCTTGTAATCAGCCATTTTTTGCAGGTAGTGATGATGAAGAAGGTGACATTTTAGCTAGACAAAAGACAAGGAGTGTTGAAGAAATATATAGACAAGGCTCAAAGATCCAAGGAGGGAATGGTAGTATTCTCATGGCCAAAGTATTACAAGTAAATGACCCAATCTCATATGAGCAAGCTAGATGAAAGAAAGAATGGGAGAAATCCATAAAAGAGGAATATGATGCATTGATAGAGAATAACACTTGGGAACTTGTACCCCGTCCCCAAGGTAAGAATGTTATTGGTTGCAAATGGGTTTACAAAACAAAATTTAAATCAGATGGTGCTATAGAAAAATTCAAGGCTAGATTGGTTGCTAAGGGGATCAATCAAAAAGAGGGTGTTGATTATGAAGAAACATTTTCTCCTATCATTAAAGTGAATATAGTTAGAATTATTCTTTCTTTGGCTATAATTCTTAGGTGACATATTCATCAAATGGATGTCAAAATAACTTTCTTAAATGGAGATTTATATGAAGAAATATATATGGATCAACCACCAGGTTTTGTAGATCAGCAACATCCTAATCTTGTTTGCAGATTATAGAAGTCACTTAATAGTCTTAAACAAGCACCACGAGCATGGAATGTGAAGATTGACAGGTATTTTCAGCTTCATGTATTTAAGAGATGTAAGTCAGATCCAAATCTTTATGTGAAAAAAGTTCAAGATGATATTCTTCTTGTTGCAATTTATGTAGATGATTTACTCATTGCTGGACCGAATATTGCATTAATCAATGATTTAAAAATAGATCTTAAGAGGACATTTCATATGAGTGATTTGGGTGAACTAAACTATTTTCTTGGATTGCAAGTTTGTAGATTACATGATGGATTGTTCATCTCACAATCAAAATATGCTCTGGACCTTTTAGAAAAGTTTAACATGCTTGAATGCAAGCCAGCATCTACCTCATTTCAATTCGGTGTCAAGCTTACTAAAGAATGTACTTCCAAGAGTGTAGATGCCACTTTATATAGATAGCTTGTTGGTAGCTTGGTTTATGTAACTCATACTAAACCAGATATTTATTTTGCAGTCAATCTAGTATCTAGATTTATGCAGGCACCTAAACAAAGTCATTGGTTGGCTGCTAAGAGAATTTTACGATACATCCATGGAACCATACACTTTGGAATCTACTATGGCTATAAGTTTTCAATTTCTTTGGTTGGATTTACCAACTCAGATTGGGGTGGTGATATAGATGATCAAAAATCTACTGGTGGTTATGTTTTCAATCTTGGATCAGGCCCTATTACATGGAGCAGCAAAAAAACAAACAACTACATCATTACCGTCATGTGTAGCAGAATATAGAGAAGCAAAAGAAGCAGGCAAGGAAGTAGTTTGGATTCGGAATCTTCTATTTGAGATTGGTTTTCTATAAAGTTCAGCCGGCACTGTGTATTGTGACAATCAAAGTACCATACAAGTTGCCAACAATCTAGTTTTTCATGCTAAAACAAAGCCTATTGAGATTGATGTTCACTACATTCAGGATCTTGTTTAAGCATCTATTGTCAATCTTCAATTTTGTCCAAGTGAAGAATAAGTAGCTGATATATTCACTAAGAGTATGATTGAAGCCAAATTCTTAAAATTAAGAGGAATGTTTGGTATGTTAGAGGTAAACATTAAGGGGGGATAGTAGTATAATGTTCCCCTCCTTTGTATTTGCCCTCTCCTTTGTATTCTCTTTGTATTATTCTAGCCAATCTTAAGGGGGGATGTTAGGGATAGTTAAGATTGTCTAGAAAAGGACAAAATATTTCTAGAAGTCTTCCAAAAAATATTCCAGGTTATCTAGAAAGGAAGAAGCTTCCATCTTTTTCAGAAAAGAACTTTCCAAGGAGAAGCTTCCAACTGTTCTAGAAAGGAACATTATAGGATTTTAGAGTTATCTAGAAAGCCAGAAGCTTCCAGGCTCCAAAGCTTCTATAGCTATATATATATGTGATTAGAGACAGTTGCTGGATATAGCATTTTAGATGTAATGCAAGCTAGATAAATATATTTCTAAGTTATCTAACTCTATTTTGCCCTATTTTCTCTTAGTCTATTATTGTCGTTCTATTTTTTATTGTCTTGGGGCTGTTTTTTACATGGAAATCCAGAATTAATTTATTGCTAGAAGAGAATGGTATCAAGGAATATGTGACCACTATTGTACCTGTACCTACAGATGCAACACAGCGCTTAGCATATAAGAAGGAAGATGCCAAGGCGAGGAGGATGATTCTTAATGGTGTTAAGGATCATATTCTTTCGCATATTGTAGAGTTATATACAGAGAAGACAATGTGGGACGCCATTCTAAATTTGTACCAGAATGCTACCATTAACCGGAAGCTGATTCTCAGAGAAAAGTTAAGGAATACCCATATGAACAAGGGAGAAGACGTTACAAGTTACCTCGCTAGGCTTAGACTTGTTAAGGATGAGTTGACAGCTATTGGAGATAAACCAAATGATGACAAGCTAGTACGAATAGCCCTCAATGGGTTTACTAAGCAGTGGGATGTCTTTGTTCAAGTTATTAATGGACGAGACACCTTACCGAGTTGGGATCGACTATGGAGTGACTTCACTTAGGAGAAGCTTAGACTAAGTCTTGTCAGTGGAACTAGCAGTAATAGTTAGAAAAGTGATTTGGAATAGGAAAACATTACCCTAGCAAGAAAAGTGAAAGTGAAGAAGGGGTTTGGCAAAGGATCAAATCTAAAAAGTGAGAAGAAGAAGGACTTATCTAAGATCAAATGCTATGGCTGTCACGAGTTTGGCCACTATGTTAGTGATTGCCCACAAAGGAAGAAAAATGAAAAGAAAGGGAAGAAGCAGACGGCAACTTCAGCAAATGTAGATGAGCTTTCTAGTAGAAAGGAGGATGAGTTTGTGCTCATAGCTTGCCTAACTAGCTCAACCTCACAGGGTGTTTGGTATATAGACAATGGGGCATCATTTCATATGACAGGAGTTAGGGAGTACTTCTCCAGCTACAAGGAGGAGAAAATCAAATTCCAGATTCAGATGGGGAACTAGTCCAAGTGCAATCCAGTTGGGAGAAGGACTGTTCTATTTCAGAGGGAGAATGGCAAGCCTATTTCCATTCATGATGCGTTAAATGTGCCAAGCTTGGGCATGAATCTAATTTCCATATCTATCCTTCAGGATAAAGGCTACAATGTACTCTTTAGAGGGGTGCATGTGTTAATCAAGCATAAGGATTGGAAATCACCCATAGCTATTGGAGTTAGGAGCGGCCGACTTTATAGGTTGCAATTTGATACTCCTAATGCACTAGTGAGTAGCAGTAATCCTAGAGATCAAGAAGAGCTATGGCATAGGAGGATGGGCCATATACATCATAGAGCATTTAAATTGCTTCATGAGATAGTGACAGGTGTTCCAGAGGTGAGCACAGAGCATGACGATGTATGTCAGGGATGTGTGTTGGGGAAGTTTGCGAAAGTAGCTTTTCCAAGGAGTGACACCAGATCCAAGGGGGTTCTTGATCTAGTAAATTCAGATATATGTGGACCAATGTCAATGAAGTCTCTCAAAGGATACGAGTACTCTGTTACTTTTAATGATGATTTCTCCAGGAAGACCTAAATATACTTCTTGAAGACCAAGGACGAGGTCTTCAGTCACTTCTAGGAGTTCAAAGCTCTTGTGGAGAATTCGACAGGTAGGAAGGCAAAGGTTCTTCGGTCAGACAATGGAGGCGAGTACAAAGGGAAAGAGTTCCAGGAGTTCTGTACCAGGGAAGGAATCAAGAGAGAGTGGATTGTTCCTTACAACCCACAGTAGAATGGGGTTGCTGAGAGGGAGAATTATTCTCTATCAGAGGTAGCAAGGGCTATGTTGTATGACCAAGATATGCCACGTTACTTATGGGCAGAGGCATGCAGTACAGCAGTATACATATAGAATAGGGTTCCACATAAGGTATTACGCAAGATGACACCAGAGGAGGCATTCTCAAGGAAGAAGCCAGATGTTAGTCACTTCAAGATATTTGGGAGTTTGGCATTTTGTCACATTCCAGGGCCTACACATTCCAAGTTAGATCAGATTGTAGAGAGAGGGTACTTTGTGGGGTACAGTGAGACCTCAAAGGCATATCAATTATTTATTCCAGGGACTAGGAGGATTATAGTTAGGCGTGATGTCAAATTCATGGAGGATAAGGCATATAGGAGGTCCAAAGATTTGCCAGCAGATGATCAGAATGAGCAGCCAAAAGAAGCTCCAACGATTGTTCAACCAAAACAGGGGCAGCGAAGCACTAGTACATTGTACTAGTACAAGCACAGGCTTAGGTGTTGAGAGTTCACAGAGTATGGAGCAACAGATACAACAAATCCGAGAGATACATCAAGAAGATATGGAGTTTGATATTTCATCCTCTATAATTGATAGGAGGAACCATGAGGTTTAATAGACACATAGGGATACTCAGGAGTTTATGGGAACTCCAAGGATGAGTAGTAGATAGCAGAAACAACCAGCCAGGTATAATGACTGTGGCATTGGTTATTCAGTTGGTAGATAACGAGCCTTCCAACTATCAGGAGACTATACAGTAACAGGTGTGGCAAGATGTGATGGTTGAGGAATATACCTCATAGTGCAGAACGATGTGTGGGAGGTTGTACCTAGACCGACAGATAGGGCAGTGGCTGGATCACATTGGATCTATAAGATTAAGCATGGTGCAGATGGTAGCATCAAGAAATACAAGACAAGGTTCATGGCCAAGGGGTTCGCTCAGAAGGAGGGAATAGACTATGAGAAGACATTCACTCTAGTGGCCAGGTATACTTCTATACGAGCCGTAATCTCACTTGCAGCACATATGGGATGGCAGATCCATCAATGGATGTCAAGACAACATTTCTTAATGGTGAATTGGTAGAGGAGGTATACATAGAACAACCAGAGGGCTTTGTAACACACAGCAGTGAAACCCACGTGTGCAAATTGAAGAGAGCTTTGTATGGACTCAAGCAGGCTCCCAGGGCATGGTATGAGCGCATTGATAGATACTGCATTGAAATCTTGAAGAGGTTTGAGATGAAGGATTGCAGAGCCATGTCTACACCTATGATCACGAATTGGAAGAAGGTAGACTCATCCAAGGAAAAGGATGTAGACCCCACCTTATACAGGAAGTTGATTGGATCTCTCATGTATTTGGTCAACACTAGGCCAGATATATCCTTTGCAGTAAACTCTCTTAGTCAATTTATGGTTGAGCCGAAGAGAGTGCATTGGATAGTGGTAAAGCATGTGTTGCAGTATTTGTGTGGTAAAATTAAGTATGGGATCAGATATGCTTGAGGTGATGGTATCAAATTGATAGGCGATACTGATGTAGATTGGGCAAGTAGTATAGTGGATAGGAAAAGCACTTCAGGGTGCTGCTTTAGTTTGGGATTAGGAGTTGTCTCTTGGTACATCAAGAAGCAAAACTTTGTGGCTCTAAGTTCTGCAGAAGCATAATACATATCAGCTAGCATGGCAACATGTGAGGCTATATGACTTCAGAAGTTGTTGGTAGCCTTGTTTGGTCAGAGGGTTGAGACTATGGTGATAGCACTGTGACAATCAAAGTTGCATCAGATTATTTGATAATCCAGTGTTTCACGATAGGTCTAAGCATATAGACATTAGGTATCATTTTCATCAAGGATTGTGTACAGTGGAGGATTGTTCAACTATAGTGTATACCTACAGATCAGCAGGTAGCAGACATTTTGACAAAGGCATTAGGGAAGACGAAATTCATCTTCTTCAGAGATAAGTTGGGTGTTATGCAGAACACCTTCCTCGCTGAGAGGGAGTGTTAATTTTAAAGTAGCTCAGACAGGTGTTCTAGTCTCAGGTGGTGATTACGAGGCTAGAAACACAAATGGAATTTAATTATCTCCATACCTAGAAAATTGATTTCTCTAGAGACTTCTAGACATTAGGGTTTTGTTAGAGTCTAACTAATCTTAGCCATTGATTGAGATTAAATCATGGCCATTGGTTTTCAATGAGAAAATTATAAAAGAGGATCAATGGGCATTTGGAGAGCACAGATAACTGAAAAATATTTAAAGTGATAGCAAATGAATAAATTTGCAATAATAGAAAATAGATTTGCAGTGAGAGCAAGGGTGCAGTGATAGCGTTGGAGATAGCAACAGTGGAATTTTTGAAGGAGAAATTGGGAGAAGAATTTTTGGAGGAGAATATTGCCAAAGCTCTGCCAGTAAGAGGCAAGCAGTTTATGTATCTGTTGATTTGTGAAAATTAATAAAATTCTTCATCTCCAGTACTGGTTTTTCCCTTCGAGGTTTTTCCAGGGACAATTTGTCCAAAATATTGTGTTCATTATTTTACATATTTTATTTTTCTATCTCCGTGATTATTTGTGAAGTTGGCAGCTGTATTATTTTTCAATATTTGCTCTGAATTAATTTTTGGAGGTCAAATAATCTATATAAGATAGGAGATTAATCATCAATAGCTACAATAGAATTTTCACAGAATTGTCGATAGAAATACGAGATTTGAATGACAATTTTTATAGTTACATTTTCTTTTTAGTAAAGTTGTGCCCCTAACATGTAATTTGGATTTGTTTCGGGGAGGAGCCGACATGGCTTTGTGATAGCCCTCGCAAGGTGAATTCGATAGCTGTATGAGGCACATTGGGATGGGAACTCCCGTAGAAGATCCAGTCCTTGCAAATCCTCCTGCACTATTTTTTTATTGTTTGATTCTAGAATATATTTTAATAATACATTCTCATTTTACACTTGATTGTGCAGTCTGTTAAAGAATTTATAATGCATATATTCAAACTAAGATTACCCTATGCAGTGCCTATGGTTATGGCAGAAATCTAACATTAAATGTAGAATCCAAGTTTTTTAATTTTTAGTATTCAATGCAAATATTACAACACTGTCAACTCTAACTTAAACCCAAAAATTAACAAATTTCAAGATTATTATAAAGTTATTATATTATCAACATTCTTGCTAAAACTAAGCAAACACAACAAATTAAAACACAACTATTTATGAACATTTTGGCAGAAACTTCGCTACTTTGCAGCTCTTGTTATTAGATTTGTTTTATTTTTGTGTTATATAGTACTTATAATTTAATTGATATTATATTATATCAATATTGTAAGTTTGTGATATTGTATTATATATCCACATATACATTTTTTGTTGTGTAATTGATTATTTTTGTGTTTGTTGTTTTCTTTTTCTTTTGTAGGGGGCACTCCTCATATATATATATATATATATATATATATATATATATATATATATATATATATATATATATATATATATATATATATATATATATATATATATATATATATATATATATATATATATATATATATATATATGCTTTGGTACATGTCTAGACTTAATACTTATATTAATACATATTAGTATAGGTGTGTGTATTTTTAGATTTGTTTTGTTTTATGTGTTGTATATGTATGTACTTATAATAATATAATTGATATTGTATTATATATCATTTGATTTATTTTTGTTGTTATATCTAGGTTTATATGTGTGGGGGCATTTTTTGTCTATGCCTAATTAAAATTTTTGTTCTTATTTCATGGGGTTCTCCTTTTTATAGGTTTGGTTTTACCTAATGCAATAGATAGGGGTCTTATCTTTTGTTGAAGCCAATCAAAATATATATTGCCCACCCCGGCTGCTAGTATAGTTGTTGTCTGTCACTCACTGTACTGCCTTTTGGTATGTATCGCCCCCTTCCCCCAGAACTCTAGATTCCAAAGATCCACCGGATAAGAAACTCCATTCTACACTACTGCTGAGTCATCAGACTCCTCCCCCAATTCTGGTTGTGGATTGCATCAGGGAAATTCTGCTTGAGCTAGGCAGATAGATAGACTCCTTTCACGCTGCTAAGAAAGAGCAGGGAACAAAATTATTAGACCCATATATAGTAGTAGGGTAGCACTCCAGGTATTTAAAGTCCACCCACTACCAACCAACATACATCATCTGGCTAGGTCTTGCCGGTATCAACAACTGGATCGATCCCATGGAAACGGAAACAGCAACTTGCTATGGCTCTTGGTCCAAATAATGTCTGCCCCTATTCATCCATATCCATACACGGTTGCACGTGACAAGATGGGAACACAGTCCTAGACTGAAGTGAATAGATCAGATTGAGAGGTCATTCTGTCCCTTGTCCCCAATGGGAAGAAGATGGGTAATCCGTTTACAATGTTACTCTGATCTGACCCAGCTGGCAAGCAATCCCAATCCGCTTTCGGAAAAGGAAGGAGATAGCACTTTGTTTGCTTCTCCACCAAGCACGGGAGTCTGGGGATCGCTGTAGGTTGGTGGCCACTCGAGGAAACTCTGATTCGATCTGCTGGCTAGGAGGCACCTACCTCATCCCAATCGCAAGGAGAGGTTCACCATGATCTTTCTAGGTAAGGAACGGAGACAGTGCCTGGGTGAGGCATTCATGCGCTCAACCTCTCCGCTGTGAGATTGAGGCCTATCTACAATACGATAGATCGAGGGCTTCCTCGACTTCCTAAAGTCAATCAAGTTCCCCGACCGGCTGAGTACCGCTAGAGCCCTCTCCCTATTGCCCTATCTATAGCTATTATAGAGAGGTGGGGGGTGCCCCCTACTATGGATAGGGTTGATAGTTGCCCTCATTGACCCCCTACTATGGATAGGCTGCCTCCACCTCTGCCTCTAAAGAAGTAGGGTAGGGGTAGGGGGTGGGGGTCAAGTGATGAGAATTTGATTGTTCCGTCGAGAATTGGCTCCATACGCCCAACTCTTCATGCCTTCCTATCTCCATACTTTTGCAACTCTTCATCTTACTGGATTTGCAAAAGACTCATGTGATAGACTCTCATCATTAGAGAAGTTGATCCAGAATCCATATTCCACTTCGTTTCGCATCCTATGTAGAGTAGATCGTTCAGCACTTGCGGCACGAACCAATTTTTTACCCATCGACCCTAGTATCATAGGCAACTGAATGGCCGTCCCCTAGTTACTAGACCAACCTGCTATGATAATTCCATAAACACCTATGTCCAGATCTGATGATACCATACCATAATCAAAAGGTACAACGGCTCGAGGAACCGAACTGGGTATAGATGTCACCACTGGAGCCAGTCTAAAGAGAGATAAATTGGCACTACTTGGTGGAATAGGTTCTTCTATAGCTAATTTTAAACCATCTGGGAGGAGGAGAGGTATAAGGCTTAATTGACCCCTACAAGCACTATATATCATGGGTTGGAACCGGTCATTTTTATTGCTGGCCGAGGAAGCTGCCCCCTGATGAAAAATGGGGTGGGTGGGAGGGCTGCCGAGAAACCATTATAGCAAGGGAGGTTAAGTCTGAGGCACCATAGGTGGGAGATATAGGGTGGGAGGCTATGCGGGTGGGTGGGAAACGGCCCCTACGGGAATATATATTATTATGGGAGGATGCCTATGCAGGTGAGTGGGAAACAATAGTTGGGTGGGAGGCCCAGGGGGGCCCTTACTTCCCACCCACCCGGGTGGCCGGTTAAATTGTTGGCGAACCCCATAATCTTTACTTCGTTCAGAAGAGTGTCTCACCTCGACTGAAAAGATGCCTCCCACCCCCTCCCTATAGCCTATGCCCCCCACCCATCCCCTATCACTGGAAGGGTGGGGGGCTCGAGGGTTTCCCAACAAACCCTCGGCATAGGGGTCGGTGGGAGGATATAGTTGGGGGGTAGATTAATATAAGGTGGGTGGTTAAGTTGTTGCCAAACCCCTGGGAGGTTCTGGTGATTCTATATGTAACATGCCAAACTACCCCCCACCCATCCCCACACACGGTGTATAATTGATTTGGTTTACCAAATTTATCCAGCATCAGAGTCAGATTGAGAGCCCCGGTCCTCTTCGGTCTAGGTATAGATCTATAAAGGGCCTATAGGGGCAGAGGTAGTAGTGTGGATCAAGATCCATACCCCTTTCTTATTGATATCGAGTAGGAGATTCACCAAGGTTTACCTTAACCCTTTGTTCTCAGTCCATTTCCTCCGTTGCTACTAGATGCGTACCAGTCCGGGGAGCCAAGTTGTGTTCATTTGTGCTCCCGCACTGGATAGGGGGTGTTTGGCGATGTGTAGACATTGTCTGCTAATCGCCCTCGCGATTCCTTCCTTATGCTTAATTCTGATCCGACCCCATCTGCCCCTCCCCCTGCTCCTTCCCGCTCCCTACAACCTATTTATACTGTAATAATAGCCCCCCCTTTAAGTTTTAGGGTCGGAGCCCCCAACCCGAGCTATAATGGTTTCTTGGGGACCCCCCCACCATACATAGTTGGGGTTAGGTGGGAGGCCCCTAAATGCCCGCCACCCTGGGCTATAATTGTTCTTAGAGGTGGGTGGGAGATATAGTTCCAGAAAAAAATGAGCCCCCCACCTAGCCCGGGTGAATAGTAGGGGCCCCCCACTCGGCCCCTTTGGCAAGGGGATATATAGGGTGGGAGGAATAATATAAAAGGAGGCCTTGGGTTAGTTGGGAGATTCAAGTTTGAGGGGCCTACCTTGAGCTAGTTGGTGTTAACTACTTCCTTTAGGTCTAGCTCGGGAGCAGAAGCAGAAGCAAGGGAGCCCCGGGACCTACCATTGATTGAAGTATACCCTAACCACTTGCGTGTCTCGTGGTAGCTAGATCCTATGCTCTAACTGTTGGGGTGACTGTTCAAGCTGCACAGGGGGGCCCCCATGAGAGGATTTACCCTTCAGCCAGTCGATAGGGAATACCCCGCCCCATAGCATTTGTGTTCTCCGTTCGACAACCCCGAGACCTGACGAGTCTGCCACTCGAGCGCACCAAAGACAAAGGTGGTCGGTTGACCCCATAGCAATTTCAGGAGCATTGTGGCCTATTTACCACCTAGATAAACCCCCATCCAATCAAGATAATCAGCCAGTTTGGTTGAAGTTCCAGTAGAAAGTTCTATCCAAATACACCACATACATGGGAGAGAAGCCCGCAGCATACCTTCTTTGCTCAGTCTGTATCCAAGTGATCCAAGGATGGAGGGGCCTCAAACCACTAGTTGCTTCCCCAGTTTGTATAGCAGTGTTTCATCCCCCTGTTCCAGCCCCACATCTAGTAGTGGAGTGGGGAGCATCAAAAGTGATTTATCTAGTTAAAGAACTAGTTTCCATTCGGAAGCAGGACTCGAGAGCATATCTAGATGCAGGGACAGGGCATAGGCAGGGATAGAGGTAGTAGGAATAGATAAAGGTGGCCTTCATTTTTGCATAGTTTCATACCCAATTCTGGAGCTGAAGGAAGCAATAGCAGGGGCAATCCCATGAGGGGTATGGACAATGGCAGAAGCAGCAGTAGTTTTTGGGTAGCGATCCGAGGCGGCAGAGGCATAACCCATAGTGATGGAGGGGGTAGATATATTGAATCAGGATAGGAACCCAGAAGTTGACCTCATTTACTCAGCAGTGGAGGTGGAGGCAGGAGCAATGGGAAATGGCAGGGGGAACAGTAGCACAACCAATAGCTGCAGGGGCAGAGGCTCCTCAAGCAATGGAGCCATATGAAACAGTGACTAAGGCTATGGGAGCGGGGGTCATAGTGGGATAACAGATGGCATTGAGAGTAAAGGCCAAAGCATCGAGGTGGAGGGAGAAGCATAGATAGTGGTTGGAGATTGAGTCATGGGTCTACCCAACTAAGTTCCAGTTCCCACTACGAAGATAGCGAAGGAATTATATAAAAGAGGGGGTTGACCGACCTCGTTTCTCTAAATTATTCAGTTAACCCAGTGCCAGTTACAGATCGGGACTCAGTATATCGAGATCTAACTATTAGCTAGAGATCAGTTGACCTAGTCGACCAGTTGACCGAGTTTATTTTATGTGAGCAATTGATCCAGGATGAGTAGTTCCACCGTCATGGGCAAGGAGAGCATCAGTAGCATCATATCTAGTCAGAGATGGAGATTCAACAATATATAGAAAGGGCTTCTTCTATATTTTATTCTGATTCGGTTGATCCAGTCCAGAAGTTGATGGAGCTGTTGATGGTTGAACAGTCAAAGATATGCCAAGGGAACACACCTACTTATGCCACGGAGACAATCCACCCACTCTGGGAACCCTTGGAAGAGAGGTCTGGGGAACCATGTGGGCGGGCTAGGCAGGGATGGGATGCTGCATTGATGGAGGGATTCATGCTGGGGGAGCGCACTAGCGATGTGATGGCAGGTGAAACACATTGGGATGATCCAAGCTAGGCAAAGGCAAGCTCCTAAACACCACAACCCCCAACCACACTCCTTGTGATTGTAAGTTACAAGTATTGGATTTTGTAGACTGGAGTTACAGAGGAAGGTTGTAGAAGATAAGGATTTTAGATCTCTAAAGAAAAGCATTACCTGGACAAGTGTTCTAGTGCTAGTGTCCTCTAAGGTTACAGACATAGAAATCATTGTGACAATGACAATCAGCATCTGAAGAAGTCCCAACATCCTGAAAATACCCTACCTTGGACAAGGGCACTAGTGCCAGTGTCCTCCACATCTTCTGTGATAGAAACGGACAGACAATGATCATAAGTGTTGAGAGAAGTCCTGAATTCCCTGAAGAAAACACCCACATTGGACTAGGGTGTGAGTGTCAGTGTCCCTAAATATTTCATATCATTAACTTCAAAAAATGGTGAGTAACTAATCCTTGTCTACTGTCTTGGTCTGCGATCATTTGTCGTAATTTATCCATTTGCTTCTGATTTTGCATAATTAGGGTTTTGAGCATATTTGGGCATTGAAGTAATACATTAATTGATATTTTTTGAGTTTCCATGATGTTACGAGTGACACCCAACCTGTAGGTGAATCCTCTTGCAAAAGGTGTGATTCAACTCGGTTGAAATGTCCTTGAATGTTTGTAGTAAAAGGAGGATTTAACCCACACATCCATTGAAATTGAAAACCCCTCCTTTTTACTCCTAAACAATCCCTTTGCTAGATTCTATGGAAATTTTTCTTAGATCCAGCAACTTACTATGAAACCCTTCCTTTTAGATCTCAGCTCTATCCTAATTATTGGCATCTGCAAAGGAAATGCCCTCACTTCACTAAGGCATCAGCTGCAACTAATTCTTCTTCCAACTCTAGTCCTAAGAATGATAAAGGGAAGGCTCCTTTTGTTGTTGGGGTTGCAGACAAGGAGGGATTTACTCTAGTTAAGCCACGTAATAGGGGAAGAGGTCTTAAGAGAACCCTCAAGGATAGAGAAATTAATGGGGTCTTTAATCAGTTTGATGCTTTGGAGGACTTAGTTCATGAGGAGGGAATTCTAGTGGAGATACCTTTTGGGGTTGGGTCTTTGGGGGTAGCCTTGTAGGAGGAAAAAGAAAATGATACTGTAAATTTTCCTCTGGAGGGTGTGCAGGATGGTCAATTGGCTATGGAGTTATCCTCCTGGTTACCAATTGTTTTAGAATCAAATGAGGCTTTAGTTATGAAAGATGTGGGTGCTCTAGCTGATCCAACTCCTTCACAGGTGAAGGAGGCTTTGGATGTAGGTGTTACATTGTAAAATGTCCCCCTAGGACTTTTACCTCCTAAGTTTAGTTCCCAAGTCCTTTAGATTTAATCATATATGTTCATTTTAACTCCCGATGCAAAATCCCTGGAAGCCCATGTCATATGGGGCTAAGGGGACATTGTTGAACTTGATTTTGCTTGAAAATGGGGCCTAGGGCTTGGGCACTCATGGCCTAGCCCTGCCTTATTTGGTTGGGACCTAAATTTTAAATGTCGGATATGTGATCGTTAAAAGGTTTCGTTGCCGACATCGTAAGTTTGAATTATGAAATCTGTAGCGAGAATGCATATATAAGCATGTTTAGGGTTTCATTTGCAAACTAGAAGCTGATTATGAACTTTTGGTGAACTTATGATTTTAGAGAATTCAAATCATTCATTGTTGCAGAGCATACTTGTCTTGTTATTGTGTTTGTTATGCGGATTTGGCTTCATCTTCTCATGTGTTGAAGGATTTTCATCTACATGTGAGCTACACCTCCAAGGTTATATCTATTTGTGTTAAATCAATCATTTATCAATTTATTTTTTCATCTATCTCGTAGGGATACACAATCTTTATGCCATTCTGGGGCTTGACTGAGGCAAGCTCCTAAACACCACAACCCCCAACCCCATTTCTTATGATTGCAGCTAACAAGTGTCATATTTTTTGGAGTGGAGTTGCAAGAGGCTATGACAGAGTGTGGAGATTCTGTATCAAATGGAAAAAGCAATGCCTAGGCTTAGGCACCTACCCTGAAGCCCTCCAGATTTGCAGACCTAAAAACCTCTGCGACAGTGGTGAAGAGTAGCGAACATTTTCTAGAAATCCTTGAAGAAGTCACCACCTTGGGCTTGGGCACCTAATCTTTAGACCCCGACTTTTCCAAATCTTGAATATCAAAACCTAATATGTATCTACTCTGAATATTACATCTCTATGTGCGAGCATTTGTTGGGATTCATCCGTTTATTTATGATTTTACATAATTAGGGTTTTAAGCATAATCGAGCATTAAATTAATACATTAATCAACAATTTCTTAATTTCCCTATCATTACAAGTGACAACCAACCTGTAGGTGAATCCTCTTGCAAAATTTGTGATTCAACTTAGTTAAATGTCCTTGAATGTTAGTGGTGAAAGGAGGATATAATCAAACAATCAATCAATCCCATCTTCCCTCTTTTCTTACTAAACATTTTGGTGAACCTGTGTTTTCTGAGCATTGCATCTTGTTGACTATTATACATTAGACTTGCATTCATACATATTGTTTTACATCATTTTACATCTATAGATCTTGAAAATTTTTGAAAAAAATTTCATTCTAAGGCTCGCATTAGGTCATAATTTGCATTAATTTCATTACATTTCATCAACTCTCTAATTTTTACATCAAATATGATATAAATTACATAAATTCATAATACTACAATCTTTGCATTGCATTTTCATGTTAAAATTGCCAGGGTTTGATTGAAATTTTGTATTTTTCTCATAACCTAGTGATTTCAAAAACTAGGGTTTGTACCTAAAATCTTGTTTCAAATTTTACTACTCATATTAGGCACTCATTCAAATCTAATTTTGTTTGTAGTGTTGCATTCTTGTGTGTTTTTGCATTCATATCTCAAAAATTTGCACTTACATTTAGCAAATTTCAACAAAAACTAGCATTTTCACTCAATCATCCTTAAAATTACACTTGCATTGAGCATTATAGGACTTTAAAATCATTTTCAGATCTGAGCTGAGTTTTTTTTGCATAAGCCTCCTCTTAATAATAGTGTAGGAAATTGTTCTTCTACCTTATCTTCCTTATAGGATTTATGGGTCTAATAAATTCAATTTCCCATTTGTGAAAAGGTGTTTGTACTAATATAGGAAATGGTGGCATATCATCTAATGTGGTGGGACTTCCTATCCTCTAAGACACATCACCCATCCTCACATATTAACTTGTCATCCTTGAACAATGTGGGCCACCATAATCCTGTCAACATCACTTTATTGTTGTTCGCTCATTGGAGTTAGGCCCTTCTAATATCCCGTCACGGGAATATATTAAGATGTTTTCCCATTCATGTTGAAGCACTACTCTCCTTATAATATCACCTCTTCCTATAATATGTAATTCTCCTTCAATTAAGATGTATGATAGTGACCACTCCAATAGTTTATTCCTTTCATTTTTGGAGATGATCTCTAGGAATTGGCCTATGGATAGTAACTGTGCTACTTCAGTGAGCTCCTCTTACTACATTTACTCTAAATAAATTTAAGCTACTCAATTCATCATCAAACTCCTAAAAGAGTAACACCATCTACAAATTTTACCTGTATCACTAGCGTATTCATCAAGTATTTTAATTGCTTGTGGTTGGTAAAGAAATTTTTTAGTGCATAAACCTTTGTTAGAGCCTTTGTTGTTGCATAATTCATTAAGAAACACTAGAGTTGGAGCCTTTGTTATATAATTTTTAAGTGTATCAAATTCCTCCTAGAGTTGTTCTATCCATTGAAATGTTTTATAGTTTTCTGACTATTCAAGAGGTGGTAGATTCAAAATTATTTCTACCTTCAATGGGTCTACCATCAAGCCTTGCCTACTTATAATGTGACCATGAAATGTTCCAAATGGTATCACAAATAAACATTTCTTAAGATTGGATGAGATTTAAAAGCTTTTGTATCTTTCTAGCATCGTGTGGAGTACTTGTACGTGATCTTTAATCAGTCTGTACTAAATACTGCAAGTGCATTTTTCAAGCCAAATGGCATCACCTTGTACATAAAAGACCTCCATTTGGTTACAAATGTTGTTTTAGGTTGATCTTCTTCTTGAAGCCATTGGTGAACGATTAGAGCTCCCTACTAGCTATAAAACTAAGACTTCCTCTGTGAACAAACTACGGAAGGGATCATGGATGCAAGCCTTATTTAAATCCCTAAAGTCAATGCAAATCCTCATCTTGCTTTTTTCTTATATTGCAGAACCATAGGGCCAATCCATTAGCATCTCCTATCGACTTGATTATATCAGTTGCCAACATATCATCCAAGTTTGCTTTGACTCTTGTCTTCATGTTAGGATTTAATATATATGTTCTTTTCCTCTTTGGTTTTGTACCTTCTTTTAATTGAATTTTCATCATTCTAGATCCCTCCTTAATGCCTCTATGATTAGTAAATGCGTGGGGAAATATTTCTTCATATTTCTATCAATATTTCCAAAATTTGCATGACTTGTCTCTCTTCAATTGCTACCTTGAGTATTTTCACATACTGAAGGAAAAACAAGATTGCATTCACAGAGGCTTGAAGGATAGCAAAGGTACTTAAGGTTAAACTTTCTCTTGATGCCAAGGTTGATGATTCTATTTATTATGAGGATGTTTGATGTGGAAGATTTAGTTGAAATCTCTCCTCTTGCTAAGTTTGATAAATGTAATAAGTGCAAATGTGATCATGGGGATTCAATAGGCCCTGTGTAATTTTCCCTACCACCTTGTTGTTTTCAATATTGGATGATGCTCTTGTGATTTCTATGATGGTAGGGTCATCATCCAATGGTGGAAAATCCACTAGTAGTGTGATATGTTGTCCAAGGGATCTCTTGAGGTGAGACACGTGGGCAAAATTATGAATCCTACTATATTCCGGTAATTCCTGTTCTCAGATGCAACTTCACCAACTCTCCTCAAGATCTTGTAAGGGAAATCAAAGTGTTGTTTGAGATTTTAAATTCCACTAATTTTGATGGGGGTTTTCCTATAAGGTTTACAATCTTAGAGGAAGGTCATATCTCCCACTTTAAATGACCTCTGTATGCGGTTTTGATTTATATATATATTTTGTTGATTCTGAGATTGTTGGAGGTGTTCTTTGAGTGATCTCAATATGTCATAATTATACTTCACTAAGTCACTATCTATTGACACCAGGATATCTATGAATATTGAATAAGTAAAGGTTAATGCATCATAACCATAAAATACAATGGATAGAGACATAGCGATGGACATGTGGTGGGTAGTGTTGTATCATAGTTTCTCAAGTAGCCTTCAACCTAATTATTCACTATTTCTACTTGTCCATCTATTTGTGGATGTTAGCTTTTGGAAAGAATGAGTTTTATCTGGGCCAAATAAAATAATTCTTACAAAAAGGATCTAAACAATCTACTATCTTTATCACTAATGATATTTTTATGTAATCCATTGGCCTAAACACTTCTCTGAATAAGAAATCTACCACCTAATGTGCTTTGAAATATGAAGGAATGAAAAAGAAGTGTGCATACATAATTAGCCCCTCCATAAAGTGATTGAGAACATCCTTCTTTAGGCCCTTCCATGAAAACCTTTCCCTAATTTTCCTATAGGTCTTGTATAATCTTATGTGATTTTCTAACGATGCATCATGAAAAACCCTTAAAATCTTCTCCTTCATTCAGGATTCAAGAACTAGGAAGATTCTATTTGTATAGAGAATGAGATCATATGCTACTACAAATAAATCTTGTCTCACATCCCCATCTAAGAGATCAGTAGAAAATGTATTTTTAACTTATTCTACCATAATAGAGATCTTCCAATTAGTAGAACTAGTAGTAGAAATAGAGTAGGCTTCCTAGAAAGAGCATGAGCAAAGTTATGTTCTTTTTTTCCTTTCATGTACAATGTGGTTTAGGAAAGGGCCATGCTATGGGGTCTCAGGACAACTTTGAAATAGAATTGGAAGCATCTCAGAGTGGAGGGAGATTATGAGATCATTATTAATTATACGAAGAAGCAAAGTTACATCTCATGTATGTTGTATACTCTTCTTTTAGAGGCTAAGGAACTAGTGAAAAGATTTTAAGATATCTCTTTTGATCATATTAGAAGAGAAGAAAGGGGAACTCAATAGTAGATTTGGTAGCCAATCAAGGAGTAAATTAGAGGATAACCCATGGTAAGACCCATAAGACCTAGAAGGAAAAGTTTCCAAATAAGACCCTTGGACTTGTTAAGGAGTAAAAAGTGTCCACATGTCTTTTTACCTCCTTGTTTGGCTCCTAGGTCCCTTAATTGCATTATATCTTCAAAACATTTCTCCCGATGCAGAATTGCCCGACACCAAGATGGAATTTGAATGTGGGCCACTTGATTTAGCTTATCCTAGACATAAACAGGACTAAAGGACCTGGGTGGTACTGCCCAGGTCCCTCCCTTTAGGTTGGATCAAATTCAAATTTACTGGTGTGAGCCTTGGGCGTAATTTAATAAAAACCACCTGAAATAACATAAAATAAAATATTAAAATTATATATATATATATTCTATACATTTAGTTCTCCTCAATTTTTTTCCAGCTTCTTATGTTAAATTGAAGACCAAATTCCTTGTATTAAACTCAAAAAACTAACATTGGGGGTGATTTTGTTGAAAAATTATTGCTCAAACAAAGAGCTGATGTTAAAGAGTTACGCCTAGTATGTAATATAAGGAACCCTAAAGTCAATAATATCATACAGACGAACACTCATTTTCATTTTTTATTTATGCCTGCAAAAATATCATACATGACGTCCCTCCATTGATGCATTAAATACTGCTCCTTCAATGCGCTGCTCTTTATTTTCTTGACTTTTGTATTCATTTTTTTATCCCTTTTTTTTGCACTCTTATTATTTTTTATTGCTTCTTGTAGAGTAACGATCTTCTTGATATTTTTGTCCAAGAAAGATAAGGGGCTGAGCACCACCAAGGGTTTTCAATGTTTAGTTAGACTTCCCTTTTGCTCAAAAGGAATGGGGAAGGTCTACATGCAAGCTTCTATTAGGTATTTTAGGTTTGAGTACTTACTTTTTTAAAACTCAACATTTTGGTTCACTAAGACTGGGATTAGTATAAAGCTAAGAGCTTGGCTTCAATTTAAACTTATTGGTAAATTTCAAGAGGAATGATTGGCGATAAAGATGATCATAAAGAATCTTAAAGGGTCAACCTATATCTAAGCAACCTTAGACTTCTTAGATAAAAATCAAAAAGAGCATGTCACTCACTAATGCATGGTGGAACAAAATGAAGAATGCAAATTTTGTTTTTTCTTTATTCAAATTTTGTACTTTTTTATAGATTTTTTGGATTTTGACATTTTATGATTTTATGGAGTTTCTAGATACTTAAGTCTTCACCTTCCATTGTGCATAAGAGGTAAGCATCATTTTTTACATCTTCCTTAACTGCGTGTGGACTTATATAATTTGGTCTAAACTTCACTTGGAAGTATTTGCAAGGACACACAAAGACTTGGTATAAAAATGTCTTTGAACTCAGTGAGAAGTTTTGTGCACTCATATATTTCATTGTTTGATAATTTGCCCCTAGCCTTGTCATTTTTTGTTCTTGTAAAGTTTCATCAGTTTTGAAATTTTGTGGGGCAATTTGAATTGATGATGACATTTAATCATCTTCTATTCATATTTGCCATATGTGGGGTTGGTCATATTGCCACACGATTCTCTTTACCTGCATGTGGACTTTACTATTCCATGGATTTCATATTTCACCAACCATATGTATGCCTTGGCTATGGCGACCACCAAGGGTTGCACATCGGCACCCCACCTAGTAGGCACCAAGTTGAAGTAAACAAAGTGAGGCAAAGTTGTGGAAGTTTGGATGCTTAATAATCGTATACCAATGCATCAAGAGATTTGTCCATGTCACCAATATTATATTTTTTATCTTTATTTACATTTCTTAACACAAACTAACTTCGTGTTGTCATAAATATATACCTTTCAAACAAGAGCAAGCATGCCTTTATGATATAATTCCAATAATTTTTTATTCTAATGTGTAGGAACAAAAAAAAAACAAGAAAAAAACTCATTGGAGGCTCATTTGGCAGAAGCAAAGGAAATTGGGGATCACATTCCAAATAAAATTTAAGTTGTTACAAAACATGTTTTCAATTGATTATAAACAAATATGTAAAACAAGCATTTCATATGCATTTCAAAACTATATTTCAAAATTTTAAATTAAATAGCACTTTGGGACATTTGTTTCTTACAATTATTAAAATAATATAACAAATAAAAGTAATAGTATAAAAATAATATTCTATACACCAAAAAAAAAAAAAAAAATTAATGCACGTATTTTAAATATTACTTTATAAAATAAAAATAATGTATCTTCTATGCACAAATTGAATTATACTATGTAACATTGTAATTGCATATAATATTCTATTGGCCTAACCCTTGCACCTTCAATTGGTTGAGTCAAACAATTTTCTTATGACAATTATCCATTCAAAGGTGCCCTTAAAATACTATGACATATCTTAGTATAAGTAAAATTATATATAAACCAAATATAAAATTTGACAGTTTGTCCAAAATCTCTCCTTTCATGTGATACATCTTTTTAAAATGTTGATTGTAATTTACAGAAAAAATGCCTTAATAGAACCATACGACCATCAAATTTAAGCCTTGGGCCTAACAATTGCACCTCCTTTGGTTGCAAGTGCTAGTAATACTATTATTGATATATGGTTAGGACTAAGAAGTAGGATTTCATGTACTCTGTCCTTTCTTTTTTAAGGGATTACTCCAACTGTGGTGAGTTTCTATTTTAATATTGGAAAAAATCTAATTTGAGAGTGCTTCTGGATTCAACTATGTATGTTTTTGTTTCAACGTTTTGAATCATACTCAATGATCCGTCATCAGGAAGAGGAGAGTTGAAGATTAGATGGTAGAATTGAGCTTTATAAAGCAGTTAGAGTAAGAAATGAATGAAAAATGAAGGGCATGAGGTGAGGAGAGAAAAATAAAAATAAAACAAAAAACAAGAGAGGAGAAAGATACGAGAAAATTAGTGATAAAAATAGGGCATTGGAGCAACCATACAAACACACAAACCAACAAAAGCTAAAATTTTAAAATTACTAATACTAATACAAGTACAAATATATAAATACATACAGAAGCACATGTAAATGCATATAAGAAAATATTTAATTTAATCCTATAAATACATATATCCCCACACACCAAGTATAATATACTATATTAAAAAGACAAATAAATGGAAAAACAACTAAATAAAACAAACCTTTAGTAGGCATGAGTTTTCCACAATCCATGAATTAAGTATAGAGAGTGCTTTTGGATTAAATTGTGTATGCTTTTGCAAAACAAACCTTTGTAAAACAATTAAAGTCAAGACCTAAATATACATAAAATAATAAGGGATGAGGAAAAAAGGCGCAAACACATTTATATACATGAACAACCAAATGTATAAAATTTGCAAACAAGTGAAAGAAGCAAACAAGAAAACAAAAAGATAAGACCCTTATCTACTGCATTAGGCAAAACCAAACCTATAAAAAGGAGAACGCCACGACTAAGAATGAAAATTTTAATCCGGCATAAACAAAAAATGCCCACACACATATTAACCTAGACATAACAACAAAAATAAATCAGATGATATATAATACAAATAGAAAAATAAACAAATACACAACAAAAATGTATGTAGATATATGATACAATATTAATTATATTATATGTATAAATATATTGTATAGAAAACCAAAACAAATAAAAATATACAAGTGTAGGTATATATATATAAATTTATGTATGAAGTGTATACAAATACCTATACCTATATATAAATGTATGTAACGGTGTGTATATATATATGTGTGGAGGTTAGGGTTAGGTTTTGTGCGTGATGAGCGAGTGAAGAAGAGGAAGGAGGTGAGGGTGGCAAAGGGAAGGTTAGGGTTAGGTTTTGATGGCAGAGGGAAAAGCTATCGTTGCAAGCTTGACGTTATACCTATTGCAGGGCCAAACATTTTTACAAGAAGCGGAGTGCGGTGGATATGTCAGTGTTTCGAAAGTGTTACGCCATCATCTGCAACAAACAGAATGGCCGCGAATGTCGTAGCAGAAATGGAGGCTGCAGATCGATGGCGTTACGCTTTTGAAACAGGACATATCCACGGCCCCACGCTGCTCCTATTCCTTCGTTGCCCTTTAATGAGAGCAATGCCTTCAACAAATGACCTTCACGCTCATGCGGTGGAATATGTCTCAATCTCAAATTGATGCGTCCAACACTTCAATCTTGTTAAATCAGGTTTTGTTTTGTCAGAAAATTTGCTTAAATTTCTATATTTTAAGACTAGCTGAAAATGTGGTCACCTGCACTAAATTTTCTGACCCTCCATGGAAGGTATGTTGGAGAGGTGGGTTCTTTGCCTTTTTTCGTTTTTGTATATGCATCACACACCCACATTACAACAATGTTCCTATCTAGTATGTTTTACTGTGACTGAATCAGATTTTCAGTTCTTAATATTGATAGCCAACTTGGATGAACCTCTGGAGATCCCTGTGTTGTATGATTGGGTTGTGTTGTTGGTCTCTATCACAGGTGATATTTGGATCATGAAAGGTGAAGGTATTCAATTTAGACTCCAATGCATGCAACATGTATTAACACAGTGCTTGTTTTGTATGTAGTCTAGGACTGCAGGAATTTTGGTGGACTTCTTAGAGCCATTTTCTGTATATGACAATGTCAGATGGGTGTTATTATCACCCACATTTTATAAATAGCCAATTACGTAATTGTAACTGTTAAAGTTTTAATCATCTAGCACATTCCTACAAAGGTTCAAAAATTTATCCTGGCAAATATTGGTATCATATCAAACATTGTAGTTCTGTCTACTGTTTGCTTTGCAGCTGTGTTTGTGTTTTCTTTTGTTTGTTTTCTGAGACAATGGTTGACACAGTTAGTGGGTTTGTGTTTGAGCCCTAAGTTGGTTGGATCCCTTGCTGGAGAATTTAGCCCCAACCTTTGGACTTGGGTGTCATTATAAGCACGCGTTAGCATTTGAGCCCTAAACCTACATATTCAAAATATTAAGTAGATGGCATACCACTCTACGTTCAATTCAGTTCATAAAGAATCTCAACCTACAACTTCAATATGGGTTCTGGCCACGGGAAAGTTTAGGGGCTCTTCATCCCTAAATAGGGATTGTTTTGGTAATCTTTGTCCCAAATCAATAGTCCAATCAGTAAACATTATGTATAAACTTCCTTTAGATTTAAAATTTTAGTAAAAGTTCTTAGCCAATTTGTTGCAAGTTTGCATGGATTCATTGGAATTTTTTAATCATTGTTATCTTATCTATGTAATATATGTTTTGATGATTTTCCAACTAATGAAAATTATGTCTAATATGGGATTTTATATAATCTTCTTTGGATTTAATCCAATTGTAAATTGTACTCAATATTTAGGAACCAGTTACCTTTACAATTCCTTACAATTGTTTCCTTTTGAGATTGCTGGTGATTCATCTCACTTGAGTTGCCTTTGTTGACTAGCATAACATTTTTTTGTGTGTGTATTTTGATATAGAAATTTTTGTGGGTATGATAGGTTAGGTTGGAACAAAAGAATGTATGGTGCTAAGCATTTTATCTATTCGCAAGAACTAAAGTGTCTTATCTGAAAATATTCAACATTGTGGTTTGTGCATTTGGATGGATAATCTAGATACTATCTTAGACCTATGTAAATATAGGTCTAAAATGGTAGAAAGGACAGAAAAAGTCTCCTCGTGATTTTTTGAAGCAATAAAATGTAAAAACTAAGTTCTATGACAACATCAAGACAATGGTTGCTTCATTTCACTTCACTTCACAGGCTCTTTCATTCCTCGTCTATCCAAATTGCCAAGGCTGACATATTTCTTTAGTTTTGGTGAAGTAAGATTTCTTTATGCTTTTGGATTGGATTTTGAAGAGTTAGTATCTATCACTACTTTATTAGATCAACTTGGTAACACGAGGTACACATGTTGACCTTTTGATCTTGTGCATGTTGTAGCATAGAAAATACCCTATAATTTACAAGTGTATCTTTTTATTGAACCTTTTCTTGTTTGTAATTTGTAAGATTTTCATTTGGTGAATAAAATGAAAGCCAATGATACCATTCATTATTTCTCATATTTTTAGACTTCAAGTCATAAATTATTAGTAGAAACCCAAATTCATGGAAATGCAATCAAGACTTCAATGAAACCATAGCCAACCCCCACTCAATCACACCCTCCTAGGCCTCTAGAAACCATTTCCCCAAATGACACAAACACTTGACACCATTAAAACACAATGGTCACACATCACATTCACTTTCCAATGCACATCATAAACCAAGATCTCACAAATGCAACATATGGTCTGATGCACTAATAATGGGTCTTAAAGAATGCAACATTAATTCCAATCATGGTCAATCATCCAACAAACATAAAGTGAATCTATCTCAACAATGCAGAACAATATTATTCTAACTACTAGTAGCAGTTACTAATATGATCAAATGATATAAGTGTCCATGAGTATCAATATTTTAACTAATAATTCTCAAGACTTATTTTAATTTCATTTAATTAAAATAATTGCGAACAACATGCAAATGAATACAAATTAAACACAACAATTATTTACACTATTTACACTTATGTAGATTTCATTTATAATCTAAACAATTTTATAAATACTATTAAATATAACTATATAAGCAAGGCTAAAAGCCTATAATATTAGAATGCTATAAATATCTTACACTAGTTAGAATCACAAGATACAAAACCCGAAGCTACAATGAAAGAACCTTGTTCTAAGTTTAGCTTGAGAGGAAAGAAATATAGAAAAACAAAACATTCCTATAGATCTAATATCTTCATCAAATCTACCACACTTTTAACCACATGAATATGATAGGATCAGCACAAAATGAATTTGTTGAGAAGGCTTTAGAAGCTACCAACAATGCAAAATGTGAAAGCATAGACAGGGCACATAGACTGATTGGTAGAATGCCTCAAAGAGAGTCATGTGATGGAAAGCAATGATCATAGGATATGCACAAAATGAATTTGTTGAAAAATCTCAAAAGAACCTAGTTTGAAAATATAGAGTTATTGGTTGTGCAACTAATTGTTTTAACAGAGATGAAATGGGTGAGAGGTAGACAGTCACAAAATATTCATATCTCAAAAATGACAAACTGGGTATGACTAATTTTCAGATATGATTTAGATATTCAGGTCATGCACCATATATAAGACAATTAGAAAAACTTAGTTCTTAAAATAAATTTATGTCTAACGCAACAGATTGCTAAAATAGAGACGAAATGGGTGAGAGGTAGACAGTCACAAAATATTCATATCTCAAAAATGAGAAACTCGGTATCACTAATTTTTTGATACGATTTAGGTATTCAAGTTGTACACCATATTTAAAACAATTAGAGAAACCCAGTTTGTAAAAATAAAGTCATGGCTAACACAGTAGACTACTAAAACAAAGACGAAATGGGTGAGAGGTAGACAGTCAAAAAACATTCATATCTCAAAAATGAAATACTGGGTATGGCTGATCTTTGGATATGATTTAGATATCCATGTCGTACACCATATATCAAAAAATTAAAGAAACCCAGTTTGCAAAAATGAGGTTAGGGCTAACGCAATAGACCGGGTTCAGAAAATGTAGAAGAAAATTCACAGAATATTTCACTAAATCTAATGCAACAATAAATCAGTTTCATATCTCAGTCCATACTTGGAATATTGCTTCAATCACATCTTCACAAATTTCCTAGCTTGCATCCATTTTTCTCCAAGTCTGTTCTTCTGGAAACTATGGTTTATGGTGCCAAAAGAAAAATGAAAACTTCCTGAGAGAGAGAGAGATCCCCAAAACATAAAACATATCCTCCATTTGAAATGCACGCTCCTCCTCAAATTATGTCTTGAGATTTCAAAAATAAAGTTGAGCATGCATAACCACCCCCATAATTTCTTCTAGAAGATTCTCTTTTTTTTACTTTCTTACAATTTGCTATTTTTAACCAAACAATAATATTATTGTTTGTTGTAATGGGACCTTATGTCATCTCCATTCAACAGTTTCCATTGGGATTAAGGCACGCTCAGACCTGTCAATTCAAGTGGAGTTGATGCCTCATACCTACAACCTACAGCAACCAAAAAATGGTTGAACATATAGATGTATATATAATCATACAATCAAACACACCGTGAAAGGAAATCACAGCATAGCAGGGTACTCACGCATGAGTAATGCGACACTGTTCCTCTCACAAACACACGTCAAACAAGTAACCACATCATGCATAATAATTAGTATCTGATTGACTAGATAAGAAACATCATCAGATAATCATGTGATGCACATAATAAGATTGATCAACATAATCAATTAAGTCCATAAAGTTGTCATACCATATTCATAACTTAAGTAAATATCAGTGTTGCAACAAAGATTATCAATAAAACATACTAACTGTCATATGAAACAAAATGAGGATAATCAAGAATGTCACCAACATGAATGTAGTATCTACCAACATCATATAACATACAACATCAACTGTCTGACATACCCTAAATATTCCTATTATTTTACCTTCACTTTCATGCTCCTTAGCCAGACCACCTGCACATCCAAGGTGAGAATGGAGGGGCACTACACCCACCTTAAAGTGATCGCTCCTGCTTTCCGGTAGTAATCACATTTAAGGTAAGGTTGAAAACACATGAGGGAACAAGAGCTTTCACAAAGCCCATGCCCCAAAGTGAGACATGCTTATAATTGCTGAATTATTCCCAACAATCACAATAGAAACACATCAATATCATTTGTTAAGAACCATTAATCAACAATATGCATGTATATGAATGATCATGGAGATCAAAACAAACTTCGGTTAGAGAATCTAAGCTAAAATAACAACCAAATCAATATAGAAATAAGGCAACATGTCTTTCAAACAAACTAAGGCTATACTTACGAATTCGGAACCGAGTATAGCCGTGAGGTTATACTTTAGTTATCTCATAATCGAGTGTAACTACAAGGTGAGACAAAAGCATTCCAAAGTGCATAGCAACATATTTAGAGTACTGCAAAGGTTTGTTACAACAATTTCACAACACAATACATGATCACATCATGACGCAAGTGATTCTACTAGTCAAATGTTAATAAAAAATTATCCATCTCTTCATATATGGACTAGGTCCATTTTCTTGTTTTCTTGTTTTAGGGATGCACAATCCTTATCAGAAGTGTATATTTGTTGTCATCATCCGTTGACTAATAGAGCCACAAATACAACAGAAGAATGAAATCATGAAAAATGAGAGAGGAGACAAAAGTGACATAGGACCACAACGTGGAAGGATTTCCCCAAATCACCCTCCACAACATTATGTCCCCAAGGCACCACAAACAATAATTGCAACAACAGAAGTGTACAAGAATAGAGAAACAAATAGAAGGAATGTCACAGCGTACGTGGTCCCCTTGTATCCTTCACCTTACAAGAGTATCAAGGGTCATCCAAGGAGACCTAAACAAACATTTAACACCACACATGAGAACACAACACAACAACATATATATACCTAAGAGGAGGCCAAACTTGCAAGCATCTTGGAGAGTTGCTCTATCAAATGTGGTGGAATGGGTGAGAAATTCATACCTACAGTCGCGTGGTGCTTGATTCACAAGATTTTGTATGTTTGAAATCTTTTGATGCCTGTGGGGAGGTGAATCATTACCTTTTTCGATAGACTTTGATGACTCGTGCATTGTTCTTCTTCTTTCTTTGTTTAAGCATTCTCCTACCTGGATAACTTTTTCAGGGTTATCCTTCTCCATCAAGACGTCAACAATGTTTTTATTAAGTAAAGTACTGTGGTTGAGGAGATTAGAGGAGGAGGATGATTTTGTGGGATCTTTGTTAGATGCCAAGGTATCATTTGATGAATAAGTGTTTCTCTCAAAATATGCTTCTACATTTAAACAATAGGAAAAACCATGATTGTAATGATAACGGAGCCAATTGTCATAAGCTCCCATGAATTCGGCTAATGTTTCATATGTTGAAAAAGTATCTAATGGGACATTTCCTAGTGGACAGTCTATGTCTATCATCTCAGTATATATTGAATTGATTGTTGGACTTGTTGATATTGTGTTAACATTAAGAGTAGGATGATGGTAAGCTTTGGTAGGCTTCAAAGGATAGTATCCAATATTAGCTGAAGAGCTATGTGTAACAACTTCTAAGGGTACTTTGATTCCTTCTTGTTTTATGCCACAACCATTACCTACGTAGTTACAATTTTTGTAAAGGATTTGAAATCCATGATCATAGAGAGACACCATCTCTTTATAAGAAGGCGAGGCCTCATATGTCTCATATTTTGTAGTGTAAATAAGAGTATTGTCTTTATTTGTTACTAAAGAGACTTTAGGTTCCTTAGTATTTCCAAAGATTTTTTGGATGAGATCGAGGCAACTTTTGATGTTTCAGGGTTAGCAAGTTTATATTACCCCATAAAGCCATGAGTAAAATCTAATGAACCCCAATCGTCACCAAGAAGTGCATTCGATGGTGATTTAGAATCTTGCACAACATTATCTGTGGCAAGATGTATTTATGAATCAACTTTTAAGTTATCGAGAGGTTTCTAAATGATAGCTTATTTTTGCACCTCAGCTTGTAAACAACTTTCCAGATTCGGGTCCACTTCAATGGTTTGAAGTTTATTTGCACAAATAAACTTTATTGATCAATGAAGGGTAGACGAAACTACCCCCATGGCATGAATCCATAGTCTACCAAGAATGATATTATATGAAAGTGCACTCGGCATGACATGGATAAGGGTAGATAATGTCATAGATCTAGCCTTTACGATTAAAGTTATGGTACCCAGTGATTGTCTACCAATGTTATCAAAGCCACGAATGTTAAGTTTATCCGATTTTATTAAAGATGTGTGAATCTTGATTTTATGTAGCAAATCAATGCCATAAACATTGAGACCCGATCCATTGTCAATCATAGTTCACTTTATCAACTTTTTATTTATTATGACAAGATTACAAGAGGGTCATATTGGTTTTGAACTTCAATTGATGGTAATTCGTGTTGTTGAAACAAAATATCTATTTTTGTTGCATGCATATAGTCTAACAAAGTTGCTACATCATTTGGCTTAACAACAGGTGGTACAATCACCTTTTGTAAAGCTTCTTGGAGCATTATGTGGTATGAAAGAGATGTTTGTATGAGTTCCCATAGAGAGATCTTAGCAGGAGTAGCACAAAGCTGCTTAACAAGGTCATAATCTCAACCAACATTATGAGTAAGACAAGGTGGTTGAGGAAGCATAGGTTGAGAAGTTGGTAAAGTGATCGAAATGGTTGACTGTTGTTTACTTTGTTTATTATTTCATGTATTGTATGTGTGAGCAACCACATTGTAGTTGGGTTGTTGTGACACATTTTGATACACTTTGATTTTGACTTGTTATATGCTTAGCGTAGTTATAAATGTAACGAAGAGGTCGAGAAGAATTCAGAAGATCTCTTATAGTGAGCACCGGTTTCATTTTTTCTTGAGGCACATGCGAGAACGTAGGTGGACAACTATTTTCGGTTTCACAGGGTGTTCTTGAGATCTTGGAACATAAATTGTGTTTACTAATCTTTGAAGGAACGATGGTTTTGGAGTCGCAGTGGAATGTTCCATAGAGATAAATTCATAAAGGGCTTCATCTAGCATATCAGAATCATCACTACTAAATGCCTCATCATATGCATGAAAGTTTTGTAAAAAGAGATCAAACATTGTGACATATTCTACTTTATCCAAGGCTTGAAATTCACAATGTCCAATTGTAAAAAGTATGAATTTTGGAATCAAGGATGTGAAATGATGCAAGATTACTATGAAAAATCAAATTTCATGAATGTTTGATGCAACTAATGCATGAGAATTTTTAAAACCCTAATGCAAAATTTTACCAAAATGCAAGCTTTTTGAAGGCCTAAATATGCACCTTTTTCAAAATTATGCAAGATTTTCAAATGAATATTGATAAATATGTAATAAATCAATGCAAGATCTTATTTGAATAGTCAATAAGATGAAAATGCTTGAAGCTACTTGTTCACAAAAATGTTTAGTATGAAAAAGGATAATGACAATAACTAGAATATGAACTAGATCAAACTCTTTTCAATATAACATTCAAGGAAAAGGTTGAGCCAAATCACTACCAAATGAAGGAGAACTTAGCTACTGACCTTGAACTCCTATATATTATGGATAAGATTTAACTTAGTCTTTTTCTCAAAACCCTAGGATAACAATGCATTAAAACCCTATTTTTACAAAGATTTGCTTATAATGGAGAATATACGACAGAAACCCAGAAACTGATTGCACAGGGATAATCAGGGGAATGATAAAACCTATCTCCAAAAAGAAGAGGTATCAGAGGACCTCGGTGGTACCACCCATGTCTTGACTGAAGGAATTAGCCGAAGGTGCAAATTGGAAAGTTGCTTTGAATGTTGTCTTGATGCCAGATCCAAACCTAGAAAAGATAGAAGGACAAAGGCGGTTCCAACCACTTCCTTGATGAGGGAATATCCTAAAACTGTCTTCAAATCCTGAAACCTTGATCTGTATTTAGTCTTCCTATAGCTCTGTATTTTCTAAATCTCACTCCTGTAACCTGCACATAAGAAGATAAAAGAGGGTTTGGGGGTTATGGTGTTTAGTGGCTTGCCTCGGTCAAATCCCAGAATAGCATTCAAGCTTCCCAACACCATTTGATTAATAGAGAGTGCTTACCCTCATGGGGCATAGGATGAAAACAATGATAATGTGATGATTGAAATGATGAGAAACAAACAATGATATCACCTATGTGATGTGCCCTTAGAATGATGAAGATCCTTCAACTCCTAAGGATAGATGATAGCTTCATATCTACAACAACACACAAATATGCTCTATAATCACAATGACTGCTCTTGATGCTCTTTACTTCAAATTTTCAAGTTAGCTATCTCCATCTAGGTTAATAATGAACTCAAAAACACACTTATATATGCTCTCCCCCTTACAATTGACAATTCAAACCAAAAGAGGCAACAAGGAGAAACCTCTAGAGAGGTGTAAGGCTGACATACATTTGAATTTGATCCAACCTAAAGGGAGGGACCTGGGCAGTACCACCTTGGTCCTTTAGCCCTGTTTATGTCTAGGATAAGCAAAATCAAGTGGTCCACATTCAAATATCATCTTGATGTCAGGCAATTCTGCATCGGGAGAAACATTTTGAATATATAATGCAATTAAGGGACCTAGGAGCCAAACAAGGAGGTAAAAAGACATGTGGGCACTTTTTACTCCCTAACAAGTCCAAGGGTCTTATTTGGAAACTTTTCATTCTAGGTCTTATGGGTCTTACCATGGGTTATCCTCTAATTTACTCCTTGATTGGCTACCAAATCTACTAATAAGTTCCCCTTTCTTTTCTTCTAATATGATCAAAATAGATATCTTAAAAAAATTTCACTAGTTCCTTAGCCTCTAAAAGAAGAGTATCCAACATACATGAGATGTAACTTTGCTTCTTCATATAATTAATAATGATCTCATAATCTCCTTCCACTCTAAGATGCTTCCAATTCTATTTCATAGTTGTCCTGAGGCCCCACAGCATGGCCCTTTCCTAAACCACATTGTACATGAAAGGAAAAAAGAATATAACTTTGCTCATGCTCTTTTTAGGAAGCCTACTCTATTTCTACTTCTACTAGTTCTACTGATTAGAAGATCTCTATTATGGCAGAATAAGTTAAAAATGCATTTTCTACTGATCTCTTAGATGGGGATGTGAGACAAGATTGATTTGTTGTAGCATATGGTCTCATTCTCTATAAAAATAGAATCTTCCTAGTTCTTGAATCCTAAATGAAGGAGAAGATTTTAAGGGGTTTTCATGATGCATCGTTAGAAAAACACATAAGATTATACAAGATCTATAGGAAAATTAGGGAAAGGTTTTCATGGAAGGGCCTAAAGAAGGATGTTCTCAATCACTTTATGGAGGGGCTAACTATGTATGCACAATTCTTTTTCATTCCTTCATATTTCAAAGCACATTGGGTGGTAGATTTCTTATTCAGAGATGTTTAGGCCAATGGATTACATAAAAATATCGTTAGTGATAAAGATAGTATATTTTTTAGATCCTTTTTGTAAGAATTATTTTATTTGGCTGGGATAAAACTCACTCTTTCCACAAGCTATCATCGACAAATAGATGGACAAGTAGAAATAGTGAATAATTAGGTTGAAGGCTACTTGAGAAACTATGATACAACACTACCCACCACATGTCCATCAGTATATCTCCATCCATTGTATTTTATGGTTATGATGCATTAACCTTCACTAATTCAATATTCATAGATATCCCGGTGTCAATAGATAGTGACTTAGTGAAGCATAATTATGACATATTGAGATCACTCAAAGAACACCTCCAACAAGTTCAGAATCAACAAAAAAATATATGCAAATCAAAACTGCATAGATAGGTCATTTAAAGTGGGAGATATGACCTTCCTCTAAGATTGCAAACGTTATATGCAAACCCCCATCAAAATTAGTGGAATTGAAAATCTCAAACAACGCTTCGATTTCCCTTACAAGATCTTGAGAAGAGCTGGTGAAGTTGCATCTGAGTTGAATTACTAGAATATAGTAGGATTCATAATTTTGTCCATGTGTCTCACCTCACGAGATCCCTTGGACAACATATCACACTATTGGTGGATTTTCCACCATTGGATGATGACCCTACCATCATAGAAATCACAAGAGCATCATCCAATATTGAAAAGAGAGTAAACAATAAGGTGGTAGGGAAAATCACATAGGCCCTATTGAATCCCCATGATCACATTTGCACTTATTACATTTATCAAACTTAGCAAGGGAGAGGGATTTCAACTAAATCTTCCACATCAAACATCCTCATAATAAATAGAATCATCAACCTTGGCATAAAGAGAAAGTTTGACCTTAAGTACCTTTGCTATCATTCAAGCCTCTGTGCATGCAACTTGTTGTTCCTTCAGTATGTGAAAATAGTTGAGGTAGCAATTGAAGAAAGACAAGTCATGCAAATTTTGGAAATATTGATAGAAATATGAAGAAATATTTCCCCACACATTTACTAATCTAGGATGATGAAAATTCAATTAAAAGAAGGTACAAAACCAAAGAGTAAAAGATCATATGTATTAAACCCTAACATGAAGACAAGAGTCAAAGCAAAGTTGGATGATATGTTGCAACTGATATAATCAAGTACATAGAAGATGCTAAATGGATTGGCCCTATGGTTGTGCAACATAAGAAAAAAGTGAGATGAGGATTTGCATTGACTTTAGGGAACTAAATAAGGCTTGTATCCATGATTCCATAGATTTCTTAGTCTTATGGATGTCATTAAAAGCTTTCATTTTATTTCATTTCAATTGAAGGGCTCCTTCACCTTTCCATACACATGTCCCCATGTTCTCTCCATTAGTTTCTCTATAACCATTGCTTTATTTTCTCTTATATTGTCCTTAGTAATATTTGGGCATTATACTCATGGGATCAACCCTGCAATTATAGACTTGGCCCTTTCATATTCAAATTTTGGCCAACTTCTACCTATTCAATTACACAATATTCAATTTGCTAATGTATGAATCCCAACATTTCAAAAAAAAACAAAATATGAATCACCTAAGAAGGTTCGAAATTTAAAATACACATTGGGTTATGACTTGCACATGTGACACCATTCAAAAATTGATTTATATTCACTCCTTTGAGCCACCAAGTCTAGGGCCTAAGTGTGAGAATATTCACTATTTTTGTATCCTCATGCTTGGAGACATGTCAATAAATAAAAGTTGATTACATATAAATTCCCATTGTTTATAGCATAGACTAGAATTAGTTTTCAATTTAAAATATCATTAACACTTGTAAGGAGTGGGTTCATGTGCAAGTTGAAACACACACTGTGTATTTCAACCTGCAATTTTCTTCATCAACATTCTACTATGTAAAGTATTTGTTCTTTTAATGTACAAATCCTAACATTTAAGAGAGAAAAATATGAATAACAACAATGATAAGGGTGAAAGCAAGAAGATGAGTATAGATTTTGTGGAAGTGTTCCGCATATGGAAAATTTCAGTTGGAATGAGAGCTCGAGCCTAAACGGGTGCCCCTTTAGAAATGGGCACCCGTTATGAAATGGATGCTAGTAAATGGAATGGGTACGTACCCATTTGAAAACAGGTACTCATTTTTGAAAAGTATATATAATTTTTTAAAAATAGGCATGTGGCTTCATTTTAACAGCCATAGGCCATGAAACAGTAGGAGAGGAGATACCAAGAATGGGTACCCAAATCACCTGACCCCACCGCCTACCTCCAAAACCTCCTCACCTCCTCCAGATCGGCTATCAGCTGTCCCAAGTTGGTTGCCCATAATTTTCTATTGTTTTTCATTGTTTTTTGTTTTGTTTTTGTTACTTTTTATTATTTTTCACAATCTTAAATTATAAATGTTAAACCCTAAACTAAAAACACTAAACCCTAATTCATAAACCGTAAACCCTAATTCATAAACACTAAACCCTATTTCATAAACTACCTAGGTCTTATAGAACTTCTAGGGTTTCTTTTATATAAGCTTAACAATAAATCTTTAGCAATGATATTTCAAAATCATTTGAAATTTCTATATAGACCTCAAGAACTACTTATACACTATAGCCATGTTCTTAGTCTTCATGGATTTCAATGTTCATGATGAGTCACATAGTCCTAAAACCATTTGTAAAACTCTTTTCATGAGGGCTTAGAACATACAAACACCTTCTATATATTAAATTTGATGGACACTTGTATAAGAATATAAAATTTAGACAATTGTCATAGGTTAGTCCTATGGGTTAAAGAGTCAGGGAGCTATGAGAATGCCCACATTCATATGACATAAGGTATAATAGAAACTTATCAAGTTTTAAGGATTGTCATACCTACCACTAAGAATGTCAAAGTTACCCTAGGAAAACAACTAACTCATATCACTTCATAACATTTTATCAGGTTTAAGTATTGTCATAACAACCACTAAGAATGTCAAATTTATCCTAGGAAAACAACTAACTCATGTCACTTGATAACCTAGAGGGTTGTTATCTAAGTTCAATTAGGATCACTTAACAAATGTCAAGACCCATATCATCTAATAGGATTGTCATTAGGATGGGGAACAAAGAAGATAGTCATAACATGATAAGATAGTTACCAAGGTCCTAACAAAGTTCATTGCACCATAATCTAAATCTTAACACTGCCTCAACATTTATATGACCTAGAAGGACTGTCACATCTAGCAAATCTAATCTCTTGTCCTTGCTATGGACTATTATGCATGATCATCCAAAGTGGTTGTCACTAGAAGAACAGGACCATAGGACTACCACAATAAGGATATAGTTGTGTTGCTCACAACAAGAGAGGACAATCATCCAAAACTAAGAAGAGAAGAAAATTAACAATTAAGAGACTATCATTAACGGTTGTCATGAGCATGTTAATGGACAATTAGTTTTCATATTAGTCATAACACTATCCTATTATTTACACAAAAGAAGATATAGCAATGAGTGGATAGTCATTGGAAAACCTATCTCAGTCCTAGAGTCAAGCACAGTCCCATCACACCACTAGATCTACCCCTTCCAAGGGACAAGCATTTCAACCATACAATCGAAAGAAAATGATATGTATCCTACAAACACAATCATTTGGTCATGTTGTAATCCTCTCTCCAAACTATGCAGGATCAGAATGGTGTTTGGATGAGCTCCACTTGGTGTCTGGTAGGTGAAATCAGCAGGTGAGACTACTCCTTAGACAGTGCAAGACGACTGAACGGATCTCACCCATTCATTTTATTCCTTGTTTTTCTCACTCTTTGACCATTTCTTCACATGCATTGTTCTCCTTCCAGCTATTTTTTTGGTGGGTACTCTCCTGAGGTGCCAAAATGGCTAGAAATGTTGTCTCGTGCCATAAAAAAATCACGCTAGAAAATTTTCTAAACTCGTCGGTTGTTCTCACGCTGGGGAAAATACCGTGTCAGAAAAATAAATATAGGGAATGTAATTTTTTGGTATGTGTTTTGGAACACAAAAGAGAGTGATATATTTTGCAAAGCCCCATTAAGAATGTTTTGGGAATTTTGTACTGCAGTATTGTATTGGTACATTCTCCTTATTAAAAACTCCCTTAATATTATCACCTAAAATTTTGAATTTGGATTAGTTATTTTCCACCTACATTAAATGTTATCAATAACTATGTAATAGAAGTAATAGCATTTAAAATCATTTTAGACGTGCAAATGATGATTAATTATCACCTTTGCAATTAGAAGTGTTTATGTTGACACTAGAGTTTGCAACACTCATAGCCTTATAGCAAATAAAAAGATTTCACAAAACAAAGAGAACTAGAGACAACTAAAATCATTATCATAAATAAAACATAAATTAAAATAAAATAAAAACATTAATATATCATCACCATGAATGGTCATGTCCTTTGTGAGAACTCCAATTCCTTCTGAGAGATGAGTATCACAATTCATTGAAGTCTTGATTGTATTTCCATGAATTTGGGTTTCTACTAATAATTTATGATTCGAAGTCTAAAAATATGAGAAATAATGAATTGTATCATTGGCTTTCATTTTATTCACCAAATGAAAATCTTACAAATTACAAACAAGAAAAGGTTCAATAAAAGATACACTTGCAAATTATAGGGTATTTTCTATGCTACAGCACGCACAAAACCAAAAGGTCAACATGTATACCTCGTGTCACCAAGTTGATCTAATAAAGTAGTGATAGATACTAACTCTTCAAAATCCAATCCAAAAGCATAAAGAAATCTTGCTTCACCAAAACTAAAGAAATATGTCAGCCTTGGCAATTCAGATAAAGACAAGAGGAATGAAAGAGCCTCTAAAGTGAAGTGAAATGAAGCAACCATTGCCTTGAAGTTGTCATAGAACTTAGTTTTTACATTTTATTGCTTCACAATTTCCCGAGGAGACTTTTTCTCTCCTTTCTATCATTTTAGACCTATATTTACATGGGTCTAAGATAGTGTCTAGATTATCAATCCAAATGCACAAACCACAATGTTGAATATTTTCAGATAAGACACTCTAGTTCTTGCAAATAGATAAAATGCTTATCACCATACATTCTTGTGTTCCAACCTAACCTATTATACCTACAAAAATCTCTATATCAAAAAACACACAAAGAAAAATGTTATGCTAGTCAACAAAGGCAACTCAAGTGAGATGAATCATGAGCAATATCAAAGGGAAACAATTGTAAGCAATTGTAAAGGTGACTGGTTCCTAAATATTGAGTACAATTTACACTTGGATTGAATCCAAAGGGGATTATATAAAATCAACTATTAGACATAATTTTCATTAGTTGGAAAATCATCAAAACATGTATTACATAGATAATGTAACAATGATTAAAAAAAATCCAATCAATCCATGCGAGCTTCAACAAATTGGCTCAAAACTTTTACTGAAATTTTAAATTTAAAAGAAGTTTATACATAATGTTTACTGATTGGACTATTGATTTGGGACAAAGATTACCAAAACAATCCCTATTTAGGGATGAAGAGACCCTAAACTTTCCCGTGGGCAGAACCCATATTGAAGTTGTCGGATAAGATTCTTTAAGAACTGAATTGAGCATAGAGTGGTATGCCATCTACTTAATATTTTGAAAATGTAGGCTTAGGGCTCAAATGCTAACCCGTGCTTATAATGACACCCAAATCCAAAGGTTGGGGTTAAATTCTCCAGCAAGGGATCCAACCAACTTAGGGCTCAAACACAAACCCACTAACTGTGTCAACCATCGTCTCGGAAAACAAACAAAAGAAAACACAAACACAGCTGCAAAGCAAACAGTAGACAGAACTACAATGTTCTATATGATATCAATATTTGCCAGGATAAATTTTTGAACCTTGGTAGGAATGTGCTAGATGATTAAAACTTTAACAGTTACAATTACGTAATTGGCTATTTATAAAATATGGGTGATAATAACACCCATCTGACATTGTCATATACAGAAGATGGCTCTAAGAAGTCCACCAAAATTCCTGCAGTCCTAGACTACATACAAAACAAGAACCGTGTTAATACATGTTGCATGCATTGCAGTCAAAATTGAATACCTTCATCTTTCATGATCCAAATATTACCTGTGATAGAGAGACCAACAACATAACCAAATCATACAACACAGGGACCTCCAGAGGTTCATCCAAGTTGGCTATCAATATTAACTACTGAAAATCTGATTCAGTCACAGTAAAATATACTTGATAGGAACATTGTTGTAATGTGGGTGTGCGATGCATATACAAAAACGAGGAAAGGCAAAGAACCCACGTCTCCAACCTCCATTCCATGGAGGCTCAGAAAATTTAGTGCAAGTGACCACATTTTTAGCTAGTCTTAAAATATAGAAATTTAAGCAAATTTTCTGACAAAACAAAACCTGATTTAACAAGATTGAAATGTCGGACGCATGAGTTTGAGATTGAGACATATTCGACCGCATGAGCGTGAAGGTCATTTGTTGAAGGCATTGCTCTCATTAAAGGGCAACGAAGGAATAGGAGCAGCGTGGGGCCGTGGATATGTCGTGTTTCAAAACCGTAACGCCATCGATCTGCAGCCTCCATTTCTGCTACGACATTCGCGGCCATTCTGTTTGTTGCAGATGATGGCGAAACACTTTCAAAACACTGACATATCCACCGCACTCCGCTGCTTGTAAAAATGTTTGGCCCTGCAATAGGTATAACATCAAGTTTGCAACGATAGCTTTTCCCTCTGCCATCAAAACCTAACCCTAATGCTACCGTCCCCTCCTTCCTCTTCTCCACTCGCTCATCACGCACAAAACCTAACCCTAACCTCCACATATATATATATACACGTGGACACACTTAATACATTTGTATTTTTTTATTTGTTTTGGTTTTCTATGCGATATATGTATACATATAATATAATTAATATTGTATCATACATCTACATACATTTTTGTTGTGTATTTGTTTATTTTTCTGTTTGTTGTTTTCTTTTCTTTTTGTAGGGTGCACTCCTCTCACACACATATGTATATCTATATATATTTATGTATTGGTTCTTTATAGACTTAATACTTATATTAATAAATACTAGTATAGGTGTGTATTTTTAGTTTCTGCCAAAGAAACTATAGGCGAGGCCTGTTCCTAACTAGGTATTAATAATTCTTGAGAACTAAATATATTTTTCTATTTAAAAAATATTTACCTATTGCTATTGTATAGATGCAAATATTTTAACGAAACATATTTGAAAAATTATTTTTATTCAATCTAATTGGCAGAAAACTTTCACCCGATAAGGGCAATTATTGCGGATCATCAACGTTTAAATTATAAAGTTTTGTATGAATACTAGAAATAATTTCATGCATTGCTTTCATTTTCTCAAAAATTGTGCAAATATAACATATGCGTTAAACTCCTTAGGCAACCATTCTTCATATTTTTTTATGTTCTTGATACCCAAACATTGCAGAATCTAAGGCCATGACTATTTTCAAATGAATTTGTTTTGTTTATTGGCTGCTATTCCACTTGAAGTTGTGCAAATATTGTTGGCAAAAAAGTCAGAGTCCCCCTTCGGGATTCGTGATATGGCTTAACCGCCTCCCGTTGGTCTTTATCTGGGATGGTAGCGGTTTCCTAAGAGGTGCGCCTTTTGGGAGAAACGGCCAGCTCAACTCCCTACAAGTGGTATCAGAGCCGGGTCACGGGTTTGAATCCCCTCGGGTAACGCTGAGGGGGGATTGTTGGCAAAATAGTCAGCATCCCCCTTCGAGATTCGTGACATGGCTTAACCGCCCCCTGTTGGTCTTAGCCGAGGGGGGATTGTTGGCAAAATAGTCAGCATCCCCCTTCGAGATTCGTGACATGGCTTAACCAAACGTGAATATAACATTCTTCAGAAATGATGCAAGCTAGAAGGGGCTCTAACTTGTTTTTAATGCAATAAAGTTAGGTCTGAAACAAAAAAACCCATGGAGCTTGACCAAATAAGAGGAAAAAAGTATGCTCATATCTGTCATTACGTTATCTACCATCTTTTCAGATAATGCATTTAGGGCATATGTTTATCGGGCTTCATGCCTATAATACTTATTTTTTCTTCTATTTTACTTAATGGAATTCTAATTCTAGCTATTCTTCCATGCATAGAAGGATTTTCCTTTCATGTTTCCTTTAGATTCTAATGGGATGAGAATATTATTTTTTGGCCTTTGCCTATGTTTCTACCAAACTTTGTATGTATCATATTGTTTTCTGGAAACACATTTCTTATTAGTGTTTATTCCATTTCTAAAGTTTTTTCTGGATGTTTTCTCTAGCTCTGAGATGAGCTAAAAGGAACTATTACCATTAACAAAACTGATAATATACACATCATTTTGTTTTATGGATATCTTTATATTTTTTTAATTTTCTTCGACACTCAATAGTAATTCAAGTTGGCTTTTTGCTATTCTTGTTGAATGCAAAAATCTAGTAAGCCAAGCTAGCAACTCTATTTGTAGAAATGGTCTATATTTTGAAGCTATTTTATCATTCTACTATTTCTTTTAGAGGCATTTTTAAAAAGATCGTGAAATTTCTATTAGTTAAATCTAAGCCAACTATTTTTTGACGTTTATTTAAAAATTTACCCTAACGTAACTATTGTTAATATGTCCATAAAATGTACAACCTTTTAAAATTTATTTAAAATCAGGTTTCACATTTACTTTAAACTTAAGTTTTACCCTAACCTGTAATGCACAAACTGAATAGCTAATTTATTCAAATTTCTTTTCGAGTTACAGCTTTAAACCTAGTAACATAAATATAGTTGAATTATGAATAAAATGCAAAATCAAAACCACTATCTATTTCGCATTTACTTTAAAATTTTACCCTAAGGCACATATTTCTAAATTGCCAATAAAATGAACAAATTGTAGAGATGATATTTTAAAATTTACCTTTAAAGTTTTGTTCTAAATTTTTATCTTCCAAGTAAATATTATTAAATTATCCATAAAATGCAAAATCTAAACCACTATGTATTTCTCATTTACTTTAAAATTTTACCTTACTATAAATATTCCCAGATTTTCATCAATAAAATTTTACCCAAATATAAATATTTCAAAAATTTCAATAAAATACACAAACTAAATAGATAATCTTTTCACATTTACTTTTAATTATAATTTTAATCCCAAAAAATAAATTTAATTAAATTATTAACAAAATGCAGGACCTAAACCACTGTTTTTTTAATTATCTATAAAATATACAACCTGAACATCTGATCTTTAAGCTTTACTTTAAAATTACAGTTTTAACCCTAACATAAAAACATGTTAAACTTTTTTCATATTTTCTTTTTCATCTTACCCTAGCACAAATATTGTTAAATTAACCATAAAATGCACAATCTAAACATATTTATTTAAAAATTTCCAAAACTACAATTTGAGTCATTTTGTGAAAATTATGGTATTAAGGTGCAAAGAACAGTTCCTTATACTCTTCAACAAAATGGGGGGGATGAACAAATGAATAGAACTATTTTAGAAATGGGGTTTGGTTGTTTCTTGTGCTGCATATATTGTGAATAGAATTCCCACTAAAGCTCTCCCAAATATCACCCCTGAAGAAGCTTGGAGTGGTAGAAAGCCCCACATTAGGTATTTTAAAGTATTTGGATGCATTGCTTGCGCACACGTTCCTGATGAAAAGAGGAAAAAGTTAGAACCAAAGAGTCATAAGTGTTTGTTTGTGGGTTATAGTGAAGAATCAAAGGCTTATAGGTTATATGATTTGACAACAAGAAAGGTCTTTGTTAGTAGAGATGTAAAGTTTGATGAGCTTTCGCAACTTATTCCCACTTCCTCTCACTCTACAATAGCAAATGTTTCTAATTTTTTAGATATTTTATAAAGAAATGAAGCCAATATTGATGAGGATGAAGTGAGCACTACTGATGATGATAATACTATTGAAAATGAAACTACTAATGCTTGTAATCAGCCATTTTTTGCAGGTAGTGATGATGAAGAAGGTGACATTTCAGCTAGACAAAAGACAAGGAGTGTTGAAGAAATATAGACAAGGCTCAAAGATCCAAGGAGGGAATGGTAGTGCTCTCATGGCCAAAGTATTACAAGTAAATGACCCAATCTCATATGAGCAAGCTAGATGAAAGAAAGAATGGGAGAAATCCATAAAAGAGGAATATGATGCATTGATAGAGAATAACACTTGGGAACTTGTACCCCGTCCCCAAGGTAAGAATGTTATTGGTTGCAAATGGGTTTACAAAACAAAATTTAAATCAGATGGTGCTATAGAAAAATTTAAGGCTAGATTGGTTGCTAAGGGGATCAATCAAAAAGAGGGTGTTGATTATGAAGAAACATTTTCTCCTGTCATTAAAGTGAATATAGTTAGTATTATTCTTTCTTTGGCTACAATTCTTGGGTGACATATTCATCAAATGGATGTAAAAAAAACTTTCTTAAATGGAGATTTATATGAAGAAATATATATGGATCAACCTCCAGGTTTTGTAGATCAGCAACATCCTAATCTTGTTTGCAGATTATAGAAGTCACTTAATAGTCTTAAACGAGTGCCACGAGCATGGAACGAGAAGATTGATAGGTATTTTCAGCTTCATGTATTTAAGAGATGTAAGTCAGATCCAAATCTTTATGTGAAAAAAGTTCAAGATGATATTCTTCTTGTTGCAATTTATGTAGATGATTTACTCATTGCTGGACCAAATATTGCATTAATCAATGATTTAAAAATAGATCTTAAGAGGACATTTCATATGAGTGATTTGGGTGAACTAAACTATTTTCTTAGATCACAAGTTTGTAGATTACATGATGGATTGTTCATCTCACAATCAAAATATGCTTTGGACCTTTTAGAAAAGTTTAACATGCTTGAATGCAAGCCAGCATCTACCTCATTTCAATTCAGAGTCAAGCTTACTAAAGAATGTACTTCCAAGAGTGTAGATGCCACTTTATATAGACAGCTTGTTGGTAGCTTGGTTTATGTAACTCATACTAGACCAGATATTTATTTTGCAGTCAATCTAGTATCTAGATTTATGCAGGCACCTAAACAAAGTCATTAGTTGGTTGCTAAGAGAATTTTACGATACATCCATGGAACCATACACTTTGGAATCTACTATGGCTATAAGTTTTCAATTTCTTTGGTTGGATTTACCAACTCAGATTGGGGTGGTGATATAGATGATCAAAAATCTACTGGTGGTTATGTTTTCAATCTTGGATCAGGCCCTATTACATGGAGCAGCAAAAAAACAAACAACTACATCATTACATTCATGTGTAGCAGAATATAGAGAAGCAAAAGAAGCAGGCAAGGAAGTAGTTTGGATTCGGAATCTTCTATTTGAGATTGGTTTTCTATAAAGTTCAGCCGGCACTGTGTATTGTGACAATCAAAGTACCATACAAGTTGCCAACAATCTAGTTTTTCATGCTAAAACAAAGCATATTGAGATTGATGTTCACTACATTCAGGATCTTGTTTAAGCATCTATTGTCAATCTTCAATTTTGTCCAAGTGAAGAACAAGTAGCTGATATATTCACTAAGAGTATGATTGAAGCCAAATTCTTAAAATTAAGAGGAATGCTTGGTATGTTAGAGGTGAACATTAAGGGGGGATAGTAGTATAATGTTCCCCTCCTTTGTATTTTCCCTCTCCTTTGTATTCTCTTTGTATTATTCTAGCCAATCTTAAGGGGGGATGTTAGGGATAGTTAAGATTGTCTAGAAAAGGACAAAATATTTCTAGAAGTCTTCCAAAAAATATTCCAGGTTATCTAGAAAGGAAGAAGCTTCCAGCTTTTTAAGAAAAGAACTTTCTAAGGAGAAGCTTCCAACTGTTCTAGAAAGGAACATTGTAGGATTTTAGAGTTATCTAGAAAGCCAGAAGCTTCCAGGCTCCAAAGCTTCTGTAGCTATATATATGTGATTAGAGACAATTGCTGGATATAGCATTTTAGATGTAATGCAAGCTAGATAAATATATTTCTAAGTTATTTAACTCTATTTTGCCCTGTTTTCTCTTAGTCTATTATTGTTGTTCTATTTTTTATTGTCTTGGGGCTATTTTTTACATGGAAATCCAGAATTTATTTATTGCTAGAAGAGAATGGTATCAAGGAATATGTGACCACTATTGTACCTATACCTACAGATGCAACACAGCGCTTAGCATATAAGAAGGAAGATGCCAAGGCGAGGAGGATGATTCTTAATGGTGTTAAGGATCATATTCTTTCGCATATTGTAGAGTTATATACAGAGAAGACAATGTGGGATGCCATTCTAAATCTGTACCAGAATGCTACCATTAACCAGAAGCTGATTCTCAGAGAAAAGTTAAGGAATACCCCGATGAACAAGTGAGAAGACGTTACAAGTTACCTCGCCAGGATTAGACTTGTTAAGGATGAGTTGACAGCTATTGGAGATAAACCAAATGATGACAAGCTAGTACGAATAGCCCTGAATGGGTTTACTAAGCAGCGGGATGTCTTTGTTCAAGTTATTAATGGATGAGACACCTTACCGAGTTGGGATCGACTATGCAGTGACTTCACTTAGGAGAAGCTTAGACTAAGTCTTGTCAGTGGAACTAGTAGTAATAGTTAGAAAAGTGATTTGGGATAGGAAAACGTTACCCTAGCAGGAAAAGCGAAAGCGAAGAAGGGGTCTGGCAAAGGATCAAATCCAAAAAGTGAGAAGAAGAAGGACTTATCTAAGATCAAATGCTATGGCTGTCACGAGTTTGGCCACTATGTTAGTGATTGCCCACAAAGGAAGAAAAATGAAAAGAAAGGGAAGAAGCAGACGGCAACTTCAGCAAATGTAGATGAGCTTTCTAGTAGAATGGAGGATGAGTTTGCGCTCATAGCTTGCCTAACTAGCTCAACCTCACAGGGTGTTTGGTACATAGACAGTGGGGCATCATTTCGTATTACAGGAGTTAGGGAGTACTTCTCCAGCTACAAGGAGGAGAAAATCAAATTCCAGATTCAGATGGGGAACTAGTCCAAGTGCAATCTAGTTGGGAGAAGGACTGTTCTATTTCAGAGGGAGAATGGCAAGCCTATTTCCATTCATGATGTGTTAAATGTGCCAGGCTTGGGCATGAATCTAATTTCCATATCTATCCTTCAGGATAAAGGCTACAATGTACTCTTTAGAGGGGCGCATGTGTTAATCAAGCATAAGGATTGGAAATCACCCATAGCTATTGGAGTTAGGAGTGGCTAACTTTATAGGTTGCAATTTGATACTCCTAATGCACTAGTGAGTAGCAGTAATCCTAGAGATCAAGAAGAGCTATGGCATAGGAGGATGGGCCATATACATCATAGAGCATTTAAATTGCTTCATGAGATAGTGACAGGTGTTCCAGAGGTGAGCACAGAGCATGATGATGTATGTCAGGGATGTGTGTTGGGGAAGTTTGCGAAAGCGGCTTTTCTAAGGAGTGACACCAGATCCAAGAGGGTTCTTGATCTAGTAAATTCAGATATATGTGGACCAATGTCAGTGAAGTCTCTCAGAGGATACGAGTACTCTGTTACTTTTAATGATGATTTCTCCAGGAGGACCTAAATATACTTCTTGAAGACCAAGGATGAGGTCTTCAGTCACTTCCAAGAGTTTAAAGCTCTTGTGGAGAATTCGACAGGTAGGAAGGCAAAGTTTCTTCGGTCAGACAATGGAGGTGAGTACAAAGGGAAAGAGTTCCAGGAGTTCTGTACCAGGGAAGGAATCAAGACAGAGTGGATTGTTCCTTACAACCCACAGTAGAATGGGGTTGCTGAGAGGGAGAATTATTCTCTATCGGAGGTAGCAAGGGCTATGTTGTATGACCAAGATATGCCACGTTACTTATGGGTAGAGGCATGCAGTACAGCAGTATACATATAGAACAGGGTTCCACATAAGGTATTAGGCAAGATGACACCAGAGGAGGCATTCTCAAGGAAGAAGCCAGATGTCAGTCACTTCAGGATATTTGGGAGTTTGGCATTTTGTCACATTCCAGGGCCTACACATTCCAAGTTAGATCAGATTGCAGAGAGAGGGTACTTTGTGGGGTACAGTGAGACCTCAAAGGCATATCAATTATTTATTCCAGGGACCAGGAGGATTATAGTTAGGCGTGATGTCAAATTCATGGAGGACAAGGCATATAGGAGGTCCAGAGATTTGCCAGCAGATGATCAGAATGAGCAGCCAAAAGAAGCTCCAAGGATTGTTCAACCAAAATAGGGGCAGCGAAGCACCAGTACATTTACTAGTACAAGCACAGGCTTAGGTGTTGAGAGTTCACAGAGTATGGAGCAACAGATACAACAAATCCAAGAGATGCATCAAGAAGATATGGAGTTTGATATTTCATCCTCTATAGTTGACAGGAGGAACCATGAGGTTTAATAGACACATAGGGATACTCAGGAGTTTGTGGGAGCTCCAAGGATGAGTAGTAGACAGCAGAAACAACCAGCCAGGTATAATGACTGTGGCATTGGTTATTCATTTGGTAGATAATGAGCCTTCCAACTATCAGGAGACTATATAGTAACAGGTGTGGCAAGATGTGATGGTTGAGGAATATACGTCAATAGTGCAAAACGATGTGTGGGAGGTTGTACCTAGACCAACAGATAGGGCAGTGGTTGGATCACATTAGATCTATAAGATTAAGCACAGTGCAGATGGTAGCATCAAGAAATACAAGACAAGGTTCATGGCCAAGGGGTTCTCTCAGAAGGAGGGAATAGACTATGAGAAGACATTCACTCCAGTGGCCACGTATACTTCTATACGAGCCGTAATCTCACTTGCAGCACATATGGGATGGCAGATCCATCAAATGGATGTCAAGACGGCATTTCTTAATGGTGAATTGGTAGAGGAGGTATACATAGAACAACTAGAGGGCTTTGTAACACACAGCAGTGAAACCCACGTGCGCAAATTGAAGAGAGCTTTGTATGGACTCAAGCAGGCTCCCAGGGCATGGTATGAACGCATTGATAGATACTGCATTGTAAACTTGAAGAGGTTTGAGATGCAGGATTTTAGAGCCATGTCTACACCTATGATCACGAATTGGAAGAAGGTAGACTCATCCAAGGAAAAGGATGTAGACCCCACCTTATACAGGAAGTTGATTGGATCTCTCATGTATTTGGTCAACAATAGGCCAGATATATCCTTTGGAGTAAACTCTCTTAGTCAATTTATGGTTGAGCCAAAGAGAGTGCATTGGACAGCGGTAAAGCATGTGTTGCATTATTTGTGTGGTAAAATTAAGTATGGGATCAGATATGCTCGAGGTGATGGTATCAGATTGATATGCGATACTGATGCAGATTGGGCAAGTAGTACAGTGGATAGGAAAAGCACTTCAGGGTGCTGCTTTAGTTTGGGATCAGGAGTTGTCTCTTGGTACAGCAGGAAGCAAAACTTTGTGGCTCTAAGTTCTGCAGAAGCAGAATACATATCAGCTAGCATGGCAACATGTGAGGCTATATGGCTTCAGAAGTTGTTGGTAGCCTTGTTTGGTCAGAGGGTTGAGACTATCGTGATACACTGTGACAATCAAAGTTGCATCAGATTATTTGAGAATCCAGTGTTTCACGATAGGTCTAAGCATATAGACATTAGGTATCATTTCATCAATGATTGTGTACAGTGGAGGATTGTTCAACTATAGTATATACCTACAGATCAGTAGGTAGCAGACATTTTGACAAAGGCATTAGGGAAGACGAAATTCATCTTCTTCAGAGATAAGTTGGGTGTTATGCAGAACACCTTCCTCGCTAAGAGGGAGTGTTAATTTTAAAGTAGCTTAGACAGGTGTTCTAGTCTCAGGTGGTGATTACAAGGCTAGAAACACAACTGGAATTTAATTATCTCCATACCTAGAAAATTGATTTCTCTAGAGACTTCTAGACATTAGGGTTTGTTAGAGTCTAATTAATCTTAGCCATTGATTGAGATTAAATCATGGCCATTGGTTTTCAATGAGAAAATTATAAAAGAGGATCAATGGGCATTTGGAGAGCATAGATCTAAAAAATATTTAAAGTGATAGCAAATGAATAAATTTGCAATAATAGAAAATAGATTTGCAGTGAGAGCAAGGGCGCAGTGATAGCGTTGGAGACAGTAACAGTGGAATTTTTGAAGGAGAAATTGGGAGAAGAATTTTCAGAGGAGAATATTGCCAGAGCTCTGCCAGTAAGAAGCAAGCAGTTTATGTATCTCTTGATTTGTTGAAAATTAATAAAATTCCTCATCTCCAGTACTGGTTTTCCCTTCAAGGTTTTTCCAGGGACAATTTGTCCAAAATATTGTGTTCATTATTTTACATATTTTATTTTTCTATCTCCGTGATTATTTGTGAAGTTGCAGCTGTATTATTTTTCAATATTTGCTCTGAATTAATTTTTGGAGGTCAAATAATCTATATAAGATAGGAGATTAATCATCAATAGCTACAATAGAATTTTCACATAATTGTCCATAGAAATACGAGATTTGAATGACAATTTTTATATTTGCGTTTACTTTTTAGTAAAGTTGTGCCCCTAACATGTAATTTGGATTTGTTTCAGGAGGAGCCGACATGGCTTTGTGATTGCCCTCGCAAGGTGAATTTGATAGCTGTATGAGGCACATTGGAATGGGAACTCTCATAGAAGATCCAGTCCTTGCAAATCCTCCTGCACTGTTTTTTATTGTTTGATTCTAGAATATATTTTAATAATACATTCTCATTTTACACTTGATTGTGCGGTTTGTAAAAGAATTTATAATGCATATATTCAAACTAAGATTACCCTATGCAGTGCCTATGGTTATGGCAGAAATCTAACATTAAATGTAGAATCCAAGTTTTTCAATTTTTAGTATTCAATGCAAATATTACAACACTGTCAACTCTAACTTAAACCTAAAAATTAACAAATTTCAAGATTATTATAAAGTTATTATATTATCAACATTGTTGCTAAAACTAAGCAAACACAACAAATTAAAACACAACTATTTATGAACATTTTGGCAGAAACTTCGCTACTTTGCAGCTCTTGTTATTAGATTTGTTTTATTTTTGTATTATATAGTACTTATAATTTAATTGATATTATATTATATCAATATTGTAAGTTTTTGATATTGTATTATATATCCACATATACATTTTTGTTGTGTAATTGATTATTTTTGTGTTGTTTTCTTTTTCTTTTGTAGGGGGCACTCCTCATATATATATATATGCTTTGGTACATGTATAGACTTAATACTTATATTAATACATATTAGTATAGGTGTGTGTATTTTTAGATTTGTTTTGTTTTATGTGTTGTATATGTATGTACTTATAATAATATAATTGATATTGTATTATATATCATTTGATTTATTTTTGTTGTTATATCTAGGTTTATATGTGTGGGGGCATTTTTTGTCTATGCCTGATTAAAATTTTTGTTCTTATTTCATGGGGTTCTCCTTTTTATAGGTTTGGTTTTACCTAATGCAATAGATAGGGGTCTTATCTTTTTGTTGAAGCCAATCAAAATATATATTGCGCACCCCGGCTACTAGTATAGTTGTTGTCTGTCGCTCACTGTACTGCCTTTTGGTATGTATTGCCCCTTTCCCCAGAACTCTAGATTCCAAAGATCCATCGGATAAGAAACTCCATTCTACACTGCTGCTGAGTCGTCGGACTCCTCCCCCAATTCTGGTTGTGGATTGCATCAGGGAAATTCTGCCTGAGCTAGGTAGATAGATAGACTCCTTTCACGCTGCTAAGAAAGAGCAGGGAACAAAATTATTAGACCCATATATAGTAGTAGGGTAGCACTCCAGGTACTTAAAGTCCACCCACTACCAACCAACATACATCATCTGGCTGGGTCTTGCCGGTATCAACAACTGGATTGATCCCATGGAAACGGGAACATCAACTCGCTATGGTTCTTGGTCCAAATAATGTCTGCCCCTATTCATCCATATCCATACACGATTGCACGTGACAAGATGGGAACACAGTGCTAGACTGAAGTGAATAGATCAGATCGAGAGGTCATTCTGTCCCTTGTCCCCAATGGGAAGAAGATGGGTAATTCGTTTACAATGTTACTCTGATCTGACACAGCTGGCAAGCAATCCCAATCCACTTTCGGCAAAGGAAGGAGATAGCACTTTGTTTGATTCTCCACCAAGCACGGGAGTTTGGGGATCGCTGTAGGTTGGTGGCCACTCGAGGAAACTCTGATTCGATCTGCTGGCTGGGAGGCACCTACCTCATCCCAATCGCAAGGAGAGGTTCACCATGATCTTTCTAGGTAAGGAACAGAGACAATGCCTGGGTGAGGCATTCATGCGCTCAACCTCTCTGCTGTGAGATTGAGGCCTATCTACAATACAAGAGATTGAGGGCTTCCTCGACTTCCTAAAGTCAATCAAGTTCCTTGACCAGCTGAGTACCCCTAGAGCCCTCTCCCTATCGCCCTATCTATAGCTATTATAGAGAGGTGGGGGGTGCCCCCTACTATGGATAGGTTGATAGTTTCCCTCACTGACCCCCCTACTATGGATAGGCTACCTCCACCTCTGCCTCTAAAGAAGTAGGGTAGGGGTAGGGGGTGGGGGGTCGAGTGATGAGAATTGGATTGTTCCGTCGAGAATTGGCACCATACGCCCAACTCTTCGTGCCTTCCTATCTCCATACTTTTGCAGCTCTTCATCTTAACGGATTTGCTAAAGACTCATGTGATAGACTCTCATCATTAGAGAAGTTGATCCAGAATCCATATTCCACTTCGTTTCGCATCCTATGTAGAGTAGATCGTTCAGCACTTGCGGCACGAACCAATTTTTTACCCATCGACCCTAGTATCATAGGCGACCGAATGGCCGTCCCCTAGTTACTAGACCAACCTGCTATGATAATTCCATAAACACCTATGTCCAGATCTGATGATACCATACCATAATCAAAAGGTACAACGGCTCGAGCAACCGAACTGGGTATAGATGTCACCACTGGAGCTAGTCTAGAGAGAGATAAATTGGCACTACTTGGTGGAATAGGTTCTTCTATAGCTAATTTTAAACCATCTGCTACAGGTTTGAAGAATCTAAATGATCCAACTACATTGGGACCCTTTTGACGTTGTACGAAAGCAATTACTTTACGTTTGGCTAACACTGAGAAGGCTACTCCTGGTGGAAGTGGTATGATCATTCCAGGTATTTCTGCTAGAATAGCAATGTACGTTTCTGATTTCCTAATCACTAAGGGGTGATCATGCATGAAACGATGTCGACCCAAAGAATGGGACCTATTCTTGAGGGGAAAGGTGATTTCTAAAAGTCAACCCGCCCCCCACCGCTATAGATGCAGGTGGGCTATAGCAGGCTTAGCCAAATTATTTCATCTCTTCGAGGTCGCGCCGACCACTATGGATAGGGCATCGTTCCCTCTCCTTCCTCCCACCCACATTAAGAGAGAGGTTGGTGATTTGAGTGCCCCCATGGATCCAAATGTCAGCCCCATGCTTTTGAACCAGCATGGGGAAAGCCCCAACTAAACTATAATTGGGGTGGGTGGGAGGCGGAGAGGTATAAGGCTTAATCGACCCCTACAAGCACTATATATCATGGGTTGGACCCGGTCATTTTTATTGCTGGCCGAGGAAGCTGCCCCCCTGATGAAAAATGGGGTGGGTGGGAGGGCTGCCGAGAAACCATTATAGCAAGGGAGGTTAAGTCCGAGGCACCATAGGGGGGAGATATAGGGTGGGAGGCTATGCAGGTGGGTGGGAAACGGCCCGTACGGGAATATATATTATTATTGGAGGATGCCTATATAGGTGGGTGGGAAACAATAGTTGGGTGGGAGGCCGTAGCCCCCCACAATAATCAGGTGTGGGTGGGAGGCCCAGGGGGGCCCTTACTTCCCACCCACCCGGGTGGCCGGTTAAATTGTTGGCGAACCCCATAATCTTTACTTCGTTCAGAAGAGTGTCTCACCTCGACCAAAAAGATGCCTCCCACCCCCTCCCTATAGCTATGCCCCCCACCCATCCCCTGTCACTGGAAGGGTGGGGGGCTCGAGGGTTTCCCGACAAACCCTCGGCATAGGGGTGGGTGGGAGGAGATAGTTGGGGGGTAGATTAATATAAGGTGGGTGGTTAAGTTGTTGCCAAACCCCTGGGAGGTTCCAACGATTCTATATGTAACATGCCAACTACCCCCCACCCACCCGTATAACCCCCCACCCATCCCCACACACGGCGTATAATTGATTGGGTTTACCAAGTTTATCCAGCATCAGAGTCAAATTGAGAGCCCCGGTCCTCTTCGGTCTAGGTATAGATCTATAAAGGGCCTGTAGGGGCAGAGGTAGTAGTGTGGATCAAGATCCATACCCCTTTCATATTGATATCGAGTAGGAGATTCACCAAGGTTTACCTTAACCATTTGTTCTCAGTCCATTTCCTCCGTCGCTACTGGATGCGTACCAGTCTGGGGAGCCAAGTTGTGTTCATTTGTGCTCCCGCACTGGATAGGGGGTGTTTGGTGATGTGTAGATGTTGTCTGCTAATCGCCCTCGCGATTCCTTCCTTATGCTTAATTCTGATCCGACCCCATCTGCCCCTCCCCTTGCTCCTTCCCCCTCCCTACAACCTATTTATACTACAATAATAGCCCCCCATTTAAGTTTTAGGGTCGGGGCCCCCAACCCGAGCTATAATGGTTTCTTGGGGACCCCCCCACCATACATAGTTGGGGTTAGGTGGGAGGCCCCTAAATGCCCCCCACCCCGGGCTATAATTGTTCTTAGAGGTGGGTGGGAGATATAGTTCCAAAAAAAAAAATGAGCCCCCCACCCAGCCCGGGCGAATAGTAGGGGCCCCCCACTCGGCCCCTTTGGCAAGGGGATATATAGGGTGGGAGGAATAATATAAAAGGATGCCTTGGGTTGGTTGGGAGATTCAAGTTTGAGGGGCCTACCTTGAGGTAGTTGGTGTTAGCTACTTCCTTTAGGTCTAGCTCAGGAGTAGAAGCAGAAGCAAGGGAGCCCCGGGACCCGCCGCCATTGATTGAAGTATACCCTAACCACTTACGTGTCTCGCGGTAGCTAGATCCTATGCTCTAACTATTGGGGTGACTGTTCAAGCTGCACAGGGGGGGCCCATGAGAGGATTTACCCTTTAGCCAGTCGATAGGGAATACCCCACCCCATAGCATTTGTGTTCTCCGTTCGACGACCCCGAGACCTGACGAGTCCGCCACTCGACCGCACCAAAGACAATGGTGGTCGGTTGACCCCGTAGCAATTTCAGGAGCGTTGTGGCCTATTTACCACCTAGATAAACCCCCATCCAATCAAGATACCCGGCCAGTTTGGTTGAAGTTCCAATACAAAGTTCTATCCAAATACACCACATACATGGGACAGAAGCCCGCAGCATACCTTCTTTGCTTAGTCTGTATCCAGGTGACCCGAGGATGGAGGGGCCTTGAACCAGTAGTTGTTTCCCCAGTCTGTATAGCAGTGTTTCATCCCCCTGTTCTAGCCCTACATCTAGTAGTGGAGTGGAGAGCATCAAAAGTGATTTATCTAGTTAAAGAACTAGTTTCCATTCGGAAGCAGGACCCGGGAGCATATCTAGATGCAGGGACAGGGCATAGGCAGGGATAGAGGTAGTAGGAATAGATAAAGGTGGCCTTCATTTTTGCATAGTTTCATATCCAATTTTGGAGCTGAAGGAAGCAATAGCAGGGGCACTCCCATGAGGGGTATGGACAATGGCCAAAGCAACAGTAGTTTTTGGGTAGCGATCCGAGGCTGCAGAGGCATAAGCTATAGTGATGTAGGGGGCAGATATATTGAATCAGGATAGGAACCCAGAAGTTGACCTCATTTACTCAGCAGTGGAGGTGGAGGCAGGAGCAATGGGAAATGGCGGGGGGAATAGTAGCACAACCAATAGCTGCGGGGGCAGAGGCTCCTCAAGCAACGGAGCCATATGAAACAATGACTAAGGCTATGGGAGCGGGGGTCATAGTGGGATAACGGATGGCATCGAGAGTAAAGGCCAAAGCATCAGAGGTGCAGGGAGAAGCATAGATAGTGGTTGGAGATTGAGTCATGGGTCTACCCAACCGAGTTCCAGTTCCCACTACGAAGATAGCAAAGGAATTATATAAAAGAGGGGGTCGACCGACCTCGTTTCTCTAAATTATTCAGTTAACCCAGTGCCAGTTATAGATCGAGACTTAGTATATCGAGATCTAACTATTAGCTAGAGATCAAGTTGACCTAGTCGACCAGTTGACCGAGTTTATTTTATGTGAGCAGTTGATCCAGGATGAGTAGTTCCACCATCATGGGCAAGGGGAGCATCAGTAGCATCATATCTAGTCAAAGATGGAGATTCAGCAATATATAGAAAGGGCTTCTTCTATATTTTATTCTGATTCGGTTGATCCAGTCCAGAAGTTGATGGAGCTGTTGATGGTTGAACAGTCAAAGATATGCCAAGGGAACACACCTACTTATGCCATGGAGACAATCCATCCACTCTGGGAACCCTTGGAAGAGAGGTCTGGGGAACCATGTGGGCGGGCTAGGCAAGGATGGGATGCTGCATTGATGGAGGGATTCATGCTGGGGGAGCGCACTAGCGATGTGATGGCAGGCGAAACACATTGGGATGATCCAAGCTAGGCAAAGGCAAGCTCCTAAACACCACAACCCCCAACCACACTCCTTGTGATTGTAAGTTACAAGTATTGGATTTCGTAGACTGGAGTTATAGAGGAAGGTTGTAGAAGATAAAGATTTTAGATCTCGAAAGAAAAGAATTACCTGGACAAGTGTTCTAGTGCTAGTGTCCTCTAAGGTTACAGAAATAGAAATCATTGTGACAATGACAATCAGCATCTGAAGAAGTCCCAACATCCTGAAAATACCCTACCTTGGACAAGGGCACTAGTGCCAGTTTCCTCCACATCTTTTGTGATAGAAACGGACAGACAATGATCATAAGTGTTGAGAGAAGTCCTGAATTCCCTGAAGAAAACACCACATTGGACTAGGGCGTGAGTGTTAGTGTCCCTAAATATTTCATAGCATTAACTTCAAAAAATGGTGAGTAACTAATCCTTGTCTACTGTCTTGGTCTGCGATCATTTGTCGTAATTTATCCATTTGCTTCTAATTTTGCATAATTAGGGTTTTGAGCATATTTGGGCATTGAAGTAATACATTAATTGATATTTTTTGAGTTTCCATGATGTTACGAGTGACACCCAACCTGTAGGTGAATCCTCTTGTAAAAGGTGTGATTCAACTCGGTTGAAATGTCCTTGAATGTTTGTAGTAAAAGGAGGATTTAACCCACACATCCATTGAAATTGAAAACTCCTCCTTTTTACTCCTAAACAAACCCTTTGCTAGATTCTATGGAAATTTTTCTTGGATCTAGTAACTTACTATGAAACCCTTCTTTTTAGATCTCAGCTCTATCCTAATTATGGGCATCTGCAAAGGAAATGCCCTCTCTTCACTAAGGCATCAGCTGCAACTAATGCTTCTTCCAACTCTAGTCCTAAGAATGATAAAGGGAAGGCTCCTTTTGTTGTTGGGGTTGTAGACAAGGAGGGATTTACTCTAGTTAAGCCACGTAATAGGGGAAGAGGTCTTAAGAGAACCCTTAAGGATAGAGAAATTAATGGGGTCTTTAATCAATTTGATGCTTTGGAGGACTTAGTTCATGAGGAGGGAATTCTAGTGGAGATACCTTTTGGGTTTGGGTCTTTGGGGGTAGCCTTGTCGGAGGAAAAAGAAAATGATACTGTAAATTTTCCTCTGGTGGGTGTGTAGGATTGTCAATTGGCTATGGAGTTATCCTCCTGGTTACCGATTGTTTTAGAATCAAATGAGGCTTTAGTTATGAAAGATGTGGGTGCTCTAGCTGATCCAACTCCTTCACAGGTGAAGGAGGCTTTGGATGTAGGTGTTACATTGTAAAATGTCCCCCTAGGACTTTTACCTCCTAAGTTTAGTTCCCAGGTCCTTTAGATTTAATCATGCATGTTCATTTTAACTCCCGATGCAAAATCCCTAGAAACCCATGTCAAATGGGCCTAAGGGGACATTGTTGAACTTGATTTTGCTTGAAAATGGGGCCTAGGGCTTGGGCACTCATGGCCTAGCCCTGCCTTATTTGGTTGGGACCTAAATTTTAAATGTCGGTTATGTGATTGTTAAAAGGTTTCGTTGCCGACATCATAAGTTTGAATTATGAAATCTTTAACAAGAATGCATATATAAGCATGTTTAGGGTTTCATTTGCAAACTAGAAGCTGATTATGAACTTTTGGTGAACTTATGATTTTAGAGAATTCAAATCATTCATTGTTGTAGAGCATACTTGTCTTGTTATTGTGTTTGTTATGCGGATTTGGCTTCATCTTCTCATGTGTTGAAGGATTTTCATCTACATGCGAGCTACACCTCCGAGGTTATATCTATTTGTGTTAAATCAATCATTTATCAATTTTTTTTTTCATCTATCTCGTAGGGATACATAATCTTTATGCCATTCTGGGGCTTGACTGAGGCAAGCTCCTAAACACCACAACGCCCAACCCAATTCCTTAGGTATTCAAGTTGTACACCATATTTAAAACAATTAGAGAAACCCAGTTTGTAAAAATAAAGTCATGGCTAACACAGTAGACTACTAAAATAGAGACGAAATGGGTGAGAGGTAGACAGTCAAAAAATATTCATATCTCAAAAATGAAAAACTGGGTATGGCTGATCTTCGGATATGATTTAGATATCTAGGTCGTACACCATATATCAGAAAACTAAAGAAACCCAGTTTGCAAAAATAAGGTTAGGGCTAACGCAATAGACCGGGTTCAGAAAATGTAGAAGAAAATTCACAGAATATTTCACTAAATCTAATGCAACAATAAATTAGTTTCATATCTTAGTCCATACTTGGAATATTGCTTCAATCACATCTTCACAAATTTCCTAGCTCGCATCCATTTTTCCCCAAGTCTATTCTTCTAGAAACTATGGTTTATGGTGCCAAAAGAAAAATGAAAACTTCCTAAGAGAGAGAGAGAGATCCCCAAAACATAAAACATATCCTCCATTTGAAATGCACGCTCCTCCTCAAATTATGTCTTGAGATTTCAAAAATAAAGTTGAGCATGCATAACCACCCCCATAATTTCTTCTAGAAGATTCTCTTTTTTTTACTTTCTTACAATTTGCTATTTTTAACCAAACAATAATATTATTGTTTGTTGTAATGGGACCTTATGTCATCTCCGTTCAACAGTTTCCATTGGGATTAAGGCACGCTCAGACCTGTCAATTCAAGTGGAGTTGATGCCTCATACCTGCAACCAACAGCAACCAAAAAATGGTCGAACATATAGATGTATATATAATCATACAATCAAACACACCGTGAAAGGAAATCGCAGCATAGCAGGGTACTCACGCATGAGTAATGCAACACTATTCCTCTCACAAACACACGTCAAACAAGTAACCACATCATGCATAATAATTAGTATCTGATTGACTAGATAAGAACCATCATCAGATAATCATGTGATGCACATAATAAGATTGATCAACATAATCAATTAAGTCCATAAAGTTGTCATAACATATTCATAACTTAAGTAAATATCAGTGTTGCAACAAAGATTATCAATAAAACATACTAACTGTCATATGAAACAACATGAGGATAATCAGGAATGTCACCAACATGAATGTAGTATCTACCAACATCATATAACATACAACATCAACTGTCTGACATACCCTAAATATTCCTATTATTTTACCTTCACTTTCATGCTCCTTAGCCAGACCACCTGCACATCCAAGGTGAGAATGGAGGGGCACTACACCCACCTTAAAGTGATCACTTCTGCTTTCCGGTAGTAATCACATTTAAGGTAAGGTTGAAAACACATGAGGGAACAAGAGCTTTCGCAAAGCCCACGCCCCAAAGTGAGACATGCTTACAATTGCTAAATTATTCCCAACAATCACAATAGAAACACATCAATATCATTTGTTAAGAACCATTAATCAACAATATGCATGTATACGAATGATCACGGAGATCAAAACAAACATCGGTTAGAGAATCTAAGCTAAAATAACAACCAAATCAATATAGAAATAAGGCAACATATCTTTCAAACAAACTAAGGCTATACTTACGAATTCGGAACCAAGTATAGCCATGAGGTTATACTTCAGTTATCTCATAACCGAGTGTAACTACAAGGTGAGACAAAAGCATTCCAAAGTGCATAGCAACATATTTAGAGTATTGCAAAGGTTTGTTACAACAATTTCACAACACAATACATGATCACATCATGACACAAAGTGATTCTACTAGTCAAACGTCAATAAAAAATAATCCCTCTCTTCATATATGGACTAGGTCCATTTTCTTGTTTTCTTGTTTTAGGGATGCACGATCCTTATCAGAAGTGTATATTTGTTGTCATCATCCATTGACTAATAGAGCCACAAATACAACAGAAGAATGAAATCATGAAAAATGAGAGAGGAGACAAAAGTGACATAGGACCACAACATGGAAGGATGCCCCCAAATCACCCTCCACAACATTATGCCCCCAAGGCACCACAAACAACAATTGCAACAAGACAAGTGTACAAGAATAGAGAAACAAATAGAAGGAATGTCACAGCGTACGCGGTCCCCTTGTATCCTTCACCTTACAAGAGTATCAAGGGTCATCCAAGGAGACCTAAACAAACATTTAACACCACACATGAGAACACAACACAACAACATATATATTCCTAAGAGGAGGCCAAACTTGTGAGCATCTTGGAGAGTTGCTCCATCACATGTGGTGGAATGGGTGAGAAATTCATACCTGCAGTCGCGTGGTGCTTGATTCACAAGATTTTGTATGTTTGAAATCTTTTGATGCCTGTGGGGGAGTGAATCATTACCTTTTTCGATAGACTTTGATGATTCGTGCATTGCTCTTTTTCTTTCTTTGTTTAAGCATTCTCCTACATGGATAACTTTTTCAGGGTTATCCTTCTCCATCAAGACGTCAACAATCTTTTTATTAAGTAAAGTACTGTGGTCGAGGAGATTAGAGGAGGATGATGATTTCATGGGATCTTTGTTAGATGCCAAGGTATCATTTGATGAATAAGTGTTTCTCTCAAAATATGTTTCTACATTTAAACAATAGGAAAAACCACGATTGTAATGATAACGGGGCCAATTGTCATAAGCTCCCATGAATTCGGCTAATGTTTCATATGTTGAAAAAGTATCTAATGGGACATTTCCTAGTGGACAGTCTATGTCTATCATCTCAGGATATACTGAATTGATTGTTGGACTTGTTGATATTGTGTTAACATTAAGAGTAGGATGATGGTAAGCTTTGGTAGGCTTCAAAGGATAGTATCCAATACTAGCTGAAGAGCTATGTGTAACAACTTCTAAGGGTACTTTGATTCCTTGTTGTTTTATGCCACAACCATTACCTACGTAGTTACAATTTTTGTAAAGGATTTGAAATCCATGACCATAGAGAGACACCATCTCTTTATAAGAAGGCGAGGCCTCATATGTCTCATATTTTGTAGTGTAAATAAGAGTATTGTCTTTATTTGTTACTAAAGAGACTTTAGGTTCCTTAGTATTTCCAAAGATTTTTTGGATGAGATCAAGGCAACTTTTGATGTTTCAGGGTTAGCAAGTTTATATTACCCCATAAAGCCATGAGTAAAATCTAATGAACCCCAATCGTCACCAAGAAGTGCATTCGATGGTGATTTAGAATCTTGCACAACATCATCTGTGGCAAGATGTATTTATGAATCAACTTTTAAGTTATCGAGAGGTTTCTAAATGATAGCTTATTTTTGCACCTCAGCTTGTAAACAACTTTCTAGATTCGGGTCCACATCAATGGTTTGAAGTTTATTTGCACAAATAAACTTTATTGATCAATGAAGGGTAGACGAAACTACCCCCATGGCATGAATCCATAGTCTACCAAGAATGATATTATATGAAAGCGCACTCGGCATGACATGGATAAGGGTAGATAATGTCATAGATCTAGCCTTTACGATTAAAGTTATGATACCCAGTGATTGTCTACCAATGTTATCAAAGCCACGAATGTTAAGTTTATCTGATTTTATTAAAGATGTGTGAATCTTGATTTTATGTAGCAAATCAATGCCACAAACATTGAGACCCGATCCATTGTCAATCATAGTTCACTTTATCAACTTTTTATTTATTATGACAAGATTACAAGAGGGTCATATTGGTTTTGAACTTCAATTGATGGTAATTCGTGTTGTTGAAACAAAATATCTATTTTTGTTGCATGCATATAGTCTAATAGAGTTGCTACATCGTTTGGCTTAACAACAGGTGGTACAATCACCTTTTGTAAAGCTTCTTGGAGCATTATGTGGTATGAAAGAGATGTTTGTATGAGTTCCCATAGAGAGATCTTAGCGGGGGTAGCACAAATCTGCTTAACAAGGTCATAATCTCGACCAACATTATGAGTAAGACAAGGTGGTTGAGGAAGCATAGGTTGAGAAGTTGGTAAAGTGATCGAAATGTTTGACTGTTGTTTACTTTGTTTATTATTTCATGTATTGTATGTGTGAGCAACCACATTGTAGTTGGGTTGTTGTGACACATTTTGATACACTTTGATTTTGACTTGTTATATGCTTAGCGTAGTTATATATGTAACGAAGAGGTCGAGAAGAATTCAGAGGATCTCTTATAGTGAGCACCGGTTTCATTTTTTCTTGAGGCACATGCGAGAACACAGGTGGACAACTATTTTTGGTTTCACAGGGTGTTCTTGAGATCTTGGAACATAAATTGTGTTTACTAATCTTTGAAGGAACAATGGTTTTGGAGTCGCAGTGGAATGTTCCATAGAGATAAATTCATAAAGGGCTTCATCTAGCATATCAGAATCATCACTACTAAATGACTCATCATATGCATGAAAGTTTTGTAAAAAGAGATCAAACATTGTGACATATTCTACTTTATCCAAGGCTTGAAATTCACAATGTCCAATTGTAAAAAGTATGAATTTTGGAATCAAGGATGTGAAATGATGCAAGATTACTATGAAAAATCAAATTTCATGAATGTTTGATGCAACTAATGCATGAGAATTTTTAAAACCCTAATGCAAAATTTTACCAAAATGCAAGCTTTTTGAAGGCCTAAATATGCACCTTTTTCAAAATTATGCAAGATTTTCAAATGAATATTGATAAATATGTAATAAATCAATGCAAGATCTTATTTGAATAGTCAATAGATGTAAATGCTTGAAGCTACTTGTTCACAAAAATGTTTAGTATGAAAAAGGATAATGACAATAACTAGAATATGAACTAGATCAAACTCTTTTCAATATAACATTCAAGGAAAAGGTTGAGCCAAATCACTACCAAATGAAGGAGAACTTAGCTACTGACCTTGAACTCCTATATATTATGGATAAGATTTAACTTAGTCTTTTTCTCAAAACCCTAGGATAACAATGCATTAAAACCCTATTTTTACAAAGATTTGATTATAATGGAGAATATATGACAGAAACCCAGAAACTGATTGCACAGGGATAATTAGGGGAATGATAAAACCTATCTCCAAAAAGAAGAGGTATCAGAGGACCTCGGTGGTACCACCCATGTCTTGACTGAAGGAATTAGCCGAAGGTGCAAATTGGAAAGTTGCTTTGAATGTTGTCTTGATGCCAGATCCAAACCCAGAAAAGGTAGAAGGACAAAGGTGATTCCAACCACTTCCTTGATGAGGGAATATCCTAAAACTGTCTTCAAATCCTGAAACCTTGATCTGTATTTAGTCTTCCTATAGCTCTGTATTTTCTAAATCTCACTCCTGTAACCTGCACATAAGAAGATAAAAGAGGGTTTGGGGGTTATGGTGTTTAGGGGCTTGCCTCGGTCAAATCCCAGAATAGCATTCAAGCTTCCCAACACCATTTGATTAATAGAGAGTGCTTACCCTCATGGGGCATAGGATGAAAACAATGATAATGTGATGATTGAAATGATGAGAAACAAACAATGATATCACCTATGTGATGCGCCCTTAGAATGATGAAGATCCTTCAACTCCTAAGGAAGGATAGATGATAGCTTCATATCTGCAACAACACACAAATATGCTCTATAATCACAATGACTGCTCTTGATGCTCTTTACTTCAAATTTTCAAGTTAGCTATCTCCATCTAGGTTAATAATGAACTCAAAAACACACTTATATATGCTCTCCCCCTTACAATTGACAATTCAAACCAAAAGAGGCAACAAGGAGAAACCTCTAGAGAGGTGTAAGGCCGACATACATTTGAATTTGATCCAACCTAAAGGGAGGGACCTGGGAAGTACCACCTTGGTCCTTCAGCCCAGTTTATGTCTAGGATAAGCAAAATCAAGTGGTCCACATTCAAATTCCATCTTGATGTCGGGTAATTCTGCATCGGGAGAAATGTTTTGAATATATAATGCAATTAAGGGACCTAGGAGCCAAACAAGGAGGTAAAAAGACATGTGGGCACTTTTTACTCCCTAACAAGTCCAAGGGTCTTATTTGGAAACTTTTCATTCTAGGTCTTATGGGTCTTACCATGGGTTATCCTCTAATTTACTCCTTGATTGGCTACCAAATCTACTAATAAGTTCCCCTTTCTTTTCTTCTAATATGATAAAAAGAGATATCTTAAAAAAATTTCACTAGTTCCTTAGCCTCTAAAAGAAGAGTATCCAACATACATGAGATGTAACTTTGCTTCTTCATATAATTAATAATGATCTCATAATCTCCCTCCACTCTAAGATGCTTCCAATTCTATTTCATAGTTGTCCTGAGGCCCCACAGCATGGCCCTTTCCTAAACCACATTGTACATGAAAGGAAAAAAGAATATAACTTTGCTCATGCTCTTTCTAGGAAGCCTACTCTATTTCTACTTCTACTAGTTCTACTGATTAGAAGATCTCTATTATGGCAGAATAAGTTAAAAATGCATTTTCTACTGATCTCTTAGATGGGGATGTGAGACAAGATTGATTTGTAGTAGCATATGGTCTCATTCTCTATAAAAATAGAATCTTACTAGTTCTTGAATCCTGGATGAAGGAGAAGATTTTAAGGGGTTTTCATGATGCATCGTTAGAAAAACACATAAGATTATACAAGATCTATAGGAAAATTAGGGAAAGGTTTTCATGGAAGGGCCTAAAGAAGGATGTTCTCAATCACTTTATGGAGGGGCTAACTATGTATGCACAATTCTTTTTCATTCCTTCATATTTCAAAGCACATTGGGTGGTAGATTTCTTATTCAGAGATGTTTAGGCCAATGGATTACATAAAAATATCATTAGTGATAAATATAGTAGATTTTTTAGATCCTTTTTGTAAGAATTATTTTATTTGGCTGGGATAAAACTCACTCTTTCCACAAGCTATCATCGACAAATAGATGGACAAGTAGAAATAGTGAATAATTAGGTTGAAGGCTACTTGAGAAACTATGATACAACACTACCCACCACATGTCCATCAGTATATCTCCATCCATTGTATTTTATGGTTATGATGCATTAACCTTCACTAATTCAATATTCATAGATATCCCGGTGTCAATAGATAGTGACTTAGTGAAGTATAATTATGACATATTGAGATCACTCAAAGAACACCTCCAACAAGTTCAGAATCAACAAAAAAATATATGCAAATCAAAACTGCATAGATAGGTCATTTAAAATGGGAGATATGACCTTCCTCTAAGATTGCAAACCTTATATGCAAACCCCCATCAAAATTAGTGGAATTGAAAATCTCAAACAATGCTTCAATTTCCCTTACAAGATCTTGAGAAGAGCTGGTGAAGTTGCATCTGAGTTGAATTACTAGAATATAGTAGGATTCATAATTTTGTCCATGTGTCTCACCTCACGAGATCCCTTGGACAACATATCACACTACTGGTGGATTTTCCACCATTGGATGATGACCCTACCATCATAGAAATCACAAGAGCATCATCCAATATTCAAAAAGAGAGTAAACAATAAGGTGGTAGGGAAAATCACACAGGCCCTATTGAATCCACATGATCACATTTGCACTTATTACATTTATCGAACTTAGCAAGGGAGAGGGATTTCAACTAAATCTTCCACATCAAACATCCCCATAATAAATAGAATCATCAACCTTGGCATAAAGAGAAAGTTTGACCTTAAGTACCTTTGCTATCATTCAAGCCTCTGTGCATGCAACTTGTTGTTCCTTCAGTATGTGAAAATACTCAAGGTAGCAATTGAAGAAAGACAAGTCATGCAAATTTTGGAAATATTGATAGAAATATGAAGAAATATTTCCCCACACATTTACTAATCGTAGAGGCATTAAGGAGGGATCTAGGATGATGAAAATTCAATTAAAAGAAGGTACAAAACCAAAGAGGAAAAGATCATATGTATTAAACCCTAACGTGAAGACAAGAGTCAAAGCAAAGTTGGATGATATGTTGCAATTGATATAATCAAGTACATAGAAGATGCTAAATGGATTGGCCCTATGGTTGTGCAACATAAGAAAAAAGTGAGATGAGGATTTGCATTGACTTTAGGGAACTAAATAAGGCTTGTATCCATGATTCCATAGATTTCTTAGTCTTATGGATGTCATTAAAAGCTTTCATTTTATTTCATTTCAATTGAAGGGCTCCTTCACCTTTCCATACACATGTCCCCATGTTCTCTCCATTAGTTTCTCTATAACCATTGCTTTATTTTCTCTTATATTGTCCTTAGTAATATTTGGGCATTATACTCATGGGATCAACCCTGCAATTATAGACTTGGCCCTTTCATATTCAAATTTTGGCCAACTTCTACCTATTCAATTACACAATATTCAATTTGCTAATGTATGAATCCCAACATTTAAAAAAAAAACAAAATATGAATCACCTAAGAAGGTTCAAAATTTAAAATACACATTGGGTTATGACTTGCACGTGTGACACCATTCAAAAATTGATTTATATTCACTCCTTTGAGCCACCAAGTCTAGGGCCTAAGTGTGAGAATATTCACTATTTTTGTATCCTCATGCTTGGAGACATGTCAATAAATAAAAGTTGATTACATATAAATTCCCATTGTTTATAGCATAGACTGGAATTAGTTTTCAATTTAAACTATCATTAACACTTGTAAGGAGTGGGTTCATGTGCAAGTTGAAACACACACTGTGTATTTCAACCTGCAATTTTCTTCATCAACATTCTACTATGTAAAGTATTTGTTCTTTTAATGTACAAATCCTAACATTTAAGAGAGAAAAATATGAATAACAACAATGATAAGGGTAAAAGCAAGAAGATGGGTATAGATTTCGTGGAAGTGTTCCGCATATGGAAAATTTCGGTTGGAACGAGACCTTGAGCCTAAATGGGTGCCCATTTAGAAACGGGCACCCGTTATGAAATGGATGCTAGTAAATGGAATGGGTACATACCCATTTGAAAACAGGTACTCATTTTTGAAAAGTATATATATTTTTTTAAAAATAGGCATGTGGCTTCATTTTAATAGCCATAGGCCATGAAACAGTAGGAGAGGAGATACCAAGAATGGGTACCGACATCACCTAACCCCACCGCCTGCCTCCAAAACCTCCTCACCTCCTCCAAATCGGCTATCAGCTGTCCCAAGTTGGTTGCCCATAATTTTCTATTGTTTTTCATTGTTTTTTGTTTTGTTTTTGTTGCTTTTTATTATTTTTCACAATCTTAAATTATAAATGTTAAACCCTAAACTAAAAACACTAAACCCTAATTCATAAACCGTAAACCCTAATTCATAAACACTAAACCCTATTTCATAAACTACCTAGGTCTTATAGAACTTCTAGGGTTTCTTTTATATAAGCTTAACAATAAATCTTTAGCAATGATATTTCAAAATCATTTGAAATTTCTATATAGACCTCAAGAACTACTTATACACTATAGCCATGTTCTTAGTCTTCATGGATTTCAATGTTCATGATGAGTCACATAGTCCTAAAACCATTTGTAAAACTCTTTTCATGAGGGCTTAGAACATACAAACACCTTCTATATATTAAATTTGATGGACACTTGTATAAGAATATAAAATTTAGACAATTGTCATAGGTTAGTCCTATGGGTTAAAGAGTCAGGGAGCTATGAGAATGCCCACATTCATATGACATAAGGTATAATAGAAACTTATCAAGTTTTAAGGATTGTCATACCTACCACTAAGAATGTCAAAGTTACCCTAGGAAAACAACTAACTCATATCACTTCATAACATTTTATCAAGTTTAAGGATTGTCATAACAACCACTAAGAATGTCAAATTTACCCTAGGAAAACAACTAACTCATGTCACTTGATAACCTAGAGGGTTGTTATCTAAGGTCAATTAGGATCACTTAACAAATGTCAAGACCCAAATCATCTAATAGGATTGTCATTAGGATGGGGAACAAAGAAGATAGTCATAACATGATAAGGTAGTTACCAAGGTCCTAACAAAGTTCATTGCACCATAATCTAAATCTTAACACTGCCTCAACATTTATATGACGTAGAAGGACTGTCACATCTAGCAAATCTAATCTCTTGTCCTTGCTATGGACTATTATGCATGATCATCCAAAGTGGTTGTCACTAGAAGAACAGGACCATAGGACTACCACAATAAGGATATAGTTGTGTTGCTCACAACAAGAGAGGACAATCATCCAAAACTAAGAAGAGAAGAAAATTAACAATTAAGAGACTATCATTAACGGTTGTCATGAGCATGTTAATGGACAATTAGTTTTCATATTAGTCATAACACTATCCTATTATTTACACAAAAGAAGATATAGCAATGAGAGGATAGTCATTGGAAAACCTATCTCAGTCCTAGCGTCAAGCACAGTCCCATCACACCACTGGATCTACCCCTTCCAAGGGACAAGCATTTCAACCATACAATCGAAAGAAAATGATATGTATCCTACAAACACAATCATTTGGTCATGTTGTAATCCTCTCTCCAAACTATGCAGGATCAGAATGGTGTTTGGATGAGCTCCACTTGGTGTCTGGTAGGTGAAATCAGTAGGTGAGACTACTCCTTAGACAGTGCAAGACGACCGATCTCACCCATTCATTTTATTCCTTGTTTTTCTCACTCTTTCACCATTTCTTCACATGCGTTGTTCTCCTTCCAGCTATTTTTTTGGTGGGTACTCTCCTGAGGTGCCAAAATGGCTAGAAATGTTGTCTCGTGCCATAAAAAAATCACGCTAGAAAATTTTCTAAACTCGTCGGTTGTTCTCACGCCGGGGAAAATACGTGTCAGAAAAATAAATATAGGGAATGTAATTTTTTGGTATGTGTTTTGCAACACAAAAGAGAGTGATATATTTTGCAAAGCCCCATTAAGAATGTTTTGGGAATTTTGTACTGCAGTATTGTATTGGTACATTCTCCTTATTAAAAACTCCCTTAATATTATCACCTAAAATTTTGAATTTGGATTAGTTACTTTCCACCTACATTAAATGTTATCAATAACTATGTAATAGAACTAATAGCATTTAAAATCATTTTAGATGTGTAAATGATGATTAATTATCACCTTTGCAATTAGAAGTGTTTATGTTGACACTAGAGTTTGCAACACGCATAGCCTTATAGCAACTAAAAAGGTTTCACAAAACAAAGAGAACTAGAGACAACTAAAATTATTATCATAAATAAAACATAAATTAAAATAAAATAAAAACATTAATATATCATCACCATGAATGGTCATGTCCTTTGTGAGAACTCCAATTCCTTTTGAGAGATGAGTATCACAATTCATTGAAGTCTTGATTGTATTTCCATGAATTTGGGTTTCTACTAATAATTTATGATTCAAAGTCTAAAAATATGAGAAATAATGAATTGTATCATTGGCTTTCATTTTATTCACCAAATGAAAATCTTACAAATTACAAACAAGAAAAGGTTCAATAAAAGATACACTTGCAAATTATAGGGTATTTTCTATGCTACAGCACGCACAAAACGAAAAGGTCAACATGTATACCTCGTGTCACCAAGTTGATCTAATAAAGTAGTGATAGATACTAACTCTTCAAAATCCAATCCAAAAGCATAAAGAAATCTTGCTTCACCAAAACTAAAGAAATATGTCAGCCTTGGCAATTCAGATAAAGACAAGAGGAATGAAAGAACCTCTAAAGTGAAGTGAAATGAAGCAACCATTGCCTTGAAGTTGTCATAGAACTTAGTTTTTACATTTTATTGCTTCACAATTTCCCGAGGAGACTTTTTCTCTCCTTTCTATCATTTTAGACCTATATTTACATGGGTCTAAGATAGTGTCTAGATTATCAATGCAAATGCACAAACCACAATGTTGAATATTTTCAGATAAGACACTCTAGTTCTTGCAAATAGATAAAATGCTTATCACCATACATTCTTGTGTTCCAACCTAAACTATTATACCTACAAAAATCTCTATATCAAAAAACACACAAAAAAAAAATGTTATGCTAGTCAACAAAGGCAACTCAAGTGAGATGAATCACGAGCAATATCAAAGGGAAACAATTGTAAGCAATTGTAAAGGTGACTGGTTCCTAAATATTGAGTACAATTTACACTTGGATTGAATCCAAAGGGGATTATATAAAATCAAATATTAGACATAATTTTCATTAGTTGGAAAATCATTAAAACATGTATTACATAGATAATGTAACAATGATTAAAAAAAATCCAATCAATCCATGCGAGCTTCAACAAATTGGCTCAAAACTTTTACTGAAATTTTAAATTTAAAGGAAGTTTATACATAATGTTTACTGATTGGACTATTGATTTGGGACAACGATTACCAAAACAATCCCTATTTAGGGATGAAGAGACCCTAAACTTTCCCGTGGCCAGAACCCATATTGAAGTTGTAGGTTAAGATTCTTTAAGAACTGAATTGAGCATAGAGTGGTATGCCATCTACTTAATATTTTGAAAGTGTAGGCTTAGGGCTCAAATGCTAACCCGTGCTTATAATGACACCCAAATCCAAAGGTTCGGGTTAAATTCTCCAGCAAGGGATCCAACCAACTTAGGGCTCAAACACAAACCCACTAACTGTGTCAACCATCATCTCGGAAAACAAACAAAAGAAAACACAAACACAGCTGCAAAGCAAACAGTAGACAGTGTTGGATCTAGGGCATACAACTGAGAGGGGGGGGGGGTGAATCAGTTGTATAGAACTTGTTCTCTTTCAAACACTTAATTCTCTGTTGTTAGTTAGCAGCATATCAAATAATCATTCATGGAAGCACAATACATAAACACAAGAGCAGATAAGCATCAACACATTGAACACCAAGATTTTGACGTGGAAAACCCGGTTAAGGGAAAAACCACGGGGTGATTAACCCAAGAATTATTCTCTGTTAGAAGAATAAGGAAAAATGAATGGCACATGCCAATAAGGGCTCACTGCCCGAGCACACTGCTCACAAAGAGGCCCACTGCCTACAAGGAGACACACTGTCTACAGAGTGATAAAAATCACAGTCTTGAACTGGAGAATGACATCTCTACCATGTCCGGATCAGTTCCAATTAAGCCCAACAATCTCTGCTCTGCCTTTCGCACCTTTCTTCGCTACTCCATACTCATCCACATGCTACTGCACTGAAATGATTTCACAAATCATTATTTATACAAGACATCGACTTAGGAACAAGCATCTAAGTCGGCAAACAACCATAGGAGTATCCGCAAGATGAATAACACATCCGGTCGGCTATCACAAGAACATTCGCAGGATGAACAACTCATCCGGTCGGCTAAACAGAGCAATAACTTCATCCGGAAGAATAACTTCAATTCCGGGCTCTGCCATCAATGCGGACCAACAACACAACTTAAACATGATTCAAGAACCTTCACAAGTCTGTCTGAATGTCCGGATACATCCGCACTTTCTCTGCTTACTGGGATCTCTTGTCTTCCTCATCCGGAACTTCAAGAACACAGTCTGTCGCCACTGTCATAATGCAGGAGGTACATCCGGACCTCCAAATTACACAAAAATCAGGATGAAACATCACAAGGACATATAAAACACTCCTTCCAATCCGCAGATTATGATAATACAATTCCGGACCTCACCGGACCTTTTTGTGATCCTCTGTCACCTCCGGATACTTGCCGGACCCGGTTCTATACCGGCAGCCATAACTCCTTCAGATCTTCATGCGGACCTCTGAAATCTTAACTGTAGCATCTTAAGACTCATATCTACTAACCCTTTAATCCGCATCCTCCGGTTCTCATCCTATACAGTATATTTACCTTCTTCTCATCACTGTTCTTCACTGTTCCTGACTGAGGCTAATTTTCTCAATATCCTCAGCACAAAGCTCATCAAATCCTTCTTGTCAATGCAGTGTGAGTATGTTGCCATCAATGACAACAATGGCTCACCTCATACTTGCAACAATCTCCCCCTTTGTCATTGATGGCAACATATGATGTGAAAAACCATCAAGACAAGAACTTCTCTTTTCTGTCACAGCTCCCCCTATCAACAACAACTCCTCACATGTCTTCCTTTGCTGCTCCCCCTTTGATCATCAACCACTTGTTTTTCACATGTCTTCTCTCCCCCTTTGACATCAATGGCAAAGGGCTCATACTTGCAACTCTCATGCATCAGAATAATACCAGCTGCTCCCCCTTAGTTGCAGCTCCCCATTAGTCCGGATCACAAGATATGACTGTGATAGCCACCGGACTGATGCACATCAGTGCATCTTAGTTCATCACCGGAGGGGCCATGACCCCTAACTTCTCCCGGAGATATTCAAAAGAGTCCTTGGGAAGAGGTTTTGTAAAGATATCTGCAATCTGATCCTTGGAGGGAACATACTCCAATCTGACTTCTTCCTTGTTTACTTGTTCTCTCAAAAAGTGAAATTTGATAGATATGTGCTTAGTCTTAGAATGCAATACCGGATTCTTGGAAATATTAATTGCACTTGAATTATCACAAAAAATTGTGATAGGCTCCTCATATTCAACTTTGATGTCTCTTAGCATCTGCTTCATCCACAAGATTTGAGTGCAACTACCTGCTGCTGCAATGTATTCTGCTTCAGTTGTAGACAGAGATATTGCATCTTGTTTCTTGCTTAGCCAAGAAACCAATCTCTTCCCCAAAAAGAATGCTCCACCACTAGTGCTCTTCCGGTCATCCACATCTCCTGCCCAATCTGCATCTGTGTAAGCATGAAGAGAAAAATCCGGATCTCTAGGATACCATAGACCATACTCAACTGTCCCTTTCAAGTATCTAAAAATTCTTTTGATTGCCATAACATGAGATTCTCTAGGATCAGCCTGGAATCTTGCCACAAGACCAACAGCTTGCATTATATCTGGTCTAGTTTGAGTGAGATACAACAATCCACCAATCATTGATCTATACTTTGTCTGATCTGCCTTTGGAGAATCATCATCTTTGCTTAACTTACATCCGGTTGCCATAGGAGTGTTCATAGGCTTTGAGTCTTCCATACCAAATTTCTTTAACAATTCTTTCACATATTTGGTCTGAGAAATGAAGATCCCTTCTTTTGTTTGAGTAATTTGCAGACCCAAGAAGAAATTCATTTCACCAAGCATAGACATTTCAAACTCACTTTTCATCTGATTTGCAAAAGTTTTACACATACTATCTCTTCCTCCAAAAATGATATCATCCACAAACACTTCAACAATCAGAATGTTTTCATGATCAATTTTGAAATATAAGTTGCTGTCAGCAGTACCTTTGTTGAATCCAATCTGCACAAGATGCTTATCCAACCTTTCATACCATGCTCTTGGGGCTTGCTTCAATCCATACAAAGCTTTCTTCAACTTGCAGACCATATCATTATTATCAGACAATTGAAATCCATCCGGTTGTTCAATGTAGACTTCTTCTTCCAGATCACCATTTAGGAAGGCAGACTTGACATCCATCTGATATACCTTGAAATCTTTGAAGGCAGCAAATGCAAGAAGTAATCTGACTGCTTCAATTCTTGCTACCGGAGCAAAAGTCTCTTCAAAGTCAATTCCTTCTATTTGAGAGTAGCCTTTGCAGACCAATCTAGCTTTGTTTCTGATTACTTCACCAGCTTCATTTAGTTTGTTCCGGAAGACCCATTTGGTTCCAATTACATTCCTGTCTCTAGGTCTGGGAACAAGATCCCAAGTATGATTTTTCTCAATTTGCATCAGTTCATCTTCCATTGCTTTGGTCCAATTTTCATCATTGCAGGCTTCATTTATTGTTTTAGGTTCAATCCTTGAAATCAGACAACATTCATTCTGATCTTGAGCAATATTCCTTCTAGTTTGTACACCTTTGCTTCTGTCACCTATGATCTGATCTTCAGAGTGATTCAGTTTTACATACCTTGGAATTTTGGGAGTATCCAGTACTGCTGTTTCTTGATCAGGCTCATTTAAACCTAACTCTTCTTCCTGATTTACCGGATCAGGCTGACTCTGTTTCACCGGAGAGGATTGAGTTCCTTGAACACTATCTTGGTCATCTTCATCAAATTCATAAAATCTTGAAGGCTTCTCAATTCCTTCATCAACCTTTACATTGGTACTTTCTATCATCTTCCTCAATCTCTTATTGTAACACTGATATGCTTTGCTTTGAGTGGAGTAGCCCAAGAAAATTCCTTCATCACTTCTAGCATCAAACTTTCCTAGATCTTCATCTCTTTTAATATAACACTTGCTACCAAATACCCTGAAATATTTCACAGTAGGAGTGATGCCAAACCAAAGTTCATAGGGGGTCTTACCGGTGTTGTTTCTGATTTGAACTCGATTGAGAGTGTAGACTGCAGTGCTGATAGCTTCTTTCCAAAACATTTGAGGAACATTTGCTTCCAACATCATTGTCCTAGCAGCTTCCTGGATGGTCCGGTTCTTTCTCTCAACTACTCCATTCTGCTGTGGAGTCCTAGGAGCAGACAATTGTCTCCTTATACCCTGTTTCTCACAAAAGTCAATGAATTCACCAGATGTAAATTCACCACCTCTATCAGACCTTAGACACTTTAGTTTCAATCCGGTTTGATTCTCCACCATAGCTTTGAAGATTTTGAACTTCTCAAAAGCTTCTGATTTTTCTTTCAGAAAGGTAACCCACATCATCCGGGAATGATCATCAATTAACAACATGAAATATCTATCACCTTGCAGACTCTTGATTCTTGTCGGACCACATAGATCAGTATGTACTAATTCCAACAATCCGGTAGAAGACTGATCTTTGCTTTTAAAAGAGACTCTGCTTTGTTTGCCTAACTGACATTCTTTACACACACTGTTTGTAGGTTTTATCAGCTTTGGAAGATCTCTCACAGCCTGAGTATTGCTAATTTTGATGATGTTATCAAAATTTACATGACACATTCTTCTATGCCATAACCAACTCTGATCAATTTGAACAAACAAACAACTTTTATTTGAACCAACCAGATGAAAGATGTTACCTCTTGTCTGAGTACCGGATGCAATTTCAGTTCCGGAGCTTGTAAAGATTCTGCATTTTCCATTCTTGAACCGGAGATCATAGCCTTTGTCCACTAACTGACCAACACTGAGAAGATTGTGCTTCAATCCTTCAACATATAGTACATTACCTGTTTTGCTCTTACCATCAAAGGAAATAGTTCCCCTACCTCTGATTCTGCCAGCAGAATTGTCACCAAACTTTACCATTCCTCCTTCATATCTTTCCAAATCTAAGAACTTATTCTTGTCACCAGTCATATGGTGAGAGCATCCACTGTCAATAACCCAATCATCCTTTTCTTCCACTTGAGCAGCCAAGGCTTTTTCAACAACTTTGTGATTGACAGATTCAGAGAGCAAGGAATCTTCTTCCTTGATGGCTATAAACACCCACTCATTTCCGGATTTGCTTCCTGGATCTGATTCATCATCTGTTACTCCTTCATTGTCATCTTCTTCATGAACATAATAGCAATTCTTTTGAAACCTTTGTCTGTGAGTATTAGATCTTGCAGATCTCTCCGGACATCTTGAGGCAAAATGACCAATCTTATTGCAGTTAAAACACTTAAAGGGTAGTTTTCCTTCATACTTACCGGATCCTCTTGGCAGTCTCTTTGCAATGAGGGCTTCAAGTTGAGCTGTTTCTGCTTCTTCTTCTTCCATGTCTCTTCTTGCTTGATCATACCATGACATTTTCCTTGATGAGTTTTCACCCGGATCAAATCTCTGTTTGCCTTTCACATAGGCACTGGCTTTAAAAGCAGACTCAGTCTTGGGTGGATCATCTCCAAACTCGGTCATTTCAAATGCAGCTAGTTTGCCAGCCAATTGTTCTCTTGTGACAGTTGTGTGGGCTCTGAATTCATCAATGGCAGCAACTTTGATTTTGTAGACAGCAGGAAGGGATCTTAGGATTTTGCAGACAATCTCATTTTCATCTAGAGTTCCACCAGCATTTCTGATTCCACATACCAGCTCATTTACTCTTGGCATAAAGGTAGTAATGTTTTCATCATCTCTCATTTTCAATCTTTCAAATTTCCCTTTCAGACTTTGCAACCTTGCACTTTTGACAAACTCATCTCCTTCATACAGAAGTTCCAGTTTAGTTAGGATCTCATATGCAGTTGGTAGGTCAATGACATTCGAGAGATCTGAGTCATTCAATGCGCTTAGAAGAGCTTCCTTGGTCCGCAGATTGTTTTCAGCTTCTGTGGTTTTATCAGGAGTTGTCGGACCACCTTGTGGGGGTATATATGGTTTTGAAATCATAGCCAAGTATGCTTTTCCCATACATTCCAAATGACACTTCATGCGACCTTTCCAGAGAGTGAAGTTGGTTCCATCGAACTTCGGACTATCCTTCTTGTATGACGACATCCTGGATCACCTCAAGCGGTTAAGCTCCTATCAGAGGAACTCAGCTCTGATACCAATTGTTGGATCTAGGGCATACAACTGAGAGGGGGGGGGGGTGAATCAGTTGTATAGAACTTGTTCTCTTTCAAACACTTAATTCTCTGTTGTTAGTTAGCAGCATATCAAATAATCATTCATGGAAGCACAATACATAAACACAAGAGCAGATAAGCATCAACACATTGAACACCAAGATTTTGACGTGGAAAACCCGGTTAAGGGAAAAACCACGGGGTGATTAACCCAAGAATTATTCTCTGTTAGAAGAATAAGGAAAAATGAATGGCACATGCCAATAAGGGCTCACTGCCCGAGCACACTGCTCACAAAGAGGCCCACTGCCTACAAGGAGACACACTGTCTACAGAGTGATAAAAATCACAGTCTTGAACTGGAGAATGACATCTCTACCATGTCCGGATCAGTTCCAATTAAGCCCAACAATCTCTGCTCTGCCTTTCGCACCTTTCTTCGCTACTCCATACTCATCCACATGCTACTGCACTGAAATGATTTCACAAATCATTATTTATACAAGACATCGACTTAGGAACAAGCATCTAAGTCGGCAAACAACCATAGGAGTATCCGCAAGATGAATAACACATCCGGTCGGCTATCACAAGAACATTCGCAGGATGAACAACTCATCCGGTCGGCTAAACAGAGCAATAACTTCATCCGGAAGAATAACTTCAATTCCGGGCTCTGCCATCAATGCGGACCAACAACACAACTTAAACATGATTCAAGAACCTTCACAAGTCTGTCTGAATGTCCGGATACATCCGCACTTTCTCTGCTTACTGGGATCTCTTGTCTTCCTCATCCGGAACTTCAAGAACACAGTCTGTCGCCACTGTCATAATGCAGGAGGTACATCCGGACCTCCAAATTACACAAAAATCAGGATGAAACATCACAAGGACATATAAAACACTCCTTCCAATCCGCAGATTATGATAATACAATTCCGGACCTCACCGGACCTTTTTGTGATCCTCTGTCACCTCCGGATACTTGCCGGACCCGGTTCTATACCGGCAGCCATAACTCCTTCAGATCTTCATGCGGACCTCTGAAATCTTAACTGTAGCATCTTAAGACTCATATCTACTAACCCTTTAATCCGCATCCTCCGGTTCTCATCCTATACAGTATATTTACCTTCTTCTCATCACTGTTCTTCACTGTTCCTGACTGAGGCTAATTTTCTCAATATCCTCAGCACAAAGCTCATCAAATCCTTCTTGTCAATGCAGTGTGAGTATGTTGCCATCAATGACAACAATGGCTCACCTCATACTTGCAACAGACAGAACTACAATGTTCTATATGATATCAATATTTGCCAGGATACATTTTTGAACGTTGATAGGAATGTGCTAGATGATTAAAACTTTAACAGTTACAATTACGTAATTGGCTATTTATAAAATATGGGTGATAATAACACCCATCTGACATTGTCATATACAGAAGATGGCTCTAAGAAGTCCACCAAAATTCCTGCAGTCCTAGACTACATACAAAACAAGCACCGTGTTAATACATGTTGCATGCATTGCAGTCAAAATTGAATACCTTCATCTTTCATGATCCGAATATTACCTGTGATAGAGAGACCAACAACATAACCAAATCATACAACACAGGGACCTCCAGAGGTTCATCCAAGTTGGCTATCAATATTAACTACTGAAAATCTGATTCAGTCACAGTAAAATATACTTGATAGGAACATTGTTGTAATGTGTGTGTGCGATGCATATACAAAAACGAGGAAAGGCAAAGAACCCACGTCTCCAACCTCCCTTCCATGGAGGGTCAGAAAATTTAGTGCAAGTGACCACATTTTTAGCTAGTCTTAAAATATAGAAATTTAAGCAAATTTTCTGACAAAACAAAACCTGATTTAACAAGATTGAAATGTCGGACGCATGAGTTTGAGATTGAGACATATCCCACCGCATGAGCGTGAAGGTCATTTGTTGAAGGCATTGCTCTCATTAAAGGGCAACGAAGGAATAGGAGCAGCGTGGGGCCGTGGATATGTCGTGTTTCAAAACCGTAACGCCATCGATCTGCAGCCTCCATTTCTGCTACGACATTCGCGGCCATTCTGTTTGTTGCAAATGATGGCGAAACACTTTCAAAACACTGACATATCCACCGCACTCCGCTGCTTGTAAAAATGTTTGGCCCTGCAATAGGTATAACATCAAGTTTGCAACGATAGCTTTTCCCTCTGCCATCAAAACCTAACCCTAATGCTACCGTCCCCTCCTTCCTCTTCTCCACTCGCTCATCACGCACAAAACCTAACCCTAACCTCCACATATATATATATATATACACGTGGACACACTTAATACATTTGTATTTTTTTATTTGTTTTGGTTTTCTATGCGATATATGTATACATATAATATAATTAATATTGTATCATACATCTACATACATTTTTGTTGTGTATTTGTTTATTTTTCTGTTTGTTGTTTTCTTTTCTTTTTTTAGGGTGCACTCCTCTCACACACATATGTATATCTATATATATTTATGTATTGGTTCTTTATAGACTTAATACTTATATTAATAAATACTAGTATAGGTGTGTATTTTTAGTTTCTGCCAAAGAAACTATAGGCGAGGCCTGTTCCTAACTAGGTATTAATAATTCTTGAGAACTAAATATATTTTTCTATTTAAAAAATATTTACCTATTGCTATTGTATAGATGCAAATATTTTAACAAAACATATTTGAAAAATTATTTTTATTCAATCTAATTGGCAGAAAACTTTCACCCAATAAGGGCAATTATTGCGGATCATCAACGTTTAAATTATAAAGTTTTGTATGAATACTGGAAATAATTTCATGCATTGCTTTCATTTTCTCAAAAATTGTGCAAATATAACATATGCGTTAAACTCCTTAGGCAACCATTCTTCATATTTTTTTATGTTCTTGATACCCAAACATTGCGGAATCTAAGGCCATGACTATTTTCAAATGAATTTGTTTTGTTTATAGGCTGCTATTCCACTTGAAGTTGTGCAAATATTGTTGGCAAAAAAGTCAGCGTCCCCCTTCGGGATTCGTGAGATGGCTTAACCGCCTCCGTTGGTCTTTATCTGGGATGGTAGCGGTTTCCTAAGAGGTGCGCCTTTTGGGAGAAATGGCCAGCTCAACTCCCTACAAGTGGTATCAAAGCCGGGTCACGGGTTCGAATCCCCTCAGGTAACGCTGAGGGGGGGATTGTTGGCAAAATAGTCAGCATCCCCCTTCGAGATTCATGACATGGCTTAACCGTGTGCCTTTTGGGAGAAACGGCCAGCTGAACTCCCTACAAATGCGCCTTTTGGGAGAAACGGCCAGCTCAACTCCCTACAAATGCGCCTTTTGACAGAAACGGCCAGCTCAACTCCCTACAAACGTGAATATAACATTCTTCTTTATCGGGCTTCATGCCTATAATACTTATTTTTTCTTCTATTTTACTCAATGGAATTCTAATTCTAGCTATTCTTCCATGCATAGAAGGATTTTCCTTTCATGTTTCCTTTAGATTCTAATGGGATGAGAATATTATTTTTGGCCTCTGCCTATGTTTCTACCAAACTTTGTATGTATCATATTGTTTTTTGGAAACACATTTCTTATTGGTGTTTATTCCATTTCTAAAGTTTTTTCTGGATGTTTTCTCTAGCTCTGAGATGAGCTAAAAGGAACTATTACCATTAACAAAACTGATAATATACACATCATTTTGTTTTATGGATATCGTTATATTTTTTTAATTTTCTCTGACACTCAATAGTAATTCAAGTTAGCTTTTTGCTATTCTTGTTGAATGCAAAAATCTAGTAAGCCAAGCTAGCAACTCTATTTGCAGAAATGGTCTATATTTTGAAGCTATTTTATCATTCTACTATTTCTTTTAGAGGCATTTTTAAAAAGATCCTGAAATTTCTATTAGTTAAATCTAAGCCAACTATTTTTTGACGTTTATTTAAAAATTTACCCTAACGTAACTATTGTTAATATGTCCATAAAATGTACAACCTTTTAAAATTTATTTAAAATCAGGTTTTTCTTTTACCCTAACCTATAATGCACAATCTAAATAGCTAATATTTTCACATTTACTTTAAACTTAAGTTTTACCCTAACCTGTAATGCACAAACTAAATAGCTAATTTATTCAAATTTCTTTTCGAGTTACAGCTTTAAACCTAGTAACATAAATATGATTGAATTATGAATAAAATGCAAAATCGAAACCACTATCTGTTTCACATTTACTTTAAAATTTTACCCTAAGGCCCATATTTCTAAATTGCCAATAAAATGAACAAATTGTAGAGATGATATTTTAACATTTACCTTTAAATATTTGTTCTAAATTTTTATCTTCCAAGTAAATATTATTAAATTATCCATAAAATGCAAAATCTAAACCATTATGTATTTCTCGTTTACTTTAAAATTTTATCTTACTATAAATATTCCCAGATTTTCATTAATAAAATTTTACCCAAATATAAATATTTCAAAAATTTCAATAAAATACACAAACTAAATAGATAATCTTTTCACATTTACTTTTAATTATAATTTTAATCCCAAAAAATAAATTTAATTAAATTATTAACAAAATGCAGAACCTAAACCACTGTTTTTTTAATTATCTATAAAATGTATCACATTTACTTTAAAATTTTACCCTAAGGCCCATATTTCTAAATTGCCAATAAAATGAACAAATTTTAGAGATGATATTTTAACATTTACCTTTAAATATTTGTTCTAAATTTTTATCTTCCAAGTAAATATTATTAAATTATCCATAAAATGCAAAATCTAAACCACTATGTATTTCTCATTTACTTTAAAATTTTACCTTACTATAAATATTCCTAGATTTTCATCAATAAAATTTTACCCAAATATAAATATTTCAAAAATTTCAATAAAATACACAAACTAAATAGATAATCTTTTCACATTTTCTTTTAATTATAATTTTAATCCCAAAAAATAAATTTAATTAAATTATTAACAAAATGCAGAACCTAAACCACTATTTTTTTAATTATCTATAAAATGTACAACCTGAACATCTGATCTTTAAGCTTTACTTTAAAATTACAGTTTTAACCCTAACATAAAAACACGTTAAACTTTTTTCATATTTTCTTTTTCATCTTACCCTAACACAAATATTGTTAAATTAACCATAAAATGCACAATCTAAACATATTTATTTAAAAATTTCCAAAACTACAATTTGAGTCATTTTGTGAAAATTATGGTATTAAGGTGCAAAGAACAGTTCCTTATACTCTTCAACAAAATGGGGGGGATGAACAAATGAATAGAACTATTTTAGAAATGGGGTTTGGTTGTTTCTTGTGCTGCATATATTGTGAATAGAATTCCCACTAAAGCTCTCCCAAATATCACCCCTGAAGAAGCTTGGAGTGGTAGAAAGCCCCACATTAGGTATTTTAAAGTATTTGGATGCATTGCTTGGGCACACGTTCCTGATGAAAAGAGGAAAAAGTTAGAACCAAAGAGTCATAAGTGTTTGTTTGTGGGTTATAGTGAAGAATCAAAGGCTTATAGGTTATATGATTTGACAACAAGAAAGGTCTTTGTTAGTAGAGATGTAAAGTTTGATGAGCTTTCGCATCTTATTCCCACTTCCTCTCACTCTACAATAGCAAATGTTTCTAATTTTTCAGATATTTTAGAAAGAAATGAAGCCAATATTGATGAGGATGAAGTGAGCACTACTAATGATGATAATACTATTGAAAATGAAGCTACTAATGCTTGTAATCAGCCATTTTTTGCAGGTAGTGATGATGAAGAAGGTGACATTTCAGCTAGACAAAAGACAAGGAGTGTTGAAGAAATATATAGACAAGGCTCAAAGATCCAAGGAGGGAATGGTAGTGCTCTCATGGCCAAAGTATTACAAGTAAATGACCCAATCTCATATGAGCAAGCTAGATGAAAGAAAGAATGGGAGAAATCCATAAAAGAGGAATATGATGCATTGATAGAGAATAACACTTGGGAACTTGTACCCTGTCCCCAAGGTAAGAATGTTATTGGTTGCAAATGGGTTTACAAAACAAAATTTAAATCAGATGGTGCTATAGAAAAATTCAAGGCTAGATTGGTTGCTAAGGGGATCAATCAAAAAGAGGGTGTTGATTATGAAGAAACATTTTCTCCTGTCATTAAAGTGAATATAGTTAGAATTATTCTTTCTTTGGCTACAATTCTTGGGTGACATATTCATCAAATGGATGTCAAAAAAACTTTCTTAAATGGAGATTTATATGAAGAAATATATATGGATTAACCACCAGGTTTTGTAGATTAGCAACATCCTAATCTTGTTTGCAGATTATAGAAGTCACTTAATAGTCTTAAACAAGCGCCACGAGCATGGAACGAGAAGATTGACAAGTATTTTCAGCTTCATGTATTGAAGAGATGTAAGTCAGATCCAAATCTTTATGTGAAAAAAGTTCAAGATGATATTCTTCTTGTTGCAATTTATGTAGATGATTTACTCATTGCTGGACCAAATATTGCATTAATCAATGATTTAAAAACAGATCTTAAGAGGACATTTCATATGAGTGATTTGGGTGAACTAAACTATTTTCTTGGATTACAAGTTTGTAGATTACATGATGGATTGTTCATCTCACAATCAAAATATGCTTTGGACCTTTTAGAAAAGTTTAACATGCTTGAATGCAAGCCAGCATCTACCTCATTTCAATTCGGAGTCAAGCTTACTAAAGAATGTACTTCCAAGAGTGTAGATGCCACTTTATATAGACAGCTTGTTGGTAGCTTGGTTTATGTAACTCATACTAGACCAGATATTTATTTTGCAGTCAATCTAGTATCTAGATTTATGCAGGCACCTAAACAAAGTCATTGGTTGGCTGCTAAGAGAATTTTACGATACATCCATGGAACCATACACTTTGGAATCTACTATGGCTATAAGTTTTCAATTTCTTTGGTTGGATTTACCAACTCAGATTGGAGTGGTGATATAGATGATCAAAAATCTACTGGTGGTTATGTTTTCAATATTGGATCAGGCCCTATTACATGGAGTAGCAAAAAAACAAACAACTACATCATTACCTTCATGTGTAGCAGAATATAGAGAAGCAAAAGAAGCAGGCAAGGAAGTAGTTTGGATTCAGAATCTTCTATTTGAGATTGGTTTTCTATAAAGTTCAGCCGGCACTGTGTATTGTGACAATCAAAGTACCATACAAGTTGCCAACAATCCAGTTTTTCATGCTAAAACAAAGCATATTGAGACTGATGTTCACTACATTCAGGATCTTGTTTAAGCATCTATTGTCAATCCTCAATTTTGTCCAAGTGAAGAACAAGTAGCTGATATATTCACTAAGAGAATGATTGAAGCCAAATTCTTAAAATTAAGAGGAATGTTTGGTATGTTAGAGGTGAACATTAAGGGGGGATAGTAGTATAATGTTCCCCTCCTTTGTATTTGCCCTCTCCTTTGTATTCTCTTTATATTATTCTAGCCAATCTTAAGGGGGGATGTTAGGGATAGTTAAGATTGTCTAGAAAAGGACAAAATATTTCTAGAAGTCTTCCAAAAAATATTCCAGGTTATCTAGAAAGGAAGAAGCTTCCAGCTTTTTTAGAAAAGAACTTTCCAAGGAGAAGCTTCCAACTGTTCTAGAAAGGAACATTGTAGGATTTTAGAGTTATCTAGAAAGCCAGAAGCTTCCAGGCTCCAAAGCTTCTGTAGCTATATATATGTGATTAGAGACAATTGCTGGATATAGCATTTTAGATGTAATGCAAGCTAGATAAATATATTTCTAAGTTATCTAGCTCTATTTTGCCCTGTTTTCTCTTAGTCTATTATTGTTGTTCTATTTTTTATTGTCTTGGGGCTGTTTTTTACATGGAAATCCAGAATTTATTTATTGCTAGAAGAGAATGGTATCAAGGAATATGTGACCACTATTGTACCTGTACCTACAGATGCAACACAACGCTTAGCATATAAGAAGGAAGATGCCAAGGCGAGGAGGATGATTCTTAATGGTGTTAAGGATCATATTCTTTCGCATATTGTAGAGTTATATACAAAGAAGACAATGTGGGACGCCATTCTAAATCTCTACCAGAATGCTACCATTAACCGGAAGCTGATTCTCAGAGAAAAGTTAAGGAATACCCCGATGAACAAGGGAGAAGACGTTAAAAGTTACCTCGCCAGGCTTAGACTTGTTAAGGATGAGTTGACAGCTATTGGAGATAAACCAAATGATGACAAGCTAGTACGAATAGCCCTGAATGGGTTTACTAAGCAGTGGGATGTCTTTGTTCAAGTTATTAATGGATGAGACACCTTACCGAGTTGGGATCGACTATGGAGTGACTTCACTTAGGAGAAGCTTAGACTAAGTCTTGTCACTGGAACTAGCAGTAATAGTTAGAAAAGTGATTTGGAATAGGAAAACGTTACCCTAGTAGGAAAAGAGAAAGCGAAGAAGGGGTCTGGCAAAGGATCAAATCCAAAAAGTGAGAAGAAGAAGGACTTATCTAAGATCAAATGCTATGGCTGTCATGAGTTTGGCCACTATGTTAGTGATTGCCCACAAAGGAAGAAAAATGAAAAGAAAGGGAAGAAGCAGACGGCAACTTCAGCAAATGTAGATGAGCTTTCTAGTAGAATGGAGGATGAGTTTGCACTCATAGCTTGCCTAACTAGCTCAACCTCACAAGGTGTTTGGTATATAGACAATGGGGCATCATTTCATATGACAGGAGTTAGGGAGTACTTCTCCAGCTACAAGGAGGAGAAAATCAAATTCCAGATTCAGATGGGGAACTAGTCCAAGTGCAATCCAGTTGGGAGAAGGACTGTTCTATTTCAGAGGGAGAATGGCAAGCCTATTTCCATTCATGATGTGTTAAATGTGCCAGGCTTGGGCATGAATCTAATTTCCATATCTATCCTTCAGGATAAAGGCTACAATGTACTCTTTAGAGGGGCGCATGTGTTAATCAAGCATAAGGATTGGAAATCACCCATAGCTATTGGAGTTAGGAGCGGCCGACTTTATAGGTTGCAATTTGATACTCCTAATGCACTAGTGAGTAGCAGTAATCCTAGAGATCAAGAAGAGCTATGGCATAGGAGGATGGGCCATATACATCATAGAGCATTTAAATTGCTTCATGAGATAGTGGTAGGTGTTCCAGAGGCGAGCACAGAGCATGATGATGTATGTCAGGGATGTGTGTTGGGGAAGTTTGCGAAAGCAGCTTTTCCAAGGAGTGACACCAGATCCAAGGGGGTTCTTGATCTAGTAAATTTAGATATATGTGGACCAATTTCAATGAAGACTTTCAGAGGATACGAGTACTCTGTTATTTTTAATGATGATTTCTGTAGGAAGACCTAAATATACTTCTTGAAGACCAAGGATGAGGTCTTCAGTCACTTCTAGGAATTCAAAGCTCTTGTGGAGAATTCGACAGGTAGGAAGGCAAAGGTTCTTCGGTCAGACAATGGAGGTGAGTACAAAGGGAAAGAGTTCCAGGAGTTCTGTACCAGGGAAGGAATCAAGAGAGAGTGGATTGTTCCTTACAACCCACAGTAGAATGGGGTTGCTGAGAGGGAGAATTATTCTCTATCAGAGGTAGCAAGGGCTATGTTGTATGACCAAGATATGCCACGTTACTTATGGGCAGAGGCATGCAGTACAGTAGTATACATATAGAACAGGGTTCCACATAAGGTATTAGGCAAGATGACACTAGAGGAGGCATTCTCAAGGAAGAAGCCAGATGTCAGTCACTTCAGGATATTTGGGAGTTTGGCATTTTGTCACATTCTAGGGCCTACACATTCCAAGTTAGATCAGATTGCAGAGAGAGGGTACTTTGTGGGGTACAGTGAGACCTCAAAGGCATATCAATTATTTATTCCAGGGACAAGGAGGATTATAGTTAGGCGTGGTGTCAAATTCATGGAGGACAAGGCATATAGGAGGTCCAGAGATTTGCTAGCAGATGATCAGAATGAGCAGCCAAAAGAAGCTCCAAGGATTGTTCAACCAAAACAGGGGCAGCAAACCACCAGTACATTTACTAGTACAAGCATAGGCTTAGGTGTTGAGAGTTCACAGAGTATGGAGCAACAGATACAACAAATCCAAGAGATGCATCAAAAATATATGGAGTTTGATATTTCATCCTCTATAGTTGACAGGAGGAACCATGAGGTTTAATAGACACATAGGGATACTCAGGAGTTTGTGGGAGCTCCTAGGATGAGTAGTAGACAGCAGAAACAACCAGCCAGGTATAATGACTGTGGCATTGGTTATTCAGTTGGTAGATAACGAGCCTTCCAACTATCAGGAGACTATACAGTAACAGGTGTGGCAAGATGTGATGGTTGAGGAATATACCTCAATAGTGCAGAATGATGTGTGGGAGGTTGTACCTAGACCGACAGGTAGGGCAGTGGTTGGATCACATTGGATCTATAAGATTAAGCACGGTGCAGATGGTAGCATCAAGAAATACAAGACAAGGTTTGTGGCCAAGGGGTTCTCTCAGAAGGAGGGAATAGACTATGAGAAGACATTCACTCTAGTGGCTAGGTATACTTCTATACGAGCCGTAATCTCACTTGCAACACATATGGGATGGCAGATCCATCAAATGGATGTCAAGACGGCATTTCTTAATGGTGAATTGGTAGAGGAGGTATACATAGAACAACCAGAGGGCTTTGTAACACACAGCAGTGAAACCCACGTGTGCAAATTGAAGAGAGCTTTGTATGGACTCAAGCAGGCTCCCAGGGCATGGTATGAGCGCATTGATAGATACTGCATTGAAATCTTGAAGAGGTTTGAGATGCAGGATTGCAGAGCCATGTCTACACCTATGATCACAAATTGGAAGAAGGTAGACTCATCCAAGGAAAAGGATGTAGACCCCACCTTATACAGGAAGTTGATTGGATCTCTCATGTATTTGGTCAACACTAGGCCAGATATATCCTTTGCAGTAAACTCTCTTAGTCAATTTATGGTTGAGCCGAAGAGAGTGCATTGGACAGCGGTAAAGCATGTGTTGCAGTATTTGTGTGGTAAAATTAAGTATGGGATCAGATATGCTCGAGGTGATGGTATCAGATTGATAGGCGATACTAATGCAGATTGGGCAAGTAGTACAGTGGATAGGAAAAGCACTTCAAGGTGCTGCTTTAGTTTGGGATCAGGAGTTGTCTCTTGGTACAACAGGAAGTAAAACTTTGTGGCTCTAAGTTCTGTAGAAGCAGAATACATATCAGCTAGCATGGCAACATGTGAGGCTATATGGCTTCAGAAGTTGTTGGTAGCCTTGTTTGGTCAGAGGGTTGAGACTATGGTGATACACTGTGACAATCAAAGTTGCATCAGATTATTTGAGAATCCAGTGTTTCACGATAGGTCTAAGCATATAGACATTAGGTATCATTTCATCAATGATTGTATACAGTGGAGGATTGTTCAACTATAGTATATACCTACAGATCAGCAGGTAGCAGACATTTTGACAAAGGCATTAGGGAAGACGAAATTCATCTTCTTCAGAGATAAGTTGGGTGTTATGCAGAACACCTTCCTCGCTAAGAGGGAGTGTTAATTTTAAAATAGCTCAGACAGGTGTTCTAGTCTCAGGTGGTGATTACAAGGCTAGAAACACAACTAGAATTTAATTATCTCCATACCTAGAAAATTGATTTCTCTAGAGACTTCTAGACATTAGGGTTTGTTAGAGTCTAATTAATCTTAGCCATTGATTGAGATTAAATCATGGCCATTGGTTTTCAATGAGAAAATTATAAAAGAGGATCAATGGGCATTTGGAGAGCACAGATTTAAAAAATATTTAAAGTGATAGCAAATGAATAAATTTGCAATAATAGAAAATAGATTTGCAGTGACAGCAAGGGCATAGTGATAGCGTTGGAGATAGCAACAGTGGAATTTTTGAAGGAGAAATTGGGAGAAGAATTTTCAGAGGAGAATATTGCCAGAGCTCTGCCAGTAAGAGGCAGTAGTTTATGTATCTCTTGATTTGTTGAAAATTAATAAAATTCCTCATCTCCAGTACTAGTTTTCCCTTCGAGGTTTTTCCAGGGACAATTTGTCCAAAATATTGTGTTCATTATTTTACATATTTTATTTTTCTATCTCCGTGATTATTTGTGAAGTTGCAGCTATATTATTTTTCAATATTTGCTCTGAATTAATTTTTCGAGGTCAAATAATCTATATAAGATAGGAGATTAATCATCAATAGCTACAATAGAATTTTCACAGAATTGTCCATAGAAATACGAGATTTGAATGATAATTTTTATATTTGCGTTTACTTTTTAGTAAAGTTGTGCCCCGAACATGTAATTTGGATTTGTTTCGGGAGGAGCTGACATGGCTTTGTGATAGCCCTCCCAAGGTGAATTCGATAGCTGTATGACGCACATTGGGATGGGAACTCCTGTAGAAGATCCAGTCCTTGCAAATCCTCCTGCACTGTTTTTTATTGTTTGATTCTAGAATATATTTTAATAATACATTCTCATTTTACACTTGATTGTGCGGTCTGTAAAAGAATTTATAATGCATATATTCAAACTAAGATTACCCTATGCAGTGCCTATGGTTATGGCAGAAATCTAACATTAAATGTAGAATCCAAGTTTTTCAATTTTTAGTATTCAATGCAAATATTACAACACTGTCAACTCTAACTTAAACCCAAAAATTAACAAATTTCAAGATTATTATAAAGTTATTATATTATCAACATTGTTGCTAAAACTAAGCAAACACAACAAATTAAAACACAACTATTTATGAACATTTTGGCAGAAACTTCACTACTTTGCAGCTCTTGTTATTAGATTTGTTTTATTTTTGTGTTATATAGTACTTATAATTTAATTGATATTATATTATATCAATATTGTAAGTTTGTGATATTGTATTATATATCCACATATACATTTTTGTTGTGCAATTGATTATTTTTGTGTTTGTTGTTTTCTTTTTCTTTTGTAGGGGGCACTCCTCATATATATATATATGCTTTGGTACATGTATAGACTTAATACTTATATTAATACATATTAGTATAGGTGTGTGTATTTTTAGATTTGTTTTGTTTTATGTGTTGTATATGTATGTACTTATAATAATATAATTGATATTGTATTATATATCATTTGATTTACTTTTGTTGTTATATCTAGGTTTATATGTGTGGGGGCATTTTTTGTCTACGCCTGATTAAAATTTTTGTTCTTATTTCATGGGGTTCTCCTTTTTATAGGTTTGGTTTTACCTAATGCAATAGATAGGGGTCTTATCTTTTTGTTGAAGCCAATCAAAATATATATTGCCCACCCCGGCTGCTAGTATAGTTGTTGTCTATCGTTCACTGTACTGCCTTTTGGTATGTATCGCCCCCTTCCCCCAGAACTCTAGATTCCAAAGATCCACCGGATAAGAAACTCCATTCTACACTGTTGCTGAGTCGTCAGACTCCTCCCCCAATTCTGGTTGTGGATTGCATCAGGGAAATTCTGCCTGAGCTAGGCAGATAGATAGACTCCTTTCACACTACTAAGAAAGAGCAGGGAACAAAATTATTAGACCCATATATAGTAGTGGGGGGTGCCCCCTACTATGGATAGGGTTGATAGTTGCCCTCACTGACCCCCCTACTATGGATAGGCCGCCTCCACCTCTGCCTCTAAAGAAGTAGGGTAGGGGTAGGGGGTGGGGGGTCGAGTGTTTCGAAAGTGTTACGCCATCATCTGCAACAAACAGAATGGCCGCGAATGTCGTAGCAGAAATGGAGGCTGCAGATCGATGGCGTTACGCTTTTGAAACAGGACATATCCACGGCCCCACGCTGCTCCTATTCCTTCGTTGCCCTTTAATGAGAGCAATGCCTTCAACAAATGACCTTCACGCTCATGCGGTGGAATATGTCTCAATCTCAAATTGATGCGTCCAACACTTCAATCTTGTTAAATCAGGTCTTGTTTTGTCAGAAAATTTCTATATTTTAAGACTAGCTGAAAATGTGGTCACTTGCACTAAATTTTCTGACCCTCCATGGAAGGTATGTTGGAGAGGTGGGTTCTTTGCCTTTTTTCGTTTTTGTATATGCATCACACACCCACATTACAACAATGTTCCTATCTAGTATGTTTTACTGTGACTGAATCAGATTTTCAGTTGTTAATATTGATAGCCAACTTGGATGAACCTCTGGAGATCCCTGTGTTGTATGATTGGGTTATGTTGTTGGTCTCTATCACAGGTGATATTTGGATCATGAAAGGTGAAGGTATTCAATTTAGACTCCAATGCATGCAACATGTATTAACACAGTGCTTGTTTTGTATGTAGTCTAGGACTGCAGGAATTTTGGTGGACTTCTTAGAGCCATTTTCTGTATATGACAATGTCAGATGGGTGTTATTATCACCCACATTTTATAAATAGCCAATTACGTAATTGTAACTGTTAAAGTTTTAATCATCTAGCACATTCCTACAAAGGTTCAAAAATTTATCCTGGCAAAAATTGGTATCATATCAAACATTGTAGTTCTGTCTACTGTTTGCTTTGCAGCTGTGTTTGTGTTTTCTTTTGTTTGTTTTCTGAGACAATGGTTGACACAGTTAGTGGGTTTGTGTTTGAGCCCTAAGTTGGTTGGATCCCTTGCTGGAGAATTTAGCCCCAACCTTTGGACTTGGGTGTCATTATAAGCACGCGTTAGCATTTGAGCCCTAAGCCTACATATTCAAAATATTAAGTAGATGGCATACCACTCTACGTTCAATTCAGTTCATAAAGAATCTCAACCTACAACTTCAATATGGGTTCTGGCCACGGGAAAGTTTAGGGGCTCTTCATCCCTAAATAGGGATTGTTTTGGTAATCTTTGTCCCAAATCAATAGTCCAATCAGTAAACATTATGTATAAACTTCCTCTAGATTTAAAATTTTAGTAAAAGTTCTTAGCCAATTTGTTGCAAGTTTGCATGGATTCATTGGAATTTTTTAATCATTGTTATCTTATCTATGTAATATATGTTTTGATGATTTTCCAACTAATGAAAATTATGTCTAATATGGGATTTTATATAATCCTCTTTGGATTTAATCCAATTGTAAATTGTACTGAATATTTAGGAACCAGTTACCTTTACAATTGCTTACAATTGTTTCCTTTTGACATTGCTGGTGATTCATCTCACTTGAGTTGCCTTTGTTGACTAGCATAACATTTTTTTGTGTGTGTATTTTGATATAGAAATTTTTGTGGGTATGATAGGTTAGGTTGGAACAAAAGAATGTATGGTGCTAAGCATTTTATCTATTTGCAAGAACTAAAGTGTCTTATCTGAAAATATTCAACATTGTGGTTTGTGCATTTGGATGGATAATCTAGATACTATCTTAGACCTATGTAAATATACGTCTAAAATGGTAGAAAGGAGAGAAAAAGTCTCCTCGTGAGATTTTGAAGCAATAAAATGTAAAAACTAAGTTCTATGACAACATCAAGACAATGGTTGCTTCATTTCACTTCACTTCATAGGCTCTTTCATTCCTCGTCTATCCAAATTGCCAAGGCTGACATATTTCTTTAGTTTTGGTGAAGTAAGATTTCTTTATGCTTTTGGGTTGGATTTTGAAGAGTTAGTATCTATCACTACTTTATTAGATCAACTTGGTGACACGAGGTACACATGTTGACCTTTTGATCTTGTGCATGTTGTAGCATAGAAAATACCCTATAATTTACAAGTGTATCTTTTTATTGAACCTTTTCTTGTTTGTAATTTGTAAGATTTTCATTTGGTGAATAAAATGAAAGCCAATGATACCATTCATTATTTCTCATATTTTTAGACTTCAAATCATAAATTATTAGTAGAAACCCAAATTCATGGAAATGCAATTAAGACTTCAATGAAACCATAGCCAACCCCCACTCAATCACACCCTCCTAGGCCTCTAGAAACCATTTCCCCAAATGACACAAACACTTGACACCATTAAAACACAATGGTCACACATCACATTCACTTTCCAATGCACATCATAAACCAAGATCTCACAAATGCAACATATGGTCTGATGCACTAATAATGGGTCTTAAAGAATGCAACATTAATTCCAATCATGGTCAATCATCCAACAAACATAAAGTGAATCTATCTCAACAATGCAGAACAATATTATTCTAACTACTAGTAGCAATTACTAATATGATCAAATGATATAAGTGTCCATGAGTATCAATATTTTAACTAATAATTCTCAAGACTTATTTTAATTTCATTTAATTAAAATAATTGCGAACAACATGCAAATGAATACAAATTAAACACAACAATTATTTACACTATTTACACTTATGTAGATTTCATTTATAATCTAAACAATTTTATAAATACTATTAAATATAACTATATAAGCAAGGCTAAAAGCCTATAATATTAGAATGCTATAAATATCTTACACTAGTTAGAATCACAAGATACAAAACCCGAAGCTACAATGAAAGAACCTTGTTCTAAGTTTAGCTTGAGAGGAAAAAAATATAGAAAAACAAAACATTCCTATAGATCTAATATCTTCATCAAATCTACCACACTTTTAACCACATGAATATGATAGGATCAGCACAAAATGAATTTGTTGAGAAGGCTTTAGAAGCTACCAACAATGCAAAATGTGAAAGCATAGACAGGGCACATAGACTGATTGGTAGAATGCCTCAAAGAGAGTCATGTGATGGAAAGCAATGATCATAGGATATGCACAAAATGAATTTGTTGAAAAATCTCAAAAGAATCTAGTTTGAAAATATAGAGTTATTGGTTGCGCAACTAATTGTTTTAACAGAGACGAAATGGGTGAGAGGTAGACAGTCACAAAATATTCATATCTCAAAAATGACAAACTGGGTATGACTAATTTTCGGATATGATTTAGATATTCAGGTCATGCACCATATATAAAACAATTAGAAAAACTCAGTTCTTAAAATAAAGTTATGGCTAACGCAACAGATTGCTAAAACAGAGACGAAATGGGTGAGAGGTAGACAGTCACAAAATATTCATATCTCAAAAATGAGAAACTGGGTATCACTAATTTTTTGACACGATTTAGGTATTCAAGTTGTACACCATATTTAAAACAATTAGAGAAACCCAATTTGTAAAAATAAAGTCATGGCTAACACAGTAGACTACTAAAACAGAGACGAAATGGGTGAGAGGTAGACAGTCAAAAAATATTCATATCTCAAAAATGAAAAACTGGGTATGGCTGATCTTCGGATATGATTTAGATATCCAGGTTGTACACCATATATAAAAAAATTAAAGAAACCCAATTTGCAAAAATAAGGTTAGGGCTAACGCAATAGACCGGGTTCAGAAAATGTAGAAGAAAATTCACAGAATATTTCACTAAATCTAATGCAACAATAAATCAGTTTCATATCTCAGTCCATACTTGGAATATTGCTTCAATCACATCTTCACAAATTTCCTAGCTCGCATCCATTTTTCCCCAAGTCTGTTCTTCTGGAAACTATGGTTTATGGTGCCAAAAGAAAAATGAAAACTTCCTGAGAGAGAGAGAGAGATCCCCAAAACATAAAACATATCCTCCATTTGAAATGCACGCTCCTCCTCAAATTATGTCTTGAGATTTCAAAAATAAAGTTGAGCATGCATAACCACCCCCATAATTTCTTCTAGAAGATTCTCTTTTTTTTACTTTCTTACAATTTGCTATTTTTAACCAAACAATAATATTATTGTTTGTTGTAATGGGACCTTATGTCATCTCCGTTCAACAGTTTCCATTGGGATTAAGGCACGCTCAGACCTGTCAATTCAAGTGGAGTTGATGCCTCATACCTGCAACCAACAGCAACCAAAAAATGGTCGAACATATAGATGTATATATAATCATACAATCAAACACACCATGAAAGGAAATCGCAGCATAGCAGGGTACTCACGCATGAGTAATGCGACACTGTTCCTCTCACAAACACATGTCAAACAAGTAACCACATCATGCATAATAATTAGTATCTGATTGACTAGATAAGAAACATCATCAGATAATCATGTGATGCACATAATAAGATTGATCAACATAATCAATTAAGTCCATAAAGTTGTCATACCATATTCATAACTTAAGTAAATATCAGTGTTGCAACAAAGATTATCAATAAAACATACTGTCATATGAAACAACATGAGGATAATCAGGAATGTCACCAACATGAATGTAGTATCTACCAACATCATATAACATACAACATCAACTGTCTGACATACCCTAAATATTCCTATTATTTTACCTTCACTTTCATGCTCCTTAGCCAGACCACCTGCACATCCAAGGTGAGAATGGAGGGGCACTACACCCACCTTAAAGTGATCGCTCCTACTTTCCGGTAGTAATCACATTTAAGGTAAGGTTGAAAACACAAGAGGGAACAAGAGCTTTCGCAAAGCCCATGCCCCAAAGTGAGACATACTTACAATTGCTGAATTATTCCCAACAATCACAATAGAAACACATCAATATCATTTGTTAAGAACCATTAATCAACAATATGCATGTATATGAATGATCACGGAGATCAAAACAAACTTCGGTTAGAGAATATAAGCTAAAATAACAACCAAATCAATATAGAAATAAGGCAACATGTCTTTCAAACAAACTAAGGCTATACTTACGAATTCGGAACCGAGTATAGCCGTGAGGTTATACTTCAGTTATCTCATAACCGAGTGTAACTACAAGGTGAGACAAAAGCATTCCAAAGTGCATAGCAACATATTTAGAGTATTGCAAAGGTTTGTTACAACAATTTCACAACACAATACATGATCACATCATGACACAAAGTGATTCTACTAGTCAAACGTTAATAAAAAATTATCCCTCTCTTCATATATGGACTAGGTCCATTTTCTTGTTTTCTTGTTTTAGGGATGCACGATCCTTATCAGAAGTGTATATTTGTTGTCATCATCCGTTGACTAATAGAGCCACAAATACAACAGAAGAATGAAATCATGAAAAATGAGAGAGGAGACAAAAGTGACATAGGACCACAACGTGGAAGGATGCCCCCAAATCACCCTCCACAACATTATGCCCCCAAGGCACTACAAACAACAATTGCAACAAGAGAAGTGTACAAGAATAGAGAAACAAATAGAAGGAATGTCACAGCGTACGCGGTCCCCTTGTATCCTTCACCTTACAAGAGTATCAAGGGTCATCCAAGGAGACCTAAACAAACAATTAACACCACACATGAGAACACAACACAACAACATATATATACCTAAGAGGAGGCCAAACTTGCGAGCATCTTGGAGAGTTGCTCCATCAAATGTGGTGGAGTGGGTGAGAAATTCATACCTGCAGTCGCGTGGTGCTTGATTCACAAGATTTTGTATGTTTGAAATCTTTGGAGGCCTGTGGGGAGGTGAATCATCACCTTTTTCGATAGACTTTGATGACTCGTGCATTGTTCTTTTTCTTTCTTTGTTTAAGCATTCTCCTACATGGATAACTTTTTCAGGGTTATCCTTCTCCATCAAAACGTCAACAATCTTTTTATTAAGTAAAGTACTGCGGTCGAGGAGATTAGAGGAGGATGATGATTTCGTGGGATCTTTGTTAGATGCCAAGGTATCATTTGATGAATAAGTGTTTCTCTCAAAATATGCTTCTACATTTAAACAATAGGAAAAACCACGATTGTAATGATAACGGGGCCAATTGTCATAAGCTCCCATGAATTTGGCTAATGTTTCATATGTTGAAAAAGTATCTAATGGGACATTTCCTAGTGGACAGTCTATGTCTATCATCTCAGGATATATTGAATTGATTGTTGGACTTGTTGATATTGTGTTAACATTAAGAGTAGGATGATGGTATGTTTTGGTAGGCTTCAAAGGATAGTATCCAATACTAGTTGAAGAGCTATGTGTAACAACTTCTAAGGGTACTTTGATTCCTTGTTGTTTTATGCCACAACCATTACCTACGTAGTTACAATTTTTGTAAAGGATTTGAAATCCATGACCATAGAGAGACACCATCTCTTTATAAGAAGGCGAGGCCTCATATGTCTCATATTTTGTAGTGTAAATAAGAGTATTGTCTTTATTTGTTACTAAAGAGACTTTAGGTTCCTTAGTATTTCCAAAGATTTTTTGGATGAGATCGAGGCAACTTTTGATGTTTCAGGGTTAGGAAGTTTATATTACCTCATAAAGCCATGAGTAAAATCTAATGAACCCCAATTGTCACCAAGAAGTGCATTCGATGGTGATTTAGAATCTTGCACAACATTATCTGTGGCAAGATGTATTTATGAATCAACTTTTAAGTTATCTAGAGGTTTCTAAATGATAGCTTATTTTTGCACCTCAGCTTGTAAACAACTTTCCAGATTCGGGTTCACTTCAATGGTTTGAAGTTTATTTGCACAAATAAACTTTATTGATCAATGAAGGGTAGACGAAACTAACCCCATGGCATGAATCCATAGTCTACCAAGAATGATATTATATGAAAGCACACTCGACATGACATGGATAAGGGTAGATAATGTCATAGATCTAGCCTTTACGATTAAAGTTATGGTACCCAGTGATTGTCTACTAATGTTATCAAAGCCACGAATGTTAAGTTTATCTGATTTTATTAAAGATGTGTGAATCTTGATTTTATGTAGCAAATCAATGCCACAAACATTAAGACCCAATCCATTGTCAATCATAGTTCACTTTATCAACTTTTTATTTATTATGACAAGATTACAAGAGGGTCATATTGGTTTTGAACTTCAATTGATGGTAATTCATGTTGTTGAAACAAAATATCTATTTTTGTTGCATGCATATAGTCTAACAGAGTTGCTACATCATTTGGCTTAACAACAGGTGGTACAATCACCTTTTGTAAAGCTTCTTGGAGCATTATGTGGTATGAAAGAGATGTTTGTATGAGTTCCCATAGAGAGATCTTAGCGGGAGTAGCACAAAGCTGCTTAACAAGGTCATAATCTCGACCAACATTATGAGTAAGACAAGGTGGTTGAGGAAGCATAGGTTGAGAAGTTGGTAAAGTGATCGAAATGTTTGACTATTGTTTACTTTGTTTATTATTTCATGTATTGTATGTGTGAGCAACCACATTGTAGTTGGGTCGTTGTGACACATTTTGATACACTTTGATTTTGACTTGTTATATGCTTAGCGTACTTATAAATGTAACGAAGAGGTCGAGAAGAATTCAGAAGATCTCTTATAGTGAGCACCAGTTTCATTTTTTCTTGAGGCACATGCGAGAATGCAGGTGGACAACTATTTTCGGTTTCACAGGGTGTTCTTGAGATCTTGGAACATAAATTGTGTTTACTAATCTTTGAAGGAACGATGGTTTTGGAGTCGCAGTGGAATGTTCCATAGAGATAAATTCATAAAGGGCTTCATCTAGCATATCAGAATCATCACTACTAAATGACTCATCATATGCATGAAAGTTTTGTAAAAAGAGATCAAACATTGTGACATATTCTACTTTATCCAAGGCTTGAAATTCACAATGTCCAATTGTAAAAAGTATGAATTTTGGAATCAAGGATGTGAAATGATGCAAGATTACTATGAAAAATCAAATTTCATGAATGTTTGATGCAACTAATGCATGAGAATTTTTAAAACCCTAATGCAAAATTTTACCAAAATGCAAGCTTTTTGAAGGCCTAAATATGCACCTTTTTCAAAATTATGCAAGATTTTCAAATGAATATTGATAAATATGTAATAAATCAATGCAAGATCTTATTTGAATAGTCAATAAGATGAAAATACTTGAAGCTACTTGTTCACAAAAATGTTTAGTATGAAAAAGGATAATGACAATAACTAGAATATGAACTAGATCAAACTCTTTTCAATATAACATTCAAGGAAAAGGTTGAGCCAAATCACTACCAAATGAAGGAGAACTTAGCTACTGACCTTGAACTCCTATATATTATGGATAAGATTTAACTTAGTCTTTTTCTCAAAACCCTAGGATAACAATGCATTAAAACCCTATTTTCACAAAGATTTGCTTATAATGGAGAATATACGACAGAAACCCAGAAACTGATTGCACAGGGATAATCAGGGGAATCTCCAAAAAGAAGAGGTATCAGAGGACCTCGGTGGTACCACCCATGTCTTGACTGAAGGAATTAGCCGAAGGTGCAAATTAGAAAGTTGCTTTGAATGTTGTCTTGATGCCAGATCCAAACCCAGAAAAGGTAGAAGGACAAAGGCGGTTCCAACCACTTCCTTGATGAGGGAATATCCTGAAACTGTCTTCAAATCCTGAAACCTTGATCTGTATTTAGTCTTCCTATAGCTCTGTATTTTCTAAATCTCACTCCTGTAACCTACACATAAGAAGATAAAAGAGGGTTTGGGGGTTATGGTGTTTAGGGGCTTGCCTCGGTCAAATCCCAGAATAGCATTCAAGCTTCCCAACACCATTTGATTAATAGAGAGTGCTTACCCTCATGGGGCATAGGATGAAAACAATGATAATGTGATGATTGAAATGATGAGAAACAAACAATGATATCACCTATGTGATGTGCCCTTAGAATGATGAAGATCCTTCAACTCCTAAGGAAGGATAGATGATAGCTTCATATCTGTAACAACACACAAATTACTCTATAATCACAATGACTGTTCTTGATGCTCTTTAATTCAAATTTTCAAGTTAGCTATCTCCATCTAGGTTAATAATGAACTCAAAAACACACTTATATATGCTCTCCCCCTTACAATTGACAATTCAAACCAAAAGAGGCAACAAGGTGAAACCTCTAGAGAGGTGTAAGGCTGACATACATTTGAATTTGATCCAACCTAAAGGGAGGGACCTGGGCAGCACCACCTTGGTCCTTTAGCCTTGTTTATGTCTAGGATAAGAAAAATCAAGTGGTCCACATTCAAATTCCATCTTGATGTCAGGGAATTCTGCATCGGGAGAAACGTTTTGAATATCTAATGCAATTAAGGGACCTAGGAATGAAACAAGGAGGTAAAAAGACATGTGGGCACTTTTTACTCCCTAACAAGTCCAAGGGTCTTATTTGGAAACTTTTCATTCTAGGTCTTATGGGTCTTACCATGGGTTATCCTCTAATTTACTCCTTGATTGGCTACCAAATCTACTAATAAGTTCCCCTTTCTTTTCTTCTAATATGATCAAAAGAGATATCTTAAAAAAATTTCACTAGTTCCTTAGCCTCTAAAAGAAGAGTATCCAACATACATGAGATGTAACTTTGCTTCTTCATATAATTAATAATGATCTCATAATCTCCCTCCACTCTAAGATGCTTCCAATTCTATTTCATAGTTGTCCTGAGGCCCCACAGCATGGCCCTTTCCCTAACCACATTGTACATCAAAGGAAAAAAGAATATAACTTTGCTCATGCTCTTTCTAGGAAGCCTACTCTATTTCTACTTCTACTAGTTCTACTGATTAGAAGATCTCTATTATGGCAGAATAAGTTAAAAATGCATTTTCTACTGATCTCTTAGATGGGGATGTGAGACAAGATTGATTTGTAGTAGCATATGGTCTCATTCTCTATAAAAATAGAATCTTCCTAGTTCTTGAATCCTAAATGAAGGAGAAGATTTTAAGGGGTTTTCATGATGCATCGTTAGAAAAACACATAAGATTATACAAGATCTATAGGAAAATTAGGGAAAGGTTTTCATGGAAGGGCCTAAAGAAGGATGTTCTCAATCACTTTATGGAGGGGCTAACTATGTATGCACAATTCTTTTTCATTCCTTCATATTTCAAAGCACATTGGGTGGTAGATTTCTTATTCAGAGATGTTTAGGCCAATGGATTACATAAAAATATCGTTAGTTATAAAGATAGTAGATTTTTTAGATCCTTTTTGTAAGAATTATTTTATTTGGCTAGGATAAAACTCGCTCTTTCCACAAGCTATCATCAACAAATAGATGGACAAGTACAAATAGTGAATAATTAGGTTGAAGGCTACTTGAGAAACTATAATACAACACTACCCACCACATGTCCATCAGTATATCTCCATCCATTGTATTTTATGGTTATGATGCATTAACCTTCACTAATTCAATATTTATAGATATCCCGATGTCAATAGATAGTGACTTAGTGAAGTATAATTATGACATATTGAGATCACTCAAAGAACACCTCCAACAAGTTCAGAATCAACAAAAATATATATGCAAATCAAAACCGCATAGATAGGTCATTTGAAGTGGGAGATATGACCTTCCTCTAAGATTGCAAACCTTATATGCAAACCCCCATCAAAATTAGTGGAATTGAAAATCTCAAACAACGCTTCGATTTCCCTTACAAGATCTTGAGAAGAGCTGGTGAAGTTGCATCTAAGTTGAATTACTAGAATATAGTAGGATTCGTAATTTTGTCCATGTGTCTCACCTCACGAGATCCCTTGGACAACATATCACACTATTGGTGGATTTTCCACCATTGGATGATGACCCTACCATCATAGAAATCACAAGAGCATCATCCAATATTCAAAAAGAGAGTAAACAATAAGGTGGTAGGGAAAATCACACAGGCCCTATTGAATCCCTATGATCACATTTGCACTTATTACATTTATTGAACTTAGCAAGGGAGAGGGATTTCAACTAAATCTTCCACATCAAACATCCTCATAATAAATAGAATCATCAACCTTGGCATAAAGAGAAAGTTTGACCTGAAGTACCTTTGCTATCATTCAAGCCTCTGTGCATGCAACTTGTTGTTCCTTCAGTATGTGAAAATACTCGAGGTAGCAATTGAAGAAAGACAAGTCATGCAAATTTTGGAAATATTGATAGAAATATGAAGAAATATTTCCCCACACATTTACTAATCTTAGAGGCATTAAGGAGGGATCTAGGATGATGAAAATTCAATTAAAAGAAGGTACAAAACCAAAGAGGAAAAGATCATATGTATTAAACCCTAACATGAAGACAAGAGTCAAAGCAAAGTTGGATGATATGTTGCAACTGATATAATCAAGTACATAGAAGATGCTAAATGGATTGGCCCTATGGTTGTGCAACATAAGAAAAAAGTGAGATGAGGATTTGCATTGACTTTAGGGAACTAAATAAGGCTTGTATCCATGATTCCATAGATTTCTTAGTCTTATGGATGTCATTAAAAGCTTTCATTTTATTTCATTTCAATTGAAGGGCTCCCTCACCTTTCCATACACATGTCCCCATGTTCTCTCCATTAGTTTCTCTATAATCTTTGCTTTATTTTCTCTTATATTGTCCTTAGTAATATTTGGGCATTATACTCATGGGATCAACCCTGCAATTATAGACTTGGCCCTTTCATATTCAAATTTTGGCCAAATTCTACCTATTCAATTACACAATATTCAATTTGCTAATGTATGAATCCCAACATTTCAAAAAAAAAACAAAATATGAATCACCTAAGAAGGTTCGAAATTTAAAATACACATTGGGTTATGACTTGCACGTGTGACACCATTCAAAAATTGATTTATATTCACTCCTTTGAGCCACCAAGTCTAGGGCCTAAGTGTGAGAATATTCACTATTTTTGTATCCTCATGCTTGGAGACATGTCAATAAATAAAAGTTGATTACATACAAATTCCCATTGTTTATAGCATAGACTGGAATTAGTTTTCAATTTAAAATATCATTAACACTTGTAAGGAGTGGGTTCATGTGCAAGTTGAAACACACACTGTGTATTTCAACCTGCAATTTTCTTCATCAACATTCTACTATGTAAAGTATTTGTTCTTTTAATGTACAAATCCTAACATTTAAGAGAGAAAAATATGAATAACAACAATGATAAGGGTGAAAGTAAGAAGATGAGTATAGATTTCGTGGAAGTGTTCCGCATATGGAAAATTTCGGTTGGAACGAGAGCTCGAGCCTAAACGGGTGCCCATTTAGAAACGGGCACCCGTTATGAAATGGATGCTAGTAAATGGAATGGGTACGTACCCATTTGAAAACAGGTACTCATTTTTGAAAAGTATATATATTTTTTTAAAAATAGGCATGTGGCTTCATTTTAACAGCCATAGGCTGTGAAACAGTAGGAGAGGAGATACCAAGAATGGGTACCCACATCACCTGACCCCACCGCCTACCTCCAAAACCTCCTCACCTCCTCCAGATCGGCCATCAGCTATCCCAAGTTGGTTGCCCATAATTTTCTATTGTTTTTCATTGTTTTTTGTTTTGTTTCTGTTGCTTTTTATTATTTTTCAGAATCTTAAATTATAAATGTTAAACCCTAAACTAAAAACACTAAACCCTAATTCATAAACCGTAAACCCTAATTCATAAACACTAAACCCTATTTCATAAACTACCTAGGTCTTATAGAACTTCTAGGGTTTCTTTTATATAAGCTTAACAATAAATCTTTAGCAATGATATTTCAAAATCATTTGAAATTTCTATATAGACCTCAAGAACTACTTATACACTATATCCATGTTCTTAGTCTTCATGGATTTCAATGTTCATGATGAGTCACGTAGTCCTAAAACCATTTGTAAAACTCTTTTCATGAGGGCTTAGAACATACAAACACCTTCTATATATTAAATTTGATGGACACTTGTATAAGAATATAAAATTTAGACAATTGTCATAGGTTAGTCCTATTGGTTAAAGAGTCAGGGAGCTATGAGAATGCCCACATTCATATGACATAAGGTATAATAGAAACTTATCAAGTTTTAAGGATTGTCATACCTACCACTAAGAATGTCAAAGTTACCCTAGGAAAACAACTAACTCATATCACTTCATAACATTTTATCAAGTTTAAGGATTGTCATAACAACCACTAAGAATGTCAAATTTACCCTAGGAAAACAACTAACTCATGTCACTTGATAACCTAGAGGGTTGTTATCTAAGGTCAATTAGGATCACTTAACAAATGTCAAGACCCAAATCATCTAATAGGATTGTCATTAGGATGGGGAACAAAGAAGATAGTCATAACATGATAAGGTAGTTACCAAGGTCCTAACAAAGTTCATTGCACCATAATCTAAATCTTAACACTGCCTCAACATTTATATGACCTAGAAGGACTGTCACATCTAGCAAATCTAATCTCTTGTCCTTGCTATGGACTATTATGCATGATCATCCAAAGTGGTTGTCACTAGAAGAACAGGACCATAGGACTACCACAATAAGGATATAGTTGTGTTGCTCACAACAAGAGAGGACAATCATCCAAAACTAAGAAGAGAAGAAAATTAACAATTAAGAGACTATCATTAACGGTTGTCATGAGCATGTTAATGGACAATTAGTTTTCATATTAGTCATAACACTATCCTATTATTTACACAAAAGAAGATATAGCAATGAGAGGATAGTCATTGGAAAACCTATCTCAGTCCTAGAGTAAAGCACAGTCCCATCACACCACTAGATCTACCCCTTCCAAGGGACAAGCATTTCAACCATACAATCGAAAGAAAATGATATGTATCCTACAAACACAATCATTTGGTCATGTTGTAATCCTCTCTCCAAACTATGCAGGATCAGAATGGTGTTTGGATGAGCTCCACTTGGTGTCTGGTAGGTGAAATCAGCAGGTGAGACTACTCCTTAGACAGTGCAAGACGACTGAACGGATCTCACCCATTCATTTTATTCCTTGTTTTTCTCACTCTTTCACCATTTCTTCACATGCGTTGTTCTCCTTCCAGCTATTTTTTTGGTGGGTACTCTCTTGAGGTGCCAAAATGGCTAGAAATGTTGTCTCGTGCCATAAAAAAATCACGCTAGAAAATTTTCTAAACTCGTCGGTTGTTCTCACGCCGGGGAAAATACCGTGTCAGAAAAATAAATATAGGGAATGTAATTTTTTGGTATGTGTTTTGGAACACAAAAGAGAGTGATATATTTTGCAAAGCCCCATTAAGAATGTTTTGGGAATTTTGTACTGCAGTATTGTATTGGTACATTCTCCTTATTAAAAACTCCCTTAATATTATCACCTAAAATTTTGAATTTGGATTAGTTATTTTCCACCTACATTAAATGTTATCAATAACTATGTAATAGAACTAATAGCATTTAAAATCATTTTAGACGTGTAAATGATGATTAATTATCACCTTTGCAATTAGAAGTGTTTATGTTGACACTAGAGTTTGCAACACTCATAGCCTTATAGCAACTAAAATGGTTTCACAAAACAAAGAGAACTAGAGACAACTAAAATCATTATCATAAATAAAACATAAATTAAAATAAAATAAAAACATTAATATATCATCACCATGAATGGTCATGTCCTTTGTGAGAACTCCAATTCCTTTTGAGAGATGAGTATCACAATTCATTGAAGTCTTGATTGTATTTCCATGAATTTGGGTTTCTACTAATAATTTATGATTCAAAGTCAAAAAATATGAGAAACAATGAATTGTATCATTGGCCTTCATTTTATTCACCAAATGAAAATCTTACAAATTACAAACAAGAAAAGGTTCAATAAAAGATACACTTGCAAATTATAGGGTATTTTCTATGCTACGGCACGCACAAAACCAAAAGGTCAACATGTATACCTCGTGTCACCAAGTTGATCTTTCATACCTTCATCTTTCATGATCCAAATATTACCTGTGATAGAGAGACCAACAACATAACCAAATCATACAACACAGGGACCTCCAGAGGTTCATCCAAGTTGGCTATCAATATTAACTACTGAAAATCTGATTCAGTCACAGTAAAATATACTTGATAGGAACATTGTTGTAATGTGGGTGTGCGATGCATATACAAAAACGAGGAAAGGCAAAGAACCCACGTCTCCAACCTCCCTTCCATGGAGGGTCAGAAAATTTAGTGCAAGTGACCACATTTTTAGCTAGTCTTAAAATATAGAAATTTAAGCAAATTTTCTGACAAAACAAAACCTGATTTAACAAGATTTAAATGTCGGACGCATGAGTTTGAGATTGAGACATATTCCACCGCATGAGCGTGAAGGTCATTTGTTGAAGGCATTGCTCTCATTAAAGGGCAACGAAGGAATAGGAGCAGCGTGGGGCCGTGGATATGTCGTGTTTCAAAACCGTAACGCCATCGATCTGCAGCCTCCATTTCTGCTACGACATTCGCGGCCATTCTGTTTGTTGCAGATGATGGCGAAACACTTTCAAAACACTGACATATCCACCGCACTCCACTGCTTGTAAAAATGTTTGGCCCTGCAATAGGTATAACATCAAGTTTGCAACGATGGCTTTTCCCTCTGCCATCAAAACCTAACCCTAATGCTACCGTCGCCTCCTTCCTCTTCTCCACTCGCTCATCACGCATAAAACCTAACCCTAACCTCCACATATATATATATATATATACACACGTGGACACACTTAATACATTTGTATTTTTTTATTTGTTTTGGTTTTCTATGCTATATATGTATACATATAATATAATTAATATTGTATCATACATCTACATACATTTTTGTTGTGTATTTGTTTATTTTTCTGTTTGTTGTTTTCTTCTTTTTGTAGGGTGCACTCCTCTCACACACATATGTATATCTATATATTTATGTATTGGTTCTTTATAGACTTAATACTTATATTAATAAATACTAGTATAGGTGTGTATTTTTAGTTTCTGCCAAAGAAACTATAGGCGAGCCCTGTTCCTAACTAGGTATTAATAATTATTTTTATTCAATCTAATTGGCAGAAAACTTTCACCCGATAAGGGCAATTATTGCGGATCATCAACGTTTAAATTATAAAGTTTTGTATGAATACTGGAAATAATTTCATGCATTGCTTTCATTTTCTCAAAAATTGTGCAAATATAACATATGCGTTAAACTCCTTAGGCAACCATTCTTCATATTTTTTTATGTTCTTGATACCCAAACATTGCAGAATCTAAGGCCATGACTATTTTCAAATGCATTTGTTTTGTTTATAGGCTGCTATTCCACTTGAAGTTGTGTAAATATTGTTGGCAAAAAAGTCAGCGTCCCCCTTCGGGATTCGTGACATGGCTTAACCGCCTCCTATTGGTCTTTATCTGGGATGGTAGCGGTTTCCTAAGAGGTGCGCCTTTTGGGAGAAACGGCCAGCTCAACTCCTTACAAGTGGTATCAAAGCCGGGTCACGGGTTCGAATCCCCTCAGGTAACGCTGAGGGGGGGATTGTCTATTCCTCCGGTTGGTCTTTATCTGGGATGGTAGCGGTTCCCGGGGATTGACGAAAAAACCCATGGAGCTTGACCAAATAAGAGGAAAAAAGTATGCTCATATCTGTCATTACGTTATCTACCATCTTTTCAGATAATGCATTTAAGGCATATGTTTATCAGGCTTCATGCCTATAATACTTATTTTTTCTTCTATTTTACTTAATGGAATTCTAATTCTAGCTATTTTCCATGCATAGAAGGATTTTCCTTTCATGTTTCCTTTAGATTCTAATGGGATGAGAATATTATTTTTTGGCCTCTGCCTATGTTTCTACCAAACTTTGTATGTATCATATTGTTTTCTGGAAACACATTTCTTATTGGTGTTTATTCCATTTCTAAAGTTTTTTCTGGATGTTTTCTCTAGCTCTGAGATGAGCTAAAAGGAACTATTACCATTAACAAAACTGATAATATACACATCATTTTTTTTTATGGATATCTTTATATTTTTTTAATTTTCTCCTACACTCAATAGTAATTCAAGTTGGCTTTTTGCTATTCTTGTTGAATGCAAAAATCTAGTAAGCCACGCTAGCAACTCTATTTGCAGAAATGGTCTATATTTTGAAGCTATTTTATGATTCTACTATTTCTTTTAGAGGCATTTTTAAAAAGATCGTGAAATTTCTATTAGTTAAATCTAAGCCAACTATTTTTTGACATTTATTTAAAAATTTACCCTAACGTAACTATTGTTAATATGTCCATAAAATGTACAACCTTTCAAAATTTATTTAAAATCAGGTTTTTCTTTTACCCTAACCTATAATGCACAATCTAAATAGCTAATATTTTCACATTTACTTTAAACTTAAGTTTTACCCTAACCTGTAATGCACAAACTGAATAGCTAATTTATTCAAATTTATTTTCGAGTTACAGCTTTAAACCTAGTAACATAAATATGGTTGAATTATGAATAAAATGCAAAATCGAAACCACTATCTATTTCACATTTACTTTAAAATTTTACCCTAAGGCCCATATTTCTAAATTGCCAATAAAATGAACAAATTGTAGAGATGATATTTTAACATTTACCTTTAAATTTTTGTTCTAATTTTTTTATCTTCCAAGTAAATATTATTAAATTATCCATAAAATGCAAAATCTAAACCACTATGTATTTCTCATTTACTTTAAAATTTTACCTTACTATAAATATTCCCAGATTTTCATCAATAAAATTTTACCCAAATATAAATATTTCAAAAATTTCAATAAAATACACAAACTAAATAGATAATCTTTTCACATTTACTTTTAATTATAATTTTAATCCCAAAAAATAAATTTAATTAAATTATTAACAAAATGCAGAACCTAAACCATTGTTTTTTTAATTATCTATAAAATGTACAACCTGAACATCTGATCTTTAAGCTTTACTTTAAAATTACAGTTTTAACCCTAACATAAAAACATGTTAAACTTTTTTCATATTTTCTTTTTCATCTTACCCTAACACAAATATTGTTAAATTAACCATAAAATGCACAATCTGAACATATTTATTTAAAAATTTCCAAAACTACAATTTGAGTCATTTTGTGAAAATTATGGTATTAAGGTGCAAGGAACAGTTCCTTATACTCTTCAACAAAATGGGGGGGATGAACAAATGAATAGAACTATTTTAGAAATGGGTTTGGTTGTTTCTTGTGCTGCATATATTGTGAATAGAATTCCCACTAAAGCCCTCCCAAATATCACCCCTGAAGAAGCTTGGAGTGGTAGAAAGCCCCACATTAGGTATTTTAAAGTATTTGGTTGCATTGCTTGGGCACACGTTCCTGATGAAAAGAGGAAAAAGTTAGAACCAAAGAGTCATAAGTGTTTGTTTGTGGGTTATAGTGAAGAATCAAAGGCTTATAGGTTATATGATTTGACAACAAGAAAGGTCTTTGTTAGTAGAGATGTAAAGTTTGATGAGCTTTCGCAACTTATTCCCACTTCCTCTCACTCTACAATAGCAAATGTTTCTAATTTTTCAGATATTTTAGAAAGAAATGAAGCCAATATTGATGAGGATGAAGTGAGCACTACTGATGATGATAATACTATTGAAAATGAAACTACTACTGCTTGTAATCAGCCATTTTTTGTAGGTAGTGATGATGAAGAAGGTGACATTTCAGCTAGACAAAAGACAAGGAGTGTTGAACAAATATATAGACAAGGCTTAAAGATCCAAGGAGGGAATGGTAGTGCTCTCATGGCCAAAGTATTACAAGTAAATGACCCAATCTCATATGAGCAAGCTAGATGAAAGAAAGAATGGGAGAAATCCATAAAAGAGGAATATGATGCATTGATAGAGAATAACACTTGGGAACTTGTACCCTGTCCCCAAGTTAAGAATGTTATTGGTTGCAAATGGGTTTACAAAACAAAATTTAAATCAGATGGTGCTATAGAAAAATTCAAGGCTAGACTGGTTGCTAAGGGGATCAATCAAAAAGAGGGTGTTGATTATGAAGAAACATTTTCTTCTGTCATTAATCATTAAAGTGAATATAGTTAGAATTATTCTTTCTTTGGCTACAATTCTTGGGTGACATATTCATCAAATGGATGTCAAAAAAACTTTCTTAAATGGAGATTTATATGAAGAAATATATATGGATCAACCACCAGGTTTTGTAGATCAGCAACATCCTAATCTTGTTTGCAGATTATAGAAGTCACTTAATAGTCTTAAACAAGCGCCACGAGCATGGAACGAGAAGATTGACAGGTATTTTCAGCTTCATGTATTTAAGAGTTGTAACTCAGATCCAAATCTTTATGTGAAAAAAGTTCAAGATGATATTCTTCTTGTTGCAATTTATGTAGATGATTTACTCATTGCTGGACCGAATATTGCATTAATCAATGATTTAAAAATAGATCTTAAGAGGACATTTCATATGAGTGATTTGGGTGAACTAAACTATTTTCTTGGATTACAAGTTTGTAGATTACATGATGGATTGTTCATCTCACAATCAAAATATGCTTTGGACCTTTTAGAAAAGTTTAACATGCTTGAATGCAAGCCAGCATCTACCTCATTTCAATTCGGAGTCAAGCTTACTAAAGAATGTACTTCCAAGAGTGTAGATGCCACTTTATATAGACAGCTTGTTGGTCGCTTGGTTTATGTAACTCATACTAGACCAAATATTTATTTTACAGTCAATCTAGTATCTAGATTTATGCAGGCAACTAAACAAAGTCATTGGTTGGCTACTAAGAGAATTTTACGATACATCCATGGAACCATACACTTTGGAATCTACTATGGCTATAAGTTTTCAATTTCTTTGGTTGGATTTACCAACTCAGATTAGGGTGGTGATATAGATGATCAAAAATCTACTGGTGGTTATGTTTTCAATCTTGGATCAGGCCCTATTACATGGAGCAGCAAAAAAACAATCAACTACATCATTACCTTCATGTGTAGCAGAATATAGAGAAGCAAAAGAAGCGGGCAAGGAAGTAGTTTGGATTCAGAATCTTCTATTTGAGATTGGTTTTCTATAAAGTTCAGCCGGCACTGTGTATTGTGACAATCAAAGTACCATACAAGTTGCCAACAATCCAGTTTTTCATGCTAAAACAAAGCATATTGAGATTGATGTTCACTACATTCAGGATCTTGTTTAAGCATCTATTGTCAATCTTCAATTTTGTCCAAGTGAAGAACAAGTAGCTGATATATTCACTAAGAGTATGATTGAAGCCAAATTCTTAAAATTAAGAGGAATGTTTGGTATGTTAGAGGTGAACATTAAGGGGGGATAGTAGTATAATGTTCCCCTCCTTTGTATTTGCCCTCTCCTTTGTATTCTCTTTGTATTATTCTTGCCAATCTTAAGGGGGGATGTTAGGGATAGTTAAGATTGTCTAGAAAAGGACAAAATATTTCTAGAAGTCTTCCAAAAAATATTCCAGGTTATCTAGAAAGGAAGAAGCTTCCAGCTTTTTTAGAAAAGAACTTTCCAAGGAGAAGCTTCCAACTATTCTAGAAAGGAACATTGTAGGATTTTAGAGTTATCTAGAAAGCCAGAAGCTTCCAGGTTCCAAAGCTTCTGTAGCTATATATATGTGATTAGAGACAGTTGCTGGATATAGCATTTTAGATGTAATGCAAGCTAGATAAATATATTTCTAAGTTATCTAACTCTGTTTTGCACTGTTTTCTCTTAGTCTATTATTGTTGTTCTATTTTTTATTGTCTTGGGGCTGTTTTTTACATGGAAATCTAGAATTTATTTATTGCTAGAAGAGAATGGTATCAAGGAATATGTGACCACTATTGTACCTGTACCTACAGATGCAACACAGCACTTAGCATATAAGAAGGAAGATGCCAAGGTGAGGAGGATGATTCTTAATGGTGTTAAGGATCATATTCTTTCGCATATTGTCGAGTTATATACAGAGAAGACAATGTGGGACACCAGTCTAAATCTGTACCAGAATGCTACCATTAACCGAAAGCTGATTCTCAGAGAAAAGTTAAGGAATACCCCGATGAACAAGGGAGAAGACGTTACAAGTTACCTCGCCAGGCTTCGACTTGTTAAGGATGAGTTGACAGCTATTAGAGATAAACCAAATCATGACAAGCTAGTACGAATAGCCCTGAATGGGTTTACTAAGCAGTGGGATGTCTTTGTTCAAGTTATTAATGGACGAGACACCTTACCGAGTTGGGATCGACTATGGAGTGACTTCACTTAGGAGAAGCTTAGACTAAGTCTTGTGAGTGGAACTAGCAGTAATAGTTAGAAAAGTGATTTGGAATAGGAAAATGTTACCCTAGTAGGAAAAGCAAAAGCGAAGAAGGGGTCTGGCAAAGGATCAAATCCAAAAAGTGAGAAGAAGAAGGACTTATCTAAGATCAAATGCTATGGCTGTCACGAGTTTGGCCACTATGTTAGTGATTGCCCACAAAGGAAGAAAAATGAAAAGAAAGGGAAGAAGCAGACGGCAACTTCAGCAAATGTAGATGAGAGTTCTAGTAGAATGGAGGATGAGTTTGCGCTCATAGCTTGCCTAACTAGCTCAACCTCACAGGGTGTTTGGTATATAGACAGTGGGGCATCATTTCATATGACAGGAGTTAGGGAGTACTTCTCCAGCTACAAGGAGGAGAAAATCAAATTCCAGATTCAGATGGGGAACTAGTCCAAGTGCAATCTAGTTGGGAGAAGGACTGTTCTATTTCAGAGGGAGAATGGCAAGCCTATTTCCATTCATAATGTGTGAAATGTGCCAGGCTTGAGTATGAATCTAATTTCCATATCTATCCTTCAAGATAAAGGCTACAATGTACTCTTTACAGGGGCGCATGTGTTAATCAAGCATAATGATTGGAAATCACCCATAGCTATTGGAGTTAGGAGCGGCCGACTTTATAGGTTGCAATTTGATACTCCTAATGCACTAGTGAGTAGCAGTAATCCTAGAGATCAAGAAGAGCTATGGCATAGGAGGATGGGCCATATACATCATAGAGCATTTAAATTGCTTCATGAGATAGTGACAGGTGTTCCAGAGGTGAGCACAGAGCATGATGATGTATGTCAGGGATGTGTGTTGGGGAAGTTTGCGAAAGCAGCTTTTCCAAGGAGTGACACCAGATCCAAGGGGGTTCTTGATCTAGTAAATTTAGATATATGTGGACCAATGTCAATGAAGTCTCTCAGAGGATATGAGTACTCTGTTACTTTTAATGATGATTTCTCCAGGAAGACCTAAATATACTCCTTGAAGACCAAGGATGAGGTCTTCAGTCACTTCCAGGAGTTCAAAGCTCTTGTGGAGAATTCGACAGGTAGGAAGGCAAAGGTTCTTCGGTCAGACAATGGAGGTGAGTACAAAGGGAAAGAGTTCCAGGAGTTCTGTACTAGGGAAGGAATAAAGAGAGAGTGGATTGTTCCTTACAACCCATAGTAGAATGGGGTTGCTGAGAGGGAGAATTATTCTCTATCGGAGGTAGCAAGGGCTATGTTGTATGACCAAGATATGCCACGTTACTTATAGGCAGAGGCATGCAGTACAGCAGTATACATATAGAATAAGGTTCCACATAAGGTATTAGGCAAGATGACACCAAAGGAGTTATTCTCGAGGAAGAAGCCAGATGTCAGTCACTTTAGGATATTTGGGAGTTTGGCATTTTGTCACATTCCAGGGCCTACACATTCAAAGTTAGATCAGATTGTAGAGAGAGGGTACTTTGTGGGGTACAGTGAGACCTCAAAGGCATATCATTTATTTATTCCAGGGACCAGGAGGATTATAGTTAGGCGTGATGTCAAATTCATGGAGGACAAGGCATATAGGAGGTCCAGAGATTTGCCAGCAGATGATCAGAATGAGCAGCCAAAAGAAGCTCCAAGGATTGTTCAACCAAAACAGGGGCAGCGAAGCACCAGTACATTTACTACTACAAGCACAGGCTTAGGTGTTGAGACTTAGCAGAGTATGGAGCAACAGATACAACAAATCCAAGAGATGCATCAAGAAGATATGGAGTTTGATATTTCATCCTCTATAGTTGACAGGAGGAACCATGAGGTTTAATAGACACATAGGGATACTCAGGAGTTTGTGGGAGCTCCTAGGATGAGTAGTAGACAGCAGAAACAACCAGCTAGGTATAATGACTGTGGCATTGGTTATTCAGTTGGTAGATAACGAGCCTTCCAACTATCAGGAGACTATACAGTAACAGGTGTGGCAAGATGTGATGGTTGAGGAATATACCTGAATAGTACAGAACGATGTGTGGGAGGTTGTACCTAGACTAACAGATAGGGCAGTGGTTGGATCACAATAGATCTATAAGATTAAGCACGGTGCAGATGGTAGCATCAAGAAATACAAGACAAGGTTCATGGCCAAGGGGTTCTCTCAGAAGGAGGGAATAGACTATGATAAGACATTCACTCCAGTGGCCAGATATACTTCTATACGAGCCGTAATCGCACTTGCAGCACATATAGGATGGCAGATCCATCAAATGGATGTCAAGACGGCATTTCTTAATGGTGAATTGGTAGAGGAGGTATACATAGAACAACCAGAGGGCTTTGTAACACACAGCAGTGAAACCCACGTGTGCAAATTGAAGAGAGCTTTGTATGGACTCAAGCAGGCTCCCAGGGCATGGTATGAACGCATTGATAGATACTGCATTGAAATCTTGAAGAGGTTTGAGGTGCAGGATTGCAGAGCCATGTCTACACCTATGATCACGAATTGGAAGAAGGTAGACTCATCCAAGGAAAAGGATGTAGACCCCACCTTATATAGGAAGTTGATTGGATCTCTCACGTATTTGGTCAACACTAGGCCAGATATATCCTTTGCAGTAAACTCTCTTAGTCAATTTATGGTTGAGCCGAAGAGAGTGCATTGGACAGCGGTGAAGCATGTGTTGCAGTATTTGTGTGGTAAAATTAAGTATGGGATCAGATATGCTCGAGGTGATGGTATCAGATTGATAAGCGATACTGATGCAGATTGGGCAAGTAGTACAGTGGATAGGAAAAGCACTTCAGGGTGCTGCTTTAGTTTGGGATCAGGAGTTGTCTCTTGGTATAGCAGGAAGCAAAACTTTGTGGCTCTAAGTTCTACAGAAGCAGAATATATATCAGCTAGCATGGCAACATGTGAGGCTATATGGCTTCAGAAGTTGTTTGTAGCCTTATTTGGTCAGAGGGTTGAGACTATGGTGATACACTGTGACAATCAAAGTTGCATCAGATTATTTGAGAATCTAGTGTTTCATGATAAGTCTAATCATATAGACATTAGGTATCATTTCATCAAGGATTGTGTACAGTGGAGGATTGTTCAACTATAGTATATACCTACAGATCAGCAGGTAGCAGACATTTTGACAAAGGCATTAGGGAAGACGAAATTCTTCTTCTTCAGAGATAAGTTGGGTGTTATGCAGAACACCTTCCTCGCTAAGAGGGAGTGTTAATTTTAAAGTAGCTCAGACAGGTGTTCTAGTCTCAGGTGGTGATTACAAGGCTAGAAACACAACTGGAATTTAATTATCTCCATACCTAGAAAATTGATTTCTCTAGAGACTTCTAGACATTAGGGTTTGTTAGAGTCTAATTAATCTTAGCCATTGATTGAGATTAAATCATGGCCATTGGTTTTCAATGAGAAAATTATAAAAGAGGATCAATGGGCATTTGGAGAGCACAGATCTGAAAAATATTTAAAGTGATAGCAAATGAATAAATTTGAAATAATAGAAAATAGATTTGCAGTGAGAGCAAGGGCGCAGTGATAGCGTTCGAGACAGCAACAGTGGAATTTTTGAAGGAGAAATTGGGACAAGAATTTTCGGAGGAGAATATTGCTAGAGCTCTGCGAGTAAGAGGCAAGTAGTTTATGTATCTCTTGATTTGTTGAAAATTAATAAAATTCCTCATCTCTAGTACTGGTTTTCCCTTCGAGGTTTTTCCAGGGACAATTTGTCCAAAATATTGTGTTCATTATTTTACATATTTTATTTTTCTATCTCCGTGATTATTTGTGAAGTTGCAGCTGTATTATTTTTCAATATTTGCTCTGAATTAATTTTTGGAGGTCAAATAATCTATATAAGATAGGAGATTAATCATCAATAGCTACAATAGAATTTTCACAAATTGTCGATAGAAATACGAGATTTGAATGACATGGCTTTGTGATAGCCCTCGCAAGGTGAATTCGACAGCTGTATGAGGCACATTGGGATGGGAACTCCCGTAGAAGATCCAGTCCTTGCAAATCCTCCTGCACTGTTTTTTATTGTTTGATTCTAGAATATATTTTAATAATACATTCTCATTTTACACTTGATTGTGCGGTCTGTAAAAGAATTTATAATGCATATATTCAAACTAAGATTACCCTATGCAGTGCCTATGGTTATGGCAGAAATCTAACATTAAATGTAGAATCCAAGTTTTTCAATTTTTAGTATTCAATGCAAATATTACAACACTGTCAACTCTAACTTAAACCCAAAAATTAACAAATTTCAAGATTATTATAAAGTTATTATATTATCAACATTGTTGCTAAAACTAAGCAAACACAACAAATTAAAACACAACTATTTATGAACATTTTGGCAGAAACTTCACTACTTTGCAGCTCTTGTTATTAGATTTGTTTTATTTTTGTGTTATATAGTACTTATAATTTAATTGATATTATATTATATCAATATTGTAAGTTTGTGATATTGTATTATATATCCACATATACATTTTTGTTGTGTAATTGATTGTTTTTGTGTTTGTTGTTTTCTTTTTCTTTTGCTTTTGATTTTGCATAATTAGGGTTTTGAGCATATTTGGGCATTGAAGTAATACATTAATTGATATTTTTTGAGTTTCCATGATGTTACGAGTGACACCCAACCTGTAGGTGAATCCTCTTGCAAAAGGTGTGATTCAACTCGGTTGAAATGTCCTTGAATGTTTGTAGTAAAAGGAGGATTTAACCCACACATCCATTGAAATTGAAAACCCCTCCTTTTTGCTCCTAAACAAACCCTTTGCTAGATTCTGTGGAAATTTTTCTTGGATCCAGCAACTTACTATGAAACCCTTCCTTTTAGATCTCAGCTCTATCTTAATTATGGGCATCTGCAAAGGAAATGCCCTCGCTTCACTAAGGCATCAGCTGCAACTAATTCTTCTTCCAACTCTAGTCCTAAGAATGATAAAGGGAAGGCTCCTTTTATTGTTGGGGTTGCAGACAAGGAGGGATTTACTCTAGTTAAGCCATGTAATAGGGGAAGAGGTCTTAAGAGAACCCTCAAGGATAGAGAAATTAATGGGGTCTTTAATCAGTTCAATGCTTTGGAGGACTTAGTTCATGAGGAGGGAATTCTAGTGGAGATACCTTTTGGGGTTGGGTCTTTGGAGGTAGCCTTGTCGGAGGAAAAAGAAAATGATACTGTAAATTTTCCTCTGGTGGGTGTGCAGGATGGTCAATTGGCTATGGAGTTATCCTCCTGGTTACCGATTGTTTTAGAATCAAATGAGGCTTTAGTTATGAAAGATGTGGGTACTCTAGCTGATCCAACTCCTTCACAGGTGAAGGAGGCTTTGGATGCAGGTGTTACATTGTAAAATGTCCCCCTAGGACTTTTACCTCCTAAGTTTAGTTCCCAGGTCCTTTAGATTTAATCATGCATGCTCATTTTAACTCCCGATGCAAAATCCCTAGAAACCCATGTCAAATGGGGCTAAGGGGACATTGTTGAACTTGATTTTGCTTGAAAATGGGGCGTACGGCTTGGGCACTCATGGCCTAGCCCTACCTTATTTGGTTGGGACCTAAATTTTAAATGTCGGTTATGTGATCATTAAAAGGTTTCGTTGCTGACATCGTAAGTTTGAATTATGAAATCTGTAGCGAGAATGCATATATAAGCATGTTTAGGGTTTCATTTGCAAAGTAGAAGCTGATTATGAACTTTTGGTGAACTTATGATTTTAGAGAATTCAAATCATTCATTGTTGCAGAGCATACTTGTCTTGTTATTGTGTTTGTTATGTGGATTTGGCTTCATCTTCTCATGTGTTGAAGGATTTTCATCTACATGCGAGCTACACCTCCGAGGTTATATCTATTTGTGTTAAATTAATCATTTATCAATTTGTTTTTTCGTCTATCTCATAGGGATACACAATCTTTATGCCATTCTAGGGCTTGACTGAGGCAAGCTCCTAAACACCACAACCCCCAACCCCATTCCTTATGATTGCAGCTAACAAGTGTCATATTTTTTGGAGTGGAGTTGCAAGAGGCTGTGACAGAGTGTGGAGATTCTGTATCAGAAGGAAAAAGCAATGCCTGGGCTTAGGCACCTGCCCTGAAGCCCTCCAGATTTGTAGACCTAAAAACCTCTGCGATAGTGGTGAAGAGTAGCGAACATTTTCTAGAAATCCTTGAAGAAGTCGCCACCTTGGGCTTGGGCACCTACTCTTTAGACCATGACTTTTCCAAATCTTGAATATCAAAACCTAATATGTAATTACTCTGAATATTACATCTCTATGTGCGAGCATTTGTTGGGATTCATCCGTTTATTTATGATTTTACATAATTAGGGTTTTAAGCATAATCGAGCATTAAATTAATACATTAATCAACAATTTCTTAATTTCCCTATCATTACAAGTGACAACCAACCTGTAGGTGAATCCTCTTGCAAAATTTGTGATTCAACTTAGTTAAATGCCCTTGAATGTTAGTGGTGAAAGGAGGATATAATCAAACAATCAATCAATCCCATCTTCCCTCTTTTCTTACTAAACATTTTGGTGAACCTGTGTTTTCTGAGCATTGCATCTTGTTGACTATTATACATTAGACTTGCATTAATACATATTGTTTTACATCATTTTACATCTATAGATCTTGAAAATTTTTGAAAAAAATTTCATTCTAAGGCTCGCATTAGGTCATAATTTGCATTAATTTCATTACATTTCATCAAATCTCTAATTTTTACATCAAATATGATATAAATTACATAAATTCATAATATTACAATCTTTGCATTGCATTTTCATGTTAAAATTGCTAGGGTTTGATTGAAATTTTGTATTTTTCTCATAACCTAGTGATTTCAAAAACTAGGGTTTGTACCTAAAATCTTGTTTCAAATTTTACTACTCATATTAGGCACTCATTCAAATCTAATTTTGTTTGTAGTGTTGCATTCTTGTGTGTTTTTGCATTCATATCTCAAAAATTTGCACTTACATTTAGCTAATTTCAACAAAAACTAGCATTTTCACTCAATCATCCTTAAAATTACACTTGCATTGAGCATTGTAGGACTTTAAAATCATTTTCAGATCTGAGCTGAGTTTTTTTTCATAAGCCTCCTCTTAATAATAGTGTAGGAAATTGTTCTTCTACCTTATCTTCCTTATAGGATTTATGGGTCTAATAAATTCAATTTCCCATTTGTGAAAAGGTGTTTGTACTAATATAGGAAATGGTGGCATATCATCTAATGTGGTGGGACTTCCTATCCTCTAAGACACATCACCCATCCTCACATATTAACTTGTCATCCTTGAACAATGTGGGCCACCATAATCCTGCCAACATCACTTTATTGTTGTTCGCTCATTGGAGTTATGCCCTTCTAATATCCCCTCACGGGCATATCCTAAGATGTTTTCCCATTCATGTTGAAGCACTACTCTCCTTATAATATCACCTCTTCCTATAATATGTAATTCTCCTTCAATTAAGATGTATGATAGTGACCACTGCAATAGTTTATTCCTTTCATTTTTGAAGATGATCTCTAGGAATTGGCCTATGGATAGTAACTGTGCTACTTCAGTGAGCTCCTCTAGTACTACATTTACTCTAAATAAATTTAAGCTACTCAATTCATCATCAAACTCCTGAAAGAGTAACACCATCTACAAATTTTACCTGTATCACTAGCGTATTCATCAAGTATTTTAATTGCTTGTGGTTGGTAAAGAAATTTTTTAGTGCATAAACCTTTGTTAGAGCCTTTGTTGTTGCATAATTCATTAAGAAACACTAGAGTTGGAGCCTTTGTTATCTAATTTTTAAGTGTATCAAATTCCTCCTAGAGTTGTTCTATCCATTGAAATGTTTTATAGTTTTCTCACTATTCAAGAGGTGGTAGATTCAAAATTATTTCTACCTTCAATGGGTCTACCATCAAGCCTTGCCTACATATAATGTGACCATGAAATGTTCCAAATGGTATCACAAATAAATATTTCTTAAGATTGGATGAGATTTAAAAGCTTTTGTATCTTTCTAGCATCGTGTGGAGTACTTGTACGTGATCTTTAATCAGTCTGTACTAAATACTACAAGTGCATTTTTCAAGCCAAATGGCATCACCTTGTACATAAAAGACCTCCATTTGGTTACAAATGTTGTTTTAGGTTGATCTTCTTCTTGAAGCCATTGGTGAACGATTAGAGCTCCCTACTAGCTATAAAACTAAGACTTCCTCTCTGAACAAACTATGGAAGGGATCATGGATGAAAGCCTTATTTAAATCCAAAAAGTCAATGCAATCCTCATCTCGCTTTTTTCTTATATTGCACAACCATAGGGCCAATCCATTAGCATCTCCTATCGACTTGATTATATCAGTTGCCAACATATCATCCAAGTTTGCTTTGACTCTTGTCTTCATGTTAGGGTTTAATATATATGTTCTTTTCCTCTTTGGTTTTGTACCTTCTTTTAATTGAATTTTTATCATTCTAGATCCCTCCTTAATGCCTCTACGATTAGTAAATGCGTGGGGAAATATTTCTTCATATTTCTATCAATATTTCCAAAATTTGCATGACTTGTCTCTCTTCAATTGCTACCTTGAGTATTTTCACATACTGAAGGAAAAACAAGATTGCATTCATAGAGGTTTGAAGGATAGCAAAGGTACTTAAGGTTAAACTTTCTCTTGATGCCAAGGTTGATGATTCTATTTATTATGAGGATGTTTGATGCGGAAGATTTAGTTGAAATCTCTCCTTTTGCTAAGTTTGATAAATGTAATAAGTGCAAATGTGATCATGGGGATTCAATAGGCCCTGTGTAATTTTCCCTACCACCTTATTGTTTTCAATATTGGATGATGCTCTTGTGATTTCTATGATGGTAGGGTCATCATCCAATGGTGGAAAATCCACCAGTAGTGTGATATGTTGTCTAAGGGATCTCTTGAGGTGAGACACGTGGGCAAAATTATGAATCCTACTGTATTCCGGTAATTCCAGTTCTCAGATGCAACTTCACCAACTCTCCTCAAGATCTTGTAAGGGAAATCAAAGTGTTGTTTGAGATTTTAAATTCCACTAATTTTGATGGGGGTTTTCCTATAAGGTTTACAATCTTAGAGGAAGGTCATATCTCCCACTTTAAATGACCTCTATATGCGGTTTTGATTTATATATATTTTTTGTTGATTCTGAGATTGTTGGAGGTGTTCTTTGAGTGATGTCAATATGTCATAATTATACTTCACTAAGTCACTATCTATTGACATCGGGATATCTATGAATATTGAATAAGTAAAGGTTAATGCATCATAACCATAAAATACAATGGATAGAGACATAGTGATGGACATGTGGTGGGTAGTGTTGTATCATAGTTTCTCAAGTAGCCTTCAACCTAATTATTCACTATTTCTACTTGTCCATCTATTTGTGGATGTTAGCTTGTGGAAAGAATGAGTTTTATCTGGGCCAAATAAAATAATTCTTACAAAAAGGATCTAAACAATCTACTATCTTTATCACTAATGATATTTTTATGTAATCCATTGGCCTAAACACTTCTTTGAATAAGAAATCTACCACCTAATGTGCTTTGAAATATGAAGGAATGAAAAAGAAGTGTGCATACATAGTTAGCCCCTCCATAAAGTGATTGAGAACATCCTTCTTTAGGCCCTTCCATGAAAACCTTTCCCTAATTTTCCTATAGGTCTTGTATAATCTTATGTGATTTTCTAACAATGCATCATGAAAAACCCTTAAAATCTTCTCCTTCATTCAGGATTCAAGAACTAGGAAGATTCTATTTGTATAGAGAATGAGATCATATGCTACTACAAATAAATCTTGTCTCACATCCCCATCTAAGAGATCAGTAGAAAATGTATTTTTAACTTATTCTGCCATAATAGAGATCTTCCAATTAGTAGAACTAGTAGTAGAAATAGAGTAGGCTTCCTAGAAAGAGCATGAGCAAAGTTATGTTCTTTTTTTCCTTTCATGTACAATGTGGTTTAGGAAAGGGCCATGCTATGGGGTCTCAGGACAACTTTGAAATAGAATTGGAAGCATCTCAGAGTGGAGGGAGATTATGAGATCATTATTAATTATAAGAAGAAGCAAAGTTACATCTCATGTATGTTGTATACTCTTCTTTTAGAGGCTAAGGAACTAGTGAAAAGATTTTAAGATATCTCTTTTGATCATATTAGAAGAGAAGAAAGGGGAACTCAATAGTAGATTTGGTAGCCAATCAAGGAGTAAATTAGAGGATAACCCATGGTAAGACCCATAAGACCTAGAAGGAAAAGTTTCCAAATAAGACCCTTGGACTTGTTAAGGAGTAAAAAGTGTCCACATGTCTTTTTACCTCCTTGTTTGGCTCCTAGGTCCCTTAATTGCATTATATCTTCAAAACATTTCTCCTGATGTAGAATTGCCCGACACCAAGATGGAATTTGAATGTGGGCCACTTGATTTAGCTTATCCTAGACATAAACAGGACTAAAGGACCTGGGTGGTACTGCCCAGGTCCCTCCCTTTAGGTTGGATCAAATTCAAATTTACTGGTGTGAGCCTTGGGCGTAATTTAATAAAAACCACCTGAAATAACATAAAATATAATATTAAAATATATATATATATATATATATATATATATATATATATATTCTATACATTTAGTTCTCCTCAATTTTTTTCCAGCTTCTTATGTTAAATTGAAGACCAAATTCCTTGTATTAAACTCAATAAACTAACATTGGGGGTGATTTTGTTGAAAAATTATTGCTCAAACAAAGAGCTGATGTTAAAGAGTTACGCCTAGTATGTAATATAAGGAACCCTAAAGTCAATAATATCATACAGACGAACACTCATTTTCATTTTTTATTTATGCCTGCAAAAATATCATACATGACGTCCCTCCATTGAAGCATTAAATATTGCTCCTTCAATGCGCTGCTCTTTATTTTCTTGACTTTTGTATTCATTTTTTTATCCCTTTTTTTTGCACTCTTATTATTTTTTATTACTTCTTGTAGAGTAACAATCTTCTTGATATTTTTGTCCAAGAAAGATAAGGGGTTGAGCACCACCAAGGGTTTTCAATGTTTAGTTAGACTTCCCTTTTGCTCAAAAGGAATGGGGAAGGTCTACATGCAAGCTTCTATTAGGTGTTTTAGGTTTGAGTACTTACTTTTTTAAAACTCAACATTTTGGTTCACTAAGACTAAGATTAGTATAAAGCTAAGAGCTTGGCTTCAATTTAAACTTATTGGTAAATTTCAAGAGGAATGATTGGCGATAAAGATGATCATAAAGAATCTTAAAGGGTCAACCTATATCTAAGCAACCTTAGACTCCTTAGATAAAAATCAAAAAGAGCATGTCACTCACTAATGCATGGTGGAACAAAATGAAGAATGCAAATTTTGTTTTTTCTTTATTCAAATTTTGTACTTTTTTATAGATTTTTTGGATTTTGACATTTTATGATTTTATGGAGTTTCTAATACTTAAGTCTTCACCTTCCATTGTGCATAAGAGGTAAGCATCATTTTTTACATCTTCCTTAACTACGTGTGGACTTATATAATTTGGTCTAAACTTCACTTGGAAGTATTTGCAAGGACACACAAAGACTTGGTATAAAAATGTCTTTGAACTCAGTGAGAAGTTTTGTGCACTCATATATTTCATTGTTTGATAATTTGCCCCTAGCCTTGTCATTTTTTGTTCTTGTAAAGTTTCATCAGTTTTGAAATTTTGTGGGGCAATTTGAATTGATGATGACATTTAATCATCTTCTATTCACATTTTCCATATGTGGGGTTGGTCATATTGCCACACGATTCTCTTTACCTACATGTGGACTTTACTATTCCATGGATTTCATATTTCACCAACCATATGTATGCCTTGGCTATGGCAAACACCAAAGGTTGCACATCGGCACCCCACCTAGTAGGCACCAAGTTGAAGTAAACAAAGTGAGGCAAAGTTGTGGAAGTTTGGATGCTTAATAATCGTATACCAATGCATCAAGAGATTTGTCCATGTCACCAATAATATATTTTTTATCTTTATTTCCATTTCTTAACACAAACTAACTTCGTGTTGTCATAAATATATACCTTTCAAACAAGAGCAAGCATGCCTTTATGATATAATTCCAATAATTTTTTATTCTAATGTGTAGGAACAAAAAAAAAACAAGAAAAAAACTCATTGGAGGCTCATTTGGTAGAAGCAAAGGAAATTGGGGATCACATTCCAAATAAAATTTAAGTTGTTACAAAACATGTTTTCAATTGATTATAAACAAATATGTAAAACAAGCATTTCATATGCATTTCAAAACTATATTTCAAAATTTTAAATTAAATAGCACTTTGGGACATTTGTTTCTTACAATTATTAAAATAATATAACAAATAAAAGTAATACTATGAAAATAATATTCTATACACCAAAAAAAAAAAATAAATTAATGCACGTATTTGAAATATTACTTTATAAAATAAAAATAATGTATCTTCTATGCACAAATTGAATTATACTATGTAACATTGTAATTGATATAATATTCTATTGGCCTAACCCTTGCACCTTCAATTGGTTGAGTCAAACAATTTTCTTATGACAATTATCCATTCAAAGGTGCCCTTAAAATACCATGACATATCTTAGTATAAGTAAAATTATATATAAACCAAATATAAAATTTGACAGTTTGTCCAAAATCTCTCCTTTCATGTGATACATCTTTTTAAAATGTTGATTGTAATTTACAGAAAAAATGCCTTAATAGAACCATACGACCATCAAATTTAAGCCTTGGGCCTAACAATTGCACCTCCTTTGGTTGCAAGTGCTAGTAATACTATTATTGATATATGGTTAGGACTAAGAAGTAGGATTTCATGTACTCTGTCATTTCTTTTTTAAGGGATTACTCCAACTGTGGTGAGTTTCTATTTTAATATTGGAAAAAATCTAATTTGAGAGTGCTTCTGGATTCAACTATGTATGTTTTTGTTTCAACGTTTTGAATCATACTCAATGATCCGTCATCAGGAAGAGGAGAGTTGAAGATTAGATGGTAGAATTGAGCTTTATAAAGCAGTTAGAGTAAGAAATGAATGAAAAATGAAGGGCATGAGGTGAGGAGAGAAAAATAAAAATAAAACAAAAAACAAGAGAGGAGAAAGATACGAGAAAATTAGTGATAAAAACAGGGCATTGGAGCAACCATACAAACACACAAACCAACAAAAGCTAAAATTTTAAAATTACTAATACTAATACAAGTACAAATATATAAATACATACAGAAGCACATGTAAATGCATATAAGAAAATATTTAATTTAAACCTATAAATACATATATCCCCACACCCCAAGTATAATATACTATATTAAAAAGACAAATAAATGGAAAAAATACAAACAACTAAATAAAACAAACCTTTAGTAGGCATGAGTTTTCCACAATCCATGAATTAAGTATAGAGAGTGCTTCTGGATTAAACTGTGTATGCTTTTGCAAAACAAACCTTTGTAAAACAATTAAAGTCAAGACCTAAATATACATAAAATAATAAGGGATGAGGAAAAAAGGCGCAAACACATTTATATACATGAACAACCAAATGTATAAAATTTGCAAACAAGTGAAAGAAGCAAACAAGAAAACAAAAAGATAAGACCCCTATCTACTGCATTAGGCAAAACCAAACCTATAAAAAGGAGAACGCTACGACTAAGAATGAAAATTTTAATCCGGCATAAACAAAAAATGCCCACACACATATTAACCTAGACATAACAACAAAAATAAATCAGATGATATATAATACAAATAGAAAAATAAACAAATACACAACAAAAATGTATGTAGATATATGATACAATATTAATTATATTATATGTATAAATATATTGTATAGAAAACCAAAACAAATAAAAATATACAAGTGTAGGTATATATATATATATAAATTTATGTATGAAGTGTATACAAATACCTATACCTATATATAAATGTAAGTAACGGTGTGTATATATATATGTGTGGAGGTTAGGGTTAGGTTTTGTGCGTGATGAGCGAGTGAAGAAGAGGAAGGAGGTGAGGGTGGCAAAGGGAAGGTTAGGGTTAGGTTTTGATGGCAGAGGGAAAAGCTATCGTTGCAAGCTTGACGTTATACCTATTGCAGGGCCAAACATTTTTACAAGTAGCGGAGTGCGGTGGATATGTCAGTGTTTCGAAAGTGTTACGCCATCATCTGCAACAAACAGAATGGCCGCGAATGTCGTAGCAGAAATGGAGGCTGCAGATCGATGGCGTTACGCTTTTGAAACAGGACATATCCACGGCCCCACGCTGCTCCTATTCCTTCGTTGCCCTTTAATGAGAGCAATGCCTTCAACAAATGACCTTCACGCTCATGCGGTGGAATATGTCTCAATCTCAAATTGATGCGTCCAACACTTCAATCTTGTTAAATCAGGTTTTGTTTTGTCAGAAAATTTGCTTAAATTTCTATATTTTAAGACTAGCTGAAAATGTGGTCACTTGCACTAAATTTTCTGACCCTCCATGGAAGGTATGTTGGAGAGGTGGGTTCTTTGCCTTTTTTCGTTTTTGTATATGCATCACACACCCACATTACAACAATGTTCCTATCTAGTATGTTTTACTGTGACTGAATCAGATTTTCAGTTGTTAATATTGATAGCCAACTTGGATGAACCTCTGGAGATCCCTGTGTTGTATGATTGGGTTATGTTGTTGGTCTCTATCAAAGGTGATATTTGGATCATGAAAGGTGAAGTATTCAATTTAGACTCCAATGCATGCAACATGTATTAACACAGTGCTTGTTTTGTATGTAGTCTAGGACTGCAGGAATTTTGGTGGACTTCTTAGAGCCATTTTCTGTATATGACAATGTCAGATGGGTGTTATTATCACCCACATTTTATAAATAGCCAATTACGTAATTGTAACTGTTAAAGTTTTAATCATCTAGCACATTCCTACAAAGGTTCAAAAATTTATCCTGGCAAATATTGGTATCATATCAAACATTGTAGTTCTGTCTACTGTTTGCTTTGCAGCTGTGTTTGTGTTTTCTTTTGTTTGTTTTCTGAGACAATGGTTGACACAGTTAGTGGGTTTGTGTTTGAGCCCTAAGTTGGTTGGATCCCTTGCTGGAGAATTTAGCCCTAACCTTTGGACTTGGGTGTCATTATAAGCACGCGTTAGCATTTGAGCCCTAAGCCTACATATTCAAAATATTAAGTAGATGGCATACCACTCTACGTTCAATTCAGTTCATAAAGAATCTCAACCTACAACTTCAATATGGGTTCTGGCCACGGGAAAGTTTAGGGGCTCTTCATCCCTAAATAGGGATTGTTTTGGTAATCTTTGTCCCAAATCAATAGTCCAATCAGTAAACATCATGTATAAACTTCCTTTAGATTTAAAATTTTAGTAAAAGTTCTTAGCCAATTTGTTGCAAGTTTGCATGGATTCATTGGAATTTTTTAATCATTGTTATCTTATCTATGTAATATATGTTTTGATGATTTTCCAACTAATGAAAATTATGTCTAATATGGGATTTTATATAATCTTCTTTGGATTTAATCCAATGGTAAATTGTACTCAATATTTAGGAACCAGTTACCTTTACAATTGCTTACAATTGTTTCCTTTTGACATTGCTGGTGATTCATCTCACTTGAGTTGCCTTTGTTGACTAGCATAACATTTTTTTGTGTGTGTATTTTGATATAGAAATTTTTGTGGGTATGATAGGTTAGGTTGGAACAAAAGAATGTATGGTGCTAAGCATTTTATCTATTTGCAAGAACTAAAGTGTCTTATCTGAAAATATTCAACATTGTGGTTTGTGCATTTGGATGGATAATCTAGATACTATCTTAGACCTATGTAAATATAGGTCTAAAATGGTAGAAAGGAGAGAAAAAGTCTCCTCGTGAGATTTTGAAGCAATAAAATGTAAAAACTAAGTTCTATGACAACATCAAGACAATGGTTGCTTCATTTCACTTCACTTCACAGGCTCTTTCATTCCTCGTCTATCCAAATTGCCAAGGCTGACATATTTCTTTAGTTTTGGTGAAGTAAGATTTCTTTATGCTTTTGGATTGGATTTTGAAGAGTTAGTATCTATCACTACTTTATTAGATCAACTTGGTGACACGAGGTACACATGTTGACCTTTTGATCTTGTGCATGTTGTAGCATAGAAAATACCCTATAATTTACAAGTGTATCTTTTTATTGAACCTTTTCTTGTTTGTAATTTGTAAGATTTTCATTTGGTGAATAAAATGAAAGCCAATGATACCATTCATTATTTCTCATATTTTTAGACTTCAAATCATAAATTATTAGTAGAAACCCAAATTCATGGAAATGCAATCAAGACTTCAATGAAACCATAGCCAACCCCCAATCAATCACCCTCCTAGTCCTCTAGAAACCATTTCCCCAAATGACACAAACACTTGACACCATTAAAACACAATGGTCACACATCACATTCACTTTCCAATGCACATCATAAACCAAGATCTCACAAATGCAACATATGGTCTGATGCACTAATAATGGGTCTTAAAGAATGCAACATTAATTCCAATCATGGTCAATCATCCAACAAACATAAAGTGAATCTATCTCAACAATGCAGAACAATATTATTCTAACTACTAGTAGCAATTACTAATATGATCAAATGATATAAGTGTCCATGAGTATCAATATTTTAACTAATAATTCTCAAGACTTATTTTAATTTCATTTAATTAAAATAATTGCGAACAACATGCAAATGAATACAAATTAAACACAACAATTATTTACACTATTTACACTTATGTAGATTTCATTTATAATCTAAACAATTTTATAAATACTATTAAATATAACTATATAAGCAAGGCTAAAAGCCTATAATATTAGAATGCTATAAATATCTTACACTAGTTAGAATCACAAGATACAAAACCTGAAGCTACAATGAAAGAACCTTGTTCTAAGTTTAGCTTGAGAGGAAAGAAATATAGAAAAACAAAACATTCCTATAGATCTAATATCTTCATCAAATCTACCACACTTTTAACCACATGAATATGATAGGATCAGCACAAAATGAATTTGTTGAGAAGGCTTTAGAAGCTACCAACAATGCAAAATGTGAAAGCATAGACAGGGCACATAGACTAATTGGTAGAATGCCTCAAAGAGAGTCATGTGATGGAAAGCAATGATCATAGGATATGCACAAAATGAATTTGTTGAAAAATCTCAAAAGAACCTAGTTTGAAAATATAGAGTTATTGGTTGCGCAACTAATTGTTTTAACAGAGACGAAATGGGTGAGAGGTAGACAGTCACAAAATATTCATATCTCAAAAATGACAAACTGGGTATGACTAATTTTCAGATATGATTTAGATATTCAGGTCATGCACCATATATAAAACAATTAGAAAAACTCAGTTCTTAAAATAAAGTTATGGCTAACGCAACAGATTGCTAAAATAGAGACGAAATGGGTGAGAGGTAGACAGTCACAAAATATTCATATCTCAAAAATGAGAAACTGGGTATCACTAATTTTTTGATACGATTTAGGTATTCAAGTTGTACACCATGTTTAAAACAATTAGACAAACCCAGTTTGTAAAAATAAAGTCATGGCTAACACAGTAGACTACTAAAACAGAGACGAAATGGGTGAGAGGTAGACAGTCAAAAAATATTCATATCTCAAAAATGAAAAACTGGGTATGGCTGATCTTTGGATATGATTTAGATATCTAGGTCGTACACCATATATCAAAAAATTAAAGAAACCCAGTTTGCAAAAATAAGGTTAGGGCTAACGCAATAGACCGGGTTCAGAAAATGTAGAAGAAAATTCACAGAATATTTCACTAAATCTAATGCAACAATAAATCAGTTTCATATCTTAGTCCATACTTGGAATATTGCTTCAATCACATCTTCACAAATTTCCTAGCTCGCATCCATTTTTCCCCAAGTCTGTTCTTCTGGAAACTATGGTTTATGGTGCCAAAAGAAAAATGAAAACTTCCTGAGAGAGAGAGAGATCCCCAAAACATAAAACATATCCTCCATTTGAAATGCACGCTCCTCCTCAAATTATGTCTTGAGATTTCAAAAATAAAGTTGAGCATGCATAACCACCCCCATAATTTCTTCTAGAAGATTCTCTTTTTTTTTACTTTCTTACAATTTGCTATTTTTAACCAAACAATAATATTATTGTTTGTTGTAATGGGACCTTATGTCATCTCCGTTCAATAGTTTCCATTGGGATTAAGGCACACACAGACTTGTCAATTCAAGTGGAGTTGATGCCTCATACCTGCAACCTACAGCAACCAAAAAATGGTCGAACATATAGATGTATATATAATCATACAATCAAACACACCGTGAAAGGAAATCGCAGCATAGCAGGGTACTCACGCATGAGTAATGCGACACTGTTCCTCTCACAAACACACGTCAAACAAGTAACCACATCATGCATAATAATTAGTATCTAATTGACTAGATAAGAAACATCATCAGATAATCATGTGATGCACATAATAAGATTGATCAACATAATCAATTAAGTCCATAAAGTTGTCATACCATATTCATAACTTAAGTAAATATCAGTGTTGCAACAAAGATTATCAATAAAACATACTAACTGTCATATGAAACAACATGAGGATAATCAGGAATGTCACCAACATGAATGTAGTATCTACCAACATCATATAACATACAACATCAACTGTCTAACATACCCTAAATATTCTTATTATTTTACCTTCACTTTCATGCTCCTTAGCTAGACCACCTGCACATCCAAGGTGAGAATGGAGGGGCACTACACCCACCTTAAAGTGATCGCTCCTACTTTCCGGTAGTAATCACATTTAAGGTAACGTTGAAAACACATGAGGGAACAAGAGCTTTCGCAAAGCCCATGCCCCAAAGTGAGACATGCTTACAATTGCCGAATTATTCCCAACAATCACAATAGAAACACATCAATATCATTTGTTAAGAACCATTAATCAACAATATGCATATATACGAATGATCACGGAGATCAAAACAAACTTCGGTTAGAGAATCTAAGCTAAAATAACAACCAAATCAATATAGAAATAAGGCAACATGTCTTTCAAACAAACTAAGGCTATACTTACGAATTTGGAACCGAGTATAGCCATGAGGTTATACTTCAGTTATCTCATAACCGAGTGTAACTACAAGGTGAGACAAAAGCATTCCAAAGTGCATAGCAACATATTTAGAGTATTGCAAAGGTTTGTTACAACAATTTCACAGCACAATACATGATCACATCATGACACAAAGTGATTCTACTAGTCAAACATCAATAAAAAATTATCCCTCTCTTCATATATGGACTAGGTCCATTTTCTTGTTTTCTTGTTTTAGGGATGCACGATCCTTATCAAAAGTGTATATTTGTTGTCATCATCTGTTGACTAATAGAGCCACAAATACAATAGAAGAATGAAATCATGAAAAATGAGAGAGGAGACAAAAGTGACATAGGACCACAACGTGGAAGGATGCCCCCAAATCACCCTCCACAACATTATGCCCCCAAGGCACCATAAACAACAATTGCAACAAGAGAATGTACAAGAATAGAGAAACAAATAGAAGGAATGTCACAGCGTATGCGATCCCCTTGTATCCTTCACCTTACAAGAGTATCAAGGGTCATCCAAGGAGACCTAAACAAACATTTAACACCACACATGAGAACACAACACAACAACATATATATACCTAAGAGGAGGCCAAACTTGCGAGCATCTTGGAGAGTTGCTCCATCAAATGTGGTGGAATGGGTGAGAAATTCATACCTGCAGTCGCGTGGTGCTTGATTCACAAGATTTTGTATGTTTGAAATCTTTTGATGCTTGTGGGTAGGTGAATCATTACCTTTTTCGATAGACTTTGATGACTCGTGCATTGTTCTTTTTCTTTCTTTGTTTAAGCATTCTCCTACATGGATAACTTTTTCAGGGTTATCCTTCTCCATCAAGACGTCAACAATCTTTTTATTAAGTAAAGTACTGCGGTCCAGGAGATTAGAGGAGGATGATGATTTCGTGGGATCTTTGTTAGATGCCAAGGTATCATTTGATGAATAAGTGTTTCTCTCAAAATATGCTTCTACATTTAAATAATAGGAAAAACCACGATTGTAATGATAACGGGGCCAATTGTCATAAGCTCCCATGAATTCGGCTAATGTTTCATATGTTGAAAAAGTATCTAATGGGACATTTCCTAGTGGACAGTCTATGTCTATCATCTCAGGATATATTGAATTGATTGTTGGACTTGTTGATATTGTGTTAACATTAAGAGTAGGATGATGGTAAGCTTTGGTAGGCTTCAAAGGATAGTATCCAATACTAGTTGAAGAGCTATGTGTAACAACTTCTAAGGGTACTTTGATTCCTTGTTGTTTTATGCCACAACCATTACCTACGTAGTTACAATTTTTGTAAAGGATTTGAAATCCATGACCATAGAGAGACACCATCTCTTTATAAGAAGGCGAGGCCTCATATGTCTCATATTTTGTAGTGTAAATAAGAGTATTGTCTTTATTTGTTACTAAAGAGACTTTAGGTTCCTTAGTATTTCCAAAGATTTTTTGGATGAGATCGAGGCAACTTTTGATGTTTCAGGGTTAGCAAGTTTATATTACCTCATAAAGCCATGAGTAAAATCTAATGAACCCCAATCGTCACCAAGAAGTACATTCGATGGTGATTTAGAATCTTGCACAACATTATCTGTGGCAAGATGTATTTATGAATCAACTTTTAAGTTATCGAGAGGTTTCTAAATGATAGCTTATTTTTGCACCTCAGCTTGTAAACAACTTTCCAGATTCGGGTCCACTTCAATGGTTTGAAGTTTATTTGTACAAATAAACTTTATTGATCAATGAAGGGTAGACGAAACTACCCCCATGGCATGAATCCATAGTCTACCAAGAATGATATTATATGAAAGCGCACTCGGCATGACATGGATAAGGGTAGATAATGTCATAGATCTAGCCTTTACGATTAAAGTTATGGTACCCAGTGATTGTCTACCAATGTTATCAAAGCCACAAATGTTAAGTTTATCCGATTTTATTAAAGATGTGTGAATCTTGATTTTATGTAGCAAATCAATGCCACAAACATTGAGACCCGATCCATTGTCAATCATAGTTCTCTTTATCAACTTTTTATTTATTATGACAAGATTACAAGAGGGTCATATTGGTTTTGAACTTCAATTGATGGTAATTCGTGTTGTTGAAACAAAATATCTATTTTTGTTGCATGCATATAGTCTAACAAAGTTGCTACATCATTTGGCTTAACAATAGGTGGTACAATCACCTTTTGTAAAGCTTCTTGGAGCATTATGTGGTATGAAAGAGATGTTTGTATGAGTTCCCATAGAGAGATCTTAGCAGGAGTAGCACAAAGCTGCTTAACAAGGTCATAATCTTGACCAACATTATGAGTAAGACAAGGTGGTTGAGGAAGCATAGGTTGAGAAGTTGGTAAAGTGATCGAAATGTTTGACTGTTGTTTACTTTGTTTATTATTTCATGTATTGTATGTGTGAGCAACCACATTGTCGTTGGGTTGTTGTGACACATTTTGATACACTTTGATTTTGACTTGTTATATGCTTAGCGTAGTTATAAATGTAACGAAGAGGTCAAGAAGAATTTAGAAGATCTCTTATAGTGAGCACCAGTTTCATTTTTTCTTGGGGCACATGCGAGAATGCAGGTGGACAATTATTTTCGGTTTCACAGGGTGTTCTTGAGATCTTGGAACATAAATTGTGTTTACTAATCTTTGAAGGAACGATGGTTTTGGAGTCGCAGTGGAATGTTCCATAGAGATAAATTCATAAAGGGCTTCATCTAGCATATCAGAATCATCACTACTAAATGACTCATCATATGCATGAAAGTTTTGTAAAAAGAGATCAAACATTGTGACATATTCTACTTTATCCAAGGCTTGAAATTCACAATGTCCAATTGTAAAAAGTATGAATTTTGGAATCAAGGATGTGAAATTATGCAAGATTACTATGAAAAATCAAATTTCATGAATGTTTGATGCAACTAATGCATGAGAATTTTTAAAACCCTAATGCAAAATTTTACCAAAATGCAAGCTTTTTGAAGGCCTAAATATGCACCTTTTTCAAAATTATGCAAGATTTTCAAATGAATATTGATAAATATGTAATAAATCAATGCAAGATCTTATTTGAATAGTCAATAAGATGTAAATGCTTGAAGCTACTTGTTCACAAAAATGTTTAGTATGAAAAAGGATAATGACAATAACTAGAATATGAACTAGATCAAACTCTTTTCAATATAACATTCAAGGAAAAGGTTGAGCCAAATCACTACCAAATGAAGGAGAACTTAGCTACTGACCTTGAACTCCTATATATTATGGATAAGATTTAACTTAGTCTTTTTCTCAAAACCCTAGGATAACAATGCATTAAAACCCTATTTTTACAAAGATTTGCTTATAATGGAGAATATACGACAGAAACCTAGAAACTGATTGCACAGGGATAATTAGGGGAATGATAAAACCTATCTCCAAAAAGAAGAGGTACCAGAGGACCTCGGTGGTACCACCCATGTCTTGACTGAAGGAATTAGCCGAAGGTGCAAATTGGAAAGTTGCTTTGAATGTTGTCTTGATGCTAGATCCAAACCCAGAAAAGGTAGAAGGACAAAGGTGGTTCCAACCACTTCCTTGATGAGGGAATATCCTTAAACTATCTTCAAATCCTGAAACCTTGATCTGTATTTAGTCTTCCTATAGCTCTGTATTTTCTAAATCTCACTCCTGTAACCTGCACATAAGAAGATAAAAGAGGGTTTGGGGGTTATGGTGTTTAGGGGCTTGCCTCGGTCAAATCCCAGAATAGCATTCAAGCTTCCCAACACCATTTGATTAATAGAGAGTGCTTACCCTCGTGGGGCACAGGATGAAAACAATGATAATGTGATGATTGAAATGATGAGAAACAAACAATGATATCACCTATGTGATGCGCCCTTAGAATGATGAAGATCCTTCAACTCCTAAGGAAGGATAGATGATAGCTTCATATCTGCAACAAATCACAAATATGCTCTATAATCACAATGACTGCTCTTGATGCTCTTTACTTCAAATTTTCAAGTTAGCTATCTCCATCTAGGTTAATAATGAACTCAAAAACACACTTATATATGCTCTCCCCCTTACAATTGACAATTCAAACCAAAAGAGGCAACAAGGAGAAACCTCTAGAGAGGTGTACGGCCGACATACATTTGAATTTGATCCAACCTAAAGGGAGGGACCTGGGCTGTACCACCTTGGTCCTTTAGCCCTGTTTATGTCTAGGATAAGCTAAATCAAGTGGTCCACATTCAAATTCCATCTTGATGTCGGGCAATTCTGCATCGGGAGAAACGTTTTGAATATATAATGCAATTAAGGGACCTAGGAGCCAAACAAGGAGGTAAAAAGACATGTGGGCACTTTTTACTCCCTAACAAGTCCAAGGGTCTTATTTGGAAACTTTTCATTCTAGGTCTTATGGGTCTTACCATGGGTTATCCTCTAATTTACTCCTTGATTGGCTACCAAATCTACTAATAAGTTCCCCTTTCTTTTCCTCTAATATGATCAAAAGAGATATCTTAAAAAAATTTCACTAGTTCCTTAGCCTCTAAAAGAAGAGTATCCAACATACATGAGATGTAACTTTGCTTCTTCATATAATTAATAATGATCTCATAATCTCCCTCCACTCTAAGATGCTTCCAATTCTATTTCATAGTTGTCCTTAGGCCCCACAGCATGGCCCTTTCCTAAACCACATTGTACATGAAAGGAAAAAAGAATATAACTTTGCTCATGCTCTTTCTAGGAAGCCTACTCTATTTCTACTTCTACTAGTTCTACTGATTAGAAGATCTCTATTATGGCAGAATAAGTTAAAAATGCATTTTCTACTGATCTCTTAGATGGGGATGTGAGACAAGATTGATTTGTAGTAGCATATGGTCTCATTCTCTATAAAAATAGAATCTTCCTAGTTCTTGAATCCTGAATGAAGGAGAAGATTTTAAGGGGTTTTCATGATGCATCGTTAGAAAAACACATAAGATTATACAAGATCTATAGGAAAATTAGGGAAAGGTTTTCATGGAAGGGCCTAAAGAAGGATGTTCTCAATCACTTTATGGAGGGGCTAACTATGTATGCACAATTCTTTTTCATTCCTTCATATTTCAAAGCACATTGGGTGGTAGATTTCTTATTCAGAGATGTTTAGGCCAATGGATTACATAAAAATATCGTTAGTGATAAAGATAGTAGATTTTTTAGATCCTTTTTGTAAGAATTATTTTATTTGGCTGGGATAAAACTCACTCTTTCCACAAGCTATCATCGACAAATAGATGGACAAGTAGAAATAGTGAATAATTAGGTTGAAGGCTACTTGAGAAACTATGATACAACACTACCCACCACATGTCCATCAGTATATCTCCATCCATTGTATTTTATGGTTATGATGCATTAACCTTCACTAATTCAATATTCATAGATATCCCGGTGTCAATAGATAGTGACTTAGTGAAGTATAATTATGACATATTGAGATCACTCAAAGAACACATCCAACAAGTTCAGAATCAACAAAAAAATATATGCAAATCAAAAATGCATAGATAGGTCATTTAAAGTGGGAGATATGACCTTCCTCTAAGATTGCAAATGTTATATGCAAACCCCCATCAAAATTAGTGGAATTGAAAATCTCAAACAATGCTTCGATTTCCCTTACAAGATCTTGAGAAGAGCTAGTGAAGTTGCATCTAAGTTGAATTACTAGAATATAGTAGGATTCATAATTTTGTCCATGTGTCTCACCTCACGAGATCCCTTGGACAACATATCACACTACTGGTGGATTTTCCACCATTGGATGATGACCCTACCATCATAGAAATCACAAGAGCATCATCCAATATTGAAAAGAGAGTAAACAATAAGGTGGTAGGGAAAATCACACAGGCCCTATTGAATCCCCATGATCACATTTGCACTTATTACATTTATTGAACTTAGCAAGGGAGAGGGATTTCAACTAAATCTTCCACATCAAACATCCTCATAATAAATAGAATCATCAACCTTGGCATAAAGAGAAAGTTTGACCTTAAGTACCTTGGCTATCATTCAAGCCTCTGTGCATGCAACTTGTTGTTCCTTCAGTATGTGAAAATACTCGAGGTAGCAATTGAAGAAAGACAAGTCATGCAAATTTTGGAAATATTGATAGAAATATGAAGAAATATTTCCCCACACATTTACTAATCTTAGAGGCATTAAGGAGGGATCTAGGATGATGAAAATTCAATTAAAAGAAGGTACAAAACCAAAGAGTAAAAGATCATATGTATTAAACTCTAACATGAAGACAAGAGTCAAAGCAAAGTTGGATGATATGTTGCAACTGATATAATCAAGTACATAGAAGATGCTAAATGGATTGGCCGTATGGTTGTGCAACATAAGAAAAAAGTGAGATGAGGATTTGCATTGACTTTAGTGAACTAAATAAGGCTTGTATCCATGATTCCATAGATTTCTTAGTCTTATGGATGTCATTAAAAGCTTTCATTTTATTTCATTTCAATTGAAGGGCTCCTTCATCTTTCCATACACATGTCCCCATGTTCTCTCCATTAGTTTCTCTATAACCATTGCTTTATTTTCTCTTATATTGTCCTTAGTAATATTTGGGCATTATACTCATGGGATCAACCCTGCAATTATAGACTTGGCCCTTTCATATTCAAATTTTGGCCAACTTCTACCTATTCAATTACACAATATTCAATTTGCTAATGTATGAATCCCAACATTAAAAAAAAAAACAAAATATGAATCACCTAAGAAGGTTCAAAATTTAAAATACACATTGGGTTATGACTTGCATGTGTGACACCATTCAAAAATTGATTTATATTCACTCCTTTGAGCCACCAAGTCTAGGGCCTAAGTGTGAGAATATTCACTATTTTTGTATCCTCATGCTTGGAGACATGTCAATAAATAAAAGTTGATTACATATAAATTCCCATTGTTTATAGCATAGACTGGAATTAGTTTTCAATTTAAAATATCATTAACACTTGTAAGGAGTGGGTTCATGTGCAAGTTGAAACACACACTGTGTATTTCAACCTGCAATTTTCTTCATCAACATTCTACTATGTAAAGTATTTGTTCTTTTAATGTACAAATCCTAACATTTAAGAGAGAAAAATATGAATAACAACAATGATAAGGGTGAAAGCAAGAAGATGAGTATAGATTTCGTGGAAGTGTTCCGCATATGGAAAATTTCAGTTGGAACGAGAGCTCGAGCCTAAATGGGTGCCCATTTAGAAACGGGCACCCGTTGTGAAATGGATGCTAGTAAATGGAATGGGTACGTACCCATTTGAAAACAGGTACTCATTTTTGAAAAGTATATATATTTTTTTAAAAATAGGCATGTGGCTTCATTTTAACAGCCATAGGCCGTGAAACAGTAGGAGAGGAGATACCAAGAATGGGTACCCACATCACCTGACCCCACCGCCTACCTCCAAAACCTCGTCACCTCCTCCAGATCAGCTATCAGCTGTCCCAAGTTGGTTGCCCATAATTTTCTATTGTTTTTCATTGTTTTTTGTTTTGTTTTTGTTGCTTTTTATTATTTTTCACAATCTCAAATTATAAATGTTAAACCCTAAACTAAAAACACTAAACCCTAATTCATAAACCGTAAACCCTAATTCATAAACACTAAACCCTATTTCATAAACTACCTAGGTCTTATAGAACTTCTAGGGTTTCTTTTATATAAGCTTAACAATAAATCTTTAGCAATGATATTTCAAAATCATTTGAAATTTCTATATAGACCTCAAGAACTACTTATACACTATAGCCATGTTCTTAGTCTTCATGGATTTCAATGTTCATGATGAGTCACATAGTCCTAAAACCATTTGTAAAACTCTTTTCATGAGGGCTTAGAACATACAAACACCTTCTATATATTAAATTTGATGGACACTTGTATAAGAATATAAAATTTAGACAATTGTCATAGGTTAGTCCTATGGGTTAAAGAGTCAGGGAGCTATGAGAATGCCCACATTCATATGACATAAGGTATAATAGAAACTTATCAAGTTTTAAGGATTGTCATACCTACCACTAAGAATGTCAAAGTTACCCTAGGAAAACAACTAACTCATATCACTTCATAACATTTTATCAAGTTTAAGGATTGTCATAACAACCACTAAGACTGTCAAATTTACCCTAGGAAAACAACTAACTCATGTCACTTGATAACCTAGAGGGTTGTTATCTAAGGTCAATTAGGATCACTTAACAAATGTCAAGACCCAAATCATCTAATAAGATTGTCATTAGGATGGGGAACAAAGAAGATAGTCATAACATGATAAGGTAGTTACCAAGGTCCTAACAAAGTTCATTGCACCATAATCTAAATCTTAACACTGCCTCAACATTTATATGACCCAGAAGGACTGTCACATCTAGCAAATCTAATCTCTTGTCCTTGCTATGGACTATTATGCATGATCATCCAAAGTGGTTGTCACTAGAAGAACAGGACCATAGGACTACCACAATAAGGATATAGTTGTGTTGCTCACAACAAGAGAGGACAATCATCCAAAACTAAGAAGAGAAGAAAATTAACAATTAAGAGACTATCATTAACGGTTGTCATGAGCATGTTAATGGACAATTAGTTTTCATATTAGTCATAACACTATCCTATTATTTACACAAAAGAAGATATAGCAATGAGAGGATAGTCATTGGAAAACCTATCTCAGTCCTAGAGTCAAGCACAGTCCCATCACACCACTAGATCTACCCCTTCCAAGGGACAAGCATTTCAACCATACAATCAAAAGAAAATGATATGTATCCTACAAACACAATCATTTGGTCATGTTGTAATCCTCTCTCCAAACTATGCAGGATCAGAATGGTGTTTGGATGAGCTCCACTTGGTGTCTGGTAGGTGAAATCAGCAGGTGAGACTACTCCTTAGACAGTGCAAGACGACTGAACGGATATCACCCATTCATTTTATTCCTTGCTTTTCTCACTCTTTCACCATTTCTTCACATGTGTTGTTCTCCTTCCAGCTATTTTTTTGGTGGGTACTCTCCTGAGGTGCCAAAATGGCTAGAAATGTTGTCTCGTGCCATAAAAAAATCACGCTAGAAAATTTTCTAAACTCGTCGGTTGTTCTCACGCCGGGGAAAATACCGTGTCAGAAAAATAAATATAGGGAATGTAATTTTTTGGTATGTGTTTTGGAACACAAAAGAGAGTGATATATTTTGCAAAGCCCCATTAAGAATGTTTTGGGAATTTTGTACTGCAGTATTGTATTGGTACATTCTCCTTATTAAAAACTCCCTTAATATTATCACCTAAAATTTTGAATTTGGATTAGTTACTTTCCACCTACATTAAATGTTATCAATAACTATGTAATAGAACTAATAGCATTTAAAATCATTTTAGACATGCAAATGATGATTAATTATCACCTTTGCAATTAGAAGTGTTTATGTTGACACTAGAGTTTGCAACACTCATAACCTTATAGCAACTAAAAAGGTTTCACAAAACAAAGAGAACTAGAGACAACTAAAATCATTATCATAAATAAAACATAAATTAAAATAAAATAAAAACATTGATATATCATCACCATGAATGGTCATGTCCTTTGTGAGAACTCCAATTCCTTTTGAGAGATGAGTATCACAATTCATTGAAGTCTTTATTGTATTTCCATGAATTTGGGTTTCTACTAATAATTTATGATTCGAAGTCTAAAAATATGAGAAATAATGAATTGTATCATTGGCTTTCATTTTATTCACCAAATGAAAATCTTACAAATTACAAACAAGAAAAGGTTCAATAAAAGATACACTTGCAAATTATAGGGTATTTTCTATGCTATAGCACGCACAAAACCAAAAGGTCAACATGTATACCTCGTGTCACCAAGTTGATCTAATAAAGTAGTGATAGATACTAACTCTTCAAAATCCAATCCAAAAGCATAAAGAAATCTTGCTTCACCAAAACTAAAGAAATATGTCAGCCTTGGCAATTCAGATAAAGACAAGAGGAATGAAAGAGCCTCTAAAGTGAAGTGAAATGAAGCAACCATTGCCTTGAAGTTGTCATAGAACTTAGTTTTTACATTTTATTGCTTCACAATTTCCCGAGGAGACTTTTTCTCTCCTTTCTATCATTTTAGACCTATATTTACATGGGTCTAAGATAGTGTCTAGATTATCAATCCAAATGCACAAACCACAATGTTGAATATTTTCAGATAAGACACTCTAGTTCTTGCAAATAGATAAAATGCTTATCACCATACATTCTTGTGTTCCAACCTAACCTATTATACCTACAAAAATCTCTATATCAAAAAACACACCAAAAAAAAATTTTATGCTAGTCAACAAAGGCAACTCAAGTGAGATGAATCACGAGCAATATCAAAGGGAAACAATTGTAAGCAATTGTAAAGGTGACTGTTTCCTAAATATTGAGTACAATTTACACTTGGATTGAATCCAAAGGGGATTATATAAAATCAAATATTAGACATAATTTTCATTAGTTGGAAAATCATCAAAACATGTATTACATAGATAATGTAACAATGATTAAAAAAAATCCAATCAATCCATGCGAGCTTCAACAAATTGGCTCAAAACTTTTACTGAAATTTTAAATTTAAAGGAAGTTTATACATAATGTTTACTGATTGGACTATTGATTTGGGACAAAGATTACCAAAACAATCCCTATTTAGGGATGAAGAGACCCTAAACTTTCCCGTGGCCAGAACCCATATTGAAGTTGTAGGTTAAGATTCTTTAAGAACTGAATTGAGCATAGAGTGGTATGCCATCTACTTAATATTTTGAAAATGTAGGCTTAGGGCTCAAATGCTAACCCGTGCTTATAATGACACCCAAATCCAAAGGTTGGGGTTAAATTCTCCAGCAAGGGATCCAACCAACTTAGGGCTCAAACACAAACCCACTAACTGTGTCAACCATCGTCTCGGAAAACAAACAAAAGAAAACACAAACACAGCTGCAAAGCAAACAGTAGACAGAACTACAATGTTCTATATGATATCAATATTTGCCAGGATAAATTTTTGAACCTTGGTAGGAATGTGCTAGATGATTAAAACTTTAACAGTTACAATTACGTAATTGGCTATTTATAAAATATGGGTGATAATAACACCCATCTGACATTGTCATATACAGAAGATGGCTCTAAGAAGTCCACCAAAATTCCTGCAGTCCTAGACTACATACAAAACAAGCACCGTGTTAATACATGTTGCATGCATTGCAGTCAAAATTGAATACTTTCATCTTTCATGATCCAAATATTACCTGTGATAGAGAGACCAACAACATAACCAAATCATACAACACAGGGACCACCAGAGGTTCATCCAAGTTGGCTATCAATATTAACTACTGAAAATATACTTGATAGAAACATTGTTGTAATGTGGGTGTGCGATGCATATACAAAAACGAGGAAAGGCAAAGAACCCACGTCTCCAACCTCCCTTCCATGGAGGGTCAGAAAATTTAGTGCAAGTGACCACATTTTTAGCTAGTCTTAAAATATAGAAATTTAAGCAAATTTTCTGACAAAACAAAACCTGATTTAACAAGATTGAAATGTCGGACGCATGAGTTTGAGATTGAGACATATTCCACCGCATGAGCGTGAAGGTCATTTGTTGAAGGCATTGCTCTCATTAAAGGGCAACGAAGGAATAGGAGCAGCGTGGGGCCGTGGATATGTCGTGTTTCAAAACCGTAACGCCATCGATCTGAAGCCTCCATTTCTGCTACGACATTCGCGGCCATTCTGTTTGTTGCAGATGATGGCGAAACACTTTCAAAACACTGACATATCCACCGCACTCCGCTGCTTGTAAAAATTTTTGGCCCTGCAATAGGTATAACATCAAGTTTGCAACGATAGCTTTTCCCTCTGCCATCAAAACCTAACTCTAATGCTACCGTCCCCTCCTTCCTCTTCTCCACTCGCTCATCACGCACAAAACCTAACCCTAACCTCCACATATATATATATATACACGTGGACACACTTAATACATTTGTATTTTTTTATTTGTTTTAGTTTTCTATGCGATATATGTATACATATAATATAATTAATATTGTATCATACATCTACATATATTTTTGTTGTGTATTTGTTTATTTTTCTGTTTGTTGTTTTCTTTTCTTTTTGTAGGGTGCACTCCTCTCACACACATATGTATATCTATATATATTTATGTATTGGTTCTTTATATACTTAATACTTATATTAATAAATACTAGTATAGGTGTGTATTTTTAGTTTCTGCCAAAGAAACTATAGGCGAGGCCTGTTCCTAACTAGGTATTAATAACTTTTGAGAACTAAATATATTTTTCTATTTAGAAAATATTTACCTATTGCTATTGTATAGATGCAAATATTTTAACAAAACATATTTGAAAAATTATTTTTATTCAATCTAATTGGCAGAAAACTTTCACCCGATAAGGGCAATTATTGTGGATCATCAACGTTTAAATTATAAATTTTTGTATGAATACTGGAAATAGTTTCATGCATTGCTTTCATTTTCTCAAAAAATTGTGCAAATATAACATATGCGTTAAACTCCTTAGGCAACCATTCTTCATATTTTTTTATGTTCTTGATACCCAAACATTATAGAATCTAAGGCCATGACTATTTTCAAATGAATTTGTTTTGTTTATAGGCTGCTATTCCACTTGAAGTTGTGCAAATATTGTTGGCAAAAAAGTCAGCATCCCCCTTCGGGATTCGTGACATGGCTTAACCGCCTCCCGTTGGTCTTTATCTGGGATGGTAGCGGTTTCCTAAGAGGTGCGCCTTTTGGGAGAAACGGCCAGCTCAACTCCCTACAAGTGGTATCAGAGCCGGGTCACGGGTTCCAATCCCCTCGGATAATGCTGAGGGGGGGGATTGTTGGAAAAATAGTCAGCATCCCCCTTCGGGATTCGTGACATGGCTTATACCATCTTTTCAGATAATGCATTTAGGGCATATGTTTATCGGGCTTCATGCCTATAATACTTATTTTTTCTTCTATTTTACTTAATGGAATTCTAATTCTAGCTATTCTTCCATGCATAGAAGGATTTTCCTTTCATGTTTCCTTTAGATTCTAATGGGATGAGAATATTATTTTTTGGCCTCTGCCTATGTTTCTACCAAACTTTGTATGTATCATATTGTTTTCTAGAAACACATTTCTTATTGGTGTTTATTCCATTTCTAAAGTTTTTTCTGGATGTTTTCTCTAGCTCTGAGATGACCTAAAAGGAACTATTACCATTAACAAAACTGATAATATACACATCATTTTGTTTTATGGATATCTTTATATTTTTTTAATTTTCTCCGACACTCAATAGTAATTCAAGTTGGCTTTTTGCTATTCTTGTTGAATGCAAAAATCTAGTAAGCCAAGCTAGCAACTCTATTTGCAGAAATGGTCTATATTTTGAATCTATTTTATCATTCTACTATTTCTTTTAGAGGCATTTTTAAAAAGATCCTGAAATTTCTATTAGTCAAATCTAAGCCAACTATTTTTTGACGTTTATTTAAAAATTTACCCTAAAGTAACTATTGTTAATATGTCCATAAAATGTACAACCTTTTAAAATTTATTTAAAATCAGGTTTTTCTTTTACCCTAACCTATAATGCACAATCTAAATAGCTAATATTTTCACATTTACTTTAAACTTAAGTTTTACCCTAACCTGTAATGCACAAACTGAATTAGCTAATTTATTCAAATTTATTTTCGAGTTACAGCTTTAAACCTAGTAACATAAATATGGTTGAATTATGAATAAAATGCAAAATCGAAACCACTATCTATTTCACATTTACTTTAAAATTTTACCCTAAGGCCCATATTTCTAAATTGGCAATAAAATGAACAAATTGTAGAGATGATATTTTAACATTTACCTTTAAATTTTTGTTCTAAATTTTTATCTTCCAAGTAAATATTATTAAATTATCCATAAAATGCAAAATCTAAACCACTATGTATTTCTCATTTACTTTAAAATTTTACCTTACTATAAATATTCCCAGATTTTCATCAATAAAATTTTACCCAAATATAAATATTTCAGAAATTTCAATAAAATACACAAACTAAATAGATAATCTTTTCACATTTACTTTTAATTATAATTTTAATCCCAAAAAATAAATTTAATTAAATTATTAACAAAATGCAGAACCTAAACCACTGTTTTTTTAATTATCTATAAAATGTACAACCTGAACATCTGATCTTTAAGCTTTACTTTAAAATTACAGTTTTAACCCTAACATAAAAACACGTTAAACTTTTTTCATATTTTCTTTTTCATCTTACCCTAACACAAATATTGTTAAATTAACCATAAAATGCACAATCTAAACATATTTATTTAAAAATTTCCAAAACTACAATTTGAGTCATTTTGTGAAAATTATGGTATTAAGGTGCAAAGAACAGTTCCTTATACTCTTCAACAAAATGGGGGGGATGAACAAATGAATAGAACTATTTTAGAAATGGGGTTTGGTTGTTTCTTGTGCTGCATATATTGTGAATAGAATTCCCACTAAAGCCCTCCCAAATATCACCCCCGAAGAAGCTTGGAGTGGTAGAAAGCCCCACATTAGGTATTTTAAAGTATTTGGATGCATTGCTTGGGCACACGTTCCTGATGAAAAGAGGAAAAAGTTAGAACCAAAGAGTCATAAGTGTTTGTTTGTGGGTTATAGTGAAGAATCAAAGGCTTATAGGTTATATGATTTGACAACAAGAAAGGTCTTTGTTAGTAGAGATGTAAAGTTTGATGAGCTTTTGCAACTTATTCCCACTTCCTCTCACTCTACAATAGCCAATGTTTCTAATTTTTCAGATATTTTAGAAAGAAATGAAGCCAATATTGATGAGGATGAAGTGAGCACTACTGATGATGATAATACTATTGAAAATAAAACTACTAATGCTTGTAATCAGCCATTTTTTGCAGGTAGTGATGATGAAGAAGGTGATATTTCAGCTAGACAAAAGACAAGGAATGTTGAAGAAATATATAGACAAGGCTCAAAGATCCAAGGAGGGAATGGTAGTGCTCTCATGGCCAAAGTATTACAAGTAAATGACCCAATCTCATATGAGCAAGCTAGATGAAAGAAAGAATGGGAGAAATCCATAAAAGAGGAATATGATGCATTGATAGAGAATAACACTTGGGAACTTGTACCCCGTCCCCAAGGTAAGAATGTTATTGGTTGCAAATGGGTTTACAAAAAAAAATTTAAATCAGATGGTGCTATAGAAAAAATCAAGGCTAGATTGGTTGCTAAGGGGATCAATCAAAAAGAGGGTGTTGATTATGAAGAAACATTTTCTCCTGTCATTAAAGTGAATATAGTTAGAATTATTTTTTCTTTGGCTACAATTCTTGGGTGACATATTCATCAAATGGATGTCAAAAAAACTTTCTTAAATGGAGATTTATATGAAGAAATATATATGGATCAACCACCAGGTTTTGTAGATCAGCAACATCCTAATCTTGTTTGCAGATTATAGAAGTCACTTAATAGTCTTAAACAAGCGCCACGAGCATGGAACGAGAAGATTGACAGGTATTTTCAGCTTCATGTATTTAAGAGATGTAAGTCAGATCCAAATCTTTATGTGAAAAAAGTTCAAGATGATATTCTTCTTGTTGCAATTTAAGTAGATGATTTACTCATTACTGGACCGAATATTGCATTAATCAATGATTTAAAAGCAGATCTTAAGAGGACATTTCATATGAGTGATTTGGGTGAACTAAACTATTTTCTTGGATTACAAGTTTGTAGATTACATGATGGATTGTTCATCTCACAATCAAAATATGCTCTGGGCCTTTTAGAAAAGTTTAACATGCTTGAATGCAAGCCAGCATCTACCTCATTTCAATTCAGAGTCAAGCTTACTAAAGAATGTACTTCCAACAGTGTAGATGCCACTTTATATAGACAGCTTGTTGGTAGCTTGGTTTATGTAACTCATACTAGACCAGATATTTATTTTGCAGTCAATCTAGTATCTAGATTTATGCAAGCACCTAAACAAAGTCATTGGTTGGCTGTTAAGAGAATTTTATGATACATCCATGGAACCATACACTTTGGAATCTACTATGGCTATAAGTATTCAATTTCTTTGGTTGGATTTACCAACTCAAATTGGGGTGGTGATATAGATGATCAAAAATCTACTGGTGGTTATGTTTTCAATCTTGGATCAGGCCATATTACATGGAGCAGCAAAAAAACAAATAACTACATCATTACCTTCATGTGTAGCAGAATATAGAGAAGCAAAAGAAGTAGGCAAGGAAGTAGTTTGGATTCGGAATCTTCTATTTGAGATTGGTTTTCTATAAAGTTCAGCCGACACTGTGTATTGTGACAATCAAAGTACCATACAAGTTGCCAACAATCCAGTTTTTCATGCTAAAACAAAGCATATTGAGATAGATGTTCGCTACATTCAGGATCTTGTTTAAGCATCTATTGTCAATCTTCAATTTTGTCCAAGTGAAGAACAAGTAGCTGATATATTCACTAAGAGTATGATTGAAGCCAAATTCTTAAAATTAAGAGGAATGTTTGGTATGTTAGAGGTGAACATTAAGGGGGGATAGTAGTATAATGTTCCCCTCCTTTGCATTTGCCCTCTCCTTTGTATTCTCTTTGTATTATTCTAGCCAATCTTAAGGGGGGATGTTAGGGATAGTTAAGATTGTCTAGAAAAGGACAAAATATTTCTAGAAGTCTTCCAAAAAATATTCCAGGTTATCTAGAAAGGAAGAAGCTTCCAGCTTTTTTAGAAAAGAACTTTCCAAGGAGAAGCTTCCAACTGTTCTAGAAAGGAACATTGTAGGATTTTAGAGTTATCTAGAAAGCCAAAAGCTTCCAGGCTCCAAAGCTTCTGTAGCTATATATATGTGATTAGAGACAGTTGCTGGATATAGCATTTTAGATGTAATGCAATCTAGATAAATATATTTCTAAGTTATTTAACTCTATTTTGCCCTGTTTTCTCTTAGTCTATTATTGTCGTTCTATTTTTTATTGTCTTGGGGCTGTTTTTTACATGGAAATCCAGAATTTATTTATTGCTAGAAGAGAATGGTATCAAGGAATATGTGACCACTATTGTACCTGTACCTACAGATGCAACACAGCGCTTAACATATAAGAATGAAGATGCCAAGGCGAGGAGGATGATTCTTAATGGTGTTAAGGATCATATTCTTTCGCATATTGTAGAGTTATATACAGAGAAGACAATGTGGGACGCCATTCTAAATCTGTACCAGAATGCTACCATTAACTGGAAGCTGATTCTCAGAGAAAAGTTAAGGAATACCCCGATGAACAAGGGAGAAGACGTTACAAGTTACCTCGCCAGGCTTAGACTTGTTAAGGATGAGTTGACAGCTATTGGAGATAAACCAAATGATGACAAGCTAGTACGAATAGCCCTGAATGGGTTTACTAAGTAGTGGGATGTCTTTGTTCAAGTTATTAATGGACGAGACACCTTATCAAGTTGGGATCGACTATGGAGTGACTTCACTTAGGAGAAGCTTAGACTAAGTCTTGTCAATGGAACTAGCAGTAATAGTTAGAAAAGTGATTTGGAATAGGAAAACGTTACCCTAGCAAGAAAAATGAAAGTGAAGAAGGGGTCTGGCAAAGGATCAAATCCAAAAAGTGAGAAGAAGAAGGACTTATCTAAGATCAAATGCTATGGCTGTCACGAGTTTGGCCATTATGTTAGTGACTGCCCACAAAGGAAGAAAAATGAAAAGAAAGGGAAGAAGCAGACGGTAACTTCAGCAAATGTAGAAGAGCTTTCTAGTAGAATGGAGGATGAGTTTGTGCTCATAGCTTGCCTAACTAGCTCAACCTCACAGGGTGTTTGGTATATAGACAGTGGGGCATCATTTCATATGACAGGAGTTAGGGAGTACTTCTCCAGCTACAAGGAGGAGAAAATCAAATTCCAGATTCAGATGGGGAACTAGTCCAAGTGCAATCCAGTTGGGATAAGGACTATTCTATTTCAGAGGGAGAATGGCAAGCCTATTTCCATTCATGATGTGTTAAATGTGCCAGGCTTGGGCATGAATCTAATTTCCATATCTATCCTTCAGGATAAAGGCTACAATGTACTCTTTAGAGGGGCGCATGTGTTAATCAAGCATAAGGATTGGAAATCACCCATAGCTATTGGAGTTAGGAGCAGTTGACTTTATAGGTTGTAATTTGATACTCCTAATGCACTAGTGAGTAGCAATAATCCTAGAGATCAAGAAGAGCTATGGGATAGGAGGATGGGCCATATACATCATAGAGCATTTAAATTGCTTCATGAGATAGTGACAGGTGTTCCAGAGGTGAGCACAGAGCATGATGATGTATGTCAGGGATGTGTGTTGGGGAAGTTTGCGAAAGCAGCTTTTCCAAGGAGTGACACCAGATCCAAGGGGGTTCTTGATCTAGTAAATTTAGATATATGTGGACCAATGTCAATGAAGTCTCTTAGAGGATATGAGTACTCTGTTACTTTTAATGATGATTTCTCCAAGAAGACCTAAATATACTTCTTGAAGACCAAGGATGAGGTCTTCAGTCACTTCTAGGAGTTCAAAGCTCTTGTGGAGAATTCGACAGGTAGGAAGGCAAAGGTTCTTCGGTCAGACAATGGAGGTGAGTACAAAGGGAAAGAGTTCCAAGAGTTCTGTACCATGGAAGGAATCAAGAGAGAGTGGATTGTTCCTTACAACCCACAGTAGAATGGGGTTGCTGAGAGGGAGAATTATTCTCTATCGGAGGTAGCAAGGGCTATATTGTATGACCAAGATATGCCACGTTACTTATGGGCAAAGGCATGCAGTACAGCAGTATACATATAGAATAGGGTTCCACATAAGGTATTAGGCAGGATGACACCAGAGGAGGCATTCTCAAGGAAGAAGCCAGATGTCAGTCACTTCAGGATATTTGGGAGTTTGGCATTTTGTCACATTCCAGGGCCTACAAATTCCAAGTTAGATCAGATTACAGAGAGAGGGTACTTTGTGGGGTACAGTGAGACCTCAAAGGCATATCAATTATTTATTCCAGGGACCAGGAGGATTATAGTTAGGCGTGATGTCAAATTCATGGAGGACAAGGCATATAGGAGGTCCAGAGATTTGCCAGCAGATGATCAGAATGAGCAGCCAAAAGAAGCTCCAAGGATTGTTCAACCAAAACAAGGGCAGCGAAGCACCAGTACATTTACTAGTACAAGCATAGGCTTAGGTGTTGAGAGTTTGCAGAGTATGGAGCAACAGATACAACAAATCCAAGAGATGCATCAAGAAGATATGGAGTTTGATATTTCATCCTCTATAGTTCACAGGAGGAACCATGAGGTTTAATAGACACATAGGGATACTCAGGAGTTTGTGGGAGCTCCTAGGATGAGTAGTAGATAGCAGAAACAACCAGCCAAGTATAATGACTGTGGCATTGGTTATTCAGTTGGTAGATAACGAGCCTTCCAACTATCAGGAGACTATACAATAACAGGTGTGGCAAGATGTGATGGTTGAGGAATATACCTCAATAGTGCAAAATGATGTGTGGGAGGTTGTACCTAGACCGATAGATAGGGCAGTGGTTGGATCACATTGGATCTATAAGATTAAGCACGGTGCAGATGGTAGCATCAAGAAATACAAGACAAGGTTCGTGGCCAAGGGGTTCTCTCAGAAGGAGGGAATAGACTATGAGAAGACATTCACTCCAGTGGCCAGGTATACTTCTATACGAGCCGTAATCTCACTTGCAGCACATATGGGATGGCAGATCCATCAAATGGATGTCAAGATGACATTTCTTAATGGTGAATTGGTAGAGGAGGTATACATAGAACAACCAGAGGGCTTTGTAACACACAGCAGTGAAACCCACATGTGCAAATTGAAGAGAGCTTTGTATGGACTCAAGCAGGCTCCTAGGGCATAGTATGAGTGCATTGATAGATACTGCATTGAAATCTTGAAGAGGTTTGAGATGCAGGATTGTAGAGCCATGTCTACACCTATGATCACGAATTGGAAGAAGGTAGACTCATCCAAGGAAAAGGATGTAGACCCCACCTTATACAGGAAGTTGATTGGATCTCTCATGTATTTGGTCAACACTAGGCTAGATATATCCTTTGCAGTAAACTCTCTTAGTCAATTTATGGTTGAGCCGAAGAGAGTGCATTGGACAGCGGTAAAGCATGTGTTGCAGTATTTGTGTGGTAAAATTAAGTATGGGATTAGATATGCTCAAGGTGATGGTATCAGATTGATAGGCGATACTAATGCAGATTGGGCAAGTAGTACAGTGGATAGGAAAAGCACTTCAGGGTGCTGCTTTAGTTTGGGATCAGGAGTTGTCTCTTGGTACAGTAGGAAGTAAAACTTTGTGGCTCTAAGTTCTGCAAAAGCAGAATACATATCAGCTAGCATGGCAACATGTGAGGCTATATGGCTTCAGAAGTTGTTGGTAGCCTTGTTTGGTCAGAGGGTTAAGACTATGGTGATACACTATGACAATCAAAGTTGCATCAGATTATTTGAGAATCCAGTGTTTCACGATACGTCTAAGCATATAGACATTAGGTGTCATTTCATCAAGGATTGTGTACAGTGGAGGATTGTTCAACTATAGTATATACCTACAGATCAGCAGGTAGTAGACATTTTGACAAAGGCATTAGGGAAGACGAAATTCATCTTCTTCAGAGATAAGTTTGGTGTTATGCAGAACACCTTCCTCGCTAAGAGGGAGTGTTAATTTTAAAGTAGCTCAGACAAGTGTTCTAGTCTCAAGTGGTGATTACAAGGCTAGAAACACAACTGGAATTTAATTATCTCCATACCTAGAAAATTGATTTCTCTAGAGACTTCTAGACATTAGGGTTTGTTAGAGTCTAATTAATCTTAGCCATTGATTGAGATTAAATCATGGCCATTGGTTTTCAATGAGAAAATTATAAAAGAGGATCAATGGGCATTTGGAGAGCACAGATCTGAAAAATATTTAAAGTGATAGCAAATGAATAAATTTGCAATAATAGAAAATAGATTTGCAGTGAGAGCAAGGGCGCAGTGATAGCGTTGGAGACAGCAACAGTGGAATTTTTGAAGGAGAAATTGGGACAAGAATTTTCGGAGGAGAATATTGCCAGAGCTCTACCAGTAAGAGGCAAGCAGTTTATGTATCTCTTGATTTGTTGAAAATTAATAAAATTCCTCATCTCCAGTACTGGTTTTCCCTTCGAGGTTTTTCCAGGGACAATTTGTCCAAAATATTGTGTTCATTATTTTACATATTTTATTTTTCTATCTCCGTGATTATTTGTGAAGTTGCAGCTGTATTAGTTTTCAATATTTGCTCTGAATTAATTTTTGGTGGTCAAATAATCTATATAAGATAGGAGATTAATCATCAATAGCTACAATAGAATTTTCACAGAATTGTCGATAGAAATACGAGATTTGAATGACAATTTTTATATTTGCGTTTACTTTTTAGTAAAGTTGTGCCCCTAACATGTAATTTGGATTTGTTTCGAGAGGAGCCGACATGGCTTTGTGATAGCCCTCGCAAGGTGAATTTGATAGCTGTATGAGGCACATTGGGATGGGAACTCCCGTAGAAGATCCAGTCCTTGCAAATCCTCCTGCACTGTTTTTTATTGTTTGATTCTAGAATATATTTTAATAATACATTCTCATTTTACACTTGATTGTGCGGTCTATAAAAGAATTTATAATGCATATATTCAAACTAAGATTACCCTATGCAGTGCCTATGGTTATGGCAGAAATCTAACATTAAATGTAGAATCCAAGTTTTTCAATTTTTAGTATTCAATGCAAATATTACAACACTGTCAACTCTAACTTAAACCCAAAAATTAACAAATTTCAAGATTATTATAAAGTTATTATATTATCAACATTGTTGCTAAAACTAAGCAAACACAACAAATTAAAACACAACTATTTATGAACATTCTGGCAGAAACTTCGCTACTTTGCAGCTCTTGTTATTAGATTTGTTTTATTTTTGTGTTATATAGTACTTATAATTTAATTGATATTATATTATATCAATATTGTAAGTTTGTGATATTGTATTATATATCCTCATATATATATATATATATATATATATGCTTTGGTACATGTATAGACTTAATACTTATATTAATACATATTAGTATAGGTGTGTGTATTTTTAGATTTGTTTTGTTTTATGTGTTGTATATGTATGTACTTATAATAATATAATTGATATTGTATTATATATCATTTGATTTATTTTTGTTGTTATATCTAGGTTTATATGTGTGGGGGCATTTTTTGTCTACGCCTGATTAAAATTTTTGTTCTTATTTCATGGGGTTCTGCCTTTTATAGGTTTGGTTTTACCTAATGCAATAGATAGGGGTCTTATCTTTTTGTTGAAGCCAATCAAAATATATATTGCCCACCTCGGCTGCTAGTATAGTTGTTGTCTGTCGCTCACTGTACTGCCTTTTGGTATGTATCGCCCCCTTCCCCCATAACTCTAGATTCCAAAGATCCACTAGATAAGAAACTCCATTCTACACTGCTGCTGAGTCGTCGGACTCCTCCCCCAATTCTGGTTGTGGATTGCATCAGGGAAATTCTGCCTGAGCTAGGCAGATAGATAGACTCCTTTCACGTTGCTAAGAAAGAGCAAGGAACAAAATTATTAGACCCATATATAGTAGTAGGGTAGCACTCCAGGTACTTAAAGTCCACCCACTACCAACCAACATACATCATCTGGCTGGCCCTTGCCGGTATCAACAACTGGATCGATCCCATGGAAACGGGAACAGCGACTCGCTATGGCTCTTGGTCCAAATAATGTCTGCCCCGATTCATCCATATCCATACATAGTTGCACGTGACAAGATGGGAACATAGTCCTAGACTGAAGTGAATAGATCAGATCGAGAGGTCATTCTGTCCCTTGTCCCCAATGGGAAGAAGATGGGTAATCCGTTTACAATGTTACTCTGATCTGACCCAGCTGGCAAGCAATCCCAATCGGCTTTCAGCAAAGGAAGGAGATAGCACTTTGTTTGCTTCTCCACCAAGCACGGGAGTCTGGGGATCGCTGTAGGTTGGTGGCCACTCGAGGAAACTCTGATTCGATCCGTTGGCTGGGAGGCACCTACCTCATCCCAATCGCAAGGAGAGGTTCACCATGATCTTTCTAGGTAAGGAAAGGAGACAGTGCCTGGGTGAGGCATTCATGTGCTCAACCTCTCCGCTATGAGATTGAGGCCTATCTACAATACGAGAGATCGAGGGCTTCCTCAACTTCCTAAAGTCAATCAAGTTCCCCGACCGGCTGAGTACCCCTAGAGCCCTCTCCCTATCGCCCTATCTATAGCTATTATAGAGAGGTGGGGGGTGCCCCCTACTATGGATAGGGTTGATAGTTGCCCTCACTGACCCCCCTACTATGGATAGGCTGCCTCCACCTCTGCCTCTAAAGAAGTAGGGTAGGGGTAGGGGGTGGGGGGTCGAGTGATGAGAATTGGATTGTTCCGTCGAGAATTGGCTCCATACGCCCAACTCTTTGTGCCTTCCTATCTCCATACTTTTGCAGCTCTTCATCTTACCAGATTTGCAAAAGACTCATGTGATAGACTCTCATCATTAGAGAAGTTGATCTAGAATCCATATTCCACTTCGTTTCGCATCCTATGTAGAGTAGATCGTTCAACACTTGCGGCACGAACCAATTTTTTACCCATCGACCCTAGTATCATAGGCGACCAAAAGGCCGTCCCCTAGTTACTAGACCAACCTGCTATGATAATTCCATAAACACCTATGTCCAGATCTGATGATACCATACCATAATCAAAAGGTACAATGGCTTGAGCAACCGAACTGGGTATACATGTCACCACTGGAGCCAGTCTAGAGAGAGATAAATTGGCACTACTTGGTGGAATAGGTTCTTCTATAGCTAATTTTAAACCATCTGCTAGAGGTTTTAAGAATCTAAATGATCCAACTACATTGGGACCCTTTTGACGTTGCATGAAAGCAATTACTTTACGTTTGGCTGACACTGAGAAGGCTACTCCTGGTGGAAGTGGTATGATCATTCCAGGTATTTCTGCTAGAATAGCAATGTACGTTTCTGATTTCCTAATCACTAAGGGGTGATCATGCATGAAACGATATCGACCCAAAGAATGGGAACTATTCTTGAGGGGAAAGGTGATTTCTAAAAGTCAACCCGCCCCCCACCGCTATAGATGCAGGTGGGCTATAGCGGGCTTAGCCAAATTATTTCGGCTCTTCGAGGTCGGGCCGACCACTATGGATAGGGCATCGATCCCTCTCCTTCCTCCCACCCACATTAAGAGAGAGGTTGGTGATTTGAGTGCCCACATGGATCCAAATGTTGGCCCCATGCTTTTGAACCAGCATGGGGAAAGCCCCAACTAAACTATAATTGGGTGGGTGGGAGGAGGAGAGGTATAAGGCTTAATCGACCCCTACAAGCACTATATATCATGGGTTGGAACCGGTCATTTTTATTGCTGGCCGAGGAAGCTGCCCCCCTGATGAAAAATGGGGTGGGTCGGAGGGCTGCCGAGAAACCATTATAGCAAGGGAGGTTAAGTCTGAGGCACCATAGGGGGGAGATATAGGGTGGGAGGCTATGTGGGTGGGTGGGAAACGGCCCCTATGGGAATATATATTATTATGGGAGGATGCATATGCAGGTGGGTGGGAAACAATAGTTGGGTGGGAGGCCCAGGGGGGCCCTTACTTCCCACCCACCCGGGTGGCTGGTTAAATTGTTGGCGAACCCCATAATCTTTACTTCGTTCAAAAGAGTGTCTCACCTCGACCGAAAAGATGCCTCCCACCCCCTCCCTATAGCCTATGCCCCCCGCCCATCCCCTGTCACTGGAAGGGTGGGGGGCTCGAGGGTTTCCCGACAAACCCTCGGCATAGGGGTGGGTGGGAGGAGATAGTTGGGGGGTAGATTAATATAAGGTGGGTGGTTAAGTTGTTGCCAAACCCCTGGGAGGTTCCGATGATTCTATATGTAACATGCCAACTACCCCCCACCCACCCGTATAACCTGTAACATCCACATCCGAAATGACAAGAAGTAACTAAGTTTTCACAACGGTAAATTTTTTTTTTTAACAAGGTAATCAAATACATAAATAAACTTATCCATAATCCAATACCACATTTTCATTTTATCATAAACATGATTGCATTTTCACAAAGACTGAAAGAAATGATATACATTGAAACACTTTGTTTTCTAACAAATGAAATTTTCTTGAAATAACAAATATCAGAAACATACCATTACCATGCATCTCGATTGTCAACCCATCACATTCAAGACTCAGCAATTCCTCAATATTTGGAAGAGAAAGTATCTTCAAGGAGCTTAACCTCCAACCACTGACCGTTAGTCTCCCGCACTCCTTCCTAACCGGAAGTGGCCCTACCCTACTCAAGAGGATAGACTTAGGATAACCATCGGTGTTTTCCATCTGAGCTCTGGTGTTGTAACCTACGTGTCTTGTTATCATGCAGATCCCTAGATACCCTCTAGTCATGCACGACCCTCCACAAGAACCGCCATCCAGTTACAATGAACATTCGATGCACTTGAGGATAGTACACCACCTTGGCCAAAGGATTTGTATTTAGTTAGCGTTCTAAAAATGCATGAACTTGGTTCACCCACCCTACTCGACTTGAACTGGTCGAAATCCTACAGTTTCCTATTTGCATTGTTTGAACTATTTTGACGACCTTGATGACCTCAAGGGCTTAGGATATCCTCCTATAATAGCGCAGGGCGCAACATTTACTCTAATCCTGAGTTCATAGTTTCAAAACCCATTTCTTGTAAAAACATTATATATAAGCGCCCACTCCTAAGTGGTTTCATAGTTGTGTACTCGGTTCCCATGTTTGCACAACACACTCAAGTATCTAATACATATTCCCGTTATCCCAGATTTCAAAGGTTCTAGACTCATAAGGTCTACCAAAATGAAACTAGAGTCAACGCATGCAACGTAATCTAAATTCCACATGCACGTTTTCCACTCTACAAGCTTGTCATAAAAACATGACGTTTTACGACACAAGGACATTAACTCCCTACTTCGCTTTTAAGTCAATAATTTTGCATAAGTTATTGAGGTAAGAATCGCACATTATCATAATAAAAGATTTGAACTCTTTCATATGACCTTAGAGATGACCCACACTCATGGTCGACCTCTAACAAAAGATAAAAGATGGAAACGACTCAAGCTAGTTGCAACTACAACTTCGGCTATCAAACACATTAAAGTTTACACCGAGCATGCTCTAATTCTATGGTTTTAGTCTTCCACACATCACGCACGTGGAACAACGTGATTTCTTGCAATGCATCTATCATTTAAAATACTTTAGGGTAATTTTACATTAATACCTCAGTTTTAAAGGAACTCTTTAATATGCTACATCTTTTGAAGTTTGTAGTTCACATTAGCAATCATGCATTGTTCCATCTTTGAGGAAAAACATGGTGACCACGTTCTATCATCTTACGGCATCTTCCAAGAGAAATAATAATCTATCTTCTAAGTTCTTGCAAACAATTCAACAGCAGCATTAAAGACACTTGAGGTTTTTATTACTATAAGACAGCAATGAAACATTTACAACAATAAACCTCACACAGTTTCGCAGTAGAAGAGATTGTCTTCACTTTTCATTCATTGAAACATAATTATTCTTTCATAAATTAGACTCATTTACTGATCTATTCCTAGAACAGAAGAGAAAATGGTAAAAACCTATTAACAAAAATAAGGATTTCCGTGCCAAGTTCTTTTCTCCTCTGGCTAGTCGTCCTCCTCTCAACCGATCACTTCTCAAGCAAAGACAAGCTCCATAGTTTTCTTCTCTGCCAGACCAGTCTCTCACTGCCCCTTAGCAACTTCTAAGACCCTCTATCCTTTCCACGGTGCACAAAATGTAACTCACCGTTCCCTCTTTGCTGTTCGTTTCCCCACTTCTTCTAGACAGCACCCGACTTCCTTAACTCTCACCTCTCCCTCTAATGAAGGCCTCTCTCTACACAGCTGTGCTCTCTTTGCATAGCCAACCCCCTTTGCACAGCATTACAATTTAATAAACTATCTTCCCCTTATCTCTTCGTAGTTCTCTCTCTATACCACGATATGCTCTCCTTTTCCCCGTAAACAAATTCATCCACTGCCTTCTACACAGCCCCCCAAATCTCTGTTGCACTCCCCAGTCTCACTGCCCCCCGTCGGGTATCTCTTGATGCCGTTTCCCTTTTCCTCCCCCCGTGACTATCCTCCAACCATAACCAAGACGACTTCCTTAACTGTCTTCCTATCCCCGTCAAATCTCTCCCACTTCGTAGTTTTTCCCTGCCTTCTTCTATCACGATCCCCCTTATTCCTCCTACTCGGCCGTCTTCTAACCTCCTCTTCAATTCGCGATCCCATCTTCCTTCCATATTCCCCACTCATTCCTCAACACTTCACAGTTTTCTCTCCTAAACAATAGCAACTCCATTGCCTCATGGAATCTCAGCCTCAACAAACGTATAACGGCTTCTCATTCGCCACCTCAAGCCCATGATGAGGGTTTTTCTAACCACATACATCCCACCTCCAAAGTGAGACCTCACATGACGTGGAGAAAGGCTACCTAGCGGCAGTCTTCTCATGTTTTTGAACAACAGCAAAACGTGGCCTTCATATCCGCAATGAAGAAAGAACATTTGATGTAAAATGAACAATTACACCTATGATTCCGTTCCCTCAATGATGAGGCAGCTTGGCATTAAATCAAACGGTTTAAGTTTCTATCATAATTCGCTAAACTTTCACTCTCTCCGATGGTGGAGGAAAATAAGACATTCAACATCTAGCGAAACATGCCTAAGCTTCAAGGTGGTTGGCATATCCGAGTATAACTGACTTCGATACTCACCACAACCACAAGAATGATTAAAGCTCCTTCGGTGGTATGGCTTGTTAAAGGACATAACAACTCTGTCCTTTCCAGATAAACAAAACATTTAACTTTCCAAGACTAATTTAAAGGTCGAATTGAGGAGTTAAACATTACAAGGTAATGAATAAACAATTGCCTACGGCATCTCTATGGCTGAATAAGAAAGGGCGATTAAGACCACTCTAAATAAGAGGCTCAAGGTTAGACCAAAATAACTCGTCGTTAAAGCCAAAAGGAAGGACTCAAGCTAAACGACGGACTCACAAATTATTACCAGCTATCGCGTTAAATCGACATTCGTCGATCTACAGAAAAGAATAAATTCACGAGTTCGACGCGTTTTACGTCAATCACAATGGATTGAACGTAACGCAAACAATTCTTACAACGTTAGGCGCACAAAGCCGACTTCTCGCATTTTTCGACGAGACAAGATTTACAATTTCACCACAAGATGACTCATTAAATACTTATAGACGTAAATATTAAACGTCTAAATAAGTTGACTTGCTATTATGGACTTACAACGCCATCGACGACTCCAAGATTCTACAAGACGACTTCCGACTAGGATGTTATACTTTATCCTTTGACGTCGACATCAAATAAACTACCCAAACCGACAAACAAGACTTACTTGTTGGTTCCCAGGTTTATCTATCTATTTGGCGATCTCAGTGGCAAACACCTTTGGTTAGTTTCTAGAGTCTATACTCTCTCTCGAAGATACTTTCTCTTCCATCGAACACGGTCGACCTGTTCCTACATCGACAGACTCACATACAATTTTGTGGTCAAAGCATCTATGATCCAAATATAATATATTCAAACATCATTGCATTTATTATAAAGACATTTAGTCTACATATCTTGATCGTAATCAATAGATTCCGCAATTTCATATAACAACTTTGTAAGATAAATTGTCAGTTTTCATGTCGTTCTCAACATAGTAATTTACTGAAATTTGCAAGAAAGTAAATAGTATAATTGTTTTCAAAAGGAGGGATGTAACATAACCCCCCACCCATCCCCACACACGGCGTATAATTGATTGGGTTTACCAAGTTTATCCAGCATCAGAGTCAGATTGAGAGCCCCGGTCCTCTTCAGTCTAGGTATAGATCTATAAAGGGCCTGTAGGGGTAGAGGTAGTAGTGTGGATCAAGATCCATACCCCTTTCATATTGATATCGAGTAGGAGATTCACTAAGGTTTACCTTAACCCTTTGTTCTGAGTCCATTTCCTCCGTCGCTACTGGATGCGTACCAGTCTGGGGAGCCAAGTTGTGTTCATTTGTGCTCCCGCACTGGATAGGGGGTGTTTGGCGATGTGTAAACATTGTCTGCTAATCGCCCTCACGATTCCTTCCTTATGCTTAATTTTGATCCGACCCCATCTGCCCCTCCCCCTGCTCCTTCCCCCTCCCTACAACCCATTTATACCATAATAATAGCCCCCCCTTTAAGTTTTAGGGTCAGGGCCCCCAACCCGAGCTATAATGGTTTCTTGGGGACCCCCCCACCATACATAGTTGGGGTTAGGTGGGAGGCCCCTAAATGCCCCCCACCCTGGGCTATAATTGTTCTTAGAGGTGGGTGGGAGATATAGTTCCAGAAAAAAAATGAGCCCCCCACCCAGCCCGGGCGAATAGTAGGGGCCCCCCACTCGGCCCCTTTGGTAGGGGGATATATAGGGTGGGAGGAATAATATAAAAGGAGGCCTTGGGTTGGTTGGGAGATTCAAGTTTGAGGGGCCTACCTTGAGCTAGTTGGTGTTAACTACTTCCTTTAGGTCTAGCTCGGGAGCAGAAGCAGAAGCAAGGGAGCCCTGGGACCCGCCATTGATTGAAGTATACCCTAACCACTTGCGTGTCTTGCGGTAGCTAGATCCTATGCTCTAACTGTTGGGGTGACTGTTCAAGCTGCACAGGGGGGCCCCATGAGAGGATTTACCCTTCAGCCAGTCGATAGGGAATACCTCGCCCCATAGCATTTGTGTTCTCCGTTCGACGACCCCGAGACCTGACGAGTCCGCCACTCGAGCGCACCAAAGACAAAGGTGGTCGGTTGACCCCGTAGCAATTTCAGGAGCGTTGTGGCCTATTTACCACCTAGATAAACCCCCATCCAATCAAGATACCTGGCTAGTTTGGTTGAAGTTCCAGTACAAAGTTCTATCCAAATACACCACATACATGGGAGAGAAGCCCGCAGCATACCTTCTTTGCTCAGTCTGTATCCAGGTGACCCGAGGATGGAGGGACCTCGAACCAGTAGTTGTTTCCCCAGTCTGTATAGCAGTGTTTCATCCCCCTGTTCTAGCCCCACATCTAGTAGTGGAGTGGGGAGCATCAAAAGTGATTTATCTAGTTAATGAACTAGTTTCCATTTGGAAGCAGGACCCGGGAGCATATCTAGATGCAGGGATAGGGCACAGGCAGGGATAGAGGTAGTAGGAATAGATAAAGGTGGCCTTCATTTTTGCATAGTTTCATATCCAATTCTGGAGCTGAAGGAAGCAATAGTAGGGGCACTCCCATGAGGGGTATGGACAATGGCCGAAGCAGCAGTAGTTTTTGGGTAGCGATCCGAGGCGGCAGAGGCATAAGCTATAGTGATGGAGGGGGCAGATATATTGAATCAGGATAGGAACCCAGAAGTTGACCTCATTTACTCAGCAGTGGAGGTGGAGGCAGGAGCAATGGGAAATGGCGGGGGGAACAGTAGCACAACCAATAGCTGCGGGGGCAGAGGCTCCTCAAGCAACGGAGCCATATGAAACAGTGACTAAGGCTATGGGAGCGGGGGTCATAGTGGGATAACGGATGGCATCGAGAGTAAAGGCCAAAGCATCAGAGGTGGAGGGAGAAGCATAGATAGTGGTTGGAGATTGAGTCATAGGTCTACCCAACCGAGTTCTAGTTCCCACTATGAAGATAGCGAAGGAATTATATAAAAGAGGGGGTCGACCGACCTCGTTTCTCTAAATTATTTAGCTAACCCAGTGCCAGTTACAGATCAGGACTCAGTATATCGAGATCTAACTATTAGCTAGAGATCAAGTTGACCTAGTCGACCAGTTGATCGAGTTTATTTTATGTGAGCAGTTGATCCAGGATGAGTAGTTCCACCATCATGGGCAAGGGGAGCATCAGTAGCATCATATCTAGTCAGAGATGGAGATTCAACAATATATAGAAAGGGCTTCTTCTATATTTTATTCTGATTCGGTTGATCTAGTCCAGAAGTTGATGGAGCTGTTGATGGTTGAACAGTCAAAGATATGCCAAGGGAACACTCCTACTTATGCCACAGAGATAATCCACCCACTCTGGGAACCCTTGGAAGAGAGGTCTGGGGAACCATGTGGGCGGGCTAGGCAGGGATGGGATGCTGCATTGATGGAGGGATTCATGTTGGGGGACCGCACTAGCGATGTGATGGCAGGTGAAACACATTGGGATGATCCAAGCTAGGCAAAGGCAAGCTCCTAAACACCACAACCCCCAACCGCACTCCTTGTGATTGTAAGTTACAAGTATTGGATTTCGTAGACTGGAGTTACAGAGGAAGGTTGTAGAAGATAAGGATTTTAGATCTCTGAAGAAAAGCATTACCTGGACAAGCGTTCTAGTGCTAGTGTCCTCTAAGGTTACAGACATAGAAATCATTGTGACAATGACAATCAGCATCTGAAGAAGTCCCAACATCCTGAAAATACCCTACCTTGGACAAGGGGACTAGTGCCAGTGTCCTCCGCATCTTCTGTGATAGAAACGGATAGACAATGATCATAAGTGTTGAGAGAAGTCCTGAATTCCCTGAAGAAAACACCACATTGGACTAGGGCGTGAGTGTCAGTGTCCCTAAATATTTCGTATCATTAACTTCAAAAAATGGTGAGTAACTAATCCTTGTCTACTATCTTGGTCTGCGATCATTTGTCGTAATTTATCCATTTGCTTCTGATTTTGCATAATTAGGGTTTTGAGTATATTTGGGCATTGAAGTAATACATTAATTGATATTTTTTGAGTTTCCATGATGTTACGAGTGACACCCAACCTGTAGGTGAATCCTCTTGCAAAAGGTGTGATTCAACTCGGTTGAAATGTCCTTGAATGTTTGTAGTAAAAGGAAGATTTAACCCACACATCCATTGAAATTGAAAACCCCTCCTTTTTACTCCTAAACAAACCCTTTGCTAGATTCTATGGAAATTTTTCTTGGATCCAGCAACTTACTATGAAACCCTTCCTTTTAGATCTCAGCTCTATCCTAATTATGGGCATCTGCAAAGGAAATGCTCTCGCTTCACTAAGGCATCAGCTGCAACTAATGGTTCTTCCAACTCTAGTCCTAAGAATGATAAAGGGAAGGCTCCTTTTGTTGTTGGGGTTGCAGACAAGGAGGGATTTACTCTAGTTAAGCCACGTAATAGGGGAAGAGGTCTTAAGAGAACCCTCAAGGATAGAGAAATTAATGGGGTCTTTAATCAGTTTGATGCTTTGGAGGACTTAGTTCATGAGGAGGGAATTCTAGTGGAGATACCTTTTGGGGTTGGGTCTTTGGGGGTAGCCTTGTCAGAGGAAAAAGAAAATGATACTGTAAATTTTCCTCTGGTGGGTGTGCAGGATGGTCAATTGGCTATGGAGTTATCCTCCTAGTTACCGATTGTTTTAGAATCAAATGAGGCTTTAGTTATGAAAGATGTGGGTGCTCTAGCTGATCCAACTCCTTCACAAGTGAAGGAGGCTTTGGATGTAGGTGTTACATTGTAAAATGTCCCCCTAGGACTTTTACCTCCTAAGTTTAGTTCCCAGGTCCTTTAGATTTAATCATGCATGTTCATTTTAACTCCTAATGCAAAATCCCTGGAAACCCATGTCATATGGGGCTAAGGGGACATTGTTGAACTTGATTTTGCTTGAAAATGGGGCCTAGGGCTTTGGCACTCATGGCCTAGCCCTGCCTTATTTGGTTGGGACCTAAATTTTAAATGTCGATTATGTGATCGTTAAAAGGTTTCGTTGCCGACATCGTAAGTTTGAATTATGAAATCTGTAGCGAGAATGCATATATAAGCATGTTTAAGGTTTCATTTGCAAACTAGAAGCTGATTACAAACTTTTGGTGAACTTATGATTTTAGAGAATTCAAATCATTCATTGTTGCAGAGCATACTTGTCTTGTTATTGCGTTTGTTATGCGGATTTAGCTTCATCTTCTCATGTGTTGAAGGATTTTCATCTACATGCGAGCTACACCTCCGAGGTTATATCTATTTGTGTTAAATCAATCATTTATCAATTTGTTTTTTCGTCTATCTCGTAGGGATACACAATCTTTATGCCATTCTGGGGCTTGACTGAGGCAAGCTCCTAAACACCACAACCCCCAACCCCATTCCTTATGATTGCAGCTAACAAGTGTCATATTTTTTGGAGTGGAGTTGCAAGAGGCTGTGACAGAGTGTGGAGATTCTGTATCAGAAGGAAAAAGCAATGCCTGGGCTTAGGCACCTGCCCTGAAGCCCTCCAGATTTGTAGACCTCAAAACCTATGTGACAGTGGTGAAGAGTAGCGAACATTTTCTAGAAATCCTTGAAGAAGTCGCCACCTTGGGCTTGGGTACCTACCCTTTAGACCCTGACTTTTCCAAATCTTGAATATCAAAACCTAATATGTATCTACTCTGAATATTACATCTCTATGTGCGAGCATTTGTTGGGATTCATCCGTTTATTTATGATTTTACATAATTAGGGTTTTAAGCATAATCGAGCATTAAATTAATACATTAATCAACAATTTCTTAATTTCCCTATCATTACAAGTGACAACCAACCTATAGGTGAATCCTCTTGCAAAATTTGTGATTCAACTTAGTTAAATGTCCTTGAATGTTAGTGGTGAAAGGAGCATATAATCAAACAATCAATCAATCCCATCTTCCCTCTTTTCTTACTAAAAATTTTGGTGAACCTGTGTTTTCTGAGCATTGCATCTTGTTGACTATTATACATTAGACTTGCATTCATACATATTGTTTTACATCATTTTACATCTATAGATCTTGAAAATTTTTGAAAAAAATTTCATTCTAAGGCTCGCATTAGGTCATAATTTGCATTAATTTCATTACATTTCATCAAATCTCTAATTTTTACATCAAATATGATATAAATTACATAAATTCATAATACTACAATCTTTGCATTGCATTTTCATGTTAAAATTGCTAGGGTTTGATTGAAATTTTTTTATTTTTCTCATAACCTAGTGATTTCAAAAACTAGGGTTTGTACCTAAAATCTTGTTTCAAATTTTACTACTTATATTAGGCACTCATTCAAATCTAATTTTGTTTGTAGTGTTGCATTCTTGTGTGTTTTTGCATTCATATCTCAAAAATTTGCACTTACATTTAGCTAATTTCAACAAAAACTAGCATTTTCACTCAATCATCCTTAAAATTACACTTGCATTGAGCATTGTAGGACTTTAAAATCATTTTCAGATCTGAGCTGAGTTTTTCTGCATAAGCCTCCTCTTAATAATAGTGTAGGAAATTGTTCTTCTACCTTATCTTCCTTATAGGATTTATGGGTCTAATAAATTCAATTTCCCATTTGTGAAAAGGTGTTTGTACTAATATAGGAAATGGTGGCATATCATCTAATGTGGTGGGACTTCCTATCCTCTAAGACACATCACCCATCCTCACATATTAACTTGTCATCCTTGAACAATGTGGGCCACCATAATCCTGCCAACATCACTTTATTGTTGTTCGCTCATTGGAGTTATGCCCTTCTAATATCCCCTCATGGGCATATCTTAAGATGTTTTCCCATTCATGTTGAAGCACTACTCTCCTTATAATATCACCTCTTCCTATAATATGTAATTCTCCTTCAATTAAGATGTATGATAGTGACCACTGCAATAGTTTATTCCTTTCATTTTTGGAGATGATCTCTAGGAATTGGCCTATGGATAGTAACTGTGCTACTTCAGTGAGCTCCTCTAGTACTACATTTACTCTAAATAAATTTAAGCTACTCAATTCATCATCAAAATTCTAAAAGAGTAACACCATCTACAAATTTTACCTGTATCACTAGCATATTCATCAAGTATTTTAATTGCTTGTGGTTGGTAAAGAAATTTTTTAGTGCATAAACCTTTGTTAGAGCCTTTGTTGTTGCATAATTCATTAAGAAACACTAGAGTTGGAGCCTTTGTTATCTAATTTTTAAGTGTATCAAATTCCTCCTAGAGTTGTTCTATCCATTGAAATGTTTTATAGTTTTCTGACTATTCAAGAGGTGGTAGATTCAAAATTATTTCTACCTTCAATGGGTCTACCGTCAAGCCTTGCCTACATATAATGTGACCATGAAATGTTCCAAATGGTATCACAAATAAACATTTCTTAAGATTGGATGAGATTTAAAAGCTTTTGTATCTTTCTAGCATCGTGTGGAGTACTTGTACGTGATCTTTAATCAGTCTGTACTAAATACTACAAGTGCATTTTTCAAGCCAAATGGCATCACCTTGTACATAAAAGACCTCCATTTGGTTACAAATGTTGTTTTAGGTTGATCTTCTTCTTGAAGCCATTGGTGAACGATTAGAGCTCCCTGCTAGCTATAAAACTAAGACTTCCTCTGTGAACAAACTACGGAAGGGATCATGGATGCAAGCCTTATTTAAATCCCTAAAGTCAATGCAAATCCTCATCTCACTTTTTTCTTATATTGCACAACCATAGGGCCAATCCATTAGCATCTCCTATCGACTTGATTATATCAGTTGCCAACATATCATCCAAGTTTGCTTTGACTATTGTCTTCATGTTAGGGTTTAATATATATGTTCTTTTCCTCTTTGGTTTTGTACCTTCTTTTAATTGAATTTTCATCATTCTAGATCCCTCCTTAATGCCTCTACGATTAGTAAATGCGTGGGGAAATATTTCTTCATATTTTTTATCAATATTTCCAAAATTTGCATGACTTGTCTCTCTTCAATTGCTACCTTGAGTATTTTCACATACTGAAGGAAAAACAAGATTGCATTCACAGAGGCTTGAAGGATAGCAAAGGTACTTAAGGTTAAACTTTCTCTTGATGCCAAGGTTGATGATTCTATTTATTATGAGGATGTTTGATGCGGAAGATTTAGTTGAAATCTCTCCTCTTGCTAAGTTCGATAAATGTAATAAGTGCAAATGTGATCATGGGGATTCAATAGGCCCTGTGTAATTTTCCCTACCACCTTGTTGTTTTCAATATTGGATGATGCTCTTGTAATTTCTATGATGGTAGGGTTTTCCTATAAGGTTTACAATCTTAGAGGAAGGTCATATCTCCCACTTTAAATGACCTCTGTATGCGGTTTTGATTTATATATATTTTTTGTTGATTCTGAGATTGTTGGAGGTGTTCTTTGAGTGATCTCAATATGTCATAATTATACTTCACTAAGTCACTATCTATTGACACCGGGATATCTATGAATATTGAATAAGTAAAGGTTAATGCATCATAACCATAAAATACAATGGATAGAGACATAGCGATGGACATGTGGTGGGTAGTGTTGTATCATAGTTTCTCAAGTAGCCTTCAACCTAATTATTCACTATTTCTACTTGTCCATCTATTTGTGGATGTTAGCTTGTGGAAAGAATGAGTTTTATCTAGGCCAAATAAAATAATTCTTACAAAAAGGATCTAAACAATCTACTATCTTTATCACTAATGATATTTTTATGTAATCCATTGGCCTAAACACTTCTCTGAATAAGAAATCTACCACCTAATGTGCTTTGAAATATGAAGGAATGAAAAAGAAGTGTGCATACATAGTTAGCCCCTCCATAAAGTGATTGAGAACATCCTTCTTTAGGCCCTTCCATGAAAACCTTTCCCTAATTTTCCTATAGGTCTTGTATAATCTTATGTGATTTTCTAACGATGCATCATGAAAAACCCTTAAAATCTTCTCCTTCATTCAGGATTCAAGAACTAGGAAGATTCTATTTGTATAGAGAATGAGATCATATGCTACTACAAATAAATCTTGTCTCACATCCCCATCTAAGAGATCAGTAGAAAATGTATTTTTTACTTATTCTGCCATAATAGAGATCTTCCAATTAGTAGAACTAGTAGTAGAAATAGAGTAGGCTTCCTAGAAAGAGCATGAGCAAAGTTATGTTCTTTTTTTCCTTTCATGTACAATGTGGTTTAGGAAAGGGCCATGCTATGGGGTCTTAGGACAACTTTGAAATAGAATTGGAAGCATCTCAGAGTGGAGGGAGATTATGAGATCATTATTAATTATACGAAGAAGTAAAGTTACATCTCATGTATGTTGTATACTCTTCTTTTAGAGGCTAAGGAACTAGTGAAAAGATTTTAAGATATCTCTTTTGATCATATTAGAAGAGAAGAAAGGGGAACTCAATAGTAGATTTGGTAGCCAATCAAGGAGTAAATTAGAGGATAACCCATGGTAAGACCCATAAGACCTAGAAGGAAAAGTTTCCAAATAAGACCCTTGGACTTGTTAAGGAGTAAAAAGTGTCCACATGTCTTTTTACCTCCTTGTTTGGCTCCTAGGTCCCTTAATTGCATTATATCTTCAAAACATTTCTCCTGATGTAGAATTGCCCGACACCAAGATGGAATTTGAATGTGGGCCACTTGATTTAGCTTATCCTAGACATAAACAGGACTAAAGGACCTGGGTGGTACTGCCCAGGTCCCTCCCTTTAGGTTGGATCAAATTCAAATTTACTGGTGTGAGCCTTGGGCGTAATTTAATAAAAACCACCTGAAATAACATAAAATATAATATTAAAATATATATATATATATATATATATATATATATATATATATATATATATATTCTATACATTTAGTTCTCCTCAATTTTTTTCCAGCTTCTTATGTTAAATTGAAGACCAAATTCCTTGTATTAAACTCAATAAACTAACATTGGGGGTGATTTTGTTGAAAAATTATTGCTCAAACAAAGAGCTGATGTTAAAGAGTTACGCCTAGTATGTAATATAAGGAACCCTAAAGTCAATAATATCATACAGACGAACACTCATTTTCATTTTTTATTTATGCCTGCAAAAATATCATACATGACGTCCCTCCATTGAAGCATTAAATATTGCTCCTTCAATGCGCTGCTCTTTATTTTCTTGACTTTTGTATTCATTTTTTTATCCCTTTTTTTTGCACTCTTATTATTTTTTATTACTTCTTGTAGAGTAACAATCTTCTTGATATTTTTGTCCAAGAAAGATAAGGGGTTGAGCACCACCAAGGGTTTTCAATGTTTAGTTAGACTTCCCTTTTGCTCAAAAGGAATGGGGAAGGTCTACATGCAAGCTTCTATTAGGTGTTTTAGGTTTGAGTACTTACTTTTTTAAAACTCAACATTTTGGTTCACTAAGACTAAGATTAGTATAAAGCTAAGAGCTTGGCTTCAATTTAAACTTATTGGTAAATTTCAAGAGGAATGATTGGCGATAAAGATGATCATAAAGAATCTTAAAGGGTCAACCTATATCTAAGCAACCTTAGACTCCTTAGATAAAAATCAAAAAGAGCATGTCACTCACTAATGCATGGTGGAACAAAATGAAGAATGCAAATTTTGTTTTTTCTTTATTCAAATTTTGTACTTTTTTATAGATTTTTTGGATTTTGACATTTTATGATTTTATGGAGTTTCTAATACTTAAGTCTTCACCTTCCATTGTGCATAAGAGGTAAGCATCATTTTTTACATCTTCCTTAACTACGTGTGGACTTATATAATTTGGTCTAAACTTCACTTGGAAGTATTTGCAAGGACACACAAAGACTTGGTATAAAAATGTCTTTGAACTCAGTGAGAAGTTTTGTGCACTCATATATTTCATTGTTTGATAATTTGCCCCTAGCCTTGTCATTTTTTGTTCTTGTAAAGTTTCATCAGTTTTGAAATTTTGTGGGGCAATTTGAATTGATGATGACATTTAATCATCTTCTATTCACATTTTCCATATGTGGGGTTGGTCATATTGCCACACGATTCTCTTTACCTACATGTGGACTTTACTATTCCATGGATTTCATATTTCACCAACCATATGTATGCCTTGGCTATGGCAAACACCAAAGGTTGCACATCGGCACCCCACCTAGTAGGCACCAAGTTGAAGTAAACAAAGTGAGGCAAAGTTGTGGAAGTTTGGATGCTTAATAATCGTATACCAATGCATCAAGAGATTTGTCCATGTCACCAATAATATATTTTTTATCTTTATTTCCATTTCTTAACACAAACTAACTTCGTGTTGTCATAAATATATACCTTTCAAACAAGAGCAAGCATGCCTTTATGATATAATTCCAATAATTTTTTATTCTAATGTGTAGGAACAAAAAAAAAACAAGAAAAAAACTCATTGGAGGCTCATTTGGTAGAAGCAAAGGAAATTGGGGATCACATTCCAAATAAAATTTAAGTTGTTACAAAACATGTTTTCAATTGATTATAAACAAATATGTAAAACAAGCATTTCATATGCATTTCAAAACTATATTTCAAAATTTTAAATTAAATAGCACTTTGGGACATTTGTTTCTTACAATTATTAAAATAATATAACAAATAAAAGTAATACTATGAAAATAATATTCTATACACCAAAAAAAATAAATAAATTAATGCACGTATTTGAAATATTACTTTATAAAATAAAAATAATGTATCTTCTATGCACAAATTGAATTATACTATGTAACATTGTAATTGATATAATATTCTATTGGCCTAACCCTTGCACCTTCAATTGGTTGAGTCAAACAATTTTCTTATGACAATTATCCATTCAAAGGTGCCCTTAAAATACCATGACATATCTTAGTATAAGTAAAATTATATATAAACCAAATATAAAATTTGACAGTTTGTCCAAAATCTCTCCTTTCATGTGATACATCTTTTTAAAATGTTGATTGTAATTTACAGAAAAAATGCCTTAATAGAACCATACGACCATCAAATTTAAGCCTTGGGCCTAACAATTGCACCTCCTTTGGTTGCAAGTGCTAGTAATACTATTATTGATATATGGTTAGGACTAAGAAGTAGGATTTCATGTACTCTGTCATTTCTTTTTTAAGGGATTACTCCAACTGTGGTGAGTTTCTATTTTAATATTGGAAAAAATCTAATTTGAGAGTGCTTCTGGATTCAACTATGTATGTTTTTGTTTCAACGTTTTGAATCATACTCAATGATCCGTCATCAGGAAGAGGAGAGTTGAAGATTAGATGGTAGAATTGAGCTTTATAAAGCAGTTAGAGTAAGAAATGAATGAAAAATGAAGGGCATGAGGTGAGGAGAGAAAAATAAAAATAAAACAAAAAACAAGAGAGGAGAAAGATACGAGAAAATTAGTGATAAAAACAGGGCATTGGAGCAACCATACAAACACACAAACCAACAAAAGCTAAAATTTTAAAATTACTAATACTAATACAAGTACAAATATATAAATACATACAGAAGCACATGTAAATGCATATAAGAAAATATTTAATTTAAACCTATAAATACATATATCCCCACACCCCAAGTATAATATACTATATTAAAAAGACAAATAAATGGAAAAAATACAAACAACTAAATAAAACAAACCTTTAGTAGGCATGAGTTTTCCACAATCCATGAATTAAGTATAGAGAGTGCTTCTGGATTAAACTGTGTATGCTTTTGCAAAACAAACCTTTGTAAAACAATTAAAGTCAAGACCTAAATATACATAAAATAATAAGGGATGAGGAAAAAAGGCGCAAACACATTTATATACATGAACAACCAAATGTATAAAATTTGCAAACAAGTGAAAGAAGCAAACAAGAAAACAAAAAGATAAGACCCCTATCTACTGCATTAGGCAAAACCAAACCTATAAAAAGGAGAACGCCACGACTAAGAATGAAAATTTTAATCCGGCATAAACAAAAAATGCCCACACACATATTAACCTAGACATAACAACAAAAATAAATCAGATGATATATAATACAAATAGAAAAATAAACAAATACACAACAAAAATGTATGTAGATATATGATACAATATTAATTATATTATATGTATAAATATATTGTATAGAAAACCAAAACAAATAAAAATATACAAGTGTAGGTATATATATATATATAAATTTATGTATGAAGTGTATACAAATACCTATACCTATATATAAATGTAAGTAACGGTGTGTATATATATATGTGTGGAGGTTAGGGTTAGGTTTTGTGCGTGATGAGCGAGTGAAGAAGAGGAAGGAGGTGAGGGTGGCAAAGGGAAGGTTAGGGTTAGGTTTTGATGGCAGAGGGAAAAGCTATCGTTGCAAGCTTGACGTTATACCTATTGCAGGGCCAAACATTTTTACAAGTAGCGGAGTGCGGTGGATATGTCAGTGTTTCGAAAGTGTTACGCCATCATCTGCAACAAACAGAATGGCCGCGAATGTCGTAGCAGAAATGGAGGCTGCAGATCGATGGCGTTACGCTTTTGAAACAGGACATATCCACGGCCCCACGCTGCTCCTATTCCTTCGTTGCCCTTTAATGAGAGCAATGCCTTCAACAAATGACCTTCACGCTCATGCGGTGGAATATGTCTCAATCTCAAATTGATGCGTCCAACACTTCAATCTTGTTAAATCAGGTTTTGTTTTGTCAGAAAATTTGCTTAAATTTCTATATTTTAAGACTAGCTGAAAATGTGGTCACTTGCACTAAATTTTCTGACCCTCCATGGAAGGTATGTTGGAGAGGTGGGTTCTTTGCCTTTTTTCGTTTTTGTATATGCATCACACACCCACATTACAACAATGTTCCTATCTAGTATGTTTTACTGTGACTGAATCAGATTTTCAGTTGTTAATATTGATAGCCAACTTGGATGAACCTCTGGAGATCCCTGTGTTGTATGATTGGGTTATGTTGTTGGTCTCTATCAAAGGTGATATTTGGATCATGAAAGGTGAAGTATTCAATTTAGACTCCAATGCATGCAACATGTATTAACACAGTGCTTGTTTTGTATGTAGTCTAGGACTGCAGGAATTTTGGTGGACTTCTTAGAGCCATTTTCTGTATATGACAATGTCAGATGGGTGTTATTATCACCCACATTTTATAAATAGCCAATTACGTAATTGTAACTGTTAAAGTTTTAATCATCTAGCACATTCCTACAAAGGTTCAAAAATTTATCCTGGCAAATATTGGTATCATATCAAACATTGTAGTTCTGTCTACTGTTTGCTTTGCAGCTGTGTTTGTGTTTTCTTTTGTTTGTTTTCTGAGACAATGGTTGACACAGTTAGTGGGTTTGTGTTTGAGCCCTAAGTTGGTTGGATCCCTTGCTGGAGAATTTAGCCCTAACCTTTGGACTTGGGTGTCATTATAAGCACGCGTTAGCATTTGAGCCCTAAGCCTACATATTCAAAATATTAAGTAGATGGCATACCACTCTACGTTCAATTCAGTTCATAAAGAATCTCAACCTACAACTTCAATATGGGTTCTGGCCACGGGAAAGTTTAGGGGCTCTTCATCCCTAAATAGGGATTGTTTTGGTAATCTTTGTCCCAAATCAATAGTCCAATCAGTAAACATCATGTATAAACTTCCTTTAGATTTAAAATTTTAGTAAAAGTTCTTAGCCAATTTGTTGCAAGTTTGCATGGATTCATTGGAATTTTTTAATCATTGTTATCTTATCTATGTAATATATGTTTTGATGATTTTCCAACTAATGAAAATTATGTCTAATATGGGATTTTATATAATCTTCTTTGGATTTAATCCAATGGTAAATTGTACTCAATATTTAGGAACCAGTTACCTTTACAATTGCTTACAATTGTTTCCTTTTGACATTGCTGGTGATTCATCTCACTTGAGTTGCCTTTGTTGACTAGCATAACATTTTTTTGTGTGTGTATTTTGATATAGAAATTTTTGTGGGTATGATAGGTTAGGTTGGAACAAAAGAATGTATGGTGCTAAGCATTTTATCTATTTGCAAGAACTAAAGTGTCTTATCTGAAAATATTCAACATTGTGGTTTGTGCATTTGGATGGATAATCTAGATACTATCTTAGACCTATGTAAATATAGGTCTAAAATGGTAGAAAGGAGAGAAAAAGTCTCCTCGTGAGATTTTGAAGCAATAAAATGTAAAAACTAAGTTCTATGACAACATCAAGACAATGGTTGCTTCATTTCACTTCACTTCACAGGCTCTTTCATTCCTCGTCTATCCAAATTGCCAAGGCTGACATATTTCTTTAGTTTTGGTGAAGTAAGATTTCTTTATGCTTTTGGATTGGATTTTGAAGAGTTAGTATCTATCACTACTTTATTAGATCAACTTGGTGACACGAGGTACACATGTTGACCTTTTGATCTTGTGCATGTTGTAGCATAGAAAATACCCTATAATTTACAAGTGTATCTTTTTATTGAACCTTTTCTTGTTTGTAATTTGTAAGATTTTCATTTGGTGAATAAAATGAAAGCCAATGATACCATTCATTATTTCTCATATTTTTAGACTTCAAATCATAAATTATTAGTAGAAACCCAAATTCATGGAAATGCAATCAAGACTTCAATGAAACCATAGCCAACCCCCAATCAATCACCCTCCTAGTCCTCTAGAAACCATTTCCCCAAATGACACAAACACTTGACACCATTAAAACACAATGGTCACACATCACATTCACTTTCCAATGCACATCATAAACCAAGATCTCACAAATGCAACATATGGTCTGATGCACTAATAATGGGTCTTAAAGAATGCAACATTAATTCCAATCATGGTCAATCATCCAACAAACATAAAGTGAATCTATCTCAACAATGCAGAACAATATTATTCTAACTACTAGTAGCAATTACTAATATGATCAAATGATATAAGTGTCCATGAGTATCAATATTTTAACTAATAATTCTCAAGACTTATTTTAATTTCATTTAATTAAAATAATTGCGAACAACATGCAAATGAATACAAATTAAACACAACAATTATTTACACTATTTACACTTATGTAGATTTCATTTATAATCTAAACAATTTTATAAATACTATTAAATATAACTATATAAGCAAGGCTAAAAGCCTATAATATTAGAATGCTATAAATATCTTACACTAGTTAGAATCACAAGATACAAAACCTGAAGCTACAATGAAAGAACCTTGTTCTAAGTTTAGCTTGAGAGGAAAGAAATATAGAAAAACAAAACATTCCTATAGATCTAATATCTTCATCAAATCTACCACACTTTTAACCACATGAATATGATAGGATCAGCACAAAATGAATTTGTTGAGAAGGCTTTAGAAGCTACCAACAATGCAAAATGTGAAAGCATAGACAGGGCACATAGACTAATTGGTAGAATGCCTCAAAGAGAGTCATGTGATGGAAAGCAATGATCATAGGATATGCACAAAATGAATTTGTTGAAAAATCTCAAAAGAACCTAGTTTGAAAATATAGAGTTATTGGTTGCGCAACTAATTGTTTTAACAGAGACGAAATGGGTGAGAGGTAGACAGTCACAAAATATTCATATCTCAAAAATGACAAACTGGGTATGACTAATTTTCAGATATGATTTAGATATTCAGGTCATGCACCATATATAAAACAATTAGAAAAACTCAGTTCTTAAAATAAAGTTATGGCTAACGCAACAGATTGCTAAAATAGAGACGAAATGGGTGAGAGGTAGACAGTCACAAAATATTCATATCTCAAAAATGAGAAACTGGGTATCACTAATTTTTTGATACGATTTAGGTATTCAAGTTGTACACCATGTTTAAAACAATTAGACAAACCCAGTTTGTAAAAATAAAGTCATGGCTAACACAGTAGACTACTAAAACAGAGACGAAATGGGTGAGAGGTAGACAGTCAAAAAATATTCATATCTCAAAAATGAAAAACTGGGTATGGCTGATCTTTGGATATGATTTAGATATCTAGGTCGTACACCATATATCAAAAAATTAAAGAAACCCAGTTTGCAAAAATAAGGTTAGGGCTAACGCAATAGACCGGGTTCAGAAAATGTAGAAGAAAATTCACAGAATATTTCACTAAATCTAATGCAACAATAAATCAGTTTCATATCTTAGTCCATACTTGGAATATTGCTTCAATCACATCTTCACAAATTTCCTAGCTCGCATCCATTTTTCCCCAAGTCTGTTCTTCTGGAAACTATGGTTTATGGTGCCAAAAGAAAAATGAAAACTTCCTGAGAGAGAGAGAGATCCCCAAAACATAAAACATATCCTCCATTTGAAATGCACGCTCCTCCTCAAATTATGTCTTGAGATTTCAAAAATAAAGTTGAGCATGCATAACCACCCCCATAATTTCTTCTAGAAGATTCTCTTTTTTTTTACTTTCTTACAATTTGCTATTTTTAACCAAACAATAATATTATTGTTTGTTGTAATGGGACCTTATGTCATCTCCGTTCAATAGTTTCCATTGGGATTAAGGCACACACAGACTTGTCAATTCAAGTGGAGTTGATGCCTCATACCTGCAACCTACAGCAACCAAAAAATGGTCGAACATATAGATGTATATATAATCATACAATCAAACACACCGTGAAAGGAAATCGCAGCATAGCAGGGTACTCACGCATGAGTAATGCGACACTGTTCCTCTCACAAACACACGTCAAACAAGTAACCACATCATGCATAATAATTAGTATCTAATTGACTAGATAAGAAACATCATCAGATAATCATGTGATGCACATAATAAGATTGATCAACATAATCAATTAAGTCCATAAAGTTGTCATACCATATTCATAACTTAAGTAAATATCAGTGTTGCAACAAAGATTATCAATAAAACATACTAACTGTCATATGAAACAACATGAGGATAATCAGGAATGTCACCAACATGAATGTAGTATCTACCAACATCATATAACATACAACATCAACTGTCTAACATACCCTAAATATTCTTATTATTTTACCTTCACTTTCATGCTCCTTAGCTAGACCACCTGCACATCCAAGGTGAGAATGGAGGGGCACTACACCCACCTTAAAGTGATCGCTCCTACTTTCCGGTAGTAATCACATTTAAGGTAACGTTGAAAACACATGAGGGAACAAGAGCTTTCGCAAAGCCCATGCCCCAAAGTGAGACATGCTTACAATTGCCGAATTATTCCCAACAATCACAATAGAAACACATCAATATCATTTGTTAAGAACCATTAATCAACAATATGCATATATACGAATGATCACGGAGATCAAAACAAACTTCGGTTAGAGAATCTAAGCTAAAATAACAACCAAATCAATATAGAAATAAGGCAACATGTCTTTCAAACAAACTAAGGCTATACTTACGAATTTGGAACCGAGTATAGCCATGAGGTTATACTTCAGTTATCTCATAACCGAGTGTAACTACAAGGTGAGACAAAAGCATTCCAAAGTGCATAGCAACATATTTAGAGTATTGCAAAGGTTTGTTACAACAATTTCACAGCACAATACATGATCACATCATGACACAAAGTGATTCTACTAGTCAAACATCAATAAAAAATTATCCCTCTCTTCATATATGGACTAGGTCCATTTTCTTGTTTTCTTGTTTTAGGGATGCACGATCCTTATCAAAAGTGTATATTTGTTGTCATCATCTGTTGACTAATAGAGCCACAAATACAATAGAAGAATGAAATCATGAAAAATGAGAGAGGAGACAAAAGTGACATAGGACCACAACGTGGAAGGATGCCCCCAAATCACCCTCCACAACATTATGCCCCCAAGGCACCATAAACAACAATTGCAACAAGAGAATGTACAAGAATAGAGAAACAAATAGAAGGAATGTCACAGCGTATGCGATCCCCTTGTATCCTTCACCTTACAAGAGTATCAAGGGTCATCCAAGGAGACCTAAACAAACATTTAACACCACACATGAGAACACAACACAACAACATATATATACCTAAGAGGAGGCCAAACTTGCGAGCATCTTGGAGAGTTGCTCCATCAAATGTGGTGGAATGGGTGAGAAATTCATACCTGCAGTCGCGTGGTGCTTGATTCACAAGATTTTGTATGTTTGAAATCTTTTGATGCTTGTGGGTAGGTGAATCATTACCTTTTTCGATAGACTTTGATGACTCGTGCATTGTTCTTTTTCTTTCTTTGTTTAAGCATTCTCCTACATGGATAACTTTTTCAGGGTTATCCTTCTCCATCAAGACGTCAACAATCTTTTTATTAAGTAAAGTACTGCGGTCCAGGAGATTAGAGGAGGATGATGATTTCGTGGGATCTTTGTTAGATGCCAAGGTATCATTTGATGAATAAGTGTTTCTCTCAAAATATGCTTCTACATTTAAATAATAGGAAAAACCACGATTGTAATGATAACGGGGCCAATTGTCATAAGCTCCCATGAATTCGGCTAATGTTTCATATGTTGAAAAAGTATCTAATGGGACATTTCCTAGTGGACAGTCTATGTCTATCATCTCAGGATATATTGAATTGATTGTTGGACTTGTTGATATTGTGTTAACATTAAGAGTAGGATGATGGTAAGCTTTGGTAGGCTTCAAAGGATAGTATCCAATACTAGTTGAAGAGCTATGTGTAACAACTTCTAAGGGTACTTTGATTCCTTGTTGTTTTATGCCACAACCATTACCTACGTAGTTACAATTTTTGTAAAGGATTTGAAATCCATGACCATAGAGAGACACCATCTCTTTATAAGAAGGCGAGGCCTCATATGTCTCATATTTTGTAGTGTAAATAAGAGTATTGTCTTTATTTGTTACTAAAGAGACTTTAGGTTCCTTAGTATTTCCAAAGATTTTTTGGATGAGATCGAGGCAACTTTTGATGTTTCAGGGTTAGCAAGTTTATATTACCTCATAAAGCCATGAGTAAAATCTAATGAACCCCAATCGTCACCAAGAAGTGCATTCGATGGTGATTTAGAATCTTGCACAACATTATCTGTGGCAAGATGTATTTATGAATCAACTTTTAAGTTATCGAGAGGTTTCTAAATGATAGCTTATTTTTGCACCTCAGCTTGTAAACAACTTTCCAGATTCGGGTCCACTTCAATGGTTTGAAGTTTATTTGTACAAATAAACTTTATTGATCAATGAAGGGTAGACGAAACTACCCCCATGGCATGAATCCATAGTCTACCAAGAATGATATTATATGAAAGCGCACTCGGCATGACATGGATAAGGGTAGATAATGTCATAGATCTAGCCTTTACGATTAAAGTTATGGTACCCAGTGATTGTCTACCAATGTTATCAAAGCCACAAATGTTAAGTTTATCCGATTTTATTAAAGATGTGTGAATCTTGATTTTATGTAGCAAATCAATGCCACAAACATTGAGACCCGATCCATTGTCAATCATAGTTCTCTTTATCAACTTTTTATTTATTATGACAAGATTACAAGAGGGTCATATTGGTTTTGAACTTCAATTGATGGTAATTCGTGTTGTTGAAACAAAATATCTATTTTTGTTGCATGCATATAGTCTAACAAAGTTGCTACATCATTTGGCTTAACAATAGGTGGTACAATCACCTTTTGTAAAGCTTCTTGGAGCATTATGTGGTATGAAAGAGATGTTTGTATGAGTTCCCATAGAGAGATCTTAGCAGGAGTAGCACAAAGCTGCTTAACAAGGTCATAATCTTGACCAACATTATGAGTAAGACAAGGTGGTTGAGGAAGCATAGGTTGAGAAGTTGGTAAAGTGATCGAAATGTTTGACTGTTGTTTACTTTGTTTATTATTTCATGTATTGTATGTGTGAGCAACCACATTGTCGTTGGGTTGTTGTGACACATTTTGATACACTTTGATTTTGACTTGTTATATGCTTAGCGTAGTTATAAATGTAACGAAGAGGTCAAGAAGAATTTAGAAGATCTCTTATAGTGAGCACCAGTTTCATTTTTTCTTGGGGCACATGCGAGAATGCAGGTGGACAATTATTTTCGGTTTCACAGGGTGTTCTTGAGATCTTGGAACATAAATTGTGTTTACTAATCTTTGAAGGAACGATGGTTTTGGAGTCGCAGTGGAATGTTCCATAGAGATAAATTCATAAAGGGCTTCATCTAGCATATCAGAATCATCACTACTAAATGACTCATCATATGCATGAAAGTTTTGTAAAAAGAGATCAAACATTGTGACATATTCTACTTTATCCAAGGCTTGAAATTCACAATGTCCAATTGTAAAAAGTATGAATTTTGGAATCAAGGATGTGAAATTATGCAAGATTACTATGAAAAATCAAATTTCATGAATGTTTGATGCAACTAATGCATGAGAATTTTTAAAACCCTAATGCAAAATTTTACCAAAATGCAAGCTTTTTGAAGGCCTAAATATGCACCTTTTTCAAAATTATGCAAGATTTTCAAATGAATATTGATAAATATGTAATAAATCAATGCAAGATCTTATTTGAATAGTCAATAAGATGTAAATGCTTGAAGCTACTTGTTCACAAAAATGTTTAGTATGAAAAAGGATAATGACAATAACTAGAATATGAACTAGATCAAACTCTTTTCAATATAACATTCAAGGAAAAGGTTGAGCCAAATCACTACCAAATGAAGGAGAACTTAGCTACTGACCTTGAACTCCTATATATTATGGATAAGATTTAACTTAGTCTTTTTCTCAAAACCCTAGGATAACAATGCATTAAAACCCTATTTTTACAAAGATTTGCTTATAATGGAGAATATACGACAGAAACCTAGAAACTGATTGCACAGGGATAATTAGGGGAATGATAAAACCTATCTCCAAAAAGAAGAGGTACCAGAGGACCTCGGTGGTACCACCCATGTCTTGACTGAAGGAATTAGCCGAAGGTGCAAATTGGAAAGTTGCTTTGAATGTTGTCTTGATGCTAGATCCAAACCCAGAAAAGGTAGAAGGACAAAGGTGGTTCCAACCACTTCCTTGATGAGGGAATATCCTTAAACTATCTTCAAATCCTGAAACCTTGATCTGTATTTAGTCTTCCTATAGCTCTGTATTTTCTAAATCTCACTCCTGTAACCTGCACATAAGAAGATAAAAGAGGGTTTGGGGGTTATGGTGTTTAGGGGCTTGCCTCGGTCAAATCCCAGAATAGCATTCAAGCTTCCCAACACCATTTGATTAATAGAGAGTGCTTACCCTCGTGGGGCACAGGATGAAAACAATGATAATGTGATGATTGAAATGATGAGAAACAAACAATGATATCACCTATGTGATGCGCCCTTAGAATGATGAAGATCCTTCAACTCCTAAGGAAGGATAGATGATAGCTTCATATCTGCAACAAATCACAAATATGCTCTATAATCACAATGACTGCTCTTGATGCTCTTTACTTCAAATTTTCAAGTTAGCTATCTCCATCTAGGTTAATAATGAACTCAAAAACACACTTATATATGCTCTCCCCCTTACAATTGACAATTCAAACCAAAAGAGGCAACAAGGAGAAACCTCTAGAGAGGTGTACGGCCGACATACATTTGAATTTGATCCAACCTAAAGGGAGGGACCTGGGCTGTACCACCTTGGTCCTTTAGCCCTGTTTATGTCTAGGATAAGCTAAATCAAGTGGTCCACATTCAAATTCCATCTTGATGTCGGGCAATTCTGCATCGGGAGAAACGTTTTGAATATATAATGCAATTAAGGGACCTAGGAGCCAAACAAGGAGGTAAAAAGACATGTGGGCACTTTTTACTCCCTAACAAGTCCAAGGGTCTTATTTGGAAACTTTTCATTCTAGGTCTTATGGGTCTTACCATGGGTTATCCTCTAATTTACTCCTTGATTGGCTACCAAATCTACTAATAAGTTCCCCTTTCTTTTCCTCTAATATGATCAAAAGAGATATCTTAAAAAAATTTCACTAGTTCCTTAGCCTCTAAAAGAAGAGTATCCAACATACATGAGATGTAACTTTGCTTCTTCATATAATTAATAATGATCTCATAATCTCCCTCCACTCTAAGATGCTTCCAATTCTATTTCATAGTTGTCCTTAGGCCCCACAGCATGGCCCTTTCCTAAACCACATTGTACATGAAAGGAAAAAAGAATATAACTTTGCTCATGCTCTTTCTAGGAAGCCTACTCTATTTCTACTTCTACTAGTTCTACTGATTAGAAGATCTCTATTATGGCAGAATAAGTTAAAAATGCATTTTCTACTGATCTCTTAGATGGGGATGTGAGACAAGATTGATTTGTAGTAGCATATGGTCTCATTCTCTATAAAAATAGAATCTTCCTAGTTCTTGAATCCTGAATGAAGGAGAAGATTTTAAGGGGTTTTCATGATGCATCGTTAGAAAAACACATAAGATTATACAAGATCTATAGGAAAATTAGGGAAAGGTTTTCATGGAAGGGCCTAAAGAAGGATGTTCTCAATCACTTTATGGAGGGGCTAACTATGTATGCACAATTCTTTTTCATTCCTTCATATTTCAAAGCACATTGGGTGGTAGATTTCTTATTCAGAGATGTTTAGGCCAATGGATTACATAAAAATATCGTTAGTGATAAAGATAGTAGATTTTTTAGATCCTTTTTGTAAGAATTATTTTATTTGGCTGGGATAAAACTCACTCTTTCCACAAGCTATCATCGACAAATAGATGGACAAGTAGAAATAGTGAATAATTAGGTTGAAGGCTACTTGAGAAACTATGATACAACACTACCCACCACATGTCCATCAGTATATCTCCATCCATTGTATTTTATGGTTATGATGCATTAACCTTCACTAATTCAATATTCATAGATATCCCGGTGTCAATAGATAGTGACTTAGTGAAGTATAATTATGACATATTGAGATCACTCAAAGAACACATCCAACAAGTTCAGAATCAACAAAAAAATATATGCAAATCAAAAATGCATAGATAGGTCATTTAAAGTGGGAGATATGACCTTCCTCTAAGATTGCAAATGTTATATGCAAACCCCCATCAAAATTAGTGGAATTGAAAATCTCAAACAATGCTTCGATTTCCCTTACAAGATCTTGAGAAGAGCTAGTGAAGTTGCATCTAAGTTGAATTACTAGAATATAGTAGGATTCATAATTTTGTCCATGTGTCTCACCTCACGAGATCCCTTGGACAACATATCACACTACTGGTGGATTTTCCACCATTGGATGATGACCCTACCATCATAGAAATCACAAGAGCATCATCCAATATTGAAAAGAGAGTAAACAATAAGGTGGTAGGGAAAATCACACAGGCCCTATTGAATCCCCATGATCACATTTGCACTTATTACATTTATTGAACTTAGCAAGGGAGAGGGATTTCAACTAAATCTTCCACATCAAACATCCTCATAATAAATAGAATCATCAACCTTGGCATAAAGAGAAAGTTTGACCTTAAGTACCTTGGCTATCATTCAAGCCTCTGTGCATGCAACTTGTTGTTCCTTCAGTATGTGAAAATACTCGAGGTAGCAATTGAAGAAAGACAAGTCATGCAAATTTTGGAAATATTGATAGAAATATGAAGAAATATTTCCCCACACATTTACTAATCTTAGAGGCATTAAGGAGGGATCTAGGATGATGAAAATTCAATTAAAAGAAGGTACAAAACCAAAGAGTAAAAGATCATATGTATTAAACTCTAACATGAAGACAAGAGTCAAAGCAAAGTTGGATGATATGTTGCAACTGATATAATCAAGTACATAGAAGATGCTAAATGGATTGGCCGTATGGTTGTGCAACATAAGAAAAAAGTGAGATGAGGATTTGCATTGACTTTAGTGAACTAAATAAGGCTTGTATCCATGATTCCATAGATTTCTTAGTCTTATGGATGTCATTAAAAGCTTTCATTTTATTTCATTTCAATTGAAGGGCTCCTTCATCTTTCCATACACATGTCCCCATGTTCTCTCCATTAGTTTCTCTATAACCATTGCTTTATTTTCTCTTATATTGTCCTTAGTAATATTTGGGCATTATACTCATGGGATCAACCCTGCAATTATAGACTTGGCCCTTTCATATTCAAATTTTGGCCAACTTCTACCTATTCAATTACACAATATTCAATTTGCTAATGTATGAATCCCAACATTAAAAAAAAAAACAAAATATGAATCACCTAAGAAGGTTCAAAATTTAAAATACACATTGGGTTATGACTTGCATGTGTGACACCATTCAAAAATTGATTTATATTCACTCCTTTGAGCCACCAAGTCTAGGGCCTAAGTGTGAGAATATTCACTATTTTTGTATCCTCATGCTTGGAGACATGTCAATAAATAAAAGTTGATTACATATAAATTCCCATTGTTTATAGCATAGACTGGAATTAGTTTTCAATTTAAAATATCATTAACACTTGTAAGGAGTGGGTTCATGTGCAAGTTGAAACACACACTGTGTATTTCAACCTGCAATTTTCTTCATCAACATTCTACTATGTAAAGTATTTGTTCTTTTAATGTACAAATCCTAACATTTAAGAGAGAAAAATATGAATAACAACAATGATAAGGGTGAAAGCAAGAAGATGAGTATAGATTTCGTGGAAGTGTTCCGCATATGGAAAATTTCAGTTGGAACGAGAGCTCGAGCCTAAATGGGTGCCCATTTAGAAACGGGCACCCGTTGTGAAATGGATGCTAGTAAATGGAATGGGTACGTACCCATTTGAAAACAGGTACTCATTTTTGAAAAGTATATATATTTTTTTAAAAATAGGCATGTGGCTTCATTTTAACAGCCATAGGCCGTGAAACAGTAGGAGAGGAGATACCAAGAATGGGTACCCACATCACCTGACCCCACCGCCTACCTCCAAAACCTCGTCACCTCCTCCAGATCAGCTATCAGCTGTCCCAAGTTGGTTGCCCATAATTTTCTATTGTTTTTCATTGTTTTTTGTTTTGTTTTTGTTGCTTTTTATTATTTTTCACAATCTCAAATTATAAATGTTAAACCCTAAACTAAAAACACTAAACCCTAATTCATAAACCGTAAACCCTAATTCATAAACACTAAACCCTATTTCATAAACTACCTAGGTCTTATAGAACTTCTAGGGTTTCTTTTATATAAGCTTAACAATAAATCTTTAGCAATGATATTTCAAAATCATTTGAAATTTCTATATAGACCTCAAGAACTACTTATACACTATAGCCATGTTCTTAGTCTTCATGGATTTCAATGTTCATGATGAGTCACATAGTCCTAAAACCATTTGTAAAACTCTTTTCATGAGGGCTTAGAACATACAAACACCTTCTATATATTAAATTTGATGGACACTTGTATAAGAATATAAAATTTAGACAATTGTCATAGGTTAGTCCTATGGGTTAAAGAGTCAGGGAGCTATGAGAATGCCCACATTCATATGACATAAGGTATAATAGAAACTTATCAAGTTTTAAGGATTGTCATACCTACCACTAAGAATGTCAAAGTTACCCTAGGAAAACAACTAACTCATATCACTTCATAACATTTTATCAAGTTTAAGGATTGTCATAACAACCACTAAGACTGTCAAATTTACCCTAGGAAAACAACTAACTCATGTCACTTGATAACCTAGAGGGTTGTTATCTAAGGTCAATTAGGATCACTTAACAAATGTCAAGACCCAAATCATCTAATAAGATTGTCATTAGGATGGGGAACAAAGAAGATAGTCATAACATGATAAGGTAGTTACCAAGGTCCTAACAAAGTTCATTGCACCATAATCTAAATCTTAACACTGCCTCAACATTTATATGACCCAGAAGGACTGTCACATCTAGCAAATCTAATCTCTTGTCCTTGCTATGGACTATTATGCATGATCATCCAAAGTGGTTGTCACTAGAAGAACAGGACCATAGGACTACCACAATAAGGATATAGTTGTGTTGCTCACAACAAGAGAGGACAATCATCCAAAACTAAGAAGAGAAGAAAATTAACAATTAAGAGACTATCATTAACGGTTGTCATGAGCATGTTAATGGACAATTAGTTTTCATATTAGTCATAACACTATCCTATTATTTACACAAAAGAAGATATAGCAATGAGAGGATAGTCATTGGAAAACCTATCTCAGTCCTAGAGTCAAGCACAGTCCCATCACACCACTAGATCTACCCCTTCCAAGGGACAAGCATTTCAACCATACAATCAAAAGAAAATGATATGTATCCTACAAACACAATCATTTGGTCATGTTGTAATCCTCTCTCCAAACTATGCAGGATCAGAATGGTGTTTGGATGAGCTCCACTTGGTGTCTGGTAGGTGAAATCAGCAGGTGAGACTACTCCTTAGACAGTGCAAGACGACTGAACGGATATCACCCATTCATTTTATTCCTTGCTTTTCTCACTCTTTCACCATTTCTTCACATGTGTTGTTCTCCTTCCAGCTATTTTTTTGGTGGGTACTCTCCTGAGGTGCCAAAATGGCTAGAAATGTTGTCTCGTGCCATAAAAAAATCACGCTAGAAAATTTTCTAAACTCGTCGGTTGTTCTCACGCCGGGGAAAATACCGTGTCAGAAAAATAAATATAGGGAATGTAATTTTTTGGTATGTGTTTTGGAACACAAAAGAGAGTGATATATTTTGCAAAGCCCCATTAAGAATGTTTTGGGAATTTTGTACTGCAGTATTGTATTGGTACATTCTCCTTATTAAAAACTCCCTTAATATTATCACCTAAAATTTTGAATTTGGATTAGTTACTTTCCACCTACATTAAATGTTATCAATAACTATGTAATAGAACTAATAGCATTTAAAATCATTTTAGACATGCAAATGATGATTAATTATCACCTTTGCAATTAGAAGTGTTTATGTTGACACTAGAGTTTGCAACACTCATAACCTTATAGCAACTAAAAAGGTTTCACAAAACAAAGAGAACTAGAGACAACTAAAATCATTATCATAAATAAAACATAAATTAAAATAAAATAAAAACATTGATATATCATCACCATGAATGGTCATGTCCTTTGTGAGAACTCCAATTCCTTTTGAGAGATGAGTATCACAATTCATTGAAGTCTTTATTGTATTTCCATGAATTTGGGTTTCTACTAATAATTTATGATTCGAAGTCTAAAAATATGAGAAATAATGAATTGTATCATTGGCTTTCATTTTATTCACCAAATGAAAATCTTACAAATTACAAACAAGAAAAGGTTCAATAAAAGATACACTTGCAAATTATAGGGTATTTTCTATGCTATAGCACGCACAAAACCAAAAGGTCAACATGTATACCTCGTGTCACCAAGTTGATCTAATAAAGTAGTGATAGATACTAACTCTTCAAAATCCAATCCAAAAGCATAAAGAAATCTTGCTTCACCAAAACTAAAGAAATATGTCAGCCTTGGCAATTCAGATAAAGACAAGAGGAATGAAAGAGCCTCTAAAGTGAAGTGAAATGAAGCAACCATTGCCTTGAAGTTGTCATAGAACTTAGTTTTTACATTTTATTGCTTCACAATTTCCCGAGGAGACTTTTTCTCTCCTTTCTATCATTTTAGACCTATATTTACATGGGTCTAAGATAGTGTCTAGATTATCAATCCAAATGCACAAACCACAATGTTGAATATTTTCAGATAAGACACTCTAGTTCTTGCAAATAGATAAAATGCTTATCACCATACATTCTTGTGTTCCAACCTAACCTATTATACCTACAAAAATCTCTATATCAAAAAACACACCAAAAAAAAATTTTATGCTAGTCAACAAAGGCAACTCAAGTGAGATGAATCACGAGCAATATCAAAGGGAAACAATTGTAAGCAATTGTAAAGGTGACTGTTTCCTAAATATTGAGTACAATTTACACTTGGATTGAATCCAAAGGGGATTATATAAAATCAAATATTAGACATAATTTTCATTAGTTGGAAAATCATCAAAACATGTATTACATAGATAATGTAACAATGATTAAAAAAAATCCAATCAATCCATGCGAGCTTCAACAAATTGGCTCAAAACTTTTACTGAAATTTTAAATTTAAAGGAAGTTTATACATAATGTTTACTGATTGGACTATTGATTTGGGACAAAGATTACCAAAACAATCCCTATTTAGGGATGAAGAGACCCTAAACTTTCCCGTGGCCAGAACCCATATTGAAGTTGTAGGTTAAGATTCTTTAAGAACTGAATTGAGCATAGAGTGGTATGCCATCTACTTAATATTTTGAAAATGTAGGCTTAGGGCTCAAATGCTAACCCGTGCTTATAATGACACCCAAATCCAAAGGTTGGGGTTAAATTCTCCAGCAAGGGATCCAACCAACTTAGGGCTCAAACACAAACCCACTAACTGTGTCAACCATCGTCTCGGAAAACAAACAAAAGAAAACACAAACACAGCTGCAAAGCAAACAGTAGACAGAACTACAATGTTCTATATGATATCAATATTTGCCAGGATAAATTTTTGAACCTTGGTAGGAATGTGCTAGATGATTAAAACTTTAACAGTTACAATTACGTAATTGGCTATTTATAAAATATGGGTGATAATAACACCCATCTGACATTGTCATATACAGAAGATGGCTCTAAGAAGTCCACCAAAATTCCTGCAGTCCTAGACTACATACAAAACAAGCACCGTGTTAATACATGTTGCATGCATTGCAGTCAAAATTGAATACTTTCATCTTTCATGATCCAAATATTACCTGTGATAGAGAGACCAACAACATAACCAAATCATACAACACAGGGACCACCAGAGGTTCATCCAAGTTGGCTATCAATATTAACTACTGAAAATATACTTGATAGAAACATTGTTGTAATGTGGGTGTGCGATGCATATACAAAAACGAGGAAAGGCAAAGAACCCACGTCTCCAACCTCCCTTCCATGGAGGGTCAGAAAATTTAGTGCAAGTGACCACATTTTTAGCTAGTCTTAAAATATAGAAATTTAAGCAAATTTTCTGACAAAACAAAACCTGATTTAACAAGATTGAAATGTCGGACGCATGAGTTTGAGATTGAGACATATTCCACCGCATGAGCGTGAAGGTCATTTGTTGAAGGCATTGCTCTCATTAAAGGGCAACGAAGGAATAGGAGCAGCGTGGGGCCGTGGATATGTCGTGTTTCAAAACCGTAACGCCATCGATCTGAAGCCTCCATTTCTGCTACGACATTCGCGGCCATTCTGTTTGTTGCAGATGATGGCGAAACACTTTCAAAACACTGACATATCCACCGCACTCCGCTGCTTGTAAAAATTTTTGGCCCTGCAATAGGTATAACATCAAGTTTGCAACGATAGCTTTTCCCTCTGCCATCAAAACCTAACTCTAATGCTACCGTCCCCTCCTTCCTCTTCTCCACTCGCTCATCACGCACAAAACCTAACCCTAACCTCCACATATATATATATATACACGTGGACACACTTAATACATTTGTATTTTTTTATTTGTTTTAGTTTTCTATGCGATATATGTATACATATAATATAATTAATATTGTATCATACATCTACATATATTTTTGTTGTGTATTTGTTTATTTTTCTGTTTGTTGTTTTCTTTTCTTTTTGTAGGGTGCACTCCTCTCACACACATATGTATATCTATATATATTTATGTATTGGTTCTTTATATACTTAATACTTATATTAATAAATACTAGTATAGGTGTGTATTTTTAGTTTCTGCCAAAGAAACTATAGGCGAGGCCTGTTCCTAACTAGGTATTAATAACTTTTGAGAACTAAATATATTTTTCTATTTAGAAAATATTTACCTATTGCTATTGTATAGATGCAAATATTTTAACAAAACATATTTGAAAAATTATTTTTATTCAATCTAATTGGCAGAAAACTTTCACCCGATAAGGGCAATTATTGTGGATCATCAACGTTTAAATTATAAATTTTTGTATGAATACTGGAAATAGTTTCATGCATTGCTTTCATTTTCTCAAAAAATTGTGCAAATATAACATATGCGTTAAACTCCTTAGGCAACCATTCTTCATATTTTTTTATGTTCTTGATACCCAAACATTATAGAATCTAAGGCCATGACTATTTTCAAATGAATTTGTTTTGTTTATAGGCTGCTATTCCACTTGAAGTTGTGCAAATATTGTTGGCAAAAAAGTCAGCATCCCCCTTCGGGATTCGTGACATGGCTTAACCGCCTCCCGTTGGTCTTTATCTGGGATGGTAGCGGTTTCCTAAGAGGTGCGCCTTTTGGGAGAAACGGCCAGCTCAACTCCCTACAAGTGGTATCAGAGCCGGGTCACGGGTTCCAATCCCCTCGGATAATGCTGAGGGGGGGGATTGTTGGAAAAATAGTCAGCATCCCCCTTCGGGATTCGTGACATGGCTTATACCATCTTTTCAGATAATGCATTTAGGGCATATGTTTATCGGGCTTCATGCCTATAATACTTATTTTTTCTTCTATTTTACTTAATGGAATTCTAATTCTAGCTATTCTTCCATGCATAGAAGGATTTTCCTTTCATGTTTCCTTTAGATTCTAATGGGATGAGAATATTATTTTTTGGCCTCTGCCTATGTTTCTACCAAACTTTGTATGTATCATATTGTTTTCTAGAAACACATTTCTTATTGGTGTTTATTCCATTTCTAAAGTTTTTTCTGGATGTTTTCTCTAGCTCTGAGATGACCTAAAAGGAACTATTACCATTAACAAAACTGATAATATACACATCATTTTGTTTTATGGATATCTTTATATTTTTTTAATTTTCTCCGACACTCAATAGTAATTCAAGTTGGCTTTTTGCTATTCTTGTTGAATGCAAAAATCTAGTAAGCCAAGCTAGCAACTCTATTTGCAGAAATGGTCTATATTTTGAATCTATTTTATCATTCTACTATTTCTTTTAGAGGCATTTTTAAAAAGATCCTGAAATTTCTATTAGTCAAATCTAAGCCAACTATTTTTTGACGTTTATTTAAAAATTTACCCTAAAGTAACTATTGTTAATATGTCCATAAAATGTACAACCTTTTAAAATTTATTTAAAATCAGGTTTTTCTTTTACCCTAACCTATAATGCACAATCTAAATAGCTAATATTTTCACATTTACTTTAAACTTAAGTTTTACCCTAACCTGTAATGCACAAACTGAATTAGCTAATTTATTCAAATTTATTTTCGAGTTACAGCTTTAAACCTAGTAACATAAATATGGTTGAATTATGAATAAAATGCAAAATCGAAACCACTATCTATTTCACATTTACTTTAAAATTTTACCCTAAGGCCCATATTTCTAAATTGGCAATAAAATGAACAAATTGTAGAGATGATATTTTAACATTTACCTTTAAATTTTTGTTCTAAATTTTTATCTTCCAAGTAAATATTATTAAATTATCCATAAAATGCAAAATCTAAACCACTATGTATTTCTCATTTACTTTAAAATTTTACCTTACTATAAATATTCCCAGATTTTCATCAATAAAATTTTACCCAAATATAAATATTTCAGAAATTTCAATAAAATACACAAACTAAATAGATAATCTTTTCACATTTACTTTTAATTATAATTTTAATCCCAAAAAATAAATTTAATTAAATTATTAACAAAATGCAGAACCTAAACCACTGTTTTTTTAATTATCTATAAAATGTACAACCTGAACATCTGATCTTTAAGCTTTACTTTAAAATTACAGTTTTAACCCTAACATAAAAACACGTTAAACTTTTTTCATATTTTCTTTTTCATCTTACCCTAACACAAATATTGTTAAATTAACCATAAAATGCACAATCTAAACATATTTATTTAAAAATTTCCAAAACTACAATTTGAGTCATTTTGTGAAAATTATGGTATTAAGGTGCAAAGAACAGTTCCTTATACTCTTCAACAAAATGGGGGGGATGAACAAATGAATAGAACTATTTTAGAAATGGGGTTTGGTTGTTTCTTGTGCTGCATATATTGTGAATAGAATTCCCACTAAAGCCCTCCCAAATATCACCCCCGAAGAAGCTTGGAGTGGTAGAAAGCCCCACATTAGGTATTTTAAAGTATTTGGATGCATTGCTTGGGCACACGTTCCTGATGAAAAGAGGAAAAAGTTAGAACCAAAGAGTCATAAGTGTTTGTTTGTGGGTTATAGTGAAGAATCAAAGGCTTATAGGTTATATGATTTGACAACAAGAAAGGTCTTTGTTAGTAGAGATGTAAAGTTTGATGAGCTTTTGCAACTTATTCCCACTTCCTCTCACTCTACAATAGCCAATGTTTCTAATTTTTCAGATATTTTAGAAAGAAATGAAGCCAATATTGATGAGGATGAAGTGAGCACTACTGATGATGATAATACTATTGAAAATAAAACTACTAATGCTTGTAATCAGCCATTTTTTGCAGGTAGTGATGATGAAGAAGGTGATATTTCAGCTAGACAAAAGACAAGGAATGTTGAAGAAATATATAGACAAGGCTCAAAGATCCAAGGAGGGAATGGTAGTGCTCTCATGGCCAAAGTATTACAAGTAAATGACCCAATCTCATATGAGCAAGCTAGATGAAAGAAAGAATGGGAGAAATCCATAAAAGAGGAATATGATGCATTGATAGAGAATAACACTTGGGAACTTGTACCCCGTCCCCAAGGTAAGAATGTTATTGGTTGCAAATGGGTTTACAAAAAAAAATTTAAATCAGATGGTGCTATAGAAAAAATCAAGGCTAGATTGGTTGCTAAGGGGATCAATCAAAAAGAGGGTGTTGATTATGAAGAAACATTTTCTCCTGTCATTAAAGTGAATATAGTTAGAATTATTTTTTCTTTGGCTACAATTCTTGGGTGACATATTCATCAAATGGATGTCAAAAAAACTTTCTTAAATGGAGATTTATATGAAGAAATATATATGGATCAACCACCAGGTTTTGTAGATCAGCAACATCCTAATCTTGTTTGCAGATTATAGAAGTCACTTAATAGTCTTAAACAAGCGCCACGAGCATGGAACGAGAAGATTGACAGGTATTTTCAGCTTCATGTATTTAAGAGATGTAAGTCAGATCCAAATCTTTATGTGAAAAAAGTTCAAGATGATATTCTTCTTGTTGCAATTTAAGTAGATGATTTACTCATTACTGGACCGAATATTGCATTAATCAATGATTTAAAAGCAGATCTTAAGAGGACATTTCATATGAGTGATTTGGGTGAACTAAACTATTTTCTTGGATTACAAGTTTGTAGATTACATGATGGATTGTTCATCTCACAATCAAAATATGCTCTGGGCCTTTTAGAAAAGTTTAACATGCTTGAATGCAAGCCAGCATCTACCTCATTTCAATTCAGAGTCAAGCTTACTAAAGAATGTACTTCCAACAGTGTAGATGCCACTTTATATAGACAGCTTGTTGGTAGCTTGGTTTATGTAACTCATACTAGACCAGATATTTATTTTGCAGTCAATCTAGTATCTAGATTTATGCAGGCACCTAAACAAAGTCATTGGTTGGCTGTTAAGAGAATTTTATGATACATCCATGGAACCATACACTTTGGAATCTACTATGGCTATAAGTATTCAATTTCTTTGGTTGGATTTACCAACTCAAATTGGGGTGGTGATATAGATGATCAAAAATCTACTGGTGGTTATGTTTTCAATCTTGGATCAGGCCATATTACATGGAGCAGCAAAAAAACAAATAACTACATCATTACCTTCATGTGTAGCAGAATATAGAGAAGCAAAAGAAGTAGGCAAGGAAGTAGTTTGGATTCGGAATCTTCTATTTGAGATTGGTTTTCTATAAAGTTCAGCCGACACTGTGTATTGTGACAATCAAAGTACCATACAAGTTGCCAACAATCCAGTTTTTCATGCTAAAACAAAGCATATTGAGATAGATGTTCGCTACATTCAGGATCTTGTTTAAGCATCTATTGTCAATCTTCAATTTTGTCCAAGTGAAGAACAAGTAGCTGATATATTCACTAAGAGTATGATTGAAGCCAAATTCTTAAAATTAAGAGGAATGTTTGGTATGTTAGAGGTGAACATTAAGGGGGGATAGTAGTATAATGTTCCCCTCCTTTGCATTTGCCCTCTCCTTTGTATTCTCTTTGTATTATTCTAGCCAATCTTAAGGGGGGATGTTAGGGATAGTTAAGATTGTCTAGAAAAGGACAAAATATTTCTAGAAGTCTTCCAAAAAATATTCCAGGTTATCTAGAAAGGAAGAAGCTTCCAGCTTTTTTAGAAAAGAACTTTCCAAGGAGAAGCTTCCAACTGTTCTAGAAAGGAACATTGTAGGATTTTAGAGTTATCTAGAAAGCCAAAAGCTTCCAGGCTCCAAAGCTTCTGTAGCTATATATATGTGATTAGAGACAGTTGCTGGATATAGCATTTTAGATGTAATGCAATCTAGATAAATATATTTCTAAGTTATTTAACTCTATTTTGCCCTGTTTTCTCTTAGTCTATTATTGTCGTTCTATTTTTTATTGTCTTGGGGCTGTTTTTTACATGGAAATCCAGAATTTATTTATTGCTAGAAGAGAATGGTATCAAGGAATATGTGACCACTATTGTACCTGTACCTACAGATGCAACACAGCGCTTAACATATAAGAATGAAGATGCCAAGGCGAGGAGGATGATTCTTAATGGTGTTAAGGATCATATTCTTTCGCATATTGTAGAGTTATATACAGAGAAGACAATGTGGGACGCCATTCTAAATCTGTACCAGAATGCTACCATTAACTGGAAGCTGATTCTCAGAGAAAAGTTAAGGAATACCCCGATGAACAAGGGAGAAGACGTTACAAGTTACCTCGCCAGGCTTAGACTTGTTAAGGATGAGTTGACAGCTATTGGAGATAAACCAAATGATGACAAGCTAGTACGAATAGCCCTGAATGGGTTTACTAAGTAGTGGGATGTCTTTGTTCAAGTTATTAATGGACGAGACACCTTATCAAGTTGGGATCGACTATGGAGTGACTTCACTTAGGAGAAGCTTAGACTAAGTCTTGTCAATGGAACTAGCAGTAATAGTTAGAAAAGTGATTTGGAATAGGAAAACGTTACCCTAGCAAGAAAAATGAAAGTGAAGAAGGGGTCTGGCAAAGGATCAAATCCAAAAAGTGAGAAGAAGAAGGACTTATCTAAGATCAAATGCTATGGCTGTCACGAGTTTGGCCATTATGTTAGTGACTGCCCACAAAGGAAGAAAAATGAAAAGAAAGGGAAGAAGCAGACGGTAACTTCAGCAAATGTAGAAGAGCTTTCTAGTAGAATGGAGGATGAGTTTGTGCTCATAGCTTGCCTAACTAGCTCAACCTCACAGGGTGTTTGGTATATAGACAGTGGGGCATCATTTCATATGACAGGAGTTAGGGAGTACTTCTCCAGCTACAAGGAGGAGAAAATCAAATTCCAGATTCAGATGGGGAACTAGTCCAAGTGCAATCCAGTTGGGATAAGGACTATTCTATTTCAGAGGGAGAATGGCAAGCCTATTTCCATTCATGATGTGTTAAATGTGCCAGGCTTGGGCATGAATCTAATTTCCATATCTATCCTTCAGGATAAAGGCTACAATGTACTCTTTAGAGGGGCGCATGTGTTAATCAAGCATAAGGATTGGAAATCACCCATAGCTATTGGAGTTAGGAGCAGTTGACTTTATAGGTTGTAATTTGATACTCCTAATGCACTAGTGAGTAGCAATAATCCTAGAGATCAAGAAGAGCTATGGGATAGGAGGATGGGCCATATACATCATAGAGCATTTAAATTGCTTCATGAGATAGTGACAGGTGTTCCAGAGGTGAGCACAGAGCATGATGATGTATGTCAGGGATGTGTGTTGGGGAAGTTTGCGAAAGCAGCTTTTCCAAGGAGTGACACCAGATCCAAGGGGGTTCTTGATCTAGTAAATTTAGATATATGTGGACCAATGTCAATGAAGTCTCTTAGAGGATATGAGTACTCTGTTACTTTTAATGATGATTTCTCCAAGAAGACCTAAATATACTTCTTGAAGACCAAGGATGAGGTCTTCAGTCACTTCTAGGAGTTCAAAGCTCTTGTGGAGAATTCGACAGGTAGGAAGGCAAAGGTTCTTCGGTCAGACAATGGAGGTGAGTACAAAGGGAAAGAGTTCCAAGAGTTCTGTACCATGGAAGGAATCAAGAGAGAGTGGATTGTTCCTTACAACCCACAGTAGAATGGGGTTGCTGAGAGGGAGAATTATTCTCTATCGGAGGTAGCAAGGGCTATATTGTATGACCAAGATATGCCACGTTACTTATGGGCAAAGGCATGCAGTACAGCAGTATACATATAGAATAGGGTTCCACATAAGGTATTAGGCAGGATGACACCAGAGGAGGCATTCTCAAGGAAGAAGCCAGATGTCAGTCACTTCAGGATATTTGGGAGTTTGGCATTTTGTCACATTCCAGGGCCTACAAATTCCAAGTTAGATCAGATTACAGAGAGAGGGTACTTTGTGGGGTACAGTGAGACCTCAAAGGCATATCAATTATTTATTCCAGGGACCAGGAGGATTATAGTTAGGCGTGATGTCAAATTCATGGAGGACAAGGCATATAGGAGGTCCAGAGATTTGCCAGCAGATGATCAGAATGAGCAGCCAAAAGAAGCTCCAAGGATTGTTCAACCAAAACAAGGGCAGCGAAGCACCAGTACATTTACTAGTACAAGCATAGGCTTAGGTGTTGAGAGTTTGCAGAGTATGGAGCAACAGATACAACAAATCCAAGAGATGCATCAAGAAGATATGGAGTTTGATATTTCATCCTCTATAGTTCACAGGAGGAACCATGAGGTTTAATAGACACATAGGGATACTCAGGAGTTTGTGGGAGCTCCTAGGATGAGTAGTAGATAGCAGAAACAACCAGCCAGGTATAATGACTGTGGCATTGGTTATTCAGTTGGTAGATAACGAGCCTTCCAACTATCAGGAGACTATACAATAACAGGTGTGGCAAGATGTGATGGTTGAGGAATATACCTCAATAGTGCAAAATGATGTGTGGGAGGTTGTACCTAGACCGATAGATAGGGCAGTGGTTGGATCACATTGGATCTATAAGATTAAGCACGGTGCAGATGGTAGCATCAAGAAATACAAGACAAGGTTCGTGGCCAAGGGGTTCTCTCAGAAGGAGGGAATAGACTATGAGAAGACATTCACTCCAGTGGCCAGGTATACTTCTATACGAGCCGTAATCTCACTTGCAGCACATATGGGATGGCAGATCCATCAAATGGATGTCAAGATGACATTTCTTAATGGTGAATTGGTAGAGGAGGTATACATAGAACAACCAGAGGGCTTTGTAACACACAGCAGTGAAACCCACATGTGCAAATTGAAGAGAGCTTTGTATGGACTCAAGCAGGCTCCTAGGGCATAGTATGAGTGCATTGATAGATACTGCATTGAAATCTTGAAGAGGTTTGAGATGCAGGATTGTAGAGCCATGTCTACACCTATGATCACGAATTGGAAGAAGGTAGACTCATCCAAGGAAAAGGATGTAGACCCCACCTTATACAGGAAGTTGATTGGATCTCTCATGTATTTGGTCAACACTAGGCTAGATATATCCTTTGCAGTAAACTCTCTTAGTCAATTTATGGTTGAGCCGAAGAGAGTGCATTGGACAGCGGTAAAGCATGTGTTGCAGTATTTGTGTGGTAAAATTAAGTATGGGATTAGATATGCTCAAGGTGATGGTATCAGATTGATAGGCGATACTAATGCAGATTGGGCAAGTAGTACAGTGGATAGGAAAAGCACTTCAGGGTGCTGCTTTAGTTTGGGATCAGGAGTTGTCTCTTGGTACAGTAGGAAGTAAAACTTTGTGGCTCTAAGTTCTGCAAAAGCAGAATACATATCAGCTAGCATGGCAACATGTGAGGCTATATGGCTTCAGAAGTTGTTGGTAGCCTTGTTTGGTCAGAGGGTTAAGACTATGGTGATACACTATGACAATCAAAGTTGCATCAGATTATTTGAGAATCCAGTGTTTCACGATACGTCTAAGCATATAGACATTAGGTGTCATTTCATCAAGGATTGTGTACAGTGGAGGATTGTTCAACTATAGTATATACCTACAGATCAGCAGGTAGTAGACATTTTGACAAAGGCATTAGGGAAGACGAAATTCATCTTCTTCAGAGATAAGTTTGGTGTTATGCAGAACACCTTCCTCGCTAAGAGGGAGTGTTAATTTTAAAGTAGCTCAGACAAGTGTTCTAGTCTCAAGTGGTGATTACAAGGCTAGAAACACAACTGGAATTTAATTATCTCCATACCTAGAAAATTGATTTCTCTAGAGACTTCTAGACATTAGGGTTTGTTAGAGTCTAATTAATCTTAGCCATTGATTGAGATTAAATCATGGCCATTGGTTTTCAATGAGAAAATTATAAAAGAGGATCAATGGGCATTTGGAGAGCACAGATCTGAAAAATATTTAAAGTGATAGCAAATGAATAAATTTGCAATAATAGAAAATAGATTTGCAGTGAGAGCAAGGGCGCAGTGATAGCGTTGGAGACAGCAACAGTGGAATTTTTGAAGGAGAAATTGGGACAAGAATTTTCGGAGGAGAATATTGCCAGAGCTCTACCAGTAAGAGGCAAGCAGTTTATGTATCTCTTGATTTGTTGAAAATTAATAAAATTCCTCATCTCCAGTACTGGTTTTCCCTTCGAGGTTTTTCCAGGGACAATTTGTCCAAAATATTGTGTTCATTATTTTACATATTTTATTTTTCTATCTCCGTGATTATTTGTGAAGTTGCAGCTGTATTAGTTTTCAATATTTGCTCTGAATTAATTTTTGGTGGTCAAATAATCTATATAAGATAGGAGATTAATCATCAATAGCTACAATAGAATTTTCACAGAATTGTCGATAGAAATACGAGATTTGAATGACAATTTTTATATTTGCGTTTACTTTTTAGTAAAGTTGTGCCCCTAACATGTAATTTGGATTTGTTTCGAGAGGAGCCGACATGGCTTTGTGATAGCCCTCGCAAGGTGAATTTGATAGCTGTATGAGGCACATTGGGATGGGAACTCCCGTAGAAGATCCAGTCCTTGCAAATCCTCCTGCACTGTTTTTTATTGTTTGATTCTAGAATATATTTTAATAATACATTCTCATTTTACACTTGATTGTGCGGTCTATAAAAGAATTTATAATGCATATATTCAAACTAAGATTACCCTATGCAGTGCCTATGGTTATGGCAGAAATCTAACATTAAATGTAGAATCCAAGTTTTTCAATTTTTAGTATTCAATGCAAATATTACAACACTGTCAACTCTAACTTAAACCCAAAAATTAACAAATTTCAAGATTATTATAAAGTTATTATATTATCAACATTGTTGCTAAAACTAAGCAAACACAACAAATTAAAACACAACTATTTATGAACATTCTGGCAGAAACTTCGCTACTTTGCAGCTCTTGTTATTAGATTTGTTTTATTTTTGTGTTATATAGTACTTATAATTTAATTGATATTATATTATATCAATATTGTAAGTTTGTGATATTGTATTATATATCCTCATATATATATATATATATATATGCTTTGGTACATGTATAGACTTAATACTTATATTAATACATATTAGTATAGGTGTGTGTATTTTTAGATTTGTTTTGTTTTATGTGTTGTATATGTATGTACTTATAATAATATAATTGATATTGTATTATATATCATTTGATTTATTTTTGTTGTTATATCTAGGTTTATATGTGTGGGGGCATTTTTTGTCTACGCCTGATTAAAATTTTTGTTCTTATTTCATGGGGTTCTGCCTTTTATAGGTTTGGTTTTACCTAATGCAATAGATAGGGGTCTTATCTTTTTGTTGAAGCCAATCAAAATATATATTGCCCACCTCGGCTGCTAGTATAGTTGTTGTCTGTCGCTCACTGTACTGCCTTTTGGTATGTATCGCCCCCTTCCCCCATAACTCTAGATTCCAAAGATCCACTAGATAAGAAACTCCATTCTACACTGCTGCTGAGTCGTCGGACTCCTCCCCCAATTCTGGTTGTGGATTGCATCAGGGAAATTCTGCCTGAGCTAGGCAGATAGATAGACTCCTTTCACGTTGCTAAGAAAGAGCAAGGAACAAAATTATTAGACCCATATATAGTAGTAGGGTAGCACTCCAGGTACTTAAAGTCCACCCACTACCAACCAACATACATCATCTGGCTGGCCCTTGCCGGTATCAACAACTGGATCGATCCCATGGAAACGGGAACAGCGACTCGCTATGGCTCTTGGTCCAAATAATGTCTGCCCCGATTCATCCATATCCATACATAGTTGCACGTGACAAGATGGGAACATAGTCCTAGACTGAAGTGAATAGATCAGATCGAGAGGTCATTCTGTCCCTTGTCCCCAATGGGAAGAAGATGGGTAATCCGTTTACAATGTTACTCTGATCTGACCCAGCTGGCAAGCAATCCCAATCGGCTTTCAGCAAAGGAAGGAGATAGCACTTTGTTTGCTTCTCCACCAAGCACGGGAGTCTGGGGATCGCTGTAGGTTGGTGGCCACTCGAGGAAACTCTGATTCGATCCGTTGGCTGGGAGGCACCTACCTCATCCCAATCGCAAGGAGAGGTTCACCATGATCTTTCTAGGTAAGGAAAGGAGACAGTGCCTGGGCGAGGCATTCATGTGCTCAACCTCTCCGCTATGAGATTGAGGCCTATCTACAATACGAGAGATCGAGGGCTTCCTCAACTTCCTAAAGTCAATCAAGTTCCCCGACCGGCTGAGTACCCCTAGAGCCCTCTCCCTATCGCCCTATCTATAGCTATTATAGAGAGGTGGGGGGTGCCCCCTACTATGGATAGGGTTGATAGTTGCCCTCACTGACCCCCCTACTATGGATAGGCTGCCTCCACCTCTGCCTCTAAAGAAGTAGGGTAGGGGTAGGGGGTGGGGGGTCGAGTGATGAGAATTGGATTGTTCCGTCGAGAATTGGCTCCATACGCCCAACTCTTTGTGCCTTCCTATCTCCATACTTTTGCAGCTCTTCATCTTACCAGATTTGCAAAAGACTCATGTGATAGACTCTCATCATTAGAGAAGTTGATCTAGAATCCATATTCCACTTCGTTTCGCATCCTATGTAGAGTAGATCGTTCAACACTTGCGGCACGAACCAATTTTTTACCCATCGACCCTAGTATCATAGGCGACCAAAAGGCCGTCCCCTAGTTACTAGACCAACCTGCTATGATAATTCCATAAACACCTATGTCCAGATCTGATGATACCATACCATAATCAAAAGGTACAATGGCTTGAGCAACCGAACTGGGTATACATGTCACCACTGGAGCCAGTCTAGAGAGAGATAAATTGGCACTACTTGGTGGAATAGGTTCTTCTATAGCTAATTTTAAACCATCTGCTAGAGGTTTTAAGAATCTAAATGATCCAACTACATTGGGACCCTTTTGACGTTGCATGAAAGCAATTACTTTACGTTTGGCTGACACTGAGAAGGCTACTCCTGGTGGAAGTGGTATGATCATTCCAGGTATTTCTGCTAGAATAGCAATGTACGTTTCTGATTTCCTAATCACTAAGGGGTGATCATGCATGAAACGATATCGACCCAAAGAATGGGAACTATTCTTGAGGGGAAAGGTGATTTCTAAAAGTCAACCCGCCCCCCACCGCTATAGATGCAGGTGGGCTATAGCGGGCTTAGCCAAATTATTTCGGCTCTTCGAGGTCGGGCCGACCACTATGGATAGGGCATCGATCCCTCTCCTTCCTCCCACCCACATTAAGAGAGAGGTTGGTGATTTGAGTGCCCACATGGATCCAAATGTTGGCCCCATGCTTTTGAACCAGCATGGGGAAAGCCCCAACTAAACTATAATTGGGTGGGTGGGAGGAGGAGAGGTATAAGGCTTAATCGACCCCTACAAGCACTATATATCATGGGTTGGAACCGGTCATTTTTATTGCTGGCCGAGGAAGCTGCCCCCCTGATGAAAAATGGGGTGGGTCGGAGGGCTGCCGAGAAACCATTATAGCAAGGGAGGTTAAGTCTGAGGCACCATAGGGGGGAGATATAGGGTGGGAGGCTATGTGGGTGGGTGGGAAACGGCCCCTATGGGAATATATATTATTATGGGAGGATGCATATGCAGGTGGGTGGGAAACAATAGTTGGGTGGGAGGCCCAGGGGGGCCCTTACTTCCCACCCACCCGGGTGGCTGGTTAAATTGTTGGCGAACCCCATAATCTTTACTTCGTTCAAAAGAGTGTCTCACCTCGACCGAAAAGATGCCTCCCACCCCCTCCCTATAGCCTATGCCCCCCGCCCATCCCCTGTCACTGGAAGGGTGGGGGGCTCGAGGGTTTCCCGACAAACCCTCGGCATAGGGGTGGGTGGGAGGAGATAGTTGGGGGGTAGATTAATATAAGGTGGGTGGTTAAGTTGTTGCCAAACCCCTGGGAGGTTCCGATGATTCTATATGTAACATGCCAACTACCCCCCACCCACCCGTATAACCTGTAACATCCACATCCGAAATGACAAGAAGTAACTAAGTTTTCACAACGGTAAATTTTTTTTTTTAACAAGGTAATCAAATACATAAATAAACTTATCCATAATCCAATACCACATTTTCATTTTATCATAAACATGATTGCATTTTCACAAAGACTGAAAGAAATGATATACATTGAAACACTTTGTTTTCTAACAAATGAAATTTTCTTGAAATAACAAATATCAGAAACATACCATTACCATGCATCTCGATTGTCAACCCATCACATTCAAGACTCAGCAATTCCTCAATATTTGGAAGAGAAAGTATCTTCAAGGAGCTTAACCTCCAACCACTGACCGTTAGTCTCCCGCACTCCTTCCTAACCGGAAGTGGCCCTACCCTACTCAAGAGGATAGACTTAGGATAACCATCGGTGTTTTCCATCTGAGCTCTGGTGTTGTAACCTACGTGTCTTGTTATCATGCAGATCCCTAGATACCCTCTAGTCATGCACGACCCTCCACAAGAACCGCCATCCAGTTACAATGAACATTCGATGCACTTGAGGATAGTACACCACCTTGGCCAAAGGATTTGTATTTAGTTAGCGTTCTAAAAATGCATGAACTTGGTTCACCCACCCTACTCGACTTGAACTGGTCGAAATCCTACAGTTTCCTATTTGCATTGTTTGAACTATTTTGACGACCTTGATGACCTCAAGGGCTTAGGATATCCTCCTATAATAGCGCAGGGCGCAACATTTACTCTAATCCTGAGTTCATAGTTTCAAAACCCATTTCTTGTAAAAACATTATATATAAGCGCCCACTCCTAAGTGGTTTCATAGTTGTGTACTCGGTTCCCATGTTTGCACAACACACTCAAGTATCTAATACATATTCCCGTTATCCCAGATTTCAAAGGTTCTAGACTCATAAGGTCTACCAAAATGAAACTAGAGTCAACGCATGCAACGTAATCTAAATTCCACATGCACGTTTTCCACTCTACAAGCTTGTCATAAAAACATGACGTTTTACGACACAAGGACATTAACTCCCTACTTCGCTTTTAAGTCAATAATTTTGCATAAGTTATTGAGGTAAGAATCGCACATTATCATAATAAAAGATTTGAACTCTTTCATATGACCTTAGAGATGACCCACACTCATGGTCGACCTCTAACAAAAGATAAAAGATGGAAACGACTCAAGCTAGTTGCAACTACAACTTCGGCTATCAAACACATTAAAGTTTACACCGAGCATGCTCTAATTCTATGGTTTTAGTCTTCCACACATCACGCACGTGGAACAACGTGATTTCTTGCAATGCATCTATCATTTAAAATACTTTAGGGTAATTTTACATTAATACCTCAGTTTTAAAGGAACTCTTTAATATGCTACATCTTTTGAAGTTTGTAGTTCACATTAGCAATCATGCATTGTTCCATCTTTGAGGAAAAACATGGTGACCACGTTCTATCATCTTACGGCATCTTCCAAGAGAAATAATAATCTATCTTCTAAGTTCTTGCAAACAATTCAACAGCAGCATTAAAGACACTTGAGGTTTTTATTACTATAAGACAGCAATGAAACATTTACAACAATAAACCTCACACAGTTTCGCAGTAGAAGAGATTGTCTTCACTTTTCATTCATTGAAACATAATTATTCTTTCATAAATTAGACTCATTTACTGATCTATTCCTAGAACAGAAGAGAAAATGGTAAAAACCTATTAACAAAAATAAGGATTTCCGTGCCAAGTTCTTTTCTCCTCTGGCTAGTCGTCCTCCTCTCAACCGATCACTTCTCAAGCAAAGACAAGCTCCATAGTTTTCTTCTCTGCCAGACCAGTCTCTCACTGCCCCTTAGCAACTTCTAAGACCCTCTATCCTTTCCACGGTGCACAAAATGTAACTCACCGTTCCCTCTTTGCTGTTCGTTTCCCCACTTCTTCTAGACAGCACCCGACTTCCTTAACTCTCACCTCTCCCTCTAATGAAGGCCTCTCTCTACACAGCTGTGCTCTCTTTGCATAGCCAACCCCCTTTGCACAGCATTACAATTTAATAAACTATCTTCCCCTTATCTCTTCGTAGTTCTCTCTCTATACCACGATATGCTCTCCTTTTCCCCGTAAACAAATTCATCCACTGCCTTCTACACAGCCCCCCAAATCTCTGTTGCACTCCCCAGTCTCACTGCCCCCCGTCGGGTATCTCTTGATGCCGTTTCCCTTTTCCTCCCCCCGTGACTATCCTCCAACCATAACCAAGACGACTTCCTTAACTGTCTTCCTATCCCCGTCAAATCTCTCCCACTTCGTAGTTTTTCCCTGCCTTCTTCTATCACGATCCCCCTTATTCCTCCTACTCGGCCGTCTTCTAACCTCCTCTTCAATTCGCGATCCCATCTTCCTTCCATATTCCCCACTCATTCCTCAACACTTCACAGTTTTCTCTCCTAAACAATAGCAACTCCATTGCCTCATGGAATCTCAGCCTCAACAAACGTATAACGGCTTCTCATTCGCCACCTCAAGCCCATGATGAGGGTTTTTCTAACCACATACATCCCACCTCCAAAGTGAGACCTCACATGACGTGGAGAAAGGCTACCTAGCGGCAGTCTTCTCATGTTTTTGAACAACAGCAAAACGTGGCCTTCATATCCGCAATGAAGAAAGAACATTTGATGTAAAATGAACAATTACACCTATGATTCCGTTCCCTCAATGATGAGGCAGCTTGGCATTAAATCAAACGGTTTAAGTTTCTATCATAATTCGCTAAACTTTCACTCTCTCCGATGGTGGAGGAAAATAAGACATTCAACATCTAGCGAAACATGCCTAAGCTTCAAGGTGGTTGGCATATCCGAGTATAACTGACTTCGATACTCACCACAACCACAAGAATGATTAAAGCTCCTTCGGTGGTATGGCTTGTTAAAGGACATAACAACTCTGTCCTTTCCAGATAAACAAAACATTTAACTTTCCAAGACTAATTTAAAGGTCGAATTGAGGAGTTAAACATTACAAGGTAATGAATAAACAATTGCCTACGGCATCTCTATGGCTGAATAAGAAAGGGCGATTAAGACCACTCTAAATAAGAGGCTCAAGGTTAGACCAAAATAACTCGTCGTTAAAGCCAAAAGGAAGGACTCAAGCTAAACGACGGACTCACAAATTATTACCAGCTATCGCGTTAAATCGACATTCGTCGATCTACAGAAAAGAATAAATTCACGAGTTCGACGCGTTTTACGTCAATCACAATGGATTGAACGTAACGCAAACAATTCTTACAACGTTAGGCGCACAAAGCCGACTTCTCGCATTTTTCGACGAGACAAGATTTACAATTTCACCACAAGATGACTCATTAAATACTTATAGACGTAAATATTAAACGTCTAAATAAGTTGACTTGCTATTATGGACTTACAACGCCATCGACGACTCCAAGATTCTACAAGACGACTTCCGACTAGGATGTTATACTTTATCCTTTGACGTCGACATCAAATAAACTACCCAAACCGACAAACAAGACTTACTTGTTGGTTCCCAGGTTTATCTATCTATTTGGCGATCTCAGTGGCAAACACCTTTGGTTAGTTTCTAGAGTCTATACTCTCTCTCGAAGATACTTTCTCTTCCATCGAACACGGTCGACCTGTTCCTACATCGACAGACTCACATACAATTTTGTGGTCAAAGCATCTATGATCCAAATATAATATATTCAAACATCATTGCATTTATTATAAAGACATTTAGTCTACATATCTTGATCGTAATCAATAGATTCCGCAATTTCATATAACAACTTTGTAAGATAAATTGTCAGTTTTCATGTCGTTCTCAACATAGTAATTTACTGAAATTTGCAAGAAAGTAAATAGTATAATTGTTTTCAAAAGGAGGGATGTAACATAACCCCCCACCCATCCCCACACACGGCGTATAATTGATTGGGTTTACCAAGTTTATCCAGCATCAGAGTCAGATTGAGAGCCCCGGTCCTCTTCAGTCTAGGTATAGATCTATAAAGGGCCTGTAGGGGTAGAGGTAGTAGTGTGGATCAAGATCCATACCCCTTTCATATTGATATCGAGTAGGAGATTCACTAAGGTTTACCTTAACCCTTTGTTCTGAGTCCATTTCCTCCGTCGCTACTGGATGCGTACCAGTCTGGGGAGCCAAGTTGTGTTCATTTGTGCTCCCGCACTGGATAGGGGGTGTTTGGCGATGTGTAAACATTGTCTGCTAATCGCCCTCACGATTCCTTCCTTATGCTTAATTTTGATCCGACCCCATCTGCCCCTCCCCCTGCTCCTTCCCCCTCCCTACAACCCATTTATACCATAATAATAGCCCCCCCTTTAAGTTTTAGGGTCAGGGCCCCCAACCCGAGCTATAATGGTTTCTTGGGGACCCCCCCACCATACATAGTTGGGGTTAGGTGGGAGGCCCCTAAATGCCCCCCACCCTGGGCTATAATTGTTCTTAGAGGTGGGTGGGAGATATAGTTCCAGAAAAAAAATGAGCCCCCCACCCAGCCCGGGCGAATAGTAGGGGCCCCCCACTCGGCCCCTTTGGTAGGGGGATATATAGGGTGGGAGGAATAATATAAAAGGAGGCCTTGGGTTGGTTGGGAGATTCAAGTTTGAGGGGCCTACCTTGAGCTAGTTGGTGTTAACTACTTCCTTTAGGTCTAGCTCGGGAGCAGAAGCAGAAGCAAGGGAGCCCTGGGACCCGCCATTGATTGAAGTATACCCTAACCACTTGCGTGTCTTGCGGTAGCTAGATCCTATGCTCTAACTGTTGGGGTGACTGTTCAAGCTGCACAGGGGGGCCCCATGAGAGGATTTACCCTTCAGCCAGTCGATAGGGAATACCTCGCCCCATAGCATTTGTGTTCTCCGTTCGACGACCCCGAGACCTGACGAGTCCGCCACTCGAGCGCACCAAAGACAAAGGTGGTCGGTTGACCCCGTAGCAATTTCAGGAGCGTTGTGGCCTATTTACCACCTAGATAAACCCCCATCCAATCAAGATACCTGGCTAGTTTGGTTGAAGTTCCAGTACAAAGTTCTATCCAAATACACCACATACATGGGAGAGAAGCCCGCAGCATACCTTCTTTGCTCAGTCTGTATCCAGGTGACCCGAGGATGGAGGGACCTCGAACCAGTAGTTGTTTCCCCAGTCTGTATAGCAGTGTTTCATCCCCCTGTTCTAGCCCCACATCTAGTAGTGGAGTGGGGAGCATCAAAAGTGATTTATCTAGTTAATGAACTAGTTTCCATTTGGAAGCAGGACCCGGGAGCATATCTAGATGCAGGGATAGGGCACAGGCAGGGATAGAGGTAGTAGGAATAGATAAAGGTGGCCTTCATTTTTGCATAGTTTCATATCCAATTCTGGAGCTGAAGGAAGCAATAGTAGGGGCACTCCCATGAGGGGTATGGACAATGGCCGAAGCAGCAGTAGTTTTTGGGTAGCGATCCGAGGCGGCAGAGGCATAAGCTATAGTGATGGAGGGGGCAGATATATTGAATCAGGATAGGAACCCAGAAGTTGACCTCATTTACTCAGCAGTGGAGGTGGAGGCAGGAGCAATGGGAAATGGCGGGGGGAACAGTAGCACAACCAATAGCTGCGGGGGCAGAGGCTCCTCAAGCAACGGAGCCATATGAAACAGTGACTAAGGCTATGGGAGCGGGGGTCATAGTGGGATAACGGATGGCATCGAGAGTAAAGGCCAAAGCATCAGAGGTGGAGGGAGAAGCATAGATAGTGGTTGGAGATTGAGTCATAGGTCTACCCAACCGAGTTCTAGTTCCCACTATGAAGATAGCGAAGGAATTATATAAAAGAGGGGGTCGACCGACCTCGTTTCTCTAAATTATTTAGCTAACCCAGTGCCAGTTACAGATCAGGACTCAGTATATCGAGATCTAACTATTAGCTAGAGATCAAGTTGACCTAGTCGACCAGTTGATCGAGTTTATTTTATGTGAGCAGTTGATCCAGGATGAGTAGTTCCACCATCATGGGCAAGGGGAGCATCAGTAGCATCATATCTAGTCAGAGATGGAGATTCAACAATATATAGAAAGGGCTTCTTCTATATTTTATTCTGATTCGGTTGATCTAGTCCAGAAGTTGATGGAGCTGTTGATGGTTGAACAGTCAAAGATATGCCAAGGGAACACTCCTACTTATGCCACAGAGATAATCCACCCACTCTGGGAACCCTTGGAAGAGAGGTCTGGGGAACCATGTGGGCGGGCTAGGCAGGGATGGGATGCTGCATTGATGGAGGGATTCATGTTGGGGGACCGCACTAGCGATGTGATGGCAGGTGAAACACATTGGGATGATCCAAGCTAGGCAAAGGCAAGCTCCTAAACACCACAACCCCCAACCGCACTCCTTGTGATTGTAAGTTACAAGTATTGGATTTCGTAGACTGGAGTTACAGAGGAAGGTTGTAGAAGATAAGGATTTTAGATCTCTGAAGAAAAGCATTACCTGGACAAGCGTTCTAGTGCTAGTGTCCTCTAAGGTTACAGACATAGAAATCATTGTGACAATGACAATCAGCATCTGAAGAAGTCCCAACATCCTGAAAATACCCTACCTTGGACAAGGGGACTAGTGCCAGTGTCCTCCGCATCTTCTGTGATAGAAACGGATAGACAATGATCATAAGTGTTGAGAGAAGTCCTGAATTCCCTGAAGAAAACACCACATTGGACTAGGGCGTGAGTGTCAGTGTCCCTAAATATTTCGTATCATTAACTTCAAAAAATGGTGAGTAACTAATCCTTGTCTACTATCTTGGTCTGCGATCATTTGTCGTAATTTATCCATTTGCTTCTGATTTTGCATAATTAGGGTTTTGAGTATATTTGGGCATTGAAGTAATACATTAATTGATATTTTTTGAGTTTCCATGATGTTACGAGTGACACCCAACCTGTAGGTGAATCCTCTTGCAAAAGGTGTGATTCAACTCGGTTGAAATGTCCTTGAATGTTTGTAGTAAAAGGAAGATTTAACCCACACATCCATTGAAATTGAAAACCCCTCCTTTTTACTCCTAAACAAACCCTTTGCTAGATTCTATGGAAATTTTTCTTGGATCCAGCAACTTACTATGAAACCCTTCCTTTTAGATCTCAGCTCTATCCTAATTATGGGCATCTGCAAAGGAAATGCTCTCGCTTCACTAAGGCATCAGCTGCAACTAATGGTTCTTCCAACTCTAGTCCTAAGAATGATAAAGGGAAGGCTCCTTTTGTTGTTGGGGTTGCAGACAAGGAGGGATTTACTCTAGTTAAGCCACGTAATAGGGGAAGAGGTCTTAAGAGAACCCTCAAGGATAGAGAAATTAATGGGGTCTTTAATCAGTTTGATGCTTTGGAGGACTTAGTTCATGAGGAGGGAATTCTAGTGGAGATACCTTTTGGGGTTGGGTCTTTGGGGGTAGCCTTGTCAGAGGAAAAAGAAAATGATACTGTAAATTTTCCTCTGGTGGGTGTGCAGGATGGTCAATTGGCTATGGAGTTATCCTCCTAGTTACCGATTGTTTTAGAATCAAATGAGGCTTTAGTTATGAAAGATGTGGGTGCTCTAGCTGATCCAACTCCTTCACAAGTGAAGGAGGCTTTGGATGTAGGTGTTACATTGTAAAATGTCCCCCTAGGACTTTTACCTCCTAAGTTTAGTTCCCAGGTCCTTTAGATTTAATCATGCATGTTCATTTTAACTCCTAATGCAAAATCCCTGGAAACCCATGTCATATGGGGCTAAGGGGACATTGTTGAACTTGATTTTGCTTGAAAATGGGGCCTAGGGCTTTGGCACTCATGGCCTAGCCCTGCCTTATTTGGTTGGGACCTAAATTTTAAATGTCGATTATGTGATCGTTAAAAGGTTTCGTTGCCGACATCGTAAGTTTGAATTATGAAATCTGTAGCGAGAATGCATATATAAGCATGTTTAAGGTTTCATTTGCAAACTAGAAGCTGATTACAAACTTTTGGTGAACTTATGATTTTAGAGAATTCAAATCATTCATTGTTGCAGAGCATACTTGTCTTGTTATTGCGTTTGTTATGCGGATTTAGCTTCATCTTCTCATGTGTTGAAGGATTTTCATCTACATGCGAGCTACACCTCCGAGGTTATATCTATTTGTGTTAAATCAATCATTTATCAATTTGTTTTTTCGTCTATCTCGTAGGGATACACAATCTTTATGCCATTCTGGGGCTTGACTGAGGCAAGCTCCTAAACACCACAACCCCCAACCCCATTCCTTATGATTGCAGCTAACAAGTGTCATATTTTTTGGAGTGGAGTTGCAAGAGGCTGTGACAGAGTGTGGAGATTCTGTATCAGAAGGAAAAAGCAATGCCTGGGCTTAGGCACCTGCCCTGAAGCCCTCCAGATTTGTAGACCTCAAAACCTATGTGACAGTGGTGAAGAGTAGCGAACATTTTCTAGAAATCCTTGAAGAAGTCGCCACCTTGGGCTTGGGTACCTACCCTTTAGACCCTGACTTTTCCAAATCTTGAATATCAAAACCTAATATGTATCTACTCTGAATATTACATCTCTATGTGCGAGCATTTGTTGGGATTCATCCGTTTATTTATGATTTTACATAATTAGGGTTTTAAGCATAATCGAGCATTAAATTAATACATTAATCAACAATTTCTTAATTTCCCTATCATTACAAGTGACAACCAACCTATAGGTGAATCCTCTTGCAAAATTTGTGATTCAACTTAGTTAAATGTCCTTGAATGTTAGTGGTGAAAGGAGCATATAATCAAACAATCAATCAATCCCATCTTCCCTCTTTTCTTACTAAAAATTTTGGTGAACCTGTGTTTTCTGAGCATTGCATCTTGTTGACTATTATACATTAGACTTGCATTCATACATATTGTTTTACATCATTTTACATCTATAGATCTTGAAAATTTTTGAAAAAAATTTCATTCTAAGGCTCGCATTAGGTCATAATTTGCATTAATTTCATTACATTTCATCAAATCTCTAATTTTTACATCAAATATGATATAAATTACATAAATTCATAATACTACAATCTTTGCATTGCATTTTCATGTTAAAATTGCTAGGGTTTGATTGAAATTTTTTTATTTTTCTCATAACCTAGTGATTTCAAAAACTAGGGTTTGTACCTAAAATCTTGTTTCAAATTTTACTACTTATATTAGGCACTCATTCAAATCTAATTTTGTTTGTAGTGTTGCATTCTTGTGTGTTTTTGCATTCATATCTCAAAAATTTGCACTTACATTTAGCTAATTTCAACAAAAACTAGCATTTTCACTCAATCATCCTTAAAATTACACTTGCATTGAGCATTGTAGGACTTTAAAATCATTTTCAGATCTGAGCTGAGTTTTTCTGCATAAGCCTCCTCTTAATAATAGTGTAGGAAATTGTTCTTCTACCTTATCTTCCTTATAGGATTTATGGGTCTAATAAATTCAATTTCCCATTTGTGAAAAGGTGTTTGTACTAATATAGGAAATGGTGGCATATCATCTAATGTGGTGGGACTTCCTATCCTCTAAGACACATCACCCATCCTCACATATTAACTTGTCATCCTTGAACAATGTGGGCCACCATAATCCTGCCAACATCACTTTATTGTTGTTCGCTCATTGGAGTTATGCCCTTCTAATATCCCCTCATGGGCATATCTTAAGATGTTTTCCCATTCATGTTGAAGCACTACTCTCCTTATAATATCACCTCTTCCTATAATATGTAATTCTCCTTCAATTAAGATGTATGATAGTGACCACTGCAATAGTTTATTCCTTTCATTTTTGGAGATGATCTCTAGGAATTGGCCTATGGATAGTAACTGTGCTACTTCAGTGAGCTCCTCTAGTACTACATTTACTCTAAATAAATTTAAGCTACTCAATTCATCATCAAAATTCTAAAAGAGTAACACCATCTACAAATTTTACCTGTATCACTAGCATATTCATCAAGTATTTTAATTGCTTGTGGTTGGTAAAGAAATTTTTTAGTGCATAAACCTTTGTTAGAGCCTTTGTTGTTGCATAATTCATTAAGAAACACTAGAGTTGGAGCCTTTGTTATCTAATTTTTAAGTGTATCAAATTCCTCCTAGAGTTGTTCTATCCATTGAAATGTTTTATAGTTTTCTGACTATTCAAGAGGTGGTAGATTCAAAATTATTTCTACCTTCAATGGGTCTACCGTCAAGCCTTGCCTACATATAATGTGACCATGAAATGTTCCAAATGGTATCACAAATAAACATTTCTTAAGATTGGATGAGATTTAAAAGCTTTTGTATCTTTCTAGCATCGTGTGGAGTACTTGTACGTGATCTTTAATCAGTCTGTACTAAATACTACAAGTGCATTTTTCAAGCCAAATGGCATCACCTTGTACATAAAAGACCTCCATTTGGTTACAAATGTTGTTTTAGGTTGATCTTCTTCTTGAAGCCATTGGTGAACGATTAGAGCTCCCTGCTAGCTATAAAACTAAGACTTCCTCTGTGAACAAACTACGGAAGGGATCATGGATGCAAGCCTTATTTAAATCCCTAAAGTCAATGCAAATCCTCATCTCACTTTTTTCTTATATTGCACAACCATAGGGCCAATCCATTAGCATCTCCTATCGACTTGATTATATCAGTTGCCAACATATCATCCAAGTTTGCTTTGACTATTGTCTTCATGTTAGGGTTTAATATATATGTTCTTTTCCTCTTTGGTTTTGTACCTTCTTTTAATTGAATTTTCATCATTCTAGATCCCTCCTTAATGCCTCTACGATTAGTAAATGCGTGGGGAAATATTTCTTCATATTTTTTATCAATATTTCCAAAATTTGCATGACTTGTCTCTCTTCAATTGCTACCTTGAGTATTTTCACATACTGAAGGAAAAACAAGATTGCATTCACAGAGGCTTGAAGGATAGCAAAGGTACTTAAGGTTAAACTTTCTCTTGATGCCAAGGTTGATGATTCTATTTATTATGAGGATGTTTGATGCGGAAGATTTAGTTGAAATCTCTCCTCTTGCTAAGTTCGATAAATGTAATAAGTGCAAATGTGATCATGGGGATTCAATAGGCCCTGTGTAATTTTCCCTACCACCTTGTTGTTTTCAATATTGGATGATGCTCTTGTAATTTCTATGATGGTAGGGTTTTCCTATAAGGTTTACAATCTTAGAGGAAGGTCATATCTCCCACTTTAAATGACCTCTGTATGCGGTTTTGATTTATATATATTTTTTGTTGATTCTGAGATTGTTGGAGGTGTTCTTTGAGTGATCTCAATATGTCATAATTATACTTCACTAAGTCACTATCTATTGACACCGGGATATCTATGAATATTGAATAAGTAAAGGTTAATGCATCATAACCATAAAATACAATGGATAGAGACATAGCGATGGACATGTGGTGGGTAGTGTTGTATCATAGTTTCTCAAGTAGCCTTCAACCTAATTATTCACTATTTCTACTTGTCCATCTATTTGTGGATGTTAGCTTGTGGAAAGAATGAGTTTTATCTAGGCCAAATAAAATAATTCTTACAAAAAGGATCTAAACAATCTACTATCTTTATCACTAATGATATTTTTATGTAATCCATTGGCCTAAACACTTCTCTGAATAAGAAATCTACCACCTAATGTGCTTTGAAATATGAAGGAATGAAAAAGAAGTGTGCATACATAGTTAGCCCCTCCATAAAGTGATTGAGAACATCCTTCTTTAGGCCCTTCCATGAAAACCTTTCCCTAATTTTCCTATAGGTCTTGTATAATCTTATGTGATTTTCTAACGATGCATCATGAAAAACCCTTAAAATCTTCTCCTTCATTCAGGATTCAAGAACTAGGAAGATTCTATTTGTATAGAGAATGAGATCATATGCTACTACAAATAAATCTTGTCTCACATCCCCATCTAAGAGATCAGTAGAAAATGTATTTTTTACTTATTCTGCCATAATAGAGATCTTCCAATTAGTAGAACTAGTAGTAGAAATAGAGTAGGCTTCCTAGAAAGAGCATGAGCAAAGTTATGTTCTTTTTTTCCTTTCATGTACAATGTGGTTTAGGAAAGGGCCATGCTATGGGGTCTTAGGACAACTTTGAAATAGAATTGGAAGCATCTCAGAGTGGAGGGAGATTATGAGATCATTATTAATTATACGAAGAAGTAAAGTTACATCTCATGTATGTTGTATACTCTTCTTTTAGAGGCTAAGGAACTAGTGAAAAGATTTTAAGATATCTCTTTTGATCATATTAGAAGAGAAGAAAGGGGAACTCAATAGTAGATTTGGTAGCCAATCAAGGAGTAAATTAGAGGATAACCCATGGTAAGACCCATAAGACCTAGAAGGAAAAGTTTCCAAATAAGACCCTTGGACTTTTTAAGGAGTAAAAAGTGTCCACATGTCTTTTTACTCCTTGTTTGGCTCCTAGGTCCCTTAATTGCATTATATCTTCAAAACATTTCTACCGATGCAGAATTGCCCGACACCAAGATGGAATTTGAATGTGGGCCACTTGATTTAGCTTATCCTAGACATAAACAGGACTAAAGGACCTGGGTGGTACTGCCCAGGTCCCTCCCTTTAGGTTGGATCAAATTCAAATTTACTGGTCTGAGCCTTGGGTGTAATTTAATAAAAACCACCTGAAATAACATAAAATAAAATATTAAAATTAAATATATATATATATATATATATATTCTATACATTTAGTTCTCCTCAATTTTTTTCCATCTTCTTATGTTAAATTGAAGACCAAATTCCTTGTATTAAACTCAATAAACTAACATTGGGGGTGATTTTGTTGAAAAATTATTGCTCAAAACAAGAGCTGATGTTAAAGAGTTACGCCTAGTATGTAATATAAGGAACCCTAAAGTCAATAATATCATACAGACGAACGCTCATTTTCATTTTTTATTTATGCCTGCAAAAATATCATACATGACGTCCCTCCATTTATGCATTAAATACTACTCCTTCAATGCGCTGCTCTTTATTTTCTTGACTTTTGTATTCATTTTTTTATCCCTTTCTTTTGCACTCTTATTATTTTTTATTGCTTCTTGTAGAGTAACAATCTTCTTGATATTTTTGTCCAAGAAAGATAAGGGGCTGAGCACCACCAAGGGTTTTCAATGTTTAGTTAGACTTCCCTTTTGCTCAAAAGGAATGGGGAAGGTCTACATGCAAGCTTCTATTAGGTATTTAGGTTTGAGTACTTACTTTTTTAAAACTCAACATTTTGGTTCACTAAGACTGGGATTAGTATAAAGCTAAGAGCTTGGCTTCAATTTAAACTTATTGGTAAATTTCAAGAGGAATGATTGGCGATAAAGATGATCATAAAGAATCTTAAAGGGTCAACCTATATCTAAGCAACCTTAGACTCCTTAGATAAAAATCAAAAAGAGCATGTCACTCACTAATGCATGGTGCAACAAAATGAAGAATGCAAATTTTGTTTTTTCTTTATTCAAATTTTGTACTTTTTTTATAGATTTTTTGGATTTTGACATTTTATGATTTTATGAAGTTTCTCGATACTTAAGTCTTCACCTTCCATTGTGCATAAGAGGTAAGCATCATTTTTTACATCTTCCTTAACTGCGTGTGGACTTATATAATTTGGTCTAAACTTCACTTGGAAGTATTTGCAAGGACACACAAAGACTTGGTATAAAAATGTCTTTGAACTCAGTGAGAAGTTTTGTGCACTCATATATTTCATTGTTTGATAATTTGCCCCTAGCCTTGTCATTTTTTGTTCTTGTAAAGTTTCATCAGTTTTGAAATTTTGTGGGGCAATTTGAATTGATGATGACATTTAATCATCTTCTATTCACATTTTCCATATGTGGGGTTGGTCATATTGCCACACGATTCTCTTTACCTGCATGTGGACTTTACTATTCCATGGATTTCATATTTCACCAACCATATGTATGCCTTGGCTATGGCGACCACCAAGGGTTGCACATCGGCACCCCACCTAGTAGGCACCAAGTTGAAGTAAACAAAGTGAGGCAAAGTTGTGGAAGTTTGGATGCTTAATAATCGTATACCAATGCATCAAGAGATTTGTCCATGTCACCAATATTATATTTTTTATCTTTATTTCCATTTCTTAACACAAACTAACTTCGTGTTGTCATAAATATATACCTTTCAAACAAGAGCAAGCATGCCTTTATGATATAATTCCAATAATTTTTTATTCTAATGTGTAGGAACAAAAAAAAAACAAGAAAAAAACTCATTGGAGGCTCATTTGGCAGAAGCAAAGGAAATTGGTGATCACATTCCAAATAAAATTTAAGTTGTTACAAAACATGTTTTCAATTGGTTATAAACAAATATGTAAAACAAGCATTTCATATGCATTTCAAAACTATATTTCAAAATTTTAAATTAAATAGCACTTTGGGACATTTGTTTCTTACAATTATTAAAATAATATAACAAATAAAAGTAATAATATAAAAATAATATTCTATACACTAAAAAAAATAAAAAATTAATGCACGTATTTTAAATATTACTTTATAAAATAAAAATAATGTATCTTCTATGCACAAATTGAATTATACTATGTAACATTGTAATTGCATATAATATTCTATTGGCCTAACCCTTGCACCTTCAATTGGTTGAGTCAAACAATTTTCTTATGACAATTATCCATTCAAAGGTGCCCTTAAAATACTATGACATATCTTAGTATAAGTAAAATTATATATAAACCAAATATAAAATTTGACAGTTTGTCCAAAATCTCTCCTTTCATGTGATACATCTTTTTAAAATGTTGATTGTAATTTACAGAAAAAATGCCTTAATAGAACCATACGACCATCAAATTTAAGCCTTGGGCCTAACAATTGCACTTCCTTTGGTTGCAAGTGCTAGTAATACTATTATTGATATATGGTTAGGACTAAGAAGTAGGATTTCATGTACTCTGTCATTTCTTTTTTAAGGGATTACTCCAACTGTGGTGAGTTTCTATTTTAATATTGGAAAAAATCTAATTTGAGAGTGCTTCTGGATTCAACTATGTATGTTTTTGTTTCAACATTTTGAATCATACTCAATGATCCGTCATCAGGAAGAGGAGAGTTGAAGATTAGATGGTAGAATTGAGCTTTATAAAGCAGTTAGAGTAAGAAATGAATGAAAAATGAAGGGCATGAGGTGAGGAGAGAAAAATAAAAATAAAACAAAAAACAAGAGAGGAGAAAGATACGAGAAAATTAGTGATAAAAACAGGGCATTGGAGCAACCATACAAACACACAAACCAACAAAAGCTAAAATTTTACAATTACTAATACTAATACAAGTACAAATATATAAATACATACAGAAGCACATGTAAATGCATATAAGAAAATATTTAATTTAAACCTATAAATACATATATCCCCACACCCCAAGTATAATATACTATATTAAAAAGACAAATAAATGGAAAAAATACAAACAACTAAATAAAACAAACCTTTAGTAGGCATGAGTTTTCCACAATCCATGAATTAAGTATAGAGAGTGCTTCTGGATTAAACTGTGTATGCTTTTGCAAAACAAACCTTTGTAAAACAATTAAAGTCAAGACCTAAATATAAATAAAATAATAAGGGATGAGGAAAAAAGGCGCAAACACATTTATATACATGAACAACCAAATGTATAAAATTTGCAAACAAGTGAAAGAAGCAAACAAGAAAACAAAAAGATAAGACCCCTATCTACTGCATTAGGCAAAACCAAACCTATAAAAAGGAGAACGCCACGACTAAGAATGAAAATTTTAATCCGGCATAAACAAAAAATGCCCACACACATATTAACCTAGACATAACAACAAAAATAAATCAGATGATATATAATACAAATAGAAAAATAAACAAATACACAACAAAAATGTATGTAGATATATGATACAATATTAATTATATTATATGTATAAATATATTGTATAGAAAACCAAAACAAATAGAAATATACAAGTGTAGGTATATATGTATAAATTTATGTATGAAGTGTATACAAATACCTATACCTATATATAAATGTAAGTAACGGTGTGTGTATATATATGTGTGGAGGTTAGGGTTAGGTTTTGTGCGTGATGAGCGAGTGAAGAAGAGGAAGGAGGTGAGGGTGGCAAAGGGAAGGTTAGGGTTAGGTTTTGATGGCAGAGGGAAAAGCTATCGTTGCAAGCTTGACGTTATACCTATTGCAGGGCCAAGCATTTTTACAAGCAGCGAAGTGCGGTGGATATGTCAGTGTTTCGAAAGTGTTACGCCATCATCTGCAACAAACAGAATGGCCGCGAATGTCGTAGCAGATCGATGGCGTTACGCTTTTGAAACAGGACATATCCACGGCCCCACGCTGCTCCTATTCCTTCGTTGCCCTTTAATGAGAGCAATGCCTTCAACAAATGACCTTCACGCTCATGCGGTGGAATATGTCTCAATCTCAAATTGATGCGTCCAACACTTCAATCTTGTTAAATCAGGTTTTGTTTTGTCAGAAAATTGGCTTAAATTTCTATATTTTAAGACTAGCTGAAAATGTGGTCACTTGCACTAAATTTTCTGACCCTCCATGGAAGGTATGTTGGAGAGGTGGGTTCTTTGCCTTTTTTCGTTTTTGTATATGCATCACACACCCACATTACAACAATGTTCCTATCTAGTATGTTTTACTGTGACTGAATCAGATTTTCAGTTGTTAATATTGATAGCCAACTTGGATGAACCTCTGGAGATCCCTGTGTTGTATGATTGGGTTATGTTGTTGGTCTCTATCACAGGTGATATTTGGATCATGAAAGGTGAAGGTATTCAATTTAGACTCCAATGCATGCAACATGTATTAACACAGTGCTTGTTTTGTATGTAGTCTAGGACTGCAGGAATTTTGGTGGACTTCTTAGAGCAATTTTCTGTATATGACAATGTCAGATGGGTGTTATTATCACCCACATTTTATAAATAGCCAATTACGTAATTGTAACTGTTAAAGTTTTAATCATCTAGCACATTCCTACAAAGGTTCAAAAATTTATCCTGGCAAATATTGGTATCATATCAAACATTGTAGTTCTGTCTACTGTTTGCTTTGCAGCTGTGTTTGTGTTTTCTTTTGTTTGTTTTCTGAGACAATGGTTGACACAGTTAGTGGGTTTGTGTTTGAGCCCTAAGTTGGTTGGATCCCTTGCTGGAGAATTTAGCCCCAACCTTTGGACTTGGGTGTCATTATAAGCACGCGTTAGCATTTGAGCCCTAAGCCTACATATTCAAAATATTAAGTAGATGGCATACCACTCTACGTTCAATTCAGTTCATAAAGAATCTCAACCTACAACTTCAATATGGGTTCTGGCCACGGGAAAGTTTAGGGGCTCTTCATCCCTAAATAGGGATTGTTTTGGTAATCTTTGTCCCAAATCAATAGTCCAATCAGTAAACATTATGTATAAACTTCCTCTAGATTTAAAATTTTAGTAAATGTTCTTAGCCAATTTGTTGCAAGTTTGCATGGATTCATTGGAATTTTTTAATCATTGTTATCTTATCTATGTAATATATGTTTTGATGATTTTCCAACTAATGAAAATTATGTCTAATATGGGATTTTATATAATCCTCTTTGGATTTAATCCAATTGTAAATTGTACTCAATATTTAGGAACCAGTTACCTTTACAATTGCTTACAATTGTTTCCTTTTGACATTGCTGGTGATTCATCTCACTTGAGTTGCCTTTGTTGACTAGCATAACATTTTTTTTGTGTGTGTATTTTGATATAGAAATTTTTGTGGGTATGATAGGTTAGGTTGGAACAAAAGAATGTATGGTGCTAAGCATTTTATCTATTTTCAAGAACTAAAGTGTCTTATCTGAAAATATTCAACATTGTGGTTTGTGCATTTGGATGGATAATCTAGATACTATCTTAGACCTATGTAAATATAGGTCTAAAATGGTAGAAAGGAGAGAAAAAGTCTCCTCGTGAGATTTTGAAGCAATAAAATGTAAAAACTAAGTTCTATGACAACATCAAGACAATGGTTGCTTCATTTCACTTCACTTCACAGGCTCTTTCATTCCTCGTCTATCCAAATTGCCAAGGCTGACATATTTCTTTAGTTTTGGTGAAGTAAGATTTCTTTATGCTTTTGGATTGGATTTTGAAGAGTTAGTATCTATCACTACTTTATTAGATCAACTTGGTGACACGAGGTACACATGTTGACCTTTTGATCTTGTGCATGTTGTAGCATAGAAAATACCCTATAATTTACAAGTGTATCTTTTTATTGAACCTTTTCTTGTTTGTAATTTGTAAGATTTTCATTTGGTGAATAAAATGAAAGCCAATGATACCATTCATTATTTCTCATATTTTTAGACTTCAAATCATAAATTATTAGTAGAAACCCAAATTCATGGAAATGCAATCAAGACTTCAATGAAACCATAGCCAACCCCCACTCAATCACACCCTCCTAGGCCTCTAGAAACCATTTCCCCAAATGACACAAACACTTGACACCATTAAAACACAATGGTCACACATCACATTCACTTTCCAATGCACATCATAAACCAAGATCTCACAAATGCAACATATGGTCTGATGCACTAATAATGGGTCTTAAAGAATGCAACATTAATTCCAATCATGGTCAATCATCCAACAAACATAAAGTGAATCTATCTCAACAATGCAGAACAATATTATTCTAACTACTAGTAGCAATTACTAATATGATCAAATGATATAAGTGTCCATGAGTATCAATATTTTAACTAATAATTCTCAAGACTTATTTTAATTTCATTTAATTAAAATAATTGCGAACAACATGCAAATGAATACAAATTAAACACAACAATTATTTACACTATTTACACTTATGTAGATTTCATTTATAATCTAAACAGTTTTATAAATACTATTAAATATAACTATATAAGCAAGGCTAAAAGCCTATAATATTAGAATGCTATAAATATCTTACACTAGTTAGAATCACAAGATACAAAACCCGAAGCTACAATGAAAGAACCTTGTTCTAAGTTTAGCTTGAGAGGAAAGAAATATAGAAAAACAAAACAAGCCTATAGATCTAATATCTTCATCAAATCTACCACACTTTTAACCACATGAATATGATAGGATCAGCACAAAATGAATTTGTTGAGAAGGCTTTAGAAGCTACCAACAATGCAAAATGTGAAAGCATAGACAGGGCACATAGACTGATTGGTAGAATGCCTCAAAGAGAGTCATGTGATGGAAAGCAATGATCATAGGATATGCACAAAATGAATTTGTTGAAAAATCTCAAAAGAACCTAGTTTGAAAATATAGAGTTATTGGTTGCGCAACTAATTGTTTTAACAGAGACGAAATGGGTGAGAGGTAGACAGTCACAAAATATTCATATCTCAAAAATGACAAATTGGGTATGACTAATTTTTGGATATGATTTAGATATTCAGGTCATGCACCATATATAAAACAATTAGAAAAACTCAGTTCTTAAAATAAAGTTATGGCTAACGCAACAGATTGCTAAAATAGAGACGAAATGGGTGAGAGGTAGACAGTCACAAAATATTCATATCTCAAAAATGAGAAACTGGGTATCACTAATTTTTTGATATGATTTAGTTATTCAAGTTGTACACCATATTTAAAACAATTAGAGAAACCCAGTTTGTAAAAATAAAGTCATGGCTAACACAGTAGACTACTAAAACAGAGACGAAATGGGTGAGAGGTAGACAGTCAAAAAATATTCATATCTCAAAAATGAAAAACTGGGTATGGCTGATCTTCGGATATGATTTAGATATCCAGGTCGTACACCATATATCAAAAAATTAAAGAAACCCAGTTTGAAAAAATAAGGTTAGGGCTAACGCAATAGACCAGGTTCAGAAAATGTAGAAGAAAATTCACAGAATATTTCACTAAATCTAATGCAACAATAAATCAGTTTCATATCTCAGTCCATACTTGGAATATTGCTTCAATCACATCTTCACAAATTTCCTAGCTCGCATCCATTTTTCCCTGAGTCTGTTCTTCTGGAAACTATGGTTTATGGTGCCAAAAGAAAAATGAAAACTTCCTGAGAGAGAGAGAGAGATCCCCAAAACATAAAACATATCCTCCATTTGAAATGCACGCTCCTCCTCAAATTATGTCTTGAGATTTCAAAAATAAAGTTAAGCATGCATAACCACCCCCATAATTTCTTCTAGAAGATTCTCTTTTTTTTACTTTCTTACAAATTGCTATTTTTAACCAAACAATAATATTATTGTTTGTTGTAATGGGACCTTATGTCATCTCCGTTCAACAGTTTCCATTGGGATTAAGGCATGCTCAGACCTGTCAATTCAAGTGGAGTTGATGCCTCATACCTGCAACCTACAGCAACCAAAAAATGGTCGAACATATAGATGTATGTATAATCATACAATCAAACACACCGTGAAAGGAAATCGCAGCATAGCAGGGTACTCACGCATGAGTAATGCGACACTGTTCCTCTCACAAACACACGTCAAACAAGTAACCACATCATGCATAATAATTAGTATCTGATTGACTAGATAAGAAACATCATCAAATAATCATGTGATGCACATAATAAGATTGATCAACATAATCAATTAAGTCCATAAAGTTGTCATACCATATTCATAACTTAAGTAAATATCAGTGTTGCAACAAAGATTATCAATAAAACATACTAACTGTCATATGAAACAACATGAGGATAATCAGGAATGTCACCAACATGAATGTAGTATCTACCAACATCATATAACATACAACATCAACTGTCTGAAATACCCTAAATATTCCTATTATTTTACCTTCACTTTCATGCTCCTTAGCCAGACCACCTGCACATCCAAGGTGAGAATGGAGGGGCACTACACCCACCTTAAAGTGATCGCTCCTGCTTTCCGGTAGTAATCACATTTAAGGTAAGGTTGAAAACACATGAGGGAACAAGAGATTTCGCAAAGCCCATGCCCCAAAGTGAGACATGCTTACAATTGCCGAATTATTCCCAACAATCACAATAGAAACACATCAATATCATTTGTTAAGAACCATTAATCAACAATATGCATGTATACGAATGATCACGGAGATCAAAACAAACTTCGGTTAGAGAATCTAAGCTAAAATAACAACCAGATCAATATAGAAATAAGGCAACATGTCTTTCAAACAAACTAAGGCTATACTTATGAATTCGGAACCGAGTATAGCTGTGAGGTTATACTTCAGTTATCTCATAACCTAGTGTAACTACAAGGTGAGACAAAAGCATTCCAAAGTGCTTAGAAACATATTTAGAGTATTGCAAAGGTTTGTTACAACAACTTCACAACACAATACATGATCACATCATGACACAAAGTGATTCTACTAGTCAAATGTCAATAAAAAATTATCCCTCTCTTCATATATGGACTAGGTCCATTTTCTTGTTTTCTTGTTTTAGGGATGCACGATCCTTATCAGAAGTGTATATTTGTTGTCATCATCCGTTGACTAATAGAGCCACAAATACAACAGAAGAATGAAATCATGAAAAATGAGAGAGTAGACAAAAGTGACATAGGACCACAATGTGGAAGGATGCCCCCAAATCACCCTCTACAACATCATGCCCCCAAGGCACCACAAACAACAATTGCAACAAGAGAAGTGTACAAGAATAGAGAAACAAATAGAAGGAATGTCACAGCGTACACAGTCCCCTTGTATCCTTCACCTTACAAGAGTATCAAGGGTCATCCAAGGAGACCTAAACAAACATTTAACACCACACATGAGAACACAACACAACAACATATATATACCTAAGAGGAGGCCAAACTTGCGAGCATCTTGGAGAGTTTCTCCATCAAATGTGGTGGAATGGGTGAGAAATTCATACCTACAGTCGCGTGGTGCTTGATTCACAAGATTTTGTATGTTTGAAATCTTCTGATGCCTGTGGGGAGGTGAATCATTACCTTTTTCGATAGACTTTGATGACTTGTGCATTGTTCTTTTTCTTTCTTTGTTTAAGCATTCTCCTACATGGATAACTTTTTCAGGGTTATCCTTCTCCATCAAGACATCAACAATGTTTTTATTAAGTAAAGTACTGTGGTTGAGGAGATTAGAGGAGGAGGATGATTTTGTGGGATCTTTGTTAGATGCCAAGGTATCATTTGATGAATAAGTGTTTCTCTCAAAATATGCTTCTACATTTAAACAATAGAAAAAACCACGATTGTAATGATAATGGGGCCAATTGTCATAAGCTCCCATGAATTCGGCTAATGTTTCATATGTTGAAAAAGTATCTAATGGGACATTTCCTAGTGGACAGTCTATGTCTATCATCTCAGGATATATTGAATTGATTGTTGGACTTGTTGATATTGTGTTACATTAAGAGTAGGATGATGGTAAGCTTTGGTAGGCTTCAAAGGATAGTATCCAATACTAGCTGAAGAGCTATGTGTAACAACTTCTAAGGGTACTTTGATTCTTTGTTGTTTTATGCCACAACCAATACCTACGTAGTTACAATTTTTGTAAAGGATTTGAAATCCATGACCATAGAGAGACACCATCTCTTTATAAGAAGGCGAGGCCTCATATGTCTCATATTTTGTAGTGTAAATAAGAGTATTGTCTTTATTTGTTACTAAAGAGACTTTAGGTTCCTTAGTATTTCCAAAGATTTTTTGGATGAGATCAAGGCAACTTTTGATGTTTCAGGGTTAGCAAGTTTATATTACCCCATAAAGCCATGAGTAAAATCTAATGAACCCCAATCGTCACCAAGAAGTGCATTCGATGGTGATTTAGAATCTTGCACAACATTATCTATGGCAAGATGTATTTATGAATCAACTTTTAAGTTATCGAGAGGTTTCTAAATGATAGCTTACTTTTGCACCTCAGCTTGTAAACAACTTTCCAGATTCGGGTCCACTTCAATGGTTTGAAGTTTATTTGCACAAATAAACTTTATTGATCAATGAAGGGTAGACGAAACTACCCCCATGGCATGAATCCATAGTCTACCAAGAATGATATTATATGAAAGCGCACTCGGCATGACATGGATAAGGGTAGATAATGTCATAGATCTAGCCTTTACGATTAAAGTTATGGTACCCAGTGATTGTCTACCAATGTTATCAAAGCCACGAATGTTAAGTTTATCCGATTTTATTAAAGATGTGTGAATCTTGATTTTATGTAGCAAATCAATGCCACAAACATTGAGACCCGATCCATTGTCAATCATAGTTCACTTTATCAACTTTTTATTTATTATGACAAGATTACAAGAGGGTCATATTGGTTTTGAACTTCAATTGATGGTAATTCGTGTTGTTGAAACAAAATATCTATTTTTGTTGCATGCATATAGTCTAACAGAGTTGCTACATCATTTGGCTTAACAACAGGTGGTACAATCACCTTTTGTAAAGCTTCTTGGAGCATTATGTGGTATGAAAGAGATGTTTGTATGAGTTCCCATAGAGAGATCTTAGTGGGAGTAGCACAAAGCTTCTTAACAAGGTCATAATCTCGACCAACATTATGAGTAAGACAAGGTGGTTGAGGAAGCATAGGTTGAGAAGTTGGTAAAGTGATCAAAATGTTTGACTGTTGTTTACTTTGTTTATTATTTCATGTATTGTATGTGTGAGCAACCACATTGGAGTTGGGTTGTTGTGACACATTTTGATACACTTTGATTTTGACTTATTATATGCTTAGCGTAGTTATAAATGTAACGAAGAGGTCGAGAAGAATTCAGAAGATCTCTTATAGTGAGCACCGGTTTCATTTTTTCTTGAGGCACATGCGAGAACGCAGGTGGACAACTATTTTCGGTTTCACAGGGTGTTCTTGAAATCTTGGAACATAAATTGTGTTTACTAATCTTTGAAGGAACGATGGTTTTGGAGTCACAGTGGAATGTTCCATAGAGATAAATTCATAAAGGGCTTCATCTAGCATATAAGAATCATCACTACTAAATGACTCATCATATGCATGAAAGTTTTGTAAAAAGAGATCAAACATTGTGACATATTCTACTTTATCCAAGGCTTGAAATTCACAATGTCCAATTGTAAAAAGTATGAATTTTGGAATCAAGGATGTGAAATGATGCAAGATTACTATGAAAAATCAAATTTCATGAATGTTTGATGCAACTAATGCATGAGAATTTTTAAAACCCTAATGCAAAATTTTACCAAAATGCAAGCTTTTTGAAGGCCTAAATATGCACCTTTTTCAAAATTATGCAAGATTTTCAAATGAATATTGATAAATATGCAATAAATGAATGCAAGATCTTATTTGAATAGTCAATAAGATGTAAATGCTTGAAGCTACTTGTTCACAAAAATGTTTAGTATGAAAAAGGATAATGACAATAACTAGAATATGAACTAGATCAAACTCTTTTCAATATAACATTCAAGGAAAAGGTTGAGCCAAATCACTACCAAATGAAGGAGAACTTAGCTACTAACCTTGAACTCCTATATATTATGGATAAGATTTAACTTAGTCTTTTTCTCAAAACCCTAGGATAACAATGCATTAAAACCCTACTTTTACAAAGATTTGCTTATAATGGAGAATATATGACAGAAACCCAGAAACTGATTGCACAGGGATAATCAGGGGAATGATAAAACCTATCTCCAAAAAGAAGAGGTACAGAGGACCTCAGTGGTACCACCCATGTCTTGACTGAAGGAATTAGCCGAAGGTGCAAATTGGAAAGTTGCTTTCAATGTTGTCTTGATGCCAGATCCAAACCCAGAAAAGGTAGAAGGACAAAGGTGGTTCCAACCACTTCCTTGATGAGGGAATATCCTAAAACTGTCTTCAAATCCTGAAACCTTGATCTGTATCTAGTCTTCCTATAGCTCTGTATTTTCTAAATCTCACTCCTGTAACCTGCACGTAAGAAGATAAAAGAGGGTTTGGGGGTTATGGTGTTTAGGTGCATGCCTCGGTCAAATCCCAGAATAGCATTCAAGCTTCCCAACACCATTTGATTAATAGAGAGTGCTTACCCTCATGGGGCATAGGATGAAAACAATGATAATGTGATGATTGAAATGATGAGAAACAAACAATGATATCACCTATGTGATGCGCCCTTAGTGTGAGGACCGCCCTTTTTACTTCTGTTGTTATGACTATTGCATTACTGTTATTGTTACTTTTTATATTTGTGGGATAGCAGTTCCCGGAATTGTCAAACTATTAAACTTTATTATGATTTCAGAAAAACTAATTGGGTGATGTTTGGATAAGTTTACATTTCAGAAAAACATTAATTAGGTGATGACGGAAAATTGTAATATGATTTCATTTATGTTAATTAGTACTATGTCATGATAATGCATATTTTCAAGTTGCTTCGGCTATGATGATTTTATGTGGTTACTGATCTTGTAATTTAGTGTGCAGGAATTACTAATCGAACCACAGAATTCGGAGATCATTCCGCACCTTGTTATTTGTTATTCCCTATTAAGCCGATCTGGTTCCACGAGGAACCAAGATCTCTTTGTGTTTGATGTAATGATGTAATGTGGTCTTTCGTATGGTTGAGTGGGTTAAGTTACCCTCATGTAACATTATTTTATAATTTGTGTTGTAAAAAGGATTGAAATTGAATTTCCTTATTTAATTTAAATTTATGAGGCCTTTTCTTGTGCTTTACCTTGACCAGGGGTGTCTTGTATGGGTTAAAGTTGACCCTGGGTTATACCCCATGGGTCCAGGGGCCCATTTGGCATGAGTAACCCTTGAGTAACCTCCATCTAGTCATCTCAACTTCCCCCTGAAGTTAAGTGGCGAAAATTGGAGGTAGGAGGGGACATGATGGGTTGTACCAACACCCAACCCATCCCCTCTACTTTCCCCAAGGTAAGAGATGCCATCCATTATTGAAGGATTGACTTAAAGTCACCCCTTCCATAGTGAGATTCCCCCATGTGCTGTGGGGACACCCATGTGAAGAAGGGAAGAAGGGGCATGGGTCACCTGTCTTCTTCCCCCTTTAACTCCTTTTATTTCTCCCATGCGTAAGAGGAATCACATGAGGAGAGGAATAAGGAGTACTCTTGGGAAGGGTGAGTGACATAAGCCACCAGGGCAGAATAGTGGTTTTGGGGGAGAGTGAGAAGGTGACAAGTGTCACCTCCCCATTCCTAAAAACTGAAAAGAATTTGGTTATTTGTTTCCAATTTTTGGGATGAGAGGGAGTTAGTTGAATTTTGGGGAAACTTTCATTTTGCCTTACCAAAAATAGAAGGCTTTGTAAGGTTGGTTTGAATTTTGCCTTTGTTTCGTATAGCTGAATGTGTATGAAAAGTGTGTGATTTTGTGTTTAGATTTGTTTTCTGTGGGGTTTGTTGTCGGGTTGTTTGACAGAGCTTCTCCCACTTGGGAGAAATGCTCATCAAGTTTGGGGTAGGGGAGGAGAGATCCTCCTCGGGTGCATACCTGTTTCCATCTTTTGGGATGTTGAAAGCCTTGAGGGCATGTATCTGTGTCTATATCTTTGACTTGAGAGTCATATACAGATTTCTTACAAATTTGTGATCAAACTTGGTTTGAGACCAAGAGAAAGTGTATTGGTTAACTTATATGTCAGGGTGACACTCTAGAGTCGAGTGTGTCCACTCTCCTACCCCTTATGAAACTCACTGTAGTTGAGTTTCCGTGTTGTGTAAATGACCCACGGGTGTTTGTGTGCTTTGGGATTGTTGTTGTTACTGTTGTGAAGTGGAGTGTTTGAGTTACCCAGGTGTGAGTATGGTCTCCCTAGCTCGGGGGTGACCCACTTGCAGGTCTATGGAAGGGAGGAGAGCTAGATGAGTGGTGTTTTCTTCTTTGTTTGTCTTTGATACGCAGGTTTTCCCTTGGAGCTTCTGGTTGGCTTGAGAGAAATTATATTTGTGAAGAAACAGTTATTCTTTTTTGTCATGAGAATTAGGCCTGGTTCCTTTCATAAGAGTTGAAGAGAGAGCACCTCTCTTGTTATTGCTGTAATTTATTGTTACCCTGAGAGTGAAGGAAATCACCTCCCTGATTTTGTTATTGATGGACTTTTACTTGGTTGTCACAAGCTATCAGTTGTATATTGCTTGGGAGAGGGAAGTTCATAACTGGGAAGTTAATTGTATATATCCATGGTTTAAAATCTGTAATATGAATGTGCTTAAATTTTCAAGTTTGTTGCTTGTAAACCTTGTTAAATAGCACTTTATTTGTGTTTCAAGTATTACTGAAAGGAAGAGTTCATTATTTAATTGCAATCTAATCTGAGTTTGTTTATGTAATTGAAAGTTTGGAATTGCTTAACTAGTTGAAATGTTAGTTCTATGGTTCATTGATCTAATGGAAAAGACAATTTTAAATGTTTAAGTTTATTCTCATATATAGTGGTTTCAGTTAATGTGAAAAGATTAGAGGAAATCTAGCATGTATATATTTCTGTTTGTTAATTTAAAAAACTTAAATGTGTTATGAAAATGGAATATATATCGCTATATATATATATATATATATATATATATATATATATATATATATATATATATATATATATATATACTAAGTTGTTATATATTTACCATTGCTACCGAATAAGTGAAACTGGAATATAAATATATATAATGGTTATTTAATTATCATTATAACAAGTTGAAATCTGAGAAAAGTATGAAATATATATATATATATATATATATATAACAGTTGTTATAAATTAACATTTTTATAGAATTAGAGATACTGATTAAATGGTTGATTGAGAAAATTTAAATGACAATTTGAAACTGCTGAATACATATATAAATATAGATATAAATATATATATATATATATGTATATATATATATTTATATTTAATTAGCATTGATTCATATTAAATTCGGATTACATTCGAATGACAGTCGATATGCAAAAATTGTGGACTCGCTGTGTAAAAACACAGCCGCAGCTTCATAGTGGGCGGTGGGGAGAAATCCCCACCGCAGTCCCCTTTTGTTTGTTAAGAGGTGTGGGGAGGGGCGGAGCCCCACCCACACCCCACATCGTGGGATGTGGGTGGGGCTCCGCCCCTCCCCACATCCCCCTTCCCTTATAACTCCGTGGCCTTCATAGGCCAGCACTCTGCGCGACCTCTGTCTCCTCCGCTGGCTGCGGCCACCGCCGCCCATCTCCTCCGCTGGCTGTGGAAAATAAAACAAAAAAAAAATGTTAGGGCTTTTGGCCCTAACATATAAGTTGGTTTTTATTTGAAATGAAATACATTAAGTTGCCATATATATAGGCATATATAGATACTATATATGCCTATGTATATAGTAATATAATATGAAATAATTAACATATACATATATAAATATATATATATATATATATATATATATATATATATATATATATATATATATATATATATATATATATATATATATAAGGGATTACGTGGAGTTTGTTAAATAATTAGAAGAACAATTTCGTCAACTACATATACATTAAAAATATATATATATATATATATATATATATATATATATATATATATATATATATTTATGGAAATAGTTTTATGAGCCATTTTATTGGGCCCTCGTTTAAAATCTTGATAAAATGTGACACATGGATATACAAAAATAAAATAAAAAAAATATATTTTCACAGTAGTTTTTATTAAGTGTTGAACACAACAACCAAAGAAGTTATGTTTCCATGATCAGGGTTTTATAAAGTGGAGAGCCTCCTACATGTATTAACAATGGTAAATGATTTACAATAAGAGTATTAATAATACTGATTAGTAATAATAATAACAGTAATTATAGATAAGAGAAAATAAAATTATAATTTAATGGCAGCATAAAAGAATATACTGTAATACTCTTGAAAGAGTTTCTCGGAAGTTTCCACTACCAACATAATGTCAATAACCAGGAAAAAAAGAAGGAAAATGAAGAGGAAAATTACACGTCACCTTGCTTAAAAGATCACTGGAAATAAACTTAAGAAGCCATCACAGACATTCCATGTGGCCATTTTAATCCCAACTGTAGTAAACGACCTCATAAGTAAACCTGTAAGAGAGTCCGAAGAAGAAAAACTAACATTGGAAAACACAGAGGAGAAAATGCGCGACATTTCCCACATGGGATAAGAGAACTAAGTTGACGGACCCTTCTGCTAAATCTGCTTAGGAACAAGTTTAATTAATACAAACGAAGAGGAGATACCGTGATCGGAGAAGACTAGGAGACCGAGTCCAACGAAGTAGTAAACCAGTCTATGTGACCTAGACCATCCTGAAGTTAGGTTTAATATCAACAATAGCTGCAGTGATAACCCTGATTGACGTAAATCATGAAGAAAGGACCGGATACACATAAAGAAAGCATAGAAAACGAAAGAGAGAGAGACCGAAATATAAACACACTAAATTAACAGAGAAATAGTTAAGGTAAGGGCGATAAAAATACAATCAAAATTAAGAACCAGTGAAAAGGGAAGAGAGAGCAAACAAACCGCCTTGTTGAGAATGCTAAGTCATAGGAGGAGTATGTTTCAGGGAACAAGAGAGGAGACAGACAACCGTGCCTGGCTGAAAAATGACTAAATAGGGAGATCACTAGTCGGTTTAGTCAGAACAAGGTGTCGTGGGAAGTTGTTAATCTATCAGCGAACCACGTGCGTAAATGAGTGCAGCGTAATTCCCACTAACGCCGTAAGGCGTTATGCTACCAGAAATTGCCGAGGTTTAGATTTAGGAACTTTGGTAATCTCACTCTTGCAATGACGTTAGCAGCGTCGTAAAGACCCTCTTGTTGATCTGTATGTGACTGGTTGCACGCAATTGTACTTATATCCCGCCGAAAATTGTAGTGTTTCGCCATGAGAGAACACCGCCGAGCATGCTTACGCATGCGAAGGGGTTTTTAGGACAGTGTGAGAAAAGTTTTTCATATCTCGTGTCATAACCACATGACAGATGTGGCTATGACATGTGCGATGTGTGTTGTGACCACATGGAAAATGTGGGCATGACATTTGGTATCAGAGCCAAGTTTTAAACACTAGGCGTATTTGGGCACGTTATTATTCTGCAACTTTCGCTAATTAGTTTCTACCTTGTTTTGTAGGATGCCTCCCCAACGTGTTCGACGAGCGCGATCACGCCACACAGCGTCAGTCGAGGTGCACAGCAATTCCTCAGCTGAGGGACTGGCACCCGTAGTTACAGCAGCATCACCTGCACCACCTGTACCACAAGCACTATTAGTACCACAGGCGACACCAGTATTGGCACCCATAGTTACAGCAGCACCACCTGCACCACCTATACCACAAGCACCATTAGAACCACAGGCTACACCAGTATTGGATATAGGTCCACAGATCTTACAGGCACTACAGACTATGTTAGACAGGTTACCGCCAGTGATTCCTGAGCCACGTATAGAGCCTCGTGTTGATCTGCGAGAGGAGCCACGTGCTGAGTCACGTATTGAGCTACGTATGGAGCCCCGCATTGATCCACTAGAAGTGCCACATGTGGAGCCCTTCGTTGAGATTCCCGACACAATAGTAGAGGAGGTAGGGTCAGCCTCCCGAGCACGGAGCAGGAGTCCTCCGAGACTTTTGAGACGAGATGAGATCCAGGGGGTAGAACAGGCTCAGCATGGATTATACGAGGATGGTGTGGAAGAGCCACTTGTGAGACTGAGAGACAGAGGGGACCCCATCAGAGATCTACTGAGGCTCAACCCACCCACTTTCGCAGGTACTACAGAGGGAGTTGTGGCCGAGGCTTGGCTGATTAGCTTAGACAGGTGTTTCGCATTGCGACCATATGGGAGCAACGAGAAAGCACGAGTGGCAGTCCATCTTCTTAGGGATGCAGCAGCCACCTGGTGGCGCACAGAGGAGTGCAAGCACCGACTATCCGTGGATACACTCACATGGGACATCTTCATTGAGCGCTTCAATGCGCGATATTTGTCTGAACATTATAGACAGCACAGGATCGATGAGTTCCATGATTTACAGCAGAGGGGACTCACCGTGACTCAGTATGAGAGTCGATTTATAGAGCTTTCTCGTTACGCAGAATACCTCCATGACGAGAAAATCTTAATACACAAATTCATCAGAGGGCTAAATCACGGGATAGCAGGACCAGTTCGTATGGCAAATCCCCAGACCATGAGTGAGGCTGTTGAAAAGGCCCTTATATCAGAGGAAATTCAGGGACGAGGGCAGAATTCACGCCCGCAGTACCAGGAACGTAATCCCCAACAACAGCAAAACTTCTGAAGGCCTCAAAATACAACACAGAGAGGAGGATATAATCCTTCATCATTACCTCCTAGGCCACCACAGCAGCAGCAACATCAGCAAAAATCCAAATTTCAACAGAGGGGACAGGGAGGACAGAACCGTGGATGGTAGCAGCAGGGTTCACGCAGAGATCAGAGACAACAGGGTTCATCGGCAGGACCCGCGAGGTCCCAGCAGTCTTACAGAGGCTCACAGGGATCCACTGGACGGACTGGGCAACAACAATCGGGCAGAACACAGTCAGGGCAGTTACAGGTTCGAGGACCATGTTATGTGTGTGGTGGGGCAGGGCATCTGGCTAGAGAGTGCCCGCAGGGATTTACTGCAGGGGGACAGCCCCGATCAGGAGGATCTGAGCAGACCGTAGGTGACGTGGGCAGAACCCACCACATGTTTGCAGTGGTTGATAACCGCCAGGCCGATTTCCAGGCTTCTGTCATCGAGGCAGCAGGTACGATTGGAGACTTTTCCATTTCGATCCTTTTTGACTCAGGAGCTACTGACTCTTTTTTGTCTACATCATTAGTGGAGCGTTGCAGGCTAGTGGCTTCTAGGCAAGACATTAGGTGGGAAGTTGAGTTGGCCTCAGGGGCCAGGATGTTAGTAGATTCCTTGGTTAGAGATTGTGAGATCACATTGGGGTCATTCACCACAACATGTGACCTTAGGATTAGGCCATTAGGATCCTACGGAGTAGTTCTGGGTATGGATTGGCTTGCGGCACATAGAGCCAAGCTTGATTGTCGCCAGAGGATGATTAGCTGTTTAGACGATCATGGTTCATCGGTTGAGATAGTGGGCATTCAAAAGCCCACGGCTGCTCGTATGATATCCGCTCAGCAGCTTAAGCGCTGTATGCGGAAGGGATGTCAAATGTTTGCCATCACGGTCAGTGATAGAGCAGAGGATGACCCTGAGGCTACTTTAGATGATCACCCTGTCCTTAGAGAGTTTGCTGATGTATTTCTGCCGGAATTACCAGGTATGCCTCCACGCAGAGAAGTGGACTTCCACATCGACTTGGTGCCAGGTGCAGAACTGATATCCCGTGCACCCTATAGGATGACTACACATGAACTCACTGAACTTAAACTGCAGTTAGAGGAATTACTTGAGAAGCGACACATCCGACCTAGCGTTTCACCATGGGGCGCACCAGTTATCTTCGTGAAGAAGAAGGATGGGTCTCTTCGTCTATGTATGGACTACAGGCAGTTGAACAAGGTGACGGTGAAGAACCGTTATCCTCTGCCTAGGATTGACGACCTTTTTGATCAGATGCAGGGAGCCAGAGTGTTCTCAAAAATTGATCTAAAATCTGGGTATCACCAATTGCGCATCACGGAGTCAGATATTCATAAAACTACTTTTCGAACCAGATATGGCCATTACGAATTCACAGTGGTACCCTTCGGGTTGACAAACGCTCCTGCAGTATTCATGAGTCTCATGAACGGGGTGTTCTGTACATACCTAGATTGGTTCGTGATAATATTCCTTGATGACATTTTGATTTATTCACGGACTGAGGAGGAGCATGTGGAGCACTTGCGTCAAGTTTTGCAGCAATTACGAGAGCAGCAGCTTTATGGCAACTTGGCGAAGTGTGCCTTCTTCAGGACAGAGGTGCAGTATTTGGGACACATTTTATCAGGCGATGGCATCTCCGTAGATCCATCTAAAATTAGAGCAATTCAGGAGTGGCTGGCACCCACTAACGTGACAGAGGTCCGAAGCTTTATGGGGTTAGCTGGATATTATCGTTAGTTTGTCGAGGGCTTCTCCAGGATAGCACATCCCATTACTTCCCTTCAGCGAAAAGGGAAGGGTTTCACTTGGACCGAGCAGTGCGAAAAGGCTTTTGGAGTCCTCAAGGAGCGTCTTACTAGTGCTCCTATTTTAGCAGTCCCAGATCCTATAGAGGAGTTTGTAGTTTGCACAAATGTATCATTAGAAGGTTTGGGAGCTGTGCTTATGCAGGATGGTCGAGCGATCGCATACGAATCGCGGAAACTAAAGACACATGAGTTAAACTATCCTACTCACGACTTAGAGCTCGCAGTAGTTGTACATGCTTTGGTCCACTGGAGACACTTCCTCTTAGGTCGACGCTTTGAACTCCATTCGGATCATCATAGTTTGCAGTATATTTTTACACAGCCTAATTTGAACGCCCGCCAACGGCGTTGGATGGAATTCCTATGTGAATACGATTTCGATGTCCACTATATCAAAGGGAAGGAGAACGTGGTCGCTGATGCTTTGAGTCGAAGACGCCACGAGATCTAGACCCTGACCTTGAAGGTGGACTTGAAGGATCGCATCTTACAGCATCTGCCGGAGGACGAATGGTTTCTTGAAGTGTAGCAGGCATTACTAAATCAGAAGGCCCTTGAGGGCAAATTTACAGGATATACCCTTGAGTCTGATGGTATGCTTCGACATCGGCAGTGCATCTATGTACCCCATGTGGGTAATCTTCGCACAGTAATCCTATCAGAGGCTCATAGAGCACTCTATGCAGCACACCCAGGAGTGAAGAAGATGCATGTTGACTTACGACAGCTTTATCATTGGGCCAGGATGAGGCGTGACATTGCCGAATTTGTTGCTCGTTGCTTGGAATGTCAGAGGGTCAAGGCCGAACACCAGCATCCAGCGGGACTGTTGTACCCTCACGAGATACCTGAATGGAAATGGGACACCATTTCTATGGATTTTATCATTGGTTTACCTATGTCATCACGTCGCCATGATGCTATTATGGTGACAGTTGACAAGCTGACCAAAGTGGCGCATTTTTCACCAATATGCACAACTTACAATGCACCATCAGTGGCAAAGGTGTTTCTTGATCAGATTGTTAGACTTCATGGGGTACCTCGCCGCATTATATCTGACAGAGACTCCGTATTCACTTCATCTTCTGGAAAGCCTTACATCAGGCGTTGGGCACACAGCTCAACTTCAGTTCAGCATATCATCCGGAAACTGATGGACAGACAGAGAGAGTTAACCAGGTGTTAGAAGACATGCTTCGCATGTATGTGATGGACCATTAGTCTAGATGGGAGGAGTACCTATATCTAGTTGAGTTTGCCTACAATAATGGGCATCACAGCTCGTTGGGTATGCCTCCTTTCCAGGTGTTATATGGCAGACCATGCAGAACACCTTTGAGTTGGGATCGGATAGAGGACAGAACAGTCATTGGTCCAGAGATAGTTCAGAATATGGAACTGCAAGTCAAACAGATTAGACAGAGGCTCCAGGAAGCACAGGACAGGCAGAAAAAGTATGCCGATGCTAAGAGGACAGACCGAAGCTTCTCTGTGGGGGAAAGAGTATTTTTGAGAGTGCGGCCGCACAAGAGTCTAATCCGTTACGGAAAAGGCTCTAAGCTCGCACCTTGATTTGTAGGACCTTTCGAAATCTTGGAGCGGATAGGACCAGTAGCCTATCATCTAGCCTTGCCACCTAGCCTGTCATGTATCCACGATGTATTTCATGTATCAGTTTTACGTCAATATATTTCTGACTTATCTCATGTGTTGGATTGGAGTGCTCTTCAGGTAGAGGCAGACGGACAGCTGGCGTTGGAGCCAATTCACATATTGGCTCGTCGGACGTTGGCCCTTCGAGGTCGAGAGTTGGACCAGGTTAGAGTCCAATGGGACCTATACGACGAAGTCACTGCAACATGGGAAGATGTAGAGAGACTGAAGACCCTTTATCCTCACCTTTTTGATGACTTCCAGGAGGAAGTATCGTCTTAGGGGGAGAGGATGTGAGGACCGCCCTTTTTACTTCTGTTGTTATGACTATTGCATTACTGTTATTGTTACTTTTTATATTTGTGGGATAGCAGTTCCCGGAATTGTCAAACTATTAAACTTTATTATGATTTCGGAAAAACTAATTGGGTGATGTTTGGATAAGTTTACATTTCAGAAAAACATTAATTAGGTGATGATGGAAAATTATAATATGATTTCATTTATGTTAATTAGTACTATGTCATGATAATGCATGTTTTCAAGTTGCTTCGGCTATGATGATTTTATGTGGTTACTGATCTTGTAATTTAGTGTGTAGGAATTACTAATCAAACCACAGAATTCGGAGATCATTCCGCACCTTGTTATTTGTTATTCCCTGTTAAGCCGATCTGGTTCCACGAGGAACCAAGATCTCTTTGTGTTTGATGTAATGATGTAATGTGGTCTTTCATATGGTCGAGTGGGTTAAGTTACCCTCATGTAACATTATTTTATAATTTGTGTTGTAAAAAGGATTGAAATTGAATTTCCTTATTTAATTTAAATTTATGAGGCCTTTTCTTGTGCTTTACCTTGACCAGGGGTGTCTTTTATGGGTTAAAGTTGACCCTGGGTTATACCCCATAGGTCCAGGGGCCCATTTGGCATGGGTAAACCTTGAGTAACCTCCATCTAGTCATCTTAACTTCCCCCTGAAGTTAAGTGGCGAAAATTGGAGGTAGGAGGGGACATGATGGGTTGTACCAACACCCAACCCATCCCCTCTACTTTCCCCAAGGTAAGAGATGCCATCCATTATTGAAGGATTGACTTAAAGTCACCCCTTCCATAGTGAGATTCCCCCATGTGCTGTGGGGACACCCATGTGAAGAAGGGAAGAAGGGGCATGGGTCACCTGTCTTCTTCCCCCTTAACTCCTTTTATTTCTCCCATGCGTAAGAGAAATCACATGAGGAGAGGAATAAGGAGTACTCTTGGGAAGGGTGAGTGACATAAGCCACAAGGGCAGAATAATGGTTTTGGGGGAGAGTGAGAAGGTGACAAGTGTCACCTCCCCATTCCTCAAAACTGAAAAGAATTTGGTTATTTGTTTCCAATTTTTGGGATGAGAGGGCGTTAGTTGAATTTTGGGGAAACTTTCATTTTGCCTTACCAAAAATAGAAAAGTTAGTTTGTAGGAGAGAGAAGGGAGAAGGAGTTGGTGGCTAAGGTTGGAAGAGAACTCTGTAGGCTCTGCAACAGCTTCATTCCAGGAAGGCTTTGTAAGGTTGGTTTGAATTTTACCTTTGTTTCGTATAGCTGAATGTGTATGAAAAGTGTGTGATTTTGTGTTTAGATTTGTTTTCTGTGGGGTTTGTTGTCGGGTTGTTTGACAGAGCTTCTCCCACTTGGGAGAAATGCTCATCAAGTTTGGGGTAGGGGAGGAGAGATCCTCCTCGGGTGCATACCTGTTTCCATCTTTTGGGATGTTGAAAGCCTTGAGGGCATGTATCTGTGTCTGTATCTTTGACTTGAGAGTCATATACAGATTTCTTACAAATTTGTGATCAAACTTGGTTTGAGACCAAGAGAAAGTGTATTGGTTAACTTATCTGTCAGGGTGACACTCTGGAGTCGAGTGTGTCCACTCTCCTGCCCCTTATGAAACTCACTGTAGTTGAGTTTCCGTGTTGTGTAAATGACCCACGTGTGTTTGTGTGCTTTGGGATTGTTGTTGTTACTGTTGTGAAGTGGAGTGTTTTAGTTACCCAGGTGTGAGTATGGTCTCCCTAGCTCGGGGGTGACCCACTTGCGGGTCTACGGAAGGGAGGAGAGCTAGATGAGTGGTGTTTTCTTCTTTGTTTGTCTTTGATACGTAGGTTTTCCCTTGGAGCTTCTGGTTGGCTTGAGAGAAATTATATTTTTGAAGAAACAGTTATTCTTCTTTGTCATGAGAATTAGGCCTGGTTCCTTTCATAAGAGTTGAAGAGAGAGCACCTCTCTTGTTATTGCTGTAATTTATTGTTACCTTGAGAGTGAAGGAAATCACCTCCCTGATTTTGTTATTGATGGACTTTTACTTGGTTGTCACAAGCTATCATTTGTATATTGTTTGGGAGAGGGAAGTTCATAACTGGGAAGTTAATTGTATATATCCATGGTTTAAAATCTGTAATATGAATGTGCTTAAATTTTCAAGTTTGTTGCTTGTAAACCTTGTTAAATAGCACTTTATTTGTGTTTCAAGTATTACTGAAAGGAAGAGTTCATTATTTAATTGCAATCTAATCTGAGTTTGTTTATGTAATTGAAAGTTTGGAATTGCTTAACTAGTTGAAATGTTAGTTCTATGGTTCATTGATCTAATGGAAAAGACAATTTTAAATGTTTAAGTTTATTCTCATATATAGTGGTTTCAGTTAATGTGAAAAGATTAGAGGAAATCTAGCATGTATATATTTCTGTTTGTTAATTTAAGAAACTTAAATGTGTTATGAAAATGGAATATATATCGCTATATATAAATATATATATATATACTAAGTTGTTATATATTTACCATTGCTACCGAATAAGTGAAACTGGAATATAAATATATATAATGGTTATTTAATTATCATTATAACAAGTTGAAATCTGAGAAAAGTATGAAATATATATATATATATATATATAACAGTTGTTATAAATTAACATTTTTACAGAATTAGAGATACTGATTAAATGGTTGATTGAGAAAATTTAAATGACAATTTGAAACTGCTGAATACATATATAAATATAGATATAAATAAATATATATATATATATATGTATATATATATATATATTTATATTTAATTAGCATTGATTCATATTAAATTCGGATTACATTCGAATGACAGTCGATATGGAAAAATTGTGGACTCGCTGTGTAAAAACACAGCCACAGCTTCATATTGGGCGGTGGGGAGAAATCCCCACCGCAGTCCCCTTTTGTTTGTTAAGAGGTGTGGGGAGGGGCGGAGCCCCACCCACTCCCCACATCGTGGGATATGGGTGGGGCTCCGCCCCTCCCCACATCCCCCTTCCCTTATAACTCCGCGGCCTTCACAGGCCAGCACTCTGCGCGACCTCTGTCTCCTCCGCTGGCTGCGGCCACCGCTGCCCATCTCCTCCGCTGGCTGTGGAAAATAAAACAAAAAAAAATGTTAGGGCTTTTGGCCCTAACATATAAGTTGGTTTTTATTTGAAATGAAATACATTAAGTTGCCATATATATAGGCATATATAGATACTATATATGCCTATGTATATAGTAATATAATATGAAATAATTAATATATATATATATATATAAATACATTTATGTATATATATATATATATATCTATATATAAAAGGGATTACGTGGAGTTTGTTAAATAATTAAAAGAACAATTTCGTCAACTACATATACATTAATATATATATATATATATATATATATATGGAAATAGTTTTATGAGCCATTTTATTGGGCCCTCGTTTAAAATATTGATAAAATGTGACACATGGATATACAAAAATAAAATAAAAAATATATATTTTCACAGTAGTTTTTATTAAGTGTTGAACACAACAACCAAAGAAGTTATGTTTCCATGATCAGGGTTTTATAAAGTGGAGAGCCTCCTACATGTATTAACAATGGTAAATGATTTACAATAAGAGTATTATTAATACTGATTAGTAATAATAATAACAGTAATTATAGATAAGAGAAAATAAAATTATAATTTAATGGGAGCATAAAGGAATATACTGTAATACTCCGGAAAGAGTTTCTCGGAAGTTTCCACTACCAACATAATGTCAATAACCAGGAAAAAAAGAAGGAAAATGAAGAGGAAAATTACACATCACCTTGCTTAAAAGATCACTAGAAATAAACTTAAGAAGCCATCACAGACATTCCATGTGGCCATTTTAATCCTAATTGTAGTAAACGACCTCATAAGTAAACCTGTAAGAGAGTTCGAAGAAGAAAAACTAACATTGGAAAACACAGAGGAGAAAATGCGCGACATTTCCCACATGGGATAAGAGAACTAAGTTGACGGACCCTTCTGCTAAATCTGCTTAGGAACAAGTTTAATTAATACAAATGAAGAGGAGATACCGTGATCGGAGAAGACTAGGAGACCGAGTCCAGCGAAGTAGTAAACCAGTCTATGTGACCTAGACCATCCTGAAGTTAGGTTTAATATCAACAATAGCTGCAGTGATAACCCTGATTGACGTAAATCATGAAGAAAGGACCGGATACACATAAAGAAAGCATAGAAAACGAAAGAGAGAGAGACCAAAATATAAACACACTAAATTAACAGAGAAATAGTTAAGGTAAGGGCGATAAAAATACAATCAAAATTAAGAACCAGTGAAAAGGGAAGAGAGAGCAAACAAACCGCCTTGTTGAGAATGCTAAGTCATAGGAGGAGTATGTTTCAGGAAACAAGAGAGGAGACAGACAACCGTGCCTGGCTGAAAAATGACTAAATAGGGAGATCACTAGTCGGTTTAGTCAGAACAAGGCATCATGGGAAGTTGTTAATCTATCAGCGAACCACGTGCGTAAATGAGTGCAGCGTAATTCCCACTAACGCCGTAAGGCGTTATGCTACCGGAAATTGCCGAGGTTTAGATTTAGGAACTTTGGTAATCTCACTCTTGCAATGACGTTAGCGGCATTGTGAAGACCCTCTTGTTGATCTGTATGCGACTGGTTGCACGCAATTGTACTTATATCCCGCTGAAAATTGTAGTGTTTCGCCATGAGAGAACACCGCCGAGCATGCTTATGCATGCGAAGGGGTTTTTAGGATAGTGTGAGAAAAGTTTTTCATATCTCGTGTCATAACCACATGACAGATGTGGCTATGACACGTGCGATGTGCGTTGTGACCACATGGAAAATGTGGGCATGACACTTAGAATGATGAAGATCCTTCAACTCCTAAGGAAGGATAGATGATAGCTTCATATCTGCAATAACACACAAATATGCTCTATAATCAGAATGACTGCTCTTGATGCTCTTTACTTCAAATTTTCAAGTTAGCTATCTCCATCTAGGTTAATAATGAACTCAAAAACACACTTATATATGCTCTCCCCCTTACAATTGACAATTCAAACCAAAAGAGGCAACAAGGAGAAACCTCTAGAGAGGTGTAAGGCTGACATACATTTGAATTTGATCCAACCTAAAGGGAGGGACCTGGGCAGTACCACCTTGGTCCTTCAGCCTTGTTTATGTCTAGGATAAGCAAAATCAAGTGGTCTACATTCAAATTCCATCTTGATGTCGGGCAATTCTACGTCGGGAGAAATGTTTTGAATATATAATGCAATTAAGGGACCTAGGAGCCAAACAAGGAGGTAAAAAGACATGTGGGCACTTTTTACTCCCTAACAAGTCCAAGGGTCTTATTTGGAAACTTTTCATTCTAGCTCTTATGGGTCTTAGCATGGGATATCCTCTAATTTACTCCTTGATTGGCTACCAAATCTACTAATAAGTTCCCCTTTCTTTTCTTCTAATATGATCAAAAGAGATATCTTAAAAAAAATTCACTAGTTCCTTAGCCTCTAAAAGAAGAGTATCCAACATACATGAGATGTAACTTTGCTTCTTCATATAATTAATAATGATCTCAGAATCTCCCTCCACTCTAAGATGCTTCCAATTCTATTTCATAGTTGTCCTGAGGCCCCACAGCATGGCCCTTTCCTAAACCACATTGTACATGAAAGGAAAAAAGAATATAACTTTGCTCATGCTCTTTCTAGGAAGCCTACTCTATTTCTACTTCTACTAGTTCTATTGATTAGAAGATCTCTATTATGGCAGAAGAAGTTAAAAATGCATTTTCTACTGATCTCTTAGATGGGGATGTGAGACAAGATTGATTTGTAGTAGCATATGCTCTCATTCTCTATAAAAATAGAATCTTCCTAGTTCTTGAATCCTGAATGAAGGAGAAGATTTTAAGGGGTTTCCATGATGCATCGTTAGAAAAACACATAAGATTATACAAGATCTATAGGAAAATTAGGGAAAGGTTTTCATGGAAGGGCCTAAAGAAGGATGTTCTCAATCACTTTATGGAGGGGCTAACTATGTATGCACAATTCTTTTTCATTCCTTCATATTTCAAAGCACATTGGGTGGTAGATTTCTTATTCAGAGATGTTTAGGCCAATGGATTACATAAAAATATCGTTAGTGATAAAGATAGTAGATTTTTTAGATCCTTTTTGTAAGAATTATTTTATTTGGCTGGGATAAAACTCACTCTTTCCACAAGCTATCATCGACAAATAGATGGACAAGTAGAAATAGTGAATAATTAGGTTGAAGGCTACTTGAGAAACTATGATACAACACTACCCACCACATGTCCATCAGTATATCTCTATCCATTCTATTTTATGGTTATGATGCATTAACCTTCACTAATTCAATATTCATAGATATCCCGGTGTCAATAGATAGTGACTTAGTGAAGTATAATTATGACATATTGAGATCACTCAAAGAACACGTCCAACAAGTTCAGAATCAACAAAAAAATATATGCAAATCAAAACTGCATAGATAGGTCATTTAAAGTGGGAGATATGACCTTCCTCTAAGATTGCAAACCTTATATGCAAACCCCCATCAAAATTAGTGGAATTGAAAATCTCAAACAACGCTTCGATTTCCCTTACAAGATCTTGAGAAGAGCTGGTGAAGTTGCATCTGAGTTGAATTACTAGAATATAGTAGGATTCATAATTTTGTCAATGTGTCTCACCTCACGAGATCCCTTGGACAACATATAACACTACTGGTGGATTTTCCACCATTGGATGATGACCCTACCATCATAGAAATCACAAGAGCATCATCCAATATTCAAAAAGAAAGTAAACAATAAGGTGGTAGGGAAAATCACACAGGCCCTATTGAATCCCCATGATCACATTTGCACTTATTACATTTATCGAACTTAGCAAGGGAGAGGGATTTCAACTAAATCTTCCACATCAAACATCCTCATAATAAATAGAATCATCAACCTTGGCATAAAGAGAAAGTTTGACCTTAAGTACCTTTGCTATCATTCAAGCCTCTATGCATGCAACTTGTTGTTCCTTCAGTATGTGAAAATACTCGAGGTAGCAATTGAAGAAAGACAAGTCATGCAAATTTTGGAATTAATGATAGAAATATGAAGAAATATTTCCCCACACATTTACTAATCTAGGATGATGAAAATTCAATTAAAAGAAGGTACAAAACCAAAGAGTAAAAGATCATATGTATTAAACCCTAACATGAAGACAAGAGTCAAAGCAAAGTTGGATGATATGTTGCAACTGATATAATCAAGTACATAGAAGATGCTAAATGGATTGGCCCTATGGTTGTGCAACATAAGAAAAAAGTGAGATGAGGATTTGCATTGACTTTAGGGAACTAAATAAGGCTTGTATCCATGATTCCATAGATTTCTTAGTCTTATGGATGTCATTAAAAGCTTTCATTTTATTTCATTTCAATTAAAGGGCTCCTTCACCTTTCCATACACATGTCCCCATGTTCTCTCCATTAGTTTCTCTATAACCATTGCTTTATTTTCTCTTATATTGTCCTTAGTAATATTTGGGCATTATACTCATGGGATCAACCCTACAATTATAGACTTGGCCCTTTCATATTCAAATTTTGGCCAACTTCTACCTATTCAATTACACAATATTCAATTTGCTAATGTATGAATCCCAACATTTAAAAAAAAACAAAATATGAATCACCTAAGAAGGTTCGAAATTTAAAATACACATTGGGTTATGACTTGCACATGTGACACCATTCAAAAATTGATTTATATTCACTTCTTTGAGCCACCAAGCCTAGGGCCTAAGTGTGAGAATATTCACTATTTTTGTATCCTCATGCTTGGAGACATGTCAATAAATAAAAGTTGATTACATATAAATTCCCATTGTTTATAGCATAGACTGGAATTAGTTTTCAATTTAAAATATCATTAACACTTGTAAGGAGTGGGTTCATGTGCAAGCTGAAACACACACTGTGTATTTCAACCTGCAATTTTCTTCATCAACATTCTACTATGTAAAGTATTTGTTCTTTTAATGTACAAATCCTAACATTTAAGAGAGAAAAATATGAATAACAACAATGATAAGGGTGAAAGTAAGAAGATGAGTATAGATTTCGTGGAAGTGTTCCGCATATGGAAAATTTCGGTTGGAACGAGAGCTCGAGCCTAAACGGGTGCCCATTTAGAAACGGGCACCCATTATGAAATGGATGCTAGTAAATGGAATGGGTACGTATCCATTTGAAAACAGGTACTCATTTTTGAAAAGTATATATATTTTTTTAAAAATAGGCATGTGGCTTCATTTTAACAGCCATAGGCCGTGAAACAGTAGTAGAGGAGATACCAAGAATGGGTACCCACATCACCTGACCCCACCGCCTACCTCCAAAACCTCCTCACCTCCTCCAGATCAGCTATCAGCTGTCCCAAGTTGGTTGCCCATAATTTTCTATTGTTTTTCATTGTTTTTTGTTTTGTTTTTGTTGCTTTTTATTATTTTTCACAATCTTAAATTATAAATGTTAAACCCTAAACTAAAAACACTAAACCCTAATTCATAAACCGTAAACCCTAATTCATAAACACTAAACCCTATTTCATAAACTACCTAGGTCTTATAGAACTTCTAGGGTTTCTTTTATATAAGCTTAACAATAAATCTTTAGCAATGATATTTCAAAATCATTTGAAATTTCTATATAGACCTCAAGAACTACTTATACACTATAGCCATGTTCTTAGTCTTCATGGATTTCAATGTTCATGATGAGTCACATAGTCCTAAAACCATTTGTAAAACTCTTTTCATGAGGGCTTAGAACATACAAACACCTTCTATATATTAAATTTGATGGACACTTGTATAAGAATATAAAATTTAGACAATTGTCATAGGTTAGTCCTATGGGTTAAAGAGTCAGGGAGCTATGAGAATGCCCACATTCATATGACATAAGGTATAATAGAAACTTATCAAGTTTTAAGGATTGTCATACCTACCACTAAGAATGTCAAAGTTACCCTAGGAAAACAACTAACTCATATCACTTCATAACATTTTATCAAGTTTAAGGATTGTCATAACAACCACTAAGAATGTCAAATTTACCCTAGGAAAACAACTAACTCATGTCACTTGATAACCTAGAGGGTTGTTATCTAAGGTCAATTAGGATCACTTAACAAATGTCAAGACCCAAATCATCTAATAGGATTGTCATTAGGATGGGGAACAAAGAAGATAGTCATAACATGATAAGGTAGTTACCAAGGTCCTAACAAAGTTCATTGCACCATAATCTAAATCTTAACACTGCCTCAACATTTATATGACCTAGAAGGACTGTCACATCTAGCAAATCTAATCTCTTGTCCTTGCTATGGACTATTATGCATGATCATCCAAAGTGGTTGTCACTAGAAGAACAGGACCATAGGACTACCACAATAAGGATATAGTTGTGTTGCTCACAACAAGAGAGGACAATCATCCAAAACTAAGAAGAGAAGAAAATTAACAATTAAGAGACTATCATTAACGGTTGTCATGAGCATGTTAATGGACAATTAGTTTTCATATTAGTCATAACACTATCCTATTATTTACACAAAAGAAGATATAGCAATGAGAGGATAGTCATTGGAAAACCTATCTCAGTCCTAGAGTCAAGCACAGTCCCATCACACCACTAGATCTACCCCTTCCAAGGGACAAGCATTTCAACCATACAATCGAAAGAAAATGATATGTATCCTACAAACACAATCATTTTGTCATGCTGTAATCCTCTCTCCAAACTATGCAGGATCAGAATGGTGTTTGGATGAGCTCCACTTGGTGTTTGGTAGGTGAAATCAGCAGGTGAGACTACTCCTTAGACAGTGCAAGACGACTGAACGGATATCACCCATTCATTTTATTCCTTGTTTTTCTCACTCTTTCGCCATTTCTTCACATGCGTTGTTCTCCTTCCAGCTATTTTTTTGGTGGGTACTCTCCTGAGGTGCCAAAATGGCTAGAAATGTTGTCTCGTGCCATAAAAAAATCACGCTAGAAAATTTTTTTCTAAACTCGTCGGTTGTTCTCACGCCGGGGAAAATACCGTGTCAGAAAAATAAATATAGGGAATGTAATTTTTTGGTATGTGTTTTGGAACACAAAAGAGAGTGATATATTTTACAAAGCCCCATTAAGAATGTTTTGGGAATTTTGTACTGCAGTATTGTATTGGTACATTCTCCTTATTAAAAACTCCTTTAATATTATCACCTAAAATTTTGAATTTGGATTAGTTACTTTCCACTTACATTAAATGTTATCAATAACTATGTCATAGAACTAATATCATTTAAAATCATTTTAGACGTGCAAATGATGATTAATTATCACCTTTGCAATTAGAAGTGTTTATGTTGACACTAGAGTTTGCAACACTCATAGCCTTATAGCAACTAAAAAGGTTTCACAAAACAAAGAGAACTAGAGACAACCAAAATCATTATCATAAATAAAACATAAATTAAAATAAAATAAAAACATTAATATATCATCACCATGAATGGTCATGTCCTTTGTGAGAACTCCAATTCCTTTTGAGAGATGAGTATCACAATTCAGTGAAGTCTTGATTGTATTTCCATGAATTTGGGTTTCTACTAATAATTTATGATTCGAAGTCTAAAAATATGAGAAATAATGAATTGTATCATTGGCTTTCATTTTATTCACCAAATGAAAATCTTACAAATTACAAACAAGAAAAGGTTCAATAAAAGATACACTTGCAAATTATAGGGTATTTTCTATGCTACAGCACGCACAAAACCAAAAGGTCAACATGTATACCTCGTGTCAGCAAGTTGATCTAATAAAGTAGTGATAGATACTAACTCTTCAAAATCCAATCCAAAAGCATAAAGAAATCTTGCTTCACCAAAACTAAAGAAATATGTCAGCCTTGGCAATTCAGATAAAGACAAGAGGAATGAAAAAGCCTCTAAAGTGAAGTGAAATGAAGCAACCATTGCCTTGAAGTTGTCATAGAACTTAGTTTTTACATTTTATTGCTTCACAATTTCCCGAGGAGACTTTTTCTCTCCTTTCTATCATTTTAGACCTATATTTACATGGGTCTAAGATAGTGTCTAGATTATCAATCCAAATGCACAAACCACAATGTTTAATATTTTCAGATAAGACACTCTAGTTCTTGCAAATAGATAAAATGCTTATCACCATACATTCTTGTGTTCCAACCTAACCTATTATACCTACAAAAATCTCTATATCAAAAAATACACAAAAAAAAAATGTTATGCTAGTCAACAAAGGCAACTCAAGTGAGATGAATCACGAGCAATATCAAAGGGAAACAATTGTAAGCAATTGTAAAGGTGACTGGTTCCTAAATATTGAGTACAATTTACACTTGGATTGAATCCAAAGGGGATTATATAAAATCAAAAATTAGACATAATTTTCATTAGTTGGAAAATCATCAAAACATGTATTACATAGATAATGTAACAATGATTAAAAAAAATCCAATCAATCCATGCGAGCTTCAACAAATTGGCTCAAAACTTTTACTAAAATTTTAAATTTAAAGGAAGTTTATACATAATGTTTACTGATTGGACTATTGATTTGGGACAAAGATTACGAAAACAATCCCTATTTAGGGATGAAGAGACCCTAAACTTTCCCGTGGCCAGAACCCATATTGAAGTTGTAGGTTAAGATTCTTTAAGAACTGAATTGAGCATAGAGTGGTATGCCATCTACTTAATATTTTGAAAATGTAGGCTTAGGGCTCAAATGCTAACCCGTGCTTATAATGACACCCAAATCCAAAGGTTGGGGTTAAATTCTCCAGCAAGGGATCCAACCAACTTAGGGCTCAAACACAAACCCACTAACTGTGTCAACCATCGTCTCGGAAAACAAACAAAAGAAAACACAAACACAGCTGCAAAGCAAACAGTAGACAGAACTACAATGTTCTATATGATATCAATATTTGCCAGGATAAATTTTTGAACCTTGGTAGGAATGTGCTAGATGATTAAAACTTTAACAGTTACAATTACGTAATTGGCTATTTATAAAATATGGGTGATAATAACACCCATCTGACATTGTCATATACAGAAGATGGCTCTAAGAAGTCCACCAAAATTCCTGCAGTCCTAGACTACATACAAAACAAGCACCGTGTTAATACATGTTGTATGCATTGCAGTCAAAATTGAATACCTTCATCTTTCATGATCCAAATATTACCTGTGATAGAGAGACCAACAACATAACCAAATCATACAACACAGGGACCTCCAGAGGTTCATCCAAGTTGGCTATCAATATTAACTACTGAAAATCTGATTCAGTCACAGTAAAATATACTTGATAGGAACATTGTTGTAATGTGGGTGTGCGATGCATATACAAAAACGAGGAAAGGCAAAGAACCCACGTCTCCAACCTCCCTTCCATGGAGGGTCAGAAAATTTAGTGCAAGTGACCACATTTTTAGCTAGTCTTAAAATATAGAAATTTAAGCAAATTTTCTGACAAAACAAAACCTGATTTAACAAGATTGAAATGTCGGACGCATGAGTTTGAGATTGAGACATATTCCAGCGCATGAGCGTGAAGGTCATTTGTTGAAGGCATTGCTCTCATTAAAGGGCAACGAAGGAATAGGAGCAGCGTGGGGCCGTGGATATGTCGTGTTTCAAAACCGTAACGCCATCGATCTGCAGCCTCCATTTCTGCTACGACATTCGCGGCCATTCTGTTTGTTGCAGATGATGGCGAAACACTTTCAAAACACTGACATATCCACCGCACTCCGCTGCTTGTAAAAATGTTTGGCCCTGCAATAGGTATAACATCAAGTTTGCAACGATAGCTTTTCCCTCTGCCATCAAAACCTAACCCTAATGCTACCGTCGCCTCCTTCCTCTTCTCCACTCGCTCATCACGCACAAAACCTAACCCTAACCTCCATATATATATATATACACGTGGACACACTTAATACATTTGTATTTTTTTATTTGTTTTGGTTTTCTATGCGATATATGTATACATATAATATAATTAATATTGTATCATACATCTACATACATTTTTGTTGTGTATTTGTTTATTTTTCTGTTTGTTGTTTTCTTTTCTTTTTGTAGGGTGCACTCCTCTCACACACATATGTATATCTATATATATTTATGTATTGGTTCTTTATAGACTTAATACTTATATTAATAAATACTAGTATAGGTGTGTATTTTTAGTTTCTGCCAAAGAAACTATAGGCGAGGCCTGTTCCTAACTAGGTATTAATAATTCTTGAGAACTAAATATATTTTTCTATTTAAAAAATATTTACGTATTGCTATTGTATAGATGCAAATATTTTAACGAAACATATTTGAAAAATTATTTTTATTCAATCTAATTGGCAGAAAACTTTCACCCGATAAGGGCAATTATTGCTGATCATCAACGTTTAAATTATAAAGTTTTGTATGAATACTAGAAATAATTTCATGCATTGCTTTCATTTTCTCAAAAATTGTGCAAATATAACATATGCGTTAAACTCCTTAGGCAACCATTCTTCATATTTTTTTATGTTCTTGATACCCAAACATTGCAGAATCTAAGGCCATGACTATTTTCAAATGAATTTGTTTTGTTTATAGGCTGCTATTCCACTTGAAGTTGTGCAAATATTGTTGGCAAAAAAGTCAGTGTCCCCCTTCGGGATTCGTGACATGGCTTAACCGCCTCCCATTGGTCTTTATCTGGGATGGTAGTGGTTTCCTAAGAGGTGCGCCTTTTGGGAGAAACGGCCAGCTCAACTCCTTACAAGTGGTATCAGAGCCGGGTCACGGGTTCGAATCCCCTCGGGTAACGCTGAGGGGGGGATTGTTGGCAAAATAGTCAGCATCCCCCTTCGAGATTCGTGACATGGCTTAACCGCCTCCCGTTGGTCTTTAGCTGGGATGGTAGCCAGCTCAACTCCCTACAAGCGTGAATATAACATTCTTCAGAAATGATGCAAGCTAGAAGGGGAAACGAAAAAACCCATGGAGCTTGACCAAATAAGAGGAACAAGCTAGAAGGGGCTCTAACTTGTTTTTAATGCAATAAAGTTAGGGTCTTTATCTGGGATGGTAGTAGTTTCCTGAGAGGTGCACCTTTTGGGAGAAACGGGTAGCTCAACTCCCTACAAACGTGAATATAACATTCTTCAGAAATGATGCAAGCTAGAAGGGGCTCTAACTTGTTTTTAATGCAATAAAGTTAGGTCTGAAATGAAAAAACCCATGGAGCTTGACCAAATAAGAGGAAAAAAGTATGCTCATATCTGTCATTACGTTATCTACCATCTTTTCAGATAATGCATTTAGGGCATATGTTTATCGGGCTTCATGCCTATAATACTTATTTTTTCTTCTATTTTACTTAATGGAATTCTAATTCTAGCTATTCTTCCATGCATAGAAGGATTTTCCTTTCATGTTTCCTTTAGATTCTAATGGGATGAGAATATTATTTTTTGGCCTCTGCCTATGTTTCTACCAAACTTTGTATGTATCATATTGTTTTCTGGAAACACATTTTTTATTGGTGTTTATTCCATTTCTAAAGTTTTTTCTGGATGTTTTCTCTAGCTCTGAGATGAGCTAAAAGGAACTATTACCATTAACAAAACTGATAATATACACATCATTTTGTTTTATGGATATCTTTATATTTTTTTAATTTTCTCCGACACTCAATAGTAATTCAAGTTGGCTTTTTGCTATTCTTGTTGAATGCAAAAATCTAGTAAGCCAAGCTAGCAACTCTATTTGCAGAAATGGTCTATATTTTGAAGCTATTTTATCATTCTACTATTTCTTTTAGAGGCATTTTTAAAAAGATCGTGAAATTTCTATTAGTTAAATCTAAGCCAACTATTTTTTCACGTTTATTTAAAAATTTACCCTAACGTAACTATTGTTAATATGTCCATAAAATGTACAACCTTTTAAAATTTATTTAAAATCAGGTTTTTCTTTTACCCTAACCTATAATGCACAATCTAAATAGCTAATATTTTCACATTTACTTTAAACCTAAGTTTTACCCTAACCTGTAATGCACAAACTGAATAGCTAATTTATTCAAATTTCTTTTCGAGTTATAGCTTTAAACCTAGTAACATAAATATGGTTGAATTATGAATAAAATGCAAAATCGAAACCACTATCTATTTCACATTTACTTTAAAATTTTACCCTAAGGCCCATATTTCTAAATTGCCAATAAAATGAACAAATTGTAGAGATGATATTTTAACATTTACCTTTAAATTTTTGTTCTAAATTTTTATCTTCCAAGTAAATATTATTAAATTATCCATAAAATGCAAAATCTAAACCACTATGTATTTCTCATTTACTTTAAAATTTTACCTTACTATAAATATTCCCAGATTTTCATCAATAAAATTTTACCCAAATATAAATATTTCAAAAATTTCAATAAAATACACAAACTAAATAGATAATCTTTTCACATTTACTTTTAATTTTAATTTTAATCCCAAAAAATAAATTTAATTAAATTATTAACAAAATGCAGAACCTAAACCACTGTTTTTTTAATTATCTATAAAATGTACAACCTGAACATCTGATCTTTAAGCTTTACTTTAAAATTACAGTTTTAACCCTAACATAAAAACACGTTAAACTTTTTTCATATTTTCTTTTTCATCTTACCCTAACACAAATATTGTTAAATTAACCATAAAATGCACAATCTAAACATATTTATTTAAAAATTTCCAAAACTACAATTTGAGTCATTTTGTGAAAATTATGGTATTAAGGTGCAAAGAACAGTTCCTTACACTCTTCAACAAAATGGGGGGGATGAACAAATGAATAGAACTATTTTAGAAATGGGGTTTGGTTGTTTCTTGTGCTGCATATATTGTGAATATAATTCCCACTAAAGCCCTCCCAAATATCACCCCTGAAGAAGCTTGGAGTGGTAGAAAGCCCCACATTAGGTATTTTAAAGTATTTGGATGCATTGCTTGGGCACACGTTCCTGATGAAAAGAGGAAAAAGTTAGAACCAAAGAGTCATAAGTGTTTGTTTGTGGGTTATAGTAAAGAATCAAAGGCTTATAGGTTATATGATTTGACAACAAGAAAGGTCTTTGTTAGTAGAGATGTAAAGTTTGATGAGCTTTCGCAAATTATTCCCACTTCCTCTCACTCTACAATAGCAAATGTTTCTAATTTTTTAGATATTTTAGAAAGAAATGAAGCCAATATTGATGAGGATGAAGTGAGCACTACTGATGATGATAATACTATTGAAAATGAAACTACTAATGCTTGTAATCAGCCATTTTTTGCAAGTAGTGATGATGAAGAAGGTAACATTTCAGCTAGACAAAAGACAAGGAGTGTTGAAGAAATATATAGACAAGGCTCAAAGATCCGAGGGAATGGTAGTGCTCTCATGGCCAAAGTATTACAAGTAAATGACCCAATCTCATATGAGCAAGCTAGATGAAAGAAAGAATGGGAGAAATCCATAAAAGAGGAATATGATGCATTGATAGAGAATAACACTTGGGAACTTGTACCCCGTCCCCAAGGTAAGAATGTTATTGGTTACAAATGGGTTTACAAAACAAAATTTAAATCAGATGGTGCTATAGAAAAATTCAAGGCTAGATTGGTTGCTAAGGGGATCAATCAAAAAGAGGGTGTTGATTATGAAGAAACATTTTCTCCTGTCATTAAAGTGAATATAGTTAGAATTATTCTTTCTTTGGCTACAATTCTTGGGTGACATATTCATCAAATGGATGTCAAAAAAACTTTCTTAAATGGAGATTTATATGAAGAAATATATATGGATCAACCACCAGGTTTTGTAGATCAGCAACATCCTAATCTTGTTTGCAGATTATAGAAGTCACTTAATAGTCTTAAACAAGCGCCATGAGCATGGAACGAGAAGATTGACAGGTATTTTCAGCTTCATGTATTTAAGAGATGTAAGTCAGATCCAAATCTTTATGTGAAAAAAGTTCAAGATGATATTCTTCTTGTTGCAATTTATGTAGATGATTTACTCATTGCTGGACCGAATATTGCATTAATCAATGATTTAAAAACAGATCTTAAGAGGACATTTCATATGAGTGATTTGGGTGAACTAAACTATTTTCTTGGATTACAAGTTTGTAGATTACATGATGGATTGTTCATCTGACAATCAAAATATGCTTTGGGCATTTTAGAAATGTTTAACATGCTTGAATGCAAGCCAGCATCTACCTCATTTCAATTCAGAGTCAAGCTTACTACAGAATGTACTTCCGAGAGTGTAGATGCCACTTTATATAGACAGCTTGTTGGTAGCTTGGTTTATGTAACTCATACTAGACCAGATATTTATGTTGCAGTCAATCTAGTATCTAGATTTATGTAGGCACCTAAACAAAGTCATTGGTTGGCTGCTAAGAGAATTTTACGATACATCAATGGAACCATACACTTTGGAATCTACTATGGCTATAAGTTTTCAATTTCTTTGGTTGGATTTACCAACTCAGATTGGGGTGGTGATATAGATGATCAAAAATCTACTGGTGGTTATGTTTTCAATCTTGGATCAGGCCCTATTACATGGAGCAGCAAAAAAACAAACAACTACATCATTACCTTCATGTGTAGCAAAATATAGAGAAGCAAAAGAAGTAGGCAAGGAAGTAGTTTGGATTCAGAATCTTCTATTTGAGATTGGTTTTCTATAAAGTTTAGCCGGCACTGTGTATTGTGACAATCAAAGTACCATACAAGTTGCCAACAATCCAGTTTTTCATGCTAAAACAAAGCATATTGAGATTGATGTTCACTACATTCAAGATCTTGTTTAAGCATCTATTGTCAATCTTCAATTTTGTCTAAGTGAAGAACAAGTAGCTGATATATTCACTAAGAGTATGATTGAAGCCAAATTCTTAAAATTAAGAGGAATGTTTGGTATGTTAGAGGTGAACATTAAGGGGGGATAGTAGTATAATGTTCCCCTCCTTTGTATTTGCCCTCTCCTTTGTATTCTCTTTGTATTATTCTAGCCAATCTTAAGGGGGGATGTTAGGGATAGTTAAGATTGTCTAGAAAAGGACAAAATATTTCTAGAAGTCTTCCAAAAAATATTCCAGGTTATCTAGAAAGGAAGAAGCTTCCAGCTTTTTTAGAAAAGAACTTTCTAAGGAGAAGCTTCCAACTGTTCTAGAAAGGAACATTGTAGGATTTTAGAGTTATCTAGAAAGCTAGAAGCTTCCAGGCTCCAAAGCTTCTGTAGCTATATATATGTGATTAGAGGCAGTTGCTGGATATAGCATTTTAGATGTAATGCAAGCTAGATAAATATATTTCTAAGTTATCTAGGTCTATTTTGCCCCGTTTTCTCTTAGTCTATTATTGTTGTTCTATTTTTTATTGTCTTGAGGCTATTTTTTACATGGAAATCCAGAATTTATTTATTGCTAGAAGAGAATGGTATCAAGGAATATGTGACCACTATTGTACCTGTACCTACAGATGCAACACAGCGCTTAGCATATAAGAAGGAAGATGCCAAGGCGAGGAGGATGATTCTTAATGGTGTTAAGGATCATATTCTTTCACATATTGTAGAGTTATATACAGAGAAGACAATGTGGGACGCCATTCTAAATCTGTACCAGAATGCTACCATTAACCGGAAGCTAATTCTCAGAGAAAAGTTAAGGAATACCCCAATGAACAAGGGAGAAGACGTTACAAGTTACCTCGCCAGGCTTAGACTTGTTAAGGATGAGTTGACAGCTATTGGAGATAAACCAAATGATGACAAGCTAGTACGAATAGCCCTGAATGGGTTTACTAAGTAGTGGGATGTCTTTGTTCAAGTTATTAATGGACGAGACACCTTACTGAGTTGGGATCGACTATGGAGTGACTTCACTTAGGAGAAGCTTAGACTAAGTCTTGTCAGTGGAACTAGCAGTAATAGTTAGAAAAGTGATTTGGAATAGGAAAACGTTACCCTAGCAGGAAAAGTGAAAGTGAAGAAGGGGTCTTGCAAAGGATCAAATCCAAAAAGTGAGAAGAAGAAGGACTTATCTAAGATCAAATGCTATGGCTGTCACGAGTTTGGCCACTATGTTAGTGATTGCCCACAAAGGAAGAAAAATAAAAAGAAAGGGAAGAAGCAGACGGCAACTTCAGCAAATGTAGATGAGTTTTCTAGTAGAATGGAGGATGAGTTTGCGCTCATAGCTTGCCTAACTAGCTCAACCTCACAGGGTGTTTGGTATATAGACAGTGGGGCATCATTTCATATGACAGGAGTTAGGGAGTACTTCTCCAGCTACAAGGAGGAGAAAATCAAATTCCAGATTCAGATGGGGAACTAGTCCAAGTGCAATCCAATTGGGAGAAGGACTGTTCTATTTCAGAGGGAGAATGGCAAGCCTATTTCCATTCATGATGTGTTAAATGTGCCAGGCTTGGGCATGAATCTAATTTCCATATCTATCCTTCAGGATAAAGGCTACAATGTACTCTTTAGAGGGGCGCATGTGTTAATCAAGCATAAGGATTGGAAATCACCCATAGCTATTGGAGTTAGGAGCGGCCAACTTTATAGGTTGCAATTTGATACTCCTAATGCACTAGTGAGTAGCAGTAATCCTAGAGATCAAGAAGATCTATGGCATAGGAGGATGGGCCATATACATCATAGAGCATTTAAATTGCTTCATGAGATAGTGACAGGTGTTCCAGAGGTGAGCACACAGCATGATGATGTATGTCAGGGATGTGTGTTGGGGAAGTTTACGAAAGCAGCTTTTCCAAGGAGTGACACCAGATCCAAGGGGGTTCTTGATCTAGTAAATTCAGATATATGTGGACCAATGTCAATGAAGTCTCTCAGAGGATACGAGTACTCTGTTACTTTTAATGATGATTTTGCTTGAAAATGGGGCCTAGGGCTTGGGCACTCATGGCCTAGCCCTGCCTTATTTGGTTGGGACCTAAATTTTAAATGTCGGTTATGTGATCGTTAAAAGGTTTTGTTGCCGACATCGTAAGTTTGAATTATGAAATCTGTAGCGAGAATGCATATATAAGCATGTTTAGGGTTTCATTTGCAAACTAGAAGCTGATTATGAACTTTTGGTGAACTTATGATTTTAGAGAATTCAAATCATTCATTGTTGCAGAGCATACTTGTCTTGTTATTGTGTTTGTTATGCGGATTTGGCTTCATCTTCTCATGTGTTGAAGGATTTTCATCTACATGTGAGCTACACCTCTGAGGTTATATCTATTTGTGTTAAATCAATCATTTATCAATTTGTTTTTTCGTCTATCTCGTAGGGATACACAATCTTTATGCCATTCTGGGGTTTGACTGAGGCAAGCTTCTAAACACCACAACCCCCAACCCCATTCCTTATGATTGCAGCTAACAAGTGTCATATTTTTTGGAGTGGAGTGCAAGAGGCTGTGACAGAGTGTGGAGATTCTGTATCAGAAGGAAAAAGCAATGCCTGGGCTTAGGCACCTACCCTGAAGCCCTCCAGATTTGCAAAACCAAAAAACCTCTGCGACAGTGGTGAAGAGTAGCGAACATTTTCTAGAAATACTTGAAGAAGTCACCACCTTGGGCTTGGGCACCTACTCTTTAGACCCTGACTTTTCCAAATCTTGAATATCAAAACCTAATATGTATCTACTCTGAATATGACATCTCTATGTGTGAGCATTTGTTGGGATTCATCCGTTTATTTATGATTTTACATAATTAGGGTTTTAAGTATAATCAAGCATTAAATTAATACATTAATCAACAATTTCTTAATTTCCCTATCATTACAAGTGACAACCAACCTGTAGGTGAATCCTCTTGCAAAATTTGTGATTCAACTTAGTTAAATGTCCTTGAATGTTAGTGGTGAAAGGAGGATATAATCAAACAATCAATCAATCCCATCTTCCCTCTTTTCTTACTAAACATTTTGGTGAACCTGTGTTTTTTGAGCATTGCATCTTGTTGACTATTATACATTAGACTTGCATTCATACATATTGTTTTACATCATTTTACATCTATAGATCTTGAAAATTTTTGAAAAAAATTTCATTCTAAGGCTCACATTAGGTCATAATTTGCATTAATTTAATTACATTTCATCAAATCTCTAATTTTTACATCAAATATGATATAAATTACATAAATTCATAACACTACAATCTTTGCATTGCATTTTCATGTTAAAATTGCCAGGGTTTGATTGAAATTTTGTATTTTTCTCATAACCTAGTGATTTCAAAAACTAGGGTTTGTACCTAAAATCTTGTTTCAAATTTTACTACTCATATTAGGCACTCATTCAAATCTAATTTTGTTTGTAGTGTTGCATTCTTGTGTGTTTTTGCATTCATATCTCAAAAATTTGCACTTACATTTAGCTAATTTCAACAAAAACTAGCATTTTCACTCAATCATCCTTAAAATTACACTTGCATTGAGCATTGTAGGACTTTAAAATCATTTTCAAATCTGAGCTGAGTTTTTTTGCATAAGCCTCCTCTTACTAATAGTGTAGGAAATTGTTTTTCTACCTTATCTTCCTTATAGGATTTATGGGTCTAATAAATTCAATTTCCCATTTGTGAAAAGGTGTTTGTACTAATATAGGAAATGGTGGCATATCATCTAATGTGGTGGGACTTCCTATCCTCTAAGACACATCACCCATCCTCACATATTAACTTGTCATTCTTGAACAATGTGGGCCACCATAATCCTACCAACATCACTTTATTGTTGTTCGCTCATTGGAGTTATGCCCTTCTAATATCCCCTCACGGGCATATCTTAAGATGTTTTCCCATTCATGTTGAAGCACTACTCTCCTTATAATATCACCTCTTCCTATAATATGTAATTCTCCTTCAATTAAGATGTATGATAGTGACCACTCCAATGGTTTATTCCTTTCATTTTTGGAGATGATCTCTAGGAATTGGCCTATGGATAGTAACTGTGCTACTTGAGTGAGCTCCTCTTACTATATTTACTCTAAATAAAATTAAGCTACTCAATTCATCATCAAACTCCTAAAAGAGTAACACCATCTACAAATTTTACCTGTATCACTAGCGTATTCATCAAGTATTTTAATTGCTTGTGGTTGGTAAAGAAATTTTTTAGTGCATAAACCTTTGTTAGAGCCTTTGTTGTTGCATAATTCATTAAGAAACACTAGAGTTGGAGCCTTTGTTATCTAATTTTTAAGTGTATCAAATTCCTCCTAGAGTTGTTCTATCCATTGAAATGTTTTATACTTTTCTGACTATTCAAGAGGTGGTAGATTCAAAATTATTTCTACCTTCAATGGGTCTACCATCAAGCCTTGCCTACATATAATGTGACCATGAAATGTTCCAAATGGTATCACAAATAAACATTTCTTAAGATTGGATGAGATTTAAAAGCTTTTGTATCTTTCTAGCATCGTGTGGAGTACTTGTACGTGATCTTTAATCAATCTGTACTAAATACTACAAGTGCATTTTTCAAGCCAAATGGCATCACCTTGTACATAAAAGACCTCCATTTGGTTACAAATGTTGTTTTAGGTTGATCTTCTTCTTGAAGCCATTGGTGAACGATTAGAGCTCCCTACTAGCTATAAAACTAAGACTTCCTCTGTGAACAAACTATGGAAGGGATCATGGATGCAAGCCTTATTTAAATCCCTAAAGTCAATGCAAATCCTCATCTCACTTTTTTCTTATATTGCACAACCATAGGGTCAATTCATTAGCATCTCCTATCGACTTGATTATATCAGTTGCCAACATATCATCCAAGTTTGCTTTGACTCTTGTCTTCATGTTAGGGTTTAATATATATGTTCTTTTCCTCTTTGGTTTTGTACCTTCTTTTAATTGAATTTTCATCATTCTAGATCCCTCCTTAATGCCTCTACGATTAGTAAATGCGCGGGAAAATATTTCTTCATATTTCTATCAATATTTCCAAAATTTGCATGACTTGTCTCTTTTCAATTGCTACCTTGAGTATTTTCACATACTGAAGGAAAAACAAGATTGCATTCACAGAGGCTTGAAGGATAGCAAAGGTACTTAAGGTTAAACTTTCTCTTGATGCCAAGGTTGATGATTCTATTTATTATGAGGATGTTTGATGCGGAAGATTTAGTTGAAATCTCTCCTCTTGCTAAGTTTGACAAATGTAATAAGTGCAAATGTGATCATGGGGATTCAATAGGCCCTGTGTAATTTTCCCTACCACCTTGTTGTTTTCAATATTGGATGATGCTCTTGTGATTTCTATGATGGTAGGGTCAACATCCAATGGTGGAAAATCCACTAGTAGTGTGATATGTTGTCCAAGGGATCTCTTGAGGTGAGACACGTGGGCAAAATTATGAATCCTACTATATTCCAGTAATTCCAGTTCTCAGATGCAACTTCACCAACTCTCCTCAAGATCTTGTAAGGGAAATCAAAGCATTGTTTGAGATTTTAAATTCCACTAATTTTGATGGGGGTTTTCCTATAAGGTTTACAATCTTAGAGGAAGGTCATATCTCCCACTTTAAATGACCTCTGTATGCGGTTTTGATTTATATATATTTTTTGTTGATTTTGAGATTGTTGGAGGTGTTCTTTGAGTGATCTCAATATGTCATAATTATACTTCACTAAGTCACTATCTATTGACACCGGGATATCTATGAATATTGAATAAGTAAAGGTTAATGCATCATAACCATAAAATACAACGGATAGAGACATAGCAATGGATATGTGGTGGGTAGTGTTGTATCATAGTTTCTCAAGTAGCCTTCAACCTAATTATTCACTATTTCTACTTGTCCATCTATTTGTGGATGTTAGCTTGTGGAAAGAATGAGTTTTATCTGGGCCAAATAAAATAATTCTTACAAAAAGGATCTAAAAAATCTACTATCTTTATCACTAATGATATTTTTATGTAATCCATTGGCCTAAACACTTCTCTGAATAAGAAATCTACCACCTAATGTGCTTTGAAATATGAAGGAATGAAAAAGAAGTGTGCATACATAGTTAGCCCCTCCATAAAGTGATTGAGAACATCCTTCTTTAGGCCCTTCCATGAAAACCTTTCCCTAATTTTCCTATAGGTCTTGTATAATCTTATGTGATTTTCTAACGATGCATCATGAAAAACCCTTAAAATCTTCTCCTTCATTCAGGATTCAAGAACTAGGAAGATTCTATTTGTATAGAGAATGAGATCATATGCTACTACAAATAAATCTTGTCTCACATCCCCATCTAAGAGATCAGTAGAAAATGCATTTTTAACTTATTCTGCCATAATAGAGATCTTCCAATTAGTAGAATTAGTAGTAGAAATAGAGTAGGCTTCCTAGAAAGAGCATGAGCAAAGTTATGTTCTTTTTTTCCTTTCATGTACAATGTGGTTTAGGAAAGGGCCATGCTATGGGTTCTCAGGACAACTTTGAAATAGAATTGGAAGCATCTCAGAGTGGAGAGAGATTATGAGATCATTATTAATTATACGAAGAAGCAAAGTTACATCTCATGTATGTTGTATACTCTTCTTTTAGAGGCTAAGGAACTAGTGAAAAGATTTTAAGATATCTCTTTTGATCATATTAGAAGAGAAGAAAGGGGAACTCAATAGTAGATTTGGTAGCCAATCAAGGAGTAAATTAGAGGATAACCAATGGTAAGACCCATAAGACCTAGAAGGAAAAGTTTTGAAATAAGACCTTGGACTTGTTAAGGAGTAAAAAGTGTCCACATGTCTTTTTACCTCCTTGTTTGGCTCCTAGGTCCCTTAATTGCATTATATCTTCAAAACATTTCTCCCGATGCAGAATTGCCCGACACCAAGATGGAATTTGAATGTGGGCCACTTGATTTAGCTTATCCTAGACATAAACAGGACTAAAGGACCTGGGTGGTAATGCCCAGGTCCCTCCCTTTAGGTTGGATCAAATTCAAATTTACTGGTGTGAGCCTCGGGCGTAATTTAATAAAAACCACCTGAAATAACATAAAATAAAATATTAAAATTATATATATATATATATATATATATATATATATATATATATATATATATATATATATATATATATATATTCTATACATTTAGTTCTCCTCAATTTTTTTCCAGCTTCTTATGTTAAATTGAAGACCAAATTCCTTGTATTAAACTCAATAAACTAACATTGGGGGTGATTTTGTTGAAAAATTATTGCTCAAACCAAGAGCTGATGTTACAGAGTTACGCCTAGTATGTAATATAAAGAACCCTAAAGTCAATAATATCATATAGACGAACACTCATTTTCATTTTTTATTTATGCCTGCAAAAATATCATACATGACATCCCTCCATTGATGCATTAAATACTACTCCTTCAATGCACTGCTCTTTATTTTCTTGACTTTTGTATTCATTTTTTTATCCCTTTTTTTTGCACTCTTATTATTTTTTATTGCTTCTTGTAGAGTAACGATCTTCTTGATATTTTTGTCCAAGAAAGATAAGGGGCTGAGCACCACCAAGGGTTTTCAATGTTTAGTTAGACTTCCCTTTTGCTCAAAAGGAATGGGGAAGGTCTACATGCAAGCTTCTATTAGGTATTTTAGGTTTGAGTACTTACTTTTTTAAAACTCAACATTTTGGTTCACTAAGATTGGGATTAGTATAAAGCTAAGAGCTTGGCTTCAATTTAAACTTATTGGTAAATTTCAAGAGGAATGATTGGTGATAAAGATGATCATAAAGAATCTTAAAGGGTCAACCTATATCTAAGCAACCTTAGACTCCTTAGATAAAAATCAAAAAGAGCATGTCACTCACTAATGCATGGTGGAACAAAATGAAGAATGCAAATTTTGTTTTTTCTTTATTCGAATTTTGTACTTTTTTATAGATTTTTTGGATTTTGACATTTTATGATTTTATGGAGTTTCTAGATACTTAAGTCTTCACCTTCCATTGTGCATAAGAGGTAAGCATCATTTTTTACATCTTCCTTAACTGCGTGTGGACTTATATAATTTGGTCTAAACTTCACTTGGAAGTATTTGCAAGGACACACAAAGACTTGGTATAAAAATGTCTTTGAACTCAGTGAGAAGTTTTGTGCACTCATATATTTCATTGTTTGATAATTTGCCCCTAGCCTTGTCATTTTTTGTTCTTGTAAAGTTTCATCAGTTTTGAAATTTTGTGGGGCAATTTGAATTGATGATGACATTTAATCATCTTCTATTCACATTTTACATATGTGGGGTTGGTCATATTGCCACACGATTCTCTTTACCTGCATGTGGACTTTACTATTCCATGGATTTCATATTTCACCAACCATATGTATGCCTTGGCTATGGCGACCACCAAGGGTTGCACATCGGCACCCCACCTAGTAGGCACCAAGTTGAAGTAAACAAAGTGAGGCAAAGTTGTGGAAGTTTGGATGCTTAATAATCGTATACCAATGCATCAAGAGATTTGTCCATGTCACCAATATTATATTTTTTATCTTTATTTCCATTTCTTAACACAAACTAACTTCGTGTTGTCATAAATATATACCTTTCAAACAAGAGCAAGCATGCCTTTATGATATAATTCCAATAATTTTTTATTCTAATGTGTAGGAACAAAAAAAAAACAAGAAAAAAACTCATTGGAGGCTCATTTGGCAGAAGCAAAGGAAATTGGGGATCACATTCCAAATAAAATTAAAGTTGTTACAAAACATGTTTTCAATTGATTATAAACAAATATGTAAAACAAGCATTTCATATGCATTTCAAAACTATATTTCAAAATTTTAAATTAAATAGCACTTTGGGACATTTGTTTCTTACAATTATTAAAATAATATAACAAATAAAAGTAATACTATAAAAATAATATTCTATACACCAAAAAAAATAAAAAATTAATGCACGTATTTTAAATATTACTTTATAAAATAAAAATAATGTATCTTCTATGCACAAATTGAATTATACTATGTAACATTGTAATTGCATATAATATTCTATTGGCCTAACCCTTGCACCTTCAATTGGTTGAGTCAAACAATTTTCTTATGACAATTATCCATTCAAAGGTGCCCTTAAAATACTATGACATATCTTAGTATAAGTAAAATTATATATAAACCAAATATAAAATTTGACAGTTTGTCCAAAATCTCTCCTTTCATGTGATACATCTTTTTAAAATGTTGATTGTAATTTATAGAAAAAATGCCTTAATAGAACCATACGACCATCAAATTTAAGCCTTGGGCCTAACAATTGCACCTCCTTTGGTTGCAAGTGCTAGTAATACTATTATTGATATATGGTTAGGATTAAGAAGTAGGATTTCGTGTACTCTGTCATTTCTTTTTTAAGGGATTACTCCAACTGTGGTGAGTTTCTATTTTGATATTGGAAAAAATCTAATTTGAGAGTGCTTCTGGATTCAACTATGTATGTTTTTGTTTCAACGTTTTGAATCATACTCAATGATCCGTCACCCGGAAGAGGAGAGTTGAAGATTAGATGGTAGAATTGAGCTTTATAAAGCAGTTAGAGTCAGAAAATTGGCTTAAATTTCTATATTTTAAGACTAGATGAAAATGTGGTCACTTGCACTAAATTTTCTGACCCTCCATGGAAGGTATGTTGGAGAGGTGGGTTCTTTGCCTTTTTTCGTTTTTGTATATGCATCACACACCCACATTACAACAATGTTCCTATCTAGTATGTTTTACTGTGACTGAATCAGATTTTCAGTTGTTAATATTGATAGCCAACTTGGATGAACCTCTGGAGATCCCTGTGTTGTATGATTGGGTTATGTTGTTGGTCTCTATCACAGGTGATATTTGGATCATGAAAGGTGAAGGTATTCAATTTAGACTCCAATGCATGCAACATGTATTAACACAGTGCTTGTTTTGTATGTAGTCTAGGACTGCAGGAATTTTGGTGGACTTCTTAGAGCCATTTTCTGTATATGACAATGTCAGATGGGTGTTATTATCACCCACATTTTATAAATAGCCAATTACGTAATTGTAACTGTTAAAGTTTTAATCATCTAGCACATTCCTACAAAGGTTCAAAAATTTATCCTGGCAAATATTGGTATCATATCAAACATTGTAGTTCTGTCTAATATTTGCTTTGCAGCTGTGTTTGTGTTTTCTTTTGTTTGTTTTCTGAGACAATGGTTGACACAGTTAGTGGGTTTGTGTTTGAGCCCTAAGTTGGTTGGATCCCTTGCTGGAGAATTTAGCCCCAACCTTTGGACTTGGGTGTCACTATAAGCACGCGTTAGCATTTGAGCCCTAAGCCTACATATTCAAAATATTAAGTAGATGGCATACCACTCTACGTTCAATTCAGTTCATAAAGAATCTCAACCTACAACTTCAATATGGGTTCTGGCCACGGGAAAGTTTAGGGGCTCTTCATCCCTAAATAGGGATTGTTTTGGTAATCTTTGTCCCAAATCAATAGTCCAATCAGTAAACATTATGTATAAACTTCCTCTAGATTTAAAATTTTAGTAAAAGTTCTTAGCCAATTTGTTGCAAGTTTGCATGGATTCATTGGAATTTTTTAATCATTGTTATCTTATCTATGTAATATATGTTTTGATGATTTTCCAACTAATGAAAATTATGTCTAATATGGGATTTTATATAATCCTCTTTGGATTTAATCCAATTGTAAATTGTACTCAATATTTAGGAACCAGTTACCTTTACAATTGCTTACAATTGTTTCCTTTTGACATTGCTGGTGATTCATATCACTTGAGTTGCCTTTGTTGACTAGCATAACATTTTTTTGTGTGTGTATTTTGATATAGAAATTTTTGTGGGTAGGATAGGTTAGGTTGGAACAAAAGAATGTATGGTGCTAAGCATTTTATCTATTTGCAAGAACTAAAGTGTCTTATCTGAAAATATTCAACATTGTGGTTTGTGCATTTGGATGGATAATCTAGATACTATCTTAGACCTATGTAAATATAGGTCTAAAATGGTAGAAAGGAGAGAAAAAGTCTCCTCGTGAGATTTTGAAGCAATAAAATGTAAAAACTAAGTTCTATGACAACATCAAGACAATGGTTGCTTCATTTCACTTCACTTCACAGGCTCTTTCATTCCTCGTCTATCCAAATTGCCAAGGCTGACATATTTCTTTAGTTTTGGTGAAGTAAGATTTCTTTATGCTTTTGGATTGGATTTTGAAGAGTTAGTATCTATCACTACTTTATTAGATCAACTTGGTGACACGAGGTACACATGTTGACCTTTTGATCTTGTGCATGTTGTAGCATAGAAAATACCCTATAATTTACAAGTGTATCTTTTTATTGAACCTTTTCTTGTTTGTAATTTGTAAGATTTTCATTTGGTGAATAAAATGAAAGCCAATGATACCATTCATTATTTCTCATATTTTTAGACTTCAAATCATAAATTATTAGTAGAAACCCAAATTCATGGAAATGCAATCAAGACTTCAATGAAACCATAGCCAACCCCCACTCAATCACACCCTCCTAGGCCTCTAGAAACCATTTCCCCAAATGACACAAACACTTGACACCATTAAAACACAATGGTCACACATCACATTCACTTTCCAATGCACATCATAAACCAAGATCTCACAAATGCAACATATGGTCTGATGCACTAATAATGGGTCTTAAAGAATGCAACATTAATTCCAATCATGGTCAATCATCCAACAAACATAAAGTGAATCTATCTCAACAATGCAGAACAATATTATTCTAACTACTAGTAGCAATTACTAATATGATCAAATGATATAAGTGTCCATGAGTATCAATATTTTAACTAATAATTCTCAAGACTTATTTTAATTTCATTTAATTAAAATAATTGCGAACAACATGCAAATGAATACAAATTAAACACAAGAATTATTTACACTATTTACACTTATGTAGATTTCATTTATAATCTAAACAATTTTATAAATACTATTAAATATAACTATATAAGCAAGGCTAAAAGCCTATAATATTAGAATACTATAAATATCTTACACTAGTTAGAATCAAAAGATACAAAACCCGAAGCTACAATGAAAGAACCTTGTTCTAAGTTTAGCTTGAGAGGAAAGAAATATAGAAAAACAAAACATTCCTATAGATCTAATATCTTCATCAAATCTACCACACTTTTAACCACATGAATATGATAGGATCAGCACAAAATGAATTTGTTGAGAAGGCTTTAGAAGCTACCAACAATGCAAAATGTGAAAGCATAGACAGGGCACATAGACTGATTGGTAGAATGCCTCAAAGAGAGTCATGTGATGGAAAGTAATGATCATAGGATATGCACAAAATGAATTTGTTGAAAAATCTCAAAAGAACCTAGTTTGAAAATATAGAGTTATTGGTTGCGCAACTAATTATTTTAACAGAGACGAAATGGGTGAGAGGTAGATAGTCACAAAATATTCATATCTCAAAAATGACAAACTGGGTATGACTAATTTTCGGATATGATTTAGATATTCAGGTCATGCCCCATATATAAAACAATTAGAAAAACTCAGTTCTTAAAATAAAGTTATGGCTAACGCAATAGATTGCTAAAACAGAGATGAAATGGGTGAGAGGTAGATAGTCACAAAATATTCATATCTCAAAAATGAGAAACTGGGTATCACTAATTTTTTGATACGATTTAGGTATTCAAGTTGTACACCATATTTAAAACAATTAGAGAAGCCCAGTTTGTAAAAATAAAGTCATGGCTAACACAGTAGACTACTAAAACAGAGACGAAATGGGTGAGAGGTAGACAGTCAAAAAATATTCATATCTCAAAAATGAAAAACTGGGTATGGCTGATCTTTGGATATGATTTAGATATCCAGGTCGTACACCATATATCAAAAAATTAAAGAAACCTAGTTTGCAAAAATAAGGTTAGGGCTAACGCAATAGACCGGGTTTAGAAAATGTAGAAGAAAATTCACAGAATATTTCACTAAATCTAATGCAACAATAAATCAGTTTCATATCTCAATCCATACTTGGAATATTGCTTCAATCACATCTTCACAAATTTCCTAGCTCGCATCCATTTTTCCCCAAGTCTGTTCTTCTGGAAACTATGGTTTATGGTGCCAAAAGAAAAATGAAAACTTCCTGAGAGAGAGAGAGATCCCCAAAACATAAAACATATCCTCCATTTGAAATGCACACTCCTCCTCAAATTATGTCTTGAGATTTCAAAAATAAAGTTGAGCATGCAGAACCACCCCCATAATTTCTTCTAGAAGATTCTCTTTTTTTTACTTTCTTACAATTTGCTATTTTTAACCAAACAATAATATTATTGTTTGTTGTAATGGGACCTTATGTCATCTCCGTTCAACAGTTTCCATTGGGATTAAGGCACGCTCAGACCTGTCAATTCAAGTGGAGTTGATGCCTCATACCTGCAACCTACAGCAACCAAAAAATGGTCGAACATATAGATGTATATATAATCATACAATCAAACACACCGTGAAAGGAAATCGCAGCATAGCAGGGTACTCACGCATGAGTAATGCGACACTGTTCCTCTCACAAACACACGTCAAACAAGTAACCACATCATGCATAATAATTAGTATCTGATTGACTAGATGAGAAACATCATCAGATAATCATGTGATGCACATAATAAGATTGATCAACATAATCAATTAAGTCCATAAAGTTGTCATAACATATTCATAACTTAAGTAAATATCAGTGTTGCAACAAAGATTATCAATAAAACATACTAACTGTCATATGAAACAACATGAGGATAATATTGATTGTCACCAACATGAATGTAGTATCTACCAACATCATATAACATACAACATCAACTGTCTGACATACCCTAAATATTCCTATTATTTTACCTTCACTTTCATGCTCCTTAGCCAGACCACCTGCACATCCAAGGTGAGAATGGAGGGGCACTACACCCACCTTAAAGTGATCGCTCCTGCTTTCCGGTAGTAATCACATTTAAGGTAAGGTTGAAAACACATGAGGGAACAAGAGCTTTTGCAAAGCCCATGCCCCAAAGTGAGACATGCTTACAATTGCCGAATTATTCCCAACAATCACAATAGAAACACATCAATATCATTTGTTAAGAACCATTAATCAACAATATGCATGTATACGAATGATCACGGAGATCAAAACAAACTTTGGTTAGAGAATCTAAGCTAAAATAACAACCAAATCAATATAGAAATAAGGCAACATGTCTTTCAAACAAACTAAGGCTATACTTACAAATTCGGAACCGAGTATAGCCGTGAGGTTATACTTCAGTTATCTCATAACCGAGTGTAACTACAAGGTGAGACAAAAGCATTCCAAAGTGCATAGCAACATATTTAGAGTATTGCAAAGGTTTGTTACAACAATTTCACAACACAATACATGATCACATCATGACACAAAGTGATTCTACTAGTCAAACGTCAATAAAAAATTATCCCTCTCTTCATATATGGACTAGGTCCATTTTCTTGTTTTCTTGTTTTAGGGATGCACGATCCTTATCAGAAGTGTATATTTGTTGTCATCATCCGTTGACTAATAGAGCCACAAATACAACAGAAGAATGAAATCATGAAAAATGAGAGAGGAGACAAAAGTGACATAGGACCACAACGTGGAAGGATGCCCCCAAATCACCCTCCACAACATTATGCCCCCAAGGCACCACAAACAACAATTGCAACAAGAGAAGTGTACAATAATAGAGAAACAAATAGAAGGAATGTCACAGCGTACGTGTTCCCCTTGTATCCTTCACCTTACAAGAGTATCAAGGGTCATCCAAGGAGACCTAAACAAACATTTAACACCACACATGAGAACACAACACAACAACATATATATACCTAAGAGGAGGCCAAACTTGCGAGCATCTTGGAGAGTTGCTCCATCAAATGTGGTGGAATGGGTGAGAAATTCATACCTGCAGTCGCATGGTGCTTGATTCACAAGATTTTGTATGTTTGAAATCTTTTGATGCCTGTGGGGAGGTGAATCATTAGCTTTTTCGATAGACTTTGATGACTCGTGCATTGTTCTTTTTCTTTCTTTGTTCAAGCATTCTCCTACATGGATAACTTTTTCAGGGTTATCCTTCTCCATCAAGACGTCAACAATCTTTTTATTAAGTAAAGTACTGCGGTCGAGGAGATTAGAGGAGGATGATGATTTCGTGGGATCTTTGTTAGATGCCAAGGTATCATTTGATGAATAAGTGTTTCTCTCAAAATATGCTTCTACATTTAAACAATAGGAAAAACCACGATTGTAATGATAATGGGGCCAATTGTCATAAGCTCCCATGAATTCGGCTAATGTTTCATATGTTGAAAAAGTATCTAATGGGACATTTCCTAGTGGACAGTCTATGTCTATCATCTCAGGATATATTGAATTGATTGTTGGACTTGTTGATATTGTGTTAACATTAAGAGTAGGATGATGGTAAGCTTTGGTAGGCTTCAAAGGATAGTATCCAATACTAGCTGAAGAGCTATGTGTAACAACTTCTAAGGGTACTTTGATTCCTTGTTGTTTTATGCCACAACCATTACCTACGTATTTACAATTTTTGTAAAGGATTTGAAATCCATGACCATAGAGAGACGCCATCTCTTTATAAGAAGGTGAGGCCTCATATTTCTCATATTTTGTAGTGTAAATAAGAGTATTGTCTTTATTTGTTACTAAAGAGACTTTAGGTTCCTTAGTATTTCCAAAGATTTTTTGGATGAGATCGAGGCAACTTTTGATGTTTCAGGGTTAGCAAGTTTATATTACCCCATAAAGCCATGAGTAAAATCTAATGAACCCCAATCATCACCAAGAAGTGCATTCGATGGTGATTTAGAATCTTGCACAACATTATCTGTGGCAAGATGTATTTATGAATCAACTTTTAAGTTATTGAGAGGTTTCTAAATGATAGCTTATTTTTGCACCTCAGCTTGTTAAAATCTTTCCAGATTCGGGTCCACTTCAATGGTTTGAAGTTTATTTGCACAAATAAACTTTATTGATCAATGAAGGGTAGACGAAACTACCCCCATGGCATGAATCCATTGTCTACCAAGAATGATATTATATGAAAGCACACTCGGCATGACATGGATAAGGGTAGATAATGTCATAGATCTAGCCTTTACGATTAAATTTATGGTACCCAGTGATTGTCTACCAATGTTATCAAAGCCACGAATGTTAAGTTTATCCAATTTTATTAAAGATGTGTGAATCTTGATTTTATGTAGCAAATCAATGCCACAAACATTGAGACCTGATCCATTGTCAATCATAGTTCACTTTATCAACTTTTTATTTATTATGACAAGATTACAAGAGGGTCATATTGGTTTTGAACTTCAATTGATGGTAATTCGTGTTGTTGAAACAAAATATCTATTTTTGTTGCATGCATATAGTCTAACAGAGTTGCTACATCATTTGGCTTAACAACAGGTGGTACAATCACCTTTTGTAAAGCTTCTTGGAGCATTATGTGGTATGAAAGAGATGTTTGTATGAGTTCCCATAGAGAGATCTTAGCGGGAGTAGCACAAAGCTGCTTAACAAGGTCATAATCTCGACCAACATTATGAGTAAGACAAGGTGATTGAGGAAGCATAGGTTGAGAAGTTGGTAAAGCGATCGAAATGTTTGACTGTTGTTTACTTTGTTTATTATTTCATGTATTGTATGTGTGAGCAACCACATTGTAGTTGGGTTGTTGTGACACATTTTGATACACTTTGATTTTGACTTGTTATATGCTTAGCGTAGTTATAAATGTAACGAAGAGGTCGAGAAGAATTCAGAAGATCTCTTATAGTGAGCACCGATTTCATTTTTTCTTGAGGCACATGCGAGAACGTAGGTGGACAACTATTTTCAGTTTCACAGGGTGTTCTTGAGATCTTGGAACATAAATTGTGTTTACTAATCTTTGAAGGAATGATGGTTTTGGAGTCGCAATGGAATGTTCCATAGAGATAAATTCATAAAGGGCTTCATCTAGCATATCAGAATCATCACTACTAAATGACTCATCATATGCATGAAAGTTTTGTAAAAAGAGATCAAACATTGTGACATATTCTACTTTATCCAAGGCTTGAAATTCACAATGTCCAATTGTAAAAAGTATGAATTTTGGAATCAAGGATGTGAAATGATGCAAGATTACTATGAAAAATCAAATTTCATGAATGTTTGATGCAACTAATGCATGAGAATTTTTAAAACCCTAATGCAAAATTTTACCAAAATGCAAGCTTTTTGAAGGCCTAAATATGCACCTTTTTCAAAATTATGCAAGATTTTCAAATGAATATTGATAAATATGTAATAAATCAATGCAAGATCTTATTTGAATAGTCAATAAGATGTAAATGCTTGAAGCTACTTGTTCACACAAATGTTTAGTATGAAAAAGGATAATGAGAATAACTAGAATATGAACTAGATCAAACTCTTTTCAATATAACATTCAAGGAAAAGGTTGAGCCAAATCACTACCAAATGAAGGAGAACTTAGCTACTGACCTTGAAATCCTATATATTATGGATAAGATTTAACTTAGTCTTTTTCTCAAAACCCTAGGATAACAATGCATTAAAACCCTATTTTTACAAAGATTTGCTTATAATGGAGAATATACGACAGAAACCCAGAAACTGATTGCATAGGGATAATCAGGGGAATGATAAAACCTATCTCCAAAAAGAAGAGGTATCAGAGGACCTCGGTGGTACCACCCATGTCTTGACTGAAGGAATTAGCTGAAGGTGCAAATTGGAAAGTTGCTTTGAATTTGTCTTGATGCCAGATCCAAACCCAAAAAAGGTAGAAGGACAAAGGCGGTTCCAACCACTTCCTTGATGAGGGAATATCCTGAAACTGTCTTGAAATCTTGAAACCTTGATCTGTATTTAGTCTTCCTATAGCTCTGTATTTTCTAAATCTCACTCCTGTAACCTGCACATAAGAAGATAAAAGAGGGTTTGGGGGTTATGGTGTTTAGGGGCTTGCCTCGGTCAAATCCCAGAATAGCATTCAAGCTTCCCAACACCATTTGATTAATAGAGAGTGCTTACCCTCATGGGGCATAGGGTGAAAACAATGATAATGTGATGATTGAAATGATGAGAAACAAACAATGATATGCGCCCTTAGAATGATGAAGATCCTTCAACTCCTAAGGAAGGATAGATGATAGCTTCATATCTGCAACAACACACAAATATGCTCTATAATCACAATGACTGCTCTTGATGCTCTTTACTTCAAATTTTCAAGTTAGCTATCTCCATCTAGGTTAATAATGAACTCAAAAACACACCTATATATGCTCTCCCCCTTACAATTGACAATTCAAACCAAAAGAGGCAACAAGGAGAAACCTCTAGAGAGGTGTAAGGCTGACATACATTTGAATTTGATCCAACCTAAAGGGAGGGACCTGGGCAGTACCACCTTGGTCCTTTAGCCCTGTTTATGTCTAGGATAAGCAAAATCAAGTGGTCCACATTCAAATTCCATCTTGATGTCAGGCAATTCTGCATCGGGAGAAACGTTTGGAATATATAATGCAATTAAGGGACCTAGGAGCCAAACAAGGAGGTAAAAAGACATGTGGGCACTTTTTACTCCCTAACAAGTCCAAGGGTCTTATTTGGAAACTTTTCATTCTAGGTCTTATGGGTCTTACCATGGGTTATCCTCTAATTTACTCCTTGATTGGCTACCAAATCTACTAATAAGTTCCCCTTTCTTTTCTTCTAATATGATCAAAAGAGATATCTTAAAAAAATTTCACTAGTTCCTTAGCCTCTAAAAGAAGAGTATCCAACATACATGAGGTGTAACTTTGCTTCTTCATATAATTAATAATGATCTTATAATCTCCCTCCACTCTAAGATGCTTCCAATTCTATTTCATAGTTGTCCTGAGGCCCCACAGCATGGCCCTTTCCTAAACCACATTGTACATGAAAGGAAAAAAATAATATAACTTTGCTCATGCTCTTTCTAGGAAGCCTACTCTATTTCTACTTCTACTAGTTCTACTGATTAGAAGATCTCTATTATGGCAGAATAAGTTAAAAATGCATTTTCTACTGATCTCTTAGATGGGGATGTGAGACAAGATTGATTTGTAGTAGCCTATGGTCTCATTCTCTATAAAAATAGAATCTTCCTAGTTCTTGAATCCTGAATGAAGGAGAAGATTTTAAGGGGTTTTCATGATGCATCATTAGAAAAACACATAAGATTATACAAGATCTATAGGAAAATTAGGGAAAGGTTTTCATGGAAGGGCCTAAAGAAGGATGTTCTCAATCACTTTATGGAGGGGCTAACTATGTATGCACAATTCTTTTTCATTCCTTCATATTTCAAAGCACATTGGGTGGTAGATTTCTTATTCAGAGATGTTTAGGCCAATGGATTACATAAAAATATCGTTAGTGATAAAGATAGTAGATTTTTTAGATCCTTTTTGTAAGAATTATTTTATTTGGCTGGGATAAAACTCACTCTTTCCACAAGCTATCATCGACAAATAGATGGACAAGTAGAAATAGTGAATAATTAGGTTGAAGGCTACTTGAGAAACTATGATACAACACTATCCACCACATGTCCATCAGTATATCTCCATCCACTGTATTTTATGGTTATGATGCATTAACCTTCACTAATTCAATATTCATAGATATCCCGGTGTCAATAGATAGTGACTTAGTGAAGTATAAATATGACATATTGAGATCACTCAAAGAACACCTCCAACAAGTTCAGAATCAACAAAAAAATATATGCAAATCAAAACTGCATAGATAGGTCATTTAAAGTGGGAGATATGACCTTCCTCTAAGATTGCAAACCTTATATGCAAACCCCCATCAAAATTAGTGGAATTGAAAATCTCAAACAACGCTTCGATTTCCCTTACAAGATCTTGAGAAGAGCTAGTGAAGTTGCATCTGAGTTGAATTACTAGAATATAATAGGATTCATAATTTTGTCCATGTGTCTCACCTCACGAGATCCCTTGGACAACATATCACACTACTGGTGGATTTTCCACCATTGGATGATGACCCTACCATCATAGAAATCACAAGAGCATCATCCAATATTGAAAAGAGAGTAAACAATAAGGTGGTAGGGAAAATCACACAGGCCCTATGGAATCCCCATGATCACATTTGCACTTATTACATTTATCGAACTTAGCAAGGGAGAGGGATTTCAACTAAATCTTCCACATCAAACATCCTCATAATAAATAGAATCATCAACCTTGGCATAAAGAGAAAGTTTGACCTTAAGTACCTTTGCTATCATTCAAGCCTCTGTGCATGCAACTTGTTGTTCCTTCAGTATGTGAAAATACTCGAGGTAGCAATTGAAGAAAGACAAGTCATGCAAATTTTGGAAATATTGATAGAAATATGAAGAAATATTTCCCCACACATTTACTAATCTAGGATGATGAAAATTCAATTAAAAGAAGGTACAAAACCAAAGAGTAAAAGATCATATGTATTAAACCCTAACATGAAGACAAGAGTCAAAGCAAAGTTGGATGATATGTTGCAACTGATATAATCAAGTACATAGAAGATGCTAAATGGATTGGCCCTATGGTTGTGCAACATAAGAAAAAAGTGAGATGAGGATTTGCATTGACTTTAGGGAACTAAATAAGGCTTGTATCCATGATTCCATAGATTTCTTAGTCTTATGGATGTCATTAAAAGCTTTCATTTTATTTCATTTCAATTGAAGGGCTCCTTCACCTTTCCATACACATGTCCCCATGTTCTCTCCATTAGTTTCTCTATAACCATTGCTTTATTTTCTCTTATATTGTCCTTAGTAATATTTGGGCATTATACTCATGGGATCAACCCTGCAATTATAGACTTGGCCCTTTCATATTCAAATTTTGGCCAACTTCTACCTATTCAATTACACAATATTCAATTTGCTAATGTATGAATCCCAACATTTCAAAAAAAAAAACAAAATATGAATCACCTAAGAAGGGTTGAAATTTAAAATACACATTGGGTTATGACTTGCACGTGTGACACCATTCAAAAATTGATTTATATTCACTCCTTTGAGCCACCAAATCTAGGGCCTAAGTGTGAGAATATTCACTATTTTTGTATCCTCATGCTTGGAGACATGTCAATAAATAAAAGTTGATTACATATAAATTCCTATTGTTTATAGCATAGACTGGAATTAGTTTTCAATTTAAAATATCATTAACACTTGTAAGGAGTGGGTTCATGTGCAAGTTGAAACACACACTGTGTATTTCAACCTGCAAGTTTCTTCATCAACATTCTACTATGTAAAGTATTTGTTCTTTTAATGTACAAATCCTAACATTTAAGAGAGAAAAATATGAATAAAAACAATGATAAGGGTGAAAGCAAGAAGATGAGTATAGATTTCGTGGAAGTGTTCCGCATATGGAAAATTTCGGTTGGAACGAGAGCTCGAGCCTAAACGGGTGCCCATTTAGAAACGGGCACCCGTTATGAAATGGATGCTAGTAAATGGAATGGGTACGTACCCATTTGAAAACAGGTACTCATCTTTGAAAAGTATATATATTTTTTAAAAAAAATAGGCATGTGGCTTCATTTTAATAGCCACAGGCCGTGAAACAGTAGGAGAGGAGATACCAAGAATGGGTACCCACATCACCTGACCCCACCGCCTACCTCCAAAACCTCCTCATCTCCTCCAGATCGGCTATCAGCTGTCCCAAGTTGGTTGCCCATAATTTTCTATTGTTTTTCATTGTTTTTTGTTTTGTTTTTGTTGCTTTTTATTATTTTTCACAATCTTAAATTATAAATGTTAAACCCTAAACTAAAAACACTAAACCCTAATTCATAAACCGTAAACCCTAATTCATAAACACTAAACCCTATTTCATAAACTACCTAGGTCTTATAGAACTTCTAGGGTTTCTTTTATATAAGCTTAACAATAAATCTTTAGCAATGATATTTCAAAATCATTTGAAATTTCTATATAGACCTCAAGAACTACTTATACACTATAGCCATGTTCTTAGTCTTCATGGATTTCAATGTTCATGATGAGTCACATAGTCCTAAAACCATTTGTAAAACTCTTTTCATGAGGGCTTAGAACATACAAACACCTTCTATATATTAAATTTGATGGACACTTGTATAAGCATATAAAATTTAGACAATTGTCATAGGTTAGTCCTATGGGTTAAAGAGTCAGGGAGCTATGAGAATGCCCACATTCATATGACATAAGGTATAATAGAAACTTATCAAGTTTTAAGGATTGTCATACCTACCACTAAGAATGTCAAAGTTACCCTAGGAAAACAACTAACTCATATCACTTCATAACATTTTATCAAGTTTAAGGATTGTCATAACAACCACTAAGAATGTCAAATTTACCCTAGGAAAACAACTAACTCATGTCACTTGATAACCTAGAGGGTTGTTATCTAAGGTCAATTAGGATCACTTAACAAATGTCAAGACCCAAATCATCTAATAGGATTGTCATTAGGATGGGGAACAAAGAAGATAGTCATAACATGATAAGGTAGTTACCAAGGTCCTAACAAAGTTCATTGCACCATAATCTAAATCTTAACACTGCCTCAACATTTATATGACCTAGAAGGACTGTCACATCTAGCAAATCTAATCTCTTGTCCTTGCTATGGACTATTATGCATGATCATCCAAAGTGGTTGTCACTAGAAGAACAGGACCATAGGACTACCACAATAAGAATATAGTTGTGTTGCTCACAACAAGAGAGGACAATCATCCAAAACTAAGAAGAGAAGAAAATTAACAATTAAGAGACTATCATTAACGGTTGTCATGAGCATGTTAATGGACAATTAGTTTTCATATTAGTCATAACACTATCCTATTATTTACACAAAAGGAGATATAGCAATGAGAGGATAGTCATTGGAAAACCTATCTCAGTCCTAGAGTCGCATCACACCACTAGATCTACCCCTTCCAAGGGACAAGCATTTCAACCATACAATCGAAAGAAAATGATATGTATCCTACAAACACAATCATTTAGTCATGTTATAATCCTCTCTCCAAACTATGCAGGATCAGAATGGTGTTTGGATGACCTCCACTTGGTGTCTGGTAGGTGAAATCAGCAGGTGAGACTACTCCTTAGACAGTGCAAGACAACTGAACGGATCTCACCCATTCATTTTATTCCTTGTTTTTCTCACTCTTTCACCATTTCTTCACATGCGTTGTTCTCCTTCCAGCTATTTTTTTGGTGGGTACTCTCCTGAGGTGCCAAAATGGCTAGAAATGTTGTCTCGTGCCATAAAAACATCACGCTAGAAAATTTTCTAAACTCGTCGGTTGTTCTCACGCCGGGGAAAATACCGTGTCAGAAAAATAAATATAGGGAATGTAATTTTTTGGTATGTGTTTTGGAACACAAAAGAGAGTGATATATTTTGCAAAGCCCCATTAAGAATGTTTTCGGAATTTTGTACTGCAGTATTGTATTGGTACATTCTCCTTATTAAAAACTCCCTTAATATTATCACCTAAAATTTTGAATTTGGATTAGTTACTTTCCACCTACATTAAATGTTATCAATAACTATGTAATAGAACTAATAGCATTTAAAATCATTTTAGACGTGCAAATGATGATTAATTATCACCTTTGCAATTAGAAGTGTTTATGTTGACACTAGAGTTTGCAACACTCATAGCCTTATAGCAACTAAAAAGGTTTCACAAAACAAAGAGAACTAGAGACAACTAAAATCATTATCATAAATAAAATATAAATTAAAATAAAATAAAAACATTAATATATCATCACCATGAATGGTCATGTCCTTTGTGAGAACTCCAATTCCTTTTGAGAGATGAGTATCACAATTCATTGAAGTCTTGATTGTATTTCCATGAATTTGGGTTTCTACTTATAATTTATGATTCGAAGTCTAAAAATATGAGAAATAATGAATTGTATCATTGGCTTTCATTTTATTCACCAAATGAAAATCTTACAAATTACAAACAAGAAAAGGTTCAAAAAAAGATACACTTGCAAATTATAGGGTATTTTCTATGCTACAGCACGCACAAAACCAAAAGGTCAACATGTATACCTTGTGTCACCAAGTTGATCTAATAAAGTAGTGATAGATACTAACTCTTCAAAATCCAATCCAAAAGCATAAAGAAATCTTGCTTCACCAAAACTAAAGAAATATGTCAGCCTTGGCAATTCAGATAAAGACAAGAGGAATGAAAGAGCCTCTAAAGTGAAGTGAAATGAAGCAACCATTGCCTTGAAGTTGTCATAGAACTTAGTTTTTACATTTTATTGCTTCACAATTTCCCGAGGAGACTTTTTCTCTCCTTTCTATCATTTTAGACCTATATTTACATGGGTCTAAGATAGTGTCTAGATTATCAATCCAAATGCACAAACCACAATGTTGAATATTTTCAGATAAGACACTCTAGTTCTTACAAATAGATAAAATGCTTATCACCATACATTCTTGTGTTCCAACCTAACCTATTATACCTACAAAAATCTCTATATCAAAAAACACACAAAAAAAAAATGTTATGCTAGTCAACAAAGGCAACTCAAGTGAGATGAATCACGAGCAATATCGAAGGGAAACAATTGTAAGCAATTGTAAAGGTGACTGGTTCCTAAATATTGAGTACAATTTACACTTGGATTGAATCCAAAGGGGATTATATAAAATCAAATATTAGACATAATTTTCATTAGTTGGAAAATCATCAAAACATGTATTACATAGATAATGTAACAATGATTAAAAAAAATCCAATCAATCCATGCGAGCTTCAACAAATTGGCTCAAAACTTTTACTGAAATTTTAAATTTAAAGGAAGTTTATACATAATTGGACTATTCATTTGGGACAAAGATTACCAAAACAATCCCTATTTAGGGATGAAGAGACCCTAAACTTTCCCGTGGCCAGAACCCATATTGAAGTTGTAGGTTAAGATTCTTTAAGAACTGAATTGAGCATAGAGTGGTATGCCATCTACTTAATATTTTGAAAATGTAGGCTTAGGGCTCAAATGCTAACCCGTGCTTATAATGACACCCAAATCCAAAGGTTGGGGTTAAATTCTCCAGCAAGGGATCCAACCAACTTAGGGCTCAAACACAAACCCACTAACTGTGTCAACCATCGTCTCGGAAAACAAACAAAAGAAAACACAAACACAGCTGCAAAGCAAACAGTAGACAGAACTACAATGTTCTATATGATATCAATATTTGCCAGGATAAATTTTTGAACCTTGGTAGGAATGTGCTAGATGATTAAAACTTTAACAGTCACAATTACGTAATTGGCTATTTATAAAATATGGGTGATAATAACACCCATCTGACATTGTCATATACAGAAGATGGCTCTAAGAAGTCCACCAAAATTCCTGCAGTCCTAGACTACATACAAAACAAGCACCGTGTTAATACATGTTGCATGCATTGCAGTCAAAATTGAATACCTTCATCTTTCATGATCCAAATATTACCTGTGATAGAGAGACCAACAACATAACCAAATCATACAACACAGGGACCTCCAGAGGTTCATCCAAGTTGGCTATCAATATTAACTACTGAAAATCTGATTCAGTCACAGTAAAATATACTTGATAGGAACATTGTTGTAATGTGGGTGTGCGATGCATATACAAAAACGAGGAAAGGCAAAGAACCCACGTCTCCAACCTCCCTTCCATGGAGGGTCAGAAAATTTAGTGCAAGTGACCACATTTTTAGCTAGTCTTAAAATATAGAAATTTAAGCAAATTTTCTGACAAAACAAAACCTGATTTAACAAGATTGAAATGTCGGACGCATGAGTTTGAGATTGAGACATATTCCACCGCATGAGCGTGAAGGTCATTTGTTGAAGGCATTGCTCTCATTAAAGGGCAACGAAGGAATAGGAGCAGCGTGGGGCCGTGGATCTGTCGTGTTTCAAAACCGTAACGCCATCGATCTGCAGCCTCCATTTCTGCTACGACATTCGCGGCCATTCTGTTTGTTGCAGATGATGGCGAAACACTTTCAAAACACTGACATATCCACCGCACTCCGCTGCTTGTAAAAATGTTTGGCCCTGCAATAGGTATAACATCAAGTTTGCAACGATAGTTTTTCCCTCTGCCATCAAAACCTAACCCTAATGCTACCGTCCCCTCCTTCCTCTTCTCCACTCGCTCATCACGCAGAAAACCTAACCCTAACCTCCACATATATATATATATATACACGCGGACACACTTAATACATTTGTATTTTTTTATTTGTTTTGGTTTTCTATGCGATATATATGTACATATAATATAATTAATATTGTATCATACATCTACATACATTTTTGTTGTGTATTTGTTTATTTTTCTGTTTGTTGTTTTCTTTTCTTTTTGTAGGGTGCACTCCTCTCACACACATATGTATATCTATATATATATATATATTTATGTATTGGTTCTTTATAGACTTAATACTTATATTAATAAATACTAGTATAGGTGTGTATTTTTAGTTTCTGCCAAAGAAACTATAGGCGAGGCCTGTTCCTAACTAGGTATTAATAATTCTTGAGAACTAAATATATTTTTCTATTTAAAAAATATTTACCTATTGCTATTGTATAGATGCAAATATTTTAACAAAACATATTTGAAAAATTATTTTTATTCAATCTAATTGACAGAAAACTTTCACCCGATAAGGGCAATTATTGCGGATCATCAATGTTTAAATTATAAAGTTTTGTATGAATACTGGAAATAATTTCATGCATTGCTTTCATTTTCTCAAAAATTGTGCAAATATAACATATGCGTTAAACTCCTTAGGCAACCATTCTTCATATTTTTTTATGTTCTTGATACCCAAACATTGCAGAATCTAAGGCCATGACTATTTTCAAATGAATTTGTTTTGTTTATAGGCTGCTATTCCACTTGAAGTTGTGCAAATATTGTTGGCAAAAAAGTCAGCGTCCCCCTTCGGGATTCGTGACATGGCTTAACCGCCTCCTGTTGGACTTTATCTGGGATGGTAGTGGTTTCCTAAGAGGTGCGCCTTTTGGGAGAAACGGTCAGCTCAACTCCCTACAAGTGGTATCAGAGCCAGGTCACGGGTTCGAATCCCCTCGGGTAACGCTGAGGGGGGGATTGTTGGCAAAATAGTTAGCACCCCCCTTCGAGATTCGTGACATGGCTTAACTGCCTCCCGTTGGTCTTCAGAGAAACGGCCAGCTCAACTCCCTACAAACGTGAATATAACATTCTTCAGAAAAGATGCAAGCTAGAAGGGGCTCTAACTTGTTTTTAATGCAATAAAGTTAGGGTCTTTATCTGAGATGGTAGTGGTTTCTGAGAGGTGCGCCTTTTGGGAGAAATGGCCAGCTCAGCTCTAACTTGTTTTTAATGCAATAAAGTTAGGGTCTTTATCTGGGATGGTAGTGGTTTTTGGGAGAAATGGCCAGCTCAGCTCTAACTTGTTTTTAATGCAATAAAGTTAGGGTCTTTATCTGGGATGGTAGTGGTTTCTGAGAGGTGCGCCTTTTGGGAGAAATGGCCAGCTCAACTCCCTACAAACGTGAATATAACATTCTTCAGAAATGATGCAAGCTAGAAGGGGCTCTAACTTGTTTTTAATGCAATAAAGTTAGGTCTGAAATGAAAAAACCCATGGAGCTTGACCAAATAAGAGGAAAAAAGTATGCTCATATCTGTCATTATGTTATCTACCATCTTTTCAGATAATGCATTTAGGGCATATGTTTATCGGGCTTCATGCCTATAATACTTATTTTTTCTTTTATTTTACTTAATGGAATTCTAATTCTAGCTATTCTTCCATGCATAGAAGGATTTTCCTTTCATGTTTCCTTTAGATTCTAATGGGATGAGAAGATTATTTTTTGGCCTCTGCCTATGTTTCTACCAAACTTTGTATGTATCATATTGTTTTCTGGAAACACATTTCTTATTGGTGTTTATTTCATTTCTAAAGTTTTTTCTGGATGTTTTCTCTAGCTCTAAGATGAGCTAAAAGGAACTATTACCATTAACAAAACTGATAATATACACATCATTTTGTTTTATGGATATCTTTATATTTTTTTAATTTTCTCCGACACTCAATAGTAATTCAAGTTGGCTTTTTACTATTCTTGTTGAATGCAAAAATCTAGTAAGCCAAGCTAGCAACTCTATTTGCAGAAATGGTCTATATTTTGAAGCTATTTTATCATTCTACTATTTCTTTTAGAGGCATTTTTAAAAAGATCGTGAAATTTCTATTAGTTAAATCTAAGCCAACTATTTTTTGACGTTTATTTAAAAATTTACCCTAACGTAACTATTGTTAATATGTCCATAAAATGTACAACCTTTTAAAATTTATTTAAAATCATGTTTTTCTTTTACCCTAACCTATAATGCACAATCTAAATAGCTAATATTTTCACATTTACTTTAAACTTAAGTTTTACCCTAACCTGTAATGCACAAACTGAATAGCTAATTTATTCAAATTTCTTTTTGAGTTACAGCTTTAAACCTAGTAACATAAATATGGTTGAATTATGAATAAAATGCAAAATCAAAACCACTATCTATTTCACATTTACTTTAAAATTTTACCCTAAGGCCCATATTTCTAAATTGCCAATAAAATGAACAAATTGTAGAGATGCTATTTTAACATTTACCTTTAAATTTTTGTTCTAAATTTTTATCTTCCAAGTAAATATTATTAAATTATCCATAAAATGCAAAATCTAAACCACTATATATTTCTCATTTACTTTAAAATTTTACCTTACTATAAATATTCCTAGATTTTCATCAATAAAATTTTACCCAAATATAAATATTTCAAAAATTTCAATAAAATACACAAACTAAATAGATAATCTTTTCACATTTACTTTTAATTATAATTTTAATCCCAAAAAATAAATTTAATTAAATTATTAACAAAATGCAGAACCTAAACCACTATTTTTTTAATTATCTATAAAATGTACAACCTGAACATCTGATCTTTAAGCTTTACTTTAAAATTACAGTTTTAACCCTAACATAAAAACACGTTAAACTTTTTTCATATTTTCTTTTTCATCTTACCCTAACACAAATATTGTTAAATTAACCATAAAATGTACAATCTAAACATATTTATTTAAAAATTTCCAAAACTACAATTTGAGTCATTTTGTGAAAATTATGGTATTAAGGTGCAAAGAACAGTTCCTTATACTCTTCAACAAAATGGGGGGATGAACAAATGAATAGAACTATTTTAGAAATGGGGTTTGGTTGTTTCTTGTGCTGCATATATTGTGAATAGAATTCCCACTAAAGCCCTCCCAAATATCACCCCTGAAGAAGCTTGGAGTGGTAGAAAGCCCCACATTAGGTATTTTAAAGTATTTGGATGCATTGCTTGGGCACACGTTCCTGATGAAAAGAGGAAAAAGTTAGAACCAAAGAGTCATAAGTGTTTGTTTGTGGGTTATAGTGAAGAATCAAAGGCTTATAGGTTATATGATTTGACAACAAGAAAGGTTTTTATTAGTAGAGATGTAAAGTTTGATGAGCTTTCGCAACTTATTCCCACTTCCTCTCACTCTACAATAGCAAATGTTTCTAATTTTTCAGATATTTTAGAAAGAAATGAAGCCAATATTGATGAGGATGAAGTGAGCACTACTGATGATAATACTATTGAAAATGAAACTACTAATGCTTGTAATCAGCCATTTTTTGCAGGTAGTGATGATGAAGAAGGTGACATTTCAGCTAGACAAAAGACAAGGAGTGTTGAAGAAATATATAGACAAGGCTCAAAGATCCAAGGAGGGAATGGTAGTGCTCTCATGGCCAAAGTATTACAAGTAAATGACCCAATCTCATATGAGCAAGCTAGATGAAAGAAAGAATGGGAGAAATCCATAAAAGAGGAATATGATGCATTGATAGAGAATAACACTTGGGAACTTGTACCCCGTCCCCAAGGTAAGAATGTTATTGGTTGCAAATGGGTTTACAAAACAAAATTTAAATCAGATGGTGCTATAGAAAAATTCAAGGCTAGATTGGTTGCTAAGGGGATCAATCAAAAAGAGGGTGTTGATTATGAAGAAACATTTTCTCCTGTCATTAAAGTGAATATAGTTAGAATTATTCTTTCTTTGGCTACAATTCTTGGGTGACATATTCATCAAATGGATGTCAAAAAACTTTCTTAAATGGAGATTTATATGAAGAAATATATATGGATCAACCACCAGGTTTTGTAGATCAGCAACATCCTAATCTTGTTTGCAGATTATAGAAGTCACTTAATAGTCTTAAATAAGCGCCACGAGCATGGAATGAGAAGATTGACAGGTATTTTCAGCTTCATGTATTTAAGAGATGTAAGTCAGATCCAAATCTTTATGTGAAAAAAGTTCAAGATGATATTTTTCTTGTTGTAATTTATGTAGATGATTTACTCATTGCTGGACCGAATATTGCATTAATCAATGATTTAAAAACAGATCTTAAGAGGACATTTCATATGAGTGATTTGGGTGAACTAAACTATTTTCTTGGATTACAAGTTTGTAGATTACATGATGGATTGTTCATCTCACAGTCAAAATATGCTTTGGACCTTTTAGAAAAGTTTAACATGCTTGAATGCAAGCCAGCATCTACCTCATTTCAATTCAGAGTCAAGCTTACTAAAGAATGTACTTCCAAGAGTGTAGATGCCACTTTATATAGACAACTTGTTGGTAGCTTGGTTTATGTAACTCATACTAGACCAGATATTTATTTTGTAGTCAATCTAGTATCTAGATTTATGCAGGCACCTAAACAAAGTCATTGGTTGGCTGCTAAGAGAATTTTACGATACATCCATGGAACGATACACTTTGGAATCTACTATGGCTATAAGTTTTCAATTTCTTTGGTTGGATTTACCAACTCAGATTGGGGCGGTGATATAGATGATAAAAAATCTACTGGTGGTTATGTTTTCAATCTTGGATCAGGCCCTATTACATGGAGCAACAAAAAAATAAACAACTACATCATTACCTTCATGTGTAGCAAAATATAGAGAAGCAAAAGAAGCAAGCAAGGAAGTAGTTTGGATTCAGAATCTTCTATTTGAGATTGGTTTTCTATAAATTTCAGTCGGCACTGTGTATTGTGACAATCAAAGTACCATACAAGTTGCCAACAATCCAGTTTTTCATGCTAAAACAAAGCATATTGAGATTGATGTTCACTACATCCAGGATCTTGTTTAAGCATCTATTGTGAATCTTCAATTTTGTCCAAGTGAAGAACAAGTAGCTGATATATTCACTAAGAGTATGATTGAAGCCAAATTCTTAAAATTAAGAGGAATGTTTGGTATGTTAGAGGTGAACATTAAGATGGGATAGTAGTATAATGTTCCCCTCCTTTGTATTTGCCCTCTCCTTTGTATTCTATTTGTATTATTCTAGCCAATCTTAAGGGGGAATGTTAGGGATAGTTAAGATTGTCTAGAAAAGGACAAAATATTTCTAGAAGTCTTCCAAAAAACATTCTAGGTTATCTAGAAAGGAAGAAGCTTCCAGCTTTTTTAGAAAAGAACTTTCCAAGGAGAAGCTTCCAACTGTTTTAGAAAGGAACATTGTAGGATTTTAGAGTTATCTAGAAAGCCAGAAGCTTCCAGGCTCCAAAGCTTCTGTAGCTATATATATGTGATTAGAGACAGTTGCTGGATATAGCATTTTAGATGTAATGCAAGCTAGATAAATATATTTCTAAGTTATCTAACTCTGTTTTGCCCTGTTTTCTCTTAGTCTATTATTGTTGTTCTATTTTTTATTGTCTTGGGGCTGTTTTTTACATGGAAATCCAGAATTTATTTATTGCTAGAAGAGAATGGTATCAAGGAATATGTGACCACTATTGTACCTGTACCTACAGATGTAACACAGCGCTTAGCATATAAGAAGGAAGATGCCAAGGCGAGGAGGATGATTCTTAATGGTGTTAAGGATCATATTCTTTCACATATTGTAGAGTTATATACAGAGAAGACAATGTGGGACGCCATTCTAAATCTATACCAGAATGCTACCATTAACCGGAAGCTGATTCTCAAAGAAAAGTTAAGGAATACCCCGATGAACAAGGGAGAAGACGTTACATGTTACCTCGCCAAGCTTAGACTTGTTAAGGATGAGTTGACAGCTATTGGAGATAAACCAAATGATGACAAGCTAGTATGAATAGCCCTGAATGGGTTTACTAAGCAGTGGGATGTCTTTGTTCAAGTTATTAATGGATGAGACACCTTACCGAGTTGGGATCGACTATGGAGTGAGTTCACTTAGGAGAAGCTTAGACTAAGTCTTGTCAGTGGAACTAGCAGTAATAGTTAGAAAAGTGATTTGGAATAGGAAAACATTACCCTAGCAGGAAAAGCGAAAGCAAAGAAGGGGTCTGGCAAAGGATCAAATCCAAAAAGTGAGAAGAAGAAGGACTTATCTAAGATCAAATGCTATGGCTGTCACGAGTTTGGCCACTATGTTAGTGATTGCCCACAAAGGAAGAAAAATGAAAAGAAAGGGAAGAAGCAGACGGCAACTTCAGCAAATGTAGATGAGCTTTCTAGTAGAATGGAGGATGAGTTTGCGCTCATAGCTTGCCTAACTAGCTCAACCTCACAAGGTGTTTGGTATATAGATAGTGGGGCATCATTTCATATGACAGGAGTTAGGGAGTACTTCTCCAGCTACAAGGACAAGAAAATCAAATTCCAGATTTAGATGGGGAACTAGTCCAAGTGCAATCCAGTTGGGAGAAGGACTGTTCTATTTCAGAGGGAGAATGGCAAGCCTATTTCCATTCATGATGTGTTAAATGTGCCAGGCTTGGGCATGAATCTAATTTCCATATCTATCCTTCAGGATAAAGGCTACAACGTACTCTTTAGAGGGGCGCATGTGTTAATCAAGCATAAGGATTGGAAATCACCCATAGCTATTGAGTTAGGAGCAGCCGACTTTATAGGTTGCAATTTGATACTCCTAATGCACTAGTGAGTAGCAGTAATCCTAGAGATCAAGAAGAGATATGGCATAGGAGGATAGGCCATATACATCATAGAGCATTTAAATTGCTTCATGAGATAGTGACAAGTGTTCCAGAGGTGAGCACAGAGCATGATGATGTATGTCAGGGATGTGTGTTGGGGAAGTTTGTGAAAGCAGCTTTTCCAAGGAGTGACACCAGATCCAAGGGGGTTCTTGATCTAGTAAATTCAGATATATATGGACCAATGTCAATGAAGTCTCTCAGAGGATACGAGTACTCTGTTACTTTTAATGATGATTTCTCTAGGAAGACCTAAATATACTTCTTGAAGACCAAGGATGAGGTCTTCAGTCACTTCCAGGAGTTCAAAGCTCTTGTGGAGAATTCGACAGGTAGGAAGGCAAAGGTTCTTTGGTCAGACAATGGATGTGAGTACAAAGGGAAAGAGTTCCAGGAGTTCTATACTAGGGAAGGAATCAAGAGAGAGTGGATTGTTCCTTACAACCCACAGTAGAATGGGGTTGCTGAGAGGGAGAATTATTCTCTATCGGAGGTAGCAAGGGCTATGTTGTATGACCAAGATATGCCACGTTACTTATGGGCAGAGGCATGCAGTACAGCAGTATACATATAGAACAAGGTTCCACATAAGGTATTAGGCAAGATGACACCAGAGGAGGCATTCTCAAGGAAGAAGCCAGATGTCAGTCACTTCAGGATATTTGGGAGTTTGGCATTTTGTCACATTCCAGGGCCTACACATTCCAAGTTAGATCAGATTGCAGAGAGAGGGTACTTTGTGGGGTACAGTGAGACCTCAAAGGCATATCAATTATTTATTCCAGGGACCAGGAGGATTATAGTTAGGCGTGATATCAAATTCATGGAGGACAAGGCATATAGGAGGTCCAGAGATTTGCCAGTAGATGATCAGAATGAGCAGCCAAAAGAAGCTCCAAGGATTGTTCAACCAAAATAGGGGCAGCGAAGCACCAGTACATTTACTAGTACAAGCACAGGCTTAGGTGTTGAGAGTTCGCAGAGTATGGAGCAACAGATACAACAAATCCAAGAGATGCATCAAGAAGATATGGAGTTTGATATTTCATCCTCTATAGTTGACAGGAGGAACCATGAGGTTTAATAGACACATAGGGATACTCAGGAGTTTGTGGGAGCTCCTAGGATGAGTAGTAGATAGCAGAAACAACCAGCCAGGTATAATGACTGTGGCATTGGTTATTCAGTTGGTAGATAACGAGCCTTCCAACTATCAGGAGACTATAGAGTAATAGGTGAGGCAAGATGTGATGGTTGAGGAATATACCTCAATAGTGCAGAACGATGTGTGGGAGGTTGTACCTAGACTGACAGATAGGGCAGTGGTTGGATCACATTGGATCTATAAGATTAAGCACGGTGCAGATGGTAGCATCAAGAAATACAAGACAAGGTTCGTGGCCAAGGGGTTCTCTCAGAAGGAGGGAATAGACTATGAGAAGACATTCACTCCAGTGGCCAGGTATACTTCTATACGAGCCGTAATCTCACTTGCAGCACATATGGGATGGCAGATCCATCAAATGGATGTCAAGATGGCATTTCTTAATGGTGAATTGGTAGAGGAGGTACACATAGAACTACCAGAGGGGTTTGTAACACACAGCAGTGAAACTCACGTGTGCAAATTGAAGAGAGCTTTGTATGGACTCAAGCAGGCTCCCAGGGCATGGTATGAGCGCATTGATAGATACTGCATTGAAATCTTGAAGAGGTTTGAGATGCAGGATTGCAGAGCCATGTCTACACCTATGATCACAAATTGGAAGAAGGTAGACTCATCCAAGGAAAAGGATGTAGACCCCACCTTATACAGGAAGTTGATTGGATCTCTCATGTATTTGGTCAACACTAGGCCAGATATTTCCTTTGTAGTAAACTCTCTTAGTCAATTTATGGTTGAGCCGAAGAGAGTGCATTGGATAGTGGTAAAGCATGTGTTGCAGTATTTGTGTGGTAAAATTAAGTATGGGATCAGATATGCTCGAGGTGATGGTATCAGATTGATAGGCGATATTGATGTAGATTGGGCAAGTAGTACAGTGGATAGGAAAAGTACTTCAGGGTGCTGCTTTAGTTTGGGATCAGGAGTTGTCTCTTGGTATAGTAGGAAGCAAAACTTTGTGGCTCTAAGTTCTGCAGAAGCAGAATACATATCAGCTAGCATGGCAACATGAGAGGCTATATGGCTTCAGAAGTTGTTGGTAGCCTTGTTTGGTCAAAGGGTTGAGACTATGGTGATACACTGTGACAATCAAAGTTGCATCAGATTATTTGAGAATCCAGTGTTTCACGATAGGTCTAAGCATATAGACATTAGGTATCATTTCATCAAGGATTGTGTACAGTGGAGGACTGTTCAACTATAGTATATACCTATAGATCAGCAGGTAGCAGGCATTTTGACAAAGGCATTAGGGAAGACAAAATTCATCTTCTTCAGAGATAAGTTGGGTGTTATGCAGAACACCTTCCTCGCTAAGAGGGAGTGTTAATTTTAAAGTAGCTCAGATCGGTGTTCTAGTCTCAGGTGGTGATTACAAGGCTAGAAACACAACTGGAATTTAATTATCTTCATACCTAGAAAATTGATTTCTCTAGAGACTTCTAGACATTAGGGTTTGTTAGAGTCTAATTAATCTTAGCCATTGATTGAGATTAAATCATGGCCATTGGTTTTCAATGAGAAAATTATAAAAGAGGATCAATGGGCATTTGGAGAGCACAGATCTAAAAAATATTTAAAGTGATAGCAAATGAATAAATTTGCAATAATAGAAAATAGATTTGCAGTGAGAGCAAGGGCGCAGTGATAGCGTTGGAGATAGCAATAGTGGAATTTTTGAAGGAGAAATTGGGAGAAGAATTTTTGGAGGAGAATATTGCCAGAGCTCTGCCAGTAAGAGGCAAGCAGTTTATGTATCTCTTGATTTGTTGAAAATTAATAAAATTCCTCATCTCCAGTACTGGTTTTCCCTTCGAGGTTTTTCCAGGGACAATTTGTCCAAAATATTGTGTTCATTATTTTACATATTTTATTTTTCTATCTCCGTGATTATTTGTGAAGTTGCAGCTGTATTATTTTTCAATATTTGCTCTGAATTAATTTTTGGAGGTCAAATAATCTATATAAGATAGGAGATTAATCATCAATAGCTACAATAGAATTTTCATAGAATTGTCCATAGAAATACGAGATTTGAATGACAATTTTTATATTTGCGTTTACTTTTTAGTAAAGTTGTGCCCCTAACATGTAATTTGGATTTGTTTCGGGAGGAGCCGACATGGCTTTGTGATAGCCCTCGCAAGGTGAATTCGATAGCTGTATGAGGCACATTGGGATGGGAACTCCCGTAGAAGATCCAGTCCTTGCAAATCCTCCTGCACTATTTTTTATTGTTTGATTCTAGAATATATTTTAATAATACATTCTCATTTTACACTTGATTGTGCGGTCTGTAAAAGAATTTATAATGCATATATTCAAACTAAGATTACCCTATGTAGTGCCTATGGTTATGGTAGAAATCTAACATTAAATGTAGAATCCAAGTTTTTCAATTTTTAGTAGTCAATGCAAATATTACAACACTGTCAACTCTAACTTAAACCCAAAAGTTAACAAATTTCAAGATTATTATAAAGTTATTATATTATCAACATTGTTTCTAAAACTAAGCAAACACAACAAATTAAAACACAACTATTTATGAACATTTTGGCAGAAACTTCACTACTTTGCAGCTCTTGTTATTAGATTTGTTTTATTTTGTGTTATATAGTACTTATAATTTAATTGATATTATATTATATCAATATTGTAAGTTTGTGATATTGTATTATATATCCACATATACATTTTTGTTGTGTAATTGATTATTTTTGTGTTTGTTGTTTTCTTTTTCTTTTGTAGGGGGCACTCCTCATATATATATATGCTTTGGTACATGTATAGACTTAATACTTATATTAATACATATTAGTATAGGTGTGTGTATTTTAAGATTTGTTTTGTTTTATGTGTTGTATATGTATGTACTTATAATAATATAATTGATATTGTATTATATATCATTTGATTTATTTTTGTTGTTATATCTAGGTTTATATGTGTGGGGGCATTTTTTGTCTACGCCTGATTAAAATTTTTGTTCTTATTTCATGGGGTTCTCCTTTTTATAGGTTTGGTTTTACCTAATGCAATAGATAGGGGTCTTATCTTTTTGTTGAAGCCAATCAAAATATATATTGGCCACCCCGGCTGCTAGTATAGTTGTTGTCTGTCGCTCACTGTACTGCCTTTTGGTATGTATCGCCCCCTTCCCCCAGAACTCTAGATTCCAAAGATCCACTGGATAAGAAACTCCATTCTACACTGCTGCTGAGTCGTCGGACTCCTCCCCCAATTCTGGTTGTGGATTACATTAGGGAAATTCTGCCTGAGCTAGGCAGATAGATAGACTCCTTTCACGCTGCTAAGAAAGAGCAAGGAACAAAATTATTAGACCCATATATAGTAGTAGGGTAGCACTCCAGGTACTTAAAGTCCACCCACTACCAACCAACATACATCATCTGGCTGGGTCTTGCCAGTATCAACAACTGGATCGATCCCATGGAAACGGGAACAGCAACTTGCTATGGCTCTTGGTCCAAATAATGTCTGCCCCTATTCATCCATATCCATACACGGTTGCACGTGACAAGATGGGAACACAGTCCTAGACTGAAGTGAATAGATCAGATCGAGAGGTCATTCTGTCCCTTGTCCCCAATGGGAAGAAGATGGGTAATCCGTTTACAATGTTACTCTAATCTGACCCAGCTGGCAAGCAATCCCAATCCGCTTTCAGCAAAGGAAGGAGATAGCACTTTGTTTGCTTCTCCACCAAGCACGGGAGTCTGGGGATCGCTGTAGGTTGGTGGCCACTCGAGGAAACTCTGATTTGATTTGCTGGCTGGGAGGCACCTACCTCATCCCAATCACAAGGAGAGGTTCACCATGATCTTTCTAGGTAAGGAACAGAGACAGTGCCTAGACGAGGCATTCATGCGCTCAACCTCTCCGCTATGAGATTAAGGCCTATCTACAATACAAGAGATCGAGGGCTTCCTCGACTTCTTAAAGTCAATCTAGTTCCCCGACTGGCTGAGTACCCCTAGAGCCCTCTCCCTATCGCCCTATCTATAGCTATTATAGAGAGGTGGGGGGTGCCCCCTACTATGGATAGGGTTGATAGTTGCCCTCACTGACCCCCCTACTATGGATAGGCTGCCTCCACCTCTGCCTCTAAAGAAGTAGGGTAGGGGTAGGGGGTGGGGGGTCGAGTGATGAGAATTGGATTGTTCTGTCGAGAATTGGCTCCATACGCCCAACTCTTCATGCCTTCCTATCTCCATACTTTTGCAGCTCTTCATCTTACCGGATTTGCAAAAGACTCATGTGATAGACTCTCATCATTAGAGAAGTTGATCCAGAATCCATATTCCACTTCGTTTCGCATCCTATGTAGAGTAGATCGTTCAGCACTTGCGGCACGAACCAATTTTTTACCCATCGACCCTAGTATCATAGGCGACTGAATGGCCGTCCCCTAGTTACTAGACCAACCTGCTATGATAATTCCATAAACACCTATGTCCAGATCTGATGATACCATACCATAATCAAAAGGTACAACGGCTCGAGCAACCAAACTGGGTATAGATGTCACCACTGGAGCCAGTCTAGAGAGAGATAAATTGGCACTACTTGGTGGAATAGGTTCTTCTATAGCTAATTTTAAACCATCTGCTAGAGGTTTTAAGAATCTGAATGATCCAACTACATTGGGACCCTTTTGAAGTTGCACGAAAGCAATTACTTTACGTTTGGCTGACACTGAGAAGGCTACTCCTGGTGGAAGTGGTATGATCATTCCAAGTATTTCTCCTAGAATAGCAATGTACGTTTCTGATTTCCTAATCACTAAGGGGTGATCATGCATGAAATGATGTCAACCCAAAGAATGGGACCTATTCTTGAGGGGAAAGGTGATTTCTAAAAGTCAACCTGCCCCCCACTGCTATTGATGCAGGTGGGCTATAGCGGGCTTAGCCAAATTATTTCGGCTCTTCAAGGTCGGGCCGACCACTATGGATAGGGCATCGATCCCTCTCCTTCCTCCCACCCGCATTAAGAGAGAGGTTGGTGATTTGAGTGCCCCCATGGATCCAAATGTCGGCCCCATGCTTTTGAACCAGCATGGGGAAAGCCCCAACTAAACTATAATTGGGGTGGGTGGGAGGAGGAGAGGTATAAGGCTTAATCGACCCCTACAAGCACTATATATCATGGGTTGGACCTGGTCATTTTTATTGCTGGCCAAGGAAGCTGCCCCCCTAATGAAAAATGGGGTGGGTGGGAGGGCTGCCGAGAAACCATTATAGCAAGGGAGGTTAAGTCTGAGGCACCATAGGGGGGAGATATAGGGTGGGAGGCTATGCAGGTGGGTGGGAAACGGCCCCTATGGGAATATATATTATTATGGGAGGATGCCTATGCAGGTGGGTGGGAAACAATAGTTGGGTGGGAGGCCGTAGCCCCCCACAATAATTAGGTGTGGGTGGGAGGCCCAGGGGGGCCCTTACTTCCCACCCACCCGGGTGGTTGGTTAAATTGTTGGTGAACCCCATAATCTTTACTTCGTTCAGAAGAGTGTCTCACCTCGACCGAAAAGATGCCTCCCACCCCCTCCCTATAGCCTATGCCCCCCACCCATCCCCTGTCACTGGAAGGGTGGGGGGCTCGAGGGTTTCCCGACAAACCCTCGGCATAGAGGTGGGTAGGAGGAGATAGTTGGGGGGTAGATTAATATAAGGTGGGTGGTTAAGTTGTTGCCAAACCCCTGGGAGGTTCCGACGATTCTATATGTAACATGCCAACTACCCCCCACCCACCCATATAACCCCCCACCCATCCCCACACACGGCGTATAATTGATTGGGTTTACCAAGTTTATCCAGTATCAGAGTCAGATTGAGAGCCCTGGTCCTCTTCGGTCTAGGTATAGACCTACAAAAAGGGCCTGTAGGGGCAGAGGTAGTAGTGTGGATCAAGATCCATACCCCTTTCATATTGATATCGAGTAGGAGATTCACCAAGGTTTACCTTAACCCTTTGTTCTCAGTCCATTTCCTCCGTCGCTACTGGATGTGTACCAGTCCAGGGAGCCACGTTGTGTTCATTTGTGCTCCCACACTGGATAGGGGGTGTTTGGCGATGTGTAGACGTTGTCTGCTAATTGCCCTCGTGATTCCTTCCTTATGCTTAATTCTGATCCGACCCCATCTGCCCCTCCCCCTGCTCCTTCCCCCTCCCTACAACCTATTTATACCACAATAATAGCCCCCCCTTTAAGTTTTAGGGTTGGGGCCCCCAACCCGAGCTATAATGGTTTCTTGGGGACCCCCCCACCATACATAGTTGGGGTTAGGTGGGAGGCCCCTAAATCCCCCCCACCCTGGGCTATAATTATTCTTAGAGGTGGGTGGGAGATATAGTTCCAAAAAAAAAATGAGCCCCCCCACCCAACCCGGGCGAATAGTAGGGGCCCCCCACTCGGCCCCTTTGGCAGGGGGATATATAGGGTGGGAAGAATAATATAAAAGGAGGCCTTGTGTTGGTTGGGAGATTCAAGTTTGAGGGGCCTACCTTGAGCTAGTTGGTGTTAACTACTTCCTTTAGGTCTAGCTCGGGAGCAGAAGCAGAAGCAAGGGAGCCCCGGGACCCGCCATTGATTGAAGTATACCCTAACCACTTGCGTGTCTCGCGGTAGCTAGATCCTATGCTCTAACTGTTGGGGTGACTGTTCAAGCTGCACAGGGGGGCCCCATGAGAGGATTTACCCTTCAGCCAGTCGATAGGGAATACCCCGCCCCATAGCATTTGTGTTCTCCGTTCGACGACCCCGAGACCTGATGAGTCTGCCACTCGAGCGCACCAAAGACAAAGGTGGTCAGTTGACCCCGTAGCAATTTCAGGAGCGTTGTGGCCTATTTACCACCTAGATAAACCCCTATCCAATCAAGATACCCAGCTAGTTTGGTTGAAGTTCCAGTACAAAGTTCTATCCAAATACACCACATACATGGGAGAGAAGCCCGCAGCATACCTTCTTTGCTCAGTCTGTATCCAGGTGACCTGAGGATGGAGGGGCCTCGAACCAGTAGTTGTTTCCCCAGTCTGTATAGCAGTGTTTCATCCCCCTGTTCCAGCCCCACATCTAGTAGTGGAGTGGGGAGCATCAAAAGTGATTTATCTAGTTAAAGAACTAGTTTCCATTTGGAAGCAGGACCCAGGAGCATATCTAGATGCAGGGACAGGGCATTGGTAGGGATAGAGGTAGTAGGAATAGATAAAGGTGGCCTTCATTTTTGCATAGTTTCATATCCAATTCTAGAGCTGAAGGAAGCAATAGCAGGGGCACTCCCATGAGGGGTATGGACAATGGCCGAAGCAGCAATAGTTGTTGGGTAGCGATCCGAGGCGGCAGAGGCATAAGCTATAGTGATGGAGGGGGCAGATATATTGAATCAGGATAGGAACCCAGAAGTTGACCTCATTTACTCAGCAGTGGAGGTGGAGGCAGGAGCAATGGGAAATGGCAGGGGGAACAGCAGCACAACCAATAGCTGCGAGGGCAGAGGCTCCTCAAGCAACTGAGCCATATGAAACAGTGACTAAGGCTATGGGAGTGGGGCTCATAGCAGGATAACGGATGGCATCGAGAGTAAAGGCCAAAGCATCAGAGGTGGAGGGAGAAGCATAGATAGTGGTTGGAGATTGAGTCATGGGTCTACCCAACCGAGTTCCAGTTCCCACTACGAAGATAGCGAAGGAATTATATAAAAGAGGGGGTCGACTGACCTCGTTTCTCTAAATTATTCAGTTAACCAAGTGTCAGTTACAGTTTGGGACTCAGTATATCGAGATCTAACTATTAGCTAGAGATCAAGTTGACCTAGTCGACCAGTTGACCGAGTTTATTTTATGTGAGTAGTTGATCCAGGATGAGTAGTTCCACCATCATGGGCAAGGGGAGCATCAGTAGCATCATATCTAGTCAGAGATGGAGATTCAGCAATATATAGAAAGGGCTTCTTCTATATTTTATTCTGATTCGGTTGATCCAGTCCAGAAGTTGATGGAGCTGTTGATGGTTGAACAGTCAAAGATATGCCAAGGGAACACACCTACTTATGCCATGGAGACAATCCACCCACTTTGGGAACCCTCGGAAGAGAGGTCTGGGGAACCATGTGGGCGGGCTAGGCAAGGATCGGATGCTACATTGATGGAGGGATTCATGCTGGGGGAGCGCACTAGCGATGTGATGGCAGGCGAAACACATTGGGATGATACAAGCTGGGCAAAGGCAAGCTCCTAAACACCACAACCCCCAACCGCACTCCTTGTGATTGCAAGTTACAAGTATTGGATTTCGTAGACTGGAGTTACAGAGGAAGGTTGTAGAAGATAAGGATTTTAGATCTCTAAAGAAAAGCATTACCTGGACAAGTGTTCTAGTGCTAGTGTCCTCTAAGGTTACAGACATAGAAATCATTGTGACAATGACAATCAGCATCTAAAGAAGTCCCAACATCCTGAAAATACACTACCTTGGACAAGGGCACTAGTGCCAGTGTCCTCCGCATCTTCTGTGATAGAAACGGACAGACAATGATCATAAGTATTGGGAGAAGTCCTAAATTCCCTGAAGAAAACACCACATTGGACTAGGGCGTGAGTGTCAGTGTCCCTAAATATTTCGTATCATTAACTTCAAAAAATGGTGAGTAACTAATCCTTGTCTACTGTCTTGGTCTGCGATCATTTGTCGTAATTTATCCATTTGCTTCTGATTTTACATAATTAGGGTTTTGAGCATATTTGGGCATTGAAGTAATACATTAATTGATATTTTTTGAGTTTCCATGATGTTACTAGTGACACCCAACCTGTAGGTGAATCCTCTTGCAAAAGGTGTGATTCAACTCGGTTGAAATGTCCTTGAATGTTTGTAGTAAAAGGAGGATTTAACCCACACATCCATTGAAATTGAAAACCCCTCCTTTTTACTCCTAAACAAACCCTTTGCTAGATTCTATGGAAATTTTTCTTGGATCCAGCAACTTACTATGAAACCCTTCCTTTTAGATCTCAGCTCTATCCTAATTATGGTCATCTGCAAAGGAAATGCCCTCGCTTCACTAAGGCATCAGCTGCAACTAATGCTTCTTCCAACTCTAGTCCTAAAAATGATAAAGGGAAGGCTCCTTTTGTTGTTGGGGTTGCAAACAAGGAGGGATTTACTCTAGTTAAGCTACATAATAGGGGAAGAGGTCTTAAGAGAACCCTCAAGGATAGAGAAATTAATGGGGTCTTTAATCAGTTTGATGCTTTGGAGGACTTAGTTCATGAGGAGGGAATTCTAGTGGAGATACCTTTTGGGGTTGGGTCTTTGGGGGTAGCCTTGTCGGAGGAAAAAGAAAATGATATTGTAAATTTTCCTCTGGTGGGTGTGCAGGATGGTCAATTGGCTATGGAGTTATCCTCCTGGTTACCGATTGTTTTAGAATCAAATGAGGCTTTAGTTATGAAAGATGTGGGTGCTCTAGCTGATCCAACTCCTTCACAGGTGAAGGAGGCTTTGGATGTAGGTGTTACATTGTAAAATGTCCCCCTAGGACTTTTACCTCCTAAGTTTAGTTCCCAGGTCCTTTAGATTTAATCATGCATGTTCATTTTAACTCCCGATGCAAAATCCCTGGAAACCCATGTCAAATGGGGCTAAGGGGACATTGTTGAACTTGATTTTGCTTGAAAATGGGGCCTAGGGCTTGGGCACTCATGGCCTAGCCCTGCCTTATTTGGTTGGGACCTAAATTTTAAATGTCGGTTATGTGATCGTTAAAAGGTTTCGTTGCCGACATCGTAAGTTTGAATTATGAAATCTATAGCGAGAATGCATATATAAGCATGTTTAGGGTTTCATTTACAAACTAGAAGCTGATTATGAAGTTTTGGTGAACTTATGATTTTAGAGAATTCAAATCATTCATTGTTACAGAGCATACTTGTCTTGTTATTGTGTTTGTTATGCAGATTTGGCTTCATCTTCTCATGTGTTGAAGGATTTTCATCTACATGCGAGCTACACCTCCGAGGTTATATCTATTTGTGTTAAATCAATCATTTATCAATTTGTTTTTTCGTCTATCTCGTAGGGATACACAATCTTTATGCCATTCTGGGGCTTGACTGAGGCAAGCTCCTAACACCACAACCCCCAACCCCATTCCTTATGATTGCAGCTAATAAGTGTCATATTTTTTGGAGTGGAGTTGCAAGAGGCTGTGACAGAGTGTGGAGATTTTGTATCAGAAGGAAAAAGCAATGCCTGGGCTTAGGCACCTGCCCTGAAGCCCTCCAGATTTGCAGACCTAAAAACCTCTGCGACAGTGGTGAAGAGTAACGAACATTTTCTAGAAATCCTTGAAGAAGTCGCCACCTTGGGCTTGGGCACCTACTCTTTAGACCCCAACTTTTCCAAATCTTGAATATCAAAACCTAATATGTATCTACTCTGAATATTACATCTCTATGTGCGAGCATTTGTTGGGATTCATCCGTTTATTTATGATTTTACATAATTAGGGTTTTAAGCATAATCGAGCATTAAATTAATACATTAATCAACAATTTCTTAATTTCCCTATCATTACAAGTGACAACCAACCTGTAGGTGAATCCTCTTGCAAAATTTGTGATTCAACTTAGTTAAATGTCCTTGAATGTTAGTGGTGAAAGAAGGATATAATCAAACAATCAATCAATCCCATCTTCCCTCTTTTCTTACTAAACATTTTGGTGAACCTATGTTTTCTGAGCATTGCATCTTGTTGACTATTATACATTAGACTTGCATTCATACATATTGTTTTACATCATTTTACATCTATAGATCTTGAAAATTTTTGAAAAAAATTTCATTCTAAGGCTCGCATTAGGTCATAATTTGCATTAATTTCACTACATTTCATCAAATCTCTAATTTTTACATCAAATATGATATAAATTACATAAATTCATAATACTACAATCTTTGCATTGCATTTTCATGTTAAAATTGCCAGGGTTTGATTGAAATTTTGTATTTTTCTCATAACCTAGTGATTTCAAAAACTAGGGTTTGTACCTAAAATCTTGTTTCAAATTTTACTACTCATATTAGGCACTCATTCAAATCTAATTTTGTTTTTAGTGTTGCATTCTTGTGTGATTTTGCATTCATATCTCAAAAATTTGCACTTACATTTAGCTAATTTCAACAAAAACTAGCATTTTCACTCAATCATCCTTAAAATTACACTTGCATTGAGCATTGTAGGACTTTAAAATCATTTTCAGATCTTAGCTGAGTTTTTTAGCATAAGCCTCCTCTTAATAATAGTGTAGGAAATTGTTCTTCTACGTTATCTTCCTTATAGGATTTATGGGTCTAATAAATTCAATTTCCCATTTGTGAAAAGGTGTTTGTACTAATATAGGAAATGGTGGCATATCATCTAATGTGGTGGGACTTCCTATCCTCTAAGACACATCACCCATCCTCACATATTAACTTGTCATCCTTGAACAATGTGGGCCACCATAATCCTGCCAACATCACTTTATTGTTGTTCGCTCATTGGAGTTATGCCCTTCTAATATCCCCTCACGGGCATATCTTAAGATGTTTTCCCATTCACGTTGAAGCACTACTCTCTTTATAATATCACCTCTTCCTATAATATGTAATTCTCCTTCAATTAAGATGTATGATAGTGACCACTGCAATAGTTTATTCCTTTCATTTTTGGAGATGATCTCTAGGAATTGGCCTATGGATAGTAACTATGCTACTTCAGTGAGCTCCTCTAGTACTACATTTACTCTAAATAAATTTAAGCTACTCAATTCATCATCAAACTCCTAAAAGAGTAACATCATCTAGAAATTTTACCTGTATCACTAGCATATTCATCAAGTATTTTAATTGCTTGTGGTTGGTAAAGAAATTTTTTAGTGCATAAACCTTTGTTAGAGCCTTTGTTGTTGCATAATTCATTAAGAAATACTAGAGTTGGAGCCTTTGTTATCTAATTTTTAAGTGTATCAAATTCCTCCTAGAGTTGTTCTATCCATTGAAATGTTTTATAGTTTTCTGACTATTCAAGAGGTGGTAGATTCAAAATTATTTCTACCTTCAATGGGTCTACCATCAAGCCTTGCCTACATATAATGTGACCATGAAATGTTCCAAATGGTATCACAAATAAACATTTCTTAAGATTGGATGAGATTTAAAAGATTTTGTATCTTTCTAGCATCATGTGGAGTACTTGTACGTGATCTTTAATCAGTCTGTACTAAATACTACAAGTGCATTTTTCAAGCCAAATGGCATCACCTTGTACATAAAAGACCTCCATTTGGTTACAAATGTTGTTCTAGGTTGATCTTCTTCTTGAAGCCATTGGTGAATGATTAGAGCTCCCTACTAGCTATAAAACTAAGACTTCCTCTGTGAACAAACTACGGAAGGGATCATGGATGCAAGCCTTATTTAAATCCCTAAAGTCAATGCAAATCCTCATCTTGCTTTTTCTTATATTGCACAACCATAGGGCCAATCCATTAGCATCTCCTATCGACTTGATTATATCAGTTGCCAACATATCATCCAAGTTTGCTTTGACTCTTGTCTTCATGTTAGGGTTTAATATATATGTTCTTTTCCTCTTTGGTTTTGTACCTTCTTTTAATTGAATTTTCATCATTCTAGATCCCTCCTTAATGCCTCTATGATTAGTAAATGCGTGGGGAAATATTTCTTCATATTTCTATCAATATTTCCAAAATTTGCATGACTTGTCTCTCTTCAATTGCTACCTTGAGTATTTTCACATACTGAAGGAAAAACAAGATTGCATTCACAGAGGCTTGAAGGATAGCAAAGGTACTTAAGATTAAACTTTCTCTTGATGCCAAGGTTGATGATTCTATTTATTATGAGGATGTTTGATGCGGAAGATTTAGTTGAAATCTCTCCTCTTGCTAAGTTCGATAAATGTAATAAGTGCAAATGTGATCATGGGGATTCAATAGGCCCTGTGTAATTTTCCCTACCACCTTGTTGTTTTCAATATTGGATGATGCTCTTGTGATTTCTATGATGGTAGGGTCATCATCCAATGGTGGAAAATCCACCAGTAGTGTGATATGTTGTCCAAGGGATCTCTTGAGGTGAGACACGTGGGCAAAATTATGAATCCTACTGTATTCCGGTAATTCCAGTTCTCAGATGCAACTTCACCAACTCTCCTCAAGATCTTGTAAGGGAAATCAAAGTGTTGTTTGAGATTTTAAATTCCACTAATTTTGATGGGGGTTTTCCTATAAGGTTTACAATCTTAGAGGAAGGTCATATCTCCCACTTTAAATGACCTCTGTATGCGGTTTTGATTTATATATATTTTTGTTGATTCTGAGATTGTTGGAGGTGTTCTTTGAGTGATCTCAATATGTCATAATTATACTTCACTAAGTCACTATCTATTGACACCGGGATATCTATGAATATTGAATAAGTAAAGGTTAATGCATCATAACCATAAAATACAATGGATAGAGACATAGAGATGGACATGTGGTGGGTAGTGTTGTATCATAGTTTCTCAAGTAGCCTTCAACCTAATTATTCACTATTTCTACTTGTCCATCTATTTGTGGATGTTAGCTTGTGGAAAGAATGAGTTTTATCTGGGCCAAATAAAATAATTCTTACAAAAAGGATCTAAACAATCTACTATCTTTATCACTAATGATATTTTTATGTAATCCATTGGCCTAAACACTTCTCTGAATAAGAAATCTACTACCTAATGTGCTTTGAAATGTGAAGGAATGAAAAAGAAGTGTGCATACATAGTTAGCCCCTCCATAAAGTGATTGAGAACATCCTTCTTTAGGCCCTTCCATGAAAACCTTTCCCTAATTTTCCTATAGGTCTTGTATAATCTTATGTGATTTTCTAACGATGCATCATGAAAAACCCTTAAAATCTTCTCCTTCATTCAGGATTCAAGAACTAGGAAGATTCTATTTGTATAGAGAATGAGATCATATGCTACTACAAATAAATCTTGTCTCACATCCCCATCTAAGAGATTAGTAGAAAATGTATATTTAACTTATTCTGCCATAATAGAGATCTTCCAATTAGTAGAACTAGTAGTAGAAATAGAGTAGGCTTCCTAGAAAGAGCATGAGCAAAGTTATGTTCTTTTTTTCCTTTCATGTACAATGTGGTTTAGGAAAGGGCCATGCTATGGGGTCTTAGGACAACTTTGAAATAGAATTGGAAGCATCTCAGAGTGGAGAGAGATTATGAGATCATTATTAATTATACGAAGAAGCAAAGTTACATCTCATGTATGTTGTATACTCTTCTTTTAGAGGCTAACGAACTAGTGAAAAGATTTTAAGATATCTCTTTTGATCATATTAGAAGAGAAGAAAGGGGAACTCAATAGTAGATTTGGTAGCCAATCAAGGAGTAAATTAGAGGATAACCCATGGTAAGACCCATAAGACCTAGAAGGAAAAGTTTCCAAATAAGACCCTTGGACTTGTTAAGGAGTAAAAAGTGTCCACATGTCTTTTTACCTCCTTGTTTGGCTCCTAGGTCCCTTAATTGCATTATATCTTCAAAACATTTCTCCCGATGTAGAATTGCCCGACACCAAGATGGAATTTGAATGTGGGCCACTTGATTTAGCTTATCCTAGACATAAACAGGACTAAAGGACCTGGGTGGTACTGCCCAAGTCCCTCCCTTTAGGTTGGATCAAATTCAAATTTACTGGTGTGAGCCTTAGGCATAATTTAATAAAAACCACCTGAAATAACATAAAATAAAATATTAAAATTAAAAATATATATATATATATATTATATATATATTCTATACATTTAGTTCTCCTCAATTTTTTTCCAGCTTCTTATGTTAAATTGAAGACCAAATTCCTTGTATTAAACTCAATAAACTATCATTGGGGGTGATTTTGTTGAAAAATTATTGCTCAAACTAAGAGCTGATGTTAAAGAGTTACGCCTAGTATGTAATATAAGGAACCCTAAAGTCAATAATATCATACAGACAAACACTCATTTTCATTTTTTATTTATGCCTGCAAAAATATCATACATGACGTCCCTCCATTGATGCATTAAATACTGCTCCTTCAATGCGCTGCTCTTTATTTTCTTGACTTTTGTATTCATTTTTTTATCCCTTTTTTTTGCACTCTTATTATTTTTTATTGCTTCTTGTAGAGTAACGATCTTCTTGATATTTTTGTCCAAGAAAGATAAGGGGCTGAGCACCACCAAGGGTTTTCAATGTTTAGTTAGACTTCCCTTTTGCTCAAAAGGAATGGGGAAGGTCTATATGCAAGCTTCTATTAGGTATTTTAGGTTTGAGTACTTACTTTTTTAAAACTCAACATTTTGGTTCACTAAGACTGGGATTAGTATAAAGCTAAGAGCTTGGCTTCAATTTAAACTTATTGGTAAATTTCAAGAGGAATGATTGGCGATAAAGATGATCATAAAGAATCTTAAAGGGTCAACCTATATCTAAGCAACCTTAGACTCCTTAGATAAAAATCAAAAAGAGCATGTCACTCACTAATGCATGGTGGAACAAAATGAAGAATGCAAATTTTGTTTTTTCTTTATTCAAATTTTGTACTTTTTATAGATTTTTTGGATTTTGACATTTTATGATTTTATGGAGTTTCTAGATACTTAAGTCTTCACCTTCCATTGTGCATAAGAGGTAAGCATCATTTTTTACATCTTCCTTAACTGCGTGTGGACTTATATAATTTGGTCTAAACTTCACTTGGAAGTATCTGCAAGGACACACAAAGACTTGGTATAAAAATTTCTTTGAACTCAGTGAGAAGTTTTGTGCACTCATATATTTCATTGTTTGATAATTTGCCCCTAGCCTTGTCATTTTTTTTTCTTGTAAAGTTTATCAGTTTTGAAATTTTGTGGGGCAATTTGAATTGATGATGACATTTAATCATCTTCTATTCACATTTTCCATATGTGGGGTTGGTCATATTGCCACACGATTCTCTTTACCTGCATGTGGACTTTACTATTCCATGGATTTCATATTTCACCAACCATATGTATGCCTTGGCTATGGCGACCACCAAGGGTTGCACATCGGCACCCCACCTAGTAGGCACCAAGTTGAAGTAAACAAAGTGAGGCAAAGTTGTGGAAGTTTGGATGCTTAATAATCGTATACCAATGCATCAAGAGATTTGTCCATGTCACCAATATTATATTTTTTATCTTTATTTCCATTTCTTAACACAAACTAACTTCGTGTTGTCATAAATATATACCTTTCAAACAAGAGCAAGCATGCCTTTATGATATAATTCCAATAATTTTTTATTCTAATGTATAGGAACAAAAAAAAACAAGAAAAAAACTCATTGGAGGCTCATTTGGCAGAAGCAAAGGAAATTGGGGATCACATTCCAAATAAAATTTAAGTTGTTACAAAACATGTTTTCAATTGATTATAAACAAATATGTAAAACAAGCATTTCATATGCATTTCAAAACTATATTTCAAAATTTTAAATTAAATAGCACTTTGGGACATTTGTTTCTTACAATTATTAAAATAATATAACAAATAAAAGTAATACTATAAAAATAATATTCTATACACCAAAAAAAAATAAAAAATTAATGCACGTATTTTAAATATTACTTTATAAAATAAAAATAATGTATCTTCTATGCACAAATTAAATTATACTATGTAACATTGTAATTGCATATAATATTCTATTGGCCTAACCCTTGCACCTTCAATTGGTTGAGTCAAACAATTTTCTTATGACAATTATCCATTCAAAGGTGCCCTTAAAATACTATGACATATCTTAGTATAAGTAAAATTATATATAAACCAAATATAAAATTTGACAGTTTGTCCAAAATCTCTCCTTTCATGTGATACATCTTTTTAAAATGTTGATTGTAATTTACAGAAAAAATACCTTAATAGAACCATACGACCATCAAATTTAAGCCTTGGGCCTAACAATTGCACCTCCTTTGGTTGCAAGTGCTAGTAACTATTATTGACATATGGTTAGGACTAAGAAGTAGGATTTCATGTACTCTGTCATTTCCTTTTTAAGGGATTACTCCAACTGTGGTGAGTTTCTATTTTAATATTGGAAAAAATCTAATTTGAGAGTGCTTCTGGATTCAACTATGTATATTTTTCTTTCAACGTTTTGAATCATACTCAATGATCCGTCATCAGGAAGAGGAGAGTTGAAGATTAGATGGTAGAATTGAGCTTTATAAAGCAGTTAGAGTAAGAAATGAATGAAAAATGAAGGGCATGAGTTAAGGAGAGAAAAATAAAAATAAAACAAAAAACAAGAGAGGAGAAAGATACGAGAAAATTAGTGATAAAAACAGGGCATTGGAGCAACCATACAAACACACAAACCAACAAAAGCTAAAATTTTAAAATTACTAATACTAATACAAGTACAAATATATAAATACATACAGAAGCACATGTAAATGCATATAAGAAAATATTTAATTTAAACCTATAAATACATATATCCCCACACCCCAAGTATAATATACTATATTAAAAAGACAAATAAATGGAAAAACAACTAAATAAAACAAACCTTTAGTAGGCATGAGTTTTCCACAATCCATGAATTAAGTATAGAGAGTGCTTCTGGATTAAATTGTGTATGCTTTTGCAAAACAAACCTTTGTAAAACAATTAAAGTCAAGACCTAAATCTACATAAAATAATAAGGGATGAGGAAAAAAGGCGCAAACACATTTATATACATGAACAACCAAATGTATAAAATTTGCAAACAAGTGAAAGAAGCAAACAAGAAAACAAAAAGATAAGACCCCTATCTACTGCATTAGGCAAAACCAAACCTATAAAAAGGAGAACACCACGACTAAGACTGAAAATTTTAATCCGGCATAAACAAAAAATGCCCACACACATATTAACCTAGACATAACAACAAAAATAAATCAGATGATATATAATACAAATAGAAAAATAAACAAATACACAACAAAAATGTATGTAGATATATGATACATTATTAATTATATTATATGTATAAATATATTGTATAGAAAACCAAAACAAATAAAAATATACAAGTGTAGGTATATATATATAAATTTATGTATGAAGTGTATACAAATACCTATACCTATATATAAATGTAAGTAACGGTGTGTATATATATATGTGTGGAGGTTAGGGTTAGGTTTTGTGCGTGATGAGCGAGTGAAGAAGAGGAAGGAGGTGAGGGTGGCAAAGGGAAGGTTAGGGTTAGGTTTTGATGGCAGAGGGAAAAGCTATCGTTGCAAGCTTGACGTTATACCTATTGCAGGGCCAAACATTTTTACAAGCAGCGGAGTGCGGTGGATATGTCAGTGTTTCGAAAGTGTTACGCCATCATCTGCAACAAACAGAATGGCCGCGAATGTCGTAGCAGAAATGGAGGCTGCAGATGGATGGCGTTACGCTTTTGAAACAGTAGGTGAGACTACTCCTTAGACAGTGCAAGACGACTGAACGGATCTCACCCATTCATTTTATTCCTTGTTTTTCTCACTCTTTCACCATTTCTTCACATGCGTTGTTCTCCTTCCAGCTATTTTTTTGGTGGGTACTCTCCTGAGGTGCCAAAATGGCTAGAAATGTTGTCTCGTGCCATGAAAAAATCACGCTAGAAAATTTTCTAAACTCGTCGGTTGTTCTCACGCTGGGGAAAATACCGTGTCAGAAAAATAAATATAGGGAATGTAATTTTTTGGTATGTGTTTTGGAACACAAAAGAGAGTGATATATTTTGCAAAGCCCCATTAAGAATGTTTTGGGAATTTTGTACTGCAGTATTGTATTGGTACATTCTCCTTATTAAAAACTCCCTTAATATTATCACCTAAAATTTTGAATTTGGATTAGTTACTTTCCACCTACATTAAGTGTTATCAATAACTATGTAATAGAACTAATAGCATTTAAAATCATTTTAGACGTGCAAATGATGATTAATTATCACCTTTGCAATTAGAAGTGTTTATGTTGACACTAGAGTTTGCAACACTTGTAGCCTTATAGCAACTAAAAAGGTTTCACAAAACAAAGAGAACTAGAGACAACTAAAATCATTATCATAAATAAAACATAAATTAAAATAAAATAAAAACATTAATATATCATCACCATGAATGGTCATGTCCTTTGTGAGAACTCCAATTCCTTTTGAGAGATGAGTATCACAATTCATTGAAGTCTTGATTGTATTTCCATGAATTTGGGTTTCTACTAATAATTTATGATTCGAAGTCTAAAAATATGAGAAATAATGAATTGTATCATTGGCTTTCATTTTATTCACCAAATGAAAATCTTACAAATTACAAACAAGAAAAGGTTCAATAAAAGATACACTTGCAAATTATAGGGTATTTTCTATGCTACAGCATGCACAAAACCAAAAGGTCAACATGTATACCTTGTGTCACCAAGTTGATCTAATAAAGTAGTGATAGATACTAACTCTTCAAAATCCAATCCAAAAGCATAAAGAAATCTTGCTTCACCAAAACTAAAGAAATATGTCAGCCTTGGCAATTCAGATAAAGACAAGAGGAATGAAAGAGCCTCTAAAGTGAAGTGAAATGAAGCAACCATTGCCTTGAAGTTGTCATAGAACTAATGTAACAATGATTAAAAAAAATCCAATCAATCCATGCGAACTTCAACAAATTGGCTCAAAACTTTTACTGAAATTTTAAATTTAAAGGAAGTTTATACATAATGTTTACTGAGTAGACTATTGATTTGGGACAAAGATTACCAAAACAATCCCTATTTAGGGATGAAGAGACCCTAAACTTTCCCGTGGCCAGAACCCATATTGAAGTTATAGGTTAAGATTCTTTAAGAACTTAATTGAGCATAGAGTGGTATGCCATCTACTTAATATTTTGAAAATGTAGGCTTAGGGCTCAAATGCTAACCCGTGCTTATAATGACACCCAAATCCAAAGGTTGGGGTTAAATTCTCCAGCAAGGGATCCAACCAACTTAGGGCTCAAACACAAACCCACTAACTGTGTCAACCATCGTCTCGAAAAACAAACAAAAGAAAACACAAACACAGCTGCAAAGCAAACAGTAGACAGAACTACAATGTTCTATATGATATCAATATTTGCCAGGATAAATTTTTGAACCTTGGTAGGAATGTGCTAGATGATTAAAACTTTAACAGTTACAATTACGTAATTGGCTATTTATAAAATATGGGTGATAATAACACCCATCTGACATTGTCATATACAGAAGATGGCTCTAAGAAGTCCACCAAAATTCCTGCAGTCCTAGACTACATACAAAACAAGCACCGTGTTAATACATGTTGCATGCATTGCAGTCAAAATTGAATACCTTCATCTTTCATGATCCAAATATTACCTGTGATAGAAAGACCAACAACATAACCAAATCATACAACACAGGGACCTCCAGAGGTTCATCCAAGTTGGCTATCAATATTAACTACTGAAAATCTGATTCAGTCACAGTAAAATATACTTGATAGGAACATTGTTGTAATGTGGGTGTGCGATGCATATACAAAAACGAGGAAAGGCAAAGAACCCACGTCTCCAACCTCCCTTCCATGGAGGGTCAGAAAATTTAGTGCAAGTGACCACATTTTTAGCTAGTCTTAAAATATAGAAATTTAAGCAAATTTTCTGACAAAACAAAACCTGATTTAACAAGATTGAAATGTCGGACGCATGAGTTTGAGATTAAGACATATTCCACCGCATGAGCGTGAAGGTCATTTGTTGAAGGCATTGCTCTCATTAAAGGGCAACGAAGGAATAGGAGCAGCGTGGGGCCGTGGATATGTCGCGTTTCAAAACCGTAACGCCATCGATCTGCAGCCTCCATTTCTGCTACGACATTCGCGGCCATTCTGTTTGTTGCAGATGATGGCGAAACACTTTCAAAACACTGACATATCCACCGCATTCCGCTGCTTGTAAAAATGTTTGGCCCTGCAATAGGTATAACATCAAGTTTGCAACGATAGCTTTTCCCTCTGCCATCAAAACCTAACCCTAATGCTACCGTCCCCTCCTTCCTCTTCTCCACTCGCTCATCACGCACAAAACCTAACCCTAACCTCCACATATATATATATACACGTGGACACACTTAATACATCTGTATTTTTTTATTTGTTTTGGTTTTCTATGCGATATATGTATACATATAATATAATTAATATTGTATCATACATCTACATACATTTTTGTTGTGTATTTGTTTATTTTTCTGTTTGTTGTTTTCTTTTCTTTTTGTAGGGTGCACTCCTCTCACACACATATGTATATCTATATATATTTATGTATTGGTTCTTTATAGACTTAATACTTATATTAATAAATACTAGTATAGGTGTGTATTTTTAGTTTCTGCCAAAGAAACTATAGGCGAGGCCTGTTCCTAACTAGGTATTAATAATTCTTGAGAACTAAATATATTTTTCTATTTAAAAAATATTTACCTATTGCTATTGTATAGATGCAAATATTTTAACAAAACATATTTGAAAAATTATTTTTATTCAATCTAATTGGCAGAAAACTTTCACCCGATAAGGGCAATTATTGCGGATCATCAACATTTAAATTATAAAGTTTTGTATGAATACTGGAAATAATTTCATGCATTGCTTTCATTTTCTCAAAAATTGTGCAAATATAACATATGCGTTAAACTCCTTAGGCAACCATTCTTCATATTTTTTTATGTTCTTGATACCCAAACATTGCAGAATCTAAGGCCAGGACTATTTTCAAATGAATTTGTTTTGTTTATAGGCTGCTATTCCACTTGAAGTTGTGCAAATATTGTTGGCAAAAAAGTCAGCGTCCCCCTTCGGGATTCGTGACATGGCTTAACCGCCTCCCGTTGGTCTTTATCTGGGATGGTAGCGGTTTCCTAAGAGGTGCGCCTTTTGGGAGAAACGGCCAGCTCAACTCCCTACAAGTGGTATCAGAGCTGGGTCACGGGTTTGAATCCCCTCGGGTAACGCTGAGGGGGGGATTGTTGGCAAAATAGTCAGCATCCCCCTTCGAGATTCGTGACATGGCTTAACCGACTCCCATTGGTCTTTCTCTGGGATGGTAGCGGTTTCCTGAGACGTGCGCCTTTTGGGAGAAACGGCCAGCTCAACTCCCTACAAACGTGAATATAACATTCTTCAGAAATGATGCAAGCTAGAAGGGGCTCTAACTTGTTTTTAATGCAATAAAGTTAGGGTCTTTATCTGGGATGGTAGCGGTTTCCTGAGAGGTGCGCCTTTTGGGTGCCTTTTGGGAGAAACGGCCAGCTCAACTCCCTTCTTGAGAAACGGCCAGCTCAACTCCCTTCTTTATCTGGGATGGTAGCGGTTTCCTGAGAGGTGCGCCTTTTGGGCGCCTTTTGGGAGAAACGGCCAGCTCAACTCCCTACAAACATGAATATAACATTCTTCAGAAATGATGCAAGCTAGAAGGGGCTCTAACTTGTTTTTAATGCAATAAAGTTAGGTCTGAAACGAAAAAACCCGTGGCGCTTGACCAAATAAGAGGAAAAAAGTATGCTCATATCTGTCATTACGTTATCTACCATCTTTTCAGATAATGCATTTAGGGCATATGTTTATCGGGCTTCATGCCTATAATACTTATTTTTTCTTCTATTTTACTTAATGGAATTCTAATTCTAGCTATTCTTCCATGCATAGAAGGATTTTCCTTTCATGTTTCCTTTAGATTCTAATGGGATGAGAATATTATTTTTTGGCCTCTGCCTATGTTTCTACCAAACTTTGTATGTATCATATTGTTTTCTGGAAACACATTTCTTATTGGTGTTTATTCCATTTCTAAAGTTTTTTCTGGATGTTTTCTCTAGCTCTGAGATGAGCTAAAAGGAACTATTACCATTAACAAAACTGATAATATACACATCATTTTGTTTTATGGATATCTTTATATTTTTTTAATTTTCTCCGACACTCAATAGTAATTCAAGTTGGCTTTTTGCTATTCTTGTTGAATGCAAAAATCTAGTAAGCCAAGCTAGCAACTCTATTTGCAGAAATGGTCTATATTTTGAAGCTATTTTATCATTCTACTATTTCTTTTAGAGGCATTTTTAAAAAGATCATGAAATTTCTATTAGTTAAATCTAAGCCAACTATTTTTTGACGTTTATTTAAAAATTTACCCTAACGTAACTATTGTTAATATGTCCATAAAATGTACAACCTTTTAAAATTTATTTAAAATCAGGTTTTTCTTTTACCCTAACCTATAATGCACAATCTAAATAGCTAATATTTTCACATTTACTTTAAACTTAAGTTTTACCCTAACCTGTAATGCACAAACTGAATAGCTAATTTATTCAAATTTATTTTCGAGTTACAGCTTTAAACCTAGTAACATAAATATGGTTGAATTATGAATAAAATGCAAAATCGAAACCACTATCTATTTCACATTTACTTTAAAATTTTACCCTAAGGCCCATATTTCTAAATTGCCAATAAAATGAACAAATTGTAGAGATGATATTTTAACATTTACCTTTAAATTTTTGTTCTAAATTTTTATCTTCCAAGTAAATATTATTAAATTATCCATAAAATGCAAAATCTAAACCACTATGTATTTCTCATTTACTTTAAAATTTTACCTTACTATAAATATTCCCAGATTTTCATCAATAAAATTTTACCCAAATATAAATATTTCAAAAATTTCAATAAAATACACAAACTAAATAGATAATCTTTTCACATTTACTTTTAATTATAATTTTAATCCCAAAAAATAAATTTCATTAAATTATTAACAAAATGCAGAACCTAAACCACTGTTTTTTTAATTATCTATAAAATGTACAACCTGAACATCTAATCTTTAAGCTTTACTTTAAAATTATAGTTTTAACCCTAATATAAAAACACGTTAAACTTTTTTCATATTTTCTTTTTCATCTTACCCTAACACAAATATTGTTAAATTAACCATAAAATGTACAATCTAAACATATTTATTTAAAAATTTCCAAAACTACAATTTGAGTCATTTTGTGAAAATTATGGTATTAAGGTGCAAAGAACAGTTCCTTATACTCTTCAACAAAATGGGGGGATGAACAAATGAATAGAACTATTTTAGAAATGGGGTTTGGTTGTTTCTTGTGCTGCATATATTGTGAATAGAATTCCCACTAAAGCCCTCCCAAATATCACCCCTGAAGAAGCTTGGAGTGGTAGAAAGCCCCACATTAGGTATTTTAAAGTATTTGGATGCATTGCTTGGGCACACGTTCCTAATGAAAAGAGGAAAAAGTTAGAACCAAAGAGTCATAAGTGTTTGTTTGTGGGTTATAGTGAAGAATCAAAGGCTTATAGGTTATATGATTTGACAACAAGAAAGGTCTTTGTTAGTAGAGATGTAAAGTTTGATGAGCTTTCGCAACTTATTCCCACTTCCTCTCACTCTACAATAGCAAATGTTTCTAATTTTTCAGATATTTTAGAAAGAAATGAAGCCAATATTGATGAGGATGAAGTGAGCACTACTGATGGTGAAAATACTATTGAAAATGAAACTACTAATGCTTGTAATCAGCCATTTTTTGCAGGTAGTGATGATGAAGAAGGTGACATTTCAGTTAGACAAAAGACAAGGACTGTTGAAGAAATATATAGACAAGGCTCAAAGATCCAAGGAGGGAATGGTAGTGCTCTCATGGCCAAAGTATTACAAGTAAATGACCCAATCTCATATGAGCAAGCTAGATGAAAGAAAGAATGGGAGAAATCCATAAAAGAGGAATATGATGCATTGATAGAGAATAACACTTGGGAACTTGTACCTCGTCCCCAAGGTAAGAATGTTATTGGTTGCAAATGGGTTTACAAAACAAAATTTAAATCAGATGGTGCTATAGAAAAATTCAAGGCTAGATTGGTTGCTAAGGGGATCAATCAAAAAGAGGATGTTGATTATGAAGAAACATTTTCTCCTGTCATTAAAGTGAATATAGTTAGAATTATTCTTTCTTTGGCTACAATTCTTGGGTGACATATTCATCAAATGGATGTCAAAAAAACTTTCTTAAATGGAGATTTATATGAAGAAATATATATGGATCAACCACCAGGTTTTGTAGATCAGCAACATCCTAATCTTGTTTGTAGATTATAGAAGTCACTTAATAGTCTTAAACAAGCGCCACGAGCATGGAACGAGAAGATTGACAGGTATTTTCAGCTTCATGTATTTAAGAGATGTAAGTCAGATTCAAATCTTTATATGAAAAAAGTTGAAGATGATATTCTTCTTGTTGCAATTTATGTAGATGATTTACTCATTGCTGGACCGAATATTGCATTAATCAATGATTTAAAAACAGATCTTAAGAGGACATTTCATATGAGTGATTTGGGTGAACTAAACTATTTTCTTGGATTACAAGTTTGTAGATTACATGATAGATTGTTCATCTCACAGTCAAAATATGCTTTGGACCTTTTAGAAAAGTTTAACATGCTTGAATGCAAGCCAACATCTACCTCATTTCAATTCGGAGTCAAGCTTACTAAAGAATGTACTTCCAAGAGTGTAGATGCCACTTTATATAGACAGCTTGTTGGTAGCTTGGTTTATGTAACTCATACTAGACCAGATATTTATTTTGCAGTCAATCTAGTATCTAGGTTTATGCAGGCACCTAAATAAAGTCATTGGTTGGCTGCTAAGAGAATTTTACGATACATCCATGGAACCATACACTTTGGAATCTACTATGGCTATAAGTTTTCAATTTCTTTGGTTGGATTTACCAACTCAGATTGGGGTGGTGATATAGATGATCAAAAATCTTCTGGTGGTTATGTTTTCAATCTTGGATCAGGCCCTATTACATGGAGCAACAAAAAAATAAACAACTACATCATTACCTTCATGTGTAGCAGAATATAGAGAAGCAAAAGAAGCAGGCAAGGAAGTAGTTTGGATTCGGAATCTTCTATTTGAGATTGGTTTTCTATAAATTTCAGCCGGCACTATGTATTGTGACAATCAAAGTACCATACAAGTTGCCAACAATCCAGTTTTTCATGCTAAAACAAAGCATATTGAGATTGATGTTCACTACATTCAGGATCTTGTTTAAGCATCTATTGTCAATCTTCAATTTTGTCCAAGTGAAGAACAAGTAGCTGATATATTCACTAAAAGTATGATTGAAGCCAAATTCTTAAAATTAAAAGGAATGTTTGGTATGTTAGAGGTGAACATTAAGATGGGATAATAGTATAATGTTCCCCTCCTTTGTATTTGCCCTCTCCTTTGTATTCTCTTTGTATTATTCTAGCCAATCTTAAGGGGGAATGTTAGAGATAGTTAAGATTGTCTAGAAAAGGACAAAATATTTCTAGAAGTCTTCCAAAAAATATTCCAGGTTATCTAGAAAGGAAGAAGCTTCCAGCTTTTTTAGAAAAGAACTTTCCAAGGAGAAGCTTCCAACTGTTCTAGAAAGGAACATTGTAGGATTTTAGAGTTATCTAGAAAGCCAGAAGCTTCCAGGCTCCAAAGCTTCTGTAGCTATATATATGTGATTAGAGACAGTTGCTGGATATAGCATTTTAGATGTAATGCAAGCTAGATAAATATATTTCTAAGTTATCTAACTCTGTTTTGCCTTGTTTTCTCTTAGTCTATTATTGTTGTTCTATTTTTTATTGTCTTGGGGCTGTTTTTTACATGGAAATCTAGAATTTATTTATTGCTAGAACAGAATGGTATCAAGGAATATGTGACCACTATTGTACCTGTACCTACAGATACAACACAGCGCTTAGCATATAAGAAGGAAGATCCCAAGGCGAGGAGGATGATTCTTAATGGTGTTAAGGATCATATTCTTTCGCATATTGTAGAGTTATATACAGAGAAGACAATGTGGGACGCCATTCTAAATCTGTACCTGAATGCTACCATTAACCGGAAGCTGATTCTCAGATAAAAGTTAAGGAATACCGCGATGAACAAGGGAGAAGACGTTACAAGTTACCTCGCCAGGCTTAGACTTGTTAAGGATGAGTTGACAGCTATTGGAGATAAACCAAATGATGACAAGCTAGTACGAATAGCCCTGAATGGGTTTACTAAGCAGTGGGATGTCTTTGTTCAAGTTATTAATGGACGAGACACCTTACCGAGTTGGGATCGACTATGGAGTGACTTCACTTAGGAGAAGCTTAGACTAAGTCTTGTCAGTGGAACTAGCAGTAATAGTTAGAAAAGTGATTTGGAATAGGAAAACGTTACCCTAGCAGGAAAAGCGAAAGTGAAGAAGGGGTCTGGAAAAGGATCAAATCCAAAAAGTCAGAAGAAGAAGGACTTATCTAAGATCAAATGCTATGGCTGTCATGAGTCTGGCCACTATGTTAGTGATTGCCCACAAAGGAAGAAAAATGAAAAGAAAGGGAAGAAGCAGACGACAACTTCAGCAAATGTAGATAAGCTTTCTAGTAGAATGGAGGATGAGTTTGCACTCATAGCTTGCCTAACTAGCTCAACCTCACAGGGTGTGTGGTATATAGATAGTGGGGCATCATTTCATATGACAGGAGTTAGGGAGTACTTCTCCAGCTACAAGGAGGAGAAAATCAAATTCTAGATTCAGATGGGGAACTAGTCCAAGTGCAATCCAGTTGGGAGAAGGACTGTTCTATTTCAGAGGGAGAATGGCAAGCCTATTTCCATTCATGATGTGTTAAATGTGCCAGGCTTGGGCATGAATCTAATTTCCATATCTATCCTTCAGGTTAAAGGCTACAATGTACTCTTTAGAGGGGCGCATGTGTTAATCAAGCATAAGGATTGGAAATCACCCATAGCTATTGGAGTTAGGAGCGGCCGACTTTATAGGTTGCAATTTGATACTCCTAATGCACTAGTGAGTAGCAGTAATCCTAGAGATCAAGAAGAGCTATGGCATAGGAGGATGGGCCATATACATCATAGAGCATTTAAATTGCTTCATGAGATAGTGACAGGTGTTCCAGAGGTGAGCACAGAGCATGATGATGTATGTCAGGGATGTGTGTTGGGGAAGTTTGCGAAAGCAGCTTTTCCAAGGAGTGACACCAGATCCAAGGGGGTTCTTGATCTAGTAAATTCAGATATATGTGGACCAATGTCAATGAAGTCTCTCAGAGGATACGAGTACTCTGTTACTTTTAATGATGATTTCTGCAGGAAGACCTAAATATACTTCTTGAAGACCAAGGATGAGGTCTTCAGTCACTTCCAGGAGTTCAAAGCTCTTGTGGAGAATTTGACAGGTAGGAAGGCAAAGGTTCTTCGGTCAGACAATGGAGGTGAGTACAAAGGGAAAGAGTTCCAGGAGTTCTGTACCAGGGAAGGAATCAAGAGAGAGTGGATTGTTCCTTACAACCCACAGTAGAATGGGGTTGCTGAGAGGGAGAATTATTCTCTATCGGAGGTAGCAAGGGCTATGTTGTATGACCAAGATATGCCACGTTACTTATGGGCAGAGGCATGTAGTACAGCAGTATACATATAGAACAGGGTTCCACATAAGGTATTAGGCAAGATGACACCAGAGGAGGCATTCTCAAGGAAGAAGCCAGATGTCAGTCACTTCAAGATATTTGGGAGTTTGGCATTTTGTCACATTCCAGGGCCTACACATTCCAAGTTAGATCAGATTGCAGAGAGAGGGTACTTTGTGGGGTACAGTGAGACCTCAAAGGCATATCAATTATTTATTCCAGGGACTAGGAGGATTATAGTTAGGCGTGATGTCAAATTCATGGAGGACAAGGCATATAGGAGGTCCAGAGATTTGCCAGCAGATGATCAAAATGAGCAGCCAAAAGAAGCTCCAAGGATTGTTCAACCAAAACAGGGGCAGCGAAGCACTAGTACATTTACTAGTACAAGCACAGGCTTAGGTGTTGAGAGTTTGCAGAGTATGGAGCAACAGATACAACAAATCCAAGAGATGCATCAAGAAGATATGGAGTTTGATATTTCATCCTCTATAGTTGACAGGAGGAACCATGAGGTTTAATAGACACATAGGGATACTCAAGAGTTTGTGGGAGCTCCTAGGATGAGTAGTAGATAGTAGAAACAACCAGCCAGGTATAATGACTATGGCATTGGTTATTCAGTTGGTAGATAACGAGCCTTCCAACTATCAGGAGACTATACAGTAATAGGTGTGGCAAGATGTGATGGTTGAGGAATATACCTCAATAGTGTGTGCGAGGTTGTACCTAGACCGACAGATAGGGCAGTGGTTGGATCACATTGGATCTATAAGATTAAGCACGGTGCAGATGGTAGCATCAAGAAATACAAGACAAGGTTCATGGCCAAGGGGTTCTCTCAGAAGGAGGGAATAGACTATGAGAAGACATTCACTCCAGTGGCCAGGTATACTTCTATACGAGCCGTAATCTCACTTGCAGCACATATGGGATGGCAGATCCATCAAATGGATGTCAAGACGGCATTTATTAATGGTGAATTGGTAGAGGAGGTATACATAGAACAACCAGAGGGCTTTGTAACACACAGCAGTGAAACCCATGTGTGCAAATTGAAGAGAGCTTTGTATGGACTCAAGCAGGTTCCCAGGGCATGGTATGAGCACATTGATAGATACTGCATTGAAATCTTGAAGAGGTTTGAGATGTAGGATTGCAGAGCCATGTCTACACCTATGATCACAAATTGGAAGAAGGTAGACTCATCCAAGGAAAAGGATGTAGACCCCACCTTATACAGGAAGTTGATTGGATCTCTCATGTATTTGGTCAACACTAGGCCAGATATATCCTTTGTAGTAAACTCTCTTAGTCAATTTATGGTTGAGCCGAAGAGAGTGCATTGGACAGCGATAAAGCATGTGTTGCAGTATTTGTGTGGTAAAATTAAGCATGGGATCAGATATGCTCAAGGTGATGGTATCAGATTGATAGGCGATACTGATGCAGATTGGGCAAGTAGTACAGTGGATAGGAAAAGCACTTCAGGGTGCTGCTTTAGTTTGGGATCAGGAGTTGTCTCTTGGTACAGCAGGAAGCAAAACTTTGTGGCTCTAAGTTCTGCAGAAGCAGAATACATGTGAGGCTATATGGCTTCAGAAGTTGTTGGTAGCCTTGTTTGGTCAGAGGGTTGAGACTATGGTGATACACTGTGACAATCAAAGTTGCATCAGATTATTTGAGAATCCAGTGTTTCACGATAGGTCTAAGCATATAGACATTAAGTATCATTTCATCAATGATTGTGTACAGTGGAGGATTGTTCAACTATAGTATATACCTACAGATCAGCAGGTAGCAGACATTTTGACAAAGGCATTAGGGAAGACGAAATTCATCTTCTTCAGAAATAAGTTGGGTGTTATGCAGAACACCTTCCTCGCTAAGAGGGAGTGTTAATTTTAAAGTAGCTCAGACAGGTGCTCTAGTCTCAAGTGGTGATTACAAGGCTAGAAACACAACTGGAATTTAATTATCTCCATACCTAGAAAATTGATTTCTCTAGACTTCTAGACATTAGGGTTTGTTAGAGTCTAATTAATCTTAGCCATTGATTGAGATTAAATCATGGCCATTGGTTTTCAATGAGAAAATTATAAAAGAGGATCAATGGGCATTTAGAGAGTACAGATCTGAAAAATATTTAAAGTGATAGCAAATGAATAAATTTGCAATAATAGAAAATAGATTTGCAGTGAGAGCAAGGGTGTAGTGATAGCATTGGAGACAGCAACAGTGGAATTTTTGAAGGAGAAATTGGGAGAAGAATTTTCAGAGGAGAATATTGCCAGAGCTCTGCCAGTAAGAGGCAAGCAGTTTATGTATCTCTTGATTTGTTGAAAATTAATAAAATTCCTCATCTCCAATACTGGTTTTCCCTTCGAGGTTTTTCCAGGGACAATTTGTCCAAAATATTGTGTTCATTATTTTACATATTTTATTTTTCTATCTCCGTGATTATTTGTGAAGTTGCAGCTGTATTATTTTTCAATATTTGCTCTGAATTAATTTTTGGAGGTCAAATAATCTATATAAGATAGGAGATTAATCATCAATAGAACATACATCATCTAGCTGGGTCTTGCCAGTATCAACAACTGGATCAATCCCATGGAAACGGGAACAGCAACTCGCTATGGCTCTTGGTCCAAATAATGTCTGCCCCTATTCATCCATATCCATACATGGTTGCACGTGACAAGATGGGAACATAGTCCTAGACTAAAGTGAATAGATCAGATCGAGAGGTCATTCTGTCCCTTGTCCCCAATGGGAAGAAGATGGGTAATCCGTTTACAATGTTACTCTGATCTGACCCTGCTGGCAAGCAATCCCAATCTGCTTTCGGCAAAGGAAGGAGATAGCACTTTGTTTGCTTCTCCACCAAGCACGGGAGTCTAGGGATCGCTGTAGGTTGGTGGCCACTTGAGGAAACTCTGATTTGATCAGCTGGCTGGGAGGCACCTACCTCATCCCAATCGCAAGGAGAGGTTCACCATGATCTTTCTAGGTAAGGAACGGAGATAGTGCCTGGGCGAGGCATTCATGCGCTCAACCTCTCCACTGTGAGATTGAGGCCTATCTACAATACGAGAGATCGAGGGCTTCCTCGACTTCCTAAAGTCAATCAAGTTCCCCGACCGGCTGAGTACCCCTAGAGCCCTCTCCCTATCGCCCTATCTATAGCTATTATAGAGAGGTGGGGGGTGCCCCCTACTATGGATAGGGTTGATAGTTGCCCTCACTAATCCCCCTACTATGGATAGGCTGCCTCCACCTTTGCCTCTAAAGAAGTAGGGTAGGGGTAGAGGGTGGGGGGTCGAGTGATGAGAATTGGATTGTTCCGTCGAGAATTGCCTCCATACGCCCAACTCTTCGTGCCTTCCTATCTCCATACTTTTGCAGCTCTTCATCTTACCGGATTTGCAAAAGACTCATGTGATAGACTCTCATCATTAGAGAAGTTGATCCAGAATCCATATTCCACTTCGTTTCGCATCCTATGTAGAGTAGATCGTTCAGCACTTGCGGCACGAACCAATTTTTTACCCATCGACCCTAGTATCATAGGCGACCGAATGGCCGTCCCCTAGTTACTAGACCAACCTACTATGATAATTCCATAAACACCTATGTCCAGATCTGATGATACCATACCATAATCAAAAGGTACAACGGCTCGAGCAACCGAACCAGGTATAGATGTCACCACTAGAGCCAGTCTAGAGAGAGATAAATTGGCACTACTTGGTGGAATAGGTTCTTCTATAGCTAATTTTAAACCATCTGCTAGAGGTTTTAAGAATCTGAATGATCCAACTACATTGGGACCCTTTTGACGTTGCACGAAAGCAATTACTTTACATTTGGCTGACACTGAGAAGGCTACTCCTGGTGGAAGTGGTATGATCATTCCAGGTATTTTTGCTAGAATAGCAATGTACATTTCTGATTTCCTAATCACTAAGGGGTGATCATGCATGAAACGATGTCAACCCAAAGAATGTGACCTATTCTTGAGGGGAAAGGTGATTTCTAAAAGTCAACCCACCCCCCACCGCTATAGATGCAGGTGGGCTATAGCGGGCTTAGCCAAATTATTTCAGCTCTTCGAGGTCGGGCCGACCACTATGGATAGGGCATCGATCCCTCTCCTTCCTCCCACCCATGTTAAGAGAGAGGTTGGTGATTTGAGTGCCCCCATGGATCCAAATGTCAGCCCCATGCTTTTGAACCAGCATGGGGAAAGCCCCAACTAAACTATAATTGGGGTGGGTGGGAGGAGGAGAGGTATAAGGCTTAATCGACCCCTACAAGCACTATATATCATGGGTTGGACCCGGTCATTTTTATTGCTGGCCGAGGAAGCTGCCCCCCTGATGAAAAATGGGGTGGGTGGGAGGGCTACTGAGAAACCATTATAGCAAGGGAGGTTAAGTCCGAGGCACCATAGGGGGGAGATATAGGGTGGGAGGCTATGTGGGTGGGTGGGAAATGGCCCCTACGGGAATATATATTATTATGGGAGGATGCCTATGTAGGTGGGTGGGAAACAATAGTTGGGTGGGAGGCTGTAGCCCCCCACAATAATCAGGTGTGGGTGGGAGGCCCAGGGGGGCCCTTACTTCCCACCCACCCGGGTGGCTGGTTAAATTGTTGGCGAACCCCATAATCTTTACTTTGTTCAGAAGAGTGTCTCACCTCGACCGAAAAGATGCCTCCCACCCCCTCCCTATAGCCTATGCCCCCCACCCATCCCTTGTCACTAGAAGGGTGGGGGGCTCGAGGGTTTCCCGACAAACCCTCGGCATAGGGGTGGCTGGGAGGAGATAGTTGGGGGGTAGATTAATATAAGGTGGGTGGTTAAGTTGTTACCAAACCCCTGGGAGGTTCTGACGATTCTATATGTAACATGCCAACTACCCCCCACCCACCCGTATAACCCCCCACCCATCCCCACACACGGCGTATAATTGATTGGGTTTACCAAGTTTATCCAGCATCAGAGTCAGATTGAGAGCCCCGGTCCTCTTCAGTCTAGGTATAGATCTATAAAGGGCCTGTAGGGGCAGAGGTAGTAGTGTGGATCAAGATCCATACCCCTTTCATATTGATATCGAGTAGGGGATTCACCAAGATTTACCTTAACCCTTTGTTCTCAGTCCATTTCCTCCATTGCTACTGGATGCGTACCAGTCCGGGGAGCCAAGTTGTGTTCATTTGTGCTCCCGCACTGGATAGTGGGTGTTTGGCGATGTGTAGACGTTGTCTGCTAATCACCCTCGCGAGTCCTTCCTTATGCTTAATTCTGATCCGACCCCATCTGCCCCTCCCCCTGCTCCTTCCCCCTCCCTACAACCTATTTATACCACAATAATAGCCCCCCCTTTAAGTTTTAGGGTCGAGGCCCCCAACCCGAGCTATAATGGTTTCTTGGGGACCCCCCCACCATACATAGTTGGGGTTAGGTGGGAGGCCCCTAAATGCCCCCAACCCCAGGCTATAATTGTTCTTAGAGGTGGGTGGGAGATATAGTTCCAGAAAAAAATGAGCCCCCCACCCAGCCCGGGCGAATAGTAGGGGCCCCCCACTCGGCCCCTTTGGCAGGGGGATATATAGGGTGGGAGGAATAATATAAAAGGAGGCCTTGGGTTGGTTTGGAGATTCAAGTTTGAGGGGCCTACCTTGAGCTAGTTGGTGTTAGCTACTTCATTTAGGTCTAGCTCGGGAGCAGAAGCAGAAGCAAGGGAGCCCCGGGACCCGCCATTGATTGAAGTATACCCTAACCACTTGTGTGTCTTGCGGTAGCTAGATCCTATGCTCTAACTGTTGGGGTGACTGTTCAAGCTGCACAGGGGGGCCCCATTAGAGGATTTACCCTTCAGCCAGTCGATAGGGAATACCCCGCCCCATAGCATTTGTGTTCTCTATTCGATGACCCTGAGACCTGACGAGTCCGCCACTCGAGCGCACCAAAGACAAAGGTGGTCGGTTGACCCCGTAGCAATTTCAGGAGCATTGTGGCCTATTTACCACCTAGAAAAACCCCCATCCAATCAAGATACCCGGCCAGTTTGGTTGAAGTTCCAGTACAAAGTTCTATCCAAATACACCACATACATGGGAGAGAAGCCACAGCATACCTTCTTTGCTCAGTCTGTATCCAGGTGACCCGACGATGGAGGGGCCTCGAACCAGTAGTTGTTTCCCCAGTCTGTATAGCAGTGTTTCATCCCCCTGTTCCAGCCCCACATCTAGTAGTGGAGTGGGGAGCATTAAAAGTGATTTATCTAGTTAAGGAACTAGTTTCCATTCGGAAGCAAGACCCAGGAGCATATCTAGATGCAGGGACAGGGCATAAGCAGGGATAGAGGTAGTAGGAATAGATAAAGGTGGCCTTCATTTTTGCATAGTTTCATATCCAGTTCTGGAGCTGAAGGAAGCAATAGCAGGGGCACTCCCATGAGGGGTATGGACAATGGCTAAAGCAGCAGTAGTTTTTGGGTAGCGATCCGAGGCGGCAGAGGCATAAGCTATAGTGATGGAGGGGGTAGATATATTGAATCAGGATAGGAACCCAGAAGTTCACCTCATTTACTCAGCAGTGGAGGTGGAGGCAGGAGCAATGGGAAATGGCGGGGGGAACAGCAGCACAACCAATAGCTGCGAGGGCAGAGGCTCCTCAAGCAACGGAGCCGTATGAAACAGTGACTAAGGCTATGGGAGTGGGGCTCATAGTAGGATAACGGATGGCATCGAGAGTAAAGGCCAAAGCATCAGAGGTGGAGGGAGAAGCATAGATAGTGGTTGGAGATTGAGTCATGGGTCTACCCAACCGAGTTCCAGTTCCCACTAGGAAGATAGCGAAGGAATTATATAAAAGAGGGGGTCGACTGACCTCGTTTCTCTAAATTATTCAGTTAACCCAGTGCCAGTTACAGTTTGGGATTCAGTATACCGAGATCTAACTATTAGCTAGAGATCAAGTTGACCTAGTCGACCAGTTGACCGAGTTTATTTTATGTGAGCAGTTGATCCAGGATGAGTAGTTCCACCATCATGGGCAAGGGGGGCATCAGTAGCATCATATCTAGTCAGAGATGGAGATTCAGCAATATATAGAAAGGGCTTCTTCTATATTTTATTCTGATTCAGTTGATCCAGTCCAGAAGTTGATGGAGCTGTTGATGGTTGAATAGTCAAAGATATGCCAAGGGAGCACACCTACTTATGCCACGGAAACAATCCACCCACTCTGGGAACCCTCGGAAGAGAGGTCTGGGGAACCATGTGGGTGGGCTAGGCAGGGATGGGATGCTGCATTGATGGAGGGATTCATGCTGGGGGAGCGCACTAGCGATGTGATGGTAGGCGAAACACATTGGGATGATCCAAGCTGGGCAAAGGCAAGCTCCTAAACACCACAACCCCCAACCACACTCCTTGTGATTACAAGTTACAAGTATTGGATTTTGTAGACTAGAGTTACAGAGGAAGGTTGTAGAAGATAAGGATTTTAGATCTCTAAAGAAAAGCATTACCTGGACAAGCATTCTAGTGCTAGTGTCCTCTAAGGTTACAGATATAGAAATCATTGTGACAATGACAATCAGCATCTGAAGAAGTCCCAACATCCTAAAAATACCCTACCTTGGACAAGGGCACTAGTGCCAGTGTCCTCTGCATCTTCTGTGATAGAAACAGACAGACAATGATCATAAGTGTTGAGAGAAGTCCTGAATTCCCTGAAGAAAACACCACATTGGACTAGGGTTTTGCTTCTTGGTCTGTAATCATTTGTCGTAATTTATCCATTTGCTTCTGATTTTGCATAATTAGGGTTTTGAGCATATTTGGGCATTGAAGTAATACATTAATTGATATTTTTTGAGTTTCCATGATGTTACGAGTGACACCCAACCTGTAGGTGAATCCTCTTGCAAAAGGTGTGATTCAACTCGGTTGAAATGTCCTTGAATGTTTGTAGTAAAAGGAGGATTTAACCCACACATCCATTGAAATTGAAAACCCCTCCTTTTTACTCCTAAACAAACCCTTTGCTAGATTCTATGGAAATTTTTCTTGGATCCAGCAACTTACTATGAAACCCTTCCTTTTAGATATCAGCTCTATCCTAATTATGGGCATCTGCAAAGGAAATGCTCTCGCTTCACTAAGGCATCAGCTGCAACTAATGCTTCTTCCAACTCTAGTCCTAAGAATGATAAAGGGAAGGCTCCTTTTGTTGTTGGGGTTGCAGACAAGGAGGGATTTACTCTAGTTAGGCCACGTAATAGGTGAAGAGGTCTTAAGAGAACCCTCAAGGATAGAGAAATTAATGGGGTCTTTAATCAGTTTGATGCTTTAGAGGACTTAGTTCATGAGGAGGGAATTCTAGTGGAGATACCTTTTGGGGTTGGGTCTTTGGGGGTAGCCTTGTCGGAGGAAAAAGAAAATGATACTGTAAATTTTCCTCTGGTGGGTGTGCAGGATGGTCAATTGGCTATGGAGTTATCCTCCTGGTTACCGATTGTTTTAGAATCAAATGAGGCTTTAGTTATGAAAGATGTGGGTGCTCTAGCTGATCCAACTCCTTCACAGGTGAAGGAGGCTTTGGTTGTAGGTGTTACATTGTAAAATGTCCCCCTAGGACTTTTACCTCCTAAGTTTAGTTCCCAGGTCCTTTAGATTTAATCATGCATGTTCATTTTAACTCCCGATGCAAAATCCCTGGAAACCCATGTCAAATGGGGCTAAGGGGACATTGTCGAACTTGATTTTGCTTGAAAATGGGGCCTAGGGCTTGGGCACTCATGGCCTAGCCCTGCCTTATTTGGTTGGGACCTAAATTTTAAATGTCGGTTATGTGATCATTTAAAGGTTTCGTTGCCGACATCATAAGTTTGAATTATGAAATCTGTAGCAAGAATGCATATATAAGCATGTTTAGGGTTTCATTTGTAAACTAGAAGCTGATTATGAACTTTTGGTGAACTTATGATTTTAGAGAATTCAAATCATTCATTGTTGCAGTGCATACTTGTCTTGTTATTGTGTTTGTTATGCGGATTTGGCTTCATCTTCTCATGTGTTGAAGGATTTTCATCTACATGCGAGCTACACCTCCGAGGTTATATCTATTTGTGTTAAATCAATCATTTATCAATTTTTTTTTTCGTCTATCTCGTAGGGATACACAATCTTTATGCCATTCTGGGGCTTGACTGAGGCAAGCTCCTAAACACCACAACCCCCAACCCCATTCCTTATGATTGCAGCTAACAAGTGTCATATTTTTTGGAGTGGAGTTGCAAGAGGCTGTCACAAAGTGTGGAGATTCTGTATTAGAAGGAAAAAGCAATGCCTAGGCTTAGGCACCTGCCCTGAAGCCCTCCAGATTTGCAGACCTAAAAACCTCTGCGACAGTGGTGAAGAGTAGCAAACATTTTCTAGAAATCCTTGAAGAAGTCGCCACCTTGGGCTTGGGCACCTACTCTTCCAAATCTTGAATATCAAAACCTAATATGTATCTACTCTAAATATTACATCTCTATGTGCGAGCATTTGTTGGGATTCATCCGTTTATTTATGATTTTACATAATTAGGGTTTTAAGCATAATCGAGCATTAAATTAATACATTAATCAACAATTTCTTAATTTCCCTATCATTACAAGTGACAACCAACCTGTAGGTGAATCCTCTTGCAAAATTTGTGATTCAACTTAGTTAAATGTCCTTGAATGTTAGTGGTGAAAGGAGGATATAATCAAACAATCAATCAATCCCATCTTCCCTCTTTTCTTACTAAACATTTTGGTGAACCTGTTTTTTCTGAGCATTGCATCTTGTTGACTATTATACATTAGACTTGCATTCATACATATTGTTTTACATCATTTTACATCTATAGATCTTGAAAATTTTTGAAAAAAATTTCATTCTAAGGCTCGCATTAGGTCATAATTTGCATTAATTTCATTACATTTCATCAAATCTCTAATTTTTGCATCAAATATGATATAAAGTACATAAATTCATAATACTACAATCTTTGCATTGCATTTTCATCTTAAAATTGCTAGGGTTTGATTGAAATTTTGTATTTTTCTCATAACCTAGTGATTTCAAAAACTAGGGTTTGTACCTAAAATCTTGTTTCAAATTTTACTACTCATATTAGGCACTCATTCAAATCTAATTTTGTTTGTAGTGTTGTATTCTTGTATGTTCTTGCATTCATATCTCAAAAATTTGCACTTACATTTAGCTAATTTCAACAAAAGCTAGCATTTTCACTCAATCATCCTTAAAATTACGCTTGCATTGAGCATTGTAGGACTTTAAAATCATTTTCAGATCTGAGCTAAGTTTTTTTGCATAAGCCTCCTCTTAATAATAGTGTAGGAAATTGTTCTTCTACCTTATCTTCCTTATAGGATTTATGGGTCTAATAAATTCAATTTCCCATTTGTGAAAAGGTGATTGTACTAATATAGGAAATGGTGGCATATCATCTAATGTGGTGGGACTTCCTATCCTCTAAGACACATCACCCATCCTCACATATTAACTTGTCATCCTTGAACAATGTGGGCCACCATAATCCTGCCAACATCACTTTATTATTGTTCGCTCATTGGAGTTATGCCCTTCTAATATCCCCTCACGGGCATATCTTAAGATGTTTTCCCATTCATGTTGAAGCACTACTCTCCTTATAATATCACGTCTTCCTATAATATGTAATTCTCCTTCAATTAAGATGTATGATAGTGACCACTGCAATAGTTTATTCCTTTCATTTTTGGAGATGATCTCTAGGAATTGGCCTATGGATAGTAACTGTGCTACTTCAGTGAGCTCCTCTAGTACTACATTTACTCTAAATAAATTTAAGCTACTCAATTCATCATCAAACTCCTAAAAGAGTAACACCATCTACAAATTTTACCTGTATCACTAGCATATTCATCAAGTATTTTAATTGCTTGTGGTTGGTAAAGAAATTTTTTAGTGCATAAACCTTTGTTAGAGACTTTGTTGTTGCATAATTCATTAAGAAATACTAGAGTTGGAGCCTTTGTTATCTAATTTTTAAGTGTATCAAATTCCTCCTAGATTTGTTCTATCCATTGAAATGTTTTATAGTTTTCAGAATATTCAAGAGGTGGTAGATTCAAAATTATTTCTACCTTCAATGGGTCCACCATCAAGCCTTGCCTACATATAATGTGACCATGAAATGTTCCAAATGGTATCACAAATAAACATTTCTTAAGATTGGATGAGATTTAAAAGCTTTTGTATCTTTCTAGCATCGTGTGGAGTACTTGTACGTGATCTTTAATCAGTCTGTACTAAATACTACAAGTGCATTTTTCAAGCCAAATGGCATCACCTTGTACATAAAAGACCTCCATTTGGTTACAAATGTTGTTTTAGGTTGATCTTCTTCTTGAAGCCATTGGTGAACGATTAGAGCTCCCTACTAGCTATAAAACTAAGACTTCCTCTGTGAACAAACTACGGAAGGGATCATGGATGCAAGCCTTATTTAAATCCCTAAAGTCAATGCAAATCCTCATCTCGCTTTTTTCTTATATTGCACAACCATAGGGCCAATCTATTAGCATCTCCTATCGACTTGATTATATCAGTTGCCAACATATCATCCAAGTTTGCTTTGACTCTTGTCTTCATGTTAGGGTTTAATATATATGTTCTTTTCCTCTTTGGTTTTGTACCTTCTTTTAATTGAATTTTCATCATTCTAGATCCCTCCTTAATGCCTCTATGATTAGTAAATGCATGGGGAAATATTTCTTCATATTTCTATCAATATTTCCAAAATTTGCATGACTTGTCTCTCTTCAATTGCTACCTTGAGTATTTTTACATACTAAAGGAAAAACAAGATTGCATTCACAGAGGCTTGAAGGATAGCAAAGGTACTTAAGGTTAAACTTTCTCTTGATGCCAAGGTTGATGATTCTATTTATTATGAGGATGTTTCATGCGGAAGATTTAGTTGAAATCTCTCCTCTTGCTAAGTTCGATAAATGTAATAAGTGCAAATGTGATCATGGGGATTCAATAGGCCCTGTGTAATTTTCCCTGCCACCTTGTTGTTTTCAATATTGGATGATGCTCTTGTGATTTCTATGATGGTAGGGTCATCATCCAATGGTGGAAAATCCACCACTAGTGTGATATGTTGTCCAAGGTATCTCTTGAGGTGAGACACATGGGCAAAATTATGAATCCTACTGTATTCCGGTAAATCTAGTTCTCAGATGCAACTTCACCAACTCTCCTCAAGATCTTGTAAGGGAAATCAAAGCATTGTTTGAGATTTTAAATTCCACTAATTTTGATTGGGGTTTTCCTATAAGGTTTACAATCTTAGAGGAAGGTCATATCTCCCACTTTAAATGACCTCTGTATGCAGTTTTGATTTATATATATTTTTTGTTGATTCTGAGATTGTTGGAGGTGTTCTTTGAGTGATCTCAATATGTCATAATTATACTTCACTAAGTCACTATCTATTGACACCGGGATATCTATGAATATTGAATAAGTAAAGGTTAATGCATCATAACCATAAAATACAATGGATAGAGACATAGCGATGGACATGTGGTGGGTAGTGTTGTATCATAGTTTCTCAAGTAGCCTTCAACCTAATTATTCACTATTTCTACTTGTCCATCTATTTGTGGATGTTAGCTTGTGGAAAGAATGAGTTTTATCTGGGCCAAATAAAATAATTCTTACAAAAAGGATCTAAACAATCTACTATCTTTATCACTAATGATATTTTTATGTAATCCATTGGCCTAAACACTTCTCTGAATAAGAAATCTACCACCTAATGTGCTTTGAAATATGAAGGAATGAAAAAGAAGTGTGCATACATAGTTAGCCCCTCCATAAAGTGATTGAGAACATCCTTCTTTAGGCCCTTCCATGAAAACCTTTCCCTAATTTTCCTATAGGTCTTGTATAATCTTATGTGATTTTCTAATGATGCATCATGAAAAACCCTTAAAACCTTTCCCTAAGTAAGATTTCTTTATGCTTTTGGATTGGATTTTGAAGAGTTAGTATCTATCACTACTTTATTAGATCAACTTGGTGACACAAGGTACACATGTTGACCTTTTGATCTTGTGCATGTTGTAGCATAGAAAATACCCTATAATTTACAAGTGTATCTTTTTATTGAACCTTTTCTTGTTTGTAATTTGTAAGATTTTCATTTGGTGAATAAAATGAAAGCCAATGATACCATTCATTATTTCTCATATTTTTAGACTTTAGATCATAAATTATTAGTAGAAACCCAAATTCATGGAAATGCAATCAAGACTTCAATGAAACCATAGCCAACCCCCACTCAATCACACCCTCCTAGGCCTCTAGAAACCATTTCCCCAAATGACACAAACACTTGACACCATTAAAACACAATGGTCACACATCACATTCACTTTCCAATGCACATCATAAACCAAGATCTCACAAATGCAACATATGGTCTGATGCACTAATAATGGGTCTTAAAGAATGCAACATTAATTCCAATCATGGTCAATCATCCAACAAACATAAAGTGAATCTATCTCAACAATGCAGAACAATATTATTCTAACTACTAGTAGAAATTACTAATATGATCAAATGATATAAGTGTCCATGAGTATCAATATTTTAACTAATAATTCTCAAGACTTATTTTAATTTCATTTAATTAAAATAATTGCGAACAACATGCAAATGAATACAAATTAAACACAACAATTATTTACACTATTTACACTTATGTAGATTTCATTTATAATCTAAACAATTTTATAAATACTATTAAATATAACTATATAAGCAAGGCTAAAAGCCTATAATATTAGAATGCTATAAATATCTTACACTAGTTAGAATCACAAGATACAAAACCCGAAGCTACAATGAAAGAACCTTGTTCTAAGTTTAGCTTGAGAGGAAAGAAATATAGAAAAACAAAACATTCCTATAGATCTAATATCTTCATCAAATCTACCACACTTTTAACCACATGAATATGATAGGATCAACACAAAATGAATTTGTTGAGAAGGCTTTAGAAGCTACCAACAATGCAAAATGTGAAAGCATAGACAGGGCACATAGACTGATTGGTAGAATGCCTCAAAGAGAGTCACGTGATGGAAAGCAATGATCATAGGATATGCACAAAATGAATTTGTTGAAAAATCTTGAAAGAACCTAGTTTGAAAATATAGAGTTATTGGTTGCGCAACTAATTGTTTTAACAGAGACGAAATGGGTGAGAGGTAGACAGTCACAAAATATTCATATCTCAAAAATGACAAACTGGGTTTGACTAATTTTCAGATATGATTTAGATATTCAGGTCATGCACCATATATAAAACAATTAGAAAAACTCAGTTCTTAAAATAAAGTTATGGCTAACGCAACAGATTGCTAAAACAGAGACGAAATGGGTGAGAGGTAGACAGACACAAAATATTCATATCTCAAAAATGAGAAACTGGGTATCACTAATTTTTTGATACAATTTAGGTATTCAAGTTGTACACCATATTTAAAACAATTAGAGAAACCCAGTTTGTAAAAATAAAGTCATGGCTAACACAGTAGACTACTAAAATAGAGACGAAATGGGTGAGAGGTAGATACTCAAAAAATATTCATATCTCAAAAATGAAAAACTGGGTATGGCTGATCTTCGGATATGATTTAGATATCCAGGTCGTACACCATATATCAAAAAATTGAAGAAACCCAGTTTGCAAAAATAAGGTTAGGGCTAACGCAATAGACCGGGTTCAGAAAATGTAGAAGAAAATTCACAGAATATTTCACTAAATCTAATGCAACAATAAATCAGTTTCATATCTCAGTCCATACTTGGAATATTGCTTCAATCACATCTTCACAAATTTCCTAGCTCACATCCATTTTTCCCCAAGTCTGTTCTTCTGGAAACTATGGTTTATGGTGCCAAAAGAAAAATGAAAACTTCCTGAGAGAGAGAGAGAGATCCCCAAAACATAAAACATATCCTCCATTTGAAATGCACGCTCCTCCTCAAATTATGTCTTGAGATTTCAAAAATAAAGTTGAGCATGCATAACCACCCCCATAATTTCTTCTAGAAGATTCCCTTTTTTTTACTTTCTTACAATTTGCTATTTTTAACCAAACAATAATATTATTGTTTGTTGTAATGGGACCTTATGTCATCTCCGTTCAACAATTTCCATTGGGATTAAGACACGCTCAGACCTGTCAATTCAAGTGGAGTTGATGCCTCATACCTGCAACCTACAGCAACCAAAAAATGGTCGAACATATAGATGTATATATAATCATACAATCAAACACACCGTGAAAGGAAATCACAGCATAGCAGGGTACTCACGCATGAGTAATGCGACACTGTTCCTCTCACAAACACACGTCAAACAAGTAACCACGTCATGCATAATAATTAGTATCTGATTGACTAGATAAGAAACATCATCAGATAATCATGTGATGCACATATTAAGATTGATCAACATAATCAATCAAGTCCATAAAGTTGTCATAACATATTCATAACTTAAGTAAATATCAGTGTTGCAACAAAGATTATCAATAAAACATACTAACTGTCATATGAAACAACATGAGGATAATCAGGAATGTCACCAACATGAATGTAGTATCTACCAACATCATATAACATACAACATCAACTGTATGACATACCCTAAATTTTCCTATTATTTTACCTTCACTTTCATGCTCCTTAGCCAGACCACCTGCACATCCAAGGTGAGAATGGAGGGGCACTACACCCACCTTAAAGTGATCGCTCCTGCTTTCCGGTAGTAATCACATTTAAGGTAAGGTTGAAAACACATGAGGGAACAAGAGCTTTTGTAAAGCCCATGCCCCAAAGTGAGACATGCTTACAATTGCCGAATTATTCCCAACAATCACAATAGAAACACATCAATATCATTTGTTAAGAACCATTAATCAACAATATGCATGTATACGAATGATCACGGAGATCAAAACAAACTTTGGTTAGAGAATCTAAGCTAAAATAACAACCAAATCAATATAGAAATAAGGCAACATGTCTTTCAAACAAACTAAGGCTATACTTACAAATTCGGAACCGAGTATAGCCGTGAGGTTATACTTTAGTTATCTCATAACCGAGTGTAACTACAAGGTGAGACAAAAGCATTCCAAAGTGCATAGCAACATATTTAGAGTATTGCAAAGGTTTGTTACAACAATTTCACAACACATTACATGATCACATCATGACACAAAGTGATTCTACTAGTCAAATGTCAATAAAAAATTATCCCTCTCTTCATATATGGACTAGGTCCATTTTCTTGTTTTCTTGTTTTAGGGATGCACGATCCTTATCAGAAGTGTATATTTGTTGTCATCATCTGTTGACTAATAGAGCCACAAATACAACAGAAGAATGAAATCATGAAAAATGAGAGAGGAGACAAAAGTGACATAGGACCACAACATGGAAGGATGCCCCCAAATCACCATCCACAACATTATGCCCCCAAGGCACCACAAACAACAATTGCAACAAGAGAAGTGTACAAGAATAGAGAAACAAATAGAAGGAATGTCACAGCGTATGCAGTCCCCTTGTATCCTTCACCTTACAAGAGTATCAAGGGTCATCCAAGGAGACCTAAACAAACATTTAACACCACACATGAGAACACAACACAACAACATATATATACCTAAGAGGAGGCCAAACTTGCGAGCATCTTGGAGAGTTGCTCCATCAAATGTGGTGGAATGGGTGATAAATTCATACCTGCAGTCGCGTGGTGCTTGATTCACAAGATTTTGTATGTTTGAAATCTTTTGATGCCTGTGGGGAGGTGAATCATTACCTTTTTCAATAGACTTTGATGACTCGTGCATTGTTCTTTTTCTTTCTTTGTTTAAGCATTCTCCTACATGGATAACTTTTTTAGGGTTATCCTTCTCCATCAAGACGTCAACAATCTTTTTATTAAGTAAAGTACTACGGTCGAGGAGATTAGAGGAGGATGATGATTTCGTGGGATCTTTGTTAGATGCCAAGGTATCATTTGATGAATAAGTGTTTCTCTCAAAATATGCTTCTACATTTAAACAATAGGAAAAACCACGATTGTAATGATAACGGGGCCAATTGTCATAAGCTCCCATGAATTCGGCTAATGTTTCATATGTTGAAAAAGTATCTAATGGGACATTTCGTAGTGGATAGTCTATGTCCATCATCTCAGGATATATTGAATTGATTGTTGGACTTGTTGGTATTGTGTTAACATTAAGAGTAGGATGATGGTAAGCTTTGGTAGGCTTCAAAGGATAGTATCCAATACTAGCTGAAGAGCTATGTGTAACAACTTCTAAGGGTACTTTGATTCCTTGTTGTTTTATGCCACAACCATTACCTACATAGTTACAATTTTTGTAAAGGATTTGAAATCCATGACCATAGAGAGACACCATCTCTTTATAAGAAGGCGAGGCCTCATATGTCTCATATTTTGTAGTGTAAATAAGAGTATTGTCTTTATTTGTTACTAAAGAGACTTTAGGTTCCTTAGTATTTCCAAAGATTTTTTGGATGAGATTGAGGCAACTTTTGATGTTTCAGGGTTAGCAAGTTTATATTACCCCATAAAGCCATGAGTAAAATCTAATGAACCCCAATCGTCACCAAGAAGTGCATTCGATGGTGATTTAGAATCTTGCACAACATTATCTGTGGCAAGATGTATTTATGAATCAACTTTTAAGTTATCGAGAGGTTTCTAAATGATAGCTTATTTTTGCACCTCAGCTTGTAAACAACTTTCCAGATTCGGGTCCACTTCAATGGTTTGAAGTTTATTTGCACAAATAAACTTTATTGATCAATGAAGGGTAGACGAAACTACCCCCATGGCATGAATCCATAGTCTACCAAGAATGATATTATATGAAAGCGCACTCGGCATGACATGGATAAGGGTAGATAATGTCATAGATCTAGCCTTTACGATTAAAGTTATGGTACCCAGTGATTGTCTACCAATGTTATCAAAGCCACGAATGTTAAGTTTATCCGATTTTATTAAAGATGTGTGAATCTTGATTTTATGTAGCAAATCAATGCCACAAACATTGAGACCCGATCCATTGTCAATCATAGTTCACTTTATCAACTTTTTATTTATTATGACAAGATTACAAGAGGGTCATATTGGTTTTGAACTTCAATTGATGGTAATTCGTGTTGTTGAAACAAAATATCTATTTTTGTTGCATGCATATAGTCTAACAGAGTTGCTACATCATTTGGCTTAACAACAGGTGGTACAATCACCTTTTGTAAAGCTTCTTGGAGCATTATGTGGTATGAAAGAGATGTTTGTATGAGTTCCCATAGAGAGATCTTAGCGGGAGTAGCACAAAGCTGCTTGACAAGGTCATAATCTCGACCAACATTATGAGTAAGACAAGGTGGTTGAGGAAGCATAGGTTGAGAAGTTGGTAAAGTGATCGAAATGTTTGACTGTTGTTTACTTTGTTTATTATTTCATGTATTGTATGTGTGAGCAACCACATTGTAGTTGGGTTGTTGTGACACATTTTGATACACTTTGATTTTGACTTGTTATATGCTTAGCGTAGTTATAAATGTAACGAAGAGGTTGAGAAGAATTCAGAAGATCTCTTATAGTGAGCACCGGTTTCATTTTTTCTTGAGGCACATGCGAGAACGTAGGTGGACAACTATTTTCGGTTTCACAGGGTGTTCTTGAGATCTTGGAACATAAATTGTGTTTACTAATCTTTGAAGGAACGATGGTTTTGGAGTCGCAGTGGAATGTTCCATAGAGATAAATTCATAAAGGGCTTCATCTAGCATATCAGAATCATCACTACTAAATGACACATCATATGCATGAAAGTTTTGTAAAAAGAGATCAAACATTGTGACATATTCTACTTTATCCAAGGCTTGAAATTCACAATGTCCAATTGTAAAAAGTATGAATTTGGGAATCAAGGATGTGAAATGATGCAAGATTACTATGAAAAATCAAATTTCATGAATGTTTGATGCAACTAATGCATGAGAATTTTTAAAACCCTAATGCAAAATTTTACCAAAATGCAAGCTTTTTGAAGGCCTAAATATGCACCTTTTTCAAAATTATGCAAGATTTTCAAATGAATATTGATAAATATGTAATAAATCAATGCAAGATCTTATTTGAATAGTCAATAAGATGTAAATGCTTGAAGCTACTTGTTCACAAAAATGTTTAGTATGAAAAGGGATAATGACAATAACTAGAATATGAACTAGATCAAACTATTTTCAATATAACATTCAAGGAAAAGGTTGAGCCAAATCACTACCAAATGAAGGAGAACTTAGCTACTGACCTTGAACTCCTATATATTATGGATAAGATTTAACTTAGTCTTTTTCTCAAAACCCTAGGATAACAATGCATTAAAACCCTATTTTTACAAAGATTTGCTTATAATGGAGAATATACGACAGAAACCTAGAAACTGATTGCACAGGCATAATCAGGGGAATGATAAAACCTATCTCCAAAAAGAAGAGGTATCAGAGGACCTTGGTGGTACCACCCATGTCTTGACTGAAGGAATTAGCCGAAGGTGCAAATTGGAAAGTTGCTTTGAATGTTGTCTTGATGCCAGATCCAAACCCAGAAAAGGTAGAAGGACAAAGGCGGTTCCAGCCACTTCCTTGATGAGGGAATATCCTGAAACTATCTTCAAATCCTAAAACCTTGATCTGTATTTAGTCTTCCTATAGCTCTGTATTTTCTAAATCTCACTCTTGTAACTTGCACATAAGAAGATAAAAGAGGGTTTGGGGGTTATGGTGTTTAGGGGCTTGCCTCGGTCAAATCCCAGAATAGCATTCAAGCTTCCCAACACCATTTGATTAATAGAGAGTGCTTACTCTCATGGGGCATAGGATGAAAACAATGATAATGTGATGATTGAAATGATGAGAAACAAACAATGATATCACCTATGTGATGCGCCCTTAGAATGATGAAGATCCTTCAACTCCTAAGGAAGGATAGATGATAGCTTCATATCTGCAACAACACACAAATATGCTCTATAATCACAATGACTGCTCTTGATGCTCTTTACTTCAAATTTTCAAGTTAGCTATCTCCATCTAGGTTAATAATGAACTCAAAAACACACTTATATATACTCTCCCCCTTACAATTGACAATTCAAACCAAAAGAGGCAACAAGGAGAAACCTCTAGAGAGGTGTAAGGCCGACATACATTTGAATTTGATCCAACCTAAAGGGAGGGACCTGGGCAGTACCACCTTGGTCCTTCAGCCCTGTTTATGTCTAGGATAAGCAAAATCAAGTGGTCCACATTCAAATTCCATCTTGATGTCAAGCAATTCTGCATCAGGAGAAAGGTTTTGAATATATAATGCAATTAAGGGACCTAGGAGCCAAACAAGGAGGTAAAAAGACATGTGGGCACTTTTTACTCCCTAACAAGTCCAAGGGTCTTATTTGGAAACTTTTCATTCTAGGTCTTATGGGTCTTACCATGGGTTATCCTCTAATTTACTCCTTGATTGGCTACAAAATCTACTAATAAGTTCCCATTTCTTTTCTTCTAATATGATCAAAAGAGATATCTTAAAAAAATTTCACTAGTTCCTTAGCCTCTAAAAGAAGAGTATCCAACATACATGAGATGTAACTTTGCTTCTTCATATAATTAATAATGATCTCATAATCTCCCTCCACTCTAAGATGCTTCCAATTCTATTTCATAGTTGTCCTGAGGCCCCACAGCATGGCCCTTTCCTAAACCACATTGTACATGAAAGGAAAAAAGAATATAACTTTGCTCATGCTCTTTCTAGGAAGCCTACTCTATTTCTACTTCTACTAGTTCTACTAATTAGAAGATCTCTATTATGGCCGAATAAGTTAAAAATGCATTTTCTACTGATCTCTTAGATGGGGATGTGAGACAAGATTGATTTGTAGTAGCATATGGTCTCATTCTCTATAAAAATAGAATCTTCCTAGTTCTTGAATCTTGAATGAAGGAGAAGATTTTAAGGGGTTTTCATGATGCATCGTTAGAAAAACACATAAGATTATACAAGATCTATAGGAAAATTAGGGAAAGGTTTTCATGGAAGGGCCTAAAGAAGGATGTTCTCAATCACTTTATGGAGGGGCTAACTATGTATGCACAATTCTTTTTCATTCCTTCATATTTCAAAGCACAATTCTTTTTCATTCCTTCATATTTCAAAGCACATTGGGTGGTAGATTTCTTATTCAGAGATGTTTAGGCCAATGGATTACATAAAAATATCGTTAGTGATAAAGATAGTAGATTTTTTAGATCCTTTTTGTAAGAATTATTTTATTTGGCTGGGATAAAACTCACTCTTTCCACAAGCTATCATCGACAAATAGATGGACAAGTAGAAATAGTGGATAATTATGTTGAAGGCTACTTGAGAAACTATGATACAACACTACCCACCACATGTCCATCAGTATATCTCCATCCATTGTATTTTATGGTTATGATGCATTAACCTTCACTAATTCAATATTCATAGATATCCCAGTGTCAATAGATAGTGACTTAGTGAAGTATAATTATGACATATTGAGATCACTCAAAGAACACCTCCAACAAGTTCAGAATCAACAAAAAAATATATGCAAATCAAAACTGCATAGATAGGTCATTTAAAGTGGGAGATATGACCTTCCTCTAAGATTGCAAACCTTATATGCAAACCCCCATAAAAATTAGTGGAATTGAAAATCTCAAACAACGCTTCAATTTCCCTTACAAGATCTTGAGAAGAGCTGGTGAAGTTGCATCTGAGTTGAATTACTAGAATATAGTAGGATTCATAATTTTGTCCATGTGTCTCACCTCACGAGATCCCTTGGACAACATATCACACTACTGGTGGATTTTCCACCATTGGATGATGACCCTACCATCATAGAAATCACAAGAGCATCATCCAATATTGAAAAGAGAGTAAACAATAAGGTGGTAAGGAAAATCACACAGGCCCTATTGAATCCCCATGATCACATTTGCACTTATTACATTTATTGAACTTAGCAAGGGAGAGGGATTTCAACTAAATCTTCCACATCAAACATCCTCATAATAAATAGAATCATCAACCTTGGCATAAAGAGAAAGTTTGACCTTAAGTACCTTTGCTATCATTCAAGCCTCTGTGCATGCAACTTGTTGTTCCTTCAGTATGTGAAAATACTTGAGGTAGCAATTGAAGAAAGACAAGTCATGCAAATTTTGGAAATATTGATAGAAATATGAAGAAATATTTCCCCACACATTTACTAATCTAGGATGATGAAAATTCAATTAAAAGAAGGTACAAAACCAAAGAGTAAATGATCATATGTATTAAACCCTAACATGAAGACAAGAGTCAAAGCAAAGTTGGATGATATGTTGCAACTGATATAATCAAGTACATAGAAGATGCTAAATGGATTGGCCCTATGGTTGTGCAACATAAGAAAAAAGTGAGATGAGGATTTGCATTGACTTTAGGGAACTAAATAAGGCTTGTATCCATGATTCCATAGATTTCTTAGTCTTATGGATGTCATTAAAAGCTTTCATTTTATTTCATTTCAATTGAAGGGCTCCTTCACCTTTCCATACACATGTCCCCATGATCTCTCCATTAGTTTCTCTATAACCATTGCTTTATTTTCTCTTATATTGTCCTTAGTAATATTTGGGCATTATACTCATGGGATCAACCCTGCAATTAGAGACTTGGCCTTTTCATATTCAAATTTTGGCCAACTTCTACCTATTCAATTACACAATATTCAATTTGCTAATGTATGAATCCCAACGTATCAAAAAAAAACAAAATATGAATCACCTAAGAAGGTTCAAAATTTAAAATGCACATTGGGTTATGACTTGCACATGTGACACCATTCAAAAATTGATTTATATTCACTCCTTTGAGCCACCAAGTCTAGGGCCTAAGTGTGAGAATATTCACTATTTTTGTATCCTCATGCTTGGAGACATGTCAATAAATAAAAGTTGATTACATATAAATTCCCATTGTTTATAGCATAGACTGGAATTAGTTTTTAATTTAAAATATCATTAACACTTGTAAGGAGTGGGTTCATGTGCAAGTTGAAACACACACTGTGTATTTCAACCTGCAATTTTCTTCATCAACATTCTACTATGTAAAGTATTTGTTCTTTTAATGTACAAATCCTAACATTTAAGAGAGAAAAATATGAACAACAACAATGATAAAGGTGAAAGAAAGAAGATGAGTATAGATTTTGTGGAAGTGTTCCGCATATGGAAAATTTTGGTTGGAACGAGAGCTCGAGCCTAAACAGGTGCCCATTTAGAAACAGGCACCCGTTATGAAATGGATGCTAGTAAATGGAATGGGTATGTACCCATTTGAAAACAGGTGCTCATTTTTGAAAAGTATATATATTTTTTTAAAAATAGGCATGTGGCTTCATTTTAACAGCCATAAGCCATGAAACAGTAGGAGAGGAGATACCAAGAATGGGTACCCACATCACCTGACCCCACCACCTACCTCCAAAACCTCCTCACCTCCTCTAGATCGGCTATCAGCTGTCCCAAGTTGGTTGCCCATAATTTTCTATTGTTTTTCATTGTTTTTTGTTTTGTTTTTGTTGCTTTTTATTATTTTTCACAATCTTAAATTATAAATGTTAAACCCTAAACTAAAAACACTAAACCCTAATTCATAAACCGTAAACCCTAATTCATAAACACTAAACCCTATTTCATAAACTACCTAGGTCTTATAGAACTTCTAGGGTTTCTTTTATATAAGCTTAACAATAAATCTTTAGCAATGATATTTCAAAATCATTTGAAATTTCTATATAGACCTCCAGAACTACTTATACACTATAGCCATGTTCTTAGTCTTCATGGATTTCAATGTTCATGATGAGTCACATAGTCCTAAAACCATTTGTAAAACTCTTTTCATGAGGGCTTAGAACATACAAACACCTTCTATATATTAAATTTGATGGACACTTGTATAAGAATATAAAATTTAGACAATTGTCATAGGTTAGTCCTATGGGTTAAAGAGTCAGGGAGCTATGAGAATGCCCACATTCATATGACATAAGGTATAATAGAAACTTATCAAGTTTTAAGGATTGTCATACCTACCACTAAGAATGTCAAAGTTACCCTAGGAAAACAACTAACTCATATCACTTCATAACATTTTATCAAGTTTAAGGATTGTCATAACAACCACTAAGAATGTCAAATTTACCCTAGGAAAACAACTAACTCATGTCACTTGATAACCTAGAGGGTTGTTATCTAAGGTCAATTAGGATCACTTAACAAATGTCAAGACCCAAATCATCTAATAGGATTGTCATTAGGATGGGGAACAAAGAAGATAGTCATAACATGATAAGGTAGTTACCAAGGTCCTAACAAAGTTCATTGCACCATAATCTAAATCTTAACACTGCCTCAACATTTATATGACCTAGAAGGACTGTCACATCTAGCAAATCTAATCTCTTGTCCTTGCTATGGACTATTATGCATGATCATCCAAAGTGGTTGTCACTAGAAGAACAGGACCATAGGACTACCACAATAAGGATATAGTTGTGTTGCTCACAACAAGAGAGGACAATCATCCAAAACTAAGAAGAGAAGAAAATTAACAATTAAGAGACTATCATTAATGGTTGTCATGAGCATGTTAATGGACAATTAGTTTTCATATTAGTCATAACACTATCCTATTATTTACACAAAAGAAGATATAGCAATGAGAGGATAGTCATTGGAAAACCTATCTCAGTCCTAGAGTCAAGCACAGTCCCATCACACCACTAGATCTACCCCTTCCAAGGGACAAGCATTTCAACCATACAATCGAAAGAAAATGATATGTATCCTACAAACACAATCATTTGGTCATGTTGTAATCCTCTCTCCAAACTATGCAGGATCAGAATGGTGTTTGGATGAGCTCCACTTGGTGTCTGGTAGGTGAAATCAGCAGGTGAGACTACTCCATAGACAGTGCAAGACGACTGAACGGATCTCACCCATTCATTTTTTTCCTTGTTTTTCTCACTCTTTCACCATTTCTTCACATGCGTTCTTCTCCTTCCAGCTATTTTTTTGGTGGGTACTCTCCTGAGGTGCCAAAATGGCTAGAAATGTTGTCTCGTGCCATAAAAAAATGACGCTAGAAAATTTTCTAAACTCGTCGGTTGTTCTCACGCCGGGGAAAATACCGTGTCAGAAAAATAAATATAGGGAATGTAATTTTTTGGTATGTGTTTTGGAACACAAAAGAGAGTGATATATTTTGCAAAGCCCCATTAAGAATGTTTTGGGAATTTTGTACTGCAGTATTGTATTGGTACATTCTCCTTATTAAAAACTCCCTTAATATTACCACCTAAAATTTTGAATTTGGATTAGTTACTTTCCACCTACATTAAATGTTATCAATAACTATGTAATAGAACTAATAGCATTTAAAATCATTTTAGACATGCAAATGATGATTAATTATCACCTTTGCAATTAGAAGTGTTTATGTTGACACTAGAGTTTGCAACACTCATAGCCTTATAGCAACTAAAAAGGTTTCACAAAACAAAGAGAACTAGAGACAACTAAAATCATTATCATAAATAAAACATAAATTAAAATAAAATAAAAACATTAATATATCATCACCATGAATGGTCATGTCCTTTGTGAAAACTCCAATTCCTTTTGAGAGATGAGTATCACAATTCATTGAAGTCTTGATTGTATTTCCATGAATTTGGGTTTCTACTAATAATTTATGATTCAAAGTCTAAAAATATGAGAAATAATGAATTGTATCATTGGCTTTCATTTTATTCACCAAATGAAAATCTTACAAATTACAAACAAGAAAAGGTTCAATAAAAGATACACTTGCAAATTATAGGGTATTTTCTATGCTACAGCACGCACAAAACCAAAAGGTCAACATGTATACCTCGTGTCACCAAGTTGATCTAATAAAGTAGTGATAGATACTAACTCTTCAAAATCCAATCCAAAAGCATAAAGAAATCTTGCTTCACCAAAACTAAAGAAATATGTCAGCCTTGGCAATTCAGATAAAGACAAGAGGAATGAAAGAGCCTCTAAAGTGAAGTGAAATGAAGCAACCATTGCCTTGAAGTTGTCATAGAACTTAGTTTTTACATTTTATTGCTTCACAATTTCCCGAGGAGACTTTTTCTCTCCTTTCTATCATTTTAGACCTATATTTACATGGGTCTATGATAGTGTCTAGATTATCAATCCAAATGCACAAACCACAATGTTGAATATTTTCAGATAAGACACTCTAGTTCTTGCAAATAGATAAAATGCTTATCACCATACATTCTTGTGTTCCAACCTAACCTATTATACCTACAAAAATCTCTATATCAAAAAACACACAAAAAAAAAATGTTATGCTAGTCAACAAAGGCAACTCAAGTGAGATGAATCACGAGCAATATCAAAGGGAAACAATTGTAAGCAATTGTAAAGGTGACTGGTTCCTAAATATCGAGTACAATTTACACTTGGATTGAATCCAAAGGGGATTATATAAAATCAAATATTAGACATAATTTTCATTAGTTGGAAAATCATCAAAACATGTATTACATAAATAATGTAACAATGATTAAAAAAAATCCAATCAATCCATGCGAGCTTCAACAAATTGGCTCAAAACTTTTACTGAAATTTTAAATTTAAAGGAAGTTTATACATAATGTTTACTGATTGGTCTATTGATTTGGGACAAAGATTACCAAAACAATCCCTATTTAGAGATGAAGAGACCCTAAACTTTCCCGTGGCCAGAACCCATATTGAAGTTGTAGGTTAAGATTCTTTAAGAACTGAATTGAGCACAGAGTGGTATGCCATCTACTTAATATTTTGAAAATGTAGGCTTAGGGCTCAAATGCTAACCCGTGCTTATAATGACACCCAAATCCAAAGGTTGGGGTTAAATTCTCCAGCAAGGGATCCAACCAACTTAGGGCTCAAACACAAACCCACTAACTGTGTCAACCATCGTCTCGGAAAACAAGCAAAAGAAAACACAAACACAGCTGCAAAGCAAACAGTAGACAGAACTACAATGTTCTATATGATATCAATATTTGCCAGGATAAATTTTTGAACCTTGGTAGGAATGTGCTAGATGATTAAAACTTTAACAGTCACAATTACGTAATTGGCTATTTATAAAATATGGGTGATAATAACACCCATCTGACATTGTCATATACAGAAGATGGCTCTAAGAAGTCCACCAAAATTCCTGCAGTCCTAGACTACATACAAAACAAGCACCGTGTTAATACATGTTGCATGCATTGCAGTCAAAATTGAATACCTTCATCTTTCATGATCCAAATATTACCTGTGATAGAGAGACCAACAACATAACCAAATCATACAACACAGGGACCTCCAGAGGTTCATCCAAGTTGGCTATCAATATTAACTACTGAAAATCTGATTCAGTCACAGTAAAATATACTTGATAGGAACATTGTTGTAATGTGGGTGTGCGATGCATATACAAAAACGAGGAAAGGCAAAGAACCCACGTCTCCAACCTCCCTTCCATGGAGGGTCAGAAAATTTAGTGCAAGTGACCACATTTTTAGCTAGTCTTAAAATATAGAAAATTAAGCAAATTTTCTGACAAAACAAAACCTGATTTAACAAGATTGAAATGTCGGACGCATGAGTTTGAGATTGAGACATATTCCACCGCATGAGCGTGAAGGTCATTTGTTGAAGGCATTGCTCTCATTAAAGGGCAACGAAGGAATAGGAGCAGCGTGGGGCCGTGGATCTGTCGTGTTTCAAAACCGTAACGCCATCGATCTGCAGCCTCCATTTCTGCTACGACATTCGCGGCCATTCTGTTTGTTGCAGATGATGGCGAAACACTTTCAAAACACTGACATATCCACCGCACTCCGCTGCTTGTAAAAATGTTTGGCCCTGCAATAGGTATAACATCAAGTTTGCAACGATAGCTTTTCCCTCTGCCATCAAAACCTAACCCTAATGCTACCGTCCCCTCCTTCCTCTTCTCCACTCGCTCATCACGCACAAAACCTAACCCTAACCTCCACATATATATATATACACGCGGACACACTTAATACATTTGTATTTTTTTATTTGTTTTGGTTTTCTATGCGATATATATGTACATATAATATAATTAATATTGTATCATACATCTACATACATTTTTGTTGTGTATTTGTTTATTTTTCTGTTTGTTGTTTTCTTTTCTTTTTGTAGGGTGCACTCCTCTCACACACATATGTATATCTATATATATTTATGTATTGGTTCTTTATAGACTTAATACTTATATTAATAAATACTAGTATAGGTGTGTATTTTTAGTTTCTGCCAAAGAAACTATAGGCGAGGCCTGTTCCTAATTAGGTATTAATAATTCTTGAGAACTAAATATATTTTTCTATTTAAAAAATATTTACCTATTGCTATTGTATAGATGCAAATATTTTAACAAAACATATTTGAAAATTTATTTTTATTCAATCTAATTGACAGAAAACTTTCACCCGATAAGGGCAATTATTGCGGATCATCAACGCTTAAATTATAAAGTTTTGTATGAATACTGGAAATAATTTCATGCATTGCTTTCATTTTCTCAAAAATTGTGCAAATATAACATATGCGTTAAACTCCTTAGGCAACCATTCTTCATATTTTTTTATGTTCTTGATACCCAAACATTGCAGAATCTAAGGCCATGACTATTTTCAAATGAATTTGTTTTGTTTATAGGCTGCTATTCCACTTGAAGTTGTGCAAATATTGTTGGCAAAAAAGTCAGCGTCCCCCTTCGAGATTCGTGACATGGCTTAACCGCCTCCCGTTGGACTTTATCTGGGATGGTAGTGGTTTCCTAAGAGGTGCGCCTTTTGGGAGAAACGGTCAGCTCAACTCCCTACAAGTGGTATCAGAGCCGGGTCACGGGTTCGAATCCCCTCAGGTAACGCTGAGGGGGGGATTGTTGGCAAAATAGTTAGCACCCCCCTGCAACTCCCTACAAACGTGAATATAACATTCTTCAGAAATGATGCAAGCTAGAAGGGGCTCTAACTTGTTTTTAATGCAATAAAGTTAGGGTCTTTATCTGGGATGGTAGTGGTTTCTGAGAGGTGCGCCTTTTGGGAGAAATGGCTAGCTCAACTCCCTACAAACGTGAATATAGCATTCTTCAGAAATGATGCAAGCTAGAAGGGGCTCTAACTTGTTTTTAATGCAATAAAGTTAGGTCTGAAATGAAAAAACCCATGGAGCTTGACCAAATAAGAGGAAAAAAGTATGCTCATATCTGTCATTACGTTATCTACCATCTTTTCAAATAATGCATTTAGGGCATATGTTTATCGGGCTTCATGCCTATAATACTTATTTTTTCTTTTATTTTACTTAATGGAATTCTAATTCTAGCTATTCTTCCATGCATAGAAGGATTTTCCTTTCATGTTTCCTTTAGATTCTAATGGGATGAGAAGATTATTTTTTGGCCTCTGCCTATGTTTCTACCAAACTTTGTATGTATCATATTGTTTTCTGGAAACACATTTCTTATTGGTGTTTATTCCATTTCTAAAGTTTTTTCTGGATGTTTTCTCTAGCTCTGAGATGAGCTAAAAGGAACTATTACCATTAACAAAACTGATAATATACACATCATTTTGTTTTATGGATATCTTTATATTTTTTTAATTTTCTCTGACACTCAATAGTAATTCAAGTTGGCTTTTTGCTATTCTTGTTGAATGCAAAAATCTAGTAAGCCAAGCTAGCAACTCTATTTGCAGAAATGGTCTATATTTTGAAGCTATTTCATCATTCTACTATTTCTTTTAGAGGCATTTTTAAAAAGATCGTGAAATTTCTATTAGTTAAATCTAAGCCAACTATTTTTTGACGTTTATTTAAAAATTTACCCTAATGTAACTATTGTTAATATGTCCATAAAATGTACAACCTTTTAAAATTTATTTAAAATCAGGTTTTTCTTTTACCCTAACCTATAATACACAATCTAAATAGCTAATATTTTCACATTTACTTTAAACTTAAGTTTTACCCTAACCTGTAATGCACAAACTGAATAGCTAATTTATTCAAATTTCTTTTTGAGTTACAACTTTAAACCTAGTAACATAAATATGGTTGAATTATGAATAAAATGCAAAATCAAAACCACTATCTATTTCACATTTACTTTAAAATTTTACCCTAAGGCCCATATTTCTAAATTGCCAATAAAATGAACAAATTGTAGAGATGCTATTTTAACATTTACCTTTAAATTTTTGTTCTAAATTTTTATCTTCCAAGTAAATATTATTAAATTATCCATAAAATGCAAAATCTAAACCACTATATATTTCTCATTTACTTTAAAATTTTACCTTACTATAAATATTCCTAGATTTTCATCAATAAAATTTTACCCAAATATAAATATTTCAAAAATTTCAATAAAATACACAAACTAAATAGATAATCTTTTCACATTTACTTTTAATTATAATTTTAATCCCAAAAAATAAATTTCATTAAATTATTAACAAAATGCAGAACCTAAACCACTATTTTTTTAATTATCTATAAAATGTACAACCTGAACATCTGATCTTTAAGCTTTACTTTAAAATTACAGTTTTAACCCTAACATAAAAACACGTTAAACTTTTTTCATATTTTCTTTTTCATCTTACCCTAACACAAATATTGTTAAATTAACCATAAAATGTACAATCTAAACATATTTATTTAAAAATTTCCAAAACTACAATTTGAGTCATTTTGTGAAAATTATGGTATTAAGGTGCAAAGATTATTTCCTTATACTCTTCAACAAAATGGGGGGATGAACAAATGAATAGAACTATTTTAGAAATGGGGTTTGGTTGTTTCTTGTGCTGCATATATTGTGAATAGAATTCCCACTAAAGCCCTCCCAAATATCACCCCTGAAGAAGCTTGGAGTGGTAGAAAACCCCACATTAGGTATTTTAAAGTATTTGGATGCATTGCTTGGGCACACGTTCCTGATGAAAAGAGGAAAAAGTTAGAACCAAAGAGTCATAAGTGTTTGTTTGTGGGTTATAGTGAAGAATCAAAGGCTTATAGGTTATATGATTTGACAACAAGAAAGGTCTTTATTAGTAGAGATGTAAAGTTTGATGAGCTTTCGCAACTTATTCCCACTTCCTCTCACTCTACAATAGCAAATGTTTCTAATTTTTCAGATATTTTAGAAAGAAATGAAGCCAATATTGATGAGGATGAAGTGAGCACTACTGATGATGATAATACTATTGAAAATGAAACTACTAATGCTTGTAATCAGCCATTTTTTGCAGGTAGTGATGATGAAGAAGGTGACATTTCAGCTAGACAAAAGACAAGGAGTGTTGAAGAAATATATAGACAAAGCTCAAAGATCCAAGGAGGGAATGGTAGTGCTCTCATGGCCAAAGTATTACAAGTAAATGACCCAATCTCATATGAGCAAGCTAGATGAAAGAAAGAATGGGAGAAATCCATAAAAGAGGAATATGATGCATTGATAGAGAATAACACTTGGGAACTTGTACCCCGTCCCCAAGGTAAGAATGTTATTGGTTGCAAATGGGTTTACAAAACAAAATTTAAATCAGATGGTGCTATAGAAAAATTCAAGGCTAGATTGGTTGCTAAGGGGATCAATCAAAAAGAGGGTGTTGATTATGAAGAAACATTTTCTCCTGTCATTAAAGTGAATATAGTTAGAATTATTCTTTCTTTGGCTACAATTCTTGGGTGACATATTCATCAAATGGATGTCAAAAAAACTTTCTTAAATGGAGATTTATATGAAGAAATATATATGGATCAACCACCAGGTTTTGTAGATCAGCAACATCCTAATCTTGTTTGCAGATTATAGAAGTCACTTAATAGTCTTAAATAAGCGCCACGAGCATGGAATGAGAAGATTGACAGGTATTTTCAGCTTCATGTATTTAAGAGATGTAAGTCAGATCCAAATCTTTATGTGAAAAAAGTTCAAGATGATATTCTTCTTGTTGCAATTTATGTAGATGATTTACTCATTGCTGGACCGAATATTGCATTAATCAATGATTTAAAAATAGATCTTAAGAGGACATTTCATATGAGTGATTTGGGTGAACTAAACTATTTTCTTGGATTACAAGTTTGTAGATTACATGATGGATTGTTCATCTCACAGTCAAAATATGCTTTGGACCTTTTAGAAAAGTTTAACATGCTTGAATGCAAGCCAGCATCTACCTCATTTCAATTCAGAGTCAAGCTTACTAAAGAATGTACTTCCAAGAGTGTAGATGCCACTTTATATAGACAACTTGTTGGTAGCTTGGTTTATGTAACTCATACTAGACCAGATATTTATTTTGCAGTCAATCTAGTATCTAGATTTATGCAGGCACCTAAACAAAGTCATTGGTTGGCTGCTAAGAGAATTTTACGATACATCCATGGAACAATACACTTTGGAATCTACTATGGCTATAAGTTTTCAATTTCTTTGGTTGGATTTACCAACTCAGATTCGGGTGGTGATATAGATGATAAAAAATCTACTGGTGGTTATGTTTTCAATCTTGGATCAGGCCCTATTACATGGAGCAACAAAAAAATAAACAACTACATCATTACCTTCATGTGTAGCAAAATATAGAGAAGCAAAAGAAGCAGGCAAGGAAGTAGTTTGGATTCAGAATCTTCTATTTGAGATTGGTTTTCTATAAATTTCAGTCGGCACTGTGTATTGTGACAATCAAAGTACCATACAAGTTGCCAACAATCCAGTTTTTCATGCTAAAACAAAGCATATTGAGATTGATGTTCACTACATTCAGGATCTTGTTTAAGCATCTATTGTGAATCTTCAATTTTGTCCAAGTGAAGAACAAGTAGCTGATATATTCACTAAGAGTATGATTGAAGCCAAATTCTTAAAATTAAGAGGAATGTTTGGTATGTTAGAGGTGAACATTAAGATGGGATAGTAGTATAATGTTCCCCTCCTTTGTATTTGCCCTCTCCTTTGTATTCTATTTGTATTATTCTAGCCAATCTTAAGGGGGGATGTTAGGGATAGTTAAGATTGTCTAGAAAAGGACAAAATATTTCTAGAAGTCTTCCAAAAAATATTCCAGGTTATCTAGAAAGGAAGAAGCTTCCAGCTTTTTTAGAAAAGAACTTTCCAAGGAGAAGCTTCCAACTGTTTTAGAAAGGAATATTGTAGGATTTTAGAGTTATCTAGAAAGCTAGAAGCTTCCAGGCTCCAAAGCTTCTGTAGCTATATATATGTGATTAGAGACAGTTGCTGGATATAGCATTTTAGATGTAATGCAAGCTAGATAAATATATTTCTAAGTTATCTAACTCTGTTTTGCCCTGTTTTTTCTTAGTCTATTATTGTTGTTCTATTTTTTATTGTCTTGGGGCTGTTTTTTACATGGAAATCCAGAATTTATTTATTGCTAGAAGAGAATGGTATCAAGGAATATGTGACCACTATTATACCTGTACCTAAAGATGTAACACAGCGCTTAGCATATAAGAAGGAAGATGCCAAGGCAAGGAGGATGATTCTTAATGGTGTTAAGGATCATATTCTTTCACATATTGTAGAGTTATATACAGAGAAGACAATGTGGGACGCCATTCTAAATCTGTACCAGAATGCTACCATTAACCAGAAGCTGATTCTCAGAGAAAAGTTAAGGAATACCCCGATGAACAAGGGAGAAGACGTTACAAGTTACCTCACCAGGCTTAGACTTGCTAAGGATGAGTTGACAGCTATTGGAGATAAACCAAATGATGAGAAGCGAGTACGAATAGCCCTGAATGGGTTTACTAAGCAGTGGGATGTCTTTGTTCAAGTTATTAATGGATGAGACACCTTACCGAGTTGGGATCGACTATGGAGTGACTTCACTTAGGAGAAGCTTAGACTAAGTCTTGTCAGTGGAACTAGCAGTAATAGTTAGAAAAGTGATTTGGAATAGGAAAACATTACCCTAGCAGGAAAAGCGAAAGCGAAGAAGGGGTCTGGCAAAGGATCAAATCCAAAAAGTGAGAAGAAGAAGGACTTATCTAAGATCAAATGCTATGGCTGTCACGAGTTTGGCCACTATGTTAGTGATTGCCCACAAAGGAAGAAAAATGAAAAGAAAGGGAAGAAGCAGACGGCAACTTCAGCAAATGTAGATGAGCTTTCTAGTAGAATGGAGGATGAGTTTGTGCTCATAGCTTGCCTAACTAGCTCAACCTCACAAGGTGTTTGGTATATAGATAGTGGGGCATCATTTCATATGACAGGAGTTAGGGAGTACTTCTCCAGCTACAAGGAGAAGAAAATCAAATTCCAGATTTAGATGGGGAACTAGTCCAAGTGCAATCCAGTTGGGAGAAGGACTGTTCTATTTCAGAGGGAGAATGGTAAGCCTATTTCCATTCATGATGTGTTAAATGTGCCAGGCTTGGGCATGAATCTAATTTCCATATCTATCCTTCAGGATAAAGTCTACAATGTACTCTTTAGAGGGGCGCATGTGTTAATCAAGCATAAGGATTGGAAATCACCCATAGCTATTGGAGTTAGGAGCAGCCGACTTTATAGGTTGCAATTTGATACTCCTAATGCACTAGTGAGTAGCAGTAATCCTAGAGATCAAGAAGAGATATGGCATAGGAGAATGGGCCATATACATCATAGAGCATTTAAATTGCTTCATGAGATAGTGACAAGTGTTCCAGAGGTGAGCACAGAGCATGATGATGTATGTCAGGGATGTGTGTTGGGGAAGTTTGTAAAAGCAGCTTTTCCAAGGAGTGACACCAGATCCAAGGGGGTTCTTGATCTAGTAAATTCAGATATATATGGACCAATGTCAATGAAGTCTCTCATAGGATACGAGTACTCTGTTACTTTTAATGATGATTTCTCCAGGAAGACCTAAATATACTTCTTGAAGACCAAGGATGAGGTCTTCAGTCACTTCCAGGAGTTCAAAGCTCTTGTGGAGAATTCGACAGGTAGGAAGGCAAAGGTTCTTCGGTCAGACAATGGAGGTGAGTACAAAGGGAAAGAGTTCCAGGAGTTCTGTACCAGGGAAGGAATCAAGAGAGAGTGGATTGTTCCTTACAACCCACAGTAGAATGGGGTTGCTGAGAGGGAGAATTATTCTCTATCGGAGGTAGCAAGGGCTATGTTGTATGACCAAGATATGCCAGATTACTTATGGGCAGAGGCATGCAGTACAGCAGTATACATATAGAACAGGGTTCCACATAAGGTATTAGGCAAGATGACACCAGAGGAGGCATTCTCAAGGAAGAAGCTAGATGTCAGTCACTTTAGGATATTTGGGAGTTTGGCATTTTGTCACATTCCAGGGCCTACACATTCCAAGTTAGATCAGATTGCAGAGAGAGGGTACTTTGTGGGGTACAGTGAGACCTCAAAGGCATATCAATTATTTATTCCAGGGACCAGGAGGATTATAGTTAGGCGTGATGTCAAATTCATGGAGGACAAGGCATATAGGAGGTCCAGAGATTTGCCAGCAGATGATCAGAATGAGCAACCAAAAGAAGCTCCAAGGATTGTTCAACCAAAACAGGGGCAGCGAAGCACTAGTACATTTACTAGTACAAGCACAGGCTTAGGTGTTGAGAGTTCACAGAGTATGGAGCAACAGATACAACAAATCCAAGAGATGCATCAAGAAGATATGGAGTTTGATATTTCATCCTCTATAGTTGACAGGAGGAACCATGAGGTTTAATAGACACATAGGGATACTCAGGAGTTTGTGGGAGCTCCTAGGATGAGTAGTAGACAGCAGAAACAACCAGCCAGGTATAATGACTGTGGCATTGGTTATTCAGTTGGTAGATAACGAGCCTTCCAACTATCAGGGGACTATAGAGTAATAGGTGAGGCAAGATGTGATGGTTGAGGAATATACCTCAATAGTGCAGAACGATGTGTGGGAGGTTGTACCTAGACCGACAGATAGGGCAGTGGTTGGATCACATTGGATCTATAAGATTAAGCACGGTGTAGATGGTAGCATCAAGAAATACAAGACAAGGTTCGTGGCCAAGGGGTTCTCTCAGAAGGAGGGAATAGACTATCAGAAGACATTCACTCCAGTGGCCAGGTATACTTCTATACGAGCCGTAATCTCACTTGCAGCACATATGGGATGGCAGATCCATCAAATGGATGTCAAGACGGCATTTCTTAATGGTGAATTGGTAGAGGAGGTACACATAGAACTACCAGAGGGCTTTGTAACACACAGCAGTGAAACCCACGTGTGCAAATTGAAGAGAGCTTTGTATGGACTCAAGCAGGCTCCCAGGGCATGGTATGAGCGCATTGATAGATACTGCATTGAAATCTTGAAGAGGTTTGAGATGCAGGATTGCAGAGCCATGTCTACACCTATGATCACGAATTGGAAGAAGGTAGACTCATCCAAGGAAAAGGATGTAGACCCCACCTTATACAGGAAGTTGATTGGATCTCTCATGTATTTGGTCAACACTAGGCCAGATATTTCCTTTGTAGTAAACTCTCTTAGTCAATTTATGGTTGAGCCGAAGAGAGTGCATTGGATAGCGGTAAAGCATGTGTTGCAGTATTTGTGTGGTAAAATTAAGTATGGGATCAGATATGCTCGAGGTGATGGTATCAGATTGATAGGCGATACTGATGCAGATTGGGCAAGTAGTACAGTGGATAGGAAAAGCACTTCAGGGTGCTGCTTTAGTTTGGGATCAGGAGTTGTCTCTTGGTACAGTAGGAAGCAAAACTTTGTGGCTCTAAGTTCTGCAGAAGCAGAATACATATCAGCTAGCATGGCAACATGTGAGGCTATATGGCTTCAGAAGTTGTTGGTAGCCTTGTTTGGTCAAAGGGTTGAGACTATGGTGATACACTGTGACAATCAAAGTTGCATCAGATTATTTGAGAATCCAGTGTTTCACGATAGGTCTAAGCATATAGACATTAGGTATCATTTCATCAAGGATTGTGTACAGTGGAGGACTATTCAACTATAGTATATACCTATAGATCAGTAGGTAGCAGGCATTTGACAAAGGCATTAGGGAAGATGAAATTCATCTTCTTCAAAGATAAGTTGGGTGTTATGCAGAACACCTTCCTCGCTAAGAGGGAGTGTTAATTTTAAAGTAGCTCAGACAGGTGTTCTAGTCTCAGGTGGTGATTACAAGGCTAGAAACACAACTGGAATTTAATTATCTTCATACCTAGAAAATTGATTTCTCTAGAGACTTCTAGACATTAGGGTTTGTTAGAGTCTAATTAATCTTAGCCATTGATTGAGATTAAATCATGGCCATTGGTTTTCAATGAGAAAATTATAAAAGAGGATCAATGGGCATTTGGAGAGCACAGATCTGAAAAATATTTAAAGTGATAGCAAATGAATAAATTTGCAATAATAGAAAATAGATTTGCAGTGAGAGCAAGGGCGCAGTGATAGCGTTGGAGATAGCAATAGTGGAATTTTTGAAGGAGAAATTGGGAGAAGAATTTTTGGAGGAGAATATTGCCAGAGCTCTGCCAGTAAGAGGCAAGCAGTTTATGTATCTCTTGATTTGTTGAAAATTAATAAAATTCCTCATCTCCAGTACTGGTTTTCCCTTCGAGGTTTTTCCAGGGACAATTTGTCCAAAATATTGTGTTCATTATTTTACATATTTTATTTTTCTATCTCCGTGATTATTTGTGAAGTTGTAGCTGTATTATTTTTCAATATTTGCTCTGAATTAATTTTTGGAAGTCAAATAATCTATATAAGATAGGAGATTAATCATCAATAGCTACAATAGAATTTTCACAGAATTGTCCATAGAAATACGAGATTTGAATGACAATTTTTATATTTGCGTTTACTTTTTAGTAAAGTTGTGCCCCTAACATGTAATTTGGATTTGTTTCGGGAGGAGCCGACATGGCTTTGTGATAGCCCTCGCAAGGTGAATTCGATAGCTGTATGAGGCACATTGGGATGGGAACTCCCGTAGAAGATCCAGTCCTTGCAAATCCTCCTGCACTGTATTTTATTGTTTGATTCTAGAATATATTTTAATAATACATTCTCATTTTACACTTGATTGTGCGGTCTGTAAAAGAATTTATAATGCATATATTCAAACTAAGATTACCCTATGCAGTGCCTATGGTTATGGTAGAAATCTAACATTAAATGTAGAATCCAAGTTTTTCAATTTTTAGTAGTCAATGCAAATATTACAACACTGTCAACTCTAACTTAAACCCAAAAGTTAACAAATTTCAAGATTATTATAAAGTTATTATATTATCAACATTGTTTCTAAAACTAAGCAAACACAACAAATTAAAACACAACTATTTATGAACATTTTGGCAGAAACTTCGCTACTTTGCAGCTCTTGTTATTAGATTTGTTTTATTTTGTGTTGTATAGTACTTATAATTTAATTGATATTATATTATATCAATATTGTAAGTTTGTGATATTGTATTATATATCCACATATACATTTTTGTTGTGTAATTGATTATTTTTGTGTTTGTTGTTTTCTTTTTCTTTTGTAGGGGGCACTCCTCATATATATATATATATGCTTTGGTACATGTATAGACTTAATACTTATATTAATACATATTAGTATAGGTGTGTGTATTTTAAGATTTGTTTTGTTTTATGTGTTGTATATGTATGTACTTATAATAATATAATTGATATTGTATTATATATCATTTGATTTATTTTTGTTGTTATATCTAGGTTTATATGTGTGGGGGCATTTTTTGTCTACGCCTAATTAAAATTTTTGTTCTTATTTCATGGGGTTCTCCTTTTTATAGGTTTGGTTTTACCTAATGCAATAGATAGGGGTCTTATCTTTTTGTTGAAGCCAATCAAAATATATATTGCCCACCCCGGATGCTAGTATAGTTGTTGTCTGTCGCTCACTGTACTGCCTTTTGGTATGTATCGCCCGCTTCCCCCAGAACTCTAGATTCCAAAGATCCACCGGATAAGAAACTCTATTCTACACTGCTGCTGAGTCGTCGGACTCCTCCCCCAATTTTGGTTGTGGATTGCATTAGGGAAATTCTGCCTGAGCTAGGCAGATAGATAGACTCCTTTCACGCTGCTAAGAAAGAGCAGGGAACAAAATTATTAGACCCATATATAGTAGTAGGGTAGCACTCCAGGTACTTAAAGTCCACCCACTACCAACCAACATACATCATCTGGCTGGGTCTTGCCGGTATCAACAACTGGATCGATCCCATGGAAACAGGAACAGCAACTCGCTATGGCTCTTGGTCCAAATAATGTCTGCCCCTATTCATCCATATCCATACACGGTTGCACGCGACAAGATGGGAACATAGTCCTAGACTGAAGTGAATAGATCAGATCGAGAGGTCATTCTGTCCCTTGTCCCCAATGGGAAGAAGATGGGTAATTCGTTTACAATGTTACTCTAATCTGACCCAGCTTGCAAGCAATCCCAATCCGCTTTCGGCAAAGGAAGGAGATAGCACTTTGTTTGCTTCTCCACCAAGCACGGGAGTCTGGGGATCGCTGTAGGTTGGTGGCCACTCGAGGAAACTCTGATTTGATCTGCTGGCTGGGAGGCACCTACCTCATCCCAATCGCAAGGAGAGGTTCACCATGATCTTTCTAGGTAAGGAACAGAGAAAGTGCCTGGGTGAGGCATTCATGTGCTCAACCTCTCCGCTGTGAGATTAAGGCCTATCTACAATACAAGAGATCGAGGGCTTCCTCAACTTCTTAAAGTCAATCAAGTTCCCCGACCGGCTGAGTACCCCTAGAGCCCTCTCCCTATCGCCCTATCTATAGCTATTATAGAGAGGTGGGGGGTGCCCCCTACTATGGATAGGGTTGATAGTTGCCCTCACTGACCCCCCTACTATGGATAGGCTGCCTCCACCTCTGCCTCTAAAGAAGTAGGGTAGGGGTAGGGGGTGGGGGGTCGAGTGATGAGAATTGGATTGTTCTATCGAGAATTGGCTCCATACGCCCAACTCTTCATGCCTTCCTATCTCCATACTTTTGCAGCTCTTCATCTTACCAGATTTGTAAAAGACTCATGTGATAGACTCTCATCATTAGAGAAGTTGATCCAGAATCCATATTCCACTTTGTTTCGCATCCTATGTAGAGTAGATCGTTCAGCACTTGCGGCACGAACCAATTTTTTACCCATCGACCCTAGTATCATAGGCGACCGAATGGCTGTCCCCTAGTTACTAGACCAACCTGCTATGATAATTCCATAAACACCTATGTCCAGATCTGATGATACCATACCATAATCAAAAGGTACAACGGCTCGAGCAACCAAACTGGGTATAGATGTCACCACTGGAGCCAGTCTAGAGAGAGATAAATTGGCACTACTTGGTGGAATAGGTTCTTCTATAGCTAATTTTAAACCATCTGTTAGAGGTTTTAAGAATCTGAATGATCCAACTACATTGGGACCCTTTTGAAGTTGCACGAAAGCAATTACTTTACGTTTGGCTGACACTGAGAAGGCTACTCCTGGTGGAAGTGGTATGATCATTCCAGGTATTTCTGCTAGAATAGCAATGTACGTTTCTGATTTCCTAATCACTAAGGGGTGATCATGCATGAAACGATGTCGACCCAAAGAATGGGACCTATTCTTGAGAGGAAAGGTGATTTCTAAAAGTCAACCTGTCCCCCACCGCTATAGATGCAGGTGGGCTATAGCGGGCTTAGACAAATTATTTCGGCTCTTCAAGGTCAGGCCGACCACTATGGATAGGGCATCGATCCCTCTCCTTCCTCCCACCCACATTAAGAGAGAGGTTGGTGATTTGAGTGCCCCCATAGATCCAAATGTCGGCCCCATGCTTTTGAACTAGCATGGGGAAAGCCCCAACTAAACTATAATTGGGGTGGGTGGGAGGAGGAGAGGTATAAGGATTAATCGACCCCTACAAGCACTATATATCATGGGTTGGACCCGGTCATTTTTATTGCTAGCCAAGGAAGCTGCCCCCTGATGAAAAATGGGGTGGGTGGGAGGGCTACCGAGAAACCATTATAGCAAGGGAGGTTAAGTCTGAGGCACCATAGGGGGAGATATAGGGTGGGAGGCTATGCAGGTGGGTGGGAAACGGCCCCTATGGGAATATATATTATTATGGGAGGATGCCTATGCAGGTGGGCGGGAAACAATAGTTGGGTGGGAGGCCGTAGCCCCCCACAATAATTAGGTGTGGGTGGGAGGCCCAGGGGGGCCCTTACTGCCCACCCACCCGGGTGGCTGGTTAAATTGTTGGTGAACCCCATAATCTTTACTTCGTTCAGAAGAGTGTCTCACCTCGACCGAAAAGATGCCTCCCACCCCCTTCCTATAGCCTATGCCCCCCACCCATCCCCTATCACTTGAAGGGTGGGGGGCTCGAGGGTTTCCCGACAAACCCTCGGCATAGAGGTGGGTAGGAGGAGATAGTTGGGGGGTAGATTAATATAAGGTGGGTGGTTAAGTTGTTGCCAAACCCCTGGGAGGTTCTGACAATTCTATATGTAACATGCCAACTAACCCCCACCCACCCGTATAACCCCCCACCCATTCCCACACACGGCGTATAATTGATTGGGTTTACCAAGTTTATCCAGCATCAGAGTCAGATTGAGAGCCCCGGTCCTCTTCGGTCTAGGTATAGATCTACAAAAAGGGCCTGTAGGGGCAGAGGTAGTAGTGTGGATCAAGATCCATACCCCTTTCATATTGATATCGAGTAGGAGATTCACCAAGGTTTACCTTAACCCTTTGTTCTCAGTCCATTTCCTCCGTTGCTACTGGATGTGTACCAGTCCGGGGAGCCAAGTTGTGTTCATTTGTGCTCCCACACTGGATAGGGGGTGTTTGGCGATGTGTAGACATTGTCTGCTAATTGCCCTCGCGATTCCTTCCTTATGCTTAATTCTGATCCGACCCCATCTGCCCCTCCCCCTGCTCCTTCCCCCTCCCTACAACCTATTTATACCACAATAATAGCCCCCCCTTTAAGTTTTAGGGTCGGGGCCCCCAACCCGAGCTATAATGGTTTCTTGGGGACCCCCCCACCATACATAGTTGGGGTTAGGTGGGAGGCCCCTAAATCCCCCCCACCCTGGGCTATAATTATTCTTAGAGGTGGGTGGGAGATATAGTTCCAAAAAAAAAATGAGCCCCCCCACCTAACCCGGGCGAATAGTAGGGGCCCCCCACTCGGCCCCTTTGGCAGGGGGATATATAGGGTGGGAGGAATAATATAAAAGGAGGCCTTGTGTTGGTTGGGAGATTCAAGTTTGAGGGGCCTACCTTGAGCTAGTTGGTGTTAACTACTTCCTTTAGGTCTAGCTCGCGAGCAGAAGCAGAAGCAAGGGAGCCCCGGGACCCGCCATTGATTGAAGTATACCCTAACCACTTGCGTGTCTCCCGGTAGCTAGATCCTATGCTCTAACTGTTGGGGTGACTGTTCAAGCTGCACAGGGGGGCCCCATGAAAGGATTTACCCTTCAGCCAGTCGATAGGGAATACCCCGCCCCATAGCATTTGTGTTCTCCGTTCGACGACCCCGAGACCTGATGAGTCTGCCACTCGAGCGCACCAAAGACAAAGGTGGTCGGTTGACCCCGTAGCAATTTCAGGAGCGTTGTGGCCTATTTACCACCTAGATAAACCCCCATCCAATCAAGATACCCAGCCAGTTTGGTTGACGTTCCAGTAAAAAGTTCTATCCAAATACACCACATACATGGGAGAGAAGCCCGCAGCATACCTTCTTTGCTCAGTCTGTATCCAGGTGACCTGAGGATGGAGGGGCCTCGAACCAGTAGTTGTTTCCCCAGTCTATATAGCAGTGTTTCATCCCCCTGTTCCAGCCCCACATCTAGTAGTGGAGTGGGGAGCATCAAAAGTGATTTATCTAGTTAAAGAACTAGTTTCCATTCGGAAGCAGGACCCGGGAGCATATCTAGATGCAGGGACAGGGCATTGGTAGGGATAGAGGTAGTAGGAATAGATAAAGGTGGCCTTCATTTTTTCATAGTTTCATATCCAATTCTAGAGCTGAAGGAAGCAATAGCAGGGGCACTCCCATGAGGGGTATGGACAATGGCCGAAGCAGCAATAGTTTTTGGGTAGCGATCCGAGGCGGCAGAGGCATAAGCTATAGTGATGGAGGGGGCAGATATATTGAATCAGGATAGGAACCCAGAAGTTGACCTCATTTACTCAGCAGTGGAGGTGGAGGCAGGAGCAATGGGAAATGGCAGGGGGAACAGCAGCACAACCAATAGCTGCGAGGGCAGAGGCTCCTCAAGCAACGGAGCCATATGAAACAGTGACTAAGGCTATGGGAGTGGGGCTCATAGCAAGATAACGGATGGCATCGAGAGTAAAGGGCAAAGCATCAGAGGTGGAGGGAGAAGCATAGATAGTGGTTGGAGATTGAGTCATGGGTCTACCCAACCGAGTTCCAGTTCCCACTACGAAGATAGCGAAGGAATTATATAAAAGAGGGGGTCGACCGACCTCATTTCTCTAAATTATTCAGTTAACCAAGTGTCAATTACAGTTTGGGACTCAGTATATCGAGATCTAACTATTAGCTAGAGATCAAGTTGACCTAGTCGACCAGTTGACCGAGTTTATTTTATGTGAGTAGTTGATCTAGGATGAGTAGTTCCACCATCATGGGCAAGGGGAGCATCAGTAGCATCATATCTAGTCAGAGATAGAGATTCAACAATATATAGAAAGGGCTTCTTCTATATTTTATTCTGATTCGGTTGATCCAGTCCAGAAGTTGATGGAGCTGTTGATGGTTGAATAGTCAAAGATATGCCAAGGGAACACACCTACTTATGCCATGGAGACAATCCACCCACTCTGGGAACCCTCGGAAGAGAGGTCTGGGGAACCATGTGGGTGGGTAGGTAGGGATCGGATGCTACATTGATGGAGGGATTCATGCTGGGGGAGCGCACTAGCGATGTGATGGCAGGCGAAACACATTGGGATGATACAAGCTGGGCAAAGGCAAACACCACAACCCCCAACTGCACTCCTTGTGATTGCAAGTTACAAGTATTGGATTTCATAGACTGGAGTTACAGAGGAAGGTTGTAGAAGATAAGGATTTTAGATCTCTAAAGAAAAGCATTACCTGGACAAGTGTTCTAGTGCTAGTGTCCTCTAAGGTTACAGACATAGAAATCATTGTGACAATGAGAATCAGCATCTAAAGAAGTCCCAACATCCTGAAAATACACTACCTTGGACAAGGGCACTAGTGCCGGTGTCCTCCGCATCTTCTGTGATAGAAACGGACAGACAATGATCATAAGTGTTGAGAGAAGTCCTAAATTCCCTGAAGAAAACACCACATTGGACTAGGGCGTGAGTGTCAGTGTCCCTAAATATTTCATATCATTAACTTCAAAAAATGGTGAGTAACTAATCCTTGTCTACTGTCTTGGTCTGCGATCATTTGTCGTAATTTATCCATTTGCTTCTGATTTTGCATAATTAGGGTTTTGAGCATATTTGGGCATTGAAGTAATACATTAATTGATATTTTTTGATTTCCATGATGTTACTAGTGACACCCAACCTGTAGGTGAATCCTCTTGCAAAAGGTGTGATTCAACTCGGTTGAAATGTCCTTGAATGTTTGTAGTAAAAGGAGGATTTAACCCACACATCCATTGAAATTGAAAACCCCTCCTTTTTACTCCTAAACAAACCCTTTGCTAGATTCTATGAAAATTTTTCTTGAATCCAGCAACTTACTATGAAACCCTTCCTTTTAGATCTCAGCTCTATCCTAATTATGGTCATCTGCAAAGGAAATGCCCTCGCTTCACTAAGGCATAAGCTGCAACTAATGCTTCTTCCAACTCTAGTCCTAAAAATGATAAAGGGAAGGCTCCTTTTGTTGTTGGGGTTGCAGACAAGGAGGGATTTACTCTAGTTAAGCTACATAATAGGGGAAGAGGTCTTAAGAGAACCCTCAAGGATAGAGAAATTAATGGGGTCTTTAATCAGTTTGATGCTTTGGAGGACTTAGTTCATGAGGAGGTAATTCTAGTGGAGATACCTTTTGGGGTTGGGTCTTTGGGGGTAGCCTTGTCGGAGGAAAAAGAAAATGATATTGTAAATTTTCCTCTGGTGGGTGTGTAGGATGGTCAATTGGCTATGGAGTTATCCTCCTAGTTACCGATTGTTTTAGAATCAAATGAGGCTTTAGTTATGAAAGATGTGGGTGCTCTAGCTGATCCAACTCCTTCACAGGTGAAGGAGGCTTTGGATGTAGGTGTTACATTGTAAAATGTCCCCCTAGGACTTTTACCTCCTAAGTTTAGTTCCCAGGTCCTTTAGATTTAATCATGCATGTTCATTTTAACTCCCGATGCAAAATCCCTGGAAACCCATGTCAAATGGGGATAAGGGGACATTGTTGAACTTGATTTTGCTTGAAAATGGGGCCTAGGGCTTGGGCACTCATGGCCTAGCCCTGCCTTATTTGGTTGGGACCTAAATTTTAAATGTCGGTTATGTGATCGTTAAAAGGTTTCGTTGCCGACATCGTAAGTTTGAATTATGAAATCTATAGCGAGAATGCATATATAAGCATGTTTAGGGTTTCATTTGCAAACTAGAAGCTGATTATGAACTTTTGGTGAACTTATGATTTTAGAGAATTCAAATCATTCATTGTTGCAGAGCATACTTGTCTTGTTATTGTGTTTGTTATGCAGATTTGGCTTCATCTTCTCATGTGTTGAAGGATTTTCATCTACATGCGAGCTACACCTCTGAGGTTATATCTATTTGTGTTAAATCAATCATTTATCAATTTGTTTTTTTCTCTATCTCGTAGGGATACACAATCTTTATGCCATTCTGGGGCTTGACTGAGGCAAGCTCCTAAACACCACAACCCCCAACCCCATTCCTTATGATTGCAGCTAATAAGTGTCATATTTTTTGGAGTGGAGTTGCAAGAGGCTGTGACAGAGTGTGGAGATTTTGTATCAGAAGGAAAAAGCAATGCCTGGGCTTAGGCACCTGCCCTGAAGCCCTCCAGATTTGCAGACCTAAAAACCTCTGCGACAGTGGTGAAGAGTAGCGAACATTTTCTAGAAATCCTTGAAGAAGTCGCCACCTTGGGCTTGGGCACCTACTCTTTAGACCCCAACTTTTCCAAATCTTGAATATCAAAACCTAATATGTATCTACTCTGAATATTACATCTCTATGTGCGAGCATTTGTTGGGATTCATCCGTTTATTTATGATTTTACATAATTAGGGTTTTAAGCATAATCAAGCATTAAATTAATACATTAATCAACAATTTCTTAATTTCCCTATCATTACAAGTGACAACCAACCTGTAGGTGAATCCTCTTGCAAAATTTGTGATTCAACTTAGTTAAATGTCCTTGAATGTTAGTGGTGAAAGGAGGATATAATCAAACAATCAATCAATCCCATCTTCCCTCTTTTCTTACTAAACATTTTGGTGAACCTGTGTTTTCTGAGCATTGCATCTTGTTGACTATTATACATTAGACTTGCATTCATACATATTGTTTTACATCATTTTACATCTATAGATCTTGAAAATTTTTGAAAAAAATTTCATTCTAAGGCTCGCATTAGGTCATAATTTGCATTAATTTCATTACATTTCATCAAATCTCTAATTTTTGCATCAAATATGATATAAATTACATAAATTCATAATACTACAATCTTTGCATTGCATTTTCATGTTAAAATTGCCAGGGTTTGATTGAAATTTTGTATTTTTCTCATAACCTAGTGATTTCAAAAACTAGGGTTTGTACCTAAAATCTTGTTTCAAATTTTACTACTCATATTAGGCACTCATTCAAATCTAATTTTGTTTTTAGTGTTGCATTCTTGTGTGTTTTTGCATTCATATCTCAAAAATTTGCACTTACATTTAGCTAATTTCAACAAAAACTAGCATTTTCACTCAATCATCCTTAAAATTACACTTGCATTGAGCATTGTAGGACTTTAAAATCATTTTCAGATCTGAGCTGAGTTTTTTTACATAAGCCTCCTCTTAATAATAATGTAGGAAATTGTTCTTCTACCTTATCTTCCTTATAGGATTTATGGGTCTAATAAATTCAATTTCCCATTTGTGAAAAGGTGTTTGTACTAATATAGGAAATGGTGGCATATCATCTAATGTGGTGGGACTTCCTATCCTCTAAGACACATCACCCATCCTCACATATTAACTTGTCATCCTTGAACAATGTGGGCCACCATAATCCTGCCAACATCACTTTATTGTTGTTCGCTCATTGGAGTTATGCCCTTCTAATATCCCCTCACGGGCATATCTTAAGATGTTTTCCCATTCATGTTGAAGCACTACTCTCCTTATAATATCACCTCTTCCTATAATATGTAATTCTCCTTCAATTAAGATGTATGATAGTGACCATTGCAATAGTTTATTCCTTTCATTTTTGGAGATGATCTCTAGGAATTGGCCTATGGATAGTAACTGTGCTACTTCAGTGAGCTCCTCTAGTACTACATTTACTCTAAATAAATTTAAGCTACTCAATTCATCATCAAACTCCTAAAAGAGTAACACCATCTACAAATTTTACCTGTATCACTAGCATATTCATCAAGTATTTTAATTGCTTGTGGTTGGTAAAGAAATTTTTTAGTGCATAAACCTTTGTTAGAGCCTTTGTTGTTGCATAATTCATTAAGAAATACTAGAGTTGGAGCCTTTGTTATCTAATTTTTAAGTGTATCAAATTCCTCCTAGAGTTGTTCTATCCATTGAAATGTTTTATAGTTTTCTGACTATTCAAGAGGTGGTAGATTCAAAATTATTTCTACCTTCAATGGGTCTACCATCAAGCCTTGCCTACATATAATGTGACCATGAAATGTTCCAAATGGTATCACAAATAAACATTTCTTAAGATTGGATGAGATTTAAAAGCTTTTGTATCTTTCTAGCATCATGTGGAGTACTTGTACGTGATCTTTAATCAGTCTGTACTAAATACTACAAGTGCATTTTTCAAGCCAAATGGCATCACCTTGTACATAAAAGACCTCCATTTGGTTACAAATGTTGTTCTAGGTTGATCTTCTTCTTGAAGCCATTGGTGAATGATTAGAGCTCCCTACTAGCTATAAAACTAAGACTTCCTCTGTGAACAAACTACGGAAGGGATCATGGATGCAAGCCTTATTTAAATCCCTAAAGTCAATGCAAATCCTCATCTGGCTTTTTCTTATATTGCACAACCATAGGGCCAATCCATTAGCATCTCCTATCGACTTGATTATATCAGTTGCCAACATATCATCCAAGTTTGCTTTGACTCTTGTCTTCATGTTAGGGTTTAATATATATGTTCTTTTCCTCTTTGGTTTTGTACCTTCTTTTAATTGAATTTTCATCATTCTAGATCCCTCCTTAATGCCTCTATGATTAGTAAATGCGTGGGGAAATATTTCTTCATATTTCTATCAATATTTCCAAAATTTGCATGACTTGTCTCTCTTCAATTGCTACCTTGAGTATTTTCACATACTGAAGGAAAAACAAGATTGCATTCACAGAGGCTTGAAGGATAGCAAAGGTACTTAAGATTAAACTTTCTCTTGATGCCAAGGTTGATGATTCTATTTATTATGAGGATGTTTGATGCGGAAGATTTAGTTGAAATCTCTCCTCTTGCTAAGTTCGATAAATGTAATAAGTGCAAATGTGATCATGGGGATTCAATAGGCCCTGTGTAATTTTCCCTACCACCTTGTTGTTTTCAATATTGGATGATGCTCTTGTGATTTCTATGATGGTAGGGTCATCATCCAATGGTGGAAAATCCACCAGTAGTGTGATATGTTGTCCAAGGGATCTCTTGAGGTGAGACACGTGGGCAAAATTATGAATCCTACTGTATTCCGGTAATTCCAGTTCTCAGATGCAACTTCACCAACTCTCCTCAAGATCTTGTAAGGGAAATCAAAGCATTGTTTGAGATTTTAAATTCCACTAATTTTGATGGGGGTTTTCCTATAAGGTTTACAATCTTAGAGGAAGGTCATATCTCCCACTTTAAATGACCTCTGTATGCGGTTTTGATTTATATATATTTTTTGTTGATTCTGAGATTGTTGGAGGTGTTCTTTGAGTGATCTCAATATGTCATAATTATACTTCACTAAGTCACTATCTATTGACACCGGGATATCTATGAATATTGAATAAGTAAAGGTTAATGCATCATAACCATAAAATACAATGGATAGAGACATAGCGATGGACATGTGGTGGGTAGTGTTGTATCATAGTTTCTCAAGTAGCCTTCAACCTAATTATTCACTATTTCTACTTGTCCATCTATTTGTGGATGTTAGCTTGTGGAAAGAATGAGTTTTATCTGGGCCAAATAAAATAATTCTTACAAAAAGGATCTAAACAATCTACTATCTTTATCACTAATGATATTTTTATGTAATCCATTGGCCTAAACACTTCTCTGAATAAGAAATCTACTACCTAATGTGCTTTGAAATGTGAAGGAATGAAAAAGAAGTGTGCATACATAGTTAGCCCCTCCATAAAGTGATTGAGAACATCCTTCTTTAGGCCCTTCCATGAAAACCTTTCCCTAATTTTCCTATAGGTCTTGTATAATCTTATGTGATTTTCTAACGATGCATCATGAAAAACCCTTAAAATCTTCTCCTTCATTTAGGATTCAAGAACTAGGAAGATTCTATTTGTATAGAGAATGAGAACATATGCTACTACAAATAAATCTTGTCTCACATCCCCATCTAAGAGATTAGTAGAAAATGTATATTTAACTTATTCTGCCAAAATAGAGATCTTCCAATTAGTAGAACTAGTAGTAGAAATAGAGTAGGCTTCCTAGAAAGAGCATGAGCAAAGTTATGTTCTTTTTTTCCTTTCATGTACAATGTGGTTTAGGAAAGGGCCATGCTATGGGGTCTTAGGACAACTTTGAAATAGAATTGGAAGCATCTCAGAGTGGAGAGAGATTATGAGATCATTATTAATTATACAAAGAAGCAAAGTTACATCTCATGTATGTTGTATACTCTTCTTTTAGAGGCTAACGAACTAGTGAAAAGATTTTAAGATATCTCTTTTGATCATATTAGAAGAGAAGAAAGGGGAACTCAATAGTAGATTTGGTAGCCAATCAAGGAGTAAATTAGAGGATAACCCATGGTAAGACCCATAAGACATAGAAGGAAAAGTTTCCAAATAAGACCCTTGGACTTGTTAAGGAGTAAAAAGTGTCCACATGTCTTTTTACCTCCTTGTTTGGCTCCTAGGTCCCTTAATTGCATTATATCTTCAAAACATTTCTCCCGATGCAGAATTGCCCGACACCAAGATGGAATTTGAATGTGGGCCACTTGATTTAGCTTATCCTAGACATAAACAGGACTAAAGGACCTGGGTGGTACTGCCCAAGTCCCTCCCTTTAGGTTGGATCAAATTCAAATTTACTGGTGTGAGCCTTGGGCATAATTTAATAAAAACCACCTGAAATAACATAAAATAAAATATTAAAATTAAAAATATATATATATATATATATTCTATACATTTAGTTCTCCTCAATTTTTTTCAAGCTTCTTATGTTAAATTGAAGACCAAATTCCTTGTATTGAACTCAATAAACTAACATTGGGGGTGATTTTGTTGAAAAATTATTGCTCTAACTAAGAGCTGATGTTAAAGAGTTACGCCTAGTATGTAATATAAGGAACCCTAAAGTTAATAATATCATACAGACGAACACTCATTTTCATTTTTTATTTATGCCTGCAAAAATATCATACATGACGTCCCTCCATTGATGCATTAAATACTGCTCCTTCAATGCGCTGCTCTTTATTTTCTTGACTTTTGTATTCATTTTTTTATCCCTTTTTTTTGCACTCTTATTATTTTTTATTGCTTCTTGTAGAGTAACGATCTTCTTGATATTTTTGTCCAAGAAAGATAAGGGGCTGAGCACCACCAAGGGTTTTCAATGTTTAGTTAGACTTCCCTTTTGCTCAAAAGGAATGGGGAAGGTCTACATGCAAGCTTCTATTAGGTATTTTAGGTTTGAGTACTTACTTTTTTAAAACTCAACATTTTGGTTCACTAAGACTGGGATTAGTATAAAGCTAAGAGCTTGGCTTCAATTTAAACTTATTGGTAAATTTCAAGAGGAATGATTAGCGATAAAGATGATCATAAAGAATCTTAAAGGGTCAACCTATATCTAAGCAACCTTAGACTCCTTAGATAAAAATCAAAAAGAGCATGTCACTCACTAATGCATGGTGGAACAAAATGAAGAATGCAAATTTTGTTTTTTCTTTATTCAAATTTTGTACTTTTTATAGATTTTTTTGGATTTTGACATTTTATGATTTTATGGAGTTTCTAGATACTTAAGTCTTCACCTTCCATTGTGCATAAGAGGTAAGCATCATTTTTTACATCTTCCTTAACTGCATGTGGACTTATATAATTTGGTCTAAACTTCACTTGGAAGTATTTGCAAGGACACACAAAGACTTGGTATAAAAATTTCTTTGAACTCAGTGAGAAGTTTTGTGCACTCATATATTTCATTGTTTGATAATTTGCCCCTAGCCTTGTCATTTTTTTTTCTTGTAAAGTTTATCAGTTTTGAAATTTTGTGGGGCAATTTGAATTGATGATGACATTTAATCATCTTCTATTCACATTTTCCATATGTGGGGTTGGTCATATTGCCACACGATTCTCTTTACCTGCATGTGGACTTTACTATTCCATGGATTTCATATTTCACCAACCATATGTATGCCTTGGCTATGGCGACCACCAAGGGTTGCACATCGGCACCCCACCTAGTAGGCACCAAGTTGAAGTAAACAAAGTGAGGCAAAGTTGTGGAAGTTTGGATGCTTAATAATCGTAAACCAATGCATCAAGAGATTTGTCCATGTCACCAATATTATATTTTTTATCTTTATTTCCATTTCTTAACACAAACTAACTTCCTGTTGTCATAAATATATACCTTTCAAACAAGAGCAAGCATGCCTTTATGATATAATTCCAATAATTTTTTATTCTAATGTATAGGAACAAAAAAAAAACAAGAAAAAAACTCATTGGAGGCTCATTTGGCAGAAGCAAAGGAAATTGGGGATCACATTCCAAATAAAATTTAAGTTGTTACAAAACATGTTTTCAATTGATTATAAACAAATATGTAAAACAAGCATTTCATATGCATTTCAAAACTATATTTCAAAATTTTAAATTAAATAGCACTTTGGGACATTTGTTTCTTACAATTATTAAAATAATATAACAAATAAAAGTAATACTATAAAAATAATATTCTATACACCAAAAATAAATAAAAAATTAATGCACGTATTTTAAATATTACTTTATAAAATAAAAATAATGTATCTTCTATGCACAAATTAAATTATACTATGTAACATTGTAATTGCATATAATATTCTATTGGCCTAACCCTTGCACCTTCAATTGGTTGAGTCAAACAATTTTCTTATGACAATTATCCATTCAAAGGTGCCCTTAAAATACTATGACATATCTTAGTATAAGTAAAATTATATATAAACCAAATATAAAATTTGACAGTTTGTCCAAAATCTCTCCTTTCATGTGATACATCTTTTTAAAATGTTGATTGTAATTTACAGAAAAAATACCTTAATAGAACCATACGACCATCAAATTTAAGCCTTGGGCCTAACAATTGCACCTCCTTTGGTTGCAAGTGCTAGTAATACTATTATTGACATATGGTTAGGACTAAGAAGTAGGATTTCATGTACTCTGTCATTTCCTTTTTAAGGGATTACTCCAACTGTGGTGAGTTTCTATTTTAATATTGGAAAAAATCTAATTTGAGAGTGCTTCTGGATTCAACTATGTATATTTTTCTTTCAACGTTTTGAATCATACTCAATGATCCGTCATCAGGAAGAGGAGAGTTGAAGATTAGATGGTAGAATTGAGCTTTATAAAGCAGTTAGAGTAAGAAATGAATGAAAAATGAAGGGCATGAGTTAAGGAGAGAAAAATAAAAATAAAACAAAAAACAAGAGAGGAGAAAGATACGAGAAAATTAGTGATAAAAACAGGGCATTGGAGCAACCATACAAACACACAAACCAACAAAAGCTAAAATTTTAAAATTACTAATACTAATACAAGTACAAATATATAAATACATACAGAAGCACATGTAAATGCATATAAGAAAATATTTAATTTAAACCTATAAATACATATATCCCCACACCCCAAGTATAATATACTATATTAAAAAGACAAATAAATGGAAAAACAACTAAATAAAACAAACCTTTAGTAGGCATGAGTTTTCCACAATCCATGAATTAAGTATAGAGAGTGCTTCTGGATTAAACTGTGTATGCTTTTGCAAAACAAACCTTTGTAAAACAATTAAAGTCAAGACCTAAATATACATAAAATAATAAGGGATGAGGAAAAAAGGCGCAAACACATTTATATACATGAACAACCAAATGTATAAAATTTGCAAACAAGTGAAAGAAGCAAACAAGAAAACAAAAAGATAAGACCCCTATCTACTGCATTAGGCAAAACCAAACCTATAAAAAGGAGAACACCACGACTAAGACTGAAAATTTTAATCCGGCATAAACAAAAAATGCCCACACACATATTAACCTAGACATAACAACAAAAATAAATCAGATGATATATAATACAAATAGAAAAATAAACAAATACACAACAAAAATGTATGTAGATATATGATACATTATTAATTATATTATATGTATAAATATATTGTATAGAAAACCAAAACAAATAAAAATATACAAGTGTAGGTATATATATATAAATTTATGTATGAAGTGTATACAAATACCTATACCTATATATAAATGTAAGTAACGGTGTGTATATATATATGTGTGGAGGTTAGGGTTAGGTTTTGTGCGTGATGAGCGAGTGAAGAAGAGGAAGGAGGTGAGGGTGGCAAAGGGAAGGTTAGGGTTAGGTTTTGATGGCAGAGGGAAAAGCTATCGTTGCAAGCTTGACGTTATACCTATTGCAGGGCCAAACATTTTTACAAGCAGCGGAGTGCGGTGGATATGTCAGTGTTTCGAAAGTGTTACGCCATCATCTGCAACAAACAGAATGGCCGCGAATGTCGTAGCAGAAATGGAGGCTGCAGATCGATGGCGTTACGCTTTTGAAACAGGACATATCCACGGCCCCACGCTGCTCCTATTCCTTCGTTGCGCTTTAATGAGAGCAATGCCTTCAACAAATGACCTTCACGCTCATGCGGTGGAATATGTCTCAATCTCAAATTGATGCGTCCAACACTTCAATCTTGTTAAATCAGGTTTTGTTTTGTCAGAAAATTTGCTTAAATTTCTATATTTTAAGACTAGCTGAAAATGTGGTCACTTGCACTAAATTTTCTGACCCTCCATGGAAGGTATGTTGGAGAGGTGGGTTCTTTGCCTTTTTTCGTTTTTGTATATGCATCACACACCCACATTACAACAATGTTCCTATCTAGTATGTTTTACTGTGACTGAATCAGATTTTCAGTTGTTAATATTGATAGCCAACTTGGATGAACCTCTGGAGATCCCTGTGTTGTATGATTGGGTTATGTTGTTGGTCTCTATCACAGGTGATATTTGGATCATGAAAGGTGAAGGTATTCAATTTAGACTCCAATGCATGCAACATGTATTAACACAGTGCTTGTTTTGTATGTAGTCTAGGACTGCAGGAATTTTGGTGGACTTCTTAGAGCCATTTTCTGTATATGACAATGTCAGATGGGTGTTATTATCACCCACATTTTATAAATAGCCAATTACGTAATTGTAACTGTTAAAGTTTTAATCATCTAGCACATTCCTACAAAGGTTTAAAAATTTATCCTGGCAAATATTGGTATCATATCAAACATTGTAGTTCTGTCTACTGTTTGCTTTGCAGCTGTGTTTGTGTTTTCTTTTGTTTGTTTTCTGAGACAATGGTTGACACAGTTAGTGGGTTTGTGTTTGAGCCCTAAGTTGGTTGGATCCCTTGCTGGAGAATTTAGCCCCAACCTTTGGACTTGGGTGTCATTATAAGCACGCGTTAGCATTTGAGCCCTAAGCCTACATATTCAAAATATTAAGTAGATGGCATACCACTCTACGTTCAATTCAGTTCATAAAGAATCTCAACCTACAACTTCAATATGGGTTCTGGCCACGGGAAAGTTTAGGGGCTCTTCATCCCTAAATAGGGATTGTTTTGGTAATCTTTGTCCCAAATCAATAGTCCAATCAGTAAACATTATGTATAAACTTCCTCTAGATTTAAAATTTTAGTAAAAGTTCTTAGCCAATTTGTTGCAAGTTTGCATGGATTCATTGGAATTTTTTAATCATTGTTATCTTATCTATGTAATATATGTTTTGATGATTTTCCAACTAATGAAAATTATGTCTAATATGGGATTTTATATAATCCTCTTTGGATTTAATCCAATTGTAAATTGTACTCAATATTTAGGAACCAGTTACCTTTACAATTGCTTACAATTGTTTCCTTTTGACATTGCTGGTGATTCATCTCACTTGAGTTGCCTTTGTTGACTAGCATAACATTTTTTTGTGTGTGTATTTTGATATAGAAATTTTTGTGGGTATGATAGGTTAGGTTGGAACAAAAGAATGTATGGTGCTAAGCATTTTATCTATTTGCAAGAACTAAAGTGTCTTATCTGAAAATATTCAACATTGTGGTTTGTGCATTTGGATGGATAATCTAGATACTATCTTAGACCTATGTAAATATAGGTCTAAAATGGTAGAAAGGAGAGAAAAAGTCTCCTCGTGAGATTTTGAAGCAATAAAATGTGAAAACTAAGTTCTATGACAACATCAAGACAATGGTTGCTTCATTTCACTTCACTTCACAGGGTCTTTCATTCCTCGTCTATCCAAATTGCCAAGGCTGGCATATTTCTTTAGTTTTGGTGAAGTAAGATTTCTTTATGCTTTTGGATTGGATTTTGAAGAGTTAGTATCTATCACTACTTTATTAGATCAACTTGGTGACACTAGGTACACATGTTGACCTTTTGATCTTGTGCATGTTGTAGCATAGAAAATACCCTATAATTTACAAGTGTATCTTTTTATTGAACCTTTTCTTGTTTGTAATTTGTAAGATTTTCATTTGGTGAATAAAATGAAAGCCAATGATACCATTCATTATTTCTCATATTTTTAGACTTCAAATCATAAATTATTAGTAGAAACCCAAATTCATGGAAATGCAATCAAGACTTCAATGAAACCATAGCCAACCCCCACTCAATCACACCCTCCTAGGCCTCTAGAAACCATTTCCCCAAATGACACAAACACTTGACACCATTAAAACACAATGGTCACACATCACATTCACTTTCCAATGCACATCATAAACCAAGATCTCACAAATGCAACATATGGTCTGATGCACTAATAATGGGTCTTAAAGAATGCAACATTAATTCCAATCATGGTCAATCATCCCACAAACATAAAGTGAATCTATCTCAACAATGCAGAACAATATTATTCTAACTACTAGTAGCAATTACTAATATGATCAAATGATATAAGTGTCCATGAGTATCAATATTTTAACTAATAATTCTCAAGACTTATTTTAATTTTATTTAATTAAAATAATTGCGAACAACATGCAAATGAATACAAATTAAACACAACAATTATTTACACTATTTACACTTATGTAGATTTCATTTATAATCTAAACAATTTTATAAATACTATTAAATATAACTATATAAGCAAGGCTAAAAGCCTATAATATTATAATGCTATAAATATCTTACACTAGTTAGAATCACAAGATACAAAACCTGAAGCTACAATGAAAGAACCTTGTTCTAAGTTTAGCTTGAGAGGAAAGAAATATAGAAAAACAAAACATTCCTATAGATCTAATATCTTCATCAAATCTACCACACTTTTAACCACATGAATATGATAGGATCAGCACAAAATGAATTTGTTGAGAAGGCTTTAGAAGCTACCAACAATGCAAAATGTGAAAGCATAGACAGGGCACATAGACTGATTGGTAGAATGCCTCAAAGAGAGTCATGTGATGGAAAGCAATGATCATAGGATATGCACAAAATGAATTTGTTGAAAAATCTCAAAAGAACCTAGTTTGAAAATATAGAGTTATTGGTTGCGCAACTAATTGTTTTAACAGAGACGAAATGGGTGAGAGGTAGACAGTCACAAAATATTCATATCTCAAAAATGACAAACTGGGTATGACTAATTTTCGGATATGATTTAGATATTCAGGTCATACACCATATATAAAACAATTAGAAAATCTCAGTTCTTAAAATAAAGTTATGGCTAACGCAACAGATTGCTAAAACAGAGACGAAATGGGTGAGAGGTAGACAGTCACAAAATATTCATATCTCAAAAATGAGAAACTGGGTATCACTAATTTTTTGATACGATTTAGGTATTCAAGTTGTACACCATGTTTAAAACAATTAGAGAAACCCAGTTTGTAAAAATAAAGTCATGGCTAACACAATAGACTACTAAAACGTAGACGAAATGGGTGAGAGGTAGATAATCAAAAAATATTCATATCTCAAAAATAAAAAACTGGGTATGACTGATCTTCGGATATGATTTAGATATCCAGGTCATACACCATATATAAAAAAATTAAAGAAACCCAGTTTGCAAAACTAAGGTTAGGGCTAACGCAATAGACCAGGTTCAGAAAATGTAGAAGAAAATTCACAGAATATTTCACTAAATCTAATGCAACAATAAATCAGTTTCATATCTCAGTCCATACTTGGAATATTGCTTCAATCACATCTTCACAAATTTCCTAGCTCGCATCCATTTTTCCCCAAGTCTGTTCTTCTGGAAACTATGGTTTATGGTGCCAAAAGAAAAATGAAAACTTCCTGAGAGAGAGAGAGATCCCCAAAACATAAAACATATCCTCCATTTGAAATACACGCTCCTCCTCAAATTATGTCTTGAGATTTCAAAAATAAAGTTGAGCATGCATAACCACCCCCATAATTTCTTCTAGAAGATTCTCTTTTTTTTACTTTCTTACAATTTGCTATTTTTAACCAAACAATAACATTATTGTTTGTTGTAATGGGACCTTATGTCATCTCCGTTCAACAGTTTCCATTGGGATTAAGGCACGCTCAGACCTGTCAATTCAAGTGGAGTTGATGCCTCATACCTGCAACCTACAGCAACCAAAAAATGGTCGAACATATAGATGTATATATAATCATACAATCAAACACACCGTGAAAGGAAATCGCAGCATAGCAGGGTACTCACGCATGAGTAATGCGACACTGTTCCTCTCACAAACACACGTCAAACAAGTAACCACATCATGCATAATAATTAGTATCTGATTGACTAGATAAGAAACATCATCAGATAATCATGTGATGTACATAATAAGATTGATCAACATAATCAATTAAGTCCATAAAGTTGTCATAACATATTCATAACTTAAGTAAATATCAGTGTTGCAACAAAGATTATCAATAAAACATACTAACTGTCATATGAAACAACATGAGGATAATCAGGAATGTCACCAACATGAATGTAGTATCTACCAACATCATATAACATACAACATCAACTGTCTGACATACCCTAAATATTCCTATTATTTTACCTTCACTTTCATGCTCCTTAGCCAGACCACCTGCACATCCAAGGTGAGAATGGAGGGGCACTACACCCACCTTAAAGTGATCGCTCCTGCTTTCCGGTAGTAATCACATTTAAGGTAAGGTCGAAAACACATGAGGGAACAAGAGCTTTCGCAAATCCCATGCCCCAAAGTGACACATGCTTAGAATTGCCAAATTATTCCCAGCAATCACAATAGAAACACATCAATATCATTTGTTAAGAACCATTAATCAACAATATGCATGTATACGAATGATCACAGAGATCAAAACAAACTTCGGTTAGAGAATCTAAGCTAAAATAACAACCAAATCAATATAGAAATAAGGCAACATGTCTTTCAAACAAACTAAGGCTATACTTACGAATTCGGAACCGAGTATAGCCGTGAGGTTATACTTCAGTTATCTCATAACTGAGTGTAACTACAAGGTGAGACAAAAGCATTCCAAAGTGCATAGCAACATATTTAGAGTATTGTAAAGGTTTGTTACAATAATTTCACAACACAATACATGATCACATCATGACACAAAGTGATTCTACTAATCAAATGTCAATAAAAAATTATCCCTCTCTTCATATATGGACTAGGTCCATTTTCTTGTTTTCTTTTGTTTTAGGGATGCACGATCCTTATCAGAAGTGTATATTTGTTGTCATCATCTGTTGACTAATAGAGCCACAAATACAACAGAAGAATGAAATCATGAAAAATGAGAGAGGAGACAAAAGTGACATAGGACCACAACGTGGAAGGATGCCTCCAAATCACCCTCCACAACATTATGCCCCCAAGGCACCACAAACAACAATTGCAACAAGAGAAGTGTACAAGAATAGAGAAACAAATAGAAGGAATGTCACAGCGTACGCGGTCCCCTTGTATCCTTCACCTTACAAGAGTATCAAGGGTCATCCAAGGAGACCTAAACAAACATTTAACACCACACATGAGAACACAACACAACAACATATATATACCTAAGAGGAGGCCAAACTTGCGAGCATCTTGGAGAGTTGCTCCATCAAATGTGGTGGAATGGGTGAGAAATTCATACCTGCAGTCGCGTGGTGCTTGATTCACAAGATCTTGTATGTTTGAAATCTTTTGATGCTTGTGGGGAGGTGAATCATTACCTTTTTCGATAGACTTTGATGACTCGTGCATTGTTCTTTTTCTTTCTTTGTTTAAGCATTCTCCTACATGGATAACTTTTTCAGGGTTATCCTTCTCCATCAAGACGTCAACAATCTTTTTATTAAGTAAAGTACTGCAGTCGAGGAGATTAGAGGAGGATGATGATTTCGTGGGATCTTTGTTAGATGCCAAGGTATCATTTGATGAATAAGTGTTTCTCTCAAAATATGCTTCTACATTTAAACAATAGGAAAAACCACGATTGTAATGATAATGGGGCCAATTGTCATAAGCTCCCATGAATTCGGCTAATGTTTCATATGTTGAAAAAGTATCTAATGGGACATTTCCTAGTGGACAGTCTATGTCCATCATCTCAGGATATATTGAATTGATTGTTGGACTTGTTGATATTGTGTTAACATTAAGAGTAGGATGATGGTAAGCTTTGGTAGGCTTCAAAGGATAGTATCCAATACTAGCTAAAGAGCTATGTGTAACAACTTCTAAGGGTACTTTGATTCCTTGTTGTTTTATGCCACAACCATTACCTACATAGTTACAATTTTTGTAAAGGATTTGAAATCCATGACCATAGAGAGACACCATCTCTTTATAAGAAGGCGAGGCCTCATATGTCTCATATTTTGTAGTGTAAATAAGAGTATTGTCTTTATTTGTTACTAAAGAGACTTTAGGTTCCTTAGTATTTCCAAAGATTTTTTGGATGAGATCGAGGCAACTTTTGATGTTTCAGGGTTAGCAAGTTTATATTACCCCGTAAAGCCATGAGTAAAATCTAATGAACCCCAATCGTCACCAAGAAGTGCATTCAATGGTGATTTAGAATCTTGCACAACATTATCTGTGGCAAGATGTATTTATGAATCAACTTTTAAGTTATCGAGAGGTTTCTAAATGATAGCTTATTTTTGCACCTCAGCTTGTAAACAACTTTCCAGATTCGGGTCCACTTCAATGGTTTGAAGTTTATTTGCACAAATAAACTTTATTGATCAATGAAGGGTAGACGAAACTACCCCCATGGCATGAATCCATAGTCTACCAAGAATGATATTATATGAAAGCGCACTCGGCATGACATGGATAAGGGTAGATAATGTCATAGATCTAGCCTTTACGATTAAAGTTATGGTACCCAGTGATTGTCTACCAATGTTATCAAAGCCACGAATGTTATGTTTATCTGATTTTATTAAAGATGTGTGAATCTTGATTTTATGTAGCAAATCAATGCCACAAACATTGAGACCTGATCCATTGTCAATCATAGTTCACTTTATCAACTTTTTATTTATTATGACAAGATTACAAGAGGGTCATATTGGTTTTGAACTTCAATTGATGGTAATTCATGTTGTTGAAACAAAATATCTATTTTTGTTGCATGCATATAGTCTAACAGAGTTGCTACATCATTTGGCTTAACAACAGGTGGTACAATCACCTTTTGTAAAGCTTCTTGGAGCATTATGTGGTATGAAAGAGATGTTTGTATGAGTTCCCATAGAGAGATCTTAGCAGGAGTAGCACAAAGCTGCTTAACAAGGTCATAATCTCGACCAACATTATGAGTAAGACAAGGTGGTTGAGGAAGCATAGGTTGAGAAGTTGGTAAAGTGATCGAAATGTTTGACTATTGTTTACTTTGTTTATTATTTCATGTATTGTATGTGTGAGAAACCACATTGTAGTTGGGTTGTCGTGACACATTTTGATACACTTTGATTTTGACTTGTTATATGCTTAGCGTAGTTATAAATGTAACGAAGAGGTCGAGAAGAATTCAGAAGATCTCTTATAGTGAGCACCGGTTTCATTTTTTCTTGAGGCACATGCGAGAACGCAGGTGGACAACTATTTTCGGTTTCACAGGGTGTTCTTGAGATCTTGGAACATAAATTGTGTTTACTAATCTTTGAAGGAACGATGGTTTTGGAGTCGCAGTGGAATGTTCCATAGAGATAAATTCATAAAGGGCTTCATCTAGCATATCAGAATCATCACTACTAAATGACTCATCATATGCATGAAAGTTTTGTAAAAAGAGATCAAACATTGTGACATATTCTACTTTATCCAAGGCTTGAAATTCACAATGTCCAATTGTAAAAAGTATGAATTTTGGAATCAAGGATGTGAAATGATGCAAGATTACTATGAAAAATCAAATTTCATGAATGTTTGATGCAACTAATGCATGAGAATTTTTAAAACCCTAATGCAAAATTTTACCAAAATGCAAGCTTTTTGAAGGCCTAAATATGCACCTTTTTCAAAATTATGCAAGATTTTCAAATGAATATTGATAAATATGTAATAAATCAATGCAAGATCTTATTTGAATAGTCAATAAGATGTAAATGCTTGAAGCTACTTGTTCACAAAAATGTTTAGTATGAAAAAGGATAATGACAATAACTAGAATATGAACTAGATCAAACTCTTTTCAATATAACATTCAAGGAAAAGGTTGAGCCAAATCACTACCAAATGAAGGAGAACTTAGCTACTGACCTTGAACTCCTATATATTATGGATAAGATTTAACTTAGTCTTTTTCTCAAAACCCTAGGATAACAATGCATTAAAACCCTATTTTTACAAAGATTTGCTTATAATGGAGAATATACGACAGAAACCCAGAAACTGATTGCACAGGGATAATCAGGGTAATGATAAAACCTATCTCCAAAAAGAAGAGGTATCAGAGGACCTCGGTGGTACCACCCATGTCTTGACTGAAGGAATTAGCCGAAGGTGCAAATTGGAAAGTTGCTTTGAATGTTGTCTTGATGCCAGATCCAAACCCAGAAAAGGTAGAAGGACAAAGGCAGTTCCAACCACTTCCTTGATGAGGGAATATCCTGAAATTGTCTTCAAATCCTGAAACCTTGATCTGTATTTAGTCTTCTTATAGCTCTGTATTTTCTAAATCTCACTCCTGTAACCTGCACATAAGAAGATAAAAGAGGGTTTGGGGGTTATGGTGTTTAGGGGCTTGCCTCGGTCAAATCCCAGAATAGCATTCAAGCTTCCCAACACCATTTGATTAATAGAGAGTGCTTACCCTCATGGGGCAAAGGATGAAAACAATGATAATGTGATGATTGAAATGATGAGAAACAAACAATGATATGTGCCCTTAGAATGATGAAGATCCTTCAACTCCTAAGGAAGGATAGATGATAGCTTCATATCTGCAACAACACACAAATATGCTCTATAATCACAATGACTGCTCTTGATGCTCTTTACTTCAAATTTTCAAGTTAGCTATCTCCATCTAGGTTAATAATGAACTCAAAAACACACTTATATATGCTCTCCCCCTTACAATTGACAATTCAAACCAAAAGAGGCAACAAGGAGAAACCTCTAGAGAGGTGTAAGGCCGACATACATTTGAATTTGATCCAACCTAAAGGGAGGGACCTGGGCAGTACCACCTTGGTCCTTTAGCCCTGTTTATGTCTAGGATAAGCAAAATCAAGTGGTCCACATTCAAATTCCATCTTGATGTCGGGCAATTCTGCATTGGGAGAAACGTTTTGAATATATAATGCAATTAAGGGACCTAGGAGCCAAACAAGGAGGTAAAAAGACATGTGGGCACTTTTTACTCCCTAACAAGTCCAAGGGTCTTATTTGGAAACTTTTCATTCTAGGTCTTATGGGTCTTACCATGGGTTATCCTCTAATTTACTCCTTGATTGGCTACCAAATCTACTAATAAGTTCCCCTTTCTTTTCTTCTAATATGATCAAAAGAGATATCTTTAAAAAATTTCACTAGTTCCTTAGCCTCTAAAAGAAGAGTATCCAACATACATGAGATGTAACTTTACTTCTTCATATAATTAATAATGATCTCATAATCTCCCTCCACTCTAAGATGCTTCCAATTCCATTTCATAGTTGTCCTGAGGCCCCACAGCATGGCCCTTTCCTAAACCACATTGTACATGAAAGGAAAAAAGAATATAACTTTGCTCATGCTCTTTCTAGGAAGCCTACTCTATTTCTACTTCTACTGATTAGAAGATCTCTATTATGGCAGAATAAGTTAAAAATGCATTTTCTACTGATCTCTTAGATGGGGATGTGAGACAAGATTGATTTGTAGTAGCATATGGTCTCATTCTCTATAAAAATAGAATATTCCTAGTTCTTGAATCCTGAATGAAGGAGAAGATTTTAAGGGGTTTTCATGATGCATCGTTAGAAAAACACATAAGATTATACAAGATCTATAGGAAAATTAGGGAAAGGTTTTCATGGAAGGGCCTAAAGAAGGATGTTCTCAATCACTTTATGGAGGGGCTAACTATGTATGCACAATTCTTTTTCATTCCTTCATATTTCAAAGCACATTGGGTGGTAGATTTCTTATTCAGAGATGTTTAGGCCAATGGATTACATAAAAATATCATTAGTGATAAAAATAGTAGATTTTTTAGATCCTTTTTGTAAGAATTATTTTATTTGGCTGGGATAAAACTCACTCTTTCCACAAGCTATCATCGACAAATAGATGGACAAGTAGAAATAGTGAATAATTAGGTTGAAGGCTACTTGAGAAACTATGATACAACACTACCCACCACATGTCCATCAGTATATCTCCATCCATTGTATTTTATGGTTATGATGCATTAACCTTCACTAATTCAATATTCATAGATATCCCAGTGTCAATAGATAGTGACTTAGTGAAGTATAATTATGACATATTGAGATCACTCAAAGAACACCTCCAACAAGTTCAAAATCAACAAAAAAATATATGCAAATCAAAACTGCATAGATAGGTCATTTAAAGTGGGAGATATGACCTTCCTCTAAGATTGCAAACCTTATATGCAAACCCCCATCAAAATTAGTGGAATTGAAAATCTCAAACAACGCTTCGATTTCCCTTACAAGATCTTGAGAAGAGCTGGTGAAGTTGCATCTGAGTTCAATTACTAGAATATAGTAGGATTCATAATTTTGTCCATGTGTCTCACCTCACGAGATCCCTTGGACAACATATCACACTACTGGTGGATTTTCCACCATTGGATGATGACCCTACCATCATAGAAATCACAAGAGCATCATCCAATATTGAAAAGAGAGTAAACAATAAGGTGGTAGGGAAAATCACACAGGCCCTATTGAATCCCCATGATCACATTTGCACTTATTACATTTATCGAACTTAGCAAGGGAGAGGGATTTCAACTAAATCTTCCACATCAAACATCCTCATAATAAATAGAATCATCAACCTTTGCATAAAGAGAAAGTTTGACCTTAAGTACCTTTGCTATCATTCAAGCCTCTGTGCATGCAACTTGTTGTTCCTTCAGTATGTGAAAATACTCGAGGTAGCAATTGAAGAAAGACAAGTCATGCAAATTTTGGAAATATTGATAGAAATATGAAGAAATATTTCCCCACACATTTAATAATCTAGGATGATGAAAATTCAATTAAAAGAAGGTACAAAACCAAAGAGGAAAAGATCATGTGTATTAAACCCTAACATGAAGACAAGAGTCAAAGCAAAGTTGGATGATATGTTGCAACTGATATAATCAAGTACATAGAAGATGCTAAATGGATTGGCCCTATGGTTGTGCAACATAAGAAAAAAGTGAGATGAGGATTTGCATTGACTTTAGGGAACTAAATAAGGCTTGTATCCATGATTCCATAGATTTCTTAGTCTTATGGATGTCATTAAAAGCTTTCATTTTATTTCATTTCAATTGAAGGGCTCCTTCACCTTTCCATACACATGTCCCCATGTTCTCTCCATTAGTTTCTCTATAACCATTGGTTTAGTTTCTCTTATATTGTCCTTAGTAATATTTGGGCATTATACTCATGGGATCAACCCTGCAATTATAGACTTGGCCCTTTCATATTCAAATTTTGGCCAACTTCTACCTATTCAATTACACAATATTCAATTTGCTAATGTATGAATCGCAACGTATAAAAAAAAAACAAAATATGAATCACCTAAGAAGGTTTGAAATTTAAAATACACATTGGGTTATGACTTGCACGTGTGACACCATTCAAAAATTGATTTATATTCACTCCTTTGAGCCACCAAGTCTAGGGCCTAAGTGTGAGAATATTCACTATTTTTGTATCCTCATGCTTGGAGACATGTCAATAAATAAAAGTTGATTACATATAAATTCCCATTGTTTATAGCATAGACTGGAATTAGTTTTCAATTTAAAATATCATTAACACTTGTAAGGAGTGGGTTCATGTGCAAGTTGAAACACACACTGTGTATTTCAACCTGCAATTTTCTTCATCAACATTCTACTATGTAAAGTATTTGTTCTTTTAATGTACAAATCCTAACATTTAAGAGAGAAAAATATGAATAACAACAATGATAAGGGTGAAAGCAAGAAGATGAGTATAGATTTCGTGGAAGTGTTCTGCATATGGAAAATTTCAGTCGAAACGAGAGCTCGAGCCTAAACGGGTGCCCATTTAGAAAGGGGCACCCATTATGAAATGGATGCTAGTAAATGAAATGGGTACGTACCCATTTGAAAACAGGTACTCATTTTTGAAAAGTATATATATTTTTTTAAAAATAGGCATGTGGCTTCATTTTAACAGCCATAGGCCGTGAAACAGTAGGAGAGGAGATACCAAGAATGGGTACCCACATCACCTGACCCCACCGCCTACCTCCAAAACCTCCTCACCTCCTCCAGATCAGCTATCGACTGTCCCAAGTTGGTTGCCCATAATTTTCTATTATTTTTCATTGTTTTTTGTTTTGTTTTTGTTGCTTTTTATTATTTTTCACAATCTCAAATTATAAATGTTAAACCCTAAACTAAAAACACTAAACCCTATTTCATAAACCGTAAACCCTAATTCATAAACACTAAACCCTATTTCATAAACTACCTAGGTCTTATAGAACTTCTAGGGTTTCTTTTATATAAGCTTAACAATAAATCTTTAGCAATGATATTTCAAAATCATTTGAAATTTCTATATAGACCTCAAGAACTACTTATACACTATAGCCATGTTCTTAGTCTTCATGGATTTCAATGTTCATGATGAGTCACATAGTCCTAAAACCATTTGTAAAACTCTTTTCATGAGGGCTTAGAACATACAAACACCTTCTATATATTAAATTTGATGGACACTTGTATAAGAATATAAAATTTAGACAATTGTCATAGGTTAGTCCTATGGGTTAAAGAGTCAGGGAGCTATGAGAATGCCCACATTCATATGACATAAGGTATAATAGAAACTTATCAAGTTTTAAGGATTGTAATACCTAACACTAAGAATGTCATAGTTACCCTAGGAAAACAACTAACTCATATCACTTCATAACATTTTATCAAGTTTAAGGATTGTCATAACAACCACTAAGAATGTCAAATTTACCCTAGGAAAACAACTAACTCATGTCACTTGATAACCTAGAGGGCTGCTATCTAAGGTCAACAAATGTCAAGACCCAAATCATCTAATAGGATTGTCATTAGGATGGGGAACAAAGAAGATAGTCATAACATGATAAGGTAGTTACCAAGGTCCTAACAAAGTTCATTGCACCATAATCTAAATCTTAACTGCCTCAACATTTATATGACCTAGAAGGACTGTCACATCTAGCAAATCTAATCTCTTGTCCTTGCTATGGACTATTATGCATGATCATCCAAAGTGGTTGTCACTAGAAGAATAGGACCATAGGACTACCACAATAAGGATATAGTTGTGTTGCTCACAACAAGAGGGGACAATCATCCAAAACTAAGAAGAGAAGAAAATTAACAATTAAGAGACTATCATTAACGGTTGTCATGAGCATGTTAATGGACAATTAGTTTTCATATTAGTCATAACACTATCCTATTATTTACACAAAAGAAGATATAGCAATGAGAGGATAGTCATTGGAAAACCTATCTCAGTCCTAGAGTCAAGCACAGTCCCATCACACCACTAGATCTACCCCTTCCAAGGGACAAGCATTTCAACCATACAATCGAAAGAAAATGATATGTATCCTACAAACACAATCATTTGGTCATGTTGTAATCCTCTCTCCAAACTATGCAGGATCAGAATGGTGTTTGGATGAGCTCCACGTGGTGTCTGGTAGGTGAAATCAGCAGGTGAGACTACTCCTTAGACAGTGCAAGACGACTGAACGGATCTCACCCATTCATTTTATTCCTTGTTTTTCTCACTCTTTCACCATTTCTTCACATGCGTTGTTCTCCTTCCAGCTATTTTTTTGGTGGGTACTCTCCTGAGGTGCCAAAATGGCTAGAAATGTTGTCTCGTGCCATAAAAAAATGACGCTAGAAAATTTTCTAAACTCGTCGGTTGTTCTCACGCCGGGGAAAATACCGTGTCAGAAAAATAAATATAGGGAATGTAATTTTTTGGTATGTGTTTTGGAACACAAAAGAGAGTGATATATTTTGCAAAGCCCCATTAAGAATGTTTTGGGAATTTTGTACTGCAGTATTGTATTGGTACATTCTCCTTATTAAAATCTCCCTTAATATTATCACCTAAAATTTTGAATTTGGATTAGTTACTTTCCACCTACATTAAATGTTATCAATAACTATGTAATAGAACTAATAGCATTTAAAATCATTTTAGACGTGCAAATGATGATTAATTATCACCTTTGCAATTAGAAGTGTTTATGTTGACACTAGAGTTTGCAACACTCATAGCCTTATAGCAACTAAAAAGGTTTCACAAAACAAAGAGAACTAGAGACGACTAAAATCATTATCATAAATAAAACATAAATTAAAATTAAATAAAAACATCAATATATCATCACCATGAATGGTCATGTCCTTTGTGAGAACTCCAATTCCTTTTGAGAGATGAGTATCACAATTCATTGAAGTCTTGATTGTATTTCCATGAATTTGGGTTTCTACTAATAATTTATGATTCGAAGTCTAAAAATATGAGAAATAATGAATTGTATCATTGGCTTTCATTTTATTCACCAAATGAAAATCTTACAAATTACAAACAAGAAAAGGTTCAATAAAAGATACACTTGCAAATTATAGGGTATTTTCTATGCTACAGCACGCACAAAACCAAAAGGTCAACATGTATACCTCGTGTCACCAAGTTGATCTAATAAAGTAGTGATAGATACTAACTCTTCAAAATCCAATCCAAAGGCATAAAGAAATCTTGCTTCACCAAAACTAAAGAAATATGTCAGCCTTGGCAATTCAGATAAAGACAAGAGGAATGAAAGAGCCTCTAAAGTGAAGTGAAATGAAGCAACCATTGCCTTGAAGTTGTCATAGAACTTAGTTTTTACATTTTATTGCTTCACAATTTCCCAAGGAGACTTTTTCTCTCCTTTCTATCATTTTAGACCTATATTTACATGGGTCTAAGATAGTGTCTAGATTATCAATCCAAATGCACAAACCACAATGTTGAATATTTTCAGATAAGACACTCTAGTTCTTGCAAATAGATAAAATGCTTATCACCATACATTCTTGTGTTCCAACCTAACCTATTATACCTACAAAAATCTCTATATCAAAAAACACACAAAAAAAAAATGTTATGCTAGTCAACAAAGGCAACTCAAGTGAGATGAATCACGAGCAATATCAAAGGGAAACAATTGTAAGCAATTGTAAAGGTGACTGGTTCCTAAATATCGAGTACAATTTACACTTGGATTGAATCCAAAGGGGATTATATAAAATCAAATATTAGACATAATTTTCATTAGTTGGAAAATCATCAAAACATGTATTACATAAATAATGTAACAATGATTAAAAAAAATCCAATCAATCCATGCGAGCTTCAACAAATTGGCTCAAAACTTTTACTGAAATTTTAAATTTAAAGGAAGTTTATACATAATGTTTACTGATTGGTCTATTGATTTGGGACAAAGATTACCAAAACAATCCCTATTTAGAGATGAAGAGACCCTAAACTTTCCCGTGGCCAGAACCCATATTGAAGTTGTAGGTTAAGATTCTTTAAGAACTGAATTGAGCACAGAGTGGTATGCCATCTACTTAATATTTTGAAAATGTAGGCTTAGGGCTCAAATGCTAACCCGTGCTTATAATGACACCCAAATCCAAAGGTTGGGGTTAAATTCTCCAGCAAGGGATCCAACCAACTTAGGGCTCAAACACAAACCCACTAACTGTGTCAACCATCGTCTCGGAAAACAAGCAAAAGAAAACACAAACACAGCTGCAAAGCAAACAGTAGACAGAACTACAATGTTCTATATGATATCAATATTTGCCAGGATAAATTTTTGAACCTTGGTAGGAATGTGCTAGATGATTAAAACTTTAACAGTTACAATTACGTAATTGGCTATTTATAAAATATAGGTGATAATAACACCCATCTGACATTGTCATATACAGAAGATGGCTCTAAGAAGTCCACCAAAATTCCTGCAGTCCTAGACTACATACAAAACAAGCACCGTGTTAATACATGTTGCATGCATTGCAGTCAAAATTGAATACCTTCATCTTTCATGATCCAAATATTACCTGTGATAGAGAGACCAACAACATAACCAAATCATACAACACAGGGACCTCCAGAGGTTCATCCAAGTTGGCTATCAATATTAACTACTGAAAATCTGATTCAGTCACAGTAAAATATACTTGATAGGAACATTGTTGTAATGTGGGTGTGCGATGCATATACAAAAACGAGGAAAGGCAAAGAACCCACGTCTCCAACCTCCCTTCCATGGAGGGTCAGAAAATTTAGTGCAAGTGACCACATTTTTAGCTAGTCTTAAAATATAGAAATTTAAGCAAATTTTCTGACAAAACAAAACCTGATTTAACAAGATTGAAATGTCGGACGCATGAATTTGAGATTGAGACATATTCCACCGCATGAGCGGGAAGGTCATTTGTTGAAGGCATTGCTCTCATTAAAGGGCAACGAAGGAATAGGAGCAGCGTGGGGCCGTGGATATGTCGTGTTTCAAAACCGTAACGCCATCGATCTGCAGCCTCCATTTCTGCTACGACATTCGCGGCCATTCTGTTTGTTGCAGATGATGGCGTAACACTTTCGAAACACTGACATATCCACCGCACTCCGCTGCTTGTAAAAATGTTTGGCCCTGCAATAGGTATAACATCAAGTTTGCAACGATAGCTTTTCCCTCTGCCATCAAAACCTAACCCTAATGCTACCGTCCCCTCCTTCCTCTTCTCCACTCGCTCGTCACGCACAAAACCTAACCCTAACCTCCACATATATATATATACACGTGGACACACTTAATACATTTGTATTTTTTTATTTGTTTTGGTTTTCTATGCCATATATGTATACATATAATATAATTAATATTGTATCATACATCTACATACATTTTTGTTGTGTATTTGTTTATTTTTCTGTTTGTTGTTTTCTTTTCTTTTTGTAGGGTGCACTCCTCTCACACACATATGTATATCTATATATATTTATGTATTGGTTCTTTATAGACTTAATACTTATATTAATAAATACTAGTATAGGTGTGTATTTTTAGTTTCTGCCAAAGAAACTATAGGCGAGGCCTGTTCCTAACTAGGTATTAATAATTCTTGAGAACTAAATATATTTTTCTATTTAAAAAATATTTACCTATTGCTATTGTATAGATGCAAATATTTTAACAAAACATATTTGAAAAATTATTTTTATTCAATCTAATTGGCAGAAAACTTTCACCCAATAAGGGCAATTATTGCGGATCGTCAACGTTTAAATTATAAAGTAATTATAAAGTTTTGTATGAATACTGGAAATAATTTCATGCATTGCTTTCATTTTCTCAAAAATTGTGCAAATATAACATATGCGTTAAACTCCTTAGGCAACCATTCTTCATATTTTTTTATGTTCTTGATACCCAAACATTGCAGAATCTAAGGCCATGACTATTTTCAAATGAATTTGTTTTGTTTATAGGCTTCTATTCCACTTGAAGTTGTGCAAATATTGTTGACAAAAAAGTCAGCGTCCCCCTTCGGGATTCGTGACATGGCTTAACCGCCTCCCGTTGGTCTTTATCTGGGATGGTAGCGGTTTCCTAAGAGGTGCGCCTTTTGGGAGAAACGGCCAGCTCAACTCCCTACAAGTGGTATCAGAGCCGGGTCATAGGTTCGAATCCCCTCGGGTAACGCTGAGGGCGGATTGTTGGCAAAATAGTCAGCATCCCCCTTCGAGATTCATGACATGGCTTAACCGCCTCCCGACATGGCTTAACCGCCTCCCGTTGGTCTTTATCTGGGATGGTAGCGGTTTCCTGAGAAGTGAATATAACATTCTTCAGAAATGATGCAAGCTAGAAGGGGCTCTAACTTGTTTTTAATGCAATAAAGTTAGGTCTGAAACGAAAAAACCCATGGAGCTTGACCAAATAAGAGGAAAAAAGTATGCTCATATCTGTCATTACGTTATCTACCATCTTTTCAGATAATGCATTTAGGGCTTAGGGCATATGTTTATCAGGCTTCATGCCTATAATACTTATTTTTTCTTCTATTTTACTTAATGGAATTCTAATTCTAGCTATTCTTCCATGCATAGAAGGATTTTCCTTTCATGTTTCCTTTAGATTCTAATGGAATGAGAATATTATTTTTTGGCCTCTGCCTATGTTTCTACCAAACTTTGTATGTATCATATTGTTTTCTGGAAACACATTTCTTATTGGTGTTTATTCCATTTCTAAAGTTTTTTCTGGATGTTTTCTCTAGCTCTGAGATGAGCTAAAAGGAACTATTACCATTAACAAAACTGATAATATACACATCATTTTGTTTTATGGATATCTTTATATTTTTTAAATTTTCTCCGACACTCAATAGTAATTCAAGTTGGCTTTTTGCTATTCTTATTGAATGCAAAAATCTAGTAAGCCAAGCTAGCAACTCTATTTGCAGAAATGGTCTATATTTTGAAGCTATTTTATCATTCTACTATTTCTTTTAGAGGCATTTTTAAAAAGATCGTGAAATTTCTATTAGTTAAATCTAAGCCAACTATTTTTTGACGTTTATTTAAAAATTTACCCTAACGTAACTATTGTTAATATGTCCATAAAATGTACAACCTTTTAAAATTTATTTAAAATCAGGTTTTTCTTTTACCCTAACCTATAATGCACAATCTAAATAGCTAATATTTTCACATTTACTTTAAACTTAAGTTTTACCCTAACCTGTAATGCACAAACTGAATAGCTAATTTATTCAAATTTATTTTGGAGTTACAGCTTTAAACCTAGTAACATAAATATGGTTGAATTATGAATAAAATGCAAAATCGAAACCACTATCTATTTCACATTTACTTTAAAATTTTACCCTAAGGCCCATATTTCTAAATTGCCAATAAAATGAACAAATTGTAGAGATGATATTTTAACATTTACCTTTAAATTTTTGTTCTAAATTTTTATCTTCCAAGTAAATATTATTAAATTATCCATAAAATGCAAAATCTAAACCACTATGTATTTCTCATTTACTTTAAAATTTTACCTTACCATAAATATTCCCAGATTTTCATCAATAAGATTTTACCCAAATATAAATATTTCAAAAATTTCAATAAAATACATAAACTAAATAGATAATCTTTTCACATTTACTTTTAATTATAATTTTAATCCCAAAAAATAAATTTAATTAAATTATTAACAAAATGCAGAACCTAAACCACTATTTTTTTAATTATCTATAAAATGTACAACCTGAACATCTGATCTTTAAGCTTTACTTTAAAATTACAGTTTTAACCCTAACATAAAAACACGTTAAACTTTTTTCATATTTTCTTTTTCATCTTACCCTAACACAAATATTGTTAAATTAACCATAAAATGCACAATCTAAACATATTTATTTAAAAATTTCCAAAACTACAATTTGAGTCATTTTGTGAAAATTATGGTATTAAGGTGCAAAGAACAGTTCCTTATACTCTTCAACAAAATGGGGGGGATGAACAAATGAATAGAACTATTTTAGAAATGGGGTTTGGTTGTTTCTTGTGCTGCATATATTGTGAATAGAATTCCCACTAAAGCCCTCCCAAATATCACCCCTGAAGAAGCTTGGAGTGGTAGAAAGCCCCACATTAGGTATTTTAGAGTATTTGGATGCATTGCTTGGGCACACGTTCCTGATGAAAAGAGGAAAAAGTTAGAACCAAAGAGTCATAAGTGTTTGTTTGTGGGTTATAGTGAAGAATCAAAGGCTTATAGGTTATATGATTTGACAACAAGAAAGGTCTTTGTTAGTAGAGATGTAAAGTTTGATGAGCTTTCGCAACTTATTCCCACTTCCTCTCACTCTACAATAGCAAATGTTTCTAATTTTTCAGATATTTTAGAAAGAAATGAAGCCAATATTGATGAGGATGAAGTGAGCACTACTGATGATGATAATACTATTGAAAATGAAACTACTAATGCTTGTAATCAGCCATTTTTTGCAGGTAGTGATGATGAAGAAGGTGACATTTCAGCTAGACAAAAGACAAGGAGTGTTGAAGAAATATATAGACAAGGCTCAAAGATCCAAGGAGGGAATGGTAGTGCTCTCATGGCCAAAGTATTACAAGTAAATGACCCAATCTCATATGAGCAAGCTAGATGAAAGAAAGAATGGGAGAAATCCATAAAAGAGGAATATGATGCATTGATAGAGAATAACACTTGGGAACTTGTACCCCATCCCCAAGGTAAGAATGTTATTGGTTGCAAATGGGTTTACAAAACAAAATTTAAATCAGATGGTGCTATAGAAAAATTCAAGGCTAGATTGGTTGCTAAGGGGATCAATCAAAAAGAGGGTGTTGATTATGAAGAAACATTTTCTGCTGTCATTAAAGTGAATATAGTTAGAATTATTCTTTCTTTGGCTACAATTATTGGGTGACATATTCATCAAATGGATGTCAAAAAAACTTTCTTAAATGGAGATTTATATGAAGAAATATATATGGATCAACCACCAGGTTTTGTAGATCAGCAACATCCTAATCTTGTTTGCAGATTATAGAAGTCACTTAATAGTCTTAAACAAGCGCCATGAGCATGGAACGAGAAGATTGATAGGTATTTTCAGCTTCATGTATTTAAGAGATGTAAGTCAGATCCAAATCTTTATGTGAAAAAAGTTCAAGATGATATTCTTCTTGTTGCAATTTATGTAGATGATTTACTCATTGCTGGACCGAATATTGCATTAATCAATGATTTAAAAATAGATCTTAAGAGGACATTTCATATGAGTGATTTGGGTGAACTAAACTATTTTCTTGGATTACAAGTTTGTAGATTACATGATGGATTGTTTATCTCACAGTCAAAATATGCTTTGGACCTTTTAGAAAAGTTTAACATGCTTGAATGCAAGCCAGCATCTACCTCATTTCAATTCAGAGTCCAGCTTACTAAGGAATGTACTTCCAAGAGTGTAGATGCCACTTTATATAGACAACTTGTTGGTAGCTTGGTTTATGTAACTCATACTAGACCAGATATTTATTTTGCAGTCAATCTAGTATCTAGATTTATGCAGGCACCTAAACAAAGTCATTGGTTGGCTGCTAAGAAAATTTTACGATACATCCATGGAACCATACACTTTGGAATCTACTATGGCTATAAGTTTTCAATTTCTTTGGTTGGATTTACCAACTCAGATTGGGGTGGTGATATAGATGATCAAAAATCTACTAGTGGTTATGTTTTCAATCTTGGATCAGGCCCTATTACATGGAGCAGCAAAAAAACAAACAACTACATCATTACCTTCTATTGGAGATAAACCAAATGATGACAAGCTAGTACGAATAGCCCTGAATGGGTTTACTAAGCAGTGGGATGTCTTTGTTCAAGTTATTAATGGACGAGACACCTTACTGAGTTGGGATCGACTATGGAGTGACTTCACTTAGGAGAAGCTTAGACTAAGTCTTGTCAGTGGAACTAGCAGTAATAGTTAGAAAAGTGATTTGGAATAGGAAAAAGTTACCCTAGCAGGAAAAGCGAAAGCGAAGAAGGGGTCTGGCAAAGGATCAAATCCAAAAAGTGAGAAAAAGAAGGACTTATCTAAGATCAAATGCTATGGCTGTCACGAGTTTGGCCACTATGTTAGTGATTGCCCACAAAGGAAGAAAAATGAAAAGAAAGGGAAGAAGCAGACGGCAACTTCAGCAAATGTAGATGAGCTTTCTAGTAGAATGGAGGATGAGTTTGCGCTCATAGCTTGCCTAACTAGCTCAACCTCACAGGGTGTTTGGTATATAGACCGTGGGGCATCATTTCATATGACAGGAGTTAGGGAGTACTTGTCCAGCTACAAGGAGGAGAAAATCAAATTCCAGATTCAGATGGGGAACTAGTCCAAGTGTAATCCAGTTGGGAGAAGGACTTTTCTATTTCAAAGGGAGAATGGCAAGCCTATTTCCATTCATGATGTGTTAAATGTGCCAGGCTTGGTCATGAATCTAATTTCCATATCTATCCTTCAGGATAAAGGCTACAATGTACTCTTTAGAGGGGCGCATGTGTTAATCAAGCATAAGGATTGGAAATCACCCATAGCTATTAGAGTTAGAAGCGGCCGACTTTATAGGTTGCAATTTGATACTTCTAATGCACTAGTGAGTAGCAGTAATCCTAGAGATCAAGAAGAGCTATGGCATAGGAGGATGGGCCATATACATCATAGAGCATTTAAATTGCTTCATGAGATAGTGACAGGTGTTCCAGAGGTGAGAACAGCGCATGATGATGTATGTCAGGGATGTGTGTTGGGGAAGTTTACGAAAGCAGCTTTTCCAAGGAGTGACATCAGATCCAAGGGGGTTCTTGATCTAGTAAATTCAGATATATGTGGACCAATGTCAATGAAGTCTCTCAGAGGATATGAGTACTCTGTTACTTTTAATGATGATTTCTCCAGGAAGACCTAAATATACTTCTTGAAGACCAAGGATGAGGTCTTCAGTCACTTCCAGGAGTTCAAAGCTCTTGTGGAGAATTCGAAAGGTAGGAAGGCAAAGGTTCTTCGGTCAGACAATGGAGGTGAGTACAAAGGGAAAGAGTTCCAGGAGTTCTGTACCAGGGAAGGAATCAAGAGAGAGTGGATTGTTCCTTACAACCCACAGTAGAATGGGGTTGCTGAGAGGGAGAATTATTCTCTATCGGAGGTAGCAAGGGCTATGTTGTATGACCAAGATATGCCATGTTACTTATGGGCAGAGGCATGCAGTACAGTAGTATACATATAGAACAGGGTTCCACATAAGGTATTAGGCAAGATGAGACCAAAGGAGGCATTCTCAAGGAAGAAGCCAGATGTCAGTCACTTCAGGATATTTGGGAGTTTGGCATTTTGTCACATTCCAGGGCCTACACATTCCAAGTTAGATCAGATTGCAGAGAGAGGGTACTTTGTGGGGTACAGTGAGACCTCAAAGGCATATCAATTATTTATTCCAGGGACCAGGAGGATTATAGTTAGGCGTGATGTCAAATTCATGGAGGACAAGGCATATAGGAGGTCCAGAGATTTGCTAGCAGATGATCAGAATGAGCAGCCAAAAGAAGCTCCAAGGATTGTTCAACCAAAACAGGGGCAGCGAAGCACCAGTACATTTACTAGTACAAGCACAGGCTTAGGTTTTGAGAGTTCGCAGAGTATGGAGCAATAGATACAACAAATCCAAGAGATGCATCAAGAAGATATGGAGTTTGATATTTCATCCTCTATAGTTGACAGGAGGAACCATGAGGTTTAATAGACACATAGGGATACTCAGGAGTTTGTGGGAGCTCCTAGGATGAGTAGTAGACAGCAGAAACAACCAGCCAGGTATAATGACTGTGGGATTTGTTATTCAGTTGGTAGATAATGAGCCTTCCAACTATCAGGAGACTATATAGTAACAGGTGTGGCAAGATGTGATGGTTGAGGAATATACCTCAATAGTGCAGAACGATGTGTGGGAGGTTGTACCTAGACTGACAGATAGGGCAGTGGTTGGATCACATTGGATCTATAAGATTAAGCACTGTGCAGATGGTAGCATCAAGAAATACAAGACAAGGTTCGTGGCCAAGGGGTTCTCTCAGAAGGAGGGAATAGACTATGAGAAGACATTCACTCCAGTGGCCAGGTATACTTCTATACGAGCCGTAATCTCACTTGTAGCACATATGGGATGGCAGATCCATCAAATGGATGTCAAGATGGCATTTCTTAATGGTGAATTGGTAGAGGAGGTACACATAGAACAACCAGAGGGCTTTGTAACACACAGCAGTGAAACCCACGTGTGCAAATTGAAGAGAGCTTTGTATGGACTCAAGCAGGCTCCCAGGGCATGGTATGAGCGCATTGATAGATACTGCATAGAAATCTTGAAGAGGTTTGAGATGCAGGATTGTAGAGCCATGTCTACACCTATGATCACGAATTGGAAGAAGGTAGACTCATCCAAGGAAAAGGATGTAGACCCCACCTTATACAGGAAGTTGATTGGATCTCTCATGTATTTGGTCAACACTAGGCCAGATATATCCTTTGCAGTAAACTCTCTTAGTCAATTTATGGTTGAGCCGAAGAGAGTGCATTGGATAGCGGTAAAGCATGTGTTGCAGTATTTGTGTGGTAAAATTAAGTATGGGATCAGATATGCTCGAGGTGATGGTATCAGATTGATAGGCGATACTGATGCAGATTGGGCAAGTAGTACAGTGGATAGGAAAAGCACTTCAGGGTGCTGCTTTAGTTTGGGATCAGGAGTTGTCTCTTGGTACAGCAGGAAGCAAAACTTTGTGGCTCTAAGTTCTGCAGAAGCAGAATACATATCAGCTAGCATGGCAACATGTGAGGCTATATGGCTTCAGAAGTTGTTGGTAGCCTTGTTTGGTCAGAGGGTTGAAACTATGGTGATACACTGTGACAATCAAAGTTGTATCAGATTATTTGAGAATCCAGTGTTTCACGATAGGTCAAAGCATATAGACATTAGGTATCATTTCATCAAGGATTGTGTACAGTGGAGGATTATTCAACTATAGTATATCCCTATAGATCAGCAGGTAGCAGGCATTTTGACAAAGGCATTAGGGAAGACGAAATTCATCTTCTTCAGAGATAAGTTGGGTGTTATGCAGAACACCTTCCTTACTAAGAGGGAGTGTTAATTTTAAAGTAGCTCAGACAGGTGTTCTAGTCTCAGGTGGTGATTACAAGGCTAGAAACACAACTGGAATTTAATTATCTCCATACCTAGAAAATTGATTTCTCTAGAGACTTCTAGACATTAGGGTTTGTTAGAGTCTAATTAATCTTAGCCATTGATTGAGATTAAATCATGGCCATTGGTTTTCAATGAGAAAATTATAACAGAGGATCAATGGGCATTTGGAGAGCACAGATCTGAAAAATATTTAAAGTGACAGCAAATGAATAAATTTGCAATAATAGAAAATAGATTTGCAGTGAGAGCAAGGGCGCAGTGATAGCGTTGGAGACAGCAATAGTGGAATTTTTGAAGGAGAAATTGGGAGAAGAATTTTTGGAGGAGAATATTGCCAGAGCTCTGCCAGTAAGAGGCAAGCAGTTTATGTATCTCTTGATTTGTTAAAAATTAATAAAATTCCTCATCTCCAGTACTGGTTTTCCCTTCGAGGTTTTTCTAGGGACAATTTGTCCAAAATATTGTGTTCATTATTTTACATATTTTATTTTTCTATCTCCGTGATTATTTATGAAGTTTCAGCTGTATTATTTTTCAATATTTGCTCTAAATTAATTTTTGGAGGTCAAATAATCTATATAAGTTAGGAGATTAATCATTAATAGCTACAATAGAATTTTCACAGAATTGTCCATAGAAATACGAGATTTGAATGACAATTTTTATATTTGCGTTTAATTTTTAGTAAAGTTGTGCCCCTAACATGTAATTTGGATTTGTTTCAGGAGGAGCCGACATGGCTTTGTGATAGCCCTCGCAAGGTGAATTCGATAGCTGTATGAGGCACATTGGGATGGGAACTCCCGTAGAAGATCCAATCCTTGCAAATCCTCCTGCACTGTTTTTTATTGTTTGATTCTAGAATATATTTTAATAATACATTCTCATTTTACACTTGATTGTGCGGTCTGTAAAAGAATTTATAATGCATATATTCAAACTAAGATTACCCTATGCAGTGCCTATGGTTATGGCAGAAATCTAACATTGAATGTAGAATCCAAGTTATTCAATTTTTAGTAGTCAATGCAAATATTACAACACTGTCAACTCTAACCCAAAAGTTAACAAATTTCAAGATTATTATAAAGTTATTATATTATCAACATTGTTGCTAAAAATAAGCAAACACAACAAATTAAAACACAACTATTTATGAACATTTTGGCAGAAATTTCACTACTTTGCAGCTCTTGTTATTAGATTTGTTTTATTTTTGTGTTATAAAGTACTTATAATTTAATTGATATTATATTATATCAATATTGTAAGTTTGTGATATTGTATTATATATCCACATATACATTTTTGTTGTGTAATTGATTATTTTTGTGTTTGTTGTTTTCTTTTTCTTTTGTAGGGGGCACTCCTCATATATATATATATATGCTTTGGTACATGTATAGACTTAATACTTATATTAATACATATTAGTATAGGTGTGTGTATTTTTAGATTTGTTTTGTTTTATGTGTTGTATATGTATGTACTTATAATAATATAATTGATATTATATTATATATCATTTGATTTATTTTTGTTGTTATATCTAGGTTTATATGTGTGGGGGCATTTTTTGTCTACACCTAATTAAAATTTTTGTTCTTATTTCATGGGGTTCTCCTTTTTATAGGTTTGGTTTTACCTAATGCAATCAATAGGGGTCTTATCTTTTTGTTGAAGCCAATCAAAATATACATTGCCCACCCCGGCTGCTAGTATAGTTGTTGTCTGTCGCTCACTGTACTGCCTTTTGGTATGTATCGCCCCCTTCCCCCAGAACTCTAGATTCCAAAGATCCACTAGATAAGAAACTCCATTCTACACTGCTGCTGAGTCGTCGGACTCCTCCCCCAATTCTGGTTGTGGATTGCATCAGGGAAATTTTGCCTGAGCTAGGCAGATAGATAGACTCCTTTCACGCTGCTAAGAAAGAGTAGGGAACAAAATTATTAGACCCATATATAGTAGTAGGGTAGCACTCCAGGTACTTAAAGTCCACCCACTACCAACCAACATACATCATCTGGCTGGGTCTTGCCGGTATCAACAACTGGATCGATCCCATGGAAACGGGAACATCAACTCGCTATGGCTCTTGGTCCAAATAATGTCTGCCCCTATTCATCCATATCCATACACGGTTGCACGCGACAAGATGGGAACACAGTCCTAAACTGAAGTGAATAGATCAGATCGAGAGGTCATTCTGTCCCTTGTCCCCAATGGGAAGAAGATGGGTAATCCGTTTACAATGTTACTCTGATCTGACCCAGCTGGCAAGCAATCCCAATCTGCTTTCCGCAAAGGAAGGAGATAGCACTTTGTTTGCTTCTCCACCAAGCACGGGAGTCTGGGGATCACTGTTCGAACTGCTGGCTGGGAGGCACCTACCTCATCCCAATCGCAAGGAGAGGTTCACCATGATCTTTCTAGGTAAGGAACGGAGACAGTGCCTGGGCGAGGCATTCATGCACTCAACCTCTCCGCTGTGAGATTGAGGCCTATCTACAATACGAGAGATCGAGGGCTTCCTCGACTTCCTAAAGTCAATCAAGTTCCCCGACTGGCTGAGTACCCCTAGAGCCCTCTCCCTATCGCCCTATCTATAGCTATTATAGAGAGGTGGGAGGTGCCCCCTACTATGCATAGGGTTGATAGTTGCCCTCACTGACCCCCCTACAATGGATAGGCTGCCTCCACCTCTGCCTCTAAAGAAGTAGGGTAGGGGTAGGTGGTGGGGGGTTGAGTGATGAGAATTGGATTGTTCTGTCGAGAATTGGCTCCATACGCCCAACTCTTCGTGCCTTCCTATCTCCATACTTTTGCAGCTCTTCATCTTACTGGATTTGCCCTGAGGAACCATTATAGCAAGGGAGGTTAAGTCCGAGGCACCATAGGGGGGAGATATAGGGTGGAAGGCTATGCGGGTGGGTGGGAAACGGCCCCTACGGGAATATATATTATTATGGGAGGATGCCTATGCAGGTGGGTGGGAAACAATAGTTGGGTGGGAGGCCGTAGCCCCCCACAATAATTAGGTGTGGGTGGGAGGCCCAGGGGGGCCCTTACTTCCCACCCACCCGGGTGGCTTGTTAAATTGTTGGCGAACCCCATAATCTTTACTTCATTCAGAAGAGTGTCTCACCTCGACCGAAAAGATGCCTCCCACCCCCTCCCTATAGCCTATGCCCGCCACCCATCCCCTGTCACTGGAAGGGTGGGGCGCTCGAGGGTTTCCCGACAAACCCTCGGCATAGAGGTGGGTAGGAGGAGATAGTTGGGGGGTAGATTAATATAAGGTGGGTGGTTAAGTTGTTGCCAAACCCCTGGGAGGTTCCGACGATTCTATATGTAACATGCCAACTACCCCCCACCCACCCGTATAACCCCCCACCCATCCCCACACACGGCGTATAATTGATTGGGTTTACCAAGTTTATCCAGCATCAGAGTCAAATTGAGAGCCCCGGTCCTCTTCGGTCTAGGTATAGATCTATAAAGGGCCTGTAGGGGTAGAGGTAGTAGTGTGGATCAAGATCCATACCCCTTTCATATTGATATCGAGTAGGAGATTCACCAAGGTTTACCTTAACCCTTTGTTCTCAGTCCATTTCCTCTGTCGCTACTGGATGCGTACCAGTCCGGGGAGCCAAGTTGTGTTCATTTGTGCTCCCGCACTGGGTAGGGGGTGTTTGGCGATGTGTAGACTTTGTCTACTAATCGCCCTCGCGATTCCTTCCTTATGCTTAATTCTGATCCGACCCCATCTGCCCCTCCCCCTGCTCCTCCCCCCTCCCTACATCTATTTATACCACAATAATAGCCCCCCCTTTAAGTTTTAAGGTCGGGGCCCCCAACCTGAGCTATAATGGTTTCTTGGGGACCCCCCCCACCATACATAGTTGGGGTTAGGTGGGAGGCCCCTAAATGCCCCCAACCTCGGGCTATAATTGTTCTTAGAGGTGGGTGGGAGATATAGTTCCAGAAAAAAAATGAGCCCCCCACCCAGCCCGGGCGAATAGTAGGGGTCCCCCACTCGGCCCCTTTGGCAGGGGGATATATAGGGTGGGAGGAATAATATAAAAGGAGGCCTTGGATTGGTTGGGAGATTCAAGTTTGAGGGGCCTACCTTGAGCTAGTTGGTGTTAACTACTTCCTTTAGGTCTAGCTCGGGAGCAGAAGCAGAAGCAAGGGAGCCCCGGGACCCGCCATTGATTGAAGTATACCCTAACCACTTGCGTGTCTCGCGGTAGCTAGATCCTATGCTCTAACTGTTGGGGTGACTGTTCAAGCTACACAGGGGGGCCCCATGAGAGGATTTACCCTTCAGCCAGTCGATAGGGAATACCCTGCCCCATAGCATTTGTGTTCTCCGTTCAACGACCCTGAGACCTGACGAGTCCGCCACTCGAGCGCACCAAAGACAAAGGTGGTCGGTTGACCCCGTAGCAATTTCAGGAGCGTTGTGGCCTATTTACCACCTAGATAAACCCCCATCCAATCAAGATCCCTCGCTAGTTTGGTTGAAGTTCCAGTACAAAGTTCTATCCAAATACACCACATACATGGGAGAGAAGCCCGCAGCATACCTTCTTTGCTCAGTCTGTATCCAGGTGACCTGAGGATGGAGGGGCCTCGAACTAGTAGTTGTTTCCCTAGTCTGTATAGCAGCGTTTCATCCCCCTGTTCCAGCCCCACATCTAGTAGTGGAGTGGGGAGCATCAAAAGTGATTTATCTAGTTAAAGAACTAGTTTCCATTCAGAAGTAGGACCCGGGAGCATATCTAGATGCAGGGACAGGGCATAGGCAGGGATAGAGGTAGTAGGAATAGATAAAGGTGGCCTTCATTTTTGCATAGTTTCATATCCAATTCTGGAGCTGAAGGAAGCAATAGCAGGGGCACTCCCATGAGGGGTATGGACAATGGCCGAAGCAGCAGTAGTTTTTGGGTAGCGATCCGAGGCGGTAGAGGCATAAGCTATAGTGATGGAGGGGGCAGATATATTGAATCAGGATAGGAACCCATAAGTTGACCTGATTTACTCAGCAGTGGAGGTGGAGGCAGGAGCAATGGGAAATGGCAGGGGGAACAGTAGCACAACCAATAGCTGCGAGGGTAGAGGCTCCTCAAGCAACGGAGCCATATGAAACATTGACTAAGGCTATGGGAGTGGGGCTCATAGCAGGATAACGGATGGCATCGAGAGTAAAGGCCAAAGCATCAGAGGTGGAGGGAGAAGCATAGATAGTGGTTGGAGATTGAGTCATGGGTCTACCCAACCGAGTTCCAGTTCCCACTACGAAGATAGCGAAGGAATTATATAAAAGAGGGGGTCGACCGACCTCGTTTCTTGAAATTATCCAGTTAACCCAGTGCCAGTTACAGTTTGGGACTCAGTATATCGAGATCTAACTATTAGCTAGAGATCAAGTTGACCTAGTTGACCAGTTGACTGAGTTTATTTTATGTGAGCAGTTGATCCAGGATGAGTAGTTCCACCATCATGGGCAAGGGGAGCATCAGTAGCATCATATCTAGTCAGTGATGGAGATTCAGCAATATATAGAAAGGGCTTCTTCTATATTTTATTCTGATTCGTTTGATCCAGTCCAGAAGTTGATGGAGCTGTTGATGGTTGAACAGTCAAAGATATGCCAAGGGAACACACCTACTTATGCCACGGAGACAATCTAGCCACTCTGGGAACCCTCAGAAGAGAGGTCTAGGGAACCATGTGGGCGGGCTAGGCAGGGATCGGATGCTTCATTGATGGAGGGATTCATGCTGGGGGAGCGCACTAGCAATGTGATGGCAGGTGAAACACATTGGGATGATCCAAGCTGGGCAAAGGTAAGCTCCTAAACACTACAACCCCCAACCACACTCCTTGTGATTGCAAGTTACAGGTACTAGATTTCGTAGACTGGAGTTACAGAGGAAGGTTGTAGAAGATAAGGATTTTAGATCTCTAAAGAAAAGCATTACCTGGACAAGCATTCTAGTGCTAGTGTCCTCTAAGGTTGCAGACATAGAAATCATTGTGACAATGACAATCAGCATCTGAAGAAGTCCCAACATCCTGAAAATACCCTACCTTGGACAAGGGCACTAGTGCCAGTGTCCTCCGCATCTTCTGTGATAGAAATGGACAGACAATGATCATAAGTGTTGAGAGAAGTCCTGAATTCCCTAAAGAAAACACCACATTGGACTAGGGCGTGAGTGTCAGTGTCCCTAAATATTTCGTATCATTAACTTCAAAAAATGGTGAGTAACTAATCCTTGTCTACTATCTTGGTCTGCGATCATTTGTCGTAATTTATCCATTTGCTTCTGATTTTGCATAATTAGGGTTTTGAGCATATTTGGGCATTGAAGTAATACATTAATTGATATTTTTTGAGTTTCCATGATGTTACTAGTGACACCCAACCTGTAGGTGAATCCTCTTGCAAAAGGTGTGATTCAACTTGGTTGAAATGTCCTTGAATGTTTGTAGTAAAAGGAGGATTTAACCCACACATCTATTGAAATTGAAAACCCCTCCTTTTTACTCCTAAACAAACCCTTTGCTAGATTCTATGGAAATTTTTCTTGGATCCAGCAACTTACTATGAAACCCTTCCTTTTAGATCTCAGCTCTATCCTAATTATGGTCATCTGCAAAGGAAATGCCCTCGCTTCACTAAGGCATCAGCTGCAACTAATGCTTCTTCCAACTGTAGTCCTAAGAATGATAAAGGGAAGGCTCCTTTTGTTGTTGGGGTTGCAGACAAGGAGGGATTTACTCTAGTTAAGCCATGTAATAGGGGAAGAGGTCTTAAGAGAACCATCAAGGATAGAGAAATTAATGGGGTCTTTAATCAGTTTGATGCTTTGGAGGACTTAGTTCATGAGGAGGTAATTCTAGTGGAGATACCTTTTGGGGTTGGGTCTTTGGGGGTAGCCTTGTCGGAGGAAAAAGAAAATGATACTGTAAATTTTCCTCTGGTGGGTGTGCAGGATGGTCAATTGGCTATGGAGTTATCCTCCTGGTTACCGATTGTTTTAGAATCAAATGAGGCTTTAGTTATGAAAGATGTGGGTGCTCTAGCTGATCCAACTCCTTCACAGGTGAAGGAGGCTTTGGATGTAGGTGTTACATTGTAAAACGTCCCGCTAGGACTTTTAACTCCTAAGTTTAGTTCCCAGGTCCTTTAGATTTAATCATGCATGTTCATTTTAACTCCCGATGCAAAATCCCTGGAAACCCATGTCAAATGGGGCTAAGGGGACATTGTTGAACTTGATTTTGCTTGAAAATGGGGCCTAGGGCTTGGGCACTCATGGCCTAGCCCTGCCTTATTTGGTTGGGACCTAAATTTTAAATGTCGGTTATGTGATCGTTAAAAGGTTTTGTTGCCGACATCGTAAGTTTGAATTATGAAATCTGTAGCGAGAATGCATATATAAGCATGTTTAGGGTTTCATTTGCAAATTAGAAGCTAATTATGAACTTTTGGTGAACTTATGATTTTAGAGAATTCAAATCATTCATTGTTGTAGAGCATACTTGTCTTGTTATTGTGTTTGTTATGCGGATTTGGCTTCATCTTCTCATGTGTTGAAGGATTTTCATCTACATGCGAGCTACACCTCCGAGGTTATATCTATTTGTGTTAAATCGATCATTTATCAATTTGTTTTTTTGTCTATCTCGTAGGGATACACAATCTTTATGCCATTCTGGGGCTTGACTGAGGCAAGCTCCTAAACACCACAACCCCCAACCCCATTCCTTATGATTGCAGCTAACAAGTGTCATATTTTTTGGAGTGGAGTTGCAAGAGGCTATGACAGAGTGTGGAGATTCTGTATCAGAAGGAAAAAGCAATGCCTGGGCTTAGGCACCTGCCCTGAAGCCCTCCAGATTTGCAGACCTAAAAACCTCTGCGACAGTGGTGAAGAGTAGCGAACATTTTCTAGAAATCCTTGAAGAAGTCGCCACCTTGGGCTTGGGCACCTACTCTTTAGACCCCCACTTTTCCAAATCTTGAATATCAAAACCTAATATGTATCTACTCTGAATATTACATCTCTATGTGCGAGCATTTGTTGGGATTCATCCGTTTATTTATGATTTTACATAATTAGGGTTTTAAGCATAATCGAGCATTAAATTAATACATTAATCAACAATTTCTTAATTTCCCTATCATTAAAAGTGACAACCAACCTGTAGGTGAATCCTCTTGCAAAATTTGTGATTCAACTTAGTTAAATGTCCTTGAATGTTAGTGGTGAAAGGAGGATATAATCAAACAATCAATCAATCCCATCTTCCCTCTTTTCTTACTAAACATTTTGGTGAACCTATGTTTTCTGAACATTGCATCTTGTTGACTATTATACATTAGACTTGCATTCATACATATTGTTTTACATCATTTTACATCAATAGATCTTGAAAATTTTTGAAAAAAAAATCATTCTAAGGCTCGCATTAGGTCATAATTTGCATTAATTTCATTACATTTCATCAAATCTCTAATTTTTACATCAAATATGATATAAATTACATAAATTCATAATACTACAATCTTTGCATTGCATTTTCATGTTAAAATTGCCAGGGTTTGATTGAAATTTTGTATTTTTCTCATAACCTAGTGATTTCAAAAACTAGGGTTTGTACCTAAAATCTTGTTTCAAATTTTACTACTCATATTAGGCACTCATTCAAATCTAATTTTGTTTGTAGTGTTGCATTCTTGTGTGTTTTTGCATTCATATCTCAAAAATTTGCACTTACATTTAGCTAATTTCAACAAAAACTAGCATTTTCACTCAATCATCCTTAAAATTACACTTGCATTGAGCATTGTAGGACTTTAAAATCATTTTCAGATCTGAGCTGAGTTTTTTTGCATAAGTCTCCTCTTAATAATAGTGTAGGAAATTTTTCTTCTACCTTATCTTCGTTATAGGATTTATGGGTCTAATAAATTCAATTTCCCATTTGTGAAAAGGTGTTTGTACTAATATAGGAAATGGTGGCATATCATCTAATGTGGTGGGACTTCATATCCTCTAAGACACATCACCCATCCTCACATATTAACTTGTCATCCTTGAACAATGTGGGCCACCATAATCCTGCCAACATCACTTTATTGTTGTTCGCTCATTGGAGTTATGCCCTTCTAATATCCCCTCACGGGCATATCTTAAGATGTTTTCCCATTCATGTTGAAGCACTACTCTCCTTATAATATCACCTCTTCCTATAATATGTAATTCTCCTTCAATTAAGATGTATGATAGTGACCACTGCAATAGTTTATTCCTTTCATTTTTGGAGATGATCTCTAGGAATTGGCCTATGGATAGTAACTGTGCTACTTTAGTGAGCTCCTCTAGTACTACATTTACTCTAAATAAATTTAAGCTACTCAATTCATCATCAAACTCCTAAAAGAGTAACACCATCTACAAATTTTACCTGTATCACTAGCATATTCATCAAGTATTTTAATTGCTTGTGGTTGGTAAAGAAATTTTTTAGTGCATAAACCTTTGTTAGAGCCTTTGTTGTTGCATAATTCATTAAGAAATACTAGAGTTGGAGCCTTTGTTATCTAATTTTTAAGTGTATCAAATTCCTCCTTGAGTTGTTCTATCCATTGAAATGTTTTATAGTTTTCTGACTATTCAAGAGGTGGTAGATTCAAAATTATTTCTACCTTCAATGGGTCTACCATCAAGCCTTGCCTACATATAATGTGACCATGAAATGTTCCAAATGGTATCGCAAATAAACATTTCTTAAGATTGGATGAGATTTAAAAGCTTTTGTAACTTTCTAGCATCATGTGGAGTACTTGTACGTGATCTTTAATCAGTCTGTACTAAATACTACAAGTGCATTTTTCAAGCCAAATGGCATCACCTTGTACATAAAAGACCTCCATTTGGTTACAAATGTTGTTTTAGGTTGATCTTCTTCTTGAAGCCATTGGTGAACGATTAGAGCTCCCTACTAGCTATAAAACTAAGACTTCCTCTGTGAACAAACTACGGAAGGGATCATGGATGCAAGCCTTATTTAAATCCCTAAAGTCAATGCAAATCCTCATCTCACTTTTTTCTTATATTGCACAACCATAGGGCCAATCCATTAGCATCTCCTATCGACTTGATTATATCAGTTGCCAACATATCATCCAAGTTTTCTTTGACTCTTGTCTTCATGTTAGGGTTTAATATATATGTTCTTTCCCTCTTTGGTTTTGTACCTTCTTTTAATTGAATTTTCATCATTCTAGATCCCTCCTTAATGCCTCTACGATTAGTAAATGCGTGGGGAAATATTTCTTCATATTTCTATCAATATTTCCAAAATTTGCATGACTTGTCTCTCTTCAATTGCTACCTTGAGTATTTTCACATACTGAAGGAAAAACAAGATTGCATTCACAGAGGCTTGAAGGATAGCAAAGGTACTTAAGGTTAAACTTTCTCTTGATGCCAAGGTTGATGATTCTATTTATTATGAGGATGTTTGATGCGGAAGATTTAGTTGAAATCTCTCCTCTTGCTAAGTTCGATAAATGTAATAAGTGCAAATGTGATCATGGGGATTCAATAGGCCCTGTGTAATTTTCCCTACCACCTTGTTGTTTTCAATATTGGATGATGCTCTTGTGATTTCTATGATGGTAGGGTCATCATCCAATGCTGGAAAATCCACCAGTAGTGTGATATGTTGTCCAAGGGATCTCTTGAGGTGAGACACATGGGCAAAATTATGAATCCTACTGTATTCCGGTAATTCCAGTTCTCAGATGCAACTTCACCAACTCTCCTCAAGATCTTGTAAGGGAAATCAAAGCGTTGTTTGAGATTTTAAATTCCACTAATTTTGATGGGGGTTTTCCTATAAGGTTTACAATCTTAGAGGAAGGTCATAGCTCCCACTTTAAATGACCTCTGTATGCGGTTTTGATTTATATATATTTTTTGTTGATTCTGAGATTGTTGGAGGTGTTCTTTAAGTGATCTCAATATGTCATAATTATACTTCACTAAGTCACTATCTATTGACACCAGGATATCTATGAATATTGAATAAGTAAAGGTTAATGCATCATAACCATAAAATACAATGGATAGAGACATAGCGATGGACATGTGGTGGGTAGTGTTGTATCATAGTTTCTCAAGTAGCCTTCAACCTAATTATTCACTATTTCTACTTGTCCATCTATTTGTGGATGTTAGCTTGTGGAAAGAATGAGTTTTATCTAGGCCAAATAAAATAATTCTTACAAAAAGGATCTAAACAATCTACTATCTTTATCACTAATGATATTTTTATGTAATCCATTGGCCTAAACACTTCTCTGAATAAGAAATCTACCACCTAATGTGCTTTGAAATATGAAGGAATGAAAAAGAAGTGTGCATACATAGTTAGCCCCTCCATAAAGTGATTGAGAACATCCTTCTTTAGGCCCTTCCATGAAAACCTTTCCCTAATTTTCCTATAGGTCTTGTATAATCTTATGTGATTTTCTAACGATGCATCATGAAAAACCCTTAAAATCTTCTCCTTCATTCAAGATTCTAGAACTAGGAAGATTCTATTTGTATAGAGAATGAGATCATATGCTACTACAAATAAATCTTGTCTCACATCCCCATCTAAGAGATCAATAGAAAATGTATTTTTAACTTATTCTGCCATAATAGAGATCTTCCAATTAGTAGAACTAGTAGTAGAAATAGAGTAGGCTTCCTAGAAAGAGCATGAGCAAAGTTATGTTCTTTTTTTCCTTTCATGTACAATGTAGTTTAGGAAAGGGCCATGCTATGGGGTCTCAGGACAACTTTGAAATAGAATTGGAAGCATCTCAGAGTGGAGGGAGATTATGAGATCATTATTAATTATACGAAGAAGCAAAGTTACATCTCATCTATGTTGTATACTCTTCTTTTAGAGGCTAAGGAACTAGTGAAAAGATTTTAAGATATCTCTTTTGATCATATTAGAAGAGAAGAAAGGGGAACTCAATAGTAGATTTGGTAGCCAATCAAGGAGTAAATTAGAGGATAACCCATGGTAAGACCCATAAGACCTAGAAGGAAAAGTTTCCAAATAAGACCCTTGGACTTGTTAAGGAGTAAAAAGTGTCCACATGTCTTTTTACCTCCTTGTTTGGCTCCTAGGTCCCTTAATTGCATTATATCTTCAAAACTTTTCTCCCGATGCAGAATTGCCCGACACCAAGATGGAATTTGAATGTGGGCCACTTGATTTAGCTTATCCTAGACATAAACAGGACTAAAGGACCTGGGTGGTACTGCCCAGGTCCCTCCCTTTAGGCTGGATCAAATTCAAATTTACTGGTGTGAGCCTTGGGCGTAATTTAATAAAAACCACCTGAAATAACATAAAATAAAATATTAAAATTATATATATATATATATATATATATATATATATATATATATATATATATATATTCTATACATTTAGTTCTCCTCAATTTTTTTCCAGCTTCTTATGTTAAATTGAAGACCAAATTCCTTGTATTAAACTCAATAAACTAACATTGGGGGTGATTTTGTTGAAAAATTATTGCTCAAACCAAGAGCTGATGTTAAAGAGTTATGCCTAGTATGTAATATAAGGAACCCTAAAGTCAATAACATCATACAGACGAACACTCATTTTCATTTTTTATTTATGCCTGCAAAAATATCATACATGACGTCCCTCCATTGATGCATTAAATACTGCTCCTTCAATGTGCTGCTCTTTATTTTCTTGACTTTTGTATTCATTTTTTTATCCCTTTTTTTTGCACTCTTATTATTTTTTATTGCTATTTGTAGAGTAACGATCTTCTTGATATTTTTGTCCAAGAAAGATAAGGGGCTGAGCACCACCAAGGGTTTTCAATGTTTAGTTAGACTTCCCTTTTGCTCAAAAGGAATGGGGAAGGTCTACATGCAAGCTTCTATTAGGTATTTTAGGTTTGAGTACTTACTTTTTTAAAACTCAACATTTTGGTTCACTAAGACTGGGATTAGTATAAAGCTAAGAGCTTGGCTTCAATTTAAACTTATTGGTAAATTTCAAGAGGAATGATTGGTGATAAAGATGATCATAAAGAATCTTAAAGGCTCAACCTATATCTAAGCAAACTTAGACTCCTTAGATAAAAATCAAAAAGAGCATGTCACTCACTAATGCATGGTGGAACAAAATGAAGAATGCAAATTTTGTTTTTTCTTTATTCAAATTTTGTACTTTTTTATAGATTTTTTGGATTTTGACATTTTATGATTTTATGGAGTTTCTAGATACTTAAGTCTTCACCTTCCATTGTGCATAAGAGGTAAGCATCATTTTTTACATCTTCCTTAACTGCGTGTGGACTTATATAATTTGGTCTAAACTTCACTTGGAAGTATTTGCAAGGACACACAAAGACTTGGTATAAAAATGTCTTTGAACTCAGTGAGAAGTTTTGTGCACTCATATATTTCATTGTTTGATAATTTGCCCCTAGCCTTGTCATTTTTTGTTCTTGTAAAGTTTCATCAGTTTTGAAATTTTGTGGGGCAATTTGAATTGATGATGACATTTAATCATCTTCTATTCACATTTTCCATATGTGGGGTTGGTCATATTGCCACATGATTCTCTTTACCTGCATGTGGACTTTACTATTCCATGGATTTCATATTTCACCAACCATATGTATGCCTTGGCTATGGCGACCACCAAGGGTTGCACATCGGCACCCCACCTAGTAGGCACCAAGTTGAAGTAAACAAAGTGAGGCAAAGTTGTGGAAGTTTGGATGCTTAATAATCGTATACCAATGCATCAAGAGATTTGTCCATGTCACCAATATTATATTTTTTATCTTTATTTCCATTTCTTAACACAAACTAACTTCATGTTGTCATAAATATATACCTTTCAAACAAGAGCAAGCATGCCTTTATGATATAATTCCAATAATTTTTTATTCTAATGTGTAGGAACAAAAAAAAAAACAAGAAAAAAACTCATTGGAGGCTCATTTGGCAGAAGCAAAGGAAACTGGGGATCACATTCCAAATAAAATTTAAGTTGTTACAAAACATGTTTTCAATTGATTATAAACAAATATGTAAAACAAGCATTTCATATGCATTTCAAAACTATATTTCAAAATTTTAAATTAAATAGCACTTTGGGACATTTGTTTCTTACAATTATTAAAATAATATAACAAATAAAAGTAATACTATAAAAATAATATTCTATACACCAAAAAAAAATAAAAAATTAATGCACGTATTTTAAATATTACTTTATAAAATAAAAATAATGTATCTTCTATGCACAAATTGAATTATACTATGTAACATTGTAATTGCATATAATATTCTATTGGCCTAACCCTTGCACCTTCAATTGGTTGAGTCAAACAATTTTCTTATGACAATTATCCATTCAAAGGTGCCCTTAAAATACTATGACATATCTTAGTATAAGTAAAATTATATATAAACCAAATATAAAATTTGACAGTTTGTCCAAAATCTCTCCTTTCATGTGATACATCTTTTTAAAATGTTGATTGTAATTTACAGAAAAAATGCCTTAATAGAACCATACGACCATCAAATTTAAGCCTTGGGCCTAACAATTGCACCTCCTTTGGTTGCAAGTGCTAGTAATACTATTATTGATATATGGTTAGGACTAAGAAGTAGGATTTCATGTACTCTGTCATTTCTTTTTTAAGGGATTACTCCAACTGTGGTGAGTTTCTATTTTAATATTGGAAAAAATCTAATTTGAGAGTGCTTCTGGATTCAACTATGTATGTTTTTGTTTCAACGTTTTGAATCATACTCAATGATCCGTCATCAGGAAGAGGAGAGTTGAAGATTAGATGGTAGAATTGAGCTTTATAAAGTAGTTAAAGTAAGAAATGAATGAAAAATGAAGGGCATGAGGTGAGGAGAGAAAAATAAAAATAAAACAAAAAACAAGAGAGGAGAAAGATATGAGAAAATTAGTGATAAAAACAGGGCATTGGAGCAACCATACAAACACACAAACCAAGAAAAGCTAAAATTTTAAAATTACTAATACTAATACAAGTACAAATATATAAATACATACAGAAGCACATGTAAATGCATATAAGAAAATATTTAATTTAAACCTATAAATACATATATCCCCACACCCCAAGTATAATATACTATATTAAAAAGACAAATAAATGGAAAAACAACTAAATAAAACAAACCTTTAGTAGGCATGAGTTTTCCACAATCCATGAATTAAGTATAGAGAGTGCTTCTGGATTAAACTGTGTATGCTTTTGCAAAACAAACCTTTGTAAAACAATTAAAGTCAAGACCTAAATATACATAAAATAATAAGGGATGAGGAAAAAAGGCGCAAACACATTTATATACATGAACAACCAAATGTATAAAATTTGCAAACAAGTGAAAGAAGCAAACAAGAAAACAAAAAGATAAGACCCCTATCTACTGCATTAGGCAAAACCAAACCTATAAAAAGGAGAACGCCACGACTAAGAATGAAAATTTTAATCCAGCATAAACAAAAAATGCCCACACACATATTAACCTAGACATAACAACAAAAATAAATCAGATGATATATAATACAAATAGAAAAATAAACAAATACACAACAAAAATGTATGTAGATATATGATACAATATTAATTATATTATATGTATAAATATATTGTATAGAAAACCAAAACAAATAAAAATATACAAGTGTAGGTATATATATATAAATTTATGTATGAAGTGTATACAAATACCTCTACCTATATATAAATGTAAGTAACGGTGTGTATATATATGTGTGGAGGTTAGGGTTAGGTTTTGTGCGTGATGAGCGAGTGAAGAAGAGGAAGGAGGTGAGGGTGGCAAAGGGAAGGTTAGGGTTAGGTTTTGATGGCAGAGGGAAAAGCTATCGTTGCAAGCTTGACGTTATACCTATTGCAGGGCCAAACATTTTTACAAGCAGCGGAGTGCGGTGGATATGTCAGTGTTTCGAAAGTGTTACGCCATCATCTGCAACAAACAGAATGGCCGCGAATGTCGTAGCAGAAATGGAGGCTGCAGATAGATGGCGTTATGCTTTTGAAACAGGACATATCCACGGCCCCACGCTGCTCCTATTCCTTCGTTGCCCTTTAATAAGAGCAATGCCTACAACAAATGACCTTCACGCTCATGCGGTGGAATATGTCTCAATCTCAAATTGATGCGTCCAACACTTCAATCTTGTTAAATCAGGTTTTGTTTTGTCAGAAAATTTGCTTAAATTTCTATATTTTAAGACTAGCTGAAAATGTGGTCACTTGCACTAAATTTTCTGACCCTCCATGGAAGGTATGTTGGAGAGGTGGGTTCTTTGCCTTTTTTCGTTTTTGTATATGCATCACACACCCACATTACAACAATGTTCCTATCTAGTATGTTTTACTGTGACTGAATCAGATTTTCAGTTGTTAATATTGATAGCCAACTTGGATGAACCTCTGGAGATCCCTGTGTTGTATGATTGGGTTATGTTGTTGGTCTCTATCACAGGTGATATTTGGATCATGAAAGGTGAAGGTATTCAATTTAGACTCCAATGCATGCAACGTGTATTAACACAGTGCTTGTTTTGTATGTAGTCTAGGACTGCAGGAATTTTGGTGGACTTCTTAGAGCCATTTTCTGTATATGACAATGTCAGATGGGTGTTATTATCACCCACATTTTATAAATAGCCAATTACGTAATTGTAACTGTTAAAGTTTTAATCATCTAGCACATTCCTACAAAGGTTCAAAAATTTATCCTGGCAAATATTGGTGTCATATCAAACATTGTAGTTCTGTCTACTGTTTGCTTTGCAGCTGTGTTTGTGTTTTCTTTTGTTTGTTTTCTGAGACAATGGTTGACACAGTTAGTGGGTTTGTGTTTGAGCCCTAAGTTGGTTGGATCCCTTGCTGGAGAATTTAGCCCCAACCTTTGGACTTGGTGTCATTATAAGCACGCGTTAGCATTTGAGCCCTAAGCCTACATATTCAAAATATTAAGTAGATGGCATACCACTCTACGTTCAATTCAGTTCATAAAGAATCTCAACCTACAACTTCAATATGGGTTCTGGCCACGGGAAAGTTTAGGGGCTCTTCATCCCTAAATAGGGATTGTTTTGGTAATCTTTGTCCCAAATCAATAGTCCAATCAGTAAACATTATGTATAAACTTCCTCTAGATTTAAAATTTTAGTAAAAGTTCTTAGCCAATTTGTTGCAAGTTTGCATGAATTCATTGGAATTTTTTAATCATTGTTATCTTATCTATGTAATATATGTTTTGATGATTTTCCAACTAATGAAAATTATGTCTAATATGGGATTTTATATAATCCTCTTTGGATTTAATCCAATTGTAAATTGTACTCAATATTTAGGAACCAGTTACCTTTACAATTGCTTACAATTGTTTCCTTTTGACATTGCTGGTGATTCATCTCACTTGAGTTGCCTTTGTTGACTAGCATAACATTTTTTTTGTGTGTGTATTTTGATATAGAAATTTTTGTGGGTATGATAGGTTAGGTTGGAACAAAAGAATGTATGGTGCTAAGCATTTTATCTATTTTCAAGAACTAAAGTGTCTTATCTGAAAATATTCAACATTGTGGTTTGTGCATTTGGATGGATAATCTAGATACTATCTTAGACCTATGTAAATATAGGTCTAAAATGGTAGAAAGGAGAGAAAAAGTCTCCTCGTGAGATTTTGAAGCAATAAAATGTAAAAACTAAGTTCTATGACAACATCAAGACAATGGTTGCTTCATTTCACTTCACTTCACAGGCTCTTTCATTCCTCGTCTATCCAAATTGCCAAGGCTGACATATTTCTTTAGTTTTGGTGAAGTAAGATTTCTTTATGCTTTTGGATTGGATTTTGAAGAGTTAGTATCTATCACTACTTTATTAGATCAACTTGGTGACACGAGGTACACATGTTGACCTTTTGATCTTGTGCATGTTGTAGCATAGAAAATACCCTATAATTTACAAGTGTAGCTTTTTATTGAACCTTTTCTTGTTTGTAATTTGTAAGATTTTCATTTGGTGAATAAAATGAAAGCCAATGATACCATTCATTATTTCTCATATTTTTAGACTTCAAATCATAAATTATTAGTAGAAACCCAAATTCATGGAAATGCAATCAAGACTTCAATGAAACCATAGCCAACCCCCACTCAATCACACCCTCCTAGGCCTCTAGAAACCATTTCCCCAAATGACACAAACACTTGACACCATTAAAACACAATGGTCACACATCACATTCACTTTCCAATGCACATCATAAACCAAGATCTCAAAAATGCAACATATGGTCTGATGCACTAATAATGGGTCTTAAAGAATGCAACATTAATTCCAATCATGGTCAATCATCCAACAAACATAAAGTGAATCTATCTCAACAATGCAGAACAATATTATTCTAACTACTAGTAGCAATTACTAATATGATCAAATGATATAAGTGTCCATGAGTATCAATATTTTAACTAATAATTCTCAAGACTTATTTTAATTTTATTTAATTAAAATAATTGCGAACAACATGCAAATGAATACAAATTAAACACAACAATTATTTACACTATTTACACTTATGTAGATTTCATTTATAATCTAAACAATTTTATAAATACTATTAAATATAACTATATAAGCAAGGCTAAAAGCCTATAATATTAGAATGCTATAAATATCTTACACTAGTTAGAATCACAAGATACAAAACCCGAAGCTACAATGAAAGAACCTTGTTCTAAGTTTAGCTTGAGAGGAAAGAAATATAGAAAAACAAAACATTCCTATAGATCTAATATCTTCATCAAATCTACCACACTTTTAACCACATGAATATGATAGGATCAGCACAAAATGAATTTATTGAGAAGGCTTTAGAAGCTACCAACAATGCAAAATGTGAAAGCATAGACAGGGCACATAGAATGATTGGTAGAATGCCTCAAAGAGAGTCATGTGATGGAAAGCAATGATCATAGGATATGCACAAAATGAATTTGTTGAAAAATCTCAAAAGAACCTAGTTTGAAAATATAGAGTTATTGGTTGCACAACTAATTATTTTAACATAGACGAAATGGTTGAGAGGTAGACAGTCACAAAATATTCATATCTCAAAAATGACAAACTGGGTATGACTAATTTTTGCATATGATTTAGATATTTGGGTCATGCGCCATATATAAAACAATTAGAAAAACTCAGTTCTTAAAATAAAGTTATGGCTAACGCAACAGATTGCTAAAACAGAGACGAAATGGGTGAGAGGTAGACAGTCACAAAATATTCATATCTCAAAAATGAGAAACTGGGTATCACTAATTTTTTGATATGATTTAGGTATTCAAGTTGTACACCATGTTTAAAACAATTAGAGAAACCCAGTTTGTAAAAATAAAGTCATGGCTAACACAGTAGACTACTAAAACAGAGACGAAATGGGTGAGAGGTAGACAGTCAAAAAATATTCATATCTCAAAAATGAAAAACTAGGTATGGCTGATCTTCGGATATGATTTAGATATCCAGGTCGTACACCATATATCAAAAAATTAAAGAAACCCAGTTTGCAAAAATAAGGTTAGGGCTAACGCAATAGATCGGGTTCAGAAAATGTAGAAGAAAATTCACAGAATATTTCACTAAATCTAATGCAACAATAAATCAGTTTCATATCTCAGTCCATACTTGGAATATTGGTTCAATCACATCTTCACAAATTTCCTAGCTCGCATCCATTTTTCCCCAAGTCTGTTCTTCTGGAAACTATGGTTATGGTGCCAAAAGAAAAATGAAAACTTCCTGAGAGAGAGAGAGATCTCCAAAACATAAAACATATCCTCCATTTGAAATGCACGCTCCTCCTCAAATTATGTCTTGAGATTTCAAAAATAAAGTTGAGCATGCATAACCACCCCCATAATTTCTTCTAGAAGATTCTCTTTTTTTTACTTTCTTACAATTTGCTATTTTTAACCAAACAATAATATTATTGTTTGTTGTAATGGGACCTTATGTCATCTTCGTTCAACAGTTTCCATTGGGATTAAGGCACGCTCAGACCTGTCAATTCAAGTGGAGTTGATGCCTCATACCTGCAACCTACAGCAACCAAGAAATGGTCGAACATATAGATGTATATATAATCATACAATCAAACACACCGTGAAAGGAAATCGTAGCATAGCAGGGTACTCACGCATGAGTAATGCGACACTGTTCCTCTCACAAACACACGTCAAACAAATAACCACATCATGCATAATAATTAGTATCTGATTGACTAGATAAGAAACATCATCAGATAATCATGTGATGCACATAATAAGATTGATCAACATAATCAATTAAGTCCATAAAGTTGTCATAACATATTCATAACTTAAGTAAATATCAGTGTTGCAACAAAGATTATCAATAAAACATACTAACTGTCATATGAAACAACATGAGGATAATCAGGAATGTCACCAACATGAATGTAGTATCTACCAACATCATATAATATACAACATCAACTGTCTGACATACCCTAAATATTCCTATTATTTTACCTTCACTTTCATGCTCCTTAGCCAGACCACCTGCACATCCAAGGTGAGAATGGAGGGGCACTACACCCACCTTAAAGTGATCGCCCCTGCTTTCCGGTAGTAATCACATTTAAGGTAAGGTTGAAAACACATGAGGGAACAAGAGCTTTCGCAAAGCCCATGCCCCAAAGTGAGACATGCTTACAATTGCCAAATTATTCCCAACAATCACAATAGAAACACATCAATATCATTTGTTAAGAACCATTAATCAACAATATGCATGTATACGAATGATCACGAAGATCAACACAAACTTCGGTTAGAGAATCTAAGCTAAAATAACAATCAAATCAATATAGAAATAAGGCAACATGTCTTTCAAACAAACTAAGGCTATACTTACGAATTCGGAACCGAGTATAGCCGTGAGGTTATACTTCAGTTATCTCATAACCGAGTGTAACTACAAGGTGAGACAAAAGCATTCCAAAGTGCATAGCAACATATTTAGAGTATTGCAAAGGTTTGTTACAACAATTTCACAACACAATACATGATCACATCATGACAAGAAGTGATTCTACTAGTCAAACGTCAATAAAAAATTATCCCTCTCTTCATATATGGACTAGGTCCATTTTCTTGTTTTCTTGTTTTAGGGATGCACGATCCTTATCAGAAGTGTATATTTGTTGTCATCATCCGTTGACTAATAGAGCCACAAATACAACAGAAGAATGAAATCATGAAAAATGAGAGAGGAGACAAAAGTGACACAGGACCACAATGTGGAAGGATGCCCCCAAATCACCCTCCACAACATTATGCCCCCAAGGCACCACAAACAACAATTGCAACAAGAGAAGTGTACAAGAATAGAGAAACAAATAGAAGGAATGTCACAGCATATGCGGTCCCCTTGTATCCTTCACCTTACAAGAGTATCAAGGGTCATCCAAGGAGACCTAAACAAACATTTAACACCACACATGAGAACACAACACAACAACATATATATACCTAAGAGGAGGCCAAACTTGCGAGCATCTTGGAGAGTTGCTCCATCAAATGTGGTGGAATGGGTGAGAAATTCATACCTGCAGTCACGTGGTGCTTGATTCACAAGATTTTGTATGTTTGAAATCTTTTGATGCCTGTGGGGAGGTGAATCATTACCTTTTTCTATAGACTTTGATGACTCCTGCATTGTTCTTTTTCTTTCTTTGTTTAAGCATTCTCCTACATGGATAACTTTTTCAGGGTTATCCTTCTCCATCAAGACGTCAACAATCTTTTTATTAAGTAAAGTACTGTGGTCGAGGAGATTAGAGGAGGATGATGATTTCGTGGGATCTTTGTTAGATGCCAAGGTATCATTTGATGAATAAGTGTTTCTCTCAAAATATGCTTCTACATTTAAACAATAGGAAAAACCACGATTGTAATGATAACGGGGCCAATTGTCATAAGCTCCCATGAATTCGGCTAATGTTTCATATGTTGAAAAAGTATCTAATGGGACATTTCCTAGTGGATGGTCTATGTCTATCATCTCAGGATATATTGAATTGATTGTTGGACTTGTTGATATTGTGTTAACATTAAGAGTAGGATGATGGTAAGCTTTGGTAGGCTTCAAAGGATAGTATCCAATACTAGCTGAAGAGCTATGTGTAACAACTTCTAAGGGTACTTTGATTCCTTGCTGTTTTATGCCACAACCATTACCTACGTAGTTACAATTTTTGTAAAGGATTTGAAATCCATGACCATAGAGAGACACCATCTCTTTATAAGAAGGTGAGGCCTCATATGTCTCATATTTTGTAGTGTAAATAAGAGTATTGTCTTTATTTGAAACACACTGTGTATTTCAACCCGCAATTTTCTTCATCAACATTCTACTATGTAAAGTATTTGTTCTTTTAATGTACAAATCCTAACATTTAAGAGAGAAAAATATGAACAACAACAATGATAAGGGTGAAAGCAAGAAGATGAGTATAGATTTCGTGGAAGTGTTCCGCATATGGAAAATTTTGGTTGGAACGAGAGCTCGAGCCTAAACAGGTGCCCATTTAGAAACGGGCACCCATTATGAAATGGATGCTAGTAAATGGAATGGGTACGTACCCATTTGAAAACAGGTACTCATTTTTGAAAAGTATATATATATTTTTTAAAATAGGCATGTGGCTTCATTTTAACAGCCATAGGCCGTGAAACAGTAGGAGAGGAGATACCAAGAATGGGTACCCACATCACCTGACCCCACCGCCTACCTCCAAAACCTCCTCACCTCCTCCAGATTGGCTATCAGCTGTCCCAAGTTGGTTGCCCATAATTTTCTATTGTTTTTCATTGTTTTTTTTTTTTTTGTTGCTTTTTATTATTTTTCACAATCTTAAATTATAAATGTTAAACCCTAAAATAAAAACACTAAACCCTAATTCATAAACCGTAAGCCCTAATTCATAAACACTAAACCCTATTTCATAAACTACCTAGGTCTTATAGAACTTCTAGGGTTTCTTTTATATAAGCTTAACAATAAATCTTTAGCAATGATATTTCAAAATCATTTGAAATTTCTATATAGACCTCAAGAACTACTTATACACTATAGCCATGTTCTTAGTCTTCATGGATTTCAATGTTCATGATGAGTCACATAGTCCTAAAACCATTTGTAAAACTCTTTTCATGAGGGCTTAGAACATACAAACACCTTCTATATATTAAATTTGATGGACACTTGTATAAGAATATAAAATTTAGACAATTGTCATAGGTTAGTCCTATGGGTTAAAGAGTCAAGGAGCTATGAGAATGCCCACATTCATATGACATAAGGTATAATAGAAACTTATCAAGTTTTAAGGATTGTCATACCTACCACTAAGAATGTCAAAGTTACCCTAGGAAAACAACTAACTCATATCACTTCATAACATTTTATCAAGTTTAAGGATTGTCATAACAACCACTAAGAATGTCAAATTTACCCTAGGAAAACAACTAACTCATGTCACTTGATAACCTAGAGGGTTGTTATCTAAGGTCAATTAGGATCACTTAACAAATGTCAAGACCCAAATCATCTAATAGGATTGTCATTAGGATGGGGAACAAAGAAGATAGTCATAACATGATTAGGTAGTTACCAAGGTCCTAACAAAGTTCATTGCACCATAATCTAAATCTTAACTGCCTCAACATTTATATGACCTAGAAGGACTGTCACATCTAGCAAATCTAATCTCTTGTCCTTGCTATGGACTATTATGCATGATCATCCAAAGTGGTTGTCACTAGAAGAACAGGACCATAGGACTACCACAATAAGGATATAGTTGTGTTGCTCACAACAAGAGAGGACAATCATCCAAAACTAAGAAGAGAAGAAAATTAACAATTAAGAGACTATCATTAACGGTTGTCATGAGCATGTTAATGGACAATTAGTTTTCATATTAGTCATAACACTATCCTATTATTTACACAAAAGAAGATATAGCAATGAGAGGATAGTCATTGGAAAACCTATCTCAGTCCTAGAGTCAAGCACAGTCCCATCACACCACTAGATCTACCCCTTCCAAGGGACAAGCATTTCAACCATACAATCGAAAGAAAATGATATGTATCCTACAAACACAATCATTTGGTCATGTTGTAATCCTCTCTCCAAACTATGCAGGATCAGAATGGTGTTTGGATGAGCTCCACCTGGTGTCTGGTAGGTGAAATCAGCAGGTGAGACTACTCCTTAGACAGTGCAAGACGACTGAACAGATCTCACCCATTCATTTTATTCCTTGTTTTTCTCACTCTTTCACCATTTCTTCACATGCGTTGTTCTCCTTCCAGCTATTTTTTTGGTGGGTACTCTCCTGAGGTGCCAAAATGGCTAGAAATGTTGTCTCGTGCAATAAAAAAATCACGCTACAAAATTTTCTAAACTCGTCGGTTGTTCTCATGCCGGGGAAAATACCGTGTCAGAAAAATAAATATAGGGAATGTAATTTTTTGGTATGTGTTTTGGAACACAAAAGAGAGTGATATATTTTGCAAAGCCCCATTAAGAATGTTTTGGGAATTTTGTACTGCAGTATTGTATTGGTACATTCTCCTTATTAAAAACTCCCTTAATATTATCACCTAAAATTTTGAATTTGGATTAGTTACTTTCCACCTACATTAAATGTTATCAATAACTATGTAATAGAACTAATAGCATTTAAAATCATTTTAGACATGCAAATGATGATTAATTATCACCTTTCCAATTAGAAGTGTTTATGTTGACACTAGAGTTTGCAACACTCATAGCCTTATAGCAACTAAAAAGGTTTCACAAAACAAAGAGAACTAGAAACGACTAAAATCATTATCATAAATAAAACATAAATTAAAATAAAATAAAAACATCAATATATCATCACCATGAATGGTCATGTCCTTTGTGCGAACTCCAATTCCTTTTGAGAGATGAGTATCACAATTCATTGAAGTCTTGATTGTATTTCCATGAATTTGGGTTTCTACTAATAATTTATGATTCGAAGTCTAAAAATATGAGAAATAATGAATTGTATCATTGGCTTTCATTTAATTCACCAAATGAAAATCTTACAAATTACAAACAAGAAAAGGTTCAATAAAAGATACACTTTCAAATTATAGGGTATTTTCTATGCTACAGCACGCACAAAACCAAAAGGTCAACATGTATACCTCGTGTCACCAAGTTGATCTAATAAAGTAGTGATAGATACTAACTCTTCAAAATCCAATCCAAAAGCATAAAGAAATCTTGCTTCACCAAAACTAAAGAAATATGTGAGCCTTGGCAATTCAGATAAAGACAAGAGGAATGAAAGAGCCTCTAAAGTGAAGTGAAATGAAGCAACCATTGCCTTGAAGTTGTCATAGAACTTAGTTTTTACATTTATTGCTTCACAATTTTCTGAGGAGACTTTTTCTCTCCTTTCTATCATTTTAGACCTATATTTACATGGGTCTAAGATAGTGTCTAGATTATCAATCCAAATGCACAAACCACAATGTTGAATATTTTCATATAAGACACTCTAGTTCTTGTAAATAGATAAAATGCTTATCACCATACATTCTTGTGTTCCAACCTAACCTATTATACCTACAAAAATCTCTATATCAAAAAACACACAAAATAAAAAATGTTATGCTAGTCAACAAAGGCAACTCAAGTGAGATGAATCACGAGCAATATCAAAGGGAAACAATTGTAAGCAATTGTAAAGGTGACTGGTTCCTAAATATTGAGTACAATTTACACTTGGATTGAATCCAAAGGGAATTATATAAAATCAAATATTAGACATAATTTTCATTAGTTGGAAAATCATCAAAACATGTATTACATAGATAATGTAACAATGATTAAAAAAAATCCAATCAATCCAGACGAGCTTCAACAAATTGGCTCAAAACTTTTACTGAAATTTTAAATTTAAAGGAAGTTTATACATAATGTTTACTGATTGGGCTATTGATTTGGAATAAAGATTACCAAAACAATCCCTATTTAGGGATGAAGAGACCCTAAACTTTCCCGTGGCCAGAACCCATATTGAAGTTGTAGGTTAAGTTTCTTTAAGAACTGAATTGAGCATAGAGTGGTATGCCATCTAAATATTTTGAAAATGTAGGCTTAGGGCTCAAATGCTAACCCGTGCTTATAATGACACCCAAATCCAAAGGTTGGGGTTAAATTCTCCAGCAAGGGATCCAACCAACTTAGGGCTCAAACACAAACCCACTAACTGTGTCAACCATCGTCTCGGAAAACAAACAAAAGAAAACACAAACACAGCTGCAAAGCAAACAGTAGACAGCTGCAAAGCAAATATGATATCAATATTTGCCAGGATAAATTTTTGAACCTTGGTAGGAATGTGCTAGATGATTAAAACTTTAACAGTCACAATTACGTAATTGGCTATTTATAAAATATGGGTGATAATAACACCCATCTGACATTGTCATATACAGAAAATGGCTCTAAGAAGTCCACCAAAATTCCTGCAGTCCTAGACTACATACAAAACAAGCACCGTGTTAATACATGTTGCATGCATTGCAGTCAAAATTGAATACCTTCATCTTTCATGATCCAAATATTACCTGTGATAGAGAGACCAACAACATAACCAAATCATACAACACAGGGACCTCCAGAGGTTCATCCAAGTTGGCTATCAATATTAACTACTGAAAATCTGATTCAGTCACGGTAAAATATACTTGATAGGAACATTGTTGTAATGTGGGTGTGCGATGCATATACAAAAACGAGGAAAGGCAAAGAACCCACGTCTCCAACCTCCATTCCATGGAGGGTCAGAAAATTTAGTGCAAGTGACCACATTTTTAGCTAGTCTTAAAATATAGAAATTTAAGCAAATTTTCTGACAAAACAAAACCTGATTTAACAAGATTGAAATGTCGGACGCATGAGTTTGAGATTGAGACATATTCCACCGCATGAGCGTGAAGGTCATTTGTTGAAGGCATTGCTCTCATTAAAGGGCAACGAAGGAATAGGAGCAGCGTGGGGCCGTGGATATGTCGTGTTTCAAAACCGTAACGCCATCGATCTGCAGCCTCCATTTCTGCTACGACATTCGCGGCCATTCTGTTTGTTGCAGATGATGGCGAAACACTTTCAAAACACTGACATATCCACCGCACTCCGCTGCTTGTAAAAATGTTTGGCCCTGCAATAGGTATAACATCAAGTTTGCAACGATAGCTTTTCCCTCTGCCATCAAAACCTAACCCTAATGCTACCGTCCCCTCCTTCCTCTTCTCCACTCGCTCATCACGCACAAAACCTAACCCTAACCTCCACACATATATATATATACACGTGGACACACTTAATACATTTGTATTTTTTTATTTGTTTTGGTTTTCTATGCGATATATGTATACATATAATATAATTAATATTGTATCATACATCTACATACATTTTTGTTGTGTATTTGTTTATTTTTCTGTTTATTGTTTTCTTTTCATTTTGTAGGGTGCACTCCTCTCACACACATATGTATATCTATATATATTTATGTATTAGTTCTTTATAGACTTAATACTTATATTAATAAATACTAGTATAGGTGTGTATTTTTAGTTTCTGCCAAAGAAACTATAGGCGAGGCATGTTCCTAACTAGGTATTAATAATTCTTGAGAACTAAATATATTTTTCTATTTAAAAAATATTTACCTATTGCTATTGTATAGATGCAAATATTTTAACAAAACATATTTGAAAAATTATTTTTATTCAATCTAATTGGCAGAAAACTTTCACCCGATAAGGGCAATTATTGCGGATTATCAACGTTTAAATTATAAAGTTTTGTATGAATACTGGAAATAATTTCATGCATTGCTTTCATTTTCTCAAAAATTGTGCAAATATAACATATGCGTTAAACTCCTTAGGCAACCATTCTTCATATTTTTTTATGTTCTTGATACCCAAACATTGCAGAATCTAAGGCCATGACTATTTTCAAATGAATTTGTTTTGTTTATAGGCTGCTATTCCACTTGAAGTTGTGCAAATATTGTTGGCAAAAAAGTCAGCGTCCCCCTTCGGGATTCGTGACATGGCTTAACGGCCTCCCGTTGGTCTTTATCTGGGATGGTAGTAGTTTCCTAAGAGGTGCGCCTTTTGGGAGAAACGGCCAGCTCAACTCCCTACAAGTGGTAGCAGAGCTGGGTCACGGGTTCGAATCCCCTCGGGTAACGCTGAGGGGGGGATTGTTGGCAAAATAGTCAGCATCCCCCTTCGAGATTCGTGACATGGCTTAACCGCCTCTCGTTGGTCTTTATCTGGGATTGTAGCAGTTTCCTGAGAGGTGCGCCTTTTCGGAGAAATGGCCAGCTCAACTCCCTACAAACGTGAATATAACGAAAAAACCCATTGAGCTTGACCAAATAAGAGGAAAAAAGTATGCTCATATCTGTCATTACATTATCTACCATCTTTTCAGATAATGCATTTAGGGCATATGTTTATCGGGCTTCATGCCTATAATACTTATTTTTTCTTCTATTTTACTTAATGGAATTCTAATTCTAGCTATTCTTCCATGCATAGAAGGATTTTCCTTTCATGTTTCCTTTAGATTCTAATGGGATGAGAATATTATTTTTTGGCCTCTGCCTATGTTTCTACCAAACTTTGTATGTATCATATTGTTTTCTGGAAACACATTTCTTATTGGTGTTTATTCCATTTCTAAAGTTTTTTCTGGATGTTTTCTCTAGCTCTGAGATGAGCTAAAAGGAACTATTACCATTAACAAAACTGATAATATACACATCATTTTGTTTTATGGATATCTTTATATTTTTTTAATTTTCTCCGACACTCAATAGTAATTCAAGTTGGCTTTTTGCTATTCTTGTTGAATGCAAAAATCTAGTAAGCCAAGCTAGCAACTCTATTTGCAGAAATGGTCTATATTTTGAAGCTATTTTATCATTCTACTATTTCTTTTAGAGGCATTTTTAAAAAGATCGTGAAATTTCTATTAGTTAAATTTAAGCAAACTATTTTTTGACGTTTATTTAAAAATTTACCCTAACGTAACTATTGTTAATATGTCCATAAAATGTACAACCTTTTAAAATTTATTTAAAATCAGGTTTTTCTTTTACCCTAACCTATAATGCACAATCTAAATAGCTCATATTTTCACATTACTTTAAACTTAAGTTTTACCCTAACCTGTAATGCACAAACTAAATAGCTAATTTATTCAAATTTATTTTCGAGTTACAGCTTTAAACCTAGTAACATAAATATGGTTGAATTATGAATAAAATGCAAAATCGAAACCACTATCTATTTCACATTTACTTTAAAATTTTACCCTAAGGCCCATATTTCTAAATTGCCAATAAAATGAACAAATTGTAGAGATATTTTAACATTTAACTTTAAATTTTTGTTCTAAATTTTTATCTTCCAAGTAAATATTATTAAATTATCCATAAAATGCAAAATCTAAACCACTATGTATTTCTCATTTACTTTAAAATTTTACCTTACTATAAATATTCCTAGATTTTCATCAATAAAATTTTACCCAAATATAAATATTTCAAAAATTTCAATAAAATACACAAACTAAATAGATAATCTTTTCACATTTACTTTTAATTATAATTTTAATCCCAAAAAATAAATTTAATTAAATTATTAACAAAATGCAACACCTAAACCACTGTTTTTTTAATTATCTATAAAATGTACAACCTGAACATCTGATCTTTAAGCTTTACTTTAAAATTACAGTTTTAACCCTAACATAAAAACACGTTAAACTTTTTTCATATTTTCTTTTTCATCTTACCCTAACACAAATATTGTTAAATTAACCATAAAATGCACAATCTAAACATATTTATTAAAATTTCCAAAACTACAATTTGAGTCATTTTGTGAAAATTATGGTATTAAGGTGCAAAGAACAGTTCCTTATACTCTTCAACAAAATGGGGGGATGAACAAATGAATAGAACTATTTTAGAAATGGGGTTTGGTTGTTTCTTGTGCTGCATATATTGTGAATAGAATTTCTACTAAAGCCCTCCCAAATATCACCCCTGAAGAAGCTTGGAGTGATAGAATGCCCCACATTAGGTATTTTAAAGTATTTGGATGCATTGCTTGGGCACACGTTCTTGATGAAAAGAGGAAAAAGTTAGAACCAAAGAGTCATAAGTGTTTGTTTGTGGGTTATAGTGAAGAATCAAAGGCTTATAGGTTATATGATTTGACAACAAGAGATGTAAAGTTTGATGAGCTTTCGCAACTTATTCCCACTTCCTCTCACTCTACAATAGCAAATGTTTCTAATTTTTTAGATTTTTTAGAAAGAAATGAAGCCAATATTGATGAGGATGAAGTGAGCACTACTGATGATGATAATACTATTGAAAATGAAACTACTAATGCTTGTAATCAGCCATTTTTTGCAGGTAGTGATGATGAAGAAGGTGACATTTCAGCTAGACAAAAGACAAGGAGTGTTGAAGAAATATATAGACAAGGCTCAAAGATCCAAGGAGGGAATGGTAGTGCTCTCATGGCCAAAGTATTACAAGTAAATGACCCAATCTCATATGAGCAAGCTAGATGAAAGAAAGAATGGGAGAAATCCATAAAAGAGGAATATGATGCATTGATAGAGAATAACACTTGGGAACTTGTACCCCGTCCCCAAGGTAAGAATGTTATTGGTTGCAAATGGGTTTACAAAACAAAATTTAAATCAGATGGTGCTATAGAAAAATTCAAGGCTAGATTGGTTGCTAAGGGGATCAATCAAAAAGAGGGTGTTGATTATGAAGAAACATTTTCTCCTGTCATTAAAGTGAACATAGTTAGAATTATTCTTTCTTTGGCTACAATTCTTGGGTGACATATTCATCAAATGGATGTCAAAAAAACTTTCTTAAATGGAGATTTATATGAAGAAATATATATGGATCAACCACCAGGTTTTATAGATCAGCAACATCCTAATCTTGTTTGCAGATTAAAGAAGTCACTTAATAGTCTTAAACAAGCGCCATGAGCATGGAACGAGAAGATTGACAGGTATTTTCAGCTTCATGTATTTAAGAGATGTAAGTCAGATCCAAATCTTTATGTGAAAAAAGTTCAAGATGATATTCTTCTTGTTGCAATTTATGTAGATGATTTACTCATTGCTGGACCGAATATTACATTAATCAATGATTTAAAAACAGATCTTAAGAGGACATTTCATATGAGTGATTTGGGTGAACTAAACTATTTTCTTGGATTACAAGTTTGTAGATTACATGATGGATTGTTCATCTCACAGTCAAAATATGCTTTGGACCTTTTAGAAAAGTTTAACATGCTTGAATGCAAGCCAGCATCTACCTCATTTCAATTCAGAGTCAAGCTTACTAAAGAATGTACTTCCAAGAGTGTAGATGCCACTTTATATAGACAGCTTGGTGGTAGCTTGGTTTATGTAACTCATACTAGACCAGATATTTATTTTGCAGTCAATCTAGTATCTAGATTTATGCAGGCACCTAAACAAAGTCATTGGTTGGCTGCTAAGAGAATTTTACGATACATCCATGGAACCATACACTTTGGAATCTACTATGGCTATAAGTTTTCAATTTCTTTGGTTGGATTTACCAACTCAGATTTGGGTGGTGATATAGATAATAAAAAATCTACTGGTGGTTATGTTTTCAATCTTGGATCAGGCCCTATTACATGGAGCAGCAAAAAAACAAACAACTACATCATTACCTTCATGTGTAGCAGAATATAGAGAAGCAAAAGAAGCAGGCAAGGAAGTAGTTTGGATTCAGAATCTTCTATTTGAGATTGGTTTTCTATAAATTTCAGCCGACACTGTGTATTGTGACAATCAGAGTACCATACAAGTTGCCAACAATCCAGTTTTTCATGCTGAAATAAAGCATATTGAGATTGATGTTCACTACATTCAGGATCTTGTTTAAGCATCTATTGTCAATCTTCAATTTTGTCCAAGTGAAGAACAAGTAGCTGATATATTCACTAAGAGTATGATTGAAGCCAAATTCTTAAAATTAAGAGGAATGTTTGGTATGTTAGAGGTGAACATTAAGATGGGATAGTAGTATAATGTTCCCCTCCTTTGTATTTGCCCTCTCCTTTGTATTCTCTTTGTATTATTCTAGCCAATCTTAAGGGGGGATGTTAGGGATAGTTAAGATTGTCTAGAAAAGGACAAAATATTTCTAGAAGTCTTCCAAAAAATATTCCAGGTTATCTAGAAAGGAAGAAGCTTCCAGCTTTTTTAGAAAAGAACTTTCCAAGGAGAAGCTTCCAACTGTTCTAGAAAGGAACATTGTAGGATTTTAGAGTTATCTAGAAAGCCAGAAGCTTCCAGGCTCCAAAGCTTCTGTAGCTATATATATGTGATTAGAGACAGTTGCTGGATATAGCATTTTAGATGTAATACAAGCTAGATAAATTTATTTCTAAGTTATCTAACTCTGTTTTGCCCTGTTTTCTCTTAATCTATTATTGTTGTTCTAATTTTTATTGTCTTGGGGCTGTTTTTTACATGGAAATCCAGAATTTATTTATTGCTAGAAGAGAATGGTATCAAGGAATATGTGACCACTATTGTACCTGTACCTACAGATGCAACACAGTGCTTAGCATATAAGAAGGAAGATGCCAAGGCGAAGAGGATGATTCTTAATGGTGTTAAGGATCATATTCTTTCGCATATTGTAGAGTTATATACAAAGAAGACAATGTGGGACGCCATTCTAAATCTATACCAGAATGCTACCATTAACCAGAAGCTGATTCTCAGAGAAAAGTTAAGGAATACCCCGATGAACAAGGGAGAAGACGTTACAAGTTACCTCGCCAAGCTTAGACTTGTTAAGGATGAGTTGACAGCTATTGGAGATAAACCAAATGATGACAAGCTAGTACGAATAGCCCTGAATGGGTTTACTAAGTAGTGGGATGTCTTTGTTCAAGTTATTAATAGACGAGACACCTTACCGAGTTGGGATCGACTATGGAGTGACTTCACTTAGGAGAAGCTTAGACTAAGTCTTGTCAGTGGAACTAGCAGTAATAGTTAGAAAAGTGATTTGGAATAGGAAAACGTTACCCTAGCAGGAAAAGCGAAAGCGAAGAAGGGGTCTGGCAAAGGATCAAATCCAAAAAGTGAGAAGAAGAAGGACTTATCTAAGATCAAATGCTATGGCTGTCACGAGTTTGGCTACTATGTTAGTGATTTCCCACAAAGGAAGAAAAATGAAAAGAAAGGGAAGAAGCAGACGGCAACTTCAGCAAATGTAGATGAGCTTTCTAGTAGAATGGAGGATGAGTTTGCGCTCATAGCTTGCCTAACTAGCTCAACCTCACAGGGTGTTTGGTATATAGACAGTGGGGCATCATTTCATATGACAGGAGTTAGGGAGTACTTCTCCAGCTACAAGGAGGAGAAAATCAAATTCCAAATTCAGATGGGGAACTAGTCCAAGTGCAATCCAGTTGGGAGAAGGACTATTCTATTTCAGAGGGAGAATGGCAAGCCTATTTCCATTCATGATGTGTTAAATGTGCCAGGCTTGGGCATGAATCTAATTTCCATATCTATCCTTCAGGATAAAGGCTACAATGTACTCTTTAGAGGGGCGCATGTGTTAATCAAGCATAAGGATTGGAAATCACCCATAGCTATTGGAGTTAGGAGCGGCCGACTTTATAGGTTGCAATTTGATACTCCTAATGCATTAGTGAGTAGCAGTAATCCTAGAGATCAAGAAGAGCTATGGCATAGGAGGATGGGCCATATACATCATAGAGCATTTAAATTGCTTCATGAGATAGTGATATGTGTTCCAGAGGTGAGCACAGAGCATGATGATGTATGTCAGAGATGTGTGTTGGGGAAGTTTGTGAAAGCAGCTTTTCCAAGGAGTGACACCAGATCCAAGGGGGTTCTTGATCTAGTAAATTCAGATATATGTGGACCAATGTCAATGAAGTCTCTCAGAGGATACGAGTACTCTGTTACTTTTAATGATGATTTCTCCAGGAAGACCTAAATATACTTCTTGAAGACCAAGGATGAGGTCTTCAGTCACTTCCAGGAGTTCAAAGCTCTTGTGGAGAATTCGACAGGTAGGAAGGCAAAGGTTCTTCAGTCAGACAATGGAGGTGAGTACAAAGGGAAAGAGTTCCAGGAGTTCTGTACCAAGGAAGGAATCAAGAGAGAGTGGATTGTTCCTTACAACCCACAGTAGAATGGGGTTAGTGAGAGGGAGAATTATTCTCTATCAGAGGTAGCAAGGGCTATGTTGTATGACCAAGATATGCCACGTTACTTATGGGCAGAGGCATGCAGTACAATAGTATACATATAGAACAGGGTTCCACATAAGGTATTAGGCAAGATGACACTAGAGGAGGCATTCTCAAGGAAGAAGCCAGATGTCAGTCACTTCAGGATATTTGGGAGTTTGGCATTTTGTCACATTCCAGGGCCTACACATTCCAAGTTAGATCAGATTGCAGAGAGAGGGTACTTTGTGGGCTACAGTGAGACCTCAAAGGCATATCAATTATTTATTCCAGGGACCAGGAGGATTATAGTTAGGCATGATGTCAAATTCATGGAGGACAAGACATATAGGAGGTCTAGAGATTTGCCAGTAGATGATCAGAATGAGCAGCAAAAAGAAGCTCCAAGGATTGTTCAACCAAAACAAGGGCAGCGAAGCACCAGTACATTTACTAGTACAAGCATAGGCTTAGGTGTTGAGAGTTCGCAGAGTGGAGCAACAGATACAACAAATCGAAGAGATGCATCAAGAAAATATGGAGTTTGATATTTCATCCTCTATAGTTGACAGGAGGAACCATGAGGTTTAATAGACACATAGGGATACTCAGGAATTTGTGGGAGCTCCTAGGATGAGTAGTAGACAGCAGAAACAACCAGCCAGGTATAATGACTGTGGCATTAGTTATTTAGTTGGTAGATAACGAGCCTTCCAACTATCAGGAGACTATACAGTAACAGGTGTGGCAAGATGTGATGGTTGAGGAATATACCTCAATAGTGCAGAACGATGTGTGGGAGGTTGTACCTAGACCGACAGATAGGGCAGTGGTTGGATCACATTGGATCTATAAGATTAAGCACGGTGCAAATGGTAGCATCAAGAAATACAAGACAAGGTTCGTGGCCAAGGGGTTCTCTCAGAAGGAGGGAATAGACTATGAGAAGACATTCACTCCAGTGGCCAGGTATACTTCTATACGAGCCGTAATCTCACTTGCAGCACATATGGGATGGCAGATCCATCAAATGAATGTCAAGACAGCATTTCTTAATGGTGAATTGGTAGAGGAGGTATACATAGAACAACCAGAGGGCTTTGTAACACACAACAGTGAAACCCACATGTGCAAATTGAAGAGAGATTTGTATGGACTCAAGCAGGCTCCCAGGGCATGGTATGAGCGCATTGATAGATACTACACTGAAATCTTGAAGAGGTTTGAGATGCAGGATTGCAGAGCCATGTCTACACCTATGATCACGAATTGGAAGAAGGTAGACTCATCCAAGGAAAAGGATGTAGACCCCACCTTATACAGGAAGTTGATTGGATCTCTCATGTATTTGGTCAACACTAGGCCAGATATATCCTTTGCAGTAAACTCTCTTAGTCAATTTATGGTTAAGCCGAAGAGAGTGCATTGGACAGCAGTAAAGCATGTGTTGCAGTATTTGTGTGGTAAAATTAAGTATGGGATCAGATATGCTCGAGGTGATGGTAGCAGATTGATAGGCGATACTGATGCAGATTGGGCAAGTAGTACAGTGGATAGGAAAAGCACTTCAGGGTGCTGCTTTAGTTTGGGATTAGGAATTGTCTCTTGGTACAGTAGGAAGCAAAACTTTGTGGCTCTAAGTTCTGCAGAAGCAGAATACATATCAGCTAGCATGGCAACATGTGAGGCTATATGGCTTCAAAATTTGTTGGTAGCCTTGTTTGGTCAGAGGGTTGAGACTATGGTGATACACTGTGACAATCAAAGTTGCATCAGATTATTTGAGAATCCAGTGTTTCACGATAGGTCTAAGCATATAGACATTAGGTATCATTTCATCAAGGATTGTGTACAGTGGAGGATTGTTCAACTATAGTATATACCTACAGATCAGCAGGTAGCAGACATTTTGACAAAGGCATTAGGGAAGACGAAATTCATCTTCTTCAGAGATAAGTTGGGTGTTATGTAGAACACCTTCCTCGCTAAGAGCGAGTGTTAATTTTAAAGTAGCTCAGACAGGTGTTCTAGTCTCAGGTGGTGATTACAAGGCTAGAAACACAACTGGAATTTAATTATCTCCATACCTAGAAAATTGATTTCTCTAGAGACTTCTAGACATTAGGGTTTGTTAGAGTCTAATTAATCTTAGCCATTGATTGAGATTAAATCATGGCCATTGGTTTTCAATGAGAAAATTATAAAAGAGGATCAATGGGTATTTGGAGAGCACAGATCTGAAAAATATTTAAAGTGATAGCAAATAAATAAATTTGCAATAATAGAAAATAGATTTGTAGTGAGAGCAAGGGCGCAGTGATAGTGTTGGAGACAGCAACAGTGGAATTTTTGAAGGAGAAATTGGGAGAAAAATTTTTGGAGGAGAATATTGCCAGAGCTCTGCCAGTAAGAGGCAAGCAGTTTATGTATCTCTTGATTTGTTGAAAATTAATAAAATTCCTCATCTCCAATACTGGTTTTCCCTTCGAGGTTTTTTCCAGGGACAATTTGTCCAAAATATTGTGTTCATTATTTTACATATTTTATTTTTCTATCTCCATGATTATTTGTGAAGTTGCAGCTGTATTATTTTTAAATATTTGCTCTGAATTAATTTTTGGAGGTCAACTAATCTATATAAGATAGGAGATTAATCATCAATAGCTACAATAGAATTTTCACAGAATTGTCCATAGAAATACGAGATTTGAATGACAATTTTTATATTTGCGTTTACTTTTTAGTAAAGTTGTGCCCCTAACATGTAATTTGGATTTGTTTCGGGAGGAGCCGACATGGCTTTGTGATAGCCCTCGCAAGGTGAATTCGACAGCTGTATGAGGCACATTGGGATGGGAACTCCCGTAGAAGATCCAGTCCTTGCAAATCCTCCTGCACTGTTTTTTATTGTTTGATTCTAGAATATATTTTAATAATACATTCTCATTTTACACTTGATTGTGCGGTCTGTAAAAGAATTTATAATGCATATATTCAAACTAAGATTACCCTATGCAGTGCCTATGGTTATGGCAGAAATCTAACATTAAATGTAGAATCCAAGTTTTTCAATTTTTAGTATTCAATGCAAATATTACAACACTGTCAACTCTAACTTAAACCCAAAAATTAACAAATTTCAAGATTATTATAAAATTATTATATTATCAACATTGTTGCTAAAACTAAGCAAACACAACAAATTAAAACACAACTATTTATGAACATTTTGGCAGAAACTTTGCTACTTTGCAGCTCTTGTTATTAGATTTGTTTTATTTTTGTGTTATATAGTACTTATAATTTAATTGATATTATATTATATCAATATCAAGTAAGTTTGTGATATTGTATTATATATCCACATATACATTTTTGTTGTGTAATTGATTATTTTTGTGTTTGTTGTTTTCTTTTTCTTTTGTAGGGGGCACTCCTCATATATATATGCTTTGGTACATGTATAGACTTAATACTTATATTAATACATATTAGTATAGGTGTGTGTATTTTTAGATTTGTTTTGTTTTATGTGTTGTATATGTATGTACTTATAATAATATAATTGATATTGTATTATATATCATTTGATTTATTTTTGTTGTTATATCTAGGTTTATATGTGTGGGGGCATTTTTTGTCTACGCTTGATTAAAATTTTTGTTCTTATTTCATGGGGTTCTCCTTTTTATAGGTTTGCTTTTACCTAATGCAATAGATAGGGGTCTTATCTTTTTGTTGAAGCCAATCAAAATATACATTGCCCACCCCGGCTGCTAGTATAGTTGTTGTCTGTCACTCACTGTACTGCCTTTTGGTATGTATCACCCCCTTCCCCCAGAACTCTAGATTCCAAAGATCCACCGGATAAGAAACTCCATTCTACACTGCTGCTGAGTCGTTGGACTCCTCCCCCAATTCTGGTTGTGGATTGCATCAGGGAAATTCTGCCTGAGCTAGGCAGATAGATAGACTCCTTTCACGCTGCTAAGAAAGAGCAGGGAACAAAATTATTAGACCCATATAGAGTAGTAGGGTAGCACTCCAGGTACTTAAAGTCCACCCACTACCAACCAACATACATCATCTGGCTGTGTCTTGCCGGTATCAACAACTGGATCGATCCCATGGAAACGGGAACAGCAACTTGTTATGGCTCTTGGTCCAAATAATGTCTGCCCCTATTCATCCATATCCATACACGGTTGCACACGACAAGATGGGAACACAGTCCTAGACTAAAGAGAATAGATTAGATCGAGAGGTCATTCTGTCCCTTGTCCCCAATGGGAAGAAGATGGGTAATCCGTTTACAATGTTACTCTAATCTGACCGAGCTGGCAAGCAATCCCAATCCACTTTCGGCAAAGGAAGGAGATAGCACTTTGTTTGCTTCTCCACCAAGCATGGGAGTCTGGGGATCACTATAGGTTGGTGGCCACTCGAGGAAACTCTGATTCGATCCACTAGCTGGGAGGCACCTACCTCATCCCAATCGCAAGGAGAGGTTCACCATGATGTTTCTAGGTAAGGAACGGAGACAGTGCCTGGGCGAGGCATTCATGCGCTCAACCTCTCCGCTGTGAGATTGAGGCCTATCTACAATATGAGAGATCGAGGGCTTCCTCAACTTCCTAAAGTCAATCAAGTTCCCCGACCGGCTAAGTACCCCTAGAGCCCTCTCCCTATCGCCCTATCTATAGCTATTATAGAGAGGTGGGGGGTGCCCCCTACTATGGATAGGGTTGATAGTTGCCCTCACTGACCCCCTACTATGGATAGGCTGCCTCCACCTCTGCCTCTAAAGAAGTAGGGTAGGGGTAGGTGGTGGGGGGTCGAGTGATGAGAATTGGATTGTTCCGTCGAGAATTGGCTCCATACGCCCAACTCTTCGTGCCTTCCTATCTCCATACTTTTGCAGCTCTTCATCTTACTAGATTTGCAAAAGACTCATGTGATAGACTCTCATCATTAGAGAAGTTGATCCAGAATCCATATTCCACTTCGTTTCGCATCCTATGTAGAGTAGATTGTTCAGCACTTCCGGCACGAACCAATTTTTTACCCATCGACCCTAGTATCATAGGCGACCGAATGGCTGTCCCCTAGTTACTAGACCAACCTGCTATGATAATTCCATAAACACCTATGTCCAGATCTGATGATACCATACGATAATCAAAAGGTACAACGGCTCGAGCAACTAAACTGGGTATAGATGTCACCACTGGAGCCAGTCTAGAGAGAGATAAATTGGCACTACTAGGTGGAATAGGTTCTTCTATAGCTAATTTTAAACTATCTGCTAGAGGTTTTAAGAATCTGAATGATCCAACTACATTGGGACCCTTTTGACGTTGCACGAAAGCAATTACTTTACGTTTGGCTGACACTGAGAAGGCTACTCCTGGTGGAAGTGGTATGATCATTCCAGGTATTTCTGCTAGAATAGCAATGTACGTTTCTGATTTCCTAATCACTAAGGGGTGATCATGCATGAAACGATGTCGACCCAAAGAATGGGACCTATTCTTGAGGGGAAAGGTGATTTCTAAAAGTCAACCCGCCCCCCACCGCTATAGATGCAGGTGGGCTATAGCGGGCTTAGCCAAATTATTTCGGCTCTTCGAGGTTGGGCCGACCACTATGGATAGGGCATCGATCCCTCTCCTTCCTCCCACCCACGTTAAGAGAGAGGTTGGTGATTTGAGTGCCCCCATGGATCCAAATGTCGGCCCCATGCTTTTGAACCAGCATGGGGAAAGCCCCAACTAAACTATAATTGGGGTGGGTGGGAGGAGGAGAGGTATAAGGCTTAATCGACCCCTACAAGCACTATATATCATGGGTTGGACCCAGTCATTTTTATTGCTGGCCAAGGAAGCTGCCCCCCTGATGAAAAATGGGGTGGGTGGGAGGGCTACCGAGAAACCATTATAGCAAGGGAGGTTAAGTTTGAGGCACCATAGGGGGGAGATATAGGGTGGGAGGCTATGCGGGTGGGTGGGAAACGGCCCCTACGGGAATATATATTATTATGGGAGGATGCCTATGTAGGTGGGTGGGAAACAATAGTTGGGTGGGAGGCCGTAGCCCCCCACAATAATTAGGTGTGGGTGGGAGGCCCAGGGGGGCCCTTACTTCCCACCCACCCGGGTGGCCGGTTAAATTGTTGGTGAACCCCATAATCTTTACTTCGTTCAAAAGAGTGTCTCACCTTGACCGAAAAGATGCCTCCCACCCCCTCCCTATAGCCTATGCCCCCCACCCATCCCCTATCACTGGAAGGGTGGGGGGCTAGAGGGTTTCCAGACAAACCCTCGGCATAGGGGTGGGTGGGAGGAGATAGTTGGGGGGTAGATTAATATAAGGTGGGTGGTTAAGTTGTTGCCAAACCCCTGGGAGGTTCCGACGATTCTATATGTAACATGCCAACTACCCCCCACCCACCCGTATAACCCCCCACCCATCCCCACACACGGCGTATAATTGATTGGGTTTACCAAGTTTATCCAGCATCAGAGTCAGATTGAGAGCCCCGGTCCTCTTCGGTCTAGGTATAGATCTATAAAGGGCCTGTAGGGGCAGAGGTAGTAGTGTGGATCAAGATCCATACCCCTTTCATATTGATATTGAGTAGGAGATTCACCAAGGTTTACCTTAACCCTTTGTTCTCAGTCCATTTCCTCCGTCGCTACTAGATGCGTACCAGTCCGGGGAGCCAAGTTGTGTTCATTTGTGCTCCCACACTGGATAGGGGGTGTTTGGCGATGTGTAGACGTTGTTTGCTAATCGCCCTCGTGATTCCTTCCTTATACTTAATTCTGATCCGACCCCATCCGCCCCTCCCCCTGCTCCTTCCCCCTCCCTACAACCTATTTATACCACAATAATAGCCCCCCCTTTAAGTTTTAGGGTCGGGGCCCCCAACCTGAGCTATAATAGTTTCTTGGGGACCCCCCCACCATACATAGTTGGGGTTAGGTGGGAGGCCCCTAAACGCCCCCCACCCCGGGCTATAATTGTTCTTAGAGGTGGGTGGGAGATATAGTTCCAGAAAAAAAATGAGCCCCCCACCCAGCCCAGGCGAATAGTAGGGGCCCCCCACTCGGCCCCTTTGGCAGGGGGATATATAGGGTGGGAGGAATAATATAAAAGGAGGCCTTGGGTTGGTTGGGAGATTCAAGTTTGAGGGGCCTACATTGAGCTAGTTGGTGTTAACTACTTCCTTTAGGTCTAGCTCGGGAGCAGAAGCAGAAGCAAGGGAGCCCCGGGACCCACCATTGATTGAAGTATACCCTAACCACTTGCGTGTCTCGCGGTAGCTAGATCCTATGCTCTAACTGTTGGGGTGACTATTCAAGCTACACAGGGGGGCCCCATGAGAGGATTTACCCTTCAGCCAGTCGATAGGGAATACCCCGCCTCATAGCATTTGTGTTCTTCGTTCGACGACCCTGAGACCTGACGAGTCCACCACTCGAGCGCACCAAAGACAAAGGTGGTCAGTTGAACCCGTAGCAATTTTAGGAGCGTTGTGGCCTATTTACCACCTAGATAAACCCCCATCCAATCAAGATACCTGGCCAGTTTGGTTGAAGTTCTAGTACAAAGTTCTATCCAAATACACCACATACATGGGAGAGAAGCCCGCAGCATACCTTCTTTGCTCAGTCTGTATCCAGGTGACCCGAGGATGGAGGGGCCTCAAACCAGTAGTTGTTTCCCCAGTCTGTATAGCAGTGTTTCATCCCCCTGTTCCAGCCCCACATCTAGTAGTGGAGTGGGGAGCATCAAAAGTGATTTATCTAGTTAAAGAACTAGTTTCCATTCCGAAGCAGGACCCGGGAGCATATCTAGATGCAGGGACAGGGCATAGGCAGGGATAGAGGTAGTAGGAATAGATAAAGGTGGCCTTCATTTTTGCATAGTTTCATATCCAATTCTGGAGCTGAAGGAAGCAATAGCAGGGGCACTCCCATGAGGGGTATGGACAATGGCCGAAGCAGCAGTAGTTTTTGGGTAGCGATCCAAGGCGGTAGAGGCATAAGCTATAGTGATGGAGGGGGCAAATATATTGAATCAGGATAGGAACCCATAAGTTGACCTGATTTACTCAGCAGTGGAGGTGGAGGCAGGAGCAATGGGAAATGGCAGGGGGAACAGCAGCACAACCAATAGTTGCGAGGGCAGAGGCTCCTCAAGCAACGGAGCCATATGAAACAGTGACTAAGGCTATGGGAGTGGGGCTCATAGCAGGATAACGGATGGCATCGAGAGTAAAGGCCAAAGCATCAGAGGTGGAGGGAGAAGCATAGATAGTGGTTGGAGATTGAGTCATGGGTCTACCCAACCGAGTTCCAGTTCCCACTACGAAGATAGCGAAGGAATTATATAAAAGAGGGGGTCGACCGACCTCGTTTCTCTAAATTATTCAGTTAACCCAGTGCCAGTTACAGATCAGGACTCAGTATATCGAGATCTAACTATTAGCTAGAGATCAAGTTGACCTAGTTGACCAGTTGACCAAGTTTATTTTATGTGAACAGTTGATCCAGGATGAGTAGTTCCACCATCATGGGCAAGGGAGCATCAGTAGCATCATATCTAGTCAAAGATGGAGATTCAGCAATATATAGAAAGGGCTTCTTCTATATTTTATTCTGATTCGGTTGATCTAGTCCAGAAGTTGATGGAGCTGTTGATGGTTGAATAGTCAAAGATATGCCAAGGGAACACACCTACTTATTCCACGGAGACAATCCACCCACTCTGGGAACCCTCAGAAGAGAGGTCTGGAGAACCATGTGGGCGGGCTAGGCAGGGATGGGATGCTGCATTGATGGAGGGATTCATGCTGGGGGATGATCCAAGCTGGGTAAAGGCAAGCTCCTAAACACCACAACCCCCAACCGCACTCCTTGTGATTGCAAGTTACAAGTATTGGATTTTGTAGACTGGAGTTACAGAGGAAGGTTGTAGAAGATAAGGATTTTAGATCTCTAAAGAAAAGCATTACATGGACAAGCGTTCTAGTGCTAGTGTCCTCTAAGGTTACAGACATAAAAATCATTGTGACAATGACAATCAGCATCTGAAGAAGTCCCAACATCCTGAAAATACCCTACCTTGGACAAGGGCACTAGTGTCAGTGTCCTCTGCATCTTCTGTGATAGAAACGGACAGACAATGATCATAAGTGTTGAGAGAAGTCCTGAATTCCCTGAAGAAAACACCACATTGGACTAGGGCATGAGTGTCAGTGTCCCTAAATATTTCGTATCATTAACTTCAAAAAATGGTGAGTAACTAATCCTTGTCTACTGTCTTGGTCTACGATCATTTGTCATAATTTATCCATTTGCTTCTGATTTTGCATAATTAGGGTTTTGAGCATATTTGGGCATTGAAGTAATACATTAATTGATATTTTTTGAGTTTCCATGATGTTATGAGTGACACCCAACCTGTAGGTGAATCCTCTTGCAAAAGGTGTGATTCAACTCAGTTGAAATGTCCTTGAATGTTTGTAGTAAAAGGAGGATTTAACCCACACATCCATTGAAATTGAAAACCCCTCCTTTTTCTTGGATCCAGCAACTTACTATGAAACCCTTCCTTTTAGATCTCATCTCTATCCTAATTATGGGCATCTGCAAAGGAAATGCCCTCGCTTCACTAAGGCATCAGCTGCAACTAATGCTTCTTTCAACTCTAGTCCTAAGAATGATAAAGGGAAGGCTCCTTTTATTGTTGGGGTTGTAGACAAGGAGGGATTTACTCTAGTTAAGCCACGTAATAGGGGAAGAGGTCTTAAGAGAACCCTCAAGGATAGAGAAATTAATGGGGTCTTTAATCAGTTTGATGCTTTGGAGGACTTAGTTCATGAGGAGGGAATTCTAGTGGAGATACCTTTTGGGGTTGGGTCTTTGGGGGTAGCCTTGTCGGAGGAAAAAGAAAATGATACTATAAATTTTCCTCTGGTGGGTGTGCAGGATGGTCAATTGGCTATGGAGTTATCCTCCTGGTTACCGATTGTTTTAGAATCAAATGAGGCTTTAGTTATGAAAGATGTGGGTGCTCTAGCTGATCCAACTCCTTCACAGGTGAAGGAGGCTTTGGATGTAGGTGTTACATTGTAAAATGTCCCCCTAGGACTTTTACCTCCTAAGTTTAGTTCCCAGGTCCTTTAGATTTAATCATGCATGTTCATTTTAACTCCCGATGCAAAATCCCTGGAAACCCATGTCAAATGGGGCTAAGGGGACATTGTTGAACTTGATTTTGCTTGAAAATGGGGCCTAGGGCTTGGGTAATCATGGCCTAGCCCTGCCTTATTTGGTTGGGACCTAAATTTTAAATGTCGGTTATGTGATCGTTAAAAGGTTTCGTTGCTGACATCGTAAGTTTGAATTATGAAATCTGTAGAGAGAATGCATATATAAGCATGTTTAGGGTTTCATTTGCAAACTAGAAGCTGATTATGAACTTTTGGTGAACTTATGATTTTAGAGAATTCAAATCATTCATTGTTGCAGAGCATACTTGTCTTGTTATTATGTTTGTTATGCGGATTTGGCTTCATCTTCTCATGTGTTGAAGGATTTTCATCTACATGTGAGCTACACCTCTGAGGTTATATCTATTTGTGTTAAATCAATCATTTATCAATTTGTTTTTTCGTCTATCTTGTAGGGATACACAATCCTTATGCCATTCTGGGGCTTGACTGGGGCAAGCTCCTAAACACCACAACCCCCAACCCCATTCCTTATGATTGCAGCTAACAAGTGTCATATTTTTTGGAGTGGAGTTACAAGAGGCTGTGACATAGTGTGGAGATTCTGTATCAGAAGGAAAAAGTAATGCCTGGGCTTAGGCACCTACCCTGAAGCCCTCCAGATTTGCAGACCTAAAAACCTCTGCCACAGTGGTGAAGAGTAGCGAACATTTTCTAGAAATCCTTGAAGAAGTTGCCACCTTGGGCTTGGGCACCTACTCTTTAGACCTTGACTTTTCCAAATCTTGAATATCAAAACCTAATATGTATCTACTCTGAATATTACATCTCTATGTGCGAGCATTTGTTGGGATTCATCCGTTTATTTATGATTTTACATAATTAGGGTTTTAAGCATAATCGAGCATTAAATTAATACATTAATCAACAATTTCTTAATTTCCCTATCATTACAAGTGACAAACAAACTATAGGTGAATCCTCTTGCAAAATTTGTGATTCAACTTAGTTAAATGTCCTTGAATGTTAGTGGTGAAAGGAGGATATAATCAAACAATCAATCAATCCCATCTTCCCTCTTTTCTTAATAAACATTTTGGTGAACCTGTGTTTTCTGAGCATTGCATCTTGTTGACTATTATACATTAGACTTGCATTCATACATATTGTTTTACATCATTTTACATCTATAGATCTTGAAAATTTTTGAAAAAAAAATCATTCTAAGGCTCGCATTAGGTCATAATTTGCATTAATTTCATTACATTTCATCAAATCTCTAATTTTTACATCAAATATGATATAAATTACATAAATTCATAATACTACAATCTTTGCATTGCATTTTCATATTAAAATTGCCAGAATTTGATTAAAATTTTGTATTTTTCTCATAACCTAGTGATTTCAAAAACTAGGGTTTGTACCTAAAATCTTGTTTCAAATTTTACTACTCATATTAGGCACTCATTCAAATCTAATTTTGTTTGTAGTGTTGCATTCTTGTGTGTTTTTGCATTCATATCTCAAAAATTTGCACTTACATTTAGCTAATTTCAACAAAAACTAGCATTTTCACTCAATCATCCTTAAAATTACACTTGCATTGAGCATTGTAGGACTTTAAAATCATTTTCAGATGTGAGCTGAGTTTTTTTGCATAAGCCTCCTCTTAATAATAGTGTAGGAAATTGTTCTTCTACCTTATCTTCCTTATAGGATTTATGGGTCTAATAAATTCAATTTCCCATTTGTGAAAAGGTGTTTGTACTAATATAGGAAATGGTGGCATATCATCTAATGTGGTGGGACTTCCTATCCTCTAAGACACATCACCCATCCTCACATATTAACTTGTCATCCTTGAACAATGTGGGCCACCATAATCCTGCCAACATCACTTTATTGTTGTTCGCTCATTGGAGTTATGCCCTTCTAATATCCCCTCACGGGCATATCTTAAGATGTTTTCCCATTCATGTTGAAGCACTACTCTCCTTATAATATCACCTCTTCCTATAATATGTAATTCTCCTTCAATTAAGATGTATGATAGTGACCACTGCAATAGTTTATTCCTTTCATTTTTGGAGATGATCTCTAGGAATTGGCCTATGGATAGTAACTGTGCTACTTCAGTGAGCTCCTCTAGTACTACATTTACTCTAAATAAATTTAAGCTACTCAATTCATCATCAAACTCCTAAAAGAGTAACACCATCTACAAATTTTACCTGTATCACTAGCATATTCATCAAGTATTTTAATTGCTTGTGGTTGGTAAAGAAATTTTTTAGTGCATAAACCTTTGTTAGAGCCTTTGTTGTTGCATAATTCATTAAGAAAGACTAGAGTTGGAGCCTTTGTTATCTAATTTTTAAGTGTATCAAATTCCTCCTAGAGTTGTTCTATCCATTGAAATGTTTTATAGTTTTCTAACTATTCAAGAGGTGGTAGATTCAAAATTATTTCTACCTTCAATGGGTCTACCATCAAGCCTTGCCTACATATAATGTGACCATGAAATGTTCCAAAAGGTATCACAAATAAACATTTCTTAAGATTGGATGAGATTTAAAAGCTTTTGTATCTTTCTAGCATCGTGTGGAGTACTTGTACGTGATCTTTAATCAGTCTGTACTAAATACTACAAGTGCATTTTTCAAGCCAAATGGCATCACCTTGTAAATAAAAGACCTCCATTTGGTTACAAATGTTGTTTTAGGTTGATCTTCTTCTTGAAGCCATTGGTGAACGATTAGAGCTCCCTACTAGCTATAAAACTAAGACTTCCTCTGTGAACAAACTATGGAAGGGATCATGGATGCAATCCTTATTTAAATCCCTAAAGTCAATGCAAATCCTCATCTCGCTTTTTTCTTATATTGCACAACCATAGGGCCAATCCATTAGCATCTCCTATCGACTTGATTATATCAGTTGCCAACATATCATCCAAGTTTGCTTTGACTCTTGTCTTCATGTTAGGGTTTAATATATATGTTCTTTTCCTCTTTGGTTTTGTACCTTCTTTTAATTGAATTTTCATCATTCTAGATCCCTCCTTAATGCCTGTATGATTAGTAAATGCATGGGGAAATATTTCTTCATATTTCTATCAATATTTCCAAAATTTGCATGACTTGTCTCTCTTCAATTGCTACCTTGAGTATTTTCACATACTGAAGGAAAAACAAGATTGCATTCACAGAGGCTTGAAGGATAGCAAAGGTACTTAAGGTTAAACTATCTCTTGGTGCCAAGGTTGATGATTCTATTTATTATGAGGATGTTTGATGCGGAAGATTTAGTTGAAATCTCTCCTCTTGCTAAGTTCGATAAATTTAATAAGTGCAAATGTGATCATGGGGATTCAATAGGCCCTGTGTAATTTTCCCTACCACCTTGTTGTTTTCAATATTGGATGATGCTCTTGTGATTTCTATGATGGTAGGGTCATCATCCAATGCTGGAAAATCCACCAGTAGTGTGATATGTTGTCCAAGGGATCTCTTAAGGTGAGACACGTGGGCAAAATTATGAATCCTACTGTATTCCGGTAATTCCAGTTCTCAGATGCAACTTCACCAACTCTCCTCAAGATCTTGTAAGGGAAATCAAAGCGTTGTTTGAGATTTTAAATTCCACTAATTTTGATGGGGGTTTTCCTATAAGGTTTACAATCTTAGAGGAAGGTCATATCTCCCACTTTAAATGACCTCTGTATGCGGTTTTGATTTATATATATTTTTTGTTGATTCTGAGATTGTTGGAGGTGTTCTTTAAGTGATCTCAATATGTCATAATTATACTTCACTAAGTCACTATCTATTGACACCAGGATATCTATGAATATTGAATAAGTAAAGGTTAATGCATCATAACCATAAAATACAATGGATAGAGACATAGCGATGGACATGTGGTGGGTAGTGTTGTATCATAGTTTCTCAAGTAGCCTTCAACCTAATTATTCACTATTTCTACTTGTCCATCTATTTGTGGATGTTAGCTTGTGGAAAGAATGAGTTTTATCTGGGCCAAATAAAATAATTCTTACAAAAAGGATCTAAACAATCTACTATCTTTATCACTAATGATATTTTTATGTAATCCATTGGCCTAAACACTTCTCTGAATAAGAAATCTACCACCTAATGTGCTTTGAAATATGAAGGAATGAAAAAGAAGTGTGCATACATAGTTAGCCCCTCCATAAAGTGATTGAGAACATCCTTCTTTAGGCCCTTCCATGAAAACCTTTCCCTAATTTTCCTATAGGTCTTGTATAATCTTATGTGATTTTCTAACGATGCATCATGAAAAACCCTTAAAATCTTCTCCTTCATTCAAGATTCAAGAACTAGGAAGATTCTATTTGTATAGAGAATGAGATCATATGCTACTACAAATAAATCTTGTCTCACATGCCCATCTAAGAGATCAATAGAAAATGTATTTTTAACTTATTCTGCCATAATAGAGATCTTCCAATTAGTAGAACTAGTAGTAGAAATAGAGTAGGCTTCCTAGAAAGAGCATGAGCAAAGTTATGTTCTTTTTTTCCTTTCATGTACAATGTAGTTTAGGAAAGGGCCATGCTATGGGGTCTCAGGACAACTTTGAAATAGAATTGGAAGCATCTCAGAGTGGAGGGAGATTATGAGATCATTATTAATTATACGAAGAAGCAAAGTTACATCTCATCTATGTTGTATACTCTTCTTTTAGAGGCTAAGGAACTAGTGAAAAGATTTTAAGATATCTCTTTTGATCATATTAGAAGAGAAGAAAGGGGAACTCAATAGTAGATTTGGTAGCCAATCAAGGAGTAAATTAGAGGTTAACCCATGGTAAGACCCATAAGACCTAGAAGGAAAAGTTTCCAAATAAGACCCTTGGACTTGTTAAGGAGTAAAAAGTGTCCACATGTCTTTTTACCTCCTTGTTTGGCTCCTAGGTCCCTTAATTGCATTATATCTTCAAAACATTTCTCCCGATGCAGAATTGCCCGACACCAAGATGGAATTTGAATGTGGGCCACTTGATTTAGCTTATCCTAGACATAAACAGGACTAAAGGACCTGGGTGGTACTGCCCAGGTCCCTCCCTTTAGGCTGGATCAAATTCAAATTTACTGGTGTGAGCCTTGGGCGTAATTTAATAAAAACCACCTGAAATAACATAAAATAAAATATTAAAATTAAATATATATATATATATATATATATATATTCTATACATTTAGTTCTCCTCAATTTTTTTCCAGCTTCTTATGTTAAATTGAAGACCAAATTCCTTGTATTAAACTCAATAAACTAACATTGGGGGTGATTTTGTTGAAAAATTATTGCTCAAACCAAGAGCTGATGTTAAAGAGTTATGCCTAGTATGTAATATAAGGAACCCTAAAGTCAATAACATCATACAGACGAACACTCATTTTCATTTTTTATTTATGCCTGCAAAAATATCATACATGACGTCCCTTCATTGATGCATTAAATACTGCTCCTTCAATGCGCTGCTCTTTATTTTCTTGACTTTTGTATTCATTTTTTTATCCCTTTTTTTTGCACTCTTATTATTTTTTATTGCTACTTGTAGAGTAACGATCTTCTTGATATTTTTGTCCAAGAAAGATAAGGGGCTGAGCACCACCAAGGGTTTTCAATGTTTAGTTAGACTTCCCTTTTGCTCAAAAGGAATGGGGAAGGTCTACATGCAAGCTTCTATTAGGTATTTTAGGTTTGAGTACTTACTGGTTCACTAAGACTGGGATTAGTATAAAGCTAAGAGCTTGGCTTCAATTTAAACTTATTGGTAAATTTCAAGAGGAATGATTGGCGATAAAGATGATCATAAAGAATCTTAAAGGGTCAACCTATATCTAAGCAAACTTAGACTCCTTAGATAAAAATCAAAAAGAGCATGTCACTCACTAATGCATGGTGGAACAAAATGAAGAATGCAAATTTTGTTTTTTCTTTATTCAAATTTTGTACTTTTTTATAGATTTTTTGGATTTTGACATTTTATGATTTTATGGAGTTTCTAGATACTTAAGTCTTCACCTTCCATTGTGCATAAGAGGTAAGCATCATTTTTTACATCTTCCTTAACTGCGTGTGGACTTATATAATTTGGTCTAAACTTCACTTGGAAGTATTTGCAAGGACACACAAAGACTTGGTATAAAAATGTCTTTGAACTCAGTGAGAAGTTTTGTGCACTCATATATTTCATTGTTTGATAATTTGCCCCTAGCCTTGTCATTTTTTGTTCTTGTAAAGTTTCATCAGTTTTGAAATTTTGTGGGGCAATTTGAATTGATGATGACATTTAATCATCTTCTATTCACATTTTCCATATGTGGGGTTGGTCATATTGCCACATGATTCTCTTTACCTACATGTGGACTTTACTATTCCATGGATTTCATATTTCACCAACCATATGTATGCCTTGGCTATGGCGACCACCAAGGGTTGCACATCGGCACCCCACCTAGTAGGCACCAAGTTGAAGTAAACAAAGTGAGGCAAAGTTGTGGAAGTTTGGATGCTTAATAATCGTATACCAATGCATCAAGAGATTTGTCCATGTCACCAATATTATATTTTTTATCTTTATTTCCATTTCTTAACACAAACTAACTTCATGTTGTCATAAATATATACCTTTCAAACAAGAGCAAGCATGCCTTTATGATATAATTCCAATAATTTTTTATTCTAATGTGTAGGAACAAAAAAAAACAAGAAAAAAACTCATTGGAGGCTCATTTGGCAGAAGCAAAGGAAACTGGGGATCACATTCCAAATAAAATTTAAGTTGTTACAAAACATGTTTTCAATTGATTATAAACAAATATGTAAAACAAGCATTTCATATGCATTTCAAAACTATATTTCAAAATTTTAAATTAAATAGCACTTTGGGACATTTGTTTCTTACAATTATTAAAATAATATAACAAATAAAAGTAATACTATAAAAATAATATTCTATACACCAAAAAAAAATAAAAAATTAATGCACTTATTTTAAATATTACTTTATAAAATAAAAATAATGTATCTTCTATGCACAAATTGAATTATACTATGTAACATTGTAATTGCATATAATATTCTATTGGCCTAACCCTTGCACCTTCAATTGGTTGAGTCAAACAATTTTCTTATGACAATTATCCATTCAAAGGTGCCCTTAAAATACTATGACATATCTTAGTATCAGTAAAATTATATATAAACCAAATATAAAATTTGACAGTTTGTCCAAAATCTCTCCTTTCATGTGATACATCTTTTTAAAATGTTGATTGTAATTTACAGAAAAAATGCCTTAATAGAACCATACGACCATCAAATTTAAGCCTTGGGCCTAACAATTGCACCTCCTTTGGTTGCAAGTGCTAGTAATACTATTATTGATATATGGTTAGGACTAAGAAGTAGGATTTCATGTACTCTGTCATTTCTTTTTTAAGGGATTACTCCAACTGTGGTGAGTTTCTATTTTAATATTGGAAAAAATCTAATTTGAGAGTGCTTCTGGATTCAACTATGTATGTTTTTGTTTCAACGTTTTGAATCATACTCAATGATCCGTCATCAGGAAGAGGAGAGTTGAAGATTAGATGGTAGAATTGAGCTTTATAAAGTAGTTAAAGTAAGAAATGAATGAAAAATGAAGGGCATGAGGTGAGGAGAGAAAAATAAAAATAAAACAAAAAACAAGAGAGGAGAAAGATATGAGAAAATTAGTGATAAAAACAGGGCATTGGAGCAACCATACAAACACACAAACCAAGAAAAGCTAAAATTTTAAAATTACTAATACTAATACAAGTACAAATATATAAATACATACAGAAGCACATGTAAATGCATATAAGAAAATATTTAATTTAAACCTATAAATACATATATCCCCACACCCCAAGTATAATATACTATATTAAAAAGACAAATAAATGGAAAAACAACTAAATAAAACAAACCTTTAGTAGGCATGAGTTTTCCACAATCCATGAATTAAGTATAGAGAGTGCTTCTGGATTAAACTGTGTATGCTTTTGCAAAACAAACCTTTGTAAAACAATTAAAGTCAAGACCTAAATATACATAAAATAATAAGGGATGAGGAAAAAAGGCGCAAACACATTTATATACATGAACAACCAAATGTATAAAATTTGCAAACAAGTGAAAGAAGCAAACAAGAAAACAAAAAGATAAGACCCCTATCTACTGCATTAGGCAAAACCAAACCTATAAAAAGGAGAACGCCACGACTAAGAATGAAAATTTTAATCCAGCATAAACAAAAAATGCCCACACACATATTAACCTAGACATAACAACAAAAATAAATCAGATGATATATAATACAAATAGAAAAATAAACAAATACACAACAAAAATGTATGTAGATATATGATACAATATTAATTATATTATATGTATAAATATATTGTATAGAAAACCAAAACAAATAAAAATATACAAGTGTAGGTATATATATATAAATTTATGTATGAAGTGTATACAAATACCTCTACCTATATATAAATGTAAGTAACGGTGTGTATATATATGTGTGGAGGTTAGGGTTAGGTTTTGTGCGTGATGAGCGAGTGAAGAAGAGGAAGGAGGTGAGGGTGGCAAAGGGAAGGTTAGGGTTAGGTTTTGATGGCAGAGGGAAAAGCTATCGTTGCAAGCTTGACGTTATACCTATTGCAGGGCCAAACATTTTTACAAGCAGCGGAGTGCGGTGGATATGTCAGTGTTTCGAAAGTGTTACGCCATCATCTGCAACAAACAGAATGGCCGCGAATGTCGTAGCAGAAATGGAGGCTGCAGATAGATGGCGTTATGCTTTTGAAACAGGACATATCCACGGCCCCACGCTGCTCCTATTCCTTCGTTGCCCTTTAATAAGAGCAATGCCTACAACAAATGACCTTCACGCTCATGCGGTGGAATATGTCTCAATCTCAAATTGATGCGTCCAACACTTCAATCTTGTTAAATCAGGTTTTGTTTTGTCAGAAAATTTGCTTAAATTTCTATATTTTAAGACTAGCTGAAAATGTTGTCACTTGCACTAAATTTTCTGACCCTCCATGGAAGGTATGTTGGAGAGGTGGGTTCTTTGCCTTTTTTCGTTTTTGTATATGCATCACACACCCACATTACAACAATGTTCCTATCTAGTATGTTTTACTGTGACTGAATCAGATTTTCAGTTGTTAATATTGATAGCCAACTTGGATGAACCTCTGGAGATCCCTGTGTTGTATGATTGGGTTATGTTGTTGGTCTCTATCACAGGTGATATTTGGATCATGAAAGGTGAAGGTATTCAATTTAGACTCCAATGCATGCAACGTGTATTAACACAGTGCTTGTTTTGTATGTAGTCTAGGACTGCAGGAATTTTGGTGGACTTCTTAGAGCCATTTTCTGTATATGACAATGTCAGATGGGTGTTATTATCACCCACATTTTATAAATAGCCAATTACGTAATTGTAACTGTTAAAGTTTTAATCATCTAGCACATTCCTACAAAGGTTCAAAAATTTATCCTGGCAAATATTGGTGTCATATCAAACATTGTAGTTCTGTCTACTGTTTGCTTTGCAGCTGTGTTTGTGTTTTCTTTTGTTTGTTTTCTGAGACAATGGTTGACACAGTTAGTGGGTTTGTGTTTGAGCCCTAAGTTGGTTGGATCCCTTGCTGGAGAATTTAGCCCCAACCTTTGGACTTGGGTGTCATTATAAGCACGCGTTAGCATTTGAGCCCTAAGCCTACATATTCAAAATATTAAGTAGATGGCATACCACTCTACGTTCAATTCAGTTCATAAAGAATCTCAACCTACAACTTCAATATGGGTTCTGGCCACGGGAAAGTTTAGGGGCTCTTCATCCCTAAATAGGGATTGTTTTGGTAATCTTTGTCCCAAATCAATAGTCCAATCAGTAAACATTATGTATAAACTTCCTCTAGATTTAAAATTTTAGTAAATGTTCTTAGCCAATTTGTTGCAAGTTTGCATGGATTCATTGGAATTTTTTAATCATTGTTATCTTATCTATGTAATATATGTTTTGATGATTTTCCAACTAATGAAAATTATGTCTAATATGGGATTTTATATAATCCTCTTTGGATTTAATCCAATTGTAAATTGTACTCAATATTTAGGAACCAGTTACCTTTACAATTGCTTACAATTGTTTCCTTTTGACATTGCTGGTGATTCATCTCACTTGAGTTGCCTTTGTTGACTAGCATAACATTTTTTTTGTGTGTGTATTTTGATATAGAAATTTTTGTGGGTATGATAGGTTAGGTTGGAACAAAAGAATGTATGGTGCTAAGCATTTTATCTATTTTCAAGAACTAAAGTGTCTTATCTGAAAATATTCAACATTGTGGTTTGTGCATTTGGATGGATAATCTAGATACTATCTTAGACCTATGTAAATATAGGTCTAAAATGGTAGAAAGGAGAGAAAAAGTCTCCTCGTGAGATTTTGAAGCAATAAAATGTAAAAACTAAGTTCTATGACAACATCAAGACAATGGTTGCTTCATTTCACTTCACTTCACAGGCTCTTTCATTCCTCGTCTATCCAAATTGCCAAGGCTGACATATTTCTTTAGTTTTGGTGAAGTAAGATTTCTTTATGCTTTTGGATTGGATTTTGAAGAGTTAGTATCTATCACTACTTTATTAGATCAACTTGGTGACACGAGGTACACATGTTGACCTTTTGATCTTGTGCATGTTGTAGCATAGAAAATACCCTATAATTTACAAGTGTAGCTTTTTATTGAACCTTTTCTTGTTTGTAATTTGTAAGATTTTCATTTGGTGAATAAAATGAAAGCCAATGATACCATTCATTATTTCTCATATTTTTAGACTTCAAATCATAAATTATTAGTAGAAACCCAAATTCATGGAAATGCAATCAAGACTTCAATGAAACCATAGCCAACCCCCACTCAATCACACCCTCCTAGGCCTCTAGAAACCATTTCCCCAAATGACACAAACACTTGACACCATTAAAACACAATGGTCACACATCACATTCACTTTCCAATGCACATCATAAACCAAGATCTCACAAATGCAACATATGGTCTGATGCACTAATAATGGGTCTTAAAGAATGCAACATTAATTCCAATCATGGTCAATCATCCAACAAACATAAAGTGAATCTATCTCAACAATGCAGAACAATATTATTCTAACTACTAGTAGCAATTAATAATATGATCAAATGATATAAGTGTCCATGAGTATCAATATTTTAACTAATAATTCTCAAGACTTATTTTAATTTCATTTAATTAAAATAATTGCGAACAACATGCAAATGAATACAAATTAAACACAACAATTATTTACACTATTTACACTTATGTAGATTTCATTTATAATCTAAACAATTTTATAAATACTATTAAATATAACTATATAAGCAAGGCTAAAAGCCTATAATATTAGAATGCTATAAATATCTTACACTAATTAGAATCACAAGATACAAAACCCGAAGCTACAATGAAAGAACCTTGTTCTAAGTTTAGCTTGAGAGGAAAGAAATATAGAAAAACAAAACATTCCTATAGATCTAATATCTTCATCAAATCTACCACACTTTTAACCACATGAATATGATAGGATCAGCACAAAATGAATTTATTGAGAAGGCTTTAGAAGCTACCAACAATGCAAAATGTGAAAGCATAGACAGGGCACATAGAATGATTGGTAGAATGCCTCAAAGAGAGTCATGTGATGGAAAGCAATGATCATAGGATATGCACAAAATGAATTTGTTGAAAAATCTCAAAAGAACCTAGTTTGAAAATATAGAGTTATTGGTTGCACAACTAATTATTTTAACATAGACGAAATGGGTGAGAGGTAGACAGTCACAAAATATTCATATCTCAAAAATGACAAACTGGGTATGACTAATTTTTGGATATGATTTAGATATTTGGGTCATGCGCCATATATAAAACAATTAGAAAAACTCAGTTCTTAAAATAAAGTTATGGCTAACGCAACAGATTGCTAAAACAGAGACGAAATGGGTGAGAGGTAGACAGTCACAAAATATTCATATCTCAAAAATGAGAAACTGGGTATCACTAATTTTTTGATATGATTTAGGTATTCAAGTTGTACACCATGTTTAAAACAATTAGAGAAACCCAGTTTGTAAAAATAAAGTCATGGCTAACACAGTAGACTACTAAAACAGAGACGAAATGGGTGAGAGGTAGACAGTCAAAAAATATTCATATCTCAAAAATGAAAAACTAGGTATGGCTGATCTTCGGATATGATTTAGATATCCAGGTCGTACACCATATATCAAAAAATTAAAGAAACCCAGTTTGCAAAAATAAGGTTAGGGCTAACGCAATAGATCGGGTTCAGAAAATGTAGAAGAAAATTCACAGAATATTTCACTAAATCTAATGCAACAATAAATCAGTTTCATATCTCAGTCCATACTTGGAATATTGCTTCAATCACATCTTCACAAATTTCCTAGCTCACATCCATTTTTCCCCAAGTCTGTTCTTCTGGAAACTATGGTTATGGTGCCAAAAGAAAAATGAAAACTTCCTGAGAGAGAGAGAGATCTCCAAAACATAAAACATATCCTCCATTTGAAATGCACGCTCCTCCTCAAATTATGTCTTGAGATTTCAAAAATAAAGTTGAGCATGCATAACCACCCCCATAATTTCTTCTAGAAGATTCTCTTTTTTTTACTTTCTTACAATTTGCTATTTTTAACCAAACAATAATATTATTGTTTGTTGTAATGGGACCTTATGTCATCTCCGTTCAACAGTTTCCATTGGGATTAAGGCACGCTCAGACCTGTCAATTCAAGTGGAGTTGATGCCTCATACCTGCAACCTACAGCAACCAAGAAATGGTCGAACATATAGATGTATATATAATCATACAATCAAACACACCGTGAAAGGAAATCGTAGCATAGCAGGGTACTCACGCATGAGTAATGCGACACTGTTCCTCTCACAAACACACGTCAAACAAATAACCACATCATGCATAATAATTAGTATCTGATTTACTAGATAAGAAACATCATCAGATAATCATGTGATGCACATAATAAGATTGATCAACATAATCAATTAAGTCCATAAAGTTGTCATAACATATTCATAACTTAAGTAAATATCAGTGTTGCAACAAAGATTATCAATAAAACATACTAACTGTCATATGAAACAACATGAGGATAATCAGGAATGTCACCAACATGAATGTAGTATCTACCAACATCATATAATATACAACATCAACTGTCTGACATACCCTAAATATTCCTATTATTTTACCTTCACTTTCATGCTCCTTAGCCAGACCACCTGCACATCCAAGGTGAGAATGGAGGGGCACTACACCCACCTTAAAGTGATCGCCCCTGCTTTCCGGTAGTAATCACATTTAAGGTAAGGTTGAAAACACATGAGGGAACAAGAGCTTTCGCAAAGCCCATGCCCCAAAGTGAGACATGCTTACAATTGCCAAATTATTCCCAACAATCACAATAGAAACACATCAATATCATTTGTTAAGAACCATTAATCAACAATATGCATGTATACGAATGATCACGAAGATCAACACAAACTTCGGTTAGAGAATCTAAGCTAAAATAACAATCAAATCAATATAGAAATAAGGCAACATGTCTTTCAAACAAACTAAGGCTATACTTACGAATTCGGAACCGAGTATAGCCGTGAGGTTATACTTCAGTTATCTCATAACCGAGTGTAACTACAAGGTGAGACAAAAGCATTCCAAAGTGCATAGCAACATATTTAGAGTATTGCAAAGGTTTGTTACAACAATTTCACAACACAATACATGATCACATCATGACAAGAAGTGATTCTACTAGTCAAACGTCAATAAAAAATTATCCCTCTCTTCATATATGGACTAGGTCCATTTTCTTGTTTTCTTGTTTTAGGGATGCACGATCCTTATCAGAAGTGTATATTTGTTGTCATCATCCGTTGACTAATAGAGCCACAAATACAACAGAAGAATGAAATCATGAAAAATGAGAGAGGAGACAAAAGTGACACAGGACCACAATGTGGAAGGATGCCCCCAAATCACCCTCCACAACATTATGCCCCCAAGGCACCACAAACAACAATTGCAACAAGAGAAGTGTACAAGAATAGAGAAACAAATAGAAGGAATGTCACAGCATATGCGGTCCCCTTGTATCCTTCACCTTACAAGAGTATCAAGGGTCATCCAAGGAGACCTAAACAAACATTTAACACCACACATGAGAACACAACACAACAACATATATATACCTAAGAGGAGGCCAAACTTGCGAGCATCTTGGAGAGTTGCTCCATCAAATGTGGTGGAATGGGTGAGAAATTCATACCTGCAGTCACGTGGTGCTTGATTCACAAGATTTTGTATGTTTGAAATCTTTTGATGCCTGTGGGGAGGTGAATCATTACCTTTTTCTATAGACTTTGATGACTCCTGCATTGTTCTTTTTCTTTCTTTGTTTAAGCATTCTCCTACATGGATAACTTTTTCAGGGTTATCCTTCTCCATCAAGACGTCAACAATCTTTTTATTAAGTAAAGTACTGTGGTCGAGGAGATTAGAGGAGGATGATGATTTCGTGGGATCTTTGTTAGATGCCAAGGTATCATTTGATGAATAAGTGTTTCTCTCAAAATATGCTTCTACATTTAAACAATAGGAAAAACCACGATTGTAATGATAACGGGGCCAATTGTCATAAGCTCCCATGAATTCGGCTAATGTTTCATATGTTGAAAAAGTATCTAATGGGACATTTCCTAGTGGATGGTCTATGTCTATCATCTCAGGATATATTGAATTGATTGTTGGACTTGTTGATATTGTGTTAACATTAAGAGTAGGATGATGGTAAGCTTTGGTAGGCTTCAAAGGATAGTATCCAATACTAGCTGAAGAGCTATGTGTAACAACTTCTAAGGGTACTTTGATTCCTTGCTGTTTTATGCCACAACCATTACCTACGTAGTTACAATTTTTGTAAAGGATTTGAAATCCATGACCATAGAGAGACACCATCTCTTTATAAGAAGGTGAGGCCTCATATGTCTCATATTTTGTAGTGTAAATAAGAGTATTGTCTTTATTTGAAACACACTGTGTATTTCAACCCGCAATTTTCTTCATCAACATTCTACTATGTAAAGTATTTGTTCTTTTAATGTACAAATCCTAACATTTAAGAGAGAAAAATATGAACAACAACAATGATAAGGGTGAAAGCAAGAAGATGAGTATAGATTTCGTGGAAGTGTTCCGCATATGGAAAATTTTGGTTGGAACGAGAGCTCGAGCCTAAACAGGTGCCCATTTAGAAACGGGCACCCATTATGAAATGGATGCTAGTAAATGGAATGGGTACGTACCCATTTGAAAACAGGTACTCATTTTTGAAAAGTATATATATATTTTTTAAAATAGGCATGTGGCTTCATTTTAACAGCCATAGGCCGTGAAACAGTAGGAGAGGAGATACCAAGAATGGGTACCCACATCACCTGACCCCACCGCCTACCTCCAAAACCTCCTCACCTCCTCCAGATTGGCTATCAGCTGTCCCAAGTTGGTTGCCCATAATTTTCTATTGTTTTTCATTGTTTTTTTTTTTTTTTGTTGCTTTTTATTATTTTTCACAATCTTAAATTATAAATGTTAAACCCTAAAATAAAAACACTAAACCCTAATTCATAAACCGTAAGCCCTAATTCATAAACACTAAACCCTATTTCATAAACTACCTAGGTCTTATAGAACTTCTAGGGTTTCTTTTATATAAGCTTAACAATAAATCTTTAGCAATGATATTTCAAAATCATTTGAAATTTCTATATAGACCTCAAGAACTACTTATACACTATAGCCATGTTCTTAGTCTTCATGGATTTCAATGTTCATGATGAGTCACATAGTCCTAAAACCATTTGTAAAACTCTTTTCATGAGGGCTTAGAACATACAAACACCTTCTATATATTAAATTTGATGGACACTTGTATAAGAATATAAAATTTAGACAATTGTCATAGGTTAGTCCTATGGGTTAAAGAGTCAAGGAGCTATGAGAATGCCCACATTCATATGACATAAGGTATAATAGAAACTTATCAAGTTTTAAGGATTGTCATACCTACCACTAAGAATGTCAAAGTTACCCTAGGAAAACAACTAACTCATATCACTTCATAACATTTTATCAAGTTTAAGGATTGTCATAACAACCACTAAGAATGTCAAATTTACCCTAGGAAAACAACTAACTCATGTCACTTGATAACCTAGAGGGTTGTTATCTAAGGTCAATTAGGATCACTTAACAAATGTCAAGACCCAAATCATCTAATAGGATTGTCATTAGGATGGGGAACAAAGAAGATAGTCATAACATGATTAGGTAGTTACCAAGGTCCTAACAAAGTTCATTGCACCATAATCTAAATCTTAACTGCCTCAACATTTATATGACCTAGAAGGACTGTCACATCTAGCAAATCTAATCTCTTGTCCTTGCTATGGACTATTATGCATGATCATCCAAAGTGGTTGTCACTAGAAGAACAGGACCATAGGACTACCACAATAAGGATATAGTTGTGTTGCTCACAACAAGAGAGGACAATCATCCAAAACTAAGAAGAGAAGAAAATTAACAATTAAGAGACTATCATTAACGGTTGTCATGAGCATGTTAATGGACAATTAGTTTTCATATTAGTCATAACACTATCCTATTATTTACACAAAAGAAGATATAGCAATGAGAGGATAGTCATTGGAAAACCTATCTCAGTCCTAGAGTCAAGCACAGTCCCATCACACCACTAGATCTACCCCTTCCAAGGGACAAGCATTTCAACCATACAATCGAAAGAAAATGATATGTATCCTACAAACACAATCATTTGGTCATGTTGTAATCCTCTCTCCAAACTATGCAGGATCAGAATGGTGTTTGGATGAGCTCCACCTGGTGTCTGGTAGGTGAAATCAGCAGGTGAGACTACTCCTTAGACAGTGCAAGACGACTGAACAGATCTCACCCATTCATTTTATTCCTTGTTTTTCTCACTCTTTCACCATTTCTTCACATGCGTTGTTCTCCTTCCAGCTATTTTTTTGGTGGGTACTCTCCTGAGGTGCCAAAATGGCTAGAAATGTTGTCTCGTGCCATAAAAAAATCACGCTAGAAAATTTTCTAAACTCGTCGGTTGTTCTCATGCCGGGGAAAATACCGTGTCAGAAAAATAAATATAGGGAATGTAATTTTTTGGTATGTGTTTTGGAACACAAAAGAGAGTGATATATTTTGCAAAGCCCCATTAAGAATGTTTTGGGAATTTTGTACTGCAGTATTGTATTGGTACATTCTCCTTATTAAAAACTCCCTTAATATTATCACCTAAAATTTTGAATTTGGATTAGTTACTTTCCACCTACATTAAATGTTATCAATAACTATGTAATAGAACTAATAGCATTTAAAATCATTTTAGACGTGCAAATGATGATTAATTATCACCTTTGCAATTAGAAGTGTTTATGTTGACACTAGAGTTTGCAACACTCATAGCCTTATAGCAACTAAAAAGGTTTCACAAAACAAAGAGAACTAGAGACGACTAAAATCATTATCATAAATAAAACATAAATTAAAATAAAATAAAAACATCAATATATCATCACCATGAATGGTCATGTCCTTTGTGCGAACTCCAATTCCTTTTGAGAGATGAGTATCACAATTCATTGAAGTCTTGATTGTATTTCCATGAATTTGGGTTTCTACTAATAATTTATGATTTGAAGTCTAAAAATATGAGAAATAATGAATTGTATCATTGGCTTTCATTTAATTCACCAAATGAAAATCTTACAAATTACAAACAAGAAAAGGTTCAATAAAAGATACACTTTCAAATTATAGGGTATTTTCTATGCTACAGCATGCACAAAACCAAAAGGTCAACATGTATACCTCGTGTCACCAAGTTGATCTAATAAAGTAGTGATAGATACTAACTCTTCAAAATCCAATCCAAAAGCATAAAGAAATCTTGCTTCACCAAAACTAAAGAAATATGTGAGCCTTGGCAATTCAGATAAAGACAAGAGGAATGAAAGAGCCTCTAAAGTGAAGTGAAATGAAGCAACCATTGCCTTGAAGTTGTCATAGAACTTAGTTTTTACATTTATTGCTTCACAATTTCCCGAGGAGACTTTTTCTCTCCTTTCTATCATTTTAGACCTATATTTACATGGGTCTAAGATAGTGTCTAGATTATCAATCCAAATGCACAAACCACAATGTTGAATATTTTCATATAAGACACTCTAGTTCTTGTAAATAGATAAAATGCTTATCACCATACATTCTTGTGTTCCAACCTAACCTATTATACCTACAAAAATCTCTATATCAAAAAACACACAAAAAAAAAATGTTATGCTAGTCAACAAAGGCAACTCAAGTGAGATGAATCACGAGCAATATCAAAGGGAAACAATTGTAAGCAATTGTAAAGGTGACTGGTTCCTAAATATTGAGTACAATTTACACTTGGATTGAATCCAAAGGGAATTATATAAAATCAAATATTAGACATAATTTTCATTAGTTGGAAAATCATCAAAACATGTATTACATAGATAATATAACAATGATTAAAAAAAATCCAATCAATCCATGCGAGCTTCAACAAATTGGCTCAAAACTTTTACTGAAATTTTAAATTTAAAGGAAGTTTATACATAATGTTTACTGATTGGGCTATTGATTTGGAATAAAGATTACCAAAACAATCCCTATTTAGGGATGAAGAGACCCTAAACTTTCCCGTGGCCAGAACCCATATTGAAGTTGTAGGTTAAGTTTCTTTAAGAACTGAATTGAGCATAGAGTGGTATGCCATCTAAATATTTTGAAAATGTAGGCTTAGGGCTCAAATGCTAACCCGTGCTTATAATGACACCCAAATCCAAAGGTTGGGGTGAAATTCTCCAGCAAGGGATCCAACCAACTTAGGGCTCAAACACAAACCCACTAACTGTGTCAACCATCGTCTCGGAAAACAAACAAAAGAAAACACAAACACAGCTGCAAAGCAAACAGTAGACAGCTGCAAAGCAAATATGATATCAATATTTGCCAGGATAAATTTTTGAACCTTGGTAGGAATGTGCTAGATGATTAAAACTTTAACAGTCACAATTACGTAATTGGCTATTTATAAAATATGGGTGATAATAACACCCATCTGACATTGTCATATACAGAAAATGGCTCTAAGAAGTCCACCAAAATTCCTGCAGTCCTAGACTACATACAAAACAAGCACCGTGTTAATACATGTTGCATGCATTGCAGTCAAAATTGAATACCTTCATCTTTCATGATCCAAATATTACCTGTGATAGAGAGACCAACAACATAACCAAATCATACAACACAGGGACCTCCAGAGGTTCATCCAAGTTGGCTATCAATATTAACTACTGAAAATCTGATTCAGTCACGGTAAAATATACTTGATAGGAACATTGTTGTAATGTGGGTGTGCGATGCATATACAAAAACGAGGAAAGGCAAAGAACCCACGTCTCCAACCTCCATTCCATGGAGGGTCAGAAAATTTAGTGCAAGTGACCACATTTTTAGCTAGTCTTAAAATATAGAAATTTAAGCAAATTTTCTGACAAAACAAAACCTGATTTAACAAGATTGAAATGTCGGACGCATGAGTTTGAGATTGAGACATATTCCACCGCATGAGCGTGAAGGTCATTTGTTGAAGGCATTGCTCTCATTAAAGGGCAACGAAGGAATAGGAGCAGCGTGGGGCCGTGGATATGTCGTGTTTCAAAACCGTAACGCCATCGATCTGCAGCCTCCATTTCTGCTACGACATTCGCGGCCATTCTGTTTGTTGCAGATGATGGCGAAACACTTTCAAAACACTGACATATCCACCGCACTCCGCTGCTTGTAAAAATGTTTGGCCCTGCAATAGGTATAACATCAAGTTTGCAACGATAGCTTTTCCCTCTGCCATCAAAACCTAACCCTAATGCTACCGTCCCCTCCTTCCTCTTCTCCACTCGCTCATCACGCACAAAACCTAACCCTAACCTCCACACATATATATATATATACACGTGGACACACTTAATACATTTGTATTTTTTTATTTGTTTTGGTTTTCTATGCGATATATGTATACATATAATATAATTAATATTGTATCATACATCTACATACATTTTTGTTGTGTATTTGTTTATTTTTCTGTTTATTGTTTTCTTTTCATTTTGTAGGGTGCACTCCTCTCACACACATATGTATATCTATATATATTTATGTATTAGTTCTTTATAGACTTAATACTTATATTAATAAATACTAGTATAGGTGTGTATTTTTAGTTTCTGCCAAAGAAACTATAGGCGAGGCATGTTCCTAACTAGGTATTAATAATTCTTGAGAACTAAATATATTTTTCTATTTAAAAAATATTTACCTATTGCTATTGTATAGATGCAAATATTTTAACAAAACATATTTGAAAAATTATTTTTATTCAATCTAATTGGCAGAAAACTTTCACCCGATAAGGGCAATTATTGCGGATTATCAACGTTTAAATTATAAAGTTTTGTATGAATACTGGAAATAATTTCATGCATTGCTTTCATTTTCTCAAAAATTGTGCAAATATAACATATGCGTTAAACTCCTTAGGCAACCATTCTTCATATTTTTTTATGTTCTTGATACCCAAACATTGCAGAATCTAAGGCCATGACTATTTTCAAATGAATTTGTTTTGTTTATAGGCTGCTATTCCACTTGAAGTTGTGCAAATATTGTTGGCAAAAAAGTCAGCGTCCCCCTTCGGGATTCGTGACATGGCTTAACGGCCTCCCGTTGGTCTTTATCTGGGATGGTAGTAGTTTCCTGAGAGGTGCGCCTTTTGGGAGAAACGGCCAGCTCAACTCCCTACAAGTGGTAGCAGAGCTGGGTCACAGGTTCGAATCCCCTCGGGTAATGCTGAGGGGGGGATTGTTGGCAAAATAGTCAGCATCCCCCTTCGAGATTCGTGACATGGCTTAACCGCCTCTCGTTGGTCTTTATCTAGGATTGTAGCAGTTTCCTGAGAGGTGCGCCTTTTCGGAGAAATGGCCAGCTCAACTCCCTACAAACGTGAATATAACATTCTTCAGAAATGATGCAAGCTAGAAGGGGCTCTAACTTGTTTTTAATGCAATAAAGTTAGGTCTGAAACGAAAAAACCCATTGAGCTTGACCAAATAAGAGGAAAAAAGTATGCTCATATCTGTCATTACATTATCTACCATCTTTTCAGATAATGCATTTAGGGCATATGTTTATCGGGCTTCATGCCTATAATACTTATTTTTTCTTCTATTTTACTTAATGGAATTCTAATTCTAGCTATTCTTCCATGCATAGAAGGATTTTCCTTTCATGTTTCCTTTAGATTCTAATGGGATGAGAATATTATTTTTTGGCCTCTGCCTATGTTTCTACCAAACTTTGTATGTATCATATTGTTTTCTGGAAACACATTTCTTATTGGTGTTTATTCCATTTCTAAAGTTTTTTCTGGATGTTTTCTCTAGCTCTGAGATGAGCTAAAAGGAACTATTACCATTAACAAAACTGATAATATACACATCATTTTGTTTTATGGATATCTTTATATTTTTTTAATTTTCTCCGACACTCAATAGTAATTCAAGTTGGCTTTTTGCTATTCTTGTTGAATGCAAAAATCTAGTAAGCCAAGCTAGCAACTCTATTTGCAGAAATGGTCTATATTTTGAAGCTATTTTATCATTCTACTATTTCTTTTAGAGGCATTTTTAAAAAGATCGTGAAATTTCTATTAGTTAAATCTAAGCAAACTATTTTTTGACGTTTATTTAAAAATTTACCCTAACGTAACTATTGTTAATATGTCCATAAAATGTACAACCTTTTAAAATTTATTTAAAATCAGGTTTTTCTTTTACCCTAACCTATAATGCACAATCTAAATAGCTCATATTTTCACATTTACTTTAAACTTAAGTTTTACCCTAACCTGTAATGCACAAACTAAATAGCTAATTTATTCAAATTTATTTTCGAGTTACAGCTTTAAACCTAGTAACATAAATATGGTTGAATTATGAATAAAATGCAAAATCGAAACCACTATCTATTTCACATTTACTTTAAAATTTTACCCTAAGGCCCATATTTCTAAATTGCCAATAAAATGAACAAATTGTAGAGATGATATTTTAACATTTAACTTTAAATTTTTGTTCTAAATTTTTATCTTCCAAGTAAATATTATTAAATTATCCATAAAATGCAAAATCTAAACCACTATGTATTTCTCATTTACTTTAAAATTTTACCTTACTATAAATATTCCTAGATTTTCATCAATAAAATTTTACCCAAATATAAATATTTCAAAAATTTCAATAAAATACACAAACTAAATAGATAATCTTTTCACATTTACTTTTAATTATAATTTTAATCCCAAAAAATAAATTTAATTAAATTATTAACAAAATGCAACACCTAAACCACTATTTTTTTAATTATCTATAAAATGTACAACCTGAACATCTGATCTTTAAGCTTTACTTTAAAATTATAGTTTTAACCCTAACATAAAAACACGTTAAACTTTTTTCATATTTTCTTTTTCATCTTACCCTAACACAAATATTGTTAAATTAACCATAAAATGCACAATCTAAACATATTTATTTAAAAATTTCCAAAACTACAATTTGAGTCATTTTGTGAAAATTATGGTATTAAGGTGCAAAGAACAGTTCCTTATACTCTTCAACAAAATGGGGGGATGAACAAATGAATAGAACTATTTTAGAAATGGGGTTTGGTTGTTTCTTGTGCTGCATATATTGTGAATAGAATTTCTACTAAAGCCCTCCCAAATATCACCCCTGAAGAAGCTTGGAGTGGTAGAATGCCCCACATTAGGTATTTTAAAGTATTTGGATGCATTGCTTGGGCACACGTTCTTGATGAAAAGAGGAAAAAGTTAGAACCAAAGAGTCATAAGTGTTTGTTTGTGGGTTATAGTGAAGAATCAAAGGCTTATAGGTTATATGATTTGACAACAAGAAAGGTCTTTGTTAGTAGAGATGTAAAGTTTGATGAGCTTTCGCAACTTATTCCCACTTCCTCTCACTCTACAATAGCAAATGTTTCTAATTTTTTAGATTTTTTAGAAAGAAATGAAGCCAATATTGATGAGGATGAAGTGAGCACTACTGATGATGATAATACTATTGAAAATGAAACTACTAATGCTTGTAATCAGCCATTTTTTGCAGGTAGTGATGATGAAGAAGGTGACATTTCAGCTAGACAAAAGACAAGGAGTGTTGAAGAAATATATAGACAAGGCTCAAAGATCCAAGGAGGGAATGGTAGTGCTCTCATGGCCAAAGTATTACAAGTAAATGACCCAATCTCATATGAGCAAGCTAGATGAAAGAAAGAATGGGAGAAATCCATAAAAGAGGAATATGATGCATTGATAGAGAATAACACTTGGGAACTTGTACCCCGTCCCCAAGGTAAGAATGTTATTGGTTGCAAATGGGTTTACAAAACAAAATTTAAATCAGATGGTGCTATAGAAAAATTCAAGGCTAGATTGGTTGCTAAGGGGATCAATCAAAAAGAGGGTGTTGATTATGAAGAAACATTTTCTCCTGTCATTAAAGTGAATATAGTTAGAATTATTCTTTCTTTGGCTACAATTCTTGGGTGACATATTCATCAAATGGATGTCAAAAAAAATTTCTTAAATGGAGATTTATATGAAGAAATATATATGGATCAACCACCAGGTTTTATAGATCAGCAACATCCTAATCTTGTTTGCAGATTATAGAAGTCACTTAATAGTCTTAAACAAGCGCCATGAGCATGGAACGAGAAGATTGACAGGTATTTTCAGCTTCATGTATTTAAGAGATGTAAGTCAGATCCAAATCTTTATGTGAAAAAAGTTCAAGATGATATTCTTCTTGTTGCAATTTATGTAGATGATTTACTCATTGCTGGACCGAATATTGCATTAATCAATGATTTAAAAACAGCTCTTAAGAGGACATTTCATATGAGTGATTTGGGTGAACTAAACTATTTTCTTGGATTACAAGTTTGTAGATTACATGATGGATTGTTCATCTCACAGTCAAAATATGCTTTGGACCTTTTAAAAAAGTTTAACATGCTTGAATGCAAGCCAGCATCTACCTCATTTCAATTCGGAGTCAAGCTTACTAAAGAATGTACTTCCAAGAGTGTAGATGCCACTTTATATAGACAGCTTGGTGGTAGCTTGGTTTATGTAACTCATACTAGACCAGATATTTATTTTGCAGTCAATCTAGTATCTAGATTTATGCAGGCACCTAAACAAAGTCATTGGTTGGCTGCTAAGAGAATTTTACGATACATCCATGGAACCATACACTTTGGAATCTACTATGGCTATAAGTTTTCAATTTCTTTGGTTGGATTTACCAACTCAGATTTGGGTGGTGATATAGATAATAAAAAATCTACTGGTGGTTATGTTTTCAATCTTGGATCAGGCCCTATTACATGGAGCAGCAAAAAAACAAACAACTACATCATTACCTTCATGTGTAGCAGAATATAGAGAAGCAAAAGAAGCAGGCAAGGAAGTAGTTTGGATTCAGAATCTTCTATTTGAGATTGGTTTTCTATAAATTTCAGCCGACACTGTGTATTGTGACAATCAGAGTACCATACAAGTTGCCAACAATCTAGTTTTTCATGCTGAAATAAAGCATATTGAGATTGATTTTCACTACATTCAGGATCTTGTTTAAGCATCTATTGTCAATCTTCAATTTTGTCCAAGTGAAGAACAAGTAGCTGATATATTCACTAAGAGTATGATTGAAGCCAAATTCTTAAAATTAAGAGGAATGTTTGGTATGTTAGAGGTGAACATTAAGATGGGATAGTAGTATAATGTTCCCCTCCTTTGTATTTGCCCTCTCCTTTGTATTCTCTTTGTATTATTCTAGCCAATCTTAAGGGGGGATGTTAGGGATAGTTAAGATTGTCTAGAAAAGGACAAAATATTTCTAGAAGTCTTCCAAAAAATATTCCAAGTTATCTAGAAAGGAAGAAGCTTCCAGCTTTTTTAGAAAAGAACTTTCCAAGGAGAAGCTTCCAACTGTTCTAGAAAGGAACATTGTAGGATTTTAGAGTTATCTAGAAAGCCAGAAGCTTCCAGGCTCCAAAGCTTCTGTAGCTATATATATGTGATTAGAGACAGTTGCTGGATATAGCATTTTAGATGTAATACAAGCTAGATAAATTTATTTCTAAGTTATCTAACTCTGTTTTGCCCTGTTTTCTCTTAATCTATTATTGTTGTTCTATTTTTTATTGTCTTGGGGCTGTTTTTTACATGGAAATCCAGAATTTATTTATTGCTAGAAGAGAATGGTATCAAGGAATATGTGACCACTATTGTACCTGTACCTACAGATGCAACACAGTGCTTAGCATATAAGAAGGAAGATGCCAAGGCGAGGAGGATGATTCTTAATGGTGTTAAGGATCATATTCTTTCGCATATTGTAGAGTTATATACAAAGAAGACAATGTGGGACGCCATTCTAAATCTATACCAGAATGCTACCATTAACCAGAAGCTGATTCTCAGAGAAAAGTTAAGGAATACCCCGATGAACAAGGGAGAAGACGTTACAAGTTACCTCGCCAAGCTTAGACTTGTTAAGGATGAGTTGACAGCTATTGGAGATAAACCAAATGATGACAAGCTAGTACGAATAGCCCTGAATGGGTTTACTAAGTAGTGGGATGTCTTTGTTCAAGTTATTAATAGACGAGACACCTTACCGAGTTGGGATCGACTATGGAGTGACTTCACTTAGGAGAAGCTTAGACTAAGTCTTGTCAGTGGAACTAGCAGTAATAGTTAGAAAAGTGATTTGGAATAGGAAAACGTTACCCTAGCAGGAAAAGCGAAAGCGAAGAAGGGGTCTGGCAAAGGATCAAATCCAAAAAGTGAGAAGAAGAAGGACTTATCTAAGATCAAATGCTATGGCTGTCACGAGTTTGGCTACTATGTTAGTGATTTCCCACAAAGGAAGAAAAATGAAAAGAAAGGGAAGAAGCAGACGGCAACTTCAGCAAATGTAGATGAGCTTTCTAGTAGAATGGAGGATGAGTTTGCGCTCATAGCTTGCCTAACTAGCTCAACCTTACAGGGTGTTTGGTATATAGACAGTGGGGCATCATTTCATATGACAGGAGTTAGGGAGTACTTCTCCAGCTACAAGGAGGAGAAAATCAAATTCCAAATTCAGATGGGGAACTAGTCCAAGTGCAATCCAGTTGGGAGAAGGACTGTTCTATTTCAGAGGGAGAATGGCAAGCCTATTTCCATTCATGATGTGTTAAATGTGCCAAGCTTGGGCATGAATCTAATTTCCATATCTATCCTTCAGGATAAAGGCTACAATGTACTCTTTAGAGGGGCGCATGTGTTAATCAAGCATAAGGATTGGAAATCACCCATAGCTATTGGAGTTAGGAGCGGCCGACTTTATAGGTTGCAATTTGATACTCCTAATGCATTAGTGAGTAGCAGTAATCCTAGAGATCAAGAAGAGCTATGGCATAGGAGGATGGGCCATATACATCATAGAGCATTTAAATTGCTTCATGAGATAGTGATAGGTGTTCCAGAGGTGAGCACAGAGCATGATGATGTATGTCAGAGATGTGTGTTGGGGAAGTTTGCGAAAGCAGCTTTTCCAAGGAGTGACACCAGATCCAAGGGGGTTCTTGATCTAGTAAATTCAGATATATGTGGACCAATGTCAATGAAGTCTCTCAGAGGATACGAGTACTCTGTTACTTTTAATGATGATTTCTCCAGGAAGACCTAAATATACTTCTTGAAGACCAAGGATGAGGTCTTCAGTCACTTCTAGGAGTTCAAAGCTCTTGTGGAGAATTCGACAGGTAGGAAGGCAAAGGTTCTTCAGTCAGACAATGGAGGTGAGTACAAAGGGAAAGAGTTCCAGGAGTTCTGTACCAAGGAAGGAATCAAGAGAGAGTGGATTGTTCCTTACAACCCACAGTAGAATGGGGTTAGTGAGAGGGAGAATTATTCTCTATTAGAGGTAGCAAGGGCTATGTTGTATGACCAAGATATGCCACGTTACTTATGGGCAGAGGCATGCAGTACAACAGTATACATATAGAACAGGGTTCCACATAAGGTATTAGGCAAGATGACACTAGAGGAGGCATTCTCAAGGAAGAAGCCAGATGTCAGTCAATTCAGGATATTTGGGAGTTTGGCATTTTGTCACATTCCAGGGCCTACACATTCCAAGTTAGATCAGATTGCAGAGAGAGGGTACTTTGTGGGCTACAGTGAGACCTCAAAGGCATATCAATTATTTATTCCAGGGACCAGGAGGATTATAGTTAGGCATGATGTCAAATTCATGGAGGACAAGGCATATAGGAGGTCCAGAGATTTGCCAGTAGATGATCAGAATGAGCAGCAAAAAGAAGCTCCAAGGATTGTTCAACCAAAACAAGGGCAGCGAAGCACCAGTACATTTACTAGTACAAGCATAGGCTTAGGTGTTGAGAGTTTGCAGAGTGGAGCAACAGATACAACAAATCAAAGAGATGCATCAAGAAAATATGGAGTTTGATATTTCATCCTCTATAGTTGACAGGAGGAACCATGAGGTTTAATAGACACATAGGGATACTCAGGAATTTGTGGGAGCTCCTAGGATGAGTAGTAGACAGCAGAAACAACCAGCCAGGTATAATGACTGTGGCATTGGTTATTCAGTTGGTAGATAACGAGCCTTCCAACTATCAGGAGACTATACAGTAACAGGTGTGGCAAGATGTGATGGTTGAGGAATATACCTCAATAGTGCAGAATGATGTGTGGGAGGTTGTACCTAGACCGATAGATAGGGCAGTGGTTGGATCACATTGGATCTATAAGATTAAGCACGGTGCAAATGGTAGCATCAAGAAATACAAGACAAGGTTCGTGGCCAAGGGGTTCTCTCAGAAGGAGGGAATAGACTATGAGAAGACATTCACTCCAGTGGCCAGGTATACTTCTATACGAGCCGTAATCTCACTTGCAGCACATATGGGATGGCAGATCCATCAAATGAATGTCAAGACAGCATTTCTTAATGGTGAATGGGTAGAGGAGGTATACATAGAACAACCAGAGGGCTTTGTAACACACAGCAGTGAAACCCACATGTGCAAATTGAAGAGAGCTTTGTATGGACTCAAGCAGGCTCCTAGGGCATGGTATGAGCGCATTGATAGATACTACATTGAAATCTTGAAGAGGTTTGAGATGCAGGATTGCAGAGCCATGTCTACACCTATGATCACGAATTGGAAGAAGGTAGACTCATCCAAGGAAAAGGATGTAGACCTCACCTTATACAGGAAGTTGATTGGATCTCTCATGTATTTGGTCAACACTAGGCCAGATATATCCTTTGCAGTAAACTCTCTTAGTCAATTTATGGTTAAGCCGAAGAGAGTGCATTGGACAGCAGTAAAGCATGTGTTGCAGTATTTGTGTGGTAAAATTAAGTATGGGATCAGATATGCTCGAGGTGATGGTATCAGATTGATAGGCGATACTGATGCAGATTGGGCAAGTAGTACAGTGGATAGGAAAAGCACTTCAGGGTGCTGCTTTAGTTTGGGATTAGGAATTGTCTCTTGGTACAGTAGGAAGCAAAACTTTGTGGCTCTAAGTTCTGCAGAAGCAGAATACATATCAGCTAGCATGGCAACATGTGAGGCTATATGGCTTCAGAATTTGTTGGTAGCCTTGTTTGGTCAGAGGGTTGAGACTATGGTGATACACTGTGACAATCAAAGTTGCATCAGATTATTTGAGAATCCAGTGTTTCACGATAGGTCTAAGCATATAGACATTAGGTATCATTTCATCAAGGATTGTGTACAGTGGAGGATTGTTCAACTATAGTATATACCTACAGATCAGCAGGTAGCAGACATTTTGACAAAGGCATTAGGGAAGACGAAATTCATCTTCTTCAGAGATAAGTTGGGTGTTATGCAGAACACCTTCCTCGCTAAGAACGAGTGTTAATTTTAAAGTAGCTCAGACAGGTGTTCTAGTCTCAGGTGGTGATTACAAGGCTAGAAACACAACTGGAATTTAATTATCTCCATACCTAGAAAATTGATTTCTCTAGAGACTTCTAGACATTAGGGTTTGTTAGAGTCTATTCAATCTTAGCCATTGATTGAGATTAAATCATGGCCATTGGTTTTCAATGAGAAAATTATAAAAGAGGATCAATGGGTATTTGGAGAGCACAGATCTGAAAAATATTTAAAGTGATAGCAAATAAATAAATTTGCAATAATAGAAAATAGATTTGTAGTGAGAGCAAGGGCGCAGTGATAGTGTTGGAGACAGCAACAGTGGAATTTTTGAAGGAGAAATTGGGAGAAAATTTTTTGGAGGAGAATATTGCCAGAGCTCTGCCAGTAAGAGGCAAGCAGTTTATGTATCTCTTGATTTGTTGAAAATTAATAAAATTCCTCATCTCCAATACTGGTTTTCCCTTCGAGGTTTTTTCCAGGGACAATTTGTCCAAAATATTGTGTTCATTATTTTACATATTTTATTTTTCTATCTCCATGATTATTTGTGAAGTTGCAGCTGTATTATTTTTAAATATTTGCTCTGAATTAATTTTTGGAGGTCAACTAATCTATATAAGATAGGAGATTAATCATCAATAGCTACAATAGAATTTTCACAGAATTGTCCATAGAAATACGAGATTTGAATGACAATTTTTATATTTGCGTTTACTTTTTAGTAAAGTTGTGCCCCTAACATGTAATTTGGATTTGTTTCGGGAGGAGCCGACATGGCTTTGTGATAGCCCTCGCAAGGTGAATTCGACAGCTGTATGAGGCACATTGGGATGGGAACTCCCGTAGAAGATCCAGTCCTTGCAAATCCTCCTGCACTGTTTTTTATTGTTTGATTCTAGAATATATTTTAATAATACATTCTCATTTTACACTTGATTGTGCGGTCTGTAAAAGAATTTATAATGCATATATTCAAACTAAGATTACCCTATGCAGTGCCTATGGTTATGGCAGAAATCTAACATTAAATGTAGAATCCAAGTTTTTCAATTTTTAGTATTCAATGCAAATATTACAACACTGTCAACTCTAACTTAAACCCAAAAATTAACAAATTTCAAGATTATTATAAAATTATTATATTATCAACATTGTTGCTAAAACTAAGCAAACACAACAAATTAAAACACAACTATTTATGAACATTTTGGCAGAAACTTCGCTACTTTGCAGCTCTTGTTATTAGATTTGTTTTATTTTTGTGTTATATAGTACTTATAATTTAATTGATATTATATTATATCAATATCAAGTAAGTTTGTGATATTGTATTATATATCCACATATACATTTTTGTTGTGTAATTGATTATTTTTGTGTTTGTTGTTTTCTTTTTCTTTTGTAGGGGGCACTCCTCATATATATATATATATATATATATATATATATATATATATATATATATATATATATATATATATATATATATATATATATATATATATATATATATATATATATATATATATATATATATATATATGCTTTGGTACATGTATAGACTTAATACTTATATTAATACATATTAGTATAGGTGTGTGTATTTTTAGATTTGTTTTGTTTTATGTGTTGTATATGTATGTACTTATAATAATATAATTGATATTGTATTATATATCATTTGATTTATTTTTGTTGTTATATCTAGGTTTATATGTGTGGGGGCATTTTTTGTCTACGCCTGATTAAAATTTTTGTTCTTATTTCATGGGGTTCTCCTTTTTATAGGTTTGGTTTTACCTAATGCAATAGATAGGGGTCTTATCTTTTTGTTGAAGCCAATCAAAATATACATTGCCCACCCCGGCTGCTAGTATAGTTGTTGTCTGTCGCTCACTGTACTGCCTTTTGGTATGTATCACCCCCTTCCCCCAGAACTCTAGATTCCAAAGATCCACCGGATAAGAAACTCCATTCTACACTACTGCTGAGTCGTTGGACTCCTCCCCCAATTCTGGTTGTGGATTGCATCAGGGAAATTCTGCCTGAGCTAGGCAGATAGATAGACTCCTTTCACGCTGCTAAGAAAGAGCAGGGAACAAAATTATTAGACCCATATAGAGTAGTAGGGTAGCACTCCAGGTACTTAAAGTCCACCCACTACCAACCAACATACATCATCTGGCTGTGTCTTGCCGGTATCAACAACTGGATCAATCCCATGGAAACGGGAACAGCAACTTGCTATGGCTCTTGGTCTAAATAATGTCTGCCCCTATTCATCCATATCCATACACGGTTGCACACGACAAGATGGGAACACAGTCCTAGACTAAAGAGAATGATCAGATCGAGAGGTCATTATGTCCCTTGTCCCCAATGGGAAGAAGATGGGTAATCCGTTTACAATGTTACTCTAATCTGACCGAGCTGGCAAGCAATCCCAATCCACTTTCGGCAAAGGAAGGAGATAGCACTTTGTTTGCTTCTCCACCAAGCATGGGAGTCTGGGGATCACTGTAGGTTGGTGGCCACTCGAGGAAACTCTGATTCGATCCACTGGCTGGGAGGCACCTACCTCATCCCAATCGCAAGGAGAGGTTCACCATGATGTTTCTAGGTAAGGAACAGAGACAGTGCCTGGGGGAGGCATTCATGCGCTCAACCTCTCCACTGTGAGATTGAGGCCTATCTACAATATGAGAGATCGAGGGCTTCCTCAACTTCCTAAAGTCAATCAAGTTCCCCGACTGGCTAAGTACCCCTAGAGCCCTCTCCCTATCGCCCTATCTATAGCTATTATAGAGAGGTGGGGGGTGCCCCCTACTATGGATAGGGTTGATAGTTGCCCTCACTGACCCCCCTACTATGGATAGGCTGCCTCCACCTCTGCCTCTAAAGAAGTAGGGTAGGGGTAGGTGGTGGGGGGTCGAGTGATGAGAATTGGATTGTTCCGTCGAGAATTGGCTCCATACGCCCAACTCTTCGTGCCTTCCTATCTCCATACTTTTGCAGCTCTTCATCTTACCAGATTTGCAAAAGACTCATGTGATAGACTCTCATCATTAGAGAAGTTGATCCAGAATCCATATTCCACTTCGTTTCGCATCCTATGTAGAGTAGATTGTTCAGCACTTGCGGCACGAACCAATTTTTTACCCATCGACCCTAATATCATAGGCGACCGAATGGCCGTCCCCTAGTTCCTAGACCAACCTGCTATGATAATTCCATAAACACCTATGTCCAGATCTGATGATACCATACGATAATCAAAAGGTACAACGGCTCGAGCAACTAAACTGGGTATAGATGTCACCACTGGAGCCAGTCTAGAGAGAGATAAATTGGCACTACTAGGTGGAATAGGTTCTTCTATAGCTAATTTTAAACCATCTGCTAGAGGTTTTAAGAATCTGAATGATCCAACTACATTGGGACCCTTTTGACGTTGCACGAAAGCAATTACTTTACGTTTGGCTAACACTGAGAAGGCTACTCCTGGTGGAAGTGGTATGATCATTCCAGGTATTTCTGCTAGAATACCAATGTACGTTTCTAATTTCCTAATCACTAAGGGGTGATCATGCATGAAACGATGTCGACCCAAAGAATGGGACCTATTCTTGAGGGGAAAGGTGATTTCTAAAAGTCAACCCGGCCCCCACCGCTATAGATGCAGGTGGGCTATAGCGGGCTTAGCCAAATTATTTCGGCTCTTCGAGGTTGGGCCGACCACTATGGATAGGGCATCGATCCCTCTCCTTCCTCCCACCCATGTTAAGAGAGAGGTTGGTGATTTGAGTGCCCCCATGGATCCAAATGTCGGCCCCATGCTTTTGAACCAGCATGGGGAAAGCCCCAACTAAACTATAATTGGGGTGGGTGGGAGGAGGAGAGGTATAAGGCTTAATCGACCCCTACAAGCACTATATATCATGGGTTGGACCCAGTCATTTTTATTGCTGGCCGAGGAAGCTGCCCCCCTGATGAAAAATGGGGTGGGTGGGAGGGCTACCGAGAAACCATTATAGCAAGGGAGGTTAAGTCCGAGGCACCATAGGGGGGAGATATAGGGTGGGAGGCTATGCGGGTGGGTGGGAAACGGCCCCTACGGGAATATATATTATTATGGGAGGATGCCTATGTAGGTGGGTGGGAAACAATAGTTGGGTGGGAGGCCGTAGCCCCCCACAATAATTAGGTGTGGGTGGGAGGCCCAGGGGGGCCCTTACTTCCCACCCACCCGGGTGGCCGGTTAAATTGTTGGTGAACCCCATAATCTTTACTTCGTTCAAAAGAGTGTCTCACCTTGACCGACAAGATGCCTCCCACCCCCTCCCTATAGCCTATGCCCCCCACCCATCCCCTGTCACTGGAAGGGTGGGGGGCTCGAGGGTTTCCCGACAAACCCTCGGCATAGGGGTGGCTGGGAGGAGATAGTTCGGGGGTAGATTAATATAAGGTGGGTGGTTAAGTTGTTGCCAAACCCCTGGGAGGTTCCGACGATTCTATATGTAACATGCCAACTACCCCCCACCCACCCGTATAACCCCCCACCCATCCCCACACACGGCGTATAATTGATTGGGTTTACCAAGTTTATCCAGCATTAGAGTCAGATTGAGAGCCCCGGTCCTCTTCAGTCTAGGTATAGATCTATAAAGGGCCTGTAGGGGCAGAGGTAGTAGTGTGGATCAAGATCCATACCCCTTTCATATTGATATTGAGTAGGAGATTCACCAAGGTTTACCTTAACCCTTTGTTCTCAGTCCATTTCCTCCGTCGCTACTAGATGCGTATCAGTCCGGGGAGCCAAGTTGTGTTCATTTGTGCTCCCACACTGGATAGGGGGTGTTTGGCGATGTGTAGACGTTGTTTGCTAATCGCCCTCGTGATTCCTTCCTTATACTTAATTCTGATCCGACCCCATCCGCCCCTCCCCCTGCTCCTTCCCCCTCCCTACAACCTATTTATACCACAATAATAGCCCCCCCTTTAAGTTTTAGGGTCGGGGCCCCCAACCTGAGCTATAATAGTTTCTTGGGGACCCCCCCACCATACATAGTTGGGGTTAGGTGGGAGGCCCCTAAATGCCCCCCACCCCGGGCTATAATTGTTCTTAGAGGTGGGTGGGAGATATAGTTCCAGAAAAAAAATGAGCCCCCCACCCAGCCCAGGCGAATAGTAGGGCCCCCCCACTCGGCCCCTTTGGCAGGGGGATATATAGGGTGGGAGGAATAATATAAAAGGAGGCCTTGGGTTGGTTGGGAGATTCAAGTTTGAGGGGCCTACATTGAGCTAGTTGGTGTTAACTACTTCCTTTAGGTCTAGCTCGGGAGCAGAAGCAGAAGCAAGGGAGCCCCGGGACCCACCATTGATTGAAGTATACCCTAACCACTTGCGTGTCTCGCGGTAGCTAGATCCTATGCTCTAACTGTTGGGGTGACTATTCAAGCTGCACAGGGGGGCCCCATGAGAGGATTTACCCTTCAGCCAGTCGATAGGGAATACCCCGCCTCATAGCATTTGTGTTCTTCGTTCGACGACCCCGAGACCTGACGAGTCCGCCACTCAAGCGCACCAAAGACAAAGGTGGTCAGTTGACCCCGTAGCAATTTTAGGAGCGTTGTGGCCTATTTACCACCTAGATAAACCCCCATCCAATCAAGATACCTGGCCAGTTTGGTTGAAGTTCTAGTACAAAGTTCTATCCAAATACACCACATACATGGGAGAGAAGCCCGCAGCATACCTTCTTTGCTCAGTCTGTATCCAGGTGACCCGAGGATGGAGGGGCCTCAAACCAGTAGTTGTTTCCCCAGTCTGTATAGCAGTGTTTCATCCCCCTGTTCCAGCCCCACATCTAGTAGTGGAGTGGGGAGCATCAAAAGTGATTTATCTAGTTAAAGAACTAGTTTCCATTCCGAAGCAGGACCCGGGAGCATATCTAGATGCAGGGATAGGGCATAGGCAGGGATAGAGGTAGTAGGAATAGATAAAGGTGGCCTTCATTTTTGCATAGTTTCATATCCAATTCTGGAGCTGAAGGAAGCAATAGCAGGGGCACTCCCATGAGGGGTGTGGACAATGGCCAAAGCAGCAGTAGTTTTTGGGTAGCGATCCAAGGCGGTAGAGGCATAAGCTATAGTGATGGAGGGGGCAAATATATTGAATCAGGATAGGAACCCATAAGTTGACCTGATTTACTCAGCAGTGGAGGTGGAGGCAGGAGCAATGGGAAATGGCAGGGGGAACAGCAGCACAACCAATAGTTGCGAGGGCAGAGGCTCCTCAAGCAACGGAGCCATATGAAACAGTGACTAAGGCTATGGGAGTGGGGCTCATAGCAGGATAACGGATGGCATCGAGAGTAAAGGCCAAAGCATCAGAGGTGGAGGGAGAAGCATAGATAGTGGTTGGAGATTGAGTCATGGGTCTACCCAACCGAGTTCCAGTTCCCACTACGAAGATAGCGAAGGAATTATATAAAAGAGGGGGTCGACCGACCTCGTTTCTCTAAATTATTCAGTTAACCCAGTGCCAGTTACAGATCAGGACTCAGTATATCGAGATCTAACTATTAGCTAGAGATCAAGTTGACCTAGTTGACCAGTTGACCAAGTTTATTTTATGTGAACAGTTGATCCAGGATGAGTAGTTCCACCATCATGGGCAAGGGAGCATCAGTAGCATCATATCTAGTCAGAGATGGAGATTCAGCAATATATAGAAAGGGCTTCTTCTATATTTTATTCTGATTCGGTTGATCCAGTCCAGAAGTTGATGGAGCTGTTGATGGTTGAATAGTCAAAGATATGCCAAGGGAACACACCTACTTATTCCACGGAGGCAATCCACCCACTCTGGGAACCCTCAGAAGAGAGGTCTGGAGAACCATGTGGGCGGGCTAGGCAGGGATGGGATGCTGCATTGATGGAGGGATTCATGCTGGGGGAGCGCACTAGCGATGTGATGGCAGGCGAAACACATTGGGATGATCCAAGCTGGGTAAAGGCAAGCTCCTAAACACCACAACCCCCAACCGCACTCCTTGTGATTGCAAGTTACAAGTATTGGATTTTGTAGACTGGAGTTACAGAGGAAGGTTGTAGAAGATAAGGATTTTAGATCTCTAAAGAAAAGCATTACGTGGACAAGCGTTCTAGTGCTAGTGTCCTCTAAGGTTACAGACATAGAAATCATTGTGACAATGACAATCAGCATCTGAAGAAGTCCCAACATCCTGAAAATACCCTACCTTAGACAAGGGCACTAGTGTCAGTGTCCTCTGCATCTTCTGTGATAGAAACGGACAGACAATGATCATAAGTGTTGAGAGAAGTCCTGAATTCCCTGAAGAAAACACCACATTGGACTAGGGCATGAGTGTCAGTGTCCCTAAATATTTCGTATCATTAACTTCAAAAAATGGTGAGTAACTAATCCTTGTCTACTGTCTTGGTCTACGATCATTTGTCATAATTTATCCATTTGCTTCTGATTTTGCATAATTAGGGTTTTGAGCATATTTGGGCATTGAAGTAATACATTAATTGATATTTTTTGAGTTTCCATGATGTTATGAGTGACACCCAACCTGTAGGTGAATCCTCTTGCAAAAGGTGTGATTCAACTCAGTTGAAATGTCCTTGAATGTTTGTAGTAAAAGGAGGATTTAACCCACACATCCATTGAAATTGAAAACCCCTCCTTTTTACTCCTAAACAAACCCTTTGCTAGATTCTATGGAAATTTTTCTTGGATCCAGCAACTTACTATGAAACCCTTCCTTTTAGATCTCAGCTCTATCCTAATTATGGGCATCTGCAAAGGAAATGCCCTCGCTTCACTAAGGCATCAGCTACAACTAATGCTTCTTTCAACTCTAGTCCTAAGAATGATAAAGGGAAGGCTCCTTTTATTGTTGGGGTTGTAGACAAGGAGGGATTTACTCTAGTTAAGCCACGTAATAGGGGAAGAGGTCTTAAGAGAACCCTCAAGGATAGAGAAATTAATGGGGTCTTTAATCAGTTTGATGCTTTGGAGGACTTAGTTCATGAGGAGGGAATTCTAGTGGAGATACCTTTTGGGGTTGGGTCTTTGGGGGTAGCCTTGTCGGAGGAAAAAGAAAATGATACTATAAATTTTCCTCTGGTGGGTGTGCAGGATGGTCAATTGGCTATGGAGTTATCCTCCTGGTTACCGATTGTTTTAGAATCAAATGAGGCTTTAGTTATGAAAGATGTGGGTGCTCTAGCTGATCCAACTCCTTCACAGGTGAAGGAGGCTTTGGATGTAGGTGTTACATTGTAAAATGTCCCCCTAGGACTTTTACCTCCTAAGTTTAGTTCCCAGGTCCTTTAGATTTAATCATGCATGTTCATTTTAACTCCCGATGCAAAATCCCTGGAAACCCATGTCAAATGGGGCTAAGGGGACATTGTTGAACTTGATTTTGCTTGAAAATGGGGCCTAGGGCTTGGGCAATCATGGCCTAGCCCTGCCTTATTTGGTTGGGACCTAAATTTTAAATGTCGGTTATGTGATCGTTAAAAGGTTTCGTTGCTGACATCGTAAGTTTGAATTATGAAATCTGTAGAGAGAATGCATATATAAGCATGTTTAGGGTTTCATTTGCAAACTAGAAGCTGATTATGAACTTTTGGTGAACTTATGATTTTAGAGAATTCAAATCATTCATTGTTGCAGAGCATACTTGTCTTGTTATTATGTTTGTTATGCGGATTTGGCTTCATCTTCTCATGTGTTGAAGGATTTTCATCTACATGTGAGCTACACCTCTGAGGTTATATCTATTTGTGTTAAATCAATCATTTATCAATTTGTTTTTTCGTCTATCTTGTAGGGATACACAATCCTTATGCCATTCTGGGGCTTGACTGGGGCAAGCTCCTAAACACCACAACCCCCAACCCCATTCCTTATGATTGCAGCTAACAAGTGTCATATTTTTTGGAGTGGAGTTACAAGAGGCTGTGACATAGTGTGGAGATTCTGTATCAGAAGGAAAAAGCAATGCCTGGGCTTAGGCACCTACCCTGAAGCCCTCCAGATTTGCAGACCTAAAAACCTCTGCCATAGTGGTGAAGAGTAGCGAACATTTTCTAGAAATCCTTGAAGAAGTTGCCACCTTGGGCTTGGGCACCTACTCTTTAGACCTTGACTTTTCCAAATCTTGAATATCAAAACCTAATATGTATCTACTCTGAATATTACATCTCTATGTGCGAGCATTTGTTGGGATTCATCCGTTTATTTATGATTTTACATAATTAGGGTTTTAAGCATAATCGAGCATTAAATTAATACATTAATCAACAATTTCTTAATTTCCCTATCATTACAAGTGACAAACAAACTATAGGTGAATCCTCTTGCAAAATTTGTGATTCAACTTAGTTAAATGTCCTTGAATGTTAGTGGTGAAAGGAGGATATAATCAAACAATCAATCAATCCCATCTTCCCTCTTTTCTTAATAAACATTTTGGTGAACCTGTGTTTTCTGAGCATTGCATCTTGTTGACTATTATACATTAGACTTGCATTCATACATATTGTTTTACATCATTTTACATCTATAGATCTTGAAAATTTTTGAAAAAATAATCATTCTAAGGCTCGCATTAGGTCATAATTTGCATTAATTTCATTACATTTCATCAAATCTCTAATTTTTACATCAAATATGATATAAATTACATAAATTCATAATACTACAATCTTTGCATTGCATTTTCATATTAAAATTACCAGAATTTGATTAAAATTTTGTATTTTTCTCATAACCTAGTGATTTCAAAAACTAGGGTTTGTACCTAAAATCTTGTTTCAAATTTTACTACTCATATTAGGCACTCATTCAAATCTAATTTTGTTTGTAGTGTTGCATTCTTGTGTGTTTTTGCATTCATATCTCAAAAATTTGCACTTACATTTAGCTAATTTCAACAAAAACTAGCATTTTCACTCAATCATCCTTAAAATTACACTTGCATTGAGCATTGTAGGACTTTAAAATCATTTTCAGATGTGAGCTGAGTTTTTTTGCATAAGCCTCCTCTTAATAATAGTGTAGGAAATTGTTCTTCTACCTTATCTTCCTTATAGGATTTATGGGTCTAATAAATTCAATTTCCCATTTGTGAAAAGGTGTTTGTACTAATATAGGAAATGGTGGCATATCATCTAATGTGGTGGGACTTCCTATCCTCTAAGACACATCACCCATCCTCACATATTAACTTGTCATCCTTGAACAATGTGGGCCACCATAATCCTGCCAACATCACTTTATTGTTGTTCGCTCATTGGAGTTATGCCCTTCTAATATCCCCTCACGGGCATATCTTAAGATGTTTTCCCATTCATGTTGAAGCACTACTCTCCTTATAATATCACCTCTTCCTATAATATGTAATTCTCCTTCAATTAAGATGTATGATAGTGACCACTGCAATAGTTTATTCCTTTCATTTTTGGAGATGATCTCTAGGAATTGGCCTATGGATAGTAACTGTGCTACTTCAGTGAGCTCCTCTAGTACTACATTTACTCTAAATAAATTTAAGCTACTCAATTCATCATCAAACTCCTAAAAGAGTAACACCATCTACAAATTTTACCTGTATCACTAGCATATTCATCAAGTATTTTAATTGCTTGTGGTTGGTAAAGAAATTTTTTAGTGCATAAACCTTTGTTAGAGCCTTTGTTGTTGCATAATTCATTAAGAAAGACTAGAGTTGGAGCCTTTGTTATCTAATTTTTAAGTGTATCAAATTCCTCCTAGAGTTGTTCTATCCATTGAAATGTTTTATAGTTTTCTGACTATTCAAGAGGTGGTAGATTCAAAATTATTTCTACCTTCAATGGGTCTACCATCAAGCCTTGCCTACATATAATGTGACCATGAAATGTTCCAAATGGTATCACAAATAAACATTTCTTAAGATTGGATGAGATTTAAAAGCTTTTGTATCTTTCTAGCATCGTGTGGAGTACTTGTACGTGATCTTTAATCAGTCTCTACTAAATACTACAAGTGCATTTTTCAAGCCAAATGGCATCACCTTGTACATAAAAGACCTCCATTTGGTTACAAATGTTGTTTTAGGTTGATCTTCTTCTTGAAGCCATTGGTGAACGATTAGAGCTCCCTACTAGCTATAAAACTAAGACTTCCTCTGTGAACAAACTATGGAAGGGATCATGGATGCAAGCCTTATTTAAATCCCTAAAGTCAATGCAAATCCTCATCTCGCTTTTTTCTTATATTGCACAACCATAGGGCCAATCCATTAGCATCTCCTATCGACTTGATTATATCAGTTGCCAACATATCATCCAAGTTTGCTTTGACTCTTGTCTTCATGTTAGGGTTTAATATATATGTTCTTTTCCTCTTTGGTTTTGTACCTTCTTTTAATTGAATTTTCATCATTCTAGATCCCTCCTTAATGCCTGTATGATTAGTAAATGCATGGGGAAATATTTCTTCATATTTCTATCAATATTTCCAAAATTTGCATGACTTGTCTCTCTTCAATTGCTACCTTGAGTATTTTCACATACTGAAGGAAAAACAAGATTGCATTCACAGAGGCTTGAAGGATAGCAAAGGTACTTAAGGTTAAACTATCTCTTGGTGCCAAGGTTGATGATTCTATTTATTATGAGGATGTTTGATGCGGAAGATTTAGTTGAAATCTCTCCTCTTGCTAAGTTCGATAAATGTAATAAGTGCAAATGTGATCATGGGGATTCAATAGGCCCTGTGTAATTTTCCCTACCACCTTGTTGTTTTCAATATTGGATGATGCTCTTGTGATTTCTATGATGGTAGGGTCATCATCCAATGCTGGAAAATCCACCAGTAGTGTGATATGTTGTCCAAGGGATCTCTTAAGGTGAGACACGTGGGCAAAATTATGAATCCTACTGTATTCCGGTAATTCCAGTTCTCAGATGCAACTTCACCAACTCTCCTCAAGATCTTGTAAGGGAAATCAAAGCGTTGTTTGAGATTTTAAATTCCACTAATTTTGATGGGGGTTTTCCTATAAGGTTTACAATCTTAGAGGAAGGTCATATCTCCCACTTTAAATGACCTCTGTATGCGGTTTTGATTTATATATATTTTTTGTTGATTCTGAGATTGTTGGAGGTGTTCTTTGAGTGATCTCAATATGTCATAATTATACTTCACTAAGTCACTATCTATTGACACCGGGATATCTATGAATATTGAATAAGTAAAGGTTAATGCATCATAACCATAAAATACAATGGATAGAGACATAGCGATGGACATGTGGTGGGTAGTGTTGTATCATAGTTTCTCAAGTAGCCTTCAACCTAATTATTCACTATTTCTACTTGTCCATCTATTTGTGGATGTTAGCTTGTGGAAAGAATGAGTTTTATCTGGGCCAAATAAAATAATTCTTACAAAAAGGATCTAAACAATCTACTATCTTTATCACTAATGATATTTTTATGTAATCCATTGGCCTAAACACTTCTCTGAATAAGAAATCTACTACCTAATGTGCTTTGAAATATGAAGGAATGAAAAAGAAGTGTGCATACATAGTTAGCCCCTCCATAAAGTGATTGAGAACATCCTTCTTTAGGCCCTTCCATGAAAACCTTTCCCTAATTTTCCTATAGGTCTTGTATAATCTTATGTGATTTTCTAACGATGCATCATGAAAAACCCTTAAAATCTTCTCCTTCATTCAGGATTCAAGAACTAGGAAGATTCTATTTGTATAGAGAATGAGATCATATGCTACTACAAATAAATCTTGTCTCACATCCCCATCTAAGAGATTAGTAGAAAATGTATATTTAACTTATTCTGCCATAATAGAGATCTTCCAATTAGTAGAACTAGTAGTAGAAATAGAGTAGGCTTCCTAGAAAGAGCATGAGCAAAGTTATGTTCTTTTTTTCCTTTCATGTACAATGTGGTTTAGGAAAGGGCCATGCTATGGGGTCTTAGGACAACTTTGAAATAGAATTGGAAGCATCTCAGAGTGGAGAGAGATTATGAGATCATTATTAATTATATGAAGAAGCAAAGTTACATCTCATGTATGTTGTATACTCTTCTTTTAGAGGCTAATGAACTAGTGAAAAGATTTTAAGATATCTCTTTTGATCATATTAGAAGAGAAGAAAGGGGAACTCAATAGTAGATTTGGTAGCCAATCAAGGAGTAAATTAGAGGATAACCCATGGTAAGACCCATAAGACCTAGAAGGAAAAGTTTCCAAATAAGACCCTTGGACTTTTTAAGGAGTAAAAAGTGTCCACATGTCTTTTTACCTCCTTGTTTGGCTCCTAGGTCCCTTAATTGCATTATATCTTCAAAACATTTCTCTCAATGCAGAATTGCCCGACACCAAGATGGAATTTGAATGTGGGCCACTTGATTTAGCTTATCCTAGACATAAACAGGACTAAAGGACCTGGGTGGTACTGCCCAAGTCCCTCCCTTTAGGTTGGATCAAATTCAAATTTACTGGTGTGGGCCTTGGGCATAATTTAATAAAAACCACCTGAAATAACATAAAATAAAATATTAAAATTATATATATATATATATATATTCTATACATTTAGTTCTCCTCAATTTTTTTCCAGCTTCTTATGTTAAATTGAAGACCAAATTCCTTGTATTAAACTCAATAAACTAACATTGGGGGTGATTTTGTTGAAAAATCATTGCTCAAACCAAGAGCTGATGTTAAAGAGTTACGCCTAGTATGTAATATAAGGAACCCTAAAGTCAATAATATCATACAGACAAACACTCATTTTCATTTTTTATTTATGCCTGCAAAAATATCATACATGACGTCCCTCCATTGATGCATTAAATACTGCTCCTTCAATGCGCTGCTCTTTATTTTCTTGACTTTTGTATTCATTTTTTTATCCCTTTTTTTTTGCACTCTTATTATTTTTTATTGCTTCTTGTAGAGTAACGATCTTCTTGATATTTTTGTCCAAGAAAGATAAGGGGCTGAGCACCACCAAGGGTTTTCAATGTTTAGGTAGACTTCCCTTTTGCTCAAAAGGAATGGGGAAGGTCTACATGCAAGCTTCTATTAGGTATTTTAGGTTTGAGTACTTACTTTTTTAAAACTCAACATTTTGGTTCACTAAGACTAGGATTAGTATAAAGCTAAGAGCTTGGCTTCAATTTAAACTTATTGGTAAATTTCAAGAGGAATGATTGGCGATAAAGATGATCATAAAGAATCTTAAAGGGTCAACCTATATCTAAGCAACCTTAGACTCCTTAGATAAAAATCAAAAAGAGCATGTCACTCACTAATGCATGGTAGAACAAAATGAAGAATGCAAATTTTGTTTTTTCTTTATTCAAATTTTGTACTTTTTTATAGATTTTTTGGATTTTGACATTTTATGATTTTATGGAGTTTCTAGATACTTAAGTCTTCACATTCCATTGTGCATAAGAGGTAAGCATCATTTTTTACATCTTCCTTAACTGCCTGTGGACTTATATAATTTGGTCTAAACTTCACTTGGAAGTATTTGCAAGGACACACAAAGACTTGGTATAAAAATGTCTTTGAACTCAGTGAGAAGTTTTGTGCACTCATATATTTCATTGTTTGATAATTTGCCCCTAGCCTTGTCATTTTTTGTTCTTGTAAAGTTTCATCAGTTTTGAAATTTTGTGGGGCAATTTGAATTGATGATGACATTTAATCATCTTCTATTCACATTTTCCATATGTGGGGTTGGTCATATTGCCACACAATTCTCTTTACCTGCATGTGGACTTTACTATTCCATGGATTTCATATTTCACCAACCATATGTATGCCTTGGCTATGGCGACCACCAAGGGTTGCACATCGGCACCCCACCTAGTAGGCACCAAGTTGAAGTAAACAAAGTGAGGCAAAGTTGTGGAAGTTTGGATGCTTAATAATCGTATACCAATGCATCAAGAGATTTGTCCATGTCACCAATATTATATTTTTTATCTTTATTTCCATTTCTTAACACAAACTAACTTCGTGTTGTCATAAATATATACCTTTCAAACAAGAGCAAGCATGCCTTTATGATATAATTCCAATAATTTTTTATTCTAATGTGTAGGAACAAAAAAAAAACAAGAAAAAAACTGATTGGAGGCTCATTTGGCAGAAGCAAAGGAAATTGGGGATCACATTCCAAATAAAATTTAAGTTGTTACAAAACATGTTTTCAATTGATTATAAACAAATATGTAAAACAAGCATTTCATATGCATTTCAAAACTATATTTCAAAATTTTAAATTAAATAGCACTTTGGGACATTTGTTTCTTACAATTATTAAAATAATATAACAAATAAAAGTAATACTATAAAAATAATATTCTATACACCAAAAAAAAATAAAAAATTAATGCACGTATTTTAAATATTACTTTATAAAATAAAAATAATGTATCTTCTATGCACAAATTGAATTATACTATGTAACATTGTAGTTGCATATAATATTTTATTGGCCTAACCCTTGCACCTTCAATTGGTTGAGTCAAACAATTTTCTTATGACAATTATCCATTCAAAGGTGCCCTTAAAATACTATGACATATCTTAGTATAAGTAAAATTATATATAAACCAAATATAAAATTTGACAGTTTGTCCAAAATCTCTCATTTCATGTGATACATCTTTTTAAAATGTTGATTGTAATTTACAGAAAAAATGCCTTAATAGAACCATACGACCATCAAATTTAAGCCTTGGGCCTAACAATTGCACCTCCTTTGGTTGCAAGTGCTAGTAATACTATTATTGATATACGGTTAGGACTAAGAAGTAGGATTTCATGTACTCTGTCATTTCTTTTTTAAGGGATTACTCCAACTGTGGTGAGTTTCTATTTTAATATTGGAAAAAATCTAATTTGAGAGTGCTTCTGGATTCAACTATGTATGTTTTTGTTTCAACGTTTTGAATCATACTCAATGATCCGTCATCAGGAAGAGGAGAGTTGAAGATTAGATGGTAGAATTGAGCTTTATAAAGCAGTTAGAGTAAGAAATGAATGAAAAATGAAGGGCATGAGGTGAGGAGAGAAAAATAAAAATAAAACAAAAAACAAGAGAGGAGAAAGATACGAGAAAATTAGTGATAAAAACAGGGCATTGGAGCAACCATACAAACACACAAACCAACAAAAGCTAAAATTTTAAAATTACTAATACTAATACAAATACAAATATATAAATACATATAGAAGCACATGTAAATGCATATAAGAAAATATTTAATTTAAACCTATAAATACATATATCCCCACACCCCAAGTATAATATACTATATTAAAAAGACAAATAAATGGAAAAACAACTAAATAAAACAAACCTTTAGTAGGCATGAGTTTTCCACAATCCATGAATTAGGTATAGAGAGTGCTTCTGGATTAAACTGTGTATGCTTTTGCAAAACAAACCTTTGTAAAACAATTAAAGTCAAGACCTAAATATACATAAAATAATAAGGGATGAGGGAAAAAGGCGCAAACACATTTATATACATGAACAACCAAATGTATAAAATTTGCAAACAAGTGAAAGAAGCAAACAAGAAAACAAAAAGATAAGACACCTATCTATTGCATTAGGCAAAACCAAACCTATAAAAGGAGAACGCCACGACTAAGAATGAAAATTTTAATCCGGCATAAACAAAAAATGCCCACACACATATTAACCTAGACATAACAACAAAAATAAATCAGATGATATATAATACAAATAGAAAAATAAACAAATACACAACAAAAATGTATGTAGATATATGATACAATATTAATTATATTATATGTATAAATATATTGTATAGAAAACCAAAACAAACAAGAGACGCAATGCGTCATGTTCCTGCCTCTATGTGTTGAATGTTGTTGTAGTATATCGTCAAAAAGGAAGTAAGACTAATTTGAGCCCATTAGTATATGCTTTTATAAACAAGGCACTCACACACTACACTTTGCATTATGAAGCTAAGTGCATGCCAAGGGTGGGATGTTTTATTGTTTGATATGTAGCAAAGTTTTGTTAATTTAAAAGCAAACAATCCATATTTAATGTCAACTTTAGTCGTGCACGCCATAGTATATTCAATCTTTTTAAGTTGTACATGTCATTGTGCATCAAACAAGTAAATTATAAGGAATGCAATTTGATAAGTTCTCAAATAAAGTTGTTAAAACAGCTTATAATACTTCAATTATAAGCATTTCTACTACAACTATGAACATCAAGGCTTGATATGTAATGGTAGCTAGAAACAAATATCAGATAAAAAGCTACAGGTGAGAGCAACTTTGACAACTTTTACAGCAGGTTGGTTAAATGATTGTGCAACACAGGTTTTGCATGATCTTAGTGGTGGTGGTAGTTGTATATATGATGACACATCTTTAAAAAATATTCATTTCTCTCTCCGGTTTTTGCGAAATCCAATTCTACATATGCAAGTGTGTAAACACTATAAAGCATTGATTCTATTTAAGTGACATCTATTCAATGGTGGAGAAGAATCCATTAAGGTGTCAAGTAAGGCTGTTCTAAATTGTGGAAGAGAATGAAAGAGCAGAAATATTTAATGAAAAAATCAACTGCAGACATTATGGCCACACAACAGGAAGAAACCAACTTTTCTACCCACAAGTCTGCACACAAAATTGACAATGGTATATAATTTTTTCCATTTCATTTCTACTCACATTTCACTAAGTTGCCTTGCCTTTTATAGATTGTTAAATGCATGGATAGCTGTTATCATATATATGGTTTGTGCCATGTGTTTTGTACACAGAAATTTTCAATCAAAGAACAGAAAGTAGTTGGTATGAAATCTATGTGCTTGAAGAAACCTTGTGAAGGAATAGGCCCACATAGGCGAAGGAAACATCAAAGAATTCCAATCTTGTGGAGTTATTGAAATCTGGAGGAATAGGCCCTTCTAGATCATTGTGAGAAAGATCAATGTAGTTCAAATTGGACAAGAAGCTAATGCCTGTGGGGATTTGGCCAGTGAGATTATTTTTGTGAAGGCGAAGGCGCTGAAGAGTTGAGTAGAGAGATAGACTGGAAGGTATTTGCCCTGTCAATCTGTTGGAGGAAAGAATTAACTTTGCCAGCTTACCACCTCTACATAGATTAAGAGGTATTGTCCCTGTGAAATGGTTGCCAGAGAGATCTACTGATCTCAGCCTTTGATTCCTGCCCAGCTGCTTGGGAAGGTCTCCATTGAAGGAGTTGTTCAGGATCATAAGTGTTTCAAGATTTGGAAGGTCTGCAATTGCCCTGCAAGGGAATGCTAGAGTCAGTATTGAAGGTCACGAGGTTGAACCTGCAATGTTGGAACAAACATGTAAAATAAATTAAGAAAATTATTGTATCTTAATTAAGTACTTATTCCTCATTATGATGATGGGACTTTTATTTTCTTCAAATAAAATTAGTTGGTATGACCTTATTAAGATGTGACAATATGTTTACAATTCTTAACAATCAAATTGATGTAGATGAGCCCTAACCTATAACAAATGACCTTTATAATTTTATTATCTTTAGTTTTAGTTATAACAATTAATAGTTATACAGAAAGTTTCATCCAACATAACTGTTAACTTACAACAGTCCAAAAGTAAACACAAGTACATTTTGTACTAAACACATGGTTGTTATATTGTTAGATTTCATGTATCAGTTTTTCTACTGTAAATGCTTATATAATTGTGCCTAAAATATGTGTAATTAAACTCTTTTATAGCTATTGGATTTTTTAAATTTAGACACTAATATTAGCTTGCTTACTGTGGCTTATACTCTGTTTCAAACTTTTTGTGCAGCGAATGAATTATCTGCACAATTGTCTTACATTTGCATGTAAATCTGTGACTCTTGCCCATGCTCTGGTCAATTCTTTTCACGTTGAACCTGAACTGGCTAGATTATAAGTGTTTTGGCTCAGTGCATGATAATTTAACATAAATGAAACTGAGGCTGTACCCTGCTTCAACTTTTAGTGGAACCTAAATATCTTTTGCAACTGGGAGCTAAGTTTGTTGAAGACTTGAGGCATGCTCCGAGGGTTCCCTAGATTTGACTGAAGGAGATCTGGTTGAGCTTAAAACTTATCCACCAAACACAGGTTTTTATCAAAATAATTTTACTGTTTCCTTCAGCAATGTTGGCAGCAATGAAGGGTGACAGCGAATCCATCATGAAAATGATAAATTTGCAGTCTTACCAATTGCAAAGGTATTCAAATCTAGCACCCACAATTTTAATCATTGTAAACTAATCACAGACATGTTTCCTCAAAGTCTGTTATCCAATTCTATATATGCAAGTGTGTAAACACTATAAAGCATTGATTCTATTTAAGTGACAGCTATTCAGTGGTGAAGAAGAATCCATTGAGGTGTCAAGTAAGGCTGTTCTAAACTGTGGAAGAGAATGAAAGAACAGAAATATTTAATGAAAAAATCAACTATAGACGTTATGGCCACGGAGGAGGAAGAAATCATCTTTTTCTACCCACAAGTCTACACACAAAATTGACACTGGTATATAATTTTTTCCTTTCATTTCTACTCACATTTCATTAAGTTGTCTATTATGCATGGACGTTGGCTAACTCTGTTTTACGTGTATTCTCTGCTTTATAGTGCTTGAAACAATTAAAAAAAAATAGATGTGGGTTTTCTCGCCTGAAAGATTGCTTCTCAAATGAGGCATCTTTTAGTGTCTATGTTAGGGTAGAGGATTAGAATTTTATTTTTTTAAATGGAAAATATTTGAGGATTGGCAAAACTTTTAGTGTTCCTACTAGAGTGGAGTACAAGTTTTAGAGTAGTGGCTTTAATCCTTTACCAGATGAGGAGTATGGTAGGGAACCAAAAAGAACATTATAAACTAAACACACTATGCAGTTGATACTAGTAACTAGAAGAAAATTGCAAATGGGAAAATTATTTTGCTATTTTCCAATTTCAAAAGAAATGTTAACTCTCTGTTTTCAATATTGATACTCTGTGTTTCCTTACCTGGGTATCCTCCCGCTCGTTTTGTTGATCATGAGGTTCATCAACTTCAAGTTTTTGAGGCCTGCAAAGGACCTGGGAATGGAGCCTGTGATCATGTTTTGTGACAAATCAAGCAACTGCAAATTGATAAGCTCTCCCAACTCATGAGGAATGGGTCCTATAAGATTGTTTCTGAACACAAACAGCGTGTGAAGCTTTTGGAGATTGCTCAGCTCCGTTGGGATTGTACCTGAGAGGCCAGAGGATGCAATGTCTAAATATTCCAGCTTGGTCACATTTGCAAGCTCAACTGGAATTCCACCAGAATAAGAATTGTAACCAATTTCCAAGCGCCTGAGCTTTTGCAACTTTCCAAGCTCTGGAGGAATGGGTCCACTAAGATTATTGCCGGTTAAATTCAGATATATGAGACTACCCATGGAGCCATACTCTGCCGGGATGGATCCACTAAAGTAACTTCCGGCCAAATTCAGGCGCCTGAGACGAGGAAGTTCGGCAAAGTCAGTTGGCAAGGAACCTGTGAAATTGTTGCTATAAGCATTGAAACTCCCCAGGAATTCCAGAGCTGAAATGCCTGTGGGAAATTCACCTGAAAAGCCATTGTGGTTGATGTCCAGAGCCCTAATCTTGCGTAGGCCGAAGACCGCTGCTGCAAAGGCACCAGCAAACTGGTTGTTACTGAGATTGAGGCTTTTCAGATGGTACAAGGACTGAATGTCATTTGGAATGAAGCCAGAGAGGTTCCTATGTGAGAGATCCAAGCTAATAACCTTGGTCTTATTCTGGTCACATGTGACCCCCGACCAGAGACATGGAGAACCTGGGCTGTTCTGTTCTTTTCCCCAGTTCCCGAGACCTCCTGTGTCAGATTTCAGAGTAAGAAGTGCCCATGTTTCAGCCTTCAGTGGATACCTAGATATAAAATTTAACTGAATATCTAGGCATACTAGCAAAAACAGAGGAGTAACCAAATAGAACCTTCCCATTAGGAGATTTCGTTTTCCTTTTTAAGTTTTTGAATTGGAAAGGCTCAAGACTGAAATGCTAACTCACACTTATTACTAGTTTTGGGGAATTGGAGCTTTGCAATCAAGAATTCCCCACCTGAGTCAACCCTATTGGATCATGGGGATTGCATGAAACGTTAGAAGAACAGCCTAAACCATGAATTACCCAACTTCAAGCTAGAGCATAAATTGCAGAAGGAATCACCCCAGCCTTGCAAATAGTAAGAGCTCGATAGTCTCGCCTTTGCTTCTTGGACATCTACAGAATTGAGCATCTGCTCAAATTCAAACTTGTTGCAACTATCTTCTTATCTGGAGAACTTTGCCAACTGGAGATGAGAAGTAGAACACAGCCAGAATTACCCAGTCCAATGATTAGGGTTTACAGCTAACCTTCCAAGAAATCATGTCAGCTTCAAACCATGAATGACTTGAATTGCAGTGAGTAAATGGTAAATATCAAGATATTTTAGTTGTAAAATCAATTTCAAGAAGGAAATCGAAAGGAGAGCACTAGACCTCCAGAAGGTCGAAGAGATTGAGGAACTCCATTGATGTTAGGTCAACTATCTATAGTTTGACCACTAGCCTGAGCGAGCTTAGCACTGAATTTCAAGCTTAGCCTCTCCAAGTTACCTGAAACGGCTATCTTGAAAGCTCTGAAATTTGCTTGTTCCGTCCACCCCAAAATTATAACACTTGCAGAGTACGACTTGCACGGTGGACTTGAGATTGCATTTCACTACTTCTCTGTGTGTTTGAGTCGTTGCAGGGAAAATTTTCTGCGGAGCGCGAGATGGCGGAGAAGCTCTTGTTTACAGACAACATCAACAAATTTGTTGCAGAAAATAACATTTGCGTGGAATGGCGTTCAATGTAGATTGATCTGTTACAGTGCCAAGTTGCCAACTTGGTACTTAAAGACATATTAAAAAGAAAAACTTAAATTTTCAATGCTGAATTTTAATATAATTAAAAAATTAAAAAAATTATTTTTCACCATTACTATTCACCCATTTGACCAATAGTAGATTAGATAAATTACATTTATTAAATCATAAAATAAAAAAATTAACTTTCAACTATACTATTTTACTTAGATTTTTTGTTGCTGCATGCCTATTGGCTAAATAAATTGAAATAATTGCATCCAAGGGATGCATAAGTAATCCTGCCAAAGGCAAGAACTAATAACACCAATAATAAAAAACATTAATAACTATTAAAAACCTAACAACAACATAAAATGATAGGCATTAAATATTTACACCCATCAACCAATTTTTATTGACAGGCATTTCAATATTTACAACCATCAACCAATTTTTATTGACAGACTTTGAAATTCTCAACCTGCGCACCACATTGTTGAAGTTTGAAATCGCGTGGTTTTGGAGGTTCTGGGCTTGTCAGATCTGGTGGTAATTCTAACTTTGTCTGGGCGATCTATGACACTATTTTATTATTTCTTAAACTCGAGAATCGGTTTTTATCGTAGATGTGACCTCTGACCTCGATTAAGAAAAAACATGGGCCCTGAGCTTGGCCACGCCCAGTCTCTTAGGGACTTGTGGAGTTTCGATTCGTGGTTCTGAGCACATCACAGATAACCCAAGGTGAAAAAGTCGTGTCGTGCAGTAGTAGAAATCGTCGTAGGCGGTGTTAAATGAGAATTTGATGGACTCAACGGCCCGTGTCTGTGGCTTCAGACGATATAACCCGTGAGCAAGAAGGAAAAGACTCAGATTTTGGAGTTTGTTGGAGTTGGAGTTTCAACAATGGCGACGGGTGTGGTTTCAGTATTGATGTCCGGATTCGCCCTTCTTCTCACGGTTGTCTACTTGATATACCGCGGGAGGAAACAGAAAGGAAAGCTTAATTTGCCACCTGGTCCGCCGGCCTGGCCGGTTTTGGGCAACCTGGTTGAAGTGGCCCGGCGGAAGAAGCCATTTATGTGCGTTGTAGATGAGCTACGAAAACAGTACGGCCCAATTTTCACTCTCCAGATGGGGCAACGCACCATGATCGTAGTCTCAAGCGCAGAACTTGCGCACGAAGCCCTAATTGACAAAGGCCACGTCTTTGCCAACCGGCCACCGAAACCCCGGCAGCAACAAATGCACTGTCAATTCGGCCGAGTATGGAGCTCTCTGGCGAGCTCTTCGCCGGAATCTGGTCCCCGAAATGCTTACAGCCACCAGTGCCAGCAAATTCTCGCCGGCGAGAGAAGCCGCAGTCCGCCGCCTCATTCGCGGACTGCCAAGTTGCCAGATTGATCTGTTACAGTGCCAAGTTGCCAACTTGGTACTTAAAGACATATTAAAAAGAAAAACTTAAATTTTCAATGTTGAATTTTAATATAATTAAAAAATTAAAAAAATTATTTTTCACCATTACTATTCACCCATTTGACCAATAGCAGATCAGATAAATTACATTTATTAAATCATAAAATAAAAAAATTAACTTTCAACTATACTATTTTACTTAGATTTTTTGTTGCTGCATGCCTATTGGCTAAAAAAAATGAAATAATTGCATCCAAGGGATGCATAAGTAATCCTGCCAAAGGCAGGAACTAATAAAAATATACAAGTGTAGGTATATATATATAAATTTATGTATGAAGTGTATACAAATACCTATACCTATATATAAATGTAAGTAACGGTGTGTATATATATATGTGTGGAGGTTAGGGTTAGGTTTTGTGCGTGATGAGCGAGTGAAGAAGAGGAAGGAGGTGAGGGTGGCAAAGGGAAGGTTAGGGTTAGGTTTTGATGGCAGAGGGAAAAGCTATCGTTGCAAGCTTGACGTTATACATATTGCAGGGCCAAACATTTTTACAAGCAGCGGAGTGCGGTGGATATGTCAGTGTTTCGAAAGTGTTACGCCATCATCTGCAACAAACAGAATGGCCGCGAATGTCGTAGCAGAAATGGAGGCTGCAGATCGATGGCGTTACGCTTTTGAAACAGGACATATCCACGGCCCCACGCTGCTCCTATTCCTTCGTTGCCCTTTAATGAGAGCAATGCCTTCAACAAATGACCTTCACGCTCATGCGGTGGAATATGTCTCAATCTCAAATTGATGCGTCCAACACTTCAATCTTGTTAAATCAGGTTTTGTTTTGTCAGAAAATTTGCTTAAATTTCTATATTTTAAGACTAGCTGAAAATGTGGTCACTTGCACTAAATTTTCTGACCCTCCATGGAAGGTATGTTGGAGAGGTGGGTTCTTTGCCTTTTTTCGTTTTTGTATATGCATCACACACCCACATTACAACAATGTTCCTATCTAGTATGTTTTACTGTGACTGAATCAGATTTTCAGTTGTTAATATTGATAGCCAACTTGGATGAACCTCTGGAGATCCCTGTGTTGTATGATTGGGTTATGTTGTTGGTCTCTATCATAGGTGATATTTGGATCATGAAAGGTGAAGGTATTCAATTTAGACTCCAATGCATGCAACATGTATTAACACAGTGCTTGTTTTGTATGTAGTCCAGGACTGCAGGAATTTTGGTGGACTTCTTAGAGCCATTTTCTGTATATGACAATGTCAGATGGGTGTTATTATCACCCACATTTTATAAATAGCCAATTACGTAATTGTAACTGTTAAAGTTTTAATCATCTAGCACATTCCTACAAAGGTTCAAAAATTTATCCTGGCAAATATTGGTATCATATCAAACATTGTAGTTCTGTCTACTGTTTGCTTTGCAGCTGTGTTTGTGTTTTCTTTTGTTTGTTTTCTGAGACAATGGTTGACACAGTTAGTGGGTTTGTGTTTGAGCCCTAAGTTGGTTGGATCCCTTGCTGGAGAATTTAGCCCCAACCTTTGGACTTGGGTGTCATTATAAGCACGCGTTAGCATTTGAGCCCTAAGCCTACATATTCAAAATATTAAGTAGATGGCATACCACTCTACGTTCAATTCAGTTCATAAAGAATCTCAACCTACAACTTCAATATGGGTTCTGGCCACGGGAAAGTTTAGGGGCTCTTCATCCCTAAATAGGGATTGTTTTGGTAATCTTTGTCCCAAATCAATAGTCCAATCAGTAAACATTATGTATAAACTTCCTCTAGATTTAAAATTTTAGTAAAAGTTCTTAGCCAATTTGTTGCAAGTTTGCATGGATTCATTGGAATTTTTTAATCATTGTTATCTTATCTATGTAATATATGTTTTGATGATTTTCCAACTAATGAAAATTATGTCTAATATGGGATTTTATATAATCCTCTTTGGATTTAATCCAATTGTAAATTGTACTCAATATTTAGGAACCAGTTACCTTTACAATTGCTTACAATTGTTTCCTTTTGACATTGCTGGTGATTCATCTCACTTGAGTTGCCTTTGTTGACTAGCTGAAGAGCTATGTGTAACAACTTCTTAGGGTACTTTGATTCCTTGTTGTTTTATGCCACAACCATTACCTACGTAGTTACAATTTTTGTAAAGGATTTGAAATCCATGACCATAGAGAGACACCATCTCTTTATAAGAAGGTGAGGCCTCATATGTCTCATATTTTGTAGTGTAAATAAGAGTATTGTCTTTATTTGTTGCTAAAGAGACTTTAGGTTCCTTAGTATTTCCAAAGATTTTTTGGATGAGATCGAGGCAACTTTTGATGTTTCAAGGTTAGCAAGTTTATACTACCCCATAAAGCCATGAGTAAAATCTAATGAACCCCAATCGTCACCAAGAAGTGCATTCGATGGTGATTTAGAATCTTTCACAACATTATTTATGGCAAGATGTATTTATGAATCAACTTTTAAGTTATCAAGAGGTTTCTAAATGATAGCTTATTTTTGCACCTCAGCTTGTAAACAACTTTCTAGATTCGGGTCCACTTCAATGGTTTGAAGTTTATTTGCACAAATAAACTTTATTGATCAATGAAGGGTAGACGAAACTACCCCCATGGCATGAATCCATAGTCTACCAAGAATGATATTATATGAAAGTGCACTTGGGATGACACGCATAAGGGTAGATAATGTCATAGATCTAGCCTTTACGATTAAAGTTATGGTACCCAGTGATTGTCTACCAATGTTATCAAAGCCACGAATGTTAAGTTTATCCGATTTTATTAAAGATGTGTGAATCTTGATTTTATATGAAGAAATATATATGGATCAACCACCAGGTTTTGTAGATCAGCAACATCCTAATCTTGTTTGCAGATTATAGAAGTCACTTAATAGTCTTAAACAAGCGCCATGAGCATGGAACGAGAAGATTGACAGGTATTTTCAGCTTCATGTATTTAAGAGATGTAAGTCAGATCCAAATCTTTATGTGAAAAAAGTTCAAGATGATATTTTTCTTGTTGCAATTTATGTAGATGATTTACTCATTGCTGGACCGAATATTGCATTAATCAATGATTTAAAAACAGATCTTAAGAGGACATTTCATATGAGTGATTTGGGTGAACTAAACTATTTTCTTGGATTACAATTTTGTAGATTACATGATGGATTGTTCATCTCACAATCAAAATATGCTTTGGACCTTTTAGAAAAGTTTAACATGCTTGAATGCAAGCCAGCATCTACCTCATTTCAATTCGGAGTCAAGCTTACTAAAGAATGTACTTCCAAGAGTGTAGATGCCACTTTATATAGACAGCTTGTTGGTAGCTTGGTTTCTGTAACTCATACTAGACCAGATATTTATTTTGCAGTCAATCTAGTATCTAGATTTATGCAGGCACCTAAACAAAGTCATTGGTTAGCTGCTAAGAGAATTTTACGATACATCCATGGAACCATACACTTTGGAATCTACTATGGCTATAAGTTTTCAATTTCTTTGGTTGGATTTACCAACTCAGATTGGGGTGGTGATATAGATGATCAAAAATCTACTGGTGGTTATGTTTTCAATCTTGGATCAAGCCCTATTACATGGAGCAGCAAAAAAACAAACAACTACATCATTACCTTCATGTGTAGCAGAATATAGAGAAGCAAAAGAAGCAGGCAAGGAAGTAGTTTGGATTTAGAATCTTCTATTTGAGATTGGTTTTCTATAAAGTTCAGCAGGCACTATGTATTGTGACAATCAAAGTACCATACAAGTTGCCAACAATCCAGTTTTTCATGCTAAAACAAAGCATATTGAGATTGATGTTCACTACATTCAGGATCTTGTTTAAGCATCTATTGTCAATCTTCAATTTTGTCCAAGTGAAGAACAAGTAGCTGATATATTCACTAAGAGTATGATTGAAGCCAAATTCTTAAAATTAAGAGGAATGTTTGGTATGTTAGAGGTGAACATTAAGGGGGGATAGTAGTATAATGTTCCCCTCCTTTGTATTTGCCCTCTCCTTTGTATTCTCTTTGTATTATTCTAGCCAATCTTAAGGGGGGATGCTAGGGATAGTTAAGATTGTCTAGAAAAGGACAAAATATTTCTAGAAGTCTTCCAAAAAATATTCCAGGTTATCTAGAAAGGAAGAAGCTTCCAGCTTTTTTAGAAAAAAATTTCCAAGGAGAAGCTTCCAACTGTTCTAGAAAGGAACATTGTAGGATTTTAGAGTTATCTAGAAAGCCAGAAGCTTCTAGGCTCCAAAGCTTCTGTAGCTATATATATGTGATTAGAGATAGTTGCTGGATATAGCATTTTAGATGTAATGCAAGCTAGATAAATATATTTCTAAGTTATCTAACTCTATTTTGCCCTATTTTCTCTTAGTCTATTATTGTCGTTCTATTTATTATTGTCTTGGGGCTGTTTTTTACATGGAAATCTAGAATTTATTTATTGCTAGAAGAGAATGGTATCAACGAATATGTGACCACTATTGTACCTGTACCTACAGATGCAACACAGCGCTTAGCATATAAGAAGGAAGATGCCAAGGCGAGGAGGATGATTCTTAATGGTGTTAAGGATCATATTCTTTCGCATATTGTAGAGTTATATACAGAGAAGATAATGTGGGACGCCATTCTAAATCTGTACCAGAATGCTACCATTAACCGGAAGCTGATTCTCAGAGAAAAGTTAAGGAATACCCCGATGAACAAGGGAGAAGACGTTACAAGTTACCTCTCCAGGCTTAGACTTGTTAAGGATGAGTTGACAGCTATTGGAGATAAACCAAATGATGACAAGCTAGTACGAATAGCCCTGAATGGGTTTACTAAGCAGTGGGATGTCTTTGTTCAAGTTATTAATGGACGAGACACCTTACCAAGTTGGGATCGACTATGGAGTGACTTCACTTAGGAGAAGCTTAGACTAAGTCTTGTCAGTGGAACTAGCAGTAATAGTTAGAAAAGTGATTTGGAATAGGAAAACGTTACCCTAGCAAGAAAAGTGAAAGCAAAGAAGGGGTCTGGCAAAGGATCAAATCTAAAAAGTGAGAAGAAGAAGGACTTATCTAAGATCAAATGCTATGGCTGTCACGAGTTTGGCCACTATGTTAGTGATTGCCCACAAAGGAAGAAAAATGAAAAGAAAGGGAAGAAGCAGACGGCAACTTCAGCAAATGTAGATGAGCTTTCTAGTAGAATGGAGGATGAGTTTGCGCTCATAGCTTGCCTAACTAGCTCAACCTCACAGGGTGTTTGGTATATAGACAGTGGGGCATCATTTCATATGACAGGAGTTAGGGAGTACTTCTCCAGCTACAAGGAGGAGAAAATCAAATTCCAGATTCAGATGGGGAACTAGTCCAAGTGCAATCCAGTTGGGAGAAGGACTGTTCTATTTTAGAGGGAGAATGGCAAGCCAATTTCCATTCATGATGTGTTAAATGTGCCAAACTTGGGCATGAATCTAATTTCCATATCTATCCTTCAGGATAAAGGCTACAATGTACTCTTTAGAGGGGTGCATGTGTTAATCAAGCATCAGGATTGGAAATCACCCATAGCTATTGGAGTTAGGAGCGGCCGACTTTATTGGTTGCAATTTGATACTCCTAATGCACTAGTGAGTAGCAGTAATCCTAGAGATCAAGAAGAGCTATGGCATAGGAGGATGGGCCATATACATCATAGAGCATTTAAATTGCTTCATGAGATAGTGACAGGTGTTCCAGAGGTGAACACAGAGCATGATGATGTATGTCAGGGATGTGTGTTGGGGAAGTTTGCAAAAGCAGCTTTTCCAAGGAGTGACACCAGATCCAAGGGGGTTCTTGATCTAGTAAATTTAGATATATGTGGACCAATGTCAATGAAGTCTCTCAAAGGATACGAGTACTCTGTTACTTTTAATGATGATTTCTCCAAGAAGACCTAAATATACTTCTTGAAGACCAAGGATGAGGTCTTCAGTCACTTCCAGGAGTTCAAAGCTCTTGTGGAGAATTCGACAGGTAGGAAGGCAAAGGTTCTTCGGTCAGACAATGGAGGTGAGTACAAAGGGAAAGAGTTCCAGGAGTTCTGTACCAGGGAAGGAATCAAGAGAGAGTGGATTGTTCCTTACAACCCACAGTAGAATGGGGTTGCTGAGAGGGAGAATTATTCTCTATCGGAGGTAGCAAGGGCTATGTTGTATGACCAAGATATGCCACGTTACTTATGGGCAGAGGCATGCAGTACAGCAGTATACATATAGAACAGGGTTCCACATAAGGTATTAGGCAAGATGACACCAGAGGAGGCATTCTCAAGGAAGAAGCCAGATGTTAGTCACTTCAGGATATTTGGGAGTTTGGCATTTTGTCACATTCCAAGGCCTACACATTCCAAGTTAGATCAGATTGTAGAGAGAGGGTACTTTGTGGGGTACAGTGAGACCTCAAAGGCATATCAATTATTTATTCCAGGGACCAGGAGGATTATAGTTAGGCATGATGTCAAATTCATGGAGGACAAGGCATATAGAAGGTCTAGATATTTGCCAGCAGATGATCAGAATGAGCAGCCAAAAGAAGCTCCAAGGATTGTTGAACCAAAACAGGGGTAGCGAAGCACCAGTACATTTACTAGTACAAGCATAGGCTTAGGTGTTGAGAGTTCACAGAGTATGGAGCAATAGATACAACAAATCTGACAGATACATCAAGAAGATATGGAGTTTGATATTTCATCCTCTATAGTTGACAGGAGGAACCATGATGTTAAATAAACACATAGGGATACTCAGGAGTTTGTGGGAACTCCCAGGATGAGTAGTAGATAGCAGAAACAACCAGCCAGGTATAATGACTGTGGCATTGGTTATTCAGTTGGTAGATAACGAGCCTTCCAACTATCAGGAGACTATATAGTAACAGGTGTGGCAAGATGTGATGGTTGAGGAATATACCTCAATAGTGCAGAACGATGTGTGGGAGGTTGTACCTAGACCGATAGATAGGGCAGTGGCTGGATCACATTGGATCTATAAGATTAAGCATGGTGCAGACGGTAGCATCAAGAAATACAAGACAAGGTTTGTGGCCAAGGGGTTCTCTCAGAAGGAGGGAATAGACTATGAGAAGACATTCACTCTAGTGGCCAGGTATACTTCTATACGAGCCGTAATTTCACTTGCAGCACATATGGGATGGCAGATCCATCAAATGGATGTCAAGACGGCATTTCTTAATGGTGAATTGGTAGAGGAGGTATACATAGAACAACCAGAGGGCTTTGTAACACACAGCAGTGAAACCCACATGTGCAAATTGAAGAGAGCTTTGTATGGACTCAAGCAGGCTCCCAGGGCATGGTATGAGTGCATTGATAGATACTGCATTGAAATCTTGAAGAGGTTTGAGATGAAGGATTGCAGAGCCATGTCTACACCTATGATCATGAATTGGAAGAAGGTAGACTCATCCAAGGAAAAGGATGTAGACCCCACCTTATACAGGAAGTTGATTGGATCTCTCATGTATTTGGTCAACACTAGGCCAGATATATCCTTTGCAGTAAACTCTCTTAGTCAATTTATGGTTGAGCCGAAGAGAGTGCATTGGACAGCGGTAAAGCATGTGTTGCAGTATTTGTGTGGTAAAATTAAGTATGGGATCAGATATGCTCGAGGTGATGGTATCAGATTGATAGGCGATACTGATGTAGATTGGGCAAGTAGTACACTGGATAGGAAAAGCACTTCAGGGTGCTGCTTTAGTTTGGGATTAGGAGTTGTCTCTTGGTACAGCAAGAAGCAAAACTTTGTGGCTCTAAGTTCTGCAGAAGCAGAATACATATCAGCTAGCATGGCAACCTGTGAGGCTATATGACTTCAGAAGTTGTTGGTAGCCTTGTTTGGTCAGAGGGTTGAGACTATGGTGATACACTGTGACAATCAAAGTTGCATCAGATTATTTGAGAATCCAGTGTTTCACGATAGGTCTAAGCATATAGACATTAGGTATCATTTCATCAAGGATTGTGTACAGTGGAGGATTGTTCAACTATAGTATATACCTACAGATCAGCAGGTAGCAGACATTTTGACAAAGGCATTAGGGAAGACAAAATTCATCTTCTTCAGAGATAAGTTGGGTGTTATGCAGAACACCTTCCTCGCTAAGAGGGAGTGTTAATTTTAAAGTAGCTCAGACAGGTGTTCTAGTCTCAGGTGGTGATTACAAGGCTAGAAACACAACTGGAATTTAATTATCTCCATACCTAGAAAATTGATTTCTCTAGAGACTTCTAGACATTAGGGTTTGTTAGAGTCTAACTAATCTTAGCCATTGATTGAGATTAAATCATGGCCATTGGTTTTCAATGAGAAAATTATAAAAGAGGATCAATGGGCATTTGGAGAGCACAGATAACTGAAAAATATTTAAAGTGATAGCAAATGAATAAATTTGCAATAATAGAAAATAGATTTGCAGTGAGAGCAAGGGCGCAGTGATAGCGTTGGAGACAGCAACAGTGGAATTTTTGAAGCAGAAATTGGGAGAAGAATTTTCGGAGGAGAATATTGCCAGAGCTCTGCCAGTAAGAGGCAAGCAGTTTATGTATCTCTTGATTTGTTGAAAATTAATAAAATTCCTCATCTCCAGTACTAGTTTTCCCTTCGAGGTTTTTCCAGGGACAATTTGTCCAAAATATTGTGTTCATTATTTTACATATTTTATTTTTCTATCTCCGTGATTATTTGTGAAGTTGCAGCTGTATTATTTTTCAATATTTGCTCTGAATTAATTTTTGGAGGTCAAATAATCTATATAAGATAGGAGATTAATCATCAATAGCTACAATAGAATTTTCACAGAATTGTCGATAGAAATACGAGATTTGAATGACAATTTTTATATTTGCATTTTCTTTTTAGTAAAGTTGTACCCCTAACATGTAATTTGGATTTGTTTCGGGAGGAGCCGACATGGCTTTGTGATAGCCCTCGCAAGGTGAATTCGATAGCTGTATGAGGCACATTGGGATGGGAACTCCCGTAGAAGATCCAGTCCTTGCAAATCCTCCTGCACTATTTTTTATTGTTTGATTCTAGAATATATTTTAATAATACATTCTCATTTTACACTTGATTATGCAGTCTGTTAAAGAATTTATAATGCATATATTCAAACTAAGATTACCCTATGCAGTGCCTATGGTTATGGCAGAAATCTAACATTAAATGTAGAATCCAAGTTTTTCAATTTTTAGTATTCAATGCAAATATTACAACACTGTCAACTCTAACTTAAACCCAAAAATTAACAAATTTCAAGATTATTATAAAGTTATTATATTATCAACATTGTTGCTAAAACTAAGCAAACACAACAAATTAAAACACAACTATTTATGAACATTTTGGCAGAAACTTCGCTACTTTGCAGCTCTTGTTATTAGATTTGTTTTATTTTTGTGTTATATAGTACTTATAATTTAATTGATATTATATTATATCAATATTGTAAGTTTGTGATATTGTATTATATATCCACATATACATTTTTGTTGTGTAATTGATTATTTTTGTGTTTGTTGTTTTCTTTTTCTTTTGTAGGGGGCACTCCTCATATATATATATATATATGCTTTGGTACATGTCTAGACTTAATACTTATATTAATACATATTAGTATAGGTGTGTTTATTTTTAGATTTGTTTTGTTTTATGTGTTGTATATGTATGTACTTATAATAATATAATTGATATTGTATTATATATCATTTGATTTATTTTTGTTGTTATATCTAGGTTTATATGTGTGGGGGCATTTTTTGTCTATGCCTAATTAAAATTTTTGTTCTTATTTCATGGGGTTCTCCTTTTTATAGGTTTGGTTTTACCTAATGCAATAGATAGGGGTCTTATCTTTTTGTTGAAGCCAATCAAAATATATATTGCCCACCCCGGCTGCTAGTATAGTTGTTGTCTGTCACTCACTGTACTGCCTTTTGGTATGTATCGCCCCCTTCCCCCAGAACTCTAGATTCCAAAGATCCACCGGATAAGAAACTCCATTCTACACTACTGCTGAGTCGTCGGACTCCTCCCCCAATTCTGGTTGTGGATTGCATCAGGGAAATTCTGCTTGAGCTAGGCAGATAGATAGACTCCTTTCACGCTGCTAAGAAAGAGCAGGGAACAAAATTATTAGACCCATATATAGTAGTAGGGTAGCACTCCAGGTACTTAAAGTCCACCCACTACCAACCAACATACATCATCTGGCTGGGTCTTGCCGGTATCAACAACTGGATCGATCCCATGGAAACGGAAACAGCAACTTGCTATGGCTCTTGGTCCAAATAATGTCTGCCCCTATTCATCCATATCCATACACAGTTGCACGCGACCAGATGGGAACACAATCCTAGACTGAAGTGAATAGATCAGATCGAGAGGTCATTCTGTCCCTTGTCCCCAATGGGAAGAAGATGGGTAATCCGTTTACAATGTTACTCTGATCTGACCCAACTGGCAAGCAATCCCAATCCGCTTTCGGCAAAGGAAGGAGATAGCACTTTGTTTGCTTCTCCACCAAGCACGGGAGTCTGGGGATCACTGTAGGTTGGTGGCCACTCAAGGAAACTCTTATTCGATCTGCTGGCTAGGAGGCACCTACCTCATCCCAATCGCAAGGAGAGGTTCACCATGATCTTTCTAGGTAAGGAACGGAGACAGTGCCTGGGCGAGGCTTCCTCGACTTCCTAAAGTCAATCAAGTTCCCCGACCGGCTGAGTACCGCTAGAGCCTTCTCCCTATTGCCCTATCTATAGCTATTATAGAGAGGTGGGGGGTGCCCCCTACTATGGATAGGGTTGATAGTTGCCCTCACTGACCCCCTACTATGGATAGGCTGCCTCCACCTCTGCCTCTAAAGAAGTAGGGTAGGGGTAGGGGGTGGGGGGTCGAGTGATGAGAATTGGATTGTTCCGTCGAGAATTGGCTCCATACGCCCAAATCTTCGTGCCTTCCTATCTCCATACTTTTGCAACTCTTCATCTTACCGGATTTGCAAAAGACTCATGTGATAGACTCTCATCACTAGAGAAGTTGATCCAGAATCCATATTCCACTTCGTTTCGCATCCTATGTAGAGTAGATCGTTCAGCACTTGCGGCACAAACCAATTTTTTACCCATCGACCCTAGTATCATAGGCAACTGAATGGCCGTCCCCTAGTTACTAGACCAACCTGCTATGATAATTCCATAAACACCTATGTCCAGATCTGATGATACCATACCATAATCAAAAGGTACAACGGCTCGAGCAACCGAACTGGGTATAGATGTCACCACTGGAGCCAGTCTAAAGAGAGATAAATTGGCACTACTTGGTGGAATAGGTTCTTCTATAGCTAATTTTAAACCATCTAGGAGGAGGAGAGGTATAAGGCTTAATTGACCCCTACAAGCACTATATATCATGGGTTGGAACCGGTCATTTTTATTGCTGGCCGAGGAAGCTGCCCCCCTGATGAAAAATGGGGTGGGTGGGAGGGCTGCCAAGAAACCATTATAGCAAGGGAGGTTAAGTCTGAGGCACCATAGGTGGGAGGCTATGCGGGTGGGTGGGAAACGGCCCCTACGGGAATATATATTATTATGGGAGGATGCCTATGCAGGTGGGTGGGAAACAATAGTTGGGTGGGAGGCCCAGGGGGGCCCTTACTTCCCACCCACCCGGGTGGCCGGTTAAATTGTTGGCGAACCCCATAATCTTTACTTCGTTCAGAAGAGTGTCTCACCTCGACTAAAAAGATGCCTCCCACCCCCTCCCTATAGCCTATGCCCCCCACCCATCCCTTGTCACTGGAAGGGTGGGGGGCTCGAGGGTTTCCTGACAAACCCTCGGCATAGGGGTGGGTGGGAGGAGATAGTTGGGGGGTAGATTAATATAAGGTGGGTGGTTAAGTCGTTGCCAAACCCCTGGGAGGTTCTGACGATTCTATATGTAACATGCCAACTACCCCCCACCCACCCATATAACCCCCCACCCATCCCCACACACGGCGTATAATTGATTTGGTTTACGAAATTTATCCAGCATCAGAGTCAGATTGAGAGCCCCGGTCCTCTTCGGTCTAGGTATAGATCTATAAAGGGCCTGTAGGGGCAGAGGTAGTAGTGTGGATCAAGATCCATACCCCTTTCTTATTGATATCGAGTAGGAGATTCACCAAGGTTTACCTTAACCCTTTGTTCTCAGTCCATTTCCTCCGTTGCTACTGGATGCGTACCAGTCCGGGGAGCCAAGTTGTGTTCATTTGTGTTCCCGCACTGGATAGTGGGTGTTTGGCGATGTGTAGACATTGTCTGCTAATCGCCCTCGCGATTCCTTCCTTATGCTTAATTCTGATCCGACCCCATCTACCCCTCCCCCTGCTCCTTCCCCCTCCCTACAACCTATTTATACCATAATAATAGCCCCCCCTTTAAGTTTTAGGGTCGGGGCCCCCAACCTGAGCTATAATGGTTTCTTGGGGACCCCCCCACCATACATAGTTGGGGTTAGGTGGGAGGCCCCTAAATGCCCCCCACCCCGGGCTATAATTGTTCTTAGAGGTGGGTGGGAGATATAGTTCCAGAAAAAAATGAGCCCCCCACCCAGCCCGGGTGAATAGTAGGGGCCCCCCACTTGGCCCCTTTGGCAAGGGGATATATAGGGTGGGAGGAATAATATAAAAGGAGGCCTTGGGTTGGTTGGGAGATTCAAGTTTGAGGGGCCTACCTTGAGCTAGTTGGTGTTAACTACTTCCTTTAGGTCTAGCTCGGGAGCAGAAGCAGAAGCAAGGGAGCCCCGGGACCCGCCATTGATTGAAGTATACCCTAACCACTTGCGTGTCTCGCGGTAGCTAGATCCTATGCTCTAACTGTTGGGGTGACTATTCAAGCTGCACAGGGGGGCCCCATGAGAGGATTTACCCTTCAGCCAGTTGATAGGGAATACCCCGCCCCATAGCATTTGTGTTCTCCGTTCGACGACCCCGAGACCTGACGAGTCCGCCACTCAAGCGCACCAAAGACAAAGGTGGTCGGTTGACCCCGTAGCAATTTCAGGAGCGTTGTGGCCTATTTACCACCTAGATAAACCCCCATCCAATCAAGATAGTCGGCTAGTTTGGTTGAAGTTCTAGTACAAAGTTCTATCCAAATACACCACATACATGGGAGAGAAGCCCGCAGCATACCTTCTTTGCTCAGTCTGTATCCAAGTGACCCGAGGATGGAGGGGCCTCGAACCACTAGTTGTTTCCCCAGTTTGTATAGCAGTGTTTCATCCCCCTGTTCCAGCCCCACATCTAGTAGTGGAGTGGGGAGCATCAAAAGTGATTTATCTAGTTAAAGAACTAGTTTCCATTCGGAAGCAGGACCCGGGAGCATATCTAGATGCAGGGACAGGGCATAGGCAGGGATAGAGGTAGTAGGAATAGATAAAGGTGGCCTTCATTTTTGCATAGTTTCATATCCAATTCTGGAGCTGAAGGAAGCAACAGCAGGGGCAATCCCATGAGGGGTATGGACAATGGCAGAAGCAGCAGTAGTTTTTGGGTAGCGATCCGAGGCGGTAGAGGCATAAGCTATAGTGATGGAGGGGGTAGATATATTGAATCAGGATAGGAACCCAGAAGTTGACCTCATTTACTCAGCAGTGGAGGTGGAGGCAGGAGCAATGGGAAATGGCAGGGGGAATAGTAGCACAACCAATAGCTGCGGGGGCAGAGGCTCCTCAAGCAACGGAGCCATATGAAACAGTGACTAAGGCTATGGGAGCAGGGGTCATAGTGGGATAACGGATGACATTGAGAGTAAAGGCCAAAGCATCAAGTTGGAGGGAGAAGCATAGATAGTGGTTGGAGATTGAGTCATGGGTCTACCCAACTGAGTTCCAGTTCCCACTACGAAGATAGCGAAGGAATTATATAAAAGAGGGGGTCGACCGACCTCGTTTCTCTGAATTATTCAGTTAACCCAGTGCCAGTTACAGATCGGGACTTAGTATATTGAGATCTAACTATTAGCTAGAGATCAAGTTGACCTAGTCGACCAGTTGACTGAGTTTATTTTATGTGAGCAGTTGATCCAGGATGAGTAGTTCCACCATCATGGGCAAGGAGAGCATCAGTAGCATCATATCTAGTCAGAGATGGAGATTCAACAATATATAGAAAGGGCTTCTTCTATATTTTATTCTGATTCAGTTGATCCAGTCCAGAAGTTGATGGAGCTGTTGATGGTTGAACAGTCAAAGATATGCCAAGGGAACACACCTACTTATGCCACGGAGACAATCCACCCACTCTGGGAACCCTTGGAAGAGAGGTCTGGGGAACCATGTGGGCGGGCTAGGCAGGGATGGGATGCTGCATTGATGGAGGGATTCATGCTAGGGGAGCGCACTAGCGATGTGATGGCAGGCGAAACACATTGGGATGATCCAAGCTAGGCAAAGGCAAGCTCCTAAACACCACAACCCCCAACCGCACTCCTTGTGATTATAAGTTACAAGTATTGGATTTCGTAGACTGGAGTTACAGAGGAAGGTTGTAGAAGATAAGGATTTTAGATCTCTAAAGAAAAGCATTACCTGGACAAGCGTTCTAGTGCTAGTGTCCTCTAAGGTTATAGACATAGAAATCATTGTGACAATGACAATCAGCATCTGAAGAAGTCCCAACATCCTGAAAATACCCTACCTTGGACAAGGGCACTAGTGCCAGTGTCCTCCGCATCTTCTGTGATAGAAACGGACAGACAATGATCATAAGTGTTGAGAGAAGTCTTGAATTCCCTGAAGAAAACACCACGTTGGACTAGGGCGTGAGTGTCAGTGTCCCTAAATATTTCGTATCATTAACTTCAAAAAATGGTGAGTAACTAATCCTTGTCTACTGTCTTGGTCTGCGATCATTTGTCGTAATTTATCCATTTGCTTCTGATTTTGCATAATTAGGGTTTTGAGCATATTTGGGCATTGAAGTAATACATTAATTGATATTTTTTGAGTTTCCATGATGTTACGAGTGACACCCAACCTGTAGGTGAATCCTCTTGCAAAAGGTGTGATTCAACTCAGTTGAAATGTCCTTGAATGTTTGTAGTAAAAGGAGGATTTAACCCACACATCCATTGAAATTGAAAACCCCTCCTTTTTACTCCTAAACAATCCCTTTGCTAGATTCTATGGAAATTTTTCTTGGATCCAGCAACTTACTATGAAACCCTTCCTTTTAGATCTCAGCTCTATCCTACTTATTGGCATCTGCAAAGGAAATGCCCTCGCTTCACTAAGGCATCAGCTGCAACTAATGCTTCTTCCAACTCTAGTCCTAAGAATGATAAAGGGAAGGCTCCTTTTGTTGTTGGGGTTGCAGACAAGGAGGGATTTACTCTAGTTAAGCCACGTAATAGGGGAAGAGGTCTTAAGAGAACCCTCAAGGATAGAGAAATTAATGGGGTCTTTAATCAGTTTGATGCTTTGGAGGACTTAGTTCATGAGGATGGAATTCTAGTGGAGATACCTTTTGGGGTTGGGTCTTTGGGGGTAGCCTTGTCGGAGGAAAAAGAAAATGATACTGTAAATTTTCCTCTGGTGGGTGTGCAGGATGGTCAATTGGCTATGGAGTTATCCTCCTGGTTACCGATTGTTTTAGAATCAAATGAGGCTTTAGTTATGAAAGATGTGGGTGCTCTAGCTGATCCAACTCCTTCACAGGTGAAGGAGGCTTTGGATGTAGGTGTTACATTGTAAAATGTCCCCCTAGGACTTTTACCTCCTAAGTTTAGTTCCCAAGTCCTTTAGATTTAATCATGCATGTTCATTTTAAATCCCGATGCAAAATCCCTGGAAACCCATGTCATATAGGGCTAAGGGGACATTGTTGAACTTGATTTTGCTTGAAAATGGGGCCTAGGGCTTGGGCACTCATGGCCTAGCCCTGCCTTATTTGGTTGGGACCTAAATTTTAAATGTCGGTTATGTGATCGTTAAAAGGTTTCGTTGCCAACATCGTAAGTTTGAATTATGAAATCTGTAGCGAGAATGCATATAGAAGCATGTTTAGGGTTTCATTTGCAAACTAGAAGTTGATTATGAACTTTTGGTAAACTTATGATTTTAGAGAATTCAAATCATTCATTGTTGCAGAGCATACTTGTCTTGTTATTGTGTTTGTTATGCGGATTTGGCTTCATCTTCTCATGTGTTGAAGGATTTTCATCTACATGCGAGCTACACCTCCGAGGTTATATCTATTTATGTTAAATCAATCATTTATCAATTTGTTTTTTTGTCTATCTCGTAGGGATACACAATCTTTATGCCATTCTGGGGCTTGACTGAGGCAAGCTCCTAAACACCACAACCCCCAACCCCATTTCTTATGATTACAGCTAACAAGTGTCATATTTTTTGGAGTGGAGTTGCAAGAGGCTGTGATAGAGTGTGGAGATTCTGTATCAGAAGGAAAAAGCAATGCCTGGGCTTAGGCACCTGCCCTGAAGCCCTCCAGATTTGCAGACCTAAAAACCTCTGCGACAGTGGTGAAGAGTAGCGAACATTTTCTAGAAATCCTTGAAGAAGTCGCCACCTTGGGCTTGGGCACCTACTCTTTAGACCCCGACTTTTCCAAATCTTGAATATCAAAACCTAATATGTATCTACTCTGAATATTGCATCTCTATGTGCGAGCATTTGTTGGGATTCATCCGTTTATTTATGATTTTACATAATTAGGGTTTTAAGCATAATCGAGCATTAAATTAATACATTAATCAACAATTTCTTAATTTCCCTATCATTACAAGTGACAACCAACCTGTAGGTGAATCCTCTTGCAAAATTTGTGATTCAACTTAGTTAAATGTCCTTGAATGTTAGTGGTGAAAGGAGGATATAATCAAACAATCAATCAATCCCATCTTCCCTCTTTTCTTACTAAACATTTTGGTGAACCTGTGTTTTCTGAGCATTGCATCTTGTTGACTATTATACATTAGACTTGCATTCATACATATTGTTTTACATCATTTTACATCTATAGATCTTGAAAATTTTTGAAAAAAATTTCATTCTAAGGCTCGCATTAGGTCATAATTTGCATTAATTTCATTACATTTCATCAAATCTCTAATTTTTACATCAAATATGATATAAATTACATAAATTCATAATACTACAATCTTTGCATTGCATTTTCATGTTAAAATTGCCAGGGTTTGATTGAAATTTTGTATTTTTCTCATAACCTAGTGATTTCAAAAACTAGGGTTTGTACCTAAAATCTTGTTTCAAATTTTACTACTCATATTAGGCACTCATTGAAATCTAATTTTGTTTGTAGTGTTTCATTCTTGTGTGTTTTTGCATTCATATCTCAAAAATTTGCACTTACATTTAGCAAATTTCAACAAAAACTAGCATTTTCACTCAATCATCCTTAAAATTACACTTGCATTGAGCATTGTAGGACTTTAAAATCATTTTCAGATCTGTGCTGAGTTTTTTTGCATAAGCCTCCTCTTAATAATAGTGTAGGAAATTGTTCTTCTACCTTATCTTCCTTATAGGATTTATGGGTCTAATAAATTCAATTTCCCATTTGTGAAAAGGTGTTTGTACTAATATAGGAAATGGTGGCATATCATCTAATGTGATGGGACTTCCTATCCTCTAAGACACATCACCCATCCTCACATATTAACTTGTCATCCTTGAACAATGTGGGCCACCATAATCCTGTCAACATCACTTTATTGTTGTTCGCTCATTGGAGTTAGGCCCTTCTAATATCCCCTCACGGGCATATCTTAAGATGTTTTCCCATTCATGTTGAAGCACTACTCTCCTTATAATATCACCTCATCCTATAATATGTAATTCTCCTTCAATTAAGATGTATGATAGTGACCACTCCAATAGTTTATTCCTTTCATTTTTGGAGATGATCTCTAGGAATTGGCCTATGGATAGTAACTGTGCTACTTCAGTGAGCTCCTCTTACTGCATTTACTCTAAATAAATTTAAGCTACTCAATTCATCATCAAACTCCTAAAAGAGTAACACCATCTACAAATTTTACCTGTATCACTAGCGTATTCATCAAGTATTTTAATTGCTTGTGGTTGGTAAAGAAATTTTTTAGTGCATAAACCTTTGTTAGAGCCTTTGTTGTTGCATAATTCATTAAGAAACACTAGAGTTGGAGCCTTTGTTATCTAATTTTTAAGTGTATCAAATTCCTCCTAGAGTTGTTCTATCGATTGAAATGTTTTATAGTTTTCTGACTATTCAAGAGGTGGTAGATTCAAAATTATTTCTACCTTCAATGGGTCTACCATCAAGCCTTGCCTACATATAATGTGACCATGAAATGTTCCAAATGGTATCACAAATAAACATTTCTTAAGATTGGATGAGATTTAAAAGCTTTTGTATCTTTCTAGCATCGTATGGAGTACTTGTACGTGATCTTTAATCAGTCTGTACTAAATACTGCAAGTGCATTTTTCAAGCCAAATGGCATCACCTTGTACATAAAAGACCTCCATTTGGTTACAAATGTTGTTTTAGGTTGATCTTCTTCTTGAAGCCATTGGTGAACGATTAGAGCTCCCTACTAGCTATAAAACTAAGACTTCCTCTGTGAACAAACTATGGAAGGGATCATGGATGCAAGCCTTATTTAAATCCCTAAAGTCAATGCAAATCCTCATCTCACTTTTTTCTTATATTGCACAACCATAGGGCCAATCCATTAGCATCTCCTATCGACTTGATTATATCAGTTGCCAACATATCATCCAAGTTTGCTTTGACTCTTGTCTTCATGTTAGGGTTTAATATATATGTTCTTTTCCTCTTTGGTTTTGTACCTTCTTTTAATTGAATTTTCATCATTCTAGATCCCTCCTTAATGCCTCTACGTTTAGTAAATGTGTGGGGAAATATTTCTTCATATTTCTATCAATATTTCCAAAATTTGCATGACTTGTCTCTCTTCAATTGCTACCTTGAGTATTTTCATATACTGAAGGAAAAACAAGATTGCATTCACAGAGGCTTGAAGGATAGCAAAGGTACTTAAGGTTAAACTTTCTCTTGATGCCAAGGTTGATGATTCTATTTATTATGAGGATGTTTGATGCGGAAGATTTAGTTGAAATCTCTCCTCTTGCTAAGTTTGATGAATGTAATAAGTGCAAATGTGATCATGGGGATTCAATAGGCCCTGTGTAATTTTCCCTACCACCTTGTTGTTTTCAATATTGGATGATGCTCTTGTGATTTCTATGATGGTAGGGTCATCATCCAATGGTGGAAAATCCACCAGTAGTGTGATATGTTGTCCAAGGGATCTCTTGAGGTGAGACACGTGGGCAAAATTATGAATCCTACTGTATTCCGGTAATTCCAGTTCTCAGATGCAACTTCACCAACTCTCCTCAAGATCTTGTAAGGGAAATCAAAGCGTTGTTTGAGATTTTAAATTCCACTAATTTTGATGGGGGTTTTCCTATAAGGTTTACAATCTTAGAGGAAGGTCATATCTCCCACTTTAAATGACCTCTGTATGCGGTTTTGATTTATATATATTTTTTGTTGATTCTGAGATTGTTGGAGGTGTTCTTTGAGTGATCTCAATATGTCATAATTATACTTCACTAAGTCACTATCTATTGATACCGGGATATCTATGAATATTGAATAAGTAAAGGTTAATGCATCATAACCATAAAATACAACGGATAGAGACATAGTGATGGACATGTGGTGGGTAGTGTTGTATCATAGTTTCTCAAGTAGCCTTCAACCTAATTATTCACTATTTCTACTTGTCCATCTATTTGTGGATGTTAGCTTGTGGAAAGAATGACTTTTATCTGGGCCAAATAAAATAATTCTTACAAAAAGGATCTAAACAATCTACTATCTTTATCACTAATGATATTTGTATGTAATCCATTGGCCTAAACACTTCTCTGAATAAGAAATCTACCACCTAATGTGCTTTGAAATATGAAGGAATGAAAAAGAAGTGTGCATACATAGTTAGCCCCTCCATAAAGTGATTGAGAACATCCTTCTTTAGGCCCTTCCATGAAAACCTTTCCCTAATTTTCCTATAGGTCTTGTATAATCTTATGTGATTTTCTAACGATGCATCATGAAAAACCCTTAAAATCTTCTCCTTCATTCAGGATTCAAGAACTAGGAAGATTCTATTTGTATAGAGAATGAGATCATATGCTACTACAAATAAATCTTGTCTCACATCCCCATCTAAGAGATCAGTAGAAAATGTATTTTTAACTTATTCTGCCATAATAGAGATCTTCCAATTAGTAGAACTAGTAGTAGAAATAGAGTAGGCTTCCTAGAAAGAGCATGAGCAAAGTTATGTTCTTTTTTTCCTTTCATGTACAATGTGGTTTAGGAAAGGGCCATGCTATGGGGTCTCAGGACAACTTTGAAATAGAATTGGAAGCATCTCAGAGTGGAGGGAGATTATGAGATCATTATTAATTATACGAAGAAGCAAAGTTACATCTCATGTATGTTGTATACTCTTCTTTTAGAGGCTAAGGAACTAGTGAAAAGATTTTAAGATATCTCTTTTGATCATATTAGAAGAGAAGAAAGGGGAACTCAATAGTAGATTTGGTAGCCAATCAAGGAGTAAATTAGAGGATAACCCATGGTAAGACCCATAAGACCTAGAAGGAAAAGTTTCCAAATAAGACCCTTGGACTTGTTAAGGAGTAAAAAGTGTCCACATGTCTTTTTACCTCCTTGTTTGTCTTCTAGGTCCCTTAATTGCATTATATCTTCAAAACATTTCTCCTGATGCAGAATTGCCCGACACCAAGATGGAATTTGAATGTGGGCCACTTGATTTAGCTTATCCTAGACATAAACAAGACTAAAGGGCCTGGGTGGTACTGCCCAGGTCCCTCCCTTTAGGTTGGATCAAATTCAAATTTACTGGTGTGAGCCTTGGGCGTAATTTACTAAAAACCACCTGAAATAACATAAAATAAAATATTAAAATTAAAAAAAAAAATATATATATATATATATATATATATATATATATATATATATATATATATATTCTATACATTTAGTTCTCCTCAATTTTTTTCCAGCTTCTTATGTTAAATTGAAGACCAAATTCCTTGTATTAAACTCAATAAACTAACATTGGGGGTGATTTTGTTGAAAAATTATTGCTCAAACCAAGAGCTGATGTTAAAGAGTTACACCTAGTATGTAATATAAGGAACCCTAAAGTCAATAATATCATACAGACGAACACTCATTTTCATTTTTTATTTATGCCTACAAAAATATCATACATGACCTCCCTCCATTGATGCATTAAATACTGCTCCTTCAATGCGCTGCTCTTTATTTTCTTGACTTTTGTATTCATTTTTTTATCCCTTTTTTTTGCACTCTTATTATTATTTATTACTTCTTGTAGAGTAACGATCTTCTTGATATTTTTGTCCAAGAAAGATAAGGGGCTGAGCACCACCAAGGGTTTTCAATGTTTAGTTAGACTTCCCTTTTGCTCAAAAGGAATGGGGAAGGTCTACATGCAAGCTTCTATTAGGTATTTTAGGTTTGAGTACTTACTTTTTTAAAACTCAACATTTTGGTTCACTAAGACTGGGATTAGTATAAAGCTAAGAGCTTGGGTTCAATTTAAACTTATTGGTAAATTTCAAGAGGAATGATTGGTGATAAAGATGATCATAAAGAATCTTAAAGGGTCAACCTATATCTAAGCAACCTTAGACTCCTTAGACAAAAATCAAAAAGAGCATGTCACTCACTAATGCATGGTGGAACAAAATGAAGAATGCAAATTTTGTTTTTTCTTTATTCAAATTTTGTACTTTTTTATAGATTTTTTGGATTTTGACATTTTATGATTTTATGGAGTTTCTAGATACTTAAGTCTTCACCTTCCATTGTGCATAAGAGGTAAGCATCATTTTTTACATCTTCCTTAACTGCGTGTGGACTTATATAATTTGGTCTAAACTTCACTTGGAAGTATTTGCAAGGACACACAAAGACTTGGTACAAAAATGTCTTTGAACTCAGTGAGAAGTTTTGTGCACTCATATATTTCATTGTTTGATAATTTGCCCCTAGCCTTGTCATTTTTTGTTCTTGTAAAGTTTCATCAGTTTTGAAATTTTGTGGGGCAATTTGAATTGATGATGACATTTAATCATCTTCTATTCACATTTTCCATGTGTGGGGTTGGTCATATTGCCACGCGATTCTCTTTACCTGCATGTGGACTTTACTATTCCATGGATTTCATATTTCACCAACCATATGTATGCCTTGGCTATGGTGACCACCAAGGGTTGCACATCGGCACCCCACCTAGTAGGCACCAAGTTGAAGTAAACAAAGTGAGGCAAAGTTGTGGAAGTTTGGATGCTTAATAATCGTATACCAATGCATCAAGAGATTTGTCCATGTCACCAATATTATATTTTCTATCTTTATTTCCATTTCTTAACACAAACTAACTTTGTGTTGTCATAAATATATACCTTTCAAACAAGAGCAAGTGTGCCTTTATGATATAATTCCAATAATTTTTTATTCTAATGTGTAGGAACAAAAAAAAAACAAGAAAAAAACTCATTGGAGGCTCATTTGGCAGAAGCAAAGGAAATTGGGGATCACATTCCAAATAAAATTTAAGTTGTTACAAAACATGTTTTCAATTGATTATAAACAAATATGTAAAACAAGCATTTCATATGCATTTCAAAACTATATTTCAAAATTTTAAATTAAATAGCACTTTGGGACATTTGTTTCTTACAATTATTAAAATAATATAACAAATAAAAGTAATATATAAAAATAATATTCTATACACCAAAAAAAAATAAAAAATTAATGCACGTATTTTAAATATTACTTTATAAAATAAAAATAATGTATCTTCTATGCACAAATTGAATTATACTATGTAACATTGTAATTGCATATAATATTCTATTGGCCTAACCCTTGCACCTTCAATTGGTTGAGTCAAACAATTTTCTTATGACAATTATCCATTCAAAAGTGCCCTTAAAATACTATGACATATCTTAGTATAAGTAAAATTATATATAAACCAAATATAAAATTTGACAGTTTGTCCAAAATCTCTCCTTTCATGTGATACATCTTTTTAAAATGTTGATTGTAATTTACAGAAAAAATGCCTTAATAGAACCATACGACCATTAAATTTAAGCCTTGGGCCTAACAATTGCACCTCCTTTGGTTGCAAGTGCTAGTAATACTATTATTGATATATGGTTAGGACTAAGAAGTAGGATTTCATGTACTCTGCCATTTCTTTTTTAAGGGATTACTCCAACTGTGGTGAGTTTCTATTTTAATATTGGAAAAAATCTAATTTGAGAGTGCTTCTGGATTCAACTATGTATGTTTTTGTTTCAACGTTTTGAATCATACTCAATGATCCGGAAGAGGAGAGTTGAAGATTAGATGGTAGAATTGAGCTTTATAAAGCAGTTAGAGTAAGAAATGAATGAAAAATGAAGGGCATGAGGTGAGGAGAGAAAAATAAAAATAAAACAAAAAACAAGAGAGGAGAAAGATACGAGAAAATTAGTGATAAAAACAGGGCATTGGAGCAACCATACAAACACACAAACCAACAAAAGCTAAAATTTTAAAATTACTAATACTAATACAAGTACAAATATATAAATACATACAGAAGCACATGTAAATGCATGTAAGAAAATATTTAATTTAAACCTATAAATACATATATCCCCTCACCCCAAGTATAATATACTATATTAAAAAGACAAATAAATGGAAAAACAACTAAATAAAACAAACCTTTAGTAGGCATGAGTTTTCCACAATCCATGAATTAAGTATAGAGAGTGCTTCTAGATTAAACTGTGTATGCTTTTGCAAAACAAACCTTTGTAAAACAATTAAAGTCAAGACCTAAATATACATAAAATAATAAGGGATGAGGAAAAAAGTCGCAAACACATTTATATACATGAACAACCAAATGTATAAAATTTGCAAACAAGTGAAAGAAGCAAACAAGAAAACAAAAAGATAAGACCCCTATCTACTGCATTAGGCAAAACCAAACCTATAAAAAGGAGAACGCCATGATTAAGAATAAAAATTTTAATCCGGCATAAACAAAAAATGCCCACACACATATTAACCTAGACATAACAACAAAAATAAATCAGATGATATATAATACAAATAGAAAAACAAACAAATACACAACAAAAATGTATGTAGATATATGATACAATATTAATTATATTATATGTATAAATATATTGTATAGAAAACCAAAACAAATAAAAATATACAAGTGTAGGTATATATATATAAATTTATGTATGAAGTGTATACAAACACCTATACCTATAGGTAAATGTAAGTAACGGTGTGTATATATATATATGTGTGGAGGTTAGGGTTAGGTTTTGTGCGTGATGAGCGAGTGAAGAAGAGGAAGGAGGTGAGGGTGGCAAAGGGAAGGTTAGGGTTAGGTTTTGATGGCAGAGGGAAAAGCTATCGTTGCAAGCTTGACGTTATACCTATTGCAGGGCCAAACATTTTTACAAGCAGCGGAGTGCGGTGGATATGTCAGTGTTTCGAAACTGTTACGCCATCATCTGCAACAAACAGAATGGCCGCGAATGTCGTAGCAGAAATGGAGGCTGCAGATCGATGGCGTTACGCTTTTGAAACAGGACATATCCACGGCCCCACGCTGCTCCTATTCCTTCGTTGCCCTTTAATGAGAGCAATGCCTTCAACAAATGACCTTCACGCTCATGCGGTGGAATATGTCTCAATCTCAAATTGATGCGTCCAACACTTCAATCTTGTTAAATCAGGTTTTGTTTTGTCAGAAAATTTGCTTAAATTTCTATATTTTAAGACTAGCTGAAAATGTGGTCACTTGCACTAAATTTTCTGACCCTCCATGGAAGGTATGTTGGAGAGGTGGGTTCTTTGCCTTTTTTCGTTTTTGTATATGCATCACACACCCACATTACAACAATGTTCCTATCTAGTATGTTTTACTGTGACTGAATCAGATTTTCAGTTGTTAATATTGATAGCCAACTTGGATGAACCTCTGGAGATCCCTGTGTTGTATGATTGGGTTATGTTGTTGGTCTCTATCACAGGTGATATTTGGATCATGAAAGGTGAAGGTATTCAATTTAGACTCCAATGCATGCAACATGTATTAACACAGTGCTTGTTTTGTATGTAGTCTAGGACTGCAGGAATTTTGGTGGACTTCTTAGAGCCATTTTCTGTATATGACAATGTCAGATGGGTGTTATTATCACCCACATTTTATAAATAGCCAATTACGTAATTGTAACTGTTAAAGTTTTAATCATCTAGCACATTCCTACAAAGGTTCAAAAATTTATCCTGGCAAATATTGGTATCATATCAAACATTGTAGTTCTGTCTACTGTTTGCTTTGCAGCTGTGTTTGTGTTTTCTTTTGTTTGTTTTCTGAGACAATGGTTGACACAGTTAGTGGGTTTGTGTTTGAGCCCTAAGTTGGTTGGATCCCTTGCTGGAGAATTTAGCCCCAACCTTTGGACTTGGGTGTCATTATAAGCACGCGTTAGCATTTGAGCCCTAAGCCTACATATTCAAAATATTAAGTAGATGGCATACCACTCTACGTTCAATTCAGTTCATAAAGAATCTCAACCTACAACTTCAATATGGGTTCTGGCCACCGGAAAGTTTAGGGGCTCTTCATCCCTAAATAGGGATTGTTTTGGTAATCTTTGTCCCAAATCAATAGTCCAATCAGTAAACATTATGTATAAACTTCCTCTAGATTTAAAATTTTAGTAAAAGTTCTTAGCCAATTTGTTGCAAGTTTGCATGGATTCATTGGAATTTTTTAATCATTGTTATCTTATCTATGTAATATATGTTTTGATGATTTTCCAACTAATGAAAATTATGTCTAATATGGGATTTTATATAATCCTCTTTGGATTTAATCCAATTGTAAATTGTACTCAATATTTAGGAACCAGTTACCTTTACAATTGCTTACAATTGTTTCCTTTTGACATTGCTGGTGATTCATCTCACTTGAGTTGCCTTTGTTGACTAGCATAACATTTTTTTGTGTGTGTATTTTGATATAGAAATTTTTGTGGGTATGATAGGTTAGGTTGGAACAAAAGAATGTATGGTGCTAAGCATTTTATCTATTTGCAAGAACTAAAGTGTCTTATCTGAAAATATTCAACATTGTGGTTTGTGCATTTGGATGGATAATCTACATACTATCTTAGACCTATGTAAATATAGGTCTAAAATGGTAGAAAGGAGAGAAAAAGTCTCCTCGTGAGATTTTGAAGCAATAAAATGTAAAAACTAAGTTCTATGACAACATCAAGACAATGGTTGCTTCATTTCACTTCACTTCATAGGCTCTTTCATTCCTCGTCTATCCAAATTGCCAAGGCTGACATATTTCTTTAGTTTTGGTGAAGTAAGATTTCTTTATGCTTTTGGATTGGATTTTGAAGAGTTAGTATCTATCACTACTTTATTAGATCAACTTGGTGACACGAGGTACACATGTTGACCTTTTGATCTTGTGCATGTTGTAGCATAGAAAATACCCTATAATTTACAAGTGTATCTTTTTATTGAACCTTTTCTTGTTTGTAATTTGTAAGATTTTCATTTGGTGAATAAAATGAAAGCCAATGATACCATTCATTATTTCTCATATTTTTAGACTTCAAATCATAAATTATTAGTAGAAACCCAAATTCATGGAAATGCAATCAAGACTTCAATGAAACCATAGCCAACCCCCACTCAATCACACCCTCCTAGGCCTCTAGAAACCATTTCCCCAAATGACACAAACACTTGACACCATTAAAACACAATGGTCACACATCACATTCACTTTCCAATGCACATCATAAACCAAGATCTCACAAATGCAACATATGGTCTGATGCACTAATAATGGGTCTTAAAGAATGCAACATTAATTCCAATCATGGTCAATCATCCAACAAACATAAAGTGAATCTATCTCAACAATGCAGAACAATATTATTCTAACTACTAGTAGCAATTACTAATATGATCAAATGATATAAGTGTCCATGAGTATCAATATTTTAACTAATAATTCTCAAGACTTATTTTAATTTCATTTAATTAAAATAATTGCGAACAACATGCAAATGAATACAAATTAAACACAACAATTATTTACACTATTTACACTTATGTAGATTTCATTTATAATCTAAACAATTTTATAAATACTATTAAATATAACTATATAAGCAAGGCTAAAAGCCTATAATATTAGAATGCTATAAATATCTTACACTAGTTAGAATCACAAGATACAAAACCCGAAGCTACAATGAAAGAACCTTGTTCTAAGTTTAGCTTGAGAGGAAAGAAATATAGAAAAACAAAACATTCCTATAGATCTAATATCTTCATCAAATCTACCACACTTTTAACCACATGAATATGATAGGATCAGCACAAAATGAATTTGTTGAGAAGGCTTTAGAAGCTACCAACAATGCAAAATGTGAAAGCATAGACAGGGCACATAGACTTGTTGTGATGTTCACAACACGCCCCATTTTGCTCCTTAGCAAAACGAGGACCCCTGCTGTGTCTTGCTTTTTTTTGCTTCTGCTTGTGTTTTTTTTGCTTTCCGGCGGTCTGGTAAAAATGAAGGTCAGGTGCATCATCATCATGATATTGCATAAGGTAGGTCATCATCATGAGGTCTGTTTGTCAAAGTTTATATTTTGTTTCTGTGACCTCATATTTTAAAAGAGCTTGAAATTTCATGCAGGTTTGCCTTGTACTTCACTTGAAAATTCGTCCATATGTGGAAGTTATGCACGGTCAAAGTCTTGGTCAAACCTGATATTCGCAGGAGGATCATCATTTTTATATCCTAAGTCATGTTGACAGGATCATCATGATCTTGGTCTATCACCCGCTAAAAATCATGCAGTCGCAACATCCGGACGTCAATCTTAGGTGGTAGTGCTTTTTACCCGTCAAAAGGCCTTGTGCGCATCATCAGCATCATGTTTTCCTTAGGAGCGTCATATTTTACAAACTCGGTTTTGCTGTATAAACATCATCATCATCATATTTGAACCCCCCCCCGATAATATCCTGAGGTTCAAATATCATGATGACATCGGCTTTAAGTCAAGGTGAGTTCCCCCGTCGAAGCGGTCTTAGTATCGCGAACATCATCATGATATCTTTGCATCGCCTGATCTTAAAATATCATGCTGATGGTATAAGATCACCCTGACTTAACAAATCCGCCTTCGGCATATTTGCATGCGCACGTTCAAAACCTATCGAAAGGTCATCATCATGATATTTGCTGAACTTCACGAAGATGATGACGACGACTTCATATCACCCTGATCTTTCAGAAGGTCATTCGTTGAAATTCGCTAAGTGCTGGAATCATCATCATGATAATTCGAGCAGGAGGATCATCATCTTCATATCCTCCTGATCTTCTTTAGCGAAGTATCCTGATGATCACCCTATCTATTCAGAAGAGGGTGGTCGATATTGCATTTCTTAAACAGCATCATCATATTTTGCAATATCACCCTAGCGCATTTATCATGATGACCTTAACTCATCCTTGTGCTTCGAAGACAAAATATCATGATGACATCATCATGATAAATCGATGAGGAGGGTCATCATTATCATTCTTTATCCTATCCTGATTGTCAAGATCATCATGATCTTGTTTGTTCGCCTGATATTTCGCAAAGTCCTCCTGCCGAAAATGCAACCTTTTGAGAACATCCTGATGATGATCATCATCATATTTTTATCCTGATCATGATCATGATCATAACATTTTCCCTTCGGCAGGATTTTTTCTCAAACATGATCCGGTTCCCGAAGTATCATGATGACGTCATATTTCAAGTTTAACGAAGGCTCCAAATATCATGATGACGTCATCCCGATCTGATGAACGAAGAAGTAAATATCCTGATCATCATCATCATCTTTTTTCTTTCAACAGGATATTTTCCAAGACCCGATCTGGTTCGCGAAATATGATGATGATGTCTTATTCTATGTTCGACAGAAGTAAATATCCTGATGATTATCCTTCATCATCATCATTTTTTTCCTTCAAGCGGGATATTTTTTTCAAACACGATCCGGTTCCCGATTATCATGATGACGTCCTATTCCAAGTTCGACACAAGCCGCAAATATGATGATGATCTTCATCATGCTGATCTTTCAAGAGGGTTACCTTGGCCGCAAGAGGATCATATTCACTTCATCATCCTGATCATGCTCCTTGGGTGACCCGATATCACAATTATCCCCCTGATCTTAACCGGATATGACGATGACGTCATCCTTAGCATTTCAATGAAGCCCAAATATCATGATGACGTCACCATCATCTTCCTTTCCTCGGCAGCATGATTATATTCATATCCTCCTATTCTTCTTAAACGTGATGATGATGATGATGTTGTTCTTTTCCCCGATATGCAGAAGCGAATTATCATGATGACATTCATCTGAACCTTCAGGAGGGAATGCTATTTCCAGAATATCGTGATGATGAGGTATATCGACTAACCTGTTTTTTGACGCACCGACAGGGATGATCATGCCGATGGGCGGGAAATGAAGCGGTGGAGTTTTAAAGTGTTTTTTTTTGGCACCTCTGGCATTTTCCCGGTCAGCGATGATTGACCCATCAATTTTGAGCAGCTTGGGCGCTTTTTTGACGCGTTTTGAGTGGATTTTTGATCTGATTCCCGCGATCTTGCGTAGTCACCTGGATTTAAACGCTTATTTTAATTTTCATGCTGCTTTGTGATAAATGGAATACTTATTACTTGTCTTGTCTTGCAGGCTTGCAGTTGAGGAAGCAGCTGGAAAGTCAATACAGTGACCTCATGGAGGCAGAAGATCTGATCTCAGGAGTAAGAAGATGGAGATGAAATGCAAAAAGTCAAAGCCATTCAAGTGAAGAGGAAGGTTGCAGCTGGAGGTATTTCTGCAAAAGACAAACAGAAGTTATTGCCCAGCTGCTGGAACTTCTCAGAAGGGGCAATATTTCGCCCAGATTTGACCACTGCTCTGAGATATTTTTGAGAGCTGGTTCACCTGCATTTATTGCTGTAACTAGAGGTTTGAACCAGGGGTTCAGTTAGGTTTTTGCTGTAGTGAGGACAATCAAAATGTCTTTATATTGTGCCTCTCTACACTGTAATACTTTACAACAGGGATTTTTAGGGCCTACAACAGAGATTCTAAGAAAATACAGCAGTTAGCTTAGCATAGTTTAGAAGTAGAAGAAGGAGGTCGCCTGTTTGTCTGCAGTAAGGTGCGCGTGGAATGTCTGGCTGCCTTACTGTATCTGTAAAGCTTGTAAGTTCTCTGTAGTATGATCAATGAAACTAAGAGTCATTCCTACATTGTAAATCATGTATGACTATTCGTTTCTAATGCAATAGAATCTGGAGTTCTGCATCTATCTTCTGAGTGTTCTCCTGCTCTTCTTTGTGTTTTGAAATATCTTCTTTGAGAGCTTGCAATTTTAAATGTATGTTTGTGAAAATGCTCAGGACTTACATTTGAGGTTTTTACTGTGGATTTGATCAGATTACTGTGGTATTTACATAGTGCATAACAGAAACACTTAGATCCTTCGGTAGATTAGATGAAGTATAGTTTAGATCTTTCTAACTTTTCCCAACCCATCTGAATTATCTAGCTGAAAACGTAGAAATCCAAAGGGAATTGTCTCAAATTTGAAGAAGCATGATAACAGAGCTATAAGTAGACAGTTTTCATAAACAGATCAAGAAGACAGCTGCAAAAACCCAAGAAAACCCTCTGAAACTTGCAGCCCAGTATCACTCTTATGCAAAGGAATGAAAAGCATTGACATATCTCATGACCTTTTTGCATATTCTTAGGCCAGTAAACCACAAAACAAACCTAAACTACGTAAGGCCCCTTGAACATTACAGCTTCACATTGACCAACTGAACTTGACCAACCGAACCATTGTAGACTTGGGATTAGTTGAATCACCAAATGATTCCTTCTTGTCTTTCAAGTATAGTTACAGTTCATGTCATGTGAATTTTAACTTATTGTTATGATTGCATCAAAACAATCATCAACAGTTTTCTGGCGCTAGAAGGAGGGCCTGCCTGAGTTAGGTTTCATTTCAAACTGGCTAACGACAGTAACAGAGTGACTAGGTCTAGGTCCAGTTCAGGAGATATATTTGTGCAACTACCTGATACAAGGCGAAGTAAAAGCCCTTTAATCTGGAATCCAAAAATATCGCAAGTAGGAAGTTCATCTGGAACACCTCCTGGGTCACCTTTTAACATCCGTAGTATTGTAAGTCCTGACAGATCACTGTTCAGATCTTTAAATCTTGAATCAGGCACTCCTGGAGGTCTCAATCCTCCTCTAAATCCTAATCCACCAATCAATCCAGGTATTTCTGCAAGTTCAAGTCAAGCTCAAACACCTGCAATGGCTTATTTTGATGTCAATTCTCCCATATTCTTCAATGATTATCATGACATGCCAAAAAATCCGGAAAAGATATGTCCCAAATACCAGTTGCATCAAGACCCAGAAGATCATATTAGAATATTTAAGGAAGCATGTTTTAGGGCTATGTTAGAGCACGAGGATGTTGTGTGTAGGTTGTTTCCTTACACCTTTAATGAGCAGGCCTCTAGCTGGTACGTAAACTTACCCAATGGTTACATTTCTTCCTGGGCACTTATGGAAGAAGCATTTCTGTCAAGATTTAGAGGACCCATTGACCCTTGTGCTTTGTATCATAAGTTGGCTGCTATAAAACGAGGTGAGGGAGAGCTAATTGATAATTTCAATGACAGATTTCAAAAGGCCTATTCTAGGCTAGCAGCCCCTTATACCATAGATGATGCTCCCTTGTTGGCTATGTACTATGCTGCTTTGGATCCTTTAACTGCCATGTTTGTCAAAAGGAAACCTGACATAGATTCAATATCCAAAGCCTATAAAGAGGCAGCCTCAGTGAACCAAGAAATGAGACATACAACTTACAGTCCATTTGGAGGAAACTTTGGGGTGCAGAATCAGGCACACCCATGGAATGGAGTCCCCGTGCAGCATGCTCCACTAATAAATCCGGTTCCTTCTTACACACCTGTGTATAATCCTACTCCAATCCAGGCTATAACTCCTTACACGGCTAGTACTTCCAATAACAGTCAAAATAATGGTCAGCCTTTCTTCCAACTTCCTAGGGATGTAACTGTGGCAAAAGCACAAGAGGATAGGGAAGACATCAAAGAAATTACTGCACATCTGAAAAGATTAACAACTGAAGTGACGCAGCTAAGAAATGAGAATCTCTATGGAAGAAGCAACCAAAACTACAATCCACCTCAAGGTCACAACCAAGGCCAAAATCAGAATTATAGTCTCAACCAGAATCAGCAGTACAATCAGAACCAAAACTACAATCAGCATCAAGGCCCCAGTCAGGGGCAACCAATGCAAAATAGGGGGCCAGTGATAGATAATAGGACCTGGGGCAATAATAATAAGAACCAGAATCAACCTAGGCCACCCAAGACATGGAACACTGGGCCCAACAACGGTACTCTGGCTTCTCCTTTTGAGAATATAGATAATCATGGTGCAAAACAAATAACTAACATACAAATGGCCAATACAGCACCCAAAAATTGGTGCAGATTTCACAATACCAATGCCCATGCTGAGCATGACTGTCCACAGTTCCACTTGGCAGCTAGTATCTTCAACGTAGATGTACAGCCTCCTACCTCTGAATTTCTCATCCCTAAGGGTAATGAGGTAGTACCCTCAGAATATGACATAGCATTAGTCTTAGAAACGTTTACCTTTGCAACTGCAGAAGAGAAAGAGGATGAATTGCTAGAGGATGAACCATACTGTTATGAAAGTCTTTATCCCGAATCAGCCTTTGTGTTAAATGCTTTTCAGTTTCCTTTTGAATCTGAAAACGAGATATTAAATGAAACAGAGGAGGTGCAGGCCTTTCAACAGTCAAATAAAAGCCACACCTACAATTTGAGGAACAACCCTAGGCCGGGAGGACCTTTCACCACTTCCACTCCTCCGAATAACATCAATACACCCCCAGATCAGAATGCTAGCAACAATCCTGCCATACTTAAAGCTAGTCAGCACACAAATAACGGAACAGCAGTGCAAAAGGATCAAACAAGTAAGACAGAAGCAGTAGAGACAACAAGACTAATGAATTACTTGTCAGAGGAAATAAAGAAAATGAAGGTCAGCATACCTCTAAATGAATTATTGAAGACCCCGGGGATCATAAATGCTTTTTTAAAATCCCTAGATACATCCATAACAAACATGGTGTCTGCTGATATAACTGTTCCTAGTAGTGATTCACCACCTAAGGAGAAAGGTAAGAAAGTTGAGCAGCCTTCCAACACAAATGTAGTAATACATGCGGATAAGAGGGATACTCAACCTTTCTTGTTAACTGTTAGGTTGTGTGGGAAGAATATACACAATTGCATGGTAGATTCTGGTGCTTCAGCCAACGTAATGCCCTTAGGAATATGTAAAACTCTCGGGCTAACTCCCACCAAATCTGCCAAGGTTGTCACACAATTAGATAAGACCGAGGTTAGTGTGATAGGAGAACTCATGAACATACAGGTGCAGTTAGCTTCAGACCCTAGGGTGAGCCAAATCATTGACATCCAAGTAGTGGATATACCCGTAAATTATGGAATGTTGCTGAGTAGGGATTGGTCCAAGACATTAAACGGGTATATGGCTACTGACTTTTCTCACATGTGGTTACCATGGAGAGGCATCCCAAACCAGATCAGAATAGGGGCAGAGCCGAGAATGAAACATATGATAACAGAGTATAATCAAACTAATGAAATATTATATGCTGCTGTTGAACCAGGTGTCTATAGAGTTACCAACAATGGGATGCAGATTGAAGAGATCATGATGTTAAACATTAGAAAGAAGTGTGCCAGCAATAGAATAGCACTATTCATTGAGTCTGACGGAAATTCTTCAGATGAGGAAAACAATGCAATAGACAAATTTGGTCATGCCATTAGACAAGAGGTGGAAGAGTGCGTTACACACAATCTCCCAGTCCAATGTAAGTTATATAAAAATAGGTGTAGAGTCCATGGTAGGCAACATTCTGAGGAGAATTGTGAAATATGCAAGGACATCATTGAATATGAATACAAAAAGTGCATAGGGAAGGTAGAGTCACAAGAGAAAAATGAGCATCCTGATCCAACACAGAGATATGTTCAGGATAATATAGATGCCCTGACCCCAGATTTAGGGAAAGAAATAGAGGACAAGGGTAGTTATCTTTCTGAGTTGCAAACTACAAACACACATATGCAAGATAACCAAATGGAAAAACCCATGAATCAACAAGACAACACCCCACAGGCAATAAAAGAGACAAAGTATGCCAAGGTAAAAAATCAAAAAAGTAAGGATGGCATGTGGACGTTAAAATGTGATGGGTCCAAATCAAAACAGGGTGCAGGTGCAGGTGTTGAACTCATAAATCCTCAAGGTAAATCTCATTTGGCAGCATATAGATTACAATTTTCCTGCACTAACAATATTGCTGAATATGAGGCCCTAATTTTAGGACTTGTCATGGCCATCAAGAAAGGGGTAAGAATCATCAGAGTGTTTTCAGACTCTGAATTAGTAGTCAGACAAGTGAGGAAACTATATGCCTGTAATTATAAGAAAATGATCAGTTACAGACATAGAGTTTGGGGTTTAATGGATTCATTTGATGCTTTTAACATAGAGCATATTCCTAGAGAGCTGAACCACAGGCCAGATGCGTTAGCAGTTGCTGCTAGTACATTAGAACCATTGACACTGTCAGGATTAAGACGATTTGCTGTTGAGCTAGTTAACGTGCCCAGTATACCAGACAACGTTACACACTTTCAGGTGTTTGGAGAGGATCAGCAAATTATTGATTTTCTGACTTGTAATGAGGCATTTGAGGCCCAAATTATTGATGAACAAGAAAGGCCTGAAGTAACATGGGACGAAGAAGATATGATCAACTTAAAGAGCAACTTCTTGCCAAAAGGAGTAATTGAATTAGAACACATCTTTGACTTCGACGGAATAATAAGACAGAGAGACTTACCCAAAACAGAAGGGGGTAAGTGTGATTTACATAACTTAGGGACTGAGCTAAATCCACAAAATGTACTAATTGGGAAAGCTTGCTCTGAGAAAATCAGAAAAGAGGTTCTGGATGTTCTGAAAGAATATAAACATGTCATAGCATGGACTTATGAAGACTTGAAAACATTCGATGAGTCCATCATAACTCACGTCATACCTTTAAGAAAAGAAGTCAAACCATTTAGGCAGAAACAGAGGCCTGTAAACGCCATTCTAGAGCCTTTGATCTCTGAGGAAGTTAAAAAACTACTGTCCGCTGGAATAATTTTTCCAGTCAGACATTCTGTCTGGGTAGCTAACTTAGTACCAGTAAGGAAGAAAAACGGAGACATCAGGTTGTGCGTAGACTTTAGAAATCTAAACAAGGCTTCTGAAAAGGATAATTATCCTTTGCCCCCAATAGATGAAGTACTGCAAGCAGTAAATGGCACAAAGATGATGTCTTTTTTAGATGGTTTTTCAGGTTATAACCAGGTTTTAATTGACAGAGAGGATAGACTAAAAACCACCTTCACTTGCAAATGGGGAAATTATGCGTATAGAAGAATGCCTTTTGGTCTGATTAATGCAGGTGCCACTTTTCAGAGGGCCATGGACGTTGCTTTTCGTGGATTATCAGGTAAATGTATTGTTGTATATATGGATGATTTAACTGTGTATTCCAAGGATGCATCCACCCACGCTGAGGACCTCAGAAAAGTACTCCAACGATGTGAAAGGTATGGGATTTCCCTTAATCCTAAGAAATGTATATTTGGCGTAACTGAAGGTAAATTATTAGGCCATGTCATTTCTGAAAATGGAATTTCAATTGATCCGGATAGAATAGAATCCATAAAAAAATTACAAATACCAAACAGTAGGAAAGAATTGAAATCATTTTTTGGTAAAATTAACTTTGTTCGGAAGTTTATAACATGTTTTGCAGAGATTGTGCAGCCGTTGAATGCCATGTTAAAGAAAGATGCACAGATGGAATGGACGCCCGTAGCCAAAGCCGCATTTGAAGATATCAAGGAGGCAATTTCTAATGCCCCTGTATTGGCAAGTCCAGACTACACATGCCCATTTTACATCTACTCCTTTGCATCTTCTCATTCTGTCGCTGCTGCCCTGACACAGAAAGGTGAAAATAATGACGAGAGGCCCATAGCATTTATGAGTGCGCCTCTGAAGGATGCACAGCTGAGATATCTAGATATCGAAAGACAGGCATTCGCATTGGTGAAGGCTGTGAAAAAATTCAGACACTACATCCTGCGCAGCCAGATTAAAGCCATAGTACCAGACGCAGCAGTAAAGATGCTGCTGATGCAGAATGAGCCTAGAGAAAAAAGAGCCAAATGGATCACCACACTGCAAGAATTTGACATGGAGATCATTCCCGCAAAGCTGGTCAGAGGGCAGGCGCTGGTGCAGACAATAGCAAACACGGATCCAAATCTGATAAAACAGCAGTATGTATTGAATTTCCAAGACGCATCAGGCTGGTACGATGATTTAAGCACCTTCCTGATAGCTGGAAAGTACCCAGGCAAGATGAAGGCTTCTCAGAGGAGAGCTTTGAAGATTAAGGCATAGCATTATATGGTGCAAGGAGGTCTTCTATTCAGGAAGAACCATGATGGAATTTATTTGAGATGCATAAACAGAATTGAAGCTGATAAAGTGTTGACAGAACTACATGACAAATACGGAACCGGCCATGGTTCTCATTTAGCTACAGCACACCAAATACTGAGAGCGGGCTATTATTGGCCCACTATATTCAAAAATACTAAGAGTCACATCAGGAGCTGCCACACCTGTCAGACTGCAGCAGACAAAGGAAGAAATCTGGCCAATCCACTGCAGCCTGTGATCGAGTCCAGACCGTTTGCACAATGGGGCTTGGATTTTATCAGAGTCATCAATCCCCCATCTTCTGCAGGACACAAGTTTATATTGACGGTGACGGACTATTGTACAAGGTGGACTGAGGCCACCTGCTGCAAGTTTTCCACAACTGAGGTAGTTATCAAGTTCCTTGAAGAAAACATTATCACCAGGTTTGGAACACCCTATTCATTGGTATGTGATAACGGCCCTGCTTTCTCTTCTTTAAAATTTTCTAAATGGGCATTTGAATATGGGATCATTCTAAGGTTTTCTTCAAATTATTACCCTCAAGGTAATGGACTGGCTGAATCAACAAACAAAATCTTATTAGACATCATCAAGAGGTTAATTGCCAAAAGTCCTAGAGAGTGGAATACCCTATTAAGATATGCATTATGGGTAGACAGGACCAAGTTCAAAACAGCTTTAGGTAGCACACCTTATCACTTAGTTTATGGGACTGATCCCATACTTCCGGTCAATCTGAGGATACCAACCTGGAAGTTTGCCAATGAATATCTAGGCTTTGATAACCATAGGGAAGCCAGAATAGTGCAAATGTTGCAACTAGAGGAGAAAAGAGGTCAAGCCCTCGAGAAGTTTGCCAAACACCAAGCAGTTGTTAAGAGGTGGTTTGACAAAAGGGCAAGAGTCAAAACATTTAGGATATCAGACTTAGTGTTGTGCTGGGACAAAGCACATGAAAAGAAAGGGAGCCATGGAAAATTTGATAAATTATGGCTGGGTCCATTACAAGTCTCAGAAATAATAGGAGATAACACCTTTAGACTTAAGACCTTGACTAGAGAAGATGTGCCATTACCAGTTAATGGCCAGCATTTGAAACACTACTTCCAGGCTTGAAGGTCAGGATGAGGCAGTCCTTTCTTTCTTAATGTAAAATGCTGTAGATAATGTACAGTTCTGCTTTTGTTGTTTTCTTCTTGGGTTGGTTGTTTGTATAGCTTGTCTTCTTTTTGTTTCTTTTTGTTTGTACAGTTTTTTCTTTTGCTGTGTTGTTTGTACAGCCTGTTTGCTTGGTTTGTTTGTTGTCTCCTCAGCAGGGATCTTTATTTTACTATAGAGTATTAAGGAGCAGAACTAGCAACCATCCAAAACAATATATAATTTAGGATATTCAGGTTAACCATTTGCAATTTACACATAACCTGTCACTGTCATGAATGTAGAGAGTTGTTCATCTTCTGAAGTTTCGTATTCAATAAATGTGATTGAGAATTCGAAGCAGGTTTCTCACGATGACACACCTAAAATCCTTGGGTTTGTTGAACCTACCAGTGTAGATATTAGGTGAAAAATCAGAGGTCACCCTTGCTACCATTACAATTCTCAGCTTAATTTAAGCAAGTGTCCACTCCTTGCATCATCATGAAGTTACAAATTGCTATACCTTATGAAATCTTTCAAAATTAGAAAACAAAAAAAAATAATAAATAAATAAATGAATAAAGCGGATTATACTGAAAATCTAGATTAAGCCATCTAAGTAACTCTACCGGGGCTATGGACGCTCGCTGGCAGTGGGGCTCTACTTAGGAGAATTGTAACGATAACCTTGCCGGGGCTATAGACGCTCGCTGGCAGCAAGGCTCTATCCGGTCGGCTATGAGGGAATATCCTCACCTACGTAGGCTAATGTCAGTCACTGGTTTGTTCAACCGATCTTCAAGATGAGGATAATTAATCACATGCACACAACTAAACTGAAAATGAAAATTCATGCATCTTTATTGAACACTTTGAGTCTCAAGCTGAATAGTAATTTGCAGGAAAGATAGTTGGAAGTTATGAGTTCATTTCATCTAGTTTCCTTGAACATTCTGAATTTAATTGTTTTGTTTTGGTTGCTAGTTGTTGTGATGTTCACAACACGCCCCATTTTGCTCCTTAGCAAAACGAGGACCCCTGCTGTGTCTTGCTTTTTTTTTCTTCTGCTTGTGTTTTTTCTGCTTTCCGGCGGTCTGGTAAAAATGAAGGTCAGGTGCATCATCATCATGATATTGCATAAGGTAGGTCATCATCATGAGGTCTGTTTGTCGAAGTTTATATTTTGTTTCTATGACCTCATATTTTAAAAGAGCTTGAAATTTCATGCAGGTTTGCCTTTTACTTCACTTGAAAATTCGTCCATATGTGGAAGTTATGCACGGTCAAAGTCTTGGTCAAACCTGATATTCGTAGGAGGATCATCATTTTTATATACTAAGTCATGTTGATAGGATCATCATGATCTTGGTCTATCACCCGCTAAAAATCATGCAGTCACAACATCCGGACGTCAATCTTAGGTGGTAGTGCTTTTTACCCGTCAAAAGGCCTTGTGCGCATCATCAGCATCATGTTTTCCTTAGGAGCGTCATATTTTACAAACTCGGTTTTGCTGTATAAACATCATCATCATCATATTTGAACCCCCCCCAATAATATCCTGAGGTTCAAATATCATGATGACATCGGCTTTAAGTCAAGGTGAGTTCCCCCGTCGAAGCGGTCTTAGTATCGCGAACATCATCATGATATCTTTGCATCACCTGATCTTAAAATATCATGCTGATGGTATAAGATCACCCTGACTTAACAAATCCGCCTTCGGCATATTTGCATGCGCACATTCAAAACCTATCGAAAGGTCATCATCATGATATTTGCTGAACTTCACGAAGATGATGACGACGACTTCATATCACCCTGATCTTTCAGAAGGTCATTCGTTGAAATTCGCTAAGTGCTGGAATCATCATCATGATAATTCGAGCAGGAGGATCATCATCTTCATATCCCCCTGATCTTCTTTAGCGAAGTATCCTGATGATCACCCTATCTATTCAGAAGAGGGTGGTCGATATTGCATTTCTTAAACAGCATCATCATATTTTGCAATATCACCCTAGCGCATTTATCATGATGACCTTAACTCATCCTTGTGCTTCGAAGACAAAATATCATGATGATATCATCATGATAAATCGATGAGGAGGGTCATCATTATCATTCTTTATCCTGTCCTGATTGTCAAGATCATCATGATCTTGTTTGTTCACCTGATATTTCGCAAAGTCCTCCTGCCGAAAATGCAACCTTTTGAGAACATCCTGATGATCATCATCATCATATTTTTATCCTGATCATGATCATGATCATAACATTTTCCCTTCGGCAGGATTTTTTCTCAAACATGATCCGGTTCCCGAAATATCATGATGACGTCATATTTCAAGTTTAACGAAGGCTCCAAATATCATGATGACGTCATCCCGATCTGATGAACGAAGAAGTAAATATCCTGATCATCATCATCATCTTTTTTCTTTCAACAGGATATTTTCCAAGACCTGATCTGGTTCGCGAAATATGATGATGATGTCTTATTCTATGTTCGACAGAAGTAAATATCCTGATGATTATCCTTCATCATCATCATTTTTTTCCTTCAAGCGGGATATTTTTTTCAAACACGATCCGGTTCCCGATTATCATGATGACGTCCTATTCCAAGTTCGACACAAGCCGCAAATATGATGATGATCTTCATCATGCTGATCTTTCGAGAGGGTTACCTTGGCCGCAAGAGGATCATATTCACTTCATCATCCTGATCATGCTCCTTGGGTGACCTGATATCACAATTATCCCCCTGATCTTAACCGGATATGACGATGACGTCATCCTTAGCATTTCAATGAAGCCCGAATATCATGATGACGTCACCATCATCTTCCTTTCCTCGGCAGCATGATTATATTCATATCCTCCTATTCTTCTTAAACGTGATGATGATGATGATGTTGTTCTTTTCCCCGATATGCAGAAGCGAATTATCATGATGACATTCATCTGAACCTTCAGGAGGGAATGCTATTTCCAGAATATCGTGATGATGAGGTATATCGACTAACCTGTTTTTTGACGCACCGACAGGGATGATCATGCCGATGGGCGGGAAATGAAGCGGTGGAGTTTTAAAGTGTTTTTTTTGGCGCCTCTGGCATTTTCCCGGTCAGCGATGATTGACCCATCAATTTTGAGCAGCTTGGGCGCTTTTTTGATGCGTTTTGAGTGGATTTTGGATTTGATTTCCGCGATCTTGCGCAGTCACCTGGATTTAAACGCTTATTTTAATTTTCATGCTGCTTTGTGATAAATGGAATACTTATTACTTGTCTTGTCTTGCAGGCTTGCAGTTGAGGAAGCAGCTGGAAAGTCAATACAGTGACCTCATGGAGGCAGAAGATCTGATCTCAGGAGCAAGAAGATGGAGATGAAATGCAAAAAGTCAAAGCCATTCAAGTGAAGAGGAAGGTCGCAGCTGGAGGTATTTCTGCAAAAGACAAACAGAAGTTATTGCCCAGCTGCTGGAACTTCTCAGAAGGGGCAATATTTCGCCCAGATTTGACCACTGCTCTGAGATATTTTTGAGAGCTGGTTCACCTGCATTTATTGCTGTAACTAGAGGTTTGAACCAGGGGTTCAGTTAGGTTTTTGCTGTAGTGAGGACAATCAAAATGTCTTTATATTGTGCCTCTCTACACTGTAATACTTTACAACAGGGATTTTTAGGGCCTACAACAGAGATTCTAAGAAAATACAGCAGTTAGCTTAGCATAGTTTAGAAGTAGAAGAAGGAGGTCGCCTGTTTGTCTGCAGTAAGGTGCGCGTGGAATGTTTGGCTGCCTTACTGTATCTGTAAAGCTTGTAAGTTCTCTGTAGTATGATCAATGAAACTAAGAGTCATTCCTACATTGTAAATCATGTATGACTATTCATTTCTAATGCAATAGAATCTGGAGTTCTGCATCTATCTTCTGAGTGTTCTCCTGCTCTTCTTTGTGTTTTGAAATATCTTCTTTGAGAGCTTGCAATTTTAAATGTATGTTTGTGAAAATGCTCAGGACTTACATTTAAGGTTTTTACTGTGGATTTGATCAGATTACTGTGGTATTTACATAGTGCATAACAGAAACACTTAGATCCTTCGGTAGATTAGATGAAGTATAGTTTAGATCTTTCTAACTTTTCCCAACCCATCTGAATTATCTAGCTGAAAACGTAGAAATCCAAAGGGAATTGTCTCAAATTTGAAGAAGCATGATAACAGAGCTATAAGTAGACAGTTTTCATAAACAGATCAAGAAGACAGCTGCAAAAACCCAAGAAAACCCTCTAAAACTTGCAGCCCAGTATCACTCTTATGCAAAGGAATGAAAAGCATTGACATATCTCATGACCTTTTTGCATATTCTTAGGCCAGTAAACCACAAAACAAACCTAAACTACGTAAGGCCCCTTGAACATTACAGCTTCACATTGACCAACTGAACTTGACCAACCGAACCATTGTAGACTTGGGATTAGTTGAATCACCAAATGATTCCTTCTTGTCTTTCAAGTATAGTTACAGTTCATGTCATGTGAATTTTAACTTATTGTTATGATTGCATCAAAACAATCATCAACAAGACTGATTGGTAGAATGCCTCAAAGAGAGTCATGTGATGGAAAGCAATGATCATAGGATATGCACAAAATGAATTTGTTGAAAAATCTCAAAAGAACCTAGTTTGAAAATATAGAGTTATTGGTTGTGCAACTAATTGTTTTAACAGAGACGAAATGGGTGAGAGGTAGACAGTCACAAAATATTCATATCTCAAAAATGACAAACTGGGTATGACTAATTTTCGGATATGATTTAGATATTCAGGTCATGCACCATATATAAAACAATTAGAAAAACTCAATTCTTAAAATAAAGTTATGGCTAACGCAACAGATTGCTAAAACAGAGACGAAATGGGTGAGAGGTAGACAGTCACAAAATATTAATATCTCAAAAATGAGAAACTGGGTATCACTAATTTTTTTATACGATTTAAGTATTCAAGTTGTACACCATATTTAAAACAATTAGAGAAACCTAGTTTGTAAAAATAAAGTCATGGCTAACACAGTAGACTACTAAAACAGAGACGAAATGGGTGAGAGGTAGACAGTCAAAAAATATTCATATCTCAAAAATGAAAAACTGGGTATAGCTGATCTTCAGATATGATTTAGATATCTAGGTCGTACACCATATAGCAAAAAATTAAAGAAACCCAGTTTGCAAAAATAAGGTTAGGGCTAACCCAATAGACCGGGTTCAGAAAATGTAGAAGAAAATTCACATAATATTTCACTAAATCTAATGCAACAATAAATCAGTTTCATATCTCAATCCATACTTGGAATATTGCTTCAATCACATCTTCACAAATTTCCTAGCTCGCATCCATTTTTCCCCAAGTCTGTTCTTCTGGAAACTATGGTTTATGGTGCCAAAAGAAAAATGAAAACTTCCTGAGAGAGAGAGAGAGAGAGAGATCCCCAAAAAATAAAACATATCCTCCATTTGAAATGCACGCTCCTCCTCAAATTATGTCTTGAGATTTCAAAAATAAAGTTGAGCATGCATAACCACCCCCATAATTTCTTCTAGAAGATTCTCTTTTTTTTACTTTCTTACAATTTTCTATTTTTAACCAAACAATAATATTATTGTTTGTTGTAATGGGACCTTATGTCATCTCCGTTCAACAGTTTCCATTGGGATTAAGGCACGCTCAGACCTGTCAATTCAAGTGGAGTTGATGCCTCATACCTGCAACCTACAGCAACCAAAAAATGGTCGAACATATAGATGTATATATAATCATACAATCAAACACACCGTGAAAGGAAATCGCAGCATAGTAGGGTAGTCACGCATGAGTAATGCGACACTGTTCCTCTCACAAACACACGTCAAACAAGTAACCACATCATGCATAATAACTAGTATCTGATTGACTAGATAAGAAACATCATCAGATAATCATGTGATGCACATAATAAGATTGATCAACATAATCAATTAAGTCCATAAAGTTGTCATACCATATTCATAACTTAAGTAAATATCAGTGTTGCAACAAAGATTATCAATAAAACATACTAACTGTCATATGAAACAACATGAGGATAATCAGGAATGTCACCAACATGAATGTAGTATCTACCAACATCATATAACATACAACATCAACTGTCTCACATACCCTTAATATTCCTATTATTTTACCTTCACTTTCATGCTCCTTAGCCAGACCACCTGCACATCCAAGGTGAGAATGGAGGGGCACTACACCCACCTTAAAGTGATCGCTCCTGCTTTCCGGTAGTAATCACATTTAAGGTAAGGTTGAAAACACATGAGGGAACAAGAGCTTTCGCAAAGCTCATGCCCCAAAGTGAGACATGCTTACAATTGCCGAATTATTCCCAACAATCACAATAGAAACACATCAATATCATTTGTTAAGAACCATTAATCAACAATATGCATGTATACGAATGATCACGGAGATCAAAACAAACTTCGGTTAGAGAATGTAAGTTAAAATAACAACCAAATCAATATAGAAATAAGGCAACATGTCTTTCAAACAAACTAAGGCTATACTTACGAATTCGGAACCGAGTATAGCCGTGAGGTTATACTTCAGTTATCTCATAACCGAGTGTAACTACAAGGTGAGACGAAAGCATTCCAAAGTGAATAGCAACATATTTAGAGTATTACAAAGGTTTGTTACAAAAATTTCACAACACAATACATGATCACATCATGACACAAAGTGATTCTACTAGTCAAACGTCAATAAAAAATTATCCCTCTCTTCATATATGGACTAGGTCCATTTTCTTGTTTTCTTGTTTTAGGGATGCACGATCCTTATCAGAAGTGTATATTTGTTGTCATCATCCGTTGACTAATAGAGCCACAAATACAATAGAAGAATGAAATCATGAAAAATGAGAGAGGAGACAAAAGTGACATAGGACCACAACGTGGAAGGATGCCCCCAAATCACCCTCCACAACATTATGCCCCCAAGGCACCACAAACAATAATTGCAACAAGAGAAGTGTACAAGAATAGAGAAACAAATAGAAGGAATGTCATAGTGTACGCGGTCCCCTTGTATCCTTCACCTTACAAGAGTATCAAGGGTCATCCAAGGAGACCTAAACAAACATTTAACACCACACATGAGAACACAACACAACAACATATATATACCTAAGATGAGGCCAAACTTGCGAGCATCTTGGAGAGTTGTTCCATCAAATGTGGTGGAATGGGTGAGAAATTCATACCTACAGTCGCGTGGTGCTTGATTCACAAGATTTTGTATGTTTGAAATCTTTTGATGCCTGTGGGGAGGTGAATCATTACCTTTTTTGATAGACTTTGATGACTCGTGCATTGTTCTTTTTCTTTCTTTGTTTAAGAATTCTCCTACATGGATAACTTTTTCAGGGTTATCCTTCTCCATCAAGATGTCAACAATCTTTTTATTAAGTAAAGTACTGCGGTCGAGGAGATTAGAGGAGGATGATGATTTTGTGGGATCTTTGTTAGATGCCAAGGTATCATTTGATGAATAAGTGTTTCTCTCAAAGTATGCTTCTACATTTAAACAATAGGAAAAACCATGATTGTAATGATAACGGGGCCAATTGTCATAAGCTCCCATGAATTCGGCTAATGTTTCATATGTTGAAAAAGTATCTAATGGGACATTTCCTAGTGGACAGTCTATGTCTATCATCTCAGGATATATTGAATTGATTGTTGGACTTGTTGATATTGTGTTAACATTAAGAGTAGGATGATGGTAAGCTTTGGTAGGCTTCAAAGGATAGTATCCAATACTAGCTGAAGAGCTATGTGTAACAACTTCTAAGGGTACTTTGATTCCTTGTTGTTTTATGCCACAACCATTACCTACGTAGTTACAATTTTTGTAAAGGATTTGAAATCCATGACCATAGAGAGACACCATCTCTTTATAAGAAGGCGAGGCCTCATATGTCTCATATTTTGTAGTGTAAATAAGAGTATTGTCTTTATTTGTTACTAAAGAGACTTTAGGTTCCTTAGTATTTCCAAAGATTTTTTGGATGAGATCGAGGCAACTTTTGATGTTTCAGGGTTAGCAAGTTTATATTACCCATAAAGCCATGAGTAAAATCTAATGAACCCCAATCGTCACCAAGAAGTGCATTTGATGGTGATTTAGAATCTTGCACAACATTATCTGTGGCAAGATGTATTTATGAATCAACTTTTAAGTTATCGAGAGGTTTCTAAATGATAGCTTATTTTTGCACCTCATCTTGTAAACAACTTTCCAGATTTGGGTCCACTTCAATGGTTTGAAGTTTATTTGCACAAATAAACTTTATTGATCAATGAACGATAGACGAAACTACCCCCATGGCATGAATCCATAGTCTACCAAGAATTATATTATATGAAAGCGCACTCGGCATGACATGGATAAGGGTAGATAATGTCATAGATCTATCCTTTACGATTAAAGTTATGGTACCCAGTGATTGTCTACCAATGTTATCAAAGCCACGAATGTTAAGTTCATCTAATTTTATTAAAGATGTGTGAATCTTGATTTTATGTAGCAAATCAATGCCACAAACATTGAGACCCGATCCATTGTCAATCATAGTTCACTTTATCAACTTTTTATTTATTATGACAAGATTACAAGAGGGTCATATTGGTTTTGAACTTCAATTGATGGTAATTCATGTTGTTGAAACAAAATATCTATTTTTGTTGCATGCATATAGTCTAACAGAGTTGCTACATCATTTGGCTTAACAACAGGTGGTACAATCACCTTTTGTAAAGCTTCTTGGAGCATTATGTGGTATGAAAGAGATGTTTGTATGAGTTCCCATAGAGAGATCTTAGTGGGAGTAGCACAAAGCTGCTTAACAAGGTCATAATCTCGACCAACATAATGAGTAAGACAAGGTGGTTGAGGAAGCATAGGTTGAGAAGTTGGTAAAGTGATCGAAATGTTTGACTGTTGTTTACTTTGTTTATTATTTCATGTATTGTATGTGTGAGCAACCACATTGTAGTTGGGTTGTTGTGACACATTTTGATACACTTTGATTTTGACTTGTTATATGCTTAGCGTAGTTATAAATGTAACGAAGAGGTCGAGAAGAATTCAGAAGATCTCTTATAGTGAGCACCGGTTTCATTTTTTCTTGAGGCACATGCGAGAACGCAGGTGGACAACTATTTTCGGTTTCACAGGGTGTTCTTGAGATCTTGGAACATAAATTGTGTTTACTAATCTTTGAAGGAACGATGGTTTTGGAGCCGCAGTGGAATGTTCCATAGAGATAAATTCATAAAGGGCTTCATCTAGCATATCAAAATCATCATTACTAAATGACTCATCATATGCATGAAAGTTTTGTAAAAAGAGATCAAACATTGTGACATATTCTACTTTATCCAAGGCTTGAAATTCACAATGTCCAATTGTAAAAAGTATGAATTTTGGAATCAAGGATGTGAAATGATGCAAGATTACTATGAAAAATCAAATTTCATGAATGTTTGATGCAACTAATGCATGAGAATTTTTAAAACCCTAATGCAAAATTTTACCAAAATGCAAGCTTTTTGAAGGCCTAAATATGCACCTTTTTGAAAATTATGCAAGATTTTCAAATGAATATTGATAAATATGTAATAAATCAATGCAAGATCTTATTTGAATAGTCAATAAGATGTAAATGCTTGAAGCTACTTGTTCACAAAAATGTTTAGTATGAAAAAGGATAATGACAATAACTAGAATATGAACTAGATCAAACTCTTTTCAATATAACATTCAAGGAAAAGGTTGAGCCAAATCACTACCAAATGAAGGAGAACTTAGCTACTAACCTTGAACTCCTATATATTATGGATAAGATTTAACTTAGTCTTTTTCTCAAAACCCTAGGATAACAATGCATTAAAACCCTATTTTTACAAAGATTTGCTTATAATGGAGAATATACGACAGAAACCCAGAAACTGATTGCACAGGGATAATCAGGGGAATGATAAAACCTATCTCCAAAAAGAAGAGGTATCAGAGGACCTCAGTGGTACCACCCATGTCTTGACTGAAGGAATTAGCCGAAGGTGCAAATTGGAAAGTTGCTTTGAATGTTGTCTTGATGCCAGATCCAAACCTAGAAAAGGTAGAAGGACAAAGGCAGTTCCAACCACTTCCTTGATGAGGGAATATCCTAAAACTGTCTTCAAATCCTGAAACCTTGATCTATATTTAGTCTTCCTATAGCTCTGTATTTTCTAAATCTCACTCCTGTAACCTACACATAAGAAGATAAAAGAGGGTTTGGGGGTTATGGTGTTTAGGGGCTTGCCTCGGTCAAATCCCAGAATAGCATTCAAGCTTCCCAACACCATTTGATTAATAGAGAGTGCTTACCCTCATGGGGCATAGGATGAAAACAATGATAATGTGATGATTGAAATGATGAGAAACAAACAATGATATCACCTATGTGATGCGCCCTTAGAATGATGAAGATCCTTCAACTCCTAAGGAAGGATAGATGATAGCTTCATATCTGCAACAACACACAAATATGCTCTATAATCACAATGACTGCTCTTGATGCTCTTTAATTCAAATTTTCAAGTTAGCTATCTCCATCTAGGTTAATAATGAACTCAAAAACACACTTATATATGCTCTCCCCCTTACAATTGACAATTCAAACCAAAAGAGGCAACAAGGAGAAACCTCTAGAGAGGTGTAAGGCCGACATACATTTGAATTTGATCCAACCTAAAGGGAGGGACCTGGGCAGTACCACCTTGGTCTTTCAGCCTTGTTTATGTCTAGGATAAGCAAAATCAAGTGGTCCACATTCAAATTCCATCTTGATGTCGGGCAATTCTGCATCGGGAGAAACGTTTTGAATATATAATGCAATTAAGGGACCTAGGAGCCAAACAAGTAGGTAAAAAGACATGTGGGCACTTTTTACTCCCTAACAAGTCCAAGGGTCTTATTTGGAAACTTTTCATTCTAGGTCTTATGGGTCTTACCATGGGTTATCCTCTAATTTACTCCTTGATTGGCTACCAAATCTACTAATAAGTTCCCCTTTCTTTTCTTCTAATATGATCAAAAGAGATATCTTAAAAAAATTTCACTAGTTCCTTAGCCTCTAAAAGAATAGTATCCAACATACATGAGATACATAACTTTGCTTCTTCATATAACTTTGCTCATGCTCTTTCTACTTCTATTTCTACTTCTACTAGTTCTACTGATTAGAAGATCTCTATTATGGTAGAATAAGTTAAAAATGCATTTTCTACTGATCTCTTAGATGGGGATGTGAGACAAGATTGATTTGTAGTAGCATATGGTCTCATTCTCTATAAAAATAGAATCTTCCTAGTTCTTGAATCCTGAATGAAGGAGAAGATTTTAAGGGGTTTTCATGATGCATCATTAGAAAAACACATAAGATTATACAAGATCTATAGGAAAATTAGGGAAAGGTTTTCATGGAAGGGCCTAAAGAAGGATGTTCTCAATCACTTTATGGAGGGGCTAACTATGTATGCACAATTCTTTCTCATTCCTTCATATTTCAAAGCACATTGGGTGGTAGATTTCTTATTCAGAGATGTTTAGGCCAATGGATTACATAAAAATATCCTTAGTGATAAACATAGTAGATTTTTTAGATCCTTTTTGTAAGAATTATTTTATTTGGCTGGGATAAAACTCACTCTTTCCACAAGCTATCATCGACAAATAGATGGACAAGTAGAAATAGTGAATAATTAGGTTGAAGGCTACTTGAGAAACTATGATACAACACTACCCACCACATGTCCATCAGTATATCTCCATCCATTGTATTTTATGGTTATGATGCATTAACCTTCACTAATTCAATATTCATAGATATCTCGGTGTCAATAGATAGTGACTTAGTGAAGTATAATTATGACATATTGAGATCACTCAAAGAACACCTCCAACAAGTTCAGAATCAACAAAAAAATATATGCAAATCAAAACTGCATAGATAGGTCATTTAAAGTGGGAGATATGACCTTCCTCTAAGATTGCAAACCCCCATCAAAATTAGTGGAATTGAAAATCTCAAACAACGCTTTGATTTCCCTTACAAGATCTTGAGAAGAGCTGGTGAAGTTGCATCTGAGTTGAATTACTAGAATATAGTAGGATTCATAATTTTGTCCATGTGTCTCACCTCACAAGATCCCTTGGACAACATATCACACTACTGGTGGATTTTCCACCATTGGATGATGACCCTACCATCATAGAAATCACAGGAGCATCATCCAATATTGAAAAGAGAGTAAACAATAAGGTGGTAGGGAAAATCACACAGGCCCTATTGAATCCCCATGATCACATTTGCACTTATTACATTTATCGAACTTAGCAAGGGAGAGGGATTTCAACTAAATCTTCCACATCAAACATCCTCATAATAAATAGAATCATCAACCTTGGCATAAAGAGAAAGTTTGACCTTAAGTACCTTTGCTATCATTCAAGCCTCTGTGCATGCAACTTGTTGTTCCTTCAGTATGTGAAAATACTCGAGGTAGCAATTGAAGAAAGACAAGTCATGCAAATTTTGGAAATATTGATAGAAATATGAAGAAATATTTCCCCACACATTTACTAATCTAGGATGATGAAAATTCAATTAAAAGAAGGTACAAAACCAAAGAGTAAAAGATCATATGTATTAAACCCTAACATGAAGACAAGAGTCAAAGCAAAGTTGGATGATATGTTGCAACTGATATAATCAAGTACATAGAAGATGCTAAATGGATTGGCCCTATGGTTGTGCAACATAAGAAAAAAGTGAGATGAGGATTTGCATTGACTTTAGGGAACTAAATAAGGCTTGTATCCATGATTCCATAGATTTCTTAGTCTTATGGATGTCATTAAAAGCTTTCATTTTATTTCATTTCAATTGAAGGGCTCCTTCACCTTTCCATACACATGTCCCCATGTTCTCTCCATTAGTTTCTCTATAACCATTGCTTTATTTTCTCTTATATTGTCCTTAGTAATATTTGGGCATTATACTCATGGGAACAACCCTGCAATTATAGACTTGGCCCTTTCATATTCAAATTTTGGCCAACTTCTACCTATTCAATTACACAATATTCAATTTGCTAATGTATGAATCCCAACATTTCAAAAAAAACCAAAATATGAATCACCTAAGAAGGTTTGAAATTTAAAATACACATTGGGTTATGACTTGCACGTGTGACACCATTCAAACATTGATTTATATTCACTCCTTTGAGCCACCAAGTCTAGGGCCTAAGTGTGAGAATATTCACTATTTTTGTATCCTCATGCTTGGAGACATGTCAATAAATAAAAGTTGATTACATATAAATTCCCATTGTTTATAGCATAGACTGGAATTAGTTTTCAATTTAAAATATCATTGACACTTGTAAGGAGTGGGTTCATGTGCAAGTTGAAACACACACTGTGTATTTCAACCTGCAATTTTCTTCATCAACATTTTACTATGTAAAGTATTTGTTCTTTTAATGTACAAATCCTAACATTTAAGAGAGAAAAATATAAACAACAACAATGATAAGGGTGAAAGCAAGAAGATGAGTATAGATTTCGTGGAAGTATTCCACATATGGAAAATTTTGGTTGGAACGAGAGCTCGAGCCTAAACAGGTGCCCATTTAGAAACAGGCACCCGTTATGAAATGGATGCTAGTAAATGGAATGGGTACGTACCCATTTGAAAATAGGTACTCATTTTTGAAAAGTATATATATTTTTTTAAAAATAGGCATGTGGCTTCATTTTAACAGCCATAGGCCGTGAAACAGTAGGAAAGGAGATACCAAGAATGGGTACCCACATCACCTGACCCCACCGCCTACCTCCAAAACCTCCTCACCTCCTCCAGATCGGCTATCAGCTGTCCCAAGTTGGTTGCCCATAATTTTCTATTGTTTTTCATTGTTTTTTGTTTTGTTTTTGTTGCTTTTTATTATTTTTCACAATCTTAAATTATAAATGTTAAACACTAAACCCTAATTCATAAACCGTAAACCCTAATTCATAAACACTAAACCCTATTTCATAAACTACCTAGGTCTTATAGAACTTCTAGGGTTTCTTTTATATAAGCTTAACAATAAATCTTTAGCAATGATATTTCAAAATCATTTGAAATTTCTATAGAGACCTCAAGAACTACTTATACACTATAGCCATGTTCTTAGTCTTCATGGATTTCAATGTTCATGATGAGTCACATAGTCCTAAAACCATTTGTAAAACTCTTTTCATGAGGGCTTAGAACATACAAACACCTTCTATATATTAAATTTGATGGACACTTGTATAAGAATATAAAATTTAGACAATTGTCATAGGTTAGTCCTATGGGTTAAAGAGTCAGGGAGCTATGAGAATGCCCACATTCATATGACATAAGGTATAATAGAAACTTATCAAGTTTTAAGGATTGTCATACCTACCACTAAGAATGTCAAAGTTACCCTAGGAAAACAAATAACTCATATCACTTCATAACATTTTATCAAGTTTAAGGATTGTCATAACAACCACTAAGAATGTCAAATTTACCCTAGGAAAACAACTAACTCATGTCACTTGATAACCTAGAGGGTTGTTATCTAAGGTCAATTAGGATCACTTAACAAATGTCAAGACCCAAATCATCTAATAGGATTGTCATTAGGATGGGGAACAAAGAAGATAGTCATAACATGATAAGGTAGTTACCAAGGTCCTAACAAAGTTCATTGCACCATAATCTAAATCTTAACACTGCCTCAACATTTATATGACCTAGAAGAATTGTCACATCTAGCAAATCTAATCTCTTGTCCTTGCTATGGACTATTATGCATGATCATCCAAAGTGGTTGTCACTAGAAGAACAGGACCATAGGACTACCACAATAAGGATATAGTTGTGTTGCTCACAACAAGAGAGGACAATCATCCAAAACTAAGAAGAGAAGAAAATTAACAATTAAGAGACTATCATTAACGGTTGTCATGAGCATGTTAATGGACAATTAGTTTTCATATTAGTCATAACACTGTCCTATTATTTACACAAAAGAAGATATAGCAATGAGAGGATAGTCATTGGAAAACCTATCTCAGTCCTAGAGTCAAGCACAGTCCCATCACACCACTAGATCTACCCCTTCCAAGGGACAAGCATTTCAACCATACAATCGAAAGAAAATGATATGTATCCTACAAACACAATCATTTGGTCATGTTGTAATCCTCTCTCCAAACTATGCAGGATCAGAATGGTGTTTGGATGAGCTCCACTTGGTGTCTGGTAGGTGAAATCAGCAGGTGAGACTACTCCTTAGACAGTGCAAGACGACTGAATAGTTCCTTGTTTTTCTCACTCTTTCACCATTTCTTCACATTCGTTGTTCTCCTTCCAGCTATTTTTTTGGTGGGTACTCTCCTGAGGTGCCAAAATGGCTAGAAATGTTGTCTCGTGCCATAAAAAAATCACGCTAGAAAATTTTCTAAACTCGTCGGTTGTTCTCACGGCGGGGAAAATACCATGTCAGAAAAATAAATATAGGGAATGTAATTTTTTGGTATGTGTTTTGGAACACAAAAGAGAGTGATATATTTTGCAAAGCCCCATTAAGAATGTTTTGGGAATTTTGTACTGCAGTATTGTATTGGTACATTCTCCTTATTAAAAACTCCCTTAATATTATCACCTAAAATTTTGAATTTGGATTAGTTACTTTCCACCTACATTAAATGTTATCAATAACTATGTAATAGAACTAATAGCATTTAAAATCATTTTAGACGTGCAAATGATGATTAATTATCACCTTTGCAATTAGAAGTGTTTATGTTGACACTAGAGTTTGCAACACTCATAGCCTTATAGCAACTAAAAAGGTTTCACAAAACAAAGAGAACTAGAGACAACTAAAATCATTATCATAAATAAAACATAAATTAAAATAAAATAAAAACATTAATATATCATCACCATGAATGGGCATGTCCTTTGTGAGAACTCCAATTCCTTTTGAGAGATGAGTATCACAATTCATTGAAGTTTTGATTGTATTTCCATGAATTTGGGTTTCTACTAATAATTTATGACTCGAAGTCTAAAAATATGAGAAATAATGAATTTTATCATTGGCTTTCATTTTATTCACCAAATGAAAATCTTACAAATTACAAACAAGAAAAGGTTCAATAAAAGATACACTTGCAAATTATAGGGTATTTTCTATGCTACAGCACGCACAAAACCAAAAGGTCAACATGTATACCTCGTGTCACCAAGTTGATCTAATAAAGTAGTGATAGATACTAACTCTTCAAAATTTAATCCAAAAGCATAAAGAAATCTTGCTTCACCAAAACTAAAGAAATATGTCAGCCTTGGCAATTCAGATAAAGACGAGGAATGAAAGAGCCTCTAAAGTGAAGTGAAATGAAGCAACCATTGCCTTGAAGTTGTCATAGAACTTAGTTTTTACATTTTATTGCTTCACAATTTCCCGAGGAGACTTTTTCTCTCCTTTCTATCATTTTAGACCTATATTTACATGGGTCTAAGATAGTGTCTAGATTATCAATCCAAATGCACAAACCACAATGTTGAATATTTTCAGATAAGACACTCTAGTTCTTGCAAATAGATAAAATGCTAATCACCATACATTCTTGTGTTCCAACCTAACCTATTATACCTACAAAAATCTCTATATCAAAAAACACACAAAAAAAAAATGTTATGCTAGTCAACAAAGGCAACTCAAGTGAGATGAATCACGAGCAATATCAAAGGGAAACAATTGTAAGCAATTGTAAAGGTGACTGGTTCCTAAATATTGAGTACAATTTACACTTGGATTGAATCCAAAGGGGATTATATAAAATCAAATATTAGGCATAATTTTCATTAGTTGGAAAATCATCAAAACATGTATTACATAGATAATGTAACAATGATTAAAAAAAATCCAATCAATCCATCCGAGCTTCAACAAATTGGCTCAAAACTTTTACTAAAATTTTAAATTTAAAGGAAGTTTATACATAATGTTTACTGATTGGACTATTGATTTGGGACAAAGATTACCAAAACAATCCCTATTTAGGGATGAAGAGACCCTAAACTTTCTCGTGGCCAAAACCCATATTGAAGTTGTAGGTTAAGATTCTTTAAGAACTGAATTGAGCATAGAGTAGTATGCCATCTACTTAATATTTTGAAAATGTAGGCTTAGGGCTCAAATGCTAACCCGTGCTTATAATGACACCCAAATCCAAAGGTTGGGGTTAAATTCTCCAGCAAGGGATCCAACCAACTTAGGGCTCAAACACAAACCCACTAACTGTGTCAACCATCGTCTCAGAAAACAAACAAAAGAAAACACAAACACAGCTACAAAGCAAACAGTAGACAGAACTACAATGTTCTATATGATATCAATATTTGCCAGGATAAATTTTTGAACCTTGGTAGGAATGTGCTAGATGATTAAAACTTTAACAGTTACAATTACGTAATTGGCTATTTATAAAATATGGGTGATAATAACACCCATCTGACATTGTCATATACAGAAGATGGCTCTAAGAAGTCCACCAAAATTCCTGCAGTCCTAGACTACATACAAAACAAGCACCGTGTTAATACATGTTGCATGCATTGCAGTCAAAATTGAATACCTTCATCTTTCATGATCCAAATATTACCTGTGATAGAGAGACCAACAACATAACCAAATCATACAACACAGGGACCTCCAGAGGTTCATCCAAGTTGGCTATCAATATTAACTACTGAAAATCTGATTCAGTCACAGTAAAATATACTTGATAGGAACATTGTTGTAATGTGGGTGTGCGATGCATATACAAAAATGAGGAAAGGCAAAGAACCCACGTCTCCAACCTCCCTTCCATGGAGGGTCAGAAAATTTAGTGCAAGTGACCACATTTTTAGCTAGTCTTAAAATATAGAAATTTAAGCAAATTTTCTGACAAAACAAAACCTGATTTAACAAGATTGAAATGTCGGACGCATGAGTTTGAGATATTTTTCAGATATTTTAGAAAGAAATGAAGCCAATATTGATGAGGATGAAGTGAGCACTACTGATGATGATAATACTATTGAAAATGAAACTACTAATGCTTGTAATCAGCCATTTTTTTAGGTAGTGATGATGAAGAAGGTGACATTTCAGCTAGACAAAAGACAAGGAGTGTTGAAGAAATATATAGACAAGGCTCAAAGATCCAACGAGGGAATGGTAGTGCTCTCATGGCCAAAGTATTACAAGTAAATGACCCAATCTCATATGAGCAAGCTAGATGAAAGAAAGAATGGGAGAAATCCATAAAAGAGGAATATGATGCATTGATAGAGAATAACACTTGGGAACTTGTACCCCATCCCCAAGGTAAGAATGTTATTGGTTGCAAATGGGTTTACAAAACAAAATTTAAATCAGATGGTGCTATAGAAAAATTCAAGGCGAGATTGGTTGCTAAGGGGATCAATCAAAAAGAGGGTGTTGATTATGAAGAAACATTTTCTCCTGTCATTAAAGTGAATATAGTTAGAATTACTCTTTCTTTGGCTACAATTCTTGGGTGACATATTCATCAAATGGATGTCAAAAAAACTTTCTTAAATGGAGATTTATATGAAGAAATATATATGGATCAACCACCAGGTTTTGTAGATCAGCAACATCCTAATCTTGTTTGCAGATTATAGAAGTCACTTAATAGTCTTAAACAAGCACCACGAGCATGGAACGAGAAGATTGACAGGTATTTTCAGCTTCATGTATTTAAGAGATGTAAGTCAGATCCAAAACTTTATGTGAAAAAAGTTCAAGATGATATTCTTCTTGTTGCAATTTATGTAGATGATTTACTCATTGCTGGATCAAATATTGCATTAATCAATGATTTAAAAACAGATCTTAAGAGGACATTTCATATGAGTGATTTAGGTGAACTAAACTATTTTCTTGGATTACAAGTTTGTAGATTACATGATGGATTGTTCATCTCACAATCAAAATATGCTTTGGACCTTTTAGAAAAGTTTAACATGCTTGAATGCAAGCCAGCATCTACCTCATTTCAATTCAGAGTCAAGCTTACTAAAGAATGTACTTCCAAGAGTGTAGATGCCACTTTATATAGACAGCTTGTTGGTAGCTTGGTTTATGTAACTCATACTAGACCAGATATTTATTTTGCAGTCAATCTAGTATCTAGATTTATGCAGGCACCTAAACAAAGTCATTGGTTGGCTGCTAAGAGAATTTTACAATACATCCATGGAACCATACACTTTGGAATCTACTATGGCTATAAGTTTTCAATTTCTTTGGTTGGATTTACCAACTCAGATTGGGGTGGTGATATAGATGATCAAAAATCTACTGGTGGTTATGTTTTCAATCTTGGATCAGGCCCTATTACATGGAGCAGCAAAAAAACAAACAACTACACCATTACCTTCATGTGTAGCAGAATATAGAGAAGCAAAAGAAGTAGGCAAGGAAGTAGTTTGGATTCAGAATCTTCTATTTGAGATTGGTTTTCTATAAAGTTCAGCCGGCACTGTGTATTGTGACAATCAAAGTACCATACAAGTTGCCAACAATCCAGTTTTTCATGCTAAAACAAAGCATATTGAGATTGATGTTCACTACATTCAGGATCTTGTTTAAGCATCTATTGTCAATCTTCAATTTTGTCCAAGTGAAGAACAAGTAGCTGATATATTCACTAAGAGTATGATTGAAGCCAAATTCTTAAAATTAAGAGGAATGTTTGGTATGTTAGAGGTGAACATTAAGGGGGGATAGTAGTATAATGTTCCCCTCCTTTGTATTTGCCCTCTCCTTTGTATTCTCTTTGTATTATTCTAGCCAATACTAAGGGGGGATGTTAGGGATAGTTAAGATTGTCTAGAAAAGGACAAAATATTTCTAGAAGTCTTCCAAAAAATATTCCAGGTTATCTAGAAAGGAAGAAGCTTCCAGCTTTTTTAGAAAAGAACTTTCCAAGGAGAAGCTTCCAACTGTTCTAAAAAGGAACATTGTAGGATTTTAGAGTTATCTAGAAAGCCAGAAGCTTCTAGGCTCCAAAGCTTCTGTAGCTATATATATGTGATTAGAGACAGTTGCTGGATATAGCATTTTAGATGTAATGCAAGCTAGATAAATATATTTCTAATTTATCTAACTCTGTTTTGCCCTGTTTTCTCTTAGTCTATTATTGTTGTTCTATTTTTTATTGTCTTGGGGCTATTTTTTACATGGAAATCCAGAATTTATTTATTGCTAGAAGAGAATGGTATCAAGGAATATGTGACCACTATTGTACCTGTACCTATAGATGCAACACAGCACTTAGCATATAAGAAGGAAGATGCCAAGGCGAGGAGGATGATTCTTAATGGTGTTAAGGATCATATTCTTTCACATATTGTAGAGTTATATACAGAGAAGACAATGTGGGACGCCATTCTAAATCTGTACCAGAATGCTACCATTAACCGGAAGCTGATTCTCAGAGAAAAGTTAAGGAATACCCCGATGAACAAGGGAGAAGATGTTACAAGTTACCTCGCCAGGCTTAGACTTGTTAAGGATGAGTTGACAGCTATTGGAGATAAACCAAATGATGACAAGCTAGTACGAATAGCCCTGAATGGGTTTACTAAGCAGTGGGATGTCTTTGTTCAAGTTATTAATGGACGAGACACCTTACCGAGTTGGGATCGACTATGGAGTGACTTCACTTAGGAGAAGCTTAGACTAAGTCTTGTCAGTGGAACTAGCAGCAATAGTTAGAAAAGTGATTGGGAATAGGAAAACGTTACCCTAGCAGGAAAAGCGAAAGCGAAGAAGGGGTCTGGCAAAGGATCAAATCCAAAAAGTGAGAAGAAGGACTTATCTAAGATCAAATGCTATGGCTGTCACGAGTTTGGCCACTATGTTAGTGATTGCCCACAAAGGAAGAAAAATGAAAAGAAAGGGAAGAAGCAGACGGCAACTTCAGCAAATGTAGATGAGCTTTCTAGTAGAATGGAGGATGAGTTTGCGCTCATAGCTTGCCTAACTAGCTCAACCTCACAGCGTGTTTGGTATATAGACAGTGGGGCCTCATTTCATATGACAGGAGTTAGGGAGTACTTCTCCAGCTACAAGGAGGAGAAAATCAAATTCCAGATTCAGATGGGGAACTAGTCCAAGTGCAATCCAGTTGGGAGAAGGACTGTTCTATTTCAGAGGGAGAATGGCAAGCCTATTTCCATTTATGATGTGTTAAATGTGTTAGTGTAGGTTTTTATTTCCCAGATGGGTTATTTATTTTTCCTATATTCCTAGGTTTTTCCTACACTTCTATTAATCTCGCTTAGGTTAATAAAGCATGTCTTATTAGGTGAGTAGTTGCGAGGTGTCACCTTCCTACATGTGAGCATCCATTAGCTATCTTGGGAAGATCTTTGCTATCTTTAGTCCAATAGATGGTTGCTCCTCATTGGTCAGTGTTGCCACCTCCTCTCTCTTCCTAGTCTATATAAGCATGCTACCTGGCTTGTATTTTGCATCTTTTGCTTTTGCATCCTCTTAATGCTATTTTGCTTCTAGCATTTGCATTACTCTCTTGGAGACTAACTCTGTGTTGCTATTTTGATTTCGTATCATTTGCATTCATAGTTTTAATATCTATTCTTTGCACTAGTTTTCTGGGTTATTAATCTTTTCAGATTCTAACATGGTATCAGAGCTATTCTATGTGCAAGAGTAGATTTTAGTTTCCATATTTGAGAGATTCGGGGGGGGGCTAATAAATCTTATTGCAGGTTTTTGAAAAACCCAGTATGCTCTTCTCTTGCATCTTCGGATGATCTTGAGAATCAAAAAAGTTTAACGGAAACTTTTTTTTAATCTCTGGGGTTGCACATGTGTTTTATGAAATCTGGGTGATTGCAGCATTTCTGGTTATACTGGCAGCATTTCTGGCTATTCCAACGCGTCCAGGAGGCTTGAGAAAGTCAGATTTGGCTTTCGCTTCACCGAAATCGGAGATCGTCATACACAGTTGCGGAACTGGGGTTTCAAGCTTAAATCTGACAACCAGCTTGCATATTTGATCTTTTGAATCAATATTGCAGGTTCCAGCATCTGATTCAGCCTTTGCATGTCATTTTTTGGTTGTTGGGGTCATTTTTGTAGATAAAGGCATTCCATTTACACTGGAGCAACATCTTCTGTGCATTTACAAGAAAAACGCCTTCTAGGTTTTGTTCGCAGCACAGAAAAACCATCTGGGTATCTTTCTATTTTTGCATATAGTTTGTATATTTTGCAGAAACACGCTTAGAAAGCTACAGCAGGACCCCTCTCCATTGGCAGCTGCAGTTCTGAAGACAGTTTTCAAATGCTCCGTTCTTGCTCATACGGACTCCTTTTCCCACAAATTTTTTTTTTGATTTTGGCTATTTTTTTGTGCTCTATGCACTAGTGCAGTCATTTTTTGATTTTGATGCCAAGATTTTTCAGAAATTGCAGATTCTCAGTTGTGACATTGCACGGTTCTCGTTTTGGGAACTTCGGAGGATCATAACTTTCACATACGACCTCGTATCGAGGCGATTCTTTTTTTGAAAGTGCATGATTTTTTGAGTAGATTGCAGTGGTGCTGTTTATTTCTCTGGATATTATGCCAAAGTTGTATTTTCAGCATATGCTCTTCATGAGGGTTTTGTAATGCATTGAAATCAAGACCACTTAGTATTTATTGCTAGTGGTAGTTGTAAACGCACTAATATAAAGTGCCAAATCATATTTTCTTGGGGGGGTTCTTAGATTGAGTGAAAAGGGGGGGTTGTCTTGGTTGGGTTCTCTTCTTTTCGACACTTCTTCTCTGCATTTCTTCTTCATGGATCAAACAAATCTGCCTATCCTAACTCCATACAATTACTTTGAGTGGAAATCACACATGACAATTCACTTAAGGAAAGCTGGATTAAATAGGATAACTATGGGACTTGAAACTGAACCTGCTAAAGATGAAGATAAGCCTAAGTGGTTTAACAAATGTGATGAGGCATATGGAACATTGTGTTTGTCTGTTTCTCCTAATTTGCTCTTTCACATTGAGTCTTTGAATACACCAAATGAAATCTGGACAAAGCTAGAAACACTATTTGGCACACAAGATTCAATGAGGGGTCATATGTTGGAAAATGAACTAATTAGTTTAAGTCCAGGCAATTTCAACACAATACAGGATTTCTTCACTAAATTGAAATCACTAAGGCTGCAGTTAAAACAATGTGGAATTGAAAAGAAAGATGAACAATTGATTCTTAGTATTCTCTCTAAGCTAAGTTTAGAATATTCTGTGTTTGTTTCTACTTTCTATGCTACTAAGGGTGCACTTGGTACTCAATTCACCATGCCATCTTTAGATGATTTTGCTGTCAATCTCACTCGGGAACAGGACAAGCTAATCTAGATGGGCACTCTTAAGTCCTCTAAGTCACATGCCTTGGCTGCCAACCAAGGCACAAAAGAACAGAAAGGACAAAGTAGTAACAACAATAGTAAGGATAAGAAACAAAAGAATAGCAAGGAGAAGAAGGATCAGATAACGGTTGCTTCAAAAGCAACTAATGAGACCCAATATTCCAAGGGCAACAAGCCTAAGAAAGAGAGGGTCCAATGTGCCTATTGTAAAAGACCTGGTCATGATGAACATAAATGTCTGAAGAAACAAATTGATCACTTGACACACATTCTTGAGAAGAATAATATCAGTGTTCCTGAGTCTGTCAAACAGAGTTCTAATGAGGGGTCTAATAAGGCAAAAGAAAACAGCAAGGGAAAAGGAAAGGGCAAGGCCCTTGTTGCAGTTGCTTCTTCACCATCCACTTGGGTTCTCGATTTGGGTGCTTCGCACCACATGGCTTCATCTAAGGAAGAACTTGCATCCTTGGAGCTGTGTACTATGCCTTCTATTTTGATGGGTGATAACACTCCTGTTGAGGTGTGTGGGAGAGGGTCTGTTGATGTGGGGGATGGCACATTCCATGATGTTCTTTGTGTGCCCTCATTATCAACTAATCTCCTATTGGTATATCAGATCACTCACACAGGTCCAGGCAAGCAGGTTCAGTTCACTCCTGATTCAGTGGAGATTCATGAGTTGCACAGTGGTTCTACAGTTGCAGTTGGGAGAGTAGATCATCAGTCACGGCTCTATCTGTTTTCTCACTTTGTTCTTGATCCTCCTTCGACTGTTTTGCTCACTCATTCTAATGATGTGAGTAGATTATGGCATGAGCGGTTTGGCCACCTTAACTTCCGCTACTTGCAGCAGCTCAACTAGCAGAGCATGGTCACAGGGTTGCCTTCAGTTTAGTTTTCAGGTGGTGTTTGCCAAGGTTGCATTCTTGGTAAGCATCCTAAGGAAAAGTTTGACAAAGGTAAGGCATGGAGAGCTTCATAGATACTGGAGTTAGTTCACAGTGATTTGGCTGGTCCATTTCAGCATCCTTCCTTCAGCAGGGCTAGATATGTCCTCACATTCATTGATGACTTTTCTTGAAATACTTGGGTGTACTTTCTCAAACAGAAGTTAGAGGTATTTGATCATTTTCAGGACTTCAAGACTTTTGTAGAGAAGCAATCCGGGAAAGCCATCAAAGTTTTGCGCACTGACAATGGTGGTGAGTATGTCAACCATCGATTTGAGAGGTTTTGCACTTTAGAGAGGATTGATTTGCAGCATTCAGTTCCATACAATCCTCAGCAGAACGGTGTTGCAGAACGGAAGAATAGGTCCTTGAAGGAAATGGCGAACTGCATGATTCACTCCAGATCTCTTGCACCACAGTATTGGGTAGAGGCCATTAACTGTGCTTGTTATATCCAGAACCGTGTTCCTCACTGAGCCTTGAAGGGAGTCACTCCTTTTGAAGCTTGGAGCGGTCAGAAACCATCAGTTAAGCACTTTCGAGTTTTTGGTTCTCCTGCATGGGCCCACATTCCTACAGAGAAATGCAAGGCATTAGATCCGCAGAGCAAACCTTGCATATTTGTAGGTTATCCTGATGGTGTGAAGGGTTATCGGTTGCTCCACCCTACTACACATGAGTTGTTCATTGAGAGGAGTGTTCAGTTTGAGGAGGGCTCTTCAAGCTCACTTTCTATCACTTCTCCAACTCCCTCTACTTTGACATTGGAGTCACTTGGGATACATGACAGATCTTCTGATGACTCAGATTCACCTGAGCAGTCTTCTACCTCCACTTCTGATTCAGAGAGCGATTCAGAGGACTCACCTCCTTCCTCTCCTAGTCATCATTCAGAGGTTGATGATTCTCCTCCAGATTCTCCATCTTCCGGTCCACTTTGGGCTAGACAGACCTTGCAGTCTGTAGGTGATTGGGTTGGGGATCCATCAGACACCAGGTGAACTCATTCACAGTTCTAGGATGTTCCACATGTCTTCATTGCTACTGCCTCAGATCCATAGTCTTTTCATGAGGCTTCTGGTATTCCTGAGTGGGATACAGCTATGCAGGAGGAGTATAGTTCCTTGATGAGGAACCACACTTGGGATCTTGTCCCTCTTCCTAAGGGAAGAAAACTTGTTCGATGTAAGTGGATCTATCGGACAAAATTTGCAGCAGATGGGTCGGTTGACAAGTATAAGGCTCACTTGGTTGCCAAAGGATTCTCCCAGGTTCCTGGGATTGACTACTCTGAGACTTTTGCGCCAGTTGCCCGAATGAATTCCATCCGACTTGTTCTTGCCATTGCTATAGCTAATCATTGGGAAGTACACCAGATGGATGTGAAGAGTGCTTTTCTTCACGGTGACCTTCAGGAGGAGATCTACATGGAGCAGCCACAGGGGTTCCTTTAGGATTCTTCACTTGTGTGCCTTCTTCGGAAGTCTCTCTATGGCCTCAAACAGGCTCCTCGGGCCTGGTATGCCAAGATGGATTCCTTCCTTCTATCAGTTGGGTTCACTCGGTGCCATTCTGATCCCAATGTCTACATTCTGCAGCAGGACGATTCACTCCTATTTCTGGTTCTGTATGTTGATGACTTGCTGATCACAGGGAGTTCTTCATCCACCATTGGGGCTATCAAAACTGCCCTTCATGACAGGTTTTTGATGACTGACTTGGGCTTGTTGCATTACTTTCTCGGGATTGAGATCTACCAGTCTTCTTCCGGGATCACCATCACACAGTCCAAGTATGCTCTAGATTTGCTCTCGAGGTTTCATATGGCTAACTGTAAGCCTGCTCCGACTCCCTTTCTTTCTGGAGTCAAACTTGAGGCTCAGTGTTCTTCTCCACTTGTTGATGGCACTTTGTACCGACAGCTTGTTGGGAGTCTCATTTATCTGACTTATACGAGACCTGACATTTCATATGCTGTAGGCATGGTCTCTCGATTCATGCAGGAGCCTCATGAGCTACACTGGAAAGCAGCCAAGCGGATCCTTCACTACATTCAGGGTTCTCACAGTCTTGGGATTCACTACGCAGTGGGTATTGAGCTTGACTTGGTGGGCTACACAGATTCTGATTGGGCGGGCGATTCTCAGGATCGCAAGTCTACTTCAGGTTACAGCTTCTCACTTGGTTCAGGTCCTATTTGTTGGTCAAGCAAGAAGCAATCTGCTATTGCTCTATCTTCTACTGAGGCCGAGTATCGGGGGGCTGTGAATGCCTCTACTGAGGCCATTTGGCTTCAGAATCTTCTCACTGAGTTTGGTATCCAGATCAGACGGCCATCAGTCATATTTTGTGACAACCAGAGTGCCATTCAGATCTCACGGAATCCGGTCCATCATCAGCGGACCAAAAACATAGAGGTCCACATGCACTACATCCGGGAGCTCATCCATGGCCACGTCATCGACCTTCGCTACTGTCCGACTTCTGAGCAGGTTGCTGATATCTTCACCAAACCCTTCACTGAGAGCAAGTTCCTTCATTTGCGAGCTTTGCAGGGGGTGCAGGATGCTTCATCTTCTGGGGGGCTTCTTCCTCTCACTCGGAGTCTTGACTCTCTCTACTTTTGGGGGGGTCTCTTCTCTCTCTCTTTGGGGGGGACTTTTATGTACATGGGTACCTCATCAGGCTTGATTTGCCGGGACCCATTTCTACATCCACCTAAGCTTCACTTATGGGGGGGTGTTAGTGTAGGTTTTTATTTCCTAGATGGGTTATTTATTTTTCCTATATTCCTAGGTTTTTCCTACACTTCTATTAATCTCGCTTAGGTTAATAAAGCATGTCTTATTAGGTGAGTAGTTGCGAGGTGTCACCTTCCTACATGTGAGCATCCATTAGCTATCTTGGGAAGATACTTTGCTATCTTTAGTCCGATAGATGGTTGCTCCTCATTGGTCGGTGTTGCCACCTCCTCTCTCTTCCTAGTCTATATAAGCATGCTACCTGGCTTGTATTTTGCATCTTTTGCTTTTGCATCCTCTTAATGCTATTTTGCTTCTAGCATTTGCATTACTCTCTTGGAGACTAACTCTGTGTTGCTATTTTGATTTCGTATCATTTGCATTCATAGTTTTAATATCTATTCTTTGCACTAGTTTTCTAGGTTATTAATCTTTTCAGATTCTAACAAAATGTGCCAGGCTTGGGCATGAATCTAATTTCCATATCTATCCTTCAGGATAAAGGCTACAATGTACTCTTTAGAGGGGCGCATGTGTTAATCAAGTATAAGGATTAGAAATCACCCATAGCTATTGGAGTTAGGAGCGGCCGACTTTATAGGTTTCAATTTGATACTCCTAATGCACTAGTGAGTAGCAGTAATCCTAGAGATAAAGAAGAGCTACGGCATAGGAGGATGGGCCATATACATCATAGAGCATTTAAATTGCTTCATGAGATAGTGACAGGTGTTCCAGAGGTGAGCACAGAGCATGATGATGTATGTCAGGGATGTGTGTTGGGGAAGTTTGCGAAAGCAGCTTTTCCAAGGAGTGACACCAGATCCAAGGGGGTTCTTGATCTAGTAAATTCAGATATATGTGGACCAATGTCAATGAAGTCTCTCAGAGGATACGAGTACTCTGTTACTTTTAATGATGATTTCTCCAGGAAGACCTAAATATACTTCTTGAAGACCAAGGATGAGTTCTTCAGTCACTTCCAGGAGTTCAAAGCTCTTGTGGAGAATTCGACAGGTAGGAAGGCAAAGGTTCTTCGGTCAGACAATGGAGGTGAGTACAAAGGGAAAGAGTTCCAGGAGTTCTCTACCAGGGAAGGAATCAAGAGAGAGTGGATTGTTCCTTACAACCCACAGTAGAATGGGGTTGCTGAGAGGGAGAATTATTCTCTATCAGAGGTAGCAAGGGCTATGTTGTATGACCAAGATATGCCACGTTACTTATGGGCAGAGGCATGCAGTACAGCAGTATACATATAGAATAGGGTTCCACATAAGGTATTAGGCAAGATGACACCAGAGGAGGCATTCTCAAGGAAGAAGCCATATGTCAGTCACTTCAGGATATTTGGGAGTTTGGCATTTTGTCACATTCCAGGGCCTACACATTCCAAGTTAGATCAGATTGTAGAGAGAGGGTACTTTGTGGGGTACAGTGAGACCTCAAAGGCATATCAATTATTTATTCCAGGGACCAGGAGGATTATAGTTAGGCGTGATGTCAAATTCATGGAGGACAAGGCATATAGGAGGTCCAGAGATTTGCCAGCAGATGATCTGAATGAGTAGCCAAAAGAAGCTCCAAGGATTGTTCAACCAAAACAGGGGCAGCGAAGCACCAGTACATTTACTAGTACAAGCACAGGCTTAGGTGTTGAGAGTTCACAGAGTATGGAGCAACAGATACAACAAATGCAAGAGATGCATCAAGAAGATATGGAGTTTGATATTTCATCCTCTATAGTTGACAGGAGGAACCATGAGGTTTAATAGACACATAGGGATACTCAAGAGTTTGTGGGAGCTCCTAGGATGAGTAGTAGACAGCAGAAACAACCAGCCAAGTATAATGACTGTGGCATTGGTTATTAAGTTGGTAGATAACGAGCCTTCCAACTATCAGGAGACTATATAGTAACAGGTGTGGCAAGATGTGATAGTTGAGGAATATACCTCAATAGTGCAGAACGATGTGTGGGAGGTTGTACCTAGACCGATAGATAGGGCAGTGGTTGGATCACATTGGATCTATAAGATTAAGCACGGTGCAGATGGTAGCATCAAGAAATACAAGAGAAGGTTCATGGCCAAGGGTTCTCTCAGAAGGAGGGAATAAACTATGAGAAGACATTCACTCCAGTGGCCAGGTATACTTCTATACGAGCCGTAATCTCACTTGCAGCACATATGGGATGGCAGATCCATCAAATGGATGTCAAGATGACATTTCTTAATGGTGAATAGGTAGAGGAGGTATACATAGAACAACCAGAGGGCTTTGTAACACACAACAGTGAAACCCACGTGTGCAAATTGAAGAGAGCTTTGTATAGAGTAAAGTAGGCTCCCAGGGCATGGTATGAGCGCATTGATAGATACTGCATTGAAATCTTGAAGAGGTTTGACATGCAGGATTGCGGAGCCATGTCTACACCTATGATCACGAATTGGAAGAAGGTAGACTCATCCAAGGAAAAGGATGTAGACCCCACCTTATATAGGAAGTTGATTGGATCTATCATGTATTTGGTCAACACTAGGCCAGATATATCCTTTGCAGTAAACTGTCTTAGTCAATTTATGGTTGAGCTGAAGAGAGTGCATTGGACAGTGGTAAAGCATGTGTTGCAGTATTTGTGTGGTAAAATTAAGTATGGGATCAGATATGCTCGAGGTGATGGTATCAGATTGATAGGTGATACTGATGCAGATTGGGCAAGTAGTACAGTGGATAGGAAAAGCACTTCAGGGTGCTGCTTTAGTTTGGGATCAGGAGTTGTCTCTTGGTACAACAGGAAGCAAAACTTTGTGGCTCTAAGTTCTACAGAAGTAGAATACATATCAGCTAGCATGGCAACATGTGAGGCTATATGGCTTCAGAAGTTGTTGGTAGCCTTGTTTGGTCAGAGGGTTGAGACTATGGTGATACACTGTGACGATCAAAGTTGCATCAGATTATTTGAGAATCTAGTGTTTCACGATAGGTCTAAGCATATAGACATTAGGTATCATTTCATCAAGGATTGTGTACAGTGGAGGATTGTTCAACTATAGTATATACCTACAGATCAGCAGGTAGCAGGCATTTTGACAAAGGCATTAGGGAAGACGAAATTCATCTTCTTCAGAGATAAGTTGGGTGTTATGCAGAACACCTTCCTCGCTAAGAGGGAGTGTTAATTTTAAAGTATCTCAGATAGGTGTTCTAGTCTCAGGTGGTGATTACAAGGCTAGAAACACAACTGGAATTTAATTATCTCCATACCTAGAAAATTGATTTCTCTAGAGACTTCTAGACATTAGGGTTTGTTAGAGTCTAATTAATCTTAGCCATTGATTGAGATTAAATCATGGCCATTGGTTTTCAATGAGAAAATTATAAAAGAGGATCAATGGGCATTTGAAGAGCACAGATCTGAAAAATATTTAAAGTGATAGCAAATGAATAAATTTGCAATAATAGAAAATAGATTTGTAGTGAGAGCAAGGGCACAGTGATAGCGTTGGAGACAGCAACAGTGGAATTTTTGAAGGAGAAATTGGGAGAAGAATTTTTGGAGGAGAATATTGCCAGAGCTCTACCAGTAAGAGGCAAGTAGTTTATGTATCTCTTGATTTGTTGAAAATTAATAAAATTCCTCATCTCCAGTACTAGTTTTCCCTTCGAGGTTTTTCCAGGGACAATTTGTCCAAAATATTGTGTTCATTATTTTACATATTTTATTTTTCTATCTCCGTGATTATTTGTGAAGTTGCAGCTGTATTATTTTTCAATATTTGCTCTAAATTAATTTTTGGAGGTCAAAAAATCTATATAAGATAGGAGATTAATCATCAATAGCTACAATAGAATTTTCACAGAATTGTCCATAGAAATACGAGATTTGAATGACAATTTTTATGTTTGCGTTTACTTTTTAGTAAAGTTGTGCCCCTAACATGTAATTTGGATTTGTTTTGGGAGGAGCCGACATGGCTTTGTGATAGCCCTCGCAAGGTGAATTCGATAGCTATATGAGGCACATTGGGATGGGAACTCCCGTAGAAGATCCAGTCCTTGCAAATCCTCCTGCACTATTTTTATTGTTTGATTCTAGAATATATTTTATTAATACATTCTCATTTTACACTTGATTGTGCGGTCTATAAAAGAATTTATAATACATATATTCAAACTAAGATTACCCTATGCAGTGCCTATGGTTATGGCAGCAATCTCACATTAAATGTAGAATCCAAGTTTTTCAATTTTTAGTATTCAATGCATATATTACAACACTGTCAACTCTAACTTAAACCCAAAAATTAACAAATTTCAAGATTATTATAAAGTTATTATATTATCAACATTGTTGCTAAAACTAAGCAAACACAACAAATTAAAACACAACTATTTATGAACATTTTGGCAGAAACTTCGCTACTTTGCAACTCTTGTTATTAGATTTGTTTTATTTTTGTGTTATATAGTACTTATAATTTAATTGATATTATATTATATATCCACATATACATTTTTGTTGTGTAATTGATTATTTTTGTGTTTGTTGTTTTCTTTTTCTTTTGTAGGGGGCACTCCTCATATATATATATATATATATATATATATATATATATATATATATATATATATATATATATATATATATATATATATATATATATATATATATATATGCTTTGGTACATGTATAGACTTAATACTTATATTAATACATATTAGTATAGGTGTGTGTATTTTTAGATTTGTTTTGTTTTATGTGTTGTATATGTATGTACTTATAATAATATAATTGATATTGTATTATATATCATTTAATTTATTTTTGTTGTTATATCTAGGTTTATATGTGTGGGGGCATTTTTTGTCTATGCCTGATTAAAATTTTTGTTCTTATTTCATGGGGTTCTCCTTTTTATAGGTTTGGTTTTACCTAATGCAATAGATAGGGGTCTTATCTTTTTGTTGAAGCCAATCAAAATATATATTGCCCACCCCGGCTGCTAGTATAGTTGTCTATCGCTCACTGTACTGCCTTTTGGTATGTATCGCCCCCTTCCCCAAGAACTCTAGATTCAAAAGATCCACCAGATAAGAAACTCCATTCTACACTGTTGCTGAGTCGTCGGACTCCTCCCCCAATTCTGGTTGTGGATTGCATCACGGAAATTTTGCCTGAGCTAGGCAGATAGATAGACTCCTTTCACGCTGCTAAGAAAGAGCAGGGAACAAAATTATTAGACCCATATATAGTAGTAGGGTAGCACTCCAGGTACTTAAAGTCCACCCACTACCAACCAACATACATCATCTGGCTGGGTCTTGCCGGTGTCAACAACTGGATCGATCCCATGGAAACGAGAACAGCAACTCGCTATGGCTCTTGGTCCAAATAATGTCTGCCCCTATTCATCCATATCCATACACGGTTGCACGCGACAAGATGGGAACACAGTCCTAGACTGAAGTGAATAGATCAGATCGAGAGGTCATTCTGTCCCTTGTCCCCAATGGGAAGAAGATGGGTAATCCATTTACAATGTTACTCTGATCTGACCCAGCTGGCAAGCAATCCCAATCTGCTTTCGGCAAAGGAAGGAGATAGCACTTTGTTTGCTTCTCCACCAAGCACGGGAGTCTGGGGATCGCTGTAGGTTGGTGGCCACTTGAGGAAACTCTGATTCGATCCGCTAGCTAGGAGGCACCTACCTCATCCCAATCGCAAGGAGAGGTTCACCATGATCTTTCTAGGTAAGGAACGTAGACAGTGCCTGGGCGAGGCATTCATGCGCTCAACCTCTCCGCTGTGAGATTGAGGCCTATCTACAATACGAGAGATCGAGGGCTTCCTCGACTTCCTAAAGTCAATCAAGTTCCCCGACGGGCTGAGTACCCCTAGAGCCCTCTCCCTATCGCCCTATCTATAGCTATTATAGAGAGGTGGGGGGTGCCCCCTACTATGGATAGGGTTGATAGTTGCCCTCACTGACCCCCCTACTATGGATAGGCTGCCTCCACCTCTACCTCTAAAGAAGTAGGGTAGGGGTAGGGGGTGGGGGGTCGAGTGATGAGAATTGGATTGTTCCGTCGAGAATTGGCTCCATACGCCCAACTCTTCGTGCCTTCCTATCTCCATACTTTTGCAGCTCTTCATCTTACGGGATTTGCAAAAGATTCATGTGATAGACTCTCATCATTAGAGAAGTTGATCCAGAATCCATATTCCACTTCATTTCGCATCCTATGTAGAGTAGATCGTTCAGCACTTGCGGCACGAACCAATTTTTTACCCATCGACCCTAGTATCATAGGTGACCGAATGGTCGTCCCCTAGTTACTAGACCAACCTGCTATGATAATTCCATAAACACCTATGTCCAGATCTGATGATACCATACCATAATCAAAAGGTACAATGGCTTGAGCAACCGAACTGGGTATAGATGTCACCACTGGAGCCAGTCTAGAGAGAGATAAATTGGCACTACTTGGTGGAATAGGTTCTTCTATAGCTAATTTTAAACCATCTGCTAGAGGTTTTAAGAATCTGAATGATCCAACTACATTGGGACCCTTTTGACGTTGCATGAAAGCAATTACTTTACGTTTGGCTGACATTGAGAAGGCTACTCCTGGTGGAAGTGGTATGATCATTCCAGGTATTTCTGCTAGAATAGCAATGTACGTTTCTGATTTCCTAATCACTAAGGGGTGATCATGCATGAAACAATGTCGACCCAAAGAATGGGACCTATTCTTGAGGGGAAAGGTGATTTCTAAAAGTCAACCCGCCCCCCACTGCTATAGATGCAGGTGGGCTATAGCGGGCTTAGCCAAATTATTCCGGCTCTTCGAGGTCAGGCTGACCACTATGGATAGGGCATCGATCCCTCTCCTTCCTCCCACCCACGTTAAGAGAGAGGTTGGTGATTTGAGTGCCCCCATGGATCCAAATGTCGGCCCCATGCTTTTGAACCAGCATGGGGAAAGCCCCAACTAAACTATAATTGGGGTGGGTGGGAGGAGGAGAGGTATAAGGCTTAATCGACCCCTACAAGCACTATATATCATGGGTTGGACCTGGTCATTTTTATTGCTGGCCGAGGAAGCTGCCCCCCTGATGAAAAACGGGGTGGGTGGGAGGGCTGCCGAGAAACCATTATAGCAAGGGAGGTTAAGTCCGAGGCACCATAGGGGGGGACATATAGGGTGGGAGGCTATGTGGGTGGGTGGGAAACGGCCCCCACGAGAATATATATTATTATGGGAGGATGCCTATGCAGGTGGGTGGGAAACAATAGTTGGGTGGGAGGCCGTAGCCCCCCACAATAATCAGGTGTGGGTGGGAGGCCCAGGGGGGCCCTTACTTCCCACCCACCCGGGTGGCCGGTTAAATTGTTGGCGAACCCCATAATCTTTACTTCGTTCAAAAGAGTGTCTCACCTTGACCAAAAAGATGCCTCCCACCCCCTCCCTATAGCCTATGCCCCCCACCCATCCCCTGTCACTGGAAGGGTGGGGGGCTCGAGGGTTTCCCGACAAACCCTCGGCATAGGGGTGGGTGGGAGGAGATAGTTCGGGGGTAGATTAATATAAGGTGGGTGGTTAAGTTGTTGCCAAACCCATGGGAGGTTCCGACGATTCTATATGTAACATGCCAACTACCCCCCACCCACCCGTATAACCCCCCACCCATCCCCACACACGGCATATAATTGATTGGGTTTACCAAGTTTATCTAGCATCAGAGTCAGATTGAGAGCCCTGGTCCTCTTCGGTCTAGGTATAGATCTATAAAGGGCTTATAGGGGTAGAGGTAGTAGTGTGGATCAAGATCCATACCCCTTTCATATTGATATCGAGTAGGAGATTCACCAAGGTTTACCTTAACCCTTTGTTCTCAGTCCATTTCCTCTGTCGCTACTGGATGCGTACCAGTCTGGGGAGCCAAGTTGTGTTCATTTGTGCTCCCGCACTGGATAGGGGGTGTTTGGCGATGTGTAGATGTTGTCTGCTAATCACCCTCGCTATTCCTTCCTTATGCTTAATTCTAATCCGACCCCATCTGCCCCTCCCCCTACCCCCCTTTAAGTTTTAGGGTCGGGGCCCCCAACCCGAGCTATAATGGTTTCTTGGGGACCCCCCCACCATACATAGTTGGGGTTAGGTGGGAGGCCCCTAAATGCCCCCCACCCCGGGCTATAATTGTTCTGAGAGGTGGGTGGGAGATATAGTTCCAGAAAAAAAATGAGCCCCCCACCCAGCCCGGGCGAATAGTAGGGGCCCCCCACTCGGCCCCTTTGGCAGGGGGATATATAGGGTGGGAGGAATAATATAAAAGGAGGCCTTGGGTTGGTTGGGAGATTCAAGTTTGAGGGGCCTACCTTGAGCTAGTTGGTGTTAACTACTTCCTTTAGGTCTAGCTCGGGAGTAGAAGCAGAAGCAAGGGAGCCCCGGGACCCGCCATTGATTGAAGTATACCCTAACCACTTGCATGTCTCGCGGTAGCTAGATCCTATGCTCTAATTGTTGGGGTGACTGTTCAAGCTGCACAGGGGGGCCCCATGAGAGGATTTACCCTTCAGCCAGTCGATAGGGAATACCCTGCCCCATAGCATTTGTGTTCTCTGTTCGATGACCCCGAGACCTGACGAGTCTGCCACTCGAGCGCACCAAAGACAAAGGTGGTCGGTTGACCCCGTAGCAATTTCAAGAGCGTTGTGGCCTATTTACCACCTAGATAAACCCCCATCCAATCAAGATACCCAGCCAGTTTGGTTGAAGTTCCAGTACAAAGTTCTATCCAAATACACCACATACATGGGAGAGAAGCCCGCAGCATACCTTCTTTGCTCAGTCTGTATCCAGGTGACCCGAGGATGGAGGGGCCTCGAACTAGTAGTTGTTTCCCTAGTCTATATAGCAGTGTTTCATCCCCCTGTTCCAGCCCCACATCTAGTAGTGGAGTGGGGAGCATCAAAAGTGATTTATCTAGTTAAAGAACTAGTTTCCATTCGGAAGCAGGACCCGGGAGCATATCTAGATGCAGGGACAAGGCATAGGCAGGGATAGAGGTAGTAGGAATAGATAAAGGTGGCATTCATTTTTGCATAGTTTCATATCCAATTCTGGAGCTGAAGGAAGCAATAGCAGGGGCACTCCCATGAGGGGTATGGACAATGGCCGAAGCAGCAGTAGTTTTTGCGTAGCGATCTGAGGCGGCAGAGGCATAAGCTATAGTGATGGAGGGGGCAGATATATTGAATCAGGATAGGAACCCAGAAGTTGACCTCATTTACTCAGCAGTGGAGGTGGAGGCAGGAGCAATGGGAAATGGCGGGGGGAATAGCAGCACAACCAATAGCTGCGAGGGCAGAGGCTCCTCAAGCAATGGAGCCATGTGAAACAGTGACTAAGGCTATGGGAGTGGGGCTCATAGCAGGATAACAGATGGCATCGAGAGTAAAGGCCAAAGCATTAGAGGTGGAGGGAGAAGCATAGATAGTGGTTGGAGATTGAGTCATGGATCTACCCAACCGAGTTCCAGTTCCCACTACAAAGATAGCGAAGGAATTATATAAAAGAGGGGGTCAACCGATCTTGTTTCTCTAAATTGTTCAGTTAACCCAGTGCCAGTTACAGTTTGGGACTCAGTATATCGAGATCTAACTATTAGCTAGAGATCAAGTTGACCTAGTCGACCAGTTGACTGAGTTTATTTTATGTGAGCAGTTGATCCAGGATGAGTAGTTCCACCATCATGGGCAAGGGGAGCATCAGTAGCATCATATCTAGTCAGAGATGGAGATTCAGCAATATATAGAAAGGGCTTCTTCTATATTTTATTCTGATTCGGTTGATCCAGTCCAGAAGTTGATTGAGCTGTTGATGGTTGAACAGTCAAAGATATGCCAGGGGAACACACCTACTTATGCCACGGAGACAATCCACCCACTCTGGGAACCCTCAGAAGAGAGGTCTGGGGAACCATGTGAGCGGGCTAGGCAGGGATGGGATGCTGCATTGATGGAGGGATTCATGCTGGGGGAGCGCACTAGTGATGTGATGGCAGGCGAAACACATTGGGATGATCCAAGCTGCGCAAAGGCAAGCTCCTAAACACCACAACCCCCAACCGCACTCCTTGTGATTACAAGTTACAAGTATTGGATTTCGTAGACTGGAGTTACAGAGGAAGGTTGTAGAAGATAAGGATTTTAGATCTCTAAAGAAAAGCATTACCCAGACAAGTGTTCTAGTGCTAGTGTCCTCTAAGGTTACAGACATAGAAATCATTGTGACAATGACAATCAGCATCTGAAGAAGTCCCAACATCCTAAAAATACCCTACCTTGGACAAGGGCACTAGTGCCAGTGTCCTCCACATCTTCTGTGATAGAACCGGACAGACAATGATCATAAGTGTTGAGAGAAGTCCTGAATTCCCTGAAGAAAACACCACATTGGACTAGGGCGTGAATGTCAATGTCCCTAAATATTTCGTATCATTAACTTCAAAAAATGGTGAGTAACTAATCCTTGTCTACTGTCTTGGTCTGCGATCATTTGTCGTAATTTATCCATTTGCTTCTAATTTTACATAATTAGGGTTTTGAGCATATTTGGGCATTGAAGTAATACATTAATTGATATTTTTTGAGTTTCCATGATGTTACGAGTGACACCCAACCTGTAGGTGAATCCTCTCGCAAAAGGTGTGATTCAACTCGGTTGAAATGTCCTTGAATGTTTGTGGTAAAAGGAGGATTTAACCCACACATCCATTGAAATTGAAAACCCCTCCTTTTTACTCCTAAACAAACCCTTTGCTAGATTCTATGGAAATTTTTCTTGGATCCAGCAACTTACTATGAAACCCTTCTTTTTAGATCTCAGGTCTATCCTAATTATGGGCATTTGCAAAGGAAATGCCCTCGCTTCACTAAGGCATCAGCTGCAACTAATGCTTCTTCCAACTCTAGTCCTAAGAATGATAAAGGGAAGGCTCCTTTTGTTGTTGGGGTTGCAGACAAGGAGGGATTTACTCTAGTTAAGCCACGTAATAGGGGAAGAGGTCTTAAGAGAACCTTCAAGGATAGAGAAATTAATGGGGTCTTTAATCAGTTTGATGCTTTGGAGGACTTAGTTCATGAGGAGGGAATTCTAGTGGAGATACCTTTTGGGGTTGGGTCTTTGGGGGCAGCCTTGTCGGAGGAAAAAGAAAATGATACTATAAATTTTCCTATGGTGGGTGTGCAGGATGGTCAATTGGCTATGGAGTTATCCTCCTGGTTACCGATTGTTTTAGAATCAAATGAGGCTTTAGTTATGAAAGATGTGGGTGCTCTAGCTGATCCAACTCCTTCACATGTGAAGGAGGCTTTGGATGTAGGTGTTACATTGTAAAATTTCCCCCTAGGACTTTTACCTCCTAAGTTTAGTTCCCAGGTCCTTTAGATTTAATCATGCATGTTCATTTTAACTCCCGATGCAAAATCCCTAGAAACCCATGTCAAATGGGGCTAAGGGGACATTGTTGAACTTGATTTTGCTTGAAAATGGGGCCTAGGGCTTGGGCAATCATGGTCTAGCCCTGCCTTATTTGGTTGGGACCTAAATTTTAAATGTCGGTTATGTGATCGTTAAAAGGTTTCGTTGCCGACATCGTAAGTTTGAATTATGAAATCTATAGCGAGAATGCATATATAAGCATGTTTAGGGTTTCATTTGCAAACTAGAAGCTGATTATGAATTTTTGGTGAACTTATGATTTTAGAGAATTCAAATCATTCATTGTTGTAGAGCATACTTGTCTTGTTATTGTGTTTGTTATGCAAATTTGGCTTCATCTTCTCATGTGTTGAAGGATTTTCATCTACATGCGAGCTACACCTCCGAGGTTATATCTATTTGTGTTAAATCAATCATTTATCAATTTGTTTTTTCATCTATCTCATAGGGATACACAATCTTTATGACATTCTGGGGCTTGACTGAGGCAAGCTCCTAAACACCACAACCCCCAACCCCATTCCTTATGATTATAGCTAACAAGTGTCATATTTTTCGGAGTGGAGTTGCAAGAGGCTGTGACAGAGTGTGGAGATTCTGTATCAGAAGGAAAAAGCAATGCCTGGGCTTAGGCACCTTCCCTGAAGCCCTCCAGATTTGCAGACCTAAAAACCTCTGCGACAGTGGTGAAGAGTAGCGAACATTTTCTAGAAATCCTTGAAGAAGTCGCCACCTTGGGCTTGGGAACCTACTCTTTAGACCCTGACTTTTCCAAATCTTGAATATCAAAACCTAATATGTATCTACTCTGAATATTACATCTCTTTGTGCAAGCATTTGTTGGGATTCATCCATTTATTTATGATTTTACATAATTAGGGTTTTAAGCATAATCGAGCATTAAATTAATACATTAATCAACAATTTCTTAATTTCCCTATCATTACAAGTGACAACCAACCTGTAGGTGAATCCTCTTGCAAAATTTGTGATTCAACTTAGTTAAATGTCCTTGAATGTTAGTGGTGAAAGGAGGATATAATCAAACAATCAATCAATCCCATCTTCCCTCTTTTCTTACTAAACATTTTGGTGAACCTGTGTTTTTTGAGCATTGCATCTTGTTGACTATTATACATTAGACTTGCATTCATACATATTGTTTTACATCATTTTACATCTATAGATCTTGAAAGTTTTTGAAAAAAAAATCATTCTAAGGCTTGCATTAGGTCATAATTTGCATTAATTTCATTACATTTCATCAAATCTCTAATTTTTACATCAAATATGATATAAATTACATAAATTCATAATACTACAATCTTTGCATTGCATTTTCATGTTAAAATTGCCAGGGTTTGATTGAAATTTTGTATTTTTCTCATAACCTAGTGATTTCAAAAACTAGGGTTTGTACCTAAAATCTTGTTTCAAATTTTACTACTCATATTAGGCACTCATTCAAATCTAATTTTGTTTGTAGTGTTGCATTCTTGTGTGTTTTTGCATTCATATCTCAAAAATTTGCACTTACATTTAGCTAATTTCAACAAAAACTAGCATTTTCACTCAATCATCCTTAAAATTACACTTGCATTAAGCATTGTAGGACTTTAAAATCATTTTCAGATCTGAGCTAAGTTTTTTTTCATAAGCCTCCTCTTAATAATAGTGTAGGAAATTGTTCTTCTACCTTATCTTCCATATAGGATTTATGGGTCTAATAAATTCAATTTCCCATTTGTGAAAAGGTGTTTGTACTAATATAGGAAATGGTGGCATATCATCTAATGTGGTGGGACTTCCTATCCTCTAAGACACATCACCCATCCTCACATATTAACTTGTCATCCTTGAACAATGTGGGCCACCATAATCATGCCAACATCACTTTATTGTTGTTCGCTCATTGGAGTTATGCCCTTCTAATATCCCCTCATGGGCATATCTTAAGATGTTTTCCCATTCATGTTGAAGCACTACTCTCCTTATAATATCACCTCTTCCTATAATATGTAATTCTCCTTCAATTAAGATGTATGATAGTGACCACTGCAATAGTTTATTCCTTTCATTTTTGGAGATGATCTCTAGGAATTGGCCTATGGATAGTAACTGTGCTACTTCAGTGAGCTCCTCTAGTACTACATTTACTTTAAATAAACTTAAGCTACTCAATTCATCATCAAACTCCTAAAAGAGTAACACCATCTACAAATTTTCCCTGTATCACTAGCGTATTCATCAAGTATTTTAATTGCTTGTGGTTGGTAAAGAAATTTTTTAGTGCATAAACCTTTGTTAGAGCCTTTGTTGTTGCATAATTCATTAAGAAATACTAGAGTTGGAGCCTTTGTTATCTAATTTTTAAGTGTATCAAATTCCTCCTAGAGTTGTTCTATCCATTGAAATGTTTTATAGTTTTCTGACTATTCAAGAGGTGGTAGATTCAAAATTATTTCTACCTTCAATGGGTCTACCATCAAGCCTTGCCTACATATAATGTGACCATGAAATGTTCCAAATGGTATCACAAATAAACATTTCTTAAGATTGGATGAGATTTAAAAGCTTTTGTATCTTTCTAGCATCGTGTGGAGTACTTGTACGTGATCTTTAATCAGTCTGTACTAAATACTACAAGTGCATTTTTTAAGCCAAATGGCATCACCTTGTACATAAAAGACCTCCATTTGGTTACAAATGTTGTTTTAGGTTGATCTTCTTCTTGAAGCCATTGGTGAACGATTAGAGCTCCCTACTAGCTATAAAACTAAGACTTCCTCTGTGAACAAACTACGGAAGGGATCATGGATGCAAGCCTTATTTAAATCCCTAAAGTCAATGCAAATCCTCATCTCACTTTTTTCTTATATTGCACAACCATAGGGCCAATCCATTAGCATCTCCTATCGACTTGATTATATCAGTTGCCAACATATCATCCAAGTTTGCTTTGACTCTTGTCTTCATGTTAGGGTTTAATATATATGTTCTTTTCCTCTTCGGTTTTGTACCTTCTTTTAATTGATTTTCATCATTCTAGATCCCTCCTTAATGCCTCTACGATTAGTAAATGCATGGGGAAATATTTCTTCATATTTCTATCAATATTTCCAAAATTTGCATGACTTGTCTCTCTTCAATTGCTACCTTGAGTATTTTCACATACTGAAGGAAAAACAAGATTGCATTCACAGAGGCTTGAAGGATAGCAAAGGTACTTAAGGTTAAACTTTCTCTTGATGCCAAGGTTGATGATTCTATTTATTATGAGGATGTTTGATGTGGAAGATTTAGTTGAAATCTCTCCTCTTGCTAAGTTCGATAAATGTAATAAGTGCAAATGTGATCATGGGGATTCAATAGGCCCTGTGTAATTTTCCCTACCACCTTGTTGTTTTCAATATTGGATGATGCTCTCATGATTTCTATGATGGTAGGGTCATCATCCAATGGTGGAAAATCCACCAGTACTATGATATGTTGTCCAAGGGATCTCTTGAGGTGAGACACGTGGGCAAAATTATGAATCCTACTGTATTCCGGTAATTCCAATTCTCAAATGCAACTTCACCAACTCTCCTCAAGATCTTGTAAGGGAAATCAAAGCGTTGTTTGAGATTTTAAATTCCACTAATTTTGATGGGGGTTTTCCTATAAGGTTTACAATCTTAGAGGAAGGTCATATCTCCCACTTTAAATGACCTCTGTATGCAGTTTTGATTTATATATATTTTTTGTTGATTCTGAGATTGTTGGAGGTGTTCTTTGAGTGATCTCAATATGTCATAATTATACTTCACTAAGTCACTATCTATTGACACCGGGATATCTATGAATATTGAATAAGTAAAGGTTAATGCATCATAACCATAAAATACAATGGATAGAGACATAGTGATGGACATGTGGTGGGTAGTGTTGTATCATAGTTTCTCAAGTAGCCTTCAACCTAATTATTCACTATTTCTACTTTTCCATCTATTTGTGGATGTTAGCTTGTGGAAAGAATGAGTTTTATCTGGGCCAAATAAAATAATTCTTACAAAAAGGATCTAAACAATCTACTATCTTTATCACTAATGATATTTTTATGTAATCCATTGGCCTAAACACTTCTCTGAATAAGAAATCTACCACCTAATGTGCTTTGAAATATGAAGGAATGAAAAAGAAGTGTGCATACATAGTTAGCCCCTCCATAAAGTGATTGAGAACATCCTTCTTTAGGCCCTTCCATGAAAACCTTTCCCTAATTTTCCTATAGGTCTTGTATAATCTTATGTGATTTTCTAACGATGCATCAGGAAAAACCCTTAAAATCTTCTCCTTCATTCAGGATTCAAGAACTAGGAAGATTCTATTTGTATAGACAATGAGATCATATGCTACTACAAATAAATCTTGTCTCACATCCCCATCTAAGAGATCAGTAGAAAATGTATTTTTAACTTATTCTACCATAATAGAGATCTTCCAATTAGTAGAACTAGTAGTAGAAATAGAGTAGGCTTCCTAGAAAGAGCATGAGCAAAGTTATGTTCTTTTTTTCCTTTCATGTAAAATGTGGTTTAGGAAAGGGCCATGCTATGGGGTCTCAGGACAACTTTTAAATAGAATTGGAAGCATATCAGAGTGGAGAGAGATTATGAGATCATTATTAATTATACGAAGAAGCAAAGTTACATCTCATGTATGTTGTATACTCTTCTTTTAGAGGCTAAGGAACTAGTGAAAAGATTTTAAGATATCTCTTTTGATCATATTAGAAGAGAAGAAAGGGGAACTCAATAGTAGATTTGGTAGCCAATCAAGGAGTAAATTAGAGGATAACCCATGGTAAGACCCATAAGACCTAGAAGGAAAAGTTTCCAAATAAGACCCTTGGACTTGTTAAGGAGTAAAAAGTGTCCACATGTCTTTTTACCTCCTTGTTTGGCTCCTAGGTCCCTTAATTGCATTATATCTTCAAAACATTTCTCCCGATGCAGAATTGCCCGACACCAAGATGGAATTTGAATGTGGGCCACTTGATTTAGCTTATCCTAGACATAAACAGGACTAAAGGACCTAGGTGGTACTGCCCAAGTCCCTCCCTTTAGGTTGGATCAAATTCAAATTTACTGGTGTGAGCCTTGGGCGTAATTTAATAAAAACCACCTAAAATAACATAAAATAAAATATTAAAATTAAATATATATATATATATATATTCTATACAATTAGTTCTCCTCAATTTTTTTCCAGCTTCTTATGTTAAATTGAAGACCAAATTCCTTGTATTAAACTCAATAAACTAACATTGGGCGTGATTTTGTTGAAAAATTATTGCTCAAACCAAGAGCTGATGTTAAAGAGTTACGCCTAGTATGTAATATAAGGAACCCTAAAGTCAATAATATCATACAGACGAACACTCATTTTCATTTTTTATTTATGCCTGCAAAAATATCATACATGACATCCCTCCATTGATGCATTAAATACTGCTCCTTCAATGCGCGGCTCTTTATTTTCTTGACTTTTGTATTCATTTTTTTATCCCTTTTTTTTGCACTCTTATTATTTTTTATTACTTCTTGTAGAGTAACGATCTTCTTATTATTTTTTATTACTTCTTGTAGAGTAACGATCTTCTTGATATTTTTGTCTGAGAAAGATAAGGGGCTGAGCACCACCAAGGGTTTTTAATGTTTAGTTAGACTTCCCTTTTTCTCAAAAGGAATGGGGAAGGTCTACATGCAAGCTTCTATTAGGTATTTTAGGTTTGAGTACTTACTTTTTTAAAACTCAAAATTTTGGTTCACTAAGACTGGGATTAGTATAAAGCTAAGAGCTTGGCTTCAATTTAAACTTATTGGTAAATTTCAAGAGGAATGATTGGCGATAAAGATGATCATAAAGAATCTTAAAGGGTCAACCTATATCTAAGCAACCTTAGACTCCTTAGATAAAAATCAAAAAGAGCATGTCACTCACTAATGCATGATGGAACAAAATGAAGAATGCAAATTTTGTTTTTTCTTTATTCAAATTTTGTACTTTTTTATAGATTTTTTGGATTTTGACATTTTATGATTTTATGGAGTTTCTAGATACTTAAGTCTTCACCTTCCATTGTGCATAAGAGGTAAGCATCATTTTTTACATCTTTCTTAACTGCGTGTGGACTTATATAATTTGGTCTAAACTTCACTTGGAAGTATTTGCAAGGACACACAAAGACTTGGTATAAAAATGTCTTTGAACTTAGTGAGAAGTTTTGTGCACTTATATATTTCATTGTTTGATAATTTGCCCCTAGCCTTGTCATTTTTTGTTCTTGTAAAGTTTCATCAGTTTTGAAATTTTGTGGGGCAATTTGAATTGATGATGACATTTAATCATCTTCTATTCACATTTTTCATATGTGGGGTTGGTCATATTGCCACACGATTCTCTTTACCTGCATGTGGACTTTACTATTCCATGGATTTCATATTTCACCAACCATATGTATGCCTTGGCTATGGCGACCACCAAGGGTTGCACATCGGCACCCCACCTAGTAGGCACCAAGTTGAAGTAAACAAAGTGAGGCAAAGTTGTGGAAGTTTGGATGCTTAATAATCGTATACCAATGCATCAAGAGATTTGTCCATGTCACCAATATTATATTTTTTATCTTTATTTCCATTTCTTAACACAAACTAACTTTGTGTTGTCATAAATATATACCTTTCAAACAAGAGCAAGCATGCCTTTATGATATAATTCCAATAATTTTTTATTCTAATGTGTAGGAACAAAAAAAAAAAAAAGAAAAAAACTCATTGGAGGCTCATTTGGCAGAAGCAAAGGAAATTGGGGATCACATTCCAAATAAAATTTAAGTTGTTACAAAACATGTTTTCAATTGATTATAAACAAATATGTAAAACAAGCATTTCATATGCATTTCAAAACTATATTTCAAAATTTTAAATTAAATAGCACTTTGGGACATTTGTTTCTTACAATTATTAAAATAATATAACAAATAAAGTAATATATAAAAATAATATTCTATACACCAAAAAAAAAAAAAAAATTAATGCATGTATTTTAAATATTACTTTATAAAATAAAAATAATATATCTTCTATGCACAAATTGAATTATACTATGTAACATTGTAATTGCATATAATATTCTATTGGCCTAACCCTTGCACCTTCAATTGGTTGAGTCAAACAATTTTCTTATGACAATTATCCATTCAAAGGTGCCCTTAAAATACTATGACATATCTTAGTATAAGTAAAATTATATATAAACCAAATATAAAATTTGATAGTTTGTCCAAAATCTCTCCTTTCATGTGATACATCTTTTTAAAATGTTGATTGTAATTTACAGAAAAAAATGCCTTAATAGAACCATAAGACCATCAAATTTAAGCCTTGGGCCTAACAATTGCACCTCCTTTGGTTGCAAGTGCTAGTAATACTATTATTGATATATGGTTAGGACTAAGAAGTAGGATTTCATGTACTCTGTCATTTCTTTTTTAAGGGATTACTCCAACTGTGGTGAGTTTCTATTTTAATATTGGAAAAAATCTAATTTGATAGTGCTTCTGGATTCAACTATGTATGTTTTTGTTTCAACGTTTTGAATCATACTCAATGATCCGTCATCAGGAAGAGGAGAGTTGAAGATTAGATGGTAGAATTGAGCTTTATAAAGCAGTTAGAGTAAGAAATGAATGAAAAATGAAGGGCATGAGGTGAGGAGAGAAAATTAAAAATAAAACAAAAAACAAGAGAGGAGAAAGATACGAGAAAATTAGTGATAAAAACAGGGCATTGGAGCAACCATACAAACACACAAACCAACAAAAGCTAAAATTTTAAAATTACTAATACTAATACAAGTACAAATATATAAATACATACAGAAGCACATGTAAATGCATATAAGAAAATATTTAATTTAAACCTATAAATACATATATCCCCACACCCCAAGTATAATATACTATATTAAAAAGACAAATAAATGGAAAAACAACTAAATAAAACAAACCTTTAGTAGGCATGAGTTTTCCACAATCCATGAATTAAGTATAGAGAGTGCTTCTGGATTAAACTGTGTATGCTTTTGCAAAACAAACCTTTGTAAAACAATTAAAGTCAAGACCTAAATATACATAAAATAATAAGGGATGAGGAAAAAAGGCGCAAACACATTTATATACATGAACAACCAAATGTATAAAATTTGCAAACAAGTGAAAGAAGCAAACAAGAAAACAAAAAGATAAGACCCCTATCTATTGCATTAGGCAAAACCAAACCTATAAAAAGGAGAACGCCACGACTAAGAATGAAAATTTCAATCCGGCATAAACAAAAAATACCCACACACATATTAACCTAGACATAACAACAAAAATAAATCAGATGATATATAATACAAATAGAAAAATAAACAAATACACAACAAAAATGTATGTAGATATATGATACAATATTAATTATATTATATGTATAAATATATTGTATAGAAAACCAAAACAAATAAAAATATACAAGTGTAGGTATATATATATAAATTTATGTATGAAGTGTATACAAATACCTATACCTATATATAAATGTAGGTAACGGTGTGTATATATATATGTGTGGAGGTTAGGGTTAGGTTTTGATGGCAGAGGGAAAAGCTATCGTTGCAAGCTTGACGTTATACCTGTTGCAGGGCCAAACATTTTTACAAGCAGCGGAGTGCGGTGGATATGTCAGTGTTTCGAAAGTGTTACGCCATCATCTGCAACAAACAGAATGGCCGCGAATGTCGTAGCAGAAATGGAGGCTGCAGATCGATGGCGTTACGCTTTTGAAACAGGACATATCCACGGCCCCACGCTGCTCCTACTCCTTCGTTGCCCTTTAATGAGAGCAATGCCTTCAACAAATGACCTTCACGCTCATGCGGTGGAATATGTCTCAATCTCAAATTGATGCGTCCAACACTTCAATCTTGTTAAATCAGGTTTTGTTTTGTCAGAAAATTTGCTTAAATTTCTATATTTTAAGACTAGCTGAAAATGTGGTCACTTGCACTAAATTTTCTGACCCTCCATGGAAGGTATGTTGGAGAGGTGGGTTCTTTGCCTTTTTTCGTTTTTGTATATGCATCACACACCCACATTACAACAATGTTCCTATCTAGTATGTTTTACTGTGACTGAATCAGATTTTCAGTTGTTAATATTGATAGCCAACTTGGATGAACCTCTGGAGATCCCTGTGTTGTATGATTGGGTTATGTTGTTGGTCTCTATCACAGGTGATATTTGGATCATGAAAGGTGAAGGTATTCAATTTAGACTCCAATGCATGCAACATGTATTAAAACAGTGCTTGTTTTGTATGTAGTCTAGGACTGCAGGAATTTTGGTGGACTTCTTAGAGCCATTTTCTGTATATGACAATGTCAGATGGGTGTTATTATCACCCACATTTTATAAATAGCCAATTACGTAATTGTAACTGTTAAAGTTTTAATCATCTAGCACATTCCTACAAAGGTCCAAAAATTTATCCTGGCAAATATTGGTATCATATCAAACATTGTAGTTCTGTCTACTGTTTGCTTTGCAGCTGTGTTTGTGTTTTCTTTTGTTTGTTTTCTGAGACAATGGTTGACACAGTTAGTAGGTTTGTGTTTGAGCCCTAAGTTGGTTGGATCCCTTGCTGGAGAATTTAGCCCCAACCTTTGGACTTGGGTGTCATTATAAGCACGCGTTAGCATTTGAGCCCTAAGCCTACATATTCAAAATATTAAGTAGATGGCATACCACTCTACGTTCAATTCAGTTCATAAAGAATCTCAACCTACAACTTCAATATGGGTTCTGGCCACGGGAAAGTTTAGGGGCTCTTCATCCCTAAATAGGGATAGTTTTGGTAATCTTTGTCCCAAATCAATAGTCCAATCAGTAAGCATTATGTATAAACTTCCTCTAGATTTAAAATTTTAGTAAAAATTCTTAGCCAATTTGTTGCAAGTTTGCATGGATTCATTGGAATTTTTTAATCATTGTTATCTTATCTATGTAATATATGTTTTGATGATTTTCCAACTAATGAAAATTATGTCTAATATGGGATTTTATATAATCCTCTTTGGATTTAATCCAATTGTAAATTGTACTGAATATTTAGGAACCAGTTACCTTTACAATTGCTTACAATTGTTTCCTTTTGACATTGCTGGTGATTCATCTCACTTGAGTTGCCTTTGTTGACTAGCATAACATTTTTTTGTGTGTGTATTTTGATATAGAAATTTTGGTGGGTATGATAGGTTAGGTTGGAACAAAAGAATGTATGGTGCTAAGCATTTTATCTATTTGCAAGAACTAAAGTGTCTTATCTGAAAATATTCAACATTGTGGTTTGTGCATTTGGATGGATAATCTAGATACTATCTTAGACCTATGTAAATATAGGTCTAAAATCGTAGAAAGGAGAGAAAAAGTCTCCTCGTGAGATTTTGAAGCAATAAAATGTAAAAACTAAGTTCTATGACAACATCAAGACAATGGTTGCTTCTTTTCACTTCACTTCACAGGCTCTTTCATTCCTCGTCTATCCAAATTGCCAAGGCTGACATATTTCTTTAGTTTTGGTGAAGTAAGATTTCTTTATGCTTTTGGATTGGATTTTGAAGAGTTAGTATCTATCACTACTTTATTAGATCAACTTGGTGACACGAGGTACACATGTTGACCTTTTGATCTTGTGCATGTTGTAGCATAGAAAATACCCTATAATTTACAAGTGTATCTTTTTATTGAACCTTTTCTTGTTTGTAATTTGTAAGATTTTCATTTGGTGAATAAAATGAAAGCAAATGATACCATTCATTATTTCTCATATTTTTAGACTTCAAATCATAAATTATTAGTAGAAACACAAATTCATGGAAATGCAATCAAGACTTCAATGAAACCATAGCCAACCCCCACTCAATCACACCCTCCTAGGCCTCTAGAAACCATTTCCCCAAATGACACAAACACTTGACACCATTAAAACACAATGGTCACACATCACATTCACTTTCCAATGCACATCATAAACCAAGATCTCACAAATGCAACATATGGTCTGATGCACTAATAATGGGTCTTAAAAAATGCAACATTAATTCCAATCATGGTCAATCATCCAACAAACATAAAGTGAATCTATCTCAACAATGCAGAACAATATTATTCTAACTACTAGTAACAATTACTAATATGATCAAATGATATAAGTGTCCATGAGTATCAATATTTTAACTAATAATTCTCAAGACTTATTTTAATTTCATTTAATTAAAATAATTGCGAACAACATGCAAATGAATACAAATTAAACACAACAATTATTTACACTATTTACACTTATGTAGATTTCATTTATAATCTAAACAATTTTATAAATACTATTAAATATAACTATATAAGCAAGGCTAAAAGCCTATAATATTAGAATGCTATAAATATCTTACACTAGTTAGAATCACAAGATACAAAACCCGAAGCTACAATGAAAGAACCTTGTTCTAAGTTTAGCTTGAGAGGAAAGAAATATAGAAAAACAAAACATATCTATAGATCTAATATCTTCATCAAATCTACCACACTTTTAACCACATGAATATGATAGGATCAGCACAAAATGAATTTGTTGAGAAGGCTTTAGAAGCTACCAACAATGCAAAATGTGAAAGCATAGACAGGGCACATAGACTGATTGGTAGAATGCCTCAAAGAGAGTCATGTGATGGAAAGCAATGATCATAGGATATGCACAAAATGAATTTGTTGAAAAATCTCAAAAGAAACTAGTTTGAAAATATAGAGTTATTGGTTGCGCAACTAATTGTTTTAACAGAGACGAAATGGGTGAGAGGTAGACAGTCACAAAATATTCATATCTCAAAAATGACAAACTGGGTATGACTAATTTTCGGATATGATTTAGATATTCAGGTCATGCACCATATATAAAACAATTAGAAAAACTCAGTTCTTAAAATAAAGTTATGGCTAACGCAACAGATTGCTAAAACAGAGACGAAATGGGTGAGAGGTAGACAGTCACAAAATATTCATATCTCAAAAATAAGAAACTAGGTATCACTAATTTTTTGATACGATTTAGGTATTCAAGTTGTACACCATGTTTAAAACAATTAGAGAAACCCAGTTTGTAAAAATAAAGTCATGGCTAACACAGTAGACTACTAAAACAGAGACAAAATGGGTGAGAGGTAGATAGTCAAAAAATATTCATATCTCAAAAATGAAAAACTGGGTATGGCTGATCTTCGGATATAATTTAGATATCCAAGTCATACACCATATATAAAAAATTAAAGAAACCCAGTTTGCAAAAATAAGGTTAGGGCTAACGCAATAGACCGGGTTTAGAAAATGTAGAAGAAAATTCACAGAATATTTCACTAAATCTAATGCAACAATAAATCAGTTTCATATCTCAGTCCATACTTGGAATATTGCTTCAATCACATCTTCACAAATTTCCTAGCTCGCATCCATTTTTCCCCAAGTCTGTTTTTCTGGAAACTATGGTTTATGGTGCCAAAAGAAAAATGAAAACTTCCTGAGAGAGAGAGAGAGAGATCCCCAAAACATAAAACATATCCTCCATTTGAAATGCACGCTCCTCCTCAAATTATGTCTTGAGATATCAAAAATAAAGTTGAGCATGCATAACTACCCCCATAATTTCTTCTAGAAGATTCTCTTTTTTTTACTTTTTTACAATTTGCTATTTTTAACCAAACAATAATATTATTGTTTGTTGTAATGGGACCTTATGTCATCTCCGTTCAACAGTTTCCATTGGGATTAAGGCACGCTCAGACCAGTCAATTCAAGTGGAGTTGATGCCTCATACCTACAACCTACAGCAACCAAAAAATGGTCGAACATATAGATGTATATATAATCATACAATCAAACACACCGTGAAAGGAAATCGCAGCATAGCAGGGTACTCCGCATGAGTAATGCGACACTATTCCTCTCACAAACACATGTCAAACAAGTAACCACATCATGCATAATAATTAGTATATGATTGACTAGATAAGAAACATCATCAGATAATCATGTGATGCACATAATAAGATTGATCAACATAATCAATTAAGTCCATAAAGTTGTCATACCATATTCATAACTTAAGTAAATATCAGTGTTGCAACAAAGATTATCAATAAAACATACTAACTGTCATATGAAACAACATGAGGATAATCAGGAATGTCACCAACATGAATGTAGTATCTACCAACATCATATAACATACAACATCAACTGTCTGACATACCCTAAATATTCCTATTATTTTACCTTCACTTTTATGCTCCTTAGCTAGACCACCTGCACATCCAAGGTGAGAATGGAGGGGCACTACACCCACCTTAAAGTGATCGCTCCTGCTTTTCGGTAGTAATCACATTTAAGGTAAGGTTGAAAACACATGAGGGAACAAGAGCTTTCGCAAAGCCCATGCCCCAAAGTGAGACATGCTTACAATTGCCGAATTATTCCCAACAATCACAATAGAAACACATCAATATCATTTGTTAAGAACCATTAATCAACAATATGCATGTGTACGAATGATCACGGAGATCAAAACAAACTTCAGTTAGAGAATCTAAGCTCAAATAACAACCAAATCAATATAGAAATAAGGCAACATGTCTTTCAAACAAACTACGGCTATACTTACGAATTTGGAACCGAGTATAGCCGTGAGGTTATACTTCAGTTATCTCATAACCGAGTGTAACTACAAGGTGAGACAAAAGCATTCCAAAGTGCATAGCAACATATTTAGAGTATTGCAAAGGTTTGTTACAACAATTTCATAACACAATACATGATCACATCATGACGCAAAGTGATTCTACTAGTCAAACGTCAATAAAAAATTATCCCTCTCTTCATATATGGACTAGGTCCATTTTCTTGTTTTCTTGTTTTAGGGATACACGATCCTTATCAGAAGTGTATATTTGTTGTCATCATCCGTTGACTAATAGAGCCACAAATACAATAGAAGAATGAAATCATGAAAAATGAGAGAGGAGACAAAAGTGACATAGGACCACAACGTGGAAGGATGCCCCCAAATTACCCTCCACAACATTATGCCCCCAAGGCACCACAAACAACAATTGCAACAAGAGAAGTGTACAAGAATAGAGAAACAAATAGAAGGAATGTCACAGCATACGCGGTCCCCTTGTATCCTTCACCTTACAAGAGTATCAAGGGTCATCCAAGGAGACCTAAACAAACATTTAACACCACACATGAGAACACAACACAACAACATATATATACCTAAGAGGAGGCCAAACTTACGAGCATCTTGGAGAGTTGCTCCATCAAATGTGGTGGAATGGGTGAGAAATTCATACCTGTAGTCGCATGGTGCTTGATTCACAAGATTTTGTATGTTTGAAATCTTTTGATGCTTGTGGGGAGGTGAATCATTACCTTTTCGATAGACTTTGATGACTCGTGCATTGTTCTTTTTCTTTCTTTATTTAAGCATTCTCCTACATGGATAACTTTTTCAGGTTATCCTTCTCCATCAAGACGTCAACAATCTTTTTATTAAGTAAAGTACTGCGGTCGAGGAGATTAGAGGAGGATGATGATTTCGTGGGATCTTTGTTAGATGCCAAGGTATCATTTGATGAATAAGTGTTTCTCTCAAAATATGCTTCTACATTTAAACAATAGGAAAAACCACGATTGTAATGATAACGGGGCCAATTGTCATAAGCTCCCATGAATTCGGCTAATGTTTCATATGTTGAAAAAGTATCTAATGGGACATTTCCTAGTGGATAGTCTATGTCTATCATCTTAGGATATATTGAATTGATTGTTGGACTTGTTGATATTGTGTTAACATTAAGAGTAGGATGATGGTAAGCTTTGGTAGGCTTCAAATGATAGTATCTAATACTAGCTGAAGAGCTATGTGTAACAACTTCTAAGGGTACTTTGATTCCTTGTTGTTTTATGCCACAACCATTACCTACGTAGTTACAATTTTTGTAAAGGATTTGAAATCCATGACCATAGAGAGACACCATCTCTTTATAAGAAGGCGAGGCCTCATATGTCTCATATTTTGTAGTGTAAATAAGAGTATTGTCTTTATTTGTTACTAAAGAGACTTTAGGTTCCTTAGTATTTCCAAAGATTTTTTGGATGAGATCGAGGCAACTTTTGATGTTTCAGGGTTAGCAAGTTTATATTACCCCATAAAGCCATGAGTAAAATCTAATGAACCCCAATCGTCACCAAGAAGTGCATTCGATGGTGATTTAGAATCTTGCACAACATTATCTGTGGCAAGATGTATTTATGAATCAACTTTTAAGTTATCGAGAGGTTTCTAAATGATAGCTTATTTTTGCACCTCAGCTTGTAAACAACTTTCCAGATTCGGGTCCACTTCAATGGTTTGAAGTTTATTTGCACAAATAAACTTTATTGATCAATGAAGGGTAGACGAAACTACCCCCATGGCATGAATCCATAGTCTACCAAGAATGATATTATATGAAAGTGCACTCGGCATGACATGGATAAGGGTAGATAATGTCATAGATCTAGCCTTTACGATCAAAGTTATGGTACCCAGTGATTGTCTACCAATGTTATCAAAGCCACGAATGTTAAGTTTATCCGATTTTATTAAAGATGTGTGAATCTTGATTTTATGTAGCAAATCAATGCCAAAAACATTGAGACCCGATCCATTGTCAATCATAGTTCACTTTATCAACTTTTTATTTATTATGACAAGATTACAAGAGGGTCATATTGGTTTTGAACTTCAACTGATGGTAATTCGTGTTGTTGAAACAAAATATCTATTTTTGTTGCATGCATATAGTCTAACAGAGTTGCTACATCATTTGGCTTAACAACAGGTGGTACAATCACCTTTTGTAAAGCTTCTTGGAGCATTATGTGGTATGAAAGAGATGTTTGTATGAGTTCCCATAGAGAGATCTTAGCGGGAGTAGCACAAAGCTGCTTAACAAGGTCATAATCTCGACCAACATTATGAGTAAGACAAGGTGGTTGAGGAAGCATAGGTTGAGAAGTTGGTAAAGTGATCGAAATGTTTGACTGTTGTTTACTTTGTTTATTATTTCATGTATTGTATGTGTGAGCAACCACATTGTAGTTGGGTTGTTGTGACACATTTTGATACACTTTGATTTTGACTTGTTATATGCTTAGCGTAGTTATAAATGTAATGAAGAGGTCGAGAAGAATTCAGAAGACCTCTTATAGTGAGCACCGGTTTCATTTTTTCTTGAGGCACATGTGAGAACGCAGGTGGACAACTATTTTTGGTTTCACAGGGTGTTCTTGAGATCTTGGAACATAAATTGTGTTTACTAATCTTTGAAGGAACGATGGTTTTGGAGTCGCAGTGGAATGTTCCATAGAGATAAATTCATAAAGGGCTTCATCTAGCATATCAGAATCATCACTACTAAATGACTCATCATATGCATGAAAGTTTTGTAAAAAGAGATCAAACATTGTGACATATTCTACTTTATCCAAGGCTTGAAATTCACAATGTCCAATTGTAAAAAGTATGAATTTTGGAATCAAGGATATGAAATGATGCAAGATTACTATGAAAAATCAAATTTCATGAATGTTTGATGCAACTAATGCATGAGAATTTTTAAAACCCTAATGCAAAATTTTACCAAAATGCAAGCTTTTTGAAGGCCTAAATATGCACCTTTTTCAAAATTATGCAAGATTTTCAAATGAATATTGATAAATATGTAATAAATCAATGCAAGATCTTATTTGAATAGTCAATAAGATGTAAATGCTTGAAGGTACTTGTTCACAAAAATGTTTAGTATGAAAAAGGATAATGACAATAACTAGAATATGAACTAGATCAAACTCTTTTCAATATAACATTCAAGGAAAAGGTTGAGCCAAATCACTACCAAATGAAGGAGAACTTAGCTACTGACATTGAACTCCTATATATTATGGATAAGATTTAACTTAGTCTTTTTCTCAAAACCCTAGGATAACAATGCATTAAAACCCTATTTTTACAAAGATTTGCTTATAATGGAGAATATACGACAGAAACCCAGAAACTGATTGCACAGGGATAATCAAGGGAATGATAAAACCTATCTCCAAAAAGAAGAGGTATCAGAGGACCTCGGTGGTACCACCCATGTCTTGACTGAAGGAATTAGCCGAAGGTGCAAATTGGAAAGTTGCTTTGAATGTTGTCTTGATGCCAAATCCAAAGCCAGAAAAGGTAGAAGGACAAAGGCGGTTCCAACCACTTCCTTGATGAGGGAATATCCTGAAACTGTCTTCAAATCCTGAAACCTTGATCTATATTTAGTCTTCCTATAGCTCTGTATTTTCTAAATCTCACTCCTGTAACCTGCACATAAGAAGATAAAAGAGGGTTTGGGGGTTATGGTGTTTAGGGGCTTGCCTCGGTCAAATCCTAGAATAGCATTCAAGCTTCCCAACACCATTTGATTAATAGAGAGTGCTTACCCTCATGGGGCATAGGATGATTCAAACAATGATAATGTGATGATTGAAATGATGAGAAACAAACAATGATATCACCTATGTGATGCGCCCTTAGAATGATGAAGATCCTTCAACTCCTAAGGAAGGATAGATGATAGCTTCATATCTGCAACAACACACAAATATGCTCTATAATCACAATGACTACTCTTGATGCTCTTTACTTCAAATTTTCAAGTTAGCTATCTCCATCTAGGCTAATAATGAACTCAAAAACACACTTATATATGCTCTCCCCCTTACAATTGACAATTCAAACCAAAAGAGGCAACAAGGAGAAACCTCTAGAGAGGTGTAAGGCCGACATACATTTGAATTTGATCCAACCTAAAGGGAGGGACCTGGGCAGTACCACCTTGGTCCTTCAGCCCTGTTTATGTCTAGGATAAGCAAAATCAAGTGGTCCACATTCAAATTCCATCTTGATGTCAGGCAATTCTACATCGGGAGAAACGTTTTGAATATATAATGCAATTAAGGGACCTAGGAGCCAAACAAGGAGGTAAAAAGACATGTGGGCACTTTTTACTCCCTAACAAGTCCAAGGGTCTTATTTGGAAACTTTTCATTTTAGGTCTTATGGGTCTTACCATGGGTTATCCTCTAATTTACTCCTTGATTGGCTACCAAATCTACTAATAAGTTCCCCTTTCTTTTCTTCTAATATGATCAAAAGAGATATCTTAAAAAAATTTCACTAGTTCCTTAGCCTCTAAAAGAAGAGTATCCAACATACATGAGATGTAACTTTGCTTCTTCATATAATTAATAATGATCTCATAATCTCCCTCCACTCTAAGATGCTTCCAATTCTATTTCATAGTTGTCCTGAGGCCCCACAGCATGGCCCTTTCCTAAACCACATTGTACATGAAAGGAAAAAAGAATATAACTTTGCTCATGCTCTTTCTAGGAAGCCTACTCTATTTCTACTTCTACTAGTTCTACTAATTAGAAGATCTCTGTTATGGCAGAATAAGTTAAAAATGCATTTTCTACTGATCTCTTAGATGGGGATGTGAGACAAGATTGATTTGTAGTAGCATATGGTCTCATTCTCTATAAAAATAGAATCTTCCTAGTTCTTGAATCCTGAATGAAGGAGAAGATTTTAAGGGGTTTTCATGATGCATCGTTAGAAAAACACATAAGATTATACAAGATCTATAGGAAAATTAGGGAAAGGTTTTCATGGAAGGGCCTAAAGAAGGATGTTCTCAATCACTTTATGGAGGGGCTAACTATGTATGCACAATTCTTTTTCATTCCTTCATATTTCAAAGCACATTGGGTGGTAGATTTCTTATTCAGAGATGTTTAGGCCAATGGATTACATAAAAATATCGTTAGTGATAAAGATAGTAGATTTTTTAGATCCTTTTTGTAAGAATTATTTTATTTGGCTGGGATAAAACTCACTCTTTCCACAAGATATCATCGACAAATAGATGGACAAGTAGAAATAGTGAATAATTAGGTTGAAGGCTACTTGAGAAACTATGATACAACACTACCCACCACATGTCCATCAGTATATCTCCATCCATTGTATTTTATGGTTATGATGCATTAACCTTCACTAATTCAATATTCATAGATATCCCGGTGTCAATAGATAGTGACTTAGTGAAGTATAATTATGACATATTGAGATCACTCAAAGAACACCTCCAACAAGTTCAGAATCAACAAAAATATATATGCAAATCAAAACTGCATAGATAGGTCATTTAAAGTGGGAGATATGACCTTCCTCTAAGATTGCAAACCTTATATGCAAACCCCCATCAAAATTAGTGGAATTGAAAATCTCAAACAATGCTTCGATTTCCCTTACAAGATCTTGAGAAGAGTTGGTGAAGTTGCATCTGAGTTGAATTACTAGAATATAGTAGGATTCATAATTTTGTCCATGTGTCTCACCTCACGAGATCCCTTGGACAACATATCACACTACTGGTGGATTTTCCACCATTGGATGATGACCCTACCATCATAGAAATCACAAGAGCATCATCCAATATTGAAAAGAGAGTAAACAATAAGGTGGTAGGGAAAATCACACAAGCCCTATTGAATCCCCATGATCACATTTGCACTTATTACATTTATCGAACTTAGCAAGGGAGAGGGATTTCAACTAAATCTTCCACATCAAACATCCTCATAATAAATAGAATCATCAACCTTGGCATAAAGAGAAAGTTTGACCTTAAGTACCTTTGCTATCATTCAAGCCTCTGTGCATGCAACTTGTTGTTCCTTCAGTATGCGAAAATACTCGAGGTAGCAATTGAAGAAAGACAAGTCATGCAAATTTTGGAAATATTGATAGAAATATGAAGAAATATTTCCCCACACATTTACTAATCTAGGATGATGAAAATTCAATTAAAAGAAGGTACAAAACCAAAGAGTAAAAGATCATATGTATTAAACCCTAACATGAAGACAAGAGTCAAAGCAAAGTTGGATGATATGTTGCAACTGATATAATCAAGTACATAGAAGATGCTAAATGGATTGGCCCTATGGTTGTGCAACATAAGAAAAAAGTGAGATGAGGATTTGCATTGACTTTAGGGAACTAAATAAGGCTTGTATCCATGATTCCATAGATTTCTTAGTCTTATGGATGTCATTAAAAGATTTCATTTTATTTCATTTCAATTGAAGGGCGCCTTCACCTTTCCATACACATGTCCCCATGTTCTCTCCATTAGTTTCTCTATAACCATTGCTTTATTTTCTCTTATATTGTCCTTAGTAATATTTGGGCATTATACTCATGGGATCAACCCTGTAATTATAGACTTGGCCCTTTCATATTCAAATTTTGGCCAACTTCTACCTATTCAATTACACAATATTCAATTTGCTAATGTATGAATCCCAACATTTCAAAAAAAACCAAAATATGAATCACTTAAGAAGGTTCAAAATTTAAAATACACATTGGGTTATGACTTGCACGTGTGACACCATTCAAAAATTGATTTATATTCACTATTTTTGTATTCTCATGCTTGGAGACATGTCAATAAATAAAAGTTGATTACATATAAATTCCCATTGTTTATAGCATAGACTGGAATTAGTTTTCAATTTAAAATATCATTAACACTTGTAAGGAGTGGGTTCATGTGCAAGTTGAAACACACACTGTGTATTTCAACCTGCAATTTTCTTCATCAACAATCTACTATGTAAAGTATTTGTTCTTTTAATGTACAAATCCTAACATTTAAGAGAGAAAAATATAAACAACAACAATGATAAGCGTGAAAGCAAGAAGATGAGTGTAGATTTCGTGGAAGTGTTCCGCATATGGAAAATTTCGGTTGGAACAAGAGCTCGAGCCTAAATAGGTTCCCATTTAGAAACGGGCACCCGTTATGAAATGGATGCTAGTAAATGGAATGGGTACGTACCCATTTGAAAACAGGTACTCATTTTTGAAAAGTATATATATTTTTTTAAAAATAGGCATGTGGCTTCATTTTAACAGCCATAGGCCGTGAAACAGTAGGAGAGGAGATACCAAGAATGGGTACCCACATCACCTGACCCCACCACCTACCTCCAAAACGTCCTCACCTCCTCCAGATCGGCTATCAGCTGTCCCAAGTTGGTTGCCCATAATTTTCTATTGTTTTTCATTGTTTTTTGTTTTGTTTTTCTTGCTTTTTATTATTTTTCACAATCCTAAATTATAAATGTTAAACCCTAAACTAAAAATACTAAACCCTAATTCATAAACTGTAAACCCTAATTCATAAACACTAAACCCTATTTCATAAACTACCTAGGTCTTATAGAACTTCTAGGGTTTCTTTTATATAAGCTTAACAATAAATCTTTAGCAATGATATTTCAAAATCATTTGAAATTTCTATATAGACCTCAAGAACTACTTATACACTATAGCCATGTTCTTAGTCTTCATGGATTTCAATGTTCATGATGAGTCATATAGTCCTAAAACCATTTGTAAAACTCTTTTCATGAGGGCTTAGAACATACAAACACCTTCTATATATTAAATTTGATGGACACTTGTATAAGAATATAAAATTTAGACAGTTGTCATAGGTTAGTCCTATGGGTTAAAGAGTCAGGGAGCTATGAGAATGCCCACATTCATATGACATAAGGTATAATAGAAACTTATCAAGTTTTAAGGATTGTCATACCTACCACTAAGAATGTCAAAGTTACCCTAGGAAAACAACTAACTCATATCACTTCATAACATTTTATCAAGTTTAAGGATTGTCATAACAACCACTAAGAATGTCAAATTTACCCTAGGAAAACAACTAACTCATGTCACTTGATAACCTCGAGGGTTGTTATCTAAGGTCAATTAGGATCACTTAACAAATGTCAAGACCCAAATCATCTAATAGGATTGTCATTAGGATGGGGAACAAAGAAGATAGTCATAACATGATAAGGTAGTTACCAAGGTCCTAACAAAGTTCATTGCACCATAATCTAAATCTTAACACTGCCTCAACATTTATATGACCTAGAAGGACTGTCACATCTAGCAAATCTAATCTCTTGTCCTTGCTATGGACTATTATGCATTATCATCCAAAGTGGTTGTCACTAGAAGAACAGGACCATAGGACTACCACAATAAGGATATCGTTGTGTTGCTCACAACAAGAGAGGACAATCATCCAAAACTAAGAAGAGAAGAAAATTAACAATTAAGAGACTATCATTAACGGTTGTCATGAGCATGTTAATGGACAATTAGTTTTCATATTAGTCATAACACTATCCTATTATTTACACAAAAGAAGATATAGCAATGAGAGGATAGTCATTGGAAAACCTATCTCAGTCCTAGAGTCAAGCACAGTCCCATCACACCACTAGATCTACCCCTTCCAAGGGACAAGCATTTCAACCATACAATCGAAAGAAAATGATATGTATCCTACAAACACAATCATTTGGTCATGTTGTAATCCTCTCTCCAAACTATGCAGGATCAGAATGGTGTTTGGATGAGCTCCACTTGGTGTCTGGTAGGTGAAATCAGCAGGTGAGACTACTCCTTAGATAGTGCAAGACGACTGAACGGATCTCACCCATTCATTTTATTCCTTGTTTTTCTCACTCTTTCACCATTTCTTGACATGCGTTGTTCTCCTTCCAGCTATTTTTTTGGTGGGTACTCTCCTGAGGTGCCAAAATGGCTAGAAATGTTGTCTCGTGCCATAAAAAAATCACGCTAGAAAATTTTCTAAACTCGTCGATTGTTCTCACGCCGGGGAAAATACCGTGTCAGAAAAATAAATATAGGGAATGTAATTTTTTGGTATGTGTTTTGGAACACAAAAGAGAGTGATATATTTTGCAAAGCTCCATTAAGAATGTTTTGGGAATTTTGTACTGCAGTATTGTATTGGTACATTCTCCTTATTAAAAACTCCCTTAATATTATCACCTAAAATTTTGAATTTGGATTAGTTACTTTCCACCTACATTAAATGTTATCAATAACTATGTAATAGAACTAATAGCATTTAAAATCATTTTAGACATGCAAATGATGATTAATTATCACCTTTGCAATTAGAAGTGTTTATGTTGACACTAGAGTTTGCAACACTCATAGCCTTATAGCAACTAAAAAGGTTTCACAAAACAAAGAGAACTAGAGACAACTAAAATCATTATCATAAATAAAACATAAATTAAAATAAAATAAAAACATTAATATATCATCACCATGAATGGTCATGTCCTTTGTGAGAACTCCAATTCCTTTTGAGAGATGAGTATCACAATTCATTGAAGTCTTGATTGTATTTCCATGAATTTGGGTTTCTACTAATAATTTATGATTCGAAGTCTAAAAATATGAGAAATAATGAATTGTATCATTGGCTTTCATTTTATTCACCAAATGAAAATCTTACAAATTACAAACAAGAAAAGGTTCAATAAAAGATACACTTGCAAATTATAGGGTATTTTCTATGCTACAGCACGCACAAAACCAAAAGGTCAACATGTATACCTCGTGTCACCAAGTTGATCTAATAAAGTAGTGATAGATACTAACTCTTCAAAATCCAATCCAAAAGCATAAAGAAATCTTGCTTCACCAAAACTAAAGAAATATGTTAGCCTTGGCAATTCAGATAAAGACAAGAGGAATGAAAGAGCCTCTAAAGTGAAGTGAAATGAAGCAACCATTGCCTTGAAGTTGTCATAGAACTTAGTTTTTACATTTTATTGCTTCACAATTTCCCGAGGAGACTTTTTCTCTCCTTTCTATCATTTTAGACCTATATTTACATGGGTCTAAGATAGTGTCTAGATTATCAATCCAAATGCACAAACCACAATGTTGAATATTTTCAGATAAGACACTCTAGTTCTTGCAAATAGATAAAATGCTTATCACCATACATTCTTGTGTTCCAACCTAACCTATTATACCTACAAAAATCTCTATATCAAAAAACACACAAAAAAAAAATGTTATGCTAGTCAACAAAGGCAACTCAAGTGAGATGAATCATGAACAATATCAAAGGGAAACAATTGTAAGCAATTGTAAAGGTGACTGGTTCCTAAATATTCAGTACAATTTACACTTGGATTGAATCCAAAGGGGATTATATAAAATCAAATATTAGACATAATTTTCATTAGTTGGAAAATCATCAAAACATGTATTACATAGATAATGTAACAATGATTAAAAAAAATCCAATCAATCCATGCGAGCTTCAACAAATTGGCTCAAAACTTTTACTGAAAATTTAAATTTAAAGGAAGTTTATACATAATGTTTACTGATTGGACTATTGATTTGGGACAAAGATTACCAAAACAATCCCTATTTAGGGATGAAGAGACCCTAAACTTTCCCGTGGCCAGAACCCATATTGAAGTTGTAGGTTAAGATTCTTTAAGAACTGAATTGAGCATAGAGTGGTATGCCATCTACTTAATATTTTGAAAATGTAGGCTTAGGGCTCAAATGCTAACCCGTGCTTATAATGACACCCAAATCCAAAGGTTGGGGTTAAATTCTCCAGGAAGGGATCCAACCAACTTAGGGCTCAAACACAAACCCACTAACTGTGTCAACCATCGTCTCGGAAAACAAACAAAAGAAAACACAAACACAGCTGCAAAGCAAACAGTAGACAGAACTACAATGTTCTATATGATATCAATATTTGCCAGGATAAATTTTTGAACCTTGGTAGGAATGTGCTAGATGATTAAAACTTTTAACAGTTACAATTACGTAATTAGCTATTTATAAAATATGGGTGATAATAACACCCATCTGACATTGTCATATACAGAAGATGGCTCTAAGAAGTCCACCAAAATTCCTGCAGTCCTAGACTACATACAAAACAAGCACCGTGTTAATACATGTTGCATGCATTGCAGTCAAAATTGAATACCTTCATCTTTCATGATCCAAATATTACCTGTGATAGAGAGACCAACAACATAACCAAATCATACAACACAGGGACCTCCAGAGGTTCATCCAAGTTGGCTATCAATATTAACTACTGAAAATCTGATTCAGTCACAGTAAAATATACTTGATAGGAACATTGTTGTAATGTGGGTGTGCGATGCATATACAAAAACGAGGAAAGGCAAAGAACCCACGTCTCCAACCTCCCTTCCATGGAGGGTCAGAAAATTTAGTGCAAGTGACCATATTTTTAGCTAGTCTTAAAATATAGAAATTTAAGCAAATTTTCTGACAAAACAAAACCTGATTTAACAAGATTGAAATGTCGGACGCATGAGTTTGAGATTGAGACATATTCCACCGCATGAGCGTGAAGGTCATTTGTTGAAGGCATTGCTCTCATTAAAGGGCAACGAAGGAATAGGAGCAGCGTGGGGCCGTGGATATGTCGTGTTTCAAAACCGTAACGCCATCGATCTGCAGCCTTCATTTCTGCTACGACATTCGCGGCCATTCGATGATGGCGAAACACTTTCAAAACACTGACATATCCACCGCACTCCAATAGGTATAACATCAAGTTTGCAACGATAGCTTTTCCCTCTGCCATCAAAACCTAACCCTAATGCTACCGTCCCCTCCTTCCTCTTCTCCACTCGCTCATCACGCACAAAACCTAACCCTAACCTCCACATATATATATATACACGTGGACACACTTAATACATTTGTATTTTTTTATTTGTTTTGGTTTTCTATGCGATATATGTATACATATAATATAATTAATATTGTATCATACATCTACATACATTTTTGTTGTGTATTTGTTTATTTTTCTGTTTGTTGTTTTCTATTCTTTTTGTAGGGTGCACTCCTCTCACACACATATGTATATCTATATATATTTATGTATTGGTTCTTTATAGACTTAATACTTATATTAATAAATACTAGTATAGGTGTGTATTTTTAGTTTCTGCCAAAGAAACTATAGGCGAGGCCTGTTCCTAACTAGGTATTAATAATTCTTGAGAATTAAATATATTTTTCTATTTAAAAAATATTTACCTATTGCTATTGTATAGATGCAAATGTTTTAACAAAACATATTTGAAAAATTATTTTTATTCAATCTAATTGGCAGAAAACTTTCACCCAATAAGGGCAATTATTGCGGATCATCAACGTTTAAATTATAAAGTTTTGTATGAATATTGGAAATAATTTCATGCATTGCTTTCATTTTCTCAAAAATTGTGCAAATATAACATATGCGTTAAACTCCTTAGGCAACCATTCTTCATATTTTTTTATGTTCTTGATACCCAAACATTGCAGAATCTAAGGCCATGACTATTTTCAAATGAATTTGTTTTGTTTATAGGCTGCTATTCCACTTGAAGTTGTGCAAATATTGTTGGCAAAAAAGTCAGCGTCCCCCTTCGGGATTCGTGACATGGCTTAACCACCTCCCATTGGTCTTTATCTGGGATGGTAGCGATTTCCTAAGAGGTGCGCCTTTTGGGAGAAACGGCCAGCTCAACTCCCTACAAACGTGAATATAACATTCTTCAGAAATGATGCAAGCTAGAAGGGGCTCTAACTTGCTTTTGGGCGCCTTTTGGGAGAAACGGCCAGGCCAGCTCAACTCCCTACAAACGTGAATATAACATTCTTCAGAAATGATGCAAGCTAGAAGGGGCTCTAACTTGCTTTTGGGCGCCTTTTGGGAGAAACGGCCAGCTCAACTCCCTACAAACGTGAATATAACATTCTTCAGAAATGATGCAAGCTAGAAGGGGCTCTAACTTGTTTTTAATGCAATAAAGTTAGGTCTAAAATGAAAAAACCCATGGAGCTTGACCAAATAAGAGGAAAAAAGTATGCTCATATCTGTCATTACGTTATCTACCATCTTTTCAGATAATGCATTTAGGGCATATGTTTATCGGGCTTCATGCCTATAATACTTATTTTTTCTTCTATTTTACTTAATGGAATTCTAATTCTAGCTATTCTTCCATGCATAGAAGGATTTTCCTTTCATGTTTCCTTTAGATTCTAATGGGATGAGAATATTATTTTTTGGCCTCTGCCTATGTTTCTACCAAACTTTGTATGTATCATATTGTTTTCTGGAAACACATTTCTTATTGGTGTTTATTCCATTTCTAAAGTTTTTTCTGGATGTTTTCTCTAGCTCTGAGATGAGCTAAAAGGAACTATTACCATTAACAAAACTGATAATATACACATCATTTTGTTTTATGGATATCTTTATATTTTTTTAATTTTCTCCGACACTCAATAGTAATTCAAGTTGGCTTTTTGCTATTCTTGTTGAATGCAAAAATCTAGTAAGCCAAGCTAGCAACTCTATTTGTAGAAATGGTCTATATTTTGAAGCTATTTTATCATTCTACTATTTCTTTTAGAGGCATTTTTAAAAAGATCGTGAAATTTCTATTAGTTAAATCTAAGCCAACTATTTTTTGACGTTTATTTAAAAATGTACCCTAACGTAACTATTGTTAATATGTCCATAAAATGTACAAACTTTTAAAATTTATTTAAAATCAGGTTTTTCTTTTACCCTAACCTATAATGCACAATCTAAATAGCTAATATTTTCACATTTACTTTAAACTTAAGTTTTACCCTAACCTGTAATGCACAAACTGAATAGCTAATTTATTCAAATTTATTTTCGAGTTACAGCTTTAAACCTAGTAACATAAATATGGTTGAATTATGAATAAAATGCAAAATCGAAACCACTATCTATTTCACATTTACTTTAAAATTTTACCCTAAGGCCCATATTTCTAAATTGCCAATAAAATGAACAAATTGTAGAGATGATATTTTAACATTTACCTTTAAATTTTTGTTCTAAATTTTTATCTTCCAAGTAAATATTATTAAATTATCCATAAAATGCAAAATCTAAACCACTATGTATTTCTCATTTACTTTAAAATTTTACCTTACTATAAATATTCCCAAATTTTCATCAATAAAATTTTACCCAAATATAAATATTTCAAAAATTTCAATAAAATATACAAACTAAATAGATAATCTTTTCACATTTACTTTTAATTATAATTTTAATCCCAAAAAATAAATTTAATTAAATTATTAACAAAATGTAGAACCTAAACCACTATTTTTTTAATTATCTATAAATGTACAACCTGAACATCTGATCTTTAAGCTTTACTTTAAAATTACAGTTTTAACCCTAACATAAAAACACGTTAAACTTTTTTCATATTTTCTTTTTCATCTTACCCTAACACAAATATTGTTAAATTAACCATAAAATGCACAATCTAAACATATTTATTTAAAAATTTCCAAAACTACAATTTGAGTCATTTTGTGAAAATTATGGTATTAAGGTGCAAAGAACAGTTCCTTATACTCTTCAACAAAATGGGGGGGATGAACAAATGAATAGAACTATTTTAGAAATGGGGTTTGGTTGTTTCTTGTGCTGCATATATTGTGAATAGAATTCCCACTAAAGCCCTCCCAAATATCACCCCTGAAGAAGCTTGGAGTGGTAGAAAGCCCCACATTAGGTATTTTAAAGTATTTGCATGCATTGCTTGGGCACACGTTCTTGATGAAAAGAGGAAAAAGTTAGAACCAAAGAGTCATAAGTGTTTGTTTGTGGGTTATAGTGAAGAATCAAAGGCTTATAGGTTATATGATTTGACAACAAGAAAGGTCTTTGTTAGTAGAGATGTAAAGTTTGATGAGCTTTCGCAACTTATTCCCACTTCCTCTCACTCTACAATAGCAAATGTTTCTAATTTTTCAGATATTTTAGAAAGAAATGAAGCCAATATTGATGAGGATGAAGTGAGCACTACTGATGATGATAATACTATTGAAAATGAAACTACTAATGCTTGTAATCAGCCATTTTTTGCATGTAGTGATGATGAAGAAGGTGACATTTCAGCTAGACAAAAGACAAGGAGTGTTGAAGAAATATATAGACAAGGCTCAAAGATCCAAGGAGGGAATGGTAGTGCTCTCATGGCCAAAGTATTACAAGTAAATGACCCAATCTCATATGAGCAAGCTAGATGAAAGAAAGAATGGGAGAAATCCATAAAAGAGGAATATGATGCATTGATAGAGAATAACACTTGGGAACTTGTACCCCGTCCCCAAGGTAAGAATGTTATTGGTTGCAAATGGGTTTACAAAACAAAATTTAAATCAGATGGTGCTATAGAAAAATTCAAGGCTAGATTGGTTGCTAAGGGGATCAATCAAAAAGAGGGTGTTGATTATGAAGAAACATTTTCTCCTGTCATTAAAGTGAATATAGTTAGAATTATTCTTTCTTTGGCTACAATTCTTGGGTGACATATTCATCAAATGGATGTCAAAAAAACTTTCTTAAATGAAGATTTATATGAAGAAATATATATGGATCAACCACCAAGTTTTGTAGATCAGCAACATCCTAATCTTGTTTGCAGATTATAGAAGTCACTTAATAGTCTTAAACAAGCGCCACGAGCATGGAACGAGAAGATTGACAGGTATTTTCAGCTTCATGTATTTAAGAGATGTAAGTCAGATCCAAATCTTTATGTGAAAAAAGTTCAAGATGATATTCTTCTTGTTGCAATTTATGTAGATGATTTACTCATTGCTGGACCGAATATTGCATTAATCAATGATTTAAAAATAGATCTTAAGAGGACATTTCATATGAGTGATTTGGGTGAACTAAACTATTTTCTTGGATTACAAGTTTGTAGATTACATGATGGATTGTTCATCTCACAGTCAAAATATGCTTTGAACCTTTTAGAAAAGTTTGACATGCTTGAATGCAAGCCAGCATCTACCTCATTTCAATTTAGAGTCAAGCTTACTAAAGAATGTACTTCCAAGAGTGTAGATGCCACTTTATATAGACAGCTTGTTGGTAGCTTGGTTTATTTAACTCATACTAGACCAGATATTTATTTTGCAGTCAATCTAGTATCTAGATTTATGCAGGCACCTAAACAAAGTCATTGGTTGGCTGCTAAGAGAATTTTACGATACATCCATGGAACCATACACTTTGGAATCTACTATGGCTATAAGTTTTCAATTTCTTTGGTTGGATTTACCAACTCAGATTGGGGTGGTGATATAGATGATCAAAAATCTACTGGTGGTTATGTTTTCAATCTTGGATCAGGCCCTATTACATGGAGCAGCAAAAAAACAAACAACTACATCATTACCTTCATGTGTAGCAGAATATAGAGAAGCAAAAGAAGTAGGCAAGGAAGTAGTTTGGATTCAGAATCTTCTATTTGAGATTGGTTTTCTATAAATTTCAGCCGGCACTGTGTATTGTGACAATCAAAGTACCATACAAGTTGCCAACAATCCAGTTTTTCATGCTAAAACAAAGCATATTGAGATTGATGTTCACTACATTCAGGATCTTGTTTAAGCATCTATTGTCAATCTTCAATTTTGTCCAAGTGAAGAACAAGTAGCTGATATATTCACTAAGAGTATGATTGAAGCCAAATTCTTAAAATTAAGAGGAATGTTTGGTATGTTAGAGGTGAACATTAAGATGGGATAGTAGTATAATGTTCCCCTCCTTTGTATTTGCCCTCTCCTTTATATTCTCTTTGTATTATTCTAGCCAATCTTAAGGGGGGATGTTAGGGATAGTTAAGATTGTCTAGAAAAGGACAAAATATTTCTAGAAGTCTTCCAAAAAATATTCCAGGTTATCTAGAAAGGAAGAAGCTTCCAGCTTTTTTAGAAAAGAACTTTCCAAGGAGAAGCTTCCAACTATTCTAGAAAGGAACATTATAGGATTTTAGAGTTATCTAGAAAGCCAGAAGCTTCCAGGCTCCAAAGCTTATGTAGCTATGTATATGTGATTAGAGACAGTTGCTGGATATAGCATTTTAGATGTAATGCAAGCTAGATAAATATATTTCTAAGTTATCTAACTCTGTTTTGCCCTGTTTTCTCTTAGTCTATTATTGTTGCTCTATTTTTTATTGTCTTGGGGCTGTTTTTTACATGGAAATCCAGAATTTATTTATTGCTAGAAGAGAATGGTATCAAGGAATATGTGACCACTATTGTACCTGTACCTACAGATGCAACACAGCGCTTAGCATATAAGAAGGAAGATGCCAAGGCGAGGAGGATGATTCTTAATGGTGTTAAGGATCATATTCTTTCGCATATTGTAGAGTTATATACAGAGAAGACAATGTGGGACGCCATTGTAAATCTGTACCAGAATGCTACCATTAACCGGAAGCTGATTCTCAGAGAAAAGTTAAGGAATACCCTGATGAACAAGTGAGAAGACGTTACAAGTTACCTCACCAGGCTTAGACTTGTTAAGGATGAGTTGACAGCTATTGGAGATAAACCAAATGATGACAAGCTAGTACGAATAGCCCTGAATGGGTTTACTAAGCAGTGGGATGTCTTTATTCAAGTTATTAATGGACGAGACACCTTACCGAGTTGGGATTGACTATGGAGTGACTTCAGTTAGGAGAAGCTTAGACTAAGTCTTGTCAGTGGAACTAGCAGTAATAGTTAGAAAAGTGATTTGGAATAGGAAAACGTTACCCTAGCAGGAAAAGCGAAAGTGAAGAAGGGGTCTGGCAAAGGATCAAATCCAAAAAGTGAGAAGAAGAAAGACTTATCTAAGATCAAATGCTATGGCTGTCACGAGTTTGGCCACTATGTTAGTGATTGCCCACAAAGGAAGAAAAATGAAAAGAAAGGGAAGAAGGAGAGGGCAACTTTAGCAAATGTAGATGAGCTTTTTAGTATAATGAAGGATGAGTTTGCGCTCATAGCTTGCCTAACTAGCTCAACCTCACAGGGTGTTTGGTATAAATAACAGTGGGGCATCATTTCATATGACAGGAGTTAGGGAGTACTTCTCCAGCTACAAGGAGGATAAAATCAAATTCCCGATTCAGATGGGGAACTAGTCCAAGTGCAATCCAGTTGGGAGAAGGACTGTTCTATTTCAGAGGGAGAATGGCAAGCCTATTTCCATTCATGATGTGTTAAATGTGCCAGGCTTGGGCATGAATCTAATTTCCATATCTATCCTTCAGGATAAAGGCTACAATGTACTCTTTAGAGGGGCACATGTGTTAATCAAGCATAAGGATTGGAAATCACCCATAGCTATTGGAGTTAGGAGCAGCCAACTTTATAGGTTGCAATTTGATACTCCTAATGCACTAGTGAGTAGCAGTAATCCTAGAGATCAAGAAGAGCTATGGCATAGGAGGATGGGCCATATAGATCATAGAGCATTTAAATTGCTTCATGAGATAGTGACAGGTGTTCCAGAGGTGAGCACAAAGCATGATGATGTATGTCAGGGATGTGTGTTGGGGAAGTTTGCGAAAGCAGCTTTTCCAAGGAGTGACACCAGATCCAAGGGGGTTCTTGATCTAGTAAATTTAGATATATGTGGACCAATGTCAATGAAGTCTCTCAGAGGATACGAGTACTCTGTTACTTTTAATGATGATTTCTCCAGGAAGACCTAAATATACTTCTTGAAGACCAAGGATGAGGTCTTCAGTCACTTCCAGGAGTTCAAAGCTCTTGTGGAGAATTCGACAGGTAGGAAGGCAAAGGTTCTTCGGTCAGACAATGGAGGTGAGTACAAAGGGAAAGAGTTCTAGGAGTTCTGTACCAGGGAAGGAATCAAGAGAGAGTGGATTGTTCCTTACAACCCACAGTAGAATGGGGTTGCTGAGAGGGAGAATTATTCTCTATCGGAGGTAGCAAGGGCTATGTTGTATGACCAAGATATGCCACGTATTAGGCAAGATGACACCAGAGGAGGTATTCTCAAGGAAGAAGCCAGATGTCAGTCACTTCAGGATATTTGGGAGTTTGGCATTTTGTCACATTCCAGGGCCTACACATTCCAAGTTAGATCAAATTGCAGAGAGAGGGTACTTTGTGGGGTACAGTGAGACCTCAAAGGCATATCAATTATTTATTCCAGGGACCAGGAGGATTATAGTTAGGCGTGATGTCAAATTCGTGGAGGACAAGGCATATAGGAGGTCCAGAGATTTGCCAGCAGATGATCAGAATGAGCAGCCAAAAGAAGCTCCAAGGATTGTTCAACCAAAATAGGGGCAGCGAAGCACCAGTACATTTACTAGTACAAGCACAGGCTTAGGTGTTTAGAGTTCACAGAGTATGGAGCAACAGATACAACAAATCCAAGAGATGCATCAAGAAGATATGGAGTTTGGTATTTCATCCTCTATAGTTGACAGGAGGAACCATGAGGTTTAATAGACACATAGGGATACTCAGGAGTTTGTGGGAGCTCCTAGGATGAGTAGTAGATAGCAGAAACAACCAGCCAGGTATAATGACTGTGGCATTGGTTATTCAGTTGGTAGATAACGAGCCTTCCAACTATCAGGAGACTATACAGTAACAGGTGTGGCAAGATGTGATGGTTGAGGAATATACCTCAATAGTGCAGAAGGATGTGTGGGAGGTTGTACCTAGACCGACAGATAGGGCAGTGGTTGGATCACATTGGATCTATAAGATTAAGCATGGTGCAGATGGTAGCATCAAGAAATACAAGACAAGGTTCGTGGCCAAGGGGTTCTCTCAGAAGGAGGGAATAGACTATGAGAAGACATTCACTCCAGTTGCCAGGTATACTTCTATACGAGCCGTAATCTCACTTGCAGCACATATGGGATGGCAGATCCATCAAATGGATGTCAAGACGGCATTTCTTAATGGTGAATTGGTAGAGGAGGTATACATAGAACAACCAGAGGGCTTTGTAACACACAGCAGTGAAACCCACGTGTGCAAATTGAAGAGAGCTTTGTATGGACTCAAGCAGGCTCCCAGGGCATGGTATGTGCGCATTGATAGATACTGCATTGAAATCTTGAAGAGGTTTGAGAATATTGCTAGAGCTCTGCCAGTAAGAGGCAAGCAGTTTATGTATCTCTTGACTTGTTGAAAATTAATAAAATTCCTCATCTCCAGTACTGGTTTTCCCTTCGAGGTTTTTCCAGGGACAATTTGTCCAAAATATTGTGTTCATTATTTTACATATTTTATTTTTCTATCTCTGTGATTATTTGTGAAGTTGCAGCTGTATTATTTTTCAATATTTGCTCTGAATTAATTTTTGGAGGTCAAAAAATCTATATAAGATAGGAGATTAATCATCAATAGCTACAATAGAATTTTCACAGAATTGTCCATAGAAATACGAGATTTGAATGACAATTTTTATATTTGCATTTACTTTTTAGTAAAGTTGTACCCCTAACATGTAATTTGGAGTTGTTTCAGGAGGAGCCAACATGGCTTTGTGATAGCCCTCGCAAGGTGAATTCGATAGCTGTATGAGGCACATTGGGATGGGAACTCCCGTAGAAGATCCAGTCCTTGCAAATCCTCCTGCACTGTTTTTTATTGTTTGATTCTAGAATATATTTTAATAATACATTCTCATTTTACACTTGATTGTGCGGTCTATAAAAGAATTTATAATGCATATATTCAAACTAAGATTACCCTATGCAGTGCCTATGGTTATGGCAGAAATCTAACATTAAATGTAGAATCCAAGTTTTTCAATTTTTAGTATTCAATGCAAATATTACAACACTGTCAACTCTAACTTAAACCCAAAAATTAACAAATTTCTAGATTATTATAAAGTTATTATATTATCAACATTGTTGCTAAAACTAAGCAAACACAACAAATTAAAACACAACTATTTATGAACATTTTGGTAGAAACTTCGCTACTTTGCAGCTCTTGTTATTAGATTTGTTTTATTTTTGTGTTATATAGTACTTATAATTTAATTGATATTATATTATATCAATATTGTAAGTTTGTGATATTGTATTATATATCCACATATACATTTTTGTTGTGTAATTGATTATTTTTGTGTTTGTTGTTTTCTTTTTCTTTTGTAGGGGGCACTCCTCATATATATATATATATATATATATATATATATATATATATATATATGTGTGTGTGTGTGTGTGTGTGTGTGTGTGTGTGTGTGTGTGTGTGTGTGCTTTGGTACATGTATAGACTTAATACTTATATTAATACATATTAGTATAGGTGTGTGTATTTTTAGATTTGTTTTGTTTTATGTGTTGTATATGTATGTACTTATAATAATATAATTGATATTGTATTATATATCATTTGATTTATTTTTGTTGTTATATCTAGGTTTATATGTGTGGGGGCATTTTTTGTCTACGCCTGATTAAAATTTTTGTTCTTATTTCATGGGGTTCTCCTTTTTATAGGTTTGGTTTTACCTAATGCAATAGATAGGGGTCTTATCTTTTTGTTGAAGCCAATCAAAATATATATTGCCCACCCCGGCTGCTAGTATAGTTGTTGTCTGTCACTCACTGTACTGCCTTTTGGTATGTATCGCCCCCTTCCCCCAGAACTCTAGATTCCAAAGATCCACCAGCTAAGAAACTTGATTCTACACTGCTGCTGAGTCGTCGGACTCCTCCCCCAATTCTGGTTGTGGATTGCATCAGGGAAATTCTGCCTGAGCTAGGCAGATAGATAGACTCCTTTCACGCTGCTAAGAAAGAGCAGGGAACAAAATTATTAGACCCATATATAGTAGTAGGGTAGCACTCTAGGTACTTAAAGTCCACCCACTACCAACCAACACACATCATCTGGCTGGGTCTTGCCGGTATCAACAACTGGATCGATCCCATGGAAATGGGAACAGCAACTCGCTATGGCTCTTGGTCCAAATAATGTCTGCCCGTATTCATCCATATCCATACACGGTTGCACGCGACAAGATGGGAACATAGTCCTAGACTGAAGTGAATAGATCAGATCGAGAGGTCATTCTGTCCCTTGTCCCCAATGGGAAGAAGATGGGTAATCCATTTACAATGTTACTCTGATCTGACCCAGCTGGCAAGCAATCCCAATCCGCTTTCGGCAAAGGAAGGAGATAGCACTTTGTTTGCTTCTCCACCAAGCACGGGAGTCTGGGGATTGCTGTAGGTTGGTGGCCACTCGAGGAAACTCTGATTCGATCCGCTGGTTGGGAGGCACCTACCTTATCCCAATCGCAAGGAGAGGTTCACCATGATCTTTCTAGGTAAGGAACCTGGGCGAGGCATTCATGCGCTCAACCTCTCCACTGTGAGATTGAGGCCTATCTACAATACGAGAGATCGAGGGCTTCCTCGACTTCCTAAAGTCAATCAAGTTCCCCGACTGGCTGAGTACCCCTAGAGCCCTCTCCCTATCACCCTGTCTATAGCTATTATAGAGAGGTGGGGGGTGCCCCCTACTATGGATAGGGTTGATAGTTGCCCTCACTAACCCCCCTACTATGGATAGGCTGCCTCCACCTCTGCCTCTAAAGAAGTACGGTAGGGGTAGGGGGTGGGGGGTCGAGTGATGAGAATTGGATTGTTCCGTCGAGAATTGGCTCCATACGCCCAACTCTTCGTGCCTTCCTATCTCCATACTTTTGCATCTCTTCATCTTACCAGATTTGCAAAAGACTCATGTGATAGACTCTCATCATTAGAGAAGTTGATCCAGAATCCATATTCCACTTCGTTTTGCATCCTATGTAGAGTAGATCATTCAGCACTTGCGGCATGAACCAATTTTTTACCCATCGACCCTAGTATCATAGGCGACCGAATGGCTGTCCCCTAGTTACTAGACCAACCTGCTATGATAATTCCATAAACACCTATGTCCAGATCTGATGATACCATACCATAATCAAAAGGTACAACGGCTCGAGCAACCGAATTGGGTATAGATGTCACCACTGGAGCCAGTCTAGAGAGAGATAAATTGGCACTACTTGGTGGAATAGGTTCTTCTATAGCTAATTTTAAACCATCTCCTAGAGCTTTTAAGAATTTGAATGATCCAACTACATTGGGACCCTTTTGATGTTGCACGAAAGCAATTACTTTACATTTGGCTGACACTGAGAAGGCTACTCCTAGTGGAAGTGGTATGATCATTCCAGGTATTTCTGCTAGAATAGCAATGTACGTTTGTGATTTCCTAATCACTAAGGGGTGATCATGCATGAAACGATGTCGACCCAAAGAATGGGACCTATTCTTGAGGGGAAAGGTGATTTCTAAAAGTCAACCCGTCCCCCACTGCTATAGATGCAGGTGGGCTATAGCGGGCTTAGCCAAATTATTTCGCCTCTTCAAGGTCGGGCCGACCACTATGGATAGGGCATCGATCCCTCTCCTTCATCCCACCCACGTTAAGAGAGAGGTTGGTGATTTGAGTGCCCCGATGGATCCAAATGTTAGCCCCATGCTTTTGAACCAGCATGGGGAAAGCCCCAACTAAACTATAATTGGGGTGGGTGGGAGGAGGAGAGGTATAAGGCTTAATCGACCCCTAAAAGCACTATATATCATGGGTTGGACCCAGTCATTTTTATTGCTGGCTGAGGAAGCTGCCCCCCTAATGAAAAATGGGGTGGGTGGGAGGGCTGCCGAGAAACCATTATAGCAAGGGAGGTTAAGTCCGAGGCACCATAGGTGGGAGATATAGGGTGGGAGGCTATGCGGGTGGGTGGGAAACGGCCCCTACGGGAATATATATTATTATGGGAGGATGCCTATGCAGGTGGGTGGGAAACAATAGTTGGGTGGGAGGCCGTAGCCCCCCACAATAATCAGGTGTGGGTGGGAGGCCCAGGGGGGCCCTTACTTCCCACCCACCCGGGTGCCCGGTTAAATTGTTGGCGAACCCCATAATCTTTACTTCGTTCAGAAGAGTGTCTCACCTCGACCGAAAAGATGCCTCCCACCCCCTCTCTATAGCCTATGCCCCCCACCCGTCCCCTGTCACTGGAAGGGTGGGGGGCTCGAGGGTTTCACGACAAACCCTCGGCATAGGGGTGGGTGGGAGGAGATAGTTGGGGGGTAGATTAATATAAGGTGGGTGGTTAAGTTGTTGCCAAACCCCTGGGAGGTTCCGACGATTCTATATGTAACATGCCAACTACCCCCCACCCACCCGTATAACCCCCCACCCATCCCCACACACGGCGTATAATTGATTGGGTTTACCAAGTTTATCCAGCATCAGAGTTAGATTGAGAGCCCCGGTCCTCTTCGGTCTAGGTATAGATCTATAAAGGCCCTGTAGGGGCAGAGGTAGTAGTGTGGATCAAGATCCATACCCCTTTCATATTGATATCAAGTAGGAGATTCACCAAGGTTTACCTTAACCCTTTGTTCTCAGTCCATTTCCTCCGTCGCTACTGGATGTGTACCAGTCCGGGGAGCCAAGTTGTGTTCATTTGTGCTCCCGCACTGGATAGGGGGTGTTTGGCGATGTGTAGACATTGTCTGCTAATCGCCCTCATGATTCCTTCCTTATGCTTAATTCTGATCCGACCCCATCTACCCCTCCCGCTGCTCCTTCCCCCTCCCTACAATCTATTTATACCACAATAATAGCCACCCCTTTAAGTTTTAGGGTCGGGGCCCCCAACCCGAGCTATAATGGTTTCTTGGGGACCCCCCCACCATACATAGTTGGGGTTAGGTGGGAGGCCCCTAAATGCCCCCCACCCCAAGCTATAATTGTTCTTAGAGGTGGGTGGGAGATATAGTTCCAGAAAAAAAATGAGCCCCCCACCCAGCCCAGGCGAAGAGTAGGGGCCCCCCACTCGGCCCCTTTGGCAGGGGGATATATAGGGTGGGAGGAATAATATAAAAGGAGGCCTTGGGTTGGTTGGGAGATTCAAGTTTGAGGGGCCTACCTTGAGCTAGTTAGTGTTAGCTACTTCCTTTAGGTCTAGCTCGGGAGCAGAAGCAGAAGCAAGGGAGCCCCGGGACCCGCCATTGATTGAAGTATACCCTAACCACTTGCATGTCTTGCGGTAGCTAGATCCTATGCTCTAACTATTGGGGTGACTATTCAAGCTGCACAGGGGGACCCCATGAGAGGATTTACCCTTCAGCCAGTCGATAGGGAATACCCCGGCCCATAGCATTTGTGTTCTCCGTTTGATGACCCCGAGACCTGACGAGTCCACCACTCGAGCGCACCAAAGACAAAGGTGGTCGGTTGACCCCATAGCAATTTCAGGAGCGTTGTGGCCTATTTACCACCTAGATAAACCCCCATCCAATCAAGATACCCGGCCAGTTTGGTTGAAGTTCCAGTACAAAGTTCTATCCAAATACACCACATACATGGGAGAGAAGCCCGCAGCATACCTTCTTTGCTCAGTCTGTATCCAGGTGACCCAAGGATGGAGGGGCCTTGAACCAGTAGTTGTTTCCCCAGTTTGTATAGCAGTGTTTCATCCCCCTGTTCCAGCCCCACATCTAGTAGTGGAGTGGGGAGCATCAAAAGTGATTTATCTAGTTAAAGAACTAGTTTCCATTCGGAAGCAGGACCCGGGAGCATATCTAGATGCAGGGACAGGGCATAGGCAGGGATAGAGGTAGTAGGAATAGATAAAGGTGGCCTTCACTTTTGCATAGTTTCATATCCAATTCTGGAGCTGAAGGAAGCAATAGCAAGGGCACTCCCATGAGGGGTATGGACAATGGCCAAAGCAGCAGTAGTTTTTGGGTAGCGATCTGAGGCGGCAGAGGCATAATCTATAGTGATGGAGGGGGCAGATATATTTAATCAGGATAGGAACCCAGAAGTTGACCTCATTTACTCAGCAGTGGAGGTGGAGGCAGGAGTAATGGGAAATGGTGGGGGGAACAGTAGCACAACCAATAGCTGCGGGGGCAGAGGCTCCTCAAGCAACGGAGCCATATGAAACAGTGATTAAGGCTATGGGAGCGGGGGTCATAGTGGGATAACGGATGGCATTGAGAGTAAAGGCCAAAGCATCAGAGGTGGAGGGAGAAGCATAGATAGTGGTTGGAGATTGAGTCATGGGTCTACCCAACTGAGTTCTAGTTCCCACTACGAAGATAGCGAAGGAATTATATAAAAGAGGGGGTTGACCGACCTCGTTTCTCTAAATTATTCAGTTAACCCAGTGCCAGTTACAGATCAGGACTCAGTATATCAAGATCTAGCTGATCAAGTTGACCTAGTCGACCAGTTGACTGAGTTTATTTTATGTGAGCAGTTGATCCAGCATGAGTAGTTCCACCATCATGGGCAAGGGGAGCATCAGTAGCATCATATCTAGTCAGAGATGGAGATTCAACAATATATAGAAAGGGCTTCTTCTATATTTTATTCTGATTCGGTTGATCCAGTCCAGAAGTTGATGGAGCTGTTGATGGTTGAACAGTCAAAGATATGCCAAGGGAGCACACCTACTTATTCCATGGAGACAATCCACCCACTCTGGGAACCCTTGGAAGAGAGGTCTGGGGAACCATGTGGGCGGGCTAGGCAGGGATGGGATGCTGCATTGATGGAGGGATTCATGCTGGGGGAGCGCACTAGCGATGTGATGGTAGGCGAAACACATTGGGATGATCCAAGCTAGGCAAAGGCAAGCTCCTAAACACCACAACCCCCAACAGCACTCCTTGTGATTGTAAGTTACAAGTATTGGATTTCGTAGACTGGAGTTACAGAGGAAGGTTGTAGAAGATGAGGATTTTAGATCTCTGAAGAAAAGTATTACCTGGACAAGCATTCTAGTGCTAGTGTCCTCTAAGGTTACAGACATAGAAATCATTGTGACAATGACAATCAGCATCTGAAGAAGTCCCAACATCCTTAAAATACCCTACCTTGGACAAGGGCACTAGTGCCAGTGTCCTCCGCATCTTCTGTGATAGAAACAGACAGACAATGATCATAAGTGTTGAGAGAAGTCCTGAATTCCCTGAAGAAAACACCACATTGGACTAGGGCATGAGTGTTAGTGTCCCTAAATATTTCGTATCATTAACTTCAAAAAATGGTGAGTAACTAATCCTTGTCTACTGTCTTGGTCTGCGATCATTTGTCGTAGTTTATCCATTTGCTTCTGATTTTGCATAATTAGGGTTTTGAGCATATTTGGGCATTGAAGTAATACTTTAATTGATGTTTTTTGAGTTTCCATGATGTTACGAGTGACACCCAACCTGTAGGTGAATCCTCTTACATAAGGTGTGATTCAACTTGGTTGAAATGTCCTTGAATGTTTGTAGTAAAAGGAGGATTTAACCCACACATCCATTGAAATTGAAAACCCCTCCTTTTTACTCCTAAAAAAACCCTTTGCTAGATTCTATGGAAATTTTTCTTGGATCCAGCAACTTACTATGAAACCCTTCCTTTTAGATCTCAGCTCTATCCTAATTATGGGCATCTGCAAAGGAAATGCCCTCGCTTCACTAAGGCATCAGCTGCAACTAATGCTTCTTCCAACTCTAGTCCTAAGAATGATAAAGGGAAGGCTCCTTTTGTTGTTGGGGTTGCAGACAAGGAGGGATTTACTCTAGTTAAGCCACGTAATAGGGGAAGAGGTCTTAAGAGAACCCTCAAGGATAGAGAAATTAATGGGGTCTTTAATCAGTTTGATGCTTTGGAGGACTTAGTTCATGAGGAGGGAATTCTAGTGGAGATACCTTTTGGGGTTGGGTCTTTGGGGGTAGCCTTGTTGGAGGAAAAAGAAAATGATACTGTAAATTTTCCTCTGGTGGGTGTGCAGGATGGTCAATTGGCTATGGAGTTATCCTCCTGGTTACCGATTGTTTTAGAATCAAATGAGGCTTTAGTTATGAAAGATGTGGGTGCTCTAACTGATCCAACTCCTTCACAGGTGAAGGAGGCTTTGGATGTAGGTGTTACATTGTAAAATGTCCCCCTAGGACTTTTACCTCCTAAGTTTAGTTCCTAGGTCCTTTAGATTTAATCATGCATGTTCATTTTAACTCCTGATGCAAAATCCCTGGAAACCCATGTCAAATGGGGCTAAGGGGACATTGTTGAACTTGATTTTGCTTGAAAATGGGGCCTAGGGCTTGGGCACTCATGGCCTAGCCCTGCCTTATTTGGTTGGGACCTAAATTTTAAATGTCGGTTATGTGATCGTTAAAAGGTTTAGTTGCCGACATAAGTTTGAATTATGAAATCTGTAGCGAGAATGCATATATAAGCATGTTTAGGGTTTCATTTGCAAACTAGAAGCTGATTATGAACTTTTGGTGAACTTATGATTTTAGAGAATTCAAATCATTCATTGTTGCAGAGCATACTTGTCTTGTTATTGTGTTTGTTATGCGGATTTGGCTTTATCTTCTCATGTGTTGAAGGATTTTCATCTACATGCGAGCTACACCTCCGAGGTTATATCTATTTGTGTTAAATCAATCATTTATCAATTTGTTTTTTCGTCTATCTCGTAGGGATACACAATCTTTATGCCATTCTGGGGCTTGACTGAGGCAAGCTCCTAAACACCACAACCCCCAACCCCATTCCTTATGATTGCAGCTAACAAGTGTCATATTTTTTGGAGTGGAGTTGCAAGAGGCTGTGACAGAGTGTGGAGATTCTGTATCAGAAGGAAAATGCAATGCCTGGGCTTAGGCACCTGCCCTGAAGCCCTCCAGATTTGTAGACCTAAAAACCTCTGCGACAGTGGTGAAGAGTAGTGAACATTTTCTAGAAATCCTTGAAGAAGTCACCACCTTGGGCTTGGGCACCTACTCTTTAGACCCTGACATTTCCAAATCTTGAATATCAAAACCTAATATATATCTACTCTGAATATTACATCTCTATGTGCGAGCATTTGTTGGGATTCATCCGTTTATTTATGATTTTACATAATTAGGGTTTTAAGCATAATCGAGCATTAAATTAATACATTAATCAACAATTTCTTAATTTCCCTATCATTACAAGTGACAACCAACCTGTAGGTGAATGCTCTTGCAAAATTTGTGATTCAACTTAGTTAAATGTCCTTGAATGTTAGTGGTGAAAGGAGGATATAATCAAACAATCAATCAATCCCATCTTCCCTCTTTTCTTACTAAACATTTTGGTGAACCTGTGTTTTCTGAGCATTGCATCTTGTTGACTATTATACATTAGACTTGCATTCATACATATTGTTTTACATCATTTTACATCTATAGATCTTGAAAATTTTTGAAAAAAATTTCATTCTAAGGCTCGCATTAGGTCATAATTTGCATTAATTTCATTACATTTCGTCAAATCTCTAATTTTTACATCAAATATGATATAAATTACATAAATTCATAATACTACAATCTTTGCATTGCATTTTCATGTTAAAATTGCCAGGATTTGATTGAAATTTTGTATTTTTCTCATAACCTAGGGATTTCAAAAACTAGGGTTTGTACCTAAAATCTTGTTTCAAATTTTACTACTCATATTAGGCACTCATTCAAATCTAATTTTGTTTGTAGTGTTGCATTCTTGTGTGTTTTTGCATTCATATCTCAAAAATTTGCACTTACATTTAGCTAATTTCAACAAAAACTAGCATTTTCACTCAATCATCCTTAAAATTACACTTGCATTGAGCATTGCAGGACTTTAAAATCATTTTCAGATCTGAGCTGAGTTTTTTTGCATAAGCCTCCTCTTAATAATAGTGTAGGAAATTGTTCTTCTACCTTATCTTCCTTATAGGATTTATGGGTCTAATAAATTCAATTTCCCATTTGTGAAAAGGTGTTTGTACTAATATAGGAAATGGTGGCATATCATCTAATGTGGTGGGACTTCATATCCTCTAAGACACATCACCCATCCTCACATATTAACTTGTCATCCTTGAACAATTTGGGCCACCATAATCCTGCCAACATCACTTTAATATTGTTCGCTCATTGGAGTTATGCCCTTCTAATATCCCCTCACGGGCATATCTTAAGATGTTTTCCCATTCATGTTGAAGCACTACTCTCCTTATAATATCACCTCTTCCTATAATATGTAATTCTCCTTCAATTAAGATGTATGATAGTGACCACTGCAATAGTTTATTCCTTTCATTTTTGGAGATGATCTCTAGGAATTGGCCTATGGATAGTAACTGTGCTACTTCAGTGAGCTCCTCTAGTACTACATTTACTCTAAATAAATTTAAGCTACTCAATTCATCATCAAACTCCTAAAGAGTAACACCATCTACAAATTTTCCCTGTATCACTAGCGTATTCATCAAGTATTTTAATTGCTTGTGGTTGGTAAAGAAATTTTTTAGTGCATAAACCTTTGTTAGAGCCTTTGTTGTTGCATAATTCATTAAGAAATACTAGAGTTGGAGCCTTTGTTATCTAATTTTTAAGTGTATCAAATTCCTCCTAGAGTTGTTCTATCCATTGAAATGTTTTATAGTTTTCTGACTATTCAAGAGGTGGTAGATACAAAATTATTTCTACCTTCAATGGGTCTACCATCAAGCCTTGCCTACATATAATGTGACCATGAAATGTTCCAAATGGTATCACAAATAAACATTTCTTAAGATTGGATGAGATTTAAAAGCTTTTGTATCTTTCTAATATCGTGTGGAGTACTTGTACGTGATCTTTAATCAGTCTGTACTAAATACTACAAGTGCATTTTTCAAGCCAAATGGCATCACCTTGTACATAAAAGACCTCCATTTGGTTACAAATGTTGTTTTAGGTTGATCTTCTTCTTGAAGCCATTGGTGAACGATTAGTTCTCCTCAATTTTTTTCCAGCTTCTTATGTTAAATTGAAGACCAAATTCCTTGTATTAAACTCAATAAACTAACATTGGGGGTGATTTTGTTGAAAAATTATTGCTCAAACCAAGAGCTGATGTTAAAGAGTTACGCCTAGTATGTAACATAAGGAACCCTAAAGTCAATAATATCATACAGATGAACACTCATTTTCATTTTTTATTTATGCCTGTAAAAATATCATACATGACGTCCCTCCATTGATGCATTAAATACTGCTCCTTCAATGCGCTGCTCTTTATTTTCTTGACTTTTGTATTCATTTTTTTATCCCTTTTTTTTGCACTCTTATTATTTTTTATTGCTTCTTGTAGAGTAACGATCTTCTTGATATTTTTGTCCAAGAAAGATAAGGGGCTGAGCACCACCAAGGGTTTTCAATGTTTAGTTAGACTTCCCTTTTGCTCAAAAGGAATGGGGAAGGTCTACATGCAAGCTTCTATTAGGTATTTTAGGTTTGAGTACTTACTTTTTTAAAACTCAACATTTTGGTTCACTAAGACTGGGATTAATATAAAGCTAAGAGCTTGGCTTCAATTTAAACTTATTGGTAAATTTCAAGAGGAATGATTGGCGATAAAGATGATCATAAAGAATCTTAAAGGGTCAACCTATATCTAAGCAACCTTAGACTCCTTAGATAAAAATCAAAAAGAGCATGTCACTCACTAATGCATGGTGGAACAAAATGAAGAATGCAAATTTTGTTTTTTCTTTATTCAAATTTTGTACTTTTTTATAGATTTTTTGGATTTTGACATTTTATGATTTTATGGTTAAGTCTTCACCTTCCATTGTGCATAAGAGGTAAGCATCATTTTTTACATCTTCCTTAACTGCGTGTGGACTTATATAATTTGGTCTAAACTTCACTTGGAAGTATTTGCAAGGACACACAAAGACTTGGTATAAAAATGTCTTTGAACTCAGTGAGAAGTTTTGTGCACTGATATATTTCATTGTTTGATAATTTGCCCCTAGCCTTGTCATTTTTTGTTCTTGTAAAGTTTCATCAGTTTTGAAATTTTGTGGGGCAATTTGAATTGATGATGACATTTAATCATCTTCTATTCACATTTTCCATATGTGGGGTTGGTCATATTGCCACACGATTCTCTTTACCTGCATGTGGACTTTACTATTCCATGGATTTCATATTTCACCAACCATATGTATGCCTTGGCTATGGCGACCACCAAGGGTTGCACATCGGCACCCCACCTTGTCAGCACCAAGTTGAAGTAAACAAAGTGAGGCAAAGTTGTGGAAGTTTGGATGCTTAATAATCGTATACCAATGCATCAAGAGATTTGTCCATGTCACCAATATTATATTTTTTATCTTTATTTCCATTTCTTAACACAAACTAACTTCGTGTTGTCATAAATATATACCTTTCAAACAAGAGCAAGCATGCCTTTATGATATAATTCCAATAATTTTTTATTCTAATGTGTAGGAACAAAAAAAAAACAAGAAAAAAACTCATTGGAGGCTCATTTGGCAGAAGCAAAGGAAATTGGGGATCACATTCCAAATAAAATTTAAGTTGTTACAAAACATGTTTTCAATTGATTATAAACAAATATGTAAAACAAGCATTTCATATGCATTTCAAAACTATATTTCAAAATTTTAAATTAAATAGCACTTTGGGACATTTGTTTCTTACAATTATTAAAATAATATAACAAATAAAAGTAATACTATAAAAATAATATTCTATACACCAAAAAAAAAAAAAAAAATTAATGCACGTATTTTAAATATTACTTTATAAAATAAAAATAATGTATCTTCTATGCACAAATTGAATTATACTATGTAACATTGTAATTGCATATAATATTCTATTGGCCTAACCCTTGCACCTTCAATTGGTTGAGTCAAACAATTTTCTTATGACAATTATCCATTCAAAGGTGCCCTTAAAATACTATGACATATCTTAGTATAAGTAAAATTATATATAAACCAAATATAAAATTTGACAGTTTGTCCAAAATCTCTCCTTTCATGTGATACATCTTTTTAAAATGTTGATTGTAATTTACAGAACAAATGCCTTAATAGAACCATACGACCATCAAATTTAAGCCTTGGGCCTAACAATTGCACCTCCTTTGGTTGCAAGTGCTAGTAATACTATTATTGATATATGGTTAGGACTAAGAAGTAGGATTTCATGTACTCTGTCATTTCTTTTTTAAGGGATTACTCCAATTGTGGTGAGTTTCTATTTTAATATTGGAAAAAATCTAATTTGAGAGTGCTTCTGGATTCAACTATGTATGTTTTTGTTTCAACGTTTTGAATCATACTCAATGATCCGTTATCAGGAAGAGGAGAGTTGAAGATTAGATGGTAGAATTGAGCTTTATAAAGCAGTTAGAGTAAGAAATGAATGAAAAATGAAGGGCATGAGGTGAGGAGAGAAAAATAAAAATAAAACAAAAAACAAGAGAGGAGAAAGATACGAGAAAATTAGTGATAAAAACAGGGCATTGGAGCAACCATACAAACACACAAACCAACAAAAGCTAAAATTTTAAAATTACTAATACTAATACAAGTACAAATATATAAATACATACAGAAGCACATGTAAATGCATATAAGAAAATATTTAATTTAAACCTATAAATACATATATCCCCACACCCCAAGTATAATATACTATATTAAAAAGACAAATAAATGGAAAAAATACAAACAACTAAATAAAACAAACCTTTAGTAGGCATGAGTTTTCCACAATCCATGAATTAAGTATAGAGAGTGCTTCTGGATTAAACTGTGTATGCTTTTGCAAAACAAACCTTTGTAAAACAATTAAAGTCAAGACCTAAATATACATAAAATAATAAGGGATGAGGAAAAAAGGCGCAAACACATTTATATACATGAACAACCAAATGTATAAAATTTGCAAACAAGTGAAAGAAGCAAACAAGAAAACAAAAAGATAAGACCCCTATCTATTGCATTAGGCAAAACCAAACCTATAAAAAGGAGAACGCCAGGACTAAGACATAAACAAAAAAATGCCCACACACATATTAACCTAGACATAACAACAAAAATAAATCAGATGATATATAATACAAATAGAAAAATAAACAAATACACAACAAAAATGTATGTAGATATATGATACAATATTAATTATATTATATGTATAAATATATTGTATAGAAAGCCAAAACAAATAAAAATATACAAGTGTAGGTATATATATATAAATTTATGTATGAAGTGTATACAAATACCTATACCTATATATAAATGTAAGTAACGGTGTGTATATATATGTGTGTGGAGGTTAGGGTTAGGTTTTGTGCGTGATGAGCGAGTGAAGAAGAGGAAGGAGGTGAGGGTGGCAAAGGGAAGGTTAGGGTTAGGTTTTGATGGCAGAGGGAAAAGCTATCGTTGCAAGCTTGACGTTATACCTATTGCAGGGCCAAACATTTTTACAAGCAGCGGAGTGCGGTGGATATGTCAGTGTTTCGAAAGTGTTACGCCATCATCTGCAACAAACAGAATGGCCGCGAATGTCGTAGCAGAAATGGAGGCTGCAGATCGATGGCGTTACGCTTTTGAAACAGGACATATCCACGGCCCCACGCTGCTCCTATTCCTTCGTTGCCCTTTAATGAGAGCAATGCCTTCAACAAATGACCTTCACGCTCATGCGGTGGAATATGTCTCAATCTCAAATTGATTCGTCCAACACTTCAATCTTGTTAAATCAGGTTTTGTTTTGTCAGAAAATTTGCTTAAATTTCTATATTTTAAGACTAGCTGAAAATGTGGTCACTTGCACTAAATTTTCTGACCCTCCATGGAAGGTATGTTGGAGAGGTGGGTTCTTTGCCTTTTTTCGTTTTTGTATATGCATCACACACCCACATTACAACAATGTTCCTATCTAGTATGTTTTATTGTATATGCATCACACACCCACATTACAACAATGTTCCTATCTAGTATGTTTTACTGTGACTGAATCAGATTTTCAGTTGTTAATATTGATAGCCAACTTGGATGAACCTCTGGAGATCCCTGTGTTGTATGATTGGGTTATGTTGTTGGTCTCTATCACAGGTGATATTTGGATCATGAAAGGTGAAGGTATTCAATTTAGACACCAATGCATGCAACATGTATTAACACAGTGCTTGTTTTGTATGTAGTCCAGGACTGCAGGAATTCTGGTGGACTTCTTAGAGCCATTTTCTGTATATGACAATGTCAGATGGGTGTTATTATCACCGACATTTTATAAATAGCCAATTACGTAATTGTAACTGTTAAAGTTTTAATCATCTAGCACATTCCTACAAAGGTTCAAAAATTTATCCTGGCAAATATTGGTATCATATCAAACATTGTAGTTCTGTCTACTGTTTGCTTTGCAGCTGTGTTTGTGTTTTCTTTTGTTTGTTTTCTGAGACAATGGTTGACACAGTTAGTGGGTTTGTGTTTGAGCCCTAAGTTGGTTGGATCCCTTGCTGGAGAATTTAGCCCCAACCTTTGGACTTGGGTGTCATTATAAGCACGCGTTAGCATTTGAGCCCTAAGCCTACATATTCAAAATATTAAGTAGATGGCATACCACTCTACGTTCAATTCAGTTCATAAAGAATCTCAACCTACAACTTCAATATGGGTTCTGGCCACGGGAAAGTTTAGGGGCTCTTCATCCCTAAATAGGGATTGTTTTGGTAATCTTTGTCCCAAATCAATAGTCCAATCAGTAAACATTATGTATAAACTTCCTCTAGATTTAAAATTTTAGTAAAAGTTCTTAGCCAATTTGTTGCAAGTTTGCATGGATTCATTGGAATTTTTTAATCATTGTTATCTTATCTATGTAATATATGTTTTGATGATTTTCCAACTAATGAAAAATATGTCTAATATGGGATTTTATATAATTCTCTTTGGATTTAATCCAATTATAAATTGTACTCAATATTTAGGAACCAGTTACCTTTACAATTGCTTACAATTGTTTCCTTTTGACATTGCTGGTGATTCATCTCACTTGAGTTGCCTTTGTTGACTAGCATAACATTTTTTTGTGTGTGTATTTTGATATAGAAATTTTTGTGGGTATGATAGGTTAGGTTGGAACAAAAGAATGTATGGTGCTAAGCATTTTATCTATTTGCAAGAACTAAAGTGTCTTATCTGAAAATATTCAACATTGTGGTTTGTGCATTTGGATGGATAATCTAGATACTATCTTAGACCTATGTAAATATAGGTCTAAAATGGTAGAAAGGAGAGAAAAAGTCTCCTCGTGAGATTTTGAAGCAATAAAATGTAAAAACTAAGTTCTATGACAACATCAAGACAATGGTTGCTTCATTTCACTTCACTTCACAGGCTCTTTCATTCCTCGTCTATCCAAATTGCCAAGGCTGACATATTTCTTTAGTTTTAGTGAAGTAAGATTTCTTTATGCTTTTGGATTGGATTTTGAAGAGTTAGTATCTATCACTACTTTATTAGATCAACTTGGTGACACGAGGTACACATGTTGACCTTTTGATCTTGTGCATGTTGTAGCATAGAAAATACCCTATAATTTACAAGTGTATCTTTTTATTGAACCTTTTCTTGTTTGTAATTTGTAAGATTTTCATTTGGTGAATAAAATGAAAGCCAATGATACCATTCATTATTTCTCATATTTTTAGACTTCAAATCATAAATTATTAGTAGAAACCCAAATTCATGGAAATGCAATCAAGACTTCAATGAAACCATAGCCAACCCCCACTCAATCACACCCTCCTAGGCCTCTAGAAACCATTTCCCCAAATGACACAAACACTTGACACCATTAAAACACAATGGTCACACATCACATTCACTTTCCAATGCACATCATAAACCAAGATCTCACAAATGCAACATATGGTCTGATGCACTAATAATGGGTCTTAAAGAATGCAACATTAATTCCAATCATGGTCAATCATCCAACAAACATAAAGTGAATCTATCTCAACAATGCAGAACAATATTATTCTAACTACTAGTAGCAATTACTAATATGATCAAATGATATAAGTGTCCATGAGTATCAATATTTTAACTAATAATTCTCAAGACTTATTTTAATTTCATTTAATTAAAATAATTGCGAACAACATGCAAATGAATACAAATTAAACACAACAATTATTTACACTATTTACACTTATGTAGATTTCATTTATAATCTAAACAATTTTATAAATACTATTAAATATAACTATATAAGCAAGGCTAAAAGCCTATAATATTAGAATGCTATAAATATCTTACACTAGTTAGAATCACAAGATACAAAACCCGAAGCTACAATGAAAGAACCTTGTTCTAAGTTTAGCTTGAGAGGAAAGAAATATGGAAAAACAAAACATTCCTATAGATCTAATATCTTCATCAAATCTACCACACTTTTAACCACATGAATATGATAGGATCAGCACAAAATGAATTTGTTGAGAAGGCTTTAGAAGCTACCAACAATGCAAAATGTGAAAGCATAGACAGGGCACATAGACTGATTGGTAGAATGCCTCAAAGAGAGTCATGTGATGGAAAGCAATGATCATAGGATATGCACAAAATGAATTTGTTGAAAAATCTCAAAAGAACCTAGTTTGAAAATATAGAGTTATTGGTTGCGCAACTAATTGTTTTAACAGAGACGAAATGGGTGAGAGGTAGACAGTCACAAAATATTCATATCTCAAAAATGACAAACTGGGTATGACTAATTTTCGGATATGATTTAGATATTCAGGTCATGCACCATATATAAAACAATTAGAAAAACTCAGTTCTTAAAATAAAGTTATGGCTAACGCAACAGATTGCTAAAACAGAGACGAAATGGGTGAGACGGAGACAGTCACAAAATATTCATATCTCAAAAATGAGAAACTGGGTATCACTAATTTTTTGATACGATTTAGGTATTCAAGTTGTACACCATATTTAAAACAATTAGAGAAACCGAGTTTGTAAAAATAAAGTCATGGCTAACACAGTAGACTACTAGAATAGAGATGAAATGGGTGAGAGGTAGACAGTCAAAAAATATTCATATCTCAAAAATGAAAAACTGGGTATGGCTGATCTTCGGATATGATTTAGATATCCAAGTCATACACCATATATCGAAAAATTAAATAAACCCAGTTTGCAAAAATAAGGTTAGGGCTAACGCAATAGACTGGGTTCAGAAAATGTAGAAGAAAATTCACAGAATATTTCACTAAATCTAATGCAACAATAAATCAGTTTCATATCTCAATCCATACTTGGAATATTGCTTCAATCACATCTTCACAAATTTCCTAGCTCGCATCCATTTTTCCCCAAGTCTGTTCTTCTGGAAACTATGGTTTATGGTGCCAAAAGAAAAATGAAAACTTCCTGAGAGAGAGAGAGATCCCCAAAACATAAAGCATATCCTCCATTTGAAATGCACGCTCCTCCTCAAATTATGTCTTGAGATTTCAAAAATAAAGTTGAGTATGCATAACCACCCCCATAATTTCTTCTAGAAGATTCTCTTTTTTTTACTTTCTTACAATTTGCTATTTTTAACCAAACAATAATATTATTGTTTGTTGTAATGGGACCTTATGTCATCTCCGTTCAACAGTTTCCATTGGGATTAAGGCACGCTCAGACCTGTCAATTCAAGTGGAGTTGATGCCTCATACCTGCAACCTACAGCAACCAAAAAATGGTTGAACATATAGATGTATATATAATCATACAATCAAACACACCGTGAAAGGAAATCGCAGCATAGCAGGGTACTCACGCATGAGTAATGCGACACTATTCCTCTCACAAACACACATCAAACAAGTAACCACATCATGCATAATAACTAGTATCTGATTGACTAGATAAGAAACATCATTAGATAATCATGTGATGCACATAATAAGATTGATCAACATAATCAATTAAGTCAATAAAGTTGTCATAACATATTCATAACTTAAGTAAATATCAGTGTTGCAACAAAGATTATGAATAAAACATACTAACTGTCATATGAAACAACATGAGGATAATCAGGAATGTCACCAACATGAATGTAGTATCTACCCACATCATATAACATACAACATCAACTGTCTGACATACCCTAAATATTCCTATTATTTTACCTTCACTTTCATGCTCCTTAGCCAGACCACCTGCACATCCAAGGTGAGAATGGAGGGGCACTATACCCACCTTAAAGTGATCGCTCCTGCTTTCCGGTAGTAATCACATTTAAGGTAAGGTTGAAAACACATGAGGCAACAAGAGCTTTCGCAAAGCCCATGCCCCAAAGTGAGACATGCTTACAATTGCCGAATTATTCCCAACAATCACAATAGAAACACATCAATATCATTTGTTAAGAACCATTAATCAACAATATGCATGTATACGAATGATCACGGAGATCAAAACAAACTTCGGTTAGAGAATCTAAGCTAAAATAACAACCAAATCAATATAGAAATAAGGCAACATGTCTTTCAAACAAACTAAGGCTATACTTACGAATTCGGAACCGAGTATAGCCGTGAGGTTATACTTCAGTTATCTCATAACCGAGTGTAACTACAAGGTGAGACAAAAGCATTCCAAAGTGCATAGCAACATATTTAGTGTATTGCAAAGGTTTGTTACAACAATTTCACAACACAATACATGATCACATCATGACACAAAGTGATTCTACCTGTCAAACGTCAATAAAAAATTATCCCTCTCTTCATATATGGACTAGGTCCATTTTCTTGTTTTCTTGTTTTAGGGATGCACGATCCTTATCAGAAGTGTATATTTGTTGTCATCATCCGTTGACTAATAGAGCCACAAATACAATAGAAGAATGAAATCATGAAAAATGAGAGAGGAGACAAAAGTGACATAGGACCACAACGTGGAAGGATGCCCCCAAATCACCCTCCACAACATTATGCCCCCAAGGCACCACAAACAACAATTGCAACAAGAGAAGTGTACAAGAATAGAGAAACAAATAGAAGGAATGTCACAGCGTACGTGGTCCCCTTGTATCCTTCACCTTACAAGAGTATCAAGGGTCATCCAAGGAGACCTAAACAAACATTTAACACCACACATGAGAACACAACACAACAACATATATATACCTAAGAGGAGGCCAAACTTGCGAGCATCTTGGAGAGTTGCTCCATCAAATGTGGTGGAATGGGTGAGAAATTCATACCTGCAGTCGCGTGGTGCTTGATTCACAAGATTTTGTATGTTTGAAATCTTTTGATGCCTGTGGGGAGGTGAATCATTACCTTTTTCGATAGACTTTGATGACTCATGCATTGTTCTTTTTCTTTCTTTGTTTAAGCATTCTCCTACATGGATAACTTTTTCAGGGTTATCCTTCTTCATCAAGACGTCAACAATCTTTTTATTAAGTAAAGTACTGCGGTCGAGGAGATTAGAGGAGGATGATGATTTCGTGGGATCTTTGTTAGATGCCAAGGTATCATTTGATGAATAAGTGTTTCTCTCAAAATATGCTTCTACATTTAAACAATAGGAAAAACCACGATTGTAATGATAACGGGGCCAATTGTCATAAGCTCCCATGAATTCGGCTAATGTTTCATATGTTGAAAAAGTATCTAATGGGACATTTCCTAGTGGACAGTCTATGTCTATCATCTCAGGATATATTGAATTGATTGTTGGACTTGTTGATATTGTGTTAACATTAAGAGTAGGATGATGGTAAGCTTTGGTAGGCTTCAAAGGATAGTATCCAATACTAGCTGAAGAGCTATGTGTAACAACTTCTAAGGGTACTTTGATTCCTTGTTGTTTTATGCCACAACCATTACCTACGTAGTTACAATTTTTGTAAAGGATTTGAAATCCATGACCATAGAGAGACACCATCTCTTTATAAGAAGGCGAGGCCTCATATGTCTCATATTTTGTAGTGTAAATAAGAGTATTGTCTTTATTTGTTACTAAAGAGACTTTAGGTTCCTTAGTATTTCTAAAGATTTTTTGGATGAGATCGAGGCAACTTTTGATGTTTCAGGGTTAGCAAGTTTATATTACCCCATAAAGCCATGAGTAAAATCTAATGAACCCCAATCGTCACCAAGAAGTGCATTCGATGGTGATTTAGAATCTTGCACAACATTATCTATGGCAAGATGTATTTATGAATCAACTTTTAAGTTATCGAGAGGTTTCTAAATGATAGCTTATTTTTGCACCTCAGCTTGTAAACAACTTTCCAGATTCGGGTCCACTTCAATGGTTTGAAGTTTATTTGCACAAATAAACTTTATTGATCAATGAAGGGTAGACGAAACTACCCCCATGGCATGAATCCATAGTCTACCAAGAATGATATTATATGAAAGTGCACTCGGCATGACATGGATAAGGTAGATAATGTCATAGATCTAGCCTTTACGATTAAAGTTATGGTACCCAGTGATTGTCTACCAATGTTATCAAAGCCACGAATGTTAAGTTTATCCGATTTTATTAAAGATGTGTGAATCTTGATTTTATGTAGCAAATCAATGCCACAAACATTGAGACCCGATCCATTGTCAATCATAGTTCACTTTATCAACTTTTTATTTATTATGACAAGATTACAAGAGGGTCATATTGGTTTTGAACTTCAATTGATGGTAATTCGTGTTGTTGAAACAAAATATCTATTTTTGTTGCATGCATATAGTCTAACAGAGTTGCTACATCATTTGGCTTAACAACAGGTGGTACAATCACCTTTTGTAAAGCTTCTTGGAGCATTATGTGGTATGAAAGAGATGTTTGTATGAGTTCCCATAGAGAGATCTTAGCGGGAGTAGCACAAAACTACTTAACAAGGTCATAATCTTGACCAACATTATGAGTAAGACAAGGTGGTTGAGGAAGCATAGGTTGAGAAGTTGGTAAAGTGATCGAAATGTTTGACTGTTGTTTACTTTGTTTATTATTTCATGTATTGTATGTGTGAGCAACCACATTGTAGTTGGGTTGTTGTGACACATTTTGATACACTTTGATTTTGACTTGTTATATGCTTAGCGTAGTTGTAAATGTAAGGAAGATGTCGAGAAGAATTCAGAAGATCTCTTATAGTGAGCACCGGTTTCATTTTTTCTTGAGGCACATGCGAGAACGCAGGTGGACAACTATTTTTGGTTTCACAGGGTGTTCTTGAGATCTTGGAACATAAATTGTGTTTACTAATCTTTGAAGGAACGATGGTTTTGGAGTCGCAGTGGAATGTTCCATAGAGATAAATTCATAAAGGGCTTCATCTAGCATATCAGAATCATCACTACTAAATGACTCATCATATGCATGAAAGTTTTGTAAAAAGAGATCAAACATTGTGACATATTCTACTTTATCCAAGGCTTGAAATTCACAATGTCCAATTGTAAAAAGTATGAATTTTGGAATCAAGGATGTGAAATGATGCAAGATTACTATGAAAAATCAAATTTCATGAATGTTTGATGCAACTAATGCATGAGAATTTTTAAAACCCTAATGCAAAATTTTACCAAAATGCATGCTTTTTGAAGGCCTAAATATGCACCTTTTTCAAAATTATGCAAGATTTTCAAATGAATATTGATAAATATGTAATAAATCAATGCAAGATCTTATTTGAATAGTCAATAAGATGTAAATGCTTGAAGCTACTTGTTCACAAAAATGTTTAGTATGAAAAAGGATAATGACAATAACTAGAATATGAACTAGATCAAACTCTTTTCAATATAACATTCAAGGAAAAGGTTGAGCCAAATCACTACCAAATGATGGAGAACTTAGCTACTGACCTTGAACTCCTATATATTATGGATAAGATTTAACTTAGTCTTTTTCTCAAAACCCTAGGATAACAATGCATTAAAACCCTATTTTTACAAAGATTTGCTTATAATGGAGAATATACGACAGAAACCCAGAAACTGATTGCACAGGGATAATTAGGGGAATGATAAAACCTATCTCCAAAAAGAAGAGGTATTAGAGGACCTCGGTGGTACCACCCATGTCTTGACTGAAGGAATTAGCTGAAGGTGCAAATTAAAAAGTTGCTTTGAATGTTGTCTTGATGCCAGATCCAAACCCAGAAAAGGTAGAAGGACAAAGGCGGTTCCAACCACTTCCTTGATGAGGGAATATCCTGAAACTGTCTTCAAATCCTGAAACCTTGATCTGTATTTAGTCTTCCTATAGCTCTGTATTTTCTAAATCTCACTCCTGTAACCTGCACATAAGAAGATAAAAGAGGGTTTTGGGGGTTATGGTGTTTAGAGGCTTGCCTCGGTCAAATCCTAGAATAGCATTCAAGCTTCCCAACACCATTTGATTAATAGAGAGTGCTTACCCTCATGGGGCATAGGATGAAAACAATGATAATGTGATGATTGAAATGATGAGAAACAAACAATGATATCACCTATGTGATGCGCCCTTAGAATGATGAAGATCCTTCAACTCCTAAGGAAGGATAGATGATAGCTTCATATCTGCAACAACACACAAATATGCTCTATAATCACAATGACTGCTCTTGATGCTCTTTACTTCAAATTTTCAAGTTAGCTATCTCCATCTAGGTTAATAATGAACTCAAAAACACAATTATATATGCTCTCCCCCTTACAATTGACAATTCAAACCAAAAGAGGCAACAAGGAGAAACCTCTAGAGAGGTGTAAGGCTGACATACATTTGAATTTGATCTAACCTAAAGGGAGGGACCTGGGCAGTACCACCTTGGTCCTTCAGCCCTGTTTATGTCTAGGATAAGCAAAATCAAGTGGTCCACATTCAAATTCCATCTTGATGTTGGGCAATTCTGCATCGGGAGAAACGTTTTGAATATATAATGCAATTAAGGGACCTAGGAGCCAAACAAGGAGGTAAAAAGACATGTGGGCACTTTTTACTCCCTAACAAGTCCAAGGGTCTTATTTGGAAACTTTTCATTCTAGGTCTTATGGGTCTTACCATGGGTTATCCTCTAATTTACTCCTTGATTGGCTACCAAATCTACTAATAAGTTCCCCTTTCTTTTCTTCTAATATGATCAAAAGAGATATCTTTAAAAAATTTCACTAGTTCCTTAGCCTCAAAAAGAAGAGTATCCAACATACATGAGATGTAACTTTGCTTCTTCATATAATTAATAATGATCTCATTATCTCCCTCCACTCTAAGATGCTTCCAATTCTATTTCATAGTTGTCCTGAGGCCCCACAGCATGGCCCTTTCCTAAACCACATTGTACATGAAAGGAAAAAAGAATATAACTTTGCTCATGCTCTTTCTAGGAAGCCTACTCTATTTCTACTTCTACTAGTTCTACTGATTAGAAGATCTCTATTATGGCAGAATAAGTTAAAAATGCATTTTCTACTGATCTCTTAGATGGGGATGTGAGACAAGATTGATTTGTAGTAGCATATGGTCTCATTCTCTATAAAAAAAGAATCTTCCTAGTTCTTGAATCCTGAATGAAGGAGAAGATTTTAAGGGGTTTTCATGATGCATCGTTAGAAAAACACATAAGATTATACAAGATCTATAGGAAAATTAGGGAAAGGTTTTCATGGAAGGGCCTAAAGAAGGATGTTCTCAATCACTTTATGGATGAGCTAACTATGTATGCACAATTCTTTTTCATTCCTTCATATTTCAAAGCACATTGGGTGGTAGATTTCTTATTCAGAGATGTTTAGGCCAATGGATTACATAAAAATATCGTTAGTGATAAAGATAGTAGATTTTTTTGATCCTTTTTGTAAGAATTATTTTATTTGGCTGGGATAAAACTCACTCTTTCGACAAGCTATCATCGACAAATAGATGGACAAGTAGAAATAGTGAATAATTAGGTTGAAGGCTACTTGAGAAACTATGATACAACACTACCCACAACATGTCCATCAGTATATCTCCATCCATTGTATTTTATGGTTATGATGCATTAACCTTCACTAATTCAATATTCATAGATATCCCAGTGTCAATAGATAGTGACTTAGTGAAGTATAATTATGACATATTGAGATCACTCAAAGAACACCTCCAACAAGTTTAGAATCAACAAAAAAATATATGCAAATCAAAACCGCATAGATAGGTCATTTAAAGTGGGAGATATGACCTTCCTCTAAGATTGCAAACCTTATATGCAAACCCCCATCAAAATTAGTGGAATTGAAAATCTCAAACAATGCTTCGATTTCCCTTACAAGATCTTGAGAAGAGCTGGTGAAGTTGCATCTGAGTTGAATTACTAGAATATAGTAGGATTCATAATTTTGTCCATGTGTCTCACCTCACGAGATCCCTTGGACAACATATCACACTACTGGTGGATTTTCCACCATTGGATGATGACCCTACCATCATAGAAATCACAAGAGCAGCATCCAATATTGAAAAGAGAGTAAACAATAAGGTGGTAGGGAAAATCACACAGGCCCTATTGAATCCCCATGATCACATTTGCACTTATTACATTTATCGAACTTAGCAAGGGAGAGGGATTTCAACTAAATCTTCCACATAAAACATCCTCATAATAAATAGAATCATCAACCTTGGCATAAAGAGAAAGTTTGACCTGAAGTACCTTTGCTATCATTCAAGCCTCTGTGCATGCAACTTGTTGTTCCTTCAGTATGTGAAAATACTCGAGGTAGCAATTGAAGAAAGACAAGTCATGCAAATTTTGGAAATATTGATAGAAATATGAAGAAATATTTCCCCACACATTTACTAATCTTAGAGGCATTAAGGAGGGATCTAGGATGATGAAAATTCAATTAAAAGAAGGTACAAAAGCAAAGAGGAAAAGATCATATGTATTAAACCCTAACATGAAGACAAGAGTCAAAGCAAAGTTGGATGATATGTTGCAACTGATATAATCAAGTACATAGAAGATGCTAAATGGATTGGCCCTATGGTTGTGCAACATAAGAAAAAAGTGAGATGAGGATTTGCATTGACTTTAGGGAACTAAATAAGGCTTGTATCCATGATTCCATAGATTTCTTAGTCTTATGGATGTCATTAAAAGCTTTCATTTTATTTCATTTCAATTGAAGGGCTCCTTCACCTTTCCAAACACATGTCCCCATGTTCTCTCCATTAGTTTCTCTATAACCATTGCTTTATTTTCTCTTATATTGTCCTTAGTAATATTTGGGCATTATACTCATGGGATCAACCCTGCAATTATAGACTTGGCCCTTTCATATTCAAATTTTGGCCAACTTCTACCTATTCAATTACACAATATTCAATTTGCTAATGTATGAATCCCAACATTTCAAAAAAAAACAAAATATGAATCACCTAAGAAGGTTCGAAATTTAAAATACACATTGGGTTATGACTTGCATGTGTGACACCATTCAAAAATTGATTTATATTCACTCCTTTGAGCCACCAAGTCTAGGGCCTAAGTGTGAGAATATTCACTATTTTTGTATCCTCATGCTTGGAGACATGTCAATAAATAAAAGTTGATTACATATAAATTCCCATTGTTTATAGCATAGACTGGAATTAGTTTTCAATTTAAAATATCATTAACACTTGTAAGGAGTGGGTTCATGTGCAAGTTGAAACACACACTGTGTATTTCAACCTGCAATTTTCTTCATCAACATTCTACTATGTAAAGTATTTGTTCTTTTAATGTACAAATCCTAACATTTAAGAGAGAAAAATATGAATAACAACAATGATAAGGGTGAAAGCAAGAAGATGAGTATAGATTTCGTGGAAGTGTTCCGCATATGGAAAATTTTGGTTGGAACGAGGGCTCGAGCCTAAACGGGTGCCCATTTAGAAACAGGCACCCGTTATGAAATGGATGCTAGTAAATGGAATGGGTACGTACCCATTTGAAAACAGGTACTCATTTTTGAATAGTATATATATTTTTTTAAAATAGGCATGTGGCTTCATTTTAACAGCCATAGGCCGTGAAACAGTAGGAGAGGAGATACCAAGAATGGGTACCCACATCACCTGACCCCACCGCCTACCTCCAAAACCTCCTCACCTCCTCCAGATCGGCTATCAGCTGTCCCAAGTTGGTTGCCCATAATTTTCTATTGTTTTTCATTGTTTTTTGTTTTGTTTTTGTTGCTTTTTATTATTTTTCACAATCTTAAATTATAAATGTTAAACCCTAAACTAAAAACACTAAACCCTAATTCATAAACCATAAACCCTAATTCATAAACACTAAACCCTATTTCATAAACTACCTAGGTCTTATAGAACTTCTAGGGTTTCTTTTATATAAGCTTAACAATAAATCTTTAGCAATGATATTTCAAAATCATTTGAAATTTCTATATAGACCTCAAGAACTACTTATACACTATAGCCATGTTCTTAGTCTTCATGGATTTCAATGTTCATGATGAGTCACATAGTCCTAAAACCATTTGTAAAACTCTTTTCATGAGGGCTTAGAACATACAAACACCTTCTATATATTAAATTTGATGGACACTTGTATAAGAATATAAAATTTAGACAATTGTCATAGGTTAGTCCTATGGGTTAAAGAGTCAGGGAGCTATGAGAATGCCCACATTCATATGACATAAGGTATAATAGAAACTTATCAAGTTTTAAGGATTGTCATACCTACCACTAAGAATGTCAAAGTTACCCTAGGAAAACAACTAACTCATATCACTTCATAACATTTTATCAAGTTTAAGGATTGTCATAACAACCACTAAGAATGTCAAATTTACCCTAGGAAAACAACTAACTCATGTCACTTGATAACCTAGAGGGTTGTTATCTAAGGTCAATTAGGATCACTTAACAAATGTCAAGACCCAAATCATCTAATAGGATTGTCATTAGGATGGGGAACAAAGAAGATAGTCATAACATGATAAGGTAGTTACGAAGGTCCTAACAAAGTTCATTGCACCATAATCTAAATCTTAACACTGCCTCAACATTTATATGACCTAGAAGGACTGTCACATCTAGCAAATCTAATCTCTTGTCCTTGCTATGGACTATTATGCATGATCATCCAAAGTGGTTGTCACTAGAAGAACAGGACCATAGGACTACCACAATAAGGATATAGTTGTGTTGCTCACAACAAGAGAGGACAATCATCCAAAACTAAGAAGAGAAGAAAATTAACAATTAAGAGACTATCATTAACGGTTGTCATGAGCATGTTAATGGACAATTAGTTTTCATATTAGTCATAACATTATCCTATTAATTACACAAAAGAAGATATAGCAATGAGAGGATAGTCATTGGAAAACCTATCTCAGTCTTAGAGTCAAGCACAGTCCCATCACACCACTAGATCTACCCCTTCCAAGGGACAAGCATTTCAACCATACAATCGAAAGAAAATGATATGTATCCTACAAACACAATCATTTGGCCATGTTGTAATCCTCTCTCCAAACTATGCAGGATCAGAATGGTGTTTGGATGAGCTCCACTTGGTGTCTGGTAGGTGAAATCAGCAGGTGAGACTACTCCTTAAACAGTGCAAGACGACTGAACGGATCTCACCCATTCATTTTATTCCTTGTTTTTCTCACTCTTTCACCATTTCTTCACATGCGTTGTTCTCCTTCCAACTATTTTTTTGGTGGGTACTCTCCTAAGGTGCCAAAATGGCTAGAAATGTTGTCTCGTGCCATAAAAAAATCACGCTAGAAAATTTTCTAAACTCGTCGGTTGTTCTCACGCCGGGGAAAATACCGTGTCAGAAAAATAAATATAGGGAATGTAATTTTTTGGTATGTGTTTTGGAACACAAAAGAGAGTGATATATTTTGCAAAGCCCCATTCAGAAAAATAAATATAGGGAATGTAATTTTTTGGTATGTGTTTTGGAACACAAAAGAGAGTGATATATTTTGCAAAGCCCCATTAAGAATGTTTTGGGAATTTTGTACTGCAGTATTGTATTGTTACATTCTCCTTATTAAAAACTCCCTTAATATTATCACCTAAAATTTTGAATTTGGATTAGTTACTTTCCACCTACATTAAATGTTATCAATAACTATGTAATAGAACTAATAGCATTTAAAATCATTTTAGACGTGCAAATGATGATTAATTATCACCTTTGCAATTAGAAGTGTTTATGTTGACACTAGAGTTTGCAACACTCATAGCCTTATAGCAACTAAAGAGGTTTCACAAAACAAAGAGAACTAGAGACAACTAAAATCATTATCATAAATAAAACATAAATTAAAATAAAATAAAAACATTAATATATCATCACCATGAATGGTCATGTCCTTTGTGAGAACTCCAATTCCTTTTGAGAGATGAGTGTCACAATTCATTGAAGTCTTGATTGTATTTCCATGAATTTGGGTTTCTACTAATAATTTATGATTCAAAGTCTAAAAATATGAGAAATAATGAATTGTATCATTGGCTTTCATTTTATTCATCAAATGAAAATCTTACAAATTACAAACAAGAAAAGGTTCAATAAAAGATACACTTGCAAATTATAGGGTATTTTCTATGCTACGGCACGCACAAAACCAAAAGGTCAACATGTATACCTCGTGTCACCAAGTTGATCTTTCATACCTTCATCTTTCATGATCCAAATATTACCTGTGATAGAGAGACCAACAACATAACCAAATCATACAACACAGGGACCTCCAGAGGTTCATCCAAGTTGGCTATCAATATTAACAACTGAAAATCTGATTCAGTCACAGTAAAATATACTTCATAGGAACATTGTTGTATTGTGGGTGTGCGATGCATATACAAAAACGAGGAAAGGCAAAGAACCCACGTCTCCAACCTCCCTTCCATGGAGGGTCAGAAAATTTAGTGCAAGTGACCACATTTTTAGCTAGTCTTAAAATATAGAAATTTAAGCAAATTTTCTGACAAAACAAAACCTGATTTAACAAGATTGAAATGTCGGACGCATGAGTTTGAGATTGAGACATATTCCACCGCATGAGCGTGAAGGTCATTTGTTGAAGGCATTGCTCTCATTAAAGGGCAACGAAGGAATAGGAGCAGCGTGGGGCCGTGGATATGTCGTGTTTCAAAACCGTAACGCCATCGATCTGCAGCCTCCATTTCTGCTACGACATTCGCGGCCATTCTGTTTGTTGCAGATGATGGCGAAACACTTTCAAAACACTGACATATCCACCGCACTCCGCTGCTTGTAAAAATGTTTGGCCCTGCAATAGGTATAACACACAAAACCTAACCCTAACCTCCACATATATATATATATATATATATATATATATATATATATATATATATATATATATATATATATATATATATATATATATATATACACACACGTGGACACAATACATTTGTATTTTTTTATTTGTTTTGGTTTTCTATGCGATATATGTATACATATAATATAATTAATATTGTATCATACATCTACATACATTTTTGTTGTGTATTTGTTTATTTTTCTTTTTGTTGTTTTCTTTTCTTTTTGTAGGGTGCACTCCTCTCACACACATATGTATATCTATATATATTTATGTATTGGTTCTTTATAGACTTAATACTTATATTAATAAATACTAGTATAGGTGTGTATTTTTAGTTTCTGCCAAAGAAACTATAAGCAAGGCCTGTTCCTAACTAGGTATTAATAATTCTTGAGAACTAAATATATTTTTCTATTTAAAAAATATTTACCTATTGCTATTGTATAGATGCAAATATTTTAACAAAACATATTTGAAAAATTATTTTTATTCAATCTAATTGGCAGAAAACTTTCACCCGATAAGGGCAATTATTGCGGATCATCAACGTTTAAATTATAAAGTTTTGTATGAATACTGGAAATAATTTCATGCATTGCTTTCATTTTCTCAAAAATTGTGCAAATATAACATATGCGTTAAACTCCTTAGGCAACCATTCTTCATATTTTTTTATGTTCTTGATACCCAAACATTGCAGAATCTAAGGCCATGACTATTTTCAAATGCATTTGTTTTGTTTATAGGCTGCTATTCCACTTGAAGTTGTGCAAATATTGTTGGCAAAAAAGTCAGCAATTCGTGACATGGCTTAACCGCCTCCCGTTGGTCTTTATCTGGGATGGTAGCGGTTTCCTAATAGGTACGCCTTTTGGGAGAAACGGCCAGCTCAACTCCCTACAAGTGGTATCAGAGCAGGGTCACGGGTTCGAATCCCCTCGGGTAACGCTGAGGGGAGGATTGTTGGCAAAATAGTCAGCATCCCCCTTCGAGATTCGTGACATGGCTTAACCGCCTCCCGTTGGTCTTTATCTAGGATGGTAGCGGTTTCCTGAAATAGTCAGCATCCCTCTTCGAGATTCGTGACATGGCTTAACCACCTCCCATTGGTCTTTATCTATAAGGGGCTCTAACTTGTTTTTAATGCAATAAAGTTAGGGTCTTTATCTGGGATGGTAGCAGTTTCCTGAGAGGTGCGCCTTTTGGGAGAAACGTCCAGCTCAACTCCCTACAAACGTGAATATAACATTGTTCAGAAATGATGCAAGCTAGAAGGGGCTCTAACTTGTTTTTAATGCAATAAAGTTAGGTTTGAAACAAAAAAACCCATGGAGCTTGACCAAATAAGAGGAAAAAAGTATGCTCATATATGTCATTATGTTATCTACCATCTTTTCAGATAATGCATTTAGGGCATATGTTTATCGGGCTTCATGCCTATAATACTTATTTTTTCTTCTATTTTACTTAATGGAATTCTAATTCTAGCTATTCTTCCATGCATAGAAGGATTTTCCTTTCATGTTTCCTTTAGATTCTAATCGGATGAGAATATTATTTTTTGGCCTCTGCCTATGTTTCTACCAAACTTTGTATGTATCATATTTTTTTTTTGGAAACACATTTCTTATTGGTGTTTATTCCATTTCTAAAGTTTTTTCTGGATGTTTTCTCTAGCTCTGAGATGAGCTAAAAGGAACTATTACCATTAACAAAACTGATAATATACACATCATTTTGTTTTATGGATATCTTTATATTTTTTTAATTTTCTCCGACATTCAATAGTAATTCAAGTTGGCTTTTCGCTATTCTTGTTGAATGCAAAAATCTAGTAAGCCAAGCTAGCAACTCTATTTGCAGAAATGGTCTATATTTTGAAGCTATTTTATCATTCTACTATTTCTTTTAGAGGCATTTTTAAAAAGATCGTGAAATTTCTATTAGTTAAATCTAAGCCAACTATTTTTTGACGTTTATTTAAAAATTTACCCTAACGTAAGTATTGTTAATATGTCCATAAAATGTACAACCTTTTAAAATTTATTTAAAATCAGGTTTTTCTTTTACCCTAACCTATAATGCACAATCTAAATAGCTAATATTTTCACATTTACTTTAAACTTAAGTTTTACCCTAACCTGTAATGCACAAACTGAATAGCTAATTTATTCAAATTTATTTTCGAGTTACAGGTTTAAACCTAGTAACATAAATATGGTTGAATTATGAATAAAATGCAAAATCGAAACCACTATCTATTTCACATTTACTTTAAAATTTTACCCTAAGGCCCATATTTCTAAATTGCCAATAAAATGAACAAATTGTAGAGATGATATTTTAACATTTACCTTTAAATTTTTGTTCTAAATTTTTATCTTCCAAGTAAATATTATTAAATTATCCATAAAATGCAAAATCTAAACCACTATGTATTTCTCATTTACTTTAAAATTTTACCTTACTATAAATATTCCCAGATTTTCATCAATAAAATTTTACCCAAATATAAATATTTCAAAAATTTCAATAAAATACACAAACTAAATAGATAATCTTTTCACATTTACTTTTAATTATAATTTTAATCCCAAAAAATAAATTTAATTAAATTATTAACAAAATGCAGAAACTAAACCACTGTTTTTTTAATTATCTATAAAATGTACAACCTGAACATCTGATCTTTAAGCTTTACTTTAAAATTATAGTTTTAACCCTAACATAAAAACGCGTTAAACTTTTTTCATATTTTCTTTTTCATCTTACCCTAACACAAATATTGTTAAATTAACCATAAAATGCACAATCTAAACATATTTATTTAAAAATTTCCAAAACTACAATTTGAGTCATTTTGTGAAAATTATGGTATTAAGGTGCAAAGAACAGTTCCTTATACTCTTCAACAAAATGGGGGGGATGAATAAATGAATAGAACTATTTTAGAAATGGGGTTTGGTTGTTTCTTGTGCTGCATATATTGTGAATAGAATTCCCACTAAAGCCCTCCCAAATATCACCCCTGAAGAAGCTTGGAGTGGTAGAAAGCCCCACATTAGGTATTTTAAAGTATTTGGATGCATTGCTTGGGCACACGTTCCTGATGAAAAGAGGAAAAAGTTAGAACCAAAGAGTCATAAGTGTTTGTTTGTGGGTTATAGTGAAGAATCAAAGGCTTATAGGTTATATGATTTGACAACAAGAAAGGTCTTTGTTAGTAGAGATGTAATGTTTGATGAGCTTTTGCAACTTATTCCCACTTCCTCTCACTCTACAATAGCAAATGTTTCTAATTTTTTAGATATTTTAGAAAGAAATGAAGCCAATATTGATGAGGATGAAGTGAGCACTACTGATGATGATAATACTATTGAAAATGAAACTACTAATGCTTGTAATCAGCCATTTTTTGCAGGTAGTGATGATGAAGTAGGTGACATTTCAGCTAGACAAAAGACAAGGAGTGTTGAAGAAATATATAGACAAGGCTCAAAGATCCAAGGAGGGAATGGTAGTGCTCTCATGGCCAAAGTATTACAAGTAAATGACCCAATCTCATATGAGCAAGCTAGATGAAAGAAAGAATGGGAGAAATCCATAAAAGAGGAATATGATGCATTGATAGAGAATAACACTTGGGAACTTGTACCCCGTCCCCAAGGTAAGAATGTTATTGGTTGCAAATGGGTTTACAAAACAAAATTTAAATCAGATGGTGCTATAGAAAAATTCAAGGCTAGATTGGTTGCTAAGGGGATCAATCAAAAAGAGGGTGTTGATTATGAAGAAACATTTTCTCCTGTCATTAAAGTGAATATAGTTAGAATTATTCTTTCTTTGGCTACAATTCTTGGGTGACATATTCATCAAATGGATGTCAAAAAAACTTTCTTAAATGGAGATTTATATGAAGAGATATATATGGATCAACCCCCAGGTTTTGTAGATCAGCAACATCCTAATCTTGTTTGCAGATTATAGAAGTCACTTAATAGTCTTAAACAAGCGCCACGAGCATGGAACGAGAAGATTGACAGGTATTTTCAGCTTCATGTATTTAAGAGATGTAAGTCAGATCCAAATCTTTATGTGAAAAAAGTTCAAGATGATATTCTTCTTGTTGCAATTTATGTAGATGATTTACTCATTGCTGGACCGAATATTGCATTAATCAATGATTTAAAAACAGATCTTAAGAGGACATTTCATATGAGTGATTTGGGTGAACTAAACTATTTTCTTGGATTACAAGTTTGTAGATTACATGATGGATTGTTCATCTCACAATCAAAATATGCTCTGGACCTTTTAGAAAAGTTTAACATGCTTGAATGCAAGCCAGCATCTACCTCATTTCAATTCGGAGTCAAGCTTACTAAAGAATGTACTTCCAAGAGTGTAGATGCCACTTTATATAGACAGCTTGTTGGTAGCTTGGTTTATGTAACTCATACTAGACCAGATATTTATTTTGCAGTCAATCTAGTATCTAGATTTATGCAAGCACCTAAACAAAGTCATTGGTTGGCTGCTAAGAGAATTTTACGATACATCCATGGAACCATACACTTTGGAATCTACTATGGCCATAAGTTTTCAATTTCTTTGGTTGGATTTACCAACTCAGATTGGGGTGGTGATATAGATAATCAAAAATCTACTGGTGGTTATGTTTTCAATCTTGGATCAGGCCCTATTACATGGAGCAGCAAAAAAACAAACAACTACATCATTACCTTCATGTGTAGCAGAATATAGAGAAACAAAAGAAGCAGGCAAGGAAGTACTTTGGATTCGGAATCTTCTATTTGAGATTGGTTTTCTATAAAGTTCAGCCGGCACTGTGTATTGTGACAATTAAAGTACCATACAAGTTGCCAACAATCTAGTTTTTCATGCTAAAACAAAGCATATTGAGATTGATGTTCACTACATTTAGGATCTTGTTTAAGCATCTATTGTCAATCTTCAATTTTGTCCAAGTGAAGAACAAGTAGCTGATATATTCACTAAGAGTATGATTGAAGCCAAATTCTTAAAATTAAGAGGAATGTTTGGTATGTTAGAGGTGAACATTAAGGGGGGATAGTAGTATAATGTTCCCCTCCTTTGTATTTGCCCTCTCCTTTGTATTCTCTTTGTATTATTCTAGCCAATCTTAAGGGGGGATGTTAGGGATAGTTAAGATTGTCTAGAAAAGGACAAAATATTTCTAGAAGTCTTCCAAAAAATATTCCAGGTTATCTAGAAAGGAAGAATCTTCCAGCTTTTTTAGAAAAGAACTTTCCAAGGAGAAGCTTCCAACTGTTCTAGAAAGCAACATTGTAGGATTTTAGAGTTATCTAGAAAGCCAGAAGCTTCCAGGCTCCAAAGCTTCTGTAGTTATATATATGTGATTAGAGACAGTTGCTAGATATAGCATTTTAGATGTAATGCAAGCTAGATAAATATATTTCTAAGTTATCTAACTATATTTTGCCCTGTTTTCTCTTAGTCTATTATTGTTGTTCTATTTTTTATTGTCTTGGGGCTGTTTTTTACATGGAAATCTAGAATTTATTTATTGCTAGAAGAGAATGGTATCAAGGAATATGTGACCACTATTGTACCTATACCTACAGATGCAACACATCGCTTAGCATATAAGAAGGAAGATGCTAAGGCGAGGAGGATGATTCTTAATGGTGTTAAGGATCATATTCTTTCACATATTGTAGAGTTATATACAGAGAAGAATTTGTGGGATGCCATTCTAAATCTATACCAGAATGCTACCATTAACCAGAAGCTGATTCTCAGAGAAAAGTTAAGGAATACCCCGATGAACAAGGGAGAAGACGTTACAAGTTACCTCGCCAGGCTTAGACTTGTTAAGGATGAGTTGATAGCTATTAGAGATAAACCAAATGATGACAAGCTAGTACGAATAGCCCTGAATGGGTTTACTAAGCAGTGGGATGTCTTTGTTCAAGTTATTAATGGACGAGACACCTTACCGAGTTGGGATCGACTATGGAGTGACTTCACTTAGGAGAAGCTTAGACTAAGTCTTGTCAGTGGAACTAGCAGTAATAGTTAGAAAAGTGATTTGGAATAGGAAAATGTTACCCTAGTAGGAAAAGCGAAAGCGAAGAAGGGGTCTGGCAAAGGATCAAATCTAAAAAGTGAGAAGAAGAAGGACTTATCTAAGATCAAATGCTATGGCTGTCACGAGTTTGGCCACTATGTTAGTGATTGCCCACAAAGGAAGAAAAATGAAAAGAAAGGGAAGAAGCAGACGGCAACTTCAGCAAATGTAGATGAGCTTTCTAGTAGAATGGAGGATGAGTTTGCACTCATAGCTTGCCTAACTAGCTCAACCTCACAGGGTGTTTGGTATATAGACAGTGGGGCATCATTTCATATGACAGGAGTTAGGGAGTACTTCTCCAGCTACAAGGAGGAGAAAATCAAATTCCAGATTCAGATGGGGAACTAGTCCAAGTGCAATCCAGTTGGGAGAAGGACTGTTCTATTTCAGAGGGAGAATGGCAAGCCTATTTCCATTCATGATGTGTTAAATGTGCCAGGCTTGGGCATGAATCTAATTTCCATATCTATCCTTTAGGATAAAGGCTACAATGTACTCTTTAGAGGGGCACATGTGTTAATCAAGCATAAGGATTGGAAATCACCCATAGCTATTGGAGTTGGGAGCGGCCGACTTTATAGGTTGCAATTTGATACTCCTAATGCACTAGTGAGTAGCAGTAATCCTAGAGATCAAGAAGAGCTATGGCATAGGAGGATGGGCCATATACATCATAGAGCATTTAAATTGCTTCATGAGATAGTGACAGGTGTTCCAGAGGTGAGTACAGAGCATGATGATGTATGTCAGGGATGTGTGTTGGGGAAGTTTGCGAAAGCAGCTTTTCCAAGGAGTGACACCAGATCCAAGGGGGTTCTTGATCTAGTAAATTCAGATATATGTGGACCAATGTCAATGAAGTCTCTCAGAGGATACGAGTACTCTGTTACTTTTAATGATGATTTCTCCAGGAAGACCTAAATATACTTCTTGAAGGCCAAGGATGAGGTCTTCAGTCACTTCCAGGAGTTCAAAGCTCTTGTGGAGAATTTGATAGGTAGGAAGGCAAAGGTTCTTCGGTCAGACAATGGAGGTGAGTACAAAGGGAAAGAGTTCCAAGAGTTCTGTACCAGGGAAGGAATCAAGAGAGAGTGGATTGTTCCTTACAACCCACAGTAGAATGGGGTTACTAAGAGGGAGAATTATTCTCTATCAGAGGTAGCAAGGGCTATGTTGTATGACCAAGATATGCCACGTTACTTATGGGCAGAGGCATGCAGTACAGCAGTATACATATAGAACAGGGTTCCACATAAGGTATTAGGCAAGATGACACCAGAGGAGGCATTCTCAAGGAAGAAGCCAGATGTCAGTCACTTCAGGATATTTGGGAGTTTGGCATTTTGTCACATTCCAGGGCCTACACATTCCAAGTTAGATCAGATTGCAGAGAGAGGGTACTTTGTGGGGTACAGTGAGACCTCAAAGGCATATCAATTATTTATTCCAGGGACCAGGAGGATTATAGTTAGGCATGATGTCAAATTCATGGAGGACAAGGCATATAGGAGGTCTAGAGATTTGCCAGCAGATGATCAGAATGAGCAGCCAAAAGAAGCTCCAAGGATTGTTCAACCAAAATAGGGGCAGCGAAGCACAGTACATTTACTAGTACAAGCACAGGCTTAGGTGTTGAGAGTTTGCAGAGTATGGAGCAACAGATACAACAAATCCAAGAGATGCATCAAGAAGATATGGAGTTTGATATTTCATCCTATATAGTTGACAAGAGGAACCATGAGGTTTAATAGACACATAGGGATACTCAGGAGTTTGTGGGAACTCCTAGGATGAGTAGTAGACAATAGAAACAACCAGCCAGATATAATGACTGTGGCATTGGTTATTCAGTTGGTAGATAACGAGCCTTCCAACTATCAGGAGACTATACAATAATAGGTGTGGCAAGATGTGAGTTGAGGAATATACCTCAATAGTGCAGAACGATGTGTGGGAGGTTGTACCTAGGCCGACAGATAGGGCAGTGGTTGGATCACATTGGATCTATAAGATTAAGCACGGTGCAGATGGTAGCATCAAGAAATACAAGACAAGGTTCGTGGCCAAGGGGTTCTCTCAGAAGGAGGGAATAGACTATGAGAAGACATTCACTCCAGTGGCCAGGTATACTTCTATACGAGCCGTAATCTCACTTGCAGCACATATGGGATGGCAGCTCCATCAAATGGATGTTAAGACGGCATTTCTTAATGGTGAATTGGTAGAGGAGGTATACATAGAACAACCAGAGGGCATTGTAACACATAGCAGTGAAACACACGTGTGCAAATTGAAGAGAGCTTTGTATGGACTCAAGCAGGCTCCCAGGGCATGGTATGAGCGCATTGATAGATACTACATTGAAATCTTGAAGAGGTTTGAGATGCAGGATTGCAGAGCCATGTCTACACCTATGATCACGAATTGGAAGAAGGTAGACTCATCTAAGGAAAAGGATGTAGACCCCACCTTATACAGGAAGTTGATTGGATCTCTCATGTATTTGGTCAACACTAGGCCAGATATATCCTTTGCAGTAAACTCTCTTAGTCAATTTATGGTTGAGCCGAAGAGAGTGCATTGGACAGCGGTAAAGCATGTGTTGCAGTATTTGTGTGGTAAAATTAAGTATGGGATCAGATATGCTCGAGGTGATGGTATCAGATTGATAGGCGATACTGATGCAGATTGGGCAAGTAGTATAGTGGATAGGAAAAGCACTTCAGGGTGCTGCTTTAGTTTGGGATCAGGAGTTGTCTCTTGGTACAGCAGGAAGCAAAACTTTGTGGCTCTATGTTTTGTAGAAGCAGAATACATATCAGCTAGCATGGCAACATGTGAGGCTATATGGCTTCAGAAGTTGTTGGTAGCCTTGTTTAGTCAGAGAGTTGAGACTATGGTGATACACTGTGACAATCAAAGTTGCATCAGATTATTTGAGAATCCAGTGTTTCACGATAGGTCTAAGCATATAGACATTAGGTATCATTTCATCAAGGATTGTGTACAGTGGAGGATTGTTCAACTATAGTATATACCTACAGATCAGCAGGTAGCAGACATTTTGACAAAGGCATTAGGGAAGACGAAATTCATCTTCTTCAGAGATAAGTTGGGTGTTATGCAGAACACCTTCCTCGCTAAGAGGGAGTGTTAATTTTAAAGTAGCTCAGATAGGTGTTCTAGTCTCAGGTAGTGATTACAAGGCTAGAAACACAACTGGAATTTAATTATCTCCATACCTAGAAAATTGATTTCTCTAGAGACTTCTAGACATTAGGGTTTGTTAGAGTCTAATTAATCTTAGCCATTGATTGAGATTAAATCATGGCCATTGGTTTTCAATGAGAAAATTATAAAAGAGGATCAATGGGCATTTGGAGAGCACAGATCTGAAAAATATTTAAAGTGATAGCAAATGAATAAATTTGCAATAATAGAAAATAGATTTGCAGTGAGAGCAAGGGTGCAGTGATAGCATTGGAGACAACAACAGTGGAATTTTTGAAGGAGAAATTGGGAGAAGAATTTTCAGAGGAGAATATTGCCAGAGCTCTACTAGTAAGAGGCAAGCAGTTTATGTATCTCTTGATTTGTTGAAAATTAATAAAATTCCTCATCTCCAGTACTGGTTTTCCCTTCGAGGTTTTTCTAGGGACAATTTGTCCAAAATATTGTGTTCATTATTTTACATATTTTATTTTTCTATCTCTGTGATTATTTGTGAAGTTGCAGCTGTATTATTTGTCAATATTTGCTCTGAATTAATTTTTGGAGGTCAAATAATCTATATAAGATAGGAGATTAATCATCAATAGCTACAATAGAATTTTCACAGAATTGTCCATAGAAATACGAGATTTGAATGACAATTTTTATATTTGCGTTTACTTTTTAGTAAAGTTGTGCCCCTAACATGTAATTTGGATTTGTTTCAGGAGGAGCCGACATGGCTTTGTGATAGCCCTCGCAAGGTGAATTTGATAGCTGTATGAGGCACATTGGGATGGGAACTCCCGTAGAAGATCCAGTCCTTGCAAATCCTCCTACACTATTTTTTATTGTTTGATTCTAGAATATATTTTAATAATACATTCTCATTTTACACTTGATTGTGCGGTCTGTAAAAGAATTTATAATGCATATATTCAAACTAAGATTACCCTATGCAGTGCCTATGGTTATGGCAGAAATCTAACATTAAATGTAGAATCCAAGTTTTTCAATTTTTAGTATTCAATGCAAATATTACAACACTGTCAACTCTAACTTAAACCCAAAAATTAACAAATTTCAAGATTATTATAAAGTTATTATATTATCAACATTGTTGCTAAAACTAAGCAAACACAACAAATTAAAACACAACTATTTATGAACATTTTGGCAGAAACTTCGCTACTTTGCAGCTCTTGTTATTAGATTTGTTTTATTTTTGTGTTATATAGTACTTATAATTTAATTGATATTATATTATATCAATATTGTAAGTTTGTGATATTGTATTATATATCCACATATACATTTTTGTTGTGTAATTGATTATTTTTGTGTTTGTTGTTTTCTTTTTCTTTTGTAGGGGGCACTCCTCATATATATATATATATATGCTTTGGTACATGTATAGACTTAATACTTATATTAATACATATTAGTATAGGTGTGTGTATTTTTAGATTTGTTTTGTTTTATGTGTTGTATATGTATGTACTTATAATAATATAATTGATATTGTATTATATATCATTTGATTTATTTTTGTTGTTATATCTAGGTTTATATGTGTGGGGGCATTTTTTGTCTACGCCTGATTAAAATTTTTGTTCTTATTTCATGGGGTTCTCCTTTTTATAGGTTTGGTTTTACCTAATGCAATAGATAGGGGTCTTATCTTTTTGTTGAAGCCAATCAAAATATATATTGCCCACCCCGGCTACTAGTATAGTTGTTGTCTGTCGCTCACTGTATTTCCTTTTGGTATGTATCGCCCCCTTCCGCCAGAACTCTAGATTCCAAAGATCCACCGGATAAGAAACTCCATTCTACACTGCTGCTGAGTTGTCGGACTCCTCCCCCAATTCTGGTTGTGGATTGCATCAGGGAAATTCTGCTTGAGCTAGGTAGATAGATAGACTCCTTTCACGTTGCTAAGAAAGAGTAGGGAACAAAATTATTAGACCCTTATATAGTAGTAGGGTAGCACTCTAGGTACTTAAAGTCCACCCACTACCAACCAACATACATCATCTGGCTGGGTCTTGCCGGTATCAACAACTGGATCGATCCCATGGAAAAAGGAACAACAACTCGCTATGGCTCTTGGTCCAAATAATGTCTGCCCCTATTCATCCATATCCATACATGGTGGCACGCGACAAGATGGGAACACAGTCCTAGACTGAAGTGAATAGATCAGATCGAGAGGTCATTCTGTCCCTTGTCCCCAATGGGAAGAAGATGGGTAATCCATTTACAACGTTACTCTGATCTGACCCAGCTGGCAAGCAATCCCAATCCACTTTCGACGAAGGAAGGAGATAGCACTTTGTTTGCTTCTCCACCAAGCACAGGAGTCTAGGGATCCCTGTAGGTTGGTGGCCACTCGAGGAAACTCTAATTCGATCCGCTGGCTGGGAGGCACCTACCTCATCCCAATCACAAGGAGAGGTTCACCATGATCTTTCTAGGTAAGGAACAGAGATAGTGCCTGGGCGAGGCATTCATGCGCTCAACCTCTTCGCTATGAGATTGAGGCCTATCTACAATAGGAGAGATTGAGGGCTTCCTCGACTTCCTAAAGTCAATCAAGTTCCCTGACTGGCTGAGTACCCCTAGAGCCCTCTCCCTATCGCCCTATCTATAGATATTATAGAGAGGTGGGGGGTGCCCCCTACTATGGATAGGGTTGATAGTTGCCCTCACTGACCCCCCTACTATGGATAGGCTGCCTCCACCTCTGCCTCTAAAGAAGTAGGGTAGGGGTAGGGGGTGGGGGGTCGAGTGATGAGAATTGGATTGTTCCGTCGAGAATTGGCTCCATACGCCCAACTCTTGTGCCTTCCTATCTCCATACTTTTGCAGCTCTTCATCTTACCGGATTTACAAAAGACTCATGTGATAGACTCTCATCATTAGAGAAGTTGATCCAGAATCCATATTCCACTTCGTTTCGCATCCTATGTAGAGTAGATCGTTCAGCACTTGCGGCACGAACCAATTTTTTACCCATCGACCCTAGTATCATAGGCGACTGAATGGCCGTCCCCTAGTTACTAGACCAACCTGCTATGATAATTCCATAAACACCTATGTCCAGATCTGATGATACCATACCATAATCAAAAGGTACAACGGCTCGAGCAACCGAACTGGGTATAGATGTCACCACTGGAGCTACTCTAGAGAGAGATAAATTGGCACTACTTGGTGGAATAGGTTCTTCTATAGCTAATTTTAAACCATCTGCTAGAGGTTTTAAGAATCTGAATGATCCAACTACATTGGGAGCCTTTTGATGTTGCACGAAAGCAATTACTTTACGTTTGGCTAACACTGAGAAGGCTACTCCTGGTGGAAGTGGTATGATCATTCCAGGTATTTCTGCTAGAATAGCAATGTACGTTTCTGATTTCCTAATCATTAAGGGGTGATCATGCATGAAACGATGTCGACCCCAAGAATGGGACCTATTCTTGAGGGGAAAGGTGATTTCTAAAAGTCAACCCGCCCCCCACCGCTATAGATGCAGGTGGGCTATAGCGGGCTTAGCCAAATTATTTCGGCTCTTCGAGGTCGGGCCGACCACTATGGATAGGGCATCGATCCCTCTCCTTCCTCCCACCCACGTTAAGAGAGAGGTTGGTGATTTGAGTGCCCCCATGGATCCAAATGTCAGCCCCATGCTTTTGAACCAGCATGGGGAAAGCCTGAACTAAACTATAATTGGGTTGGGTGGGAGGAGGAGAGGTATAAGGCTTAATCGACCCCTACAAGCACTATATATCATGGGTTGGACCCAGTCATTTTTATTGCTGGCCGAGGAAGCTGCCCCCCTGATGAAAAATGGGGTGGGTGGGAGGGCTGCCGAGAAACCATTATAGCAAGGGAGGTTAAGTCTGAGGCACCATAGGGGGGAGATATAGGGTGGGAGGCTATGCAGGTGGGTGGGAAATGACCCCTACAAGAATATATATTATTATGAGAGGATGCCTATGCAGGTTGGTGGGAAACAATAGTTGGGTGGGAGGCCGTAGCCCCCCACAATAATCAAGCGTGGGTGGGAGGCCCAGGGGGGCCCTTACTTCCCACCCACCCGGGTGGCCGGTTAAATTGTTGGTGAACCCCATAATCTTTACTTCGTTCAGAAGAGTGTCTCACCTTGACCGAAAAGATGCCTCCCACCCCCTCCCTATAGCCTATGCCCCCCACCCATCCCTTGTCACTGGAAAGGTGGGGGGCTCGAGGGTTTCCCGACAAACCCTCGGCATAGGGGTGGGTGGGAGGAGATAGTTGGGGGGTAGATTAATATAAGGTGGGTGGTTAAGTTGTTGCCAAACCCCTGGGAGGTTCCGACGATTATATATGTAACATGCCAACTACCCCCCACCCACCCGTATAACCCCCCACCCATCCCCACACACGGCGTATAATTGATTGGGTTTACCAAGTTTATCTAGCATCAGAGTTAGATTGAGAGCCCCGGTCCTCTTCAGTCTAGGTATAGATCTATAAAGGGCCTGTAGGGGCAGAGATAGTAGTGTGGATCAAGATCCATACCCCTTTCATATTGATATCAAGTAGGAGATTCACCAAGGTTTACCTTAACCCTTTGTTCTCAGTCCATTTCCTCCATCGCTACTGGATGCGTACCAGTCCGGGGAGCCAAGTTGTGTTCATTTGTACTCCCGCACTGGATAGGGGGTGTTTGGCGATGTGTAGACGTTGTCTGCTAATCGCCCTCGCGATTCCTTCCTTATGCTCAATTCTGATCCGACCCCATCTGCCCCTCCCCCTGCTCCTTCCCCCTCCCTACAACCTATTTATACCACAATAATATCCCCCCCTTTAAGTTTTAGGGTCGGGGCCCCCAACCTGAGCTATAATGGTTTCTTGGGGACCCCCCCAGCATACATAGTTGGGGTTAGGTGGGAGGCCCCTAAATGCCCCCCACCCCGGGCTATAATTGTTCTTAGAGGTGGGTGGGAGATATAGTTCCAGAAAAAAAATGAGCCCCCCACCCAGCCCGGGCGAATAGTAGGGGCCCCCCACTTGGCCCCTTTGGCAGGGGGATATATAGGGTGGGAGGAATAATATAAAAGGAGGCCTTGGGTTGGTTGGGAGATTCAAGTTTGAGGGGCCTACCTTGAGCTAGTTGGTGTTAGCTACTTCCTTTAGGTCTAGCTCGGGAGCAGAAGCAGAAGCAAGGGAGCCCAGGGACCCACCATTGATTGAAGTATACCCTAACCACTTGCGTGTCTCATGGTAGCTAGATCCTATGCTCTAACTATTGGGGTTACTCTTCAAGCTGCACAGGGGGGCTCCATGAGAGGATTTACCCTTCAGCCAGTCGATAGGGAATACCCCGCCCCATAGCATTTGTGTTCTCTATTCGACGACCCCGAGACCTGATGAGTCCGCCACTCGAGCGCACCAAAGACAAAGGTGGTCGGTTGACCCCATAGCAATTTCAGGAGCGTTGTGGCCTATTTACCACCTAGATAAACCCCCATCCAATCAAGATACCCGGCCAGTTTGGTTGAAGTTCCAGTACAAAGTTCTATCCAAATACACCACATACATGGAAGAGAAGCCCACAGCATACCTTCTTTGCTCAGTCTGTATCCAGGTGACCCGAGGATGGAGGGGCCTCGAACCAGTAGTTGTTTCCCCAGTCTGTATAGCAGTGTTTCATCCCCCTATTCCAGCCCCACATCTAGTAGTGGAGTGGGGAGCATCAAAAGTGATTTATCTAGTTAAAGAACTAGTTTCCATTCGGAAGCAGGACCCAGGAGCATATCTAGATGTAGGGACAGGGCATAGGTAGGGATAGAGGTAGTAGGAATAGATAAAGGTGGCCTTCATTTTTGCATAGTTTCATATCCAATTCTGGAGCTGAAGGAAGCAATAGCAGGGGCACTCCCATGAGGGGTATGGACAATGGCCGAAGCAGCAGTAGTTTTTGGGTAGCGATCCGAGGCGGCAGAGGCATGAGCTATAGTGATGGAGGGGGCAGATATATTGAATCAGGATAGGAACCCAGAAGTTGACCTCATTTACTCAGCAGTGGAGGTGGAGGCAGGAGCAATGGGAAATGGCGGGGGGAACAGTAGCACAACCAATAGCTGCGGGGGTAGAGGCTCCTCAAGAAACGGAGCCATATGAAACAGTGACTAAGGCTATGGGAGCGGGGGTCATAGTGGGATAACGGATGGCATCGAGAGTAAAGGCCAAAGCATCAGAGGTGGAGGGAGAAGCATAGATAGTGGTTGGAGATTGAGTCATGGGTCTACCTAACCGAGTTCCAGTTCCCACTACGAAGATAGCGAAGGAATTATATAAAAGAGGGGGTCGACCGACCTTGTTTCTCTAAATTATTTAGTTAACCCAGTGCCAGTTACAGATCGGGACTCAGTATATCGAGATCTAACTATTAGCTAGAGATCAAGTTGACCTAGTTGACCAGTTGACTGAGTTTATTTTATGTGAGCAGTTGATCCAGGATGAGTAGTTCCACCATCATGGGCAAGGGGAGCATCAGTAGCATCATATCTAGTCAGAGATGGAGATTCAGCAATATATAGAAAGGGCTTCTTCTATATTTTATTCTAATTCAGTTGATCTAGTCCAGAAGTTGATGGAGCTATTGATGGTTGAACAGTCAAAGATATGCCAAGGGAACACACCTACTTATGCCACGGAGACAATCCACCCACTCTAGGAACCCTTGGAAGAGAGGTCTGGGGAACCATGTGGGCGGGCTAGGCAGGGATGGGATGCTGCATTGATGGAGGGATTCATGCTAGGGGAGCGCACTAGCGATGTGATGGCAAGGGAAACACATTGGGATGATCCAAGCTAGGCAAAGGCAAGCTCCTAAACACCACAACCCCCAACTGCACTCCTTGTGATTGTAAGTTACAAGTATTAGATTTCATAGACTGGAGTTACAGAGGAAGGTTGTAGAAGATAAGGATTTTAGATCTCTGAAGAAAAGCATTACCTAGACAAGCGTTCTAGTGCTACTGTCCTCTAAGGTTACAGACATAGAAATCATTGTGACAATGACAATCAGCATCTGAAGAAGTCCCAACATCCTGAAAATACCCTACCTTGGACAAGAGCACTAGTGCCAGTGTCCTCCGCATCTTCTGTGATAGAAACGGACAGACAATGATCATAAGTGTTGAGAGAAGTCCTGAATTCCCTGAAGAAAATACCACATTGGACTAGGGCGAGAGTGTCAGTGTCCCTAAATATTTCGTATCATTAACTTCAAAAAATGGTGAGTAACTAATCCTTGTCTACTGTCTTGGTCTGCGATCATTTGTCGTAATTTATCCATTTGCTTCTGATTTTGCATAATTAGGGTTTTGACCATATTTGGGCATTGAAGTAATACATTAATTGATATTTTTTGAGTTTCCATGATGTTACGAGTGACACCCAACCTGTAGGCGAATCCTCTTGCAAAAGGTGTGATTCAACTCGGTTGAAATGTCCTTGAATGTTTGTAGTAAAAGGAGGATTTAACCCACACATCCATTGAAATTGAAAACCCCTCCTTTTTACTCCTAAACAAACCCTTTGCTAGATTCTATGGAAATTTTTCTTAGATCCAGCAACTTACTATGAAACCCTTCCTTTTAGATCTCAGCTCTATCCTAATTATGGGCATCTGCAAAGGAAATGCCCTCGCTTCACTAAGGCATCAGCTGCAACTAATGCTTCTTCCAACTCTAGTCCTAAGAATGATAAAGGGAAGGCTCCTTTTGTTGTTGGGGTGTAGACAATGAGGGATTTACTCTAGTTAAGCCACGTAATAGGGGAAGAGGTCTTAAGAGAACCCTCAAGGATAGAGAAATTAATGGGGTCTTTAATCAGTTTGATGCTTTGGAGGACTTAGTTCATGAGGAGGGAATTCTAGTGGAGATACCTTTTGGGGTTGGGTCTTTGGGGGTAGCCTTGTCGGAGGAAAAAGAAAATGATACTATAAATTTTCCTCTGGTGGGTGTGCATGATGGTCAATTGGCTATGGAGTTATCCTCCTGGTTACCGATTGTTTTAGAATCAAATGAGGCTTTAGTTATGAAAGATGTGGGTACTCTAGCTGATCCAACTCCTTCACAGGTGAAGGAGGCTTTGGATGTAGGTGTTACATTGTAAAATGTCCCCCTAGGACTTTTACCTCCTAAGTTTAGTTCCCAGGTCCTTTAGATTTAATCATGCATGTTCATTTTAACTCCCGATGCAAAATCCCTGGAAACCCATGTCAAATGGGGCTAAGGGGACATTGTTGAACTTGATTTTGCTTGAAAATGGGGCCTAGGGCTTGGGCACTCATGGCCTAGCCCTGCCTTATTTGGTTGGGACCTAAATTTTAAATGTCGGTTATGTGATCGTTAAAAGGTTTCGTTGCCGACATCGTAAGTTTGAATTATGAAATTTGTAGCGAGAATGCATATATAAGCATGTTTAGGGTTTCATTTGCAAACTAGAAGCTGATTATGAACTTTTGGTGAACTTATGATTTTAGAGAATTCAAATCATTCATTGTTCAGAGCATACTTGTCTTGTTATTGTTGTTGTTATGCAGATTTGGCTTCATCTTCTCATGTGTTGAAGTATTTTCATCTACATGCGAGCTACACCTCCGAGGTTATATCTATTTGTGTTAAATCAATCATTTATCAATTTGTTTTTTCGTCTATCTTGTAGGGATACACAATCTTTATGCCATTCTGGGGCTTGACTGAGGCAAGCTCCTAAACACCACAACCCCCAACCCCATTCCTTATGATTGCAGCTAACAAGTGTCATATTTTTTGGAGTGGAGTTGCAAGAGGCTGTGACAGAGTGTGGAGATTCTGTATCAGAAGGAAAAAGTAATGCCTGGGCTTAGGCACCTGCCCTGAAGCCCTCCAAATTTGCAGACCTAAAAACCTCTGCAATAGTGGTGAAGAGTAGTGAACATTTTCTAGAAATCCTTGAAGAAGTCGCCACCTTGGGCTTGGGCACCTACTCTTTAGATCCTGACTTTTCCAAATCTTGAATATCAAAACCTAATATGTATCTACTCTGAATATTACATCTCTATGTGCGAGCATTTGTTGGGATTCATCCGTTTATTTATGATTTTACATAATTAGGGTTTTAAGCATAATCGAGCATTAAATTAATACATTAATCAACAATTTCTTAATTTCCCTATCATTACAAGTGACAACCACCCTGTAGGTGAATCCTCTTGCAAAATTTGTGATTCAACTTAGTTAAATGTCCTTGAATGTTAGTGGTGAAAGGAGGATATAATCAAACAATCAATCAATCCCATCTTCCCTCTTTTCTTACTAAACATTTTGGTGAACCTATGTTTTCTGAGCATTGCATCTTGTTGACTATTATACATTAGACTTGCATTCATACATATTGTTTTACATCATTTTACATCTATAGATCTTGAAAATTTTTGAAAAAAATTTCATTCTAAGGCTTGCATTAGGTCATAATTTGCATTAATTTCATTACATTTCATCAAATCTCTAATTTTTACATCAAATATGATATAAATTACATAAATTCATAATACTACAATCTTTGCATTGCATTTTCGTGTTAAAATTGCCAGGGTTTGATTGAAATTTTGTATTTTTCTCATAACCTAGTGATTTCAAAAACTAGGGTTTGTACCTAAAATCTTGTTTCAAATTTTACTACTCATTTTAGGCACTCATTCAAATCTAATTTTGTTTGTAGTGTTGCATTCTTGTGTGTTTTTGCATTCATATCTCAAAAATTTGCACTTACATTTAGCTAATTTCAACAAAAACTAGCATTTTCACTCAATCATCCTTAAAATTACACTTGTATTGAGCATTGTAGGACTTTAAAATCATTTTCAGATCTGAGCTGAGTTTTTTTTCATAAGCCTCCTCTTAATAATAGTGTAGGAAATTGTTCTTCTACCTTATCTTCCTTATAGGATTTATGGGTCTAGTAAATTCAATTTCCCATTTGTGAAAAGGTGTTTGTACTAATATAGGAAATGGTGGCATATCATCTAATGTGGTGGGACTTCCTATCCTCTAAGACACATCACCCATCCTCACATATTAACTTGTCATCCTTGAACAATGTGGGCCACCATAATCCTGCCAACATCACTTTATTGTTGTTCGCTCATTGGAGTTATGCCCTTCTAATATCCCCTCACGGGCATATCTTAAGATGTTTTCCCATTCATGTTGAAGCACTACTCTCCTTATAATATCACCTCTTCCTATAATATGTAATTCTCCTTCAATTAAGATGTATGATAGTGACCACTGCAATAGTTTATTCCTTTCATTTTTGGAGATGATCTCTAGGAAATGGCCTATGGATAGTAACTATGCTACTTCAGTGAGCTCCTCTAGTACTACATTTACTCTAAATAAATTTAAGCTACTCAATTCATCATCAAACTCCTAAAAGAGTAACACCATCTACAAATTTTACCTGTATCACTAGCGTATTCATCAAGTATTTTAATTGCTTGTGGTTGGTAAAGAAATTTTTTAGTGCATAAACCTTTGTTAGAGCCTTTGTTGTTGCATAATTCATTAAGAAATACTAGAGTTGGAGACTTTGTTATCTAATTTTAAGTGTATCAAATTCCTCCTAGATTTGTTCTATCCATTGAAATGTTTTATAGTTTTCTGACTATTCAAGAGGTGGTAGATTCAAAATTATTTCTCCCTTCAATGGGTCTACCATCAAGCCTTGCCTACATATAATGTGACCATGAAATGTTCCAAATGGTATCACAAATAAACATTTCTTAAGATTGGATGAGATTTAAAAGCTTTTGTATCTTTCTAGCATCATGTGGAGTACTTGTACGTGATCTTTAATCAGTCTGTACTAAATACTACAAGTGCATTTTTCAAGCCAAATGGCATCACCTTGTACATAAAAGACCTCCATTTGGTTACAAATGTTGTTTTAGGTTGATCTTCTTCTTCAAGCCATTGGTGAACGATTAGAGCTCCCTACTAGCTATAAAACTAAGACTTCCTCTGTGAACAAACTACGGAAGGGATCATGGATGCAAGCCTTATTTAAATCCCTAAAGTCAATGCAAATCCTCATCTCGCTTTTTTCTTATATTGCACAACCATAGGGCCAATCCAATAGCATCTCCTATCGACTTGATTATATCAGTTGCCAACATATCATCCAAGTTTTCTTTGACTCTTGTCTTCATGTTAGGGTTTAATATATATGTTCTTTTCCTCTTTGGTTTTGTACCTTCTTTTAATTGAATTTTCATCATTCTAGATCCCTTCTTAATGCCTCTACGATTAGTAAATGCATGGGGAAATATTTCTTCATATTTCTATCAATATTTCCAAAATTTGCATGACTTGTCTCTCTTCAATTGCTACCTTGAGTATTTTCACATACTGAAGGAAAAACAAGATTACATTCACAGAGGCTTGAAGGATAGCAAAGGTACTTAAGGTTAAACTTTCTCTTGATGCCAAGGTTGATGATTCTATTTATTATGAGGATGTTTGATGTGGAAGATTTAGTTGAAATCTCTCCTCTTGCTAAGTTTGATAAATGTAATAAGTGCAAATGTGATCATGGGGATTCAATAGGCCCTGTGTAATTTTCCCTACCACCTTGTTGTTTTCAATATTGGATGATGCTCTTGTGATTTCTATGATGGTAGGGTCATCATCCAATGGTGGAAAATCCACCAGTAGTGTGATATGTTGTCCAAGGGATCTCTTGAGGTGAGACACGTGGGCAAAATTATGAATCCTACTGTATTCCGGTAATTCCAGTTCTCAGATGCAACTTCACCAACTCTCCTCAAAATCTTGTAAGGGAAATCAAAGCGTTGTTTGAGATTTTAAATTCCACTAATTTTGATGGGGGTTTTCCTATAAGGTTTACAATCTTAGAGAAAGGTCATATCTCCCACTTTAAATGACCTCTGTATGCGGTTTTGATTTATATATATTTTTTGTTGATTCTGAGATTGTTGGAGGTGTTCTTTGAGTGATCTCAATATGTCATAATTATACTTCACTAAGTCACTATCTATTGACACTGGGATATCTATGAATATTGAATAAGTAAAGGTTAATGCATCATAACCATAAAATACAATGGATAGAGACATAGCGATGGACATGTGGTGGGTAGTGTTGTATCATAGTTTCTCAAGTAGCCTTCAACCTAATTATTCACTATTTCTACTTGTCCATCTTTTTGTGGATGTTAGCTTGTGGAAAGAATGAGTTTTATTTGGGCCAAATAAAATAATTCTTACAAAAGGATCTAAACAATCTACTATCTTTATCACTAATGATATTTTTATGTAATCCATTGGCCTAAACACTTCTCTGAATAAGAAATCTACCACCTAATGTGCTTTGAAATATGAAGGAATGAAAAAGAAGTGTGCATACATAGTTAGCCCCTCCATAAAGTGATTGAGAACATCCTTCTTTAGGCCCTTCCATGAAAACCTTTCCCTAATTTTCCTATAGGTCTTGTATAATCTTATGTGATTTTCTAACGATGCATCATGAAAAACCCTTAAAATCTTCTCCTTCATTCAGGATTCAAGAACTAGGAAGATTCTATTTGTATAGAGAATGAGATCATATGCTACTACAAATAAATCTTGTCTCACATCCCCATCTAAGAGATCAGTAGAAAATGTATTTTTAACTTATTCTGCCATAATAGAGATCTTCCAATTAGTAGAACTAGTAGTAGAAATAGAGTAGGCTTCCTAGAAAGAGCATGAGCAAAGTTGTGTTCTTTTTTTCCTTTCATGTACAATGTGGTTTAGGAAAGGGCCATGCTATGGGGTCTCAGGACAACTTTGAAATAGAATTGGAAGCATCTCAGAGTGGAGAGAGATTATGAGATCATTATTAATTATACGAAGAAGCAAAGTTACATCTCATGTATGTTGTATACTCTTCTTTTAGAGGCTAAGGAACTAGTGAAAAGATTTTAAGATATCTCTTTTGATCATATTAGAAGAGAAGAAAGGGGAACTCAATAGTAGATTTGGTAGCCAATCAAGGAGTAAATTAGAGGATAACCCATGGTAAGACCCATAAGACCTAGAAGGAAAAGTTTCCAAATAAGACCCTTGGACTTGTTAAGGAGTAAAAAGTGTCCACATGTCTTTTTACCTCCTTGTTTGGCTCCTAGGTCCCTTAATTGCATTGTATCTTCAAAACATTTCTCCTGATGCAGAATTGCCCGACACCAAGATGGAATTTGAATGTGGGCCACTTGATTTAGCTTATCCTAGACATAAATAGGACTAAAGGACCTGGGTGGTACTGCCCAAGTCCCTCCCTTTAGGTTGGATCAAATTCAAATTTACTGGTGTGAGCCTTGGGCGTAATTTAATAAAGACCACCTGAAATAACATAAAATAAAATATTAAAATTAAATATATATATATATATATATTCTATACATTTAATTCTCCTCAATTTTTTTCCAGCTTCTTATGTTAAATTGAAGACCAAATTCCTTGTATTAAACTCAATAAACTAACATTGGGGGTGATTTTGTTGAAAAATTATTGCTCAAACCAAGAGCTGATGTTAGAGTTACGCCTAGTATGTAATATAAGGAACCCTAAAGTCAATAATATCATACAGACGAACACTCATTTTCATTTTTTATTTATGCCTGCAAAAATATCATACATGACGTCCCTCCATTGATGCATTAAATACTGCTCCTTCAATGCGCTGCTCTTTATTTTCTTGACTTTTGTATTCATTTTTTTATCCCTTTTTTTTGCACTCTTATTATTTTTTATTGCTTCTTGTAGAGTAACGATCTTCTTGATATTTTTGTCCAAGAAAGATAAGGGGCTGAGCACCACCAAGGGTTTTCAATGTTTAGTTAGACTTCCCTTTTGCTCAAAAGGAATGGGGAAGGTCTACATGCAAGCTTCTATTAGGTATTTTAGGTTTGAGTACTTACTTTTTTAAAACTCAACATTTTGGTTCACTAAGACTGGGATTAGTATAAAGCTAAGAGCTTGGCTTCAATTTAAACTTATTGGTAAATTTCAAGAGGAATGATTGGCGATAAAGATGATCATAAAGAATCTTAAAGGGTCAACCTATATCTAAGCAACCTTAGACTCCTTAGATAAAAATCAAAAAGAGCATGTCACTCACTAATGCATGGTGGAACAAAATGAAGAATGCAAATTTTGTTTTTTCTTTATTCAAATTTTGTACTTTTTTATAGATTTTTTGGATTTTGACATTTTATGATTTTATGGAGTTTCTAGATACTTAAGTCTTCACCTTCCATTGTGCATAAGAGGTAAGCATCATTTTTTACATCTTCCTTAACTGCGTGTGAACTTATATAATTTGGTCTAAACTTCACTTGGAAGTATTTGCAAGGATACACGAAGACTCGGTATAAAAATGTCTTTGAACTCAGTGAGAAGTTTTGTGCACTCATATATTTCATTGTTTGATAATTTGCCCCTAGCCTTGTCATTTTTTGTTCTTGTAAAGTTTCATCAGTTTTGAAATTTTGTGGGGCAATTTGAATTGATGATGACATTTAATCATCTTCTATTCACATTTTCCATATGTGGGGTTGGTCATATTGCCACACGATTCTCTTTACTTGCATGTGGACTTTACTATTCCATGGATTTCATATTTCACCAACCATATGTATGCCTTGGCTATGGCGACCACCAAGGGTTGCACATCGGCACCCCACCTAGTAGGCACCAAGTTGAAGTAAACAAAGTGAGGCAAAGTTGTGGAAATTTGGATGCTTAATAATCGTATACCAATGCATCAAGAGATTTGTCCATGTCACCAATATTATATTTTTTATCTTTATTTCCATTTCTTAACACAAACTAACTTCGTGTTGTCATTAATATATACCTTTCAAACAAGAGCAAGCATGCCTTTATGATATAATTCCAATAATTTTTTATTCTATTGTGTAGGAACAAAAAAAAAAACAAGAAAAAAACTCATTGGAGGCTCATTTGGTAGAAGCAAAGGAAATTGGGGATCACATTCCAAATAAAATTTAAGTTGTTACAAAACATGTTTTCAATTGATTATAAACAAATATGTAAAATAAGCATTTCATATGCATTTCAAAACTATATTTCAAAATTTTAAATTAAATGGCACTTTGGGACATTTGTTTCTTAGAATTATTAAAATAATATAACAAATAAAAGTAATACTATAAAAATAATATTCTATACACCAAAAAAAATAAAACATTAATGCACGTATTTTAAATATTACTTTATAAAATAAAAATAATGTATCTTCTATGCACAAATTGAATTATACTATGTAACATTGTAATTGCATATAATATTCTATTGGCCTAACCCTTGCACCTTCAATTGGTTGAGTCAAACAATTTTCTTATGACAATTATCCATTCAAAGGTGCCCTTAAAATACTATGACATATCTTAGTATAAGTAAAATTATATATAAACCGAATATAAAATTTGACAGTTTGTCCAAAATCTCTCCTTTCATGTGATACATCTTTTTAAAATGTTGATTGTAATTTACAGAAAAAATGCCTTAATAGAACCATACGACCATCAAATTTAAGCCTTGGGCCTAACAATTGCACCTCCTTTGGTTGCAAGTGCTAGTAATACTATTATTGATATATGGTTAGGACTAAGAAGTAGGATTTCATGTACTTTGTCATTTCTTTTTTAAGGGATTACTCCAACTGTGGTGAGTTTCTATTTTAATATTGGAAAAAATCTAATTTGAGAGTGCTTCTGGATTCAACTATGTATGTTTTTGTTTCAACGTTTTGAATCATACTCAATGATCCGTCATCAGGAAGAGGAGAGTTGAAGATTAGATGGTAGAATTGAGCTTTATAAAGTAGTTAAAGTAAGAAATGAATGAAAAATGAAGGGCATGAGGTGAGGAGAGAAAAATAAAAATAAAACAAAAAACAAGAGAGGAGAAAGATACGGGAAAATTAGTGATAAAAACAGGGCATTGGAGCAACCATACAAACACACAAACCAAGAAAAGCTAAAATTTTAAAATTACTAATACTAATACAAGTACAAATATATAAGAAAATATTTAATTTAAACCTATAAATACATATATCCCCACACCCCAAGTATAATATACTATATTAAAAAGACAAATAAATGGAAAAAATACAAACAACTAAATAAAACAAACCTTTAGTAGGTATGAGTTTTCCACAATCCATGAATTAAGTATAGAAAGTGCTTCTGGATTAAACTGTGTATGCTTTTGCAAAACAAACCTTTGTAAAATAATTAAAGTCAAGACCTAAATATACATAAAATAATAAGGGATGAGGAAAAAAGGCGCAAACACATTTATATACATGAACAACCAAATGTATAAAATTTGCAAACAAGTGAAAGAAGCAAACAAGAAAACAAAAAGATAAGACCCCTATCTACTGCATTAGGCAAAACCAAACCTATAAAAAGGAGAACGCCATGACTAAGAATGAAAATTTTAATCCGGCATAAACAAAAAATGCCCACACACATATTAACCTAGACATAACAACAAAAATAAATCAGATGATATATAATACAAATAGAAAAATAAACAAATACACAACAAAAATGTATGTAGATATATGATACAATATTAACTATATTATATGTATAAATATATTGTATAGAAAACCAAAACAAATAAAAATATACAAGTGTAGGTATATATATATAAATTTATGTATGAAGTGTATACAAATACCTATACCTATATATAAATGTAAGTAACGGTGTGTATATATATATATATGTGTGGAGGTTAGGGTTAGGTTTTGTGCGTGATGAGCGAGTGAAGAAGAGGAAGGAGGTGAGGGTGGCAAAGGGAAGGTTAGGGTTAGGTTTTGATGGCAGAGGGAAAAGCTATCGTTGCAAGCTTGGCGTTATACCTATTGCAGGGCCAAACATTTTTACAAGCAGCGGAGTGCGGTGGATATGTCAGTGTTTCGAAACTGTTACGCCATCATCTGCAACAAACAGAATGGCCGCGAATGTCATAGCAGAAATGGAGGCTGCAGATCGATGGCGTTACGCTTTTGAAACAGGACATATCCACGGCCCCACGCTGCTCCTATTCCTTCGTTGCCCTTTAATGAGAGCAATGCCTTCAACAAATGACCTTCACGCTAGTGCGGTGGAATATGTCTCAATCTCAAATTGATGCGTCCAACACTTCAATCTTGTTAAATCAGGTTTTGTTTTGTCAGAAAATTTGCTTAAATTTCTATATTTTAAGACTAGCTGAAAATGTGGTCACTTGCACTAAATTTTCTGACCCTCCATGGAAGGTATGTTGGAGAGGTGGGTTCTTTGCCTTTTTTTCGTTTTTGTATATGCATCACACACCCACATTACAACAATGTTCCTATCTAGTATGTTTTACTGTGACTGAATCAGATTTTCAGTTGTTAATATTGATAGCCAACTTGGATGAACCTCTGGAGATCGCTGTGTTGTATGATTGGGTTATGTTGTTGGTCTCTATCACAGGTGATATTTGGATCATGAAAGGTGAAGGTATTCAATTTAGACTCCAATGCATGCAACATGTATTAACACAGTGCTTGTTTCGTATGTAGTCTAGGACTGCAGGAATTTTGGTGGACTTCTTAGAGCCATTTTCTGTATATGACAATGTCAGATGGGTGTTATTATCACCCACATATTATAAATAGCCAATTACGTAATTGTAACTGTTAAAGTTTTAACCATCTAGCACATTCCTACAAAGGTTCAAAAATTTATCCTGGCAAACATTGGTATCATATCAAACATTGTAGTTCTGTCTACTGTTTGCTTTGCAGCTGTGTTTGTGTTTTCTTTTGTTTGTTTTCTGAGACAATGGTTGACACAGTTAGTGGGTTTGTGTTTGAGCCCTAAGTTGGTTGGATCCCTTGCTGGAGAATTTAGCCCCAACCTTTGGACTTGGGTGTCATTATAAGCACGCGTTAGCATTTGAGCCCTAAGCCTACATATTCAAAATATTAAGTAGATGGCATACCACTCTACGTTCAATTCAGTTCATAAAGAATCTCAACCTACAACTTCAATATGGGTTCTGGCCACGGGAAAGTTTAGGGGCTCTTCATCCCTAAATAGGGATTGTTTTGGTAATCTTTGTCCCAAATCAATAGTCCAATCAGTAAACATTATGTATAAACTTCCTCTAGATTTAAAATTTTAGTAAAAGTTCTTAGCCAATTTGTTGCAAGTTTGCATGGATTCATTGGAATTTTTTAATCATTGTTATCTTATCTATGTAATATATGTTTTGATGATTTTCCAACTAATGAAAATTATGTCTAATATGGGATTTTATATAATCCTCTTTGGATTTAATCCAATTGTAAATTGTACTCAATATTTAGGAACCAGTTACCTTTACAATTGCTTACAATTGTTTCCTTTTGACATTGCTGGTGATTCATCTCACTTGAGTTGCCTTTGTTGACTAGCATAACATTTTTTTGTGTGTGTATTTTGATATAGAAATTTTTGTGGGTATGATAGGTTAGGTTGGAACAAAAGAATGTATGGTGCTAAGCATTTTATCTATTTGCAAGAACTAAAGTGTCTTATCTGAAAATATTCAACATTGTGGTTTGTGCATTTGGATGGATAATCTAGATACTATCTTAGACCTATGTAAATATAGGTCTAAAATGGTAGAAAGGAGAGAAAAAGTCTCCTCATGAGATTTTGAAGCAATAAAATGTAAAAACTAAGTTCTATGACAACATCAAGACAATGGTTGCTTCATTTCACTTCACTTCACAGGCTCTTTCATTCCTCGTCTATCCAAATTGCCAACGCTGACATATTTCTTTAGTTTTGGTGAAGTAAGATTTCTTTATGCTTTTGGATTGGATTTTGAAGAGTTAGTATCTATCACTACTTTATTAGATCAACTTGGTGACACGAGGTACACATGTTGACCTTTTGATCTTGTGCATGTTGTAGCATAGAAAATACCCTATAATTTACAAGTGTATCTTTTTATTGAACCTTTTCTTGTTTGTAATTTGTAAGATTTTCATTTGGTGAATAAAATGAAAGCCAATGATACCATTCATTATTTCTCATATTTTTAGACTTCAAATCATAAATTATTAGTAGAAACCCAAATTCATGGAAATGCAATCAAGACTTCAATGAAACCATAGCCAACCCCCACTCAATCACACCCTCCTAGGCCTCTAGAAACCATTTCCCCAAATGACACAAACACTTGACACCATTAAAACACAATGGTCACACATCACATTCACTTTCCAATGCACATCATAAACCAAGATCTCACAAATGCAACATATGGTCTGATGCACTAATAATGGGTCTTAAAGAATGCAACATTAATTCCAATCATGGTCAATCATCCAACAAACATAAAGTGAATCTATCTCAACAATGCAGAACAATATTAGTCTAACTACTAGTAGCAATTAGTAATATGATCAAATGATATAAGTGTCCATGAGTATCAATATTTTAACTAATAATTCTCAAAACTTATTTTAATTTCATTTAATTAAAATAATTGCGAACAACATGCAAATGAATACAAATTAAACACAACAATTAGTTACACTATTTACACTTATGTAGATTTCATTTATAATCTAAACAATTTTATAAATACTATTAAATATAACTATATAAGCAAGGCTAAAAGCCTATAATATTAGAATGCTATAAATATCTTACACTAGTTAGAATCACAAGATAAAAAACCTGAAGCTACAATGAAAGAACCTTGTTCTAAGTTTAGCTTGAGAGGAAAGAAATATAGAAAAACAAAACATTCCTATAGATCTAATATCTTCATCAAAGCTACCACACTTTTAACCACATGAATATGATAGGATCAGCACAAAATGAATTTGTTGAGAAGGCTTTAGAAGCTACCAACAATGCAAAATGTGAAAGCATAGACAGGGCACATAGACTGATTGGTAGAATACCTCAAAGAGAGTCATGTGATGGAAAGCAATGATCATAGGATATGCACAAAATGAATTTGTTGAAAAATCTCAAAAGAACCTAGTTTGAAAATATAGAGTTATTGGTTGCGCAACTAATTGTTTTAACAGAGACGAAATGGGTGAGAGGTAGACAGTCACAAAATATTCATATCTCAAAAATGACAAACTAGGTATGACTAATTTTTGGATATGATTTAGATATTCAGGTCATGCACCATATATAAAACAATTAGAAAAACTCAGTTCTTAAAATAAAGTTATGGCTAACGCAACAGATTGCTAAAACAGAGACGAAATGGGTGAGAGGTAGACAGTCACAAAATATTAATATCTCAAAAATGAGAAACTGGGTATCACTAATTTTTTGATACGATTTAGGTATTCAAGTTGTACACCATATTTAAAACAATTAGAGAAACCCAGTTTGTAAAAATAAAGTCATGGCTAACACAGTAGACTACTAAAACAGAGACGAAATGGGTGAGAGGTAGACAGTCAAAAAATATTCATATTTCAAAAATGAAAAACTGGGTATGGCTGATCTTCGGATATGATTTAGATATCCAGGTCGTACACCATATAACAAAAAATTAACAAAACCCAGTTTGCAAAAATAAGGTTAGGGCTAACGCAATAGACCGGGTTCAGAAAATGTAGAAGAAAATTCACAGAATATTTCACTAAATCTAATGCAACAATAAATCAGTTTCATATCTCAATCCATACTTGGAATATTGCTTTAATCACATCTTCACAAATTTCCTAGCTCGCATCCATTTTTCCCCAAGTCTGTTCTTCTGGAAACTATGGTTTATGGTGCCAAAAGAAAAATGAAAACTTCCTGAGAGAGAGAGAGAGAGAGAGAGAGAGAGAGAGAGAGAGAGAGATCCCCAAAACATAAAACATATCCTCCATTTGAAATGCATGCTCCTCCTCAAATTATGTCTTGAGATTTCAAAAATAAAGTTAAGCATGCATAACCACCCCCATAATTTCTTCTAGAAGATTCTCTTTTTTTTACTTTCTTACAATTTGCTATTTTTAACCAAACAATAATATTATTGTTTGTTGTAATGGGACCTTATGTCATCTCCGTTCAATAGTTTCCATTGGGATTAAGGCATGCTCAGACCTGTCAATTCAAGTGGAGTTGATGCCTCATACCTGCAACCTACAGCAACCAAAAAATGGTCGAACATATAGATGTATATATAATCATACAATCAAACACACCGTGAAAGGAAATCGCAGCATAGCAGGGTACTCACGCATGAGTAATGCGACACTGTTCCTCTCACAAACACACGTCAAACAAGTAACCACATCATGCATAATAATTAGTATCTGATTGACTAGATAAGAAACATCATCAGATAATCATGTGATGCACATAATAAGATTGATCAACATAATCAATTAAGTCCATAAAGTTGTCATACCATATTCATAACTTAAGTAAATATCAGTGTTGCAACAAAGATTATCAATAAAACATACTAACTGTCATATGAAACAACATGAGGATAATCAGGAATGTCACCAACATGAATGTAGTATCTACCAACATCATATAACATACAACATCAACTGTCTCACATACCCTAAATATTCCTATTATTTTACCTTCACTTTCATGCTCCTTAGCCAGACCACCTGCACATCCAAGGTGAGAATGGAGGGGCACTACACCCACCTTAAAGTGATCGCTCCTACTTTCCGATAGTAATCACATTTAAGGTAAGGTTCAAAACACATGAGGGAACAAGAGCTTTCGCAAAGCTCATGCCCCAAAGTGAGACATGCTTACAATTGCCGAATTATTCCCAACAATCACAATAGAAACACATCAATATCATTTGTTAAGAACCATTAATCAACAATATGCATGTATACGAATGATCATGGAGATCAAAACAAACTTCGGTTAGAGAATCTAAGCTAAAATAACAACCAAATCAATATAGAAATAAGGCAACATGTCTTTCAAACAAACTAAGGCTATACTTACGAATTTGGAACCGAGTATAGCCGTGAGGTTATACTTCAGTTATCTCATAACCGAGTGTAACTACAAGGTGAGACAAAAGCATTCCAAAGTGCATAGCAACATATTTAGAGTATTGCAAAGGTTTGTTACAACAATTTCACAACACAATACATGATCACATCATGACACAAAGTGATTCTACTAGTCAAACGTCAATAAAAAATTATCCCTCTCTTCATATATGGACTAGGTCCATTTTCTTGTTTTCTTGTTTTAGGGATGCACGATCCTTATCAGAAGTGTATATTTGTTGTCATCATTCGTTGACTAATAGAGCCACAAATACAACAGAAGAATGAAATCATGAAAAATGAGAGAGGAAACAAAAGTGACATAGGACCACAACGTGGAAGGATGCCCCCATATCACCCTCCACAACATTATGCCCCCAAGGCACCACAAACAATAATTGCAACAAGAGAATTGCACAAGAATAGAGAAACAAATAGAAGGAATGTCATAGCGTACGCGGTCCCCTTGTATCCTTCACCTTACAAGAGTATCAAGGGTCATCCAAGGAGACCTAAAAAAACATTTAACACCACACATGAGAACACAACACAACAACATATATATACCTAAGAGGAGGCCAAACTTGTGAGCATCTTGGAGAGTTGTTCCATCAAATGTGGTGGAATGGGTGAGAAATTCATACCTACAGTCGCGTGGTGCTTGATTCACAAGATATTGTATGTTTGAAATCTTTTGATGCCTGTGGGGAGGTGAATCATTACCTTTTTTGATAGACTTTGATGACTCGTGCATTGTTCTTTTTCTTTCTTTGTTTAAGCATTCTCCTACATGGATAACTTTTTCAGGGTTATCCTTCTCCATCAAGACGTCAACAATCTTTTTATTAAGTAAAGTACTGCGGTTGAGGAGATTAGAGGAGGATGATGATTTCGTGGGATCTTTGTTAGATGCCAAGGTATCATTTGATGAATAAGTGTTTCTCTCAAAATATGCTTCTACATTTAAACAATAGGAAAAACCATGATTGTAATGATAACGGGGCCAATTGTCATAAGCTCCCATGAATTTGGCTAATGTTTCATATGTTGAAAAAGTATCTAATGGGACATTTCCTAGTGGACAGTCTATGTCTATCATCTCAGGATATATTGAATTGATTGTTGGACTTGTTGATATTGTGTTAACATTAAGAGTAGGATGATGGTAAGCTTTGGTAGGCTTCAAAGGATAGTATCCAATATTAGCTGAAGAGCTATGTGTAACAACTTCTAAGGGTACTTTGATTCCTTGTTGTTTTATGCCACAACCATTACCTACGTAGTTACAATTTTTGTAAAGGATTTGAAATCCATGACCATAGAGAGACACCATCTCTTTATAAGAAGGCGAGGCCTCATATGTCTCATATTTTGTAGTGTAAATAAGAGTATTGTCTTTATTTGTTACTAAAGAGACTTTAGGTTCCTTAGTATTTCCAAAGATTTTTTGGATGAGATCGAGGCAACTTTTGATGTTTCAGGGTTAGCAAGTTTATATTACCCCATAAAGCCATGAGTAAAATCTAATGAACCCCAATCGTCACCAAGAAGTGCATTCGATGGTGATTTAGAATCTTGCACAACATTATCTATGGCAAGATGTATTTATGAATCAACTTTTAAGTTATCAAGAGGTTTCTAAATGATAGCTTATTTTTGCACCTCAGCTTGTAAACAACTTTCCATATTCGGGTCCACTTCAATGGTTTGAAGTTTATTTGCACAAATAAACTTTATTAATCAATGAAGGGTAGACGAAACTACCCCCATGGCATGAATCCATAGTCTACCAAGAATGATATTATATGAAAGCGCACTTGGCATGACATGGATAAGGGTAGATAATGTCATAGATCTAGCCTCTACGATTAAAGTTATGGTACCCAGTGATTGTCTACCAATGTTATCAAAGCCACGAATGTTAAGTTTATCCGATTTTATTAAAGATGTGTGAATCTTGATTTTATGTAGCAAATCAATGCCACAAACATTGAGACCCGATCCATTGTCAATCATAGTTCACTTTATCAACTTTTTATTTATTATGACAAGATTACAAGAGGGTCATATTGGTTTTGAACTTCAATTGATGGTAATTCATGTTGTTGAAACAAAATATCTATTTTTGTTGCATGCATATAGTCTAACAGAGTTGCTACATCATTTGGCTTAACAATAGGTGGTACAATCACCTTTTGTAAAGCTTCTTGGAGCATTATGTGGTATGAAAGAGATGTTTGTATGAGTTCCCATAGAGAGATCTTAGCGGGAGTAGCACAAAGCTGCTTAACAAGGTCATAATCTCGACCAACATTATGAGTAAGACAAGGTGGTTGAGGAAGCATAGGTTGAGAAGTTGGTAAAGTGATCGAAATGTTTGACTGTTGTTTACTTTGTTTATTATTTCATGTATTGTATGTGTGAGCAACCACATTGTAGTTGGGTTGTTGTGACACATTTTGATACACTTTGATTTTGACTTGTTATATGCTTAGCGTAGTTATAAATGTAACGAAGAGGTCGAGAAGAATTCAGAAGATCTCTTATAGTGAGCACCGGTTTCATTTTTTCTTGAGGCACATGCAAGAATGCAGGTGGACAACTATTTTCGGTTTCACAGGGTGTTCTTGAGATCTTGGAACATAAATTGTGTTTACTAATCTTTGAAGGAACGATGGTTTTGGAGTTGTAGTGGAATGTTCCATAGAGATAAATTCATAAAGGGCTTCATCTAGCATATCAGAATCATCACTACTAAATGACTCATCCTATGCATGAAAGTTTTGTAAAAAGAGATCAAACATTGTGACATATCCTACTTTATCCAAGGCTTGAAATTCACAATGTCCAATTGTAAAAAGTATGAATTTTGGAATCAAGGATGTGAAATGATGCAAGATTACTATGAAAAATCAAATTTCATGAATGTTTGATGCAACTAATGCATGAGAATTTTTAAAACCCTAATGCAAAATTTTACCAAAATGCAAGCTTTTTGAAGGCCTAAATATGCACCTTTTTCAAAATTATGCAAGATTTTCAAATGAATATTGATAAATATGTAATAAATCAATGCAAGATCTTATTTGAATAGTCAATAAGATGTAAATGCTTGAAGCTACTTGTTCACAAAAATGTTTAGTATGAAAAAGGATAATGACAATAACTAGAATATGAACTAGATCAAACTCTTTTCAATATAACATTCAAGGAAAAGGTTGAGCCAAATCACTACAAAATGAAGGAGAACTTAGCTACTGACCTTGAACTCCTATATATTATGGATAAGATTTAACTTAGTCTTTTTCTCAAAACCCTAGGATAACAATGCATTAAAACCCTATTTTTACAAAGATTTGCTTATAATGGAGAATATACGACAAAAACCCAGAAACTGATTGCACAGGGATAATCAGGGGAATGATAAAACCTATCTCCAAAAAGAAGAGGTATCAGAGGACCTCGGTGGTACCACCCATGTCTTGACTGAAGGAATTAGCCGAAGGTGCAAATTGGAAAGTTGCTTGGAATGTTGTCTTGATGCCAGATCCAAACCCAGAAAAGGTAGAAGGACAAAGGCGGTTCCAACCACTTCCTTGATGAGGGAATATCCTGAAAACAATGATAATGTGATGATTGAAATGATGAGAAACAAACAATGATATCACCTATGTGATGCGCCCTTAGAATGATGAAGATCCTTCAACTCCTAAGAAAGGATAGATGATAGCTTCATATCTACAACAACACACAAATATGCTCTATAATCACAATGACTGCTCTTGATGCTCTTTACTTCAAATTTTCAAGTTAGCTATCTCCATCTAGGTTAATAATGAACTCAAAAGCACACTTATATATGCTCTCCCCCTTACAATTGACAATTCAAACCAAAAGAGGCAACAAGGAGAAACCTCTAGAGAGGTGTACGGCCGACATACATTTGAATTTGATCCAACCTAAAGGGAGGGACCTGGGTAGTACCACCTTGGTCCTTTAGCCCTGTTTATGTCTAGGATAAGCAAAATCAAGTGGTCCACATTCAAATTCCATCTTGATGTCAGGCAATTCTGCATCGGCAGAAATGTTTTGAATATATAATGCAATTAAGGGACCTAGGAGCCAAACAAGGAGGTAAAAAGACATGTGGGCACTTTTTACTCCCAAACAAGTCCAAGGTTCTTATTTGGAAACTTTTCATTCTAGGTCTTATGGGTCTTACCATGGGTTATCCTCTAATTTAGTCCTTGATTGGCTACCAAATCTACTAATAAGTTCCCCTTTCTTTTCTTCTAATATGATCAAAAGAGATATCTTAAAAAAATTTCACTAGTTCCTTAGCCTCTAAAAGAAGAGTATCCAACATACATGAGATGTAACTTTGCTTCTTCATATAATTAATAATGATCTCATAATCTCCCTCCACTCTAAGATGCTTCCAATTCTATTTCATAGTTGTCCTGAGGCCCCACAGCATGGCCCTTTCCTAAACCACATTGTACATGAAAGGAAAAAAGAATATAACTTTGCTCATGCTCTTTCTAGGAAGCCTACTCTATTTCTACTTCTACTAGTTCTACTGATTAGAAGATCTCTATTATGGCAGAATAAGTTAAAAATGCATTTTCTACTAATCTCTTAGATGGGGATGTGAGACAAGATTGATTTGTAGTAGCATATGGTCTCATTCTCTATAAAAATAGAATCTTCCTAGTTCTTGAATCCTGAATGAAGGAGAAGATTTTAAGGGCTTTTCATGATGCATCGTTAGAAAAACACATAAGATTATACAAGATCTATAAGAAAATTAGGGAAAGGTTTTCATGGAAGGGCCTAAAGAAGGATGCTCTCAATCACTTTATGGAGGGGCTAACTATGTATGCACAATTCTTTTTCATTCCTTCATATTTCAAAGCACATTGGGTGGTAGATTTCTTATTCAGAGATGTTTAGGCCAATGGATTACATAAAAATATCGTTAGTGATAAAGATAGTAGATTTTTTAGATCCTTTTTGTAAGAATTATTTTATTTGGCTGGGATAAAACTCACTCTTTCCACAAGCTATCATCGACAAATAGATGGACAAGTAGAAATAGTGAATAATTAGGTTGAAGGCTACTTGAGAAACTATGATACAACACTAGCCACCACATGTCCATCAGTATATCTCCATCCATTGTATTTTATGGTTATGATGCATTAACCTTCACTAATTCAATATTCATAGATATCCTGGTGTCAATAGATAGTGACTTAGTGAAGTATAATTATGACATATTGAGATCACTCAAAGAACACCTCCAACAAGTTCAGAATCAACAAAAAAATATATGCAAATCAAAACTACATAGATAGGTCATTTAAAGTGGGAGATATGACCTTCCTCGAAGATTGCAAACCTTGTATGCAAACCCCCATCAAAATTAGTGGAATTGAAAATCTCAAACAACGCTTCGATTTCCCTTACAAGATCTTGAGAAGAGCTAGTGAAGTTGCATCTGAGTTGAATTACTAGAATATAGTAGGATTCATAATTTTGTCCATGTGTCTCACCTCACGAGATCCCTTGGACAACATATCACACTACTGGTGGATTTTCCACCATTGGATGATGACCCTACCATCATAGAAATCACAAGAGCATCATCCAATATTGAAAAGAGAGTAAACAATAAGGTGGTAGGGAAAATCACACAGGCCCTATTGAATCCCCATGATCACATTTGCACTTATTACATTTATCGAACTTAGCAAGGGAGAGGGATTTCAACTAAATCCTCCACATCAAACATCCTCATAATAAATAGAATCATCAACCTTGGCATAAAGAGAAAGTTTGACCTTAAGTACCTTTGCTATCATTCAAGCCTCTGTGCATGCAACTTGTTGTTCCTTCAGTATGTGAAAATACTCGAGGTAGCAATTGAAGAAAGACAAGTCATGCAAATTTTGGAAATATTGATAGAAATATGAAGAAATATTTCCCCACACATTTACTAACCTAGGATGATGAAAATTCAATTAAAAGAAGGTACAAAACCAAAGAGGAAAAGATCATATGTATTAAACCCTAACATGAAGACAAGAGTCAAAGCAAAGTTGGATGATATGTTGCAACTGATATAATCAAGTACATAGAAGATGCTAAATGGATTGGCCCTATGGTTGTGCAACATAAGAAAAAAGTGAGATGAGGATTTGCATTGACTTTAGGGAACTAAATAAGGCTTGTATCCATGATTCCATAGATTTATTAGTCTTATGGATGTCATTAAAAGCTTTCATTTTATTTCATTCCAATTGAAGGGCTCCTTCACCTTTCCATACACATGTCCCCATGTTCTCTCCATTAGTTTCTCTATAACCATTGCTTTGTTTTCTCTTATATTGTCCTTAGTAATATTTGGGCATTATACTCATGGGATCAACCCTGCAATTATAGACTTGGCCCTTTCATATTCAAATTTTGGCCAACTTCTACCTATTCAATTACACAATATTCAATTTGCTAATGTATGAATCCCAACATTTCAAAAAAAAACAAAATATGAATCACCTAAGAAGGTTCGAAATTTAAAATGCACATTGGGTTATGACTTGCACGTGTGACACCATTCAAAAATTGATTTATATTCACTCCTTTGAGCCACCAAGTCTAGGGCCTAAGTGTGAGAATATTCACTATTTTTGTATCCTCATGCTTGGAGACATGTCAATAAATAAAAGTTGATTACATATAAATTCCCATTGTTTATAGCATAGACTGGAATTAGTTTTCAATTTAAAATATCATTAACACTTGTAAGGAGTGGGTTCATGTGCAAGTTGAAACACACACTGTGTATTTCAACCTGCAATTTTCTTCATCAACATTCTACTATGTAAAGTATTTGTTCTTTTAATGTACAAATCCTAACATTTAAGAGAGAAAAATATGAATAACAATAATGATAAGGGTGAAAGCAAGAAGATGAGTATAGATTTCGTGGAAGTGTTCCGCATATGGAAAATTTCCGTTGGAACGAGAGCTCGAGCCTAAACGGGTGCCCATTTAGAAACGGGCACCTGTTATGAAATGGATGCTAGTAAATGGAATGGGTACGTACCCATTTGAAAACAGGTACTCATTTTTGAAAAGTATATATATTTTTTTAAAAATAGGCATGTGGCTTCATTTTAATAGCCATAGGCCGTGAAACAGTAGGAGAGGAGATACCAAGAATGGGTACCCACATCACCTGACCCCACCGCCTACCTCCAAAATCTCCTCACCTCCTCCAGATCGGCTATCAGCTGTCCCAAGTTGGTTGCCCATAATTTTCTATTATTTTTCATTGTTTTTGTTTTATTTTTGTTGCTTTTTATTATTTTTCACAATCTTAAATTATAAATGTTAAACCCTAAACTAAAAACACTAAACCCTAATTCATAAACCATAAACCCTAATTCATAAACACTAAACCCTATTTCATAAACTACCTAGGTCTTATAGAACTTCTAGGGTTTCTTTTATATAAGCTTAACAATAAATCTTTAGCAATGATATTTCAAAATTATTTGAAATTTCTATATAGACCTCAAGAACTACTTATACACTATAGTCATGTTCTTAGTCTTCATGGATTTCAATGTTCATGATGAGTCACATAGTCCTAAAACCATTTGTAAAACTCTTTTCATGAGGGCTTAGAACATACAAACACCTTCTATATATTAAATTTGATGGACACTTGTATAAGAATATAAAATTTAGACAATTGTCATAGGTTAGTCCTATGGGTTAAAGAGTCAGGGAGCTATGAGAATGCCCACATTCATATGACATAAGGTATAATAGAAACTTATCAAGTTTTAAGGATTGACATACTTACCACTAAGAATGTCAAAGTTACCCTAGGAAAACAACTAACTCATATCACTTCATAACATTTTATCAAGTTTAAGGATTGTCATAAAAACCACTAAGAATGTCAAATTTACCCTAGGAAAACAACTAACTCATGTCACTTGATAACCTAGAGGGTTGTTATCTAAGGTCAATTAGGATCACTTAACAAATGTCAAGACCCAAATCATCTAATAGGATTGTCATTAGGATTGGGAACAAAGAAGATAGTCTTAACATGATAAGGTAGTTTCCAAGGTCCTAACAAAGTTCATTGCACCATAATCTAAATCTTAACACTGCCTCAACATTTATATGACCCAGAAGGACTGTCACATCTAGCAAATCTAATCTCTTGTCCTTGCTATGGACTATTATGCATGATCATCCAAAGTGGTTGTCACTAGAAGAACAGGACCATAGGACTACCACAATAAGGATATAGTTGTGTTGCTCACAACAAGAGAGGACAATCATCCAAAACTAAGAAGAGAAGAAAATTAACAATTAAGAGACTATCATTAACGGTTGTCATAAGCATGTTAATGGACAATTAGTTTTCATATTAGTCATAACACTATCCTATTATTTACACAAAAGAAGATATAGCAATGAGAGGATAGTCATTGGAAAACCTATCTCAATCCTAGAGTCAAGCACAGTCCCATCACACCACTAGATCTACCCCTTCCAAGGGACAAGCATTTCAACCATACAATCGAAAGAAAATGATATGTATCCTACAAACACAATCATTTGGTCATGTTGTAATCCTCTCTCCAAACTATGTAGGATCATAATGGTGTTTGGATGAGCTCCACTTGGTGTCTGGTAGGTGAAATCAGCAGGTGAGACTACTCCTTAGACAGTGCAAGACGACTGAACGGATCTCACCCATTCATTTTATTCCTTGTTTTTCTCACTCTTTCACCATTTCTTCACATGCGTTGTTCTCCTTCCAGCTATTTTTTTGGTGGGTACTCTCCTGAGGTGCCAAAATGGCTAGAAATGTTGTCTCGTGCCATAAAAAAATCACGCTAGAAAATTTTCTAAACTTGTCGGTGTGTCAGAAAAATAAATATAGGGAATGTAATTTTTTGGTATGTGTTTTGGAACACAAAAGAGAGTGATATATTTTGCAAAGCCCCGTTAAGAATGTTTTGGGAATTTTGTACTGTAGTATTGTATTGGTACATTCTCCTTATTAAAAACTCCCTTAATATTATCACCTAAAATTTTGAATTTGGATTAGTTACTTTCCACCTACATTAAATGTTATCAATAACTATGTAATAGAACTAATAGCATTTAAAATCATTTTAGACGTGCAAATGATGATTAATTATCACCTTTGCAATTAGAAGTGTTTATGTTGACACTAGAGTTTGCAACACTCATAGCCTTATAGCAACTAAAAAGGTTTCACAAAACAAAGAGAACTAGAGGCAACTAAAATCATTATCATAAATAAAACATAAATTAAAATAAAATAAAAACATTAATATATCATCACCATGAATGGTCATGTCCTTTGTGAGAACTCCAATTCCTTTTGAGAGATGAGTATCACAATTCATTGAAGTCTTGATTGTATTTCCATGAATTTGGGTTTCTACTAATAATTTATGATTAGAAGTCTAAAAATATGAGAAATAATGAATTGTATCATTGGCTTTCATTTTATTCACCAAATGAAAATCTTACAAATTACAAACAAGAAAAGGTTCAATAAAAGATACACTTGCAAATTATAGGGTATTTTCTATGCTACAGCACGCACAAAACCAAAAGGTCAACATGTATACCTCGTGTCACCAAGTTGATCTAATAAAGTAGTGATAGATACTAACTCTTCAAAATCCAATCCAAAAGCATAAAGAAATCTTGCTTCACCAAAACTAAAGAAATATGTCAGCCTTGGCAATTCAGATAAAGACAAGAGGAATGAAAGAGCCTCTAAAGTGAAGTGAAATGAAGCAACCATTACCTTGAAGTTGTCATAGAACTTAGTTTTTACATTTTATTGCTTCACAATTTCCTGAGGAGACTTTTTCTCTTCTTTCTATCATTTTAGACCTATATTTACATGGGTCTAAGATAGTGTCTAGATTATCAATCCAAATGCACAAACCACAATGTTGAATATTTTCAGATAAGACACTCTAGTTCTTGCAAATAGATAAAATGCTTATCACCATACATTCTTGTGTTCCAACCTAACCTATTATACCTACAAAAACCTCTATATCAAAAAACACACAAAAAAAAAATGTTATGCTAGTCAACAAAGGCAACTCAAGTGAGATGAATCACGAGCAATATCAAAGGGAAACAATTGTAAGCAATTGTAAAAGTGACTGGTTCCTAAATATTGAGTATGATTTACACTTGGATTGAATCCAAAGGGGATTATATAAAATCAAATATTAGACATATTTTTCATTAGTTGGAAAATCATCAAAACATGTATTACATAGATAATGTAACAATGATTAAAAAAAATCCAATCAATCCATGCGAGCTTCAACAAATTGGCTCAAAAATTTTACTGAAATTTTAAATTTAAAGGAAGTTTATACATAATGTTTACTGATTGGACTATTGATTTGGGACAAAGATTACCAAAACAATCCCTATTTAGGGATGAAGAGACCCTAAACTTTCCCGTGGCCAGAACCCATATTGAAGTTGTAGGTTAAGATTCTTTAAGAACTGAATTGAGCATAGAGTGGTATGCCATCTACTTAATATTTTGAAAATGTAGGCTTAGGGCTCAAATGCTAACCCGTGCTTATAATGACACCCAAATCCAAAGGTTGGGGTTAAATTCTCCAGCAAGGGATCCAACCAACTTAGGGCTCAAACACAAACCCACTAACTGTGTCAACCATCGTCTCGGAAAACAAACAAAAGAAAACACAAACACAGCTGCAAAGCAAACAGTAGACAGAACTACAATGTTCTATATGATATCAATATTTGCCAGGATAAATTTTTGAACCTTGGTAGGAATGTGCTAGATGATTAAAACTTTAACAGTTACAATTACGTAATTGGCTATTTATAAAATATGGGTGATAATAACACCCATCTGACATTGTCATATACAGAAGATGGCTCTAAGAAGTCCACCAAAATTCCTGCAGTCCTAGACTACATACAAAACAAGCACCGTGTTAATACATGTTGCATGCATTGCAGTCAAAATTGAATACCTTCATCTTTCATGATCCAAATATTACCTGTGATAGAGAGACCAACAACATAACCAAATCATACAACACAGGGACCTCCAGAGGTTCATCCAATTTGGCTATCAATATTAACTACTGAAAATCTGATTCAGTCACAGTAAAATATACTTGATAGGAACATTGTTGTAATGTGGGTGTGCGATGCATATACAAAAACGAGGAAAGGCAAAGAACCCACGTCTCCAACCTCCCTTCCATGTAGGGTCAGAAAATTTAGTGCAAGTGACCACATTTTTAGCTAGTCTTAAAATATAGAAATTTAAGCAAATTTTCTGACAAAACAAAACCTGATTTAACAAGATTGAAATGTCGGACGCATGAGTTTGAGATTGAGACATATTCCACCGCATGAGCGTGAAGGTCATTTGTTGAAGGCATTGCTCTCATTAAAGGGCAACGAAGGAATAGGAGCAGCGTGGGGCCGTGGATATGTCGTGTTTCAAAACCGTAACGCCATCGATCTGCAGCCTCCATTTCTGCTACGACATTCGCGGCCATTCTGTTTGTTGCAGATGATGGCGAAACACTTTCAAAACACTGACATATCCACCGCACTCCGCTGCTTGTAAAAATGTTTGGCCCTGCAATAGGTATAACATCAAGTTTGCAACGATAGCTTTTCCCTCTGCCATCAAAACCTAACCCTAATGCTACCGTCCCCTCCTTCCTCTTCTCCACTCGCTCATCACGCACAAAACCTAACCCTAACCTCCACATATATATATATACACGTGGACACACTTAATACATTTGTATTTTTTTATTTGTTTTGGTTTTCTATGCGATATATGTATACATATAATATAATTAATATTGTATCATACATCTACATACATTTTTGTTGTGTATTTGTTTATTTTTCTGTTTGTTGTTTTCTTTTCTTTTTGTAGGGTGCACTCCTCTCACACACATATGTATATCTATATATATTTATGTATTAGTTCTTTATAGACTTAATACTTATATTAATAAATACTAGTATAGGTGTGTATTTTTAGTTTCTGCCAAAGAAACTATAGGCGAGGCCTGTTCCTAACTAGGTATTAATAATTCTTGAGAACTAAATATATTTTTCTATTTAAAAAATATTTACCTATTGCTATTGTATAGATGCAAATATTTTAACAAAACATATTTGAAAAATTATTTTTATTCAATTTAATTGGCAGAAAACTTTCACCCGATAAGGGCAATTATTGCGGATCATCAACGTTTAAATTATAAAGTTTTGTATGAATACTGGAAATAATTTCATGCATTGCTTTCATTTTCTCAAAAATTGTGCAAATATAACATATGCGTTAAGGCAACCATTCTTCATATTTTTTATGTTCTTGATACCCAAACATTGCAGAATCTAAGGCCATGACTATTTTCAAAAGAATTTGTTTTGTTTATAGGCTGCTATTCCACTTGAAGTTGTGCAAATATTGTTGGCAAAAAAGTCAGCGTCCCCCTTCAGGATTCGTGACATGGCTTAACCGCCTCCCATTGGTCTTTATCTGGGATGGTAGGGGTTTCCTAAGAGGTGCGCCTTTTGGGAGAAACGGACAGCTCAACTCCCTACAAGTTGTATCAGAGCCGGGTCACGGGTTCGAATCCCCTCGGGTAACGCTGAGGGGGGGATTGTTGGAAAAATAGTCAGCATCCCCCTTCGAGATTCGTGACATAGCTTAACCGCCTCCAGTTGGTCTTTATCTAGGATGGTAGCGGTTTCCTAAGAGGTGCGCCTTTTGGGAGAAACCGCCAGCTCAACTCCCTACAAACGTGAATATAACATTCTTTAGAAATGATGGAAGCTAGAAGGGGCTCTAACTTGTTTTTAATGCAATAAAGTTATGCAATAAAGTTAGGGTCTTTATCTGGGATGGTAGCGGTTTCCTGAGAGGTGCGCCTTTTGGGAGAAACGGCCAGCTCAACTCCCTACAAACATGAATATAACATTCTTCAGAAATGATGCAAGCTAGAAGGGGCTCTAACTTGTTTTTAATGCAATAAAGTTAGGTCTGAAACGGAAAAACCCATGGAGCTTGACCAAATAAGAGGAAAAAAGTATGCTCATATCTATCATTACGTTATCTACCATCCTTTCAGATAATGCATTTAGGGCATATGTTTACCGGGCTTCATGCCTATAATACTTATTTTTTCTTCTATTTTACTTAATGGAATTCTAATTCTAGCTATTCTTCCACACATAGAAGGATTTTCCTTTCATGTTTCCTTTAGATTCTAATGGGATGAGAATATTATTTTTTGGCCTCTGCCTATGTTTCTACCAAACTTTGTATGTATCATATTGTTTTCTGGAAACACATTTCTTATTGGTGTTTATTCCATTTCTAAAGTTTTTTCTGGATGTTTTCTCTAGCTCTGAGATGAGCTAAAAGGAACTATTACCATTAACAAAACTGATAATATACACATCATTTTGTTTTATGGATATCTTTATATTTTTTTAATTTTCTCCGACACTCAATAGTAATTCAAGTTGGCTTTTTGCTATTCTTGTTGAATGCAAAAATCTAGTAAGCCAAGCTAGCAACTCTATTTGTAGAAATGGTCTATATTTTGAAGCTATTTTATCATTCTATAATTTCTTTTAGAGGCATTTTTAAAAAGATCGTGAAATTTCTATTAGTTAAATCTAAGCCGACTATTTTTTGACGTTTATTTAAAAATTTAGCCTAACGTAACTATTGTTAATATGTCCATAAAATGTACAACCTTTTAAAATTTATTTAAAATCAGGTTTTTCTTTTACCCTAACCTATAATGCACAATCTAAATAGCTAATATTTTCACATTTACTTTAAACTTAAGTTTTACCCTAACCTGTAATGCACAAACTGAATAGCTAATTTATTCAAATTTATTTTCGAGTTACAGCTTTAAACCTGGTAACATAAATATGGTTGAATTATGAATAAAATGCAAAATTGAAACCACTATCTATTTCACATTTACTTTAAAATTTTACCCTAAGGCCCATATTTCTAAATTGCCAATAAAATGAACAAATTGTAGAGATGATATTTTAACATTTACCTTTAAATTTTTGTTCTAAATTTTTATCTTCCAAGTAAATATTATTAAATTATCCATAAAATGCAAAATCTAAACCACTATGTATTTCTCATTTACTTTAAAATTTTACCTTACTATAAATATTCCCAGATTTTCATCAATAAAATTTTACCCAAATATAAATATTTCAAAAATTTCAATAAAATACACAAACTAAATAGATAATCTTTTCACATTTACTTTTAATTATAATTTTAATCCCAAAAAATAAATTTAATTAAATTTTTAATTATCTATAAAATGTACAACCCTTTACTTTAAAATTACATTTTAACCCTAACATAAAAACACGTTAAACTTTTTTCATATTTTCTTTTTCATCTTACCCTAACACAAATATTGTTAAATTAACCATAAAATGCACAATCTAAACATATTTATTTAAAAATTTCCAAAACTACAATTTGAGTCATTTTGTGAAAATTATGGTATTAAGGTGCAAAGAACAGTTCCTTATACTCTTCAACAAAATGGGGGGGATGAACAAATGAATAGAACTATTTTAGAAATGGGGTTTGATTGTTTCTTGTGCTGCATATATTGTGAATAGAATTCCCACTAAAGCCCTCCCAAATATCACCCTTGAAGAAGCTTGGAGTGGTAGAAAGCCCCACATTAGGTATTTTAAAGTATTTGGATGCATTGCTTGGGCACACGTTCCTGATGAAAAGAGGAAAAAGTTAGAACCAAAGAGTCATAAGTGTTTGTTTGTGGGTTATAGTGAAGAATCAAAGGCTTATAGGTTATATGATTTGACAACAAGAAAGGTCTTTGTTAGTAGAGATGTAAAGTTTGATGAGCTTTCGCAACTTATTCCCACTTCCTCTCACTCTACAATAGTAAATGTTTCTAATTTTTCAGATATTTTAGAAAGAAATGAAGCCAATATTGATGAGGATGAAGTGAGCACTACTGATGATGATAATACTATTGAAAATGAAACTACTAATGCTTGTAATCAGCCATTTTTTGCAGGTAGTGATGATGAAGAAGGTGACATTTCAGCTAGACAAAAGACAAGGAGTGTTGAAGAAATATATAGACAGGGCTCAAAGATCCAAGGAGGGAATGGTAGTGCTCTCATAGCCAAAGTATTACAATTAAATGACCCAATCTCATATGAGCAAGCTAGATGAAAGAAAGAATGGGAGAAATCCATAAAAGAGGAATATGATGCATTGATAGAGAATAACACTTGGGAACTTGTACCCTATCCCCAAGGTAAGAATGTTATTGGTTGCAAATGGGTTTACAAAACAAAATTTAAATCAGATGGTGCTATAGAAAAATTCAAGGCTAGATTGGTTTCTAAGGGGATCAATCAAAAAGAGGGTGTTGATTATGAAGAAACATTTTCTCCTGTCATTAAAGTGAATATAGTTAGAATTATTCTTTCTTTGGCTACAATTCTTGGGTGACATATTCATCAAATGGATGTCAAAAAAACTTTCTTAAATGGATTTATATGAAGAAATATATATGGATCAACCACCAGGTTTTGTAGATCAGCAACATCCTAATCTTGTTTGCAGATTATAGAAGTCACTTAATAGTCTTAAACAAGCGCCACGAGCATGGAACGAGAAGATTGACAGGTATTTTCAGCTTCATGTATTTAAGAGATGTAAGTCAGATCCAAATCTTTATGTGAAAAAAGTTCAAGATGATATTCTTCTTGTTGCAATTTATGTAGATGATTTACTCATTGCTGGACCGAATATTGCATTAATCAATGATTTAAAAACAGATCTTAAGAGGACATTTCATATGAGTGATTTGGGTGAACTAAACTATTTTCTTGGATTACAAGTTTGTAGATTACATGATGGATTGTTCATCTCACAATCAAAATATGCTCTGGACCTTTTAGAAAAGTTTAACATGCTTGAATGCAAGCCAGCATCTACCTCATTTCAATTCGGAGTCAAGCTTACTAAAGAATGTACTTCCAAGAGTGTAGATGCCACTTTATATAGACAGCTTGTTGGTAGCTTGGTTTATGTAACTCATACTAGACCAGATATTTATTTTACAGTCAATCTAGTATCTAGATTTATGCAGGCACCTAAACAAAGTCATTGGTTGGCTGCTAAGAGAATTTTACGATACATCCATGGAACCATACACTTTGGAATCTACTATGGCTATAAGTTTTCAATTTCTTTGGTTGGATTTACCAACTCAGATTGGGGTGGTGATATAGATGATCAAAAATCTACTAGTGGTTATGTTTTCAATCTTGGATCAGGTCCTATTACATGGAGTAGCAAAAAAACAAACAACTACATCATTACCTTCATGTGTAGCAGAATATAGAGAAGCAAAAGAAGCAGGCAAGGAAGTAGTTTGGATTCAGAATCTTCTATTTGAGATTGGTTTTCTATAAAGTTCAGCCGGCATTGTGTATTGTGACAATCAAAGTACCATACAAGTTGCCAACAATCCAGTTTTTCATGCTAAAACAAAGCATATTGAAATTGATGTTCACTACATTCAGGATCTTGTTTAAGCATCTATTGTTAATCTTCAATTTTGTCCAAGTGAAGAACAAGTAGCTGATATATTCACTAAGAGTATGATTGAAGCCAAATTCTTAAAATTAAGAGGAATGTTTGGTATGTTAGAGGTGAACATTAAGGGGGGATAGTAGTATAATGTTCCCCTCCTTTGTATTTGCCCTCTCCTTTGTATTCTCTTTGTATTATTCTAGCCAATCTTAAGGGGGGATGTTAGGGATAGTTAAGATTGTCTAGAAAAGGACAAAATATTTCTAGAAGTCTTCCAAAAAATATTCTAGGTTATCTAGAAAGGAAGAAGCTTCCATCTTTTTTAGAAAAGAACTTTCCAAGGAGAAGCTTCCAACTATTCTAGAAAGGAACATTGTAGGATTTTAGAGTTATCTAGAAAGCCAGAAGCTTCCAGGCTCCAAAGCTTCTGTAGCTATATATATGTGATTAGAGACAGTTGCTGGATATAGCATTTTAGATGTAATGCAATCTAGATAAATATATTTCTAAGTTATCTAACTCTATTTTGCCCTGTTTTTTCTTAGTCTATTATTGTCATTCTATTTTTTATTGTCTTGGGGCTGTTTTTTACATGGAAATCCAGAATTTATTTATTGCTAGAAGAGAATGGTATCAAGGAATATGTGACCACTATTGTACCTGTACCTACAGATGCAACACAGTGCTTAGCATATAAGAAGGAAGATGCCAAGACAAGGAGGATGATTCTTAATGGTGTTAAGAATCATATTCTTTCGCATATTGTAGAGTTATATACAGAGAAGACAATGTGGGACGCCATTCTAAATTTATACCAGAATGCTACCATTAACCGGAAGCTGATTCTCAGAGAAAAGTTAAGGAATACCCCGATGAACAAGGGAGAAGACGTTACAAGTTACCTCGCCAGGCTTAGACTTGTTAAGGATGAGTTGACAGCTATTGGAGATAAACCAAATGATGACAAGCTAGTATGAATAGCCCTGAATGGGTTTACTAAGCAGTGGGATGTCTTTGTTCAAGTTATTAATGGACGAGACACCTTACCGAGTTGGGATCGACTATGGAGTGACTTCACTTAGGAGAAGCTTAGACTAAGTCTTGTCAGTGGAACTAGCAGTAATGGTTAGAAAAGTGATTTGGAATAGGAAAACGTTACCCTAGCAGGAAAAGCGAAAGCGAAGAAGGGGTCTGGCAAAGGATCAAATCCAAAAAGTGAGAAGAAGAAGGACTTATCTAAGATCAAATGCTATGGCTGTCATGAGTTTGGCCACTATGTTAGTGATTGCCCACAAAGGAAGAAAAATGAAAAGAAAGGGAAGAAGCAGATGGCAACTTTAGCAAATGTAGATGAGCTTTCTAGTAGAATGGAGGATGAGTTTGCGCTCATAGCTTGCCTAACTAGCTCAACCTCACAGGGTGTTTGGTATATAGACAGTGGGGCATCATTTCATATGACAGGAGTTAGGGAGTACTTCTCTAGCTACAAGGAAGAGAAAATCAAATTCCAGATTCAGATGGGGAACTAGTCTAGGTGCAATCCAGTTGGAAGAAGGATTGTTCTATTTCAGAGGGAGAATGGCAAGCCTATTTCCATTCATGATGTGTTAAATGTGCCAGGCTTGGGCATGAATCTAATTTCCATATCTATCCTTCAGGATAAAGGCTACAATGTACTCTTTAGAGGGGCACATGTGTTAATCAAGCATAAGGATTGGAAATCACCCATAGCTATTGGAGTTAGGAGCGGCTGACTTTATAGGTTGCAATTTGATACTCCTAATGCACTAGTGAGTAGCAGTAATCCTAGAGATCAAGAAGAGCTATGGCATAGGAGGATGGGCCATATACATCATAGAGCATTTAAATTGCTTCATGAGATAGTGACAGGTGTTCCAGAGGTGAGCATAGAGCATGATGATGTATGTCAGGGATGTGTGTTGGGGAAGTTTGCGAAAGCAGCTTTTCCAAGGAGTGACACCAGATCTAAGGGGGTTCTTGATCTAGTAAATTTAGATATATGTGGACCAATGTCAATGAAGTCTCTCAGAGGATACGAGTACTCTGTTACTTTTAATGATGATTTCTCCAGGAAGACCTAAATATACTTCTTAAAGACTAAGGATGAGATCTTCAGTCACTTCCAAGAGTTCAAAGCTCTTGTGGAGAATTCGACAGGTAGGAAGGCAAAGGTTCTTCGGTCAGACAATGGAGGTGAGTACAAAGGGAAAGAGTTCCAGGAGTTCTGTACCAGGGAAGGAATCAAGAGAGAGTGGATTGTTCCTTACAACCCACAGTAGAATGGGGTTGCTGAGAGGGAGAATTATTCTCTATCAGAGGTAGCAAGGGCTATGTTGTATGACCAAGATATGCCACGTTACTTATGGGCAGAGGCATGCAGTACAGCAGTATACATATAGAACAGGGTTCCACATAAGGTATTAGGCAAGATGACACCAGAGGAGGCATTCTCAAGGAAGAAGCCAGATGTTAGTCATTTCAGGATATTTGGGAGTTTGGCATTTTGTCACATTCTAGGGCCTACACATTCCAAGTTAGATCAGATTGCAGAGAGAGGGTACTTTGTGGGGTACAGTGAGACCTCAAAGGCATATCAATTATTTATTCCAGGGACCAAGAGGATTATAGTTAGGCGTGATGTCAAATTCATGGAGGACAAGGCATATAGGAGGTCCAGAGATTTGCCAGCAGATGATCAGAATGAGCAGCCAAAAGAAGCTCCAAGGATTGTTCAACCAAAACAGGGGCAGTGAAGCACTAGTACATTTACTAGTACAAGCACAGGCTTAGGTGTTGAGAGTTCGCAGAGTATGGAGCAACAGATACAACAAATCCAAGAGATGCATCAAGAAGATATGGAGTTTGATATTTCATCCTCTATAGTTGACAGGAGGAACCATGAGGTTTAATAGACACATAGGGATACTTAGGAGTTTGTGGGAACCCCTAGGATGAGTAGTAGACAGCAGAAACAACCAGCCAGGTATAATGACTGTGGCATTGGTTATTCAGTTGGTAGATAACGAGCCTTCCAACTATCAGGAGACTATACAGTAACAGGTGTGGCAAGATGTGATGGTTGAGGAATATACCTCAATAGTGCAGAACGATGTGTGGGAGGTTGTACCTAGACCGACAGATAGGGCAGTGGTTGGATCACATTGGATCTATAAGATTAAGCACGGTGTAGATGGTAGCATCAAGAAATACAAGACAAGGTTCGTGGCCAAGGGGTTCTCTCAGAAGGAGGGAATAGACTATGAGAAGACATTCACTCCAGTGGCCAGGTATACTTCTATACGAGCCGTAATCTCACTTGCAGCACATATGGGATGGCAGATCCATCAAATGGATGTCAAGAGGGCATTTCTTAATGGTGAATTGGTAGAGGAGGTATACATAGAACAACCAGAGGGCTTTGTAACACACAGCAGTGAAACCCACGTGTGCAAATTGAAGACAGCTTTGTATGGACTCAAGCAGGCTCCCAGGGCATGGTATGAGCGCATTGATAGATACTGCATTGAAATCTTGAAGAGGTTTGAGATGTAGGATTGCAGAGCCATGTCTACACCTATGATCACGAATTGGAAGAAGGTAGACTCATCCAAGGAAAAGGATGTAGACCCCACCTTATATAGGAAGTTGATTGGATCTCTCATGTATTTGGTCAACACTAGGCCAGATATATCCTTTGCAGTAAACTCTCTTAGTCAATTTATGGTTGAGCCGAAGAGAGTGCATTGGACAGCGGTAAAGCATGTGTTGCAGTATTTGTGTGGTAAAATTAAGTATGGGATCAGATATGCTTGAGGTGATGGTATCAGATTGATAGGCGATACTGATGCAGATTGGGCAAGTAGTACAGTGGATAGGAAAAGCACTTCAGGGTGCTGCTTTAGTTTGGGATCAGGAGTTGTCTCCTGGTACAACAGGAAGCAAAACTTTGTGGCTCTAAGTTCTGCAGAAGCAGAATACATATCAGCTAGCATGGCAACATGTGAGGCTATATGGATTTAGAAGTTGTTGGTAGCCTTGTTTGGTCAGAGGGTTGAGACTATGGTGATACACTGTGACAATCAAAGTTGAATCAGATTATTTGAGAATCCAGTGTTTCACGATAGGTCTAAGCATATAGACATTAGGTATCATTTCATCAAGGATTGTGTACAGTGGAGGATTGTTCAACTATAGTATATACCTACAGATCAGTAGGTAGCAGACATTTTGACAAAGGCATTAGGGAAGACGAAATTCATCTTCTTCAGAGATAAGTTGGGTGTTATGCAGAACACCTTCCTCGCTAAGAGGGAGTGTTAATTTTAAAGTAGCTCAGACAGGTGTTCTAGTCTCAGGTGGTGATTACAAGGCTAGAAACACAACTGGAATTTAATTATCTCCATACCTAGAAAATTGATTTCTCTAGAGACTTCTAGACATTAGGGTTTGTTAGAGTCTAATTAATCTTAGCCATTGATTGAGATTAAATCATGGCCATTAGTTTTCAATGAGAAAATTATAAAAGAGGATCAATGGGCATTTGGAGAGCATAGATCTGAAAAATATTTAAAGTGATAGCAAATGAATAAATTTGCAATAATAGAAAATAGATTTGCAGTGAGAGCAAGGGCGCAGTGATAGCGTTGGAGACAGCAACAGTGGAATTTTTGAAGGAGAAATTGGGAGAAGAATTTTCGGAGGAGAATATTGCCAGAGCTCTACCAGTAAGAGGCAAGCAGTTTATGTATCTCTTGATTTGTTGAAAATTAATAAAATTCCTCATCTCCAGTACTAGTTTTCCCTTCGAGGTTTTTCCAGGGACAATTTGTCCAAAATATTGTGTTCATTATTTTACATATTTTATTTTTCTATCTCCGTGATTATTTGTGAAGTTACAGCTGTATTATTTTTCAATATTTGCTCTGAATTAATTTTTGGAGGTCAAATAATCTATATAAGATAGGAGATTAATCATTAATAGCTACAATAGAATTTTCACAGAATTGTCGATAGAAATACGAGATTTGAATGACAATTTTTATATTTGCGTTTACTTTTTAGTAAAGTTGTGCCCCTAACATGTAATTTGGATTTGTTTTGGGAGGAGCCGACATGGCTTTGTGATAGCCCTCGCAAGGTGAATTCGATAGCTGTATGAGGCACATTGGGATGGGAACTCCCGTAGAAGATCCAGTCCTTGCAAATCCTCCTGCACTGTTTTTTATTGTTTGATTCTAGAATATATTTTAATAATACATTCTCATTTTACACTTGATTGTGCGGTCTGTAAAAGAATTTATAATGCATATATTCAAACTAAGATTACCCTATGCAGTGCCTATGGTTATGGCAGAAATCTAACATTAAATGTAGAATCCAAGTTTTTCAATTTTTAGTATTCAATGCAAATATTACAACACTGTCAACTCTAACTTAAACCCAAAAATTAACAAATTTCAAGATTATTATAAAGTTATTATATTATCAACATTGTTGCTAAAACTAAGCAAACACAACAAATTAAAACACAACTATTTATGAACATTGTGGCAGAAACTTCGCTACTTTGCAGCTCTTGTTATTAGATTTGTTTTATTTTTGTGTTATATAGTACATATAATTTAATTGATATTATATTATATCAATATTGTAAGTTTGTGATATTGTATTATATATCCACATATACATTTTTGTTGTGTAATTGATTATTTTTGTGTTTGTTGTTTTCTTTTTCTTTTGTAGGGGGCACTCCATATATATATATATATATATATATATATATATATGCTTTGGTACATGTCTAGACTTAATACTTATATTAATACATATTAGTATAGGTGTGTGTATTTTTAGATTTGTTTTGTTTTATGTGTTGTATATGTATGTACTTATAATAATATAATTGATATTGTATTATATATCATTTGATTTATTTTTGTTGTTATATCTAGGTTTATATGTGTGAGGGCATTTTTTGTCTACGCCTAATTAAAATTTTTGTGCTTATTTCATGTGGTTCTCCTTTTTATAGGTTTGGTTTTACCTAATGCAATAGATAGGGGTCTTATCTTTTTGTTGAAGCCAATCAAAATATATATTGCCCACCCTGGCTGCTAGTATAGTTGTTGTCTGTCGCTCACTGTACTGCCTTTTGGTATGTATCGCCCCCTTCCCCTAGAACTCTAGATTCCAAAGATCCACTGGATAAGAAACTCCATTCTACACTGCTGCTGAATCGTCAGACTCCTCCCCCAATTCTGGTTGTGGATTGCATCAGGGAAATTCTGCTTGAGCTAGGCAGATAGATAGACTCCTTTCACGCTGCTAAGAAAGAGCAGGGAACAAAATTATTAGACCCATATATAGTAGTAGGGTAGCACTCCAGGTACTTAAAGTCCACCCACTACCAACCAACATACATCATCTGGCTGGGTCTTGCTGGTATCAACAACTGGATCGATCCCATGGAAACGGGAACAGCAACTCGCTATGGCTCTTGGTCCAAATAATGTCTGCCCCTATTCATCCATATCCATACACGGTTGAACGCAACAAGATGGGAACACAGTCCTAGACTGAAGTGAATAGATCAGATCGAGAGGTCATTCTATCCCTTGTCCCCAATGGGAAGAAGATGGGTAATCCATTTACAATGTTACTCTGATTTGACCCAGCTGGCAAGCAATCCCAATCCGCTTTTGGCAAAGGAAGGAGATAGCACTTTGTTTGCTTCTCCACCAAGCACGGGAGTTTGGGGATCGCTGTAGGTTGGTGGCCACTTGAGGAAACTCTGATTCGATTTACTAGTTGGGAGGCAACTACCTCATCCTAATCGCAAGGAGAGGTTCACCATGATCTTTCTAGGTAAGGAACGGAGATAGTGCCTGGGCAAGGCATTCATGCACTCAACCTCTCCGCTGTGAGATTGAGGCCTATCTACAATACAAGAGATTGAGGGCTTCCTCGACTTCCTAAAGTCAATCAAGTTCCCTGACTGGCTGAGTACCCCTAGAGCCCTCTCCCTATTGCCCTATCTATAGCTATTATAGAGAGGTGGGGGGTGCCCCCTACTATGGATAGGGTTGATAGTTGCCCTCACTGACCCCCCTACTATGGATAGGCTGCCTCCACCTCTGCCTCTAAAGAAGTAGGGTAGGGGTAGGGGGTGGGGGGTCGAGTGATGAGAATTGGATTGTTCCGTCGAGAATTGGCTCCATACGCCCAACTCTTCGTGCCTTCCTATCTCCATACTTTTGCAGCTCTTCATCTTACCGGATTTGCAAAAGACTCATGTGATAGACTCTCATCATTAGAGAAGTTGATCCAGAATCCATATTCCACTTCGTTTCGCATCCTATGTAGAGTAGATCGTTCAGCACTTGCGGCACGAACCAATTTTTTACCCATCGACCCTAGTATCATAGGCGACCAAATGGCCGTCCCCTAGTTACTAGACCAACCTTCTATGATAATTCCATAAACACCTATGTCCAGATCTGATGATACCATACCATAATCAAAATGTACAACGGCTCGAGCAACTGAACTGGGTATAGATGTCACCACTGGAGCCAGTCTAGAGAGAGATAAATTGGCACTACTTCGTGGAATAGGTCCTTCTCTAGCTAATTTTAAACCATCTACTAGAGGTTTTAAGAATCTAAATGATCCAATTACATTGGGACCCTTTTGACGTTGCACGAAAGCAATTACTTTATGTTTGGCTGACACTGAGAAGGTTACTCCTGGTGGAAGTGGTATGATCATTCTAGGTATTTCTGCTAGAATAGCAATGTACGTTTCTGATTTCCTAATCACTAAGGGGTGATCATGCATGAAATGATGTCGACCTAAAGAATGGGACCTATTCTTGAGGGGAAAGGTGATTTCTAAAAGTCAACCTGCCCCCCACCGCTATAGATGCAGGTGGGCTATAGCGGGCTTAGCCAAATTATTTCGGCTCTTTGAGGTCGGGCCGACCACTATGGATAGGGCATCGATCCCTCTCCTTCCTCCCACCCACGTTAAGAGAGAGGTTGGTGATTTGAGTGCCCCCATGGATCCAAATGTCGGCCCCATGCTTTTGAACTAGCATGGGGAAAGCCCCAACTAAACTATAATTGGGTGGGTGGGAGGAGGAGAGGTATAAGGCTTAATCGACCCCTACAAGCACTATATATCATGGGTTGGAACCGGTCATTTTTATTGCTGGCCGAGGAAGTTGCCCCCCTGATGAAAAATGGGGTGGGTGGGAGGGCTGCCGAGAAACCATTATAGCAAGGGAGGTTAAGTCCGAGGCACCATAGGGGGGAGATATAGGGTGGGAGGCTATGCGGGTCAGTGGGAAACGGCCCCTATGGGAATATATATTATTATGGGAGGATGCCTATGCAGGTCGGTGGGAAACAATAGTTGGGTGGGAGGCCCAGGGGGGCCCTTACTTCCCACCCACCCGAGTGGCCGGTTAAATTGTTGGCGAACCCCATAATCTTTACTTCATTCAGAAGAGTGTCTCACCTCGACCGAAAAGATGCCTCCCACCCCCTCCCTATAGCCTATGGCCCCCACCCATCCCCTGTCACTGGAAGGGTGGGGGGCTCGAGGGTTTCCCGACAAACCCTCAGCATAGGGGTGGGTGGGAGGAGATAGTTGAGGGGTAGATTAATATAAGGTGGGTGGTTAAGTTGTTGCCAAACCCCTGGGAGGTTCTGACGATTCTATATGTAACATGCCAACTACCCCCCACCCACCCGTATAAGCCCCCACCCATCCCCACACATGGCGTATAATTGATTGGGTTTACCAAGTTTATCCAGTATCAGAGTCAGATTGAGAGCCCCGGTCCTCTTCGGTCTAGGTATAGATCTATAAAGGGCCTGTAGGGGCAGAGGTAGTAGTGTGGATCAAGATCCATATCCCTTTCATATTGATATCGAGTAGGAGATTCACCAAGGTTTACCTTAACCTTTTGTTCTCAGTCCATTTCCTACATCGCTACTGGATGCGTACGAGTAAGGGGAGCCAAGTTGTGTTCATTTGTGCTCCTGCACTGGATAGGGGGTGTTTGGCGATGTGTAGATGTTGTCTGCTAATCGCCCTCACGATTCCTTCCTTATGCTTAATTCTGATCCGACCCCATATGCCCCTCCCCCTGCTCCTTCCCCCTCCCTACAACCTATTTATACCATAATAATAGCCCCCCCTTTATGTTTTAGGGTCGGGGCCCCCAACCCGAGCTATAATGGTTTCTTGGGGACCCCCCCACCATACACAGTTGGGGTTAGGTGGGAGGCCCCTAAATGCCCCCCACCCCGGGCTATAATTGTTCTTAGAGGTGGGTGGGAGATATAGTTCCAAAAAAAAAATGAGCCCCCCACCTAGCCCGGGCGAATAGTAGGGGCCCCCCACTCGGCCCCTTTGGCAGGGGGATATATAGGGTGGGAGGATTAATATAAAAGGAGGCCTTGGGTTGGTTGGGAGATTCAAGTTTGAGGGGCCTACCTTGAGCTAGTTGGTGTTAACTACTTCCTTTAGGTCTAGCTCGGGAGCAGAAGCAGAAGCAAGGGAGCCCCCAGACCCGCCATTGATTGAAGTATACCCTAACCACTTGCGTGTCTCACGGTAGCTAGATCCTATGCTCTAACTATTGGGGTGACTGTTCAAGCTGCACAGGGGGGCCCCATGAGAGGATTTACCCTTCAGCCAGTCGATAGGGAATACCCCACCCCATAGCATTTGTGTTCTCCGTTCGACGACCCCGAGACCTGACGAGTCCGCCACTCGAGCGCACCAAAGACAAAGGTGGTCGGTTGACCCCGTAGCAATTTCAGGTGCGTTGTGGCCTATTTACCACCTAGATAAACCCCCATCCAATCAAGATACCCGGCCAGTTTGGTTGAAGTTCCAGTACAAAGTTCTATCCAAATACACCACATACATGGGAGAGAAGCCCGCAGCATACCTTCTTTGCTCAGTCTGTATCCAGGTGACCCGAGGATGGAGGGGCCTCAAACCAGTCATTGTTTCCCTAGTCTGTATAGCAGTGTTTCATCCCGCTATTCCAGCCCCACATCTAGTAGTGGAGTGGGGAGCATCAAAAGTGATTTATCTAGTTAAAGAACTAGTTTCCATTCAGAAGCAGGACCTGGGAGCATATCTAGATGCAGGGACAGGGCATAGGCAGGGATAGAGGTAGTAGGAATAGATAAAGGTGGCCTTCATTTTTGCATAGTTTCATATCCAATTCTGGAGCTGAAGGAAGCAATAGCAGGGGCACTTCCATGAGGGGTATGGACAATGGCCGAAGCAGCAGTAGTTTTTGGGTAGCGATCTGAGGCGGCAGAGGCATGAGCTATAGTGATGGAGGGGGCAGATATATTGAATCAGGATAGGAACCCAGAAGTTGACCTCATTTACTCAGCAGTGGAGGTGGAGGCAGGAGCAATGGGAAATGGCGGGGGGAATAGTAGCACAACCAATAGCTGCGGGGGCAGAGGCTCCTCAAGCAACGGAGCCATATGAAACAGTGACTAAGGCTATGGGAGCGGGGGTCATAGTGGGATAACGGATGGCATCAAGAGTAAAGGCCAAAGCATCAGAGGTGGAGGGAGAAGCATAGATAGTGGTTGGAGATTGAGTCGTGGGTCTACCCAACCGAGTTCCAATTCCCACTACGAAGATAGCGAAGGAATTATATAAAAGAGGGGGTCGACCAACCTTGTTTCTCTAAATTATTCAGTTAACCCAGTGCCAGTTACAGATCGGGACTCAGTATATCAAGATCTAACTATTAGCTAGAGATCAAGTTGACCTAGTCGACCAGTTGACCGAGTTTATTTTATGTGAGCAGTTGATCCAGGATGAGTAGTTCCACCATCATGGGCAAGGGGAGCATCAGTAGCATCATATCTAGTCAGAGATGGAGATTCAGCAATATATAGAAAGGGCTTCTTCTATATTTTATTCTGATTCAGTTGATCCAGTCCAGAAGTTGATGGAGCTGTTGATGGTTGAACAGTCAAAGATATGCCAAGGGAACACACCTACTTATGCCACGGAGACAATCCACCCACTCTGGGAACCCTTGGAAGAGAGGTCTGGGGAACCATGTGGACGGGCTAGGCAGGGATGGGATGCTGCATTGATGGAGGGATTCATGCTGGGGGAGCGCACTAGCGATGTGATGGCAGGCGAAACACATTGGGATGATCCAAGCTAGGAAAAGGCAAGCTCCTAAACACCACAACCCCCAACCGCACTCCTTGTGATTGTAAGTTACAAGTATTGGATTTCGTAGACTGGAGTTACAAAGGAAGGTTGTAGAAGATAAGGATTTTAGATCTTTGAAGAAAAGCATTACCTGGACAAGCATTCTAGTGCTAGTGTCCTCTAAGGTTACAGACATAGAAATCATTGTGACAATGACAATCAGCATCTAAAGAAGTCCCAACATCCTGAAAATACCCTACCTTGGACAAGGGCACTAGTGCCAGTGTCCTCCGCATCTTCTGTGATAGAAACGGACAGACAATGATCATAAGTGTTGAGAGAAGTCCTGAATTCCTTGAAGAAAACACCACATTGGACTAGGGCATGAGTGTCAGTGTCCCTAAATATTTCATATCATTAACTTCAAAAAATGGTGAGTAACTAATCCTTGTCTACTATCTTGGTCTGTGATCATTTGTCGTAATTTATCCATTTGCTTCTGATTTTGCATAATTAGGGTTTTTACCATATTTGGGCATTGAAGTAATACATTAATTGATATTTTTTGAGTTTCCATGATGTTACGAGTGACACCCAACCTGTAGGTGAATCCTCTTGCAAAAGGTGTGATTCAACTCGGTTGAAATGTCCTTGAATGTTTGTAGTAAAAGGAGGATTTAACCCACACATCCATTGAAATTGAAAACCCCTCCTTTTTACTCCTAAACAAACCCTTTGCTAGATTCTATGGAAATTTTTCTTGGATCCAGCAACTTACTATGAAACCCTTCCTTTTAGATCTCAGCTCTATCCTAATTATGGGCATCTGCAAAGGAAATGCCCTTGCTTCACTAAGGCATCAGCTGCAACTAATGCTTCTTCCAACTCTAGTCCTAAGAATGATAAAGGGAAGGCTCCTTTTGTTGTTGGGGTTGCAGACAAGGAGGGATTTACTCTAGTTAAGCCATGTAATAGGGGAAGAGGTCTTAAGAGAACCCTCAAGGATAGAGAAATTAATGGGGTCTTTAATCAGTTTGATGCTTTGGAGGACTTAGTTCATGAGGAGGGAATTCTAGTCGAGATACCTTTTGGGGTTGGGTCTTTGGGGGTAGCCTTGTCGGAGGAAAAAGAAAATGATACTGTAAATTTTCCTCTGCTGGGTGTGCAGGATGGTCAATTGGCTATGGAGTTATCCTCCTGGTTACCGATTGTTTTAGAATCAAATGAGGCTTTAGTTATGAAAGATGTGGGTGCTCTAGCTGATCCAACTCCTTCACAGGTGAAGGAGGCTTTGGATGTAAGTGTTACATTGTAAAATGTCCCCCTAGGACTTTTACCTCCTAAGTTTAGTTCCCAGGTCCTTTAGATTTAATCATGCATGTTCATTTTAACTCCCGATGCAAAATCCCTGGAAACCCATGTCAAATGGGGCTAAGGGGACATTGTTGAACTTGATTTTGCTTGAAAATGGGGCCTAGGGCTTGGGCACTCATGGCCTAGCCCTGCTTTATTTGGTTGGGACCTAAATTTTAAATGTCGGTTATGTGATCGTTAAAAGGTTTCGTTGCTGACATCGTAAGTTTGAATTATGAAATCTGTAGCGAGAATGCATATATAAGCATGTTTAGGGTTTCATTTGCAAACTAGAAGCTGATTATGAACTTTTGGTGAACTTATGATTTTAGAGAATTCAAATCATTCATTGTTGCAGAGCATACTTGTCTTGTTATTGTGTTTGTTATGCAGATTTGGCTTCATCTTCTCATGTGTTGAAGGATTTTCATCTACATGCAAGCTACACCTCCGAGGTTATATCTATTTGTGTTAAATCAATCATTTATTAATTTGTTTTTTCGTCTATCTCGTAGGGATACACAATCTTTATGCCATTAGGGGGCTTGACTGAGGCAAGCTCCTAAACACCACAACCCCCAACCCCATTCCTTATGATTGCAGCTAACAAGTGTCATATTTTTTGGAGTGGAGTTGCAAGAGGCTATGATAGAGTGTGGAGATTCTGTATCAGAAGGAAAAAGCAATGCCTGGGCTTAGGCACCTGCCCTGAAGCCCTCCAGATTTGCAGACCTAAAAACCTCTACGACAGTGGTGAAGAGTAGCGAACATTTTCTAGAAATCCTTGAAGAAGTCACCACCTTGGGCTTGGGCACCTACTCTTTAGACCCTGACTTTTCCAAATCTTGAATATCAAAACCTAATATGTATCTACTCTGAATATTACATCTCTATGTGCGAGCATTTGTTGGGATTCATCCGTTTATTTATGATTTTACATAATTAGGGTTTTAAGCATAATCGAGCATTAAATTAATACATTAATCAACAATTTCTTAATTTCCCTATCATTACAAGTGACAACCAACCTGTAGGTGAATCCTCTTGCAAAATTTGTGATTCAACTTAGTTAAATGTCCTTGAATGTTAGTGGTGAAAGGAGGATATAATCAAACAATCAATCAATCCCATCTTCCCTCTTTTCTTACTAAACATTTTGCTGAACCTGTGTTTTCTGAGCATTGCATCTTGTTGACTATTATACATTAGACTTGCATTCATACATATTGTTTTACATCAGTTTACATCTATAGATCTTGAAAATTTTTGAAAAAAAATTCATTCTAAGGCTCGCATTAGGTCATAATTTGCATTAATTTCATTACATTTCATCAAATCTCTAATTTTTACATCAAATATGATATAAATTACATAAATTCATAATACTACAATCTTTGCATTGCATTTTCATGTTAAAATTGCCAGGGTTTGATTGAAATTTTGTATTTTTCTCATAACCTAGTGATTTCAAAAACTAGGGTTTGTACCTAAAATCTTGTTTCAAATTTTACTACTCATATTAGGCACTCATTCAAATCTAATTTTGTTTGTAGTGTTGCATTCTTGTGTGTTTTTGCATTCATATCTCAAAAATTTGCACTTACATTTAGCTAATTTCAACAAAAACTAGCATTTTCACTCAATCATCCTTAAAATTACACTTGCATTGAGCATTGCAGGACTTTAAAATCATTTTCAGATCTGAGCTGAGCTTTTTTGCATAAGCCTCCTCTTAATAATAGTGTAGGAAATTGTTCTTCTACCTTATCTTCCTTATAGGATTTATGGGTCTAATAAATTCAATTTCCCATTTGTGAAAAGGTGTTTGTACTAATATAGGAAATGGTGGCATATCATCTAATGTGGTGGGACTTCCTATCCTCTAAGACACATCACCCATCCTCACATATTAACTTGTCATCCTTGAACAATGTGGGCCACCATAATCCTGCCAACATCACTTTATTGTTGTTCGCTCATTGGAGTTAGGCCCTTCTAATACCCCCTCACGGGCATATCTTAAGATGTTTTCCCATTCATGTTGAAGCACTACTCTCCTTATAATATCACCTCTTCCTATAATATGTAATTCTCCTTCAATTAAGATGTATGATAGTGACCACTCCAATAGTTTATTCCTTTCATTTTTGGAGATGATCTCTAGGAATTGGCCTATGGATAGTAACTGTGCTACTTCAGTGAGCTCCTCTTACTACATTTACTCTAAATAAATTTAAGCTACTCAATTCATCATCAAACTCCTAAAAGAGTAACACCATCTACAAATTTTACCTGTATCACTAGCGTATTCATCAAGTATTTTAATTGCTTGTGGTTGGTAAAGAAATTTTTTAGTGCATAAACCTTTGTTAGAGCCTTTGTTGTTGCATAATTCATTAAGAAACACTAGATTTGGAGCCTTTATTATCTAATTTTTAAGTGTATCAAATTCCTCCTAGAGTTGTTCTATCCATTGAAATGTTTTATAGTTTTCTGACTATTCAAGAGGTGGTAGATTCAAAATTATTTCTACCTTCAATGGGTCTACCATCAAGCCTTGCCTACATATAATGTGACCATGAAATGTTCCAAATGGTATCAGAAATAAACATTTCTTAAGATTGGATGAGATATAAAAGCTTTTGTATCTTCCTAGCATCGTGTGGAGTACTTGTACGTGATCTTTAATCAGTCTGTACTAAATACTACAAGTGTATTTTTCAAGCCAAATGGCATCACCTTGTACATAAAAGACCTCCATTTGGTTACAAATGTTGTTTTAGGTTGATCTTCTTCTTGAAGCCATTGGTGAACTATTAGAGCTCCCTACTAGCTATAAAACTAAGACTTCCTCTGTGAACAAACTACGGAAGGGATCATGGATGCAAGCCTTATTTAAATCCCTAAAGTCAATGCAAATCCTCATCTCACTTTTTTCTTATATTGCACAACCATAGGGCCAATCCATTAGCATCTCCTATCGAGTTGATTATATCAGTTGCCAACATATCATTCAAGTTTTCTTTGACTCTTGTCTTCATGTTAGGGTTTAATATATATGTTCTTTTCCTCTTTGGTTTTGTACCTTCTTTTAATTGAATTTTCATCATTCTAGATCCCTCCTTAATGCCTCTATGATTAGTAAATGCGTGGGGAAATATTTCTTCATATTTCTATCAATATTTCCAAAATTTGCATGACTTGTCTCTCTTCAATTGCTAACTTGAGTATTTTCACATACTGAAGGAAAAACAAGATTGCATTCACAGAGGCTTGAAGGATAGCAAAGGTACTTAAGGTTAAACTTTCTCTTGATGCCAAGGTTGATGATTCTATTTATTATGAGGATGTTTGATGCGGAAGATTTAGTTGAAATCTCTCCTCTTGCTAAGTTCGATAAATGTAATAAGTACAAATGTGATCATGGGGATTCAATAGGCCCTGTGTAATTTTCCCTACCACCTTGTTGTTTTCAATATTGGATGATGCTCTTGTGATTTCTATGATGGTAGGGTCATCATCCAATGGTGGAAAATCCACCAGTAGTGTGATATGTTGTCCAAGGGATCTCTTGAGGTGAGACACGTGGGCAAAATTATGAATCCTACTATATTCCGGTAATTCCAGTTCTCAGATGCAACTTCACCAACTCTCCTCAAGATCTTGTAAGGGAAATCAAAGCGTTGTTTGAGATTTTAAATTCCAGTAATTTTGATGGGGGTTTTCCTATAAGGTTTACAATCTTAGAGGAAGGTCATATCTCCCACTTTAAATGACCTCTGTATGCGGTTTTGATTTATATATATTTTTTGTTGATTCTGAGATTGTTGGAGGTGTTCTTTGAGTGATCTCAATATGTCATAATTATACTTCACTAAGTCACTATCTATTGATACCAGGATATCTATGAATATTGAATAAGTAAAGGTTAATGCATCATAACCATAAAATACAATGGATAGAGACATAGTGATGGACATGTGGTGGGTAGTGTTGTATCATAGTTTCTCAAGTAGCCTTCAACCTAATTATTCACTATTTCTAATTGTCCATCTATTTGTGGATGTTAGCTTGTGGAAAGAATGAGTTTTATCTGGGCCAAATAAAATAATTCTTACAAAAAGGATCTAAACAATCTACTATCTTTATCACTACTGATATTTTTATGTAATCCATTGGCCTAAACACTTCTCTGAATAAGAAATCTACCACCTAATGTGCTTTGAAATATGAAGGAATGAAAAGGAAGTGTGCATACATAGTTAGCCCCTCCATAAAGTGATTGAGAACATCCTTCTTTAGGCCCTTCCATGAAAACCTTTCCCTAATTTTCCTATAGGTCTTGTATAATCTTGTGTGATTTTCTAATGATGCTTCATGAAAAACCCTTAAAATCTTCTCCTTCATTCAGGATTCAAGAACTAGGAAGATTCTATTTGTATAGAGAATGAGATCATATGCTACTACAAATAAATCTTGTCTCACATCCCCATCTAAGAGATCAGTAGAAAATGTATTTTTAACTTATTCTGCCATAATAGAGATCTTCCAATTAGTAGAACTAGTAGTAGAAATAGAGTAGGCTTCCTAGAAAGAGCATGAGCAAAGTTATGTTCTTTTTTTCCTTTCATGTACAATGTGGTTTAGGAAAGGGCCATGCTATGGGGTCTTAGGACAACTTTGAAATAGAATTGGAAGCATCTCAGAGTGGAGGGAGATTATGAGATCAGTATTAATTATACGAAGAAGCAAAGTTACATCTCATGTATGTTGTATACTCTTCTTTTAGAGGCTAAGGAACTAGTGAAAAGATTTTAAGATATCTCTTTTGATCATATTAGAAGAGAAGAAAGGGGAACTCAATAGTAGATTTGGTAGCCAATCAAGGAGTAAATTAGAGGATAACCCATGGTAAGACCCATAAGACCTAGAAGGAAAAGTTTCCAAATAAGACCCTTGGACTTGTTAAGGAGTAAAAAGTGTCCACATGTCTTTTTACCTCTTTGTTTGGCTCCTAGGTCCCTTAATTGCATTATATCTTCAAAACATTTCTCCTGATGCAGAATTGCCCGACACCAAGATGGAATTTGAATGTGGGCCACTTGATTTAGCTTATCCTAGACATAAACAGGACTAAAGGACCTGGGTGGTACTGCCCAGGTCCCTCCCTTTAGGTTGGATCAAATTCAAATTTACCGGTGTGAGCCTTGGGCGTAATTTAATAAAAACCACCTGAAATAACATAAAATAAAATATTAAAATTAAAATATATATATATATATATATACATATTCTATACATTTAGTTCTCCTCAATTTTTTTCCAGCTTCTTATGTTAAATTGAAGATCAAATTCCTTGTATTAAACTCAATAAACTAACATTGGGGGTGATTTTGTTGAAAAATTATTGCTCAAACCAAGAGCTGATGTTAAAGAGTTACGCCTAGTATGTAATATAAGGAACCCTAAAGTCAATAATATCATACAGACGAACACTCATTTTCATTTTTTATTTATGCCTACAAAAATATCATACATGACATCCCTGCATTGATGCATTAAATACTGCTCCTTCAATGCGCTGCTCTTTATTTTCTTGACTTTTGTATTCATTTTTTTATCCCTTTTTTTTGCACTCTTATTATTATTTATTGCTTCTTGTAGAGTAACGATCTTCTTGATATTTTTGTCCAAGAAAGATAAGGGGCTGAGCACCACCAAGGGTTTTCAATGTTTAGTTAGACTTCCCTTTTGCTCAAAAGGAATGGGGAAGGTCTACATGCAAGCTTCTATTAGGTATTTTAGGTTTGAGTACTTACTTTTTTAAAACTCAACATTTTGGTTCACTAAGACTGGGATTAGTATAAAGCTAAGAGCTTGGCTTCAATTTAAACTTATTGGTAAATTTCAAGAGGAATGATTGGCAATAAAGATGATCATAAAGAATCTTAAAGGGTCAACCTATATCTAAGCAACCTTAGACTCCTTAGACAAAAATCAAAAAGAGCATGTCACTCACTAATGCATGGTGGAACAAAATGAAGAATGCAAATTTTGTTTTTTCTTTATTCAAATTTTGTACTTTTTTATAGATTTTTTGGATTTTGACATTTTATGATTTTATGGAGTTTCTAGATACTTAAGTCTTCACCTTCCATTGTGCATAAGAGGTAAGCATCATTTTTTACATCTTCCTTAACTGCGTGTGGACTTATATAATTTGGTCTAAACTTCACTTGGAAGTATTTGCAAGGACACACAAAGACTTGGTATAAAAATGTCTTTGAACTCAGTGAGAAGTTTTGTGCACTCATATATTTCATTGTTTGATAATTTGCCCCTAGCCTTGTCATTTTTTGTTCTTGTAAAGTTTCATCAGTTTTGAAATTTTGTGGGGCAATTTGAATTGATGATGACATTTAATCATCTTCTATTCACATTTTCCATGTGTGGGGTTGGTCATATTGCCACGCGATTCTCTTTACCTGCATGTGGACTTTACTATTCCATGGATTTCATATTTCACCAACCATATGTATGCCTTGGCTATGGGGACCACCAAGGGTTGCACATCGGCACCCCACCTAGTAGGCACCAAGTTGAAGTAAACAAAGTGAGGCAAAGTTGTGGAAGTTTGGATGCTTAATAATCGTATACCAATGCATCAAGAGATTTGTCCATGTCACCAATATTATATTTTCTATCTTTATTTCCATTTCTTAACACAAACTAACTTCGTGTTGTCATAAATATATACCTTTCAAACAAGAGCAAGCGGCCTTTATGATATAATTCCAATAATTTTTTATTCTAATGTGTAGGAACAAAAAAAAAACAAGAAAAAAACTCATTGGAGGCTCATTTGACAGAAGCAAAGGAAATTGGGGATCACATTCCAAATAAAATTTAAGTTGTTACAAAACATGTTTTCAATTGATTATAAACAAATATGTAAAACAAGCATTTCATATGCATTTCAAAACTATATTTCAAAATTTTAAATTAAATAGCACTTTGGTACATTTGTTTCTTACAATTATTAAAATAATATAACAAATAAAAGTAATACTATAAAAATAATATTCTATACACCAAAAAAAAATAAAAAATTAATGCACGTATTTTAAATATTACTTTATAAAATAAAAATAATGTATCTTCTATGCACAAATTGAATTATACTATGTAACATTGTAATTGCATATAATATTCTATTGGCCTAACCCTTGCACCTTCAATTGGTTGAGTCAAACAATTTTCTTATGACAATTATCCATTCAAAGGTGCCCTTAAAATACTATGACATATCTTAGTATAAGTAAAATTATATATAAACCAAATATAAAATTTGACAATTTGTCCAAAATCTCTCCTTTCATGTGATACATCTTTTTAAAATGTTGATTGTAATTTACAGAAAAAATGCCTTAATAGAACCATACGACCATTAAATTTAAGCCTTGGCCCTAACAATTGCACCTCCTTTGGTTGCAAGTGCTAGTAATACTATTATTGATATATGGTTAGGACTAAGAAGTAGGATTTCATGTACTCTGTCATTTCTTTTTTAAGGGATTACTCCAACTGTGGTGAGTTTCTATTTTAATATTGGAAAAAATCTAATTTGAGAGTGCTTCTGGATTCAACTATGTATGTTTTTGTTTCAACGTTTTGAATCATACTCAATGATCCGGAAGAGGAGAGTTGAAGATTAGATGGTAGAATTGAGCTTTATAAAGCAGTTAGAGTAAGAAATGAATGAAAAATGAAGGGCATGAGGTGAGGAGAGAAAAATAAAAATAAAACAAAAAACAAGAGAGGAGACAGATACGAGAAAATTAGTGATAAAAACAGGGCATTGGAGCAACCATACAAACACACAAACCAACAAAAGCTAAAATTTTAAAATTACTAATACTAATACAAGTACAAATATATAAATACATACAGAAGCACATGTAAATGCATATAAGAAAATATTTAATTTAAACCTATAAATACATATATCCCCACACCCCAAGTATAATATACTATATTAAAAAGAGAAATAAATGGAAAAACAACTAAATAAAACAAACCTTTAGTAGGCATGAGTTTTCCACAATCCATGAATTAAGTATAGAGAGTGCTTCTAGATTAAACTGTGTATGCTTTTGCAAAACAAACCTTTGTAAAACAATTAAAGTCAAGACCTAAATATACATAAAATAATAAGGGATGAGGAAAAAAGGCGCAAACACATTTATATACATGAACAACCAAATGTATAAAATTTGCAAACAAGTGAAAGAAGCAAACAAGAAAACAAAAAGATAAGACCCCTATCTACTGCATTAGGCAAAACCAAACCTATAAAAAGGAGAACGCCACGATTAAGAATAAAAATTTTAATCCGGCATAAACAAAAAATGCCCACACACATATTAACCTAGACATAACAACAAAAATAAATCAGATGATATATAATACAAATAGAAAAATAAACAAATACACAACAAAAATGTATGTAGATATATGATACAATATTAATTATATTATATGTATAAATATATTGTATAGAAAACCAAAACAAATAAAAATATACAAGTGTAGGTATATATATATAAATTTATGTATGAAGTGTATACAAATACCTATACCTATAGGTAAATGTAAGTAACGGTGTGTATATATATATATATGTGTGGAGGTTAGGGTTAGGTTTTGTGCGTGATGAGCGAGTGAAGAAGAGGAAGGAGGTGAGGGTGGCAAAGGGAAGGTTAGGGTTAGGTTTTGATGGCAGAGGGAAAAGCTATCGTTGCAAGCTTGACGTTATACCTATTGCAGGGCCAAACATTTTTACAAGCAGCGGAGTGCGGTGGATATGTCAGTGTTTCGAAAGTGTTACGCCATCATCTGCAACAAACAGAATGGCCGCGAATGTCGTAGCAGAAATGGAGGCTGCAGATCGATGGCGTTACGCTTTTGAAACAGGACATATCCACGGCCCCACGCTGCTCCTATTCCTTCGTTGCCCTTTAATGAGAGCAATTCCTTCAACAAATGACCTTCACGCTCATGCGGTGGAATATGTCTCAATCTCAAATTGATGCGTCCAACACTTCAATCTTGTTAAATCAGGTTTTGTTTTGTCAGAAAATTTGCTTAAATTTCTATATTTTAAGACTAGCTGAAAATGTGGTCACTTGCACTAAATTTTCTGACCCTCCATGGAAGGTATGTTGGAGAGGTGGATTCTTTGCCTTTTTTCGTTTTTGTATATGCATCACACACCCACATTACAACAATGTTCCTATCTAGTATGTTTTACTGTGACTGAATCAGATTTTCAGTTATTAATATTGATAGCCAACTTGGATGAACCTCTGGAGATCCCTGTGTTGTATGATTGGGTTATGTTGTTGGTCTCTATCACAGGTGATATTTGGATCATGAAAGGTGAAGGTATTCAATTTAGACTCCAATGCTTGCAACATGTATTAACACAGTGCTTGTTTTGTATGTAGTCTAGGACTGCAGGAATTTTGGTGGACTTCTTAGAGCCATTTTCTGTATATGACAATGTCAGATGGGTGTTATTATCACCCACATTTTATAAATAGCCAATTACGTAATTGTAACTGTTAAAGTTTTAATCATCTAGCACATTCCTACAAAGGTTCAAAAATTTATCCTGGCAAATATTGGTATCATATCAAACATTGTAGTTCTGTCTACTGTTTGCTTTGCAGCTGTGTTTGTGTTTTCTTTTGTTTGTTTTCTGAGACAATGGTTGACACAGTTAGTGGGTTTGTGTTTGAGCCCTAAGTTGGTTGGATCCCTTGCTGGAGAATTTAGCCCCAACCTTTGGACTTGGGTGTCATTATAAGCACGCGTTAGCATTTGAGCCCTAAGCCTACATATTCAAAATATTAAGTAGATGGCATACCACTCTACGTTCAATTCAGTTCATAAAGAATCTCAACCTACAACTTCAATATGGGTTCTGGCCACGGGAAAGTTTAGGGGCTCTTCATCCCTAAATAGGGATTGTTTTGGTAATCTTTGTCCCAAATCAATAGTCCAATCAGTAAACATTATGTATAAACTTCCTCTAGATTTAAAATTTTAGTAAAAGTTCTTAGCCAATTTGTTGCAAGTTTGCATGGATTCATTGGAATTTTTTAATCATTGTTATCTTATCTATGTAATATATGTTTTGATGATTTTCCAACTAATGAAAATTATGTCTAATATGGGATTTTATATAATCCTCTTTGGATTTAATCCAATTGTAAATTGTACTCAATATTTAGGAACCAGTTACCTTTACAATTGCTTACAATTGTTTCCTTTTGACATTGCTGGTGATTCATCTCACTTGAGTTGCCTTTGTTGACTAGCATAACATTTTTTTGTGTGTGTATTTTGATATAGAAATTTTTGTGGGTATGATAGGTTAGGTTGGAACAAAAGAATGTATGGTGCTAAGCATTTTATCTATTTGCAAGAACTAAAGTGTCTTATCTGAAAATATTCAACATTGTGGTTTGTGCATTTGGATGGATAATCTAGATACTATCTTAGACCTATGTAAATATAGGTCTAAAATGGTAGAAAGGAGAGAAAAAGTCTCCTCGTGAGATTTTGAAGCAATAAAATGTAAAAACTAAGTTCTATGACAACATCAAGACAATGGTTGCTTCATTTCACTTCACTTCACAGGCTCTTTCATTCCTCGTCTATCCAAATTGCCAACGCTGACATATTTCTTTAGTTTTGGTGAAGTAAGATTTCTTTATGCTTTTGGATTGGATTTTGAAGAGTTAGTATCTATCACTACTTTATTAGATCAACTTGGTGACACGAGGTACACATGTTGACCTTTTGATCTTGTGCATGTTGTAGCATAGAAAATACCCTATAATTTACAAGTGTATCTTTTTATTGAACCTTTTCTTGTTTGTAATTTGTAAGATTTTTATTTGGCGAATAAAATGAAACCAATGATACCATTCATTATTTCTCATATTTTTAGACTTCAAATCATAAATTATTAGTAGAAACCCAAATTCATGGAAATGCAATCAAGACTTCAATGAAACCATAGCCAACCCCCACTCAATCACACCCTCCTAGGCCTCCAGAAACCATTTCCCCAAATGACACAAACACTTGACACCATTAAAACACAATGGTCACACATCAGATTCACTTTCCAATGCACATCATAAACCAAGATCTCACAAATGCAACATATGGTCTGATGCACTAATAATGGGTCTTAAAGAATGCAACATTAATTCCAATCATGGTCAATCATCCAACAAACATAAAGTGAATCTATCTCAACAATGCAGAACAATATTATTCTAACTACTAGTAGCAATTACTAATATGATCAAATGATATAAGTGTCCATGAGTATCAATATTTTAACTAATAATTCTCAAGACTTATTTTAATTTCATTTAATTAAAATAATTGCGAACAACATGCAAATGAATACAAATTAAACACAACAATTATTTACACTATTTACACTTATGTAGATTTCATTTATAATCTAAACAATTTTATAAATACTATTAAATATAACTATATAAGCAAGGCTAAAAGCCTATAATATTAGAATGCTATAAATATCTTACACTAGTTAGAATCACAAGATACAAAACCCGAAGCTACAATGAAAGAACCTTGTTCTAAGTTTAGCTTGAGAGGAAAGAAATATAGAAAAACAAAACATTCCTATAGATCTAATATCTTCATCAAATCTACCACACTTTTAACCACATGAATATGATAGGATCAGCACAAAATGAATTTGTTGAGAAGGCTTTAGAAGCTACCAACAATGCAAAATGTGAAAGCATAGACAGGGCACATAGACTGATTGATAGAATGCATCAAAGAGAGTCATGTGATGGAAAGCAATTATCATAGGATATGCAAGAAATGAATTTGTTGAAAAATCTCAAAAGAACCTAGTTTGAAAATATAGAGTTATTGGTTGCGCAACTAATTGTTTTAACAGAGATGAAATGGGTGAGAGGTAGACAGTCACAAAATATTCATATCTCAAAAATGACAAACTGGGTATGACTAATTTTCGGATATGATTTAGATATTCAGGTCATGTACCATATATAAAATAATTAGGAAAACTCAGTTCTTAAAATAAAGTTATGGCTAACGCAATAGATTGCTAAAACAGAGACGAAATGGGTGAGAGGTAGACAGTCACAAAATATTCATATCTCAAAAATGAGAAACTGGGTATCACTAATTTTTTGATACGATTTAGGTATTCAAGTTGTACACCATATTTAAAACAATTAGAGAAACCCAGTTTGTAAAAATAAAGTCATGGCTAACACAGTAGACTACTAAAATAGAGATGAAATGGGTGAGAGGTAGACAGTCAAAAAATATTCATATCTCAAAAAAGAAAAACTAGGTATGGCTGATCTTTGGATATGATTTAGATATCCAGGTCGTACACCATATATAAAAAAATTAAAGAAACCCAGTTTGCAAAAATAAGGTTAGGGCTAACGCAATAGACCGGGTTTAGAAAATGTAGAAGAAAATTCACAGAATATTTCACTAAATCTAATGCAACAATAAATCAGTTTCATATCTCAGTCCATACTTGGAATATTGCTTCAATCACATCTTCACAAATTTCCTAGCTTGCATCCATTTTTCCCCAAGTCTGTTCTTCTGGAAACTATGGTTTATGGTGCCAAAAGAAAAATGAAAACTTCCTGAGAGAGAGAGAGATCCCCAAAACATAAAACATATCCTCCATTTGAAATGCACGCTCCTCCTCAAATTATGTCTTGAGATTTCAAAAATAAAGTTGAGCATGCATAACCACCCCCATAATTTCTTCTAGAAGATTCTCTTTTTTTTACTTTCTTACAATTTGCTATTTTTAACCAAACAATAATATTATTGTTTGTTGTAATGGGACCTTATGTCATCTCCGTTTAATAGTTTCCATTGGGATTAAGGCACGCTCAGACCTGTCAATTCAAGTGGAGTTGATGCCTCATACCTACAACCTACAGCAACCAAAAAATGGTCGAACATATAGATGTATATATAATCATACAATCAAACACACCGTGAAAGGAAATCGCAGCATAGCAGGGTACTCACGCATGAGTAATGCGACACTATTCCGCTCATAAGCACACGTCAAACAAGTAACCACATCATGCATAATAATTAGTATCTGATTGACTAGATAAGAAACATCATCAGATAATCATGTGATGCACATAATAAGATTGATCAACATAATCAATTAAGTCCATAAAGTTGTCATAACATATTCATAACTTAAGTAAATATCAGTGTTACAACAAAGATTATCAATAAAACATACTAACTGTCATATGAAACAACATGAGGATAATCAGGAATGTCACCAACATGAATGTAGTATCTACCAACATCATATAACATACAACATCAACTGTCTGACATACCCTAAATATTCCTATTATTTTACCTTCACTTTCATGCTCCTTAGCCAGACCACCTGCACATCCAAGGTGAGAATGGAGGGGCACTACACCCAACTTAAAGTGATCGCTCCTGCTTTCCGGTAGTAATCACATTTAAGGTAAGGTTGAAAACACATGAGGGAACAAGAGCTTTCGCAAAGCCCATGCCCCAAAGTGAGACATGCTTACAATTTCTGAATTATTCCCAACAATCACAATAGAAACACATCAATATCATTTGTTAAGAACCATTAATCAACAATATGCATGTATATGAATGATCACGGAGATCAAAACAAACTTTGGTTAGAGAATCTAAGCTAAAATAACAACCAAATCAATATAGAAATAAGGCAACATGTCTTTCAAACAAACTAAGGCTATACTTATGAATTAGGAACCGAGTATAGCCGTGAGGTTATACTTCAGTTATCTCATAACCGAGTGTAACTACAAGGTGAGACAAAAGCATTCCAAAGTGCATAGCAACATATTTAGAGTATTGCAAAGGTTTGTTACAACAATTTCACAACACAATACATGATCACATCATGACACAAAGTGATTCTACTAGTCAAACGTCAATAAAAAATTATCCCTCTCTTCATATATGGACTAGGTCCATTTTCTTGTTTTCTTGTTTTAGGGATGCACGATCCTTATCAGAAGTGTATATTTGTTGTCATCATCCGTTGACTAATAGAGCCACAAATACAACAGAAGAATGAAATCATGAAAAATGAGAGAGGAGACAAAAGTGACATAGGACCACAGAAGAATGAAATCTAGGTTAATAATGAACTCAAAAACACACTTATATATGCTCTCCCCCTTACAATTGACAATTCAAACCAAAAGAGGCAACAAGGAGAAACCTCTAGAGAGGTGTACGGCCGACATACATTTGAATTTGATCCAACCTAAAGGGAGGGACCTGGGCAGTACCACCTTGGTCCTTTAGCCCTGTTTATGTCTAGGATAAGCAAAATCAAGTGGTCCACATTCAAATTCCATCTTGATCTCGGGCAATTCTGCATCGGCATAAATGTTTTGAATATATAATGCAATTAAGGGACCTAGGAGCCAAACAAGGAGGTAAAAAGACATGTGGGCACTTTTTACTCCCAAACAAGTCCAATGGTCTTATTTGGAAACTTTTCATTCTAGGTCTTATGGGTCTTACCATGGGTTATCCTCTAATTTACTCCTTGATTGGCTAGCAAATCTACTAATAAGTTCCCCTTTCTTTTCTTCTAATATGATCAAAAGAGATATCTTTAAAAAATTTCACTAGTTCTTTAGCCTCTAAAAGAAGAGTATCCAACATACATGAGATGTAACTTTGCTTCTTCATATAATTAATAATGATCTCATAATCTCCCTCCACTCTAAGATGCTTCCAATTCTATTTCATAGTTGTCCTGAGGCCCCACAGCATGGCCCTTTCCTAAACCACATTGTACATGAAAGGAAAAAAGAATATAACTTTGCTCATGCTCTTTCTAGGAAGCCTACTCTATTTCTACTTCTACTAGTTCTACTGATTAGAAGATCTCTATTATGGCAGAATAAGTTAAAAATGCATTTTCTACTAATCTCTTAGATGGGGATGTGAGACAAGATTGATTTGTAGTAGCATATGGTCTCATTCTCTATAAAAATAGAATCTTCCTAGTTCTTGAATCCTGAATGAAGGAGAAGATTTTAAGGGGTTTTCATGATGCATCGTTAGAAAAACACATAAGATTATACAAGATCTATAGGAATATTAGGGAAAGGTTTTCATGGAAGGGCCTAAAGAAGGATGTTCTCAATCACTTTATGGAGGGGCTAACTATGTATGCACAATTCTTTTTCATTCCTTCATATTTCAAAGCACATTGGGTGGTAGATTTCTTATTCAGAGATGTTTAGGCCAATGGATTACATAAAAATATCGTTAGTGATAAAGATAGTAGATTTTTTAGATCCTTTTTGTAAGAATTATTTTATTTGGCTGGGATAAAACTCACTCTTTCCACAAGCTATCATCGACAAATAGATGGACAAGTAGAAATAGTGAATAATTAGGTTGAAGGCTACTTGAGAAACTATGATACAACACTACCCACCACATGTCCATCAGTATATCTCCATCCATTGTATTTTATGGTTATGATGCATTAACCTTCACTAATTCAATATTCATAGGTATCCCGGTGTCAATAGATAGTGACTTAGTGAAGTATAATTATGACATATTGAGATCACTCAAAGAACACCTCCAACAAGTTCAGAATCAACAAAAAAATATATGCAAATCAAAACTGCATAGATAGGTCATTTAAAGTGGGAGATATGACCTTCCTCTAAGATTGCAAACCTTATATGCAAACCCCCATCAAAATTAGTGGAATTGAAAATCTCAAACAACGCTTTGATTTCCCTTACAAGATCTTGAGAAGAGCTGGTGAAGTTGCATCTGAGTTGAATTACTAGAATATAGTAGGATTCATAATTTTGTCCATGTGTCTCACCTCACGAGATCCCTTGGACAACATATCACACTACTGGTGGATTTTCCACCATTGGATGATGACCCTACCATCATAGAAATCACAAGAGCATCATCCAGTATTGAAAAGAGAGTAAACAATAAGGTGGTAGGGAAAATCACACAGGCCCTATTGAATCCCCATGATCACATTTGCACTTATTACATTTATCAAACTTAGCAAGGGAGAGGGATTTCAAGTAAATCTTCCACATCAAACATCCTCATAATAAATAGAATCATCAACCTTGGCATAAAGAGAAAGTTTGACCTGAAGTATCTTTGCTATCATTCAAGCCTCTGTGCATGCAACTTGTTGTTCCTTCAGTATGTGAAAATACTCGAGTTAGCAATTGAAGAAAGACAAGTCATGCAAATTTTGGAAATATTGATAGAAATATGAAGAAATATTTCCCCACACATTTACTAATCTAGGATGATGAAAATTCAATTAAAAGAAGGTACAAAACCAAAGAGGAAAAGATCATATGTATTAAACCCTAACATGAAGACAAGAGTCAAAGCAAAGTTGGATGATATGTTGCAACTGATATAATCAAGTACATAGAAGATGCTAAATGGATTGGCCCTATGGTTGTGCAACATAAGAAAAAAGTGAGATGAGGATTTGCATTGACTTTAGGGAACTAAATAAGGCTTGTATCCATGATTCCATAGATTTCTTAGTCTTATGGATGTCATTAAAAGCTTTCATTTTATTTCATTTCAATTGAAGGGCTCCTTCACCTTTCCATACACATGTCCCCATGTTCTCTCCATTAGTTTCTCTATAACCATTGCTTTATTTTCTCTTATATTGTCCTTAGTAATATTTGGGCATTATACTCATGGGATCAACCCTGCAATTATAGACTTGGCCCTTTCATATTCAAATTTTGGCCAACTTCTACCTATTCAATTACACAATATTCAATTTGCTAATGTATGAATTCCAACATTTCAAAAAAAAACAAAATATGAATCACCTAAGAAGGTTCAAAATTTAAAATGCACATTGGGTTATGACTTGCACGTGTGACACCATTCAAAAATTGATTTATATTCACTCCTTTGAGCCACCAAGTCTAGGGCCTAAGTGTGAGAATATTCACTATTTTTGTATCCTCATGCTTGGAGACATGTCAATAAATAAAAGTTGATTACATATAAATTCCCATTGTTTATAGCATAGACTGGAATTAGTTTTCAATTTAAAATATCATTAACACTTGTAAGGAGTGGGTTCATGTGCAAGTTGAAACACACACTGTGTATTTAAACCTGCAATTTTCTTCATCAACATTCTACTATGTAAAGTATTTGTTCTTTTAATGTACAAATCCTAACATTTAAGAGAGAAAAATATGAATAACAACAATGATAAGGGTGAAAGCAAGAAGATGAGTATAGATTTCGTGGAAGTGTTCCGCATATGGAAAATTTCAGTTGGAACGAGAGCTCGAGCCTAAACGGGTGCCCATTTAGAAACGGGCACCCGTTATGAAATGGATGCTAGTAAATGGAATGGGTACGTACCCATTTGAAAACAGGTACTCATTTTTGAAAAGTATATATATATTTTTAAAAATAGGCATGTGGCTTCATTTTAACATCCATAGGCCGTGAAACAGTAGGAGAGGAGATACCAAGAATGGGTACCCACATCACCTAACCCCACCGCCTACCTCCAAAACCTCCTCACCTCCTCCAGATTGGCTATCAGCTGTCCCAAGTTGGTTGCCCATAATTTTCTATTGTTTTTCATTGTTTTTTGTTTTGTTTTTGTTGCTTTTTATTATTTTTCACAATCTCAAATTATAAATGTTAAACCCTAAACTAAAAACATTAAACCCTAATTCATAAACTGTAAACCCTAATTCATAAACACTAAACCCTATTTCATAAACTACCTAGGTCTTATAGAACTTCTAGGGTTTCTTTTATATAAGCTTAACAATAAATCTTTAGCAATGATATTTCAAAATCATTTGAAATTTCTATATAGACCTCAAGAACTACTTATACACTATAGCCATGTTCTTAGTCTTCATGGATTTCAATGTTCATGATGAGTCACATAGTCCTAAAACCATTTATAAAACTCTTTTCATGAGGGCTTAGAACATACAAACACCTTCTATATATTAAATTTGATGGACACTTGTATAAGAATATAAAATTTAGACAATTATCATAGGTTAGTCCTATGGGTTAAAGAGTCAGGGAGCTATGAGAATGCCCACATTCATATGACATAAGGTATAATAGAAACTTATCAAGTTTTAAGGATTGTCATACCTACCACTAAGAATGTCAAAGTTACCCTAGGAAAACAACTAACTCATATCACTTCATAACATTTTATCAAGTTTAAGGATTGTCATAACAACCACTAAGAATGTCAAATTTACCCTAGGAAAGCAACTAACTCATGTCACTTGATAACCTAGAGGGTTGTTATCTAAGGTCAATTAGGATCACTTAACAAATGTCAAGACCCAAATCATCTAATAGGATTGTCATTAGGATGGGGAACAAAGAAGATAGTCATAACATGATAAGGTAGTTACCAAGGTCCTAACAAAGTTCATTGCACCATAATCTAAATCTTAACACTGCCTCAACATTTATATGACCTAGAAGGACTATCACATCTAGCAAATCTAATCTCTTGTCCTTGCTATGGACTATTATGCATGATCATCCAAAGTGGTTGTCACTAGAAGGACAGGACCATAGGACTACCACAATAAGGATATAGTTGTGTTGCTCACAACAAGAGAGGACAATCATCCAAAACTAAGAAGAGAAGAAAATTAACAATTAAGAGACTATCATTAACGGTTGTCATGAGCATGTTAATGGACAATTAGTTTTCATATTAGTCATAACACTATCCTATTATTTACACAAAAGAAGATATAGCAATGAGAGGATAGTCATTGGAAAACCTATCTCAGTCCTAGAGTCAAGCACAGTCCCATCACACCACTAGATCTACCCCTTCCAAGGGACAAGCATTTCAACCATACAATCGAAAGAATATGATATGTATCCTACAAACACAATCATTTGGTCATGTTGTAATCCTCTCTCCAAACTATGCAGGATCAGAATGGTGTTTGGATGAGCTCCACTTGGTGTCTGGTAGGTGAAATCAGCAGGTGAGACTACTCCTTAGACAGTGCAAGATGACTGAACGGATCTCACCCATTCATTTTATTCCTTGTTTTTCTCACTCTTTCACCATTTCTTCACATGCGTTGTTCTCCTTCCAGCTATTTTTTTGGTGGGTACTCTCCTGAGGTGCCAAAATGGCTAGAAATGTTGTCTTGTGCCATAAAAAAATCACGCTAGAAAATTTTCTAAACTTGTCGGTTGTTCTCACACCGGGGAAAATACCGTGTCAGAAAAATAAATATAGGGAATGTAATTTTTTGTATGTGTTTTGGAACACAAAAGAGAGTGATATATTTTGCAAAGCCCCATTAAGAATGTTTTGGGAATTTTGTACTGCAGTATTGTATTGGTACATTCTCCTTATTAAAAACTCCCTTAATATTATCACCTAAAATTTTGAATTTGGATTAGTTACTTTCCACCTACATTAAATGTTATCAATAACTATGTAATAGAACTAATAGCATTTAAAATCATTTTAGACGTGCAAATGATGATTAATTATCACCTTTGCAATTAGATGTGTTTATGTTGACACTAGAGTTTGCAACACTCATAGCCTTATAGCAACTAAAAAGGTTTCACAAAACAAAGAGAACTAGAGACAACTAAAATCATTATCATAAATAACACATAAATTAAAATAAAATAAAAACATTAATATATCATCACCATGAATGGTCATGTCCTTTGTGAGAACTCCAATTCCTTTTGAGAGCTGAGTATCACAATTCATTGAAGTCTTGATTGTATTTCCATGAATTTGGGTTTCTACTAATAATTTATGATTCGAAGTCTAAAAATATGAGAAATAATGAATTGTATCATTGGCTTTCATTTTATTCACCAAATGAAAATCTTACAAATTACAAACAAGAAAAGGTTCAATAAAAGATACACTTGCAAATTATAGGGTATTTTCTATGCTACATCACGCACAAAACCAAAAGGTCAACATGTATACCTCGTGTCACCAAGTTGATCTAATAAAGTAGTGATAGATACTAACTCTTCAAAATCCAATCCAAAAGCATAAAGAAATCTTGCTTCACCAAAACTAAAGAAATATGTCAGCCTTGGCAATTCAGATAAAGACAAGAGGAATGAAAGAGCCTCTAAAGTGAAGTGAAATGAAGCAACCATTGCCTTGAAGTTGTCATAGAACTTAGTTTTTACATTTTATTGCTTCACAATTTCCCGAGGAGACTTTTTCTCTCCTTTCTATCATTTTAGACCTATATTTACATGGGTCTAAGATAGTGTCTAGATTATCAATCCAAATGCACAAACCACAATGTTGAATATTTTCAGATAAGACACTCTAGTTCTTGCAAATAGATAAAATGCTTATCACCATACATTCTTGCGTTCCAACCTAACCTATTATACCTACAAAAATCTCTATATCAAAAAACACACCAAAAAAAAAATGTTATGCTAGTCAACAAAGGCAACTCAAGTGAGATGAATCACGAGCAATATCAAAGGGAAACAATTGTAAGCAATTGTAAAGGTGACTGGTTCCTAAATATTGAGTACAATTTACACTTGGATTGAATCCAAAGGGGATTATATAAAATCAAATATTAGACATATTTTTCATTAGTTGGAAAATCATCAAAACATGTATTACATAGATAATGTAACAATGATTAAAAAAATCCAATCAATCCATGTGAGCTTCAACAAATTGGCTCAAAACTTTTACTGAAATTTTAAATTTAAAGGAAGTTTATACATAATGTTTACTGATTGGACTATTGATTTGGGACAAAGATTACCAAAACAATCCCTATTTAGGGATGAAGAGACCCTAAACTTTCCCGTGGCCAGAACCCATATTGAAGTTGTAGGTTAAGATTCTTTAAGAACTGAATTGAGCATAGAGTGGTATGCCATCTACTTAATATTTTGAAAATGTAGGCTTAGGGCTCAAATGCTAACCCGTGCTTATAATGACACCCAAATCCAAAGGTTGGGGTTAAATTCTCCAGCAAGGGATCCAACCAACTTAGGGCTCAAACACAAACCCACTAACTGTGTCAACCATCGTCTCGGAAAACAAACAAAAGAAAACACAAACACAGCTGCAAAGCAAACAGTAGACAGAACTACAATGTTCTATATGATATCAATATTTGCCAGGATAAATTTTTGAACCTTGGTAGGAATGTGCTAGATGATTAAAACTTTAACAGTTACAATTACGTAATTGGCTATTTATAAAATATGGGTGATAATAACACCCATCTGACATTGTCATATACAGAAGATGGCTCTAAGAAGTTCACCAAAATTCCTGCAGTCCTAGACTACACACAAAACAAGCACCGTGTTAATACATGTTGCATGCATTGCAGTCAAAATTGAATACCTTCATCTTTCATGATCCAAATATTACCTGTGATAGAGAGACCAACAACATAACCAAATCATACAACACAGGGACCTCCAGAGGTTCATCCAAGTTGGCTATCAATATTAACTACTGAAAATCTGATTCAGTCACAGTAAAATATACTTGATAGGAACATTGTTGTAATGTGGGTGTGCGATGCATATACAAAAACGAGGAAAGGCAAAGAACCCACGTCTCCAACCTCCCTTCCATGGAGGGTCAGAAAATTTAGTGCAAGTGACCACATTTTTAGCTAGTCTTAAAATATAGAAATTTAAGCAAATTTTCTGACAAAACAAAACCTGATTTAACAAGATTGAAATGTCGGACGCATGAGTTTGAGATTGAGACATATTCCACCGCATGAGCGTGAAGGTCATTTGTTGAGGCATTGCTCTCATTAAAGGGCAACGAAGGAATAGGAGCAGCGTGGGGCCGTGGATATGTCGTGTTTCAAAACCGTAACGCCATCGATCTGCAGCCTCCATTTCTGCTACGACATTCGCGGCCATTCTGTTTGTTGCAGATGATGGCGAAACACTTTCAAAACACTGACATATCCACCGCACTCCGCTGCTTGTAAAAATGTTTGGCCCTGCAATAGGTATAACATCAAGTTTGCAACGATAGCTTTTCCCTCTGCCATCAAAACCTAACCCTAATGCTACCGTCCCCTCCTTCCTCTTCTCCACTCGCTCATCACGCACAAAACCTAACCCTAACCTCCACATATATATATATATATATACACGTGGACACACTTAATACATTTGTATTTTTTTATTTGTTTTGGTTTTGTATGCGATATATGTATAGATATAATATAATTAATATTGTATCATACATCTACATACATTTTTGTTGTGTATTTGTTTATTTTTCTGTTTGTTGTTTTCTTTTCTTTTTGTAGGGTGCACTCCTCTCACACACATATGTATATCTATATATATTTATGTATTGGTTCTTTATAGACTTAATACTTATATTAATAAATACTAGTATAGGTGTGTATTTTCAGTTTCTGCCAAAGAAACTATAGGCGAGGCCTGTTCCTAACTAGGTATTAATAATTCTTGAGAACTAAATATATTTTTCTATTTAAAAAATATTTACCTATTGCTATTGTATAGATGCAAATATTTTAACAAAACATATTTGAAAAATTATTTTTATTCAATCTAATTGGCAGAAAACTTTCACCCGATAAGGGCAATTATTGCGGATCATCAACGTTTAAATTATAAAGTTTTGTATGAATACTGGAAATAATTTCATGCATTGCTTTCATTTTCTCAAAAATTGTGCAAATATAACATATGCGTTAAACTCCTTAGGCAACCATTCTTCATATTTTTTTATGTTCTTGATACCCAAACATTGCAGAATCTAAGGCCATGACTATTTTCAAATGAATTTGTTTTGTTTATAGGCTGCTATTCCACTTGAAGTTGTGCAAATATTGTTGGGAAAAAAGTCAGCGTCCCCCTTCGGGATTCATGACATGGCTTAACCGCCTCCCGTTGGTCTTTATCTGGGATGGTAGCGGTTTCCTAAGAGGTGCGCCTTTTGGGAGAAACGACCAACTCAACTCCCTACAAGTGGTATCAGAGCCGGGTCACGGGTTCGAATCCCCTCGGGTAACGCTGAGGGGGGGATTGTTGGCAAAATAGTCAGCATCCCCCTTCGAGATTCGTGACATGGCTTAACCGCCTCCCGTTGATCTTTATCTGGGATGGTAGCGGTTTCTTGAGAGGTGCGCCTTTTGGGAGAAACGGCCATTGTTGGCAAAATAGTCAGCATTCCCCTTCGAGATTCGTGACATGGCTTAACCGCCTCTCGTTGGTCTTTATCTGGGATGGTAGCGGTTTCCTGAGAGGTGCGCCTTTTGGGAGAAACGGCCAGCTCATGGCTTAACCACCTCCTGTTGGTCTTTATCTAGGATGGTAATGGTTTCCTGAGAGGTGCGCCTTTTGGGAGAAACGGCCAGCTCAACTCCCTACAAACGTGAATATAACATTCTTCAGAAATGATGCAAGCTAGAAGGGGCTCTAACTTGTTTTTAATGCAATAAATTTAGGGTCTTTATCTGGGATGGTAGCGGTTTCCAGAGAGGTGCGCCTTTTGGGAGAAACGGCCAGCTAACTCCCTACAAACGTGAATATAACATTCTTCAGAAATGATGCAAGCTAGAAGGGGCTCTAACTTGTTTTTAATGCAATAAAGTTAGGTCTGAAATGAAAAAACCCATGGAGCTTGACCAAATAAGAGGAAAAAAGTATGCTCATATCTGTCATTACATTATCTACCATCTTTTCAGATAATGCATTTAGGGCATATGTTTATCGGGCTTCATGCCTATAATACTTATTTTTTCTTCTATTTTACTTAATGGAATTCTAATTCTAGCTATTCTTCCATGCATAGAAGGATTTTCCTTTCATGTTTCCTTTAGATTCTAATGGGATGAGAATATTATTTTTTGGCCTCTGCCTATGTTTCTACCAAACTTTGTATGTATCATATTTTTTTCTGGAAACACATTTCTTATTGGTGTTTATTCCATTTCTAAAGTTTTTTCTAGATGTTTTCTCTAGCTCTGAGATGAGCTAAAAGGAACTATTACCATTAACAAAACTGATAATATACACATCATTTTGTTTTATGGATATCTTTATATTTTTTTAATTTTCTCCGACAATCAATAGTAATTCAAGTTGGCTTTTTGCTATTCTTGTTGAATGCAAAAATCTAGTAAGCCAAGCTAGCAACTCTATTTGCAGAAATGGTCTATATTTTGAAGCTATTTTATCATTCTACTATTTCTTTTAGAGGCATTTTTAAAAAGATCGTGAAATTTCTATTAGTTAAATCTAAGCCAACTATTTTTTGATGTTTATTTAAAAATTTACCCTAACGTAACTATTGTTAATATGTCCATAAAATGTATGTATTAAAATTTAGCAATTTTTCTCTGACTTATTTCAATATATTGTGCCAAGGACGGAAACCCTTGCTGCATACCTTGAGGATAGGACGAAATTCCTAATCCTCATTTCTATGAGCAATTCGATTCACAGATTGCAGGGTGAGGCTGATCAATCTTGTTGAATTCCAGGTCCAAGTTACAGGAGCATTTCACAAGTGTTGAAGGAGAATTAGGGTCGCTGCCAGTACAGTGAGCAGTATTTCCAGATCAAGGCTATTTAGGCATGTATTTGGAGGTCCCGATTTCATTGATAAGCGTGGCTGGTTCAGACACTACTCTCCACTGATTTGGTTAAGGACACAGCAACACTAATCCCTGGTGAAAGGCATCTAGAAATCAATCGCTGAACCTGATTAAATTGCCCAGGTCTTCATGAATCAATAACAGCATCAATTATTCTGAATTTGTGGGTGAAGCTAACTCGCTTGCCCTATTAATATACATATGATTAATGTGGATCAAGAAAATGGAAAAAAGCGAGCGAAAATCTACAGACATTAATCCTGTAGGTGTCGATCCCTCAGATGGTAGAGAAAACCCTAACCTGGGCTCAGGAGCATCCCCCCCCAAGAAGCTGCAACAGAATTCGTCTTCAGACTTCCCCTTTGGAAAGCATCTTCCGCCATACTGCTACAATTGCTGGCTTTACGGGCACAAGGAGGCGGAATGTAGGAAACCTAAGGCAATTCACAATAATTATGATCATTTGCTGCCCTCCATCGCTGAGCAGAAGAGAAGGAGTCAAGATGCAGCCAAAGTAGTAATGCCCGCCCAGCTCCCCGATGTAGATAAATGCCCTAAGGTGCCTTCCACGGTTGACTCCTTAGGCTCCCTTCAATGCCGGCATAATTCAAAGCTACACTTCAGATCTTCTTCAGTCAAGAATACTCAGGAAAACCATGGATGTGTGACGAACACAGACAAAGTACATGTAGATAAGAGGAAGGAATGTCACCTAAAGCACCAAGTTCGAAAACATTTATCACCTGATTCGAAAAACCCTAATTCGTATCAATATGCATCCACTCGGGACCCAATGCCCTATACTAGGCCAGAAATGGGGAGTGGATCGAAAATACAGCCAGTAAAAAACAAAGAAAATGCCTGGAAAGAAATTAAAGGAGGACATAAGAAGAAGATCCTAGTAGGGACCTTTACACTAAAAGTAACAAATCCCTTTCTCCCTTTAGAAAATGCGGAGAACGCGGAAGAGGCGAGATCTGGGGAGGGAATCAAAGTGTCCAACAAATTCACAGCAAAGACACAGTCAGCTCCTGAAAGGAAAGAGACTTTCAAACTGCGCCCAGTTATCTTTTCCACAGAAACTTTAGATCAGCAACTCAGAATTTTCAACCTCACAAAGTATGTGAAGAAGGAAGCTTGAATCTTCTCTAATCTCACAGAGGCTGATAGGTCAAATTATATCAAAGTTTCGGCCCCTTTACATCATAATCAGTCTCCGGTATATATCCCCCCACACAGACGGAGAGAGACACCAAAAGACATTAAGGCTCAATCTATCCCTTATATTGAGTCAGCTTCTAAGATTGAGGATAACGTGGTCATCATCAGCAATCCCTACAGCGAAACTAGATGGAAAGATTGCCAAGATCTTGGCATCTATGCTTACTGGAATGGGCCATCAGATCACATCCCCAGTCTTATCAGCTGGCTTACCGACTTCTGTGCTGAACAGGTAAGTATCTCTCACTATTCTAATAGATTACTATATATGCATTGTGGTAGCTCACTGATTAAGAAGAACTTCCTTCATATATCTGAATCTCTCTTTAAAGGTTATGCTATTAAATTTTTCGGCTGGATACCTGATTGCAAGGAGGAAAATCTAGATTATCATATCCCCACTTGGGTTACCTTGCAATTAGTACCTCCAGAACTGATGCATCCAGTAATTTTAAAAAAACTAGGAGCATCTCTAGGAGATCCTATTGGTATTGATACATCCTATAATACCTGCAATAATATTAATTTATTAATCAAATGTAAAGTCAATACCTTCTCTTTCAAACCAATCAAAGTAATTACTAATCATGCCATTTATAATATCAACTGTCAAAGGAAGTTCCTGGAGGTCTCTAAAATTATTAATCTAGATTCGGAACTGTCAAATGAAAATCATCCTATGCTACTGACCTCAGATCTTGAGAAGGCCCTCCCTTTGATTAAACATAATAGGCAAAAGAAGAACAGCCCAAACCTTCTGAAGCACAGTGTAAAAAGTGTAATCAAGTCAAGATACTCAGAGTATCCCAATCCAGTCATAAATTTAAATCCTGACACAGAAGCTATTCCAGAAGGTCTTCCTATCTGTAAGGAAATGAACCTTCAGCAGAAGAGTCACAAGGACAAACAAGGGCAGCCCGGGAAAATCAGATTTAGCAGAACAAAAAGAAAAAATATCAAAAAAACAAAAAAGTCAAAGAAGAAGACTTCCTCTGCTATACTCAAAAATGAAAGAAGTAAAGAAACAGAGCACAACAAAGAAATCAAGGAACCTATCAACAACTTTCCCAAACTGGCAGCAAGTAAAGAAGCTCAAGTCTCAATTCCAGAAGTAGCTTCTGGTGTCACACCTAAAGTCAACAAATTCTGGAAAACTCTGGAGAATAAAAGAATTAAAGGTTGCAATGAAGGCTCAATTAACAGAGATATGGAAATTGAAGAATTATCCCACAAGTTCAGCAAATTCTTGAATGAAGAAATCAGCACCAATGAAGACATAAACATAGATGATACAGAAAGTGAGGAGATAGACCTCCTTACTGAAGAATTACTCCACGTTTTCAATCCAGAGAATCACAATGAAAGTACCATCCTGCAGAAAGAGAATCTTCTACAAAGAGTCCTTCAACTAGGTGGGGAAAACTACACCTTTGACAATCTAAGGAGAGATTTAATGAGAATAGAACAGGAAGATCACATACAGAGGTCAAATCTGGAGGAATGTCCTGATGGAAAGATTGATACTGGCATCAAAGGACCTGATGAGATACAGAACACCCTAAATGAGCAGATCCTTTTAGCACTTGCAGAAAAGGAAAAAACTTTGCTGGAAGGGGATCAAATCGAGGAAACATGTCATTCCAATCAAAGTCAGTTGGGGATCTGCATGAACCAAGAGGGTATCAGATCCCCTAGATATGGGACTGCCAAAGCTAAAAGGGGAAGGAAATCTTTAAAAGAATTGAGAGAAGCAGATGGTCAGGTTAGAGAGCAACCAAAGATCAGTGATATCTTCAATGTTGGGAAGGGGAAGATCCTTCCCAAGGCTCCATGAAAGTCACTACATGGAATGCTAGAGGCTTAAATGCCTCTAGCAAACAAAGGCTTTTAAGACAGAACTTAAAAGCCTTTGAATCCGAAATTGTTATGATACATGAAACAAAACTGAATTCAGAAGAAGGGCTGAAACTGGGAAAAAAACTGAGTTATTGGAATTTGCACTTTCAGGAATCACGAGGGGCTTCAGGAGGTTTGGGCTTTATATGGAATCAGAGGAAGGTAAGCCTTGAGATCATTGAGTCAAGGCATAACTGGATGAGCTGTCAAGTCAAAAGTACTGTCTCTAATCTTCAATTCCTGCTAATTAATGTTTATGGTCCCATTTCTAATTTTGACAAAAAAGTTGTATGGACAGATCTAAGTAATTTCTTCCTCAGTTATATCAATGAAATTATTATCATTGGTGGAGACTTTAATACAATAATTAGCTTAGAAGAAAAAGCTGGAGGTACAAAACATATACATTCAGCATCTATAGAGTTTAAAAATTGGATAGATGATCATTGCTTAGAAGATATCCCAACCAATAATGGTATCTACACATGGAATAATAGGAGAAAGGATTTTAACTATATAGCTGAAAAATTAGACAGATTTCTTTTTAAAGGAGACCGTAGCTCCTTCCAGTTTGATATCTCTTCTCAGATTTTGCCAATAGCCGGATCTGATCACTTTCCAGTCCAAATTTCCTTAACAGAACCAAAAAAAACACATAGAAACCCTTTCAAATGCGAAAAGATGTGGTTTTTGGACAATAACTTCGTGAATCTAATCAAACTTTGGTGGAACGAAGTAACCTTCAAAGGCTCAAAAATGTTCACTTTCGTTTCAAAATTGAAACACACTAAAAAAAGGATCCTAGAATGGAACAAAACACATTTCAGGAATATTTTTAAAGAAAAATTAGACTTGGAAGAAGAATTAATTAATCTCAACTCTGAAATTATTAAAAATGGCATGAACAATAATTCTTATCTATTGGAGAAAGAACTATTACATAAACAAGAAGACATTTTAGCAAAAGAGGAAACATTCTGGAGACAAAAATCCAGAGAGAAATGGCTCAATGAAGGCGACCGAAACACAAAATTCTTTCACAATAGCACAATAGCAAATAGAGCCTTTAAAAGTATAACAAGGATCAAAGATGAGACTGGTAATTTGACAGAAAACCCAAATCTTATTGCTGAAACTATGGTGAATCACTTCCATAAAATTCTCAATAATTTTGAGAGCTCCAACTTGATAGCCCAGGACAAAATGCTGAGCTCAATCCCCTCCCTCATAACGGTAGAAGATAATAAAAATTTAAATAAACCTATTACATTGGAAGAAGTTAAGTCAGCTTTATTTAGCATGAATCCCGATAAATCCCCGGGTCCTGACGGCTTCCAGGCCTTCTTCTTCCAAAAATGTTGGGACACAATTGGGACAGATTTATGGAAAGCTATAGAAGCTTCTAGAAACGGCGGATCCTTATTATCTGAAATTAACTTTACATTCCTTACTTTAATACCCAAAACTAAAAATCCTGTTAATCCAGGAGATTACAGACCTATTGCGCTTTGTAATATGATCTACAAAGTATACTCCAAAATCCTCTCTTCCCGCCTAAAGCTCCTATTACCTAAACTTATATCGGAAGAACAAACTAGCTTTGTACCAGGACGTTCCATTATAGATGGCATCCTGATCATCCAAGAAGCAATCCACTCAGCTTCCAAAAGCAAAACTCCAAGCATGTTTATTAAACTTGACTTTCAAAAGGCATATGATATGGTAGATTGGAGATTTCTTTGTAAAACACTAGAAGCATTTGGCTTTAACCATCAATGGATTAATTTAATATTTCAATGTATCTCGACGACTAAAATCTCCCTTTTAATTAACGGCTCGCCAGAAGGTTTCTTCGAGACCTCAAGGGGCTTAAGGCAGGGAGATCCACTCTCACCCTTTCTTTTTATAATCATGGCGGAAGCCTTTGGCCGAGCTTTTTCAAGAGCCCAAATCAAAAAGAAAATCAATGGTATCCAAGTTACAAAAAATGTTCCAAATATAACTCACCAACAATATGCAGATGATACAATTCTTCCTAGTGAAAGTACTATAGCTGAAGCAAAAACTATCAAAACCATTATACAATCTTATGCGGCTGCTTCTGGTCAAAATATCAATGCAAACAAGTCCAAAATTTTCTTTTTAAATACTAATACTACTTCAGAAAATCAAATCTGTAGTATTTTGGGTTTCAAGAAAGGAACTTTCCCTTGTAAATACCTAGGAATAGATTTAGAAAGTGGTATTAAACACAATAAAGTATGGAAACAGGTTTTGACAAGAATAGACTCCAAGATAGGAACCTGGAAAGATAAATGGCTATCCAAAGCAGGCTAGATAACTAAAATAAAATCAGTTCTTACAGCTCTACCCATCTATCCTCTCTCATGTCTCCCTCTCTCAAAATCCATTAATTCCAAACTTGAAACTAAGCTTAGGAACTTTCTGTGGACAGATTGTGAAGAAAGTAAAAAGATGGCCCTCATCAAGTGGGATAAGATTAGACAACCGAAAGAACATGGTGGTTTAGGGATAAAGAATTTAAATTAGCAAAATGAAGCCTTCGGGGCTAAATTATCTTGGAGATTATTTAAAGAACACAAGCAAAAATGGGCTAAAATTCTATATAACAAATATCTGGATGCTGATAAACCTGAATCTTTATTTCGAATGAAAACCCTTCCTAAAGGCTCGAGCAGCTAGAATTTCATAGCTAACAATAGGCACATTATTACTAATCACCTTTCCTGGGATATTGGCAGGGGACAAGATGCATTGTTTTGGGAAGATTCTTGGGTGGATTACCACCCATAGATTCTCTGAATCTTCCTCAAAAATGCAAAAATCTCCTCACTAAAATATGGGGTAATAAAGTCAAAGATTATATGACCCTTCATAACGACCATGAATGGACATGGAAATCTTTAGAAGGATTAGATCTGGATCCTGCCTCAATAACCTCTTACAATCAAATGATTAATCAGAGGAAAGCAAAACAGATTAATAGGGATGATAGATTGGTATGGGCCGCTGCCAAATCTGGCCAATATAGTGTTAAAGAGGGCTATAAATCTATAATCAATTCTCAGAGATGGGAAGAAATTAATATCCCCCTACATCTCTGCTGGGACAAAGCATGTTTACCTAAGGCAGGTTTTTTCCTCTGGTTAGCCTTTCAAAATAAGATCCTTACTGCTGATAACCTTCAAAAAAGAGGTATTCATGGTCCCTCCCGTTGTGTTCTATGTAAACAAAATACCGAGGATGTTGATCATCTCCTGTATAACTGCTCATATGCAGAACATTGCTGGGAATGGCTAAAACTTAAATTAGGATGGATCTCCGCTCTGCCAGAAACCTACCAGGATCTCCTGAGTGGATGGCCCAAGGGCCTATCCAAAGGTATTTAGAGTAAGATTTGGAATATCTGCCCAGCTATTATGTCCTGGGAAATTTGGAAGGAGAGAAATCGAAGGATCTTCAAAAATCTAGAAATGCAGGTTGATACTCTTACTAACAAAATTGAAGTATGCATTACCGAAACCCTCAATTCCCACATTAGGAATTCTAGTTTCGAAGAAGGCTCCTTCTCTATGTGGGACTGTAAGATTAAAGAAAATTGGACAAAACTTATCAACCCCCCCCAAGTTTATAAAACAAAAAATGCTGAGGCAAGGAAAAACTGTAAATGGACTTGTCCCCCCCCTGAATGGTACAAACTCAACTTTGATGGAGCCTCCCATGGTAATCCAGGCCAATCAGGTATTGGATGTATTATCAATAATGATAAAGGGGAATGGATTTTCAAAAGAGCAAAAAATATAGACCCAACCACTAACAATATGGCAGAACTTGAGGCCCTCCATGAAGGTATCAAATCTTGTCATAAAATGGGTATTTCGAAAGTTATTATAGAAGGGGACTCCCAAATAGTTCTAAATGCATTGCGCAATAGATCAACCACAAACTGGGTTCTCCACTCTAAGCTCGAAGAAATCCTGCTACTACTAGATAAATTTGAAGCTTTTCAAATTAACCACATCTTCAGGGAAGGTAATCAAAAAGCTGACAAACTTGCTAACCTTGGTGTGGATGGGTTAGACATTCTTAAATCCACAAACCCTTCGTAGTCACCTTTTCTTCATTATCACTCCCCTCCCCTCTTGTTGGATTAAATTTATTTCCTCTTATTGATCACAAATATCATCCCTCTGCCGATTTTTAAATTCAGGCTCTATCATTTACACACAAATTTTCTCAGGTAAGAATGCTAAACAAAAATTAGATTTTTGTGTCAGTTCGGACATTACATGATTTTTTAAAAAACTTGTTAAGGTCTTTATCTTTCTTTTAGTCTAGATTTATAAAGAAATCAGATAACCAAATTAGATTAGTATTATAAGGCCCTTACTCACATATAGATTTTAGTGTTCTTTTAGATTACTTTCCGGAATAGCTCGAATAGTATGTCACGCATTTTTAAGGTAATTAGTAGTAGAGTAATAGTCTTGTTTTATTTCTATTAGTGGCCATCGGTTTATGTTCTTGATCTTATACCCTTTGTACTAACCCTTTAATTTGACTAACATGTAAAATAAGTTTCTTTTAGAATGGATGGTGGTTGCCTTTTATTTCTAATGCAGGACAGGAAAAGGAAGACTTGTACACCAATAGTCATCATTGAGTAATGTCATTATTTTCCGAATATGTATCTCCTGTTAAAGGACCATTCGTTGTACAATTATGAATAACATACAACCAGGGGAATGCCTCTGTGAAATAATGTAATGTAACAACATCTTCACAACATGTGTAATTGTAGCATAGTGAATAAGATATAAATAGGGGTATGCCCCTAGGTTTTATTTGTATGTATTGGACTAATGTCCCGGGCAAGACTGGAGGTTTTCTTCCCCGTTCTTTCCTACCAGTGCCCGTTTGAACGGAGGACATGTAAATTTTATTTTAAATATAATCAAAGGCTTCGGCCGTTCATTGATTAAAAAAAAAATATATATATGTCCATAAAATGTACAACCTTTTAAAATTTATTTAAAATCAGGTTTTTCTTTTACCCTAACCTATAATGCACAATCTAAATAGCTAATATTTTCACATTTACTTTAAACTTAAGTTTTACCCTAACCTGTAATGCACAAACTGAATAGCTAATTTATTCAAATTTATTTTCGAGTTACAGCTTTAAACCTAGTAACATAAATATGGTTGAATTATGAATAAAATGCAAAATCGAAACCACTATCTATTTCACATTTACTTTAAAATTTTACCCTAAGGCCCATATTTCTAAATTGCCAATAAAATGAACAAATTGTAGAGATGATATTTTAACATTTACCTTTAAATTTTTGTTCTAAATTTTTATCTTCCAAGTAAATATTATTAAATTATCCATAAAATGCAAAATCTAAACCACTATGTATTTCTCATTTACTTTAAAATTTTACCTTACTATAAATATTCCCAGATTTTCATCAATAAAATTTTACCCAAATATAAATATTTCAAAAATTTCAATAAAATACACAAACTAAATAGATAATCTTTTCACATTTACTTTTAATTATAATTTTAATCCCAAAAAATAAATTTAATTAAATTATTAACAAAATGCAGAACCTAAACCACTGTTTTTTTAATTATCTATAAAATGTACAACCTAAACATCTGATCTTTAAGCTTTACTTTAAAATTACAGTTTTAACTCTAACATAAAAACACGTTAAACTTTTTTCATATTTTCTTTTTCATCTTACCCTAACACAAATATTGTTAAATTAACCATAAAATGCACAATCTAAACATATTTATTTAAAAATTTCCAAAACTACAATTTGAGTCATTTTGTGAAAATTATGGTATTAAGGTGCAAAGAACAGTTCCTTATACTCTTCAACAAAATGGGGGGGATGAACAAATGAATAGAACTATTTTAGAAATGGGGTTTGGTTGTTTCTTGTGCTGCATATATTGTGAATAGAATTCCCACTAAAGCCCTCCCAAATATCACCCCTGAAGAAGCTTGGAGTGGTAGAAAGCCCCACATTAGGTATTTTAAAGTATTTGGATGCATTGCTTGGGCACATGTTCTTGATGAAAAGAGTAAAAGGTTAGAACCAAAGAGTCATAAGTGTTTGTTTGTGGGTTATAGTGAAGAATCAAAGGCTTATAGGTTATATGATTTGACAACAAGAAAGGTCTTTGTTAGTAGAGATGTAAAGTTTGATGAGCTTTCGCAACTTATTCCCACTTCCTCTCACTCTACAATAGTAAATGTTTCTAATTTATCAGATATTTTAGAAAGAAATGAAGCCAATATTGATGAGGATGAAGTGAGCACTACTGATGATGATAATACTATTGAAAATGAAACTACTAATGCTTGTAATCAACCATTTTTTGCAGGTAGTGATGATGAAGAAGGTGACATTTCAGCTAGACAAAAGACAAGGAGTGTTGAAGAAATATATAGACAAGGCTCAAAGATCCAAGGAGGGAATGGTAGTGCTCTCATGGCCAAAGTATTACAAGTAAATGACCTAATCTCATATGAGCAAGCTAGATGAAAGAAAGAATGGGAGAAATCCATAAAAGAGGAATATGATGCATTGATAGAGAATAACACTTGGGAACTTGTACCCCATCCCCAAGGTAAGAATGTTATTGGTTGCAAATGGGTTTACAAAACAAAATTTAAATCAGATGGTGCTATAGAAAAATTCAAGGCTAGATTGGTTGCTAAGGGGATCAATCAAAAAGAGGGTGTTGATTATGAAGAAACATTTTCTCCTGTCATTAAAGTGAATATAGTTAGAATTATTCTTTCTTTGGCTACAATTCTTGGGTGACATATTCATCAAATGGATGTCAAAAAAACTTTCTTAAATGGAGATTTATATGAAGAAATATATATGGATCAACCACCAGGTTTTGTAGATCAGCAACATCCTAATCTTGTTTGCAGATTATAGAAGTCAATTAATAGTCTTAAACAAGTGCCACGAGCATGGAACGAGAAGATTGACAGGTATTTTTAGCTTCATGTATTTAAGAGATGTAAGTCAGATCCAAATCTTTATGTGAAAAAAGTTCAAGATGATATTCTTCTTGTTGCAATTTATGTAGATGATTTACTCATTGTTGGACCGAATATTGCATTAATCAATGATTTAAAAATAGATCTTAAGAGGACATTTCATATGAGTGATTTGGGTGAACTAAACTATTTTCTTGGATTACAAGTTTGTAGATTACATGATGGATTGTTCATCTCACAATCAAAATATGCTCTGGACCTTTTAGAAAAGTTTAACATGCTTGAATGCAAGCCAGCATCTACCTCATTTCAATTCGGAGTCAAGCTTACTAAAGAATGTACTTCCAAGAGTGTAGATGCCACTTTATATAGACAGCTTGTTGGTAGCTTGGTTTATGTAAATCATACTAGACCAGATATTTATTTTGCAGTCAATCTAGTATCTAGATTTATGCAGGCACCTAAACAAAGTCATTGGTTGGCTGCTAAGAGAATTTTACGATACATCCATGGAACCATACACTTTGGAATCTACTATGGCTATAAGTTTTCAATTTCTTTGGTTGGATTTACCAACTCAGATTGGGGTGGTGATATAGATGATCAAAAATCTACTGGTGGTTATGTTTTCAATCTTGGATCAGGCCCTATTACATGGAGCAGCAAAAAAACAAACAACTACATCATTACCTTCATGTGTAGCAGAATATAGAGAAGCAAAAGAAGCAGGCAAGGAAGTAGTTTGGATTTGAAATCTTCTATTTGAGATTGGTTTTCTATAAAGTTCAGCCGGCACTATGTATTGTGACAATCAAAGTACCATACAAGTTGCCAACAATCTAGTTTTTCATGCTAAAACAAAGCATATTGAGATTGATGTTCACTACATTCAGGATCTTGTTTAAGCATCTATTGTCAATCTTCAATTTTGTCCAAGTGAAGAACAAGTAGTTGATATATTCACTAAGAGTATGATTGAAACCAAATTCTTAAAATTAAGAGGAATGTTTGGTATGTTAGAGGTGAACATTAAGGGGGGATAGTAGTATAATATTCCCCTCCTTTGTATTTGCCGTCTCCTTTGTATTCTCTTTGTATTATTCTAGCCAATCTTAAGGGGGATGTTAGGGATAGTTAAGATTGTCTAGAAAAGGACAAAATATTTCTAGAAGTCTTCCAAAAAATATTCCAGGTTATCTAGAAAGGAAGAAGCTTCCAGCTTTTTTAGAAAAGAACTTTCCAAGGAGAAGCTTCCAACTGTTCTAGAGAGGAACATTGTAGGATTTTAGAGTTATATAGAAAGCCAGAAGCTTCCAGGCTCCAAAGCTTCAATAGTTATATATATGTGATTAGAGAGAGTTGCTGGATATAGCATTTTAGATGTAATGCAAGCTAGATAAATATATTTCTAAGTTATCTAACTCTATTTTGCCCTGTTTTCTCTTAGTCTATTATTGTTGTTCTATTTTTTATTGTCTTGGGGCTATTTTTTACATGGAAATCCAGAATTTATTTATTGCTAGAAGAGAATGGTATCAAGGAATATGTGACCACTATTGTACCTGTACCTATAGATGCAACACAACGCTTAGCATATAAGAAGGAAGATGCCAAGGCGAGGAGGATGATTCTTAATGGTGTTAAGGATCATATTCTTTCGCATATTGTAGAGTTATATACAGAGAAGACAATGTGGGATGCCATTCTAAATCTGTACCAGAATGCTACCATTAACCGGAAGCTAATTCTCAGACAAAAGTTAAGGAATACCCCGATGAACAAGGGAGAAGACATTACAAGTTACCTCTCCAGGCTTAGACTTGTTAAGGATGAGTTGACAGCTATTGGAGATAAACCAAATGATGACAAGCTAGTACGAATAGCCTTGAATGGGTTTACTAAGCAGTGGGATGTCTTTGTTCAAGTTATTAATGGACGAGACACCTTACCGAGTTGGGATCGACTATGGAGTGACTTCACTTAGGAGAAGCTTAGACTAAGTCTTGTCAGTGGAACTAGCAGTAATAGTTAGAAAAGTGATTTGGAATAGGAAAACATTACCCTAGCAGGAAAAGCAAAAGCGAAGAAGGGGTCTGGCAAAGGATCAAATCCAAAAAGTGAGAAGAAGAAGGACTTATCTAAGATCAAATGCTATGGCTGTCACGAGTTTGGCCACTATGTTAGTGATTGCCCACAAAGGAAGAAAAATGAAAAGAAAGGGAAGAAGCAGACGGCAACTTCAGCAAATGTAGATGAGCTTTCTAGTAGAATGGAGGATGAGTTTGCACTCATAGCTTGCCTAACTAGCTCAACCTCACAGGGTGTTTGGTATATAGACAGTGGGGCATCATTTCATATGACAGGAGTTAGGGAGTACTTCTCCAGCTACAAGGAGGAGAAAATCAAATTCCAGATTCAGATGGGGAACTAGTCCAAGTGCAATCCAGTTGGGAGAAGGACTGTTCTATTTCAGAGGGAGAATGGCAAGCCTATTTCCATTCATGATGTGTTAAATGTGCCAGGCTTGGGCATGAATCTAATTTCCATATCTATCCTTCAGGATAAAGGCTACAATGTACTCTTTAGAGGGGCGCATGTGTTAATCAAGCATAAGGATTGGAAATCACCCATAGCTATTGGAGTTAGGAGCGGCCGACTTTATAGGTTGCAATTTGATACTCCTAATACACTAGTGAGTAGCAGTAATCCTAGAGATCAAGAAGAGCTATGGCATAGGAGGATGGGCCATATACATCATAGAGCATTTAAATTACTTCATGAGATAGTGACAGGTGTTCCAGAGGTGAGCACAGAGCATGATGATGTATGTCAGGGATGTATGTTGGGGAAGTTTGCGAAAGCAGCTTTTCCAAGGAGTGACACCAGATCCAAGGGGGTTCTTGATCTAGTAAATTCAGATATATGTGGACCAATGTCAATGAAGTCTCTCAGAGGATACGAGTACTCTGTTACTTTTAATGATGATTTCTCCAGGAAGACCTAAATATACTTCTTGAAGACCAAGGATGAGGTCTTTAGTCACTTCCAGGAGTTCAAAGCTCTTGTGGAGAATTTGATAGGTAGGAAGGCAAAGGTTCTTCGGTCAGACAGTGGAGGTGAGTACAAATGGAAAGAGTTCCAAGAGTTTTGTACCAGGGAAGGAATCAAGAGAGAGTGGATTGTTCCTTACAACCCATAGTAGAATGGGGTTGCTGAGAGGGAGAATTATTCTCTATCAAAGGTAGCAAGGGCTATGTTGTATGACCAAGATATGCCACGTTACTTATGGGCAGAGGCATGCAGTACAGCAGTATACATATAGAATAGGGTTCCACATAAGGTATTAGGCAAGATGACACTAGAGGAGGCATTCTCAAGGAAGAAGCCAGATGTTAGTCACTTCAGGATATTTGGGAGTTTGGCATTTTGTCACATTCCAGGGCCTACACATTCCAAGTTAGATCAGATTGCAGAGAGAGGGTACTTTGTGGGGTACAGTGAGACCTCAAAGGCATATCAATTATTTATTCCAAGGACCAGGAGGATTATAGTTAGGCATGATGTCAAATTCATGGAGGACAAGGCATATAGGAGGTCCAGAGATTTGCCAGCAGATGATTAGAATGAGCAGCCAAAAGAAGCTCCAAGGATTGTTCAATCAAAACAGGGGCAGCGAAGCACCAGTACATTTACTAGTACAAGCACAGGCTTAGGTGTTGAGAGTTCGCTGAGTATGGAGCAACAGATACAACAAATCCAAGAGATGCATCAAGAAGATATGGAGTTTGATATTTCATCCTCTATAGTTGACAGGAGGAACCATGAGGTTTAATAGACACATAGGGATACTCAGGAGTTTGTGGGAACTCCTAGGATGAGTAGTAGACAGCAGAAACAACCAGCCAGGTATAATGACTGTGGCATTGGTTATTCAGTTGGTAGATAACGAGCCTTCCAACTATCAGGAGACTATACAGTAACAGATGTGGCAAGATGTGATGGTTGAAGAATATACCTCAATAGTGCAGAATGATGTGTGGGAGGTTGTACCTAGACCGACAGATAGGGCAGTGGTTGGATCACATTGGATCTATAAGATTAAGCACGGTGCAGATGGTAGCATCAAGAAATACAAGACAAGGTTCGTGGCCAAGGGGTTCTCTCAGAAGGAGGGAATAGACTATGAGAAGACATTCACTCCAGTGGCCAGGTATACTTCTATACGAGCCGTAATCTCACTTGCAACACATATGGGATGGTAGATCCATCAAATAGATGTTAAGACGACATTTCTTAATGGTGAATTGGTAGAGGAGGTATACATAGAACAACCAGAGGGCTTTGTAACACACAGCAGTGAAACACACGTGTGCAAATTGAAGAGAGCTTTGTATGGACTCAAGCAGGCTCCCAGGGCATGGTATGAGCATATTGATAGATACTGCATTGAAATCTTGAAGAGGTTTGAGATGCAGGATTGCAGAGCCATGTCTATACCTATGATCACGAATTGGAAGAAGGTAGACTCATCCAAGGAAAAGGATGTAGACCCCACCTTATACAGGAAGTTGATTGGATCTCTCATGTATTTAGTCAACATTAGGCCAGATATATCCTTTGCAGTAAACTCTCTTAGTCAATTTATGGTTGAGCTAAAGAGAGTGCATTGGACAGCGGTAAAGCATGTGTTGCAGTATTTGTGTGGTAAAATTAAGTATGGGATTAGATATGCTCGAGGTGATGGTATCAAATTGATAGGCGATACTGATGCAGATTGGGCAAGTAGTATAGTGGATAGGAAAATCACTTCAGGGTCCTGCTTTAGTTTGGGATCAGGAGTTGTCTCTTGGTATAGCAGGAAGCAAAACTTTGTGGCTCTAAGTTTTGCAGAAGGAGAATACATATCAGCTAGCATGGCAACATGTGAGGCTATATGGCTTCAGAAGTTGTTGGTAGCCTTGTTTAGTCAGAGAGTTGAGACTATGGTGATACACTGTGATAATCAAAGTTGCATTAGATTATTTGAGAATCCAGTGTTTCACGATAGGTCTAAGCATATAGACATTAGGTATCATTTCATCAAGGATTGTGTACAGTGGAGGATTGTTCAACTATAGTATATACCTACAGATCAGCAGGTAGCAGACATTTTGACAAAGGCATTAGGGAAGACGAAATTCATCTTCTTCAGAGATAAGTTGGGTGTTATGCAGAACACCTTCCTCGCTAAGAGGGAGTGTTAATTTTAAAGTAGCTCAGACAGGTGTTCTAGTCTCAGGTGGTGATTACAAGGCTAGAAACACAACTGGAATTTAATTATCTCCATACCTATAAAATTGATTTCTCTAGAGACTTCTAGACATTAGGGTTTGTTAGAGTCTAATTAATCTTAGCCATTGATTCAGATTAAATCATGGCCATTGCTTTTCAATGAGAAAATTATAAAAGAGGATCAATGGGCATTTGGAGAGCACAGATCTGAAAAATATTTAAAGTGATAGCAAATGAATAAATTTGCAATAATAGAAAATAGATTTGCAGTGAGAGCAAGGGCGCAGTGATAGCGTTGGAGACAGCAACAGTGGAATTTTTGAAGGAGAAATTGGGAGAAGAATTTTTGGAGGAGAATATTGCCAGAGCTCTGCCAGTAAGAGGCAAGCAGTTTATGTATCTCTTGATTTGTTGAAAATTAATAAAATTTCTCATCTCCAGTACTGGTTTTCCCTTCGAGGTTTTTCCAGGGACAATTTGTCCAAAATATTGTGTTCATTATTTTACATATTTTATTTTTCTATCTCCGTGATTATTTGTGAAGTTGTAGCTGTATTATTTGTCAATATTTGCTCTGAATTAATTTTTGGAGGTCAAATAATCTATATAAGATAGGAGATTAATCATCAATAGCTACAATAGAATTTTCACAGAATTGTCCATAGAAATACGAGATTTAAATGACAATTTTTATATTTGCGTTTACTTTTTAGTAAAGTTGTGCCCCTAACATGTAATTTGGATTTGTTTCAGGAGGAGCCGACATGGCTTTGTGATAGCCCTCGCAAGGTGAATTCGATAGCTGTATGAGGCACATTGGGATGGGAACTCCCGTAGAAGATCCAGTCCTTGCAAATCCTCCTGCACTATTTTTTATTGTTTGATTCTAGAATATATTTTAATAATACATTCTCATTTTACACTTGATTGTGCGGTCTGTAAAAGAATTTATAATGCATATATTCAAACTAAGATTACCCTATGCAGTGCCTATGGTTATGGCAGAAATCTAACATTAAATGTAGAATCCAAGTTTTTCAATTTTTAGTATTCAATGCAAATATTACAACACTGTCAACTCTAACTTAAACCCAAAAATTAACAAATTTCAAGATTATTATAAATTTATTATATTATCAACATTGTTGCTAAAACTAAGCAAACACAACAAATTAAAACACAACTATTTATGAACATTTTGGCAGAAACTTCGCTACTTTGCAGCTCTTGTTATTAGATTTGTTTTATTTTTGTGTTATATAGTACTTATAATTTAATTGATATTATATTATATCAATATTGTAAGTTTGTGATATTGTATTATATATCCACATATACATTTTTGTTGTGTAATTGATTATTTTTGTGTTTGTTGTTTTCTTTTTCTTTTGTAGGGGTCACTCCTCATATATATATATGCTTTGGTACATGTATAGACATAATACTTATATTAATACATATTAGTATAGGTGTGTGTATTTTTAGATTTGTTTTGTTTTATGTGTTGTATATGTATGTACTTATAATAATATAATTGATATTGTATTATATATCATTTGATTTATTTTTGTTGTTATATCTAGGTTTATATGTGTGGGGGCATTTTTTGTCTACGCCTAATTAAAATTTTTGTTCTTATTTCATGGGGTTCTCCTTTTTATAGGTTTGGTTTTACCTAATGCAATAGATAGGGGTCTTATCTTTTTGTTGAAGCCAATCAAAATATATATTGCCCACCCCGGCTGCTAGTATAGTTGTTGTCTGTCGCTCACTGTACTGCCTTTTGGTATGTATCGCCCCCTTCCCCCAGAACTCTAGATTCCAAAGATCCACCGGATAAGAAGCTCCATTCTACACTGCTGCTGAGTCGTCGGACTCCTCCCCAAATTTTGGTTGTGGATTGCATAAGGGAAATTCTACCTGAGCTAGGCAGATAGATAGACTCCTTTCTTGCTGCTAAGAAAGTGCAGGGAACAAAATTATTAGACCCATATATAGTAGTAGGGTAGCACTCCAGGTACTTAAAGTCCACCCACTACCAACCAACATACATCATCTGGCTGGGTATTGCCGGTATCAACAACTGGATCGATCCCATGGAAACGGGAACATCGACTCGCTATGGCTCTTGGTCCAAATAATGTCTGCCCCTATTCATCCATATCCATACACAGTTGCACGTGACAAGATGGGAACACAGTCCTAGACTGAAGTGAATAGATCAGATCGAGAGGTCATTCTGTCCCTTGTCCCCAATGGGAAGAAGATGGGTAATCCGTTTACAATGTTACTCTGATCTGACCCAGCTGGCAAGCAATCCCAATCCGCTTTCAGCAAAGGAAGGAGATAGCACTTTGTTTGCTTCTCCACCAAGCACAGGAGTCTGGGGATCACTGTAGGTTGGTGGCCACTCGAGGAAACTCTGATTCGATCCGTTGGCTGGGAGGCACCTACATCATCCCAATCACAAGGAGAGGTTCACCATGATCTTTCTAGGTAAGGAACGGAGACAGTGCCTGGGCGAGGCATTCATGCGCTCAACCTCTCCGCTATGAGATTGAGGCCTATCTACAATACGAGAGATCGAGGGCCTCCTCGACTTCCTAAAGTCAATCAAGTTCCCCGACCGGCTGAGTACCCCTAGAGCCCTCTCCCTATCGCCCTATCTATAGCTATTATAGAGAGGTGGGGGGTGCCCCCTACTATGGATAGGGTTGATAGTTGCCCTCACTGACCCCCCTACTATGGATAGGCTGCCTCCACCTCTGCCTCTAAAGAAGTATGGTAGGGGTAGGGGGTGGGGGGTCGAGTGATGAGAATTGGATTGTTCCGTCGAGAATTGGCTCCATATGCCCAACTCTTCGTGCCTTCTTATCTCCATACTTTTGTAGCTCTTCATCTTACCAGATTTGCAAAAGACTCATGTGATAGACTCTCATCATTAGAGAAGTTGATCCAGAATCCATATTCCACTTCATTTCGCATCCTATGTAGAGTAGATCGTTCAGGACTTGCGGCATGAACTAATTTTTTACCCATCGACCCTAGTATCATAGGCGACTGAATGGCTGTCCCCTAGTTACTAGACCAACCTGCTATGATAATTCCATAAACACCTATGTCCAGATCTGATGATACCATACCATAATCAAAAGGTACAACGGCTCGAGCAACCGAACTGGGTATAGATGTCACCACTGGAGCCAGTCTAGAGAGAGATAAATTGGCACTACTTGGTGGAATAGGTTCTTCTATAGCTAATTTTAAACCATCTACTAGAGGTTTTAAGAATCTGAATGATCCAACTACATTGGGACCCTTTTGACATTGCACGAAAGCAATTACTTTACGTTTGGCTGACACTGAGAAGGCTACTCCTAGTGGAAGTGGTATGATCATTCCAGGTATTTCTGCTAGAATAGCAATGTACGTTTGTGATTTCCTAATCACTAAGGGGTGATCATGCATGAAACGATGTCGACCCAAAGAATGGGACCTATTCTTGAGGGGAAAGGTGATTTCTAAAAGTCAACCCACCCCCCACCGCTATAGATGCAGGTGGGCTATAACGGGCTTAGCCAAATTATTTTGGCTCTTCGAGGTCGGGCCGACCACTATGGATAGGGCATCGATCCCTCTCCTTCCTCCCACCCATGTTAAGAGAGAGGTTGGTGATTTGAGTGCCCCCATGGATCCAAATGTCGACCCCATGCTTTTAAACCAGCATGGGGAAAGCCCGAACTAAACTATAATTGGGTGGGTGGGAGGAGGAGAGGTATAAGGCTTAATCGACCCCTACAAGCACTATATATCATGGGTTGGACCTGGTCATTTTTATTGCTGGCCGAGGAAGCTGCCCCCTGATGAAAAATGGGGAGGGTGGGAGGGCTACCGAGAAACCATTATAGCAAGGGAGCTTAAGTCCGAGGCACCATAGGGGGGAGATATAGGGTGGGAGGCTATGCGGGTGGGTGGGAAATGGCCCCTACGGGAATATATATTATTATGGGAGGATGCCTATGCAGGTGGGTGGGAAACAATAGTTGGGTGGGAGGCCATAGCCCCCCACAATAATCAGTTGTGGGTGGGAGGCCCAGGGGGCCCTTACTTCCCACCCACCTGGGTGGCCGGTTAAATTGTTGGCAAACCCCATAATCTTTACTTCGTTCAAAAGAGTGTCTCGCCTCGACCGAAAAGATGCCTCCCACCCCCTCCCTATAGCCTATGCCCCCCACCCATCCCCTATCACTGGAAGGGTGGGGGGCTCGAGGGTTTCCCGACAAACCCTCGGCATAGGGGTGGGTGGGAGGAGATAGTTGGGGGGTAGATTAATATAAGGTGGGTGGTTAAGTTGTTGCCAAACCCCTGGGAGGTTCTGAGGATTCTATATGTAACATGCCAACTACCCCCCACCCACCCGTATAACCCCCCACCCATCCCCACACACGGCGTATAATTGATTGGGTTTACCAAGTTTATCCAGCATCAAAGTCAGATTGAGAACCCCGGTCCTCTTCGGTCTAGGTATAGATCTATAAAGGGCCTGTAGGGGCAGAGGTAGTAGTGTGGATCAAGATCCATACCGCTTTCATATTTATATCGAGTAGGAGATTCACCAAGGTTTACCTTAACCCTTTGTTCTCAGTCCATTTCCTCCGTCGCTACTGGATGCGTACCAGTCTGGGGAGCCAAGTTGTGTTCATTTGTGCTCCCGCACTGGATAGGGGGTGTTTGGTGATGTGTAGACGTTGTCTGCTAATCGCCCTCGTGATTCCTTCCTTATGCTTAATTCTGATCCAACCCCATCTGCCCCTCCCCCTGCTCCTTCCCCCTCCCTACAACCTATTTATACCACAATAATAGCCCCCCCTTCAAGTTTTAGGGTCGGGGCCCCCAACTCGAGCTATAATGGTTTCTTGGGGACCCCCCCACCATACATAGTTGGGGTTAGGTGGGAAGCCCCTAAATGCCCCCCACCCCAGGCTATAATTGTTCTTAGAGGTGGGTGGGAGATATAGTTCTAGAAAAAAAATGAGCCCCCCACCCAGCCCGGGCGAATAGTAGGGGCCCCCCACTCGGCCCCTTTGGCAGGGGGATATATAGGGTGGGAGGAATAATATAAAAGGAGGCCTTGGGTTGGTTGGGAGATTCAAGTTTGAGGGGCCTACCTTGAGCTAGTTGGTGTTAGCTACTTCCTTTAGGTCTAGCTCGGGAGCAGAAGCAGAAGCAAGGGAGCCCTGGGACCCGCCATTGATTGAAGTATACCCTAACCACTTGCATGTCTCGCAGTAGCTAGATCCTATGCTCTAACTATTGGGGTGACTGTTCAAGTTGCACAGGGGGGCCCCATGAGAGGATTTACCCTTCAGCCAGTCGATAGGGAATACCCCGCCCCATAGCATTTGTGTTCTCCGTTCGACGACCCCGAGACCTGACGAGTCTGCCACTCGAGCGCACCAAAGACAAAGGTGGTCGGTTGACCCCGTAGCAATTTCAAGAGTGTTGTGGCCTATTTACCACCTAAATAAACCCCCATCCAATCAAGATACCTGGCCAGTTTGGTTGAAGTTCTTGTACAAAGTTCTATCCAAATACACCACATACATGGGAGAGAAGCCCGCAGCATACCTTCTTTGCTCAGTCTGTATCCAGGTGACCCGAGGATGGAGGGGCCTCGAACCAGTAGTTGTTTCCCCAGTCTGTATAGCAGTGTTTCATCCCCCTGTTCCAGCCCCACATCTAGTAGTGGAGTGGGGAGCATCAAAAGTGATTTATCTAGTTAAAGAACTAGTTTCCATTTGGAAGCAGGACCCGGGAGCATATCTAGATGTAGGGACAGGGCATAGGCAGGGATAGAGGTAGTAGGAATAGATAAAGGTGGCCTTCATTTTTGCATAGTTTCATATCCAATTATGGAGCTGAAGGAAGCAATAGCAGGGGCACTCCCATGAGGGGTATGGACAATGGCCGAAGTAGCAGTAGTTTCTGGGTAGCGATCCGAGGCAGCAGAGGCATAAGCTATAGTGATGGAGGGGCAGATATATTGAATCACGATAGGAACCCAGAAGTTGACCTCATTTACTCAGCAGTGGAGGTGGAGGCAGGAGCAATGGGAAATGGCGGGGGGAACAGTAGCACAACCAATAGCTGCGGGGGTAGAGGCTCATCAAGCAACAGAGCCATATGAAACAGTGACTAAGGCTATGGGAGCGGGGGTCATAGTGGCATAACGGATGGCATCAAGAGTAAAGGCCAAAGCATCAGAGGTGGAGGGAGAAGCATAGATAGTGGTTGGAGATTGAGTCATGGGTCTACCCAACCGAGTTCCAGTTCCCACTACGAAGATAGCGAAGGAATTATATAAAAGAGGGGGTCGACCGACCTCGTTTCTCTAAATTATTCAGTTAACCCAGTGCCAATTATAGATTGGGACTCAGTATATCAAGATCTAACTATTAGCTAGAGATCAAGTTGACCTAGTCGACCAGTTGACCGAGTTTATTTTATGTGAGCAGTTGATCTAGGATGAGTAGTTCCACCATCATGGGCAAGGGGAGCATCAGTAGCATCATATCTAGTTAGAGATGGAGATTGAGCAATATATAGAAAGGGCTTCTTCTATATTTTATTCTGATTCGGTTGATCCAGTCCAGAAGTTGATGGAGCTGTTGATGGTTAAATAGTCAAAGATATGCCAAGGGAACACACCTACTTATGCCACGGAGACAATCCACCCACTCTAGGAACCCTTGGAAGAGAGGTCTGGGGAACCATGTGGGCGGGCTAGGCAGGGATGGGATGCTACATTGATGGAGGGATTCATGCTGGGGGAGCGCACTAACGATGTGATGGCAGGCGAAACACATTGGGATGATCCAAGCTAGGCAAAGGCAAGCTCCTAAACACCACAACCCCCAACCACACTCCTTGTGATTGTAAGTTACAAGTATTGGATTTTGTAGACTGGAGTTACAGAGGAAGGTTGTAGAAGATAAGGATTTAGATCTCTGAAGAAAAGCATTACCTGGACAAGTGTTCTAGTGCTAGTGTCCTCTAAGGTTACAGATATAGAAATCATTGTGACAATGACAATCAGCATTTGAAGAAGTCCCAACATCCTGAAAATACCCTACCTTGGACAAGGACACTAGTGCCAGTGTCCTCTGCATCTTCTGTGATAGAAACGGATAGACAATGATCATAAGTGTTGAGAGAAGTCCTGAATTCCCTGAAGAAAACACCACATTAGACTAGGGCGTGAGTGTCAGTGTCCCTAAATATTTCGTATCATTAACTTCAAAAAATGGTGAGTAACTAATCCTTGTCTACTGTCTTGGTCTACGATCATTTGTCGTAATTTATCCATTTGCTTCTGATTTTGCATAATTAGGGTTTTGAGCATATTTGGGCATTGAAGAAATACATTAATTGATATTTTTTGAGTTTCCATGATGTTACGAGTGACACCCAACCTGTAGGTGAATCCTCTTGCAAAAGGTGTGATTCAACTCTGTTGAAATGTCCTTGAATGTTTGTAGTAAAAGGAGGATTTAACCCACACATCCATTGAAATTGAAAACCCCTCCTTTTTACTCCTAAACAAACCCTTTGCTAGATTCTATGGAAATTTTTCTTGGATCCAGCAACTTACTATGAAACCCTTCCTTTTAGATCTCAGCTCTATCCTAATTATGGGCATCTGCAAAGGAAATGCCCTCGCTTCACTAAGGCATCAGCTGTAACTAATGCTTCTTCCAACTCTAGTCCTAAGAATGATAAAGGGAAGGCTCCTTTTGTTGTTGGGGTTGCAGACAAGGAGGGATTTACTCTAGTTAAGCCACGTAATAGGGGAAGAGGTCTTAAGAGAACCCTCAAGGATAGAGAAATTAATGGGGTCTTTAATCAGTTTGATGCTTTGGAGGACTTAGTTCATGAGGAGGGAATTCTAGTGGAGATACCTTTTGGGGTTGGGTCTTTGGGGGTAGCCTTGTCAGAGGAAAAAGAAAATGATATTGTAAATTTTCCTCTGGTGGGTGTGCAGGATGGTCAATTGGCTATGGAGTTATCCTCCTGGTTACCAATTGTTTTAGAATCAAATGAGGCTTTAGTTATGAAAGATGTGGGTGCTCTAGCTAATCCAACTCCTTCATAGGTGAAGGAGGCTTTGGATGTAGGTGTTACATTGTAAAATGTCCCCCTAGGACTTTTACCTCCTAAGTTTAGTTCCCAGGTCCTTTAGATTTAATCATGCATGTTCATTTTAACTCCCGATGCAAAATCCCTGGAAACCCATGTCAAATGGGGCTAAGGGGACATTGTTGAACTTGATTTTGCTTGAAAATGGGGCCTAGGGCTTGCGCACTCATGGCCTAGCCTTGCCTTATTTGGTTGGGACCTAAATTTTAAATGTCGGTTATGTGATCGTTAAAAGGTTTCGTTGCCGACATCGTAAGTTTGAATTATGAAATCTGTTGCGAGAATGCATATATAAGCATGTTTAGGGTTTCATTTGCAAACTAGAAGCTGATTATGAACTTTTGGTGAACTTATGATTTTAGAGAATTCAAATCATTCATTGTTGTAGAGCATACTTGTCTTGTTATTGTGTTTGTTATGCGGATTTGGCTTCATCTTCTCATGTGTTGAAGGATTTTCATCTACATGCGAGCTACACCTCCGAGGTTATATCTATTTGTGTTAAATCAATCATTTATCAATTTGTTTTTTTGTCTATCTCGTAGGGATACACAATCTTTATGCCATTCTAGGGTTTGACTGAGGCAAGCTCCTAAACACCACAACCCCCAACCCCATTCCTTATGATTGCAGCTAACAAGTGTCATATTTTTTGGAGTGGAGTTGCAAGAGGCTGTGACAGAGTGTGGAGATTCTGTATCAGAAGGAAAAAGCAATGCCTGGGCTTAGGCACCTGCCCTGAAGCCCTCCAGATTTGCAGACCTAAAAACCTCTGCGACAGTGGTAAAGAGTAGCGAACATTTTCTAGAAATCCTTGAAGAAGTCGCCACCTTGGGCTTGGGCACCTACTCTTTAGACCCCGACTTTTCCAAATCTTGAATATCAAAACCTAATATGTATCTACTCTGAATGTTACATCTCTATGTGCGAGCATTTGTTGGGATTCATCCGTTTATTTGTGATTTTACATAATTAGGGTTTTAAGCATAATCAAGCATTAAATTAATACTTTAATCAACAATTTCTTAATTTCCCTATCATTACAAGTGACAACCAACCTATAGGTGAATCCTCTTGCAAAATTTGTGATTCAACTTAGTTAAATGTCCTTGAATGTTAGTGGTGAAAGGAGGATATAATCAAACAATCAATCAATCCCATCTTCCCTCTTTTCTTACTAAACATTTTGCTGAACCTGTGTTTTCTGAGCATTGCATCTTGTTGACTATTATACATTAGACTTGCATTCATACATATTGTTTTACATCATTTTACATCTATAGATCTTGAAAATTTTTGAAAAAAAATTCATTCTAAGGCTCACATTAGGTCATAATTTGCATTAATTTCATTACATTTCATCAAATCTCTAATTTTTACATCAAATATGATATAAATTACATAAATTCATAATACTACAATCTTTGCATTGCATTTTCATGTTAAAATTGCCAGGGTTTGATTGAAATTTTGTATTTTTCTTATAACCTAGTGATTTCAAAAACTAGGGTTTGTACCTAAAATCTTGTTTCAAATTTTACTACTCATATTAGGCACTCATTCAAATCTAATTTTGTTTGTAGTGTTGCATTCTTGTGCATTTTTGCATTCATATCTCAAAAAATTGCACTTACATTTAGCTAATTTCAACAAAAACTAGCATTTTCACTCAATCATCCTTAAAATTACACTTGCATTGAGCATTGTAGGACTTTAAAATCATTTTCAGATCTGAGCTGAGTTTTTTTGCATAAGCCTCCTCTTAATAATAGTGTAGGAAATTGTTCTTCTACCTTATCTTCCTTATAGGATTTATGGGTCTAATAAATTCAATTTCCCATTTGTGAAAAGGTGTTTGTACTAATATAGGAAATGGTGGCATATCATCTAATGTGGTGGGACTTCCTATCCTCTAAGACACATCACCCATCCTCACATATTAACTTGTCATCCCTGAACAATGTGGGCCACCATAATCCTGCCAACATCACTTTATTGTTGTTCGTTCATTGGAGTTATGTCCTTCTAATATCCCCTCACGGGCATATCTTAAGATGTTTTCCCATTCATGTTGAAGCACTACTCTCCTTATAATATCACCTCTTCCTATAATATGTAATTCTCCTTGAATTAAGATGTATGATAGTGACCACTCCAATAGTTTATTCCTTTCATTTTTTGAGATGATCTCTAGGAATTGGCCTATGGATAGTAACTGTGCTACTTCAGTGACCTCCTCTTACTACATTTACTCTAAATAAATTTAAGCTACTCAATTCATCATCAAACTCCTAAAAGAGTAACACCATCTACAAATTTTACCTGTATCACTAGCGTATTCATCAAGTATTTTAATTGCTTGTGGTTGGTAAAGAAATTTTTTAGTGCATAAACCTTTGTTAGAGCCTTTGTTGTTGCATAATTCATTAAGAAACACTAGAGTTGGAGCCTTTGTTATCTAATTTTTAAGTGTATCAAATTCCTCCTAGAGTTGTTCTATCCATTGAAATGTTTTATAGTTTTCTGACTATTCAAGAGGTGGTAGATTCAAAATTATTTCTACCTTCAATGGGTCTACCATCAAGCCTTGCCTACATATAATGTGACCATGAAATGTTCCAAATGGTATCACAAATAAACATTTCTTAAGATTGGATGAGATTTAAAAGCTTTTGTATCTTTCTAGCATCGTGTGGAGTACTTGTACGTGATCTTTAATCAGTCTGTACTAAATACTACAAGTGCATTTTTCAAGCCAAATGGCATCACCTTGTACATAAAAGACCTCCATTTGGTTACAAATGTTGTTTTAGGTTGATCTTCTTCTTGAAGCCATTGGTGAACTATTAGAGCTCCCTACTAGCTATAAAACTAAGACTTCCTCTGTGAACAAACTACGGAAGGGATCATGGATGCAAGCCTTATTTAAATCCCTAAAGTCAATGCAAATCCTCATCTCGCTTTTTTCTTATATTGCACAACCATAGGGCCAATCCATTAGCATCTCCTATCGACTTGATTATATCAGTTGCCAACATATCATCCAAGTTTGCTTTGACTCTTGTCTTCATGTTAGGGTTTAATATATATGTTCTTTTCCTCTTTGGTTTTGTACCTTCTTTTAATTGAATTTTCATCATTCTAGATCCCTCCTTAATGCCTCTACAATTAGGAAATGCGTGGGGAAATATTTCTTCATATTTCTATCAATATTTCCAAAATTTGCATGACTTGTCTGTCTTCAATGGCTACCTTGAGTATTTTCACATACTGAAGGAAAAACAAGATTGCATTCACAGAGGCTTGAAGGATAGCAAAGGTACTTAAGGTTAAACTTTCTCTTGATGCCAAGGTTGATGATTCTATTTATTATGAGGATGTTTGATGCGGAAGATTTAGTTGAAATCTCTCCTCTTGCTAAGTTCGATAAATGTAATAAGTGCAAATGTGATCATGGGGATTCAATAGGCCCTGTGTAATTTTCCCTACCACCTTGTTGTTTTCAATATTGGATGATGCTCTTGTGATTTCTATGATGGTAGGGTCATCATCCAATGGTGGAAAATCCACCAGTAGTGTGATATGTTATCCAAGGGATCTCTTGAGGTGAGACATGTGGGCAAAATTATGAATCCTACTGTATTCCGGTAATTCCAGTTCTCAGATGCAACTTCACCAACTCTCCTCAAGATCTTGTAAGGGAAATCAAAGCGTTGTTTGAGATTTTAAATTCCAGTAATTTTGATGGGGGTTTTCCTATAAGGTTTACAATCTTAGAGGAAGGTCATATCTCCCACTTTAAATGACCTCTGTATGCGGTTTTGATTTATATATATTTTTTGTTGATTCTGAGATTGTTGGAGGTGTTCTTTAAGTGATCTCAATATGTCATAATTATACTTCTCTAAGTCACTATCTATTGACACCGGGATATCTATGAATATTGAATAAGTAAAGGTTAATGCATCATAACCATAAAATACAATGGATAGAGACATAGTGATGGACATGTGGTGGGTAGTGTTGTATCATAGTTTCTCAAGTAGCCTTCAACCTAATTATTCACTATTTCTACTTGTCCATCTATTTGTGGATGTTAGCTTGTGGAAAGAATGAGTTTTATCTGGGCCAAATAAAATAATTCTTACAAAAAGGATCTAAACAATCTACTATCTTTATCACTAATGATATTTTTATGTAATCCATTGGCCTAAACACTTCTCTGAATAAGAAATCTACCACCTAATGTGCTTTGAAATATGAAGGAATGAAAAAGAAGTGTGCATACATAGTTAGTCCCTCCATAAAGTGATTGAGAACATCCTGCTTTAGGCCCTTCCATGAAAACCTTTCCCTAATTTTCCTATAGGTCTTGTATAATCTTATGTGATTTTCTAATGATGCATCATGAAAAACCCTTAAAATCTTCTCCTTCATTCAGGATTCAAGAACTAGGAAGATTCTATTTGTATAGAGAATGAGATCATATGCTACTACAAATAAATCTTGTCTCACATCCCCATCTAAGAGATCAGTAGAAAATGTATTTTTAACTTATTCTGCCATAATAGAGATCTTCCAATTAGTAGAACTAGTAGTAGAAATAGAGTAGGCTTCCTAGAAAGAGCATGAGCAAAGTTATGTTCTTTTTTTCCTTTCATGTACAATGTGGTTTAGGAAAGGGCCATGCTATGGGGTCTCAGGACAACTTTGAAATAGAATTGGAAGCATCTCAGAGTGGAGGGAGATTATGAGATCATTATTAATTATACGAAGAAGTAAAGTTACATCTCATGTATGTTGTATACTCTTCTTTTAGAGGCTAAGGAACTAGTGAAAAGATTTTAAGATATCTCTTTTGATCATATTAGAAGAGAAGAAAGGGGAACTCAATAGTAGATTTGGTAGCCAATCAAGGAGTAAATTAGAGGATAACCCATGGTAAGACCCATAAGACCTAGAAGGAAAAGTTTCTAAATAAGACCCTTGGACTTGTTAAGGAGTAAAAAGTGTCCACATGTCTTTTTACCTCCTTGTTTGGCTCCTAGGTCCCTTAATTGCATTATATCTTCAAAACATTTCTCTCGATGCAGAATTGCCCGACACCAAGATGGAATTTGAATGTGGGCCACTTGATTTAGCTTATCCTAGACATAAACAGGACTAAAGGACCTGGGTGGTACTGCCCAGGTCCCTCCCTTTAGGTTGGATCAAATTCAAATTTACTGGTGTGAGCCTTGGGCGTAATTTAATAAAAACCACCTGAAATAACATAAAATAAAATATTAAAATTAAAATATATATATATATATATATACATATTCTATACATTTAGTTCTCCTCAATTTTTTTCCAGCTTCTTATGTTAAATTGAAGACCAAATTCCTTGTATTAAACTCAATAAACTAACATTGGGGGTGATTTTGTTGAAAAATTATTGCTCAAACCAAGAGCTGATGTTAAAGCGTTACGCCTAGTATGTAATATAAGGAACCCTAAAGTCAATAATATCATACAGACGAACACTCATTTTCATTTTTTATTTATGCCTGCAAAAATATCATACATGACGTCCCTCCATTGATGCATTAAATACTGCTCCTTCAATGCGCTGCTCTTTATTTTCTTGACTTTTGTATTCATTTTTTTATCCCTTTTTTTTTGCACTCTTATTATTTTTTATTACTTCTTGTAGAGTAACGATCTTCTTGATATTTTTGTCCAAGAAAGATAAGGGGCTGAGCACCACCAAGGGTTTTCAATGTTTAGTTAGACTTCCCTTTTGCTCAAAAGGAATGGGGAAGGTCTACATGCAAGCTTCTATTAGGTATTTTAGGTTTGAGTACTTACTTTTTTAAAACTCAACATTTTGGTTCACTAAGACTGGGATTAGTATAAAGCTAAGAGCTTGGCTTCAATTTAAACTTATTGGTAAATTTCAAGAGGAATGATTGGCGATAAAGATGATCATAAAGAATCTTAAAGGGTCAACCTATATCTAAGCAACCTTAGACTCCTTAGATAAAAATCAAAAAGAGCATGTCACTCAGTAATGCATAGTGGAACAAAATGAAGAATACAAATTTTGTTTTTTCTTTATTCAAATTTTGTACTTTTTTTATAGATTTTTTGGATTTTGACATTTTATGATTTTATGGAGTTTCTAGATACTTAAGTCGTCACCTTCCATTGTGCATAAGAGGTAAGCATCATTTTTTACATCTTCCTTAACTGCGTGTGGACTCATATAATTTGGTCTAAACTTCACTTGGAAGTATTTGCAAGGACACACAAAGACTTGGTATAAAAATGTCTTTGAACTCAGTGAGAAGTTTTGTGCACTCATATATTTCATTGTTTGATAATTTGCCGCTAGCCTTGTCATTTTTTGTTCTTGTAAAGTTTCATCAGTTTTGAAATTTTGTGGGCCAATTTGAATTGATGATGACATTTAATCATCTTCTATTCACATTTTCCATATGTGGGGTTGGTCATATTGCCACACGATTCTCTTTACCTGCATGTGGACTTTACTATTCCATGGATTTCATATTTCACCAACCATATGTATGCCTTGGCTATGGCGACCACCAAGGGTTGCACATCGGCACCCCACCTAGTAGGCACCAAGTTGAAGTAAACAAAGTGAGGCAAGGTTGTGGAAGTTTGGATGCTTAATAATCGTATACCAATGCATCAAGAGATTTGTCCATGTCACCAATATTATATTTTTTATCTTTATTTCCATTTCTTAACACAAACTAACTTCGTGTTGTCATAAATATATACCTTTCAAACAAGAGCAAGCGTGCCTTTATGATATAATTCCAATAATTTTTTATTCTAATGTGTAGGAACAAAAAAAAAACAAGAAAAAAACTCATTGGAGGCTCATTTGGCAGAAGCAAAGGAAATTGGGGATCACATTCCAAATAAAATTTAAGTTGTTACAAAACATGTTTTCAATTGATTATAAACAAATATGTAAAACAAGCATTTCATATGCATTTCAAAACTATATTTCAAAATTTTAAATTAAATAGCACTTTGGGACATTTGTTTCTTACAATTATTAAAATAATATAACAAATAAAAGTAATACTACAAAAATAATATTCTATACACCAAAAAAAAATAAAAAATTAATGCACGTATTTTAAATATTACTTTATAAAATAAAAATAATGTATCTTCTATGCACAAATTGAATTATACTATGTAACATTGTAATTGCATATAATATTCTATTGGCCTAACCCTTGCACCTTCAATTGGTTGAGTCAAACAATTTTCTTATGACAATTATCCATTCAAAGGTGCCCTTAAAATACTATGACATATCTTAGTATAAGTAAAATTATATATAAACCAAATATAAAATTTGACAGTTTGTACAAAATCTCTCCTTTCATGTGATACATCTTTTTAAAATGTTGATTGTAATTTATAGAAAAAATGCCTTAATAGAACCATACGACCATCAAATTTAAGCCTTGGGCCTAACAATTGCACCTCCTTTGGTTGCAAGTGCTAGTAATACTATTATTGATATATGGTTAGGACTAAGAAGTAGGATTTCATGTACTCTGTTATTTCTTTTTTAAGGGATTACTCCAACTGTGGTGAGTTTCTATTTAAAATATTGGAAAAAATCTAATTTGAGAGTGCTTCTGGATTCAACTATGTATGTTTTTGTTTCAACGTTTTGAATCATACTCAATGATCCGTCATGGAGAGTTGAAGATTAGATGGTAGAATTAAGCTTTATAAAGCAGTTAGAGTAAGAAATGAATGAAAAATGAAGGGCATGAGGTGAGGAGAGAAAAATATAAATAAAACAAAAAACAAGAGAGGAGAAAGATATGAGAAAACTAGTGATAAAAACAGGGCATTGGAGCAACCATACAAACACACAAACCAACAAAAGCTAAAATTTTAAAATTACTAATACTAATACAAGTACAAATATATAAATACATATAGAAGCACATGTAAATGCATATAAGAAAATATTTAATTTAAACCTATAAATACATATATCCCCACACCCCAAGTATAATATACTATATTAAAAAGACAAATAAATGGAAAAAATACAAACAAGTAAATAAAACAAACCTTTAGTAGGCATGAGTTTTCCACAATCCATGAATTAAGTATAGAGAGTGCTTCTGGATTAAACTGTGTATGCTTTTGCAAAACAAACCTTTGTAAAACAATTAAAGTCAAGACCTAAATATACATAAAATAATAAGGGATGAGGAAAAAAGGCGCAAACACATTTATATACATGAACAACCAAATGTATAAAATTTGCAAACAAGTGAAAGAAGCAAACAAGAAAACAAAAAGATAAGACCCCTATCTACTGCATTAGGCAAAACCAAACCTCTAAAAAGGAGAACGCCACGACTAAGAATGAAAATTTTAATCCGGCATAAACAAAAAATGCCCACACACATATTAACCTAGACATAACAACAAAAATAAATCAGATGATATATAATACAAATAGAAAAATAAACAAATACACAACAAAAATGTATGTAGATATATGATACAATATTAATTATATTATATGTATAAATATATTGTATAGAAAACCAAAACAAATAAAAATATACAAGTGTAGGTATATATATATATAAATTTATGTATGAAGTGTATACAAATACCTATACCTATATATAAATGTAAGTAACGGTGTGTATATATATATGTGGGGAGGTTAGGGTTAGGTTTTGTGCGTGATGAGCGAGTGAAGAAGAGGAAGGAGGTGAGGGTGGCAAAGGGAAGGTTAGGGTTAGGTTTTGATGGCAGAGGGAAAAGCTATCGTTGCAAGCTTGACGTTATACCTATTGCAGGGCCAAACATTTTTACAAGCAGCTGAGTGCGGTGGATATGTCAGTGTTTCGAAAGTGTTACGCCATCATCTGCAACAAACAGAATGGCCGCGAATGTCGTAGCAGAAATGGAGGCTGCAGATCGATGGCGTTACGCTTTTGAAACAGGACATATCCACGGCCCCACGCTGCTCCTATTCCTTCGTTGCCCTTTAATGAGAGCAATGCCTTCAACAAATGACCTTCACGCTCATGCGGTGGAATATGTCTCAATCTCAAATTGATGCGTCCAACACTTCAATCTTGTTAAATCAGGTTTTGTTTTGTCAGAAAATTTGCTTAAATTTCTATATTTTAAGACTAGCTGAAAATGTGGTCACTTGCACTAAATTTTCTGACCCTCCATGGAAGGTATGTTGGAGAGGTGGGTTCTTTGCCTTTTTTCGTTTTTGTATATGCATCACACACCCACATTACAACAATGTTCCTATCTAGTATGTTTTACTGTGACTGAATCAGATTTTCAGTTGTTAATATTGATAGCCAACTTGGATGAACCTCTGGAGATCCCTGTGTTGTATGATTGGGTTATGTTGTTGGTCTCTATCACAGGTGATATTTGGATCATGAAAGGTGAAGGTATTCAATTTAGACTCCAATGCATGCAACATGTATTAACACAGTGCTTGTTTTGTATGTAGTCTAGGACTGCAGGAATTTTGGTGGACTTCTTAGAGCCATTTTCTGTATATGACAATGTCAGATGGGTGTTATTATCACCCACATTTTATAAATAGCCAATTACGTAATTGTAACTGTTAAAGTTTTAATCATCTAGCACATTCCTACAAAGTGATGCAGAGGCATCTACACTATAACCTTCGCATATAGCATGGATGTCTGCAGCCCAACCTCATCATCATCATCTTCGCCATCATCATCATATTTCGGACAATCACAATTATCCTCCTGCCGACTACTGTTCACCTCCTTCGTCTTCCGCCTATCATCATCATCATGATGTTCATCGGGCGCAAACATCCTCCTGTTGCACTGTTCATCGGGCTCCAAACACTATCGGCATCATCATGATATGCGACACCACCTTCGTTAGCAGGATATCCAAATATCCGGTTGCTCCAAATATCCTGATGACGACCACCTTCAGCACCTTCCCTTCGATGCTCCGCTAGCCGACGATACAAGCAACAGCATCATGATATGGTTTATCCGGTTCTCTCGAAACCTCCTGATGATGTTAATACAACCTTCTGCCGATACCCAAGCACTTAACAACGGCAGGATAAACTCGCATAGGGGGATATCTCAATATCCTGATGACGATGACGTCATATCCTGATGACGATGACGTCACCCAATATCCTGATGACCTTTTCAACACTTAGTCAAAAAAACTGAACTTTCACACCCGCATCTGCTAGCGATACGCAGATGATGAGCTTCTCCGAGAGATGATCCTGACTGCGATATATACACTGAGTATATATCCAACTCAAAATATCCTGATGCACTCGCAACATGCAAACTTCAACAGTTTCATGACCCGATCTTCTACCTGATGCCGATGCACTCCTCCTCTTCGGCAACTCCTGATGATGATCACCCCGACGCACTTGCACTTCATGCAATCGACAACATCATGCTGATCTCCTCCACTTATCCGGATGACGATGCCTAACCTGACTGCAGGATATTCACCAAGAAATCCTGATGATGCCGTTTTGACGAACTTCTTCACTTAGCGAAATTTCACTTCGCCGATCCTCCAGGGATGACCCGATCCACTCTCAGGGTGATCTTCCACACTCTATCTTATCAGCTCGACCTAGCACATGCCCATGCTAGGGTCTTCAACATCTTTCAGTCGCGATCCTGCACACCTGCATGCAAACAAACGAACTACAACCTAACCTACTGTACATTACCATTCCACCGATCAGATGAGTCAACCGGTGGAATGGATCAGTGAATCCATGAAACCACCCAAACCAGCAGATCGATTACACAAAGGAGATCAAACAGAAAATGAAACAGGATCTTTATTGATTTCAAAGATGCAATACAATATACTGCTTCTCACACAGCACACTCGAACTCCTCTGCTTAATGCAATACTATACTGCTGATCGATGATCTACAATCAACTGATCTCATGCTTAAATAGATTATCCTACGAGTACTACTGACCCGACTCCAAGCGGCTGGGAACTCTCCAGGCGGCTGGGAGATCCAACCGGACCCTACAGCATGACAGCTATTATAACCAACTAACTAAAAATAGCAAAAGCCTGGTCAGCATGATCTTATCATGATCAGCGTGACCTTATTACATGCATTTGGTCTTAACAGACCTTCTTGGAAACATAAACAAGACCTATAACAAACTAACTGCCTCATGGAGGCCAGCTGTTAGGTAGGTGCCTCTGCACCACAAAGGTTCAAAAATTTATCCTGGCAAATATTGGTATCATATCAAACATTGTAGTTCTGTCTACTGTTTGCTTTGCAGCTGTGTTTGTGTTTTCTTTTGTTTGTTTTCTGAGACAATGGTTGACACAGTTAGTGGGTTTGTGTTTGAGCCCTAAGTTGGTTGGATCCCTTGCTGGAGAATTTAACCCCAACCTTTGAAGTTGGGTGTCATTATAAGCACGCGTTAGCATTTGAGCCCTAAGCCTACATATTCAAAATATTAAGTAGATGGCATACCACTCTACGTTCAATTCAGTTCATAAGGAATCTCAACCTACAACTTCAATATGGGTTCTGGCCACGGGAAAGTTTAGGGGCTCTTCATCCCTAAATAGGGATTGTTTTGGTAATCTTTGTCCCAAATCAATAGTCCAATCAGTAAACATTATGTATAAACTTCCTCTAGATTTAAAATTTTAGTAAAGGTTCTTAGCCAATTTGTTGCAAGTTTGCATGGATTCATTGGAATTTTTTAATCATTGTTATCTTATCTATGTAATATATGTTTTGATGATTTTCCAACTAATGAAAATTATGTCTAATATGGGATTTTATATAATCCTCTTTGGATTTAATCCAATTGTAAATTGTACTCAATATTTAGGAACCAGTTACCTTTACAATTGCTTACAATTGTTTCCTTTTGACATTGCTGGTGATTCATCTCACTTGAGTTGCCTTTGTTGACTAGCATAACATTTTTTTGTGTGTGTATTTTGATATAGAAATTTTTGTGGGTATGATAGGTTAGGTTGGAACAAAAGAATGTATCTTTTTATTGAACCTTTTCTTGTTTGTAATTTGTAAGATTTTCATTTGGTGAATAAAATGAAAGCCAATGATACCATTCATTATTTCTCATATTTTTAGACTTCAAATCATAAATTATTAGTAGAAACCCAAATTCATGGAAATGCAATCAAGACTTCAATGAAACCATAGCCAACCCCCACTCAATCACACCATCCTAGGCCTCTAGAAACCATTTCCCCAAATGACACAAACACTTGACACCATTAAAACACAATGGTCACACATCACATTCACTTCCAATGCACATCATAAACCAAGATCTCACAAATGCAACATATGGTCTGATGCACTAATAATGGGTCTTAAAGAATGCAACATTAATTCCAATCATGGTCAATCATCCAACAAACATAAAGTGAATCTATCTCAACAATGCAGAACAATATTATTCTAACTACCAGTAGCAATTACTAATATGATCAAATGATATAAGTGTCCATGAGTATCAATATTTTAACTAATAATTCTCAAGACTTATTTTAATTTCATTTAATTAAAATAATTGCGAACAACATGCAAATGAATACAAATTAAACACAACAATTATTTACACTATTTACACTTATGTAGATTTCATTTATAATCTAAACAATTTTATAAATACTATTAAATATAACTATATAAGCAAGGCTAAAAGCCTATAATATTAGAATGTTATAAATATCTTACACTAGTTAGAATCACAAGATACAAAACCCGAAGCTACAATGAAAGAACCTTGTTCTAAGTTTAGCTTGAGAGGAAAGAAATATAGAAAAACAAAACATTCCTATAGATCTAATATCTTCATCAAATCTACCACACTTTTAACCACATGAATATGATAGGATCAGCACAAAATGAATTTGTTGAGAAGGCTTTAGAAGCTACCAACAATGCAAAATGTGAAAGCATAGATAGGGCACATAGACTGATTGGTAGAATGCCTCAAAGAGAGTCATGTGATGGAAAGCAATGATCATAGGATATGCACAAAATGAATTTGTTGAAAAATCTCAAAAGAACCTAGTTTGAAAATATAGAGTTATTGGTTTCGCAACTAATTGTTTTAACAGAGACGAAATGGGTGAGAGGTAGACAGTCACAAAATATTCCTATCTCAAAAATGACAAACTGGGTATGACTAATTTTTAGATATGATTTAGATATTTAGGTCATGCACCATATATAAAACAATTAGAAAAACTCAGTTCTTAAAATAAAGTTATGGCTAACGCAACAGATTGCTAAAACAGAGACGAAATGGGTGAGAGGTAGACAATCACAAAATATTCATATCTCGAAAATGAGAAACTGGGTATCACTAATTTTTTGATACGATTTAGATATTCAAGTTGTACAACATATTTAAAACAATTAGAGAAACCCAGTTTGTAAAAATAATGTCATGGATAACACAGTAGACTACTAAAATAGAGACGAAATGGGTGAGAGGTAGACAGTCAAAAAATTTTCATATCTCAAAAATGAAACACTGGGTATGGCTGATCTTTGGATATGATTTAGATATCCAGGTCGTACACCATATATCAAAACATTAAAGAAACCCAGTTTGCAAAAATAAGGTTAGGGCTAACGCAATAGACCGGGTTCAGAAAATGTAGAAGAAAATTCACAGAATATTTCACTAAATCTAATGCAACAATAAATCAGTTTCATATCTCAGTCCATACTTGGAATATTGCTTCAATCACATCTTCACAAATTTCCTAGCTCGCATCCATTTTTCCCCGAGTCTGTTCTTCTAGAAACTATGGTTTATGGTGCCAAAAGAAAAATGAAAACTTCCTGAGAGAGAGAGAGATCCCCAAAACATAAAACATATCCTCCATTTGAAATGCACGCTCCTCCTCAAATTATGTCTTGAGATTTCAAAAATAAAGTTGAGCATGCATAACCACCCCCATAATTTCTTCTAGAAGATTCTCTTTTTTTTACTTTCTTACAATTTGCTATTTTTAACCAAACAATAATATTATTGTTTGTTGTAATGGGACCTTATGTCATCTCTGTTCAACAGTTTCCATTGGGATTAAGGCATGCTCAGACCTGTGAATTCAAGTGGAGTTGATGCCTCATACCTGCAACCTACAGCAGCCAAAAAATGGTCAAACATATAGATGTATATATAAACATACAATCAAACACACCGTGAAAGGAAATCGCAGCATAGCAGGGTACTCACGCATGAGTAATGCGACACTGTTCCTCTCACAAACACATGTCAAACAAGTAACCACATCATGCATAATAATTAGTATCTGATTGACTAGATAAGAAACATCATCAGATAATCATGTGATGCACATAATAAGATTGATCAACATAATCAATTAAGTCCATAAAGTTGTCATACCATATTCATAACTTAAGTAGATATCAGTGTTGCAACAAAGATTATCAATAAAACATATTAACTGTCATATGAAACAACATGAGGATAATCAGGAATGTCACCAACATGAATGTAGTATCTACCAACATCATATAACATACAACATCAACTGTCTGACATACCCTAAATATTCCTATTATTTTACCTTCACTTTCATGCTCCTTAGCCAGACCACCTGCACATCCAAGGTGAGAATGGAGGGGCACTACACCCACCTTAAAGTGATCGCTCCTGCTTTCCAGTAGTAATCACATTTAAGGTAAGGTTGAAAACACATGAGGGAACAAGAGCTTTCGCAAAGCCCATGCCCCAAAGTGAGACATGCTTACAATTGCCGAATTATTCCCAACAATCACAATAGAAACACATCAATATCATTTGTTAAGAACCATTAATCAACAATATGCATGTACACGAATGATCACGGAGATCAAAACAAACTTCGGTTAGAGAATCTAAGCTAAAATAACAACCAAATCAATATAGAAATAAGGCAACATGTCTTTCAAACAAACTAAGGCTTTACTTACGAATTCGGAACCGAGTATAGCCGTGAGGTTATACTTCAGTTATCTCATAACCGAGTGTAACTACAAGGTGAGACAAAAGCATTCCAAAGTGCATAGCAACATATTTAGAGTATTGCAAAGGTTTGTTACAACAATTTCACAACACAATACATGATCACATCATGACACAAAGTGATTCTACTAGTCAAACGTCAATAAAAAATTATCCCTCTCTTCATATATGGACTAGGTCCATTTTCTTGTTTTCTTGTTTTAGGGATGCACGATCCTTATCAGAAGTGTATATTTGTTGTCATCATCCGTTGACTAATAGAGCCACAAATACAACAGAAGAATGAAATCATGAAAAATGAGGGAGGAGACAAAAGTGACATAGGACCACAACATGGAAGGATGCCCCCAAATCACCCTCCACAACATTATGCCCCCAAGGCACCACAAACAACAATTGCAACAAGAGAAGTGTACAAAAATAGAGAAACAAATAGAAGGAATGTCATAGCGTACATGGTCCCCTTGTATCCTTCACCTTACAAGAGTATCAAGGGTCATCCAAGGAGAGCTAAACAAACATTTAACACCACAAATGAGAACACAACACAACAACATATATATACCTAAGAGGACGCCAAACTTGCGAGCATCTTGGAGAGTTGCTCCATCAAATGTGGTGGAATGGGTGAGAAATTCATACTTGCAGTCGCGTGGTGCTTGATTCACAAGATTTTGTATGTTTGAAATCTTTTGATGCCTGTGGGGATGTGAATCATTACCTTTTTCGATAGACTTTGATGACTCGTGCATTGTTCTTTTTCTTTCTTTGTTTAAGCATTCTCCTACATGGATAACTTTTTCAGGGTTATCCTTCTCCATCAAGACATTAACAATCTTTTTATTAAGTAAAGTACTGCGGTCGAGGAGATTAGAGGAGGATGATGATTTCGTGGGATCTTTGTTAGATGCCAAGGTATCATTTGATGAATAAGTGTTTCTCTCAAAATATGCTTCTACATTTAAACAATAGGAAAAACCACGATTGTAATGATAATGGGGCCAATTGTCATAAGCTCCCATGAATTCGGCTAATGTTTCATATGTTGAAAAAGTATCTAATGGGACATTTCCTAGTGGACAGTCTATGTCTATCATCTCAGGATATATTGAATTGATTGTTGGACATGTTGATATTGTGTTAACATTAAGAGTAGGATGATGGTAAGCTTTGGTAGGCTTCAAAGGATAGTATCCAATACTAGCTGAAGAGCTATGTGTAACAACTTCTAAGGGTACTTTGATTCCTTGTTGTTTTATGCCACAACCATTACCTACGTAGTTACAATTTTTGTAAAGGATTTGAAATCCATGACCATAGAGAGACACCATCTCTTTATAAGAAGGCGAGGCCTCATATGTCTCATATTTTGTAGTGTAAATAAGAGTATTGTCTTTATTTGTTATTAAAGAGACTTTAGGTTCCTTAGTATTTCCAAAGATTTTTTGGATGAGATCGAGGCAACTTTTGATGTTTCAGGGTTAGCAAGTTTATATTACCCCATAAAGCCATGAGTAAAATCTAATGAACCCCAATCGTCACCAAGAAGTGCATTCGATGGTGATTTAGAATCTTGCACAACATTATCTGTGGCAAGATGTATTTATGAATCAACTTTTAAGTTATCGAGAGGTTTCTAAATGATAGCTTATTTTTGCACCTCAGCTTGTAAACAACTTTCTAGATTCGGGTCCACTTCAATGGTTTGAAGTTTATTTGCACAAATAAACTTTATTGATCAATGAAGGGTAGACGAAACTACCCCCATGGCATGAATCCATAGTCTACCAAGAATGATATTATATGAAAGCGCACTCGGCATGACATGGATAAGGATAGATAATGTCATAGATCTAGCCTTTATGATTAAAGTTATGGTACCCAGTGATTGTCTACCAATGTTATCAAAGCCACGAATGTTAAGTTTATCCGATTTTATTAAAGATGTGTGAATCTTGATTTTATGTAGCAAATCAATGCCACAAACATTGAGACCCGATCCATTGTCAATCATAGTTCACTTTATCAACTTTTTATTTATTATGACAAGATTACAAGAGGGTCATATTGGTTTTGAACTTCAATTGATGGTAATTCGTGTTGTTGAAACAAAATATCTATTTTTGTTGCATGCATATAGTCTAACAGAGTTGCTACATCATTTGGCTTAACAACAGGTGGTACAATCACCTTTTGTAAAGCTTCTTGGAGCATTATGTGGTATGAAAGAGATGTTTGTATGAGTTCCCATAGAGAGATCTTAGCGGGAGTAGCATAAAGCTGCTTAACAAGGTCATAATCTCGACCAACATTATGAGTAAGACAAGGTGGTTGAGGAAGCATAGGTTGAGAAGTTGGTAAAGTGATCGAAATGTTTGACTATTGTTTACTTTGTTTATTATTTCATGTATTGTATGTGTGAGCAACCACATTGTAGTTGGGTTGTTGTGACACATTTTGATACACTTTGATTTTGACTTGTTATATGCTTAGCGTAGTTATAAATGTAACGAAGAGGTCGAGAAGAATTCAGAAGATCTCTTATAGTGAGCACCGGTTTCATTTTTTCTTGAGGCACATGCGAGAACGCAGGTGGACAACTATTTTCGGTTTCACAGGGTGTTCTTGAGATCTTGGAACATAAATTGTGTTTACTAATCTTTGAAGGAACAATGGTTTTGGAGTCGCAGTGGAATGTTCCATAGAGATAAATTCATAAAGGGCTTCATCTAGCATATCAGAATCATCACTACTAAATGACTCATCATATGCATGAAAGTTTTGTAAAAAGAGATCAAACATTGTGACATATTCTACTTTACCCAAGGCTTGAAATTCACAATGTCCAATTGTAAAAAGTATGAATTTTGGAATCAAGGATGTGAAATGATGCAAGATTACTATGAAAAATCAAATTTCATGAATGTTTGATGCAACTAATGCATGAGAATTTTTAAAACCCTAATGCAAAATTTTACCAAAATGCAAGCTTTTTGAAGGCCTAAATATGCACCTTTTTCAAAATTATGCAAGATTTTCAAATGAATATTGATAAATATGTAATAAATCAATGCAAGATCTTATTTGAATAGTCAATAAGATGTAAATGCTTGAAGCTACTTGTTCACAAAAATGTTTAGTATGAAAAAGGATAATGACAATAACTAGAATATGAACTAGATCAAACTCTTTTCAATATAACATTCAAGGAAAAGGTTGAGCCAAATCACTACCAAATGAAGGAGAACTTAGCTACTGACCTTGAACTCCTATATATTATGGATAAGATTTAACTTAGTCTTTTTCTCAAAACCCTAGGATAACAATGCATTAAAACCCTATTTTTACAAAGATTTGCTTATAATGGAGAATATACGACAGAAACCCAGAAACTGATTGCACAAGGATAATCAGGGGAATGATAAAACCTATCTCCAAAAAGAAGAGGTATCAGAGGACCTCGGTGGTACCACCCATGTCTTGACTGAAGGAATTAGCCGAAGGTGCAAATTGGAAAGTTGCTTTGAATGTTGTCTTGATGCCAGATCCAAACCCATAAAAGGTAGAAGGACAAAGGTGGTTCCAACCACTTCCTTGATGAGGGAATATCCTAAAACTGTCTTCAAATCCTAAAACCTTGATCTGTATTTAGTCTTCCTATAGCTCTGTATTTTCTAAATCTCACTCTTGTAACCTGCACATAAGAAGATAAAAGAGGGTTTGGGGGTTATGGTGTTTAGGGGCTTGCCTTGGTCAAATCCCAGAATAGCATTCAAGCTTCCCAACACCATTTGATTAATAGAGAGTGCTTACCCTCATGGGGCATAGGATGAAAACAATGATAATGTGATGATTGAAATGATGAGAAACAAACAATGATATCACCTATGTGATGCGCCCTTAGAATGATGAAGATCCTTCAACTCCTAAGGAAGGATAGATGATAGCTTCATATCTGCAACAACACACAAATATGCTCTATAATCACAATGACTGCTCTTGATGCTCTTTACTTCAAATTTTCAAGTTAGCTATCTCCATCTAGGTTAATAATGAACTCAAAAACACACTTATATATGCTCTCCCCCTTACAATTGACAATTCAAACCAAAAGAGGCAACAAGGAGAAACCTCTAGAGAGGTGTAAGGCCGACATACATTTGAATTTGATCCAACCTAAAGGGAGGGACCTGAGTAGTACCACCTTGGTCCTTCAGCCCTGTTTATGTCTAGGATAAGCAAAATCAAGTGGTCCACATTCAAATTCCATCTTGATGTTGAGCAATTCTGCATCGAGAGAAACGTTTTGAATATATAATGCAATTAAGGGACCTAGGAGCCAAACAAGGAGGTAAAAAGACATGCACTTTTTACTCCCTAACAAGTCCAAGGGTCTTATTTGGAAACTTTTCATTCTAGGTCTTATGGGTCTTACCATGGGTTATCCTCTAATTTACTCCTTGATTGGCTACCAAATCTACTAATAAGTTCCCCTTTCTTTTCTTCTAATATGATCAAAAGAGATATCTTAAAAGAATTTCACTAGTTCCTTAGCCTCTAAAAGAAGAGTATCCAACATACATGAGATGTAACTTTGCTTCTTCATATAATTAATAATGATCTCATAATCTCCCTCCACTCTAAGATGCTTCCAATTCTATTTCATAGTTGTCCTGAGGCCCCACAGCATGGCCCTTTCCTAAACCACATTGTACATGAAAGGAAAAAAGAATATAACTTTGCTCATGCTCTTTCTAGGAAGCCTACTCTATTTCTACTTCTACTAGTTCTACTGATTAGAAGATCTCTATTATGGCAGAATAAGTTAAAAATGCATTTTCTATTGATCTCTTAGATGGGGATGTGAGACAAGATTGATTTGTAGTAGCATATGGTCTCATTCTCTATAAAAATAGAATCTTCCTGGTTCTTGAATCCTGAATGAAGGAGAAGATTTTAAGGGGTTTTCATGATGCATCGTTAGAAAAACACATAAGATTATACAAGATCTATAGGAAAATAAGGGAAAGGTTTTCATGGAAGGGCCTAAAGAAGGATGTTCTCAATCACTTTATGGAGGGGCTAACTATGTATGCACAATTCTTTTTCATTCCTTCATATTTCAAAGTCCATTGGGTGGTAGATTTCTTATTCAGAGATGTTTAGGCCAATGGATTACATAAAAATATCGTTAGTGATAAAGATAGTAGATTTTTTAGATCCTTTTTGTAAGAATTATTTTATTTGGCTGGGATAAAACTCACTCTTTCCACAAGCTATCATCGATAAATAGATGGACAAGTAGAAATAGTGGATAATTAGGTTGAAGGCTACTTGAGAAACTATGATACAACACTACCCACCACATGTCCATCAGTATATCTCCATCCATTGTATTTTATGGTTATGATGCATTAACCCTCACTAATTCAATATTCATAGATATCTCGGTGTCAATAGATAGTGACTTAGTGAAGTATAATTATGACATATTGAGATCACTCAAAGAACACCTCCAACAAGTTCAGAATCAACAAAAAAATATATGCAAATCAAAACTGCATAGATAGGTCATTTAAAGTGGGAGATATGACCTTCTTCTAAGATTGCAAACCTTATATGCAAACCCCCATCAAAATTAGTGGAATTGAAAATCTCAAACAACGCTTCGATTTCCCTTACAAGATCTTGAGAAGAGATGGTGAAGTTGCATCTGAGTTGAATTACTAGAATATAGTAGGATTCATAATTTTGTCCATGTGTCTCACCTCATGAGATCCCTTGGACAACATATCACACTACTAGTGGTTTTCCACCATTGGATGATGACCCTACCATAATAGAAATCACAAGAGCATCATCCAATATTCAAAAAGAGAGTAAACAATAAGGTGGTAGGGAAAATCACACAGGCCCTATTGAATCCCCATGATCACATTTGCACTTATTACATTTATCAAACTTAGCAAGGGAGAGGGATTTCAACTAAATTTTCCACATCAAACATCCTCATAATAAATAGAATCATCAACCTTGGCATAAAGAGAAACTTTGACCTTAAGTACCTTTGCTATCATTCAAGCCTCTGTGCATGCAACTTGTTGTTCCTTCAGTATGTGAAAATACTCGAGGTAGCAATTGAAGAAAGACAAGTCATGCAAATTTTGGAAATATTGATAGAAATATGAAGAAATATTTCCCCACACATTTACTAATCTTAGAGGCATTAAGGAGGGATCTAGGATGATGAAAATTCAATTAAAAGAAAGTACAAAACCAAAGAGGAAAAGATCATATGTATTAAACCCTAACATGAAGACAAGAGTCAAAGCAAAGTTGGATGATATGTTGCAACTGATATAATCAAGTACATAGAAGATGCTAAATGGATTGGCCCTATGGTTGTGCAACATAAGAAAAAAGTGAGATGAGGATTTGCATTGACTTTAGGGAACTAAATAAGGCTTGTATCCATGATTCCATAGATTTCTTAGTCTTATGGATGTCATTAAAAGCTTTCATTTTATTTCATTTCAATTGAAGGGCTCCTTCACCTTTCCATACACATGTCCCCATGTTCTCTCCATTAGTTTCTCTATAACCATTGCTTTATTTTCTCTTATATTGTCCTTAGTAATATTTGGGCATTATACTCATGGGATCAACCCTGCAATTATAGACTTGGCCCTTTCATATTCAAATTTTGGCCAACTTCTACCTATTCAATTACACAATATTCAATTTGCTAATGTATGAATCCCAACATTTAAAAAAAAAAACAAAATATGAATCACCTAAGAAGGTTTGAAATTTAAAATACACATTGGGTTATGACTTGCACGTGTGACACCATTCAAAAATTGATTTATATTCACTCCTTTGAGCCACCAAGTCTAGGGCCTAAGTGTGAGAATATTCACTATTTTTGTATCCTCATGCTTGGAGACATGTCAATAAATAAAAGTTGATTACATATAAATTCCCATTGTTTATAGCATAGACTAGAATTAGTTTTCAATTTAAAATATCATTAACACTTGTAAGGAGTGGGTTCACGTGCAAGTTGAAACACACACTGTGTATTTCAACCTGCAATTTTCTTCATCAACATTCTACTATGTAAAGTATTTGTTCTTTTAATGTACAAATCCTAACATTTAAGAGAGAAAAATATGAATAACAACAATGATAAGGGTGAAAGCAAGAAGATGAGTATAGATTTTGTGGAAGTGTTCCGCATATGGAAAATTTCGGTTGGAACGAGAGCTCGAGCCTAAACAGGTGCCCATTTAGAAACGGGCACCCGTTATGAAATGGATGCTAGTAAATGGAATGGGTACGTACCCATTTGAAAACAGGTACTCATTTTTGAAAAGTATATATATATTTTTAAAAATAGGCATGTGGCTTCATTTTAACAGCCATAGGCTGTGAAACAGTAGGAGAGGAGATACCAAGAATGGGTACCCACATCACCTGACCCCACCGCCTACCTCCAAAACCTCCTCAGCTCCTCCAGATCGGCTATCAGCTGTCCCAAGTTGGTTGCCCATAATTTTCTATTGTTTTTCATTGTTTTTTGTTTTGTTTTTGTTGCTTTTTATTATTTTTCACAATCTTAAATTATAAATGTTAAACCCTAAACTAAAAACACTAAACCCTAATTCATAAACCGTAAACCCTAATTCATAAACACTAAACCCTATTTCATAAACTACCTAGGTCTTATAGAACTTCTAGGGTTTCTTTTATATAAGCTTAACAATAAATCTTTAGCAATGATATTTCAAAATCATTTGAAATTTCTATATAGACCTCAAGAACTACTTATACACTATATCCATGTTCTTAGTCTTCATGGATTTCAATGTTCATGATGAGTCACATAGTCCTAAAACCATTTGTAAAACTCTTTTCATGAGGGCTTAGAACATACAAACACCTTCTATATATTAAATTTGATGGACACTTGTATAAGAATATAAAATTTAGACAATTGTCATAGGTTAGTCCTATGGGTTAAAGAGTCAGGGAGCTATGAGAATGCCCACATTCATATGACATAAGGTATAATAGAAACTTATCAAGTTTTAAGGATTGTCATACCTACCACTAAGAATGTCAAAGTTACCCTAGGAAAACAACTAACTCATATCACTTCATAACATTTATCAAGTTTAAGGATTGTCATAACAACCACTAAGAATGTCAAATTTACCCTAGGAAAACAACTAACTCATTTCACTTGATAACCTAGAGGGTTGTTATCTAAGGTCAATTAGGATCACTTAACAAATGTCAGGACCCAAATCATCTAATAGGATTGTCATTAGGATGGGGAACAAAGAAGATAGTCATAACATGATAAGGTAGTTACCAAGGTCCTAACAAAGTTCATTGCACCATAATCTAAATCTTAACACTGCCTCAACATTTATATGACCTAGAAGGACTGTCACATCTAGCAAATCTAATCTCTTGTCCTTGCTATGGACTATTATGCATGATCATCCAAAGTGGTTGTCACTAGAAGAACAGGACCATAGGACTACCACAATAAGGATATAGTTGTGTTGCTCACAACAAGAGAGGACAATCATCCAAAACTAAGAAGAGAAGAAAATTAACAATTAAGAGACTATCATTAACGGTTGTCATGAGCATGTTAATGGACAATTAGTTTTCATATTAGTCATAACACTATCCTATTATTTACACAAAAGAAGATATAGCAATGAGAGAATAGTCATTGGAAAACCTATCTCAGTCCTAGAGTCAAGCACAGTCCCATCACACCACTAGATCTACCCCTTCCAAGGGACAAGCATTTCAACCATACAATCGAAAGAAAATGATATGTATCCTACAAACACAATCATTTGGTCATGTTGTAATCCTCTCTCCAAACTATGCAGGATCAGAATGGTGTTTGGATGAGCTCCACTTGGTGTCTGGTAGGTGAAATCAGCAGGTGAGACTACTCCTTAGACAGTGCAAGACGACTGAACGGATCTCACCCATTCATTTTATTCCTTGTTTTTCTCACTCTTTCACCATTTCTTCACATGCGTTGTTCTCCTTCCAGCTATTTTTTTGGTGGGTACTCTCCTGAGGTGCCAAAATGGCTAGAAATGTTGTCTCGTGCCATAAAAAAATCACGCTAGAAAATTTTCTAAACTCGTCGGTTGTTCTCACGCCGGGGAAAATACCGTGTCAGAAAAATAAATATAGGGAATGTAATTTTTTGGTATGTGTTTTGGAACACAAAAGAGAGTGATATATTTTGCAAAGCCCCATTAAGAATGTTTTGGGAATTTTGTACTGCAGTATTGTATTGGTACATTCTCCTTATTAAAAACTCCCTTAATATTATCACCTAAAATTTTGAATTTGGATTAGTTACTTTCCACCTACATTAAATGTTATCAATAACTATGTAATAGAACTAATAGCATTTAAAATCAATTTAGACGTGCAAATGATGATTAATTATCACCTTTGCAATTAGAAGTGTTTATGTTGACACTAGAGTTTGCAACACTCATAACCTTATAGCAACTAAAAAAGTTTCACAAAACAAAGAGAACTAGAGACAACTAAAATCATTATCATAAATAAAACATAAATTAAAATAAAATAAAAACATTAATATATCATCACCATGAATGGTCATGTCCTTTGTGAGAACTCCAATTCCTTTTGAGAGATGAGTATCACAATTCATTGAAGTCTTGATTGTATTTCCATGAATTTGGGTTTCTACTAATAATTTATGATTCAAAGTCTAAAAATATGAGAAATAATGAATTGTATCATTGGCTTTCATTTTATTCACCAAATGAAAATCTTACAAATTACAAACAAGAAAAGGTTCAATAAAAGATACACTTGCAAATTATAGGGTATTTTCTATGCTACGACACGCACAAAACCAAAAGGTCAACATGTATACCTCGTGTCACCAAGTTGATCTTTCATACCTTCATCTTTCATGATCCAAATATTACCTGTGATAGAGAGACCAACAACATAACCAAATCATACAACACAGGGACCTCCAGAGGTTCATCCAAGTTGGCTATCAATATTAACTACTGAAAATCTGATTCAGTCACAGTAAAATATACTTGATAGGAACATTGTTGTAATGTGGGTGTGCGATGCATATACAAAAACGAGGAAAGGCAAAGAACCCACGTCTCCAACCTCCCTTCCATGGAGGGTCAGAAAATTTAGTGCAAGTGACCACATTTTTAGCTAGTTAAAATATAGAAATTTAAGCAAATTTTCTGACAAAACAAAACCTGATTTAACAAGATTGAAATGTCGGACGCATGAGTTTGAGATTGAGACATATTCCACCGCATGAGCGTGAAGGTCATTTGTTGAAGGCATTGCTCTCATTAAAGGGCAACGAAGGAATAGGAGCAGCGTGGGGCCGTGGATATGTCGTGTTTCAAAACCGTAACGCCATCGATCTGCAGCCTCCATTTCTGCTACGACGTTCGCGGCCATTCTGTTTGTTGCAGATGATGGCGAAACACTTTCAAAACACTGACATATCCACCGCACTCCGCTGCTTGTAAAAATGTTTGGCCCTGCAATAGGTATAACATCAAGTTTGAAATGATAGCTTTTCCCTCTGCCATCAAAACCTAACCCTAATGCTACCGTCCCCTCCTTCCTCTTCTCCACTCGCTCATCACGCATAAAACCTAACCCTAACCTCCACATATATATATATACACGTGGACACACTTAATACATTTGTATTTTTTTATTTGTTTTGGTTTTCTATGCGATATATGTATACATATAATATAATTAATATTGTATCATACATCTACATACATTTTTGTTGTGTATTTGTTTATTTTTCTGTTTGTTGTTTTCTTTTCTTTTTGTAGGGTGCACTCCTCTCACACACATATGTATATCTATATATATTTATGTATTGGTTCTTTATAGACTTAATACTTATATTAATAAATACTAGTATAGGTGTGTATTTTTAGTTTCTGCCAAAGAAACTATAGGCGAGGCCTGTTCCTAACTAGGTATTAAAAATTCTTGAGAACTAAATATATTTTTTTATTTAAAAAATATTTACCTATTGCTATTGTATAGATGCAAATATTTTAACAAAACATATTTGAAAAATTATTTTTATTCAATCTAATTGGCAGAAAACTTTCACCCGATAAGGGCAATTATTGCGGATCATCAACGTTTAAATTATAAAGTTTTGTATGAATACTGGAAATAATTTCATGCATTGCTTTCATTTTCTCAAAATTGTGCAAATATAACATATGCGTTAAACTCCTTAGGCAACCATTCTTCATATTTTTTTATGTTCTTGATACCCAAACATTGCAGAATCTAAGGCCATGACTATTTTCAAATGCATTTGTTTTGTTTATAGGCTGTTATTCCATTTGAAGTTGTGCAAATATTGTTGGCAAAAAAGTCAGCGTCCCCCTTCGGGATTCGTGACATGGCTTAACCGCCTCCCGTTGGTCTTTATCTAGGATGGTAGTGGTTTCCTAAGAGGTGCGCCTTTTGGGAGAAACGGCCAGCTCAACTCCCTACAAGTGGTATCAGAGCCGGGTCACGGGTTCGAATCCCCTCGGGTAATGCTGAGGGGGGGATTGTTGGCAAAATAGTCAGCATCCCCCTTCGAGATTCTTGACATGGCTTAACCGCCTCCCAGCTCAACTCCCTACAAACGTGAGTATAACATTCTTCGCGCCTTTTGGGAGAAACGGCCAGCTCAACTCCCTACAAACATGAATATAACATTCTTCAGGAATGATGCAAGCTAGAAGGGGCTCTAACTTGTTTTTAATGCAATAAAGTTAGGTTTGAAATGAAAAAACCCATGGAGCTTGACCAAATAAGAGGAAAAAAGTATGCTCATATCTGTCATTACGTTATCTACCATCTTTTTAGATAATGCATTTAAGGCATATGTTTATCAGGCTTCATGCCTATAATACTTATTTTTTCTTCTATTTTACTTAATGGAATTCTAATTCTAGCTATTCTTCCATGCATAGAAGGATTTTCCTTTCATGTTTCCTTTAGATTCTAATGGGATGAGAATATTATTTTTTGGCCTCTGCCTATGTTTCTACCAAACTTTGTATGTATCATATTGTTTTCTGGAAACACATTTCTTATTGGTGTTTATTCCATTTCTAAAGTTTTTTCTAGATGTTTTCTCTAGCTCTGAGATGAGCTAAAAGGAACTATTACCATTAACAAAACTGATAATATACACATCATTTTGTTTTATGGATATCTTTATATTTTTTTAATTTTCTCCGACACTCAATAGTAATTCAAGCTGGCTTTTTGCTATTCTTGTTGAATGCAAAAATCTAGTAAGCCATGCTAGCAACTCTATTTGCAGAAATGTTCTATATTTTGAAGCTATTTTATCATTCTACTATTTCTTTTAGAGGCACTTTTAAAAGGATCGTGAAATTTCTATTAGTTAAATCTAAGCCAACTATTTTTTGACGTTTATTTAAAAATTTACCCTAACGTAACTATTGTTAATATGTCCATAAAATGTACAACCTTTTAAAATTTATTTAAAATCAGGTTTTTCTTTTACCCTAACCTATAATGCACAATCTAAATAGCTAATATTTTCACATTTACTTTAAACTTAAGTTTTACCCTAACCTGTAATGCACAAACTGAATAGCTAATTTATTCAAATTTATTTTCGAGTTACAGCTTGAAACCTAGTAACATAAATATGGTTGAATTATGAATAAAATGCAAAATCAAAACCACTATCTATTTCACATTTACTTTAAAATTTTACCCTAAGGCCCATATTTTTAACCCTAACATAAAAACATGTTAAACTTTTTTCATATTTTCTTTTTCATCTTACCCTAACACAAATATTGTTAAATTAACCATAAAATGCACAATCTAAACATATTTATTTAAAAATTTCCAAAACTACAATTTGAGTCATTTTGTGAAAATTATGGTATTAAGGTGCAAAGAACAGTTCCTTATACTCTTCAACAAAATGGGGGGATGAACAAATGAATAGAACTATTTTAGAAATGGGGTTTGGTTGTTTCTTGTGCTGCATATATTGTGAATAGAATTCCCACTAAAGCCCTCCCAAATATCACCCCTGAAGAAGCTTGGAGTGGTAGAAAGCCCCACATTAGGTATTTTAAAGTATTTGGATGCATTGCTTGGGCACACGTTCCTGATGAAAAGAGGAAAAAGTTAGAACCAAAGAGTCATAAGTGTTTGTTTGTGGGTTATAGTGAAGAATCAAAGGCTTATAGGTTATATGATTTGACAACAAGAAAGGTCTTTGTTAGTAGAGATGTAAAGTTCGATGAGCTTTCCCAACTTATTCCCACTTCCTCTCACTCTACAATAGCAAATGTTTCTAATTTTTCAGATATTTTAGAAAGAAATGAAGCCAATATTGATGAGGATGAAGTGAGCACTACTGATGATGATAATTTGAAAATGAAACTACTAATGCTTGTAATCAGCCATTTTTTGCAGGTAGTGATGATGAAGAAGGTGACATTTCAGCTAGACAAAAGACAAGGAGTGTTGAAGAAATATATAGACAAGGCTTAAAGATCCCAGGAGGGAATGGTAGTGCTCTCATGGCCAAAGTATTACAAGTAAATGACCCAATCTCATATGAGCAAGCTAGATGAAAGAAAGAATGGGAGAAATCCATAAAAGAGGAATATGACGCATTGATAGAGAATAACACTTGGGAACTTGTACCCCGTCCCCAAGGTAAGAATGTTATTGGTTGCAAATGGGTTTACAGAACAAAATTTAAATCAGATGGTGCTATAGAAAAATTCAAGGCTAGATTGGTTGCTAAGGGGATCAATCAAAAAGAGGGTGTTGATTATGAAGAAACATTTTCTTCTGTCATTAAAGTGAATATAGTTAGAATTATTCTTTCTTTGGCTACAATTCTTGGGTGACATATTCATCAAATGGATGTCAAAAAAACTTTCTTAAATGGAGATTTATATGAAGAAATATATATGGATCAACCACCAGGTTTTGTAGATCAACAACATCCTAATCTTGTTTGCAAATTATAGAAGTCACTTAATAGTCTTAAAAAAGTTCAAGATGATATTCTTCTTGTTGCAATTTATGTAGATGATTTACTCATTGCTGGACCGAATATTGCATTAATCAATGATTTAAAAACAGATCTTAAGAGGACATTTCATATGAGTGATTTGGGTGAACTAAACTATTTTCTTGGATTACAAGTTTGTAGATTACATGATGGATTGTTCATCTCACAATCAAAATATGCTTTGGACCTTTTAGAAAAGTTTAACATGCTTGAATGCAAGCCAGCATCTACCTCATTTCAATTCGGAGTCACGCTTACTAAAGAATGTACTTCCAAGAGTGTAGATGCCACTTTATATAGACAGCTTGTTGGTAGCTTGGTTTATGTAACTCATACTAGACTAGATATTTATTTTGTAGTCAATCTAGTATCTAGATTTATGCAAGCACCTAAACAAAGTCATTGGTTGGCTGCTAAGAGAATTTTATGATACATCCATGGAACCATACACTTTGGAATCTACTATGGCTATAAGTTTTCAATTTATTTGGTTGGATTTACCAACTCAGATTGGGGTGGTGATATAGATGATCAAAAATCTACTGGTGGTTATGTTTTCAATCTTGGATCAGGCCCTATTACATGGAGTAGCAAAAAAACAAACAACTACATCATTACCTTCATGTGTAGCAGAATATAGAGAAGCAAAAGAAGCGGGCAAGGAAGTAGTTTGGATTCAGAATCTTCTATTTGAGATTGGTTTTCTATAAAGTTCAGCCGGCACTGTGTATTGTGACAATCAAAGTACCATACAAGTTACCAACAATCTAGTTTTTCATGCTAAAACAAAGCATATTGAGATTGATGTTTACTACATTCAGGATCTTGTTTAAGCATCTATTGTCAATTTTCAATTTTGTCCAAGTGAAGAACAAGTAGCTGATATATTCACTAAGAGTATGATTGAAGCCAAATTCTTAAAATTAAGAGGAATGTTTGGTATGTTAGAGGTGAACATTAAGGGGGGATAGTAGTATAATGTTCCCCTCCTTTGTATTTGCCCTCTCCTTTGTATTCTTTTTGTATTATTCTAGCCAATTTTAAGGGGGGATGTTAGGGATAGTTAAGATTGTCTAGAAAAGGACAAAATATTTCTAGAAGTCTTCCAAAAAATATTCCAGGTTATTTAGAAAGGAAGAAGCTTCTAGCTTTTTTAGAAAAGAACTTTCCAAGGAGAAGCTTCCAACTGTTCTAGAAAGGAACATTGTAGGATTTTAGAGTTATCTAGAAAGCCAGAAGCTTCCAGGTTCCAAAGCTTCTGTAGCTATATATATGTGATTAGAGACAGTTGCTGGATATAGCATTTTAGATGTAATGCAAGCTAGATAAATATATTTCTAAGTTTATCTAACTCTGTTTTGCCCTGTTTTCTCTTAGTCTATTATTGTTGTTCTATTTTTTATTGTCTTGGGGCTGTTTTTTACATGGAAATCCAGAATTTATTTATTGCTAGAAGAGAATGGTATCAAGGAATATGTGACCACTATTCTACCTGTACCTACAGATGTAACACAACGCTTAGCATATAAGAAGGAAGATGCCAAGGCGAGGAGGATGATTCTTAATGGTGTTAAGGATCATATTCTTTCGCATATTGTAGAGTTATATACAGAGAAGACAATGTGGGACGCCATTCTAAATCTGTACCAGAATGCTACCATTAACTGAAATCTAATTCTTAGAGAAAAGTTAAGGAATACCCCGATGAACAAGGGAGAAGACGTTACAAGTTACCTCGCTAGGCTTAGACTTGTTAAGGATGAGTTGACAGCTATTAGAGATAAACCAAATCATGACAAGCTAGTACGAATAGATCTGAATGGGTTTACTAAGCAGTGGGATGTCTTTGTTCAAGTTATTAATGGACGGGACACCTTACCGAGTTGGGATCGACTATGGAGTGACTTCACTTAGGAGAAGCTTAGACTAAGTCTTGTGAGTGGAACTAGCAGTAATAGTTAGAAAAGTGATTTGGAATAGGAAAACGTTACCCTAGGAGGAAAAGCAAAAGCGAAGAAGGGGTCTGGCAAAGGATCAAATCCAAAAAGTGAGAAGAAGAAGGACTTATCTAAGATCAAATGCTATGGCTGTCATGAGTTTGGCCACTATGTTAGTGATCGCCCACAAAGGAAGAAAAATGAAAAGAAAGGGAAGAAGCAGATGGCAACTTCAGCAAATGTAGATGAGCGTTCTAGTAGAATGGAGGATGAGTTTGCGCTCACAGCTTGCCTAACTAGCTCAACCTCACAGGGTGTTTGGTATATAGACAGTGGGGCATCATTTCATATGACAGGAGTTAGGGAGTACTTCTTCAGCTACAAGGAGGAGAAAATCAAATTCCAGATTCATATGGGGAACTAGTCCAAGTGCAATCTAGTTGGGAGAAGGACTATTCTATTTCAGAGGGAGAATGGCAAGCCTATTTCTGTTCATGATGTGTGAAATGTGCCAGGCTTGGGCATGAATCTAATTTCCATATCTATGCTTCAGGATAAAGGCTACAATGTACTCTTTAGAGGGGCGCATGTGTTAATCAAGCATAAGGATTGGAAATCACCCATAGCTATTGGAGTTAGGAGCGGCTGACTTTATAGGTTGCAATTTGATACTCCTAATGCACTAGTGAGTAGCAGTAATCCTAGAGATCAAGAAGAGCTATGGCATAGGAGGATGGGCCATATACATCATAGAGCATTTAAATTGCTTCATGAGATAGTGACAGGTGTTCCAGAGGTGAGCACAGAGCATGATGATGTATGTCATGGATGTGTGTTGGGGAAGTTTATGAAAGCAGCTTTTCCAAGGAGTGACACCAGATCCAAGGGGGTTCTTGATCTAGTAAATTTAGATATATGTGGACCAATGTCAATGAAGTCTCTTAGAGGATACGAGTACTCTATTACTTTTAATGATGATTTCTCTAGGAAGACCTAAATATACTCCTTGAAGACCAAGGATGAGGTCTTCAGTCACTTCCAGGAGTTCAAAGCTCTTGTGGAGAATTCGACAGGTAGGAAGGCAAAGATTCTTCGGTCAGACAATGGAGGTCAGTACAAAGGGAAAGAGTTCCAGGAGTTCTGTACCAGGGAAGGAATAAAGAGAGAGTGGATTGTTCCTTACAACCCATAGTAGAATGGGGTTGCTGAGAGGGAGAATTATTCTCTATCGGAGGTAGCAAGGGCTATGTTGTATGACCAAGATATGCCATGTTACTTATGGGCAGAGGCATGCAGTACAGCAGTATACATATAGAACAGGGTTCCACATAAGGTATTAGGCAAGATGACACCAAATGAGGCATTCTCGAGGAAGAAGCCAGATGTCAGTCACTTCAGGATATTTGGGAGTTTGGCATTTTGTCACATTCCAGGGCCTACACATTCGAAGTTAGATCAGATTGTAGAGAGAGGGTACTTTGTGGGGTACAGTGAGACCTCAAAGGCATATCATTTATTTATTCCAAGGACCAGGAGGATTATAGTTAGGCGTGATGTCAAATTCATGGAGGACAAGGCATATAGGAGGTCCAGAGATTTACCAGCAGATGATCAGAATGAGCAGCCAAAAGAAGCTCCAAGGATTGTTCAACCAAAACAGGGGCAGTGAAGCACCAGTACATTTACTACTACAAGCACAGGCTTAGGTGTTGAGACTTCGCAGAGTATGGAGCAACAGATACAACAAATCTAAGAGATGCATCAAGAAGATATGGAGTTTGATATTTCATCCTCTATAGTTGACAGGAGGAACCATGAGGTTTAATAGACACATAGGGATACTCAGGAGTTTGTGGGAGCTCCTAGGATGAGTAGTAGACAGCAGAAACAACCAGCCAGGTATAATGACTATGGCATTGGTTATTCAGTTGGTAGATAACGAGCCTTCCAACTATCAGGAGACTATATAGTAACAGGTGTGGCAAGATGTGATGGTTGACGAATATACCTCAATAGTACAGAATGATGTGTGGGAGGTTGTACCTAGACTGACAGATAGGGCAGTGGTTGGATCACATTAGATCTATAAGATTAAGCACGGTGCAGATGGTAGCATCAAGAAATACAAGACAAGGTTCATGGCCAAGGGGTTCTCTCAGAAGGAGGGAATAGACTATGATAAGACATTCACTGCAGTGGCCAGATATACTTTTATACGAGCCGTAATCTCACTTGCAGCACATATGGGATGGCAGATCCATCAAATGGATGTCAAGACGGCATTTCTTAATGGTGAATTGGTAGAGGAGGTATACATAGAACAACCAGAGGGCTTTCTAACACACAGCAGTGAAACCCACGTGTGCAAATTGAAGAGAGCTTTGTATGGACTCAAGCAGGCTCCCAAGGCATGGTATGAGTGCATTGATAGATACTGCATTGAAATCTTGAAGAGGTTTGAGATGCAGGATTGCAGAGCCATGTCTACACCTATGATCACGAATTGGAAGAAGGTAGACTAATCCAAGGAAAAGGATGTAGACCCCACTTTATACAGGAAGTTGATTGGATCTCTCATGTATTTGGTCAACACTAGGCCAGATATATCCTTTCCAGTAAACTCTCTTAGTCAATTTATGGTTGAGCCGAAGAGAGTGCATTGGACAGCGGTAAAGCATGTGTTGCAGTATTTGTGTGGTAAAATTAAGTATGGGATCAGATATGCTCGAGGTGATGGTATCAGATTGATAGGCGATACTGATGCAGATTGGGCAAGTAGTACAGTGGATAGGAAAAGCACTTCAAGGTGCTGCTTTAGTTTGGGATTAGGAGTTGTCTCTTGGTACAGCAGGAAGCAAAACTTTGTGGCTCTAAGTTCTGCAGAACCAGAATACATATCAGCTAGCATGGCAACATGTGAGGCTTTATGGCTTCAGAAGTTGTTTGTAGCCTTGTTTGGTCAGAGGGTTGAGACTATGGTGATACACTGTGACAATCAAAGTTGCATCAGATTATTTGAGAATCTAGTGTTTCACGATAGGTCTAATCATATAGACATTAGGTATCATTTCATCAAGGATTGTGTACAGTGGAGGATTGTTCAACTATAATATATACCTACAGATCAGCAGGTAGCAGACATTTTGACAAAGGCATTAGGGAAGACGAAATTCATCTTCTTCAGAGATAAGTTGGGTGTTATGCAGAACACCTTCCTCGCTAAGAGGGAGTGTTAATTTTAAAGTAGCTCAGACAGGTGTTATAGTCTCAGGTGGTGATTACAAGGCTAGAAACACAACTGGAATTTAATTATATCCATACCTAGAAAATTGATTTCTCTAGAGACTTCTAGACATTAGGGTTTGTTAGAGTCTAATTAATCTTAGCCATTGATTGAGATTAAATCATGGCCATTGGTTTTCAATGAGAAAATTATAAAAGAGGATCAATGGGCATTTGGAGAGCATAGATCTGAAAAATATTTAAAGTGATAGCAAATGAATAAATTTGCAATAATAGAAAATAGATTTGCAATGAGAGCAAGGGCGCAGTGATAGCGTTGGAGACAGCAACAGTGGAATTTTTGAAGGAGAAATTGGGAGAAGAATTTTCGGAGGAGAATATTGCCAGAGCTCTGCTAGTAAGAGGCAAGCAGTTTATGTATCTCTTGATTTGTTGAAAATTAATAAAATTCCTCATCTCTAGTACTGGTTTTCCCTTCGAGGTTTTTCCAGGGACAATTTGTCCAAAATATTGTGTTCATTATTTTACATATTTTATTTTTCTATCTCCGTGATTATTTGTGAAGTTGCAGCTATATTATTTTTCAATATTTGCTCTGAATTAATTTTTGCAGGTCAAATAATCTATATAAGATAGGAGATTAATCATCAATAGCTACAATAGAATTTTCACAGAATTTTCACAGAATTGTCGATAGAAATACGAGATTTGAATGACAATTTTTATATTTGCATTTACTTTTTAGTAAAGTTGTGCCCCTAACATGTAATTTGGATTTGTTTTGGGAGGAGCTGACATGGCTTTGTGATAGCCCTCGCAAGGTGAATTCGACAGCTGTATGAGGCACATTCGGATGGGAACTCCCGTAGAAGATCCAGTCCTTGCAAATCCTCCTGCACTATTTTTTATTGTTTGATTATAGAATATATTTTAATAATACATTCTCATTTTACACTTGATTGTGCGGTCTGTAAAAGAATTTATAATGCATATATTCAAACTAAGATTACCCTATGCAGTGCCTATGGTTATGGCAGAAATCTAACATTAAATGTAGAATCCAAGTTTTTCAATTTTTAGTATTCAATGCAAATATTACAACACTGTCAACTCTAACTTAAACCCAAAAATTAACAAATTTCAAGATTATTATAAAGTTATTATATTATCAACATTGTTGCTAAAACTAAGCAAACACAACAAATTAAAACACAACTATTTATGAACATTTTGGCAGAAACTTCGCTACTTTGCAGCTCTTGTTATTAGATTTGTTTTATTTTTGTGTTATATAGTACTTATAATTTAATTGATATTATATTATATCAATATTGTAAGTTTGTGATATTGTATTATATATCCACATATACATTTTTGTTGTGTAATTGATTATTTTTGTGTTTCTTGTTTTCTTTTTCTTTTGCTTCTGATTTTGCATAATTAGGGTTTTGAGCATATTTGGGCATTGAAGTAATACATTAATTGATATTTTTTGAGTTTCCATGATGTTACGAGTGACACCCAACCTGTAGGTGAATCCTCTTGCAAAAGGTGTGATTCAACTCGGTTGAAATGTCCTTGAATGTTTGTAGTAAAAGGAGGATTTAACCCACACATCCATTGAAATTGAAAACCCCTCCTTTTTACTCCTAAATAAACCCTTTGCTAGATTCTGTGGAAATTTTTCTTGGATCCAGCAACTTACTATGAAACCCTTCCTTTTAGATCTCAGCTCTATCCTAATTATGGGCATCTGCAAAGGAAATGCCCTCGCTTCACTAAGGCATCAGCTACAACTAATTCTTCATCCAACTCTAGTCCTAAGAATGATAAAGGGAAGGCTCGTTTTGTTGTTGGGGTTGCAGACAAGGAGGGATTTACTCTAGTTAAGCCACGTAATAGGGGAAGAGGTCTTAAGAGAACCCTCAAGGATAGAGAAATTAATGGAGTCTTTAATCAGTTTGATGCTTTGGAGGACTTAGTTCATGAGGAGGGAATTCTAGTGGAGATACCTTTTGGGGTTGGTTCCTTGGGGGTAGCCTTGTCGGAGGAAAAAGAAAATGATACTGTAAATTTTCCTCTAGTGGGTGTGCAGGATGGTCAATTGGCCATGGAGTTATCCTCCTGGTTACCGATTGTTTTAGAATCAAATGAGGCTTTAGTTATGAAAGATGTGGGTGCTCTAGCTGATCCAACTCCTTCACAGGTGAAGGAGGCTTTGGACATAGGTGTTACATTGTAAAATGTCCCCCTAGGACTTTTACCTCCTAAGTTTAGTTCCGAGGTCCTTTAGATTTAATCATGCATGTTCATTTTAACTCCCGATGCAAAATCCCTGGAAACCCATGTCAAATGGGGCTAAGGGGACATTGTTGAACTTGATTTTGCTTGAAAATGGGGCCTAGGGCTTGGGCACTCATGGCCTAGCCCTGCCTTATTTGATTGGGACCTAAATTTTAAATGTCGGTTATGTGATCGTTAAAAGGTTTCATTTCCGACATCGTAAGTTTGAATTATGAAATCTGTTGCGAGAATGCATATATAAGCATGTTTAGGGTTTCATTTGCAAACTAGAAGCTTATTATGAACTTTTGGTGAACTTATGATTTTAGAGAATTCAAATCATTCATTGTTGCAGAGCATACTTGTCTTGTTATTGTGTTTGTTATGCGGATTTGGCTTCATCTTCTCATGTGTTGAAGGATTTTCATCTACATGCGAGCTTCACCTCCAACGTTATATCTATTTGTGTTAAATTAATCATTTATCAATTTGTTTTTTCATCTATCTCGTAGGGATACACAATCTTTATGCCATTCTGGGGCTTGACTGAGGCAAGCTCCTAAACACCACAACCCCCAACCCCATTCCTTATTATTGCAGCTAACAAGTGTCATATTTTTTGGAGTGGAGTTGCAAGAGGCTGTGACAGAGTGTGGAGATTCTGTATCAGAAGGAAAAAGCAATGCCTGGGCTTAGGCACCTACCCTGAAGCCCTCCAGATTTGCAAACCTAAAAACCTCTGCGACAGTGGTGAAGAGTAGCGAACATTTTCTAGAAATCCTTGAAGAAGTCGCCACCTTGGGCTTGGGCACCTACTCTTTAGACCATGACTTTTCCAAATCTTGAATATCAAAACCTAATATGTATCTACTCTGAATATTACATCACTATGTGCGAGCATTTGTTGGGATTCATCCGTTTATTTATGATTTTACATAATTAGGGTTTTAAGCATAATCGAGCATTAAATTAATACATTAATCAACAATTTCTTAATTTCCCTATCATTACAAGTGACAACCAACCTATAGGTGAATCCTCTTGCAAAATTTGTGATTCAACTTAGTTAAATGTCCTTGAATGTTAGTGGTGAAAGGAGGATATAATCAAACAATCAATCAATCCCATCTTCCCTCTTTTCTTACTAAACATTTTGGTGAACCTGTGTTTTCTGAGCATTGCATCTTGTTGACTATTATACATTAGACTTACATTCATACATATTGTTCTACATCATTTTACATCTATAGATCTTGAAAATTTTTGAAAAAATTTTCATTCTAAGGCTCGCATTAGGTCATAATTTGCATTAATTTCATTACATTTCATCAAATCTCTAATTTTTACATCAAATATGATATAAATTACATAAATTCATAATATTACAATCTTTGCATTGCATTTTCATATTAAAATTGCCAGGGCTTGATTGAAATTTTGTATTTTTCTCATAACCTAGTGATTTCAAAAACTAGGGTTTGTACCTAAAATCTTGTTTCAAATTTTATTGCTCATATTAGGCACTCATTCAAATCTAATTTTGTTTGTAGTGTTGCATTCTTGTGTGTTTTTGCATTCATATCTCAAAAATTTGCACTTACATTTAGCTAATTTCAACAAAAACTAGCATTTTCACTCAATCATCCTTAAAATTACACTTGCATTGAGCATTGTAGGACTTTAAATCATTTTCAGATCTGAGCTGAGTTTTTTTGCATAAGCCTCCTCTTAATAATAGTGTAGGAAATTGTTCTTCTACCTTATCTTCCTTATAGGATTTATGGGTCTAATAAATTCAATTTCCCATTTTTGAAAAGGTGTTTGTACTAATATAGGAAATGGTGGCATATCATCTAATGTGGTGGGACTTCCTATCCTCTAAGACACATCACCCATCCTCACATATTAACTTGTCATCCTTGAACAATGTGGGCCACCATAATCCTGCCAACATCACTTTATTGTTGTTCGCTCATTGGAGTTATGCCCTTCTAATATCCCCTCACGGGCATATCTTAAGATGTTTTCCCATTCATGTTGAAGCACTACTCTCCTTATAATATCACCTCTTCCTATAATATGTAATTCTCCTTCAATTAAGATGTATGATAGTGACCACTGTAATAGTTTATTCCTTTCATTTTTGGAGATGATCTCTAGGAATTGGCCTATGGATAGTAACTGTGCTACTTCAGTGAGCTCCTCTAGTACTACATTTACTCTAAATAAATTTAAGCTACTCAATTCATCATCAAACTCCTAAAAGAGTAACACCATCTACAAATTTTACCTATATCACTAGCGTATTCATCAAGTATTTTAATTGCTTGTGGTTGGTAAAGAAATTTTTTAGTGCATAAACCTTTGTTAGAGCCTTTGTTGTTGCATAATTCATTAAGAAACACTAGAGTTGGAGCCTTTGTTATCTAATTTTTAAGTGTATCAAATTCCTCCTAGAGTTGTTCTATCCATTGAAATGTTTTATAGTTTTCTGACTATTCAAGAGGTGGTAGATTCAAAATTATTTCTACCTTGAATGGGTCTACCATCAAGCCTTGCCTACATATAATGTGACCATGAAATGTTCCATATGGTATCACAAATAAACATTTCTTAAGATTGGATGAGATTTAAAAGCTTTTGTATCTTTCTAGCATCGTGTGGAGTACTTGTACGTGATCTTTAATCAGTCTGTACTAAATACTACAAGTGCATTTTTCAAGCCAAATGGCATCACCTTGTACATAAAAGACCTCCATTTGGTTACAAATGTTGTTTTAGGTTGATCTTCTTCTTGAAGCCATTGGTGAATGATTAGAGCTCCCTACTAGCTATAAAACTAAGACTTCCTCTGTGAATAAACTACGGAAGGGATCATGGATGAAAGCCTTATTTAAATCCCTAAAGTCAATGCAATCCTCATCTCGCTTTTTTCTTATATTGCACAACCATAGGGCCAATCCATTAGCATCTCCTATCGACTTGATTATATCAGTTGCCAACATATCATCCAAGTTTGCTTTGACTCTTGTCTTCATGTTAGGGTTTAATATATATGTTCTTTTCCTCTTTGGTTTTGTACCTTCTTTTAATTGAATTTTCATCATTCTAGATCCCTCCTTAATGCCTCTACGATTAGTAAATGCGTGGGGAAATATTTCTTCATATTTCTATCAATATTTCCAAAATTTGCATGACTTGTCTCTCTTCAATTGCTACCTTGAGTATTTTCACATACTGAAGGAAAAACAAGATTGCATTCACAGAGGCTTGAAGGATAGCAAAGGTACTTAAGGTTAAACTTTCTCTTGATGCCAAGGTTGATGATTCTATTTATTATGAGGATGTTTGATGCGGAAGATTTAGTTGAAATCTCTCCTCTTGCTAAGTTTGATAAATGTAATAAGTGCAAATGTGATCATGGGGATTCAATAGGCCCTGTGTAATTTTCCCTGCCACCTTGTTGTTTTCAATATTGGATGATGCTCTTGTGATTTCTATGATGGTAGGGTCATCATCGAATGGTGGAAAATCCACCAGTAGTGTGATATGTTGTCCAAGGGATCTCTTGAGGTGAGACACGTGGGCAAAATTATGAATCCTACTATATTCTGGTAATTCCAGTTCTCAGATGCAACTTCACCAACTCTCCTCAAGATCTTGTAAGGGAAATCAAAGCGTTGTTTGAGATTTTAAATTCCACTAATTTTGATGGGGGTTTTCCTATAAGGTTTACAATCTTAGAGGAAGGTCATATCTCCCACTTTAAATGACCTCTGTATGCAGTTTTGATTTATATATATTTTTTGTTGATTCTGAGATTGTTGGAGGTGTTCTTTCAGTGATCTCAATATGTCATAATTATACTTCACTAAGTCACTATCTATTGACACCGGGATATCTATGAATATTGAATAAGTAAAGGTTAATGCATCATAACCATAAAATACAATGGATAGAGACATAGCGATGGACATGTGGTGGGTAGTGTTGTATCATAGTTTCTCAAGTAGCCTTCAACCTAATTATTCACTATTTCTACTTGTCCATCTATTTGTGGATGTTAGCTTGTGGAAAGAATGAGTTTTATCTGGGCCAAATAAAATAATTCTTACAAAAAGGATCTAAACAATCTACTATCTTTATCACTAATGATATTTTTATGTAATCCATTGGCCTAAACACTTCTCTGAATAAGAAATCTACCACCTAATGTGCTTTGAAATATGAAGGAATGAAAAAGAAGTGTGCATACATAGTTAGCCCCTCCATAAAGTGATTGAGAACATCCTTCTTTAGGCCCTTCCATGAAAACCTTTCCCTAATTTTCCTATAGGTCTTGTATAATCTTATGTGATTTTCTAACGATGCATCGTGAAAAACCCTTAAAATCTTCTCCTTCATTTAGGATTCAAGAACTAGGAAGATTCTATTTGTATAGAGAATGAGATCATATGCTACTACAAATAAATCTTGTCTCACATCCCCATCTAAGAGATCAGTAGAAAATGTATTTTTAACTTATTCTGCCATAATAGAGATCTTCCAATTAGTAGAACTAGTAGTAGAAATAGAGTAGGCTTCCTAGAAAGAGCATGAGCAAAGTTATGTTCTTTTTTTCCTTTCATGTACAATGTGGTTTAGGAAAGGGCCATGCTATGGGGTCTCAGGACAACTTTGAAATAGAATTGGAAGTATCTCAGAGTGGAGAGATATTATGAGATCATTATTAATTATACGAAGAAGCAAAGTTACATCTCATGTATGTTGTATACTCTTCTTTTAGAGGCTAAGGAACTAGTGAAAAGATTTTAAGATATCTCTTTTGATCATATTAGAAGAGAAGAAAGGGGAACTCAATAGTAGATTTGGTAGCCAATCAAGGAGTAAATTAGAGGATAACCCATGGTAAGACCCATAAGACCTAGAAGGAAAAGTTTCCAAATAAGACCCTTGGACTTGTTAAGGAGTAAAAAGTGTCCACATGTCTTTTTACCTCCTTGTTTGGCTCCTAGGTCCCTTAATTGCATTATATCTTCAAAACATTTCTCCCGATGCAGAATTGCCCGACACCGAGATGGAATTTGAATGTGGGCCACTTGATTTAGCTTATCCTAGACATAAACAGGACTAAAGGACCTGGGTGGTACTGCCCAAGTCCCTCCCTTTAGGTTGGATCAAATTCAAATTTACTGGTGTGAGCCTTGGGCGTAATTTAATAAAAACCACCTGAAATAACATAAAATAAAATATTAAAATTAAATATATATATATACATATATATATATATACATATATAGATATATATATATATATACATATATATATATATATATATTCTATACATTTAGTTCTCCTCAATTTTTTTCCAGCTTCTTATGTAAAATTGAAGACCAAATTCCTTGTATTAAACTCAATAAACTAACATTGGGGGTGATTTTGTTGAAAAATTATTGCTCAAACCAAGAGCTGATGTTAAAGAGTTGCGCCTAGTATGTAATATAAGGAACCCTAAAGTCAATAATATCATACAGACGAACACTCATTTTCATTTTTTATTTATGCCTGCAAAAATATCATACATGACGTCCCTCCATTGATGCATTAAATACTGCTCCTTCAATGCGCTGCTCTTTATTTTCTTGACTTTTGTATTCATTTTTTTATCCCTTTTTTTTGTACTCTTATTATTTTTTATTGCTTCTTGTAGAGTAACGATCTTCTTGATATTTTTGTCCAAGAAAGATAAGGGGCTGAGCACCACCAAGGGTTTTCAATGTTTAGTTAGACTTCCCTTTTGCTCAAAAGGAATGGGGAAGGTCTACATGCAAGCTTCTATTAGGTATTTTAGGTTTGAGTACTTACTTTTTTAAAACTCAACATTTTGGTTCACTAAGACTGGGATTAGTATAAAGCTAAGAGCTTGGCTTCAATTTAAACTTATTGGTAAATTTCAAGAGGAATGATTGGTGATAAAGATGATCATAAAGAATCTTAAAGGGTCAACCTATATCTAAGCAACCTTAGACTCCTTAGATAAAAATCAAAAAGAGCATGTCACTCACTAATGCATGGTGGAACAAAATGAAGAATGCAAATTTTGTTTTTTCTTTATTCAAATTTTGTACTTTTTTATAGATTTTTTGGATTTTGACATTTTATGATTTTATGGAGTTTCTAGATACTTAAGTCTTCACCTTCCATTGTGCATAAGAGGTAAGCATCATTTTTTACATCTTCCTTAACTGCGTGTGGACTTATATAATTTGGTCTAAACTTCACTTGGAAGTATTTGCAAGGACACACAAACACTTGGTATAAAAATGTCTTTGAACTCAGTGAGAAGTTTTGTGCACTCATATATTTCATTGTTTGATAATTTGCCCCTAGCCTTGTCATTTTTTGTTCTTGTAAAGTTTCATCAGTTTTGAAATTTTGTGGGGCAATTTGAATTGATGATGACATTTAATCATCTTCTATTCACATTTTCCATATGTGGGGTTGGTCATATTGCCACACGATTCTCTTCACCTGCATGTGGACTTTACTATTCCATGGATTTCATATTTCACCAACCATATGTATGCCTTGGCTATGGCGACCACCAAGGGTTGCACATCGGCACCCCACCTAGTAGGCACCAAGTTGAAGTAAACAAAGTGAGGCAAAGTTGTGGAAGTTTGGATGCTTAATAATCGTATACCAATGCATCAAGAGATTTGTCCATGTCACCAGTATTATATTTTTATCTTTATTTCCATTTCTTAACACAAACTAACTTCGTGTTGTCATAAATATATACCTTTCAAACAAGAGCAAGCATGCCTTTATGATATAATTCCAATAATTTTTTATTCTAATGTGTAGGAACAAAAAAAAAACAAGAAAAAAACTCATTGGAGGCTCATTTGGTAGAAGCAAAGGAAATTGGGGATCACATTCCAAATAAAATTTAAGTTGTTACAAAACATGTTTTCAATTGATTATAAACAAATATGTAAAACAAGCATTTCATATGCATTTCAAAACTATATTTCAAAATTTTAAATTAAATAGCACTTTGGGACATTTGTTTCTTACAATTATTAAAATAATATAACAAATAAAAGTAATACTATAAAAATAATATTCTTTTCACCAAAAAAAAATAAAAAATTAATGCACGTATTTTAAATATTACTTTATAAAATAAAAATAATGTATCTTCTATGCACAAATTGAATTATACTATGTAACATTGTAATTGCATATAATATTCTATTGGCCTAACCCTTGCATCTTCAATTGGTTGAGTCAAACAATTTTCTTATGACAATTATCCATTCAAAGGTGCCCTTAAAATACTATGACATATCTTAGTATAAGTAAAATTATATATAAACCAAATATAAAATTTGACAGTTTGTCCAAAATCTCTCCTTTCATGTGATACATGTTTTTAAAATGTTGATTGTAATTTACAGAAAAAATGCCTTAATAGAACCATACGACCATCAAATTTAAGCCTTGGGCCTAACAATTGCACCTCCTTTGGTTGCAAGTGCTAGTAATACTATTATTGATATATGGTTAGGACTAAGAAGTAGGATTTCATGTACTCTGTCATTTCTTTTTTAAGGGATTACTCCAACTGTGGTGAGTTTCTATTTTAATATTGGAAAAAATCTAATTTGAGAGTGCTTCTGGATTCAACTATGTATGTTTTTGTTTCAACGTTTTGAATCATACTCAATGATCCGTCATCCGGAAGAGGAGAGTTGAAGATTAGATGGTAGAATTGAGCTTTATAAAGCAGTTAGAGTAAGAAATGAATGAAAAATGAAGGGCACGAGGTGAGGAGAGAAAAATAAAAATAAAACAAAAAACAAGAGAGGAGAAAGATACGAGAAAATTAGTGATAAAAATAGGGCATTGGAGCAACCATACAAACACACAAACCAACAAAAGCTAAAATTTTAAAATTACTAATACTAATACAAGTACAAATATATAAATACATACAGAAGCACATGTAAATGCATATAAGAAAATATTTAATTTAAACCTATAAATACATATATCCCCACACCCCAAGTATAATATACTATATTAAAAAGACAAATAAATGGAAAAAATACAAACAACTAAATAAAACAAACCTTTAGTAGGCATGAGTTTTCCACAATCCATGAATTAAGTATAGAGAGTGCTTCTGGATTAAACTGTGTATGCTTTTGCAAAACAAACCTTTGTAAAACAATTAAAGTCAAGACCTAAATATACATAAAATAATAAGGGAAGAGGAAAAAACGCGCAAACACATTTATATACATGAACAACCAAATGTATAAAATTTGCAAACAAGTGAAAGAAGCAAACAAGAAAACAAAAAGATAAGATCCCTATCTACTGCATTAGGCAAAACCAAACCTATAAAAAGGAGAACGCCACGACTAAGAATGAAAATTTTAATCCGGCATAAACAAAAAATGCCCACACACATATTAACCTAGACATAACAACAAAAATAAATCAGATGATATATAATACAAATAGAAAAATAAACAAATACACAACAAAAATGTATGTAGATATATGATACAATATTAATTATATTATATGTATAAATATATTGTATAGAAAACCAAAACAAATAAAAATATACAAGTGTAGGTATATATATATAAATTTATGTATGAAGTGTATACAAATACCTATACCTATATATAAATGTAAGTAACGGTGTGTATATATATATGTGTGGAGGTTAGGGTTAGGTTTTGTGCGTGATGAGCGAGTGAAGAAGAGGAAGGAGGTGAGGGTGGCAAAGGGAAGGTTAGGGTTAGGTTTTGATGGCAGAGGGAAAAGCTATCGTTGCAAGCTTGACGTTATACCTATTGCAGGGCCAAACATTTTTACAAGCAGCGGAGTGCGGTGGATATGTCAGTGTTTCGAAAGTGTTACGCCATCATCTGCAACAAACAGAATGGCCGCGAATGTCGTAGCAGAAATGGAGGCTGCAGATCGATGGCGTTACGCTTTTGAAACAGGACATATCCACGGCCCCACGCTGCTCCTATTCCTTCGTTGCCCTTTAATGAGAGCAATGCCTTCAACAAATGACCTTCACGCTCATGCGGTGGAATATGTCTCAATCTCAAATTGATGCGTCCAACACTTCAATCTTGTTAAATCAGGTTTTGTTTTGTCAGAAAATTTGCTTAAATTTCTATATTTTAAGACTAGCTGAAAATGTGGTCACTTGCACTAAATTTTCTGACCCTCCATGGAAGGTATGTTGGAGAGGTGGGTTCTTTGCCTTTTTTCGTTTTTGTATATGCATCACACACCCACATTACAACAATGTTCCTATCTAGTATGTTTTACTGTGACTGAATCAGATTTTCAGTTGTTAATATTGATAGCAAACTTGGATGAACCTCTGGAGATCCCTGTGTTGTATGATTAGGTTATGTTGTTGGTCTCTATCACAGGTGATATTTGGATCATGAAAGGTGAAGGTATTCAATTTAGACACCAATGCATGCAACATGTATTAACACAGTGCTTGTTTTGTATGTAGTCCAGGACTGCAGGAATTTTGGTGGACTTCTTAGAGCCATTTTCTGTATATGACAATGTCAGATGGGTGTTATTATCACCCACATTTTATAAATAGCCAATTACGTAATTGTAACTGTTAAAGTTTTAATCATCTAGCACATTCCTACAAAGGTTCAAAAATTTATCCTGGCAAATATTGGTATCATATCAAACATTGTAGTTCTGTCTACTGTTTGCTTTGCAGCTGTGTTTGTGTTTTCTTTTGTTTGTTTTCTGAGACAATGGTTGACACAGTTAGTGGGTTTGTGTTTGAGCCCTAAGTTGGTTGGATCCCTTGCTGGAGAATTTAGCCCCAACCTTTGGACTTGGGTGTCATTATAAGCACGCGTTAGCATTTGAGCCCTAAGCCTACATGTTTTGGTAATCTTTGTCCCAAATCAATAGTCCAATCAGTAAACATTATGTATAAACTTCCTCTAGATTTAAAATTTTAGTAAAAGTTCTTAGCCAATTTGTTGCAAGTTTGCATGGATTCATTGGAATTTTTTAATCATTGTTATCTTATCTATGTAATATATGTTTTGATGATTTTCCAACTAATGAAAAATATGTCTAATATGGGATTTTATATAATCCTCTTTGGATTTAATCCAATTGTAAATTGTACTCAATATTTAGGAACCAGTTACCTTTACAATTGCTTACAATTGTTTCCTTTTGACATTGCTGGTGATTCATCTCACTTGAGTTGCCTTTGTTGACTAGCATAACATTTTTTTGTGTGTGTATTTTGATATAGAAATTTTTGTGGGTATGATAGGTTAGGTTGGAACAAAAGAATGTATGGTGCTAAGCATTTTATCTATTTGCAAGAACTAAAGTGTCTTATCTGAAAATATTCAACATTGTGGTTTGTGCATTTGGATGGATAATCTAGATACTATCTTAGACCTATGTAAATATAGGTCTAAAATGGTAGAAAGGAGAGAAAAAGTCTCCTCGTGAGATTTTGAAGCAATAAAATGTAAAAAGTAAGTTCTATGACAACATCAAGACAATGGTTGCTTCATTTCACTTCACTTCACAGGCTCTTTCATTCCTCGTCTATCCAAATTGCCAAGGCTGACATATTTCTTTAGTTTTGGTGAAGTAAGATTTCTTTATGCTTTTGGATTGGATTTTGAAGAGTTAGTATCTATCACTACTTTATTAGATCAACTTGGTGATACGAGGTAAACATGTTGACCTTTTGATCTTGTGCATGTTGTAGCATAGAAAATACCCTATAATTTACAAGTGTATCTTTTTATTGAACCTTTTCTTGTTTGTAATTTGTAAGATTTTCATTTGGTGAATAAAATGAAAGCCAATGATACCATTCATTATTTCTCATATTTTTAGACTTCAAATCATAAATTATTAGTAGAAACCCAAATTCATGGAAATGCAATCAAGACTTCAATGAAACCATAGCCAACCCCCACTCAATCACACCCTCCTAGGCCTCTAGAAACCATTTCCCCAAATGACACAAACACTTGACACCATTAAAACACAATGGTCACACATCACATTCGCTTTCCAATGCACATCATAAACCAAGATCTCACAAATGCAACATATGGTCTGATGCACTAATAATGGGTCTTAAAGAATGCAACATTAATTCCAATCATGGTCATTCATCCAACAAACATAAAGTGAATCTATCTCAACAATGCAGAACAATATTATTTTAACTACTAGTAGCAATTACTAATATGATCAAATGATATAAGTGTCCATGAGTATCAATATTTTAACTAATAATTCTCAAGACTTATTTTAATTTCATTTAATTAAAATAATTGCAAACAACATGCAAATGAATACAAATTAAACACAACAATTATTTACACTATTTACACTTATGTAGATTTCATTTATAATCTAAACAATTTTATAAATACTATTAAATATAACTATATAAGCAAGGCTAAAAGCCTATAATATTAGAATGCTATAAATATCTTACACTAGTTAGAATCACAAGATACAAAACCCGAAGCTACAATGAAAGAACTTTGTTCTAAGTTTAGCTTGAGAGGAAAGAAATATAGAAAAACAAAACATTTCTATAGATCTAATATCTTCATCAAATCTACCACACTTTTAACCACATGAATATGATAGGATCAGCACAAAATGAATTTGTTGAGAAGGCTTTAGAAGCTACCAACAATGCAAAATGTGAAAGCATAGACAGGGCACATAGACTGATTGGTAGAATGCCTCAAAGAGAGTCATGTGATGGAAAGCAATGATCATAGGATATGCACAAAATAAATTTGTTGAAAAATCTCAAAAGAACCTAGTTTGAAAATATAGAGTTATTGGTTGTGCAACTAATTGTTTTAACAGAGACGAAATGGGTGAGAGGTAGACAGTCACAAAATATTCATATCTCAAAAATGACAAACTGGGTATGACTAATTTTTGGATATGATTTAGATATTCAGGTCATGCACCATATATAAAACAATTAGAAAAACTCAGTTCTTAAAATAAAGTTATGGCTAACGCAACAAATTGCTAAAACAGAGACGAAATGGGTGAGAGGTAGACAGTCACAAAATATTCATATCTCAAAAATGAGAAACTGGGTATCACTAATTTTTTGATACGATTTAGGTATTCAAGTTGTACACCATATTTAAAACAATTAGAGAAACCCAGTTTGTAAAAATAAAGTCATGGCTAACACAGTAGACTACTAAAACAGAGACGAAATGGGTGAGAGGTAGACAGTCAAAAAATATTCATATCTCAAAAATGAAAAACTGGGTATGGCTGATCTTTGGATATGATTTAGATATCCAGGTCGTACACCATATCTCAAAAAATTAAAGAAACCCAGTTTGCAAAAATAAGGTTAGCGCTAACGCAATAGACCGGGTTCAAAAAATGTAGAAGAAAATTCACAAAATATTTCACTAAATCTAATGCAACAATAAATCAGTTTCATATCTCAGTCCATACTTGGAATATTGCTTCAATCACATCTTCACAAATTTCCTAGCTCACATCCATTTTTCCCCAAGTCTGTTCTTCTGGAAACTATGGTTTATGGTGCCAAAAGAAAAATGAAAACTTCCTGAGAGAGAGAGAGAGAGATCCCCAAAACATAAAACATATCCTCCATTTGAAATGCACGCTCCTCCTCAAATTATGTCTTGAGATTTCAAAAATAAAGTTGAGCATGCATAACCACCCCCATAATTTCTTCTAGAAGATTCTCTTTTTTTTACTTTCTTACAATTTGCTATTTTTAACCAAACAATAATATTATTGTTTGTTGTAATGGGACCTTATGTCATCTCCGTTCAACAGTTTCCATTGGGATTAAGGCACGCTTAGACCTGTCAATTCAAGTGGAGTTGATGCCTCATACCTGCAACCTATAGCAACCAAAAAATGGTCGAACATATAGATGTATATATACTCATACAATCAAACACACCGTGAAAGGAAATCGCAGCATAGCAGGGTACTCACGCATGAGTAATGCGACACTGTTCCTCTCACAAACACACGTCAAACAAGTAACCACATCATGCATAATAATTAGTATCTGATTGACTAGATAAGAAACATCATTAGATAATCATGTGATGCACATAATAAGATTGATCAACATAATCAATTAAGTCCATAAAGTTGTCATAACATATTCATAACTTAAGTAAATATCAGTGTTGCAACAAAGATTATCAATAAAACATACTAACTGTCATATGAAACAACATGAGGATAATCAGGAATGTCACCAACATGAATGTAGTATCTACCAACATCATATAACATACAACATCAACTGTCTGACATACCCTAAATATTTCTATTATTTTACCTTCACTTTCATGCTCCTTAGCCAGACCACCTGCACATCCAAGGTGAGAATGGAGGGGCACTACACCCACCTTAAAGTGATCTCTCCTGCTTTCCGGTAGTAATCACATTTAAGGTAAGGTTGAAAACACATGAGGGAACAAGAGCTTTCGCAAAGCCCATGCCCCAAAGTGAGACATGCCTACAATTGCCAAATTATTCCCAACAATCACAATAGAAACACATCAATATCATTTGTTAAGAACCATTAATCAACAATATGCATGTATACGAATGATCACGGAGATCAAAACAAACTTCGGTTAGAGAATCTAAGCTAAAATAACAACCAAATCAATATAGAAATAAGGCAACATGTCTTTCAAACAAACTAAGGCTATACTTACGAATTCGGAACCGAGTATAGCCGTGAGGTTATACTTCAGTTATCTCATAACCGAGTGTAACTACAAGGTGAGACAAAAGAATTCCAAAGTGCATAGCAACATATTTAGAGTATTCCAAAGGTTTGTTACAACAATTTCACAACACAATACATGATCACATCATGACACAAAGTGATTCTACTAGTCAAACGTCAATAAAAAATTATCCCTCTCTTCATATATGGACTAGGTCCATTTTCTTGTTTTCTTGTTTTAGGGATGCACGATCCTTATCAGAAGTGTATATTTGTTGTCATCATCCGTTGACTAATAGAGCCACAAATACAACAGAATAATGAAATCATGAAAAATGAGAGAGGAGACAAAAGTGACATAGGACCACAACGTGGAAGGATGCCCCCAAATCACCCTCCACAACATTATGCCCCCAAGGCACCACAAACAACAATTGCAACAAGAGAAGTGTACAAGAATAGAGAAACAAATAGAAGGAATGTCACAGCGTACATGGTCCCCTTGTATCCTTCACCTTACAAGAGTATCAAGGGTCATCCAAGGAGACCTAAACAAACATTTAACACCACACATGAGAACACAACACAACAACATATATATACCAAAGAGGAGGCCAAACTTGCAAGCATCTTGGAGAGTTGCTCCATCAAATGTGGTGGAATGGGTGAGAAATTCATACCTGCAGTCGCGTGGTGCTTGATTCACAAGATTTTGTATGTTTGAAATCTTTTGATGCCTGTGGGGAGGTGAATCATTACCTTTTTCGATAGACTTTGATGACTCGTGTATTGTTCTTTTTCTTTCTTTGTTTAAGCATTCTCCTACATGGATAACTTTTTCAGGGTTATCCTTCTCCATCAAGACGTCAACAATCTTTTTATTAAGTAAAGTACTGCGGTCAAGGAGATTAGAGGAGGATGATGATTTCGTCGGATCTTTGTTAGATGCCAAGGTATCATTTGATGAATAAGTGTTTCTCTCAAAATATGCTTCTACATTTAAACAATAGGAAAAACCACGATTGTAATGATAACGGGGCGAATTGTCATAAGCTCCCATGAATTCGGCTAATGTTTCATATGTTGAAAAAGTATCTAATGGGACATTTCCTAGTGGACAGTCTATGTCTATCATCTCAGGATATATTGAATTGATTGTTGGACTTGTTGATATTGTGTTAACATTAAGAGTAGGATGATGGTAAGCTTTGGTAGGCTTCAAAGGATAGTATCCAATACTAGCTGAAGAGCTATGTGTAACAACTTCTAAGGGTACTTTGATTCCTTGTTGTTTTATGCCACAACCATTACCTACGTAGTTACAATTTTTGTAAAGGATTTGAAATCCATGACCATAGAGAGACACCATCTCTTTATAAGAAGGCGAGGCCTCATATGTCTCATATTTTGTAGTGTAAATAAGAGTATTGTCTTTATTTGTTACTAAAGAGACTTTAGGTTCCTTAGTATTTCCAAAGATTTTTTGGATGAGATCGAGGCAACTTTTGATGTTTCAGGGTTAGCAAGTTTATATTACCCCATAAAGCCATGAGTAAAATCTAATGAACCCCAATCGTCACCAAGAAGTGCATTCGATGGTGATTTAGAATCTTGCACAACATTATCTGTGGCAAGATGTATTTATGAATCAACTTTTAAGTTATCGAGAGGTTTCTAAATGATAGCTTATTTTTGCACCTCAGCTTGTAAAAAACTTTCCAGATTCGGGTCCACTTCAATGGTTTGAAGTTTATTTGCACAAATAAACTTTATTGATCAATGAAGGGTAGACGAAACTACCCCCATGGCATGAATCCATAGTCTACCAAGAATGATATTATATGAAAGCGCACTCGGCATGACATGGATAAGGGTAGATAATGTCATAGATCTAGCCTTTACAATTAAAGTTATGGTACCCAGTGATTGTCTACTAATGTTATCAAAGCCACGAATGTTAAGTTTATCTGATTTTATTAAAGATGTGTGAATCTTGATTTTATGTAGCAAATCAATGCCACGAACATTGAGACCCGATCCATTGTCAATCATAGTTCACTTTATCAACTTTTTATTTATTATGACAAGATTACAAGAGGGTCATATTGGTTTTGAACTTCAATTGATGGTAATTCGTGTTGTTGAAACAAAATATCTATTTTTGTTGCATGCATATAGTCTAACAGAGTTGTTACATCATTTGGCTTAACAACAGGTGGTACAATCACCTTTCGTAAAGCTTCTTGGAGCATTATGTGGTATGAAAGAGATGTTTGTATGAGTTCCCATAGAGAGATCTTAGCGGGAGTAGCACAAAGCTGCTTAACAAGGTCATAATCTCGACCAACATTATGAGTAAGACAAGGTGGTTAAGGAAGCATAGGTTGAGAAGTTGGTAAAGTGATCGAAATGTTTGACTGTTGTTTACTTTGTTTATTATTTCATGTATTGTATGTGTGAGCAACCACATTGTAGTTGGGTTGTTGTGACACATTTTGATACACTTTGATTTTGACTTGTTATATGCTTAGCGTAGTTATAAATGTAACGAAGAGGTTGAGAAGAATTCAGAAGATCTCTTATAGTGAGCACCGGTTTCATTTTTTCTTGAGGCACATGCGAGAATGCAGGTGGACAACTATTTTCAGTTTCACAGGGTGTTCTTGAGATCTTGGAACATAAATTGTGTTTACTAATCTTTGAAGGAACGGTGGTTTTGGAGTCGCAGTGGAATGTTCCATAGAGATAAATTCATAAAGGGCTTCATCTAGCATATCAGAATCATCACTACTAAATGACTCATCATATGCATGAAAGTTTTGTAAAAAGAGATCAAACATTGTGACATATTCTACTTTATCCAAGGCTTGAAATTCACAATGTCCAATTGTAAAAAGTATGAATTTTGGAATCAAGGATGTGAAATGATGCAAGATTACTATGAAAAATCAAATTTCATGAATGTTTGATGCAACTAATGCATGAGAATTTTTAAAACCCTAATGCAAAATTTTACCAAAATGCAAGCTTTTTGAAGGCCTAAATATGCACCTTTTTCAAAATTATGCAAGATTTTCAAATGAATATTGATAAATATGTAATAAATCAATGCAAGATCTTATTTGAATAGTCAATAAGATGTAAATGCTTGAAGCTACTTGTTCACAAAAATGTTTAGTATGAAAAAGGATAATGACAATAACTAGAATATGAACTAGATCAAACTCTTTTCAATATAACATTCAAGGAAAAGGTTGAGCCAAATCACTACCAAATGAAGGAGAACTTAGCTACTAACCTTGAACTCCTATATATCCTGAAACTGTCTTCAAATCCTGAAACCTTGATCTGTATTTAGTCTTCCTATAGCTCTGTATTTTCTAAATCTCACTCCTGTAACCTGCACATAAGAAGATAAAAGAGGGTTTGGGGGTTATGGTGTTTAGGGGCTTGCCTCGGTCAAATCCCAGAATAGCATTCAAGCTTCCCAACACCATTTGATTAATAGAGAGTGCTTACCCTCATGGGGCATAGGATGAAAACAATGATAATGTGATGATTGAAATGATGAGAAACAAACAATGATATCACCTATGTGATGCGCCCTTAGAATGATGAAGATCCTTCAACTCCTAAGGAAGGATAGATGATAGCTTCATATCTGCAACAACACACAAATATGCTCTATAATCACAATGACTACTCTTGATGCTCTTTACTTCAAATTTTCAAGTTGGCTATCTCCATCTAGGTTAATAATGAACTCAAAAACACACTTATATATGCTCTCCCCCTTACAATTGACAATTCAAACCAAAAGAGGCAACAAGGAGAAACCTCTAGAGAGGTGTAAGGCCGACATACATTTGAATTTGATCCAACCTAAAGGGAGGGACCTGGGCAGTACCACCTTGGTCCTTCAACCCTGTTTATGTCTAGGATAAGCAAAATCAAGTGGTCCACATTCAAATTCCATCTTGATGTCGGGCAATTCTGCATCGGGAGAAACATTTTGAATATATAATGCAATTAAGGGACCTAGGAGCCAAACAAGGAGGTAAAAAGACATGTGGGCACTTTTTACTCCCTAACAAGTCCAAGGGTCTTATTTGGAAACTTTTCATTCTAGGTCTTATGGGTCTTACCATGGGTTATCCTCTAATTTACTCCTTGATTGGCTACCAAATCTACTAATAAGTTCCCCTTTCTTTTCTTCTAATATGATCAAAAGAGATATCTTTAAAAAATTTCACTAGTTCCTTAGCCTCTAAAAGAAGAGTATCCAACATACATGAGATGTAACTTTGCTTCTTCATATAATTAATAATGATCTCATAATCTCCCTCCACTCTAAGATGCTTCCAATTCTATTTCATAGTTGTCCTGAGGCCCCACAGCATGGCCCTTTCCTAAACCACATTGTACATGAAAGGAAAAAAGAATATAACTTTGCTCATGCTCTTTCTAGGAAGCCTACTCTATTTCTACTTCTACTAGTTCTACTGATTAGAAGATCTCTATTATGGCAGAATAAGTTAAAAATGCATTTTCTACTGCTCTCTTAGATGGGGATGTGAGACAAGATTGATTTGTAGTAGCATATGGTCTCATTCTCTATAAAAATAGAATCTTCCTAGTTCTTGAATCCTGAATGAAGGAGAAGATTTTAAGGGGTTTTCATGATGCATCGTTAGAAAAACACATAAGATTATACAAGATCTATAGGAAAATTAGGGAAAGGTTTTCATGGAAGGGCCTAAAGAAGGATGTTCTCAATCACTTTATGGAGGGGCTAACTATGTATGCACAATTCTTTTTCATTCCTTCATATTTCAAAGCACATTGGGTGGTAGATTTCTTATTCAGAGATGTTTAGGCCAATGGATTACATAAAAATATCGTTAGTGATAAAGATAGTAGATTTTTTAGATCCTTTTTGTAAGAATTATTTTATTTGGCTGGGATAAAACTCACTCTTTCCACAAGCTATCATCGACAAATAGATGGACAAGTAGAAATAGTGAATAATTAGGTTGAAGGCTACTTGAGAAACTATGATACAACACTACCCACCACATGTCCATCAGTATATCTCCATCCATTGTATTTTATGGTTATGATGCATTAACCTTCACTAATTCAATATTCATAGATATCCCGATTCAATAGATAGTGACTTAGTGAAGTATAATTATGACATATTGAGATCACTCAAAGAACACCTCCAACAAGTTCAGAATCAACAAAAAAATATATGCAAATCAAAACTGCATAGATAGGTCATTTAAAGTGGGAGATATGACCTTCCTCTAAGATTGCAAACCTTATATGCAAACCCCCATCAAAATTAGTGGAATTGAAAATCTCAAACAACGCTTCGATTTCCCTTACAAGATCTTGAGAAGAGCTGGTGAAGTTGCATCTGAGTTGAATTACTAGAATATAGTAGGATTCATAATTTTGTCCATGTGTCTCACCTCACGAGATCCCTTGGACAACATATCACACTACTGGTGGATTTTCCACCATTGGATGATGACCCTACCATCATAGAAATCACAAGAGCATCATCCAATATTCAAAAGAGAGTAGACAATAAGGTGGTAGGGAAAATCACACAGGCCCTATTGAATCCCCATGATCACATTTGCACTTATTACATTTATCGAACTTAGCAAGGGAGAGGGATTTCAACTAAATCTTCCACATCAAACATCCTCATAATAAATAGAATCATCAACCTTGGCATAAAGAGAAAGTTTGACCTTAAGTACCTTTGCTATCATTCAAGCCTCTGTGCATGCAACTTGTTGTTCCTTCAGTATGTGAAAATACTCGAGGTAGCAATTGAAGAAAGACAAGTCATGCAAATTTTGGAAATATTGATAGAAATATGAAGAAATATTTCCCCACACATTTACTAATCTAGATGATGAAAATTCAATTAAAAGAAGGTACAAAACCAAAGAGTAAAAGATCATATGTATTAAACCCTAACATGAAAACAAGAGTCAAAGCAAAGTTGGATGATATGTTGCAACTGATATAATCAAGTACATAGAAGATGCTAAATGGATTGGCCCTATGGTTGTGCAACATAAGAAAAAAGTGAGATGAGGATTTGCATTGACTTTAGGGAACTAAATAAGGCTTGTATCCATGATTCCATAGATTTCTTAGTCTTATGGATGTCATTAAAAGCTTTCATTTTATTTCATTTCAATTGAAGGGCTCCTTCACCTTTTCATACACATGTCCCCATGTTCTCTCCATTAGTTTCTCTATAACCATTGCTTTATTTTCTCTTATATTGTCCTTAGTAATATTTGGGCATTATACTCATGGGATCAACCCTGCAATTATAGACTTGGCCCTTTCATATTCAAATTTTGGCCAACTTCTACCTATTCAATTACACAATATTCAATTTGCTAATGTATGAATCCCAACATTTCAAAAAAAACCAAAATATGAATCACCTAAGAAGGTTCGAAGTTTAAAATACACATTGGGTTATGACTTGCACGTGTGACACCATTCAAAAATTGATTTATATTCACTCCTTTGAGCCACCAAGTCTAGGGCCTAAGTGTGAGAATATTCACTATTTTTGTATCCTCATGCTTGGAGACATGTCAATAAATAAAAGTTGATTACATATAAATTCCCATTGTTTATAGCATAGACTGGAATTAGTTTTGAATTTAAAATATCATTAACACTTGTAAGGAGTGGGTTCATGTGCAAGTTGAAACACACACTGTGTATTTCAACCTGTAATTTTCTTCATCAACATTCTACTATGTAAAGTATTTGTTCTTTTAATGTACAAATCCTAACATTTAAGAGAGAAAAATATGAACAACAACAATGATAAGGGTGAAAGCAAGAAGATGAGTATAGACTTCGTGGAAGTGTTCTGCATATGGAAAATTTCGTTTAGAACGAGAGCTCGAGCCTAAACGGGTGCCCATTTAGAAACGGGCACCCATTATGAAATGGATGCTAGTAAATGGAATGGGTACGTACCCATTTGAAAACAGGTACTCATTTTTGAAAAGTATATATATTTTTTTAAAAATAGGCATGTGGCTTCATTTTAACAGCCATAGGCCGTGAAACAGTAGGAGAGGAGATACCAAGAATGGGTACCCACATCACCTGACCCCACCGCCTACCTCCAAAACCTCCTCACCTCCTCTAGATCGGCTATCAGCTATCCCAAGTTGGTTGCCCATAATTTTCTATTGTTTTTCATTGTTTTTTGTTTTTTTTTGTTGCTTTTTATTATTTTTCACAATCTTAAATTATAAATGTTAAACCCTAAACTAAAAACACTAAACCCTAATTCATAAACTGTAAACCCTAATTCATAAACACTAAACCCTATTTCATAAACTACCTAGGTCTTATAGAACTTCTAGGGTTTCTTTTATATAAGCTTAACAATAAATCTTTAGCAATGATATTTCAAAATCATTTGAAATTTCTATATAGACCTCAAGAACTACTTATACACTATAGCCATGTTCTTAGTCTTCATGGATTTCAATGTTCATGATGAGTCACATAGTCCTAAAACCATTTGTAAAACTCTTTTCATGAGGGCTTAGAACATACAAACACCTTCTATATATTAAATTTGATGGACACTTGTATAAGAATATAAAATTTAGACAATTGTCATAGGTTAGTCCTATGGGTTAAAGAGTCAGGGAGCTATGAGAATGCCCACATTCATATGACATAAGGTATAATAGAAACTTATCAAGTTTTAAGGATTGTCATACCTACCACTAAGAATGTCAAAGTTACCCTAGGAAAACAACTAACTCATATCACTTCATAACATTTTATCAAGTTTAAGGATTGTCATAACAACCACTAAGAATGTCAAATTTACCCTAGGAAAACAACTAACTCATGTCACTTGATAACCTAGAGGGTTGTTATCTAAGGTCAATTAGGATCACTTAACAAATGTCAAGACCCAAATCATCTAATAGGATTGTCATTAGGATGGGGAACAAAGAAGATAGTCATAACATGATAATGTAGTTACCAAGGTCCTAACAAAGTTCATTGCACCATAATCTAAATCTTAACACTGCCTCAACATTTATATGACCTAGAAGGACTGTCACATCTAGCAAATCTAATCTCTTGTCCTTGCTATGGACTATTATGCATGATCATCCAAAGTGGTTGTCACTAGAAGAACAGGACCATAGGACTACCACAATAAGGATATAGTTGTGTTGCTCACAACAAGAGAGGACAATCATCCAAAACTAAGAAGAGAAGAAAATTAACAATTAAGAGACTATCATTAACGGTTGTCATGAGCATGTTAATGGACAATTAGTTTTCATATTAGTCATAACACTATCCTATTATTTACACAAAAGAAGATATAGCAATGAGAGGATAGTCATTGGAAAACCTATCTCAGTCCTAGAGTCAAGCACAGTCCCATCACACCACTAGATCTACCCCTTCCAAGGGACAAGCATTTCAACTATACAATCGAAAGAAAATGATATGTATCCTACAAACACAATCATTTGGTCATGTTGTAATCCTCTCTCCAAACTATGCAGGATCAGAATGGTGTTTGGATGAGCTCCACTTGGTGTCTGGTAGGTGAAATCAGCAGGTGAGACTACTCCTTAGACAGTGCAAGACGACTGAACGGATCTCACCCATTCATTTTATTCCTTGTTTTTCTCACTCTTTCACCATTTCTTCACATGCGTTGTTCTCCTTCCAGCTATTTTTTTGGTGGGTACTCTCCTGAGGTGCCAAAATGGCTAGAAATGTTGTCTCGTGCCATAAAAAAATCACGCTAGAAAATTTTCTAAACTCGTCGGTTGTTCTCACGCCGGGGAAAATACCGTGTCAGAAAAATAAATATAGGGAATGTAATTTTTTGGTATGTGTTTTGGAACACAAAAGAGAGTGATATATTTTGCAAAGCCCCATTAAGAATGTTTTGAGAATTTTGTACTGCAGTATTGTATTGGTACATTCTCCTTATTAAAAACTCCCTTAATATTATCACCTAAAATTTTGAATTTGGATTAGTTACTTTCCACCTACATTAAATGTTATCAATAACTATGTAATAGAACTAATAGCATTTAAAATCATTTTAGACGTGCAAATGATGATTAATTATCACCTTTGCAATTAGAAGTGTTTATGTTGAAACTAGAGTTTGCAACACTCATAGCCTTATAGCAACTAAAAAGGTTTCACAAAACAAAGAGAACTAGAGACAACTAAAATCATTATCATAAATAAAACATAAATTAAAATAAAATAAAAACATTAATATATCATCACCATGAATGGTCATGTCCTTTGTGAGAACTCCAATTCCTTTTGAGAGATGAGTATCACAATTCATTGAAGTCTTGATTGTATTTCCATGAATTTGGGTTTCTACTAATAATTTATGATTCGAAGTCTAAAAATATGAGAAATAATGAATTGTATCATTGGCTTTCATTTTATTCACCAAATGAAAATCTTACAAATTACAAACAAGAAAAGGTTCAATAAAAGACACACTTGCAAATTATAGGGTATTTTCTATGCTACAGCATGCACAAAACCAAAAGGTCAACATGTATACCTCGTGTCACCAAGTTGATCTAATAAAGTAGTGATAGATACTAACTCTTCAAAATCCAATCCAAAAGCATAAAGAAATCTTGCTTCACCAAAACTAAAGAAATACGTCAGCCTTGGCAATTCAGATAAAGACAAGAGGAATGAAAGAGCCTCTAAAGTGAAGTGAAATGAAGCAACCATTGCCTTGAAGTTGTCATAGAACTTAGTTTTTACATTTTATTGCTTCGCAATTTCCCGAGGAGACTTTTTCTCTCCTTTCTATCATTTTAGACCTATATTTACATGGGTCTAAGATACTGTCTAGATTATCAATCCAAATGCACAAACCACAATGTTGAATATTTTCAGATAAGACACTCTAGTTCTTGCAAATAGATAAAATGCTTATCACCATACATTCTTGTGTTCCAACCTAACCTATTATACCTACAAAAATCTCTATATCAAAAAACACACAAAAAAAAAATGTTATGCTAGTCAACAAAGGCAACTCAAGTGAGATGAATCACGAGCAATATCAAAGGGAAACAATTGTAAGCAATTGTAAAGGTGACTGGTTCCTAAATATTGATACAATTTACACTTGGACCTTTGGATTATATAAAATCAAATATTAGACATAATTTTCATTAGTTGGAAAATCATCAAAACATGTATTACGTAGATAATGTAACAATGATTAAAAAAAATCCAATCAATCCATGCGAGCTTCAACAAATTGGCTCAAAACTTTTACTGAAATTTTAAATTTAAAGGAAGTTTATACATAATGTTTACTGATTGGGCTATTGATTTGGGACAAAGATTACCAAAACAATCCCTATTTAGGGATGAAGAGACCCTAAACTTTCCCGTGGCCAGAACCCATATTGAAGTTGTAGGTTAAGATTCTTTAAGAACTGAATTGAGCATAGAGTGGTATGCCATCTACTTAATATTTTGAAAATGTAGGCTTAGGGCTCAAATGCTAACCCGTGCTTATAATGACACCCAAATCCAAAGGTTGGGGTTATATTCTCCAGCAAGGGATCCAACCAACTTAGGGCTCAAACACAAACCCACTGACTGTGTCAACCATCGTCTCGGAAAACAAACAAAAGAAAACACAAACACAGCTGCAAAGCAAACAGTAGACAGAACTACAATGTTCTATATGATATGAATATTTGCCAGGATAAATTTTTGAACCTTGGTAGGAATGTGCTAGATGATTAAAACTTTAACAGTCACAATTACGTAATTGGCTATTTATAAAATATGGGTGATAATAACACCCATCTGACATTGTCATATACAGAAGATGGCTCTAAGAAGTCCACCAAAATTCCTGCAGTTCTAGACTACATACAAAACAAGCACCGTGTTAATACATGTTGCATGCATTGCAGTCAAAATTGAATACCTTCATCTTTCATGATCCAAATATTACCTGTGATAGAGAGACCAACAACATAACCAAATCATACAACACAGGGACCTCCAGAGGTTCATCCAAGTTGGCTATCAATATCAACTACTGAAAATCTGATTCAGTCACAGTAAAATATACTTGATAGGAACATTGTTGTAATGTGGGTGTGCGATGCATATACAAAAACGAGGAAAGGCAAAGAACCCACGTCTCCAACCTCCCTTCCATGGAGGGTCAGAAAATTTAGTGCAAGTGACCACATTTTTAGCTAGTCTTAAAATATAGAAATTTAAGCAAATTTTCTGACAAAACAAAACCTGATTTAACAAGATTGAAATGTCGGACGCATGAGTTTGAGATTGAGACATATTCCACCGCATGAGCGTGAAGGTCATTTGTTGAAGGCATTGCTCTCATTAAAGGGCAACGAAGGAATAGGAGCAGCGTGGGGCCGTGGATATGTTGTGTTTCAAAACCGTAACGCCATCGATCTGCAGCCTCCATTTCTGCTACGACATTCGCGGCCATTCTGTTTGTTGCAGATGATGGCGAAACACTTTCAAAACACTGACATATCCACCGCACTCCGCTGCTTGTAAAAATGTTTGGCCCTGCAATAGGTATAACATCAAGTTTGCAACGATAGCTTTTCCCTCTGCCATCAAAACCTAACCCTAATGCTACCGTCCCCTCCTTCCTCTTTTCCACTCGCTCATCACGCACAAAACCTAACCCTAACCTCCACATATATATATACACACGTGGACACACTTAATAAATTTGTATTTTTTTATTTGTTTTGGTTTTCTATGCGATATATGTATACATATAATATAATTAATATTGTATCATACATCTACATACATTTTTGTTGTGTATTTGTTTATTTTTCTGTTTGTTGTTTTCTTTTCTTTTTGTAGGGTGCACTCCTCTCACACACATATGTATATCTATATATATTTATGTATTGGTTCTTTATAGACTTAATACTTATATTAATAAATACTAGTATAGGTGTGTATTTTTAGTTTCTGCCAAAGACACTATAGGCGAGGCCTGTTCCTAACTAGGTATTAATAATTCTTGAGAACTAAATATATTTTTCTATTTAAAAAATATTTACCTATTGCTATTGTATAGATGCAAATATTTTAACAAAACATATTTGAAAAATTATTTTTATTCAATCTAATTGGCAGAAAACTTTCACCCGATAAGGGCAATTATTGCGGATCATTAACGTTTAAATTATAAAGTTTTGTATGAATACTGGAAATAATTTCATGCATTACTTTCATTTTCTCAAAAATTGTGCAAATATAACATATGCGTTAAACTCCTTAGGCAACCATTCTTCATATTTTTTTATGTTCTTGATACCCAAACATTGCAGAATCTAAGGCCATGACTATTTTCAAATGAATTTGTTTTGTTTATAGGCTGCTATTCCACTTGAAGTTGTGCAAATATTGTTGGCAAAAAAGTCAGTGTCCCCCTTCGGGATTCGTGACATGGCTTAACCGCCTCCCGTTGGTCTTTATCTGGGATGGTAGCGGTTTCCTAAGAGGTGCGCCTTTTGGGAGAAACGGCCAGCTCAACTCCCTACAAGTGGTATCAGAGCCGGGTCACGGGTTCGAATCCCCTCGGGTAACGCTGAGGGGGGGATTGTTGGCAAAATAGTCAGCATCCATGTCTTAACCGCCTTGTAGCAGTTTCCTGGAGAAACGGCCAGATGCAATAAAGTTAGGTCTGAAACGAAAAAACCCATGGAGCTTGACCAAATAAGAGGAAAAAAGTATGCTCATATCTGTCATTACGTTATCGGACTTCATGCCTATAATACTTATTTTTTCTTCTATTTTACTTAATGGAATTCTAATTCTAGCTATTCTTCCATGCATAGAAGGATTTTCCTTTCATGTTTCCTTTAGATTCTAATGGGATGAGAATATTATTTTTTGGCCTCTGCCTATGTTTCTACCAAACTTTGTATGTATCATATTGTTTTCTGGAAACACATTTCTTATTGGTGTTTATTCCATTTCTAAAGTGTTTTCTGGATGTTTTCTCTAGCTCTGCGATGAGCTAAAAGGAACTATTACCATTAACAAAACTGATAATATACACATCATTTTGTTTTATGGATATCTTTATATTTTTTTAATTTTCTCCGACACTCAATAGTAATTCAAGTTGGCTTTTTGCTATTCTTGTTGAATGCAAAAATCTAGTAAGCCAAGCTAGCAACTCTATTTGCAGAAATGGTCTATATTTTGAAGCTATTTTATCATTCTAGTATTTCTTTTAGAGGCATTTTTAAAAAGATCGTGAAATTTCTATTAGTTAAATCTAAGCCAACTATTTTTTGACGTTTATTTAAAAATTTACCCTAACGTAACTATTGTTAATATGTCCATAAAATGTACAACCTTTTAAAATTTATTTAAAATTAGATTTTTCTTTTACCCTAACCTATAATGCACAATCTAAATAGCTAATATTTTCACATTTACTTTAAACTTAAGTTTTACCCTAACCTGTAATGCACAAACTGAATAGCTAATTTATTCAAATTTCTTTTCGAGTTACATCTTTAAACCTAGTAACATAAATATGGTTGAATTATGAATAAAATGCAAAATTGAAACCACTATCTATTTCACATTTACTTAAAAATTTTACCCTAAGGCCCATATTTCTAAATTGCCAATAAAATGAACAAATTGTAGAGATGATATTTTAACATTTACCTTTAAATTTTTGTTCTAAATTTTTATCTTCCAAGTAAATATTATTAAATTATCCATAAAATGCAAAATCTAAACCACTATGTATTTCTCATTTACATTAAAATTTTACCTTACTATAAATATTCCCAGATTTTCATCAATAAAATTTTACCCAAATATAAATATTTCAAAAATTTCAATAAAATACACAAACTAAATAGATAATCTTTTCACATTTACTTTTAATTATAATTTTAATCCCAAAAAATAAATTTAATTAAATTATTAACAAAATGCAGAACCTAAACCACTGTTTTTTTAATTATCTATAAAATGTACAACTTGAACATCTGATCTTTAAGCTTTACTTTAAAATTACAGTTTTATCCCTAACATAAAAACACGTTAAACTTTTTTCATATTTTCTTTTTCATCTTACCCTAACACAAATATTGTTAAATTAACCATAAAATGCACAATCTAAACATATTTATTTAAAAATTTCCAAAACTATAATTTGAGTCATTTTGTGAAAATTATGGTATTAAGGTGCAAAGAACAGTTCCTTATACTCTTCAACAAAATGGGGGGATGAACAAATGAATAGAACTATTTTAGAAATGGGGTTTGGTTGTTTCTTGTGCTGCATATATTGTGAATAGAATTCCCACTAAAGCCCTCCCAAATATCACCCCTGAAGAAGCTTGGAGTGGTAGAAAGCCCCACATTAGGTATTTTAAAGTATTTGGATGCATTGCTTGGGCACACGTTCCTGATGAAAAGAGGAAAAAGTTAGAACCAAAAAGTCATAAGTGTTTGTTTGTGGGTTATAGTGAAGAATCAAAGGCTTATAGGTTATATGATTTGACAACAAGAAAGGTCTTTGTTAGTAGAGATGTAAAGTTTGATGAGCTTTCGCAACTTATTCCCACTTCCTCTCACTCTACAATAGCAAATGTTTCTAATTTTTCAGATATTTTAGAAAGAAATGAAGCCAATATTGATGAGGATGAAGTGAGCACTACTGATGATGATAATACTATTGAAAATGAAACTACTAATGCTTGTAATCAGCCATTTTTTGCAGGTAGTGATGATGAAGAAGGTGACATTTCAGCTAGACAAAAGACAAGGAGTGTTGAAGAAATATATAGACAAGGCTCAAAGATCCAAGGAGGGAATGGTAGTGCTCTCATGGCCAAAGTATTACAAGTAAATAACCCAATCTCATATGAGCAAGCTAGATGAAAGGAAGAATGGGAGAAATCCATAAAAGAGGAATATGATGCATTGATAGAGAATAACACTTGGGAACTTGTACCCCGTCCCCAAGGTAAGAATGTTATTGGTTGCAAATGGGTTTACAAAACAAAATTTAAATCAGATGGTGCTATAGAAAAATTCAAGGCTAGATTGGTTGCTAAGGGGATCAATCAAAAAGAGGGTGTTGATTATGAAGAAACATTTTCTCCTGTCATTGAAGTGAATATAGTTAGAATTATTCTTTCTTTGGCTACAATTCTTGGGTGACATATTCATCAAATGGATGTCAAAAAAACTTTCTCAAATGGAGATTTATATGAAGAAATATATATGGATCAACCACCAGGTTTTGTAGATCAGCAACATCCTAATCTTGTTTGCAGATTATAGAAGTCACTTAATAGTCTTAAACAAGTGCCACGAGCATGGAACGAGAAGATTGACAGGTATTTTCAGCTTCATGTGTTTAAGAGATGTAAGTCAGATCCAAATCTTTATGTGAAAAAGGTTCAAGATGATATTCTTCTTGTTGCAATTTATGTAGATGATTTACTCATTGCTGGACTGAATATTGCATTAATCAATGATTTAAAAACAGATCTTAAGAGGACATTTCATATGAGTGATTTGGGTGAACTAAACTATTTTCTTGGATTACAAGTTTGTAGATTACATGATGGATTGTTCATCTCACAATCAAAATATGCTCTGGACCTTTTAGAAAAGTTTAACATGCTTGAATGCAAGCCAGCATCTACCTCATTTCAATTCAGAGTCAAGCTTACTAATGCAACACAATGCTTAGCATATAAGAAGGAAGATGCCAAGGCGAGGAGGATGATTCTTAATGGTGTTAAGGATCATATTCTTTCACATATTGTAGAGTTATATACAGAGAAGACAATGTGGGACGCCATTCTAAATCTGTACCAGAATGCTACCATTAACCGGAAGCTGATTCTTAGAGAAAAGTTAAGGAATACCCCGATGAACAAGGGAGAAGACGTTACAATTTACCTCACCAGGCTTAGACTTGTTAAGGATGAGTTGACAGCTATTCGAGATAAACCAAATGATGACAAGCTAGTACGAATAGCCCTGAATGGGTTTACTAAGTAGTGGGATGTCTTTGTTCAAGTTATTAATGGACGAGACACCTTACTGAGTTGGGATCGACTATGGAGTGACTTCACTTAGGAGAAGCTTAGACTAAGTCTTGTCAGTGGAACTAGCAGCAATAGTTAGAAAAGTGATTTGGAATAGGAAAATGTTACGCTAGCAGGAAAAGTGAAAGTGAAGAAGGGGTCTGGCAAAGGATCAAATCCAAAAAGTGAGAAGAAGAAGGACTTATCTAAGATCAAATGCTATGGCTGTCACGAGTTTGGCCACTATGTTAGTGATTGCCCACAAAGGAAGAAAAATGAAAAGAAATGGAAGAAGCAGACGGCAACTTCAGCAAATGTAGATGAGCTTTCTAGTAGAATGGAGGATGAGTTTGTGCTCATAGCTTGCCTAACTAGCTCAACCTCACAGGGTGTTTGGTATATAGACAGTGGGGCATCATTTCATATGACAGGAGTTAGGGAGTACTTCTCCAGCTACAAGGAGGAGAAAATCAAATTCCAGATTCAGATGGGGAACTAGTCCAAGTGCAATCCAGTTGGGAGAAGGACTGTTCTATTTCAGAGGGAGAATGGCAAGCCTATTTCCATTCATGATGTGTTAAATGTGCCAGGCTTGGGCATGAATCTAATTTCCATATCTATCCTTCAGGATAAAGGCTACAATGTACTCTTTAGAGGGGCGCATGTGTTAATCAAGCATAAGGATTGGAAATCACCCATAGCTATTGGAGTTAGCAGCGGCCAACTTTATAGGTTGCAATTTGATACTCCTAATGCACTAGTGAGTAGCAGTAATCCTAGAGATCAAGAAGAGCTATGGCATAGGAGGATGGGCCATATACATCATAGAGCATTTAAATTGCTTCATGAGATAGTGACAGGTGTTCCAGAGGTGAGCACAGAGCATGATGATGTATGTCAGGGATGTGTGTTGGGGAAGTTTGCGAAAGCAGCTTTTCCAAGGAGTGACACCAGATCCAAGGGGGTTCTTGATCTAGTAAATACAGATATATGTGGACCAATGTCAATGAAGTCTCTCAAAGGATACGAGTACTCTGTTACTTTTAATGATGATTTCTCCAAGAAGACCTAAATATACTTCTTGAAGACCAAGGATGAGGTCTTCAGTCACTTCCAGGAGTTCAAAGCTCTTGTGGAGAATTCGACAGGTAGGAAGGCAAAGGTTCTTCAGTCAGACAATGGAGGTGAGTACAAAGGGAAAGAGTTCCAAGAGTTCTGTACCAGGGAAGGAATCAAGAGAGAGTGGATTGTTCCTTACAACCCACAGTAGAATGGGGTTGCTGAGAGGGAGAATTATTCTCTATCAGAGGTAGCAAGGGCTATGTTGTATGACCAAGATATGCCACATTACTTATGGGCAGAGGCATGCAGTACATCAGTATACATATAGAACAGGGTTCCACATAAGGTATTAGGCAAGATGACACCAGAGGAGGCATTCTCAAGGAAGAAGCTAGATGTCAGTCACTTCAGGATATTTGGGAGTTTGGCATTTTGTCACATTCCAGGGCCTACACATTCCAAGTTAGATCAGATTGCAGAGAGAGGGTACTTTGTGGGGTACAGTGAGACCTCAAAGGCATATCAATTATTTATTCTAGGGACTAGGAGGATTATAGTTAGGCATGATGTCAAATTCATGGAGGACAAGGCATATAGGAGGTCCAGAGATTTGCCAGCAGATGATCAGAATGAGCAGCCAAAAGAAGCTCCAAGGATTGTTCAACCAAAACAGGGGCAGCGAAGCACCAGTACATTTACTAGTACAAGCACAGGCTTAGGTGTTGAGAGTTCACAGAGTATGGAGCAATAGATACAACAAATCCAAGAGATGTATCAAGAAGATATGGAGTTTGATATTTCATCCTCTATAGTTGACAGGAGGAACCATGAGGTTTAATAGACACATAGGGATACTCAAGAGTTTGTGGGAGCTCCTAGGATGAGTAGTAGACAGCAGAAACAACCAGACATGTATAATGACTGTGGCATTGGTTATTAAGTTGGTAGATAACGAGCCTTCCAACTATCAGGAGACTATACAGTAACAGGTGTGGCAAGATGTGATTGTTGAGGAATATACCTCAATAGTGCAGAACGATGTGTGGGAGGTTGTACCTAGACCAACAGATAGGGCAGTGGTTGGATCACATTGGATCTATAAGATTAAGCACGGTGCAGATGGTAGCATCAAGAAATACAAGACAAGGTTCGTGGCCAAGGGATTCTCTCAGAAGGAGGGAATAGACTATGAGAAGACATTCACTCCAGTGGCCAAGTATACTTCTATACGAGCCATAATCTCACTTGCAGCACATATGGGATGGCAGATCCATCAAATGGATGTCAAGACGGCATTTCTTAATGGTGAATTGGTAGAGGAGGTATACATAGAATAACCAGAGGGCTTTGTAACACACAGCAGTGAAACCCATGTGTGCAAATTGAAGAGAGCTTTGATGGAGTAAAGTAGGCTCCCAGGGCATGGTATGAGCGCATTGATAGATACTGCATTGAAATCTTGAAGAGGTTTGAGATGCAGGATTGCAGAGCCATGTCTACACCTATGATCATGAATTGGAAGAAGGTAGACTCATCCAAGGAAAAAGATGTAGACCCCACCTTATACAGGAAGTTGATTGGATCTCTCATGTATTTGGTCAACACTAGGCCAGATATACCCTTTGCAGTAAACTCTCTTAGTCAATTTATGGTTGAGCCGAAGAGAGTGCATTGGACAGCGGTAAAGCATGTGTTGCAGTATTTGTGTGGTAAAATTAAGTATGGGATCAGATATGCTCGAGGTGATGGTATCAGATTGATAGGCGATACTGATGCAGATTGGGCAAGTAGTACAGTGGATAGGAAAAGCACTTCAGGGTGCTGCTTTAGTTTGGGATCAGGAGTTGTCTCTTGGTACAACAGGAAGCAAAACTTTGTGGCTCTAAGTTCTACAGAAGCAGAATACATATCAGCTAGCATGGCAACATGTGAGGCTATATGGCTTCAGAAGTTGTTGGTAGCCTTGTTTGGTCAGAAGGTTGAGACTATGGTGATACACTGTGACAATCAAAGTTGCATCAGATTATTTGAGAATCCAGTGTTTCATGATAGGTCTAAGCATATAGACATTAGGTATCATTTCATCAAGGATTGTGTACAATGGAGGATTGTTCAACTATAGTATATACCTACAGATCAACAGGTAGCAGGCATTTTGACAAAGGCATTAGGGAAGACAAAATTCATCTTCTTCAGAGATAAGTTGGGTGTTATGCAGAACACCTTCCTCGCTAAGAGGGAGTGTTAATTTTAAAGTAGCTTAGACAGGTGTTCTAGTCTCAGGTGGTGATTACAAGGCTAGAAACACAACTGGAATTTAATTATCTCCATACCTAGAAAATTGATTTCTCTAGAGACTTCTAGACATTAGGGTTTGTTAGAGTCTAATTAATCTTAGCCATTGATTGAGATTAAATCATGGCCATTAGTTTTCAATGAGAAAATTATAAAAGAAGATCAATGGGCATTTGAAGAGCACAGATCTGAAAAATATTTAAAGTGATAGCAAATGAATAAATTTGCAATAATAGAAAATAGATTTGCAGTGAGAGCAAGGGCACAGTGATAGCGTTGGAGACAGCAACAGTGGAATTTTTGAAGGAGAAATTGGGAGAAGAATTTTCGGAGGAGAATATTGCCAGAGCTCTGCCAGTAAGAGGCAAGCAGTTTATGTATCTCTTGATTTGTTGAAAATCAATAAAATTCCTCATCTCCAGTACTGGTTTTCCCTTCGAGGTTTTTCCAGGGACAATTTGTCCAAAATATTGTGTTCATTATTTTACATATTTTATTTTTCTATCTCCGTGATTATTTGTGAAGTTGCAGCTGTATTATTTTTCAATATTTGCTCTCAATTAATTTTTGGAGGTCAAATAATCTATATAAGATAGGAGATTAATCATCAATAGCTACAATAGTATTTTCACAGAATTGTCCATAGAAATACGAGATTTGAATGACAATTTTTATATTTGCGTTTACTTTTTAGTAAAGTTGTGCCCCTAACATGTAATTTGGATTTGTTTCGGGAGGAGCCGACATGGCTTTGTGATAGCCCTCGCAAGGTGAATTCGATAGCTGTATGAGGCACATTGGGATGGGAACTCCTGTAGAAGATCCAGTCCTTGCAAATCCTCCTGCACTATTTTTTATTGTTTGATTCTAGAATATATTTTAATAATACATTCTCATTTTACACTTGATTGTGCAGTCTGTAAAAGAATTTATAATGCATATATTCAAACTAAGATTACCCTATACAGTGCCTATGGTTATGGCAGAAATCTAACATTAAATGTAGAATCCAAGTTTTTCAATTTTTAGTATTCAATGCAAATATTACAACACTGTCAACTCTAACTTAAACCCAAAAATTAACAAATTTCAAGATTATTATAAAGTTATTATATTATCAACATTGTTGTTAAAACTAAGCAAACACAACAAATTAAAACACAACTATTTATGAACATTTTGGCAAAAACTTCGCTACTTTGCAACTCTTGTTATTAGATTTGTTTTATTTGTGTGTTATATAGTACTTATAATTTAATTGATATTATATTATATCAATATTGTAAGTTTGTGATATTGTATTATATATCCACATATACATTTTTGTTGTGTAATTGATTATTTTTGTGTTTGTTGTTTTCTTTTTCTTTTGTAGGGGGCACTCCTCATATATATATATATGAATATATATATATATATATATATATATATATATATATATATATATATATATATATATATATATTTATATTTATATTTATATGCTTTGGTACATGTATAGACTTAATACTTATATTAATACATATTAGTATAGGTGTGTGTATTTTTAGATTTGTTTTGTTTTATGTGTTGTATATGTATGTACTTATAATAATATAATTGATATTGTATTAAATATCATTTGATTTATTTTTGTTGTTATATCTAGGTTTATATGTGTGGGGGCATTTTTTGTCTACGCCTGATTAAAATTTTTGTTCTTATTTCATGGGGTTCTCCTTTTTATAGGTTTGGTTTTACCTAATGCAATAGATAGGGCTCTTATCTTTTTGTTGAAGCCAATCAAAATATATATTGCCCACCCTGGCTGCTAGTATAGTTGTTGTCTATCGCTCACTGTACTGCCTTTTGGTATGTATCACCCCCTTCCGCCAGAACTCTAGATTCCAAAGATCCACCAGATAAGAAACTCCATTCTACACTGCTGCTGAGTCGTCGGACTCCTCCCCCAATTCTGGTTGTGGATTGCATCAGGGAAATTCTGCCTGAGCTAGGCAGATAGATAGACTCCTTTCACGCTGCTAAGAAAGAGCAGGGAACAAAATTATTAGACCCATATATAGTAGTAGGGTAGCACTCCAGGTACTTAAAGTCCACCCACTACCAACCAACATACATCATCTGGCTGGGTCTTGCCGGTATCAACAACTGGATCGATCCCATGGAAACGGGAACAGCAACTCGCTATGGCTCTTGGTCCAAATAATGTCTACCCCTATTCATTCATATCCATACATGGTTGCACGCGACAAGATGGGAACACAGTCCTAGACTGAAGTGAATAGATCAGATCGAGAGGTCATTCTGTCCCTTGTCCCCAATGGGAAGAAGATGGGTAATCCGTTTACAATGTTACTCTGATCTGACCCAGCTGGCAAGCAATCCCAATCCGCTTTCGGCAAAGAAAGGAGATAGCACTTTGTTTGCTTCTCCACCAAGCACGGGAGTCTGGGGATCGCTGTAGGTTGGTGGCCACTCGAGGAAACTTTGATTCGATCCACTGGCTGGGAGGCACCTACCTCATCCCAATCGCAAGGAGAGGTTCACCATGATCTTTCTAGGTAAGGAACGGAGATAGTGCCTAGGCGAGGCATTCATGTGCTCAACCTCTCCGCTGTGAGATTGAGGCCTATCTACAATACGAGAGATCGAGGGCTTCCTTGACTTCCTAAAGTCAATCAAGTTCCCCAACCGGCTGAGTACCCCTAGAGCCCTCTCCCTATCGCCCTATCTATAGCTATTATAGAGAGGTGGGGGGTGCCCCCTACTATGGATAGGGTTGATAGCTGCCCTCACTGACCCCCCTACTATGGATAGGCTGCCTCCACCTCTGCCTCTAAAGAAGTAGGGTAGGGGTAGGGGGTGGGGGGTCGAGTGATGAGAATTGGATTGTTCCATCGAGAATTGGCTCCATACGCCCAACTCTTCGTGCCTTCCTATCTCCATACTTTTGCAGCTCTTCATCTTACCAGATTTGCAAAAGACTCATGTGATAGACTCTCATCATTAGAGAAGTTGATCCAGAATCCATATTCCACTTCGTTTCGCATCCTATGTAGAGTAGATCGTTCAGCACTTGTGGCACGAACAAATTTTTTACCCATCGACCCTAGTATCATAGGCGACCGAATGGCCGTCCCCTAGTTACTAGACCATCCTGCTATGATAATTCCATAAACACCTATGTCCAGATCTGATGATACCATACCATAGTAAAAAGGTACAACGGCTCGAGCAACCGAACTGGGTATAGATATCACCACTGGAGCCAGTCTAGAGAGAGATAAATTGGCACTACTTGGTGGAATAGTTTCTTCTATAGCTAATTTTAAACCATCTGCTAGAGGTTTTAAGAATCTGAATGATCCAACTACATTGGGACCCTTTTGACGTTGCACGAAAGCAATTACTTTACGTTTGGCTGACACTGAGAAGGCTACTCCTGTGGAAGTGGTATGATCATTCCAGGTATTTCTGCTAGAATAGCAATGTACGTTTCTGATTTCCTAATCACTAAGGGGTGATCATGCATGAAACGATGTCGACCCAAAGAATGGGACCTATTCTTGAGGGGAAAGGTGATTTCTAAAAGTCAACCCGCCCCCCACCGCTATAGATGCAGGTGGGCTATAGCGGGCTTAGCCAAATTATTTCGGCTCTTCCAGGTCGGGCCGACCACTATGGATGGGGCATCAATCCCTCTCCTTCCTCCCACCCACGTTAAGAGAGAGGTTGGTGATTTGAGTGCCCCCATGGATCCAAATGTCGGCCCCATGCTTTTGAACCAGCATGGGGAAGGCTGGGTGGGAGGAGGAGAGGTATAAGGCTTAATCGACCCCTACAAGCACTATATATCATGGGTTGGACCCGGTCATTTTTATTGCTGGCCGAGGAAGCTGCCCCCCTGATGAAAAATGGGGTGGGTGGGAGGGCTGCCGAGAAACCATTATAGCAAGGGAGGTTAAGTCCGAGGCACCATAGGGGGGAGATATAGGGTGGGAGGCTATGCGGGTGGGTGGGAAACGGCCCCTACGGGAATATATATTATTATGGCGTTACGCTTTTGAAACAGGACATATCCACGGCCCCGCGCTGCTCCTATTCCTTCGTTGCCCTTTAATGAGAGCAATGCCTTCAACAAATGACCTTCACGCTCATGCGGTGGAATATGTCTCAATCTCAAATTGATGCGTCCAACACTTCAATCTTGTTAAATCAGGTTTTGTTTTGTCAGAAAATTTGCTTAAATTTCTATATTTTAAGACTAGCTGAAAATGTGGTCACTTGCACTAAATTTTCTGACCCTCCATGGAAGGTATGTTGGAGAGGTGGGTTCTTTGCCTTTTTTCGTTTTTGTATATGCATCACACACCCACATTACAACAATGTTCCTATCTAGTATGTTTTACTGTGACTGAATCAGATTTTCAGTTGTTAATATTGATAGCAAACTTGGATGAACCTCTGGAGATCCCTGTGTTGTATGATTAGGTTATGTTGTTGGTCTCTATCACAGGTGATATTTGGATCATGAAAGGTGAAGGTATTCAATTTAGACACCAATGCATGCAACATGTATTAACACAGTGCTTGTTTTGTATGTAGTCCAGGACTGCAGGAATTTTGGTGGACTTCTTAGAGCCATTTTCTGTATATGACAATGTCAGATGGGTGTTATTATCACCCACATTTTATAAATAGCCAATTACGTAATTGTAACTGTTAAAGTTTTAATCATCTAGCACATTCCTACAAAGGTTCAAAAATTTATCCTGGCAAATATTGGTATCATATCAAACATTGTAGTTCTGTCTACTGTTTGCTTTGCAGCTGTGTTTGTGTTTTCTTTTGTTTGTTTTCTGAGACAATGGTTGACACAGTTAGTGGGTTTGTGTTTGAGCCCTAAGTTGGTTGGATCCCTTGCTGGAGAATTTAGCCCCAACCTTTGGACTTGGGTGTCATTATAAGCACGCGTTAGCATTTGAGCCCTAAGCCTACATGTTTTGGTAATCTTTGTCCCAAATCAATAGTCCAATCAGTAAACATTATGTATAAACTTCCTCTAGATTTAAAATTTTAGTAAAAGTTCTTAGCCAATTTGTTGCAAGTTTGCATGGATTCATTGGAATTTTTTAATCATTGTTATCTTATCTATGTAATATATGTTTTGATGATTTTCCAACTAATGAAAAATATGTCTAATATGGGATTTTATATAATCCTCTTTGGATTTAATCCAATTGTAAATTGTACTCAATATTTAGGAACCAGTTACCTTTACAATTGCTTACAATTGTTTCCTTTTGACATTGTTGGTGATTCATCTCACTTGAGTTGCCTTTGTTGACTAGCATAACATTTTTTTGTGTGTATTTTGATATAGAAATTTTTGTGGCTATGATAGGTTAGGTTGGAACAAAAGAATGTATGGTGCTAAGCATTTTATCTATTTGCAAGAACTAAAGTGTCTTATCTGAAAATATTCAACATTGTGGTTTGTGCATTTGGATGGATAATCTAGATACTATCTTAGACCTATGTAAATATAGGTCTAAAATGGTAGAAAGGAGAGAAAAAGTCTCCTTGTGAGATTTTGAAGCAATAAAATGTAAAAAGTAAGTTCTATGACAACATCAAGATAATGGTTGCTTCATTTCACTTCACTTCACAGGCTCTTTCATTCCTCGTTTATCCAAATTGCCAAGGCTGACATATTTCTTTAGTTTTGGTGAAGTAAGATTTCTTTATGCTTTTGGATTGGATTTTGAAGAGTTAGTATCTATCACTACTTTATTAGATCAACTTGGTGACACGAGGTACACATGTTGACCTTTTGATCTTGTGCATGTTGTAGCATAGAAAATACCCTATAATTTACAAGTGTATCTTTTTATTGAACCTTTTCTTGTTTGTAATTTGTAAGATTTTCATTTGGTGAATAAAATGAAAGCCAATGATACCATTCATTATTTCTCATATTTTTAGACTTCAAATCATAAATTATTAGTAGAAACCCAAATTCATGGAAATGCAATCAAGACTTCAATGAAACCATAGCCAACCCCCACTCAATCACACCCTCCTAGGCCTCTAGAAACCATTTCCCCAAATGACACAAACACTTGACACCATTAAAACACAATGGTCACACATCACATTCACTTTCCAATGCACATCATAAACCAAGATCTCACAAATGCAACATATGGTCTGATGCACTAATAATGGGTCTTAAAGAATGCAACATTAATTCCAATCATGGTCATTCATCCAACAAACATAAAGTGAATCTATCTCAACAATGCAGAACAATATTATTCTAACTACTAGTAGCAATTACTAATATGATCAAATGATATAAGTGTCCATGAGTATCAATATTTTAACTAATAATTCTCAAGACTTATTTTAATTTCATTTAATTAAAATAATTGCAAACAACATGCAAATGAATATAAATTAAACACAACAATTATTTACACTATTTACACTTATGTAGATTTCATTTATAATCTAAACAATTTTATAAATACTATTAAATATAACTATATAAGCAAGGCTAAAAGCCTATAATATTAGAATGCTATAAATATCTTACACTAGTTAGAATCACAAGATACAAAACCCGAAGCTACAATGAAAGAACTTTGTTCTAAGTTTAGCTTGAGAGGAAAGAAATATGGAAAAACAAAACATTCCTATAGATATAATATCTTCATCAAATCTACCACACTTTTAACCACATGAATATGATAGGATCAGCACAAAATGAATTTGTTGAGAAGGCTTTAGAAGCTACCAACAATGCAAAATGTGAAAGCATAGACAGGGCACATAGACTGATTGGTAGAATGCCTCAAAGAGAGTCATGTGATGGAAAGCAATGATCATAGGATATGCACAAAATGAATTTGTTGAAAAATCTCAAAAGAACGTAGTTTGAAAATATAGAGTTATTGGTTGCGCAACTAATTGTTTTAACAGAGACGAAATGGGTGAGAGGTAGACAGTCACAAAATATTCATATCTCAAAAATGACAAACTGGGTATGACTAATTTTCGGATATGATTTAGATATTCAGGTCATGCACCATATATAAAACAATTAGAAAAACTCAGTTCTTAAAATAAAGTTATGGCTAACGCAACAGATTGCTAAAACAGAGACGAAATGGGTGAGAGGTAGACAGTCACAAAATATTCATATCTCAAAAATGAGAAACTGGGTATCACTAATTTTTTGATACGATTTAGGTATTCAAGTTGTACACCATATTTAAAACAATTAGAGAAACTCAGTTTGTAAAAATAAAGTCATGGCTAACACAGTAGACTACTAAAACAAAGACGAAATGGGTGAGAGGTAGACAGTCAAAAAATATTCATATCTCAAAAATGAAAAACTGGGTATGGCTGATCTTTGGATATGATTTAGATATCCAGGTCGTACACCATATCTCAAAAAATTAAAGAAACCCAGTTTGTAAAAATAAGGTTAGCGCTAACGCAATAGACCGGGTTCAGAAAATGTAGAAGAAAATTCACAAAATATTTCACTAAATCTAATTCAACAATAAATCAGTTTCATATCTCAGTCCATACTTGGAATATTGCTTCAATCACATCTTCACAAATTTCCTAGCTCGCATCCATTTTTCCCCAAGTCTGTTCTTCTGGAAACTATGGTTTATGGTGCCAAAAGAAAAATGAAAACTTCCTGAGAGAGAGAGAGAGATCCCCAAAACATAAAACATATCCTCCATTTGAAATGCACGCTCCTCCTCAAATTATGTCTTGAGATTTCAAAAATAAAGTTGAGCATGCATAACCACCCCCATAATTTCTTCTAGAAGATTCTGTTTTTTTTACTTTCTTACAATTTGCTATTTTTAACCAAACAATAATATTATTGTTTGTTGTAATGGGACCTTATGTCATCTCCGTTCAACAGTTTCCATTGGGATTAAGGCACGCTTAGACCTGTCAATTCAAGTGGAGTTGATGCCTCATACCTGCAACCTACAGCAACCAAAAAATGGTCGAACATATAGATGTATATATACTCATACAATCAAACACACCGTGAAAGGAAATCGCAGCATAGCAGGGTACTCACGCATGAGTAATGCAACACTGTTCCTCTCACAAACACACGTCAAACAAGTAACCACATCATGCATAATAATTAGTATCTGATTGACTAGATAAGAAACATCATTAGATAATCATGTGATGCACATAATAAGATTGATCAACATAATCAATTAAGTCCATAAAGTTGTCATAACATATTCATAACTTAAGTAAATATCAGTGTTGCAACAAAGATTATCAATAAAACATACTAACTGTTATATGAAACAACATGAGGATAATCAGGAATGTCACCAACATGAATGTAGTATCTACCAACATCATATAACATACAACATCAACTGTCTGACATACCCTAAATATTCCTATTATTTTACCTTCACTTTCATGCTCCTTAGCCAGACCACCTGCACATCCAAGGTGAGAATGGAGGGGCACTACACCCACCTTAAAGTGATCGCTCCTGCTTTTTGGTAGTAATCACATTTAAGGTAAGGTTGAAAACACATGAGGGAACAAGAGCTTTCACAAAGCCCATGCCCCAAAGTGAGACATGCTTACAATTGCCGAATTATTCCCAACAATCACAATAGAAACACATCAATATCATTTGTTAAGAACCATTAATCAACAATATGCATGTATACGAATGATCATGGAGATCAAAACAAACTTCGGTTAGAGAATCTAAGCTAAAATAACAACCAAATCAATATAGAAATAAGGCAACATGTCTTTCAAACAAACTAAGGCTATACTTACGAATTCGGAACCGAGTATAGCCGTGAGGTTATACTTCAGTTATCTCATAACCGAGTGTAACTACAAGGTGAGACAAAAGCATTCCAAAGTGCATAGCAACATATTTAGAGTATTCCAAAGGTTTGTTACAACAATTTCACAACACAATACATGATCACATCATGACACAAAGTGATTCTACTAGTCAAACGTCAATAAAAAATTATCCCTCTCTTCATATATGGACTAGGTCCATTTTCTTGTTTTCTTGTTTTAGGGATGCACAATCCTTATCAGAAGTGTATATTTGTTGTCATCATCCGTTGACTAATAGAGCCACAAATACAACAGAAGAATGAAATCATGAAAAATGAGAGAGGAGACAAAAGTGACATAGGACCACAACATGGAAGGATGCCCCCAAATCACCCTCCACAACATTATGCCCCCAAGGCACCACAAACAACAATTGCAACAAGAGAAGTGTACAAGAATAGAGAAACAAATAGAAGGAATGTCACAGCGTACGCGGTCCCCTTGTATCCTTCACCTTACAAGAGTATCAAGGGTCATCCAAGGAGACCTAAACAAACATTTAACACCACACATGAGAACACAACACAACAACATATATATACCAAAGAGGAGGCCAAACTTGCGAGCATCTTGGAGAGTTGCTCCATCAAATGTGGTGGAATGGGTGAGAAATTCATCCCTGCAGTCGCGTGGTGCTTGATTCACAAGATTTTGTATGTTTGAAATCTTTTGATGCCTATGGGGAGGTGAATCATTACCTTTTTCGATAGACTTTGATGACTTGTGTATTGTTCTTTTTCTTTCTTTGTTTAAGCATTCTCCTACATGGATAACTTTTTCAGGGTTATCCTTCTCCATCAAGATGTCAACAATCTTTTTATTAAGTAATGTACTGCGGTCAAGGAGATTAGAGGAGGATGATAATTTCGTCGGATCTTTGTTAGATGCCAAGGTATCATTTGATGAATAAGTGTTTCTCTCAAAATATGCTTCTACATTTAAACAATAGGAAAAACCACGATTGTAATGATAACGGGGCCAATTGTCATAAGCTCCCATGAATTCGGCTAGTGTTTCATATGTTGAAAAAGTATCTAATGGGACATTTCCTAGTGGACAGTCTATGTCTATCATCTCAGGATATATTGAATTGATTGTTGGACTTGTTGATATTGTGTTAACATTAAGAGTAGGATGATGGTAAGCTTTGGTAGGCTTCAAAGGATAGTATCCAATACTAGCTGAAGAGCTATGTGTAACAACTTCTAAGGGTACTTTGATTCCTTGTTGTTTTATGCCACAACCATTACCTACGTAGTTACAATTTTTGTAAAGGATTTGAAATCCATGACCATAGAGAGACACCATCTCTTTATAGGAAGGCGAGGCCTCATATGTCTCATATTTTGTAGTGTAAATAAGAGTATTGTCTTTATTTGTTACTAAAGAGACTTTAGGTTCCTTAGTATTTCCAAAGATTTTTTGGATGAGATCGAGGCAACTTTTGAAGTTTCAAGGTTAGCAAGTTTATATTACCCCATAAAGCCATGAGTAAAATCTAATGAACCCCAATCGTCACCAAGAAGTGCATTCGATGGTGATTTAGAATCTTGCACAACATTATCTGTGGCAAGATGTATTTATGAATCAACTTTTAAGTTATCGAGAGGTTTCTAAATGATAGCTTATTTTTGCACCTCAGCTTGTAAAAAACTTTCCAGATTCGGGTCCACTTCAATGGTTTGAAGTTTATTTGCACAAATAAACTTTATTGATCAATGAAGGGTAGACGAAACTACCCCCATGGCATGAATCCATAGTCTACCAAGAATGATATTATATGAAAGCGCACTCGGCATGACATGGATAAGGGTAGATAATGTCATAGATCTTGCCTTTACGATTAAAGTTATGGTACCCAGTGATTGTCTACCAATGTTATCAAAGCCACGAATGTTAAGTTTATCTGATTTTATTAAAGATGTGTGAATCTTGATTTTATGTAGCAAATCAAGCCACGAACATTGAGACCCGATCCATTGTCAATCATAGTTCACTTTATCAACTTTTTATTTATTATGACAAGATTACAAGAGGGTCATATTGGTTTTGAACTTCAATTGATGGTAATTCGTGTTGTTGAAACAAAATATCTATTTTTGTTGCATGCATATAGTCTAACAGAGTTGTTACATCATTTGGCTTAACAACAGGTGGTACAATCACCTTTCGTAAAGCTTCTTGGAGCATTATGTGGTATGAAAGAGATGTTTGTATGAGTTCCCATAGAGAGATCTTAGCGGGAGTAGCACAAAGCTGCTTAACAAGGTCATAATCTCGACCAACATTATGAGTAAGACAAGATGGTTGAGGAAGCATAGGTTGAGAAGTTGGTAAAGTGATCAAAATGTTTGACTGTTGTTTACTTTGTTTATTATTTCATGTATTGTATGTGTGACCAACCACATTGTAGTTGGGTTGTTGTGACACATTTTGATACACTTTGATTTTGACTTGTTATATGCTTAGCGTAGTTATAAATGTAACGAAGAGGTCGAGAAGAATTTAGAAGATCTCTTATAGTGAGCACCGGTTTCATTTTTTCTTGAGGCACATGCGAGAACGCAGGTGGACAACTATTTTCGGTTTCACAGGGTGTTCTTGAGATCTTGGAACATAAATTATGTTTACTAATCTTTGAAGGAACGGTGGTTTTGGAGTCGCAGTGGAATGTTCCATAGAGATAAATTCATAAAGGGCTTCATCTAGCATATCAGAATCATCACTACTAAATGACTCATCATATGCATGAAAGTTTTGTAAAAAGAGATCAAACATTGTGACATATTCTACTTTATCCAAGGCTTGAAATTCACAATGTCCAATTGTAAAAAGTATGAATTTTGGAATCAAGGATGTGAAATGATGCAAGATTACTATGAAAAATCAAATTTCATGAATGTTTAATGCAACTAATGCATGAGAATTTTTAGAACCCTAATGCAAAATTTTACCAAAATGCAAGCTTTTTGAAGGCCTAAATATGCACCTTTTTCAAAATTATGCAAGATTTTCAAATGAATATTGATAAATATGTAATAAATCAATGCAAGATCTTATTTGAATAGTCAATAAGATGTAAATGCTTGAAGCTACTTGTTCACAAAAATGTTTAGTATGAAAAAGGATAATGACAATAACTAGAATATGAACTAGATCAAACTCTTTTCAATATAACATTCAAGGAAAAGGTTGAGCCAAATCACTACCAAATGAAGGAGAACTTAGCTACTAACCTTGAACTCCTATATATCCTGAAACTGTCTTCAAATCCTGAAACCTTGATCTGTATTTAGTCTTCCTATAGCTCTGTATTTTCTAAATCTCACTCCTGTAACCTGCACATAAGAAGATAAAAGAGGGTTTGGGGGTTATGGTGTTTAGGGGCTTGCCTCGGTCAAATCCCAGAATAGCATTCAAGCTTCCCAACACCATTTGATTAACAGAGAGTGCTTACCCTCATGGGGCATAGGATGAAAACAATGATAATGTGATGATTGAAATGATGAGAAACAAACAATGATATCACCTATGTGATGCGCCCTTAGAATGATGAAGATCCTTCAACTCCTAAGGAAGGATAGATGATAGCTTCATATCTGCAACAACACACAAATATGCTCTATAATCACAATGACTGCTCTTGATGCTCTTTACTTCAAATTTTCAAGTTAGCTATCTCCATCTAGGTTAATAATGAACTCAAAAACACACTTATATATGCTCTCCCCCTTACAATTGACAATTCAAACCAAAAGAGGCAACAAGGAGAAACCTCTAGAGAGGTGTAAGGCTGACATACATTTGAATTTGATCCAACCTAAAGGGAGGGACCTGGGCAGTACCACCTTGGTCCTTCAACCCTATTTATGTCTAGGATAAGCAAAATCAAGTGGTCCACATTCAAATTCCATCTTGATGTTGGGCAATTCTGCATCGGGAGAAACATTTTGAATATATAATGCAATTAAGGGACCTAGGAGCCAAACAAGGAGGTAAAAAGACATGTGGGCACTTTTTACTCCCTAACAAGTCCAAGGGTCTTATTTGGAAACTTTTCATTCTAGGTCTTATGGGTCTTACCATGGGTTATCCTCTAATTTACTCCTTGATTGGCTACCAAATCTACTAATAAGTTCCCCTTTCTTTTCTTCTAATATGATCAAAAGAGATATCTTTAAAAAATTTCACTAGTTCCTTAGCCTCTAAAAGAAGAGTATCCAACATACATGAGATGTAACTTTGCTTCTTCATATAATTAATAATGATCTCATAATCTCCCTCCACTCTAAGATGCTTCCAATTCTATTTCATAGTTGTCCTGAGGCCCCACAGCATGGCCCTTTCCTAAACCACATTGTACATGAAAGGAAAAAAGAATATAACTTTGCTCATGCTCTTTCTAGGAAGCCTACTCTATTTCTACTTCTACTAGTTCTACTGATTAGAAGATCTCTATTATGGCAGAATAAGTTAAAAATGCATTTTCTACTGCTCTCTTAGATGGGGATGTGAGACAAGATTGATTTGTAGTAGCATATGGTCTCATTCTCTATAAAAATAGAATCTTCCTAGTTCTTGAATCCTGAATGAAGGAGAAGATTTTAAGGGGTTTTCATGATGCATCGTTAGAAAAACACATAAGATTATACAAGATCTATAGGAAAATTAGGGAAAGGTTTTCATGGAAGGGCCTAAAGAAGGATGTTCTCAATCACTTTATGGAGGGGCTAACTATGTATGCACAATTCTTTTTCATTCCTTCATATTTCAAAGCACATTGGGTGGTAGATTTCTTATTCAGAGATGTTTAGGCCAATGGATTACATAAAAATATCGTTAGTGATAAAGATAGTAGATTTTTTAGATCCTTTTTGTAAGAATTATTTTATTTGGCTGGGATAAAACTCACTCTTTCCACAAGCTATCATCGACAAATAGATGGACAAGTAGAAATAGTGAATAATTAGGTTGAAGGCTACTTGAGAAACTATGATACAACACTACCCACCACATGTCCATCAGTATATCTCCATCCATTGTATTTTATGGTTATGATGCATTAACCTTCACTAATTCAATATTCATAGATATCCCGATTCAATAGATAGTGACTTAGTGAAGTATAATTATGACATATTGAGATCACTCAAAGAACACCTCCAACAAGTTCAGAATCAACAAAAAAATATATGCAAATCAAAACTGCATAGATAGGTCATTTAAAGTGGGAGATATGACCTTCCTCTAAGATTGCAAACCTTATATGCAAACCCCCATAAAAATTAGTGGAATTGAAAATCTCAAACAACGCTTCGATTTCCCTTACAAGATCTTGAGAAGAGCTGGTGAAGTTGCATCTGAGTTGAATTACTAGAATATAGTAGGATTCATAATTTTGTCCATGTGTCTCACCTCATGAGATCCCTTGGACAACATATCACACTACTGGTGGATTTTCCACCATTGGATGATGACCCTACCATCATAGAAATCACAAGAGCATCATCCAATATTCAAAAGAGAGTAGACAATAAGGTGGTAGCGAAAATCACACAGGCCCTATTGAATCCCCATGATCACATTTGCACTTATTACATTTATCAAACTTAGCAAGGGAGAGGGATTTCAACTAAATCTTCCACATCAAACATCCTCATAATAAATAGAATCATCAACCTTGGCATAAAGAGAAAGTTTGACCTTAAGTACCTTTGCTATCATTCAAGCCTCTGTGCATGCAACTTGTTGTTCCTTCAGTATGTGAAAATACTCGAGGTAGCAATTAAAGAAAGACAAGTCATGCAAATTTTGGAAATATTGATAGAAATATGAAGAAATATTTCCCCACACATTTACTAATCTAGGATGATGAAAATTCAATTAAAAGAAGGTACAAAACCAAAGAGTAAAAGATCATATGTATTAAACCCTAACATGAAGACAAGAGTCAAAGCAAAGTTGGATGATATGTTGCAACTGATATAATCAAGTACATAGAAGATGCTAAATGGATTGGCCCTATGGTTGTGCAATAATAAGAAAAAAGTGAGATGAGGATTTGCATTGACTTTAGGGAACTAAATAAGGCTTGTATCCATGATTCCATAGATTTCTTAGTCTTATGGATGTCATTAAAAGCTTTCATTTTATTTCATTTCAATTGAAGGGCTTCTTCACCTTTCCATACACATGTCCCCATGTTCTCTCCATTAGTTTCTCTATAACCATTGCTTTATTTTCTCTTATATTGTCCTTAGTAATATTTGGGCATTATACTCATGGGATCAACCCTGCAATTATAGACTTGGCCCTTTCATATTCAAATTTTGGCCAACTTCTACCTATTCAATTACACAATATTCAATTTGCTAATGTATGAATCCCAACATTTCAAAAAAAATCAAAATATGAATCACCTAAGAAGGTTCGAAGTTTAAACTACACATTGGGTTATGACTTGCACGTGTGACACCATTCAAAAATTGATTTATATTCACTCCTTTGAGCCACCAAGTCTAGGGCCTAAGTGTGAGAATATTCACTATTTTTGTATCCTCATGCTTGGAGACATGTCAATAAATAAAAGTTGATTACATATAAATTCCCATTGTTTATAGCATAGACTGGAATTAGTTTTCAATTTAAAATATCATTAACACTTGTAAGGAGTGGGTTCATGTGCAAGTTGAAACACACACTGTGTATTTCAACCTGCAATTTTCTTCATCAACATTCTACTATGTAAAGTATTTGTTCTTTTAATGTACAAATCCTAACATTTAAGAGAGAAAAATATGAACAACAACAATGATAAGGGTGAAAGCAAGAAGATGAGTATAGATTTCGTGGAAGTGTTCCGCATATGGAAAATTTCGTTTAGAATGAGAGCTCGAGCCTAAACGGGTGCCCATTTAGAAATGGGCACCCGTTATGAAATGGATGCTAGTAAATGGAATGGGTACATACCCATTTGAAAACAGGTACTCATTTTTGAAAAGTATATATATATTTTTAAAAATAGGCATGTGGCTTCATTTTAACAGCCATAGGCCATGAAACAGTAGGAGAGGAGATACCAAGAATGGGTACCCACATCACCTGACCCCACCGCCTACCTCCAAAACCTCCTCACCTCCTCTAGATCGGCTATCAGCTATCCCAAGTTGGTTGCCCATAATTTTCTATTGTTTTTCATTGTTTTTTGTTTTGTTTTTGTTGCTTTTTATTATTTTTCACAATCTTAAATTATAAATGTTAAACCCTAAACTAAAAACACTAAACCCTAATTCATAAACTGTAAACCCTAATTCATAAACACCAAACCCTATTTCATAAACTACCTAGGTCTTATAGAACTTCTAGGGTTTCTTTTATATAAGCTTAACAATAAATCTTTAGCAATGATATTTCAAAATCATTTGAAATTTCTATATAGACCTCAAGAACTACTTATACACTATAGCCATGTTCTTCTTCATGGATTTCAATGTTCATGATGAGTCACATAGTCCTAAAACCATTTGTAAAACTCTTTTCATGAGGGCTTAGAACATACAAACACCTTCTATATATTAAATTTGATGGACACTTGTATAAGAATATAAAATTTAGACAATTGTCATAGGTTAGTCCTATGGGTTAAAGAGTCAGGGAGCTATGAGAATGCCCACATTCATATGACATAAGGTATAATAGAAACTTATCAAGTTTTAAGGATTGTCATACCTACCACTAAGAATGTCAAAGTTACCCTAGGAAAACAACTAACTCATATCACTTCATAACATTTTATCAAGTTTAAGGATTGTCATAACAACCACTAAGAATGTCAAATTTACCCTAGGAAAACAACTAACTCATGTCACTTGATAACCTAGAGGGTTGTTATCTAAGGTCAATTAGGATCACTTAACAAATGTCAAGACCCAAATCATCTAATAGGATTGTCATTAGGATGGGGAACAAAGAAGATAGTCATAACATGATAAGGTAGTTACCAAGGTCCTAACAAAGTTCATTGCACCATAATCTAAATCTTAACACTGCCTCAACATTTATATGACCTAGAAGGACTGTCACATCTAGCAAATCTAATCTCTTGTCCTTGCTATGGACTATTATGCATGATCATCCAAAGTGGTTGTCACTAGAAGAACAGGACCATAGGACTACCACAATAAGGATATAGTTGTGTTGCTCACAACAAGAGAGGACAATCATCCAAAACTAAGAAGAGAAGAAAATTAACAATTAAGAGACTATCATTAACGGTTGTCATGAGCATGTTAATGGACAATTAGTTTTCATATTAGTCATAACACTATCCTATTATTTACACAAAAGAAGATATAGCAATGAGAGGATAGTCATTGGAAAACCTATCTCAGTCCTAGAGTCAAGCACAGTCCCATCACACCACTAGATCTACCCCTTCCAAGGGACAAGCATTTCAACTATACAATCGAAAGAAAATGATATGTATCCTACAAACACAATCATTTGGTCATGTTGTAATCCTCTCTCCAAACTATGCAGGATCAGAATGGTGTTTGGATGAGCTCCACTTGGTGTCTGGTAGGTGAAATCAGCAGGTGAGACTACTCCTTAGACAGTGCAAGACGACTGAACGGATCTCACCCATTCATTTTATTCCTTGTTTTTCTCACTCTTTCACCATTTCTTCACATGCGTTGTTCTCCTTCCAGCTATTTTTTTGGTGGGTACTCTCCTGAGGTGCCAAAATGGCTAGAAATGTTGTCTCGTGCCATAAAAAAATCACGCTAGAAAATTTTCTAAACTCGTCGGTTGTTCTCACGCCGGGGAAAATACCGTGTCAGAAAAATAAATATAGGGAATGTAATTTTTTGGTATGTGTTTTGGAACACAAAAGAGAGTGATATATTTTGCAAAGCCCCATTAAGAATGTTTTGGGAATTTTGTACTGCAGTATTGTATTGGTACATTCTCCTTATTAAAAACTCCCTTAATATTATCATCTAAAATTTTGAATTTGGATTAGTTACTTTCCACCTACATTAAATGTTATCAATAACTATGTAATAGAACTAATAGCATTTAAAATCATTTTAGACGTGCAAATGATGATTAATTATCACCTTTGCAATTAGAAGTGTTTATGTTGACACTAGAGTTTGCAACACTCATACCCTTATAGCAACTAAAAAGGTTTCACAAAACAAAGAGAACTAGAGACAACTAAAATCATTGTCATAAATAAAACATAAATTAAAATAAAATAAAAACATTAATATATCATCACCATGAATGGTCATGTCCTTTGTGAGAACTCCAATTCCTTTTGAGAGATGAGTATCACAATTCATTGAAGTCTTGATTGTATTTCCATGAATTTGGGTTTCTACTAATAATTTATGATTCGAAGTCTAAAAATATGAGAAATAATGAATTGTATCATTGGCTTTCATTTTATTCACCAAATGAAAATCTTACAAATTACAAACAAGAAAAGGTTCAATAAAAGATACACTTGCAAATTATAGGGTATTTTCTATGCTACAGCACGCACAAAACCAAAAGGTCAACATGTATACCTCGTGTCACCAAGTTGATCTAATAAAGTAGTGATAGATACTAACTCTTCAAAATCCAATCCAAAAGCATAAAGAAATCTTGCTTCACCAAAACTAAAGAAATACGTCAGCCTTGGCAATTCAGATAAAGACAAGAGGAATGAAAGAGCCTCTAAAGTGAAGTGAAATGAAGCAACCATTGCCTTGAAGTTGTCATAGAACTTAGTTTTTACATTTTATTGCTTCACAATTTCCCGAGGAGACTTTTTCTCTCCTTTCTATCATTTTAGACCTATATTTACATGGGTCTAAGATAGTGTCTAGATTATCAATCCAAATGCACAAACCACAATGTTGAATATTTTCAGATAAGACACTCTAGTTCTTGCAAATAGATAAAATGCTTATCACCATACATTCTTGTGTTCCAACCTAACCTATTATACCTACAAAAATCTCTATATCAAAAAACACACAAAAAAAAAATGTTATGCTAGTCAACAAAGGCAACTCAAGTGAGATGAATCACGAGCAATATCAAAGGGAAACAATTGTAAGCAATTGTAAAGGTGACTGGTTCCTAAATATTGATACAATTTACACTTGGATTGAATCCAAAGGGGATTATATAAAATCAAATATTAGACATAATTTTCATTAGTTGGAAAATCATCAAAACATGTATTACATAGATAATGTAACAATGATTAAAAAAAATCCAATCAATCCATGCGAGCTTCAACAAATTGGCTCAAAACTTTTACTGAAATTTTAAATTTAAAGGAAGTTTATACATAATGTTTACTGATTGGGCTATTGATTTGGGACAAAGATTACCAAAACAATCCCTATTTAGGGATGAAGAGACCCTAAACTTTCCCGTGGCCAGAACCCATATTGAAGTTGTAGGTTAAGATTCTTTAAGAACTGAATTGAGCATAGAGTGGTATGCCATCTACTTAATATTTTGAAAATGTAGGCTTAGGGCTCAAATGCTAACCCGTGCTTATAATGACACCCAAATCCAAAGGTTGGGGTTAAATTCTCCAGCAAGGGATCCAACCAACTTAGGGCTCAAACACAAACCCACTAACTGTGTCAACCATCGTCTCGGAAAACAAACAAAAGAAAACACAAACACAGCTGCAAAGCAAACAGTAGACAGAACTACAATGTTCTATATGATATCAATATTTGCCAGGATAAATTTTTGAACCTTGGTAGGAATGTGCTAGATGATTAAAACTTTAACAGTCACAATTACGTAATTGGCTATTTATAAAATATGGGTGATAATAACACCCATCTGACATTGTCATATACAGAAGATGGCTCTAAGAAGTCCACCAAAATTCCTGCAGTCCTAGACTACATACAAAACAAGCACCGTGTTAATACATGTTGCATGCATTGCAGTCAAAATTGAATACCTTCATCTTTCATGATCCAAATATTACCTGTGATAGAGAGACCAACAACATAACCAAATCATACAACACAGGGACCTCCAGAGGTTCATCCAAGTTGGCTATCAATATCAACTACTGAAAATCTGATTCAGTCACAGTAAAATATACTTGATAGGAACATTGTTGTAATGTGGGTGTGCGATGCATATACAAAAACGAGGAAAGGCAAAGAACCCACGTCTCCAACCTCCCTTCCATGGAGGGTCAGAAAATTTAGTGCAAGTGACCACATTTTTAGCTAGTCTTAAAATATAGAAATTTAAGCAAATTTTCTGACAAAACAAAACCTGATTTAACAAGATTGAAATGTCGGACGCATGAGTTTGAGATTGAGACATATTCCACCGCATGAGCGTGAAGGTCATTTGTTGAAGGCATTGCTCTCATTAAAGGGCAACGAAGGAATAGGAGCAGCGTGGGGCCGTGGATATGTTGTGTTTCAAAACCGTAACGCCATCGATCTGCAGCCTCCATTTCTGCTACGACATTCGCGGCCATTCTGTTTGTTGCAGATGATGGCGAAACACTTTCAAAACACTGACATATCCACCGCACTCCGCTGCTTGTAAAAATGTTTGGCCCTGCAATAGGTATAACATCAAGTTTGCAACGATAGCTTTTCCCTCTGCCATCAAAACCTAACCCTAATGCTACCGTCCCCTCCTTCCTCTTTTCCACTCGCTCATCACGCACAAAACCTAACCCTAACCTCCACATATATATATACACACGTGGACACACTTAATAAATTTGTATTTTTTTATTTGTTTTGGTTTTCTATGCGATATATGTATACATATAATATAATTAATATTGTATCATACATCTACATACATTTTTGTTGTGTATTTGTTTATTTTTCTGTTTGTTGTTTTCTTTTCTTTTTGTAGGGTGCACTCCTCTCACACACATATGTATATCTATATATATTTATGTATTGGTTCTTTATAGACTTAATACTTATATTAATAAATACTAGTATAGGTGTGTATTTTTAGTTTCTGCCAAAGACACAATAGGCGAGGCCTGTTCCTAACTAGGTATTAATAATTCTTGAGAACTAAATATATTTTTCTATTTAAAAAATATTTACCTATTGCTATTGTATAGATGCAAATATTTTAACAAAACATATTTGAAAAATTATTTTTATTCAATCTAATTGGCAGAAAACTTTCACCCGATAAGGGCAATTATTGCGGATCATCAACGTTTAAATTATAAAGTTTTGTATGAATACTGGAAATAATTTCATGCATTGCTTTCATTTTCTCAAAAATTGTGCAAATATAACATATGCGTTAAACTCCTTAGGCAACCATTCTTCATATTTTTTTATGTTCTTGATACCCAAACATTGCAGAATCTAAGGCCATGACTATTTTCAAATGAATTTGTTTTGTTTATAGGCTGCTATTCCACTTGAAGTTGTGCAAATATTGTTGGCAAAAAAGTCAGCGTCCCCCTTCGGGATTCGTGACATGGCTTAACCGCCTCCCGTTGGTCTTTATCTGGGATGGTAGCGGTTTCCTAAGAGGTGCGCCTTTTGGGATAAACGGCCAGCTCAACTCCCTACAAGTGGTATCAGAGCTGGGTCACGGGTTCGAATCCCTTCGGGTAACGCTGAGGGGGGGATTGTTGGCAAAATAGTCAGCATCCCCCTTCGAGATTCGTGACATGTCTTAACTGCCTTGTAGCAGTTTCCTGGAGAAACGGCCAGATGCAATAAAGTTAGGTCTGAAACGAAAAAACCTATAATACTTATTTTTTCTTCTATTTTACTTAATGGAATTCTAATTCTAGCTATTCTTCCATGCATAGAAGGATTTTCCTTTCATGTTTCCTTTAGATTCTAATGGGATGAGAATATTATTTTTTGGCCTCTGCCTATGTTTCTACCAAACTTTGTATGTATCATATTGTTTTCTGGAAACACATTTCTTATTGGTGTTTATTCCATTTCTAAAGTTTTTTCTGGATGTTTTCTCTAGCTCTGAGATGAGCTAAAAGGAACTATTACCATTAACAAAACTGATAATATACACATCATTTTGTTTTATGGATATCTTTATATTTTTTTAATTTTCTCCGACACTCAATAGTAATTCAAGTTGGCTTTTTGCTATTCTTGTTGAATGCAAAAATCTAGTAAGCCAAGCTAGCAACTCTATTTGCAGAAATGGTCTATATTTTGAAGCTATTTTATCATTCTACTATTTCTTTTAGAGGCATTTTTAAAAAGATCGTGAAATTTCTATTAGTTAAATCTAAGCCAACTATTTTTTGACGTTTATTTAAAAATTTACCCTAACGTAACTATTGTTAATATGTCCATAAAATGTACAACCTTTTAAAATTTATTTAAAATTAGGTTTTTATTTTACCCTAACCTATAATGCACAATCTAAATAGCTAATATTTTCACATTTACTTTAAACTTAAGTTTTACCCTAACCTGTAATGCACAAACTGAATAGCTAATTTATTCAAATTTCTTTTCGAGTTACATCTTTAAACCTAGTAACATAAATATGGTTGAATTATGAATAAAATGCAAAATTGAAACCACTATCTATTTCACATTTACTTAAAAATTTTACCCTAAGGCCCATATTTCTAAATTGCCAATAAAATGAACAAATTGTAGAGATGATATTTTAACATTTACCTTTAAATTTTTGTTCTAAATTTTTATCTTCCAAGTAAATATTATTAAATTATCCATAAAATGCAAAATCTAAACCACTATGTATTTCTCATTTACATTAAAATTTTACCTTAATATAAATATTCCCAGATTTTCATCAATAAAATTTTACCCAAATATAAATATTTCAAAAATTTCAATAAAATACACAAACTAAATAGATAATCTTTTCACATTTACTTTTAATTATAATTTTAATCCCAAAAAATAAATTTAATTAAATTATTAACAAAATGCAGAACCTAAACCACTGTTTTTTTAATTATCTATAAAATGTACAACCTGAACATCTGATCTTTAAGCTTTACTTTAAAATTACAGTTTTATCTCTAACATAAAAACACGTTAAACTTTTTTCATATTTTCTTTTTCATCTTACCCTAACACAAATATTGTTAAATTAACCATAAAATGCACAATCTAAACATATTTATTTAAAAATTTCCAAAACTATAATTTGAGTCATTTTGTGAAAATTATGGTATTAAGGTGCAAAGAACAGTTCCTTATACTCTTCAACAAAATGGGGGGATGAACAAATGAATAGAACTATTTTAGAAATGGGGTTTGGTTGTTTCTTGTGCTGCATATATTGTGAATAGAATTCCCACTAAAGCCCTCCCAAATATCACCCCTGAAGAAGCTTGGAGTGGTAGAAAGCCCCACATTAGGTATTTTAAAGTATTTGGATGCATTGCTTGGGCACACGTTCCTGATGAAAAGAGGAAAAAGTTAGAACCAAAGAGTCATAAGTGTTTGTTTGTGGGTTATAGTGAAGAATCAAAGGCTTATAGGTTAGATGATTTGACAACGAGAAAGGTCTTTGTTAGTAGAGATGTAAAGTTTGATGAGCTTTCGCAACTTATTCCCACTTCCTCTCACTCTACAATAGCAAATGTTTCTAATTTTTCAGATATTTTAGTAAGAAATGAAGCCAATATTGATGAGGATGAAGTGAGCACTACTGATGATGATAATACTATTGAAAATGAAACTACTAATGCTTGTAATCAGCCATTTTTTGCAGGTAGTGATGATGAAGAAGGTGACATTTCAGCTAGACAAAAGACAAGGAGTGTTGAAGAAATATATAGACAAGGCTCAAAGATCCAAGGAGGGAATGGTAGTGCTCTCACGGCCAAAGTATTACAAGTAAATGACCCAATCTCATATGAGCAAGCTAGATGAAACGAAGAATGGGAGAAATCCATAAAAGAGGAATATGATGCATTGATAGAGAATAACGCTTGGGAACTTGTACCCCATCCCCAAGGTAAGAATGTCATTGGTTGCAAATGGGTTTATAAAACAAAATTTAAATCAGATGGTGCTATAGAAAAATTCAAGGCTAGATTGGTTGCTAAGGGGATCAATCAAAAAGAGGTTGTTGATTATGAAGAAACATTTTCTCCTGTCATTAAAGTGAATATAGTTAGAATTATTCTTTCTTTGGCTACAATTCTTGGGTGACATATTCATCAAATGGATGTCAAAAAAACTTTCTCAAATAGAGATTTATATGAAGAAATATATATGGATCAACCACCAGGTTTTGTAGATCAGCAACATCCTAATCTTGTTTGCAGATTATAGAAGTCACTTAATAGTCTTAAACAAGTGCCACAAGCATGGAACGAGAAGATTGACAGGTATTTTCAGCTTCATGTGTTTAAGAGATGTAAGTCAGATCCAAATCTTTATGTGAAAAAAGTTCAAGATGATATTCTTCTTGTTGCAATTTATGTAGATGATTTACTCATTGCTGGACCGAATATTGCATTAATCAATGATTTAAAAACAGATCTTAAGAGGACATTTCATATGAGTGATTTGGGTGAACTAAACTATTTTCTTGGATTACAAGTTTGTAGATTACATGATGGATTGTTCATCTCACAATCAAAATATGCTCTGGACCTTTTAGAAAAGTTTAACATGCTTGAATGCAAGCCAACATCTACCTCATTTCAATTCGGAGTCAAGCTTACTAATGCAACACAGCGCTTAGCATATAAGAAGGAAGATGCCAAGGCGAGGAGGATGATTCTTAATGGTGTTAAGGATCATATTCTTTCGCATATTGTAGAGTTATATACAGAGAAGACAATGTGGGACGCCATTCTAAATCTGTACCAGAATGCTACCATTAACCGGAAGCTGATTCTTAGAGAAAAGTTAAGGAATACCCCGATGAACAAGGGAGAAGACGTTACAAGTTACCTCGCCAGGCTTAGACTTGTTAAGGATGAGTTGACAGCTATTGGAGATAAACCAAATGATGACAAGCTAGTACGAATAGCTCTGAATGGGTTCACTAAGCAGTGGGATGTCTTTGTTCAAGTTATTAATGGACGAGACACCTTACTGAGTTGGGATCGACTATGGAGTGACTTCACTTAGGAGAAGCTTAGACTAAGTCTTGTCAGTGGAACTAGCAGCAATAGTTAGAAAAGTGATTTGGAATAGGAAAATGTTATGCTAGCAGGAAAAGCGAAAGCGAAGAAGGGGTCTGGCAAAGGATCAAATCCAAAAAGTGAGAAGAAGAAGGACTTATCTAAGATCAAATGCTATGGCTGTCACGAGTTTGGCCACTATGTTAGTGATTGCCCACAAAGGAAGAAAAATGAAAAGAAAGGGAAGAAGCAGACGGCAACTTCAGCAAATGTAGATGAGCTTTCTAGTAGAATGGAGGATGAGTTTGTGCTCATAGCTTGCCTAACTAGCTCAACCTCACAGGGTGTTTGGTATATAGACAGTGGGGCATCATTTCATATGACAGGAGTTATGGAGTACTTCTCCAGCTACAAGGAGGAGAAAATCAAATTCTAGATTCAGATGGGGAACTAGTCCAAGTGCAATCCAGTTGGGAGAAGGACTGTTCTATTTCAGAGGGAGAATGGCAAGCCTATTTCCATTCATGATGTGTTAAATGTGCCAGGCTTGGGCATGAATCTAATTTCCATATCTATCCTTCAGGATAAAGGCTACAATGTACTCTTTAGAGGGGCGCATGTGTTAATCAAGCATAAGGATTGGAAATCACCCATAGCTATTGGAGTTAGCAGCGGCCAACTTTATAGGTTGCAATTTGATACTCCTAATGCACTAGTGAGTAGCAGTAATCCTAGAGATCAAGAAGAGCTATGGCATAGGAGGATGGGCCATATACATCATAGACCATTTAAATTGCTTCATGAGATAGTGACAGGTGTTCCAGAGGTGAGCACAGAGCATGATGATGTATGTCAGGGATGTGTGTTGGGGAAGTTTGCGAAAGCAGCTTTTCCAAGGAGTGACACCAGATCCAAGGGGGTTCTTGATCTAGTAAATACAGATATATGTGGACCAATGTCAATGAAGTCTCTCAGAGGATACGAGTACTCTGTTACTTTTAATGATGATTTCTCCAGGAAGACCTAAATATACTTCTTGAAGACCAAGGATGAGGTCTTCAGTCACTTCCAGGAGTTCAAAGCTCTTGTGGAGAATTCGACAGGTAGGAAGGCAAAGGTTCTTCGGTCAGACAATGGAGGTGAGTACAAAGGGAAAGAGTTCCAGGAGTTCTGTACCAGGGAAGGAATCAAGAGAGAGTGGATTGTTCCTTACAACCCACAGTAGAATGGGGTTGCTGAGAGGGAGAATTATTCTCTATCAGAGGTAGCAAGGGCTATGTTGTATGACCAAGATATGCCACGTTACTTATGGGCAGAGGCATGCAGTACAGCAGTATACATATAGAACAGGGTTCCACATAAGGTATTAGGCAAGATGACACCAGAGGAGGTATTCTCAAGGAAGAAGCTAGATGTCAGTCACTTCAGGATATTTGGGAGTTTGGCATTTTGTCACATTCCAGGGCCTACACATTCCAAGTTAGATCAGATTGCAGAGAGAGGGTACTTTGTGGGGTACAGTGAGACCTCAAAGGCATATCAATTATTTATTCTAGGGACCAGGAGGATTATAGTTAGGCATGATGTCAAATTCATGGAGGACAAGGCATATAGGAGGTCCAGAGATTTGCCAGCAGATGATCAGAATGAGCAGCCAAAAGAAGCTCCAAGGATTGTTCAACCAAAACAGGGGCAGCGAAGCACCAGTACATTTACTAGTACAAGCATAGGCTTAGGTGTTGAGAGTTCACAGAGTATGGAGCAATAGATACAACAAATCGTTGCAAGCTTGACGTTATACCTATTGCAGGGCCAAACATTTTTACAAGCAGCGGAGTGCGGTGGATATGTCAGTGTTTCGAAAGTGTTACGCCATCATCTGCAACAAACAGAATGGCCGCGAATGTCGTAGCAGAAATGGAGGCTGCAGATCGATGGCGTTACGCTTTTGAAACAGGACATATCCACGGCCCCACGCTGCTCCTATTCCTTCGTTGCCCTTTAATGAGAGCAATGCCTTCAACAAATGACCTTCACGCTCATGCGGTGGAATATGTCTCAATCTCAAATTGATGCGTCCAACACTTCAATCTTGTTAAATCAGGTTTTGTTTTGTCATAAAATTTGCTTAAATTTCTATATTTTAAGACTAGCTGAAAATGTGGTCACTTGCACTAAATTTTCTGACCCTCCATGGAAGGTATGTTGGAGAGGTGGGTTCTTTGCCTTTTTTCGTTTTTGTATATGCATCACACACCCACATTACAACAATGTTCCTATCTAGTATGTTTTACTGTGACTGAATCAGATTTTCAGTTGTTAATATTGATAGCAAACTTGGATGAACCTCTGGAGATCCCTGTGTTGTATGATTAGGTTATGTTGTTGGTCTCTATCACAGGTGATATTTGGATCATGAAAGGTGAAGGTATTCAATTTAGACACCAATGCATGCAACATGTATTAACACAGTGCTTGTTTTGTATGTAGTCCAGGACTGCAGGAATTTTGGTGGACTTCTTAGAGCCATTTTCTGTATATGACAATGTCAGATGGGTGTTATTATCACCCACATTTTATAAATAGCCAATTACGTAATTGTAACTGTTAAAGTTTTAATCATCTAGCACATTCCTACAAAGGTTCAAAAATTTATCCTGGCAAATATTGGTATCATATCAAACATTGTAGTTCTGTCTACTGTTTGCTTTGCAGCTGTGTTTGTGTTTTCTTTTGTTTGTTTTCTGAGACAATGGTTGACACAGTTAGTGGGTTTGTGTTTGAGCCCTAAGTTGGTTGGATCCCTTGCTGGAGAATTTAGCCCCAACCTTTGGACTTGGGTGTCATTATAAGCACGCGTTAGCATTTGAGCCCTAAGCCTACATGTTTTGGTAATCTTTGTCCCAAATCAATAGTCCAATCAGTAAACATTATGTATAAACTTCCTCTAGATTTAAAATTTTAGTAAAAGTTCTTAGCCAATTTGTTGCAAGTTTGCATGGATTCATTGGAATTTTTTAATCATTGTTATCTTATCTATGTAATATATGTTTTGATGATTTTCCAACTAATGAAAAATATGTCTAATATGGGATTTTATATAATCCTCTTTGGATTTAATCCAATTGTAAATTGTACTCAATATTTAGGAACCAGTTACCTTTACAATTGCTTACAATTGTTTCCTTTTGACATTGCTGGTGATTCATCTCACTTGAGTTGCCTTTGTTGACTAGCATAACATTTTTTTGTGTGTGTATTTTGATATAGAAATTTTTGTGGGTATGATAGGTTAGGTTGGAACAAAAGAATGTATGGTGCTAAGCATTTTATCTATTTGCAAGAACTAAAGGGTCTTATCTGAGAATATTCAACATTGTGGTTTGTGCATTTGGATGGATAATCTAGATACTATCTTAGACCTATGTAAATATAGGTCTAAAATGGTAGAAAGGAGAGAAAAAGTCTCCTCGTGAGATTTTGAAGCAATAAAATGTAAAAAGTAAGTTCTATGACAACATCAAGACAATGGTTGCTTCATTTCACTTCACTTCACAGGCTCTTTCATTCCTCGTCTATCCAAATTGCCAAGGCTGACATATTTCTTTAGTTTTGGTGAAGTAAGATTTCTTTATGCTTTTGGATTGGATTTTGAAGAGTTAGTATCTATCACTACTTTATTAGATCAACTTGGTGACACGAGGTACACATGTTGACCTTTTGATCTTGTGCATGTTGTAGCATAGAAAATACCCTATAATTTACAAGTGTATCTTTTTATTGAACCTTTTCTTGTTTGTAATTTGTAAGATTTTCATTTGGTGAATAAAATGAAAGCCAATGATACCATTCATTATTTCTCATATTTTTAGACTTCAAATCATAAATTATTAGTAGAAACCCAAATTCATGGAAATGCAATCAAGACTTCAATGAAACCATAGCCAACCCCCACTCAATCACACCCTCCTAGGCCTCTAGAAACCATTTCCCCAAATGACACAAACACTTGACACCATTAAAACACAATGGTCACACATCACATTCACATTCCAATGCACATCATAAACCAAGATCTCACAAATGCAACATATGGTCTGATGCACTAATAATGGGTCTTAAAGAATGCAACATTAATTCCAATCATGGTCAATCATCCAACAAACATAAAGTGAATCTATCTCAACAATGCAGAACAATATTATTCTAACTACTAGTAGCAATTACTAATATGATCAAATGATATAAGTGTCCATGAGTATCAATATTTTAACTAATAATTCTCAAGACTTATTTTAATTTCATTTAATTAAAATAATTGCAAACAACATGCAAATGAATACAAATTAAACACAACAATTATTTACACTATTTACACTTATGTAGATTTCATTTATAATCTAAACAATTTTATAAATACTATTAAATATAACTATATAAGCAAGGCTAAAAGCCTATAATATTAGAATGCTATAAATATCTTACACTAGTTAGAATCACAAGATACAAAACCCGAAGCTACAATGAAAGAACTTTGTTCTAAGTTTAGCTTGAGAGGAAAGAAATATAGAAAAACAAAACATTCCTATAGATCTAATATCGTCATCAAATCTACCACACTTTTAACCACATGAATATGATAGGATCAGCACAAAATGAATTTGTTGAGAAGGCTTTAGAAGCTACCAACAATGCAAAATGTGAAAGCATAGACAGGGCACATAGACTGATTGGTAGAATGCCTCAAAGAGAGTCATGTGATGGAAAGCAATGATCATAGGATATGCACAAAATGAATTTGTTGAAAAATCTCAAAAGAACCTAGTTTGAAAATATAGAGTTATTGGTTGCGCAACTAATTGTTTTAATAGAGACGAAATAGGTGAGAGGTAGACAGTCACAAAATATTCATATCTCAAAAATGACAAACTGGGTATGACTAATTTTTGGATATGATTTAGATATTCAGGTCATGCACCATATATAAAATAATTAGAAAAACTCAGTTCTTAAAATAAAGTTATGGCTAACGCAACAGATTGCTAAAACAGAGACGAAATGGGTGAGAGGTAGACAGTCACAAAATATTCATATCTCAAAAATGAGAAACTGGGTATCACTAATTTTTTGATACGATTTAGGTATTCAAGTTGTACACCATATTTAAAACAATTAGAGAAACCCAGTTTGTAAAAATAAAGTCATGGCTAACACAGTAGACTACTAAAACAGAGACGAAATGGGTGAGAGGTAGACAGTCAAAAAATATTCATATCTCAAAAATGAAAAACTGGGTATGGCTGGTCTTCGGATATGATTTAGATATCCAGGTCGTACACCATATCTCAAAAAATTAAAGAAACCCAGTTTGTAAAAATAAGGTTAGCGCTAACACAATAGACCGGGTTCAGAAAATGTAGAAGAAAATTCACAAAATATTTCACTAAATCTAATGCAACAATAAATCAGTTTCATATCTCAGTCCATACTTGGAATATTGCTTCAATCACATCTTCACAAATTTCCTAGCTCCCATCCATTTTTCCCCAAGTCTGTTCTTCTGGAAACTATGGTTTATGCTGCCAAAAGAAAAATGAAAACTTCCTGAGAGAGAGAGAGAGATCCCCAAAACATAAAACATATCCTCCATTTGAAATGCACGCTCCTCCTCAAATTATGTCTTGAGATTTCAAAAATAAAGTTGAGCATGCATAACCACCCCCATAATTTCTTCTAGAAGATTTTTTTTTTTTTTACTTTCTTACAATTTGCTATTTTTAACCAAACAATAATATTATTGTTTGTTGTAATGGGACCTTATGTCATCTTCGTTCAACAGTTTCCATTGGGATTAAGGCACGCTTAGACCTGTCAATTCAAGTGGAGTTGATGCCTCATACCTACAACCTACAGCAACCAAAAAATGGTCGAACATATAGATGTATATATACTCATACAATCAAACACACCGTGAAAGGAAATCGCAGCATAGCAGGGTACTCACGCATGAGTAATGCGACACTGTTCCTCTCACAAACACACGTCAAACAAGTAACCACATCATGCATAATAATTAGTATCTGATTGACTAGATAAGAAACATCATTAGATAATCATGTGATGCACATAATAAGATTGATCAACATAATCAATTAAGTCCATAAAGTTGTCATAACATATTCATAACTTAAGTAAATATCAGTGTTGCAACAAAGATTATCAATAAAACATACTAACTGTCATATGAAACAACATGAGAATAATCAGGAATGTCACCAACATGAATGTAGTATCTACCAACATCATATAACATACAACATCAACTGTCTGACATACCCTAAATATTCCTATTATTTTACCTTCACTTTCATGCTCCTTAGCCAGACCACCTGCACATCCAAGGTGAGAATGGAGGGGCACTACACCCACCTTAAAGTGATCGCTCCTGCTTTCCGGTAGTAATCACATTTAAGGTAAGGTTGAGAACACATGACGGAACAAGAGCTTTCACAAAGCCCATGCCCCAAAGTGAGACATGCTTACAATTGCCGAATTATTCCCAACAATCACAATAGAAACACATCAATATCATTTGTTAAGAACCATTAATCAACAATATGCATGTATACGAATGATCACAGAGATCAAAACAAACTTCGGTTAGAGAATCTAAGCTAAAATAACAACCAAATCAATATAGAAATAAGGCAACATGTCTTTCAAACAAACTAAGGCTATACTTATGAATTCGGAACCGAGTATAGCCGTGAGGTTATACTTCAGTTATCTCATAACCGAGTGTAACTACAAGGTGAGACAAAAGCATTCCAAAGTGCATAGCAACATATTTAGAGTATTCCAAAGGTTTGTTACAACAATTTCACAACACAATACATGATCACATCATGACACAAAGTGATTCTACTAGTCAAACGTCAATAAAAAATTATCCCTCTCTTCATATATGGACTAGGTCCATTTTCTTGTTTTCTTGTTTTAGGGATGCACAATCCTTATCAGAAGTGTATATTTGTTGTCATCATCCGTTGACTAATAGAGCCACAAATACAACAGAAGAATGAAATCATGAAAAATGAGAGAGGAGACAAAAGTGACATAGGACCACAATGTGGAAGGATGCCCCCAAATCACCCTCCACAACATTATGCCCCCAAGGCACCACAAACAACAATTGCAACAAGAGAAGTGTACAAGAATAGAGAAACAAATAGAAGGAATGTCACAGCGTACGCGGTCCCCTTGTATCCTTCACCTTACAAGAGTATCAAGGGTCATCCAAGGAGACCTAAACAAACATTTAACACCACACATGAGAACACAACACAACAACATATATATACCAAAGAGGAGGCCAAACTTGCGAGCATCTTGGAGAGTTGCTCCATCAAATGTGGTGGAATGGGTGAGAAATTCATACCTGCAGTCACGTGGTGCTTGATTCACAAGATTTTGTATGTTTGAAATCTTTTGATGCCTGTGGGGAGGTGAATCATTACCTTTTTCGATAGACTTTGATGACTCGTGTATTGTTCTTTTTCTTTCTTTGTTTAAGCATTCTCCTACATGGATAACTTTTTCAGGGTTATCCTTCTCCATCAAGACGTCAACAATCTTTTTATTAAGTAAAGTACTGTGGTCAAGGAGATTAGAGGAGGATGATGATTTTGTTGGATCTTTGTTAGATGCCAAGGTATCATTTGATGAATAAGTGTTTCTCTCAAAATATGCTTCTACATTTAAACAATAGGAAAAACCACGATTGTAATGATAACGGGCCAATTGTCATAAGCTCCCATGAATTCGGCTAATGTTTCATATGTTGAAAAAGTATCTAATGGGACATTTGCTAGTGGATAGTCTATGTCTATCATCTCAGGATATATTGAATTGATTGTTGGACTTGTTGATATTGTGTTAACATTAAGAGTAGGATGATGGTAAGCTTTGGTAGGCTTCAAAGGATAGTATCCAATACTAGCTGAAGAGCTATGTGTAACAACTTCTAAGGGTACTTTGATTCCTTGTTGTTTTATGCCACAACCATTACCTACGTAGTTACAATTTTTGTAAAGGATTTGAAATCCATGACCATAGAGAGACACCATCTCTTTATAATAAGGCGAGGCCTCATATGTCTCATATTTTGTAGTGTAAATAAGAGTATTGTCTTTATTTGTTACTAAAGAGACTTTAGGTTCCTTAGTATTTCCAAAGATTTTTTGGATGAGATCGAGGCAACTTTTGATGTTTCAGGGTTAGCAAGTTTATATTACCCCATAAAGCCATGAGTAAAATCTAATGAACCCCAATTGTCACCAAGAAGTGCATTTGATGGTGATTTAGAATCTTGCACAACATTATATGTGGCAAGATGTATTTATGAATCAACTTTTAAGTTATCGAGAGGTTTCTAAATGATAGCTTATTTTTGCACCTCAGCTTGTAAAAAACTTTCCAGATTCGGGTCCACTTCAATGGTTTGAAGTTTATTTGCACAAATAAACTTTATTGATCAATGAAGGGTAGACGAAACTACCCCCATGGCATGAATCCATAGTCTACCAAGAATGATATTATATGAAAGCGCACTCGGCATGACATGGATAAGGGTAGATAATGTCATAGATCTAGCCTTTACGATTAAAGTTATGGTACCCAGTGATTGTCTACCAATGTTATCAAAGCCACGAATGTTAAGTTTATCTGATTTTATTAAAGATGTGTGAATCTTGATTTTATGTAGCAAATCAATGCCACGAACATTGAGACCCGATCCATTGTCAATCATAGTTCACTTTATCAACTTTTTATTTATTATGACAAGATTACAAGAGGGTCATATTGGTTTTGAACTTCAATTGATGGTAATTCGTGTTGTTGAAACAAAATATCTATTTTTGTTGCATGCATATAGTCTAACAGAGTTGTTACATCATTTGGCTTAACAACAGGTGGTACAATCACCTTTTGTAAAGCTTCTTGGAGCATTATGTGGTATGAAAGAGATGTTTGTATGAGTTCCCATAGAGAGATCTTAGCGGGAGTAGCACAAAGCTGCTTAACAAGGTCATAATCTCGACCAACGTTATGAGTAAGACAAGGTGGTTGAGGAAGCATAGGTTGAGAAGTTGGTAAAGTGATCGAAATGTTTGACTGTTGTTTACTTTGTTTATTATTTCATGTATTGTATGTGTGAGCAACCACATTGTAGTTGGGTTGTTGTGACACATTTTGATACACTTTGATTTTGACTTGTTATATGCTTAGTGTAGTTATAAATGTAACGAAGAGGTCGAGAAGAATTTAGAAGATCTCTTATAGTGAGTACCGGTTTCATTTTTTCTTGAGGCACATGCGAGAACGTAGGTGGACAACTATTTTCGGTTTCACAGGGTGTTCTTGAGATCTTGGAACATAAATTGTGTTTACTAATCTTTGAAGGAACGGTGGTTTTGGAGTCGCAGTGGAATATTCCATAGAGATAAATTCATAAAGGGCTTCATCTAGCATATCAGAATCATCACTACTAAATGACTCATCATATGCATGAAAGTTTTGTAAAAAGAGATCAAACATTGTGACATATTCTACTTTATCCAAGGCTTGAAATTCACAATGTCCAATTGTAAAAAGTATGAATTTTGGAATCAAGGATGTGAAATGATGCAAGATTACTATGAAAAATCAAATTTCATGAATGTTTGATGCAACTAATGCATGAGAATTTTTAAAACCCTAATGCAAAATTTTACCTAAATGCAAGCTTTTTGAAGGCCTAAATATGCACCTTTTTCAAAATTATGCAAGATTTTCAAATGAATATTGATAAATATGTAATAAATCAATGCAAGATCTTATTTGAATAGTCAATAAGATGTAAATGCTTGAAGCTACTTGTTCACAAAAATGTTTAGTATGAAAAAGGATAATGACAATAACTAGAATATGAACTAGATCAAACTCTTTTCAATATAACATTCAAGGAAAAGGTTGAACCAAATCACTACCAAATGAAGGAGAACTTAGCTACTAACCTTGAACTCCTATATATCCTGAAACTGTCTTCAAATCCTGAAACCTTGATCTGTATTTAGTCTTCCTATAGCTCTGTATTTTCTAAATCTCACTCCTGTAACCTGCACATAAGAAGATAAAATAGGGTTTGGGGGTTATGGTGTTTAGGGGCTTGCCTCGGTCAAATCCCAGAATAGCATTCAAGCTTCCCAACACCATTTGATTAACAGAGAGTGCTTACCCTCATGGGGCATAGGATGAAAACAATGATAATGTGATGATTGAAATGATGAGAAACAAACAATGATATCACCTATGTGATGCGCACTTAGAATGATGAAGATCCTTCAACTCCTAAGGAAGGATAGATGATAGCTTCATATCTGCAACAACACACAAATATGCTCTATAATCACAATGACTGCTCTTGATGCTCTTTACTTCAAATTTTCAAGTTAGCTATCTCCATCTAGGTTAATAATGAACTCAAAAACACACTTATATATGCTCTCCCCCTTACAATTGACAATTCAAACCAAAAGAGGCAACAAGGAGAAACCTCTAGAGAGGTGTAAGGCCGACATACATTTGAATTTGATCCAACCTAAAGGGAGGGACCTGGGCAGTACCACCTTGGTCCTTCAACCCTGTTTATGTCTAGGATAAGCAAAATCAAGTGGTCCACATTCAAATTCCATCTTGATGTCGGGCAATTCTGCGTCGGGAGAAACATTTTGAATATATAATGCAATCAAGGGACCTAGGAGCCAAACAAGGAGGTAAAAAGACATGTGGGCACTTTTTACTCCCTAACAAGTCCAAGGGTCTTATTTGGAAACTTTTCATTCTAGGTCTTATGGGTCTTACCATGGGTTATCCTCTAATTTACTCCTTGATTGGCTACCAAATCTACTAATAAGTTCCCCTTTCTTTTCTTCTAATATGATCAAAAGAGATATCTTTAAAAATTTTCACTAGTTCCTTAGCCTCTAAAAGAAGAGTATCCAACATACATGAGATGTAACTTTGCTTCTTCATATAATTAATAATGATCTCGTAATCTCCCTCCACTCTAAGATGCTTCCAATTCTATTTCATAGTTGTCCTGAGGCCCCACAGCATGGCCCTTTCCTAAACCACATTGTACATGAAAGGAAAAAAGAATATAACTTTGCTCATGCTCTTTCTAGGAAGCCTACTCTATTTCTACTTCTACTAGTTCTACTGATTAGAAGATCTCTATTATGGCAGAATAAGTTAAAAATGCATTTTCTACTGATCTCTTAGATGGGGATGTGAGACAAGATTGATTTGTAGTAGCATATGGTCTCATTCTCTATAAAAATAGAATCTTCCTAGTTCTTGAATCCTGAATGAAGGAGAAGATTTTAAGGGGTTTTCATGATGCATCGTTAGAAAAACACATAAGATTATACAAGATCTATAGGAAAATTAGGGAAAGGTTTTCATGGAAGGGCCTAAAGAAGGATGTTCTCAATCACTTTATGGAGGGGCTAACTATGTATGCACAATTCTTTTTCATTCCTTCATATTTCAAAGCACATTGGGTGGTAGATTTCCTATTCAGAGATGTTTAGGCCAATGGATTACATAAAAATATCGTTAGTGATAAAGATAGTAGATTTTTTAGATCCTTTTTGTAAGAATTATTTTATTTGGCTGGGATAAAACTCACTCTTTCCACAAGCTATCATCGACAAATAGATGGACAAGTAGAAATAGTGAATAATTAGGTTGAAGGCTACTTGAGAAACTATGATACAACACTACCCACCACATGTCCATCAGTATATCTCCATCAATTGTATTTTATGGTTATGATGCATTAACCTTCACTAATTCAATATTCATAGATATCCCGGTGTCAATAGATAGTGACTTAGTGAAGTATAATTATGACATATTGAGATCACTCAAAGAACACCTCCAACAAGTTCAGAATCAACAAAAAAATATATGCAAATCAAAACTGCATAGATAGGTCATTTAAAGTGGGAGATATGACCTTCCTCTAAGATTGCAAACCTTATATGCAAACCCCCATCAAAATTAGTGGAATTGAAAATCTCAAACAACGCTTCGATTTCCCTTACAAGATCTTGAGAAGAGCTGGTGAAGTTGCATCTGAGTTGAATTACTAGAATATAGTAGGATTCATAATTTTGTCCATGTGTCTCACCTCACGAGATCCCTTGGACAACATATCACACTACTGGTGGATTTTCCACCATTGGATGATGACCCTACCATCATAGAAATCACAAGAGCATCATCCAATATTCAAAAGAGAGTAGACAATAAGGTGGTAGGGAAAATCACACAGGCCCTATTGAATCCCCATGATCACATTTGCACTTATTACATTTATCGAACTTAGCAAGGGAGAGGGATTTCAACTAAATCTTCCACATCAAACATCCTCATAATAAATAGAATCATCAACCTTGGCATAAAGAGAAAGTTTGACCTTAAGTACCTTTGCTATCATTCAAGCCTCTGTGCATGCAACTTGTTGTTCCTTCAGTATGTGAAAATACTCGAGGTAGCAATTTAAGAAAGACAAGTCATGCAAATTTTGGAAATATTGATAGAAATATGAAGAAATATTTCCCCACACATTTACTAATCTAGGATGATGAAAATTCAATTAAAAGAAGGTACAAAACCAAAGAGTAAAATATCATATGTATTAAACCCTAACATGAAGACAAGAGTCAAAGCAAAGTTGGATGATATGTTGCAACTGATATAATCAAGTACATAGAAGATGCTAAATGGATTGGCCCTATGGTTGTGCAACATAAGAAAAAAGTGAGATGAGGATTTGCATTGACTTTAGGGAACTAAATAAGGCTTGTATGCATGATTCCATAGATTTCTTAGTCTTATGGATGTCATTAAAAGCTTTCATTTTATTTCATTTCAATTGAAGGGCTCCTTCACCTTTCCATACACATGTCCCCATGTTCTCTCCATTAGTTTCTCTATAACCATTGCTTTATTTTCTCTTATATTGTCCTTAGTAATATTTGGGCATTATACTCATGGGATCAACCCTGCAATTATAGACTTGGCCCTTTCATATTCAAATTTTGGCCAACTTCTACCTATTCAATTACACAATATTCAATTTGCTAATATATGAATCCCAACATTTCAAAAAAAACCAAAATATGAATCACCTAAGAAGGTTCGAAGTTTAAAATACACATTGGGTTATGACTTGCACATGTGACACCATTCAAAAATTGATTTATATTCACTCCTTTGAGCCACCAAGCCTAGGGCCTAAGTGTGAGAATATTCACTATTTTTGTATCCTCATGCTTGGAGACATGTCAATAAATAAAAGTTGATTACATATAAATTCCCATTGTTTATAGCATAGACTGGAATTAGTTTTCAATTTAAAATATCATTAACACTTGTAAGGAGTGGGTTCATGTGCAAGTTGAAACACACACTGTGTATTTCAACCTGCAATTTTCTTCATCAACATTCTACTATGTAAAGTATTTGTTCTTTTAATGTACAAATCCTAACATTTAAGAGAGAAAAATATGAACAACAACAATGATAAGGGTGAAAGCAAGAAGATGAGTATAGATTTCGTGGAAGTGTTCCGCATATGGAAAATTTCGTTTAGAACGAGAGCTCGAGCCTAAACGGGTGCCCATTTAGAAACAGGCACTCATTATGAAATGGATGCTAGTAAATGGAATGGGTACGTACCCATTTGAAAACAGGTACTCATTTTTGAAAAGTATATATATTTTTTTAAAAATAGGCATGTGGCTTCATTTTAACAGCCATAGGCCGTGAAACAGTTGGAGAGGAGATACCAAGAATGGGTACCCACATCACCTGACCCCACCGCCTACCTCCAAAACCTCCTCACCTCCTCTAGATCGGCTATCAGCTATCCCAAGTTGGTTGCCCATAATTTTCTATTGTTTTTCATTGTTTTTTGTTTTGTTTTTGTTGCTTTTTATTATTTTTCACAATCTTAAATTATAAATGTTAAACCCTAAACTAAAAACACTAAACCCTAATTCATAAACTGTAAACCCTAATTCATAAACACTAAACCCTATTTCATAAACTACCTAGGTCTTATAGAACTTCTAGGGTTTCTTTTATATAAGCTTAACAATAAATCTTTAGCAATGATATTTCAAAATCATTTGAAATTTCTATATAGACCTCAAGAACTACTTATACACTATAGCCATGTTCTTAGTCTTCATGGATTTCAATGTTCATGATGAGTCACATAGTCCTAAAACCATTTGTAAAACTCTTTTCATGAGGGCTTAGAACATACAAACACCTTCTATATATTAAATTTGATGGACACTTGTATAAGAATATAAAATTTAGACAATTGTCATAGGTTAGTCCTATGGGTTAAAGAGTCAGGGAGCTATGAGAATGCCCACATTCATATGACATAAGGTATAATAGAAACTTATCAAGTTTTAAGGATTGTCATACCTACCACTAAGAATGTCAAAGTTACCCTAGGAAAACAACTAACTCATATCACTTCATAACATTTTATCAAGTTTAAGGATTGTCATAACAACCACTAAGAATGTCAAATTTACCCTAGGAAAACAACTAACTCATGTCACTTGATAACCTAGAGGGTTGTTATCTAAGGTCAATTAGGATCACTTAACAAATGTCAAGACTCAAATCATCTAATAGGATTGTCATTAGGATGGGGAACAAAGAAGATAGTCATAACATGATAAGGTAGTTACCAAGGTCCTAACAAAGTTCATTGCACCATAATCTAAATCTTAACACTGCCTCAACATTTATATGACCTAGAAGGACTGTCACATCTAGCAAATCTAATCTCTTGTCCTTGCTATGGACTATTATGCATGATCATCCAAAGTGGTTGTCACTAGAAGAACAGGACCATAGGACTACCACAATAAGGATATAGTTGTGTTGCTCACAACAAGAGAGGACAATCATCCAAAACTAAGAAGAGAAGAAAATTAACAATTAAGAGACTATCATTAACGGTTGTCATGAGCATGTTAATGGACAATTAGTTTTCATATTAGTCATAACACTATCCTATTATTTACACAAAAGAAGATATAGCAATGAGAGGATAGTCATTGGAAAACCTATCTCAGTCCTAGAGTCAAGCACAGTCCCATCACACCACTAGATCTACCCCTTCCAAGGGACAAGCATTTCAACCATACAATCGAAAGAAAATGATATGTATCCTACAAACACAATCATTTGGTCATGTTGTAATCCTCTCTCCAAACTATGCAGGATCAGAATGGTGTTTGGATGACCTCCACTTGGTGTCTGGTAGGTGAAATCAGCAGGTGAGACTACTCCTTAGACAGTGCAAGACGACTGAACGGATCTCACCCATTCATTTTATTCCTTGTTTTTCTCACTCTTTCACCATTTCTTCACATGCGTTGTTCTCCTTCCAGCTATTTTTTTGGTGGGTACTCTCCTGAGGTGCCAAAATGGCTAGAAATGTTGTCTCGTGCCATAAAAAAATCACGCTAGAAAATTTTCTAAACTCGTCGGTTGTTCTCACGCCGGGGAAAATACCGTGTCAGAAAAATAAATATAGGGAATGTAATTTTTTGGTATGTGTTTTGGAACACAAAAGAGAGTGATATATTTTGCAAAGCCCCATTAAGAATGTTTTGGGAATTTTGTACTGCAGTATTGTATTGGTACATTCTCCTTATTAAAAACTCCCTTAATATTATCACCTAAAATTTTGAATTTGGATTAGTTACTTTCCACCTACATTAAATGTTATCAATAACTATGTAATAGAACTAATAGCATTTAAAATCATTTTAGACGTGCAAATGATGATTAATTATCACCTTTGCAATTAGAAGTGTTTATGTTGACACTAGAGTTTGCAACACTCATAGCCTTATAGCAACTAAAAAGGTTTCACAAAACAAAGAGAACTAGAGACAACTAAAATCATTATCATAAATAAAACATAAATTAAAATAAAGTAAAAACATTAATATATCATCACCATGAATGGTCATGTCCTTTGTGAGAACTCCAATTCCTTTTGAGAGATGAGTATCACAATTCATTGAAGTCTTGATTGTATTTCCATGAATTTGGGTTTCTACTAATAATTTATGATTCGAAGTCTAAAAATATGAGAAATAATGAATTGTATCATTGGCTTTCATTTTATTCACCAAATGAAAATCTTACAAATTACAAACAAGAAAAGGTTCAATAAAAGATACACTTGCAAATTATAGGGTATTTTCTATGCTACAGCACGCACAAAACCAAAAGGTCAACATGTATACCTCGTGTCACCAAGTTGATCTAATAAAGTAGTGATAGATACTAACTCTTCAAAATCCAATCCAAAAGCATAAAGAAATCTTGCTTCACCAAAACTAAAGAAATACGTCAGCCTTGGCAATTCAGATAAAGACAAGAGGAATGAAAGAGCCTCTAAAGTGAAGTGAAATGAAGCAACCATTGCCTTGAAGTTGTCATAGAACTTAGTTTTTACATTTTATTGCTTCACAATTTCCCGAGGAAACTTTTTCTCTCCTTTCTATCATTTTAGACCTATATTTACATGGGTCTAAGATAGTGTCTAGATTATCAATCCAAATGCACAAACCACAATGTTGAATATTTTCAGATAAGACACTCTAGTTCTTGCAAATAGATAAAATGCTTATCACCATACATTCTTGTGTTCCAACCTAACCTATTATACCTACAAAAATCTCTATATCAAAAAACACACAAAAAAAAAATGTTATGCTAGTCAACAAAGGCAACTCAAGTGAGATGAATCACTAGCAATATCAAAGGGAAACAATTGTAAGCAATTGTAAAGGTGACTGGTTCCTAAATATTGATACAATTTACACTTGGATTGAATCCAAAGGGGATTATATAAAATCAAATATTAGACATAATTTTCATTAGTTGGAAAATCATCAAAACATGTATTACGTAGATAATGTAACAATGATTAAAAAAAATCCAATCAATCCATGCGAGCTTCAACAAATTGGCTCAAAACTTTTACTGAAATTTTAAATTTAAAGGAAGTTTATACATAATGTTTACTGATTGGGCTATTGATTTGGGACAAAGATTACCAAAACAATCCCTATTTAGGGATGAAGAGACCCTAAACTTTCCCGTGGCCAGAACCCATATTGAAGTTGTAGGTTAAGATTCTTTAAGAACTGAATTGAGCATAGAGTGGTATGCCATCTACTTAATATTTTGAAAATGTAGGCTTAGGGCTCAAATGCTAACCCGTGCTTATAATGACACCCAAATCCAAAGGTTGGGGTTAAATTCTCCAGCAAGGGATCCAACCAACTTAGGGCTCAAACACAAACCCACTAACTGTGTCAACCATCGTCTCGGAAAACAAACAAAAGAAAACACAAACACAGCTGCAAAGCAAACAGTAGACAGAACTACAATGTTCTATATGATATCAATATTTGCCAGGATAAATTTTTGAACCTTGGTAGGAATGTGCTAGATGATTAAAACTTTAACAGTCACAATTACGTAATTGGCTATTTATAAAATATGGGTGATAATAACACCCATCTGACATTGTCATATACAGAAGATGGCTCTAAGAAGTCCACCAAAATTCCTGCAGTCCTAGACTACATACAAAACAAGCACCGTGTTAATACATGTTGCATGCATTGCAGTCAAAATTGAATACCTTCATCTTTCATGATCCAAATATTACCTGTGATAGAGAGACCAACAACATAACCAAATCATACAACACAGGGACCTCCAGAGGTTCATCCAAGTTGGCTATCAATATCAACTACTGAAAATCTGATTCAGTCACAGTAAAATATACTTGATAGGAACATTGTTGTAATGTGGGTGTGCGATGCATATACAAAAACGAGGAAAGGCAAAGAACCCACGTCTCCAACCTCCCTTCCATGGAGGGTCAGAAAATTTAGTGCAAGTGACCACATTTTTAGCTAGTCTTAAAATATAGAAATTTAAGCAAATTTTCTGACAAAACAAAACCTGATTTAACAAGATTGAAATGTCGGACGCATGAGTTTGAGATTGAGACATATTCCACCGCATGAGCGTGAAGGTCATTTGTTGAAGGCATTGCTCTCATTAAAGGGCAACGAAGGAATAGGAGCAGCGTGGGGCCGTGGATATGTTGTGTTTCAAAACCGTAACGCCATCGATCTGCAGCCTCCATTTCTGCTACGACATTCGCGGCCATTCTGTTTGTTGCAGATGATGGCGAAACACTTTCAAAACACTGACATATCCACCGCACTCCGCTGATTGTAAAAATGTTTGGCCCTGCAATAGGTATAACATCAAGTTTGCAACGATAGCTTTTCCCTCTGCCATCAAAACCTAACCCTAATGCTACCGTCCCCTCCTTCCTCTTTTCCACTCGCTCATCACGCACAAAACCTAACCCTAACCTCCACGTATATATATACACACGTGGACACACTTAATAAATTTGTATTTTTTTATTTGTTTTGGTTTTCTATGCGATATATGTATACATATAATATAATTAATATTGTATCATACATCTACATACATTTTTGTTGTGTATTTGTTTATTTTTCTGTTTGTTGTTTTCTTTTCTTTTTGTAGGGTGCACTCCTCTCACACACATATGTATATCTATATATATTTATGTATTGGTTCTTTATAGACTTAATACTTATATTAATAAATACTAGTATAGGTGTGTATTTTTAGTTTCTGCCAAAGACACTATAGGCGAGGCCTGTTCCTAACTAGGTATTAATAATTCTTGAGAACTAAATATATTTTTCTATTTAAAAAATATTTACCTATTGCTATTGTATAGATGCAAATATTTTAACAAAACATATTTGAAAAATTATTTTTATTCAATCTAATTGGCAGAAAACTTTCACCCGATAAGGGCAATTATTGCGGATCATCAACGTTTAAATTATAAAGTTTTGTATGAATACTGGAAATAATTTCATTCATTGCTTTCATTTTCTCAAAAATTGTGCAAATATAACATATGCGTTAAACTCCTTAGGCAACCATTCTTCATATTTTTTTATGTTCTTGATACCCAAACATTGCAGAATCTAAGGCCATGACTATTTTCAAATGAATTTGTTCTGTTTATAGGCTGCTATTCCACTTGAAGTTGTGCAAATATTGTTGGCAAAAAAGTCAGCGTCCCCCTTCGGGATTCGTGACATGGCTTAACCGCCTCCCGTTGGTCTTTATCTGGGATGGTAGCGGTTTCCTAAGAGGTGCGCCTTTTGGGAGAAACGGCCAGCTCAACTCCCTACAAGTGGTATCAGAGCCGGGTCACGGGTTCAAATCCCCTCGGGTAACGCTGAGGGGGGGATTGTTGGCAAAATAGTCAGCATCCCCCTTCGAGATTCGTGACATGTCTTAACCGCCTTGTAGCAGTTTCCTGGAGAAACAGCCAGATGCAATAAAGTTAGGTCTGAAACGAAAAAACCCATGGAGCTTGACCAAATAAGAGGAAAAAAGTATGCTCATATCTGTCATTACGTTATCGGGCTTCATGCCTATAATACTTATTTTTTCTTCTATTTTACTTAATGGAATTCTAATTCTAGCTATTCTTCCATGCATAGAAGGATTTTCCTTTCATGTTTCCTTTAGATTCTAATGGGATGAGAATATTATTTTTTGGCCTCTACCTATGTTTCAACCAAACTTTGTATGTATCATATTGTTTTCTGGAAACACATTTCTTATTGGTGTTTATTCCATTTCTAAAGTTTTCTCTGGATGTTTTCTCTAGTTCTGAGATGAGCTAAAAGGAACTATTACCATTAACAAAACTGATAATATACACATCATTTTGTTTTTTGGATATCTTTATATTTTTTTAATTTTCTCCGACACTCAATAGTAATTCAAGTTGGCTTTTTGCTATTCTTGTTGAATGCAAAAATCTAGTAAGCCAAGCTAGCAACTCTATTTGCAGAAATGGTCTATATTTTGAAGCTATTTTATCATTCTACTATTTCTTTTAGAGGCATTTTTAAAAAGATCGTGAAATTTCTATTAGTTAAATCTAAGCCAACTATTTTTTGACGTTTATTTAAAAATTTACCCTAACGTAACTATTGTTAATATGTCCATAAAATGTACAACCTTTTAAAATTTATTTAAAATTAGGTTTTTCTTTTACCCTAACCTATAATGCACAATCTAAATAGCTAATATTTTCACATTTACTTTAAACTTAAGTTTTACCCTAACCTGTAATGCACAAACTGAATAGCTAATTTATTCAAATTTCCTTTCGAGTTACATCTTTAAACCTAGTAACATAAATATGGTTGAATTATGAATAAAATGCAAAATTGAAACCACTATCTATTTCACATTTACTTTAAAATTTTACCCTAAGGCCCATATTTCTAAATTGCCAATAAAATGAACAAATTGTAGAGATGATATTTTAACATTTACCTTTAAATTTTTGTTCTAAATTTTTATCTTCCAAGTAAATATTATTAAATTATCCATAAAATGCAAAATCTAAACCACTATGTATTTCTCATTTACTTTAAAATTTTACCTTACTATAAATATACCCAGATTTTCATCAATAAAATTTTACCCAAATATAAATATTTCAAAAATTTCAATAAAATACACAAACTAAATAGATAATCTTTTCACATTTACTTTTAATTATAATTTTAATCCCAAAAAATAAATTTAATTAAATTATTAACAAAATGCAGAACCTAAACCACTGTTTTTTTAATTATCTATAAAATGTACAACCTGAACATCTGATCTTTAAGCTTTACTTTAAAATTACAGTTTTATCCCTAACATAAAAACACATTAAACTTTTTTCATATTTTCTTTTTCATCTTACCCTAACACAAATATTGTTAAATTAACCATAAAATGCATAATCTAAACATATTTATTTAAAAATTTCCAAAACTATAATTTGAGTCATTTTGTGAAAATTATGGTATTAAGGTGCAAAGAATAGTTCCTTATACTCTTCAACAAAATGGGGGGATGAACAAATGAATAGAACTATTTTAGAAATGGGGTTTGGTTGTTTCTTGTGCTGCATATATTGTGAATAGAATTCCCACTAAAGCCCTCCCAAATATCACCCCTGAAGAAGCTTGGAGTGGTAGAAAGCCCCACATTAGGTATTTTAAAGTATTTGGATGCATTGCTTGGGCACACGTTCCTGATGAAAAGAGGAAAAAGTTAGAACCAAAGAGTCATAAGTGTTTGTTTGTGGGTTATAGTGAAGAATCAAAGGCTTATAGGTTATATGATTTGACAACAAGAAAGGTCTTTGTTAGTAGAGATGTAAAGTTTGATGAGCTTTCGCAACTTATTCCCACTTCCTCTCACTCTACAATAGCAAATGTTTCTAATTTTTCAGATATTTTAGAAAGAAATGAAGCCAATATTGATGAGGATGAAGTGAGCACTACTGATGATGATAATACTATTGAAAATGAAACTACTAATGCTTGTAATCAGCCATTTTTTGCAGGTAGTGATGATGAAGAAGGTGACATTTCAGCTTGACAAAAGACAAGGAGTGTTGAAGAAATATATAGACAAGGCTCAAAGATCCAAGGAGGGAATGGTAGTGCTCTCATAGCCAAAGTATTACAAGTAAATGACCCAATCTCATATGAGCAAGCTAGATGAAAGGAAGAATGGGAGAAATCCATAAAAGAGGAATATGATGCATTGATAGAGAATAACACTTGGGAACTTGTACCCCGTCCCCAAGGTAAGAATGTTATTGGTTGCAAATGGGTTTACAAAACAAAATTTAAATCAGATGGTGCTATAGAAAAATTCAAGGCTAGATTGGTTGCTAAGGGGATCAATCAAAAAGAGGGTGTTGATTATGAAGAAACATTTTCTCCTGTCATTAAAGTGAATATAGTTAGAATTATTCTTTCTTTGGCTACAATTCTTGGGTGACATATTCATCAAATGGATGTCAAAAAAACTTTCTCAAATGGAGATTTATATGAAGAAATATATATGGATCAACCACCAGGTTTTGTAGATCAGCAACATCCTAATCTTGTTTGCAGATTATAGAAGTCACTTAATAGTCTTAAACAAGTGCCAGGAGCATGGAACGAGAAGATTGACAGGTATTTTCAGCTTCATGTATTTAAGAGATGTAAGTCAGATCCAAATCTTTATGTGAAAAAAGTTCAAGATGATATTCTTCTTGTTGCAATTTATGTAGATGATTTACTCATTGCTGGACCGAATATTGCATTAATCAATGATTTAAAAACAGATCTTAAGAGGACATTTCATATGAGTGATTTGGGTGAACTAAACTATTTTCTTGGATTACAATTTTGTAGATTACATGATGGATTGTTCATCTCACAATCAAAATATGCTCTGGACCTTTTAGAAAAGTTTAACATGCTTGAATGCAAGCCAGCATCTACCTCATTTCAATTTGGAGTCAAGCTTACTAATGCAACACAGCGCTTAGCATATAAGAAGGAAGATGCCAAGGCGAGGAGGATGATTCTTAATGGTGTTAAGGATCATATTCTTTTGCATATTGTAGAGTTATATACAGAGAAGACAATGTGGGACGCCATTCTAAATCTGTACCAGAATGCTACCATTAACCGGAAGCTGATTCTTAGAGAAAAGTTAAGGAATACCCCGATGAACAAGGGAGAAGACGTTACAAGTTACCTCGCCAGGCTTAGACTTGTTAAGGATGAGTTGACAGCTATTGGAGATAAACCAAATGATGACAAGCTAGTACGAATAGCCCTGAATGGGTTTACTAAGCAGTGGGATGTCTTTGTTCAAGTTATTAATGGACGAGACACCTTACCGAGTTGGGATCGACTATGGAGTGACTTCACTTAGGAGAAGCTTAGACTAAGTCTTGTCAGTGGAACTAGCAGCAATAGTTAGAAAAGTGATTTGGAATAGGAAAATGTTACGCTAGCAGGAAAAGTGAAAGCGAAGAAGGGGTCTGGCAAAGGATCAAATCCAAAAAGTGAGAAGAAGAAGGACTTATCTAAGATCAAATGCTATGGCTGTCACGAGTTTGGCCACTATGTTAGTGATTGCCCACAAAGGAAGAAAAATGAAAAGAAAGGGAAGAAGTAGACGGCAACTTCAGCAAATGTAGATGAGCTTTCTAGTAGAATGGAGGATGAGTTTGTGCTCATAGCTTGCCTAACTAGCTCAACCTCACAGGGTGTTTGGTATATAGATAGTGGGGCATCATTTCATATGACAGGAGTTAGGGAGTACTTCTCTAGCTACAAGGAGGAGAAAATCAAATTCCAGATTCAAATGGGGAACTAGTCCAAGTGCAATCCAGTTGGGAGAAGGACTATTCTATTTCAGAGGGAGAATGGCAAGCCTATTTCCATTCATGATGTGTTAAATGTGCCAGGCTTGGGCATGAATCTAATTTCCATATCTATCCTTCAGGATAAAGGCTACAATGTACTCTTTAGAGGGGCGCATGTGTTAATCAAGCATAAGGATTGGAAATCACCCATAGCTATTGGAGTTAGCAGCGGCCAACTTTATAGGTTGCAATTTGATACTCCTAATGCACTAGTGAGTAGCAGTAATCCTAGAGATCAAGAAGAGCTATGGCATAGGAGGATGGGCCATATACATCATAGAGCATTTAAATTGCTTCATGAGATAGTGACAGGTGTTCCAGAGGTGAGCACAGAGCATGATGATGTATGTCAGGGATGTGTGTTGGGGAAGTTTGCGAAAGCAGCTTTTCCAAGGAGTGACACCAGATCCAAGGGGGTTCTTGATCTAGTAAATACAGATATATGTGGACCAATGTCAATGAAGTCTCTCAAAGGATACGAGTACTCTGTTACTTTTAATGATGATTTCTCCAGGAAGACCTAAATATACTTCTTGAAGACCAAGGATGAGGTCTTCAGTCACTTCCAGGAGTTCAAAGCTCTTGTGGAGAATTCGACAGGTAGGAAGGCAAAAGTTCTTCGGTCAGACAATGGAGGTGAGTACAAAGGGAAAGAGTTCCAGGAGTTCTGTACCAGGGAAGGAATCAAGAGAGAGTGGATTGTTCCTTACAACCCACAGTAGAATGGGGTTGCTGAGAGGGAGAATTATTCTCTATCAGAGGTAGCAAGGGCTATGTTGTATGACCAAGATATGCCACGTTACTTATGGGCAGAGGCATGCAGTACAGCAGTATACATATAGAACAGGGTTCCACATAAGGTATTAGGCAAGATGACACCAGAGGAGGCATTCTCAAGGAAGAAGCTAGATGTCAGTCACTTCAGGATATTTTGGAGTTTGGCATTTTGTCACATTCCAGGGCCTACACATTCCAAGTTAGATCAGATTGTAGAGAGAGGGTACTTTGTGGGGTACAGTGAGACCTCAAAGGCATATCAATTATTTATTCCAGGGACCAGGAGGATTATAGTTAGGCATGATGTCAAATTCATGGAGGACAAGGCATATAGGAGGTCCAGAGATTTGCCAGCAGATGATCAGAATGAGCAGCCAAAAGAAGCTCCAAGGATTGTTCAACCAAAACAGGGGCAGCGAAGCACCAGTACATTTACTAGTACAAGCACAGGCTTAGGTGTTGAGAGTTCACAGAGTATGGAGCAATAGATACAACAAATCCAAGAGATGTATCAAGAAAATATGGAGTTTGATATTTCATCCTCTATAGTTGACAGGAGGAACCATGAGGTTTAATAGACACATAGGGATACTCAAGAGTTTGTGGGAGCTCCTAGGATGAGTAGTAGACAGCAGAAACAACCAGCCAGGTATAATGACTGTGGCATTGGTTATTAAGTTGGTAGATAATGAGCCTTCCAACTATCAAGAGACTATACAGTAACAGGTGTGGCAAGATGTGATTGTTGAGGAATATACCTCAATAGTGCAGAACGATGTGTGGGAGGTTGTACCTAGACCGACAGATAGGGCAGTGGTTGGATCACATTGGATCTATAAGATTAAGCACGGTGCAGATGGTAGCATCAAGAAATACAAGACAAGGTTCGTGGCCAAGGGATTCTCTCAGAAGGAGGGAATAGACTATGAGAAGACATTCACTCCAGTGGCCAGGTATACTTCTATACGAGCCATAATCTCACTTGCAGCACATATGGGATGGCAGATCCATCAAATGGATGTCAAGACGGCATTTCTTAATGGTGAATTGGTAGAGGAGGTATACATAGAACAACCAGAGGGCTTTGTAACACACAGCAGTGAAACCCACGTGTGCAAATTGAAGAGAGCTTTGATGGAGTAAAGTAGGCTCCCAGGGCATGGTATGAGCGCATTGATAGATACTGCATTGAAATCTTGAAGAGGTTTGAGATGCAGGATTGCAGAGCCATGTCTACACCTATGATCATGAATTGGAAGAAGGTAGACTCATCCAAGGAAAAGGATGTAGACCCCACCTTATACAAGAAGTTGATTGGATCTCTCATGTATTTGGTCAACACTAGGCCAGATATATCCTTTGCAGTAAACTCTCTTAGTCAATTTATGGTTGAGCCGAAGAGAGTGCATTGGACAGCGGTAAAGCATGTGTTGCAGTATTTGTGTGGTAAAATTAAGTATGGGATCAGATGTGCTCGAGGTGATGGTATCAGATTGATAGGCGATACTGATGCAGATTGGGCAAGTAGTACAGTGGATAGGAAAAGCACTTCAGGGTGCTACTTTAGTTTGGGATCAGGAGTTGTCTCTTGGTACAACAGGAAGCAAAACTTTGTGGCTCTAAGTTCTACAGAAGCAGAATACATATCAGCTAGCATGGCAACATGTGAGGCTATATGGCTTCAGAAGTTGTTGGTAGCCTTGTTTGGTCAGATGGTTGAGACTATGGTGATACACTGTGACAATCAAAGTTGCATCAGATTATTTAAGAATCCAGTGTTTCACGATAGGTCTAAGCATATAGACATTAGGTATCATTTCATCAAGGATTGTGTACAGTGGAGGATTGTTCAACTATAGTATATACCTACAGATCAGCAGGTAGCAGGCATTTTGACAAAGGCATTAGGGAAGACGAAATTCATCTTCTTTAGAGATAAGTTGGGTGTTATGCAGAACACCTTCCTCGCTAAGAGGGAGTGTTAATTTTAAAGTAGCTCAGACAGGTGTTCTAGTCTCAGGTGGTGATTACAAGGCTAGAAACACAACTGGAATTTAATTATCTCCATACCTAGAAATTTGATTTCTCTAGAGACTTCTAGCCATTAGGGTTTGTTAGAGTCTAATTAATCTTAGCCATTGATTGAGATTAAATCATGGCCATTAGTTTTCAATTAGAAAATTATAAAAGAAGATCAATGGGCATTTGAAGAGTATAGATCTGAAAAATATTTAAAGTGATAGCAAATGAATAAATTTGCAATAATAGAAAATAGATTTGCAGTGAGAGCAAGGGCACAGTGATAGCGTTGGAGACAGCAACAGTGGAATTTTTGAAGGAGAAATTGGGAGAAGAATTTTCAGAGGAGAATATTGCCAGAGCTCTGCCAGTAAGAGGCAAGCAGTTTATGTATCTCTTGATTTGTTGAAAATTAATAAAATTTCTCATCTCCAGTACTGGTTTTCCCTTCGAGGTTTTTCCAGGGACAATTTGTCCAAAATATTGTGTTCATTATTTTACATATTTTATTTTTCTATCTCCGTGATTATTTGTGAAGCTGCAGCTGTATTATTTTTCAATATTTGCTCTCAATTAATTTTTGGAGGTCAAATAATCTATATAAGATAGGAGATTAATCATCAATAGCTACAATAGAATTTTCACAGAATTGTCCATAGAAATACGAGATTTGAATGACAATTTTTATATTTGCGTTTACTTTTTAGTAAAGTTGTGCCCCTAACATGTAATTTGGATTTGTTTCGGGAGGAGCCGACATGGCTTTGTGATAGCCCTAGCAAGGTGAATTCGATAGCTGTATGAGGCACATTGGGATGGGAACTCCTGTAGAAGATCCAGTCCTTGCAAATCCTCCTGCATTGTTTTTTATTGTTTGATTCTAGAATATATTTTAATAATACATTCTCATTTTACACTTGATTGTGCAGTCTGTAAAAGAATTTATAATGCATATATTCAAACTAAGATTACCCTATGCAGTGCCTATGGTTATGGCAGAAATCTAACATTAAATGTAGAATCCAAGTTTTTCAATTTTTAGTATTCAATGCAAATATTACAACACTGTCAACTCTAACTTAAACCCAAAAATTAACAAATTTCAAGATTATTATAAAGTTATTATATTATCAACATTGTTGCTAAAACTAAGCAAACACAACAAATTAAAACACAACTATTTATGAACATTTTGGCAAAAACTTCGCTACTTTGCAACTCTTGTTATTAGATTTGTTTTATTTGTGTGTTATATAGTACTTATAATTTAATTGATATTATATTATATCAATATTGTAAGTTTGTGATATTGTATTATATATCCACATATACATTTTTGTTGTGTAATTGATTATTTTTGTGTTTGTTGTTTTCTTTTTCTTTTGTAGGCGGCACTCCTCATATATATATATATATATATATATATATATATATATATATATATATATATATATGGTTTGGTACATGTATAGACTTAATACTTATATTAATACATATTAGTATAGGTGTGTGTATTTTTAGATTTGTTTTGTTTTATGTGTTGTATATGTATGTACTTATAATAATATAATTGATATTGTATTATATATCATTTGATTTATTTTTGTTGTTATATCTAGGTTTATATGTGTGGGGGCATTTTTTGTCTACGCCTGATTAAAATTTTTGTTCTTATTTCATGGGGTTCTCCTTTTTATAGGTTTGGTTTTACCTAATGCAATAGATAGGGCTCTTATCTTTTTGTTGAAGCCAATCAAAATATATATTGCCCACCCCGGCTACTAGTATAGTTGTTGTCTATCGCTCACTGTACTACCTTTTGGTATGTATCACCCCCTTCCGCCAGAACTCTAGATTCCAAAGATCCACCGGATAAGAAACTCCATTCTACTGCTGAGTCGTCGGACTCCTCCCCCAATTCTGGTTGTGGATTGCATCAGGGAAATTCTGCCTGAGCTAGGCAGATAGATAGACTCCTTTCACACTGCTAAGAAAGAGCAGGGAAAAAAATTATTAGACCCATATATAGTAGTAGGGTAGCACTCTAGGTACTTAAAGTCCACCCACTACCAACCAACATACATCATCTGGCTGGGTCTTGCCGGTATCAACAACTGGATCGATCCCATGGAAATGGGAACAGCAACTCGCTATGGCTCTTGGTCCAAATAATGTCTACCCCTATTCATCCATATCCATACATGGTTGCACACGACAAGATGGGAACACAGTCCTAGACTGAAGTGAATAGATCAGATCGAGAGGTCATTCTGTCCCTTGTCCCCAATGGGAAGAAGATGGGTAATCCGTTTACAATGTTACTCTGATCTGACCCAGCTGGCAAGCAATCCCAATCCGCTTTCGGCAAAGAAAGGAGATAGCACTTTGTTTGCTTCTCCACCAAGCACGGGAGTCTGGGGATCGCTGTAGGTTGGTGGCCACTCGAGGAAACTCTGATTCGATCCGCTGGCTGGGAGGCACCTACCTCATCCCAATCGCAAGGAGAGGTTCACCATGATCTTTCTAGGTAAGGAACGGAGACAGTGCCTAGGTGAGGCATTCATGCGCTCAACCTCTCCACTGTGAGATTGAGGCCTATCTACAATACGAGAGATTGAGGACTTCCTTGACTTCCTAAAGTCAATCAAGTTCCCCAACCGGCTGAGTACCCCTAGAGCCCTCTCCCTATCGTCCTATCTATAGCTATTATAGAGAGGTGGGGGGTGCCCCCTACTATGGATAGGGTTGATAGTTGCCCTCACTGACCCCCCTACTATGGATAGGCTGCCTCCACCTCTGCCTCTAAAGAAGTAGGGTAGGGGTAGGGGGTGGGGGGTCGAGTGATGAGAATTGGATTGTTCCATCGAGAATTGGCTCCATACGCCCAACTCTTCGTGCCTTCCTATCTCCATACTTTTGTAGCTCTTCATCTTACCAGATTTACAAAAGACTCATTTGATAGACTCTCATCATTAGAGAAGTTGATCCAGAATCCATATTCCACTTCGTTTCGCATCCTATGTAGAGTAGATCGTTCAGCACTTGCGGCACGAACAAATTTTTTACCCATCGACCCTAGTATCATAGGCGACCGAATGGCCGTCCCCTAGTTGCTAGACCATCCTGCTATGATAATTCCATAAACACCTATGTCCAGATCTGATGATACCATACCATAATAAAAAGGTACAACGGCTCGAGCAACCGAACTGGGTATAGATATCACCACTGGAGCCAGTCTAGAGAGAGATAAATTGGCACTACTTGGTGGAATAGGTTCTTCTATAGCTAATTTTAAACCATCTGCTAGAGGTTTTAAGAATCTGAATGATCCAACTACATTGGGACCTGGTCATTTTTATTGCTGGCCGAGGAAGCTGCCCCCCTGATGAAAAATGGGGTGGGTGGGAGGGCTGCCGAGAAACCATTATAGCAAGGGAGGTTAAGTCCGAGGCACCATAGGGGGGAGATATAGGGTGGGACGCTATGCGGGTGGGTGGGAAACGGCCCCTACGGGAATATATATTATTATGGGAGGATGCCTATGCAGGTGGGTGGGGAATAATAGTTGGGTTGGAGGTCGTAGCCCCCCACAATAATCAGGTGGCTAGTTAAATTGTTGGCGAACCCCATAATCTTTACTTCGTTTAGAAGAGTGTCTCACCTCGACTGAAAAGATGCCTCCCACCCCCTCCCTATAGCCTATGCCCCCCACCCATCCCCTGTCACTGGAAGGGTGGGGGCTCGAGGGTTTCCCGACAAACCCTCGGCATAGGGGTGGGTGGGAGGAGATAGTTGGGGGGTAGATTATAATAAGGTGGGTGGTTAAGTTGTTGCCAAACCCCTGGGAGGTTCCAAAGATTCTATATGTAACATGCCAACTACCCCCACCCACCCGTATAACCCCCCACCCATCCCCACACACTGTGTATAATTGATTGGGTTTACCAAGTTTATCCAGCATCAGAGTCAGATTGAAAGCCCCGGTCCTCTTCGGTCTAGGTATAGATCTATAAAGGGCCTGTAGGGGCAGAGGTAGTAGTGTGGATCAAGATCCATACCCCTTTCATATTGATATTGAGTAGGAGATTCACCAAGGTTTACCTTAACCCTTTGTTCTCAGTCCATTTCCTCCGTCGCTACTGGATGCGTACCAGTCTGGGGAGCCAAGTTGTGTTCATTTGTGCTCCCGCACTGGATAGGGGGTGTTTGGCGATGTGTAGACGTTGTCTGCTAATTGCCCTCGCGATTCCTTCCTTATGCTTAATTGTGATCCGACCCCATCTGCCCCTCCCCCTGCTCCTTCCCCCTACAACCTATTTATACCACAATAATAGCCCCCCTTTAAGTTTTAGGGTCGGGGCCCCCAACCCGAGCTATAATGGTTTCTTGGGGACCCCCCCACCATACATAGTTGGGGTTAGGTGGGAGGCCCCTAAATGCCCCCCACCCCGGGCTATAATTGTTCTTAGAGGTGGGTGGGAGATATAGTTCCAGAAAAAAAATGAGCCCCCCACCCAGCCCGGGCGAATAGTAGGGGCCCCCCACTCGGCCCCTTTGGCAGGGGGATATATAGGGTGGGAGGAATAATATAAAAGGAGGCCTTGGGTTGGTTGGGAGATTTAAGTTTGAGCGGCCTACCTTGAGCTAGTTGGTGTTAACTACTTCCTTTAGGTCTAGCTCGGGAGCAGAAGCAGAAGCAAGGGAGCCCCGGGACCCCCATTGATTGAAGTATACCCTAACCACTTGCATGTCTCGCGGTAGCTAGATCCTATGCTCTAACTGTTGGGGTGACTGTTCAAGCTGCACAGGGGGGCCCCATGAGAGGATTTGCCCTTCAGCCAGTCGATAGGGAATACCCCGCCCCATAGCATTTGTGTTCTCCGTTCGACGACCCCGAGACCTGATGAGTCCGCCACTCGAGCGCACCAAAGATAAAGGTGGTCGGTTGACCCCGTAGCAATTTCAGGAGCGTTGTGGCCTATTTACCACCTAGATAAACCCCCATCCAATCAAGATACCTGGCCAGTTTGGTTGAAGTTCCAGTACAAAGTTCTATCCAAATACACCACATACATGGGAGAGAAGCCCGCAGCATACCTTCTTTGCTCAGTCTGTATCCAGGTGACCTGAGGATGGAGGGGCCTCGAACCAGTAGTTGTTTCCCTAGTCTGTATAGCAGTGTTTCATCCCCCTGTTCCAGCCCCACATCTAGTAGTGGAGTGGGGAGCATCAAAAGTGATTTATCTAGTTAAAGAACTAGTTTCCATTCGGAAGCAGGACCCGGGAGCATATCTAGATGCAGGGACAGGGCCTAGGTAGGGATAGAGGTAGTAGGAATAGATAAAGGTGGCCTTCATTTTTGCATAGTTTCATATCCAATTCTTGAGCTGAAGGAAGCAATAGCAGGGGCACTCCCATGAGGGGTATGGACAATGGCCGAAGCAGCAGTAGTTTTTGGGTAGCGATCTAAGGCGGCAGAGGCATAAGCTATAGTGATGGAGGGGGCAGATATATTGAATCAGGATAGGAACCTAGAAGTTGACCTCATTTACTCAGCAATGGAGGTGGACGCAGGAGCAATGGGAAATGGCGGGGGGAACAGCAGCACAACCAATAGCTGTGAGGGCAGAGGCTCCTCAAGCAACGGAGCCATATGAAACAGTGACTAAGGCTATGGGAGTGGGGCTCATAGTAGGATAATGCATGGCATTGAGAGTAAAGGCCAAAGCATTAGAGGTGGAGGGAGAAGCATAGATAGTGGTTGGAGATTGAGTCATGGGTCTACCCAACCGAGTTCCAGTTCCCACTACGAAGATAGCGAAGGAATTATATAAAAGAGGGGGTCGACCGACCTCGTTTCTCTAAATTATTCAGTTAACCCAGTGCCAGTTACAGTTTGGGACTCAGTATATCGAGATCTAACTATTAGCTAGAGATCAAGTTGACCTAGTCGAAGAGTTGACCGAGTTTATTTTATGTGAGCAGTTGATCCAAGATGAGTAGTTCCACCATCATGGGCAAGGGGAGCATCAGTAGCATCATATCTAGTCAGAGATGGAGATTCAGCAATATATAGAAAGGGCTTCTTCTATATTTTATTCTGATTCGGTTGATCCAGTCCAGAAGTTGATGGAGCTGTTGATGGTTGAACAGTCAAAGATATGCCAAGGGAACACACCTACTTATGCCACGGAGACAATCCACCCACTCTGGGAACCCTCGGAAGAGAGGTCTGGGGAACCATGTGGGCGGGCTATGCAGGGATGGGATGCTGCATTGATGGAGGGATTCATGCTGGGGGAGCGCACTAGCGATGTGATGGCAGGCAAAACACATTGGGATGATCCAAGCTGGGCAAAGGCAAGCTCCTAAACACCACAACCCCCAACCGCACTCCTTGTGATTACAAGTTACAAGTATTGGATTTCGTAGACTGGAGTTACAGAGGAAGGTTGTAGAAGATAAGGATTTTAGATCTCTAAAGAAAAGCATTACCCGGACAAGCGTTCTAGTGCTAGTGTCCTCTAAGGTTACAGACATAGAAATCATTGTGACAATGACAATCAGCACTGAAGAAGTCCCAACATCCTGAAAATACCCTACCTTGGACAAGGGCACTAGTGCCAGTGTCCTGCGCATCTTCTGTGATAAAAACGGACAGACAATGATCATAAGTGTTGAGAGAAGTCCTGAATTCCCTGAAGAAAACACCACATTGGACTAAGGCGTGAGTGTCAGTGTCCCTAAATATTTCGTATCATTAACTTCAAAAAATGCGAGCAACTAATCCTTGTCTACTGTCTTGGTCTGCGATCATTTGTCGTAATTTATCCATTTGCTTCTGATTTTGCATAATTAGGGTTTTGAGCATATTTGGGCATTGAAGTAATACATTAATTGATATTTTTTGAGTTTCCATGATGTTACGAGTGACACCCAACCTGTAGGTGAATCCTCTTGCAAAAGGTGTGATTCAACTCGGTTGAAATGTCCTTGAATGTTTGTAGTAAAAGGAGGATTTAACCCACACATCCATTGAAATTGAAAACCCCTCCTTTTTACTCCTAAACAAACCCTTTGCTAGATTCTATGGAAATTTTTCTTGGATCCAGCAACTTACTATGAAACCCTTCCTTTTAGATCTCAGCTCTATCCTAATTATGGGCATCTGCAAAGGAAATGCCCTCGCTTCACTAAGGCATCAGCTGCAACTAATGCTTCTTCCAACTCTAGTCCTAAGAATGATAAAGGGAAGGCTCCTTTTGTTGTTGGGGTTGCAGACAAGGAGGGATTTACTCTAGTTAAGCCACGTAATAGGGGAAGAGGTCTTAAGAGAACCCTCAAGGATAGAGAAATTAATGGGGTCTTTAATCAGTTTGATGCTTTGGAGGACTTAGTTCATGAGGAGGGAATTCTAGTGGAGATACCTTTTGGGGTTGGGTCTTTGGGGGTAGCCTTGTTCGAGGAAAAAGAAAATGATACTGTAAATTTTCCTCTGGTGGGTGTGCAGGATGGTCAATTGGCTATGGAGTTATCCTCCTAGTTACCGATTGTTTTAGAATCAAATGAGGCTTTAGTTATGAAAGATGTGGGTGCTCTAGCTGATCCAACTCCTTCACAGGTGAAGGAGGCTTTGGATGTAGGTGTTACATTGTAAAATATCCCCCTAGGACTTTTACCTCCTAAGTTTAGTTCCCAGGTCCTTTAGATTTAATCATGCATGTTCATTTTAACTCCCGATGCAAAATCCCTGGAAACCCATGTCAAATGGGGCTAAGGGGACATTGTTGAACTTGATTTTGCTTGAAAATGGGGCCTAGGGCTTGGGCACTCATGGCCTAGCCCTGCCTTATTTGGTTGGGACCTAAATTTTAAATGTTGGTTATGTGATCGTTAAAAGGTTTCGTTGCCGACATCGTAAGTTTGAATTATGAAATCTATAGCGAGAATGCATATATAAGCATGTTTAGGGTTTCATTTGCAAACTAGAAGCTGATTATGAACTTTTGGTGAACTTATGATTTTAGAGAATTCAAATCATTCATTGTTGTAGAGCATACTTGTCTTGTTATTGTGTTTGTTATGCGGATTTGGCTTCATCTTCTCATGTGTTGAAGGATTTTCATCTACATGCGAGCTACACCTCTGAGGTTATATCTATTTGTGTTAAATCAATCATTTATCAATTTGTTTTTTCGTCTATCTCATAGGGATACACAATCTTTATGCCATTCTGGGGCTTGACTGAGGCAAGCTCCTAAACACCACAACCCCCAACCCCATTCCTTATGATTGCAGCTAACAAGTGTCATATTTTTTGGAGTGGAGTTGCAAGAGGCTATGACAGAGTGTGGAGATTCTGTATCAAAAGGAAAAAGCAATGCCTGGGCTTAGGCACCTGCCCTGAAGCCCTCCAAATTTGCAGACCTAAAAACCTCTGCGACAGTGGTGAAGAGTAGCGAACATTTTCTAGAAATCCTTGAAGAAGTCGCCACCTTGGGCTTGGGCACCTACTCTTTAGACCCCGACTTTTCCAAATCTTGAATATCAAAACCTAATATGTATCTACTCTGAATATTACATCTCTATGTGCGAGCATTTGTTGGGATTCATCCATTTATTTATGATTTTACATAATTAGGGTTTTAAGCATAATCGAGCATTAAACTAATACATTAATCAACAATTTCTTAATTTCCCTATCATTACAAGTGACAACCAACCTGTAGGTGAATCCTCTTGCAAAATTTGTGATTCAACTTAGTTAAATGTCCTTGAATGTTAGTGGTGAAAGGAGGATATAATCAAACAATCAATCAATCCCATCTTCCCTCTTTTCTTACTAAACATTTTGGTGAACCTGTGTTTTCTGAGCATTGCATCTTGTTGACTATTATACATTAGACTTGCATTCATACATATTGTTTTACATCATTTTACATCTATAGATCTTGAAAATTTTTGAAAAAAAAAATCATTCTAAGGCTCGCATTAGGTCATAATTTGCATTAATTTCATTACATTTCATCAAATCTCTGATTTTTACATCAAATATGATATAAATTATATAAATTCATAATACTACAATCTTTGCATTGCATTTTCATGTTAAAATTGCCAGGGTTTGATTGAAATTTTGTATTTTTCTCATAACCTAGTGATTTCAAAAACTAGGGTTTGTACCTAAAATCTTGTTTCAAATTTTACTACTCGTATTAGGCACTCAATCAAATCTAATTTTTTTTGTAGTGTTGCATTCTTGTGTGTTTTTGCATTCATATCTCAAAAATTTGCACTTACATTTAGCTAATTTCAACAAAAACTAGCATTTTCACTCAATCATTCTTAAAATTACACTTGCATTGAGCATTGTAGGACTTTAAAATCATTTTCAGATCTGAGCTGAGTTTTTTTGCATAAGCCTCCTCTTAATAATAGTGTAGGAAATTGTTCTTCTACCTTATCTTCCTTATAGGATTTATGGGTCTAATAAATTCAATTTCCCATTTGTGAAAAGGTGTTTGTACTAATATAGGAAATGGTGGCATATCATCTAATGTGGTGGGACTTCCTATCCTCTAAGACACATCACCCATCCTCACATATTAACTTGTCATCCTTGAACAATGTGGGCCACCATAATCCTGCCAACATCACTTTATTGTTCTTCGCTCATTGGAGTTATGCCCTTCTAATATCCCCTCACGGGCATATCTTAAGATGTTTTCCCATTCATGTTGAAGCACTACTCTCCTTATAATATCACCTCTTCCTATAATATGTAATTCTCCTTCAATTAAGATGTATGATAGTGACCACTGCAATAGTTTATTCCTTTCATTTTTGGAGATGATCTCTAGGAATTGGCCTATGGATAGTAACTGTGCTACTTCAGTGAGCTCCTCTAGTACTACATTTACTCTAAATAAATTTAAGCTACTCAATTCATCATCAAACTTCTAAAAGAGTAACACCATCTACAAATTTTACCTATATCACTAGCGTATTCATCAAGTATTTTAATTGCTTGTGGTTGGTAAAGAAATTTTTTAGTGCATAAACCTTTGTTAGAGCCTTTGTTGTTGCATAATTCATTAAGAAACACTAGAGTTGGAGCCTTTGTTATCTAATTTTTAAGTGTATCAAATTCCTCCTAGAGTTGTTCTATCCATTGAAATGTTTTATAGTTTTCTGACTATTCAAGAGGTGGTAGATTCAAAATTATTTCTACCTTCAATGGGTCTACCATCAAGCCTTGCCTACATATAACGTGACCATGAAATGTTCTAAATGGTATCACAAATAAACATTTCTTAAGATTGGATGAGATTTAAAAGCTTTTGTATCTTTCTAGCATCGTGTGGAGTACTTGTACGTGATCTTTAATCAGTCTGTACTAAATACTACAAGTGCATTTTTCAAGCCAAATGGCATCACCTTGTACATAAAAGACCTCCATTTGGTTACAAATGTTGTTTTAGGTTGATCTTCTTCTTGAAGCCATTGGTGAACGATTAGAGTTCCCTACTAGCTATAAAACTAAGACTTCCTCTGTGAACAAACTACGGAAGGGATCATGGATGCAAGCCTTATTTAAATCCCTAAAGTCAATGCAAATCCTCATCTCGCTTTTTTCTTATATTGCACAACCATAGGGCCAATCCTTTAGCATCTCCTATCGACTTGATTATATCAGTTGCCAACATATCATCCAAGTTTGCTTTGACTCTTGTCTTCATGTTAGGGTTTAATATATATGTTCTTTTCCTCTTTGGTTTTGTACCTTCTTTTAATTGAATTTTCATCATTCTAGATCCCTCCTTAATGCCTCTACGATTAGTAAATGCGTGGGGAAATATTTCTTCATATTTCTATCAATATTTCCAAAATTTGCATGACTTGTCTCTCTTCAATTGCTACCTTGAGTATTTTCACATACTGAAGGAAAAACAAGATTTCATTCACAGAGGCTTGAAGGATACCAAAGGTACTTAAGGTTAAACTTTCTCTTGATGCCAAGGTTGATGATTCTATTTATTATGAGGATGTTTGATGCGGAAGATTTAGTTGAAATCTCTCCTCTTGCTAAGTTTGATAAATGTAATAAGTGCAAATGTGATCATGGGGATTCAATAGGCCCTGTGTAATTTTCCCTACCACCTTGTTGTTTTCAATATTGGATGATGCTCTTGTGATTTCTATGATGGTAGGGTCATCATCCAATGGTGGAAAATCCACCAGTAGTGTGATATGTTGTCCAAGGGATCTCTTGAGGTGAGACACATGGGCAAAATTATGAATCCTACTGTATTCTGGTAATTCCAGTTCTCAGATGCAACTTCACCAACTCTCCTCAAGATCTTGTAAGGGAAATCAAAGCGTTGTTTGAGATTTTAAATTCCACTAATTTTGATGGGGGTTTTCCTATAAGGTTTACAATCTTAGAGGAAGGTCATATCTCCCACTTTAAATGACCTCTGTATGCAGTTTTGATTTATATATATTTTTTGTTGATTCTGAGATTGTTGGAGGTGTTCTTTGAGTGATCTCAATATGTCATAATTATACCTCACTAAGTCACTATCTATTGACACCGGGATATCTATGAATATTGAATAAGTTAAGGTTAATGCATCATAACCATAAAATACAATGGATAGAGACATAGTGATGGACATGTGGTGGGTAGTGTTGTATCATAGTTTCTCAAGTAGCCTTCAACCTAATTATTCACTATTTCTACTTGTCCATCTATTTGTGGATGTTAGCTTGTGGAAAGAATGAGTTTTATCTTGGCCAAATAAAATAATTCTTACAAAAAGGATCTAAACAATCTACTATCTTTATCACTAATGATATTTTTATGTAATCCATTGGCCTAAACACTTCTCTGAATAAGAAATCTACTACCTAATGTGCTTTGAAATATGAAGGAATGAAAAAGAAGTGTGCATACATAGTTAGCCCCTCCATAAAGTGATTGAGAACATCCTTCTTTAGGCCCTTCCATGAAAACCTTTCCCTAATTTTCCTATAGGTCTTGTATAATCTTATGTGATTTTCTAACGATGCATCATGAAAAACCCTTAAAATCTTCTCCTTCATTCAGGATTCAAGAACTAGGAAGATTCTATTTGTATAGAGAATGAGATCATATGCTACTACAAATAAATCTTGTCTCACATCCCCATCTAAGAGATCAGTAGAAAATGTATATTTAACTTATTCTACCATAATAGAGATCTTCCAATTAGTAGAACTAGTAGTAGAAATAGAGTAGGCTTCCTAGAAAGAGCATGAGCAAAGTTATGTGTTTTTTTTCCTTTCATGTACAATGTGGTTTAGGAAAGGGCAATGCTATGGGGTCTCAGGACAACTTTGAAATAGAATTGGAAGCATCTCAGAGTGGAGAGAGATTATGAGATCATTATTAATTATACGAAGAAGGAAAGTTACATCTCATGTATGTTGTATACTCTTCTTTTAGAGGCTAAGGAACTAGTGAAAAGATTTTAAGATATCTCTTTTGATCATATTAGAAGAGAAGAAAGGGGAACTCAATAGTAGATTTGGTAGCCAATCAAGGAGTAAATTAGAGGATAACCCATGGTAAGACCCATAAGACCTAGAAGGAAAAGTTTCCAAATAAGACCCTTGGACTTGTTAAGGAGTAAAAAGTGTCCACATGTCTTTTTACCTCCTTGTTTGGCTCCTAGGTCCCTTAATTGCATTATATCTTCAAAACATTTCTCCCGATGCAGAATTGCCCGACACCAAGATGGAATTTGAATGTGGGCCACTTGATTTAGCTTATCCTAGACATAAACAGGACTAAAGGACCTGGGTGGTACTGCCCAAGTCCCTCCCTTTAGGTTGGATCAAATTCAAATTTACTGGTGTGAGCCTTGGGCATAATTTAATAAAAACCACCTGAAATAACATAAAATAAAATATTAAAATAATATATATATATATATTCTATACATTTAGTTCTCCTCAATTTTTTTCCAGCTTCTTATGTTAAATTGAAGACCAAATTCCTTGTATTAAACTCAATAAACTAACATTGGGGGTGATTTTGTTGAAAAATTATTGCTCAAACCAAGAGCTGATGTTAAAGAGTTACGCCTAGTATGTAATATAAGGAACCCTAAAGTCAATAATATCATACAGACGAACACTCATTTTCATTTTTTATTTATGCCTGCAAAAATATCATACATGACGTCCCTCCATTGATGCATTAAATACTGCTCCTTCAATGCGCTGCTCTTTATTTTCTTGACTTTTGTATTCATTTTTTTATCCCTTTTTTTTGCACTCTTATTATTTTTTATTGCTTCTTGTAGAGTAACGATCTTCTTGATATTTTTGTCCAAGAAAGATAAGGGGTTGAGCACCACCAAGGGTTTTCAATGTTTAGTTAGACTTCCCTTTTGCTCAAAAGGAATGGGGAAGGTCTACATGCAAGCTTCTATTAGGTATTTTAGGTTTGAGTACTTACTTTTTTAAAACTCAACATTTTGGTTCACTAAGACTGGGATTAGTATAAAGCTAAGAGCTTGGCTTCAATTTAAACTTATTGGTAAATTTCAAGAGGAATGATTGGCGATAAAGATGATCATAAAGAATCTTAAAGGGTCAACCTATATCTAAGCAACCTTAGACTCCTTAGATAAAAATCAAAAAGAGCATGTCACTCACTAATGCATGGTGGAACAAAATGAAGAATGCAAATTTTGTTTTTTCTTTATTCAAATTTTGTACTTTTTTATAGATTTTTTGGATTTTGACATTTTATGATTTTATGGAGTTTCTAGATACTTAAGTCTTCACCTTCCATTGTGCATAAGAGGTAAGCATCATTTTTTACATCTTCCTTAACTGCGTGTGGACTTATATAATTTGGTCTAAACTTCACTTGGAAGTATTTGCAAGGACACACAAAGACTTGGTATAAAAATGTCTTTGAACTCGGTGAGAAGTTTTGTGCACTCATATATTTCATTGTTTGATAATTTGCCCCTAGCCTTGTCATTTTTTGTTCTTGTAAAGTTTCATCAGTTTTGAAATTTTGTGGGGCAATTTGAATTGATGATGACATTTAATCATCTTCTATTCACATTTTCCATATGTGGGGTTGGTCATATTGCCACACGATTCTCTTTACCTGCATGTGGACTTTACTATTCCATGGATTTCATATTTCACCAACCATATGTATGCCTTGGCTATGGCGACCACCAAGGGTTGCACATCGGCACCCCACCTAGTCGGCACCAAGTTGAAGTAAACAAAGTGAGGCAAAGTTGTGGAAGTTTGGATGCTTAATAATCGTATACCAATGCATCAAGAGATTTGTCCATGTCACCAATATTATATTTTTTATCTTTATTTCCATTTCTTAACACAAACTAACTTCGTGTTGTCATAAATATATACCTTTCAAACAAGAGCAAGCATGCCTTTATGATATAATTCCAATAATTTTTTATTCTAATGTGTAGGAACAAAAAAAAAAAAAGAAAAAAACTCATTGGAGGCTCATTTGGCAGAAGCAAAGGAAATTGGGGATCACATTCCAAATAAAATTTAAGTTGTTACAAAACATGTTTTCAATTGATTATAAACAAATATGTAAAACAAGCATTTCATATGTATTTCGAAACTATATTTCAAAATTTTAAATTAAATAGCACTTTGGGACATTTGTTTCTTACAATTATTAAAATAATATAACAAATAAAAGTAATACTATAAAAATAATATTCTATACACCAAAAAAAAATAAAAAATTAATGCACGTATTTTAAATATTACTTTATAAAATAAAAATAATGTATCTTCTATGCACAAATTGAATTATACTATGTAACATTGTAATTGCATATAATATTCTATTGGCCTAACCCTTGCACCTTCAATTGGTTGAGTCAAACAATTTTCTTATGACAATTATCCATTCAAAGGTGCCCTTAAAATACTATGACATATCTTAGTATAAGTAAAATTATATATAAACCAAATATAAAATTTGACAGTTTGTCCAAAATCTCTCCTTTCATGTGATACATCTTTTTAAAATGTTGATTGTAATTTACAGAAAAAATGCCTTAATAGAACCATACGACCATCAAATTTAAGCCTTGGGCCTAACAATTGCACCTCCTTTGGTTGCAAGTGCTAGTAATACTATTATTGATATATGGTTAGGACTAAGAAGTAGGATTTCATGTACTCTGTCATTTCTTTTTTAAGGGATTACTCCAACTGTGGTGAGTTTCTATTTTAATATTGGAAAAAATCTAATTTGAGAGTGCTTCTGGATTCAACTATGTATGTTTTTGTTTCAATGTTTTCAATCATACTCAATGATCCGTCATCAGGAAGAGGAGAGTTGAAGATTAGATGGTAGAATTGAGCTTTATAAAGCAGTTAGAGTAAGAAATGAATGAAAAATGAAGGGCATGAGGTGAGGAGAGAAAAATAAAAATAAAACAAAAAACAAGAGAGGAGAAAGATACGAGAAAATTAGTGATAAAACCAGGGCATTGGAGCAACCATACAAACACACAAACCAACAAAAGCTAAAATTTTAAAATTACTAATACTAATACAAGTACAAATATATAAATACATACAGAAGCACATGTAAATGCATATAAGAAAATATTTAATTTAAACCTATAAATACATATATCCCCACACCCCAAGTATAATATACTATATTAAAAAGACAAATAAATGGAAAAAATACAAACAACTAAATAAAACAAACCTTTAGTAGGCATGAGTTTTCCACAATCCATGAATTAAGTATAGAGAGTGCTTCTGGATTAAAATGTGTATGCTTTTGCAAAACAAACCTTTGTAAAACAATTAAAGTCAAGACCTAAATATACATAAAATAATAAGGGAAGAGGAAAAAAGGCGCAAACACATTTATATACATGAACAACCAAATGTATAAAATTTGCAAACAAGTGAAAGAAGCAAACAAGAAAACAAAAAGATAAGACCCCTATCTACTGCATTAGGCAAAACCAAACCTATAAAAAGGAGAACGCCATGACTAAGAATGAAAATTTTAATCCGGCATAAACAAAAAATGCCCACACACATATTAACCTAGACATAACAACAAAAATAAATCAGATGATATATAATACAAATAGAAAAATAAACAAATACACAACAAAAATGTATGTAGATATATGATACAATATTAATTATATTATATGTATAAATATATTGTATAGAAAACCAAAACAAATAAAAATATACAAGTGTAGGTATATATATATAAATTTATGTATGAAGTGTATACAAATACCTATACCTATATATAAATGTAAGTAACGGTGTGTATATATATATGTGTGGAGGTTAGGGTTAGGTTTTGTGCGTGATGAGCGAGTGAAGAAGAGGAAGGAGGTGAGGGTGGCAAAGGGAAGGTTAGGGTTAGGTTTTGATGGCAGAGGGAAAAGCTATCGTTGCAAGCTTGACGTTATACCTATTGCAGGGCCAAACATTTTTACAAGCAGCGGAGTGCGGTGGATATGTCAGTGTTTCGAAAGTGTTACGCCATCATCTGCAACAAACAGAATGGCCGCGAATGTCGTAGCAGAAATGGAGGCTGCAGATCGATGGCGTTACGCTTTTGAAACAGGACATATCCACGGCCCCACGCTGCTCCTATTCCTTCGTTGCCCTTTAATGAGAGCAATGCCTTCAACAAATGACCTTCACGCTCATGCGGTGGAATATGTCTCAATCTCAAATTGATGCGTCCAACACTTCAATCTTGTTAAATCAGGTTTTGTTTTGTCAGAAAATTTGCTTAAATTTCTATATTTTAAGACTAGCTGAAAATGTGGTCACTTGCACTAAATTTTCTGACCCTCCATGGAAGGTATGTTGGAGAGGTGGGTTCTTTGCCTTTTTTCGTTTTTGTATATGCATCACACACCCACATTACAACAATGTTCCTATCTAGTATGTTTTACTGTGACTGAATCAGATTTTCAGTTGTTAATATTGATAGCAAACTTGGATGAACCTCTGGAGATCCCTGTGTTGTATGATTAGGTTATGTTGTTGGTCTCTATCACAGGTGATATTTGGATCATGAAAGGTGAAGGTATTCAATTTAGACACCAATGCATGCAACATGTATTAACACAGTGCTTGTTTTGTATGTAGTCCAGGACTGCAGGAATTTTGGTGGACTTCTTAGAGCCATTTTCTGTATATGACAATGTCAGATGGGTGTTATTATCACCCACATTTTATAAATAGCCAATTACGTAATTGTAACTGTTAAAGTTTTAATCATCTAGCACATTCCTACAAAGGTTCAAAAATTTATCCTGGCAAATATTGGTATCATATCAAACATTGTAGTTCTGTCTACTGTTTGCTTTGCAGCTGTGTTTGTGTTTTCTTTTGTTTGTTTTCTGAGACAATGGTTGACACAGTTAGTGGGTTTGTGTTTGAGCCCTAAGTTGGTTGGATCCCTTGCTGGAGAATTTAGCCCCAACCTTTGGACTTGGGTGTCATTATAAGCACGCGTTAGCATTTGAGCCCTAAGCCTACATGTTTTGGTAATCTTTGTCCCAAATCAATAGTCCAATCAGTAAACATTATGTATAAACTTCCTCTAGATTTAAAATTTTAGTAAAAGTTCTTAGCCAATTTGTTGCAAGTTTGCATGGATTCATTGGAATTTTTTAATCATTGTTATCTTATCTATGTAATATATGTTTTGATGATTTTCCAACTAATGAAAAATATGTCTAATATGGGATTTTATATAATCCTCTTTGGATTTAATCCAATTGTAAATTGTACTCAATATTTAGGAACTAGTTACCTTTACAATTGCTTACAATTGTTTCCTTTTGACATTGCTGGTGATTCATCTCACTTGAGTTGCCTTTGTTGACTAGCATAACATTTTTTTGTGTGTGTATTTTGATATAGAAATTTTTGTGGGTATGATAGGTTAGGTTGGAACAAAAGAATGTATGGTGCTAAGCATTTTATCTATTTGCAAGAACTAAAGTGTCTTATCTGAAAATATTCAACATTGTGGTTTGTGCATTTGGATGGATAATCTAGATACTATCTTAGACCTATGTAAATATAGGTCTAAAATGGTAGAAAGGAGAGAAAAAGTCTCCTCGTGAGATTTTGAAGCAATAAAATGTAAAAAGTAAGTTCTATGACAACATCAAGACAATGGTTGCTTCATTTCACTTCACTTCACAGGCTCTTTCATTCCTCGTCTATCCAAATTGCCAAGGCTGACATATTTCTTTAGTTTTGGTGAAGTAAGATTTCTTTATGCTTTTGGATTGGATTTTGAAGAGTTAGTATCTATCACTACTTTATTAGATCAACTTGGTGACACGAGGTACACATGTTGACCTTTTGATCTTGTGCATGTTGTAGCATAGAAAATACCCTATAATTTACAAGTGTATCTTTTTATTGAACCTTTTCTTGTTTGTAATTTGTAAGATTTTCATTTGGTGAATAAAATGAAAGCCAATGATACCATTCATTATTTCTCATATTTTTAGACTTCAAATCATAAATTATTAGTAGAAACCCAAATTCATGGAAATGCAATCAAGACTTCAATGAAAACATAGCCAACCCCCACTCAATCACACCCTCCTAGGCCTCTAGAAACCATTTCCCCAAATGACACAAACACTTGACACCATTAAAACACAATGGTCACACATCACATTCACTTTCCAATGCACATCATAAACCAAGATCTCACAAATGCAACATATGGTCTGATGGACTAATAATGGGTCTTAAAGAATGCAACATTAATTCCAATCATGGTCAATCATCCAACAAACATAAAGTGAATCTATCTCAACAATGCAGAACAATATTATTCTAACTACTAGTAGCAATTACTAATATGATCAAATGATATAAGTGTCCATGAGTATCAATATTTTAACTAATAATTCTCAAGACTTATTTTAATTTCATTTAATTAAAATAATTGCAAACAACATGCAAATGAATACAAATTAAACACAACAATTATTTACACTATTTACACTTATGTAGATTTCATTTATAATCTAAACAATTTTATAAATACTATTAAATATAACTATATAAGCAAGGCTAAAAGCCTATAATATTAGAATGCTATAAATATCTTACACTAGTTAGAATCACAAGATACAAAACCCGAAGCTACAATGAAAGAACTTTGTTCTAAGTTTAGCTTGAGAGGAAAGAAATATAGAAAAACATAACATTCCTATAGATCTAATATCTTCATCAAATCTACCATACTTTTAACCACATGAATATGATAGGATCAGCACAAAATGAATTTGTTGAGAAGGCTTTAGAAGCTACCAACAATGCAAAATGTGAAAGCATAGACAGGGCACATAGACTGATTGGTAGAATGCCTCAAAGAGAGTCATGTGATGGAAAGCAATGATCATAGGATATGCACAAAATGAATTTGTTGAAAAATCTCAAAAGAACCTAGTTTGAAAATATAGAGTTATTGGTTGCGCAACTAATTGTTTTAACAGAGACGAAATGGGTGAGAGGTAGACAGTCACAAAATATTCATATCTCAAAAATGACAAACTGGGTATGACTAATTTTCGGATATGATTTAGATATTCAGGTCATGCACCATATATAAAACAATTAGAAAAACTCAGTACTTAAAATAAAGTTATGGCTAACGCAACAGATTGCTAAAACAGAGACGAAATGGGTGAGAGGTAGACAGTCACAAAATATTCATATCTCAAAAATGAGAAACTGGGTATCACTAATTTTTTGATACGATTTAGGTATTCAAGTTGTACATCATATTTAAAACAATTAGAGAAACCCAGTTTGTAAAAATAAAGTCATGGCTAACACAGTAGACTACTAAAACAGAGACGAAATGGGTGAGTGGTAGACAGTCAAAAAATATTCATATCTCAAAAATGAAAAACTGGGTATGGCTGGTCTTTGGATATGATTTAGATATCCAGGTCATACACTATATCTCAAAAAATTAAAGAAACCCAGTTTGCAAAAATAAGGTTAGCGCTAACGCAATAGACCGGGTTCAGAAAATGTAGAAGAAAATTCACAAAATATTTCACTAAATCTAATGCAACAATAAATCAGTTTCATATCTCAGTCCATACTTGGAATATTGCTTCAATCACATCTTCACAAATTTCCTAGCTCGCATCCATTTTTCCCCAAGTCTGTTCTTCTAGAAACTATGGTTTATGGTGCCAAAAGAAAAATGAAAACTTCCTGAGAGAGAGAGAGAGATCCCCAAAACATAAAACATATCCTCCATTTGAAATGCACGCTCCTCCTCAAATTATGTCTTGAGATTTCAAAAATAAAGTTGAGCATGCATAACCACCCCCATAATTTCTTCTAGAAGATTCTCTTTTTTTTACTTTCTTACAATTTGCTATTTTTAACGAAACAATAATATTATTGTTTGTTGTAATGGGACCTTATGTCATCTTCGTTCAACAGTTTCCATTGGGATTAAGGCATGCTTAGACCTGTCAATTCAAGTGGAGTTGATGCCTCATACCTGCAACCTACAGCAACCAAAAAATGGTCGAACATATAGATGTATATATACTCATACAATCAAACACACCGTGAAAGGAAATCGCAGCATAGCAGGGTACTCACGCATGAGTAATGCGACACTGTTCCTCTCACAAACACACGTCAAACAAGTAACCACATCATGCATAATAATTAGTATCTGATTGACTAGATAAGAAACATCATTAGATAATCATGTGATGCACATAATAAGATTGATCAACATAATCAATTAAGTCCATAAAGTTGTCATAACATATTCATAACTTAAGTAAATATCAGTGTTGCAACAAAGATTATCAATAAAACATACTAACTGTCATATGAAACAACATGAGGATAATCAGGAATGTCACCAACATGAATGTAGTATCTACCAACATCATATAACATACAACATCAACTGTCTGACATACCCTAAATATTCCTATTATTTTACCTTCACTTTCATGCTCCTTAGCCAGACCACCTGCACATCCAAGGTGAGAATGGAGGGGCACTACACCCACCTTAAAGTGATCGCTCCTGCTTTCCGGTAGTAATCACATTTAAGGTAAGGTTGAAAACACATGAGGGAACAAGAGCTTTCGCAAAGCCCATGCCCCAAAGTGAGACATGCTTACAATTGCCGAATTATTCCCAACAATCACAATAGAAACACATCAATATCATTTGTTAAGAACCATTAATCAACAATATGCATGTATACGAATGATCACGGAGATCAAAACAAACTTCGGTTAGAGAATCTAAGCTAAAATAACAACCAAATCAATATAGAAATAAGGCAACATGTCTTTCAAACAAACTAAGGCTATACTTACGAATTCGGAACCGAGTATAGCCGTGAGGTTATACTTCAGTTATCTCATAACCGAGTGTAACTACAAGGTGAGACAAAAGCATTCCAAAGTGCATAGCAACATATTTAGAGTATTCCAAAGGTTTGTTACAACAATTTCACAACACAATACATGATCACATCATGACACAAAGTGATTCTACTAGTCAAACGTCAATAAAAAATTATCCCTCTCTTCATATATGGACTAGGTCCATTTTCTTGTTTTCTTGTTTTAGGGATGCACAATCCTTATCAGAAGTGTATATTTGTTGTCATCATCCGTTGACTAATAGAGCCACAAATACAACAGAAGAATAAAATCATGAAAAATGAGAGAGGAGACAAAAGTGACATAGGACCACAATGTGGAAGGATGCCCCCAAATCACCCTCCACAACATTATGCCCCCAAGGCACCACAAACAACAATTGCAACAAGAGAAGTGTACAAGAATAGACAAACAAATAGAAGGAATGTCACAGCGTACGCGGTCCCCTTGTATCCTTCACCTTACAAGAGTATCAAGGGTCATCCAAGGAGACCTAAACAAACATTTAAAACCACACATGAGAACACAACACAACAACATATATATACCAAAGAGGAGGCCAAACTTGCGAGCATCTTGGAGAGTTGCTCCATCAAATGTGGTGGAATGGGTGAGAAATTCATACCTGCAGTCGCGTGGTGCTTGATTCACAAGATTTTGTATGTTTGAAATCTTTTGATGCCTGTGGGGAGGTGAATCATTACCTTTTTTGATAGACTTTGATGACTCGTGTATTGTTCTTTTTCTTTCTTTGTTTAAGCATTCTCCTACATGGATAACTTTTTCAGGGTTATCCTTCTCCATCAAGACGTCAAAAATCTTTTTATTAAGTAAAGTACTGCGATCAAGGAGATTAGAGGAGGATGATGATTTCGTCGGATCTTTGTTAGATGCCAAGGTATCATTTGATGAATAAGTGTTTCTCTCAAAATATGCTTCTACATTTAAACAATAGGAAAAACCACGATTGTAATGATAACGGGGCCAATTGTCATAAGCTCCCATGAATTCGGCTAATGTTTCATATGTTGAAAAAGTATCTAATGGGACATTTCCTAGTGGACAGTCTATGTCTATCATCTCAGGATATATTGAATTGATTGTTGGACTTGTTGATATTGTGTTAACATTAAGAGTAGGATGATGGTAAGCTTTGGTAGGCTTCAAAGGATAGTATCCAATACTAGCTGAAGAGCTATGTGTAACAACTTCTAAGGGTACTTTGATTCCTTGTTGTTTTATGCCACAACCATTACCTACGTAGTTACAATTTTTGTAAAGGATTTGAAATCCATGACCATAGAGAGACACCATCTCTTTATAATAAGGCGAGGCCTCATATGTCTCATATTTTGTAGTGTAAATAAGAGTATTGTCTTTATTTGTTACTAAAGAGACTTTAGGTTCCTTAGTATTTCCAAAGATTTTTTGGATGAGATCGAGGCAACTTTTGATGTTTCAGGGTTAGCAAGTTTATATTACCCCATAAAGCCATGAGTAAAATCTAATGAACCCCAATCGTCACCAAGAAGTGCATTCGATGGTGATTTAGAATCTTGCACAACATTATATGTGGCAAGATGTATTTATGAATCAACTTTTAAGTTATCGAGAGGTTTCTAAATGATAGCTTATTTTTGCACCTCAGCTTGTAAAAAACTTTCCAGATTCGGGTCCACTTCAATGGTTTGAAGTTTATTTGCACAAATAAACTTTATTGATCAATGAAGGGTAGACAAAACTACCCCCATGGCATGAATCCATAGTCTACCAAGAATGATATTATATGAAAGCGCACTCGGCATGACATGGATAAGGGTAGATAATGTCATAGATCTAGCCTTTACGATTAAAGTTATGGTACCCAGTGATTGTCTACCAATGTTATCAAAGCCACGAATGTTAAGTTTATCTGATTTTATTAAAGATGTGTGAATCTTGATTTTATGTAGCAAATCAATGCCACGAACATTGAGACCCGATCCATTGTCAATCATAGTTCACTTTATCAACTTTTTATTTATTATGACAAGATTACAAGAGGGTCATATTGGTTTTGAACTTCAATTGATGGTAATTCGTGTTGTTGAAACAAAATATCTATTTTTGTTGCATGCATATAGTCTAACAGAGTTGTTACATAATTTGGCTTAACAACAGGTGGTACAATCACCTTTTGTAAAGCTTCTTGGAGCATTATGTGGTATGAAAGAGATGTTTGTATGAGTTCCCATAGAGAGATCTTAGCGGGAGTAGGACAAAGCTGCTTAACAAGGTCATAATCTCGACCAACATTATGAGTAAGACAAGGTGGTTGAGGAAGCATAGGTTGAGAAGTTGGTAAAGTGATCGAAATGTTTGACTGTTGTTTAGTTTGTTTATTATTTCATGTATTGTATGTGTGAGCAACCACATTGTAGTTGGGTTGTTGTGACACATTTTGATACACTTTGATTTTGACTTGTGATATGCTTAGCGTAGTTATAAATGTAACGAAGAGGTCGAGAAGAATTCAGAAGATCTCTTATAGTGAGCACCGGTTTCATTTTTTCTTGAGGCACATGCGAGAACGTAGGTGGACAACTATTTTCGGTTTCACAGGGTGTTCTTGAGATCTTGGAACATAAATTGTGTTTACTAATCTTTGAAGGAATGGTGGTTTTGGAGTCGCAGTGGAATATTCCATAGAGATAAATTCATAAAGGGCTTCATCTAGCATATCAGAATCATCACTACTAAATGACTCATCATATGCATGAAAGTTTTGTAAAAAGAGATCAAACATTGTGACATATTCTACTTTATCCAAGGCTTGAAATTCACAATGTCCAATTGTAAAAAGTATGAATTTTGGAATCAAGGATGTGAAATGATGCAAGATTACTATGAAAAATCAAATTTCATGAATGTTTGATGCAACTAATGCATGAGAATTTTTAAAACCCTAATGCAAAATTTTACCAAAATGCAAGCTTTTTGAAGGCCTAAATATGCACCTTTTTCAAAATTATGCAAGATTTTCAAATGAATATTGATAAATATGTAATAAATCAATGCAAGATCTTATTTGAATAGTCAATAAGATGTAAATGCTTGAAGCTACTTGTTCACAAAAATGTTTAGTATGAAAAAGGATAATGACAATAACTAGAATATGAACTAGATCAAACTCTTTTCAATATAACATTCACGGAAAAGGTTGAGCCAAATCACTACCAAATGAAGGAGAACTTAGCTACTAACCTTGAACTCCTATATATCCTGAAACTGTCTTCAAATCCTGAAACCTTGATCTGTATTTAGTCTTCCTATAGCTCTGTATTTTCTAAATCTCACTCCTGTAACCTGCACATAAGAAGATAAAAGAGGGTTTGGGGGTTATGGTGTTTAGGGGCTTGCCTCGATCAAATCCCAGAATAGCATTCAAGCTTCCCAACACCATTTGATTAATAGAGAGTGCTTACCCTCATGGGGCATAGGATGAAAACAATGATAATGTGATGATTGAAATGATGAGAAACAAACAATGATATCACCTATGTGATGTGCCCTTAGAATGATGAAGATCCTTCAACTCCTAAGGAAGGATAGATGATAGCTTCATATCTGCAACAACACACAAATATGCTCTATAATCACAATGACTGCTCTTGATGCTCTTTACTTCAAATTTTCAAGTTAGCTATCTCCATCTAGGTTAATAATGAACTCAAAAACACACTTATATATGCTCTCCCCCTTACAATTGACTATTCAAACCAAAAGAGGCAACAAGTAGAAACCTCTAGAGAGGTGTAAGGCCGACATACATTTGAATTTGATCCAACCTAAAGGGAGGGACTTGGGCAGTAGCACCTTGGTCCTTCAACCCTGTTTATGTCTAGGATAAGCAAAATCAAGTGGTCCACATTCAAATTCCATCTTGATGTCGGGCAATTCTGCATCGGGAGAAACATTTTGAATATATAATGCAATCAAGGGACCTAGGAGCCAAACAAGGAGGTAAAAAGACATGTGGGCACTTTTTACTCCCTAACAAGTCCAAGGGTCTTATTTGGAAACTTTTCATTCTAGGTCTTATGGGTCTTACCATGGGTTATCCTCTAATTTACTCCTTGATTGGCTACCAAATCTACTAATAAGTTCCCCTTTCTTTTCTTCTAATATGATCAAAAGAGATATCTTTAAAAAATTTAACTAGTTCCTTAGCCTTTAAAAGAAGAGTATCCAACATACATGAGATGTAACTTTGCTTCTTCATATAATTAATAATGATCTCATAATCTCCCTCCACTCTAAGATGCTTCCAATTCTATTTCATAGTTGTCCTGAGGCCCCACAGCATGGCCCTTTCCTAAACCACATTGTACATGAAAGGAAAAAAGAATATAAATTTGCTCATGCTCTTTCTAGGAAGCCTACTCTATTTCTACTTCTACTAGTTCTACTGATTAGAAGATCTCTATTATGGCAGAATAAGTTAAAAATGCATTTTCTACTGATCTCTTAGATGGGGATGTGAGACAAGATTGATTTGTAGTAGCATATGGTCTCATTCTCTATAAAAATAGAATCTTCCTAGTTCTTGAATCCTGAATGAAGGAGAAGATTTTAAGGGGTTTTCATGATGCATCGTTAGAAAAACACATAAGATTATACAAGATCTATAGGAAAATTAGGGAAAGGTTTTCATGGAAGGGCCTAAAGAAGGATATTCTCAATCACTTTATGGAGGGGCTAACTATGTATGCACAATTCTTTTTCATTCCTTCATATTTCAAAGCACATTGGGTGGTAGATTTCCTATTCAGAGATGTTTAGGCCAATGGATTACATAAAAATATCGTTAGTGATAAAGATAGTAGATTTTTTAGATCCTTTTTGTAAGAATTATTTTATTTGGCTGGGATAAAACTCACTCTTTCCACAAGCTATCATCGACAAATAGATGGACAAGTAGAAATAGTGAATAATTAGGTTGAAGGCTACTTGAGAAACTATGATACAACACTACCCACCACATGTCCATCAGTATATCTCCATCCATTGTATTTTATGGTTATGATGCATTAACCTTCACTAATTCAATATTCATAGATATCCCGGTGTCAATAGATAGTGACTTAGTGAAGTATAATTATGACATATTGAGATCACTCAAAGAACACCTCCAACAAGTTCAGAATCAATAAAAAAATATATGTAAATCAAAACTGCATAGATAGGTCATTTAAAGTGGGAGATATGACCTTCCTCTAAGATTGCTAACCTTATATGCAAACCCCCATCAAAATTAGTGGAATTGAAAATCTCAAACAACGCTTCGATTTCCCTTACAAGATCTTGAGAAGAGCTGGTGAAGTTGCATCTGAGTTGAATTACTAGAATATAGTAGGATTCATAATTTTGTCCATGTGTCTCACCTCACGAGATCCCTTGGACAACATATCACACTACTGGTGGATTTTCCACCATTGGATGATGACCCTACCATCATAGAAATCACAAGAGCATCATCCAATATTCAAAAGAGTTTAGACAATAAGGTGGTAGGGAAAATCACACATGCCCTATTGAATCCCCATGATCACATTTGCACTTATTACATTTATCGAACTTAGCAAGGGAGAGGGATTTCAACTAAATCTTCCACATCAAACATCCTCATAATAAATAGAATCATCAACCTTGGCATAAAGAGAAAGTTTGACCTTAAGTACCTTTGCTATCATTCAAGCCTCTGTGCATGCAACTTGTTGTTCCTTCAGTATGTGAAAATACTCGAGGTAGCAATTGAAGAAAGAAAAGTCATGCAAATTTTGGAAATATTGATAGAAATATGAAGAAATATTTCCCCACACATTTACTAATCTAGGATGATGAAAATTCAATTAAAAGAAGGTACAAAACCAAAGAGTAAAAGATCATATGTATTAAACCCTAACATGAAGACAAGAGTCAAAGCAAAGTTGGATGATATGTTGCAACTGATATAATCAAGTACATAGAAGATGCTAAATGGATTGGCCCTATGGTTGTGCAACATAAGAAAAAAGTGAGATGAGGATTTGCATTGACTTTAGGGAACTAAATAAGGCTTGTATCCATGATTCCATAGATTTCTTAGTCTTATGGATGTCATTAAAAGCTTTCATTTTATTTCATTTCAATTGAAGGGCTCCTTCACCTTTCCATACACATGTCCCCATGTTCTCTCCATTAGGTTCTCTATAACCATTGCTTTATTTTCTCTTATATTGTCCTTAGTAATATTTGGGCATTATACTCATGGGATCAACCCTGCAATTATAGACTTGGCCCTTTCATATTCAAATTTTGGCCAACTTCTACCTATTCAATTACACAATATTCAATTTGCTAATGTATGAATCCCAACATTTCAAAAAAAACCAAAATATGAATCACCTAAGAAGGTTCGAAGTTTAAAATACACATTGGGTTATGACTTGCACGTGTGACACCATTCAAAAATTGATTTATATTCACTCCTTTGAGCCACCAAGCCTAGGGCCTAAGTGTGAGAATATTCACTATTTTTGTATCCTCATGCTTGGAGACATGTCAATAAATAAAAGTTGATTACATATAAATTCCCATTGTTTATAGCATAGACTGGAATTAGTTTTCAATTTAAAATATCATTAACACTTGTAAGGAGTGGGTTCATGTGCAAGTTGAAACACACACTGTGTATTTCAACCTGCAATTTTCTTCATCAACATTCTACTATGTAAAGTATTTGTTCTTTTAATGTACAAATCCTAACATTTAAGAGAGAAAAATATGAACAACAACAATGATAAGGGTGAAAGCAAGAAGATGAGTATAGATTTCGTGGAAGTGTTCCGCATATGGAAAATTTCGTTTAGAACGAGAGCTCGAGCCTAAACGGGTGCCCATTTAGAAACGGGCACCCGTTATGAAATGGATGCTAGTAAATGGAATGGGTACGTACCCATTTGAAAACAGGTACTCATTTTTGAAAAGTATATATATTTTTTTAAAAATAGGCATGTGGCTTCATTTTAACAGCCATAGGCCGTGAAACAGTAGGAGAGGAGATACCAAGAATGGGTACCCACATCACCTGACCCCACCGCCTACCTCCAAAACCTCCTCACCTCCTCTAGATCGGCTATCAGCTATCCCAAGTTGGTTGCCCATAATTTTCTATTGTTTTTCATTGTTTTTTGTTTTGTTTTTGTTGCTTTTTATTATTTTTCACAATCTTAAATTATAAATGTTAAACCCTAAACTAAAAACACTAAACCCTAATTCATAAACTGTAAACCCTAATTCATAAACACTAAACCCTATTTCATAAACTACCTAGGTCTTATAGAACTTCTAGGGTTTCTTTTATATAAGCTTAACAATAAATCTTTAGCAATGATATTTCAAAATCATTTGAAATTTCTATATAGACCTCAAGAACTACTTATACACTATAGCCATGTTCTTAGTCTTCATGGATTTCAATGTTCATGATGAGTCACATTGTCCTAAAACCATTTGTAAAACTCTTTTCATGAGGGCTTAGAACATACAAACACCTTCTATATATTAAATTTGATGGACACTTGTATAAGAATATAAAATTTAGGCAATTGTCATAGGTTAGTCCTATGGGTTAAAGAGTCAGGGAGCTATGAGAATGCCCACATTCATATGACATAAGGTATAATAGAAACTTATCAAGTTTTAAGGATTGTCATACCTACCACTAAGAATGTCAAAGTTACCCTAGGAAAACAACTAACTCATATCACTTCATAACATTTTATCAAGTTTAAGGATTGTCATAACAACTACTAAGAATGTCAAATTTACCCTAGGAAAACAACTAACTCATGTCACTTGATAACCTAGAGGGTTGTTATCTAAGGTCAATTAGGATCACTTAACAAATGTCAAGACCCAAATCATCTAATAGGATTGTCATTAGGATGGGGAACAAAGAAGATAGTCATAACATGATAAGGTAGTTACCAAGGTCCTAACAAAGTTCATTGCACCATAATCTAAATCTTAACACTGCCTCAACATTTATATGACCTAGAAGGACTGTCACATCTAGCAAATCTAATCTCTTGTCCTTGCTATGGACTATTATGCATGATCATCCAAAGTGGTTGTCACTAGAAGAACGGGACCATAGGACTACCACAATAAGGATATAGTTGTGTTGCTCACAACAAGAGAGGACAATCATCCAAAACTAAGAAGAGAAGAAAATTAACAATTAAGAGACTATCATTAACGGTTGTCATGAGCATGTTAATGGACAATTAGTTTTCATATTAGTCATAACACTATCCTATTATTTACACAAAAGAAGATATAGCAATGAGAGGATAGTCATTGGAAAACCTATCTCAGTCCTAGAGTCAAGCACAGTCCCATCACACCACTAGATCTACCCCTTCCAAGGGACAAGCATTTCAACCATACAATCGAAAGAAAATGATATGTATCCTACAAACACAATCATTTGGTCATGTTGTAATCCTCTCTCCAAACTATGCAGGATCAGAATGGTGTTTGGATGACCTCCACTTGGTGTCTGGTAGGTGAAATCAGCAGGTGAGACTACTCCTTAGACAGTGCAAGACGACTGAACGGATCTCACCCATTCATTTTATTCCTTGTTTTTCTCACTCTTTCACCATTTCTTCACATGCGTTGTTCTCCTTCCAGCTATTTTTTTGGTGGGTACTCTCCTGAGGTGCCAAAATGGCTAGAAATGTTGTCTCGTGCCATAAAAAAATCACGCTAGAAAATTTTCTAAACTCATCGGTTGTTCTCACGCCGGGGAAAATACCGTGTCAGAAAAATAAATATAGGGAATGTAATTTTTTGGTATGTGTTTTGGAACACAAAAGAGAGTGATATATTTTGCAAAGCCCCATTAAGAATGTTTTGGGAATTTTGTACTGCAGTATTGTATTGGTACATTCTCCTTATTAAAAACTCCCTTAATATTATCACCTAAAATTTTGAATTTGGATTAGTTACTTTCCACCTACATTAAATGTTATCAATAACTATGTAATAGAACTAATAGCATTTAAAATCATTTTAGACGTGCAAATGATGATTAATTATCACCTTTGCAATTAGAAGTGTTTATGTTGACACTAGAGTTTGCAACACTCATAGCCTTATAGCAACTAAAAAGGTTTCACAAAACAAAGAGAACTAGAGACAACTAAAATCATTATCATAAATAAAACATAAATTAAAATAAAGTAAAAACATTAATATATCATCACCATGAATGGTCATGTCCTTTGTGAGAACTCCAATTCCTTTTGAGAGATGAGTATCACAATTCATTGAAGTCTTGATTGTATTTCCATGAATTTGGGTTTCTACTAATAATTTTTGATTGGAAGTCTAAAAATATGAGAAATAATGAATTGTATCATTGGCTTTCATTTTATTCACCAAATGAAAATCTTACAAATTACAAACAAGAAAAGGTTCAATAAAAGATACACTTGCAAATTATAGGGTATTTTCTATGCTACAGCACGCACAAAACCAAAAGGTCAACATGTATACCTCGTGTCACCAAGTTGATCTAATAAAGTAGTGATAGATACTAACTCTTCAAAATCCAATCCAAAAGCATAAAGAAATCTTGCTTCACCAAAACTAAAGAAATACGTCAGCCTTGGCAATTCAGATAAAGACAAGAGGAATGAAAGAGCCTCTAAAGTGAAGTGAAATGAAGCAACCATTGCCTTGAAGTTGTCATAGAACTTAGTTTTTACATTTTATTGCTTCACAATTTCCCGAGGAGACTTTTTCTCTCCTTTCTATCATTTTAGACCTATATTTACATGGGTCTAAGATAGTGTCTAGATTATCAATCCAAATGCACAAACCACAATGTTGAATATTTTCAGATAAGACACTCTAGTTCTTGCAAATAGATAAAATGCTTATCGCCATACATTCTTGTGTTCCAACCTAACCTATTATACCTACAAAAATCTCTATATCAAAAAACACACAAAAAAAAAATGTTATGCTAGTCAACAAAGGCAACTCAAGTGAGATGAATCACGAGCAATATCAAAGGGAAACAATTGTAAGCAATTGTAAAGGTGACTGGTTCCTAAATATTGATACAATTTACACTTGGATTGAATCCAAAGGGGATTATATAAAATCAAATATTAGACATAATTTTCATTAGTTGGAAAATCATCAAAACATGTATTACATAGATAATGTAACAATGATTAAAAAAAATCCAATCAATCCATGCGAGCTTCAACAAATTGGCTCAAAACTTTTACTGAAATTTTAAATTTAAAGGAAGTTTATACATAATGTTTACTGATTGGGCTATTGATTTGGGACAAAGATTACCAAAACAATCCCTATTTAGGGATGAAGAGACCCTAAACTTTCCCGTGGCCAGAACCCATATTGAAGTTGTAGGTTAAGATTCTTTAAGAACTGAATTGAGCATAGAGTGGTATGCCATCTACTTAATATTTTGAAAATGTAGGCTTAGGGCTCAAATGCTAACCCGTGCTTATAATGACACCCAAATCCAAAGGTTGGGGTTAAATTCTCCAGCAAGGGATCCAACCAACTTAGGGCTCAAACACAAACCCACTAACTGTGTCAACCATCGTCTCGGAAAACAAACAAAAGAAAACACAAACACAGCTGCAAAGCAAACAGTAGACAGAACTACAATGTTCTATATGATATCAATATTTGCCAGGATAAATTTTTGAACCTTGGTAGGAATGTGCTAGATGATTAAAACTTTAACAGTCACAATTACGTAATTGGCTATTTATAAAATATGGGTGATAATAACACCCATCTGACATTGTCATATACAGAGATGGCTCTAAGAAGTCCACCAAAATTCCTGCAGTCCTAGACTACATACAAAACAAGCACCGTGTTAATACATGTTGCATGCATTGCAGTCAAAATTGAATACCTTCATCTTTCATGATCCAAATATTACCTGTGATAGAGAGACCAACAACATAACCAAATCATACAACACAGGGACCTCCAGAGGTTCATCCAAGTTGGCTATCAATATCAACTACTGAAAATCTGATTCAGTCACAGTAAAATATACTTGATAGGAACATTGTTGTAATGTGGGTGTGCGATGCATATACAAAAACGAGGAAAGGCAAAGAACCCACGTCTCCAACCTCCCTTCCATGGAGGGTCAGAAAATTTAGTGCAAGTGACCACATTTTTAGCTAGTCTTAAAATATAGAAATTTAAGCAAATTTTCTGACAAAACAAAACCTGATTTAACAAGATTGAAATGTCGGACGCATGAGTTTGAGATTGAGACATATTCCACCGCATGAGCGTGAAGGTCATTTGTTGAAGGCATTGCTCTCATTAAAGGGCAACGAAGGAATAGGAGCAGCGTGGGGCCGTGGATATGTTGTGTTTCAAAACCGTAACGCCATCGATCTGCAGCCTCCATTTCTGCTACGAAATTCGCGGCCATTCTGTTTGTTGCAGATGATGGCGAAACACTTTCAAAACACTGACATATCCACCGCACTCCGCTGCTTGTAAAAATGTTTGGCCCTGCAATAGGTATAACATCAAGTTTGCAACGATAGCTTTTCCCTCTGCCATCAAAACCTAACCCTAATGCTACCGTCCCCTCCTCCCTCTTTTCCACTCGCTCATCACGCACAAAACCTAACCCTAACCTCCACATATATATATATACACACGTGGACACACTTAATAAATTTGTATTTTTTTATTTGTTTTGGTTTTCTATGCCATATATGTATACATATAATATAATTAATATTGTATCATACATCTACATACATTTTTGTTGTGTATTTGTTTATTTTTCTGTTTGTTGTTTTCTTTTCTTTTTGTAGGGTGCACTCCTCTCACACACATATGTATATCTATATATATTTATGTATTGGTTCTTTATAGACTTAATACTTATATTAATAAATACTAGTATAGGTGTGTATTTTTAGTTTCTGCCAAAGACACTATAGGCGAGCCCTGTTCCTAACTAGGTATTAATAATTCTTGAGAACTAAATATATTTTTCTATTTAAAAAATATTTACCTATTGCTATTGTATAGATGCAAATATTTTAACAAAACATATTTGAAAAATTATTTTTATTCAATCTAATTGGCAGAAAACTTTCACCCGATAAGAGCAATTATTGCGGATCATCAACGTTTAAATTATAAAGTTTTGTATGAATACTGGAAATAATTTCATGCATTGCTTTCATTTTCTCAAAAATTGTGCAAATATAACATATGCGTTAAACTCCTTAGGCAACCATTCTTCATATTTTTTTATGTTCTTGATACCCAAACATTGCAGAATCTAAGGCCATGACTATTTTCAAATGAATTTGTTTTGTTTATAGGCTGCTATTCCACTTGAAGTTGTGCAAATATTGTTGGCAAAAAAGTCAGCGTGCCCCTTCGGGATTCGTGACATGGCTTAACCGCCTCCCGTTGGTCTTTATCTGGGATGGTAGCGGTTTCCTAAGAGGTGCGCCTTTTGGGAGAAACGGCCAGCTCAACTCCCTACAAGTGGTATCAGAGCCGGGTCACGGGTTTGAATCCCCTCAGGTAACGCTGAGGGGGGCATTGTTGAAAATAGTCAGCATCCCCCTTCGAGATTCGTGACAGCTCAACTCCCTACAAACGTGAATATAACATTCTTCAGAAATGATGCAAGCTAGAAGGGGCTCTAACTTGTTTTTAATGCAATAAAGTTAGGTCTGAAACGAAAAAACCCATGGAGCTTGACCAAATAAGAGGAAAAAAGTATGCTCATATCTGTCATTACGTTATCTACCATCTTTTCAGATAATGCATTTAGGGCATATGTTTATCAGGCTTCATGCCTATAATACTTATTTTTTCTTCTATTTTACTTAATGGAATTCTAATTCTAGCTATTCTTCCATGCATAGAAGGATTTTCCTTTCATGTTTCCTTTAGATTCTAATGGGATGAGAATATTATTTTTTGGCCTCTGCCTATGTTTCTACCAAACTTTGTATGTATCATATTGTTTTCTGGAAACACATTTCTTATTGGTGTTTATTCCATTTCTAAAGTTTTTTCTGGATGTTTTCTCTAGCTCTGAGATGAGCTAAAAGGAACTATTACCATTAACAAAACTAATAATATACACATCATTTTGTTTTATGGATATCTTTATATTTTTTTAATTTTCTCCGACACTCAATAGTAATTCAAGTTGGCTTTTTGCTATTCTTGTTGAATGCAAAAATCTAGTAAGCCAAGCTAGCAACTCTATTTGCAGAAATGGTCTATATTTTGAAGCTATTTTATCATTCTACTATTTCTTTTAGAGGCATTTTTAAAAAGATCGTGAAATTTCTATTAGTTAAATCTAAGCCAAGTATTTTTTGACGTTTATTTAAAAATTTACCCTAACGTAACTATTGTTAATATGTCCATAAAATGTACAACCTTTTAAAATTTATTTAAAATCAGGTTTTTCTTTTACCCTAACCTATAATGCACAATCTAAATAGCTAATATTTTCACATTTACTTTAAACTTAAGTTTTACCCTAACCTGTAATGCACAAACTGAATAGCTAATTTATTCAAATTTCTTTTCGAGTTACATCTTTAAACCTAGTAACATAAATATGGTTGAATTATGAATAAAATGCAAAATCGAAACCACTATCTATTTCACATTTACTTTAAAATTTTACCCTAAGGCCCATATTTCTAAATTACCAATAAAATGAACAAATTGTAGAGATGATATTTTAACATTTACCTTTAAATTTTTGTTCTAAATTTTTATCTTCCAAGTAAATATTATTAAATTATCCATAAAATGCAAAATCTAAACCACTATGTATTTCTCATTTACTTTAAAATTTTACCTTACTATAAATATTCCCAGATTTTCATCAATAAAATTTTACCCAAATATAAATATTTCAAAAATTTCAATAAAATACACAAACTAAATAGATAATCTTTTCACATTTACTTTTAATTATAATTTTAATCCCAAAAAATAAATTTAATTAAATTATTAACAAAATGCAGAACCTAAACCACTGTTTTTTTAATTATCTATAAAATGTACAACCTGAACATCTGATCTTTAAGCTTTACTTTAAAATTACAATTTTAACCCTAACATAAAAACACATTAAACTTTTTTCATATTTTCTTTTTCATCTTACCCTAACACAAATATTGTTAAATTAACCATAAAATGCACAATCTAAACATATTTATTTAAAAATTTCCAAAACTATAATTTGAGTCATTTTGTGAAAATTATGGTATTAAGGTGCAAAGAACAGTTCCTTATACTCTTCAACAAAATGGGGGGATGAACAAATGAATAGAACTATTTTAGAAATGGGGTTTGGTTGTTTCTTGTGCTACATATATTGTGAATAGAATTCCCACTAAAGCCCTCCCAAATATCACCCCTGAAGAAGCCCCCACATTAGGTATTTTAAAGTATTTGGATGCATTGCTTGGGCACACGTTCCTGATGAAAAGAGGAAAAAGTTAGAACCAAAGAGTCATAAGTGTTTGTTTGTGGGTTATAGTGAAGAATCAAAGGCTTATAGGTTATATGATTTGACAACAAGAAAGGTCTTTGTTAGTAGAGATGTAAAGTTTGATGAGCTTTCGCAACTTATTCCCACTTCCTCTCACTCTACAATAGCAAATGTTTCTAATTTTTCAGATATTTTAGAAAGAAATGAAGCCAATATTGATGAGGATGAAGTGAGCACTACTGATGATGATAATACTATTGAAAATGAAACTACTAATGCTTGTAATCAGCCATTTTTTGCAGGTAGTGATGATGAAGAAGGTGACATTTCAGCTAGACAAAAGACAAGGAGTGTTGAAGAAATATATAGACAAGGCTCAAAGATCCAAGGAGGGAATGGTAGTGCTCTCATGGCCAAAGTATTACAAGTAAATGACCCAATCTCATATGAGCAAGCTAGATGAAAGAAAGAATGGGAGAAATCCATAAAAGAGGAATATGATGCATTGATAGAGAATAACACTTGGGAACTTGTACCCCGTCCCCAAGGTAAGAATGTTATTGGTTGCAAATGGGTTTACAAAACAAAATTTAAATCAGATGGTGCTATAGAAAAATTCAAGGCTAGATTGGTTGCTAAGGGGATCAATCAAAAAGAGGGTGTTGATTATGAAGAAACATTTTCTCCTGTCATTAAAGTGAATATAGTTAGAATTATTCTTTCTTTGGCTACAATTCTTGGGTGACATATTCATCAAATGGATGTCAAAAAAACTTTCTTAAATGGAGATTTATATGAAGAAATATATATGGATCAACCACCAGGTTTTGTAGATCAGCAACATCCTAATCTTGTTTGCAGATTATAGAAGTCACTTAATAGTCTTAAACAAGCGCCACGAGCATGGAACGAGAAGATTGACAGGTATTTTCAGCTTCATGTATTTAAGAGATGTAAGTCAGATCCAAATCTTTATGTGAAAAAAGTTCAAGATGATATTCTTCTTGTTGCAATTTATGTAGATGATTTACTCATTGCTGGACCGAATATTGCATTAATCAATGATTTAAAAATAGATCTTAAGAGGACATTTCATATGAGTGATTTGGGTGAACTAAACTATTTTCTTGGATTACAAGTTTGTAGATTACATGATGGATTGTTCATCTCACACTCAAAATATGCTTTGGACCTTTTAGAAAAGTTTAACATGCTTGAATGCAAGCCAGCATCTACCTCATTTCAATTCGGAGTCAAGCTTACTAAAGAATGTACTTCCAAGAGTGTAGATGCCACTTTATATAGATAGCTTGTTGGTAGCTTGGTTTATGTAACTCATACTAGACCAGATATTTATTTTGCAGTCAATCTAGTATCTAGATTTATGCAGGCACCTAAACAAAGTCATTGGTTGGCTGCTAAGAGAATTTTACGATACATCCATGGAACCATACACTTTGGAATCTACTATGGCTATAAGTTTTCAATTTCTTTGGTTGGATTTACCAACTCAGATTGGGGTGGTGATATAGATGATCAAAAATCTACTGGTGGTTATGTTTTCAATCTTGGATCAGGCCCTATTACATGGAGCAGCAAAAAAACAAACAACTACATCATTACCTTCATGTGTAGCAGAATATAGAGAAGCAAAAGAAGCAGGCAAGGAAGTAGTTTGGATTCAGAATCTTCTATTTGAGATTGGTTTTCTATAAAGTTCAGCCGGCACTGTGTATTGTGACAATCAAAGTACCATACAAGTTGCCAACAATCCAGTTTTTCATGCTAAAACAAAGCATATTGAGATTGATGTTCACTACATTCAGGATCTTGTTTAAGCATCTATTGTCAATCTTCAATTTTGTCCAAGTGAAGAACAAGTAGCTGATATATTCACTAAGAGTATGATTGAAGCCAAATTCTTAAAATTAAGAGGAATGTTTGGTATGTTAGAGGTGAACATTAAGGGGGGATAGTAGTATAATGTTCCCCTCCTTTGTATTTGCCCTCTCCTTTGTATTCTCTTTGTACTATTCTAGCCAATCTTAAGGGGGGATGTTAGGGATAGTTAAGATTGTCTAGAAAAGGACAAAATATTTCTAGAAGTCTTCCAAAAAATATTCCAGGTTATCTAGAAAGGAAGAAGCTTCCATCTTTTTTAGAAAAGAACTTTCCAAGGAGAAGCTTCCAACTCTTCTAGAAAGGAACATTGTAGGATTTTAGAGTTATCTAGAAAGCCAGAAGCTTCCAGGCTCCAAAGCTTCTGTAGCTATATATATGTGATTAGAGACAGTTGTTGGATATAGCATTTTAGATGTAATGCAAGCTAGATAAATATATTTCTAAGTTATCTAACTCTGTTTTGCCCTGTTTTCTCTTAGTCTATTATTGTTGTTCTATTTTTTATTGTCTTGGGGCTATTTTTTACATGGAAATCCAGAATTTATTTATTGCTAGAAGAGAATGGTATCAAGGAATATGTCACCACTATTGTACCTATACCTATAGATGCAACACAGCGCTTAGCATATAAGAAGGAAGATGCCAAGGCGAGGAGGATGATTCTTAATGGTGTTAAGGATCATATTCTTTCGCATATTGTAGAGTTATATACAGAGAAGACAATGTGGGACGCCATTCTAAATCTGTACCAGAATGCTACCATTAACCGGAAGCTGATTCTCAGAGAAAAGTTAAGGAATACCCCGATGAACAAGGGAGAAGATGTTACAAGTTACCTCGCTAGGCTTAGACTTGTTAAGGATGAGTTGACAGCTATTGGAGATAAACCAAATGATGACAAGCTAGTACGAATAGCCCTGAATGGGTTTACTAAGCAGTGGGATGTCTTTGTTCAAGTTATTAATGGACGAGACACCTTACCGAGTTGGGATCGACTATGGAGTGACTTCACTTAGGAGAAGCTTAGACTAAGTCTTGTTAGTGGAACTAGCAGCAATAGTTAGAAAAGTGATTTGGAATAGGAAAACATTACCCTAGCAGGAAAAGTGAAAGTGAAGAAAGGGTCTTGCAAAGGATCAAATCCAAAAAGTGAGAAGAAGAAGGACTTATCTAAGATCAAATGCTATGGCTGTCACGAGTTTGGCCACTATGTTAGTGATTGCCCACAAAGGAAGAAAAATGAAAAGAAAGGGAAGAAGCAGACGACAACTTCAGCAAATGTAGATAAGCTTTCTAGTAGAATGGAGGATGAGTTTGCGCTCATAGCTTGCCTAACTAGCTCAACCTCACAGGGTGTTTGGTATATAGACAGTGGGGCATCATTTCATATGACAGGAGTTAGGGAGTACTTCTCCAGCTACAAGGAGGAGAAAATCAAATTCCAGATTCAGATGGGGAACTAGTCCAAGTGCAATCTAGTTGGGAGAAGGACTATTCTATTTCAGAGGGAGAATGGCAAGCCTGTTTCCATTCATGATGTGTTAAATGTGCCAGGCTTGGGCATGAATCTAATTTCCATATCTATCCTTCAGGATAAAGGCTACAATGTACTCTTTAGAGGGGCGCATGTGTTAATCAAGCATAAGGATTGGAAATCACCCATAGCTATTGGAGTTAGGAGCGGCCGACTTTATAGGTTGCAATTTGATACTCCTAATGCACTAGTGAGTAGCAGTAATCCTAGAGATCAAGAAGAGCTATGGCATAGGAGGATGGGCCATATACATCATAGAGCATTTAAATTGCTTCATGAGATAGTGACAAGTGTTCCAGAGGTGAGCACAGAGCATGATGATGTATGTCAGGGATGTGTGTTGGGGAAGTTTGCGAAAGCAGCTTTTCCAAGGAGTGACACCAGATCCAAGGGGGTTCTTGATCTAGTAAATTCAGATATATGTGGACCAATGTCAATGAAGTCTCTCAGAGGATACGAGTACTCTGTTACTTTTAATGATGATTTCTCCAGGAAGACCTAAATATACTTCTTGAAGACCAAGGATGAGGTCTTCAGTCACTTCCAGGAGTTCAAAGCTCTTGTGGAGAATTCGACAGGTAGGAAGGCAAAGGTTCTTCGGTCAGACAATGGAGGTGAGTACAAAGGGAAAGAGTTCCAGGAGTTCTATACTAGGGAAGGAATCAAGAGAGAGTGGATTGTTCCTTACAACCCACAGTAGAATGGGGTTGCTGAGAGGGAGAATTATTCTCTATCGGAGGTAGCAAGGGCTATGTTGTATGACCAAGATATGCCATGTTACTTATGGGCAGAGGCATGCAGTACAGCAGTATACATATAGAACAGGGTTCCACATAAGGTATTAGGCAAGATGACACCAGAGGAGGCATTCTCAAGGAAGAAGCCAGATGTCAGTCACTTCAGGATATTTGGGAGTTTGGCATTTTGTCACATTCCAGGGCCTACACATTCCAAGTTAGATCAGATTGCAGAGAGAGGGTACTTTGTGGGGTACAGTGAGACCTCAAAGGCATATCAATTATTTATTCTAGGGACCAGGAGGATTATAGTTAGGCGTGATGTCAAATTCATGGCGGACAAGGCATATAGGAGGTCCAGAGATTTGCCAGCAGATGATCAGAATGAGCAGCCAAAAGAAGCTCAAAGGATTGTTCAACCAAAACAGGGGCAGTGAAGCACCAGTACATTTACTAGTACAAGCACAGGCTTAAGTGTTGAGAGTTCGCAGAGTATGGAGCAACAGATACAACAAATCTAAGAGATGCATCAAGAAGATATGGAGTTTGATATTTCATCCTCTATAGTTGACAGGAGGAACCATGAGGTTTAATAGACACATAAGGATACTCAAGAGTTTGTGGGAGCTCCTAGGATGAGTAGTAGACAGCAAAAACAACTAGCCAGGTATAATGACTGTGGCATTGGTTATTAAGTTGGTAGATAACGAGCCTTCTAACTATCAGGAAACTATACAGTAACAGGTGTGGCAAGATGTGATGGTTGAGGAATATACCTCAATAGTGCAGAATGATGTGTGGGAGGTTGTACCTAGACCGACAGATAGGGCAGTGGTTGGATCACACTGGATCTATAAGATTAAGCACGGTGCAGATGGTAGCATCAAGAAATACAAGACAAGGTTCGTGGCCAAGGGGTTCTCTCAGAAGGAGGGAATAGACTATGAGAAGACATTCACTCCAGTGGCCAGGTATACTTCTATACGAGCCGTAATCTCACTTGCAGCACATATGGGATGGCAGATCCATCAAATGGATGTCAAGACGGCATTTCTTAATGGTGAATTGGTAGAGGAGGTATACATAGAACAACTAGAGGGCTTTGTAACACACAGCAGTGAAACCCACGTGTGCAAATTGAAGAGAGCTTTGTATGGACTAAAGTAGGCTCCCAGGGCATGGTATGAGCGTATTGATAGATACTGCATTGCAATCTTGAAGAGGTTTGAGATGCACGATTGCAGAGCCATGTCTACACCTATGATCACGAATTGGAAGAAGGTAGACTCATCCAAGGAAAAGGATGTAGACCCCACCTTATACAGGAAATTGATTGGATCTCTCATGTATTTGGTCAACACTAGGCCAGATATATCCTTTGCAGTAAACTCTCTTAGTCAATTTATGGTTGAGCCGAAGAGAGTGCATTGGACAGCGGTAAAGCATGTGTTGCAGTATTTGTGTGGTAAAATTAAGTATGGGATCAGATATGCTCGAGGTGATGGTATCAGATTGATAGGCGATACTGATGCAGATTGGGCAAGTAGTACAGTGGATAGGAAAAGCACTTCAGGGTGCTGCTTTAGTTTGGGATCAGGAGTTGTCTCTTGGTACACCAGGAATCAAAACTTTGTGGCTCTAAGTTCTACAGAAGCAGAATACATATCAGCTAGCATGGCAACATGTGAGGCTATATGGCTTCAGAAGTTGTTGGTAGCCTTGTTTGGTCAGAGGGTTGAGACTATGGTGATACACTGTGACAATCCAAGTTGCATTAGATTATTTGAGAATCCAGTGTTTCATGATAGGTCTAAGCATATAGACATTAGGTATCATTTCATCAAGGATTATGTACAGTGGAGGATTGTTCACTACAGATCAGCAGGTAGCAGGCATTTTGACAAAGGCATTAGGGAAGACGAAATTCACCTTCTTCAGAGATAAGTTGGGTGTTATGCAGAACACCTTCCTCGCTAAGAGGGAGTGTTAATTTTAAAGTAGCTCAGACAGGTGTTCTAGTCTCAGGTGGTGATTACAAGGCTAGAAACACAACTGGAATTTAATTATCTCCATACCTAGAAAATTGATTTCTCTAGAGACTTCTAGACATTAGGGTTTGTTAGAGTCTAATTAATCTTAGCCATTGATTGAGATTAAATCATGGCCATTGGTTTTCAATGAGAAAATTATAAAAGAGGATCAATGGGCATTTGAAGAGCACAGATCTGAAAAATATTTAAAGTGATAGCAAATGAATAAATTTGCAATAATAGAAAATAGATTTGCAATGAGAGCAAGGGCACAGTGATAGCGTTGGAGACAGCAACAGTGGAATTTTTGAAGGAGAAATTGGGAGAAGAATTTTCGGAGGAGAATATTGCCAGAGCTCTACCAGTAAGAGGCAAGCAGTTTATGTATCTCTTGATTTGTTGAAAATTAATAAAATTCCTCATCTCCAGTACTGGTTTTCCCTTCGAGGTTTTTCTAGGGACAATTTGTCCAAAATATTGTGTTCATTATTTTACATATTTTATTTTTCTATCTCCATGATTATTTGTGAAGTTGCAACTGTATTATTTTTCAATATTTGCTCTAAATTAATTTTTGGAGGTCAAATAATCTATATAAGATAGGAGATTAATCATCAATAGCTACAATAGAATTTTCACATAATTGTCCATAGAAATACGAGATTTGAATGACAATTTTTATATTTGCATTTACTTTTTACTAAAGTTGTGCCCCTAACATGTAATTTGGATTTGTTTCAGGAGTAGCCGACATGGCTTTGTGATAGCCCTCGCAAGGTGAATTCGATAGCTGTATGAGGCACATTGGGATGGGAACTCCCGTAGAAGGTCCAGTCCTTGCAAATCCTCCTGCACTGTTTTTTATTGTTTGATTCTAGAATATATTTTAATAATACATTCTCATTTTACACTTGATTGTGCGGTCTGTAAAAGAATTTATAATGCATATATTCAAACTAAGATTACCCTATGCAGTGCCTATGGTTATGGCAGAAATCTAACATTAAATGTAGAATCCAAGTTTTTCAATTTTTAGTATTCAATGCAAATATTACAACACTGTCAACTCTAACTTAAACCCAAAAATTAACAAATTTCAAAATTATTATAAAGTTATTATATTATCAACATTGTTGCTAAAACTAAGCAAACACAACAAATTAAAACACAACTATTTATGAACATTTTGGCAGAAACTTCGCTACTTTGCAACTCTTGTTATTAGATTTGTTTTATTTTTGTGTTATATAGTACTTATAATTTAATTGATATTATATTATATCAATATTGTAAGTTTGTGATATTGTATTATATATCCACATATACATTTTTGTTGTGTAATTGATTATTTTTGTGTTTATTGTTTTCTTTTTCTTTTGTAGGGGGCACTCTTATATATATATATATATATATATATATATATATATATATATATATATATATATATATATATATATATATATATATATATATATATATATATATATATATATATATATATATATGCTTTCGTACATGTATAGACTTAATACTTATATTAATACATATTAGTATAGGTGTGTGTATTTTTAGATTTGTTTTGTTTTATGTGTTGTATATGTCTGTACTTATAATAATATAATTGATATTGTATTATATATCATTTGATTTATTTTTGTTGTTATATCTAGGTTTATATGTGTGGGGGCATTTTTTGTCTACGCCTGATTAAAATTTTTGTTCTTATTTCATGGGGTTCTCCTTTTTATAGGTTTGGTTTTACCTAATGCAATAGATAGGGGTCTTATCTTTTTGTTGAAGCCAATCAAAATATATATTGCCCACCCCGGCTGCTAGTATAGTTGTTGTCTATCGCTCACTGTACTGCCTTTTGGTATGTATCACCCCCTTCCCCCAGAACTCTAGATTCCAAAGATCCACCAGATAAGAAACTCCATTCTACACTGCTACTGAGTCGTCGGACTCCTCCCCCAATTCTGGTTGTGGATTGCATCAGGGAAATTCTGCCTGAGCTAGGCAGATAGATAGACTCCTTTCACGCTGCTAAGAAAGAGCAGGGAACAAAATTATTAGACCCATATATAGTAGTAGGGTAGCACTCCAGGTACTTAAAGTCCACCCACTACCAACCAACATACATCATCTGGCTGGGTCTTGCCGGTATCAACAACTGGATCGATCCCATGGAAACGGGAATAGCAACTCGCTATGGCTCTTAGTCCAAATAATGTCTACCCCTATTCATCCATATCCATACACGGTTGCACGCAACAAGATGGGAACACAGTCCTAGACTGAAGTGAATAGATCAGATCGAGAGGTCATTCTATCCCTTGTCCCCAATGGGAAGAAGATGGGTAATCCGTTTACAATGTTACTCTGATCTGACCCAGTTGGCAAGCAATCCCAATCCGCTTTTGGCAAAGGAAGGAGATAGCACTTTGTTTGCTTCTCCACCAAACACGGGAGTCTAGGGATCACTGTAGGTTGGTGGCCACTCAAGGAAACTCTGATTCGATCCGCTGGCTGGGAGGCACCTACCTCATCCCAATCGCAAGGAGAGGTTCACCATGATCTTTCTAGGTAAGGAACGGAGACAGTGCCTGGGTGAGGCATTCATGCACTCAACCTCTCCCCTGTGAGATTGAGGCCTATCTACAATACGAGAGATTGAGGCCTTCCTCGACTTCCTAAAGTCAATCAAGTTCCCCAACCGGCTGAGTACCCCTAGAGCCCTCTCCCGATCGCCCTATCTATAGCTATTATAGAGAGGTGGGGGGTGCCCCCTACTATGGATAGGGTTGATAGTTGCCCTCACTGACCCCCCTACTATGGATAGGCTGCCTCCACCTCTGCTTCTAAAGAAGTAGGGTAGGGGTAGGGGGTGGGGGGTCAAGTGATGAGAATTGGATTGTTCCGTCGAGAATTGGCTCCATACGCCCAACTCTTCGTGCCTTCCTATCTCCATACTTTTGCAGCTCTTCATCTTACCAGATTTGCAAAAGACTCATGTGATAGACTCTCATCATTAGAGAAGTTGATCCAGAATCCATATTCCACTTCGTTTCGCATCCTTTGTAGAGTAGATCGTTCAACACTTGCGGCACGAACCAATTTTTTACCCATCGACCCTAGTATCATAGGTGACCGAATGGCTGTCCCCTAGTTACTAGACCATCCTGCTATGATAATTCCATAAACACCTATGTCCAGATCTGATGATACCACACCATAATCAAAAGGTACAACGGCTCGAGCAACCGAACTGGGTATAGATGTCACCACTAGAGCCAGTCTAGAGAGAGATAAATTGGCACTACTTGGTGGAATAGGTTCTTCTATAGCTAATTTTAAACCATCTGCTAGAGGTTTTAAGAATCTGAATGATCCAACTACATTGGGACCCTTTTGACGTTGCACGAAAGCAATTACTTTACGTTTGGCTGACACTGAGAAGGCTACTCCTGGTGGAAGTGGTATGATCATTCCAGGTATTTCTGCTAGAATAGCAATGTACGTTTCTGATTTCCTAATCACTAAGGGGTGATCATGCACGAAACAATGTCGACCCAAAGAATGGGACCTATTCTTGAGGGGAAAGGTGATTTCTAAAAGTCAACCTGCCCCCCACCGCTATAGATGCAGGTGGGCTATAGCGGGCTTAGCCAAATTATTTCGGCTCTTTGAGGTCGGGCTGACCACTATGGATAGGGCATCGATCCCTCTCCTTCCTCCCACCCATGTTAAGAGAGAGGTTGGTGATTTGAGTGCCCCCATGGATCCAAATGTCGGCCCCATGATTTTGAACCAGCATGGGGAAAGCCCCAACTAAACTATAATTGGGGTGGGTGGGAGGAGGAGAGGTATAAGGCTTAATCAACCCCTACAAGCACTATATATCATGGGTTGGACCCGGTCATTTTTATTGCTGGCCGAGGAAGCTGCCCCCCTGATGAAAAATGGGGTGGGTGGGAGGGCTGCCGAGAAACCATTATAGCAAGGGAGGTTAAGTCCGAGGCACCATAGGGGGGAGATATAGGGTGGGAGGCTATGCGGGTAGGTGGGAAACAGCCCCTACGGGAATATATATTATTATGGGAGGATGCCTATGCAGGTGGGTGGGAAACAATAGTTGGGTGGGAGGCCGTAGCCCCCCACAATAATCAGGTGTGGGTGGGAGGCCCAAGGGGGCCCTTACTTCCCACCCACCCGGGTGGCCGGTTAAATTGTTGGCAAACCCCATAATCTTTACTTCGTTCAGAAGAGTGTCTCACCTCGACCGAAAAGATGCCTCCCACCCCCTCCCTATAGCCTATGCCCCCCACCCATCCCCTGACACTGGAAGGGTGGGGAGCTTGAGGGTTTCCCGACAAACCCTCGGCATAGGGGTGGGTGGGAGGAGATAGTTGGGGGGTAGATTAATATAAGGTGGGTGGTTAAGTTGTTGCCAAACCCCTGGGAGGTTCCGACGATTCTATATGTAACATGCCAACTACCCCCCACCCACCCGTATAACCCCCCACCCATCCCCACACACGGCGTATAATTGATTGGGTTTACCAAGTTTATCCAGCATCAGAGTCAGATTGAGAGCCCCGGTCCTCTTCGGTCTAGGTATAGATCTATAAAGGGCCTGTAGGGGCAGAGGTAGTAGTGTGGATCAAGATCCATACCCGTTTCATATTGATATCGAGTAGGAGATTCACCAAGGTTTACCTTAACCCTTTGTTCTCAGTCCATTTCCTCCATCGCTACTGGATCCGTACCAGTCTGGGGAGCCAAGTTGTGTTCATTTGTGCTCCCACACCGGATAGGGGGTGTTTGGCGATGTGTAGACGTTGTCGGCTAATCGCCCTCGCGATTCCTTCCTTATGCTTAATTCTGATCCGACCCCATCTGCCCCTCCCCCTGCTCCTTCCCCCTCCCTACAACCTATTTATACCACAATAATAGCCCCCCCTTTAAGTTTTAGGGTCAGGGCCCCCAACCCGAGCTATAATGGTTTCTTGGGGACCCCCCCACCATACATAGTTGGGGTTAGGTGGGAGGCCCCTAAATGCCCCCCACCTCGGGCTATAATTGTTCTTACAGGTGGGTGGGAGATATAGTTCCAGAAAAAAATGAGCCCCCCACCCAGCCCAGGCGAATAGTAGGGGCCCCCCACTCGGCCCCTTTGGCAGGGGGATATATAGGGTGGGAGGAATAATATAAAAGGAGGCCTTGGGTTGGTTGGGAGATTCAAGTTTGAGCGGCCTACCTTGAGCTAGTTGGTGTTAACTACTTCCTTTAGGTCTAGCTCGGGAGCAGAAGCAGAAGCAAGGGAGCCCCGGGACCCGCCATTGATTGAAGTATACCCTAACCACTTGCATGTCTCGCGGTAGCTAGATCCTATGCTCTAACTGTTGGGGTGACTATTCAAGCTGCACAGGGGGGCCCCATGAGAGGATTTACCCTTCAGCCAGTCGATAGGGAATACCCCGCCCCATAGCCTTTGTGTTCTCCGTTCGACGACCCCGAGACCTGACGAGTCCGCCACTCGAGCGCACCAAAGACAAAGGTGGTTGGTTGACACCATAGCAATTTCAGGAGCGTTGTGGCCTATTTACCACCTAGATAAACCCCCATCCAATCAAGATACCCGGCTAGTTTGGTTGAAGTTCCAGTACAAAGTTCTATCCAAATACACCACATACATGGGAGAGAAGCCCGCAGCATACCTTCTTTGCTCAGTCTGTATCCAGGTGACCCGAGGATGGAGGGGCCTCGAACCAGTAGTTGTTTCCCTAGTCTGTATAGCAATGTTTCATCCCCCTGTTCCAGCCCCACATCTAGTAGTGGAGTGGGGAGCATCAAAAGTGATTTATCTAGTTAAAGAACTAGTTTCCATTTGGAAGCAGGACCCGGGAGCATATCTAGATGCAGGGACAGGGCATAGGCAGGGATAGAGGTAGTAGGAATAGATAAAGGTGACCTTCATTTTTGCATAGTTTCATATCCAATTCTGGAGCTGAAGGAAGCAATAGCAGGGGCACTCCCATGAGGGGTATGGACAATGGCCGAAGCAGCAGTAGTTTTTGGGTAGCGATCTGAGGCGGCAGAGGCATAAGCTATAGTGATGGAGGGGGCAGATATATTGAATCAGGATAGGAACGCAGAAGTTGACCTCGTTTACTCAGCAGTGGAGGTGGAGACAGGAGCAATGGGAAATGGTGGGGGGAACAGCAGCACAACCAATAGCTGCGAGGGTAGAGGCTCCTCAAGCAACGGAGCCATATGAAACAATGACTAAGGCTATGGGAGTGGGGCTCATAGCAGGATAACGGATGGCATCGGGAGTAAAGGCCAAAGCATTAGAGGTGGAGGGAGAAGCATAGATAGTGGTTGGAGATTGAGTCATGGGTCTACCCAACCGAGTTCTAGTTCCCACTACGAAGATAGCGAAGGAATTATATAAAAGAGGGGGTCGACCGACCTCGTTTCTCTAAATTATTCAGTTAACCCAGTGCCAGTTACAGTTTGGGACTTAGTATATTGAGATCTAACTATTAGCTAGAGATCAAGTTGACCTAGTCGACCAGTTGACCGAGTTTATTTTATGTGAGCAGTTGATCCAAGATGAGTAGTTCCACCATCATGGGCAAGGGGAGCATCAGTAGCATCATATCTAGTCAGAGATGGAGATTGAGCAATATATAGAAAGGGCTTCTTCTATATTTTATTCTGATTCGGTTGATCCAGTCCAGAAGTTGATGGAGCTGTTGATGGTTGAACAGTCAAAGATATGCCAAGGGAACACACCTACTTATGCCACGGAGACAATCCACCCACTCTGGGAACCCTCGGAAGAGAGGTCTGGGGAACCATGTGGGCGGGCTAGGCAGGGATGGGATGCTGCATTGATGGAGGGATTCATGCTGGGGGAGCGCACTAGCGATGTGATGGCAGGCGAAACACATTGGGATGATCCAAGCTGGGCAAAGGCAAGCTCCTAAACACCACAACCCCCAACCCCACTCCTTGTGATTACAAGTTACAAGTATTGGATTTCGTAGACTGGAGTTACAGAGGAAGGTTGTAGAAGATAAGGATTTTAGATCTCTAAAGAAAAGCATTACCCGGACAAGCGTTCTAGTGCTAGTGTCCTCTAAGGTTACAGACATAGAAATCATTGTGACAATGACAATTAGCATCTGAAGAAGTCCCAACATCTTGAAAATACCCTACCTTGGACAAGGGCACTAGTGCCAGTGTCCTACGCATCTTCTGTGATAGAAACGGACAGACAATGATCATAAGTGTTGAGAGAAGTCCTGAATTCCCTGAAGAAAACACCACATTGGACTAGGGCGTGAGTGTCAATGTCCCTAAATATTTCGTATCATTAACTTCAAAAAATGTGAGTAACTAATCCTTGTCTACTATCTTGGTCTGCGATCATTTGTCGTAATTTATCCATTTGCTTCTGATTTTGCATAATTAGGGTTTTGAGCATATTTAGGCATTGAAGTAATACATTAATTGATATTTTCTGAGTTTCCATGAAATTGAAAACCCCTCCTTTTTACTCCTAAACAAACCCTTTGCTAGATTCTATGGAAATTTTTCTTGGATCCAGCAACTTACTATGAAACCCTTCCTTTTAGATCTCAGCTCTATCCTAATTATGGGCATCTGCAAAGGAAATGCCCTCGCTTCACTAAGGCATCAGCTGCAACTAATGCTTCTTCCAACTCTAGTCCTAAGAATGATAAAGGGAAGGCTCCTTTTGTTGTTGGGGTTGCAGACAAGGAGGGATTTACTCTAGTTAAGCCACGTAATAGGGGAAGAGGTCTTAAGAGAACCCTCAAGGATAGAGAAATTAATGGGGTCTTTAATCAGTTTGATGCTTTGGAGGACTTAGTTCATGAGGAGGGAATTCTAGTGGAGATACCTTTTGGGGTTGGGTCTTTGGGGGTAGCCTTGTCGGAGGAAAAATAAAATGATACTGTAAATTTTCCTCTGGTGGGTGTGTAGGATGGTCAATTGGCTATGGAGTTATCCTCCTGGTTACCGATTGTTTTAGAATCAAATGAGGCTTTAGTTATGAAAGATGTGGGTGCTCTAGCTGATCCAACTCCTTCACAGGTGAAGGAGGCTTTGGATGTAGGTGTTACATTGTAAAATGTCCCCCTAGGACTTTTACCTCCTAAGTTTAGTTCCCAGGTCCTTTAGATTTAATCATGCATGTTCATTTTAACTCCCGATGCAAAATCCCTGGAAACCCATGTCAAATGGGGCTAAGGGGACATTGTTGAACTTGATTTTGCTTGAAAATGGGGCCTAGGGCTTGGGCACTCATGGCCTAGCCCTGCCTTATTTGGTTGGGACCTAAATTTTAAATGTCGGTTATGTGATCGTTAAAAGGTTTCGTTGCCGACATCGTAAGTTTGAATTATGAAATCTATAGAGAGAATGCATATATAAGCATGTTTAGGGTTTCATTTGCAAACTAGAAGCTGATTATGAACTTTTGGTGAACTTATGATTTTAGAGAATTCAAATCATTCATTGTTGCAGAGCATACTTGTCTTGTTATTGTGTTTGTTATGCGGATTTGGCTTCATCTTCTCATGTGTTGAAGGATTTTCATCTACATGCGAGCTACACCTCTGAGGTTATATCTATTTGTGTTAAATCAATCATTTATCAATTTGTTTTTTCGTCTATCTCATAGGGATACACAATCTTTATGCCATTCTGGGGCTTGACTGAGGCAACCTCCTAAACACCACAACCCCCAACCCCATTCCTTATGATTGCAGCTAACAAGTGTCATATTTTTTGGAGTGGAGTTGCAAGAGGCTGTGACAGAGTGTGGAGATTCTGTATCAGAAGGAAAAAGCAATGCCTGGGCTTAGGCACCTGCCCTGAAGCCCTCCAAATTTGTAGACCTAAAAACCTCTGCGACAGTGGTGAAGAGTAGCGAACATTTTCTAGAAATCCTTGAAGAAGTCGCCACCTTGGGCTTGGGCACCTACTCTTTAGACCCCGACTTTTCCAAATCTTGAATATCAAAACCTAATATGTATCTACTCTGAATATTACATCTCTATGTGCGAGCATTTGTTGGGATTCATCCATTTATTTATGATTTTACATAATTAGGGTTTTAAGCATAATCGAGCATTAAATTAATACATTAATCAACAATTTCTTAATTTCCCTATCATTACAAGTGACAACCAACCTGTAGGTGAATCCTCTTGCAAAATTTGTGATTCAACTTAGTTAAATGTCCTTGAATGTTAGTGGTGAAAGGAGGATATAATCAAACAATCAATCAATCCCATCTTCCCTCTTTTCTTACTAAACATTTTGGTGAACCTGTGTTTTCTGAGCATTGCATCTTGTTGACTATTATACATTAGACTTGCATTCATACATATTGTTTTACATCATTTTACATCTATAGATCTTGAAAATTTTTGAAAAAAAAAATCATTCTAAGGCTCGCATTAGGTCATAATTTGCATTAATTTCATTACATTTCATCAAATCTCTAATTTTTACATCAAATATGATATAAATTATATAAATTCATAATACTACAATCTTTGCATTGCATTTTCATGTTAAAATTGCCAGGGTTTGATTGAAATTTTGTATTTTTCTCATAACCTAGTGATTTCAAAAACTAGGGTTTGTACCTAAAATCTTGTTTCAAATTTTACTACTCGTATTAGGCACTCATTCAAATCTAATTTTGTTTGTAGTGTTGCATTCTTGTGTGTTTTTGCATTCATATCTCAAAAATTTGCACTTACATTTAGCTAATTTCAACAAAAACTAGCATTTTCACTCAATCATCCTTAAAATTACACTTGCATTGAGCCTTGTAGGACTTTAAAATCATTTTCAGATCTGAGCTGAGTTTTTTTGCATAAGCCTCCTCTTAATAATAGTGTAGGAAATTGTTCTTCTACCTTATCTTCCTTATAGGATTTATGGGTCTAATAAATTCAATTTCCCATTTGTGAAAAGGTGTTTGTACTAATATAGGAAATGGTGGCATATCATCTAATGTGGTGGGACTTCCTATCCTCTAAGACACATCACCCATCCTCACATATTAACTTGTCATCCTTGAAAAATGTGGGCCACCATAATCCTGCCAACATCACTTTATTGTTCTTCGCTCATTGGAGTTATGCCCTTCTAATATCCCCTCACGGGCATATCTTAAGATGTTTTCCCATTCATGTTGAAGCACTACTCTCCTTATAATATCACCTCTTCCTATAATATGTAATTCTCCTTCAATTAAGATGTATGATAGTGACCACTGCAATAGTTTATTCCTTTCATTTTTGGAGATGATCTCTAGGAATTGGCCTATGGATAGTAACTGTGCTACTTCAGTGAGCTCCTCTAGTACTACATTTACTCTAAATAAATTTAAGCTACTCAATTCATCATCAAACTTCTAAAAGAGTAACACCATCTACAAATTTTACCTATATCACTAGCATATTCATCAAGTATTTTAATTGCTTGTGGTTGGTAAAGAAATTTTTTAGTGCATAAACCTTTGTTAGAGCCTTTGTTGTTGCATAATTCATTAAGAAACACTAGAGTTGGAGCCTTTGTTATCTAATTTTTAAGTGTATCAAATTCCTCCTAGAGTTGTTCTATCCATTGAAATGTTTTATAGTTTTCTGACTATTCAAGAGGTGGTAGATTCAAAATTATTTCTACCTTCAATGGGTCTACCATCAATCCTTGCCTACATATAACGTGACCATGAAATGTTCTAAATGGTATCACAAATAAACATTTCTTAAGATTGGATGAGATTTAAAAGCTTTTGTATCTTTCTAGCATCGTGTGGAGTACTTGTACGTGATCTTTAATCAGTCTGTACTAAATACTACAAGTGCATTTTTCAAGCCAAATGGCATCACCTTGTACATAAAAGACCTCCATTTGGTTACAAATGTTGTTTTAGGTTGATCTTCTTCTTGAAGCCATTGGTGAACGATTAGAGTTCCCTACTAGCTATAAAACTAAGACTTCCTCTGTGAACAAACTACGAAAGGGATCATGGATGCAAGCCTTATTTAAATCCCTAAAGTCAATGCAAATCCTCATCTCGCTTTTTTCTTATATTGCACAACCATAGGGCCAATCCTTTAGCATCTCCTATCGACTTGATTATATCAGTTGCCAACATATCATCCAAGTTTGCTTTGACTCTTGTCTTCATGTTAGGGTTTAATATATATGTTCTTTTCCTCTTTGGTTTTGTACCTTCTTTTAATTGAATTTTCATCATTCTAGATCCCTCCTTAATGCCTCTATGATTAGTAAATGCGTGGGCAAATATTTCTTCATATTTCTATCAATATTTCCAAAATTTGCATGACTTGTCTCTCTTCAATTGCTACCTTGAGTATTTTCACATACTGAAGGAAAAACAAGATTTCATTTACAGAGGCTTGAAGGATACCAAAGGTACTTAAGGTTAAACTTTCTCTTGATGCCAAGGTTGATGATTCTATTTATTATGAGGATGTTTGATGCGGAATATTTAGTTGAAATATCTCCTCTTGCTAAGTTCGATAAATGTAATAAGTGCAAATGTGATCATGGGGATTCAATAGGCCCTGTGTAATTTTCCCTACCACCTTGTTGTTTTCAATATTGGATGATGCTCTTGTGATTTCTATGATGGTAGGGTCATCATCCAATGGTGGAAAATCCACCAGTAGTGTGATATGTTGTCCAAGGGATCTCTTGAGGTGAGACACGTGGGCAAAATTATGAATCCTACTATATTCTGGTAATTCCAGTTCTCAGATGCAACTTCACCAACTCTCCTCAAGATCTTGTAAGGGAAATCAAAGCGTTGTTTGAGATTTTAAATTCCACTAATTTTGATGGGGGTTTTCCTATAAGGTTTACAATCTTAGAGGAAGGTCATATCTCCCACTTTAAATGACCTCTGTATGCGGTTTTGATTTATATATATTTTTTGTTGATTCTGAGATTGTTGGAGGTGTTCTTTGAGTGATCTCAATATGTCATAATTATACCTCACTAAGTCACTATCTACTGACACCGGGATATCTATGAATATTAAATAAGTAAAGGTTAATGCATCATAACCATAAAATACAATGGATAGAGACATAGCGATGGACATGTGGTGGGTAGTGTTGTATCATAGTTTCTCAAGTAGCCTTCAACCTAATTATTCACTATTTCTACTTGTCTGTCTATTTGTGGATGTTAGCTTGTGGAAAGAATGAGTTTTATCTCGGCCAAATAAAATAATTCTTACAAAAAGGATCTAAACAATCTACTATCTTTATCACTAATGATATTTTTATGTAATCCATTGGCCTAAACACTTCTCTGAATAAGAAATCTACTACCTAATGTGCTTTGAAATATGAAGGAATGAAAAAGAAGTGTGCATACATAGTTAGCCCCTCCATAAAGTGATTGAGAACATCCTTCTTTAGGCCCTTCCATGAAAACCTTTCCCTAATTTTCCTATAGGTCTTGTATAATCTTATGTGATTTTCTAACTATGCATCATGAAAAACCCTTAAAATCTTCTCCTTCATTCAGGATTCAAGAACTAGGAAGATTCTATTTGTATAGAGAATGAGATCATATGCTACTACAAATAAATCTTGTCTCACATCCCCATCTAAGAGATCAGTAGAAAATGTATATTTAACTTATTCTGCCATAATAGAGATCTTCCAATTAGTAGAACTAGTAGTAGAAATAGAGTAGGCTTCCTAGAAAGAGCATGAGCAAAGTTATGTGTTTTTTTCCTTTCATGTACAATGTGGTTTAGGAAAGGGCCATGCTATGGGGTCTCAGGACAACTTTGAAATAGAATTGGAAGCATCTCAGAGTGGAGAGAGATTATGAGATCATTATTAATTATACGAAGAAGGAAAGTTACATCTCATGTATGTTGTATACTCTTCTTTTAGAGGCTAAGGAACTAGTGAAAAGATTTTAAGATATCTCTTTTGATCATATTAGAAGAGAAGAAAGGGGAACTCAATAGTAGATTTGGTAGCCAATCAAGGAGTAAATTAGAGGATAACCCATGGTAAGACCCATAAGACCTAGAAGGAAAAGTTTCCAAATAAGACCCTTGGACTTGTTAAGGAGTAAAAAGTGTCCACATGTCTTTTTACCTCCTTGTTTGGCTCCTAGGTCCCTTAATTGCATTATATCTTCAAAACATTTCTCCCGATGCAGAATTGCCTGACACCAAGATGGAATTTGAATGTGGGCCACTTGATTTAGCTTATCCTTGACATAAACAGGACTAAAGGACCTGGGTGGTACTGCCCAAGTCCCTCCCTTTAGGTTGGATCAAATTCAAATTTACTGGTGTGAGCCTTGGGCATAATTTAATAAAAACCACCTAAAATAACATAAAATAAAATATTAAAATTATATATATATATTCTATACATTTAGTTCTCCTCAATTTTTTTCCAGCTTCTTATGTTAAATTGAAGACCAAATTCCTTGTATTAAACTCAATAAACTAACATTGGGGGTGATTTTGTTGAAAAATTATTGCTCAAACCAAGAGCTGATGTTAAAGAGTTACGCCTAGTATGTAATATAAGGAACCCTAAAGTCAATAATATCATACAGACGAACACTCATTTTCATTTTTTATTTATGCCTGCAAAAATATCATACATGACGTCCCTCCATTGATGCATTAAATACTGCTCCTTCAATGCGCTGCTCTTTATTTTCTTGACTTTTGTATTCATTTTTTTATCCCTTTTTTTTGCACTCTTATTTTTTTTTATTGCTTCTTGTAGAGTAACGATCTTCTTGATATTTTTGTCCAAGAAAGATAAGGGGTTGAGCACCACCAAGGGTTTTCAATGTTTAGTTAGACTTCCCTTTTGCTCAAAAGGAATGGGGAAGGTCTACATGCAAGCTTCTATTAGGTATTTTAGGTTTGAGTACTTACTTTTTTAAAACTCAACATTTTGGTTCACTAAGACTGGGATTAGTATAAAGCTAAGAGCTTGGCTTCAATTTAAACTTATTGGTAAATTTCAAGAGGAATGATTGGCGATAAAGATGATCATAAAGAATCTTAAAGGGTCAACCTATATCTAAGCAACCTTAGACTCCTTAGATAAAAATCAAAAAGAGCATGTCACTCACTAATGCATGGTGGAACAAAATGAAGAATGCAAATTTTGTTTTTTCTTTATTCAAATTTTGTACTTTTTTATAGATTTTTTGGATTTTGACATTTTATGATTTTATGGAGTTTCTAGATACTTAAGTCTTCACCTTCCATTGTGCATAAGAGGTAAGCATCATTTTTTACATCTTCCTTAACTGCGTGTGGACTTATATAATTTGGTCTAAACTTCACTTGGAAGTATTTGCAAGGACACACAAAGACTTGGTATAAAAATGTCTTTGAACTCGGTGAGAAGTTTTGTGCACTCATATATTTCATTGTTTGATAATTTGCCCCTAGCCTTGTCATTTTTTGTTCTTGTAAAGTTTCATCAGTTTTGAAATTTTGTGGGGCAATTTGAATTGATGATGACATTTAATCATCTTCTATTCACATTTTCCATATGTGGGGTTGGTCATATTGCCACACGATTCTCTTTACCTGCATGTGGACTTTACTATTCCATGGATTTCATATTTCACCAACCATATGTATGCCTTGGCTATGGCGACCACCAAGGGTTGCACATCAGCACCCCACCTAGTCGGCACCAAGTTGAAGTAAACAAAGTGAGGCAAAGTTGTGGAAGTTTGGATGCTTAATAATCGTATACCAATGCATCAAGAGATTTGTCCATGTCACCAATATTATATTTTTTATCTTTATTTCCATTTCTTAACACAAACTAACTTCGTGTTGTCATAAATATATACCTTTCAAACAAGAGCAAGCATGCCTTTATGATATAATTCCAATAATTTTTTATTCTAATGTGTAGGAACAAAAAAAAAACAAGAAAAAAAACTCATTGGAGGCTCATTTGGCAGAAGCAAAGGAAATTGGGGATCACATTCCAAATAAAATTTAAGTTGTTACAAAACATGTTTTCAATTGATTATAAACAAATATGTAAAACAAGCATTTCATATGTATTTCGAAACTATATTTCAAAATTTTAAATTAAATAGCACTTTGGGACACTTGTTTCTTACAATTATTAAAATAATATAACAAATAAAAGTAATACTATAAAAATAATATTCTATACACCAAAAAAAAATAAAAAATTAATGCACGTATTTTAAATATTACTTTATAAAATAAAAATAATGTATCTTCTATGCACAAATTGAATTATACTATGTAACATTGTAATTGCATATAATATTCTATTGGCCTAACCCTTGCACCTTCAATTGGTTGAGTCAAACAATTTTCTTATGACAATTATCCATTCAAAGGTGCCCTTAAAATACTATGACATATCTTAGTATAAGTAAAATTATATATAAACCAAATATAAAATTTGACAGTTTGTCCAAAATCTCTCCTTTCATGTGATACATCTTTTTAAAATGTTGATTGTAATTTACAGAAAAAATGCCTTAATAGAACCATACGACCATCAAATTTAAGCCTTGGGCCTAACAATTGCACCTCCTTTGGTTGCAAGTGCTAGTAATACTATTATTGATATATGGTTAGGACTAAGAAGTAGGATTTCATGTACTCTGTCATTTCTTTTTTAAGGGATTACTCCAACTGTGGTGAGTTTCTATTTTAATATTGGAAAAAATCTAATTTGAGAGTGCTTCTGGATTCAACTATGTATGTTTTTGTTTCAACGTTTTCAATCATACTCAATGATCCGTCATCAGGAAGAGGAGAGTTGAAGATTAGATGGTAGAATTGAGCTTTATAAAGCAGTTAGAGTAAGAAATGAATGAAAAATGAAGGGCATGAGGTGAGGAGAGAAAAATAAAAATAAAACAAAAAACAAGAGAGGAGAAAGATACGAGAAAATTAGTGATAAAACCAGGGCATTGGAGCAACCATACAAACACACAAACCAACAAAAGCTAAAATTTTAAAATTACTAATACTAATACAAGTACAAATATATAAATACATACAGAAGCACATGTAAATGCATATAAGAAAATATTTAATTTAAACCTATAAATACATATATCCCCACACCCCAAGTATAATATACTATATTAAAAAGACAAATAAATGGAAAAAATACAAACAACTAAATAAAACAAACCTTTAGTAGGCATGAGTTTTCCACAATCTATGAATTAAGTATAGAGAGTGCTTCTGGACTAAAATGTGTATGCTTTTGCAAAACAAACCTTTGTAAAACAATTAAAGTCAAGACCTAAATATACATAAAATAATAAGGGAAGAGGAAAAAAGGCGCAAACACATTTATATACATGAACAACCAAATGTATAAAATTTGCAAACAAGTGAAAGAAGCAAACAAGAAAACAAAAAGATAAGACCCCTATCTACTGCATTAGGCAAAACCAAACCTATAAAAAGGAGAACGCCACGACTAAGAATGAAAATTTTAATCCGGCATAAACAAAAAATGCCCACACACATATTAACCTAGACATAACAACAAAAATAAATCAGATGATATATAATACAAATAGAAAAATAAACAAATACACAACAAAAATGTATGTAGATATATGATACAATATTAATTATATTATATGTATAAATATATTGTATAGAAATCCAAAACAAATAAAAATATACAAGTGTAGGTATATATATATAAATTTATGTAGGAAGTGTATACAAATACCTATACCTATATATAAATGTAAGTAACGGTGTGTATATATATATGTGTGGAGGTTAGGGTTAGGTTTTGTGCGTGATGAGCGAGTGAAGAAGAGGAAGGAGGTGAGGGTGGCAAAGGGAAGGTTAGGGTTAGGTTTTGATGGCACAGGGAAAAGCTATCGTTGCAAGCTTGACGTTATACCTATTGCAGGGCCAAACATTTTTACAAGCAGCGGAGTGCGGTGGATATGTCAGTGTTTCGAAAGTGTTACGCCATCATCTGCAACAAACAGAATGGCCGCGAATGTCGTAGCAGAAATGGAGGCTGCAGATCGATGGCGTTACGCTTTTGAAACAGGACATATCCACGGCCCCACGCTGCTCCTATTCCTTCGTTGCCCTTTAATGAGAGCAATGCCTTCAACAAATGACCTTCACGCTCATGCGGTGGAATATGTCTCAATCTCAAATTGATGCGTCCAACACTTCAATCTTGTTAAATCAGGTTTTGTTTTGTCAGAAAATTTGCTTAAATTTCTATATTTTAAGACTAGCTGAAAATGTGGTCACTTGCACTAAATTTTCTGACCCTCCATGGAAGGTATGTTGGAGGGGTGGGTTCTTTGCCTTTTTTCGTTTTTGTATATGCATCACACACCCACATTACAACAATGTTCCTATCTAGTATGTTTTACTGTGACTGAATCAGATTTTCAGTTGTTAATATTGATAGCAAACTTGGATGAACCTCTGGAGATCCCTGTGTTGTATGATTAAGTTATGTTGTTGGTCTCTATCACAGGTGATATTTGGATCATGAAAGGTGAAGGTATTCAATTTAGACACCAATGCATGCAACATGTATTAACACAGTGCTTGTTTTGTATCTAGTCCAGGACTGCAGGAATTTTGGTGGACTTCTTAGAGCCATTTTCTGTATATGACAATGTCAGATGGGTGTTATTATCACCCACATTTTATAAATAGCCAATTACGTAATTGTAACTGTTAAAGTTTTAATCATCTAGCACATTCCTACAAAGGTTCAAAAATTTATCCTGGCAAATATTGGTATCATATCAAACATTGTAGTTCTGTCTACTGTTTGCTTTGCAGCTGTGTTTGTGTTTTCTTTTGTTTGTTTTCTGAGACAATGGTTGACACAGTTAGTGGGTTTGTGTTTGAGCCCTAAGTTGGTTGGATCCCTTGCTGGACAATTTAGCCCCAACCTTTGGACTTGGGTGTCATTATAAGCACGCGTTAGCATTTGAGCCCTAAGCCTACATGTTTTGGTAATCTTTGTCCCAAATCAATAGTCCAATCAGTAAACATTATGTATAAACTTCCTCTAGATTTAAAATTTTAGTAAAAGTTCTTAGCCAATTTGTTGCAAGTTTGCATGGATTCATTGGAATTTTTTAATCATTGTTATCTTATCTATGTAATATATGTTTTGATGATTTTCCAACTAATGAAAAATATGTCTAATATGGGATTTTATATAATCCTCTTTGGATTTAATCCAATTGTAAATTGTACTCAATATTTAGGAACCAGTTACCTTTACAATTGCTTACAATTGTTTCCTTTTGACATTGCTGGTGATTCATCTCACTTGAGTTGCCTTTGTTGACTAGCATAACATTTTTTTGTGTGTGTATTTTGATATAGAAATTTTTGTGGGTATGATAGGTTAGGTTGGAACAAAAGAATGTATGGTGCTAAGCATTTTATCTATTTGCAAGAACTAAAGTGTCTTATCTGAAAATATTCAACATTGTGGTTTGTGCATTTGGATGGATAATCTAGATACTATCTTAGACCTATGTAAATATAGGTCTAAAATGGTAGAAAGGAGAGAAAAAGTCTCCTCGTGAGATTTTGAAGCAATAAAATGTAAAAAGTAAGTTCTATGACAACATCAAGACAATGGTTGCTTCATTTCACTTCACTTCACAGGCTCTTTCATTCCTCGTCTATCCAAATTGCCAAGGCTGACATATTTCTTTAGTTTTGGTGAAGTAAGATTTCTTTATGCTTTTGGATTGGATTTTGAAGAGTTAGTATCTATCACTACTTTATTAGATCAACTTGGTGACACGAGGTACACAAGTTGACCTTTTGATCTTGTGCATGTTGTAGCATAGAAAATACCCTATAATTTACAAGTGTATCTTTTTATTGAACCTTTTCTTGTTTGTAATTTGTAAGATTTTCATTTGGTGAATAAAATGAAAGCCAATGATACCATTCATTATTTCTCATATTTTTAGACTTCAAATCATAAATTATTAGTAGAAACCCAAATTCATGGAAATGCAATCAAGACTTCAATGAAACCATAGCCAACCCCCACTCAATCACACCCTCCTAGGCCTCTAGAAACCATTTCCCCAAATGACACAAACACTTGACACCATTAAAACACAATGGTCACACATCACATTCACTTTCCAATGCACATCATAAACCAAGATCTCACAAATGCAACATATGGTCTGATGCACTAATAATGGGTCTTAAAGAATGCAACATTCATTCCAATCATGGTCAATCATCCAACAAACATAAAGTGAATCTATCTCAACAATGCAGAACAATATTATTCTAACTACTAGTAGCAATTACTAATATGATCAAATGATATAAGTGTCCATGAGTATCAATATTTTAACTAATAATTCTCAGGACTTATTTTAATTTCATTTAATTAAAATAATTGCAAACAACATGCAAATGAATACAAATTAAACACAACAATTATTTACACTATTTACACTTATGTAGATTTCATTTATAATCTAAACAATTTTATAAATACTATTAAATATAACTATATAAGCAAGGCTAAAAGCCTATAATATTAGAATGCTATAAATATCTTACACTAGTTAGAATCACAAGATACAAAACCTGAAGCTACAATGAAAGAACTTTGTTCTAAGTTTAGCTTGAGAGGAAAGAAATATAGAAAAACAAAACATTCCTATATATCTAATATCTTCATCAAATCTACCACACTTTTAACCACATGAATATGATAGGATCAGCACAAACTGAATTTGTTGAGAAGGCTTTAGAAGCTACCAACAATGCAAAATGTGAAAGCATAGACAGGGCACATAGACTGATTGGTAGAATGCCTCAAAGAGAGTCATGTGATGGAAAGCAATGATCATAGGATATGCACAAAATGAATTTGTTGAAAAATCTCAAAAGAACCTAGTTTGAAAATATAGAGTTATTGGTTGCGCAACTAATTGTTTTAACAGAGACGAAATGGGTGAGAGGTAGACAGTCACAAAATATTCATATCTCAAAAATGACAAACTGGGTATGACTAATTTTCAGATATGATTTAGATATTCAAGTCATGCACCATATATAAAACAATTAGAAAAACTCAGTTCTTAAAATAAAGTTATGGCTAAAGCAACAGATTGCTAAAACAGAGACGAAATGGGTGAGAGGTAGACAGTCACAAAATATTCATATCTCAAAAATGAGAAACTGGGTATCACTAATTTTTTGATACGATTTAGGTATTCAAGTTGTACACCATATTTAAAACAATTAGAGAAACCCAGTTTGTAAAAATAAAGTCATGGCTAACACAGTAGACTACTAAAATAGAGACGAAATGGGTGAGAGGTAGACAGTCAAAAAATATTCATATCTCAAAAATGAAAAACTGGGTATGGTTGATCTTTGGATATGATTTAGATATCCAGGTCGTACACCATATCTCAAAAAATTAAAGAAACCTAGTTTGCAAAAATAAGGTTAGCGCTAACGCAATAGACCGGGTTCAGAAAATGTAGAAGAAAATTCACAAAATATTTCACTAAATCTAATGCAACAATAAATCAGTTTCATATCTCAGTCCATACTTGGAATATTGCTTCAATCACATCTTCACAAATTTCCTAGCTCGCATCCATTTTTCCCCAAGTCTGTTCTTCTGGAAACTATGGTTTATGGTGCCAAAAGAAAAATGAAAACTTCCTGAGAGAGAGAGAGAGAGATCCCCAAAACATAAAACATATCCTCCATTTGAAATGCACGCTCCTCCTCAAATTATGTCTTGAAATTTCAAAAATAAAGTTGAGCATGCATAACCACCCCCATAATTTCTTCTAGAAGATTCTCTTTTTTTACTTTCTTACAATTTGCTATTTTTAACCAAACAATAATATTATTGTTTGTTGTAATGGGACCTTATGTCATCTTCGTTCAACAGTTTCCATTGGGATTAAGGCACGCTTAGACCTGTCAATTCAAGTGGAGTTGATGCCTCATACCTGCAACCTACAGCAACCAAAAAATGGTCGAACATATAGATGTATATATACTCATACAATCAAACACACCGTGAAAGGAAATCGCAGCATAGTAGGGTACTCACGCATGAGTAATGCGACACTGTTCCTCTCACAAACACACGTCAAACAAGTAACCACATCATGCATAATAATTAGTATCTGATTGACTAGATAAGAAACATCATTAGATAATCATGTGATGCACATAATAAGATTGATCAACATAATCAATTAAGTCCATAAAGTTGTCATAACATATTCATAACTTAAGTAAATATCAGTGTTGCAACAAAGATTATCAATAAAACATACTAACTGTCATATGAAACAACATGAGGATAATCAGGAATGTCACCAACATGAATGTAGTATCTACCAACATCATATAACATACAACATCAACTATCTGACATACCCTAAATATTCCTATTATTTTACCTTCACTTTCATGCTCCTTAGCCAAACCACCTGCACATCCAAGGTGAGAATGGAGGGGCACTACACCCACCTTAAAGTGATCGCTCCTGCTTTCCGGTAGTAATCACATTTAAGGTAAGGTTGAAAACACATGAGGGAACAAGAGCTTTCGCAAAGCCCATGCCCCAAAGTGAGACATGCTTACAATTGCCGAATTATTCCCAACAATCACAATAGAAACACATCAATATCATTTGTTAAGAACCATTAATCAACAATATGCATGTATACGAATGATCACGGAGATCAAAACAAACTTCGGTTAGAGAATCTAAGCTAAAATAACAACCAAATCAATATAGAAATAAGGCAACATGTCTTTCAAACAAACTAAGGCTATACTTACGAATTCAGAACCGAGTATAGCCGTGAGGTTATACTTCAGTTATCTCATAACCGAGTGTAACTACAAGGTGAGACAAAAGCATTCCAAAGTGCATAGCAACATATTTAGAGTATTCCAAAGGTTTGTTACAACAATTTCACAACACAATACATGATCACATCATGACACAAAGTGATTCTACTAGTCAAACGTCAATAAAAAATTATCCCTCTCTTCATATATGGACTAGGTCCATTTTCTTGTTTTCTTGTTTTAGGGATGCACAATCCTTATCAGAAGTGTATATTTGTTGTCATCATCCGTTGACTAATAGAGCCACAAATACAACAGAAGAATGAAATCATGAAAAATGAGAGAGGAGACAAAAGTGACATAGGACCACAACGTGGAAGGATGCCCCCAAATCACCCTCCACAACATTATGCCCCCAAGGCACCACAAACAACAATTGCAACAAGAGAAGTGTACAAGAATAGAGAAACAAATAGAAGGAATGTCACAGCGTACGCGGTCCCCTTGTATCCTTCACCTTACAAGAGTATCAAGGGTCATCCAAGGAGACCTAAACAAACATTTAAAACCACACATGAGAACACAACACAACAACATATATATACCAAAGAGGAGGCCAAACTTGCGAGCATCTTGGAGAGTTGCTCCATCAAATGTGGTGGAATGGGTGAGAAATTCATACCTGCAGTCGCGTGGTGCTTGATTCACAAGATTTTGTATGTTTGAAATCTTTTGATGCCTGTGGGGAGGTGAATCATTACCTTTTTCGATAGACTTTGATGACTCGTGTATTGTTCTTTTTCTTTCTTTGTTTAAGCATTCTCCTACATGGATAACTTTTTCAGGGTTATCCTTCTCCATCAAGACGTCAACAATCTTTTTATTAAGTAAAGTACTGCGGTCAAGGAGATTAGAGGAGGATGATGATTTCGTCGGATCTTTGTTAGATGCCAAGGTATCATTTGATGAATAAGTGTTTCTCTCAAAATATGCTTCTACATTTAAACAATAGGAAAAACCACGATTGTAATGATAACGGGGCCAATTGTCATAAGCTCCCATGAATTCGGCTAATGTTTCATATGTTGAAAAAGTATCTAATGGGACATTTCCTAGTGGACAGTCTATGTCTATCATCTCAGGATATATTGAATTGATTGTTGGACTTGTTGATATTGTGTTAACATTAAGAGTAGGATGCTGGTAAGCTTTGGTAGGCTTCAAAGGATAGTATCCAATACTAGCTGAAGAGCTATGTGTAACAACTTCTAAGGGTACTTTGATTCCTTGTTGTTTTATGCCACAACCATTACCTACGTAGTTACAATTTTTGTAAAGGATTTGAAATCCATGACCATAGAGAGACACCATCTCTTTATAATAAGGCGAGGCCTCATATGTCTCATATTTTGTAGTGTAAATAAGAGTATTGTCTTTATTTGTTACTAAAGAGACTTTAGGTTCCTTAGTATTTCCAAAGATTTTTTGGATGAGATCGAGGCAACTTTTGATGTTTCAGGGTTAGCAAGTTTATATTACCCCATAAAGCCATGAGTAAAATCTAATGAACCCCAATAGTCACCAAGAAGTGCATTCGATGGTGATTTAGAATCTTGCACAACATTATATGTGGCAAGATGTATTTATGAATCAACTTTTAAGTTTTCGAGAGGTTTCTAAATGATAGCTTATTTTTGCACCTCAGCTTGTAAAAAACTTTCCAGATTCGGGTCCACTTCAATGGTTTGAAGTTTATTTGCACAAATAAACTTTATTGATCAATGAAGGGTAGACGAAACTACCCCCATGGCATGAATCCATAGTCTACCAAGAATGATATTATATGAAAGCGCACTCGGCATGACATGGATAAGGGTAGATAATGTCATAGATCTAGCCTTTACGATTAAAGTTATGGTACCCAGTGATTGTCTACCAATGTTATCAAAGCCACGAATGTTAAGTTTATCTGATTTTATTAAAGATGTGTGAATCTTGATTTTATGTAGCAAATCAATGCCACGAGCATTGAGACCCGATCCATTGTCAATCATAGTTCACTTTATCAACTTTTTATTTATTATGACAAGATTACAAGAGGGTCATATTGGTTTTGAACTTCAATTGATGGTAATTCGTGTTGTTGAAACAAAATATCTATTTTTGTTGCATGCATATAGTCTAACAGAGTTGTTACGGGTAAGTGCAAAAAGATGGGGGGCCAAAAAGTGGCCAAAATAATTTGAAAAAAAATAAAGGCATAACGCGAGCGCGTTATAACGTGCTCGCATTATGGCTTGGTAATGACAAGCCACAGGCTCGTCATTACCGAGCCATAACGCGAGTGCGTTATAACGCGCTCGCGTTATGTGCTTCTATAAATAAAAAAAAAAAGCAACTCAATTTCATTTCTCCCATTTTCTCCTCTGCCCGCGGCCTCCAAACCCTCAAAAACGCGCTCGCATTCTGCAAAATGCCAATCAACGCAAAAATCTTGTCAATTCATTGCCAAAATGTCTCCGCGACGTCGAGCACGCCAAAGAGGTGAGTTATCTTTGTTTTTTTCTTTGAATTTCTTTCTATATAGGTAGGTTTTTGTTGATTTTTAATGTATATTTCGTTAATTGTCAGGAAATGTTAATGCACCTCCTCCTCCTCCTCAAAATCCATAAAATCCTGAGGAAATACCTGCAGAACAACAACCTCCTCCATTCATTCCTCAACATGCCCCTGGAACACAAGATAATATAATAGGGTAAATTGAAAACAACAAAAAACAAATTGAAGATATAATTGCAAGGTTGAAAGATCCTTCCACTTCAACCTTGCATAGGTCCACGCTTGCCGAATCTCTTGAGTCTATGTTAACAAATGTAAATTCAATTAGCAAGCAAATAACTAGTTGGACCGATAAAAAGAGAGAGTTTAGAGATTACTATGCAGATAAATTATCATACCAAGATGTCAAAAAATTACAAATTACAAAAGTAGACTTGTGTTCAATTTTCACAAACCCACAAACAAATCAACCTCCACCCATTACATGCAAGAGGTTCCCTATCCATTGGTGCAACAACCAAGTGATAAGGGACAATTTCGGGCAGAGGTGGTGGATGGTTTTTGACCATCCTCCATGCAATAACAATGAGGTCCCGCAATACTTTTTGAGGAAACTCTACACCGAGTTTGTCCTCAATAAAGTGCCAAACTATTTTGATATGCGGGACTTCTAGGGTAGAGGTGGGGGCTCAGCACAGGATAGACCAGGGGCACGTCTTGACCCACAGCGGGTAGTGAGACGAGTAATCAGCAGACCAGCCCACGAGCATGTTTCTATCCCTTCCATTGTGAAGGAGAGTGTTGAGGTCGATACACTGAGGTCGATTAGTGCCTTGACCCAGAGCATCATAGAGCATGCCGATCCTGCAACACAGAGTGGGTTGGGAGATAGTGCGAGGAGTAGGGTCCCATCGCATACTTGCCAGGCTTGCGGGTCAGCCTGTGGTTATGACCCCATGGACAGTCAGGACGCAGGTGCATAGGCTACATCTGCAGCTGAGCAGATGGTGATGACAGATACCCTCCTGAGTGAGACTTTCGGCCTTGATACTCAGGTAAATATTAGCAAGTTTATTGAATTTAATTTATTAAATTTTATTTTTGAAATACAAGATTAACTAATTTAAATTGATGATTTTAATGAAATTTCAGGGTCATAGCGTCGATGCAGTTTTCAGTGGTTCTCCACCTACATTTTTCACTAGATCATCTACTGTCGAGGTATGTAACTAGTAAACAATTATAAATATTACATGTGAATAGCATCGTTATATGAATGGTATTCTAATTTCTGATTTTGGATGTTGAATAGGTTAACACTGTAGATTTCATGGCAACACCTGCCAGCGGTGGTGGACTTCAAAGCTTTACGGAGGTAATAAAATAAATAGTTTAATGAATGAATTGTACTTACTAAATTTTTGTATGTGATTTGTGTGTTTTATTGTGTGTACTTCCATGTTTAGATGAGCGTGTGTGTATGTTAGGAGCCATGATTTGCATCACTATTATAGTTTTCGTAATTGAATAATGTTGTTTTATTTCCAGATGATGCAGGCTGCGGATACACCTCCCCATGTTCATAGGGCAATGGAGCAGGGTGTGGCCTCTGCGATTCATAGCTCTATGGCATTGACAGGGGTATGAGGCAGATTAGTAAATTTCAATTTACATTCATTGTTATAGTTGTCTATTTTTAAAAAATCAAAAGATTATTGATTTGAAGTTTAATTTCTATCTGGATGGTTTCTATAGGACATGACATCACCAGGGCCTTTTCCTGCTACTGAGGCAAGCGAGCAGACAGATTATATGTTAGCGGTAAGTGATTATTTTGTTAAATGTTTCATTTTTTTATAACATGTAATTTCTATATATTAATATCTATACTTTTTTTTGTAACAGGTAAAGGTGCAGGAAGAACTAAATAGGAGGAGTAGCCCTCGGGTTCGTAGTAGACCACCCACATGCATGTCTCCATCCCCTAGAAGATCAAAGGCTGCTCGTGATTTATTCTCTTCACCAGCTAGAGGGGAATGACTTTTTATTGTGTTACTCTGTTGTATGCCTATATGGCATTTGTGGACATATATTTTGTATTGTACATAGTTGACATTGTATGCCTATATGGCATTCTTGTAAGCCTATATGGCTATTTTGTATATATGTTATACTTATATCGACAGATATTGATGTATGCGTATATGGATATTTGGTTAATACAAATCTTTTTTATTGATGGCGTCCATACTTGCATTATAAATCCACTTTTGAATGGATATTTGTAGATGGCTACTTCAAATATTTAAAGTCTGATTGTATTACATAGGATGTTTGCATTTTCTTTGATAGGCTTGATAGGCCATGGATTACATGATGGTGTTTGATGGAAAAGTACGGTACTAGAAGACTCTAGTTCATTCTTAATAGGCTTGTGATTGATAATATCTTTGCATGATTGCACTTGATCTTGGATCATGGGCATGTTGTTAGGATTTTGATTGCATTGTGATGTTTGATGGATAGGCATGGTGTAAGTGTAAGATACCCAACTAGTTCTACGAAAAATTTTCCTTACTTAAACACTTTTACTTGCTAACAATTCATCAACTACTTCAATAACATAAAGATATACATCAAGATAACTATTTGAATGAAACAACATTAGAGTTGGGTACTTGTCTTGTTACTTGATTCAATCAACTTGCAATGTCTTATTACATGGAAAATGCTTTCAATAGCATGAAGTACAACTCATTCAATGGAAATACAAGGACAGGCCTTGAAGCCTTGATGTTACAATGTCTTCCTTATTTGAGCAACATTTGAAGATTTGGAATGTTCAACTCATCACCTCACAAGGTAGGCGCATATTTGAAGGATTTACAGGTTTTTCTGACTTGGGCGCCAAGTTGAGGTGACCTCCTCCTGAAGTTGCGCCTTGTCAACATTAGGTGCCAATTAGAGTTTATGGATGCTCTGGATTGTTTCCAAGAGTAGGCGCCAAAACATCATCATTATGAAAGTGTTTTAAATGCTAGGCGCCCAAATAAGCCCTCTGGAGTCTAGGCACTCCTTTCATGCATTCTGTGTTCTAGGCGCCAATTGAAAGGAGTGGAGAACAGGGCAAGCGCCTTCCAAACTAGGTGTTTCCTTGAGGTGACAAGGACTTAGAAAGTGCGCCTAAGGTGAGTGCCTTGAATGAAAAGGTCTAACAAACATCTTTGAACCCCCTTTCAAGGTTAGGCGCATTCTAGAGGTGGAAACAAGTAGAAGGTGCGCCTTAGCTTCCTTTGTCAATTCTTGCAAGTCTTTGTTGATTAGGAAGGTGGAATGCTTCATTGTAGAATGAGCGCCTATCTTCTAATGTCCAAACTACTTCTTCTGGCTCACTCTGTGGCTAGGCGCCAGAGCTAAACTGTTCACACAAGGGAGTGTGCCTAGACTCACTTGATGTTTTCTTACTACTTCAACCCCTGGAAGATGTTCCAAGGTGTTCCCTTTTACAAGCACCTGACCTCCCAAGTTCCTTCATGTGCTATTCCTTGAAGGCGCCAAAACTGAGCTCCAGTGCCATGGGATTGTGCCTAACATCTTTGAAGAGTTTCTAAGCCTTTTGCAAGTTGATATCCCAAACTCATCTTCTAGGCGCAACAGGAGCTTTCCAAAGGAGTTTCCAAGTTTTAGACGCCAAGCGAGGTCATGGGTGAATGGAACTGCGCCTTAGGAGATGACTGGATCCTAAGCATCAGTCTGGAGTTACAGTGGAATTGATATGCGCCTCAACTAGCTTAGGCACCCATTTGAAGTGATTCCTTTAACACTTCTCTATCAATCTCAACTGCAAGGATGATCTCCTAATCCAATTTTGATCCTCTGGAGATGCAAATAGCTTTACATTTCACTAGGCTCCATCAATGATGATCATCAACCAAAGCGCATTTCAAAGGTGAGATAGGCAAGTGAGGCGCCAAACTAGTCCTTAAGACTTATCTCCTTCTATCAAGTCAATTTCAACTATGTGAGAGAGTTCTATTCTAGGCGCAAAATGGAAATGTTTCATCAATTAGTGCATCTTACAAAGCTCCCAATTCTAGGCGCTAGAGCCAAAGAGTTTTTCCCAACACATGCACCTGGGCTAGGAATTCACATAAGAGACATCACTTAGCTTTAAAACTTTCAATCTATAGCCATCTGGGCTAGGCCCTCCAATGGAGGATCCTTGAACTCATGCATTGGTGCCTTCTAGTTCTAGGCGCCCATTTTGGATGATTCATCCTGATACTAGCGCCCAAAATGACTAGACTCTCTTCATTATCCAATTCACTTAGAAGACTCAAGTTGGAGACTTAGTTGTCTATCCATGTTCTCCGGAAGATTCATTGTACCTCTATGCACTATCTCCTTCAAGGCGCTCCTTAAAATCATTGGAAGTGCTTAGGACTTACCTTAGTCCAAAGCGCCACAATCCATTCCTTAAAGCACAAAGAATTCTCAAAGGCGCCCCTATTTACCTCTAAGCACTCAAATATCATTTAGATTCAAGGCGCACATTTAGCTCCAAAACGCAAATTTCCATCATCAACCCATCAAGGTGCATCATCTTCCCTTTGTATCCCCTTCAAGGCGCAGACATTCACTTCTTCACACTCAAACTCACTCTCTGGCGCCAGAATAGGTGTATAACTTCAAATAAGGCACTAATCTTAGGTTTCTAAGTACTTAGTTTGATCTTAAGGCTATCCTTCCTCTAAGCACTCTCTTCAACTCCCTCACTGAAGGCCCTCTATAAGTTTGGGCGCATTTCATACCAAGGCACTTCAACATCATCCAAGGCGCAAATTCACTCTCCAAGACAAGGTGCAAAAAACCCTATCCTAAGGCGCTCAAATCTTGCTTCTAGACCTAGGCGCACAAACATGAGATTAAGGATCATTTTGGCCACCATCACTTCCCTAAAGGTGCAAAATTGGTGTAGATACATTCCATTTATTAAGGATCATTCTGGTGCCCAAATCTTGTCAAAGCAAAGGATCAATAGGTTCTCTCTAAGGTGCACTCCAGGGTTTGATCTTGCAAGACTTCTCACGTCAAAATTTTGACCAAGACACTCAAGGCACTAGTCTTTATCATCTAACCCTACAGTGCACTTACTCATTATGATATACTCCTCAACTTTGTATTCAACCTTGCCCAAGGCGCATATTCACTATAAGGCATTCTCACGTTGTCAAGGCTCAGAGGGCTTCAACTTGCTAAAGGGTAGAGGTCTAGGCGCATATCTGACTTGAAGCTCAAGGCGCTCCAACCCTCTTGCTCTAGAATTCCTTCTAGGCACTAAGTGACTTCTCCAATTCCTTGAAAATATTTGAAGTGTTTTACCTTCTCAAGGTGCTCCTTCGAACTTGACTCCAAGGTGTTATAATCTCAAAGGTGCTGACATCATCTCAACCAAAGGCGCTCAATGATTCATCCCATATCTAGGCGCTAAAACACTTAATCAACCAAGTCATTCAAGGCGCCATTCAGTAAACTCATCTTCCATGATATTCCTATCAAGGCGCATATCACTTCTCTCATGGGCTTTAGGCGCTCAGTTGAGTGTTTCAATACTATTTAGGTGCCAAATTCATTTTAATGCACCAAACACAAAGAGCTTTCAAACACTGGGTGCTCACAAAGAGTCTTCCAACCTTGGGCGCTAAATTAGGTCTTTGCAACTATCCAAGGCGCATATCTTCGTTTGAACAACTTATGGTGCCAAGACAACTTCTCATTAGGGCGCTCAAAACACTTGTGTTTACATTTGAAGTGCTTTACCTTCTTAAGGTGCTCCAGACTAACCTGACTCCAAGGCACTCCATCATCATCCTTAAGGTGCTAAAAACATCATCTCCACTCTAGGCAAAAACATCATCCAACTCCTTAAGGCACTTCACTGTCAAAGTCTGAAGGCGCTCTACCTAGACCTTTCCCCTAGGCACTAGAACTCCTAAGCACTCACCAGATAACTCTCTTCTTCAAGGCGCAAATCTTCCTATACTATGATTGCCTCTAAAACGCCGATTAACGTGATGTGAGGGTGCAAAGGCTACTCCAATCCTCAATGAGCGCCTAGTTTAAACAAGGAGAAATAAAGCATTCAAAACTATCCAAACGATCATCCCCTTCCTAATGTCTTCACTGCTCCAAAAAACCTTGGCCAAAATGACACATAACAACTCCTATGAGTGCCCTTATGCCCTAGGATCATCTAGTTTGTGCGTCTTGTAATGAGGAGTTCATGTAAGTTTGGAATGAGCACCTTGAATAAGTGTAAACTAGCCTAGAGAAGGGTATGTGCGCCTTGAGCATTCCAGAGATAACTGTGCGCCTAGAACAATATGAGTGCTCATGATGATGATTAACGCCCTGATGAGACTATGAGCGCCTTGTTCAGGAGATACCTTGTTTGATCATAAAATGCACCTTGAGTCTTGAAGGTTTTGAGCGCCTAGGTGATTTGGATGTTGGGATGTTGGTATGTGCCCAAGATTGAGGTAAGTGAGCGCTTGTAATGGAGGAGAGCAATGAGATGAGGTTTAGCGCCTCCAAGTAAGGTCAGAGGTGAGGTTAGAGGTGAAATGCGCCTTTGGACCATTCTGGCGCCTTGGATGAAGAACCTATATCTTGAGCCCAAGAGGTAAAATTTGCGCCTTAGTGGATTTGGAGAGTTACAGAGATTAGAGAAAAGCGCCTTGAAGATAGAGTTGTTCAAGGCGCATGTGTGATTTGGTCAAAAACAGGCACCTAGAGTGAATAGGCTTTCATCCTGACTTAATACACTGCCTCCTTCTGATGATTTTTGGGGCAGCAGAAAACCTTTCACCACGGGCAAATGCCTCAGAGCTATAAAAAATTGAGAGAGGTTATTGTAGAGGCACTCTACATGATCCTGTTGCCTCAGACAGAATGTTTCTAAGTGACACGGTTTTCAAGTAACATCTCGTCAAAGATTGCTGCCTTTTTGCACTTTGGACTCTTCAGGGATATCGTCAGTACAATGTAGCTCCGACTGTTTCGACATGTTTGGGTGAGAAATAGGACCATGCCTAGCATAAATGTACCTATTCAGACGCGTTGGAACAGTCAGTTTGGTCGCATCAGGAGCAGGACGAAAGTTACACTCCTTTGCAACTTTACACTGCCTCCTTCTGACGATTTTTGGGGCAACAGAAAACCTTTCACCATGGGCAAATGCCTAAGAGCTATAAAAAACCGAGAGAGGTTATTGTAGAGGCACTCTACGTGATCCCATTGCCTTAGACAGAATGTTTCTAAGTGACACAATTTTAAAGTAACATCTCGTCAAAGATTGCTACCTTTTCGCACTTTGGACTCTTCAGGGATATCGTCGGTACAATGTAGCTCCGACTGTTTTGACATGTTTGGGTGAGAAATAGGACCATGCCTAGCATAAATGTACCCATTCAGACGTGTTGGAACAGTCAGTTTGGTCGCATCAGGAGCAGGACGAAAGTTACACCCCTTTGCAACTTTACACTGCCTCCTTCTGACGATTTTTGGGGCAACAGAAAACCTTTCACCACGGGCAAATGCCTCCGAGCTATAAAAAATTGAGAGAGATTATTGTAGAGGCACTCTACGTGATCTCGTTGCCTCAGACAGAATGTTTCTAAGTGACACAGTTTTCAAGTAACATCTCGTCAAAGATTGCTGCCTTTTTGCACTTTGGACTCTTCAAGGATATCGTCGGTACAATGTAGCTCCGACTGTTTCGACATGTTTGGGTGAGAAATAGGACCATGCCTAGCATAAATGTACCCATTCGGACGCGTTGGAATAGTCAGTTTGGTCGCATCAGGAGCAGGACGAAAGTTACACCCCTTTGCAACTTTACACTGCCTCCTTCTGATGATTTTTGGGGCAGCAGAAAACCTTTCACCACGGGCAAATGCCTAAGAGCTATAAAAAACTGAGAGAGGTTATTGTAGAGGCACTCTACGTGATCCCGTTGCCTCAGACGGAATGTTTCTAAGTGACATGGTTTTCAAGTAACATCTCGTCAAAGATTGCTGCCTTTTTGCACTTTGGACTCTTCAGGGATATCGTCGCTACAATGTAGCTCCGACTGTTTCGACATGTTTGGGTGAGAAATAGGACCATGTCTAGCATAAATGTACCCATTCAGACGCGTTGGAACAGTCAGTTTGGTCGCATCAGGAGCAGGACGAAAGTTACACCCCTTTGCAACTTTACACTGCCTCCTTCTGATGATTTTTGGGGCAACAGAAAACCTTTCACCACGGGCAAATGCCTAAGAGCTATAAAAAATTGAGAGAGGTTATTGTAGAGGCACTCTACATGATCCCGTTGCCTTAGACGGAATGTTTCTAAGTGACACGATTTTCGAGTAACATCTCGTCAAAGATTGCTGCCTTTTTGCACTTTGGACTCTTCAGGGATATCGTCGGTACAATGTAGCTCCGACTGTTTCGACATGTTTGGGTGAGAAATAGGACCATGCCTAGCATAAATGTACCCATTCGGATGCGTTGGAACAGTCAGTTTGGTCGCATCAGGAGCAGGATGAAAGTTACACCCCTTTGCAACTTTACACTGCCTCCTTCTGACGATTTTTGGGGCAACAGAAAACCTTTCACCACGGGCAAATGCCTAAGAGCTATAAAAAACTGAGAGAGGTTATTGTAGAGGCACTCTACGTGATCCTGTTGCCTCAGACGGAATGTTTCTAAGTGACACAATTTTTGAGTAACATCTCGTCAAAGATTGCTGCCTTTTTGCACTTTGGACTCTTCAGGGATATCGTCGGTACAATGTAGCTCCGACTGTTTCGACATGTTTGGGTGAGAAATAGGACCATGCCTAGCATAAATGTACCCATTCAAACACATTGGAACAGTCAGTTTGGTCGCATCAGGAGCAGGACGAAAGTTACACCCCTTTGCAACTTTACACTGCCTCCTTCTGATGATTTTTGGGGCAACAGAAAACCTTTCACCACGGGCAAATGCCTAAGAGCTATAAAAATCCGAGAGAGGTTATTGTAGAGGCACTCTACGTGATCCCGTTGCCTTAGACAGAATGTTTCTAAGTGACATGATTTTTGAGTAACATCTCGTCAAAGATTGCTGCCTTTTTGCACTTTGGACTCTTCAGGGATATCATCGGTACAATGTAGCTCCGACTGTTTCGACATGTTTGGGTGAGAAATAGGACCATGCCTAGCATAAATGTACCCATTCGGACGCGTTGGAATAGTCAGTTTGGTCGCATCAGGAGCAGGACGAAATTTACACCCCTTTGCAACTTTACACTGCCTCCTTCTGACGATTTTTGGGGCAACAGAAACCCTTTCACCACGGGTAAATGCCTCAGAGCTATAAAAAACCGAGAGAGGTTATTGTAGAGGCACTCTATGTGATCCCGTTGCCTCAGACGGAATGTTTCTAAGTGACACGATTTTTGAGTAACATCTTGTCAAAGATTGTTGCCTTTTTGCACTTTGGACTCTTCAGGGATATCGTTGGTACAATGTAGCTCAGACTGTTTCGACATGTTTGGGTGAAAAATAGGACCATGCCTAGCATAAATGTACCCATCTGAATGCGTTGGAACAGTCAGTTTGGTCACATCATGAGCAAGACACCAAAAATGCAAAGGTTGCTTTGTGTAACTTGACAACATTGACACTTTTTTGCAACATGACTCAAAGACTCAAACTGACCCCAAATGACTCAAAGTGACTTAAAATCACCTTGATTATAGAGGTCAAGGCGCTCCTTATCATTCATTCATTATGAGCGCCTTGGGAGAATGGTATATAGGTCATCATCATGATTGGGCGCCCTGGATCCAGAGTGTTGGAGAGATCATCAAATGGTGTCTAGTAGGGTGAGTTATGAGTTTGGTAGCATCAGGAGCAGGACACCAAAAATGCATAACATGATGATTTAAAAATGTGTACATATGTGTAAAAATGCAGGAGGAAATAAAAAAAGACAAACCTTACAAATTAATGTGCATACTTACAACTCAATGTAACATAACTTTACAAAATCAATGTGAATACTTACAAATTAATCCAATGAACCATCTGGATCTGCTCTACTCTTTATTGTGTCAAGTATTGCTTCATGGTCAGACTCACGCACCTTCCACAATATTTTGTTCAAAGGTCTACCCCAATACTTTATCAAATGAACATTGGATGCCACGACAAGGTTCGAGTAATGAAGTCTCTTGAAGATGTTGGTGGGGCACATATGGCACAACCCTGCAAATCATTGTTAGTATGCATATCTAAACATATAGACCTATAAGCATCAAAACGGTTAGAAAATTCAATATGTAATCTACAACAACAAGTAGTGCGTGTGTGATTTATCTTAACATAGAAAGGTTTTAGCATTTCAAAATATCTTTGACAAATTTTAATTTGAGGATACTTCTCTAGAAATTTACCATAAAACTGTGTTTGAGTCTCATCCAAAAAATGCTTTGGATGTGGCTCGCGGTTCTGACTACCAATTCTCCTTCTTACCACATTCCTTTGATTCGGAGATACCCTTGTGTAATTCTTCCAAAAGTCTTCAATTAGTGACCTCAATGCTTCAACAATTGGTTTATCTTTTCGTGGTAGTCTCCCCGAGAACGCCCATAATTCATTGGCATTAGTGTCCTCAATTCTTTGGCGTCTTCCAACGGCTCTTGATAAAGTTTTCCTATTAATTCTCAATTTTTGACTTGTCTTTCTAATAAGACGAGCTTTCCTCGTTTGACTACTTACTATAGTCGATGTAATCACACGCCGTGTTGCATTACTATCTTTTGTGCGTGAGGTGTTACCCACACTCTCATACGCACTCATTAGATTCTTGACAATAGATTTTTCACTTGAAGCCTCTGATGTTCTCAACCCAAGAATCTTCACGATAGACCTATACTTTATACTTCGCATCATTTCAACGAATAGTTGACATCTTGCAGTCTCATTTAACTTTTCAAAGAACAATCTCCAAATCTTATTAGCATATCTTCTACAAGTGCGTTTTGGAATCTTACCTTCCATTGGCTGCAAAATATTCTCATCAATATCAATCAAATACTTTGGCTTTCTATGCAAAATTCTAGGTGGTGTCAAGTTAGGTAAATTCATCTCAACATTAGGAATTTCATCAATATTTAAATGAGATGGGTTAGATGGCATACCTTCGATCGAAGATGGAATAGATGACATACCTTGAGGTTGAGGTGGGAACGATGGCGTACCTCCTTCATCACATGTGAGTGATGATGTACTCTCAACTTGAGATGTGGTAGATGGTGTCCCTACATGTTGTCTTGCGATAAAGGATGTGTCTCCAACTATGGTATTTAAATCTCTCGTACCACGAAGTTTTTGCATTCATTCTCTTTGTGCCGCCAATACCATATCTCTTTGTGATGGTTGTGGTTCCTCTTCAATTGGTATGTCTTCATTTATCGTGTCCAATTTCCTCTTCTCATGAAGTTCCCTCATAGCCATTGCTTTCTTTGCATTCTTAGCTTCTATCTCTTCCTGTGTTGGTTTAATTCTTGATCGTTTCCTCGGCATGACGGAGAATTTGTCTGTAGCATGATAAAGAGACCAATATTAGTTCCTAAGAAATGAATACATGATAATAGTGGGATTATATTTTTTTTATGTTGTAAGGATTTATTCTTGTATAGTTTGACATCATGGTATGAACTAAGGTTTGTTTATTACACATAATTATTAAAGAGCCCAAGTGTAGAAAATATACATGGCATCATGCGAGATTGTAGGTTGCTTTCTTGATTGGAAATGTGTCTATTTTAAACATGTATGATAATGCATGATAAAGTAATTCAATCCGAAATAAGGAAAATGTAAAGAACATGCATGTAAAGACTTGACATACCTAAAAAATGAAGATTTGAATGGAGAGAGTACCCAATTATGTAGTGTTTTTATCTTCTTGCATCAAACTCCTCAACAATTTGAGTTTTTCACCACTTGCTTCCTTTTCAATGTTAAATTCTTAAAATTGAATCAAAATTAACATTGCAATACTACAAAAATTGAAACTTGTATAGATATATATCAAATTTGGTTTGAAAACTATGTTATTTCCTCCTTCTCAAGTTGGCAAAGCAGAAAAGGTGGTGGAAAGATCATGCAAAGGTGGTACAATGTGTCAAATGTGCATGTGAACTTCCCAATAGCATGAAAGCACTTCTTTTTTGTCGGAGCACGCGCAGAATCAGTAAGAAAACAGAGCATGTGGGCCTGGATCACGGGGGTAACCACTTTTTTACCGTTTCAGTAGAAATACAAAATGCGAGCACATTATAATGCGCTCGCGCTATAACGCGCTCGTGTTTTGTCCTGCTATAGATCTCTAAACCCTAAACCCTCAACTCTGATCCCTTGACCCTCAACCCTCAATGTCAAATCCTAATCCCTCAACCCTATCACTAAACCCTCAACCCTCAATGTCAAATCCTAATCCCTCAACCTCAACCTTGTCCCTAAACCCTAATCCCTTCAACCTCAACCCTATCCCTAAACCCTTGACCCTCGAACCTCAGCCCTCGACGTCAAACCCTAATCCCTTGATGCAGAGCGAAACAAGTTGAACATTAACATAGGTGAAAAAATCCTTGAAAGTCCACAAAATAACCTTTACAGTGTATATTGGCAAGACAATTTAAATGTCACACCAAAATGTACCTATTCTTGCCTATCGGCAAAACAATGGCTATCGGCAACCACCTTTCTCTCATCAGCCGATGAGGTAACTCATGCCGACATATGTTACATCAGCCGCACTTTCCCGTCGTCTTCCCGATCGGAGAGAACATAACTGTCGGGGAACTCTTTAAGTCTCCTACCGATGCTATCGGTTACGCCGATAGACTTACCATCGGCAAGACTTCTTGAATCTCACCCCGATCGGTGAGAGATCCTACCATCGGTCCAAACCAACTTTCTTATGCCGATGGCATTACTCACACTGATATACTTCACTTCTCTTTCGTCGGTCTGACTTAGACTATCGGCGTAACTTAATCCTCGTCGTCCGATATCAAACTTTACGCCGATGCACATCCTCCGCTTTACCTTTGTCGATGTGACTAAGACCATCGGTGGGACTCTTCGCCCATCTTCTGACAATACAACTCTTACCGATAACTCAACATAATGCTTCATCTTCGGTAAGACATTACCATTTGTCACCTCGACACAAACACAATCGGCAAGATTAATGTTATCGGTTCAATGCACCTTTGTCTACCCGATAGACATAGTCAATCCGATGACTTCTCCATACATTGCTCGACTTATTCTTCCGGTCCTCCTTACTGTTTCCACCGGTCATTTCTTGCATCGTTCAGAATGCTTATTCTAAAAACCTCACATACAACAATGATATTCAAATGGAAGATACGAACTGTCCTCACAAACATTCATTGTATACACATAAAGTGCTAATTCCTTCTCTGCACATTGTAACCGAACAGAACACACAGAAACACTAAAACTACATAACAAAAATAAATCTAACTACATGGAGGTCATTCCACTGATTTCAAAGAAATCCACCAGTGGAATGACTCCAATCGGTATCACTGTACTTTGACCAGAAAACACAGAATTTCTTTATTCCTTCTGCTTCAGAATAAAATACAATTTCTCTCTCTGTTCGTTCACTCCCCTCTACATGAACAGAGACCAACAATATAAAGACTCTTAATTGACAGTTACACACGGTGGAAGGTGAATCACCTATAACCACCCTGCCAATCGGTTACAAACCTTTCAGACATTCAGTTCGGTTACAAATGGTAATGACACGTACACAAACTACTCAACATTATGCCGTTACTTGGCCAAATTCTAATCCCTCAACCCTTCATTCTAATCCCTTAACCCTAAACCCTATCCCTAAACCCTCAACACTATACCTTAAACCCTAATCCCTCAACCCTAACCCTAAACCTTGTCCCTAAACCCTAATCCCTCCAACCTCAACCCTATCCCTAAACCCTTGACCCTCGAACCTCAGCCCTCGACGTCAAACCCTAATCCCTCAACCCTTAACTCTGATCCCTCATCTCTCAACCCTAACCCTAAACCCTCAACCCTCAACATCAAACCCTAATCCCTCAACCCTCAACCCTAATCTGTCATCTGTCATCCCTCCACACTCTACTTTAACCCTAATTCCTTGACACTCGACCCTCGAACCTCAACCTTCAACCCTCAACATCAAACCCTAATCCCTCAACCCTTAACTCTAATCCCTCGACCTTCAACCCTGATCCTAAACCCTAAACCCTCAACGCCAAATTCTAATCCCTCAACCCTTCACTCTAATCCCTCAACCCTAAACCCTATCCCAAAACCCTCAACACTATACCTTAAACCCTAATCCCTCAACCCTAACCCTAAACCTTGTCCCTAAACCCTAATCCCTTCAACCTCAACCCTATCCCTAAACCCTTGACCCTCGAACCTCAGCCCTCGACGTCAAACCCTAATCCCTCAACCCTTAACTCTGATCCCTCATCTCTCAACCCTAACCCTAAACCCTCAACCCTCAACATCAAACCCTAATCCCTCAACCCTCAACCCTAATCTATCATCTGTCATCCCTCCACACTCTACTTTAACCCTAATTCCTTGACCCTCGACCCTCGAACCTCAACCCTCAACCCTCAACATCAAACCCTAATCCCTCAACCCTTAACTCTAATCCCTCGACCTTCAACCCTGATCCTAAACCCTAAACCCTCAACGCCAAATTCTAATCCCTCAACCCTTCACTCTAATCCCTCAACCCTAAACCCTATCGCTAAACCCTCAACACTATACCTTAAACCCTAATCCCTCAACCCTAACCCTAAACCTTGTCCCTAAACCCTAATCCCTTCAACCTCAACCCTATCCCTAAACCCTTGACCCTCGAACCTCAGCCCTCGACATCAAACCCTAATCCCTCAACCCTTAACTCTGATCCCTCATCTCTCAACCCTAACCCTAAACCCTCAACCCTCAACATCAAACCCTAATCCCTCAACCCTAATCTATCATCCGTCATCCCTCCACACTCTACTTTAACCCTAATTCCTTGACCCTCAACCCTATCCCTAAACCCTTGACCCTCGAACCTCAACCCTCAACCCTCAACATCAAACCCTAATCCCTCAACCCTTAACTCTAATCCCTCGACCTTCAACCCTGATCCTAAACCCTAAACCCTCAACGCCAAATTCTAATCCCTCAACCCTTCACTCTAATCCCTCAACCCTAAACCCTATCCCTAAACCCTCAACACTATACCTTAAACCCTAATCCCTCAACCCTAACCCTAAACCTTGTCCCTAAACCCTAATCCCTTCAACCTCAACCCTATCCCTAAACCCTTGACCCTCGAACCTCAGCCCTCGACGTCAAACCCTAATCCCTCAACCCTTAACTCTGATCCCTCATCTCTCAACCCTAACCCTAAACCCTCAACCCTCAACATCAAACCCTAATCCCTCAACCCTCAACCCTAATCTATCATCTGTCATCCCTCCACACTCTACTTTAACCCTAATTCCTTGACCCTCGACCCTCGAACCTCAACCCTCAACCCTCAACATCAAACCCTAATCCCTCAACCCTTAACTCTAATCCCTCGACCTTCAACCCTGATCCTAAACCCTAAACCCTCAACGCCAAATTCTAATCCCTCAACCCTTCACTCTAATCCCTCAACCCTAAACCCTATCGCTAAACCCTCAACACTATACCTTAAACCCTAATCCCTCAACCCTAACCCTAAACCTTGTCCCTAAACCCTAATCCCTTCAACCTCAACCCTATCCCTAAACCCTTGACCCTCGAACCTCAGCCCTCGACATCAAACCCTAATCCCTCAACCCTTAACTCTGATCCCTCATCTCTCAACCCTAACCCTAAACCCTCAACCCTCAACATCAAACCCTAATCCCTCAACCCTAATCTATCATCCGTCATCCCTCCACACTCTACTTTAACCCTAATTCCTTGACCCTCAACCCTATCCCTAAACCCTTGACCCTCGAACCTCAACCCTCAACCCTCAACATCAAACCCTAATCCCTCAACCCTTAACTCTAATCCCTCGACCTTCAACCCTGATCCTAAACCCTAAACCCTCAACGCCAAATTCTAATCCCTCAACCCTTCACTCTAATCCCTCAACCCTAAACCCTATCCCTAAACCCTCAACACTATACCTTAAACCCTAATCCCTCAACCCTAACCCTAAACCTTGTCCCTAAACCCTAATCCCTTCAACCTCAACCCTATCCCTAAACCCTTGACCCTCGAACCTCAGCCCTCGACGTCAAACCCTAATCCCTCAACCCTTAACTCTGATCCCTCATCTCTCAACCCTAATCCTAAACCCTCAACCCTCAACATCAAACCCTAATCCCTCAACCCTCAACCCTAATCTGTCATCTGTCATCCCTCCACACTCTACTTTAACCCTAATTCCTTGACCCTCGACCCTCGAACCTCAACCCTCAACATCAAACCCTAATCCCTCAACCCTTAACTCTAATCCCTCGACCTTCAACCCTGATCCTAAACCCTAAACCCTCAACGCCAAATTCTAATCCCTCAACCCTTCACTCTAATCCCTCAACCCTAAACCCTATCCCTAAACCCTCAACACTATACCTTAAACCCTAATCCCTCAACCCTAACCCTAAACCTTGTCCCTAAACCCTAATCCCTTCAACCTCAACCCTATCCCTAAACCCTTGACCCTCGAACCTCAGCCCTCGACGTCAAACCCTAATCCCTCAACCCTTAACTCTGATCCCTCATCTCTCAACCCTAACCCTAAACCCTCAACCCTCAACATCAAACCCTAATCCCTCAACCCTCAACCCTAATCTATCATCCGTCATCCCTCCACACTCTACTTTAACCCTAATTCCTCGACCCTCAACCCTATCCCTAAACCCTTGACCCTCAAACCTCAGCCCTTGACGTCAAACCCTAATCCCTCAACCCTTAACTCTGATCCCTCATCTCTCAACCCTAACCCTAAACCTTGTCCCTAAACCCTAATCCCTCAACCCTCAACCCTAATCTGTCATCCGTCATCCCTCAACTCTAATCCCTCATTCCTAAACCCTAAACGCTATCCCTATTCCTAGACCCTCAACAGGCTCGATACTATACCTTAAACCCTAATCCCTCTACCATCGACACTCTTATTTAACCCTAATCCCTTGACCATTAACCCTATCCCTCAACGTCAACCCTCAACCCTCAACCCTCAACTCTCAAAATTAAACCCTAATTCATCAACCCTAAACCCTAATCCCTCAAACCTAAACCCTATCCCTAAACCATCAACCCTCAACCCTAATCCCTCATCCCTCAACTCTAATCCCTCATCCCTAAACCCTAAATGCTATCCCTATTCCTAAACCCTCAATAGACTCGATACTATACCTTAAACTCTAATCCCTTATCCCTAAACCCTCCAACCCTATCCCTAATCCTTACACCCTCCACACTCTACTTTAACCCTAATCCCTTCAACCTCAACCCTATCCCTAAACCCTTGACCCTCGAACCTCAACCCTCAACCCTCAACGTTAAACCCTATTCCCTCAACCCTTAACTCTGATCCCTAATCTCTCAACCCTAACCCTAAACCCTAAACCCTCAACCCTCAACGTCAAATCCTAATCCCTCAACCCTAAACCCTATCCCTAAACCCTCAACACTATACCTTAAACCCTAATCCCTCATCCCTCAACCCTAAACCTTATCCCTAAACCCTAATCCCTCAACCCTCAACCCTAATCTGTCATCCCCCAACTCTAATCCTTCATCCCTAAACCCTAAATGCTATCCCTATTCCTACACCCTCAACAGAATCGATACTATACCTTAAACCCTAATCCCTTATCCCTAAACCCTCCAACCCTATCCCTAATCCTTATACCCTCCACACTCTACTTTAACCCTAATTCCTCGACCCTCAACCCTATCCCTAAACCCTTGACCCTCGAACCTCAACCCTCAACCCTCAACGTCAAACCCTAATCCCTCAACCCTTAACTCTGATCCCTCGACCCTCAACACTATACCGTAAACCCTAATCCATATCCCTCAACCCTTAACCCTTAAAACTTAAACCCTATCCCTACACCCTCAACACTTGACACTATATCTTAAGCCTTAAACCCTCATCCCTAAAGCCTCAACCCTCAATCCTTAAACCTTAAACCCTAAACCCTATCCCTAATCCCTCTACCCTCAACACTCTAACCCTAACCTTGACATTAAATGCTAATCCGTCAACCCTAAACCCTAATCCTAAACCCTCAACCCTAAACCTTATCCCTAAACCCTAATCCCTCAACCCTCAACCCTAATCCATCATCCCTCAGCTATAATCCCTCATCCCTAATCCCTAAATGCTATCCCTATTCCTAAACTCTCAATAGACTTGATACTATACCTTAAACCCTAATCCCTTATCCCTAAACCCTCCAACCCTATCCCTAATCTTTACACCCTCCACACTCTACTTTAACCCTAATCCCTCGACCCTAAACCCTATCCCTAAACCCTTGACCCTTGAACCTCAACCCTCAACCCTTAATGTCAAACCCTAATCCCTCAACCCTTAACTTTGATCCCTCGACCCTCGTAATCTATCATCCCTCATCCCTAAACCTTAAACGCTATCCCTATTCCTAGACCCTCAACGGGCTCGATACTATACCTTAAACGCTAATCCCTTATCCGTAAACCTTTCAACTCTATCCTTTATGCCTTAACCCTCATGATGAATAGCCTTGAATGTAAAAAAATTTGAGTGGGACATAACGCGAGCGCGTTATAACGCGCTCGCGTTATGTCAAACATGGCAAAAGACAGACTTGCGGGAAAAAATGTAAGGCAAGAAATAACGCGAACGCGTTATAACGCGCTCGCGTTATTTCTTGCTTTGGGAATCCCAAGCCTTGGGCTTGGGATTTGCTTTGGATTTCCAACCCAAAGGCTTGGAGTGCCTTATGAACAGTCACAGACGTGTTTTTCTGTATTCTTCAAAATTTCACATAATTTCATTCGTGCTAACCCTCAGATTTGCACGTGTTTCAAGGTTGAACAAATCAAACACATGGGTAATGTTAGGCTTTCTCTTAGCTATTTGACGATGTGATTTTTTTCACATTTTAACAATGTTAAGCCTTTCATCTTTAATTTCTTTTGTTTGTGTGTCCGTTTTTATGCAAAAACCACTGTTTGGTCTTTTTTTCATTGTAAAATAACTATTCATTCAAATTTCAAAAAAATTACATATTTAGAAACTAGACTCCATTCTACAAATATTAAAAAAATAAAAAAATGATTTTCAATTAGTTTTCAAAATTTATAGGGGTAGCACGGCCAAAATTCTATTTTTTAAGATGTGTCCACTTTAAAAATTAGTAAAAAATCAAATATTCATCAAAAAATTATTAGAAAAATTGGGCATAAACTACATGCTATTAGCTAATTTCTCACCAAAGCGATTTTAAAAATACCAAAAAAAAGTTGACCTTTTGAGGGAGCCACAAAACATGCTATGTTATGTTTTTTTGACAGAAACAACACCAATTTCTGTGGCTCCCTCTTTTGAACCCCTTAATCTATGCCATTTTCAAAACAAAATAGTAGTTTAGAAAGTAGACTCAGAGCACTACGAACATTGTTTTGGTTGCATCTCTAAATTTTGAGTGTAACTATGCTCAATTTCTCATCCAAGGCCAGTATTTCCTGATTTCAGAAAAAAAGTGGCCACTTAAGACCCCTTTTTGGCCCCCCATCTTCTTGCACTTACCCTTACATCATTTGGCTTAACAATAGGTGGTACAATCACCTTTCGTAAAGCTTCTTGGAGAATTATGTGGTATGAAAGAGATGTTTGTATGAGTTCCCATAGAGAGATCTTAGCGGGAGTAGCACAAAGCTGCTTAACAAGGTCATAATCTCGACCAACATTATGAGTAAGACAAGGTGGTTGAGGAAGCATAGGTTGAGAAGTTGGTAAAGTGATCGAAATGTTTGACTATTGTTTACTTTGTTTATTATTTCATGTATTGTATGTGTGAGCAACCACATTGTAGTTGGGTTGTTGTGACACATTTTGATACACTTTGATTTTGACTTGTTATATGCTTAGCGTAGTTATAAATGTAATGAAGAGGTCGAGAAGAATTCAGAAGATCTCTTATAGTGAGCACCGGTTTCATTTTTTCTTGAGGCACATGCGAGAACACAGGTGGACAACTATTTTCGGTTTCACAGGGTGTTCTTGAGATCTTGGAACATAAATTGTGTTTACTAATCTTTGAAGGAATGGTGGTTTTGGAGTCGCAGTGGAATATTCCATAGAGATAAATTCATAAAGGGCTTCATCTAGCATATCAGAATCATCACTACTAAATGACTCATCATATGCATGAAAGTTTTGTAAAAAGAGATCAAACATTGTGACATATTCTACTTTATCCAAGGCTTGAAATTCACAATGTCCAATTGTAAAAAGTATGAATTTTGGAATCAAGGATGTGAAATGATGCAAGATTACTATGAAAAATCAAATTTCATGAATGTTTGATGCAACTAATGCATGAGAATTTTTAAAACCCTAATGCAAAATTTTACCAAAATGCAAGCTTTTTGAAGGCCTAAATATGCACCTTTTTCAAAATTATGCAAGATTTTCAAATGAATATTGATAAATATGTAATAAATCAATGCAAGATCTTATTTGAATAGTCAATAAGATGTAAATGCTTGAAGCTACTTGTTCACAAAAATGTTTAGTATGAAAAAGGATAATGACAATAACTAGAATATGAACTAGATCAAACTCTTTTCAATATAACATTCAAGGAAAAGGTTGAGCCAAATCACTACCAAATGAAGGAGAACTTAGCTACTGACCTTGAACTCCTATATATTATGGATAAGATTTAACTTAGTCTTTTTCTCAAAACCCTAGGATAACAATGCATTAAAACCCTATTTTTACAAAGATTTGCTTATAATGGAGAATATACAACAGAAACCCAGAAACTGATTGCACAGGGATAATCAGGGGAATGATATAACCTATCTCCAAAAAGAAGAGGTATCAGAGGACCTCGGTGGTACCACCCATGTCTTCACTGAAGGAATTAGTTGAAGGTGCAAATTGGAAAGTTGCTTTGAATGTTGTTTTGATGCCAGATCCAAACCCAGAAAAGGTAGAAGGGCAAAGGCGGTTCCAACCACTTCCTTGATGAGGGAATATCCTGAAACTATCTTCAAATCCTGAAACCTTGATCTGTATTTAGTCTTCCTATAGCTCTGTATTTTCTAAATCTCACTCCTATAACCTACACATAAGAAGATAAAAGAGGGTTTGGGGGTTATGGTGTTTAGGGGCTTGCCTCGGTCAAATCCTAGAATAGCATTCAAGCTTCCCAACACCATTTGATTAATAGAGAGTGCTTACCCTTATGGGGCATAGGATGAAAACAATGATAATGTGATGATTGAAATGATGAGAAACAAACAATGATATCACCTATGTGATGCGCCCTTAGAATGATGAAGATCCTTCAACTCCTAAGGAAGGATAGATGATAGCTTCATATCTGCAACAACACACAAATATGCTCTATAATCACAATGACTGTTCTTGATGCTCTTTACTTCAAATTTTCAAGTTAGCTATCTCCATCTAGGTTAATAATGAACTCAAAAACACACTTATATATGCTCTCCCCCTTACAATTGACAATTCAAACCAAAAGAGGCAACAAGGAGAAACCTCTAGAGAGGTGTAAGGCTGACATACATTTGAATTTGATCCAACCTAAAGGGAGGGACCTGGGCAGTACCACCTTGGTCCTTCAGCCCTGTTTATGTCTAGGATAAGCAAAATCAAGTGGTCCACATTCAAATTCCATCTTGATGTCGGGCAATTCTGCATCGGGAGAAACGTTTTGAATATATACTGCAATTAAGGGACCTAGGAGCCAAACAAGGAGGTAAAAAGACATGTGGGCACTTTTTACTCCCTAACAAGTCCAAGGGTCTTATTTGGAAACTTTTCATTCTAGGTCTTATGGGTCTTACCATGGGTTATCCTTTAATTTACTCCTTGATTGGCTACCAAATCTACTAATAAGTTCCCCTTTCTTTTCTTCTAATATGATCAAAAGAGATATCCTTAAAAAATTTCACTAGTTCCCTAGCCTCTAAAAGAAGAGTATCCAACATACATGAGATGTAACTTTGCTTCTTCATATAATTAATAATGATCTCATAATCTCCCTCCACTCTAAGATGCTTCCAATTCTATTTCATAGTTGTCCTGAGGCCCCACAGCATGGCCCTTTCCTAAACCACATTGTACATGAAAGGAAAAAAGAATATAACTTTGCTCATGCTCTTTCTAGGAAGCCTACTCTATTTCTACTTCTACAAGTTCTACTGATTAGAAGATCTCTATTATGGCAGAATAAGTTAAAAATGCATTTTCTACTGATCTCTTAGATGGAGATGTGAGACAAGATTAATTTGTAGTAGCATATGGTCTCAATCTCTATAAAAATAGAATCTTCCTAGTTCTTGAATCCTGAATGAAGGAGAAGATTTTAAGGGGTTTTCATGATGCATCGTTAGAAAAACACATAAGATTATAGAAGATCTATAGGAAAATTAGGGAAAGGTTTTCATGGAAGGGCCTAAAGAAGGATGTTCTCAATCACTTTATGGAGGGGCTAACTATGTATGCACAATTCTTTTTCATTCCTTCATATTTCAAAGCACATTGGGTGGTAGATTTCTTATTCAGAGATGTTTAGGCCAATGGATTACATAAAAATATCATTAGTGATAAAGATAGTAGATTTTTTAGATCCGTTTTGTAAGAATTATTTTATTTGGCTGGGATAAAACTCACTCTTTCCACAAGCTATCATCGACAAATAGATGGACAAGTAGAAATAGTGAATAATTAGGTTGAAGGCTACTTGAGAAACTATGATACAGCACTACCCACAACATGTCCATCAGTATATCTCCATCCATTGTATTTTATGGTTATGATGCATTAACCTTCACTAATTCAATATTCATAGATATCCCGGTGTCAATAGATAGTGACTTAGTGAAGTATAATTATGACATATTGAGATCACTCAAAGAACACCTCCAACAAGTTCAGAATCAACAAAAAAATATATGCAAATCAAAATTGCATAGATAGGTCATTTAAAGTGGGAGATATGACCTTCCTCTAAGATTGCAAACCTTATATGCAAACCCCCATCAAAATTAGTGGAATTGAAAATCTCAAACAACGCTTCGATTTCCCTTACAAGATCTTGAGAAGAGCTGGTGAAGTTGCATCTGAGTTGAATTACTAGAATATAGTAGGATTCATAATTTTGTCCATGTGTCTCACCTCACGAGATCCCTTGGACAACATATCACACTACTGGTGGATTTTCCACCATTGGATGATGACCCTACCATCATAGAAATCACAAGAGCATCATCCAATATTCAAAAGAGAGTAGACAATAAGGTGGTAGGGAAAATCACACAGGCCCTATTGAATCCCCATGATCACATTTGCACTTATTATATTTATCGAACTTAGCAAGGGAGAGGGATTTCAACTAAATCTTCCACATCAAACATCCTCATAATAAATAGAATCATCAACCTTGGCATAAAGAGAAAGTTTTACCTTAAGTACCTTTGCTATCATTCAAGCCTCTGTGCATGCAACTTGTTGTTCCTTCAGTATGTGAAAATACTCGAGGTAGCAATTGAAGAAAGACAAGTCATGCAAATTTTGGAAATATTGATAGAAATATGAAGAAATATTTCCCCACACATTTACTAATCTAGGATGATGAAAATTCAATTAAAAGAAGGTACAAAACCAAAGAGTAAAAGATCATATGTATTAAACCCTAACATGAAGACAAGAGTCAAAGCAAAGTTGGATGATATGTTGCAACTGATATAATCAAGTACATAGAAGATGCTAAATGGATTGGCCCTATGGTTGTGCAACATAAGAAAAAAGTGAGATGAGGATTTGCATTGACTTTAGGGAACTAAATAAGGCTTGTATCCATGATTCCATAGATTTCTTAGTCTTATGGATGTCATTAAAAGCTTTCATTTTATTTCATTTCAATTGAAGGGCTCCTTCACCTTTCCATACACATGTCCCCATGTTCTCTCCATTAGTTTCTCTATAACCATTGCTTTATTTTCTCTTATATTATCCTTAGTAATATTTGGGCATTATACTCATGGGATCAACCCTGCAATTATAGACTTGGCCCTTTCATATTCAAATTTTGGCCAACTTCTACCTATTCAATTACACAATATTCAATTTGCTAATGTATGAATCCCAACATTTCAAAAAAAACCAAAATATGAATCACCTAAGAAGGTTCGAAGTTTAAAATACACATTGGGTTATGACTTGCACGTGTGACACCATTCAAAAATTGATTTATATTCACTCCTTTGAGCCACCAAGTCTATGGCCTAAGTGTGAGAATATTCACTATTTTTGTATCCTCATGCTTGGAGACATGTCAATAAATAAAAGTTGATTACATATAAATTCCCATTGTTTATAGCATAGACTGGAATTAGTTTTCAATTTAAAATATCATTAACACTTGTAAGGAGTGGGTTCATGTGCAAGTTGAAACACACACTGTGTATTTCAACCTGCAATTTTCTTCATCAACATTCTACTATGTAAAGTATTTGTTCTTTTAATGTACAAATCCTAACATTTAAGAGAGAAAAATATGAACAACAACAATGATAAGGGTGAAAGCAAGAAGATGAGTATAGATTTCGTGGAAGTGTTCCGCATATGGAAAATTTTGTTTAGAACGAGAGCTCGAGCCTAAACGGGTGCCCATTTAGAAACGGGCACCCGTTATGAAATAGATGCTAGTAAATGGAATGGGTACGTACCCATTTGAAAACAGGTACTCATTTTTGAAAAGTATATATATTTTTTTAAAAATAGGCATGTGGCTTCATTTTAACAGCCATAGGCCGTGAAACAGTAGGAGAGGAGATACCAAGAATGGGTACCCACATCACCTGACCCCACCGCCTACCTCCAAAACCTCCTCACCTCCTCTAGATCGGCTATCAGCTATCCCAAGTTGGTTGCCCATAATTTTCTATTGTTTTTCATTGTTTTTTGTTTTGTTTTTATTGCTTTTTATTATTTTTCACAATCTTAAATTATAAATGTTAAACCCTAAACTAAAAACACTAAACCCTAATTCATAAACCGTAAACCCTAATTCATAAACACTAAACCCTATTTCATAAACTAACTAGGTCTTATAGAACTTCTAGGGTTTCTTTTATATAAGCTTAACAATAAATCTTTAGCAATGATATTTCAAAATCATTTGAAATTTCTATATAGACCTCAAGAACTACATATACACTATAGCCATGTTCTTAGTCTTCATGGATTTCAATGTTCATGATGAGTCACATAGTCCTAAAACCATTTGTAAAACTCTTTTCATGAGGGCTTAGAACATACAAACACCTTCTATATATTAAATTTGATGGACACTTGTATAAGAATATAAAATTTAGACAATTGTCATAGGTTAGTCCTATGGGTTAAAGAGTCAGAGAGCTATGAGAATGCCCACATTCATATGATATAAGGTATAATAGAAACTTATCAAGTTTTAAGGATTGTCATACCTACCACTAAGAATGTCAAAGTTACCCTAGGAAAACAACTAACTCATATCACTTCATAACATTTTATCAAGTTTAAGGATTGTCATAACAACCACTAAGAATGTCAAATTTACCCTAGGAAAACAACTAACTCATGTCACTTGATAACCTAGAGGGTTGTTATCTAAGGTCAATTAGGATCACTTAACAAATGTCAAGACCCAAATCATCTAATAGGATTGTCATTAGGATGGGGAACAAAGAAGATAGTCATAACATGATAAGGTAGTTACCAAGGTCCTAACAAAGTTCATTGCACCATAATCTAAATCTTAACACTGCCTCAACATTTATATGACTTAGAAGGACTGTCACATCTAGCAAATCTAATCTCTTGTCCTTGCTATGGACTATTATGCATGATCATCCAAAGTGGTTGTCACTAGAAGAACAGGACCATAGGACTACCACAATAAGGATATAGTTGTGTTACTCACAACAAGAGAGGACAATCATCCAAAACTAAGAAGAGAAGAAAATTAACAATTAAGAGACTATCATTAACGGTTGTCATGAGCATGTTAATGGACAATTAGTTTTCATATTAGTCATAACACTATCCTATTATTTACACAAAAGAAGATATAGCAATGAGAGGATAGTCATTGGAAAACCTATCTCAGTCCTAGAGTCAAGCACAGTCCCATCACACCACTAGATCTACCCCTTCCAAGGGACAAGCATTTCAACCATACAATCGAAAGAAAATGATATGTATCCTACAAACACAATCATTTGGTCATGTTGTAATCCTCTCTCCAAACTATGCAGGATCAGAATGGTGTTTGGATGACCTCCACTTGGTGTCTGGTAGGTGAAATCAGCAGGTGAGACTACTCCTTAGACAGTGCAAGACGACTGAACGGATCTCACCCATTCATTTTATTCCTTGTTTTTCTCACTCTTTCACCATTTCTTCACATGCGTTGTTCTCCTTCCAGCTATTTTTTTGGTGGGTACTCTCCTGAGGTGCCAAAATGGCTAGAAATGTTGTCTCGTGCCATAAAAAAATCACGCTAGAAAATTTTCTAAACTCGTCGGTTGTTCTCACGCCGGGGAAAATACCGTGTCAGAAAAATAAATATAGGGAATGTAATTTTTTGGTATGTGTTTTGGAACACAAAAGAGAGTGATATATTTTGCAAAGCCCCATTAAGAATGTTTTGGGAATTTTGTACTGCAGTATTGTTTTGGTACATTCTCCTTATTAAAAACTCCCTTAATATTATCACCTAAAATTTTGAATTTGGATTAGTTACTTTCCACCTACATTAAATGTTATCAATAACTATGTAATAGAACTAATAGCATTTAAAATCATTTTAGACGTGCAAATGATGATTAATTATCACCTTTGCAATTAGAAGTGTTTATGTTGACACTAGAGTTTGCAACACTCATAGCCTTATAGCAACTAAAAAGGTTTCACAAAACAAAGAGAACTAGAGACAACTAAAATCATTATCATAAATAAAACATAAATTAAAATAAAGTAAAAACATTAATATATCATCACCATGAATGGTCATGTCCTTTGTGAGAACTCCAATTCCTTTTGAGAGATGAGTATCACAATTCATTGAAGTCTTGATTGTATTTCCATGAATTTGGGTTTCTACTAATAATTTATGATTCGAAGTCTAAAAATATGAGAAATAATGAATTGTATCATTGGCTTTCATTTTATTCACCAAATGAAAATCTTACAAATTACAAACAAGAAAAGGTTCAATAAAAGATACACTTGCAAATTATAGGGTATTTTCTATGCTACAGCACGCACAAAACCAAAAGGTCAACATGTATACCTCGTGTCCCCAAGTTGATCTAATAAAGTAGTGATAGATACTAACTCTTCGAAATCCAATCCAAAAGCATAAAGAAATCTTGCTTCACCAAAACTAAAGAAATACGTCAGCCTTGGCAATTCAGATAAAGACAAGAGGAATGAAAGAGCCTCTAAAGTGAAGTGAAATGAAGCAACCATTGCCTTGAAGTTGTCATAGAACTTAGTTTTTACATTTTATTGCTTCACAATTTCCCGAGGAGACTTTTTCTCTCCTTTCTATCATTTTAGACCTATATTTACATGGGTCTAAGATAGTGTCTAGATTATCAATCCAAATGCACAAACCACAATGTTGAATATTTTCAGATAAGACACTCTAGTTCTTGCAAATAGATAAAATGCTTATCACCATACATTCTTGTGTTCCAACCTAACCTATTATACCTACAAAAATCTCTATATCAAAAAACACACAAAAAAAAAATGTTATGCTAATCAACAAATGCAACTCAAGTGAGATGAATCACGAGCAATATCAAAGGGAAACAATTGTAAGCAATTGTAAAGGTGACTGGTTCCTAAATATTGATACAATTTACACTTGGATTGAATCCAAAGGGGATTATATAAAATCAAATATTAGAGATAATTTTCATTAGTTGGAAAATCATCAAAACATGTATTACATAGATAATGTAACAATGATTAAAAAAAATCCAATCAATCCATGCGAGCTTCAACAAATTGGCTCAAAACTTTTACTGAAATTTTAAATTTAAAGGAAGTTTATACATAATGTTTACTGATTGGGCTATTGATTTGGGACAAAGATTACCAAAACAATCCCTATTTAGGGATGAAGAGACCCTAAACTTTCCCGTGGCCAGAACCCATATTGAAGTTGTAGGTTAAGATTCTTTAAGAACTGAATTGAGCATAGAGTGGTATGCCATCTACTTAATATTTTGAAACTGTAGGCTTAGGGCTCAAATGCTAACCCGTGCTTATAATGACACCCAAATCCAAAGGTTGGGGTTAAATTCTCCAGCAAGGGATCCAACCAACTTAGGGCTCAAACACAAACCCACTAACTGTGTCAACCATCGTCTCGGAAAACAAACAAAAGAAAACACAAACACAGCTGCAAAGCAAACAGTAGACAGAACTACAATGTTCTATATGATATCAATATTTGCCAGGATAAATTTTTGAACCTTGGTAGGAATGTGCTAGATGATTAAAACTTTAACAGTCACAATTACGTAATTGGCTATTTATAAAATATGGGTGATAATAACACCCATCTGACATTGTCATATACAGAAGATGGCTCTAAGAAGTCCACCAAAATTCCTGCAGTCCTAGACTACATACAAAACAAGCACCGTGTTAATACATGTTGCATGCATTGCAGTCAAAATTGAATACCTTCATCTTTCATGATCCAAATATTACCTGTGATAGAGAGACCAACAACATAACCAAATCATACAACACAGGGACCTCCAGAGGTTCATCCAAGTTGGCTATCAATATCAACTACTGAAAATCTGATTCAGTCACAGTAAAATATACTTGATAGGAACATTGTTGTAATGTGGGTGTGCGATGCATATACAAAAACGAGGAAAGGCAAAGAACCCACGTCTCCAACCTCCCTTCCATGGAGGGTCAGAAAATTTAGTGCAAGTGACCACATTTTTAGCTAGTCTTAAAATATAGAAATTTAAGCAAATTTTCTGACAAAACAAAACCTGATCTAACAAGATTGAAATGTCGGACGCATGAGTTTGAGATTGAGACATATTCCACCGCATGAGCGTGAAGGTCATTTGTTGAAGGCATTGCTCTCATTAAAGGGCAACGAAGGAATAGGAGCAGCGTGGGGCCGTGGATATGTCGTGTTTCAAAACCGTAACGCCATCGATCTGCAGCCTCCATTTCTGCTACGACATTCGCGGCCATTCTGTTTGTTGCAGATGATGGCGAAACACTTTCAAAACACTGACATATCCACCGCACTCCGCTGCTTGTAAAAATGTTTGGCCCTGCAATAGGTATAACATCAAGTTTGCAACGATAGCTTTTCCACTCGCTCATCACGCACAAAACCTAACCCTAACCTCCACATATATATATACACACGTGGACACACTTAATAAATTTGTATTTTTTTATTTGTTTTGGTTTTCTATGCGATATATGTATACATATAATATAATTAATATTGTATCATACATCTACATACTTTTTTGTTGTGTATTTGTTTATTTTTCTGTTTGTTGTTTTCTTTTCTTTTTGTAGGGTGCACTCCTCTCACACACATATGTATATCTATATATATTTATGTATTGGTTCTTTATAGACTTAATACTTATATTAATAAATAGTAGTATAGGTGTGTATTTTTAGTTTCTGCCAAAGAAACTATAGGTGAGGCCTGTTCCTAACTAGGTATTAATAATTCTTGAGAACTAAATATATTTTTCTATTTAAAAAATATTTACCTATTGCTATTGTATAGATGCAAATATTTTAACAAAACATATTTGAAAAATTATTTTTATTCAATCTAATTGGCAGAAAACTTTCACCCGATAAGGGCAATTATTGCGGATCATCAACGTTTAAATTATAAAGTTTTGTATGAATACTGGAAATAATTTCATGCATTGCTTTCATTTTCTCAAAAATTGTGCAAATATAACATATGCGTTAAACTCCTTAGGCAACCATTCTTCATATTTTTTTATGTTCTTGATACCCAAACATTGCAGAATCTAAGGCCATGACTATTTTCAAATGAATTTGTTTTGTTTATAGGCTGCTATTCCACTTGAAGTTGTGCAAATATTGTTGGCAAAAAAGTCAGCGTCCCCCTTCGGGATTCGTGACATGGCTTAACCGCCTCCCGTTGGTCTTTATCTGGGATGGTAGCGGTTTCCTAAGAGGTGCGCCTTTTGGGAGAAACGGCCAGCTCAACTCCCTACAAGTGGTATCAGAGCCGGGTCACGGGTTCGAATCCCCTCGGGTAACGCTGAGGGGGGGATTGTTGGCAAAATAGTCAGCATCCCCCTTTGAGATTCGAGGTGCGTCTTTTGGGAGAAATGGCTAGCTCAACTCCCTACAAACGTGAATATAACATTCTTCAGAAGGGGCTCTAACTTGTTTATCGGGCTTCATGCCTATAATACTTATTTTTTCTTCTATTTTACTTAATGGAATTCTAATTCTAGCTATCCTTCCATGCATAGAAGGATTTTCTTTTCATGTTTCCTTTAGATTCTAATGGGATGAGAATATTATTTTTTGGCCTCTGCCTATGTTTCTACCAAACTTTGTATGTATCATATTGTTTTCTGGAAACACATTTCTTATTGGTGTTTATTCCATTTCTAAAGCTTTTTCTGGATGTTTTCTCTAGCTCTGAGATGAGCTAAAAGGAACTATTACCATTAACAAAACTGATAATATACACATCATTTTGTTTTATGGATATCTTTATATTTTTTTAATTTTCTCCGACACTCAATAGTAATTCAAGTTGGCTTTTTGCTATTCTTGTTGAATGCAAAAATCTAGTAAGCCAAGCTAGCAACTCTATTTGCAGAAATGGTCTATATTTTGAAGCTATTTTATCATTCTACTATTTCTTTTAGAGGCATTTTTAAAAAGATCGTGAAATTTCTATTAGTTAAATCTAAGCCAAGTATTTTTTGACATTTATTTAAAAATTTACCCTAACGTAACTATTGTTAATATGTCCATAAAATGTACAACCTTTTAAAATTTATTTAAAATTAGGTTTTTCTTTTACCCTAACCTATAATGCACAATCTAAATAGCTAATATTTTCACATTTACTTTAAACTTAAGTTTTACCCTGTAATGCACAAACTGAATAGCTAATTTATTCAAATTTCTTTTCGAGTTACATCTTTAAACCTAGTAACATAAATATGGTTGAATTATGAATAAAATGCAAAATTGAAACCACTATCTATTTCACATTTACTTTAAAATTTTACCCTAAGGCCCATATTTCTAAATTGCCAATAAAATGAACAAATTGTAGAGATGATATTTTAACATTTACCTTTAAATTTTTGTTCTAAATTTTTATCTTCCAAGTAAATATTATTAAATTATCCATAAAATGCAAAATCTAAACCACTATGTATTTCTCATTTACTTTAAAATTTTACCTTACTATAAATATTCCCAGATTTTCATCAATAAAATTTTACCCAAATATAAATATTTCAAAAATTTCAATAAAATACACAAACTAAATAGATAATCTTTTCACATTTACTTTTAATTATAATTTTAATCCCAAAAAATAAATTTAATTAAATTATTAACAAAATGCAGAACCTAAACCACTGTTTTTTTAATTATCTATAAAATGTACAACCTGAACATCTGATCTTTAAGCTTTACTTTAAAATTACAGTTTTATCCCTAACATAAAAACATGTTAAACTTTTTTCATATTTTCTTTTTCATCTTACCCTAACACAAATATTGTTAAATTAACCATAAAATGCACAATCTAAACATATTTATTGAAAAATTTCCAAAACTACAATTTGAGTCATTTTGTGAAAATTATGGTATTAAGGTGCAAAGAACAGTTCCTTATACTCTTCAACAAAATGGGGGGGATGAACAAATGAATAGAACTATTTTAGAAATGGGGTTTGGTTGTTTCTTATGCTGCATATATTTTTTCTTGTGAATTGTGAAATGGGGTCTTTGGGGGTAGCCTTGTCGGAGGAAAAAGAAAATGATACTGTAAATTTTCCTCTGGTGGGTGTGCAGGATGGTCAATTGGCTATGGAGTTATCCTCCTGGTTACCGATTGTTTTAGAATCAAATGAGGCTTTAGTTATGAAAGATGTGGGTGCTCTAGCTGATCCAACTCCTTCACAGGTGAAGGAGGCTTTGGATGTAGGTGTTACATTGTAAAATGTCCCCCTAGGACTTTTACCTCCTAAGTTTAGTTCCCAGGTCCTTTAGATTTAATCATGCATGTTCATTTTAACTCCCGATGCAAAATCCCTGGAAACCCATGTCAAATGGGGCTAAGGGGACATTGTTGAACTTGATTTTGCTTGAAAATGGGGCCTAGGGCTTGGGTACTCATGGCCCAGCCCTGCCTTATTTGGTTGGGACCTAAATTTTAAATGTCGGTTATGTGATCGTTAAAAGGTTTCGTTGCCGACATCGTAAGTTTGAATTATGAAATCTATAGAGAGAATGCATATATAAGCATGTTTAGGGTTTCATTTGCAAACTAGAAGCTGATTATGAACTTTTGGTGAACTTATGATTTTAGAGAATTCAAATCATTCATTGTTGCAGAGCATACTTGTCTTGTTATTGTGTTTGTTATGCGGATTTGGCTTCATCTTCTCATGTGTTGAAGGATTTTCATCTATATGCGAGCTACACCTCTGAGGTTATATCTATTTGTGTTAAATCAATCATTTATCAATTTGTTTTTTCGTCTATCTCGTAGGGATACACAATCTTTATGCCATTCTGGGGCTTGACTGAGGCAACCTCCTAAACACCACAACCCCCAACCCCATTCCTTATGATTGCAGCTAACAAGTGTCATATTTTTTGGAGTGGAGTTGCAAGAGGCTGTGACAGAGTGTGGAGATTCTGTATCAGAAGGAAAAAGCAATGCCTAGGCTTAGGCACCTACCCTGAAGCCCTCCAAATTTGTAGACCTAAAAACCTCTGCGACAGTGGTGAAGAGTAGCGAACATTTTCTAGAAATCCTTGAAGAAGTCGCCACCTTGGGCTTGGGCACCTACTCTTTAGACCCCGACTTTTCCAAATCTTGAATATCAAAACCTAATATGTATCTACTCTGAATATTACATCTCTATGTGCGAGCATTTGTTGGGATTCATCCATTTATTTATGATTTTACATAATTAGGGTTTTAAGCATAATCGAGCATTAAATTAATACATTAATCAACAATTTCTTAATTTCCCTATCATTACAAGTGACAACCAACCTGTAGGTGAATCCTCTTGCAAAATTTGTGATTCAACTTAGTTAAATGTCCTTGAATGTTAGTGGTGAAAGGAGGATATAATCAAACAATCAATCAATCCCATCTTCCCTCTTTTCTTACTAAACATTTTGGTGAACCTATGTTTTCTGAGCATTGCATCTTGTTGACTATTATACATTAGACTTGCATTCATACATATTGTTTTACATCATTTTACATCTATAGATCTTGAAAATTTTTGAAAAAAAAAATCATTCTAAGGCTCGCATTAGGTCATAATTTGCATTAATTTCATTACATTTCATCAAATCTCTAATTTTTACATCAAATATGATATAAATTATATAAATTCATAATACTACAATCTTTGCATTGCATTTTCATGTTAAAATTGCTAGGGTTTGATTGAAATTTTGTATTTTTCTCATAACCTAGTGATTTCAAAAACTAGGGTTTGTACCTAAAATCTTGTTTCAAATTTTACTACTCGTATTAGGCACTCATTCAAATCTAATTTTGTTTGTAGTGTTGCATTCTTGTGTGTTTTTGCATTCATATCTCAAAAATTTGCACTTACATTTAGCTAATTTCAACAAAAACGAGCATTTTCACTCAATCATCCTTAAAATTACACTTGCATTGAGCATTGTAGGACTTTAAAATCATTTTCAGATCTGAGCTGAGTTTTTTTGCATAAGCCTCCTCTTAATAATAGTGTAGGAAATTGTTCTTCTACCTTATCTTCCTTATAGGATTTATGGGTCTAATAAATTCAATTGCCCATTTGTGAAAAGGTGTTTGTACTAATATAGGAAATGGTGGCATATCATCTAATGTGGTGGGACTTCCTATCCTCTAAGACACATCACCCATCCTCACATATTAACTTGTCATCCTTGAACAATGTGGGCCACCATAATCCTGCCAACATCACTTTATTGTTGTTCGCTCATTGGAGTTATGCCCTTCTAATATCCCCTCACGGGCATATCTTAAGATGTTTTCCCATTCATGTTGAAGCACTACTCTCCTTATAATATCACCTCTTCCTATAATATGTAATTCTCCTTCAATTAAGATGTATGATAGTGACCACTGCAATAGTTTATTCCTTTCATTTTTGGAGATGATCTCTAGGAATTGGCCTATGGATAGTAACTGTGCTACTTCAGTGAGCTCCTCTAGTACTACATTTACTCTAAATAAATTTAAGCTACTCAATTCATCATCAAACTTCTAAAAGAGTAACACCATCTACAAATTTTACCTGTATCACTAGCGTATTCATCAAGTATTTTAATTGCTTGTGGTTGGTAAAGAAATTTTTTAGTGCATAAACCTTTGTTAGAGCCTTTGTTGTTGCATAATTCATTAAGAAACACTAGAGTTGGAGCCTTTGTTATCTAATTTTTAAGTGTATCAAATTCCTCCTAGAGTTGTTCTATCCATTGAAATGTTTTATAGTTTTCTGACTATTCAAGAGGTGGTAGATTCAAAATTATTTCTACCTTCAATGGGTCTACCATCAAGCCTTGCCTACATATAACGTGACCATGAAATGTTCTAAATGGTATCACAAATAAACATTTCTTAAGATTGGATGAGATTTAAAAGCTTTTGTATCTTTCTAGCATCGTGTGGAGTACTTGTACGTGATCTTTAATCAGTCTGTACTAAATACTACAAGTGCATTTTTCAAGCCAAATGGCATCACCTTGTACATAAAAGACCTCCATTTGGTTACAAATGTTGTTTTAGGTTGATCTTCTTCTTGAAGCCATTGGTGAACGATTAGAGTTCCCTACTAGCTATAAAACTAAGACTTCCTCTGTGAACAAACTACGGAAGGGATCATGGATGCAAGCCTTATTTAAATCCCTAAAGTCAATGCAAATCCTCATCTCGCTTTTTTCTTATATTGCACAACCATAGGGCCAATCCTTTAGCATCTCCTATCCACTTGATTATATCAGTTGCCAACATATCATCCAAGTTTGCTTTGACTCTTGTCTTCATGTTAGGGTTTAATATATATGTTCTTTTCCTCTTTGGTTTTGTACCTTCTTTTAATTGAATTTTCATCATTCTAGATCCCTCCTTAATGCCTCTACGATTAGTAAATGCGTGGGGAAATATTTCTTCATATTTCTATCAATATTTCCAAAATTTGCATGACTTGTCTCTCTTCAATTGCTACCTTGAGTATTTTCACATACTGAAGGAAAAACAAGATTTCATTCACAGAGGCTTGAAGGATACCAAAGGTACTTAAGGTTAAACTTTCTCTTGATGCCAAGGTTGATGATTCTATTTATTATGAGGATGTTTGATGCGGAAGATTTAGTTGAAATCTCTCCTCTTGCTAAGTTCGATAAATGTAATAAGTGCAAATGTGATCATGGGGATTCAATAGGCCCTGTGTAATTTTCCCTACCACCTTGTTGTTTTCAATATTGGATGATGCTCTTGTGATTTCTATGATGGTAGGGTCATCATCCAATGGTGGAAAATCCACCAGTAGTGTGATATGTTGTCCAAGGGATCTCTTGAGGTGAGACACGTGGGCAAAATTATGAATCCTACTGTATTCTGGTAATTCCAGTTCTCAGATGCAACTTCACCAACTCTCCTCAAGATCTTGTAAGGGAAATCAAAGCGTTGTTTTAGATTTTAAATTCCACTATTTTTGATGGGGGTTTTCCTATAAGGTTTACAATCTTAGAGGAAGGTCATATCTCCCACTTTAAATGACCTCTGTATGCGGTTTTGATTTATATATATTTTTTGTTGATTCTGAGATTGTTGGAGGTGTTCTTTGAGTGATCTCAATATGTCATAATTATACCTCACTAAGTCACTATCTATTGACACCGGGATATCTATGAATATTGAATAAGTAAAGGTTAATGCATCATAACCATAAAATACAATGGATAGAGACATAGCGATGGACATGTGGTGGGTAGTGTTGTATCATAGTTTCTCAAGTAGCCTTCAACCTAATTATTCACTATTTCTACTTGTCCGTCTATTTGTGGATGTTAGCTTGTGGAAAGAATGAGTTTTATCTCGGCCAAATAAAATAATTCTTACAAAAAGGATCTAAACAATCTACTATCTTTATCACTAATGATATTTTTATGTAATCCATTGGCCTAAACACTTCTCTGAATAAGAAATCTACTACCTAATGTGCTTTGAAATATGAAGGAATGAAAAAGAAGTGTGCATACATAGTTAGCCCCTCCATAAAGTGATTGAGAACATCCTTCTTTAGGCCCTTCCATGGAAACCTTTCCCTAATTTTCCTATAGGTCTTGTATAATCTTATGTGATTTTCTAACTATGCATCATGAAAAACCCTTAAAATCTTCTCCTTCATTCAGGATTCAAGAACTAGGAAGATTCTATTTGTATAGAGAATGAGATCATATGCTACTACAAATAAATCTTGTCTCACATCCCCATCTAAGAGATCAGTAGAAAATGTATATTTAACTTATTCTGCCATAATAGAGATCTTCCAATTAGTAGAACTAGTAGTAGAAATAGAGTAGGCTTCCTAGAAAGAGCATGAGCAAAGTTATGTGTTTTTTTTCCTTTCATGTACAATGTGGTTTAGGAAAGGGCCATGCTATGGGGTCTCAGGACAACTTTGAAATAGAATTGGAAGCATCTCAGAGTGGAGAGAGATTATGAGATCATTATTAATTATACGAAGAAGGAAAGTTACATCTCATGTATGTTGTATACTCTTCTTTTAGAGGCTAAGGAACTAGTGAAAAGATTTTAAGATATCTCTTTTGATCATATTAGAAGAGAAGAAAGGGGAACTCAATAGTAGATTTGGTAGCCAATCAAGGAGTAAATTAGAGGATAACCCATGGTAAGACCCATAAGACCTAGAAGGAAAAGTTTCCAAATAAGACCCTTGGACTTGTTATGGAGTAAAAAGTGTCCACATGTCTTTTTACCTCCTTGTTTGGCTCCTAGGTCCCTTAATTGCATTATATCTTCAAAACATTTCTTCCGATGCAGAATTGCCCGACACCAAGATGGAATTTGAATGTGGGCCACTTGATTTAGCTTATCCTAGACATAAACAGGACTAAAGGACCTGGGTGGTACTGCCCAAGTCCCTCCCTTTAGGTTGGATCAAATTCAAATTTACTGGTGTGAGCCTTAGGCATAATTTAATAAAAACCACCTGAAATAACATAAAATAAAATATTAAAATAAAATATATATATATATATATATATATATATATATATATATTCTATACATTTAGTTCTCCTCAATTTTTTTCCAGCTTCTTATGTTAAATTGAAGACCAAATTCCTTGTATTAAACTTAATAAACTAACATTGGGGGTGATTTTGTTGAAAAATTATTGCTCAAACCAAGAGCTGATGTTAAAGAGTTACGCCTAGTATGTAATATAAGGAACCCTAAAGTCAATAATATCATACAGACGAACACTCATTTTCATTTTTTATTTATGCCTGCAAAAATATCATACATGACGTCCCTCCATTGATGCATTAAATACTGCTCCTTCAATGCGCTGCTCTTTATTTTCTTGACTTTTGTATTCATTTTTTTATCCCTTTATTTTGCACTCTTATTATTTTTTATTGCTTCTTGTAGAGTAATGATCTTCTTGATATTTTTGTCCAAGAAAGATAAGGGGCTGAGCACCACCAAGGGTTTTCAATGTTTAGTTAGACTTCCCTTTTGCTCAAAAGGAATGGGGAAGGTCTACATGCAAGCTTCTATTAGGTATTTTAGGTTTGAGTACTTACTTTTTTAAAACTCAACATTTTGGTTCACTAAGACTGGGATTAGTATAAAGCTAAGAGCTTGGCTTCAATTTAAACTTATTGGTAAATTTCAAGAGGAATGATTGGCGATAAAGATGATCATAAAGAATCTTAAAGGGTCAACCTATATCTAAGCAACCTTAGACTCCTTAGATAAAAATCAAAAAGAGCATGTCACTCACTAATGCATGGTGGAACAAAATGAAGAATGCAAATTTTGTTTTTTCTTTATTCAAATTTTGTACTTTTTTATAGATTTTTTGGATTTTGACATTTTATGATTTTATGGAGTTTCTAGATACTTAAGTCTTCACCTTCCATTGTGCATAAGAGGTAAGCATCATTTTTTACATCTTCCTTAACTGCGTGTGGACTTATATAATTTGGTCTAAACTTCACTTGGAAGTATTTGCAAGGACACACAAAGACTTGGTATAAAAATGTCTTTGAACTCAGTGAGAAGTTTTGTGCACTCATATATTTCATTGTTTGATAATTTGCCCCTAGCCTTGTCATTTTTTGTTCTTGCAAAGTTTCATCAGTTTTGAAATTTTGTGGGGCAATTTGAATTGATGATGACATTTAATCATCTTCTATTCACATTTTCCATATGTGGGGTTGGTCATATTGCCACACGATTCTCTTTACCTGCATGTGGACTTTACTATTCCATGGATTTCATATTTCACCAACCATATGTATGCCTTGGCTATGGCGACCACCAAGGGTTGCACATCGGCACCCCACCTAGTCGGCACCAAGTTGAAGTAAACAAAGTGAGGCAAAGTTGTGGAAGTTTGGATGCTTAATAATCGTATACCAATGCATCAAGAGATTTGTCCATGTCACCAATATTATATTTTTTATCTTTATTTCCATTTCTTAACACAAACTAACTTCGTGTTGTCATAAATATATGCCTTTCAAACAAGAGCAAGCATGCCTTTATGATATAATTCCAATAATTTTTTATTCTAATGTGTAGGAACAAAAAAAAAACAAGAAAAAACTCATTGGAGGCTCATTTGGCAGAAGCAAAGGAAATTGGGGATCACATTCCAAATAAAATTTAAGTTGTTACAAAACATGTTTTCAATTGATTATAAACAAATATGTAAAACAAGCATTTTATATGCATTTCAAAACTATATTTCAAAATTTTAAATTAAATAGCACTTTGGGACATTTGTTTCTTACAATTATTAAAATAATATAACAAATAAAAGTAATACTATAAAAATAATATTCTATACACCAAAAATAAATAAAAAATTAATGCACGTATTTTAAATATTACTTTATAAAATAAAAATAATGTATCTTCTATGCACAAATTGAATTATACTATGTAACATTGTAATTGCATATAATATTCTATTGGCCTAACCCTTGCACCTTCAATTGGTTGAGTCAAACAATTTTCTTATGACAATTATCCATTCAAAGGTGCCCTTAAAATACTATGACATATCTTAGTATAAGTAAAATTATATATAAACCAAATATAAAATTTGACAGTTTGTCCAAAATCTCTCCTTTCATGTGATACATCTTTTTAAAATGTTGATTGTAATTTACAGAAAAAATGCCTTAATAGAACCATACGACCATCAAATTTAAGCCTTGGGCCTAACAATTGCACCTCCTTTGGTTGCAAGTGCTAGTAATACTATTATTGATATATGGTTAGGACTAAGAAGTAGGATTTCATGTACTCTGTCATTTCTTTTTTAAGGGATTACTCCAACTGTGGTGAGTTTCTATTTTAATATTGGAAAAAATCTAATTTGAGAGTGCTTCTGGATTCAACTATGTATGTTTTTGTTTCAACGTTTTGAATCATACTCAATGATCCGTCATCAGGAAGAGGAGAGTTGAAGATTAGATGGTAGAATTGAGCTTTATAAAGCAGTTAGAGTAAGAAATGAATGAAAAATGAAGGGCATGAGGTGAGGAGAGAAAAATAAAAATAAAACAAAAAACAAGAGAGGAGAAAGATACGAGAAAATTAGTGATAAAACCAGGGCATTGGAGCAACCATACAAACACACAAACCAACAAAAGCTAAAATTTTAAAATTACTAATACTAATACAAGTACAAATATATAAATACATACAGAAGCACATGTAAATGCATATAAGAAAATATTTAATTTAAACCTATAAATACATATATCCCCACACCCCAAGTATAATATACTATATTAAAAAGACAAATAAATGGAAAAAATACAAACAACTAAATAAAACAAACCTTTAGTAGGCATGAGTTTTCCACAATCCATGAATTAAGTATAGAGAGTGCTTTTGGATTAAAATGTGTATGCTTTTGCAAAACAAACCTTTGTAAAACAATTAAAGTCAAGACCTAAATATACATAAAATAATAAGGGAAGAGGAAAAAAGGCGCAAACACATTTATATACATGAACAACCAAATGTATAAAATTTGCAAACAAGTGAAAGAAGCAAACAAGAAAACAAAAAGATAAGACCCCTATCTACTGCATTAGGCAAAACCAAACCTATAAAAAGGAGAACGCCACGACTAAGAATGAAAATTTTAATCCGGCATAAACAAAAAATGCCCACACACATATTAACCTAAACATAACAACAAAAATAAATCAGATGATATATAATACAAATAGAAAAATAAACAAATACACAACAAAAATGTATATAGATATATGATACAATATTAATTATATTATATGTATAAATATATTGTATAGAAAACCAAAACAAATAAAAATATACAAAGTGTAGGTATATATATATAAATTTATGTATGAAGTGTATACAAATACCTATACCTATATATAAATGTAAGTAACGGTGTGTATATATATATGTGTGGAGGTTAGGGTTAGGTTTTGTGCGTGATGAGCGAGTGAAGAAGAGGAAGGAGGTGAGGGTGGCAAAGGGAAGGTTAGGGTTAGGTTTTGATGGCAGAGGGAAAAGCTATCGTTGCAAGCTTGACGTTATACCTATTGCAGGGCCAAACATTTTTACAAACAGCGGAGTGCGGTGGATATGTCAGTGTTTCGAAAGTGTTACGCCATCATCTGCAACAAACAGAATGGCCGCGAATGTCGTAGCAGAAATGGAGGCTGCAGATCGATGGCGTTACGCTTTTGAAACAGGACATATCCACGGCCCCACGCTGCTCCTATTCCTTCGTTGCCCTTTAATGAGAGCAATGCCTTCAACAAATGACCTTCACGCTCATGCGGTGGAATATGTCTCAATCTCAAATTGATGCGTCCAACACTTCAATCTTGTTAAATCAGGTTTTGTTTTGTCAGAAAATTTGCTTAAATTTCTATATTTTAAGACTAGCTGAAAATGTGGTCACTTGCACTAAATTTTCTGACCCTCCATGGAAGGTATGTTGGAGAGGTGGGTTCTTTGCCTTTTTTCGTTTTTGTATATGCATCACACACCCACATTACAACAATGTTCCTATCTAGTATGTTTTACTGTGACTGAATCAGATTTTCAGTTGTTAATATTGATAGCAAACTTGGATGAACCTCTGGAGATCCCTGTGTTGTATGATTGGGTTATGTTGTTGGTCTCTATCACAGGTGATATTTGGATCATGAAAGGTGAAGGTATTCAATTTAGACACCAATGCATGCAACATGTATTAACACAGTGCTTGTTTTGTATGTAGTCCAGGACTGCAGGAATTTTGGTGGACTTCTTAGAGCCATTTTCTGTATATGACAATGTCAGATGGGTGTTATTATCACCCACATTTTATAAATAGCCAATTACGTAATTGTAACTGTTAAAGTTTTAATCATCTAGCACATTCCTACAAAGGTTCAAAAATTTATCCTGGCAAATATTGGTATCATATCAAACATTGTAGTTCTGTCTACTGTTTGCTTTGCAGCTGTGTTTGTGTTTTCTTTTGTTTGTTTTCTGAGACAATGGTTGACACAGTTAGTGGGTTTGTGTTTGAGCCCTAAGTTGGTTGGATCCCTTGCTGGAGAATTTAGCCCCAACCTTTGGACTTGGGTGTCATTATAAGCACGCGTTAGCATTTGAGCCCTAAGCCTACATGTTTTGGTAATCTTTGTCCCAAATCAATAGTCCAATCAGTAAACATTATGTATAAACTTCCTCTAGATTTAAAATTTTAGTAAAAGTTCTTAGCCAATTTGTTGCAAGTTTGCATGGATTCATTGGAATTTTTTAATCATTGTTATCTTATCTATGTAATATATGTTTTGATGATTTTCCAACTAATGAAAAATATGTCTAATATGGGATTTTATATAATCCTCTTTGGATTTAATCCAATTGTAAATTGTACTCAATATTTAGGAACCAGTTACCTTTACAATTGCTTACAATTGTTTCCTTTTGACATTGCTGGTGATTCATCTCACTTGAGTTGCCTTTGTTGACTAGCATAACATTTTTTTGTGTGTGTATTTTGATATAGAAATTTTTGTGGGTATGATAGGTTAGGTTGGAACAAAAGAATGTATGGTGCTAAGCATTTTATCTATTTGCAAGAACTAAAGTGTCTTATCTGAAAATATTCAACATTGTGGTTTGTGCATTTGGATGGATAATCTAGATACTATCTTAGACCTATGTAAATATAGGTCTAAAATGGTAGAAAGGAGAGAAAAAGTCTCCTCGTGAGATTTTGAAGCAATAAAATGTAAAAAGTAAGTTCTATGACAACATCAAGACAATGGTTGCTTCATTTCACTTCACTTCACAGGCTCTTTCATTCCTCGTCTATCCAAATTGCCAAGGCTGACATATTTCTTTAGTTTTGGTGAAGTAAGATTTCTTTATGCTTTTGGATTGGATTTTGAAGAGTTAGTATCTATCACTACTTTATTAGATCAACTTGGTGACACGAGGTACACATGTTGACCTTTTGATCTTGTGCATGTTGTAGCATAGAAAATACCTTATAATTTACAAGTGTATCTTTTTATTGAACCTTTTCTTGTTTGTAATTTGTAAGATTTTCATTTGGTGAATAAAATGAAAGCCAATGATACCATTCATTATTTCTCATATTTTTAGACTTCAAATCATAAATTATTAGTAGAAACCCAAATTCATGGAAATGCAATCAAGACTTCAATGAAACCATAGCCAACCCCCACTCAATCACACCCTCCTAGGCCTCTAGAAACCATTTCCCCAAATGACACAAACACTTGACACCATTAAAACACAATGGTCACACATCACATTCACTTTCCAATGCACATCATAAACCAAGATCTCACAAATGCAACATATGGTCTGATGCACTAATAATGGGTCTTAAAGAATGCAACATTAATTCCAATCATGGTCAATCATCCAACAAACATAAAGTGAATCTATCTCAACAATGCAGAACAATATTATTCTAACTACTAGTAGCAATTACTAATATGATCAAATGATATAAGTGTTCATGAGTATCAATATTTTAACTAATAATTCTCAAGACTTATTTTAATTTCATTTAATTAAAATAATTGCGAACAACATGCAAATGAATACAAATTAAACACAACAATTATTTACACTATTTACACTTATGTAGATTTCATTTATAATCTAAACAATTTTATAAATACTATTAAATATAACTATATAAGCAAGGCTAAAAGCCTATAATATTAGAATGCTATAAATATCTTACACTAGTTAGAATCACAAGATACAAAACCCAAAGCTACAATGAAAGAACCTTGTTCTAAGTTTAGCTTGAGAGGAAAGAAATATAGAAAAACAAAACATTCCTATAGATCTAATATCTTCATAAAATCTACCACACTTTTAACCACATGAATATGATAGGATTAGCCCAAAATGAATTTGTTGAGAAGGCTTTAGAAGCTACCAACAATGCAAAATGTGAAAGCATAGACAGGGCACATAGACTGATTGGTAGAATGCCTCAAAGAGAGTCATGTGATGGAAAGCAATGATCATAGGATATGCACAAAATGAATTTGTTGAAAAATCTCAAAAGAACCTAGTTTGAAAATATAGAGTTATTGGTTGCGCAACTAATTGTTTTAACAGAGACGAAATGGGTGAGAGGTAGACAGTCACAAAATATTCATATCTCAAAAATGACAAACTGGGTATGACTAATTTTCGGATATGATTTAGATATTCAGGTCATGCACCATATATAAAACAATTAGAAAAACTCAGTTCTTAAAATAAAGTTATGGCTAACGCAACAGATTGCTAAAACAGAGACGAAATGGGTGAGAGGTAGACAGTCACAAAATATTCATATCTCAAAAATGAGAAACTGGGTATCACTAATTTTTTGATACGATTTAGGTATTCAAGTTGTACACCATATTTAAAACAATTAGAGAAACCCAGTTTGTAAAAATAAAGTCATGGCTAACATAGTAGACTACTAAAACAGAGACAAAATGGGTGAGAGGTAGACAGTCAAAAAAATTCATATCTCAAAAATGAAAAACTGGGTATGGCTGATCTTCGGATATGATTTAGATATCCAGGTCGTACACCATATATCAAAAAATTAAAGAAACCCAGTTTGCAAAAATAAGGTTAGCGCTAACGCAATAGACCGGGTTCAGAAAATGTAGAAGAAAATTCACAAAATATTTCACTAAATCTAATGCAACAATAAATCAGTTTCATATCTCAGTCCATACTTGGAATATTGCTTCAATCACATCTTCACAAATTTCCTAGCTCGCATCCATTTTTCTCCAAGTCTGTTCTTCTGGAAACTATGGTTTATGGTGCCAAAAGAAAAATGAAAACTTCCTGAGAGAGAGAGAGAGAGAGATCCCCAAAACGTAAAACATATCCTCCATTTGAAATGCACACTCCTCCTCAAATTATGTCTTGAGATTTCAAAAATAAAGTTGAGCATGCATAACCACCCCCATAATTTCTTCTAGAAGATTCTCTTTTTTTTACTTTCTTACAATTTGCTATTTTTAACCAAACAATAATATTATTGTTTGTTGTAATGGGACCTTATGTCATCTCCGTTCAACAGTTTCCATTGGGATTAAGGCACGCTCAGACCTGTCAATTCAAGTGGAGTTGATGCCTCATACCTGCAACCTACAGCAACCAAAAAATGGTCGAACATATAGATGTATATATACTCATACAATCAAACACACCATGAAAGGAAATCACAGCATAGCAGGGTACTCACGCATAAGTAATGCGACACTGTTCCTCTCACAAACACACATCAAACAAGTAACCACATCATGCAAATAATTAGTATCTGATTGACTAGATAAGAAACATCATCAGATAATCATGTGATGCACATAATAAGATTGATCAACATAATCAATTAAGTCCGTAAAGTTGTCATAACATATTCATAACTTAAGTAAATATCAGTGTTGCAACAAAGATTATCAATAAAACATACTAACTGTCATATGAAACAACATGAGGATAATCAGGAATGTCACCAACATGAATGTAGTATCTACCAACATCATATAACATACAACATCAACTGTCTGACATATCCTAAATATTCCTATTATTTTACCTTCACTTTCATGCTCCTTAGCCAGACCACCTGCACATCCAAGGTGAGAATGGAGGGGCACTACACCCACCTTAAAGTGATCGCTCCTGCTTTCCCCGGTAGTAATCACATTTAAGGTAAGGTTGAAAACACATGAGGGAACAAGAGCTTTCGCAAAGCCCATGCCCCAAAGTGAGACATGCTTACAACTGCCGAATTATTCCCAACAATCACAATAGAAACACATCGATATCATTTGTTAAGAACCATTAATCAACAATATGCATGTATACGAATGATCACGGAGATCAAAACAAACTTCGGTTAGAGAATCTAAGCTAAAATAACAACCAAATCAATATAGAAATAAGGCAACATGTCTTTCAAACAAACTAAGGCTATACTTATGAATTCGGAACCGAGTATAGCTGTGAGGTTATACTTCAGTTATCTCATAACCGAGTGTAACTACAAGGTGAGACAAAAGCATTCCAAAGTGCATAGCAACATATTTAGAGTATTCCAAAGGTTTGTTACAACAATTTCACAACACAATACATGATCACATCATGACACAAAGTGATTCTACTAGTCAAACGTCAATAAAAACTTATCCCTCTCTTCATATATGGACTAGGTCCATTTTCTTGTTTTCTTGTTTTAGGGATGCACGATCCTTATCAGAAGTGTATATTTTTTGTCATCATCCGTTGACTAATAGAGCCACAAATACAACAGAAGAATGAAATCATGAAAAATGAGAGAGGAGACAAAAGTGACATAGGACCACAACGTGGAAGGATGCCCCCAAATCACCCTCCACAACATTATGCCCCCAAGGCACCACAAACAACAATTGCAACAAGAGAAGTGTACAAGAATAGAGAAACAAATAGAAGGAATGTCACAGCATACGCGGTCCCCTTGTATCCTTCACCTTACAAGAGTATCAAGGGTCATCCAAGGAGACCTAAACAAACATTTAACACCACACATGAGAACACAACACAACAACATATATATACCTAAGAGGAGGCCAAACTTGCGAGCATCTTGGAGAGTTGCTCCATCAAATGTGGTGGAATGGGTGAGAAATTCATACCTGCAGTCGCGTGGTGCTTGATTCACAAGATTTTGTATGTTTGAAATCTTTTGATGCCTATGGGGAGGTGAATCATTACCTTTTTCGATAGACTTTGATGACTCGTGCATTGTTCTTTTTCTTTCTTTGTTTAAGCATTCTCCTACATGGATAACTTTTTCAGGGTTATCCTTCTCCATCAAGACGTCAACAATCTTTTTATTAAGTAAAGTACTGCGGTCGAGGAGATTAGAGGAGGATGATGATTTCGTGGGATCTTTGTTAGATGCCAAGGTATCATTTGATGAATAAGTGTTTCTCTCAAAATATGCTTCTACATTTAAACAATAGGACTTGTTGATATTGTGTTAACATTAAGAGTAGGATGATGGTAAGCTTTGGTAGGCTTCAAAGGATAGTATCCAATACTAGCTGAAGAGCTATGTGTAACAACTTCTAAGGGTACTTTGATTCCTTGTTGTTTTATGCCACAACCATTACCTACGTAGCTACAATTTTTGTAAAGGATTTGAAATCCATGACCATAGAGAGACACCATCTCTTTATAAGAAGGTGAGCCCTCATATGTCTCATATTTTGTAGTGTAAATAAGAATATTGTCTTTATTTGTTACTAAAGAGACTTTAGGTTCCTTAGTATTTCCAAAGATTTTTTGGATGAGATCGAGGCAACTTTTGATGTTTCAGGGTTAGCAAGTTTATATTTCCCCATAAAGCCATGAGTAAAATCTAATGAACCCCAATCGTCACCAAGAAGTGCATTCGATGGTGATTTAGAATCTTGCACAACATTATCTATGGCAAGATGTATTTATGAATCAACTTTTAAGTTATCGAGAGGTTTCTAAATGATAGCTTATTTTTGCACCTCAGCTTGTAAAAAACTTTCCAGATTCGGGTCCACTTCAATGGTTTGAAGTTTATTTGCACAAACAAACTTTATTGATCAATGAAGGGTAGACGAAACTACCCCCATGGCATGAATCCATAGTCTACCAAGAATGATATTATATGAAAGCGCACTCGGCATGACATGGATAAGGGTAGATAATGTCATAGATCTAGCCTTTACGATTAAAGTTATGGTACCCAGTGATTGTCTACCAATGTTATCAAAGCCACGAATGTTAAGTTTATCTGATTTTATTAAAGATGTGTGAATCTTGATTTTATGTAGCAAATCAATGCCACGAACATTGAGACCCGATCCATTGTCAATCATAGTTCACTTTATCAACTTTTTATTTATTATGACAAGATTACAAGAGGGTCATATTGGTTTTGAACTTCAATTGATGGTAATTCGTGTTGTTGAAACAAAATATCTATTTTTGTTGCATGCATATAGTCTAACAGAGTTGTTACATCATTTGGCTTAACAACAGGTGGTACAATCACCTTTCGTAAAGCTTCTTGGAGCATTATGTGGTATGAAAGAGATGTTTGTATGAGTTCCCATAGAGAGATCTTAGCGGGAGTAGCACAAAGCTGCTTAACAAGGTCATAATCTCGACCAACATTACGAGTAAGACAAGGTGGTTGAGGAAGCATAGGTTGAGAAGTTGGTAAAGTGATCGAAATGTTTGACTGTTGTTTACTTTGTTTATTATTTCATGTATTGTATGTGTGAGCAACCACATTGTAGTTGGGTTGTTGTGACACATTTTGATACACTTTGATTTTGACTTGTTATATGCTTAGCGTAGTTATAAATGTAACGAAGAGGTCGAGAAGAATTCAGAAGATCTCTTATAGTGAGCACCGGTTTCATTTTTTCTTGAGGCACATGCGAGAACGCAGGTGGACAACTATTTTCGGTTTCACAGGGTGTTCTTGAGATCTTGGAACATAAATTGTGTTTACTAATCTTTGAAGGAACGGTGGTTTTGGAGTCACAGTGGAATATTCCATAGAGATAAATTCATAAAGGGCTTCATCTAGCATATCAGAATCATCACTACTAAATGACTCATCATATGCATGAAAGTTTTGTAAAAAGAGATCAAACATTGTGACATATTCTACTTTATCCAAGGCTTGAAATTCACAATGTCCAATTGTAAAAAGTATGAATTTTGGAATCAAGGATGTGAAATGATGCAAGATTACTATGAAAAATCAAATTTCATGAATGTTTGATGCAACTAATGCATGAGAATTTTTAAAACCCTAATGAAAAATTTAACCAAAATGCAAGCTTTTTGAAGGCCTAAATATGCACCTTTTTCAAAATTATGCAAGATTTTCAAATGAATATTGATAAATATGTAATAAATCAATGCAAGATCTTATTTGAATAGTCAATAAGATGTAAATGCTTGAAGCTACTTGTTCACAAAAATGTTTAGTATGAAAAAGGATAATGACAATAACTAGAATATGAACTAGATCAAACTCTTTTCAATATAACATTCAAGGAAAAGGTTGAGCCAAATCACTACCAAATGAAGGAGAACTTAGCTACTGACCTTGAACTCCTATATATTATGGATAAGATTTAACTTAGTCTTTTTCTCAAAACCCTAGGATAACAATGCATTAAAACCCTATTTTTACAAAGATTTGCTTATAATGGAGAATATACAACAGAAACCCAGAAACTGATTGCACAGGGATAATCAGGGGAATGATATAACCTATCTCCAAAAAGAAGAGGTATCAGAGGACCTCGGTGGTACCACCCATGTCTTCACTGAAGGAATTAGCCGAAGGTGCAAATTGGAAAGTTGCTTTGAATGTTGTCTTGATGCCAGATCCAAACCCAGAAAACGTAGAAGGACAAAGGCGGTTCCAACCACTTCCTTGATGAGGGAATATCCTGAAACTGTCTTCAAATCCTGAAACCTTGATCTGTATTTAGTCTTCCTATAGCTCTGTATTTTCTAAATCTCACTCCTGTAACCTGCACATAAGAAGATAAAAGAGGGTTTGGGGGTTATGGTGTTTAGGGGCTTGCCTCGGTCAAATCCCAGAATAGCATTCAAGCTTCCCAACACCATTTGATTAATAGAGAGTGCTTACCCTTATGGGGCATAGGATGAAAACAATGATAATGTGATGATTGAAATGATGAGAAACAAACAATGATATCACCTATGTGATGCGCCCTTAGAATGATGAAGATCCTTCAACTCCTAAGGAAGGATAGATGATAGCTTCATATCTGCAACAACACACAAATATGCTTTATAATCACAATGACTGCTCTTGATGCTCTTTACTTCAAATTTTCAAGTTAGCTATCTCCATCTAGGTTAATAATGAACTCAAAAACACACTTATATATGCTCTCCCCCTTACAATTGACAATTCAAACCAAAAGAGGCAACAAGGAGAAACCTCTAGAGAGGTGTAAGGCCGACATACATTTGAATTTGATCCAACCTAAAGGGAGGGACTTGGGTAGTACCACCTTGGTCCTTCAGCCCTGTTTATGTCTAGGATAAGCAAAATCAAGTGGTCCACATTCAAATTCCATCTTGATGTCGGGCAATTCTGCATCGGGAGAAACGTTTTGAATATATACTGCAATTAAGGGACCTAGGAGCCAAACAAGGAGGTAAAAAGATATGTGGGCACTTTTTACTCCCTAACAAGTCCAAGGGTCTTATTTGGAAACTTTTCATTCTAGGTCTTATGGGTCTTACCATGGGTTATCCTCTAATTTACTCCTTGATTGGCTACCAAAACTACTAATAAGTTCCCCTTTCTTTTCTTCTAATATGATCAAAAGAGATATCTTTAAAAAATTTCACTAGTTCCTTAGCCTCTAAAAGAAGAGTATCCAACATACATGAGATGTAACTTTGCTTCTTCATATAATTAATAATGATCTCATAATCTCCCTCCACTCTAAGATGCTTCCAATTCTATTTCATAGTTGTCCTGAGGCCCCACAGCATGGCCCTTTCCTAAACCACATTGTACATGAAAGGAAAAAAGAATATAACTTTGCTCATGCTCTTTCTAGGAAGCCTACTCTATTTCTACTTCTACTAGTTCTACTGATTAGAAGATCTCTATTATAGCAGAATAAGTTAAAAATGCATTTTCTACTGATCTCTTAGATGGGGATGTGAGACAAGATTGATTTGTAGTAGCATATGGTCTCAATCTCTATAAAAATAGAATCTTCCTAGTTCTTGAATCCTGAATGAAGGAGAAGATTTTAAGGGGTTTTCATGATGCATCGTTAGAAAAACACATAAGATTATACAAGATCTATAGGAAAATTAGGGAAAGGTTTTCATGGAAGGGCCTAAAGAAGGATGTTCTCAATCACTTTATGGAGGGGCTAACTATGTATGCACAATTCTTTTTCATTCCTTCATATTTCAAAGCACATTGGGTGGTAGATTTCTTATTCAGAGATGTTTAGGCCAATGGATTACATAAAAATATCATTAGTGATAAAGATAGTAGATTTTTTAGATCCTTTTTGTAAGAATTATTTTATTTGGCTGGGATAAAACTCACTCTTTCCACAAGCTATCATCGACAAATAGATGGACAAGTAGAAATAGTGAATAATTAGGTTGAAGGCTACTTGAGAAACTATGATACAACACTACCCACAACATGTCCATCAGTATATCTCCATCCATTGTATTTTATGGTTATGATGCATTAACCTTCACTAATTCAATATTCATAGATATCCCGGTGTCAATAGATAGTGACTTAGTGAAGTATAATTATGACATATTGAGATCACTCAAAGAACACCTCCAACAAGTTCAGAATCAACAAAAAAATATATGCAAATCAAAACTGCATAGATAGGTCATTTAAAGTGGGAGATATGACCTTCCTCTAAGATTGCAAACCTTATATGCAAACCCCCATCAAAATTAGTGGAATTGAAAATCTCAAACAACGCTTCGATTTCCCTTACAAGATCTTGAGAAGAGCTGGTGAAGTTGCATCTGAGTTGAATTACTAGAATATAGTAGGATTCATAATTTTGTCCATGTGTCTCACCTCACGAGATCCCTTGGACAACATATCACACTACTGGTGGATTTTCCACCATTGGATGATGACCCTACCATCATAGAAATCACAAGAGCATCATCCAATATTCAAAAGAGAGTAGACAATAAGGTGGTAGGGAAAATCACACAGGCCCTATTGAATCCCCATGATCACATTTGCACTTATTATATTTATCGAACTTAGCAAGGGAGAGGGATTTCAACTAAATCTTCCACATCAAACATCCTCATAATAAATAGAATCATCAACCTTGGCATAAAGAGAAAGTTTTACCTTAAGTACCTTTGCTATCATTCAAGCCTCTGTGCATGCAACTTGTTGTTCCTTTAGTATGTGAAAATACTCGAGGTAGCAATTGAAGAAAGACAAGTCATGCAAATTTTGGAAATATTGATAGAAATATGAAGAAATATTTCCCCACACATTTACTAATCTAGGATGATGAAAATTCAATTAAAAGAAGGTACAAAACCAAAGAGTAAAAGATCATATGTATTAAACCCTAACATGAAGACAAGAGTCAAAGCAAAGTTGGATGATATGTTGCAACTGATATAATCAAGTACATAGAAGATGCTAAATGGATTGGCCCTATGGTTGTGCAACATAAGAAAAAAGTGAGATGAGGATTTGCATTGACTTTAGGGAACTAAATAAGGCTTGTATCCATGATTCCATAGATTTCTTAGTCTTATGGATGTCATTAAAAGCTTTCATTTTATTTCATTTCAATTGAAGGGCTCCTTCACCTTTCCATACACATGTCCCCATGTTCTCTCCATTAGTTTCTCTATAACCATTGCTTTATTTTCTCTTATATTATCCTTAGTAATATTTGGGCATTATACTCATGGGATCAACCCTGCAATTATAGACTTGGCCCTTTCATATTCAAATTTTGGCCAACTTCTACCTATTCAATTACACAATATTCAATTTGCTAATGTATGAATCCCAACATTTCAAAAAAAACCAAAATATGAATCACCTAAGAAGGTTCGAAGTTTAAAATACACATTGGGTTATGACTTGCACGTGTGACACCATTCAAAATTGATTTATATTCACTCCTTTGAGCCACCAAGTCTATGGCCTAAGTGTGAGAATATTCACTATTTTTGTATCCTCATGCTTGGAGACATGTCAATAAATAAAAGTTGATTACATATAAATTCCCATTGTTTATAGCATAGACTGGAATTAGTTTTCAATTTAAAATATCATTAACACTTGTAAGGAGTGGGTTTATGTGCAAGTTGAAACACACACTGTGTATTTCAACCTGCAATTTTCTTCATCAACATTCTACTATGTAAAGTATTTGTTCTTTTAATGTACAAATCCTAACATTTAAGAGAGAAAAATATGAACAACAACAATGATAAGGGTGAAAGCAAGAAGATGAGTATAGATTTCGTGGAAGTGTTCCGCATATGGAAAATTCCGTTTAGAACGAGAGCTCGAGCCTAAACGGGTGCCCATTTAGAAACGGGCACCCGTTATGAAATGGATGCTAGTAAATGGAATGGGTACGTACCCATTTGAAAACAGGTACTCATTTTTGAAAAGTATATATATTTTTTTAAAAATAGGCATGTGGCTTCATTTTAACAGCCATAGGCCGTGAAACAGTAGGAGAGGAGATACCAAGAATGGGTACCCACATCACCTGACCCCACCGCCTACCTCCAAAACCTCCTCACCTCCTCCAGATCGGCTATCAGCTATCCCAAGTTGGTTGCCCATAATTTTCTATTGTTTTTCATTGTTTTTTGTTTTGTTTTTGTTGCTTTTTATTATTTTTCACAATCTTAAATTATAAATGTTAAACCCTAAACTAAAAACACTAAACCCTAATTCACAAACCGTAAACCCTAATTCATAAACACTAAACCCTATTTCATAAACTACCTAGGTCTTATAGAACTTCTAGGGTTTATTTTATATAAGCTTAACAATAAATCTTTAGCAATGATATTTCAAAATCATTTGAAATTTCTATATAGACCTCAAGAACTACATATACACTATAGCCATGTTCTTAGTCTTCATGGATTTCAATGTTCATGATGAGTCACATAGTCCTAAAACCATTTGTAAAACTCTTTTCATGAGGGCTTAGAACATACAAACACCTTCTATATATTAAATTTGATGGACACTTGTATAAGAATATAAAATTTAGACAATTGTCATAGGTTAGTCCTATGGGTTAAAGAGTCAGGGAGCTATGAGAATGCCCACATTCATATGACATAAGGTATAATAGAAACTTATCAAGTTTTAAGGATTGTCATACCTACCACTAAGAATGTCAAAGTTACCCTAGGAAAACAACTAACTCATATCACTTCATAACATTTTATCAAGTTTAAGGATTGTCATAACAACCACTAAGAATGTCAAATTTACCCTAGGAAAACAACTAACTCATGTCACTTGATAACCTAGAGGGTTGTTATCTAAGGTCAATTTGGATCACTTAACAAATGTCAAGACCCAAATCATCTAATAGGATTGTCATTAGGATGGGGAACAAAGAAGATAGTCATAACATGATAAGGAGTTACCAAGGTCCTAACAAAGTTCATTGCACCATAATCTAAATCTTAACACTGCCTCAACATTTATATGACCTAGAAGGACTGTCACATCTAGCAAATCTAATCTCTTGTCCTTGCTATGGACTATTATGCATGATCATCCAAAGTGGTTGTCACTAGAAGAACAGGACCATAGGACTACCACAATAAGGATATAGTTGTGTTGCTCACAACAAGAGAGGACAATCATCCAAAACTAAGAAGAGAAGAAAATTAACAATTAAGAGACTATCATTAACGGTTGTCATGAGCATGTTAATGGACAATTAGTTTTCATATTAGTCATAACACTATCCTATTATTTACACAAAAGAAGATATAGCAATGAGAGGATAGTCATTGGAAAACCTATCTCAGTCCTAGAGTCAAGCACAGTCCCATCACACCACTAGATCTACCCCTTCCAAGGGACAAGCATTTCAACCATACAATCGAAAGAAAATGATATGTATCCTACAAACACAATCATTTGGTCATGTTGTAATCCTCTCTCCAAACTATGCAGGATCAGAATGGTGTTTGGATGACCTCCACTTGGTGTCTGGTAGGTGAAATCAGCAGGGGAGACTACTCCTTAGACAGTGCAAGACGACTGAACGGATCTCACCCATTCATTTTATTCCTTGTTTTTCTCACTCTTTCACCATTTCTTCACATGCGTTGTTCTCTTTCCAGCTATTTTTTTGGTGGGTACTCTCCTGAGGTGCCAAAATGGCTAGAAATGTTGTCTGGTGCCATAAAAAAATCACGCTAGAAAATTTTCTAAACTCGTAGGTTGTTCTCACGCCGGGGAAAATACCGTGTCAGAAAAATAAATATAGGGAATGTAATTTTTTGGTATGTGTTTTGGAACACAAAAGAGAGTGATATATTTTGCAAAGCCCCATTAAGAATGTTTTGGGAATTTTGTACTGCAGTATTGTATTGGTACATTCTCCTTATTAAAAACTCCTTTAATATTATCACCTAAAATTTTGAATTTGGATTAGTTACTTTCCATCTACATTAAATGTTATCAATAACTATGTAATAGAACTAATAGCATTTAAAATCATTTTAGACGTGCAAATGATGATTAATTATCACCTTTGCAATTAGAAGTGTTTATGTTGACACTAGAGTTTGCAACACTCATAGCCTTATAGCAACTAAAAAGGTTTCACAAAACAAAGAGAACTAGAGACAACTAAAATCATTATCATAAATAAAACATAAATTAAAATAAAATAAAAACATTAATATATCATCACCATGAATGGTCATGTCCTTTGTGAGAACTCCAATTCCTTTTGAGAGATGAGTATCACAATTCATTGAAGTCTTGATTGTATTTCCATGAATTTGGGTTTCTACTAATAATTTATGATTCGAAGTCTAAAAATATGAGAAATAATGAATTGTATCATTGGCTTTCATTTTATTCACCAAATGAAAATCTTACAAATTACAAACAAGAAAAGGTTCAATAAAAGATACACTTGCAAATTATAGGGTATTTTCTATGCTACAGCAGGCACAAAACCAAAAGGTCAACATGTATACCTCGTGTCACCAAGTTGATCTAATAAAGTAGTGATAGATACTAACTCTTCGAAATCCAATCCAAAAGCATAAAGAAATCTTGCTTCACCAAAACTAAAGAAATACATCAGCCTTGGCAATTCAGATAAAGACAAGAGGAATGAAAGAGCCTCTAAAGTGAAGTGAAATGAAGCAACCATTGCCTTGAAGTTGTCATAGAACTTAGTTTTTACATTTTATTGCTTCACAATTTCCCGAGGAGACTTTTTCTCTCCTTTCTATCATTTTAGACCTATATTTACATGGGTCTAAGATAGTGTCTAGATTATCAATCCAAATGCACAAACCACAATGTTGAATATTTTCAGATAAGACACTCTAGTTCTTGCAAATAGATAAAATGCTTATCACCATACATTCTTGTGTTCCAACCTAACCTATTATACCTACAAAAATCTCTATATCAAAAAACACACACAAAAAAAATGTTATGCTAGTCAACAAAGGCAACTCAAGTGAGATGAATCACGAGCAATATCAAAGGGAAACAATTGTAAGCAATTGTAAAGGTGACTGGTTCCTAAATATTGATACAATTTACACTTGGATTGAATCCAAAGGGGATTATATAAAATCAAATATTAGACATAATTTTCATTAGTTGGAAAATCATCAAAACATGTATTACATAGATAATGTAACAATGATTAAAAAAAATCCAATCAATCCATGCGAGCTTCAACAAATTGGCTCAAAACTTTTACTGAAATTTTAAATTTAAAGGAAGTTTATACATAATGTTTACTGATTGGGCTATTGATTTGGGACAAAGATTACCAAAACAATCCCTATTTAGGGATGAAGAGACCCTAAACTTTCCCGTGGCCAGAACCCATATTGAAGTTGTAGGTTAAGATTCTTTAAGAACTGAATTGAGCATAGAGTGGTATGCCATCTACTTAATATTTTGAAAATGTAGGGTTAGGGCTCAAATGCTAACCCGTGCTTATAATGACACCCAAATCCAAAGGTTGGGGTTAAATTCTCCAGCAAGGGATCCAACCAACTTAGGGCTCAAACACAAACCCACTAACTGTGTCAACCATCGTCTCGGAAAACAAACAAAAGAAAACACAAACACAGCTGCAAAGCAAACAGTAGACAGAACTACAATGTTCTATATGATATCAATATTTGCCAGGATAAATTTTTGAACCTTGGTAGGAATGTGCTAGATGATTAAAACTTTAACAGTCACAATTACGTAATTGGCTATTTATAAAATATGGGTGATAATAACACCCATCTGACATTGTCATATACAGAAGATGGCTCTAAGAAGTCCACCAAAATTCCTGCAGTCCTAGACTACATACAAAACAAGCACCGTGTTAATACATGTTGCATGCATTGCAGTCAAAATTGAATACCTTCATCTTTCATGATCCAAATATTACCTGTGATAGAGAGACCAACAACATAACCAAATCATACAACACAGGGACCTCCAGAGGTTCATCCAAGTTGGCTATCAATATCAACTACTGAAAATCTGATTCAGTCACAGTAAAATATACTTGATAGGAACATTGTTGTAATGTGGGTGTGCGATGCATATACAAAAACGAGGAAAGGCAAAGAACCCACGTCTCCAACCTCCCTTCCATGGAGGGTCAGAAAATTTAGTGCAAGTGACCACATTTTTAGCTAGTCTTAAAATATAGAAATTTAAGCAAATTTTCTGACAAAACAAAACCTGATTTAACAAGATTGAAATGTCGGACGCATGAGTTTGAGATTGAGACATATTCCACCGCATGAGCGTGAAGGTCATTTGTTGAAGGCATTGCTCTCATTAAAGGGCAACGAAGGAATAGGAGCAGCGTGGGGCCGTGGATATGTCGTGTTTCAAAACCGTAACGCCATCGATCTGCAGCCTCCATTTCTGCTACGACATTCGCGGCCATTCTGTTTGTTGCAGATGATGGCGAAACACTTTCAAAACACTGACATATCCACCGCACTCCGCTGCTTGTAAAAATGTTTGGCCCTGCAATAGGTATAACATCAAGTTTGCAACGATAGCTTTTCCACTCGCTCATCACGCACAAAACCTAACCCTAACCTCCACATATATATATACACACGTGGACACACTTAATAAATTTGTATTTTTTTATTTGTTTTGGTTTTCTATGCGATATATGTATACATATAATATAATTAATATTGTATCATACATCTACATACTTTTTTGTTGTGTATTTGTTTATTTTTCTGTTTGTTGTTTTCTTTTCTTTTTGTAGGGTGCACTCCTCTCACACACATATGTATATCTATATATATTTATGTATTGGTTCTTTATAGACTTAATACTTATATTAATAAATACTAGTATAGGTGTGTATTTTTAGTTTCTGCCAAAGAAACTATAGGCGAGGCCTGTTCCTAACTAGGTATTAATAATTCGTGACATGGCTTAACTGCCTCCCGTTGGTCTTTATCTGGGATGGTAGCGGTTTCCTAAGAGGTGCGCCTTTTGGGAGAAACGGCCAGCTCAACTCCCTACAAGTGGTATCAGAGCCGGGTCATGGGTTCGAATCCCCTCGGGTAACGCTGAGGGGGGGATTGTTGGCAAAATAGTCAGCATCCCCCTTCGAGATTCGAGGTGCGTCTTTTGGGAGAAATGGCCAGCTCAACTCCCTACAAACGTGAATATAAAGTATGCTCATATCTGTCATTACGTTATCTACCATCTTTACAGATAATGCATTTAGGGCATATGTTTATCGGGCTTCATGCCTATAATACTTATTTTTTCTTCTATTTTACTTAATGGAATTCTAATTCTAGCTATTCTTCCATGCATAGAAGGATTTTCTTTTCATGTTTCCTTTAGATTCTAATGGGATGAGAATATTATTTTTTGGCCTCTGCCTATGTTTCTACCAAACTTTGTATGTATCATATTGTTTTCTGGAAACACATTTCTTATTGGTGTTTATTCCATTTCTAAAGATTTTTCTGGATGTTTTCTCTAGCTCTGAGATGAGCTAAAAGGAACTATTACCATTAACAAAACTGATAATATACACATCATTTTGTTTTATGGATATCTTTATATTTTTTTAATTTTCTCCGACACTCAATAGTAATTCAAGTTGGCTTTTTGCTATTCTTGTTGAATGCAAAAATCTAGTAAGCCAAGCTAGCAACTCTATTTGCAGAAATGGTCTATATTTTGAAGCTATTTTATCATTCTACTATTTCTTTTAGAGGCATTTTTAAAAAGATCGTGAAATTTCTATTAGTTAAATCTAAGCCAAGTATTTTTTGACGTTTATTTAAAAATTTACCCTAACGTAACTATTGTTAATATGTCCATAAAATGTACAACCTTTTAAAATTTATTTAAAATTAGGTTTTTCTTTTACCCTAACCTATAATGCACAATCTAAATAGCTAATATTTTCACATTTACTTTAAACTTAAGTTTTACCCTAACCTGTAATGCACAAACTGAATAGCTAATTTATTCAAATTTCTTTTCGAGTTACATCTTTAAACCTAGTAACATAAATATGGTTGAATTATGAATAAAATGCAAAATTGAAACCACTATCTATTTCACATTTACTTTAAAATTTTACCCTAAGGCCCATATTTCTAAATTGCCAATAAAATGAACAAATTGTAGAGATGATATTTTAACATTTACCTTTAAATTTTTGTTCTAAATTTTTATCTTCCAGGTAAATATTATTAAATTATCCATAAAATGCAAAATCTAAACCACTATGTATTTCTCATTTACTTTAAAATTTTACCTTACTATGAATATTCCCAGATTTTCATCAATAAAATTTTACCCAAATATAAATATTTCAAAAATTTCAATAAAATACACAAACTAAATAGATAATCTTTTCACATTTACTTTTAATTATAATTTTAATCCCAAAAAATAAATTTAATTAAATTATTAACAAAATGCAGAACCTAAACCACTGTTTTTTTAATTATCTATAAAATGTACAACCTGAACATCTGATCTTTAAGCTTTACTTTAAAATTACAGTTTTATCCCTAACATAAAAACACCTTAAACTTTTTTCATATTTTCTTTTTCATCTTACCCTAATACAAATATTGTTAAATTAACCATAAAATGCACAATCTAAACATATTTATTTAAAAATTTCCAAAACTACAATTTGAGTCATTTTGTGAAAATTATGGTATTAAGGTGCAAAGAACAGTTCCTTATACTCTTCAACAAAATGGGGGGGATGAACAAATGAATAGAACTATTTTAGAAATGGGGTTTGGTTGTTTCTTGTGCTGCATATATTGTGAATAGAATTCCCACTAAAGCCCTCCCAAATATCACCCCTGAAGAAGCTTGGAGTGGTAGAAAGCCCCACATTAGGTATTTTAAAGTATTTGGATGCATTGCTTGGGCACACGTTCCTAATGAAAAGAGGAAAAAGTTAGAACCAAAGAGTCATAAGTGTTTGTTTGTGGGTTATAGTGAAGAATCAAAGGCTTATAGGTTATATGATTTGACAACAAGAAAGGTCTTTGTTAGTAGAGATGTAAAGTTTGATGAGCTTTCGCAACTTATTCCCACTTCCTCTCACTCTACAATAGCAAATGTTTCTAATTTTTTAGATATTTTAGAAAGAAATGAAGCCAATATTGATGAGGATGAAGTGAGCACTACTGATGATGATAATACTATTGAAAATGAAACTACTAATGCTTGTAATCAGCCATTTTTTGCAGGTAGTGATGATGAAGAAGGTGACATTTCAGCTAGACAAAAGATAAGGAGTGTTGAAGAAATATATAGACAAGGCTCAAAGATCCAAGGAGGGAATGGTAGTGCTCTCATGGCCAAAGTATTACAAGTAAATGACCCAATCTCATATGAGCAAGCTAGATGAAAGGAAGAATGGGAGAAATCCATAAAAGAGGAATATGATGCATTGATAGAGAATAACACTTGGGAACTTGTACCCCATCCCCAAGGTAAGAATGTTATTGGTTGCAAATGGGTTTACAAGACAAAATTTAAATCAGATGGTGCTATAGAAAAATTCAAGGCTATATTGGTTGCTAAGGGGATCAATCAAAAAGAGGGTGTTGATTATGAAGAAACATTTTCTCCTGTCATTAAAGTGAATATAGTTAGAATTATTCTTTCTTTGGCTACAATTCTTGGGTGACATATTCATCAAATGGATGTCAAAAAAACTTTCTCAAATGGAGATTTATATGAAGAAATATATATGGATCAACCACCAGGTTTTGTAGATCAGCAACATCCTAATCTTGTTTGCAGATTATACAAGTCACTTAATAGTCTTAAACAAGCGCCACGAGCATGGAACGAGAAGATTGACAGGTATTTTCAGCTTCATGTATTTAAGAGATGTAAGTCAGATCCAAATCTTTATGTGAAAAAAGTTCAAGATGATATTCTTCTTGTTGCAATTTATGTAGATGATTTACTCATTGCTGGACTGAATATTGCATTAATCAATGATTTAAAAACAGATCTTAAGAGGACATTTCATATGAGTGATTTGGGTGAACTAAACTATTTTCTTGGATTACAAGTTTGTAGATTACATGATGGATTGTTCATCTCACAATCAAAATATGCTCTGGACCTTTTAGAAAAGTTTAACATGCTTGAATGCAAGCCAGCATCTACCTCATTTCAATTCGGAGTCAAGCTTACTAATGCAACACAACGCTTAGCATATAAGAAGGAAGATGCCAAGGCGAAGAGAATGATTCTTAATGGTGTTAAGGATCATATTCTTTCGCATATTGTAGAGTTATATACAGAGAAGACAATGTGGGACGCCATTCTAAATCTGTACCAGAATGCTACCATTAACCAGAAGCTGATTCTCAGAGAAAAGTTAAGGAATACCCCGATGAACAAGGGAGAAGACGTTACAAGTTACCTCGCCAGGCTTAGACTTGTTAAGGATGAGTTGACAGCTATTGGAGATAAACCAAATGATGACAAGCTAGTACGAATAGCCTTGAATGGGTTTACTAAGCAGTGGGATGTCTTTGTTCAAGTTATTAATGGACGAAACACCTTACCGAGTTGGGATCGACTATGGAGTGACTTCACTTAGGAGAAGCTTAGACTAAGTCTTGTCAGTGGAACTAGCAGCAATAGTTAGAAAAGTGATTTGGAATAGGAAAATGTTACGCTAGCAGGAAAAGCGAAAGCAAGGAAGGGGTCTGGCAAAGGATCAAATCCAAAAAGTGAGAAGAAGAAGGACTTATCTAAGATCAAATGCTATGGCTGTCACGAGTTTGGCCACTATGTTAGTGATTGCCCACAAAGGAAGAAAAATGAAAAGAAAGGGAAGAAGCAGACGGCAAATTCAGCAAATGTAGATGAGCTTTCTAGTAGAATGGAGGATGAGTTTGTGCTCATAGCTTGCCTAACTAGCTCAACCTCACAGGGTGTTTGGTATATAGACAGTGGGGCATCATTTCATATGACAGGAGTTAGGGAGTACTTCTCCAGCTACAAGGAGGAGAAAATCAAATTCCAGATTCAGATGGGGAACTAGTCCAAGTGCAATCCAGTTGGGAGAAGGACTGTTCTATTTCAGAGGGAGAATGGCAAGCCTATTTCCATTCATGATGTGTTAAATGTGCCAGGCTTGGGCATGAATCTAATTTCCATATCTATCCTTCAGGATAAAGGCTACAATGTACTCTTTAGAGGGGTGCATGTGTTAATCAAGCATAAGGATTGGAAATCACCCATAGCTATTGGAGTTAGGAGCGGCCGACTTTATAGGTTGCAATTTGATACTCCTAATGCACTAGTGAGTAGCAGTAATCCTAGAGATCAAGAAGAGCTATGGCATAGGAGGATGGGCCATATACATCATAGAGCATTTAAATTGCTTCATGAGATAGTGACAGGTGTTCCAGAGGTGAGCACAGAGCATGATGATGTATGTCAGGGATGTGTGTTGGGGAAGTTTGCGAAAGCAGCTTTTCCAAGGAGTGACACCAGATCCAAGGGGGATCTTAATCTAGTAAATACAGATATATGTGGATCAATGTCAATGAAGTCTCTCAGAGGATACGAGTACTCTGTTACTTTTAATGATGATTTCTCTTGGAAGACCTAAATATACTTCTTGAAGACCAAGGATGAGGTCTTCAGTCACTTCCAGGAGTTCAAAGCTCTTGTGGAGAATTTGACAGGTAGGAAGGCAAAGGTTCTTCGGTCAGACAATGGAGGTGAGTACAAAGGGAAAGAGTTCCAGGAGTTCTGTACCAGGGAAGGAATCAAGAGAGAGTGGATTGTTCCTTACAACCCACAGTAGAATGGGGTTGCTGAGAGGGAGAATTATTCTCTATCAGAGGTAGCAAGGGCGATGTTGTATGACCAAGATATGCCATGTTACTTATGGGCAGAGGCATGCAGTACAGCAGTATACATATAGAACAGGGTTCCACATAAGGTATTAGGCAAGATGACACCAGACGAGGCATTCTCAAGGAAAAAGCGAGATGTCAGTCACTTCAGGATATTTGGGAGTTTGGCATTTTGTCACATTCCAGGGCCTACACATTCCAAGTTAGATCAGATTGCAGAGAGAGGGTACTTTGTGGGGTACAGTGAGACCTCAAAGGCATATTAATTATTTATTCCAGGGACCAGGAGGATTATAGTTAGGTATGATGTCAAATTCATGGAGGACAAGGCATATAGGAGGTCCAGAGATTTGCCAGCAGATGATCAGAATGAGCAGCCAAAAGAAGCTCCAAGGATTGTTCAACCAAAACAAGGGCAGCGAAGCACCAGTACATTTACTAGTACAAGCACAGGCTTAGGTGTTGAGAGTTCACAGAGTATGGAGCAATAGATACAACAAATCCAAGAGATGTATCAAGAAGATATGGAGTTTGATATTTCATCCTCTATAGTTGACAGGAGGAACCATGAGGTTTAATAGACACATAGGGATACTCAAGAGTTTGTGGGAGCTCCTAGGATGAGTAGTAGACAGCAGAAACAACCAGCCAGGTATAATGACTGTGGTATTGGTTATTAAGTTGGTAGATAACGAGCCTACCAACTATCAGGAGACTATACAGTAACAGGTGTGGCAAGATGTGATTGTTGAGGAATATACCTCAATAGTGCAGAACGATGTGTGGGAGGTTGTACCTAGACCGACAGATAGGGCAGTGGTTGGATCACATTGGATCTATAAGATTAAGCACGGTGCAGATGGTAGCATCAAGAAATACAAGACAAGGTTCGTGGCCAAGGGGTTCTCTCAGAAGGAGGGAATAGACTATGAGAAGACATTCACTCTAGTGGCCAGGTATACTTCTATACGAGCCATAATCTCACTTGCAGCACATATGGGATGGCAGATCCATCAAATGGATGTCAAGACAGCATTTCTTAATGGTGAATTGGTAGAGGACGTATACATAGAACAACCAGAGGGCTTTGTAACACACAGCAGTGAAACCCACATGTGCAAATTGAAGAGAGCTTTGATGGAGTAAAGTAGGCTCCCAGGGCATGGTATGAGCACATTGATAGATACTGCATTGAAATCTTGAAGAGGTTTGAGATGCAGGATTGCAGAGCCATGTCTACACCTATGATCATGAATTGGAAGAAGGTAGACTCATCAAAGGAAAAGGATGTAGACCCCACCTTATACAGGAAGTTGATTGGATCTCTCATGTATTTGGTCAACACTAGGCCAGATATATCCTTTGCAGTAAACTCTCTTAGTCAATTTATGGTTGAGCCGAAGAGAGTGCATTGGACAGCGGTAAAGCATGTGTTGCAGTATTTGTGTGGTAAAATTAAGTATGGGATCAGATGTGCTCGAGGTGATGGTATCAGATTGATAGGCGATACTGATGCAGATTGGGCAAGTAGTATAGTGGATAGGAAAAGCACTTCAGGGTGCTGCTTTAGTTTGGGATCAGGAGTTGTCTCTTGGTACAACAGGAAGCAAAACTTTGTGGCTCTAAGTTCTACAGAAGCAGAATACATATCAGCTAGCATGGCAACATGTGAGGCTATATGGCTTCAGAAGTTGTTGGTAGCCTTGTTTGGTCAGAGGGTTGAGACTATGGTGATACACTGTGACAATCAAAGTTGCATCAGATTATTTGAGAATCTAGTGTTTCATGATAGGTCTAAGCATATAGACATTAGGTATCATTTCATCAAGGATTGTGTATAGTGGAGGATTGTTCAACTATAGTATATACCTACAGATCAGCAGGTAGCAGGCATTTTGACAAAGGCATTAGGGAAGACGAAATTCATCTTCTTCAGAGATAAGTTGGGTGTTATGCAGAACACCTTCCTCGCTAAGAGGGAGTGTTAATTTTAAAGTAGCTCAGACAGGTGTTCTAGTCTCAGGTTGTGATTACAAGGCTAGAAACACAACTGGAATTTAATTATCTCCATACCTAGAAAATTGATTTCTCTAGAGACTTCTAGACATTAGGGTTTGTTAGAGTCTAATTAATCTTAGCCATTGATTGAGATTAAATCATGGCCATTAGTTTTCAATGAGAAAATTATAAAAGAAGATCAATGGGCATTTGAAGAGCATAGATCTGAAAAATATTTAAAGTGATAGCAAATGAATAAATTTGCAATAATAGAAAATAGATTTGCAGTGGGAGCAAGGGCACAGTGATAGCGTTGGAGACAGCAACAGTGGAATTTTTGAAGGAGAAATTGGGAGAAGAATTTTCGGAGGAGAATATTGCCAGAGCTCTGCTAGTAAGAGGCAAGCAGTTTATGTATCTCTTGATTTGTTGAAAATTAATAAAATTCCTCATCTCCAGTACTGGTTTTCCCTTCGAGGTTTTTCTAGGGACAATTTGTCCAAAATATTGTGTTCATTATTTTACATATTTTATTTTTCTATCTCCGTGATTATTTGTGAAGTTGCAACTGTATTATTTTTCAATATTTGCTCTAAATTAATTTTTGGAGGTCAAATAATCTATATAAGATAGGAGATTAATCATCAATAGCTACAATAGAATTTTCACATAATTGTCCATAGAAATACGAGATTTGAATGACAATTTTTATATTTGCGTTTACTTTTTAGTAAAGTTGTGCCCCTAACATGTAATTTGGATTTGTTTCGGGAGGAGCCGACATGGCTTTGTGATATCCCTCGCAAGGTGAATTCGATAGCTATATGAGGCACATTGGGATGGGAACTCTCGTAGAAGATCCAGTCCTTGCAAATCCTCCTGCACTGTTTTTTATTGTTTGATTCTAGAATATATTTTAATAATACATTCTCATTTTACACTTGATTGTGCGGTCTGTAAAAGAATTTATAATGCATATATTCAAACTAAGATTACCCTATGCAGTGCCTATGGTTATGGCAGAAATCTAACATTAAATGTAGAATCCAAGTTTTTCAATTTTTGGTATTCAATGTAAATATTACAACACTATCAACTCTAACTTAAACCCAAAAATTAACAAATTTCAAAATTATTATAAAGTTATTATATTATCAACATTATTGCTAAAACTAAGCAAACACAACAAATTAAAACACAACTATTTATGAACATTTTGGCAGAAACTTCGCTACTTTGCAACTCTTGTTATTAGATTTGTTTTATTTTTGTGTTATATAGTACTTATAATTTAATTGATATTATATTATATCAATATTGTAAGTTTGTGATATTGTATTATATATCCACATATACATTTTTGTTGTGTAATTGATTATTTTTGTGTTTGTTGTTTTCTTTTTCTTTTGTAGGGGGCACTCCTCATATATATATATATATATATATATGCTTTCGTACATGTATAGACTTAATACTTATATTAATACATATTAGTATAGGTGTGTGTATTTTTAGATTTGTTTTGTTTTATGTGTTGTATATGTATGTACTTATAATAATATAATTGATATTGTATTATATATCATTTGATTTATTTTTGTTGTTATATCTAGGTTTATATGTGTGGGGGCATTTTTGTCTACGCCTGATTAAAATTTTTGTTCTTATTTCATGGGGTTCTCCTTTTTATAGGTTTGGTTTTACCTAATACAATAGATAGGGGTCTTATCTTTTTGTTGAAGCCAATCAAAATATATATTGCCCACCCCGGCTGCTAGTATAGTTGTTGTCTATCGCTCACTGTACTGCCTTTTGGTATGTATCGCCCCCTTCCCCCAGAACTCTAGATTCCAAAGATCCACCAGATAAGAAACTCCATTCTACACTACTGCTGAGTCGTCAGACTCCTCCCCCAATTCTGGTTGTGGATTGCATCAGGGAAATTCTGCCTGAGCTAGGCAGATAGATAGACTCCTTTCACGCTGCTAAGAAAGAGCAGGGAACAAAATTATTAGACCCATATATAGTAGTAGGGTAGCACTCCAGGTACTTAAAGTCCGCCCACTACCAACCAACATACATCATCTGGCTGGGTCTTGCCAGTATCAACAACTGGATCGATCCCATGGAAACGGGAACAGCAACTCGCTATGGCCCTTGGTCCAAATAATGTCTACCCCTATTCATCCATATCCATACATGGTTGCATGCGACAAGATGGGAACACAGTCCTAGACTTAAAGTGAATAGATCAGATCGAGAGGTCATTCTATCCCTTGTCCCCAATGGGAAGAAGATGGGTAATCCGTTTACAATGTTACTCTGATCTGACCCAGTTGGCAAGCAATCCCAATCCGCTTTCGGCAAAGGAAGGAGATAGCACTTTGTTTGCTTCTCCACCAAGCATGGGAGTCTGGGGATCGCTGTAGGTTGGTGGCCACTCAAGGAAACTCTGATTCGATCCGCTGGCTGGGAGGCACCTACCTCATCCCAATCGCAAGGAGAGGTTCACCATGATCTTTCTAGGTAAGGAACGGAGACAGTGCCTGGGTGAGGCATTCATGCACTCAACCTCTCCGCTGTGAGATTGAGGCCTATCTACAATACGAGAGATCGAGGGCTTCCTCGACTTCCTAAAGTCAGTCAAGTTCCCCGATCGGCTGAGTACCCCTAGAGCCCTCTCCCGATCGCCCTATCTATAGCTATTATAGAGAGGTGGGGGGTGCCCCCTACTATGGATAGGGTTGATAGTTGCCCTCACTGACCCCCCTACTATGGATAGGCTGCCTCCACCTCTGCCTCTAAAGAAGTAGGGTAGGGGTAGGGGGTGGGGGGTCGAGTGATGAGAATTGGATTGTTCCGTCGAGAATTGGCTCCATACGCCCAACTCTTTGTGCCTTCCTATCTCCATACTTTTGCAGCTCTTCATCTTACCAGATTTGCAAAAGACTCATGTGATAGACTCTCATCATTAGAGAAGTTGATCCAGAATCCATATTCCACTTCGTTTCGCATCCTTTGTAGAGTAGATCGTTCAGCACTTGTGGCACGAACCAATTTTTTACCCATCGACCCTAGTATCATAGGCGACCGAATGGCCGTCCCCTAGTTACTAGACCATCCTGCTATGATAATTCCATAAACACCTATGTCCAGATCTGATGATACCATACCATAATCAAAAGGTACAACGGCTCGAGCAACCGAACTGGGTATAGATGTCACCACTGGAGCCAGTCTAGAGAGAGATAAATTGGCACTACTTGGTCGAATAGGTCCTTCTATAGCTAATTTTAAACCATCTGCTAGAGGTTTTAAGAATCTGAATGATCCAACTACATTGGGACCCTTTTGACGTTGCACGAAAGTAATTACTTTACGTTTGGCTGACACTGAGAAGGCTACTCCTGGTGGAAGTGGTATGATCATTCCAGGTATTTCTGCTAGAATAGCAATGTATGTTTCTGATTTCCTAATCACTAAGGGATGATCATGCATGAAACAATGTGGACCCAAAGAATGGGACCTATTCTTGAGGGGAAAGGTGATTTCTAAAAGTCAACCCGCCCCCCACCGCTATAGATGCAGGTGGGCTATAGCAGGCTTAGCCAAATTATTTCGGCTCTTTGAGGTCGGGCCGACCACTATGGATAGGGCATCGATCCCTCTCCTTCCTCCCACCCATGTTAAGAGAGAGGTTGGTGATTTGAGTGCCCCCATGGATCCAAATGTCGGCCCCATGCTTTTGAACCAGCATGGGGAAAGCCCCAACTAAACTATAATTGGGGTGGGTGGGAGGAGGAGAGGTATAAGGCTTAATCGACCCCTACAAGCATTATATATCATGGGTTGGACCCGGTCATTTTTATTGCTGGCCGAGGAAGTTGCCCCCCTGATGAAAAATGGGGTGGGTGGGAGGGCTGCCGACAAACCATTATAGCAAGGGAGGTTAAGTCCAAGGCACCATAGGGGGGAGATATAGGGTGGGAGGGAAACGGCCCCTACGGGAATATATATTATTATGGGAGGATGCCTATGCAGGTGGGTGGGAAACAATAGTTGGGTGGGAGGCCGGAGCCCCCCACAATAATCAGGTGTGGGTGGGAGGCCCAGGGGGGACCTTACTTCCCACCCACCCGGGTGGCCGGTTAAATTGTTGGCGAACCCCATAATCTTTACTTCGTTCAGAAGAGTGTCTCACCTCGACCGGAAAGATGCCTCCCACCCCCTCCCTATAGCCTATGCCCCCCACCCATCCCCTATCATTGGAAGGGTGGGGAGCTTGAGGGTTTCCCGACAAACCCTCGGCATAGGGGTGGGTGGGAGGAGATAGTTGGGGGGTAGATTAATATAAGGTGGGTGATTAAGTTGTTGCCAAACCCCTGGGAGGTTCCGACGATTCTATATGTAACATGCCAACTACCCCCCACCCACCCGTATAACCCCCCACCCATCCCCACACACGGCGTATAATTGATTGGGTTTACCAAGTTTATCCAGCATCAGAGTCATATTGAGAGCCCCGGTCCTCTTCGGTCTAGGTATAGATCTATAAAGGGCCTGTAGGGGCAGAGGTAGTAGTGTGGATCAAGATCCATACCCCTTTCATATTGATATCGAGTAGGAGATTCACCAAGGTTTACCTTAACCCTTTGTTCTCAGTCCATTTCCTCCGTCGCTACTGGATGCGTACCAATCTGGGGAGCCAAGTTGTGTTCATTTGTGCTCCCGCACTGGATAGGGGGTGTTTGGCGATGTGTAGACGTTGTCGGCTAATCGCCCTCACGATTCCTTCCTTATGCTTAATTCTGATCTGACCCCATCTGCCCCTCCCCCTGCTCCTTCCCCTTCCCTACAACCTATTTATACCACAATAATAGCCCCCCCTTTAAGTTTTAGGGTCGGGGCCCCCAACCCGAGCTATAATGGTTTCTTGGGGACCCCCCCACCATACATAGTTGGGGTTAGGTGGGAGGCCCCTAAATGCCCCCCACCTCGGGCTATAATTGTTCTTAGAGGTGGGTGGGAGATATAGTTCCAGAAAAAAAATGAGCCCCCCACCCAACCCAGGCGAATAGTAGGGGCCCCCCACTCGACCCCTTTGGCAGGGGGATATATAGGGTGGGAGGAATAATATAAAAGGAGGCCTTGGGTTGGTTGGGAGATTCAAGTTTGAGCGGCCTACCTTGAGCTAGTTGGTGTTAACTACTTCCTTTAGGTCTAGCTCGGGAGCAGAAGCAGAAGCAAGGGAGCCCCGGGACCTGCCATTGATTGAAGTATACCCTAACCACTTGCATGTCTCGCGGTAGCTAGATCCTATGCTCTAACTGTTGGGGTGACTATTCAAGCTGCACAGGGGGGGCCCATGAGAGGATTTACCCTTCAGCCAGTCGATAGGGAATACCCCGCCCCATAGCATTTGTGTTCTCCGTTCGACGACCCCGAGACCTGACGAGTCCACCACTCGAGCGCACCAAAGACAAAGGTGGTCAGTTGACCCCATAGCAATTTCAGGAGCGTTGTGGCCTATTTACCACCTAGATAAACCCCCATCCAATCAAGATACCTGGCTAGTTTGGTTGAAGTTCCAGTACAAAGTTCTATCCAAATACACCACATACATGGGAGAGAAGCCCGCAGCATACCTTCTTTGCTCAGTCTGTATCCAGGTGACCCAAGGATGGAGGGGCCTCGAACCAGTAGTTGTTTCCCTAGTCTGTATAGCAGTGTTTCATCCCCCTGTTCTAGCCTTACATCTAGTAGTGGAGTGGGGAGCATCAAAAGTGATTTATCTAGTTAAAGAACTAGTTTCCTTTCAGAAGCAGGACCCGGGAGCATATCTAGATGCAGGGACAGGGCATAGGCAGGGATAGAGGTAGTAGGAATAGATAAAGGTGGCCTTCATTTTTGCATAGTTTCATATCCAATTCTGGAGCTGAAGGAAGCAATAGCAGGGGCACTCCCATGAGGGGTATGGACAATGGCCGAAGCAGCAGTAGTTTTTGGGTAGCGATCCGAGGCGGCAGAGGCATAAGCTATAGTGATGGAGGGGGCAGATATATTGAATCAGGATAGGAACCCAGAAGTTGACCTCGTTTACTCAGCAGTGGAGGTGGAGGCAAGAGCAATGGGAAACTGTGGGGGGAACAGCAGCACAACCAATAGCTGCGACGGCAGAGGCTCCTCAAGCAACGGAGCCATATGAAACAGTGACTAAGGCTATGGGAGTGGGGCTCATAGAAGGATAACGGATGGCATCGAGAGTAAAGGCCAAAGCATCAGAGGTGGAGGGAGAAGCATAGATAGTGGTTGGAGATTGAGTCATGGGTCTACCCAACCGAGTTCCAGTTCCCACTACGAAGATAGCGAAGGAATTATATAAAAGAGGGGGTCGACCGACCTCGTTTCTCTAAATTATTCAGTTAACCCACTGCCAGTTACAGTTTGGGACTCAGTATATCGAGATCTAACTATTAGCTAGAGATCAAGTTGACCTAGTCGACCAGTTGACCGAGTTTATTTTATGTGAGTAGTTGATCCAAGATGAGTAGTTCCACCATCATGGGCAAGGGGAGCATCAGTAGCATCATATCTAGTCAGAGATGGAGATTCAGCAATATATAGAAAGGGCTTCTTCTATATTTTATTCTGATTCGGTTGATCCAGTCCAGAAGTTGATGGAGCTGTTGATGGTTGAACAGTCAAAGATATGCCAAGGGAACACACCTACTTATGCCACGGAGACAATCCACCCACTCTGGGAACCCTCGGAAGAGAGGTCTGGGGAACCATGTGGGCGGGCTAGGCAGGGATGGGATGCTACATTGATGGAGGGATTCATGCTGGGGGAGCGCACTAGCGATGTGATGGCAGGCGAAACACATTGGGATGATCCAAGCTGGGCAAAGGCAAGCTCCTAAACACCACAACCCCCAACCCCATTCCTTGTGATTACAAGTTACAAGTATTAGATTTCGTAGACTGGAGTTACAGAGGAAGGTTGTAGAAGATAAGGATTTTAGATCTCTAAAGAAAAGCATTACCTGGACAAGCGTTCTAGTGCTAGTGTCCTCTAAGGTTACAGACATAGAAATCATTCTGACAATGACAATCAACATCTGAAGAAGTCCCAACATCCTGGAAATACCCTACCTTGGACAAGGGCACTAGTGCCAGTGTCCTCCGCATCTTCTGTGATAGAAACGGACAGACAATGATCATAAGTGTTGAGAGAAGTCCTGAATTCCCTAAAGAAAACACCACATTAGACTAGGGCGTGACTGTCAGTGTCCCTAAATATTTCGTATCATTAACTTCAAAAAATGTGAGTAACTAATCCTTGTCTACTATCTTGGTCTGCGATCATTTGTCGTAATTTATCCATTTGCTTCTGATTTTGCATAATTAGGGTTTTGAGCATATTGGGGCATTGAAGTAATACATTAATTGATATTTTTTGAGTTTCCATGATGTTACGAGTGACACCCAACTTGTAGGTGAATCCTCTTGCAAAAGGTGTGATTCAACTCGGTTGAAATGTCCTTGAATGTTTGTAGTAAAAGGAGGATTTAACCCACACATCCATTGAAATTGAAAACCCCTCCTTTTTACTCCTAAACAAACCCTTTGCTAGATTCTATGGAAATTTTTCTTGGATCCAGCAACTTACTATGAAACCCTTCCTTTTAGATCTCAGCTCTATCCTAATTATGGGCATCTGCAAAGGAAATGCCCTCGCTTCACTAAGGCATCAGCTGCAACTAATGCTTCTTCCAACTCTAGTCCTAAGAATGATAAAGGGAAGGCTCCTTTTGTTGTTGGGGTTGCAGACAAGGAGGGATTTACTCTAGTTAAGCCACGTAATAGGGGAAGAGGTCTTAAGAGAACCCTCAAGGATAGAGAAATTAATGGGGTCTTTAATCAGTTTGATGCTTTGGAGGACTTAGTTCATGAGGAGGGAATTCTAGTGGAGATACCTTTTGGGGTTGGGTCTTTGGGGGTAGCCTTGTCAGAGGAAAAAGAAAATGATACTGTAAATTTTCCTCTGGTGGGTGTGCAGGATGGTCAATTGGCTATGGAGTTATCCTCCTGGTTACCGATTATTTTAGAATCAAATGAGGCTTTAGTTATGAAAGATGTGGGTGCTCTAGCTGATCCAACTCCTTCACAGGTGAAGGAGGCTTTGGATGTAGGTGTTACATTGTAAAATGTCCCCCTAGGACTTTTACCTCCTAAGTTTAGTTCCCAGGTCCTTTAGATTTAATCATGCATGTTCATTTTAACTCCCGATGCAAAATCCCTGGAAACCCATGTCAAATGGGGCTAAGGGGACATTGTTGAACTTGATTTTGCTTTAAAATGGGGCCTAGGGCTTGGGCACTCATGGCCTAGCCCTGCCTTATTTGGTTGGGACCTAAATTTTAAATGTCAGTTATGTGATCATTAAAAGGTTTCGTTGCCGACATCGTAAGTTTGAATTACGAAATCTATAGCGAGAATGCATATATAAGCATGTTTAGGGTTTCATTTGCAAACTAGAAGCTAATTATGAACTTTTGGTGAACTTATGATTTTAGAGAATTCAAATCATTCATTGTTGCAGAGCATACTTGTCTTGTTATTGTGTTTGTTATGCGGATTTGGCTTCATCTTCTCATGTGTTGAAGGATTTTCATCTACATGCGAGCTACACCTCTGAGGTTATATCTATTTGTGTTAAATCAATCATTTATCAATTTGTTTTTTCATCTATCTCGTAGGGATACACAATCTTTATGCCATTCTGGGGCTTGACTGAGGTAAGCTCCTAAACACCACAACCCCCAACCCCATTCCTTATGATTGCAGCTAACAAGTGTTATATTTTTTGGAGTGGAGTTGCAAGAGGCTATGACAGAGTGTGGAGATTCTGTATCAGAAGGAAAAAGCAATGCCTGGGCTTAGGCACCTGCCCTGAAGCCCTCCAAATTTGCAGACCTAAAAACCTCTGCGACAGTGGTGAAGAGTAGCGAACATTTTCTAGAAATCCTTGAAGAAGTCGCCACCTTGGGCTTGGGCACCTACTCTTTAGACCCTGACTTTTCCAAATCTTGAATATCAAAACCTAATATGTATCTACTCTGAATATTACATCTCTATGTGCGAGCATTTGTTGGGATTCATCCGTTTATTTATGATTTTACATAATTAGGGTTTTAAGCATAATCGAGCATTAAATTAATACATTAATCAACAATTTCTTAATTTCCCTATCATTACAAGTGACAACCAACCTGTAGGTGAATCCTCTTGCAAAATTTGTGATTCAACTTAGTTAAATGTCCTTGAATGTTAGTGGTGAAAGGAGGATATAATCAAACAATCAATCAATCCCATCTTCCCTCTTTTCTTACTAAACATTTTGGTGAACCTGTGTTTTCTGAGCATTGCATCTTGTTGACTATTATACATTAGACTTGCATTCATACATATTGTTTTACATCATTTTACATCTATAGATCTTGAAAATTTTTGAAAAAAAAAATCATTCTAAGGCTCGCATTAGGTCATAATTTGCATTAATTTCATTACATTTCATCAAATCTCTAATTTTTACATCAAATATGATATAAATTACATAAATTCATAATACTACAATCTTTGCATTACATTTTCATGTTAAAATTGCCAGGGTTTGATTGAAATTTTGTATTTTTCTCATAACCTAGTGATTTCAAAAACTAGGGTTTGTACCTAAAATCTTGTTTCAAATTTTACTACTCGTATTAGGCACTCATTCAAATCTAATTTTGTTTGTAGTGTTTCATTCTTGTGTGTTTTTGCATTCATATCTCAAAAATTTGCACTTACATTTAGCTAATTTCAACAAAAACTAGCATTTTCACTCAATCATCCTTAAAATTACACTTGCATTGAGCATTGTAGGACTTTAAAATCATTTTCAGATCTGAGCTGAGTTTTTTTGCATAAGCCTCCTCTTAATAATAGTGTAGGAAATTGTTCTTCTACCTTATCTTCCTTATAGGATTTATGGGTCTAATAAATTCAATTTCCCATTTGTGAAAAGGTGTTTGTACTAATATAGGAAATGGTGGCATATCATCTAATGTGGTGGGACTTCCTATCCTCTAAGACACATCACCCATCCTCACATATTAACTTGTCATCCTTGAACAATGTGGGCCACCATAATCCTACCAACATCACTTTATTGTTGTTCGCTCATTGGAGTTATGCCCTTCTAATATCCCCTCATAGGCATATCTTAAGATGTTTTCCCATTCATGTTGAAGCACTACTCTCCTTATAATATCACCTCTTCCTATAATATGTAATTCTCCTTCAATTAAGATGTATGATAGTGACCACTGCAATAGTTTATTCCTTTCATTTTTGGAGATGATCTCTAGGAATTGGCCTATGGATAGTAACTGTGCTACTTCAGTGAGCTCCTCTAGTACTACATTTACTCTAAATAAATTTAACCTACTCAATTCATCATCAAACTCCTAAAAGAGTAACACCATCTACAAATTTTACCTGTATCACTAGCATATTCATCAAGTATTTTAATTGCTTGTGGTTGGTAAAGAAATTTTTTAGTGCATAAACCTTTGTTAGAGCCTTTGTTGTTGCATAATTCATTAAGAAACACTAGAGTTGGAGCCTTTGTTATCTAATTTTTAAGTGTATCAAATTCCTCCTAGAGTTGTTCTATCCATTGAAATGTTTTATAGTTTTCTGACTATTCAAGAGGTGGTAGATTCAAAATTATTTCTACCTTCAATGGGTCTACCATCAAGCCTTGCCTACATATAACGTGACCATGAAATGTTCTAAATGGTATCACAAATAAACATTTCTTAAGATTGGATGAGATTTAAAAGCTTTTGTATCTTTCTAGCATCGTGTGGAGTACTTGTACATGATCTTTAATCAGTCTGTACTAAATACTACAAGTGCATTTTTCAAGCCAAATGGCATCACCTTGTACATAAAAGACCTCCATTTGGTTACAAATGTTGTTTTAGGTTGATCTTCTTCTTGAAGCCATTGGTGAACGATTAGAGTTCCCTACTAGCTATAAAACTAAGACTTCCTCTGTGAACAAACTACGGAAGGGATCATGGATGCAAGCCTTATTTAAATCCCTAAAGTCAATGTAAATCCTCATCTCGCTTTTTTCTTATATTGCACAACCATAGGGCCAATCCTTTAGCATCTCCTATTGACTTGATTATATCAGTTGCCAACATATCATCCAAGTTTGCTTTGACTCTTGTCTTCATGTTAGGGTTTAATATATATGTTCTTTTCCTCTTTGGTTTTGTACCTTCTTTTAATTGAATTTTCATCATTCTAGATCCCTCCTTAATGCCTCTACTATTAGTAAATGCGTGGGGAAATATTTCTTCATATTTCTATCAATATTTCCAAAATTTGCATGACTTGTCTCTCTTCAATTGCTACCTTGAGTATTTTCACATACTGAAGGAAAAACAAGATTTCATTCATAGAGTCTTGAAGGATACCAAAGGTACTTAAGGTTAAACTTTCTCTTGATGCCAAGGTTGATGATTCTATTTATTATGAGGATGTTTGATGCGGAAGATTTAGTTGAAATCTCTCCTCTTGCTAAGTTCGATAAATGTAATATGTGCAAATGTGATCATGGGGATTCAATAGGCCCTGTGTAATTTTCCCTACCACCTTGTTGTTTTCAATATTGGATGATGCTCTTGTGATTTCTATGATGGTAGGGTCATCATCCAATGGTGGAAAATCCACCAGTAGTGTGATATGTTGTCCAAGGGATCTCTTGAGGTGAGACACGTGGGCAAAATTATGAATCCTACTGTATTCTGGTAATTCCAGTTCTCAGATGCAACTTCACCAACTCTCCTCAAGATCTTGTAAGGGAAATCAAAGCGTTGTTTGAGATTTTAAATTCCACTAATTTTGATGGGGGTTTTCCTATAAGGTTTACAATCTTAGAGGAAGGTCATATCTCCCACTTTAAATGACCTCTGTATGCGGTTTTGATTTATATATATTTTTTGTTGATTCTGAGATTGTTGGAGGTGTTCTTTGAGTGATCTCAATATGTCATAATTATACCTCACTAAGTCACTATCTATTGACATCGGGATATCTATGAATATTGAATAAGTAAAGGTTAATGCATCATAACCATAAAATACAATGGATAGAGACATAGCGATGGACATGTGGTGGGTAGTGTTGTATCATAGTTTCTCAAGTAGCCTTCAACCTAATTATTCAATATTTCTACTTGTCCGTCTATTTGTGGATGTTAGCTTGTGGAAAGAATGAGTTTTATCTCGGCCAAATAAAATAATTCTTACAAAAAGGATCTAAACAATCTACTATCTTTATCACTAATGATATTTTTATGTAATCCATTGGCCTAAACACTTCTCTGAATAAGAAATCTACTACCTAATGTGCTTTGAAATATGAAGGAATGAAAAAGAAGTGTGCATACATAGTTAGCCCCTCCATAAAGTGATTGAGAACATCCTTCTTTAGGCCCTTCCATGAAAACCTTTCCCTAATTTTCCTATAGGTCTTGTATAATCTTATGTGATTTTCTAACTATGCATCATGAAAAACCCTTAAAATCTTCTCCTTCATTCAGGATTCAAGAACTAGGAAGATTCTATTTGTATAGAGAATGAGATCATATGCTACTACAAATAAATCTTGTCTCACATCCCCATCTAAGAGATCAGTAGAAAATGTATATTTAACTTATTCTGCCATAATAGAGATCTTCCAATTAGTAGAACTAGTAGTAGAAATAGAGTAGGCTTCCTAGAAAGAGCATGAGCAAAGTTATGTGTTTTTTTTCCTTTCATGTACAATGTGGTTTAGGAAAGGGCCATGCTATGGGGTCTCAGGACAACTTTGAAATAGAATTGGAAGCATCTCAGAGTGGAGAGAGATTATGAGATCATTATTAATTATACGAAGAAGGAAAGTTACATCTCATGTATGTTGTATACTCTTCTTTTAGAGGCTAAGGAACTAGTGAAAAGATTTTAAGATATCTCTTTTGATCATATTAGAAGAGAAGAAAGGGGAACTCAATAGTAGATTTGGTAGCCAATCAAGGAGTAAATTAGAGGATAACCCATGGTAAGACCCATAAGACCTAGAAGGAAAAGTTTCCAAATAAGACCCTTGGACTTGTTAAGGAGTAAAAAGTGTCCACATGTCTTTTTACCTCCTTGTTTGGCTCCTAGGTCCCTTAATTGCATTATATCTTCAAAACATTTCTCCCGATGCAGAATTGCCCGACACCAAGATGGAATTTGAATGTGGGCCACTTGATTTAGCTTATCCTAGACATAAACAGGACTAAAGGACCTGGGTGGTACTGCCCAAGTCCCTCCCTTTAGGTTGGATCAAATTCAAATTTACTGGTGTGAGCCTTGGGCATAATTTAATAAAAACCACCTGAAATAACATAAAATAAAATATTAAAATAAAATATATATATATATATATTATACATTTAGTTCTCCTCAATTTTTTTCCAGCTTCTTATGTTAAATTGAAGACCAAATTCCTTGTATTAAACTTAATAAACTAACATTGGGGGTGATTTTGTTGAAAAATTATTGCTCAAACCAAGAGCTGATGTTAAAGAGTTACGCCTAGTATGTAATATAATGAACCCTAAAGTCAATAATATCATACAGACGAACACTCATTTTCATTTTTTATTCATGCCTGCAAAAATATCATACATGACGTCCCTCCATTGATGCATTAAATACTGCTCCTTCAATGCGCTGCTCTTTATTTTCTTGACTTTTGTATTCATTTTTTTATCCCTTTATTTTGCACTCTTATTATTTTTTATTGCTTCTTGTAGAGTAACGATCTTCTTGATATTTTTGTCCAAGAAAGATAAGGGGCTGAGCACCACCAAGGGTTTTCAATGTTTAGTTAGACTTCCCTTTTGCTCAAAAGGAATGGGGAAGGTCTACATGCAAGCTTCTATTAGGTATTTTAGGTTTGAGTACTTACTTTTTTAAAACTCAACATTTTGGTTCACTAAGACTGGGATTAGTATAAAGCTAAGAGCTTGGCTTCAATTTAAACTTATTGGTAAATTTCAAGAGGAATGATTGGCGATAAAGATGATCATAAAGAATCTTAAAGGGTCAACCTATATCTAAGCAACCTTAGACTCCTTAGATAAAAATCAAAAAGAGCATGTCACTCACTAATGCATGGTGGAACAAAATGAAGAATGCAAATTTTGTTTTTTCTTTATTCAAATTTTGTACTTTTTTATAGATTTTTTGGATTTTGACATTTTATGATTTTATGGAGTTTCTAGATACTTAAGTCTTCACCTTCCATTGTGCATAAGAGGTAAGCATCATTTTTTACATCTTCCTTAACTGCGTGTGGACTTATATAATTTGGTCTAAACTTCACTTGGAAGTATTTGCAAGGACACACAAAGACTTGGTATAAAAATGTCTTTGAACTCAGTGAGAAGTTTTGTGCACTCATATATTTCATTGTTTGATAATTTGCCCCTAGTCTTGTCATTTTTTGTTCTTGTAAAGTTTCATCAGTTTTGAAATTTTGTGGGGCAATTTGAATTGATGATGACATTTAATCATCTTCTATTCACATTTTCCATATGTGGGGTTGGTCATATTGCCACATGATTCTCTTTACCTGCATGTGGACTTTACTATTCCATGGATTTCATATTTCACCAACCATATGTATGCCTTGGCTATGGCGACCACCAAGGGTTGCACATCGGCACCCCACCTAGTGGGCACCAAGTTGAAGTAAACAAAGTGAGGCAAAGTTGTGGAAGTTTGGATGCTTAATAATCGTATACCAATGCATCAAGAGATTTGTCCATGTCACCAATATTATATTTTTTATCTTTATTTCCATTTCTTAACACAAACTAACTTCGTGTTGTCATAAATATATACCTTTCAAACAAGAGCAAGCATGCCTTTATGATATAATTCCAATAATTTTTTATTCTAATGTGTAGGAACAAAAAAAAAACAAGAAAAAAACTCATTGGAGGCTCATTTGGCAGAAGCAAAGGAAATTGGGGATCACATTCCAAATAAAATTTAAGTTGTTACAAAACATGTTTTCAATTGATTATAAACAAATATGTAAAACAAGCATTTCATATGCATTTCAAAACTATATTTCAAAATTTTAAATTAAATAGCACTTTGGGACATTTGTTTCTTACAATTATTAAAACAATATAACAAATAAAAGTAATACTATAAAAATAATATTCTATACACCAAAAATAAATAAAAAATTAAAGCACGTATTTTAAATATTACTTTATAAAATAAAAATAATGTATCTTCTATGCACAAATTGAATTATACTATGTAACATTGTAATTGCATATAATATTCTATTGGCCTAACCCTTGCACCTTCAATTGGTTGAGTCAAACAATTTTCTTATGACAATTATCCATTCAAAGGTGCCCTTAAAATACTATGACATATCTTAGTATAAGTAAAATTATATATAAACCAAATATAAAATTTGACAGTTTGTCCAAAATCTCTCCTTTCATGTGATACATCTTTTTAAAATGTTGATTGTAATTTACAGAAAAAATGCCTTAATAGAACCATACGACCATCAAATTTAAGCCTTGGGCCTAACAATTGCACCTCCTTTGGTTGCAAGTGCTAGTAATACTATTATTGATATATGGTTAGGACTAAGAAGTAGGATTTCATGTACTCTGTCATTTCTTTTTTAAGGGATTACTCCAACTGTGGTGAGTTTCTATTTTAATATTGGAAAAAATATAATTTGAGAGTGCTTCTGGATTCAACTATGTATGTTTTTGTTTCAATGTTTTGAATCATACTCAATGATCCGTCATCAGGAAGAGGAGAGTTGAAGATTAGATGGTAGAATTGAGCTTTATAAAGCAGTTAGAGTAAGAAATGAATGAAAAATGAAGGGCATGAGGTGAGGAGAGAAAAATAAAAATAAAACAAGAGAGGAGAGAGGAGAAAGATACGAGAAAATTAGTGATAAAACCAGGGCATTGGAGCAACCATACAAACACACAAACCAACAAAAGCTAAAATTTTAAAATTACTAATACTAATACAAGTACAAATATATAAATACATACAGAAGCACATGTAAATGCATATAAGAAAATATTTAATTTAAACCTATAAATACATATATCCCCACACCCCAAGTATAATATACTATATTAAAAAGACAAATAAATGGAAAAAATACAAACAACTAAATAAAACAAACCTTTAGTAGGCATGAGTTTTCCACAATCCATGAATTAAGTATAGAGAGTGCTTCTGGATTAAAATGTGTATGCTTTTGCAAAATAAACCTTTGTAAAACAATTAAAGTCAAGACCTAAATATACATAAAATAATAAGGGAAGAGGAAAAAAGGCGCAAACACATTTATATACATGAACAACCAAATGTATAAAATTTGCAAACAAGTGAAAGAAGCAAACAAGAAAACAAAAAGATAAGACCCCTATCTACTGCATTAGGCAAAACCAAACCTATAAAAAGGAGAACGCCACGACTAAGAATGAAAATTTTAATCCGGCATAAACAAAAAATGCCCACACACATATTAACCTAGACATAACAACAAAAATAAATCAGATGATATATAATACAAATAGAAAAATAAACAAATACACAACAAAAATGTATGTAGATATATGATACAATATTAATTATATTATATGTATAAATATATTGTATAGAAAACCAAAACAAATAAAAATATACAAGTGTAGGTATATATATATAAATTTATGTATGAAGTGTATACAAATACCTATACCTATATATAAATGTAAGTAACGGTGTGTATATATATATGTGTGGAGGTTAGGGTTAGGTTTTGTGCGTGATGAGCGAGTGAAGAAGAGGAAGGAGGTGAGGGTGGCAAAGGGAAGGTTAGGGTTAGGTTTTGATGGCAGAGGGAAAAGCTATCGTTGCAAGCTTGACGTTATACCTATTGCAGGGCCAAACATTTTTACAAGCAGCGGAGTGCGGTGGATATGTCAGTGTTTCGAAAGTGTTACGCCATCATCTGCAACAAACAGAATGGCCGCGAATGTCGTAGCAGAAATGGAGGCTGCAGATCGATGGCGTTACGCTTTTGAAACAGGACATATCCACGGCCCCACGCTGCTCCTATTCCTTCGTTGCCCTTTAATGAGAGCAATGCCTTCAACAAATGACCTTCACGCTCATGCGGTGGAATATGTCTCAATCTCAAATTGATGCGTCCAACACTTCAATCTTGTTAAATCAGGTTTTGTTTTGTCAGAAAATTTGCTTAAATTTCTATATTTTAAGACTAGCTGAAAATGTGGTCACTTGCACTAAATTTTCTGACCCTCCATGGAAGGTATGTTGGAGAGGTGGGTTCTTTGCCTTTTTTCGTTTTTGTATATGCATCACACACCCACATTACAACAATGTTCCTATCTAGTATGTTTTACTGTGACTGAATCAGATTTTCAGTTGTTAATATTGATAGCAAACTTGGATGAACCTCTGGAGATCCCTGTGTTGTATGATTGGGTTATGTTGTTGGTCTCTATCACAGGTGATATTTGGATCATGAAAGGTAAAGGTATTCAATTTAGACACCAATGCATGCAACATGTATTAACACAGTGCTTGTTTTGTATGTAGTCCAGGACTGCAGGAATTTTGGTGGACTTCTTAGAGCCATTTTCTGTATATGACAATGTCAGATGGGTGTTATTATCACCGACATTTTATAAATAGCCAATTACGTAATTGTAACTGTTAAAGTTTTAATCATCTAGCACATTCCTACAAAGGTTCAAAAATTTATCCTGGCAAATATTGGTATCATATCAAACATTGTAGTTCTGTCTACTGTTTGCTTTGCAGCTGTGTTTGTGTTTTCTTTTGTTTGTTTTCTGAGACAATGGTTGACACAGTTAGTGGGTTTGTGTTTGAGCCCTAAGTTGGTTGGATCCCTTGCTGGAGAATTTAGCCCCAACCTTTGGACTTGGGTGTCATTATAAGCACGCGTTAGCATTTGAGCCCTAAGCCTACATATTCAAAATATTAAGTAGATGGCATACCACTCTACGTTCAATTCAGTTCATAAAGAATCTCAACCTACAACTTCAATATGGGTTCTGGCCACGGGAAAGTTTAGGGGCTCTTCATCCCTAAATAGGGATTGTTTTGGTAATCTTTGTCCCAAATCAATAGTCCAATCAGTAAACATTATGTATAAACTTCCTCTAGATTTAAAATTTTAGTAAAAGTTCTTAGCCAATTTGTTGCAAGTTTGCATGGATTCATTGGAATTTTTTAATCATTGTTATCTTATCTATGTAATATATGTTTTGATGATTTTCCAACTAATGAAAATTATGTCTAATATGGGATTTTATATAATCCTCTTTGGATTTAATCCAATTGTAAATTGTACTCAATATTTAGGAACCAGTTATCTTTACAATTGCTTACAATTGTTTCCTTTTGACATTGCTGGTGATTCATCTCATTTGAGTTGCCTTTGTTGACTAGCATAACATTTTTTTGTGTGTGTATTTTGATATAGAAATTTTTGTGGGTATGATAGGTTAGGTTGGAACAAAAGAATGTATGGTGCTAAGCATTTTATCTATTTGCAAGAACTAAAGTGTCTTATCTGAAAATATTCAACATTGTGGTTTGTGCATTTGGATGGATAATCTAGATACTATCTTAGACCTATGTAAATATAGGTCTAAAATGGTAGAAAGGAGAGAAAAAGTCTCCTCGTGAGATTTTGAAGCAATAAAATGTAAAAAGTAAGTTCTATGACAACATCAAGACAATGGTTGCTTCATTTCACTTCACTTCACAGGCTCTTTCATTCCTCGTCTATCCAAATTGCCAAGACTGACATATTTCTTTAGTTTTGGTGAAGTAAGATTTCTTTATGCTTTTGGATTGGATTTTGAAGAGTTAGTATCTATCACTACTTTATTAGATCAACTTGGTGACACGAGGTACACATGTTGACCTTTTGATCTTGTGCATGTTGTAGCATAGAAAATACCCTATAATTTACAAGTGTATCTTTTTATTGAACCTTTTCTTGTTTGTAATTTGTAAGATTTTCATTTGGTGAATAAAATGAAAGCCAATGATACCATTCATTATTTCTCATATTTTTAGACTTCAAATCATAAATTATTAGTAGAAACCCAAATTCATGGAAATGCAATCAAGACTTCAATGAAACCATAGCCAACCCCCACTCAATCACACCCTCCTAGGCCTCTAAAAACCATTTCCCCAAATGACACAAACACTTGACACCATTAAAACACAATGGTCACACATCACATTCACTTTCCAATGCACATCATAAACCAAGATCTCACAAATGCAACATATGGTCTGATGCACTAATAATGGGTCTCAAAGAATGCAACATTAATTCCAATCATGGTCAATCATCCAACAAACATAAAGTGAATCTATCTCAACAATGCAGAACAATATTATTCTAACTACTAGTAGCAATTACTAATATGATCAAATGATATAAGTGTCCATGAGTATCAATATTTTAACTAATAATTCTCAAGACTTATTTTAATTTCATTTAATTAAAATAATTGCGAACAACATGCAAATGAATACAAATTAAACGCAACAATTATTTACACTATTTACACTTATGTAGATTTCATTTATAATCTAAACAATTTTATAAATACTATTAAATATAACTATATAAGCAAGGCTAAAAGCCTATAATATTAGAATGCTATAAATATCTTACACTAGTTAGAATCACAAGATACAAAACCCAAAGCTACAATGAAAGAACCTTGTTCTAAGCTTAGCTTGAGAGGAAAGAAATATAGAAAAACAAAACATTCCTATAGATCTAATATCTTCATCAAATCTACCACACTTTTAACCACATGAATATGATAGGATCAGCACAAAATGAATTTGTTGAGAAGGCTTTAGAAGCTACCAACAATGCAAAATGTGAAAGCATAGACATGGCACATAGACTGATTGGTAGAATGCCTCAAAGAGAGTCATGTGATGGAAAGCAATGATCATAGGATATGCACAAAATGAATTTGTTGAAAAATCTCAAAAGAACCTAGTTTGAAAATATAGAGTTATTGGTTGTGCAACTAATTGTTTTAACAGAGAGGAAATGGGTGAGAGGTAGACAGTCACAAAATATTCATATCTCAAAAATGACAAACTGGGTATGACTAATATTCGGATATGATTTAGATATTCAGGTCATGCACCATATATAAAACAATTAGAAAAACTCAGTTCTTAAAATAAAGTTATGGCTAACGCAATAGATTTCTAAAACAGAGACGAAATGGGTGAGAGGTAGACAGTCACAAAATATTCATATCTCAAAAATGAGAAACTGGGTATCACAAATTTTTTGATACGATTTAGGTATTCAAGTTGTACACCATATTTAAAACAATTAGAGAAACCCAGTTTGTAAAAATAAAGTCATGGCTAACACAGTAGACTACTAAAACAGAGACGAAATGGGTGAGAGGTAGACAGTCAAAAAATATTCATATCTCAAAAATGAAAAACTCGGTATGGCTGATCTTCAGATATGATTTAGATATCCAGGTCTTACACCATATATCAAAAAATTAAAGAAACCCAGTTTGCAAAAATAAGGTTAGCGCTAACGCAATAGACCGGGTTCAGAAAATGTAGAAGAAAATTCACAGAATATTTCACTAAATCTAATGCAACAATAAATCAGTTTCATATCTCAGTCCATACTTGGAATATTGCTTCAATCACATCTTCACAAATTTCCTAGCTCGCATCCATTTTTCCCCAAGTCTGTTCTTCTGGAAACTATGGTTTATGGTGCCAAAAGAAAAATGAAAACTTCCTGAGAGAGAGAGAGATCCCCAAAACATAAAACATATCCTCCATTTGAAATGCATGCTCCTCCTCAAATTATGTCTTGAGATTTCAAAAATAAAGTTGAGCATGCATAACCACCCCCATAATTTCTTCTAGAAGATTCTCTTTTTTTTACTTTCTTACAATTTGCTATTTTTAACCAAACAATAATATTATTGTTTGTTGTAATGGGACCTTATGTCATCTCCGTTCAACAGTTTCCATTGGGATTAAGGCACGCTCAAACCTGTCAATTTAAGTGGAGTTGATGCCTCATACCTGCAACCTACAGCAACCAAAAAATGGTCGAACATATAGATGTATATATAATCATACAATTAAACACACCGTGAAAGGAAATCGCAGCATAGCAGGGTACTCACGCATGAGTAATGCGACACTGTTCCTCTCACAAACACACGTCAAACAAGTAACCACATCATACATAATAATTAGTATCTGATTGACTAGATAAGAAACATCATCAGATAATCATGTGATGCACATAATAAGATTGATCAACATAATCAATTAAGTCCATAAAGTTGTCATAACATATTCATAACTTAAGTAAATATCAGTGTTGCAACAAAGATTATCAATAAAACATACTAACTGTCATATGAAACAACATGAGGATAATCAAGAATGTCACCAACATGAATGTAGTATCTACCAACATCATATAACATACAACATCAACTGTCTGACATACCCTAAATATTCCTATTATTTTACCTTCACTTTCATGCTCCTTAGCCAAACCACTTGCACATCCAAGGTGAGAATGGAGGGGCACTACACCCACCTTAAAGTGATCGCTCCTGCTTTCCGGTAGTAATCACATTTAAGATAAGGTTGAAAACACATGAGGGAACAAGAGCTTTCGCAAAGCCCATGCCCCAAAGTGAGACATGCTTACAATTGCTGAATTATTCCCAACAATCACAATAGAAACACATCAATATCATTTGTTAAGAACCATTAATCAACAATATGCATGTATACGAATGATCACGGAGATGAAAACAAACTTCGGTTAAAGAATCTAAGCTAAAATAACAACCAAATCAATATAGAAATAAGGCAACATGTCTTTCAAACAAACTAAGGCTATACTTACGAATTCGGAACCGAGTATAGCCATGAGGTTATACTTCAGTTATCTCATAACCGAGTGTAACTACAAGGTGAGACAAAAGCATTCCAAAGTGCATAGCAACATATTTAGAGTATTGCAAAGGTTTGTTACAACAATTTCACAACACAATACATGATCACATCATGACACAAAGTGATTCTACTAGTCAAACGTCAATAAAAAATTATCCCTCTCTTCATATATGGACTAGGTCCATTTTCTTGTTTTCTTGTTTCAGGGATGCACGATCCTTATCAGAAGTGTATATTTGTTGTCATCATCCATTGACTAATAGAGCCACAAATACAACAGAAGAATGAAATCATGAAAAATGAGAGAGGAGACAAAAGTGACATAGGACCACAACGTGGAAGGATGCCCCCAAATCACCCTCCACAACATTATGCCCCCAAGGCACCACAAACAACAATTGCAACAAGAGAAGTGTACAAGAATAGAGAAACAAATAGAAGGAATGTCACAGTGTACGCGGTCCCCTTGTATCCTTCACCTTACAAGAGTATCAAGGGTCATCCAAGAAGACCTAAACAAACATTTAACACCACACATGAGAACACAAAAGAACAACATATATATACTTAAGAGGAGGCCAAACTTGCGAGCATCTTGGAGAGTTGCTCCATCAAATGTGGTGGAATGGGTGAGAAATTCATACCTGCAGTCGCGTGGTGCTTGATTCACAAGATTTTGTATGTTTGAAATCTTTTGATGCCTGTGGGGAGGTGAATCATTACCTTTTTCGATAGACTTTGATGACTCGTGCATTGTTCTTTTCCTTTCTTTGTTTAAGCATTCTCCTACATGGATAACTTTTTCAGGGTTATCCTTCTCCATCAAGACGTCAACAATCTTTTTATTAAGTAAAGTACTGCGGTCGAGGAGATTAGAGGAGGATGATGATTTCGTGGGATCTTTGTTAGATGCCAAGGTATCATTTGATGAATAAGTGTTTCTCTCAAAATATGCTTCTACATTTAAACAATAGGAAAAACCACGATTGTAATGATAACGGGGCCAATTGTCATAAGCTCCCATGAATTCGGCTAATGTTTCATATGTTGAAAAAGTATCTAATGGGACATTTCCTAGTGGACAGTCTATGTCTATCATCTCAGGATATATTGAATTGATTGTTGGACTTGTTGATATTGTGTTAACATTAAGAGTAGGATGATGGTAAGCTTTGGTAGGCCTCAAAGGATAGTATCCAATACTAGCTGAAGAGCTATGTGTAACAACTTCTAAGGGTACTTTGATTCCTTGTTGTTTTATGCCACAACCATTACCTACGTAGTTACAATTTTTGTAAAGGATTTGAAATCCATGACCATAGAGAGACACCATCTCTTTATAAGAAGGCGAGGCCTCATATGTCTCATATTTTGTAGTGTAAATAAGAGTATTGTCTTTATTTGTTACTAAAGAGACTTTAGGTTCCTTAGTATTTCCAAAGATTTTTTGGATGAGATCGAGGCAACTTTTGATGTTTTAGGGTTAGCAAGTTTATATTACCCCATAAAGCCATGAGTAAAATCTAATGAACCCCAATCGTCACCAAGAAGTGCATTCGATGGTGATTTAGAATCTTGCACAACATTATCTATGGCAAGATGTATTTATGAATCAACTTTTAAGTTATCGAGAGGTTTCTAAATGATAGCTTATTTGTGCACCTCAGCTTGTAAAAAACTTTCCAGATTCAGGTCCACTTCAATGGTTTGAAGTTTGTTTGCACAAATAAACTTTATTGATCAATGAAGGGTAGACGAAACTACCACCATGGCATGAATCCATAGTCTACCAAGAATGATATTATATGAAAGCGCACTCGGCATGACATGGATAAGGGTAGATAATGTCATAGATCTAGCCTTTACGATTAAAGTTATGGTACCCAGTGATTGTCTACCAATGTTATCAAAGCCACGAATGTTAAGTTTATCTGATTTTATTAAAGATGTGTGAATCTTGATTTTATGTAGCAAATCAATGCCACGAACATTGAGACCCGATCCATTGTCAATCATAGTTCACTTTATCAACTTTTTATTTATTATGACAAGATTACAAGAGGGTCATATTGGTTTTGAACTTCAATTGATGGTAATTCGTGTTGTTGAAACAAAATATCTATTTTTGTTGCATGCATATAGTCTAACAGAGTTGCTACATCATTTGGCTTAACAACAGGTGGTACAATCACCTTTTGTAAAGCTTCTTGGAGCATTATGTGGTATGAAAGAGATGTTTGTATGAGTTCCCATACAGAGATCTTAGCGGGAGTAGCACAAAGCTGCTTAACAAGGTCATAATCTCGACCAACATTATGAGTAAGACAAGGTGGTTGAGGAAGCATAGGTTGAGAAGTTGGTAAAGTGATCAAAATGTTTGACTATTGTTTACTTTGTTTATTATTTCATGTATTGTATGTGTGAGCAACCACATTGTAGTTGGGTTGTTGTGACACATTTTGATACACTTTGATTTTGACTTGTTATATGCTTAGCGTAGTTATAAATGTAACAAAGAGGTCGAGAAGAATTCAGAAGATCTCTTATAGTGAGCACCGGTTTCATTTTTTCTTGAGGCACATGCGAGAACACAGGTGGACAACTATTTTCGGTTTCACAGGGTGTTCTTGAGATCTTGGAACATAAATTGTGTTTACTAATCTTTGAAGGAACGATGGTTTTGGAGTCGCAGTGGAATGTTCGATAGAGATAAATTCATAAAGGGTTTCATCTAGCATATCAGAATCATCACTACTAAATGACTCATCATATGCATGAAAGTTTTGTAAAAAGAGATCAAACATTGTGACATATTCTACTTTATCCAAGGCTTGAAATTCACAATGTCCAATTGTAAAAAGTATGAATTTTGGAATCAAGGATGTGAAATGATGCAAGATTACTATGAAAAATCAAATTTCATGAATGTTTGATGCAACTAATGCATGAGAATTTTTAAAACCCTAATGCAAAATTTTACCAAAATGCAAGCTTTTTGAAGGCCTAAATATGCACCTTTTTCAAAATTATGCAAGATTTTCAAATGAATATTGATAAATATGTAATAAATCAATGCAAGATCTTATTTGAATAGTCAATAAGATGTAAATGCTTGAAGCTACTTGTTCACAAAAATGTTTAGTATGAAAAAGGATAATGACAATAACAAGAATATGAACTACATCAAACTCTTTTTAATATAACATTCAAGGAAAAGGTTGAGCCAAATCACTACCAAATGAAAGAGAACTTAGCTACTGACCTTGAACTCCTATATATTATGGATAAGATTTAACTTAGTCTTTTTCTCAAAACCCTAGGATAACAATGCATTAAAACCCTATTTTTACAAAGATTTGCTTATAATGGAGAATATACGACAGAAACCCAGAAACTGATTGCACAGGGATAATCAGGGGAATGATAAAACCTATCTCCAAAAAGAAGAGGTATCAGAGGACCTCGGTGGTACCACCCATGTCTTGACTAAAGGAATTAGCCGAAGGTGCAAATTGGAAAGTTGCTTTGAATGTTGTCTTGATGCCAGATCCAAACCTAGAAAAGGTAGAAGGACAAAGGCGGTTCCAACCACTTCCTTGATGAGGGAATATCCTGAAATTGTCTTCAAATCCTGAAACCTTGATCTGTATTTAGTCTTCCTATAGCTCTGTATTTTCTAAGTCTCACTCCTGTAACCTGCACATAAGAAGATAAAAGAGGGTTTGGGGGTTGTGGTGTTTAGGGGCTTGCCTCGGTCAAATCCCAGAATAGCATTCAAGCTTCCCAACACCATTTGATTAATAGAGAGTGCTTACCCTCATGGGGCATAGGATGAAAACAATGATAATGTGATGATTGAAATGATGAGAAACAAACAATGATATCACCTATGTGATGCGCCCTTAGAATGATGAAGATCCTTCAACTCCTAAGAAAGGATAGATGATAGCTTCATATCTGCAACAACACACAAATATGCTCTATAATCACAATGACTGCTCTTGATGCTCTTTACTTCAAATTTTCAAGTTAGCTATCTCCATCTAGGTTAATAATGAACTCAAAAACACACTTATATATGCTCTCCCCCTTACAATTGACAATTCAAACCAAAAGAGGCAACAAGGAGAAACCTCTAGAGTGGTGTAAGGCCGACATACATTTGAATTTGATCCAACCTAAAGGGAGGGACCTGGGCAGTACCACCTTGGTCCTTCAGCCCTGTTTATGTCTAGGATAAGCAAAATCAAGTGGTCCACATTCAAATTCCATCTTGATGTTGGGCAATTCTGCATCGGGAGAAACGTTTTGAATATATAATGCAATTAAGGGACCTAGGAGCCAAACAAGGAGGTAAAAAGACATGTGGGCACTTTTTACTCCCTAACAAGTCCAAGGGTCTTATTTGGAAACTTTTCATTCTAGGTATTATGGGTCTTACCATGGGTTATCCTCTAATTTACTCCTTGATTGGCTACCAAATCTACTAATAAGTTCCCCTTTCTTTTATTCTAATATGATCAAAAGAGATATCTTAAAAAAATTTCACTAGTTCCTTAGCCTCTAAAAGAAGAGTATCCAACATACATGAGATGTAACTTTGCTTCTTCATATAATTAATAATGATCTCATAATCTCCCTCCACTCTAAGATGCTTCCAATTCTATTTCATAGTTGTCCTGAGGCCCCACAGCATGGCCCTTTCCTAAACCACATTGTACATGAAAGGAAAAAAGAATATAACTTTGCTCATGCTCTTTCTAGGAAGCCTACTCTATTTCTACTTCTACTAGTTCTACTGATTAGAAGATCTCTGTTATGGCAGAATAAGTTAAAAATGCATTTTCTACTAATCTCTTAGATGGGGATGTGAGACAAGATTGATTTTTAGTAGCATATGGTCTCATTCTCTATAAAAATAGAATCTTCCTAGTTCTTGAATCCTGAATGAAGGAGAAGATTTTAAGGGGTTTTCATGATGCATTGTTAGAAAAACACATAAGATTATACAAGATCTATAGGAAAATTAGGGAAAGGTTTTCATGGAAGGGCCTAAAGAAGGATGTTCTCAATCACTTTATGGAGGGGCTAACTATGTATGCACAATTCTTTTTCATTCCTTCATATTTCAAAGCACATTGGGTGGTAGATTTCTTATTCAGAGATGTTTAGGCCAATGGATTACATAAAAATATTGTTAGTGATAAAGATAGTAGATTTTTTAGATCCTTTTTGTAAGAATTATTTTATTTGGCTGGGATAAAACTCACTCTTTCCACAAGCTATCATCGACAAATAGGTGGACAAGTAGAAATAGTGATGTGTAGACGTTGTAGGGTACAGTGAGACGTCAAAGGCATATCAATTATTTATTCCAGGGACCAGGAGGATTATAGTTAGGCGTGATGTCAAATTCATAGAGGACAAGGCATATAGGAGGTCCAGAGATTTGCCAGCAGATGATCAGAATGAGCAGCCAAAAGAAGCTCCAGGGATTTTTCAACCAAAATAGGGGCAGCGAAGCACCAGTACATTTACTAGTACAAGCACAGGCTTAGGTGTTGAGAGTTCACAGAGTATGGAGCAACAGATACAACAAATCTAAGAGATGCATCAAGAAGATATGGAGTTTGATATTTCATCCTCTATAGTTGACAGGAGGAACCATGAGGTTTAATAGACACATAGGGATACTCAGGAGTTTGTGGGAGCTCCTAGGATGAGTAGTAGACAGCAGAAACAACCAGCCAGGTATAATGATTGTGGCATTGGTTATTCAGTTGGTAGATAACGAGCCTTCCAACTATCAGGAGACTATACAGTAACAGGTGTGGCAAGATGTGATGGTTGAGGAATATACCTCAATAGTGCAGAACGATGTGTGGGAGGTTGTACCTAGACTGACAGATAGGGCAGTGGTTGGATCACATTGGATCTATAAGATTAAGCATCGTGCAGATGGTAGCATCAAGAAATACAAGACAAGGTTCGTGGCCAAGGGGTTCTCTCAGAAGGAGGGAATAGACTATGAGAAGACATTCACTCCAGTGGCCAGGGATACTTCTATACGAGCCATAATCTCATTTGCAGCACATATGGGATGGCAGATCCATCAAATGGATGTCAAGACGGCATTTCTTAATGGTGAATTGGTAGAGGAGGTATACATAGAACAACCAGAGGGCTTTGTAACACACAGCAGTGAAACCCACGTGTGCAAATTGAAGAGAGCTTTGTATGGACTCAAGTAGGCTCCCAGGGCATGGTATGAGTGCATTGATAGATACTGTATTGAAATCTTGAAGAGGTTTGAGATGCAAGATTGCAGAGCCATGTCTACACCTATGATCACGAATTGGAAGAAGGTAGACTCATCCAAGGAAAAGGATGTAGACCCCACCTTATACAGGAAGTTGATTGGATCTCTCATGTATTTGGTCAACACTAGGCCAGATATATCCTTTGCAGTAAACTCTCTTAGTCAATTTATGGTTAAGCCGAAGAGAGTGCATTGGACAGCGGTAAAGCATGTGTTGCAGTATTTGTGTGGTAAAATTAAGTATGGGATCAGATATGCTCGAGGTGATGGTATCAGATTGATAGGCGATACTGATGCAGATTGGGCAAGTAGTACAGTGGATAGGAAAAGCACTTCAGGGTGCTGCTTTAGTTTGGGATCAGGAGTTGTCTCTTGGTACAGCAGGAAGCAAAACTTTGTGGCTCTAAGTTTTGCAAAAGCAGAATACATATCAACTAGCATGGCAACATGTGAGGCTATATGGCTTCAGAAGTTGTTGGTAGCCTTGTTTGGTCAGAGGGTTGAGACTATGGTGATACACTGTGACAATCAAAGTTGCATCAGATTATTTGAGAATCCAGTGTTTCACGATAGGTCTAAGAATATAGACATTAGGTATCATTTCATCAAGGATTGTGTACAGTGGAGGATTGTTCAACTATAGTATATACCTACAGATCAGCAGGTAGCAGACATTTTGACAAAGGCATTAGAGAAGACGAAATTCATCTTCTTCAGAGATAAGTTGGGTGTTATGCAGAACACCTTCCTCGCTAAGAGGGAGTATTAATTTTAAAGTAGCTCAAACAGGTGTTCTAGTCTTAGGTGGTGATTACAAGGCTAGAAACACAACTGAAATTTAATTATCTCCATACCTAGAAAATTGATTTCTCTAGAGACTTCTAGACATTAGGGTTTGTTAGAGTCTAATTAATCTTAGCCATTGATTGAGATTAAATCATGGCCATTGGTTTTCAATGAGAAAATTATAAAAGAGGATCAATGGGCATTTGGAGAGCACAGATCTAAAAAATATTTAAAGTGATAGCAAATGAATAAATTTGCAATAATAGAAAATAGATTTGCAGTGAGAGCAAGGGCGCAGTGATAGTGTTGGAGACAGCAACAGTGGAATTTTTGAAGGAGAAATTGGGAGAAGAATTTTCGTAGGAGAATATTGCCAGAGCTCTGCCAGTAAGAGGCAAGCAGTTTATGTATCTCTTGATTTGTTGAAAATTAATAAAATTCCTCATCTCCAGTACTGGTTTTCCCTTCGAGGTTTTTCCAGGGACAATTTGTCCAAAATATTGTGTTCATTATTTTACATATTTTATTTTTCTATCTCCGTGATTATTTGTGAAGTTGCAGCTGTATTATTTTTCAATATTTGCTCTCAATTAATTTTTGGAGGTCAAATAATCTATATAAGATAGGAGATTAATCATCAATAGCTACAATAGAATTTTCACAGAATTGTCCATAGAAATACGAGATTTGAATGACAATTTTTATATTTGTGTTTACTTTTTAGTAAAGTTGTGCCCCTAACATGTAATTTGGATTTGTTTCGGGAGGAGCCAACATGGCTTTGTGATAGCCCTCTCAAGGTGAATTCGATAGCTGTATGAGGCACATTGGGATGGGACCTCCCGTAGAAGATCCAGTCCTTGCAAATCCTCCTGCACTATTTTTTATTGTTTGATTCTAGAATATATTTTAATAATACATTCTCATTTTACACTTGATTTTGCGGTCTATAAAAGAATTTATAATGCATATATTCAAACTAAGATTACCCTATGCAGTGCCTATGGTTATGGCAGAAATCTAACATTAAATGTAGAATCCAAGTTTTTCAATTTTTTGTATTCAATGCAAATATTACAACACTGTCAACTCTAACTTAAACCCAAAAATTAACAAATTTCAAGATTATTATAAAGTTATTATATTATCAACATTGTTGCTAAAACTAAGCAAACACAACAAATTAAAACACAACTATTTATGAACATTTTGGCAGAAACTTCGCTACTTTGTAGCTCTTGTTATTAGATTTGTTTTATTTTTGTGTTATATAGTACTTATAATAATATAATTGATACATGTATATGCTTTTATTTTTGTGTTATATGCTTTGGTACATGTATAGACTTAATACTTATATTAATACATATTAGTATAGGTGTGTGTATTTTTAGATTTGTTTTGTTTTATGTGTTGTATATGTATGTACTTATAATAATATAATTGATATTGTATTATATATCATTTGATTTATTTTTGTTGTTATATCTAGGTTTATATGTGTGGGGGCATTTTTTGTCTACGCCTGATTAAAATTTTTGTTCTTATTTCATGGGGTTCTCCTTTTTATAGGTTTGGTTTTACCTAATGCAATAGATAGGGGTCTTATCTTTTTGTTGAAGCCAATCAAAATATATATTGCCCACCCCGGCTGCTAGTATAGTTGTTGTCTGTCGCTCACTGTACTGCCTTTTGGTATGTATCGCCCCCTTCCCCCAGAACTCTAGATTCCAAAGATCCATCGGATAAGAAACTCCATTCTACACCGCTGCTGAGTCTTCGGACTCCTCCCCCAATTCTGGTTGTGGATTGCATCAGGGAAATTCTGCCTGAGCTAGGCAGATAGATAGACTCCTTTCACGCTGCTAAGAAAGAGCAGGGAACAAAATTATTAGACCCATATATAGTAGTAGGGTAGCACTCCAGGTACTTAAAGTCCACCCACTACCAACCAACATACATCATCTGGCTGGGTCTTGCCAATATCAACAACTGGATCGATCCCATGGAAACGGGAACAGCAACTTGCTATGGCTCTTGGTCCAAATAATGTCTGCCCCTATTCATCCATATCCATACATGGTTGCACGCGACAAGATGGGAACACAGTCCTAGACTGAAGTGAATAGATCAGATTGAGAGGTCATTCTGTCCCTTGTCCCCAATGGGAAGAAGATGGGTAATCCGTTTACAATGTTACTCTGATCTGACCCAGCTGGCAAGCAGTCCCAATCCACTTTCAGCAAAGGAATGAGATAGCACTTTGTTTGCTTCTCCACCAAGCACGGGAGTCTGGGGATCGCTGTAGGTTGGTGGCCACTTGAGGAAACTCTAATTCGATCCGCTGGCTGGGAGGCACCTACCTCATCCCAATCGTAAGGAGAGGTTCACCATGATCTTTCTAGGTAAGGAATGGAGACAGTGCGTGGGTGAGGCATTCATGCACTCAACCTCTCCACTGTGAGATTGAGGCCTATCTACAATATGAGAGATCGAGGGCTTCCTTGACTTCCTAAACTCAATCAAGTTCCCCGACCGGCTGAGTACCCCTAGAGCCCTCTCCCTATCGCCCTATCTATAGCTATTATAGAGAGGTGGGGGGTGCCCCCTACTATGGATAGGGTTGATAGTTGCCCTCACTGACCCCCCTACTATGTATAGGCTGCCTCCACCTCTGCCTCTAAAGAAGTAGGGTAGGGGTAGGGGGTGGGGGGTCGAGTGATGAGAATTGGCTCCATACGCCCAACTCTTCGTGCCTTCCTATCTCCATACTTTTGCAGCTCTTCATCTTACCAGATTTGCAAAAGACTCATGTGATAGACTCTCATCATTAGAGAAGTTGATCCAGAATCCATATTCCACTTCGTTTCACATCCTATGTAGAGTAGATCGTTCAGCACTTGCGGCACGAACCAATTTTTTACCCATCGACCCTAGTATCATAGGCGACCGAATGGCCGTGCCCTAGTTACTAGACCAACCTACTATGATAATTCCATAAACACCTATGTCCAGATCTGATGATACCATACCATAATCAAAAGGTACAATGGCTTGAGCAACCGAACTGGGTATAGATGTCACCACTGGAGCCAGTCTAGAGAGAGATAAATTGGCACTACTTGGTGGAATAGGTTCTTCTATAGCTAATTTTAAACCATTTGCTAGAGGTTTTAAGAATCTGAATGATCCAACTACATTGGGACCCTTTTGACATTGCACGAAAGCAATTACTTTACGTTTGGCTGACACTGAGAAGGCTACTCCTAGTGGAAGTGGTATGATCATTCTAGGTATTTCTGCTAGAATAGCAATGTACGTTTCTAATTTCCTAATCACTAAGGGGTGATCATGCATGAAACGATGTTGACCCAAAGAATGGGACCTATTCTTGAGGGGAAAGGTGATTTCTAAAAGTCAACCCGCCCCCCACCGCTATAGATGCAGGTGGGCTATAGCGGGCTTAGCCAAATTATTTCGGCTCTTCGAGGTCAGGCCGACCACTATGGATAGGGCATCGATCCCTCTCCTTCCTCCCACCCACGTTAAGAGAGAGGTTGGTGATTTGAGTGCCCCCATGGATCCAAATATCGGCCCCATGCTTTTGAACCAGCATGGGGAAATCCCCAACTAAACTATAATTGGGGTGGGTGGGAGGAGGAGAGGTATAAGGCTTAATCAACCCCTACAAGCACTATATATCATGGGTTGGACCCGGTCATTTTTATTGCTGGCCGAGGAAGCTGCCCCCCTGATGAAAAATGGGGTGGGTGGGAGGGCTACCGAGAAACCATTATAGAAAGGGAGGTTAAGTCCGAGGCACCATAGGGGGGAGATATAGGGTGGGAGGCTATGCGGGTGGGTGGGAAATGGCCCCTACAGGAATATATATTATTATGGAAGGATGCCTATGCAGGTGGGTGGGAAACAATAGTTCGGTGGGAGGCCATAGCCCCCCACAATAATCAGGTGTGGGTGGGAGGCCCAGGGGGGCCCTTACTTCCCACCCACCCGAGTGGCTGTTAAATTGTTGGTGAACCCCATAATCTTTACTTCGTTCAGAAGAGTGTCTCACCTCAACCGAAAAGATGCCTCCCACCCCCTTCCTATAGCCTATGCCCCCCACCCATCCCCTGTCACTAGAAGGGTGGGGGGCTCGAGGGTTTCCCGACAAACCCTCGGCATAGGGATGAGTCGGAGGAGATAGTTGGGGGGTAGATTAATATAAGGTGGGTGGTTAAGTTGTTGCCAAACCCCTAGGAGGTTCCGACGATTCTATATGTAACATGCCAACTACCCCCCACCCACCCGTATAACCCCCCACCCATCCCCACACACGGCGTATAATTGATTGGGTTTAACAAGTTTATCCAGCATCAAAGTCAGATTGAGAGCCCCGGTCCTCTTCGGTCTAGGTATAGATCTATAAAGGGCCTGTAGGGGCAGAGGTAGTAGTGTGGATCAAGATCCATACCCCTTTCATATTGATATCGAGTAGGAGATTCACCAAGGTTTACCTTAACCCTTTCTTCTCAGTCCATTTCCTCCATCGCTACTGGATGCGTACCAGTCCGGGGAGCCAAGTTGTGTTCATTTGTGCTCCCGCACTGGATAGGGGGTGTTTGGTGATGTGTAGACGTTGTCTGCTAATCACCCTTGCGATTCCTTCCTTATGCTTAATTCTGATCCGACCCCATCTGCCCCTCCCCCTGCTCCTTCCCCCTCCCTACAACCTATTTATACCACAATAATAGCCCCCCCTTTAAGTTTTAGGGTCGGGGCCCCCAACCAGAGCTATAATGGTTTCTTGGGGACCCCCCCACCATACATAGTTGGGGTTAGGTGGGAGGCCCCTAAATGCCCCCCACCCCGGGCTATAATTGTTCTTAGAGGTGGGTGGGAGATATAGTTCCAGGAAAAAAATGAGCCCCCCATCTAGCCCGGGCGAATAGTAGGGGCCCCCCACTCGGCCCCTTTGGCAGGGGGATATATAGGGTGGGAGGAATAATATAAAAGGAGGCCTTGGGTTGGTTGGGAGATTTAAGTTTGAGGGGCCTACCTTGAGCTAGTTGGTGTTAGCTACTTCCTTTAGGTCTAGCTCGGGAGCAGAAGCAGAAGCAAGGGAGCCTCGGGACCTGCCATTGATTGAAGTATACCCTAACCACTTGCGTGTCTCGTGGTAGCTAGATCCTATGCTCTAACTGTTGGGGTGACTGTTCAAGCTGCATAGGGGGGCCCCATGAGAGGATTTACCCTTCAGCCAGTCGATAGGGAATACCCCGCCCCATAGCATTTGTGTTCTTTGTTCGATGACCCTGAGACCTGACGAGTCCACCACTCGAGCGCACCAAAGACAAAGGTGGTCGGTTGACCCCGTAGCAATTTTTGGAGTGTTGTGGCCTATTTACCACCTAGATAAACCCCCATCCAATCAAGATACCCAGCCAGTTTGGTTGAAGTTCTAGTACAAAGTTCTATCCAAATACACCACATACATGGGAGAGAAGCCCGCAGCATATCTTCTTTGGTCAGTCTGTATCCAGGTGACCCAAGGATGGAGGGGCCTCGAACCAGTAGTTGTTTCCCCAATCTGTATAGCAGTGTTTCATCCCCCTGTTCCAGCCCCACATCTAGTAGTGGAGTGGGGAGCATCAAAAGTGATTTATCTAGTTAAAGAACTAGTTTCCATTCGGAAGCAGGACCCAGGAGCATATCTAGATGCAGGGACAGGGCATAGGCAGGGATAGAGGTAGTAGGAATAGATAAAGGTGGCCTTCATTTTTGCATAGTTTCATATCCAATTCTGGAGCTGAAGGAAGCAATAGCAGGGGCACTCCCATGAGGGGTATGGACAATGGCCGAAGCAGCAGTAGTTTTTGGGTAGCGATCTGAGGCAGCAGAGGCATAAGCTATAGTGATGGAGGGGACAGATATATTGAATCAGGATAGGAACCCAGAAGTTGACCTCATTTACTCAGCAATGGAGGTGGAGGCAGGAGCAATGGGAAATGGCGGGGGGAATACTAGCACAACCAATAGCTGTGGGGGCAGAGGCTCCTCAAGCAACGGAGCCATATGAAATAGTGACTAAGGCTATGGGAGCGGGGGTCATAGTGGGATAACGGATGGCATCGAGAGTAAAGGCCAAAGCATTAGAGGTGGAGGGAGAAGCATAGATAGTGGTTGCAAATTGAGTCATGGGTCTACCCAACCGAGTTCCAGTTCCCACTACGAAGATAGCAAAGGAATTATATAAAAGAGGGGGTCGACCGACCTCGTTTCTCTAAATTATTCAGTTAACCTAGTGCCAGTTATAGATCGGGACTCAGTATATCAAGATCTAACTATTAGCTAGAGATCAAGTTGACCTAGTCGACCAGTTGACCGAGTTTATTTTATGTGAGCAGTTGATCCAGGATGAGTAGTTCCACCATCATGGGCAAGGGGAGCATCAGTAGCATCATATCTAGTCAGAGATGGAGATTCAAAAATATATAGAAAGGGCTTCTTCTATATTTTATTCTGATTCGGTTGATCCAGTCCAGAAGTTGATGGAGATGTTGATGGTTGAACAGTCAAAGATATGCCAAGGGAACACACCTACTTATGCCATGGAGACAATCCACCCACTCTGGGAACCCTTGGAAGAGAGGTTTTGGGAACCATGTCGGTGGGCTAGGCAGGGATGGGATGTTGCATTGATGGAGGGATTTATGCTGGGGGAGCGCACTAGCGATGTGATGGTAGGCAAAACACATTGGGATGATCCAAGCTAGGCAAAGGCAAGCTCCTAAACACCACAACCCCCAACCGCACTCCTTGTGATTGTAAGTTACAAGTATTGGATTTCATAGACTGGAGTTACAGAGGAAGGTTGTAGAAGATAAGGATTTTAGATCTTTGAAGAAAAGCATTACCTGGACAAGCCTTCTAGTGCTAGTGTCCTCTAAGGTTACAGACATAGAAATCATTGTGACAATGACAATTAGCATCTGAAAAACTCCCAACATCCTGAAAATACCCTACCTTGGACAAGGGCACTAGTGCCAGTGTCCTCTGCATCTTCTGTGATAGAAACGGACAGACAATTATCATAAGTGTTGAGAGAAGTCCTGAATTCCCTGAAGAAAACACCACATTGGACTAGGGCATGAGTGTCAGTGTCCCTAAATATTTCGTATCATTAACTTCAAAAAATGGTGAGTAACTAATCCTTATCTACTGTCTTGGTAGATATGATCATTTGTCGTAATTTATCCATTTCCTTCTGATTTTGCATAATTAGGGTTTTGAGCATATTTGGGCATTGAAGTAGTACATTAATTGATATTTTTTGAGTTTCCATGATGTTACGAGTGACACCCAACCTGTAGGTGAATCCTCTTGCAAAAGGTGTGATTCAACTCGGTTGAAATGTCCTTGAATGTTTGTAGTAAAAGGAGGATTTAACCCACACATCCATTGAAATTGAAAACCCCTCCTTTTTACTCCTAAACAAACCCTTTGCTAGATTCTATGGAAATTTTTCTTGGATCCAGCAACTTACTATGAAACCCCTCCTTTTAGATCTCAGCTCTATCCTAATTATGGGCATCTGCAAAGGAAATGCCCTTGCTTCACTAAGGCATCAGCTGCAACTAATGCTTCTTCCAACTCTAGTCCTAAGAATGATAAAGGGAAGGCTGCTTTTGTTGTTGGGGTTGCAGACAAGGAGGGATTTATTCTAGTTAAGCCACGTAATAGGGGAAGAGGTCTTAAGAGAACCCTCAAGGATAGAGAAATTAATGGGGTCTTTAATCAGTTTGATGCTTTGGAGGACTTAGTTCATGAGGAGGGAATTCTAGTGGAGATACCTTTTGGGGTTGGGTCTTTGGGGGTAGCCTTGTCGGAGGAAAAAGAAAATGATACTGTAAATTTTCCTCTGGTGGGTGTGCAGGATGGTCAATTGGCTATGGAGTTATCCTCCTGGTTACCAATTGTTTTAGAATCAAATGAGGCTTTAGTTATGAAAGATGTGGGTGCTCTAGCTGATCCAACTCCTTCACAGGTGAAGGAGGCTTTGGATGTAGGTGTTACATTGTAAAATGTCCCCCTAGGACTTTTACCTCCTAAGTTTAGTTCCCAGGTCCTTTAGATTTAATCATGCATGTTCATTTTAACTCCCGATGCAAAATCCCTGGAAACCCATGTCAAATGGGGCTAAGGGGACATTGTTGAACTTGATTTTGCTTGAAAATGGGGCCTAGGGCTTGGGCACTCATGGCCTAGCCCTCCCTTATTTGGTTGGGACCTAAATTTTAAATGTCGGTTATGTGATCGTTAAAAGGTTTCGTTGCCGACATCGTAAGTTTGAATTATGAAATCTGTAGCGAGAATGCATATATAAGCATATTTAGGGTTTCATTTGCAAACTAGAAGCTGATAATGAACTTTTGGTGAACTTATGATTTTAGAGAATTCAAATCATTCATTGTTGCAGAGCATACTTGTCTTGTTATTGTGTTTGTTATGCGGATTTGGCTTCATCTTCTCATGTGTTGAAGGATTTTCATCTACATGCGAGCTACACCTCCGAGGTTATATCTATTTGTGTTAAATTAATCATTTATCAATTTGTTTTTTCATCTATCTCGTAGGGATACACAATCTTTATGCCATTCTGGGGCTTGACTGAGGCAAGCTCCTAAACACCACAACCCCCAACCCCATTCCTTATGATTGCAGCTAACAAGTGTCATATTTTTTGGAGTGGAGTTGCAAGAGGCTGTGACAGAGTGTGGAGATTTTTTATCAGAAGGAAAAAGCAATGCCTGGGCTTAGGCACCTGCCCTGAAGCCCTCCAGATTTGCAGACCTAAAAACCTCTGCGACAGTGGTGAAGAGTAGCGAACATTTTCTTGAAATCCTTGAAGAAGTCGCCACCTTGGGCTTGGGCACCTACTCTTTAGACCATGACTTTTCCAAATCTTGAATATCAAAACCTAATATGTATCTACTCTGAATATTACATCTCTATGTGCGAGCATTTGTTGGGATTCATCCGTTTATTTATGATTTTACATAATTAGGGTTTTAAGCATAATCGAGCATTAAATTAATACATTAGTCAACAATTTCTTAATTTCCCTATCATTACAAGTGACAACCAACCTATAGGTGAATCCTCTTGCAAAATTTGTGATTCAACTTAGTTAAATGTCCTTGAATGTTAGTGGTGAAAGGAGGATATAATCAAACAATCAATCAATCCCATCTTCCCTCTTTTCTTACTAAACATTTTGGTGAACCTGTGTTTCCTGAGCATTGCATCTTGTTGACTTTTATACATTAGACTTGCATTCATACATATTGTTTTACATCATTTTACATCTATAGATCTTGAAAATTTTTGAAAAAAATTTCATTCTAAGGCTCGCATTAGGTCATAATTTGCATTAATTTCATTACATTTCATCAAATCTCTAATTTTTACATCAAATATGATATAAATTACATAAATTCATAATATTACAATCTTTGCATTGCATTTTCATGTTAAAATTGCCAAGGTTTGATTGAAATTTTGTATTTTTCTCATAACCTAGTGATTTCAAAAACTAGGGTTTGTACCTAAAATCTTGTTTCAAATTTTACTACTCATATTAGGCACTCATTCAAATCTAATTTTGTTTGTAGTGTTTAATTCTTGTGTGTTTTTGCATTCATATCTCAAAAATTTGCACTTACATTTAGCTAATTTCAACAAAAACTAGCATTTTCACTCAATCATCCTTAAAATTACACTTGCATTGAGCATTGTAGGACTTTAAAATCATTTTCAGATCTGAGCTGAGTTTTTTTGCATAAGCCTCCTCTTAATAATAGTGTAGGAAATTGTTCTTCTACCTTATCTTCCTTATAGGATTTATGGGTCTAATAAATTCAATTTCCCATTTGTGAAAAGGTGTTTGTACTTATATAGGAAATGGTGGCATATCATCTAATGTGGTGGGACTTCCTATCCTCTAAGACACATCACCCATCCTCACATATTAACTTGTCATCCTTGAACAATGTGGGCCACCATAATCCTGCCAACATCACTTTATTGTTGTTCGCTCATTGGAGTTATGCCCTTCTAATATCCCCTCATGGGCATATCTTAAGATGTTTTCCCATTCATGTTGAAGCACTACTCTCCTTATAATATCACCTCTTCCTATAATATGTAATTCTCCTTCAATTAAGATGTATGATAGTGACCACTGCAATAGTTTATTCCTTTCATTTTTGGAGATGATCTCTAGGAATTGGCCTATGGATAGTAACTGTGCTACTTCAGTGAGCTCCTCTAGTACTACATTTACTCTAAATAAATTTAACCAACTCAATTCATCATCAAACTCCTAAAAGAGTAACACCATCTACAAATTTTACCTGTATCACTAGCGTATTCATCAAGTATTTTAATTGCTTGTGGTTGGTAAAGAAATTTTTTAGTGCATAAACCCTTGTTAGAGCCTTTGTTGTTGCATAATTCATTAAGAAACACTAGAGTTGGAGCCTTTGTTATCTAATTTTTAAGTGTATCAAATTCCTCCTAGAGTTGTTCTATCCATTGAAATGTTTTATAGTTTTCTGACTATTCAAGAGGTGGTAGATTCAAAATTATTTCTACCTTCAATGGGTCTACCATCAAGCCTTGCCTACATATAATGTGACCATGAAATGTTCCAAATGGTATCACAAATAAACATTTCTTAAGATTGGATGAGATTTAAAAGCTTTTGTATCTTTCTAGCATCGTGTGGAGTACTTGTACGTGATCTTTAATCAGTCTGTACTTGCACAACCATAGGGCCAATCCATTAGCATCTCCTATCGACTTGATTATATCAGTTGCCAACATATCATCCAAGTTTGCTTTGACTCTTGTCTTCATGTTAGGGTTTAATATAGATGTTCTTTTCCTCTTTGGTTTTGTACCTTCTTTTAATTGAATTTTCATCATTCTAGATCCCTCCTTAATGCCTCTACGATTAGTAAATGCGTGGGGAAATATTTCTTCATATTTCTATCAATATTTCCAAAATTTGCATGACTTGTCTCTCTTCAATTGCTACCTTGAGTATTTTCACATACTGAAGGAAAAACAAGATTGCATTCACAAAGGCTTGAAGGATAGCAAAGGTACTTAAGGTTAAACTTTCTCTTGATGCCAAGGTTGATGATTCTATTTATTATGAGGATGTTTGATGTGGAAGATTTAGTTGAAATCTCTCCTCTTGCTAAGTTCGATAAATGTAATATGTGCAAATGTGATCATGGGGATTCAATAGGCCCTGTGTAATTTTCCCTACCACCTTGTTGTTTTCAATATTTGATGATGCTCTTGTGATTTCTATGATGGTAGGGTCATCATCCAATGGTGGAAAATCCACCAGTAGTGTGATATTTTGTCCAAGGGATCTCTTGAGGTGAGACACGTGGGCAAAATTATGAATCCTACTGTATTCTGGTAATTCCAGTTCTCAGATGCAACTTCACCAACTCTCCTCAAGATCTTGTAAGGGAAATCAAAGCGTTGTTTGAGATTTTAAATTCCACTAATTTTGATGGGGGTTTTCCTATAAGGTTTACAATCTTAGAGGAAGGTCATATCTCCCACTTTAAATGACCTCTGTATGCAGTTTTGATTTATATATATTTTTTGTTGATTCTGAGATTGTTGGAGGTGTTCTTTGAGTGATCTCAATATGTCATAATTATACTTCACTAAGTCACTATCTATTGACACCGGGATATCTATGAATATTGAATAAGTAAAGGTTAATGCATCATAACCATAAAATACAATGGATAGAGACATAGTGATGGACATGTGGTGGGTAGTGTTGTATCATAGTTTCTCAAGTAGCCTTCAACCTAATTATTCACTATCTCTACTTGTCCATCTATTTGTGGATGTTAGCTTGTGGAAAGAATGAGTTTTATCTAGGCCAAATAAAATAATTCTTACAAAAAGGATCTAAACAATCTACTATCTTTATCACTAATGATATTTTTATGTAATCCATTGGCCTAAACACTTCTTTGAATAAGAAATCTACCACCTAATGTGCTTTGAAATATGAAGGAATGAAAAAGAAGTGTGCATACATAGTTAGCCCCTCCATAAAGTGATTGAGAACATCCTTCTTTAGGCCCTTCCATGAAAACCTTTCCCTAATTTTCCTATAGGTCTTGTATAATCTTATGTGATTTTCTAACGATGCATCATGAAAAACCCTTAAAATCTTCTCCTTCATTCAGGATTCAAGAACTAGGAAGATTCTATTTGTATAGAGAATGAGATCATATGCTACTACAAATAAATCTTGTCTCACATCCCCATCTAAGAGATCAGAAGAAAATGTATTTTTAACTTATTCTGCCATAATAGAGATCTTCCAATTAGTAGAACTAGTAGTAGAAATAGAGTAGGCTTCCTAGAAAGAGCATGAGCAAAGTTATGTTCTTTTTTTCCTTTCATGTACAATGTGGTTTAGGAAAGGGCCATGCTATGGGGTCTCAGGACAACTTTGAAATAGAATTGGAAGCATCTCAGAGTGGAGGGAGATTATGAGATCATTATTAATTATAAGAAGAAGTAAAGTTACATCTCATGTATGTTGTATACTCTTCTTTTAGAGGCTAAGGAACTAGTGAAAAGATTTTAAGATATCTCTTTTGATCATATTAGAAGAGAAGAAAGGGGAACTCAATAGTAGATTTGGTAGCCAATCAAGGAGTAAATTAGAGGATAACCCATGGTAAGACCCATAAGACCTAGAAGGAAAAGTTTCCAAATAAGACCCTTGGACTTGTTAAGAAGTAAAAAGTGTCCACATGTCTTTTTACCTCCTTGTTTGGATCCTAGGTCCCTTAATTGCATTATATCTTCAAAACATTTCTCTCGATGCAAAATTGTCCGACACCAAGATGGAATTTGAATGTGGGCCACTTGATTTAGCTTATCCTAGACATAAACAGGACTAAAGGACCTGGGTGGTACTGTCCAGGTCCCTCCCTTTAGGTTGGATCAAATTCAAATTTACTGGTGTGAGCCTTAGGCATAATTTAATAAAAACCACCTGAAATAACATAAAATAAAATATTAAAATTAAAATATATATATATATATATATATATATATATATATATATATATATATATATATATATATATTCTATACATTTAGTTCTCCTCAATTTTTTTCCAGCTTCTTATGTTAAATTGAAGACCAAATTCCTTGTATTAAACTCAATAAACTAACATTGGGGGTGATTTTGTTGAAAAATTATTGCTCAAACCAAGAGCTGATGTTAAAGAGTTACGCCTAGTATGTAATATAAGGAACCCTAAAGTCAATAATATCATACAGACGAACACTCATTTTCATTTTTTATTTATGCCTGCAAAAATATCATACATGACGTCCCTCCATTGATGCATTAAATACTGCTCCTTCAATGCGCTGCTCTTTATTTTCTTGACTTTTGTATTCATTTTTTTATCCCTTTATTTTGCACTCTTATTATTTTTTATTGCTTCTTGTAGAGTAACGATCTTCTTGATATTTTTGTCCAAGAAAGATAAGGGGCTGAGCACCACCAAGGGTTTTCAATGTTTAGTTAGACTTCCCTTTTGCTCAAAAGGAATGGGGAAGGTCTACATGCAAGCTTCTATTAGGTATTTTAGGTTTGAGTACTTACTTTTTTAAAACTCAACATTTTGGTTCACTAAGACTGGGATTAGTATAAAGCTAAGAGCTTGGCTTCAATTTAAACTTATTGGTAAATTTCAAGAGGAATGATTGGCGATAAAGATGATCATAAAGAATCTTAAAGGGTCAACCTATATCTAAGCAACCTTAGACTCCTTAGATAAAAATCAAAAAGAGCATGTCACTCACTAATGCATGGTGGAACAAAATGAAGAATGCAAATTTTGTTTTTTCTTTATTCAAATTTTGTACTTTTTTATAGATTTTTTGGATTTTGACATTTTATGATTTTATGGAGTTTCTAGATACTTAAGTCTTCACCTTCCATTGTGCATAAGAGGTAAGCATCATTTTTTACATCTTCCTTAACTGCATGTGGACTTATATAATTTGGTCTAAACTTCACTTGGAAGTATTTGCAAGGACACACAAAGACTTGGTATAAAAATGTCTTTGAACTCAGTGAGAAGTTTTGTGCACTCATATATTTCATTGTTTGATAATTTGCCCCTAGCCTTGTCATTTTTTGTTCTTCTAAAGTTTCATCAGTTTTGAAATTTTGTGGGGGCAATTTGAATTGATGATGACATTTAATCATCTTCTATTCACATTTTCTATATGTGGGGTTGGTCATATTGTCACACGATTCTCTTTACCTACATGTGGACTTTACTATTCCATGGATTTCATATTTCACCAACCATATGTATGCCTTGGCTATGGCGACCACCAAAGGTTGCACATCGGCACCCCACCTAGTAGGCACCAAGTTGAAGTAAATAAAGTGAGGCAAAGTTGTGGAAGTTTGGATGCTTAATAATCGTATACCAATGCATCAAGAGATTTGTCCATGTCACTAATATTATATTTTTAATCTTTATTTCCATTTCTTAATAACAAACTAACTTCGTGTTGTCATAAATATATACCTTTCAAACAAGAGCAAGCATGCCTTTATGATATAATTCCAATAATTTTTTATTCTAATGTGTAGGAACAAAAAAAAACAAGAAAAAACTCATTGGAGGCTCATTTGGCAGAAGCAAAGGAAATTGGGGATCACATTCCAAATAAAATTTAAGTTGTTACAAAACATGTTTTCAATTGATTATAAACAAATATGTAAAACAAGCATTTCATATGCATTTCAAAACTATATTTCAAAATGTTAAATTAAATAGCACTTTGGGACATTTGTTTCTTACAATTATTAAAATAATATAACAAATAAAAGTAATACTATAAAAATAATATTCTATGCACCAAAAAAAACAAAAAATTAATGCACGTATTTTAAATATTACTTTATAAAATAAAAATAATGTATCTTCTATGCACAAATTGAATTATACTATGTAACATTGTAATTGCATATAATATTCTATTGGCCTAACCCTTGCACCTTCAATTGGTTGAGTCAAACAATTTTCTTATGACAATTATCCATTCAAAGGTGCCCTTAAAATACCATGACATATCTTAGTATAAGTAAAATTATATATAAACCAAATATAAAATTTGACAGTTTGTCCAAAATCTCTCCTTTCATGTGATACATCTTTTTAAAATGTTGATTGTAATTTACAGAAAAAATGCCTTAATAGAACCATACGACCATCAAATTTAAGCCTTGGGCCTAACAATTGCACCTCCTTTGGTTGCAGGTGCTAGTAATACTATTATTGATATATGGTTAGGACTAAGAAGTAGGATTTCATGTACTCTGTCATTTCTTTTTTAAGGGATTACTCCAACTGTGGTGAGTTTCTATTTTAATATTGGAAAAAATCTAATTTGAGAGTGCTTCTGGATTCAACTATGTATGTTTTTGTTTCAATGTTTTGAATCATACTCAATGATCCGTCATCAGGAAGAGGAGAGTTGAAGATTAGATGGTAGAATTGAGCTTTATAAAGCAGTTAGAGTAAGAAATGAATGAAAAATAAAGGGCATGAGGTGAGGAGAGAAAAATAAAAATAAAACAAAAAACAAGAGAGGAGAAAGATATGAGAAAATTAGTGATAAAAACAGGGCATTGGAGCAACCATACAAACACACAAACCAACAAAAGCTAAAATTTTAAAATTACTAATACTAATACAAGTACAAATATATAAATACATACAGAAGCACATGTAAATGCATATAAGAAAATATTTAATTTAAACCTATAAATACATATATCCCCACACCCCAAGTATAATATACTATATTAAAAAGACAAATAAATGGAAAAACAACTAAATAAAACAAACCTTTAGTAGGTATGAGTTTTCCACAATCCATGAATTAAGTATAGAGAGTGCTTCTGGATTAAACTGTGTATGCTTTTGCAAAACAAACATTTGTAAAACAATTAAAGTCAAGACCTAAATATACATAAAATAATAAGGGATGAGGAAAAAAGGCGCAAACACATTTATATACATGAACAACCAAATGTATAAAATTTGCAAACAAGTGAAAGAAGCAAACAAGAAAACAAAAAGATAAGACCCCTATCTACTGCATTAGGCAAAACCAAACCTATAAAAAGGAGAACGCCACGACTAAGAATGAAAATTTTAATCCGGCATAAACAAAAAATGCCCACACACATATTAACCTAGACATAACAACAAAAATAAATCAGATGATATATAATACAAAGAGAAAAATAAACAAATACACAACAAAAATGTATGTAGATATATGATACAATATTAATTATATTATATGTATAAATATATTGTATAGAAAACCAAAACAAATAAAAATATACAAGTGTAGGTATATATATATATATAAATTTATGTATGAAGTGTATACAAATACCTATACCTATATATAAATGTAAGTAACGGTGTGTATATATATATGTGGAGGTTAGGGTTAGGTTTTGTGCGTGATGAGCGAGTGAAGAAGAGGAAGGAGGTGAGGGTGGCAAAGGGAAGGTTAGGGTTAGGTTTTGATGGCAGAGGGAAAAGCTATCGTTGCAAGCTTGACGTTATACCTATTGCAGGGCCAAACATTTTTACAAGCAGCGGAGTGCGGTGGATATGTCAGTGTTTCGAAAGTGTTACGCCATCATCTGCAACAAACAGAATGGCCGCGAATGTCGTAGCAGAAATGGAGGCTGCAGATCGATGGCGTTACGCTTTTGAAACAGGACATATCCACGGCCCCACGCTGCTCCTATTCCTTCGTTGCCCTTTAATGAGAGCAATGCCTTCAACAAATGACCTTCACGCTCATGCGGTGGAATATGTCTCAATCTCAAATTGATGCGTCCAACACTTCAATCTTGTTAAATCAGGTTTTGTTTTGTCAGAAAATTTGCTTAAATTTCTATATTTTAAGACTAGCTGAAAATGTGGTCACTTGCACTAAATTTTCTGACCCTCCATGGAAGGTATGTTGGAGGTGGGTTCTTTGCCTTTTTTCGTTTTTGTATATGCATCACACACCCACATTACAACAATGTTCCTATCTAGTATGTTTTACTGTGACTGAATCAGATTTTCAGTTGTTAATATTGATAGCCAACTTGGATGAACCTCTGGAGATCCCTGTGTTGTATGATTGGGTTATGTTGTTGGTCTCTATCAAAGGTGATATTTGGATCATGAAAGGTGAAGGTAGTCAATTTAGACTCCAATGCATGCAACATGTAGTAACACAGTGCTTGTTTTGTATGTAGTCTAGGACTGCAGGAATTTTGGTGGACTTCTTAGAGCCATTTTCTGTATATGACAATGTCAGATGGCTGTTATTATCACCCACATTTTATAAATAGCCAATTACGTAATTGTAACTGTTAAAGTTTTAATCATCTAGCACATTCCTACAAAGGTTCAAAAATTTATCCTGGCAAATATTGGTATCATATCAAACATTGTAGTTCTGTCTACTGTTTGCTTTGCAGCTGTGTTTGTGTTTTCTTTTGTTTGTTTTCTGAGACAATGGTTGACACAGTTAGTGGGTTTGTGTTTGAGCCCTAAGTTGGTTGGATCCCTTGCTGGAGAATTTAGCCCCAACCTTTGGACTTGGGTGTCATTATAAGCACGCGTTAGCATTTGAGCCCTAAGCCTACATATTCAAAATATTAAGTAGATGGCATACCACTCTACGTTCAATTCAGTTCATAAAGAATCTCAACCTACAACTTCAATATGGGTTCTGGCCACGGGAAAGTTTAGGGGCTCTTCATCCCTAAATAGGGATTGTTTTGGTAATCTTTGTCCCAAATCAATAGTCCAATCAGTAAACATTATGTATAAACTTCCTCTAGATTTAAAATTTTAGTAAAAGTTCTTAGCCAATTTGTTGCAAGTTTGCATGGATTCATTGGAATTTTTTAATCATTGTTATCTTATCTATGTAATATATGTTTTGATGATTTTCCAACTAATGAAAATTATGTCTAATATGGGATTTTATATAATCCTCTTTGGATTTAATCCAATTGTAAATTGTACTCAATATTTAGGAACCAGTTACCTTTACAATTGCTTACAATTGTTTCCTTTTGACATTGCTGGTGATTCATCTCACTTGAGTTGCCTTTGTTGACTAGCATAACATTTTTTTGTGTGTGTATTTTGATATAGAAATTTTTGTGGGTATGATAGGTTAGGTTGGAACAAAAGAATGTATGGTGCTAAGCATTTTATCTATTTGCAAGAACTAAAGTGTCTTATCTGAAAATATTCAACATTGTGGTTTGTGCATTTGGATGGATAATCTAGATACTATCTTAGACCTATGTAAATATAGGTCTAAAATGGTAGAAAGGAGAGAAAAAGTCTCCTCGTGAGATTTTGAAGCAATAAAATGTAAAAACTAAGTTCTATGACAACATCAAGACAATGGTTGCTTCATTTCACTTCACTTCACAGGCTCTTTCATTCCTCGTCTATCCAAATTGCCAAGGCTGACATATTTCTTTAGTTTTGGTGAAGTAAGATTTATTTATGCTTTTGGATTGGATTTTGAAGAGTTATTATCTATCACTACTTTATTAGATCAACTTGGTGACACAAGGTACACATGTTGACCTTTTGATCTTGTGCATGTTGTAGCATAGAAAATACCCTATAATTTACAAGTGTATCTTTTTATTGAACCTTTTCTTGTTTGTAATTTGTAAGATTTTCATTTGGTGAATAAAATGAAAGCCAATGATACCATTCATTATTTCTCATATTTTTAGACTTCAAATCATAGATTATTAGTAGAAACCCAAATTCATGGAAATGCAATCAAGACTTCAATGAAACCATAGCCAACCCCCACTCAATCACACCCTCCTAGGCCTCTAGAAACCATTTCCCCAAATGACACAAACACTTGACACCATTAAAACACAATGGTCACACATCACATTCACTTTCCAATGCACATCATAAACCAAGATCTCACGAATGCAACATATGGTCTGATGCACTAATAATGGGTCTTAAAGAATGCAACATTAATTCCAATCATGGTCAATCATCCAACAAACATAAAGTGAATCTATCTCAACAATGCAGAACAATATTATTCTTACTACTAGTAGCAATTACTAATATGATCAAATGATATAAGTGTCCATGAGTATCAATATTTTAACTAATAATTCTCAAGACTTATTTTAATTTCATTTAATTAAAATAATTGCGAACAACATGCAAATGAATACAAATTAAACACAACAATTATTTACACTATTTACACTTATGTAGATTTCATTTATAATCTAAACAATTTTATAAATACTATTAAATATAGAGAGACAATTTTTGTAAAGGATTTGAAATCCATGACCATAGAGAGACACCATCTCTTTATAAGAAGGAGAGGCCTCATATGTCTCATATTTTGTAGTGTAAATAAGAGTATTGTCTTTATTTGTTACTAAAGAGACTTTAGGTTCCTTAGTATTTCCAAAGATTTTTTGGATGAGATCGAGGCAACTTTTGATGTTTCAGGGTTAGCAAGTTTATATTACCCCATAAAGCCATGAGTAAAATCTAATGAACCCCAATCGTCACCAAGAAGTGCATTCGATGGTGATTTAGAATCTTGCACAACATTATCTGTGGCAAGATGTATTTATGAATCAACTTTTAAGTTATCGAGAGGTTTCTAAATGATAGCTTATTTTTGCACCTCAGCTTGTAAAAAACTTTCCAGATTCGGGTCCACTTCAATGGTTTGAAGTTTATTTGCACAAATAAACTTTATTGATCAATGAAGGGTAGACGAAACTACCCCCATGGCATGAATCCATAGTCTACCAAGAATGATATTATATGAAAGCGCACTCGGCATGACATGGATAAGGGTAGATAATGTCATAGATCTAGCCTTTACGATTAAAGTTATGGTACCCAGTGATTGTCTACCAATGTTATCAAAGCCACGAATGTTAAGTTTATCTGATTTTATTAAAGATGTGTGAATCTTGATTTTATGTAGCAAATCAATGCCACGAACATTGAGACCCGATCCATTGTCAATCATAGTTCACTTTATCAACTTTTTATTTATTATGACAAGATTACAAGAGGGTCATATTGGTTTTGAACTTCAATTGATGGTAATTCGTGTTGTTGAAACAAAATATCTATTTTTGTTGCATGCATATAGTCTAACAGAGTTGTTACATCATTTGGCTTAACAACAGGTGGTACAATCACCTTTCGTAAAGCTTCTTGGAGCATTATGTGGTATGAAAGAGATGTTTGTATGAGTTCCCATAGAGAGATCTTAGCGCGAGTAGCACAAAGCTGCTTAACAAGGTCATAATCTCGACCAACATTATGAGTAAGACAAGGTGGTTAAGGAAACATAGGTTGAGAAGTTGGTAAAGTGATCGAAATGTTTGACTGTTGTTTACTTTATTTATTATTTCATGTATTGTATGTGTGAGCAACCACATTGTAGTTGGGTTGTTGTGACACATTTTGATACACTTTGATTTTGACTTGTTATATGCTTAGCGTAGTTATAAATGTAACGAAGAGGTCGAGAAGAATTCAGAAGATCTCTTATAGTGAGCACCGGTTTCATTTTTTCTTGAGGCACATGCGAGAACGCAGGTGGACAACTATTTTTGGTTTCATAGGGTGTTCTTGAGATCTTGGAACATAAATTGTGTTTACTAATCTTTGAAGGAACGGTGGTTTTGGAGTCGCAGTGGAATGTTCCATAGAGATAAATTCATAAAGGGCTTCATCTAGCATATCAGAATCATCACTACTAAATGATTCATCATATGCATGAAAGTTTTGTAAAAAGAGATCAAACATTGTGACATATTCTACTTTATCCAAGGCTTGAAATTCACAATGTCCAATTGTAAAAAGTATGAATTTTGGAATCAAGGATGTGAAATGATGCAAGATTACTATGAAAAATCAAATTTCATGAATGTTTGATGCAACTAATGCATGAGAATTTTTAAAACCCTAATGCAAAATTTTACCAAAATGCAAGCTTTTTGAAGGCCTAAATATGCACCTTTTTCAAAATTATGCAAGATTTTCAAATGAATATTGATAAATATGTAATAAATCAATGCAAGATCTTATTTGAATAGTCAATAAGATGTAAATGCTTGAAGCTACTTGTTCACAAAAATGTTTAGTATGAAAAAGGATAATGACAATAACTAGAATATGAACTAGATCAAACTCTTTTCAATATAACATTCAAGGAAAAGGTTGAGCCAAATCACTACCAAATGAAGGAGAACTTAGCTACTAACCTTGAACTCCTATATATCCTGAAACTGTCTTCAAATCCTGAAACCTTGATCTGTATTTAGTCTTCCTATAGCTCTGTATTTTCTAAATCTCACTCCTGTAACCTGCACATAAGAAGATAAAAGAGGGTTTGGGGGTTATGGTGTTTAGGGGCTTGCCTCGGTCAAATCCCAGAATAGCATTCAAGCTTCCCAACACCATTTGATTAATAGAGAGTGCTTACCCTCATGGGGCATAGGATGAAAATAATGATAATGTGATGATTGAAATGATGAGAAACAAACAATGATATCACCGATGTGATGCGCCCTTAGAATGATGAAGATCCTTCAACTCCTAAGGAAGGATAGATGATAGCTTCATATCTGCAACAACACACAAATATGCTCTATAATCACAATGACTACTCTTGATGCTCTTTACTTCAAATTTTCAAGTTGGCTATCTCCATCTAGGTTAATAATGAACTCAAAAACACACTTATATATGCTCTCCCCCTTACAATTGACAATTCAAACCAAAAGAGGCAACAAGGAGAAACCTCTAGAGAGGTGTAAGGCCGACATACATTTGAATTTGATCCAACCTAAAGGGAGGGACCTGGGCAGTACCACCTTGGTCCTTCAACCCTTTTTATGTCTAGGATAAGCAAAATCAAGTGGTCCACATTCAAATTCCATCTTGATGTCGGGCAATTCTGCATCGGGAGAAACATTTTGAATATATAATGCAATTAAGGGACCTAGGAGCCAAACAAGGAGGTAAAAAGACATGTGGGCACTTTTTACTCCCTAACAAGTCCAAGGGTCTTATTTGGAAACTTTTCATTCTAGGTCTTATGGGTCTTACCATGGGTTATCCTCTAATTTACTCCTTGATTGGCTACCAAATCTACTAATAAGTTCCCCTTTCTTTTCTTCTAATATGATCAAAAGAGATATCTTTAAAAAATTTCACTAGTTCCTTAGCCTCTAAAAGAAGAGTATCCAACATACATGAGATGTAACTTTGCTTCTTCATATAATTAATAATGATCTCATAATCTCCCTCCACTCTAAGATGCTTCCAATTCTATTTCATAGTTGTCCTGAGGCCCCACAGCATGGCCCTTTCCTAAACCACATTGTACATGAAAGGAAAAAAGAATATAACTTTGCTCATGCTCTTTCTAGGAAGCCTACTCTATTTCTACTTCTACTAGTTCTACTGATTAGAAGATCTCTATTATGGCAGAATAAGTTAAAAATGCATTTTCTACTGCTCTCTTAGATGGGGATGTGAGACAAGATTGATTTGTAGTAGCATATGGTCTCATTCTCTATAAAAATAGAATCTTCCTAGTTCTTGAATCCTGAATGAAGGAGAAGATTTTAAGGGGTTTTCATGATGCATCGTTAGAAAAACACATAAGATTATACAAGATCTATAGGAAAATTAGGGAAAGGTTTTCATGGAAGGGCCTAAAGAAGGATGTTCTCAATCACTTTATGGAGGGGCTAACTATGTATGCACAATTCTTTTTCATTCCTTCATATTTCAAAGCACATTGGGTGGTAGATTTCTTATTCAAAGATGTTTAGGCCAATGGATTACATAAAAATATCGTTAGTGATAAAGATAGTAGATTTTTTAGATCCTTTTTGTAAGAATTCTTTTATTTGGCTGGGATAAAACTCACTCTTTCCACAAGCTATCATCGACAAATATATGGACAAGTAGAAATAGTGAATAATTAGGTTGAAGGCTACTTGAGAAACTATGATACAACACTACCCACCACATGTCCATCAGTATATCTCCATCCATTGTATTTTATGGTTATGATGCATTAACCTTCACTAATTCAATATTCATAGATATCCCGGTTCAATAGATAGTGACTTAGTGAAGTATAATTATGACATATTGAGATCACTCAAAGAACACCTCCAACAAGTTCAGAATCAACAAAAAAATATATGCAAATCAAAACTGCATAGATAGGTCATTTAAAGTGGGAGATATGACCTTCCTCTAAGATTGCAAACCTTATATGCAAACCCCCATCAAAATTAGTGGAATTGAAAATCTCAAACAACGCTTCGATTTCCCTTACAAGATCTTGAGAAGAGCTGGTGAAGTTGCATCTGAGTTGAATTACTAGAATATAGTAGGATTCATAATTTTGTCCATGTGTCTCACCTCACGAGATCCCTTGGACAACATATCACACTACTGGTGGATTTTCCACCATTGGATGATGACCCTACCATCGTAGAAATCACAAGAGCATCATCCAATATTCAAAAGAGAGTAGACAATAAGGTGGTAGGGAAAATCACACAGGCCCTATTGAATCCCCATGATCACATTTGCACTTATTACATTTATCGAACTTAGCAAGGGAGAGGGATTTCAACTAAATCTTCCACATCAAACATCCTCATAATAAATAGAATCATCAACCTTGGCATAAAGAGAAAGTTTGACCTTAAGTACCTTTGCTATCATTCAAGCCTCTGTGCATGCAACTTGTTGTTCCTTCAGTATGTGAAAATACTCGAGGTAGCAATTGAAGAAAGACAAGTCATGCAAATTTTGGAAATATTGATAGAAATATGAAGAAATATTTCCCCACACATTTACTAATCTAGATGATGAAAATTCAATTAAAAGAACGTACAAAACCAAAGAGTAAAAGATCATATGTATTAAACCCTAACATGAAGACAAGAGTCAAAGCAAAGTTGGATGATATGTTGCAACTGATATAATCAAGTACATAGAAGATGCTAAATGGATTGGCCCTATGGTTGTGCAACATAAGAAAAAAGTGAGATGAGGATTTGCATTGACTTTAGGGAACTAAATAAGGCTTGTATCCATGATTCCATAGATTTCTTAGTCTTATGGATGTCATTAAAAGCTTTCATTTTATTTCATTTCAATTGAAGGGCTCCTTCACCTTTCCATACACATGTCCCCATGTTCTCTCCATTAGTTTCTCTATAACCATTGCTTTATTTTCTCTTATATTGTCCTTAGTAATATTTGGGCATTATACTCATGGGATCAACCCTGCAATTATAGACTTGGCCCTTTCATATTCAAATTTTGGCCAACTTCTACCTATTCAATTACACAATATTCAATTTGCTAATGTATGAATCCCAACATTTCAAAAAAAACCAAAATATGAATCACCTAAGAAGGTTCGAAGTTTAAAATACACATTGGGTTATGACTTGCACGTGTGACACCATTCAAAAATTGATTTATATTCACTCCTTTGAGCCACCAAGTCTAGGGCCTAAGTGTGAGAATATTCACTATTTTTGTATCCTCATGCTTGGAGACATGTCAATAAATAAAAGTTGATTACATATAAATTCCCATTGTTTATAGCATAGACTGGAATTAGTTTTCAATTTAAAATATCATTAACACTTGTAAGGAGTGGGTTCATGTGCAAGTTGAAACACACACTGTGTATTTCAACCTATAATTTTCTTCATCAACATTCTACTATGTAAAGTATTTGTTCTTTTAATGTACAAATCCTAACATTTAAGAGAGAAAAATATGAACAACAACAATGATAAGGGTGAAAGCAAGAAGATGAGTATAGATTTCGTGGAAGTGTTCTGCATATGGAAAATTTCGTTTAGAACGAGAGCTCGAGCCTAAACGGGTGCCCATTTAGAAACGGGCACCCGTTATGAAATGGATGCTAGTAAATGGAATGGGTACGTACCCATTTGAAAACATGTACTCATTTTTGAAAAGTATATATATTTTTTAAAAAATAGGCATGTGGCTTCATTTTAACAGCCATAGGCCGTGAAACAGTAGGAGAGGAGATACCAAGAATGGGTACCCACATCACCTGACCCCACCGCCTACCTCCAAAACCTCCTCACCTCCTCTAGATCGGCTATCAGCTATCCCAAGTTGGTTGCCCATAATTTTCTATTGTTTTTCATTGTTTTTTGTTTTTTTTTTGTTGCTTTTTATTATTTTTCACAATCTTAAGCTATAAATGTTAAACCCTAAACTAAAAACACTAAACCCTAATTCATAAACTGTAAACCCTAATTCATAAACACTAAACCCTATTTCATAAACTACCTAGGTCTTATAGAACTTCTAGGGTTTCTTTTATATAAGCTTAACAATAAATCTTTAGCAATGATATTTCAAAATCATTTGAAATTTCTATATAGACCTCAAGAACTACTTATACACTATAGCCATGTTCTTAGTCTTCATGGATTTCAATGTTCATGATGAGTCACATAGTCCTAAAACCATTTGTAAAACTCTTTTCATGAGGGCTTAGAACATACAAACACCTTCTATATATTAAATTTGATGGACACTTGTATAAGAATATAAAATTTAGACAATTGTCATAGGTTAGTCCTATGGGTTAAAGAGTCAGGGAGCTATGAGAATGCCCACATTCATATGACATAAGGTATAATAGAAACTTATCAAGTTTTAAGGATTGTCATACCTACCACTAAGAATGTCAAAGTTACCCTAGGAAAACAACTAACTCATATCACTTCATAACATTTTATCAAGTTTAAGGATTGTCATAACAACCACTAAGAATGTCAAATTTACCCTAGGAAAACAACTAACTCATGTCACTTGATAACCTAGAGGGTTGTTATCTAAGGTCAATTAGGATCACTTAACAAATGTCAAGACCCAAATCATCTAATAGGATTGTCATTAGGATGGGGAATAAAGAAGATAGTCATAACATGATAATGTAGTTACCAAGGTCCTAACAAAGTTCATTGCACCATAATCTAAATCTTAACACTGCCTCAACATTTATATGACCTAGAAGGACTGTCACATCTAGCAAATCTAATCTCTTGTCCTTGCTATGGACTATTATGCATGATCATCCAAAGTGGTTGTCACTAGAAGAACAGGACCATAGGACTACCACAATAAGGATATAGTTGTGTTGCTCACAACAAGAGAGGACAATCATCCAAAACTAAGAAGAGAAGAAAATTAACAATTAAGAGACTATCATTAACGGTTGTCATGAGCATGTTAATGGACAATTAGTTTTCATATTAGTCATAACACTATCCTATTATTTACACAAAAGAAGATATAGCAATGAGAGGATAGTCATTGGAAAACCTATCTCAGTCCTAGAGTCAAGCACAGTCCCATCACACCACTAGATCTACCCCTTCCAAGGGACAAGCATTTCAACCATACAATCGAAAGAAAATGATATGTATCCTACAAACACAATCATTTGGTCATGTTGTAATCCTCTCTCCAAACTATGCAGGATCAGAATGGTGTTTGGATGAGCTCCACTTGGTGTCTGGTAGGTGAAATCAGCAGGTGAGACTACTCCTTAGACAGTGCAAGACGACTGAACGGATCTCACCCATTCATTTTATTCCTTGTTTTTCTCACTCTTTCACCATTTCTTCACATGCGTTGTTCTCCTTCCAGCTATTTTTTTGGTGGGTACTCTCCTGAGGTGCCAAAATGGCTAGAAATGTTGTCTCGTGCCATAAAAAAATCACGCTAGAAAATTTTCTAAACTCGTCGGTTGTTCTCACGCCGGGGAAAATACCGTGTCAGAAAAATAAATATAGGGAATGTAATTTTTTGGTATGTGTTTTGGAACACAAAAGAGAGTGATATATTTTGCAAAGCCCCATTAAGAATGTTTTGAGAATTTTGTACTGCAGTATTGTATTGGTACATTCTCCTTATTAAAAACTCCCTTAATATTATCACCTAAAATTTTGAATTTGGATTAGTTACTTTCCACCTACATTAAATGTTATCAATAACTATGTAATAGAACTAATAGCATTTAAAATCATTTTAGACGTGCAAATGATGATTAATTATCACCTTTGCAATTAGAAGTGTTTATGTTGACACTAGAGTTTGCAACACTCATAGCCTTATAGCAACTAAAAAGGTTTCACAAAACAAAGAGAACTAGAGACAACTAAAATCATTATCATAAATAAAACATAAATTAAAATAAAATAAAAACATTAATATATCATCACCATGAATGGTCATGTCCTTTGTGAGAACTCCAATTCCTTTTGAGAGATGAGTATCACAATTCATTGAAGTCTTGATTGTATTTCCATGAATTTGGGTTTCTACTAATAATTTATGATTCGAAGTCTAAAAATATGAGAAATAATGAATTGTATCATTGGCTTTCATTTTATTCACCAAATGAAAATCTTACAAATTACAAACAAGAAAAGGTTCAATAAAAGATACACTTGCAAATTATAGGGTATTTTCTATGCTACAGCATGCACAAAACCAAAAGGTCAACATGTATACCTCGTGTCACCAAGTTGATCTAATAAAGTAGTGATAGATACTAACTCTTCAAAATCCAATCCAAAAGCATAAAGAAATCTTGCTTCACCAAAACTAAAGAAATACGTCAGCCTTGGCAATTCAGATAAAGACAAGAGGAATGAAAGAGCCTCTAAAGTGAAGTGAAATGAAGCAACCATTGCCTTGAAGTTGTCATAGAACTTAGTTTTTACATTTTATTGCTTCGCAATTTCCCGAGGAGACTTTTTCTCTCCTTTCTATCATTTTAGACCTATATTTACATGGGTCTAAGATAGTGTCTAGATTATCAATCCAAATGCACAAACCACAATGTTGAATATTTTCAGATAAGACACTCTGGTTCTTGCAAATAGATAAAATGCTTATCACCATACATTCTTGTGTTCCAACCTAACCTATTATACCTACAAAAATCTCTATATCAAAAAACACACAAAAAAAAAATGTTATGCTAGTCAACAAAGGCAACTCAAGTGAGATGAATCACGAGCAATATCAAAGGGAAACAATTGTAAGCAATTGTAAAGGTGACTGGTTCCTAAATTTTGATACAATTTACACTTGGATTGAATCCAAAGGGGATTATATAAAATCAAATATTAGACATAATTTTCATTAGTTGGAAAATCATCAAAACATGTATTACGTAGATAATGTAACAATGATTAAAAAAAATCCAATCAATCCATGCGAGCTTCAACAAATTGGCTCAAAACTTTTACTGAAATTTTAAATTTAAAGGAAGTTTATACATAATGTTTACTGATTGGGCTATTGATTTGGGACAAAGATTACCAAAACAATCCCTATTTAGGGATGAAGAGACCCTAAACTTTCCCGTGGCCAGAACCCATATTGAAGTTGTAGGTTAAGATTCTTTAAGAACTGAATTGAGCATAGAGTGGTATGCCATCTACTTAATATTTTGAAAATGTAGGCTTAGGGCTCAAATGCTAACCCGTGCTTATAATGACACCCAAATCCAAAGGTTGGGGTTAAATTCTCCAGCAAGGGATCCAACCAACTTAGGGCTCAAACACAAACCCACTAACTGTGTCAACCATCGTCTCGGAAAACAAACAAAAGAAAACACAAACACAGCTGCAAAGCAAACAGTAGACAGAACTACAATGTTCTATATGATATGAATATTTGCCAGGATAAATTTTTGAACCTTGGTAGGAATGTGCTAGATGATTAAAACTTTAACAGTCACAATTACGTAATTGGCTATTTATAAAATATGGGTGATAATAACACCCATCTGACATTGTCATATACAGAAGATGGCTCTAAGAAGTCCACCAAAATTCCTGCAGTCCTAGACTACATACAAAACAAGCACCGTGTTAATACATGTTGCATGCATTGCAGTCAAAATTGAATACCTTCATCTTTCATGATCCAAATATTACCCGTGATAGAGAGACCAACAACATAACCAAATCATACAACACAGGGACCTCCAGAGGTTCATCCAAGTTGGCTATCAATATCAACTACTGAAAATCTGATTCAGTCACAGTAAAATATACTTGATAGGAACATTGTTGTAATGTGGGTGTGCGATGCATATACAAAAACGAGGAAAGGCAAAGAACCCACGTCTCCAACCTCCCTTCCATGGAGGGTCAGAAAATTTAGTGCAAGTGACCACATTTTTAGCTAGTCTTAAAATATAGAAATTTAAGCAAATTTTCTGACAAAACAAAACCTGATTTAACAAGATTGAAATGTCGGACGCATGAGTTTGAGATTGAGACATATTCCACCGCATGAGCGTGAAGGTCATTTGTTGAAGGCATTGCTCTCATTAAAGGGCAACGAAGGAATAGGAGCAGCGTGGGGCCGTGGATATGTTGTGTTTCAAAACCGTAACGCCATCGATCTGCAGCCTCCATTTCTGCTACGACATTCGCGGCCATTCTGTTTGTTGCAGATGATGGCGAAACACTTTCAAAACACTGACATATCCACCGCACTCCGCTGCTTGTAAAAATGTTTGGCCCTGCAATAGGTATAACATCAAGTTTGCAACGATAGCTTTTCCCTCTGCCATCAAAACCTAACCCTAATGCTACCGTCCCCTCCTTCCTCTTTTCCACTCGCTCATCACGCACAAAACCTAACCCTAACCTCCACATATATATATACACACGTGGACACACTTAATAAATTTGTATTTTTTTATTTGTTTTGGTTTTCTATGCGATATATGTATACATATAATATAATTAACATTGTATCATACATCTACATACATTTTTGTTGTGTATTTGTTTATTTTTCTGTTTGTTGTTTTCTTTTCTTTTTGTAGGGTGCACTCCTCTCACACACATATGTATATCTATATATATTTATGTATTGGTTCTTTATAGACTTAATACTTATATTAATAAATACTAGTATAGGTGTGTATTTTTAGTTTCTGCCAAAGACACAATAGGCGAGGCCTGTTCCTAACTAGGTATTAATAATTCTTGAGAACTAAATATATTTTTCTATTTAAAAAATATTTACCTATTGCTATTGTATAGATGCAAATATTTTAACAAAACATATTTGAAAAATTATTTTTATTCAATCTAATTGGCAGAAAACTTTCACCCGATAAGGGCAATTATTGCGGATCATCAACGTTTAAATTATAAAGTTTTGTATGAATACTGGAAATAATTTCATGCATTGCTTTCATTTTCTCAAAAATTGTGCAAATATAACATATGCGTTAAACTCCTTAGGCAACCATTCTTCATATTTTTTTATGTTCTTGATACCCAAACATTGCAGAATCTAAGGCCATGACTATTTTCAAATGAATTTGTTTTGTTTATAGGCTGCTATTCCACTTGAAGTTGTGCAAATATTGTTGGCAAAAAAGTCAGCGTCCCCCTTCGGGATTCGTGACATGGCTTAACTGCCTCTCGTTGGTCTTTATCTGGGATGGTAGCGGTTTCCTAAGAGGTGCGCCTTTTGGGATAAACGGCCAGCTCAACTCCCTACAAGTGGTATCAGAGCTGGGTCACGGGTTCGAATCCCCTCGGGTAACGCTGATGGGGGGATTGTTGGCAAAATAGTCAGCATCCCCCTTCGAGATTCGTGACATGTCTTAACCGCCTTGTAGCAGTTTCCTGGAGAAACGGCCAGATGCAATAAAGTTAGGTCTGAAACGAAAAAACCCATGGAGCTTGACCAAATAAGAGGAAAAAAGTATGCTCATATCTGTCATTACGTTATCGGGCTTCATGCCTATAATACTTATTTTTTCTTCTATTTTACTTAATGGAATTCTAATTCTAGCTATTCTTCCATGCATAGAAGGATTTTCCTTTCATGTTTCCTTTAGATTCTAATGGGATGAGAATATTATTTTTTGGCCTCTGCCTATGTTTCTACCAAACTTTGTATGTATCATATTGTTTTCTGGAAACACATTTCTTATTGGTGTTTATTCCATTTCTAAAGTTTTTTCTGGATGTTTTCTCTAGCTCTGAGATGAGCTAAAAGGAACTATTACCATTAACAAAACTGATAATATACACATCATTTTGTTTTATGGATATCTTTATATTTTTTTAATTTTCTCCGACACTCAATAGTAATTCAAGTTGGCTTTTTGCTATTCTTGTTGAATGCAAAAATCTAGTAAGCCAAGCTAGCAACTCTATTTGCAGAAACGGTCTATATTTTGAAGCTATTTTATCATTCTACTATTTCTTTTAGAGGCATTTTTAAAAAGATCGTGAAATTTCTATTAGTTAAATCTAAGCCAACTATTTTTTGACGTTTATTTAAAAATTTACCCTAACGTAACTATTGTTAATATGTCCATAAAATGTACAACCTTTTAAAATTTATTTAAAATTAGGTTTTTCTTTTACCCTAACCTATAATGCACAATCTAAATAGCTAATATTTTCACATTTACTTTAAACTTAAGTTTTACCCTAACCTGTAATGCACAAACTGAATAGCTAATTTATTCAAATTTCTTTTCGAGTTACATCTTTAAACCTAGTAACATAAATATGGTTGAATTATGAATAAAATGCAAAATTGAAACCACTATCTATTTCACATTTACTTTAAAATTTTACCCTAAGGCCCATATTTCTAAATTGCCAATAAAATGAACAAATTGTAGAGATGATATTTTAACATTTACCTTTAAATTTTTGTTCTAAATTTTTATCTTCCAAGTAAATATTATTAAATTATCCATAAAATGCAAAATCTAAACCACTATGTATTTCTCATTTACTTTAAAATTTTACCTTAATATAAATATTCCCAGATTTTCATCAATAAAATTTTACCCAAATATAAATATTTCAAAAATTTCAATAAAATACACAAACTAAATAGATAATCTTTTCACATTTACTTTTAATTATAATTTTAATCCCAAAAAATAAATTTAATTAAATTATTAACAAAATGCAGAACCTAAACCACTATTTTTTTAATTATCTATAAAATGTACAACCTGAACATCTGATCTTTAAGCTTTACTTTAAAATTACAGTTTTATCCCTAACATAAAAACACGTTAAACTTTTTTCATATTTTCTTTTTCATCTTACCCTAACACAAATATTGTTAAATTAACCATAAAATGCACAATCTAAACATATTTATTTAAAAATTTCCAAAACTATAATTTGAGTCATTTTGTGAAAATTATGGTATTAAGGTGCAAAGAACAGTTCCTTATACTCTTCAACAAAATGGGGGGATGAACAAATGAATAGAACTATTTTAGAAATGGGGTTTGGTTGTTTCTTGTGCTGCATATATTGTGAATAGAATTCCCACTAAAGCCCTCCCAAATATCACCCCTGAAGAAGCTTGGAGTGGTAGAAAGCCCCACATTAGGTATTTTAAAGTATTTGGATGCATTGCTTGGGCACACGTTCCTGATGAAAAGAGGAAAAAGTTAGAACCAAAGAGTCATAAGTGTTTGTTTGTGGGTTATAGTGAAGAATCAAAGGCTTATAGGTTATATGATTTGACAACGAGAAAGGTCTTTGTTAGTAGAGATGTAAAGTTTGATGAGCTTTCGCAACTTATTCCCACTTCCTCTCACTCTACAATAGCAAATGTTTCTAATTTTTCAGATATTTTAGTAAGAAATGAAGCCAATATTGATGAGGATGAAGTGAGCACTACTGATGATGATAATATTATTGAAAATGAAACTACTAATGCTTGTAATCAGCCATTTTTTGCAGGTAGTGATGATGAAGAAGGTGACATTTCAGCTAGACAAAAGACAAGGAGTGTTGAAGAAATATATAGACAAGGCTCAAAGATCCAAGGAGGGAATGGTAGTGCTCTCACGGCCAAAGTATTACAAGTAAATGACCCAATCTCATATGAGCAAGCTAGATGAAAGGAAGAATGGGAGAAATCCATAAAAGAGGAATATGATGCATTGATAGAGAATAACGCTTGGGAACTTGTACCCCGTCCCCAAGGTAAGAATGTTATTGGTTGCAAATGGGTTTACAAAACAAAATTTAAATCAGATGGTGCTATAGAAAAATTCAAGGCTAGATTGGTTGCTAAGGGGATCAATCAAAAAGAGGGTGTTGATTATGAAGAAACATTTTCTCCTGTCATTAAAGTGAATATAGTTAGAATTATTCTTTCTTTGGCTACAATTCTTGGGTGACATATTCATCAAATGGATGTCAAAAAAACTTTCTCAAATGGAGATTTATATGAAGAAATATATATGGATCAACCGCCAGGTTTTGTAGATCAGCAACATCCTAATCTTGTTTGCAGATTATAGAAGTCACTTAATAGTCTTAAACAAGTGCCACGAGCATGGAACAAGAAGATTGACAGGTATTTTCAGCTTCATGTGTTTAAGAGATGTAAGTCAGATCCAAATCTTTATGTGAAAAAAGTTCAAGATGATATTCTTCTTGTTGCAATTTATGTAGATGATTTACTCATTGCTAGACCGAATATTGCATTAATCAATGATTTAAAAACAGATCTTAAGAGGACATTTCATATGAGTGATTTGGGTGAACTAAACTATTTTCTTGGATTACAAGTTTGTAGATTACATGATGGATTGTTCATCTCACAATCAAAATATGCTGTGGACCTTTTAGAAAAGTTTAACATGCTTGAATGCAAGCCAGCATCTACCTCATTTCAATTCGGAGTCAAGCTTACTAATGCAACACAGCGCTTAGCATATAAGAAGGAAGATGCCAAGGTGAGGAGGATGATTCTTAATGGTGTTAAGGATCATATTCTTTCGCATATTGTAGAGTTATATACAGAGAAGACAATGTGGGACGCCATTCTAAATCTGTACCAGAATGCTACCATTAACCGGAAGCTGATTCTTAGAGAAAAGTTAAGGAATACCCCGATGAACAAGGGAGAAGACGTTACAAGTTACCTCGCCAGGCCTAGACTTGTTAAGGATGAGTTGACAGCTATTGGAGATAAACCAAATGATGACAAGCTAGTACGAATAGCTCTGAATGGGTTTACTAAGCAGTGGGATGTCTTTGTTCAAGTTATTAATGGACGAGACACCTTACCGAGTTGGGATCGACTATGGAGTGACTTCACTTAGGAGAAGCTTAGACTAAGTCTTGTCAGTGGAACTAGCAGCAATAGTTAGAAAAGTGATTTGGAATAGGGAAATGTTACGCTAGCAGGAAAAGCAAAAGCGAAGAAGGGGTCTGGCAAAGGATCAAATCCAAAAAGTGAGAAGAAGAAGGACTTATCTAAGATCAAATGCTATGGCTGTCACGAGTTTGGCCACTATGTTAGTGATTGCCTTCAGCAAATGTAGATGAGCTTTCTAGTAGAATGGAGGATGAGTTTGTGCTCATAGCTTGCCTAACTAGCTCAACCTCACAGGGTGTTTGGTATATAGACAGTGGGGCATCATTTCATATGACAGGAGTTAGGGAGTACTTCTCCAGCTACAAGGAGGAGAAAATCAAATTCTAGATTCAGATGGGGAATTAGTCCAAGTGCAATCCAGTTGGGAGAAGGACTGTTCTATTTCAGAGGGAGAATGGCAAGCCTATTTCCATTCATGATGTGTTAAATGTGCCAGGCTTGGGCATGAATCTAATTTCCATATCTATCCTTCAAGATAAAGGCTACAATGTACTCTTTAGAGGGGCGCATGTGTTAATCAAGCATAAGGATTGGAAATCACCCATAGCTATTGGAGTTAGCAGCGGCCAACTTTATAGGTTGCAATTTGATACTCCTAATGCACTAGTGAGTAGCAGTAATCCTAGAGATCAAGAAGAGCTATGGCATAGGAGGATGGGCCATATACATCATAGACCATTTAAATTGCTTCATGAGATAGTGACAGGTGTTCCAGAGGTGAGCACAGAGCATGATGATGTATGTCAGGGATGTGTGTTGGGGAAGTTTGCGAAAGCAGCTTTTCCAAGGAGTGACACCAGATCCAAGGGGGTTCTTGATCTAGTAAATACAGATATATGTGGACCAATGTCAATGAAGTCTCTCAGAGGATACGAGTACTCTGTTAGTTTTAATGATGATTTCTCCAGGAAGACCTAAATATACTTCTTGAAGACCAAGGATGAGGTCTTCAGTCACTTCCAGGAGTTCAAAGCTCTTGTGGAGAATTCGACAGGTAGGAAGGCAAAGGTTCTTCGGTCAGACAATGGAGGTGAGTACAAAGGGAAAGAGTTCCAGGAGTTCTGTACCAGGGAAGGAATCAAGAGAGAGTGGATTGTTCCTTACAACCCACAGTAGAATGGGGTTGCTGAGAGGGAGAATTATTCTCTATCAGAGGTAGGAAGGGCTATGTTGTATGACCAAGATATGTCACGTTACTTATGGGCAGAGGCATGCAGTACAGCAGTATACATATAGAACAGGGTTCCACATAAGGTATTAGGCAAGATGACACCAGAGGAGGCATTCTCAAGGAAGAAGCTAGATGTCAGTCACTTCAGGATATTTGGGAGTTTGGCATTTTGTCACATTCCAGGGCCTACACATTCCAAGTTAGATCAGATTGCAGAGAGAGGGTACTTTGTGGGGTACAGTGAGACCTCAAAGGCATATCAATTATTTATTCCAGGGACCAGGAAGATTATAGTTAGGCATGATGTCAAATTCATGGAGGACAAGGCATATAGGAGGTCCAGAGATTTGCCAGCAGATGATCAGAATGAGCAGCCAAAAGAAGCTCCAAGGATTGTTCAACCAAAACAGGGGCAGCGAAGCACCAGTACATTTACTAGTACAAGCACAGGCTTAGGTGTTGAGAGTTCACAGAGTATGAAGCAATAGATACAACAAATCCAAGAGATGTATCAAGAAGATATGGAGTTTGATATTTCATCCTCTATAGTTGACAGGAGGAACCATGAGGTTTAATAGACACATAGGGATACTCAAGAGTTTGTGGGAGCTCCTAGGATGAGTAGTAGACAGCAGAAACAACCAGCCAGGTATAATGACTGTGGCATTGGTTATTAAGTTGGTAGATAACGAGCCTTCCAACTATCAGGAGACTATACAGTAACAGGTGTGGCAAGATGTGATTGTTGAGGAATATACCTCAATAGTGCAGAACGATGTGTGGGAGGTTGTACCTAGACCGACAGATAGGGCAGTGGTTGGATCACATTGGATCTATAACATTAAGCACGGTGCAGATGGTAGCATCAAGAAATACAAGACAAGGTTCGTGGCCAAGGGATTCTCTCAGAAGGAGGGAATAGACTATGAGAAGACATTCACTCCAGTGGCCAGGTATACTTCTATACGAGCCATAATCTCACTTGCAGCACATATGGGATGGCAGATCCATCAAATGGATGTCAAGACGGCATTTCTTAATGGTGAATTGGTAGAGGAGGTATACATAGAACAACCAGAGGGCTTTGTAACACACAGCAGTGAAACCCACATGTGCAAATTGAAGAGAGCTTTGATGGAGTAAAGTAGGCTCCCAAGGCATGGTATGAGCGCATTGATAGATACTGCATTGAAATCTTGAAGAGGTTTGAGATGCAGGATTGCAGAGCCATGTCTACACCTATGATCATGAATTGGAAGAAGGTAGACTCATCCAAGGAAAAGGATGTAGACCCCACCTTATACAGGAAGTTGATTGGATCTCTCATGTATTTGGTCAACACTAGGCCAGATATATCCTTTGCAATAAACTCTCTTAGTCAATTTATGGTTGAGCCGAAGAGAGTGCATTGGACAGCGGTAAAGCATGTGTTACAGTATTTGTGTGGTAAAATTAAGTATGGGATCAGATATGCTCGAGGTGATGGTATCAGATTGATAGGCGATACTGATGCAGATTGGGCAAGTAGTACAGTGGATAGGAAAAGCACTTCAGGGTGCTGCTTTAGTTTGGGATCAGGAGTTGTCTCTTGGTACAACATGAAGCAAAACTTTGTGGCTCTAAGTTCTACAGAAGCAGAATACATATCAGCTAGCATGGCAACATGTGAGGCTATATGGCTTCAGAAGTTGTTGGTAGCCTTGTTTGGTCAGAGGGTTGAGACTATGGTGATACACTGTGACAATCAAAGTTGCATCAGATTATTTGAGAATCCAGTGTTTCACGATAGGTCTAAGCATATAGACATTAGGTATCATTTCATCAAGGATTGTGTACAGTGGAGGATTGTTCAACTATAGTATATACCTACAGATCAGCAGGTAGCAGGCATTTTGACAAAGGCATTAGGGAAGACGAAATTCATCTTCTTCAGAGATAAGTTGGGTGTTATGCAGAACACCTTCCTCGCTAAGAGGGAGTGTTAATTTTAAAGTAGCTCAGACAGGTGTTCTAGTCTCAGGTGGTGATTACAAGGCTAGAAACACAACTGGAATTTAATTATCTCCATACCTAGAAAATTGATTTCTCTAGAGACTTCTAGACATTAGGGTTTGTTAGAGTCTAATTAATCTTAGCCATTGATTGAGATTAAATCATGGCCATTAGTTTTCAATGAGAAAATTATAAAAGAGGATCAATGGGCATTTGAAGAGCACAGATCTGAAAAATATTTAAAGTGATAGCAAATGAATAAATTTGCAATAATAGAAAATAGATTTGCAGTGAGAGCAAGGGCACAGTGATAGCGTTGGAGACAGCAACAGTGGAATTTTTGAAGGAGAAATTGGGAGAAGAATTTTCGGAGGAGAATATTGCCAGAGCTCTGCCAGTAAGAGGAAAGTAGTTTATGTATCTCATGATTTGTTGAAAATTAATAAAATTCCTCATCTCCAGTACTAGTTTTCCCTTCGAGGTTTTTCCAGGGACAATTTGTCCAAAATATTGTGTTCATTATTTTACATATTTTATTTTTCTATCTCCGTGATTATTTGTGAAGTTGCAGCTGTATTATTTTTCAATATTTGCTCTCAATTAATTTTTGGAGGTCAAATAATCTATATAAGATAGGAGATTAATCATCAATAGCTACAATAGAATTTTCACAGAATTGTCCATAGAAATACGAGATTTGAATGACAATTTTTATATTTGCGTTTACTTTTTAGTAAAGTTGTGCCCCTAACATGTAATTTGGATTTGTTTCGGGAGGAGCCGACATGGCTTTGTGATAGCCCTCGCAAGGTGAATTTGATAGCTGTATGAGGCACATTGGGATGGGAACTCCTGTAGAAGATCCAGTCCTTGCAAATCCTCCTACACTATTTTTTATTGTTTGATTCTAGAATATATTTTAATAATACATTCTCATTTTACACTTGATTGTGCAGTCTGTAAAAGAATTTATAATGCATATATTCAAACTAAGATTACCCTATGCAGTGCCTATGGTTATGGCAGAAATCTAACATTAAATGTAGAATCCAAGTTTTTCAATTTTTAGTATTCAATGCAAATATTACAACACTGTCAACTCTAACTTAAACCCAAAAATTAACAAATTTCAAGATTATTATAAAGTTATTATGTTATCAACATTGTTGCTAAAACTAAGCAAACACAACAAATTAAAACACAACTATTTATGAACATTTTGGCAAAAACTTCGCTACTTTGCAACTCTTGTTATTAGATTTGTTTTATTTGTGTGTTATATAGTACTTATAATTTAATTGATATTATATTATATCAATATTGTAAGTTTGTGATATTGTATTATATATCCACATATACATTTTTGTTGTGTAATTGATTATTTTTGTGTTTGTTGTTTTCTTTTTCTTTTGTAGGGGGTACTCCTCATATATATATATATATATATATATGCGATTTGGTACATGTATAGACTTAATACTTATATTAATACATATTAGTATAGGTGTGTGTATTTTTAGATTTGTTTTGTTTTATGTGTTGTATATGTATGTACTTATAATAATATAATTGATATTGTATTATATATCATTTGATTTATTTTTGTTGTTATATCTAGGTTTATATGTGTGGGGGCATTTTTTGTCTACGCCTGATTAAAATTTTTGTTCTTATTTCATGGGGTTCTCCTTTTTATAGGTTTGGTTTTACCTAATGCAATAGATAGGGCTCTTATCTTTTTGTTGAAGCCAATCAAAATATATATTGCCCACCCCGGCTGCTAGTATAGTTGTTGTCTATCGCTCACTGTACTGCCTTTTGGTATGTATCACCCCCTTCCGCTAGAACTCTAGATTCCAAAGATCCACCGGATAAGAAACTCCATTCTACACTGCTGCTGAGTCGTCGGACTCCTCCCCCAATTTTGGTTGTGGATTGCATCAGGGAAATTCTACCTGAGCTAGGCAGATAGATAGACTCCTTTCACGCTGCTAAGAAAGAGCAGGGAACAAAATTATTAGACCCATATATAGTAGTAGGGTAGCACTCCAGGTACTTAAAGTCCACCCACTACCAACCAACATACATCATCTGGCTGGGTCTTGCCGGTATCAACAACTGGATCGATCCCATGGAAACGGGAACAGCAACTCGCTATGGCTCTTGGTCCAAATAATGTCTACCCCTATTCATCCATATCCATACATGGTTGCACGCGACAAGATGGGAACACAGTCCTAGACTGAAGTGAATAGATCAGATCGAGAGGTCATTCTGTCCCTTGTCCCCAATGGGAAGAAGATGGGTAATCCGTTTATAATGTTACTCTGATCTGACCCAGCTGGCAAGCAATCCCTATCTGCTTTCGGCAAAGAAAGGAGATAGCATTTTGTTTGCTTCTCCACCAAGCACGGGAGTCTAGGGATCACTGTAGGTTGGTGGCCACTCGAGGAAACTCTGATTCGATCCACTGGCTGGGAGGCACCTACCTCATACCAATCGCAAGGAGAGGTTCACCATGATCTTTCTAGGTAAGGAACGGAGACAGTGCCTAGGCGAGGCATTCATGCACTCAACCTCTCCGCTGTGAGATTGAGACCTATCTACAATACGAGAGATCGAGGGCTTCCTTGACTTCCTAAAGTCAATCAAGTTCCCCAACCGGCTGAGTACCCCTAGAGCCCTCTCCCTATCGCCCTATCTATAGCTATTATAGAGAGGTGGGGGGTGCCCCCTACTATGGATAGGGTTGATAGTTGCCCTCACTGACCCCCCTACTATGGATACGCTGCCTCCACCTCTGCCTCTAAAGAAGTAGGGTAGGGGTAGGGGGTGGGGGGTCGAGTGATGAGAATTGGCTCCATACGCCCAACTCTTCGTGCCTTCCTATCTCCATACTTTTGCAGCTCTTCATCTTACCAGATTTGCAAAAGACTCATGTGATAGACTCTCATCATTAGAGAAGTTGATCTAGAATCCATATTCCACTTCGTTTCGCATCATATGTAGAGTAGATCGTTCAGCACTTACGGCACGAACAAATTTTTTACCCATCGACCCTAGTATCATAGGCGACCAAATGGCCGTCCCCTAGTTACTAGACCATCCTGCTATGATAATTCCATAAACACCTATGTCCAGATCTGATGATACCATACCATAATAAAAAGGTACAACGGCTCGAGCAACCGAATTGGGTATAGATATCACCACTGGAGCCAGTCTAGAGAGAGAAAAATTGGCACTACTTGGTGGAATAGGTTCTTCTATAGCTAATTTTAAACCATCTGCTAGAGGTTTTAAGAATCTGAATGATCCAACTACATTGGGACCCTTTTGACATTGCACGAAAGCAATTACTTTACTTTTGGCTGACACTGAGAAGGCTACTCCTGGTGGAAGTGGTATGATCATTCCAGGTATTTCTGCTAGAATAGCAATGTACGTTTCTGATTTCCTAATCACTAAGGGGTGATCATGCATGAAACGATGTCGACCCAAAGAATGGGACCTATTCTTGAGGGGAAAGGTGATTTCTAAAAGTCAACCCGCCCCCCACCGCTATAGATGCAGGTGGGCTATAGCGGGCTTAGCCAAATTATTTCGGCTCTTCCAGGTCGGGCCGACCACTATGGATGGGGCATCAATCCCTCTCCTTCTTCCCACCCATGTTAAGAGAGAGGTTGGTGATTTGAGTGCCCCCATGGATCCAAATGTTGGCCCCATGCTTTTGAACCAGCATGGGGAAAGCCCCAACTAAACTATAATTGGGGTGGGTGGGAGGAGGAGAGGTATAAGGCTTAATCGACCCCTACAAGCACTATATATCATGGGTTGGACCCGGTCATTTTTATTGCTGGCCGAGGAAGCTGCCCCCCTGATGAAAAATGGGGTGGGTGGGAGGGCTGCCGAGAAACCATTATAGCAAGGGAGGTTAAGTCCGAGGCACCATAGGGGGGAGATATAGGGTGGGAGGCTATGCGGGTGGGTGGGAAACGGCCCCTACGGGAATATATATTATTATGGGAGGATGCCTATGCAGGTGGGTGGGAAACAATAGTTGGGTTGGAGGTCGTAGCCCCCCACAATAATCAGGTGTGGGTGGGAGGCCCAGGGGGGCCCTTACTTCCCACCCACCCGGGTGGCTAGTTAAATTGTTGGCGAACCCCATAATCTTTACTTCGTTTAGAAGAGTGTCTCACCTCGACCGAAAAGATGCCTCCCACCCCCTCCCTATAGCCTATGCCCCCCACCCATCCCCTATCACTGGAAGGGTGGGGGCTCGAGGGTTTCCCGACAAACCCTCAGCATAGGGGTGGGTGGGAGGAGATAGTTGGGGGGTAGATTAATATAAGGTGGGTGGTTAAGTTGTTGCCAAACCCCTGGGAGGTTCTGACGATTCTATATGTAACATGCCAACTACCCCCCACCCACCCGTATAACCCCCCAACCATCCCCACACACTGCGTATAATTGATTGGGTTTACCAAGTTTATCCAGCATCAGAGTCAGATTGAGAGCCCCGGTCCTCTTCGGTCTAGGTATAGATCTATAAAGGGCCTGTAGGGGCAGAGGTAGTAGTGTGGATCAAGATCCATACCCCTTTCATATTAATATTGAGTAGGAGATTCACCAAGGTTTAGCTTAACCCTTTGTTCTCAGTCCATTTCCTCCATCGCTACTGGATGCGTACCAGTCTGGGGAGCCAAATTGTGTTCATTTGTGCTCCCGCACTGGATAGGGGGTGTTTGGCGATGTGTAGACGTTGTCTGCTAATTGCCCTCGCGGTTCCTTCCTTATGCTTAATTCTGATCCGACCCCATCTGCCCCTCCCCCTGCTCCTTCCCCCTCCCTACAACCTATTTATACCACAATAATAGCCCCCCCTTTAAGTTTTAGGGTCAGGGCCCCCAACTCGAGCTATAATGGTTTCTTGGGGACCCCCCCACCATACATAGTTGGGGTTAGGTGGGAGGCCCCAAAATGCCCCCCACCCCGGGCTATAATTGTTCTTAGAGGTGGGTGGGAGATATAGTTCCAGAAAAAAAATGAGCCCCCCACCCAGCCCGGGCGAATAGTAGGGGCCCCCAACTCGGCCCCTTTGGCAGGGGGATATATAGGGTGGGAGGAATAATATAAAAGGAGGCCTTGGGTTGGTTGGGAGATTCAAGTTTGAGCGGCCTACCTTGAGCTAGTTGGTGTTAACTACTTCCTTTAGGTCTAGCTCGGGAGCTGAAGCTGAAGCAAGGGAGCCCCGGGACCCCCATTGATTGAAGTATACCCTAACCACTTGCATGTCTCGCGGTAGCTAGATCCTATGCTCTAACTGTTGGGGTGACTGTTCAAGCTGCACAGGGGGGCCCCATGAGAGGATTTGCCCTTCAGCCAGTCGATAGGGAATACCCCACCCCATAGCATTTGTGTTCTCCGTTTGACGACCCCGAGACCTGATGAGTCCGCCACTCGAGCGCACCAAAGACAAAGGTGGTCGGTTGACCCCGTAGCAATTTCAGGAGCGTTGTGGCCTATTTACCACCTAGATAAACCCCCATCCAATCAAGATACCTGGCCAGTTTGGTTGAAGTTCCAGTACAAAGTTCTATCCAAATACACCACATACATGGGAGAGAAGCCCGCAGCATACCTTCTTTGCTCAGTCTATATCCAGGTGACCCGAGGATGGAGGGGCCTCGAACCAGTAATTATTTCCCTAGTCTGTATAGCAGTGTTTCATCCCCGTGTTCCAGCCCCACATCTAGTAGTGGAGTGGGGAGCATCAAAAGTGATTTATCTAGTTAAAGAACTAGTTTCCATTCGGAAGCAGGACCCGGGAGCATATCTAGATGCAGGGACAGGGCATAGGCAGGGATAGAGGTAGTAGGAATAGATAAAGGTGGCCTTCATTTTTGCATAGTTTCATATCCAATTCTGGAGCTGAAGGAAGCAATAGCAGGGGCACTCCCATGAGGGGTATGGACAATGGCCGAAGCAGCAGTAGTTTTTGGGTAGCGATCTGAGGCGGCAGAGGCATAAGCTATAGTGATGGAGGGGGCAGATATATTGAATCAAGATAGGAACCCAGAAGTTGACCTCATTTACTCAGCAGTGGAGGTGGAGGCAGGAGCAATGGGAAATGGCGGGGGGAACAGCAGCACAACCAATAGCTGTGAGGGCAGAGGCTCCTCAAGCAACGGAGCCATATGAAACAGTGACTAAGGCTATGGGAGTGGGGCTCATAGTAGGATAATGGATGGCATCGAGAGTAAAGGCCAAAGCATCAGAGGTGGAGGGAGAAGCATAGATAGTGGTTGGAGATTGAGTCATGGGTCTACCCAACCGAGTTCCAGTTCCCACTACGAAGATAGCGAAGGAATTATATAAAAGAGGGGGTCGACCGACCTCGTTTCTCTAAATTATTCAGTTAACCCAGTGCCAGTTACAGTTTGGGACTCAGTATATCGAGATCTAACTATTAGCTAGAGATCAAGTTGACCTAGTCGACCAGTTGACCGAGTTTATTTTATGTGAGCAGTTGATCCAAGATGAGTAGTTCCACCATCATGGGCAAGGGGAGCATCAGTAGCATCATATCTAGTCAGAGATGGAGATTCAGCAATATATAGAAAGGGCTTCTTCTATATTTTATTCTGATTCAGTTGATCCAGTCCAGAAGTTGATGGAGCTGTTGATGGTTGAACAGTCAAAGATATGCCAAGGGAACACACCTACTTATGCCATGGAGACAATCCACCCACTCTGGGAACCCTCGGAAGAGAGGTCTGGGGAACCATGTGGGCGGGCTAGGCAGGGATGGGATGCTGCATTGATGGAGGGATTCATGCTGGGGGAGCGCACTAGCGATGTGATGGCAGGCGAAACACATTGGGATGATCCAAGCTGGGCAAAGGCAAGCTCCTAAACACCACAACCCCCAACCGCACTCCTTGTGATTACAAGTTACAAGTATTGGATTTCGTAGACTGGAGTTACAGAGGAAGGTTGTAGAAGATAAGGATTTTAGATCTCTAAAGAAAAGCATTACCCGGACAAGCATTCTAGTGCTAGTGTCCTCTAAGGTTACAGACATAGAAATCATTGTGACAATGACAATCAGCACTGAAGAAGTCCCAACATCCTGAAAATACCCTACCTTGGACAAGGGCACTAGTGCCAGTGTCCTGCGCATCTTCTGTGATAGAAACGGACAGACAATGATCATAAGTGTTGAGAGAAGTCCTGAATTCCCTGAAGAAAACACCACATTGGACTAGGGCGTGAGTGTTAGTGTCCCTAAATATTTCGTGTCATTAACTTCAAAAAATGTGAGTAACTAATCCTTGTCTACTGTCTTGGTCTGCGATCATTTGTCGTAATTTATCCATTTGCTTCTGATTTTGCATAATTAGGGTTTTGAGCATATTTGGGCATTGAAGTAATGCATTAATTGATATTTTTTGAGTTTCCATGATGTTATGAGTGACACCCAACCTGTAGGTGAATCCTCTTGCAAAAGGTGTGATTCAACTCGGTTGAAATGTCCTTGAATGTTTGTAGTAAAAGGAGGATTTAACCCACACATCCATTGAAATTGAAAACCCCTCCTTTTTACTCCTAAACAAACCCTTTGCTAGATTCTATGGAAAATTTTCTTGGATCCAGCAACTTACTATGAAACCCTTCCTTTTAGATCTCAGCTCTATCCTAATTATGGGCATCTGCAAAGGAAATGCCCTCGCTTCACTAAGGCATCAGCTGCAACTAATGCTTCTTCCAACTCTAGTCCTAAGAATGATAAAGGGAAGGCTCCTTTTGTTGTTGGGGTTGCAGACAAGGAGGGATTTACTCTAGTTAAGCCACATAATAGGGGAAGAGGTCTTAAGAGAACCCTCAAGGATAGAGAAATTAATGGGGTCTTTAATCAGTTTGATGCTTTGGAGGACTTAGTTCATGAGGAGGGAATTCTAGTGGAGATACCTTTTGGGGTTGGGTCTTTGGGGGTAGCCTTGTTCGAGGAAAAAGAAAATGATACTGTAAATTTTCCTCTGGTGGGTGTGCAGGATGGTCAATTGGCTATGGAGTTATCCTCCTGGTTACCGATTGTTTTAGAATCAAATGAGGCTTTAGTTATGAAAGATGTGGGTGCTCTAGCTAATCCAACTCCTTCACAGGTGAAGGAGGCTTTGGATGTAGGTGTTACATTGTAAAATGTCCCCCTAGGACTTTTACCTCCTAAGTTTAGTTCCCATTGTCCTTTAGATTTAATCATGCATGTTCATTTTAACTCCCGATGCAAAATCCCTGGAAACCCATGTCAAATGGGGCTAAGGGGACATTGTTGAACTTGATTTTGCTTGAAAATGGGGCCTAGGGCTTGGGCACTCATGGCCTAGCCCTGCCTTATTTGGTTGGGACCTAAATTTTAAATGTCGGTTATGTGATCGTTAAAAGGTTTCGTTGCCGACATCGTAAGTTTGAATTATGAAATCTATAGCGAGAATGCATATATAAGCATGTTTAGGGTTTCATTTGCAAACTAGAAGCTGATTATGAACTTTTGGTGAACTTATGATTTTAGAGAATTCAAATCATTCATTGTTGCAGAGCATACTTGTCTTGTTATTGTGTTTGTTATGCGGATTTGGCTTCATCTTCTCATGTGTTGAAGGATTTTCATCTACATGCGAGCTACACCTCTGAGGTTATATCTATTTGTGTTAAATCAATCATTTATCAATTTGTTTTTTCGTCTATCTCGTAGGGATACACAATCTTTATGCCATTCTGGGGCTTGACTGAGGCAAGCTCCTAAACACCACAACCCCCAACCCCATTCCTTATGTTTGCAGCTAACAAGTGTCATATTTTTTGGAGTGGAGTTGCAAGAGGCTATGACAGAGTGTGGAGATTCTGTATCAGAAGGAAAATGCAATGCCTGGGCTTAGGCACCTCCCCTGAAGCCCTCCAAATTTGCAAACCTAAAAACCTCTGCGACAGTGGTGAAGAGTAGCGAACATTTTCTAGAAATCCTTGAAGAAGTCGCCACCTTGGGCTTGGGCACCTACTCTTTAGACCCTGACTTTTCCAAATCTTGAATATCAAAACCTAATATGTATCTACTCTGAATATTACATCTCTATGTGCGAGCATTTGTTGGGATTCATCCATTTATTTATGATTTTACATAATTAGGGTTTTAAGCATAATCGAGCATTAAATTAATACATTAATCAACAATTTCTTAATTTCCCTATCATTACAAGTGACAACCAACCTATAGGTGAATCCTCTTGCAAAATTTGTGATTCAACTTAGTTAAATGTCCTTGAATGTTAGTGGTGAAAGGAAGATATAATCAAACAATCAATCAATCCCATCTTCCCTCTTTTCTTACTAAACATTTTGGTGAACTTGTGTTTTCTGAGCATTGCATCTTGTTGACTATTATACATTAGACTTGCATTCATACATATTGTTTTACATCATTTTACATCTATAGATCTTGAAAATTTTTGAAAAAAAAAATCATTCTAAGGCTCGCATTAGGTCATAATTTGCATTAATTTCATTACATTTCATCAAATCTCTAATTTTTACATCAAATATGATATAAATTATATAAATTCATAATACTACAATCTTTGCATTGCATTTTCATGTTAAAATTGCCAGGGTTTGATTGAAATTTTGTATTTTTCTCATAACCTAGTGATTTCAAAAACTAGGGTTTGTACCTAAAATCTTGTTTCAAATTTTACTACTCGTATTAGGCACTCATTCAAATCTAATTTTGTTTGTAGTGTTGCATTCTTGTGTGTTTTTGCATTCATATCTCAAAAATTTGCACTTACATTTAGCTAATTTCAACAAAAACTAGCATTTTCACTCAATCATCCTTAAAATTACACTTGCATTGAGCATTGTAGGACTTTAAAATCATTTTCAGATCTAAGCTGAGTTTTTTTGCATAAGCCTCCTCTTAATAATAGTGTAGGAAATTGTTCTTCTACCTTATCTTCCTTATAGGATTAATGGGTCTAATAAATTCAATTTCCCATTTGTGAAAAGGTGTTTGTACTAATATAGGAAATGGTGGCATATCATCTAATGTGGTGGGACTTCCTATCCTCTAAGACACATCACCCATCCTCACATATTAACTTGTCATCCTTGAACAATGTGGGCCACCATAATCCTGCCAACATCACTTTATTGTTCTTCGCTCATTGGAGTTATGCCCTTCTAATATCCCCTCACGGGCATATCTTAAGATGTTTTCCCATTCATGTTGAAGCACTACTCTCCTTATAATATCACCTCTTCCTATAATATGTAATTCTCCTTCAATTAAGATGTATGATAGTGACCACTGCAATAGTTTATTCCTTTCATTTTTGGAGATGATCTCTAGGAATTGGCCTATGGATAGTAACTGTGCTACTTCAGTGAGCTCCTCTAGTACTACATTTACTCTAAATAAATTTAAGCTACTCAATTCATCATCAAACTTCTAAAAGAGTAACACCATCTACAAATTTTACCTGTATCACTAGCGTATTCATCAAGTATTTTAATTGCTTGTGGTTGGTAAAGAAATTTTTTAGTGCATAAACCTTTGTTAGAGCCTTTGTTGTTGCATAATTCATTAAGAAACACTAGAGTTGGAGCCTTTGTTATCTAATTTTTAAGTGTATCAAATTCCTCCTAGAGTTGTTCTATCCATTGAAATGTTTTATAGTTTTCTGACTATTCAAGAGGTGGTAGATTCAAAATTATTTCTACCTTCAATGGGTCTACCATCAAGCCTTGCCTACATATAACGTGACCATGAAATGTTCTAAATGGTATCACAAATAAACATTTCTTAAGATTGGATGAGATTTAAAAGCTTTTGTATCTTTCTAGCATCGTGTGGAGTACTTGTACGTGATCTTGAATCAGTCTGTACTAAATACTACAAGTGCATTTTTCAATCCAAATGGCATCACCTTGTACATAAAAGACCTCCATTTGGTTACAAATGTTGTTTTAGGTTGATCTTCTTCTTGAAGCCATTGGTGAACGATTAGAGTTCCCTACTAGCTATAAAACTAAGACTTCCTCTGTGAACAAACTACGGAAGGGATCATGGATGCAAGCCTTATTTAAATCCCTAAAGTCAATGCAAATCCTCATCTCGCTTTTTTCTTATATTGCACAACCATAGGGCCAATCCTTTAGCATCTCCTATCAACTTGATTATATCAGTTGCCAACATATCATCCAAGTTTGCTTTGACTCTTGTCTTCATGTTAGGGTTTAATATATATGTTCTTTTCCTCTTTGGTTTTGTACCTTCTTTTAATTGAATTTTCATCATTCTAGATCTCTCCTTAATGCCTCTACGATTAGTAAATGCGTGGGGAAATATTTCTTCATATTTCTATCAATATTTCCAAAATTTGCATGACTTGTCTCTCTTCAATTGCTACCTTGAGTATTTTCACATACTGAAGGAAAAACAAGATTTCATTCACAGAGGCTTGAAGGATACCAAAGGTACTTAAGGTTAAACTTTCTCTTGATGCCAAGGTTGATGATTCTATTTATTATGAGGATGTTTGATGCGGAAGATTTAGTTGAAATCTCTCCTCTTGCTAAGTTCGATAAATGTAATAAGTGCAAATGTGATCATGGGGATTCAATAGGCCCTGTGTAATTTTCCCTACCACCTTGTTGTTTTCAATATTGGATGATGCTCTTGTGATTTCTATGATGGTAGGGTCATCATCCAATGGTGGAAAATCCACCAGTAGTGTGATATGTTGTCCAAGGGATCTCTTGAGGTGAGACACATGGGCAAAATTATGAATCCTACTGTATTCTGGTAATTCCAGTTCTCAGATGCAACTTCACCAACTCTCCTCAAGATCTTGTAAGGGAAATCAAAGCGTTGTTTGAGATTTTAAATTCCACTAATTTTGATGGGGGTTTTCCTATAAGGTTTACAGTCTTAGAGGAAGGTCATATCTCCCACTTTAAATGACCTCTGTATGCAGTTTTGATTTATATATTTTTTTGTTGATTCTGAGATTGTTGGAGGTGTTCTTTGAGTGATCTCAATATGTCATAATTATACCTCACTAAGTCACTATCTATTGACACCGGGATATCTATGAATATTGAATAAGTAAAGGTTAATGCATCATAACCATAAAATACAATGGATAGAGACATAGTGATGGACATGTGGTGGGTAGTGTTGTATCATAGTTTCTCAAGTAGCCTTCAACCTAATTATTCACTATTTCTACTTGTCCATCTATTTGTGGATGTTAGCTTGTGGAAAGAATGAGTTTTATCTCGGCCAAATAAAATAATTCTTACAAAAAGGATCTAAACAATCTACTATCTTTATCACTAATGATATTTTTATGTAATCCATTGGCCTAAACACTTCTCTGAATAAGAAATCTACTACCTAATGTGCTTTGAAATATGAAGGAATGAAAAAGAAGTGTCCATACATAGTTAGCCCCTCCATAAAGTGATTGAGAACATCCTTCTTTAGGCCCTTCCATGAAAACCTTTCCCTAATTTTCCTATAGGTCTTGTATAATCTTATGTGATTTTCTAACGATGCATCATGAAAAACCCTTAAAATCTTCTCCTTCATTCAGGATTCAAGAACTAGGAAGATTCTATTTGTATAGAGAATGAGATCATATGCTACTACAAATAAATCTTGTCTCACATCCCCATCTAAGAGATTAGTAGAAAATGTATATTTAACTTATTCTGCCATAATAGAGATCTTCCAATTAGTAGAACTAGTAGTAGAAATAGAGTAGGCTTCCTAGAAAGAGCATGAGCAAAGTTATGTGTTTTTTTTCCTTTCATGTACAATGTGGTTTAGGAAAGGGCAATGCTATGGGGTCTCAGGACAACTTTGAAATAGAATTGGAAGCATCTCAGAGTGGAGAGAGATTATGAGATCATTATTAATTATACGAAGAAGGAAAGTTACATCTCATGTATGTTGTATACTCTTCTTTTAGAGGCTAAGGAACTAGTGAAAAGATTTTAAGATATCTCTTTTGATCATATTAGAAGAGAAGAAAGGGGAACTCAATAGTAGATTTGGTAGCCAATCAAGGAGTAAATTAGAGGATAACCCATGGTAAGACCCATAAGACCTAGAAGGAAAAGTTTCCAAATAAGACCCTTGGACTTGTTAAGGAGTAAAAAGTGTCCACATGTCTTTTTACCTCCTTGTTTGGCTCCTAGGTCCCTTAATTGCATTATATCTTCAAAACATTTCTCCCGATGCAGAATTGCCCGACACCAAGATGGAATTTGAATGTGGGCCACTTGATTTAGCTTATCCTAGACATAAACAGGACTAAAGGACCTGGGTGGTACTGCCCAAGTCCCTCCCTTTAGGTTGGATCAAATTCAAATTTACTGGTGTGAGCCTTGGGCATAATTTAATAAAAACCACCTGAAATAACATAAAATAAAATATTAAAATAATATATATATATATATATATATATTCTATACATTTAGTTCTCCTCAATTTTTTTCCAGCTTCTTATGTTAAATTGAAGACCAAATTCCTTGTATTAAACTCAATAAACTAACATTGGGGGTGATTTTGTTGAAAAATTATTGCTCAAACCAAGAGCTAATGTTAAAGAGTTACGCCTAGTATGTAATATAAGGAACCCTAAAGTCAATAATATCATACAGATGAACACTCATTTTCATTTTTTATTTATGCCTGCAAAAATATCATACATGACGTCCCTCCATTGATGCATTAAATACTGCTCCTTCAATGCGCTGCTCTTTATTTTCTTGACTTTTGTATTCATTTTTTTATCCCTTTTTTTTGCACTCTTATTATTTCTTATTGCTTCTTGTAGAGTAACGATCTTCTTGATATTTTTGTCCAAGAAAGATAAGGGGTTGAGCACCAGCAAGGGTTTTCAATGTTTAGTTAGACTTCCCTTTTGCTCAAAAGGAATGGGGAAGGTCTACATGCAAGCTTCTATTAGGTATTTTAGGTTTGAGTACTTACTTTTTTAAAACTCAACATTTTGGTTCACTAAGACTGGGATTAGTATAAAGCTAAGAGCTTGGCTTCAATTTAAACTTATTGGTAAATTTCAAGAGGAATGATTGGCGATAAAGATGATCATAAAGAATCTTAAAGGGTCAACCTATATCTAAGCAACCTTAGACTCCTTAGATAAAAATCAAAAAGAGCATGTCACTCACTAATGCATGGTGGAACAAAATGAAGAATGCAAATTTTGTTTTTTCTTTATTCAAATTTTGTACTTTTTTATAGATTTTTTGGATTTTGACATTTTATGATTTTATGGAGTTTCTAGATACTTAAGTCTTCACCTTCCATTGTGCATAAGAGGTAAGCATCATTTTTTACATCTTCCTTAACTGCGTGTGGACTTATATAATTTGGTCTAAACTTCACTTGGAAGTATTTGCAAGGACACACAAAGACTTGGTATAAAAATGTCTTTGAACTCGGTGAGAAGTTTTGTGCACTCATATATTTCATTGTTTGATAATTTACCCCTAGCCTTGTCATTTTTTGTTCTTGTAAAGTTTCATCAGTTTTGAAATTTTGTGGGGCAATTTGAATTGATGATGACATTTAATCATCTTCTATTCACATTTTCCATATGTGGGGTTGGTCATATTGCCACACGATTCTCTTTACCTCCATGTGGACTTTACTATTCCATGGATTTCATATTTCACCAACCATATGTATGCCTTGGCTATGGCAACCACCAAGGGTTGCACATCGGCACCCCACCTAGTCAGCACCAAGTTGAAGTAAACAAAGTGAGGCAAAGTTGTGGAAGTTTGGATGCTTAATAATCGTATACCAATGCATCAAGAGATTTGTCCATGTCACCAATATTATATTTTTTATCTTTATTTCCATTTCTTAACACAAACTAACTTCGTGTTGTCATAAATATATACCTTTCAAACAAGAGCAAGCATGCCTTTATGATATAATTCCAATAATTTTTTATTCTAATGTGTAGGAACAAAAAAAAACAAGAAAAAAACTCATTGGAGGCTCATTTGGCAGAAGCAAAGGAAATTGGGGATCACATTCCAAATAAAATTTAAGTTGTTACAAAACATGTTTTCAATTGATTATAAACAAATATGTAAAACAAGCATTTCATATGTATTTCGAAACTATATTTCAAAATTTTAAATTAAATAGCACTTTGGGACATTTGTTTCTTACAATTATTAAAATAATATAACAAATAAAAGTAATACTATAAAAATAATATTCTATACACCAAAAAAAAAAAAAAAATTAATGCACGTATTTTAAATATTACTTTATAAAATAAAAATAATGTATCTTCTATGCACAAATTGAATTATACTATGTAACATTGTAATTGCATATAATATTCTATTGGCCTAACCCTTGCACCTTCAATTGGTTGAGTCAAACAATTTTCTTATGACAATTATCCATTCAAAGGTGCCCTTAAAATACTATGACATATCTTAGTATAAGTAAAATTATATATAAACCAAATATAAAATTTGACAGTTTGTCCAAAATCTCTCCTTTCATGTGATACATCTTTTTAAAATGTTGATTGTAATTTACAGAAAAAATGCCTTAATAGAACCATACGACCATCTAATTTAAGCCTTGGGCCTAACAATTGCACCTCCTTTGGTTGCAAGTGCTAGTAATACTATTATTGATATATGGTTAGGACTAAGAAGTAGGATTTCATGTACTCTGTCATTTCTTTTTTAAGGGATTACTCCAACTGTGGTGAGTTTCTATTTTAATATTGGAAAAAATCTAATTTGAGAGTGCTTCTGGATTCAACTATGTATGTTTTTGTTTCAACATTTTGAATCATACTCAATGATCCGTCATCAGGAAGAGGAGAGTTGAAGATTAGATGGTAGAATTGAGCTTTATAAAGCAGTTAGAGTAAGAAATGAATGAAAAATAAAGGGCATGAGGTGAGGAGAGAAAAATAAAAATAAAACAAAAAACAAGAGAGGAGAAAGATATGAGAAAATTAGTGATAAAAACAGGGCATTGGAGCAACCATACAAACACACAAACCAACAAAAGCTAAAATTTTAAAATTACTAATACTAATACAAGTACAAATATATAAATACATACAGAAGCACATGTAAATGCATATAAGAAAATATTTAATTTAAACCTATAAATACATATATCCCCACACCCCAAGTATAATATACTATATTAAAAAGACAAATAAATGGAAAAAATACAAACAACTAAATAAAACAAACCTTTAGTAGGCATGAGTTTTCCACAATCCATGAATTAAGTATAGAGAGTGCTTCTGGATTAAAATGTGTATGCTTTTGCAAAACAAACCTTTGTAAAACAATTAAAGTCAAGACCTAAATATACATAAAATAATAAGGGAAGAGGAAAAAAGGCGCAAACACATTTATATACATGAACAACCAAATGTATAAAATTTGCAAACAAGTGAAAGAAGCAAACAAGAAAACAAAAAGATAAGACCCCTATCTACTGCATTAGGCAAAACCAAACCTATAAAAAGGAGAACGCCACGACTAAGAATGAAAATTTTAATCCGGCATAAACAAAAAATGCCCACACACATATTAACCTAGACATAACAACAAAAATAAATCAGATGATATATAATACAAATAGAAAAATAAACAAATACACAACAAAAATGTATGTAGATATATGATACAATATTAATTATATTATATGTATAAATATATTGTATAGAAAACCAAAACAAATAAAAATATACAAGTGTACGTATATATATATAAATTTATGTATGAAGTGTATACAAATACCTATACCTATATATAAATGTAAGTAACGGTGTGTATATATATATGTGTGGAGGTTAGGGTTAGGTTTTGTGCGTGATGAGCGAGTGAAGAAGAGGAAGGAGGTGAGGGTGACAAAGGGAAGGTTAGGGTTAGGTTTTGATGGCAGAGGGAAAAGCTATCGTTGCAAGCTTGACGTTATACCTATTGCAGGGCCAAACATTTTTACAAGCAGCGGAGTGCGGTGGATATGTCAGTGTTTCGAAAGTGTTACGCCATCATCTGCAACAAACAGAATGGCCGCGAATGTCGTAGCAGAAATGGAGGCTGCAGATCGATGGCGTTACGCTTTTGAAACAGGACATATCCACGGCCCCACGCTGCTCCTATTCCTTCGTTGCCCTTTAATGAGAGCAATGCCTTCAACAAATGACCTTCACGCTCATGCGGTGGAATATGTCTCAATCTCAAATTGATGCGTCCAACACTTCAATCTTGTTAAATCAGGTTTTGTTTTGTCAGAAAATTTGCTTAAATTTCTATATTTTAAGACTAGCTGAAAATGTGGTCACTTGCACTAAATTTTCTGACCCTCCATGGAAGGTATGTTGGAGAGGTGGGTTCTTTGCCTTTTTTCGTTTTTGTATATGCATCACACACCCACATTACAACAATGTTCCTATCTAGTATGTTTTACTGTGACTGAATCAGATTTTCAGTTGTTAATATTGATAGCAAACTTGGATGAACCTCTGGAGATCCCTGTGTTGTATGATTAGGTTATGTTGTTGGTCTCTATCACAGGTGATATTTGGATCATGAAAGGTGAAGGTATTCAATTTAGACACCAATGCATGCAACATGTATTAACACAGTGCTTGTTTTGTATGTAGTCCAGGACTGCAGGAATTTTGGTGGACTTCTTAGAGCCATTTTCTGTATATGACAATGTCAGATGGGTGTTATTATCACCCACATTTTATAAATAGCCAATTACGTAATTGTAACTGTTAAAGTTTTAATCATCTAGCACATTCCTACAAAGGTTCAAAAATTTATCCTGGCAAATATTGGTATCATATCAAACATTGTAGTTCTGTCTACTGTTTGCTTTGCAGCTGTGTTTGTGTTTTCTTTTGTTTGTTTTCTGAGACAATGGTTGACACAGTTAGTGGGTTTGTGTTTGAGCCCTAAGTTGGTTGGATCCCTTGTTTGTGTTTGTGTATGAAAGAGATGTTTGTATGAGTTCCCATAGAGAGATCTTAGCGGGAGTAGCACAAAGCTGCTTAACAAGGTCATAATCTCGACCAACATTATGAGTAAGACAAGGTGGTTGAGGAAGCATAGGTTGAGAAGTTGGTAAAGTGATCGAAATGTTTGACTGTTGTTTACTTTGTTTATTATTTCATGTATTGTATGTGTGAGCAACCACATTGTAGTTGGGTTGTTGGGACACGTTTTGATACACTTTGATTTTGACTTGTTATATGCTTAGCGTAGTTATAAATGTAACGAAGAGGTCGAGAAGAATTCAGAAGATCTCTTATAGTGAGCACCGGTTTCATTTTTTCTTGAGGCACATGCGAGAACGTAGGTGGACAACTATTTTCGGTTTCACAGGGTGTTCTTGAGATCTTGGAACATAAATTGTGTTTACTAATCTTTGAAGGAACGGTGGTTTTGGAGTCGCAGTGGAATGTTCCATAGAGATAAATTCATAAAGGGCTTCATCTAGCATATCAGAATCATCACTACTAAATGACTCATCATATGCATGAAAGTTTTGTAAAAAGAGATCAAACATTGTGACATATTCTACTTTATCCAAGGCTTGAAATTCACAATGTCCAATTGTAAAAAGTATGAATTTTGGAATCAAGGATGTGAAATGATGCAAGATTACTATGAAAAATCAAATTTCATGAATGTTTGATGCAACTAATGCATGAGAATTTTTAAAACCCTAATGCAAAATTTTACCAAAATGCAAGCTTTTTGAAGGCCTAAATATGCACCTTTTTCAAAATTATGCAAGATTTTCAAATGAATATTGATAAATATGTAATAAATCAATGCAAGATCTTATTTGAATAGTCAATAAGATGTAAATGCTTGAAGCTACTTGTTCACAAAAATGTTTAGTATGAAAAAGGATAATGACAATAACTAGAATATGAACTAGATCAAACTCTTTTCAATATAACATTCAAGGAAAAGGTTGAGCCAAATCACTACCAAATGAAGGAGAACTTAGCTACTAACCTTGAACTCCTATATATCCTGAAACTGTCTTCAAATCCTGAAACCTTGATCTGTATTTAGTCTTCCTATAGCTCTGTATTTTCTAAATCTCACTCCTGTAACCTGCACATAAGAAGATAAAAGAGGGTTTGGGGGTTATGGTGTTTAGGGGCTTGCCTCGGTCAAATCCCAGAATAGCATTCAAGCTTCCCAACACCATTTGATTAACAGAGAGTGCTTACCCTCATGGGGCATAGGATGAAAACAATGATAATGTGATGATTGAAATGATGAGAAACAAACAATGATATCACCTATGTGATGCGCCCTTAGAATGATGAAGATCCTTCAACTCCTAAGGAAGGATAGATGATAGCTTCATATCTGCAACAACACACAAATATGCTCTATAATCACAATGACTGCTCTTGATGCTCTTTACTTCAAATTTTCAAGTTAGCTATCTCCATCTAGGTTAATAATGAACTCAAAAACACACTTATATATGCTCTCCCCCTTACAATTGACAATTCAAACCAAAAGAGGCAACAAGGAGAAACCTCTAGAGAGGTGTAAGGCCGACATACATTTGAATTTGATCCAACCTAAAGGGAGGGACCTGGGCAGTACCACCTTGGTCCTTCAACCCTGTTTATGTCTAGGATAAGCAAAATCAAGTGGTCCACATTCAAATTCCATCTTGATGTCAGGCAATTCTGCATCGGGAGAAACATTTTGAATATATAATGCAATCAAGGGACCTAGGAGCCAAACAAGGAGGTAAAAAGACATGTGGGCACTTTTTACTCCCTAACAAGTCCAAGGGTCTTATTTGGAAACTTTTCATTCTAGGTCTTATGGGTCTTACCATGGGTTATCCTCTAATTTACTCCTTGATTGGCTACCAAATCTACTAATAAGTTCCCCTTTCTTTTCTTCTAATATGATCAAAAGAGATATCTTTAAAAAATTTCACTAGTTCCTTAGCCTCTAAAAGAAGAGTATCCAACATACATGAGATGTAACTTTGCTTCTTCATATAATTAATAATGATCTCATAATCTCCCTCCACTCTAAGATGCTTCCAATTCTATTTCATAGTTGTCCTAAGGCCCCACAGCATGGCCCTTTCCTAAACCACATTGTACATGAAAGGAAAAAAGAATATAACTTTGCTCATGCTCTTTCTAGGAAGCCTACTCTATTTCTACTTCTACTAGTTCTACTGATTAGAAGATCTCTATTATGGCAGAATAAGTTAAAAATGCATTTTCTACTGATCTCTTAGATGGGGATGTGAGACAAGATTGATTTGTAGTAGCATATGGTCTCATTCTCTATAAAAATAGAATCTTCCTAGTTCTTGAATCCTGAATGAAGGAGAAGATTTTAAGGGGTTTTCATGATGCATCGTTAGAAAAACACATAAGATTATACAAGATCTATAGGAAAATTAGGGAAAGGTTTTCATGGAAGGGCCTAAAGAAGGATGTTCTCAATCACTTTATGGAGGGGCTAACTATGTATGCACAATTCTTTTTCATTCCTTCATATTTCAAAGCACATTGGGTGGTAGATTTCCTATTCAGAGATGTTTAGGCCAATGGATTACATAAAAATATCGTTAGTGATAAAGATAGTAGATTTTTTAGATCCTTTTTGTAAGAATTATTTTATTTGGCTGGGATAAAACTCACTCTTTCCACAAGCTATCATCGACAAATAGATGGACAAGTAGAAATAGTGAATAATTAGGTTGAAGGCTACTTGAGAAACTATGATACAACACTACCCACCACATGTCCATCAGTATATCTCCATCCATTGTATTTTATGGTTATGATGCATTAACCTTCACTAATTCAATATTCATAGATATCCCGGTGTCAATAGATAGTGACTTAGTGAAGTATAATTATGACATATTGAGATCACTCAAAGAACACCTCCAACAAGTTCAGAATCAACAAAAAAATATATGCAAATCAAAACTGCATAGATAGGTCATTTAAAGTGGGAGATATGACCTTCCTCTAAGATTGCAAACCTTATATGCAAACCCCCATCAAAATTAGTGGAATTGAAAATCTCAAACAACGCTTTGATTTCCCTTACAAGATCTTGAGAAGAGTTGGTGAAGTTGCATCTGAGTTGAATTACTAGAATATAGTAGGATTCATAATTTTGTCCATGTGTCTCACCTCACGAGATCCCTTGGACAACATATCACACTACTGGAAGGATTTTCCACCATTGGATGATGACCCTACCATCATAGAAATCACAAGAGCATCATCCAATATTCAAAAGAGAGTAGACAATAAGGTGGTAGGGAAAATCACACAGGCCCTATTGAATCCCCATGATCACATTTGCACTTATTACATTTATCGAACTTAGCAAGGGAGAGGGATTTCAACTAAATCTTCCACATCAAACATCCTCATAATAAATAGAATCATCAACCTTGGCATAAAGAGAAAGTTTGACCTTAAGTACCTTTGCTATCATTCAAGCCTCTGTGCATGCAACTTGTTGTTCCTTCAATATGTGAAAATACTCGAGGTAGCAATTGAAGAAAGACAAGTCATGCAAATTTTGGAAATATTGATAGAAATATGAAGAAATATTTCCCCACACATTTACTAATCTAGGATGATGAAAATTCAATTAAAAGAAGGTACAAAACCAAAGAGTAAAAGATCATATGTATTAAACCCTAACATGAAGACAAGAGTCAAAGCAAAGTTGGATGATATGTTGCAACTGATATAATCAAGTACATAGAAGATGCTAAATGGATTGGCCCTATGGTTGTGCAACATAAGAAAAAAGTGAGATGAGGATTTGCATTGACTTTAGGGAACTAAATAAGGCTTGTATCCATGATTCCATAGATTTCTTAGTCTTATGGATGTCATTAAAAGCTTTCATTTTATTTCATTTCAATTGAAGGGCTCCTTCACCTTTCCATACACATGTCCCCATGTTCTCTCCATTAGTTTCTCTATAACCATTGCTTTATTTTCTCTTATATTGTCCTTAGTAATATTTGGGCATTATACTCATGGGATCAACCCTGCAATTATAGACTTGGCCCTTTCATATTCAAATTTTGGCCAACTTCTACCTATTCAATTACACAATATTCAATTTGCTAATGTATGAATCCCAACATTTCAAAAAAAACCAAAATATGAATCACCTAAGAAGGTTCGAAGTTTAAAATACACATTGGGTTATGACTTGCACGTGTGACACCATTCAAAAATTGATTTATATTCACTCCTTTGAGCCACCAAGTCTAGGGCCTAAGTGTGAGAATATTCACTATTTTTGTATCCTCATGCTTGGAGACATGTCAATAAATAAAAGTTGATTACATATAAATTCCCATTGTTTATAGCATAGATTGGAATTAGTTTTCAATTTAAAATATCATTAACACTTGTAAGGAGTGGGTTCATGTGCAAGTTGAAACACACACTGTGTATTTCAACCTGCAATTTTCTTCATCAACATTCTACTATGTAAAGTATTTGTTCTTTTAATGTACAAATCCTAACATTTAAGAGATAAAAATGTGAACAACAACAATGATAAGGGTGAAAGCAAGAAGATGAGTATAGATTTCGTGGAAGTGTTCCGCATATGGAAAATTTCGTTTAGAACGAGAGCTCGAGCCTAAACGGGTGCCCATTTAGAAACGGGCACCCGTTATGAAATGGATGCTAGTAAATGGAATGGGTACGTACCCATTTGAAAATAGGTACTCATTTTTGAAAAGTATATATATTTTTTTAAAAATAGGCATGTGGCTTCATTTTAACAGCCATAGGCCGTGAAACAGTAGGAGAGGAGATACCAAGAATGGGTACCCACATCACCTGACCCCACCGCCTACCTCCAAAACCTCCTCACCTCCTCTAGATCGGCTATCAGCTATCCCAAGTTGGTTGCCCATAATTTTCTATTGTTTTTCATTGTTTTTTGTTTTGTTTTTGTTGCTTTTTATTATTTTTCACAATCTTAAATTATAAATGTTAAACCCTAAACTAAAAACACTAAACCCTAATTCATAAACTGTAAACCCTAATTCATAAACACTAAACCCTATTTCATAAACTACCTAGGTCTTATAGAACTTCTAGGGTTTCTTTTATATAAGCTTAACAATAAATCTTTAGCAATGATATTTCAAAATCATTTGAAATTTCTATATAGACCTCAAGAACTACTTATACACTATAGCCATGTTCTTAGTCTTCATGGATTTCAATGTTCATGATGAGTCACATAGTCCTAAAACCATTTGTAAAACTCTTTTCATGAGGGCTTAGAACATACAAACACCTTCTATATATTAAATTTGATGGACACTTGTATAAGAATATAAAATTTAGACAATTGTCATAGGTTAGTCCTATGGGTTAAAGTGTCAGGGAGCTATGAGAATGCCCACATTCATATGACATAAGGTATAATAGAAACTTATCAAGTTTTAAGGATTGTCATACCTACCACTAAGAATGTCAAAGTTACCCTAGGAAAACAACTAACTCATATCACTTCATAACATTTTATCAAGTTTAAGGATTGTCATAACAACCACTAAGAATGTCAAATTTACCCTAGGAAAACAACTAACTCATGTCACTTGATAACCTAGAGGGTTGTTATCTAAGGTCAATTAGGATCACTTAACAAATGTCAAGACCCAAATCATCTAATAGGATTGTCATTAGGATGGGGAACAAAGAAGATAGTCATAACATGATAAGGTAGTTACCAAGGTCCTAACAAAGTTCATTGCACCATAATCTAAATCTTAACACTGCCTCAACATTTATATGACCTAGAAGGACTGTCACATCTAGCAAATCTAATCTCTTGTCCTTGCTATGGACTATTATGCATGATCATCCAAAGTGGTTGTCACTAGAAGAACAGGACCATAGGACTACCACAATAAGGATATAGTTGTGTTGCTCACAACAAGAGAGGACAATCATCCAAAACTAAGAAGAGAAGAAAATTAACAATTAAGAGACTATCATTAACGGTTGTCATGAGCATGTTAATGGACAATTAGTTTTCATATTAGTCATAACACTATCCTATTATTTACACAAAAGAAGATATAGCAATGAGAGGATAGTCATTGGAAAACCTATCTCAGTCCTAGAGTCAAGCACAGTCCCATCACACCACTAGATCTACCCCTTCCAAGGGACAAGCATTTCAACCATACAATCGAAAGAAAATGATATGTATCCTACAAACACAATCATTTGGTCATGTTGTAATCCTCTCTCCAAACTATGCAGGATCAGAATGGTGTTTGGATGAGCTCCACTTGGTGTCTGGTAGGTGAAATCAGCAGGTGAGACTACTCCTTAGACAGTGCAAGACGACTGAACGGATCTCACCCATTCATTTTATTCCTTGTTTTTCTCACTCTTTCACCATTTCTTCACATGCGTTATCTCCTTCCAGCTATTTTTTTGGTGGGTACTCTCCTGAGGTGCCAAAATGGCTAGAAATGTTGTCTCGTGCCATAAAAAAATCACGCTAGAAAATTTTCTAAACTCGTCGGTTGTTCTCACGCCGGGGAAAATACCGTGTCAGAAAAATAAATATAGGGAATGTAATTTTTTGGTATGTGTTTTGGAACACAAAAGAGAGTGATATATTTTGCAAAGCCCCATTAAGAATGTTTTGGGAATTTTGTACTGCAGTATTGTATTGGTACATTCTCCTTATTAAAAACTCCCTTAATATTATCACCTAAAATTTTGAATTTGGATTAGTTACTTTCCACCTACATTAAATGTTATCAATAACTATGTAATAGAACTAATATCATTTAAAATCATTTTAGACGTGCAAATGATGATTAATTATCACCTTTGCAATTAGAAGTGTTTATGTTGACACTAGAGTTTGCAACACTCATAGCCTTATAGCAACTAAAAAGGTTTCACAAAACAAAGAGAACTAGAGACAACTAAAATCATTCTCATAAATAAAACATAAATTAAAATAAAGTAAAAACATTAATATATCATCACCATGAATGGTCATGTCCTTTGTGAGAACTCCAATTCCTTTTGAGAGATGAGTATCACAATTCATTGAAGTCTTGATTGTATTTCCATGAATTTGGGTTTCTACTAATAATTTATGATTCGAAGTCTAAAAATATGAGAAATAATGAATTGTATCATTGGCTTTCATTTTATTCACCAAATGAAAATCTTACAAATTACAAACAAGAAAAGGTTCAAAAAAAGATACACTTGCAAATTATAGGGTATTTTCTATGCTACAGCACGCACAAAACCAAAAGGTCAACATGTATACCTCGTGTCACCAAGTTGATCTAATAAAGTAGTGATAGATACTAACTCTTCAAAATCCAATCCAAAAGCATAAAGAAATCTTGCTTCACCAAAACTAAAGAAATACGTCAGCCTTGGCAATTCAGATAAAGACAAGAGGAATGAAAGAGCCTCTAAAGTGAAGTGAAATGAAGCAACCATTGCCTTGAAGTTGTCATAGAACTTAGTTTTTACATTTTATTGCTTCACAATTTCCCGAGGAGACTTTTTCTCTCCTTTCTATCATTTTAGACCTATATTTACATGGGTCTAAGATAGTGTCTAGATTATCAATCCAAATGCACAAACCACAATGTTGAATATTTTCAGATAAGACACTCTAGTTCTTGCAAATAGATAAAATGCTTATCACCATACATTCTTGTGTTCCAACCTAACCTATTATACCTACAAAAATCTCTATATCAAAAAACACACAAAAAAAAAATGTTATGCTAGTCAACAAAGGCAACTCAAGTGAGATGAATCACGAGCAATATCAAAGGGAAACAATTGTAAGCAATTGTAAAGGTGACTGGTTCCTAAATATTGATACAATTTACACTTGGATTGAGTCCAAAGGGGATTATATAAAATCAAATATTAGACATAATTTTCATTAGTTGGAAAATCATCAAAACATGTATTACGTAGATAATGTAACAATGATTAAAAAAAATCCAATCAATCCATGTGAGCTTCAACAAATTGGCTCAAAACTTTTACTGAAATTTTAAATTTAAAGGAAGTTTATACATAATGTTTACTGATTGGGCTATTGATTTGGGACAAAGATTACCAAAACAATCCCTATTTAGGGATGAAGAGACCCTAAACTTTCCCGTGGCCAGAACCCATATTGAAGTTGTAGGTTAAGATTCTTTAAGAACTGAATTGAGCATAGAGTGGTATGCCATCTACTTAATATTTTGAAAATGTAGGCTTAGGGCTCAAATGCTAACCCGTGCTTATAATGACACCCAAATCCAAAGGTTGGGGTTAAATTCTCCAGCAAGGGATCCAACCAACTTAGGGCTCAAACACAAACCCACTAACTGTGTCAACCATCGTCTCGGAAAACAAACAAAAGAAAACACAAACACAGCTGCAAAGCAAACAGTAGACAGAACTACAATGTTCTATATGATATCGATATTTGCCAGGATAAATTTTTGAACCTTGGTAGGAATGTGCTAGATGATTAAAACTTTAACAGTCACAATTACGTAATTGGCTATTTATAAAATATGGGTGATAATAACACCCATCTGACATTGTCATATACAGAAGATGGCTCTAAGAAGTCCACCAAAATTCCTGCAGTCCTCGACTACATACAAAACAAGCACCGTGTTAATACATGTTGCATGCATTGCAGTCAAAATTGAATACCTTCATCTTTCATGATCCAAATATTACCCGTGATAGAGAGACCAACAACATAACCAAATCATACAACACAGGGACCTCCAGAGGTTCATCCAAGTTGGCTATCAATATCAACTACTGAAAATCTGATTCAGTCACAGTAAAATATACTTGATAGGAACATTGTTGTAATGTGGGTGTGCGATGCATATACAAAAACGAGGAAAGGCAAAGAACCCACGTCTCCAACCTCCCTTCCATGGAGGGTCAGAAAATTTAGTGCAAGTGACCACATTTTTAGCTAGTCTTAAAATATAGAAATTTAAGCAAATTTTCTGACAAAACAAAACCTGATTTAACAAGATTGAAATGTCGGACGCATGAGTTTGAGATTGAGACATATTCCACCGCATGAGCGTGAAGGTCATTTGTTGAAGGCATTGCTCTCATTAAAGGGCAACGAAGTAATAGGAGCAGCGTGGGGCCGTGGATATGTTGTGTTTCAAAACCGTAACGCCATCGATCTGCAGCCTCCATTTCTGCTACGACATTCGCGGCCATTCTGTTTGTTGCAGATGATGGCGAAACACTTTCAAAACACTGACATATCCACCGCACTCCGCTGCTTGTAAAAATGTTTGGCCCTGCAATAGGTATAACATCAAGTTTGCAACGATAGCTTTTCTCTCTGCCATCAAAACCTAACCCTAATGCTACCGTCCCCTCCTTCCTCTTTTCCACTCGCTCATCACGCACAAAACCTAACCCTAACCTCCACATATATATATATACACACGTGGACACACTTAATAAATTTGTATTTTTTTATTTGTTTTGGTTTTCTATGCGATATATGTATACATATAATATAATTAATATTGTATCATACATCTACATACATTTTTGTTGTGTATTTGTTTATTTTTCTGTTTGTTGTTTTCTTTTCTTTTTGTAGGGTGCACTCCTCTCACACACATATGTATATCTATATATATTTATGTATTGGTTCTTTATAGACTTAATACTTATATTAATAAATACTAGTATAGGTGTGTATTTTTAGTTTCTGCCAAAGACACTATAGGCGAGGCCTGTTCCTAACTAAGTATTAATAATTCTTGAGAACTAAATATATTTTTCTATTTAAAAAATATTTACCTATTGCTATTGTATAGATGCAAATATTTTAACAAAACATATTTGAAAAATTATTTTTATTCAATCTAATTGGCAGAAAACTTTCACCCGATAAGGGCAATTATTGCGGATCATCAACGTTTAAATTATAAAGTTTTGTATGAATACTGGAAATAATTTCATGCATTGCTTTCATTTTCTCAAAAATTGTGCAAATATAACATATGCGTTAAACTCCTTAGGCAACCATTCTTCATATTTTTTTATGTTCTTGATACCCAAACATTGCAGAATCTAAGGCCATGACTATTTTCAAATGAATTTGTTTTGTTTATAGGCTGCTATTCCACTTGAAGTTGTGCAAATATTGTTGGCAAAAAAGTCAGCGTCCCCCTTCGGGATTCGTGACATGGCTTAACCACCTCCCGTTGGTCTTTATCTGGGATGGTAGCGGTTTCCTAAGAGGTGCGCCTTTTGGGAGAAACAGCCAGCTCAACTCCCTACAAGTGGTATCAGAGCCGGATCACGGGTTCGAATCCCCTCGGGTAATGCTGAGGGGGGGATTGTTGGCAAAATAGTCAGCATCCCCCTTCGAGATTCGTGACATGTCTTAACCGCCTTGTAGCAGTTTCCTGGAGAAATGGCCAGATGCAATAAAGTTAGGTCTGAAACGAAAAAACCCATGGAGCTTGACCAAATAAGAGGAAAAAAGTATGCTCATATCTGTCATTACGTTATCGGGCTTCATGCCTATAATACTTATTTTTTCTTCTATTTTACTTAATGGAATTCTAATTCTAGCTATTCTTCCATGCATAGAAGGATTTTCCTTTCATGTTTCCTTTAGATTCTAATGGGATGAGAATATTATTTTTTGGCCTCTGCCTATGTTTCAACCAAACTTTGTATGTATCATATTGTTTTCTGGAAACACATTTCTTATTGGTGTTTATTCCATTTCTAAAGTTTTTTCTGGATGTTTTCTCTTGCTCTGAGATGAGCTAAAAGGAACTATTACCATTAACAAAACTGATAATATACACATCATTTTGTTTTATGGATATCTTTATATTTTTTTAATTTTCTCCGACACTCAATAGTAATTCAAGTTGGCTTTTTGCTATTCTTGTTGAATGCAAAAATCTAGTAAGCCAAGCTAGCAACTCTATTTGCAGAAACGGTCTATATTTTGAAGCTATTTTATCATTCTACTATTTCTTTTAGAGGCATTTTTAAAAAGATCGTGAAATTTCTATTAGTTAAATCTAAGCCAACTATTTTTTGACGTTTATTTAAAAATTTACCCTAACGTAACTATTGTTAATATGTCCATAAAATGTACAACCTTTTAAAATTTATTTAAAATTAGGTTTTTCTTTTACCCTAACCTATAATGCACAATCTAAATAGCTAATATTTTCACATTTACTTTAAACTTAAGTTTTACCCTAACCTGTAATGCACAAACTGAATAGCTAATTTATTCAAATTTCTTTTCGAGTTACATCTTTAAACCTAGTAACATAAATATGGTTGAATTATGAATAAAATGCAAAATTGAAACCACTATCTATTTCACATTTACTTTAAAATTTTACCCTAAGGCCCATATTTCTAAATTGCCAATAAAATGAACAAATTGTAGAGATGATATTTTAACATTTACCTTTAAATTTTTGTTCTAAATTTTTATCTTCCAAGTAAATATTATTAAATTATCCATAAAATGCAAAATCTAAACCACTATGTATTTCACATTTACTTTAAAATTTTACCTTACTATAAATATTCCCAGATTTTCATCAATAAAATTTTACCCAAATATAAATATTTCAAAAATTTCAATAAAATACACAAACTAAATAGATAATCTTTTCACATTTACTTTTAATTATAATTTTAATCCCAAAAAATAAATTTAATTAAATTATTAACAAAATGCAGAACCTAAACCACTATTTTTTTAATTATCTATAAAATGTACAACTTGAACATCTGATCTTTAAGCTTTACTTTAAAATTACAGTTTTATCCCTAACATAAAAACACGTTAAACTTTTTTCATATTTTCTTTTTCATCTTACCCTAACACAAATATTGTTAAATTAACCATAAAATGCACAATCTAAACATATTTATTTAAAAATTTTGAAAACTATAATTTGAGTCATTTTGTGAAAATTATGGTATTAAGGTGCAAAGAACAGTTCCTTATACTCTTCAACAAAATGGGGGGATGAACAAATGAATAGAACTATTTTAGAAATGGGGTTTGGTTGTTTCTTGTGCTGCATATATTGTGAATAGAATTCCCACTAAAGCCCTCCCAAATATCACCCCTGAAGAAGCTTGGAGTGGTAGAAAGCCCCACATTAGGTATTTTAAAGTATTTGGATGCATTGCTTGGGCACACGTTCCTGATGAAAAGAGGAAAAAGTTAGAACCAAAGAGTCATAAGTGTTTGTTTTTGGGTTATAGTGAAGAATCAAAGGCTTATAGGTTATATGATTTGACAACAAGAAAGGTCTTTGTTAGTAGAGATGTAAAGTTTGATGAGCTTTCGCAACTTATTCCCACTTCCTCTCACTCTACAATAGCAAATGTTTCTAATTTTTCAGATATTTTAGAAAGAAATGAAGCCAATATTGATGAGGATGAAGTGAGCACTACTGAAGATGATAATACTATTGAAAATGAAACTACTAATGCTTGTAATCAGCCATTTTTTGCAGGTAGTGATGATGAAGAAGGTGACATTTCAGCTAGACAAAAGACAAGGAGTGTTGAAGAAATATATAGACAAGGCTCAAAGATCCAAGGAGGGAATAGTAGTGCTCTCATGGCCAAAGTATTACAAGTAAATGACCCAATCTCATATGAGCAAGCTAGATGAAAGGAAGAATGGGAGAAATCCATAAAAGAGGAATATGATGCATTGATAGAGAATAACACTTGGGAACTTGTACCCCGTCCCCAAGGTAAGAATGTTATTGGTTGCAAATGGGTTTACAAAACAAAATTTAAATCAGATGGTGCTATAGAAAAATTCAAGGCTAGATTGGTTGCTAAGGGGATCAATCAAAAAGAGGGTGTTGATTATGAAGAAACATTTTCTCCTGTCATTAAAGTGAATATAGTTAGAATTATTCTTTCTTTGGCTACAATTCTTGGGTGACATATTCATCAAATGGATGTCAAAAAAACTTTCTCAAATGGAGATTTATATGAAGAAATATATATGGATCAACCACCAGGTTTTGTAGATCAGCAACATCCTAATCTTGTTTGCAGATTATAGAAGTCACTTAATAGTCTTAAACAAGTGCCACGAGCATGGAATGAGAAGATTGACAGGTATTTTCAGCTTCATGTATTTAAGAGATGTAAGTCAGATCCAAATCTTTATGTGAAAAAAGTTCAAGATGATATTCTTCTTGTTGCAATTTATGTAGATGATTTACTCATTGCTGGACCGAATATTGCATTTATCAATGATTTAAAAACAGATCTTAAGAGGACATTTCATATGAGTGATTTGGGTGAACTAAACTATTTTCTTGGATTACAAGTTTGTAGATTACATGATGGATTGTTCATCTCACAATCAAAATATGCTCTGGACCTTTTAGAAAAGTTTAACATGCTTGAATGCAAGCCAGCATCTACCTCATTTCAATTCGGAGTCAAGCTTACTAATGCAACACAACGCTTAGCATATAAGAAGGAAGATGCCAAGACGAGGAGGATGATTCTTAATGGTGTTAAGGATCATATCCTTTCGCATATTGTAGAGTTATATACAGAGAAGACAATGTGGGACGCCATTCTAAATCTGTACCAGAATGCTACCATTAACCGGAAGCTGATTCTTAGAGAAAAGTTAAGGAATACCCCGATGAACAAGGGAGAAGACGTTACAAGTTACCTCGCCAGGCTTAGACTTGTTAAGGATGAGTTGACAGCTATTGGAGATAAACCAAATGATGACAAGCTAGTACGAATAGCCCTGAATGGGTTTACTAAGCAGTGGGATGTCTTTGTTCAAGTTATTAATGGACGAGACACCTTACCGAGTTGGGATCGACTATGGAGTGACTTCACTTAGGAGAAGCTTAGACTAAGTCTTGTCAGTGGAACTAGCAGCAATAGTTAGAAAAGTGATTTGGAATACGAAAATGTTACGCTAGCAGGAAAAGCGAAAGCGAAGAAGGGGTCTGGCAAAGGATCAAATCCAAAAAGTGAGAAGAAGAAGGACTTATCTAAGATCAAATGCTATGGCTGTCACGAGTTTGGCCACTATGTTAGTGATTGCCCACAAAGGAAGAAAAATGAAAAGAAAGGGAAGAAGCAGACGGCAACTTCAGCAAATGTAGATGAGCTTTCTAGTAGAATGGAGGATGAGTTTGTGCTCATAGCTTGCCTAACTAGCTCAACCTCACAGGGTGTTTGGTATATAGACAGTGGGGCATCATTTCATATGACAGGAGTTAGGGAGTACTTCTCCAGCTACAAGGAGGAGAAAATCAAATTCCAGATTCAGATGGGGAACTAGTCCAAGTGCAATCCAGTTGGGAGAAGGACTGTTCTATTTCAGAGGGAGAATGGCAAGCCTATTTCCATTCATGATGTGTTAAATGTGCCAGGCTTGGGCATGAATCTAATTTCCATATCTATCCTTTAGGATAAAGGCTACAATGTACTCTTTAGAGGGGCGCATGTGTTAATCAAGCATAAGGATTGGAAATCACCCATAGCTATTGGAGTTAGCAGCGGCCAACTTTATAGGTTGCAATTTGATACTCCTAATGCACTAGTGAGTAGGAGTAATCCTAGAGATCAAGAAGAGCTATGGCATAGGAGGATGGGCCATATACATCATAGAGCATTTAAATTGTTTCATGAGATAGTGACAGGTGTTCCAGAGGTGAGCACAGAGCATGATGATGTATGTCAAGGATGTGTGTTGGGGAAGTTTGCGAAAACAGCTTTTCCAAGGAGTGACACCAGATCCAAGGGGGTTCTTGATCTAGTAAATACAGATATATGTGGACCAATGTCAATGAAGTCTCTCAGAGGATACGAGTACTCTGTTACTTTTAATGATGATTTCTCCAGGAAGACCTAAATATACTTCTTGAAGACCAAGGATGAGGTCTTCAGTCACTTCCAGGAGTTCAAAGCTCTTGTGGAGAATTCGACAGGTAGGAAGGCAAAGGTTCTTCGGTCAGACAATGGAGGTGAGTACAAAGGGAAAGAGTTCCAGGAGTTCTGTACCAGGGAAGGAATCAAGAGAGAGTGGATTGTTCCTTACAACCCACAGTAGAATGGGGTTGCTGAGAGGGAGAATTATTCTCTATCAGAGGTAGCAAGGGCTATGTTGTATGACCAAGATATGCCACGTTACTTATGGGCAGAGGCATGCAGTACAGCAGTATACATATAGAACAGGGTTCCACATAAGGTATTAGGCAAGATGACACCAGAGGAGGCATTCTCAAGGAAGAAGCTAGATGTCAGTCACTTCAGGATATTTGGGAGTTTGGCATTTTGTCACATTCCAGGGCCTACACATTCCAAGTTAGATCAGATTGCAGAGAGAGGGTACTTTGTGGGGTACAGTGAGACCTCAAAGGCATATCAATTATTTATTCCAGGGACCAGGAGGATTATAGTTAGGCATGATGTCAAATTCATGGAGGACAAGGCATATAGGAGGTCCAGAGATTTGCCAGCAGATGATCAGAATGAGCAGCCAAAAGAAGCTCCAAGGATTGTTCAACCAAAACAGGGGCAGCGAAGCACCAGTACATATTCTAGTACAAGCACAGGCTTAGGTGTTGAGAGTTCACAGAGTATGGAGCAATAGATACAACAAATCCAAGAGATGTATCAAGAAGATATGGAGTTTGATATTTCATCCTCTATAGTTGACAGGAGGAACCATGAGGTTTAATAGACACATAGGGATACTCAAGAGTTTGTGGGAGCTCCTAGGATGAGTAGTAGACAGCAGAAACAACCAGCCAGGTATAATGACTGTGGCATTGGTTATTAAGTTGGTAGATAACGAGCCTTCCAACTATCAGGAGACTATACAGTAACAGGTGTGGCAAGATGTGATTGTTGAGGAATATACCTCAATAGTGCAGAACGATGTGTGGGAGGTTGTACCTAGACCGACAGATAGGGCAGTGGTTGGATCACATTGGATCTATAAGATTAAGCACGGTGCAGATGGTAGCATCAAGAAATACAAGACAAGGTTCGTGGCCAAGGGATTCTCTCAGAAGGAGGGAATAGACTATGAGAAGACATTCACTCTAGTGGCCAGGTATACTTCTATACGAGCCATAATCTCACTTGCAGCACATATGGGATGGCAGATCCATCAAATGGATGTCAAGACGGCATTTCTTAATGGTGAATTGGTAGAGGAGGTATACATAGAACAACCAGAGGGCTTTGTAACACACAGCAGTGAAACCCACGTGTGCAAATTGAAGAGAGCTTTGATGGAGTAAAATAGGCTCCCAGGGCATGGTATGAGCACATTGATAGATACTGCATTGAAATCTTGAAGAGGTTTGAGATGCAGGATTGCAGAGCCATGTCTACACCTATGATCATGAATTGGAAGAAGGTAGACTCATCCAAGGAAAAGGATGTAGACCCCACCTTATACAGGAAGTTGATTGGATCTCTCATGTATTTGGTCAACACTAGGCCAGATATATCCTTTGCAGTAAACTCTCTTAGTCAATTTATGGTTGAGCCGAAGAGAGTGCATTGGACAGCGGTAAAGCATGTGTTGCAGTATTTGTGTGGTAAAATTAAGTATGGGATCAGATATGCTCGAGGTGATGGTATCAGATTGATAGGCGATACTGATGCAGATTGGGCAAGTAGTACAGTGGATAGGAAAAGCACTTCAGGGTGCTGCTTTAGTTTGGGATCAGGAGTTGTCTCTTGGTACAACAGGAAGCAAAACTTTGTGGCTCTAAGTTTTACATAAGCAGAATACATATTAGCTAGCATGGCAACATGTGAGGCTATATGGCTTCAGAAGTTGTTGGTAGCCTTGTTTGGTCAGAGGGTTGAGACTATGGTGATACACTGTGACAATCAAAGTTGCATCAGATTATTTGAGAATCCAGTGTTTCACGATAGGTCTAAGCATATAGACATTAGGTATCATTTCATCAAGGATTGTGGACAGTGGAGGATTGTTCAACTATAGTATATACCTACAGATCAGCAGGTAGCAGGCATTTTGACAAAGGCATTAGGGAAGACGAAATTCATCTTCTTCAGAGATAAGTTGGGTGTTATGCAGAACACCTTCCTCGCTAAGAGGGAGTGTTAATTTTAAAGTAGCTCAGACAGGTGTTCTAGTCTCAGGTGGTGATTACAAGGCTAGAAACACAACTGGAATTTAATTATCTCCATACCTAGAAATTTGATTTCTCTAGAGACTTCTAGACATTAGGGTTTGTTAGAGTCTAATTAATCTTAGCCATTGATTGAGATTAAATCATGGCCATTAGTTTTCAATCAGAAAATTATAAAAGAAGATCAATGGGCATTTGAAGAGTATAGATCTGAAAAATATTTAAAGTGATAGCAAATGAATAAATTTGCAATAATAGAAAATAGATTTGCAGTGAGAGCAAGGGCACAGTGATAGCGTTGGAGACAGCAACAGTGGAATTTTTGAAGGAGAAATTGGGAGAAGAATTTTCAGAGGAGAATATTGCCAGAGCTCTGCCAGTAAGACGCAAACAGTTTATGTATCTCTTGATTTGTTGAAAATTAATAAAATTCCTCATCTCCAGTACTGGTTTTCCCTTCGAGGTTTTTCCAGGGACAATTTGTCCAAAATATTGTGTTCATTATTTTACATATTTTATTTTTCTATCTCCGTGATTATTTGTGAAGTTGCAGCTGTATTATTTTTCAATATTTGCTCTCAATTAATTTTTGGAGGTCAAATAATCTATATAAGATAGGAGATTAATCATCAATAGCTACAATAGAATTTTCACAGAATTGTCCATAGAAATACGAGATTTGAATGACAATTTTTATATTTGCGTTTACTTTTTAGTAAAGTTGTGCCCCTAACATGTAATTTGGATTTGTTTCGGGAGGAGCCGACATGGCTTTGTGATAGCCCTCGCAAGGTGAATTCGATAGCTGTATGAGGCACATTGGGATGGGAACTCCTGTAGAAGATCCAGTCCTTGCAAATCCTCCTGCACTATTTTTTATTGTTTGATTCTAGAATATATTTTAATAATACATTCTCATTTTACACTTGATTGTGCAGTCTGTAAAAGAATTTATAATGCATATATTCAAACTAAGATTACCCTATGCAGTGCCTATGTTTATGGCAGAAATCTAACATTAAATGTAGAATCCAAGTTTTTCAATTTTTAGTATTCAATGCAAATATTACAACACTGTCAACTCTAACTTAAACCCAAAAATTAACAAATTTCAAGATTATTATAAAGTTATTATATTATCAACATTGTTGCTAAAACTAATCAAACACAACAAATTAAAACACAACTATTTATGAACATTTTGGCAAAAACTTCACTACTTTGCAACTCTTGTTATTAGATTTGTTTTATTTGTGTGTTATATAGTACTTATAATTTAATTGATATTATATTATATCAATATTGTAAGTTTGTGATATTGTATTATATATCCACATATACATTTTTGTTGTGTAATTGATTATTTTTGTGTTTGTTGTTTTCTTTTTCTTTTGTAGGGGGCACTCCTCATATATATATATATATATATGCTTTGGTACATGTATAGACTTAATACTTATATTAATACATATTAGTATAGGTGTGTGTATTTTTAGATTTGTTTTGTTTTATGTGTTGTATATGTATGTACTTATAATAATATAATTGATATTGTATTATATATCATTTGATTTATTTTTGTTGTTATATCTAGGTTTATATGTGTGGGGGCATTTTTTGTCTACGCCTGATTAAAATTTTTGTTCTTATTTCATGGGGTTCTCCTTTTTATAGGTTTGGTTTTACCTAATGCAATAGATAGGGCTCTTATCTTTTTGTTGAAGCCAATCAAAATATATATTGCCCACCCCGGCTGCTAGTATAGTTGTTGTCTATCGCTCACTGTACTACCTTTTGGTATGTATCACCCCCTTCCGCCAGAACTCTAGATTCCAAAGATCCACCGGATAAGAAACTCCATTCTACACTGCTGCTGAGTCGTCGGACTCCTCCCCCAATTCTGGTTGTGGATTGCATCAGGGAAATTCTGCCTGACCTAGGCAGATAGATAGACTCCTTTCACGCTGCTAAGAAAGAGTAGGGAAAAAAATTATTAGACCCATATATAGTAGTAGGGTAGCACTCCAGGTACTTAAAGTCCACCCACTACCAACCAACATACATCATCTGGCTGGGTCTTGCCGGTATCAACAACTGGATCGATCCCATGGAAATGGGAACAGCAACTCGCTATGGCTCTTGGTCCAAATAATGTCTACCCCTATTCATCCATATCCATACATGGTTACACGCGACAAGATGGGAACACAGTCCTAGACTGAAGTGAATAGATCAGATCGAGAGGTCATTCTGTCCCTTGTCCCCAATGGGAAGAAGATGGGTAATCCATTTACAATGTTACTCTGATCTGACCCAGCTGGCAAGCAATCCCAATCCGCTTTCGGCAAAGAAAGGAGATAGTACTTTGTTTGCTTCTCCACCAAGCACGGGAGTCTGGGGATCGCTGTAGGTTGGTGGCCACTCGAGGAAACTCTGATTCGATCCGCTGGCTGGGAGGCACCTACCTCATCCCAATCGCAAGGAGAGGTTCACCATGATCTTTCTAGGTAAGGAACGGAGACAGTGCCTAGGTGAGGCATTCATGCGCTCAACCTCTCCGCTGTGAGATTGAGGCCTATCTACAATACGAGAGATTGAGGGCTTCCTTGACTTCCTAAAGTCAATCAAGTTCCCCAACCGGCTGAGTACCCCTAGAGCCCTCTCCCTATCGCCCTATCTATAGCTATTATAGAGAGGTGGGGGGTGCCCCCTACTATGGATAGGGTTGATAGTTGCCCTCACTGACCCCCCTACTATGGATAGGCTGCCTCCACCTCTGCCTCTAAAGAAGTAGGGTAGGGGTAGGGGGTGGGGGGTTGAGTGATGAGAATTGGATTGTTCCATCGAGAATTGGCTCCATACGCCCAACTCTTCGTGCCTTCCTATCTCCATACTTTTGCAGCTCTTCATCTTACCAGATTTACAAAAGACTCATGTGATAGACTCTCATCATTAGAGAAGTTGATCCAGAATCCATATTCCACTTCGTTTCGCATCCTATGTAGAGTAGATCGTTCAGCACTTGCGGCACGAACAAATTTTTTACCCATCGACCCTAGTATCATAGGCGACTGAATGGCCGTCCCCTAGTTGCTAGACCATCCTGCTATGATAATTCCATAAACACCTATGTCCAGATCTGATGATACCATACCATAATAAAAAGGTACAACAGCTCGAGCAACCGAACTGGGTATAGATATCACCACTGGAGCCAGTCTAGAGAGAGATAAATTGGCACTACTTGGTGGAATAGGTTCTTCTATAGCTAATTTTAAACCATCTGCTAGAGGTTTTAAGAATCTGAATGATCCAACTACATTGGGACCCTTTTGACGTTGCACGAAAGCAATTACTTTACGTTTGGCTGACACTGAGAAGGCTACTCTTGGTGGAAGTGGTATGATCATTCCGGGTATTTCTGCTAGAATAGCAATGTACGTTGCTGATTTCCTAATCACTAAGGGGTGATCATGCATGAAATGATGTCGACCCAAAGAATGGGACCTATTCTTGAGGGGAAAGGTGATTTCTAAAAGTCAACCCGCCCCCCACCGCTATAGATGCAGGTGGGCTATAGCGGGCTTAGCCAAATTATTTCGGCTCTTCCAGGTCGGGCCGACCACTATGGATGGGGCATCAATCCCTCTCCTTCCTCCCACCCACATTAAGAGAGAGGTTGGTGATTTGAGTGCCCCCATGGATCCAAATGTCGGCCCCATGCTTTTGAACCAGCATGGGGAAAGCCCCAACTAAACTATAATTGGGGTGGGTGGGAGGAGGAGAGGTATAAGGCTTAATCGACCCCTACAAGCACTATATATCATGGGTTGGACCTGGTCATTTTTATTACTGGCCGAGGAAGCTGTCCCCTGATGAAAAATGGGGTGGGTGGGAGGGCTGCCGAGAAACCATTATAGCAAGGGAGGTTAAGTCCGAGGCACCATAGGGGGGAGATATAGGGTGGCACGCTATGCGGGTGGGTGGGAAACGGCCCCTACGGGAATATATATTATTATGGGAGGATGCCTATGCAGGTGGGTGGGAAACAATAGTTGGGTTGGAGGTCGTAGCCCCCCACAATAATCAGGTGGCTAGTTAAATTGTTGGCGAACCCCATAATCTTTACTTCGTTTAGAAGAGTGTCTCACCTCGACCGAAAATATGCCTCCCACCCCCTCCCTATAGCCTATGCCCCCCACCCATCCCCTGTCACTGGAAGGGTGGGGGCTCGAGGGTTTCCCGACAAACCCTCGGCATAGGGGTGGGTGGGAGGAGATAGTTGGGGGGTAGATTAATATAAGGTGGGTGGTTAAGTTGTTGCCAAACCCCTGGGAGGTTCCAAAGATTCTATATGTAACATGCCAACTACCCCCCACCCACCCGTATAACCCCCCACCCATCCCCACACACTGCGTATAATTGATTGGGTTTACCAAGTTTATCCAGCATCAGAGTCAGATTGAAAGCCCCGGTCCTCTTCGGTCTAGGTATAGATCTATAAAGGGCCTGTAGGGGCAGAGGTAGTAGTGTGGATCAAGATCCATACCCCTTTCATATTGATATTGAGTAGGAGATTCACCAAGGTTTACCTTAACCCTTTGTTCTCAGTCCATTTCCTCCGTCGCTACTGGATGCGTACCAGTCTGGGGAGCCAAGTTGTGTTCATTTGTGCTCCCGCACTGGATAGGGGGTGTTTGGCGATGTGTAGATGTTGTCTACTAATTGCCCTCGCGATTCCTTCCTTATGCTTAATTCTGATCCGACCCCATCTGCCCCTCCCCCTGCTCCTTCCCCCTCCCTACAACCTATTTATACCACAATAATAGCCCCCCCTTTAAGTTTTAGGGTCGGGGCCCCCAACCTGAGCTATAATGGTTTCTTGGGGACCCCCCCACCATACATAGTTGGGGTTAGGTGGGAGGCCCCTAAATGCCCCCCACCCCGGGCTATAATTGTTCTTAGAGGTGGGTGGGAGATATAGTTCCAAAAAAAAAATGAGCCCCCCACCCAGCCCGGGCGAATAGTAGGGGCCCCCCACTCGGCCCCTTTGGCAGGGGGATATATAGGGTGGGAGGAATAATATAAAAGGAGGCCTTGGGTTGGTTGGGAGATTCAAGTTTGAGCGGCCTACCTTGAGCTAGTTGGTGTTAACTACTTCCTTTAGGTCTAGCTCGGGAGCAGAAGCAGAAGCAAGGGAGCCCCGGGACCCCCATTGATTGAAGTATACCCTAACCACTTGCATGTCTCGCGGTAGCTAGATCCTATGCTCTAACTGTTGGGGTGACTGTTCAAGCTGCACAGGGGGGCCCCATGAGAGGATTTGCCCTTCAGCCAGTCGATAGGGAATACCCCGCCCCATAGCATTTGTGTTCTCCGTTCGACGACCCCGAGACCTGATGAGTCCGCCACTCGAGCGCACCAAAGACAAAGGTGGTCGGTTGACCCCGTAGCAATTTCAGGAGCGTTGTGGCCTATTTACCACCTTGATAAACCCTCATCCAATCAAGATACCTGGCCAGTTTGGTTGAAGTTCCAGTACAAAGTTCTATCCAAATACACCACATACATGGGAGAGAAGCCCGCAGCATACCTTCTTTGCTCAGTCTGTATCCAGGTGACCTGAGGATGGAGGGGCCTCGAACCAGTAGTTGTTCCCTAGTCTGTATAGCAGTGTTTCATCCCCCTGTTCCAGCCCCACATCTAGTAGTGGAGTGGGGAGCATCAAAAGTGATTTATCTAGTTAAAGAACTAGTTTCCATTCGGAAGCAGGACCCGGGAGCACATCTAGATGCAGGGACAGGGCATAGGCAGGGATAGAGGTAGTAGGAATAGATAAAGGTGGCCTTCATTTTTGCATAGTTTCATATCCAATTCTGGAGCTGAAGGAAGCAATAGCAGGGGCACTCCCATGAGGGGTATGGACAATGGCGGAAGCAGCAGTAGTTTTTGGGTAGCGATCTGAGGCGGCAGAGGCATAAGCTATAGTGATGGAGGGGGCAGATATATTGAATCAGGATAGGAACCTAGAAGTTGACCTCATTTACTCAGCAATGGAGGTGGAGGCAGGAGCAATGGGAAATGGCGGGGGGAACAGTAGCACAACCAAGAGCTGTGAGGGCAGAGGCTCCTCAAGCAACGGAGCCATATGAAACAGTGACTAAGGCTATGGGAGTGGGGCTCATAGTAGGATAATGCATGGCATCGAGAGTAAAGGCCAAAGCATCAGAGGTGGAGGGAGAAGCATAGATAGTGGTTGGAGATTGAGTCATGGGTCTACCCAACCGAGTTCCAGTTCCCACTACGAAGATAGCGAAGGAATTATATAAAAGAGGGGGTCGACCGACCTCGTTTCTCTAAATTATTCAGTTAACCCAGTGCCAGTTACAGTTTGGGACTCAGTATATCGAGATCTAACTATTAGCTAGAGATCAAGTTGACCTAGTCGACCAGTTGACCGAGTTTATTTTATGTGAGCAGTTGATCCAAGATGAGTAGTTCCACCATCATGGGCAAGGGGAGCATCAGTAGCATCATATCTAGTCAGAGATGGAGATTCAGCAATATATAGAAAGGGCTTCTTCTATATTTTATTCTGATTCGGTTGATCCAGTCCAGAAGTTGATGGAGCTGTTGATGGTTGAACAGTCAAAGATATGCCAAGGGAACACACCTACTTATGCCACGGAGACAATCCACCCACTCTGGTAACCCTCGGAAGAGAGGTCTGGGGAACCATGTGGGCGGGCTAGGCAGGGATGGGATGCTGCATTGATGGAGGGATTCATGCTGGGGGAGCGCACTAGCGATGTGATGGCAGCCGAAACACATTGGGATGATCCAAGCTGGGCAAAGGCAAGCTCCTAAACACCACAACCCCCAACCGCACTCCTTGTGATTACAAGTTACAAGTATTGGATTTCGTAGACTGGAGTTACAGAGGAAGGTTGTAGAAGATAAGGATTTTAGATCTCTAAAGAAAAGCATTACCCGGACAAGCGTTCTAGTGCTAGTGTCCTCTAAGGTTACAGACATAGAAATCATTGTGACAATGACAATCAGCACTGAAGAAGTCCCAACATCCTGAAAATACCCTACCTTGGACAAGGGCACTAGTGCCAGTGTCCTGCGCATCTTCTGTGATAAAAACGGACAGACAACGATCATAAGTGTTGAGAGAAGTCCTGAATTCCCTGAAGAAAACACCACATTGGACTAGGGCGTGAGTGTCAGTGTCCCTAAATATTTCGTATCATTAACTTCAAAAAATGTGAGTAACTAATCCTTGTCTACTGTCTTGGTCTGCGATCATTTGTCGTAATTTATCCATTTGCTTCTGATTTTGCATAATTAGGGTTTTGAGCATATTTGGGCATTGAAGTAATACATTAATTGATATTTTTTGAGTTTCCATGATGTTACGAGTGACACCCAACCTGTAGGTGAATCCTCTTGCAAAAGGTGTGATTCAACTCGGTTGAAATGTCCTTGAATGTTTGTAGTAAAAGGAGGATTTAACCCACACATCCATTGAAATTGAAAACCCCTCCTTTTTACTCCTAAACAAACCCTTTGCTAGATTCTATGGAAATTTTTCTTGGATCCAGCAACTTACTATGAAACCCTTCCTTTTAGATCTCAGCTCTATCCTAATTATGGGCATCTGCAAAGGAAATGCCCTCGCTTCACTAAGGTATCAGCTGCAACTAATGCTTCTTCCAACTCTAGTCCTAAGAATGATAAAGGGAAGGCTCCTTTTGTTGTTGGGGTTGCAGACAAGGAGGGATTTACTCTAGTTAAGCCACGTAATAGGGGAAGAGGTCTTAAGAGAACCCTCAAGGATAGAGAAATTAATGGGGTCTTTAATCAGTTTGATGCTTTGGAGGACTTAGTTCATGAGGAGGGAATTCTAGTGGAGATACCTTTTGGGGTTGGGTCTTTGGGGGTAGCCTTGTTCGAGGAAAAAGAAAATGATACTGTAAATTTTCCTCTGGTGGGTGTGCAGGATGGTCAATTGGCTATGGAGTTATCCTCCTGGTTACCGATTGTTTTAGAATCAAATGAGGCTTTAGTTATGAAAGATGTGGGTGCTCTAGCTGATCCAACTCCTTCACAGGTGAAGGAGGCTTTGGATGTAGGTGTTACATTGTAAAATGTCCCCCTAGGACTTTTACCTCCTAAGTTTAGTTCCTAGGTCCTTTAGATTTAATCATGCATGTTCATTTTAACTCCCGATGCAAAATCCCTGGAAACCCATGTCAAATGGGGCTAAGGGGACATTGTTGAACTTGATTTTGCTTGAAAATGGGGCCTAGGGCTTGGGCACTCATGGCCTAGCCCTGCCTTATTTGGTTGGGACCTAAATTTTAAATGTCGGTTATGTGATCGTTAAAAGGTTTCGTTGCCGACATCGTAAGTTTGAATTATGAAATCTATAGCGAGAATGCATATATAAGCATGTTTAGGGTTTCATTTGCAAACTAGAAGCTGATTATGAACTTTTGGTGAACTTATGATTTTAGAGAATTCAAATCATTCATTGTTGTAGAGCATACTTGTCTTGTTATTGTGTTTGTTATGTGGATTTGGCTTCATCTTCTCATGTGTTGAAGGATTTTCATCTACATGCGAGCTACACCTCTGAGGTTATATCTACTTGTGTTAAATCAATCATTTATCAATTTGTTTTTTCGTCTATCTCGTAGGGATACACAATCTTTATGCCATTCTGGGGCTTGACTGAGGCAACCTCCTAAACACCACAACCCCCAACCCCATTCCTTATGATTGCAGCTAACAAGTGTCATATTTTTTGGAGTGGAGTTGCAAGAGGCTATGACAGAGTGTGGAGATTCTGTATCAGAATGAAAAAGCAATGCCTGGGCTTAGGCACCTGCCCTGAAGCCCTCCAAATTTGCAGACCTAAAAACCTCCGCGACAGTGGTGAAGAGTAGCGAACATTTTCTAGAAATCCTTGAAGAAGTCGCCACCTTGGGCTTGGGCACCTACTCTTTAGACCCCGACTTTTCCAAATCTTGAATATCAAAACCTAATATGTATCTACTCTGAATATTACATCTCTATGTGCGAGCATTTGTTGGGATTCATCCATTTATTTATGATTTTACATAATTAGGGTTTTAAGCATAATCGAGCATTAAATTAATACATTAATCAACAATTTCTTAATTTCCCTATCATTACAAGTGACAACCAACCTGTAGGTGAATCCTCTTGCAAAATTTGTGATTCAACTTAGTTAAATGTCCTTGAATGTTAGTGGTGAAAGGAGGATATAATCAAACAATCAATCAATCCCATCTTCCCTCTTTTCTTACTAAACATTTTGGTGAAACTGTGTTTTCTGAGCATTGCATCTTGTTGACTATTATACATTAGACTTGCATTCATACATATTGTTTTACATCATTTTACATCTATAGATCTTGAAAATTTTTGAAAAAAAAAATCATTCTAAGGCTCGCATTAGGTCATAATTTGCATTAATTTCATTACATTTCATCAAATCTCTAATTTTTACATCAAATATGATATAAATTATATAAATTCATAATACTACAATCTTTGCATTGCATTTTCATGTTAAAATTGCCAGGGTTTGATTGAAATTTTGTATTTTTCTCATAACCTAGTGATTTCAAAAACTAGGGTTTGTACCTAAAATCTTGTTTCAAATTTTACTACTCATATTAGGCACTCATTCAAATCTAATTTTGTTTGTAGTGTTGCATTCTTGTGTGTTTTTGCATTCATATCTCAAAAATTTGCACTTACATTTAGCTAATTTCAACAAAAACTAGCATTTTCACTCAATTATTCTTAAAATTACACTTGCATTGAGCATTGTAGGACTTTAAAATCATTTTCAGATCTGAGCTGAGTTTTTTGCATAAGCCTCCTCTTAATAATAGTGTAGGAAATTGTTCTTCTACCTTATCTTCCTTATAGGATTTATGGGTCTAATAAATTCAATTTCCCATTTGTGAAAAGGTGTTTGTACTAATATAGGAAATGGTGGCATATCATCTAATGTGGTGGGACTTCCTATCCTCTAAGACACATCACCCATCCTCACATATTAACTTGTCATCCTTGAACAATGTGGGCCACCATAATCCTGCCAACATCACTTTATTGTTCTTCGCTCATTGGAGTTATGCCCTTCTAATATCCCCTCACGGGCATATTTTAAGATGTTTTCCCATTCATGTTGAAGCACTACTCTCCTTATAATATCACCTCTTCCTATAATATGTAATTCTCCTTCAATTAAGATGTATGATAGTGACCACTGCAATAGTTTATTCCTTTCATTTTTGGAGATGATCTCTAGGAATTGGCCTATGGATAGTAACTGTGCTACTTCAGTGAGCTCCTCTAGTACTACATTTACTCTAAATAAATTTAAGCTACTCAATTCATCATCAAACTTCTAAAAGAGTAACACCATCTACAAATTTTACCTGTATCACTAGCGTATTCATCAAGTATTTTAATTGCTTGTGGTTGGTAAAGAAATTTTTTAGTGCATAAACCTTTGTTAGAGCCTTTGTTGTTGCATAATTCATTAAGAAACACCAGAGTTGGAGCCTTTGTTATCTAATTTTTAAGTGTATCAAATTCCTCCTAGAGTTGTTCTATCCATTGAAATGTTTTATAGTTTTCTGACTATTCAAGAGGTGGTAGATTCAAAATTATTTCTACCTTCAATGGGTCTACCATCAAGCCTTGCCTACATATAACGTGACCATGAAATGTTCTAAATGGTATCACAAATAAACATTTCTTAAGATTGGATGAGATTTAAAAGCTTTTGTATCTTTCTAGCATCGTGTGGAGTACTTGTACGTGATCTTTAATCAGTCTGTACTAAATACTACAAGTGCATTTTTCAAGCCAAATGGCATCACCTTGTACATAAAAGACCTCCATTTGGTTACAAATGTTGTTTTAGGTTGATCTTCTTCTTGAAGCCATTGGTGAACGATTAGAGTTCCCTACTAGCTATAAAACTAAGACTTCCTCTGTGAACAAACTACGGAAGGGATCATGGATGCAAGCCTTATTTAAATCCCTAAAGTCAATGCAAATCCTCATCTCGCTTTTTTCTTATATTGCACAACCATAGGGCCAATCCTTTAGCATCTCCTATCCACTTGATTATATCAGTTGCCAACATATCATCCAAGTTTGCTTTGACTCTTATCTTCATGTTAGGGTTTAATATATATGTTCTTTTCCTCTTTGGTTTTGTACCTTCTTTTAATTGAATTTTCATCATTCTAGATCCCTCCTTAATGCCTCTACGATTAGTAAATGCGTGGGGAAATATTTCTTCATATTTCTATCAATATTTCCAAAATTTGCATGACTTGTCTCTCTTCAATTGCTACCTTGAGTATTTTCACATACTGAAGGAAAAACAAGATTTCATTCACAGAGGCTTGAAGGATACCAAAGGTACTTAAGGTTAAACTTTCTCTTGATGCCAAGGTTGATGATTCTATTTATTATGAGGATGTTTGATGCGGAAGATTTAGTTGAAATCTCTCCTCTTGCTAAGTTTGATAAATGTAATAAGTGCAAATGTGATCATGGGGATTCAATAGGCCCTGTGTAATTTTCCCTACCACCTTGTTGTTTTCAATATTGGATGATGCTCTTGTGATTTCTATGATGGTAGGGTCATCATCCAATGGTGGAAAATCCACCAGTAGTGTGATATGTTGTCCAAGGGATCTCTTGAGGTGAGACACATGGGCAAAATTATGAATCCTACTGTATTCTGGTAATTCCAGTTCTCAGATGCAACTTCACCAACTCTCCTCAAGATCTTGTAAGGGAAATCAAAGCGTTGTTTGAGATTTTAAATTCCACTAATTTCGATGGGGGTTTTCCTATAAGGTTTACAATCTTAGAGGAAGGTCATATCTCCCACTTTAAATGACCTCTGTATGCAGTTTTGATTTATATATATTTTTTGTTGATTCTGAGATTGTTGGAGGTGTTCTTTGAGTGATCTCAATATGTCATAATTATACCTCACTAAGTCACTATCTATTGACACCGGGATATCTATGAATATTGAATAAGTAAAGGTTAATGCATCATAACCATAAAATACAATGGATAGAGACATAGTGATGGACATGTGGTGGGTAGTGTTGTATCATAGTTTCTCAAGTAGCCTTCAACCTAATTATTCACTATTTCTACTTGTCCATCTATTTGTGGATGTTAGCTTGTGGAAAGAATGAGTTTTATCTCGGCCAAATAAAATAATTCTTACAAAAAGGATCTAAACAATCTACTATCTTTATCACTAATGATATTTTTATGTAATCCATTGGCCTAAACACTTCTCTGAATAAGAAATCTACTACCTAATGTGCTTTGAAATATGAAGGAATGAAAAAGAAGTGTGCATACATAGTTAGCCCCTCCATAAAGTGATTGAGAACATCCTTCTTTAGGCCCTTCCATGAAAACCTTTCCCTAATTTTCCTATAGGTCTTGTATAATCTTATGTGATTTTCTAACGATGCATCATGAAAAACCCTTAAAATCTTCTCCTTCATTCAGGATTCAAGAACTAGGAAGATTCTATTTGTATAGAGAATGAGATCATATGCTACTACAAATAAATCTTGTCTCACATCCCCATCTAAGAGATCAGTAGAAAATGTATATTTAACTTATTCTACCATAATAGAGATCTTCCAATTAGTAGAACTAGTAGTAGAAATAGAGTAGGCTTCCTAGAAAGAGCATGAGCAAAGTTATGTGTTTTTTTTCCTTTCATGTACAATGTGGTTTAGGAAAGGGCAATGCTATGGGGTCTTAGGACAACTTTGAAATAGAATTGGAAGCATCTCAGAGTGGAGAGAGATTATGAGATCATTATTAATTATATGAAGAAGGAAAGTTACATCTCATGTATGTTGTATACTCTTCTTTTAGAGGCTAAGGAACTAGTGAAAAGATTTTAAGATATCTCTTTTGATCATATTAGAAGAGAAGAAAGGGGAACTCAATAGTAGATTTGGTAGCCAATCAAGGAGTAAATTAGAGGATAACCCATGGTAAGACCCATAAGACCTAGAAGGAAAAGTTTCCAAATAAGACCCTTGGACTTGTTAAGGAGTAAAAAGTGTCCACATGTCTTTTTACCTCCTTGTTTGGCTCCTAGGTCCCTTAATTGCATTATATCTTCAAAACATTTCTCCCGATGCAGAATTGCTCGACACCAAGATGGAATTTGAATGTGGGCCACTTGATTTAGCTTATCCTAGACATAAACAGGACTAAAGGACCTGGGTGGTACTGCCCAAGTCCCTCCCTTTAGGTTGGATCAAATTCAAATTTACTGGTGTGAGCCTTGGGCATAATTTAATAAAAACCACCTGAAATAACATAAAATAAAATATTAAAATAATATATATATATATATATATATATATATATATATATATATATATATATATATATATATATATATATATTCTATACATTTAGTTCTCCTCAATTTTTTTCCAGCTTCTTATGTTAAATTGAAGACCAAATTCCTTGTATTAAACTCAATAAACTAACATTGGGGGTGATTTTGTTGAAAAATTATTGCTCAAACCAAGAGCTGATGTTAAAGAGTTACGCCTAGTATGTAATATAAGGAACCCTAAAGTCAATAATATCATACAGACGAACACTCATTTTCATTTTTTATTTATGCCTGCAAAAATATCATACATGACGTCCCTCCATTGATGCATTAAATACTGCTCCTTCAATGCGCTGCTCTTTATTTTCTTGACTTTTGTATTCATTTTTTTATCCCTTTTTTTTGCACTCTTATTATTTTTTATTGCTTCTTGTAGAGTAACGATCTTCTTGATATTTTTGTCCAAGAAAGATAAGGGGTTGAGCACCACCAAGGGTTTTCAATGTTTAGTTAGACTTCCCTTTTGCTCAAAAGGAATGGGGAAGGTCTACATGCAAGCTTCTATTAGGTATTTTAGGTTTGAGTACTTACTTTTTTAAAACTCAACATTTTGGTTCACTAAGACTGGGATTAGTATAAAGCTAAGAGCTTGGCTTCAATTTAAACTTATTGGTAAATTTCAAGAGGAATGATTGGCGATAAAGATGATCATAAAGAATCTTAAAGGGTCAACCTATATCTAAGCAACCTTAGACTCCTTAGATAAAAATCAAAAAGAGCATGTCACTCACTAATGCATGGTGGAACAAAATGAAGAATGCAAATTTTGTTTTTTCTTTATTCAAATTTTGTACTTTTTTATAGATTTTTTGGATTTTGACATTTTATGATTTTATGGAGTTTCTAGATACTTAAGTCTTCACCTTCCATTGTGCATAAGAGGTAAGCATCATTTTTTACATCTTCCTTAACTGCGTGTGGACTTATATAATTTGGTTTAAACTTCACTTGGAAGTATTTGCAAGGACACACAAAGACTTGGTATAAAAATGTCTTTGAACTCGGTGAGAAGTTTTGTGCACTCATATATTTCATTGTTTGATAATTTGCCCCTAGCCTTGTCATTTTTTGTTCTTGTAAAGTTTCATCAGTTTTGAAATTTTGTGGGGCAATTTGAATTGATGATGACATTTAATCATCTTCTATTCACATTTTCCATATGTGGGGTTGGTCATATTGCCCACGATTCTCTTTACCTGCATGTGGACTTTACTATTCCATGGATTTCATATTTCACCAACCATATGTATGCCTTGGCTATGGCGACCACCAAGGGTTGCACATCGGCACCCCACCTAGTCGGCACCAAGTTGAAGTAAACAAAGTGAGGCAAAGTTGTGGAAGTTTGGATGCTTAATAATCGTATACCAATGCATCAAGAGATTTGTCCATGTCACCAATATTATATTTTTTATCTTTATTTCCATTTGTTAACACAAACTAACTTCGTGTTGTCATAAATATATACCTTTCAAACAAGAGCAAGCATGCCTTTATGATATAATTCCAATAATTTTTTATTCTAATGTGTAGGAACAAAAAAAAAACAAGAAAAAAACTCATTGGAGGCTCATTTGGCAGAAGCAAAGGAAATTGGGGATCACATTCCAAATAAAATTTAAGTTGTTACAAAACATGTTTTCAATTGATTATAAACAAATATGTAAAACAAGCATTTCATATGTATTTCAAAACTATATTTCAAAATTTTAAATTAAATAGCACTTTGGGACATTTGTTTCTTACAATTATTAGAATAATATAACAAATAAAAGTAATACTATAAAAATAATATTCTATACACCAAAAAAAAAAAAAAATTTAATGCACGTATTTTAAATATTACTTTATAAAATAAAAATAATGTATCTTCTATGCACAAATTGAATTATACTATGTAACATTGTAATTGCATATAATATTCTATTGGCCTAACCCTTGCACCTTCAATTGGTTGAGTCAAACAATTTTCTTATGACAATTATCCATTCAAAGGTGCCCTTAAAATACTATGACATATCTTAGTATAAGTAAAATTATATATAAACCAAATATAAATTTGACAGTTTGTCCAAAATCTCTCCTTTCATGTGATACATCTTTTTAAAATGTTGATTGTAATTTACAGAAAAAATGCCTTAATAGAACCATACGACCATCAAATTTAAGCCTTGGGCCTAACAATTGCACCTCCTTTGGTTGCAAGTGCTAGTAATACTATTATTGATATATGGTTAGGACTAAGAAGTAGGATTTCATGTACTCTGTCATTTCTTTTTTAAGGGATTACTCCAACTGTGGTGAGTTTCTATTTTAATATTGGAAAAAATCTAATTTGAGAGTGCTTCTGGATTCAACTATGTATGTTTTTGTTTCAACGTTTTGAATCATACTCAATGATCCGTCATCAGGAAGAGGAGAGTTGAAGATTAGATGGTAGAATTGAGCTTTATAAAGCAGTTAGAGTAAGAAATGAATGAAAAATGAAGGGCATGAGGTGAGGAGAGAAAAATAAAAATAAAACAAAAAACAAGAGAGGAGAAAGATACGAGAAAATTAGTGATAAAACCAGGGCATTGGAGCAACCATACAAACACACAAACCAACAAAAGCTAAAATTTTAAAATTACTAATACTAATACAAGTACAAATATATAAATACATACAGAAGCACATGTAAATGCATATAAGAAAATATTTAATTTAAACCTATAAATACATATATCCCCACACCCCAAGTATAATATACTATATTAAAAAGACAAATAAATGGAAAAAATACAAACAACTAAATAAAACAAACCTTTAATAGGCATGAGTTTTCCACAATCCATGAATTAAGTATAGAGAGTGCTTCTGGATTAAAATGTGTATGCTTTTGCAAAACAAACCTTTGTAAAACAATTAAAGTCAAGACCTAAATATACATAAAATAATAAGGGAAAAGGAAAAAAGGCGCAAACACATTTATATACATGAACAACCAAATGTATAAAATTTGCAAACAAGTGAAAGAAGCAAACAAGAAAACAAAAAGATAAGACCCCTATCTACTGCATTAGGCAAAACCAAACCTATAAAAAGGAGAACGCCACGACTAAGAATGAAAATTTTAATCCCGCATAAACAAAAAATGCCCACACACATATTAACCTAGACATAACAACAAAAATAAATCAGATGATATATAATACAAATAGAAAAATAAACAAATACACAACAAAAATGTATGTAGATATATGATACAATATTAATTATATTATATGTATAAATATATTGTATAGAAAACCAAAACAAATAAAAATATACAAGTGTAGGTATATATATATAAATTTATGTATGAAGTGTATACAAATACCTATACCTATATATAAATGTAAGTAACGGTGTGTATATATATATGTGTGGAGGTTAGGGTTAGGTTTTGTGCGTGATGAGCGAGTGAAGAAGAGGAAGGAGGTGAGGGTGGCAAAGGGAAGGTTAGGGTTAGGTTTTGATGGCAGAGGGAAAAGCTATCGTTGCAAGCTTGACGTTATACCTATTGCAGGGCCAAACATTTTTACAAGCAGCGGAGTGCGGTGGATATGTCAGTGTTTCGAAAGTGTTACGCCATCATCTGCAACAAACAGAATGGCCGCGAATGTCGTAGCAGAAATGGAGGCTGCAGATCGATGGCGTTACGCTTTTGAAACAGGACATATCCACGGCCCCACGCTGCTCCTATTCCTTCGTTGCCCTTTAATGAGAGCAATGCCTTCAACAAATGACCTTCACGCTCATGCGGTGGAATATGTCTCAATCTCAAATTGATGCGTCCAACACTTCAATCTTGTTAAATCAGGTTTTGTTTTGTCAGAAAATTTGCTTAAATTTCTATATTTTAAGACTAGCTGAAAATGTGGTCACTTGCACTAAATTTTCTGACCCTCCATGGAAGGTATGTTGGAGGGGTGGGTTCTTTGCCTTTTTTCGTTTTTGTATATGCATCACACACCCACATTACAACAATGTTCCTATCTAGTATGTTTTACTGTGACTGAATCAGATTTTCAGTTGTTAATATTGATAGCAAACTTGGATGAACCTCTGGAGATCCCTGTGTTGTATGATTAGGTTATGTTGTTGGTCTCTATCACAGGTGATATTTGGATCATGAAAGGTGAAGGTATTCAATTTAGACACCAATGCATGCAACATGTATTAACACAGTGCTTGTTTTGTATGTAGTCCAGGACTGCAGGAATTTTGGTGGACTTCTTAGAGCCATTTTCTGTATATGACAATGTCAGATGGGTGTTATTATCACCCACATTTTATAAATAGCCAATTACGTAATTGTAACTGTTAAAGTTTTAATCATCTAGCACATTCCTACAAAGGTTCAAAAATTTATCCTGGCAAATATTGGTATCATATCAAACATTGTAGTTCTGTCTACTGTTTGCTTTGCAGCTGTGTTTGTGTTTTCTTTTGTTTGTTTTCTGAGACAATGGTTGACACAGTTAGTGGGTTTGTGTTTGAGCCCTAAGTTGGTTGGATCCCTTGCTGGAGAATTTAGCCCCAACCTTTGGACTTGGGTGTCATTATAAGCACGCGTTAGCATTTGAGCCCTAAGCCTACATGTTTTGGTAATCTTTGTCCCAAATCAATAGTCCAATCAGTAAACATTATGTATAAACTTCCTCTAGATTTAAAATTTTAGTAAAAGTTCTTAGCCAATTTGTTGCAAGTTTGCATGGATTCATTGGAATTTTTTAATCATTGTTATCTTATCTATGTAATATATGTTTTGATGATTTTCCAACTAATGAAAAATATGTCTAATATGGGATTTTATATAATCCTCTTTGGATTTAATCCAATTGTAAATTGTACTCAATATTTAGGAACCAGTTACCTTTACAATTGCTTACAATTGTTTCCTTTTGACATTGCTGGTGATTCATCTCACTTGAGTTGCCTTTGTTGACAAGCATAACATTTTTTTGTGTGTGTATTTTGATATAGAAATTTTTGTGGGTATGATAGGTTAGGTTGGAACAAAAGAATGTATGGTGCTAAGCATTTTATCTATTTGCAAGAACTAAAGTGTCTTATCTGAAAATATTCAACATTGTGGTTTGTGCATTTGGATGGATAATCTAGATACTATCTTAGACCTAATGTAAATATAGGTCTAAAATGGTAGAAAGGAGAGAAAAAGTCTCCTCGTGAGATTTTGAAGCAATAAAATGTAAAAAGTAAGTTCTATGACAACATCAAGACAATGGTTGCTTCATTTCACTTCACTTCACAGGCTCTTTCATTCCTCGTCTATCCAAATTGCCAAGGCTGACATATTTCTTTAGTTTTGGTGAAGTAAGATTTCTTTATGCTTTTGGATTGGATTTTGAAGAGTTAGTATCTATCACTACTTTATTAGATCAACTTGGTGACACGAGGTACACATGTTGACCTTTTGATCTTGTGCATGTTGTAGCATAGAAAATACCCTATAATTTACAAGTGTATCTTTTTATTGAACCTTTTCTTGTTTGTAATTTGTAAGATTTTCATTTGGTGAATAAAATGAAAGCCAATGATACCATTCATTATTTCTCATATTTTTAGACTTCAAATCATAAATTATTAGTAGAAACCCAAATTCATGGAAATGCAATCAAGACTTCAATGAAAACATAGCCAACCCCCACTCAATCACACCCTCCTAGGCCTCTAGAAACCATTTCCCCAAATGACACAAACACTTGACACCATTAAAACACAATGGTCACACATCACATTCACTTTCCAATGCACATCATAAACCAAGATCTCACAAATGCAACATATGGTCTGATGCACTAATAATGGGTCTTAAAGAATGCAACATTAATTCCAATCATGGTCAATCATCCAACAAACATAAAGTGAATCTATCTCAACAATGCAGAACAATATTATTCTAACTACTAGTAGCAATTACTAATATGATCAAATGATATAAGTGTCCATGAGTATCAATATTTTAACTAATAATTCTCAAGACTTATTTTAATTTCATTTAATTAAAATAATTGCAAACAACATGCAAATGAATACAAATTAAACACAACAATTATTTACACTATTTACACTTATGTAGATTTCATTTATAATCTAAACAATTTTATAAATACTATTAAATATAACTATATAAGCAAGGCTAAAAGCCTATAATATTAGAATGCTATAAATATCTTACACTAGTTAGAATCACAAGATACAAAATCCGAAGCTACAATGAAAGAACTTTGTTCTAAGTTTAGCTTGAGAGGAAAGAAATATAGAAAAACATAACATTCCTATAGATCTAATATCTTCATCAAATCTACCACACTTTTAACCACATGAATATGATAGGATCAGCACAAAATGAATTTGTTGAGAAGGCTTTAGAAGCTACCAACAATGCAAAATGTGAAAGCATAGACAGGGCACATAGACTGATTGGTAGAATGCCTCAAAGAGAGTCATGTGATGGAAAGCAATGATCATAGGATATGCACAAAATGAATTTGTTGAAAAATCTCAAAAGAACCTAGTTTGAAAATATAGAGTTATTGGTTGCGCAACTAATTGTTTTAACAGAGACGAAATGGGTGAGAGGTAGACAGTCACAAAATATTCATATCTCAAAAATGACAAACTGGGTATGACTAATTTTCGGATATGATTTAGATATTCAGGTCATGCACCATATATAAAACAATTAAAAAAACTCAGTACTTAAAATAAAGTTATGGCTAACGCAACAGATTGCTAAAACAGAGACGAAATGGGTGAGAGGTAGACAGTCACAAAATATTCATATCTCAAAAATGAGAAACTAGGTATCACTAATTTTTTGATACGATTTAGGTATTCAAGTTGTACACCATATTTAAAACAATTAGAGAAACCCAGTTTGTAAAAATAAAGTCATGGCTAACACAGTAGACTACTAAAACAGAGACGAAATGGGTGAGTGGTAGATAGTCAAAAAATATTCATATCTCAAAAATGAAAAACTGGGTATGGCTGGTCTTTGGATATGATTTAGATATCTAGGTCGTACACCATATCTCAAAAAATTAAAGAAACCCAGTTTGCAAAAATAAGGTTAGCGCTAACGCAATAGACCGGGTTCAGAAAATGTAGAAGAAAATTCACAAAATATTTCACTAAATCTAATGCAACAATAAATCAGTTTCATATCTCAGTCCATACTTGGAATATTGCTTCAATCACATCTTCACAAATTTCCTAGCTTGCATCCATTTTTCCCCAAGTCTGTTCTTCTAGAAACTATGGTTTATGGTGCCAAAAGAAAAATGAAAACTTCCTGAGAGAGAGAGAGAGATCCCCAAAACATAAAACATATCCTCCATTTGAAATGCACGCTCCTCCTCAAATTATGTCTTGAGATTTCAAAAATAAAGTTGAGCATGCATAACCACCCCCATAATTTCTTCTAGAAGATTCTCTTTTTTTTACTTTCTTACAATTTGCTATTTTTAACCAAACAATAATATTATTGTTTGTTGTAATGGGACCTTATGTCATCTTCGTTCAACAGTTTCCATTGGGATTAAGGCATGCTTAGACCTGTCAATTCAAGTGGAGTTGATGCCTCATACCTGCAACCTACAGCAACCAAAAAATGGTCGAACATATAGATGTATATATACTCATACAATCAAACACACCGTGAAAGGAAATCGCAGCATAGCAGGGTACTCACGCATGAGTAATGCGACACTGTTCCTCTCACAAACACATGTCAAACAAGTAACCACATCATGCATAATAATTAGTATCTGATTGACTAGATAAGAAACATCATTAGATAATCATGTGATGCACATAATAAGATTGATCAACATAATCAATTAAGTCCATAAAGTTGTCATAACATATTCATAACTTAAGTAAATATCAGTGTTGCAACAAAGATTATCAATAAAACATACTAACTGTCATATGAAACAACATGAGGATAATCAGGAATGTCACCAACATGAATGTAGTATCTACCAACATCATATAACATACAACATCAACTGTCTGACATACCCTAAATATTCCTATTATTTTACCTTCACTTTCATGCTCCTTAGCCAGACCACCTGCACATCCAAGGTGAGAATGGAGGGGCACTACACCCACCTTAAAGTGATCGCTCCTGCTTTCCGGTAGTAATCACATTTAAGGTAAGGTTGAAAACACATGAGGGAACAAGAGCTTTCGCAAAGCCCATGCCCCAAAGTGAGACATGCTTACAATTGCCAAATTATTCCCAACAATCACAATAGAAACACATCAATATCATTTGTTAAGAACCATTAATCAACAATATGCATGTATACAAATGATCACGGAGATCAAAACAAACTTCGGTTAGAGAATCTAAGCTAAAATAACAACCAAATCAATATAGAAATAAGGCAACATGTCTTTCAAACAAACTAAGGCTATACTTACGAATTCGGAACCGAGTATAGCCGTGAGGTTATACTTCAGTTATCTCATAACCGAGTGTAACTACAAGGTGAGACAAAAGCATTCCAAAGTGCATAGCAACATATTTAGAGTATTCCAAAGGTTTGTTACAACAATTTCACAACACAATACATGATCACATCATGACCCAAAGTGATTCTACTAGTCAAACGTCAATAAAAAATTATCCCTCTCTTCATATATGGACTAGGTCCATTTTCTTGTTTTCTTGTTTTAGGGATGCACAATCCTTATCAGAAGTGTATATTTGTTGTCATCATCCGTTGACTAATAGAGCCACAAATACAACAGAAGAATGAAATCATGAAAAATGAGAGAGGAGACAAAAGTGACATAGGACCACAACGTGGAAGGATGCCCCCAAATCACCCTCCACAACATTATGCCCCCAAGGCACCACAAACAACAATTGCAACAAGAGAAGTGTACAAGAATAGAGAAACAAATAGAAGGAATGTCACAGCGTACGCGGTCCCCTTGTATCCTTCACCTTACAAGAGTATCAAGGGTCATCCAAGGAGACCTAAACAAACATTTAACACCACACATGAGAACACAACACAACAACATATATATACCAAAGAGGAGGCCAAACTTGCGAGCATCTTGGAGAGTTGCTCCATCAAATGTGGTGGAATGGGTGAGAAATTCATACCTGCAGTCGTGTGGTGCTTGATTCACAAGATTTTGTATGTTTGAAATCTTTTGATGCCTGTGGGGAGGTGAATCATTACCTTTTTCGATAGAATTTGATGACTCGTGTATTGTTCTTTTTCTTTCTTTGTTTAAGCATTCTCCTACATGGATAACTTTTTCAGGGTTATCCTTCTCCATCAAGACGTCAACAATCTTTTTATTAAGTAAAGTACTGCGGTCAAGGAGATTAGAGGAGGATGATGATTTCGTCAGATCTTTGTTAGATGCCAAGGTATCATTTGATGAATAAGTGTTTCTCTCAAAATATGCTTCTACATTTAAACAATAGGAAAAACCAGGATTGTAATGATAACGGGGCCAATTGTCATAAGCTCCCATGAATTCGGCTAATGTTTCATATGTTGAAAAAGTATCTAATGGGACATTTCCTAGTGGATAGTCTATGTCTATCATCTCAGGATATATTGAATTGATTGTTGGACTTGTTGATATTGTGTTAACATTAAGAGTAGGATGATGGTAAGCTTTGGTAGGCTTCAAAGGATAGTATCCAATACTAGCTGAAGAGCTATGTGTAACAACTTCTAAGGGTACTTTGATTCCTTGTTGTTTTATGCCACAACCATTACCTACGTAGTTACAATTTTTGTAAAGGATTTGAAATCCATGACCATAGAGAGACACCATCTATTTATAATAAGGCGAGGCCTCATATGTCTCATATTTTGTAGTGTAAATAAGAGTATTGTCTTTATTTGTTACTAAAGAGACTTTAGGTTCCTTAGTATTTCCAAAGATTTTTTGGATGAGATCGAGGCAACTTTTGATGTTTCAGGGTTAGCAAGTTTATATTACCCCATAAAGCCATGAGTAAAATCTAATGAACCCCAATCGTCACCAAGAAGTGCATTCGATGGTGATTTAGAATCTTGCACAACATTATATGTGGCAAGATGTATTTATGAATCAACTTTTAAGTTATCGAGAGGTTTCTAAATGATAGCTTATTTTTGCACCTCAGCTTGTAAAAAACTTTCCAGATTCGGGTCCACTTCAATGGTTTGAAGTTTATTTGCACAAATAAACTTTATTGATCAATGAAGGGTAGACGAAACTACCCCCATGGCATGAATTCATAGTCTACCAAGAATGATATTATATGAAAGCGCACTCGGCATGATATGGATAAGGGTAGATAGTGTCATAGATCTAGCCTTTACGATTAAAGTTATGGTACCCAGTGATTGTCTACCAATGTTATCAAAGCCACGAATGTTAAGTTTATCTGATTTTATTAAAGATGTGTGAATCTTGATTTTATGTAGCAAATCAATGCCACGAACATTGAGACCCGATCCATTGTCAATCATAGTTCACTTTATCAACTTTTTATTTATTATGACAAGATTACAAGAGGGTCATATTGGTTTTGAACTTCAATTGATGGTAATTCGTGTTGTTGAAACAAAATATCTATTTTTGTTGCATGCATATAGTCTAACAGAGTTGTTACATAATTTGGCTTAACAACAGGTGGTACAATCACCTTTTGTAAAGCTTCTTGGAGCATTATGTGGTATGAAAGAGATGTTTGTATGAGTTCCCATAGAGAGATCTTAGCGGGAGTAGCACAAAGCTGCTTAACAAGGTCATAATCTCGACCAACATTATGAGTAAGACAAGGTGGTTGAGGAAGCATAGGTTGAGAAGTTGGTAAAGTGATCGAAATGTTTGACTGTTGTTTACTTTGTTTATTATTTCATGTATTGTATGTGTGAGCAACCACATTGTAGTTGGGTTGTTGTGACACATTTTGATACACTTTGATTTTGACTTGTGATATGCTTAGCGTAGTTATAAATGTAACGAAGAGGTCGAGAAGAATTCAGAAGATCTCTTATAGTGAGCACCGGTTTCATTTTTTCTTGAGGCACATGCGAGAACGTAGGTGGACAACTATTTTCGGTTTCACAGGGTGTTCTTGAGATCTTGGAACATAAATTGTGTTTACTAATCTTTGAAGGAACGGTGGTTTTGGAGTCGCAGTGGAATATTCCATAGAGATAAATTCATAAAGGGCTTCATCTAGCATATCAGAATCATCACTACTAAATGACTCATCATATGCATGAAAGTTTTGTAAAAAGAGATCAAACATTGTGACATATTCTACTTTATCCAAGGCTTGAAATTCACAATGTCCAATTGTAAAAAGTATGAATTTTGGAATCAAGGATGTGAAATGATGCAAGATTACTATGAAAAATCAAATTTCATGAATGTTTGATGCAACTAATGCATGAGAATTTTTAAAACCCTAATGCAAAATTTTACCAAAATGCAAGCTTTTTGAAGGCCTAAATATGCACCTTTTTCAAAATTATGCAAGATTTTCAAATGAATATTGATAAATATGTAATAAATCAATGCAAGATCTTATTTGAATAGTCAATAAGATGTAAATGCTTGAAGCTACTTGTTCACAAAAATGTTTAGTATGAAAAAGGATAATGACAATAACTAGAATATGAACTAGATCAAACTCTTTTCAATATAACATTCAAGGAAAAGGTTGAGCCAAATCACTACCAAATGAAGGAGAACTTAGCTACTAACCTTGAACTCCTATATATCCTAAAACTGTCTTCAAATCCTGAAACCTTGATCTGTATTTAGTCTTCCTATAGCTCTGTATTTTCTAAATCTCACTCCTGTAACCTGCACATAAGAAGATAAAAGAGGGTTTGGGGGTTATGGTGTTTAGGGGCTTGCCTCGGTCAAATCCCAGAATAGCATTCAAGCTTCCCAACACCATTTGATTAACAGAGAGTGCTTACCCTCATGGGGCATAGGATGAAAACAATGATAATGTGATGATTGAAATGATGAGAAACAAACAATGATATCACCTATATGATGCGCCCTTAGAATGATGAAGATCCTTCAACTCCTAAGGAAGGATAGATGATAGCTTCATATCTGCAACAACACACAAATATGCTCTATAATCACAATGACTGCTCTTGATGCTCTTTACTTCAAATTTTCAAGTTAGCTATCTCCATCTAGGTTAATAATGAACTCAAAAACACACTTATATATGCTCTCCCCCTTACAATTGACAATTCAAACCAAAAGAGGCAACAAGTAGAAACCTCTAGAGAGGTGTAAGGCCGACATACATTTGAATTTGATCCAACCTAAAGGGAGGGACTTGGGCAGTACCACCTTGGTCCTTCAACCCTGTTTATGTCTAGGATAAGCAAAATCAAGTGGTCCACATTCAAATTCCATCTTGATGTCGGGCAATTCTGCATCAGGAGAAACATTTTGAATATATAATGCAATCAAGGGACCTAGGAGCCAAACAAGGAGGTAAAAAGACATGTGGGCACTTTTTACTCCCTAACAAGTCCAAGGGTCTTATTTGGAAACTTTTCATTCTAGGTCTTATGGGTCTTACCATGGGTTATCCTCTAATTTACTCCTTGATTGGCTACCAAATCTACTAATAAGTTCCCCTTTCTTTTCTTCTAATATGATCAAAAGAGATATCTTTAAAAAATTTCACTAGTTCCTTAGCCTCTAAAAGAAGAGTATCCAACATACATGAGATGTAACTTTGCTTCTTCATATAATTAATAATGATCTCATAATCTCCCTCCACTCTAAGATGCTTCCAATTCTATTTCATAGTTGTCCTGAGGCCCCACAGCATGGCCCTTTCCTAAACCACATTGTACATGAAAGGAAAAAAGAATATAACTTTGCTCATGCTCTTTCTAGGAAGCCTACTCTATTTCCACTTCTACTAGTTCTACTGATTAGAAGATCTATATTATGGCAGAATAAGTTAAAAATGCATTTTCTACTGATCTCTTAGATGGGGATGTGAGACAAGATTGATTTGTAGTAGCATATGGTCTCATTCTCTATAAAAATAGAATCTTCCTAGTTCTTGAATCCTGAATGAAGGAGAAGATTTTAAGGGGTTTTCATGATGCATCGTTAGAAAAACACATAAGATTATACAAGATCTATAGGAAAATTAGGGAAAGGTTTTCATGGAAGGGCCTAAAGAAGGATGTTCTCAATCACTTTATGGAGGGGCTAACTATGTATGCACAATTCTTTTTCATTCCTTCATATTTCAAAGCACATTGGGTGGTAGATTTCCTATTCAGAGATGTTTAGGCCAATGGATTACATAAAAATATCGTTAGTGATAAAGATAGTAGATTTTTTAGATCCTTTTTGTAAGAATTATTTTATTTGGCTGGGATAAAACTCACTCTTTCCACAAGCTATCATCGACAAATAGATGGACAAGTAGAAATAGTGAATAATTAGGTTGAAGGCTACTTGAGAAACTATGATACAACACTACCCACCACATGTCCATCAGTATATCTCCATCCATTGTATTTTATGGTTATGATGCATTAACCTTCACTAATTCAATATTCATAGATATCCCGGTGTCAATAGATAGTGACTTAGTGAAGTATAATTATGACATATTGAGATCACTCAAAGAACACCTCCAACAAGTTCAGAATCAACAAAAAAATATATGCAAATCAAAACTGCATAGATAGGTCATTTAAAGTGGGAGATATGACCTTCCTCTAAGATTGCAAACCTTATATGCAAACCCCCATCAAAATTAGTGGAATTGAAAATCTCAAACAACGCTTCGATTTCCCTTACAAGATCTTGAGAAGAGCTGGTGAAGTTGCATCTGAGTTGAATTACTAGAATATAGTAGGATTCATAATTTTGTCCATGTGTCTCACCTCACGAGATCCCTTGGACAACATATCACACTACTGGTGGATTTTCCACCATTGGATGATGACCCTACCATCATAGAAATCACAAGAGCATCATCCAATATTCAAAAGAGAGTAGACAATAAGGTGGTAGGGAAAATCACACAGGCCCTATTGAATCCCCATGATCACATTTGCACTTATTACATTTATCGAACTTAGCAAGGGAGAGGGATTTCAACTAAATCTTCCACATCAAACATCCTCATAATAAATAGAATCATCAACCTTGGCATAAAGAGAAAGTTTGACCTTAAGTATCTTTGCTATCATTCAAGCCTCTGTGCATGCAACTTGTTGTTCCTTCAGTATGTGAAAATACTCGAGGTAGCAATTGAAGAAAGACAAGTCATGCAAATTTTGGAAATATTGATAGAAATATGAAGAAATATTTCCCCACACATTTACTAATCTAGGATGATGAAAATTCAATTAAAAGAAGGTACAAAACCAAAGAGTAAAAGATCATATGTATTAAACCCTAACATGAAGACAAGAGTCAAAGCAAAGTTGGATGATATGTTGCAACTGATATAATCAAGTACATAGAAGATGCTAAATGGATTGGCCCTATGGTTGTGCAACATAAGAAAAAAGTGAGATGAGGATTTGCATTGACTTTAGGGAACTAAATAAGGCTTGTATCCATGATTCCATAGATTTCTTAGTCTTATGGATGTCATTAAAAGCTTTCATTTTATTTCATTTCAATTGAAGGGCTCCTTCACCTTTCCATACACATGTCCCCATGTTCTCTCCATTAGTTTCTCTATAACCATTGCTTTATTTTCTCTTATATTGTCCTTAGTAATATTTGGGCATTATACTCATGGGATCAACCCTGCAATTATAGACTTGGCCCTTTCATATTCAAATTTTGGCCAACTTCTACCTATTCAATTACACAATATTCAATTTGCTAATGTATGAATCCCAACATTTCAAAAAAAACCAAAATATGAATCACCTAAGAAGGTTCGAAGTTTAAAATACACATTGGGTTATGACTTGCACGTGTGACACCATTCAAAAATTGATTTATATTCACTCCTTTGAGCCACCAAGTCTAGGGCCTAAGTGTGAGAATATTCACTATTTTTGTATCCTCATGCTTGGAGACATGTCAATAAATAAAAGTTGATTACATATAAATTCCCATTGTTTATAGCATAGACTGGAATTAGTTTTCAATTTAAAATATCATTAACACTTGTAAGGAGTGGGTTCATGTGCAAGTTGAAACACACACTGTGTATTTCAACCTGCAATTTTCTTCATCAACATTCTACTATGTAAAGTATTTGTTCTTTTAATGTACAAATCCTAACATTTAAGAGAGAAAAATATGAACAACAACAATGATAAGGGTGAAAGCAAGAAGATGAGTATAGATTTCGTGGAAGTGTTCCGCATATGGAAAATTTCGTTTAGAACGAGAGCTCGAGCCTAAACGGGTGCCCATTTAGAAACAGGCACCCGTTATGAAATGGATGCTAGTAAATGGAATGGGTACGTACCCATTTGAAAACAGGTACTCATTTTTGAAAAGTATATATATTTTTTTAAAAATAGGCATGTGGCTTCATTTTAACAACCATAGGCCATGAAACAGTAGGAGAGGAGATACCAAGAATGGGTACCCACATCACCTGACCCCACCGCCTACCTCCAAAACCTCCTCACCTCCTCTAGATCGGCTATCAGCTATCCCAAGTTGGTTGCCCATAATTTTCTATTGTTTTTCATTGTTTTTTGTTTTGTTTTTGTTGCTTTTTATTATTTTTCACAATCTTAAATTATAAATGTTAAACCCTAAACTAAAAACACTAAACCCTAATTCATAAACTGTAAACCCTAATTCATAAACACTAAACCCTATTTCATAAACTACCTAGGTCTTATAGAACTTCTAGGGTTTCTTTTATATAAGCTTAACAATAAATCTTTAGCAATGATATTTCAAAATCATTTGAAATTTCTATATAGACCTCAAGAACTACTTATACACTATAGCCATGTTCTTAGTCTTCATGGATTTCAATGTTCATGATGAGTCACATAGTCCTAAAACCATTTGTAAAACTCTTTTCATGAGGGCTTAGAACATACAAACACCTTCTATATATTAAATTTGATGGACACTTGTATAAGAATATAAAATTTAGACAATTGTCATAGGTTAGTCCTATGGGTTAAAGAGTCAGGGAGCTATGAGAATGCCCACATTCATATGACATAAGGTATAATAGAAACTGATCAAGTTTTAAGGATTGTCATACCTACCACTAAGAATGTCAAAGTTACCCTAGGAAAACAACTAACTCATATCACTTCATAACATTTTATCAAGTTTTAGGATTGTCATAACAACCACTAAGAATGTCAAATTTACCCTAGGAAAACAACTAACTCATGTCACTTGATAACCTAGAGGGTTGTTATCTAAGGTCAATTAGGATCACTTAACAAATGTCAAGACCCAAATCATCTAATAGGATTGTCATTAGGATGGGGAACAAAGAAGATAGTCATAACATGATAAGGTAGTTACCAAGGTCCTAACAAAGTTCATTGCACCATAATCTAAATCTTAACACTGCCTCAACATTTATATGACCTAGAAGGACTGTCACATCTAGCAAATCTAATCTCTTGTCCTTGCTATGGACTATTATGCATGATCATCCAAAGTGGTTGTCACTAGAAGAATAGGACCATAGGACTACCACAATAAGGATATAGTTGTGTTGCTCACAACAAGAGAGGACAATCATCCAAAACTAAGAAGAGAAGAAAATTAACAATTAAGAGACTATCATTAACGGTTGTCATGAGCATGTTAATGGACAATTAGTTTTCATATTAGTCATAACACTATCCTATTATTTACACAAAAGAAGATATAGCAATGAGAGGATAGTCATTGGAAAACCTATCTCAGTCCTAGAGTCAAGCACAGTCCCATCACACCACTAGATCTACCCCTTCCAAGGGACAAGCATTTCAACCATACAATCGAAAGAAAATGATATGTATCCTACAAACACAATCATTTGGTCATGTTGTAATCCTCTCTCCAAACTATGCAGGATCAGAATGGTGTTTGGATGACCTCCACTTGGTGTCTGGTAGGTGAAATCAGCAGGTGAGACTACTCCTTAGACAGTGCAAGACGACTGAACGGATCTCACCCATTCATTTTATTCCTTGTTTTTCTCACTCTTTCACCATTTCTTCACATGCGTTGTTCTCCTTCCAGCTATTTTTTTGGTGGGTACTCTCCTGAGGTGCCAAAATGGCTAGAAATGTTGTCTCGTGCCATAAAAAAATCACGCTAGAAAATTTTCTAAACTCGTCGGTTGTTCTCACGCCGGGGAAAATACCGTGTCAGAAAAATAAATATAGGGAATGTAATTTTTTGGTATGTTTTTTGGAACACAAAAGAGAGTGATATATTTTGCAAAGCCCCATTAAGAATGTTTTGGGAATTTTGTACTGCAGTATTGTATTGGTACATTCTCCTTATTAAAAACTCCCTTAATATTATCACCTAAAATTTTGAATTTGGATTAGTTACTTTCCACCTACATTAAATGTTATCAATAACTATGTAATAGAACTAATAGCATTTAAAATCATTTTAGACGTGCAAATGATGATTAATTATCACCTTTGCAATTAGAAGTGTTTATGTTGACACTAGAGTTTGCAACACTCATAGCCTTATAGCAACTAAAAAGGTTTCACAAAACAAAGAGAACTAGAGACAACTAAAATCATTATCATAAATAAAACATAAATTAAAATAAAGTAAAAACATTAATATATCATCACCATGAATGGTCATGTCCTTTGTGAGAACTCCAATTCCTTTTGAGAGATGAGTATCACAATTCATTGAAGTCTTGATTGTATTTCCATGAATTTGGGTTTCTACTAATAATTTATGATTCGAAGTCTAAAAATATGAGAAATAATGAATTGTATCATTGGCTTTCATTTTATTCACCAAATGAAAATCTTACAAATTACAAACAAGAAAAGGTTCAATAAAAGATACACTTGCAAATTATAGGGTATTTTCTATGCTACAGCCATGTATACCTCGTGTCACCAAGTTGATCTAATAAAGTAGTGATAGATACTAACTCTTCAAAATCCAATCCAAAAGCATAAAGAAATCTTGCTTCACCAAAACTAAAGAAATACGTCAGCCTTGGCAATTCAGATAAAGACAAGAGGAATGAAAGAGCCTCTAAAGTGAAGTGAAATGAAGCAACCATTGCCTTGAAGTTGTCATAGAACTTAGTTTTTACATTTTATTGCTTCACAATTTCCCGAGGAGACTTTTTCTCTCCTTTCTATCATTTTAGACCTATATTTACATGGGTCTAAGATAGTGTCTAGATTATCAATCCAAATGCACAAACCACAATGTTGAATATTTTCAGATAAGACACTCTAGTTCTTGCAAATAGATAAAATGCTTATCACCATACATTCTTGTGTTCCAACCTAACCTATTATACCTACAAAAATCTCTATATCAAAAAACACACAAAAAAAAATGTTATGCTAGTCAACAAAGGCAACTCAAGTGAGATGAATCACGAGCAATATCAAAGGGAAACAATTGTAAGCAATTGTAAAGGTGACTGGTTCCTAAATATTGATACAATTTACACTTGGATTGAATCCAAAGGGGATTATATAAAATCAAATATTAGACATAATTTTCATTAGTTGGAAAATCATCAAAACATGTATTACATAGATAATGTAACAATGATTAAAAAAAATCCAATCAATCCATGCGAGCTTCAACAAATTGGCTCAACAAAGGGTCTTTTACATAATGTTTACTGATTGGGCTATTGATTTGGGACAAAGATTACCAAAACAATCCCTATTTAGGGATGAAGAGACCCTAAACTTTCCCGTGGCCAGAACCCATATTGAAGTTGTAGGTTAAGATTCTTTAAGAACTGAATTGAGCATAGAGTGGTATGCCATCTACTTAATATTTTGAAAATGTAGGCTTAGGGCTCAAATGCTAACCCGTGCTTATAATGACACCCAAATCCAAAGGTTGGGGTTAAATTCTCCAGCAAGGGATCCAACCAACTTAGGGCTCAAACACAAACCCACTAACTGTGTCAACCATCGTCTCGGAAAACAAACAAAAGAAAACACAAACACAGCTGCAAAGCAAACAGTAGACAGAACTACAATGTTCTATATGATATCAATATTTGCCAGGATAAATTTTTGAACCTTGGTAGGAATGTGCTAGATGATTAAAACTTTAACAGTCACAATTACGTAATTGGCTATTTATAAAATATGGGTGATAATAACACCCATCTGACATTGTCATATACAGAAGATGGCTCTAAGAAGTCCACCAAAATTCCTGCAGTCCTAGACTACATACAAAACAAGCACCGTGTTAATACATGTTGCATGCATTGCAGTCAAAATTGAATACCTTCATCTTTCATGATCCAAATATTACCTGTGATAGAGAGACCAACAACATAACCAAATCATACAACACAGGGACCTCCAGAGGTTCATCCAAGTTGGCTATCAATATCAACTACTGAAAATCTGATTCAGTCACAGTAAAATATACTTGATAGGAACATTGTTGTAATGTGGGTGTGCGATGCATATACAAAAACGAGGAAAGGCAAAGAACCCACGTCTCCAACCTCCCTTCCATGGAGGGTCAGAAAATTTAGTGCAAGTGACCACATTTTTAGCTAGTCTTAAAATATAGAAATTTAAGCAAATTTTCTGACAAAACAAAACCTGATTTAACAAGATTGTAATGTCGGACGCATGAGTTTGAGATTGAGACATATTCCACCGCATGAGCGTGAAGGTCATTTGTTGAAGGCATTGCTCTCATTAAACGGCAACGAAGGAATAGGAGCAGCGTGGGGCCGTGGATATGTTGTGTTTCAAAACCGTAACGCCATCGATCTGCAGCCTCCATTTCTGCTACGACATTCGCGGCCATTCTGTTTGTTGCAGATGATGGCGAAACACTTTCAAAACACTGACATATCCACCGCACTCCGCGCTTGTAAAAATGTTTGGCCCTGCAATAGGTATAACATCAAGTTTGCAACGATAGCTTTTCCCTCTGCCATCAAAACCTAACCCTAATGCTACCGTCCCCTCCTTCCTCTTTTCCACTCGCTCATCACGCACAAAACCTAACCCTAACCTCCACATATATATATACACACGTGGACACACTTAATAAATTTGTATTTTTTTATTTGTTTTGGTTTTCTATGTGATATATGTATACATATAATATAATTAATATTGTATCATACATCTACATACATTTTTGTTGTGTATTTGTTTATTTTTCTGTTTGTTGTTTTCTTTTCTTTTTGTAGGGTGCACTCCTCTCACACACATATGTATATCTATATATATTTATGTATTGGTTCTTTATAGACTTAATACTTATATTAATAAATACTAGTATAGGTGTGTATTTTTAGTTTCTGCCAAAGACACTATAGGCGAGGCCTGTTCCTAACTAGGTATTAATAATTCTTGAGAACTAAATATATTTTTCTATTTAAAAAATATTTACCTATTGCTATTGTATAGATGCAAATATTTTAACAAAACATATTTGAAAAATTATTTTTATTCAATCTAATTGGCAGAAAACTTTCACCCGATAAGAGCAATTATTGCGGATCATCAACGTTTAAATTATAAAGTTTTGTATGAATACTGGAAATAATTTCATGCATTGCTTTCATTTTCTCAAAAATTGTGCAAATATAACATATGCGTTAAACTCCTTAGGCAACCATTCTTCATATTTTTTTATGTTCTTGATACCCAAACATTGCAGAATCTAAGGCCATGACTATTTTCAAATGAATTTGTTTTGTTTATAGGCTGCTATTCCACTTGAAGTTGTGCAAATATTGTTGGCAAAAAAGTCAGCGTGCCCCTTCGGGATTCGTGACATGGCTTAACCGCCTCCCGTTGGTCTTTATCTGGGATGGTAGCGGTTTCCTAAGAGGTGCGCCTTTTGGGAGAAATGGCCAGCTCAACTCCCTACAAGTGGTATCAGAGCCGGGTCACGGGTTTGAATCCCCTCGGGTAACGCTGAGGGGGGGATTGTTGAAAATAGTCAGCATCCCCCTTCGAGATTCGTGACAGCTCAACTCCCTACAAACGTGAATATAACATTCTTCAGAAATGATGCAAGCTAGAAGGGGCTCTAACTTGTTTTTAATGCAATAAAGTTAGGTCTGAAACGAAAAAACCCATGGAGCTTGACCAAATAAGAGGAAAAAAGTATGCTCATATCTGTCATTACGTTATCTACCATCTTTTCAGATAATGCATTTAGGGCATATGTTTATCAGGCTTCATGCCTATAATACTTATTTTTTCTTCTATTTTACTTAATGGAATTCTAATTCTAGCTATTCTTCCATGCATAGAAGGATTTTCCTTTCATGTTTCCTTTAGATTCTAATGGGATGAGAATATTATTTTTTGGCCTCTGCCTATGTTTCTACCAAACTTTGTATGTATCATATTGTTTTCTGGAAACACATTTCTTATTGGTGTTTATTCCATTTCTAAAGTTTTTTCTGGATGTTTTCTCTAGCTCTGAGATGAGCTAAAAGGAACTATTACCATTAACAAAACTAATAATATACACATCATTTTGTTTTATGGATATCTTTATATTTTTTTAATTTTCTCCGACACTCAATAGTAATTCAAGTTGGCTTTTTGCTATTCTTGTTGAATGCAAAAATCTAGTAAGCCAAGCTAGCAACTCTATTTGCAGAAATGGTCTATATTTTGAAGCTATTTTATCATTCTACTATTTCTTTTAGAGGCATTTTTAAAAAGATCGTGAAATTTCTATTAGTTAAATCTAAGCCAAGTATTTTTTGATGTTTATTTAAAAATTTACCCTAACGTAACTATTGTTAATATGTCCATAAAATGTACAACCTTTTAAAATTTATTTAAAATCAGGTTTTTCTTTTACCCTAACCTATAATGCACAATCTAAATAGCTAATATTTTCACATTTACTTTAAACTTAAGTTTTACCCTAACCTGTAATGCACAAACTGAATAGCTAATTTATTCAAATTTCTTTTCGAGTTACATCTTTAAACCTAGTAACATAAATATGGTTGAATTATGAATAAAATGCAAAATCGAAACCACTATCTATTTCACATTTACTTTAAAATTTTACCCTAAGGCCCATATTTCTAAATTGCCAATAAAATGAACAAATTGTAGAGATGATATTTTAACATTTACCTTTAAATTTTTGTTCTAAATTTTTATCTTCCAAGTAAATATTATTAAATTATCCATAAAATGCAAAATCTAAACCACTATGTATTTCTCATTTACTTTAAAATTTTACCTTACTATAAATATTCCCAGATTTTCATCAATAAAATTTTACCCAAATATAAATATTTCAAAAATTTCAATAAAATACACAAACTAAATAGATAATCTTTTCACATTTACTTTTAATTATAATTTTAATCCCAAAAAATAAATTTAATTAAATTATTAACAAAATGCAGAACCTAAACCACTGTTTTTTTAATTATCTATAAAATGTACAACCTGAACATCTGATCTTTAAGCTTTATTTTAAAATTACAATTTTAACCCTAACATAAAAACACATTAAACTTTTTTCATATTTTCTTTTTCATCTTACCCTAACACAAATATTGTTAAATTAACCATAAAATGCACAATCTAAACATATTTATTTAAAAATTTCCAAAACTATAATTTGAGTCATTTTGTGAAAATTATGGTATTAAGGTGCAAAGAACAGTTCCTTATACTCTTCAACAAAATGGGGGGATGAACAAATGAATAGAACTATTTTAGAAATGGGGTTTGGTTGTTTCTTGTGCTGCATATATTGTGAATAGAATTCCCACTAAAGCCCTCCCAAATATCACCCCTGAAGAAGCTTGGAGTGGTATAAAGCCCCACATTAGGTATTTTAAAGTATTTGGATGCATTGCTTGGGCACACGTTCCTGATGAAAAGAGGAAAAAGTTAGAACCAAAGAGTCATAAGTGTTTGTTTGTGGGTTATAGTGAAGAATCAAAGGCTTATAGGTTATATGATTTGACAACAAGAAAGGTCTTTGTTAGTAGAGATGTAAAGTTTGATGAGCTTTCACAACTTATTCCCACTTCCTCTCACTCTACAATAGAAAATGTTTCTAATTTTTCAGATATTTTAGAAAGAAATGAAGCCAATATTGATGTTGAAAATGAAACTACTAATGCTTGTAATCAGCCATTTTTTGCAGGTAGTGATGATGAAGAAGGTGACATTTCAGCTAGACAAAAGACAAGGAGTGTTGAAGAAATATATAGACAAGGCTCAAAGATCCAAGGAGGGAATGGTAGTGCTCTCAGGGCCAAAGTATTACAAGTAAATGACCCAATCTCATATGAGCAAGCTAGATGAAAGAAAGAATGGGAGAAATCCATAAAAGAGGAATATGATGCATTGATAGAGAATAACACTTGGGAACTTGTACCCCGTCCCCAAGGTAAGAATGTTATTGGTTGCAAATGGGTTTACAAAACAAAATTTAAATCAGATGGTGCTATAGAAAAATTCAAGGCTAGATTGGTTGCTAAGGGGATCAATCAAAAAGAGGCTGTTGATTATGAAGAAACATTTTCTCCTGTCATTAAAGTGAATATAGTTAGAATTATTCTTTCTTTGGCTACAATTCTTGGGTGACATATTCATCAAATGGATGTCAAAAAAACTTTCTTAAATGGAGATTTATATGAAGAAATATATATGGATCAACCACCAGGTTTTGTAGATCAGCAACATCCTAATCTTGTTTGCAGATTATAGAAGTCACTTAATAGTCTTAAACAAGCGCCACGAGCATGGAACGAGAAGATTGACAGTTATTTTCAGCTTCATGTATTTAAGAGATGTAAGTCAGATCCAAATCTTTATGTGAAAAAAGTTCAAGATGATATTCTTCTTGTTGTAATTTATGTAGATGATTTACTCATTGCTGGACCGAATATTGCATTAATCAATGATTTAAAAATAGATCTTAAGAGGACATTTCATATGAGTGATTTGGGTGAACTAAACTATTTTCTTGGATTACAAGTTTGTAGATTACATGATGGATTGTTCATCTCACACTCAAAATATGCTTTGGACCTTTTAGAAAAGTTTAACATGCTTGAATGCAAGCCAGCATCTACCTCATTTCAATTCGGAGTCAAGCTTACTAAAGAATGTACTTCCAAGAGTGTAGATGCCACTTTATATAGATAGCTTGTTGGTAGCTTGGTTTATGTAAGTCATACTAGACCAGATATTTATTTTGCAGTCAATCTAGTATCTAGATTTATGCAGGCACCTAAACAAAGTCATTGGTTGGCTGCTAAGAGAATTTTACGATACATCCATGGAACCATACACTTTGGAATCTACTATGGCTATAAGTTTTCAATTTCTTTGGTTGGATTTACCAACTCAGATTGGGGTGGTGATATAGATGATCAAAAATCTACTGGTGGTTATGTTTTCAATCTTGGATCAGGCCCTATTACATGGAGCAACAAAAAAACAAACAACTACATCATTACCTTCATGTGTAGCAGAATATAGAGAAGCAAAAGAAGCAGGCAAGGAAGTAGTTTGGATTCGGAATCTTCTATTTGAGATTGGTTTTCTATAAAGTTCAGCCGGCACTGTGTATTGTGACAATCAAAGTACCATACAAGTTGCCAACAATCCAGTTTTTCATGCTAAAACAAAGCATATTGAGATTGATGTTCACTACATTCAGGATCTTGTTTAAGCATCTATTGTCAATCTTCAATTTTGTCCAAGTGAAGAACAAGTAGCTGATATATTCACTAAGAGTATGATTGAAGCCAAATTCTTAAAATTAAGAGGAATGTTTGGTATGTTAGAGGTGAACATTAAGGGGGGATAGTAGTATAATGTTCCCCTCCTTTGTATTTGCCCTCTCCTTTGTATTCTCTTTGTACTATTCTAGCCAATCTTAAGGGGGGATGTTAGGGATAGTTAAGATTGTCTAGAAAAGGACAAAATATTTCTAGAAGTCTTCCAAAAAATATTCCAGGTTATCTAGAAAGGAAGAAGCTTCCATCTTTTTTAGAAAAGAACTTTCCAAGGAGAAGCTTCCAACTGTTCTAGAAAGGAACATTGTAGGATTTTAGAGTTATCTAGAAAGCCAGAAGCTTCCAGGCTCCAAAGCTTCTGTAGCTATATATATGTGATTAGAGACAGTTGCTATATAGCATTTTAGATGTAATGCAAGCTAGATAAATATATTTCTAAGTTATCTAACTCTGTTTTGCCCTGTTTTCTCTTAGTCTATTATTGTTGTTCTATTTTTTATTGTCTTGGGGCTGTTTTTTACATGGAAATCTAGAATTTATTTATTGCTAGAAGAGAATGGTATCAAGGAATATGTCACCACTATTGTACCTATACCTATAGATGCAACACAGCGCTTAGCATATAAGAAGGAAGATGCCAAGGCGAGGAGGATGATTCTTAATGGTGTTAAGGATCATATTCTTTCGCATATTGTAGAGTTATATATAGAGAAGACAATGTGGGACACCATTCTAAATCTGTACCAGAATGCTACCATTAACCGGAAGCTGATTCTCAGAGAAAAGTTAAGGAATACCCCGATGAACAAGGGAGAAGATGTTACAAGTTACCTCGCTAGGCTTAGACTTGTTAAGGATGAGTTGACAGCTATTGGAGATAAACCAAATGATGACAAGCTAGTACAAATAGCCCTGAATGGGTTTACTAAGCAGTGGGATGTCTTTGTTCAAGTTATTAATGGACAAGACACCTTACCGAGTTGGGATTGACTATGGAGTGACTTCACTTAGGAGAAGCTTAGACTAAGTCTTGTTAGTGGAACTAGCAGCAATAGTTAGAAAAGTGATTTGGAATAGGAAAACGTTACCCTAGCAGGAAAAGCGAAAGCGAAGAAAGGGTCTTGCAAAGGATCAAATCCAAAAAGTGAGAAGAAGAAGGACTTATCTAAGATCAAATGCTATGGCTGTCACGAGTTTGGCCACTATGTTAGTGATTGCCCACAAAGGAAGAAAAATGAAAAGAAAGGGAAGAAGCAGACGGCAACTTCAGCAAATGTAGATGAGCTTTCTAGTAGAATGGAGGATGAGTTTGCGCTCATAGCTTGCCTAACTAGCTCAACCTCACAGGGTGTTTGTTATATAGATAGTGGGGCATCATTTCATATGACAGGAGTTAGGGAGTACTTCTCCAGCTACAAGGAGGAGAAAATCAAATTCCACATTCAGATGGGGAACTAGTCCAAGTGCAATCCAGTTGGGAGAAGGACTATTCTATTTCAGAGGGAGAATGGCAAGCCTGTTTCCATTCATGATGTGTTAAATGTGCCAGGCTTGGGCATGAATCTAATTTCCATATCTATCCTTCAGGATAAAGGCTACAATGTACTCTTTAGAGGGGCGTATGTGTTAATCAAGCATAAGGATTGGAAATCACCCATAGCTATTGGAGTTAGGAGCGGCCGACTTTATAGGTTGCAATTTGATACTCCTAATGCACTAGTGAGTAGCAGTAATCCAAGAGATCAAGAAGAGCTATGGCATAGGAGGATGGGCCATATACATCATAGAGCATTTAAATTGCTTCATGAGATAGTGACAAGTGTTCCAGAGGTGAGCACAGAGCATGATGATGTATGTCAGGGATGTGTGTTGGGGAAGTTTGCGAAAGCAGCTTTTCCAAGGAGTGACACCAGACCCAAGGGGGTTCTTGATCTAGTAAATTCAGATATATGTGGACCAATGTCAATGAAGTCTCTCAGAGGATACGAGTACTCTGTTACTTTTAATGATGATTTCTCCAGGAAGACCTAAATATACTTCTTGAAGACCAAGGATGAGGTCTTCAGTCACTTCCAGGAGTTCAAAGCTCTTGTGGAGAATTCGACAGGTAGGAAGGCAAAGGTTCTTCGGTCAGACAATGGAGGTGGGTACAAAGGGAAAGAGTTCTAGGAGTTCTGTACCAGGGAAGGAATCAAGAGAGAGTGGATTGTTCCTTACAACCCACAGTAGAATGGGGTTGCTGAGAGGGAGAATTATTCTCTATCGGAGGTAGCAAGGGCTATGTTGTATGACCAAGATATGCCATGTTACTTATGGGCAGAGGCATGCAGTACAGCAGTATACATATAGAACAGGGTTCCACATAAGGTATTAGGCAAGATGACACCAGAGGAGGCATTCTCAAGGAAGAAGCCAGATGTCAGTCACTTCAGGATATTTGGGAGTTTGGCATTTTGTCACATTCCAGGGCCTACACATTCCAAGTTAGATTAGATTGCAGAGAGAGGGTACTTTGTGGGGTACAGTGAGACCTCAAAGGCATATCAATTATTTATTCTAGGGACCAGGAGGATTATAGTTAGGCGTGATGTCAAATTCATGGAGGACAAGGCATATAGGAGGTCCAGAGATTTGCCAGCAGATGATCAGAATGAGCAGCCAAAAGAAGCTCAAAGGATTGTTCAACCAAAACAGGGGCAGCGAAGCACCAGTACATTTACTAGTACAAGCACAGGCTTAAGTGTTGAGAGTTCGCAGAGTATGGAGCAACAGATACAACAAATCTAAGAGATGCATCAAGAAGATATGGAGTTTGATATTTCATCCTCTATAGTTGACAGGAGGAACCATGAGGTTTAATAGACACATAAGGATACTCAAGAGTTTGTGGGAGCTCCTAGGATGAGTAGTAGACAGCAAAAACAACTAGCCAGGTATAATGACTGTGGCATTGGTTATTAAGTTGGTAGATAACGAGCCTTCTAACTATCAGGAAACTATACAGTAACAGGTGTGGCAAGATGTGATGGTTGAGGAATATACCTCAATAGTGCAGAATGATGTGTGGGAGGTTGTACCTAGACCGACAGGTAGGGCAGTGGTTGGATCACATTGGATCTATAAGATTAAGCACGGTGCAGATGGTAGCATCAAGAAATACAAGACAAGGTTCGTGGCCAAGGGGTTCTCTCAGAAGGAGGGAATAGACTATGAGAAGACATTCACTCCAGTGGCCAGGTATACTTCTATACGAGCCGTAATCTCACTTGCAGCACATATGTGATGGCAGATCCATCAAATGGATGTCAAGACGGCATTTCTTAATGGTGAATTGGTAGAGGAGGTATACATAGAACAACTAGAGGGCTTTGTAACACACAGCAGTGAAACCCACGTGTGCAAATTGAAGAGAGCTTTGTATGGACTAAAGTAGGCTCCCAGGGCATGGTATGAGCGCATTGATAGATACTGCATTGCAATCTTGAAGAGGTTTGAGATGCACGATTGCAGAGCCATGTCTACACCTATGATCACGAATTGGAAGAAGGTAGACTCATGCAAGGAAAAGGATGTAGACCCCACCTTATACAGGAAATTGATAGGATCTCTCATGTATTTGGTCAACACTAGGCTAGATATATCCTTTGCAGTAAACTCTCTTAGTCAATTTATGGTTGAGCCGAAGAGAGTGCATTGGACAGCGGTAAAGCATGTGTTGCAGTATTTGTGTGGTAAAATTAAGTATGGGATCAGATATGCTCGAGGTGATGGTATCAGATTGATAGGCGATACTGATGCAGATTGGGCAAGTAGTACAGTGGATAGGAAAAGCACTTCAGGGTGCTGCTTTAGTTTGGGATCAGGAGTTGTCTCTTGGTACAGCAGGAATCAAAACTTTGTGGCTCTAAGTTCTACAGAAGCAGAATACATATCAGCTAGCATGGCAACATGTGAGGCTATATGGCTTCAGAAGTTGTTGGTAGCCTTGTTTGGTCAGAGGGTTGAGACTATGGTGATACACTGTGACAATCAAAGTTGCATCAGATTATTTGAGAATCTAGTGTTTCATGATAGGTCTAAGCATATAGACATTAGGTATCATTTCATCAAGGATTATGTACAGTGGAGGATTGTTCACTACAGATCAGCAGGTAGCAGGCATTTTGACAAAGGCATTAGGGAAGACGAAATTCACCTTCTTCAGAGATAAGTTGGGTGTTATGCAGAACACCTTCCTCGCTAAGAGGGAGTGTTAATTTTAAAGTAGCTCAGACAGGGGTTCTAGTCTCAGGTGGTGATTACAAGGCTAGAAACACAACTGGAATTTAATTATCTCCATACCTAGAAAATTGATTTCTCTAGAGACTTCTAGACATTAGGGTTTGTTAGAGTCTAATTAATCTTAGCCATTGATTGAGATTAAATCATGGCCATTGGTTTTCAATGAGAAAATTATAAAAGAGGATCAATGGGCATTTGAAGAGCACAGATCTGAAAAATATTTAAAGTGATAGCAAATGAATAAATTTGCAATAATAGAAAATAGATTTGCAATGAGAGCAAGGGCACAGTGATAGCGTTGGAGACAGCAACAGTGGAATTTTTGAAGGAGAAATTGGGAGAAGAATTTTCGGAGGAGAATATTGCCAGAGCTCTGCCAGTAAGAGGCAAGCAGTTTATGTATCTCTTGATTTGTTGAAAATTAATAAAATTCCTCATCTCCAGTACTGGTTTTCCCTTCGAGGTTTTTCTAGGGACAATTTGTCCAAAATATTGTGTTCATTATTTTACATATTTTATTTTTCTATCTCCATGATTATTTGTGAAGTTGCAACTGTATTATTTTTCAATATTTGCTCTAAATTAATTTTTGGAGGTCAAATAATCTATATAAGATAGGAGATTAATCATCAATAGCTACAATAAAATTTTCACAGAATTGTCCATAGAAATACGAGATTTGAATGACAATTTTTATATTTGCATTTACTTTTTACTAAAGTTGTGCCCCTAACATGTAATTTGGATTTGTTTCAGGAGTAGCCGACATGGCTTTGTGATAGCCCTCGCAAGGTGAATTCGATAGCTGTATGAGGCACATTGGGATGGGAACTCCCGTAGAAGGTCCAGTCCTTGCAAATCCTCCTGCACTGTTTTTTATTGTTTGATTCTAGAATATATTTTAATAATACATTCTCATTTTACACTTGATTGTGCGGTCTGTAAAAGAATTTATAATGCATATATTCAAACTAAGATTACCCTATGCAGTGCCTATGGTTAAGGCAGAAATCTAACATTAAATGTAGAATCCAAGTTTTTCAATTTTTAGTATTCAATGCAAATATTACAACACTGTCAACTCTAACTTAAACCCAAAAATTAACAAATTTCAAAATTATTATAAATTTATTATATTATCAACATTGTTGCTAAAACTAAGCAAACACAACAAATTAAAACACAACTATTTATGAACATTTTGGCAGAAACTTCACTACTTTGCAACTCTTGTTATTAGATTTGTTTTATTTTTGTGTTATATAGTACTTATAATTTAATTGATATTATATTATATCAATATTGTAAGTTTGTGATATTGTATTATATATCCACATATACATTTTTGTTGTGTAATTGATTATTTTTGTGTTTGTTGTTTTCTTTTTCTTTTGTAGGGGGCACTCTTATATATATATATATATATATATATATATATATATATATATATATATATATATATATATATATATATATATATATATATATATATATGCTTTCGTACATGTATAGACTTAATACTTATATTAATACATATTAGTATAGGTGTGTGTATTTTTAGATTTGTTTTGTTTTATGTGTTGTATATGTATGTACTTATAATAATATAATTGATATTGTATTATATATCATTTGATTTATTTTTGTTGTTATATCTAGGTTTATATGTGTGGGGGCATTTTTTGTCTACGCCTGATTAAAATTTTTGTTCTTATTTCATGGGGTTCTCCTTTTTATAGGTTTGGTTTTACCTAATGCAATAGATAGGGGTCTTATCTTTTTGTTGAAGCCAATCAAAATATATATTGCCCACCCGGCTGCTAGTATAGTTGTTGTCTATCGCTCACTGTACTGCCTTTTGGTATGTATCACCCCCTTCCCCCAGAACTCTAGATTCCAAAGATCCACCAGATAAGAAACTCCATTCTACACTGCTGTTGAGTCGTCGGACTCCTCCCCCAATTCTGGTTGTGGATTGCATCAGGGAAATTCTGCCTGAGCTAGGCAGATAGATAGACTCCTTTCACGCTGCTAAGAAAGAGCAGGGAACAAAATTATTAGACCCATATATAGTAGTAGGGTAGCACTCCAGGTACTTAAAGTCCACCCACTACCAACCAACATACATCATCTAGCTGGGTCTTGCCGGTATCAACAACTGGATCGATCCCATGGAAACGTGAACAGCAACTCGCTATGGCTCTTAGTCCAAATAATGTCTACCCCTATTCATCCATATCCATACACGGTTGCACGCAACAAGATGGGAACACAGTCCTAGACTAAAGTGAATAGATCAGATCAAGAGGTCATTCTATCCCTTGTCCCCAATGGGAAGAAGATGGGTAATCCGTTTACAATGTTACTCTGATCTGACCCAGTTGGCAAGCAATCCCAATCCGCTTTCGGCAAAGGAAGGAGATAGCACTTTGTTTGCTTCTCCACCAAACACGGGAGTCTGGGGATCGCTGTAGGTTGGTGGCCACTCAAGGAAACTCTGATTCGATCCGCTGGCTGGGAGGCACCTACCTCATCCCAATCGCAAGGAGAGGTTCACCATGATCTTTCTAGGTAAGGAACGGAGACAGTGCCTGGGTGAGGCATTCATGCACTCAACCTCTCCACTATGAGATTGAGGCCTATCTACAATATGAGAGATTGAGGGCTTCCTCAACTTCCTAAAGTCAATCAAGTTCCCCGACTGGCTGAGTACCCCTAGAGCCGTCTCCCGATCGCCCTATCTATAGCTATTATAGAGAGGTGGGGGGTGCCCCCTACTATGGATAGGGTTGATAGTTGCCCTCACTAACCCCCCTACTATGGATAGGCTGCCTCCACCTCTGCCTCTGAAGAAGTAGGGTAGGGGTAGGGGGTGGGGGGTCGAGTGATGAGAATTGGATTGTTCCGTCGAGAATTGGCTCCATACGCCCAACTCTTCGTGCCTTCCTATCTCCATACTTTTGCAGCTCTTCATCTTACCAGATTTGCAAAAGACTCATGTGATAGACTCTCGTCATTAGAGAAGTTGATCCAGAATCCATATTCCACTTCGTTTCGCATCCTTTGTAGAGTAGATCGTTCAGCACTTGCGGCACGAACCAATTTTTTACCCATCGACCCTAGTATCATAGGCGACCGAATGGCTGTCCCCTAGTTACTAGACCATCCTGCTTTGATAATTCCATAAACACCTATGTCCAGATTTGATGATACCATACCATAATCAAAAGGTACAACGGCTCGAGCAACCGAACTGGGTATAGATGTCACCACTGGAGCCAGTCTAGAGAGAGATAAATTGGCACTACTTGGTGGAATAGGTTCTTCTATAGCTAATTTTAAACCATCTGCTAGAGGTTTTAAGAATCTGAATGATCCAACTACATTGGGACCCTTTTGACGTTGCACGAAAGCAATTACTTTACGTTTGGCTGACACTGAGAAGGCTACTCCTGGTGGAAGTGGTATGATCATTCCAGGTATTTCTGCTAGAATAGCAATGTACGTTTCTGATTTCCTAATCACTAAGGGGTGATCATGCACGAAACAATGTCGACCCAAAGAATGGGACCTATTCTTGAGGGGAAAGGTGATTTCTAAAAGTCAACCCGCCCCCCACCGCTATAGATGCAGGTGGGCTATAGCGGGCTTAGCCAAATTATTTCAGCTCTTTGAGGTCGGGCCGACCAATATGGATAGGGCATCGATCCCTCTCCTTCCTCCCACCCATGTTAAGAGAGAGGTTGGTGATTTGAGTGCCCCCATGGATCCAAATGTCGGCCCCATGCTTTTGAACCAGCATGGGGAAAGCCCCAACTAAACTATAATTGGGGTGGGTGGGAGGAGGAGAGGTATAAGGCTTAATCGACCCCTACAAGCACTATATATCATGGGTTGGACCCGGTCATTTTTATTGCTGGCCGAGGAAGCTGCCCCCCTGATGAAAAATGGGGTGGGTGGGAGGGCTGCCGACAAACCATTATAGCAAGGGAGGTTAAGTCCGAGGCACCATAGGGGGGAGATATAGGGTGGGAGGCTATGCGGGTGGGTGGGAAACAGCCCCTACGGGAATATATATTATTATGGGAGGATGCCTATGCAGGTGGGTGGGAAACAATAGTTGGGTGGGAGGCCGTAGCCCCCCACAATAATCAGGTGTGGGTGGGAGGCCCAGGGGGGGCCTTACTTCCCACCCACCCGGGTGGCCGGTTAAATTGTTGGCAAATCCCATAATCTTTACTTTGTTCAGAAGAGTGTCTCACCTCGACCGAAAAGATGCCTCCCACCCCCTCCCTATAGCCTATGCCCCCCACCCATCCCCTGACACTGCAAGGGTGGGGAGCTTGAGGGTTTCCCGACAAACCCTCGGCATAGGGGTGGGTGGGAGGAGATAGTTGGGGGGTAGATTAATATAAGGTGGGTGGTTAAGTTGTTGCCAAACCCCTGGGAGGTTCTGATGATTCTATATGTAACATGCCAACTACCCCCCACCCACCCGTATAACCCCCCACCCATCCCCACACACGGCGTATAATTGATTGGGTTTACCAAGTTTATCCAGCATCAGAGTCAGATTGAGAGCCCCGGTCCTCTTCGGTCTAGGTATAGATCTATAAAGGGCCTGTAGGGGCAGAGGTAGTAGTGTGGATCAAGATCCATACCCCTTTCATATTGATATCGAGTAGGAGATTCACCAAGGTTTACCTTAACCCTTTGTTCTCAGTCCATTTCCTCCATCGCTACTGGATCCGTACCAGTCTGGGGAGCCAAGTTGTGTTCATTTGTGCTCCCGCACCGGATAGGGGGTGTTTGGCGATGTGTAGACGTTGTCGGCTAATCGCCCTCGCGATTCCTTCCTTATGCTTAATTCTGATCCGACCCCATCTGCCCCTCCCCCTGCTCCTTCCCCCTCCCTACAACCTATTTATACCACAATAATAGCCCCCCCTTTAAGTTTTAGGGTCGGGGCCCCCAACTCGAGCTATAATGGTTTCTTGGGGACCCCCCCACCATACATAGTTGGGGTTAGGTGGGAGGCCCCTAAATGCCCCCCACCTCGAGCTATAATTGTTCTTACAGGTGGGTGGGAGATATAGTTCCAGAAAAAAAATGAGCCCCCCACCCAGCCCAGGCGAATAGTAGGGGCCCCCCACTCGGCCCCTTTGGCAGGGGGATATATAGGGTGGGAGGAATAATATAAAAGGAGGCCTTGGGTTGGTTGGGAGATTCAAGTTTTAGTGGCCTACCTTGAGCTAGTTGGTGTTAACTACTTCCTTTAGGTCTAGCTCGGGAGCAGAAGCAGAAGCAAGGGAGCCCCGGGACCCGCCATTGATTGAAGTATACCCTAACCACTTGCATGTCTCGCGGTAGCTAGATCCTATGCTCTAACTGTTGGGGTGACTATTCAAGCTGCACAGGGGGGCCCCATGAGAGGATTTACCCTTCAGCCAGTCGATAGGGAATACCCCGCCCCATAGCATTTGTGTTCTCCGTTCGATGACCCCGAGACCTGACGAGTCCGCCACTCGAGCGCACCAAAGACAAAGGTGGTTGGTTGACCCCATAGCAATTTCAGGAGTGTTGTGGCCTATTTACCACCTAGATAAACCCCCATCCAATCAAGATACCCGGCTAGTTTGGTTGAAGTTCCAGTACAAAGTTCTATCCAAATACACCACATACATGGGAGAGAAGCCCGCAGCATACCTTCTTTGCTCAGTCTGTATCCAGGTGACCCAAGGATGGAGGGGCCTCGAACCAGTAGTTGTTTCCCTAGTCTGTATAGCAGTGTTTCATCCCCCTGTTCCAGCCCCACATCTAGTAGTGGAGTGGGGAGCATCAAAAGTGATTTATCTAGGTAAAGAACTAGTTTCCATTCGGAAGCAGGACCCGGGAGCATATCTAGATGCAGGGACAGGGCATAGGCAAGGATAGAGGTAGTAGGAATAGATAAAGGTGGCCTTCATTTTTGCATAGTTTCATATCCAATTCTGGAGCTGAAGGAAGCAATAGCAGGGGCACTCCCATGAGGGGTATGGACAATGGCCGAAGCAGCAGTAGTTTTTGGGTAGCGATCTGAGGCGGCAGAGGCATAAGCTATAGTGATGGAGGGGGCAGATATATTGAATCAGGATAGGAACGCAGAAGTTGACCTCGTTTACTCAGCAGTGGAGGTGGAGGCAGGAGCAATGGGAAATGGCGGGGGGAACAGCAGCACAACCAATAGCTGCGAGGGCAGAGGCTCCTCAAGCAACGGAGCCATATGAAACAGTGACTAAGGCTATGGGAGTGGGGCTCATAGCAGGATAACGGATGGCATCGGGAGTAAAGGCCAAAGCATCAGAGGTGGAGGGAGAAGCATAGATAGTGGTTGGAGATTGAGTCATGGGTCTACCCAACCGAGTTCTAGTTCCCACTACGAAGATAGTGAAGGAATTATATAAAAGAGGGGGTCGACTGACCTCGTTTCTCTAAATTATTCAGTTAACCTAGTGCCAGTTACAGTTTGGGACTTAGTATATCGAGATCTAACTATTAGCTAGAGATCAAGTTGACCTAGTCGACCAGTTGACCGAGTTTATTTTATGTGAGCAGTTGATCCAAGATGAGTAGTTCCACCATCATGGGCAAGGGGAGCATCAGTAGCATCATATCTAGTCAGAGATGGAGATTCAGCAATATATAGAAAGGGCTTCTTCTATATTTTATTCTGATTCGGTTGATCCAGTCCAGAAGTTGATGGAGCTGTTGATGGTTGAACAGTCAAAGATATGCCAAGGGAACACACCTACTTATGCCACGGAGACAATCCACCCACTCTGGGAACCCTTGGAAGAGAGGTCTGGGGAACCATGTGGGCGGGCTAGGCAGGGATGGGATGCTACATTGATGGAGGGATTCATGCTGGGGGAGCGCACTAGCGATGTGATGGCAGGCGAAACACATTGGGATGATCCAAGCTGGGCAAAGGCAAGCTCCTAAACACCACAACCCCCAACCCCACTCCTTGTGATTACAAGTTACAAGTATTGGATTTCGTAGACTGGAGTTACAGAGGAAGGTTGTAGAAGATAAGGATTTTAGATCTCTAAAGAAAAGCATTACCTGGACAAGCGTTCTAGTGCTAGTGTCCTCTAAGGTTACAGACATAGAAATCATTGTGACAATGACAATTAGCATCTGAAGAAGTCCCAACATCTTGAAAATACCCTACCTTGGACAAGGGCACTAGTGCCAGTGTCCTATGCATCTTCTGTGATAGAAACGGACAGACAATGATCATAAGTGTTGAGAGAAGTCCTGAATTCCCTGAAGAAAACACCACATTGGACTAGGGTGTGAGTGTCAGTGTCCCTAAATATTTCATATCATTAACTTTAAAAAATGTGAGTAACTAATCCTTGTCTACTGTCTTGGTCTGTGATCATTTGTCGTAATTTATCCATTTGCTTCTGATTTTGCATAATTAGGGTTTTGAGCATATTTGGGCATTGAAGTAATACATTAATTGATATTTTTTGAGTTTCCATGATGTTACGAGTGACACCCAACCTGTAGGTGAATCCTCTTGCAAAAGGTGTGATTCAACTCGGTTGAAATGTCCTTGAATGTTTGTAGTAAAAGGAGGATTTAACCCACACATCCATTGAAATTGAAAACCCCTCCTTTTTACTCCTAAACAAACCCTTTGCTAGATTCTATGGAAAATTTTCTTGGATCCAGCAACTTACTATGAAACCCTTCCTTTTAGATCTCAGCTCTATCCTAATTATGGGCATCTGTAAAGGAAATGCCCTCGCTTCACTAAGGCATCAGCTGCAACTAATGCTTCTTCCAACTCTAGTCCTAAGAATGATAAAGGGAAGGCTCCTTTTGTTGTTGGGGTTGCAGACAAGGAGGGATTTACTCTAGTTAAGCCACGTAATAGGGGAAGAGGTCCTAAGAGAACCCTCAAGGATAGTGAAATTAATGGGGTCTTTAATCAGTTTGATGCTTTGGAGGACTTAGTTCATGAGGAGGGAATTCTAGTGGAGATACCTTTTGGGGTTGGGTCTTTGGGGGTAGCCTTGTCGGAGGAAAAATAAAATGATACTGTAAATTTTCCTCTGGTGGGTGTGTAGGATGGTCAATTGGCTATGGAGTTATCCTCCTGGTTACCGATTGTTTTAGAATCAAATGAGGCTTTAGTTATGAAAGATGTGGGTGCTCTAGCTGATCCAACTCCTTCACAGGTGAAGGAGGCTTTGGATGTAGGTGTTACATTGTAAAATGTCCCCCTAGGACTTTTACCTCCTAAGTTTAGTTCCCAGGTCCTTTAGATTTAATCATGCATGTTCATTTTAACTTCCGATGCAAAATCCTTGGAAACCCATGTCAAATGGGGCTAAGGGGACATTCTTGAACTTGATTTTGCTTGAAAATGGGGCCTAGGGCTTGGGCACTCATGGCCTAGCCCTGTCTTATTTGGTTGGGACCTAAATTTTAAATGTCGGTTATGTGATCGTTAAAAGGTTTCGTTGCCGACATCGTAAGTTTGAATTATGAAATCTATAGAGAGAATGCATATATAAGCATGTTTAGGGTTTCATTTGCAAACTAGAAGCTGATTATGAACTTTTGGTGAACTTATGATTTTAGAGAATTCAAATCATTCATTGTTGCAGAGCATACTTGTCTTGTTATTGTGTTTGTTATGCGGATTTGGCTTCATCTTCTCATGTGTTGAAGGATTTTCATCTACATGCGAGCTACACCTCTGAGGTTATATCTATTTGTGTTAAATCAATCATTTATCAATTTGTTTTTTCGTCTATCTCGTAGGGATACACAATCTTTATGCCATTCTGGGGCTTGACTGAGGCAACCTCCTAAACACCACAACCCCCAACCCCATTCCTTATGATTGCAGCTAACAAGTGTCATTATTTTTGGAGTGGAGTTGCAAGAGGCTGTGACAGAGTGTGGAGATTCTGTATCAGAAGGAAAAAGCAATGCCTGGGCTTAGGCACCTGCCCTGAAGCCCTCCAAATTTGTAGACCTAAAAACCTCTGCGACAGTGGTGAAGAGTAGCGAACATTTTCTAGAAATCCTTGAAGAAGTCACCACCTTGGGCTTGGGCACCTACTCTTTAGACCCCGACTTTTCCAAATCTTGAATATCAAAACCTAATATGTATCTACTCTGAATATTACATCTCTATGTGCGAGCATTTGTTGGGATTCATCCATTTATTTATGATTTTACATAATTAGGGTTTTAAGCATAATCGAGCATTAAATTAATACATTAATCAACAATTTCTTAATTTCCCTATCATTACAAGTGACAACCAACCTGTAGGTGAATCCTCTTGCAAAATTTGTGATTCAACTTAGTTAAATGTCCTTGAATGTTAGTGGTGAAAGGAGGATATAATCAAACAATCAATCAATCCCATCTTCCCTCTTTTCTTACTAAATATTTTGGTGAACCTGTGTTTTCTGAGCATTGCATCTTGTTGACTATTATACATTAGACTTGCATTCATACATATTGTTTTACATCATTTTACATCTATAGATCTTGAAAATTTTTGAAAAAAAAAATCATTCTAAGGCTCGCATTAGGTCATAATTTGCATTAATTTCATTACATTTCATCAAATCTCGAATTTTTACATCAAATATGATATAAATTATATAAATTCATAATACTACAATCTTTGCATTGCATTTTCATGTTAAAATTGCCAGGGTTTGATTGAAATTTTGTATTTTTCTCATAACCTAGTGATTTCAAAAACTAGGGTTTGTACCTAAAATCTTGTTTCAAATTTTACTACTCGTATTAGGCACTCATTCAAATCTAATTTTGTTTGTAGTGTTGCATTCTTGTGTGTTTTTGCATTCATATCTCAAAAATTTGCACTTACATTTAGCTAATTTCAACAAAAACTAGCATTTTCACTCAATCATCCTTAAAATTACACTTGCATTGAGCATTGTAGGACTTTAAAATCATTTTCAGATCTGAGCTGAGTTTTTTTGCATAAGCCTCCTCTTAATAATAGTGTAGGAAATTGTTCTTCTACCTTATCTTCCTTATAGGATTTATGGGTCTAATAAATTCAATTTCCCATTTGTGAAAAGGTGTTTGTACTAATATAGGAAATGGTGGCATATCATCTAATGTGGTGGGACTTCCTATCCTCTAAGACACATCACCCATCCTCACATATTAACTTGTCATCCTTGAACAATGTGGGCCACCATAATCCTACCAACATCACTTTATTGTTCTTCGCTCATTGGAGTTATGCCCTTCTAATATCCCCTCACGGGCATGTCTTAAGATGTTTTCCCATTCATGTTGAAGCACTACTCTCCTTATAATATCACCTCTTCCTATAATATGTAATTCTCCTTCAATTAAGATGTATGATAGTGACCACTGCAATAGTTTATTCCTTTCATTTTTGGAGATGATCTCTAGGAATTGGCCTATGGATAGTAACTGTGCTACTTCAGTGAGCTCCTCTAGTACTACATTTACTCTAAATAAATTTAAGCTACTCAATTCATCATCAAACTTCTAAAAGAGTAACACCATCTACAAATTTTACCTGTATCACTAGCATATTCATCAAGTATTTTAATTGCTTGTGGTTGGTAAAGAAATTTTTTAGTGCATAAACCTTTGTTAGAGCCTTTGTTGTTGCATAATTCATTAAGAAACACTAGAGTTGGAGCCTTTGTTATCTAATTTTTAAGTGTATCAAATTCCTCCTAGAGTTGTTCTATCCATTGAAATGTTTTATAGTTTTCTGACTATTCAAGAGGTGGTAGATTCAAAATTATTTCTACCTTCAATGGGTCTACCATCAAGCCTTGCCTACATATAACGTGACCATGAAATGTTCTAAATGGTATCACAAATAAACATTTCTTAAGATTGGATGAGATTTAAAAGCTTTTGTATCTTTCTAGCATCGTGTGGAGTACTTGTACGTGATCTTTAATCAGTCTGTACTAAATACTACAAGTGCATTTTTCAAGCCAAATGGCATCACCTTGTACATAAAAGACCTCCATTTGGTTACAAATGTTGTTTTAGGTTGATCTTCTTCTTGAAGCCATTGGTGAACGATTAGAGTTCCCTACTAGCTATAAAACTAAGACTTCCTCTGTGAACAAACTACGGAAGGGATCATGGATGCAAGCCTTATTTAAATCCCTAAAGTCAATGCAAATCCTCATCTCGCTTTTTTCTTATATTGCACAACCATAGGGCCAATCCTTTAGCATCTCCTATCGACTTGATTATATCAGTTGCCAACATATCATCCAAGTTTGCTTTGACTCTTGTCTTCATGTTAGGGTTTAATATATATGTTCTTTTCCTCTTTGGTTTTGTACCTTCTTTTAATTGAATTTTCATCATTCTAGATCCCTCCTTAATGCCTCTATGATTAGGAAATGCGTGGGGAAATATTTCTTCATATTTCTATCAATATTTCCAAAATTTGCATGACTTGTCTCTCTTCAATTGCTACCTTGAGTATTTTCACATACTGAAGGAAAAACAAGATTTCATTTACAGAGGCTTGAAGGATACCAAAGGTACTTAAGGTTAAACTTTCTCTTGAGGCCAAGGTTGATGATTCTATTTATTATGAGGATGTTTGATGCGGAATATTTAGTTGAAATCTCTCCTCTTGCTAAGTTCGATAAATGTAATAAGTGCAAATGTGATCATGGGGATTCAATAGGCCCTGTGTAATTTTCCCTACCACCTTGTTGTTTTCAATATTGGATGATGCTCTTGTGATTTCTATGATGGTAGGGTCATCATCCAATGGTGGAAAATCCACCAGTAGTGTGATATGTTGTCCAAGGGATCTCTTGAGGTGAGACACGTGGGCAAAATTATGAATCCTACTATATTCTGGTAATTCCAGTTCTCAGATGCAACTTCACCAACTCTCCTCAAGATCTTGTAAGGGAAATCAAAGCGTTGTTTGAGATTTTAAATTCCACTAATTTTGATGGGGGTTTTCCTATAAGGTTTACAATCTTAGAGGAAGGTCATATCTCCCACTTTAAATGACCTCTGTATGCGGTTTTGATTTATATATATTTTTTGTTGATTCTGAGATTGTTGGAGGTGTTCTTTGAGTGATCTCACTATGTCATAATTATACCTCACTAAGTCACTATCTATTGACACCGGGATATCTATGAATATTGAATAAGTAAAGGTTAATGCATCATAACCATAAAATACAATGGATAGAGACATAGCGATGGACATGTGGTGGGTAGTGTTGTATCATAGTTTCTCAAGTAGCCTTCAACCTAATTATTCACTATTTCTACTTGTCTGTCTATTTGTGGATGTTAGCTTGTGGAAAGAATGAGTTTTATCTCGGCCAAATAAAATAATTCTTACAAAAAGGATCTAAACAATCTACTATCTTTATCACTAATGATATTTTTATGTAATCCATTGGCCTAAACACTTCTCTGAATAAGAAATCTACTACCTAATGTGCTTTGAAATATGAAGGAATGAAAAAGAAGTGTGCATACATAGTTAGCCCCTCCATAAAGTGATTGAGAACATCCTTCTTTAGGCCCTTCCATGAAAACCTTTCCCTAATTTTCCTATAGGTCTTGTATAATCTTATGTGATTTTCTAACTATGCATCATGAAAAACCCTTAAAATCTTCTCCTTCATTCAGGATTCAAGAACTAGGAAGATTCTATTTGTATAGAGAATGAGATCATATGCTACTACAAATAAATCTTGTCTCACATCCCCATCTAAGAGATTAGTAGAAAATGTATATTTAACTTATTCTGCCATAATAGAGATCTTCCAATTAGTAGAACTAGTAGTAGAAATAGAGTAGGCTTCCTAGAAAGAGCATGAGCAAAGTTATGTGTTTTTTTTCCTTTCATGTACAATGTGGTTTAGGAAAGGGCCATGCTATGGGGTCTCAGGACAACTTTGAAATAGAATTGGAAGCATCTCAGAGTGGAGAGAGATTATGAGATCATTATTAATTATATGAAGAGGGAAAGTTACATCTCATGTATGTTGTATACTCTTCTTTTAGAGGCTAAGGAACTAGTGAAAATATTTTAAGATATCTCTTTTGATCATATTAGAAGAGAAGAAAGGGGAACTCAATAGTAGATTTGGTAGCCAATCAAGGAGTAAATTAGAGGATAACCCATGGTAAGACCCATAAGACCTAGAAGGAAAAGTTTCCAAATAAGACCCTTGGACTTGTTAAGGAGTAAAAAGTGTCCACATGTCTTTTTACCTCCTTGTTTGGCTCCTAGGTCCCTTAATTGCATTATATCTTCAAAACATTTCTCCCGATGCAGAATTGCCCGACACCAAGATGGAATTTGAATGTGGGCCACTTGATTTAGCTTATCCTAGACATAAACAGGACTAAAGGACCTGGGTGGTACTGCCCAAGTCCCTCCCTTTAGGTTGGATCAAATTCAAATTTACTGGTGTGAGCCTTGGGCATAATTTAATAAAAACCACCTAAAATAACATAAAATAAAATATTAAAATAATATATATATATATATTCTATACATTTAGTTCTCCTCAATTTTTTTCCAGCTTCTTATGTTAAATTGAAGACCAAATTCCTTGTATTAAACTCAATAAACTAACATTGGGGGTGATTTTGTTGAAAAATTATTGCTCAAACCAAGAGCTGATGTTAAAGAGTTACGCCTAGTATGTAATATAAGGAACCCTAAAGTCAATAATATCATACAGACGAACACTCATTTTCATTTTTTATTTATGCCTGCAAAAATATCATACATGACGTCCCTCCATTGATGCATTAAATACTGCTCCTTCAATGCGCTGCTCTTTATTTTCTTGACTTTTGTATTCATTTTTTTATCCCTTTTTTTTGCACTCTTATTATTTTTTATTGCTTCTTGTAGAGTAACGATCTTCTTGATATTTTTGTCCAAGAAAGATAAGGGGTTGAGCACCACCAAGGGTTTTCAATGTTTAGCTAGACTTCCCTTTTGCTCAAAAGGAATGGGGAAGGTCTACATGCAAGCTTCTATTAGGTATTTTAGGTTTGAGTACTTACTTTTTTAAAACTCAACATTTTGGTTCACTAAGACTGGGATTAGTATAAAGCTAAGAGCTTGGCTTCAATTTAAACTTATTGGTAAATTTCAAGAGGAATGATTGGCGATAAAGATGATCATAAAGAATCTTAAAGGGTCAACCTATATCTAAGCAACCTTAGACTCCTTAGATAAAAATCAAAAAGAGCATGTCACTCACTAATGCATGGTGGAACAAAATGAAGAATGCAAATTTTGTTTTTTCTTTATTCAAATTTTGTACTTTTTTATAGATTTTTTGGATTTTGACATTTTATGATTTTATGGAGTTTCTAGATACTTAAGTCTTCACCTTCCATTGTGCATAAGAGGTAAGCATTATTTTTTACATCTTCCTTAACTGCGTGTGGACTTATATAATTTGGTCTAAACTTCACTTGGAAGTATTTGCAAGGACACACAAAGACTTGGTATAAAAATGTCTTTGAACTCGGTGAGAAGTTTTGTGCACTCATATATTTCATTGTTTGATAATTTGCCCCTAGCCTTGTCATTTTTTGTTCTTGTAAAGTTTCATCAGTTTTTAAATTTTGTGGGGCAATTTGAATTGATGATGACATTTAATCATCTTCTATTCACATTTTCCATATGTGGGGTTGGTCATATTGCCCACGATTCTCTTTACCTGCATGTGGACTTTACTATTCCATGGATTTCATATTTCACCAACCATATGTATGCCTTGGCTATGGCGACCACCAAGGGTTGCACATCGGCACCCCACCTAGTCGGCACCAAGTTGAAGTAAACAAAGTGAGGCAAAGTTGTGGAAGTTTGGATGCTTAATAATCGTATACCAATGCATCAAGAGATTTGTCCATGTCACCAATATTATATTTTTTATCTTTATTTCCATTTGTTAACACAAACTAACTTCGTGTTGTCATAAATATATACCTTTCAAACAAGAGCAAGCATGCCTTTATGATATAATTCCAATAATTTTTTATTCTAATGTGTAGGAACAAAAAAAAAACAAGAAAAAAACTCATTGGAGGCTCATTTGGCAGAAGCAAAGGAAATTGGGGATCACATTCCAAATAAAATTTAAGTTGTTACAAAACATGTTTTCAATTGATTATAAACAAATATGTAAAACAAGCATTTCATATGTATTTCAAAACTATATTTCAAAATTTTAAATTAAATAGCACTTTGGGACATTTGTTTCTTACAATTATTAGAATAATATAACAAATAAAAGTAATACTATAAAAATAATATTCTATACACCAAAAAAAAAAAAAAATTTAATGCACGTATTTTAAATATTACTTTATAAAATAAAAATAATGTATCTTCTATGCACAAATTGAATTATACTATGTAACATTGTAATTGCATATAATATTCTATTGGCCTAACCCTTGCACCTTCAATTGGTTGAGTCAAACAATTTTCTTATGACAATTATCCATTCAAAGGTGCCCTTAAAATACTATGACATATCTTAGTATAAGTAAAATTATATATAAACCAAATATAAATTTGACAGTTTGTCCAAAATCTCTCCTTTCATGTGATACATCTTTTTAAAATGTTGATTGTAATTTACAGAAAAAATGCCTTAATAGAACCATACGACCATCAAATTTAAGCCTTGGGCCTAACAATTGCACCTCCTTTGGTTGCAAGTGCTAGTAATACTATTATTGATATATGGTTAGGACTAAGAAGTAGGATTTCATGTACTCTGTCATTTCTTTTTTAAGGGATTACTCCAACTGTGGTGAGTTTCTATTTTAATATTGGAAAAAATCTAATTTGAGAGTGCTTCTGGATTCAACTATGTATGTTTTTGTTTCAACGTTTTGAATCATACTCAATGATCCGTCATCAGGAAGAGGAGAGTTGAAGATTAGATGGTAGAATTGAGCTTTATAAAGCAGTTAGAGTAAGAAATGAATGAAAAATGAAGGGCATGAGGTGAGGAGAGAAAAATAAAAATAAAACAAAAAACAAGAGAGGAGAAAGATACGAGAAAATTAGTGATAAAACCAGGGCATTGGAGCAACCATACAAACACACAAACCAACAAAAGCTAAAATTTTAAAATTACTAATACTAATACAAGTACAAATATATAAATACATACAGAAGCACATGTAAATGCATATAAGAAAATATTTAATTTAAACCTATAAATACATATATCCCCACACCCCAAGTATAATATACTATATTAAAAAGACAAATAAATGGAAAAAATACAAACAACTAAATAAAACAAACCTTTAATAGGCATGAGTTTTCCACAATCCATGAATTAAGTATAGAGAGTGCTTCTGGATTAAAATGTGTATGCTTTTGCAAAACAAACCTTTGTAAAACAATTAAAGTCAAGACCTAAATATACATAAAATAATAAGGGAAAAGGAAAAAAGGCGCAAACACATTTATATACATGAACAACCAAATGTATAAAATTTGCAAACAAGTGAAAGAAGCAAACAAGAAAACAAAAAGATAAGACCCCTATCTACTGCATTAGGCAAAACCAAACCTATAAAAAGGAGAACGCCACGACTAAGAATGAAAATTTTAATCCCGCATAAACAAAAAATGCCCACACACATATTAACCTAGACATAACAACAAAAATAAATCAGATGATATATAATACAAATAGAAAAATAAACAAATACACAACAAAAATGTATGTAGATATATGATACAATATTAATTATATTATATGTATAAATATATTGTATAGAAAACCAAAACAAATAAAAATATACAAGTGTAGGTATATATATATAAATTTATGTATGAAGTGTATACAAATACCTATACCTATATATAAATGTAAGTAACGGTGTGTATATATATATGTGTGGAGGTTAGGGTTAGGTTTTGTGCGTGATGAGCGAGTGAAGAAGAGGAAGGAGGTGAGGGTGGCAAAGGGAAGGTTAGGGTTAGGTTTTGATGGCAGAGGGAAAAGCTATCGTTGCAAGCTTGACGTTATACCTATTGCAGGGCCAAACATTTTTACAAGCAGCGGAGTGCGGTGGATATGTCAGTGTTTCGAAAGTGTTACGCCATCATCTGCAACAAACAGAATGGCCGCGAATGTCGTAGCAGAAATGGAGGCTGCAGATCGATGGCGTTACGCTTTTGAAACAGGACATATCCACGGCCCCACGCTGCTCCTATTCCTTCGTTGCCCTTTAATGAGAGCAATGCCTTCAACAAATGACCTTCACGCTCATGCGGTGGAATATGTCTCAATCTCAAATTGATGCGTCCAACACTTCAATCTTGTTAAATCAGGTTTTGTTTTGTCAGAAAATTTGCTTAAATTTCTATATTTTAAGACTAGCTGAAAATGTGGTCACTTGCACTAAATTTTCTGACCCTCCATGGAAGGTATGTTGGAGGGGTGGGTTCTTTGCCTTTTTTCGTTTTTGTATATGCATCACACACCCACATTACAACAATGTTCCTATCTAGTATGTTTTACTGTGACTGAATCAGATTTTCAGTTGTTAATATTGATAGCAAACTTGGATGAACCTCTGGAGATCCCTGTGTTGTATGATTAGGTTATGTTGTTGGTCTCTATCACAGGTGATATTTGGATCATGAAAGGTGAAGGTATTCAATTTAGACACCAATGCATGCAACATGTATTAACACAGTGCTTGTTTTGTATGTAGTCCAGGACTGCAGGAATTTTGGTGGACTTCTTAGAGCCATTTTCTGTATATGACAATGTCAGATGGGTGTTATTATCACCCACATTTTATAAATAGCCAATTACGTAATTGTAACTGTTAAAGTTTTAATCATCTAGCACATTCCTACAAAGGTTCAAAAATTTATCCTGGCAAATATTGGTATCATATCAAACATTGTAGTTCTGTCTACTGTTTGCTTTGCAGCTGTGTTTGTGTTTTCTTTTGTTTGTTTTCTGAGACAATGGTTGACACAGTTAGTGGGTTTGTGTTTGAGCCCTAAGTTGGTTGGATCCCTTGCTGGAGAATTTAGCCCCAACCTTTGGACTTGGGTGTCATTATAAGCACGCGTTAGCATTTGAGCCCTAAGCCTACATGTTTTGGTAATCTTTGTCCCAAATCAATAGTCCAATCAGTAAACATTATGTATAAACTTCCTCTAGATTTAAAATTTTAGTAAAAGTTCTTAGCCAATTTGTTGCAAGTTTGCATGGATTCATTGGAATTTTTTAATCATTGTTATCTTATCTATGTAATATATGTTTTGATGATTTTCCAACTAATGAAAAATATGTCTAATATGGGATTTTATATAATCCTCTTTGGATTTAATCCAATTGTAAATTGTACTCAATATTTAGGAACCAGTTACCTTTACAATTGCTTACAATTGTTTCCTTTTGACATTGCTGGTGATTCATCTCACTTGAGTTGCCTTTGTTGACAAGCATAACATTTTTTTGTGTGTGTATTTTGATATAGAAATTTTTGTGGGTATGATAGGTTAGGTTGGAACAAAAGAATGTATGGTGCTAAGCATTTTATCTATTTGCAAGAACTAAAGTGTCTTATCTGAAAATATTCAACATTGTGGTTTGTGCATTTGGATGGATAATCTAGATACTATCTTAGACCTAATGTAAATATAGGTCTAAAATGGTAGAAAGGAGAGAAAAAGTCTCCTCGTGAGATTTTGAAGCAATAAAATGTAAAAAGTAAGTTCTATGACAACATCAAGACAATGGTTGCTTCATTTCACTTCACTTCACAGGCTCTTTCATTCCTCGTCTATCCAAATTGCCAAGGCTGACATATTTCTTTAGTTTTGGTGAAGTAAGATTTCTTTATGCTTTTGGATTGGATTTTGAAGAGTTAGTATCTATCACTACTTTATTAGATCAACTTGGTGACACGAGGTACACATGTTGACCTTTTGATCTTGTGCATGTTGTAGCATAGAAAATACCCTATAATTTACAAGTGTATCTTTTTATTGAACCTTTTCTTGTTTGTAATTTGTAAGATTTTCATTTGGTGAATAAAATGAAAGCCAATGATACCATTCATTATTTCTCATATTTTTAGACTTCAAATCATAAATTATTAGTAGAAACCCAAATTCATGGAAATGCAATCAAGACTTCAATGAAAACATAGCCAACCCCCACTCAATCACACCCTCCTAGGCCTCTAGAAACCATTTCCCCAAATGACACAAACACTTGACACCATTAAAACACAATGGTCACACATCACATTCACTTTCCAATGCACATCATAAACCAAGATCTCACAAATGCAACATATGGTCTGATGCACTAATAATGGGTCTTAAAGAATGCAACATTAATTCCAATCATGGTCAATCATCCAACAAACATAAAGTGAATCTATCTCAACAATGCAGAACAATATTATTCTAACTACTAGTAGCAATTACTAATATGATCAAATGATATAAGTGTCCATGAGTATCAATATTTTAACTAATAATTCTCAAGACTTATTTTAATTTCATTTAATTAAAATAATTGCAAACAACATGCAAATGAATACAAATTAAACACAACAATTATTTACACTATTTACACTTATGTAGATTTCATTTATAATCTAAACAATTTTATAAATACTATTAAATATAACTATATAAGCAAGGCTAAAAGCCTATAATATTAGAATGCTATAAATATCTTACACTAGTTAGAATCACAAGATACAAAATCCGAAGCTACAATGAAAGAACTTTGTTCTAAGTTTAGCTTGAGAGGAAAGAAATATAGAAAAACATAACATTCCTATAGATCTAATATCTTCATCAAATCTACCACACTTTTAACCACATGAATATGATAGGATCAGCACAAAATGAATTTGTTGAGAAGGCTTTAGAAGCTACCAACAATGCAAAATGTGAAAGCATAGACAGGGCACATAGACTGATTGGTAGAATGCCTCAAAGAGAGTCATGTGATGGAAAGCAATGATCATAGGATATGCACAAAATGAATTTGTTGAAAAATCTCAAAAGAACCTAGTTTGAAAATATAGAGTTATTGGTTGCGCAACTAATTGTTTTAACAGAGACGAAATGGGTGAGAGGTAGACAGTCACAAAATATTCATATCTCAAAAATGACAAACTGGGTATGACTAATTTTCGGATATGATTTAGATATTCAGGTCATGCACCATATATAAAACAATTAAAAAAACTCAGTACTTAAAATAAAGTTATGGCTAACGCAACAGATTGCTAAAACAGAGACGAAATGGGTGAGAGGTAGACAGTCACAAAATATTCATATCTCAAAAATGAGAAACTAGGTATCACTAATTTTTTGATACGATTTAGGTATTCAAGTTGTACACCATATTTAAAACAATTAGAGAAACCCAGTTTGTAAAAATAAAGTCATGGCTAACACAGTAGACTACTAAAACAGAGACGAAATGGGTGAGTGGTAGATAGTCAAAAAATATTCATATCTCAAAAATGAAAAACTGGGTATGGCTGGTCTTTGGATATGATTTAGATATCTAGGTCGTACACCATATCTCAAAAAATTAAAGAAACCCAGTTTGCAAAAATAAGGTTAGCGCTAACGCAATAGACCGGGTTCAGAAAATGTAGAAGAAAATTCACAAAATATTTCACTAAATCTAATGCAACAATAAATCAGTTTCATATCTCAGTCCATACTTGGAATATTGCTTCAATCACATCTTCACAAATTTCCTAGCTTGCATCCATTTTTCCCCAAGTCTGTTCTTCTAGAAACTATGGTTTATGGTGCCAAAAGAAAAATGAAAACTTCCTGAGAGAGAGAGAGAGATCCCCAAAACATAAAACATATCCTCCATTTGAAATGCACGCTCCTCCTCAAATTATGTCTTGAGATTTCAAAAATAAAGTTGAGCATGCATAACCACCCCCATAATTTCTTCTAGAAGATTCTCTTTTTTTTACTTTCTTACAATTTGCTATTTTTAACCAAACAATAATATTATTGTTTGTTGTAATGGGACCTTATGTCATCTTCGTTCAACAGTTTCCATTGGGATTAAGGCATGCTTAGACCTGTCAATTCAAGTGGAGTTGATGCCTCATACCTGCAACCTACAGCAACCAAAAAATGGTCGAACATATAGATGTATATATACTCATACAATCAAACACACCGTGAAAGGAAATCGCAGCATAGCAGGGTACTCACGCATGAGTAATGCGACACTGTTCCTCTCACAAACACATGTCAAACAAGTAACCACATCATGCATAATAATTAGTATCTGATTGACTAGATAAGAAACATCATTAGATAATCATGTGATGCACATAATAAGATTGATCAACATAATCAATTAAGTCCATAAAGTTGTCATAACATATTCATAACTTAAGTAAATATCAGTGTTGCAACAAAGATTATCAATAAAACATACTAACTGTCATATGAAACAACATGAGGATAATCAGGAATGTCACCAACATGAATGTAGTATCTACCAACATCATATAACATACAACATCAACTGTCTGACATACCCTAAATATTCCTATTATTTTACCTTCACTTTCATGCTCCTTAGCCAGACCACCTGCACATCCAAGGTGAGAATGGAGGGGCACTACACCCACCTTAAAGTGATCGCTCCTGCTTTCCGGTAGTAATCACATTTAAGGTAAGGTTGAAAACACATGAGGGAACAAGAGCTTTCGCAAAGCCCATGCCCCAAAGTGAGACATGCTTACAATTGCCAAATTATTCCCAACAATCACAATAGAAACACATCAATATCATTTGTTAAGAACCATTAATCAACAATATGCATGTATACGAATGATCACGGAGATCAAAACAAACTTCGGTTAGAGAATCTAAGCTAAAATAACAACCAAATCAATATAGAAATAAGGCAACATGTCTTTCAAACAAACTAAGGCTATACTTACGAATTCGGAACCGAGTATAGCCGTGAGGTTATACTTCAGTTATCTCATAACCGAGTGTAACTACAAGGTGAGACAAAAGCATTCCAAAGTGCATAGCAACATATTTAGAGTATTCCAAAGGTTTGTTACAACAATTTCACAACACAATACATGATCACATCATGACCCAAAGTGATTCTACTAGTCAAACGTCAATAAAAAATTATCCCTCTCTTCATATATGGACTAGGTCCATTTTCTTGTTTTCTTGTTTTAGGGATGCACAATCCTTATCAGAAGTGTATATTTGTTGTCATCATCCGTTGACTAATAGAGCCACAAATACAACAGAAGAATGAAATCATGAAAAATGAGAGAGGAGACAAAAGTGACATAGGACCACAACGTGGAAGGATGCCCCCAAATCACCCTCCACAACATTATGCCCCCAAGGCACCACAAACAACAATTGCAACAAGAGAAGTGTACAAGAATAGAGAAACAAATAGAAGGAATGTCACAGCGTACGCGGTCCCCTTGTATCCTTCACCTTACAAGAGTATCAAGGGTCATCCAAGGAGACCTAAACAAACATTTAACACCACACATGAGAACACAACACAACAACATATATATACCAAAGAGGAGGCCAAACTTGCGAGCATCTTGGAGAGTTGCTCCATCAAATGTGGTGGAATGGGTGAGAAATTCATACCTGCAGTCGTGTGGTGCTTGATTCACAAGATTTTGTATGTTTGAAATCTTTTGATGCCTGTGGGGAGGTGAATCATTACCTTTTTCGATAGAATTTGATGACTCGTGTATTGTTCTTTTTCTTTCTTTGTTTAAGCATTCTCCTACATGGATAACTTTTTCAGGGTTATCCTTCTCCATCAAGACGTCAACAATCTTTTTATTAAGTAAAGTACTGCGGTCAAGGAGATTAGAGGAGGATGATGATTTCGTCAGATCTTTGTTAGATGCCAAGGTATCATTTGATGAATAAGTGTTTCTCTCAAAATATGCTTCTACATTTAAACAATAGGAAAAACCAGGATTGTAATGATAACGGGGCCAATTGTCATAAGCTCCCATGAATTCGGCTAATGTTTCATATGTTGAAAAAGTATCTAATGGGACATTTCCTAGTGGATAGTCTATGTCTATCATCTCAGGATATATTGAATTGATTGTTGGACTTGTTGATATTGTGTTAACATTAAGAGTAGGATGATGGTAAGCTTTGGTAGGCTTCAAAGGATAGTATCCAATACTAGCTGAAGAGCTATGTGTAACAACTTCTAAGGGTACTTTGATTCCTTGTTGTTTTATGCCACAACCATTACCTACGTAGTTACAATTTTTGTAAAGGATTTGAAATCCATGACCATAGAGAGACACCATCTATTTATAATAAGGCGAGGCCTCATATGTCTCATATTTTGTAGTGTAAATAAGAGTATTGTCTTTATTTGTTACTAAAGAGACTTTAGGTTCCTTAGTATTTCCAAAGATTTTTTGGATGAGATCGAGGCAACTTTTGATGTTTCAGGGTTAGCAAGTTTATATTACCCCATAAAGCCATGAGTAAAATCTAATGAACCCCAATCGTCACCAAGAAGTGCATTCGATGGTGATTTAGAATCTTGCACAACATTATATGTGGCAAGATGTATTTATGAATCAACTTTTAAGTTATCGAGAGGTTTCTAAATGATAGCTTATTTTTGCACCTCAGCTTGTAAAAAACTTTCCAGATTCGGGTCCACTTCAATGGTTTGAAGTTTATTTGCACAAATAAACTTTATTGATCAATGAAGGGTAGACGAAACTACCCCCATGGCATGAATTCATAGTCTACCAAGAATGATATTATATGAAAGCGCACTCGGCATGATATGGATAAGGGTAGATAGTGTCATAGATCTAGCCTTTACGATTAAAGTTATGGTACCCAGTGATTGTCTACCAATGTTATCAAAGCCACGAATGTTAAGTTTATCTGATTTTATTAAAGATGTGTGAATCTTGATTTTATGTAGCAAATCAATGCCACGAACATTGAGACCCGATCCATTGTCAATCATAGTTCACTTTATCAACTTTTTATTTATTATGACAAGATTACAAGAGGGTCATATTGGTTTTGAACTTCAATTGATGGTAATTCGTGTTGTTGAAACAAAATATCTATTTTTGTTGCATGCATATAGTCTAACAGAGTTGTTACATAATTTGGCTTAACAACAGGTGGTACAATCACCTTTTGTAAAGCTTCTTGGAGCATTATGTGGTATGAAAGAGATGTTTGTATGAGTTCCCATAGAGAGATCTTAGCGGGAGTAGCACAAAGCTGCTTAACAAGGTCATAATCTCGACCAACATTATGAGTAAGACAAGGTGGTTGAGGAAGCATAGGTTGAGAAGTTGGTAAAGTGATCGAAATGTTTGACTGTTGTTTACTTTGTTTATTATTTCATGTATTGTATGTGTGAGCAACCACATTGTAGTTGGGTTGTTGTGACACATTTTGATACACTTTGATTTTGACTTGTGATATGCTTAGCGTAGTTATAAATGTAACGAAGAGGTCGAGAAGAATTCAGAAGATCTCTTATAGTGAGCACCGGTTTCATTTTTTCTTGAGGCACATGCGAGAACGTAGGTGGACAACTATTTTCGGTTTCACAGGGTGTTCTTGAGATCTTGGAACATAAATTGTGTTTACTAATCTTTGAAGGAACGGTGGTTTTGGAGTCGCAGTGGAATATTCCATAGAGATAAATTCATAAAGGGCTTCATCTAGCATATCAGAATCATCACTACTAAATGACTCATCATATGCATGAAAGTTTTGTAAAAAGAGATCAAACATTGTGACATATTCTACTTTATCCAAGGCTTGAAATTCACAATGTCCAATTGTAAAAAGTATGAATTTTGGAATCAAGGATGTGAAATGATGCAAGATTACTATGAAAAATCAAATTTCATGAATGTTTGATGCAACTAATGCATGAGAATTTTTAAAACCCTAATGCAAAATTTTACCAAAATGCAAGCTTTTTGAAGGCCTAAATATGCACCTTTTTCAAAATTATGCAAGATTTTCAAATGAATATTGATAAATATGTAATAAATCAATGCAAGATCTTATTTGAATAGTCAATAAGATGTAAATGCTTGAAGCTACTTGTTCACAAAAATGTTTAGTATGAAAAAGGATAATGACAATAACTAGAATATGAACTAGATCAAACTCTTTTCAATATAACATTCAAGGAAAAGGTTGAGCCAAATCACTACCAAATGAAGGAGAACTTAGCTACTAACCTTGAACTCCTATATATCCTGAAACTGTCTTCAAATCCTGAAACCTTGATCTGTATTTAGTCTTCCTATAGCTCTGTATTTTCTAAATCTCACTCCTGTAACCTGCACATAAGAAGATAAAAGAGGGTTTGGGGGTTATGGTGTTTAGGGGCTTGCCTCGGTCAAATCCCAGAATAGCATTCAAGCTTCCCAACACCATTTGATTAACAGAGAGTGCTTACCCTCATGGGGCATAGGATGAAAACAATGATAATGTGATGATTGAAATGATGAGAAACAAACAATGATATCACCTATGTGATGCGCCCTTAGAATGATGAAGATCCTTCAACTCCTAAGGAAGGATAGATGATAGCTTCATATCTGCAACAACACACAAATATGCTCTATAATCACAATGACTGCTCTTGATGCTCTTTACTTCAAATTTTCAAGTTAGCTATCTCCATCTAGGTTAATATTGAACTCAAAAACACACTTATATATGCTCTCCCCCTTACAATTGACAATTCAAACCAAAAGAGGCAACAAGGAGAAACCTCTAGAGAGGTGTAAGGCCGACATACATTTGAATTTGATCCAACCTAAAGGGAGGGACCTGGGCAGTACCACCTTGGTCCTTCAACCCTGTTTATGTCTAGGATAAGCAAAATCAAGTGGTCCACATTCGAATTCCATCTTGATGTCGGGCAATTCTGCATCGGGAGAAACATTTTGAATATATAATGCAATCAAGGGACCTAGGAGCCAAACAAGGAGGTAAAAAGACATGTGGGCACTTTTTACTCCCTAACAAGTCCAAGGGTCTTATTTGGAAACTTTTCATTCTAGGTCTTATGGGTCTTACCATGGGTTATCCTCTAATTTACTCCTTGATTGGCTACCAAATCTACTAATAAGTTCCCCTTTCTTTTCTTCTAATATGATCAAAAGAGATATCTTTAAAAAATTTCACTAGTTCCTTAGCCTCTAAAAGAAGAGTATCCAACATACATGAGATGTAACTTTGCTTCTTCATATAATTAATAATGATCTCATAATCTCCCTCCACTCTAAGATGCTTCCAATTCTATTTCATAGTTGTCCTGAGGCCCCACAGCATGGCCCTTTCCTAAACCACATTGTACATGAAAGGAAAAAAGAATATAACTTTGCTCATGCTCTTTCTAGGAAGCCTACTCTATTTCTACTTCTACTAGTTCTACTGATTAGAAGATCTCTATTATGGCAGAATAAGTTAAAAATGCATTTTCTACTGATCTCTTAGATGGGGATGTGAGACAAGATTGATTTGTAGTAGCATATGGTCTCATTCTCTATAAAAATAGAATCTTCCTAGTTCTTGAATCCTGAATGAAGGAGAAGATTTTAAGGGGTTTTCATGATGCATCATTAGAAAAACACATAAGATTATACAAGATCTATAGGAAAATTAGGGAAAGGTTTTCATGGAAGGGCCTAAAGAAGGATGTTCTCAATCACTTTATGGAGGGGCTAACTATGTATGCACAATTCTTTTTCATTCCTTCATATTTCAAAGCACATTGGGTGGTAGATTTCCTATTCAAAGATGTTTAGGCCAATGGATTACATAAAAATATCGTTAGTGATAAAGATAGTAGATTTTTTAGATCCTTTTTGTAAGAATTATTTTATTTGGCTGGGATAAAACTCACTCTTTCCACAAGCTATCATCGACAAATAGATGGACAAGTAGAAATAGTGAATAATTAGGTTGAAGGCTACTTGAGAAACTATGATACAACACTACCCACCACATGTCCATCAGTATATCTCCATCCATTGTATTTTATGGTTATGATGCATTAACCTTCACTAATTCAATATTCATAGATATCCCGGTGTCAATAGATAGTGACTTAGTGAAGTATAATTATGACATATTGAGATCACTCAAAGAACACCTCCAACAAGTTCAGAATCAACAAAAAAATATATGCAAATCAAAACTGCATAGATAGGTCATTTAAAGTGGGAGATATGACCTTCCTCTAAGATTGCAAACCTTATATGCAAACCCCCATCAAAATTAGTGGAATTGAAAATCTCAAACAACGCTTCGATTTCCCTTACAAGATCTTGAGAAGAGCTGGTGAAGTTGCATCTGAGTTGAATTACTAGAATATAGTAGGATTCATAATTTTGTCCATGTGTCTCACCTCACGAGATCCCTTGGACAACATATCACACTACTGGTGGATTTTCCACCATTGGATGATGACCCTACCATCATAGAAATCACAAGAGCATCATCCAATATTCAAAAGAGAGTAGACAATAAGGTGGTAGGGAAAATCACACAGGCCCTATTGAATCCCCATGATCACATTTGCACTTATTACATTTATCGAACTTAGCAAGGGAGAGGGATTTCAACTAAATCTTCCACATCAAACATCCTCATAATAAATAGAATCATCAACCTTGGCATAAAGAGAAAGTTTGACCTTAAGTACCTTTGCTATCATTCAAGCCTCTGTGCATGCAACTTGTTGTTCCTTCAGTATGTGAAAATACTCGAGGTAGCAATTGAAGAAAGACAAGTCATGCAAATTTTGGAAATATTGATAGAAATATGAAGAAATATTTCCCCACACATTTACTAATCTAGGATGATGAAAATTCAATTAAAAGAAGGTACAAAACCAAAGAGTAAAAGATCATATGTATTAAACCCTAACATGAAGACAAGAGTCAAAGCAAAGTTGGATGATATGTTGCAACTGATATAATCAATTACATAGAAGATGCTAAATGGATTGGCCCTATGGTTGTGCAACATAAGAAAAAAGTGAGATGAGGATTTGCATTGACTTTAGGGAACTAAATAAGGCTTGTATCCATGATTCCATAGATTTCTTAGTCTTATGGATGTCATTAAAAGCTTTCATTTTATTTCATTTCAATTGAAGGGCTCCTTCACCTTTCCATACACATGTCCCCATGTTCTCTCCATTAGTTTCTCTATAACCATTGCTTTATTTTCTCTTATATTGTCCTTAGTAATATTTGGGCATTATACTCATGGGATCAACCCTGCAATTATAGACTTGGCCCTTTCATATTCAAATTTTGGCCAACTTCTACCTATTCAATTACACAATATTCAATTTGCTAATGTATGAATCCCAACATTTCAAAAAAAACCAAAATATGAATCACCTAAGAAGGTTCGAAGTTTAAAATACACATTGGGTTATGACTTGCACGTGTGACACCATTCAAAAATTGATTTATATTCACTCCTTTGAGCCACCAAGTCTAGGGCCTAAGTGTGAGAATATTCACTATTTTTGTATCCTCATGCTTGGAGACATGTCAATAAATAAAAGTTGATTACATATAAATTCCCATTGTTTATAGCATAGACTGGAATTAGTTTTCAATTTAAAATATCATTAACACTTGTAAGGAGTGGGTTCATGTGCAAGTTGAAACACACACTGTGTATTTCAACCTGCAATTTTCTTCATCAACATTCTACTATGTAAAGTATTTGTTCTTTTAATGTACAAATCCTAACATTTAAGAGAGAAAAATATGAACAACAACAATGATAAGGGTGAAAGAAAGAAGATGAGTATAGATTTCGTGGAAGTGTTCCGCATATGGAAAATTTCGTTTAGAACGAGAGCTCGAGCCTAAACGGGTGCCCATTTAGAAACGGGCACCCGTTATGAAATGGATGCTAGTAAATGGAATGGGTACGTACCCATTTGAAAACAGGTACTCATTTTTGAAAAGTATATATATTTTTTTAAAAATAGGCATGTGGCTTCATTTTAACAGCCATAGGCCGTGAAACAGTAGGAGAGGAGATACCAAGAATGGGTACCCACATCACCTGACCCCACCGCCTACCTCCAAAACCTCCTCACCTCCTCTAGATCGGCTATCAGCTATCCCAAGTTGGTTGCCCATAATTTTCTATTGTTTTTCATTGTTTTTTGTTTTGTTTTTGTTGCTTTTTATTATTTTTCACAATCTTAAATTATAAATGTTAAACCCTAAACTAAAAACACTAAACCCTAATTCATAAACCGTAAACCCTAATTCATAAACACTAAACCCTATTTCATAAACTACCTAGGTCTTATAGAACTTCTAGGGTTTCTTTTATATAAGCTTAACAATAAATCTTTAGCAATGATATTTCAAAATCATTTGAAATTTCTATATAGACCTCAAGAACTACTTATACACTATAGCCATGTTCTTAGTCTTCATGGATTTCAATGTTCATGATGAGTCACATAGTCCTAAAACCATTTGTAAAACTCTTTTCATGAGGGCTTAGAACATACAAACACCTTCTATATATTAAATTTGATGGACACTTGTATAAGAATATAAAATTTAGACAATTGTCATAGGTTAGTCCTATGGGTTAAAGAGTCAGGGAGCTATGAGAATGCCCACATTCATATGACATAAGGTATAATAGAAACTTATCAAGTTTTAAGGATTGTCATACCTACCACTAAGAATGTCAAAGTTACCCTAGGAAAACAACTAACTCATATCACTTCATAATATTTTATCAAGTTTAAGGATTGTCATAACAACCACTAAGAATGTCAAATTTACCCTAGGAAAACAACTAACTCATGTCACTTGATAACCTAGAGGGTTGTTATCTAAGGTCAATTAGGATCACTTAACAAATGTCAAGACCCAAATCATCTAATAGGATTGTCATTAGGATGGGGAACAAAGAAGATAGTCATAACATGATAAGGTAGTTACCAAGGTCCTAACAAAGTTCATTGCACCATAATCTAAATCTTAACACTGCCTCAACATTTATATGACCTAGAAGGACTGTCACATCTAGCAAATCTAATCTCTTGTCCTTGCTATGGACTATTATGCATGATCATCCAAAGTGGTTGTAACTAGAAGAACAGGACCATAGGACTACCACAATAAGGATATAGTTGTGTTGCTCACAACAAGAGAGGACAATCATCCAAAACTAAGAAGAGAAGAAAATTAACAATTAAGAGACTATCATTAACGGTTGTCATGAGCATGTTAATGGACAATTAGTTTTCATATTAGTCATAACACTATCCTATTATTTACACAAAAGAAGATATAGCAATGAGAGGATAGTCATTGGAAAACCTATCTCAGTCCTAGAGTCAAGCACAGTCCCATCACACCACTAGATCTACCCCTTCCAAGGGACAAGCATTTCAACCATACAATCGAAAGAAAATGATATGTATCCTACAAACACAATCATTTGGTCATGTTGTAATCCTCTCTCCAAACTATGCAGGATCAGAATGGTGTTTGGATGACCTCCACTTGGTGTCTGGTAGGTGAAATCAGCAGGTGAGACTACTCCTTAGACAGTGCAAGACGACTGAACGGATCTCACCCATTCATTTTATTCCTTGTTTTTCTCACTCTTTCACCATTTCTTCACATGCGTTGTTCTCCTTCCAGCTATTTTTTTGGTGGGTACTCTCCTGAGGTGCCAAAATGGCTAGAAATGTTGTCTCGTGCCATAAAAAAATCACGCTAGAAAATTTTCTAAACTCGTCGGTTGTTCTCACGCCGGGGAAAATACCGTGTCAGAAAAATAAATATAGGGAATGTAATTTTTTGGTATGTGTTTTGGAACACAAAAGAGAGTGATATATTTTGCAAAGCCCCATTAAGAATGTTTTGGGAATTTTGTACTGCAGTATTGTATTGGTACATTCTCCTTATTAAAAACTCCCTTAATATTATCACCTAAAATTTTGAATTTGGATTAGTTACTTTCCACCTACATTAAATGTTATCAATAACTATGTAATAGAACTAATAGCATTTAAAATCATTTTAGACGTGCAAATGATGATTAATTATCACCTTTGCAATTAGAAGTGTTTATGTTGACACTAGAGTTTGCAACACTCATAGCCTTATAGCAACTAAAAAGGTTTCACAAAACAAAGAGAACTAGAGACAACTAAAATCATTATCATAAATAAAACATAAATTAAAATAAAGTAAAAACATTAATATATCATCACCATGAATGGTCATGTCCTTTGTGAGAACTCCAATTCCTTTTGAGAGATGAGTATCACAATTCATTGAAGTCTTGATTGTATTTCCATGAATTTGGGTTTCTACTAATAATTTATGATTCGAAGTCTAAAAATATGAGAAATAATGAATTGTATCATTGGCTTTCATTTTATTCACCAAATGAAAATCTTACAAATTACAAACAAGAAAAGGTTCAATAAAAGATACACTTGCAAATTATAGGGTATTTTCTATGCTACAGCACGCACAAAACCAAAAGGTCAACATGTATACCTCGTGTCACCAAGTTGATCTAATAAAGTAGTGATAGATACTAACTCTTCGAAATCCAATCCAAAAGCATAAAGAAATCTTGCTTCACCAAAACTAAAGAAATACGTCAGCCTTGGCAATTCAGATAAAGACAAGAGGAATGAAAGAGCCTCTAAAGTGAAGTGAAATGAAGCAACCATTGCCTTGAAGTTGTCATAGAACTTAGTTTTTACATTTTATTGCTTCACAATTTCCCGAGGAGACTTTTTCTCTCCTTTCTATCATTTTAGACCTATATTTACATGGGTCTAAGATAGTGTCTAGATTATCAATCCAAATGCACAAACCACAATGTTGAATATTTTCAGATAAGACACTCTAGTTCTTGCAAATAGATAAAATGCTTATCACCATACATTCTTGTGTTCCAACCTAACCTATTATACCTACAAAAATCTCTATATCAAAAAATACACAAAAAAAAAATGTTATGCTAGTCAACAAAGGCAACTCAAGTGAGATGAATCACGAGCAATATCAAAGGGAAACAATTGTAAGCAATTGTAAAGGTGACTGGTTCCTAAATATTGATACAATTTACACTTGGATTGAATCCAAAGGGGATTATATAAAATCAAATATTAGACATAATTTTCATTAGTTGGAAAATCATCAAAACATGTATTACATAGATAATGTAACAATGATTAAAAAAAATCCAATCAATCCATGTGAGCTTCAACAAATTGGCTCAAAACTTTTACTGAAATTTTAAATTTAAAGGAAGTTTATACATAATGTTTACTGATTGGGCTATTGATTTGGGACAAAGATTACCAAAACAATCCCTATTTAGGGATGAAGAGACCCTAAACTTTCCCGTGGCCAGAACCCATATTGAAGTTGTAGGTTAAGATTCTTTAAGAACTGAATTGAGCATAGAGTGGTATGCCATCTACTTAATATTTTGAAAATGTAGGCTTAGGGCTCAAATGCTAACCCGTGCTTATAATGACACCCAAATCCAAAGGTTGGGGTTAAATTCTCCAGCAAGGGATCCAACCAACTTAGGGCTCAAACACAAACCCACTAACTGTGTCAACCATCGTCTCGGAAAACAAACAAAAGAAAACACAAACACAGCTGCAAAGCAAACAGTAGACAGAACTACAATGTTCTATATGATATGAATATTTGCCAGGATAAATTTTTGAACCTTGGTAGCAATGTGCTAGATGATTAAAACTTTAACAGTCACAATTACGTAATTGGCTATTTATAAAATATGGGTGATAATAACACCCATCTGACATTGTCATATACAGAAGATGGCTCTAAGAAGTCCACCAAAATTCCTGCAGTCCTAGACTACATACAAAACAAGCACCGTGTTAATACATGTTGCATGCATTGCAGTCAAAATTGAATACCTTCATCTTTCATGATCCAAATATTACCTGTGATAGAGAGACCAACAACATAACCAAATCATACAACACAGGGACCTCCAGAGGTTCATCCAAGTTGGCTATCAATATCAACTACTGAAAATCTGATTCAGTCACAGTAAAATATACTTGATAGGAACATTGTTGTAATGTGGGTGTGCGATGCATATACAAAAACGAGGAAAGGCAAAGAACCCACGTCTCCAACCTCCCTTCCATGGAGGGTCAGAAAATTTAGTGCAAGTGACCACATTTTTAGCTAGTCTTAAAATATAGAAATTTAAGCAAATTTTCTGACAAAACAAAACCTGATTTAACAAGATTGAAATGACGGACGCATGAGTTTGAGATTGAGACATATTCCACCGCATGAGCGTGAAGGTCATTTGTTGAAGGCATTGCTCTCATTAAAGGGCAACGAAGGAATAGGAGCAGCGTGGGGCCGTGGATATGTTGTGTTTCAAAACCGTAACGCCATCGATCTGCAGCCTCCATTTCTGCTACGACATTCGCGGCCATTCTGTTTGTTGCAGATGATGGCGAAACACTTTCAAAACACTGACATATCCACCGCACTCCGCGCTTGTAAAAATGTTTGGCCCTGCAATAGGTATAACATCAAGTTTGCAACGATAGCTTTTCCCTCTGCCATCAAAACCTAACCCTAATGCTACCGTCCCCTCCTTCCTCTTTTCCACTCGCTCATCACGCACAAAACCTAACCCTAACCTCCACATATATATATACACACGTGGACACACTTAATAAATTTGTATTTTTTTATTTGTTTTGGTTTTCTATGCGATATATGTATACATATAATATAATTAATATTGTATCATACATCTACATACATTTTTGTTGTGTATTTGTTTATTTTTCTGTTTGTTGTTTTCTTTTCTTTTTGTAGGGTGCACTCCTCTCACACACATATGTATATCTATATATATTTATGTATTGGTTCTTTATAGACTTAATACTTATATTAATAAATACTAGTATAGGTGTGTATTTTTAGTTTCTGCCAAAGACACTATAGGCGAGGCCTGTTCCTAACTAGGTATTAATAATTCTTGAGAACTAAATATATTTTTCTATTTAAAAAATATTTACCTATTGCTATTGTATAGATGCAAATATTTTAACAAAACATATTTGAAAAATTATTTTTATTCAATCTAATTGGCAGAAAACTTTCACCCGATAAGAGCAATTATTGCGGATCATCAACGTTTAAATTATAAAGTTTTGTATGAATACTGGAAATAATTTCATGCATTGCTTTCATTTTCTCAAAAATTGTGCAAATATAACATATGCGTTAAACTCCTTAGGCAACCATTCTTCATATTTTTTTATGTTCTTGATACCCAAACATTGCAGAATCTAAGGCCATGACTATTTTCAAATGAATTTGTTTTGTTTATAGGCTGCTATTCCACTTGAAGTTGTGCAAATATTGTTGGCAAAAAAGTCAGCGTGCCCCTTCGGGATTCGTGACATGGCTTAACCACCTCCCGTTGGTCTTTATCTGGGATGGTAGCGGTTTCCTAAGAGGTGCGCCTTTTGGGAGAAATGGCCAGCTCAACTCCCTACAAGTGGTATCAGAGCCGGGTCACGGGTTTGAATCCCCTCGGGTAACGCTGAGGGGGGGATTGTTGAAAATAGTCAGCATCCCCCTTCGAGATTCGTGACAGCTCAACTCCCTACAAACGTGAATATAACATTCTTCAGAAATGATGCAAGCTAGAAGGGGCTCTAACTTGTTTTTAATGCAATAAAGTTAGGTCTGAAATGAAAAAACCCATGGAGCTTGACCAAATAAGAGGAAAAAAGTATGCTCATATCTGTCATTACGTTATCTACCATCTTTTCAGATAATGCATTTAGGGCATATGTTTATCAGGCTTCATGCCTATAATACTTATTTTTTCTTCTATTTTACTTAATGGAATTCTAATTCTAGCTATTCTTCCATGCATAGAAGGATTTTCCTTTCATGTTTCCTTTAGATTCTAATGGGATGAGAATATTATTTTTTGGCCTCTGCCTATGTTTCTACCAAACTTTGTATGTATCATATTGTTTTCTGGAAACACATTTCTTATTGGTGTTTATTCCATTTCTAAAGTTTTTTCTGGATGTTTTCTCTAGCTCTGAGATGAGCTAAAAGGAACTATTACCATTAACAAACCTGATAATATACACATCATTTTGTTTTATGGATATCTTTATATTTTTTTAATTTTCTCCGACACTCAATAGTAATTCAAGTTGGCTTTTTGCTATTCTTGTTGAATGCAAAAATCTAGTAAGCCAAGCTAGCAACTCTATTTGCATAAATGGTCTATATTTTGAAGCTATTTTATCATTCTACTATTTCTTTTAGAGGCATTTTTAAAAAGATCGTGAAATTTCTATTAGTTAAATCTAAGCCAAGTATTTTTTGACGTTTATTTAAAAATTTACCCTAACGTAACTATTGTTAATATGTCCATAAAATGTAAAACCTTTTAAAATTTATTTAAAATCAGGTTTTTCTTTTACCCTAACCTATAATGCACAATCTAAATAGCTAATATTTTCACATTTACTTTAAACTTAAGTTTTACCCTAACCTATAATGCACAAACTGAATAGCTAATTTATTCAAATTTCTTTTCGAGTTACATCTTTAAACCTAGTAACATAAATATGGTTGAATTATGAATAAAATGCAAAATCGAAACCACTATCTATTTCACATTTACTTTAAAATTTTACCCTAAGGCCCATATTTCTAAATTGCCAATAAAATGAACAAATTGTAGAGATGATATTTTAACATTTACCTTTAAATTTTTGTTCTAAATTTTTATCTTCCAAGTAAATATTATTAAATTATCCATAAAATGCAAAATCTAAACCACTATGTATTTCTCATTTACTTTAAAATTTTACCTTACTATAAATATTCCCAGATTTTCATCAATAAAATTTTACCCAAATATAAATATTTCAAAAATTTCAATAAAATACACAAACTAAATAGATAATCTTTTCACATTTACTTTTAATTATAATTTTAATCCCAAAAAATAAATTTAATTAAATTATTAACAAAATGCAGAACCTAAACCACTGTTTTTTTAATTATCTATAAAATGTACAACCTGAACATCTGATCTTTAAGCTTTACTTTAAAATTACAATTTTAACCCTAACATAAAAACACATTAAACTTTTTTCATATTTTCTTTTTCATCTTACCCTAACACAAATATTGTTAAATTAACCATAAAATGCACAATCTAAACATATTTATTTAAAAATTTCCAAAACTACAATTTGAGTCATTTTGTGAAAATTATGGTATTAAGGTGCAAAGAACAGTTCCTTATACTCTTCAACAAAATGGGGGGATGAACAAATGAATAGAACTATTTTAGAAATGGGGTTTGGTTGTTTCTTGTGCTGCATATATTGTGAATAGAATTCCCACTAAAGCCCTCCCAAATATCACCCCTGAAGAAGCTTGGAGTGGTAGAAAGCCCCACATTAGGTATTTTAAAGTATATGGATGCATTGCTTGGGCACACGTTCCTGATGAAAAGAGGAAAAAGTTAGAACCAAAGAGTCATAAGTGTTTGTTTGTGGGTTATAGTGAAGAATCAAAGGCTTATAGGTTATATGATTTGACAACAAGAAAGGTCTTTGTTAGTAGAGATGTAAAGTTTGATGAGCTTTCGCAACTTATTCCCACTTCCTCTCACTCTACAATAGCAAATGTTTCTAAGTTTTCAGATATTTTAGAAAGAAATGAAGCCAATATTGATGAGGATGAAGTGAGCACTACTGATGATGATAATACTATTGAAAATGAAACTACTAATGCTTGTAATCAGCCATTTTTTGCAGGTAGTGATGATGAAGAAGGTGACATTTCAGCTAGACAAAAGACAAGGAGTGTTGAAGAAATATATAGACAAGGCTCAAAGATCCAAGGAGGGAATGGTAGTGCTCTCAGGGCCAAAGTATTACAAGTAAATGACCCAATCTCATATGAGCAAGCTAGATGAAAGAAAGAATGGGAGAAATCCATAAAAGAGGAATATGATGCATTGATAGAGAATAACACTTGGGAACTTGTACCCCGTCCCCAAGGTAAGAATGTTATTGGTTGCAAATGGGTTTACAAAACAAAATTTAAATCAGATGGTGCTATAGAAAAGTTCAAGGCTAGATTGGTTGCTAAGGGGATCAATCAAAAAGAGGGTGTTGATTATGAAGAAACATTTTCTCCTGTCATTAAAGTGAATATAGTTAGAATTATTCTTTCTTTGGCTACAATTCTTGGGTGACATATTCATCAAATGGATGTCAAAAAAACTTTCTTAAATGGAGATTTATATGAAGAAATATATATGGATCAACCACCAGGTTTTGTAGATCAGCAACATCCTAATCTTGTTTGCAGATTATAGAAGTCACTTAATAGTCTTAAACAAGCGCCACGAGCATGGAACGAGAAGATTGACAGGTATTTTCAGCTTCATGTATTTAAGAGATGTAAGTCAGATCCAAATCTTTATGTGAAAAAAGTTCAAGATGATATTCTTCTTGTTGCAATTTATGTAGATGATTTACTCATTGCTGGACCGAATATTGCATTAATCAATGATTTAAAAATAGATCTTAAGAGGACATTTCATATGAGTGATTTGGGTGAACTAAACTATTTTCTTGGATTACAAGTTTGTAGATTACATGATGGATTGTTCATCTCACACTCAAAATATGCTTTGGACCTTTTAGAAAAGTTTAACATGCTTGAATGCAAGCCAGCATCTACCTCATTTCAATTCGGAGTCAAGCTTACTAAAGAATGTACTTCCAAGAGTGTAGATGCCACTTTATATAGATAGCTTGTTGGTAGCTTGGTTTATGTAACTCATACTAGACCAGATATTTATTTTGCAGTCAATCTAGTATCTAGATTTATGCAGGCACCTAAACAAAGTCATTGGTTGGCTGCTAAGAGAATTTTACGATACATCCATGGAACCATACACTTTGGAATCTACTATGGCTATAAGTTTTCAATTTCTTTGGTTGGATTTACCAACTCAGATTGGGGTGGTGATATAGATGATCAAAAATCTACTGGTGGTTATGTTTTCAATCTTGGATCAGGCCCTATTACATGGAGCAGCAAAAAAACAAACAACTACATCATTACCTTCATGTGTAGCAGAATATAGAGAAGCAAAAGAAGCAGGCAAGGAAGTAGTTTGGATTCGGAATCTTCTATTTGAGATTGGTTTTCTATAAAGTTCAGCCGGCACTGTGTATTGTGACAATCAAAGTACCATACAAGTTGCCAACAATCCAGTTTTTCATGCTAAAACAAAGCATATTGAGATTGATGTTCACTACATTCAGGATCTTGTTTAAGCATCTATTGTCAATCTTCAATTTTGTCCAAGTGAAGAACAAGTAGCTGATATATTCACTAAGAGTATGATTGAAGCCAAATTCTTAAAATTAAGAGGAATGTTTGGTATGTTAGAGGTGAACATTAAGGGGGGATAGTAGTATAATGTTCCCCTCCTTTGTATTTGCCCTCTCCTTTGTATTCTCTTTGTACTATTCTAGCCAATCTTAAGGGGGGATGTTAGGGATAGTTAAGATTGTCTAGAAAAGGACAAAATATTTCTAGAAGTCTTCCAAAAAATATTCCAGGTTATCTAGAAAGGAAGAAGCTTCCATCTTTTTTAGAAAAGAACTTTCCAAGGAGAAGCTTCCAACTGTTCTAGAAAGGAACATTGTAGGATTTTAGAGTTATCTAGAAAGCCAGAAGCTTCCAGGCTCCAAAGCTTCTGTAGCTATATATATGTGATTAGAGACAGTTGCTGGATATAGCATTTTAGATGTAATGCAAGCTAGATAAATATATTTCTAAGTTATCTAACTCTGTTTTGCCCTATTTTCTCTTAGTCTATTATTGTTGTTCTATTTTTTATTGTCTTGGGGCTGTTTTTTACATGGAAATCTAGAATTTATTTATTGCTAGAAGAGAATGGTATCAAGGAATATGTCACCACTATTGTACCTATACCTATAGATGCAACACAGCGCTTAGCATATAAGAAGGAAGATGCCAAGGCGAGGAGGATGATTCTTAATGGTGTTAAGGATCATATTCTTTCGCATATTGTAGAGTTATATACAGAGAAGACAATGTGGGACGCCATTCTAAATCTGTACCAGAATGCTACCATTAACCGGAAGCTGATTCTCAGAGAAAAGTTAAGGAATACCCCGATGAACAAGGGAGAAGATGTTACAAGTTACCTCGCTAGGCTTAGACTTGTTAAGGATGAGTTGACAGCTATTGGAGATAAACCAAATGATGACAAGCTAGTATGAATAGCCCTGAATGGGTTTACTAAGCACTGGGATGTCTTTGTTCAAGTTATTAATGGATGAGACACCTTACCGAGTTGGGATCGACTATGGAGTGACTTCACTTAGGAGAAGCTTAGACTAAGTCTTGTTAGTGGAACTAGCAGCAATAGTTAGAAAAGTGATTTGGAATAGGAAAACGTTACCCTAGCAGGAAAAGCGAAAGCGAAGAAAGGGTCTGGCAAAGAATCAAATCCAAAAAGTGAGAAGAAGAAGGACTTATCTAAGATCAAATGCTATGGCTGTCACGAGTTTGGCCACTATGTTAGTGATTGCCCACAAAGGAAGAAAAATGAAAAGAAAGGGAAGAAGCAGACGGCAACTTCAGCAAATGTAGATGAGCTTTCTAGTAGAATGGAGGATGAGTTTGCACTCATAGCTTGCCTAACTAGCTCAACCTCACAGGGTGTTTGGTATATAGACAGTGGGGCATCATTTCATATGACAGGAGTTAGGGAGTACTTCTCCAGCTACAAGGAGGAGAAAATCAAATTCCAGATTCAGATGGGGAACTAGTCCAATTGCAATCCAGTTGGGAGAAGGACTATTCTATTTCAGAGGGAGAATGGCAAGCCTGTTTCCATTCATGATGTGTTAAATGTGCCAGGCTTGGGCATGAATCTAATTTCCATATCTATCCTTCAGGATAAAGGCTACAATGTACTCTTTAGAGGGGCGCATGTGTTAATCAAGCATAAGGATTGGAAATCACCCATAGCTATTGGAGTTAGGAGCGGCCGACTTTATAGGTTGCAATTTGATACTCCTAATGCACTAGTGAGTAGCAGTAATCCTAGAGATCAAGAAGAGCTATGGCATAGGAGGATGGGCCATATACATCATAGAGCATTTAAATTGCTTCATGAGATAGTGACAAGTGTTCCAGAGGTGAGCACAGAGCATGATGATGTATGTCAGGGATGTGTGTTGGGGAAGTTTGCGAAAGCAGCTTTTCCAAGGAGTGACACCAGATCCAAGGGGGTTCTTGATCTAGTAAATTTAGATATATGTGGACCAATGTCAATGAAGTCTCTCAGAGGATACGAGTACTCTGTTACTTTTAATGATGATTTCTCCAGGAAGACCTAAATATACTTCTTGAAGACCAAGGATGAGGTCTTCAGTCACTTCCAGGAGTTCAAAGCTCTTGTGGAGAATTTGACAGGTAGGAAGGCAAAGGTTCTTCGGTCAGACAATGGAGGTGAGTACAAAGGGAAAGAGTTCCAGGAGTTCTGTACCAGGGAAGGAATCAAGAGAGAGTGGATTGTTCCTTACAACCCACAGTAGAATGGGGTTGCTGAGAGGAAGAATTATTCTCTATCGGAGGTAGCAAGGGCTATGTTGTATGACCAAGATATGCCATGTTACTTATGGGCAGAGGCATGCAGTACAGCAGTATACATATAGAACAGGGTTCCACATAAGGTATTAGGCAAGATGACACCAGAGGAGGCATTCTCAAGGAAGAAGCCAGATGTCAGTCACTTCAGGATATTTGGGAGTTTGGCATTTTGTCACATTCCAGGGCCTACACATTCCAAGTTAGATCAGATTGCAGAGAGAGGGTACTTTGTGGGGTACAGTGAGACCTCAAAGGCATATCAATTATTTATTCTACAGACCAGGAGGATTATAGTTAGGCGTGATGTCAAATTCATGGAGGACAAGGCATATAGGAGGTCCAGAGATTTGCCAGCAGATGATCAGAATGAGCAGCCAAAAGAAGCTCAAAGGATTGTTCAACCAAAATAGGGGCAGCGAAGCACCAGTACATTTACTAGTACAAGCACAGGCTTAAGTGTTGAGAGTTCGCAGAGTATGGAGCAACAGATACAACAAATCTAAGAGATGCATCAAGAAGATATGGAGTTTGATATTTCATCCTCTATAGTTGACAGGAGGAACCATGAGGTTTAATAGACACATAAGGATACTCAAGAGTTTGTGGGAGCTCCTAGGATGAGTAGTAGACAGCAGAAACAACCAGCCAGGTATAATGACTGTGGCATTGGTTATTAAGTTGGTAGATAACGAGCCTTCTAACTATCAGGAGACTATACAGTAACAGGTGTGGCAAGATGTGATGGTTGAGGAATATACCTCAATAGTGCAGAATGATGTGTGGGAGGTTGTACCTAGACTGACAGATAGGGCAGTGGTTGGATCACATTGGATCTATAAGATTAAGCACGGTGCAGATGGTAGCATCAAGAAATACAAGACAAGGTTCGTGGCCAAGGGGTTCTCTCAGAAGGAGGGAATAGACTATGAGAAGACATTCACTCCAGTGGCCAGGTATACTTCTATACGAGCCGTAATCTCACTTGCAGCACATATGGGATGGCAGATCCATCAAATGGATGTCAAGACGGCATTTCTTAATGGTGAATTGGTAGAGGAGGTATACATAGAACAACTAGAGGGATTTGTAACACACAGCAGTGAAACCCACGTGTGCAAATTGAAGAGAGCTTTGTATGGACTAAAGTAGGCTCCCAGGGCATGGTATGAGCGCATTGATAGATACTGCATTGCAATCTTGAAGAGGTTTGAGATGCAGGATTGCAGAGCCATGTCTACACCTATGATCACGAATTGGAAGAAGGTAGACTCATCCAAGGAAAAGGATGTAGACCCCACCTTATACAAGAAATTGATTGGATCTCTCATGTATTTGGTCAACACTAGGCCAGATATATCCTTTGCAGTAAACTCTCTTAGTCAATTTATGGTTGAGCTGAAGAGAGTGCATTGGACAGGGGTAAAGCATGTGTTGCAGTATTTGTGTGGTAAAATTAAGTATGGGATCAGATATGCTCGAGGTGATGGTATCAGATTGATAGGCGATACTGATGCAGATTGGGCAAGTAGTACAGTGGATAGGAAAAGCACTTCAGGGTGCTGCTTTAGTTTGGGATCAGGAGTTGTCTCTTGGTACAGCAGGAATCAAAACTTTGTGGCTCTAAGTTCTACAGAAGCAGAATACATATCAGCTAGCATGGCAACATGTGAGGCTATATGGCTTCAGAAGTTGTTGGTAGCCTTGTTTGGTCAGAGGGTTGAGACTATGGTGATACACTGTGACAATCAAAGTTGCATCAAATTATTTGAGAATCCAGTGTTTCATGATAGGTCTAAGCATATAGACATTAGGTATCATTTCATCAAGGATTATGTACAGTGGAGGATTGTTCACTACAGATCAGCAGGTAGCAGGCATTTTGACAAAGGCATTAGGGAAGACGAAATTCACCTTCTTCAGAGATAAGTTGGGTGTTATGCAGAACACCTTCCTCGCTAAGAGGGAGTGTTAATTTTAAAGTAGCTCAGACAGGTGTTCTAGTCTCAGGTGGTGATTACAAGGCTAGAAACACAACTGGAATTTAATTATCTCCATACCTAGAAAATTGATTTCTCTAGAGACTTCTAGACATTAGGGTTTGTTAGAGTCTAATTAATCTTAGCCATTGATTGAGATTAAATCATGGCCATTGGTTTTCAATGAGAAAATTATAAAAGAGGATCAATGGGCATTTGAAGAGCACAGATCTGAAAAATATTTAAAGTGATAGCAAATGAATAAATTTGCAATAATAGAAAATAGATTTGCAATGAGAGCAAGGGCACAGTGATAGCGTTGGAGACAGCAACAGTGGAATTTTTGAAGGAGAAATTGGGAGAAGAATTTTCAGAGGAGAATATTGCTAGAGCTCTGCCAGTAAGAGGCAAGCAGTTTATGTATCTCTTGATTTGTTGAAAATTAATAAAATTCCTCATCTCCAGTACTGGTTTTCCCTTCGAGGTTTTTCTAGGGACAATTTGTCCAAAATATTGTGTTCATTATTTTACATATTTTATTTTTCTATCTCCATGATTATTTGTGAAGTTGCAACTGTATTATTTTTCAATATTTGCTCTAAATTAATTTTTGGAGGTCAAATAATCTATATAAGATAGGAGATTAATCATCAATAGCTACAATAGAATTTTCACAGAATTGTCCATAGAAATACGAGATTTGAATGACAATTTTTATATTTGCATTTACTTTTTAGTAAAGTTGTGCCCCTAACATGTAATTTGGATTTGTTTCAGGAGTAACCGACATGGCTTTGTGATAGCCCTCGCAAGGTGAATTCGATAGCTGTATGAGGCACATTGGGATGGGAACTCCTGTAGAAGGTCCAGTCCTTGCAAATCCTCCTGCACTGTTTTTTATTGTTTGATTCTAGAATATATTTTAATAATACATTCTCATTTTACACTTGATTGTGCGGTCTGTAAAAGAATTTATAATGCATATATTCAAACTAAGATTACCCTATGCAGTGCCTATGGTTATGGCAGAAATCTAACATTAAATGTAGAATCCAAGTTTTTCAATTTTTAGTATTCAATGCAAATATTACAACACTGTCAACTCTAACTTAAACCCAAAAATTAACAAATTTCAAAATTATTATAAAGTTATTATATTATCAACATTGTTGCTAAAACTAAGCAAACACAACAAATTAAAACACAACTATTTATGAACATTTTGGCAGAAACTTCGCTACTTTGCAACTCTTGTTATTAGATTTGTTTTATTTTTGTGTTATATAGTACTTATAATTTAATTGATATTATATTATATCAATATTGTAAGTTTGTGATATTGTATTATATATCCACATATACATTTTTGTTGTGTAATTGATTATTTTTGTGTTTGTTGTTTTCTTTTTCTTTTGTAGGGGGCACTCCTATATATATATATATATATATATATATATATATATATATATATATATATATATATATATATATATATATATATATATATATGCTTTCGTACATGTATAGACTTAATACTTATATTAATACATATTAGTATAGGTGTGTGTATTTTTAGATTTGTTTTGTTTTATGTGTTGTATATGTATGTACTTATAATAATATAATTGATATTGTATTATATATCATTTGATTTATTTTTGTTGTTATATCTAGGTTTATATGTGTGGGGGCATTTTTTGTCTACGCCTGATTAAAATTTTTGTTCTTATTTCATGGGGTTCTCCTTTTTATAGGTTTGGTTTTACCTAATGCAATAGATAGGGGTCTTATCTTTTTGTTGAAGCCAATCAAAATATATATTGCCCACCCCGGCTGCTAGTATAGTTGTTGTCTATCGCTCACTGTACTGCCTTTTGGTATGTATCACCCCCTTCCCCCAGAACTCTAGATTCCAAAGATCCACCAGATAAGAAACTCCATTCTACACTGCTGCTGAGTCGTCAGACTCCTCCCCCAATTCTGGTTGTGGATTGCATCAGGGAAATTCTACCTGAGCTAGGCAGATAGATAGACTCCTTTCATGCTGCTAAGAAAGAGCAGGGAACAAAATTATTAGACCCATATATAGTAGTAGGGTAGCATTCCAGGTACTTAAAGTCCACCCACTACCAACCAACATACATCATCTGGCTGGGTCTTGCCGGTATCAACAACTGGATCGATCCCATGGAAACGGGAACAGCAACTCGCTATGGCTCTTAGTCCAAATAATGTCTACCCCTATTCATCCATATCCATACACGGTTGCACACGACAAGATGGGAACACAGTCCTAGACTGAAGTGAATAGATCAGATCGAGAGGTCATTCTATCCCTTGTCCCCAATGGGAAGAAGATGGGTAATCCGTTTACAATGTTACTCTGATCTGACCCAGTTGGCAAGCAATCCCAATCCGCTTTCGGCAAAGGAAGGAGATAGCACTTTGTTTGCTTCTCCACCAAGCATGGGAGTCTGGGGATCGCTGTAGGTTGGTGGCCACTCAAGGAAACTCTGATTCGATCTGCTAGCTGGGAGGCACCTACCTCATCCCAATCGCAAGGAGAGGTTCACCATGATCTTTCTAGGTAAGGAACGGAGACAGTGCCTGGGTGAGGCATTCATGCACTCAACCTCTCCGCTGTGAGATTGAGGCCTATCTACAATATGAGAGATCGAGGGCTTCCTCGACTTCCTAAAGTCAATCAAGTTCCCCGACCGGCTGAGTACCCCTAGAGCCCTCTCCCGATCGCCCTATCTATAGCTATTATAGAGAGGTGGGGGGTGCCCCCTACTATGGATAGGGTTGATAGTTGCCCTCACTGACCCCCCTACTATGGATAGGCTACCTCCACCTCTGCCTCTAAAGAAGTAGGGTAGGGGTAGGGGGTGGGGGGTCGAGTGATGAGAATTGGATTGTTCTGTCAAGAATTGGCTCCATACGCCCAACTCTTCGTGCCTTCCTATCTCCATACTTTTGCAGCTCTTCATCTTACCAGATTTGCAAAAGACTCATGTGATAGACTCTCATCATTAGAGAAGTTGATCCAGAATCCATATTCCACTTCGTTTCGCATCCTTTGTAGAGTAGATCGTTCAGCACTTGCGGCACGAACCAATTTTTTACCCATCGACCCTAGTATCATAGGCTACCGAATGGTCGTCCCCTAGTTACTAGACCATCCTGCTATGATAATTCCATAAACACCTATGTCCAGATCTGATGATACCATACCATAATCAAAAGGTACAACGGCTCGAGCAACCGAACTGGGTATAGATGTCACCACTGGAGCTAGTCTAGAGAGAGATAAATTGGCACTACTTGGTGGAATAGGTTCTTCTATAGCTAATTTTAAACCTTCTGCTAGAGGTTTTAAGAATCTGAATGATCCAACTACATTGGGACCCTTTTGACGTTGCACGAAAGCAATTACTTTACGTTTGGCTGACACTGAGAAGGCTACTCCTGGTGGAAGTGGTATGATCATTCCAGGTATTTCTGCTAGAATAGCAATGTACGTTTCTGATTTCCTAATCACTAAGGGGTGATCATGCACGAAACAATGTCGACCCAAAGAATGGGACCTATTCTTGAGGGGAAAGGTGATTTCTAAAAGTCAACCTGCCCCCCACCGCTATAGATGCAGGTGGGCTATAGCGGGCTTAGCCAAATTATTTCGGCTCTTTGAGGTCGGGCCGACCACTATGGATAGGGCATCGATCCCTCTCCTTCCTCCCACCCATGTTAAGAGAGAGGTTGGTGATTTGAGTGCCCCCATGGATCCAAATGTCGGCCCCATGCTTTTGAACCAGCATGGGGAAAGCCCCAACTAAACTATAATTGGGGTGGGTGGGAGGAGGAGAGGTATAAGGCTTAATCGACCCCTACAAGCACTATATATCATGGGTTGGACCCGGTCATTTTTATTGCTGGCCGAGGAAGCTGCCCCCCTGATGAAAAATGGGGTGGGTGGGAGGGCTACCGAGAAACCATTATAGCAAGGGAGGTTAAGTCCGATGCACCATAGGGGGGAGATATAGGGTGGGAGGCTATGCGGGTGGGTGGGAAACAGCCCCTACGGGAATATATATTATTATGGGAGGATGCCTATGTAGGTGGGTGGGAAACAATAGTTGGGTGGGAGGCCATAGCCCCCCACAATAATCAGGTGTGGGTGGGAGGCCCAGGGGGGCCCTTACTTCCCACCCACCCGGGTGGCCGGTTAAATTGTTAGCAAACCCCATAATCTTTACTTCATTCAGAAGAGTGTCTCACCTCGACCGAAAAGATGCCTCCCACCCCCTCCCTATAGCCTATGCCCCCCACCCATCCCCTGACACCGGAAGGGTGGGGAGCTCGAGGGTTTCCCGACAAACCCTCAGCATAGGGGTGGGTGGGAGGAGATAGTTGGGGGGTAGATTAATATAAGGTGGGTGGTTAAGTTGTTGCCAAACCCCTGGGAGGTTCCGACGATTCTATATGTAACATGCCAACTACCCCCCACCCACCCGTATAACCCCCCACCCATCCCCACACACGGCGTATAATTGATTGGGTTTACCAAGTTTATCCAGCATCGGAGTCAGATTGAGAGCCCTGGTCCTCTTCAGTCTAGGTATAGATCTATAAAGGGCCTGTAGGGGCAGAGGTAGTAGTGTGGATCAAGATCCATACCCCTTTCATATTGATATCGAGTAGGAGATTCACCAAGGTTTACCTTAACCCTTTGTTCTCAGTCCATTTCCTCCATCGCTACTGGATCCGTACTAGTCTGGGGAGCCAAGTTGTGTTCATTTGTGCTCCCGCACTGGATAGGGGGTGTTTGGCGATGTGTAGACGTTGTCGGCTAATCGCCCTCGCGATTTCTTCCTTATGCTTAATTCTGATCCGACCCCATCTGCCCCTCCCCCTGCTCCTTCCCCCTCCCTACAACCTATTTATACCACAATAATAGCCCCCCCTTTAAGTTTTAGGGTCGGGGCCCCCAACCCGAGCTATAATGGTTTCTTGGGGACCCCCCCACCATACATAGTTGGGGTTAGGTGGGAGGCCCCTAAATGCCCCCCACCTCGGGCTATAATTGTTCTTACAGGTGGGTGGGAGATATAGTTCCAGGAAAAAAATGAGCCCCCCACCCAGCCCAGGCGAATAGTAGGGGCCCCCCACTCGGCCCCTTTGGCAGGGGGATATATAGGGTGGGAGGAATAATATAAAAGGAGGCCTTGGGTTGGTTGGGAGATTCAAGTTTGAGCGGCCTACCTTGAGCTAGTTGGTGTTAACTACTTCCTTTAGGTCTAGCTCGGGAGCAGAAGCAGAAGCAAGGGAGCCCCGGGACCCGCCATTGATTGAAGTATACCCTAACCACTTGCATGTCTCGCGGTAGCTAGATCCTATGCTCTAACTGTTGGGGTGACTATTCAAGCTGCACAGGGGGGCCCCATGAGAGGATTTACCCTTCAGCTAGTCGATAGGGAATACCCCGCCCCATAGCATTTGTGTTCTCCGTTCGACGACCCCGAGACCTGACGAGTCCGCCACTCGAGCGCACCAAAGACAAAGGTGGTCGGTTGACCCCATAGCAATTTCAGGAGCGTTGTGGCCTATTTACCACCTAGATAAACCCCCATCCAATCAAGATACCCAGCTAGTTTGGTTGAAGTTCTAGTACAAAGTTCTATCCAAATACACCACATACATGGGAGAGAAGCCCGCAGCATACCTTCTTTGCTTAGTCTGTATCCAGGTGACCTGAGGATGGAGGGGCCTTGAACCAGTAGTTGTTTCCCTAGTCTGTATAGCAGTGTTTCATCCCCCTATTCCAGCCCCACATCTAGTAGTGGAGTGGGGAGCATCAAAAGTGATTTATCTAATTAAAGAACTAGTTTCCATTCGGAAGCAGGACCCGGGAGCATATATAGATGCAGGGACAGGGCATAGGCAAGGATAGAGGTAGTAGGAATAGATAAAGGTGGCCTTCATTTTTGCATAGTTTCATATCCAATTCTGGAGCTGAAGGAAGCAATAGCAGGGGCACTCCCATGAGGGGTATGGACAATGGCCGAAGCAGCAGTAGTTTTTGGGTAGCGATCTGAGGCGGCAGAGGCATAAGCTATAGTGATGGAGGGGGAAGATATATTGAATCAGGATAGGAACGCAGAAGTTGACCTCGTTTACTCAGCAGTGGAGGTGGAGGCAGGAGTAATGGGAAATGGCGGGGGGAACAGCAGCACAACCAATAGCTGCGAGGGCAGAGGCTCCTCAAGCAACGGAGCCATATGAAACAGTGACTAAGGCTATGGGAGTGGGGCTCATAGCAGGATAATGGATGGCATCGGGAGTAAAGGCCAAAGCATCAGAGGTGGAGGGAGAAGCATAGATAGTGGTTGGAGATTGAGTCATGGGTCTACCCAACCGAGTTCTAGTTCCCACTACGAAGATAGCGAAGGAATTATATAAAAGAGGGGGTCGACCGACCTCGTTTCTCTAAATTATTCAGTTAACCCAGTGCCAGTTACAGTTTGGGACTTAGTATATCGAGATCTAACTATTAGCTAGAGATCAAGTTGACCTAGTCGACCAGTTGACTGAGTTTATTTTATGTGAGCAGTTGATCCAAGATGAGTAGTTCCACCATCATGGGCAAGGGGAGCATCAGTAGCATCATATCTAGTCAGAGATGGAGATTCAGCAATATATAGAAAGGGCTTCTTCTATATTTTATTCTGATTCGGTTGATCCAGTCCAGAAGTTGATGGAGCTGTTGATGGTTGAACAGTCAAAGATATGCCAAGGGAACACACCTACTTATGCCACGGAGACAATCCACCCACTCTGGGAACCCTCGGAAGAGAGGTCTGGAGAACCATGTGGGCGGGCTAGGCAGGGATGGGATGCTGCATTGATGGAGGGATTCATGCTGGGGGAGCGCACTAGCGATGTGATGGCAGGCGAAACACATTGGGATGATCCAAGCTGGGCAAAGGCAAGCTCCTAAACACCACAACCCCCAACCCCACTCCTTGTGATTACAAGTTACAAGTATTGGATTTCGTAGACTGGAGTTACAGAGGAAGGTTGTAGAAGATAAGGATTTCAGATCTCTAAAGAAAAGCATTACCCGGACAAGCGTTCTAGTGCTAGTGTCCTCTAAGGTTACAGACATAGAAATCATTGTGACAATGACAATTAGCATCTGAAGAAGTCCCAACATCTTGAAAATACCCTACCTTGGACAAGGGCACTAGTGCCAGTGTCCTACGCATCTTCTGTGATAGAAACGGACAGACAATGATCATAAGTGTTGAGAGAAGTCCTGAATTCCCTGAAGAAAACACCACATTGGACTAAGGCGTGAGTGTCAGTGTCCCTAAATATTTCGTATCATTAACTTCAAAAAATGTGAGTAACTAATCCTTGTCTACTGTCTTGGTCTGCGATCATTTGTCGTAATTTATCCATTTGCTTCTGATTTTGCATAATTAGGGTTTTGAGCATATTTGGGCATTGAAGTAATACATTAATTGATATTTTTTGAGTTTCCATGATGTTACGAGTGACACCCAACCTGTAGGTGAATCCTCTTGCAAAAGGTGTGATTCAACTCGGTTGAAATGTCCTTGAATGTTTGTAGTAAAAGGAGGATTTAACCCACACATCCATTGAAATTGAAAACCCCTCCTTTTTACTCCTAAACAAACCCTTTGCTAGATTCTGTGGAAATTTTTCTTGGATCCAACAACTTACTATGAAACCCTTCCTTTTAGATCTCAGCTCTATCCTAATTATGGGCATCTGCAAAGGAAATGCCCTCGCTTCACTAAGGCATCAGCTGCAACTAATGCTTCTTCCAACTCTAGTCCTAAGAATGATAAAGGGAAGGCTCCTTTTGTTGTTGGGGTTGCAGACAAGGAGGGATTTACTCTAGTTAAGCCACGTAATAGGGGAAGAGGTCTTAAGAGAACCCTCAAGGATAGAGAAATTAATGGGGTCTTTAATCAGTTTGATGCTTTGGAGGACTTAGTTCATGAGGAGGGAATTCTAGTGGAGATACCTTTTGGGGTTGGGTCTTTGGGGGTAGCCTTGTCGGAGGAAAAAGAAAATGATACTGTAAATTTTCCTCTGGTGGGTGTGTAGGATGGTCAATTGGCTATGGAGTTATCCTCCTGGTTACCGATTGTTTTAGAATCAAATGAGGCTTTAGTTATGAAAGATGTGGGTGCTCTAGCTGATCCAACTCCTTCACAGGTGAAGGAGGCTTTGGATGTAGGTGTTACATTGTAAAATGTCCCCCTAGGACTTTTACCTCCTAAGTTTAGTTCCCAGGTCCTTTAGATTTAATCATGCATGTTCATTTTAACTCCCGATGCAAAATCCCTGGAAACCCATGTCAAATGGGGCTAAGGAGACATTGTTGAACTTGATTTTGCTTGAAAATGGGGCCTAGGGCTTGGGCACTCATGGCCTAGCCCTGCCTTATTTGGTTGGGACCTAAATTTTAAATGTCGGTTATGTGATCGTTAAAAGGTTTCGTTGCCGACATCGTAAGTTTGAATTATGAAATCTATAGAGAGAATGCATATATAAGCATGTTTAGGGTTTCATTTGCAAACTAGAAGCTGATTATGAACTTTTGGTGAACTTATGATTTTAGAGAATTCAAATCATTCATTGTTGCAGAGCATACTTGTCTTGTTATTGTGTTTGTTATGCGGATTTGGCTTCATCTTCTCATGTGTTGAAGGATTTTCATCTACATGCGAGCTACACCTCTGAGGTTATATCTATTTGTGTTAAATCAATCATTTATCAATTTGTTTTTTCGTCTATCTCGTAGGGATACACAATCTTTATGCCATTCTGGGGCTTGACTGAGGCGACCTCCTACACACCACAACCCCCAACCCCATTCCTTATGATTGCAGCTAACAAGTGTCATATTTTTTGGAGTGGAGTTGCAAGAGGCTGTGACAGAGTGTGGAGATTCTATATCAGAAGGAAAAAGCAATGCCTGGGCTTAGGCACCTGCCCTGAAGCCCTCCAAATTTGCAGACCAAAAAACCTCTGCGACAGTGGTGAAGAGTAGCGAACATTTTCTAGAAATCCTTGAAGAAGTCGCCACCTTGGGCTTGGGCACCTACTCTTTAGACCCCGACTTTTCCAAATCTTGAATATCAAAACCTAATATGTATCTACTCTAAATATTACATCTCTATGTGCGAGCATTTGTTGGGATTCATCCATTTATTTATGATTTTACATAATTAGGGTTTTAAGCATAATCGAGCATTAAATTAATACATTAATCAACAATTTCTTAATTTCCCTATCATTACAAGTGACAACCAACCTGTAGGTGAATCCTCTTGCAAAATTTGTGATTCAACTTGGTTAAATGTCCTTGAATGTTAGTGGTGAAAGGAGGATATAATCAAACAATCAATCAATCCCATCTTCCCTCTTTTCTTACTAAACATTTTGGTGAACCTGTGTTTTCTGAGCATTGCATCTTGTTGACTATTATACATTAGACTTGCATTCATACATATTGTTTTACATCATTTTACATCTATAGATCTTGAAAATTTTTGAAAAAAAAAATCATTCTAAGGCTCGCATTAGGTCATAATTTGCATTAATTTCATTGCATTTCATCAAATCTCTAATTTTTACATCAAATATGATATAAATTATATAAATTCATAATACTACAATCTTTGCATTGCATTTTCATGTTAAAATTGCCAGGGTTTGATTGAAATTTTGTATTTTTCTCATAACCTAGTGATTTCAAAAACTAGGGTTTGTACCTAAAATCTTGTTTCAAATTTTACTACTCATATTAGGCACTCATTCAAATCTAATTTTGTTTGTAGTGTTGCATTCTTGTGTGTTTTTGCATTCATATCTCAAAAATTTGCACTTACATTTAGCTAATTTCAACAAAAACTAGCATTTTCACTCAATCATCCTTAAAATTACACTTGCATTGAGCATTGTAGGACTTTAAAATCATTTTCAGATCTGAGCTGAGTTTTTTTGCATAAGCCTCCTCTTAATAATAGTGTAGGAAATTGTTCTTCTACCTTATCTTCCTTATAGGATTTATGGGTCTAATAAATTCAATTTCCCATTTGTGAAAAGGTGTTTGTACTAATATAGGAAATGGTGGCATATCATCTAATGTGGTGGGACTTCCTATCCTCTAAGACACATCACCCATCCTCACATATTAACTTGTCATCCTTGAACAATGTGGGCCACCATAATCCTGCCAACATCACTTTATTGTTGTTCGCTCATTGGAGTTATGCCCTTCTAATATCCCCTCACGGGCATATCTTAAGATGTTTTCCCATTCATGTTGAAGCACTACTCTCCTTATAATATCACCTCTTCCTATAATATGTAATTCTCCTTCAATTAAGATGTATGATAGTGACCACTGCAATAGTTTATTCCTTTCATTTTTGGAGATGATCTCTAGGAATTGGCCTATGGATAGTAACTGTGCTACTTCAGTGAGCTCCTCTAGTACTACATTTACTCTAAATAAATTTAAGCTACTCAATTCATCATCAAACTTCTAAAAGAGTAACACCATCTACAAATTTTACCTGTATCACTAGCATATTCATCAAGTATTTTAATTGCTTGTGGTTGGTAAAGAAATTTTTTAGTGCATAAACCTTTGTTAGAGCCTTTGTTGTTGCATAATTCATTAAGAAACACTAGAGTTGGAGCCTTTGTTATCTAATTTTTAAGTGTATCAAATTCCTCCTAGAGTTGTTCTATCCATTGAAATGTTTTATAGTTTTCTGACTATTCAAGAGGTGGTAGATTCAAAATTATTTCTACCTTCAATGGGTCTACCATCAAGCCTTGCCTACATATAACGTGACCATGAAATGTTCTAAATGGTATCACAAATAAACATTTCTTAAGATTGGATGAGATTTAAAAGCTTTTGTATCTTTCTAGCATCGTGTGGAGTACTTGTACGTGATCTTTAATCAGTCTGTACTAAATACTACAAGTGCATTTTTCAAGCCAAATGGCATCACCTTGTACATAAAAGACCTCCATTTGGTTACAAATGTTGTTTTAGGTTGATCTTCTTCTTGAAGCCATTGGTGAACGATTAGAGTTCCCTACTAGCTATAAAACTAAGACTTCCTCTGTGAACAAACTACGGAAGGGATCATGGATGCAAGCCTTATTTAAATCCCTAAAGTCAATGCAAATCCTCATCTCACTTTTTTCTTATATTGCACAACCATAGGGCCAATCCTTTAGCATCTCCTATCGACTTGATTATATCAGTTGCCAACATATCATCCAAGTTTGCTTTGACTCTTATCTTCATGTTAGGGTTTAATATATATGTTCTTTTCCTCTTTGGTTTTGTACCTTCTTTTAATTGAATTTTCATCATTCTAGATCCCTCCTTAATGCCTCTACGATTAGTAAATGCGTGGGGAAATATTTCTTCATATTTCTATCAATATTTCCAAAATTTGCATGACTTGTCTCTCTTCAATTGCTACCTTGAGTATTTTCACATACTGAAGGAAAAACAAGATTTCATTCACAGAGGCTTGAAGGATACCAAAGGTACTTAAGGTTAAACTTTCTCTTGATGCCAAGGTTGATGATTCTATTTATTATGAGGATGTTTGATGCGGAAGATTTAGTTGAAATCTCTCCTCTTGCTAAGTTCGATAAATGTAATAAGTGCAAATGTGATCATGGGGATTCAATAGGCCCTGTGTAATTTTCCCTACCACCTTGTTGTTTTCAATATTGGATGATGCTCTTGTGATTTCTAAGATGGTAGGGTCATCATCCAATGGTGGAAAATCCACCAGTAGTGTGATATGTTGTCCAAGGGATCTCTTGAGGTGAGACACGTGGGCAAAATTATGAATCCTACTATATTCTGGTAATTCCAGTTCTCAGATGCAACTTCACCAACTCTCCTCAAGATCTTGTAAGGGAAATCAAAGCGTTGTTTGAGATTTTAAATTCCACTAATTTTGATGGGGGTTTTCCTATAAGGTTTACAATCTTAGAGGAAGGTCATATCTCCCACTTTAAATGACCTCTGTATGCGGTTTTGATTTATATATATTTTTTGTTGATTCTGAGATTGTTGGAGGTGTTCTTTGAGTGATCTCAATATGTCATAATTATACCTCACTAAGTCACTATCTATTGACACCGGGATATCTATGAATATTGAATAAGTAAAGGTTAATGCATCATAACCATAAAATACAATGGATAGAGACATAGCGATGGACATGTGGTGGGTAGTGTTGTATCATAGTTTCTCAAGTAGCCTTCAACCTAATTATTCACTATTTCTACTTGTCTGTCTATTTGTGGATGTTAGCTTGTGGAAAGAATGAGTTTTATCTCGGCCAAATAAAATAATTCTTACAAAAAGGATCTAAACAATCTACTATCTTTATCACTAATGATATTTTTATGTAATCCATTGGCCTAAACACTTCTCTGAATAAGAAATCTACTACCTAATGTGCTTTGAAATATGAAGGAATGAAAAAGAAGTGTGCATACATAGTTAGCCCCTCCATAAAGTGATTGAGAACATCCTTCTTTAGGCCCTTCCATGAAAACCTTTCCCTAATTTTCCTATAGGTCTTGTATAATCTTATGTGATTTTCTAACTATGCATCATGAAAAACCGTTAAAATCTTCTCCTTCATTCAGGATTCAAGAACTAGGAAGATTCTATTTGTATAGAGAATGAGATCATATGCTACTACAAATAAATCTTGTCTCACATGCCCATCTAAGAGATCAGTAGAAAATGTATATTTAACTTATTCTGCCATAATAGAGATCTTCCAATTAGTAGAACTAGTAGTAGAAATAGAGTAGGCTTCCTAGAAAGAGCATGAGCAAAGTTATGTGTTTTTTTTCCTTTCATGTACAATGTGGTTTAGGAAAGGGCCATGCTATGGGGTCTCAGGACAACTTTGAAATAGAATTGGAAGCATCTCAGAGTGGAGAGAGATTATGAGATCATTATTAATTATACGAAGAAGGAAAGTTACATCTCATGTATGTTGTATACTCTTCTTTTAGAGGCTAAGGAACTAGTGAAAAGATTTTAAGATATCTCTTTTGATCATATTAGAAGAGAAGAAAGGGGAACTCAATAGTAGATTTGGTAGCCAATCAAGGAGTAAATTAGAGGATAACCCATGGTAAGACCCATAAGACCTAGAAGGAAAAGTTTCCAAATAAGACCCTTGGACTTGTTAAGGAGTAAAAAGTGTCCACATGTCTTTTTACCTCCTTGTTTGGCTCCTAGGTCCCTTAATTGCATTATATCTTCAAAACATTTCTCCCGATGCAGAATTGCCCGACACCAAGATGGAATTTGAATGTGGGCCACTTGATTTAGCTTATCCTAGACATAAACAGGACTAAAGGACTTGGGTGGTACTGCCCAAGTCCCTCCCTTTAGGCTGGATCAAATTCAAATTTACTGGTGTGAGCCTTGGGCATAATTTAATAAAAACCACCTAAAATAACATAAAATAAAATATTAAAATAATATATATATATATATATATATATATATATATATATTCTATACATTTAGTTCTCCTCAATTTTTTTCCAGCTTCTTATGTTAAATTGAAGACCAAATTCCTTGTATTAAACTCAATAAACTAACATTGGGGGTGATTTTGTTGAAAAATTATTGCTCAAACCAAGAGCTGATGTTAAAGAGTTACGCCTAGTATGTAATATAAGGAACCCTAAAGTCAATAATATCATACAGATGAACACTCATTTTCATTTTTTATTTATGCCTGCAAAAATATCATACATGACGTCCCTCCATTGATGCATTAAATACTGCTCCTTTAATGCGCTCCTCTTTATTTTCTTGACTTTTGTATTCATTTTTTTATCCCTTTTTTTTGCACTCTTATTATTTTTTATTGCTTCTTGTAGAGTAACGATCTTCTTGATATTTTTGTCCAAGAAAGATAAGGGGTTGAGCACCACCAAGGGTTTTCAATGTTTAGTTAGACTTCCCTTTTGCTCAAAAGGAATGGGGAAGGTCTACATGCAAGCTTCTATTAGGTATTTTAGGTTTGAGTACTTACTTTTTTAAAACTCAACATTTTGGTTCACTAAGACTGGGATTAGTATAAAGCTAAGAGCTTGGCTTCAATTTAAACTTATTGGTAAATTTCAAGAGGAATGATTGGCGATAAAGATGATCATAAAGAATCTTAAAGGGTCAACCTATATCTAAGCAACCTTAGACTCCTTAGATAAAAATCAAAAAGAGCATGTCACTCACTAATGCATGGTGGAACAAAATGAAGAATGCAAATTTTGTTTTTTCTTTATTCAAATTTTGTACTTTTTTATAGATTTTTTGGATTTTGACATTTTATGATTTTATGGAGTTTCTAGATACTTAAGTCTTCACCTTCCATTGTGCATAAGAGGTAAGCATCATTTTTTACATCTTCCTTAACTGCGTGTGGACTTATATAATTTGGTCTAAACTTCACTTGGAAGTATTTGCAAGGACACACAAAGACTTGGTATAAAAATGTCTTTGAACTCGGTGAGAAGTTTTGTGCACTCATATATTTCATTGTTTGATAATTTGCCCCTAGCCTTGTCATTTTTTGTTCTTGTAAAGTTTCATCAGTTTTGAAATTTTGTGGGGCAATTTGAATTGATGATGACATTTAATCATCTTCTATTCACATTTTCCATATGTGGGGTTGGTCATATTGCCACACGATTCTCTTTACCTGCATGTGGACTTTACTATTCCATGGATTTCATATTTCACCAACCATATGTATGCCTTGGCTATGGCGACCACCAAGGGTTGCACATCGGCACCCCACCTAGTCGGCACCAAGTTGAAGTAAACAAAGTGAGGCAAAGTTGTGGAAGTTTGGATGCTTAATAATCGTATACCAATGCATCAAGAGATTTGTCCATGTCACCAATATTATATTTTTTATCTTTATTTCCATTTCTTAACACAAACTAACTTCGTGTTGTCATAAATATATACCTTTCAAACAAGAGCAAGCATGCCTTTATGATATAATTCCAATAATTTTTTATTCTAATGTGTAGGAACAAAAAAAAAACAAGAAAAAAACTCATTGGAGGCTCATTTGGCAGAAGCAAAGGAAATTGGGGATCACATTCCAAATAAAATTTAAGTTGTTACAAAACATGTTTTCAATTGATTATAAACAAATATGTAAAACAAGCATTTCATATGTATTTCGAAACTATATTTCAAAATTTTAAATTAAATAGCACTTTGGGACATTTGTTTCTTACAATTATTAAAATAATATAACAAATAAAAGTAATACTATAAAAATAATATTCTATACACCAAAAAAAAATAAAAAATTAATGCACGTATTTTAAATATTACTTTATAAAATAAAAATAATGTATCTTCTATGCACAAATTGAATTATACTATGTAACATTGTAATTGCATATAATATTCTATTGGCCTAACCCTTGCACCTTCAATTGGTTGAGTCAAACAATTTTCTTATGACAATTATCCATTCAAAGGTGCCCTTAAAATACTATGACATATCTTAGTATAAGTAAAATTATATATAAACCAAATATAAAATTTGACAGTTTGTCCAAAATCTCTCCTTTCATGTGATACATCTTTTTAAAATGTTGATTGTAATTTACAGAAAAAATGCCTTAATAGAACCATACGACCATCAAATTTAAGCCTTGGGCCTAACAATTGCACCTCCTTTGGTTGCAAGTGCTAGTAATACTATTATTGATATATGGTTAGGACTAAGAAGTAGGATTTCATGTACTCTGTCATTTCTTTTTTAAGGGATTACTCCAACTGTGGTGAGTTTCTATTTTAATATTGGAAAAAATCTAATTTGAGAGTGCTTCTGGATTCAACTATGTATGTTTTTGTTTCAACGTTTTGAATCATACTCAATGATCCGTCATCAGGAAGAGGAGAGTTGAAGATTAGATGGTAGAATTGAGCTTTATAAAGCAGTTAGAGTAAGAAATGAATGAAAAATCAAGGGCATGAGGTGAGGAGAGAAAAATAAAAATAAAACAAAAAACAAGAGAGGAGAAAGATACGAGAAAATTAGTGATAAAACCAGGGCATTGGAGCAACCATACAAACACACAAACCAACAAAAGCTAAAATTTAAAAATTACTAATACTAATACAAGTACAAATATATAAATACATATAGAAGCACATGTAAATGCATATAAGAAAATATTTAATTTAAACCTATAAATACATATATCCCCACACCCCAAGTATAATATACTATATTAAAAAGACAAATAAATGGAAAAAATACAAACAACTAAATAAAACAAACCTTTAGTAGGCATGAGTTTTCCACAATCCATGAATTAAGTATAGAGAGTGCTTCTGGATTAAAATGTGTATGCTTTTGCAAAACAAACCTTTGTAAAACAATTAAAGTCAAGACCTAAATATACATAAAATAATAAGGGAAGAGGAAAAAAGGCGCAAACACATTTATATACATGAACAACCAAATGTATAAAATTTGCAAACAAGTGAAAGAAGCAAACAAGAAAACAAAAAGATAAGACCCCTATCTACTGCATTAGGCAAAACCAAACCTATAAAAAGGAGAACGCCACGACTAAGAATTAAAATTTTAATCCGGCATAAACAAAAAATGCCCACACACATATTAACCTAGACATAACAACAAAAATAAATCAGATGATATATAATACAAATAGAAAAATAAACAAATACACAACAAAAATGTATGTAGATATATGATACAATATTAATTATATTATATGTATAAATATATTGTATAGAAAACCAAAACAAATAAAAATATACAAGTGTAGGTATATATATATAAATTTATGTATGAAGTGTATACAAATACCTATACCTATATATAAATGTAAGTAACGGTGTGTATATATATATGTGTGGAGGTTAGGGTTAGGTTTTGTGCGTGATGAGCGAGTGAAGAAGAGGAAGGAGGTGAGGGTGGCAAAGGGAAGGTTAGGGTTAGGTTTTGATGGCAGAGGGAAAAGCTATCGTTGCAAGCTTGACGTTATACCTATTGCAGGGCCAAACATTTTTACAAGCAGCGGAGTGCGGTGGATATGTCAGTGTTTCGAAAGTGTTACGCCATCATCTGCAACAAACAGAATGGCCGCGAATGTCGTAGCAGAAATGGAGGCTGCAGATCGATGGCGTTACGCTTTTGAAACAGGACATATCCACGGCCCCACGCTGCTCCTATTCCTTCGTTGCCCTTTAATGAGAGCAATGCCTTCAACAAATGACCTTCACGCTCATGCGGTGGAATATGTCTCGATCTCAAATTGATGCGTCCAACACTTCAATCTTGTTAAATCAGGTTTTGTTTTGTCAGAAAATTTGCTTAAATTTCTATATTTTAAGACTAGCTGAAAATGTGGTCACTTGCACTAAATTTTCTGACCCTCCATGGAAGGTATGTTGGAGGGGTGGGTTCTTTGCCTTTTTTCGTTTTTGTATATGCATCACACACCCACATTACAACAATGTTCCTATCTAGTATGTTTTACTGTGACTGAATCAGATTTTCAGTTGTTAATATTGATAGATAACTTGGATGAACCTCTGGAGATCCCTGTGTTGTATGATTCGGTTATGTTGTTGGTCTCTATCACAGGTGATATTTGGATCATGAAAGGTGAAGGTATTCAATTTAGACACCAATGCATGCAACATGTATTAACACAGTGCTTGTTTTGTATCTAGTCCAGGACTGCAGGAATTTTGGTGGACTTCTTAGAGCCATTTTCTGTATATGACAATGTCAGATGGGTGTTATTATCACCCACATTTTATAAATAGCCAATTACGTAATTGTAACTGTTAAAGTTTTAATCATCTAGCACATTCCTACAAAGGTTCAAAAATTTATCCTGGCAAATATTGGTATCATATCAAACATTGTAGTTCTGTCTACTGTTTGCTTTGCAGCTGTGTTTGTGTTTTCTTTTGTTTGTTTTCTGAGACAATGGTTGACACAGTTAGTGGGTTTGTGTTTGAGCCCTAAGTTGGTTGGATCCCTTGCTGGAGAATTTAGCCCCAACCTTTGGACTTGGGTGTCATTATAAGCACGCGTTAGCATTTGAGCCCTAAGCCTACATGTTTTGGTAATCTTTGTCCCAAATCAATAGTCCAATCAGTAAACATTATGTATAAACTTCCTCTAGATTTAAAATTTTAGTAAAAGTTCTTAGCCAATTTGTTGCAAGTTTGCATGGATTCATTGGAATTTTTTAATCATTGTTATCTTATCTATGTAATATATGTTTTGATGATTTTCCAACTAATGAAAATTATGTCTAATATGGGATTTTATATAATCCTCTTTGGATTTAATCCAATTGTAAATTGTACTCAATATTTAGGAACCAGTTACCTTTACAATTGCTTACAATTGTTTCCTTTTGACATTGCTGGTGATTCATCTCACTTGAGTTGCCTTTGTTGACTAGCATAACATTTTTTTGTGTGTGTATTTTGATATAGAAATTTTTGTGGGTATGATAGGTTAGGTTGGAACAAAAGAATGTATGGTGCTAAGCATTTTATCTATTTGCAAGAACTAAAGTGTCTTATCTGAAAATATTCAACATTGTGGTTTGTGCATTTGGATGGATAATCTAGATACTATCTTAGACCTATGTAAATATAGGTCTAAAATGGTAGAAAGGAGAGAAAAAGTCTCCTCGTGAGATTTTGAAGCAATAAAATGTAAAAAGTAAGTTCTATGACAACATCAAGACAATGGTTGCTTCATTTCACTTCACTTCACAGGCTCTTTCATTCCTCGTCTATCCAAATTGCCAAGGCTGACATATTTCTTTAGTTTTGGTGAAGTAAGATTTCTTTATGCTTTTGGATTGGATTTTGAAGAGTTAGTATCTATCACTACTTTATTAGATCAACTTGGTGACACGAGGTACACATGTTGACCTTTTGATCTTGTGCATGTTGTAGCATAGAAAATACCCTATAATTTACAAGTGTATCTTTTTATTGAACCTTTTCTTGTTTGTAATTTGTAAGATTTTCATTTGGTGAATAAACTGAAAGCCAATGATACCATTCATTATTTCTCATATTTTTAGACTTCAAATCATAAATTATTAGTAGAAACCCAAATTCATGGAAATGCAATCAAGACTTCAATGAAACCATAGCCAACCCCCACTCAATCACACCCTCCTAGGCCTCTAGAAACCATTTCCCCAAATGACACAAACACTTGACACCATTAAAACACAATGGTCACACATCACATTCACTTTCCAATGCACATCATAAACCAAGATCTCACAAATGCAACATATGGTCTGATGCACTAATAATGGGTCTTAAAGAATGCAACATTAATTCCAATCATGGTCAATCATCCAACAAACATAAAGTGAATCTATCTCAACAATGCAGAACAATATTATTCCAACTACTAGTAGCAATTACTAATATGATCAAATGATATAAGTGTCCATGAGTATCAATATTTTAACTAATAATTCTCAAGACTTATTTTAATTTCATTTAATTAAAATAATTGCAAACAACATGCAAATGAATACAAATTAAACACAACAATTATTTACACTATTTACACTTATGTAGATTTCATTTATAATCTAAACAATTTTATAAATACTATTAAATATAACTATATAAGCAAGGCTAAAAGCCTATAATATTAGAATGCTATAAATATCTTACACTAGTTAGAATCACAAGATACAAAACCCGAAGCTACAATGAAAGAACTTTGTTCTAAGTTTAGCTTGAGAGGAAAGAAATATAGAAAAACAAAACATTCCTATAGATCTAAAATCTTCATCAAATCTACCACACTTTTAACCACATGAATATGATAGGATTAGCACAAAATGAATTTGTTGAGAAGGCTTTAGAAGCTACCAACAATGCAAAATGTGAAAGCATAGACAGGGCACATAGACTGATTGGTAGAATGCCTCAAAGAGAGTCATGTGATGGAAAGCAATGATCATAGGATATGCACAAAATGAATTTGTTGAAAAATCTCAAAAGAACCTAGTTTGAAAATATAGAGTTATTGGTTGCGCAACTAATTGTTTTAACAAAGACGAAATGGGTGAGAGGTAGACAGTCACAAAATATTCATATCTCAAAAATGACAAACTGGGTATGACTAATTTTCGGATATGATTTAGATATTCAGGTCATGCACCATATATAAAACAATTAGAAAAACTCAGTTCTTAAGATAAAGTTATGGCTAACGCAACAGATTGCTAAAACAGAGACGAAATGGGTGAGAGGTAGACAGTCACAAAATATTCATATCTCAAAAATGAGAAACTGGGTATCACTAATTTTTTGATACGATTTAGGTATTCAAGTTGTACACCATATTTAAAACAATTAGAGAAACCCAGTTTGTAAAAATAAAGTCATGGCTAACACAGTAGACTACTAAAACAGAGACGAAATGGGTGAGAGGTAGACAGTCAAAAAATATTCATATCTCAAAAATGAAAAACTGGGTATGGCTGATCTTTGGATATGATTTAGATATCCAGGTCGTACACCATATCTCAAAAAATTAAAGAAACCTAGTTTGCAAAAATAAGGTTAGCGCTAACGCAATAGACCGGGTTCAGAAAATGTAGAAGAAAATTCACAAAATATTTCACTAAATCTAATGCAACAATAAATCAGTTTCATATCTCAGTCCATACTTAGAATATTGCTTCGATCACATCTTCACAAATTTCCTAGCTCGCATCCATTTTTCCCCAAGTCTGTTCTTCTGGAAACTATGGTTTATGGTGCCAAAAGAAAAATGAAAACTTCCTGAGAGAGAGAGAGAGATCCCCAAAACATAAAACATATCCTCCATTTGAAATGCACGCTCCTCCTCAAATTATGTCTTGAGATTTCAAAAAAAAAGTTGAGCATGCATAACCACCCCCATAATTTCTTCTAGAAGATTCTCTTTTTTTTACTTTCTTACAATTTGCTATTTTTAACCAAACAATAATATTATTGTTTGTTGTAATGGGACCTTATGTCATCTTCGTTCAACAGTTTCCATTGGGATTAAGGCACGCTTAGACCTGTCAATTCAAGTGGAGTTGATGCCTCATACCTGCAACCTACAGCAACCAAAAAATGGTCGAACATATAGATGTATATATACTCATACAATCAAACACACCGTGAAAGGAAATCACAGCATAGCAGGGTACTCACGCATGAGTAATGCGACACTGTTCCTCTCACAAACACACGTCAAACAAGTAACCACATCATGCATAATAATTAGTATCTGATTGACTAGATAAGAAACATCATTAGATAATCATGTGATGCACATAATAAGATTGATCAACATAATCAATTAAGTCCATAAAGTTCTCATAACATATTCATAACTTAAGTAAATATCGGTGTTGCAACAAAGATTATCAATAAAACATACTAACTGTCATATGAAACAACATGAGGATAATCAGGAATGTCACCAACATGAATGTAGTATCTACCAACATCATATAACATACAACATCAACTGTCTGACATACCCTAAATATTCCTATTATTTTACCTTCACTTTCATGCTCCTTAGCCAGACCACCTGCACATCCAAGGTGAGAATGGAGGGGCACTACACCCACCTTAAAGTGATCGCTCCTGCTTTCCGGTAGTAATCACATTTAAGGTAAGGTTGAAAACACATGAGGGAACAAGAGCTTTCGCAAAGCCCATGCCCCAAAGTGAGACATGCTTACAATTGCCAAATTATTCCCAACAATCACAATAGAAACACATCAATATCATTTGTTAAGAACCATTAATCAACAATATGCATGTATACGAATGATCACGGAGATCAAAACAAACTTCGGTTAGAGAATCTAAGCTAAAATAACAACCAAATCAATATAGAAATAAGGCAACATGTCTTTCAAACAAACTAAGGCTATACTTACGAATTCGGAACCGAGTATAGCCGTGAGGTTATACTTCAGTTATCTCATAACCGAGTGTAACTACAAGGTGAGACAAAAGCATTCCAAAGTGCATAGCAACATATTTAGAGTATTCCAAAGGTTTGTTACAACAATTTCACAACACAATACATGATCACATCATGACACAAAGTGATTCTACTAGTCAAACGTCAATAAAAAATTATCCCTCTCTTCATATATGGACTAGGTCCATTTTCTTGTTTTCTTGTTTTAGGGATGCACGATCCTTATCAGAAGTGTATATTTGTTGTCATCATCCGTTGACTAATAGAGCCACAAATACAACAGAAGAATGAAATCATGAAAAATGAGAGAGGAGACAAAAGTGACATAGGACCACAACGTGGAAGGATGCCCCCAAATCACCCTCCACAACATTATGCCCCCAAGGCACCACAAACAACAATTGCAACAAGAGAAGTGTACAAGAATAGAGAAACAAATAGAAGGAATGTCACAGCGTACGCGGTCCCCTTGTATCCTTCACCTTACAAGAGTATCAAGGGTCATCCAAGGAGACCTAAACAAACATTTAACACCACACATGAGAACACAACACAACAACATATATATACCAAAGAGGAGGCCAAACTTGCGAGCATCTTGGAGAGTTGCTCCATCAAATGTGGTGGAATGGGTGAGAAATTCATACCTGCAGTCGTGTGGTGCTTGATTCACAAGATTTTGTATGTTTGAAATCTTTTGATGCCTGTGGGGAGGTGAATCATTACCTTTTTCGATAGACTTTGATGACTCGTGTATTGTTCTTTTTCTTTCTTTGTTTAAGCATTCTCCTACATGGATAACTTTTTCAGGGTTATCCTTCTCCATCAAGACGTCAACAATCTTTTTATTAAGTAAAGTACTGCGGTCAAGGAGATTAGAGGAGGATGATGATTTCGTCGGATCTTTGTTAGATGCCAAGGTATCATTTGATGAATAAGTGTTTCTCTCAAAATATGCTTCTACATTTAAACAATAGGAAAAACCACGATTGTAATGATAACGGGGCCAATTGTCATAAGCTCCCATGAATTCGGCTAATGTTTCATATGTTGAAAAAGTATCTAATGGGACATTTCCTAGTGGACAGTCTATGTCTATCATCTCAAGATATATTGAATTGATTGTTGGACTTGTTGATATTGTGTTAACATTAAGAGTAGGATGATGGTAAGCTTTGGTAGGCTTCAAAGGATAGTATCCAATACTAGCTGAAGAGCTATGTGTAACAACTTCTAAGGGTACTTTGATTCCTTGTTGTTTTATGCCACAACCATTACCTACGTAGTTACAATTTTTGTAAAGGATTTGAAATCCATGACCATAGAGAGACACCATCTCTTTATAATAAGGCGAGGCCTCATATGTCTCATATTTTGTAGTGTAAATAAGAGTATTGTCTTTATTTGTTACTAAAGAGACTTTAGGTTCCTTAGTATTTCCAAAGATTTTTTGGATGAGATCGAGGCAACTTTTGATGTTTCAGGGTTAGCAAGTTTATATTACCCCATAAAGCCATGAGTAAAATCTAATGAACCCCAATCGTCACCAAGAAGTGCATTCGATGGTGATTTAGAATCTTGCACAACATTATATGTGGCAAGATGTATTTATGAATCAACTTTTAAGTTATCGAGAGGTTTCTAAATGATAGCTTATTTTTGCACCTCAGCTTGTAAAAAACTTTCCAGATTCGGGTCCACTTCAATGGTTTGAAGTTTATTTGCACAAATAAACTTTATTGATCAATGAAGGGTAGACGAAACTACCCCCATGGCATGAATCCATAGTCTACCAAGAATGATATTATATGAAAGCGCACTCGGCATGACATGGATAAGGGTAGATAATGTCATAGATCTAGCCTTTACAATTAAAGTTATGGTACCCAGTGATTGTCTACCAATGTTATCAAAGCCACGAATGTTAAGTTTATCTGATTTTATTAAAGATGTGTGAATCTTGATTTTATGTAGCAAATCAATGCCACGAGCATTGAGACCCGATCCATTGTCAATCATAGTTCACTTTATCAACTTTTTATTTATTATGACAAGATTACAAGAGGGTCATATTGGTTTTGAACTTCAATTGATGGTAATTCGTGTTGTTGAAACAAAATATCTATTTTTGTTGCATGCATATAGTCTAACAGAGTTGTTACGGGTAAGTGCAAAAAGATGGGGGGCCAAAAAGTGGCCAAAATAATTTGAAAAAAAATAAAGGCATAACGCGAGCGCGTTATAACGCGCTCGCATTATGGCTTGGTAATGACAAGCCACAGGCTCGTCATTACCGAGCCATAACGCGAGCGCGTTATAACGCGCTCGCGTTATGTGCTTCTATAAATTAAAAAAAAAAAGCAACTCAATTTCATTTCTCCCATTTTCTCCTCTGCCCGCGGCCTCCAAACCCTCAAAAACGCGCTCGCGTTCTGCAAAACGCCAATCAACGCAAAAATCTTGTCAATTCATCGCCAAAATGCCGCCGCGACGTCGAGCACGCCAAAGAGGTGAGTTATCTTTATTTTTTTCTTTGAATTTCTTTCTATATAGGTAGGTTTTTATTGATTTTTAATGTATATTTCGTTAATTGTCAGGAAATGTTAATGCACCTCCTCCTCCTCCTCAAAATCCATAAAATCCTGAGGAGGAAATACCTGCAGAACAACAACCTCCTCCATTCATTCCTCGACATGCCCCTGGAACACAAGATAATATAATGGGGCAAATTGAAAACAACAAAAAACAAATTGAAGATATAATTGCAAGGTTGAAAGATCCTTCCACTTCAACCTCGCATAGGTCCATGCTTGCCGAATCTCTTGAGTCTATGTTAACAAATGTAAATTCAATTAGCAAGCAAATAACTAGTTGGACCGATAAAAAGAGAGAGTTTAGAGATTACTATGCAGATAAATTATCATACCAAGATGTCAAAAAATTACAAATTACAAAAGTAGACTTGTGTTCAATTTTCACAAACCCACAAACAAATCAACCTCCACCCATTACATGCAAGAGGTTCCCTATCCATTGGTGCAACAACCAAGCGATAAGGGACAATTTCGGGCAGAGGTGGTGGATAGTTTTTGACCATCCTCCATGCAATAACAATGAGGTCCCGCAATACTTTTTGAGGAAACTCTACTCCGAGTTTGTCCTCAATAAAGTGCCAAACTATTTTGATATGCGGGACTTCCAGGGTAGAGGTGGGGGCTCAGCACAGGATAGACCAGGGGCACGTCTTGACCCACAGCGGGTAGTGAGACGAGTAATCAGCAGACCAGCCCACGAGCATGTTTCTATCCCTTCCATTATGAAGGAGAGTGTTGAGGTCGATACACTCAGGTCGATTAGTGCCTTGGCCCAGAGCATCATAGAGCATGCCGATCCTACAACACAGAGTGGGTTGGGAGATAGTGCGAGGAGTAGGGTCCCACCGCATACTTGCCAGGCTTGCGGGTCAGCCTGTGGTTATGACCCCATGGATAGTCAGGACGCAGGTGCACAGGCTACATCTGCAGCTGAACAGATGGTGATGACAGATACCCTCCTGAGTGAGACTTTCAGCCTTGATACTCAGGTAAATATTAGCAAGTTTATTGAATTTAATTTATTAAATTTTATTTTTGAAATACAAGATTAACTAATTTAAATTGATGATTTTAATGAAATTTCAGGGTCATAGCGTCGATGCAGTTTTCAGTGGTTCTCCACCTACATTTTTCACTAGATCATCTACTGTCGAGGTATGTAACTAGTAAACAATTATAAATATTACATGTGAATAGCATCGTTATATGAATGGTATTCTAATTTCTGATTTTGGATGTTGAATAGGTTAACACTGTAGATTTCATGGCAACACCTGCCAGCGGTGGTGGACTTCAAAGCTGTACGGAGGTAATAAAATAAATAGTTTAATGAATGAATTGTACTTACTAAATTTTTGTATGTGATTTGTGTGTTTTATTGTGTGTACTTCCATGTTTAGATGAGCGTGTGTGTATGTTAGGAGCCATGATTTGCATCACTATTATAGTTTTCGTAATTGAATAATGTTATTTTATTTCCAGATGATGCAGGCTGCGGATACACCTCCCCATGTTCATAGGGCAATGGAGCAGGGTGTGGCCTCTGCGATTCATAGCTCTATGGCATTGACAGGGGTATGAGGCAGATTAGTAAATTTCAATTTACATTCATTGTTATAGTTGTCTATTTTTAAAAAATCAAAAGATTATTGATTTGAAGTTTAATTTCTATCTGGATGGTTTCTATAGGACATGACATCACCAGGGCCTTTTCCTGCTACTGAGGCAAGCGAGCAGATAGATTATATGTTAGCGGTAAGTGATTATTTTGTTAAATGTTTCATTTTTTTATAACATGTAATTTCTATATATTAATATCTATACTTTTTTTTGTAACAGGTAAAGGTACAGGAAGAACTAAATAGGAGGAGTAGCCCTCGGGTTCGTAGTAGACCACCCACATGCATGTCTCCATCCCCTAGAAGATCAAAGGCTGCTCGTGATTTATTCTCTTCACCAGCTAGAGGGGAATGACTTTTTATTGTGTTACTCTGTTGTATGCCTATATGGCATTTGTGGACATATATTTTGTATTGTACATAGTCGACATTGTATGCCTATATGGCATTCTTGTAAGCCTATATGGCTATTTTGTATATATGTTATACTTATATCGACAGATATTGATGTATGCGTATATGGATATTTGGTTAATACAAATCTTTTTTATTGATGGCGTCCATACTTGCATTATAAATCCACTTTTGAATGGATATTTGTAGATGGCTACTTCAAATATTTAAAGTCTGATTGTATTACATAGGATGTTTGCATTTTCTTTGATAGGCTTGATAGGCCATGGATTACATGATGGTGTTTGATGGAAAAGTACGGTACTAGAAGACTCTAGTTCATTCTTAATAGGCTTGTGATTGATAATATCTTTGCATGATTGCACTTGATCTTGGATCATGGGCATGTTGTTAGGATTTTGATTGCATTGTGATGTTTGATGGATAGGCATGGTGTAAGTGTAAGATACCCAACTAGTTCTACAAAAAATTTTCCTTACTTAAACACTTTTACTTGCTAACAATTCATCAACTACTTCAATAACATAAAGATATACATCAAGATAACTATTTGAATGAAACAACATTAGAGTTGGGTACTTGTCTTGTTACTTGATTCAATCAACTTGCAATGTCTTATTACATAGAAAATGCTTTCAATAGCATGAAGTACAACTCATTCAATGGAAATACAAGGACAGGCCTTGAAGCCTTGATGTTACAATGTCTTCCTTATTTGAGCAACATTTGAAGATTTGGAATGTTCAACTCATCACCTCACAAGGTAGGCGCATATTTGAAGGATTTACAGGTTTTTCTGACTTGGGCGCCAAGTTGAGGTGACCTCCTCCTGAAGTTGCGCCTTGTCAACATTAGGTGCCAATTAGAGTTTATGGATGCTCTGGATTGTTTCCAAGAGTAGGCGCCAAAACATCATCATTATGAAAGTGTTTTAAATGCTAGGCGCCCAAATAAGCCCTCTGGAGTCTAGGCACTCCTTTCATGCATTCTGTGTTCTAGGCGCCAATTGAAAGGAGTGGAGAACAGGGCAAGCGCCTTCCAAACTAGGTGTTTCCTTGAGGTGACAAGGACTTAGAAAGTGCGCCTAAGGTGAGTGCCTTGAATGAAAAGGTCTAACAAACATCTTTGAACCCCCTTTCAAGGTTAGGCGCATTCTGGAGGTGGAAACAAGTAGAAGGTGTGCCTTAGCTTCCTTTGTCAATTCTTGCAAGTCTTTGTTGATTAGGAAGGTGGAATGCTTCATTGTAGAATGAGCGCCTATCTTCTAATGTCCAAACTACTTCTTCTGGCTCACTTTGTGGCTAGGCGCCAGAGCTAAACTGTTCACACAAGGGAGTGCGCCTAGACTCACTTAATGTTTTCTTACTACTTCAACCCCTGGAAGATGTTCCAAGGTGTTCCCTTTTACAAGCACCTGACCTCCCAAGTTCCTTCATGTGCTATTCCTTGAAGGCGCCAAAACTGAGCTCCAGTGCCATGGGATTGTGCCTAACATCTTTGAAGAGTTTCTAAGCCTTTTGCAAGTTGATATCCCAAACTCATCTTCTAGGCGCAACAGGAGCTTTCCAAAGGAGTTTCCAAGTTTTAGACGCCAAGCGAGGTCATGGGTGAATGGAACTGCGCCTTAGGAGATGACTGGATCCTAAGCATCAGTCTGGAGTTACAGTGGAATTGATATGCGCCTCAACTAGCTTAGGCACCCATTTGAAGTGATTCCTTTAACACTTCTCTGTCAATCTCAACTGCAAGGATGATCTCCTAATCCAATTTTGATCCTGTGGAGATGCAAATAGCTTTACATTTCACTAGGCTCCATCAATGATGATCATCAACCAAAGCGCATTTCAAAGGTGAGATAGGCAAGTGAGGCGCCAAACTAGACCTTAAGACTTATCTCCTTCTATCAAGTCAATTTCAACTATGTGAGAGAGTTCTATTCTAGGCGCAAAATGGAAATGTTTCATCAATTGGTGCATCTTACAAAGCTCCCAATTCTAGGCACCAGAGCCAAAGAGTTTTTCCCAACACATGCACCTGGGCTAGGAATTCACATAAGAGACATCACTTAGCTTTAAAACTTTCAATCTATAGCCATCTGGGCTAGGCGCTCCAATGGAGGATCCTTGAACTCATGCATTGGCGCCTTCTAGTTCTAGGCACCCATTTTGGATGATTCATCCTGATACTAGCGCCCAAAATGACTAGACTCTCTTCATTATCCAATTCACTTAGAAGACTCAAGTTGGAGACTTAGTTGTCTATCCATGTTCTCCGGAAGATTCATTGTACCTCTATGCACTATCTCCTTCAAGGCACTCCTTAAAATCATTGGAAGTGCTTAGGACTTACCTTAGTCCAAAGCGCCACAATCCATTCCTTAAAGCACAAAGAATTCTCAAAGGCGCCCCTATTTACCTCTAAGCACTCAAATATCATTTAGATTCAAGGCGCACATTTAGCTCCAAAACGCAAATTTCCATCATCAACCCATCAAGGTGCATCATCTTCCCTTTGTATCCCCTTCAAGGCGCAGACATTCACTTCTTCACACTCAAACTCACTCTCTGGCGCCAGAATAGGTGTATAACTTCAAATAAGGCACTAATCTTAGGTTTCTAAGTACTTAGTTTGATCTTAAGGCTATCCTTCCTCTAAGCACTCTCTTCAACTCCCTCACTGAAGGCCCTCTATAAGTTTGGGCGCATTTCATACCAAGGCACTTCAACATCATCCAAGGCGCAAATTCACTCTCCAAGACAAGGTGCAAAAAACCCTATCCTAAGGTGCTTAAATCTTGCTTCTAGACCTAGGCGCACAAACATGAGATTAAGGATCATTCTGGCCACCATCACTTCCCTAAAGGCGCAAAATTGGTGTAGATACATTCCATTTATTAAGGATCATTCTGGTGCCCAAATCTTGTCAAAGCAAAGGATCAATAGGTTCTCTCTAAGGTGCACTCCAGGGTTTGATCTTGCAAGACTTCTCATGTCAAAATTTTGACCAAGACACTCAAGGCACTAGTCTTTATCATCTAACCCTACAGTGCACTTACTCATTATGATATACTCCTCAACTTTGTATTCAACCTTGCCCAAGGCGCATATTCACTATAAGGCATTCTCATGTTGTCAAGGCTCAGAGGGCTTCAACTTGCTAAAGGGTAGAGGTCTAGGCGCATATCTGACTTGAAGCTCAAGGTGCTCCAACCCTCTTGCTCTGGAATTCCTTCTAGGCACTAAGTGACTTCTCCAATTCCTTGAAAATATTTGAAGTGTTTTACCTTCTCAAGGTGCTCCTTCGAACTTGACTCCAAGGTGTTATAATCTCAAAGGTGCTGACATCATCTCAACCAAAGGCGCTCAATGATTCATCCCATATCTAGGCGCTAAAACACTTAATCAACCAAGTCATTCAAGGCACCATTCAGTAAACTCATCTTCCATGATATTCCTATCAAGGCGCATATCACTTCTCTCATGGGCTTTAGGCGCTCAGTTGAGTGTTTCAATACTATTTAGGTGCCAAATTCATTTTAATGCACCAAACACAAAGAGCTTTCAAACACTGGGTGCTCACAAAGAGTCTTCCAACCTTGGGCGCTAAATTAGGTCTTTGCAACTATCCAAGGCGCATATCTTCGTTTGAACAACTTATGGTGCCAAGACAACTTCTCATTAGGGCGCTCAAAACACTTGTGTTTACATTTGAAGTGCTTTACCTTCTTAAGGTGCTCCAGACTAACCTGACTCCAAGGCGCTCCATCATCATCCTTAAGGCGCTAAAAACATCATCTCCACTCTAGGCAAAAACATCATCCAACTCCTTAAGGCACTTCACTGTCAAAGTCTGAAGGCGCTCTACCTAGACCTTTCCCCTAGGTGCCAGAACTCCTAAGCACTCACCAGATAACTCTCTTCTTCAAGGCGCAAATCTTCCTATACTATGATTGCCTCTAAAACGCCGATTAACGTGATGTGAGGGTGCAAAGGCTACTCCAATCCTCAGTGAGCGCCTAGTTTAAACAAGGAGAAATAAAGCATTCAAAACTATCCAAACGATCATCCCCTTCCTAATATCTTCACTGCTCCAGAAAACCTTAGCCAAAATGACACATAACAACTCCTATGAGTGCCCTTATGCCCTAGGATCATCTAGTTTGTGCGTCTTGTAATGAGGAGTTCATGTAAGTTTGGAATGAGTGCCTTGAATAAGTGTAAACTAGCCTAGAGAAGGGTATGTGCACCTTGAGCATTCCAGAGATAACTGTGCGCCTAGAACAATATGAGTGCTCATGATGATGATTAACGCCCTGATGAGACTATGAGCGCCTTGTTCAGGAGATACCTTGTTTGATCATAAAATGCACCTTGAGTCTTGAAGGTTTTGAGCGCCTAGGTGATTTGGATGTTGGGATGTTGGTATGCGCCCAAGATTGAGGTAAGTGAGCGCTTGTAATGGAGGAGAGCAATGAGATGAGGTTTAGCGCCTCCAAGTAAGGTCAGAGGTGAGGTTAGAGGTGAAATGCGCCTTTGGACCATTCTGGCGCCTTGGATGAAGAACCTATATCTTGAGCCCAAGAGGTAAAATTTGCACCTTAGTGGATTTGGAGAGTTACAGAGATTAGAGAAAAGTGCCTTGAAGACAGAGTTGTTCAAGGCGCATGTGTGATTTGGTCAAAAACAGGCGCCTAGAGTGAATAGGCTTTCATCCTGACTTAATACACTGCCTCCTTCTGACGATTTTTGGGGCAGCAGAAAACCTTTCACCACGGGCAAATGCCTCAGAGCTATAAAAAATTGAGAGAGGTTATTGTAGAGGCACTCTACGTGATCCTGTTGCCTCAGACAGAATGTTTCTAAGTGACACAATTTTCAAGTAACATCTCATCAAAGATTGCTGCCTTTTTGCACTTTGGACTCTTTAGGGATATCGTCAGTACAATGTAGCTCCGACTGTTTCGACATGTTTGGGTGAGAAATAGGACCATGCCTAGCATAAATGTACCTATTTGGATGCGTTGGAACAGTCAGTTTGGTCGCATCAGGAGCAGGATGAAAGTTACACCCCTTTGCAACTTTACACTGCCTCCTTCTGACGATTTTTGGGGCAACAGAAAACCTTTCACCACGGGCAAATGCCTAAGAGCTATAAAAAACTGAGAGAGGTTATTGTAGAGGCACTCTACATGATCCCATTGCCTTAGACAGAATGTTTCTAAGTGACATAATTTTTGAGTAACATCTCGTCAAAGATTGCTGCCTTTTTGCACTTTGGACTCTTCAGGGATATCGTCGGTACAATGTAGCTCTGACTGTTTCGACATGTTTGGGTGAGAAATAGGACCATGCTTAGCATAAATGTACCCATTCAGACGCGTTGGAACAGTCAGTTTGGTCGCATCAGGAGCAGGATGAAAGTTACACCCCTTTACAACTTTACACTGCCTCCTTTTGACGATTTTTAGGGCAACAGAAAACCTTTCACCACGGGCAAATGCCTCCGAGCTATAAAAAACTGAGAGAGATTATTGTAGAGGCACTCTACGTGATCTCGTTGCCTCAGACGGAATGTTTCTAAGTGACACGGTTTTCAAGTAACATCTCGTCAAAGATTGCTGCCTTTTTGCACTTTGGACTCTTCAGGGATATCGTCGGTACAATGTAGCTCCGACTGTTTCGACATGTTTAGGTGAGAAATAGGACCATGCCTAGCATAAATGTACCCATTCGGACGCGTTGGAATAGTCAGTTTGGTCACATCAGGAGCAGGACGAAAGTTACACCCCTTTGCAACTTTACACTGCCTCCTTCTGATGATTTTTGGGGCAGCAAAAAACCTTTCACCACGGGCAAATGCCTAAGAGCTATAAAAAACTGAGAGAGGTTATTGTAGAGGCACTCTACGTGATCCCGTTGCCTCAGACAGAATGTTTCTAAGTGACACAGTTTTTGAGTAACATCTCGTCAAAGATTGCTGCCTTTTTGCACTTTGGACTCTTCAGGGATATCGTCGGTACAATGTAGCTCTGACTGTTTCGACATGTTTGGGTGAGAAATAGGACCATGTCTAGCATAAATGTACCCATTCGGACGCGTTGGAATAGTCACTTTGGTCGCATCAGGAGCAGGACGAAAGTTACACCCCTTTGCAACTTTACACTGCCTCCTTTTGATGATTTTTGGGGCAACAGAAAACCTTTCACCACGGGCAAATGCCTAAGAGCTATAAAAAACTGAGAGAGGTTATTGTAGAGGCACTCTACGTGATCCCGTTGCCTCAGACAGAATGTTTCTAAGTGACATGATTTTCGAGTAACATCTCGTCAAAGATTGTTGCCTTTTTGCACTTTGGACTCTTCAGGGATATCGTCGGTACAATGTAGCTCTGACTGTTTCGACATGTTTGGGTGAGAAATAGGACCATGCCTAGCATAAATGTACCCATTCGGATGCGTTGGAACAGTCAGTTTGGTCGCATCAGGAGCAGGATGAAAGTTACACCCCTTTGCAACTTTACACTGCCTCCTTCTGACGATTTTTGGGGCAACAGAAAACCTTTCACCACGGGCAAATGCCTAAGAGCTATAAAAAACTGAGAGAGGTTATTGTAGAGGCACTCTACGTGATCCTGTTGCCTCAGACGGAATGTTTCTAAGTGACACAATTTTCGAGTAACATCTCGTCAAAGATTACTGCCTTTTTGCACTTTGGACTCTTCAGGGATATCGTCGGTACAATGTAGCTCCGACTGTTTCGACATGTTTGGGTGAGAAATAGGACCATGCCTAGCATAAATGTACCTATTCGGATGCGTTGGAATAGTCAGTTTGGTCGCATCAGGAGTAGGACGAAAGTTACACCCCTTTCCAACTTTACACTGCCTCCTTCTGATGATTTTTGGGGCAACAGAAAACCTTTCACCACGGGCAAATGCCTAAGAGCTATAAAAATCTGAGAGAGGTTATTGTAGAGGCACTCTACGTGATCCCGTTGCCTCAGACAGAATGTTTCTAAGTGACACAATTTTTGAGTAACATCTCGTCAAAGATTGCTGCCTTTTTGCACTTTGGACTCTTCAGGGATATCGTCGGTACAATGTAGCTCCGACTGTTTCGACATGTTTGGGTGAGAAATAGGACCATGCCTAGCATAAATGTACCCATTCGGATGCGTTGGAATAGTCAGTTTGGTCGCATCAGGAGCAGGACGAAAGTTACACCCCTTTGCAACTTTACACTGCCTCCTTCTGACGATTTTTGGGGCAACAGAAAACCTTTCACCACGGGCAAATGCCTCAGAGCTATAAAAAACCGAGAGAGGTTATTGTAGAGGCACTCTACGTGATCCCGTTGCCTTAGATAGAATGTTTCTAAGTGACACGATTTTTGAGTAACATCTCGTCAAAGATTGCTGCCTTTTTGCACTTTGGACTCTTCAGGGATATCGTTGGTACAATGTAGCTCAGACTGTTTCGACATGTTTGGGTGAAAAATAGGACCATGCCTAGCATAAATGTACCCATCTGAATGCGTTGGAACAGTCAGTTTGGTCACATCACGAGCAAGACACCAAAAATGCAAAGGTTGCTTTGTGCAACTTGACAACATTGACACTTTTTTGCAACATGACTCAAAGACTCAAACTGACCCCAAATGACTCAAAGTGACTTAAAATCACCTTGATTATAGAGGTCAAGGTGCTCCTTATCATTCATTCATTATGAGCGCCTTGGGAGAATGGTATATAGGTCATCATCATGATTGGGCGCCCTGGATCCAGAGTGTTGGAGAGATCATCAAATGGTGTCTAGTAGGGTGAGTTATGAGTTTGGTCGCATCAGGAGCAGGACACCAAAAATGCATAACATGATGATGTAAAAATGTGTACATATGTGTAAAAATGCAGGAGGAAATAAAAAAAGACAAACCTTACAAATTAATGTGCATACTTACAACTTAATGTAACATAACTTTACAAAATCAATGTGAATACTTACAAATTAATCCAATGAACCATCTGGATCTGCTCTACTCTTTATTGTGTCAAGTATTGCTTCATGGTCAGACTCACGCACCTTCCACAATATTTTGTTCAAAGGTCTACCCCAATACTTTATCAAATGAACATTGGATGCCATGACAAGGTTCGAGTAATGAAGTCTCTTGAAGATGTTGGTGGGGCACATATGGCACAACCCTGCAAATCATTGTTAGTATGCATATCTAAACATATAGACCTATAAGCATCAAAATGGTTAGAAAATTCAATATGTAATCTACAACAACAAGTAGTGCGTGTGTGATTTATCTTAACATAGAAAGGTTTTAGCATTTCAAAATATCTTTGACAAATTTTAATTTGAGGATACTTCTCTAGAAATTTACCATAAAACTGTGTTTGAGTCTCATCCAAAAAATGCTTTAGATGTGGCTCACGGTTCTGACTACCAATTCTCCTTCTTACCACATTCCTTTGATTCGGAGATACCCTTGTGTAATTCTTCCAAAAGTCTTCAATTAGTGACCTCAATGCTTCAACAATTGGTTTATCTTTTCGTGGTAGTCTCCCCGAGAACGCCCATAATTCATTGGCATTAGTGTCCTCAATTCTTTGGTGTCTTCCAAGGGCTCTTGATAAAGTTTTCCTATTAATTCTCAATTTTTGACTTGTCTTTCTAATAAGACGAGCTTTCCTCGTTTGACTACTTACTATAGTCGATGTAATCACACGCCGTGTTGCATTACTATCTTTTGTGCGTGAGGTGTTACCCACACTCTCATACGCACTCATTAGATTCTTGACAATAGATTTTTCACTTGAAGCCTCTGATGTTCTCAACCCAAGAATCTTCACGATAGACCTATACTTTATACTTCGCATCATTTCAACGAATAGTTGACATCTTACAGTCTCATTTAACTTTTCAAAGAACAATCTCCAAATCTTATTAGCATATCTTCTACAAGTGCGTTTTGGAATCTTACCTTCCATTGGCTGCAAAATATTCTCATCAATATCAATCAAATACTTTGGCTTTCTATGCAAAATTCTAGGTGGTGTCAAGTTAGGTAAATTCATCTCAACATTAGGAATTTCATCAATATTTAAATGAGATGGGTTAGATGGCATACCTTCGATCGAAGATGGAATAGATGACATACCTTGAGGTTGAGGTGGGAACGATGGCGTACCTCCTTCATCACATGTGAGTGATGATGTACTCTCAACTTGAGATGTGGTAGATGGTGTCCCTACATGTTGTCTTGCGATAAAGGATGTGTCTCCAACTATGGTATTTAAATCTCTCGTACCACAAAGTTTTTGCATTCGTTCTCTTTGTGCCGCCAATACCATATCTCTTTGTGATGGTTGTGGTTCCTCTTCAATTGGTATGTCTTCATTTATCGTGTCCAATTTCCTCTTCTCATGAAGTTCCCTCATAGCCATTGCTTTCTTTGCATTCTTAGCTTCTATCTCTTCCTGTGTTGGTTTAATTCTTGATCGTTTCCTCGGCATGACGGAGAATTTGTCTGTAGCATGATAAAGAGACCAATATTAGTTCCTAAGAAATGAATACATGATAATAGTGGGATTGTATTTTTTTTATGTTGTAAGGATTTATTCTTGTATAGTTTGACATCATGGTATGAACTAAGGTTTGTTTATTACACATAATTATTAAAGAGCCCAAGTGTAGAAAATATACATGGCATCATGTGAGATTGTAGGTTGCTTTCTTGATTGGAAATGTGTCTATTTTAAACATGTATGATAATGCATGATAAAGTAATTCAATCCAAAATAAGGAAAATGTAAAGAACATGCATGTAAAGACTTGACATACCTAAAAAATGAAGATTTGAATGGAGAGAGTACCCAATTATGTAGTGTTTTTATCTTCTTGCATCAAACTCCTCAACAATTTGAGTTTTTCACCACTTGCTTCCTTTTCAATGTTAAATTCTTAAAATTGAATCAAAATTAACATTGCAATACTACAAAAATTGAAACTTGTATAGATATATATCAAATTTGGTTTGAAAACTATGTTATTTCCTCCTTCTCAAGTTGGCAAAGCAGAAAAGGTGGTGGAAAGATCATGCAAAGGTGGTACAATGTGTCAAATGTGCATGTGAACTTCCCAATAGCATGAAAGCACTTCTTTTTTGTCGGAGCACGCGCAGAATCAGTAAGAAAACAGAGCATGTGGGCCTGGATCACGGGGGTAACCACTTTTTTACTGTTTCAGTAGAAATACAAAACGCGAGCACGTTATAATGCGCTCGTGCTATAACGCGCTCGCGTTTTGTCCTGCTATAGATCTCTAAACCCTAAACCCTCAACTCTGATCCCTTGACCCTCAACCCTCAATGTCAAATCCTAATCCCTCAACCCTATCCCTAAACCCTTAACCCTTAATGTCAAATCCTAATCCCTCAACCTCAACCTTGTCCCTAAACCCTAATCCCTTCAACCTCAACCCTATCCCTAAACCCTTGACCCTCGAACCTCAGCCCTCGACGTCAAACCCTAATCCCTTGATGCAGAGCGAAACAAGTTGAACATTAACATAGGTGAAAAAATCCTTGAAAGTCCACAAAATAACCTTTACAGTGTATATTGGCAAGACAATTTAAATGTCACACCGAAATGTACCTATTCTTGCCTATCGGCAAGACAATGGCTATCGGCAACCACCTTTCTCTCATCAGCCGATAAGGTAACTCATGCCAACATATGTTACATCGGCCGCACTTTCCCGTCGTCTTCCCGATCGGAGAGAACATAACTGTCGGGGAACTCTTTAAGTCTCCTGCCGATGCTATCGGTTACGCCGATAGACTTACCATCGGCAAGACTTCTTGAATCTCACCCCGATCGGTGAGAGATCCTACCATCGGTCCAAACCAACTTTCTTATGCCGATGGCATTACTCACACCGATATACTTCACTTCTCTTTCATCGGTCTGACTTAGACTATCGACGTAACTTAATCCTCGTCGTCCGATATCAAACTTTATGCTGATGCACATCCTCCGCTTTACCTTTGTCGATGTGACTAAGACCATCTGTGGGACTCTTCGCCCATCTTCCAACAATACAACTCTTACCGATAACTCAACATAATGCTTCATCTTTGGTAAGACATTACCATTTGTCACCTCGACACAAACACGATCGGCAAGATTAATGTTATCGGTTCAATGCACCTTTGTCTACCCGATAGACATAGTCAATCCGATGACTTCTCCATACATTGCTCGACTTATTCTTCCGGTCCTCCTTACTGTTTCCACCGGTCATTTCTTGCATCGTTCAGAATGCTTATTCTAAAAACCTCACATACAACAATGATATTCAAATGGAAGATACGAACTGTCCTCACAAACATTCATTGTATACACATAAAGTGCTAATTCCTTCTCTGCACATTGTAACCGAACAGAACACAGAGAAACACTAAAACTACATAACAGAAATAAATCTAACTACATGGAGGTCATTCCACTGATTTCAAAGAAATCCACCAGTGGAATGACTCCAATCAGTATCACTGTACTTTGACCAAAAAACACAGAATTTCTTTATTCCTTCTGCTTCAGAATAAAATACAATTTCTCTCTCTGTTCGTTCACTCCCCTCTACATGAACAGAGACCAACAATATAAAGACTCTTAATTGACAGTTACACACGGTGGAAGGTGAATCACCTATAACCACCCTGCCAATTGGTTACAAACCTTTCAGACATTCAGTTCGGTTACAAATGGTAATGACACGTACACAAACTACTCAACATTATGCCATTACGTGGCCAAATTCTAATCCCTCAACCCTTCACTCTAATCCCTCAACCCTAAACCCTATCCCTAAACCCTCAACACTATACCTTAAACCCTAATCCCTCAACCCTAACCCTAAACCTTGTCCCTAAACCCTAATCCCTTCAACCTCTACCCTATCCCTAAACCCTTGACCCTCGAACCTCAGCCCTCGACGTCAAACCCTAATCCCTCAACCCTTAACTCTGATCCCTCATCTCTCAACCCTAACCCTAAACCCTCAACCCTCAACATCAAACCCTAATCCCTCAACCCTCAACCCTAATCTGTCATCTGTCATCCCTCCACACTCTACTTTAACCCTAATTCCTTGACACTCGACCCTCGAACCTCAACCCTCAACCCTCAACATCAAACCCTAATCCCTCAACCCTTAACTCTAATCCCTCGACCTTCAACCCTGATCCTAAACCCTAAACCCTCAACGCCAAATTCTAATCCCTCAACCCTTCACTCTAATCCCTCAACCCTAAACCCTATCCCAAAACCCTCAACACTATACCTTAAACCCTAATCCCTCAACCCTAACCCTAAACCTTGTCCCTAAACCCTAATCCCTTCAACCTCAACCCTATCCCTAAACCCTTGACCCTCGAACCTCAGCCCTCGACGTCAAACCCTAATCCCTCAACCCTTAACTCTGATCCCTCATCTCTCAACCCTAACCCTAAACCCTCAACCCTCAACATCAAACCCTAATCCCTCAACCCTCAACCCTAATCTGTCATCTGTCATCCCTCCACACTCTACTTTAACCCTAATTCCTTGACCCTCGACCCTCGAACCTCAACCCTCAACCCTCAACATCAAACCCTAATCCCTCAACCCTTAACTCTAATCCCTCGACCTTCAACCCTGATCCTAAACCCTAAACCCTCAACGCCAAATTCTAATCCCTCAACCCTTCACTCTAATCCCTCAACCCTAAACCCTATCGCTAAACCCTCAACACTATACCTTAAACCCTAATCCCTCAACCCTAACCCTAAACCTTGTCCCTAAACCCTAATCCCTTCAACCTCAACCCTATCCCTAAACCCTTGACCCTCGAACCTCAGCCCTCGACGTCAAACCCTAATCCCTCAACCCTTAACTCTGATCCCTCATCTCTCAACCCTAACCCTAAACCCTCAACCCTCAACATCAAACCCTAATCCCTCAACCCTAATCTATCATCCGTCATCCCTCCACACTCTACTTTAACCCTAATTCCTTGACCCTCAACCCTATCCCTAAACCCTTGACCCTCGAACCTCAACCCTCAACCCTCAACATCAAACCCTAATCCCTCAACCCTTAACTCTAATCCCTCGACCTTCAACCCTGATCCTAAACCCTAAACCCTCAACGCCAAATTCTAATCCCTCAACCCTTCACTCTAATCCCTCAACCCTAAACCCTATCCCTAAACCCTCAACACTATACCTTAAACCCTAATCCCTCAACCCTAACCCTAAACCTTGTCCCTAAACCCTAATCCCTTCAACCTCAACCCTATCCCTAAACCCTTGACCCTCGAACCTCAGCCCTCGACGTCAAACCCTAATCCCTCAACCCTTAACTCTGATCCCTCATCTCTCAACCCTAATCCTAAACCCTCAACCCTCAACATCAAACCCTAATCCCTAAACCCTCAACCCTAATCTGTCATCTGTCATCCCTCCACACTCTACTTTAACCCTAATTCCTCGACCCTCGACCCTCGAACCTCAACCCTCAACCCTCAACATGAAACCCTAATCCCTCAACCCTTAACTCTAATCCCTCGACCTTCAACCCTGATCCTAAACCCTAAACCCTCAATGCCAAATTCTAATCCCTCAACCCTTCACTCTAATCCTTCAACCCTAAACCCTATCCCTAAACCCTCAACACTATACCTTAAACCCTAATCCCTCAACCCTAACCCTAAACCTTGTCCCTAAACCCTAATCCCTTCAACCTCAACCCTATCCCTAAACCCTTGACCCTCGAACCTCAGCCCTCGACGTCAAACCCTAATCCCTCAACCCTTAACTCTGATCCCTCATCTCTCAACCCTAACCCTAAACCCTCAACCCTCAACATCAAACCCTAATCCCTCAACCCTCAACCCTAATCTATCATCCGTCATCCCTCCACACTCTACTTTAACCCTAATTCCTCGACCCTCAACCCTATCCCTAAACCCTTGACCCTCGAACCTCAGCCCTTGATGTCAAACCCTAATCCCTCAACCCTTAACTCTGATCCCTCATCTCTCAACCCTAACCCTAAACCTTGTCCCTAAACCCTAATCCCTCAACCCTCAACCCTAATCTGTCATCCGTCATCCCTCAACTCTAATCCCTCATTCCTAAACCCTAAACGCTATCCCTATTCCTAGACCCTCAACAGGCTCGATACTATACCTTAAACCCTAATCCCTCTACCATCGACACTCTTATTTAACCCTAATCCCTTGACCATTAACCCTATCCCTCAACCTCAACCCTCAACCCTCAACCCTCAACTCTCAACATTAAACCCTAATTCATCAACCCTAAACCCTAATCCCTCAAACCTAAACCCTATCCCTAAACCATCAACCCTCAACCCTAATCCCTCATCCCTCAACTCTAATCCCTCATCCCTAAACCCTAAATGCTATCCCTATTCCTAAACCCTCAATAGACTCGATACTATACCTTAAACTCTAATCCCTTATTCCTAAACCCTCCAACCCTATCCCTAATCCTTACACCCTCCACACTCTACTTTAACCCTAATCCCTTCAACCTCAACCCTATCCCTAAACCCTTGACCCTCGAACCTCAACCCTCAACCCTCGACGTTAAACCCTATTCCCTCAACCCTTAACTCTGATCCCTAATCTCTCAACCCTAAGCCTAAACCCTAAACCCTCAACCCTCAACGTCAAATCCTAATCCCTCAACCCTAAACCCTATCCCTAAACCCTCAACACTATACCTTAAACCCTAATCCCTCATCCCTCAACCCTAAACCTTATCCCTAAACCCTAATCCCTCAACCCTCAACCCTAATCTGTCATCCCCCAACTCTAATCCTTCATCCCTAAACCCTAAATGCTATCCCTATTCCTACACCCTCAACAGAATCGATACTATACCTTAAACCCTAATCCCTTATCCCTAAACCCTCCAACCCTATCCCTAATCCTTATACCCTCCACACTCTACTTTAACCCTAATTCCTCGGCCCTCAACCCTATCCCTAAACCCTTGACCCTCGAACCTCAACCCTCAACCGTCAACGTCAAACCCTAATCCCTCAACCCTTAACTCTGATCCCTCGACCCTCAACACTATACCTTAAACCCTAATCCATATCCCTCAACCCTTAACCCTTAAAACTTAAACCCTATCCCTACACCCTCAACACTTGACACTATATCTTAAGCCTTAAACCCTCATCCCTAAAGCCTCAACCCTCAATCCTTAAACCTTAAACCCTAAACCCTATCCCTAATCCCTCTACCCTCAACACTCTAACCCTAACCTTGACATTAAATGCTAATCCGTCAACCCTAAACCCTAATCCTAAACCCTCAACCCTAAACCTTATCCCTAAACCCTAATCCCTCAACCCTCAACCCTAATCCATCATCCCTCAACTATAATCCCTCATCCCTAATCCCTAAATGCTATCCCTATTCCTAAACTCTCAATAGACTTGATACTATACCTTAAACCCTAATCCCTTATCCCTAAACCCTCCAACCCTATCCCTAATCCTTACACCCTCCACACTCTACTTTAACCCTAATCCCTCGACCCTAAACCCTATCCCTAAACCCTTGACCCTTGAACCTCAACCCTCAACCCTTAATGTCAAACCCTAATCCCTCAACCCTTAACTTTGATCCCTCGACCCTCAACCGTAATCTGTCATCCCTCATCCCTAAACCTTAAATGCTATCCCTATTCCTAGACCCTCAACGGGCTCGATACTATACCTTAAACGCTAATCCCTTATCCGTAAACCTTTCAACTCTATCCTTTATGCCTTAACCCTCATGATGAATAGCCTTGAATGTAAAAAAATTTAAGTGGGACATAACGCGAGCGCGTTATAACGCGCTCGCGTTATGTCAAACATGGCAAAAGACAGACTTGCGGGAAAAAATGTAAGGCAAGAAATAACGCGAGCGCGTTATAACGCGCTCACGTTATTTCTTGCTTTGGGAATCCCAAGCCTTGGGCTTGGGATTTGCTTTGGATTTCCAACCCAAAGGCTTGGAGTGCCTTATGAACAGTCACAGACGTGTTTTTCTGTATTCTTCAAAATTTTACATAATTTCGTTCGTGCTAACCCTCAGATTTGCACGTGTTTCAAGGTTGAACAAATCGAACACATGGGTAATGTTAGGCTTTCTCTTAGCTATTTGATGATGTGATTTTTTTCACATTTTAACAATGTTAAGCCTTTCATCTTTAATTTCTTTTGTTTGTGTGTCCGTTTTTATGCAAAAACCACTGTTTGGTCTTTTTTTCATTGTAAAATAACTATTCATTCAAATTTCAAAAAAATTACATATTTAGAAACTAGACTCCATTCTACAAATATTAAAAAAATAAAAAAATGATTTTCAATTAGTTTTCAAAATTTATAGGGGTAGCACGGCCAAAATTCTGTTTTTTAGGATGTGTCCACTTTAAAAATTAGTAAAAAATCAAATATTCATCAAAAAATTATCAGAAAAATCGGGCATAAACTACATGCTATTAGCTAATTTCTGACCAAAGCGATTTTAAAAATACCAAAAAAAAGTTGACCTTTTGAGGGAGCCACAAAACATGCTATGTTATGTTTTTTTGACAGAAACAACACCAATTTCTGTGGCTCCCTCTTTTGAACCCCTTAATCTATGCCATTTTCAAAACAAAATAGTAGTTTAGAAAGTAGACTCGGAGCACTACGAACATTGTTTTGGTTGCATCTCTAAATTTTGAGTGTAACTATGCTCAATTTCACATCCAAGACCAGTATTTCCTGATTTCAGAAAAAAAGTGGCCACTTAAGACCCCTTTTTGGCCCCCCATCTTCTTGCACTTACCCTTACATCATTTGGCTTAACAACAGGTGGTACAATCACCTTTCGTAAAGCTTCTTGGAGCATTATGTGGTATGAAAGAGATGTTTGTATGAGTTCCCATAGAGAGATCTTAGCGGGAGTAGCACAAAGCTGCTTAACAAGGTCATAATCTCGACCAACATTATGAGTAAGACAAGGTGGTTGAGGAAGCATAGGTTGAGAAGTTGGTAAAGTGATCGAAATGTTTGACTGTTGTTTACTTTGTTTATTATTTCATGTATTGTATGTGTGAGCAACCACATTGTAGTTGGGTTGTTGTGACACATTTTGATACACTTTGATTTTGACTTGTTATATGCTTAGCGTAGTTATAAATGTAACAAAGAGGTCGAGAAGAATTCAGAAGATCTCTTATAGTGAGCACCGGTTTCATTTTTTCTTGAGGCACATGTGAGAACGCAGGTGGACAACTATTTTCGGTTTCACAGGGTGTTCTTGAGATCTTGGAACATAAATTGTGTTTACTAATCTTTGAAGGAACGGTGGTTTTGGAGTCGCAGTGGAATATTCCATAGAGATAAATTCATAAAGGGCTTCATCTAGCATATCAGAATCATCACTACTAAATGACTCATCATATGCATGAAAGTTTTGTAAAAAGAGATCAAACATTGTGACATATTCTACTTTATCCAAGGCTTGAAATTCACAATGTCCAATTGTAAAAAGTATGAATTTTGGAATCAAGGATGTGAAATGATGCAAGATTACTATGAAAAATCAAATTTCATGAATGTTTGATGCAACTAATGCATGAGAATTTTTAAAACCCTAATGCAAAATTTTACCAAAATGCAAGCTTTTTGAAGGCCTAAATATGCACCTTTTTCAAAATTATGCAAGATTTTCAAATGAATATTGATAAATATGTAATAAATCAATGCAAGATCTTATTTGAATAGTCAATAAGATGTAAATGCTTGAAGCTACTTGTTCACAAAAATGTTTAGTATGAAAAAGGATAATGACAATAACTAGAATATGAACTAGATCAAACTCTTTTCAATATAACATTCAAGGAAAAGGTTGAGCCAAATCACTACCAAATGAAGGAGAACTTAGCTACTGACCTTGAACTCCTATATATTATGGATAAGATTTAACTTAGTCTTTTTCTCAAAACCCTAGGATAACAATGCATTAAAACCCTATTTTTACAAAGATTTGCTTATAATGGAGAATATACAACAGAAACCCAGAAACTGATTGCACAGGGATAATCAGGGGAATGATATAACCTATCTCCAAAAAGAAGAGGTATCAGAGGACCTCGGTGGTACCACCCATGTCTTCACTGAAGGAATTAGCCGAAGGTGCAAATTGGAAAGTTGCTTTGAATGTTGTCTTGATGCCAGATCCAAACCCAGAAAAGGTAGAAGGACAAAGGCGGTTCCAATCACTTCCTTGATGAGGGAATATCCTGAAACTGTCTTCAAATCCTAAAACCTTGATCTGTATTTAGTCTTCCTATAGCTCTGTATTTTCTAAATCTCACTCCTGTAACCTGCACATAAGAAGATAAAAGAGGGTTTGGGGGTTATGGTGTTTAGGGACTTGCCTCGGTCAAATCCCAGAATAGCATTCAAGCTTCCCAACACCATTTGATTAATAGAGAGTGCTTACCCTTATGGGGCATAGGATGAAAACAATGATAATGTGATGATTGAAATGATGAGAAACAAACAATGATATCACCTATGTGATGCGCCCTTAGAATGATGAAGATCCTTCAACTCCTAAGGAAGGATAGATGATAGCTTCATATCTGCAACAATACACAAATATGCTCTATAATCACAATGACTGCTCTTGATGCTCTTTACTTCAAATTTTCAAGTTAGCTATCTCCATCTAGGTTAATAATGAACTCAAAAACACACTTATATATGCTCTCCCCCTTACAATTGACAATTCAAACCAAAAGAGGCAACAAGCAGAAACCTCTAGAGAGGTGTAAGGCCGACATACATTTGAATTTGATCCAACCTAAAGGGAGGGACCTGGGCAGTACCACATTGGTCCTTCAGCCCTGTTTATGTCTAGGATAAGCAAAATCAAGTGGTCCACATTCAAATTCCATCTTGATGTCGGGCAATTCTGCATCGGGAGAAACGTTTTGAATATATACTGCAATTAAGGGACCTAGGAGCCAAACAAGGAGGTAAAAAGACATGTGGGCACTTTTTACTCCCTAACAAGTCCAAGGGTCTTATTTGGAAACTTTTCATTCTAGGTCTTATGGGTCTTACCATGGGTTATCCTCTAATTTACTCCTTGATTGGCTACCAAATCTACTAATAACTTCCCCTTTCTTTTCTTCTAATATGATCAAAAGAGATATCTTTATAAAATTTCACTAGTTCCCTAGCCTCTAAAAGAAGAGTATCCAACATACATGAGATGTAACTTTGCTTCTTCATATAATTAATAATGATCTCATAATCTCCCTCCACTCTAAGATGCTTCCAATTCTATTTCATAGTTGTCCTGAGGCCCCACAGCATGGCCCTTTCCTAAACCACATTGTACATGAAAGGAAAAAAGAATATAACTTTGCTCATGCTCTTTCGAGGAAGCCTACTCTATTTCTACTTCTACTAGTTCTACTGATTAGAAGATCTCTATTATGGCAGAATAAGTTAAAAATGCATTTTCTACTGATCTCTTAGATGGGGATGTGAGACAAGATTGATTTGTAGTAGCATATGGTCTCAATCTCTATAAAAATAGAATCTTCCTAGTTCTTGAATCCTGAATGAAGGAGAAGATTTTAAGGGGTTTTCATGATGCATCGTTAGAAAAACACATAAGATTATACAAGATCTATAGGAAAATTAGGGAAAGGTTTTCATGGAAGGGCCTAAAGAAGGATGTTCTCAATCACTTTATGGAGGGGCTAACTATGTATGCACAATTCTTTTTCATTCCTTCATATTTCAAAGCACATTGGGTGGTAGATTTCTTATTCAGAGATGTTTAGGCCAATGGATTACATAAAAATATCATTAGTGATAAAGATAGTAGATTTTTTAGATCCTTTTTGTAAGAATTATTTTATTTGGCTGGGATAAAACTCACTCTTTCCACAAGCTATCATCGACAAATAGATGGACAAGTAGAAATAGTGAATAATTAGGTTGAAGGCTACTTGAGAAACTATGATACAACACTACCCACAACATGTCCATCAGTATATCTCCATCCATTGTATTTTATGGTTATGATGAATTAACCTTCACTAATTCAATATTCATAGATATCCCGATGTCAATAGATAGTGACTTAGTGAAGTATAATTATGACATATTGAGATCACTCAAAGAACACCTCCAACAAGTTCAGAATCAATAAAAAAATATATGCAAATCAAAACTGCATAGATAGGTCATTTAAAGTGGGAGATATGACCTTCCTCTAAGATTGCAAACCTTATATGCAAACCCCCATCAAAATTAGTGGAATTGAAAATCTCAAACAACGCTTCGATTTCCCTTACAAGATCTTGAGAAGAGCTGGTGAAGTTGCATCTGAGTTGAATTACTAGAATATAGTAGGATTCATAATTTTGTCCATGTGTCTCACCTCACGAGATCCCTTGGACAACATATCACACTACTGGTGGATTTTCCACCATTGGATGATGACCCTACCATCATAGAAATCACAAGAGCATCAGCCAATATTCAAAAGAGAGTAGACAATAAGGTGGTAGGGAAAATCACACAGGCCCTATTGAATCCCCATGATCACATTTGCACTTATTATATTTATCGAACTTAGCAAGGGAGAGGGATTTCAACTAAATCTTCCACATCAAACATCCTCATAATAAATAGAATCATCAACCTTGGCATAAAGAGAAAGTTTTACCTTAAGTACCTTTGCTATCATTCAAGCCTCTGTGCATGCAACTTGTTGTTCCTTCAGTATGTGAAAATACTCGAGGTAGCAATTGAAGAAATACAAGTCATGCAAATTTTGGAAATATTGATAGAAATATGAAGAAATATTTCCCCACACATTTACTAATCTAGGATGATGAAAATTCAATTAAAAGAAGGTACAAAACCAAAGAGTAAAAGATCATATGTATTAAACCCTAACATGAAGACAAGAGTCAAAGCAAAGTTGGATGATATGTTGCAACTGATATAATCAAGTACATAGAAGATGCTAAATGGATTGGCCCTATGGTTGTGCAACATAAGAAAAAAATGAGATGAGGATTTGCATTGACTTTAGGGAACTAAATAAGGCTTGTATCCATGATTCCATAGATTTCTTAGTCTTATGGATGTCATTAAAAGCTTTCATTTTATTTCATTTCAATTGAAGGGCTCCTTCACCTTTCCATACACATGTCCCCATGTTCTCTCCATTAGTTTCTCTATAACCATTGCTTTATTTTCTCTTATATTATCCTTAGTAATATTTGGGCATTATACTCATGGGATCAACCCTGCAATTATAGACTTGGCCCTTTCATATTCAAATTTTGGCCAACTTCTACCTATTCAATTACACAATATTCAATTTGCTAATGTATGAATCCCAACATTTCAAAAAAAACCAAAATATGAATCACCTAAGAAGGTTCGAAGTTTAAAATACACATTGGGTTATGACTTGCACGTGTGACACCATTCAAAAATTGATTTATATTCACTCCTTTGAGCCACCAAGTCTATGGCCTAAGTGTGAGAATATTCACTATTTTTGTATCCTCATGCTTGGAGACATGTCAATAAATAAAAGTTGATTACATATAAATTCCCATTGTTTATAGCATAGACTGGAATTAGTTTTCAATTTAAAATGTCATTAACACTTGTAAGGAGTGGGTTCATGTGCAAGTTGAAACACACACTGTGTATTTCAACCTGCAATTTTCTTCATCAACATTCTACTATGTAAAGTATTTGTTCTTTTAATGTACAAATCCTAACATTTAAGAGAGAAAAATATGAACAACAACAATGATAAGGGTGAAAGCAAGAAGATGAGTATAGATTTCGTGGAAGTGTTCCGCATATGGAAAATTTCGTTTAGAACGAGAGCTCGAGCCTAAACGGGTGCCCATTTAGAAACGGGCACCCGTTATGAAATGGATGCTAGTAAATGGAATGGGTACGTACCCATTTGAAAACAGGTACTCATTTTTGAAAAGTATATATATTTTTTTAAAAATAGGCATGTGGCTTCATTTTAACAGCCATAGGCCGTGAAACAGTAGGAGAGGAGATACCAAGAATGGGTACCCACATCACCTGACCCCACCGCCTACCTCCAAAACCTCCTCACCTCCTCTAGATTGGCTATCAGCTATCCCAAGTTGGTTGCCCATAATTTTCTATTGTTTTTCATTGTTTTTTGTTTTGTTTTTGTTGCTTTTTATTATTTTTCACAATCTTAAATTATAAATGTTAAACCCTAAACTAAAAACACTAAACCCTAATTCATAAACCGTAAACCCTAATTCATAAACACTAAACCCTATTTCATAAACTAACTAGGTCTTATAGAACTTCTAGGGTTTCTTTTATATAAGCTTAACAATAAATCTTTAGCAATGATATTTCAAAATCATTTGAAATTTCTATATAGACCTCAAGAATTACATATACACTATAGCCATGTTCTTAGTCTTCATGGATTTCAATGTTCATGATGAGTCACATAGTCCTAAAACCATTTGTAAAACTCTTTTCATGAGGGCTTAGAACATACAAACACCTTCTATATATTAAATTTGATGGACACTTGTATAAGAATATAAAATTTAGACAATTGTCATAGGTTAGTCCTATGGGTTAAAGAGTCAGGGAGCTATGAGAATGCCCACATTCATATGACATAAGGTATAATAGAAACTTATCAAGTTTTAAGGATTGTCATACCTACCACTAAGAATGTCAAAGTTACCCTAGGAAAACAACTAACTCATATCACTTCATAACATTTTATCAAGTTTAAGGATTGTCATAACAACCACTAAGAATGTCAAATTTACCCTAGGAAAACAACTAACTCATGTCACTTGATAACCTAGAGGGTTGTTATCTAAGGTCAATTAGGATCACTTAACAAATGTCAAGACCCAAATCATCTAATAGGATTGTCATTAGGATGGGGAACAAAGAAGATAGTCATAACATGATAAGGTAGTTACCAAGGTCCTAACAAAGTTCATTGCACCATAATCTAAATCTTAACACTGCCTCAACATTTATATGACCTAGAAGGACTGTCACATCTAGCAAATCTAATCTCTTGTCCTTGCTATGGACTATTATGCATGATCATCCAAAGTGGTTGTCACTAGAAGAACAGGACCATAGGACTACCACAATAAGGATATAGTTGTGTTGCTCACAACAAGAGAGGACAATCATCCAAAACTAAGAAGAGAAGAAAATTAACAATTAAGAGACTATCATTAACGGTTGTCATGAGCATGTTAATGGACAATTAGTTTTCATATTAGTCATAACACTATCCTATTATTTACACAAAAGAAGATATAGCAATGAGAGGATAGTCATTGGAAAACCTATCTCAGTCCTAGAGTCAAGCACAGTCCCATCACACCACTAGATCTACCCCTTCCAAGGGACAAGCATTTCAACCATACAATCGAAAGAAAATGATATGTATCCTACAAACACAATCATTTGGTCATGTTGTAATCCTCTCTCCAAACTATGCAGGATCAGAATGGTGTTTGGATGACCTCCACTTGGTTTCTGGTAGGTGAAATCAGCAGGTGAGACTACTCCTTAGACAGTGCAAGACGACTGAACGGATCTCACCCATTCATTTTATTCCTTGTTTTTCTCACTCTTTCACCATTTCTTCACATGCGTTGTTCTCCTTCCAGCTATTTTTTTGGTGGGTACTCTCCTGAGGTGCCAAAATGGCTAGAAATGTTGTCTCGTGCCATAAAAAAATCACGCTAGAAAATTTTCTAAACTCGTCGGTTGTTCTCACGCCGGGGAAAATACCGTGTCAGAAAAATAAATATAGGGAATGTAATTTTTTGGTATGTGTTTTGGAACACAAAAGAGAGTGATATATTTTGCAAAGCCCCATTAAGAATGTTTTGGGAATTTTGTACTGCAGTATTGTTTTGGTACATTCTCCTTATTAAAAACTCCCTTAATATTATCACCTAAAATTTTGAATTTGGATTAGTTACTTTCCACCTACATTAAATGTTATCAATAACTATGTAATAGAACTAATAGCATTTAAAATCATTTTAGACGTGCAAATGATGATTAATTATCACCTTTGCAATTAGAAGTGTTTATGTTGACACTAGAGTTTGCAACACTCATAGCCTTATAGCAACTAAAAAGGTTTCACAAAACAAAGAGAACTAGAGACAACTAAAATCATTATCATAAATAAAACATAAATTAAAATAAAGTAAAAACATTAATATATCATCACCATGAATGGTCATGTCCTTTGTGAGAACTCCAATTCCTTTTGAGAGATGAGTATCACAATTCATTGAAGTCTTGATTGTATTTCCATGAATTTGGGTTTCTACTAATAATTTATGATTCGAAGTCTAAAAATATGAGAAATAATGAATTGTATCATTGGCTTTCATTTTATTCACCAAATGAAAATCTTACAAATTACAAACAAGAAAAGGTTCAATAAAAGATACACTTGCAAATTATAGGGTATTTTCTATGCTACAGCACGCACAAAACCAAAAGGTCAACATGTATACCTCGTGTCACCAAGTTGATCTAATAAAGTAGTGATAGATACTAACTCTTCAAAATCCAATCCAAAAGCATAAAGAAATCTTGCTTCACCAAAACTAAAGAAATACGTCAGCCTTGGCAATTCAGATAAAGACAAGAGGAATGAAAGAGCCTCTAAAGTGAAGTGAAATGAAGCAACCATTGCCTTGAAGTTGTCATAGAACTTAGTTTTTACATTTTATTGCTTCACAATTTCCCGAGGAGACTTTTTCTCTCCTTTCTATCATTTTAGACCTATATTTACATGGGTCTAAGATAGTGTCTAGATTATCAATCCAAATGCACAAACCACAATGTTGAATATTTTCAGATAAGACACTCTAGTTCTTGCAAATAGATAAAATGCTTATCACCATACATTCTTGTGTTCCAACCTAACCTATTATACCTACAAAAATCTCTATATCAAAAAACACACAAAAAAAAATGTTATGCTAGTCAACAAAGGCAACTCAAGTGAGATGAATCACGAGCAATATCAAAGGGAAACAATTGTAAGCAATTGTAAAGGTGACTGGTTCCTAAATATTGATACAATTTACACTTGGATTGAATCCAAAGGGGATTATATAAAATCAAATATTAGACATAATTTTCATTAGTTGGAAAATCATCAAAACATGTATTACATAGATAATGTAACAATGATTAAAAAAAATCCAATCAATCCATGCGAGCTTCAACAAATTGGCTCAAAACTTTTACTGAAATTTTAAATTTAAAGGAAGTTTATACATAATGTTTACTGATTGGGCTATTGATTTGGGACAAAGATTACCAAAACAATCCCTATTTAGGGATGAAGAGACCCTAAACTTTCCCGTGGCCAGAACCCATATTGAAGTTGTAGGTTAAGATTCTTTAAGAACTGAATTGAGCATAAAGTGGTATGCCATCTACTTAATATTTTGAAAATGTAGGCTTAGGGCTCAAATGCTAACCCGTGCTTATAATGACACCCAAATCCAAAGGTTGGGGTTAAATTCTCCAGCAAGGGATCCAACCAACTTAGGGCTCAAACACAAACCCACTAACTGTGTCAACCATCGTCTCGGAAAACAAACAAAAGAAAACACAAACACAGCTGCAAAGCAAACAGTAGACAGAACTACAATGTTCTATATGATATCAATATTTGCCAGGATAAATTTTTGAACGTTGGTAGGAATGTGCTAGATGATTAAAACTTTAACAGTCACAATTACGTAATTGGCTATTTATAAAATATGGGTGATAATAACACCCATCTGACATTGTCATATACAGAAGATGGCTCTAAGAAGTCCACCAAAATTCCTGCAGTCCTAGACTACATACAAAACAAGCACCGTGTTAATACATGTTGCATGCATTGCAGTCAAAATTGAATACCTTCATCTTTCATGATCCAAATATTACCTGTGATAGAGAGACCAACAACATAACCAAATCATACAACACAGGGACCTCCAGAGGTTCATCCAAGTTGGCTATCAATATCAACTACTGAAAATCTGATTCAGTCACAGTAAAATATACTTGATAGGAACATTGTTGTAATGTGGGTGTGCGATGCATATACAAAAACGAGGAAAGGCAAAGAACCCACGTCTCCAACCTCCCTTCCATGGAGGGTCAGAAAATTTAGTGCAAGTGACCACATTTTTAGCTAGTCTTAAAATATAGAAATTTAAGCAAATTTTCTGACAAAACAAAACCTGATTTAACAAGATTGAAATGTCGGACGCATGAGTTTGAGATTGAGACATATTCCACCGCATGAGCGTGAAGGTCATTTGTTGAAGGCATTGCTCTCATTAAAGGGCAACGAAGGAATAGGAGCAGCGTGGGGCCGTGGATATGTCGTGTTTCAAAACCGTAACGCCATCGATCTGCAGCCTCCATTTCTGCTACGACATTCGCGGCCATTCTGTTTGTTGCAGATGATGGCGAAACACTTTCAAAACACTGACATATCCACCGCACTCCGCTGCTTGTAAAAATGTTTGGCCCTGCAATAGGTATAACATCAAGTTTGCAACGATAGCTTTTCCACTCGCTCATCACGCACAAAACCTAACCCTAACCTCCACATATATATATACACACGTGGACACACTTAATAAATTTGTATTTTTTTATTTGTTTTGGTTTTCTATGCGATATATGTATACATATAATATAATTAATATTGTATTATACATCTACATACTTTTTTGTTGTGTATTTGTTTATTTTTCTGTTTGTTGTTTTCTTTTCTTTTTGTAGGGTGCACTCCTCTCACACACATATGTATATCTATATATATTTATGTATTGGTTCTTTATAGACTTAATACTTATATTAATAAATACTAGTATAGGTGTGTATTTTTAGTTTCTACCAAAGAAACTATAGGCGAGGTCTGTTCCTAACTAGGTATTAATAATTCTTGAGAACTAAATATATTTTTCTATTTAAAAAATATTTACCTATTGCTATTGTATAGATGCAAATATTTTAACAAAACATATTTGAAAAATTATTTTTATTCAATCTAATTGGCAGAAAACTTTCACCCGATAAGGGCAATTATTGCGGATCATCAACGTTTAAATTATAAAGTTTTGTATGAATACTGGAAATAATTTCATGCATTGCTTTCATTTTCTCAAAAATTGTGCAAATATAACATATGTGTTAAACTCCTTAGGCAACCATTCTTCATATTTTTTTATGTTCTTGATACCCAAACATTGCAGAATCTAAGGCCATGACTATTTTCAAATGAATTTGTTTTGTTTATAGGCTGCTATTCCACTTGAAGTTGTGCAAATATTGTTGGCAAAAAAGTCAGCGTCCCCCTTAGGGATTCATGACATGGCTTAACCGCCTCCCGTTGGTCTTTATCTGGGATGGTAGCGGTTTCCTAAGAGGTGCGCCTTTTGGGATAAACGGCCAGCTCAACTCCCTACAAGTGGTATCAGAGCCGGGTCACGGGTTCGAATCCCCTCGGGTAACGCTGAGGGGGGGATTGTTGGCAAAATAGTCAGCATCCCCCTTCGAGATTCGAGGTGCGTCTTTTGGGAGAAATGGCCAGCTCAACTCCCTACAAACGTGAATATAACATTCTTCAGAAATGATGCAAGCTAGAAGGGGCTCTAACTTGTTTTTAATGCAATAAAGTTAGGGGGGATTGTTGGCAAAATAGTCAGCATCCCCCTTCGAGATTTGAGGTGCGTCTTTTGGGAGAAATGGCCAGCTCAACTCCCTACAAACGTGAATATAACATTCTTCAGAAATGATGCAAGCTAGAAAAACGAAAAAACCCATGGAGCTTGACCAAATAAGAGGAAAAAAGTATGCTCATATCTGTCATTACGTTATCTACCATCTTTACAGATAATGCATTTAGGGCATATGTTTATCGGGCTTCATGCCTATAATACTTATTTTTTCTTCTATTTTACTTAATGGAATTCTAATTCTAGCTATTCTTCCATGCATAGAAGGATTTTCTTTTCATGTTTCCTTTAGATTCTAATGGGATGAGAATATTATTTTTTGGCCTCTGCCTATGTTTCTACCAAACTTTGTATGTGTCATATTGTTTTCTGGAAACACATTTCTTATTGGTGTTTATTCCATTTCTAAAGTTTTTTCTGGATGTTTTCTCTAGCTCTGAGATGAGCTAAAAGGAACTATTACCATTAACAAAACTGATAATATACACATCATTTTGTTTTATGGATATCTTTATATTTTTTTAATTTTCTCCGACACTCAATAGTAATTCAAGTTGGCTTTTTGCTATTCTTGTTGAATGCAAAAATCTAGTAAGCCAAGCTAGCAACTCTATTTGCAGAAATGGTCTATATTTTGAAGCTATTTTATCATTCCACTATTTCTTTTAGAGGCATTTTTAAAAAGATCGTGAAATTTCTATTAGTTAAATCTAAGCCAAGTATTTTTTGACGTTTATTTAAAATTTACCCTAACGTAACTATTGTTAATATGTCCATAAAATGTACAACCTTTTAAAATTTATTTAAAATTAGGTTTTTCTTTTACCCTAACCTATAATGCACAATCTAAATAGCTAATATTTTCACATTTACTTTAAACTTAAGTTTTACCCTAACCTGTAATGCACAAACTGAATAGCTAATTTATTCAAATTTCTTTTCGAGTTACATCTTTAAACCTAGTAACATAAATATGGTTGAATTATGAATAAAATGCAAAATTGAAACCACTATCTATTTCACATTTACTTTAAAATTTTACCCTAAGGCCCATATTTCTAAATTGCCAATAAAATGAACAAATTGTAGAGATGATATTTTAACATTTACCTTTAAATTTTTGTTCTAAATTTTTATCTTCCAAGTAAATATTATTAAATTATCCATAAAATGCAAAATCTAAACCACTATGTATTTCTCATTTACTTTAAAATTTTACCTTACTATGAATATTCCCAGATTTTCATCAATAAAATTTTACCCAAATATAAATATTTCAAAAATTTCAATAAAATACACAAACTAAATAGATAATCTTTTCACATTTACTTTTAATTATAATTTTAATCCCAAAAAATAAATTTAATTAAATTATTAACAAAATGCAGAACCTAAACCACTGTTTTTTTAATTATCTATAAAATGTACAACCTGAACATCTGATCTTTAACCTTTACTTTAAAATTACAGTTTTATCCCTAACATAAAAACACGTTAAACTTTTTTCATATTTTCTTTTTCATCTTACCCTAATACAAATATTGTTAAATTAACCATAAAATGCACAATCTAAACATATTTATTTAAAAATTTCCAAAACTACAATTTGAGTCATTTTGTGAAAATTATGGTATTAAGGTGCAAAGAACAGTTCCTTATACTCTTCAACAAAATGGGGGGGATGAACAAATGAATAGAACTATTTTAGAAATGGGGTTTGGTTGTTTCTTGTGCTGCATATATTGTGAATAGAATTCCCACTAAAGCCCTCCCAAATATCACCCCTGAAGAAGCTTGGAGTGGTAGAAAGCCCCACATTAGGTATTTTAAAGTATTTGGATGCATTGCTTGGGCACACGTTCCTGATGAAAAGAGGAAAAAGTTAGAACCAAAGAGTCATAAGTGTTTGTTTGTGGGTTATAGTGAAGAATCAAAGGCTTATAGGTTATATGATTTGACAACAAGAAAGGTCTTTGTTAGTAGAGATGTAAAGTTTGATGAGCTTTCGCAACTTATTCCCACTTCCTCTCACTCTACAATAGCAAATGTTTCTAATTTTTTAGATATTTTAGAAAGAAATGAAGCCAATATTGATGAGGATGAAGTGAGCACTACTGATGATGATAATACTATTGAAAATGAAACTACTAATGCTTGTAATCAGCCATTTTTTGCAGGTAGTGATGATGAAGAAGGTGACATTTCAGCTAGACAAAAGATAAGGAGTGTTGAAGAAATATATAGACAAGGCTCAAAGATCCAAGGAGGGAATGGTAGTGCTCTCATGGCCAAAGTATTACAAGTAAATGACCCAATCTCATATGAGCAAGCTAGATGAAAGGAAGAATGGGAGAAATGCATAAAAGAGGAATATGATGCATTGATAGAGAATAACACTTGGGAACTTGTACCCCATCCCCAAGGTAAGAATGTTATTGGTTGCAAATGGGTTTACAAAACAAAATTTAAATCAGATGGTGCTATAGAAAAATTCAAGGCTATATTGGTTGCTAAGGGGATCAATCAAAAAGAGGGTGTTGATTATGAAGAAACATTTTCTCCTGTCATTAAAGTGAATATAGTTAGAATTATTCTTTCTTTGGCTACAATTCTTGGGTGACATATTCATCAAATGGATGTCAAAAAAACTTTCTCAAATGGAGATTTATATGAAGAAATATATATGGATCAACCACCAGGTTTTGTAGATCAGCAACATCCTAATCTTGTTTGCAGATTATAGAAGTCACTTAATAGTCTTAAACAAGCGCCACGAGCATGGAACGAGAAGATTGACAGGTATTTTCAGCTTCATGTATTTAAGAGATGTAAGTCAGATCCAAATCTTTATGTGAAAAAAGTTCAAGATGATATTCTTCTTGTTGCAATTTATGTAGATGATTTACTCATTGCTGGACCGAATATTGCATTAATCAATGATTTAAAAACAGATCTTAAGAGGACATTTCATATGAGTGATTTGGGTGAACTAAACTATTTTCTTGGATTACAAGTTTGTAGATTACATGATGGATTGTTCATCTCACAATCAAAATATGCTCTGGACCTTTTAGAAAAGTTTAACATGCTTGAATGCAAGCCAGCATCTACCTCATTTCAATTCGGAGTCAAGCTTACTAATGCTCCACAACGCTTAGCATATAAGAAGGAAGATGCCAAGGCGAAGAGGATGATTCTTAATGGTGTTAAGGATCATATTCTTTCGCATATTGTAGAGTTATATAAAGAGAAGACAATGTGGGACGCCATTCTAAATCTGTACCAGAATGCTACCATTAACCGGAAGCTGATTCTCAGAGAAAAGTTAAGGAATACCCCGATGAACAAGGGAGAAGACGTTACAAGTTACCTCGCCAGGCTTAGACTTGTTAAGGATGAGTTGACAGCTATTGGAGATAAACCAAATGATGACAAGCTAGTACGAATAGCCCTGAATGGGTTTACTAAGCAGTGGGATGTCTTTGTTCAAGTTATTAATGGACGAAACACCTTACCGAGTTGGGATCGACTATGGAGTGACTTCACTTAGGAGAAGCTTAGACTAAGTCTTGTCAGTGGAACTAGCAGCAATAGTTAGAAAAGTGATTTGGAATAGGAAAATGTTACGCTAGCAGGAAAAGCGAAAGCGAAGAAGGGGTCTGGCAAAGGATCAAATCCAAAAAGTGAGAAGAAGAAGGACTTATCTAAGATCAAATGCTATGGCTGTCACGAGTTTGGCCACTATGTTAGTGATTGCCCACAAAGGAAGAAAAATGAAAAGAAAGGGAAGAAGCAGACGGCAAATTCAGCAAATGTAGATGAGCTTTCTAGTAGAATGGAGGATGAGTTTGTGTTCATAGCTTGCCTAACTAGCTCAACCTCACAGGGTGTTTGGTATATAGACAGTGGGGCATCATTTCATATGACAGGAGTTAGGGAGTACTTCTCCAGCTACAAGGAGGAGAAAATCAAATTCCAGATTCAGATGGGGAACTAGTCCAAGTGCAATCCAGTTGGGAGAAGGACTGTTCTATTTCAGAGGGAGAATGGCAAGCCTATTTCCATTCATGATGTGTTAAATGTGCCAGGCTTGGGCATGAATCTAATTTCCATATCTATCCTTCAGGATAAAGGCTACAATGTACTCTTTAGAGGGGCGCATGTGTTAATCAAGCATAAGGATTGGAAATCACCCATAGCTATTGGAGTTAGGAGCGGCCGACTTTATAGGTTGCAATTTGATACTCCTAATGCACTAGTGAGTAGCAGTAATCCTAGAGATCAAGAAGAGCTATGGCATAGGAGGATGGGCCATATACATCATAGAGCATTTAAATTGCTTCATGAGATAGTGACAGGTGTTCCAGAGGTGAGCACAGAGCATGATGATGTATGTCAGGGATGTGTGTTGGGGAAGTTTGCGAAAGCAGCTTTTCCAAGGAGTGACACCAGATCCAAGGGGGTTCTTAATCTAGTAAATACAGATATATGTGGACCAATGTCAATGAAGTCTCTCAGAGGATACGAGTACTCTGTTACTTTTAATGATGATTTCTCTTGGAAGACCTAAATATACTTCTTGAAGACCAAGGATGAGGTCTTCAGTCACTTCCAGGAGTTCAAAGCTCTTGTGGAGAATTCGACAGGTAGGAAGGAAAAGGTTCTTCGGTCAGACAATGGAGGTGAGTACAAAGGGAAAGAGTTCCAGGAGTTCTGTACCAGGGAAGGAATCAAGAGAGAGTGGATTGTTCCTTACAACCCACAGTAGAATGGGGTTGCTGAGAGGGAGAATTATTCTCTATCAGAGGTAGCAAGGGCTATGTTGTATGACCAAGATATGCCACGTTACTTATGGGCAGAGGCATGCAGTACAGCAGTATACATATAGAACAGGGTTCCACATAAGGTATTAGGCAAGATGACACCAGACGAGGCATTCTCAAGGAAGAAGTGAGATGTCAGTCACTTCAGGATATTTGGGAGTTTGGCATTTTGTCACATTCCAGGGCCTACACATTCCAAGTTAGATCAGATTGCAGAGAGAGGGTACTTTGTGGGGTACAGTGAGACCTCAAAGGCATATCAATTATTTATTCCAGGGACCAGGAGGATTATAGTTAGGCATGATGTCAAATTCATGGAGGACAAGGCATATAGGAGGTCCAGAGATTTGCCAGCAGATGATCAGAATGAGCAGCCAAAAGAAGCTCCAAGGATTGTTCAACCAAAACAAGGGCAGCGAAGCACCAGTACATTTACTAGTACAAGCACAGGCTTAGGTGTTGAGAGTTCACAGAGTATGGAGCAATAGATACAACAAATCCAAGAGATGTATCAAGAAGATATGGAGTTTGATATTTCATCCTCTATAGTTGACAGGAGGAACCATGAGGTTTAATAGACACATAGGGATACTCAAGAGTTTGTGGGAGCTCCTAGGATGAGTAGTAGACAGCAGAAACAACCAGCCAGGTATAATGACTGTGGCATTGGTTATTAAGTTGGTAGATAACGAGCCTTCCAACTATCAGGAGACTATACAGTAACAGGTGTGGCAAGATGTGATTGTTGAGGAATATACCTCAATAGTGCAGAACGATGTGTGGGAGGTTGTACCTAGACCGACAGATAGGGCAGTGGTTGGATCACATTGGATCTATAAGATTAAGCACGGTGCAGATGGTAGCATCAAGAAATACAAGACAAGGTTCGTGGCCAAGGGGTTCTCTCAGAAGGAGGGAATAGACTATGAGAAGACATTCACTCTAGTGGCCAGGTATACTTCTATACGAGCCATAATCTCACTTGCAGCACATATGGGATGGCAGATCCATCAAATGGATGTCAAGATGGCATTTCTTAATGGTGAGTTGGTAGAGGAGGTATACATAGAACAACCAGAGGGCTTTGTAACACACAGTAGTGAAACCCACATGTGCAAATTGAAGAGAGCTTTGATGGAGTAAAGTAGGCTCCCAGGGCATGGTATGAGCGCATTGATAGATACTGCATTGAAATCTTGAAGAGGTTTGAGATGCAGGATTGCAGAGCCATGTCTACACCTATGATCATGAATTGGAAGAAGGTAGACTCATCAAAGGAAAAGGATGTAGACCCCACCTTATACAGGAAGTTGATTGGATCTCTCATGTATTTGGTCAACACTAGGCCAGATATATCCTTTGCAGTAAACTCTCTTAGTCAATTTATGGTTGAGCCGAAGAGAGTGCATTGGACAGTGGTAAAGCATGTGTTGCAGTATTTGTGTGGTAAAATTAAGTATGGGATCAGATATGCTCGAGGTGATGGTATCAGATTGATAGGCGATACTGATGCAGATTGGGCAAGTAGTATAGTTGATAGGAAAAGCACTTCAGGGTGCTGCTTTAGTTTGGGATCAGGAGTTGTCTCTTGGTACAACAGGAAGCAAAACTTTGTGGCTCTAAGTTCTACAGAAGCATAATACATATCAGCTAGCATGGCAACATGTGAGGCTATATGGCTTCAGAAGTTGTTGGTAGCCTTGTTTGGTCAGAGGGTTGAGACTATGGTGATACACTGTGACAATCAAAGTTGCATCAGATTATTTGAGAATCTAGTGTTTCACGATAGGTCTAAGCATATAGACATTAGGTATCATTTCATCAAGGATTGTGTACAGTGGAGGATTGTTCAACTATAGTATATACCTACAGATCAGCAGGTAGCAGGCATTTTGACAAAGGCATTAGGGAAGACGAAATTCATCTTCTTCAGAGATAAGTTGGGTGTTATGCAGAACACCTTCCTCGCTAAGAGGGAGTGTTAATTTTAAAGTAGCTCAGACAGGTGTTCTAGTCTCAGGTTGTGATTACAAGGCTAGAAACACAACTAGAATTTAATTATCTCCATACCTAGAAAATTGATTTCTCTAGAGACTTCTAGACATTAGGGTTTGTTAGAGTCTAATTAATCTTAGCCATTGATTGAGATTAAATCATGGCCATTAGTTTTTAATGAGAAAATTATAAAAGAAGATCAATGGGCATTTGAAGAGCACAGATCTGAAAAATATTTAAAGTGATAGCAAATGAATAAATTTGCAATAATAGAAAATAGATTTGCAGTGGGAGCAAGGGCACAGTGATAGCGTTGGAGACAGCAACAGTGGAATTTTTGAAGGAGAAATTGGGAGAAGAATTTTCGGAGGAGAATATTGCCAGAGCTCTGCTAGTAAGAGGCAAGCAGTTTATGTATCTCTTGATTTGTTTAAAATTAATAAAATTCCTCATCTCCAGTACTGGTTTTCCCTTCGAGGTTTTTCTAGGGACAATTTGTCCAAAATATTGTGTTCATTATTTTACATATTTTATTTTTCTATCTCCATGATTATTTGTGAAGTTGCAACTGTATTATTTTTCAATATTTGCTCTAAATTAATTTTTGGAGGTCAAATAATCTATATAAGATAGGAGATTAATCATCAATAGCTACAATAGAATTTTCACATAATTGTCCATAGAAATACGAGATTTGAATGACAATTTTTATATTTGTGTTTACTTTTTAGTAAAGTTGTGCCCCTAACATGTAATTTGGATTTGTTTCAGGAGGAGCCGACATGGCTTTGTGATAGCCCTCGCAAGGTGAATTCGATAGCTGTATGAGGCACATTGGGATGGGAACTCTCGTAGAAGATCCAGTCCTTGCAAATCCTCCTGCACTGTTTTTTATTGTTTGATTCTAGAATATATTTTAATAATACATTCTCATTTTACACTTGATTGTGCGGTCTGTAAAAGAATTTATAATGCATATATTCAAACTAAGATTACCCTATGCAGTGCCTATGGTTATGGCAGAAATCTAACATTAAATGTAGAATCCAAGTTTTTCAATTTTTGGTATTCAATGTAAATATTACAACACTATCAACTCTAACTTAAACCCAAAAATTAACAAATTTCAAAATTATTATAAAGTTATTATATTATCAACATTGTTGCTAAAACTAAGCAAACACAACAAATTAAAACACAACTATTTATGAACATTTTGGCAGAAACTTCGCTACTTTGCAACTCTTGTTATTAGATTTGTTTTATTTTTGTGTTATATAGTACTTATAATTTAATTGATATTATATTATATCAATATTGTAAGTTTGTGATATTGTATTATATATCCACATATACATTTTTGTTGTGTAATTGATTATTTTTGTGTTTGTTGTTTTCTTTTTCTTTTGTAGGGGGCACTCCTCATATATATATATATATATATATATATATATATATATATATATATATATATATATATATATATATATATATATATATATATATATATATATATGCTTTCGTACATGTATAGACTTAATACTTATATTAATACATATTAGTATAGGTGTGTGTATTTTTAGATTTGTTTTGTTTTATGTGTTGTATATGTATGTACTTATAATAATATAATTGATATTGTATTATATATCATTTGATTTATTTTTGTTGTTATATCTAGGTTTATATGTGTGGGGGCATTTTTTGTCTACGCCTGATTAAAATTTTTGTTCTTATTTCATGGGGTTCTCCTTTTTATAGGTTTGGTTTTACCTAATACAATAGATAGGGGTCTTATCTTTTTGTTGAAGCCAATCAAAATATATATTGCCCACCCCGGCTGCTAGTATAGTTGTTGTCTATCGCTCACTGTACTGCCTTTTGGTATGTATCGCCCCCTTCCCCCAGAACTCTAGATTCCAAAGATCCACCAGATAAGAAACTCCATTCTACACTACTGCTGAGTCGTCAGACTCCTCCCCCAATTCTGGTTGTGGACTGCATCAGGGAAATTCTGCCTGAGCTAGGCAGATAGATAGACTCCTTTCACGCTGCTAAGAAAGAGCAGGGAACAAAATTATTAGACCCATATATAGTAGTAGGGTAGCACTCCAGGTACTTAAAGTCCACCCACTACCAACCAACATACATCATCTGGCTGGGTCTTGCCAGTATCAACAACTGGATCGATCCCATGGAAACGGGAACAGCAACTCGCTATGGCTCTTGGTCCAAATAATGTCTACCCGTATTCATCCATATCCATACACGGTTGCACGCGACAAGATGGGAACACAGTCCTAGACTGAAGTGAATAGATCAGATCGAGAGGTCATTCTATCCCTTGTCCCTAATGGGAAGAAGATGGGTAATCCATTTACAATGTTACTCTGATCTGACCCAGTTGGCAAGCAATCCTAATCCGCTTTCGGCAAAGGAAGGAGATAGCACTTTGTTTGCTTCTCCACCAAGCATGGGAGTCTGGGGATCGCTGTAGGTTGGTGGCCACTCAAGGAAACTCTGATTCGATCCGCTGGCTGGGAGGCACCTACCTCATCCCAATCGCAAGGAGAGGTTCACCATGATCTTTCTAGGTAAGGAACGGAGACAGTGCCTGGGTGAGGCATTCATGCACTCAACCTCTCCGCTGTGAGATTGAGGCCTATCTACAATACGAGAGATCGAGGGCTTCCTCGACTTCCTAAAGTCAGTCAAGTTCCCCGACCGGCTGAGTACCCCTAGAGCCCTCTCCCGATCACCCTATCTATAGCTATTATAAAGAGGTGGGGGGTGCCCCCTACTATGGATAGGGTTGATAGTTGCCCTCACTAACCCCCCTACTATGGATAGGCTGCCTCCACCTCTGCCTCTAAAGAAGTAGGGTAGGGGTAGGGGGTGGGGGGTCGAGTGATGAGAATTGGATTGTTCCGTCGAGAATTGGCTCCATACGCCCAACTCTTCGTGCCTTCCTATCTCCATACTTTTGCAGCTCTTCATCTTACCAGATTTGCAAAAGACTCATGTGATAGACTCTCATCATTAGAGAAGTTGATCTAGAATCCATATTCCACTTTGTTTCGCATCCTTTGTAGAGTAGATCGTTCAGCACTTGCGGCATGAACCAATTTTTTACCCATCGACCCTAGTATCATAGGCGACCGAATGGCCGTCCCCTAGTTACTAGACCATCCTACTATGATAATTCCATAAACACCTATGTCCAGATCTGATGATACCATACCATAATCAAAAGGTACAACGGCTCGAGCAACTGAACTGGGTATAGATGTCACCACTGGAGCCAGTCTAGAGAGAGATAAATTGGCACTACTTGGTCGAATAGGTTCTTCTATAGCTAATTTTAAACCATCTGCTAGAGGTTTTAAGAATCTGAATGATCCAACTACATTGGGACCCTTTTGACGTTGCACGAAAGTAATTACTTTACGTTTGGCTGACACTGAGAAGGCTACTCCTGGTGGAAGTGGTATGATCATTCCAGGTATTTCTGCTAGAATAGCAATGTATGTTTCTGATTTCCTAATCACTAAGGGGTGATCATGCACGAAACAATGTGGACCCAAAGAATGGGACCTATTCTTGAGGGGAAAGGTGATTTCTAAAAGTCAACCCGCCCCCCACCGCTATAGATGCAGGTGGGCTATAGCAGGCTTAGCCAAATTATTTCGGCTCTTTGAGGTCGGGCCGACCACTATGGATAGGGCATCGATCCCTCTCCTTCCTCCCACCCATGTTAAGAGAGAGGTTGGTGATTTGAGTGCCCCTATGGATCCAAATGTTGGCCCCATGCTTTTGAACCAGCATGGGGAAAGCCCCAACTAAACTATAATTGGGGTGGGTTGGAGGAGGAGAGGTATAAGGCTTAATCGACCCCTACAAGCACTATATATCATGGGTTGGACCCGGTCATTTTTATTGCTGGCCGAGGAAGTTGCCCCCCTGATGAAAAATGGGGTGGGTGGGAGGGCTGCCGACAAACCATTATAGCAAGGGAGGTTAAGTCCAAGGCACCATAGGGGGGAGATATAGGGTGGGAGGGAAACGGCCCCTACGGGAATTTATATTATTATGGGAGGATGCCTATGCAGGTGGGTGGGAAACAATAGTTGGGTGGGAGGCCGAAGCCCCCCACAATAATCAGGTGTGGGTGGGAGGCCCAGGGGGGACCTTACTTCCCACCCACCCGGGTGGCCGGTTAAATTGTTGGTGAACCCCATAATCTTTACTTCGTTCAGAAGAGTGTCTCACCTCGACCGAAAAGATGCCTCCCACCCCCTCCCTATAGCCTATGCCCCCCACCCATCCCCTGTCATTGGAAGGGTGGGGAGCTCAAGGGTTTCCCGACAAACCCTCGGCATAGGGGTGGGTGGGAGGAGATAGTTGGGGGGTAGATTAATATAAGGTGGGTGGTTAAGTTGTTGCCAAACCCCTGGGAGGTTCCGATGATTCTATATGTAACATGCCAACTACCCCCCACCCACCCGTATAACCCCCCACCCATCCCCACACACGGCGTATAATTGATTGGGTTTACCAAGTTTATCCAGCATCAGAGTCAGATTGAGAGCCCCGGTCCTCTTCGGTCTAGGTATAGATCTATAAAGGGCCTGTAGGGGCAGAGGTAGTAGTGTGGATCAAGATCCATACCCCTTTCATATTGATATCGAGTAGGAGATTCACCAAGGTTTACCTTAACCCTTTGTTCTCAGTCCATTTCCTCCGTCGCTACTGGATGCGTACCAGTCTGGGGAGCCAAGTTGTGTTCATTTGTGCTCCCGCACTGGATAGGGGGTGTTTGGCAATGTGTAAACGTTGTCGGCTAATCGCCCTCGCGATTCCTTCCTTATGCTTAATTCTGATCTGACCCCATCTGCCCCTCCCCCTGCTCCTTCCCCTTCCCTACAACCTATTTATACCACAATAATAGCCCCCCCTTTAAGTTTTAGGGTCGGGGCCCCCAACCCGAGCTATAATGGTTTCTTGGGGACCCCCCCACCATACATAGTTGGGGTTAGGTGGGAGGCCCCTAAATGCCCCCCACCTCGGGCTATAATTGTTCTTAGAGGTGGGTGGGAGATATAGTTCCAGAAAAAAAAATGAGCCCCCCACCTAACCCAGGCGAATAGTAGGGGCCCCCCACTCGGCCCCTTTGGCAGGGGGATATATAGGGTGGGAGGAATAATATAAAAGGAGGCCTTGGGTTGGTTGGGAGATTCAAGTTTGAGCAGCCTACCTTGAGCTAGTTGGTGTTAACTACTTCCTTTAGGTCTAGCTCGGGAGGAGAAGCAGAAGCAAGGGAGCCCCGGGACCCGCCATTGATTGAAGTATACCCTAACCACTTGCATGTCTCGCGGTAGCTAGATCCTATGCTCTAACTGTTGGGGTGACTATTCAAGCTGCACAGGGGGGCCCATGAGAGTATTTACCCTTCATCCAGTCGATAGGGAATACCCCACCCCATAGCATTTGTGTTCTCCGTTCGACGACCCCGAGACCTGACGAGTCCGCCACTCGAGCGCACCAAAGACAAAGGTGGTCAGTTGACCCCATAGCAATTTCAGGAGCGTTGTGGCCTATTTACCACCTAGATAAATCCCCATCCAATCAAGATACCTGGCTAGTTTGGTTGAAGTTCCAGTACAAAGTTCTATCCAAATACACCACATACATGGGAGAGAAGCCCGCAGCATACCTTCTTTGCTCAGTCTGTATCCAGGTGACCCAAGGATGGAGGGGCCTCGAACCAGTAGTTGTTTCCCTAGTCTGTATAGCAGTGTTTCATCCCCCTATTCCAGCCCCACATCTAGTAGTGGAGTGGGGAGCATCAAAAGTGATTTATCTAGTTAAAGAACTAGTTTCCTTTCAGAAGCAGGACCCGGGAGCATATCTAGATGCAGGGACAGGGCATAGGCAGGGATAGAGGTAGTAGGAATAGATAAAGGTGGCCTTCATTTTTGCATAGTTTCATATCCAATTCTGGAGTTGAAGGAAGCAATAGCAGGGGCACTCCCATGAGGGGTATGGACAATGGCCGAAGCAGCAGTAGTTTTTGGGTAGCGATCCGAGGCGGCAGAGGCATAAGCTATAGTGATGGAGGGGGCAGATATATTGAATCAGGATAGGAACCCAGAAGTTGACCTCGTTTACTCAGCAATGGAGGTGGAGTCAAGAGCAATGGGAAACGGTGGGGGGAACAGCAGCACAACCAATAGCTGCGACGGCAGAGGCTCCTCAAGCAACGGAGCCATATGAAACAGTGACTAAGGCTATGGGAGTGGGGCTCATAGCAAGATAACGGATGGCATTGAGAGTAAAGGCCAAAGCATCAGAGGTGGAGGGAGAAGCATAGATAGTGGTTGGAGATTGAGTCATGGGTCTACCCAACCGAGTTCCAGTTCCCACTACGAAGATAGCGAAGGAATTATATAAAAGAGGGGGTCGACCGACCTCGTTTCTCTAAATTATTCAGTTAACCCAGTGCCAGTTACAGTTTTGGACTCAGTATATCGAGATCTAACTATTAGCTAGAGATCAAGTTGACCTAGTCGACCAGTTGACCGAGTTTATTTTATGTGAGCAGTTGATCCAAGATGAGTAGTTCCACCATCATGGGCAAGGGGAGCATCAGTAGCATCATATCTAGTCAGAGATGGAGATTCAGCAATATATAGAAAGGGCTTCTTCTATATTTTATTCTGATTCGGTTGATCCAGTCCAGAAGTTGATGGAGCTGTTGATGGTTGAACAGTCAAAGCTATGCCAAGGGAACACACCTACTTATGCCACGGAGACAATCCACCCACTCTGGGAACCCTCGGAAGAGAGGTCTGGGGAACCATGTGGGCGGGCTAGGCAGGGATGGGATGCTCCATTGATGGAGGGATTCATGCTGGGGGAGTGCACTAGCGATGTGATGGCAGGCGAAACACATTGGGATGACCCAAGCTGGGCAAAGGCAAGCTCCTAAACACCACAACCCCCAACCCCACTCCTTGTGATTACAAGTTACAAGTATTAGATTTCGTAGACTGGAGTTACAGAGGAAGGTTGTAGAAGATAAGGATTTTAGATCTCTAAAGAAAAGCATTACCTGGACAAGCGTTCTAGTGCCAGTGTCCTCTAAGGTTACAGACATAGAAATCATTGTGACAATGACAATCAACATCTGAAGAAGTCCCAACATCCTGAAAATACCCTACCTTGGACAAGGGCACTAGTGCCAGTGTCCTCCGCATCTTCTGTGATAGAAACGGACAGACAATGATCATAAGTGTTGAGAGAAGTCCTGAATTCCCTAAAGAAAACACCACATTGGACTAGGACGTGAGTGTCAGTGTCCCTAAATATTTCGTATCATTAACTTCAAAAAATGTGAGTAACTAATCCTTGTCTACTGTCTTGGTCTGCGATCATTTGTCGTAATTTATCCATTTGCTTCTGATTTTGCATAATTAGGGTTTTGAGCATATTGGGGCATTGAAGTAATACATTAATTGATATTTTTTGAGTTTCCATGATGTTACGAGTGACACCCAACTTGTAGGTGAATCCTCTTGCAAAAGGTGTGATTCAACTCGGTTGAAATGTCCTTGAATGTTTGTAGTAAAAGGAGGATTTAACCCACACATCCATTGAAATTGAAAACCCCTCCTTTTTACTCCTAAACAAACCCTTTGCTAGATTCTATGGAAATTTTTCTTGGATCCAGCAACTTACTATGAAACCCTTCCTTTTAGATCTCAGCTCTATCCTAATTATGGGCATCTGCAAAGGAAATGCCCTCGCTTCACTAAGGCATCAGCTGCAACTAATGCTTCTTCCAACTCTAGTCCTAAGAATGATAAAGGGAAGGCTCCTTTTGTTGTTGGGGTTGCAGACAAGGAGGGATTTACTCTAGTTAAGCCACGTAATAGGGGAAGAGGTCTTAAGAGAACCCTCAAGGATAGAGAAATTAATGGGGTCTTTAATCAGTTTGATGCTTTGGAGGACTTAGTTCATGAGGAGGGAATTCTAGTGGAGATACCTTTTGGGGTTGGGTCTTTGGGGGTAGCCTTGTCAGAGGAAAAAGAAAATGATACTGTAAATTTTCCTCTGGTGGGTGTGCAGGATGGTCAATTGGCTATGGAGTTATCCTCCTGGTTACCGATTATTTTAGAATCAAATGAGGCTTTAGTTATGAAAGATGTGGGTGCTCTAGCTGATCCAACTCCTTCACAGGTGAAGGAGGCTTTGGATGTAGGTGTTACATTGTAAAATGTCCCCCTAGGACTTTTACCTCCTAAGTTTAGTTCCCAGGTCCTTTAGATTTAATCATGCATGTTCATTTTAACTCCCGATGCAAAATCCCTGGAAACCCATGTCAAATGGGGCTAAGGGGACATTGTTGAACTTGATTTTGCTTGAAAATGGGGCCTAGGGCTTGGGCACTCATGGCCTAGCCCTGCCTTATTTGGTTGGGACCTAAATTTTAAATGTCAGTTATGTGATCATTAAAAGGTTTCGTTGCCGACATCGTAAGTTTGAATTATGAAATCTATAGCGAGAATGCATATATAAGCATGTTTAGGGTTTCATTTGCAAACTAGAAGCTAATTATGAACTTTTGGTGAACTTATGATTTTAGAGAATTCAAATCATTCATTGTTGCAGAGCATACTTGTCTTGTTATTGTGTTTGTTATGCGGATTTGGCTTCATCTTCTCATGTGTTGAAGGATTTTCATCTACATGCGAGCTACACCTCTGAGGTTATATCTATTTGTGTTAAATCAATCATTTATCAATTTGTTTTTTCATCTATCTCGTAGGGATACACAATCTTTATGCCATTCTGGGGCTTGACTGAGGCAAGCTCCTAAACACCACAACCCCCAACCCCATTCCTTATGATTGCAGCTAACAAGTGTTATATTTTTTGGAGTGGAGTTGCAAGAGGCTATGACAGAGTGTGGAGATTCTATATCAGAAGGAAAAAGCAATGCCTGGGCTTAGGCACCTGCCCTGAAGCCCTCCAAATTTGCAGACCTAAAAACCTCTGCGACAGTGGTGAAGAGTAGCGAACATTTTCTAGAAATCCTTGAAGAAGTCGCCACCTTGGGCTTGGGCACCTACTCTTTAGACCCTGACTTTTCCAAATCTTGAATATCAAAACCTAATATGTATCTACTCTGAATATTACATCTCTATGTGCGAGCATTTGTTGGGATTCATCCGTTTATTTATGATTTTACATAATTAGGGTTTTAAGCATAATCGAGCATTAAATTAATACATTAATCAACAATTTCTTAATTTCCCTATCATTACAAGTGACAACCAACCTGTAGGTGAATCCTCTTGCAAAATTTGTGATTCAACTTAGTTAAATGTCCTTGAATGTTAGTGGTGAAAGGAGGATATAATCAAACAATCAATCAATCCCATCTTAACTCTTTTCTTACTAAACATTTTGGTGAACCTGTGTTTTCTGAGCATTGCATCTTGTTGACTATTATACATTAGACTTGCATTCATACATATTGTTTTACATCATTTTACATCTATAGATCTTGAAAATTTTTGAAAAAAAAAATCATTCTAAGGCTCGCATTAGGTCATAATTTGCATTGATTTCATTACATTTCATCAAATCTCTAATTTTTACATCAAATATGATATAAATTACATAAATTCATAATACTACAGTCTTTGCATTGCATTTTCATGTTAAAATTGCCAGGGTTTGATTGAAATTTTGTATTTTTCTCATAACCTAGTGATTTCAAAAACTAGGGTTTGTACCTAAAATCTTGTTTCAAATTTTACTACTCGTATTAGGCACTCATTCAAATCTAATTTTGTTTGTAGTGTTGTATTCTTGTGTGTTTTTGCATTCATATCTCAAAAATTTGCACTTACATTTAGCTAATTTCAACAAAAACTAGCATTTTCACTCAATCATCCTTAAAATTACACTTGCATTGAGCATTGTAGGACTTTAAAATCATTTTCAGATCTGAGCTGAGTTTTTTTGCATAAGCCTCCTCTTAATAATAGTGTAGGAAATTGTTCTTCTACCTTATCTTCCTTATAGGATTTATGGGTCTAATAAATTCAATTTCCCATTTGTGAAAAGGTGTTTGTACTAATATAGGAAATGGTGGCATATCATCTAATGTGGTGGGACTTCCTATCCTCTAAGACACATCACCCATCCTCACATATTAACTTGTCATCCTTGAACAATGTGGGCCACCATAATCCTACCAACATCACTTTATTGTTGTTCGCTCATTGGAGTTATGCCCTTCTAATATCCCCTCACAGGCATATCTTAAGATGTTTTCCCATTCATGTTGAAGCACTACTCTCCTTATAATATCACCTCTTCCTATAATATGTAATTCTCCTTCAATTAAGATGTATGATAGTGACCACTGCAATAGTTTATTCCTTTCATTTTTGGAGATGATCTCTAGGAATTGGCCTATGGATAGTAACTGTGCTACTTCAGTGAGCTCCTCTAGTACTACATTTACTCTAAATAAATTTAAGCTACTCAATTCATCATCAAACTCCTAAAAGAGTAACACCATCTACAAATTTTACCTGTATCACTAGCGTATTCATCAAGTATTTTAATTGCTTGTGGTTGGTAAAGAAATTTTTTAGTGCATAAACCTTTGTTAGAGCCTTTGTTGTTGCATAATTCATTAAGAAACACTAGAGTTGGAGCCTTTGTTATCTAATTTTTAAGTGTATCAAATTCCTCCTAGAGTTGTTCTATCCATTGAAATGTTTTATAGTTTTCTGACTATTCAAGAGGTGGTAGATTCAAAATTATTTCTACCTTCAATGGGTCTACCATCAAGCCTTGCCTACATATAACGTGACCATGAAATGTTCTAAATGGTATCACAAATAAACATTTCTTAAGATTGGATGAGATTTAAAAGCTTTTGTATCTTTCTAGCATCGTGTGGAGTACTTGTACGTGATCTTTAATCAGTCTGTACTAAATACTACAAGTGCATTTTTCAAGCCAAATGGCATCACCTTGTACATAAAAGACCTCCATTTGGTTACAAATGTTGTTTTAGGTTGATCTTCTTCTTGAAGCCATTGGTGAACGATTAGAGTTCCCTACTAGCTATAAAACTAATACTTCCTCTGTGAACAAACTACGGAAGGGATCATGGATGCAAGCCTTATTTAAATCCCTAAAGTCAATGCAAATCCTCATCTCACTTTTTTCTTATATTGCACAACCATAGGGCCAATCCTTTAGCATCTCCTATCGACTTGATTATATCAGTTGCCAACATATCATCCAAGTTTGCTTTAACTCTTGTCTTCATGTTAGGGTTTAATATATATGTTCTTTTCCTCTTTGGTTTTGTACCTTCTTTTAATTGAATTTTCATCATTCTAGATCCCTCCTTAATGCCTCTACGATTAGTAAATGCGTGGGGAAATATTTCTTCATATTTCTATCAATATTTCCAAAATTTGCATGACTTGTCTCTCTTCAATTGCTACCTTGAGTATTTTCACATACTGAAGGAAAAACAAGATTTCATTCATAGAGGCTTGAAGGATACCAAAGGTACTTAAGGTTAAACTTTCTCTTGATGCCAAGGTTGATGATTCTATTTATTATGAGGATGTTTGATGCGGAAGATTTAGTTGAAATCTCTCCTCTTGCTAAGTTCGATAAATGTAATAAGTGCAAATGTGATCATGGGGATTCAATAGGCCCTGTGTAATTTTCCCTACCACCTTGTTGTTTTCAATATTGGATGATGCTCTTGTGATTTCTATGATGGTAGGGTCATCATCCAATGGTGGAAAATCCACCAGTAGTGTGATATGTTGTCCAAGGGATCTCTTGAGGTGAGACACGTGGGCAAAATTATGAATCCTACTGTATTCTGGTAATTCCAGTTCTCAGATGCAACTTCACCAACTCTCCTCAAGATCTTGTAAGGGAAATCAAAGCGTTGTTTGAGATTTTAAATTCCACTAATTTTGATGGGGGTTTTCCTATAAGGTTTACAATCTTAGAGGAAGGTCATATCTCCCACTTTAAATGACCTCTGTATGCGGTTTTGATTTATATATATTTTTTGTTGATTCTGAGATTGTTGGAGGTGTTCTTTCAGTGATCTCAATATGTCATAATTATACCTCACTAAGTCACTATCTATTGACACCGGGATATCTATGAATATTGAATAAGTAAAGGTTAATGCATCATAACCATAAAATACAATGGATAGAGACATAGCGATGGACATGTGGTGGGTAGTGTTGTATCATAGTTTCTCAAGTAGCCTTCAACCTAATTATTCAATATTTCTACTTGTCCGTCTATTTGTGGATGTTAGCTTGTGGAAAGAATGAGTTTTATCTCGGCCAAATAAAATAATTCTTACAAAAAGGATCTAAACAATCTACTATCTTTATCACTAATGATATTTTTATGTAATCCATTGGCCTAAACACTTCTCTGAATAAGAAATCTACTACCTAATGTGCTTTGAAATATGAAGGAATGAAAAAGAAGTGTGCATACATAGTTAGCCCCTCCATAAAGTGATTGAGAACATCCTTCTTTAGGCCCTTCCATGAAAACCTTTCCCTAATTTTCCTATAGGTCTTGTATAATCTTATGTGATTTTCTAACTATGCATCATGAAAAACCCTTAAAATCTTCTCCTTCATTCAGGATTCAAGAACTAGGAAGATTCTATTTGTATAGAGAATGAGATCATATGCTACTACAAATAAATCTTGTCTCACATCCCCATCTAAGAGATCAGTAGAAAATGTATATTTAACTTATTCTGCCATAATAGAGATCTTCCAATTAGTAGAACTAGTAGTAGAAATAGAGTAGGCTTCCTAGAAAGAGCATGAGCAAAGTTATGTGTTTTTTTTCCTTTCATGTACAATGTGGTTTAGGAAAGGGCCATGCTATGGGGTCTCAGGACAACTTTGAAATAGAATTGGAAGCATCTCAGAGTGGAGAGAGATTATGAGATCATTATTAATTATACGAAGAAGGAAAGTTACATCTCATGTATGTTGTATACTCTTCTTTTAGAGGCTAAGGAACTAGTGAAAAGATTTTAAGATATCTCTTTTGATCATATTAGAAGAGAAGAAAGGGGAACTCAATAGTAGATTTGGTAGCCAATCAAGGAGTAAATTAGAGGATAACCCATGGTAAGACCCATAAGACCTAGAAGGAAAAGTTTCCAAATAAGACCCTTGGACTTGTTAAGGAGTAAAAAGTGTCCACATGTCTTTTTACCTCCTTGTTTGGCTCCTAGGTCCCTTAATTGCATTATATCTTCAAAACATTTCTCCCGATGCAGAATTGCCTGACACCAAGATGGAATTTGAATGTGGGCCACTTGATTTAGCTTATCCTAGACATAAACAGGACTAAAGGACCTGGGTGGTACTACCCAAGTCCCTCCCTTTAGGTTGGATCAAATTCAAATTTACTGGTGTGAGCCTTGGGCATAATTTAATAAAAACCACCTGAAATAACATAAAATAAAATATTAAAATAAAATATATATATATATATATATATATATATATATATATATATATATATATATATATATATATATATATATATATATATATATATATATTCTATACATTTAGTTCTCCTCAATTTTTTTCCAGCTTCTTATGTTAAATTGAAGACCAAATTCCTTGTATTAAACTTAATAAACTAACATTGGGGGTGATTTTGTTGAAAAATTATTGCTCAAACCAAGAGCTGATGTTAAAGAGTTACGCCTAGTATGTAATATAAGGAACCCTAAAGTCAATAATATCATACAGACGAACACTCATTTTCATTTTTTATTTATGCCTGCAAAAATATCATACATGACGTCCCTCCATTGATGCATTAAATACTGCTCCTTCAATGTGCTGCTCTTTATTTTCTTGACTTTTGTATTCATTTTTTTATCCCTTTATTTTGCACTCTTATTATTTTTTATTGCTTCTTGTAGAGTAACGATCTTCTTGATATTTTTGTCCAAGAAAGATAAGGGGCTGAGCACCACCAAGGGTTTTCAATGTTTAGTTAGACTTCCCTTTTGCTCAAAAGGAATGGGGAAGGTCTACATGCAAGCTTCTATTAGGTATTTTAGGTTTGAGTACTTACTTTTTTAAAACTCAACATTTTGGTTCACTAAGACTGGGATTAGTATAAAGCTAAGAGCTTGGCTTCAATTTAAACTTATTGGTAAATTTCAAGAGGAATGATTGGCGATAAAGATGATCATAAAGAATCTTAAAGGGTCAACCTATATCTAAGCAACCTTAGACTCCTTAGATAAAAATCAAAAAGAGCATGTCACTCACTAATGCATGGTGGAACAAAATGAAGAATGCAAATTTTGTTTTTTCTTTATTCAAATTTTGTACTTTTTTATAGATTTTTTGGATTTTGACATTTTATGATTTTATGGAGTTTCTAGATACTTAAGTCTTCACCTTCCATTGTGCATAAGAGGTAAGCATCATTTTTTACATCTTCCTTAACTGCGTGTGGACTTATATAATTTGGTCTAAACTTCACTTGGAAGTATTTGCAAGGACACACAAAGATTTGGTATAAAAATGTCTTTGAACTCAGTGAGAAGTTTTGTGCACTCATATATTTCATTGTTTGATAATTTGTCCCTAGCCTTGTCATTTTTTGTTCTTGTAAAGTTTCATCAGTTTTGAAATTTTGTGGGGCAATTTGAATTGATGATGACATTTAATCATCTTCTATTCACATTTTCCATATGTGGGGTTGGTCATATTGCCACACGATTCTCTTTACCTGCATGTGGACTTTACTATTCCATGGATTTCATATTTCACCAACCATATGTATGCCTTGGCTATGGCGACCACCAAGGGTTGCACATCGGCACCCCACCTAGTCGGCACCAAGTTGAAGTAAACAAAGTGAGGCAAAGTTGTGGAAGTTTGGATGCTTAATAATCGTATACCAATGCATCAAGAGATTTGTCCATGTCACCAATATTATATTTTTTATCTTTATTTCCATTTCTTAACACAAACTAACTTCGTGTTGTCATAAATATATACCTTTCAAACAAGAGCAAGCATGCCTTTATGATATAATTCCAATAATTTTTTATTCTAATGTGTAGGAACAAAAAAAAAACAAGAAAAAAACTCATTGGAGGCTCATTTGGCAGAAGCAAAGGAAATTGGGGATCACATTCCAAATAAAATTTAAGTTGTTACAAAACATGTTTTCAATTGATTATAAACAAATATGTAAAACAAGCATTTCATATGCATTTCAAAACTATATTTCAAAATTTTAAATTAAATAGCACTTTGGGACATTTGTTTCTTACAATTATTAAAATAATATAACAAATAAAAGTAATACTATAAAAATAATATTCTATACACCAAAAAAAAATAAAAAATTAATGCACGTATTTTAAATATTACTTTATAAAATAAAAATAATGTATCTTCTATGCACAAATTGAATTATACTATGTAACATTGTAATTGCATATAATATTCTATTGGCCTAACCCTTGCACCTTCAATTGGTTGAGTCAAACAATTTTCTTATGACAATTATCCATTCAAAGGTGCCCTTAAAATACTATGACATATCTTAGTATAAGTAAAATTATATATAAACCAAATATAAAATTTGACAGTTTGTCCAAAATCTCTCCTTTCATGTGATACATCTTTTTAAAATGTTGATTGTAATTTACAGAAAAAATGCCTTAATAGAACCATACGACCATCAAATTTAAGCCTTGGGCCTAACAATTGCACCTCCTTTGGTTGCAAGTGCTAGTAATACTATTATTGATATATGGTTAGGACTAAGAAGTAGGATTTCATGTACTCTGTCATTTCTTTTTTAAGGGATTACTCCAACTGTGGTGAGTTTCTATTTTAATATTGGAAAAAATATAATTTGAGAGTGCTTCTGGATTCAACTATGTATGTTTTTGTTTCAACATTTTGAATCATACTCAATGATCCGTCATCAAGAAGAGGAGAGTTGAAGATTAGATGGTAGAATTGAGCTTTATAAAGCAGTTAGAGTAAGAAATGAATGAAAAATGAAGGGCATGAGGTGAGGAGAGAAAAATAAAAATAAAACAAGAGAGGAGAGAGGAGAAAGATACGAGAAAATTACTGATAAAACCAGGGCATTAGAGCAACCATACAAACACACAAACCAACAAAAGCTAAAATTTTAAAATTACTAATACTAATACAAGTACAAATATATAAATACATACAGAAGCCAATGTAAATGCATATAAGAAAATATTTAATTTAAACCTATAAATACATATATCCCCACACCCCAAGTATAATATACTATATTAAAAAGACAAATAAATGGAAAAAATACAAACAACTAAATAAAACAAACCTTTAGTAGGCATGAGTTTTCCACAATCCATGAATTAAGTATAGAGAGTGCTTCTGGATTAAAATGTGTATGCTTTTGCAAAATAAACCTTTGTAAAACAATTAAAGTCAAGACCTAAATATACATAAAATAATAAGGGAAGAGGAAAAAAGGCGCAAACACATTTATATACATGAACAACCAAATGTATAAAATTTGCAAACAAGTGAAAGAAGCAAACAAGAAAACAAAAAGATAAGACCCCTATCTACTGCATTAGGCAAAACCAAACCTATAAAAAGGAGAACGCCACGACTAAGAATGAAAATTTTAATCCGGCATAAACAAAAAATGCCCATACACATATTAACCTAGACATAACAACAAAAATAAATCAGATGATATATAATACAAATAGAAAAATAAACAAATACACAACAAAAATGTATGTAGATATATGATACAATATTAATTATATTATATGTATAAATATATTGTATAGAAAACCAAAACAAATAAAAATATACAAGTGTAGGTATATATATATAAATTTATGTATGAAGTGTATACAAATACCTATACCTATATATAAATGTAAGTAACGGTGTGTATATATATATGTGTGGAGGTTAGGGTTAGGTTTTGTGCGTGATGAGCGAGTGAAGAAGAGGAAGGAGGTGAGGGTGGCAAAGGGAAGGTTAGGGTTAGGTTTTGATGGCAGAGGGAAAAGCTAGCGTTGCAAGCTTGACGTTATACCTATTGCAGGGCCAAACATTTTTACAAGCAGCGGAGTGCGGTGGATATGTCAGTGTTTCGAAAGTGTTACGCCATCATCTGCAACAAACAGAATGGCCGCGAATGTCGTAGCAGAAATGGAGGCTGCAGATCGATGGCGTTACGCTTTTGAAACAGGACATATCCACGGCCCCACGCTGCTCCTATTCCTTCGTTGCCCTTTAATGAGAGCAATGCCTTCAACAAATGACCTTCACGCTCATGCGGTGGAATATGTCTCAATCTCAAATTGATGCGTCCAACACTTCAATCTTGTTAAATCAGGTTTTGTTTTGTCAGAAAATTTGCTTAAATTTCTATATTTTAAGACTAGCTGAAAATGTGGTCACTTGCACTAAATTTTCTGACCCTCCATGGAAGGTATGTTGGAGAGGTGGGTTCTTTGCCTTTTTTCGTTTTTGTATATGCATCACACACCCACATTACAACAATGTTCCTATCTAGTATGTTTTACTGTGACTGAATCAGATTTTCAGTTGTTAATATTGATAGCAAACTTGGATGAACCTCTGGAGATCCCTGTGTTGTATGATTGGGTTATGTTGTTGGTCTCTATCACAGGTGATATTTTGATCATGAAAGGTGAAGGTATTCAATTTAGACACCAATGCATGCAACATGTATTAACACAGTGCTTGTTTTGTATGTAGTCCAGGACTGCAGGAATTTTGGTGGACTTCTTAGAGCCATTTTCTGTATATGACAATGTCAGATGGGTGTTATTATCACCGACATTTTATAAATAGCCAATTACGTAATTGTAACTGTTAAAGTTTTAATCATCTAGCACATTCCTACAAAGGTTCAAAAATTTATCCTGGCAAATATTGGTATCATATGAAACATTGTAGTTCTGTCTACCGTTTGCTTTGCAGCTGTGTTTGTGTTTTCTTTTGTTTGTTTTCTGAGACAATGGTTGACACAGTTAGTGGGTTTGTGTTTGAGCCCTAAGTTGGTTGGATCCCTTGCTGGAGAATTTAGCCCCAACCTTTGGACTTGGGTGTCATTATAAGCACGCGTTAGCATTTGAGCCCTAAGCCTACATATTCAAAATATTAAGTAGATGGCATACCACTCTACGTTCAATTCAGTTCATAAAGAATCTCAACCTACAACTTCAATATGGGTTCTGGCCACGGGAAAGTTTAGGGGCTCTTCATCCCTAAATAGGGATTGTTTTGGTAATCTTTGTCCCAAATCAATAGTCCAATCAGTAAACATTATGTATAAACTTCCTCTAGATTTAAAATTTTAGTAAAAGTTCTTAGCCAATTTGTTGCAAGTTTGCATGGATTCATTGGAATTTTTTAATCATTGTTATCTTATCTATGTAATATATGTTTTGATGATTTTCCAACTAATGAAAATTATGTCTAATATAGGATTTTATATAATCCTCTTTGGATTTAATCCAATTGTAAATTGTACTCAATATTTAGGAACCAGTTATCTTTACAATTGCTTACAATTGTTTCCTTTTGACATTGCTGGTGATTCATCTCATTTGAGTTGCCTTTGTTGACTAGCATAACATTTTTTTGTGTGTGTATTTTGATATAGAAATTTTTGTGGGTATGATAGGTTAGGTTGGAACAAAAGAATGTATGGTGCTAAGCATTTTATCTATTTGCAAGAACTAAAGTGTCTTATTTGAAAATATTCAACATAGTGGTTTGTGCATTTGGATGGATAATCTAGATACTATCTTAGACCTATGTAAATATAGGTCTAAAATGGTAGAAAGGAGAGAAAAAGTCTCCTCGTGAGATTTTGAAGCAATAAAATGTAAAAAGTAAGTTCTATGACAACATCAAGACAATGGTTGCTTCATTTCACTTCACTTCACAGGCTCTTTCATTCCTCGTCTATCCAAATTGCCAAGGCTGACATATTTCTTTAGTTTTGGTGAAGTAAGATTTCTTTATGCTTTTGGATTGGATTTTGAAGAGTTAGTATCTATCACTACTTTATTAGATCAACTTGGTGACACGAGGTACACATGTTGACCTTTTGATCTTGTGCATGTTGTAGCATAGAAAATACCCTATAATTTACAAGTGTATCTTTTTATTGAACCTTTTCTTGTTTGTAATTTGTAAGATTTTCATTTGGTGAATAAAATGAAAGCCAATGATACCATTCATTATTTCTCATATTTTTAGACTTCAAATCATAAATTATTAGTAGAAACCCAAATTCATGGAAATGCAATCAAGACTTCAATGAAACCATAGCCAACCCCCACTCAATCACACCCTCCTAGGCCTCTAGAAACCATTTCCCCAAATGACACAAACACTTGACACCATTAAAACACAATGGTCACACATCACATTCACTTTCCAATGCACATCATAAACCAAGATCTCACAAATGCAACATATGGTCTGATGCACTAATAATGGGTCTCAAAGAATGCAACATTAATTCCAATCATGGTCAATCATCCAACAAACATAAAGTGAATCTATCTCAACAATGCAGAACAATATTATTCTAACTACTAGTAGCAATTACTAATATGATCAAATGATATAAGTGTCCATGAGTATCAATATTTTAACTAATAATTCTCAAGACTTATTTTAATTTCATTTAATTAAAATAATTGCGAACAACATGCAAATGAATACAAATTAAACGCAACAATTATTTACACTATTTACACTTATGTAGATTTCATTTATAATCTAAACAATTTTATAAATACTATTAAATATAACTATATAAGCAAGGCTAAAAGCCTATAATATTAGAATGCTATAAATATCTTACACTAGTTAGAATCACAAGATACAAAACCCAAAGCTACAATGAAAGAACCTTGTTCTAAGTTTAGCTTGAGAGGAAAGAAATATAGAAAAACAAAACATTCCTATAGATCTAATATCTTCATCAAATCTACCACACTTTTAACCACATGAATATGATAGGATCAGCACAAAATGAATTTGTTGAGAAGGCTTTAGAAGCTACCAACAATGCAAAATGTGAAAGCATAGACATGGCACATAGACTGATTGGTAGAATGCCTCAAAGAGAGTCATGTGATGGAAAGCAATGATCATAGGATATGCACAAAATGAATTTGTTGAAAAATCTCAAAAGAACCTAGTTTGAAAATATAGAGTTATTGGTTGTGCAACTAATTGTTTTAACAGAGAGCAAATGGGTGAGAGGTAGACAGTCACAAAATATTCATATCTCAAAAATGACAAACTGGGTATGACTAATATTCGGATATGATTTAGATATTCAGGTCATGCACCATATATAAAACAATTAGAAAAACTCAGTTCTTAAAATAAAGTTATGGCTAACGCAATAGATTGCTAAAACAGAGATGAAATGGGTGAGAGGTAGACAGTCACAAAATATTCATATCTCAAAAATGAGAAACTGGGTATCACAAATTTTTTGATACGATTTAGGTATTCAAGTTGTACACCATATTTAAAACAATTAGAGAAACCCAGTTTGTAAAAATAAAGTCATGGCTAACACAGTAGACTACTAAAACAGAGACGAAATGGGTGAGAGGTAGACAGTCAAAAAATATTCATATCTCAAAAATGAAAAACTCGGTATGGCTGATCTTCGGATATGATTTAGATATCCAGGTCTTACACCATATATCAAAAAATTAAAGAAACCCAGTTTGCAAAAATAAGGTTAGCGCTAACGCAATAGACCGGGTTCAGAAAATGTAGAAGAAAATTCACAGAATATTTCACTAAATCTAATGCAACAATAAATCAGTTTCATATCTCAGTCCATACTTGGAATATTGCTTCAATCACATCTTCACAAATTTCCTAGCTCGTATCCATTTTTCCCCAAGTCTGTTCTTCTGGAAACTATGGTTTATGGTGCCAAAAGAAAAATGAAAACTTCCTGAGAGAGAGAGAGATCCCCAAAACATAAAACATATCCTCCATTTGAAATGCACGCTCCTCCTCAAATTATGTCTTGAGATTTCAAAAATAAAGTTGAGCATGCATAACCACCCCCATAATTTCTTCTAGAAGATTCTCTTTTTTTTACTTTCTTACAATTTGCTATTTTTAACCAAACAATAATATTATTGTTTGTTGTAATGGGACCTTATGTCATCTCCGTTCAACAGTTTCCATTGGGATTAAGGCACGCTCAAACCTGTCAATTCAAGTGGAGTTGATGCCTCATATCTGTAACCTACAGCAACCAAAAAATGGTCGAACATATAGATGTATATATAATCATACAATTAAACACACCGTGAAAGGAAATCGCAGCATAGCAGGGTACTCACGCATGAGTAATGCGACAGTGTTCCTCTCACAAACACACATCAAACAAGTAACCACATCATGCATAATAATTAGTATCTGATTGACTAGATAAGAAACATCATCAGATAATCATGTGATGCACATAATAAGATTGATCAACATAATCAATTAAGTCCATAAAGTTGTCATAACATATTCATAACTTAAGTTAAATATCAGTGTTGCAACAAAGATTATCAATAAAACATACTAACTGTCATATGAAACAACATGAGGATAATCAAGAATGTCACCAACATGAATGTAGTATCTACCAACATCATATAACATACAACATCAACTGTCTGACATACCCTAAATATTCCTATTATTTTACCTTCACTTTCATGCTCCTTAGCCAGACCACTTGCACATCCAAGGTGAGAATGGAGGGGCACTACACCCACCTTAAAGTGATCGCTCCTGCTTTCCGGTAGTAATCACATTTAAGATAAGGTTGAAAACACATGAGGGAACAAGAGCTTTCGCAAAGCCCATGCCCCAAAGTGAGACATGCTTACAATTGCTGAATTATTCCCAACAATCACAATAGAAACACATCAATATCATTTGTTAAGAACCATTAATCAACAATATGCATGTATACGAATGATCACGGAGATGAAAACAAACTTCGGTTAAAGAATCTAAGCTAAAATAACAACCAAATCAATATAGAAATAAGGCAACATGTCTTTCAAACAAACTAAGGCTATACTTATGAATTCAGAACCGAGTATAGCCGTGAGGTTATACTTCAGTTATCTCATAACCGAGTGTAACTACAAGGTGAGACAAAAGCATTCCAAAGTGCATAGCAACATATTTAGAGTATTGCAAAGGTTTGTTACAACAATTTCACAACACAATACATGATCACATCATGACACAAAGTGATTCTACTAGTCAAACGTCAATAAAAAATTATCCCTCTCTTCATATATGGACTAGGTCCATTTTCTTGTTTTCTTGTTTCAGGGATGCACGATCCTTATCAGAAGTGTATATTTGTTGTCATCATCCGTTGACTAATAGAGCCACAAATACAACAGAAGAATGAAATCATGAAAAATGAGAGAGGAGACAAAAGTGACATAGGACCACAACGTGGAAGGATGCCCCCAAATCACCCTCCACAACATTATGCCCCCAAGGCACCACAAACAACAATTGCAACAAGAGAAGTGTACAAGAATAGAGAAACAAATAGAAGGAATGTCACAGTGTACGCGGTCCCCTTGTATCCTTCACCTTACAAGAGTATCAAGGGTCATCCAAGAAGACCTAAACAAACATTTAACACCACACATGAGAACACAAAAGAACAACATATATATACTTAAGAGGAGGCCAAACTTGCGAGCATCTTGGAGAGTTGCTCCATCAAATGTGGTGGAATGGGTGAGAAATTCATACCTGCAGTCGCGTGGTGCTTGATTCACAAGATTTTGTATGTTTGAAATCTTTTGATGCCTGTGGGGAGGTGAATCATTACCTTTTTCGATAGACTTTGATGACTCGTGCATTGTTCTTTTCCTTTCTTTGTTTAAGCATTCTCCTACATGGATAACTTTTTCAGGGTTATCCTTCTCCATCAAGACGTCAACAATCTTTTTATTAAGTAAAGTACTGCGGTCGAGGAGATTAGAGGAGGATGATGATTTCGTGGGATCTTTGTTAGATGCCAAGGTATCATTTGATGAATAAGTGTTTCTCTCAAAATATGCTTCTACATTTAAACAATAGGAAAAACCACGATTGTAATGATAACGGGGCCAATTGTCATAAGCTCCCATGAATTCGGCTAATGTTTCATATGTTGAAAAAGTATCTAATGGGACATTTCCTAGTGGACAGTCTATGTCTATCATCTCAGGATATATTGAATTGATTGTTGGACTTGTTGATATTGTGTTAACATTAAGAGTAGGATGATGGTAAGCTTTGGTAGGCTTCAAAGGATAGTATCCAATACTAGCTGAAGAGCTATGTGTAACAACTTCTAAGGGTACTTTGATTCCTTGTTGTTTTATGCCACAACCATTACCTACGTAGTTAGAATTTTTGTAAAGGATTTGAAATCCATGACCATAGAGAGACACCATCTCTTTATAAGAAGGCGAGGCCTCATATGTCTCATATTTTGTAGTGTAAATAAGAGTATTGTCTTTATTTGTTACTAAAGAGACTTTAGGTTCCTTAGTATTTCCAAAGATTTTTTGGATGAGATCGAGGCAACTTTTGATGTTTTAGGGTTAGCAAGTTTATATTACCCCATAAAGCCATGAGTAAAATCTAATGAACCCCAATCGTCACCAAGAAGTGCATTCGATGGTGATTTAGAATCTTGCACAACATTATCTATGGCAAGATGTATTTATGAATCAACTTTTAAGTTATCGAGAGGTTTCTAAATGATAGCTTATTTTTGCACCTCAGCTTGTAAAAAACTTTCCAGATTCGGGTCCACTTCAATGGTTTGAAGTTTATTTGCACAAATAAACTTTATTGATCAATGAAGGGTAGATGAAACTACCACCATGGCATGAATCCATAGTCTACCAAGAATGATATTATATGAAAGCGCACTCGGCATGACATGGATAAGGGTAGATAATGTCATAGATCTAGCCTTTACGATTAAAGTTATGGTACCCAGTGATTGTCTACCAATGTTATCAAAGCCACGAATGTTAAGTTTATCCGATTTTATTAAAGATGTGTGAATCTTGATTTTATGTAGCAAATCAATGCCACGAACATTGAGACCCGATCCATTGTCAATCATAGTTCACTTTATCAACTTTTTATTTATTATGACAAGATTACAAGAGGGTCATATTGGTTTTGAACTTCAATTGATGGTAATTCATGTTGTTGAAACAAAATATCTATTTTTGTTGCATGCATATAGTCTAACAGAGTTGCTACATCATTTGGCTTAACAACAGGTGGTACAATCACCTTTTGTAAAGCTTCTTGGAGCATTATGTGGTATGAAAGAGATGTTTGTATGAGTTCCCATAGAGAGATCTTAGCGGGAGTAGCACAAAGCTGCTTAACAAGGTCATAATCTCGACCAACATTATGAGTAAGACAAGGTGGTTGAGGAAGCATAGGTTGAGAAGTTGGTAAAGTGATCAAAATGTTTGACTATTGTTTACTTTGTTTATTATTTCATGTATTGTATGTGTGAGCAACCACATTGTAGTTGGGTTGTTGTGACACATTTTGATACACTTTGATTTTGACTTGTTATATGCTTAGCGTAGTTATAAATGTAACAAAGAGGTCGAGAAGAATTCAGAAGATCTCTTATAGTGAGCACCGGTTTCATTTTTTCTTGAGGCACATGCGAGAACGCAGGTGGACAACTATTTTCGGTTTCACAGGGTGTTCTTGAGATCTTGGAACATAACCTGTGTTTACTAATCTTTGAAGGAACGATGGTTTTGGAGTCGCAGTGGAATGTTCCATAGAGATAAATTCATAAAGGGTTTCATCTAGCATATCAGAATCATCACTACTAAATGACTCATCATATGCATGAAAGTTTTGTAAAAAGAGATCAAACATTGTGACATATTCTACTTTATCCAAGGCTTGAAATTCACAATGTCCAATTGTAAAAAGTATGAATTTTGGAATCAAGGATGTGAAATGATGCAAGATTACTATGAAAAATCAAATTTCATGAATGTTTGATGCAACTAATGCATGAGAATTTTTAAAACCCTAATGCAAAATTTTACCAAAATGCAAGCTTTTTGAAGGCCTAAATATGCACCTTTTTCAAAATTATGCAAGATTTTCAAATGAATATTGATAAATATGTAATAAATCAATGCAAGATCTTATTTGAATAGTCAATAAGATGTAAATTCTTGAAGCTACTTGTTCACAAAAATGTTTAGTATGAAAAAGGATAATGACAATAACAAGAATATGAACTACATCAAACTCTTTTCAATATAACATTCAAGGAAAAGGTTGAGCCAAATCACTACCAAATGAAAGAGAACTTAGCTACTGACCTTGAACTCCTATATATTATGGATAAGATTTAACTTAGTCTTTTTCTCAAAACCCTAGGATAACAATGCATTAAAACCCTATTTTTACAAAGATTTGCTTATAATGGAGAATATACGACAGAAACCCAGAAACTGATTGCACAGGGATAATCAGGGGAATGATAAAACCTATCTCCAAAAAGAAGACGTATCAGAGGACCTCGGTGGTACCACCCATGTCTTGACTGAAGGAATTAGCCGAAGGTGCAAATTGGAAAGTTGCTTTGAATGTTGTCTTGATGCTAGATCCAAACCTAGAAAAGGTAGAAGGACAAAGGCGGTTCCAACCACTTCCTTGATGAGGGAATATCCTGAAACTGTCTTCAAATCCTGAAACCTTGATCTGTATTTAGTCTTCCTATAGCTCTGTATTTTCTAAGTCTCACTCCTGTAACCTGCACATAAGAAGATAAAAGAGGGTTTGGGGGTTGTGGTGTTTAGGGGCTTGCCTCGGTCAAATCCCAGAATAGCATTCAAGCTTCCCAACACCATTTGATTAATAGAGAGTGCTTACCCTCATGGGGCATAGGATGAAAACAATGATAATGTGATGATTGAAATGATGAGAAACAAACAATGATATCACCTATGTGATGCGCCCTTAGAATGATGAAGATCCTTCAACTCCTAAGAAAGGATAGATGATAGCTTCATATCTGCAACAACACACAAATATGCTCTATAATCACAATGACTGCTCTTGATGCTCTTTACTTCAAATTTTCAAGTTAGCTATCTCCATCTAGGTTAATAATGAACTCAAAAACACACTTATATATGCTCTCCCCCTTACAATTGACAATTCAAACCAAAAGAGGCAACAAGGAGAAACCTCTAGAGAGGTGTAAGGCCGACATACATTTGAATTTGATCCAACCTAAAGGGAGGGACCTGGGCAGTACCACCTTGGTCCTTCAGCCCTGTTTATGTCTAGGATAAGCAAAATCAAGTGGTCCACATTCAAATTCCATCTTGATGTCGGGCAATTCTGCATCGGGAGAAACGTTTTGAATATATAATGCAATTAAGGGACCTAGGAGCCAAACAAGGAGGTAAAAAGACATGTGGGCACTTTTTACTCCCTAACAAGTCCAAGGGTCTTATTTGGAAACTTTTCATTCTAGGTATTATGGGTCTTACCATGGGTTATCCTCTAATTTACTACTTGATTGGCTACCAAATCTACTAATAAGTTCCCCTTTCTTTTCTTCTAATATGATCAAAAGAGATATCTTAAAAAAATTTCACTAGTTCCTTAGCCTCTAAAAGAAGAGTATCCAACGTACATGAGATGTAACTTTGCTTCTTCATATAATTAATAATGATCTCATAATCTCCCTCCACTCTAAGATGCTTCCAATTCTATTTCATAGTTGTCCTAAGGCCCCACAGCATGGCCCTTTCCTAAACCACATTGTACATGAAAGGAAAAAAGAATATAACTTTGCTCATGCTCTTTCTAGGAAGCCTACTCTATTTCTACTTCTACTAGTTCTACTGATTAGAAGATCTCTATTATGGCAGAATAAGTTAAAAATGCATTTTCTACTAATCTCTTAGATGGGGATGTGAGACAAGATTGATTTTTAGTAGCATATGGTCTCATTCTCTATAAAAATAGAATCTTCCTAGTTCTTGAATCCTGAATGAAGGAGAAGATTTTAAGGGGTTTTCATGATGCATCGTTAGAAAAACACATAAGATTATACAAGATCTATAGGAAAATTAGGGAAAGGTTTTCATGGAAGGGCCTAACGAAGGATGTTCTCAATCACTTTATGGAGGGGCTAACTATGTATGCACAATTCTTTTTCATTCCTTCATATTTCAAAGCACATTGGGTGGTAGATTTCTTATTCAGAGATGTTTCGGCCAATGGATTACATAAAAATATCGTTAGTGATAAAGATAGTAGATTTTTTAGATCCTTTTTGTAAGAATTATTTTATTTGGCTGGGATAAAACTCACTCTTTCCACAAGCTATCATCGACAAATAGGTGGACAAGTAGAAATAGTGATGTGTAGACGTTGTAGGGTACAGTGAGACATCAAAGGCATATCAATTATTTATTCCAGGGACCAGGAGGATTATAGTTAGGCGTGATGTCAAATTCATGGAGGACAAGGCATATAGGAGGTCCAGAGATTTGCCAGCAGATGATCAGAATGAGCAGCCAAAAGAAGCTCCAGGGATTTTTCAACCAAAATAGGGGCAGCGAAGCACCAGTACATTTACTAGTACAAGCACAGGCTTAGGTGTTGAGAGTTCATAGAGTATGGAGCAACAGATACAACAAATCTAAGAGATGCATCAAGAAGATATGGAGTTTGATATTTCATCCTCTATAGTTGACAGGAGGAACCATGAGGTTTAATAGACACATAGGGATACTCAGGAGTTTGTGGGAGCTCCTAGGATGAGTAGTAGACAGCAGAAACAACCAGCCAGGTATAATGATTGTGGCATTGGTTATTCAGTTGGTAGATAACGAGCCTTCCAACTATCAGGAGACTATACAGTAACAGGTGTGGCAAGATGTGATGGTTGAGGAATATACCTCAATAGTGCAGAACGATGTGTGGGAGGTTGTACCTAGACCGACAGATAGGGCAGTGGTTGGATCACATTGGATCTATAAGATTAAGCACGGTGCAGATGGTAGCATCAAGAAATACAAGACAAGGTTCGTGGCCAAGGGGTTCTCTCAGAAGGAGGGAATAGACTATGAGAAGACATTCACTCCAGTGGCCAGGTATACTTCTATACGAGCCGTAATCTCACTTGCAGCACATATGGGATGGCAGATCCATCAAATGGATGTCAAGACGGCATTTCTTAATGGTGAATTGGTAGAGGAGGTATACATAGAACAACTAGAGGGCTTTGTAACACACAGCAGTGAAACCCACGTGTGGAAATTGAAGAGAGCTTTGTATGGACTCAAGTAGGCTCCCAGGGCATGGTATGAGTGCATTGATAGATACTGTATTGAAATCTTGAAGAGGTTTGAGATGCAAGATTGCAGAGCCATGTCTACACCTATGATCACGAATTGGAAGAAGGTAGACTCATCCAAGGAAAAGGATGTAGACCCCACCTTATACAGGAAGTTGATTGGATCTCTCATGTATTTGGTCAACACTAGGCCAGATATATCCTTTGCAGTAAACTCTCTTAGTCAATTTATGGTTAAGCCGAAGAGAGTGCATTGGACAGCGGTAAAGCATGTGTTGCAGTATTTGTGTGGTAAAATTAAGTATGGGATCAGATATGCTCGAGGTGATGGTATCAGATTGATAGGCGATACTGATGCAGATTGGGCAAGTAGTACAGTGGATAGGAAAAGCACTTCAGGGTGCTGCTTTAGTTTGGGATCAGGAGTTGTCTCTTGGTACAGCAGGAAGCAAAACTTTGTGGCTCTAAGTTTTGCAGAAGCAGAATACATATCAACTAGCATGGTAACATGTGAGGCTATATGGCTTCAGAAGTTGTTGGTAGCCTTGTTTGGTCAGAGGGTTGAGACTATGGTGATACACTGTGACAATCAAAGTTGCATCAGATTATTTTAGAATCCAGTGTTTCACGATAGGTCTAAGCATATAGACATTAGGTATCATTTCATCAAGGATTGTGTACAGTGGAGGATTGTTCAACTATAGTATATACCTACAGATCAGCAGGTAGCAGACATTTTGACAAAGGCATTAGGGAAGACGAAATTCATCTTCTTCAGAGATAAGTTGGGTGTTATGCAGAACACCTTCCTCGCTAAGAGGGAGTGTTAATTTTAAAGTAGCTCAAACAGGTGTTCTAGTCTTAGGTGGTGATTACAAGGCTAGAAACACAACTGAAATTTAATTATCTCCATACCTAGAAAATTGATTTCTCTAGAGACTTCTAGACATTAGGGTTTGTTAGAGTCTAATTAATCTTAGCCATTGATTGAGATTAAATCATGGCCATTGGTTTTCAATGAGAAAATTATAAAAGAGGATCAATGGGCATTTGGAGAGCACAGATCTGAAAAATATTTAAAGTGATAGCAAATGAATAAATTTGCAATAATAGAAAATAGATTTGCAGTGAGAGCAAGGGCGCAGTGATAGTGTTGGAGACAGCAACAGTGGAATTTTTGAAGGAGAAATTGGGAGAAGAATTTTCAGAGGAGAATATTGCCAGAGCTCTGCCAGTAAGAGGCAAGCAGTTTATGTATCTCTTGATTTGTTGAAAATTAATAAAATTCCTCATCTCCAGTACTGGTTTTCCCTTCGAGGTTTTTCCAGGGACAATTTGTCCAAAATATTGTGTTCATTATTTTACATATTTTATTTTTCTATCTCCGTGATTATTTGTGAAGTTGCAGCTGTATTATTTTTCAATATTTGCTCTGAATTAATTTTTGGAGGTCAAATAATCTATATAAGATAGGAGATTAATCATCAATAGCTACAATAGAATTTTCACAGAATTGTCCATAGAAATACGAGATTTGAATGACAATTTTTATATTTGTGTTTACTTTTTAGTAAAGTTGTGCCCCTAACATGTAATTTGGATTTGTTTCAGGAGGAGCCAACATGGCTTTGTGATAGCCCTCTCAAGGTGAATTCGATAGCTGTATGAGGCACATTGGGATGGGACCTCCCGTAGAAGATCCAGTCCTTGCAAATCCTCCTGCACTATTTTTTATTGTTTGATTCTAGAATATATTTTAATAATACATTCTCATTTTACACTTGATTTTGCGGTCTATAAAAGAATTTACAATGCATATATTCAAACTAAGATTACCCTATGCAGTGCCTATGGTTATGGCAGAAATCTAACATTAAATGTAGAATCCAAGTTTTTCAATTTTTTGTATTCAATGCAAATATTACAACACTGTCAACTCTAACTTAAACCCAAAAATTAACAAATTTCAAGATTATTATAAAGTTATTATATTATCAACATTGTTGCTAAAACTAAGCAAACACAACAAATTAAAACACAACTATTTATGAACATTTTGGCAGAAACTTCGCTACTTTGCAGCTCTTGTTATTAGATTTGTTTTATTTTTGTGTTATATAGTACTTATAATAATATAATTGATACATGTATATGCTTTTATTTTTGTTTTATATGCTTTGGTACATGTATAGACTTAATACTTATATTAATACATATTAGTATAGGTGTGTGTATTTTTAGATTTGTTTTGTTTTATGTGTTGTATATGTATGTACTTATAATAATATAATTGATATTGTATTATATATCATTTGATTTATTTTTGTTGTTATATCTAGGTTTATATGTGTGGGGGCATTTTTTGTCTATGCCTGATTAAAATTTTTGTTCTTATTTCATGGGGTTCTCCTTTTTATAGGTTTGGTTTTACCTAATGCAATAGATAGGGGTCTTATCTTTTTGTTGAAGCCAATCAAAATATATATTGCCCACCCCGGCTGCTAGTATAGTTGTTGTCTGTCGCTCACTGTACTGCCTTTTGGTATGTATCGCCCCCTTCCCCCAGAACTCTAGATTCCAAAGATCCATCGGATAAGAAACTCCATTCTACACCGCTGCTGAGTCTTCGGACTCCTCCCCCAATTCTGGTTGTGGATTGCATCAGGGAAATTCTGCCTGAGCTAGGCAGATAGATAGACTCCTTTCACGCTGCTAAGAAAGAGCAGGGAACAAAATTATTAGACCCATATATAGTAGTAGGGTAGCACTCCAGGTACTTAAAGTCCACCCACTACCAACCAACATACATCATCTGGCTGGGTCTTGCCAATATCAACAACTGGATCGATCCCATGGAAACGGGAACAGCAACTCGCTATGGCTCTTGGTCCAAATAATGTCTGCCCCTATTCATCCATATCCATACATGGTTTCACGCGACAAGATGGGAACACAGTCCTAGACTGAAGTGAATAGATCAGATTGAGAGGTCATTCTGTCCCTTGTCCCCAATGGGAAGAAGATGGGTAATCCGTTTACAATGTTACTCTGATCTGACCCAGCTGGCAAGCAGTCCCAATCCACTTTCGGCAAAGGAATGAGATAGCACTTTGTTTGCTTCTCCACCAAGCACGGGAGTCTGGGGATTGCTGTAGGTTGGTGGCCACTAGAGGAAACTCTGATTCGATCCGCTGGCTGGGAGGCACCTACCTCATCCCAATCGCAAGGAGAGGTTCACCATGATCTTTCTAGGTAAGGAATGGAGACAGTGCGTGGGTGAGGCATTCATGCACTCAACCTCTCCACTATGAGATTGAGGCCTATGTACAATACGAGAGATCGAGGGCTTCCTCGACTTCCTAAACTCAATCAAGTTCCCCGACCGGCTGAGTACCCCTAGAGCCCTCTCCCTATCGCCCTATCTATAGCTATTATAGAGAGGTGGGGGGTGCCCCCTACTATGGATAGGGTTGATAGTTGCCCTCACTGACCCCCCTACTATGTATAGGCTGCCTCCACCTCTGCCTCTAAAGAAGTAGGGTAGGGGTAGGGGGTGGGGGGTCGAGTGATGAGAATTGGCTCCATACGCCCAACTCTTCGTGCCTTCCTATCTCCATACTTTTGCAGCTCTTCATCTTACCAGATTTGCAAAAGACTCATGTGATAGACTCTCATCATTACAGAAGTTGATCCAGAATCCATATTCCACTTCGTTTCGCATCCTATGTAGAGTAGATCGTTCAGCACTTGCGGCACGAACCAATTTTTTACCCATCGACCCTAGTATCATAGGCAACCGAATGGCCGTGCCCTAGTTACTAGACCAACCTGCTATGATAATTCCATAAACACCTATGTCCAGATCTGATGATACCATACCATAATCAAAAGGTACAACGGCTCGAGCAACCGAACTGGGTATAGATGTCACCACTGGAGCCAGTCTAGAGAGAGATAAATTGGCACTACTTGGTGGAATAGGTTCTTCTATAGCTAATTTTAAACCATTTGCTAGAGGTTTTAAGAATCTGAATGATCCAACTACATTGGGACCCTTTTGACATTGCACGAAAGCAATTACTTTACGTTTGGCTGACACTGAGAAGGCTACTCCTAGTGGAAGTGGTATGATCATTCTAGGTATTTCTGCTAGAATAGCAATGTACGTTTCTAATTTCCTAATCACTAAGGGGTGATCATGCATGAAACGATGTTGACCCAAAGAATGGGACCTATTCTTGAGGGGAAAGGTGATTTCTAAAAGTCAACCCGCCCCCCACCGCTATAGATGCAGGTGGGCTATAGCGGGCTTAGCCAAATTATTTCGGCTCTTCGAGGTCAGGCCGACCACTATGGATAGGGCATCGATCCCTCTCCTTCCTCCCACCCACGTTAAGAGAGAGGTTGGTGATTTGAGTGCCCCCATGGATCCAAATGTCGGCCCCATGCTTTTGAACCAGCATGGGGAAATCCCCAACTAAACTATAATTGGGGTGGGTGGGAGGAGGAGAGGTATAAGGCTTAATCGACCCCTACAAGCACTATATATCATGGGTTGGACCCGGTCATTTTTATTGCTGGCCGAGGAAGCTGCCCCCCTGATGAAAAATGGGGTGGGTGGGAGGGCTACCGAGAAACCATTATAGAAAGGGAGGTTAAGTCCGAGGCACCATAGGGGGGAGATATAGGGTGGGAGGCTATGCGGGTGGGTGGGAAATGGCCCCTACGGGAATATATATTATTATGGAAGGATGCCTATGTAGGTGGGTGGGAAACAATAGTTCGGTGGGAGGCCGTAGCCCCCCACAATAATCAGGTGTGGGTGGGAGGCCCAGGGGGGCCCTTACATCCCACCCACCCGAGTGGCCGGTTAAATTGTTGGTGAACCCCATAATCTTTACTTCGTTCAGAAGAGTGTCTCACCTCAACCGAAAAGATGCCTCCCACCCCCTCCCTATAGCCTGTGCCCCCCACCCATCCCTTGTCACTAGAAGGGTGGGGGGCTCGAGGGTTTCCCGACAAACCCTCGGCATAGGGATGAGTGGGAGGAGATAGTTGGGGGGTAGATTAATATAAGGTGGGTGGTTAAGTTGTTGCCAAACCCCTAGGAGGTTCTGACAATTCTATATGTAACATGCCAACTACCCCCCACCCACCCGTATAACCCCCCACCCATCCCCACACACGGCGTATAATTGATTGGGTTTACCAAGTTTATCCAGCATCAAAGTCAGATTGAGAGCCCCGGTCCTCTTCGGTCTAGGTATAGATCTATAAAGGGCCTGTAGGGGTAGAGGTAGTAGTGTGGATCAAGATCCATACCCATTTCATATTGATATCGAGTAGGAGATTCACCAAGGTTTACCTTAACCCTTTGTTCTCAGTCCATTTCCTCCATCGCTACTGGATGCGTACCAGTCCGGGGAGCCAAGTTGTGTTCATTTGTGCTCCCGCACTGGATAGGGGGTGTTTGGTGATGTGTAGACGTTGTCTGCTAATCGCCCTCACGATTCCTTCCTTATGCTTAATTCTGATCCGACCCCATCTACCCCTCCCCCTGCTCCTTCCCCCTCCCTACAACCTATTTATACCACAATAATAGCCCCCCCTTTAAGTTTTAGGGTCGGGGCCCCCAACCAGAGCTATAATGGTTTCTTGGGGACCCCCCCACCATACATAGTTGGGGTTAGGTGGGAGGCCCCTAAATGCCCCCCACCCCGGGCTATAATTGTTCTTAGAGGTGGGTGGGAGATATAGTTCCAGGAAAAAAATGAGCCCCCCATCTAGCCCGGGCGAATAGTAGGGGCCCCCCACTCGACCCCTTTGGCAGGGGGATATATAGGGTGGGAGGAATAATATAAAAGGAGGCCTTGGGTTGGTTGGGAGATTTAAGTTTGAGGGGCCTACCTTGAGCTAGTTGGTGTTAGCTACTTCCTTTAGGTCTAGCTCGGGAGCAGAAGCAGAAGCAAGGGAGCCTCGGGACCTGCCATTGATTGAAGTATACCCTAACCACTTGCGTGTCTCGTGGTAGCTAGATCCTATGCTCTAACTGTTGGGGTGACTGTTCAAGCTGTACAGGGGGGCCCCATGAGAGGATTTACCCTTCAGCCAGTCGATAGGGAATACCCCGCCCCATAGCATTTGTGTTCTTTGTTCGATGACCCCGAGACCTGACGAGTCCACCACTCGAGCGCACCAAAGACAAAGGTGGTCGGTTGACCCCGTAGCAATTTTCGGAGTGTTGTGGCCTATTTACCACCTAGATAAACCCCCATCCAATCAAGATACCCGGCCAGTTTGGTTGAAGTTCTAGTACAAAGTTCTATCCAAATACACCACATACATGGGAGAGAAGCCCGCAGCATATCTTCTTTGCTCAGTCTGTATCCAGGTGACCCAAGGATGGAGGGGCCTCGAACCAGTAGTTGTTTCCCCAATCTGTATAGCAGTGTTTCATCCCCCTGTTCCAGCCCCACATCTAGTAGTGGAGTGGGGAGCATCAAAAGTGATTTATCTAGTTAAAGAACTAGTTTCCATTCAGAAGTAGGACCCAGGAGCATATCTATATGCAGGAACAGGGCATAGGCAGGGATAGAGGTAGTAGGAATAGATAAAGGTGGCCTTCATTTTTGCATAGTTTCATATCCAATTCTGGAGCTGAAGGAAGCAATAGCAGGGGCACTCCCATGAGGGGTATGGACAATGGCCGAAGTAGCAGTAGTTTTTGGGTAGCGATCTGAGGCAGCAGAGGCATAAGCTATAGTGATGGAGGGGACAGATATATTGAATCAGGATAGGAACCCAGAAGTTGACCTCATTTACTCAGCAGTGGAGGTGGAGGCAGGAGCAATGGGAAATGGCAGGGGGAATACTAGCACAACCAATAGCTGTGGGGGCAGAGGCTCCTCAAGCAACGGAGCCATATGAAATAGTGACTAAGGCTATGGGAGCGGGGGTCATAGTGGGATAACGGATGGCATCGAGAGTAAAGGCCAAAGCATTAGAGGTGGAGGGAGAAGCATAGATAGTGGTTGCAGATTGAGTCATGGGTCTACCCAACCGAGTTCCTGTTCCCACTACGAAGATAGCAAAGGAATTATATAAAAGAGGGGGTCGACCAACCTCGTTTCTCTAAATTATTCAGTTAACCTAGTGCCAGTTATAGATCGGGACTCAGTATATCAAGATCTAACTATTAGCTAGAGATCAAGTTGACCTAGTCGACCAGTTGACCGAGTTTATTTTATGTGAGCAGTTGATCCAGGATGAGTAGTTCCACCATCATGGGCAAGGGGAGCATCAGTAGCATCATATCTAGTCAGAGATGGAGATTCAACAATATATAGAAAGGGCTTCTTCTATATTTTATTCTGATTCAGTTGATCCAGTCCAGAAGTTGATGGAGCTGTTGATGGTTGAACAGTCAAAGATATGCCAAGGGAACACACCTACTTATGCCATGGAGACAATCCACCCACTCTGGGAACCCTTGGAAGAGAGGTTTTGGGAACCATGTCGGTGGGCTAGGCAGGGATGGGATGCTGCATTGATGGAGGGATTCATGCTGGGGGAGTGCACTAGCGATGTGATGGTAGGCAAAACACATTGGGATGATCCAAGCTAGGCAAAGGCAAGCTCCTAAACACCACAACCCCCAACCGCACTCCTTGTGATTGTAAGTTACAAGTATTGGATTTCATAGACTAGAGTTACAGAGGAAGGTTGTAGAAGATAAGGATTTTAGATCTTTGAAGAAAAGCATTACCTGGACAAGCCTTCTAGTGCTAGTGTCCTCTAAGGTTACAGACATAGAAATCATTGTGACAATGACAATTAGCATCTAAAAAACTCCCAACATCCTGAAAATACCCTACCTTGGACAAGGGCACTAGTGCCAGTGTCCTCTGCATCTTCTGTGATAGAAGCGGATAGACAATTATCATAAGTGTTGAGAGAAGTCCTGAATTCCCTGAAGAAAACACCACATTGGACTAGGGCATGAGTGTCAGTGTCCCTAAATATTTCGTATCATTAACTTCAAAAAATGGTGAGTAACTAATCCTTATCTACTGTCTTGGTAGATATGATCATTTGTCGTAATTTATCCATTTCCTTCTGATTTTGCATAATTAGGGTTTTGAGCATATTTGGGCATTGAAGTAGTACATTAATTGATATTTTTTGAGTTTCCATAATGTTACGAGTGACACCCAACCTGTAGGTGAATCCTCTTGCAAAAGGTGTGATTCAACTCGGTTGAAATGTCCTTGAATGTTTGTAGTAAAAGGAGGATTTAACCCACACATCCATTGAAATTGAAAACCCCTCCTTTTTACTCCTAAACAAACCCTTTGCTAGATTCTATGGAAATTTTTCTTGGATCCAGCAACTTACTATGAAACCCCTCCTTTTAGATCTCAGCTCTATCCTAATTATGGGCATCTGCAAAGGAAATGCCCTTGCTTCACTAAGGCATCAGCTGCAACTAATGCTTCTTCCAACTCTAGTCCTAAGAATGATAAAGGGAAGGCTGCTTTTGTTGTTGGGGTTGCAGACAAGGAGGGATTTACTCTAGTTAAGCCACGTAATAGGGGAAGAGGTCTTAAGAGAACCCTCAAGGATAGAGAAATTAATGGGGTCTTTAATCAGTTTGATGCTTTGGAGGACTTAGTTCATGAGGAGGGAATTCTAGTGGAGATACCTTTTGGGGTTGGGTCTTTGGGGGTAGCCTTGTCAGAGGAAAAAGAAAATGATACTGTAAATTTTCCTCTGGTGGGTGTGCAGGATGGTCAATTGGCTATGGAGTTATCCTCCTGGTTACCAATTGTTTTAGAATCAAATGAGGCTTTAGTTATGAAAGATGTGGGTGCTCTAGCTAATCCAACTCCTTCACAGGTGAAGGAGGCTTTGGATGTAGGTGTTACATTGTAAAATGTCCCCCTAGGACTTTTACCTCCTAAGTTTAGTTCCCAGGTCCTTTAGATTTAATCATGCATGTTCATTTTAACTCCCGATGCAAAATCCCTGGAAACCCATGTCAAATGGGGCTAAGGGGACATTGTTGAACTTGATTTTGCTTGAAAATGGGGCCTAGGGCATGGGCACTCATGGCCTAGCCCTCCCTTATTTGGTTGGGACCTAAATTTTAAATGTCGGTTATGTGATCATTAAAAGGTTTCGTTGCCGACATCGTAAGTTTGAATTATGAAATCTGTAGCGAGAATGCATATATAAGCATATTTAGGGTTTCATTTGCAAACTAGAAGCTGATTATGAACTTTTGGTGAACTTATGATTTTAGAGAATTCAAATCATTCATTGTTGCAGAGCATACTTGTCTTGTTATTGTGTTTGTTATGCGGATTTGGCTTCATCTTCTCATGTGTTGAAGGATTTTCATCTACATGCGAGCTACACCTCCGAGGTTATATCTATTTGTGTTAAATTAATCATTTATCAATTTGTTTTTTCATCTATCTCGTAGGGATACACAATCTTTATGCCATTCTGGGGCTTGACTGAGGCAAGCTCCTAAACACCACAACCCCCAACCCCATTCCTTATGATTGCAGCTAACAAGTGTCATTTTTTTGGAGTGGAGTTGCAAGAGGCTGTGACAGAGTGTGGAGATTTTGTATCAGAAGGAAAAAGCAATGCCTGGGCTTAGGCACCTGCCCTGAAGCCCTCCAGATTTGCAGACCTAAAAACCTCTACGACAGTGGTGAAGAGTAGCGAACATTTTCTAGAAATCCTTGAAGAAGTCGCCACCTTGGGCTTGGGCACCTACTCTTTAGACCACGACTTTTCCAAATCTTGAATATCAAAACCTAATATGTATCTACTCTGAATATTACATCTCTATGTGCGAGCATTTGTTGGGATTCATCCGTTTATTTATGATTTTACATAATTAGGGTTTTAAGCATAATCGAGCATTAAATTAATACATTAGTCAACAATTTCTTAATTTCCCTATCATTACAAGTGACAACCAACCTATAGGTGAATCCTCTTGCAAAATTTGTGATTCAACTTAGTTAAATGTCCTTGAATGTTAGTGGTGAAAGGAGGATATAATCAAACAATCAATCAATCCCATCTTCCCTCTTTTCTTACTAAACATTTTGGTGAACCTGTGTTTCCTAAGCATTGCATCTTGTTGACTATTATACATTAGACTTGCATTCATACATATTGTTTTACATCATTTTACATCTATAGATCTTGAAAAATTTTGAAAAAAATTTCATTCTAAGGCTCGCATTAGGTCATAATTTGCATTAATTTCATTACATTTCATCAAATCTCTAATTTTTACATCAAATATGATATAAATTACATAAATTCATAATATTACAATCTTTGCATTGCATTTTCATGTTAAAATTGCCAGGGTTTGATTGAAATTTTGTATTTTTCTCATAACCTAGTGATTTCAAAAACTAGGGTTTGTACCTAAAATCTTGTTTCAAATTTTACTACTCATATTAGGCACTCATTCAAATCTAATTTTGTTTGTAGTGTTGCATTCTTGTGTGTTTTTGCATTCATATCTCAAAAATTTGCACTTACATTTAGCTAATTTCAACAAAAACTAGCATTTTCACTCAATCATCCTTAAAATTACACTTGCATTGAGCATTGTAGGACTTTAAAATCATTTTCCGATCTGAGCTGAGTTTTTTTGCATAAGCCTCCTCTTAATAATAGTGTAGGAAATTGTTCTTCTACCTTATCTTCCTTATAGGATTTATGGGTCTAATAAATTCAATTTCCCATTTGTGAAAAGGTGTTTGTACTTATATAGGAAATGGTGGCATATCATCTAATGTGGTGGGACTTCCTATCCTCTAAGACACATCACCCATCCTCACATATTAACTTGTCATCCTTGAACAATGTGGGCCACCATAATCCTGCCAACATCACTTTATTGTTGTTCGCTCATTGGAGTTATGCCCTTCTAATATCCCCTCAGGGGCATATCTTAAGATGTTTTCCCATTCATGTTGAAGCACTACTCTCCTTATAATATCACCTCTTCCTATAATATGTAATTCTCCTTCAATTAAGATGTATGATAGTGACCACTGCAATAGTTTATTCCTTTCATTTTTGCAGATGATCTCTAGGAATTGGCCTATGGATAGTAACTGTGCTACTTCAGTGAGCTCCTCTAGTACTACATTTACTCTAAATAAATTTAACCAACTCAATTCATCATCAAACTCCTAAAAGAGTAACACCATCTACAAATTTTACCTGTATCACTAGCGTATTCATCAAGTATTTTAATTGCTTGTGGTTGGTAAAGAAATTTTTTAGTGCATAAACCTTTGTTAGAGCCTTTGTTTTTGCATAATTCATTAAGAAACACTAGAGTTGGAGCCTTTGTTATCTAATTTTTAAGTGTATCAAATTCCTCCTAGAGTTGTTCTATCCATTGAAATGTTTTATAGTTTTCTGACTATTCAAGAGGTGGTAGATTCAAAATTATTTCTACCTTCAATGGGTCTACCATCAAGCCTTGCCTACATATAATGTGACCATGAAATGTTCCAAATGGTATCACAAATAAACATTTCTTAAGATTGGATGAGATTTAAAAGCTTTTGTATCTTTCTAGCATTGTGTGGAGTACTTGTACGTGATCTTTAATCAGTCTGTACTTGCACAACCATAGGGCCAATCCATTAGCATCTCCTATCGACTTGATTATATCAGTTGCCAACATATCATCGAAGTTTGCTTTGACTCTTGTCTTCATGTTAGGGTTTAATATAGATGTTCTTTTCCTCTTTGGTTTTGTACCTTCTTTTAATTGAATTTTCATCATTCTAGATCCCTCCTTAATGCCTCTACGATTAGTAAATGCGTGGGGAAATATTTCTTCATATTTCTATCAATATTTCCAAAATTTGCATGACTTGTCTCTCTTCAATTGCTACCTTGAGTATTTTCACATACTGAAGGAAAAACAAGATTGCATTCACAAAGGCTTGAAGGATAGCAAAGGTACTTAAGGTTAAACTTTCTCTTGATGCCAAGGTTGATGATTCTATTTATTATGAGGATGTTTGATGCGGAAGATTTAGTTGAAATCTCTCCTCTTGCTAAGTTCGATAAATGTAATATGTGCAAATGTGATCATGGGGATTCAATAGGCCCTGTGTAATTTTCCCTACCACCTTGTTGTTTTCAATATTTGATGATGCTCTTGTGATTTCTATGATGGTAGGGTCATCATCCAATGGTGGAAAATCCACCAGTAGTGTGATATTTTGTCCAAGGGATCTCTTGAGGTGAGACACGTGGGCAAAATTATGAATCCTACTGTATTCTGGTAATTCCAGTTCTCAGATGCAACTTCACCAACTCTCCTCAAGATCTTGTAAGGGAAATCAAAGCGTTGTTTGAGATTTTAAATTCCACTAATTTTGATGGGGGTTTTCCTATAAGGTTTACAATCTTAGAGGAAGGTCATATCTCCCACTTTAAATGACCTCTGTATGCGGTTTTGATATATATATATTTTTTGTTGATTCTGAGATTGTTGGAGGTGTTCTTTGAGTGATCTCAATATGTCATAATTATACTTCACTAAGTCACTATCTATTGACACCGGGATATCTATGAATATTGAATAAGTAAAGGTTAATGCATCATAACCATAAAATACAATGGATAGAGACATAGTGATGGACATGTGGTGGGTAGTGTTGTATCATAGTTTCTCAAGTAGCCTTCAACCTAATTATTCACTATCTCTACTTGTCCATCTATTTGTGGATGTTAGCTTGTGGAAAGAATGAGTTTTATCTAGGCCAAATAAAATAATTCTTACAAAAAGGATCTAAACAATCTACTATCTTTATCACTAATGATATTTTTATGTAATCCATTGGCCTAAACACTTCCTTGAATAAGAAATATACCACCTAATGTGCTTTGAAATATGAAGGAATGAAAAAGAAGTGTGCATACATAGTTAGCCCCTCCATAAAGTGATTGAGAACATCCTTCTTTAGGCCCTTCCATGAAAACCTTTCCCTAATTTTCCTATAGGTCTTGTATAATCTTATGTGATTTTCTAACGATGCATCATGAAAAACCCTTAAAATCTTCTCCTTCATTCAGGATTCAAGAACTAGGAAGATTCTATTTGTATAGAGAATGAGATCATATGCTACTACAAATAAATCTTGTCTCACATCCCCATCTAAGAGATCAGTAGAAAATGTATTTTTAACTTATTCTGCCATAATAGAGATCTTCCAATTAGTAGAACTAGTAGTAGAAATAGAGTAGGCTTCCTAGAAAGAGCATGAGCAAAGTTATGTTCTTTTTTTCCTTTCATGTACAATGTGGTTTAGGAAAGGGCCATGCTATGGGGTCTCAGGACAACTTTGAAATAGAATTGGAAGCATCTCAGAGTGGAGGGAGATTATGAGATCATTATTAATTATAAGAAGAAGCAAAGTTACATCTCATGTATGTTGTATACTCTTCTTTTAGAGGCTAAGGAACTAGTGAAAAGATTTTAAGATATCTCTTTTGATCATATTAGAAGAGAAGAAAGGGGAACTCAATAGTAGATTTGGTAGCCAATCAAGGAGTAAATTAGAGGATAACCCATGGTAAGACCCATAAGACCTAGAAGGAAAAGTTTCCAAATAAGACCCTTGGACTTGTTAAGGAGTAAAAAGTGTCCACATGTCTTTTTACCTCCTTGTTTGGATCCTAGGTCCCTTAATTGCATTATATCTTCAAAACATTTCTCTCGATGCAAAATTGCCCGACACCAAGATGGAATTTGAATGTGGGCCACTTGATTTAGCTTATCCTAGACATAAACAGGACTAAAGGACCTGGGTGGTACTGCCCAGGTCCCTCCCTTTAGGTTGGATCAAATTCAAATTTACTGGTGTGAGCCTTAGGCATAATTTAATAAAAACCACCTGAAATAACATAAAATAAAATATTAAAATTAGAATATATATATATATATATATTCTATACATTTAGTTCTCCTCAATTTTTTTCCAGCTTCTTATGTTAAATTGAAGACCAAATTCCTTGTATTAAACTCAATAAACTAACATTGGGGGTGATTTTGTTGAAAAATTATTGCTCAAACCAAGAGCTGATGTTAAAGAGTTACGCCTAGTATGTAATATAAGGAACCCTAAAGTCAATAATATCATACAGACGAACACTCATTTTCATTTTTTATTTATGCCTGCAAAAATATCATACATGACGTCCCTCCATTGATGCATTAAATACTGCTCCTTCAATGTGCTGCTCTTTATTTTCTTGACTTTTGTATTCATTTTTTTATCCCTTTTTTTTGCACTCTTATTATTTTTTATTGCTTCTTGTAGAGTAACGATCTTCTTAATATTTTTGTCCAAGAAAGATAAGGGGCTGACCACCACCAAGGGTTTTCAATGTTTAGTTAGACTTCCCTTTTGCTCAAAAGGAATGGGGAAGGTCTACATGCAAGCTTCTATTAGGTATTTTAGGTTTGAGTACTTACTTTTTTAAAACTCAACATTTTGGTTCACTAAGACTGGGATTAGTATAAAGTTAAGAGCTTGGCTTCAATTTAAACTTATTGGTAAATTTCAAGAGGAATGATTGGCGATAAAGATGACCATAAAGAATCTTAAAGGGTCAACCTATATCTAAGCAACCTTAGACTCCTTAGATAAAAATTAAAAAGAGCATGTCACTCACTAATGCATGGTGGAACAAAATGAAGAATGCAAATTTTGTTTTTTCTTTATTCAAAATTTGTACTTTTTTATAGATTTTTTGGATTTTGACATTTTATGATTTTATGGAGTTTCTAGATACTTAAGTCTTCACCTTCCATTGTGCATAAGAGGTAAGCATCATTTTTTACATCTTCCTTAACTGTGTGTGGACTTATATAATTTGGTCTAAACTTCACTTGGAAGTATTTGCAAGGACACACAAAGACTTGGTATAAAAATGTCTTTGAACTCAGTGAGAAGTTTTGTGCACTCATATATTTCATTGTTTGATAATTTGCCCCTAGCCTTGTCATTTTTTGTTCTTGTAAAGTTTCATCAGTTTTGAAATTTTGTGGGGCAATTTGAATTGATGATGACATTTAATCATCTTCTATTCACATTTTCTATATGTGGGGTTGGTCATATTGCCACACGATTCTCTTTACCTACATGTGGACTTTACTATTCCATGGATTTCATATTTCACCAACCATATGTATGCCTTGGCTATGGCGACCACCAAAGGTTGCACATCGGCACCCCACCTAGTAGGCACCAAGTTGAAGTAAATAAAGTGAGGCAAAGTTGTGGAAGTTTGGATGCTTAATAATCGTATACCAATGCATCAAGAGATTTGTCCATGTCACTAATATTATATTTTTTATCTTTATTTCCATTTCTTAACACAAACTAACTTCGTGTTGTCATAAATATATACCTTTCAAACAAGAGCAAGCATGCCTTTATGATATAATTCCAATAATTTTTTATTCTAATGTGTAGGAACAAAAAAAAAACAAGAAAAAACTCATTGGAGGCTCATTTGGCAGAAGCAAAGGAAATTGGGGATCACATTCCAAATAAAATTTAAGTTGTTACAAAACATGTTTTCAATTGATTATAAACAAATATGTAAAACAAGCATTTCATATGCATTTCAAAACTATATTTCAAAATGTTAAATTAAATAGCACTCTGGGACATTTGTTTCTTACAATTATTAAAATAATATAACAAATAAAAGTAATACTATAAAAATAATATTCTATGCACCAAAAAAAATAAAAAATTAATGCACGTATTTTAAATATTACTTTATAAAATAAAAATAATGTATCTTCTATGCACAAATTGAATTATACTATGTAACATTGTAATTGCATATAATATTCTATTGGCCTAACCCTTGCACCTTCAATTGGTTGAGTCAAACAATTTTCTTATGACAATTATCCATTCAAAGGTGCCCTTAAAATACCATGACATATCTTAGTATAAGTAAAATTATATATAAACCAAATATAAAATTTGACAGTTTGTCCAAAATCTCTCCTTTCATGTGATACATCTTTTTAAAATGTTGATTGTAATTTACAGAAAAAATGCCTTAATAGAACCATACGACCATCAAATTTAAGCCTTGGGCCTAACAATTGCACCTCCTTTGGTTGCAGGTGCTAGTAATACTATTATTGATATATGGTTAGGACTAAGAAGTAGGATTTCATGTACTCTGTCATTTCTTTTTTAAGGGATTACTCCAACTGTGGTGAGTTTCTATTTTAATATTGGAAAAAATCTAATTTGAGAGTGCTTCTGGATTCAACTATGTATGTTTTTGTTTCAATGTTTTGAATCATACTCAATGATCCGTCATCAGGAAGAGGAGAGTTGAAGATTAGATGGTAGAATTGAGCTTTATAAAGCAGTTAGAGTAAGAAATGAATGAAAAATAAAGGGCATGAGGTGAGGAGAGAAAAATAAAAATAAAACAAAAAACAAGAGAGGAGAAAGATATGAGAAAATTAGTGATAAAAACAGGGCATTGGAGCAACCATACAAACACACAAACCAACAAAAGCTAAAATTTTAAAATTACTAATACTAATACAAGTACAAATATATAAATACATACAGAAGCACATGTAAATGCATATAAGAAAATATTTAATTTAAACCTATAAATACATATATCCCCACACCCCAAGTATAATATACTATATTAAAAAGACAAATAAATGGAAAAACAACTAAATAAAACAAACCTTTAGTAGGTATGAGTTTTCCACAATCCATGAATTAAGTATAGAGAGTGCTTCTAGATTAAACTGTGTATGCTTTTGCAAAACAAACCTTTGTAAAACAATTAAAGTCAAGACCTAAATATACATAAAATAATAAGGGATGAGGAAAAAAGGCGCAAACACATTTATATACATGAACAACCAAATGTATAAAATTTGCAAACAAGTGAAAGAAGCAAACAAGAAAACAAAAAGATAAGACCCCTATCTACTGCATTAGGCAAAACCAAACCTATAAAAAGGAGAACGCCACGACTAAGAATGAAAATTTTAATCCGGCATAAACAAAAAATGCCCACACACATATTAACCTAGACATAACAACAAAAATAAATCAGATGATATATAATACAAATAGAAAAATAAACAAATACACAACAAAAATGTATGTAGATATATGATACAATATTAATTATATTATATGTATAAATATATTGTATAGAAAACCAAAACAAATAAAAATATACAAGTGTAGGTATATATATATAAATTTATGTATGAAGTGTATACAAATACCTATACCTATATATAAATGTAAGTAACGGTGTGTATATATATATGTGTGGAGGTTAGGGTTAGGTTTTGTGCGTGATGAGCGAGTGAAGAAGAGGAAGGAGGTGAGGGTGGCAAAGGGAAGGTTAGGGTTAGGTTTTGATGGCAGAGGGAAAAGCTATCGTTGCAAGCTTGACGTTATACCTATTGCAGGGCCAAACATTTTTACAAGCAGCGGAGTGCGGTGGATATGTCAGTGTTTCGAAAGTGTTACGCCATCATCTGCAACAAACAGAATGGCCGCGAATGTCGTAGCAGAAATGGAGGTTGCAGATCGATGGCGTTACGCTTTTGAAACAGGACATATCCACGGCCCCACGCTGCTCCTATTCCTTCGTTGCCCTTTAATGAGAGCAATGCCTTCAACAAATGACCTTCACGCTCATGCGGTGGAATATGTCTCAATCTCAAATTGATGCGTCCAACACTTCAATCTTGTTAAATCAGGTTTTGTTTTGTCAGAAAATTTGCTTAAATTTCTATATTTTAAGACTAGCTGAAAATGTGGTCACTTGCACTAAATTTTCTGACCCTCCATGGAAGGTATGTTGGAGGTGGGTTCTTTGCCTTTTTTCGTTTTTGTATATGCATCACACACCCACATTACAACAATGTTCCTATCTAGTATGTTTTACTGTGACTGAATCAGATTTTCAGTTGTTAATATTGATAGCCAACTTGGATGAACCTCTGGAGATCCCTGTGTTGTATGATTGGGTTATGTTGTTGGTCTCTATCAAAGGTGATATTTGGATCATGAAAGGTGAAGGTAGTCAATTTAGACTCCAATGCATGCAACATGTATTAACACAGTGCTTGTTTTGTATGTAGTCTAGGACTGCAGGAATTTTGGTGGACTTCTTAGAGCCATTTTCTGTATATGACAATGTCAGATGGCTGTTATTATCACCCACATTTTATAAATAGCCAATTACGTAATTGTAACTGTTAAAGTTTTAATCATCTAGCACATTCCTACAAAGGTTCAAAAATTTATCCTGGAAAATATTGGTATCATATCAAACATTGTAGTTCTGTCTACTGTTTGCTTTGCAGCTGTGTTTGTGTTTTCTTTTGTTTGTTTTCTGAGACAATGGTTGACACAGTTAGTGGGTTTGTGTTTGAGCCCTAAGTTGGTTGGATCCCTTGCTGGAGAATTTAGCCCCAACCTTTGGACTTGGGTGTCATTATAAGCACGCGTTAGCATTTGAGCCCTAAGCCTACATATTCAAAATATTAAGTAGATGGCATACCACTCTACGTTCAATTCAGTTCATAAAGAATCTCAACCTGCAACTTCAATATGGGTTCTGGCCACGGGAAAGTTTAGGGGCTCTTCATCCCTAAATAGGGATTGTTTTGGTAATCTTTGTCCCAAATCAATAGTCCAATCAGTAAACATTATGTATAAACTTCCTCTAGATTTAAAATTTTAGTAAAAGTTCTTAGCCAATTTGTTGCAAGTTTGCATGGATTCATTGGAATTTTTTAATCATTGTTATCTTATCTATGTAATATATGTTTTGATGATTTTCCAACTAATGAAAATTATGTCTAATATGGGATTTTATATAATCCTCTTTGGATTTAATCCAATTGTAAATTGTACTCAATATTTAGGAACCAGTTACCTTTACAATTGCTTACAATTGTTTCCTTTTGACATTGCTGGTGATTCATCTCACTTGAGTTGCCTTTGTTGACTAGCATAACATTTTTTTGTGTGTGTATTTTGATATAGAAATTTTTGTGGGTATGATAGGTTAGGTTGGAACAAAAGAATGTATGGTGCTAAGCATTTTATCTATTTGCAAGAACTAAAGTGTCTTATCTGAAAATATTCAACATTGTGGTTTGTGCATTTGGATGGATAATCTAGATACTATCTTAGACCTATGTAAATATAGGTCTAAAATGGTAGAAAGGAGAGAAAAAGTCTCCTCGTGAGATTTTGAAGCAATAAAATGTAAAAAGTAAGTTCTATGACAACATCAAGACAATGGTTGCTTCATTTCACTTCACTTCACAGGCTCTTTCATTCCTTGTCTATCCAAATTGCCAAGGCTGACATATTTCTTTAGTTTTGGTGAAGTAAGATTTATTTATGCTTTTGGATTGGATTTTGAAGAGTTAGTATCTATCACTACTTTATTAGATCAACTTGGTGACACAAGGTACACATGTTGACCTTTTGATCTTGTGCATGTTGTAGCATAGAAAATACCCTATAATTTACAAGTGTATCTTTTTATTGAACCTTTTCTTGTTTGTAATTTGTAAGATTTTCATTTGGTGAATAAAATGAAAGCCAATGATACCATTCATTATTTCTCATATTTTTAGACTTCAAATCATAGATTATTAGTAGAAACCCAAATTCATGGAAATGCAATCAAGACTTCAATGAAACCATAGCCAACCCCCACTCAATCACACCCTCCTAGGCCTCTAGAAACCATTTCCCCAAATGACACAAACACTTGACACCATTAAAACACAATGGTCACACATCACATTCACTTTCCAATGCACATCATAAACCAAGATCTCACGAATGCAACATATGGTCTGATGCACTAATAATGGGTCTTAAAGAATGCAACATTAATTCCAATCATGGTCAATCATCCAACAAACATAAAGTGAATCTATCTCAACAATGCAGAACAATATTATTCTTACTACTAGTAGCAATTACTAATATGATCAAATGATATAAGTGTCCATGAGTATCAATATTTTAACTAATAATTCTCAAGACTTATTTTAATTTCATTTAATTAAAATAATTGCGAACAACATGCAAATGAATACAAATTAAACACAACAATTATTTACACTTATGTAGATTTCATTTATAATCTAAACAATTTTATAAATACTATTAAATATAACTATATAAGCAAGGCTAAAAGCCTATAATATTAGAATGCTATAAATATCTTACACTAGTTAGAATCACAAGATACAAAACCCGAAGCTACAATGAAAGAACCTTGTTCTAAGTTTAGCTTGAGAGGAAAGAAATATAGAAAAAAAAAACATTCCTATAGATCTAATATCTTCATCAAATCTACCACACTTTTAACCACATGAATATGATAGGATCAGCACAAAATGAATTTGTTAAGAAGGCTTTAGAAGCTACCAACAATGCAAAATGTGAAAGCATAGATAGGGCACATAGACTGATTGGTAGAATGCCTCAAAGAGAGTCATGTGATGGAAAGCAATGATCATAGGATATGCACAAAATGAATTTGTTGAAAAATCTCAAAAGAACCTAGTTTGAAAATATAGAGTTATTGGTTGTGCAACTAATTGTTTTAACAGAGACGAAATGGGTGAGAGGTAGACAGTCACAAAATATTCATATCTCAAAAATGACAAACTGGGTATGACTAATTTTCGGATATGATTTAGATATTCAGGTCATGCACCATATATAAAACAATTAGAAAAACTCAGTTCTTAAAATAAAGTTATGGCTAACGCAACAGATTGCTAAAACAAAGACGAATGGGTGAGAGGTACAAAGTCACAAAATATTCATATCTCATAAATGAGAAACTGGGTATCACTAATTTTTTGATATGATTTAGGTATTCAAGTTGTACACCATGTTTAAAACAATTAGAGAAACCCAGTTTGTAAAAATAAAGTCATGGCTAACACAGTAGACTACTAAAACAGAGACGAAATGGGTGAGAGGTAGACAGTCAAAAAATATTCATATCCCAAAAATGAAAAATTGGGTATGGTTGATTTTCGGATATGATTTAGATATCTAGGTCGTACACCATATATCAAAAAATTAAAGAGACCCAGTTTGCAAAAATAAGGTTAGGGCTAACGCAATAGACCGGGTTCAGAAAATGTAGAAGAAAATTCACAGAATATTTCACTAAATCTAATGCAACAATAAATCAGTTTCATATCTCAGTCCATACTTGGAATATTGCTTCAATCACATCTTCACAAATTTCCTAGCTCGCATCCATTTTTCACTAAGTCTGTTCTTCTGGAAACTATGGTTTATGGTGCCAAAAGAAAAATGAAAACTTCCTGAGAGAGAGAGAGATCCCCAAAACATAAAACATATCCTCCATTTGAAATGCACGCTCCTCCTCAAATTATGTCTTGAGATTTCAAAAATAAAGTTGAGCATGCATAACCACCCCCATAATTTCTTCTAGAAGATTCTCTTTTTTTTACTTTCTTACAATTTGCTATTTTTAACCAAACAATAATATTATTGTTTGTTGTAATGGGACCTTATGTCATCTCCGTTCAACAGTTTCCATTGGGATTAAGGCACGCTCAGACCTGTCAATTCAAGTGGAGTTGATGTCTCATATCTGCAACCTATAGCAACCAAAAAATGGTTGAACATATAGATGTATATATAATCATACAATCAAACACACCGTGAAAGGAAATCATAGCATAGTAGGGTACTCACGCATGAGTAATGCGACACTGTTCCTCTCACAAACACACGTCAAACAAGTAACCACATCATGCATAATAATTAGTATCTGATTGACTAGATAAGAAACATCATCAGATAATCATGTGATGCACATAATAAGATTGATCAACATAATCAATTAAGTCCATAAAGTTGTCATACCATATTCATAACTTAAGTAAATATCAGTGTTGCAACAAAGATTATCAATAAAACATACTAACTATCATATGAAACAACATGAGGATAATCAGGAATGTCACCAACATGAATGTAGTATCTACCAACATCATATAACATACAACATCAACTGTCTGACATACCCTAAATATTCCTATTATTTTACCTTCACTTTCATGCTCCTTAGCCAGACCACCTGCACATCCAAGGTGAGAATGGAGGGGCACTACACCCACCTTAAAGTGATCGCTCCTGCTTTCCAGTAGTAATCACATTTAAGGTAAGGTTGAAAACACATGAGGGAACAAGAGCTTTCGCAAAGCCCATGCCCCAAAGTGAGACATGCTTACAATTGCCGAATTATTCCCAACAATCACAATAGAAACACATCAATATCATTTGTTAAGAACCATTAATCAACAATATGCATGTATACGAATGATCACGGAGATCAAAACAAACTTCAGTTAGAGAATCTAAGCTAAAATAACAACCAAATCAATATAGAAATAAGGCAACATGTCTTTTAAACAAACTAAGGCTTTACTTACGAATTCGGAACCGAGTATAGCCGTGAGGTTATACTTCAGTTATCTCATAACCGAGTGTAACTACAAGGTGAGACAAAAGCATTCCAAAGTGCATAGCAACATATTTAGAGTATTGCAAAGGTTTGTTACAACAATTTCACAACACAATACATGATCACATCATGACACAAAGTGATTCTACTAGTCAAACGTCAATAAAAAATTATCCCTCTCTTCATATATGGACTAGGTCCATTTTCTTGTTTTCTTGTTTTAGGGATGTACGATCCTTATCAGAAGTGTATATTTGTTGTCATCATCCGTTGACTAATAGAGCCACAAATACAACAGAAGAATGAAATCATGAAAAATGAGGGAGGAGACAAAAGTGACATAGGACCACAACGTGGAAGGATGCCCCCAAATCACCCTCCACAACATTATGCCCCCAAGGCACCACAAACAACAATTGCAACAAGAGAAGTGTACAAGAATAGAGAAACAAATAGAAGGAATGTCATAGCGTACATGGTCCCCTTGTATCCTTCACCTTACAAGAGTATCAAGGGTCATCCAAGGAGACCTAAACAAACATTTAACACCACAAATGAGAACACAACACAACAACATATATATACCTAAGAGGAGGCCAAACTTGCGAGCATCTTGGAGAGTTGCTCCATCAAATGTGGTGGAATGGGTGAGAAATTCATACCTGTAGTCGCGTGGTGCTTGATTCACAAGATTTTGTATGTTTGAAATCTTTTGATGCCTGTGGGGAGGTGAATCATTACCTTTTTCGATAGACTTTGATGACTCGTGCATTGTTCTTTTTCTTTCTTTGTTTAAGCATTCTCCTACATGGATAACTTTTTCAGGGTTATCCTTCTCCATCAAGACGTTAACAATCTTTTTATTAAGTAAAGTACTGCGGTCGAGGAGATTAGAGGAGGATGATGATTTCGTGGGATCTTTGTTAGATGCCAAGGTATCATTTGATGAATAAGTGTTTCTCTCAAAATATGCTTCTACATTTAAACAATAGGAAAAACCACGATTGTAATGATAACGGGGCCAATTGTCATAAGCTCCCATGAATTCGGCTAATGTTTCATATGTTGAAAAAGTATCTAATGGGACATTTCCTAGTGGACAGTCTATGTCTATCATCTCAGGATATATTGAATTGATTGTTGGACTTGTTGATATTGTGTTAACATTAAGAGTAGGATGATGGTAAGCTTTGGTAGGCTTCAAAGGATAGTATCCAATACTAGCTGAAGAGCTATGTGTAACAACTTCTAAGGGTACTTTGATTCCTTGTTGTTTTATGCCACAACCATTACCTACGTAGTTACAATTTTTGTAAAGGATTTGAAATCCATGACCATAGAGAGACACCATCTCTTTATAAGAAGGCGAGGCCTCATATGTCTTATATTTTGTAGTGTAAATAAGAGTATTGTCTTTATTTGTTATTAAAGAGACTTTAGGTTCCTTAGTATTTCCAAAGATTTTTTGGATGAGATCGAGGCAACTTTTGATGTTTCAGGGTTAGCAAGTTTATATTACCCCATAAAGCCATGAGTAAAATCTAATGAACCCCAATCGTCACCAAGAAGTGCATTCGATGGTGATTTAGAATCTTGCACAACATTATCTGTGGCAAGATGTATTTATGAATCAACTTTTAAGTTATCGAGAGGTTTCTAAATGATAGCTTATTTTTGCACCTCAGCTTGTAAACAACTTTCCAGATTCGGGTCCACTTCAATGGTTTGAAGTTTATTTGCACAAATAAACTTTATTGATCAATGAAGGGTAGACGAAACTACCCCCATGGCATGAATCCATAGTCTACCAAGAATGATATTATATGAAAGCGCACTCGGCATGACATGGATAAGGATAGATAATGTCATAGATCTAGCCTTTATGATTAAAGTTATGGTACCCAGTGATTGTCTACCAATGTTATCAAAGCCACGAATGTTAAGTGTATCCGATTTTATTAAAGATGAGTGAATCTTGATTTTATGTAGCAAATCAATGCCACAAACATTGAGACCTGATCCATTGTCAATCATAGTTCACTTTATCAACTTTTTATTTATTATGACAAGATTACAAGAGGGTCATATTGGTTTTGAACTTCAATTGATGGTAATTCGTGTTGTTGAAACAAAATATCTATTTTTGTTGCATGCATATAGTCTAACAGAGTTGCTACATCAGTTGGCTTAACAACAGGTGGTACAATCACCTTTTGTAAAGCTTCTTGGAGCATTATGTGGTATGAAAGAGATGTTTGTATGAGTTCCGATAGAGAGATCTTAGCGGGAGTAGCATAAAGCTGCTTAACAAGGTCATAATCTCGACCAACATTATGAGTAAGACAAGGTGGTTGAGGAAGCATAGGTTGAGAAGTTGGTAAAGTGATCGAAATGTTTGACTGTTGTTTACTTTGTTTATTATTTCATGTATTGTATGTGTGAGCAACCACATTGTAGTTGGGTTGTTGTGACACATTTTGATACACTTTGATTTTGACTTGTTATATGCTTAGCATAGTTATAAATGTAACGAAGAGGTCGAGAAGAATTCAGAAGATCTCTTATAGTGAGCACCGGTTTCATTTTTTCTTGAGGCACATGCGAGAACGCAGGTGGACAACTATTTTCGGTTTCACAGGGTGTTCTTGAGATCTTGGAACATAAATTGTGTTTACTAATCTTTGAAGGAACGATGGTTTTGGAGTCGCAGTGGAATGTTCCATAGAGATAAATTCATAAAGGGCTTCATCTAGCATATCAGAATCATCACTACTGAATGACTCATCATATGCATGAAAGTTTTGTAAAAAGAGATCAAACATTGTGACATATTCTACTTTACCCAAGGCTTGAAATTCACAATGTCCAATTGTAAAAAGTATGAATTTTGGAATCAAGGATGTGAAATGATGCAAGATTACTATGAAAAATCAAATTTCATGAATGTTTGATGCAACTAATGCATGAGAATTTTTAAAACCCTAATGCAAAATTTTACCAAAATGCAAGCTTTTTGAAGGCCTAAATATGCACCTTTTTCAAAATTATGCAAGATTTTCAAATGAATATTGATAAATATGTAATAAATCAATGCAAGATCTTATTTGAATAGTCAATAAGATGTAAATGCTTGAAGCTACTTGTTCACAAAAATGTTTAGTATGAAAAAGGATAATGACAATAACTAGAATATGAACTAGATCAAACTCTTTTCAATATAACATTCAAGGAAAAGGTTGAGCCAAATCACTACCAAATGAAGGAGAACTTAGCTACTGACCTTGAACTCCTATATATTATGGATAAGATTTAACTTAGTCTTTTTCTCAAAACCCTAGGATAACAATGCATTAAAACCCTATTTTTACAAAGATTTGCTTATAATGGAGAATATACGACAGAAACCCATAAACTGATTGCACAAGGATAATCAGGGGAATGATAAAACCTATCTCCAAAAAGAAGAGGTATCAGAGGACCTCGGTGGTACCACCCATGTCTTGACTGAAGGAATTAGCCGAAGGTGCAAATTGGAAAGTTGCTTTGAATGTTGTCTTGATGCCAGATCCAAACCCAGAAAAGGTAGAAGGACAAAGGTGGTTCCAACCACTTCCTTGATGAGGGAATATCCTAAAACTGTCTTCAAATCCTAAAACCTTGATCTGTATTTAGTCTTCCTATAGCTCTGTATTTTCTAAATCTCACTCTTGTAACCTGCACATAAGAAGATAAAAGAGGGTTTGGGGGTTATGGTGTTTAGGGGCTTGCCTTGGTCAAATCCCAGAATAGCATTCAAGCTTCCCAACACCATTTGATTAATAGAGAGTGCCTACCCTCATGGGGCATAGGATGAAAACAATGATAATTTGATGATTGAAATGATGAGAAACAAACAATGATATCACCTATGTGATGCGCCCTTAGAATGATGAAGATCCTTCAACTCCTAAGGAAGGATAGATGATAGCTTCATATCTGCAACAACACACAAATATGCTCTATAATCACAATGACTGCTCTTGATGCTCTTTACTTCAAATTTTCAAGTTAGCTATCTCCATCTAGGTTAATAATGAACTCAAAAACACACTTATATATGCTCTCCCCCTTACAATTGACAATCCAAACCAAAAGAGGCAACAAGGAGAAACCTCTAGAGAGGTGTAAGGCCGACATACATTTGAATTTGATCCAACCTAAAGGGAGGGACCTGAGCAGTACCACCTTGGTCCTTCAGCCCTGTTTATGTCTAGGATAAGCAAAATCAAGTGGTCCACATTCAAATTCCATCTTGATGTCGAGTAATTCTGCATCGAGAGAAACGTTTTGAATATATAATGCAATTAAGGGACCTAGGAGCCAAACAAGGAGGTAAAAAGACATGCACTTTTTACTCCCTAACAAGTCCAAGGGTCTTATTTGGAAACTTTTCATTCTAGGTCTTATGGGTCTTACCATGGGTTATCCTCTAATTTACTCCTTGATTGGCTACCAAATCTACTAATAAGTTGCCCTTTCTTTTCTTCTAATATGATCAAAAGAGATATCTTAAAAGAATTTCACTAGTTCCTTAGCCTCTAAAAGAAGAGTATCCAACATACATGAGATGTAACTTTTCTTCTTCATATAATTAATAATGATCTCATAATCTCCCTCCACTCTAAGATGCTTCCAATTCTATTTCATAGTTGTCCTGAGGCCCCACAGCATGGCCCTTTCCTAAACCACATTGTACATGAAAGGAAAAAAGAATATAACTTTGCTCATGCTCTTTCTAGGAAGCCTACTCTATTTCTACTTCTACTAGTTCTACTGATTAGAAGATCTCTATTATGGCAGAATAAGTTAAAAATGCATTTTCTACTGATCTCTTAGATGGGGATGTGAGACAAGATTGATTTGTAGTAGCATATGGTCTCATTCTCTATAAAAATAGAATCTTCCTAGTTCTTGAATCCTGAATGAAGGAGAAGATTTTAAGGGGTTTTCATGATGCATCGTTAGAAAAACACATAAGATTATACAAGATCTATAGGAAAATAAGGGAAAGGTTTTCATGGAAGGGCCTAAAGAAGGATGTTCTCAATCACTTTATGGAGGGGCTAACTATGTATGCACAATTCTTTTTCATTCCTTCATATTTCAAAGTACATTGGGTGGTAGATTTCTTATTCAGAGATGTTTAGGCCAATGGATTACATAAAAATGTCATTAGTGATAAAGATAGTAGATTTTTTAGATCCTTTTTGTAAGAATTATTTTATTTGGCTGGGATAAAACTCACTCTTTCCACAAGCTATCATCGACAAATAGATGGACAAGTAGAAATAGTGGATAATTAGGTTGAAGGCTACTTGAGAAACTATGATACAACACTACCCACCACATGTCCATCAGTATATCTCCATCCATTGTATTTTATGGTTATGATGCATTAACCTTCACTAATTCAATATTCATAGATATCCCGGTGTCAATAGATAGTGACTTAGTGAAGTATAATTATGACATATTGAGATCATTCAAAGAACACCTCCAACAAGTTCAGAATCAACAAAAAAATATATGCAAATCAAAACTGCATAGATAGGTCATTTAAAGTGGGAGATATGACCTTCCTCTAAGATTGCAAACCTTATATGCAAACCCCCATCAAAATTAGTGGAATTGAAAATCTCAAACAACGCTTCGATTTCCCTTACAAGATCTTGAGAAGAGCTGGTGAAGTTACATCTGAGTTGAATTACTAGAATATAGTAGGATTCATAATTTTGTCCATGTGTCTCACCTCATGAGATCCCTTGGACAACATATCACACTACTAGTGGTTTTCCACCATTGGATGATGACCCTACCATCATAGAAATCACAAGAGCATCATCCAATATTCAAAAAGAGAGTAAACAATAAGGTGGTAGGGAAAATCACACAGGCCCTATTAAATCCCCATGATCACATTTGCACTTATTACATTTATCAAACTTAGCAAGGGAGAGGGATTTCAACTAAATTTTCCACATCAAACATCCTCATAATAAATAGAATCATCAACCTTGGCATAAAGAGAAACTTTGACCTTAAGTACCTTTGCTATCATTCAAGCCTCTGTGCATGCAACTTGTTGTTCCTTCAGTATGTGAAAATACTCGAGGTAGCAATTGAAGAAAGACAAGTCATGCAAATTTTGGAAATATTGATAGAAATATGAAGAAATATTTCCCCACACATTTACTAATCTTAGAGGCATTAAGGAGGGACCTAGGATGATGAAAATTCAATTAAAAGAAAGTACAAAACCAAAGAGGAAAAGATCATATGTATTAAACCCTAACATGAAGACAAGAGTCAAAGCAAAGTTGGATGATATGTTGCAACTGATATAATCAAGTACATAGAAGATGCTAAATGGATTGGCCCTATGGTTGTGCAACATAAGAAAAAAGTGAGATGAGGATTTGCATTGACTTTAGGGAACTAAATAAGGCTTGTATCCATGATTCCATAGATTTCTTAGTCTTATGGATGTCATTAAAAGCTTTCATTTTATTTCATTTCAATTGAAGGGCTCCTTCACCTTTCCATACACATGTCCCCATGTTCTCTCCATTAGTTTCTCTATAACCATTGCTTTATTTTCTCTTATATTGTCCTTAGTAATATTTGGGCATTATACTCATGGGATCAACCCTGCAATTATAGACTTGGCCCTTTCATATTCAAATTTTGGCCAACTTCTACCTATTCAATTACACAATATTCAATTTGCTAATGTATGAATCCCAACATTTAAAAAAAAAAAAAAAATATGAATCACCTAAGAAGGTTTGAAATTTAAAATACACATTGGGTTATGACTTGCACGTGTGACACCATTCAAAAATTGATTTATATTCACTCCTTTGAGCCACCAAGTCTAGGGCCTAAGTGTGAGAATATTCACTATTTTTGTATCCTCATGCTTGGAGACATGTCAATAAATAAAAGTTGATTACATATAAATTCCCATTGTTTATAGCATAGACTAGAATTAGTTTTCAATTTAAAATATCATTAACACTTGTAAGGAGTGGGTTCACGTGCAAGTTGAAACACACACTGTGTATTTCAACCTGCAATTTTCTTCATCAACATTCTACTATGTAAAGTATTTGTTCTTTTAATGTACAAATCCTAACATTTAAGAGAGAAAAATATGAATAACAACAATGATAAGGGTGAAAGCAAGAAGATGAGTATAGATTTTGTGGAAGTGTTCCGCATATGGAAAATTTCAGTTGGAACGAGAGCTCGAGCCTAAACGGGTGCCCATTTAGAAACGGGCACCCGTTATGAAATGGATGCTAGTAAATGGAATGGGTACGTACCCATTTGAAAACAGGTACTCATTTTTGAAAAGTATATATATTTTTTTAAAAATAGGCATGTGGCTTCATTTTAACAGCCATAGGCCGTGAAACAGTAGGAGAGGAGATACCAAGAATGGGTACCCACATCACCTGACCCCACCGCCTACCTCCAAAACCTCCTCACCTCCTCCAGATCGGCTATCAGCTGTCCCAAGTTGGTTGCCCATAATTTTCTATTGTTTTTCATTGTTTTTTGTTTTGTTTTTGTTGCTTTTTATTATTTTTCACAATCTTAAATTATAAATGTTAAACCCTAAACTAAAAACACTAAACCCTAATTCATAAACCGTAAACCCTAATTCATAAACACTAAACCCTATTTCATAAACTACCTAGGTCTTATAGAACTTCTAGGGTTTCTTTTATATAAGCTTAACAATAAATCTTTAGCAATGATATTTCAAAATCATTTGAAATTTCTATATAGACCTCAAGAACTACTTATACACTATAGCCATGTTCTTAGTCTTCATGGATTTCAATGTTCATGATGAGTCACATAGTCCTAAAACCATTTGTAAAACTCTTTTCATGAGGGCTTAGAACATACAAACACCTTCTATATATTAAATTTGATGGACACTTGTATAAGAATATAAAATTTAGACAATTGTCATAGGTTAGTCCTATGGGTTAAAGAGTCAGGGAGCTATGAGAATGCCCACATTCATATGACATAAGGTATAATAGAAACTTATCAAGTTTTAAGGATTGTCATACCTACCACTAAGAATGTCAAAGTTACCCTAGGAAAACAACTAACTCATATCACTTCATAACATTTATCAAGTTTAAGGATTGTCATAACAACCACTAAGAATGTCAAATTTACCCTAGGAAAACAACTAACTCATTTCACTTGATAACCTAGAGGGTTGTTATCTAAGGTCAATTAGGATCACTTAACAAATGTCAAGACCCAAATCATCTAATAGGATTGTCATTAGGATGGGGACCAAAGAAGATAGTCATAACATGATAAGGTAGTTACCAAGGTCCTAACAAAGTTCATTGCACCATAATCTAAATCTTAACACTGCCTCAACATTTATATGACCTAGAAGGACTGTCACATCTAGCAAATCTAATCTCTTGTCCTTGCTATGGACTATTATGCATGATCATCCAAAGTGGTTGTCACTAGAAGAACAGGACCATAGGACTACCACAATAAGGATATAGTTGTGTTGCTCACAACAAGAGAGGACAATCATCCAAAACTAAGAAGAGAAGAAAATTAACAATTAAGAGACTATCATTAATAGTTGTCATGAGCATGTTAATGGACAATTAGTTTTCATATTAGTCATAACACTATCCTATTATTTACACAAAAGAAGATATAGCAATGAGAGGATAGTCATTGGAAAACCTATCTCAGTCCTAGAGTCAAGCACAGTCCCATCACACCACTAGATCTACCCCTTCCAAGGGACAAGCATTTCAACCATACAATCGAAAGAAAATGATATGTATCCTACAAACACAATCATTTGGTCATGTTGTAATCCTCTCTCCAAACTATGCAGGATCAAAATGGTGTTTGGATGACCTCCACTTGGTGTCTGGTAGGTGAAATCAGCAGGTGAGACTACTCCTTAGACAGTGCAAGACGACTGAACGGATCTCACCCATTCATTTTATTCCTTGTTTTTCTCACTCTTTCACCATTTCTTCACATGCGTTGTTCTCCTTCCAGCTATTTTTTTGGTGGGTACTCTCCTGAGGTGCCAAAATGGCTAGAAATGTTGTCTCGTGCCATAAAAAAATCACGCTAGAAAATTTTCTAAACTCGTCGGTTGTTCTCACGCCGGGGAAAATACCGTGTCAGAAAAATAAATATAGGGAATGTAATTTTTTGGTATGTGTTTTGGAACACAAAAGAGAGTGATATATTTTGCAAAGCCCCATTAAGAATGTTTTGGGAATTTTGTACTGCAGTATTGTATTGGTACATTCTCCTTATTAAAAACTCCCTTAATATTATCACCTAAAATTTTGAATTTGGATTAGTTATTTTCCACCTACATTAAATGTTATCAATAACTATGTAATAGAACTAATAGCATTTAAAATCAATTTAGACGTGCAAATGATGATTAATTATCACCTTTACAATTAGAAGTGTTTATGTTGACACTAGAGTTTGCAACACTCATAACCTTATAGCAACTAAAAAAGTTTCACAAAACAAAGAGAACTAGAGACAACTAAAATCATTATCATAAATAAAACATAAATTAAAATAAAATAAAAACATTAATATATCATCACCATGAATGGTCATGTCCTTTGTGAGAACTCCAATTCCTTTTGAGAGATGAGTATCACAATTCATTGAAGTCTTGATTGTATTTCCATGAATTTGTGTTTCTACTAATAATTTATGATTCAAAGTCTAAAAATATGAGAAATAATGAATTGTATCATTGGCTTTCATTTTATTCACCAAATGAAAATCTTACAAATTACAAACAAGAAAAGGTTCAATAAAAGATACACTTGCAATTTATAGGGTATTTTCTATGCTACGACACACACAAAACCAAAAGGTCAACATGTATACCTCGTGTCACCAAGTTGATCTTTCATACCTTCATCTTTCATGATCCAAATATTACCTGTGATAGAGAGACCAACAACATAACCAAATCATACAACACAGGGACCTCCAGAGGTTCATCCAAGTTGGCTATCAATATTAACTACTGAAAATCTGATTCAGTCACAGTAAAATATACTTGATAGGAACATTGTTGTAATGTGGGTGTGCGATGCATATACAAAAATGAGGAAAGGCAAAGAACCCACGTCTCCAACCTCCCTTCCATGGAGGGTCAGAAAATTTAGTGCAAGTGACCACATTTTTAGCTAGTCTTAAAATATAGAAATTTAAGCAAATTTTCTGACAAAACAAAACCTGATTTAACAAGATTGAAATGTCGGACGCATGAGTTTGAGATTGAGACATATTCCACCGCATGAGCGTGAAGGTCATTTGTTGAAGGCATTGCTCTCATTAAAGGGCAACGAAGGAATAGGAGCAGCGTGGGGCCGTGGATATGTCGTGTTTCAAAACCGTAACGCCATCGATCTGCAGCCTCCATTTCTGCTACGACGTTCGCGGCCATTCTGTTTGTTGCAGATGATGGCGAAACACTTTCAAAACACTGACATATCCACCGCACTCCGCTGCTTGTAAAAATGTTTGGCCCTGCAATAGGTATAACATCAAGTTTGAAATGATAGCTTTTCCCTCTGCCATCAAAACCTAACCCTAATGCTACCGTCCCCTCCTTCCTCTTCTCCACTCGCTCATCACGCATAAAACCTAACCCTAACCTCCACATATATATATACACGTGGACACACTTAATACATTTGTATTTTTTTATTTGTTTTGGTTTTCTATGCGATATATGTATACATATAATATAATTAATATTGTATCATACATCTACATACATTTTTGTTGTGTATTTGTTTATTTTTCTGTTTGTTGTTTTCTTTTCTTTTTGTAGGGTGCACTCTTCTCACACACATATGTATATCTATATATATTTATGTATTGGTTCTTTATAGACTTAATATTTATATTAATAAATACTAGTATAGGTGTGTATTTTTAGTTTCTGCCAAAGAAACTATAGGCGAGGCCTGTTCCTAACTAGGTATTAAAAATTCTTGAGAACTAAATATATTTTTTTATTTAAAAAATATTTACCTATTGCTATTGTATAGATGCAAATATTTTAACAAAACATATTTGAAAAATTATTTTTATTCAATCTAATTGCCAGAAAACTTTCACCCGATAAGGGCAATTATTGCAGATCATCAACGTTTAAATTATAAAGTTTTGTATGAATACTGGAAATAATTTCATGCATTGCTTTCATTTTCTCAAAAATTGTGCAAATATAACATATGCGTTAAACTCCTTAGGCAACCATTCTTCATATTTTTTTATGTTCTTGATACCCAAACATTGCAGAATCTAAGGCCATGACTATTTTCAAATGCATTTGTTTTGTTTATAGGCTGCTATTCCATTTGAAGTTGTGCAAATATTGTTGGCAAAAAAGTCAGCGTCCCCCTTCGGGATTCGTGACATGGCTTAACCGCCTCCCGTTGGTCTTTATCTAGGATGGTAGTGGTTTCCTAAGAGGTGCGCCTTTTGGGAGAAACGGCCAGCTCAACTCCCTACAAGTGGTATCAGAGCCGGGTCACGGGTTCGAATCCCCTCGGGTAACGCTGAGGGGGGGATTGTTGGCAAAATAGTCAGCATCCCCCTTCGAGATTCTTGACATGGCTTAACCGCCTCCCAGCTCAACTCCCTACAAACGTGAGTATAACATTCTTCAGAAATGATGCAAGCTAGAAGGGGCTCTAACTTGTTTTTAATGCAATAAAGTTAGGGTCTTTATCTGGGATGGTAGCAGTTTCCTGAGAGGTGCGCCTTTTGGGAGAAACGGCCAGCTCAACTCCCTACAAACATGAATATAACATTCTTCAGAAATGATGCAAGCTAGAAGGGGCTCTAACTTGTTTTTAATGCAATAAAGTTAGGTCTGAAATGAAAAAACCCATGGAGCTTGACCAAATAAGAGGAAAAAAGTATGCTCATATCTGTCATTACGTTATCTACCATCTTTTTAGATAATGCATTTAAGGCATATGTTTATCGGGCTTCATGCCTATAATACTTATTTTTTCTTCTATTTTACTTAATGGAATTCTAATTCTAGCTATTCTTCAATGCATAGAAGGATTTTCCTTTCATGTTTCCTTTAGATTCTAATGGGATGAGAATATTATTTTTTGGCCTCTGCCTATGTTTCTACCAAACTTTGTATGTATCATATTGTTTTCTGGAAACACATTTCTTATTGGTGTTTATTCCATTTCTAAAGTTTTTTCTGGATGTTTTCTCTAGCTCTGAGATGAGCTAAAAGAAACTATTACCATTAACAAAAGTGATAATATACACATCATTTTGTTTTATGGATATCTTTATATTTTTTAAATTTTCTCCGACACTCAATAGTAATTCAAGTTGGCTTTTTGCTATTCTCGTTGAATGCAAAAATCTAGTAAGCCAAGCTAGCAACTCTATTTGCAGAAATGGTCTATATTTTGAAGCTATTTTATCATTCTACTATTTCTTTTAGAGGCATTTTTAAAAAGATCGTGAAATTTCTATTAGTTAAATCTAAGCCAACTATTTTTTGACGTTTATTTAAAAATTTACCCTAACGTAACTATTGTTAATATGTCCATAAAATGTACAACCTTTTAAAATTTATTTAAAATCAGGTTTTTCTTTTACCCTAACTTATAATGCACAATTTAAATAGCTAATATTTTCACATTTACTTTAAACTTAAGTTTTACCCTAACCTGTAATGCACAAACTGAATAGCTAATTTATTCAAATTTATTTTCGAGTTACAGCTTTAAACCTAGTAACATAAATATGGTTGAATTATGAATAAAATGCAAAATCGAAACCACTATCTATTTCACATTTACTTTAAAATTTTACCCTAAGGCCCATATTTCTAAATTGCCAATAAAATGAACAAATTGTAGAGATGATATTTTAACATTTACCTTTAAATTTTTGTTCTAAATTTTTATCTTCCAAGTAAATATTATTAAATTATCCATAAAATGCAAAATCTAAACCACTATGTATTTCTCATTTACTTTAAAATTTTACCTTACTATAAATATTCCCAGATTTTCATCAATAAAATTTTACCCAAATATAAATATTTCAAAAATTTCAATAAAATACACAAACTAAATAGATAATCTTTTCACATTTACTTTTAATTATAATTTTAATCTTAAAAAATAAATTTAATTAAATTATTAACAAAATGCAAAACCTAAACCACTATTTTTTTAATTATCTATAAAATGTACAACCTGAACATCTGATCTTTAAGCTTTACTTTTAAATTATAGTTTTAACCCTAACATAAAAACACGTTAAACTTTTTTCATATTTTCTTTTTCATCTTACCCTAACACAAATATTGTTAAATTAACCATAAAATGCACAATCTAAACATATTTATTTAAAAATTTCCAAAACTACAATTTGAGTCATTTTGTGAAAATTATGGTATTAAGGTGCAAAGACCACTTCCTTATACTCTTCAAAAAAATGGGGGGGATGAACAAATGAATAGAACTATTTTAGAAATGGGGTTTGGTTGTTTCTTGTGCTGCATATATTGTGAATAGAATTCCCACTAAAGCCCTCCCAAATATCACCCCTGAAGAAGCTTGGAGTGGTAGAAAGCCCCACATTAGGTATTTTAAAGTATTTGGATGCATTGCTTGGGCACACGTTCCTGATGAAAAGAGGAAAAAGTTAGAACCAAAGAGTCATAAGTGTTTGTTTGTGGGTTATAGTGAAGAATCAAAGGCTTATAGGTTATATGATTTGACAACAAGAAAGGTCTTTGTTAGTAGAGATGTAAAGTTTGATGAGCTTTCGCAACTTATTCCCACTTCCTCTCACTCTACAATAGCAAATGTTTCTAATTTTTCAGATATTTTAGAAAGAAATGAAGCCAATATTGATGAGGATGAAGTGAGCACTACTGATGATGATAATACTATTGAAAATGAAACTACTAATGCTTGTAATCAGCCATTTTTTGCAGGTAGTGATGATGAAGAAGGTGACATTTCAGCTAGACAAAAGATAAGGAGTGTTGAAGAAATATATAGACAAGGCTCAAAGATCCATGGAGGGAATGGTAGTGCTCTCATGGCCAAAGTATTACAAGTAAATGACCCAATCTCATATAAGCAAGCTAGATGAAAGAAAGAATGGGAGAAATCCATAAAAGAGGAATATGATGCATTGATAGAGAATAACACTTGGGAACTTGTACCCCGTCCCCAAGGTAAGAATGTTATTGGTTGCAAATGGGTTTACAAAACAAAATTTAAATCAGATGGTGCTATAGAAAAATTTAAGGCTAGATTGGTTGCTAAGGGGATCAATCAAAAAGAGGGTGTTGATTATGAAGAAACATTTTCTCCTGTCATTAAAGTGAATATAGTTAGAATTATTCTTTCTTTGGCTACAATTCTTGGGTGACATATTCATCAAATGGATGTCAAAAAAACTTTCTTAAATGGAGATTTATATGAAGAAATATATATGGATCAACCACTAGGTTTTGTAGATCAGCAACATCCTAATCTTGTTTGCAGATTATAGAAGTCACTTAATAGTCTTAAACAAGCGCCACGAGCATGGAACGAGAAGATTGACAGGTATTTTCAGCTTCATGTATTTAAGAGATGTAAGTCAGATCCAAATCTTTATGTGAAAAATGTTCAAGATGATATTCTTCTTGTTGCAATTTACGTAGATGATTTACTCATTGCTGGACCGAATATTGCATTAATCAATGATTTAAAAACAGATCTTAAGAGGACATTTCATATGAGTGATTTAGGTGAACTAAACTATTTTCTTGGATTACAAGTTTGTAGATTACATGATGGATTGTTCATCTCACAATCAAAATATGCTTTGGACCTTTTAGAAAAGTTTAACATGCTTGAATGCAAGCCAGCATCTACCTCATTTCAATTCGGAGTCAAGCTTACTAAAGAATGTACTTCCAAGAGTGTAGATGCCACTTTATATAGGCAGCTTGTTGGTAGCTTGGTTTATGTAACTCATACTAGACCAGATATTTATTTTGCAGTCAATCTAGTATCTAGATTTATGCAGGCACCTAAACAAAGTCATTGGTTGGCTGCTAAGAGAATTTTATGATACATCCATGGAACCATACACTTTGGAATCTACTATGGCTATAAGTTTTCAATTTCTTTGGTTGTATTTACCAACTCAGATTGGGGTGGTGATATAGATGATCAAAAATCTACTGGTGGTTATGTTTTCAATCTTGGATCAGGCCCTATTACATGGAGCAGCAAAAAAACAAACAACTACATCATTACCTTCATGTGTAGCAGAATATAGAGAAGCAAAAGAAGCAGGCAAGGAAGTAGTTTGGATTTAGAATCTTCTATTTGAGATTGGTTTTCTATAAAGTTCAGCCGGCACTATGTATTGTGACAATCAAAGTACCATACAAGTTGCCAACAATCTAGTTTTTCATGCTAAAACAAAGCATATTGAGATTGATGTTCACTACATTCAGGATCTTGTTTAAGCATCTATTGTCAATCTTCAATTTTGTCCAAGTGAAGAACAAGTAGCTGATATATTCACTAAGAGTATGATTGAAGCCAAATTCTTAAAATTAAGAGGAATGTTTGGTATGTTAGAGGTGAACATTAAGGGGGGATAGTAGTATAATGTTCCCCTCCTTTGTATTTGCCCTCTCCTTTGTATTCTCTTTGTATTATTCTAGCCAATCTTAAAGGGGGATGTTAGGGATAGTTAAGATTGTCTAGAAAAGGACAAAATATTTCTAGAAGTCTTCCAAAAAATATTCCAGGTTATTTAGAAAGGAAGAAGCTTCCAGCTTTTTTAGAAAAGAACTTTCCAAGGAGAAGCTTCCAACTGTTCTAGAAAGGAACATTGTAGGATTTTAGAGTTATCTAGAAAGCTAGAAGCTTCCAGGCTCTAAAGCTTCTGTAGCTATATATATGTGATTAGAGATAGTTGCTAGATATAGTATTTTAGATGTAATGCAAGCTAGATAAATATATTTCTAAGTTATCTAACTCTATTTTGCCCTGTTTTCTCTTAGTCTATTATTGTTGTTCTATTTTTTATTGTCTTAGGGCTGTTTTTTACATGGAAATCTAGAATTTATTTATTGCTAGAAGAGAATGGTATCAAGGAATATGTGACCACTATTGTACCTATACCTACAGATGCAACACAACGCTTAGCATATAAGAAGGAAGATGCCAAGGTGAGGAGGATGATTCTTAATGGTGTTAAGGATCATATTCTTTCGCATATTGTAGAGTTATATACAGAGAAGACAATGTGGGACGCCATTCTAAATCTGTACCAGAATGCTACCATTAACTGGAAGCTGATTCTCAGAGAAAAGTTAAGGAATACCCTGATGAACAAGGGAGAAGACGTTACAAGTTACCTCGCCAGGCTTAGACTTGTTAAGGATGAGTTGACAGCTATTGGTGAGTTGACAGCTATTGGAGATAAACCAAATGATGACAAGCTAGTATGAATAGCCCTGAATGGGTTTACTAAGCAGTGGGATGTCTTTGTTCAAGTTATTAATGGACGAGACACCTTACCGAGTTGGGATCGACTATGGAGTGACTTCACTTAGGAGAAGCTTAGACTAAGTCTTGTCAGTGGAACTAGCAGTAATAGTTAGAAAAGTGATTTGGAATAGGAAAATGTTACCCTAGCAGGAAAAGCGAAAGCGAAGAAGGGGTCTGGCAAAGGATCAAATCCAAAAAGTGAGAAGAAGAAGGACTTATCTAAGATCAAATGCTATGGCTGTCACGAGTTTGGCCACTATGTTAGTGATTGCCCACAAAGGAAGAAAAATGAAAAGAAAGGGAAGAAGCAGACGGCAACTTCAGCAAATGTAGATGAGCTTTCTAGTAGAATGGAGGATGAGTTTGCGCTCATAGCTTGCCTAACTAGCTCAACCTCACAGGGTGTTTGGTATATAGACAGTGGGGCATCATTTCATATGACAGGAGTTAGGGAGTACTTCTCCAGCTACAAGGAGGAGAAAATCAAATTCCAGATTCAGATGGGGAACTAGTCCAAGTGCAATCCAGTTGGGAGAAGGACTGTTCTATTTCAGAGGGAGAATGGCAAGCCTATTTCCATTCATGATGTGTTAAATGTGCCAGGCTTGGGCATGAATCTAATTTCCATATCTATCCTTCAGGATAAAGGCTACAATGTACTCTTTAGAGGGGCGCATGTGTTAATCAAGCATAAGGATTGGAAATCACCCATAGCTATTGGAGTTAGGAGAGGCCGACTTTATAGGTTGCAATTTGATACTCCTAATGCACTAGTGAGTAGCAGTAATCCTAGAAATCAAGAAGAGCTATGGCACAGGAGGATGGGCCATATACATCATAGAGCATTTAAATTGCTTCATGAGATAGTGACAGGTGTTCCAGAGGTGAGCACAGAGCATGATGATGTATGTCAGGGATGTGTGTTGGGGAAGTTTGCGAAAGCAGCTTTTCCAAGGAGTGACACCAGATCCAAGGGGGTTCTTGATCTAGTAAATTCAGATATATGTGGACGAATGTCAATGAAGTCTCTCAGAGGATACGAGTACTCTATTACTTTTAATGATGATTTCTCTAGGAAGACCTAAATATACTTCTTGAAGACCAAGGATGAGGTCTTCAGTCACTTCCAGGAGTTCAAAGCTCTTGTGGAGAATTCGATAGGTAGGAAGGCAAAGGTTCTTCGGTCAGACAATGGAGGTGAGTACAAAGGGAAAGAGTTCCAGGAGTTCTGTACCAAGGAAGGAATCAAGAGAGAGTGGATTGTTCCTTACAACCCACAGTAGAATGTGGTTGCTGAGAGGGAGAATTATTCTCTATCGGAGGTAGGAAGGGCTATGTTGTATGACCAAGATATGCCACGTTACTTATGGGCAGAGGCATGCAGTATAGTAGTATACATATAGAATAGGGTTCCACATAAGGTATTAGGCAAGATGACACCAGAGGAGGCATTCTCAAGGAAGAAGCCAGATGTCAGTCACTTCAGGATATTTGGGAGTTTGGCATTTTGTCACATTCTAGGGCCTACACATTCCAAGTTAGATCAGTTTGCAGAGAGAGGGTACTTTGTGGGGTACAGTGAGACCTCAAAGGCATATCAATTATTTATTCCAGGGACCAGGAGGATTATAGTTAGGTGTGATGTCAAATTCATGGAGGACAAGGCATATAGGAGGTCTAGAGATTTGCCAGCAGATGATCAGAATGAGCAGCCAAAAGAAGCTCCAAGGATTGTTCAACCAAAACAGGGGCAGCGAAGCACCAATACATTTACTAGTACAAGCATAGGCTTAGGTGTTGAGAGTTCACAGAGTATGGAGCAACAGATACAACAAATCCAAGAGATGCATCAAGAAGATATGGAGTTTGATATTTCATCCTCTATAGTTGATAGGAGGAACCATGAGGTTTAATAGACACATAGGGATACTCAGGAGTTTGTGGGAGCTCCTAGGATGAGTAGTAGATAGCAAAAACAACTAGCCAGGTATAATGACTGTGGCATTGGTTATTCAGTTGGTAGATAACGAGCCTTCCAACTATCAGGAGACTATACAGTAATAGGTGTGGCAAGATGTGATGGTTGAGGAATATACCTCAATAGTCCAGAACGATGTGTGGGAGTTTGTACCTAGACCGATAGATAGGGCAGTGGTTGGATCACATTGGATCTATAAGATTAAGCACGGTGCTAATGGTAGCATCAAGAAATACAAGACAAGGTTTGTGGCCAAGGGGTTCTCTCAGAAGGAGGGAATAGACTATGAGAAGACATTCACTCCAGTGGCCAGGTATACTTCTATACGAGCCGTAATCTCACTTGCAGCACATATGGGATGGCAGATCCATCAAATGGATGTCAAGACGGCATTTCTTAATGGTGAATTGGTAGAGGAGGTATACATAGAACAACCAGAGGGCTTTCCAACACACAGCAGTGAAACCCACGTGTACAAATTGAAGAGAGCTTTGTATGGACTCAAGCAGGCTCCCAGGGCATGGTATGAGCGCATTGATAGATACTGCATTGAAATCTTGAAGAGGTTTAAGATGCAGGATTGCAGAGCCATGTCTACACCTATGATCACAAATTGGAGGAAGGTAGACTCATCCAAGGAAAAGGATGTAGACCCCACCTTATACAGGAAGTTGATTGGATCTCTCATGTATTTGGTCAACACTAGGCCAGATATATCCTTTGCAGTAAACTCTCTTAGTCAATTTATGGTTGAGCCGAAGAGAGTGCATTTGACAGCGGTAAAGCATGTGTTGCAGTATTTGTGTGGTAAAATTAAGTATGGGATTAGATATGCTCGAGGTGATGGTATCAGATTGATAGGCGATACTGATGCAGATTGGGCAAGTAGTACAGTGGATAGGAAAAGCACTTCAGGGTGCTGCTTTAGTTTGGGATCAGGAGTTGTCTCTTGGTATAGCAGGAAGCAAAACTTTGTGGCTCTAAGTTCTGCAGAAGTAGAATACATATCAGCTACCATGGCAACATGTGAGGCTATATGGCTTTAGAAGTTGTTGGTAGCCTTGTTTGGTCAGAGGGTTGAGACTATGGTGATACACTATGACAATCAAAGTTGCATCAGATTATTTGAGAATCCAGTGTTTCACGATAGGTCTAAGCATATAGACATTAGGTATCATTTCATCAATGATTGTGTACAGTGGAGGATTGTTCAACTATAGTATATACCTACAGATCAGCAGGTAGCAGACATTTTGACAAAGGCATTAGGGAAGACGAAATTCATCTTCTTCAGAGATAAGTTGGGTGTTATGCAGAACACCTTCCTCGCTAAGAGGGAGTGTTAATTTTAAAGTAGCTCAGACAGGTGTTCTAGCCTCAAGTGGTGATTACAAGGCTAGAAACACAACTGGAATTTAATTATCTCCATACCTAGAAAATTGATTTCTCTAGAGACTTCTAGACATTAGGGTTTGTTAGAGTCTAATTAATCTTAGCCATTGATTGAGATTAAATCATGGCCATTGGTTTTCAATGAGAAAATTATAAAAGAGGATCAATGGGCATTTGGAGAGCATAGATCTGAAAAATATTTAAAGTGATAACAAATGAATAAATTTGCAATAATAGAAAATAGATTTGCAGTGAGAGCAAGGGCACAGTGATAGCGTTGGAGACAGCAACAGTGGATTTTTTGAAGGAGAAATTGGGAGAAGAATTTTCGGAGGAGAATATTGCCAGAGCTCTGCTAGTAAGAGGCAAGCAGTTTATGTATCTCTTGATTTGTTGAAAATTAATAAAATTCCTCATCTCCAGTACTGGTTTTCCCTTCGAGGTTTTTCCAGGGACAATTTGTCCAAAATATTGTGTTCATTATTTTACATATTTTATTTTTCTATCTCCGTGATTATTTGTGAAGTTGCAGCTGTATTATTTTTCAATATTTGCTCTGAATTAATTTTTGGAGGTCAAATAATCTATATAAGATAGGAGATTATTCATCAATAGCTACAATAGAATTTTCACAGAATTGTCCATAGAAATACGAGATTTGAATGACAATTTTTATATTTGCGTTTACTTTTTAGTAAAGTTGTGCCCCTAACATGTAATTTGGATTTGTTTCGGGAGGAGCCGACATGGCTTTGTGATAGCCCTCGCAAGGTGAATTCGATAGCTGTATGAGGCACATTGGGATGGGAACTCCCGTAGAAGATCCAGTCCTTGCAAATCCTCCTGCACTATTTTTTATTGTTTGATTCTAGAATATATTTTAATAATACATTCTCATTTTACACTTGATTGTGCGGTCTATAAAAGAATTTATAATGCATATATTCAAACTAAGATTACCCTATGTAGTGCCTATGGTTATGGCAGAAATCTAACATTAAATGTAGAATCCAAGTTTTTCAATTTTTAGTATTCAATGCAAATATTACAACACTGTCAACTCTAACTTAAACCCAAAAATTAACAAATTTCAAGATTATTATAAAGTTATTATATTATCAACATTGTTGCTAAAACTAAGCAAACACAACAAATTAAAACACAACTATTTATGTACATTTTGGTAGAAACTTCGCTACTTTGCAGCTCTTGTTATTAGATTTGTTTTATTTTTGTGTTATATATACTTATAATTTAATTGATATTATATTATATCAATATTGTAAGTTTGTGATATTGTATTATATATCCACATATACATTTTTGTTGTGTAATTGATTATTTTTGTGTTTGTTGTTTTCTTTTTCTTTTGTAGGGGGCACTCCTCATATATTATATATATATATATATATATATATATATATATATATATATATATATATATATATATATATATATATATATATATATATATATATATATATATATATATATATATATATATATATATATATATATATATATATATATATATATATATATATATATATATATGCTTTAGTACATGTATAGACTTAATATTTATATTAATACATATTAGTATAGGTGTGTGTATTTTTAGATTTGTTTTGTTTTATGTGTTTTATATGTATGTACTTATAATAATATAATTGATATTGTATTATATATCATTTGATTTATTTTTGTTGTTATATCTAGGTTTATATGTGTGGGGGCATTTTTTGTCTACGCCTGATTAAAATTTTTGTTCTTATTTCATGGGGTTCTCCTTTTTATAGGTTTGGTTTTACCTAATGCAATAGAGAGGGGTCTTATCTTTTTGTTGAAGCCAATCAAAATATATATTGCCCACCCCGACTGCTAGTATAGTTGTTGTCTGTCGCTCACTGTACTACCTTTTGGTATGTATCATCCCCTTCCCCCAGAACTCTAGATTCCAAAGATCCACCGGATAAGAAACTCCATTCTACACTGCTGCTGAGTCGTCGGACTCCTCCCCCAATTCTGGTTGTGGATTGCATCAGGGAAATTCTGCCTGAGCTAGGCAGATAGATAGACTCCTTTCACGCTGCTAAGAAAGAGCAGGGAACAAAATTATTAGACCCATATATAGTAGTAGGGTAGCACTCCAGGTACTTAAAGTCCACCCACTACCAACCAACATACATCATTTGGCTGGGTCTTGCTGGTATCAACAACTGGATCGATCCCATGGAAATGGGAACAGCAACTCGCTATGGCTCTTGGTCCAAATAATGTCTGCCCCTATTCATCCATATCCATACACGGTTGCATGTGACAAGATGGGAACACAGTCCTAGACTAAAGTGAATAGATCAGATCGAGAGGTCATTCTGTCCCTTGTCCCCAATGGGAAGAAGATGGGTAATCCGTTTACAATGTTACTCTGATCTGACCCAGCTAGCAAGCAATCCCAATCCACTTTCGACAAGGGAAGGAGATAGCACTTTGTTTGCTTCTCCACCAAGCACGAGAGTCTGGGGATCACTGTAGGTTGGTGGCCACTCGAGGAAACTCTGATTCGATCCACTGGCTGGGAGGCACCTACCTCATCCCAATCGCAAGGAGAGGTTCACCATGATATTTCTAGGTAAGGAACGGAGACAGTGCCTGGGCAAGGCATTCATGCGCTCAGCCTCTCCGCTGTGAGATTGAGACCTATCTACAATACGAGAGATCGAAGGCTTCCTCGACTTCCTAAAGTCAATCAAGTTCCCCGACCGGCTGAGTACCCCTAGAGCCCTCTCCCTATCGCCCTATCTATAGCTATTATAGAGAGGTGGGGGGTGCCCCCTACTATGGATAGGGTTGATAGTTGCCCTCACTGACCCCCCTACTATGGATAGGCTGCCTCCACCTCTGCCTCTAAAGAAGTAGGGTAGGGGTAGGGGGAGGGGGGTCGAGTGATGAGAATTGGATTGTTCCGTCAAGAATTGGCTCCATACGCCCAACTCTTCGTGCCTTCCTATCTCCATACTTTTGCAGCTCTTCATCTTACCAGATTTGCAAAAGACTCATGTGATAGACTCTCATCATTAGAGAAGTTGATCCAAAATCCATATTCCACTTCATTTCACATCCTATGTAGAGTAGATCGTTCAGCACTTGCGGCATGAACTAATTTTTTACCCATCGACCCTAGTATCATAGGCAACCGAATGGCCGTCCCGTAGTTACTAGACCAACCTACTATGATAATTCCATAAACACCTATGTCCAGATCTGATGATACCATACCATAATCAAAAGGTACAATGGCTCGAGCAACCAAACTGGGTATAGATGTCACCACTGGAGCCAGTCTAGAGAGAGATAAATTGGCACTACTTGGTGGAATAGGTTCTTCTATAGCTAATTTTAAACCATCTGCTAGAGGTTTTAAGAATCTGAATGATCCAACTACATTGGGACCCTTTTGACGTTGCACGAAAGCAATTACTTTACGTTTGGCTGACACTGAGAAGGCTACTCCTGGTGGAAGTGGTATGATCATTCCAGGTATTTCTGCTAGAATAGCAATGTACGTTTCTGATTTCCTAATCACTAAGGGGTGATCATGCATGAAACGATGTCGACCCAAAGAATGGGACCTATTCTTGAGGGGAAAGGTGATTTCTAAAAGTCAACCCGCCCCCCACCGCTATAGATGCAGGTGGGCTATAGCGGGCTTAGCCAAATTATTTCAGCTCTTCGAGGTCAGGCTGACCACTATGGATAGGGCATCAATCCCTCTCCTTCCTCCCACCCACATTAAGAGAGAGGTTGGTGATTTGAGTGCCCCCATGGATCCAAATGTCAGCCCCATGCTTTTGAACCAGCATGGGGAAAGCCCCAACTAAACTATAATTGGGGTGGGTGGGAGGAGGAGAGGTATAAGGCTTAATCGACCCCTACAGGCACTATATATCATGGGTTGGACCTGGTCATTTTTATTGCTGGCGGAGGAAGCTGCCCCCCTGATGAAAAATGGGGTGGGTGGGAGGGCTGCCGAGAAACCATTATAGCAAGGGAGGTTAAGTCCGAGGCACCATAGGGGGGAGATATAGGGTGGGAGGCTATGCGGGTGGGTGGGAAACAGCCCCTACGGGAATATATATTATTATGGGAGGATGCCTATGCAGGTGGGTGGGAAACAATAGTTGGGTGGGAGGCCGTAGCCCCCCACAATAATCAGGTGTGGGTGGGAGGCCCAGGGGGCCCTTACTTCCCACCCACCCGGGTGGCCGGTTAAATTGTTGGTGAACCCCATAATCTTTACTTCGTTCAGAAGAGTGTCTCACCTTGACCGAAAAGATGCCTCCCACCCCCTCCCTATAGCCTATGCCCCCCACCCATGCCCTATCACTGGAAGGGTGGGGGGCTCGAGGGTTTCCCGACAAACCCTCGGCATAGGGGTGGGTGGGAGGAGATAGTTGGGGGGTAGATTAATATAAGGTGGGTGGTTAAGTTGTTGCCAAACCCCTGGGAGGTTCCGACGATTCTATATGTAACATGCCAACTACCCCCCACCCACCCGTATAACCCCCCACCCATCCCCACACACGGCGTATAATTGATTGGGTTTACCAAGTTTATCCAGCATCAGAGTCAGATTGAGAGCCCCGGTCCTCTTCGGTCTAGGTATAGATCTATAAAGGGCCTGTAGGGGCAGAGGTAGTAGTGTGGATCAAGATCCATACCCCTTTCATATTGATATCGAGTAGGAGATTCACCAAGGTTTACCTTAACCCTTTGTTCTCAGTCCATTTCCGCTGTCGCTACTGGATGCGTACCAGTCCGGGGAGCCAAGTTGTGTTCATTTGTGCTCCCAAACTAGATAGGGGGTGTTTGGCGATGTGTAGACGTTGTCTGCTAATCGCCCTCGTGATTCCTTCCTTATGCTTAATTCTGATCCGACCCCATCTACCCCTCCCCGTGCTCCTTCCCCCTCCCTACAACCTATTTATACCACAATAATAGCCCCCCCTTTAAGTTTTAGGGTCGGGGCCCCCAACCCGAGCTATAATGGTTTCTTGGGGACCCCCCCACCATACATAGTTGGGGTTAGGTGGGAGGCCCCTAAATGCCCCCCACCCCGGGCTATAATTGTTCTTAGAGGTGGGTGGGAGATATAGTTCCAGAAAAAAAATGAGCCCCCCACCCAGCCCGGGCAAATAGTAGGGGCCCCCCACTCGGCCCCTTTGGCAGGGGGATATATAGGGTGGGAGGAATAATATAAAAGGAGGCCTTGGGTTGGTTGGGAGATTCAAGTTTAAGGGGCCTACCTTGAGCTAGTTGGTGTTAGCTATTTCCTTTAGGTCTAGCTCGGGAGCAGAAGCAGAAGCAAGGGAGCCCTGGGACCCGCTATTGATTGAAGTATACCCTAACCACTTGCGTGTCTCGCGGTAGCTAGATCCTATGCTCTAACTGTTGGGGTGACTATTCAAGCTACACTGGGGGGCCCCATGAGAGGATTTACCCTTCAGCTAGTCAATAGGGAATACCCCACCCCATAGCATTTGTGTTCTCTGTTCGACGACCCCGAGACCTGACGAGTCCACCACTCGAGCGCACCAAAGATAAAGGTGGTCAGTTGACCCTGTAGCAATTTCAAGAGCGTTGTGGCCTATTTACCACCTAGATAAACCCCCATCCAATCAAGATACCTGGCCAGTTTGGTTGAAGTTCCAGTACAAAGTTCTATCCAAATACACCACATACATGGGAGAGAAGCCCGCAGCATACCTTCTTTGCTCAGTCTGTATCTAGGTGACCCGAGGATGGAGGGGCCTCAAACCAGTAGTTGTTTCCCTAGTTTGTATAGCAGTGTTTCATCCCCCTGTTCCAGCCCCACATCTAGTAGTGGAGTGGTGAGCATCAAAAGTGATTTATCTAGTTAAAGAACTAGTTTCCATTCGGAAGCAGGACCCGGGAGCATATCTAGATGCAGGGACAGGGCATGGGCAGGGATAGAGGTAGTAGGAATAGATAAAGGTGGCCTTCATTTTTGCATAGTTTCATATCCAATTCTGGAGCTGAAGGAAGCAATAGCAGGGGCACTCCCATGAGGGGTATGGACAATGGCTAAAGCAGCAGTAGTTTTTGGGTAGCGATCCGAGGCGGCAGAGGCATAAGCTATAGTGATGGAGGGGGCAGATATATTGAATCAGGATAGGAACCCAGAAGTTGACCTCATTTACTCAGTAGTGGAGGTGGAGGCAAGAGCAATGGGAAATAGTGGGGGGAACAGTAGCACAACCAATAGCTGCGGGGGTAGAGGCTCCTCAAGCAACGGAGCCATATGAAACAGTGACTAAGGCTATGGGAGCAGGGGTCATAGTGGGATAACGGATGGCATCGAGAGTAAAGGCCAAAGCATCAGAGGTGGAGGGAGAAGCATAGATAGTGGTTGGAGATTGAGTCATGGGTCTACCCAACCGAGTTCCAGTTCCCACTACGAAGATAGCGAAGGAATTATATAAAAGAGGGGGTCGACTGACCTTGTTTCTCTAAATTATTTAGTTAACCCAGTGCCAGTTACAGATCGGGACTCAGTATATCGAGATCTAACTATTAGCTAGAGATCAAGTTGACCTAGTCAACCAGTTGACCGAGTTTATTTTATGTGAGCAGTTGATCCAGGATGAGTAGTTCCACCATCATGGGCAAGGGGAGCATCAGTAGCATCATATCTAGTCAGAGATGGAGATTCAGCAATATATAGAAAGAGCTTCTTCTATATTCTATTCTGATTCGGTTGATCCAGTCCAGAAGTTGATGGAGCTGTTGATGGTTGAACAGTCAAAGATATGCCAAGGGAACACACCTACTTATGCCACGGAGACAATCCACCCACTCTAGGAACCCTTGGAAGAGAGGTCTAGGGAACCATGTGGGCGGGCTAGGCAGGGATGGGATGCTGCATTGATGGAGGGATTCATGCTGGGGGAGTGCACTAGCGATGTGATGGCAGGCGAAACACATTGGGATGATCCAAGCTAGGCAAAGGCAAGCTCCTAAACACCACAACCCCCAACTGCAGTCCTTGTGATTGTAAGTTACAAGTATTGGATTTCATAGACTGGAGTTACAGAGAAAGGTTGTAGAAGATAAGGATTTTAGATCTCTGAAGAAAAGCATTACCTGGACAAGCGTTCTAGTGCTAGTGCCCTCTAAGGTTACAGACATAGAAATCATTGTGACAATGACAATCAGCATCTGAAGAAGTCCCAACATCTTGAAAATACCCTACCTTGGACAAGGGCACTAGTGCCAGTGTCCTCCGCATCTTCTGTGATAGAAACGGACAGACAATGATCATAAGTGTTGAGAGAAGTCTTGAATTCCCTAAAGAAAACACCACATTGGACTAGGGCGTGAGTGTCAGTGTCCCTAAATATTTCGTATCATTAACTTCAAAAAATGGTGAGTAACTAATCCTTGTCTACTGTCTTGGTCTGCGATCATTTGTCGTAATTTATCCATTTGCTTTTGATTTTGCATAATTAGGGTTTTGAGCATATTTGGGCATTGAAGTAATACATTAATTGATATTTTTTGAGTTTCCATGATGTTACGAGTGACACCCAACCTGTAGGTGAATCCTCTTGCAAAAGGTGTGATTCAACTCGGTTGAAATGTCCTTGAATGTTTGTAGTAAAAGGAGGATTTAACCCACACATCCATTGAAATTGAAAACCCCTCCTTTTTACTCTTAAACAAACCCTTTGCTAGATTCTATGGAAATTTTTCTTGGATCCAGCAACTTACTATGAAACCCTTCCTTTTAGATCTCAGCTCTATCCTAATTATGGGCATCTGCAAAGGAAATGCCCTCGCTTCACTAAGGCATCAGCTGCAACTAATGCTTCTTCCAACTCTAGTCCTAAGAATGATAAAGAGAAGGCTCCTTTTGTTGTTGGGGTTGCAGACAAGGAGGGATTTACTCTAGTTAAGCCACGTAATAGGGGAAGAGGTCTTAAGAGAACCCTCAAGGATAGAGAAATTAATGGGGTCTTTAATCAGTTTGATGCTTTGGAGAACTTAGTTCATGAGGAGGGAATTCTAGTGGAGATACCTTTTGGGGTTGGGTCTTTGGGGGTAGCCTTGTCGGAGGAAAAAGAAAATGATACTGTAAATTTTCCTCTGGTGGGTGTGCAGGATGGTCAATTGGCTATGGAGTTATCCTCCTGGTTACCAATTGTTTTAGAATCAAATGAGGCTTTAGTTATGAAAGATGTGGGTGCTCTAGCTGATCCAACTCCTTCACAGGTGAAGGAGGCTTTGGATGTAGGTGTTACATTGTAAAATGTCCCCCTAGGACTTTTACCTCCTAAGTTTAGTTCCCAGGTCCTTTAGATTTAATCATGCATGTTCATTTTAACTCCCGATGCAAAATCCCTGGAAACCCATGTCAAATGGGGCTAAGGGGACATTGTTGAACTTGATTTTGCTTGAAAATGGGGCCTAGGGCTTGGGCACTCATGGCCTAGCCCTGCCTTATTTGGTTGGGACCTAAATTTTAAATGTCGGTTATGTGATCCTTAAAAGGTTTTGTTGCTGACATCGTATGTTTGAATTATGAAATCTGTAGCGAGAATGCATATATAAGCATGTTTAGGGTTTCATTTGCAAACTAGAAGCTGATTATGAACTTTTGGTGAACTTATGCTTTTAGAGAATTCAAATCATTCATTGTTGCAGAGCATACTTGTCTTGTTATTGTGTTTGTTATGCAGATTTGGCTTCATCTTCTCATGTGTTGAAGGATTTTGATCTACATGCGAGCTACACCTCCGAGGCTATATCTATTTGTGTTAAATCAATCATTTATCAATTTGTTTTTTCGTCTATCTCGTAGGGATACACAATCTTTATGCCATTCTGGGGCTTGACTGAGGCAAGCTCCTAAACACTACAACCCCCAACCCCATTCCTTATGATTGCAGCTAACAAGTGTCATATTTTTTGGAGTGAAGATGCAAGAGGCTGTGACAGAGTGTGCAGATTCTGTATTAGAAAGAAAAAGCAATGCCTAGGCTTAGGCACCTGCCCTGAAGCCCTCCAAATTTGCAGACCTAAAAACCTCTGCGATAGTGGTGAAGAGTAGCGAACATTTTCTAGAAATCCTTGAAGAAGTCGCCACCTTGGGCTTGGGCACCTACTCTTTAGACCCCGACTTTTCCAAATCTTGAATATCAAAACCTAATATGTATCTACTCTGAATATTACATCTCTATGTGCGAGCATTTGTTGGGATTCATCCGTTTATTTATGATTTTACATAATTAGGGTTTTAAGCATAATCGAGCATTAAATTAATACATTAATCAACAATTTCTTAATTTCCCTATCATTACAAGTGACAACCAACCTGTAGGTGAATCCTCTTGCAAAATTTGTGACTCAACTTAGTTAAATGTCCTTGAATGTTAGTGGTGAAAGGAGGATATAATCAAACAATCAATCAATCCCTTCTTCCCTCTTTTCTTACTAAACATTTTGGTGAACCTGTGTTTTCTGAGCATTGCATCTTGTTGACTATTATACATTAGACTTGCATTCATACATATTGTTTTACATCATTTTACATCTATAGATCTTGAAAAATTTTGAAAAAAATTTCATTCTAAGGCTCGCATTAGGTCATAATTTGCATTAATTTCATTACATTTCATCAAATCTCTAATTTTTACATCAAATATGATATAAATTACATAAATTCATAATACTACAATCTTTGCATTGCATTTTCATGTTAAAATTGCTAGGGTTTGATTGAAATTTTGTATTTTTCTCATAACCTAGTGATTTCAAAAACTAGGGTTTGTACCTAAAATCTTGTTTCAAATTTTACTACTCATATTAGGCACTCATTCAAATCTAATTTTGTTTGTAGTGTTGCATTCTTGTGTGTTTTTGCATTCATATCTCAAAAATTTGCACTTACATTTAGCTAATTTCAACAAAAACTAGCATTTTCACTCAATCATCCTTAAAATTACACTTGCATTGAGCATTGTAGGACTTTAAAGTCATTTTCAGATCTGAGCTGAGTTTTTTTTCATAAGCCTCCTCTTAATAATACTGTAGGAAATTGTTCTTCTACCTTATCTTCCTTATAGGATTTATGGGTCTAATAAATTCAATTTCCCATTTGTGAAAAGGTGTTTGTACTAATATAGGAAATGGTGGCATATCATCTAATGTGGTGGGACTTCCTATCCTCTAAGACACATCACCCATCCTCACATATTAACTTGTCATCCTTGAACAATGTGGGCCACCATAATCCTGCCAACATCACTTTATTGTTGTTCACTCATTGGAGTTATGCCCTTCTAATATCCCCTCACGGGCATATCTTAAGATGTTTTCCCATTCATGCTGAAGCACTACTCTCCTTATAATATCACCTCTTCCTATAATATGTAATTCTCCTTCAATTAAGATGTATGATAGTGACCACTGCAATAGTTTATTCCTTTCATTTTTGGAGATGATCTCTAGGAATTGGCCTATGGATAGTAACTGTGCTACTTCAGTGAGCTCCTCTAGTACTACATTTACTCTAAATAAATTTAAGCTACTCAATTCATCATCAAACTCCTAAAAGAGTAACACCATCTACAAATTTTACCTGTATCACTAGCGTATTCATCAAGTATTTTAATTGCTTGTGGTTGGTAAAGAAATTTTTTAGTGTATAAACCTTTGTTAGAGCCTTTGTTGTTGCATAATTCATTAAGAAACACTAGAGTTGGAGCCTTTGTTATCTGATTTTTAAGTGTATCAAATTCCTCCTAGAGTTGTTCTATCCATTGAAATGTTTTATAGTTTTCTGACTATTCAAGAGGTGGTAGATTCAAAATTATTTCTACCTTCAATGGGTCTACCATCAAGCCTTTCCTACATATAATGTGACCATGAAATGTTCCAAATGGTATCACAAATAAACATTTCTTAAGATTGGATGAGATTTAAAAGCTTTTGTATCTTTCTAGCATCGTGTGGAGTACTTGCATGTGATCTTTAATCAGTCTGTACTAAATACTACAAGTGCATTTTTCAAGCCAAATGGCATCACCTTGTACATAAAAGACCTCCATTTGGTTACAAATGTTGTTTTAGGTTGATCTTCTTCTTGAAGCTATTGGTGAACGATTAGAGATCCCTACTAGCTATAAAACTAAGACTTCCTCTGTGAACAAACTACAGAAGGGATCATGGATGCAAGCCTTATTTAAATCCCTAAAGTCAATGCAAATCCTCATCTCGCTTTTTTCTTATATTGCACAACCATAGGGCCAATCCATTAGCATCTCCTATCGACTTGATTATATCAGTTGCCAACATATCATCCAAGTTTGCTTTGACTCTTGTCTTCATGTTAGGGTTTAATATATATGTTCTTTTCCTCTTTGGTTTTGTACCTTCTTTTAATTGAATTTTCATCATTCTAGATCCCTCCTTAATGCCTCTATGATAAGTAAATGCATGGGGAAATATTTCTTCATATTTCTATCAATATTTCCAAAATTTGCATGACTTGTCTCTCTTCAATTGCTACCTTGAGTATTTTCACATACTGAAGGAAAAACAAGATTGCATTCACAGAGGCTTGAAGGATAGCAAAGGTACTTAAGGTTAAACTTTCTCTTGATGCCAAGGTTGATGATTCTATTTATTATGAGGATGTTTGATGCGGAAGATTTAGTTGAAATCTCTCCTCTTGCTAAGTTTGATAAATGTAATAAGTGCAAATGTGATCATGGGGATTCAATAGGCCCTGTGTAATTTTCCCTACCACCTTGTTGTTTTCAATATTGGATGATGCTCTTGTGATTTCTATGATGGTAGGGTCATCATCGAATGGTGGAAAATCCACCAGTAGTGTGATATGTTGTCCAAGGGATCTCTTGAGGTGAGACACGTGGGCAAAATTATGAATCCTACTGTATTCTGGTAATTCCAGTTCTCAGATGCAACTTCACCAACTCTCCTCAAGATCTTGTAAGGGAAATCAAAGCGTTGTTTGAGATTTTAAATTCCACTAATTTTGATGGGGGTTTTCCTATAAGGTTTACAATCTTAGAGGAAGGTCATATCTCCCACTTTAAATGACCTCTGTATGCGGTTTTGATTTAAATATATTTTTTGTTGATTCTGAGATTGTTGGAGGTGTTCTTTCAGTGATCTCAATATGTCATAATTATACTTCACTAAGTCACTATCTATTGACACCGGGATATCTATGAATATTGAATAAGTAAAGGTTAATGCATCATAACCATAAAATACAATGGATAGAGACATAGCGATGGACATGTGGTGGGTAGTGTTGTATCATAGTTTCTCAAGTAGCCTTCAACCTAATTATTCACTATTTCTACTTGTCCATCTATTTGTGGATGTTAGCTTGTGGAAAGAATGAGTTTTATCTGGGCCAAATAAAATAATTCTTACAAAAAGGATCTAAACAATCTACTATCTTTATCACTAATGATATTTTTATGTAATCCATTGGCCTAAACACTTCTCTGAATAAGAAATCTACCACCTAATGTGCTTTGAAATATGAAGGAATGAAAAAGAAGTGTGCATACATAGTTAGCCCCTGCATAAAGTGATTGAGAACATCCTTCTTTAGGCCCTTCCATGAAAACCTTTCCCTAATTTTCCTATAGGTCTTGTATAATCTTATGTGATTTTCTAACGATGCATCGTGAAAAACCCTTAAAATCTTCTCCTTCATTCAGGATTCAAGAACTAGGAAGATTCTATTTGTATAGAGAATGAGATCATATGCTACTACAAATAAATCTTGTCTCACATCCCCATCTAAGAGATCAGTAGAAAATGTATTTTTAACTTATTCTGCCATAATAGAGATCTTCCAATTAGTAGAACTAGTAGTAGAAATAGAGTAGGCTTCCTAGAAAGAGCATGAGCAAAGTTATGTTCTTTTTTTCCTTTCATGTACAATGTGGTTTAGGAAAGGGCCATGCTATGGGGTCTCAGGACAACTTTGAAATAGAATTGGAAGTATCTCAGAGTGGAGAGAGATTATGAGATCATTATTAATTATACGAAGAAGCAAAGTTCATCTCATGTATGTTGTATACCCTTCTTTTAGAGGCTAAGGAACTAGTGAAAAGATTTTAAGATATCTCTTTTGATCATATTAGAAGAGAAGAAAGGGGAACTCAATAGTAGATTTGGTAGCCAATCAAGGAGTAAATTAGAGGATAACCCATGGTAAGACCCATAAGACCTAGAAGGAAAAGTTTCCAAATAAGACCCTTGGACTTGTTAAGGAGTAAAAAGTGTCCACATGTCTTTTTACCTCCTTGTTTGGCTCCTAGGTCCCTTAATTGCATTATATCTTCAAAACATTTCTCCCGATGCAGAATTGCCCGACACCGAGATGGAATTTGAATGTGGGCCACTTGATTTAGCTTATCCTAGACATAAACAGGACTAAAGGACCTGGGTGGTACTGCCCAAGTCCCTCCCTTTAGGTTGGATCAAATTCAAATTTACTGGTGTGAGCCTTGGGCGTAATTTAATAAAAACCACCTGAAATAACATAAAATAAAATATTAAAATTAAATATATATATATATATATATTCTATACATTTAGTTCTCCTCAATTTTTTTCCAGCTTCTTATGTTAAATTGAAGACCAAATTCCTTGTATTAAACTCAATAAACTAACATTGGGGGTGATTTTGTTGAAAAATTATTGCTCAAACCAAGAGCTGATGTTAAAGAGTTACGCCTAGTATGTAATATAAGGAACCCTAAAGTCAATAATATCATAAAGATGAACACTCATTTTCGTTTTTTATTTATGCCTGCAAAAATATCATACATGACGTCCCTCCATTGATGCATTAAATACTGCTCCTTCAATGCGCTGCTCTTTATTTTATTGACTTTTGTATTCATTTTTTTATCCCTTTTTTTTGTACTCTTATTATTTTTTATTGCTTCTTGTAGAGTAACGATCTTCTTGATATTTTTGTCCAAGAAAGATAAGGGGCTGAGCACCACCAAGGGTTTTCAATGTTTAGTTAGACTTCCCTTTTGCTCAAAAGGAATGGAGAAGGTCTACATGCAAGCTTCTATTAGGTATTTTAGGTTTGAGTACTTACTTTTTTAAAACTCAACATTTTGGTTCACTAAGACATATGATTAGTATAAAGCTAAGAGCTTGGCTTCAATTTAAACTTATTGGTAAATTTCAAGAGGAATGATTGGCGATAAAGATGATCATAAAGAATCTTAAAGGGTCAACCTATATCTAAGCAACCTTAGACTCCTTAGATAAAAATCAAAAAGAGCATGTCACTCACTAATGCATGGTGGAACAAAATGAAGAATGCAAATTTTGTTTTTTCTTTATTCAAATTTTGTACTTTTTTATAGATTTTTTGGATTTTGACATTTTATGATTTTATGGAGTTTCTAGATACTTAAGTCTTCACCTTCCATTGTGCATAAGAGGTAAGCATCATTTTTTACATCTTCCTTAACTGCGTGTGGACTTATATAATTTGGTCTAAACTTCACTTGGAAGTATTTGCAAGGACACACAAAGACTTGGTATAAAAATGTCTTTGAACTCAGTGAGAAGTTTTGTGCACTCATATATTTCATTGTTTGATAATTTGCCCCTAGCCTTGTCATTTTTTGTTCTTGTAAAGTTTCATCAGTTTTGAAATTTTGTGGGGCAATTTGAATTGATGATGACATTTAATCATCTTCTATTCACATTTTCCATATGTGGGGTTGGTCATATTGCCACACAATTCTCTTCACCTGCATGTGGACTTTACTATTCCATGGATTTCATATTTCACCAACCATATGTATGCCTTGGCTATGGCGACCACCAAGGGTTGCACATCGGCACCCCACCTAGTAGGCACCAAGTTGAAGTAAACAAAGTGAGGCAAAGTTGTGGAAGTTTGGATGCTTAATAATCGTATACCAATGCATCAAGAGATTTGTCCATGTCACCAATATTATATTTTTATCTTTATTTCCATTTCTTAACACAAACTAACTTCGTGTTGTCATAAATATATACCTTTCAAACAAGAGCAAGCATGCCTTTATGATATAATTCCAATAATTTTTTATTCTAATGTGTAGGAACAAAAAAAAAACAAGAAAAAAACTCATTGGAGGCTCATTTGGTAGAAGCAAAGGAAATTGGGGATCACATTCCAAATAAAATTTAAGTTGTTACAAAACATGTTTTCAATTGATTATAAACAAATATGTAAAACAAGCATTTCATATGCATTTCAAAACTATATTTCAAAATTTTAAATTAAATAGCACTTTGGGACATTTGTTTCTTACAATTATTAAAATAATATAACAAATAAAAGTAATACTATAAAAATAATATTCTTTTCACCAAAAAAAAATAAAAAATTAATGCACGTATTTTAAATATTACTTTATAAAATAAAAATAATGTATCTTCTATGCACAAATTGAATTATACTATGTAACATTGTAATTGCATATAATATTCTATTGGCCTAACCCTTGCATCTTCAATTGGTTGAGTCAAACAATTTTCTTATGACAATTATCCATTCAAAGGTGCCCTTAAAATACTATGACATATCTTAGTATAAGTAAAATTATATATAAACCAAATATAAAATTTGACAGTTTGTCCAAAATCTCTCCTTTCATGTGATACATGTTTTTAAAATGTTGATTGTAATTTACAGAAAAAATGCCTTAATAGAACCATACGACCATCAAATTTAAGCCTTGGGCCTAACAATTGCACCTCCTTTGGTTGCAAGTGCTAGTAATACTATTATTGATATATGGTTAGGACTAAGAAGTAGGATTTCATGTACTATGTCATTTCTTTTTTAAGGGATTACTCCAACTGTGGTGAGTTTCTATTTTAATATTGGAAAAAATCTAATTTGAGAGTGCTTCTGGATTCAACTATGTATGTTTTTGTTTCAACATTTTAAATCATACTCAATGATCCGTCATCCGGAAGAGGAGAGTTGAAGATTAGATGGTAGAATTGAGCTTTATAAAGCAGTTAGAGTAAGAAATGAATGAAAAATGAAGGGCACGAGGTGAGGAGAGAAAAATAAAAATAAAACAAAAAACAAGAGAGGAGAAAGATACGAGAAAATTAGTGATAAAAATAGGGCATTGGAGCAACCATACAAACACACAAACCAACAAAAGCTAAAATTTTAAAATTACTAATACTAATACAAGTACAAATATATAAATACATACATAAGCACATGTAAATGCATATAAGAAAATATTTAATTTAAACCTATAAATACATATATCCCCACACCCCAAGTATAATATACTATATTAAAAAGACAAATAAATGGAAAAAATACAAACAACTAAATAAAACAAACCTTTAGTAGGCATGAGTTTTCCACAATCCATGAATTAAGTATAGAGAGTGCTTCTGGATTAAACTGTGTATGCTCTTGCAAAACAAACCTTTGTAAAACAATTAAAGTCAAGACCTAAATATACATAAAATAATAAGGGATGAGGAAAAAAGGCGCAAACACATTTATATACATGAACAACCAAATGTATAAAATTTGCAAACAAGTGAAAGAAGCAAACAAGAAAACAAAAAGATAAGACCCCTATCTACTGCATTAGGCAAAACCAAACCTATAAAAAGGAGAACGCCACGACTAAGAATGAAAATTTTAATCCGGCATAAACAAAAAATGCCCACACACATATTAACCTAGACATAACAACAAAAATAAATCAGATGATATATAATACAAATAGAAAAATAAACAAATACACAACAAAAATGTATGTAGATATATGATACAATATTAATTATATTATATGCATAAATATATTGTATAGAAAACCAAAACAAATAAAAATATACAAGTGTAGGTATATATATATAAATTTATGTATGAAGTGTATACAAATACCTATACCTATATATAAATGTAAGTAACGGTGTGTATATATATATGTGGAGGTTAGGGTTAGGTTTTGTGCGTGATGAGCGAGTGAAGAAGAGGAAGGAGGTGAGGGTGGCAAAGGGAAGGTTAGGGTTAGGTTTTGATGGCAGAGGGAAAAGCTATCGTTGCAAGCTTGACGTTATACCTATTGCAGGGCCAAACATTTTTACAAGCAGCGGAGTGCGGTGGATATGTCAGTGTTTCGAAAGTGTTACGCCATCATCTGCAACAAACAGAATGGCCGCGAATGTCGTAGCAGAAATGGAGGCTGCAGATCGATGGCGTTACGCTTTTGAAACAGGACATATCCACGGCCCCACGCTGCTCCTATTCCTTCGTTGCCCTTTAATGAGAGCAATGCCTTCAACAAATGACCTTCACGCTGATGCGGTGGAATATGTCTCAATCTCAAATTGATGCGTCCAACACTTCAATCTTGTTAAATCAGGTTTTGTTTTGTCAGAAAATTTGCTTAAATTTCTATATTTTAAGACTAGCTGAAAATGTGGTCACTTGCACTAAATTTTCTGACCCTCCATGGAAGGTATGTTGGAGAGGTGGGTTCTTTGCCTTTTTTCGTTTTTGTATATGCATCACACACCCACATTACAACAATGTTCCTATCTAGTATGTTTTACTGTGACTGAATCAGATTTTCAGTTGTTAATATTGATAGCCAACTTGGATGAACCTCTGGAGATCCCTGTGTTGTATGATTGGGTTATGTTGTTGGTCTCTATCACAGGTGATATTTGGATCATGAAAGGTGAAGGTATTCAATTTAGACTCCAATGCATGCAACATGTATTAACACAGCGCTTGTTTTGTATGTAGTCTAGGACTGCAGGAATTTTGGTGGACTTCTTAGAGCCATTTTCTGTATATGACAATGTCAGATGGGTGTTATTATCACCCACATTTTATAAATAGCCAATTACGTAATTGTAACTGTTAAAGTTTTAATCATCTAGCACATTCCTACAAAGGTTCAAAAATTTATCCTGGCAAATATTGGTATCATATCAAACATTGTAGTTCTGTCTACTGTTTGCTTTGCAGCTGTGTTTGTGTTTTCTTTTGTTTGTTTTCTGAGACAATGGTTGACACAGTTAGTGGGTTTGTGTTTGAGCCCTAAGTTGGTTGGATCCCTTGCTGGAGAATTTAGCCCCAACCTTTGGACTTGGGTGTCATTATAAGCAAGCGTTAGCATTTGAGCCCTAAGCCTACATATTCAAAATATTAAGTAGATGGCATACCACTCTACGTTCAATTCAGTTCATAAAGAATCTCAAACTACAACTTCAATATGGGTTCTGGCCACGGGAAAGTTTAGGGGCTCTTCATCCCTAAATAGGGATTGTTTTGGTAATCCTTGTCCCAAATCAATAGTCCAATCAGTAAACATTATGTATAAACTTCTTCTAGATTTAAAATTTTAGTAAAAGTTCTTAGCCAATTTGTTGCAAGTTTGCATGGATTTATTGGAATTTTTTAATCATTGTTATCTTATCTATGTAATATATGTTTTGATGATTTTCCGACTAATGAAAATTATGTCTAATATGGGATTTTATATAATCCTCTTTGGATTTAATCCAATTGTAAATTGTACTCAATATTTAGGAACCAGTTACCTTTACAATTGCTTACAATTGTTTCCTTTTGACATTGCTGGTGATTCATCTCACTTGAGTTGCCTTTGTTGACTAGCATAACATTTTTTTGTGTGTGTATTTTGATATAGAAATTTTTGTGGGTATGATAGGTTAGGTTGGAACAAAAGAATGTATGGTGCTAAGCATTTTATCTATTTGCAAGAACTAAAGTGTCTTATCTGAAAATATTCAACATTGTGGTTTGTGCATTTGGATGGATAATCTAGATACTATCTTAGACCTATGTAAATATAGGTCTAAAATGGTAGAAAGGAGAGAAAAAGTCTCCTCGTGAGATTTTGAAGCAATAAAATGTAAAAACTAAGTTCTATGACAACTTCAAGGCAATGGTTGCTTCATTTCACTTCACTTTAGAGGCTCTTTCATTCCTCTTGTCTTTATCTGAATTGCCAAGGCTGACATATTTCTTTAGTTTTGGTGAAGCAAGATTTCTTTATGCTTTTGGATTGGATTTTGAAGAGTTAGTAGCTATCACTACTTTATTAGATCAACTTGGTGACACGAGGTATACATGTTGACCTTTTGGCTTTGTGCATGCTGTAGCATAGAAAATACCCTATAATTTGCAAGTGTATCTTTTTATTGAACCTTTTCTTGTTTGTAATTTGTAAGATTTTCATTTGGTGAATAAAATGAAAGCCAATGATACCATTCATTATTTCTCATATTTTTAGACTTCAAATCATAAATTATGAGTAGAAACCCAAATTCATGGAAATGCAATCAAGACTTCAATGAAACCATAGCCAACCCCCACTCAATCACACCCTCCTAGGCCTCTAGAAACCATTTCCCCAAATGACACAAACACTTGACACCATTAAAACACAATGGTCACACATCACATTCACTTTCCAATGCACATCATAAACCAAGATCTCACAAATGCAACATATGGTCTGATGCACTAATAATGGGTCTTAAAGAATGCAACATTAATTCCAATCATGGTCAATCATCCAACAAACATAAAGTGAATCTATCTCAACAATGCAGAACAATATTATTCTAATTACTAGTAGCAATTACTAATATGATCAAATGATATAAGTTTCCATGAGTATCAATATTTTAACTAATAATTCTCAAGACTTATTTTAATTTCATTTAATTAAAATAATTGCAAACAACATGCAAATGAATACAAATTAAACACAACAATTATTTACACTATTTACACTTATGTAGATTTCATTTATAATCTAAACAATTTTATAAATACTATTAAATATAACTATATAAGCAAGGCTAAAAGCCTATAATATTAGAATGCTATAAATATCTTACACTAGTTAGAATCACAAGATACAAAACCCGAAGCTACAATGAAAGAACCTTGTTCTAGGTTTAGCTTGAGAGGAAAGAAATATAGAAAAACAAAACATTCCTATAGATCTAATATCTTCATCAAATCTACCACACTTTTAACCACATGAATATGATAGGATCAGCACAAAATGAATTTGTTGAGAAGGCTTTAGAAGCTACCAACAATGCAAAATGTGAAAGCATAGACAGGGCACATAGACTGATTGGTAGAATGCCTCAAAGAGAGTCATGTGATGGAAAGCAATGATCATAGGATATGCACAAAATGAATTTGTTGAAAAATCTCAAAAGAACCTAGTTTGAAAATATAGAGTTATTGGTTGCGCAACTAATTGTTTTAACAGAGACGAAATGGGTGAGAGGTAGACAGTCACAAAATATTCTTATCTCAAAAATGACAAACTAGGTATGACTAATTTTCGGATATGATTTAGATATTCAGGTCATGCACCATATATAAAACAATTAGAAAAACTCAGTTCTTAAAATAAAGTTATGGCTAACGCAACAGATTGCTAAAACAGAGACGAAATGGGTGAGAGGTAGACAGTCACAAAATATTCATATCTCAAAAATGAGAAACTGGGTATCACTAATTTTTTGATACGATTTAGGTATTCAAGTTGTACACCATATTTAAAACAATTAGAGAAACCTAGTTTGTAAAAATAAAGTCATGGCTAACACAGTAGACTACTAAAACAGAGACGAAATGGGTGAGAGGTAGACAGTCAAAAAATATTCATATCTCAAAAATGAAAAACTCGGTATGGCTGATCTTCGGATATGATTTAGATATCCAGGTTGTACACCATATATCAAAAAATTAAAGAAACCCAGTTTGTAAAAATAAGGTTAGGGCTAACGCAATAGACCAGGTTTAGAAAATGTAGAAGAAAATTCACAGAATATTTCACTAAATCTAATGCAACAATAAATCAGTTTCATATCTCAGTCCATACTTGGAATATTGCTTCAATCACATCTTCAGAAATTTCCTAGCTCGCATCCATTTTTCCCCAAGTCTGTTTTTCTAGAAACTATGGTTTATGGTGCCAAAAGAAAAATGAAAACTTCCTGAGAGAGAGAGAGATCCCCAAAACATAAAACATATCCTCCATTTGAAATGCACACTCCTCCTAAAATTATGTCTTGAGATTTCAAAAATAAAGTTGAGCATGCATAACCACCCCCATAATTTCTTCTAGAAGATTCTCTTTTTTTTACTTTCTTACAATTTGCTATTTTTAACCAAACAATAATATTATTGTTTGTTGTAATGGGACCTTATGTCATCTCCGTTCAACAGTTTCCATTGGGATTAAGGCATGCTCAGACCGTCAATTCAAGTGGATTTGATGCCTCATACCTGCAACCTACAGTAACCAAAAAATGGTCGAACATATAGATGTATATATAATCATACAATCAAACACACCGTGAAAGGAAATCACAGCATAGCAGGGTACTCACGCATGAGTAATGCGACACTGTTCCTCTCACAAACACACGTCAAACAAGTAACCACATCATGCATAATAATTAGTATCTGACTGACTAGATAAGAAACATCATCAGATAATCATGTGATGCACATAATAAGATTGATCAACATAATCAATTAAGTCCATAAAGTTGTCATAACATATTCATAACTTAAGTAAATATCAGTGTTGCAACAAAGATTATCAATAAAACATACTAACTGTCATATGAAACAACATGAGGATAATTAGGAATGTCACCAACATGAATGTAGTATCTACCAACATCATATAACATACAACATCAACTGTCTGACATACCCTAAATATTCCTATTATTTTACCTTCACTTTCATGCTCCTTAGCCAGACCACCTGCACATCCAAGGTGAGAATGGAGGGGCACTACACCCACCTTAAAGTGATCGCTCCTACTTTCCGGTAGTAATCACATTTAAGGTAAGGTTGAAAACACATGACGGAACAAGATCTTTCGCAAAGCCCATGCCCCAAAGTGAGACATGCTTACAATTGTCGAATTATTCCCAACAATCACAATAGAAACACATCAATATCATTTGTTAAGAACCATTAATCAACAATACGCATGTATACGAATGATCACGGAGATCAAAACAAACTTCGGTTAGAGAATCTAAGCTAAAATAACAACCAAATCAATATAGAAATAAGGCAACATGTCTTTCAAACAAACTAAGGCTATACTTATGAATTCGGAACCGAGTATAGCCGTGAGGTTATACTTCAGTTATCTCATAACCGAGTGTAACTACAAGGTGAGACAAAAGCATTCCAAAGTGCATAGCAACATATTTAGAGTATTGCAAAGGTTTGTTATAACAATTTCACAACACAATACATGATCACATCATGACACAAAGTGATTCTACTAGTCAAACGTCAATAAAAAATTATCCCTCTCTTCATATATGGACTAGGTCCATTTTCTTGTTTTCTTGTTTTAGGGATGCACGATCCTTATCAGAAGTGTATATTTGTTGTCATCATCTGTTGACTAATAGAGCCACAAATACAACAAAAGAATGAAATCATGAAAAATGAGAGAGGAGACAAAAGTGACATAGGACCACAACGTGGAAGGATGCCCCCAAATCACCCTCCACAACATTATGCCCCCAAGGCACCACAAACAACAATTGCAACAAGAGAAGTGTACAAGAATAGAGAAACAAATAGAAGGAATGTCACAGCGTACGCGGTCCCCTTGTATCCTTCACCTTACAAGAGTATCAAGGGTCATCCAAGGAGACCTAAACAAACATTTAACACCACACATGAGAACACAACACAACAACATATATATACCTAAGAGGAGGCCAAACTTGCGAGCATCTTGCAGACTTGCTCCATCAAATGTGGTGGAATGGGTGAGAAATTCATACCTGCAGTCGCGTGGTGCTTGATTCACAAGATTTTGTATGTTTGAAATCTTTTGATGCCTATGGGGAGGTGAATCATTACCTTTTTCGATAGACTTTGATGACTCGTGCATTGTTCTTTTTCTTTCTTTGTTTAAGCATTCTGCTACATGGATAACTTTTTCAGGGTTATCCTTCTCCATCAAGATGTCAACAATCTTTTTATTAAGTAAAGTACTGCGGTCGAGGAGATTAGAGGAGGATGATGATTTCGTGGGATCTTTGTTAGATGCCAAGGTATCATTGGATGAATAAGTGTTTCTCTCAAAATATGCTTCTACATTTAAACAATAGGAAAAACCACGATTGTAATGATAACAGGGCCAAATGTCATAAGCTCCCATGAATTCGGCTAATGTTTCATATGTTGAAAAAGTATCTAATGGGACATATCCTAGTGGACAGTCTATGTCTATCATCTCAGGATATATTGAATTGATTGTTGGACTTGTTGATATTGTGTTAACATTAAGAGTAGGATGATGGTAAGCTTTGGTAGGCTTCAAAGGATAGTATCCAATACTAGCTGAAGAGCTATGTGTAACAACTTCTAAGGGTACTTTGATTCCTTGTTGTTTTATGCCACAACCATTACCTACGTAGTTACAATTTTTGTAAAGGATTTGAAATCCATGACCATAGAGAGACACCATCTCTTTATAAGAAGGCGAGGCCTCATATGTCTCATATTTTGTAGTGTAAATAAGAGTATTGTCTTTATTTGTTACTAAAGAGACTTTAGGTTCCTTAGTATTTCCAAAGATTTTTTGGATGAGATCGAGGCAACTTTTGATGTTTCAGGGTTAGCAAGTTTATATTACCCCATAAAGCCATGAGTAAAATCTAATGAACCCCAATCGTCACCAAGAAGTGCATTCGATGGTGATTTAGAATCTTGCACAACATTATCTGTGGTAAGATGTATTTATGAATCAACTTTTAAGTTATCGAGAGGTTTCTAAATGATAGCTTATTTTTGCACCTCAGCTTGTAAAAAACTTTCCAGATTCAGGTCCACTTCAATGGTTTGAAGTTTATTTGCACAAATAAACTTTATTGATCAATGAAGGGTAGATGAAACTACCCCCATGGCATGAATCCATAGTCTACCAAGAATGATATTATATGAAAGCGCACTCGGCATGACATGGATAAGGGTAGATAATGTCATAGATCTAGCCTTTACGATTAAAGTTATGGTACCCAATGATTGTCTACCAATGTTATCAAAGCCACGAATGTTAAGTTTATCCGATTTTATTAAAGATGTGTGAATCTTGATTTTATGTAGCAAATCAATGCCACAAACATTGAGACCTGATCCATTGTCAATCATAGTTCACTTTATCAACTTTTTATTTATTATGACATGATTACAAGAGGGTCATATTGGTTTTGAACTTCAATTGATGGTAATTCGTGTTGTTGAAACAAAATATCTATTTTTGTTGCATGCATATAGTCTAACAGAGTTGCTACATCATTTGGCTTAACAATAGGTGGTACAATCACCTTTTGTAAAGCTTCTTGGAGCATTATGTTGTATGAAAGAGATGTTTGTATGAGTTCCCATAGAGAGATCTTAGCGGGAGTAGCACAAAGCTGCTTAACAAGGTCATAATCTCGACCAACATTATGAGTAAGACAAGGTGGTTGAGGAAGCATAGGTTGAGAAGTTGGTAAAGTGATCGAAATGTTTGACTGTTGTTTACTTTGTTTATTATTTCATGTATTGTATGTGTGAGCAACCACATTGTAGTTGGGTTGTTGTGACACATTTTGATACACTTTGATTTTGACTTGTTATATGCTTAGCGTAGTTATAAATGTAACGAAGAGGTCGAGAAGAATTCAGAAGATCTCTTATAGTGAGCACCGGTTTCATTTTTTCTTGAGGCACATGCGAGAACGCAGGTGGACAACTATTTTCGGTTTCATAGGGTGTTCTTGAGATCTTAGAACATAAATTGTGTTTACTAATCTTTGAAGGAACGATGGTTTTGGAGTCGCAGTGGAATGTTCCATAGAGATAAATTCATAAAGGGCTTCATCTAGCATATCAGAATCATCACTACTAAATGACCCATCATATGCATGAAAGTTTTGTAAAAAGAGATCAAACATTGTGACATATTCTACTTTATCAAGGGCTTGAAATTCACAATGTCCAATTGTAAAAAGTATGAATTTTGGAATCAAGGATGTGAAATGATGCAAGATTACTATGAAAAATCAAATTTCATGAATGTTTGATGCAACTAATGCATGAGAATTTTTAAAACCCTAATGCAAAATTTTACCAAAATGCAAGCTTTTTGAAGGCCTAAATATGCACCTTTTTCAAAATTATGCAAGATTTTCAAATGAATATTGATAAATATGTAATAAATCAATGTAAGATCTTATTTGAATAGTCAATAAGATGTAAATGCTTGAAGCTACTTGTTCACAAAAATGTTTAGTATGAAAAAGGATAATGACAATAACTAGAATATGAACTAGATCAAACTCTTTTCAATATAACATTCAAGGAAAAGGTTGAGCCAAATCACTACCAAATGAAGGAGAACTTAGCTACTGACCTTGAACTCCTATATATTATGGATAAGATTTAACTTAGTCTTTTTCTCAAAACCCTAGGATAACAATGCATTAAAACCCTATTTTTACAAAGATTTGCTTATAATGGAGAATATACGACAGAAACCCAGAAACTGATTGCACAGGGATAATCAAGAGAATGATAAAACCTATCTCCAAAAAGAAGAGGTATCAGAGGACCTTGGTGGTACCACCCATGTCTTGACTGAAGGAATTAGCCGAAGGTGCAAATTGGAAAGTTGCTTTGAATGTTGTCTTGATGCCAGATCCAAACCCAGAAAAGGTAGAAGGACAAAGGCGGTTCCAACCACTTCCTTGATGAGGGAATATCTTGAAACTGTCTTCAAATCCTGAAACCTTGATCTGTATTTAGTCTTCCTATAGCTCTGTATTTTCTAAATCTCACTCCTGTAACCTACACATAAGAAGATAAAAGAGGGTTTGGGGGTTATGGTGTTTAGGGGCTTGCCTCGGTCAAATCCCAGAATCGCATTCAAGCTTCCCAACACCATTTGATTAATAGAGAGTGCTTACCCTCATGGGGCATAGGATGAAAACAATGATAATGTGATGATTGAAATGATGAGAAACAAACAATGATATCACCTATGTGATGCGCCCTTAGAATGATGAAGATCCTTCAACTCCTAAGGAAGGATAGATGATAGCTTCATATCTGCAACAACACACAAATATGCTCTATAATCACAATGACTGCTCTTGATGCTCTTTACTTCAAATTTTCAAGTTAGCTATCTCCATCTAGGTTAATAATGAACTCAAAAACACACTTATATATGCTCTCCCCCTTACAATTGACAATTCAAACCAAAAGAGGCAACAAGGAGAAACCTCTAGAGAGGTGTAAGGCTGACATACATTTGAATTTGATCCAACCTAAAGGGAGGGACTTGGGCAGTACCACCTTGGTCCTTCAGCCCTGTTTATGTCTAGGATAAGCAAAATCAAGTGGTCCACATTCAAATTCCATCTTGATGTCAGGCAATTCTGCATCGGGAGAAACGTTTTGAATATATAATGCAATTAAGGGACCTAGGAGCCAAACAAGGAGGTAAAAAGACATGTGGGCACTTTTTACTCCCTAACAAGTCCAAGGGTCTTATTTGGAAACTTTTCATTCTAGGTCTTATGGGTCTTACCATGGGTTATCCTCTAATCTACTCCTTGATTGGCTACCAAATCTACTAATAAGTTCCCCTTTCTTTTCTTCTAATATGATCAAAAGAGATATCTTAAAAAAATTTCACTAGTTCCTTAGCCTCTAAAAGAAGAGTATCCAACATACATGAGATGTAACTTTGCTTCTTCATATAATTAATAATGATCTCATAATCTCCCTCCACTCTAAGATGCTTCCAATTCTATTTCATAGTTGTCCTGAGGCCCCACAGCATGGCCCTTTCCTAAACCACATTGTACATGAAAGGAAAAAGGAATATAACTTTGCTCATGCTCTTTCTAGGAAGCCTACTCTATTTCTACTTCTACTAGTTCTACTAATTAGAAGATCTCTATTATGGCAGAATAAGTTAAAAATACATTTTCTACTGATCTCTTAGATGGGGATGTGAGACAAGATTGATTTGTAGTAGCATATGGTCTCATTCTCTATAAAAATAGAATCTTCCTAGTTCTTGAATCCTAAATGAAGGAGAAGATTTTAAGGGGTTTTCATGATGCATCGTTAGAAAAACACATAAGATTATACAAGATCTATAGGAAAATTAGGGAAAGGTTTTCATGGAAGGGCCTAAAGAAGGATGTTCTCAATCACTTTATGGAGGGGCTAACTATGTATGCACAATTATTTTTCATTCCTTCATATTTCAAAGCACATTGGGTGGTAGATTTCTTATTCAGAGATGTTTAGGCCAATGGATTACATAAAAATATCGTTAGTGATAAAGATAGTAGATTTTTTAGATCCTTTTTGTAAGAATTATTTTATTTGGCTGGGATAAAACTCACTCTTTCCACAAGCTATCATCGACAAATAGATGGACAAGTAGAAATAGTGAATAATTAGGTTGAAGGCTACTTGAGAAACTATGATACAACACTACCCACCACATGTCCATCAGTATATCTCCATCCATTGTATTTTATGGTTATGATGCATTAACCTTCACTAATTCAATATTCATAGATATCCCGGTGTCAATAGATAGTGACTTAGTGAAGTATAATTATGACATATTGAGATCACTCAAAGAACACCTCCAGCAAGTTCAGAATCAACAAAAAAATATATGCAAATCAAAACTGTATAGATAGGTCATTTAAAGTGGGAGATATGACCTTCCTCTAAGATTGCAAACCTTATATGCAAACCCCCATCAAAATTAGTGGAATTGAAAATCTCAAACAACGCTTCGATTTCCCTTACAAGATCTTGAGAAGAGCTGGTGAAGTTGCATCTGAGTTGAATTACTAGAATATAGTAGGATTCATAATTTTGTCCATGTGTCTCACCTCACGAGATCCCTTGGACAACATATCACACTACTGGTGGATTTTCCACCATTGGATGATGACCCTACCGTCATAGAAATCACAAGAGCATCATCCAATATTGAAAAGAGAGTAAACAATAAGGTGGTAGGGAAAATCACACAGGCCCTATTGAATCCCCATGATCACATTTGCACTTATTACATTTATCGAACTTAGCAAGGGAGAGGGATTTCAACTAAATCTTCCACATCAAACATCCTCATAATAAATAGAATCATCAACCTTGGCATAAAGAGAAAGTTTGACCTTAAGTACCTTTGCTATCATTCAAGCCTCTATGCATGCAACTTGTTGTTCCTTCAGTATATGAAAATACTCAAGGTAGCAATTGAAGAAAGACAAGTCATGCAAATTTTGGAAATATTGATAGAAATATGAAGAAATATTTCCCCACACATTTACTAATCTAGGATGATGAAAATTCAATTAAAAGAAGGTACAAAACCAAAGAGTAAAAGATCATATGTATTAAACCCTAACATGAAGACAAGAGTCAAAACAAAGTTGGATGATATGTTGCAACTGATATAATCAAGTACATAGAAGATGCTAAATGGATTGGCCCTATGGTTGTGCAACATAAGAAAAAAGTGAGATGAGGATTTGCATTGACTTTAGGGAACTAAATAAGGCTTGTATCCATGATTCCATAGATTTCTTAGTCTTATGGATGTCATTAAAAGCTTTCATTTTATTTCATTTCAATTGAAGGGCTCCTTCACCTTTCCATACACATGTCCCCATGTTCTCTCCATTAGTTTCTCTATAACCATTGCTTTATTTTCTCTTCTATTGTCCTTAGTAATATTTGGGCATTATACTCATGGGATCAACCCTACAATTATAGACTTGCCCCTTTCATATTCAAATTTTGGCCAACTTCTACCTATTCAATTACACAATATTCAATTTGCTAATGTATGAATCCCAACATTTCAAAAAAAACCAAAATATGAATCACCTAAGAAGGTTCAAAATTTAAAATACACATTTGGTTATGACTTGCACGTGTGACACCATTCAAAAATTGATTTATATTCACTCCTTTGAGCCACCAAGTCTAGGGCCTAAGTGTGAGAATATTCACTATTTTTGTATCCTCATGCTTGGAGACATGTCAATAAATAAAAGTTGATTACATATAAATTCCCATTGTTTATAGCATAGACTGGAATTAGTTTTCAATTTAAAATATCATTAACACTTGTAAGGAGTGGGTTCATGTGCAAGTTGAAACACACACTGTGTATTTCAACCTGCAATTTTCTTCATCAACATTCTACTATGTAAAGTATTTGTTCTTTTAATGTACAAATCCTAACATTTAAGAGAGAAAAATATGAACAACAACAATGATAAGGGTGAAAGCAAGAAGATGAGTATAGATTTCGTGGAAGTGTTCCGCATATAGAAAATTTCGGTTGGAACGAGAGCTCGAGCCTAAACAGGTGCCCATTTAGAAACGGGCACCCATTATGAAATGGATGCTAGTAAATGGAATGGGTACGTACCCATTTGAAAACAGGTACTCATTTTTGAAAAGTATATATATTTTTTTAAAAATAGGCATGTGGCTTCATTTTAACAGCCATAGGCCGTGAAACAGTAGGAGAGGAGATACCAAGAATGGGTACCCACATCACCTGACCCCACCGCCTACCTCCAAAACCTCCTCACCTCCTCCAGATTGGCTATCAACTGTCCCAAGTTGGTTGCCCATAATTTTCTATTGTTTTTTATTGTTTTTTGTTTTGTTTTTGTTGCTTTTTATTATTTTTCACAATCTTAAATTATAAATGTTAAACACTAAACCCTAATTCATAAACCGTAAACCCTAATTCATAAACACTAAACCCTATTTCATAAACTACCTAGGTCTTATAGAACTTCTAGGGTTTCTTTTATATAAGCTTAATAATAAATCTTTAGCAATGATATTTCAAAATCATTTGAAATTTCTATATAGACCTCAAGAACTACTTATACACTATAGCCATGTTCTTAGTCTTCATGGATTTCAATGTTCATGATGAGTCACATAGTCCTAAAACCATTTGTAAAACTCTTTTCATGAGGGCTTAGAACATACAAACACCTTCTATATATTAAATTTGATGGACACTTGTATAAGAATATAAAATTTAGACAATTGTCATAGGTTAGTCCTATGGGTTAAAGAGTCAGGGAGCTATGAGAATGCCCACATTCATATGACATAAGGTATAATAGAAACTTATCAAGTTTTAAGGATTGTCATACCTACCACTAAGAATGTCAAAGTTACCCTAGGAAAACAAATAACTCATATCACTTCATAACATTTTATCAAGTTTAAGGATTGTCATAACAACCACTAAGAATGTCAAATTTACCCTAGGAAAACAACTAACTCATGTCACTTGATAACCTAGAGGGTTGTTATCTAAGGTGAATTAGGATCACTTAACAAATGTCAAGACCCAAATCATCTAATAGGATTGTCATTAGGATGGGGAACAAAAAAGATAGTCATAACATGATAAGGTAGTTACCAAGGTCCTAACAAAGTTCATTGCACCATAATCTAAATCTTAACACTGCCTCAACATTTATATGACCTAGAAGGACTGTCACATCTAGAAAATCTAATCTCTTGTCCTTGCTATGGACTATTATGCATGATCATCCAAAGTGGTTGTCACTAGAAGAACAGGACCATAGGACTACCACAATAAGGATATAGTTGTGTTGCTCACAACAAGAGAGGACAATCATCCAAAACTAAGAAGAGAAGAAAATTAACAATTAAGAGACTATCATTAACGGTTGTCATGAGCATGTTAATGGACAATTAGTTTTCATATTAGTCATAACACTATCCTATTATTTACACAAAAGAAGATATAGCAATGAGAGGATAGTCATTGGAAAACCTATCTCAGTCCTAGAGTCAAGCACAGTCCCATCACACCACTAGATCTACCCCTTCCAAGGGACAAGCATTTCAACCATACAATCGAAAGAAAATGATATGTATCCTACAAACACAATCATTTCGTCATGTTGTAATCCTCTCTCCAAACTATGCAGGATCAGAATGGTGTTTGGATGACCTCCACTTGGTGTCTGGTAGGTGAAATCAACAGGTGAGACTACTCCTTAGACAGTGCAAGACGACTGAACGGATCTCACCCATTCATTTTATTCCTTGTTTTTCTCACTCTTTCACCATTTCTTCACATGCGTTGTTCTCCTTCCAGCTATTTTTTTGGTGGGTACTCTCCTGAGGTGCCAAAATGGCTAGAAATGTTGTCTCGTGCCATAAAAAAATCACGCTAGAAAATTTTCTAAACTCGTCGGTTGTTCTCACGCCGGGGAAAATACCGTGTCAGAAAAATAAATATAGGGAATGTAATTTTTTGGTATGTGTTTTGGAACACAAAAGAGAGTGATATATTTTGCAAAGCCCCATTAAGAATGTTTTGGGAATTTTGTACTGCAGTATTGTATTGGTACATTCTCCTTATTAAAAACTCCCTTAATATTATCACCTAAAATTTTGAATTTGGATTAGTTACTTTCCACCTACATTAAATGTTATCAATAACTATGTAATAGAACTAATAGCATTTAAAATCATTTTAGACGTGCAAATGATGATTAATTATCACCTTTGCAATTAGAAGTGTTTATGTTGACACTAGAGTTTGCAACACTCATAGCCTTATAGCAACTAAAAAGGTTTCACAAAACAAAGAGAACTAGAGACAACTAAAATCATTATCATAAATAAAACATAAATTAAAATAAAATAAAAACATTAATATATCATCACCATGAATGGTCATGTCCTTTGTGAGAACTCCAATTCCTTTTGAGAGATGAGTATCACAATTCATTGAAGTCTTGATTGTATTTCCATGAATTTGGGTTTCTACTAATAATTTATGATTCGAAGTCTAAAAATATGAGAAATAATGAATTGTATCATTGGCTTTCATTTTATTCACCAAATGAAAATCTTACAAATTACAAACAAGAAAAGGTTCAATAAAAGATACACTTGCAAATTATAGGGTATTTTCTATGCTACAGCATGCACAAAGCCAAAAGGTCAACATGTATACCTCGTGTCACCAAGTTGATCTAATAAAGTAGTGATAGCTACTAACTCTTCAAAATCCAATCCAAAAGCATAAAGAAATCTTGCTTCACCAAAACTAAAGAAATATGTCAGCCTTGGCAATTCAGATAAAGACAAGAGGAATGAAAGAGCCTCTAAAGTGAAGTGAAATGAAGCAACCATTGCCTTGAAGTTGTCATAGAATTTAGTTTTTACATTTTATTGCTTCACAATTTCCCGAGGAGACTTTTTCTTTCCTTTCTATCATTTTAGACCTATATTTACATGGGTCTAAGATAGTGTCTAGATTATCAATCCAAATGCACAAACCACAATGTTGAATATTTTCAGATAAGACACTCTAGTTCTTGCAAATAGATAAAATGCTTATCACCATACATTCTTGTGTTCCAACCTAACCTATTATACCTACAAAAATCTCTATATCAAAAAACACACAAAAAAAAAATGTTATGCTAGTCAACAAAGCCAACTCAAGTGAGATGAATCACGAGCAATATCAAAGGGAAACAATTGTAAGCAATTGTAAAGGTGACTGGTTCCTAAATATTGAGTACAATTTACACTTGGATTGAATCCAAAGGGGATTAAATAAAATCAAATATTAGACATAATTTTCATTAGTTGGAAAATCATCAAAACATGTATTACATAGATAATGTAACAATGATTAAAAAAAATCCAATCAATCCATGCGAGCTTCAACAAATTGGCTCCTGAAATTTTAAATTTAAAAGAAGTTTATACATAATGTTTACTGATTGGACTATTGATTTGGGACAAAGATTACGAAAACAATCCCTATTTAGGGATGAAGAGACCCTAAACTTTCCCGTGGCCAGAACCCATATTGAAGTTGTAGGTTAAGATTCTTTAAGAACTGAATTGAGCATAGAGTGGTATGCCATCTACTTAATATTTTGAAAATGTAGGCTTAGGGCTCAAATGCTAACCCGTGCTTATAATGACACCCAAATCCAAAGGTTGGGGTTAAATTCTCCAGCAAGGGATCCAACCAACTTAGGGCTCAAACACAAACCCACTAACTGTGTCAACCATCGTCTCGGAAAACAAACAAAAGAAAACACAAACACAGCTGCAAAGCAAACAGTAGACAGAACTACAATGTTCTATATGATATCAATATTTGCCAGGATAAATTTTTGAACCTTGGTAGGAATGTGCTAGATGATTAAAACTTTAACAGTCACAATTACGTAATTGGCTATTTATAAAATATGGGTGATAATAACACCCATCTGACATTGTCATATACAGAAGATGGCTCTAAGAAGTCCACCAAAATCCCTGCAGTCCTAGACGACATACAAAACAAGCACCGTGTTAATACATGTTGCATGCATTGCAGTCAAAATTGAATACCTTCATCTTTCATGATCCAAATATTACCTGTGATAGAGAGACCAACAACATAACCAAATCATACAACACAGGGACCTCCAGAGGTTCATCCAAGTTGGCTATCAATATTAACTACTGAAAATCTGATTCAGTGACAGTAAAATATACTTGATAGGAACATTGTTGTAATGTGGGTGTGCGATGCATATACAAAAACGAGGAAAGGCAAAGAACCCACGTCTCCAACCTCCCTTCCATGGAGGGTCAGAAAATTTAGTGCAAGTGACCACATTTTTAGCTAGTCTTAAAATATAGAAATTTAAGCAAATTTTCTGACAAAACAAAACCTGATTTAACAAGATTGAAATGTCGGACGCATGAGTTTGAGATTGAGACATATTCCACCGCATGAGCGTGAAGGTCATTTGTTGAAGGCATTGCTCTCATTAAAGGGCAACGAAGGAATAGGAGCAGCGTGGGGCCGTGGATATGTTGTGTTTCAAAACCGTAACGCCATCGATCTGCAGCCTCCATTTCTGCTACGACATTCGCGGCCATTCTGTTTGTTGCAGATGATGGCGAAACACTTTCAAAACACTGACATATCCACCGCACTCCGCTGCTTGTAAAAATGTTTGGCCCTGCAATAGGTATAACATCAAGTTTGCAACGATAGCTTTTCCCTCTGCCATCAAAACCTAACCCTAATGCTACCGTCCCCTCCTTCCTCTTCTCCACTCGCTCATCACGCACAAAACCTAACCCTAAGCTCCACATATATATATATACACGTGGACACACTTAATACATTTGTATTTTTTTATTTGTTTTGGTTTTCTATGCGATATATGTATACATATAATATAATTAATATTGTATCATACATCTACATACATTTACATTTTTGTTGTGTATTTGTTTATTTTTCTGTTTGTTGTTTTCTTTTCTTTTTGTAGGGTGCACTCCTCTCACACACATATGTATATCTATATATATTTATGTATTGGTTCTTTATAGACTTAATACTTATATTAATAAATACTAGTATAGGTGTGTATTTTTAGTTTCTGCCAAAGAAACTATAGGCGAGGCCTGTTCCTAACTAGGTATTAATAATTCTTGAGAACTAAATATATTTTTCTATTTAAAAAATATTTACCTATTGCTATTGTATAGATGCAAATATTTTAACAAAACATATTTGAAAAATTATTTTTATTCAATCTAATTGGCAGAAAACTTTCACCCGATAAGGGCAATTATTGCGGATCATCAACGTTTAAATTATAAAGTTTTGTATGAATACTGGAAATAATTTAATGCATTGCTTTCATTTTCTCAAAAATTGTGCAAATATAACATATGCGTTAAACTCCTTAGGCAACCATTCTTCATATCTTTTTATGTTCTTGATACCCAAACATTGCAGAATCTAAGGCCATGACTATTTTCAAATGAATTTGTTTTGTTTATAGGCTGCTATTCCACTTGAAGTTGTGCAAATATTGTTGGCAAAAAAGTCAGCGTTCCCCAAAACGGCCAGCTCAACTCCCTACAAGTGGTATCAGAGCCGGGTCACGGGTTCGAATCCCCTGGCAAAATAGTCAGCATCCCCCTTCGAGATTCGTGACATATGTTTATCGGGCTTCATGCCTATAATACTTATTTTTTCTTCTATTTTACTTAATGGAATTCTAATTCTAGCTATTCTTCCATGCATAGAAGGATTTTCCTTTCATGTTTCCTTTAGATTCTAATGGGATGAGAATATTATTTTTTGGCCTCTGCCTATGTTTCTACCAAACTTTGTATGTATCATATTGTTTTCTGGAAACACATTTCTTATTGGTGTTTATTCCATTTCTAAAGTTTTTTCTGGATGTTTTCTCTAGCTCTGAGATGAGCTAAAAGGAACTATTACCATTAACAAAACTGATAATATACACATCATTTTGTTTTATGGATATCTTTATATTTTTTTAATTTTCTCTGACACTCAATAGTAATTCAAGTTGGCTTTTTGCTATTCTTGTTGAATGCAAAAATCTAGTAAGCCAAGCTAGCAACTCTATTTGCAGAAATGGTCTATATTTTGAAGCTATTTTATCATTCTACTATTTCTTTTAGAGGCATTTTTAAAAAGATCGTGAAATTTCTATTAGTTAAATCTAAGCCAACTATTTTTTGACATTTATTTAAAAATTTACCCTAATGTAACTATTGTTAATATGTCCATAAAATGTACAACCTTTTAAAATTTATTTAAAATCAGGTTTTTCTTTTACCCTAACCTATAATGCACAATCTAAATAGCTAATATTTTCACATTTACTTTAAACTTAAGTTTTACCCTAACCTGTAATGCACAAATTGAATAGCTAATTTATTCAAATTTCTTTTCGAGTTACAGCTTTAAACCTAGTAACATAAATATGGTTGAATTATGAATAAAATGCAAAATCAAAACCACTATCTATTTCACATTTACTTTAAAATTTTACCCTAAGGCCCATATTTCTAAATTGCCAATAAAATGAACAAATTGTAGAGATGATATTTTAACATTTACCTTTAAATTTTTGTTCTAAATTTTTATCTTCCAAGTAAATATTATTAAATTATCCATAAAATGCAAAATCTAAACCACTATATATTTCTCATTTACTTTAAAATTTTACCTTACTATAAATATTCCCAGATTTTCATCAATAAAATTTTACCCAAATATAAATATTTCAAAAATTTCAATAAAATACACAAACTAAATAGATAATCTTTTCACATTTACTTTTAATTATAATTTTAATCCCAAAAAATAAATTTAATTAAATTATTAACAAAATGCAGAACCTAAACCACTGTTTTTTAATTATCTATAAAATGTACAACCTAAACATCTGATCTTTAAGCTTTACTTTAAAATTACAGTTTTAACCCTAACATAAAAACACGTTAAAATTTTTTCATATTTTCTTTTTCATCTTACCCTAACACAAATATTGTTAAATTAACCATAAAATGCACAATCTAAACATATTTATTTAAAAATTTCCAAAACTACAATTTGAGTCATTTTGTGAAAATTATGGTATTAAGGTGCAAAGAACAGTTCCTTATACTCTTCAACGAAATGGGGGGGATGAACAAATGAATAGAACTATTTTAGAAATGGGGTTTGGTTGTTTCTTGTGCTGCATATATTGTGAATAGAATTCCCACTAAAGCCCTCCCAAATATCACCCCTCAAGAAGCTTGGAGTGGTAGAAAGCCCCACATTAGGTATTTTAAAGTATTTGGATGCATTGCTTGGGCACACGTACCTGATGAAAAGAGGAAAAAGTTAGAACTAAAGAGTCATAAGTGTTTGTTTGTGGGTTATAGTGAAGAATCAAAGGCTTATAGGTTATATGATTTGACAACAAGAAAGGTCTTTGTTAGTAGAGATGTAAAGTTTGATGAGCTTTCGCAACTTATTCCCACTTCCTCTCACTCTACAATAGCAAATGTTTCTAATTTTTCAGATATTTTAGAAAGAAATGAAGCCAATATTGATGAGGATGAAGTGAGCACTACTGATGATGATAATACTATTGAAAATGAAACTACTAATGCTTGTAATCAGCCATTTTTTGCAGGTAGTGATGATGAAGAAGGTGACATTTCAGCTAGACAAAAGACAAGGAGTGTTGAAGAAATATATAGACAAGGCTCAAAGATTCAAGGAGGGAATGGTAGTGCTCTCATGGCCAAAGTATTACAAGTAAATGACCCAATCTCATATGAGCAAGCTAGATGAAAGAAAGAATGGGAGAAATCCATAAAAGAGGAATATGATGCATTGATAGAGAGTAACACTTGGGAACTTGTACCCCGTCCCCAAGGTAAGAATGTTATTGGTTGCAAATGGGTTTACAAAACAAAATTTAAATCAGATGGTGCTATACAAAAATTCAAGGCTAGATTGGTTGCTAAGGGGATCAATCAAAAAGAGGGTATTGATTATGAAGAAACATTTTCTCCTGTCATTAAAGTGAATATAGTTAGAATTATTCTTTCTTTGGCTACAATTCTTGGGTGACATATTCATCAAATGGATGTCAAAAAAACTTTCTCAAATGGAGATTTATATGAAGAAATATATATGGATCAACCACCAGGTTTTGTAGATCAGCAACATCCTAATCTTGTTTGCAGATTATAGAAGTCACTTAATAGTCTTAAACAAGCGCCACGAGCATGGAACGAGAAGATTGACAGGTATTTTCAGCTTCATGTATTTAAGAGATGTAAGTCAGATCCAAATCTTTATGTGAAAAAAGTTCAAGATGATATTCTTCTTGTTGCAATTTATGTAGATGATTTACTCATTGCTAGACCGAATATTGCATTAATCAATGATTTAAAAACAGATCTTAAGAGGACATTTCATATGAGTGATTTGGGTGAACTAAACTATTTTCTTGGATTACAAGTTTGTAGATTACATGATGGATTGTTCATCTCACAATCAAAATATGCTTTGGACCTTTTAGAAAAGTTTAACATGCTTGAATGCAAGCCAGCATCTACCTCATTTCAATTCGGAGTCAAGCTTACTAAAGAATGTACTTCCAAGAGTGTAGATGCCACTTTATATAGACAGCTTGTTGGTAGCTTGGTTTATGTAACTCATACTAGACCAGATATTTATTTTGCAGTCAATCTAGTATCTAGATTTATGCAGGCACCTAAACAAAGTCATTGGTTGGCTGCTAAGAGAATTTTACGATACATCCATGGAACCATACACTTTGGAATCTACTATGGCTATAAGTTTTCAATTTCTTTGGTTGGATTTACCAACTCAGATGGGGGTGGTGATATAGATGATCAAAAATCTACTGGTGGTTATGTTTTCAATCTTGGATCAGGCCCTATTACATGGAGCAGCAAAAAAACAAACAACTACATCATTACCTTCATGTGTAGCAGAATATAGAGAAGCAAAAGAAGCAGGCAAGGAAGTAGTTTGGATTCAGAATCTTCTATTTGAGATTGGTTTTCTATAAAGTTCAGCCGGCACTGTGTATTGTGACAATCAAAGTACCATACAAGTTGCCAACAATCCAGTTTTTCATGCTAAAACAAAGCATATTGAGATTGATGTTCACTACATTTAGGATCTTGTTTAAGCATCTATTGTCAATCTTCAATTTTGTCCAAGTGAAGAACAAGTAGCTGATATATTCACTAAGAGTATGATTGAAGCCAAATTCTTAAAATTAAGAGGAATGTTTGGTATGTTAGAGGTGAACATTAAGGGGGGATAGTAGTATAATGTTCCCCTCCTTTGTATTTGCCCTCTCCTTTGTATTCTCTTTGTATTATTCCAGCCAATCTTAAGGGGGGATGTTAGGGATAGTTAAGATTGTCTAGAAAAGGACAAAATATTTCTAGAAGTCTTCCAAAAAATATTCCAGGTTATCTAGAAAGGAAGAAGCTTCCATCTTTTTTAGAAAAGAACTTTCCAAGGAGAAGCTTCCAACTGTTCTAAAAAGGAACATTGTAGGATTTTAGAGTTATCTAGAAAGCCAGAAGCTTCCAGGCTCCAAAGCTTCTGTAGCTATATATATGTGATTAGAGACAGTTGCTGGATATAGCATTTTAGATGTAATGCAAGCTAGATAAATATATTTCTAAGTTATCTAACTCTGTTTTGCCCTGTTTTCTCTTAGTCTATTATTGTTGTTCTATTTTTTATTGTCTTGGGGCTATTTTTTACATGGAAATCCAGAATTTATTTATTGCTAGAAGAGAATGGTATCAAGGAATATGTGACCACTATTGTACCTGTACCTACAGATGCAACACAACGCTTAGCATATAAGAAGGAAGATGCCAAGGCGAGGAGGATGATTCTTAATGGTGTTAAGGATCATATTCTTTTGCATATTGTAGAGTTATATACAGAGAAGACAATGTGGGACGCCATTCTAAATCTATACCAGAATGCTACCATTAACCGGAAGCTGATTCTCAGAGAAAAGTTAAGGAATACCCCGATGAACAAGGGAGAAGATGTTACAAGTTACCTCGCCAGGCTTAGACTTGTTAAGGATGAGTTGACAGCTATTGGAGATAAACCAAATGATGACAAGCTAGTACGAATAGCCCTGAATGGGTTTACTAAGCAGTGGGATGTCTTTGTTCAAGTTATTAATGGATGAGACACCTTACCGAGTTGGGATCGACTATGGAGTGACTTCACTTAGGAGAAGCTTAGACTAAGTCTTGTCAGTGGAACTAGCAGCAATAGTTAGAAAAGTGATTTGGAATAGGAAAATGTTACCCTAGTAGGAAAAGCGAAAGCGAAGAAGGGGTCTGGCAAAGGATCAAATCCAAAAAGTGAGAAGAAGAAGGACTTATCTAAGATCAAATGCTATGGCTGTCACGAGTTTGGCCACTATGTTAGTGATTGCCCACAAAGGAAGAAAAATGAAAAGAAAGGGAAGAAGCAGACGGCAACTTCAGCAAATGTAGATGAGCTTTCTAGTAGAATGGAGGAAGAGTTTGCGCCCATAGCTTGCCTAACTAGCTCAACCTCACAGGGTGTTTGGTATATAGATAGTGGGGCATCATTTCATATGACAGGAGTTAGGGAGTACTTCTCTAGCTACAAGGAGGAGAAAATCAAATTCTAGATTCAGATGGGGAACTAGTCCAAGTGCAATCCAGTTGGGAGAAGGACTGTTCTATTTCAGAGGGAGAATGGCAAGCCTATTTCCATTCATGATGTGTTAAATGTGCCAGGCTTGGGCATGAATCTAATTTCCATATCTATCCTTCAGGATAAAGGCTACAATGTACTCTTTAGAGGGGCGCATGTGTTAATCAAGCATAAGGATTGGAAATCACCCATAGCTATTGGAGTTAGGAGCGGCTGACTTTATAGGTTGCAATTTGATACTCCTAATGCACTAGTGAGTAGCAGTAATCCTAGAGATCAAGAAGAGCTATGGCATAGGAGGATGGGCCATATACATCATAGAGCATTTAAATTGCTTCATGAGATAGTGACAGGTGTTCCAGAGGTGAGCACAGAGCATGATGATGTATGTCAGGGATGTGTGTTGGGGAAGTTTGCGAAAGCAGCTTTTCCAAGGAGTGACACCAGATCCAAGGGGGTTCTTGATCTAGTAAATTCAAATATATGTGGACCAATGTCAATGAAGTCTCTTAGAGGATACGAGTAATCTGTTACTTTTAATGATGATTTCTCCAGGAAGACCTAAATATACTTCTTGAAGACCAAGGATGAGGTCTTTAGTCACTTCCAGGAGTTCAAAGCCCTTGTGGAGAATTCGAGAGGTAGGAAGGCAAAGGTTCTTCGGTCAGACAATGGAGGTGAGTACAAAGGGAAAGAGTTCCAGGACTTCTGTACCAGGGAAGGAATCAAGAGAGAGTGGATTGTTCCTTACAACCCACAGTAGAATGGGGTTGCTGAGAGGGAGAATTATTCTCTATCGGAGGTAGCAAGGGCTATGTTGTATGACCAAGATATGCCACGTTACTTATGGGCAGAGGCATGCAGTACAGCAGTATACATATAGAACAGGGTTCCACATAAGGTATTAGACAAGATGACACCAGAGGAGGCATTCTCAAGGAAGAAGCCAGATGTCAGTCACTTCAGGATATTTGGGAGTTTGGCATTTTGTCACATTCCAGGGCCTACACATTCCAAGTTAGATCAGATTGCAGAGAGAGGGTACTTTGTGGGGTATAGTGAGACCTCAAAGGCATATCAATTATTTATTCCAGGGACCAGGAGGATTATAGTTAGGCGTGATGTCAAATTCATGGAGGACAAGGCATATAGGAGGTCCAGAGATTTGCCAGCAGATGATCAGAATGAGCAGCCAAAAGAAGCTCAAAGGATTGTTCAACCAAAACAGGGGCAGCGAAGCACCAGTACATTTACTAGTACAAGCACAGGCTTAGGTGTTGAGAGTTCACAGAGTATGGAGCAACAGATACAACAAATCTAAGAGATGCATCAAGAAGATATGGAGTTTGATATTTCATCCTCTATAGTTGACAGGAGGAACCATGAGGTTTAATAGACACATAGGGATACTCAAGAGTTTGTGGGAGCTCCTAGGATGAGTAGTAGACAGCAGAAACAACCAGCCAGGTATAATGACTGTGGCATTGGTTATTAAGTTGGTAGATAACGAGCCTTCTAACTATCAGGAGACTATACAGTAACAGGTGTGGCAAGATGTGATGGTTGAGGAATATACCTCAATAGTGTAGAACGATGTGTGGGAGGTTGTACCTAGACCGACAGATAGGGCAGTGGTTGGATCACATTGGATCTATAAGCTTAAGCACGGTGCAGATGGTAGCATCAAGAAATACAAGACAAGGTTCATGGCCAAGGGGTTCTCTCAGAAGGAGGGAATAGACTATGAGAAGACATTCACTCCAGTGGCCAGGTATACTTCTATACGAGCCGTAATCTCACTTGCAGCACATATGGGATGGCAGATCGATCAAATGGATGTCAAGACGGCATTTCTTAATGGTGAATTGGTAGAGGAGGTATACATAGAACAACCAGAAGGTCCAGTCCTTGCAAATCCTCCTGCACTGTTTTTTATTGTTTGATTCTAGAATATATTTTAATAATACATTCTCATTTTACACTTGATTGTGCAGTCTGTAAAAGAATTTATAATGCATATATTCAAACTAAGATTACCCTATGCAGTGCCTATGGTTATGGCAGAAATCTAACATTAAATGTAGAATCCAAGTTTTTCAATTTTTAGTATTCAATGCAAATATTACAACACTGTCAACTCTAACTTAAACCCAAAAATTAACAAATTTCAAAATTATTATAAAGTTATTATATTATCAACATTGTTGCTAAAACTAAGCAAACACAACAAATTAAAACACAACTATTTATGAACATTTTGGCAGAAACTTCGCTACTTTGCAACTCTTGTTATTAGATTTGTTTTATTTTTGTGTTATATAGTACTTATAATTTAATTGATATTATATTATATCAATATTGTAAGTTTGTGATATTGTATTATATATCCACATATACATTTTTGTTGTGTAATTGATTATTTTTGTGTTTGTTGTTTTCTTTTTCTTTTGTAGGGGGCACTCCTCATATATATATGCTTTCATACATGTATAGACTTAATACTTATATTAATACATATTAGTATAGGTGTGTGTATTTTTAGATTTGTTTTGTTTTGTGTGTTGTATATGTATGTACTTATAATAATATAATTGATATTGTATTATATATCATTTGATTTATTTTTGTTGTTATATCTAGGTTTATATGTGTGGGGGCATTTTTTGTCTACGCCTGATTAAAATTTTTGTTCTTATTTCATGGGGTTCTCCTTTTTATAGGTTTGGTTTTACCTAATGCAATAGATAGGGCTCTTATCTTTTTGTTGAAGCCAATCAAAATATATATTGCCCACCATGGCTGCTAGTATAGTTGTTGTCTATCGCTCACTGTACTGCCTTTTGGTATGTATCGCCCCCTTCCCCCAGAACTCTAGATTCCAAAGATCCACCGGATAAGAAAGAGCAGGGAACAAAATTATTAGACCCGTATATAGTAGTAGGGTAGCACTCCAGGTACTTAAAGTCCACCCACTACCAACCAACATACATCATCTGGCTGGGTCTTGCCGGTATCAACAACTGGATCGATCCCATGGAAACGGGAACAGCAACTCGCTATGGCTCTTGGTCCAAATAATGTCTACCCCTATTCATCCATATCCATACACGGTTGCACGCGACAAGATGGGAACACAGTCCTAGACTGAAGTGAATAGATCAGATCGAGAGGTCATTCTATCCCTTGTCCCCAATGGGAAGAAGATGGGTAATCCATTTACAATGTTACTCTGATCTGACCTAGTTGGCAAGCAATCCCAATCCGCTTTCGGCAAAGGAAGGAGATAGCACTTTGTTTGCTTCTCCACCAAGCACGAGAGTCTAGGGATCGCTGTAGGTTGGTGGCCACTCAAGGAAACTCTAATTCGATCCGCTGGCTGGGAGGTACCTACCTCATCCCAATCGCAAGGAGAGGTTCACCATGATCTTTCTAGGTAAGGAACGGAGACAGTGCCTGGGTGAGGCATTCATGCACTCAACCTCTCTGCTGTGAGATTGAGGCCTATCTACAATACGAGAGATCAAGGGGTTCCTCGACTTCCTAAAGTCAATCAAGTTCCCCGACCGGCTGAGTACCCCTAGAGCCCTCTCCCGATCGCCCTATCTATAGCTATTATAGAGAGGTGGGGGGTGCCCCCTACTATGGATATGGTTGATAGTTGCCCTCACTGACCCCCCTACTATGGATAGGCTGCCTCCACCTCTGCCTCTAAAGAAGTAGGGTAGGGGTAGGGGGTGGGGGGTCGAGTGATGAGAATTGGATTATTCCGTCGAGAATTGGCTCCATACGCCCAACTCTTCGTGCCTTCCTATCTCCATACTTTTGCAGCTCTTCATCTTACCAGATTTGCAAAAGACTCATGTGATAGACTCTCATCATTAGAGAAGTTGATCCAGAATCCATATTCCACTTCGTTTCGCATCCTTTGTAGAGTAGATCGTTCAGCACTTGCGGCACGAACCAATTTTTTACCCATCGACCCTAGTATCATAGGCGACTGAATGGCCGTCCCCTAGTTACTGGACCATCCTGCTATGATAATTCCATAAATACCTATGTCCAGATCTGATGATACCATACCATAATTAAAAGGTACAACGGCTCGAGCAACCGAACTGGGTATAGATGTCACCACTGGAGCCAGTCTAGAGAGAGATAAATTGGCACTACTTGGTGGAATAGGTTCTTCTATAGCTAATTTTAAACCATCTGCTAGAGGTTTTAAGAATCTGAATGATCCAACTACATTGGGACCCTTTTGACGTTGCACGAAAGCAATTACTTTACGTTTGGCTGACACTGAGAAGGCTACTCCTGGTGGAAGTGGTATGATCATTCCAGGTATTTCTGCTAGAATAGCAATGTATGTTTCTGATTTCCTAATCACTTAGGGGTGATCATGCACGAAACAATGTCGACCCAAAGAATGGGACCTATTCTTGAGGGGAAAGGTGATTTCTAAAAGTCAACCCGCCCCCCACCGCTATAGATGCAGGTGGGCTATAGTGGGCTTAGCCAAATTATTTCGGCTCTTTGAGGTCGGGCCGACCACTATGGATAGGGCATCGATCCCTCTCCTTCCTCCCACCCATGTCAAGAGAGAGGTTGGTGATTTAAGTGCCCCCATGGATCCAAATGTCGGCCCCATGCTTTTGAACCAGCATGGGGAAAGCCCCAACTAAACTATAATTGGGGTGGGTGGGAGGAGGAGAGGTATAAGGCTTAATCGACCCCTACAAGCACTATATATCATGGGTTGGACCCGAACATTTTTATTGCTGGCCAAGGAAGCTGCCCCCCTGATGAAAAATGGGGTGGGTGGGAGGGCTGTCGAGAAACCATTATAGCAAGGGAGGTTAAGTCTGAGGCACCATAGGGGGGAGATATAGGGTGGGAGGCTATGCGGGTGGGTGGGAAACGGCCCCTACGGGAATATATATTATTATGGGAAGATGCCTATGCAGGTGGGTGGGAAACAATAGTTGGGTGGGAGGCCGTAGCCCCCCACAATAATCAGGTGTGGGTGGGAGGCCTAGGGGGGCCCTTACTTCCCACCCACCCGGGTGGCAGGTTAAATTGTTGGCGAACCCCATAATCTTTACTTCATTCAGAAGAGTGTCTCACCTCGACTGAAAAGATGCCTCCCACCCCCCCTATAGCCTATGCCCCCCACCCATCCCCTGTCACTGGAAGGGTGGGGAGCTTGAGGGTTTCCCAACAAACCCTCGGCATAGGGGTGGGTGGGAAGAGATAGTTGGGGGGTAGATTAATATAAGGTGGGTGGTTAAGTTGTTGCCAAACCCCTAGGAGGTTCCGACCATTCTATATGTAACATGCCAACTACCCCCCACCCACCCGTATAACCCCCCACCCATCCCCACACACGGCGTATAATTGATTGGGTTTACCAAGTTTATCCAACATCAGAGTCAGATTGAGAGCCCCAGTCCTCTTCAGTCTAGGTATAGATCTATAAAGGGCCTGTAGGGGCAGAGGTAGTAGTGTGGATCAAGATCCATACCCCTTTCATATTGATATCGAGTAGGAGATTCACCAAGGTTTACCTTAACCCTTTGTTCTCAGTCCATTTCCTCCGTCGCTACTGGATGCATACCAGTCTGGGGAGCCAAGTTGTGTTCATTTGTGCTCCCGCACTGGATAGGGGGTGTTTGGCGATGTGTAGACGTTGTCGGCTAATCGCCCTCACGATTCCTTCCTTATGCTTAATTCTGATCCGACCCCATCTGCCCCTCCCCCTGCTCCTTCCCCCTCCCTACAACCTATTTATACCACAATAATAGCCCCCCCTTTAAGTTTTAGGGTCGGGGCCCCCAACCCGAGCTATAATGGTTTCTTGCGGACCCCCCCACCATACATAGTTGGGGTTAGGTGGGAGGCCCCTAAATGCCCCCCACCTCGGGCTATAATTGTTCTTAGAGGTGGGTGGGAGATATAGTTCTAGAAAAAAAAATGAGCCCCCCACCCAGCCCAGGCGAATAGTAGGGGCCCCCCACTTGGCCCCTTTGGCAGGGGGATATATAGCGTGGGAGGAATAATATAAAAGGAGGCCTTGGGTTGGTTGGGAGATTCAAGTTTGAGTGGCCTACCTTGAGCTAGTTGGTGTTAACTACTTCCTTTAGGTCTAGCTCGGGTGCAGAAGCAGAAGCAAGGGAGCCCTGGGACCCGCCATTGATTGAAGTATACCCTAACCACTTGCATGTCTCGCGGTAGCTAGATCCTATGCTCTAACTGTTGGGGTGACTGTTCAAGCTGCACAGGGGGGCCCCATGAGAGGATTTACCCTTCAGCCAGTCGATAGGGAATACCCCGCCCCATAGCATTTGTGTTCTCCGTTCAACAACCCTGAGACCTGACGAGTCCGCCACTCGAGCGCACCAAAGACAAAGGTGGTCGGTTGACCCCATAGCAATTTCAAGAGCGTTGTGGCCTATTTACCACCTAGATAAACCCCCATCCAATCAAGATACCCGGCTAGTTTGGTTAAAAATCCAGTACAAAGTTCTATCCAAATACACCACATACATGGGAGAGAAGCCCGCAGCATACCTTCTTTGCTCAGTCTGTATCCATGTGACCCGAGGATGGAGGGGCCTCGAACCAGTAGTTGTTTCCCTAGTCTGTATAGCAGTGTTTCATCCCCCTGTTCCAGCCCCACATCTAGTAGTGGAGTGGGGAGCATCAAAAGTGATTTATCTAGTTAAAGAACTAGTTTCCATTCGGAAGCAGGACCCGAGAGCATATCTAGATGCAGGGATAGGGCATAGGCAGGGATAGAGGTAGTAGGAATAGATAAAGGTGGCCTTCATTTTTGCATAGTTTCATATCCAATTCTGGAGCTGAAGGAAGCAATAGCAGGGGCACTCCAATGAGGGGTATGGACAATGGCCGAAGTAGCAGTAGTTTTTGGGTAGCGATCCGAGGCGGCAGAGGCATAAGCTATAGTGATGGAGGGGGCAGATATATTGAATCAGGATAGGAACCCAGAAGTTGACCTCGTTTACTCAGCAGTGGAGGTGGAGGCAGGAGCAATGGGAAATGCCGGGGGGAATAGTAGTACAACCAATAGCTGCGAGGGCAGAGGCTCCTCAAGCAACGAAGCCATATGAAACAGTGACTAAGGCTATGGGAGTGGGGCTCATAGCAGGATAACGGATGGCATCGAGAGTAAAGGCCAAAGCATCAGAGGTGGAGGGAGAAGCATAGATAGTGGTTGGAGATTGAGTCATGGGTCTACCCAACAGAGTTCTAGTTCCCACTACGAAGATAGCGAAGGAATTATATAAAAGAGGGGGTTGACCGACCTCGTTTCTCTAAATTATTCAGTTAACCCAGTGCCAGTTACAGTTTGGGACTCAGTATATCGAGATCTAACTATTAGCTAGAGATCAAGTTGACCTAGTCGACCAGTTGACCAAGTTTATTTTATTGAGCAGTTGATCCACGATGAGTAGTTCCACCATCATGGGCAAGGGGAACATTAGTAGCATCATATCTAGTCAGAGATGGAGATTCAGGAATATATAGAAAGGGCTTCTTCTATATTTTATTCTGATTTGGTTGATCCAGTCTAGAAGTTGATGGAGCTGTTGATGGTTGAACAGTCAAAGATATGCCAAGGGAACACACCTACTTATGCCACGGAGACAATCCACCCACTCTGGGAACCCTCAGAAGAGAGGTCTGGGGAACCATGTGGGCGGGCTAGGCAGGGATGGGATGCTGCATTGATGAAGGGATTCATGCTGGAGGAGCGCACTAGCGATGTGATGGCAGGCGAAACACATTGGGATGATCCAAGCTGGGCAAAGGCAAGCTCCTAAACACCACAACCCCCAACCCCACTCCTTGTGATTACAAGTTACAAGTATTGGATTTCGTAGACTGGAGTTACAAAGGAAGGTTGTAGAAGATAAGGATTTTAGATCTCTAAAGAAAAGCATTACCCAGACAAGCGTTCTAGTGCTAGTGTCCTCTAAGGTTACAGACATAGAAATCATTGTGACAATGACAATCAGCATCTGAAGAAGTCCCAACATCCTAAAAATACCCTACCTTGGACAAGGGCACTAGTGCCAGTGTCCTCCGCATCTTCTGTGATAGAAATGGACAGACAATGATCATAAGTGTTGAGAGAAGTCCTGAATTCCCTAAAGAAAACACCACATTGGACTAGGGCATGAGTGTCAGTGTCCCTAAATATTTCGTATCATTAACTTCAAAAAATGTGAGTAAGTAATCCTTGTCTACTATCTTGGTCTACGATCATTTGTCGTAATTTATCCATTTGCTTCTGATTTTGCATAATTAGGGTTTTGAGCATATTTGGGCATTGAAGTAATACATTAATTGATATTTTTTGAGTTTCCATGATGTTACGAGTGACACCCAACCTGTAGGTGAATCCTCTTGCAAAAGGTGTGATTCAACTCGGTTGAAATGTCCTTGAATGTTTGTAGTAAAAGGAGGATTTAACCCACACATCCGTTGAAATTGAAAACCCCTCCTTTTTACTCCTAAACAAACCCTTTGCTAGATTCTATGGAAATTTTTCTTGGATCCAGCAACTTACTATGAAACCCTTCCTTTTAGATCTCAGCTCTATCCTAATTATGGGCATCTGCAAAGGAAATGCCCTCGCTTCACTAAGGCATCAGCTGCAACTAATGCTTCTTCTAACTCTAGTCCTAAGAATGATAAAGGGAAGGCTCCTTTTCTTGTTGGGGTTGCAGACAAGGAGGGATTTACTCTAGTTAAGCCACGTAATAGGGAAAGAGGTCTTAAGAGAACCCTCAAGGATAGAGAAATTAATGGGGTCTTTAATCAGTTTGATGCTTTGGAGGACTTAGTTCATGAGGAGGGAATTCTAGTTGAGATACCTTTTGGGGTTGGGTCTTTGGGGGTAGCCTTGTCAGAGGAAAAAGAAAATGATACTGTAAATTTTCCTCTGGTGGGTGTGCAGGATGGTCAATTGGCTATGGAGTTATCCTCCTGGTTACCGATTGTTTTAGAATCAAATGAGGCTTTAGTTATGAAAGATGTGGGTGCTCTAGCTGATCCAACTCCTTCACAGGTGAAGGAGGCTTTGGATGTAGGTGTTACATTGTAAAATGTCCCCCTAGGACTTTTACCTCCTAAGTTTAGTTCCCAGGTCCTTTAGATTTAATCATGCATGTTCATTTTAACTCCCGATGCAAAATCCCTGGAAACCCATGTCAAATGGGGCTAAGGGGACATTGTTGAACTTGATTTTGCTTGAAAATGGGGCCTAGGGCTTGGGCACTCATGGCCTAGCCCTGCCTTATTTGGTTGGGACCTAAATTTTAAATGTCGGTTATGTGATCGTTAAAAGGTTTCTTTGCCGACATCGTAAGTTTGAATTATGAAATCTATAGCGAGAATGCATATATAAGCATGTTTAGGGTTTCATTTGCAAACTAGAAGCTGATTATGAACTTTTGGTGAACTTATGATTTTAGAGAATTCAAATCATTCATTGTTGCAGAGCATACTTGTCTTGTTATTGTGTTTGTTATGCGGATTTGGCTTCATCTTCTCATGTGTTGAAGTATTTTCATCTACATGCGAGCTACACCTCTGAGGTTATATCTATTTGTGTTAAATCAATCATTTATCAATTTGTTTTTTTGTCTATCTCGTAGGGATACACAATCTTTATGCCATTCTGGGGCTTGACTGAGGCAAGCTCCTAAACACCACAACCCCCAACCCCATTCCTTATGATTGCAGCTAACAAGTGTCATATTTTTTGGAGTGGAGTTGCAAGAGGCTGTGACATAGTGTGGCGATTCTGTATCAGAAGGAAAAAGCAATGCCTGGGCTTAGGCACCTGCCCTGAAGCCCTCCAAATTTGCAAACCTAAAAACCTCTGCGACAGTGGTGAAGAGTAGCGAACATTTTCTAGAAATCCTTGAAGAAGTCGCCACCTTGGGCTTGGGCACCTACTCTTTAGACCCCGACTTTTCCAAATCTTGAATATCAAAACCTAATATGTATCTACTCTGAATATTACATCTCTATGTGTGAGCATTTGTTGGGATTCATCCGTTTATTTATGATTTTACATAATTAGGGTTTTAAGCATAATCAAGCATTAAATTAATACATTAATCAACAATTTCTTAATTTCCCTATCATTACAAGTGACAACCAACCTGTAGGTGAATCCTCTTGCAAAATTTGTGATTCAACTTAGTTAAATGTCCTTGAATGTTAGTGGTGAAAGGAGGATATAATCAAACAATCAATCAATCTCATCTTCCCTCTTTTCTTACTAAACATTTTGGTGAACCTGTGTTTTCTGAGCATTGCATCTTGTTGACTATTATACATTAGACTTGCATTCATACATATTGTTTTACATCATTTTACATCTATAGATCTTGAAAATTTTTGAAAAAAAAAATCATTCTAAGGCTCGCATTAGGTCATAATTTGCATTAATTTGATTACATTTCATCAAATCTCTAATTTTTACATCAAATATGATATAAATTACATAAATTCATAATACTACAATCTTTGCATTGCATTTTCATGTTAAAATTGCCAGGGTTTGATTGAAATTTTGTATTTTTCTCATAACCTAGTGATTTCAAAAACTAGGGTTTGTACCTAAAATCTTGTTTCAAATTTTACTACTCATATTAGGCACTCATTCAAATCTAATTTTGTTTGTAGTGTTGCATTCTTTTGTGTTTTTGCATTCATATCTCAAAAATTTGCACTTACATTTAGCTAATTTCAACAAAAACTAGCATTTTCACTCAATCATCCTTAAAATTACACTTGCATTGAGCATTGTAGGACTTTAAAATCATTTTCAGATCTGAGCTGAGTTTTTTTGCATAAGCCTCCTCTTAATAATAGTGTAGGAAATTGTTCTTCTACCTTATCTTCCTTATAGGATTTATGGGTCTAATAAATTCAATTTCCCATTTGTGAAAAGGTGTTTGTACTAATATAGGAAATGGTGGCATATCATCTAATGTGGTGGGACTTCCTATCCTCTAAGACACATCACCCATCCTCACATATTAACTTGTCATCCTTGAACAATGTGGGCCACCATAATCCTGCCAACATCACTTTATTGTTGTTCGCTCATTGGAGTTATGCCCTTCTAATATCCCCTCATGGGCATATCTTAAGATGTTTTCCCATTCATGTTGAAGCACTACTCTCCTTATAATATCACCTCTTCCTATAATATGTAATTCTCCTTCAATTAAGATGTATGATAGTGACCACTGCAGTAGTTTATTCCTTTCATTTTTGGAGATGATCTCTAGGAATTGGCCTATGGATAGTAACTGTGCTACTTCAGTGAGCTCCTCTAGTACTACATTTACTCTAAATAAATTTAAGCTACTCAATTCATCATCAAACTCCTAAAAGAGTAACACCATCTACAAATTTTACCTGTATCACTAGCGTATTCATCAAGTATTTTAATTGCTTGTGGTTGGTAAAGAAATTTTTTAGTGCATAAACCTTTGTTAGAGCCTTTGTTGTTGCATAATTCATTAAGAAACACTAGAGTTGGAGCCTTTGTTATCTAATTTTTAAGTGTATCAAATTCCTCCTAGAGTTGTTCTATCCATTGAAATGTTTTATAGTTTTCTGACTATTCAAGAGGTGGTAGATTCAAAATTATTTCTACCTTCAATGGGTCTACCATCAAGCCTTGCCTACATATAACGTGACCATGAAATGTTCTAAATGGTATCACAAATAAACATTTCTTAAGATTGGATGAGATTTAAAAGCTTTTGTATCTTTCTAGCATCGTGTGGAGTACTTGTACGTGATCTTTAATCAGTCTGTACTAAATACTACAAGTGCATTTTTCAAGCCAAATGGCATCACCTTGTACATAAAAGACCTCCATTTGGTTACAAATGTTGTTTTAGGTTGATCTTCTTCTTGAAACCATTGGTGAACGATTAGAGTTCCCTACTAGCAATAAAACTAAGACTTCCTCTGTGAACAAACTACGAAAGGGATCATGGATGCAAGCCTTATTTAAATCCCTAAAGTCAATGCAAATCCTCATCTCGCTTTTTTCTTATATTGCACAACCATAGGGCCAATCCTTTAGCATCTCCTATTGACTTGATTATATCAGTTGCCAACATATCATCCAAGTTTGCTTTGACTCTTGTCTTCATGTTAGGGTTTAATATATATGTTCTTTTCCTCTTTGGTTTTGTATCTTCTTTTAATTGAATTTTCATCATTCTAGATCCCTCCTTAATGCCTCTACGATTAGTAAATGCGTGGGGAAATATTTCTTCATATTTCTATCAATATTTCCAAAATTTGCATGACTTGTCTCTCTTCAATTGCTACCTTGAGTATTTTCACATACTGAAGGAAAAACAAGATTTCATTCACAGAGGCTTGAAGGATACCAAAGGTACTTAAGGTTAAACTTTCTCTTGATGCCAAGGTTGATGATTCTATTTATTATGAGGATGTTTGATGCGGAAGATTTAGTTGAAATCTCTCCTCTTGCTAAGTTCGATAAATGTAATAAGTGCAAATGTGATCATGGGGATTCAATAGGCCCTGTGTAATTTTCCCTACCACTTTGTTGTTTTCAATATTGGATGATGCTCTTGTGATTTCTATGATGGTAGGGTCATCATCCAATGGTGGAAAATCCACCAGTAGTGTGATATGTTGTCCAAGGGATCTCTTGAGGTGAGACACGTGGGCAAAATTATGAAATTCCAGTTCTCAGATGCAACTTCACCAACTCTCCTCAAGATCTTGTAAGGGAAATCAAAGCGTTGTTTGAGATTTTAAATTCCACTAATTTTGATGGGGGTTTTCCTATAAGGTTTACAATCTTAGAGGAAGGTCATATCTCCCACTTTAAATGACCTCTGTATGCGGTTTTGATTTATATATATTTTTTGTTGATTCTGAGATTGTTGGAGGTGTTCTTTGAGTGATCTCAATATGTCATAATTATACTTCACTAAGTCACTATCTATTGACACCGGGATATCTATGAATATTGAATAAGTAAAGGTTAATGCATCATAACCATAAAATACAATGGATAGAGACATAGCGATGGACATGTGGTGGGTAGTGTTGTATCATAGTTTCTCAAGTAGCCTTCAACCTAATTATTCACTATTTCTACTTGTCCATCTATTTGTGGATGTTAGCTTGTGGAAAGAATGAGTTTTATCTGGGTCAAATAAAATAATTCTTACAAAAGGGATCTAAACAATCTACTATCTTTATCACTAATGATATTTTTATGTAATCCATTGGCCTAAACACTTCTCTGAATAAGAAATCTACTACCTAATGTGCTTTGAAATATGAAGGAATGAAAAAGAAGTGTGCATACATAGTTAGCCCCTCCATAAAGTGATTGAGAACATCCTTCTTTAGGCCCTTCCATGAAAACCTTTCCCTAATTTTCCTATAGGTCTTGTATAATCTTATGTGATTTTCTAACGATGCATCATGAAAAACCCTTAAAATCTTCTCCTTCATTCAGGATTCAAGAACTAGGAAGATTCTATTTGTATAGAGAATGAGATCATATGCTACTACAAATAAATCTTGTCTCACATCCCCATCTAAGAGATTAGTAGAAAATGTATATTTAACTTATTCTGCCATAATAGAGATCTTCCAATTAGTAGAACTAGTAGTAGAAATAGAGTAGGCTTCCTAGAAAGAGCATGAGCAAAGTTATGTTCTTTTTTTCCTTTCATGTACAATGTGGTTTAGGAAAGGGCCATGCTATGGGGTCTCAGGACAACTTTGAAATAGAATTGGAAGCATCTCAGAGTGGAGAGAGATTATGAGATCATTATTAATTATACGAAGAAGCAAAGTTACATCTCATGTATGTTGTATACTCTTCTTTTAGAGGCTAAAGAACTAGTGAAAAGATTTTAAGATATCTCTTTTGATCATATTAGAAGAGAAGAAAGGGGAACTCAATAGTAGATTTGGTAGCCAATCAAGGAGTAAATTAGAGGATAACCCATGGTAAGACCCATAAGACCTAGAAGGAAAAGTTTCCAAATAAGACCCTTGGACTTGTTAAGGAGTAAAAAGTGTCCACATGTCTTTTTACCTCCTTGTTTGGCTCCTAGGTCCCTTTATTGCATTATATCTTCAAAACATTTCTCCCGATGCAGAATTGCCCGACACCAAGATGGAATTTGAATGTGGGCCACTTGATTTAGCTTATTCTAGACATAAACAGGACTAAAGGACCTGGGTGGTACTGCCCAAGTCCCTCCCTTTAAGTTGGATCAAATTCAAATTTACTGGTGTGAGCCTTGGGCATAATTTAATAAAAACCACCTGAAAATAACATAAAATAAAATATTAAAATAATATATATATATATATATATTCTATACATTTAGTTCTCCTCAATTTTTTTCCAGCTTCTTATGTTAAATTGAAGACCAAATTCCTTGTATTAAACTCAATAAACTAACATTGGGGGTGATTTTGTTGAAAAATTATTGCTCAAACCAAGAGCTGATGTTAAAGAGTTACGCCTAGTATGTAATATAAGGAACCCTAAAGTCAATAATATCATACAGACGAACACTCATTTTCATTTTTTATTTATGCCTGCAAAAATATCATACATGACGTCCCTCCATTGATGCATTAAATACTGCTCCTTCAATGCATTGCTCTTTATTTTCTTGACTTTTGTATTCATTTTTTTATCCCTTTTTTTTGCACTCTTATTATTTTTTATTGCTTCTTGTAGAGTAACGATCTTCTTGATATTTTTGTCCAAGAAAGATAAGGGGCTGAGCACCACCAAGGGTTTTCAATGTTTAGTTAGACTTCCCTTTTGCTCAAAAGGAATGGGGAAGGTCTACATGTAAGCTTCTATTAGGTATTTTAGGTTTGAGTACTTACTTTTTTAAAACTCAACATTTTGGTTCACTAAGACTGGGATTAGTATAACGCTAAGAGCTTGGCTTCAATTTAAACTTATTGGTAAATTTCAAGAGGAATGATTGGTGATAAAGATGATCATAAAGAATCTTAAAGGGTCAACCTATATCTAAGCAACCTTAGACTCCTTAGATAAAAATAAAAAAGAGCATGTCACTCACTAGTGCATGGTGGAACAAAATGAAGAATGCAAATTTTGTTTTTTCTTTATTCAAATTTTGTACTTTTTTATAGATTTTTTGGATTTTGACATTTTATGATTTTATGGAGTTTCTAGATACTTAAGTCTTCACCTTCCACTGTGCATAAGAGGTAAGCATCATTTTTTACATCTTCCTTAACTGCATGTGGACTTATATAATTTGGTCTAAACTTCACTTGGAAGTATTTGCAAGGACACACAAAGACTTGGTATAAAAATGTCTTTGAACTCAGTGAGAAGTTTTGTGCACTCATATATTTCATTGTTTGATAATTTGCCCCTAGCCTTGTCATTTTTTGTTCTTGTAAAGTTTCATCAGTTTTGAAATTTTGTGGGGCAATTTGAATTGATGATGACATTTAATCATCTTCTATTCACATTTTCCATATGTGGGGTTGGTCATATTGCCACACGATTCTCTTTACCTGCATGTGGACTTTACTATTCCATGGATTTCATATTTCACCAACCATATGTATGCCTTGGCTATGGCGACCACCAAGGGTTGTACATCGGCACCCCACCTAGTCGGCACCAAGTTGAAGTAAACAAAGTGAGGCAAAGTTGTGGAAGTTTGGATGCTTAATAATCGTATACCAATGCATCAAGAGATTTGTCCATGTCACCAATATTATATTTTTTATCTTTATTTCCATTTCTTAACACAAACTAACTTCGTGTTGTCATAAATATATACCTTTCAAACAAGAGCAAGCATGCCTTTATGATATAAATCCAATAATTTTTTATTCTAATGTGTAGAAACAAAAAAAAAAAACAAGAAAAAAACTCATTGGAGGCTCATTTGGCAGAAGCAAAGGAAATTGGGGATCACATTCCAAATAAAATTTAAGTTGTTACAAAACATGTTTTCAATTGATTATAAACAAATATGTAAAACAAGCATTTCATATGCATTTCAAAACTATATTTCAAAATTTTAAATTAAATAGCACTTTGGGACATTTGTTTCTTACAATTATTAAAATAATATAACAAATAAAAGTAATACTATAAAAATAATATTCTATACACCAAAAAAAAATAAAAAATTAATGCACGTATTTTAAATATTACTTTATAAAATAAAAATAATGTATCTTCTATGCACAAATTGAATTATACTATGTAACATTGTAATTGCATATAATATTCTATTGGCCTAACCCTTGCACCTTCAATTGGTTGAGTCAAACAATTTTCTTATGACAATTATCCATTCAAAGGTGCCCTTAAAATACTATGACATATCTTAGTATAAGTAAAATTATATATAAACCAAATATAAAATTTGACAGTTTGTCCAAAATCTCTCCTTTCATGTGATACATGTTTTTAAAATGTTGATTGTAATTTACAGAAAAAATGCCTTAATAGAACCATACGACCATCAAATTTAAGCCTTGGGCCTAACAATTGCACCACTCCTTTGGTTGCAACTGCTAGTAATACTATTATTGATATATGGTTAAAGTAGGATTTCATGTACTCTGTCATTTCTTTTTTAAGGGATTACTCCAACTGTGGTGAGTTTCTATTTTAATATTGGAAAAAATCTAATTTGAGAGTGCTTCTGGATTCAACTATGTATGTTTTTGTTTCAACGTTTTGAATCATACTCAATGATCCGTCATCAGGAAGAGGAGAGTTGAAGATTAGATTGTAGAATTGAGCTTTATAAAGCAGTTAGAGTAAGAAATGAATGAAAAATGAAGGGCACGAGGTGAGGAGAGAAAAATAAAAATAAAACAAAAAACAAGAGAGGAGAAAGATATGAGAAAATTAGTGATAAAACCAGGGCATTGGAGCAACCATACAAACACACAAACCAACAAAAGCTAAAATTTTAAAATTACTAATACTAATACAAGTACAAATATATAAATACATACAGAAGCACATGTAAATGCATATAAGAAAATATTTAATTTAAACCTATAAATACATATATCCCCACACCCCAAGTATAATATACTATATTAAAAAGACAAATAAATGGAAAAAATACAAACAACTAAATAAAACAAACCTTTAGTAGGCATGAGTTTTCCACAATCCATGAATTAAGTATAGAGAGTGCTTCTGGATTAAAATGTGTATGCTTTTGCAAAACAAACCTTTGTAAAACAATTAAAGTCAAGACCTAAATATACATAAAATAATAAGGGAAGAGGAAAAAAGGCGCAAACACATTTATATACATGAACAACCAAATGTATAAAATTTGCAAACAAGTGAAAGAAGCAAACAAGAAAACAAAAAGATAAGACCCCTATCTACTGCATTAGGCAAAACCAAACCTATAAAAAGGAGAACGCCACGACTAAGAATGAAAATTTTAATCCGGCATAAACAAAAAATGCCCACACACATATTAACCTAGACATAACAACAAAAATAAATCAGATGATATATAATACAAATAGAAAAATAAACAAATACACAACAAAAATGTATGTAGATATATGATACAATATTAATTATATTATATGTATAAATATATTGTATAGAAAACCAAAACAAATAAAAATATACAAGTGTAGGTATATATATATATAAATTTATGTATGAAGTGTATACAAATACCTATACCTATATATAAATGTAAGTAACGGTGTGTATATATATATGTGTGGAGGTTAGGGTTAGGTTTTGTGCGTGATGAGCGAGTGAAGAAGAGGAAGGAGGTGAGGGTGGCAAAGGGAAGGTTAGGGTTAGGTTTTGATGGCAGAGGGAAAAGCTATCGTTGCAAGCTTGACGTTATACCTATTGCAGGGCCAAACATTTTTACAAGCAGCGGAGTGCGGTGGATATGTCAGTGTTTCGAAAGTGTTACGCCATCATCTGCAACAAACAGAATGGCCGCGAATGTCGTAGCAGAAATGGAGGCTGCAGATCGATGGCGTTACGCTTTTGAAACAGGACATATCCACGGCCCCACGCTGCTCCTATTCCTTCGTTGCCCTTTAATGAGAGCAATGCCTTCAACAAATGACCTTCACGCTCATGCGGTGGAATATGTCTCAATCTCAAATTGATGCGTCCAACACTTCAATCTTGTTAAATCAGGTTTTGTTTTGTCAGAAAATTTGCTTAAATTTCTATATTTTAAGACTAGCTGAAAATGTGGTCACTTGCACTAAATTTTCTGACCCTCCATGGAAGGTATGTTGGAGAGGTGGGTTCTTTGCCTTTTTTCGTTTTTGTATATGCATCACACACCCACATTACAACAATGTTCCTATCTAGTATGTTTTACTGTGACTGAATCAGATTTTCAGTTGTTAATATTGATAGCAAACTTGGATGAACCTCTGGAGATCCCTGTGTTGTATGATTAGGTTATGTTGTTGGTCTCTATCACAGGTGATATTTGGATCATGAAAGGTGAAGGTATTCAATTTAGACACCAATGCATGCAACATGTATTAACACAGTGCTTGTTTTGTATGTAGTCCAGGACTACAGGAATTTTGGTGGACTTCTTAGAGCCATTTTCTGTATATGACAATGTCAGATGGGTGTTATTATCACCCACATTTTATAAATAGCCAATTACGTAATTGTAACTGTTAAAGTTTTAATCATCTAGCACATTCCTACAAAGGTTCAAAAATTTATCCTGGCAAATATTGGTATCATATCAAACATTGTAGTTCTGTCTACTGTTTGCTTTGCAGCTGTGTTTGTGTTTTCTTTTGTTTGTTTTCTGAGACAATGGTTGACACAGTTAGTGGGTTTGTGTTTGAGCCCTAAGTTGGTTGGATCCCTTGCTGGAGAATTTAGCCCCAACCTTTGGACTTGGGTGTCATTATAAGCACGCGTTAGCATTTGAGCCCTAAGCCTACATGTTTTGGTAATCTTTGTCCCAAATCAATAGTCCAATCAGTAAACATTATGTATAAACTTCCTCTAGATTTAAAATTTTAGTAAAAGTTCTTAGCCAATTTGTTGCAAGTTTGCATGGATTCATTGGAATTTTTTAATCATTGTTATCTTATATATGTAATATATGTTTTGATGATTTTCCAACTAATGAAAAATATGTCTAATATGGGATTTTATATAATCCTTTTTGGATTTAATCCAATTGTAAATTGTACTCAATATTTAGGAACCAGTTACCTTTACAATTGCTTACAATTGTTTCCTTTTGATATTGCTGGTGATTCATCTCACTTGAGTTGCCTTTGTTGACTAGCATAACATTTTTTTGTGTGTGTATTTTGATATAGAAATTTTTGTGGGTATGATAGGTTAGGTTGGAACAAAAGAATGTATGGTGCTAAGCATTTTATCTATTTGCAAGAACTAAAGTGTCTTATCTGAAAATATTCAACATTGTGGTTTGTGCATTTGGATGGATAATCTAGATACTATCTTAGACCTATGTAAATATAGGTCTAAAATGGTAGAAAGGAGAGAAAAAGTCTCCTCGTGAGATTTTGAAGCAATAAAATGTAAAAAGTAAGTTCTATGACAACATCAAGATAATGGTTGCTTCATTTCACTTCACTTCACAGGCTCTTTCATTCCTTGTCTATCCAAATTGCCAAGGCTGACATATTTCTTTAGTTTTGGTGAAGTAAGATTTCTTTATGCTTTTGGATTGGATTTTGAAGAGTTAGTATCTATCACTACTTTATTAGATCAACTTGGTGACACGAGGTACACATGTTGACCTTTTGATCTTGTGCATGTTGTAGCATAGAAAATACCCTATAATTTACAAGTGTATCTTTTTATTGAACCTTTTCTTGTTTGTAATTTGTAAGATTTTCATTTGGTGAATAAAATGAAAGCCAATGATACCATTCATTATTTCTCATATTTTTAGACTTCAAATCATAAATTATTAGTAGAAACCCAAATTCATGGAAATGCAATCAAGACTTCAATGAAACCATAGCCAACCCCCACTCAATCACACCCTCCTAGGCCTCTAGAAACCATTTCCCCAAATGACACAAACACTTGACACCATTAAAACACAATGGTCACACATCACATTCACTTTCCAATGCACATCATAAACCAAGATCTCACAAATGCAACATATGGTCTGATGCACTAATAATGGGTCTTAAAGAATGCAACATTAATTCCAATCATGGTCAATCATCCAACAAACATAAAGTGAATCTATCTCAACAATGCAGAACAATATTATTCTAACTACTAGTAGCAATTACTAATATGATCAAATGATATAAGTGTCCATGAGTATCAATATTTTAACTAATAATTCTCAAGACTTATTTTAATTTCATTTAATTAAAATAATTGCAAACAACATGCAAATGAATACAAATTAAACACAACAATTATTTACACTATTTACACTTATGTAGATTTCATTTATAATCTAAACAATTTTATAAATACTATTAAATATAACTATATAAGCAAGGCTAAAAGCCTATAATATTAGAATGCTATAAATATCTTACACTAGTTAGAATCACAAGATACAAAACCCGAAGCTACAATGAAAGAACTTTGTTCTAAGTTTAGCTTGAGAGGAAAGAAATATAGAAAAACAAAACATTCCTATAGATCTAATATCTTCATCAAATCTACCACACTTTTAACCACATGAATATGATAGGATCAGAACAAAATGAATTTGTTGAGAAGGCTTTAGAAGCTACCAACAATGCAAAATGTGAAAGCATAGACAGGGCACATAGACTGATTGGTAGAATGCCTCAAAGAGAGTCATGTGATGGAAAGCAATGATCATAGGATATGCACAAAATGAATTTGTTGAAAAATCTCAAAAGAACCTAGTTTGAAAATATAGAGTTATTGGTTACGCAACTAATTGTTTTAACAGAGACGAAATGGGTGAGAGGTAGACAGTCACAAAATATTCATATCTCAAAAATGACAAACTGGGTATGACTAATTTTTGGATATGATTTAGATATTCAGGTCATGCACCATATATAAAATAATTAGAAAAACTCAGTTCTTAAAATAAAGTTATGGCTAACGCAACAGATTGCTAAAACAGAGACGAAATGGGTGAGAGGTAGACAGTCACAAAATATTCATATCTCAAAAATGAGAAACTGGGTATCACTAATTTTTTGATACGATTTAGGTATTCAAGTTGTACACCATATTTAAAACAATTAGAGAAACCCAGTTTGTAAAAATAAAGTCATGGCTAACACAGTAGACTACTAAAACAAAGACGAAATGGGTGAGAGGTAGACAGTCAAAAAATATTCATATCTCAAAAATGAAAAACTGGGTATGGCTGATCTTTGGATATGATTTAGATATCCAGGTCGTACACCATATCTCAAAAAATTAAAGAAACCCAGTTTGCAAAAATAAGGTTAGCGCTAATGCAATAGACCGGGTTCAGAAAATGTAGAAGAAAATTCACAAAATATTTCACTAAATCTAATGCAACAATAAATCAGTTTCATATCTCAGTCCATACTTGGAATATTGCTTCAATCACATCTTCACAAATTTCCTAGCTCGCATCCATTTTTCCCCAAGTCTGTTCTTCTGGAAACTATGGTTTATGGTGCCAAAAGAAAAATGAAAACTTCCTGAGAGAGAGAGAGAGAGAGAGATCCCCAAAACATAAAACATATCCTCCATTTGAAATGCACGCTCCTCCTCAAATTATGTCTTGAGATTTCAAAAATAAAGTTGAGCATGCATAACCACCCCCATAATTTCTTCTAGAAGATTCTCTTTTTTTTTACTTTCTTACAATTTGCTATTTTTAACCAAACAATAATATTATTGTTTGTTGTAATGGGACCTTATGTCATCTCCGTTCAACAGTTTCCATTGGGATTAAGGCACGCTTAGACCTGTCAATTCAAGTGGAGTTGATGCCTCATACCTGCAACCTACAGCAACCAAAAAATGGTCGAACATATAGATGTATATATACTCATACAATCAAACACACCGTGAAAGGAAATCGCAGCATAGCAGGGTACTCACGCATGAGTAATGCGACACTGTTCCTCTCACAAACACACGTCAAACAAGTAACCACATCATGCATAATAATTAGTATCTGATTGACTAGATAAGAAACATCATTAGATAATCATGTGATGCACATAATAAGATTGATCAACATAATCAATTAAGTCCATAAAGTTGTCATAACATATTCATAACTTAAGTAAATATCAGTGTTGCAACAAAGATTATCAATAAAACATACTAAATGTTATATGAAACAACATGAGGATAATCAGAAATGTCACCAACATGAATGTAGTATCTACCAACATTATATAACATACAACATCAACTGTCTGACATACCCTAAATATTCCTATTATTTTACCTTCACTTTCATGCTCCTTAGCCAAAATAAGTTAAGTAGTAGCATGGGACCTTGCCCTAAATGATAATGAAAAACTATTTGCTAGAAGCATTATTCATATTCAACAAAGTATCAACACAAAAAATATTTAATAAAAAGCCAAAATGTCCTTCTAATATATTTCCATTATAGTTGCACAAATTACTCCCTACTGTCATGATTTTTTACTCTACAATCTTACTTGTATGCCAATGTCAATTTCTTAAAAATCCAATTATCTTCCTTCAACTCATCTATTCTTCCCCCCTTTCTACTTTCTATCATACACAACTCAAACCAAAAAATAAAGCAAGTACTAGCCACTAAGTGACAATTGTTATGAATATAATTGCCTTTTACTTGCCATGGTGGATAGTTATACCTCTAAATTTTAGTTTTAATTTAGATTAAATTTACTTATAATTTGCTTTAAGAGTAATTTGGTTATTTGACCTTTTAAATATTTTATTTGAATTGTAATAAAAAAGAATCAATAATATGTTTTGTCTATGATGAGTTGTGAAGAAGCAATATCGTGTTACTAAAATAATGCATGGTTTTAGTATTTAAATTGAAATTGTTTTTCTAATTATGCTTATTTTTTAAATGTTTTTGTCAACTATTTTGTAACATTTGTTTTATTATATTCAAGTTATTGCAATTGTATATCAATATGGCATAAAAAATTAATGTATCTATTCTTTTGAATAATTGCTGGTCATGGAACTATCCCAAGGTGGTGTTAACCTGCATTGGGAGTCACGTTCGCTAATGTGGCTCAACCACCATTATAGAGTAGAGGGATTGCGAGGCCTTAAATGTGCCCACCTTGCTATTTATGCTATGCTATGCCACATTCAGAAGGGCCCCTAGTGCTACTATAAGATACAATAATTTAATAGAAAATTAAAAAGAAAAAAAATTGTGATTGAGATTTATTTTATCAAATTGTTTGTTGTAATGGGACCTTATGTCATCTCCGTTCAATAGTTTCCATTGGGATTAAGGCACGCTCAAACCTGTCAATTCAAGTGGAGTTGATGCCTCATACCTGCAACCTACAGCAACCAAAAAATGGTCGAACATATAGATGTATATATAATCATACAATCAAACACACCGTGAAAGGAAATCGTAGCATAGCAGGGTACTCACACATGAGTAATGCGACACTGTTCCTCTCACAAACACACGTCAAACAAGTAACCACATCATGCATAATAATTAGTATCTGATTGACTAGATAAGAAACATCATCAGATAATCATGTGATGCACATAATAAGATTGATCAACATAATCAATTAAGTCCATAAAGTTGTCATAACATATTCATAACTTAAGTAAATATCAGTGTTGCAACAAAGATTATCAATAAAACATACTAACTGTCATATGAAACAACATGAGGATAATCAGGAATGTCACCAACATGAATGTAGTATCTACCAACATCATATAACATACAACATCAACTGTCTGACATACCCTAAATATTCCTATTATTTTACCTTCACTTTCATGCTCCTTAGCCAGACCACCTGCACATCCAAGGTGAGAATGGAGGGGCACTACACCCACCTTAAAGTGATCGCTCCTGCTTTCCGGTAGTAATCACATTTAAGGTAAGGTTGAAAACACATGAGGGAACAAGAGCTTTCACAAAGCCCATGCCCCAAAGTGAGACATGCTTACAATTGCCGAATTATTCCCAACAATCACAATAGAAACACATCAATATCATTTGTTAAGAACCATTAATCAACAATATGCATGTATACGAATGATCACGGAGATCAAAACAAACTTCGGTTAGAGAATCTAAGCTAAAATAACAACCAAATCAATATAGAAATAAGGCAACATGTCTTTCAAACAAACTAAGGCTATACTTACGAATTCGGAACCGAGTATAGCCGTGAGGTTATACTTCAGTTATCTCATAACCGAGTGTAACTACAAGGTGAGACAAAAGCATTCCAAAGTGCATAGCAACATATTTAGAGTATTCCAAAGGTTTGTTACAACAATTTCACAACACAATACATGATCACATCATGACACAAAGTGATTCTACTAGTCAAACGTCAATAAAAAATTATCCCTCTCTTCATATATGGACTAGGTCCATTTTCTTGTTTTCTTGTTTTAGGGATGCACGATCCTTATCAGAAGTGTATATTTGTTGTCATCATCCGTTGACTAATAGAGCCACAAATACAACAGAAGAATGAAATCATGAAAAATGAGAGAGGAGACAAAAGTGACATAGGACCACAACATGGAAGGATGCCCCCAAATCACCCTCCACAACATTATGCCCCCAAGGCACCACAAACAACAATTGCAACAAGAGAAGTGTACAAGAATAGAGAAACAAATAGAAGGAATGTCACAGCGTACACGGTCCCCTTGTATCCTTCACCTTACAAGAGTATCAAGGGTCATCCAAGGAGACCTAAACAAACATTTAACACCACACATGAGAACACAACACAACAACATATATATACCAAAGAGGAGGCCAAACTTGCGAGCATCTTGGAGAGTTGCTCCATCAAATGTGGTGGAATGGGTGAGAAATTCATACCTGCAGTCGCGTGGTGCTTGATTCACAAGATTTTGTATGCTTGAAATCTTTTGATGCCTGTGGGGAGGTGAATCATTACCTTTTTCGATAGACTTTGATGACTTGTGTATTGTTCTTTTTCTTTCTTTGTTTAAGCATTCTCCTACATGGATAACTTTTTCAGGGTTATCCTTCTCCATCAAGATGTCAACAATCTTTTTATTAAGTAAAGTACTGCGGTCAAGGAGATTAGAGGAGGATGATAATTTCGTCGGATCTTTGTTAGATGCCAAGGTATCATTTGATGAATAAGTGTTTCTCTCAAAATATGCTTCTACATTTAAACAATAGGAAAAACCACGATTGTAATGATAACGGGGCCAATTGTCATAAGCTCCCATGAATTCGGCTAATGTTTCATATGTTGAAAAAGTATCTAATGGGACATTTCCTAGTGGACAGTCTATGTCTATCATCTCAGGATATATTGAATTGATTGTTGGACTTGTTGATATTGTGTTAACATTAAGAGTAGGATGATGGTAAGCTTTGGTAGGCTTCAAAGGATAGTATCCAATACTAGCTGAAGAGCTATGTGTAACAACTTCTAAGGGTACTTTGATTCCTTGTTGTTTTATGCCACAACCATTACCTACGTAGTTACAATTTTTGTAAAGGATTTGAAATCCATGACCATAGAGAGACACCATCTCTTTATAAGAAGGCGAGGCCTCATATGTCTCATATTTTGTAGTGTAAATAAGAGTATTGTCTTTATTTGTTACTAAAGAGACTTTAGGTTCCTTAGTATTTCCAAAGATTTTTTGGATGAGATCGAGGCAACTTTTGATGTTTCAGGGTTAGCAAGTTTATATTACCCCATAAAGCCATGAGTAAAATCTAATGAACCCCAATCGTCACCAAGAAGTGCATTCGATGGTGATTTAGAATCTTGCACAACATTATCTGTGGCAAGATGTATTTATGAATCAACTTTTAAGTTATCGAGAGGTTTCTAAATGATAGCTTATTTTTGCACCTCAGCTTGTAAAAAACTTTCCAGATTCGGGTCCACTTCAATGGTTTGAAGTTTATTTGCACAAATAAACTTTATTGATCAATGAAGGGTAGACGAAACTACCCCCATGGCATGAATCCATAGTCTACCAAGAATGATATTATATGAAAGTGCACTCGGCATGACATGGATAAGGGTAGATAATGTCATAGATCTAGCCTTTACGATTAAAGTTATGGTACCCAGTGATTGTCTACCAATGTTATCAAAGCCACGAATGTTAAGTTTATCTGATTTTATTAAAGATGTGTGAATCTTGATTTTATGTAGCAAATCAATGCCACGAACATTGAGACCCGATCCATTGTCAATCATAGTTCACTTTATCAACTTTTTATTTATTATGACAAGATTACAAGAGGGTCATATTGGTTTTGAACTTCAATTGATGGTAATTCGTGTTGTTGAAACAAAATATCTATTTTTGTTGCATGCATATAGTCTAACAGAGTTGTTACATCATTTGGCTTAACAACAGGTGGTACAATCACCTTTCGTAAAGCTTCTTGGAGCATTATGTGGTATGAAAGAGATGTTTGTATGAGTTCCCATAGAGAGATCTTAGCGGGAGTAGCACAAAGCTGCTTAACAAGGTCATATTCTCGACCAACATTATGAGTAAGACAAGATGGTTGAGGAAGCATAGGTTGAGAAGTTGGTAAAGTGATCGAAATGTTTGACTGTTGTTTACTTTGTTTATTATTTCATGTATTGTATGTGTGAGCAACCACATTGTAGTTGGGTTGTTGCGACACATTTTGATACACTTTGATTTTGACTTGTTATATGCTTAGCGTAGTTATAAATGTAATGAAGAGGTCGAGAAGAATTCAGAAGATCTCTTATAGTGAGCACCGGTTTCATTTTTTCTTGAGGCACATGCGAGAACGCAGGTGGACAACTATTTTCGGTTTCACAGGGTGTTCTTGAGATCTTGGAACATAAATTGTGTTTACTAATCTTTGAAGGAACGGTGGTTTTGGAGTCGCAGTGGAATGTTCCATAGAGATAAATTCATAAAGGGCTTCATCTAGCATATCAGAATCATCACTACTAAATGACTCATCATATGCATGAAAGTTTTGTAAAAAGAGATCAAACATTGTGACATATTCTACTTTATCCAAGGCTTGAAATTCACAATGTCCAATTGTAAAAAGTATGAATTTTGGAATCAAGGATGTGAAATGATGCAAGATTACTATGAAAAATCAAATTTCATGAATGTTTGATGCAACTAATGCATGAGAATTTTTAGAACCCTAATGCAAAATTTTACCAAAATGCAAGCTTTTTGAAGGCCTAAATATGCACCTTTTTCAAAATTATGCAAGATTTTCAAATGAATATTGATAAATATGTAATAAATCAATGCAAGATCTTATTTGAATAGTCAATAAGATGTAAATGCTTGAAGCTACTTGTTCACAAAAATGTTTAGTATGAAAAAGGATAATGACAATAACTAGAATATGAACTAGATCAAACTCTTTTCAATATAACATTCAAGGAAAAGGTTGAGCCAAATCACTACCAAATGAAGGAGAACTTAGCTACTAACCTTGAACTCCTATATATCCTGAAACTGTCTTCAAATCCTAAAACCTTGATCTGTATTTAGTCTTCCTATAGCTCTATATTTTCTAAATCTCACTCCTGTAACCTGCACATAAGAAGATAAAAGAGGGTTTGGGGGTTATGGTGTTTAGGGGCTTGCCTCGGTCAAATCCCAGAATAGCATTCAAGCTTCCCAACACCATTTGATTAACAGAGAGTGCTTACCCTCATGGGGCATAGGATGAAAACAATGATAATGTGATGATTGAAATGATGAGAAACAAACAATGATATCACCTATGTGATGCGCCCTTAGAATGATGAAGATCCTTCAACTCCTAAGGAAGGATAGATGATAGCTTCATATCTGCAACAACACACAAATATGCTCTATAATCACAATGACTGCTCTTGATGCTCTTTACTTCAAATTTTCAAGTTAGATATCTCCATCTAGGTTAATAATGAACTCAAAAACACACTTATATATGCTCTCCCCCTTACAATTGACAATTCAAACCAAAAGAGGCAACAAGGAGAAACCTCTAGAGAGGTGTAAGGCCGACATACATTTGAATTTGATCCAACCTAAAGGGAGGGACCTGGGCAGTACCACCTTGGTCCTTCAACCCTGTTTATGTCTAGGATAAGCAAAATCAAGTGGTCCACATTCAAATTCCATCTTGATGTCGGGCAATTCTGCATCGGGAGAAACATTTTGAATATATAATGCAATCAAGGGACCTAGGAGCCAAACAAGGAGGTAAAAAGACATGTGGGCACTTTTTACTCCCTAACAAGTCCAAGGGTCTTATTTGGAAACTTTTCATTCTAGGTCTTATGGGTCTTACCATGGGTTATCCTCTAATTTACTCCTTGATTGGCTACCAAATCTACTAATAAGTTCCCCTTTCTTTTCTTCTAATATGATCAAAAGAGATATCTTTAAAAAATTTCACTAGTTCCTTAGCCTCTAAAAGAAGAGTATCCAACATACATGAGATGTAACTTTGCTTCTTCATATAATTAATAATGATCTCGTAATCTCCCTCCACTCTAAGATGCTTCCAATTCTATTTCATAGTTGTCCTGAGGCCCCACAGCATGGCCCTTTCCTAAACCACATTGTACATGAAAGGAAAAAAGAATATAACTTTGCTCATGCTCTTTCTAGGAAGCCTACTCTATTTCTACTTCTACTAGTTCTACTGATTAGAAGATCTCTATTATGGCAGAATAAGTTAAAAATGCATTTTCTACTGATCTCTTAGATGGGGATGTGAGACAAGATTGATTTGTAGTAGCATATGGTCTCATTCTCTATAAAAATAGAATCTTCCTAGTTCTTGAATCCTGAATGAAGGAGAAGATTTTAAGGGGTTTTCATGATGCATCGTTAGAAAAACACATAAGATTATACAAGATCTATAGGAAAATTAGGGAAAGGTTTTCATGGAAGGGCCTAAAGAAGGATGTTCTCAATCACTTTATGGAGGGGCTAACTATGTATGCACAATTCTTTTTCATTCCTTCATATTTCAAAGCACATTGGGTGGTAGATTTCCTATTCAGAGATGTTTAGGCCAATGGATTACATAAAAATATCGTTAGTGATAAAGATAGTAGATTTTTTAGATCCTTTTTGTAAGAATTATTTTATTTGGCTGGGATAAAACTCACTCTTTCCACAAGCTATCATCGACAAATAGATGGACAAGTAGAAATAGTGAATAATTAGGTTGAAGGCTACTTGAGAAACTATGATACAACACTACCCACCACATGTCCATCAGTATATCTCCATCCATTGTATTTTATGGTTATGATGCATTAACCTTCACTAATTCAATATTCATAGATATCCCGGTGTCAATAGATAGTGACTTAGTGAAGTATAATTATGACATATTGAGATCACTCAAAGAACACCTCCAACAAGTTCAGAATCAACAAAAAAATATATACAAATCAAAACTGCATAGATAGGTCATTTAAAGTGGGAGATATGACCTTCCTCTAAGATTGCAAACCTTATATGCAAACCCCCATCAAAATTAGTGGAATTGAAAATCTCAAACAACACTTCGATTTCCCTTACAAGATCTTGAGAAGAGCTGGTGAAGTTGCATCTGAGTTGAATTACTAGAATATAGTAGGATTCATAATTTTGTCCATGTGTCTCACCTCACGAGATCCCTTGGACAACATATCACACTACTGGTGGATTTTCCACCATTGGATGATGACCCTACCATCATAGAAATCACAAGAGCATCATCCAATATTCAAAAGAGAGTAGACAATAAGGTGGTAGGGAAAATCACACAGGCCCTATTGAATCCCCATGATCACATTTGCACTTATTACATTTATCGAACTTAGCAAGGGAGAGGGATTTCAACTAAATCTTCCACATCAAACATCCTCATAATAAATAGAATCATCAACCTTGGCATAAAGAGAAAGTTTGACCTTAAGTACCTTTGCTATCATTCAAGCCTCTGTGCATGCAACTTGTTGTTCCTTCAGTATGTGAAAATACTCGAGGTAGCAATTGAAGAAAGACAAGTCATGCAAATTTTGGAAATATTGATAGAAATATGAAGAAATATTTCCCCACACATTTACTAATCTAGGATGATGAAAATTCAATTAAAAGAAGGTACAAAACCAAAGAGTAAAAGATCATATGTATTAAACCCTAACATGAAGACAAGAGTCAAAGCAAAGTTGGATGATATGTTGCAACTGATATAATCAAGTACATACAAGATGCTAAATGGATTGGCCCTATGGTTGTGCAATAATAAGAAAAAAGTGAGATGAGGATTTGCATTGACTTTAGGGAACTAAATAAGGCTTGTATCCATGATTCCATAGATTTCTTAGTCTTATGGATGTCATTAAAAGCTTTCATTTTATTTCATTTCAATTGAAGGGCTCCTTCACCTTTCCATACACATGTCCCCATGTTCTCTCCATTAGTTTCTCTATAACCATTGCTTTATTTTCTCTTATATTGTCCTTAGTAATATTTGGGCATTAAACTCATGGGATCAACCCTGCAATTATAGACTTGGCCCTTTCATATTCAAATTTTGGCCAACTTCTACCTATTCAATTACACAATATTCAATTTGCTAATGTATGAATCCCAACATTTCAAAAAAAACCAAAATATGAATCACCTAAGAAGGTTCGAAGTTTAAAATACACATTGGGTTATGACTTGCACGTGTGACACCATTCAAAAATTGATTTATATTCACTCCTTTGAGCCACCAAGTCTAGGGCCTAAGTGTGAGAATATTCACTATTTTTGTATCCTCATGCTTGGAGACATGTCAATAAATAAAAGTTGATTACATATAAATTCCCATTGTTTATAGCATAGACTGGAATTAGTTTTCAATTTAAAATATCATTAACACTTGTAAGGAGTGGGTTCATGTGCAAGTTGAAACACACACTGTGTATTTCAACCTGCAATTTTCTTCATCAACATTCTACTATGTAAAGTATTTGTTCTTTTAATGTACAAATCCTAACATTTAAGAGAGAAAAATATGAACAACAACAATGATAAGGGTGAAAGCAAGAAGATGAGTATAGATTTCGTGGAAGTGTTCCGCATATGGAAAATTTCGTTTAGAACGAGAGCTCGAGCCTAAACGGGTGCCCATTTAGAAACGGGCACCCGTTATGAAATGGATGCTAGTAAATGGAATGGGTACGTACCCATTTGAAAACACGTACTCATTTTTGAAAAGTATATATATTTTTTTAAAAATAGGCATGTGGCTTCATTTTAACAGCCATAGGCCGTGAAACAGTAGGAGAGGAGATACCAAGAATGGGTACCCACATCACCTGACCCCACCGCCTACCTCCAAAACCTCCTCACCTCCTCTAGATCGGCTATCAGCTATCCCAAGTTGGTTGCCCATAATTTTCTATTGTTTTTCATTGTTTTTTGTTTTGTTTTTGTTGCTTTTTATTATTTTTCACAATCTTAAATTATAAATGTTAAACCCTAAACTAAAAACACTAAACCCTAATTCATAAACACTAAACCCTATTTCATAAACTACCTAGGTCTTATAGAACTTCTAGGGTTTCTTTTATATAAGCTTAACAATAAATCTTTAGCAATGATATTTCAAAATCATTTGAAATTTCTATATAGACCTCAAGAACTACTTATACACTATAGCCATGTTCTTAGTCTTCATGGATTTCAATGTTCATGATGAGTCACATAGTCCTAAAACCATTTGTAAAACTCTTTTCATGAGGGCTTAGAACATACAAACACCTTCTATATATTAAATTTGATGGACACTTGTATAAGAATATAAAATTTAGACAATTGTCATAGGTTAGTCCTATGGGTTAAAGAGTCAGGGAGCTATGAGAATGCCCACATTCATATGACATAAGGTATAATAGAAACTTATCAAGTTTTAAGGATTGTCATACCTATCACTAAGAATGTCAAAGTTACCCTAGGAAAACAACTAACTCATATCACTTCATAACATTTTATCAAGTTTAAGGATTGTCATAACAACCACTAAGAATGTCAAATTTACCCTAGGAAAACAACTAACTCATGTCACTTGATAACCTAGAGGGTTGTTATCTAAGGTCAATTAGGATCACTTAACAAATGTCAAGACCCAAATCATCTAATAGGATTGTCATTAGGATGGGGAACAAAGAAGATAGTCATAACATGATAAGGTAGTTACCAAGGTCCTAACAAAGTTCATTGCACCATAATCTAAATCTTAACACTGCCTCAACATTTATATGACCTAGAAGGACTGTGACATCTAGCAAATCTAATCTCTTGTCCTTGCTATGGACTATTATGCATGATCATCCAAAGTGGTTGTCACTAGAAGAACAGGACCATAGGACTACCACAATAAGGATATAGTTGTGTTGCTCACAACAAGAGAGGACAATCATCCAAAACTAAGAAGAGAAGAAAATTAACAATTAAGAGACTATCATTAACGGTTGTCATGAGCATGTTAATGGACAATTAGTTTTCATATTAGTCATAACACTATCCTATTATTTACACAAAAGAAGATATAGCAATGAGAGGATAGTCATTGGAAAACCTATCTCAGTCCTAGAGTCAAGCACAGTCCCATCACACCACTAGATCTACCCCTTCCAAGGGACAAGCATTTCAACTATACAATCGAAAGAAAATGATATGTATCCTACAAACACAATCATTTGGTCATGTTGTAATCCTCTCTCCAAACTATGCAGGATCAGAATGGTGTTTGGATGAGCTCCACTTGGTGTCTGGTAGGTGAAATCAGCAGGTGAGACTACTCCTTAGACAGTGCAAGACGACTGAACGGATCTCACCCATTCATTTTATTCCTTGTTTTTCTCACTCTTTCACCATTTCTTCACATGCGTTGTTCTCCTTCCAGCTATTTTTTTGGTGGGTACTCTCCTGAGGTGCCAAAATGGCTAGAAATGTTGTCTCGTGCCATAAAAAAATCACGCTAGAAAATTTTCTAAACTCGTCGGTTGTTCTCACACCGGGGAAAATACCGTGTCAGATAAATAAATATAGGGAATGTAATTTTTTGGTATGTGTTTTGGAACACAAAAGAGAGTGATATATTTTGCAAAGCCCCATTAAGAATGTTTTGGGAATTTTGTACTGCAGTATTGTATTGGTACATTCTCCTTATTAAAAACTCCCTTAATATTATCACCTAAAATTTTGAATTTGGATTAGTTACTTTCCACCTACATTAAATGTTATCAATAACTATGTAATAGAACTAATAGCATTTAAAATCATTTTAGACGTGCAAATGATGATTAATTATCACCTTTGCAAATAGAAGTGTTTATGTTGACACTAGAGTTTGCAACACTCATACCCTTATAGCAACTAAAAAGGTTTCACAAAACAAAGAGAACTAGAGACAACTAAAATCATTGTCATAAATAAAACATAAATTAAAATAAAATAAAAACATTAATATATCATCACCATGAATGGTCATGTCCTTTGTGAGAACTCCAATTCCTTTTGAGAGATGAGTATCACAATTCATTGAAGTCTTGATTGTATTTCCATGAATTTGGGTTTCTACTAATAATTTATGATTCGAAGTCTAAAAATATGAGAAATAATGAATTGTATCATTGGCTTTCATTTTATTCACCAAATGAAAATCTTACAAATTACAAACAAGAAAAGGTTCAATAAAAGATACACTTGCAAATTATAGGGTATTTTCTATGCTACAGCACGCACAAAACCAAAAGGTCAACATGTATACCTTGTGTCACCAAGTTGATCTAATAAAGTAGTGATAGATACTAACTCTTCAAAATCCAATCCAAAAGCATAAAGAAATCTTGCTTCACCAAAACTAAAGAAATACGTCAGCCTTGGCAATTCAGATAAAGACAAGAGGAATGAAAGAGCCTCTAAAGTGAAGTGAAATGAAGCAACCATTGCCTTGAAGTTGTCATAGAACTTAGTTTTTACATTTTATTGCTTCACAATTTCCCGAGGAGACTTTTTCTCTCCTTTCTATCATTTTAGACCTATATTTACATGGGTCTAAGATAGTGTCTAGATTATCAATCCAAATGCGCAAACCACAATGTTGAATATTTTCAGATAAGACACTCTAGTTCTTGCAAATAGATAAAATGCTTATCACCATACATTCTTGTGTTCCAACCTAACCTATTATACCTACAAAAATCTCTATATCAAAAAACACACAAAAAAAAAATGTTATGCTAGTCAACAAAGGCAACTCAAGTGAGATGAATCACGAGCAATATCAAAGGGAAACAATTGTAAGCAATTGTAAAGGTGACTGGTTCCTAAATATTGATACAATTTACACTTGGATTGAATCCAAAGGGGATTATATAAAATCAAATATTAGACATAATTTTCATTAGTTGGAAAATCATCAAAACATGTATTACATAGATAATGTAACAATGATTAAAAAAAATCCAATCAATCCATGCGAGCTTCAACAAATTGGCTCAAAACTTTTACTGAAATTTTAAATTTAAAGGAAGTTTATACATAATGTTTACTGATTGGGCTATTGATTTGGGACAAAGATTACCAAAACAATCCCTATTTAGGGATGAAGAGACCCTAAACTTTCCCGTGGCCAGAACCCATATTGAAGTTGTAGGTTAAGATTCTTTAAGAACTGAATTGAGCATAGAGTGGTATGCCATCTACTTAATATTTTGAAAATGTAGGCTTAGGGCTCAAATGCTAACCCGTGCTTATAATGACACCCAAATCCAAAGGTTGGGGTTAAATTCTCCAGCAAGGGATCCAACCAACTTAGGGCTCAAACACAAACCCACTAACTGTGTCAACCATCGTCTCGGAAAACAAACAAAAGAAAACACAAACACAGCTGCAAAGCAAACAGTAGACAGAACTACAATGTTCTATATGATATCAATATTTGCGAGGATAAATTTTTGAACCTTGGTAGGAATGTGCTAGATGATTAAAACTTTAACAGTCACAATTACGTAATTGGCTATTTATAAAATATGGGTGATAATAACACCCATCTGACATTGTCATATACAGAAGATGGCTCTAAGAAGTCCACCAAAATTCCTGCAGTCCTAGACTACATACAAAACAAGCACCGTGTTAATACATGTTGCATGCATTGCAGTCAAAATTGAATACCTTCATCTTTCATGATCCAAATATTACCTGTGATAGAGAGACCAACAACATAGCCAAATCATACAACACAGGGACCTCCAGAGGTTCATCCAAGTTGGCTATCAATATCAACTACTGAAAATCTGATTCAGTCACAGTAAAATATACTTGATAGGAACATTGTTGTAATGTGGGTGTGTGATGCATATACAAAAACGAGGAAAGGCAAAGAACCCACGTCTCCAACCTCCCTTCCATGGAGGGTCAGATAATTTAGTGCAAGTGACCACATTTTTAGCTAGTCTTAAAATATAGAAATTTAAGCAAATTTTCTGACAAAACAAAACCTGATTTAACAAGATTGAAATGTCGGACGCATGAGTTTGAGATTGAGACATATTCCACCGCATGAGCGTGAAGGTCATTTGTTGAAGGCATTGCTCTCATTAAAGGGCAACGAAGGAATAGGAGCAGCGTGGGGCCGTGGATATGTTGTGTTTCAAAACCGTAACGCCATCGATCTGCAGCCTCCATTTCTGCTACGACATTCGCGGCCATTCTGTTTGTTGCAGATGATGGCGAAACACTTTCAAAACACTGACATATCCACCGCACTCCGCTGCTTGTAAAAATGTTTGGCCCTGCAATAGGTATAACATCAAGTTTGCAACGATAAGTTTTCCCTCTGCCATCAAAACCTAACCCTAATGCTACCGTCCCCTCCTTCCTCTTTTCCACTCGCTCATCACGCACAAAACCTAACCCTAACCTCCACATATATATATACACACGTGGACACACTTAATAAATTTGTATTTTTTTATTTGTTTTGGTTTTCTATGCGATATATGTATACATATAATATAATTAATATTGTATCATACATCTACATACATTTTTGTTGTGTATTTGTTTATTTTTCTGTTTGTTGTTTTCTTTTCTTTTTGTAGGGTGCACTCCTCTCACACACATATGTATATCTATATATATTTATGTATTGGTTCTTTATAGACTTAATACTTATATTAATAAATACTAGTATAGGTGTGTATTTTTAGTTTCTGCCAAAGACACAATAGGCGAGGCCTGTTCCTAACTAGGTATTAATAATTCTTGAGAACTAAATATATTTTTCTATTTAAAAAATATTTACCTATTGCTATTGTATAGATGCAAATATTTTAACAAAACATATTTGAAAAATTATTTTTATTCAATCTAATTGGCAGAAAACTTTCACCCGATAAGGGCAATTATTGCGGATCATCAACGTTTAAATTATAAAGTTTTGTATGAATACTGGAAATAATTTCATGCATTGCTTTCATTTTCTCAAAAATTGTGCAAATATAACATATGCGTTAAACTCCTTAGGCAACCATTCTTCATATTTTTTTATGTTCTTGATACCCAAACATGGCAGAATCTAAGGCCATGACTATTTTCAAATGAATTTGTTTTGTTTATAGGCTGCTATTCCACTTGAAGTTGTGCAAATATTGTTGGCAAAAAAGTCAGCGTCCCCCTTCGGGATTCGTGACATGGCTTAACCGCCTCCTGTTGGTCTTTATCTGGGATGGTAGCGGTTTCCTAAGAGGTGCGCCTTTTGGGATAAATGGCCAGCTCAACTCCCTACAAGTGGTATCAGAGCCGGGTCACGGGTTCGAATCCCCTCGGGTAACACTGAGGGGGGGATTGTTGGCAAAATAGTCAGCATCCCCCTTCGAGATTCGTGACATGTCTTAACCGCCTTGTAGCAGTTTCCTGGAGAAACGGCCAGATGCAATAAAGTTAGGTCTGAAACGAAAAAACCCATGGAGCTTGACCAAATAAGAGGAAAAAAGTATGCTCATATCTGTCATTACGTTATCGGGCTTCATGCCTATAATACTTATTTTTTCTTCTATTTTACTTAATGGAATTCTAATTCTAGCTATTCTTCCATGCATAGAAGGATTTTCCTTTCATGTTTCCTTTAGATTCTAATGGGATGAGAATATTATTTTTTGGCCTCTGCCTATGTTTCTACCAAACTTTGTATGTATCATATTGTTTTCTGGAAACACATTTCTTATTGGTGTTTATTCCATTTCTAAAGTTTTTTCTGGATGTTTTCTCTAGCTCTGAGATGAGCTAAAAGGAACTATTACCATTAACAAAACTGATAATATACACATCATTTTGTTTTATGGATATCTTTATATTTTTTTAATTTTTTCCGACACTCAATAGTAATTCAAGTTGGCTTTTTGCTATTCTTGTTGAATGCAAAAATCTAGTAAGCCAAGCTAGCAACTCTATTTGCAGAAATGGTCTATATTTTGAAGCTATTTTATCATTCTACTATTTCTTTTAGAGGCATTTTTAAAAAGATCGTGAAATTTCTATTAGTTAAATCTAAGCCAACTATTTTTTGACGTTTATTTAAAAATTTACCCTAACGTAACTATTGTTAATATGTCCATAAAATGTACAACCTTTTAAAATTTATTTAAAATTAGGTTTTTCTTTTACCCTAACCTATAATGCACAATCTAAATAGCTAATATTTTCACATTTACTTTAAACTTAAGTTTTACCCTAACCTGTAATGCACAAACTGAATAGCTAATTTATTCAAATTTCTTTTCGAGTTACATCTTTAAACCTAGTAACATAAATATGGTTGAATTATGAATAAAATGCAAAATTGAAACCACTATCTATTTCACATTTACTTTAAAATTTTACCCTAAGGCCCATATTTCTAAATTGCCAATAAAATGAACAAATTGTAGAGATGATATTTTAACATTTACCTTTAAATTTTTGTTCTAAATTTTTATCTTCCAAGTAAATATTATTAAATTATCCATAAAATGCAAAATCTAAACCACTATGTATTTCTCATTTACTTTAAAATTTTACCTTAATATAAATATTCCCAGATTTTCATCAATAAAATTTTACCCAAATATAAATATTTCAAAAATTTCAATAAAATACACAAACTAAATAGATAATCTTTTCACATTTACTTTTAATTATAATTTTAATCCCAAAAAATAAATTTAATTAAATTATTAACAAAATGCAGAACCTAAACCACTGTTTTTTTAATTATCTATAAAATGTACAACCTGAACATCTGATCTTTAAGCTTTACTTTAAAATTACAGTTTTATCCCTAACATAAAAACACGTTAAACTTTTTTCATATTTTCTTTTTCATCTTACCCTAACACAAATATTGTTAAATTAACCATAAAATGCACAATCTAAACATATTTATTTAAAAATTTCCAAAACTATAATTTGAGTCATTTTGTGAAAATTATGGTATTAAGGTGCAAAGAACAGTTCCTTATACTCTTCAACAAAATGGGGGGATGAACAAATGAATAGAACTATTTTAGAAATGGGGTTTGGTTGTTTCTTGTGCTGCATATATTGTGAATAGAATTCCCACTAAAGCCCTCCCAAATATCACCCCTGAAGAAGCTTGGAGTGGTAGAAAGCCCCACATTAGGTATTTTAAAGTATTTGGATGCATTGCTTGGGCACACGTTCCTGATGCAAAGAGGAAAAAGTTAGAACCAAAGAGTCATAAGTGTTTGTTTGTGGGTTATAGTGAAGAATCAAAGGCTTATAGGTTATATGATTTGACAACAAGAAAGGTCTTTGTTAGTAGAGATGTAAAGTTTGATGAGCTTTCGCAACTTATTCCCACTTCCTCTCACTCTACAATAGCAAATGTTTCTAATTTTTCAGATATTTTAGAAAGAAATGAAGCCAATATTGATGAGGATGAAGTGAGCACTACTGATGATGATAATACTATTGAAAATGAAACTACTAATGCTTGTAATCAGCCATTTTTTGCAGATAGTGATGATGAAGAAGGTGACATTTCAGCTAGACAAAAGACAAGGAGTGTTAGGAAATATATAGACAAGGCTCAAAGATCCAAGGAGGGAATGGTAGTGCTCTCATGGCCAAAGTATTACAAGTAAATGACCCAATCTCATATGAGCAAGCTAGATGAAAGGAAGAATGGGAGAAATCCATAAAAGAGGAATATGATGCATTGATAGAGAATAACGCTTGGGAACTTGTACCCCGTCCCCAAGGTAAGAATGTTATTGGTTGCAAATGGGTTTACAAAACAAAATTTAAATCAGATGGTGCTATAGAAAAATTCAAGGCTAGATTGGTTGCTAAGGGGATCAATCAAAAAGAGGGTGTTGATTATGAAGAAACATTTTCTCCTGTCATTAAAGTGAATATAGTTAGAATTATTCTTTCTTTGGCTACAATTCTTGGGTGACATATTCATCAAATGGATGTCAAAAAAACTTTCTCAAATGGAGATTTATATGAAGAAATATATATGGATCAACCACCAGGTTTTGTAGATCAGCAACATCCTAATCTTGTTTGCAGATTATAGAAGTCACTTAATAGTCTTAAACAAGTGCCACGAGCATGGAACGAGAAGATTGACAGGTATTTTCAGCTTAATGTGTTTAAGAGATGTAAGTCAGATCCAAATCTTTATGTGAAAAAAGTTCAAGATGATATTCTTCTTGTTGCAATTTATGTAGATGATTTACTCATTGCTGGACCGAATATTGCATTAATCAATGATTTAAAAACAGATCTTAAGAGGACATTTCATATGAGTGATTTGGGTGAACTAAACTATTTTCTTGGATTACAAGTTTGTAGATTACATGATGGATTGTTCATCTCACAATCAAAATATGCTCTGGACCTTTTAGAAAAGTTTAACATGCTTGAATGCAAGCCAGCATCTACCTCATTTCAATTCGGAGTCAAGCTTACTAATGCAACACAGCGCTTAGCATATAAGAAGGAAGATGCCAAGGCAAGGAGGATGATTCTTAATGGTGTTAAGGATCATATTCTTTCGCATATTGTAGAGTTATATACAGAGAAGACAATGTGGGACGCCATTCTAAATCTGTACCAGAATACTACCATTAATCGGAAGCTGATTCTTAGAGAAAAGTTAAGGAATACCCCGATGAACAAGGGAGAAGACGTTACAAGTTACCTCACCAGGCTTAGACTTGTTAAGGATGAGTTGACAGCTATTGGAGATAAACCAAATGATGACAAGCTAGTACGAATAGCCCTGAATGGGTTTACTAAGCAGTGGGATGTCTTTGTTCAAGTTATTGATGGACGAGACACCTTACCGAGTTGGGATCGACTATGGAGTGACTTCACTTAGGAGAAGCTTAGACTAAGTCTTGTCAGTGGAACTAGCAGCAATAGTTAGAAAAGTGATTTGGAATAGGAAAATGTTACGCTAGCAGGAAAAGCGAAAGCGAAGAAGGGGTCTGGCAAAGGATCAAATCCAAAAAGTGAGAAGAAGAAGGACTTATCTAAGATCAAATGCTATGGCTGTCACGAGTTTGGCCACTATGTTAGTGATTGCCCAGAAAGGAAGAAAAATGAAAAGAAAGGGAAGAAGCAGACGGCAACTTCAGCAAATGTAGATGAGCTTTCTAGTAGAATGGAGGATGAGTTTGTGCTCATAGCTTGCCTAACTAGCTCAACCTCACAGGGTGTTTGGTATATAGACAGTGGGGCATCATTTCATATGACAGGAGTTAGGGAGTACTTCTCCAGCTACAAGGAGGAGAAAATCAAATTCCAGATTCAGATGGGGAACTAGTCCAAGTGCAATCCAGTTGGGAGAAGGACTGTTCTATTTCAGAGGGAGAATGGCAAGCCTATTTCCATTCATGATGTGTTAAATGTGCCAGGGTTGGGCATGAATCTAATTTCCATATCTATCCTTCAGGATAAAGGCTACAATGTACTCTTTAGAGGGGCGCATGTGTTAATCAAGCATAAGGATTGGAAATCACCCATAGCTATTGGAGTTAGCAGCGGCCAACTTTATAGGTTGCAATTTGATACTCCTAATGCACTAGTGAGTAGCAGTAATCCTAGAGATCAAGAAGAGCTATAGCATAGGAGGATGGGCCATATACATCATAGAGCATTTAAATTGCTTCATGAGATAGTGACAGGTGTTCCAGAGGTGAGCACAGAGCATGATGATGTATGTCAGGGATGTGTGTTGGGGAAGTTTGCGAAAGCAGCTTTTCCAAGGAGTGACACCAGATCCAACGGGGTTCTTGATCTAGTAAATACAGATATATGTGGACCAATGTCAATGAAGTCTCTCAGAGGATACGAGTACTCTGTTACTTTTAATGATGATTTCTCCAGGAAGACCTAAATATACTTCTTGAAGACCAAGGATGAGGTCTTCAGTCACTTCCAGGAGTTCAAAGCTCTTGTGGAGAATTCGACAGGTAGGAAGGCAAAGGTTCTTCAGTCAGACAATGGAGGTGAGTACAAAGGGAAAGAGTTCCAGGAGTTCTGTACCAGGGAAGGAATCAAGAGAGAGTGGATTGTTCCTTACAACCCACAGTAGAATGGGGTTGCTGAGAGGGAGAATTATTCTCCATCAGAGGTAGCAAGGGCTATGTTGTATGACCAAGATATGCCACGTTACTTATGGGCAGAGGCATGCAGTACAGCAGTATACATATAGAACAGGGTTCCACATAAGGTATTAGGCAAGATGACACCAGAGGAGGCATTCTCAAGGAAGAAGCTAGATGTCAGTCACTTCAGGATATTTGGGAGTTTGGCATTTTGTCACATTCCAGGGCCTACACATTCCAAGTTAGATCAGATTGCAGAGAGAGGGTACTTTGTGGGGTACAGTGAGACCTCAAAGGCATATCAATTATTTATTCCAGGGACCAGGAGGATTATAGTTAGGCATGATGTCAAATTCATGGAGGACAAGGCATATAGGAGGTCCAGAGATTTGCCAGCAGATGATCAGAATGAGCAGCCAAAAGAAGCTCCAAGGATTGTTCAACCAAAACAGGGGCAGCGAAGCACCAGTACATTTACTAGTACAAGCACAGGCTTAGGTGTTGAGAGTTCATAGAGTATGAAGCAATAGATACAACAAATCCAAGAGATGTATCAAGAAGATATGGAGTTTGATATTTCATCCTCTATAGTTGACAGGAGGAACCATGAGGTTTAATAGACACATTGGGATACTCAAGAGTTTGTGGGAGCTCCTAGGATGAGTAGTAGACAGCAGGAACAACCAGCCAGGTATAATGACTGTGGCATTGGTTATTAAGTTGGTAGATAACGAGCCTTCCAACTATCAGGAGACTATACAGTAACAGGTGTGGCAAGATGTGATTGTTGAGGAATATACCTCAATAGTGCAGAACGATGTGTGGGAGGTTGTACCTAGACCGACAGATAGGGCAGTGGTTGGATCACATTGGATCTATAAGATTAAGCACGGTGCAGATGGTAGCATCAAGAAATACAAGACAAGGTTCGTGGCCAAGGGATTCTCTCAGAAGGAGGGAATAGACTATGAGAAGACATTCACTCCAGTGGCCAGGTATACTTCTATACGAGCCATAATCTCACTTGCAGCACATATGGGATGGTAGATCCATCAAATGGATGTCAAGACGGCATTTCTTAATGGTGAATTGGTAGAGGAGGTATACATAGAACAACCAGAGGGCTTTGTAACACACAGCAGTGAAACCCACGTGTGCAAATTGAAGAGAGCTTTGATGGAGTAAAGTAGGCTCCCAGGGCATGGTATGAGCGCATTGATAGATACTGCATTGAAATCTTGAAGAGCTTTGAGATGCAGGATTGCAGAGCCATGTCTACACCTATGATCATGAATTGGAAGAAGGTAGACTCATCCAAGGAAAAGGATGTAGACCCCACCTTATACAGGAAGTTGATTGGATCTCTCATGTATTTGGTCAACACTAGGCCAGATATATCCTTTGCAGTAAACTCTCTTAGTCAATTTATGGTTGAGCCGAAGAGAGTGCATTGGACAGCGGTAAAGCATGTGTTGCAGTATTTGTGTGTTAAAATTAAGTATGGGATCAGATATGCTCGAGGTGATGGTATCAGATTGATAGGCGATACTGATGCAGATTGGGCAAGTAGTACAGTGGATAGGAAAAGCACTTCAGGGTGCTGCTTTAGTTTGGGATCAGGAGTTGTCTCTTTGTACAATAGGAAGCAAAACTTTGTGGCTCTAAGTTCTACAGAAGCAGAATACAAATCAGCTAGCATGGAAACATGTGAGGCTATATGGCTTCAGAAGTTGTTGGTAGCCTTGTTTGGTCAGAGGGTTGAGACTATGGTGATACACTGTGACAATCAAAGTTGCATCAGATTATTTGAGAATCCAGTCTTTCACGATAGGTCTAAGCATATAGACATTAGGTATCATTTCATCAAGGATTGTGTACAGTGGAGGATTGTTCAACTATACTATATACCTACAGATCAGCAGGTAGCAGGCATTTTGACAAAGGCATTAGGGAAGACAAAATTCATCTTCTTCAGAGATAAGTTGGGTGTTATGCAGAACACCTTCCTCGCTAAGAGGGAGTGTTAATTTTAAAGTAGCTCAAACAGGTGTTCTAGTCTCAGGTGGTGATTACAAGGCTAGAACAACTGGAATTTAATTATCTCCATACCTAGAAAATTGATTTCTCTAGAGACTTCTAGACATTAGGGTTTGTTAGAGTCTAATTAATCTTAGCCATTGATTGAGATTAAATCATGGCCATTAGTTTTCAATGAGAAAATTATAAAAGAAGATCAATGGGCATTTGAAGAGCACAGATCTGAAAAATATTTAAAGTGATAGCAAATGAATAAATTTGCAATAATAGAAAATAGATTTGCAGTGAGAGCAAGGGCACAGTGATAGCGTTGGAGACAGCAATAGTGGAATTTTTGAAGGAGAAATTGGGAGAAGAATTTTTGGAGGAGAATATTGCCAGAGCTCTGCCAGTAAGAGGAAAGCAGTTTATGTATCTCTTGATTTGTTGAAAATTAATAAAATTCCTCATCTCCAGTACTGGTTTTCCCTTCGAGGTTTTTCCAGGGACAATTTGTCCAAAATATTGTGTTCATTATTTTACATATTTTATTTTTCTATCTCCGTGATTATTTGTGAAGTTGCAGCTGTATTATTTTTCAATATTTGCTCTCAATTAATTTTTGGAGGTCAAATAATCTATATAAGATAGGAGATTAATCATCAATAGCTACAATAGAATTTTCACAGAATTGTCCATAGAAATACGAGATTTGAATGACAATTTTTATATTTGCATTTACTTTTTAGTAAAGTTGTGCCCCTAACATGTAATTTGGATTTGTTTCGGGAGGAGCCGACATGGCTTTGTGATAGCCCTCGCAAGGTGAATTCGATAGCTGTATGAGGCACATTGGGATGGGAACTCCTGTAGAAGATCCAGTCCTTGCAAATCCTCCTGCACTGTTTTTTATTGTTTGATTCTAGAATATATTTTAATAATACATTCTCATTTTACACTTGATTGTGCAGTCTGTAAAAGAATTTATAATGCATATATTCAAACTAAGATTACCCTATGCAGTGCCTATGGTTATGGCAGAAATCTAACATTAAATGTAGAATCCAAGTTTTTCAATTTTTAGTATTCAATGCAAATATTACAACACTGTCAACTCTAACTTAAACCCAAAAATTAACAAATTTCAAGATTATTATAAAGTTATTATATTATCAACATTGTTGCTAAAACTAAGCAAACACAACAAATTAAAACACAACTATTTATGAACATTTTGGCAAAAACTTCGCTACTTTGCAACTCTTGTTATTAGATTTGTTTTATTTGTGTGTTATATAGTACTTATAATTTAATTGATATTATATTATATCAATATTGTAAGTTTGTGATATTGTATTATATATCCACATATACATTTTTGTTGTGTAATTGATTATTTTTGTGTTTGTTGTTTTCTTTTTCTTTTGTAGGGGGCACTCCTCATATATATATATATATATATATATATATATATATATATATATATATATATATATATATATATATATATATATATATATATATATATATATATATATATATGCTTTGGTACATGTATAGACTTAATACTTATATTAATACATATTAGTATAGGTGTGTGTATTTTTAGATTTGTTTTGTTTTATGTGTTGTATATGTATGTACTTATAATAATATAATTGATATTGTATTATATATCATTTGATTTATTTTTGTTGTTATATCTAGGTTTATATGTGTGGGGGCATTTTTTGTCTACGCCTGATTAAAATTTTTGTTCTTATTTCATGGGGTTCTCCTTTTTATAGGTTTGGTTTTACCTAATGCAATAGATAGGGCTCTTATCTTTTTGTTGAAGCCAATCAAAATATATATTGCCCACCCCGGCTGCTAGTATAGTTGTTGTCTATCGCTCACTGTACTGCCTTTTGGTATGTATCACCCCCTTCCGCCAGAACTCTAGATTCCAAAGATCCACCGGATAAGAAACTCCATTCTACACTGCTGCTGAGTCATCGGACTCCTCCCCCAATTCTGGTTGTGGATTGCATTAGGGAAATTCTGCCTGAGCTAGGTAGATAGATAGACTCCTTTCATGCTGCTAAGAAAGAGCAGGGAACAAAATTATTAGACCCATATATAGTAGTAGGGTAGCACTCCAGGTACTTAAAGTCCACCCACTACCAACCAACATACATCATCTGGCTGGGTCTTGCCGGTATCAACAACTGGATCGATCCCATGGAAACGGGAACAGCAACTCGCTATGGCTCTTGGTCCAAATAATGTCTACCCCTATTCATCCATATCCATACATGGTTGCATGCGACAAGATGGGAACACAGTCCTAGACTGAAGTGAATAGATCAGATCGAGAGGTCATTCTGTCCCTTGTCCCCAATGGGAAGAAGATGGGTAATCCGTTTACAATGTTACTCTGATCTGACCCAGCTGGCAAGCAATCCCAATCCGCTTTCGGCAAAGAAAGGAGATAGCACTTTGTTTGCTTCTCCACCAAGCACGGGAGTCTGGGGATCGCTGTAGGTTGGTGGCCACTCGAGGAAACTCTGATTTGATCCACTGGCTGGGAGGCACGTACCTCATCCCAATCGCAAGGAGAGGTTCACCATGATCTTTCTAGGTAAGGAACGGAGACAGTGCCTAGGCGAGGCATTCATGCGCTCAACCTCTCCGCTGTGAGATTGAGGCCTATCTACAATACGAGAGATCGAGGGCTTCCTTGACTTCCTAAAGTCAATCAAGTTCCCCAACCGGCTGAGTACCCCTAGAGCCCTCTCCCTATCGCCCCATCTATAGCTATTATAGAGAGGTGGGGGGTGCCCCCTACTATGGATAGGGTTGATAGTTGCCCTCACTGACCCCCCTACTATGGATAGGCTGCCTCCACCTCTGCCTCTAAAGAAGTAGGGTAGGGGTAGGGGGTGGGGGGTCGAGTGATGAGAATTGGATTGTTCCATCGAGAATTGGCTCCATACGCCCAACTCTTCGTGCCTTCCTATCTCCATACTTTTGCAACTCTTCATCTTACCAGATTTGCAAAAGACTCGTGTGATAGACTCTCATCATTAGAGAAGTTGATCCAGAATCCATATTCCACTTCGTTTCGCATCCTATGTAGAGTAGATCGTTCAGCACTTGCGGTACGAACAAATTTTTTACCCATCAACCCTAGTATCATAGGCGACCGAATGGCCGTCCCCTAGTTACTAGACCATCCTGCTATGATAATTCCATAAACACTTATGTCCAGATCTGATGATACCATACCATAATAAAAAGGTACAACGGCTCGAGCAACCGAACTGGGTATAGATATCACCACTGGAGCCAGTCTAGAGAGAGATAAATTGGCACTACTTGGTGGAATAGGTTCTTCTATAGCTAATTTTAAACCATCTGCTAGAGGTTTTAAGAATCTAAATGATCCAACTACATTGGGACCCTTTTGACGTTGCACGAAAGCAATTACTTTACGTTTGGCTGACACTGAGAAGGCTACTCCTGGTGGAAGTGGTATGATCATTCCAGGTATTTCTGCTAGAATAGCAATGTACGTTTCTGATTTCCTAATCACTAAGGGGTGATCATGCATGAAACGATGTCGACCCAAAGAATGGGACCTATTCTTGAGGGGAAAGGTGATTTCTAAAAGTCAACCCGCCCCCCACCGCTATAGATGCAGGTGGGCTATAGCGGGCTTAGCCAAATTATTTCGGCTCTTCCAGGTCGGGCCGACCACTATGGATGGGGCATCAATCCCTCTCCTTCCTCCCACCCGCGTTAAGAGAGAGGTTGGTGATTTGAGTGCCCCCATGGATCCAAATGTCGGCCCCATGCTTTTGAACCAGCATGGGGAAAGCCCCAACTAAACTATAATTGGGGTGGGTGGGAGGAGGAGAGGTATAAGGCTTAATCGACCCCTACAAGCACTATATATCATGGGTTGGACCCGGTCATTTTTATTGCTGGCCGAGGAAGCTGCCCCCTGATGAAAAATGGGGTGGGTGGGAGGGCTGCCGAGAAACCATTATAGCAAGGGAGGTTAAGTCCGAGGCACCATAGGGGGGAGATATAGGGTGGGAGGCTATGCGGGTGGGTGGGAAACGGCCCCTACGGGAATATATATTATTATGGGAGGATGCCTATGCAGGTGGGTGGGGAACAATAGTTGGGTTGGAGGTCGTAGCCCCCCACAATAATCAGGTGTGGGTGGGAGGCCCAGGGGGGCCCTTACTTCCCACCCACCCGGGTGGCTAGTTAAATTGTTGGCGAACCCCATAATCTTTACTTCGTTCAGAAGAGTGTCTCACCTCAACCGAAAAGATGCCTCCCACCCCCTCCCTATAGCCTATGCCCCCCACCCATCCCCTATCACTGGAAGGGTGGGGGCTTGAGGGTTTCCCGACAAACCCTCAGCATAGGGGTGGGTGGGAGGAGATAGTTGGGGGGTAGATTAATATAAGGTGGGTGGTTAAGTTGTTGCCAAACCCCTGGGAGGTTCCGACGATTCTATATGTAACATGCCAACTACCCCCCACCCACCCGTATAACCCCCCACCCATCCCCACACACTGCGTATAATTGATTGGGTTTACCAAGTTTATCCAGCATCAGAGTCAGATTGAGAGCCCCGGTCCTCTTCGGTCTAGGTATAGATCTATAAAAGGCCTGTAGGGGCAGAGGTAGTAGTGTGGATCAAGATCCATACCCCTTTCATATTGATATTGAGTAGGAGATTCACCAAGGTTTACCTTAACCCTTTGTTCTCCGTCCATTTCCTCCGTTGCTACTGGATGCGTACCAGTCTGGGGAGCCAAGTTGTGTTCATTTGTGCTCCCGCACTGGATAGGGGTTGTTTGGCGATGTGTAGACGTTGTCTGCTAATTGCCCTCGTGATTCCTTCCTTATGCTTAATTCTGATCCGACCCCATCTGCCCCTCCCCCTGCTCCTTCCCCCTCCCTACAACCTATTTATACCACAATAATAGCCCCCCCTTTAAGTTTTAGGGTCGGGGCCCCCAACCCAAGCTATAATGGTTTCTTGGGGACCCCTCCACCATACATAGTTGGGGTTAGGTGGGAGGCCCCTAAATGCCCCCCACCCCGGGCTATAATTGTTCTTAGAGGTGGGTGGGAGATATAGTTCCAGAAAAAAAATGAGCCCCCCACCCAGCCTGGGCGAATAGTAGGGGCCCCCCACTCGGCCCCTTTGGCAGGGGGATATATAGGGTGGGAGGAATAATATAAAAGGAGGCCTTGGGTTGGTTGGGAGATTCAAGTTTGAGCGGCCTACCTTGAGCTAGTTGGTGTTAACTACTTCCTTTAGGTCTAGCTCGGGAGCAGAAGCAGAAGCAAGGGAGCCCCGGGACCCCCATTGATTGAAGTATACCCTAACCACTTGCATGTCTCGCGGTAGCTAGATCCTATGCTCTAACTGTTGGGGTGACTGTTCAAGCTGCACAGGGGGGCCCCATGAGAGGATTTGCCCTTCAGCCAGTCGATAGGGAATACCCCGCCCCATAGCATTTGTGTTCTCCGTTCGACGACCCTGAGACCTGATGAGTCCGCCACTCGAGCGCACCAAAGACAAAGGTAGTCGGTTGACCCCGTAGCAATTTCAGGAGCGTTGTGGCCTATTTACCACCTAGATAAACCCCCATCCAATCAAGATACCTGGCTAGTTTGGTTGAAGTTCCAGTACAAAGTTCTATCCAAATACACCACATACATGGGAGAGAAGCCCGCAGCATACCTTCTTTGCTCAGTCTGTATCCAGGTGACCCGAGGATGGAGGGGCCTCGAACCTGTAGTTGTTTCCCTAGTCTATATAGCAGTGTTTCATCCCTGTGTTCCAGCCCCACATCTAGTAGTGGAGTGGGGAGCATCAAAAGTGATTTATCTAGTTAAAGAACTAGTTTCCATTCGGAACCAGGACCCAGGAGCATATCTAGATGCAGGGACAGGGCATAGGCAGGGATAGAGGTAGTAGGAATAGATAAAGGTGGCCTTCATTTTTGCATAGTTTCATATCCAATTCTAGAGCTAAAGGAAGCAATAGCAGGGGCACTCCCATGAGGGGTATGGACAATGGCCGAAGCAGCAGTAGTTTTTGGGTAGCGATCTGAGGCGGCAGAGGCATAAGCTATAGTGATGGAGGGGGCAGATATATTGAATCAGGATAGGAACCTAGAAGTTGACCTCATTTACTCAGCAGTGGAGGTGGAGGCAGGAGCAATGGGAAATGGCGGGGGGAACAGCACCACAACCAATAGCTGTGAGGGCAGAGGCTCCTCAAGCAACGGAGCCATATGAAACAGTGACTAAGGCTATGGGAGTGGGGCTCATAATAGGATAATGGATGGCATCGAGAGTAAAGGCCAAAGCATCAGAGGTGGAGGGAGAAGCATAGATAGTGGTTGGAGATTGAGTCATGGGTCTACCCAATCGAGTTCTAGTTCCCACTACGAAGATAGCGAAGGAATTATATAAAAGAGGGGGTCGACCGACCTCGTTTCTCTAAATTATTCAGTTAACCCAGTGCCAGTTACAGTTTGGGACTTAGTATATTGAGATCTAACTATTAGCTAGAGATCAAGTTGACCTAGTCGACCAGTTGACCGAGTTTATTTTATGTGAGCAGTTGATCCAAGATGAGTAGTTCCACCATCATGGGCAAGGGGAGCATCAGTAGCATCATATCTAGTTAGAGATGGAGATTCAGCAATATATAGAAAGGGCTTCTTCTATATTTTATTCTGATTCGATTGATCCAGTCCAGAAGTTGATGGAGCTATTGATGGTTGAACAGTCAAAGATATGCCAAGGGAACACACCTACTTATGCCACGGAGACAATCCACCCACTCTGGGAACCCTCGGAAGAGAGGTCTGGGGAACCATGTGGGCGGGCTAGGCAGGGATGGGATGCTGCATTGATGGAGGGATTCATGCTGGGGGAGCGCACTAGCGATGTGATGGCAGGTGAAACATATTGGGATGATCCAAGCTGGGCAAAGGCAAGCTCCTAAACACCACAACCCCCAACCGCACTCCTTGTGATTACAAGTTACAAGTATTGGATTTCGTAGACTGGAGTTACAGAGGAAGGTTGTAGAAGATAAGGATTTTAGATCTCTAAAGAAAAGCATTACCCGGACAAGCATTCTAGTGCTAGTGTCCTCTAAGGTTACAGACATAGAAATCATTGTGACAATGACAATCAGCACTGAAGAAGTCCCAACATCTTGAAAATACCCTACCTTGGACAAGGGCACTAGTGCCAGTGTCCTGCGCATCTTCTGTGATAGAAACGGACAGACAATGATCATAAGTGTTGAGAGAAGTCCTGAATTCCCTGAAGAAAACACCACATTGGACTAGGGCGTGAGTGTCAGTGTCCCTAAATATTTCATATCATTAACTTCAAAAAATGTGAGTAACTAATCCTTGTCTACTGTCTTGGTCTACGATCATTTGTCGTAATTTATCCATTTGCTTCTGATTTTGCATAATTAGGGTTTTGAGCATATTTGGGCATTGAAGTAATACATTAATTGATATTTTTTGAGTTTCCATGATGTTACGAGTGACACCCAACCTGTAGGTGAATCCTCTTGCAAAAGGTCTGATTCAACTCGGTTGAAATGTACTTGAATGTTTGTAGTAAAAGGAGGATTTAACCCACACATCCATTGAAATTGAAAACCCCTCCTTTTTACTCCTAAACAAACCCTTTGCTAGATTCTATGGAAATTTTTCTTGGATCCAGCAACTTACTATGAAACCCTTCCTTTTAGATCTCAGCTCTATCCTAATTATGGGCATCTGCAAAGGAAATGCCCTCGCTTCACTAAGGCATCAGCTGCAACTAATGCTTCTTCCAACTCTAGTCCTAAGAATGATAAAGGGAAGGCTCCTTTTGTTGTTGGGGTTGCAGACAAGGAGGGATTTACTCTAGTTAAGCCACGTAATAGGGGAAGAGGTCTTAAGAGAACCCTCAAGGATAGAGAAATTAATGGGGTCTTTAATCAGTTTGATGCTTTGGAGGACTTAGTTCATGAGGAGGGAATTCTAGTGGAGATACCTTTTGGGGTTGGGTCTTTGGGGGTAGCCTTGTTCGAGGAAAAAGAAAATGATACTGTAAATTTTCCTCTGGTGGGTATGCAGGATGGTCAATTGGCTATGGAGTTATCCTCCTGGTTACCGATTGTTTTAGAATCAAATGAGGCTTTAGTTATGAAAGATGTGGGTGCTCTAGCTGATCTAACTCCTTCACAGGTGAAGGAGGCTTTGGATGTAGGTGTTACATTGTAAAATGTCCCCCTAGGACTTTTACCTCCTAAGTTTAGTTCCCAGGTCCTTTAGATTTAATCATGCATGTTCATTTTAACTCCCGATGCAAAATCCCTGGAAACCCATGTCAAATGGGGCTAAGGGGACATTGTTGAACTTGATTTTGCTTGAAAATGGGGCCTAGGGCTTGGGCACTCATGGCCTAGCCCTGCCTTATTTGGTTGGGACCTAAATTTTAAATGTTGGTTATGTGATCGTTAAAAGGTTTCATTACCAACATCGTAAGTTTGAATTATGAAATCTATAGCGAGAATGCATATATAAGCATGTTTAGGGTTTCATTTGCAAACTAGAAGCTGATTATTTACTTTTGGTGAACTTATGATTTTAGAGAATTCAAATCATTCATTGTTGCAGAGCATACTTGTCTTGTTATTGTGTTTGTTATGCGGATTTGGCTTCATCTTCTCATGTGTTGAAGTATTTTCATCTACATGCGAGCTACACCTCTGAGGTTATATCTATTTGTGTTAAATCAATCATTTATCAATTTGTTTTTTCGTCTATCTCGTAGGGATACACAATCTTTATGCCATTCTGGGGCTTGACTGAGGCAAGCTCCTAAACACCACAACCCCCAACCCCATTCCTTATGATTGCAGCTAACAAGTGTCATATTTTTTGGAGTGGAGTTGCAAGAGGCTATGACAGAGTGTGGAGATACTGTATCAGAAGGAAAAAGCAATGCCTGGGCTTAGGCACCTGCCTTGAAGCCCTCCAAATTTGCAAACCTAAAAACCTCTGCGACAGTGGTGAAGAGTAGCGAACATTTTCTAGAAATCCTTGAAGAAGTCGCCACCTTGGGCTTGGGCACCTACTCTTTAGACCCCAACTTTTCCAAATCTTGAATATCAAAACCTAATATGTATCTACTCTGAATATTACATCTCTATGTGCGAGCATTTGTTGGGATTCATCCATTTATTTATGATTTTACATAATTAGGGTTTTAAGCATAATTGACCATTAAATTAATACATTAATCAACAATTTCTTAATTTCCCTATCATTACAAGTGACAACCAACCTGTAGGTGAATCCTCTTGCAAAATTTGTGATTCAACTTAGTTAAATGTCCTTGAATGTTAGTGGTGAAAGGAGGATATAATCAAACAATCAATCAATCCCATCTTCCCTCTTTTCTTACTAAACATTTTGGTGAACCTGTGTTTTCTGAGCATTGCATCTTGTTGACTATTATACATTAGATTTGCATTCATACATATTGTTTTACATCATTTTACATCTATAGATCTTGAAAATTTTTGAAAAAAAAAATCATTCTAAGGCTCGCATTAGGTCATAATTTGCATTAATTTCATTACATTTCATCAAATCTCTAATTTTTACATCAAATATGATATAAATTATATAAATTCATAATACTACAATCTTTGCATTGCATTTTCATGTTAAAATTGCCAGGGTTTGATTGAAATTTTGTAATTTTCTCATAACCTAGTGATTTCAAAAACTAGGGTTTGTACCTAAAATCTTGTTTCAAATTTTACTACTCGTATTAGGCACTCATTCAAATCTAATTTTGTTTGTAGTGTTGCATTCTTCTGTGTTTTTGCATTCATATCTCAAAAATTTGCACTTACATTTAGCTAATTTCAACAAAAACTAGCATTTTCACTCAATCATCGTTAAAATTACACTTGCATTGAGCATTGTAGGACTTTAAATTTATTTTCAGATCTGAGCTGAGTTTTTTTGCATAAGCCTCCTCTTAATAATAGTGTAGGAAATTGTTCTTCTACCTTATCTTCCTTATAGGATTTATGGGTCTAATAAATTCAATTTCCCATTTGTGAAAAGGTGTTTGTACTAATATAGGAAATGGTGGCATATCATCTAATGTGGTGGGACTTCCTATCCTCTAAGACACATCACCCATCCTCACATATTAACTTGTCATCCTTGAACAATGTGGGCCACCATAATCCTGCCAACATCACTTTATTGTTCTTCACTCATTGGAGTTATGCCCTTCTAATATCCCCTCACGGGCATATCTTAAGATGTTTTCCCATTCATGTTGAAGCACTACTCTCCTTATAATATCACCTCTTCCTATAATATGTAATTCTCCTTCAATTAAGATGTATGATAGTGACCACTGCAATAGTTTATTCCTTTCATTTTTGGAGATGATCTCTAGGAATTGGCCTATGGATAGTAACTGTGCTACTTCAGTGAGCTCCTCTAGTACTACATTTACTCTAAATAAATTTAAGCTACTCAATTCATCATCAAACTTCTAAAAGAGTAACACCATCTACAAATTTTACCTGTATCACTAGCGTATTCATCAAGTATTTTAATTGCTTGTGGTTGGTAAAGAAATTTTTTAGTGCATAAACCTTTGTTAGAGCTTTTGTTGTTGCATAATTCATTAAGAAACACTAGAGTTGGAGCCTTTGTTATCTAATTTTTAAGTGTATCAAATTCCTCCTAGAGTTGTTCTATCCATTGAAATGTTTTATAGTTTTCTGACTATTCAAGAGGTGGTAGATTCAAAATTATTTCTACCTTCAATGGGTCTACCATCAAGCCTTGCCTACATATAACGTGACCATGAAATGTTCTAAATGGTATCACAAATAAACATTTCTTAAGATTGGATGAGATTTAAAAGCTTTTGTATCTTTCTAGCATCGTGTGGAGTACTTGTACGTGATCTTTAATCAGTCTGTACTAAATACTACAAGTGCATTTTTCAAGCCAAATGGCATCACCTTGTACATAAAAGACCTCCATTTGGTTACAAATGTTGTTTTAGGTTGATCTTCTTCTTGAAGCCATTGGTGAACGATTAGAGTTCCCTACTAGCTATAAAACTAAGACTTCCTCTGTGAACAAACTACGGAAGGGATCATGGATGCAAGCCTTATTTAAATCCCTAAAGTCAATGCAAATCCTCATCTCGCTTTTTTCTTATATTGCACAACCATAGGGCCAATCCTTTAGCATCTCCTATCGACTTGATTATATCAGTTGCCAACATATCATCCAAGTTTGCTTTGACTCTTGTCTTCATGTTAGGGTTTAATATATATGTTCTTTTCCTCTTTGGTTTTGTACCTTCTTTTAATTGAATTTTCATCATTCTAGATCCCTCCTTAATGCCTCTATGATTAGTTAATGCGTGGGGAAATATTTCTTCATATTTCTATCAATATTTCCAAAATTTGCATGACTTGTCTCTCTTCAATTGCTACCTTGAGTATTTTCACATACTAAAGGAAAAACAAGATTTCATTCACAGAGGCTTGAAGGATACCAAAGGTACTTAAGGTTAAACTTTCTCTTGATGCCAAGGTTGATGATTCTATTTATTATGAGGATGTTTGATGCGGAAGATTTAGTTGAAATCTCTCCTCTTGCTAAGTTCGATAAATGTAATAAGTGCAAATGTGATCATGGGGATTCAATAGGCCCTGTGTAATTTTCCCTACCACCTTGTTGTTTTCAATATTGGATGATGCTCTTGTGATTTCTATGATGGTAGGGTCATCATCCAATGGTGGAAAATCCACCAGTAGTGTGATATGTTGTCCAAGGGATCTCTTGAGGTGAGACACATGGGCAAAATTATGAATCCTACTGTATTCTGGTAATTCCAGTTCTCAGATGCAACTTCACCAACTCTCCCCAAGATCTTGTAAGGGAAATCAAAGCGTTGTTTGAGATTTTAAATTCCACTAATTTTGATGGGGGTTTTCCTATAAGGTTTACAATCTTAGAGGAAGGTCATATCTCCCACTTTAAATGACCTCTGTATGCAGTTTTGATTTATATATATTTTTTGTTGATTCTGAGATTGTTGGAGGTGTTCTTTGAGTGATCTCAATATGTCATAATTATACCTCACTAAGTCACTATCTATTGACACCAGGATATCTATGAATATTGAATAAGTAAAGGTTAATGCATCATAACCATAAAATACAATGGATAGAGACATAGTGATGGACATGTGGTGGGTAGTGTTGTATCATAGTTTCTCAAGTAGCCTTCAACCTAATTATTCACTATTTCTACTTGTCCATCTATTTGTGGATGTTAGCTTGTGGAAAGAATGAGTTTTATCTCGGCCAAATAAAATAATTCTTACAAAAAGGATCTAAACAATCTACTATCTTTATCACTAATGATATTTTTATGTAATCCATTGGCCTAAACACTTCTCTGAATAAGAAATCTACTACCTAATGTGCTTTGAAATATGAAGGAATGAAAAAGAAGTGTGCATACATAGTTAGCCCCTCCATAAAGTGATTGAGAACATCCTTCTTTAGGCCCTTCCATGAAAACCTTTCCCTAATTTTCCTATAGGTCTTGTATAATCTTATGTGATTTTCTAAAGATGCATCATGGAAAACCCTTAAAATCTTCTCCTTCATTCAGGATTCAAGAACTAGGAAGATTCTATTTGTATAGAGAATGAGATCATATGCTACTACAAATAAATCTTGTCTCACATCCCCATCTAAGAGATCAGTAGAAAATGTATATTTAACTTGTTCTGCCATAATAGAGATCTTCCAATTAGTAGAACTAGTAGTAGAAATAGAGTAGGCTTCCTAGAAAGAGCATGAGCAAAGTTATGTGTTTTTTTTCCTTTCATGTACAATGTGGTTTAGGAAAGGGCAATGCTATGGGGTCTTAGGACAACTTTGAAATAGAATTGGAAGCATCTCAGAGTGGAGAGAGATTATGAGATCATTATTAATTATACGAAGAAGGAAAGTTACATCTCATGTATGTTGTATACTCTTCTTTTAGAGGCTAAGGAACTAGTGAAAAGATTTTAAGATATCTCTTTTGATCATATTAGAAGAGAAGAAAGGGGAACTCAATAGTAGATTTGGTAGCCAATCAAGGAGTAAATTAGAGGATAACCCATGGTAAGTCTCATAAGACCTAGAAGGAAAAGTTTCCAAATAAGACCCTTGGACTTGTTAAGGAGTAAAAAGTGTCCACATGTCTTTTTACCTCCTTGTTTGGCTCCTAGGTCCCTTAATTGCATTATATCTTCAAAACATTTCTCCCGATGCAGAATTGCCCGACACCAAGATGGAATTTGAATGTGGGCCACTTGATTTAGCTTATGCTAGACATAAACAGGACTAAAGGACCTGGGTGGTACTGCCCAAGTCCCTCCCTTTAGGTTGGATCAAATTCTAATTTACTGGTGTGAGCCTTGGGCATAATTTAATAAAAACCACCTGAAATAACATAAAATAAAATATTAAAATAAAATATATTTATATATATATATATATATATATATTCTATACATTTAGTTCTCCTCAATTTTTTTCCAGCTTCTTATGTTAAATTGAAGACCAAATTCCTTGTAGTAAACTCAATAAACTAACATTGGGGGTGATTTTGTTGAAAAATTATTGCTCAAACCAAGAGCTGATGTTAAAGAGTTACGCCTAGTATGTAATATAAGGAACCCTAAAGTCAATAATATCATACAGACGAACACTCATTTTCATTTTTTATTTATGCCTGCAAAAATATCATACATGATGTCCCTCCATTGATGCATTAAATACTGCTCCTTCAATGCGCTGCTCTTTATTTTCTTGACTTTTGTATTCAATTTTTTATCCCTTTTTTTTGCACTCTTATTATTTTTTATTGCTTCTTGTAGAGTAACGATCTTCTTGATATTTTTGTCCAAGAAAGATAAGGGGTTGAGCACCACAAAGGGTTTTCAATGTTTAGTTAGACTTCCCTTTTGCTCAAAAGGAATGGGGAAGGTCTACATGCAAGCTTCTATTAGGTATTTTAGGTTTGAGTACTTACTTTTTTAAAACTCAACATTTTGGTTCACTAAGACTGGGATTAGTATAAAGCTAAGAGCTTGGCTTCAATTTAAACTTATTGGTAAATTTCAAGAGGAATGATTGGCGATAAAGATGATCATAAAGAATCTTAAAGGGTCAACCTATATCTAAGCAACCTTAGACTCCTTAGATAAAAATCAAAAAGAGCATGTCACTCACTAATGCATGGTGGAACAAAATGAAGAATGCAAATTTTGTTTTTTCTTTATTCAAATTTTGTACTTTTTTATAGATTTTTTGGATTTTGACATTTTATGATTTTATGGAGTTTCTAGATACTTAAGTCTTCATCTTCCATTGTGCATAAGAGGTAAGCATCATTTTTTACATCTTCCTTAACTGCGTGTGGACTTATATAATTTGGTCTAAACTTCACTTGGAAGTATTTGCAAGGACACACAAAGACTTGGTATAAAAATGTCTTTGAACTTGATGAGAAGTTTTGTGCACTCATATATTTCATTGTTTGATAATTTGCCCCTAGCCTTGTCATTTTTTGTTCTTGTAAAGTTTCATCAGTTTTGAAATTTTGTGGGGCAATTTGAATTGATGATGACATTTAATCATCTTCTATTCACATTTTCCATATGTGGGGTTGGTCATATTGCCACACGATTCTCTTTACCTGCATGTGGACTTTACTATTCCATGGATTTCATATTTCACCAACCATATGTATGCCTTGGCTATGGCGACCACCAAGGGTTGCACATCGGCACCCCACCTAGTCGGCACCAAGTTGAAGTAAACAAAGTGAGGCAAAGTTGTGGAAGTTTGGATGCTTAATAATCATATACCAATGCATCAAGAGATTTGTCCATGTCACCAATATTATATTTTTTATCTTTATTTCCATTTCTTAACACAAACTAACTTCGTGTTGTCATAAATATATACCTTTCAAACAAGAGCAAGCATGCCTTTATATATAATTCCAATAATTTTTTATTCTAATGTGTAGGAACAAAAAAAAAACAAGAAAAAAACTCATTGGAGGCTCATTTGGCAGAAGCAAAGGAAATTGGGGATCACATTCCAAATAAAATTTAAGTTGTTACAAAACATGTTTTCAATTGATTATAAACAAATATGTAAAACAAGCATTTCATATGTATTTCGAAACTATATTTCAAAATTTTAAATTAAATAGCACTTTGGGACATTTGTTTCTTACAATTATTAAAATAATATAACAAATAAAAGTAATACTATAAAAATAATATTCTATACACCAAAAAAAATAAAAAATTAATGCACGTATTTTAAATATTACTTTATAAAATAAAAATAATGTATCTTCTATGCACAAATTGAATTATACTATGTAACATTGTAATTGCATATAATATTCTATTGGCCTAACCCTTGCACCTTCAATTGGTTGAGTCAAACAATTTTCTTATGACAATTATCCATTCAAAGGTGCCCTTAAAATACTATGACATATCTTAGTATAAGTAAAATTATATATAAACCAAATATAAAATTTGACAGTTTGTCCAAAATCTGTCCTTTCATGTGATAAATCTTTTTAAAATGTTGATTGTAATTTACAGAAAAAATACCTTAATAGAACCATACGACCATAAAAATTTAAGCCTTGGGCCTAACAATTGCACCTCCTTTGGTTGCAAGTGCTAGTAATACTATTATTGATATATGGTTAGGACTAAGAAGTAGGATTTCATGTACTCTGTCATTTCTTTTTTAAGGGATTACTCCAACTGTGGTGAGTTTCTATTTTAATATTGGAAAAAATCTAATTTGAGAGTGCTTCTGGATTCAACTATGTATGTTTTTGTTTCAACGTTTTGAATCATACTCAATGATCCGTCATCAGGAAGAGGAGAGTTGAAGATTAGATGGTAGAATTGAGCTTTATAAAGCAGTTAGAGTAAGAAATGAATGAAAAATGAAGGGCATGAGGTGAGGAGAGAAAAATAAAAATAAAACAAGAGAGGAGAGAGGAGAAAGATATGAGAAAATTAGTGATAAAACCACGGCATTGGAGCAACCATACAAACACACAAACCAACAAAAGCTAAAATTTTAAAATTACTAATACTAATACAAGTACAAATATATAAATACATACAGAAGCACATGTAAATGCATATAAGAAAATATTTAATTTAAACCTATAAATACATATATCCCCACACCCCAAGTATAATATACTATATTAAAAAGACAAATAAATGGAAAAAATACAAACAACTAAATAAAACAAACCTTTAGTAGGCATGAGTTTTCCACAATCCATGAATTAAGTATAGAGAGTGCTTCTGGATTAAAATGTGTATGCTTTTGCAAAACAAACCTTTGTAAAACAATTAAAGTCAAGACCTAAATATACATAAAATAATAAGGGAAGAGGAAAAAAGGCGCAAACACATTTATATACATGAACAACCAAATGTATAAAATTTGCAAACAAGTGAAAGAAGCAAACAAGAAAACAAAAAGATAAGACCCCTATCTACTGCATTAGGCAAAACCAAACCTATAAAAAGGAGAACGCCACGACTAAGAATGAAAATTTTAATCCGGCATAAACAAAAAATGCCCACACACATATTAACCTAGACATAACAACAAAAATAAATCAGATGATATATAATACAAATAGAAAAATAAACAAATACACAACAAAAATGTATGTAGATATATGATACAATATTAATTATATTATATGTATAAATATATTGTATAGAAAACCAAAACAAATAAAAATATACAAGTGTAGGTATATATATATAAATTTATGTATGAAGTGTATACAAATACCTATACCTATATATAAATGTAAGTAACGGTGTGTATATATATATGTGTGGAGGTTAGGGTTAGGTTTTGTGCGTGATGAGCGAGTGAAGAAGAGGAAGGAGGTGAGGGTGGCAAAGGGAAGGTTAGGGTTAGGTTTTGATGGCAGAGGGAAAAGCTATCGTTGCAAGCTTGACGTTATACCTATTGCAGGGCCAAACATTTTTACAAGCAGCGGAGTGCGGTGGATATGTCAGTGTTTCGAAAGTGTTACGCCATCATCTGCAACAAACAGAATGGCCGCGAATGTCGTAGCAGAAATGGAGGCTGCAGATCGATGGCGTTACGCTTTTGAAACAGGACATATCCACGGCCCCACGCTGCTCCTATTCCTTCGTTGCCCTTTAATGAGAGCAATGCCTTCAACAAATGACCTTCACGCTCATGCGGTGGAATATGTCTCAATCTCAAATTGATGCGTCCAACACTTCAATCTTGTTAAATCAGGTTTTGTTTTGTCAGAAAATTTGCTTAAATTTCTATATTTTAAGACTAGCTGAAAATGTGGTCACTTGCACTAAATTTTCTGACCCTCCATGGAAGGTATGTTGGAGAGGTGGGTTCTTTGCCTTTTTTCGTTTTTGTATATGCATCACACACCCACATTACAACAATGTTCCTATCTAGTATGTTTTACTGTGACTGAATCAGATTTTCAGTTGTTAATATTGATAGCAAACTTGGATGAACCTCTGGAGATCCCTGTGTTGTATGATTAGGTTATGTTGTTGGTCTCTATCACAGGTGATATTTGGATCATGAAAGGTGAAGGTATTCAATTTAGACACCAATGCATGCAACATGTATTAACACAGTGCTTGTTTTGTATGTAGTCCAGGACTGCAGGAATTTTGGTGGACTTCTTAGAGCCATTTTCTGTATATGACAATGTCAGATGGGTGTTATTATCACCCACATTTTATAAATAGCCAATTACGTAATTGTAACTGTTAAAGTTTTAATCATCTAGCACATTCCTACAAAGGTTCAAAAATTTATCCTGGCAAATATTGGTATCATATCAAACATTGTAGTTCTGTCTACTGTTTGCTTTGCAGCTGTGTTTGTGTTTTCTTTTGTTTGTTTTCTGAGACAATGGTTGACACAGTTAGTGGGTTTGTGTTTGAGCCCTAAGTTGGTTGGATCCCTTTCTGGAGAATTTAGCCCCAACCTTTGGACTTGGGTGTCATTATAAGCACGCGTTAGCATTTGAGCCCTAAGCCTACATGTTTTGGTAATCTTTGTCCCAAATCAATAGTCCAATCAGTAAACATTATGTATAAACTTCCTCTAGATTTAAAATTTTAGTAAAAGTTCTTAGCCAATTTGTTGCAAGTTTGCATGGATTCATTGGAATTTTTTAATCATTGTTATCTTATCTATGTAATATATGTTTTGATGATTTTCCAACTAATGAAAAATATGTCTAATATGGGATTTTATATAATCCTCTTTGGATTTAATCCAATTGTAAATTGTACTCAATATTTAGGAACCAGTTACCTTTACAATTGCTTACAATTGTTTCCTTTTGACATTGCTGGTGATTAATCTCACTTGAGTTGCCTTTGTTGACTAGCATAACATTTTTTTGTGTGTGTATTTTGATATAGAAATTTTTGTGGGTATGATAGGTTAGGTTGGAACAAAAGAATGTATGGTGCTAAGCATTTTATCTATTTGCAAGAACTAAAGTGTCTTATCTGAAAATATTCAACATTGTGGTTTGTGCATTTGGATGGATAATCTAGATACTATCTTAGACCTATGTAAATATAGGTCTAAAATGGTAGAAAGGAGAGAAAAAGTCTCCTCGTGAGATTTTGAAGCAATAAAATGTAAAAAGTAAGTTCTATGACAACATCAAGACAATGGTTGCTTCATTTCACTTCACTTCACAGGCTCTTTCATTCCTCGTCTATCCAAATTGCCAAGGCTGACATATTTCTTTAGTTTTGGTGAAGTAAGATTTCTTTATGCTTTTGGATTGGATTTTGAAGAGTTAGTATCTATCACTACTTTATTAGATCAACTTGGTGACACGAGGTACACATGTTGACCTTTTGATCTTGTGCATGTTGTAGCATAGAAAATACCCTATAATTTACAAGTGTATCTTTTTATTGAACCTTTTCTTGTTTGTAATTTGTAAGATTTTCATTTGGTGAATAAAATGAAAGCCAATGATACCATTCATTATTTCTCATATTTTTAGACTTCAAATCATAAATTATTAGTAGAAACCCAAATTCATGGAAATGCAATCAAGACTTCAATGAAACCATAGCCAACCCCCACTCAATCACACCCTCCTAGGCCTCTAGAAACCATTTCCCCAAATGACACAAACACTTGACACCATTAAAACACAATGGTCACACATCACATTCACTTTCCAATGCACATCATAAACCAAGATCTCACAAATGCAACATATGGTCTGATGCACTAATAATGGGTCTTAAAGAATGCAACATTAATTCCAATCATGGTCAATCATCCAACAAACATAAAGTGAATCTATCTCAACAATGCAGAACAATATTATTCTAACTACTAGTAGCAATTACTAATATGATCAAATGATATAAGTGTCCATGAGTATCAATATTTTAACTAATAATTCTCAAGACTTATTTTAATTTCATTTAATTAAAATAATTGCAAACAACATGCAAATGAATACAAATTAAACACAACAATTATTTACACTATTTACACTTATGTAGATTTCATTTATAATCTAAACAATTTTATAAATACTATTAAATATAACTATATAAACAAGGCTAAAAGCCTATAATATTAGAATGCTATAAATATCTTACACTAGTTAGAATCACAAGATACAAAACCCGAAGCTACAATGAAAGAACTTTGTTCTAAGTTTAGCTTGAGAGGAAAGAAATATAGAAAAACAAAACATTCCTATAGATCTAATATCTTCATCAAATCTACCACACTTTTAACCACATGAATATGATAGGATTAGCACAAAATGAATTTGTTGAGAAGCCTTTAGAAGCTACCAACAATGCAAAATGTGAAAGCATAGACAGGGCACATAGACTGATTGGTAGAATGCCTCAAAGAGAGTCATGTGATGGAAAGAAATGATCATAGGATATGCACAAAATGAATTTGTTGAAAAATCTCAAAAGAACCTAGTTTGAAAATATAGAGTTATTGGTTGCGCAACTAATTGTTTTAACAGAGACGAAATGGGTGAGAGGTAGACAGTCACAAAATATTCATATCTCAAAAATGACAAACTGGGTATGACTAATTTTCGGATATGATTTAGATATTCAGGTCATGCACCATATATAAAACAATTAGAAAAACTCAGTTCTTAAAATAAAGTTATGGCTAACGCAACAGATTGCTAAAACAGAGACGAAATGGGTGAGAGGTAGACAGTCAAAAAATATTCATATCTCAAAAATGAGAAACTGGGTATCAATAATTTTTTGATACGATTTAGGTATTCAAGTTGTACACCATATTTAAAACAATTAGAGAAACCCAGTTTGTAAAAATAAAGTCATGGCTAAAACAGTAGACTACTAAAACAGAGACGAAATGGGTGAGAGGTAGACAGTCAAAAAATATTCATATCTCAAAAATAAAAAATTGGGTATGGCTGATCTTTGGATATGATTTAGATATCCAGGTCATACACCATATCTCAAAAAATTAAAGAAACCCAGTTTGCAAAAATAAGGTTAGCGCTAACGCAATAGACCAGGTTCAGAAAATGTAGAAGAAAATTCACAAAATATTTCACTAAATCTAATGCAACAATAAATCAGTTTCATATCTCAGTCCATACTTGGAATATTGCTTCAATCACATCTTCACAAATTTCCTAGCTCGCATCCATTTTTCCCCAAGTCTGTTCTTCTGGAAACTATGGTTTATGGTGCCAAAAGAAAAATGAAAACTTCCTGAGAGAGAGAGAGAGAGAGAGATCCCCAAAACATAAAACATATCCTCCATTTGAAATGCACGCTCCTCCTCAAATTATGTCTTGAGATTTCAAAAATAAAGTTGAGCATGCATAACCACCCCCATAATTTCTTCTAGAAGATTCTCTTTTTTTTACTTTCTTACAATTTGCTATTTTTAACCAAACAATAATATTATTGTTTGTTGTAATGGGACCTTATGTCATCTCCGTTCAACAGTTTCCATTGGGATTAAGGCACGCTTAGACCTGTCAATTCAAGTGGAGTTGATGCCTCATACCTGCAACCTACAGCAACCAAAAAATGGTCGAACATATAGATGTATATATACTCATACAATCAAACACACCGTGAAAGGAAATCGCAGCATAGTAGGGTACTCACGCATGAGTAATGCGACACTGGTCCTCTCACAAACACACGTCAAACAAGTAACCACATCATGCATAATAATTAGTATCTGATTGACTAGATAAGAAACATCATTAGATAATCATGTGATGCACATAATAAGATTGATCAACATAATCAATTAAGTCCATAAAGTTGTCATAACATATTCATAACTTAAGTAAATATCAGTGTTGCAACAAAGATTATCAATAAAACATACTAACTGTCATATGAAACAACATGAGGATAATCAGGAATGTCACCAACATGAATGTAGTATCTACCAACATCATATAACATACAACATCAACTGTCTGACATACCCTAAATATTCCTATTATTTTACCTTCACTTTCATGCTCCTTAGCCAGACCACCTGCACATCCAAGGTGAGAATGGAGGGGCACTACACCCACCTTAAAGTGATCACTCCTGCTTTCCGATAGTAATCACATTTAAGGTAAGGTTGAAAACACATGAGGGAACAAGAGCTTTCGCAAAGCCCATGCCCCAAAGTGAGACATGCTTACAATTGCCGAATTATTCCCAACAATCACAATAGAAACACATCAATATCATTTGTTAAGAACCATTAATCAACAATATGCATGTATACGAATGATCATGGAGATCAAAACAAACTTCGGTTAGAGAATCTAAGCTAAAATAACAACCAAATCAATATAGAAATAAGGCAACATGTCTTTCAAACAAACTAAGGCTATACTTACGAATTCGGAACCGAGTATAGCCGTGAGGTTATACTTCAGTTATCTCATAACCGAGTGTAACTACAAGGTGAGACAAAAGCATTCCAAAGTGCATAGCAACATATTTAGAGTATTCCAAAGGTTTGTTACAACAATTTCACAACACAATACATGATCACATCATGACACAAAGTGATTCTACTAGTCAAATGTCAATAAAAAATTATCCCTCTCTTCATATATGGACTAGGTCCATTTTCTTGTTTTCTTGTTTTAGGGATGCACGATCCTTATTAGAAGTGTATATTTGTTGTCATCATCCGTTGACTAATAGAGCCACAAATACAACAAAAGAATGAAATCATGAAAAATGAGAGAGGAGACAAAAGTGACATAGGACCACAACGTGGAAGGATGCCCCCAAATCACCCTCCACAACATTATGCCCCCAAGGCACCACAAACAACAATTGCAACAAGAGAAGTGTACAAGAATAGAGAAACAAATAGAAGGAATGTCACAGCGTACGCGGTCCCCTTGTATCCTTCACCTTACAAGAGTATCAAGGGTCATCCAAGGAGACCTAAACAAACATTTAACACCACACATGAGAACACAACACAACAACATATATATACCAAAGAGGAGGCCAAACTTGCGAGCATCTTGGAGAGTTGCTCCATCAAATGTGGAGGAATGGGTGAGAAATTCATACCTGCATTCGCGTGGTGCTTGATTCACAAGATTTTGTATGTTTGAAATCTTTTGATGCCTGTGGGGAGGTGAATCATTACCTTTTTCGATAGACTTTGATGACTCGTGTATTGTTCTTTTTCTTTCTTTGTTTAAGCATTCTCCTACATGGATAACTTTTTCAGGGTTATCCTTCTCCATCAAGACGTCAACAATCTTTTTATTAAGTAAAGTACTGCGGTCAAGGAGATTAGAGGAGGATGATGATTTCGTCGGATCTTTGTTAGATGCCAAGGTATCATTTGATGAATAAGTGTTTCTCTCAAAATATGCTTCTACATTTAAACAATAGGAAAAACCACGATTGTAATGATAACGGGGCCAATTGTCATAAGCTCCCATGAATTCGGCTAATGTTTCATATGTTGAAAAAGTATCTAATGGGACATTTCCTAGTGGACAGTCTATGTCTATCATCTCAGGATATATTGAATTGATTGTTGGACTTGTTGATATTGTGTTAACATTAAGAGTAGGATGATGGTAAGCTTTGGTAGGCTTCAAAGGATAGTATCCAATACTAGCTGAAGAGCTATGTGTAACAACTTCTAAGGGTACTTTGATTCCTTGTTGTTTTATGCCACAACCATTACCTACGTAGTTACAATTTTTGTAAAGGATTTGAAATCCATGACCATAGAGAGACACCATCTCTTTATAAGAAGGCGAGGCCTCATATGTCTCATATTTTGTAGTGTAAATAAGAGTATTGTCTTTATTTGTTACTAAAGAGACTTTAGGTTCCTTAGTATTTCCAAATATTTTTTGGATGAGATCGAGGCAACTTTTGATGTTTCAGGGTTAGCAAGTTTATATTACCCCATAAAGCCATGAGTAAAATCTAATGAACCCCAATCGTCACCAAGAAGTGCATTCGATGGTGATTTAGAATCTTGCACAACATTATCTGTGGCAAGATGTATTTATGAATCAACTTTTAAGTTATCGAGAGGTTTCTAAATGATAGCTTATTTTTGCACCTCAGCTTGTAAAAAACTTTCCAGATTCAGGTCCACTTCAATGGTTTGAAGTTTATTTGCACAAATAAACTTTATTGATCAATGAAGGGTAGATGAAACTACCCCCATGGCATGAATCCATAGTCTACCAAGAATGATATTATATGAAAGCGCACTCAGCATGACATGGATAAGGGTAGATAATGTCATAGATCTAGCCTTTACGATTAAAGTTATGGTACCCAGTGATTGTCTACCAATGTTATCAAAGCCACGAATGTTAAGTTTATCTGATTTTATTAAAGATGTGTGAATCTTGATTTTATGTAGCAAATCAATGCCACGAACATTGAGACCCAATCCATTGTCAATCATAGTTCACTTTATCAACTTTTTATTTATTATGACAAGATTACAAGAGGATCATATTGGTTTTGAACTTCAATTGATGGTAATTCGTGTTGTTGAAACAAAATATCTATTTTTGTTGCATGCATATAGTCTAACAGAGTTGTTACATCATTTGGCTTAACAACAAGTGGTACAATCACCTTTCGTAAAGCTTCTTGGAGCATTATGTGGTATGAAAGAGATGTTTGTATGAGTTCCCATAGAGAGATCTTAGCGGGAGTAGCACAAAGCTGCTTAACAAGGTCATAATCTCAACCAACATTATGAGTAAGACAAGGTGGTTGAGGAAGCATAGGTTGAGAAGTTGGTAAAGTGATCGAAATGTTTGACTGTTGTTTACTTTGTTTATTATTTCATGTATTGTATGTGTGAGCAACCACATTGTAGTTGGGTTGTTGTGACACGTTTTGATACACTTTGATTTTGACTTGTTATATGCTTAGCGTAGTTATAAATGTAACGAAGAGGTCGAGAAGAATTCAGAAGATCTCTTATAGTGAGCACCGGTTTCATTTTTTCTTGAGGCACATGCGAGAACGCAGGTGGACAACTATTTTTGGTTTCACAGGGTGTTCTTGAGATCTTGGAACATAAATTGTGTTTACTAATCTTTGAAGGAACGGTGGTTTTGGAGTCGCAGTGGAATGTTCCATAGAGATAAATTCATAAAGGGCTTCATCTAGCATATCAGAATCATCACTACTAAATGACTCATCATATGCATGAAAGTTTTGTAAAAAGAGATCAAACATTGTGACATATTCTACTTTATCCAAGGCTTGAAATTCACAATGTCCAATAGTAAAAAGTATGAATTTTGGAATCAAGGATGTGAAATGATGCAAGATTACTATGAAAAATCAAATTTCATGAATGTTTGATGCAACTAATGCATGAGAATTTTTAAAACCCTAATGCAAAATTTTACAAAAATGCAAGCTTTTTGAACGCCTAAATATGTACCTTTTTCAAAATTATGCAAGATTTTCAAATGAATATTGATAAATATGTAATAAATCAATGCAAGATCTTATTTGAATAGTCAATAAGATGTAAATGCTTGAAGCTACTTGTTCACAAAAATGTTTAGTATGAAAAAGGATAATGACAATAACTAGAATATGAACTGGATCAAACTCTTTTCAATATAACATTCAAGGAAAAGGTTGAGCCAAATCACTACCAAATGAAGGAGAACTTAGCTACTAACCTTGAACTCCTATATATCCTGAAACTGTCTTCAAATCCTGAAACCTTGATCTGTATTTAGTCTTCCTATAGCTCTGTATTTTCTAAATCTCACTCCTGTAACCTGCACATAAGAAGATAAAAGAGGGTTTGGGGGTTATGGTGTTTAGGGGCTTGCCTCGGTCAAATCCCAGAATAGCATTCAAGCTTCCCAACACCATTTGATTAACAGAGAGTGCTTACCCTCATGGGGCATAGGATGAAAACAATGATAATGTGATGATTGAAATGATGAGAAACAAACAATGATATCACCTATGTGATGCGCCCTTAGAATGATGAAGATCCTTCAACTCCTAAGGAAGGATAGATGATAGCTTCATATCTGCAACAACACACAAATATGCTCTATAATCACAATGACTGCTCTTGATGCTCTTTACTTCAAATTTTCAAGTTAGCTATCTCCATCTAGGTTAATAATGAACTCAAAAACACACTTATATTTGCTCTCCCCCTTCCAATTGACAATTCAAACCAAAAGAGGCAACAAGGAGAAACCTCTAGAGAGGTGTAAGGCCGACATACATTTGAATTTGATCCAACCTAAAGGGAGGGACCTGGGCAGTACCACCTTGGTCCTTCAACCCTGTTTATGTCTAGGATAAGCAAAATCAAGTGGTCCACATTCGAATTCCATCTTGATGTCGGGCAATTCTGCATCGGGAGAAACATTTTGAATATATAATGCAATCAAGGGACCTAGGAGCCAAACAAGGAGGTAAAAAGACATGTGGGCACTTTTTACTCCCTAACAAGTCCAAGGGTCTTATTTGGAAACTTTTCATTCTAGGTCTTATGGGTCTTACCATGGGTTATCCTCTAATTTACTCCTTGATTGGCTACCAAATCTACTAATAAGTTCCCCTTTCTTTTCTTCTAATATGATCAAAAGAGATATCTTTAAAAAATTTCACTAGTTCCTTAGCCTCTAAAAGAAGAGTATCCAACATACATGAGATGTAACTTTGCTTCTTCATATAATTAATAATGATCTCATAATCTCCCTCCACTCTAAGATGCTTCCAATTCTATTTCATAGTTGTCCTGAGGCCCCACAGCATGGCCCTTTCCTAAACCACATTGTACATGAAAGGAAAAAAGAATATAACTTTGCTCATGCTCTTTCTAGGAAGCCTACTCTATTTCTACTTCTACTAGTTCTACTGATTAGAAGATCTCTATTATGGCAGAATAAGTTAAAAATGCATTTTCTACTGATCTCTTAGATGGGGATGTGAGACAAGATTGATTTGTAGTAGCATATGGTCTCATTCTCTATAAAAATAGAATCTTCCTAGTTCTTGAATCCTGAATGAAGGAGAAGATTTTAAGGGGTTTTCATGATGCATCGTTAGAAAAACACATAAGATTATACAAGATCTATAGGAAAATTAGGGAAAGGTTTTCATGGAAGGGCCTAAAGAAGGATGTTCTCAATCACTTTATGGAGGGGCTAACTATGTATGCACAATTCTTTTTCATTCCTTCATATTTCAAAGCACATTGGGTGGTAGATTTCCTATTCAGAGATGTTTAGGCCAATGGATTACATAAAAATATCGTTAGTGATAAAGATAGTAGATTTTTTAGATCCTTTTTGTAAGAATTATTTTATTTGGCTGGGATAAAACTCACTCTTTCCACAAGCTATCATCGACAAATAGATGGACAAGTAGAAATAGTGAATAATTAGGTTGAAGGCTACTTGAGAAACTATGATACAACACTACCCACCACATGTCCATCAGTATATCTCCATCCATTGTATTTTATGGTTATGATGCATTAACCTTCACTAATTCAATATTCATAGATATCCCGGTGTCAATAGATAGTGACTTAGTGAAGTATAATTATGACATATTGAGATCACTCAAAGAACACCTCCAACAAGTTCAGAATCAACAAAAAAATATATGCAAATCAAAACTGCATAGATAGGTCATTTAAAGTGGGAGATATGACCTTCCTCTAAGATTGCAAACCTTATATGCAAACCCCCATCAAAATTAGTGGAATTGAAAATCTCAAACAACGCTTCGATTTCCCTTACAAGATCTTGAGAAGAGCTGGTGAAGTTGCATCTGAGTTGAATTACTAGAATATAGTAGGATTCATAATTTTGTCCATGTGTCTCACCTCACGAGATCCCTTGGACAACATATCACACTACTGGTGGATTTTCCACCATTGGATGATGACCCTACCGTCATAGAAATCACAAGAGCATCATCCAATATTGAAAAGAGAGTAAACAATAAGGTGGTAGGGAAAATCACACAGGCCCTATTGAATCCCCATGATCACATTTGCACTTATTACATTTATCGAACTTAGCAAGGGAGAGGGATTTCAACTAAATCTTCCACATCAAACATCCTCATAATAAATAGAATCATCAACCTTGGCATAAAGAGAAAGTTTGACCTTAAGTACCTTTGCTATCATTCAAGCCTCTGTGCATGCAACTTGTTGTTCCTTCAGTATGTGAAAATACTCGAGGTAGCAATTGAAGAAAGACAAGTCATGCAAATTTTGGAAATATTGATAGAAATATGAAGAAATATTTCCCCACACATTTACTAATCTAGGATGATGAAAATTCAATTAAAAGAAGGTACAAAACCAAAGAGTAAAAGATCATATGTATTAAACCCTAACATGAAGACAAGAGTCAAAGCAAAGTTGGATGATATGTTGCAACTGATATAATCAAGTACATAGAAGATGCTAAATGGATTGGCCCTATGGTTGTGCAACATAAGAAAAAAGTGAGATGAGGATTTGCATTGACTTTAGGAACTAAATAAGGCTTGTATCCATGATTCCATAGATTTCTTAGTCTTATGGATGTCATTAAAAGCTTTCATTTTATTTCATTTCAATTGAAGGGCTCCTTCACCTTTCCATACACATGTCCCCATGTTCTCTCCATTAGTTTCTCTATAACCATTGCTTTATTTTCTCTTATATTGTCCTTAGTAATATTTGGGCATTATACTCATGGGATCAACCCTGCAATTATAGACTTGGCCCTTTCATATTCAAATTTTGGCAAACTTCTACCTATTCAATTACACAATATTCAATTTGCTAATGTATGAATCCCAACATTTAAAAAAAAACCAAAATATGAATCACCTAAGAAGGTTCGAAGTTTAAAATACACATTGGGTTATGACTTGCACGTGTGACACCATTCAAAAATTGATTTATATTCACTCCTTTGAGCCACCAAGTCTAGGGCCTAAGTGTGAGAATATTCACTATTTTTGTATCCTCATGCTTGGAGACATGTCAATAAATAAAAGTTGATTACATATAAATTCCCATTGTTTATAGCATAGACTGGAATTAGTTTTCAATTTAAAATATCATTAACACTTGTAAGGAGTGGGTTCATGTGCAAGTTGAAACACACACTGTGTATTTCAACCTGCAATTTTCTTCATCAACATTCTACTATGTAAAGTATTTGTTCTTTTAATGTACAAATCCTAACATTTTTAGAGATAAAAATATGAACAACAACAATGATAAGGGTGAAAGCAAGAAGATGAGTATAGATTTCGTGGAAGTGTTCCGCATATGGAAAATTTCATTTAGAACGAGAGCTCGAGCCTAAACGGGTGCCCATTTAGAAACGGGCACCCGTTATGAAATGGATGCTAGTAAATGGAATGGGTACGTACCCATTTGAAAACAGGTACTCATTTTTGAAAAGTATATATATTTTTTTAAAAATAGGCATGTGGCTTCATTTTAACAGCCATAGGCCGTGAAACAGTAGGAGAGGAGATACCAAGAATGGGTACCCACATCACCTGACCCCACCGCCTACCTCCAAAACCTCCTCACCTCCTCTAGATCGGCTATCAGCTATCCCAAGTTGGTTGCCCATAATTTTCTATTGTTTTTCATTGTTTTTTGTTTTGTTTTTGTTGCTTTTTATTATTTTTCACAATCTTAAATTATAAATGTTAAACCCTAAACTAAAAACACTAAACCCTAATTCATAAACTGTAAACCCTAATTCATAAACACTAAACCCTATTTCATAAACTACCTAGGTCTTATAGAACTTCTAGGGTTTCTTTTATATAAGCTTAACAATAAATCTTTAGCAATGATATTTCAAAATCATTTGAAATTTCTATATAGACCTCAAGAACTACTTATACACTATAGCCATGTTCTTAGTCTTCATGGATTTCAATGTTCATGATGAGTCACATAGTCCTAAAACCATTTATAAAACTCTTTTCATGAGGGCTTAGAACATACAAACACCTTCTATATATTAAATTTGATGGACACTTGTATAAGAATATAAAATTTAGACAATTGTCATAGGTTAGTCCTATGGGTTAAAGAGTCAGGGAGCTATGAGAATGCCCATATTCATATGACATAAGGTATAATAGAAACTTATCAAGTTTTAAGGATTGTCGTACCTACCACTAAGAATGTCAAAGTTACCCTAGGAAAACAACTAACTCATATCACTTCATAACATTTTATCAAGTTTAAGGATTGTCATAACAACCACTAAGAATGTCAAATTTACCCTAGGAAAACAACTAACTCATGTCACTTGATAACCTAGAGGGTTGTTATCTAAGGTCAATTAGGATCACTTAACAAATGTCAAGACCCAAATCATCTAATAGGATTGTCATTAGGATGGGGAACAAAGAAGATAGTCATAACATGATAAGGTAGTTACCAAGGTCCTAACAAAGTTCATTGCACCATAATCTAAATCTTAACACTGCCTCAACATTTATATGACCTAGAAGGACTGCCACATCTAGCAAATCTAATCTCTTGTCCTTGCTATGGACTATTATGCATGATCATCCAAAGTGGTTGTCACTAGAAGAACAAGACCATAGGACTACCACAATAAGGATATAGTTGTGTTGCTCACAACAAGAGAGGACAATCATCCAAAACTAAGAAGAGAAGAAAATTAACAATTAAGAGACTATCATTAACGGTTGTCATGAGCATGTTAATGGACAATTAGTTTTCATATTAGTCATAACACTATCCTATTATTTACACAAAAGAAGATATAGCAATGAGAGGATAGTCATTGGAAAACCTATCTCAGTCCTAGAGTCAAGCACAGTCCCATCACACCACTAGATCTACCCCTTCCAAGGGACAAGCATTTCAACCATACAATCGAAAGAAAATGATATGTATCCTACAAACACAATCATTTGGTCATGTTGTAATCCTCTCTCCAAACTATGCAGGATCAGAATGGTGTTTGGATGACCTCCACTTGGTGTCTGGTAGGTGAAATCAGCAGGTGAGACTACTCCTTAGACAGTGCAAGACGACTGAACGGATCTCACCCATTTATTTTATTCCTTGTTTTTCTCACTCTTTCACCATTTCTTCACATGCGTTGTTCTCCTTCCAGCTATTTTTTTGGTGGGTACTCTCCTGAGGTGCCAAAATGGCTAGAAATGTTGTCTCGTGCCATAAAAAAATCACGCTAGAAAATTTTCTAAACTCGTCGGTTGTTCTCACGCCGGGGAAAATACCGTGTCAGAAAAATAAATATAGGGAATGTAATTTTTTGGTATGTGTTTTGGAACACAAAAGAGAGTGATATATTTTGCAAAGCTCCATTAAGAATATTTTGGGAATTTTGTACTGCAGTATTGTATTGGTACATTCTCCTTATTAAAAACTCCCTTAATATTATCACCTAAAATTTTGAATTTGGATTAGTTACTTTCCACCTACATTAAATGTTATCAATAACTATGTAATAGAACTAATAGCATTTAAAATCATTTTAGACGTGCAAATGATGATTAATTATCACCTTTGCAATTAGAAGTGTTTATGTTGACACTAGAGTTTGCAACACTCATAGCCTTATAGCAACTAAAAAGGTTTCACAAAACAAAGAGAACTAGAGACAACTAAAATCATTATCATAACTAAAACATAAATTAAAATAAAGTAAAAACATTAATATATCATCATCATGAATGGTCATGTCCTTTGTGAGAACTCCAATTCCTTTTGAGAGATGAGTATCACAATTCATTGAAGTCTTGATTGTATTTCCATGAATTTGGGTTTCTACTAATAATTTATGATTCGAAGTCTAAAAATATGAGAAATAATGAATTGTATCATTGGCTTTCATTTTATTCACCAAATGAAAATCTTACAAATTACAAACAAGAAAAGGTTCAATAAAAGATACACTTGCAAATTATAGGGTATTTTCTATGCTACAGCACGCACAAAACCAAAAGGTCAACATGTATACCTCGTGTCACCAAGTTGATCTAATAAAGTAGTGATAGATACTAACTCTTCGAAATCCAATCCAAAAGCAGAAAGAAATCTTGCTTCACCAAAACTAAAGAAATACGTCAGCCTTGGCAATTCAGATAAAGACAAGAGGAATGAAAGAGCCTCTAAAGTGAAGTGAAATGAAGCAACCATTGCCTTGAAGTTGTCATAGAACTTAGTTTTTACATTTTATTGCTTCACAATTTCCCGAGGAGACTTTTTCTCTCCTTTCTATCATTTTAGACCTATATTTACATGGGTCTAAGATAGTGTCTAGATTATCAATCCAAATGCACAAACCACAATGTTGAATATTTTCAGATAAGACACTCTAGTTCTTGCAAATAGATAAAATGCTTATCACCATACATTCTTGTGTTCCAACCTAACCTATTATACCTACAAAAATCTCTATATCAAAAAACACACAAAAAAAAAATGTTATGCTAGTCAACAAAGGCAACTCAAGTGAGATGAATCACGAGCAATATCAAAGGGAAACAATTGTAAGCAATTGTAAAGGTGACTGGTTCCTAAATATTGATACAATTTACACTTGGATTGAATCCAAAGGGGATTATATAAAATCAAATATTAGACATAATTTTCATTAGTTGGAAAATCATCAAAACATGTATTACGTAGATAATGTAACAATGATTAAAAAAAATCCAATCAATCCATGTGAGCTTCAACAAATTGGCTCAAAACTTTTACTGAAATTTTAAATTTAAAGGAAGTTTATACATAATGTTTACTGATTGGGCTATTGATTTGGGACAAAGATTACCAAAACAATCCCTATTTAGGGATGAAGAGACCCTAAACTTTCCCGTGGCCAGAACCCATATTGAAGTTGTAGGTTAAGATTCTTTAAGAACTGAATTGAGCATAGAGTGGTATGCCATCTACTTAATATTTTGAAAATGTAGGCTTAGGGCTCAAATGCTAACCCGTGCTTATAATGACACCCAAATCCAAAGGTTGGGGTTAAATTCTCCAGCAAGGGATCCAACCAACTTAGGGCTCAAACACAAACCCACTAACTGTGTCAACCATCGTCTCGGAAAACAAACAAAAGAAAACACAAACACAGCTGCAAAGCAAACAGTAGACAGAACTACAATGTTCTATATGATATCAATATTTGCCAGGATAAATTTTTGAACCTTGGTAGGAATGTGCTAGATGATTAAAACTTTAACAGTCACAATTACGTAATTGGCTATTTATAAAATATGGGTGATAATAACACCCATCTGACATTGTCATATACAGAAGATGGCTCTAAGAAGTCCACCAAAATTCCTGCAGTCCTAGACTACATACAAAACAAGCACCGTGTTAATACATGTTGCATGCATTGCAGTCAAAATTGAATACCTTCATCTTTCATGATCCAAATATTACCTGTGATAGAGAGACCAACAACATAACCAAATCATACAACACAGGGACCTCCAGAGGTTCATCCAAGTTGGCTATCAATATCAACTACTGAAAATCTGATTCAGTCACAGTAAAATATACTTGATAGGAACATTGTTGTAATGTGGGTGTGCGATGCATATACAAAAACGAGGAAAGGCAAAGAACCCACGTCTCCAACCTCCCTTCCATGGAGGGTCAGAAAATTTAGTGCAAGTGACCACATTTTTAGCTAGTCTTAAAATATAGAAATTTAAGCAAATTTTCTGACAAAACAAAACCTGATTTAACAAGATTGAAATGTCGGACGCATGAGTTTGAGATTGAGACATATTCCACCGCATGAGCGTGAAGGTCATTTGTTGAAGGCATTGCTCTCATTAAAGGGCAACGAAGGAATAGGAGCAGCGTGGGGCCGTGGATATGTTGTGTTTCAAAACCGTAACGCCATCGATCTGCAGCCTCCATTTCTGCTACGACATTCGCGGCCATTCTGTTTGTTGCAGATGATGGCGAAACACTTTCAAAACACTGACATATCCACCGCACTCCGCTGCTTGTAAAAATGTTTGGCCCTGCAATAGGTATAACATCAAGTTTGCAACGATAGCTTTTCCCTCTGCCATCAAAACCTAACCCTAATGCTACCGTCCCCTCCTTCCTCTTTTCCACTCGCTCATCACGCACAAAACCTAACCCTAACCTCCACATATATATATACACACGTGGACACACTTAATAAATTTGTATTTTTTTATTTGTTTTGGTTTTCTATGCGATATATGTATACATATAATATAATTAATATTGTATCATACATCTACATACATTTTTGTTGTGTATTTGTTTATTTTTCTGTTTGTTGTTTTCTTTTCTTTTTGTAGGGTGCACTCCTCTCACACACATATGTATATCTATATATATTTATGTATTGGTTCTTTATAGACTTAATACTTATATTAATAAATACTAGTATAGGTGTGTATTTTTAGTTTCTGCCAAAGACACTATAGGCGAGGCCTGTTCCTAACTAGGTATTAATAATTCTTGAGAACTAAATATATTTTTCTATTTAAAAAATATTTACCTATTGCTATTGTATAGATGCAAATATTTTAACAAAACATATTTGAAAAATTATTTTTATTCAATCTAATTGGCAGAAAACTTTCACCCGATAAGGGCAATTATTGCGGATCATCAACGTTTAAATTATAAAGTTTTGTATGAATACTGGAAATAATTTCATGCATTGCTTTCATTTTCTCAAAAATTGTGCAAATATAACATATGCGTTAAACTCCTTAGGCAACCATTCTTCATATTTTTTTATGTTCTTGATACCCAAACATGGCAGAATCTAAGGCCATGACTATTTTCAAATGAATTTGTTTTGTTTATAGGCTGCTATTCCACTTGAAGTTGTGCAAATATTGTTGGCAAAAAAGTCAGCGTCCCCCTTCGGGATTCGTGACATGGCTTAACCGCCTCCCGTTGGTCTTTATCTGGGATGGTAGCGGTTTCCTAAGAGGTGCGCCTTTTGGGAGAAACGGCCAGCTTAACTCCCTACAAGTGGTATCAGAGCCGGGTCACGGGTTCGAATCCCCTCGGGTAATGCTGAGGGGGGGATTGTTGGCAAAATAGTCAGCATCCCCCTTCGAGATTCGGCCAGATGCAATAAAGTTAGGTCTGAAACGAAAAAACCCATGGAGCTTGACCAAATAAGAGGAAAAAAGTATGCTCATATCTGTCATTACGTTATCGGGCTTCATGCCTATAATACTTATTTTTTCTTCTATTTTACTTAATGGAATTCTAATTCTAGCTATTCTTCCATGCATAGAAGGATTTTCCTTTCATGTTTCCTTTAGATTCTAATGGGATGAGAATATTATTTTTTGGCCTCTGCCTATGTTTCTACCAAACTTTGTATGTATCATATTGTTTTCTGGAAACACATTTCTTATTGGTGTTTATTCCATTTCTAAAGTTTTTTCTGGATGTTTTCTCTAGCTCTGAGATGAGCTAAAAGGAACTATTACCATTAACAAAACTGATAATATACACATCATTTTGTTTTATGGATATCTTTATATTTTTTTAATTTTCTCCGACACTCAATAGTAATTCAAGTTGGCTTTTTGCTATTCTTGTTGAATGCAAAAATCTAGTAAGCCAAGCTAGCAACTCTATTTGCAGAAATGGTCTATATTTTGAAGCTATTTTATCATTCTACTATTTCTTTTAGAGGCATTTTTAAAAAGATCGTGAAATTTCTATTAGTTAAATCTAAGCCAACTATTTTTTGACGTTTATTTAAAAATTTACCCTAACGTAACTATTGTTAATATGTCCATAAAATGTACAACCTTTTAAAATTTATTTAAAATTAGGTTTTTCTTTTACCCTAACCTATAATGCACAATCTAAATAGCTAATATTTTCACATTTACTTTAAACTTAAGTTTTACCCTAACCTGTAATGCACAAACTGAATAGCTAATTTATTCAAATTTCTTTTCGAGTTACATCTTTAAACCTAGTAACATAAATATGGTTGAATTATGAATAAAATGCAAAATTGAAACCACTATCTATTTCACATTTACTTTAAAATTTTACCCTAAGGCCCATATTTCTAAATTGCCAATAAAATGAACAAATTGTAGAGATGATATTTTAACATTTACCTTTAAATTTTTGTTCTAAATTTTTATCTTCCAAGTAAATATTATTAAATTATCCATAAAATGCAAAATCTAAACCACTATGTATTTCTCATTTACTTTAAAATTTTACCTTACTATAAATATTCCCAGATTTTCATCAATAAAATTTTACCCAAATATAAATATTTCAAAAATTTCAATAAAATACACAAACTAAATAGATAATCTTTTCACATTTACTTTTAATTATAATTTTAATCCCAAAAAATAAATTTAATTAAATTATTAACAAAATGCAGAACCTAAACCACTGTTTTTTTAATTATCTATAAAATGTACAACCTGAACATCTGATCTTTAAGCTTTACTTTAAAATTACAGTTTTATCCCTAACATAAAAACACGTTAAACTTTTTTCATATTTTCTTTTTCATCTTACCCTAACACAAATATTGTTAAATTAACCATAAAATGCACAATCTAAACATATTTATTTAAAAATTTTCAAAACTATAATTTGAGTCATTTTGTGAAAATTATGGTATTAAGGTGCAAAGAACAGTTCCTTATACTCTTCAACAAAATGGGGGGATGAACAAATGAATAGAACTATTTTAGAAATGGGGTTTGGTTGTTTCTTGTGCTGCATATATTGTGAATAGAATTCCCACTAAAGCCCTCCCAAATATCATCCCTGAAGAAGCTTGGAGTGGTAGAAAGCCCCACATTAGGTATTTTAAAGTATTTGGATGCATTGCTTGGGCACACGTTCCTGATGAAAAGAGGAAAAAGTTAGAACCAAAGAGTCATAAGTGTTTGTTTGTGGGTTATAGTGAAGAATCAAAGGCTTATAGGTTATATGATTTGACAACAAGAAAGGTCTTTGTTAGTAGAGATGTAAAGTTTGATGAGCTTTCGCAACTTATTCCCACTTCCTCTCACTCTACAATAGCAAATGTTTCTAATTTTTCAGATATTTTAGAAAGAAATGAAGCCAATATTGATAAGGATGAAGTGAGCACTACTGATGATGATAATACTATTGAAAATGAAACTACTAATGCTTGTAATCAGCCATTTTTTGCAGGTAGTGATGATGAAGAAGGTGACATTTCAGCTAGACAAAAGACAAGGAGTGTTGAAGAAATATATAGACAAGGCTCAAAGATCCAAGGAGGGAATGGTAGTGCTCTCATGGCCAAAGTATTACAAGTAAATGACCCAATCTCATATGAGCAAGCTAGATGAAAGGAAGAATGGGAGAAATCCATAAAAGAGGAATATGATGCATTGATAGAGAATAACACTTGGGAACTTGTACCCCGTCCCCAAGGTAAGAATGTTATTGGTTGCAAATGGGTTTACAAAACAAAATTTAAATCAGATGGTGCTATAGAAAAATTCAAGGCTAGATTGGTTGCTAAGGGGATCAATCAAAAAGAGGGTGTTGATTATGAAGAAACATTTTCTCCTGTCATTAAAGTGAATATAGTTAGAATTATTCTTTCTTTGGCTACAATTCTTGGGTGACATATTCATCAAATGGATGTCAAAAAAACTTTCTCAAATGGAGATTTATATGAAGAAATATATATGGATCAACCACCAGGTTTTGTAGATCAGCAACATCCTAATCTTGTTTGCAGATTATAGAAGTCACTTAATAGTCTTAAACAAGTGCCACGAGCATGGAACGAGAAGATTGACAGGTATTTTCAGCTTCATGTATTTAAGAGATGTAAGTCAGATCCAAATCTTTATGTGAAAAAAGTTCAAGATGATATTCTTCTTGTTGCAATTTATGTAGATGATTTACTCATTGCTGGACCGAATATTGCATTAATCAATGATTTAAAAACAGATCTTAAGAGGACATTTCATATGAGTGATTTGGGTGAACTAAACTATTTTCTTGGATTACAAGTTTGTAGATTACATGATGGATTGTTCATCTCACAATCAAAATATGCTCTGGACCTTTTAGAAAAGTTTAACATGCTTGAATGCAAGCCAGCATCTACCTCATTTCAATTCGGAGTCAAGCTTACTAATGCAACACAGCGCTTAGCATATAAGAAGGAAGATGCCAAGGCGAGGAGGATGATTCTTAATGGTGTTAAGGATCATATTCTTTCGCATATTGTAGAGTTATATACAGAGAAGACAATGTGGGACGCCATTCTAAATCTGTACCAGAATGCTACCATTAACCGGAAGCTGATTCTTAGAGAAAAGTTAAGGAATACCCCGATGAACAAGGGAGAAGACGTTACAAGTTACCTCGCCAGGCTTAGACTTGTTAAGGATGAGTTGACAGCTATTGGAGATAAACCAAATGATGACAAGCTAGTACGAATAGCCCTGAATGGGTTTACTAAGCAGTGGGATGTCTTTGTTCAAGTTATTAATGGACGAGACACCTTACCGAGTTGGGATCGACTATGGAGTGACTTCACTTAGGAGAAGCTTAGACTAAGTCTTGTCAGTGGAACTAGCAGCAATAGTTAGAAAAGTGATTTGGAATAGGAAAATGTTACGCTAGCAGGAAAAGCGAAAGTGAAGAAGGGGTCTGGCAAAGGATCAAATCCAAAAAGTGAGAAGAAGAAGGACTTATCTAAGATCAAATGCTATGGCTGTCACGAGTTTGGCCACTATGTTAGTGATTGCCCACAAAGCAAGAAAAATGAAAAGAAAGGGAAGAAGCAGACGGCAACTTCAGCAAATGTAGATGAGCTTTCTAGTAGAATGGAGGATGAGTTTGTGCTCATAGCTTGCCTAACTAGCTCAACCTCACAGGGTGTTTGGTATATAGACAGTGGGGCATCATTTCATATGACAGGAGTTAGGGAGTACTTCTCCAGCTACAAGGAGGAGAAAATCAAATTCCAGATTCAGATGGGGAACTAGTCCAAGTGCAATCCAGTTGGGAGAAGGACTGTTCTATTTCAGAGGGAGAATGGCAAGCCTATTTCCATTCATGATGTGTTAAATGTGCCAGGCTTGGGCATGAATCTAATTTCCATATCTATCCTTCAGGATAAAGGCTACAATGTACTCTTTAGAGGGGCGCATGTGTTAATCAAGCATAAGGATTGGAAATCACCCATAGCTATTGGAGTTAGCAGCGGCCAACTTTATAGGTTGCAATTTGATACTCCTAATGCACTAGTGAGTAGCAGTAATCCTAGAGATCAAGAAGAGCTATGGCATAGGAGGATGGGCCATATACATCATAGAGCATTTAAATTGCTTCATGAGATAGTGACAGGTGTTCCAGAGGTGAGCACAGAGCATGATGATGTATGTCAGGGATGTGTGTTGGGGAAGTTTGCGAAAGTAGCTTTTCCAAGGAGTGACACCAGATCCAAGGGGGTTCTTGATCTAGTAAATACAGATATATGTGGACCAATGTCAATGAAGTCTCTCAGAGGATACGAGTACTCTGTTACTTTTAATGATGATTTCTCCAGGAAGACCTAAATATACTTCTTGAAGACCAAGGATGAGGTCTTCAGTCACTTCCAGGAGTTCAAAGCTCTTGTGGAGAATTCGACAGGTAGGAAGGCAAAGGTTCTTCGGTCAGACAATGGAGGTGAGTACAAAGGGAAAGAGTTCCAGGAGTTCTGTACCAGGGAAGGAATCAAGAGAGAGTGGATTGTTCCTTACAACCCACAGTAGAATGGGGTTGCTGAGAGGGAGAATTATTCTCTATCAGAGGTAGCAAGGGCTATGTTGTATGACCAAGATATGCCACGTTACTTATGGGCAGATGCATGCAGTACAGCAGTATACATATAGAACAGGGTTCCACATAAGGTATTAGGCAAGATGACACCAGAGGAGGCATTCTCAAGGAAGAAGCTAGATGTCAGTCACTTCAGGATATTTGGGAGTTTGGCATTTTGTCACATTCCAGGGCCTACACATTCCAAGTTAGATCAGATTGCAGAGAGAGGGTACTTTGTGGGGTACAGTGAGACCTCAAAGGCATATCAATTATTTATTCCAGGGACCAGGAGGATTATAGTTAGGCATGATGTCAAATTCATGGAGGACAAGGCATATAGGAGGTCCAGAGATGTGCCAGCAGATGATCAGAATGAGCAGCCAAAAGAAGCTCCAAGGATTGTTCAACCAAAACAGGGGCAGCGAAGCACCAGTACATTTACTAGTACAAGCACAGGCTTAGGTGTTGAGAGTTCACAGAGTATGAAGCAATAGATACAACAAATCCAAGAGATGTATCAAGAAGATATGGAGTTTGATATTTCATCCTCTATAGTTGACAGGAGGAACCATGAGGTTTAATAGACACATAGGGATACTCAAGAGTTTGTGGGAGCTCCTAGGATGAGTAGTAGACAGCAGAAACAACCAGCCAGGTATAATGATTGTGGCATTGGTTATTAAGTTGGTAGATAACGAGCCTTCCAACTATCAGGAGACTATACAGTAATAGGTGTGGCAAGATGTGATTGTTGAGGAATATACCTCAATAGTGCAGAACGATGTGTGGGAGGTTGTACCTAGACCGACAGATAGGGCAGTGGTTGGATCACATTGGATCTATAAGATTAAGCACGGTGCAGATGGTAGCATCAAGAAATACAAGACAAGGTTCGTGGCCAAGGGATTCTCTCAGAAGGAGGGAATAGACTATGAGAAGACATTCACTCCAGTGGCCAGGTATACTTCTATACGAGCCATAATCTCACTTGCAGCACATATGGGATGGCAGATCCATCAAATGGATGTCAAGACGACATTTCTTAATGGTGAATTGGTAGAGGAGGTATACATAGAACAACCAGAGGGCTTTGTAACACATAGCAGTGAAACCCACGTGTGCAAATTGAAGAGAGCTTTGATGGAGTAAAGTAGGCTCCCAGGGCATGGTATGAGCGCATTGATAGATACTGCATTGAAATCTTGAAGAGGTTTGAGATGCAGGATTGCAGAGCCATGTCTACACCTATGATCATGAATTGGAAGAAGGTAGACTCATCCAAGGAAAAGGATGTAGACCCCACCTTATACAGGAAGTTGATTGGATCTCTCATGTATTTGGTCAACACTAGGCCAGATATATCCTTTGCAATAAACTCTCTTAGTCAATTTATGGTTGAGCCGAAGAGAGTGCATTGGACAGTGGTAAAGCATGTGTTGCAGTATTTGTGTGGTAAAATTAAGTATGGGATTAGATATGCTCGAGGTGATGGTATCAGATTGATAGGCGATACTGATGCAGATTGGGCAAGTAGTACAGTGGATAGGAAAAGCACTTCAGGGTGCTACTTTAGTTTAGGATCAGGAGTTGTCTCTTGGTACAACAGGAAGCAAAACTTTGTGGCTCTAAGTTCTACAGAAGCAGAATACATATCAGCTAGCATGGCAACATGTGAGGCTATATGGCTTCAGAAGTTGTTGGTAGCCTTGTTTGGTCAGCGGGTTGAGACTATGGTGATACACTGTGACAATCAAAGTTGCATCAGATTATTTGAGAATCCAGTGTTTCACGATAGGTCTAAGCATATAGACATTAGGTATCATTTCATCAAGGATTGTGTACAGTGGAGGATTGTTCAACTATAGTATATACCTACAGATTAGCAGGTAGCAGGCATTTTGACAAAGGCATTAGGGAAGACGAAATTCATCTTCTTCAGAGATAAGTTGGGTGTTATGCAGAACACCTTCCTCGCTAAGAGGGAGTGTTAATTTTAAAGTAGCTCAGATAGGTGTTCTAGTCTCAGGTGGTGATTACAAGGCTAGAAACACAACTAGAATTTAATTATCTCCATACCTAGAAAATTGATTTCTCTAGAGACTTCTAGACATTAGGGTTTGTTAGAGTCTAATTAATCTTAGCCATTGATTGAGATTAAATCATGGCCATTAGTTTTCAATGAGAAAATTATAAAAGAAGATCAATGGGCATTTGAAGAGCACAGATCTCAAAAATATTTAAAGTGATAGCAAATGAATAAATTTGCAATAATAGAAAATAGATTTGCAGTGAGAGCAAGGGCACAGTGATAGCGTTGGAGACAGCAACAGTGGAATTTTTGAAGGAGAAATTGGGAGAAGAATTTTCAGAGGAGAATATTGCCAGAGCTTTGCCAGTAAGAGGAAAGTAGTTTATGTATCTCTTGATTTGTTGAAAATTAATAAAATTCCTCATCTCCAGTACTGGTTTTCCCTTCGAGGTTTTTCCAGGGACAATTTGTCCAAAATGTTGTGTTCATTATTTTACATATTTTATTTTTCTATCTCCGTGATTATTTGTGAAGTTGCAGCTGTATTATTTTTCAATATTTGCTCTAAATTAATTTTTGGAGGTCAAATAATCTATATAAGATAGGAGATTAATCATCAATAGCTACAATAGAATTTTCACAGAATTGTCCATAGAAATACGAGATTTGAATGACAATTTTTATATTTGCGTTTACTTTTTAGTAAAGTTGTGCCCCTAACATGTAATTTGGATTTGTTTCGGGAGGAGCCGACATGGCTTTGTGATAGCCCTCGCAAGGTGAATTTGATAGCTGTATGAGGCACATTGGGATGGGAACTCCTGTAGAAGATCCAATCCTTGCAAATCCTCCTGCACTATTTTTTATTGTTTGATTCTAGAATATATTTTAATAATACATTCTCATTTTACACTTGATTGTGCAGTCTGTAAAAGAATTTATAATGCATATATTCAAACTAAGATTACCCTATGCAGTGCCTATGGTTATGGCAGAAATCTAACATTAAATGTAGAATCCAAGTTTTTCAATTTTTAGTATTCAATGCAAATATTACAACACTGTCAACTCTAACTTAAACCCAAAAATTAACAAATTTCAAGATTATTATAAAGTTATTATATTATCAACATTGTTGCTAAAACTAAGCAAACACAACAAATTAAAACACAACTATTTATGAACATTTTGGCAAAAACTTCGCTACTTTGCAACTCTTGTTATTAGATTTGTTTTATTTGTGTGTTATATAGTACTTATAATTTAATTGATATTATATTATATCAATATTGTAAGTTTGTGATATTGTATTACATATCCACATATACATTTTTGTTGTGTAATTGATTATTTTTGTGTTTGTTGTTTTCTTTTTCTTTTGTAGGGGGCACTCCTCATATATATATATATATATATATATATATATATATATATATATATATATATATATATATATATATATATATATATATATATATATATATATATATATATATATATATATATATATATATATATATATATATATGCTTTGGTACATGTATAGACTTAATACTTATATTAATACATATTAGTATAGGTGTGTGTATTTTTAGATTTGTTTTGTTTTATGTGTTGTATATGTATGTACTTATAATAATATAATTGATATTGTATTATATATCATTTGATTTATTTTTGTTGTTATATCTAGGTTTATATGTGTGGGGGCATTTTTTGTCTACGCCTGATTAAAATTTTTGTTCTTATTTCATTTGGTTCTCCTTTTTATAGGTTTGGTTTTACCTAATGCAATAGATAGGGCTCTTATCTTTTTGTTGAAGCCAATCAAAATATATATTGCCCACCCCGGCTGCTAGTATAGTTGTTGTCTATCGCTCACTGTACTGCCTTTTGGTATGTATCACCCCCTTCCGCCAGAACTCTAGATTCCAAAGATCCACCGGATAAGAAACTCCATTCTACACTGCTGCTGAGTCGTCGGACTCCTCCCCCAATTCTGGTTGTGGATTGCATCAGGGAAATTCTACCTGAGCTAGGCAGATAGATAGACTCCTTTCACGCTGCTAAGAAAGAGCAGGGAACAAAATTATTAGACCCATATATAGTAGTAGGGTAGCACTCCAGGTACTTAAAGTCCACCCACTACCAACCAACATACATCATCTAGCTGGGTCTTGCCGGTATCAACAACTGGATCGATCCCATGGAAACGGGAACAGCAACTCGCTATGGCTCTTGGTCCAAATAATGTCTACCCCTATTCATCCATATCCATACATGGTTGCACGCGACAAGATGGAAACACAGTCCTAGACTGAAGTGAATAGATCAGATCGAGAGGTCATTCTGTCCCTTGTCCCCAATGGGAAGAAGATGGGTAATCCGTTTACAATGTTACTCTGATCTGACCCAGCTGGCAAGCAATCCCAATCCGCTTTCGGCAAAGAAAGGAGATAGCACTTTGTTTGCTTCTCCACCAAGCACGGGAGTCTAGGGATCGCTATAGGTTGGTGGCCACTCGAGGAAACTCTGATTCGATCCACTGGCTGGGAGGCACCTACCTCATCCCAATCGCAAGGAGAGGTTCACCATGATCTTTCTAGGTAAGGAATGGAGACAGTGCCTAGGCGAGGCATTCATGCGCTCAACCTCTCCGCTGTGAGATTGAGGCCTATCTACAATACGAGAGATCGAGGGCTTCCTTGACTTCCTAAAGTCAATCAAGTTCCCCAACCGGCTGAGTACCCCTAGAGCCCTCTCCCTATCGCCCTATCTATAGCTATTATAGAGAGGTGGGGGGTGCCCCCTACTATGGATAGGGTTGATAGTTGCCCTCACTGACCCCCCTACTATGGATAGGCTGCCTCCACCTCTGCCTCTAAAGAAGTAGGGTAGGGGTAGGGGGTGGGGGGTCGAGTGATGAGAATTGGATTGTTCCATCGAGAATTGGCTTCATACGCCCAACTCTTCGTGCCTTCCTATCTCCATACTTTTGCAGCTCTTCATCTTACCAGATTTGCAAAAGACTCATGTGATAGACTCTCATCATTAGAGAAGTTGATCTAGAATCCATATTCCACTTCGTTTCGCATCATATGTAGAGTAGATCGTTCAGCACTTGCGGCACGAACAAATTTTTTACCCATCGACCCTAGTATCATAGGCGACCGAATGGCCGTCCCCTAGTTACTAGACCATCCTGCTATGATAATTCCATAAACACCTATGTCCAGATCTGATGATACCATACCATAATAAAAAGGTACAACGGCTCGAGCAACCAAACTGGGTATAGATATCACCACTGGAGCCAGTCTAGAGAGAGATAAATTGGCACTACTTGGTGGAATAGGTTCTTCTATAGCTAATTTTAAACCATCTGCTAGAGGTTTTAAGAATCTAAATGATCCAACTACATTGGGACCCTTTTGACGTTGCACGAAAGTAATTACTTTACGTTTGGCTGACACTGAGAAGGCTACTCCTGGTGGAAGTGGTATGATCATTCCAGGTATTTCTGCTAGAATAGCAATGTACGTTTCTGATTTCCTAATCACTAAGGGGTGATCATGCATGAAACGATGTCGACCCAAAGAATGGGACCTATTCTTGAGGGGAAAGGTGATTTCTAAAAGTCAACCCGCCCCCCACCACTATAGATGCAGGTGGGCTATAGCGGGCTTAGCCAAATTATTTCGGCTCTTCCAGGTCGGGCCGACCACTATGGATGGGGCATCAATCCCTCTCCTTCCTCCCACCCACATTAAGAGAGAGGTTGGTGATTTGAGTGCCCCCATGGATCCAAATGTCGGCCCCATGCTTTTGAACCAGCATGGGGAAAGCCCCAACTAAACTATAATTGGGGTGGGTGGGAGGAGGAGAGGTATAAGGCTTAATCGACCCCTACAAGCACTATATATCATGGGTTGGACCCAGTCATTTTTATTGCTGGCTGAGGAAGCTGCCCCCCTGATGAAAAATGGGGTGGGTGGGAGGGCTGCCGAGAAACCATTATAGCAAGGGAGGTTAAGTCCGAGGCACCATAGGGGGGAGATATAGGGTGGGAGGCTATGCGGGTGGGTGGGAAACGGCCCCTACGGGAATATATATTATTATGGGAGGATGCCTATGCAGGTGGGTGGGAAACAATAGTTGGGTTGGAGGTCGTAGCCCCCCACAATAATCAGGGGTGGGTGGGAGGCCCAGGGGGGCCCTTACTTCCCACCCACCAGGGTGGCTAGTTAAATTGTTGGCGAACCCCATAATCTTTACTTCATTTAGAAGAGTGTCTCACCTCGACCGAAAAGATGCCTCCCACCCCCTCCCTATAGCCTATGCCCCCCACCCATCCCCTATCACTGGAAGGGTGGGGGCTTGAGGGTTTCCCGACAAACCCTCAGCATAGGGGTGGGTGGGAGGAGATAGTTGGGGGGTAGATTAATATAAGGTGGGTGGTTAAGTTGTTGCCAAACCCCTGGGAGGTTCCGACGATTCTATATGTAACATGCCAACTACCCCCCACCCACCCGTATAACCCCCCACCCATCCCCACACACTGCGTATAATTGATTGGGTTTACCAAGTTTATCCAGCATCAGAGTCAGATTGAGAGCCTCGGTCCTCTTCGGTCTAGGTATAGATCTATAAAGGGCCTGTAGGGGCAGAGGTAGTAGTGTGGATCAAGATCCATACCCCTTTCATATTGATATTGAGTAGGAGATTCACCAAGGTTTACCTTAACCCTTTGTTCTCAGTCCATTTCCTCCATCGCTACTGGATGCGTACCAGTCTGGGGAGCCAAGTTGTGTTCATTTGTGCTCCCGCACTGGATAGGGGGTGTTTGGCGATGTGTAGACGTTGTCTGCTAATTGCCCTCGCGGTTCCTTCCTTATGCTTAATTCTGATTCGACCCCATCTGCCCCTCCCCCTGCTCCTTCCCCCTCCCTACAACCTATTTATACCACAATAATAGCCCCCCCTTTAAGTTTTAGGGTCGGGGCCCCCAACCCAAGCTATAATGGTTTCTTGGGGACCCCCCCACCATACATAGTTGGGGTTAGGTGGGAGGCCCCTAAATGCCCCCCACCCCGGGCTATAATTGTTCTTAGAGGTGGGTGGGAGATATAGTTCCAGAAAAAAAATGAGCCCCCCACCTAGCCCGGGCGAATAGTAGGGGCCCCCCACTCGGCCCCTTTGGCAGGGGGATATATAGGGTGGGAGGAATAATATAAAAGGAGGCCTTGGGTTGGTTGGGAGATTCAAGTTTGAGCGGCCTACCTTGAGCTAGTTGGTGTTAGGTCTAGCTCGGGAGCAGAAGTAGAAGCAAGGGAGCCCCGGGACCCCCATTGATTGAAGTATACCCTAACCACTTGCATGTCTCGCGGTAGCTAGATCCTATGCTCTAACTGTTGGGGTGACTGTTCAAGCTGCACAGGGGGGCCCCATGAGAGGATTTGCCCTTCAGCCAGTCGATAGGGAATACCCCGCCCCATAGCATTTGTGTTCTCCGTTCGACGACCCCGAGACCTGATGAGTCCGCCACTCGAGCGCACCAAAGACAAAGGTGGTCGGTTGACCCCGTAGCAATTTCAAGAGCGTTGTGGCCTATTTACCACCTAGATAAACCCCCATCCAATCAAGATACCTGGCCAGTTTGGTTGAAGTTCCAGTACAAAGTTCTATCCAAATACACCACATACATGGGAGAGAAGCCCGCAGCATACCTTCTTTGCTCAGTCTGTATCCAGGTGACCCGAGGATGGAGGGGCCTCGAACCAGTAGTTGTTTCCCTAGTCTGTATAGCAGTGTTTCATCCCCGTGTTCCAGCCCCACATCTAGTAGTGGAGTGGGGAGCATCAAAAGTGATTTATCTAGTTAAAGAACTAGTTTCCATTCGGAAGCAAGACCCGGGAGCATATCTAGATGCAGGGACAGGGCATAGGCAGGGATAGAGGTAGTAGGAATAGATAAAGGTGGCCTTCATTTTTGCATAGTTTCATATCCAATTCTGGAGCTGAAGGAAGCAATAGCAGGGGCACTCCCATGAGGGGTATGGACAATGGCCGAAGCAGCAGTAGTTTTTGGGTAGCGATCTGAGGCGGCAGAGGCATAAGCTATAGTGATGGAGGGGGCAGATATATTGAATCAGGATAGGAACCCAGAAGTTGACCTCATTTACTCAGCAGTGGAGGTGGAGGCAGGAGCAATGGGAAATGGCGGGGGGAACAGCAGCACAACCAATAGCTGTGAGGGCAGAGGCTCCTCAAGCAACGGAGCCATATGAAACAGTGACTAAGGCTATGGGAGTGGGGCTCATAATAGGATAATGGATGGCATCGAGAGTAAAGGCCAAAGCATCAGAGGTGGAGGGAGAAGCATAGATAGTGGTTGGAGATTGAGTCATGGGTCTACCCAACCGAGTTCCAGTTCCCACTACGAAGATAGCGAAGGAATTATATAAAAGAGGGGGTCAACCAACCTCGTTTCTCTAAATTATTCAGTTAACCCAGTGCCAGTTACAGTTTGGGACTCAGTATATCGAGATCTAACTATTAGCTAGAGATCAAGTTGACCTAGTCGACCAGTTGACCGAGTTTATTTTATGTGAGCAATTGATCCAAGATGAGTAGTTCCACCATCATGGGCAAGGGGAGCATCAGTAGCATCATATCTAGTCAGAGATGGAGATTCAGCAATATATAGAAAGGGCTTCTTCTATATTTTATTCTGATTCGGTTGATCCAGTCCAGAAGTTTATGGAGCTGTTGATGGTTGAACAGTCAAAGATATGCCAAGGGAACACACCTACTTATGCCACGAAGACAATCCACCCACTCTGGGAACCCTCGGAAGAGAGGTCTGGGGAACCATGTGGGCGGGCTAGGCAGGGATGGGATGCTGCATTGATGGAGGGATTCATGCTGGGGGAGCGCACTAGCGATGTGATGGCAGGTGAAACACATTGGGATGATCCAAGCTGGGCAAAGGCAAGCTCCTAAACACCACAACCCCCAACCGCACTCCTTGTGATTACAAGTTACAAGTATTGGATTTCGTAGACTGGAGTTACAGAGGAAGGTTGTAGAAGATAAGGATTTTAGATCTCTAAAGAAAAGCATTACCCGGACAAGCGTTCTAGTGCTAGTGTCCTCTAAGGTTACAGACATAGAAATCATTGTGACAATGACAATCAGCACTGAAGAAGTCCCAACATCCTGAAAATACCCTACCTTGGACAAGGGCACTAGTGCCAGTGTCCTGCGCATCTTCTGTGATAGAAACAGACAGACAATGATCATAAGTGTTGAGAGAAGTCCTGAATTCCCTGAAGAAAACACCACATTGGACTAGGGCGTGAGTGTCAATGTCCCTAAATATTTCGTATCATTAACTTCAAAAAATGTGAGTAACTAATCCTTGTCTACTGTCTTGGTGTGCGATCATTTGTCGTAATTTATCCATTTGCTTCTGATTTTGCATAATTAGGGTTTTGAGCATATTTGGGCATTGAAGTAATACATTAATTGATATTTTTTGAGTTTCCATGATGTTACGAGTGACACCCAACCTGTAGGTGAATCCTCTTGCAAAAGGTGTGATTCAACTCGGTTGAAATGTCCTTGAATGTTTGTAGTAAAAGGAGGATTTAACCCACACATCCATTGAAATTGAAAACCCCTCCTTTTTACTCCTAAACAAACCCTTTGCTAGATTCTATGGAAATTTTTCTTAGATCCAGCAACTTACTATGAAACCCTTCCTTTTAGATCTCAGCTCTATCCTAATTATGGGCATCTGCAAAGGAAATGCCCTCGCTTCACTAAGGCATCAGCTGCAACTAATGCTTCTTCCAACTCTAGTCCTAAGAATGATAAAGGGAAGGCTCCTTTTGTTGTTGGGGTTGCAGACAAGGAGGGATTTACTCTAGTTAAGCCACATAATAGGGGAAGAGGTCTTAAGAGAACCCTCAAGGATAGAGAAATTAATGGGGTCTTTAATCAGTTTGATGCTTTGGAGGACTTAGTTCATGAGGAGGGAATTCTAGTGGAGATACCTTTTGGGGTTGGGTCTTTGGGGGTAGCCTTGTTCGAGGAAAAAGAAAATGATACTGTAAATTTTCCTCTGGTGGGTGTGCAGGATGGTCAATTGGCTATGGAGTTATCCTCCTGGTTACCGATTGTTTTAGAATCAAATGAGGCTTTAGTTATGAAAGATGTGGGTGCTCTAGCTGATCCAACTCCTTCACAGGTGAATGAGGCTTTGGATGTAGGTGTTACATTGTAAAATGTTCCCCTAGGACTTTTACCTCCTAAGTTTAGTTCCCAGGTCCTTTAGATTTAATCATGCATGTTCATTTTAACTCCCGATGCAAAATCCCTGGAAACCCATGTCAAATGGGGCTAAGGGGACATTGTTGAAGTTGATTTTGCTTGAAAATGGGGCCTAGGGCTTGGGCACTCATGGCCTAGCCCTGCCTTATTTGGTTGGGACCTAAATTTTAAATGTCGGTTATGTGATCGTTAAAAGGTTTCATTGCCGACATCGTAAGTTTGAATTATGAAATCTATAGCGAGAATGCATATATAAGCATGTTTAGGGTTTCATTTGCAAACTAGAAGCTGATTATGAACTTTTGGTGAACTTATGATTTTAGAGAATTCAAATCATTCATTGTTGCAGAGCATACTTGTCTTGTTATTGTGTTTGTTATGCGGATTTGGCTTCATCTTCTCATGTGTTGAAGGATTTTCATCTACATGCGAGCTACACCTCTGAGGTTATATCTATTTGTGTTAAATCAATCATTTATCAATTTGTTTTTTCGTCTATCTCGTAGGGATACACAATCTTTATGCCATTCTGGGGCTTGACTGAGGCAAGCTCCTAAACACCACAACCCCCAACCCCATTCCTTATGATTGCAGCTAACAAGTGTCATATTTTTTGGAGTGGAGTTGCAAGAGGCTATGACAGAGTGTGGAGATTCTGTATCAGAAGGAAAATGCAATGCCTGGGCTTAGGCACCTGCCCTGAAGCCCTCCAAATTTGCAGACCTAAAAACCTCTGCGACAGTGGTGAAGAGTAGTGAACATTTTCTAGAAATCCTTGAAGAAGTCACCACCTTGGGCTTGGGCACCTACTCTTTAGACCCTGACTTTTCCAAATCTTGAATATCAAAACCTAATATGTATCTACTCTGAATATTACATCTCTATGTGCGAGCATTTGTTGGGATTCATCCATTTATTTATGATTTTACATAATTAGGGTTTTAAGCATAATCGAGCATTAAATTAATACATTAATCAACAATTTCTTAATTTCCCTATCATTACAAGTGACAACCAACCTAGGTGAATCCTCTTGCAAAATTTGTGATTCAACTTAGTTAAATGTCCTTGAATGTTAGTGGTGAAAGGAGGATATAATCAAACAATCAATCAATCCCATCTTCCCTCTTTTCTTACTAAACATTTTGGTGAACCTGTGTTTTCTGAGCATTGCATCTTGTTGACTATTATACATTAGACTTGCATTCATACATATTGTTTTACATCATTTTACATCTATAGATCTTGAAAATTTTTGAAAAAAAAAATCATTCTAAGGTTCGCATTAGGTCATAATTTGCATTAATTTCATTACATTTCATCAAATCTCTAATTTTTACATCAAATATGATATAAATTATATAAATTCATAATACTACAATCTTTGCATTGCATTTTCATGTTAAAATTGCCAGGGTTTGATTGAAATTTTGTATTTTTCTCATAACCTAGTGATTTCAAAAACTAGGGTTTGTACCTAAAATCTTGTTTCAAATTTTACTACTCATATTAGGCACTCATTCAAATCTAATTTTGTTTGTAGTGTTGCATTCTTGTGTGTTTTTGCATTCATATCTCAAAAATTTGCACTTACATTTAGCTAATTTCAACAAAAACTAGCATTTTCACTCAATCATCCTTAAAATTACACTTGCATTGAGCATTGTAGGACTTTAAAATCATTTTCAGATCTGAGCTGAGTTTTTTTGCATAAGCCTCCTCTTAATAATAGTGTAGGAAATTGTTCTTCTACCTTATCTTCCTTATAGGATTAATGGGTCTAATAAATTCAATTTCCCATTTGTGAAAAGGTGTTTGTACTAATATAGGAAATGGTGGCATATCATCTAATGTGGTGGGACTTCCTATCCTCTAAGACACATCACCCATCCTCACATATTAACTTGTCATCCTTGAACAATGTGGGCCACCATAATCCTGCCAACATCACTTTATTGTTGTTCGCTCATTAGAGTTATGCCCTTCTAATATCCCCTCACGGGCATATCTTAAGATGTTTTCCCATTCATGTTGAAGCACTACTCTCCTTATAATATCACCTCTTCCTATAATATGTAATTCTCCTTCAATTAAGATGTATGATAGTGACCACTGCAATAGTTTATTCCTTTCATTTTTGGAGATGATCTCTAGGAATTGGCCTATGGATAGTAACTGTGCTACTTCAGTGAGCTCCTCTAGTACTACATTTACTCTAAATAAATTTAAGCTACTCAATTCATCATCAAACTTCTAAAAGAGTAACACCATCTACAAATTTTACCTGTATCACTAGAGTATTCATCAAGTATTTTAATTGCTTGTGGTTGGTAAAGAAATTTTTTAGTGCATAAACCTTTGTTAGAGCCTTTGTTGTTGCATAATTCATTAAGAAACACTAGAGTTGGAGCCTTTGTTATCTAATTTTTAAGTGTATCAAATTCCTCCTAGAGTTGTTCTATCCATTGAAATGTTTTATAGTTTTCTGACTATTCAAGAGGTGGTAGATTCAAAATTATTTCTACCTTCAATGGGTCTACCATCAAGCCTTGCCTACATATAACGTGACCATGAAATGTTCTAAATGGTATCACAAATAAACATTTCTTAAGATTGGATGAGATTTAAAAGCTTTTGTATCTTTCTAGCATCGTGTGGAGTACTTGTACGTGATCTTTAATCAGTCTGTACTAAATACTACAAGTGCATTTTTCAAGCCAAATGGCATCACCTTGTACATAAAAGACCTCCATTTGGTTACAAATGTTGTTTTAGGTTGATCTTCTTCTTGAAGCCATTGGTGAACGATTAGAGTTCCCTACTAGCTATAAAACTAAGACTTCCTCTGTGAACAAACTACGGAAGGGATCATGGATGCAAGCCTTATTTAAATCCCTAAAGTCAATGCAAATCCTCATCTCGCTTTTTTCTTATATTGCACAACCATAGGGCCAATCCTTTAGCATCTCCTATCGACTTGATTATATCAGTTGCCAACATATCATCCAAGTTTGCTTTGACTCTTGTCTTCATGTTAGGGTTTAATATATATGTTCTTTTCCTCTTTGGTTTTGTACCTTCTTTTAATTGAATTTTCATCATTCTAGATCCCTCCTTAATGCCTCTACGATTAGTAAATGCGTGGGGAAATATTTCTTCATATTTCTATCAATATTTCCAAAATTTGCATGACTTGTCTCTCTTCAATTGCTACCTTGAGTATTTTCACATACTGAAGGAAAAACAAGATTTCATTCACAGAGGCTTGAAGGATACCAAAGGTACTTAAGGTTAAACTTTCTCTTGATGCCAAGGTTGATGATTCTATTTATTATGAGGATGTTTGATGCGGAAGATTTAGTTGAAATCTCTCCTCTTGCTAAGTTCGATAAATGTAATAAGTGCAAATGTGATCATGGGGATTCAATAGGCCCTGTGTAATTTTCCCTACCACCTTGTTGTTTTCAATATTGGATGATGCTCTTGTGATTTCTATGATGGTAGGGTCATCATCCAATGGTGGAAAATCCACCAGTAGTGTGATATGTTGTCAAAGGGATCTCTTGAGGTGAGACACATGGGCAAAATTATGAATCCTACTATATTCTGGTAATTCCAGTTCTCAGATGCAACTTCACCAACTCTCCTCAAGATCTTGTAAGGGAAATCAAAGCATTGTTTGAGATTTTAAATTCCACTAATTTTGATGGGGGTTTTCCTATAAGGTTTACAATCTTAGAGGAAGGTCATATCTCCCACTTTAAATGACCTCTGTATGCAGTTTTGATTTATATATATTTTTTGTTGATTCTGAGATTGTTGGAGGTGTTCTTTGAGTGATCTCAATATGTCATAATTATACCTCACTAAGTCACTATCTATTGACACCGGGATATCTATGAATATTGAATAAGTAAAGGTTAATGCATCATAACCATAAAATACAATGGATAGAGACATAGTGATGGACATGTGGTGGGTAGTGTTGTATCATAGTTTCTCAAGTAGCCTTCAACCTAATTATTCACTATTTCTACTTGTCCATCTATTTGTGGATGTTAGCTTGTGGAAAGAATGAGTTTTATCTCGGCCAAATAAAATAATTCTTACAAAAAGGATCTAAACAATCTACTATCTTTATCACTAATGATATTTTTATGTAATCCATTGGCCTAAACACTTCTCTGAATAAGAAATCTACTACCTAATGTGCTTTGAAATATGAAGGAATGAAAAAGAAGTGTGCATACATAGTTAGCCCCTCCATAAAGTGATTGAGAACATCCTTCTTTAGGCCCTTCCATGAAAACCTTTCCCTAATTTTCCTATAGGTCTTGTATAATCTTATGTGATTTTCTAACGATGCATCATGAAAAACCCTTAAAATCTTCTCCTTCATTCAGGATTCAAGAACTAGGAAGATTCTATTTGTATAGAGAATGAGATCATATGCTACTACAAATAAATCTTGTCTCACATCCCCATCTAAGAGATCAGTAGAAAATGTATATTTAACTTATTCTGCCATAATAGAGATCTTCCAATTAGTAGAACTAGTAGTAGAAATAGAGTAGGCTTCCTAGAAAGAGCATGAGCAAAGTTATGTGTTTTTTTTCCTTTCATGTACAATGTGGTTTAGGAAAGGGCAATGCTATGGGGTCTCAGGACAACTTTGAAATAGAATTGGAAGCATCTCAGAGTGGAGAGAGATTATGAGATCATTATTAATTATACAAAGAAGGAAAGTTACATCTCATGTATGTTGTATACTCTTCTTTTAGAGGCTAAGGAACTAGTGAAAAGATTTTAAGATATCTCTTTTGATCATATTAGAAGAGAAGAAAGGGGAACTCAATAGTAGATTTGGTAGCCAATCAAGGAGTAAATTAGAGGATAACCCATGGTAAGACCCATAAGACCTAGAAGGAAAAGTTTCCAAATAAGACCCTTGGACTTGTTAAGGAGTAAAAAGTGTCCACATGTCTTTTTACCTCCTTGTTTGGCTCCTAGGTCCCTTAATTGCATTATATCTTCAAAACATTTCTCCCGATGCAGAATTGCCCGACACCAAAATGGAATTTGAATGTGGGCCACTTGATTTAGCTTATCCTAGATATAAACAAGACTAAAGGACCTGGGTGGTACTGCCCAAGTCCCTCCCTTTAGGTTGGATCAAATTCAAATTTACGGGTGTGAGCCTTGGGCATAATTTAATAAAAACCACCTGAAATAACATAAAATAAAATATTAAAATAATATATATATATATATTCTATACATTTAGTTCTCCTCAATTTTTTTCCAGCTTCTTATGTTAAATTGAAGACCAAATTCCTTGTATTAAACTCAATAAACTAACATTGGGGGTGATTTTGTTGAAAAATTATTGCTCAAACCAAGAGCTGATGTTAAAGAGTTACGCCTAGTATGTAATATAAGGAACCCTACAGTCAATAATATCATACAGACGAACACTCATTTTCATTTTTTATTTATGCCTGCAAAAATATCATACATGATGTCCCTCCATTGATGCATTAAATATTGCTCCTTCAATGCGCTGCTCTTTATTTTCTTGACTTTTGTATTCATTTTTTTATCCCTTTTTTTTGCACTCTTATTATTTTTTATTGCTTCTTGTAGAGTAACGATCTTCTTGATATTTTTGTCCAAGAAAGATAAGGGGTTGAGCACCACCAAGGGTTTTCAATGTTTAGTTAGACTTCCCTTTTGCTCAAAAGGAATGGGGAAGGTCTACATGCAAGCTTCTATTAGGTATTTTAGGTTTGAGTACTTACTTTTTTAAAACTCAACATTTTGGTTCACTAAGACTGGGATTAGTATAAAGCTAAGAGCTTGGCTTCAATTTAAACTTATTGGTAAATTTCAAGAGGAATGATTGGCGATAAAGATGATCATAAAGAATCTTAAAGGGTCAACCTATATCTAAGCAACCTTAGACTCCTTAGATAAAAATCAAAAAGAGCATGTCACTCACTAATGCATGGTGGAACAAAATGAAGAATGCAAATTTTGTTTTTTCTTTATTCAAATTTTGTACTTTTTTATAGATTTTTTGGAGTTTCTAGATACATAAGTCTTCACCTTCCATTGTGCATAAGAGGTAAGCATCATTTTTTACATCTTCCTTAACTGCGTGTGGACTTATATAATTTGGTCTAAACTTCACTTGGAAGTATTTGCAAGGACACACAAAGACTTGGTATAAAAATGTCTTTGAACTCGGTGAGAAGTTTTGTGCACTCATATATTTCATTGTTTGATAATTTGCCCCTAGCCTTGTCATTTTTTGTTCTTGTAAAGTTTCATCAGTTTTGAAATTTTGTGGGGCAATTTGAATTGATGATGACATTTAATCATCTTCTATTCACATTTTCCATATGTGGGGTTGGTCATATTGCCACACGATTCTCTTTACCTGCATGTGGACTTTACTATTCCATGGATTTCATATTTCACCAACCATATGTATGCCTTGGCTATGGCGACCACCAAGGGTTGCACATTGGCACCCCACCTAGTCGGCACCAAGTTGAAGTAAACAAAGTGAGGCAAAGTTGTGGAAGTTTGGATGCTTAATAATTGTATACCAATGCATCAAGAGATTTGTCCATGTCACCAATATTATATTTTTTATCTTTATTTCCATTTCTTAACACAAACTAACTTCGTGTTGTCATAAATATATACCTTTCAAACAAGAGCAAGCATGCCTTTATGATATAATTCCAATAATTTTTTATTCTAATGTGTAGGAACAAAAAAAAAACAAGAAAAAAACTCATTGGAGGCTCATTTGGCAGAAGCAAAGGAAATTGGGGATCACATTCCAAATAAAATTTAAGTTGTTACAAAACATGTTTTCAATTGATTATAAACAAATATGTAAAACAAGCATTTCATATGTATTTCGAAACTATATTTCAAAATTTTAAATTAAATAGCACTTTGGGACATTTGTTTCTTACAATTATTAAAATAATATAACAAATAAAAGTAATACTATAAAAATAATATTCTATACACCAAAAAAAAATAAAAAATTAATGCACGTATTTTAAATATTACTTTATAAAATAAAAATAATGTATCTTCTATGCACAAATTGAATTATACTATGTAACATTGTAATTGCATATAATATTCTATTGGCCTAACCCTTGCACCTTCAATTGGTTGAGTCAAACAATTTTCTTATGACAATTATCCATTCAAAGGTGCCCTTAAAATACTATGACATATCTTAGTATAAGTAAAATTATATATAAACCAAATATAAAATTTGACAGTTTGTCCAAAATCTCTCCTTTCATGTGATACATCTTTTTAAAATGTTGATTGTAATTTATAGAAAAAATGCCTTAATAGAACCATACGACCATCAAATTTAAGCCTTGGGCCTAACAATTGCACCTCCTTTGGTTGCAAGTGCTAGTAATACTATTATTGATATATGGTTAGGACTAAGAAGTAGGATTTCATGTACTCTGTCATTTCTTTTTTAAGGGATTACTCCAACTGTGGTGAGTTTCTATTTTAATATTGGAAAAAATCTAATTTGAGAGTGCTTCTGGATTCAACTATGTATGTTTTTGTTTCAACGTTTTGAATCATACTCAATGATCCGTCATCAGGAAGAGGAGAGTTGAAGATTAGATGGTAGAATTGAGCTTTATAAAGCAGTTAGAGTAAGAAATGAATGAAAAATGAAGGGCATGAGGTGAGGAGAGAAAAATAAAAATAAAACAAAAAACAAGAGAGGAGAAAGATACGAGAAAATTAGTGATAAAACCAGGGCATTGGAGCAACCATACAAACACACAAACCAACAAAAGCTAAAATTTTAAAATTACTAATACTAATACAAGTACAAATATATAAATACATACAAAAGCACATGTAAATGCATATAAGAAAATATTTAATTTAAACCTATAAATACATATATCCCCACACCCCAAGTATAATATACTATATTAAAAAGACAAATAAATGGAAAAAATACAAACAACTAAATAAAACAAACCTTTAGTAGGCATGAGTTTTCCACAATCCATGAATTAAGTATAGAGAGTGCTTCTGGATTAAAATGTGTATGCTTTTGCAAAACAAACCTTTGTAAAACAATTAAAGTCAAGACCTAAATATACATAAAATAATAAGGGAAGAGGAAAAAAGGCGCAAACACATTTATATACATGAACAACCAAATGTATAAAATTTGCAAACAAGTGAAAGAAGCAAACAAGAAAACAAAAAGATAAGACCCCTATCTACTGCATTAGGCAAAACCAAACCTATAAAAAGGAGAACGCCACGACTAAGAATGAAAATTTTAATCCGGCATAAACAAAAAATGCCCACACACATATTAACCTAGACATAACAACAAAAATAAATCAGATGATATATAATACAAATAGAAAAATAAACAAATACACAACAAAAATGTATGTAGATATATGATACAATATTAATTATATTATATGTATAAATATATTGTATAGAAAACCAAAACAAATAAAAATATACAAGTGTAGGTATATATATATAAATTTATGTATGAAGTGTATACAAATACCTATACCTATATATAAATGTAAGTAACGGTGTGTATATATATATGTGTGGAGGTTAGGGTTAGGTTTTGTGCGTGATGAGCGAGTGAAGAAGAGGAAGGAGGTGAGGGTGGCAAAGGGAAGGTTAGGGTTAGGTTTTGATGGCAGAGGGAAAAGCTATCGTTGCAAGCTTGACGTTACACCTATTGCAGGGCCAAACATTTTTACAAGCAGCGGAGTGCGGTGGATATGTCAGTGTTTCGAAAGTGTTACGCCATCATCTGCAACAAACAGAATGGCCGCGAATGTCGTAGCAGAAATGGAGGCTGCAGATCGATGGCGTTACGCTTTTGAAACAGGACATATCCACGGCCCCGCGCTGCTCCTATTCCTTCGTTGCCCTTTAATGAGAGCAATGCCTTCAACAAATGACCTTCACGCTCATGCGGTGGAATATGTCTCAATCTCAAATTGATGCGTCCAACACTTCAATCTTGTTAAATCAGGTTTTGTTTTGTCAGAAAATTTGCTTAAATTTCTATATTTTAAGACTAGCTGAAAATGTGGTCACTTGCACTAAATTTTCTGACCCTCCATGGAAGGTATGTTGGAGAGGTGGGTTCTTTGCCTTTTTTCGTTTTTGTATATGCATCACACACCCACATTACAACAATGTTCCTATCTAGTATGTTTTACTGTGACTGAATCAGATTTTCAGTTGTTAATATTGATAGCAAACTTGGATGAACCTCTGGAGATCCCTGTGTTGTATGATTAGGTTATGTTGTTGGTCTCTATCACAGGTGATATTTGGATCATGAAAGGTGAAGGTATTCAATTTAGACACCAATGCATGCAACATGTATTAACACAGTGCTTGTTTTGTATGTAGTCCAGGACTGCAGGAATTTTGGTGGACTTCTTAGAGCCATTTTCTGTATATGACAATGTCAGATGGGTGTTATTATCACCCACATTTTATAAATAGCCAATTACGTAATTGTAACTGTTAAAGTTTTAATCATCTAGCACATTCCTACAAAGGTTCAAAAATTTATCCTGGCAAATATTGGTATCATATCAAACATTGTAGTTCTGTCTACTGTTTGCTTTGCAGCTGTGTTTGTGTTTTCTTTTGTTTGTTTTCTGAGACAATGGTTGACACAGTTAGTGGGTTTGTGTTTGAGCCCTAAGTTGGTTGGATCCCTTGCTGGAGAATTTAGCCCCAACCTTTGGACTTGGGTGTCATTATAAGCACGCGTTAGCATTTGAGCCCTAAGCCTACATGTTTTGGTAATCTTTGTCCCAAATCAATAGTCCAATCAGTAAACATTATGTATAAACTTCCTCTAGATTTAAAATTTTAGTAAAAGTTCTTAGCCAATTTGTTGCAAGTTTGCATGGATTCATTGGAATTTTTTAATCATTGTTATCTTATCTATGTAATATATGTTTTGATGATTTTCCAACTAATGAAAAATATGTCTAATATGGGATTTTATATAATCCTCTTTGGATTTAATCCAATTGTAAATTGTACTCAATATTTAAGAACCAGTTACCTTTACAATTGCTTACAATTGTTTCCTTTTGACATTGCTGGTGATTCATCTCACTTGAGTTGCCTTTGTTGACTAGCATAACATTTTTTTGTGTGTGTATTTTGATATAGAAATTTTTGTGGGTATGATAGGTTAGGTTGGAACAAAAGAATGTATGGTGCTAAGCATTTTATCTATTTGCAAGAACTAAAGTGTCTTATCTGAAAATATTCAACATTGTGGTTTGTGCATTTGGATGGATAATCTAGATACTATCTTAGACCTATGTAAATATAGGTCTAAAATGGTAGAAAGGAGAGAAAAAGTCTCCTCGTGAGATTTTGAAGCAATAAAATGTAAAAAGTAAGTTCTATGACAACATCAAGACAATGGTTGCTTCATTTCACTTCACTTCACAGGCTCTTTCATTCCTCGTCTATCCAAATTGCCAATGCTGACATATTTCTTTAGTTTTGGTGAAGTAAGATTTCTTTATGCTTTTGGATTGGATTTTGAAGAGTTAGTATCTATCACTACTTTATTAGATCAACTTGGTGACACGAGGTACACATGTTGACCTTTTGATCTTGTGCATGTTGTAGCATAGAAAATACCCTATAATTTACAAGTGTATCTTTTTATTGAACCTTTTCTTGTTTGTAATTTGTAAGATTTTCATTTGGTGAATAAAATGAAAGCCAATGATACCATTCATTATTTCTCATATTTTTAGACTTCAAATCATAAATTATTAGTAGAAACCCAAATTCATGGAAATGCAATCAAGACTTCAATGAAACCATAGCCAACCCCCACTCAATCACACCCTCCTAGGCCTCTAGAAACCATTTCCCCAAATGACACAAACACTTGACACCATTAAAACACAATGGTCACACATCACATTCACTTTCCAATGCACATCATAAACCAAGATCTCACAAATGCAACATATGGTCTGATGCACTAATAATGGGTCTTAAAGAATGCAACATTAATTCCAATCATGGTCAATCATCCAACAAACATAAAGTGAATCTATCTCAACAATGCAGAACAATATTATTCTAACTACTAGTAGCAATTACTAATATGATCAAATGATATAAGTGTCCATGAGTATCAATATTTTAACTAATAATTCTCAAGACTTATTTTAATTTCATTTAATTAAAATAATTGCAAACAACATGCAAATGAATACAAATTAAACACAACAATTATTTACACTATTTACACTTATGTAGATTTCATTTATAATCTAAACAATTTTATAAATACTATTAAATATAACTATATAAGCAAGGCTAAAAGCCTATAATATTAGAATGCTATAAATATCTTACACTAGTTAGAATCACAAGATACAAAACCCGAAGCTACAATGAAAGAACTTTGTTCTAAGTTTAGCTTGAGAGGAAAGAAATATAGAAAAACAAAACATTCCTATAGATCTAATATCTTCATCAAATCTACCACACTTTTAACCACATGAATATGATAGGATCAGCACAAAATGAATTTGTTGAGAAGGCTTTAGAAGCTACCAACAATGCAAAATGTGAAAGCATAGACAGGGCACATAGACTGATCGGTAGAATGCCTCAAAGAGAGTCATGTGATGGAAAGCAATGATCATAGGATATGCACAAAATGAATTTGTTGAAAAATCTCAAAAGAACCTAGTTTGAAAATATAGAGTTATTGGTTGCGCAACTAATTGTTTTAACAGAGACGAAATGGGTGAGAGGTAGACTAATTTTCGGATATGATTTAGATATTCAGGTCATGCACCATATATAAAACAATTAGAAAAACTCAGTTCTTAAAATAAAGTTATGGCTAATGCAACAGATTGCTAAAACAGAGACGAAATGGGTGAGAGGTAGACAGTCACAAAATATTCATATCTCAAAAATGACAAACTGGGTATCACTAATTTTTTGATACGATTTAGGTATTCAAGTTGTACACCATATTTAAAACAATTAGAGAAACCCAGTTTGTAAAAATAAAGTCATGGCTAACACAGTAGACTACTAAAACAGAGACGAAATGGGTGAGAGGTAGACAGTCAAAAAATATTCATATCTCAAAAATGAAAAACTGGGTATGGCTGATCTTTGGATATGACTTAGATATCCAGGTTGTACACCATATCTCAAAAAATTAAAGAAACCCAGTTTGCAAAAATAAGGTTAGCGCTAAAGCAATAGACCGGGTTCAGAAAATGTAGAAGAAAATTCACAAAATATTTCACTAAATTTAATGCAACAATAAATCAGTTTCATATCTCAGTCCATACTTGGAATATTGCTTCAATCACATCTTCACAAATTTCCTAGCTCGCATCCATTTTTCCCCAAGTTTGTTCTTCTGGAAACTATGGTTTATGGTGCCAAAAGAAAAATGAAAACTTCCTGAGAGAGAGAGAGAGATCCCCAAAACATAAAACATATCCTCCATTTGAAATGCATGCTCCTCCTCAAATTATGTCTTGAGATTTCAAAAATAAAGTTGAGCATGCATAACCACCCCCATAATTTCTTCTAGAAGATTCTCTTTTTTTTACTTTCTTACAATTTGCTATTTTTAACCAAACAATAATATTATTGTTTGTTGTAATGGGACCTTATGTCATCTTCGTTCAACAGTTTCCATTGGGATTAAGGCACGCTTAGACCTGTCAATTCAAGTGGAGTTGATGCCTCATACCTGCAACCTACAGCAACCAAAAAATGGTCGAACATATAGATGTATATATACTCATACAATCAAACACACCGTGAAAGGAAATCGCAGCATAGCAGGGTACTCACGCATGAGTAATGCGACACTGTTCCTCTCACAAACACACGTCAAACAAGTAACCACATCATGCATAATAATTAGTATCTGATTGACTAGATAAGAAACATCATTAGATAATCATGTGATGCACATAATAAGATTGATCAACATAATCAATTAAGTCCATAAAGTTGTCATAACATATTCATAACTTAAGTAAATATCAGTGTTGCAACAAAGATTATCAATAAAACATACTAACTGTCATATGAAACAACATGAGGATAATCAGGAATGTCACCAACATGAATGTAGTATCTACCAACATCATATAACATACAACATCAACTGTCTGACATACCCTAAATATTCCTATTATTTTACCTTCACTTTCATGCTCCTTAGCCAGACCACCTGCACATCCAAGGTGAGAATGGAGGGGCACTACACCCACCTTAAAGTGATCGTTCCTGCTTTCCGGTAGTAATCACATTTAAGGTAAGGTTGAAAACACATGAGGGAACAAGAGCTTTCGCAAAGCCCATGCCCCAAAGTGAGACATGCTTACAATTGCCGAATTATTCCCAACAATCACAATAGAAACACATCAATATCATTTGTTAAGAACCATTAATCAACAATATGCATGTATACGAATGATCACGGAGATCAAAACAAACTTCGGTTAGAGAATCTAAGCTAAAATAACAACCAAATCAATATAGAAATAAGGCAACATGTCTTTCAAACAAACTAAGGCTATACTTACGAATTCGGAACCTAGTATAGCCGTGAGGTTATACTTCAGTTATCTCATAACTGAGTGTAACTACAAGGTGAGACAAAAGCATTCCAAAGTGCATAGCAACATATTTAGAGTATTCCAAAGGTTTGTTACAACAATTTCACAACACAATACATGATCACATCATGACACAAAGTGATTCTACTAGTCAAACGTCAATAAAAAATTATCCCTCTCTTCATATATGGACTAGGTCCATTTTCTTGTTTTCTTGTTTTAGGGATGCATGATCCTTATCAGAAGTGTATATTTGTTGTCATCATCCGTTGACTAATAGAGCCACAAATACAACAGAAGAATGAAATCATGAAAAATGAGAGAGGAGACAAAAGTGACATAGGACCACAACGTGGAAGGATGCCCCCAAATCACCCTCCACAACATTATGCCCCCAAGGCACTACAAACAACAATTGCAACAAGAGAAGTGTACAAGAATAGAGAAACAAATAGAAGGAATGTCACAGCGTACGCGGTCCCCTTGTATCCTTCACCTTACAAGAGTATCAAGGGTCATCCAAGGAGACCTAAACAAACATTTAACACCACACATGAGAACACAACACAACAACATATAGATACCAAAGAGGAGGCCAAACTTGCGAGCATCTTGGAGAGTTGCTCCATCAAATGTGGTGGAATGGGTGAGAAATTCATACCTGCAGTCGCGTGGTGCTTGATTCACAAGATTTTGTATGTTTGAAATCTTTTGATGCCTGTGGGGAGGTGAATCATTACCTTTTTTGATAGACTTTGATGGCTCGTGTATTGTTCTTTTTCTTTCTTTGTTTAAGCATTCTCCTACATGGATAACTTTTTCAGGGTTATCCTTCTCCATCAAGACGTCAACAATCTTTTTATTAAGTAAAGTACTGCGGTCAAGGAGATTAGAGGAGGATGATGATTTCGTCGGATCTTTGTTAGATGCCAAGGTATCATTTGATGAATAAGTGTTTCTCTCAAAATATGCTTCTACATTTAAACAATAGGAAAAACCACGATTGTAATGATAACGGGGCCAATTGTCATAAGCTCCCATGAATTCGGCTAATGTTTCATATGTTGAAAAAGAATCTAATGGGACATTTCCTAGTGGACAGTCTATGTCTATCATCTCAGGATATATTGTATTGATTGTTGGACTTGTTGATATTGTGTTAACATTAAGAGTAGGATGATGGTAAGCTTTGGTAGGCTTCAAAGGATAATATCCAATACTAGCTGAAGAGCTATGTGTAACAACTTCTAAGGGTACTTTGATTCCTTGTTGTTTTATGCCACAACCATTACCTACGTAGTTACAATTTTTGTAAAGGATTTGAAATCCATGACCATAGAGAGACACCATCTCTTTATAAGAAGGCGAGGCCTCATATGTCTCATATTTTGTAGTGTAAATAAGAGTATTGTCTTTATTTGTTACTAAAGAGACTTTAGGTTCCTTAGTATTGCCAAAGATTTTTTGGATGAGATCGAGGCAACTTTTGATGTTTCAGGGTTAGCAAGTTTATATTACCCCATAAAGCCATGAGTAAAATCTAATGAACCCCAATCGTCACCAAGAAGTGCATTCGATGGTGATTTAGAATCTTGCACAACATTATATGTGGCAAGATGTATTTATCAATCAACTTTGAAGTTATCGAGAGGTTTCTAAATGATAGCTTATTTTTGCACCTCAGCTTGTAAAAAACTTTCCAGATTCGGGTCCACTTCAATGGTTTGAAGTTTATTTGCACAAATAAACTTTATTGATCAATGAAGGGTAGACGAAACTACCCCCATGGCATGAATCCATAGTCTACCAAGAATGATATTATATGAAAGCGCACTCGGCATGACATGGATAAGGGTAGATAATGTCATAGATCTAGCCTTTACGATTAAAGTTATGGTACCCAGTGATTGTCTACCAATGTTATCAAAGCCACGAATGTTAAGTTTATCTGATTTTATTAAAGATGTGTGAATCTTGATTTTATGTAGCAAATCAATGCCAGGAACATTGAGACCCGATCCATTGTCAATCATAGTTCACTTTATCAACTTTTTATTTATTATGACAAGATTACAAGAGGGTCATATTGGTTTTGAACTTCAATTGATGGTAATTCGTGTTGTTGAAACAAAATATCTATTTTTGTTGCATGCATATAGTCTAACAGAGTTGTTACATCATTTGGCTTAACAACAGGTGGTACAATCACCTTTCGTAAAGCTTCTTGGAGCATTATGTGGTATGAAAGAGATGTTTGTATGAGTTCCCATAGAGAGATCTTAGCGGGAGTAGCACAAAGCTGCTTAACAAGGTCATAATCTCGACCAACATTATGAGTAAGACAAGGTGGTTGAGGAAGCATAGGTTGAGAAGTTGGTAAAGTGATCGAAATGTTTGACTGTTGTTTACTTTGTTTATTATTTCATGTATTGTATGTGTGAGCAACCACATTGTAGTTGGGTTGTTGTGACACATTTTGATACACTTTGATTTTGACTTGTTATATGCATAGCGTAGTTATAAATGTAACGAAGAGGTCGAGAAGAATTCAGAAGGTCTCTTATAGTGAGCACCGGTTTCATTTTTTCTTGAGGCACATGCGAGAACGCAGGTGGACAAATATTTTTGGTTTCACAGGGTGTTCTTGAGATCTTGGAACATAAATTGTGTTTACTAATCTTTGAAGGAACGGTGGTTTTGGAGTCGCAGTGGAATATTCCATAGAGATAAATTCATAAAGGGCTTCATCTAGCATATCAGAATCATCACTACTAAATGACTCATCATATGCATGAAAGTTTTGTAAAAAGAGATCAAACATTGTGACATATTCTACTTTATCCAAGGCTTGAAATTCACAATGTCCAATTGTAAAAAGTATGAATTTTGGAATCAAGGATGTGAAATGATGCAAGATTACTATGAAAAATCAAATTTCATGAATGTTTGATGCAACTAATGCATGAGAATTTTTAAAACCCTAATGCAAAATTTTACCAAAATGCAAGCTTTTTGAAGGCCTAAATATGCACCTTTTTCAAAATTATGCAAGATTTTCAAATGAATATTGATAAATATGTAATAAATCAATGCAAGATCTTATTTGAATAGTCAATAAGATGTAAATGCTTGAAGCTACTTGTTCACAAAAATGTTTAGTATGAAAAAGGATAATGACAATAACTAGAATATGAACTAGATCAAACTCTTTTCAATATAACATTCAAGGAAAAGGTTGAGCCAAATCACTACCAAATGAAGGAGAACTTAGCTACTAACCTTGAACTCCTATATATCCTGAAACTGTCTTCAAATCCTGAAACCTTGATCTGTATTTAGTCTTCCTATAGCTCTGTATTTTCTAAATCTCACTCCTGTAACCTGCACATAAGAAGATAAAAGAGGGTTTGGGGGTTATGGTGTTTAGGGGCTTGCCTCGGTCAAATCCCAGAATAGCATTCAAGCTTCCCAACACCATTTCATTAATAGAGAGTGCTTACCCTCATGGGGCATAGGATGAAAACAATGATAATGTGATGATTGAAATGATGAGAAACAAACAATGATATCACCTATGTGATGCGCCGTTAGAATGATGAAGATCCTTCAACTCCTAAGGAAGGATAGATGATAGCTTCATATCTGCAACAACACACAAATATGCTCTATAATCACAATGTCTGCTCTTGATGCTCTTTACTTCAAATTTTCAAGTTAGCTATCTCCATCTAGGTTAATAATGAACTCAAAAACACACTTATATATGCTCTCCCCCTTACAATTGACAATTCAAACCAAAAGAGGCAACAAGGAGAAACCTCTAGAGAGGTGTAAGGCTGACATACATTTGAATTTGATCCAACCTAAAGGGAGGGACCTGGGCAGTACCACCTTGGTCCTTCAACCCTGTTTATGTCTAGGATAAGCAAAATCAAGTGGTCCACATTCAAATTCCATCTTGATGTCGGGCAATTCTGCATCGGGAGAAACATTTTGAATATATAATGCAATCAAGGGACCTAGGAGCCAAACAAGGAGGTAAAAAGACATGTGGGCACTTTTTACTCCCTAACAAGTCCAAGGGTCTTATTTGGAAACTTTTCATTCTAGGTCTTATGGGTCTTACCATGGGTTATCCTCTAATTTACTCCTTGATTGGCTACCAAATCTACTAATAAGTTCCCCTTTCTTTTCTTCTAATATGATCAAAAGAGATATCTTTAAAAATTTTCACTAGTTCCTTAGCCTCTAAAAGAAGAGTATCCAACATACATGAGATGTAACTTTGCTTCTTCATATAATTAATAATGATCTCATAATCTCCCTCCACTCTAAGATGCTTCCAATTCTATTTCATAGTTGTCCTGAGGCCCCACAGCATGGCCCTTTCCTAAACCACATTGTACATGAAAGGAAAAAAGAATATAACTTTGCTCATGCTCTTTCTAGGAAGCCTACTCTATTTCTACTTCTACTAGTTCTACTGATTAGAAGATCTCTATTATGGCAGAATAAGTTAAAAATGCATTTTCTACTGATCTCTTAGATGGGGATGTGAGACAAGATTGATTTGTAGTAGCATATGGTCTCATTCTCTATAAAAATAGAATCTTCCTAGTTCTTGAATCCTGAATGAAGGAGAAGATTTTAAGGGGTTTTCATGATGCATCGTTAGAAAAACACATAAGATTATACAAGATCTATAGGAAAATTAGGGAAAGGTTTTCATGGAAGGGCCTAAAGAAGGATGTTCTCAATCACTTTATGGAGGGGCTAACTATGTATGCACAATTCTTTTTCATTCCTTCATATTTCAAAGCACATTGGGTGGTAGATTTCCCATTCAGAGATGTTTAGGCCAATGGATTACATAAAAATATCGTTAGTGATAAAGATAGTAGATTTTTTAGATCCTTTTTGTAAGAATTATTTTATTTGGCTGGGATAAAACTCACTCTTTCCACAAGCTATCATCGACAAATAGATGGACAAGTAGAAATAGTGAATAATTAGGTTGAAGGCTACTTGAGAAACTATGATACAACACTACCCACCACATGTCCATCAGTATATCTCCATCCATTGTATTTTATGGTTATGATGCATTAACCTTCACTAATTCAATATTCATAGATATCCCGGTGTCAATAGATAGTGACTTAGTGAAGTATAATTATGACATATTGAGATCACTCAAAGAACACCTCCAACAAGTTCAGAATCAACAAAAAAATATATGCAAATCAAAACTGCATAGATAGGTCATTTAAAGTGGGAGATATGACCTTCCTCTAAGATTGCAAACCTTATATGCAAACCCCCATCAAAATTAGTGGAATTGAAAATCTCAAACAACGCTTCGATTTCCCTTACAAGATCTTGAGAAGAGCTGGTGAAGTTGCATCTGAGTTGAATTACTAGAATATAGTAGGATTCATAATTTTGTCCATGTGTCTCACCTCACGAGATCCCTTGGACAACATATCACACTACTGGTGTATTTTCCACCATTGGATGATGACCCTACCATCATAGAAATCACAAGAGCATCATCCAATATTCAAAAGAGAGTAGACAATAAGGTGGTAGGGAAAATCACACAGGCCCTATTGAATCCCCATGATCACATTTGCACTTATTACATTTATCGAACTTAGCAAGGGAGAGGGATTTCAACTAAATCTTCCACATCAAACATCCTCATAATAAATAGAATCATCAACCTTGGCATAAAGAGAAAGTTTGACCTTAAGTACCTTTGCTATCATTGAAGCCTCTGTGCATGCAACTTGTTGTTCCTTCAGTATGTGAAAATACTCGAGGTAGCAATTGAAGAAAGACAAGTCATGCAAATTTTGGAAATATTGATAGAAATATGAAGAAATATTTCCCCACACATTTACTAATCTAGGATGATGAAAATTCAATTAAAAGAAGGTACAAAACCAAAGAGTAAAAGATCATATGTATTAAACCCTAACATGAAGACAAGAGTCAAAGCAAAGTTGGATGATATGTTGCAACTGATATAATCAAGTACATAGAAGATGCTAAATGGATTGGCCCTATGGTTGTGCAACATAAGAAAAAAGTGAGATGAGGATTTGCATTGACTTTAGGGAACTAAATAAGGCTTGTATCCATGATTCCATAGATTTCTTAGTCTTATGGATGTCATTAAAAGCTTTCATTTTATTTCATTTCAATTGAAGGGCTCCTTCACCTTTCCATACACATGTCCCCATGTTCTCTCCATTAGTTTCTCTATAACCATTGCTTTATTTTCTCTTATATTGTCCTTAGTAATATTTGGGCATTATACTCATGGGATCAACCCTGCAATTATAGACTTGGCCCTTTCATATTCAAATTTTGGCCAACTTCTACCTATTCAATTACACAATATTCAATTTGCTAATGTATGAATCCCAACATTTCAAAAAAATCCAAAATATGAATCACCTAAGAAGGTTCAAAGTTTAAAATACACATTGGGTTATGACTTGCACGTGTGACACCATTCAAAAATTGATTTATATTCACTCCTTTGAGCCACCAAGTCTAGGGCCTAAGTGTGAGAATATTCACTATTTTTGTATCCTCATGCTTGGAGACATGTCAATAAATAAAAGTTGATTACATATAAATTCCCATTGTTTATAGCATAGACTGGAATTAGTTTTCAATTTAAAATATCATTAACACTTGTAAGGAGTGGGTTCATGTGCAAGTTGAAACACACACTGTGTATTTCAACCTGCAATTTTCTTCATCAACATTCTACTATGTAAAGTATTTGTTCTTTTAATGTACAAATCCTAACATTTAAGAGAGAAAAATATGAACAACAACAATGATAAGGGTGAAAGCAAGAAGATGAGTATAGATTTCGTGGAAGTGTTCCGCATATGGAAAATTTCGTTTAGAACGAGAGCTCGAGCCTAAACGGGTGCCCATTTAGAAACGAGCACCCGTTATGAAATGGATGCTAGTAAATGGAATGGGTACGTACCCATTTGAAAACAGGTACTCATTTTTGAAAAGTATATATATTTTTTTAAAAATAGGCATGTGGCTTCATTTTAACAGCCATAGGCTGTGAAACAGTAGGAGAGGAGATACCAAGAATGGGTACCCACATCACCTGACCCCACCGCCTACCTCCAAAACCTCCTCACCTCCTCTAGATCGGCTATCAGCTATCCCAAGTTGGTTGCCCATAATTTTCTATTGTTTTTCATTGTTTTTTGTTTTGTTTTTGTTGCTTTTTATTATTTTTCACAATCTTAAATTATAAATGTTAAACCCTAAACTAAAAACACTAAACCCTAATTCATAAACCGTAAACCCTAATTCATAAACACTAAACCCTATTTCATAAACTACCTAGGTCTTATAGAACTTCTAGGGTTTCTTTTATATAAGCTTAACAATAAATCTTTAGCAATGATATTTCAAAATCATTTGAAATTTCTATATAGACCTCAAGAACTACATATACAATATAGCCATGTTCTTAGTCTTCATGGATTTCAATGTTCATGATGAGTCACATAGTCCTAAAACCATTTGTAAAACTCTTTTCATGAGGGCTTAGAACATACAAACACCTTCTATATATTAAATTTGATGGACACTTGTATAAGAATATAAAATTTAGACAATTGTCATAGGTTAGTCCTATGGGTTAAAGAGTCAGGGAGCTATGAGAATGCCCACATTCATATGACATAAGGTATAATAGAAACTTATCAAGTTTTAAGGATTGTCATACCTACCACTAAGAATGTCAAAGTTACCCTAGGAAAACAACTAACTCATATCAGTTCATAACATTTTATCAAGTTTAAGGATTGTCATAACAACCACTAAGAATGTCAAATTTACCCTAGGAAAACAACTAACTCATGTCACTTGATAACCTAGAGGGTTGTTATCTAAGGTCAATTAGGATCACTTAACAAATGTCAAGACCCAAATCATCTAATAGGATTTTCATTAGGATGGGGAACAAAGAATATAGTCATAACATGATAAGGTAGTTACCAAGGTCCTAACAAAGTTCATTGCACCATAATCTAAATCTTAACACTGCCTCAACATTTATATGACCTAGAAGGACTGTCACATCTAGCAAATCTAATCTCTTGTCCTTGCTATGGACTATTATGCATGATCATCCAAAGTGTTTGTCACTAGAAGAACAGGACCATAGGACTACCACAATAAGGATATAGTTGTGTTGCTCACAACAAGAGAGGACAATCATCCAAAACTAAGAAGAGAAGAAAATTAACAATTAAGAGACTATCATTAACGGTTGTCATGAGCATGTTAATGGACAATTAGTTTTCATATTAGTCATAACACTATCCTATTATTTACACAAAAGAAGATATAGCAATGAGAGGATAGTCATTGGAAAACCTATCTCAGTCCTAGAGTCAAGCACAGTCCCATCACACCACTAGATCTACCCCTTCCAAGGGACAAGCATTTCAACCATACAATCGAAAGAAAATGATATGTATCCTACAAACACAATCATTTGGTCATGTTGTAATCCTCTCTCCAAACTATGCAGGATCAGAATGGTGTTTGGATGACCTCCACTTGGTGTCTGGTAGGTGAAATCAGCAGGTGAGACTACTCCTTAGACAGTGCAAGACGACTGAACGGATCTCACCCATTCATTTTATTCCTTGTTTTTCTCACTCTTTCACCATTTCTTCACATGCGTTGTTCTCCTTCCAGCTATTTTTTTGGTGGGTACTCTCCTGAGGTGCCAAAATGGCTAGAAATGTTGTCTCGTGCCATAAAAAAATCACGCTAGAAAATTTTCTAAACTCGTCGGTTGTTCTCACGCCGGGGAAAATACCGTGTCAGAAAAATAAATATAGGGAATGTAATTTTTTGGTATGTGTTTTGGAACACAAAAGAGAGTGATATATTTTGCAAAGCCCCATTAAGAATGTTTTGGGAATTTTGTACTGCAGTATTGTATTGGTACATTCTCCTTATTAAAAACTCCCTTAATATTATCACCTAAAATTTTGAATTTGGATTAGTTACTTTCCACCTACATTAAATGTTATCAATAACTATGTAATAGAACTAATAGCATTTAAAATCATTTTAGACGTGCAAATGATGATTAATTATCACCTTTGCAATTAGAAGTGTTTATGTTGACACTAGAGTTTGCAACACTCATAGCCTTATAGCAACTAAAAAGGTTTCACAAAACAAAGAGAACTAGAGACAACTAAAATCATTATCATAAATAAAACATAAATTAAAATAAAGTAAAAACATTAATATATCATCACCATGAATGGTCATGTCCTTTGTGAGAACTCCAATTCCTTTTGAGAGATGAGTATCACAATTCATTGAAGTCTTGATTGTATTTCCATGAATTTGGGTTTCTACTAATAATTTATGATTCGAAGTCTAAAAATATGAGAAATAATGAATTGTATCATTGGCTTTCATTTTATTCACTAAATGAAAATCTTACAAATTACAAACAAGAAAAGGTTCAATAAAAGATACACTTGCAAATTATAGGGTATTTTCTATGCTACAGCACGCACAAAACCAAAAGGTCAACATGTATACCTCGTGTCACCAAGTTGATCTAATAAAGTAGTGATAGATACTAACTCTTCGAAATCCAATCCAAAAGCAGAAAGAAATCTTGCTTCACCAAAACTAAAGAAATACGTCAGCCTTGGCAATTCAGATAAAGACAAGAGGAATGAAAGAGCCTCTAAAGTGAAGTGAAATGAAGCAACCATTGCCTTGAAGTTGTCATAGAACTTAGTTTTTACATTTTATTGCTTCACAATTTCCCGAGGAGGCTTTTTCTCTCCTTTCTATCATTTTAGACCTATATTTACATGGGTCTAAGATAGTGTCTAGATTATCAATCCAAATGCACAAACCACAATGTTGAATATTTTCAGATAAGACACTCTAGTTCTTGCAAATAGATAAAATGCTTATCACCATACATTCTTGTGTTCCAACCTAACCTATTATACCTACAAAAATCTCTATATCAAAAAACACACAAAAAAAAAATGTTATGCTAGTCAACAAAGGCAACTCAAGCGAGATGAATCATGAGCAATATCAAAGGGAAACAATTGTAAGCAATTGTAAAGGTGACTGGTTCCTAAATATTGATACAATTTACACTTGGATTGAATCCAAAGGGGATTATATAAAATCAAATATTAGACATAATTTTCTTTAGTTGGAAAATCATCAAAACATGTATTACATAGATAATGTAACAATGATTAAAAAAAATCCAATCAATCCATGCGAGCTTCAACAAATTGGCTCAAAACTTTTACTGAAATTTTAAATTTAAAGGAAGTTTATACGTAATGTTTACTGATTGGGCTATTGATTTGGGACAAAGATTACCAAAACAATCCCTATTTAGGGATGAAGAGACCCTAAACTTTCCCGTGGCCAGAACCCATATTGAAGTTGTAGGTTAAGATTCTTTAAGAACTGAATTGAGCATAGAGTGGTATGCCATCTACTTAATATTTTGAAAATGTAGGCTTAGGGCTCAAATGCTAACCCGTGCTTATAATGACACCCAAATCCAAAGGTTGGGGTTAAATTCTCCAGCAAGGGATCCAACCAACTTAGGGCTCAAACACAAACCCACTAACTGTGTCAACCATCGTCTCGGAAAACAAACAAAAGAAAACACAAACACAGCTGCAAAGCAAACAGTAGACAGAACTACAATGTTCTATATGATATCAATATTTGCCAGGATAAATTTTTGAACCTTGGTAGGAATGCGCTAGATGATTAAAACTTTAACAGTCACAATTACGTAATTGGCTATTTATAAAATATGGGTGATAATAACACCCATCTGACATTTTCATATACAGAATATGGCTCTAAGAAGTCCACCAAAATTCCTGCAGTCCTAGACTACATACAAAACAAGCACCGTGTTAATACATGTTGCATGCATTGCAGTCAAAATTGAATACCTTCATCTTTCATGATCCAAATATTACCTGTGATAGAGAGACCAACAACATAACCAAATCATACAACACAGGGACCTCCAGGGGTTCATCCAAGTTGGCTATCAATATCAACTACTGAAAATCTGATTCAGTCACAGTAAAATATACTTGATAGGAACATTGTTGTAATGTGGGTGTGCGATGCATATACAAAAACGAGGAAAGGCAAAGAACCCACGTCTCCAACCTCCCTTCCATGGAGGGTCAGAAAATTTAGTGCAAGTGACCACATTTTTAGCTAGTCTTAAAATATAGAAATTTAAGCAAATTTTCTGACAAAACAAAACCTGATTTAACAAGATTGAAATGTCGGACGCATGAGTTTGAGATTGAGACATATTCCACCGCATGAGCGTCAAGGTCATTTGTTGAAGGCATTGCTCTCATTAAAAGGCAACGAAGGAATAGGAATAGCGGCCATTCTGTTTGTTGCAGATGATGGCGAAACACTTTCAAAACACTGACATATCCACCGCACTCCGCGCTTGTAAAAATGTTTGGCCCTGCAATAGGTATAACATCAAGTTTGCAACGATAGCTTTTCCCTCTGCCATCAAAACCTAACCCTAATGCTACCGTCCCCTCCTTCCTCTTTTCCACTCGCTCATCACGCACAAAACCTAACCCTAACCTCCACATATATATATACACACGTGGACACACTTAATAAATTTGTATTTTTTTATTTGTTTTGGTTTTCTATGCGATATATGTATACATATAATATAATTAATATTGTATCATACATCTACATACATTTTTGTTGTGTATTTGTTTATTTTTCTGTTTGTTGTTTTCTTTTCTTTTTGTAGGGTGCACTCCTCTCACACACATATGTATATCTATATATATTTATGTATTGGTTCTTTATAGACTTAATACTTATATTAATAAATACTAGTATAGGTGTGTATTTTTAGTTTCTGCCAAAGACACTATAGGCGAGGCCTGTTCCTAACTAGGTATTAATAATTCTTGAGAACTAAATATATTTTTCTATTTAAAAAATATTTACCTATTGCTATTGTATAGATGCAAATATTTTAACAAAACATATTTGAAAAATTATTTTTATTCAATCTAATTGGCAGAAAACTTTCACCCGATAAGAGCAATTATTGCCGATCATCAACGTTTAAATTATAAAGTTTTGTATGAATACTGGAAATAATTTCATGCATTGCTTTCATTTTCTCAAAAATTGTGCAAATATAACATATGCGTTAAACTCCTTAGGCAACCATTCTTCATATTTTTTTATGTTCTTGATACCCAAACATTGCAGAATCTAAGGCCATGACTATTTTCAAATGAATTTGTTTTGTTTATAGGCTGCTATTCCACTTGAAGTTGTGCAAATATTGTTGGCAAAAAAGTCAGCGTGCCCCTTCGGGATTCGTGACATGGCTTAACTGCCTCCCGTTGGTCTTTATCTGGGATGGTAGCGGTTTCCTAAGAGGTGCGCCTTTTGGGAGAAACGGCCAGCTCAACTCCCTACAAGTGGTATCAGAGCCGGGTCACGGGTTCGAATCCCCTCGGGTAACGCTGAGGGGGGGGATTGTTGAAAATAGTTAGCATCCCCCTTTGAGATTCGTGACAGCTCAACTCCCTACAAACGTGAATATAACATTCTTCAGAAATGATGCAAGCTAGAAGGGGCTCTAACTTGTTTTTAATGCAATAAAGTTAGGTCTGAAACGAAAAAACCCATGGAGCTTGACCAAATAAGAGGAAAAAAGTATGCTCATATCTGTCATTATGTTATCTACCATCTTTTCAGATAATGCATTTAGGGCATATGTTTATCAGGCTTCATGCCTATAATACTTATTTTTTCTTCTATTTTACTTAATGGAATTCTAATTCTAGCTATTCTTCCATGCATAGAAGGATTTTCCTTTCATGTTTCCTTTAGATTCTAATGGGATGAGAATATTATTTTTTGGCCTCTGCCTATGTTTCTACCAAACTTTGTATGTATCATATTGTTTTCTGGAAACACATTTCTTATTGGTGTTTATTCCATTTCTAAAGTTTTTTCTGGATGTTTTCTCTAGCTCTGAGATGAGCTAAAAGGAACTATTACCATTAACAAAATTGATAATATACACATCATTTTGTTTTATGGATATCTTTATATTTTTTTAATTTTCTCCGACACTCAATAGTAATTCAAGTTGGCTTTTTGCTATTCTTGTTGAATGCAAAAATCTAGTAAGCCAAGCTAGCAACTCTATTTGCAGAAATGGTCTATATTTTGAAGCTATTTTATCATTCTACTATTTCTTTTAGAGGCATTTTTAAAAAGATCGTGAAATTTCTATTAGTTAAATCTAAGCCAAGTATTTTTTGACGTTTATTTAAAAATTTACCCTAACGTAACTATTGTTAATATGTCCATAAAATGTACAACCTTTTAAAATTTATTTAAAATCAGGTTTTTCTTTTACCCTAACCTATAATGCACAATCTAAATAGCTAATATTTTCACATTTACTTTAAACTTAAGTTTTACCCTAACCTGTAATGCACAAACTGAATAGCTAATTTATTCAAATTTCTTTTCGAGTTACATCTTTAAACCTAGTAACATAAATATGGTTGAATTATGAATAAAATGCAAAATTGAAACCACTATCTATTTCACATTTACTTTAAAATTTTACCCTAAGGCCCATATTTCTAAATTGCCAATAAAATGAAAAAATTGTAGAGATGATATTTTAACATTTACCTTTAAATTTTTGTTCTAAATTTTTATCTTCCAAGTAAATATTATTAAATTATCCCTAAAATGCAAAATCTAAACCACTATGTATTTCTCATTTACTTTAAAATTTTACCTTACTATAAATATTCCCAGATTTTCATCAATAAAATTTTACCCAAATATAAATATTTCAAAAATTTCAATAAAATACACAAACTAAATAGATAATCTTTTCACATTTACTTTTAATTATAATTTTAATCCCAAAAAATAAATTTAATTAAATTATTAACAAAATGCAGAACCTAAACCACTGTTTTTTTAATTATCTATAAAATGTACAACCTGAACATCTGATCTTTAAGCTTTACTTTAAAATTACAATTTTAACCCTAACATAAAAACACATTAAACTTTTTTCATATTTTCTTTTTCATCTTACCCTAACACAAATATTGTTAAATTAACCATAAAATGCACAATCTAAACATATTTATTTAAAAATTTCCAAAACTACAATTTGAGTCATTTTGTGAAAATTATGGTATTAAGGTGCAAAGAACAGTTCCTTATACTCTTCAACAAAATGGGGGGATGAACAAATGAATAGAACTATTTTAGAAATGGGGTTTGGTTGTTTCTTGTGCTACATATATTGTGAATAGAATTTCCACTAAAGCCCTCCCAAATATCACCCCTGAAGAAGCTTGGAGTGGTAGAAAGCCCCACATTAGGTATTTTAAAGTATTTGGATGCATTGCTTGGGCACACGTTCCTGATGAAAAGAGGAAAAAGTTAGAACCAAAGAGTCATAAGTGTTTGTTTGTGGGTTATAGTGAAGAATCAAAGGCTTATAGGTTATATGATTTGACAACAAGAAAGGTCTTTGTTAGTAGAGATGTAAAGTTTGATGAGCTTTCGCAACTTATTCCCACTTCCTCTCACTCTACAATAGCAAATGTTTCTAATTTTTCAGATATTTTAGAAAGAAATGAAGCCAATATTGATGAGGATGAAGTGAGCACTACTGATGATGATAATACTATTGAAAATGAAACTACTAATGCTTGTAATCAGCCATTTTTTGCAGGTAGTGATGATGAAGAAGGTGACATTTCAGCTAGACAAAAGACAAGGAGTGTTGAAGAAATATATAGACAAGGCTCAAAGATCCAAGGAGGGAATGGTAGTGCTCTCATGGCCAAAGTATTACAAGTAAATGACCCAATCTCATATGAGCAAGCTAGATGAAAGAAAGAATGGGAGAAATCCATAAAAGAGGAATATGATGCATTGATAGAGAATAACACTTGGGAACTTGTACCCCGTCCCCAAGGTAAGAATGTTATTGGTTGCAAATGGGTTTACAAAACAAAATTTAAATCAGATGGTGCTATAGAAAAATTCAAGGCTAGATTGGTTGCTAAGGGGATCAATCAAAAAGAGGGTGTTGATTATGAAGAAACATTTTCTCCTGTCATTAAAGTGAATATAGTTAGAATTATTCTTTCTTTGGCTACAATTCTTGGGTGACATATTCATCAAATGGATGTCAAAAAAACTTTCTTAAATGGAGATTTATATGAAGAAATATATATGGATCAACCACCAGGTTTTGTAGATCAGCAACATCCTAATCTTGTTTGCAGATTATAGAAGTCACTTAATAGTCTTAAACAAGTGCCACGAGCATGGAACGAGAAGATTGACAGGTATTTTCAGCTTCATGTATTTAAGAGATGTAAGTCAGATCCAAATCTTTATGTGAAAAAAGTTCAAGATGATATTCTTCTTGTTGCAATTTATGTAGATGATTTACTCATTGCTGGACCAAATATTGCATTAATCAATGATTTAAAAATAGATCTTAAGAGGACATTTCATATGAGTGATTTGGGTGAACTAAACTATTTTCTTAGATTACAAGTTTGTAGATTACATGATGGATTGTTCATCTCACACTCAAAATATGCTTTGGACCTTTTAGAAAAGTTTAACATGCTTGAATGCAAGCCAGCATCTACCTCATTTCAATTCGGAGTCAAGCTTACTAAAGAATGTACTTCCAAGAGTGTAGATGCCACTTTATATAGATAGCTTGTTGGTAGCTTGGTTTATGTAACTCATACTAGACCAGATATTTATTTTGCAGTCAATCTAGTATCTAGATTTATGCAGGCACCTAAACAAAGTCATTGGTTGGCTGCTAAGAGAATTTTACGATACATCCATGGAACCATACACTTTGGAATCTACTATGGCTATAAGTTTTCAATTTCTTTGGTTGGATTTACCAACTCAGATTGGGGTGGTGATATAGATGATCAAAAATCTACTGGTGGTTATGTTTTCAATCTTGGATCAGGCCCTATTACATGGAGCAGCAAAAAAACAAACAACTACATCATTACCTTCATGTGTAGCAGAATATAGAGAAGCAAAAGAAGCAGGCAAGGAAGTAGTTTGGATTCGGAATCTTCTATTTGAGATTGGTTTTCTATAAAGTTCAGCCGGCACTGTGTATTGTGACAATCAAAGTACCATACAAGTTGCCAACAATCTAGTTTTTCATGCTAAAACAAAGCATATTGAGATTGATGTTCACTACATTCAGGATCTTGTTTAAGCATCTATTGTCAATCTTCAATTTTGTCCAAGTGAAGAACAAGTAGCTGATATATTCACTAAGAGTATGATTGAAGCCAAATTCTTAAAATTAAGAGGAATGTTTGGTATGTTATAGGTGAACATTAAGGGGGGATAGTAGTATAATGTTCCCCTCCTTTGTATTTGCCCTCTCCTTTGTATTCTCTTTGTACTATTCTAGCCAATCTTAAGGGGGGATGTTAGGGATAGTTAAGATTGTCTAGAAAAGGACAAAATATTTCTAGAAGTCTTCCAAAAAATATTCCAGGTTATCTAGAAAGGAAGAAGCTTCCATCTTTTTTAGAAAAGAACTTTCCAAGGAGAAGCTTCCAACTGTTCTAGAAAGGAACATTGTAGGATTTTAGAGTTATCTAGAAAGCCAGAAGCTTCTAGGCTCCAAAGCTTCTGTAGCTATATATATGTGATTAGAGATAGTTGCTGGATATAGCATTTTAGATGTAATGCAAGCTAGATAAATATATTTCTAAGTTATCTAACTCTGTTTTGCCCTGTTTTCTCTTAGTCTATTATTGTTGTTCTATTTTTTATTGTCTTGGGGCTGTTTTTTACATGGAAATCCAGAATTTATTTATTGCTAGAAGAGAATGGTATCAAGGAATATGTCACCACTATTGTACCTATACCTATAGATGCAACACAGCACTTAGCATATAAGAAGGAAGATGCCAAGGCGAGGAGGATGATTCTTAATGGTGTTAAGGATCATATTCTTTCGCATATTGTAGAGTTATATACAGAGAAGACAATGTGGGACGCCATTCTAAATCTGTACCAGAATGCTACCATTAACCGGAAGCTGATTCTCAGAGAAAAGTTAAGGAATACCCCGATGAACAAGGGAGAAGATGTTACAAGTTACCTCGCTAGGCTTAGACTTGTTAAGGATGAGTTGACAGCTATTGGAGATAAACCAAATGATGACAAGCTAGTACGAATAGCCCTGAATGGGTTTACTAAGCAGTGGGATGTCTTTGTTCAAGTTATTAATGGACGAGACACCTTACCGAGTTGGGATCGACTATGGAGTGACTTCACTTAGGAGAAGCTTAGACTAAGTCTTGTTAGTGGAACTAGCAGCAATAGTTAGAAAAGTGATTTGGAATAGGAAAACGTTACCCTAGCAGGAAAAGCGAAAGCGAAGAAAGGGTCTGGCAAAGGATCAAATCCAAAAAGTGAGAAGAAGAAGGACTTATCTAAGATCAAATGCTATGGCTGTCACGAGTTTGGCCACTATGTTAGTGATTGCCCACAAAGGAAGAAAAATGAAAAGAAAGGGAAGAAGCAGACGACAACTTCATCAAATGTAGATGAGCTTTCTAGTAGAATGGAGGATGAGTTTGCGCTCATAGCTTGCCTAACTAGCTCAACCTCACAGGGTGTTTGGTATATAGACAGTGGGGCATCATTTCATATGACAGGAGTTAGGGAGTACTTCTCCAGCTACAAGGAGGAGAAAATCAAATTCCAGATTCAGATGGGGAACTAGTCCAAGTGCAATCCAGTTGGGAGAAGGACTATTCTATTTCAGAGGGAGAATGGCAAGCCTGTTTCCATTCATGATGTGTTAAATGTGCCAGGCTTGGGCATGAATCTAATTTCCATATCTATCCTTCAGGATAAAGGCTACAATGTACTCTTTAGAGGGGCGCATGTGTTAATCAAGCATAAGGATTGGAAATCACCCATAGCTATTGGAGTTAGGAGCGGCCGACTTTATAGGTTGCAATTTGATACTCCTAATGCACTAGTGAGTAGCAGTAATCCTAGAGATCAAGAAGAGCTATGGCATAGGAGGATGGGCCATATACATCATAGAGCATTTAAATTGCTTCATGAGATAGTGACAAGTGTTCCAGAGGTGAGCACAGAGCATGATGATGTATGTCAGGGATGTGTTGGGGAAGTTTGCGAAAGCAGCTTTTCCAAGGAGTGACACCAGATCCAAGGGGGTTCTTGATCTAGTAAATTCAGATATATGTGGACCAATGTCAATGAAGTCTCTCAGAGGATACAAGTACTCTGTTACTTTTAATGATGATTTCTCCAGGAAGACCTAAATATACTTCTTGAAGACCAAGGATGAGGTCTTCAGTCACTTCGAGGAGTTCAAAGCTCTTGTGGAGAATTCGACAGGTAGGAAGGCAAAGGTTCTTCGGTCAAACAATGGAGGTGAGTACAAAGGGAAAGAGTTCCAGGAGTTCTGTACCAGGGAAGGAATCAAGAGAGAGTGGATTGTTCCTTACAACCCACAGTAGAATGGGGTTGCTGAGAGGGAGAATTATTCTCTATCGGAGGTAGCAAGGGCTATGTTGTATGACCAAGATATGCCATGTTACTTATGGGCAGAGGCATGCAGTACAGCAGTATACATATAGAACAGGGTTCCACATAAGGTATTAGGCAAGATGACACCAGAGGAGGCATTCTCAAAGAATAAGCCAGATGTCAGTCACTTCAGGATATTTGGGAGTTTGGCATTTTGTCACATTCTAGGGCCTACACATTCCAAGTTAGATCAGATTGCAGAGAGAGGGTACTTTGTGGGGTACAGTGAGACCTCAAAGGCATATCAATTATTTATTCTAGGGACCAGGAGGATTATAGTTAGGCGTGATGTCAAATTCATGGAGGACAAGGCATATAGGAGGTCCAGAGATTTGCCAGCAGATGATCAGAATGAGCAGCCAAAAGAAGCTCAAAGGATTGTTCAACCAAAACAGGGGCAGCGAAGCACCAGTACATTTACTAGTACAAGCACAGGCTTAAGTGTTGAGAGTTCGCAGAGTATGGAGCAATAGATACAACAAATCTAAGAGATGCATCAAGAAGATATGGAGTTTGATATTTCATCCTCTATAGTTGACAGGAGGAACCGTGAGGTTTAATAGACACATAAGGATACTCAAGAGTTTGTGGGAGCTCCTAGGATGAGTAGTAGACAGCAGAAACAACCAGCCAGGTATAATGACTGTGGCATTGGTTATTAAGTTGGTAGATAACGAGCCTTCTAACTATCAGGAGACTATACAGTAACAGGTGTGGCAAGATGTGATGGTTGAGGAATATACCTCAATAGTGCAGAATGATGTGTGGGAGGTTGTACCTAGACCGACAGATAGGGCAGTGGTTGGATCACATTGGATCTATAAGATTAAGCACGGTGCAGATGGTAGCATCAAGAAATACAAGACAAGGTTCGTGGCCAAGGGGTTCTCTTAGAAGGAGGGAATAGACTATGAGAAGACATTCACTCCAGTGGCCAGGTATACTTCTATACGAGCCGTAATCTCACTTGCAGCACATATGGGATGGCAGATCCATCAAATGGATGTCAAGACGGCATTTCTTAATGGTGAATTGGTAGAGGAGGTATACATAGAACAACTAGAGGGCTTTGTAACACACAGCAGTGAAACCCACGTGTGCAAATTGAAGAGAGCTTTGTATGGACTAAAGTAGGCTCCCAGGGCATGGTCTGAGCGCATTGATAGATACTGCATTGCAATCTTGAAGAGGTTTGAGATGCAGGATTGCAAAGCCATGTCTACACCTATGATCACGAATTGGAAGAAGGTAGACTCATCCAAGGAAAAGGATGTAGACCCCACCTTATACAGGAAATTGATTGGATCTCTCATGTATTTGGTCAACACTAGGCCAGATATATCCTTTGCAGTAAACTCTCTTAGTCAATTTATGGTTGAGCCGAAGAGAGTGCATTGGACAGCGGTAAAGCATGTGTTGCAGTATTTGTGTGGTAAAATTAAGTATGGGATCAGATATGCTCGAGGTGATGGTATCAGATTGATAGGCGATACTGATGCAGATTGGGCAAGTAGTACAGTGGATAGGAAAAGCACTTCAGGGTGCTGCTTTAGTTTGGGATCAGGAGTTGTCTCTTGGTACAGCAGGAATCAAAACTTTGTGGCTCTAAGTTCTACAGAAGCAGAATACATATCAGCTAGCATGGCAACATGTGAGGCTATATGGCTTCAGAAGTTGTTGGTAGCCTTGTTTGGTCAGAGGGTTGAGACTATGGTGATACACTGTGACAATCAAAGTTGCATCAGATTATTTGAGAATCCAGTGTTTCATGATAGGTCTAAGCATATAGACATTAGGTATCATTTCATCAAGGATTATGTACAGTGGAGGATTGTTCACTACAGATCAGCAGGTAGCAGGCATTTTGACAAAGGCATTAGGGAAGACGAAATTCACCTTCTTCAGAGATAAGTTGGGTGTTATGCAGAACACCTTCCTCGCTAAGAGGGAGTGTTAATTTTAAAGTAGCTCAGACAGGTGTTCTAGTCTCAGGTGGTGATTACAAGGCTAGAAACACAACTGGAATTTAATTATCTCCATACCTAGAAATAGCAAGGGCACAGTGATAGCGTTGGAGACAGCAACAGTGGAATTTTTGAAGGAGAAATTGGGAGAAGAATTTTCGAAGGAGAATATTGCCAGAGCTCTGCCAGTAAGAGGCAAGCAGTTTATGTATCTCTTGATTTGTTGAAAATTAATAAAATTCCTCATCTCCAGTACTGGTTTTCCCTTCGAGGTTTTTCTAGGGACAATTTGTCCAAAATATTGTGTTCATTATTTTACATATTTTATTTTTCTATCTCCATGATTATTTGTGAAGTTGCAACTGTATTATTTTTCAATATTTGCTCTAAATTAATTTTTGGAGGTCAAATAATCTATATAAGATAGGAGATTAATCATCAATAGCTACAATAGAATTTTCACAGAATTGTCCATAGAAATACGAGATTTGAATGACAATTTTTATATTTGCATTTACTTTTTAGTAAAGTTGTGCCCCTAACATGTAATTTGGATTTGTTTCAGGAGTAGCCGACATGGCTTTGTGATAGCCCTCGCAAGGTGAATTCGATAGCTGTATGAGGCACATTGGGATGGGAACTCCCGTAGAAGGTCCAGTCCTTGCAAATCCTCCTGCACTGTTTTTTATTGTTTGATTCTAGAATATATTTTAATAATACATTCTCATTTTACACTTGATTGTGCAGTCTGTAAAAGAATTTATAATGCATATATTCAAACTAAGATTACCCTATGCAGTGCCTATGGTTATGGCAGAAATCTAACATTAAATGTAGAATCCAAGTTTTTCAATTTTTAGTATTCAATGCAAATATTACAACACTGTCAACTCTAACTTAAACCCAAAAATTAACAAATTTCAAAATTATTATAAAGTTATTATATTATCAACATTGTTGCTAAAACTAAGCAAACACAACAAATTAAAACACAACTATTTATGAACATTTTGGCAGAAACTTCGCTACTTTGCAACTCTTGTTATTAGATTTGTTTTATTTTTGTGTTATATAGTACTTATAATTTAATTGATATTATATTATATCAATATTGTAAGTTTGTGATATTGTATTATATATCCACATATACATTTTTGTTGTGTAATTGATTATTTTTGTGTTTGTTGTTTTCTTTTTCTTTTGTAGGGGGCACTCCTATATATATATATATATATATATATATATATATATATATATATATATATATATATATATATATATATATATATATATATATATATATATATATATATATATATATATATATATATATATATATATATATATATATATATATATATATGCTTTCGTACATGTATAGACTTAATACTTATATTAATACATATTAGTATAGGTGTGTGTATTTTTAGATTTGTTTTGTTTTATGTGTTGTATATGTATGTACTTATAATAATATAATTGATATTGTATTATATATCATTTGATTTATTTTTGTTGTTATATCTAGGTTTATATGTGTGGGGGCATTTTTTGTCTACGCCTGATTAAAATTTTTGTTCTTATTTCATGGGGTTCTACTTTTTATAGGTTTGGTTTTACCTAATTCAATAGATAGGGGTCTTATCTTTTTGTTGAAGCCAATCAAAATATATATTGCCCACCCCGGCTGCTAGTATAGTTGTTGTCTATCGCTCACTGTACTGCCTTTTGGTATGTATCACCCCCTTCCCCCAGAACTCTAGATTCCAAAGATCCACCAGATAAGAAACTCCATTCTACATTGCTGCTGAGTCGTTGGACTCCTCCCCCAATTCTGGTTGTGGATTGCATCAGGGAAATTCTGCCTGAGCTAGGCAGATAGATAGACTCCTTTCACGCTGCTAAGAAAGAGCAGGGAACAAAATTATTAGACCCATATATAGTAGTAGGGTAGCACTCCAGGTACTTAAAGTCCACCCACTACCAACCAACATACATCATCTGGCTGGGTCTTGCCGGTATCAACAACTGGATCGATCCCATGGAAACGGGAACAGCAACTCGCTATGGCTCTTAGTCCAAATAATGTCTACCCCTATTCATCCATATCCATACATGGTTGCACGCGACAAGATGGGAACACAGTCCTAGACTGAAGTGAATAGATCAGATCGAGAGGTCATTCTATCCCTTGTCCCCAATGGGAAGAAGATGGGTAATCCGTTTACAATGTTACTCTGATCTGACCCAGTTGGCAAGCAATCCCAATCCGCTTTCGGCAAAGGAAGGAGATAGCACTTTGTTTGCTTCTCCACCAAGCACGGGAGTCTGGGGATCGCTGTAGGTTGGTGGCCACTCAAGGAAACTCTGATTCGATCCACTGGCTGGGAGGCACCTACCTCATCCCAATCGCAAGGAGAGGTTCACCATGATCTTTCTAGGTAAGGAACGGAGACAGTGCCTGGGTGAGGCATTCATGCACTCAACCTCTCCGTTGTGAGATTGAGGCCTATCTACAATACGAGAGATCGAGGGCTTCCTCGACTTCCTAAAGTCAATCAAGTTCCCTGACCGGCTGAGTACCCCTAGAGCCCTCTCCCGATCGCCCTATCTATAGCTATTATAGAGAGGTGGGGGGTGCCCCCTACTATGGATAGGGTTGATAGTTGCCCTCACTGACCCCCCTACTATGGATAGGCTGCCTCCACCTCTGCCTCTAAAGAAGTAGGGTAGGGGTAGGGGGTGGGGGGTCGAGTGATGAGAATTGGATTGTTTCGTCGAGAATTGGCTCCATACGCCCAACTCTTCGTGCCTTCCTATCTCCATACTTTTGCAGCTCTTCATCTTACCAGATTTGCAAAAGACTCATGTGATAGACTCTCATCATTAGAGAAGTTGATCCAGAATCCATATTCCACTTCGTTTCGCATCCTTTGTAGAGTAGATCGTTCAGCACTTGCGGCACGAACCAATTTTTTACCCATCGACCCTAGTATCATAGGCGACCGAATGGCCGTCCCCTAGTTACTAGACCATCCTGCTATGATAATTCCATAAACACCTATGTCCAGATCTAATGATACCATACCATAATCAAAAGGTACAACGGCTCGAGCAACTGAACTGGGTATAGATGTCACCACTGGAGCCAGTCTAGAGAGAGATAAATTGGCACTACTTGGTGGAATAGGTTCTTCTATAGCTAATTTTAAACCATCTGCTAGAGGTTTTAAGAATCTGAATGATCCAACTACATTGGGACCCTTTTGACGTTGCACGAAAGCAATTACTTTACGTTTGGCTGACACTGAGAAGGCTACTCCTGGTGGAAGTGGTATGATCATTCCAGGTATTTCTGCTAGAATAGCAATGTACGTTTCTGATTTCCTAATCACTAAGGGGTGATCATGCACGAAACAATGTCGACCCAAAGAATGGGACCTATTCTTGAGGGGAAAGGTGATTTCTAAAAGTCAACCCGCCCCCCACCGCTATAGATGCAGGTGGGCTATAGCGGGCTTAGCCAAATTATTTCGGCTCTTTGAGGTTGGGCCAACCACTATGGATAGGGCATCGATCCCTCTCCTTCCTCCCACCCATGTTAAGAGAGAGGTTGGTGATTTGAGTGCCCCCATGGATCCAAATGTCGGCCCCATGCTTTTGAACCAGCATGGGGAAAGCCCCAACTAAACTATAATTGGGGTGGGTGGGAGGAGGAGAGGTATAAGGCTTAATCGACCCCTACAAGCACTATATATCATGGGTTGGACCCGGTCATTTTTATTGCTGGCCGAGGAAGCTGCCCCCCTGATGAAAAATGGGGTGGGTGGGAGGGCTGCCGAGAAACCATTATAGCAAGGGAGGTTAAGTCCGAGGCACCATAGGGGGGAGATATAGGGTGGGAGGCTATGTGGGTGGGTGGGAAACAGCCCCTATGGGAATATATATTATTATGGGAGGATGCCTATGCAGGTGGGTGGGAAACAATAGTTGGGTGGGAGGCCGTAGACCCCCACAATAATCAGGTGTGGGTGGGAGGCCCAGGGGGGCCCTTACTTCCCACCCACCCGAGTGGCCGGTTAAATTGTTGGCAAACCCCATAATCTTTACTTCGTTCAGAAGAGTGTCTCACCTCGACCGAAAAGATGCCTCCCACCCCCTCCCTATAGCCTATGCCCCCCACCCATCCCCTGACACTGGAAGGGTGGGGAGCTCGAGGGTTTCCCGACAAACCCTCGGCATAGGGGTGGGTGGGAGGAGATAGTTGGGGGGTAGATTAATATAAGGTGGGTGGTTAAGTTGTTGCCAAACCCCTGGGAGGTTCCGACGATTCTATATGTAACATGCCAACTACCCCCCACCCACCCGTATAACCCCCCACCCATCCCCACACACGGCGTATAATTGATTGGGTTTACCAAGTTTATCCAGCGTCAGAGTCAGATTGAGAGCCCCGGTCCTCTTCGGTCTAGGTATAGATCTATAAAGGGCCTGTAGGGGCAGAGGTAGTAGTGTGGATCAAGAGCCATACCCCTTTCATATTGATATCGAGTAGGAGATTCACCAAGGTTTACCTTAACCCTTTGTTCTCAGTCCATTTCCTCCGTCGCTACTGGATCCGTACCAGTCTGGGGAGCCAAGTTGTGTTCATTTGTGCTCCCGCACCGGATAGGGGGTGTTTGGCGATGTGTAGATGTTGTCGGCTAATCGCCCTCGCGATTCCTTCCTTATGCTTAATTCTGATCCGACCCCATCTGCCCCTCCCCCTGCTCCTTCCCCCTCCCTACAACCTATTTATACCACAATAATAGCCCCCCCTTTAAGTTTTAGGGTCGGGGCCCCCAACCCGAGCTATAATGGTTTCTTGGGGACCCCCCCACCATACATAGTTGGGGTTAGGTGGGAGGCCCCTAAATGCCCCCCACCTCGGGCTATAATTGTTCTTACAGGTGGGTGGGAGATATAGTTCCAGAAAAAAAATGAGCCCCCCACCCAGCCCAGGCGAATAGTAGGGGCCCCCCACTCGGCCCCTTTGGCAGGGGGATATATAGAGTGGGAGGAATAATATAAAAGGAGGCCTTGGGTTGGTTGGGAGATTCAAGTTTGAGCGGCCTACCTTGAGCTAGTTGGTGTTAACTACTTCCTTTAGGTCTAGCTCGGGAGTAGAAGCAGAAGCAAGGGAGCCCCGGGACCCGCCATTGATTGAAGTATACCCTAACCACTTGCATGTCTCGCGGTAGCTAGATCCTATGCTCTAACTGTTGGGGTGACTATTCAAGCTGCACAGGGGGGCCCCATGAGAGGATTTACCCTTCAGCCAGTCGATAGGGAATACCCCGCCCCATAGCATTTTTGTTCTCCGTTCGACGACCCCGAGACCTGACGAGTCTGCCACTCGAGCGCACCAAAGACAAAGGTGGTCGGTTGACCCCATAGCAATTTCAGGAGCGTTGTGGCCTATTTACCACCTAGATAAACCCCCATCCAATCAAGATACCCGGCTAGTTTGGTTGAAGTTCCAGTACAAAGTTCTATCCAAATACACCACATACATGGGAGAGAAGCCCGCAGCATACCTTCTTTGCTCAGTCTGTATCCAGGTGACCCGAGGATGGAGGGGCCTCGAACCAGTAGTTGTTTCCCTAGTCTGTATAGCAGTGTTTCATCCCCCTGTTCCAGCCCCACATCTAGTAGTGGAGTGGGGAGCATCAAAAGTGATTTATCTAGTTAAAGAACTAGTTTCCATTCAGAAGCAGGACCCGGGAGCATATCTAGATGCAGGGACAGGGCATAGGCAGGGATAGAGGTAGTAGGAATAGATAAAGGTGGCCTTCATTTTTGTATAGTTTCATATCCAATTCTGGAGCTGAAGGAAGCAATAGCAGGGGCACTCCCATGAGGGGTATGGACAATGGCCGAAGCAGTAGTAGTTTTTGGGTAGCGATCTGAGGCGGCAGAGGCATAAGCTATAGTGATGGAGGGGGCAGATATATTGAATCAGGATAGGAACGCAGAAGTTGACCTCGTTTACTCAGCAGTGGAGGTGAAGGCAGGAGCAATGGGAAATGGCGGGGGGAACAGCAGCACAACCAATAGCTGCGAGGGCAGAGGCTCCTCAAGCAACGGAGCCATATGAAACAGTGACTAAGGCTATGGGAGTGGGGCTCATAGCAGGATAACGGATGGCATCGGGAGTAAAGGCCAAAGCATCAGAGGTGGAGGGAGAAGCATAGATAGTGGTTGGAGATTGAGTCATGGGTCTACCCAACCGAGTTCTAGTTCCCACTATGAAGATAGCGAAAGAATTATATAAAAGAGGGGGTCGACCGACCTTGTTTCTCTAAATTATTCAGTTAACCCAGTGCCAGTTACAGTTTGGGACTTAGTATATCGAGATCTAACTATTAGCTAGAGATCAAGTTGACCTAGTCGACCAGTTGACCGAGTTTATTTTATGTGAGCAGTTGATCCAAGATGAGTAGTTCCACCATCATGGGCAAGGGGAGCATCAGTAGCATCATATCTAGTCAGAGATGGAGATTCAGCAATATATAGAAAGGGCTTCTTCTATATTTTATTCTGATTCGGTTGATCCAGTCCAGAAGTTGATGGAGCTGTTGATGGTTGAACAGTCAAAGATATGCCAAGGGAACACACCTACTTATGCCACGGAGACAATCCACCCACTCTGGGAACCCTCGGAAGAGAGGTCTGGGGAACCATGTGGGCGGGCTAGGCAGGGATGGGATGCTGCATTGATGGAGGGATTCATGCTGGGGGAGCGCACTAGCGATGTGATGGCAGGCGAAACACATTGGGATGATCCAAGCTGGGCAAAGGCAAGCTCCTAAACACCACAACCCCCAACCCCACTCCTTGTGATTACAAGTTACAAGTATTGGATTTCATAGACTGGAGTTACAGAGGAAGGTTGTAGAAGATAAGGATTTTAGATCTCTAAAGAAAAGCATTACCCGGACAAGCGTTCTAGTGCTAGTGTCCTCTAAGGTTACAGACATAGAAATCATTGTGACAATGACAATTAGCATCTAAAGAAGTCCCAACATCTTGAAAATACCCTACCTTGGACAAGGGCACTAGTGCCAGTGTCCTACGCATCTTCTGTGATAGAAACGGACAGACAATGATCATAAGTGTTGAGAGAAGTCCTGAATTCCCTGAAGAAAACACCACATTGGACTAGGGCGTGAGTGTCAGTGTCCCTAAATATTTTGTATCATTAACTTCAAAAAATGTGAGTAACTAATCCTTGTCTACTGTCTTGGTCTGCGATCATTTGTCGTAATTTATCCATTTGCTTCTGATTTTGCATAATTAAGGTTTTGAGCATATTTGGGCATTGAAGTAATACATTAATTGATATTTTTTGAGTTTCCATGATGTTACGAGTGACACCCAACCTGTAGGTGAATCCTCTTGCAAAAGGTGTGATTCAACTCGGTTGAAATGTCCTTGAATGTTTGTAGTAAAAGGAGGATTTAACCCACACATCCCTTGAAATTGAAAACCCCTCCTTTTTACTCCTAAACAAACCCTTTGCTAGATTCTATGGAAATTTTTCTTGGATCCAGCAACTTACTATGAAACCCTTCCTTTTAGATCTCAGCTCTATCCTAATTATGGGCATCTGCAAAGGAAATGCCCTCGCTTCACTAAGGCATCAGCTGCAACTAATGCTTCTTCCAACTCTAGTCCTAAGAATGATAAAGGGAAGGCTCCTTTTGTTATTGGGGTTGCAGACAAGGAGGGATTTACTCTAGTTAAGCCACGTAATAGGGGAAGAGGTCTTAAGAGAACCCTCAAGGATAGAGAAATTAATGGGGTCTTTAATCAGTTTGATGCTTTGGAGGACTTAGTTCATGAGGAGGGAATTCTAGTGGAGATACCTTTTGGGGTTGGGTCTTTGGGGGTAGCCTTGTCGGAGGAAAAAGAAAATGATACTGTAAATTTTCCTCTGGTGGGTGTGTAGGATGGTCAATTGGCTATGGAGTTATCCTCCTAGTTACCGATTGTTTTAGAATCAAATGAGGCTTTAGTTATGAAAGATGTGGGTGCTCTAGCTGATCCAACTCCTTCACAGGTGAAGGAGGCTTTGGATGTAGGTGTTACATTGTAAAATGTCCCCCTAGGACTTTTACCTCCTAAGTTTAGTTCCCAGGTCCTTTAGATTTAATCATGCATGTTCATTTTAACTCCCGATGCAAAATCCCTGGAAACCCATGTCAAATGGGGCTAAGGGGACATTGTTGAACTTGATTTTGCTTGAAAATGGGGCCTAGGGCTTGGGCACTCATGGCCTAGCCCTGCCTTATTTGGTTGGGACCTAAATTTTAAATGTCGGTTATGTGATCGTTAAAAGGTTTCGTTGTCGACATCGTAAGTTTGAATTATGAAATCTATAGAGAGAATGCATATATAAGCATGTTTAGGGTTTCATTTGCAAACTAGAAGCTGATTATGAACTTTTGGTGAACTTATGATTTTAGAGAATTCAAATCATTCATTGTTGCAGAGCATACTTGTCTTGTTATTGTGTTTGTTATGCGGATTTGGCTTCATCTTCTCATGTGTTGAAGGATTTTCATCTACATGAGAGCTACACCTCTGAGGTTATATCTATTTGTGTTAAATCAATCATTTATCAATTTGTTTTTTCGTCTATCTCGTAGGGATACACAATCTTTATGCCATTCTGGGGCTTGACTGAGGCAACCTCCTAAACACCACAACCCCCAACCCCATTCCTTATGATTGCAGCTAACAAGTGTCATATTTTTTGGAGTGGAGTTGCAAGAGGCTATGACAGAGTGTGGAGATTCTGTATCAGAAGGAAAAAGCAATGCCTGGGCTTAGGCACCTACCCTGAAGCCCTCCAAATTTGCAGACCTAAAAACCTCTGCGACAGTGGTGAAGAGTAGCGAACATTTTCTAGAAATCCTTGAAGAAGTTGCCACCTTGGGCTTGGGCACCTACTCTTTAGACCCCGACTTTTCCAAATCTTGAATATCAAAACCTAATATGTATCTACTCTGAATATTACATCTCTATGTGCGAGCATTTGTTGGGATTCATCCATTTATTTATGATTTTACATAATTAGGGTTTTAAGCATAATCAAGCATTAAATTAATACATTAATCAACAATTTCTTATTTTCCCTATCATTACAAGTGACAACCAACTTGTAGGTGAATCCTCTTGCAAAATTTGTGATTCAACTTAGTTAAATGTCCTTGAATGTTAGTGGTGAAAGGAGGATATAATCAAACAATCAATCAATCCCATCTTCCCTCTTTTCTTACTAAACATTTTGGTGAACCTGTGTTTTCTGAGCATTGCATCTTGTTGACTATTATACATTAGACTTGCATTCATACATATTGTTTTACATCATTTTACATCTATAGATCTTGAAAATTTTTGAAAAAAAAAATCATTCTAAGGCTCGCATTACGTCATAATTTGCATTAATTTCATTACATTTCATCAAATCTCCAATTTTTACATCAAATATGATATAAATTATATAAATTCATAATACTACAATCTTTGCATTGCATTTTCATGTTAAAATTGCCAGGGTTTGATTGAAATTTTGTATTTTTCTCATAACCTAGTGATTTCAAAAACTAGGGTTTGTACCTAAAATCTTGTTTCAAATTTTACTACTCGTATTAGGCACTCATTCAAATCTAATTTTGTTTGTAGTGTTTCATTCTTGTGTGTTTTTGCATTCATATCTCAAAAATTTGCACTTACATTTAGCTAATTTCAACAAAAACTAGCATTTTCACTCAATCATCCTTAAAATTACACTTGCATTGAGCATTGTAGGACTTTAAAATCATTTTCAGATCTGAGCTGAGTTTTTTTGCATAAGCCTCCTCTTAATAATAGTGTAGGAAATTGTTCTTCTACCTTAGCTTCCTTATAGGATTTATGGGTCTAATAAATTCAATTTCCCATTTGTGAAAAGGTGTTTGTACTAATATAGGAAATGGTGGCATATCATCTAATGTGGTGGGACTTCCTATCCTCTAAGACACATCACCCATCCTCACATATTAACTTGTCATCCTTGAACAATGTGGGCCACCATAATCCTGCCAACATCACTTTATTGTTGTTCGCTCATTGGAGTTATGCCCTTCTAATATCCCCTCACGGGCATATCTTAAGATGTTTTCCCATTCATGTTGAAGCACTACTCTCCTTATAATATCACCTCTTCCTATAATATGTAATTCTCCTTCAATTAAGATGTATGATAGTGACCACTGCAATAGTTTATTCCTTTCATTTTTGGAGATGATCTCTAGGAATTGGCCTATGGATAGTAACTGTGCTACTTCAGTGAGCTCCTCTAGTACTACATTTACTCTAAATAAATTTAAGCTACTCAATTCATCATCAAACTTCTAAAAGAGTAACACCATCTACAAATTTTACCTGTATCACTAGCATATTCATCAAGTATTTTAATTGCTTGTGGTTGGTAAAGAAATTTTTTAGTGCATAAACCTTTGTTAGAGCCTTTGTTGTTGCATAATTCATTAAGAAACACTAGAGTTGGAGCCTTTGTTATCTAATTTTTAAGTGTATCAAATTCCTCCTAGAGTTGTTCTATCCATTGAAATGTTTTATAGTTTTCTGACTATTCAAGAGGTGGTAGATTCAAAATTATTTCTACCTTCAATGGGTCTACCATCAAGCCTTGCCTACATATAACGTGACCATGAAATGTTCTAAATGGTATCACAAATAAACATTTCTTAAGATTGGATGAGATTTAAAAGCTTTTGTATCTTTCTAGCATCGTGTGGAGTACTTGTACGTGATCTTTAATCAGTCTGTACTAAATACTACAAGTGCATTTTTCAAGCCAAATGGCATCACCTTGTACATAAAAGACCTCCATTTGGTTACAAATGTTGTTTTAGGTTGATCTTCTTCTTGAAGCCATTGGTGAACGATTAGAGTTCCCTACTAGCTATAAAACTAAGACTTCCTCTGTGAACAAACTACGGAAGGGATCATGGATGCAAGCCTTATTTAAATCCCTAAAGTCAATGCAAATCCTCATCTCGCTTTTTTCTTATATTGCACAACCATAGGGCCAATCCTTTAGCATCTCCTATCGACTTGATTATATCAGTTGCCAACATATCATCCAAGTTTGCTTTGACTCTTGTCTTCATGTTAGGGTTTAATATATATGTTCTTTTCCTCTTTGGTTTTGTACCTTCTTTTAATTGAATTTTCATCATTCTAGATCCCTCCTTAATGCCTCTACGATTAGTAAATGCGTGGGGAAATATTTCTTCATATTTCTATCAATATTTCCAAAATTTGCATGACTTGTCTCTCTTCAATTGCTACCTTGAGTATTTTCACATACTGAAGGAAAAACAAGATTTCATTCACAGAGGCTTGAAGGATACCAAAGGTACTTAAGGTTAAACTTTCTCTTGATGCCAAGGTTGATGATTCTATTTATTATCAGGATGTTTGATGCGGAAGATTTAGTTGAAATCTCTCCTCTTGCTAAGTTCGATAAATGTAATAAGTGCAAATGTGATCATGGGGATTCAATAGGCCCTGTGTAATTTTCCCTACCACCTTGTTGTTTTCAATATTGGATGATGCTCTTGTGATTTCTATGATGGTAGGGTCATCATCCAATGGTGGAAAATCCACCAGTAGTGTGATATGTTGTCCAAGAGATCTCTTGAGGTGAGACACGTGGGCAAAATTATGAATCCTACTATATTCTGGTAATTCCAGTTCTCAGATGCAACTTCACCAACTCTCCTCAAGATCTTGTAAGGGAAATCAAAGCGTTGTTTGAGATTTTAAATTCCACTAATTTTGATGGGGGTTTTCCTATAAGGTTTACAATCTTAGAGGAAGGTCATATCTCCCACTTTAAATGACCTCTGTATGCGGTTTTGATTTATATATATTTTTTGTTGATTCTGAGATTGTTGGAGGTGTTCTTTGAGTGATCTCAACATGTCATAATTATACCTCACTAAGTCACTATCTATTGACACCGGGATATCTATGAATATTGAATAAGTAAAGGTTAATGCATCATAACCATAAAATACAATGGATAGAGACATAGTGATGGACATGTGGTGGGTAGTGTTGTATCATAGTTTCTCAAGTAGCCTTCAACCTAATTATTCACTATTTCTACTTGTCTGTCTATTTGTGGATGTTAGCTTGTGGAAAGAATGAGTTTTATCTCGGCCAAATAAAATAATTCTTACAAAAAGGATCTAAACAATCTACTATCTTTATCACTAATGATATTTTTATGTAATCCATTGGCCTAAACACTTCTCTGAATAAGAAATCTACTACCTAATGTGCTTTGAAATATGAAGGAATGAAAAAGAAGTGTGCATACATAGTTAGCCCCTCCATAAAGTGATTGAGAACATCCTTCTTTAGGCCCTTCCATGAAAACCTTTCCCTAATTTTCCTATAGGTCTTGTATAATCTTATGTGATTTTCTAACTATGCATCATGAAAAACCCTTAAAATCTTCTCCTTCATTCAGGATTCAAGAACTAGGAAGATTCTATTTGTATAGAGAATGAGATCATGTGCTACTACAAATAAATCTTGTCTCACATCCCCATCTAAGAGATTAGTAGAAAATGTATATTTAACTTATTCTGCCATAATAGAGATCTTCCAATTAGTAGAACTAGTAGTAGAAATAGAGTAGGCTTCCTAGAAAGAGCATGAGCAAAGTTATGTGTTTTTTTTCCTTTCATGTACAATGTGGTTTAGGAAAGGGCCATGCTATGGGGTCTCAGGACAACTTTGAAATAGAATTGGAAGCATCTCAGAGTGGAGAGAGATTATGAGATCATTATTAATTATACGAAGAAGGAAAGTTACATCTCATGTATGTTGTATACTCTTCTTTTAGAGGCTAAGGAACTAGTGAAAAGATTTTAAGATATCTCTTTTGATCATGTTAGAAGAGAAGAAAGGGGAACTCAATAGTAGATTTGGTAGCCAATCAAGGAGTAAATTAGAGGATAACCCATGGTAAGACCCATAAGACCTAGAAGGAAAAGTTTCCAAATAAGACCCTTGGACTTGTTAAGGAGTAAAAAGTGTCCACATGTCTTTTTACCTCCTTGTTTGGCTCCTAGGTCCCTTAATTGCATTATATCTTCAAAACATTTCTCCCGATGCAGAATTGCCTGACACCAAGATGGAATTTGAATGTGGGCCACTTGATTTAGCTTATCCTAGACATAAACAGGACTAAAGGACCTGGGTGGTACTGCCCAAGTCCCTCCCTTTAGGTTGGATCAAATTCAAATTTACTGGTGTGAGCCTTGGGCATAATTTAATAAAAACCACCTAAAATAACATAAAATAAAATATTAAAATAATATATATATATATATATATATATATATATATATATATATATATATATATATATATATATATATATATATATATATATTCTATACATTTAGTTCTCCTCAATTTTTTTCCAGCTTCTTATGTTAAATTGAAAACCAAATTCCTTGTATTAAACTCAATAAACTAACATTGGGGGTGATTTTGTTGAAAAATTATTGCTCAAACCAAGAGTTGATGTTAAAGAGTTACACCTAGTATGTAATATAAGGAACCCTAAAGTCAATAATATCATACAGACGAACACTCATTTTCATTTTTTATTTATGCCTGCAAAAATATCATACATGACGTCCCTCCATTGATGCATTAAATACTGCTCCTTCAATGCGCTGCTCTTTATTTTCTTGACTTTTGTATTCATTTTTTTATCCCTTTTTTTTGCACTCTTATTATTTTTTATTGCTTCTTGTAGAGTAACGATCTTCTTGATATTTTTGTCCAAGAAAGATAAGGGGTTGAGCACCACCAAGGGTTTTCAATGTTTAGCTAGACTTCCCTTTTGCTCAAAAGGAATGGGGAAGGTCTACATGCAAGCTTCTATTAGGTATTTTAGGTTTGAGTACTTACTTTTTTAAAACTCAACATTTTGGTTCACTAAGACTGGGATTACTATAAAGCTAAGAGCTTGGCTTCAATTTAAACTTATTGGTAAATTTCAAGAGGAATGATTGGCGATAAAGATGATCATAAAGAATCTTAAAGGGTCAACCTATATCTAAGCAACCTTAGACTCCTTAGATAAAAATAAAAAAGAGCATGTCACTCACTAATGCATGGTGGAACAAAATGAAGAATGCAAATTTTGTTTTTTCTTTATTCAAATTTTGTACTTTTTTATAGATTTTTTGGATTTTGACATTTTATGATTTTATGGAGTTTCTAGATACTTAAGTCTTCACCTTCCATTGTGCATAAGAGGTAAGCATCATTTTTTACATCTTCCTTAACTGCCTGTGGACTTATATAATTTGGTCTAAACTTCACTTGGAAGTATTTGCAAGGACACACAAAGACTTGGTATAAAAATGTCTTTGAACTCGGTGAGAAGTTTTGTGCACTCATATATTTCATTGTTTGATAATTTGCCCCTAGCCTTGTCATTTTTTGTTCTTGTAAAGTTTCATCAGTTTTGAAATTTTGTGGGGCAATTTGAATTGATGATGACATTTAATCATCTTCTATTCACATTTTCCATATGTGGGGTTGGTCATATTGCCACACGATTCTCTTTACCTGCATGTGGACTTTACTATTCCATGGATTTCATATTTCACCAACCATATGTATGCCTTGGCTATGGCGACCACCAAGGGTTCCACATCGGCACCCCACCTAGTCAGCACCAAGTTGAAGTAAACAAAGTGAGGCAAAGTTGTGGAAGTTTGGATGCTTAATAATCGTATACCAATGCATCAAGAGATTTGTCCATGTCACCAATATTATATTTTTTATCTTTATTTCCATTTCTTAACACAAACTAACTTCGTGTTGTCATAAATATATACCTTTCAAACAAGAGCAAGCATGCCTTTATGATATAATTCCAATAATTTTTTATTCTAATGTGTAGGAACAAAAAAAAGCAAGAAAAAAACTCATTGGAGGCTCATTTGGCAGAAGCAAAGGAAATTGGGGATCACATTCCAAATAAAATTTAAGTTGTTACAAAACATGTTTTCAATTGATTATAAACAAATATGTAAAACAAGCATTTCATATGCATTTCGAAACTATATTTCAAAATTTTAAATTAAATAGCACTTTGGGACATTTGTTTCTTACAATTATTAAAATAATATAACAAATAAAAGTAATACTATAAAAATAATATTCTATACACCAAAAAAAATAAAAAATTAATGCACGTATTTTAAATATTACTTTATAAAATAAAAATAATGTATCTTCTATGCACAAATTGAATTATACTATGTAACATTGTAATTGCATATAATATTCTATTGGCCTAACCCTTGCACCTTCAATTGGTTGAGTCAAACAATTTTCTTATGACAATTATCCATTCAAAGGTGCCCTTAAAATACTATGACATATCTTAGTATAAGTAAAATTATATATAAACCAAATATAAAATTTGACAGTTTGTCCAAAATCTCTCCTTTCATGTGATACATCTTTTTAAAATGTTGATTGTAATTTACAGAAAAAATGCCTTAATAGAACCATACGACCATCAAATTTAAGCCTTGGGCCTAACAATTGCACCTCCTTTGGTTGCAAGTGCTAGTAATACTATTATTGATATATGGTTAGGACTAAGAAGTAGGATTTCATGTACTCTGTCATTTCTTTTTTAAGGGATTACTCCAACTGTGGTGAGTTTCTATTTTAATATTGGAAAAAATCTAATTTGAGAGTGCTTCTGGATTCAACTATGTATGTTTTTGTTTCAACGTTTTGAATCATACTCAATGATCCGTCATCAGGAAGAGGAGAGTTGAAGATTAGATGGTAGAATTGAGCTTTATAAAGCAGTTAGAGTAAGAAATGAATGAAAAATGAAGGGCATGAGGTGAGGAGAGAAAAATAAAAATAAAACAAAAAACAAGAGAGGAGAAAGATACGAGAAAATTAGTGATAAAACCAGGGCATTGGAGCAACCATACAAACACACAAACCAACAAAAGCTAAAATTTTAAAATTACTAATACTAATACAAGTACAAATATATAAATACATACAGAAGCACATGTAAATGCATATAAGAAAATATTTAATTTAAACCTATAAATACATATATCCCCACACCCCAAGTATAATAAACTATATTAAAAAGACAAATAAATGGAAAAAATACAAACAACTAAATAAAACAAACCTTTAGTAGGCATGAGTTTTCCACAATCCATGAATTAAGTATAGAGAGTGCTTCTGGATTAAAATGTGTATGCTTTTGCAAAACAAACCTTTGTAAAACAATTAAAGTCAAGACCTAAATATACATAAAATAATAAGGGAAGAGGAAAAAAGGCGCAAACACATTTATATACATGAACAACCAAATGTATAAAATTTGCAAACAAGTGAAAGAAGCAAACAAGAAAACAAAAAGATAAGACCCCTATCTACTGCATTAGGCAAAACCAAACCTATAAAAAGGAGAACGCCACGACTAAGAATGAAAATTTTAATCCGGCATAAACAAAAAATGCCCACACACATATTAACCTAGACATAACAACAAAAATAAATCAGATGATATATAATACAAATAGAAAAATAAACAAATACACAACAAAAATGTATGTAGATATATGATACAATATTAATTATATTATATGTATAAATATATTGTATAGAAAACCAAAACAAATAAAAATATACAAGTGTAGGTATATATATATAAATTTATGTATGAAGTGTATACAAATACCTATACCTATATATAAATGTAAGTAACGGTGTGTATATATATATGTGTGGAGGTTAGGGTTAGGTTTTGTGCGTGATGAGCGAGTGAAGAAGAGGAAGGAGGTGAGGGTGGCAAAGGGAAGGTTAGGGTTAGGTTTTGATGGCAGAGGGAAAAGCTATCGTTGCAAGCTTGACGTTATACCTATTGCAGAGCCAAACATTTTTACAAGCAGCGGAGTGCGGTGGATATGTCAGTGTTTCGAAAGTGTTACGCCATCATCTGCAACAAACAGAATGGCCGCGAATGTCGTAGCAGAAATGGAGGCTGCAGATCGATGGCGTTACGCTTTTGAAACAGGACATATCCACGGCCCCACGCTGCTCCTATTCCTTCGTTGCCCTTTAATGAGAGCAATGCCTTCAACAAATGACCTTCACGCTCATGCGGTGGAATATGTCTCAATCTCAAATTGATGCGTCCAACACTTCAATCTTGTTAAATCAGGTTTTGTTTTGTCAGAAAATTTGCTTAAATTTCTATATTTTAAGACTAGCTGAAAATGTGGTCACTTGCACTAAATTTTCTGACCCTCCATGGAAGGTATGTTGGAGGGGTGGGTTCTTTGCCTTTTTTCGTTTTTGTATATGCATCACACACCCACATTACAACAATGTTCCTATCTAGTATGTTTTACTGTGACTGAATCAGATTTTCAGTTGTTAATATTGATAGCAAACTTGGATGAACCTCTGGAGATCCCTGTGTTGTATGATTAGGTTATGTTGTTGGTCTCTATCACAGGTGATATTTGGATCATGAAAGGTGAAGGTATTCAATTTAGACACCAATGCATGCAACATGTATTAACACAGTGCTTGTTTTGTATGTAGTCCAGGACTGCAGGAATTTTGGTGGACTTCTTAGAGCCATTTTCTGTATATGACAATGTCAGATGGGTGTTATTATCACCCACATTTTATAAATAGCCAATTACGTAATTGTAACTGTTAAAGTTTTAATCATCTAGCACATTCCTACAAAGGTTCAAAAATTTATCCTGGCAAATATTGGTATCATATCAAACATTGTAGTTCTGTCTACTGTTTGCTTTGCAGCTGTGTTTGTGTTTTCTTTTGTTTGTTTTCTGAGACAATGGTTGACACAGTTAGTGGGTTTGTGTTTGAGCCCTAAGTTGGTTGGATCCCTTGCTGGAGAATTTAGCCCCAACCTTTGGACTTGGGTGTCATTATAAGCACGCGTTAGCATTTGAGCCCTAAGCCTACATGTTTTGGTAATCTTTGTCCCAAATCAATAGTCCAATCAGTAAACATTATGTATAAACTTCCTCTAGATTTAAAATTTTAGTAAAAGTTCTTAGCCAATTTGTTGCAAGTTTGCATGGATTCATTGGAATTTTTTAATCATTGTTATCTTATCTATGTAATATATGTTTTGATGATTTTCCAACTAATGAAAAATATGTCTAATATGGGATTTTATATAATCCTCTTTGGATTTAATCCAATTGTAAATTGTACTCAATATTTAGGAACCAGTTACCTTTACAATTGCTTACAATTGTTTCCTTTTGACATTGCTGGTGATTCATCTCACTTGAGTTGCCTTTGTTGACTAGCATAACATTTTTTTGTGTGTGTATTTTGATATAGAAATTTTTGTGGGTATGATAGGTTAGGTTGGAACAAAAGAATGTATGGTGCTAAGCATTTTATCTATTTGCAAGAACTAAAGTGTCTTATCTGAAAATATTCAACATTGTGGTTTGTGCATTTGGATGGATAATCTAGATACTATCTTAGACCTATGTAAATATAGGTCTAAAATGGTAGAAAGGAGAGAAAAAGTCTCCTCGTGAGATTTTGAAGCAATAAAATGTAAAAAGTAAGTTCTATGACAACATCAAGACAATGGTTGCTTCATTTCACTTCACTTCACAGGCTCTTTCATTCCTCGTCTATCCAAATTGCCAAGGCTGACATATTTCTTTAGTTTTGGTGAAGTAAGATTTCTTTATGCTTTTGGATTGGATTTTGAAGAGTTAGTATCTATCACTACTTTATTAGATCAACTTGGTGACACGAGGTACACATGTTGACCTTTTGATCTTGTGCATGTTGTAGCATAGAAAATACCCTATAATTTACAAGTGTATCTTTTTATTGAACCTTTTCTTGTTTGTAATTTGTAAGATTTTCATTTGGTGAATAAAATGAAAGCCAATGATACCATTCATTATTTCTCATATTTTTAGACTTCAAATCATAAATTATTAGTAGAAACCCAAATTCATGGAAATGCAATCAAGACTTCAATGAAACCATAGCCAACCCCCACTCAATCACACCCTCCTAGGCCTCTAGAAACCATTTCCCCAAATGACACAAACACTTGACACCATTAAAACACAATGGTCACACATCACACTCACTTTCCAATGCACATCATAAACCAAGATCTCACAAATGCAACATATGGTCTGATGCACTAATAATGGGTCTTAAAGAATGCAACATTAATTCCAATCATGGTCAATCATCCAACAAACATAAAGTGAATCTATCTCAACAATGCAGAACAATATTATTCTAACTACTAGTAGCAATTACTAATATGATCAAATGATATAAGTGTCCATGAGTATCAATATTTTAACTAATAATTCTCAAGACTTATTTTAATTTCATTTAATTAAAATAATTGCAAATAACATGCAAATGAATACAAATTAAACACAACAATTATTTACACTATTTACACTTATGTAGATTTCATTTATAATCTAAACAATTTTATAAATACTATTAAATATAACTATATAAGCAAGGCTAAAAGCCTATAATATTAGAATGCTATAAATATCTTACACTAGTTAGAATCACAAGATACAAAACCCGAAGCTACAATGAAAGAACTTTGTTCTAAGTTTAGCTTGAGAGGAAAGAAATATAGAAAAACAAAACATTCCTATAGATCTAATATCTTCATCAAATCTACCACGCTTTTAACCACATGAATATGATAGGATCAGCACAAAATGAATTTGTTGAGAAGGCTTTAGAAGCTACCAACAATGCAAAATGTGAAAGCATAGACATGGCACATAGACTGATTGGTAGAATGCCTCAAAGAGAGTCATGTGATGGAAAGCAATGATCATAGGATATGCACAAAATGAATTTGTTGAAAAATCTCAAAAGAACCTAGTTTGAAAATATAGAGTTATTGGTTGCGCAACTAATTGTTTTAATAGAGACGAAATGGGTGAGAGGTAGACAGTCACAAAATATTCATATCTCAAAAATGACAAACTGGGTATGACTTATTTTCGGATATGATTTAGATATTCAGGTCATGCACCATATATAAAACAATTAGAAAAACTCAGTTCTTAAAATAAAGTTATGGCTAACGCAACAGATTGCTAAAACAGAGACGAAATGGGTGAGAGGTAGACAGTCACAAAATATTCATATCTCAAAAATGAGAAACTGGGTATCACTAATTTTTTGATACGATTTAGGTATTCAAGTTGTTCACCATATTTAAAACAATTAGAGAAACCCAGTTTGTAAAAATAAAGTCATGGCTAACACAGTAGACTACTAAAACAGAGACGAAATGGGTGAGAGGTAGACAGTCAAAAGATTTAGATATCCAGGTCGTACACCATATCTCAAAAAATTAAAGAAACCCAGTTTGTAAAAATAAGGTTAGCGCTAACGCAATAGACCGGGTTCAGAAAATGTAGAAGAAAATTCACAAAATATTTCACTAAATCTAATGCAACAATAAATCAGTTTCATATCTCAGTCCATACTTGGAATATTGCTTCAATCACATCTTCACAAATTTCCTAGCTCGCATCCATTTTTCCCCAAGTCTGTTCTTCTAGAAACTATGGTTTATGGTGCCAAAAGAAAAATGAAAACTTCCTGAGAGAGAGAGAGAGATCCCCAAAACATAAAACATATCCTCCATTTGAAATGCACGCTCCTCCTCAAATTATGTCTTGAGATTTCAAAAATAAAGTTGAGCATGCATAACCACCCCCATAATTTCTTCTAGAAGATTCTCTTTTTTTTACTTTCTTACAATTTGCTATTTTTAACCAAACAATAATATTATTGTTTGTTGTAATGGGACCTTATGTCATCTTCGTTCAACAGTTTCCATTGGGATTAAGGCACGCTTAGACCTGTCAATTCAAGTGGAGTTGATGCCTCATACCTGCAACCTACAGCAACCAAAAAATGGTCGAACATATAGATGTATATATACTCATACAATCAAACACACCGTGAAAGGAAATCGCAGCATAGCAGGGTACTCACGCATGAGTAATGCGACACTGTTCCTCTCACAAACACACGTCAAACAAGTAACCACATCATGCATAATAATTAGTATCTGATTGACTAGATAAGAAACATCATTAGATAATCATGTGATGCACATAATAAGATTGATCAACATAATCAATTAAGTCCATAAAGTTGTCATAACATATTCATAACTTAAGTAAATATCAGTGTTGCAACAAAGATTATCAATAAAACATACTAACTGTCATATGAAACAACATGAGGATAATCAGGAATGTCACCAACATGAATGTAGTATCTACCAACATCATATAACATACAACATCAACTGTCTGACATACCCTAAATATTCCTATTATTTTACCTTCACTTTCATGCTCCTTAGCCAGACCACCTGCACATCCAAGGTGAGAATGGAGGGGCACTACACCCACCTTAAAGTGATCGCTCCTGCTTTCCGGTAGTAATCACATTTAAGGTAAGGTTGAAAACACATGAGGGAACAAGAGCTTTCGCAAAGCCCATGCCCCAAAGTGAGACATGCTTACAATTGCCGAATTATTCCCAACAATCACAATAGAAACACATCAATATCATTTGTTAAGAACCATTAATCAACAATATGCATGTATATGAATGATCACAGAGATCAAAACAAACTTCGGTTAGAGAATCTAAGCTAAAATAACAACCAAATCAATATAGAAATAAGGCAACATGTCTTTCAAACAAACTAAGGCTATACTTACGAATTCGGAACCGAGTATAGCCGTGAGGTTATACTTCAGTTATCTCATAACCGAGTGTAACTACAAGGTGAGACAAAAGCATTCCAAAGTGCATAGCAACATATTTAGAGTATTCCAAAGGTTTGTTACAACAATTTCACAACACAATACATGATCACATCATGACACAAAGTGATTCTACTAGTCAAACGTCAATAAAAAATTATCCCTCTCTTCATATATGGACTAGGTCCATTTTCTTGTTTTCTTGTTTTAGGGATGCACGATCCTTATCAGAAGTGTATATTTGTTGTCATCATCCGTTGACTAATAGAGCCACAAATACAACAGAAGAATGAAATCATGAAAAATGAGAGAGGAGACAAAAGTGACATAGGACCACAACGTGGAAGGATGCCCCCAAATCACCCTCCACAACATTATGCCCCCAAGGCACCACAAACAACAATTGCAACAAGAGAAGTGTACAAGAATAGAGAAACAAATAGAAGGAATGTCACAGCGTACGCGGTCCCCTTGTATCCTTCACCTTACAAGAGTATCAAGGGTCATCCAAGGAGACCTAAACAAACATTTAACACCACACATGAGAACACAACACAACAACATATATATAGTAAAGAGGAGGCCAAACTTGCGAGCATCTTGGAGAGTTGCTCCATCAAATGTGGTGGAATGGGTGAGAAATTCATACCTGCAGTCGCGTGGTGCTTGATTCACAAGATTTTGTATGTTTGAAATCTTTTGATGCCTGTGGGGAGGTGAATCATTACCTTTTTCGATAGACTTTGATGACTCGTGTATTGTTCTTTTTCTTTCTTTGTTTAAGCATTCTCCTACATGGATAACTTTTTCAGGGTTATCCTTCTCCATCAAGACGTCAACAATCTTTTTATTAAGTAAAGTACTGCGGTCAAGGAGATTAGAGGAGGATGATGATTTCGTCGGATCTTTGTTAGATGCCAAGGCATCATTTGATGAATAAGTGTTTCTGTCAAAATATGCTTCTACATTTAAACAATAGGAAAAACCACGATTGTAATGATAACGGGGCCAATTGTCATAAGCTCCCATGAATTCGGCTAATGTTTCATATGTTGAAAAAGTATCTAATGGGACATTTCCTAGTGGACAGTCTATGTCTATCATCTCAGGATATATTGAATTGATTGTTGGACTTGTTGATATTGTGTTAACATTAAGAGTAGGATGATGGTAAGCTTTGGTAGGGTAAGCTTTGGTAGGCTTCAAAGGATAGTATCCAATACTAGCTGAAGAGCTATGTGTAACAACTTCTAAGGGTACTTTGATTCCTTGTTGTTTTATGCCACAACCATTACCTACGTAGTTACAATTTTTGTAAAGGATTTGAAATCCATGACCATAGAGAGACACCATCTCTTTATAATAAGGCGAGGCCTCATATGTCTCATATTTTGTAGTGTAAATAAGAGTATTGTCTTTATTTGTTACTAAAGAGACTTTAGGTTCCTTAGTATTTCCAAAGATTTTTTGGATGAGATCGAGGCAACTTTTGATGTTTCAGGGTTAGCAAGTTTATATTACCCCATAAAGCCATGAGTAAAATCTAATGAACCCCAATCGTCACCAAGAAGTGCATTCGATGGTGATTTAGAATCTTGCACAACATTATATGTGGCAAGATGTATTTATGAATCAACTTTTAAGTTATCGAGAGGTTTCTAAATGATAGCTTATTTTTGCACCTCAGCTTGTAAAAAACTTTCCAGATTCGGGTCCACTTCAATGGTTTGAAGTTTATTTGCACAAATAAACTTTATTGATCAATGAAGGGTAGACGAAACTACCCCCATGGCATGAATCCATAGTCTACCAAGAATGATATTATATGAAAGCGCACTCGGCATGACATGGATAAGGGTAGATAATGTCATAGATCTAGCCTTTACGATTAAATTTATGGTACCCAGTGATTGTCTACCAATGTTATCAAAGCCACGAATGTTAAGTTTATCTGATTTTATTAAAGATGTGTGAATCTTGATTTTATGTAGCAAATCAATGCCACGAACATTGAGACCCGATCCATTGTCAATCATAGTTCACTTTATCAACTTTTTATTTATTATGACAAGATTACAAGAGGGTCATATTGGTTTTGAACTTCAATTGATGGTAATTCATGTTGTTGAAACAAAATATCTATTTTTGTTGCATGCATATAGTCTAACAGAGTTGTTACGGGTAAGTGCAAAAAGATGGGGGGCCAAAAACTGGCCAAAATAATTTGAAAAAAAATAAAGGCATAACGCGAGCGCGTTATAACGCGCTCGCGTTATGGCTTGGTAATTACAAGCCACAGGCTCGTCATTACCGAGCCATAACGTGAGCGCGTTATAACGCGCTCGCGTTATGTGCTTCTATAAATTAAAAAAAAAAGCAACTCAATTTCATTTCTCCCATTTTCTCCTCTGCCCGCGGCCTCCAAACCCTCAAAAACGCGCTCGCGTTCTGCAAAACGCCAATCAACGCAAAAATCTTGTCAATTCATCGCCAAAATGCCGCCGCGACATCGAGCATGCCAAAGAGGTGAGTTATCTTTGTTTTTTTCTTTGAATTTCTTTCTATATAGGTAGGTTTTTGTTGATTTTTAATGTATATTTCGTTAATTGTCAGGAAATGTTAATGCACCTCCTCCACCTCCTCAAAATCCACAAAATCCTGAGGAGGAAATACCTGCAGAACAACAACCTCCTCCATTCATTCCTCGACATGCCCCTGGAACACAAGATAATATAATAGGGCAAATTGAAAACAACAAAAAACAAATTGAAGATATAATTGCAAGGTTGAAAGATCCTTCCACTTCAACCTTGCATAGGTCCACGCTTGCCGAATCTCTTGAGTCTATGTTAACAAATGTAAATTTAATTAGCAAGCAAATAACTAGTTGGACCGATAAAAAGAGAGAGTTTAGAGATTACTATGCAGATAAATTATCATACCAAGATGTCAAAAAATTACAAATTACAAAAGTAGACTTGTGTTCAATTTTCACAAACCCACAAACAAATCAACCTCCACCCATTACATGCAAGAGGTTCCCTATCCATTGGTGCAACAACCAAGCGATAAGGGACAATTTCGGGCAGAGGTGGTGGATGGTTTTTGACCATCCTCCATGCAATAACAATGAGGTCCCGCAATACTTTTTGAGGAAACTCTACTCCGAGTTTGTCCTCAATAAAGTGCCAAACTATTTTGATATGCGGGACTTCCAGGGTAGAGGTGGGGGCTCAGCACAGGATAGACCAGGGGCACGTCTTGACCCACAGCGGGTAGTGAGACGAGTAATCAGCAGACCAGCCCACGAGCATGTTTCTATCCCTTCCATTGTGAAGGAGAGTGTTGAGGTCGATACACTGAGGTCGATTAGTGCCTTGACCCAGAGCATCATAGAGCATGCCGATCCTGCAACACAGAGTGGGTTGGGAGATAGTGCGAGGAGTAGGGTCCCACCGCATACTTGCCAGGCTTGCGGGTCAGCCTGTGGTTATGACCCCATGGACAGTCAGGACGCAGGTGCACAGGCTACATCTGCAGCTGAGCAGATGGTGATGACAGATACCCTCCTGAGTGAGACTTTCAGCCTTGATACTCAGGTAAATATTAGCAAGTTTATTGAATTTAATTTATTAAATTTTATTTTTGAAATACAAGATTAAATAATTTAAATTGATGATTTTAATGAAATTTCAGGGTCATAGCGTCGATGCAGTTTTCAGTGGTTCTCCACCTACATTTTTCACTAGATCATCTACTGTCGAGGTATGTAACTAGTAAACAATTATAAATATTACATGTGAATAGCATCGTTATATGAATGGTATTCTAATTTCTGATTTTGGATGTTGAATAGGTTAACACTGTAGATTTCATGGCAACACCTGCCAGTGGTGGTGGACTTCAAAGCTTTACGGAGGTAATAAAATAAATAGTTTAATGAATGAATTGTACTTACTAAATTTTTGTATGTGATTTGTGTGTTTTATTGTGTGTACTTCCATGTTTAGATGAGCGTGTGTGTATGTTAGGAGCCATGATTTGCATCACTATTATAGTTTTCGTAATTGAATAATGTTGTTTTATTTCCAGATGATGCAGGCTGCGGATACACCTCCCCATGTTCATAGGGCAATGGAGCAGGGTGTGGCCTCTGCGATTCATAGCTCTATGGCATTGACAGGGGTATGAGGCAGATTAGTAAATTTCAATTTACATTCATTGTTATAGTTGTCTATTTTTGAAAAATCAAAAGATTATTGATTTGAAGTTTAATTTCTATCTGGATGGTTTCTATAAGACATGACATCACCAGGGCCTTTTCCTGCTACTGAGGCAAGCGAGCAGACAGATTATATGTTAGCGGTAAGTGATTATTTTGTTAAATGTTTCATTTTTTTATAACATGTAATTTCTATATATTAATATCTATACTTTTTTTTGTAACAGGTAAAGGTGCAGGAAGAACTAAATAGGAGGAGTAGCCCTCGGGTTCGTAGTAGACCACCCACATGCATGTCTCCATCCCCTAGAAGATCAAAGGTTGCTCGTGATTTATTCTCTTCACCAGCTAGAGGGGAATGACTTTTTATTGTGTTCCTCTGTTGTATGCCTATATGGCATTTGTGGACATATATTTTGTATTGTACATAGTTGACATTGTATGCCTATATGGCATTCTTGTAAGCCTATATGGCTATTTTGTATATATGTTATACTTATATCGACAGATATTGATGTATGCGTATATGGATATTTGCTTAATACAAATCTTTTTTATTGATGGCGTCCATACTTGCATTATAAATCCACTTTTGAATGGATATTTGTAGATGGCTACTTCAAATATTTAAAGTCTGATTGTATTACATAGGATGTTTGCATTTTCTTTGATAGGCTTGATAGGCCATGGATTACATGATGGTGTTTGATGGAAAAGTACGGTACTAGAAGACTCTAGTTCATTCTTAATAGGCTTGTGATTGATAATATCTTTGCATGATTGCACTTGATCTTGGATCATGGGCATGTTGTTAGGATTTTGATTGCATTGTGATGTTTGATGGATAGGCATGGTGTAAGTGTAAGATACCCAACTAGTTCTACGAAAAATTTTCCTTACTTAAACACTTTTACTTGCTAACAATTCATCAACTACTTCAATAACATAAAGATATACATCAAGATAACTATTTGAATGAAACAACATTAGAGTTGGGTACTTGTCTTGTTACTTGATTCAATCAACTTGCAATGTCTTATTACATGGAAAATGCTTTCAATAGCATGAAGTACAACTCATTCAATGGAAATACAAGGACAGGCCTTGAAGCCTTGATGTTACAATGTCTTCCTTATTTGAGCAACATTTGAAGATTTGGAATGTTCAACTCATCACCTCACAAGGTAGGTGCATATTTGAAGGATTTACAGGTTTTTCTGACTTGGGCGCCAAGTTGAGGTGACCTCCTCCTGAAGTTGCGCCTTGTCAACATTAGGTGCCAATTAGAGTTTATGGATGCTCTGGATTGTTTCCAAGAGTAGGCGCCAAAACATCATCATTATGAAAGTGTTTTAAATGCTAGGCGCCCAAATAAGCCCTCTGGAGTCTAGGCGCTCCTTTCATGCATTCTGTGTTCTAGGCACCAATTGAAAGGAGTGGAGAACAGGGCAAGCGCCTTCCAAACTAGGTGTTTCCTTGAGGTGACAAGGACTTAGAAAGTGCGCCTAAGGTGAGTGCCTTGAGTGAAAAGGTCTAACAAACATCTTTGAACCCCCTTTCAAGGTTAGGCGCATTCTGGAGGTGGAAACAAGTAGAAGGTGTGCCTTAGCTTCCTTTGTCAATTCTTGCAAGTCTTTGTTGATTAGGAAGGTGGAATGCTTCATTGTAGAATGAGCGCCTATCTTCTAATGTCCAAACTACTTCTTCTGGCTCACTCTGTGGCTAGGCGCCAGAGCTAAACTGTTCACACAAGGGAGTGCGCCTAGACTCACTTGATGTTTTCTTACTACTTCAACCCCTGGAAGATGTTCCAAGGTGTTCCCTTTTACAAGCACCTGACCTCCCAAGTTCCTTCATGTGCTATTCCTTGAAGGTGCCAAAACTAAGCTCCAGTGCCATGGGATTGTGCCTAACATCTTTGAAGAGTTTCTAAGCCTTTTGCAAGTTGATATCCCAAACTCATCTTCTAGGCGCAACAGGAGCTTTCCAAAGGAGTTTCCAAGTTTTAGACGCCAAGCGAGGTCATGGGTGAATGGAACTGCGCCTTAGGAGATGACTGGATCCTAAGCGTCAGTCTGGAGTTACAGTGGAATTGATATGCGCCTCAACTAGCTTAGGCACCCATTTGAAGTGATTCCTTTAACACTTCTCTGTCAATCTCAACTACAAGGATGATCTCCTAATCCAATTTTGATCCTTTGGAGATGCAAATAGCTTTACATTTCACTAGGCTCCATCAATGATGATCATCAACCAAAGCGCATTTCAAAGGTGAGATAGGCAAGTGAGGCGCCAAACTAGTCCTTAAGACTTATCTCCTTCTATCAAGTCAATTTCAACTATGTGAGAGAGTTCTATTCTAGGCACAAAATGAAAATGTTTCATCAATTGGTGCATCTTACAAAGCTCCCAATTCTAGGCGCCAGAGCCAAAAAGTTTTTCCCAACACATGCACCTAGGCTAGGAATTCACGTAAGAGACATCACTTAGCTTTAAAACTTTCAATCTATAGCCATCTGGGCTAGGCGCTCCAATGGAGGATCCTTGAACTCATGCATTGGCACCTTCTAGTTCTAGGCACCCATTTTGGATGATTCATCCTGATACTAGCGCCCAAAATGACTAGACTCTCTTCATTATCCAATTCACTTAGAAGACTCAAGTTGGAGACTTAGTTGTCTATCCATGTTCTCCGAAAGATTCATTGTACCTCTATGCACTATCTCCTTCAAGGCGCTCCTTAAAATCATTGGAAGTGCTTAGGACTTACCTTAGTCCAAAGCGCCACAATCCATTCCTTAAAGCACAAAGAATTCTTAAAGGTGCCCCTATTTACCTCTAAGCACTCAAATATCATTTAGATTCAAGGCGCACATTTAGCTCCAAAACGCAAATTTCCATCATCAACCCATCAAGGTGCATCATCTTCCCTTTGTATCCCCTTCAAGGCGCAGACATTCACTTCTTCACACTCTCTGGCGCCAGAATAGGTGTATAACTTCAAATAAGGCGCTAATCTTAGGTTTCTAAGTACTTAGTTTGATCTTAAGGCTATCCTTCCTCTAAGCACTCTCTTCAACTCCCTCACTGAAGGCCCTCTATAAGTTTGGGCACATTTCATCCCAAGGCACTTCAACATCATCCAAGGCACAAATTCACTCTCCAAGAAAAGGTGCAAAAAACCCTATCCTAAGGCGCTCAAATCTTGCTTCTAGACCTAGGCGCACAAACATGAGATTAAGGATCATTCTGGCCACCATCACTTCCCTAAAGGCGCAAAATTGGTGTAGATACATTCCATTTATTAAGGATCATTCTGGTGCCCAAATCTTGTCAAAGCAAAGGATCAATAGGTTCTCTCTAAGGCGCACTCCAGGGTTTGATCTTGCAAGACTTCTCACGTCAAAATTTTGACCAAGACACTCAAGGCACTAGTCTTTATCATCTAACCCTACAGTGCACTTACTCATTATGATATACTCCTCAACTTTGTATTCAACCTTGCCCAAGGCGCATATTCACTATAAGGCATTCTCACGTTGTCAAGGCTCAGAGGGCTTCAACTTGCTAAAGGGTAGAGGTCTAGGCGCATATCTGACTTGAAGCTCAAGGCGCTCCAACCCTCTTGCTCTGGAATTCCTTCTAGGCACTAAGTGACTTCTCCAATTCCTTGAAAGTATTTGAAGTGTTTTACCTTCTCAAGGTGCTCCTTCGAACTTGACTCCAAGGTGTTATAATCTCAAAGGTGCTGACATCATCTCAACCAAAGGCGCTCAATGATTCATCTCATATCTAGGCGCTAAAACACTTAATCAACCAAGTCATTCAAGGCGCCATTCAGTAAACTCATCTTCCATGATATTCCTATCAAGGCACATATCACTTCTCTCATGGGATTTAGGCGCTCAGTTGAGTGTTTCAATACTATTTAGGTGCCAAATTCATTTTAATGCACCAAACACAAAGAGCTTTCAAACACTGGGCGCTCACAAAGAGTCTTCCAACCTTGGGCGCTAAATTAGGTCTTTGCAACTATCCAAGGCGCATATCTTCGTTTGAACAACTTATGGTGCCAAGACAACTTCTCATTAGGGCGCTCAAAACACTTGTGTTTACATTTGAAGTGCTTTACCTTCTTAAGGTGTTCCAGACTAACCTGACTCCAAGGCGCTCCATCATCATCCTTAAGGCGCTAAAAACATCATCTCCACTCTAGGCAAAAACATCATCCAACTCCTTAAGGCACTTCACTGTCAAAGTCTGAAGGCGCTCTACCTAGACCTTTCCCCTAGGCACCAGAACTCCTAAGCACTCACCAGATAACTCTCTTCTTCAAGGTGCAAATCTTCCTATACTATGATTGCCTCTGAAACACCGATTAACGTGATGTGAGGGTGCAAAGGCTACTCCAATCCTCAGTGAGCGCCTAGTTTAAACAAGGAGAAATAAAGCATTCAAAACTATCCAAACGATCATCCCCTTCCTAATGTCTTCACTGCTCCATAAAACCTTGGCCAAAATGACACATAACAACTCCTATGAGTGCCCTTATGCCCTAGGATCATCTAGTTTGTGCGTCTTGTAATGAGGAGTTCATGTAAGTTTGGAATGAGCGCCTTGAATAAGTGTAAACTAGCCTAGAGAAGGGTATGTGCGCCTTGAGCATTCCAGAGATAACTGTGCGCCTAGAACAATATGAGTGCTCATGATGATGATTAACGCCCTGATGAGACTATGAGCACCTTGTTCAGGAGATACCTTGTTTGATCATAAAATGCACCTTGAGTCTTGAAGGTTTTGAGCGCCTAGGTGATTTGGATGTTGGGATGTTGGTATGCACCCAAGATTGAGGTAAGTGAGCACTTGTAATGGAGGAGAGCAATGAGATGAGGTTTAGCGCCTCCAAGTAAGGTCAGAGGTGAGGTTAGAGGTGAAATGCGCCTTTGGACCATTCTGGCGCCTTGGATGAAGAACCTATATCTTGAGCCCAAGAGGTAAAATTTGCGCCTTAGTGGATTTGGAGAGTTACAGAGATTAGAGAAAAGCACCTTGAAGACAGAGTTGTTCAAGGCGCATGTGTGATTTGGTCAAAAACAGGCACCTAGAGTGAATAGGCTTTCATCCTGACTTAATACATTGCCTCTTTCTGACGATTTTTGGGGCAGCAGAAAACCTTTCACCACGGGCAAATACCTCAGAGCTATAAAAAATTGAGAGAGGTTATTGTAGAGGCACTCTACGTGATCTCGTTGCCTCAGACAGAATGTTTCTAAGTGACACAGTTTTTGAGTAACATCTCGTCAAAGATTGCTGCCTTTTTGCACTTTGGACTCTTCAGGGATATCGTCAGTACAATGTAGCTCCGACTGTTTCGACATGTTTGGGTGAGAAATAGGACCATGCCTAGCATAAATGTACCCATTCAGACGTGTTGGAACAGTCAGTTTGGTCGCATCAGGAGCAGGACGAAAGTTACACCCCTTTGCAACTTTACACTGCCTCCTTCTGACGATTTTTGGGGCAACAGAAAACCTTTCACCACGGGCAAATGCCTAAGAGCTATAAAAAACTAAGAGAGGTTATTGTAGAGGCACTCTACGTGATCCCGTTGCCTTAGACAGAATGTTTCTAAGTGACACAATTTTTGAGTAACATCTCGTCAAAGATTGCTGTCTTTTTGCACTTTGGACTCTTCAGGGATATCGTTGGTACAATGTAGCTTCGACTGTTTCGACATGTTTGGGTGAGAAATAGGACCATGCCTAGCATAAATGTACCCATTCGGACGCGTTGGAACAGTCAGTTTGGTCGCATCAGGAGCAGGACGAAAGTTACACCCCTTTGCAACTTTACACTGCCTCCTTCTGACGATTTTTGGGGCAACAGAAAACCTTTCACCACGGGCAAATGCCTCCGAGCTAAAAAAACTGAGAGAGATTATTGTAGAGGCACTCTACGTGATCTTGTTGCCTCAGACGGAATGTTTCTAAGTGACACGGTTTTCAAGTAACATCTCGTCAAAGATTGCTGCCTTTTTGCACTTTGGACTCTTCAGGGATATCGTCGGTACAATGTAGCTCCGACTGTTTCGACATGTTTGGGTGAGAAATAGGACCATACCTAGCATAAATGTACCCATTCGGACGCGTTGGAACAGTCAGTTTGGTCGCATCAGGAGCAGGACGAAAGTTACACCCCTTTGCAACTTTACACTGCCTCCTTCTGATGATTTTTGGGGCAGCAGAAAACCTTTCACCACGGGCAAATGCCTAAGAGCTATAAAAAACCGAGAGAGGTTATTGTAGAGGCACTCTATGTGATCCCGTTGCCTCAGACGGAATGTTTCTAAGTGACACAGTTTTTGAGTAACATCTCGTCAAAGATTGCTGCCTTTTTGCACTTTGGACTCTTCAGGGATATCGTCGGTACAATGTAGCTCCGACTGTTTCGACATGTTTGGGTGAGAAATAGGACCATGCCTAGCATAAATGTACCCATTCGGACGCGTTGGAACAGTCAGTTTGGTCGCATCAGGAGCAGGACGAAAGTTACACCCCTTTGCAATTTTACACTGCCTCCTTCTGATGATTTTTGGGGCAACAAAAAACCTTTCACCACGGGCAAATGCCTAAGAGCTATAAAAATCCGAGAGAGGTTATTGTAGAGGCACTCTATGTGATCCCGTTGCCTTAGACAGAATGTTTCTAAGTGACACAATTTTCGAGTAACATCTCGTCAAAGATTGCTGCCTTTTTGCACTTTGGACTCTTCAGGGATATCGTCGGTACAATGTAGCTCTGACTGTTTCGACATGTTTGGGTGAGAAATAGGACCATGCCTAGCATAAATGTACCCATTTAGACGCGTTGGAATAGTCAGTTTGGTCGCATCAGGAGCAGGACGAAAGTTACACCCCTTTGCAACTTTACACTGCCTCCTTCTGACGATTTTTGGGGCAACAGAAAACCTTTCACCACGGGCAAATGCCTAAGAGCTATAAAAAACCGAGAGAGGTTATTGTAGAGGCACTCTACGTGATCCCGTTGCCTCAGACGGAATGTTTCTAAGTGACACGATTTTCGAGTAACATCTCATCAAAGATTGCTGCCTTTTTGCACTTTGGACTCTTCAGGGATATCGTCGGTACAATGTAGCTCCGACTGTTTCGACATGTTTGGGTGAGAAATAGGACCATGCCTAGCATAAATGTACCCATTCAGACGCGTTGGAATAGTCAGTTTGGTCGCATCAGGAGCAGGACGAAAGTTACACCCCTTTGCAACTTTACACTGCCTCCTTCTGACGATTTTTGGGGCAACAGAAAACCTTTCACCACGGGCAAATGCCTAAGAGCTATAAAAATCCGAGAGAGGTTATTGTAGAGGCACTCTATGTGATCCCGTTGCCTTAGACAGAATGTTTCTAAGTGACACAATTTTTGAGTAACATCTCATCAAAGATTGCTACCTTTTTGCACTTTGGACTCTTCAGGGATATCGTCGGTACAATGTAGCTCCGACTGTTTCGACATGTTTGGGTGAGAAATAGGACCATGCCTAGCATAAATGTACCCATTTAGACGCGTTGGAATAGTCAGTTTGGTCGCATCAGGAGCAGGACAAAAGTTACACCCCTTTGCAACTTTACACTGCCTCCTTCTGACGATTTTTGGGGCAACAGAAAACCTTTCACCACGGGCAAATGCCTCAGAGCTATAAAAAACTGAGAGAGGTTATTGTAGAGGCACTCTATGTGATCCCATTGCCTCAGACGGAATGTTTCTAAGTGACATGATTTTTGAGTAACATCTCGTCAAAGATTGCTGCCTTTTTGCACTTTGGACTCTTCAGGGATATCGTTGGTACAATGTAGCTCAGACTATTTCGACATGTTTGGGTGAAAAATAGGACCATGCCTAGCATAAATGTACCCATCTGAATGCGTTGGAATAGTCAGTTTGGTCACATCACGAGCAAGACACCAAAAATGCAAAGGTTGCTTTGTGCAACTTGACAACATTGACACTTTTTTGCAACATGACTCAAAGACTCAAACTGACCCCAAATGACTCAAAGTGACTTAAAATCACCTTGATTATAGAGGTCAAGGCGCTCCTTATCATTCATTCATTATGAGCGCCTTGGGAGAATGGTATATAGGTCATCATCATGATTGGGCGCCCTGGATCCAGAGTGTTGGAGAGATCATCAAATGGTGTCTAGTAGGGTGAGTTATGAGTTTGGTTGCATCAGGAGCAGGACACCAAAAATGCATAACATGATGATGTAAAAATGTGTACATATGTGTAAAAATGCAGGAGGAAATAAAAAAAGACAAACCTTACAAATTAATGTGCATACTTACAACTCAATGTAACATAACTTTACAAAATCAATGTGAATACTTACAAATTAATCCAATGAACCATCTGGATCTGCTCTACTCTTTATTGTGTCAAGTATTGCTTCATGGTCAGACTCACGCACCTTCCACAATATTTTGTTCAAAGGTCTACCCCGATACTTTATCAAATGAACATTGGATGCCATGACAAGGTTCAAGTAATGAAGTCTCTTGAAGATGTTGGTGGGGCACATATGGCACAACCCTGCAAATCATTGTTAGTATGCATATCTAAACATATAGACCTATAAGCATCAAAATGGTTAGAAAATTCAATATGTAATCTACAACAACAAGTAGTGCGTGTGTGATTTATCTTAACATAGAAAGGTTTTAGCATTTCAAAATATCTTTGACAAATTTTAATTTGAGGATACTTCTCTAGAAATTTACCATAAAACTGTGTTTGAGTCTCATCCAAAAAATGCTTTGGATGTGGCTCGCGGTTCTGACTACCAATTCTCCTTCTTACCACATTCCTTTGATTCAGAGATACCCTTGTGTAATTCTTCCAAAAGTCTTCAATTAGTGACCTCAATGCTTCAACAATTGGTTTATCTTTTCATGGTAGTCTCCCCGAGAACGCCCATAATTCATTGGCATTAGTGTCCTCAATTCTTTGGCATCTTCCAACGGCTCTTGATAAAGTTTTCCTATTAATTCTCAATTTTTGACTTGTCTTTCTAATAAGACGAGCTTTCCTCATTTGACTACTTACTATAGTCGATGTAATCACACGCCGTGTTGCATTACTATCTTTTGTGCGTGAGGTGTTACCCACACTCTCATACGCACTCATTAGATTCTTGACAATAGATTTTTCACTTGAAGCCTCTGATGTTCTCAACCCAAGAATCTTCACGATAGACCTATACTTTATACTTCGCATCATTTCAACGAATAGTTGACATCTTGCAGTCTCATTTAACTTTTCAAAGAACAATCTCCAAATCTTATTAGCATATCTTCTACAAGTGCGTTTTGAAATCTTACCTTCCATTGGCTGCAAAATATTCTCATAAATATCAATCAAATACTTTGGCTTTCTATGCAAAATTCTAGGTGGTGTCAAGTTAGGTAAATTTATCTCAACATTAGGAATTTCATCAATATTTAAATGAGATGGGTTAGATGGCATACCTTCGATCGAAGATGGAATAGATGACATACCTTGAGGTTGAGGTGGGAACGATGGCGTACCTCCTTCATCACATGTGAGTGATGATATACTCTCAACTTGAGATGTGGTAGATGGTGTCCCTACATGTTGTCTTGCGATAAAGGATGTGTCTCCAACTATGGTATTTAAATCTCTCGTACCATGAAGTTTTTGCATTCGTTCTCTTTGTGCCGCCAATACCATATCTCTTTGTGATGGTTGTGGTTCCTCTTCAATTGGTATGTCTTCATTTATCATGTCCAATTTCCTCTTCTCACGAAGTTCCCTCATAGCCATTGCTTTCTTTGCATTCTTAGCTTCTATCTCTTCCTGTGTTGGTTTAATTCTTGATCGTTTCCTCAGCATGACGGAGAATTTGTCTGTAGCATGATAAAGAGACCAATATTAGTTCCTAAGAAATGAATACATGATAATAGTGGGATTGTATTTTTTTTATGTTGTAAGGATTTATTCTTGTATAGTTTGACATCATGGTATGAACTAAGGTTTGTTTATTACACATAATTATTAAAGAGCCCAAGTGTAGAAAATATACATGGCATCATGTGAGATTGTAGGTTGCTTTCTTGATTGGAAATGTGTCTATTTTAAACATGTATGATAATGCATGATAAAGTAATTCAATCCGAAATAAGGAAAATGTAAAGAACATGCATGTAAAGACTTGACATACCTAAAAAACGAAGATTTGAATGGAGAGAGTACCCAATTATGTAGTGTTTTTATCTTCTTGCATCAAACTCCTCAACAATTTGAGTTTTTCACCACTTGCTTCCTTTTCAATGTTAAATTCTTAAAATTGAATCAAAATTAACATTGCAATACTACAAAAATTGAAACTTGTATAGATATATACCAAATTTGGTTTGAAAACTATGTTATTTCCTCCTTCTCAAGTTGGCAAAGCAGAAAAGGTGGTGGAAAGATCATGTAAAGGTGGTACAATGTGTCAAATGTGCATGTGAACTTCCCAATAGCATGAAAGCACTTCTTTTTTGTCAGAGCACGCGCAGAATCAGTAAGAAAACAGAGCATGTGGGCCTGGATCACGGGGGTAACCACTTTTTTACCGTTTCAGTAGAAATACAAAACGCGAGCACGTTATAATGCGCTCGCGCTATAACGCGCTCGCGTTTTGTCCTGCTATAGATCTCTAAACCCTAAACCCTCAACTCTGATCCCTTGACCCTCAACCCTCAATGTCAAATCCTAATCCCTCAACCCTATCCCTAAACCCTCAACCCTCAATGTCAAATCCTAATCCCTCAACCTCAACCTTGTCCCTAAACCCTAATCCCTTCAACCTCAACCCTATCCCTAAACCCTTGACCCTCGAACCTCAGCCCTCGACGTCAAACCCTAATCCCTTGATGCAGAGCGAAACAAGTTGAACATTAACACAGGTGAAAAAATCCTTGAAAGTCCACAAAATAACCTTTACAGTGTATATCGGCAAGACAATTTAAATGTCACACCGAAATGTACCTATTCTTGCCTATCGGCAAGACAATGGCTATCAGCAACCACCTTTCTCTCATCGGCCGATGAGGTAACTCATGCCGACATATGTTACATCGGCTGCACTTTCCCGTCGTCTTCCCGATCGGAGAGAACATAACTATCGGGGAACTCTTTAAGTCTCCTGCCGATGCTATCGGTTACGCCGATAGACTTACCATCGGCAAGACTTCTTGAATCTCACCCCGATCGGTGAGAGATCCTACCATCGGTCCAAACCAACTTTCTTATGCTGATGGCATTACTCACACAGATATACTTCGCTTCTCTTTCGTCGGTCTGACTTAGACTATCGGCGTAACTTAATCCTCGTCGTCCGATATCAAACTTTACGCCGATGCACATCCTCCACTTTACCTTTGTCGATGTGACTAAGACCATCGGTGGGACTCTTCGTCCATCTTCCGACAATACAACTCTTACCGATAACTCAACATAATGCTTCATCTTCGGTAACACATTACCATTTGTCACCTCGACACAAACACGATCGGCAAGATTAATGTTATCGGTTCAATGCACCTTTGTCTACCCGATAGACATAGTCAATCCGATGACTTCTCCATACATTGCTCGACTTATTCTTCCGGTCCTCCTTACTGTTTCCACCGGTCATTTCTTACATCGTTCAGAATGCTTATTCTAAAAACCTCACATACAACAATGATATTCAAATGGAAGATACAAACTGTCCTCACAAACATTCATTGTATACACATAAAGTGCTAATTCCTTCTCTGCACATTGTAACCGAACAGAACACACAGAAACACTAAAACTACATAACAGAAATAAATCTAACTACATGGAGGTCATTCCACTGATTTCAAAGAAATCCACCAGTGGAATGACTCCAATCGGTATCACTGTACTTTGACCAGAAAACACAGAATTTCTTTATTCCTTCTGCTTCAGAATAAAATACAATTTCTCTCTCTGTTCGTTCACTCCCCTCTACATGAACAGAGACCAAAAATATAAAGACTCTTAATTGACAGTTACACACGGTGGAAGGTGAATCACCTATAACCACCCTGCCAATCGGTTACAAACCTTTTAGACATTCAGTTCGGTTACAAATGGTAATGACACGTACACAAACTACTCAACATTATGCCGTTACTTGGCCAAATTCTAATCCCTCAACCCTTCACTCTAATCCCTCAACCCTAAACCCTATCCCTAAACCCTCAACACTATACCTTAAACCCTAATCCCTCAACCCTAACCCTAAACCTTGTCCCTAAACCCTAATCCCTTCAACCTCAACCCTATCCCTAAACCCTTGACCCTCGAACCTCAGCCCTCAACGTCAAACCCTAATCCCTCAACCCTTAACTCTGATCCCTCATCTCTCAACCCTAACCCTAAACCCTCAACCCTCAACATCAAACCCTAATCCCTCAACCCTCAACCCTAATCTGTCATCTGTCATCCCTCCACACTCTACTTTAACCCTAATTCCTTGACCCTCGACCCTCGAACCTCAACCCTCAACCCTCAACATCAAACCCTAATCCCTCAACCCTTAACTCTAATCCCTCGACCTTCAACCCTGATCCTAAACCCTAAACCCTCAACGCCAAATTCTAATCCCTCAACCCTTCACTCTAATCCCTCAACCCTAAACCCTATCCCAAAACCCTCAACACTATACCTTAAACCCTAATCCCTCAACCCTAACCCTAAACCTTGTCCCTAAACCCTAATCCCTTCAACCTCAACCCTATCCCTAAACCCTTGACCCTCGAACCTCAGCCCTCAACGTCAAACCCTAATCCCTCAACCCTTAACTCTGATCCCTCATCTCTCAACCCTAACCCTAAACCCTCAACCCTCAACATCAAACCCTAATCCCTCAACCCTCAACCCTAATCTGTCATCTGTCATCCCTCCACACTCTACTTTAACCCTAATTCCTCGACCCTCGAACCTCAACCCTCAACCCTCAACATCAAACCCTAATCCCTCAACCCTTAACTCTAATCCCTCGACCTTCAACCCTGATCCTAAACCCTAAACCCTCAACGCCAAATTCTAATCCCTCAACCCTAAACCCTATCCCTAGACCCTCAACACTATACCTTAAACCCTAATTCCTCAACCCTAACCCTAAACCTTGTCCCTAAACCCTAATCCCTTCAACCTCAACCCTATCCCTAAACCCTTGACCCTCGAACCTCAGGCCTCGACGTCAAACCCTAATCCCTTAACCCTTAACTCTGATCCCTCATCTCTCAACCCTAACCCTAAACCCTCAACCCTCAACATCAAACCCTAATCCCTCAACCCTAATCTATCATCCGTCATCCCTCCACACTCTACTTTAACCCTAATTCCTCGACCCTCAACCCTATCCCTAAACCCTTGACCCTCGAACCTCAACCCTCAACCCTCAACATCAAACCCTAATCCCTCAACCCTTAACTCTAATCCCTCGACCTTCAACCCTGATCCTAAACCCTAAACCCTCAACGCCAAATTCTAATCCCTCAACCCTTCACTCTAATCCCTCAACCCTAAACCCTATCCCTAAACCCTCAACACTATACCTTAAACCCTAATCCCTCAACCCTAACCCTAAACCTTGTCCCTAAACCCTAATCCCTTCAACCTCAACCCTATCCCTAAACCCTTGACCCTCGAACCTCAGCCCTCGACGTCAAACCCTAATCCCTCAACCCTTAACTCTAATCCCTCATCTCTCAACCCTAATCCTAAACCCTCAACCCTCAACATCAAACCCTAATCCCTCAACCCTCAACCCTAATCTGTCATCTGTCATCCCTCCACACTCTACTTTAACCCTAATTCCTCGACCCTCGACCCTCGAACCTCAACCCTCAACCCTCAACATCAAACCCTAATCCCTCAACCCTTAACTCTAATCCCTCGACCTTCAACCCTGATCCTAAACCCTAAACCCTCAACGCCAAATTCTAATCCCTCAACCCTTCACTCTAATCCCTCAACCCTAAACCCTATCCCTAAACCCTCAACACTATACCTTAAACCCTAATCCCTCAACCCTAACCCTAAACCTTGTCCCTAAACCCTAATCCCTTCAACCTCAACCCTATCCCTAAACCCTTGACCCTCGAACCTCAGCCCTCGACGTCAAACCCTAATCCCTCAACCCTTAACTCTGATCCCTCATCTCTCAACCCTAACCCTAAACCCTCAACCCTCAACATCAAACCCTAATCCCTCAACCCTCAACCCTAATCTATCATCCGTCATCCCTCCACACTCTACTTTAACCCTAATTCCTCGACCCTCAACCCTATCCCTAAACCCTTGACCCTCGAACCTTAGCCCTCGACGTCAAACCCTAATCCCTCAACCCTTAACTCTGATCCCTCATCTCTCAACCCTAACCCTAAACCTTGTCCCTAAACCCTAATTCCTCAACCCTCAACCCTAATCTGTCATCCGTCATCCCTCAACTCTAATCCCTCATTCCTAAAGCCTAAACGCTATCCCTATTCCTAGACCCTCAACAGGCTCGATACTATACCTTAAACCCTAATCCCTCTACCATCGACACTCTTATTTAACCCTAATCCCTTGACCATTAACCCTATCCCTCAACCTCAACCCTCAACCCTCAACCCTCAACTCTCAACATTAAACCCTAATTCATCAACCCTAAACCCTAATCCCTCAAACCTAAACCCTATCCCTAAACCATCAACCCTCAACCCTAATCCCTCATCCCTCAACTCTAATCCCTCATCCCTAAACCCTAAATGCTATCCCTATTCCTAAACCCTCAATAGACTCGATACTATACCTTAAACTCTAATCCCTTATTCCTAAACCCTCCAACCCTATCCCTAATCCTTACACCCTCCACACTCTACTTTAACCCTAATCCCTTCAACCTCAACCCTATCCCTAAACCCTTGACCCTCGAACCTCAACCCTCAACCCTCGACGTTAAACCCTATTCCCTCAACCCTTAACTCTGATCCCTAATCTCTCAACCCTAACCCTAAACCCTAAACCCTCAACCCTCAACGTCAAATCCTAATCCCTCAACCCTAAACCCTATCCCTAAACCCTCAACACTATACCTTAAACCCTAATCCCTCATCCCTCAACCCTAAACCTTATCCCTAAACCCTAATCCCTCAACCCTCAACCCTAATCTGTCATCCCCCAACTCTAATCCTTCATCCCTAAACCCTAAATGCTATCCCTATTCCTACACCCTCAACAGAATCGATACTATACCTTAAACCCTAATCCCTTATCCCTAAACCCTCCAACCCTATCCCTAATCCTTATACCCTCCACACTCTACTTTAACCCTAATTCCTCGACCCTCAACCCTATCCCTAAACCCTTGACCCTCAAACCTCAACCCTCAACCGTCAACGTCAAACCCTAATCCCTCAACCCTTAACTCTGATCCCTCGACCCTCAACACTATACCTTAAACCCTAATCCATATCCCTCAACCCTTAACCCTTAAAACTTAAACCCTATCCCTACACCCTCAACACTTGACACTATATCTTAAGCCTTAAACCCTCATCCCTAAAGCCTCAACCCTCAATCCTTAAACCTTAAACCCTAAACCCTATCCCTAATCCCTCTACCCTCAACACTCTAACCCTAACCTTGACATTAAATGCTAATCCGTCAACCCTAAACCCTAATCCTAAACCCTCAACCCTAAACCTTATCCCTAAACCCTAATCCCTCAACCCTCAACCCTAATCCATCATCCCTCAACTATAATCCCTCATCCCTAATCCCTAAATGCTATCCCTATTCCTAAACTCTCAATAGACTTGATACTATACCTTAAACCCTAATCCCTTATCCCTAAACCCTCCAACCCTATCCCTAATCCTTACACCCTCCACACTCTACTTTAACCCTAATCCCTCGACCCTAAACCCTATCCCTAAACCCTTGACCCTTGAACCTCAACCCTCAACCCTTAATGTCAAACCCTAATCCCTCAACCCTTAACTTTGATCCCTCGACCCTCAACCGTAATCTGTCATCCCTCATCCCTAAACCTTAAACGCTATCCCTATTCCTAGACCCTCAACGGGCTCGATACTATACCTTAAACGCTAATCCCTTATCCGTAAACCTTTCAACTCTATCCTTTATGCCTTAACCCTCATGATGAATAGCCTTGAATGTAAAAAAATTTGAGTGGGACATAACACGAGCGCGTTATAACGCGCTCGCGTTATGTCAAACATGGCAAAAGACAGACTTGCGGGAAAAAATGTAAGGCAAGAAATAACGCGAGCGCGTTATAACGCGCTCGCTTTATTTCTTGCTTTGGGAATCCCAAGCCTTGGGCTTGGGATTTGCTTTGGATTTCCAACCCAAAGGCTTGGAGTGCCTTATGAACAGTCACAGACGTGTTTTTCTGTATTCTTCAAAATTTCACATAATTTCGTTCGTGCTAACCCTTAGATTTGCACGTGTTTCAAGGTTGAACAAATCGAACACATGGGTAATGTTAGGCTTTCTCTTAGCTATTTGACGATGTGATTTTTTTCACATTTTAACAATGTTAAGCCTTTCATCTTTAATTTCTTTTGTTTGTGTGTCCGTTTTTATGCAAAAACCACTGTTTGGTCTTTTTTTCATTGTAAAATAACTATTCATTCAAATTTCAAAAAAATTACATATTTAGAAACTAGACTCCATTCTACAAATATTAAAAAAATAAAAAAATGATTTTCAATTAGTTTTCAAAATTTATAGGGGTAGCACGGCCAAAATTCTATTTTTTAGGATGTGTCCACTTTAAAAATTAGTAAAAAATCAAATATTCATCAAAAAATTATCAGAAAAATCGGGCATAAACTACATGCTATTAGCTAATTTCTCACCAAAGCGATTTTAAAAATACCAAAAAAAAGTTGACCTTTTGAGGGAGCCACAAAACATGCTATGTTATGTTTTTTTGACAGAAACAACACCAATTTCTGTGGCTCCCTCTTTTGAACCCCTTAATCTATGCCATTTTCAAAACAAAATAGTAGTTTAGAAAGTAGACTCGGAGCACTATGAACATTGTTTTGGTTACATCTCTAAATTTTGAGTGTAACTATGCTCAATTTCTCATCCAAGACCAGTATTTCCTGATTTCAGAAAAAAAGTGGCCACTTAAGACCCCTTTTTGGCCCCCCATCTTCTTGCACTTACCCTTACATCATTTGGCTTAACAACAGGTGGTACAATCACCTTTCGTAAAGCTTCTTGGAGCATTATGTGGTATGAAAGAGATGTTTGTATGAGTTCCCATAGAGAGATCTTAGCGGGAGTAGCACAAAGCTGCTTAACAAGGTCATAATCTCGACCAACATTATGAGTAAGACAAGGTGGTTGACGAAGCATAGGTTGAGAAGTTGGTAAAGTGATCGAAATGTTTGACTGTTGTTTACTTTGTTTATTATTTCATGTATTGTATGTGTGAGCAACCACATTGTAGTTGGGTTGTTGTGACACATTTTGATACACTTTGATTTTGACTTGTTATATGCTTAGCGTAGTTATAAATGTAACGAAGAGGTCGAGAAGAATTCAGAAGATCTCTTATAGTGAGCACCGGTTTCATTTTTTCTTGAGGCACATGTGAGAATGCAGGTGGACAACTATTTTCGGTTTCACAGGGTGTTCTTGAGATCTTGGAACATAAATTGTGTTTACTAATCTTTGAAGGAACGGTGGTTTTGGAGTCGCAGTGGAATATTCCATAGAGATAAATTCATAAAGGGCTTCATCTAGCATATCAGAATCATCACTACTAAATGACTCATCATATGCATGAAAGTTTTGTAAAAAGAGATCAAACATTGTGACATATTCTACTTTATCCAAGGCTTGAAATTCACAATGTCCAATTGTAAAAAGTATGAATTTTGGAATCAAGGATGTGAAATGATGCAAGATTACTATGAAAAATCAAATTTCATGAATGTTTGATGCAACTAATGCATGAGAATTTTTAAAACACTAATGCAAAATTTTACCAAAATGCAAGCTTTTTGAAGGCCTAAATATGCACCTTTTTCAAAATTATGCAAGATTTTCAAATGAATATTGATAAATATGTAATAAATCAATGCAAGATCTTATTTGAATAGTCAATAAGATGTAAATGCTTGAAGCTACTTGTTCACAAAAATGTTTAGTATGAAAAAGGATAATGACAATAACTAGAATATGAACTAGATCAAACTCTTTTCAATATAACATTCAAGGAAAAGGTTGAGCCAAATCACTACCAAATGAAGGAGAACTTAGCTACTGACCTTGAACTCCTATATATTATGGATAAGATTTAACTTAGTCTTTTTCTCAAAACCCTAGGATAACAATGCATTAAAACCCTATTTTTACAAAGATTTTCTTATAATGGAGAATATACAACAGAAACCTAGAAACTGATTGCACAGGGATAATCAGGGGAATGATATAACCTATCTCCAAAAAGAAGAGGTATCAGAGGACCTCGGTGGTACCACCCATGTCTTCACTGAAGGAATTAGTTGAAGGTGCAAATTGGAAAGTTGCTTTGAATGTTGTCTTGATGCCAGATCCAAACCCAGAAAAGGTAGAAGGACAAAGGCGGTTCCAACCACTTCCTTGATGAGGGAATATCCTGAAACTGTCTTCAAATCCTGAAACCTTGATCTGTATTTAGTCTTCCTATAGCTCTGTATTTTCTAAATCTCACTCCTGTAACTTGCACATAAGAAGATAAAAGAGGGTTTGGGGGTTATGGTGTTTAGGGGCTTGCCTCGGTCAAATCCCAGAATAGCATTCAAGCTTCCCAACACCATTTGATTAATAGAGAGTGCTTACCCTTATGGGGCATAGGATGAAAACAATGATAATGTGATGATTGAAATGATGAGAAACAAACAATGATATCACCTATGTGATGCGCCCTTAGAATGATGAAGATCCTTCAACTCCTAAGGAAGGATAGATGATAGCTTCATATCTGCAACAACACACAAATATGCTCTATAATCACAATGACTACTCTTGATGCTCTTTACTTCAAATTTTCAAGTTAGCTATCTCCATCTAGGTTAATAATGAACTCAAAAACACACTTATATATGCTCTCCCCCTTACAATTGACAATTCAAACCAAAAGAGGCAACAAGGAGAAACCTCTAGAGAGGTGTAAGGCCGACATACATTTGAATTTGATCCAACCTAAAGGGAGGGACCTAGGTAGTACCACATTGGTCCTTCAGCCCTGTTTATGTCTAGGATAAGCAAAATCAAGTGGTCCACATTCAAATTCCATCTTGATGTCGGGCAATTCTGCATCGGGAGAAACGTTTTGAATATATACTGCAATTAAGGGACCTAGGAGCCAAACAAGGAGGTAAAAAGACATGTGGGCACTTTTTACTCCCTAACAAGTCCAAGGGTCTTATTTGGAAACTTTTCATTCTAGGTCTTATGGGTCTTACCATGGGTTATCCTCTAATTTACTCCTTGATTGGCTACCAAATCTACTAATAACTTCCCCTTTCTTTTCTTCTAATATGATCAAAAGAGATATCTTTAAAAAATTTCACTAGTTCCCTAGCCTCTAAAAGAAGAGTATCCAACATACATGAGATGTAACTTTGCTTCTTCATATAATTAATAATGATCTCATAATCTCCCTCCACTCTAAGATGCTTCCAATTCTATTTCATAGTTGTCCTGAGGCCCCATAGCATGGCCCTTTCCTAAACCACATTGTACATGAAAGGAAAAAAGAATATAACTTTGCTCATGCTCTTTCTAGGAAGCCTACTCTATTTCTACTTCTACTAGTTCTACTGATTAGAAGATCTCTATTATGGCAGAATAAGTTAAAAATGCATTTTCTACTAATCTCTTAGATGGGGATGTGAGACAAGATTGATTTGTAGTAGCATATGGTCTCAATCTCTATAAAAATAGAATCTTCCTAGTTCTTAAATCCTGAATGAAGGAGAAGATTTTAAGGGGTTTTCATGATGCATCGTTAGAAAAACACATAAGATTATACAAGATCTATAGGAAAATTAGGGAAAGGTTTTCATGGAAGGGCCTAAAGAAGGATGTTCTCAATCACTTTATGGAGGGGCTAACTATGTATGCACAATTCTTTTTCATTCCTTCATATTTCAAAGCACATTGGGTGGTAGATTTCTTATTCAGAGATGTTTAGGCCAATGGATTACATAAAAATATCACTAGTGATAAAGATAGTAGATTTTTTAGATCCTTTTTGTAAGAATTATTTTATTTGGCTGGGATAAAACTCACTCTTTCCACAAGCTATCATCGACAAATAGATGGACAAGTAGAAATAGTGAATAATTAGGTTGAAGGCTACTTGAGAAACTATGATACAGCACTACCCACAACATGTCCATCAGTATATCTCCATCCATTGTATTTTATGGTTATGATGCATTAACCTTCACTAATTCAATATTCATAGATATCCCGATGTCAATAGATAGTGACTTAGTGAAGTATAATTATGGCATATTGAGATCACTCAAAGAACACCTCCAACAAGTTCAGAATCAACAAAAAAATATATGCAAATCAAAACTGCATAGATAGGTCATTTAAAGTGGGAGATATGACCTTCCTCTAAGATTGCAAACCTTATATGCAAACCCCCATCAAAATTAGTGGAATTAAAAATCTCAAACAACGCTTCGATTTCCCTTACAAGATCTTGAGAAGAGCTGGTGAAGTTGCATCTGAGTTGAATTACTAGAATATAGTAGGATTCATAATTTTGTCCATGTGTCTCACCTCATGAGATCCCTTGGACAACATATCACACTACTGGTGGATTTTCCACCATTGGATGATGACCCTACCATCATAGAAATCACAAGAGCATCATCCAATATTCAAAAGAGAGTAGACAATAAGGTGGTAGGGAAAATCACACAGGCCCTATTGAATCCCCATGATCACATTTGCACTTATTATATTTATCGAACTTAGCAAGGGAGAGGGATTTCAACTAAATCTTCCACATCAAACATCCTCATAATAAATAGAATCATCAACCTTGGCATAAAGAGAAAGTTTTACCTTAAGTACCTTTGCTATCATTCAAGCCTCTGTGCATGCAACTTGTTGTTCCTTCAGTATGTGAAAATACTCGAGGTAGCAATTGAAGAAAGACAAGTCATGCAAATTTTGGAAATATTGATAGAAATATGAAGAAATATTTCCCCACACATTTACTAATCTAGGATGATGAAAATTCAATTAAAAGAAGGTACAAAACCAAAGAGTAAAAGATCATATGTATTAAACCCTAACATGAAGACAAGAGTCAAAGCAAAGTTGGATGATATGTTGCAACTGATATAATCAAGTACATAGAAGATGCTAAATGGATTGGCCCTATGGTTGTGCAACATAAGAAAAAAGTGAGATGAGGATTTGCATTGACTTTAGGGAACTAAATAAGGCTTGTATCCATGATTCCATAGATTTCTTAGTCTTATGGATGTCATTAAAAGCTTTCATTTTATTTCATTTCAATTGAAGGGCTCCTTCACCTTTCCATACACATGTCCCCATGTTCTCTCCATTAGTTTCTCTATAACCATTGCTTTATTTTCTCTTATATTATCCTTAGTAATATTTGGGCATTATACTCATGGGATCAACCCTGCAATTATAGACTTGGCCCTTTCATATTCAAATTTTGGCCAACTTCTACCTATTCAATTACACAATATTCAATTTGCTAATGTATGAATCCCAACATTTCAAAAAAAACCAAAATATGAATCACCTAAGAAGGTTCGAAGTTTAAAATACACATTGGGTTATGACTTGCACGTGTGACACCATTCAAAAATTGATTTATATTCACTCCTTTGAGCCACCAAGTCTATGGCCTAAGTGTGAGAATATTCACTATTTTTGTATCCTCATGCTTGGAGACATGTCAATAAATAAAAGTTGATTACATATAAATTCCCATTGTTTATAGCATAGACTGGAATTAGTTTTCAATTTAAAATATCATTAACACTTGTAAGGAGTGGGTTCATGTGCAAGTTGAAACACACACTGTGTATTTCAACCTGCAATTTTCTTCATCAACATTCTACTATGTAAAGTATTTGTTCTTTTAATGTACAAATCCTAACATTTAAGAGAGAAAAATATGAACAACAACAATGATAAGGGTGAAAGCAAGAAGATGAGTATAGATTTCGTGGAAGTGTTCCGCATATGGAAAATTTCGTTTAGAACGAGAGCTCGAGCCTAAACGGGTGCCCATTTAGAAACGGGCACCCATTATGAAATGGATGCTAGTAAATGGAATGGGTACGTACCCATTTGAAAACAGGTACTCATTTTTGAAAAGTATATATATTTTTTTAAAAATAGGCATGTGGCTTCATTTTAACAGCCATAGGCCGTGAAACAGTAGGAGAGGAGATACCAAGAATGGGTACCCACATCACCTGACCCCACCGCCCACCTCCAAAACCTCCTCACCTCCTCTAGATCGGCTATCAGCTATCCCAAGTTGGTTGCCCATAATTTTCTATTGTTTTTCATTGTTTTTTGTTTTGTTTTTGTTGCTTTTTATTATTTTTCACAATCTTAAATTATAAATGTTAAACCCTAAACTAAAAACACTAAACCCTAATTCATAAACCGTAAACCCTAATTCATAAACACTAAACCCTATTTCATAAACTACCTAGGTCTTATAGAACTTCTAGGGTTTCTTTTATATAAGCTTAACAATAAATCTTTAGCAATGATATTTCAAAATCATTTGAAATTTCTATATAGACCTCAAGAACTACATATACACTATAGCCATGTTCTTAGTCTTCATGGATTTCAATGTTCATGATGAGTCACATAGTCCTAAAACCATTTGTAAAACTCTTTTCATGAGGGCTTAGAACATACAAACACCTTCTATATATTAAATTTGATGGACACTTGTATAAGAATATAAAATTTAGACAATTGTCATAGGTTAGTCCTATGGGTTAAAGAGTCAGGGAGCTATGAGAATGCCCACATTCATATGACATAAGGTATAATAGAAACTTATCAAGTTTTAAGGATTGTCATACCTACCACTAAGAATCTCAAAGTTACCCTAGGAAAACAACTAACTCATATCACTTCATAACATTTTATCAAGTTTAAGGATTGTCATAACAACCACTAAGAATGTCAAATTTACCCTAGGAAAACAACTAACTCATGTCACTTGATAGCCTAGAGGGTTGTTATCTAAGGTCAATTAGGATCACTTAACAAATGTCAAGACCCAAATCATCTAATAGGATTGTCATTAGGATGGGGAACAAAGAAGATAGTCATAACATGATAAGGTAGTTACCAAGGTCCTAACAAAGTTCATTGCACCATAATCTAAATCTTAACACTGCCTCAACATTTATATGACCTAGAAGGACTGTCACATCTAGCAAATCTAATCTCTTGTCCTCGCTATGGACTATTATGCATGATCATCCAAAGTGGTTGTCACTAGAAGAACAGGACCATAGGACTACCACAATAAGGATATAGTTGTGTTGCTCACAACAAGAGAGGACAATCATCCAAAACTAAGAAGAGAAGAAAATTAACAATTAAGAGACTATCATTAACGGTTGTCATGAGCATGTTAATGGACAATTAGTTTTCATATTAGTCATAACACTATCCTATTATTTACACAAAAGAAGATATAGCAATGAGAGGATAGTCATTGGAAAACCTATCTCAGTCCTAGAGTCAAGCACAGTCCCATCACACCACTAGATCTACCCCTTCCAAGGGACAAGCATTTCAACCATACAATCGAAAGAAAATGATATGTATCCTACAAACACAATCATTTGGTCATGTTGTAATCCTCTCTCCAAACTATGCAGGATCAGAATGGTGTTTGGATGACCTCCACTTGGTGTCTGGTAGGTGAAATCAGCAGGTGAGACTACTCCTTAGACAGTGCAAGACGACTGAACGGATCTTACCCATTCATTTTATTCCTTGTTTTTCTCACTCTTTCACCATTTCTTCACATGCATTGTTCTCCTTCCAGCTATTTTTTTGGTGGGTACTCTCCTGAGGTGCCAAAATGGCTAGAAATGTTGTCTCGTGCCATAAAAAAATCACGCTAGAAAATTTTCTAAACTCGTCAGTTGTTCTCACGCCGGGGAAAATACCGTGTCAGAAAAATAAATATAGGGAATGTAATTTTTTGGTATGTGTTTTGGAACACAAAAGAGAGTGATATATTTTGCAAAGCCCCATTAAGAATGTTTTGGGAATTTTGTACTGCAGTATTGTATTGGTACATTCTCCTTATTAAAAACTCCCTTAATATTATCACCTAAAATTTTGAATTTGGATTAGTTACTTTCCACCTACATTAAATGTTATCAATAACTATGTAATAGAACTAATAGCATTTAAAATCATTTTAGATGTGCAAATGATGATTAATTATCACCTTTGCAATTAGAAGTGTTTATGTTGACACAAGAGTTTGCAACACTCATAGCCTTATAGCAACTAAAAAGGTTTCACAAAACAAAGAGAACTAGAGACAACTAAAATCATTATCATAAATAAAACATAAATTAAAATAAAGTAAAAACATTAATATATCATCACCATGAATGGTCATGTCCTTTGTGAGAACTCCAATTCCTTTTGAGAGATGAGTATCACAATTCATTGAAGTCTTGATTGTATTTCCATGAATTTGGGTTTCTACTAATAATTTATGATTCGAAGTCTAAAAATATGAGAAATAATGAATTGTATCATTGGCTTTCATTTTATTCACCAAATGAAAATCTTACAAATTACAAACAAGAAAAGGTTCAATAAAAGATACACTTGCAAATTATAGGGTATTTTCTATGCTACAGCACGCACAAAACCAAAAGGTCAACATGTATACCTCGTGTCACCAAGTTGATCTAATAAAGTAGTGATAGATACTAACTCTTCGAAATCCAATCCAAAAGCATAAAGAAATCTTGCTTCACCAAAACTAAAGAAATACGTCAGCCTTGGCAATTCAGATAAAGACAAGAGGAATGAAAGAGCCTCTAAAGTGAAGTGAAATGAAGCAACCATTGCCTTGAAGTTGTCATAGAACTTAGTTTTTACATTTTATTGCTTCACAATTTCCCGAGGAGACTTTTTCTCTCCTTTCTATCATTTTAGACCTATATTTACATGGGTCTAAGATAGTGTCTAGATTATCAATCCAAATGCACAAACCACAATGTTGAATATTTTCAGATAAGACACTCTAGTTCTTGCAAATAGATAAAATGCTTATCACCATACATTCTTGTGTTCCAACCTAACCTATTATACCTACAAAAATCTCTATATCAAAAAACACACAAAAAAAAAATGTTATGCTAGTCAACAAAGGCAACTCAAGTGAGATGAATCACGAGCAATATCAAAGGGAAACAATTGTAAGCAATTGTAAAGGTGACTGGTTCCTAAATATTGATACAATTTACACTTGGATTGAATCCAAAGGGGATTATATAAAATCAAATATTAGACATAATTTTCATTAGTTGGAAAATCATCAAAACATGTATTACATAGATAATGTAACAATGATTAAAAAAAATCCAATCAATCCATGCGAGCTTCAACAAATTGGCTCAAAACTTTTACTGAAATTTTAAATTTAAAGGAAGTTTATACATAATGTTTACTGATTGGGCTATTGATTTGGGACAAAGATTACCAAAACAATCCCTATTTAGGGATGAAGAGACCCTAAACTTTCCCGTGGCCAGAACCCATATTGAAGTTGTAGGTTAAGATTCTTTAAGAACTGAATTGAGCATAGAGTGGTATGCCATCTACTTAATATTTTGAAAATGTAGGCTTAGGGCTCAAATGCTAACCCGTGCTTATAATGACACCCAAATCCAAAGGTTGGGGTTAAATTCTCCAGCAAGGGATCCAACCAACTTAGGGCTCAAACACAAACCCACTAACTGTGTCAACCATCGTCTCGGAAAACAAACAAAAGAAAACACAAACACAGCTGCAAAGCAAACAGTAGACAGAACTACAATGTTCTATATGATATCAATATTTGCCAGGATAAATTTTTGAACCTTGGTAGGAATGTGCTAGATGATTAAAACTTTAACAGTCACAATTACGTAATTGGCTATTTATAAAATATGGGTGATAATAACACCCATCTGACATTGTCATATACAGAAGATGGCTCTAAGAAGTCCACCAAAATTCCTGCAGTCCTAGACTACATACAAAACAAGCACCGTGTTAATACATGTTGCATGCATTGCAGTCAAAATTGAATACCTTCATCTTTCATGATCCAAATATTACCTGTGATAGAGAGACCAACAACATAACCAAATCATACAACACAGGGACCTCCAGAGGTTCATCCAAGTTGGCTATCAATATCAACTACTGAAAATCTGATTCAGTCACAGTAAAATATACTTGATAGGAACATTGTTGTAATGTGGGTGTGCGATGCATATACAAAAACGAGGAAAGGCAAAGAACCCACGTCTCCAACCTCCCTTCCATGGAGGGTCAGAAAATTTAGTGCAAGTGACCACATTTTTAGCTAGTCTTAAAATATAGAAATTTAAGCAAATTTTCTGACAAAACAAAACCTGATTTAACAAGATTGAAATGTCGGACGCATGAGTTTGAGATTGAGACATATTCCACCGCATGAGCGTGAAGGTCATTTGTTGAAGGCATTGCTCTCATTAAAGGGCAACGAAGGAATAGGAGCAGCGTGGGGCCGTGGATATGTCGTGTTTCAAAACCGTAACGCCATCGATCTGCAGCCTCCATTTCTGCTACGACATTCGCGGCCATTCTGTTTGTTGCAGATGATGGCGAAACACTTTCAAAACACTGACATATCCACCGCACTCCGCTGCTTGTAAAAATGTTTGGCCCTGCAATAGGTATAACATCAAGTTTGCAACGATAGCTTTTCCACTCGCTCATCACGCACAAAACCTAACCCTAACCTCCACATATATATATACACACGTGGACACACTTAATAAATTTGTATTTTTTTATTTGTTTTGGTTTTCTATGCGATATATGTATACATATAATATAATTAATATTGTATCATACATCTACATACTTTTTTGTTGTGTATTTGTTTATTTTTCTGTTTGTTGTTTTCTTTTCTTTTTGTAGGGTGCACTCCTCTCACACACATATGTATATCTATAGATATTTATGTATTGGTTCTTTATAGACTTAATACTTATATTAATAAATACTAGTAAAGGTGTGTATTTTTAGTTTCTGCCAAAGAAACTATAGGCGAGGCCTGTTCCTAATTAGGTATTAATAATTCTTGAGAACTAAATATATTTTTCTATTTAAAAAATATTTACCTATTGCTATTGTATAGATGCAAATATTTTAACAAAACATATTTGAAAAATTATTTTTATTCAATCTAATTTGCAGAAAACTTTCACCCGATAAGGGCAATTATTGCGGATCATCAACGTTTAAATTATAAAGTTTTGTATGAATACTGGAAATAATTTCATGCATTGCTTTCATTTTCTCAAAAATTGTGCAAATATAACATATGCGTTAAACTCCTTAGGCAACCATTCTTCATATTTTTTTATGTTCTTGATACCCAAACATTGCAGAATCTAAGGCCATGACTATTTTCAAATGAATTTGTTTTGTTTATAGGCTGCTATTCCACTTGAAGTTGTGCAAATATTGTTGGCAAAAAAGTCAGCGTCCCCCTTCGGGATTCGTGACATGGCTTAACTGCCTCCCGTTGGTCTTTATCTGGGATGGTAGCAGTTTCCTAAGAGGTGTGCCTTTTGGGAGAAACGGCCAGCTCAACTCCCTACAAGTGGTATTAGAGCCGGGTCACGGGTTCGAATCCCCTCGGGTAACGCTGAGGGACGCTGAGGGGGGGATTGTTGGCAAAATAGTCAGCATCCCCCTTCGAGATTCGAGGTGCGTCTTTTGGGAGAAACGGCCATAACATTCTTCAGAAATGATGCAAGCTAGAAGGGGCTCTAACTTATTTTTTCTTCTATTTTACTTAATGGAATTCTAATTCTAGCTATTCTTCCATGCATAGAAGGATTTTCTTTTCATGTTTCCTTTAGATTCTAATGGGATGAGAATATTATTTTTTGGCCTCTGCCTATGTTTCTACCAAACTTTGTATGTATCATATTGTTTTCTGGAAACACATTTCTTATTGGTGTTTATTCCATTTCTAAAGTTTTTTCTGGATGTTTTCTCTAGCTCTGAGATGAGCTAAAAGGAACTATTACCATTAACAAAACTGATAATATACACATCATTTTGTTTTATGGATATCTTTATATTTTTTTAATTTTCTCCGACACTCAATAGTAATTCAAGTTGGCTTTTTGCTATTCTTGTTGAATGCAAAAATCTAGTAAGCCAAGCTAGCAACTCTATTTGCAGAAATGGTCTATATTTTGAAGCTATTTTATCATTCTACTATTTCTTTTAGAGGCATTTTTAAAAAGATCGTGAAATTTCTATTAGTTAAATCTAAGCCAAGTATTTTTTGACGTTTATTTAAAAATTTACCCTAACGTAACTATTGTTAATATGTCCATAAAATGTACAACCTTTTAAAATTTATTTAAAATTAGGTTTTTCTTTTACCCTAACCTATAATGCACAATCTAAATAGCTAATATTTTCACATTTACTTTAAACTTAAGTTTTACCTTAACCTGTAATGCACAAACTGAATAGCTAATTTATTCAAATTTCTTTTCGAGTTACATCTTTAAACCTAGTAACATAAATATGGTTGAATTATGAATAAACTGCAAAATTGAAACCACTATCTATTTCACATTTACTTTAAAATTTTACCCTAAGGCCCATATTTCTAAATTGCCAATAAAATGAACAAATTGTAGAGATGATATTTTAACATTTACCTTTAAATTTTTGTTCTAAATTTTTATCTTCCAAGTAAATATTATTAAATTATCCATAAAATGCAAAATCTAAACCACTATGTATTTCTCATTTACTTTAAAATTTTACCTTACTATAAATATTCCCAGATTTTCATCAATAAAATTTTACCCAAATATAAATATTTCAAAAATTTCAATAAAATACACAAACTAAATAGATAATCTTTTCACATTTACTTTTAATTATAATTTTAATCCCAAAAAATAAATTTAATTAAATTATTAACAAAATGCAGAACCTAAACCACTGTTTTTTTAATTATCTATAAAATGTACAACCTGAACATCTGATCTTTAAGCTTTACTTTAAAATTACAGTTTTATCCCCAACATAAAAACACGTTAAACTTTTTTCATATTTTCTTTTTCATCTTACCCTAACACAAATATTGTTAAATTAACCATAAAATGCACAATCTAAACATATTTATTTAAAAATTTCCAAAACTACAATTTGAGTCATTTTGTGAAAATTATGGTATTAAGGTGCAAAGAACAGTTCCTTATACTCTTCAACAAAATGAGGGGGATGAACAAATGAATAGAACTATTTTAGAAATGGGGTTTGGTTGTTTCTTATGCTGCATATATTGTTTCTTGTGAATTGTGAAATGGGGTCTTTGGGGGTAGCCTTGTCGGAGGAAAAAGAAAATGATACTGTAAATTTTCCTCTGGTGGGTGTGCAGGATGGTCAATTGGCTATGGAGTTATCCTCCTGGTTACCGATTGTTTTAGAATCAAATGAGGCTTTAGTTATGAAAGATGTGGGTGCTCTAGCTGATCCAACTCCTTCACAGGTGAAGGAGGCTTTGGATGTAGGTGTTACATTGTAAAATGTCCCCCTAGGACTTTTACCTCCTAAGTTTAGTTCCCAGGTCCTTTAGATTTAATCATGCATGTTCATTTTAACTCCCGATGCAAAATCCCTGGAAACCCATGTCAAATGGGGCTAAGGGGACATTGTTGAACTTGATTTTGCTTGAAAATGGGGCCTAGGGCTTGGGCACTCATGGCCTAGCCCTGCCTTATTTGGTTGGGACCTAAATTTTAAATGTCGGTTATGTGATCATTAAAAGGTTTCGTTGCCGACATCGTAAGTTTGAATTATGAAATCTATAGAGAGAATGCATATATAAGCATGTTTAGGGTTTCATTTGCAAACTAGAAGCTGATTATGAACTTTTGGTGAACTTATGATTTTAGAGAATTCAAATCATTCATTGTTGCAGAGCATACTTGTCTTGTTATTGTGTTTGTTATGCGGATTTGGCTTCATCTTCTCATGTGTTGAAGGATTTTCATCTACATGCGAGCTACACCTCTGAGGTTATATCTATTTGTGTTAAATCAATCATTTATCAATTTGTTTTTTCGTCTATCTCGTAGGGATACACAATCTTTATGCCATTCTGGGGCTTGACTGAGGCAACCTCCTAAACACCACAACCCCCAACCCCATTCCTTATGATTGCAGCTAACAAGTGTCATATTTTTTGGAGTGGAGTTGCAAGAGGCTATGACAGAGTGTGGAGATTCTGTATCAGAAGGAAAAAGCAATGCCTGGGCTTAGGCACCTGCCCTGAAGCCCTCCAAATTTGCAGACCTAAAAACCTCTGCGACAGTGGTGAAGAGTAGCGAACATTTTCTAGAAATCCTTGAAGAAGTCGCCACCTTGGGCTTGGGCACCTACTCTTTAGACCCCGACTTTTCCAAATCTTGAATATCAAAACCTAATATGTATCTACTCTGAATATTACATCTCTATGTGCGAGCATTTGTTGGGATTCATCCATTTATTTATGATTTTACATAATTAGGGTTTTAAGCATAATCGAGCATTAAATTAATACATTAATCAACAATTTCTTAATTTCCCTATCATTACAAGTGACAACCAACCTGTAGGTGAATCCTCTTGCAAAATTTGTGATTCAACTTAGTTAAATGTCCTTGAATGTTAGTGGTGAAAGGAGGATATAATCAAACAATCAATCAATCCCATCTTCCCTCTTTTCTTACTAAACATTTTGGTGAACCTGTGTTTTCTGAGCATTGCATCTTGTTGACTATTATACATTAGACTTGCATTCATACATATTGTTTTACATCATTTTACATCTATAGATCTTGAAAATTTTTGAAAAAAAAATCATTCTAAGGCTCGCATTAGGTCATAATTTGCATTAATTTCATTACATTTCATCAAATCTCTAATTTTTACATCAAATATGATATAAATTATATAAATTCATAATACTACAATCTTTGCATTGCATTTTCATGTTAAAATTGCCAGGGTTTGATTGAAATTTTGTATTTTTCTCATAACCTAGTGATTTCAAAAACTAGGGTTTGTACCTAAAATCTTGTTTCAAATTTTACTACTCATATTAGGCACTCATTCAAATCTAATTTTGTTTGTAGTGTTGCATTCTTGTGTGTTTTTGCATTCATATCTCAAAAATTTGCACTTACATTTAGCTAATTTCAACAAAAACTAGCATTTTCACTCAATCATCCTTAAAATTACACTTGCATTGAGCATTGTAGGACTTTAAAATCATTTTCAGATCTGAGCTGAGTTTTTTTGCATAAGCCTCCTCTTAATAATAGTGTAGGAAATTGTTCTTCTACCTTATCTTCCTTATAGGATTTATGGGTCTAATAAATTCAATTTCCCATTTGTGAAAAGGTGTTTGTACTAATATAGGAAATGGTGGCATATCATCTAATGTGGTGGGACTTCCTATCCTCTAAGACACATCACCCATCCTCACATATTAACTTGTCATCCTTGAACAATGTGGGCCACCATAATCCTGCCAACATCACTTTATTGTTGTTCGCTCATTGGAGTTATGCCCTTCTAATATCCCCTCACGGGCATATCTTAAGATGTTTTCCCATTCATGTTTAAGCACTACTCTCCTTATAATATCACCTCTTCCTATAATATGTAATTCTCCTTCAATTAAGATGTATGATAGTGACCACTGCAATAGTTTATTCCTTTCATTTTTGGAGATGATCTCTAGGAATTGGCCTATGGATAGTAACTGTCTACTTCAGTGAGCTCCTCTAGTACTACATTTACTCTAAATAAATTTAAGCTACTCAATTCATCATCAAACTTCTAAAAGAGTAACACCATCTACAAATTTTACCTGTATCACTAGCGTATTCATCAAGTATTTTAATTGCTTGTGGTTGGTAAAGAAATTTTTTAGTGCATAAACCTTTGTTAGAGCCTTTGTTGTTGCATAATTCATTAAGAAACACTAGAGTTGGAGCCTTTGTTATCTAATTTTTAAGTGTATCAAATTCCTCCTAGAGTTGTTCTATCCATTGAAATGTTTTATAGTTTTCTGACTATTCAAGAGGTGGTAGATTCAAAATTATTTCTACCTTCAATGGGTCTACCATCAAGCCTTGCCTACATATAACGTGACCATGAAATGTTCTAAATGGTATCACAAATAAACATTTCTTAAGATTGGATGAGATTTAAAAGCTTTTGTATCTTTCTAGCATCGTGTGGAGTACTTGTACGTGATCTTTAATCAGTCTGTACTAAATACTACAAGTACATTTTTCAAGCCAAATGGCATCACCTTGTACATAAAAGACCTCCATTTGGTTACAAATGTTGTTTTAGGTTGATCTTCTTCTTGAAGCCATTGGTGAACGATTAGAGTTCCCTACTAGCTATAAAACTAAGACTTCCTCTGTGAACAAACTACGGAAGGGATCATGGATGCAAGCCTTATTTAAATCCCTAAAGTCAATGCAAATCCTCATCTCGCTTTTTTCTTATATTGCACAACCATAGGGCCAATCCTTTAGAATCTCCTATCGACTTGATTATATCAGTTGCCAACATATCATCCAAGTTTGCTTTGACTCTTGTCTTCATGTTAGGGTTTAATATATATGTTCTTTTCCTCTTTGGTTTTGTACCTTCTTTTAATTGAATTTTCATCATTCTAGATCCCTCCTTAATGCCTCTACGATTAGTAAATGCGTGGGGAAATATTTCTTCATATTTCTATCAATATTTCCAAAATTTGCATGACTTGTCTCTCTTCAATTGCTACCTTGAGTATTTTCACATACTGAAGGAAAAACAAGATTTCATTCACAGAGGCTTGAAGGATACCAAAGGTACTTAAGGTTAAACTTTCTCTTGATGCCAAGGTTGATGATTCTATTTATTATGAGGATGTTTGATGCGGAAGATTTAGTTGAAATCTCTCCTCTTGCTAAGTTCGATAAATGTAATAAGTGCAAATGTGATCATGGGGATTCAATAGGCCCTGTGTAATTTTCCCTACCACCTTGTTGTTTTCAATATTGGATGATGCTCTTGTGATTTCTATGATGGTAGGGTCATCATCCAATGGTGGAAAATCCACCAGTAGTGTGATATGTTGTCCAAGGGATCTCTTGAGGTGAGACACGTGGGCAAAATTATGAATCCTACTGTATTCTGGTAATTCCAGTTCTCAGATGCAACTTCACCAACTCTCCTCAAGATCTTGTAAGGGAAATCAAAGCGTTGTTTGAGATTTTAAATTCCACTAATTTTGATGGGGGTTTTCCTATAAGGTTTACAATCTTAGAGGAAGGTCATATCTCCCACTTTAAATGACCTTTGTATGCGGTTTTGATTTATATATATTTTTTGTTGATTCTGAGATTGTTGGAGGTGTTCTTTGAGTGATCTCAATATGTCATAATTATACCTCACTAAGTCACTATCTATTGACACCGGGATATCTATGAATATTGAATAAGTAAAGGTTAATGCATCATAACCATAAAATACAATGGATAGAGACATAGCGATGGACATGTGGTGGGTAGTGTTGTATCATAGTTTCTCAAGTAGCCTTCAACCTAATTATTCACTATTTCTACTTGTCCGTCTATTTGTGGATGTTAGCTTGTGGAAAGAATGAGTTTTATCTCGGCCAAATAAAATAATTCTTACAAAAAGGATCTAAACAATCTACTATCTTTATCACTAATGATATTTTTATGTAATCCATTGGCCTAAACACTTCTCTGAATAAGAAATCTACTACCTAATGTGCTTTGAAATATGAAGGAATGAAAAAGAAGTGTGCATACATAGTTAGCCCCTCCATAAAGTGATTGAGAACATCCTTCTTTAGGCCCTTCCATGAAAACCTTTCCCTAATTTTCCTATAGGTCTTGTATAATCTTATGTGATTTTCTAACTATGCATCATGAAAAACCCTTAAAATCTTCTCCTTCATTCAGGATTCAAGAACTAGGAAGATTCTATTTGTATAGAGAATGAGATCATATGCTACTACAAATAAATCTTGTCTCACATCCCCATCTAAGAGATCAGTAGAAAATGTATATTTAACTTATTCTGCCATAATAGAGATCTTCCAATTAGTAGAACTAGTAGTAGAAATAGAGTAGGCTTCCTAGAAAGAGCATGAGCAAAGTTATGTGTTTTTTTTCCTTTCATGTACAATGTGGTTTAGGAAAGGGCCATGCTATGGGGTCTCAGGACAACTTTGAAATAGAATTGGAAGCATCTCAGAGTGGAGAGAGATTATGAGATCATTATTAATTATACGAAGAAGGAAAGTTACATCTCATGTATGTTGTATACTCTTCTTTTAGAGGCTAAGGAACTAGTGAAAAGATTTTAAGATATCTCTTTTGATCATATTAGAAGAGAAGAAAGGGGAACTCAATAGTAGATTTGGTAGCCAATCAAGGAGTAAATTAGAGGATAACCCATGGTAAGACCCATAAGACCTAGAAGGAAAAGTTTCCAAATAAGACCCTTGGACTTGTTAAGGAGTAAAAAGTGTCCACATGTCTTTTTACCTCCTTGTTTGGCTCCTAGGTCCCTTAATTGCATTATATCTTCAAAACATTTCTCCCGATGCAGAATTGCCCGACACCAAGATGGAATTTGAATGTGGGCCACTTGATTTAGCTTATCCTAGACATAAACAGGACTAAAGGACCTGGGTGGTACTGCCCAAGTCCCTCCCTTTAGGTTGGATCAAATTCAAATTTACTGGTGTGAGCCTTGGGCATAATTTAATAAAAACCACCTGAAATAACATAAAATAAAATATTAAAATAATATATATATATATATATATATATATATATATATATATATAGTTCTCCTCATTTTTTTTCCAGCTTCTTATGTTAAATTGAAGACCAAATTCCTTGTATTAAACTTAATAAACTAACATTGGGGGTGATTTTGTTGAAAAATTATTGCTCAAACCAAGAGCTGATGTTAAAGAGTTACGCCTAGTATGTAATATAAGGAACCCTAAAGTCAATAATATCATACAGACGAACACTCATTTTCATTTTTTATTTATGCCTGCAAAAATATCATACATGACGTCCCTCCATTGATGCATTAAATACTGCTCCTTCAATGCGCTGCTCTTTATTTTCTTGACTTTTTTATTCATTTTTTTATCCCTTTATTTTGCACTCTTATTATTTTTTATTGCTTCTTGTAGAGTAACGATCTTCTTGATATTTTTGTCCAAGAAAGATAAGGGGCTGAGCACCACCAAGGGTTTTCAATGTTTAGTTAGACTTCCCTTTTGCTCAAAAGGAATGGGGAAGGTCTACATGCAAGCTTCTATTAGGTATTTTAGGTTTGAGTACTTACTTTTTTAAAACTCAACATTTTGGTTCACTAAGACTGGGATTAGTATAAAGCTAAGAGCTTGGCTTCAATTTAAACTTATTGGTAAATTTCAAGAGGAATGATTGGCGATAAAGATGATCATAAAGAATCTTAAAGGGTCAACCTATATCTAAGCAACCTTAGACTCCTTAGATAAAAATCAAAAAGAGCATGTCACTCACTAATGCATGATGGAACAAAATGAAGAATGCAAATTTTGTTTTTTCTTTATTCAAATTTTGTACTTTTTTATAGATTTTTTGGATTTTGACATTTTATGATTTTATGGAGTTTCTAGATACTTAAGTCTTCACCTTCCATTGTGCATAAGAGGTAAGCATCATTTTTTACATCTTCCTTAACTGCGTGTGGACTTATATAATTTGGTCTAAACTTCACTTGGAAGTATTTGCAAGGACACACAAAGACTTGGTATAAAAATGTCTTTGAACTCAGTGAGAAGTTTTGTGCACTCATATATTTCATTGTTTGATAATTTGCCCCTAGCCTTGTCATTTTTTGTTCTTGTAAAGTTTCATCAGTTTTGAAATTTTGTGGGGCAATTTGAATTGATGATGACATTTAATCATCTTCTATTCACATTTTCCATATGTGGGGTTGGTCATATTGCCACACGATTCTCTTTACCTGCATGTGGACTTTACTATTCCATGGATTTCATATTTCACCAACCATATGTATGCCTTGGCTATGGCGACCACCAAGGGTTGCACATTGGCACCCCACCTAGTCGGCACCAAGTTGAAGTAAACAAGTGAGGCAAAGTTGTGGAAGTTTGGATGCTTAATAATCGTATACCAATGCATCAAGAGATTTGTCCATGTCACCAATATTATATTTTTTATCTTTATTTCCATTTCTTAACACAAACTAACTTCGTGTTGTCATAAATATATACCTTTCAAACAAGAGCAAGCATGCCTTTATGATATAATTCCAATAATTTTTTATTCTAATGTGTAGGAACAAAAAAAAAACAAGAAAAAAACTCATTGGAGGCTCATTTGGCAGAAGCAAAGGAAATTGGGGATCACATTCCAAATAAAATTTAAGTTGTTACAAAACATGTTTTCAATTGATTATAAACAAATATGTAAAACAAGCATTTCATATGCATTTCGAAACTATATTTCAAAATTTTAAATTAAATAGCACTTTGGGACATTTGTTTCTTACAATTATTAAAATAATATAACAAATAAAAGTAATACTATAAAAATAATATTCTATACACCAAAAATAAATAAAAAATTAATGCACGTATTTTAAATATTACTTTATAAAATAAAAATAATGTATCTTCTATGCACAAATTGAATTATACTATGTAACATTGTAATTGCATATAATATTCTATTGGCCTAACCCTTGCACCTTCAATTGGTTGAGTCAAACAATTTTCTTATGACAATTACCCATTCAAAGGTGCCCTTAAAATACTATGACATATCTTAGTATAAGTAAAATTATATATAAACCAAATATAAAATTTGACAGTTTGTCCAAAATCTCTCCTTTCATGTGATACATCATTTTAAAATGTTGATTGTAATTTACAGAAAAAATGCCTTAATAGAACCATACGACCATCAAATTTAAGCCTTGGGCCTAACAATTGCACCTCCTTTGGTTGCAAGTGCTAGTAATACTATTATTGATATATGGTTAGGACTAAGAAGTAGGATTTCATGTACTCTGTCATTTCTTTTTTAAGGGATTACTCCAACTGTGGTGAGTTTCTATTTTAATATTGGAAAAAATCTAATTTGAGAGTGCTTCTGGATTCAACTATGTATGTTTTTGTTTCAATGTTTTGAATCATACTCAATGATCCGTCATCAGGAAGAGGAGAGTTGAAGATTAGATGGTAGAATTGAGCTTTATAAAGCAGTTAGAGTAAGAAATGAATGAAAAATGAAGGGCATGAGGTGAGGAGAGAAAAATAAAAATAAAACAAGAGAGGAGAGAGGAGAAAGATACGAGAAAATTAGTGATAAAACCAGGGCATTGGAGCAACCATACAAACACACAAACCAACAAAAGCTAAAATTTTAAAATTACTAATACTAATACAAGTACAAATATATAAATACATACAGAAGCACATGTAAATGCATATAAGAAAATATTTAATTTAAACCTATAAATACATATATCCCCACACCCCAAGTATAATATACTATATTAAAAAGACAAATAAATGGAAAAAATACAAACAACTAAATAAAACAAACCTTTAGTAGGCATGAGTTTTCCACAATCCATGAATTAAGTATAGAGAGTGCTTCTGGATTAAAATGTGTATGCTTTTGCAAAACAAACCTTTGTAAAACAATTAAAGTCAAGACCTAAATATACATAAAATAATAAGGGAAGAGGAAAAAAGGCGCAAACACATTTATATACATGAACAACCAAATGTATAAAATTTGCAAACAAGTGAAAGAAGCAAACAAGAAAACAAAAAGATAAGACCCCTATCTACTGCATTAGGCAAAACCAAACCTATAAAAAGGAGAACGCCACGACTAAGAATGAAAATTTTAATCCGGCATAAACAAAAAATGCCCACACACATATTAACCTAGACATAACAACAAAAATAAATCAGATGATATATAATACAAATAGAAAAATAAACAAATACACAACAAAAATGTATGTAGATATATGATACAATATTAATTATATTATATGTATAAATATATTGTATAGAAAACCAAAACAAATAAAAATATACAAGTGTAGGTATATATATATAAATTTATGTATGAAGTGTATACAAATACCTATACCTATATATAAATGTAAGTAACGGTGTGTATATATATATGTGTGGAGGTTAGGGTTAGGTTTTGTGCGTGATGAGCGAGGGAAGAAGAGGAAGGAGGTGAGGGTGGCAAAGGGAAGGGTAGGGTTAGGTTTTGATGGCAGAGGGAAAAGCTATCGTTGCAAGCTTGACGTTATACCTATTGCAGGGCCAAACATTTTTACAAGCAGCGGAGTGCGGTGGATATGTCAGTGTTTCGAAAGTGTTACGCCATCATCTGCAACAAACAGAATGGCCGCGAATGTCGTAGCAGAAATGGAGGCTGCAGATCGATGGCGTTACGCTTTTGAAACAGGACATATCCACGGCCCCACGCTGCTCCTATTCCTTCGTTGCCCTTTAATGAGAGCAATGCCTTCAACAAATGACCTTCACGCTCATGCGGTGGAATATGTCTCGATCTCAAATTGATGCGTCCAACACTTCAATCTTGTTAAATCAGGTTTTGTTTTGTCAGAAAATTTGCTTAAATTTCTATATTTTAAGACTAGCTGAAAATGTGGTCACTTGCACTAAATTTTCTGACCCTCCATGGAAGGTATGTTGGAGAGGTGGGTTCTTTGCCTTTTTTTGTTTTTGTATATGCATCACACACCCACATTACAACAATGTTCCTATCTAGTATGTTTTACTGTGACTGAATCAGATTTTCAGTTGTTAATATTGATAGCAAACTTGGATGAACCTCTGGAGATCCCTGTGTTGTATGATTGGGTTATGTTGTTGGTCTCTATCACAGGTGATATTTGGATCATGAAAGGTGAAGGTATTCAATTTAGACACCAATGCATGCAACATGTATTAACACAGTGCTTGTTTTGTATGTAGTCCAGGACTGCAGGAATTTTGGTGGACTTCTTAGAGCCATTTTCTGTATATGACAATGTCAGATGGGTGTTATTATCACCCACATTTTATAAATAGCCAATTACGTAATTGTAACTGTTAAAGTTTTAATCATCTAGCACATTCCTACAAAGGTTCAAAAATTTATCCTGGCAAATATTGGTATCATATCAAACATTGTAGTTCTGTCTACTGTTTGCTTTGCAGCTGTGTTTGTGTTTTCTTTTGTTTGTTTTCTGAGACAATGGTTGACACAGTTAGTGGGTTTGTGTTTGAGCCCTAAGTTGGTTGGATCCCTTGCTGGAGAATTTAGCCCCAACCTTTGGACTTGGGTGTCATTATAAGCACGCGTTAGCATTTGAGCCCTAAGCCTACATGTTTTGGTAATCTTTGTCCCAAATCAATAGTCCAATCAGTAAACATTATGTATAAACTTCCTCTAGATTTAAAATTTTAGTAAAAGTTCTTAGCCAATTTGTTGCAAGTTTGCATGGATTCATTGGAATTTTTTAATCATTGTTATCTTATCTATGTAATATATGTTTTGATGATTTTCCAACTAATGAAAAATATGTCTAATATGGGATTTTATATAATCCTCTTTGGATTTAATCCAATTGTAAATTGTACTCAATATTTAGGAACCAGTTACCTTTACAATTGCTTACAATTGTTTCCTTTTGACATTGCTGGTGATTCATCTCACTTGAGTTGCCTTTGTTGACTAGCATAACATTTTTTTGTGTGTGTATTTTGATATAGAAATTTTTGTGGGTATGATAGGTTAGGTTGGAACAAAAGAATGTATGGTGCTAAGCATTTTATCTATTTGCAAGAACTAAAGTGTCTTATCTGAAAATATTCAACATTGTGGTTTGTGCATTTGGATGGATAATCTAGATACTATCTTAGACCTATGTAAATATAGGTCTAAAATGGTAGAAAGAAGAGAAAAAGTCTCCTCGTGAGATTTTGAAGCAATAAAATGTAAAAAGTAAGTTCTATGACAACATCAAGACAATGGTTGCTTCATTTTACTTCACTTCACAGGCTCTTTCATTCCTCGTCTATCCAAATTGCCAAGGCTGACATATTTCTTTAGTTTTGGTGAAGTAAGATTTCTTTATGCTTTTGGATTGGATTTTGAAGAGTTAGTATCTATCACTACTTTATTAGATCAACTTGGTGACACGAGGTACACATGTTGACCTTTTGATCTTGTGCATGTTGTAGCATAGAAAATACCTTATAATTTACAAGTGTATCTTTTTATTGAACCTTTTCTTGTTTGTAATTTGTAAGATTTTCATTTGGTGAATAAAATGAAAGCCAATGATACCATTCATTATTTCTCATATTTTTAGACTTCAAATCATAAATTATTAGTAGAAACCCAAATTCATGGAAATGCAATCAAGACTTCAATGAAACCATAGCCAATCCCCACTCAATCACACCCTCCTAGGCCTCTAGAAACCATTTCCCCAAATGACACAAACACTTGACACCATTAAAACACAATGGTCACACATCACATTCACTTTCCAATGCACATCATAAACCAAGTTCTCACAAATGCAACATATGGTCTGATGCACTAATAATGGGTCTTAAAGAATGCAACATTAATTCCAATCATGGTCAATCATCCAACAAACATAAAGTGAATCTATCTCAACAATGCAGAACAATATTATTCTAACTACTAGTAGCAATTACTAATATGATCAAATGATATAAGTGTTCATGAGTATCAATATTTTAACTAATAATTCTCAAGACTTATTTTAATTTCATTTAATTAAAGTAATTGCGAACAACATGCAAATGAATACAAATTAAACACAACAATTATTTACACTATTTACACTTATGTAGATTTCATTTATAATCTAAACAATTTTATAAATACTATTAAATATAACTATATAAGCAAGGCTAAAAGCCTATAATATTAGAATGCTATAAATATCTTACACTAGTTAGAATCACAAGATACAAAACCCAAAGCTACAATGAAAGAACCTTGTTCTAAGTTTAGCTTGAGAGGAAAGAAATATAGAAAAACAAAACATTCCTATAGATCTAATATCTTCATCAAATCTACCACACTTTTAACCACATGAATATGATAGGATCAGCCCAAAATGAATTTGTTGAGAAGGCTTTAGAAGCTACCAACAATGCAAAATGTGAAAGCATAGACAGGGCACATAGACTGATTGGTAGAATGCCTCAAAGAGAGTCATGTGATGGAAAGAAATGATCATAGGATATGCACAAAATGAATTTGTTGAAAAATCTCAAAAGAACCTAGTTTGAAAATATAGAGTTATTGGTTGCGCAACTAATTGTTTTAACAGAGAGGAAATGGGTGAGAGGTAGACAGTCACAAAATATTCATATCTCAAAAATGACAAACTGGGTATGACTAATTATCGGATATGATTTAGATATTCAGGTCATACACCATATATAAAACAATTAGAAAAACTCAGTTCTTAAAATAAAGTTATGGCTAACACAACAGATTGCTAAAACAGAGACGAAATGGGTGAGAGGTAGAAAGTCACAAAATATTCATATCTCAAAAATGAGAAACTGGGTATCACTAATTTTTTGATACGATTTAGGTATTCAAGTTGTACACCATATTTAAAACAATTAGAGAAACCCAGTTTGTAAAAATAAAGTCATGGCTAACACAGTAGACTACTAAAACAGAGACGAAATGGGTGAGAGGTAGACAGTCAAAAAATATTCATATCTCAAAAATGAAAAACTGGGTATGGCTGATCTTTGGATATGATTTAGATATCCAGGTCGTACACCATATATCAAAAAATTAAAGAAACCCAGTTTGCAAAAATAAGGTTAGCGCTAACGCAATAGACCGGGTTCAGAAAATGTAGAAGAAAATTCACAGAATATTTCACTAAATCTAATGCAACAATAAATCAGTTTCATATCTCAGTCCATACTTGGAATATTGCTTCAATCACATCTTCACAAATTTCCTAGCTCGCATCCATTTTTCTCCAAGTCTGTTCTTCTGGAAACTATGGTTTCTGGTGCCAAAAGAAAAATGAAAACTTCCTGAGAGAGAGAGAGAGAGATCCCCAAAACATAAAACATATCCTCCATTTGAAATGCACGCTCCTCCTCAAATTATGTCTTGAGATTTCAAAAATAAAGTTGAGCATGCATAACCACCCCCATAATTTCTTCTAGAAGATTCTCTTTTTTTTACTTTCTTACAATTTGCTATTTTTAACCAAACAATAATATTATTGTTTGTTGTAATGGGACCTTATGTCATCTCCGTTCAACAGTTTCCATTGGGATTAAGGCACGCTCAGAACTGTCAATTCAAGTGGAGTTGATGCCTCATACCTGCAACCTACAGCAACCAAAAAATGGTCGAACATATAGATGTATATATACTCATACAATCAAACACACCGTGAAAGGAAATCACAGCATAGTAGGGTACTCACGCATAAGTAATGTGACACTGTTCCTCTCACAAACACACGTCAAACAAGTAACCACATCATGCAAATAATTAGTATCTGATTGACTAGATAAGAAACATCATCAGATAATCATGTGATGCACATAATAAGATTGATCAACATAATCAATTAAGTCCATAAAGTTGTCATAACATATTCATAACTTAAGTAAATATCAGTGTTGCAACAAAGATTATCAATAAAACATACTAACTGTCATATGAAACAACATGAGGATAATCAGGAATGTCACCAACATGAATGTAGTATCTACCAACATTATATAACATACAACATCAACTGTCTGACATATCCTAAATATTCCTATTATTTTACCTTCACTTTCATGCTCCTTAGCCAGACCACCTGCACATCCAAGGTGAGAATGGAGGGGCACTACACCCACCTTAAAGTGATCGCTCCTGCTTTCCGGTAGTAATCACATTTAAGGTAAGGTTGAAAACACATGAGGGAACAAGAGCTTTCGCAAAGCCCATGCCCCAAAGTGAGACATGCTTACAACTGCCGAATTATTCCCAACAATCACAATAGAAACACATCAATATCATTTGTTAAGAACCATTAATCAACAATATGCATGTATACGAATGATCACGGAGATCAAAACAAACTTCGGTTAGAGAATCTAAGCTAAAATAACAACCAAATCAATATAGAAATAAGGCAACATGTCTTTCAAACAAACTAAGGCTATACTTATGAATTCGGAACCGAGTATAGCCGTGAGGTTATACTTCAGTTATCTCATAACCGAGTGTAACTACAAGGTGAGACAAAAGCATTCCAAAGTGCATAGAAACATATTTAGAGTATTCCAAAGGTTTGTTACAACAATTTCACAACACAATACATGATCACATCATGACACAAAGTGATTCTACTAGTCAAACGTCAATAAAAACTTATCCCTCTCTTCATATATGGACTAGGTCCATTTTCTTGTTTTCTTGTTTTAGGGATGCACGATCCTTATCAGAAGTGTATATTTGTTGTCATCATCCGTTGACTAATAGAGCCACAAATACAACAGAAGAATGAAATCATGAAAAATGAGAGAGGAGACAAAAGTGACATAGGACCACAACGTGGAAGGATGCCCCCAAATCACCCTCCACAACATTATGCCCCCAAGGCACCACAAACAACAATTGCAACAAGAGAAGTGTACAAGAATAGAGAAACAAATAGAAGGAATGTCACAGTGTATGCGGTCCCCTTGTATCCTTCACCTTACAAGAGTATCAAGGGTCATCCAAGGAGACCTAAACAAACATTTAACACCACACATGAGAACACAACACAACAACATATATATACCTAAGAGGAGGCCAAACTTGTGAGCATCTTGGAGAGTTGCTCCATCAAATGTGGTGGAATGGGTGAGAAATTCATACCTGCAGTCGCGTGGTGCTTGATTCACAAGATTTTGTATGTTTGAAATCTTTTGATGCCTATGGGGAGGTGAATCATTACCTTTTTCGATAGACTTTGATGACTCGTGCATTGTTCTTTTTCTTTCTTTGTTTAAGCATTCTCCTACATGGATAACTTTTTCAGGGTTATCCTTCTCCATCAAGACGTCAACAATCTTTTTATTAAGTAAAGTACTGCGGTCGAGGAGATTAGAGGAGGATGATGATTTTGTGGGATCTTTGTTAGATGCCAAGGTATCATTTGATGAATAAGTGTTTCTCTCAAAATATGCTTCTACATTTAAACAATAGGAAAAACCACAATTGTAAGGATAACGGGGCCAATTGTCATAAGCTCCCATGAATTCGGCTAATGTTTCATATGTTGAAAAAGTATCTAATGGGACATTTCCTAGTGGACAGTCTATGTCTATCATATCAGGATATATTGAATTGATTGTTGGACTTGTTGATATTGTGTTAACATTAAGAGTAGGATGATGGTAAGCTTTGGTAGGCTTCAAAGGATAGTATCCAATACTAGCTGAAGAGCTATGTGTAACAACTTCTAAGGGTACTTTGATTCCTTGTTGTTTTATGCCACAACCATTACCTACGTAGTTACAATTTTTGTAAAGGATTTGAAATCCATGACCATAGAGAGACACCATCTCTTTATAAGAAGGCGAGGCCTCATATGTCTCATATGTTGTAGTGTAAATAAGAGTATTGTCTTTATTTGTTACTAAAGAGACTTTAGGTTCCTTAGTATTTCCAAAGATTTTTTGGATGAGATCGAGGCAACTTTTGATGTTTCAGGGTTAGCAAGTTTATATTACCCCATAAAGCCATGAGTAAAATCTAATGAACCCCAATCGTCACCAAGAAGTGCATTCGATGGTGATTTAGAATCTTGCACAACATTATCTATGGCAAGATGTATTTATGAATCAACTTTTAAGTTATCGAGAGGTTTCTAAATGATAGCTTATTTTTGCACCTCAGCTTGTAAAAAACTTTCCAGATTCGGGTCCACTTCAATGGTTTGAAGTTTATTTGCACAAATAAACTTTATTGATCAATGAAGGGTAGACGAAACTACCCCCATGGCATGAATCCATAGTCTACCAAGAATGATATTATATGAAAGCGCACTCGGCATGACATGGATAAGGGTAGATAATGTCATAGATCTAGCCTTTACGATTAAAGTTATGGTACCCAGTGATTGTCTACCAATGTTATCAAAGCCACGAATGTTAAGTTTATCTGATTTTATTAAAGATGTGTGAATCTTGATTTTATGTAGCAAATCAATGCCACGAACATTGAGACCCGATCCATTGTCAATCATAGTTCACTTTATCAACTTTTTATTTATTATGACAAGATTACAAGAGGGTCATATTGGTTTTGAACTTCAATTGATGGTAATTCGTGTTGTTGAAACAAAATATCTATTTTTGTTGCATGCATATAGTCTAACAGAGTTGTTACATCATTTGGCTTAACAACAGGTGCTACAATCACCTTTCGTAAAGCTTCTTGGAGCATTATGTGGTATGAAAGAGATGTTTGTATGAGTTCCCATAGAGAGATCTTAGCGGGAGTAGCACAAAGCTGCTTAACAAGGTCATAATCTCGACCAACATTATGAGTAAGACAAGGTGGTTGAGGAAGCATAGGTTGAGAAGTTGGTAAAGTGATCGAAATGTTTGACTGTTGTTTACTTTGTTTATTATTTCATGTATTGTATGTGTGAGCAACCACATTGTAGTTGGGTTGTTGTGACACATTTTGATACACTTTGATTTTGACTTGTTATATGCTTAGCGTAGTTATAAATGTAACGAAGAGGTCGAGAAGAATTCAGAAGATCTCTTATAGTGAGCACCGGTTTCATTTTTTCTTGAGGCACATGCGAGAACGCAGGTGGACAACTATTTTCGGTTTCACAGGGTGTTCTTGAGATCTTGGAACATAAATTGTGTTTACTAATCTTTGAAGGAACGGTGGTTTTGGAGTCGCAGTGGAATATTCCATAGAGATAAATTCATAAAGGGCTTCATCTAGCATATCAGAATCATCACTACTAAATGACTCATCATATGCATGAAAGTTTTGTAAAAAGAGATCAAACATTGTGACATATTCTACTTTATCCAAGGCTTGAAATTCACAATGTCCAATTGTAAAAAGTATGAATTTTGGAATCAAGGATGTGAAATGATGCAAGATTACTATGAAAAATCAAATTTCATGAATGTTTGATGCAACTAATGCATGAGAATTTTTAAAACCCTAATGCAAAATTTTACCAAAATGCAAGCTTTTTGAAGGCCTAAATATGCACCTTTTTCAAAATTATGCAAGATTTTCAAATGAATATTGATAAATATGTAATAAATCAATGCAAGATCTTATTTGAATAGTCAATAAGATGTAAATGCTTGAAGCTACTTGTTCACAAAAATGTTTAGTATGAAAAAGGATAATGACAATAACTAGAATATGAACTAGATCAAACTCTTTTCAATATAACATTCAAGGAAAAGGTTAAGCCAAATCACTACCAAATGAAGGAGAACTTAGCTACTGACCTTGAACTCCTATATATTATGGATAAGATTTAACTTAGTCTTTTTCTCAAAACCCTAGGATAACAATGCATTAAAACCCTATTTTTACAAAGATTTGCTTATAATGGAGAATATACAACAGAAACCCAGAAACTGATTGCACAAGGATAATCAGGGGAATGATATAACCTATCTCCAAAAAGAAGAGGTATCAGAGGACCTCGGTGGTACCACCCATGTCTTCACTGAAGGAATTAGCCGAAGGTGCAAATTGGAAAGTTGCTTTGAATGTTGTCTTGATGCCAGATCCAAACCCAGAAAAGGTAGAAGGACAAAGGCGGTTCCAACCACTTCCTTGATGAGGGAATATCCTGAAACTGTCTTCAAATCCTAAAACCTTGATCTGTATTAAGTCTTCCTATAGCTCTGTATTTTCTAAATCTCACTCCTGTAACCTGCACATAAGAAGATAAAAGAGGGTTTCGGGGTTATGGTGTTTAGGGGCTTGCCTCGGTCAAATCCCAGAATAGTATTCAAGCTTCCCAACACCATTTGATTAATAGAGAGTGCTTACCCTTATGGGGCATAGGATGAAAACAATGATAATGTGATGATTGAAATGATGAGAAACAAACAATGATATCACCTATGTGATGCGCCCTTAGAATGATGAAGATCCTTCAACTCCTAAGGAAGGATAGATGATAGCTTCATATCTGCAACAACACACAAATATGCTCTATAATCACAATGACTGCTCTTGATGCTCTTTACTTCAAATTTTCAAGTTAGCTATCTCCATCTAGGTTAATAATGAACTCAAAAACACACTTATATATGCTCTCCCCCTTACAATTGACAATTCAAACCAAAAGAGGCAACAAGGAGAAACCTCTAGAGAGGTGTAAGGCCGACATACATTTGAATTTGATCCAACCTAAAGGGAGGGACCTGGGCAGTACCACCTTGGTCCTTCAGCCCTGTTTATGTCTAGGATAAGCAAAATCAAGTGGTCCACATTCAAATTCCATCTTGATGTCGGGCAATTCTGCATCGGGAAAAACGTTTTGAATATATACTGCAATTAAGGGACCTAGGAGCCAAACAAGGAGGTAAAAAGACATGTGGGCACTTTTTACTCCCTAACAAGTCCAAGGGTCTTATTTGGAAACTTTTCATTCTAGGTCTTATGGGTCTTACCATGGGTTATCCTCTAATTTACTCCTTGATTGGCTACCAAATCTACTAATAAGTTCCCCTTTCTTTTCTTCTAATATGATCAAAAGAGATATCTTTAAAAAATTTCACTAGTTCCTTAGCCTCTAAAAGAAGAGTATCCAACATACATGAGATGTAACTTTGCTTCTTCATATAATTAATAATGATCTCATAATCTCCCTCACTCTAAGATGCTTCCAATTCTATTTCATAGTTGTCCTGAGGCCCCACAGCATGGCCCTTTCCTAAACCACATTGTACATGAAAGGAAAAAAGAATATAACTTTGCTCATGCTCTTTCTAGGAAGCCTACTCTATTTCTACTTCTACTAGTTCTACTGATTAGAAGATCTCTATTATGGCAGAATAAGTTAAAAATGCATTTTCTACTGATCTCTTAGATGGGGATGTGAGACAAGATTGATTTGTAGTAGCATATGGTCTCAATCTCTATAAAAATAGAATCTTCCTAGTTCTTGAATCCTGAATGAAGGAGAAGATTTTAAGGGGTTTTCATGATGCATCGTTAGAAAAACACATAAGATTATACAAGATCTATAGGAAAATTAGGGAAAGGTTTTCATGGAAGGGCCTAAAGAAGGATGTTCTCAATCACTTTATGGAGGGGCTAACTATGTATGCACAATTCTTTTTCATTCCTTCATATTTCAAAGCACATTGGGTGGTAGATTTCTTATTTAGAGATGTTTAGGCCAATGGATTACATAAAAATATCATTAGTGATAAAGATAGTAGATTTTTTAGATCCTTTTTGTAAGAATTATTTTATTTGGCTGGGATAAAACTCACTCTTTCCACAAGCTATCATCGACAAATAGATGGACAAGTAGAAATAGTGAATAATTAGGTTGAAGGCTACTTGAGAAACTATGATACAGCACTACCCACAACATGTCCATCAGTATATCTCCATCCATTGTATTTTATGGTTATGATGCATTAACCTTCACTAATTCAATATTCATAGATATCCCGGTGTCAATAGATAGTGACTTAGTGAAGTATAATTATGACATATTGAGATCACTCAAAGAACACCTCCAACAAGTTCAGAATCAACAAAAATATATATGCAAATCAAAACTGCATAGATAGGTCATTTAAAGTGGGAGATATGACCTTCCTCTAAGATTGCAAACCTTATATGCAAACCCCCATCAAAATTAGTGGAATTGAAAATCTCAAACAACGCTTCGATTTCCCTTACAAGATCTTGAGAAGAGCTGGTGAAGTTGCATCTGAGTTGAATTACTAGAATATAGTAGGATTCATAATTTTGTCCATGTGTCTCACCTCACGAGATCCCTTGGACAACATATCACACTACTGGTGGATTTTCCACCATTGGATGATGACCCTACCATCATAGAAATCACAAGAGCATCATCCAATATTCAAAAGAGAGTAGACAATAAGGTGGTAGGGAAAATCACACAGGCCCTATTGAATCCCCATGATCACATTTGTACTTATTATATTTATCGAACTTAGCAAGGGAGAGGGATTTCAACTAAATCTTCCACATCAAACATCCTCATAATAAATAGAATCATCAACCTTGGCATAAAGAGAAAGTTTTACCTTAAGTACCTTTGCTATCATTCAAGCCTCTGTGCATGCAACTTGTTGTTCCTTCAGTATGTGAAAATACTCGAGGTAGCAATTGAAGAAAGACAAGTCATGCAAATTTTGGAAATATTGATAGAAATATGAAGAAATATTTCCCCACACATTTACTAATCTAGGATGATGAAAATTCAATTAAAAGAAGGTACAAAACCAAAGAGTAAAAGATCATATGTATTAAACCCTAACATGAAGACAAGAGTCAAAGCAAAGTTGGATGATATGTTGCAACTGATATAATCAAGTACATAGAAGATGCTAAATGGATTGGCCCTATGGTTGTGCAACATAAGAAAAAAGTGAGATGAGGATTTGCATTGACTTTAGGGAACTAAATAAGGCTTGTATCCATGATTCCATAGATTTCTTAGTCTTATGGATGTCATTAAAAGCTTTCATTTTATTTCATTTCAATTGAAGGGCTCCTTCACCTTTCCATACACATGTCCCCATGTTCTCTCCAAGTTTCTCTATAACCATTGCTTTATTTTCTCTTATATTATCCTTAGTAATATTTGGGCATTATACTCATGGGATCAACCCTGCAATTATAGACTTGGCCCTTTCATATTCAAATTTTGGCCAACTTCTACCTATTCAATTACACAATATTCAATTTGCTAATGTATGAATCCCAACATTTCAAAAAAAACCAAAATATGAATCACCTAAGAAGGTTCGAAGTTTAAAATACACATTGGGTTATGACTTGCACGTGTGACACCATTCAAAAATTGATTTATATTCACTCCTTTGAGCCACCAAGTCTATGGCCTAAGTGTGAGAATATTCACTATTTTTGTATCCTCATGCTTGGAGACATGTCAATAAATAAAAGTTGATTACATATAAATTCCCATTGTTTATAGCATAGACTGGAATTAGTTTTCAATTTAAAATATCATTAACACTTGTAAGGAGTGGGTTCATGTGCAAGTTGAAACACACACTGTGTATTTCAACCTGCAATTTTCTTCATCAACATTCTACTATGTAAAGTATTTGTTCTTTTAATGTACAAATCCTAACATTTAAGAGAGAAAAATATGAACAACAACAATGATAAGGGTGAAAGCAAGAAGATGAGTATAGATTTCGTGGAAGTGTTCCGCATATGGAAAATTTCGTTTAGAACGAGAGCTCGAGCCTAAACGGGTGCCCATTTAGAAACGGGCACCCGTTATGAAATGGATGCTAGTAAATGGAATGGGTACGTACCCATTTGAAAACAGGTACTCATTTTTGAAAAGTATATATATTTTTTTAAAAATAGGCATGTGGCTTCATTTTAACAGCCATAGGCCGTGAAACAGTAGGAGAGGAGATACCAAGAATGGGTACCCACATCACCTGACCCCACCGCCTACCTCCAAAACCTCCTCACCTCCTCTAGATCGGCTATCAGCTATCCCAAGTTGGTTGCCCATAATTTTCTATTGTTTTTCATTGTTTTTTGTTTTGTTTTTGTTGCTTTTTATTATTTTTCACAATCTTAAATTATAAATGTTAAACCCTAAACTAAAAACACTAAACCCTAATTCATAAACCGTAAACCCTAATTCATAAACACTAAACCCTATTTCATAAACTACCTAGGTCTTATAGAACTTCTAGGGTTTCTTTTATATAAGCTTAACAATAAATCTTTAGCAATGATATTTCAAAATCATTTGAAATTTCTATATAGACCTCAAGAACTACATATACAATATAGCCATGTTCTTAGTCTTCATGGATTTCAATGTTCATGATGAGTCACATAGTCCTAAAACCATTTGTAAAACTCTTTTCATGAGGGCTTAGAACATACAAACACCTTCTATATATTAAATTTGATGGACACTTGTATAAGAATATAAAATTTAGACAATTGTCATAGGTTAGTCCTATGGGTTAAAGAGTCAGGGAGCTATGAGAATGCCCACATTCATATGACATAAGGTATAATAGAAACTTATCAAGTTTTAAGGATTGTCATACCTACCACTAAGAATGTCAAAGTTACCCTAGGAAAACAACTAACTCATATCACTTCATAACATTTTATCAAGTTTAAGGATTGTCATAACAACCACTAAGAATGTCAAATTTACCCTAGGAAAACAACTAACTCATGTCACTTGATAACCTAGAGGGTTGTTATCTAAGGTCAATTAGGATCACTTAACAAATGTCAAGACCCAAATCATCTAATAGGATTGTCATTAGGATGGGGAACAAAGAAGATAGTCATAACATGATAAGGTAGTTACCAAGGTCCTAACAAAGTTCATTGCACCATAATCTAAATCTTAACACTACCTCAACATTTATATGACCTAGAAGGACTGTCACATCTAGCAAATCTAATCTCTTGTCCTTGCTATGGACTATTATGCATGATCATCCAAAGTGGTTGTCACTAGAAGAACAGGACCATAGGACTACCACAATAAGGATATAGTTGTGTTGCTCACAACAAGAGAGGACAATCATCCAAAACTAAGAAGAGAAGAAAATTAACAATTAAGAGACTATCATTAACGGTTGTCATGTCCATGTTAATGGACAATTAGTTTTCATATTAGTCATAACACTATCCTATTATTTACACAAAATAAGATATAGCAATGAGAGGATAGTCATTGGAAAACCTATCTCAGTCCTAGAGTCAAGCACAGTCCCATCACACCACTAGATCTACCCCTTCCAAGGGACAAGCATTTCAACCATACAATCGAAAGAAAATGATATGTATCCTACAAACACAATCATTTGGTCATGTTGTAATCCTCTCTCCAAACTATGCAGGATCAGAATGGTGTTTGGATGACCTCCACTTGGTGTCTGGTAGGTGAAATCAGCAGGTGAGACTACTCCTTAGACAGTGCAAGACGACTGAACGGATCTCACCCATTCATTTTATTCCTTGTTTTTCTCACTCTTTCACCATTTCTTCACATGCGTTGTTCTCCTTCCAGCTATTTTTTTGGTGGGTACTCTCCTGAGGTGCCAAAATGGCTAGAAATGTTGTCTCGTGCCATAAAAAAATCACGCTAGAAAATTTTCTAAACTCGTCGGTTGTTCTCACGCCGGGGAAAATACCGTGTCAGAAAAATAAATATAGGGAATGTAATTTTTTGGTATGTGTTTTGGAACACAAAAGAGAGTGATATATTTTGCAAAGCCCCATTAAGAATGTTTTGGGAATTTTGTACTGCAGTATTGTATTGGTACATTCTCCTTATTAAAAACTCCCTTAATATTATCACTTAAAATTTTGAATTTGGATTAGTTACTTTCCACCTACATTAAATGTTATCAATAACTATGTAATAGAATTAATAGCATTTAAAATCATTTTAGACGTGCAAATGATGATTAATTATCACCTTTGCAATTAGAAGTGTTTATGTTGACACTAGAGTTTGCAACACTCATAGCCTTATAGCAACTAAAAAGGTTTCACAAAACAAAGAGAACTAGAGACAACTAAAATCATTATCATAAATAAAACATAAATTAAAATAAAGTAAAAACATTAATATATCATCACCATGAATGGTCATGTCCTTTGTGAGAACTCCAATTCCTTTTGAGAGATGAGTATCACAATTCATTGAAGTCTTGATTGTATTTCCATGAATTTGGGTTTCTACTAATAATTTATGATTCAAAGTCTAAAAATATGAGAAATAATGAATTGTATCATTGGCTTTCATTTTATTCACCAAATGAAAATCTTACAAATTACAAACAAGAAAAGGTTCAATAAAAGATACACTTGCAAATTATAGGGTATTTTCTATGCTACAGCACGCACAAAACCAAAAGGTCAACATGTATACCTCGTGTCACCAAGTTGATCTAATAAAGTAGTGATAGATACTAACTCTTCGAAATCCAATCCAAAAGCATAAAGAAATCTTGCTTCACCAAAACTAAAGAAATACGTCAGCCTTGGCAATTCAGATAAAGACAAGAGGAATGAAAGAGCCTCTAAAGTGAAGTGAAATGAAGCAACCATTGCCTTGAAATTGTCATAGAACTTAGTTTTTACATTTTATTGCTTCACAATTTCCCGAGGAGACTTTTTCTCTCCTTTCTATCATTTTAGACCTATATTTACATGGGTCTAAGATAGTGTCTAGATTATCAATCCAAATGCACAAACCACAATGTTGAATATTTTCAGATAAGACACTCTAGTTCTTGCAAATAGATAAAATGCTTATCACCATACATTCTTGTGTTCCAACCTAACCTATTATACCTACAAAAATCTCTATATCAAAAAACACACAAAAAAAAAATGTTATGCTAGTCAACAAAGGCAACTCAAGTGAGATGAATCACGAGCAATATCAAAGGGAAACAATTGTAAGCAATTGTAAAGGTGACTGGTTCCTAAATATTGATACAATTTACACTTGGATTGAATCCAAAGGGGATTATATAAAATCAAATATTAGACATAATTTTCATTAGTTGGAAAATCATCAAAACATGTATTACATAGATAATGTAACAATGATTAAAAAAAATCCAATCAATCCATGCGAGCTTCAACAAATTGGCTCAAAACTTTTACTGAAATTTTAAATTTAAAGGAAGTTTATACATATTGTTTACTGATTGGGCTATTGATTTGGGACAAAGATTACCAAAACAATCCCTATTTACGGATGAAGAGACCCTAAACTTTCCCGTGGCCAGAACCCATATTGAAGTTGTAGGTTAAGATTCTTTAAGAACTGAATTGAGCATAGAGTGGTATGCCATCTACTTAATATTTTGAAAATGTAGGCTTAGGGCTCAAATGCTAACCCGTGCTTATAATGACACCCAAATCCAAAGGTTGGGGTTAAATTCTCCAGCAAGGGATCCAACCAACTTAGGGCTCAAACACAAACCCACTAACTGTGTCAACCATCGTCTCGGAAAACAAACAAAAGAAAACACAAACACAGCTGCAAAGCAAACAGTAGACAGAACTACAATGTTCTATATGATATCAATATTTGCCAGGATAAATTTTTGAACCTTGGTAGGAATGTGCTAGATGATTAAAACTTTAACAGTCACAATTACGTAATTGGCTATTTATAAAATATGGGTGATAATAACACCCATCTGACATTGTCATATACAGAAGATGGCTCTAAGAAGTCCACCAAAATTCCTGCAGTCCTAGACTACATACAAAACAAGCACCGTGTTAATACATGTTGCATGCATTGCAGTCAAAATTGAATACCTTCATCTTTCATGATCCAAATATTACCTGTGATAGAGAGACCAACAACATAACCAAATCATACAACACAGGGACCTCCAGAGGTTCATCCAAGTTGGCTATCAATATCAACTACTGAAAATCTGATTCAGTCACAGTAAAATATACTTGATAGGAACATTATTGTAATGTGGGCGTGCGATGCATATACAAAAACGAGGAAAGGCAAAGAACCCACGTCTCCAACCTCCCTTCCATGGAGGGTCAGAAAATTTAGTGCAAGTGACCACATTTTTAGCTAGTCTTAAAATATAGAAATTTAAGCAAATTTTCTGACAAAACAAAACCTGATTTAACAAGATTGAAATGTCGGACGTATGAGTTTGAGATTGAGACATATTCCACCGCATGAGCGTGAAGGTCATTTGTTGAAGGCATTGCTCTCATTAAAGGGCAACGAAGGAATAGGAGCAGCGTGGGGCCGTGGATATGTCGTGTTTCAAAACCGTAACGCCATCGATCTGCAGCCTCCATTTCTGCTACGACATTCGCGGCCATTCTGTTTGTTGCAGATGATGGCGAAACACTTTCAAAACACTGACATATCCACCGCACTCCGCTGCTTGTAAAAATGTTTGGCCCTGCAATAGGTATAACATCAAGTTTGCAACGATAGCTTTTCCACTCGCTCATCACGCACAAAACCTAACCCTAACCTCCACATATATATATACACACGTGGACACACTTAATAAATTTGTATTTTTTTATTTGTTTTGGTTTTCTATGCGATATATGTATACATATAATATAATTAATATTGTATCATACATCTACATACTTTTTTGTTGTGTATTTGTTTATTTTTCTGTTTGTTGTTTTCTTTTCTTTTTGTAGGGTGCACTCCTCTCACACACATGTATATCTATATATGTTTATGTATTGGTTCTTTATAGACTTAATACTTATATTAATAAATACTAGTATAGGTGTGTATTTTTAGTTTCTGCCAAAGAAACTATAGGCGAGGCCTGTTCCTAACTAGGTATTAATAATTCTTGAGAACTAAATATATTTTTCTATTTAAAAAATATTTACCTATTGCTATTGTATAGATGCAAATATTTTAACAAAACATATTTGAAAAATTATTTTTATTCAATCTAATTGGCAGAAAACTTTCACCCGATAAGGGCAATTATTACGGATCATCAACGTTTAAATTATAAAGTTTTGTATGAATACTGGAAATAATTTCATGCATTGCTTTCATTTTCTCAAAAATTGTGCAAATATAACATATGCGTTAAACTCCTTAGGCAACCATTCTTCATATTTTTTTATGTTCTTGATACCCAAACATTGCAGAATCTAAGGCCATGACTATTTTCAAATGAATTTGTTTTGTTTATAGGCTGCTATTCCACTTGAAGTTGTGCAAATATTGTTGGCAAAAAAGTCAGCGTCCCCCTTCGGGATTCGTGACATGGCTTAACCGCCTCCCGTTGGTCTTTATCTGGGATGGTAGCGGTTTCCTAAGAGGTGCACCTTTTGGGAGAAACGGCCAGCTCAACTCCCTACAAGTGGTATCAGAGCCGGGTCACGGGTTCGAATCCCCTCGGGTAACGTTGAGGGGGGGATTGTTGGCAAAATAGTCAGCATCCCCCTTCGAGATTCGAGGTGCGTCTTTTTGGAGAAACGGCCAGCTCAACTCCCTACAAACGTGAATATAACATTCTTCAGAAATGATGCAAGCTAGAAGGGGCTCTAACTTGTTTTTAATGCAATAAACGAAAAAACCTCATTACGTTATCTACCATCTTTATAGATAATGCATTTAGGGCATATGTTTATCGGGCTTCATGCCTATAATACTTATTTTTTCTTCTATTTTACTTAATGGAATTCTAATTCTAGCTATTCTTCCATGCATAGAAGGATTTTCTTTTCATGTTTCCTTTAGATTCTAATGGGATGAGAATATTATTTTTTGGCCTCTGCCTATGTTTCTACCAAACTTTGTATGTATCATATTGTTTTCTGGAAACACATTTCTTATTGGTGTTTATTCCATTTCTAAAGTTTTTTCTGGATGTTTTCTCTAGCTCTGAGATGAGCTAAAAGGAACTATTACCATTAACAAAACTGATAATATACACATCATTTTGTTTTATGGATATCTTTATATTTTTTTAATTTTCTCCGACACTCAATAGTAATTCAAGTTGGCTTTTTGCTATTCTTGTTGAATGCAAAAATCTAGTAAGCCAAGCTAGCAACTCTATTTGCAGAAATGGTCTATATTTTGAAGCTATTTTATCATTCTACTATTTCTTTTAGAGGCATTTTTAAAAAGATCGTGAAATTTCTATTAGTTAAATCTAAGCCAAGTATTTTTTGACGTTTATTTAAAAATTTACCCTAATGTAACTATTGTTAATATGTCCATAAAATGTACAACCTTTTAAAATTTATTTAAAATTAGGTTTTTCTTTTACCCTAACCTATAATGCACAATCTAAATAGCTAATATTTTCACATTTACTTTAAACTTAAATTTTACCCTAACCTGTAATGCACAAACTGAATAGCTAATTTATTCAAATTTCTTTTCGAGTTACATCTTTAAACCTAGTAACATAAATATGGTTGAATTATGAATAAAATGCAAAATTGAAACCACTATCTATTTCACATTTACTTTAAAATTTTACCCTAAGGCCCATATTTCTAAATTGCCAATAAAATGAACAAATTGTAGAGATGATATTTTAACATTTACCTTTAAATTTTTGTTCTAAATTTTTATCTTCCAAGTAAATATTATTAAATTATCCATAAAATGCAAAATCTAAACCACTATGTATTTCTCATTTACTTTAAAATTTTACCTTACTATGAATATTCCCAGATTTTCATCAATAAAATTTTACCCAAATATAAATATTTCAAAAATTTCAATAAAATACACAAACTAAATAGATAATCTTTTCACATTTACTTTTAATTATAATTTTAATCCCAAAAAATAAATTTAATTAAATTATTAACAAAATGCAGAACCTAAACCATTGTTTTTTCAATTATCTATAAAATGTACAACCTGAACATTTGATCTTTAAGCTTTACTTTAAAATTACAGTTTTATCCCTAACATAAAAACACGTTAAACTTTTTTCATATTTTCTTTTTCATCTTACCCTAACACAAATATTGTTAAATTAACCATAAAATGCACAATCTAAACATATTTATTTAAAAATTTCCAAAACTACAATTTGAGTCATTTTGTGAAAATTATGGTATTAAGGTGCAAAGAACAGTTCCTTATACTCTTCAACAAAATGGGGGGGATGAACAAATGAATAGAACTATTTTAGAAATGGGGTTTGGTTGTTTCTTGTGCTGCATATATTGTGAATAGAATTCCCACTAAAGCCCTCCCAAATATCACCCCTGAAGAAGCTTGGAGTGGTAGAAAGCCCCACATTAGGTATTTTAAAGTATTTGGATGCATTGCTTGGGCACACGTTCCTGATGAAAAGAGGAAAAAGTTAGAACCAAAGAGTCATAAGTGTTTGTTTGTGGGTTATAGTGAAGAATCAAAGGCTTATAGGTTATATGATTTGACAACAAGAAAGGTCTTTGTTAGTAGAGATGTAAAGTTTGATGAGCTTTCGCAACTTATTCCCACTTCCTCTCACTCTACAATAGCAAATGTTTCTAATTTTTCAGATATTTTAGAAAGAAATGAAGCCAATATTGATGAGGATGAAGTGAGCACTACTGATTGTTGTGATGTTCACAACACGCCCCATTTTGCTCCTTAGCAAAACGAGGACCCCTGCTGATGTCTTGCTTGTGTTTTTTCTGCTTTCTGGCGGTCTGGTAAAAATGAAGGTCAGGTGCATCATCATCATGATATTGCATAAGGTAGGTCATCATCATGAGGTCTGTTTGTCAAAGTTCATATTTTGTTTCTGTGACCTCATATTTTGAAAGAGCTTGAAATTTCATGCAGGTTTGCCTTTTACTTCACTTAAAAATTCGGCCATATGTGAAAGTTATGCACGGTCAAAGTCTTGGTCAAACCTGATATTCGCAGGAGGATCATCATTTTTTTTATTCTAAGTCATGTTGACAGGATCATCATGATCTTCGCATTATGCAGCATCATGATGTCTTTTAGGAAGGTCATATTATAAACTCGATTTTGCTGAAGAGCATCATCATCATCATATCTGAACCCCCCCTGATAATATCCTGAGGTTTGAATATCATGATGACATCAACTTTGAGTCAGGGTAAGTTCCCCGTCGAGGTGGTCTGTTGTATCGCGAGCATCATCATGATATTTCAACATTACCTGATCTTTTCATATCATGCTGATCACCCTTAGAAAAATCCACCTTCGGCATATTTGCATGCGCGTGCTATAAACCTATAGCAAGGTCATCATCATGATATTTGCTGAAGTTCGAATTATGATGATGACGACCTTCATATCACCCTGATCTTTCACGAGGATCATTTGCTGAATTTCGCCAAGTGCTGGGAACATCATCATCATGATAATTCGAGAAGGAGGATCATCATCTTCATATCCTCCTGATATCCGTTTGCCGAAACATCATGATGATCAGCCTATCTATTCAGAAGAGGTGGTCGATATTGCATTTCTTAAACAGCATCATCATATTTTACAATATCACCCTAGCGCAAATATCATGATGACCAACTCATCCTTGTGCTCCGAAAACGAAGTATGATGATGACGTCATCATCATTCTTTATCCTGTCCTGATTGTCAAGATCATCATGATCTTGTTTGTTCGCCTGATATTTCGCAAAGTCCTCCTGCCGAAAATGCAACCTTTTGAGAACATCCTGATGATCATCATCATCATATTTTTATCCTAATCATGATCATGATCATAACATTTTCCCTTCGGCAGGATTTTTCTCAAACATGATCCGGTTGGCGAAATATCATGATGACGTCATGTATCAAGTTTAACGAAGGCTCCAAATATCATGATGACGTCATCCCGATCTGAATAACGAAAAAACAAATATCCTCCTGATGATCATCATCACATTTTTCCTTCAATAGGATATTTTCAAGCACGATCCGTTAACCAAACATGATGATGATGTCCTATTCCAAGTTCGACATACGCCCCAAATATGATGATGATCTTCATCATGCTGATCTTTCGAGAGGGTTACCTTGGCCGCAAGAGGATCATATTCACTTCATCATCGTGATCATGCTCCTCAGGTAACCCGATATTGCAATTATCCCCCTGATCTTAACAGGATATGATGATGATGTCATCCTTAGCATTTCAATGAAGCCCGAATATCATGATGACGTCACCATCATCTTCCTTTCCCAGGCAGCATGATTATCTTCATATCCTCCTATTATCCTTCATCATGATGATGATGTTGTTGTTCTTTTCTCCAATATGCAGAAGCGAAACATCATGATGACATTCATCTGGACCTTCAGGAGGGAATGCTATTTCCAGAATATCATGATGATGAGGTATATCGACTAACCTATTTTTTGACGCACCGATAGGGATGATCATGCTGATGGGCGGGAAATGAAGCGGTGGAGTTTTAAAGTGTTTTTTTGGGCGCCTCTGGCATTTTTCAGTCAGCGATGGTTGACCCCATCAATTTTGAGCAGCTTGGGCGCATTTTTGACGCGTTTTGAGCGGATTTTGGATATGATCTCCTCTATCTTGCGCTGTCACCTGTATTTAAACACTTATTCTATTTTCATGCTGTTTTTGTGATAAATGTGAAACTTATTGCTTGTCTTGTCTTGCAGGCTTGCAGTTGAGGAAGCAGCTGGAAAGTCAATACAGTGACCTCATGGAGGCAGAAGATCAGATCTCATGAGCAAGAAGATAGAGATGAAATGCAAAAAGTCAAAGCCATTCAAGTGAAGAGGAAGGTCGCAGCTGGAGGTATTTCTGCAAAAGACAAATAGAAGTTATTGCCCAGCTGCTGGAACTTCTCAGAAGGGGCAATATTTCGCCCAGATTTGACCACTGCTCTGAGATATTTTTGAGAACTGGTTCACCTGCATTTATTGCTGTAACTAGAGGTTTGAACCAGGGGTTCAGTTAGGTTTTTTTTGCTGTAGTGAGGACAATCAGAATGTTATATATTGTGCCTCTCTACACTGTAATACTTTACAACAGGGATTTTAGGAAAGCAATAGTGGCTACAAAAGAATTTCTTAGGAACATACAGCAAGTTAGCATAGTTTAGAAGTAGAAGAAGGAGGTCGCCTGTTTGTCTGCAGTAAGGTGCGCGTGGAATGTCTGGCTGCCTTACTGTATCTGTAAAGCTTGTAAGTTCTCTGTAGTATGATCAATGAAACTAAGAGTCATTCTTACATTGTAAATCATGTATGGCTATTCGTTTCTAATACAATAGAATCTGGAGTTCTGCATCTATCTTCTGAGTGTTCTCCTGCTCTTCTTTGTGTTTTGAAATATCTTCTTTGAGAGCTTGCAATTTTAAATGTATGTTTGTGAAAATGCTCAGGACTTACATTTAAGGTTTTTACTGTGGATTTGATCAGATTACTGTGGTATTTACATAGTGCATAGCAGAAACACTTAGATCCTTCGGTAGATTAATGAGGTATAGAGTAGATCTTTCTAACTTTTCCCAACCCATCTGAAATATCTAGCTGAAAACGTAGAAATCCAAAGGAAATTGTCTCAAATTTGAAGAAGCATGATAACAGAGCTATAAGTAGACAGTTTTCATAAACAGATCAAGAAGAAAGCTGCAAAAAATCCAAGAAAACCCTCTGAAACTTGCAGCCCAGTAGCACCTTTATGCAAAGGAATGAAGAGTATTGACATATCTCATGACCTCTTTGCATATTCTTAGGCCAGTAAACCACAGAACAAACCTAAACTACGTAAGGCCCCTTGAACATTACAGCTTCACATTGACCAACTGAACTTGACCAACCGAACCATTGTAGACTTGGGATTAGTTGAATCACCAAATGATTCCTTCTTGTCTTTCAAGTATAGTTTCAGTTCATGTCATGTGAATTTTAACTTATTGTTATGATTGCATCAAAACAGTCATCAACACTGATGATGATAATACTATTGAAAATGAAACTACTAATGCTTGTAATCAGCCATTTTTTGCAGGTAGTGATGATGAAGAAGGTGACATTTCAGCTAGACAAAAGATAAGGAGTGTTGAAGAAATATATAGACAAGGCTCAAAGATCCAAGGAGGGAATGGTAGTGCTCTCATGGCCAAAGTATTACAAGTAAATGACCCAATCTCATATGAGCAAGCTAGATGAAAGGAAGAATGGGAGAAATCCATAAAAGAGGAATATGATGCATTGATAGAGAATAACACTTGGGAACTTGTACCCCGTCCCCAAGGTAAGAATGTTATTGGTTGCAAATGGGTTTACAAAACAAAATTTAAATCAGATGGTGCTATAGAAAAATTCAAGGCTATATTGGTTGCTAAGGGGATCAATCAAAAAGAGGGTGTTGATTATGAAGAAACATTTTCTCCTGTCATTAAAGTGAATATAGTTAGAATTATTCTTTCTTTGGCTACAATTCTTGGGTGACATATTCATCAAATGGATGTCAAAAAAACTTTCTCAAATGGAGATTTATATGAAGAAATATATATGGATCAACCACCAGGTTTTGTAGATCAGCAACATCCTAATCTTGTTTGCAGATTATAGAAGTCACTTAATAGTCTTAAACAAGCGCCACGAGCATGGAACGAGAAGATTGACAGGTATTTTCAGCTTCATGTATTTAAGAGATGTAAGTCAGATCCAAATCTTTATGTGAAAAAAGTTTAAGATGATATTCTTCTTGTTGCAATTTATGTAGATGATTTACTCATTGCTGGACCGAATATTGCATTAATCAATGATTTAAAAACAGATCTTAAGAGGACATTTCATATGAGTGATTTGGGTGAACTAAACTATTTTCTTGGATTACAAGTTTGTAGATTACATGATGGATTGTTCATCTCACAATCAAAATATGCTCTGGACCTTTTAGAAAAGTTTAACATGCTTGAATGCAAGCCAGCATCTACCTCATTTCAATTCGGAGTCAAGCTTACTAATGAAACACAACACTTAGCATATAAGAAGGAAGATGCCAAGGCGAAGAGGATGATTCTTAATGGTGTTAAGGATCATATTCTTTCGCATATTGTAGAGTTATATACAGAGAAGACAATGTCGGACGCCATTCTAAATCTGTACCAGAATGCTACCATTAACCGGAAGCTGATTCTCAGAGAAAAGTTAAGGAATACCCCGATGAACAAGGGAGAAGACGTTACAAGTTACCTCGCCAGGCTTAGACTTGTTAAGGATGAGTTGACAGCTATTGGAGATAAACCAAATGATGACAAGCTAGTACGAATAGCCCTGAATGGGTTTACTAAGCAGTGGGATGTCTTTGTTCAAGTTATTAATGGACAAGACACCTTACCGAGTTGGGATCGACTATGGAGTGACTTCACTTAGGAGAAGCTTAGACTAAGTCTTGTCAGTGGAACTAGCAGCAATAGTTAGAAAAGTGATTTGGAATAGGAAAATGTTACGCTAGCAGGAAAAGTGAAAGCGAAGAACGGGTCTGGCAAAGGATCAAATCCAAAAAGTGAGAAGAAGAAGGACTTATCTAAGATCAAATGCTATGGCTGTCACGAGTTTGGCCACTATGTTAGTGATTGCCCACAAAGGAAGAAAAATGAAAAGAAAGGGAAGAAGCAGACGGCAAATTCAGCAAATGTAGATGAGCTTTCTAGTAGAATGGAGGATGAGTTTGTGCTCATAGCTTGCCTAACTAGCTCAACCTCATAGGGTGTTTGGTATATAGACAGTGGGGCATCATTTCATATGACAGGAGTTAGGGAGTACTTCTCCAGCTACAAGGAGGAGAAAATCAAATTCTAGATTCAGATGGGGAACTAGTCCAAGTGCAATCCAGTTGGGAGAAGGACTGTTCTATTTCAGAGGGAGAATGGCAAGCCTATTTCCATTCATGATGTGTTAAATGTGCCAGGCTTGGGCATGAATCTAATTTCCATATCTATCCTTCAGGATAAAGGCTACATGTACTCTTTAGAGGGGCACATGTGTTAATCAAGCATAAGGATTGGAAATCACCCATAGCTATTGGAGTTAGGAGCGGCCGACTTTATAGGTTGCAATTTGATACTCCTAATGCACTAGTGAGTAGCAGTAATCCTAGAGATCAAGAAGAGCTATGGCATAGGAGGATGGGCCATATACATCATAGAGCATTTAAATTGCTTCATGAGATAGTGACAGGTGTTCCAGAGGTGAGCACAGAGCATGATGATGTATGTCAGGGATGTGTGTTGGGGAAGTTTGCGAAAGCAGCTTTTCTAAGGAGTGACACCAGATCCAAGGGGGTTCTTAATCTAGTAAATACATATATATGTGGACCAATGTCAATGAAGTCTCTCAGAGGATACGAGTACTCTGTTACTTTTAATGATGATTTCTCTTGGAAGACCTAAATATACTTCTTGAAGACCAAGGATGAGGTCTTCAGTCACTTCCAGGAGTTCAAAGCTCTTGTGGAGAATTCGACAGGTAGGAAGGCAAAGGTTCTTCGGTCAGACAATGGAGGTGAGTACAAAGGGAAAGAGTTCCAGGAGTTCTGTACCAGGGAAGGAATCAAGAGAGAGTGGATTGTTCCTTACAACCCACAGTAGAATGGAGTTGCTGAGAGGGAGAATTATTCTCTATCAGAGGTAGCAAGGGCTATGTTGTATGACCAAGATATGCCACGTTACTTATGGGCAGAGGCATGCAGTACAGCAGTATACATATAGAACAGGGTTCCACATAAGGTATTAGGCAAGATGACACCAGACGAGGCATTCTCAAGGAAGAAGCGAGATGTCAGTCACTTCAGGATATTTGGGAGTTTGGCATTTTGTCACATTCCAGGGCCTACACATTCCAAGTTAGATCAGATTGCAGAGAGGGTACTTTGTGGGGTACAGTGAGACCTCAAAGGCATATCAATTATTTATTCCAGGGACTAGGAGGATTATAGTTAGGCATGATGTCAAATTCATGGAGGACAAGGCATATAGGAGGTCCAGAGATTTGCCAGCAGATGATCAGAATGAGCAGCCAAAAGAAGCTCCAAGGATTGTTCAACCAAAACAAGGGCAGCGAAGCACCAGTACATTTACTAGTACAAGCACAGGCTTAGGTGTTGAGAGTTCACAGAGTATGGAGCAATAGATACAACAAATCCAAGAGATGTATCAAGAAGATATGGAGTTTGATATTTCATCCTCTATAGTTGACAGGAGGAACCATGAGGTTTAATAGACACATAGGGATACTCAAGAGTTTGTGGGAGCTCCTAGGATGAGTAGTAGACAGCAGAAACAACCAGCCAAGTATAATGATTGTGGCATTGGTTATTAAGTTGGTAGATAACGAGCCTTCCAACTATCAGGAGACTAAATAGTAACAGGTGTGGTAAGATGTGATTGTTGAGGAATATACCTCAATAGTGCAGAACGATGTGTGGGAGGTTGTACCTAGACCGACAGATAGGGCAGTGGTTGGATCACATTGGATCTATAAGATTAAGCACGGTGCAGATGGTAGCATCAAGAAATACAAGACAAGGTTCGTGGCCAAGGGGTTCTCTCAGAAGGAGGGAATAGACTATGAGAAGACATTCACTCTAGTGGCCAGGTATACTTCTATACGAGCCATAATCTCACTTGCAGCACATATGGGATGGCAGATCCATCAAATGGATGTCAAGACGGCATTTCTTAATGGTGAATTGGTAGAGGAGGTATACATAGAACAACCAGAGGGCTTTGTAACACACAGCAGTGAAACCCACGTGTGCAAATTGAAGAGAGCTTTGATGGAGTAAAGTAGGCTCCCAGGGCATGGTATGAGCGCATTGATAGATACTGCATTGAAATCTTGAAGAGGTTTGAGATGCAGGATTGCAGAGCCATGTCTACACCTATCATCATGAATTGGAAGAAGGTAGACTCATCCAAGGAAAAGGATGTAGACCCCACCTTATACAGGAAGTTGATTGGATCTCTCATGTATTTGGTCAACACTAGGCCAGATATATCCTTTGCAGTAAACTCTCTTAGTCAATTTATGGTTGAGCCGAAGAGAGTGCATTGGACAGCGGTAAAGCATGTGTTGCAGTATTTGTGTGGTAAAATTAAGTATGGGATCAGATATGCTCGAGGTGATGGTATCAGATTGATAGGCGATACTGATGCAGATTGGGCAAGTAGTATAGTGGATAGGAAAAGCACTTCAGGGTGCTGCTTTAGTTTGGGATCAGGAGTTGTCTCTTGGTACAACAGGAAGCAAAACTTTGTGGCTCTAAGTTCTACAGAAGCAGAATACATATCAGCTAGCATGGCAACATGTGAGGCTATATGGCTTCAGAAGTTGTTGGTAGCCTTGTTTGGTCAGAGGGTTGAGACTATGGTGATACACTGTGACAATCAAAGTTGCATCAGATTATTTGAGAATCTAGTGTTTCACGATAGGTCTAAGCATATAGACATTAGGTATCATTTCATCAAGGATTGTGTACAGTGGAGGATTGTTCAACTATAGTATATACCTACAGATCAGTAGGTAGCAGACATTTTGACAAAGGCATTAGGGAAGACGAAATTCATCTTCTTCAGAGATAAGTTGGGTGTTATGCAGAACACCTTCCTCGCTAAGAGGGAGTGTTAATTTTAAAGTAGCTCAGACAGGTGTTCTAGTCTCAGGTTGTGATTACAAGGCTAGAAACACAACTGGAATTTAATTATCTCCATACCTAGAAAATTGATTTCTCTAGAGACTTCTAGACATTAGCGTTTGTTAGAGTCTAATTAATCTTAGCCATTGATTGAGATTAAATCATGGCCATTAGTTTTCAATGAGAAAATTATAAAAGAAGATCAATGGGCATTTGAAGAGCACAGATCTGAAAAATATTTAAAGTGATAGCAAATGAATAAATTTGCAATAATAGAAAATAGATTTGCAGTGGGAGCAAGGGCACAGTGATAGCGTTGGAGACAGCAACAGTGGAATTTTTGAAGGAGAAATTGGGAGAAGAATTTTCGGAGGAGAATATTGCCAGAGCTCTGCCAGTAAGAGGCAAGCAGTTTATGTATCTCTTGATTTGTTGAAAATTAATAAAATTCCTCATCTCCAGTACTGGTTTTCCCTTCGAGGTTTTTCTAGGGACAATTTGTCCAAAATATTGTGCTCATTATTTTACATATTTTATTTTTCTATCTCCGTGATTATTTGTGAAGTTGCAACTGTATTATTTTTCAATATTTGCTCTAAATTAATTTTTGGAGGTCAAATAATCTATATAAGATAGGAGATTAATCATCAATAGCTACAATAGAATTTTCACAGAATTGTCCATAGAAATACGAGATTTGAATGACAATTTTTATATTTGCGTTTACTTTTTAGTAAAGTTGTGCCCCTAACATGTAATTTGGATTTGTTTCGGGAGGAGCCGACATGGCTTTGTGATAGCCCTCGCAAGGTGAATTCGATAGCTGTATGAGGCACATTGGGATGGGAACTCCCGTAGAAGATCCAGTCCTTGCAAATCCTCCTGCACTATTTTTTATTGTTTGATTCTAGAATATATTTTAATAATACATTCTCATTTTACACTTGATTGTGCGGTCTGTAAAAGAGTTTATAATGCATATATTCAAACTAAGATTACCCTATGCAGTGCCTATGGTTATGGCAGAAATCTAACATTAAATGTAGAATCCAAGTTTTTCAATTTTTGGTATTCAATGCAAATATTACAACACTATCAACTCTAACTTAAACCCAAAAATTAACAAATTTCAAAATTATTATAAAGTTATTATATTATCAACATTGTTGCTAAAACTAAGCAAACACAACAAATTAAAACACAACTATTTATGAACATTTTGGCAGAAACTTCGCTACTTTGCAACTCTTGTTATTAGATTTGTTTTATTTTTGTGTTATATAGTACTTATAATTTAATTGATATTATATTATATCAATATTGTAAGTTTGTGATATTGTATTATATATCCACATATACATTTTTGTTGTGTAATTGATTATTTTTGTGTTTGTTGTTTTCTTTTTCTTTTGTAGGGGGCACTCCTCATATATATATATATATATATATATATATATATATATATATATATATATATATATATATATATATATATATATATATATATATGCTTTCGTACATGTATAGACTTAATACTTATATTAATACATATTAGTATAGGTGTGTGTATTTTTAGATTTGTTTTGTTTTATGTGTTGTATATGTATGTACTTATAATAATATAATTGATATTGTATTATATATCATTTGATTTATTTTTGTTGTTATATCTAGGTTTATATGTGTGGGGGCATTTTTTGTCTACGCCTGATTAAAATTTTTGTTCTTATTTCATGGGGTTCTCCTTTTTATAGGTTTGGTTTTACCTAATACAATAGATAGGGGTCTTATCTTTTTGTTGAAGCCAATCAAAATATATATTGCCCACCCCGGCTGCTAGTATAGTTGTTGTCTATCGCTCACTGTACTGCCTTTTGGTATGTATCACCCCCTTCCCCCAGAACTCTAGATTCCAAAGATCCACCAAATAAGAAACTCCATTCTACACTACTGCTGAGTCGTCAGACTCCTCCCCCAATTCTGGTTGTGGATTGCATCAGGGAAATTCTGCCTGAGCTAGGCAGATAGATAGACTCCTTTCACGCTGCTAAGAAAGAGCAGGGAACAAAATTATTAGACCCATATATAGTAGTAGGGTAGCACTCCAGGTACTTAAAGTCCACCCACTACCAACCAACATACATCATCTGGCTGGGTCTTGCCAGTATCAACAATTGGATCGATCCCATGGAAACGGGAACAGCAACTTGCTATGGCTCTTGGTCCAAATAATGTCTACCCCTATTCATCCATATCCATGCATGGTTGCACGCAACAAGATGGGAACATAGTCCTAGACTAAAGTGAATAGATCAGATCGAGAGGTCATTCTATCCCTTGTCCCCAATGGGAAGAAGATGGGTAATCCGTTTACAATGTTACTCTGATCTGACCCAGTTGGCAAGCAATCCCAATCCGCTTTCGGTAAAGGAAGGAGATAGCACTTTGTTTGCTTCTCCACCAAGCACGGGAGTCTAGGGATCGCTGTAGGTTGGTGGCCACTCAAGGAAACTCTGATTTGATCCGCTGGCTGGGAGGCACCTACCTCATCCCAATCGCAAGGAGAGGTTCACCATGATCTTTCTAGGTAAGGAATGGAGACAGTGCCTGGGTGAGGCATTCATGCACTCAACCTCTCCGCTGTGAGATTGAGGCCTATCTACAATACGAGAGATCGAGGGCTTCCTCGACTTCCTAAAGTCAATCAAGTTCCCCGACCGGCTGAGTACCCCTAGAGCCCTCTCCCGATCGCCCTATCTATAGCTATTATAGAGAGGTGGGGGGTGCCCCCTACTATGGATAGGGTTGATAGTTGCCCTCACTGACCCCCCTACTATGGATAGGCTACCTCCACCTCTGCCTCTAAAGAAGTAGGGTAGGGGTAGGGGGTGGGCGGTCGAGTGATGAGAATTGGATTGTTCCGTCGAGAATTGGCTCCATACGCCCAACTCTTCGTGCCTTCCTATCTCCATACTTTTGCAGCTCTTCATCTTACCAGATTTGCAAAAGACTCATGTGATAGACTCTCATCATTAGAGAAGTTGATCCAGAATCCATATTCCACTTCGTTTCGCATCCTTTGTAGAGTAGATCGTTCAGCACTTGCGGCACGAACCAATTTTTTACCCATCGACCCTAGTATCATAGGCGACCGAATGGCCGTCCCCTAGTTACTAGACCATCCTGCTATGATAATTCCATAAACACCTATGTCCAAATCTGATGATACCATACCATAATCAAAAGGTACAACTGCTCGAGCAACCGAACTGGGTATAGATGTCACCACTGGAGCCAGTCTAGAGAGAGATAAATTGGCACTACTTGGTTGAATAGGTTCTTCTATAGCTAATTTTAAACCATCTGCTAGAGGTTTTAAGAATCTGAATGATCCAACTACATTGGGACCCTTTTGACGTTGCACGAAAGTAATTACTTTACGTTTGGCTGACACTGAGAAGGCTACTCCTGGTGGAAGTGGTATGATCATTCCAGGTATTTCTGCTAGAATAGCAATGTACGTTTCTGATTTCCTAATCACTAAGGGGTGATCATGCATGAAACAATGTTGACCCAAAGAATGGGACGTATTCTTGAGGGGAAATGTGATTTCTAAAAGTCAACCCGCCCCCCACCGCTATAGATGCAGGTGGGCTATAGTAGGCTTAGCCAAATTATTTCGGCTCTTTGAGGTCGGATAGGGCATCAATCCCTCTCCTTCCTCCCACCCATGTTAAGAGAGAGGTTGGTGATTTGAGTGCCCCCATGGATCCAAATGTCAGCCCCATGCTTTTGAACTAGCATGGGGAAAGCCCCAACTAAACTATAATTGGGATGGGTGGGAGGAGGAGAGGTATAAGGCTTAATCGACCCCTACAAGCACTATATATCATGGGTTGGACCCGGTCATTTTTATTGCTGGCCGAGGAAGCTGCCCCCCTGATGAAAAATGGGGTGGGTGGGAGGGCTGCCGACAAACCATTATAGCAAGGGAGGTTAAGTCCGAGGCACCATAGGGGGGAGATATAGGGTGGGAGGCTATGCGGGTGGGTGGGAAACGGCCCCTACAGGAATATATATTATTATGGGAGGATGCCTATGCAGGTGGGTGGGAAACAATAGTTGGGTGGGAGGCCGGAGCCCCCCACAATAATTAGGTGTGGGTGGAAGGCCCAGGGGGGACCTTACTTCCCACCCACCCGGGTGGCCGGTTAAATTGTTGGTGAACCCCATAATCTTTACTTCGTTTAGAAGAGTGTCTCACCTCGACCGAAAAGATGCCTCCCACCCCCTCCCTATAGCCTATGCCCCCCACCCATCCCCTGTCACTGGAAGGGTGGGGAGCTCGAGGGTTTCCCGACAAACCCTCGGCATAGGGGTGGGTGGGAGGAGATAGTTGGGGGGTAGATTAATATAAGGTGGGTGGTTAAGTTGTTGCCAAACCCCTGGGAGGTTCCGATGATTCTATATGTAACATGCCAACTACCCCCCACCCACCCGTATAACCCCCCACCCATCCCCACACATGGCGTATAATTGATTGGGTTTACCAAGTTTATCCAGCATCAGAGTCAGATTGAGAGCCCCGGTCCTCTTCGGTCTAGGTATAGATCTATAAAGGGCCTGTAGGGGCAGAGGTAGTAGTGTGGATCAAGATCCATACCCCTTTCATATTGATATCGAGTAGGAGATTCACCAATGTTTACCTTAAGCCTTTGTTCTCAGTCCATTTCCTCCGTCGCTACTGGATGCGTACCAGTCTGGGGAGCCAATTTGTGTTCATTTGTGCTCCCGCACTGGATAGGGGGTGTTTGGCGATGTGTAGACGTTTTCGGCTAATCGCCCTCGCGATTCCTTCCTTATGCTTAATTCTGATCTGACCCCATCTGCCCCTCCCCCTGCTCCTTCCCCTTCCCTACAACCTATTTATACCACAATAATAGCCCCCCCTTTAAGTTTTAGGGTCGGGGCCCCCAACCCAAGCTATAATGGTTTCTTGGGGACCCCCCCACCATACATAGTTGGGGTTAGGTGGGAGGCCCCTAAATGCCCCCCACCTCAGGCTATAATTGTTCTTAGAGGTGGGTGGGAGATATAGTTCCAGAAAAAAAAATGAGCCCCCCACCCAACCCAGGCGAATAGTAGGGGCCCCCCACTCGGCCCCTTTGGCAGGGGGATATATAGGGTGGGAGGAATAATATAAAAGGAGGCCTTGGGTTGGTTGGGAGATTCAAGTTTGAGCAGCCTACCTTGAGCTAGTTGGTGTTAACTACTTCCTTTAGGTCTAGCTCGGGAGCAGAAGTAGAAGCAAGGGAGCCCCGGGACCCGCCATTGATTGAAGTATAACCTAACCACTTGCATGTCTCGCGGTAGCTAGATCCTATGCTCTAACTGTTGGGGTGACTATTCAAGCTGCACAGGGGGGGCCCATGAGAGGATTTACCCTTCAGCCAGTCGATAGGGAATACCCCACCCCATAGCATTTGTGTTCTCCGTTCGACGACCCCGAGACCTGACGAGTCCGCCACTCGAGCGCACCAAAGACAAAGGTGGTCGGTTGACCCTGTAGCAATTTCAGGTGCGTTGTGGCCTATTTACCACCTAGATAAACCCCCATCCAATCAAGATACCCGGCCAGTTTGGTTGAAGTTCCAGTACAAAGTTCTATCCAAATACACCACATACATGGGAGAGAAGCCCGCAGCATACCTTCTTTGCTCAGTCTGTATCCAGGTGACCCAAGGATGGAGGGGCCTCGAACCAGTAGTTGTTTCCCTAGTCTGTATAGCAGTGTTTCATCCCCCTGTTCCAGCCCCACATCTAGTAGTGGAGTGGGGAGCATCAAAAGTGATTTATCTAGTTAAAGAACTAGTTTCCCTTCGGAAGCAGGACCCGGGAGCATATCTAGATGCAGGGACAGGGCATAGGCAGGGATAGAGGTAGTAGGAATAGATAAAGGTGGCCTTCATTTTTGCATAGTTTCATATCCAATTCTGGAGCTGAAGGAAGCAATAGCAGGGGCACTCCCATGAGGGGTATGGACAATGGCCGAAGCAGCAGTAGTTTTTGGGTAGCGATCCGAGGCAGCAGAGGCATAAGCTATAGTGATGGAGGAGGCAGATATATTGAATCAGGATAGGAACCTAGAAGTTGACCTCGTTTACTCAGCAGTGGAGGTGGAGGCAAGAGCAATGGGAAACGGTGGGGGGAACAGCAGCACAACCAATAGCTGCGAGGGCAGAGGCTCCTCAAGCAATGGAGCCATATGAAATAGTGACTAAGGCTATGGGAGTGGGGCTCATAGCAGGATAACGGATGGCATCGAGAGTAAAGGCCAAAGCATCAGAGGTGGAGGGAGAAGCATAGATAGTGGTTGGAGATTGAGTCATGGGTCTACCCAACCGAGTTCCAGTTCCCACTACGAAGATAGCGAAGGAATTATATAAAAGAGGGGGTCGACTGACCTCGTTTCTCTAAATTATTCAGTTAACCCAGTGCCAGTTACAGTTTGGGACTCAGTATATCGAGATCTAACTATTAGCTAGAGATCAAGTTGACCTAGTCGACCAGTTGACCGAGTTTATTTTATGTGAGCAGTTGATCCAAGATGAGTAGTTCCACCATCATGGGCAAGGGGAGCATCAGTAGCATCATATCTAGTCAGAGATGGAGATTCAGCAATATATAGAAAGGGCTTCTTCTATATTTTATTCTGATTCGGTTGATCCAGTCCAGAAGTTGATGGAGCTGTTGATGGTTGAACAGTCAAAGATATGCCAAGGGAACACACCTACTTATGCCACGGAGACAATCCACCCACTCTGGGAACCCTCGGAAGAGAGGTCTAGGGAACCATGTGGGCGGGCTAGGTAGGGATGGGATGCTACATTGATGGAGGGATTCATGCTGGGGGAGCGCACTAGCGATGTGATGGCAAGCGAAACACATTGGGATGATCCAAGCTGGGCAAAGGCAAGCTCCTAAACACCACAACCCCCAACCCCACTCCTTGTGATTACAAGTTACAAGTATTAGATTTCGTAGACTGGAGTTACAGAGGAAGGTTGTAGAAGATAAGGATTTTAGATCTCTAAAGAAAAGCATTACCTGGACAAGCGTTCTAGTGCTAGTGTCCTCTAAGGTTACAGACATAGAAATCATTGTGACAATGACAATCAACATCTGAAGAAGTCCCAACATCCTGAAAATACCCTACCTTGGACAAGGGCACTAGTGCCAGTGTCCTCCGCATCTTCTGTGATAGAAACGGACAGACAATGATCATAAGTCTTGAGAGAAGTCCTGATTCCCTAAAGAAAACACCACATTGGACTAGGGCGTGAGTGTCAGTGTCCCTAAATATTTCGTATCAGTAACTTCAAAAAATGTGAGTAACTAATCCTTGTCTACTATCTTGGTGTGCGATCATTTGTCGTAATTTATCCATTTGCTTCTGATTTTGCATAATTAGGGTTTTGAGCATATTGGGGCATTGAAGTAATACATTAATTGATATTTTTTGAGTTTCCATGATGTTACGAGTGACACCCAACTTGTAGGTGAATCCTCTTGCAAAAGGTGTGATTCAACTCGGTTGAAATGTCCTTGAATGTTTGTAGTAAAAGGAGGATTTAACCCACACATCCATTGAAATTGAAAACCCCTCCTTTTTACTCCTAAACAAACCCTTTGCTAGATTCTATGGAAATTTTTCTTGGATCCAGCAACTTACTATGAAACCCTTCCTTTTAGATCTCAGCTCTATCCTAATTATGGGCATCTGCAAAGGAAATGCCCTCGCTTCACTAAGGCATCAGCTGCAACTAATGCTTCTTCCAACTCTAGTCGTAAGAATGATAAAGGGAAGGCTCCTTTTGTTGTTGGGGTTGCAGACAAGGAGGGATTTACTCTAGTTAAGCCACGTAATAGGGGAAGAGGTCTTAAGAGAACCCTCAAGGATAGAGAAATTAATGGGGTCTTTAATCAGTTTGATGCTTTGGAGGACTTAGTTCATGAGGAGGGAATTCTAGTGGAGATACCTTTTGGGGTTGGGTCTTTGGGGGTAGCCTTGTAGAGGAAAAAGAAAATGATACTGTAAATTTTCCTCTGGTGGGTGTGCAGGATGGTCAATTGGCTATGGAGTTATCCTCCTGGTTACCGATTATTTTAGAATCAAATGAGGCTTTAGTTATGAAAGATGTGGGTGCTCTAGCTGATCCAACTCCTTCACAGGTGAAGGAGGCTTTGGATGTTCATTTTAACTCATGCATGTTCATTTTAACTCCCGATGCAAAATCCCTGGAAACCCATGTCAAATGGGGCTAAGGGGACATTGTTGAACTTGATTTTGCTTGAAAATGGGGCCTAGGGCTTGGGCACTCATGGCCTAGCCCTGCCTTATTTGGTTGGGACCTAAATTTTAAATGTCAGTTATGTGATCATTAAAAGGTTTCGTTGCCGACATCGTAAGTTTGAATTATGAAATCTATAGCGAGAATGCATATATAAGCATGTTTAGGGTTTTATTTGCAAACTAGAAGCTGATTATGAACTTTTGGTGAACTTATGATTTTAGAGAATTCAAATCATTCATTGTTGCAGAGCATACTTGTCTTGTTATTGTGTTTGTTATGCGGATTTGGCTTCATCTTCTCATGTGTTGAAGGATTTTCATCTACATGCGAGCTACACCTCTGAGGTTATATCTATTTGTGTTAAATCAATCATTTATCAATTTGTTTTTTCATCTATCTCGTAGGGATACACAATCTTTATGCCATTCTAGGGCTTGACTGAGGCAAGCTCCTAAACACCACAACCCCCAACCCCATTCCTTATGATTGCAGCTAACAAGTGTTATATTTTTTGGAGTGGAGTTGCAAGAGGCTATGACAGAGTGTGGAGATTCTATATCAGAAGGAAAAAGCAATGCCTGGGCTTAGGCACCTGCCCTGAAGCCCTCCAAATTTGCAGACCTAAAAACCTCTGCGACAGTGGTGAAGAGTAGTGAACATTTTCTAGAAATCCTTGAAGAAGTCGCCACCTTGGGCTTGGGCATCTACTCTTTAGACCCCGACTTTTCCAAATCTTGAATATCAAAACCTAATATGTATCTACTCTGAATATTACATCTCTATGTGCGAGCATTTGTTGGGATTCATCCGTTTATTTATGATTTTACATAATTAGGGTTTTAAGCATAATCGAGCATTAAATTAATACATTAATCAACAATTTCTTAATTTCCCTATCATTACAAGTGACAACCAACCTGTAGGTGAATCCTCTTGCAAAATTTGTGATTCAACTTAGTTAAATGTCCTTGAATGTTAGTGGTGAAAGGAGGATATAATCAAACAATCAATCAATCCCATCTTCCCTCTTTTCTTACTAAACATTTTGGTGAACCTGTGTTTTCTGAGCATTGCATCTTGTTGACTATTATACATTAGACTTGCATTCATACATATTGTTTTACATCATTTTACATCTATAGATCTTGAAAATTTTTGAAAAAAAAAATCATTCTAAGGCTCGCATTAGGTCATAATTTGCATTAATTTCATTACATTTCATCAAATCTCTAATTTTTACATCAAATATGATATAAATTACATAAATTCATAATACTACAATCTTTGCATTGCATTTTCATGTTAAAATTGCCAGGGTTTGATTGAAATTTTGTATTTTTCTCATAACCTAGTGATTTCAAAAACTAGGGTTTGTACCTAAAATCTCGTTTCAAATTTTACTACTCGTATTAGGCACTCATTCAAATCTAATTTTGTTTGTAGTGTTACATTCTTGTGTGTTTTTGCATTCATATCTCAAAAATTTGCACTTACATTTAGCTAATTTCAACAAAAACTAGCATTTTCACTCAATCATCCTTAAAATTACACTTGCATTGAGCATTGTAGGACTTTAAAATCATTTTCAGATCTGAGCTGAGTTTTTTTGCATAAGCCTCCTCTTAATAATAGTGTAGGAAATTGTTCTTCTACCTTATCTTCCTTATAGGATTTATGGGTCTAATAAATTCAATTTCCCATTTGTGAAAAGGTGTTTGTACTAATATAGGAAATGGTGGCATATCATCTAATGTGGTGGGACTTCCTATCCTCTAAGACACATCACCCATCCTCACATATTAACTTGTCATCCTTGAACAATGCGGGCCACCATAATCCTGCCAACATCACTTTATTGTTGTTCGCTCATTGGAGTTATGCCCTTCTAATATCCCCTCACGGGCATATCTTAAGATGTTTTCCCATTCATGTTGAAGCACTACTCTCCTTATAATATCACCTCTTCCTATAATATGTAATTCTCCTTCAATTAAGATGTATGATAGTGACCACTGCAATAGTTTATTCCTTTCATTTTTGGAGATGATTCTAGGAATTGGCCTATGGATAGTAACTGTGCTACTTCAGTGAGCTCCTCTAGTACTACATTTACTCTAAATAAATTTAAGCTACTCAATTCATTATCAAACTCCTAAAAGAGTAACACCATCTACAAATTTTACCTGTATCACTAGCGTATTCATCAAGTATTTTAATTGCTTGTGGTTGGTAAAGAAATTTTTTAGTGCATAAACCTTTGTTAGAGCCTTTGTTGTTGCATAATTCATTAAGAAACACTAGAGTTGGAGCCTTTGTTATCTAATTTTTAAGTGTATCAAATTCCTCCTAGAGTTGTTCTATCCATTGAAATGTTTTATAGTTTTCTGACTATTCAAGAGGTGGTAGATTCAAAATTATTTCTACCTTCAATGGGTCTACCATCAAGCCTTGCCTACATATAACGTGACCATGAAATGTTCTAAATGGTGTCACAAATAAACATTTCTTAAGATTGGATGAGATTTAAAAGCTTTTGTATCTTTCTAGCATCGTGTGGAGTACTTGTACGTGATCTTTAATCAGTCTGTACTAAATACTACAAGTGCATTTTTCAAGCCAAATGGCATCACCTTGTACATAAAAGACCTCCATTTGGTTACAAATGTTGTTTTAGGTTGATCTTCTTCTTGAAGCCATTGGTGAACGATTAGAGTTCCCTACTAGCTATAAAATTAAGACTTCCTCTGTGAACAAACTACGAAAGGGATCATGGATGCAAGCCTTATTTAAATCCCTAAAGTCAATGCAAATCCTCATCTCGCTTTTTTCTTATATTGCACAACCATAGGGCAAATCCATTAGCATCTCCTATCGACTTGATTATATCAGTTGCCAACATATCATCCAAGTTTGCTTTGACTCTTGTCTTCATGTTAGGGTTTAATATATATGTTCTTTTCCTCTTTGGTTTTGTACCTTCTTTTAATTGAATTTTCATCATTCTAGATCCCTCCTTAATGCCTCTACAATTAGTAAATGCGTGGGGAAATATTTCTTCATATTTCTATCAATATTTCCAAAATTTGCATGACTTGTCTCTCTTCAATTGCCACCTTGAGTATTTTCACATACTGAAGGAAAAACAAGATTTCATTCATAGAGGCTTGAAGGATACCAAAGGTACTTAAGGTTAAACTTTCTCTTGATGCCAAGGTTGATGATTCTATTTATTATGAGGATGTTTGATGCAAAAGATTTAGTTGAAATCTCTCCTCTTGCTAAGTTCGATAAATGTAATAAGTGCAAATGTGATCATGGGGATTCAATAGGCCATGTGTAATTTTCCCTACCACCTTGTTGTTTTCAATATTGGATGATGCTCTTGTGATTTCTATGATGGTAGGGTCATCATCCAATGGTGGAAAATCCACCAGTAGTGTGATATGTTGTCCAAGGGATCTCTTGAGGTGAGACACGTGGGCAAAATTATGAATCCTACTATATTCCGGTAATTCCAGTTCTCAGATGCAACTTCACCAACTCTCCTCAAGATCTTGTAAGGGAAATCAAAGCGTTGTTTGAGATTTTAAATTCCACTAATTTTGATGGGGGTTTTCCTATAAGGTTTACAATCTTAGAGGAAGGTCATATCTCCCACTTTAAATGACCTCTGTATGCGGTTTTGATTTATATATATTTTTTGTTGATTCTGAGATTGTTGGAGGTGTTCTTTGAGTGATCTCAATATGTCATAATTATACTTCACTAAGTCACTATCTATTGACACCGGGATATCTATGAATATTGAATAAGTAAAGGTTAATGCATCATAACCATAAAATACAATGGATAGAGACATAGCGATGGACATGTGGTGGGTAGTGTTGTATCATAGTTTCTCAAGTAGCCTTCAACCTAATTATTCACTATTTCTACTTGTCCATCTATTTGTGGATGTTAGCTTGTGGAAAGAATGAGTTTTATCTGGGCCAAATAAAATAATTCTTACAAAAAGGATCTAAACAATCTACTATCTTTATCACTAATGATATTTTTATGTAATCCATTGGCCTAAACACTTCTCTGAATAAGAAATCTACTACCTAATATGCTTTGAAATATGAAGGAATGAAAAAGAAGTGTGCATACATAGTTAGCCCCTCCATAAAGTGATTGAGAACATCCTTCTTTAGGCCCTTCAATGAAAACCTTTCCCTAATTTTCCTATAGGTCTTGTATAATGTTATGTGATTTTCTAACGATGCATCATGAAAAACCCTTAAAATCTTCTCCTTCATTCAGGATTCAAGAACTAGGAAGATTCTATTTGTATAGAGAAGGAGGTCATATGCTACTACAAATAAATCTTGTCTCACATCCCCATCTAAGAGATCAGTAGAAAATGTATATTTAACTTATTCTGCCATAATAGAGATCTTCCAATTAGTAGAACTAGTAGTAGAAATAGAGTAGGCTTCCTAGAAAGAGCATGAGCAAAGTTATGTTCTTTTTTTCCTTTCATGTACAATGTGGTTTAGGAAAGGGCCATGCTATGGGGTCTCAGGACAACTTTGAAATAGAATTGGAAGCATCTCAGAGTGGAGAGAGATTATGAGATCATTATTAATTATACGAAGAAGCAAAGTTACATCTCATGTATGTTGTATACTCTTCTTTTAGAGGCTAAGGAACTAGTGAAAAGATTTTAAGATATCTCTTTTGATCATATTAGAAGAGAAGAAAGGGGAACTCAATAGTAGATTTGGTAGCCAATCAAGGAGTAAATTAGAGGATAACCCATGGTAAGACCCATAAGACCTAGAAGGAAAAGTTTCCAAATAAGACCCTTGGACTTGTTAAGGAGTAAAAAGTGTCCACATGTCTTTTTACCTCCTTGTTTGGCTCCTAGGTCCCTTAATTGCATTATATCTTCAAAACATTTCTCCCGATGCAGAATTGCCCGACACCAAGATGGAATTTGAATGTGGGCCACTTGATTTAGCTTATCCTAGACATAAACAGGACTAAAGGACCTGGGTGGTACTGCCCAAGTCCCTCCCTTTAGGTTGGATCAAATTCAAATTTACTGGTGTGAGCCTTGGGCATAATTTAATAAAAACCACCTGAAATAACATAAAATAAAATATTAAAATTAAATATATATATATATATATATTCTATACATTTAGTTCTCCTCAATTTTTTTCCAGCTTCTTATGTTAAATTGAAGACCAAATTCCTTGTATTAAACTCAATAAACTAACATTGGGGGTGATTTTGTTGAAAAATTATTGCTCAAACCAAGAGCTGATGTTAAAGAGTTACACCTAGTATGTAATATAAGGAACCCTAAAGTCAATAATATCATACAAACGAACACTCATTTTCATTTTTTATTTATGCCTGCAAAAATATCATACATGACGTCCCTCCATTGATGCATTAAATACTGCTCCTTCAATGCGCTGCTCTTTATTTTCTTGACTTTTGTATTCATTTTTTTATCCCTTTTTTTTGCACTCTTATTATTTTTTATTGCTTCTTGTAGAGTAACGATCTTCTTGATATTTTTGTCCAAGAAAGATAAGGGGTTGAGCACCACCAAGGGTTTTCAATGTTTAGTTAGACTTCCCTTTTGCTCAAAAGGAATGGGGAAGGTCTACATGCAAGCTTCTATTAGGTATTTTAGGTTTGAGTACTTACTTTTTTAAAACTCAACATTTTGGTTCACTAAGACTGGGATTAGTATAAAGCTAAGAGCTTGGCTTCAATTTAAACTTATTGGTAAATTTCAAGAGGAATGATTGGCGATAAAGATGATCATAAAGAATCTTAAAGGGTCAACCTATATCTAAGCAACCTTAGACTCCTTTGATAAAAATCAAAAAGAGCATGTCACTCACTAATGCATGGTGGAACAAAATGAAGAATGCAAATTTTGTTTTTTCTTTATTCAAATTTTGTACTTTTTTATAGATTTTTTGGATTTTGACATTTTATGATTTTATGGAGTTTCTAGATACTTAAGTCTTCACCTTCCATTGTGCATAAGAGGTAAGCATCATTTTTTACATCTTCCTTAACTGCGTGTGGACTTATATAATTTGGTCTAAACTTTACTTGGAAGTATTTGCAAGGACACACAAAGACTTGGTATAAAAATGTCTTTGAACTCGGTGAGAAGTTTTGTGCACTCATATATTTCATTGTTTGATATTTTGCCCCTAGCCTTGTCATTTTTTGTTCTTGTAAAGTTTCATCAGTTTTGAAATTTTGTGGGGCAATTTGAATTGATGATGACATTTAATCATCTTCTATTCACATTTTCCATATGTGGGGTTGGTCATATTGCCACACGATTCTCTTTACCTGCATGTGGACTTTACTATTCCATGGATTTCATATTTCACCAACCATATGTATGCCTTGGCTATGGCGACCACCAAGGGTTGCACATCGGCACCCCACCTAGTCGGCACCAAGTTGAAGTAAACAAAGTGAGGCAAAGTTGTGGAAGTTTGGATGCTTAATAATCGTATACCAATGCATCAAGAGATTTGTCCATGTCACCAATATTATATTTTTTATCTTTATTTCCATTTCTTAACACAAACTAACTTCGTGTTGTCATAAATATATACCTTTCAAACAAGAGCAAGCATGCCTTTATGATATAATTCCAATAATTTTTTATTCTAATGTGTAGGAACAAAAAAAAAACAAGAAAAAAACTCATTGGAGGCTCATTTGATAGAAGCAAAGGAAATTGGGGATCACATTCCAAATAAAATTTAAGTTGTTACAAAACATGTTTTCAATTGATTATAAACAAATATGTAAAACAAGCATTTCATATGCATTTCAAAACTATATTTCAAAATTTTAAATTAAATAGCACTTTGGGACATTTGTTTCTTACAATTATTAAAATAATATAACAAATCAAAGTAATACTATAAAAATAATATTCTATACACCAAAAATAAATAAAAAATTAATGCACGTATTTTAAATATTACTTTATAAAATAAAAATAATGTATCTTCTATGCACAAATTGAATTATACTATGTAACATTGTAATTGCATATAATATTCTATTGGCCTAACCCTTGCACCTTCAATTGGTTGAGTCAAACAATTTTCTTATGACAATTATCCATTCAAAGGTGCCCTTAAAATACTATGACATATCTTAGTATAAGTAAAATTATATATAAACCAAATATAAAATTTGACAGTTTGTCCAAAATCTCTCCTTTCATGTGATACATCTTTTTAAAATGTTGATTGTAATTTACAGAAAAAATGCCTTAATAGAACCATACGACCATCAAATTTAAGCCTTGGGCCTAACAATTGCACCTCCTTTGGTTGCAAGTGCTAGTAATACTATTATTGATATATGGTTAGGACTAAGAAGTAGGATTTCATGTACTCTGTCATTTCTTTTTTAAGGGATTACTCCAACTGTGGTGAGTTTCTATTTTAATATTGGAAAAAATATAATTTGAGAGTGCTTCTGGATTCAACTATGTATGTTTTTGTTTCAACGTTTTGAATCATACTCAATGATCCGTCATCAGGAAGAGGAGAGTTGAAGATTAGATGGTAGAATTGAGCTTTATAAAGCAGTTAGAGTAAGAAATGAATGAAAAATGAAGGGCATGAGGTGAGGAGAGAAAAATAAAAATAAAACAAGAGAGGAGAGAGGAGAAAGATATGAGAAAATTAGTGATAAAACCAGGGCATTGGAGCAACCATACAAACACACAAACCAACAAAAGCTAAAATTTTAAAATTACTAATACTAATACAAGTACAAATATATAAATACATACAGAAGCACATGTAAATGCATATAAGAAAATATTTAATTTAAACCTATAAATACATATATCCCCACACCCCAAGTATAATATACTATATTAAAAAGACAAATAAATGGAAAAAATACAAACAACTAAATAAAACAAACCTTTAGTAGGCATGAGTTTTCCACAATCCATGAATTAAGTATAGAGAGTGCTTCTGGATTAAAATGTGTATGCTTTTGCAAAACAAACCTTTGTAAAACAATTAAAGTCAAGACCTAAATATACATAAAATAATAAGGGAAGAGGAAAAAAGGCGCAAACACATTTATATACATGAACAACCAAATGTATAAAATTTGCAAACAAGTGAAAGAAGCAAACAAGAAAACAAAAAGATAAGACCCCTATCTACTGCATTAGGCAAAACCAAACCTATAAAAAGGAGAACGCCACGACTAAGAATGAAAATTTTAATCCGGCATAAACAAAAAATGCCCACACACATATTAACCTAGACATAACAACAAAAATAAATCAGAGGATATATAATACAAATAGAAAAATAAACAAATACACAACAAAAATGTATGTAGATATATGATACACTATTAATTATATTATATGTATAAATATATTGTATAGAAAACCAAAACAAATAAAAATATACAAGTGTAGGTATATATATATAAATTTATGTATGAAGTGTATACAAATACCTATACCTATATATAAATGTAAGTAACGGTGTGTATATATATATGTGTGGAGGTTAGGGTTAGGTTTTGTGCGTGATGAGCGAGTGAAGAAGAGGAAGGAGGTGAGGGTGGCAAAGGGAAGGTTAGGGTTAGGTTTTGATGGCAGAGGGAAAAGCTATCGTTGCAAGCTTGACGTTATACCTATTGCAGGGCCAAACATTTTTACAAGCAGCGGAGTGCGGTGGATATGTCAGTGTTTCGAAAGTGTTACGCCATCATCTGCAACAAACAGAATGGCCGCGAATGTCGTAGCAGAAATGGAGGCTGCAGATCGATGGCGTTACGCTTTTGAAACAGGACATATCCACGGCCCCACGCTGCTCCTATTCCTTCGTTGCCCTTTAATGAGAGCAATGCCTTCAACAAATGACCTTCACACTCATGCGGTGGAATATGTCTCAATCTCAAATTGATGCGTCCAACACTTCAATCTTGTTAAATCAGGTTTTGTTTTGTCAGAAAATTTGCTTAAATTTCTATATTTTAAGACTAGCTGAAAATGTGGTCACTTGCACTAAATTTTCTGACCCTCCATGGAAGGTATGTTGGAAAGGTGGGTTCTTTGCCTTTTTTCGTTTTTGTATATGCATCACACACCCACATTACAACAATGTTCCTATCTAGTATGTTTTACTGTGACTGAATCAGATTTTCAGTTGTTAATATTGATAGCCAACTTGGATGAACCTCTGGAGATCCCTGTGTTGTATGATTGGGTTATGTTGTTGGTCTCTATCACAGGTGATATTTGGATCATGAAAGGTGAAGGTATTCAATTTAGACACCAATGCATGCAACATGTATTAACACAGTGCTTGTTTTGTATGTAGTCCAGGACTGCAGGAATTTTGGTGGACTTCTTAGAGCCATTTTCTGTATATGACAATGTCAGATGGGTGTTATTATCACCGACATTTTATAAATAGCCAATTACGTAATTGTAACTGTTAAAGTTTTAATCATCTAGCACATTCCTACAAAGGTTCAAAAATTTATCCTGGCAAATATTGGTATCATATCAAACATTGTAGTTCTGTCTACTGTTTGCTTTGCAGCTGTGTTTGTGTTTTCTTTTGTTTGTTTTCTGAGACAATGGTTGACACAGTTAGTGGGTTTGTGTTTGAGCCCTAAGTTGGTTGGATCCCTTGCTGGAGAATTTAGCCCCAACCTTTGGACTTGGGTGTCATTGTAAGCACGCGTTAGCATTTGAGCCCTAAGCCTACATATTCAAAATATTAAGTAGATGGCATACCACTCTACGTTCAATTCAGTTCATAAAGAATCTCAACCTACAACTTCAATATGGGTTCTGGCCACGGGAAAGTTTAGGGGCTCTTCATCCCTAAATAGGGATTGTTTTGGTAATCTTTGTCCCAAATCAATAGTCCAATCAGTAAACATTATGTATAAACTTCCTCTAGATTTAAAATTTTAGTAAAAGTTCTTAGCCAATTTGTTGCAAGTTTGCATGGATTCATTGGAATTTTTTAATCATTGTTATCTTATCTATGTAATATATGTTTTGATGATTTTCCAACTAATGAAAATTATGTCTAATATGGGATTTTATATAATCCTCTTTGGATTTAATCCAATTGTAAATTGTACTCAATATTTAGGAACCAGTTATCTTTACAATTGCTTACAATTGTTTCCTTTTGACATTGCTGGTGATTCATCTCATTTGAGTTGCCTTTGTTGACTAGCATAACATTTTTTTGTGTGTGTATTTTGATATAGAAATTTTTGTGGGTATGATAGGTTAGGTTGGAACAAAAGAATGTATGGTGCTAAGCATTTTATCTATTTGCAAGAACTAAAGTGTCTTATCTGAAAATATTCAACATTGTGGTTTGTGCATTTGGATGGATAATCTAGATACTATCTTAGACCTATGTAAATATAGGTCTAAAATGGTAGAAAGGAGAGAAAAAGTCTCCTCGTGAGATTTTGAAGCAATAATGAAAAAGTCTAAAAATATGAGAAATAATGAATTGTATCATTGGCTTTCATTTTATTCACCAAATGAAAATCTTACAAATTACAAACAAGAAAAGGTTTAATAAAAGATACACTTGCAAATTATAGGGTATTTTCTATGCTACAGCACGCACAATCCAATCCAAAAGCATAAAGAAATCTTGCTTCACCAAAACTAAAGAAATATGTCAGCCTTGGCAATTCAGATAAAGACAAGAGGAATGAAAGAGCCTCTAAAGTGAAGTGAAATGAAGCAACCATTGCCTTGAAGTTGTCATAGAACTTAGTTTTTACATTTTATTGCTTCACAATTTCCCGAGGAGACTTTTTCTCTCCTTTCTATCATTTTAGACCTATATTTACATGGGTCTAAGATAGTGTCTAGATTATCAATGCAAATGCACAAACCACAATGTTGAATATTTTCAGATAAGACACTCTAGTTCTTGCAAATAGATAAAATGCTTATCACCATACATTCTTGTGTTCCAACCTAACCTATTATACCTACAAAAATCTCTATATCAAAAAACACACAAAAAAAAAATGTTATGCTAGTCAACAAAGGCAACTCAAGTGAGATGAATCACGAGCAATATTAAAGGGAAACAATTGTAAGCAATTGTAAAGGTGACTGGTTCCTAAATATTGAGTACAATTTACACTTGGATTGAATCCAAAGGGGATTATATAAAATCAAATATTAGACATAATTTTCATTAGTTGGAAAATCATCAAAACATGTATTACATAGATAATGTAACAATGATTAAAAAAAATCCAATCAATCCATGCGAGCTTCAACAAATTGGCTCAAAACTTTTACTGAAATTTTAAATTTAAAGGAAGTTTATACATAATGTTTACTGATTGGACTATTGATTTGGGACAAAGATTACCAAAACAATCCCTATTTAGGGATGAAGAGACCCTAAACTTTCCCGTGGCCAGAACCCATATTGGAGTTGTAGGTTAAGATTCTTTAAGAACTGAATTGAGCATAGAGTGGTATGCCATCTACTTAATATTTTGAAAATGTAGGCTTAGGGCTCAAATGCTAACCCATGCTTAATATTTTTGTTGTGTATTTGTTTATTTTTCTGTTTGTTGTTTTCTTTTCTTTTTGTAGGGTGCACTCCTCTCACACACATATGTATATCTATATATATTTATGTATTGGTTCTTTATAGACTTAATACTTATATTAATAAATACTAGTATAGGTGTGTATTTTTAGTTTCTGCCAAAGAAACTATAGGCAAGGCCTGTTCCTAACTAGGTATTAATAATTCTTGAGAACTAAATATATTTTTCTATTTAAAAAATATTTACCTATTACTATTGTATAGATGCAAATATTTTAACAAAACATATTTGAAAATTTATTTTTATTCAATTTAATTGGCAGAAAACTTTCACCGGATAAGGGCAATTATTGCGGATCATCAACGTTTAAATTATAAAGTTTTGTATGAATACTGGAAATAATTTCATGCATTGCTTTCATTTTCTCAAAAATTGTGCAAATATAACATATGCATTAAACTCCTTAGGCAACCATTCTTCATATTTTTTTATTTTTTTATGTTCTTGATACCCAAACATTGCAGAATCTAAGGCCATGACTATTTTCAAATGAATTTGTTTTGTTTATAGGCTGCTATTCCACTTGAAGTTGTGCAAATATTGTTGGCAAAAAAGTCAGCGTCCCCCTTCGGGATTCGTGACATGGCTTAACCGCCTCCCGTTGGTCTTTATCTGGGATGGTAGTGGTTTCCTAAGAGGTGCGCCTTTTGGGAGAAACGGCTAGCTCAACTCCCTACAAGTGGTATTAGAGCTGGGTCACGAGTTCGAATCCCCTCGGGTAACGCTAAGGGGGGGATTGTTGGCAAAATAGTCAGCATCCCTTCAAGATTCGTGACATGGCTTAACTACCTCCCGCTAAGAGGTGTGCCTTTTGGCTTAACCGCCTCCCGTTGGTCTTTATCTGGGATGGTAGCGGTTTCCTGAGAGGTGTGCCTTTTGGGAGAAATGGCCAGCTCAACTCCCTACAAACGTTCCCAGCTCAACTCCCTACAAACGTTCCCTAACATTCATCAGAAATGATGCAAGCTAGAAGGGGCTCTAACTTGTTTTTAATGCAATAAAGTTAGGTCTAAAATGAAAAAACCCATGGAGCTTGACCAAATAAGAGGAAAAAAGTATGCTCATATCTGTCATTATGTTATCTACCATCTTTTCAGATAATGCATTTAGGGCATTTGTTTATCAGGCTTCATGCCTATAATACTTATTTTTTCTTCTATTTTACTTAATGGAATTCTAATTCTAGCTATTCTTCCATGCATAGAAGGATTTTCCTTTCATGTTTCCTTTAGATTCTAATGGGATGAGAATATTATTTTTTGGCCTCTGCCTATGTTTCTACCAAACTTTGTATGTATCATATTGTTTTCTGGAAACACATTTCTTATTGGTGTTTATTCCATTTCTAAAGTTTTTTCTGGATGTTTTCTCTATCTCTGAGATGAGCTAAAAGGAACTATTACCATTAACAAAACTGATAATATACACATCATTTTGTTTTATGGATATCTTTATATTTTTTTAATTTTCTCCGACACTCAATAGTAATTCAAGTTGGCTTTTTGCTATTCTTGTTGAATGCAAAAATCTAGTAAGCCAAGCTAGCAACTCTATTTGCAGAAATGGTCTATATTTTGAAGCTATTTTATCATTCTACTATTTCTTTTAGAGACATTTTTAAAAAGATCATGAAATTTCTATTAGTTAAATCTAAGCCAACTATTTTTTGACGTTTATTTAAAAATTTACCCTAACGTAACTATTGTTAATATGTCCATAAAATGTACAAACTTTTAAAATTTATTTAAAATCAGGTTTTTCTTTTACCCTAACCTATAATGCACAATCTAAATAGCTAATATTTTCACATTTACTTTAAACTTATGTTTTACCCTAACTGTAATGCACAAACTGAATAGCTAATTTATTCAAATTTCTTTTCGAGTTACAGCTTTAAACCTAATAACATAAATATGGTTGAATTATGAATAAAATGCAAAATTGAAACCACTATCTATTTCACATTTACTTTAAAATTTTACCCTAAGGTCCATATTTCTAAATTGCCAATAAAATGAACAAATTGTAGAGATGATATTTTAACATTTACCTTTAAATTTTTGTTCTAAATTTTTATCTTCCAAGTAAATATTATTAAATTATCGATAAAATGCAAAATATAAACCACTATGTATTTCTCATTTACTTTAAAATTTTACCTTACTATAAATATTCCCAGATTTTCATCAATAAAATTTTACCCAAATATAAATATTTCAAAAATTTCAATAAAATACACAAACTAAATAGATAATCTTTTCACATTTACATTTAATTATAATTTTAATCCCAAAAAATAAATTTAATTAAATTATTAACAAAATGCAGAACCTAAACCACTATTTTTTTAATTATCTATAAAATGTACAACCTGAACATCTGATCTTTAAGCTTTACTTTAAAATTACAGTTTTAACCCTAACATAAAAAAATGTTGAAATTTTTTTCATATTTTCTTTTTCATCTTACCCTAACACAAATATTGTTAAATTAACCATAAAATGCACAATCTAAACATATTTATTTAAAAATTTACAAAACTGCAATTTGAGTCATTTTGTAAAAATTATGGTATTAAGGTGCAAAGAACAGTTCCTTATACTCTTCAACAAAATGGGACGGATGAACAAATGAATAGAACTCTTTTAGAAATGGGGTTTGGTTGTTTCTTGTGCTGCATATATTGTGAATAGAATTCCCACTAAAGCCCTCCCATATATCACCCCTGAAGAAGCTTGGAGTGGTAGAAAGCCCCACATTAGGTATTTTAAAGTATTTGGATGCATTGCTTGGGCACACGTTCCTGATGAAAAGAGGAAAAAGTTAGAACGAAAGAGTCATAAGTGTTTGTTTGTGGGTTATAGTGAAGAATCAAAGGCTTATAGGTTATATGATTTGACAACAAGAAAGGTCTTTGTTAGTAGAGATGTAAAGTTTGATGAGCTTTCACAACTTATTCCCACTTCCTCTCACTCTACAATAGCAAATGTTTCTAATTTTTCAGATATTTTAGAAAGAAATGAAGCCAATATTGATGAGGATGAAGTGAGCACTACTAATGATGATAATACTATTGAAAATGAAACTACTAATGCTTCTAATCAGCCATTTTTTGCAGGTAGTGATGATGAAGAAGGTGACATTTCAGCTAGACAAAAGATAAGGAGTGTTGAAGAAATATATAGACAAGGCTCAAAGATCCAAGGAGGGAATGGTAGTGCTCTCATGGCCAAAGTATTACAAGTAAATGACCCAATCTCATATGAGCAAGCTAGATGAAAGAAAGAATGGGAGAAATCCATAAAAGAGGAATATGATGCATTGATAGAGAATAACACTTGGGAACTTGTACCCCGTCCCCAAGGTAAGAATGTTATTGGTTGCAAATGGGTTTACAAAACAAAATTTAAATCAGATGGTGCTATAGAAAAATTCAAGGCTAGATTGGTTGCTAAGGGTATCAATCAAAAAGAGGGTGTTGATTATGAAGAAACATTTTCTCCTGTCATTGAAGTGAATATAGTTAGAATTATTCTTTCTTTGGCTACAATTCTTGGGTGACATATTCATCAAATGGATGTCAAAAAAACTTTCTTAAATGGAGATTTATATGAAGAAATATATATGGATCAACCACCAGGTTTTGTAGATCAGCAACATCCTAATCTTGTTTGCAGATTATAGAAGTCACTTAATAGTCTTAAACAAGCGCCACGAGCATGGAACAAGAAGATTGACAGGTATTTTCAGCTTCATGTATTTAAGAGATGTAAGTCAGATCCAAATCTTTATGTGAAAAAAGTTCAAGATGATATTCTTCTTGTTGCAATTTATGTAGATGATTTACTCATTGCTGGACCGAATATTGCATTAATCAATGATTTAAAAATAGATCTTAAGAGGACATTTCATATGAGTGATTTGGGTGAACTAAACTATTTTCTTGGATTACAAGTTTGTAGATTACATGATGGATTGTTCATCTCACAAACAAAAATATGCTTTGGACCTTTTAGAAAAGTTTAACATGCTTGAATGCAAGCCAGCATCTACCTCATTTCAATTTGGAGTCAAGCTTACTGAAGAATGTACTTCCAAGAGTGTAGATGCCACTTTATATAGACAGCTTGTTGGTAGCTTGGTTTATGTAACTCATACTAGACCAGATATTTATTTTGCAGTCAATCTAGTATCTAGATTTATGCAAGCACCTAAACAAAGTCATTGGTTGGCTGCTAAGAGAATTTTACGATACATCCATGGAACCATACACTTTGGAATCTACTATGGCTATAAGTTTTCAATTTCTTTGGTTGGATTTACCAACTCAGTTTGGGGTGGTGATATAGATGATCAAGAGAGAGTGGATTGTTCCTTACAACCCATAGTAGAATGGGGTTGCTGAGAGGGAGAATTATTCTCTATCGGAGGTAGCAAGGGCTATGTTGTATGACCAAGATATGCCACGTTACTTATGGGCAGAGGCATGCAGTACAGCAGTATACATACAGAACAGGGTTCCACATAAGGTATTAGGCAAGATGACACCAGAGGAGGCATTCTCAAGGAAAAAGCCAGATGTCAGTCACTTCAGGATATTTGGGAGTTTGGCATTTTGTCACATTTCAGGGCCTACACATTCCAAGTTAGATCAGATTGCAGAGAGAGGGTACTTTGTGGGGTATAGTGAGACCTCAAAGGCATATCAAATATTTATTCCAGGGACCAGGAGGATTATAGTTAGGCGTGATGTCAAATTCATGGAGGACAAGCCATTTAGGAGGTCCAGAGATTTGCCAGCAGATGATTAGAATGAGCAGCCAAAAGAAGCTCCAAGGATTGTTCAACCAAAACAGGGGCAGCGAAGCACCAGTACATTTACTAGTACAAGCACAGGCTCAGGTGTTAAGAGTTCGTAGAGTATGGAGCAACAGATACAACAAATCCAAGAGATGCATCAAGAAGATATGGAGTTTGATATTTCATCCTCTATAGTTGACAGGAGGAACCGTGAGGTTTAATAGACACATAGGGATACTCAGGAGTTTGTGGGAGCTCCTAGGATGAGTAGTAGACAGAAGAAACAACCAGCCAGGTATAATGACTGTGGCATTGGTTAGTCAGTTGGTAGATAACGAGCCTTCCAGCTATCAGGAGACTATACAGTAACAGGTGTGGCAAGATGTGATGGTTGAGGAATATACCTCAATAGAGCAGAACGATGTGTGGGAGGTTGTACCTAGACCGACAGATAGGGCAGTGGTTGGATCACATTAGATCTATAAGATTAAGCACGGTGTAGATGGTAGCATCAAGAAATACAAGACAAGGTTCGTGGCCAAGGGGTTCTCTCAGAAGGAGGGAATAGACTATGAGAAGACATTCACTCCAGTGGCCAAGTATACTTCTATACGAGCCTTAATCTCACTTGCAGCACATATTGGATGGCAGATCCATCAAATGGATGTCAAGACGGCATTTCTTAATGGTGACTTGGTAGAGGAGGTATACATAGAACAACCAGAGGGCTTTGTATCACACAGCAGTGAAACCCATGTGTGTAGATTGAAGAGAGCTTTGTATGGACTCAAGCAGGCTCCCAGGGCGTGGTATGAGCACATTGATAGATACTGCATTGAAATCTTGAAGAGGTTTGAGATGTAGGATTGCAGAGCCATGTCTACACCTATGATCACAAATTGGAAGAAAGTAGACTCATCCAAGGAAAAGGATGTAGACCCCACCTTATACAGGAAGTTGATTGGATCTCTCATGTATTTGGTCAACACTAGGCCAGATATATCCTTTGCAATAAACTCTCTTAGTCAGTTTATGGTTGAGCTGAAGAGAGTGCATTGGACAGCGGTAAAGCATGTGTTGCAGTATTTGTGTGGTAAAATTAAGTATGGGATCAGATATGCTCGAGGTGATGGTATTAGATTGATAGGCGATACTGATGCAGATTGGGCAAGTAGTACAGTGGATAGGAAAAGCACTTCAGGGTGCTGCTTTAATTTGGGATCAGGAGTTGTCTCTTGGTACAGCAGGAAGCAAAATTTTCTGGCTCTAAGTTCTGTAGAAGCAGAATACATAGCAGCTAGCATGGCAACATGTGAGGCTATATGGCTTCAGAAGTTGTTGGTAGCCTTGTTTGGTCAGAGGGTTGAGACTATGGTGATACACTGTGACAATCAAAGTTGCATCAGATTATTTGAGAATCCAGTGTTTCATGATAGGTCTAAGCATATAGACATTAGGTATCATTTCATCAAGGATTGTGTACAGTGGAGGATTGTTCAACTATAGTATATACCTACAGATTAGCAGTTAGCAGACATTTTGACAAAGGCATTAGGGAAGACGAAATTCATCTTCTTCAGAGATAAGTTGGGTGTTATGCAGAACACCTTCCTCGCTAAGAGGGAGTGTTAATTTTAAAGTAGCTCAGACAGGTGTTCTAGTCTCAAGTGGTGATTACAAGGCTAGAAACACAACTGGAATTTAATTATCTCCATACCTAGAAAATTGATTTCTCTAGAGACTTCTAGACATTAGGGTTTGTTAGAGTCTAATTAATCTTAGCCATTGATTGAGATTAAATCATGGCCATTGGTTTTCAATGAGAAGATTATAAAAGAGGATCAATGGGCATTTGGAGAGCACAGATCTGAAAAACATTTAAAGTGATAGCAAATAAATAAATTTGCAATAATAGAAAATAGATTTGCAGTGAGAGCAAGGGCGCAGTGATAGCGTTGGTGACAGCAACAGTGGAATTTTTGCAGGAGAAATTGGGAGAAGAATTTTAAGAGGAGAATATTGCCAGAGCTCTGCCAGTAAGAGGCAAGCAGTTTATGTATCTCTTGATTTATTGAAAATTAATAAAATTCCTCATCTCCAGTACTGGTTTTCCCTTCGAGGTTTTTCCAGGGACAATTTGTCCAAAATATTGTGTTCATTATTTTACATATTTTATTTTTCTATCTCCATGATTATTTGTGAAGTTGCAGCTGTATTATTTTTCAATATTTGCTCTGAATTAATTTTTGGAGGTCAAATAATCTATATAAGATAGGAGATTAATCATCAATAGCTACAATAGAATTTTCACAGAATTGTCCATAGAAATACGAGATTTGAATGACAATTTTTATATTTGCGTTTACTTTTTAGTAAAGTTGTGCCCCTAACATGTAATTTGGATTTGTTTCAGGAGGAGCCGACATGGCTTTGTGATAGCCCTCGCAAGGTGAATTCAACAGTTGTATGAGGCACATTGGGATGGGAACTCCCGTAGAAGATCCAGTCCTTGCAAATCCTCCTGCACTGTTTTTTATTGTTTGATTCTAGAATATATTTTAATAATACATTCTCATTTTACACTTGATTGCGTGGTCTATAAAATAATTTATAATGCATATATTCAAACTAAGATTACCCTATGCAGTGCCTATGGTTATGGCAGAAATCTAACATTAAATGTAGAATCCAAGTTTTTCAATTTTTAGTATTCAATGCAAATATTACAACACTGTCAACTCTAACTTAAACCCAAAAATTAACAAATTTCAAGATTATTATAAAGTTATTATATTATCAACATTGTTGCTAAAACTAAGCAAACACAACAAATTAAAACACAACTATTCATGAACATTTTGCAGAAACTTCGCTACTTTGCAGCTCTTGTTATTAGATTTGTTTTATTTTTGTGTTAAATAGTACTTATAATTTAATTGATATTATATTATATCAATATTGTAAGTTTGTGATATTGTATTATATATCCACATATACATTTTTGTTGTGTAATTGATTATTTTTGTGTTTGTTGTTTTCTTTTTCTTTTGTAGGGGGCACTCCTCATATATATATATATATGCTTACTTATATTAATACATATTAGTATAGGTGTGTGTATTTTTAGATTTGTTTTGTTTTATGTGTTGTATATGTATGTACTTATAATAATATAATTGATAATGTATTATATATCATTTGATTTATTTTTGTTGTTATATCTAGGTTTATATGTGTGGGGGCATTTTTTGTCTACACCCGATTAAAATTTTTGTTCTTATTTCATGGGGTTCTCCTTTTTATAGGTTTGGTTTTACCTAATGCAATAGATAGGGGTTGTATCTTTTTGTTGAAGCCAATCAAAATATATATTGCCCACCCTGGCTGCTAGTATAGTTGTTGTCTGTCGCTCACTGTACTGCCTTTTGGTATGTATCACCCCTTCCCTCGGAACTCTAGATTCCAAAGATCCACCGGATAAGAAACTCCATTCTACACTACTGCTGAGTCGTCGAACTCCTCCCCCAAATCCGGTTGTGGATTGCATCAGGGAAATTCTACCTGAGCTAGGCAGATAGATAGACTCCTTTCACGCTGCTAAGAAAGAGCAGGGAACAAAATTATTAGACCCATATATAGTAGTAGGGTAGCACTCCAGGTACTTAAAGTCCACCCACTACCAACCAACATACATCATCTGGCTGGGTCTTGCCGGTATCAACAACTAGATCGATCCCATGGAAACGGGAACAGCAACTCGCTATGGTTCTTGGTCCAAATAATGTCTGCCCCTATTCATCCATATCCATACACGGTTGCGCGTGACAAGATGGGAACACAGTCCTAGACTGCAGTGAATAGATCAGATCGAGAGGTCATTCTGTCCCTTGTCCCCAATGGGAAGAAGATGGGTAATCCGTTTACAATGTTACTCTGATCTGACCCAGCTGACAAGCAATCCCAATCCGCTTTCAGCAAAGGAAGGAGACAGCACTTTGTTTGCTTCTCCACCAAGCACGGGAGTCTGGGGATCGCTGTAGGTTGGTGGCCACCCGAGGAAACTCTAATTCGATCCGCTGGCTGGGAGGCACCTACCTCATCCCGATCGCAAGGATATAGCATTTTGGATGTAATGCAAGCTAGATAAATATATTTCTGAGTTATCTAACTCTGTTTTGCCCTGTTTTCTCTTAGTCTATTATTGTTGTTCTATTTTTTCTTGTCTTGGGGCTATTTTTTACATGGAAATCTAGAATTTCTTTATTGCTAGAAGAAAATGGTATCAAGGAATATGTGACCACTGTTGTACCTGTACCTACAGATTCAACACAGCTCTTAACATATAAGAAGGAAGATGCCAAGGCGAGGAGGCTGATTCTTAATGGTGTTAAGGATCATATTGTTTCACATAGTGCAGAGTTATATACAGCAAAGACAATGTAGGATGCCATTCTGAATCTATACCAGAATGCTACCATTAACCGGAAGCTGATTCTTAGAGAAAAGTTGAGGAATACCCGGATGAACAAGGGAGAAGACATTACAAGTTACCTCACCAGGCTTAGACTTGTTAAGGATGAGTTGGCAGCTGTTGGAGATAAACCAAATGATGACAAGCTAGTACGAATAGCCCTAAATGGGTTTACTAAGTAGTGGGATGTCTTTGTTCAAGTTATTAATGGATGAGACACCTTATCGAGTTGGGATCGACTATGGAGTGACTTCACTCAGGAGGAGCTTAGACTAAGTCTTGTGAGTGGAACCAGTAGTAATAGTTAGAAAAGTGAGGTGGAACAGGAAAATGTTACCCTAGCAGGAAAAGGGAAAGCAAAGAAGGGGTCTGGCAAAGGATCAAATCCAAAAAGTGAGAAGAAGAAGGACTTGTCTAAGATCAAATGCTATGGCTGTCACGAGTTCGGCCACTATGTCAGTGATTGCCCACAAAGGAAGAAAAATGAAAAGAAAGGCAAGAAGCAGATGGCTGCTTCAACAAATGTAGATGAGCTTTCTAGTAGAATGGAGGATGAGTTTGCACTCATAGCTTGCCTAACTAGCTTAACCTCATAGGGTGTTTGGTATATAGACAATGGGGCATCATTTCATATGACAAGAGCTTGGGAGTACTTCTCTAGCTACAAAGAGGACATCAAATTCCAGATTCAGATGGGGAATAAGTCCAAGTGCAATCCAGTTGGGAGAGGGACTGTTCTATTTCAGAGGGAGAATGGCAAGCCTATTTCCATTCATGATGTGTTGCATGTGCCAGGCTTGGGCATGAATCTAATTTCTATATCTGTCCTTCAGGATAAAGGCTACAATGTACTCTTTAGAGGGGCACATGTGTTAATCAAGCATAAGGATTGGAAATCACCCATAGCTATTGGAGTTAGGAGTGGCCGACTTTATAGGTCGCAATTTGATACTCCTAAGGCACTAGTGAGTAGCAGTAATCCTAGAGATCAAGGAGAGCTATGGCATAGGAGGATGGGCCATATACATCATAGAGCACTTAAATTGCTTCGTGAGATAATGACAAGTGTTCCAGAGGTGAGCACATAGCATGATGATTTATGTAAAGGATGTGTGTTGGGGAAGTTTGCGAAAGTAGCTTTTCCAAGGAGTGACACTAGATCTAAGGGGGTTCTTTATCTAGTACATTTAGATATATGTGGACCAATGTCAACAAAGTCTCTCAGAGGATACGAGTACTTTGTTACTTTTATTGATGATTTCTCCAGGAAGACCTAGATATACTTCTTGAACACCAAGGATGAGGTCTTTAGTGACTTCCAGGAGTTCAAATCTCTTGTGGAGAATTCGAGAGGTAGGAAGGTAAAGTTTCTTCGGTCAGACAATGGAGGTGAGTACAAAGGGAAAGAGTTCCAGGTTTTTTGTATAAGGGAAGGAATCAAGAGAGAGTGGACCATTCCTTACAACCCGCAATAGAATGGGGTTGCTAAGAGGAAGAATCATTCTATATCAGAGGCAGCAAGGGCTATGTTGTATAACCAAGATATGCCACGTTACTTATGGGCAGAGGCATGCAGTACAGTAGTATACATACAAAACAGGGTTCCACATAAGGTATTGGGCAAGATGACACCAGAGGAGGCATTCTCAGGGAAGAAGCCAGATGTCAATCACTTCAGGATATTTGGGAGTTTGGCATTTTGTCACATTCTAGAACCTACATGTTCCAAGTTAGATCAGACTGCAGAGAGAGGGTACTTTGTGGGGTACAGTGAGACCTCAAAGGCATATCAGATATTTATTCTAGGGACCAGGAGGATTATAGTTAAGCGTGATGTGAAATTCATGGAGGACAAGGCATATAGGAGGTCCAAAGATTTGCCAACAGATGATCAGAATGAGCAACCAACAGAAGCTCCAAGGATTGTTCAACCAGAACAGGGGTAGCGAAGCACAAGTACAGTTACTAGTACAAGCACAGGCTCAGGTGCTAAGAGTTCATAGAGTATGGAGCAACAGATACAACAAATCCAAGAGATGCATCAAGAAGATATGGAGTTTGATATTTCATCCTCTATAGTTGACAGGAGGAACCGTGAGGTTCAACAGACACATAGGGATACTCAGGAGTTTGTGGGAGCTCCTAGGACAAGTAGTAGATAGCAGAAACAATTAGCCAGGTATAATGACTATGTGGCATTGGTTAGTCGGTTGGTAGATAGCGAGCCTTCTAGCTATCAGGAGGCTACACAGCAATAGGTGTGGCAAGATGCGATAGTTGAGGAATATACCTCAATAGTGCAGAACAATGTGTGGGAGGTTGTGCCTAGACCGACAGATAGGGTAGTGGTTGGATCATGCTGGATCTATAAGATTAAGCATGGTGCAGATGGTAGCATCAAGAAATACAAGGCAAGGTTCGTGGCCAAGGGGTTCTCTCAGAAGGAGGGACTAGACTATGAGGAGACATTTGCTCCAATGGCTAGGTATACTTCTATACGAGTCATAATCTCACTTGCAGTACATATGGGATGGAGATCCATCAAATGGATGTCAAGATGGCATTTCTTAATGGTGAATTGGTAGAGAAGGTATACATAGAACAACCAGAGGGCTTTGTAGCACACAGCAGTGAAACCCACGTGTGTAGATTGAAGAGACCTTTGTATGGACTCAAGCAGGCTCCTAGGGTGTGGTATGAGCGCATTGATAGATACTTGCAAAGGAATAGGCTTTGTGAAGAGTGAGGCGGATGCTAACCTCTACTACTTGGTGGTTGGGGGTGAAGTTCTCATTCTTGTTCTATATGTGGATGACTTATTTTTAACAGGTTCACTAGGGCTCATAGAGGAGTGCAAGAGGGACCTTGCAGTAGAGTTCAACATGAAGGATTTGGGGGTTATGCACTACTTTATGGGCATGGAAGTGTGGCAGATAGATGGAGATATTTTCCTTAGACAAGGGGAATACTGCATTGAAATCTTGAAGAGGTTTGAGATGCAGGATTGCAGAGCCATGTCTACACCTATGATCACGAATTGGAAGAAGGTAGACTCATCAAAGGAAATGGATGTAGACCCCACCTTATACAGGAAGTTGATTGGATTTCTCACGTATTTGTTCAACACTAGGCTAGATATATCCTTTGTAGTAAACTCTCTTAGTCAATTCATGGTTGAGTCGAAGAGAGTGCATTGGACAGTGGTAAAGCATGTGTTGTGGTATTTGCATGGTACAATCAAGTATGGGATCAGATATGCTCAAGGTGATGGTATCAGATTGATAGGCTATACTGATGTAGATTAGGCAAGTAGTACAGTGGATAGGAAAAGCACTTCAGTGTGCTGCTTTAGTTTGGGATCAGGAGTTGTCTCTTGGTATAGCAGGAAGAAAAAGTTTGTGGCTCTAAGTTCTGCAGAAGCAGAATACATAGCAGCTAGCATGGCAACATGTGAGGCTATATGGCTTCAGAAGTTGCTGGTAGCCTTGTTTGGTCAAAGGGTTGAGACTACGGTGATACACTGTGACAATCAAAGTTGCATCAGATTATCTGAGAATCTAGTGTTTCACGATAGGTCTAAGCATATAGACATCATGTATCATTTCATCAGGGATTGTGTACAGTGGAGGATTGTTCAACTACAGTAGATACCTATAGATCAGCAAGTAGCAAACATTTTGACAAAGGCATTGGGGAAGGTGAAATTCATCTTCTTCAGAGATAAGTTGGGTGTTATGCAGAACACCTTCCTTGCTAAGAGGGAGTGTTAATTTTAAAGTAGCTCAAATAGGTGTTCTAGTCTTGGGTGGTGATTATAAGGCTAGAAACACAACTGGAATAATTATCTCCATACCTAGAAAATTGATTTCTCGAGAGACTTCTAGACATTAGGGTTTGTTAGAGTCTAATTAATCTTAGCCATTGATTGAGATTAAATCATGGCCATTGGTTTTCAACGAGAAGATTATAAAAGAGGATCAATGGGCATTTAGAGAGCACAAATCTGAAAAACATTTGCAGCGATAGCAAATAAATAAATTTGTAGTAATAGCAAATAGATTTGCAGTGAGAGCAAGGATGCAGTGATAGTGTTGGAGATAGCAGCAGTAGAATTTCTGCAGGAGAAATTGGGAGAAGAATTTCCAAAGGAGAATATTGCCAGAGCTCTGCCAGTAAGAGACAAGCATTTTATGTATCTCTTGATTTGTTGAAAATTAATAAAATTCCTCATTTGCAGTATTGGTTTTCTCTTTGGGGTTTTTCCAAGGACAATTTGTCCAAAATATTGTGTTCATTATTTTGCATATTTTGTTTTTCTATCTCCGTGATTATTTGTGAAGTTACAGCTGTATTATTTTTCAATATTTGTTGTGAATTAATTTTCGGTAGTCAAATAATCTATATAAGATAGGAGATTAATAATCAATAGCTGTAATAGAATTTTCATAGAATTGTCCACAGAAATACGAGATTTGAATGACAATTTTTATATTCACGTTTACTTTTTAGTAAAGTTGTGCCCCTAACCTGTAATTTGGATTTGTTTCAGAAGGAGCTAACATGTCTTTGTGACAGACCTTGAAAGGAGGATTCGACAGCTGTATGAGGCACATTGGGATGGGAACTCCCGTAGAAGATCTAGTCCTTGCAAATCCTCCTAGACTATTTTTTATTGTTTGATTCTAGAATATATTTTAATAATACATTCTCGTTTTACACTTGATTGCGTGGTCTATGAAAGAATTTATAATGCATATATTAAAACTGAGATTACCCTATGCAGTGCCTATGGCTATGGCAGAAATCTAACATTAAATGTAGAATCCAAGTTTTTCAATTTTCAGTATTCAATGCAAATATTACAACAGTGTCAACTCTAACTTAAACCCAATAATTAACAAATTTCAAGATTATTATAAAGTTATTATAAATTTCAAGATTATTATAAAGTTATTATATTATCAATATTGTTGCTAAAACTAAGCAAACACAACTATTCATGAACATTTTAAAAGAAACTTCGCTACTTTGCAGCTCTTGTTATTAGATTTGTTTTGTTTTTGTGTTATATAGTACTTATAATTTAATTGATATTATATTATATCAATATTGTAAGTTTGTGATATTGTATTATATATCCACATATACATTTTTGTTGTGTAATTGATTTTTTTGTGTTTGTTGTTTTCTTTTTCTTTTGTAGGGGGGCACTCCTCATATATATATATATATATATATATATATATATATATATATATATATATATATATATATATATATATATATATATGCTTTGGTACATGTATAGACTTAATACTTATATTAATACATATTAGTATAGGTGTGTATTTTTAGATTTGTTTTGTTTTATGTGTTGTATATGTATGTACTTATAATAATATAATTGATATTGTATTATATATCATTTGATTTATTTTTGTTGTTATATCTAGGTTTATATGTGTGGGGGCATTTTTTGTCTACGCCTGATTAAAATTTTCATTCTTAGTTCGTGGGGTTCTCCTTTTTATACGTTTGGTTTTACCTAATGCAATAGATAGGGGTCTTATCTTTTTGTTGAAGCCAATCAAAATATATATTGCCACCTCAACTGCTAGTATAGTTGTTGTCCGTCGCTCACTGTACTGCCTTTTGGTATGTATCACCCCCTTCCCCCGAAACTCTAGATTCCAAAGATACACCAGACAAGAAACTCCATTCCACACTGCTACTGAGTCGTCGGACTCCTCCCCCAAATCCAGTTGTGGATTGCATCGGGGAAATTCCACCTGAGCTAGGCAGATAGATAGACTCCTTTCCCGCTGTTGAGAAAGAGTAGGGAATAAAATGATTAAACCCATATATAGCAGTAGGGCAGCGCTCCGGGTACTTAAAATCCTCCCACTACCAACCAGCATACATCATCTGGCTAGGTCTTGCCGGTATCAACAATTGGATCGATTCCCATGGAAATAGGAACAGCAACTCGCTATGGCTCTTGGCCAAGATAATGTCTGCCCCTATTCATCCATATCCATATGCAGCTGCACGCGACAAGACGGGAACATAGTCCTGGGCTGCAATGAATAGATCGGATCGAGAGGTCATTCCGTCCCTTGTCCCCAATGGGAAGAAGATGGCTATTCCGTTTACAATGTTGCTCTGATCTGACCCAGCTGGCGAGCAATCCCAATCTGCTTTCAGCAAAGGAAGGAGGTAGCACTTTGTTTACTTCTCCACCAAGCACAGGAGTTTGGGGATCGCTGTAGGTTGGTGGCCACCCAAGGAAACTCTGATTCAATCCGTCAGCTGGGAGGCACCTACCTCATCCCGATCGCAAGGAGAGGTTCACCATGATGTTTCTGGGTAAGGAACGGAGACAGCGCCTGGGCAAGGCATTCATGCGCTCAACCTCTCCGCTGTGAGATTGAGGCCTATCTACAGTATGGGAGATTGAGGGCTTCCTTGATTTCTTAAAGTTAATCAAGTTCTCCGACTGGCTGAGTACCCCCAGGGCCCTCTCCCTATCGCCCTATCTATAGCTATTATAGAGAGGTGGGGGGTGCCCCCTACTATGGATAGGGTGGATAGTTGCCCGCACCCCCTACTATGGATAGGCCGCCTCTGCCTCTACCTCTAAAGAACTAGGGTAGGGGTAGGGGGTGGGGGGTCAAGTGATGAGAATTGGATCGTTCCGTCGAGAATTGGCTCCATATGCCCAACTCTTTGTGCCTTCCTATCTCCATACTTTTGCATCTCTTCATCTTATTGGATTTGCAATAGACTCATGTGATAGACTCTCATCATTAGAGAAGTCAATCCAGAATCCATATTCCGCTTCGTTTCGCATCCTATGTAGAGTAGATCGTTTAGCACCTACGGCACGAACCAATTTTTTACCCATCGACCCTAGTATCATAGGCAACCGAATGGTCGTTCCCTAATTACTAGACCAACCTGCTATGATAATTCCATAAACACCTAGTGAGGATATTATAGATGGATGAAGTATACCTATGTCCAGATCTAATGATACCATACCATGATCAAAAGGTACAATGGCCCGGGCAACCGAACTGGGCATAGATGTCACCACTGGAGCCAGTCTAGAGAGAGAGAAATTGGCACTACTTGGTGGAATAGGTTCTTTTATAGCTGATTTCAAACCATCTTCTAGAGGTTGTAACAATCCGAATGATCCAACTACATTGGGACCCTTTCGACGTTGCACGAAAGCCATTACTTTACGTTCGGCTGACACTGAGAAGGCTACTCCTAGTGGAAGTGGTATGATCATTCCAGGTATTTTTGCTAGAATAGCAATGTACGTTTCTGATTTCCTATTCACTAAGGGGTGATCATGTATGAAACAATGTCAATCCAAAGAATGGGACCTATTCTTGAGGGGAAAGGTGATTTCTAAAAGTCAGCCCACCCCCCACTGCTATAGATGCGGGTGGGCTATAGTTGGCTTAGCCAAATTATTTCAGCTCCTTGAAGCCAAGCTGACCACTATGGATAGGGCATCGATCCCTCTCCTCCCTCCCACCTGTGTTAAGAGACAGGTTGGCGATTCGAGTGCCCCCATGGATCCAAATGTCGGCCCCATGCTTTTGAACCAGAATGGGGGAAGCCCCAACTAAACTATAATTGGGGTGGGTGGGAGGAGGAGAGGTATAAGGCTCAATCGACCCCTACTAGCACTATATATCGTGAGTTGGACCCAGTCATTTTTATACCTGGTCGGGGAAACTTCCCCCCTAATGAAAACTGAGGTGGGTGGGAGGGCCCCCGAGAAACCATTATAGCAAGGGAGGTTAAGTCCAAGGCACCATAGGGGGGAGATATAGGGTGGGAGGCCTATGCGGGTGGGTGGGAAATGGCCCCTATGGGAATATATATTATTATGGGAGGATGCCTATGCAGGTGGGTGGGAAACAATAGTTGGTTGGGAGGCCGTAGCCCCCCACAATAATCAAGGGTGGGTGGGAGGCCTGGGTGGGCCTTACTTTCCACCCAGTCAGGTGGGTGGTTAAGTTGTTGGTGAACCCCATAATCTTTACTTTGTTCAGAAGAGTGTGTCCCCTCAACCAAAAAGATGCCTCCCCCAACCCCATTCCTTATGATTGCAGCTAACAAGTGTCATATTTTTTGGAGTGGAGTTGCAAGAGGCTGTGACAGAGTGTGGAGATTCTGTATCAGAAGGAAAAAGCAATGCCTAGGCTTAGGGACCTGCCCTGAAGCCCTCCAAATTTGCAGACCTAAAAACCTCTGCGACAGTGGTGAAGAGTAGCGAACATTTTCTAGAAATCCTTGAAGAAGTCGCCGCCTTGGGCTTGGGCACCTACTCTTTAGACCCTGACTTTTCCAAATCTTGAATATCAAAACCTAATATGTATCTACTCTGAATATTACATCTCTATGTGCGAGCATTTGTTGGGATTCATCCGTTTATTTATGATTTTACATAATTAGGGTTTTAAGCATAATCGAGCATTAAATTAATACATTAATCAACAATTTCTTAATTTCCCTATCATTACAAGTGACAACCAACCTGTAGGTGAATCCTCTTGCAAAATTTGTGATTCAACTTAGTTAAATGTCCTTGAATGTTAGTGGTGAAAGGAGGATATAATCAAACAATCAATCAATCCCATCTTCCCTCTTTTCTTACTAAACATTTTGGTGAACCTGTGTTTTCTGAGCATTGCATCTTGTTGACTATTATACATTAGACTTGCATTCATACATATTGTTTTACATCATTTTACATCTATAGATCTTCAAAATTTTTGAAAAAAAAAATCATTCTAAGGCTCGCATTAGGTCATAATTTGCATTAATTTCATTACATTTCATCAAATCTTTAATTTTTACATCAAATATGATATAAATTATATAAATTCATAATACTACAATCTTTGCATTGCATTTTCATGTTAAAATTGCCAGGGTTTGATTGAAATTTTGTATTTTTCTCATAACCTAGTGATTTCAAAAACTAGGGTTTGTACCTAAAATCTTGTTTCAAATTTTACTACTCGTATTAGGCACTCATTCAAATCTAATTTTGTTTGTAGTGTTGCATTCTTGTGTGTTTTTGCATTCATATCTCAAAAATTTGCACTTACATTTAGCTAATTTCAACAAAAACTAGCATTTTCACTCAATCATCCTTAAAATTACACTTGCATTGAGCATTGTAGGACTTTAAAATCATTTTCAGATCTGAGCTGAGTTTTTTTGCATAAGCCTCCTCTTAATAATAGTGTAGGAAATTGTTCTTCTACCTTATCTTCCTTATAGGATTTATGGGTCTAATAAATTCAATTTCCCATTTGTGAAAAGGTGTTTGTACTAATATAGGAAATGGTGGCATATCATCTAATGTGGTGGGACTTCCTATCCTCTAAGACACATCACCCATCCTCACATATTAACTTGTCATCCTTGAACAATGTGGGCCACCATAATCCTGCCAACATCACTTTATTGTTGTTCGCTCATTGGAGTTATGCCCTTCTAATATCCCCTCACGGGCATATCTTAAGATGTTTTCCCATTCATGTTGAAGCACTACTCTCCTTATAATATCACCTCTTCCTATAATATGTAATTCTCCTTCAATTAAGATGTATGATAGTGACCACTGCAATAGTTTATTCCTTTTATTTTTGGAGATGATCTCTAGGAATTGGCCTATGGATAGTAACTGTGCTACTTCAGTGAGCTCCTCTAGTACTACATTTACTCAAAATAAATTTAAGCTACTCAATTCATCATCAAACTTCTAAAAGAGTAACACCATCTACAAATTTTACCTGTATCACTAGCGTATTCATCAAGTATTTTAATTGCTTGTGGTTGGTAAAGAAATTTTTTAGTGCATAAACCTTTGTTAGAGCCTTTGTTGTTGCATAATTCATTAAGAAACACTAGAGTTGGAGCCTTTGTTATCTAATTTTTAAGTGTATCAAATTCCTCCTAGAGTTGTTCTATCCATTGAAATGTTTTATAGTTTTCTGACTATTCAAGAGGTGGTAGATTCAAAATTATTTCTACCTTCAATGGGTCTACCATCAAGCCTTGCCTACATATAACGTGACCATGAAATGTTCTAAATGGTATCACAAATAAACATTTCTTAAGATTGGATGAGATTTAAAAGCTTTTGTATCTTTCTAGAAGGAAAAGTTTCCAAATAAGACCCTTGGACTTGTTAAGGAGTAAAAAGTGTCCACATGTCTTTTTACCTCCTTGTTTGGCTCCTAGGTCCCTTAATTGCATTATATCTTCAAAACATTTCTCCCGATGCAGAATTGCCCGACACCAAGATGGAATTTGAATGTGGGCCACTTGATTTAGCTTATCCTAGACATAAACAGGACTAAAGGACCTGGGTGGTACTGCCCAAGTCCCTCCCTTTAGGTTGGATCAAATTCAAATTTACTGGTGTGAGCCTTGGGCATAATTTAATAAAAACCACCTGAAATAACATAAAATAAAATATTAAAATTATATATATATATTCTATACATTTAGTTCTCCTCAATTTTTTTCCAGCTTCTTATGTTAAATTGAAGACCAAATTCCTTGTATTAAACTCAATAAACTAACATTGGGGGTGATTTTGTTGAAAAATTATTGCTCAAACCAAGAGCTGATGTTAAAGAGTTACGCCTAGTATGTATTATAAGGAACCCTAAAGTCAATAATATCATACAGACGAACACTCATTTTCATTTTTTATTTATGCCTGCAGAAATATCATACATGACGTCCCTCCATTGATGCATTAAATACTACTCCTTCAATGCGTTGCTCTTTATTTTCTTGACTTTTGTATTCATTTTTTTATCCCTTTTTTTTGCACTCTTATTATTTTTTATTGCTTCTTGTAGAGTAACGATCTTCTTGATATTTTTGTCCAAGAAAGATAAGGGGTTGAGCACCACCAAGGGTTTTCAATGTTTAGTTAGACTTCCCTTTTGCTCAAAAGGAATGGGGAAGGTCTACATGCAAGCTTCTATTAGGCATTTTAGGTTTGAGTACTTACTTTTTTAAAACTCAACATTTTGGTTCACTAAGACTGGGATTAGTATAAAGCTAAGAGCTTGGCTTCAATTTAAACTTATTGGTAAATTTCAAGAGGAATGATTGGCGATAAAGATGATCATAAAGAATCTTAAAGGGTCAACCTATATCTAAGCAACCTTAGACTCCTTAGATAAAAATCAAAAAGAGCATGTCACTCACTAATGCATGGTGGAACAAAATGAAGAATGCAAATTTTGTTTTTTCTTTATTCAAATTTTGTACTTTTTTATAGATTTTTTGGATTTTGACATTTTATGATTTTATGGAGTTTCTAGATACTTAAGTCTTCACCTTCCATTGTGCATAAGAGGTAAGCATCATTTTTTACATCTTCCTTAACTGCGTGTGGACTTATATAATTTGGTCTAAACTTCACTTGGAAGTATTTGCAAGGACACACAAAGACTTGGTATAAAAATGTCTTTGAACTCGGTGAGAAGTTTTGTGCACTCATATATTTCATTGTTTGATAATTTGCCCCTAGCCTTGTCATTTTTTGTTCTTGTAAAGTTTCATCAGTTTTGAAATTTTGTGGGGCAATTTGAATTGATGATGACATTTAATCATCTTCTATTCACATTTTCCATATGTGGGGTTGGTCATATTGCCACACGATTCTCTTTACCTGCATGTGGACTTTACTATTCCATGGATTTCATATTTCACCAACCATATGTATGCCTTGGCTATGGCGACCACCAAGGGTTGCACATCGGCACCCCACCTAGTCGGCACCAAGTTGAAGTAAACAAAGTGAGGCAAAGTTGTGGAAGTTTGGATGCTTAATAATCGTATACCAATGCATCAAGAGATTTGTCCATGTCACCAATATTATATTTTTTATCTTTATTTCCATTTCTTAACACAAACTAACTTCGTGTTGTCATAAATATATACCTTTCAAACAAGAGCAAGCATGCCTTTATGATATAATTCCAATAATTTTTTATTCTAATGTGTAGGAACAAAAAAAAAACAAGAAAAAAACTCATTGGAGGCTCATTTGGCAGAAGCAAAGGAAATTGGGGATCACATTCCAAATAAAATTTAAGTTGTTACAAAACATGTTTTCAATTGATTATAAACAAATATGTAAAACAAGCATTTCATATGCATTTCAAAACTATATTTCAAAATTTTAAATTAAATAGCACTTTGGGACATTTGTTTCTTACAATTATTAAAATAATATAACAAATCAAAGTAATACTATAAAAATAATATTCTATACACCAAAAATAAATAAAAAATTAATGCACGTATTTTAAATATTACTTTATAAAATAAAAATAATGTATCTTCTATGCACAAATTGAATTATACTATGTAACATTGTAATTGCATATAATATTCTATTGGCCTAACCCTTGCACCTTCAATTGGTTGAGTCAAACAATTTTCTTATGACAATTATCCATTCAAAGGTGCCCTTAAAATACTATGACATATCTTAGTATAAGTAAAATTATATATAAACCATAAAATTTGACAGTTTGTCCAAAATCTCTCCTTTCATGTGATACATCTTTTTAAAATGTTGATTGTAATTTATAGAAAAAATGCCTTAATAGAACCATACGACCATCAAATTTAAGCCTTGGGCCTAACAATTGCACCTCCTTTGGTTGCAAGTGCTAGTAATACTATTATTGATATATGGTTAGGACTAAGAAGTAGGATTTCATGTACTCTGTCATTTCTTTTTTAAGGGATTACTCCAACTGTGGTGAGTTTCTATTTTAATATTGGAAAAAATATAATTTGAGAGTGCTTCTGGATTCAACTATGTATGTTTTTGTTTCAACGTTTTGAATCATACTCAATGATCCGTCATCAGGAAGAGGAGAGTTGAAGATTAGATGGTAGAATTGAGCTTTATAAAGCAGTTAGAGTAAGAAATGAATGAAAAATGAAGGGCATGAGGTGAGGAGAGAAAAATAAAAATAAAACAAGAGAGGAGAGAGGAGAAAGATACGAGAAAATTAGTGATAAAACCAGGGCATTGGAGCAACCATACAAACACACAAACCAACAAAAGCTAAAATTTTAAAATTACTAATACTAATACAAGTACAAATATATAAATACATACAGAAGCACATGTAAATGCATATAAGAAAATATTTAATTTAAACCTATAAATACATATATCCCCACACCCCAAGTATAATATACTATATTAAAAAGACAAATAAATGGAAAAAATACAAACAACTAAATAAAACAAACCTTTAGTAGGCATGAGTTTTCCACAATCCATGAATTAAGTATAGAGAGTGCTTCTGGATTAAAATGTGTATGCTTTTGCAAAACAAACCTTTGTAAAACAATTAAAGTCAAGACCTAAATATACATAAAATAATAAGGGAAGAGGAAAAAAGGCGCAAACACATTTATATACATGAACAACCAAATGTATAAAATTTGCAAACAAGTGAAAGAAGCAAACAAGAAAACAAAAAGATAAGACCCCTATCTACTGCATTAGGCAAAACCAAACCTATAAAAAGGAGAACGCCACGACTAAGAATGAAAATTTTAATCCGGCATAAACAAAAAATGCCCACACACATATTAACCTAGACATAACAACAAAAATAAATCAGATGATATATAATACAAATAGAAAAATAAACAAATACACAACAAAAATGTATGTAGATATATGATACAATATTAATTATATTATATGTATAAATATATTGTATAGAAAACCAAAACAAATAAAAATATACAAGTGTAGGTATATATATATAAATTTATGTATGAAGTGTATACAAATACCTATACCTATATATAAATGTAAGTAACGGTGTGTATATATATATGTGTGGAGGTTAGGGTTAGGTTTTGTGCGTGATGAGCGAGTGAAGAAGAGGAAGGAGGTGAGGGTGGCAAAGGGAAGGTTAGGGTTAGGTTTTGATGGCAGAGGGAAAAGCTATCGTTGCAAGCTTGACGTTATACCTATTGCAGGGCCAAACATTTTTACAAGCAGCGGAGTGCGGTGGATATGTCAGTGTTTCGAAAGTGTTACGCCATCATCTGCAACAAACAGAATGGCCGCGAATGTCGTAGCAGAAATGGAGGCTGCAGATCGATGGCGTTACGCTTTTGAAACAGGACATATCCACGGCCCCACGCTGCTCCTATTCCTTCGTTGCCCTTTAATGAGAGCAATGCCTTCAACAAATGACCTTCACGCTCATGCGGTGGAATATGTCTCAATCTCAAATTGATGCGTCCAACACTTCAATCTTGTTAAATCAGGTTTTGTTTTGTCAGAAAATTTGCTTAAATTTCTATATTTTAAGACTAGCTGAAAATGTGGTCACTTGCACTAAATTTTCTGACCCTCCATGGAAGGTATGTTGGAGGGGTGGGTTCTTTGCCTTTTTTCGTTTTTGTATATGCATCACACACCCACATTACAACAATGTTCCTATCTAGTATGTTTTACTGTGACTGAATCAGATTTTCAGTTGTTAATATTGATAGCAAACTTGGATGAACCTCTGGAGATCCCTGTGTTGTATGATTAGGTTATGTTGTTGGTCTGTATCACAGGTGATATTTGGATCATGAAAGGTGAAGGTATTCAATTTAGACACCAATGCATGCAACATGTATTAACACAGTGCTTGTTTTGTATGTAGTCCAGGACTGCAGGAATTTTGGTGGACTTCTTAGAGCCATTTTCTGTATATGACAATGTCAGATGGGTGTTATTATCACCCACATTTTATAAATAGCCAATTACGTAATTGTAACTGTTAAAGTTTTAATCATCTAGCACATTCCTACAAAGGTTCAAAAATTTATCCTGGCAAATATTGGTATCATATCAAACATTGTAGTTCTGTCTACTGTTTGCTTTGCAGCTGTGTTTGTGTTTTCTTTTGTTTGTCTTCTGAGACAATGGTTGACACAGTTAGTGGGTTTGTGTTTGAGCCCTAAGTTGGTTGGATCCCTTGCTGGAGAATTTAGCCCCAACCTTTGGACTTGGGTGTCATTATAAGCACGCGTTAGCATTTGAGCCCTAAGCCTACATGTTTTGGTAATCTTTGTCCCAAATCAATAGTCCAATCAGTAAACATTATGTATAAACTTCCTCTAGATTTAAAATTTTAGTAAAAGTTCTTAGCCAATTTGTTGCAAGTTTGCATGGATTCATTGGAATTTTTTAATCATTGTTATCTTATCTATGTAATATATGTTTTGATGATTTTCCAACTAATGAAAAATATGTCTAATATGGGATTTTATATAATCCTCTTTGGATTTAATCCAATTGTAAATTGTACTCAATATTTAGGAAGCAGTTACCTTTACAATTGCTTACAATTGTTTCCTTTTGACATTGCTGGTGATTCATCTCACTTGAGTTGCCTTTGTTGACTAGCATAACATTTTTTTGTGTGTGTATTTTGATATAGAAATTTTTGTGGGTATGATAGGTTAGGTTGGAACAAAAGAATGTATGGTGCTAAGCATTTTATCTATTTGCAAGAACTAAAGTGTCTTATCTGAAAATATTCAACATTGTGGTTTGTGCATTTGGATGGATAATCTAGATACTATCTTAGACCTATGTAAATATAGGTCTAAAATGGTAGAAAGGAGAGAAAAAGTCTCCTCGTGAGATTTTGAAGCAATAAAATGTAAAAAGTAAGTTCTATGACAACATCAAGACAATGGTTGCTTCATTTCACTTCACTTCACAGGCTCTTTCATTCCTCGTCTATCCAAATTGCCAAGGCTGACATATTTCTTTAGTTTTGGTGAAGTAAGATTTCTTTATGCTTTTGGATTGGATTTTGAAGAGTTAGTATCTATCACTACTTTATTAGATCAACTTGGTGACACGAGGTACACATGTTGACCTTTTGATCTTGTGCATGTTGTAGCATAGAAAATACCCTATAATTTACAAGTGTATCTTTTTATTGAACCTTTTCTTGTTTGTAATTTGTAAGATTTTCATTTGGTGAATAAAATGAAAGCCAATGATACCATTCATTATTTCTCATATTTTTAGACTTCAAATCATAAATTATTAGTAGAAACCCAAATTCATGGAAATGCAATCAAGACTTCAATGAAACCATAGCCAACCCCCACTCAATCACACCCTCCTAGGCCTCTAGAAACCATTTCCCCAAATGACACAAACACTTGACACCATTAAAACACAATGGTCACACATCACATTCACTTTCCAATGCACATCATAAACCAAGATCTCACAAATGCAACATATGGTCTGATGCACTAATAATGGGTCTCAAAGAATGCAACATTAATTCCAATCATGGTCAATCATCCAACAAACATAAAGTGAATCTATCTCAACAATGCAGAACAATATTATTCTAACTACTAGTAGCAATTACTAATATGATCAAATGATATAAGTGTCCATGAGTATCAATATTTTAACTAATAATTCTCAAGACTTATTTTAATTTCATTTAATTAAAATAATTGCGAACAACATGCAAATGAATACAAATTAAACGCAACAATTATTTACACTATTTACACTTATGTAGATTTCATTTATAATCTAAACAATTTTATAAATACTATTAAATATAACTATATAAGCAAGGCTAAAAGCCTATAATATTAGAATGCTATAAATATCTTACACTAGTTAGAATCACAAGATACAAAACCCAAAGCTACAATAAAAGAACCTTGTTCTAAGTTTAGCTTGAGAGGAAAGAAATATAGAAAAACAAAACATTCCTATAGATCTAATATCTTCATCAAATCTACCACACTTTTAACCACATGAATATGATAGGATCAGCACAAAATGAATTTGTTGAGAAGGCTTTAGAAGCTACCAACAATGCAAAATGTGAAAGCATAGACAGGGCACATAGACTGATTGGTAGAATGCCTCAAAGAGAGTCATGTGATGGAAAGCAATGATCATAGGATATGCACAAAATGAATTTGTTGAAAAATCTCAAAAGAACCTAGTTTGAAAATATAGAGTTATTGGTTGCGCAACTAATTGTTTTAACAGAGAGGAAATGGGTGAGAGGTAGACAGTCACAAAATATTCATATCTCAAAAATGACAAACTGGGTATGACTAATATTCGGATATGATTTAGATATTCAGGTCATGCACCATATATAAAACAATTAGAAAAACTCAGTTCTTAAAATAAAGTTATGGCTAACGCAACAGATTGCTAAAACAGAGACGAAATGGGTGAGAGGTAGACAGTCACAAAATATTCATATCTCAAAAATGAGAAACTGGGTATCACTAATTTTATGATATGATTTAGGTATTCAAGTTGTACACCATATTTAAAACAATTAGAGAAACCTAGTTTGTAAAAATAAAGTCATGGCTAACACAGTAGACTACTAAAACAGAGACGAAATGGGTGAGAGGTAGAGAGTCAAAAAATATTCATATCTCAAAAATGAAAAACTGGGTATGGCTGATCTTCGGATATGATTTAGATATCCATGTCATACACCATATATCAAAAAATTAAAGAAACCCAGTTTGTAAAAATAAGGTTAGGGCTAACGCAATAGACCGGGTTTAGAAAATGTAGAAGAAAATTCACAGAATATTTCACTAAATCTAATGCAACAATAAATCAGTTTCATATCTCAGTCCATACTTGGAATATTGCTTCAATCACATCTTCAAAAATTTCCTAGCTCGCATCCATTTTTCCCCAAGTCTATTTTTCTCGAAACTATGCTTTATGGTGCCAAAAGAAAAATGAAAACTTCCTGAGAGAGAGAGAGATCCCCAAAACATAAAACATATCCTCCATTTGAAATGCACGCTCCTCCTCAAATTATGTCTTGAGATTTCAAAAATAAAGTTGAGCATGCATAACCACCCCCATAATTTCTTCTAGAAGATTCTCTTTTTTTTACTTTCTTACAATTTGCTATTTTTAACCAAACAATAATATTATTGTTTGTTGTAATGGGACCTTATGTCATCTCCGTTCAACAGTTTCCATTGGGATTAAGGCACGCTCAGACTTGTCAATTCAAGTGGAGTTGATGCCTCATACCTGCAACCTACAGCAACCAAAAAATGGTCGAACATATAGATGTATATATAATCATACAATCAAACACACCGTGAAAGGAAATCACAGCATAGCAGGGTACTCACGCATGAGTAATGCGACACTGTTCCTCTCACAAACACACGTCAAACAAGTAACCACATCATGCATAATAATTAGTATCTGACTGACTAGATAAGAAACATCATCAGATAATCATGTGATGCACATAATAAGATTGATCAACATAATCAATTAAGTCCATAAAGTTGTCATAACATATTCATAACTTAAGTAAATATCAGTGTTGCAACAAAGATTATCAATAAAACATACTAACTATCATATGAAACAACATGAGGATAATTAGGAATGTCACCAACATGAATGTAGTATCTACCAACATCATATAACATACAACATCAACTGTCTGACATACCCTAAATATTCCTATTATTTTACCTTCACTTTCATGCTCCTTAGCCAGACCACCTGCACATCCAAGGCGAGAATGGAGGGGCACTACACCCACCTTAAAGTGATCGCTCCTGCTTTCCGGTAGTAATCACATTTAAGGTAAGGTTGAAAACACATGAGGGAACAAGAGCTTTCGCAAAGCCCATGCCCCAAAGTGAGACATGCTTACAATTGCCGAATTATTCCCAACAATCACAATAGAAACACATCAATATCATTTGTTAAGAACCATTAATCAACAATACGCATGTATACGAATGATCACGGAGATCAAAACAAACTTCGGTTAGAGAATCTAAGCTAAAATAACAACCAAATCAATATAGAAATAAGGCAACATGTCTTTCAAACAAACTAAGGCTGTACTTACGAATTCGGAACCGAGTATAGCCGTGAGGTTATACTTCAGTTATCTCATAACTGAGTGTAACTACAAGGTGAGACAAAAGCATTCCAAAGTGCATAGCAACATATTTAGAGTATTGCAAAGGTTTGTTACAACAATTTCACAACACAATACATGATCACATCATGACACAAAGTGATTCTACTAGTCAAACGTCAATAAAAAATTATCCCTCTCTTCATATATGGACTAGGTCCATTTTCTTGTTTTCTTGTTTTAGGGATGCATGATCCTTATCAGAAGTGTATATTTGTTGTCATCATCCGTTGACTAATAGAGCCACAAATACAACAAAAGAATGAAATCATGAAAAATGAGAGAGGAGACAAAAGTGACATAGGACCACAACGTGGAAGGATGCCCCCAAATCACCCTCCACAACATTATGCCCCCAAGGCACCACAAACAACAATTGCAACAAGAGAAGTGTACAAGAATAGAGAAACAAATAGAAGGAATGTCACAGCGTACGCGGTCCCCTTGTATCCTTCACCTTACAAGAGTATCAAGGGTCATCCAAGGAGACCTAAACAAACATTTAACACCACACATGAGAACACAACACAACAACATATATATACCTAAGAGGAGGCCAAACTTGCGAGCATCTTGCAGACTTGCTCCATCAAATGTGGTGGAATGGGTGAGAAATTCATACCTGCAGTCGCGTGGTGCTTGATTCACAAGATTTTGTATGTTTGAAATCTTTTGATGCCTGTGGGGAGGTGAATCATTACCTTTATCGATAGACTTTGATGACTCGTGCATTGTTCTTTTTCTTTCTTTGTTTAAGCATTCTCCTACATGGATAACTTTTTTAGGGTTATCCTTCTCCATCAAGACGTCAACAATCTTTTTATTAAGTAAAGTACTGCGGTCGAGGAGATTAGAGGAGGATGATGATTTCGTGGGATCTTTGTTAGATGCCAAGGTATCATTTGATGAATAAGTGTTTCTCTCAAAATATGCTTCTACATTCAAACAATAGGAAAAACCACGATTGTAATGATAACGGGGCCAATTGTCATAAGCTCCCATGAATTCGGCTAATGTTTCATATGTTGAAAAAGTATCTAATGGGACATTTCCTAGTGGACAGTCTATGTCTATCATCTCAGGATATATTGAATTGATTGTTGGACTTGTTGATATTGTGTTAACATTAAGAGTAGGATGATGGTAAGCTTTGGTAGGCTTCAAAGGATAGTATCCAATACTAGCTGAAGGGCTATGTGTAACAACTTCTAAGGGTACTTTGATTCCTTGTTGTTTTATGCCACAACCATTACCTACGTAGTTACAATTTTTGTAAAGGATTTGAAATCCATGACCATAGAGAGACACCATCTCTTTATAAGAAGGCGAGGCCTCATATGTCTCATATTTTGTAGTGTAAATAAGAGTATTGTCTTTATTTGTTACTAAAGAGACTTTAGGTTCCTTAGTATTTCCAAAGATTTTTTGGATGAGATCGAGGCAACTTTTGATGTTTCAGGGTTAGCAAGTTTATATTACCCCATAAAGCCATGAGTAAAATCTAATGAACCCCAATCGTCACCAAGAAGTGCATTCGATGGTGATTTAGAATCTTGCACAACATTATCTGTGGTAAGATGTATTTATGAATCAACTTTTAAGTTATCGAGAGGTTTCTAAATGATAGCTTATTTTTGCACCTCAGCTTGTAAAAAACTTTCCAGATTCGGGTCCACTTCAATGGTTTGAAGTTTATTTGCACAAATAAACTTTATTGATCAATGAAGGGTAGACGAAACTACCCCCATGGCATGAATCCATAGTCTACCAAGAATGATATTATATGAAAGCGCACTCGGCATGACATGGATAAGGGTAGATAATGTCATAGATCTAGCCTTTACGATTAAAGTTATGGTACCCAGTGATTGTCTACCAATGTTATCAAAGCCACGAATGTTAAGTTTATCCGATTTTATTAAAGATGTGTGAATCTTGATTTTATGTAGCAAATCAATGCCACAAACATTGAGACCTGATCCATTGTCAATCATAGTTCACTTTATCAACTTTTTATTTATTATGACATGATTACAAGAGGGTCATATTGGTTTTGAACTTCAATTGATGGTAATTCGTGTTGTTGAAACAAAATATCTATTTTTGTTGCATGCATATAGTCTAACAGAGTTGCTACATCATTTGGCTTAACAATAGGTGGTACAATCACCTTTTGTAAAGCTTCTTGGAGCATTATGTTGTATGAAAGAGATGTTTGTATGAGTTCCCATAGAGAGATCTTAGCGGGAGTAGCACAAAGCTGCTTAACAAGGTCATAATCTCGACCAACATTATGAGTAAGACAAGGTGGTTGAGGAAGCATAGGTTGAGAAGTTGGTAAAGTGATCGAAATGTTTGACTGTTGTTTACTTTGTTTATTATTTCATGTATTGTATGTGTGAGCAACCACATTGTAGTTGGGTTGTTGTGACACATTTTGATACACTTTGATTTTGACTTGTTATATGCTTAGCGTAGTTATAAATGTAACGAAGAGGTCGAGAAGAATTCAGAAGATCTCTTATAGTGAGCACCGGTTTCATTTTTTCTTGAGGCACATGCGAGAATGCAGGTGGACAACTATTTTTGGTTTCATAGGGTGTTCTTGAGATCTTAGAACATAAATTGTGTTTACTAATCTTTGAAGGAACGATGGTTTTGGAGTCGCAGTGGAATGTTCCATAGAGATAAATTCATAAAGGGCTTCATCTAGCATATCAGAATCATCACTACTAAATGACTCATCATATGCATGAAAGTTTTGTAAAAAGAGATCAAACATTGTGACATATTCTACTTTATCCAAGGCTTGAAATTCACAATGTCCAATTGTAAAAAGTATGAATTTTGGAATCAAGGATGTGAAATGATGCAAGATTACTATGAAAAATCAAATTTCATGAATGTTTGATGCAACTAATGCATGAGAATTTTTAAAACCCTAATGCAAAATTTTACCAAAATGCAAGCTTTAGAAGGCCTAAATATGCACCTTTTTCAAAATTATGTAAGATTTTCAAATGAATATTGATAAATATGTAATAAATCAATGTAAGATCTTATTTGAATAGTCAATAACATGTAAATGCTTGAAGCTACTTGTTCACAAAAATGTTTAGTATGAAAAAGGATAATGACAATAACCAGAATATGAACTAGATCAAACTCTTTTCAATATAACATTCAAGGAAAAGGTTGAGCCAAATCACTACCAAATGAAGGAGAACTTAGCTACTGACCTTGAACTCCTATATATTATGGATAAGATTTAACTTAGTCTTTTTCTCAAAACCCTAGGATAACAATGCATTAAAACCCTATTTTTACAAAGATTTGCTTATAATGGAGAATATACGACAGAAACCCAGAAACTGATTGCACAGGGATAATCAGGAGAATGATAAAACCTATCTCCAAAAAGAAGAGGTATCAGAGGACCTCGGTGGTACCACCCATGTCTTGACTGAAGGAATTAGCCGAAGGTGCAAATTGGAAAGTTGCTTTGAATGTTGTCTTGATGCCAGATCCAAACCCAGAAAAGGTAGAAGGACAAAGGCGGTTCCAACCACTTCCTTGATGAGGGAATATCTTGAAACTGTCTTCAAATCCTGAAACCTTGATCTGTATTTAGTCTTCCTATAGCTCTGTATTTTCTAAATCTCACTCCTGTAACCTACACATAAGAAGATAAAAAAGGGTTTGGGGGTTATGGTGTTTAGGGGCTTGCCTCGGTCAAATCCCAGAATAGCATTCAAGCTTCCCAACACCATTTGATTAATAGAGAGTGCTTACCCTCATGGGGCATAGGATGAAAACAATGATAATGTGATGATTGAAATGATGAGAAACAAACAATGATATCACCTATGTGATGCGCCCTTAGAATGATGAAGATCCTTCAACTCCTAAGGAAGGATAGATGATAGCTTCATATCTGCAACAACACACAAATATGCTCTATAATCACAATGACTGCTCTTGATGCTCTTTACTTCAAATTTTCAAGTTAGCTATCTCCATCTAGGTTAATAATGAACTCAAAAACACACTTATATATGCTCTCCCCCTTACAATTGACAATTCAAACCAAAAGAGGCAACAAGGAGAAACCTCTAGAGAGGTGTAAGGCCGACATACATTTGAATTTGATCCAACCTAAAGGGAGGGACCTGGGCAGTACCACCTTGGTCCTTCAGCCCTGTTTATGTCTAGGATAAGTAAAATCAAGTGGTCCACATTCAAATTCCATCTTGATGTCGGGCAATTCTACATCGGGAGAAACGTTTTGAATATATAATGCAATTAAGGGACCTAGGAGCCAAACAAGGAGGTAAAAAGACATGTGGGCACTTTTTACTCCCTAACAAGTCCAAGGGTCTTATTTGGAAACTTTTCATTCTAGGTCTTATGGGTCTTACCATGGGTTATCCTCTAATCTACTCCTTGATTGGCTACCAAATCTACTAATAAGTTCCCCTTTCTTTTCTTCTAATATGATCAAAAGAGATATCTTAAAAAAATTTCACTAGTTCCTTAGCCTCTAAAAGAAGAGTATCCAACATACATGAGATGTAACTTTGCTTCTTCATATAATTAATAATGATCTCATAATCTCCCTCCACTCTAAGATGCTTCCAATTCTATTTCATAGTTGTCCTGAGGCCCCACAGCATGGCCCTTTCCTAAACCACATTGTACATGAAAGGAAAAAGGAATATAACTTTGCTCATGCTCTGTCTAGGAAGCCTACTCTATTTCTACTTCTACTAGTTCTACTAATTAGAAGATCTCTATTATGGCAGAATAAGTTAAAAATGCATTTTCTACTGATCTCTTAGATGGGGATGTGAGACAAGATTGATTTGTAGTAGCATATGGTCTCATTCTCTATAAAAATAGAATCTTCCTAGTTCTTGAATCCTGAATGAAGGAGAAGATTTTAAGGGGTTTTCATGATGCATCGTTAGAAAAACACATAAGATTATACAAGATCTATAGGAAAATTAGGGAAAGGTTTTCATGGAAGGGCCTAAAGAAGGATGTTCTCAATCACTTTATGGAGGGGCTAACTATGTATGCACAATTATTTTTCATTCCTTCATATTTCAAAGCACATTGGGTGGTAGATTTCTTATTCAGAGATGTTTAGGCCAATGGATTACATAAAAATATCGTTAGTGATAAAGATAGTAGATTTTTTAGATCCTTTTTGTAAGAATTATTTTATTTGGCTGGGATAAAACTCACTCTTTCCACAAGCTATCATCGACAAATAGATGGACAAGTAGAAATAGTGAATAATTAGGTTGAAGGCTACTTGAGAAACTATGATACAACACTACCCACCACATGTCCATCAGTATATCTCCATCCATTGTATTTTATGGTTATGATGCATTAACCTTCACTAATTCAATATTCATAGATATCCCAGTGTCAATAGATAGTGACTTAGTGAAGTATAATTATGACATATTGAGATCACTCAAAGAACACCTCCAACAAGTTCAGAATCAACAAAAAAATATATGCAAATCAAAACTGTATAGATAGGTCATTTAAAGTGGGAGATATGACCTTCCTCTAAGATTGCAAACCTTATATGCAAACCCCCATCAAAATTAGTGGAATTGAAAATCTCAAACAACGCTTCGATTTCCCTTACAAGATCTTGAGAAGAGCTGGTGAAGTTGCATCTGAGTTGAATTACTAGAATATAGTAGGATTCATAATTTTGTCCATGTGTCTCACCTCACGAGATCCCTTGGACAACATATCACACTACTGGTGGATTTTCCACCATTGGATGATGACCCTACCGTCATAGAAATCACAAGAGCATCATCCAATATTGAAAAGAGAGTAAACAATAAGGTGGTAGGGAAAATCACACAGGCCCTATTGAATCCCCATGATCACATTTGCACTTATTACATTTATCGAACTTAGCAAGGGAGAGGGATTTCAACTAAATCTTCCACATCAAACATCCTCATAATAAATAGAATCATCAACCTTGGCATAAAGAGAAAGTTTGACCTTAAGTACCTTTGCTATCATTCAAGCCTCTGTGCATGCAACTTGTTGTTCCTTCAGTATGTGAAAATACTCGAGGTAGCAATTGAAGAAAGACAAGTCATGCAAATTTTGGAAATATTGATAGAAATATGAAGAAATATTTCCCCACACATTTACTAATCTAGGATGATGAAAATTCAATTAAAAGAAGGTACAAAACCAAAGAGTAAAAGATCATATGTATTAAACCCTAACATGAAGACAAGAGTCAAAACAAAGTTGGATGATATGTTGCAACTGATATAATCAAGTACATAGAAGATGCTAAATGGATTGGCCCTATGGTTGTGCAACATAAGAAAAAAGTGAGATGAGGATTTGCATTGACTTTAGGGAACTAAATAAGGCTTGTATCCATGATTCCATAGATTTCTTAGTCTTATGGATGTCATTAAAAGCTTTCATTTTATTTCATTTCAATTGAAGGGCTCCTTCACCTTTCCATACACATGTCCCCATGTTCTCTCCATTAGTTTCTCTATAACCATTGCTTTATTTTCTCTTATATTGTCCTTAGTAATATTTGGGCATTATACTCATGGGATCAACCCTACAATTATAGACTTGCCCCTTTCATATTCAAATTTTGGCCAACTTCTACCTATTCAATTACACAATATTCAATTTGCTAATGTATGAATCCCAACATTTCAAAAAAAACCAAAATATGAATCACCTAAGAAGGTTCGAAATTTAAAATACACATTTGGTTATGACTTGCACGTGTGACACCATTCAAAAATTGATTTATATTCACTCCTTTGAGCCACCAAGTCTAGGGCCTAAGTGTGAGAATATTCACTATTTTTGTATCCTCATGCTTGGAGACATGTCAATAAATAAAAGTTGATTACATATAAATTCCCATTGTTTATAGCATAGACTGGAATTAGTTTTCAATTTAAAATATCATTAACACTTGTAAGGAGTGGGTTCATGTGCAAGTTGAAACACACACTGTGTATTTCAACCTGCAATTTTCTTCATCAACATTCTACTATGTAAAGTATTTGTTCTTTTAATGTACAAATCCTAACATTTAAGAGAGAAAAATATGAACAACAACAATGATAAGGGTGAAAGCAAGAAGATGAGTATAGATTTCGTGGAAGTGTTCCGCATATAGAAAATTTCGGTTGGAACGAGAGCTCGAGCCTAAACAGGTGCCCATTTAGAAACGGGCACCCGTTATGAAATGGATGCTAGTAAATGGAATGGGTACGTACCCATTTGAAAACAGGTACTCATTTTTGAAAAGTATATATATTTTTTTAAAAATAGGCATGTGGCTTCATTTTAACAGCCATAGGCCATGAAACAGTAGGAGAGGAGATACCAAGAATGGGTACCCACATCACCTGACCCCACCGCCTACCTCCAAAACCTCCTCACCTCCTCCAGATTGGCTATCAACTGTCCCAAGTTGGTTGCCCATAATTTTCTATTGTTTTTTATTGTTTTTTGTTTTGTTTTTGTTGCTTTTTATTATTTTTCACAATCTTAAATTATAAATGTTAAACACTAAACCCTAATTCATAAACCGTAAACCCTAATTCATAAACACTAAACCCTATTTCATAAACTACCTAGGTCTTATAGAACTTCTAGGGTTTCTTTTATATAAGCTTAATAATAAATCTTTAGCAATGATATTTCAAAATCATTTGAAATTTCTATATAGACCTCAAGAACTACTTATACACTATAGCCATGTTCTTAGTCTTCATGGATTTCAATGTTCATGATGAGTCACATAGTCCTAAAACATGATAGTCATTAGGATGGGGAACAAAAAAGATAGTCATAACATGATAAGGTAGTTACCAAGGTCCTAACAAAGTTCATTGCACCATAATCTAAATCTTAACACTGCCTCAACATTTATATGACCTAGAAGGACTGTCACATCTAGAAAATCTAATCTCTTGTCCTTACTATGGACTATTATGCATGATCATCCAAAGTGGTTGTCACTAGAAGAACAGGACCATAGGACTACCACAATAAGGATATAGTTGTGTTGCTCACAACAAGAGAGGACAATCATCCAAAACTAAGAAGAGAAGAAAATTAACAATTAAGAGACTATCATTAACGGTTGTCATGAGCATGTTAATGGACAATTAGTTTTCATATTAGTCATAACACTATCCTATTATTTACACAAAAGAAGATATAGCAATGAGAGGATAGTCATTGGAAAACCTATCTCAGTCCTAGAGTCAAGCACAGTCCCATCACACCACTAGATCTACCCCTTCCAAGGGACAAGCATTTCAACCATACAATCGAAAGAAAATGATATGTATCCTACAAACACAATCATTTCGTCATGTTGTAATCCTCTCTCCAAACTATGCAGGATCAGAATGGTGTTTGGATGACCTCCACTTGGTGTCTGGTAGGTGAAATCAACAGGTGAGACTACTCCTTAGACAGTGCAAGACGACTGAACGGATCTCACCCATTCATTTTATTCCTTGTTTTTCTCACTCTTTCACCATTTCTTCACATGCGTTGTTCTCCTTCCAGCTATTTTTTTGGTGGGTACTCTCCTGAGGTGCCAAAATGGCTAGAAATGTTGTCTCGTGCCATAAAAAAATCACGCTAGAAAATTTTCTAAACTCGTCGGTTGTTCTCACGCCGGGGAAAATCACGCTAGAAAATTTTCTAAACTCGTCGGTTGTTCTCACGCCGGGGAAAATACCGTGTCAGAAAAATAAATATAGGGAATGTAATTTTTTGGTATGTGTTTTGGAACACAAAAGAGAGTGATATATTTTGCAAAGCCCCATTAAGAATGTTTTGGGAATTTTGTACTGCAGTATTGTATTGGTACATTCTCCTTATTAAAAACTCCCTTAATATTATCACCTAAAATTTTGAATTTGGATTAGTTACTTTCCACCTACATTAAATGTTATCAATAACTATGTAATAGAACTAATAGCATTTAAAATCATTTTAGACGTGCAAATGATGATTAATTATCACCTTTGCAATTAGAAGTGTTTATGTTGACACTAGATTTTGCAACATTCATAGCCTTATAGCAACTAAAAAGGTTTCACAAAACAAAGAGAACTAGAGACAACTAAAATCATTATCATAAATAAAACATAAATTAAAATAAAATAAAAACATTAATATATCATCACCATGAATGGTCATGTCCTTTGTGAGAACTCCAATTCCTTTTGAGAGATGAGTATCACAATTCATTGAAGTCTTGATTGTATTTCCATGAATTTGGGTTTCTACTAATAATTTATGATTCGAAGTCTAAAAATATGAGAAATAATGAATTGTATCATTGGCTTTCATTTTATTCACCAAATGAAAATCTTACAAATTACAAACAAGAAAAGGTTCAATAAAAGATACACTTGCAAATTATAGGGTATTTTCTATGCTACAGCATGCACAAAGCCAAAAGGTCAACATGTATACCTCGTGTCACCAAGTTGATCTAATAAAGTAGTGATAGCTACTAACTCTTCAAAATCCAATCCAAAAGCATAAAGAAATCTTGCTTCACCAAAACTAAAGAAATATGTCAGCCTTGGCAATTCAGATAAAGACAAGAGGAATGAAAGAGCCTCTAAAGTGAAGTGAAATGAAGCAACCATTGCCTTGAAGTTGTCATAGAACTTAGTTTTTACATTTTATTGCTTCACAATTTCCCGAGGAGACTTTTTCTTTCCTTTCTATCATTTTAGACCTATATTTACATGGGTCTAAGATAGTGTCTAGATTATCAATCCAAATGCACAAACCACAATGTTGAATATTTTCAGATAAGACACTCTAGTTCTTGCAAATAGATAAAATGCTTATCACCATACATTCTTGTGTTCCAACCTAACCTATTATACCTACAAAAATCTCTATATCAAAAAACACACAAAAAAAAATGTTATGCTAGTCAACAAAGCCAACTCAAGTGAGATGAATCACGAGCAATATCAAAGGGAAACAATTGTAAGCAATTGTAAAGGTGACTGGTTCCTAAATATTGAGTACAATTTACACTTGGATTGAATCCAAAGGGGATTAAATAAAATCAAATATTAGACATAATTTTCATTAGTTGGAAAATCATCAAAACATGTATTACATAGATAATGTAACAATGATTAAAAAAAATCCAATCAATCCATGCGAGCTTCAACAAATTGGCTCAAAACTTTTACTGAAATTTTAAATTTAAAAGAAGTTTATACATAATGTTTACTGATTGGACTATTGATTTGGGACAAAGATTACCAAAACAATCCCTATTTAGGGATGAAGAGACCCTAAACTTTCCCGTGGCCAGAACCCATATTGAAGTTGTAGGTTAAGATTCTTTAAGAACTGAATTGAGCATAGAGTGGTATGCCATCTACTTAATATTTTGAAAATGTAGGCTTAGGGCTCAAATGCTAACCCGTGCTTATAATGACACCCAAATCCAAAGGTTGGGGTTAAATTCTCCAGCAAGGGATCCAACCAACTTAGGGCTCAAACACAAACCCACTAACTGTGTCAACCATCGTCTCGGAAAACAAACAAAAGAAAACACAAACACAGCTGCAAAGCAAACAGTAGACAGAACTACAATGTTCTATATGATATCAATATTTGCCAGGATAAATTTTTGAACCTTGGTAGGAATGTGCTAGATGATTAAAACTTTAACAGTCACAATTACGTAATTGGCTATTTATAAAATATGGGTGATAATAACACCCATCTGACATTGTCATATACAGAAGATGGCTCTAAGAAGTCCACCAAAATCCCTGCAGTCCTAGACGACATACAAAACAAGCACCGTGTTAATACATGTTGCATGCATTGCAGTCAAAATTGAATACCTTCATCTTTCATGATCCAAATATTACCTGTGATAGAGAGACCAACAACATAACCAAATCATACAACACAGGGACCTCCAGAGGTTCATCCAAGTTGGCTATCAATATTAACTACTGAAAATCTGATTCAGTGACAGTAAAATATACTTGATAGGAACATTGTTGTAATGTGGGTGTGCGATGCATATACAAAAACGAGGAAAGGCAAAGAACCCACGTCTCCAACCTCCCTTCCATGGAGGGTCAGAAAATTTAGTGCAAGTGACCACATTTTTAGCTAGTCTTAAAATATAGAAATTTAAGCAAATTTTCTGACAAAACAAAACCTGATTTAACAAGATTGAAATGTCGGACGCATGAGTTTGAGATTGAGACATATTCCACCGCACGAGCGTGAAGGTCATTTGTTGAAGGCATTGCTCTCATTAAAGGGCAACGAAGGAATAGGAGCAGCGTGGGGCCGTGGATATGTCGTGTTTCAAAACCGTAACGCCATCGATCTGCAGCCTCCATTTCTGCTACGACATTCGCGGCCATTCTGTTTGTTGCAGATGATGGCGAAACACTTTCAAAACACTGACATATCCACCGCACTCCGCTGCTTGTAAAAATGTTTGGCCCTGCAATAGGTATAACATCAAGTTTGCAACGATAGCTTTTCCCTCTGCCATCAAAACCTAACCCTAATGCTACCGTCCCCTCCTTCCTCTTCTCCACTCGCTCATCACGCACAAAACCTAACCCTAACCTCCACATATATATATATACACGTGGACACACTTAATACATTTGTATTTTTTTATTTGTTTTGGTTTTCTATGCGATATATGTATACATATAATATAATTAATATTGTATCATACATCTACATACATTTTTGTTGTGTATTTGTTTATTTTTCTGTTTGTTGTTTTCTTTTCTTTTTGTAGGGTGCACTCCTCTCACACACATATGTATATCTATATATATTTATGTATTGGTTCTTTATAGACTTAATACTTATATTAATAAATACTAGTATAGGTGTGTATTTTTAGTTTCTGCCAACGAAACTATAGGCGAGGCCTGTTCCTAACTAGGTATTAATAATTCTTGAGAACTAAATATATTTTTCTATTTAAAAAATATTTACCTATTGCTATTGTATAGATGCAAATATTTTAACAAAACATATTTGAAAAATTATTTTTATTCAATCTAATTGGCAGAAAACTTTCACCCGATAAGGGCAATTATTGCGGATCATCAACGTTTAAATTATAAAGTTTTGTATGAATACTGGAAATAATTTAATGCATTGCTTTCATTTTCTCAAAAATTGTGCAAATATAACATATGCGTTAAACTCCTTAGGCAACCATTCTTCATATCTTTTTATGTTCTTGATACCCAAACATTGCAGAATCTAAGGCCATGACTATTTACAAATGAATTTGTTTTGTTTATAGGCTGCTATTCCACTTGAAGTTGTGCAAATATTGTTGGCAAAAAAGTCAGCGTTCCCCAAAACGGCCAGCTCAACTCCCTACAAGTGGTATCAGAGCCGGGTCATGGGTTCGAATCCCCTGGCAAAATAGTCAGCATCCCCCTTCGAGATTCGTGACATATGTTTATCGGGCTTCATGCCTATAATACTTATTTTTTCTTCTATTTTACTTAATGGAATTCTAATTCTAGCTATTCTTCCATGCATAGAAGGATTTTCCTTTCATGTTTCCTTTAGATTCTAATGGGATGAGAATATTATTTTTTGGCCTCTGCCTATGTTTCTACCAAACTTTGTATGTATCATATTGTTTTCTGGAAACACATTTCTTATTGGTGTTTATTCCATTTCTAAAGTTTTTTCTGGATGTTTTCTCTAGCTCTGAGATGAGCTAAAAGGAACTATTACCATTAACAAAACTGATAATATACACATCATTTTGTTTTATGGATATCTTTATATTTTTTTAATTTTCTCTGACACTCAATAGTAATTCAAGTTGGCTTTTTGCTATTCTTGTTGAATGCAAAAATCTAGTAAGCCAAGCTAGCAACTCTATTTGCAGAAATGGTCTATATTTTGAAGCTATTTTATCATTCTACTATTTCTTTTAGAGGCATTTTTAAAAAGATCGTGAAATTTCTATTAGTTAAATCTAAGCCAACTATTTTTTGACATTTATTTAAAAATTTACCCTAACGTAACTATTGTTAATATGTCCATAAAATGTACAACCTTTTAAAATTTATTTAAAATCAGGTTTTTCTTTTACCCTAACCTATAATGCACAATCTAAATAGTTAATATTTTCACATTTACTTTAAACTTAAGTTTTACCCTAACCTGTAATGCACAAATTGAATAGCTAATTTATTCAAATTTCTTTTCGAGTTACAGCTTTAAACCTAGTAACATAAATATGGTTGAATTATGAATAAAATGCAAAATCAAAACCACTATCTATTTCACATTTACTTTAAAATTTTACCCTAAGGCCCATATTTCTAAATTGCCAATAAAATGAACAAATTGTAGAGATGATATTTTAACATTTACCTTTAAATTTTTGTTCTAAATTTTTATCTTCCAAGTAAATATTATTAAATTATCCATAAAATGCAAAATCTAAACCACTATGTATTTCTCATTTACTTTAAAATTTTACCTTACTATAAATATTCCCAGATTTTCATCAATAAAATTTTACCCAAATATAAATATTTCAAAAATTTCAATAAAATACACAAACTAAATAGATAATCTTTTCACATTTACTTTTAATTATAATTTTAATCCCAAAAAATAAATTTAATTAAATTATTAACAAAATGCAGAACCTAAACCACTGTTTTTTTAATTATCTATAAAATGTACAACCTGAACATCTGATCTTTAAGCTTTACTTTAAAATTATAGTTTTATCCCTAACATAAAAACACGTTAAACTTTTTTCATATTTTCTTTTTCATCTTACCCTAACACAAATATTGTTAAATTAACCATAAAATGCACAATCTAAACATATTTATTTAAAAATTTCCAAAACTACAATTTGAGTCATTTTGTGAAAATTATGGTATTAAGGTGCAAAGAACAGTTCCTTATACTCTTCAACGAAATGGGGGGGATGAACAAATGAATAGAACTATTTTAGAAATGGGGTTTGGTTGTTTCTTGTGCTGCATATATTGTGAATAGAATTCCCACTAAAGCCCTCCCAAATATCACCCCTGAAGAAGCTTGGAGTGGTAGAAAGCCCCACATTAGGTATTTTAAAGTATTTGGATGCATTGCTTGGGCACACGTACCTGATGAAAAGAGGAAAAAGTTAGAACTAAAGAGTCATAAGTGTTTGTTTGTGGGTTATAGTGAAGAATCAAAGGCTTATAGGTTATATGATTTGACAACAAGAAAGGTCTTTGTTAGTAGAGATGTAAAGTTTGATGAGCTTTCGCAACTTATTCCCACTTCCTCTCACTCTACAATAGCAAATGTTTCTAATTTTTCAGATATTTTAGAAAGAAATGAAGCCAATATTGATGAGGATGAAGTGAGCACTACTGATGATGATAATACTATTGAAAATGAAACTACTAATGCTTGTAATCAACCATTTTTTGCAGGTAGTGATGATGAAGAAGGTGACATTTCAGCTAGACAAAAGACAAGGAGTGTTGAAGAAATATATAGACAAGGCTCAAAGATCCAAGGAGGGAATGGTAGTGCTCTCATGGCCAAAGTATTACAAGTAAATGACCCAATCTCATATGAGCAAGCTAGATGAAAGAAAGAATGGGAGAAATCCATAAAAGAGGAATATGATGCATTGATAGAGAATAACACTTGGGAACTTGTACCCCGTCCCCAAGGTAAGAATGTTATTGGTTGCAAATGGGTTTACAAAACAAAATTTAAATCAGATGGTGCTATACAAAAATTCAAGGCTAGATTGATTGCTAAGGGGATCAATCAAAAAGAGGGTGTTGATTATGAAGAAACATTTTCTCCTGTCATTAAAGTGAATATAGTTAGAATTATTCTTTCTTTGGCTACAATTCTTGGGTGACATATTCATCAAATGGATGTCAAAAAAACTTTCTTAAATGGAGATTTATATGAAGAAATATATATGGATCAACCACCAGGTTTTGTAGATCAGCAACATCCTAATCTTGTTTGCAGATTATAGAAGTCACTTAATAGTCTTAAACAAGCGCCACGAGCATGGAATGAGAAGATTGACAGGTATTTTCAGCTTCATGTATTTAAGAGATGTAAGTCAGATCCAAATCTTTATGTGAAAAAAGTTCAAGATGATATTCTTCTTGTTGCAATTTATGTAGATGATTTACTCATTGCTGGACCAAATATTGCATTAATCAATGATTTAAAAACAGATCTTAAGAGGACATTTCATATGAGTGATTTGGGTGAACTAAACTATTTTCTTGGATTACAAGTTTGTAGATTACATGATGGATTGTTCATCTCACAATCAAAATATGCTTTGGACCTTTTAGAAAAGTTTAACATGCTTGAATGCAAGCCAGCATCTACCTCATTTCAATTCGGAGTCAAGCTTACTAAAGAATGTACTTCCAAGAGTGTAGATGCCACTTTATATAGACAGCTTGTTGGTAGCTTGGTTTATGTAACTCATACTAGACCAGATATTTATTTTGCAGTCAATCTAGTATCTAGATTTATGCAGGCACCTAAACAAAGTCATTGGTTGGCTGCTAAGAGAATTTTACGATACATCCATGGAACCATACACTTTGGAATCTACTATGGCTATAAGTTTTCAATTTCTTTGGTTGGATTTACCAACTCAGATGGGGGTGGTGATATAGATGATCAAAAATCTACTGGTGGTTATGTTTTCAATCTTGGATCAGGCCCTATTACATGGAGCAGCAAAAAAACAAACAACTACATCATTACCTTCATGTGTAGCAGAATATAGAGAAGCAAAAGAAGCAGGCAAGGAAGTAGTTTGGATTCGGAATCTTCTATTTGAGATTGGTTTTCTATAAAGTTCAGCCGGCACTGTGTATTGTGACAATCAAAGTACCATACAAGTTGCCAACAATCCAGTTTTTCATGCTAAAACAAAGCATATTGAGATTGATGTTCACTACATTCAGGATCTTGTTTAAGCATCTATTGTCAATCTTCAATTTTGTCCAAGTGAAGAACAAGTAACTGATATATTCACTAAGAGTATGATTGAAGCCAAATTCTTAAAATTAAGAGGAATGTTAGGTATGTTAGAGGTGACCATTAAGGGGGGATAGTAGTATAATGTTCCCCTCCTTTGTATTTGCCCTCTCCTTTGTATTCTCTTTGTATTATTCTAGCCAATCTTAAGGGGGGATGTTAGGGATAGTTAAGATTGTCTAGAAAAGGACAAAATATTTCTAGAAGTCTTCCAAAAAATATTCCAGGTTATCTAGAAAGGAAGAAGCTTCCATCTTTTTTAGAAAAGAACTTTCCAAGGAGAAGCTTCCAACTGTTCTAAAAAGGAACATTGTAGGATTTAAGAGTTATCTAGAAAGCTAGAAGCTTCCAAGCTCCAAAGCTTCTGTAGCTATATATATGTGATTAGAGACAGTTGCTGGATATAGCATTTTAGATGTAATGCAAGCTAGATAAATATATTTCTAAGTTATCTAACTCTGTTTTGCCCTGTTTTCTCTTAGTCTATTATTGTTGTTCTATTTTTTATTGTCTTGGGGCTGTTTTTTACATGGAAATCCAGAATTTATTTATTGCTAGAAGAGAATGGTATCAAGGAATATGTGACCACTATTGTACCTGTACCTACAGATGCAACACAGCGCTTAGCATATAAGAAGGAAGATGCCAAGGCGAGGAGGATGATTCTTAATGGTGTTAAGGATCATATTCTTTTGCATATTGTAGAGTTATATACAGAGAAGACAATGTGGGACGCCATTCTAAATCTGTACCAGAATGCTACCATTAACCGGAAGCTGATTCTCAGAGAAAAGTTAAGGAATACCCTGATGAACAAGGGAGAAGATGTTACAAGTTACCTCGCCAGGCTTAGACTTGTTAAGGATGAGTTGACAGCTATTGGAGATAAACCAAATGATGACAAGCTAGTACGAATAGCCCTGAATGGGTTTACTAAGCAGTGGGATGTCTTTGTTCAAGTTATTAATGGATGAGACACCTTACCGAGTTGGGATCGACTATGGAGTGACTTCACTTAGGAGAAGCTTAGACTAAGTCTTGTCAGTGGAACTAGTAGCAATAGTTAGAAAAGTGATTTGGAATAGGAAAACGTTACCCTAGCAGGAAAAGCAAAAGCGAATAAGGGGTCTGGCAAAGGATCAAATCCAAAAAGTGAGAAGAAGGACTTATCTAAGATCAAATGCTATGGCTATCACGAGTTTGGCCACTATGTTAGTGATTGCCCACAAAGGAAGAAAAATGAAAAGAAAGGGAAGAAGCAGACGGCAACTTCAGCAAATGTAGATGAGCTTTCTAGTAGAATGGAGGATGAGTTTGCGCTCATAGCTTGCCTAACTAGCTCAACCTCACAGGGTGTTTGGTATATAGATAGTGGGGCATCATTTCATATGACAGGAGTTAGGGAGTACTTCTCTAGCTACAAGGAGGAGAAAATTAAATTCTAGATTCAGATGGGGAACTAGTCCAAGTGCAATCCAGTTGGGAGAAGGACTGTTCTATTTTAGAGGGAGAATGGCAAGCCTATTTCCATTCATGATGTGTTAAATGTGCCAGGCTTGGGCATGAATCTAATTTCCATATCTATCCTTCAGGATAAAGGCTACAATGTACTCTTTAGAGGGGCGCATGTGTTAATCAAGCATAAGGATTGGAAATCACCCATAGCTATTGGAGTTAGGAGCGGCCGACTTTATAGGTTGCAATTTGATACTCCTAATGCACTAGTGAGTAGCAGTAATCCTAGAGATCAAGAAGAGCTATGGCATAGGAGGATGGGCCATATACATCATAGAGCATTTAAATTGCTTCATGAGATAGTGACAGGTGTTCCAGAGGTGAGCACAGAGCATGATGATGTATGTCAGGGATGTGTGTTGGGGAAGTTTGCGAAAGCAGCTTTTCCAAGGAGTGACACCAGATCCAAGGGGGTTCTTGATCTAGTAAATTCAGATATATGTGGACCAATGTCAATGAAGTCTCTCAGAGGATATGAGTACTCTGTTACTTTTAATGATGATTTCTCCAGGAAGACCTAAATATACTTCTTGAAGACCAAGGATGAGGTCTTTAGTCACTTCTAGGAGTTTAAAGCCCTTGTGGAGAATTCGAGAGGTAGGAAGGCAAAGGTTCTTCGGTCAGACAATGGAGGTGAGTACAAAGGGAAAGAGTTCCAGGACTTCTGTCCTAGGGAAGGAATCAAGAGAGAGTGGATTGTTCCTTACAACCCACAGTAGAATGGGGTTGCTGAGAGGGAGAATTATTCTCTATTGGAGGTAGCAAGGGCTATGTTGTATGACCAAGATATGCCACGTTACTTATGGGCAGAGGCATGCAGTACAGCAATATACATATAGAACAGGGTTCCACATAAGGTATTAGGCAAGATGACACCAGAGGAGGCATTCTAAAGGAAGAAGCTAGATGTCAGTCACTTCAGGATATTTGGGAGTTTGGCATTTTGTCACATTCCAGGGCCTACACATTCCAAGTTAGATCAGATTGCAGAGAGAGGGTACTTTGTGGGGTATAGTGAGACCTCAAAGGCATATCAATTATTTATTCCAGGGACCAGGAGGATTATAGTTAGGCGTGATGTCAAATTCATGGAAGACAAGGCATATAGGAGGTCCAGAGATTTGCCAGCAGATGATCAGAATGAGCAGCCAAAAGAAGCTCAAAGGATTGTTCAACCAAAACAGGGGCAGCGAAGCACTAGTACATTTACTAGTACAAGCACAGGCTTAGGTGTTGAGAGTTCACAGAGTATGGAGCAACAGATACAACAAATCTAAGAGATGCATCAAGAAGATATGGAGTTTGATATTTCATCCTCTATAGTTGACAGGAGGAACCATGAGGTTTAATAGACACATAGGGATACTCAAGAGTTTGTGGGAGCTCATAGGATGAGTAGTAGACAGCAGAAACAACCAGCCAGGTATAATGACTGTGGCATTGGTTATTAAGTTGGTAGATAACGAGCCTTCTAACTATCAGGAGACTATACAGTAACAGGTGTGGCAAGATGTGATGGTTGAGGAATATACCTCAATAGTGTAGAACGATGTGTGGGAGGTTGTACCTAGACCGACAGATAGGGCAGTGGTTGGATCACATTGGATCTATAAGCTTAAGCACGGTGCAGATGGTAGCATCAAGAAATACAAGACAAGGTTCATGGCCAAGGGGTTCTCTCAGAAGGAGGGAATAGACTATGAGAAGACATTCACTCCAGTGGCCAGGTATACTTCTATACGAGCCGTAATCTCACTTGCAACACATATGGGATGGCAGATCCATCAAATGGATGTCAAGACGGCATTTCTTAATGGTGAATTGGTAGAGGAGGTATACATAGAACAACCAGAGGGCTTTGTAACACACAACAGTGAAACCCACGTGTGCAAATTGAAGAGAGCTTTGTATGGACTAAAGTAGGCTCCCAGGGCATGGTATGAGCGCATTGATAGATACTGCATTGCAATCTTGAAGAGGTTTGAGATGCAGGATTGCAGAGCCATGTCTACACCTATGATCACGAATTGGAAGAAGGTAGACTCATCCAAGGAAAAGGATGTAGACCCCACCTTATACACGAAGTTGATTGGATCTCTCATGTCTTTGGTCAACACTAGGCCAGATATATCCTTTGCAGTAAACTCTCTTAGTCAATTTATGGTTGAGCCGAAGAGAGTGCATTGGACAGCGGTAAAGCATGTGTTGCAGTATTTGTGTGGTAAAATTAAGTATGGGATCAGATATGCTCAAGGTGATGGTATCAGATTGATAGGCGATACTGATGCAGATTGGGCAAGTAGTACAGTGGATAGGAAAAGCACTTCAGGGTGCTGCTTTACTTTGGGATCAGGAGTTGTCTCTTGGTACAGCAGGAAGCAAAACTTTGTGGCTCTAAGTTCTACAGAAGCAGAATACATATCAGCTAGCATGGCAACATGTGAGGCTATATGGCTTCAGAAGTTGTTGGTAGCCTTGTTTGGTCAGAGGGTTGAGACTATGGTGATACACTGTGACAATCAAAGTTGCATCAGATTATTTGAGAATCTAGTGTTTCACGATAGGTCTAAGCATATAGACATTAGGTATCATTTCATCAAGGATTGTGTACAGTGGAGGATTGTTCAACTATAGTATATACCTACAGATCAGCAGGTAGCAGGCATTTTGACAAAGGCATTAGGGAAGATGAAATTCACCTTCTTCAGAGATAAGTTGGGTGTTATGCAGAAAACCTTCCTCGCTAAGAGGGAGTGTTAATTTTAAAGTAGCTCAGACAGGTGTTCTAGTCTCAGGTGGTGATTACAAGGCTAGAAACACAACTGGAATTTAATTATCTCCATACCTAGAAAATTGATTTCTCTAGAGACTTCTAGACATTAGGGTTTGTTAGAGTCTAATTAATCTTAGCCATTGATTGAGATTAAATCATGGCCATTGGTTTTCAATGAGAAAATTATAAAAGAGGATCAATGGGCATTTGAAGAGCACAGATCTGAAAAATATTTAAAGTGATAGCAAATGAATAAATTTGCAATAATAGAAAATAGATTTGCAATGAGAGCAACAACACAGTGATAGCGTTGGAGATAGCAACAGTGGAATTTTTCAAGGAGAAATTGGGAGAAGAATTTTCGGAGGAGAATATTGCCAGAGCTCTGCCAGTAAGAGGCAAGCAGTTTATGTATCTCTTGATTTGTTGAAAATTAATAAAATTCCTCATCTCCAGTACTGGTTTTCCCTTCGAGGTTTTTCTAGGGACAATTTGTCCAAAATATTGTGTTCATTATTTTACATATTTTATTTTTCTATCTCCGTGATTATTTGTGAAGTTACAACTGTATTATCTTTCAATATTTGCTCTAAATTAATTTTTGGAGGTCAAATAATCTATATAAGATAGGAGATTAATCATCAATAGCTACAATAGAATTTTCACAGAATTGTCCATAGAAATACGAGATTTGAATGACAATTTTTATATTTGCGTTTACTTTTTAGTAAAGTTGTGCCCCTAACATGTAATTTGGATTTGTTTCGGGAGGAGCCGACATGGCTTTGTGATAGCCCTCGCAAGGTGAATTCGATAGCTGTATGAGGCACATTGGGATGGGAACTCCCGTAGAAGATCCATTCCTTGCAAATCCTCCTGCACTATTTTTTATTGTTTGATTCTAGAATATATTTTAATAATACATTCTCATTTTACACTTGATTGTGCGGTCTGTAAAAGAATTTATAATGCATATATTCAAACTAAGATTACCCTATGCAGTGCCTATGGTTATGGCAGAAATCTAACATTAAATGTAGAATCCAAGTTTTTCAATTTTTAGTATTCAATGCAAATATTACAACACTGTCAACTCTAACTTAAACCCAAAAATTAACAAATTTCAAAATTATTATAAAGTTATTATATTATCAACATTGTTGCTAAAACTAAGCAAACACAACAAATTAAAACACAACTATTTATGAACATTTTGGCAGAAACTTAGCTACTTTGCAACTCTTGTTATTAGATTTGTTTTATTTTTGTGTTATATAGTACTTATAATTTAATTGATATTATATTATATCAATATTGTAAGTTTGTGATATTGTATTATATATCCACATATACATTTTTGTTGTGTAATTGATTATTTTTGTGTTTGTTGTTTTCTTTTTCTTTTGTAGGGGGCACTCCTCATATATATATATATATATATATATGCTTTCGTACATGTATAGACTTAATACTTATATTAATACATATTAGTATAGGTGTGTGTATTTTTAGATTTGTTTTGTTTTGTGTGTTGTATATGTATGTACTTATAATAATATAATTGATATTGTATTATATATCATTTGATTTATTTTTGTTGTTATATCTAGGTTTATATGTGTGGGGGCATTTTTTGTCTACGCCTGATTAAAATTTTTGTTCTTATTTCATGGGGTTCTCCTTTTTATAGGTTTGGTTTTACCTAATGCAATAGATAGGGCTCTTATCTTTTTGTTGAAGCCAATCAAAATATATATTGCCCACCCTGGCTGCTAGTATAGTTGTTGTCTATCGGTCACTGTACTGCCTTTTGGTATGTATCGCCCCCTTCCCCCAGAACTCTAGATTCCAAAGATCCACCGGATAAGAAACTCCATTCTACACTGCTGCTGAGTCGTCGGACTCCTCCCCTAATTCTAGTTGTGGATTGCATCAGGGAAATTCTGCCTGAGCTAGGCAGATAGATAGACTCCTTTCACGCTGCTAAGAAAGAGCAGGGAACAAAATTATTAGACCCATATATAGTAGTAGGGTAGCACTCCAGGTACTTAAAGTCCACCCACTACCAACCAACATACATCATCTGGCTGGGTCTTGCCGGTATCAACAACTGGATCGATCCCATGGAAACGGGAACAGCAACTCGCTATGGCTCTTGGTCCAAATAATGTCTACCCCTATTCATCCATATCCATACACGGTTGCACGCGACAAGATGGGAACACAGTCCTAGACTGAAGTGAATAGATCAGATCGAGAGGTCATTCTATCCCTTGTCCCCAATGGGAAGAAGATGGGTAATCCATTTACAATGTTACTCTGATCTGACCCAGTTGGCAAGCAATCCCAATCCGCTTTCGGCAAAGGAAGGAGATAGCACTTTGTTTGCTTCTCCACCAAGCACGAGATTCTGGGGATCGCTGTAGGTTGGTGGCCACTCAAGGAAACTCTAATTCGATCCGCTGGCTGGGAGGCACCTACCTCATCCCAATCGCAAGGAGAGGTTCACCATGATCTTTCTAGGTAAGGAACGGAGACAGTGCCTGGGTGAGGCATTCATGCACTCAACCTCTCTGCTGTGAGATTGAGGCCTATCTACAATACGAGAGATCAAGGGGTTCCTCGACTTCCTAAAGTCAATCAAGTTCCCCAACCGGCTGAGTACCCCTAGAGCCCTCTCCCGATCGCCCTATCTATAGCTATTATAGAGAGGTGGGGGGTGCCCCCTCCTATGGATATGGTTGATAGTTGCCCTCACTGACCCCCCTACTATGGATAGGCTTCCTCCACCTCTGCCTCTAAAGAAGTAGGGTAGGGGTAGGGGGTGGGGGGTCGAGTGATGAGAATTGGATTATTTCGTCGAGAATTGGCTCCATACGCCCAACTCTTCGTGCCTTCCTATCTCCAGACTTTTGCAGCTCTTCATCTTACCAGATTTGCAAAAGACTCATGTGATAGACTCTCATCATTAGAGAAGTTGATCCAGAATCCATATTCCACTTCGTTTCGCATCCTTTGTAGAGTAGATCGTTCAGCACTTGCGGCACGAACCAATTTTTTACCCATCGACCCTAGTATCATAGGTGACCGAATGGCCGTCCCCTAGTTACTGGACCATCCTGCTATGATAATTCCATAAATACCTATGTCCAGATCTGATGATACCATACCATAATCAAAAGGTACAACGGCTCGAGCAACCGAACTGGGTATAGATGTCACCACTGGAGCCAGTCTAGAGAGAGATAAATTGGCACTACTTGGTGGAATAGGTTCTTCTATAGCTAATTTTAAACCATCTACTAGAGGTTTTAAGAATCTGAATGATCCAACTACATTGGGACCCTTTTGACGTTGCACAAAAGCAATTACTTTATGTTTGGCTGACACTGAGAAGGCTACTCCTGGTGGAAGTGGTATGATCATTCCAGGTATTTCTGCTAGAATAGCAATGTACGTTTCTGATTTCCTAATCACTAAGGGGTGATCATGCATGAAACAATGTCGACCCAAAGAATGGGACCTATTCTTGAGGGGAAAGGTGATTTCTAAAAGTCAACCCGCCCCCCACCGCTATAGATGCAGGTGGGCTATAGCAGGCTTAGCCAAATTATTTCGGCTCTTTGAGGTCGGGCCGACCACTATGGATAGGGCATCGATCCCTCTCCTTCCTCCCACCCATGTTAAGAGAGAGGTTGGTGATTTAAGTGCCCCCATGGATCCAAATGTCGGCCCCATGCTTTTGAACCAGCATGGGGAAAGCCCCAACTAAACTATAATTGGGGTGGGTGGGAGGAGGAGAGGTATAAGGCTTAATTGACCCCTACAAGCACTATATATCATGGGTTGGACCCGGTCATTTTTATTGCTGGCCGAGGAAGCTGCCCCCCTGATGAAAAATGGGGTGGGTGGGAGGGCTGCCGAGAAACCATTATAGCAAGGGAGGTTAAGTCTGAGGCACCATAGGGGGGAGATATAGGGTGGGAGGCTATGCGGGTGGGTGGGAAACGGCCCCTACGGGAATATATATTATTATGGGAAGATGCCTATGCAGGTGGGTGGGAAACAATAGTTGGGTGGGAGGCCGTAGCCCCCCACAATAATCAGGTGTGGGTGGGAGGCCTAGGGGGGCCCTTACTTCCCACCCACCCTGGTGGCAGGTTAAATTGTTGGCGAACCCCATAATCTTTACTTCGTTCAGAAGAGTGTCTCACCTCGACTGAAAAGATGCCTCCCACCCCCCTCTATAGCCTATGCCCCCCACCCATCCCCTGTCACTGGAAGGGTGGGGAGCTTGAGGGTTTCCCAACAAACCCTCGGCATAGGGGTGGGTGGGAAGAGATAGTTGGGGGGTAGATTAATATAAGGTGGGTGGTTAAGTTGTTGCCAAACCCCTGGGAGGTTCCGACGATTCTATATGTAACATGCCAACTACCCCCCACCCACCCGTATAACCCCCCACCCATCCCCACACACGGCGTATAATTGATTGGGTTTACCAAGTTTATCCAGCATCAGAGTTAGATTGAGAGCCCCAGTCCTCTTCGGTCTAGGTATAGATCTATAAAGGGCCTGTAGGGGCAGAGGTAGTAGTGTGGATCAAGATCCATACCCCTTTCATATTGATATCGAGTAGGAGATTCACCAAGGTTTACCTTAACCCTTTGTTCTCAGTCCATTTCCTCCGTCGCTACTGGATGCATACCAGTCTGGGGAGCCAAGTTGTGTTCATTTGTGCTCCCGCACTGGATAGGGGGTGTTTGGCGATGTGTAGACGTTGTTAGCTAATCGCCCTCACGATTCCTTCCTTATGCTTAATTCTGATCCGACCCCATCTGCCCCTCCCCCTGCTCCTTCCCCCTCCCTACAACCTATTTATACCACAATAATAGCCCCCCCTTTAAGTTTTAGGGTCGGGGCCCCCAACCCGAGCTATAATGGTTTCTTGCTGACCCCCCCACCATACATAGTTGGGGTTAGGTGGGAGGCCCCTAAATGCCCCCCACCTCGGGCTATAATTGTTCTTAGAGGTGGGTGGGAGATATAGTTCTAGAAAAAAAAATGAGCCCCCCACCCAGCCCAGGCGAATAGTAGGGGCCCCCCACTTGGCCCCTTTGGCAGGGGGATATATAGCGTGGGAGGAATAATATAAAAGGAGGCCTTGGGTTGGTTGGGAGATTCAAGTTTGAGCGGCCTACCTTGAGCTAGTTGGTGTTAACTACTTCCTTTAGGTCTAGCTCGGGAGCAGAAGCAGAAGCAAGGGAGCCCTGGGACCCACCATTGATTGAAGTATACCCTAACCACTTGCATGTCTCGTGGTAGCTAGATCCTATGCTCTAACTGTTGGGGTGACTGTTCAAGCTGCACAGGGGGGCCCCATGAGAGGATTTACCCTTCAGCCAGTCGATAGGGAATACCCCGCCCCATAGCATTTGTGTTCTCTGTTCGACAACCCCGAGACCTGACGAGTCCGCCACTCGAGCGCACCAAAGACAAAGGTGGTCGGTTGACCCCATAGCAATTTCAGGAGCGTTGTGGCCTATTTACCACCTAGATAAACCCCCATCCAATCAAGATACCCGGCTAGTTTGGTTGAAAATCCAGTACAAAGTTCTATCCAAATACACCACATACATGGGAGAGAAGCCCGCAGCATACCTTCTTTGCTCAGTCTGTATCCAGGTGACCCGAGGATGGAGGGGCCTCGAACCAGTAGTTGTTTCCCTAGTCTGTATAGCAGTGTTTCATCCCCCTGTTCCATCCCCACATCTAGTAGTGGAGTGGGGAGCATCAAAAGTGATTTATCTAGTTAAAGAACTAGTTTCCATTCGGAAGCAGGACCCGAGAGCATATCTAGATGCAGGGATAGGGCATAGGCAGGGATAGAGGTAGTAGGAATAGATAAAGGTGGCCTTCATTTTTGCATAGTTTCATATCCAATTCTGGAGCTGAAGGAAGCAATAGCAGGGGCACTCCAATGAGGGGTATGGACAATGGCCAAAGCAGCAGTAGTTTTTGGGTAGCGATCCGAGGTGGCAGAGGCATAAGCTATAGTGATGGAGGGGGCAGATATATTGAATCAGGATAGGAACCCAGAAGTTGACCTCGTTTACTCAGCAGTGGAGGTGGAGGCAGGAGCAATGGGAAATGCCGGGGGGAACAGCAGTACAACCAATAGCTGCGAGGGCAGAGGCTCCTCAAGCAACGGAGCCATATGAAACAGTGACTAAGGCTATGGGAGTGGGGCTCATAGCAGGATAACGGATGGCATCGAGAGTAAAGGCCAAAGCATCAGAGGTGGAGGGAGAAGCATAGATAGTGGTTGGAGATTGAGTCATGGGTCTACCCAACAGAGTTCTAGTTCCCACTACGAAGATAGCGAAGGAATTATATAAAAGAGGGGGTTGACCGACCTCGTTTCTCTAAATTATTCAGTTAACCCAGTGCCAGTTACAGTTTGGGACTTAGTATATCGAGATCTAACTATTAGCTAGAGATCAAGTTGACCTAGTCGACCAGTTGACCAAGTTTATTTTATTGAGCAGTTGATCCACGATGAGTAGTTCCACCATCATGGGCAAGGGGAGCATCAGTAGCATCATATCTAGTAAGAGATGGAGATTCAGCAATATATAGAAAGGGCTTCTTCTATATTTTATTCTGATTCGGTTGATCCAGTCTAGAAGTTGATGGAGCTGTTGATGGTTGAACAGTCAAAGATATGCCAAGGGAACACACCTACTTATGCCACGGAGACAATCCACCCACTCTGGGAACCCTCAGAAGAGAGGTCTGGGGAACCATGTGGGCGGGCTAGGCAGGGATGGGATGTTGCATTGATGAAGGGATTCATGCTGGAGGAGCGCACTAGCGATGTGATGGCAGGCGAAACACATTGGGATGATCCAAGCTGGGCAAAGGCAAGCTCCTAAACACCACAACCCCCAACCCCACTCCTTGTGATTACAAGTTACAAGTATTGGATTTTGTAGACTGGAGTTACAAAGGAAGGTTGTAGAAGATAAGGATTTTAGATCTCTAAAGAGAAGCATTACCCGGACAAGCGTTCTAGTGCTAGTGTCCTCTAAGGTTACAAACATAGAAATCATTGTGACAATGACAATCAGCATCTGAAGAAGTCCCAACATCCTGAAAATACCCTACCTTGGACAAGGGCACTAGTGCCAGTGTCCTCCGCATCTTCTGTGATAGAAATGGACAGACAATGATCATAAGTGTTGAGAGAAGTCCTGAATTCCTTGAAGAAAACACCACATTGGACTAGGGCGTGAGTGTCAGTGTCCCTAAATATTTCGTATCATTAACTTCAAAAAATGTGAGTAACTAATCCTTGTCTACTGTCTTGGTCTGCGATCATTTGTCGTAATTTATCCATTTGCTTCTGATTTTGCATAATTAGGGTTTTGAGCATATTTGGGGTTGCAAACAAGGAGGGATTTACTCTAACTCTAGTCCTAAGAATGATAAAGGGAAGGCTCCTTTTGTTGTTGGGGTTGCAGACAAGGAGGGATTTACTCTAGTTAAGCCACGTAATAGGGAAAGAGGTCTTAAGAGAACCCTCAAGGATAGAGAAATTAATGGGGTCTTTCATCAGTTTGATGCTTTGGAGGACTTAGTTCATGAGGAGGGAATTCTAGTGGAGATACCTTTTGGGGTTGGGTCTTTGGGGGTAGCCTTGTCAGAGGAAAAAGAAAATGATACTGTAAATTTTCCTCTGGTGGGTGTGCAGGATGGTCAATTGGCTATGGAGTTATCCTCCTGGTTACCGATTGTTTTAGAATCAAATGAGGCTTTAGTTATGAAAGATGTGGGTGCTCTAGCTGATCCAACTCCTTCAAAGGTGAAGGAGGCTTTGGATGTAGGTGTTACATTGTAAAATGTCCCCCTAGGACTTTTACCTCCTAAGTTTAGTTCCCAGGTCCTTTAGATTTAATCATGCATGTTCATTTTAACTCCCGATGCAAAATCCCTGGAAACCCATGTCAACTAGGGCTAAGGGGACATTGTTGAACTTGATTTTGGTTGAAAATGGGGCCTAGGGCTTGGGCACTCATGGCCTAGCCCTGCCTTATTTGGTTGGGACCTAAATTTTAAATGTCGGTTATGTGATCGTTAAAAGGTTTCGTTGCCGACATCGTAAGTTTGAATTATGAAATCTATAGCGAGAATGCATATATAAGCATGTTTAGGGTTTCATTTGCAAACTAGAAGCTGATTATGAACTTTTGGTGAACTTATGATTTTAGAGAATTCAAATCATTCATTGTTGTAGAGCATATTTGTCTTGTTATTGTGTTTGTTATGCAGATTTGGCTTCATCTTCTCATGTGTTGAAGTATTTTCATCTACATGCGAGCTACACCTCTAAGGTTATATCTATTTGTGTTAAATCAATCATTTATCAATTTGTTTTTTCGTCTATCTCATAGGGATACACAATCTTTATGCCATTCTGGGGCTTGACTGAGGCAAGCTCCTAAACACCACAACCCCCAACCCCATTCCTTATGATTGCAGCTAACAAGTGTCATATTTTTTGGAGTGGAGTTGCAAGAGGCTGTGACAGAGTGTGGAGATTCTGTATCAGAAGGAAAAAGCAATGCCTGGGATTAGGCACCTACCCTGAAGCCCTCCAAATTTGCAAACCTAAAAACCTCTGCGACAGTGGTGAAGAGTAGCGAACATTTTCTAGAAATCCTTGAAGAAGTCGCCACCTTGGGCTTGGGCAGCTACTCTTTAGACCCTGACTTTTCCAAATCTTGAATATCAAAACCTAATATGTATCTACTCTGAATATTACATCTCTATGTGTGAGCATTTGTTGGGATTCATCTGTTTATTTATGATTTTACATAATTAGGGTTTTAAGCATAATCGAGCATTAAATTAATACATTAATCAACAATTTCTTAATTTCCCTATCATTACAAGTGACAACCAACCTGTAGGTGAATCCTCTTGCAAAATTTGTGATTCAACTTAGTTAAATGTCCTTGAATGTTAGTGGTGAAAGGAGGATATAATCAAACAATCAATCAATCCCATCTTCCCTCTTTTCTTACTAAACATTTTGGTGAACCTGTGTTTTCTGAGCATTGCATCTTGTTGACTATTATACATTAGACTTGCATTCATACATATTGTTTTACATCATTTTACATCTATAGATCTTGAAAATTTTTGAAAAAAAAAATCATTCTAAGGCTCGCATTAGGTCATAATTTGCATTAATTTGATTACATTTCATCAAATCTCTAATTTTTACATCAAATATGATATAAATTACATAAATTCATAATACTACAATCTTTGCATTGCATTTTCATGTTAAAATTGCCAGGGTTTGATTGAAATTTTGTATTTTTCTCATAACCTAGTGATTTCAAAAACTAGGGTTTGTACCTAAAATCTTGTTTCAAATTTTACTACTCGTATTAGGCACTCATTCAAATCTAATTTTGTTTGTAGTGTTGCATTCTTTTGTGTTTTTGCATTCATATCTCAAAAATTTGCACTTACATTTAGCTAATTTCAACAAAAACTAGCATTTTCACTCTATCATCCTTAAAATTACACTTGCATTGAGCATTGTAGGACTTTAAAATCATTTTCAGATCTGAGCTGAGTTTTTTTGCATAAGCCTCCTCTTAATAATAGTGTAGGAAATTGTTCTTCTACCTTATCTTCCTTATAGGATTTATGGGTCTAATAAATTCAATTTCCCATTTGTGAAAAGGTGTTTGTACTAATATAGGAAATGGTGGCATATCATCTAATGTGGTGGGACTTCCTATCCTCTAAGACACATCACCCATCCTCACATATTAACTTGTCATCCTTGAACAATGTGGGCCACCATAATCCTGCCAACATCACTTTATTGTTGTTCGCTCATTGGAGTTATGCCCTTCTAATATCCCCTCACGGGCATATCTTAAGATGTTTTCCCATTCATGTTGAAGCACTACTCTCCTTATAATATCACCTCTTCCTATAATATGTAATTCTCCTTGAATTAAGATGTATGATAGTGACCACTGCAATAGTTTATTCCTTTCATTTTTGGAGATGATCTCTAGGAATTGGCCTATGGATAGTAACTGTGCTACTTTAGTGAGCTCCTCTAGTACTACATTTACTCTAAATAAATTTAAGCTACTCAATTCATCATCAAACTCCTAAAAGAGTAACACCATCTACAAATTTTACCTGTATCACTAGTGTATTCATCAAGTATTTTAATTGCTTGTGGTTGGTAAAGAAATTTTTTAGTGCATAAACCTTTGTTAGAGCCTTTGTTGTTGCATAATTCATTAAGAAACACTAGAGTTGGAGCCTTTGTTATCTAATTTTTAAGTGTATCAAATTCCTCCTAGAGTTGTTCTATCCATTGAAATGTTTTATAGTTTTCTGACTATTCAAGAGGTGGTAGATTCAAAATTATTTCTACCTTCAATGGGTCTACCATCAAGCCTTGCCTACATATAACGTGACCATGAAATGTTCTAAATGGTATCACAAATAAACATTTCTTAAGATTGGATGAGATTTAAAAGCTTTTGTATCTTTCTAGCATCGTGTGGAGTACTTGTACGTGATCTTTAATCAGTCTGTACTAAATACTACAAGTGCATTTTTCAAGCCAAATGGCATCACCTTGTACATAAAAGACCTCCATTTGGTTACAAATGTTGTTTTAGGTTGATCTTCTTCTTGAAGCCATTGGTGAACGATTAGAGTTCCCTACTAGCAATAAAACTAAGACTTCCTCTGTGAACAAACTACGGAAGGGATCATGGATGCAAGCCTTATTTAAATCCCTAAAGTCAATGCAAATCCTCATCTCGCTTTTTTCTTATATTGCACAACCATAGGGCCAATCCTTTAGCATCTCCTATTGACTTGATTATATCAGTTGCCAACATATCATCCAAGTTTGCTTTGACTCTTGTCTTCATGTTAGGGTTTAATATATATGTTCTTTTCCTCTTTGGTTTTGTACCTTCTTTTAATTGAATTTTCATCATTCTAGATCCCTCCTTAATGCCTCTACGATTAGTAAATGCGTGGGGAAATATTTCTTCATATTTCTATCAATATTTCCAAAATTTGCATGACTTGTCTCTCTTCAATTGCTACCTTGAGTATTTTCACATACTGAAGGAAAAACAAGATTTCATTCACAGAGGCTTGAAGGATACCAAAGGTACTTAAGGTTAAACTTTCTCTTGATGCCAAGGTTGATGATTCTATTTATTATGAGGATGTTTGATGTGGAAGATTTAGTTGAAATCTCTCCTCTTGCTAAGTTCGATAAATGTAATAAGTGCAAATGTGATCATGGGGATTCAATAGGCCCTGTGTAATTTTCCCTACCACTTTGTTGTTTTCAATATTGGATGATGCTCTTGTGATTTCTATGATGGTAAGGTCATCATCCAATGGTGGAAAATCCACCAGTAGTGTGATATGTTGTCCAAGGGATCTCTTGAGGTGAGACATGTGGGCAAAATTATGAAATTCCAGTTCTCAGATGCAACTTCACCAACTCTCCTCAAGATCTTGTAAGGGAAATCAAAGCGTTGTTTGAGATTTTAAATTCCACTAATTTTGATGGGGGTTTTCCTATAAGGTTTACAATCTTAGAGGAAGGTCATATCTCCCACTTTAAATGACCTCTGTATGCGGTTTTGATTTATATATATTTTTTGTTGATTCTGAGATTGTTGGAGGTGTTCTTTGAGTGATCTCAATATGTCATAATTATACTTCACTAAGTCACTATCTATTGACACCGGGATATCTATGAATATTGAATAAGTAAAGGTTAATGCGTCATAACCATAAAATACAATGGATAGAGACATAGCGATGGACATGTGGTGGGTAGTGTTGTATCATAGTTTCTCAAGTAGCCTTCAACCTAATTATTCACTATTTCTACTTGTCCATCTATTTGTGGATGTTAGCTTGTGGAAAGAATGAGTTTTATCTGGGTCAAATAAAATAATTCTTACAAAAAGGATCTAAACAATCTACTATCTTTATCACTAATGATATTTTTATGTAATCCATTGGCCTAAACACTTCTCTGAATAAGAAATCTACTACCTAATGTGCTTTGAAATATGAAGGAATGAAAAAGAAGTGTGCATACATAGTTAGCCCCTCCATAAAGTGATTGAGAACATCCTTCTTTAGGCCCTTCCATGAAAACCTTTCCCTAATTTTCCTATAGGTCTTGTATAATCTTATGTGATTTTCTAACGATGCATCATGAAAAACCCTTAAAATCTTCTCCTTCATTCAGGATTCAAGAACTAGGAAGATTCTATTTGTATAGAGAATGAGATCATATGCTACTACAAATAAATCTTGTCTCACATCCCCATCTAAGAGATTAGTAGAAAATGTATATTTAACTTATTCTGCCATAATAGAGATCTTCCAATTAGTAGAACTAGTAGTACAAATAGAGTAGGCTTCCTAGAAAGAGCATGAGCAAAGTTATGTTCTTTTTTTCCTTTCATGTACAATGTGGTTTAGGAAAGGGCCATGCTATGGGGTCTCAGGACAACTTTGAAATAGAATTGGAAGCATCTCAGAGTGGAGAGAGATTATGAGATCATTATTAATTATACGAAGAAGCAAAGTTACATCTCATGTATGTTGTATACTCTTCTTTTAGAGGCTAAGGAACTAGTGAAAAGATTTTAAGATATCTCTTTTGATCATATTAGAAGAGAAGAAAGGGGAACTCAATAGTAGATTTGGTAGCCAATCAAGGAGTAAATTAGAGGATAACCCATGGTAAGACCCATAAGACCTAGAAGGAAAAGTTTCCAAATAAGACCCTTGGACTTGTTAAGGAGTAAAAAGTGTCCACATGTCTTTTTACCTCCTTGTTTGGCTCCTAGGTCCCTTAATTGCATTATATCTTCAAAACATTTCTCTCGATGCAGAATTGCCCGACACCAAGATGGAATTTGAATGTGGGCCACTTGATTTAGCTTATCCTAGACATAAACAGGATTAAAGGACCTGGGTGGTACTACCCAAGTCCCTCCCTTTAAGTTGGATCAAATTCAAATTTACTGGTGTGAGCCTTGGGCATAATTTAATAAAAACCACCTAAAAATAACATAAAATAAAATATTAAAATTATATATATATATATATATATATATATATATATATATATATATATATATATATATTCTATACATTTAGTTCTCCTCAATTTTTTTCCAGCTTCATATGTTAAATTGAAGACCAAATTCCTTGTATTAAACTCAATAAACTAACATTGGGGGTGATTTTGTTGAAAAATTATTGCTCAAACCAAGAGCTGATGTTAAAGAGTTACGCCTAGTATGTAATATAAGGAACCCTAAAGTCAATAATATCATACAGACGAACACTCATTTTCATTTTTTATTTATGCCTGCAAAAATATCATACATGACGTCCCTCCATTGATGCATTAAATACTGCTCCTTCAATGCGCTGTTCTTTATTTTCTTGACTTTTGTATTCATTTTTTTATCCCTTTTTTTTGCACTCTTATTATTTTTTATTGCTTCTTGTAGAGTAACGATCTTCTTGATATTTTTGTCCAAGAAAGATAAGGGGCTGAGCACCACCAAGGGTTTTCAATGTTTAGTTAGACTTCCCTTTTGCTCAAAAGGAATGGGGAAGGTCTACATGCAAGCTTCTATTAGGTATTTTAGGTTTGAGTACTTACTTTTTTAAAACTCAACATTTTGGTTCACTAAGACTGGGATTAGTATAATGCTAAGAGCTTGGCTTCAATTTAAACTTATTGGTAAATTTCAAGAGGAATGATTGGCGATAAAGATGATCATAAAGAATCTTAAAGGGTCAACCTATATCTAAGCAACCTTAGACTCCTTAGATAAAAATCAAAAAGAGCATGTCACTCACTAGTGCATGGTGGAACAAAATGAAGAATGCAAATTTTGTTTTTTCTTTATTCAAATTTTGTACTTTTTTATAGATTTTTTGGATTTTGACATTTTATGATTTTATGGAGTTTCTAGATACTTAAGTCTTCACCTTCCACTGTGCATAAGAGGTAAGCATCATTTTTTACATCTTCCTTAACTGCATGTGGACTTATATAATTTGGTCTAAACTTCACTTGGAAGTATTTGCAAGGACACACAAAGACTTGGTATAAAAATGTCTTTGAACTCAGTGAGAAGTTTTGTGCACTCATATATTTCATTGTTTGATAATTTGCCCCTAGCCTTGTCATTTTTTGTTCTTGTAAAGTTTCATCAGTTTTGAAATTTTGTGGGGCAATTTGAATTGATGATGACATTTAATCATCTTCTATTCACATTTTCCATATGTGGGGTTGGTCATATTGCCACACGATTCTCTTTACCTGCATGTGGACTTTACTATTCCATGGATTTCATATTTCACCAACCATATGTATGCCTTGGCTATGGCGACCACCAAGGGTTGTACATCGGCACCCCACCTAGTCGGCACCAAGTTGAAGTAAACAAAGTGAGGCAAAGTTGTGGAAGTTTGGATGCTTAATAATCGTATACCAATGCATCAAGAGATTTGTCCATGTCACCAATATTATATTTTTATCTTTATTTCCATTTCTTAACATAAACTAACTTCGTGTTGTCATAAATATATACCTTTCAAACAAGAGCAAGCATGCCTTTATGATATAAATCCAATAATTTTTTATTCTAATGTGTAGGAACAAAAAAAAAACAAGAAAAAAACTCATTGGAGGCTCATTTGGCAGAAGCAAAGGAAATTGGGGATCACATTCCAAATAAAATTTAAGTTGTTACAAAACATGTTTTCAATTGATTATAAACAAATATGTAAAACAAGCATTTCATATGCATTTCAAAACTATATTTCAAAATTTTAAATTAAATAGCACTTTGGGACATTTGTTTCTTACAATTATTAAAATAATATAACAAATAAAAGTAATACTATAAAAATAATATTCTATACACCAAAAAAAAATAAAAAATTAATGCACGTATTTTAAATATTACTTTATAAAATAAAAATAATGTATCTTCTATGCACAAATTGAATTATACTATGTAACATTGTAATTGCATATAATATTCTATTGGCCTAACCCTTGCACCTTCAATTGGTTGAGTCAAACAATTTTCTTATGACAATTATCCATTCAAAGGTGCCCTTAAAATACTATGACATATCTTAGTATAAGTAAAATTATATATAAACCAAATATAAAATTTGATAGTTTGTCCAAAATCTCTCCTTTCATGTGATACATCTTTTTAAAATGTTGATTGTAATTTACAGAAAAAATGCCTTAATAGAACCATACGACCATCAAATTTAAGCCTTGGGCCTAACAATTGCACCACTCCTTTGGTTGCAAGTGCTAGTAATACTATTATTGATATATGGTTAGGACTAAGAAGTAGGATTTCATGTACTCTGTCATTTCTTTTTTAAGGGATTACTCCAACTGTGGTGAGTTTCTATTTTAATATTGGAAAAAATATAATTTGAGAGTGCTTCTGGATTCAACTATGTATGTTTTTGTTTCAACGTTTTGAATCATACTCAATGATCCGTCATCAGGAAGAGGAGAGTTGAAGATTAGATGGTAGAATTGAGCTTTATAAAGCAGTTAGAGTAAGAAATGAATGAAAAATGAAGGGCACGAGGTGAGGAGAGAAAAATAAAAATAAAACAAAAAACAAGAGAGGAGAAAGATACGAGAAAATTAGTGATAAAACCAGGGCATTGGAGCAACCATACAAACACACAAACCAACAAAAGCTAAAATTTTAAAATTACTAATACTAATACAAGTACAAATATATAAATACATACAGAAGCACATGTAAATGCATATAAGAAAATATTTAATTTAAACCTATAAATACATATATCCCCACACCCCAAGTATAATATACTATATTAAAAAGACAAATAAATGGAAAAAATACAAACAACTAAATAAAACAAACCTTTAGTAGGCATGAGTTTTCCACAATCCATGAATTAAGTATAGAGAGTGCTTTTGGATTAAAATGTGTATGCTTTTGCAAAACAAACCTTTGTAAAACAATTAAAGTCAAGACCTAAATATACATAAAATAATAAGCGAAGAGGAAAAAAGGCCCAAACACATTTATATACATGAACAACCAAATGTATAAAATTTACAAACAAGTGAAAGAAGCAAACAAGAAAACAAAAAGATAAGACCCCTATCTACTGCATTAGGCAAAACCAAACCTATAAAAAGGAGAACGCCACGACTAAGAATGAAAATTTTAATCCGGCATAAACAAAAAATGCCCACACACATATTAACCTAGACATAACAACAAAAATAAATCAGATGATATATAATACAAATAGAAAAATAAACAAATACACAACAAAAATGTATGTAGATATATGATACAATATTAATTATATTATATGTATAAATATATTGTATAGAAAACCAAAACAAATAAAAATATACAAGTGTAGGTATATATATATATAAATTTATGTATGAAGTGTATACAAATACCTATACCTATATATAAATGTAAGTAACGGTGTGTATATATATATGTGTGGAGGTTAGGGTTAGGTTTTGTGCGTGATGAGCGAGTGAAGAAGAGGAAGGAGGTGAGGGTGGCAAAGGGAAGGTTAGGGTTAGGTTTTGATGGCAGAGGGAAAAGCTATCGTTGCAAGCTTGACGTTATACCTATTGCAGGGCCAAACAGTTTTACAAGCAGTGGAGTGCGGTGGATATGTCAGTGTTTCGAAAGTGTTACGCCATCATCTGCAACAAACAGAATGGCCGCGAATGTCGTAGCAGAAATGGAGGCTGCAGATCGATGGCGTTACGCTTTTGAAACAGGACATATCCACGGCCCCACGCTGCTCCTATTCCTTCGTTGCCCTTTAATGAGAGCAATGCCTTCAACAAATGACCTTCACGCTCATGCGGTGGAATATGTCTCAATCTCAAATTGATGCGTCCAACACTTCAATCTTGTTAAATCAGGTTTTGTTTTGTCAGAAAATTTGCTTAAATTTCTATATTTTAAGACTAGCTGAAAATGTGGTCACTTGCACTAAATTTTCTGACCCTCCATGGAAGGTATGTTGGAGAGGTGGGTTCTTTGCCTTTTTTCGTTTTTGTATATGCATCACACACCCACATTACAACAATGTTCCTATCTAGTATGTTTTACTGTGACTGAATCAGATTTTCAGTTGTTAATATTGATAGCAAACTTGGATGAACCTCTGGAGATCCCTGTGTTGTATGATTAGGTTATGTTGTTGGTCTCTATCACAGGTGCTATTTGGATCATGAAAGGTGAAGGTATTCAATTTAGACACCAATGCATGCAACATGTATTAACACAGTGCTTGTTTTGTATGTAGTCCAGGACTGCAGGAATTTTGGTGGACTTCTTAGAGCCATTTTCTGTATATGACAATGTCAGATGGGTGTTATTATCACCCACATTTTATAAATAGCCAATTACGTAATTGTAACTGTTAAAGTTTTAATCATCTAGCACATTCCTACAAAGGTTCAAAAATTTATCCTGGCAAATATTGGTATCATATCAAACATTGTAGTTCTGTCTACTGTTTGCTTTGCAGCTGTGTTTGTGTTTTCTTTTGTTTGTTTTCTAAGACAATGGTTGACACAGTTAGTGGGTTTGTGTTTGAGCCCTAAGTTGGTTGGATCCCTTGCTGGAGAATTTAGCCCCAACCTTTGGACTTGGGTGTCATTATAAGCACGCGTTAGCATTTGAGCCCTAAGCCTACATGTTTTGGTATTCTTTGTCCCAAATCAATAGTCCAATCAGTAAACATTATGTATAAACTTCCTCTAGATTTAAAATTTTAGTAAAAGTTCTTAGCCAATTTGTTGCAAGTTTGCATGGATTCATTGGAATTTTTTAATCATTGTTATCTTATCTATGTAATATATGTTTTGATGATTTTCCAACTAATGAAAAATATGTCTAATATGGGATTTTATATAATCCTCTTTGGATTTAATCCAATTGTAAATTGTACTCAATATTTAGGAACCAGTTACCTTTACAATTGCTTACAATTGTTTCCTTTTGACATTGCTGGTGATTCATCTCACTTGAGTTGCCTTTGTTGACTAGCATAACATTTTTTTGTGTGTGTATTTTGATATAGAAATTTTTGTGGGTATGATAGGTTAGGTTGGAACAAAAGAATGTATGGTGCTAAGCATTTTATCTATTTGCAAGAACTAAAGTGTCTTATCTGAAAATATTCAACATTGTGGTTTGTGCATTTGGATGGATAATCTAGATACTATCTTAGACCTATGTAAATATAGGTCTAAAATGGTAGAAAGGAGAGAAAAAGTCTCCTCGTGAGATTTTGAAGCAAGAAAATGTAAAAAGTAAGTTCTATGACAACATCAAGACAATGTTTGCTTCATTTCACTTCACTTCACAGGCTCTTTCATTCCTCGTCTATCCAAATTGCCAAGGCTGACATATTTCTTTAGTTTTGGTGAAGTAAGATTTCTTTATGCTTTTGGATTGGATTTTGAAGAGTTAGTATCTATCACTACTTTATTAGATCAACTTGGTGATACGAGGTAAACATGTTGACCTTTTGATCTTGTGCATGTTGTAGCATAGAAAATACCCTATAATTTACAAGTGTATCTTTTTATTGAACCTTTTCTTGTTTGTAATTTGTAAGATTTTCATTTGGTGAATAAAATGAAAGCCAATGATACCATTCATTATTTCTCATATTTTTAGACTTCAAATCATAAATTATTAGTAGAAACCCAAATTCATGGAAATGCAATCAAGACTTCAATGAAACCATAGCCAACCCCCACTCAATCACACCCTCCTAGGCCTCTAGAAACCATTTCCCCAAATGACACAAACACTTGACACCATTAAAACACAATGGTCACACATCACATTCACTTTCCAATGCACATCATAAACCAAGATCTCACAAATGCAACATATGGTCTGATGCACTAATAATGGGTCTTAAAGAATGCAACATTAATTCCAATCATGGTCAATCATCCAACAAACATAAAGTGAATCTATCTCAACAATGCAGAACAATATTATTCTAACTACTAGTAGCAATTACTAATATGATCAAATGATATAAGTGTCCATGAGTATCAATATTTTAACTAATAATTCTCAAGACTTATTTTAATTTCATTTAATTAAAATAATTGCAAACAACATGCAAATGAATACAAATTAAACACAACAATTATTTACACTATTTACACTTATGTAGATTTCATTTATAATCTAAACAATTTTATAAATACTATTAAATATAACTATATAAGCAAGGCTAAAAGCCTATAATATTAGAATGCTATAAATATCTTACACTAGTTAGAATCACAAGATACAAAACCCGAAGCTACAATGAAAGAACTTTGTTCTAAGTTTAGCTTGAGAGGAAAGAAATATAGAAAAACAAAACATTCCTATAGATCTAATATCTTCATCAAATCTACCACACTTTTAACCACATGAATATGATAGGATCAGCACAAAATGAATTTGTTGAGAAGGCTTTAGAAGCTACCAACAATGCAAAATGTGAAAGCATAGACAGGGCACATAGACTGATTGGTAGAATGCCTCAAAGAGAGTCATGTGATGGAAAGCAATGATCATAGGATATGCACAAAATGAATTTGTTGAAAAATCTCAAAAGAACCTAGTTTGAAAATATAGAGTTATTGGTTGTGCAACTAATTGTTTTAACAGAGACGAAATGGGTGAGAGGTAGACAGTCACAAAATATTCATATCTCAAAAATGACAAACTGGGTATGACTAATTTTCGGATATGATTTAGATATTCAGGTCATGCACCATATATAAAACAATTAGAAAAACTCAGTTCTTAAAATAAAGTTATGGCTAACGCAACAGATTGCTAAAACAGAGACGAAATGGGTGAGAGGTAGACAGTCACAAAATATTCATATCTCAAAAATGAGAAACTGGGTATCACTAATTTTTTGATACGATTTAGGTATTCAAGTTGTTCACCATATTTAAAACAATTAGAGAAACCCAGTTTGTAAAAATAAAGTCATGGCTAACACAGTAGACTACTAAAACAGAGACGAAATGGGTGAGAGGTAGACAGTCAAAAAATATTCATATCTCAAAAATGAAAAACTGGGTATGGCTGATCTTTGGATATGATTTCGATATCTAGGTCGTACACCATATCTCAAAAAATTAAAGAAACGCAGTTTGCAAAAATAAGGTTAGCGCTAACGCAATAGACCGGGTTCAGAAAATGTAGAAGAAAATTCACAAAATATTTCACTAAATCTAATGCAACAATAAATCAGTTTCATATCTCAGTCCATACTTGGAATATTGCTTCAATCACATCTTCACAAATTTCCTAGCTCACATCCATTTTTCCCCAAGTCTATTCTTCTGGAAACTATGGTTTATGGTGCCAAAAGAAAAATGAAAACTTCCTGAGAGAGAGAGAGAGAGATCCCCAAAACATAAAACATATCCTCCATTTGAAATGCACGCTCCTCCTCAAATTATGTCTTGAGATTTCAAAAATAAAGTTGAGCATGCATAACCACCCCCATAATTTCTTCTAGAAGATTCTCTTTTTTTTACTTTCTTACAATTTGCTATTTTTAACCAAACAATAATATTATTGTTTGTTGTAATGGGACCTTATGTCATCTCCGTTCAACAGTTTCCATTGGGATTAAGGCACACTTAGACCTGTCAATTCAAGTGGAGTTGATGCCTCATACCTGCAACCTACAGCAACCAAAAAATGGTCGAACATATAGATGTATATATACTCATACAATCAAACACACCGTGAAAGGAAATTGCAGCATAGCAGGGTACTCACGCATGAGTAATGCGACACTGTTCCTCTCACAAACACACGTCAAACAAGTAACCACATCATGCATAATAATTAGTATCTGATTGACTAGATAAGAAACATCATTAGATAATCATGTGATGCACATAATAAGATTGATCAACATAATCAATTAAGTCCATAAAGTTGTCATAACATATTCATAACTTAAGTAAATATCAGTGTTGCAACAAAGATTATCAATAAAACATACTAACTGTCATATGAAACAACATGAGGATAATCAGGAATGTCACCAACATGGATGTAGTATCTACCAACATCATATAACATACAACATCAACTGTCTGACATACCCTAAATATTCCTATTATTTTACCTTCACTTTCATGCTCCTTAGCCAGACGACCTGCACATCCAAGGTGAGAATGGAGGGGCACTACACCCACCTTAAAGTGATCGCTCCTACTTTCCGGTAGTAATCACATTTAAGGTAAGGTTGAAAACACATGAGGGAACAAGAGCTTTCGCAAAGCCCATGCCCCAAAGTGAGACATGCTTACAATTGCCGAATTATTCCCAATAATCACAATAGAAACACATCAATATCATTTGTTAAGAACCATTAATCAACAATATGCATGTATACGAATGATCACGGAGATCAAAACAAACTTCGGTTAGAGAATCTAAGCTAAAATAACAACCAAATCAATATAGAAATAAGGCAACATGTCTTTCAAACAAACTAAGGCTATACTTACGAATTCGGAACCGAGTATAGCCGTGAGGTTATACTTCAGTTATCTCATAACCGAGTGTAACTACAAGGTGAGACAAAAGCATTTCAAAGTGCATAGCAACATATTTAGAGTATTCCAAAGGTTTGTTACAACAATTTCACAACACAATACATGATCACATCATGACACAAAGTGATTCTACTAGTCAAACGTCAATAAAAAATTATCCCTCTCTTCATATATGGACTAGGTCCATTTTCTTGTTTTCTTGTTTTAGGGATGCACGATCCTTATCAGAAGTGTATATTTGTTGTCATCATCCGTTGACTAATAGAGCCACAAATACAACAGAAGAATGAAATCATGAAAAATGAGAGAGGAGACAAAAGTGACATAGGACCACAACGTGGAAGGATGCCCCCAAATCACCCTCCACAACATTATGCCCCCAAGGCACCACAAACAACAATTGCAACAAGAGAAGTGTACAAGAATAGAGAAACAAATAGAAGGAATGTCACAGCGTACGTGGTCCCCTTGTATCCTTCACCTTACAAGAGTATCAAGGGTCATCCAAGGAGACCTAAACAAACATTTAACACCACACATGAGAACACAACACAACAACATATATATACCAAAGAGGAGGCCAAACTTGCGAGCATCTTGGAGAGTTGCTCCATCAAATGTGGTGGAATGGCTGAGAAATTCATACCTGCAGTCGCGTGGTGCTTGATTCACAAGATTTTGTATGTTTGAAATCTTTTGATGCCTGTGGGGAGGTGAATCATTACCTTTTTCGATAGACTTTGATGACTCGTGTATTGTTCTTTTTCTTTCTTTGTTTAAGCATTCTCCTACATGGATAACTTTTTCAGGGTTATCCTTCTTCATCAAGACGTCAACAATCTTTTTATTAAGTAAAGTACTGCGGTCAAGGAGATTAGAGGAGGATGATGATTTCGTCGGATCTTTGTTAGATGCCAAGGTATCATTTGATGAATAAGTGTTTCTCTCAAAATATGCTTCTACATTTAAACAATAGGAAAAACCACGATTGTAATGATAACGGGGCCAATTGTCATAAGCTCCCATGAATTCGGCTAATGTTTCATATGTTGAAAAAGTATCTAATGGGACATTTCCTAGTGGACAGTCTATGTCTATCATCTCAGGATATATTGAATTGATTGTTGGACTTGTTGATATTGTGTTAACATTAAGAGTAGGATGATGGTAAGCTTTGGTAGGCTTCAAAGGATAGTATCCAATACTAGCTGAAGAGCTATGTGTAACAACTTCTAAGGGTACTTTGATTCCTTGTTGTTTTATGCCACAACCATTACCTACGTAGTTACAATTTTTGTAAAGGATTTGAAATCCATGACCATAGAGAGACACCATCTCTTTATAAGAAGGCGAGGCCTCATATGTCTCATATTTTGTAGTGTAAATAAGAGTATTGTCTTTATTTGTTACTAAAGAGACTTTAGGTTCCTTAGTATTTCCAAAGATTTTTTGGATGAGATTGAGGCAACTTTTGATGTTTCAGGGTTAGCAAGTTTATATTACCCCATAAAGCCATGAGTAAAATCTAATGAACCCCAATCGTCACCAAGAAGTGCATTCGATGGTGATTTAGAATCTTGCACAACATTATCTGTGGCAAGATGTATTTATGAATCAACTTTTAAGTTATCGAGAGGTTTCTAAATGATAGCTTATTTTTGCACCTCAGCTTGTAAAAAACTTTCCAGATTCGGGTCCACTTCAATGGTTTGAAGTTTATTTGCACAAATAAACTTTATTGATCAATGAAGGGTAGACGAAACTACCCCCATGGCATGAATCCATAGTCTACCAAGAATGATATTATATGAAAGCGCACTCGGCATGACATGGATAAGGGTAGATAATGTCATAGATCTAGCCTTTACGATTAAAGTTATGGTACCCAGTGATTGTCTACCAATGTTATCAAAGCCACGAATGTTAAGTTTATCTGATTTTATTAAAGATGTGTGAATCTTGATTTTATGTAGCAAATCAATGCCACGAACATTGAGACCCGATCCATTGTCAATCATAGTTCACTTTATCAACTTTTTATTTATTATGACAAGATTACAAGAGGGTCATATTGGTTTTGAACTTCAATTGATGGTAATTCGTGTTGTTGAAACAAAATATCTATTTTTGTTGCATGCATATAGTCTAACAGAGTTGTTACATCATTTGGCTTAACAACAGGTGGTACAATCACCTTTCGTAAAGCTTCTTGGAGCATTATGTGGTATGAAAGAGATGTTTGTATGAGTTCCCATAGAGAGATCTTAGCGGGAGTAGCACAAAGCTGCTTAACAAGGTCATAATCTCGACCAACATTATGAGTAAGACAAGGTGGTTAAGGAAGCATAGGTTGAGAAGTTGGTAAAGTGATCGAAATGTTTGACTGTTGTTTACTTTGTTTATTATTTCATGTATTGTATGTGTGAGCAACCACATTGTAGTTGGGTTGTTGTGACACATTTTGATACACTTTGATTTTGACTTGTTATATGCTTAGCGTAGTTATAAATGTAACGAAGAGGTCGAGAAGAATTCAGAAGATCTCTTATAGTGAGCACCGGTTTCATTTTTTCTTGAGGCACATGCGAGAACGCAGGTGGACAACTATTTTCGGTTTCACAGGGTGTTCTTGAGATCTTGGAACATAAATTGTGTTTACTAATCTTTGAAGGAACGGTGGTTTTGGAGTCGCAGTGGAATGTTCCATAGAGATAAATTCATAAAGGGCTTCATCTAGCATATCAGAATCATCACTACTAAATGACTCATCATATGCATGAAAGTTTTGTAAAAAGAGATCAAACATTGTGACATATTCTACTTTATCCAAGGCTTGAAATTCACAATGTCCAATTGTAAAAAGTATGAATTTTGGAATCAAGGATGTGAAATGATGCAAGATTACTATGAAAAATCAAATTTCATGAATGTTTGATGCAACTAATGCATGAGAATTTTTAAAACCCTAATGCAAAATTTTACCAAAATGCAAGCTTTTTGAAGGCCTAAATATGCACCTTTTTCAAAATTATGCAAGATTTTCAAATGAATATTGATAAATATGTAATAAATCAATGCAAGATCTTATTTGAATAGTCAATAAGATGTAAATGCTTGAAGCTACTTGTTCACAAAAATGTTTAGTATGAAAAAGGATAATGACAATAACTAGAATATGAACTAGATCAAACTCTTTTCAATATAACATTCAAGGAAAAGGTTGAGCCAAATCACTACCAAATGAAGGAGAACTTAGCTACTAACCTTGAACTCCTATATATCCTGAAACTGTCTTCAAATCCTGAAACCTTGATCTATATTTAGTCTTCCTATAGCTCTGTATTTTCTAAATCTCACTCCTGTAACCTGCACATAAGAAGATAAAAGAGGGTTTGGGGGTTATGGTGTTTAGGGGCTTGCCTCGGTCAAATCCCAGAATAGCATTCAAGCTTCCCAACACCATTTGATTAATAGAGAGTGCTTACCCTCATGGGGCATAGGATGAAAACAATGATAATGTGATGATTGAAATGATGAGAAACAAACAATGATATCACCTATGTGATGCGCCCTTAAAATGATGAAGTTCTTCAACTCCTAAGGAAGGATAGATGATAGCTTCATATCTGCAACAACACACAAATATGCTCTATAATCACAATGACTACTCTTGATGCTCTTTACTTCAAATTTTCAAGTTGGCTATCTCCATCTAGGTTAATAATGAACTCAAAAACACACTTATATATATGCTCTCCCCCTTACAATTGACAATTCAAACCAAAAGAGGCAACAAGGAGAAACCTCTAGAGAGGTGTAAGGCCGACATACATTTGAATTTGATCCAACCTAAAGGGAGGGACCTGGGCAGTACCACCTTGGTCCTTCAACCCTGTTTATGTCTAGGATAAGCAAAATCAAGTAGTCCACATTCAAATTCCATCTTGATGTCGGGCAATTCTACATCGGGAGAAACATTTTGAATATATAATGCAATTAAGGGACCTAGGAGCCAAACAAGGAGGTAAAAAGACATGTGGGCACTTTTTACTCCCTAACAAGTCCAAGGGTCTTATTTGGAAACTTTTCATTCTAGGTCTTATGGGTCTTACCATGGGTTATCCTCTAATTTACTCCTTGATTGGCTACCAAATCTACTAATAAGTTCCCCTTTCTTTTCTTCTAATATGATCAAAATAGATATCTTTAAAAAATTTCACTAGTTCCTTAGCCTCTAAAAGGAGAGTATCCAACATACATGAGATGTAACTTTGCTTCTTCATATAATTAATAATGATCTCATAATCTCCCTCCACGCTAAGATGCTTCCAATTCTATTTCATAGTTGTCCTGAGGCCCCACAACATGGCCCTTTCCTAAACCACATTGTACATGAAAGGAAAAAAGAATATAACTTTGCTCATGCTCTTTCTAGGAAGCCTACTCTATTTCTACTTCTACTAGTTCTACTGATTAGAAGATCTCTATTATGGCAGAATAAGTTAAAAATGCATTTTCTACTGCTCTCTTAGATGGGGATGTGAGACAAGATTGATTTGTAGTAGCATATGGTCTCATTCTCTATAAAAATAGAATCTTCCTAGTTCTTGAATCCTGAATGAAGGAGAAGATTTTAAGGGGTTTTCATGATGCATCGTTAGAAAAACACATAAGATTATACAAGATCTATAGGAAAATTAGGGAAAGGTTTTCATGGAAGGGCCTAAAGAAGGATGTTCTCAATCACTTTATGGAGGGGCTAACTATGTATGCACAATTCTTTTTCATTCCTTCATATTTCAAAGCACATTGGGTGGTAGATTTCTTATTCAGAGATGTTTAGGCCAATGGATTACATAAAAATATCGTTAGTGATAAAGATAGTAGATTTTTTAGATCCTTTTTGTAAGAATTATTTTATTTGGCTGGGATAAAACTCACTCTTTCCACAAGCTATCATCGACAAATAGATGGACAAGTAGAAATAGTGAATAATTAGGTTGAAGGCTACTTGAGAAACTATGATACAACACTACCCACCACATGTCCATCAGTATATCTCCATCCATTGTATTTTATGGTTATGATGCATTAACCTTCACTAATTCAATATTCATAGATATCCCGGTGTCAATAGATAGTGACTTAGTGAAGTATAATTATGACATATTGAGATCACTCAAAGAACACCTCCAACAAGTTCAGAATCAACAAAAAAATATATGCAAATCAAAACTGCATAGATAGGTCATTTAAAGTGGGAGATATGACCTTCCTCTAAGATTGCAAACCTTATATGCAAACCCCCATCAAAATTAGTGGAATTGAAAATCTCAAACAACGCTTCGATTTCCCTTACAAGATCTTGAGAAGAGCTGGTGAAGTTGCATCTGAGTTGAATTACTAGAATATAGTAGGATTCATAATTTTGTCCATGTGTCTCACCTCACGAGATCCCTTGGACAACATATCACACTACTGGTGGATTTTCCACCATTGGATGATTACCCTACCATCATAGAAATCACAAGAGCATCATCCAATATTCAAAAGAGAGTAGACAATAAGGTGGTAGGGAAAATCACACAGGCCCTATTGAATCCCCATGATCACATTTGCACTTATTACATTTATCGAACTTAGCAAGGGAGAGGGATTTCAACTAAATCTTCCACATCAAACATCCTCATAATAAATAGAATCATCAACCTTGGCATAAAGAGAAAGTTTGACCTTAAGTACCTTTGCTATCATTCAAGCCTCTGTGCATGCAACTTGTTGTTCCTTCAGTATGTGAAAATACTCGAGGTAGCAATTGAAGAAAGACAAGTCATGCAAATTTTGGAAATATTGATAGAAATATGAAGAAATATTTCCCCACACATTTACTAATCTAGATGATGAAAATTCAATTAAAAGAAGGTACAAAACCAAAGAGTAAAAGATCATATGTATTAAACCCTAACATGAAGACAAGAGTCAAAGCAAAGTTGGATGATATGTTGCAACTGATATAATCAAGTACATAGAAGATGCTAAATGGATTGGCCCTATGGTTGTGCAACATAAGAAAAAAGTGAGATGAGGATTTGCATTGACTTTAGGGAACTAAATAAGGCTTGTATCCATGATTCCATAGATTTCTTAGTCTTATGGATGTCATTAAAAGCTTTCATTTTATTTCATTTCAATTGAAGGGCTCCTTCACCTTTCCATACACATGTCCCCATGTTCTCTCCATTAGTTTCTCTATAACCATTGCTTTATTTTCTCTTATATTGTCCTTAGTAATATTTGGGCATTATACTCATGGGATCAACCCTGCAATTATAGACTTGGCCCTTTCATATTCAAATTTTGGCCAACTTCTACCTATTCAATTACACAATATTCAATTTGCTAATGTATGAATCCCAACATTTCAAAAAAAACCAAAATATGAATCACCTAAGAAGGTTCGAAGTTTAAAATACACATTGGGTTATGACTTGCACGTGTGACACCATTCAAAAATTGATTTATATTCACTCCTTTGAGCCACGAAGTCTAGGGCCTAAGCGTGAGAATATTCACTATTTTTGTATCCTCATGCTTGGAGACATGTCAATAAATAAAAGTTGATTACATATAAATTCCCATTGTTTATAGCATAGACTGGAATTAGTTTTCAATTTAAAATATCATTAACACTTGTAAGGAGTGGGTTCATGTGCAAGTTGAAACACACACTGTGTATTTCAACCTGCAATTTTCTTCATCAACATTCTACTATGTAAAGTATTTGTTCTTTTAATGTACAAATCCTAACATTTAAGAGAGAAAAATATGAACAACAACAATGATAAGGGTGAAAGCAAGAAGATGAGTATAGATTTCGTGGAAGTGTTCCGCATATGGAAAATTTCGTTTAGAACGAGAGCTCGAGCCTAAACGGGTGCCCATTTAGAAACGGGCACCCGTTATGAAATGGATGCTAGTAAATGGAATGGGTACGTACCCATTTGAAAACAGGTACTCATTTTTGAAAAGTATATATATTTTTTTAAAAATAGGCATGTGGCTTCATTTTAACAGCCATAGGCCGTGAAACAGTAGGAGAGGAGATACCAAGAATGGGTACCCACATCACCTGACCCCACCGCCTACCTCCAAAACCTCCTCACCTCCTCTAGATCGGCTATCAGCTATCCCAAGTTGGTTGCCCATAATTTTCTATTGTTTTTCATTGTTTTTTGTTTTGTTTTTGTTGCTTTTTATTATTTTTCACAATCTTAAATTATAAATGTTAAACCCTAAACTAAAAACACTAAACCCTAATTCATAAACTGTAAACCCTAATTCATAAACACTAAACCCTATTTCATAAACTACCTAGGTCTTATAGAACTTCTAGGGTTTCTTTTATATAAGCTTAACAATAAATCTTTAGCAATGATATTTCAAAATCATTTGAAATTTCTATATAGACCTCAAGAACTACTTATACACTATAGCCATGTTCTTAGTCTTCATGGATTTCAATGTTCATGATGAGTCACATAGTCCTAAAACCATTTGTAAAACTCTTTTCATGAGGGCTTAGAACATACAAACACCTTCTATATATTAAATTTGATGGACACTTGTATAAGAATATAAAATTTAGACAATTGTCATAGGTTAGTCCTATGGGTTAAAGAGTCAGGGAGCTATGAGAATGCCCACATTCATATGACATAAGGTATAATAGAAACTTATCAAGTTTTAAGGATTGTCATACCTACCACTAAGAATTCAAAGTTACCCTAGGAAAACAACTAACTCATATCACTTCATAACATTTTATCAAGTTTAAGGATTGTCATAACAACCACTAAGAATGTCAAATTTACCCTAGGAAAACAACTAACTCATGTCACTTGATAACCTAGAGGGTTGTTATCTAAGGTCAATTAGGATCACTTAACAAATGTCAAGACCCAAATCATCTAATAGGATTGTCATTAGGATGGGGAACAAAGAAGATAGTCATAACATGATAAGGTAGTTACCAAGGTCCTAACAAAGTTCATTGCACCATAATCTAAATCTTAACACTGCCTCAACATTTATATGACCTAGAAGGACTGTCACATCTAGTAAATCTAATCTCTTGTCCTTACTATGGACTATTATGCATGATCATCCAAAGTGGTTGTCACTAGAAGAATAGGACCATAGGACTACCACAATAAGGATATAGTTGTGTTGCTCACAACAAGAGAGGACAATCATCCAAAACTAAGAAGAGAAGAAAATTAACAATTAAGAGACTATCATTAACGGTTGTCATGAGCATGTTAATGGACAATTAGTTTTCATATTAGTCATAACACTATCCTATTATTTACACAAAAGAAGATATAGCAATGAGAGGATAGTCATTGGAAAACCTATCTCAGTCCTAGAGTCAAGCACAGTCCCATCACACCACTAGATCTACCCCTTCCAAGGGACAAGCATTTCAACTATACAATCGAAAGAAAATGATATGTATCCTACAAACACAATCATTTGGTCATGTTGTAATCCTCTCTCCAAACTATGCAGGATCAGAATGGTGTTTGGATGAGCTCCACTTGGTGTCTGGTAGGTGAAATCAGCAGGTGAGACTACTCCTTAGACAGTGCAAGACGACTGAACGGATCTCACCCATTCATTTTATTCCTTGTTTTTCTCACTCTTTCACCATTTCTTCACATGCGTTGTTCTCCTTCCAGCTATTTTTTTGGTGGGTACTCTCCTGAGGTGCCAAAATGGCTAGAAATGTTGTCTCGTGCCATAAAAAAATCACGCTAGAAAATTTTCTATTTTCTAAACTCGTCGGTTGTTCTCACGCCGGGGAAAATACCGTGTCAGAAAAATAAATATAGGGAATGTAATTTTTTGGTATGTGTTTTGGAACACAAAAGAGAGTGATATATTTTGTAAAGCCCCATTAAGAATGTTTTGGGAATTTTGTACTACAGTATTGTATTGGTACATTCTCCTTATTAAAAACTCCCTTAATATTATCACCTAAAATTTTGAATTTGGATTAGTTACTTTCCACCTACATTAAATGTTATCAATAACTATGTAATAGAACTAATAGCATTTAAAATCATTTTAGATGTGCAAATGATGATTAATTATCACCTTTGCAATTAGAAGTGTTTATGTTGACACTAGAGTTTGCAACACTCATACCCTTATAGCAACTAAAAAGGTTTCACAAAACAAAGAGAACTAGAGACAACTAAAATCATTGTCATAAATAAAACATAAATTAAAATAAAATAAAAACATTAATATATCATCACCATGAATGGTCATGTCCTTTGTGAGAACTCCAATTCCTTTTGAGAGATGAGTATCACAATTCATTGAAGTCTTGATTGTATTTCCATGAATTTGGGTTTCTACTAATAATTTATGATTCGAAGTCTAAAAATATGAGAAATAATGAATTGTATCATTGGCTTTCATTTTATTCACCAAATGAAAATCTTACAAATTACAAACAAGAAAAGGTTCAATAAAAGATACACTTGCAAATTATAGGGTATTTTCTATGCTACAGCACGCACAAAACCAAAAGGTCAACATGTATACCTCATGTCACCAAGTTGATCTAATAAAGTAGTGATAGATACTAACTCTTCAAAATCCAATCCAAAAGCATAAAGAAATCTTGCTTCACCAAAACTAAAGAAATACGTCAGCCTTGGCAATTCAGATAAAGACAAGAGGAATGAAAGAGCCTCTAAAGTGAAGTGAAATGAAGCAACCATTGCCTTGAAGTTGTCATAGAACTTAGTTTTTACATTTTATTGCTTCACAATTTCCCGAGGAGACTTTTTCTCTCCTTTCTATCATTTTAGACCTATATTTACATGGGTCTAAGATAGTGTCTAGATTATCAATCCAAATGCACAAACCACAATGTTGAATATTTTCAGATAAGACACTCTAGTTCTTGCAAATAGATAAAATGCTTATCACCATACATTCTTGTGTTTCAACCTAACCTATTATACCTACAAAAATCTCTATATCAAAAAACACACAAAAAAAAAATGTTATGCTAGTCAACAAAGGCAACTCAAGTGAGATGAATCACGAGCAATATCAAAGGGAAACAATTGTAAGCAATTGTAAAGGTGACTGGTTCCTAAATATTGATACAATTTACACTTGGATTGAATCCAAAGGGGATTATATAAAATCAAATATTAGACATAATTTTCATTAGTTGGAAAATCATCAAAACATGTATTACGTAGATAATGTAACAATGATTAAAAAAAATCCAATCAATCCATGCGAGCTTCAACAAATTGGCTCAAAACTTTTACTGAAATTTTAAATTTAAAGGAAGTTTATACATAATGTTTACTGATTGGGCTATTGATTTGGGACAAAGATTACCAAAACAATCCCTATTTAGGGATGAAGAGACCCTAAACTTTCCCGTGGCCAGAACCCATATTGAAGTTGTAGGTTAAGATTCTTTAAGAACTGAATTGAGCATAGAGTGGTATGCCATCTACTTAATATTTTGAAAATGTAGGCTTAGGGCTCAAATGCTAACCCGTGCTTATAATGACACCCAAATCCAAAGGTTGGGGTTAAATTCTCCAGCAAGGGATCCAACCAACTTAGGGCTCAAACACAAACCCACTAACTGTGTCAACCATCGTCTCGGAAAACAAACAAAAGAAAACACAAACACAGCTGCAAAGCAAACAGTAGACAGAACTACAATGTTCTATATGATATCAATATTTGCCAGGATAAATTTTTGAACCTTGGTAGGAATGTGCTAGATGATTAAAACTTTAACAGTCACAATTACGTAATTGGCTATTTATAAAATATGGGTGATAATAACACCCATCTGACATTGTCATATACAGAAGATGGCTCTAAGAAGTCCACCAAAATTCCTGCAGTCCTAGACTACATACAAAACAAGCACCGTGTTAATACATGTTGCATGCATTGCAGTCAAAATTGAATACCTTCATCTTTCATGATCCAAATATTACCTGTGATAGAGAGACCAACAACATAACCAAATCATACAACACAGGGACCTCCAGAGGTTCATCCAAGTTGGCTATCAATATCAACTACTTAAAATCTGATTCAGTCACAGTAAAATATACTTGATAGGGACATTGTTGTAATGTGGGTGTGCGATGCATATACAAAAACGAGGAAAGGCAAAGAACCCACGTCTCCAACCTCCCTTCCATGGAGGGTCAGAAAATTTAGTGCAAGTGACCACATTTTTAGCTAGTCTTAAAATATAGAAATTTAAGCAAATTTTCTGACAAAACAAAACCTGATTTAACAAGATTGAAATGTCGGACGCATGAGTTTGAGATTGAGACATATTCCACCGCATGAGCGTGAAGGTCATTTGTTGAAGGCATTGCTCTCATTAAAGGGCAACGAAGGAATAGGAGCAGCGTGGGGCCGTGGATATGTTGTGTTTCAAAACCGTAACGCCATCGATCTGCAGCCTCCATTTCTGCTACGACATTCGCGGCCATTCTGTTTGTTGCAGATGATGGCGAAACACTTTCAAAACACTGACATATCCACCGCACTCCGCTGCTTGTAAAAATGTTTGGCCCTGCAATAGGTATAACATCAAGTTTGCAACGATAGCTTTTCCCTCTGCCATCAAAACCTAACCCTAATGCTACCGTCCCCTCCTTCCTCTTTTCCACTCGCTCATCACGCACAAAACCTAACCCTAACCTCCACATATATATACACACGTGGACACACTTAATAAATTTGTATTTTTTTATTTGTTTTGGTTTTCTATGCGATATATGTATACATATAATATAATTAATATTGTATCATACATCTACATACATTTTTGTTGTGTATTTGTTTATTTTTCTGTTTGTTGTTTTCTTTTCTTTTTGTAGGGTGCACTCCTCTCACACACATATGTATATCTATATATATTTATGTATTGGTTCTTTATAGACTTAATACTTATATTAATAAATACTAGTATAGGTGTGTATTTTTAGTTTCTGCCAAAGACACTATAGGCGAGGCCTGTTCCTAACTAGGTATTAATAATTCTTGAGAACTAAATATATTTTTCTATTTAAAAAATATTTACCTATTGCTATTGTATAGATGCAAATATTTTAACAAAACATATTTGAAAAATTATTTTTATTCAATCTAATTGGCAGAAAACTTTCACCCGATAAGGGCAATTATTGCGGATCATCAACGTTTAAATTATAAAGTTTTGTATGAATACTGGAAATAATTTCATGCATTGCTTTCATTTTCTCAAAAATTGTGCAAATATAACATATGCGTTAAACTCCTTAGGCAACCATTCTTCATATTTTTTTATGTTCTTGATACCCAAACATTGCAGAATCTAAGGCCATGACTATTTTCAAATGAATTTGTTTTGTTTATAGGCTGCTATTCCACTTGAAGTTGTGCAAATATTGTTGGCAAAAAAGTCAGCGTCCCCCTTCGGGATTCGTGACATGGCTTAACCACCTCTCGTTGGTCTTTATCTGGGATGGTAGGGGTTTCCTAAGAGGTGCGCCTTTTGGGAGAAACAGCCAGCTCAACTCCCTACAAGTGGTATCAGAGCCGGGTCACGGGTTCGAATCCCCTCGGGTAACGCTGAGGGGGGGATTGTTGGCAAAATAGTCAGCATCCCCCTTCGAGATTCGTGACATGTCTTAACCGCCTTGACCAAATAAGAGGAAAAAAGTATGCTCATATCTGTCATTACGTTATCGGGCTTCATGCCTATAATACTTATTTTTTCTTCTATTTTACTTAATGGAATTCTAATTCTAGCTATTCTTCCATGCATAGAAGGATTTTCCTTTCATGTTTCCTTTAGATTCTAATGGGATGAGAATATTGTTTTCTGGAAACACATTTCTTATTGGTGTTTATTCCATTTCTAAAGTTTTTTCTGGATGTTTTCTCTAGCTCTGAGATGAGCTAAAAGGAACTATTACCATTAACAAAACTGATAATATACACATCATTTTGTTTTATGGATATCTTTATATTTTTTTAATTTTCTCCGACACTCAATAGTAATTCAAGTTGGCTTTTTGCTATTCTTGTTGAATGCAAAAATCTAGTAAGCCAAGCTAGCAACTCTATTTGCAGAAATGGTCTATATTTTGAAGCTATTTTATCATTCTACTATTTCTTTTAGAGGCATTTTTAAAAAGATCGTGAAATTTCTATTAGTTAAATCTAAGCCAACTATTTTTTGACGTTTATTTAAAAATTTACCCTAACGTAACTATTGTTAATATGTCCATAAAATGTACAACCTTTTAAAATTTATTTAAAATTAGGTTTTTCTTTTACCCTAACCTATAATGCACAATCTAAATAGCTAATATTTTCACATTTACTTTAAACTTAAGTTTTACCCTAACCTGTAATGCACAAACTGAATAGCTAATTTTTTCAAATTTCTTTTCGAGTTACATCTTTAAACCTAGTAACATAAATATGGTTGAATTATGAATAAAATGCAAAATTGAAACCACTATCTATTTCACATTTACTTTAAAATTTTACCCTAAGGCCCATATTTCTAAATTGCCAATAAAATGAACAAATTGTAGAGATGATATTTTAACATTTACCTTTAAATTTTTGTTCTAAATTTTTATCTTCCAAGTAAATATTATTAAATTATCCATAAAATGCAAAATCTAAACCACTATGTATTTCTCATTTACTTTAAAATTTTACCTTAATATAAATATTCCCAGATTTTCATCAATAAAATTTTACCCAAATATAAATATTTCAAAAATTTCAATAAAATACACAAACTAAATAGATAATCTTTTCACATTTACTTTTAATTATAATTTTAATCCCAAAAAATAAATTTAATTAAATTATTAACAAAATGTAGAACCTAAACCACTGTTTTTTTAATTATCTATAAAATGTACAACCTGAACATCTGATCTTTAAGCTTTACTTTAAAATTACAGTTTTATCCCTAACATAAAAACATGTTAAACTTTTTTCATATTTTCTTTTTCATCTTACCCTAACACAAATATTGTTAAATTAACCATAAAATGCACAATCTAAACATATTTATTTAAAAATTTCCAAAACTATAATTTGAGTCATTTTGTGAAAATTATGGTATTAAGGTGCAAAGAACAGTTCCTTATACTCTTCAACAAAATGGGGGGATGAACAAATGAATAGAACTATTTTAGAAATGGGGTTTGGTTGTTTCTTGTGATGCATATATTGTGAATAGAATTCCCACTAAAGCCCTCCCAAATATCACCCCTGAAGAAGCTTGGAGTGGTAGAAAGCCCCACATTAGGTATTTTAAAGTATTTGGATGCATTGCTTGGGCACACGTTCCTGATGAAAAGAGGAAAAAGTTAGAACCAAAGAGTCATAAGTGTTTGTTTGTGGGTTATAGTGAAGAATCAAAGGCTTATAGGTTATATGATTTGACAACAAGAAAGGTCTTTGTTAGTAGAGATGTAAAGTTTGATGAGCTTTCGCAACTTATTCCCACTTCCTCTCACTCTACAATAGCAAATGTTTCTAATTTTTCAGATATTTTAGAAAGAAATGAAGCCAATATTGATGTTGAAAATGAAACTACTAATGCTTGTAATCAGCCATTTTTTGCAGGTAGTGATGATGAAGAAGGTGACATTTCAGCTAGACAAAAGACAAGGAGTGTTGAAGAAATATATAGACAAGGCTCAAAGATCCAAGGAGGGAATGGTAGTGCTCTCATGGCCAAAGTATTACAAGTAAATGACCCAATCTCATATGAGCAAGCTAGATGAAAGGAAGAATGGGAGAAATCCATAAAAGAGGAATATGATGCATTGATAGAGAATAACGCTTGGGAACTTGTACCCTGTCCCCAAGGTAAGAATGTTATTGGTTGCAAATGGGTTTACAAAACAAAATTTAAATCAGATGGTGCTATAGAAAAATTCAAGGCTAGATTGGTTGCTAAGGGGATCAATCAAAAAGAGGGTGTTGATTATGAAGAAACATTTTCCCCTGTCATTAAAGTGAATATAGTTAGAATTATTCTTTCTTTGGCTACAATTCTTGGGTGACATATTCATCAAATGGATGTCAAAAAAACTTTCTCAAATGGAGATTTATATGAAGAAATATATATGGATCAACCACCAGGTTTTGTAGATCAGCAACATCCTAATCTTGTTTGCAGATTATAGAAGTCACTTAATAGTCTTAAACAAGTGCCACGAGCATGGAACGAGAAGATTGACAGGTATTTTCAGCTTCATGTGTTTAAGAGATGTAAGTCAGATCCAAATCTTTATGTGAAAAAAGTTCAAGATGATATTCTTCTTGTTGCAATTTATGTAGATGATTTACTCATTGCTGGACCGAATATTGCATTAATCAATGATTTAAAAACAGATCTTAAGAGGACATTTCATATGAGTGATTTGGGTGAACTAAACTATTTTCTTGGATTACAAGTTTGTAGATTACATGATGGATTGTTCATCTCACAATCAAAATATGCTCTGGACCTTTTAGAAAAGTTTAACATGCTTGAATGCAAGCTAGCATCTACCTCATTTCAATTCGGAGTCAAGCTTACTAATGCAACACAGCGCTTAGCATATAAGAAGGAAGATGCCAAGGTGAGGAGGATGATTCTTAATGGTGTTAAGGATCATATTCTTTCGCATATTGTAGAGTTATATACAGAGAAGACAATGTGGGACGCCATTCTAAATCTGTACCAGAATGCTACAATTAACCGGAAGCTGATTCTTAGAGAAAAGTTAAGGAATACCCCGATGAACAAGGGAGAAGATGTTACAAGTTACCTTGCCAGGCTTAGACTTGTTAAGGATGAGTTGACAGCTATTGGAGATAAACCAAATGATGACAAGCTAGTACAAATAGCCCTGAATGGGTTTACTAAGCAGTGGGATGTCTTTGTTCAAGTTATTAATGGACGAGACACCTTACCGAGTTGGGATCGACTATGGAGTGACTTCACTTAGGAGAAGCTTAGACTAAGTCTTGTCAGTGGAACTAGCAGCAATAGTTAGAAAAGTGATTTGGAATAGGAAAATGTTACGCTAGCAGGAAAAGCGAAAGTGAAGAAGGGGTCTGGCAAAGGATCAAATCCAAAAAGTGAGAAGAAGAAGGACTTATCTAAGATCAAATGCTATGGCTGTCACGAGTTTGGCCACTATGTTAGTGATTGCCCACAAAGGAAGAAAAATGAAAAGAAAGGGAAGAAGCAGACGGCAACTTCAGCAAATGTAGATGAGCTTTCTAGTAGAATGGAGGATGAGTTTGTGCTCATAGCTTGCCTAACTAGCTCAAGCTCACAGGGTGTTTGGTATATAGACAGTGGGGCATCATTTCATATGACAGGAATTAGGGAGTACTTCTCCAGCTACAAGGAGGAGAAAATCAAATTCCAGATTCAGATGGGGAACTAGTCCAAGTGCAATCCAGTTGGGAGAAGGACTGTTCTATTTCAGAGGGAGAATGGCAAGCCTATTTCCATTCATGATGTGTTAAATGTGCCAGGCTTGGGCATGAATCTAATTTCCATATCTATCCTTCAGGATAAAGGCTACAATGTACTCTTTAGAGGGGCACATGTGTTAATCAAGCATAAGGATTGGAAATCACCCATAGCTATTGGAGTTAGTAGCGGCCAACTTTATAGGTTGCAATTTGATACTCCTAATGCACTAGTGAGTAGCAGTAATCCTAGAGATCAAGAAGAGCTATGGCATAGGAGGATGGGCCATATACATCATAGAGCATTTAAATTGCTTCATGAGATAGTGACAGGTGTTCCAGAGGTGAGCACAGAGCATGATGATGTATGTCAGCGATGTGTGTTGGGGAAGTTTGCGAAAGCAGCTTTTCCAAGGAGTGACACCAGATCCAAGGGGGTTCTTGATCTAGTAAATACAGATATATGTGGACCAATGTCAATGAAGTCTCTCAGAGGATACGAGTACTCTGTTACTTTTAATGATGATTTCTCCAGGAAGACCTAAATATACTTCTTGAAGACCAAGGATGAGGTCTTCAGTCACTTCCAGGAGTTCAAAGCTCTTGTGGAGAATTCGACAGGTAGGAAGGCAAAGGTTCTTCGGTCAGACAATGGAGGTGAGTACAAAGGGAAAGAGTTCCAGGAGTTCTATACCAGGGAAGGAATCAAGAGAGAGTGGATTGTTCCTTACAACCCACAGTAGAATGGGGTTGCTGAGAGGGAGAATTATTCTCTATCAGAGGTAGCAAGGGCTATGTTGTATGACCAAGATATGCCACGTTACTTATGGGCAGAGGCATGCAGTACAGCAGTATACATATAGAACAGGGTTCCACATAAGGTATTAGGCAAGATGACACCAGAGGGGGCATTCTCAAGGAAGAAGCTAGATGTCAGTCACTTCAGGATATTTGGGAGTTTGGCATTTTGTCACATTCCAGGGCCTACACATTCCAAGTTAGATCAGATTGCAGAGAGAGGGTACTTTGTGGGGTACAGTGAGACCTTAAAGGCATATCAATTATTTATTCCAGGGACCAGGAGGATTATAGTTAGGCATGATGTCAAATTCATGGAGGACAAGGCATATAGGAGGTCCAGAGATTTACTAGCAGATGATCAGAATGAGCAGCCAAAAGAAGCTCCAAGGATTGTTCAACCAAAACAGGGGCAGCGAAGCACCAGTACATTTACTAGTACAAGCACAGGCTTAGGTGTTGAGAGTTCACAGAGTATGAAGCAATAGATACAACAAATCCAAGAGATGTATCAAGAAGATATGGAGTTTGATATTTCATCCTCTATAGTTGACAGGAGGAACCATGAGGTTTAATAGACACATAGGGATACTCAAGAGTTTGTGGGAGCTCCTAGGATGAGTAGTAGACAGCAGAAACAACCAGCCAGGTATAATGACTGTGGCATTGGTTATTAAGTTGGTAGATAACGAGCCTTCCAACTATCAGGAGACTATACAGTAACAGGTGTGGCAAGATGTGATTGTCAAGGAATATACCTCAATAGTGCAGAATGATGTGTGGGAGGTTGTACCTAGACCGACAGATAGGGCAGTGGTTGGATCACATTGGATCTATAAGATTAAGCACGGTGCAGATGGTAGCATCAAGAAATACAAGACAAGGTTCATGGCCAAGGGATTCTCTCAGAAGGAGGGAATAGACTATGAGAAGACATTCACTCCAGTGGCCAGGTATACTTCTATACGAGCCATAATCTCACTTGCAGCACATATGGGATGGCAGATCCATCAAATGGATGTCAAGACGACATTTCTTAATGGTGAATTGGTAGAGGAGGTATACATAGAACAACCAGAGGGCTTTGTAACACACAGTAGTGAAACCCACGTGTGCAAATTGAAGAGAGCTTTGATGGAGTAAAGTAGGCTCCCAGGGCATGGTATGAGCGCATTGATAGATACTGCATTGAAATCTTGAAGAGGTTTGAGATGCAGGATTGCAGAGCCATGTCTACACCTATGATCATGAATTGGAAGAAGGTAGACTCATCCAAGGAAAAGGATGTAGACCCCACCTTATACAGGAAGTTGATTGGATCTCTCATGTATTAAGTCAACACTAGGCCAGATATATCCTTTGCAATAAACTCTCTTAGTCAATTTATGGTTGAGCCGAAGAGAGTGCATTGGACAGCGGTAAAGCATGTGTTGCAGTATTTGTGTGGTAAAATTAAGTATGGGATCAGATATGCTCGAGGTGATGGTATCAGATTGATAGGCGATACTGATGCAGATTGGGCAAGTAGTACAGTGGATAGGAAAAGCACTTCAGGGTGCTGCTTTAGTTTGGGATCAGGAGTTGTCTCTTGGTACAACAGGAAGCAAAACTTTGTGGCTCTAAGTTCTACAGAAGCAGAATACATATCAGCTAGCATGGCAACATGTGAGGCTATATGGCTTCAGAAGTTGTTGGTAGCCTTGTTTGGTCAGAGGGTTGAGACTATGGTGATACACTGTGACAATCAAAGTTGCATCAGATTATTTGAGAATCCAGTGTTTCACGATAGGTCTAAGCATATAGACATTAGGTATCATTTCATCAAGGATTGTGTACAGTGGAGGATTGTTCAACTATAGTATATACCTACAGATCAGCAGGTAGCAGGCATTTTGACAAAGGCATTAGGGAAGATGAAATTCATCTTCTTCAGAGATAAGTTGGGTGTTATGCAGAACACCTTCCTTGCTAAGAGGGAGTGTTAATTTTAAAGTAGCTCAGACAGGTGTTCTAGTCTCAGGTGGTGATTACAAGGCTAGAAACACAACTGGAATTTAATTATCTCCATACCTAGAAAATTGATTTCTCTAGAGACTTCTAGACATTAGGGTTTGTTAGAGTCTAATTAATCTTAGCCATTGATTGAGATTAAATCATGGCCATTAGTTTTCAATGAGAAAATTATAAAAGAAGATCAATGGGCATTTGAAGAGCACAGATCTGAAAAATATTTAAAGTGATAGCAAATGAATAAATTTGCAATAATAGAAAATAGATTTGCAGTGAGAGCAAGGGCACAGTGATAGCGTTGGAGACAGCAACAGTGGAATTTTTGAAGGAGAAATTGGGAGAAGAATTTTCGGAGGAGAATATTGCCAGAGCTCTGCTAGTAAGAGGAAAGCAGTTTATGTATCTCTTGATTTGTTGAAAATTAATAAAATTCCTCATCTCCAGTACTTGTTTTCCCTTCGAGGTTTTTCCAGGGACAATTTGTCCAAAATATTGTGTTCATTATTTTACATATTTTATTTTTCTATCTCCGTGATTATTTGTGAAGTTGCAGCTGTATTATTTTTCAATATTTGCTCTCAATTAATTTTTGGAGGTCAAATAATCTATATAAGATAAGAGATTAATCATCAATAGCTAAAATAGAATTTTCACAGGATTGTCCATAGAAATACGAGATTTGAATGACAATTTTTATATTTGCGTTTACTTTTTAGTAAAGTTGTGCCCCTAACATGTAATTTGGATTTGTTTCGGGAGGAGCCGACATGGCTTTGTGATAGCCCTCGCAAGGTGAATTCGATAGCTGTATGAGGCACATTGGGATGGGAACTCCTGTAGAAGATCCAGTCCTTGCAAATCCTCCTGCACTGTTTTTTATTGTTTGATTCTAGAATATATTTTAATAATACATTCTCATTTTACACTTGATTGTGCAGTCTGTAAAAGAATTTATAATGCATATATTCAAACTAAGATTACCCTATGCAGTGCCTATGGTTATGGCAGAAATCTAACATTAAATGTAGAATCCAAGTTTTTCAATTTTTAGTATTCAATGCAAATATTACAACACTGTCAACTCTAACTTAAACCCAAAAATTAACAAATTTCAAGATTATTATAAAGTTATTATATTATCAACATTGTTGCTAAAACTAAGCAAACACAACAAATTAAAACACAACTATTTATGAACATTTTGGCAAAAACTTGGCTACTTTGCAACTCTTGTTATTAGATTTGTTTTATTTGTGTGTTATATAGTACTTATAATTTAATTGATATTATATTATATCAATATTGTAAGTTTGTGATATTGTATTATATATCCACATATACATTTTTGTTGTGTAATTGATTATTTTTGTGTTTGTTGTTTTCTTTTTCTTTTGTAGGGGGCACTCCTCATATATATATATATATATATATATATATATATATGCTTTGGTACATGTATAGACTTAATACTTATATTAATACATATTAGTATAGGTGTGTGTATTTTTAGATTTGTTTTGTTTTATGTGTTGTATATGTATGTACTTATAATAATATAATTGATATTGTATTATATATCATTTGATTTATTTTTGTTGTTATATCTAGGTTTATATGTGTGGGGGCATTTTTTGTCTACGCCTGATTAAAATTTTTGTTCTTATTTCATGGGGTTCTCCTTTTTATAGGTTTGGTTTTACCTAATGCAATAGATAGGGCTCTTATATTTTTGTTGAAGCCAATCAAAATATATATTGCCCACCTCGGCTGCTAGTATAGTTGTTGTCTATCGCTCACTGTACTGCCTTTTGGTATGTATCACCCCCTTCCACCAGAACTCTAGATTCCAAAGATCCACCGGATAAGAAACTCCATTCTACACTGCTGCTGAGTCGTCGGACTCCTCCCCCAATTCTGGTTGTGGATTGCATCAGGGAAATTCTACCTGAGCTAGGCAGATAGATAGACTCCTTTCATGCTGCTAAGAAAGAGCAGGGAACAAAATTATTAGACCCATATATAGTAGTAGGGTAGCACTCCAGGTACTTAAAGTCCACCCACTACCAACCAACATACATCATCTGGCTGGGTCTTGCCGGTATCAACAACTGGATTGATCCCATGGAAACGGGAACATCAACTCGCTATGGCTCTTGGTCCAAATAATGTCTACCCCTATTCATCCATATCCATACATGGTTGCACGCGACAAGATGGGAACACAGTCCTAGACTGAAGTGAATAGATCAGATCGAGAGGTCATTCTGTCCCTTGTCCCCAATGGGAAGAAGATGGGTAATCCGTTTACAATGTTACTCTGATCTGACCCAGCTGGCAAGCAATCCCAATCTGCTTTCGGCAAAGAAAGGAGATAGCACTTTGTTTTCTTCTCCACCAAGCACGGGAGTCTAGGGATCGCTGTAGGTTGGTGGCCACTCGAGGAAACTCTGATTCGATCCACTGGCTGGGAGGCACCTACCTCATCCCAATCGCAAGGAGAGGTTCACCATGATCTTTCTAGGTAAGGAACGGAGACAGTGCCTAGGCGAGGCATTCATGCGCTCAACCTCTCCGCTGTGAGATTGAGGCCTATCTACAATACGAGAGATCGAGGGCTTCCTTGACTTCCTAAAGTCAATCAAGTTCCCCAACCGGCTGAGTACCCCTAGAGCCCTCTCCCTATCGCCCTATCTATAGCTATTATAGAGAGGTGGGGGGTGCCCCCTACTATGGATAGGGTTGATAGTTGCCCTCACTGACCCCCCTACTATGGATAGGCTGCCTCCACCTCTGCCTCTAAAGAAGTAGGGTAGGGGTAGGGGGTGGGGGGTCGAGTGATGAGAATTGGATTGTTCCATCGAGAATTGGCTCCATACGCCCAACTCTTCGTGCCTTCGTATCTCCATACTTTTGCAGCTCTTCATCTTACCAGATTTGCAAAAGACTCATGTGATAGACTCTCATCATTAGAGAAGTTGATCTAGAATCCATATTCCACTTTGTTTCGCATCATATGTAGAGTAGATCGTTCAGCACTTGCGGCACGAACAAATTTTTTACCCATCGACCCTAGTATCATAGGCGACCGAATGGCCGTCCCCTAGTTACTAGACCATCCTGCTATGATAATTCCATAAACACCTATGTCCAGATCTGATGATACCATACCATAATAAAAAGGTACAACGGCTCGAGCAACCGAACTGGGTGTAGATATCACCACTGGAGCCAGTCTAGAGAGAGATAAATTGGCACTACTTGGTGGAATAGGTTCTTCTATAGCTAATTTTAAACCATCTGCTAGAGGTTTTAAGAATCTAAATGATCCAACTACATTGGGACCCTTTTGACGTTGCACGAAAGCAATTACTTTACGTTTGGATGACACTGAGAAGGCTACTCCTGGTGGAAGTGGTATGATCATTCTAGGTATTTCTGCTAGAATAGCAATGTACGTTTCTGATTTCCTAATCACTAAGGGGTGATCATGCATGAAACGATGTCAACCCAAAGAATGGGACCTATTCTTGAGGGGAAAGGTGATTTCTAAAAGTCAACCCGCCCCCCACCGCTATAGATGCAGGTGGGCTATAGCGGGCTTAGCCAAATTATTTCGGCTCTTCCAGGTCGGGCCGACCACTATGGATGGGGCATCAATCCCTCTCCTTCCTCCCACCCACGTTAAGAGAGAGGTTGGTGATTTGAGTGCCCCCATGGATCCAAATGTCGGCCCCATGCTTTTGAACCAGCATGGGGAAAGCCCCAACTAAACTATAATTGGGGTGGGTGGGAGGAGGAGAGGTATAAGGTTTAATCGACCCCTACAAGCACTATATATCATGGGTTGGACCCGGTCATTTTTATTGCTAGCCGAGGAAGCTGCCCCCCTGATGAAAAATGGGGTGGGTGGGAGGGCTACCGAGAAACCATTATAGCAAGGGAGGTTAAGTTCGAGGCACCATAGGGGGGAGATATAGGGTGGGAGGCTATGCGGGTGGGTGGGAAACGGCCCCTACGGGAATATATATTATTATGGGAGGATGCCTATGCAGGTGGGTGGGAAACAATAGTTGGGTTGGAGGTCGTAGCCCCCCACAATAATCAGGTGTGGGTGGGAGGCCCAGGGGGGCCCTTACTTCCCACCCACCCGGGTGGCTAGTTAAATTGTTGGCGAACCCCATAATCTTTACTTCGTTTAGAAGAGTGTCTCACCTCGACCGAAAAGATGCCTCCCACCCCCTCCCTATAGCCTATGCCCCCCACCCATCCCCTATCACTGGAAGGGTGGGGGCTCGAGGGTTTCCCGACAAACCCTCAGCATAGGGGTGGGTGGGAGGAGATAGTTGGGGGGTAGATTAATATAAGGTGGGTGGTTAAGTTGTTGCCAAACCCCTGGGAGGTTCCGACGATTCTATATGTAACATGCCAACTACCCCCCACCCACCCGTATAACCCCCCACCCATCCCCACACACTGCGTATAATTAATTGGGTTTACCAAGTTTATCCAGCATCAGAGTCAGATTGAGAGCCCCGGTCCTCTTCGGTCTAGGTATAGATCTATAAAGGGCCTGTAGGGGCAGAGGTATGTAGTGTGGATCAAGATCCATACCCCTTTCATATTGATATTGAGTAGGAGATTCACCAAGGTTTACCTTAACCCTTTGTTCTTAGTCCATTTCCTCCATCGCTACTGGATGCGTACCAGTTTGGGGAGCCAAGTTGTGTTCATTTGTGCTCCCGCACTGGATAGGGGGTGTTTGGCGATGTGTAGACGTTGTCTGCTAATTGCCCTCGCGATTCCTTCCTTATGCTTAATTCTGATCCGACCCCATCTGCCCCTCCCCCTGCTCCTTCCCCCTCCCTACAACCTATTTATACCACAATAATAGCCCCCCCTTTAAGTTTTAGGGTCGGGGCCCCCAACCCGAGCTATAATGGTTTCTTGGGGACCCCCCCACCATACATAGTTGGGGTTAGGTGGCAGGCCCCTAAATGCCCCCCACCCCGGGCTATAATTGTTCTTAGAGGTGGGTGGGAGATATAGTTCCAGAAAAAAAATGAGCCCCCCACCCAGCCCGGGCGAATAGTAGGGGCCCCCCACTCGGCCCCTTTGGCAGGGGGATATATAGGGTGGGAGGAATAATATAAAAGGAGGCCTTGGGTTGGTTGGGAGATTCAAGTTTGAGCGGCCTACCTTGAGCTAGTTGGTGTTAACTACTTCCTTTAGGTCTAGCTCGGGAGCAGAAGCAGAAGCAAGGGAGCCCTGGGACCCCCATTGATTGAAGTATACCCTAACCACTTGCATGTCTCGCGGTAGCTAGATCCTATGCTCTAACTGTTGGGGTGACTGTTCAAGCTGCACAGGGGGGCCCCATGAGAGGATTTGCCCTTCAGCCAGTCGATAGGGAATACCCCGCCCCATAGCATTTGTGTTCTCCGTTCGACGACCCCGAGACCTGATGAGTCCGCCACTCGAGCATACCAAAGACAAAGGTGGTCGGTTGACCCTGTAGCAATTTCAGGAGCGTTGTGGCCTATTTACCACCTAGATAAACCCCCATCCAATCAAGATACCTGGCCAGTTTGGTTGAAGTTCCAGTACAAAGTTCTATCCAAATACACCACATACATGGGAGAGAAGCCCGCAGCATACCTTCTTTGCTCAGTCTGTATCCAGGTGACCTGAGGATGGAGGGGCCTCGAACCAGTAGTTGTTTCCCTAGTCTGTATAGCAGTGTTTCATCCCCGTGTTCCAGCCCCACATCTAGTAGTGGAGTGGGGAGCATCAAAAGTGATTTATCTAGTTAAAGAACTAGTTTCCATTCAGAAGCAGGACTCGGGAGCATATCTAGATGCAGGGACAGGGCATAGGCAGGGATAGAGGTAGTAGGAATAGATAAAGGTGGCCTTCATTTTTGCATAGTTTCATATCCAATTCTGGAGCTGAAGGAAGCAATAGCAGGGGCACTCCCATGAGGGGTATGGACAATGGCCGAAGCAGCAGTAGTTTTTGGGTAGCGATCTGAGGCGGCAGAGGCATAAGCTATAGTGATGGAGGGGGCAGATATATTGAATCAGGATAGGAACCCAGAAGTTGACCTCATTTACTCAGCAGTGGAGGTGGAGGCAGGAGCAAAGGGAAATGGCGGGGGGAACAACAGCACAACCAATAGCTGTGAGGGCAGAGGCTCCTTAAGCAACGGAGCCATATGAAACAGTGACTAAGGCTATGGACGTGGGGCTCATAGTAGGATAATGGATGGCATCGAGAGTAAAGGCCAAAGCATCAGAGGTGGAGGGAGAAGCATAGATAGTGGTTGGAGATTGAGTCATGGGTCTACCCAACCGAGTTCCAGTTCCCACTACGAAGATAGCGAAGGAATTATATAAAAGAGGGGGTCGACCGACCTCGTTTCTCTAAATTATTCAGTTAACCCAGTGCCAGTTACAGTTTAGGACTCAGTATATCAAGATCTAACTATTAGCTAGAGATCAAGTTGACCTAGTCGACCAGTTGACCGAGTTTATTTTATGTGAGCAGTTGATCCAAGATGAGTAGTTCCACCATCATGGGCAAGGGGAGCATCAGTAGCATCATATCTAGTCAGAGATGGAGATTCAGTGATATATAGAAAGGGCTTCTTCTATATTTTATTCTGATTCGGTTGATCCAGTCCAGAAGTTGATGGAGCTGTTGATGGTTGAACAGTCAAAGATATGCCAAGGGAACACACCTACTTATGCCACGGAGACAATCCACCCACTCTGGGAACCCTCGGAAGAGAGGTCTGGGGTACCATGTGGGCGGGCTAGGCAAGGATGGGATGCTGCATTGATGGAGGGATTCATGCTGGGGGAGCGCACTAGCGATGTGATGGCAGGCGAAACACATTGGGATGATCCAAGCTGGGAAAGGCAAGCTCCTAAACACCACAACCCCCAACCGCACTCCTTGTGATTACAAGTTACAAGTATTGGATTTCGTAGACTGGAGTTACAGAGGAAGGTTGTAGAAGATAAGGATTTTAGATCTCTAAAGAAAAGCATTACCCGGACAAGCGTTCTAGTGCTAGTGTCCTCTAAGGTTACAGACATAGAAATCATTGTGACAATGACAATCAGCACTGAAGAAGTCCCAACATCCTGAAAATACCCTACCTTGGACAAGGGCACTAGTGCCAGTGTCCTGCGCATCTTCTGTGATAGAAACGGGCAGACAATGATCATAAGTGTTGAGAGAAGTCCTGAATTCCCTAAAGAAAACACCACATTGGACTAGGGCGTGAGTGTCAGTGTCCCTAAATATTTCGTATCATTAACTTCAAAAAATGTGAGTAACTAATCCTTGTCTACTGTCTTGGTCTGCGATCATTTGTTGTAATTTATCCATTTGCTTCTGATTTTACATAATTAGGGTTTTGAGCATATTTGGGCATTGAAGTAATACATTAATTGATATTTTTTGAGTTTCCATGATGTTACGAGTGACACCCAACCTGTAGGTGAATCCTCTTGCAAAAGGTGTGATTCAACTCGGTTGAAATGTCCTTGAATGTTTGTAGTAAAAGGAGGATTTAACCCACACATCCATTGAAATTGAAAACCCCTCCTTTTTACTCCTAAACAAACCCTTTGCTAGATTCTATGGAAATTTTTCTTGGATCCAACAACTTACTATGAAACCCTTCCTTTTAGATCTCAGCTCTATCCTAATTATGGGCATCTGCAAAGGAAATGCCCTCGCTTCACTAAGGCATCAGCTGCAACTAATGCTTCTTCCAACTCTAGTCCTAAGAATGATAAAGGGAAGGCTCCTTTTGTTGTTGGGGTTGCAGACAAGGAGGGTTTTACTCTAGTTAAGCCACATAATAGGGGAAGAGGTCTTAAGAGAACCCTCAAGGATAGAGAAATTAATGGGGTCTTTAATCAGTTTGATGCTTTGGAGGACTTAGTTCATGACGAGGGAATTCTAGTGGAGATAACTTTTGGGGTTGGGTCTTTGGGGGTAGCCTTGTTCGAGGAAAAAGAAAATGATACTGTAAATTTTCCTCTGGTGGGTGTGCAGGATGGTCAATTGGCTATGGAGTTATCCGCCTGGTTACCGATTGTTTTAGAATCAAATGAGGCTTTAGTTATGAAAGATGTGGGTGCTCTAGCTGATCCAACTCCTTCACAGGTGAAGGAGGCTTTGGATGTAGGTGTTACATTGTAAAATGTCCCCCTAGGACTTTTACCTCCTAAGTTTAGTTCCCAGGTCCTTTAGATTTAATCATGCATGTTCATTTTAACTCCCGATGCAAAATCCCTGGAAACCCATGTCAAATGGGGCTAAGGGGACATTGTTGAACTTGATTTTGCTTGAAAATGGGGCCTAGGGCTTGGGCACTCATGGCCTAGCCCTGCCTTATTTGGTTGGGACCTAAATTTTAAATGTCGGTTATGTGATCGTTAAAAGGTTTCGTTGCCGACATCGTAAGTTTGAATTATGAAATCTATAGCGAGAATGCATATATAAGCATGTTTAGCGTTTCATTTGCAAACTAGAAGCTGATTATGAACTTTTGGTGAACTTATGATTTTAGAGAATTCAAATCATTCATTGTTGCAGAGCATACTTGTCTTGTTATTGTGTTTGTTATGCGGATTTGGCTTCATCTTCTAATGTGTTGAAGGATTTTCATCTACATGCGAGCTACACCTCTGAGGTTATATCTATTTGTGTTAAATCAATCATTTATCAATTTGTTTTTTCATCTATCTCGTAGGGATACACAATCTTTATGCCATTCTGGGGCTTGACTGAGGCAAGCTCCTAAACACCACAACCCCCGACCCCATTCCTTATGATTGTAGCTAACAAGTGTCATATTTTTTGGAGTGGAGTTGCAAGAGGCTATGACAGAGTGTGGAGATTCTGTATCAGAAGGAAAATGCAATGCCTGGGCTTAGGCACCTGCCCTGAAGCCCTCCAAATTTGCAGACCTAAAAACCTCTGCGACAGTGGTGAAGAGTAGCGAACATTTTCTAGAAATCCTTGAAGAAGTCGCCACCTTGGGCTTGGGCACCTACTCTTTAGACCCCGACTTTTCCAAATCTTGAATATCAAAACCTAATATGTATCTACTCTGAATATTACATCTCTATGTGCGAGCATTTGTTGGGATTCATCCATTTATTTATGATTTTACATAATTAGGGTTTTAAGCATAATCGAGCATTAAATTAATACATTAATCAACAATTTCTTAATTTCCCTATCATTACAAGTGACAACCAACCTGTAGGTGAATCCTCTTGCAAAATTTGTGATTCAACTTAGTTAAATGTCCTTGAATGTTAGTGGTGAAAGGAGGATATAATCAAACAATCAATCAATCCCATCTTCCCTCTTTTCTTACTAAACATTTTGGTGAACTTGTATTTTCTGAGCATTGCATCTTGTTGACTATTATACATTAGACTTGCATTCATACATATTGTTTTACATCATTTTACATCTATAGATCTTGAAAATTTTTGAAAAAAAAAATCATTCTAAGGCTCGCATTAGGTCATAATTTGCATTAATTTCATTACATTTCATCAAATCTCTAATTTTTACATCAAATATGATATAAATTATATAAATTCATAATACTACAATCTTTGCATTGCATTTTCATGTTAAAATTGCCAGGGTTTGATTGAAATTTTGTATTTTTCTCATAACCTAGTGATTTCAAAAACTAGGGTTTGTACCTAAAATCTTGTTTCAAATTTTACTACTCGTATTAGGCACTCATTCAAATCTAATTTTGTTTGTAGTGTTGCATTCTTGTGTGTTTTTGCATTCATATCTCAAAAATTTGCACTTACATTTAGCTAATTTCAACAAAAACTAGCATTTTCACTCAATCATCCTTAAAATTACACTTGCATTGAGCATTGTAGGACTTTAAAATCATTTTCAGATCTGAGCTGAGTTTTTTTGCATAAGCCTCCTCTTAATAATAGTGTAGGAAATTGTTCTTCTACCTTATCTTCCTTATAGGATTAATGGGTCTAATAAATTCAATTTCCCATTTGTGAAAAGGTGTTTGTACTAATATAGGAAATGGTGGCATATCATCTAATGTGGTGGGACTTCCTATCCTCTAAGACACATCACCCATCCTCACATATTAACTTGTCATCCTTGAACAATGTGGGCCACCATAATCCTGCCAACATCACTTTATTGTTGTTCGCTCATTGGAGTTATGCCCTTCTAATATCCCCTCACGGGCATATCTTAAGATGTTTTCCCATTCATGTTGAAGCACTACTCTCCTTATAATATCACCTCTTCCTATAATATGTAATTCTCCTTCAATTAAGATGTATGATAGTGACCACTGCAATAGTTTATTCCTTTCATTTTTGGAGATGATCTCTAGGAATTGGCCTATGGATAGTAACTGTGCTACTTCAGTGAGCTCCTCTAGTACTACATTTACCCTAAATAAATTTAAGCTACTCAATTCATCATCAAACTTCTAAAAGAGTAACACCATCTACAAATTTTACCTGTATCACTAGCGTATTCATCAAGTATTTTAATTGCTTGTGGTTGGTAAAGAAATTTTTTAGTGCATAAACCTTTGTTAGAGCCTTTGTTGTTGCATAATTCATTAAGAAACACTAGAGTTGGAGCCTTTGTTATCTAATTTTTAAGTGTATCAAATTCCTCCTAGAGTTGTTCTATCCATTGAAATGTTTTATAGTTTTCTGACTATTCAAGAGGTGGTAGATTCAAAATTATTTCTACCTTCAATGGGTCTACCATCAAGCCTTGCCTACATATAACGTGACCATGAAATGTTCTAAATGGTATCACAAATAAACATTTCTTAAGATTGGATGAGATTTAAAAGCTTTTGTATCTTTCTAGCATCGTGTGGAGTACTTGTACGTGATCTTTAATCAGTCTGTACTAAATACTACAAGTGCATTTTTCAAGCCAAATGGCATCACCTTGTACATAAAAGACCTCCATTTGGTTACAAATGTTGTTTTAGGTTGATCTTCTTCTTGAAGCCATTGGTGAACGATTAGAGTTCCCTACTAGCTATAAAACTAAGACTTCCTCTGTGAACAAACTACGGAAGGGATCATGGATGCAAGCCTTATTTAAATCCCTAAAGTCAATGCAAATCCTCATCTCGCTTTTTTCTTATATTGCACAACCATAGGGCCAATCCTTTAGCATCTCCTATCGACTTGATTATATCAGTTGCCAACATATCATCCAAGTTTGCTTTGACTCTTGTCTTCATGTTAGGGTTTAATATATATGTTCTTTTCCTCTTTGGTTTTGTACCTTCTTTTAATTGAATTTTCATCATTCTAGATCCCTCCTTAATGCCTCTACGATTAGTAAATGCGTGGGGAAATATTTCTTCATATTTCTATCAATATTTCCAAAATTTGCATGACTTGTCTCTCTTCAATTGCTACCTTGAGTATTTTCACATACTGAAGGAAAAACAAGATTTCATTCACAGAGGCTTGAAGGATACCAAAGGTACTTAAGGTTAAACTTTCTCTTGATGCCAAGGTTGATGATTCTATTTATTATGAGGATGTTTGATGCGGAAGATTTAGTTGAAATCTCTCCTCTTGCTAAGTTCGATAAATGTAATAAGTGCAAATGTGATCATGGGGATTCAATAGGCCCTGTGTAATTTTCCCTACCACCTTGTTGTTTTCAATATTGGATGATGCTCTTGTGATTTCTATGATGGTAGGGTCATCATCCAATGGTGGAAAATCCACCAGTAGTGTGATATGTTGTCCAAGAGATCTCTTGAGGTGAGACACATGGGCAAAATTATGAATCCTACTGTATTCTGGTAATTCCAGTTCTCAGATGCAACTTCACCAACTCTCCTCAAGATCTTGTAAGGGAAATCAAAGCGTTGTTTGAGATTTTAAATTCCACTAATTTTGATGGGGATTTTCCTATAAGGTTTACAATCTTAGAGGAAGGTCATATCTCCCACTTTAAATGACCTCTGTATGTAGTTTTGATTTATATATATTTTTTGTTGATTCTGAGATTGTTGGAGGTGTTCTTTGAGTGATCTCAATATGTCATAATTATACCTCACTAAGTCACTATCTATTGACACCGGGATATCTATGAATATTGAATAAGTAAAGGTTAATGCATCATAACCATAAAATACAATGGATAGAGACATAGTGATGGACATGTGGTGGGTAGTGTTGTATCATAGTTTCTCAAGTAGCCTTCAACCTAATTATTCACTATTTCTACTTGTCCATCTATTTGTGGATGTTAGCTTGTGGAAAGAATGAGTTTTATCTCGGCCAAATAAAATAATTCTTACAAAAAGGATCTAAACAATCTACTATCTTTATCACTAATGATATTTTTATGTAATCCATTGGCCTAAACACTTCTCTGAATAAGAAATCTACTACCTAATGTGCTTTGAAATATGAAGGAATGAAAAAGAAGTGTGCATACATAGTTAGCCCCTCCATAAAGTGATTGAGAACATCCTTCTTTAGGCCCTTCCATGAAAACCTTTCCCTAATTTTCCTATAGGTCTTGTATAATCTTATGTGATTTTCTAACGATGCATCATGAAAAACCCTTAAAATCTTCTCCTTCATTCAGGATTCAAGAACTAGGAAGATTCTATTTGTATAGAGAATGAGATCATATGCTACTACAAATAAATCTTGTCTCACATCCCCATCTAAGAGATCAGTAGAAAATGTATATTTAACTTATTCTGCCATAATAGAGATCTTCCAATTAGTAGAACTAGTAGTAGAAATAGAGTAGGCTTCCTAGAAAGAGCATGAGCAAAGTTATGTGTTTTTTTTCCTTTCATGTACAATGTGGTTTAGGAAAGGGCAATGCTATGGGGTCTTAGGACAACTTTGAAATAGAATTGGAAGCATCTCAGAGTGGAGAGAGATTATGAGATCATTATTAATTATACGAAGAAGGAAAGTTACATCTCATGTATGTTGTATACTCTTCTTTTAGAGGCTAAGGAACTAGTGAAAAGATTTTAAGATATCTCTTTTGATCATATTAGAAGAGAAGAAAGGGGAACTCAATAGTAGATTTGGTAGCCAATCAAGGAGTAAATTAGAGGATAACCCATGGTAAGTCTCATAAGACCTAGAAGGAAAAGTTTCCAAATAAGACCCTTGGACTTGTTAAGGAGTAAAAAGTGTCCACATGTCTTTTTACCTCCTTGTTTGGCTCCTATGTCCCTTAATTGCATTATATCTTCAAAACATTTCTCCCGATGCAGAATTGCCCGACACCAAGATGGAATTTGAATGTGGGCCACTTGATTTAGCTTATCCTAGACATAAACAGGACTAAAGGACCTAGGTGGTACTGCCCAAGTCCCTCCCTTTAGGTTGGATCAAATTCAAATTTACTGGTGTGAGCCTTGGGCATAATTTAATAAAAACCACCTGAAATAACATAAAATAAAATATTAAAATAATATATATATATATATATATATATATATATATATATATATATATATATATATATATATATATATATATATATATATATTCTATACATTTAGTTCTCCTCAATTTTTTTCCACCTTCTTATGTTAAATTGAAGACCAAATTCCTTGTAGTAAACTCAATAAACTAACATTGGGGGTGATTTTGTTGAAAAATTATTGCTCAAACCAAGAGCTGATGTTAAAAGAGTTACGCCTAGTATGTAATATAAGGAACCCTAAAGTCAATAATATCATACAGACGAACACTCATTTTCATTTTTTATTTATGCCTGCAAAAATATCATACATGACGTCCCTCCATTGATGCATTAAATACTGCTCCTTCAATGCACTGCTCTTTATTTTCTTGAGTTTTGTATTCATTTTTTTATCCCTTTTTTTTTGCACTCTTATTATTTTTTATTGCTTCTTGTAGAGTAATGATCTTCTTGATATTTTTGTCCAAGAAAGATAAGGGGTTGAGCACCACAAAGGGTTTTCAATGTTTAGTTAGACTTCCCTTTTGCTCAAAAGGAATGGGGAAGGTCTACATGCAAGCTTCTATTAGGTATTTTAGGTTTGAGTACTTACTTTTTTAAAACTCAACATTTTGGTTCACTAAGACTGGGATTAGTATAAAGCTAAGAGCTTGGCTTCAATTTAAACTTATTGGTAAATTTCAAGAGGAATGATTGGCGATAAAGATGATCATAAAGAATCTTAAAGGGTCAACCTATATCTAAGCAACCTTAGACTCCTTAGATAAAAATCAAAAAGAGCATGTCACTCACTAATGCATGGTGGAACAAAATGAAGAATGCAAATTTTGTTTTTTCTTTATTCAAATTTTGTACTTTTTTATAGATTTTTTGGATTTTGACATTTTATGATTTTATGGAGTTTCTAGATACTTAAGTCTTCACCTTCCATTGTGCATAAGAGGTAAGCATCATTTTTTACATCTTCCTTAACTGCGTGTGGACTTATATAATTTGGTCTAAACTTCACTTGGAAGTATTTGCAAGGACACACAAAGACTTGGTATAAAAATGTCTTTGAACTCGGTGAGAAGTTTTGTGCACTCATATATTTCATTGTTTGATAATTTGCCCCTAGCCTTGTCATTTTTTGTTCTTGTAAAGTTTTATCAGTTTTGAAATTTTGTGGGGCAATTTGAATTGATGATGACATTTAATCATCTTCTATTCACATTTTCCATATGTGGGGTTGGTCATATTGCCACACGATTCTCTTTACCTGCATGTGGACTTTACTATTCCATGGATTTCATATTTCACCAACCATATGTATGCCTTGGCTATGGCGACCACCAAGGGTTGCACATCGGCACCCCACCTAGTCGGCACCAAGTTGAAGTAAACAAAGTGAGGCAAAGTTGTGGAAGTTTGGATGCTTAATAATCATATACCAATGCATCAAGAGATTTGTCCATGTCACCAATATTATATTTTTTATCTTTATTTCCATTTCTTAACACAAACTAACTTCGTGTTGTCATAAATATATACCTTTCAAACAAGAGCAAGCATGCCTTTATGATATAATTCCAATAATTTTTTATTCTAATGTGTAGGAACAAAAAAAAAAACAAGAAAAGAACTCATTGGAGGCTCATTTGGCAGAAGCAAAGGAAATTGGGGATCACATTCCAAATAAAATTTAAGTTGTTACAAAACATGTTTTCAATTGATTATAAACAAATATGTAAAACAAGCATTTCATATGTATTTCGAAACTATATTTCAAAATTTTAAATTAAATAGCACTTTGGGACATTTGTTTCTTACAATTATTAAAATAATATAACAAATAAAAGTAATACTATAAAAATAATATTCTATACACCCAAAAAAAATAAAAAATTAATGCACGTATTTTAAATATTACTTTATAAAATAAAAATAATGTATCTTCTATGCACAAATTGAATTATACTATGTAACATTGTAATTGCATATAATATTCTATTGGCCTAACCCTTGCACCTTCAATTGGTTGAGTCAAACAATTTTCTTATGACAATTATCCATTCAAAGGTGCCCTTAAAATACTATGACATATCTTAGTATAAGTAAAATTATATATAAACCAAATATAAAATTTGACAGTTTGTCCAAAATCTCTCCTTTCATGTGATACATCTTTTTAAAATGTTGATTGTAATTTACAGAAAAAATGCCTTAATAGAACCATACGACCATCAAATTTAAGCCTTGGGCCTAACAATTGCACCTCCTTTGGTTGCAAGTGCTAGTAATACTATTATTGATATATGGTTAGGACTAAGAAGTAGGATTTCATGTACTCTGTCATTTCTTTTTTAAGGGATTACTCCAACTGTGGTGAGTTTCTATTTTAATATTGGAAAAAATCTAATTTGAGAGTGCTTCTGGATTCAACTATGTATGTTTTTGTTTCAACGTTTTGAATCATACTCAATGATCCGTCATCAGGAAGAGGAGAGTTGAAGATTAGATGGTAGAATTGAGCTTTATAAAGCAGTTAGAGTAAGAAATGAATGAAAAATGAAGGGCATGAGGTGAGGAGAGAAAAATAAAAATAAAACAAGAGAGGAGAGAGGAGAAAGATACGAGAAAATTAGTGATAAAACCAGGGCATTGGAGCAACCATACAAACACACAAACCAACAAAAGCTAAAATTTTAAAATTACTAATACTAATACAAGTACAAATATATAAATACATACAGAAGCACATGTAAATGCATATAAGAAAATATTTAATTTAAACCTATAAATACATATATCCCCACACCCCAAGTATAATAAACTATATTAAAAAGACAAATAAATGGAAAAAATACAAACAACTAAATAAAACAAACCTTTAGTAGGCATGAGTTTTCCACAATCCATGAATTAAGTATAGAGAGTGCTTCTGGATTAAAATGTGTATGCTTTTGCAAAACAAACCTTTGTAAAACAATTAAAGTCAAGACCTAAATATACATAAAATAATAAGGGAAGAGGAAAAAAGGCGCAAACACATTTATATACATGAACAACCAAATGTATAAAATTTACAAACAAGTGAAAGAAGCAAACAAGAAAATAAAAAGATAAGACCCCTATCTACTACATTAGGCAAAACCAAACCTATAAAAAGGAGAACGCCACGACTAAGAATGAAAATTTTAATCCGGCATAAACAAAAAATGCCCACACACATATTAACCTAGACATAACAACAAAAATAAATCAGATGATATATAATACAAATAGAAAAATAAACAAATACACAACAAAAATGTATGTAGATATATGATACAATATTAATTATATTATATGTATAAATATATTGTATAGAAAACCAAAACAAATAAAAATATACAAGTGTAGGTATATATATATAAATTTATGTATGAAGTGTATACAAATACCTATACCTATATATAAATGTAAGTAACGGTGTGTATATATATATGTGTGGAGGTTAGGGTTAGGTTTTGTGCGTGATGAGCGAGTGAAGAAGAGGAAGGAGGTGAGGGTGGCAAAGGGAAGGTTAGGGTTAGGTTTTGATGGCAGAGGAAAAGCTATCGTTGCAAGCTTGACGTTATACCTATTGCAGGGCCAAACATTTTTACAAGCAGCGGAGTGCGGTGGATATGTCAGTGTTTCGAAAGTGTTACGCCATCATCTGCAACAAACAGAATGGCCGCGAATGTCGTAGCAGAAATGGAGGCTGCAGATCGATGGCGTTACGCTTTTGAAACAGGACATATCCACGGCCCCACGCTGCTCCTATTCCTTCGTTGCCCTTTAATGAGAGCAATGCCTTCAACAAATGACCTTCACGCTCATGCGGTGGAATATGTCTCAATCTCAAATTGATGCGTCCAACACTTCAATCTTGTTAAATCAGGTTTTGTTTTGTCAGAAAATTTGCTTAAATTTCTATATTTTAAGACTAGCTGAAAATGTGGTCACTTGCACTAAATTTTCTGACCCTCCATGGAAGGTATGTTGGAGAGGTGGGTTCTTTGCCTTTTTTCGTTTTTGTATATGCATCACACACCCACATTACAACAATGTTCCTATCTAGTATGTTTTACTGTGACTGAATCAGATTTTCAGTTGTTAATATTGATAGCAAACTTGGATGAACCTCTGGAGATCCCTGTGTTGTATGATTGAGTTATGTTGTTGGTCTCTATCACAGGTGATATTTGGATCATGAAAGGTGAAGGTATTCAATTTAGACACCAATGCATGCAACATGTATTAACACAGTGCTTGTTTTGTATGTAGTCCAGGACTGCAGGAATTTTGGTGGACTTCTTAGAGCCATTTTCTGTATATGACAATGTCAGATGGGTGTTATTATCACCCACATTTTATAAATAGCCAATTACGTAATTGTAACTGTTAAAGTTTTAATCATCTAGCACATTCCTACAAAGGTTCAAAAATTTATCCTGGCAAATATTGGTATCATATCAAACATTGTAGTTCTGTCTACTGTTTGCTTTGCAGCTGTGTTTGTGTTTTCTTTTGTTTGTTTTCTAAGACAATGGTTGACACAGTTAGTGGGTTTGTGTTTGAGCCCTAAGTTGGTTGGATCCCTTGCTGGAGAATTTAGCCCCAACCTTTGGACTTGGGTGTCATTATAAGCACGCGTTAGCATTTGAGCCCTAAGCCTACATGTTTTGGTAATCTTTGTCCCAAATCAATAGTCCAATCAGTAAACATTATGTATAAACTTCCTCTAGATTTAAAATTTTAGTAAAAGTTCTTAGCCAATTTGTTGCAAGTTTGCATGGATTCATTGGAATTTTTTAATCATTGTTATCTTATCTATGTAATATATGTTTTGATGATTTTCCAACTAATGAAAAATATGTCTAATATGGGATTTTATATAATCCTCTTTGGATTTAATCCAATTGTAAATTGTACTCAATATTTAGGAACCAGTTACCTTTACAATTGCTTACAATTGTTTCCTTTTGACATTGCTGGTGATTCATCTCACTTGAGTTGCCTTTGTTGACTACCATAACATTTTTTTGTGTGTGTATTTTGATATAGAAATTTTTGTGGGTATGATAGGTTAGGTTGGAACAAAAGAATGTATGGTGCTAAGCATTTTATCTATTTGCAAGAACTAAAGTGTCTTATCTGAAAATATTCAACATTGTGGTTTGTGCATTTGGATGGATAATCTAGATACTATCTTAGACCTATGTAAATATAGGTCTAAAATGGTAGAAAGGAGAGAAAAAGTCTCCTCGTGAGATTTTGAAGCAATAAAATGTAAAAAGTAAGTTCTATGACAACATCAAGACAATGGTTGCTTCATTTCACTTCACTTCACAGGCTCTTTCATTCCTCGTCTATCCAAATTGCCAAGGCTGACATATTTCTTTAGTTTTGGTGAAGTAAGATTTCTTTATGCTTTTGGATTGGATTTTGAAGAGTTAGTATCTATCACTACTTTATTAGATCAACTTGGTGATACGAGGTAAACATGTTGACCTTTTGATCTTGTGCATGTTGTAGCATAGAAAATACCCTATAATTTACAAGTGTATCTTTTTATTGAACCTTTTCTTGTTTGTAATTTGTAAGATTTTCATTTGGTGAATAAAATGAAAGCCAATGATACCATTCATTATTTCTCATATTTTTAGACTTCAAATCATAAATTATTAGTAGAAACCCAAATTCATGGAAATGCAATCAAGACTTCAATGAAACCATAGCCAACCCCCACTCAATCACACCCTCCTAGGCCTCTAGAAACCATTTCCCCAAATGACACAAACACTTGACACCATTAAAACACAATGGTCACACATCACATTCACTTTCAAATGCACATCATAAACCAAGATCTCACAAATGCAACATATGGTCTGATGCACTAATAATGGGTCTTAAAGAATGCAACATTAATTCCAATCATGGTCAATCATCCAACAAACATAAAGTGAATCTATCTCAACAATGCAGAACAATATTATTCTAACTACTAGTAGCAATTACTAATATGATCAAATGATATAAGTGTCCATGAGTATCAATATTTTAACTAATAATTCTCAAGACTTATTTTAATTTCATTTAATTAAAATAATTGCAAACAACATGCAAATGAATACAAATTAAACACAACAATTATTTACACTATTTACACTTATGTAGATTTCATTTATAATCTAAACAATTTTATAAATACTATTAAATATAACTATATAAGCAAGGCTAAAAGCCTATAATATTAGAATGCTATAAATATCTTACACTAGTTAGAATCACAAGATACAAAACCCGAAGCTACAATGAAAGAACTTTGTTCTAAGTTTAGCTTGAGAGGAAAGAAATATAGAAAAACAAAACATTCCTATAGATCTAATATCTTCATCAAATCTACCACACTTTTAACCACATGAATATGATAGGATCAGCACAAAATGAATTTGTTGAGAAGGCTTTAGAAGCTACCAACAATGCAAAATGTGAAAGCATAGACAGGGCACATAGACTGATTGGTAGAATGCCTCAAAGAGAGTCATGTGATGGAAAGCAATGATCATAGGATATGCACAAAATGAATTTGTTGAAAAATCTCAAAAGAACCTAGTTTGAAAATATAGAGTTATTGGTTGTGCAACTAATTGTTTTAACAGAGACGAAATGGGTGAGAGGTAGACAGTCACAAAATATTCATATCTCAAAAATGACAAACTGGGTATGACTAATTTTCGGATATGATTTAGATATTCAGGTCATGCACCATATATAAAACAATTAGAAAAACTCAGTTCTTAAAATAAAGTTATGGCTAACGCAACAGATTGCTAAAACAGAGACGAAATGGGTGAGAGGTAGACAGTCACAAAATATTCATATCTCAAAAATGAGAAACTGGGTATCACTAATTTTTTGACACGATTTAGGTATTCAAGTTGTTCACCATATTTAAAACAATTAGAGAAACCCAGTTTGTAAAAATAAAGTCATGGCTAACACAGTAGACTACTAAAACAGAGACGAAATGGGTGAGAGGTAGACAGTCAAAAAATATTCATATCTCAAAAATAAAAAACTGGGTATGGCTGATCTTTAGATATGATTTAGATATCCAGGTCGTACACCATATATCAAAAAATTAAAGAAACCCAGTTTGCAAAAATAAGGTTAGCGCTAACACAATAGACCGGGTTCAGAAAATGTAGAAGAAAATTCACAAAATATTTCACTAAATCTAATGCAACAATAAATCAGTTTCATATCTCAGTCCATACTTGGAATATTGCTTCAATCACATCTTCACAAATTTCCTAGCTCACATCCATTTTTCCCCAAGTCTGTTCTTCTGGAAACTATGGTTTATGGTGCCAAAAGAAAAATGAAAACTTCCTGAGAGAGAGAGAGAGATCCCCAAAACATAAAACATATCCTCCATTTGAAATGCACGCTCCTCCTCAAATTATGTCTTGAGATTTCAAAAATAAAGTTGAGCATGCATAACCACCCCCATAATTCCTTCTAGAAGATTCTCTTTTTTTTACTTTCTTACAATTTGCTATTTTTAACCAAACAATAATATTATTGTTTATTGTAATGGGACCTTATGTCATCTCTGTTCAACAGTTTCCATTGGGATTAAGGCACGCTTAGACCTGTCAATTCAAGTGGAGTTGATGCCTCATACCTGCAACCTACAGCAACCAAAAAATGGTCGAACATATAGATGTATATATACTCATACAATCAAACACACCGTGAAAGGAAATCGCAGCATAGCAGGGTACTCACGCATGAGTAATGCGACACTGTTCCTCTCACAAACACACGTCAAACAAGTAACCACATCATGCATAATAATTAGTATCTGATTGACTAGATAAGAAACATCATTAGATAATCATGTGATGCACATAATAAGATTGATCAACATAATCAATTAAGTCCATAAAGTTGTCATAACATATTCATAACTTAAGTAAATATCAGTGTTGCAACAAAGATTATCAATAAAACATACTAACTGTCATATGAAACAACATGAGGATAATCAGGAATGTCACCAACATGAATGTAGTATCTACTAACATCATATAACATACAACATCAACTGTCTGACATACCCTAAATATTCCTATTATTTTACCTTCACTTTCATGCTCCTTAGCCAGACCACCTGCACATCCAAGGTGAGAATGGAGGGGCACTACACCCACCTTAAAGTGATCGCTCCTGCTTTCTGGTAGTAATCACATTTAAGGTAAGGTTGAAAACACATGAGGGAACAAGAGCTTTCGCAAAGCCCATGCCCCAAAGTGAGACATGCTTACAATTGCCGAATTATTCCCAACAATCACAATAGAAACACATCAATATCATTTGTTAAGAACCATTAATCAACAATATGCATGTATACGAATGATCACGGAGATCAAAACAAACTTCGGTTAGAGAATCTAAGCTAAAATAACAACCAAATCAATATAGAAATAAGGCAACATGTCTTTCAAACAAACTAAGGCTATACTTACGAATTCGGAACCGAGTATAGCCGTGAGGTTATACTTCAGTTATCTCATAACCGAGTGTAACTACAAGGTGAGACAAAAGAATTCCAAAGTGCATAGCAACATATTTAGAGTATTCCAAAGGTTTGTTACAACAATTTCACAACACAATACATGATCACATCATGACACAAAGTGATTCTACTAGTCAAACGTCAATAAAAAATTATCCCTCTCTTCATATATGGACTAGGTCCATTTTCTTGTTTTCTTGTTTTAGGGATGCACGATCCTTATCAGAAGTGTATATTTGTTGTCATCATCCGTTGACTAATAGAGCCACAAATACAACAGAAGAATGAAATCATGAAAAATGAGAGAGGAGACAAAAGTGACATAGGACCACAACGTGGAAGGATGCCCCCAAATCACCCTCCACAACATTATGCCCCCAAGGCACCACAAACAACAATTGCAACAAGAGAAGTGTACAAGAATAGAGAAACAAATAGAAGGAATGTCACAGCGTACGTGGTCCCCTTGTATCCTTCACCTTACAAGAGTATCAAGGGTCATCCAAGGAGACCTAAACAAACATTTAACACCACACATGAGAACACAACACAACAACATATATATACCAAAGAGGAGGCCAAACTTGCGAGCATCTTGGAGAGTTGCTCCATCAAATGTGGTGGAATGGCTGAGAAATTCATACCTGCAGTCGCGTGGTGCTTGATTCACAAGATTTTGTATGTTTGAAATCTTTTGATGCCTGTGGGGAGGTGAATCATTACCTTTTTCGATAGACTTTGATGACTCGTGTATTGTTCTTTTTCTTTCTTTGTTTAAGCATTCTCCTACATGGATAACTTTTTCAGGGTTATCCTTCTCCATCAAGACGTCAACAATCTTTTTATTAAGTAAAGTACTGCGGTCAAGGAGATTAGAGGAGGATGATGATTTCGTCGGATCTTTGTTAGATGCCAAGGTATCATTTGATGAATAAGTGTTTCTCTCAAAATATGCTTCTACATTTAAACAATAGGAAAAACCACGATTGTAATGATAACGGGGCCAATTGTCATAAGCTCCCATGAATTCGACTAATGTTTCATATGTTGAAAAAGTATCTAATGGGACATTTCCTAGTGGACAGTCTATGTCTATCATCTCAGGATATATTGAATTGATTGTTGGACTTGTTGATATTGTGTTAACATTAAGAGTAGGATGATGGTAAGCTTTGGTAGGCTTCAAAGGATAGTATCCAATACTAGCTGAAGAGCTATGTGTAACAACTTCTAAGGGTACTTTGATTCCTTGTTGTTTTATGCCACAACCATTACCTACGTAGTTACAATTTTTGTAAAGGATTTGAAATCCATGACCATAGAGAGACACCATCTCTTTATAAGAAGGCGAGGCCTCATATGTCTCATATTTTGTAGTGTAAATAAGAGTATTGTCTTTATTTGTTACTAAAGAGACTTTAGGTTCCTTAGTATTTCCAAAGATTTTTTGGATGAGATCGAGGCAACTTTTGATGTTTCAGGGTTAGCAAGTTTATATTACCCCATAAAGCCATGAGTAAAATCTAATGAACCCCAATCGTCACCAAGAAGTGCATTCGATGGTGATTTAGAATCTTGCACAACATTATCTGTGGCAAGATGTATTTATGAATCAACTTTTAAGTTATCGAGAGGTTTCTAAATGATAGCTTATTTTTGCACCTCAGCTTGTAAAAAACTTTCCAGATTCGGGTCCACTTCAATGGTTTGAAGTTTATTTGCACAAATAAACTTTATTGATCAATGAAGGGTAGACGAAACTACCCCCATGGCATGAATCCATAGTCTACCAAGAATGATATTATATGAAAGCGCACTCGGCATGACATGGATAAGGGTAGATAATGTCATAGATCTAGCCTTTACGATTAAAGTTATGGTACCCAGTGATTGTCTACCAATGTTATCAAAGCCACGAATGTTAAGTTTATCTGATTTTATTAAAGATGTGTGAATCTTGATTTTATGTAGCAAATCAATGCCACGAACATTGAGACCCGATCCATTGTCAATCATAGTTCACTTTATCAACTTCTTATTTATTATGACAAGATTACAAGAGGGTCATATTGGTTTTGAACTTCAATTGATGGTAATTCGTGTTGTTGAAACAAAATATCTATTTTTGTTGCATGCATATAGTCTAACAGAGTTGTTACATCATTTGGCTTAACAACAGGTGGTACAATCACCTTTCGTAAAGCTTCTTGGAGCATTATGTGGTATGAAAGAGATGTTTGTATGAGTTCCCATAGAGAGATCTTAGCGGGAGTAGCACAAAGCTGCTTAACAAGGTCATAATCTCGACCAACATTATGAGTAAGACAAGGTGGTTGAGGAAGCATAGGTTGAGAAGTTGGTAAAGTGATCGAAATGTTTGACTGTTGTTTACTTTGTTTATTATTTCATGTATTGTATGTGTGAGCAACCACATTGTAGTTGGGTTGTTGTGACACATTTTGATACACTTTGATTTTGACTTGTTATATGCTTAGCGTAGTTATAAATGTAACGAAGAGGTCGAGAAGAATTCAGAAGATCTCTTATAGTGAGCACCGGTTTCATTTTTTCTTGAGGCACATGCGAGAACGCAGGTGGACAACTATTTTCGGTTTCACAGGGTGTTCTTGAGATCTTGGAACATAAATTGTGTTTACTAATCTTTGAAGGAACGGTGGTTTTGGAGTCGCAGTGGAATGTTCCATAGAGATAAATTCATAAAGGGCTTCATCTAGCATATCAGAATCATCACTACTAAATGACTCATCATATGCATGAAAGTTTTGTAAAAAGAGATCAAACATTGTGACATATTCTACTTTATCCAAGGCTTGAAATTCACAATGTCCAATTGTAAAAAGTATGAATTTTGGAATCAAGGATGTGAAATGATGCAAGATTACTATGAAAAATCAAATTTCATGAATGTTTGATGCAACTAATGCATGAGAATTTTTAAAACCCTAATGCAAAATTTTACCAAAATGCAAGCTTTTTGAAGGCCTAAATATGCACCTTTTTCAAAATTATGCAAGATTTTCAAATGAATATTGATAAATATGTAATAAATCAATGCAAGATCTTATTTGAATAGTCAATAAGATGTAAATGCTTGAAGCTACTTGTTCACAAAAATGTTTAGTATGAAAAAGGATAATGACAATAACTAGAATATGAACTAGATCAAACTCTTTTCAATATAACATTCAAGGAAAAGGTTGAGCCAAATCACTACCAAATGAAGGAGAACTTAGCTACTAACCTTGAACTCCTATATATCCTGAAACTATCTTCAAATCCTGAAACCTTGATCTGTATTTAGTCTTCCTATAGCTCTGTATTTTCTAAATCTCACTCCTGTAACCTGCACATAAGAAGATAAAAGAGGGTTTGGGGGTTATGGTGTTTAGGGGCTTGCCTCGGTCAAATCCCAGAATAGCATTCAAGCTTCCCAACACCATTTGATTAATAGAGAGTGCTTACCCTCATGGGGCATAGGATGAAAACAATGATAATGTGATGATTGAAATGATGAGAAACAAACAATGATATCACCTATGTGATGCGCCCTTAGAATGATGAAGATCCTTCAACTCCTAAGGAAGGATAGATGATAGCTTCATATCTGCAACAACACACAAATATGCTCTATAATCACAATGACTACTCTTGATGCTCTTTACTTCAAATTTTCAAGTTGGCTATCTCCATCTAGGTTAATAATGAACTCAAAAACACACTTATATATGCTCTCCCCCTTACAATTGACAATTCAAACCAAAAGAGGCAACAAGGAGAAACCTCTAGAGAGGTGTAAGGCCGACATACATTTGAATTTGATCCAACCTAAAGGGAGGGACCTGGGCAGTACCACCTTGGTCCTTCAACCCTGTTTATGTTTAGGATAAGCAAAATCAAGTGGTCCACATTCAAATTCCATCTTGATGTCGGGCAATTCTACATTGGGAGAAACATTTTGAATATATAATGCAATTAAGGGACCTAGGAGCCAAACAAGGAGGTAAAAAGACATGTGGGCACTTTTTACTCCCTAACAAGTCCAAGGGTCTTATTTGGAAACTTTTCATTCTAGGTCTTATGGGTCTTACCATGGGTTATCCTCTAATTTACTCCTTGATTGGCTACCAAATCTACTAATAAGTTCCCCTTTCTTTTCTTCTAATATGATCAAAAGAGATATCTTTAAAAAATTTCACTAGTTCCTTAGCCTCTAAAAGGAGAGTATCCAACATACATGAGATGTAACTTTGCTTCTTCATATAATTAATAATGATCTCATAATCTCCCTCCACCATAAGATGCTTCCAATTCTATTTCATAGTTGTCCTGAGGCCCCACAGCATGGCCCTTTCCTAAACCACATTGTACATGAAAGGAAAAAAGAATATAACTTTGCTCATGCTCTTTCTAGGAAGCCTACTCTATTTCTACTTCTACTAGTTCTACTGATTAGAAGATCTCTATTATGGCAGAATAAGTTAAAAATGCATTTTCTACTGATCTCTTAGATGGGGATGTGAGACAAGATTGATTTGTAGTAGCATATGGTCTCATTCTCTATAAAAATAGAATCTTCCTAGTTCTTGAATCCTGAATGAAGGAGAAGATTTTAAGGGGTTTTCATGATGCATCGTTAGAAAAACACATAAGATTATACAAGATCTATAGGAAAATTAGGGAAAGGTTTTCATGGAAGGGCCTAAAGAAGGATGTTCTCAATCACTTTATGGAGGGGCTAACTATGTATGCACAATTCTTTTTCATTCCTTCATATTTCAAAGCACATTGGGTGGTAGATTTCTTATTCAGAGATGTTTAGGCCAATGGATTACATAAAAATATCGTTAGTGATAAAGATAGTAGATTTTTTAGATCCTTTTTGTAAGAATTATTTTATTTGGCTGGGATAAAACTCACTCTTTCCACAAGCTATCATCGACAAATAGATGGACAAGTAGAAATAGTGAATAATTAGGTTGAAGGCTACTTGAGAAACTATGATACAACACTACCCACCACATGTCCATCAGTATATCTCCATCCATTGTATTTTATGGTTATGATGCATTAACCTTCACTAATTCAATATTCATAGATATCCCGGTGTCAATAGATAGTGACTTAGTGAAGTATAATTATGACATATTGAGATCACTCAAAGAACACCTCCAACAAGTTCAGAATCAACAAAAAAATATATGCAAATCAAAACTGCATAGATAGGTCATTTAAAGTGGGAGATATGACCTTCCTCTAAGATTGCAAACCTTATATGCAAACCCCCATCAAAATTAGTGGAATTGAAAATCTCAAACAACGCTTCGATTTCCCTTACAAGATCTTGAGAAGAGCTGGTGAAGTTGCATCTGAGTTGAATTACTAGAATATAGTAGGATTCATAATTTTGTCCATGTGTCTCACCTCACGAGATCCCTTGGACAACATATCACACTACTGGTGGATTTTCCACCATTGGATGATGACCCTACCATCATAGAAATCACAAGAGCATCATCCAATATTCAAAAGAGAGTAGACAATAAGGTGGTAGGGAAAATCACACAGGCCCTATTGAATCCCCATGATCACATTTGCACTTATTACATTTATCGAACTTAGCAAGGGAGAGGGATTTCAACTAAATCTTCCACATCAAACATCCTCATAATAAATAGAATCATCAACCTTGGCATAAAGAGAAAGTTTGACCTTAAGTACCTTTGCTATCATTCAAGCCTCTGTGCATGCAACTTGTTGTTCCTTCAGTATGTGAAAATACTCGAGGTAGCAATTGAAGAAAGACAAGTCATGCAAATTTTGGAAATATTGATAGAAATATGAAGAAATATTTCCCCACACATTTACTAATCTAGGATGATGAAAATTCAATTAAAAGAAGGTACAAAACCAAAGAGTAAAAGATCATATGTATTAAACCCTAACATGAAGACAAGAGTCAAAGCAAAGTTGGATGATATGTTGCAACTGATATAATCAAGTACATAGAAGATGCTAAATGGATTGGCCCTTTGGTTGTGCAACATAAGAAAAAAGTGAGATGAGGATTTGCATTGACTTTAGGGAACTAAATAAGGCTTGTATCCATGATTCCATAGATTTCTTAGTCTTATGGATGTCATTAAAAGCTTTCATTTTATTTCATTTCAATTGAAGGGCTCCTTCACCTTTCCATACACATGTCCCCATGTTCTCTCCATTAGTTTCTCTATAACCATTGCTTTATTTTCTCTTATATTGTCCTTAGTAATATTTGGGCATTATACTCATGGGATCAACCCTGCAATTATAGACTTGGCCCTTTCATATTCAAATTTTGGCCAACTTCTACCTATTCAATTACACAATATTCAATTTGCTAATGTATGAATCCCAACATTTCAAAAAAAACCAAAATATGAATCACCTAAGAAGGTTCGAAGTTTAAAATACACATTGGGTTATGACTTGCACGTGTGACACCATTCAAAAATTGATTTATATTCACTCCTTTGAGCCACCAAGTCTAGGGCCTAAGTGTGAGAATATTCACTATTTTTGTATCCTCATGCTTGGAGACATGTCAATAAATAAAAGTTGATTACATATAAATTCCCATTGTTTATAGCATAGACTGGAATTAGTTTTCAATTTAAAATATCATTAACACTTGTAAGGAGTGGGTTCATGTGCAAGTTGAAACACACACTGTGTATTTCAACCTACAATTTTCTTCATCAACATTCTACTATGTAAAGTATTTGTTCTTTTAATGTACAAATCCTAACATTTAAGAGATAAAAATGTGAACAACAACAATGATAAGGGTGAAAGCAAGAAGATGAGTATAGATTTCGTGGAAGTGTTCCGCATATGGAAAATTTCGTTTAGAACGAGAGGTCGAGCCTAAACGGGTGCCCATTTAGAAACGGGCACCCGTTATGAAATGGATGCTAGTAAATGGAATGGGTACGTACCCATTTGAAAACAGGTACTCATTTTTGAAAAGTATATATTTTTTTTAAAAATAGGCATGTGGCTTCATTTTAACAGCCATAGGCCGTGAAACAGTAGGAGAGGAGATACCAAGAATGGGTACCCACATCACCTGACCCCACCGCCTACCTCCAAAACCTCCTCACCTCCTCTAGATCAGCTATCAGCTATCCCAAGTTGGTTGCCCATAATTTTCTATTGTTTTTCATTGTTTTTTGTTTTGTTTTTGTTGCTTTTTATTATTTTTCACAATCTTAAATTATAAATGTTAAACCCTAAACTAAAAACACTAAACCCTAATTCATAAACTGTAAACCCTAATTCATAAACACTAAACCCTATTTCATAAACTACCTAGGTCTTATAGAACTTCTAGGGTTTCTTTTATATAAGCTTAACAATAAATCTTTAGCAATGATATTTCAAAATCATTTGAAATTTCTATATAGACCTCAAGAACTACTTATACACTATAGCCATGTTCTTAGTCTTCATGGATTTCAATGTTCATGATGAGTCACATAGTCCTAAAACCATTTGTAAAACTCTTTTCATGAGGGCTTAGAACATACAAACACCTTCTATATATTAAATTTGATGGACACTTGTATAAGAATATAAAATTTAGACAATTGTCATAGGTTAGTCCTATGGGTTAAAGAGTCAGGGAGCTATGAGAATGCCCACATTCATATGACATAAGGTATAATAGAAACTTATCAAGTTTTAAGGATTGTCATACCTACCACTAAGAATGTCAAAGTTACCCTAGGAAAACAACTAACTCATATCACTTCATAACATTTTATCAAGTTTAAGGATTGTCATAACAACCACTAAGAATGTCAAATTTACCCTAGGAAAACAACTAACTCATGTCACTTGATAACCTAGAGGGTTGTTATCTAAGGTCAATTAGGATCACTTAACAAATGTCAAGACCCAAATCATCTAATAGGATTGTCATTAGGATGGGGAACAAAGAAGATAGTCATAACATGATAAGGTAGTTACCAAGGTCCTAACAAAGTTCATTGCACCATAATCTAAATCTTAACACTGCCTCAACATTTATATGACCTAGAAGGACTGTCACATCTAGCAAATCTAATCTCTTGTCCTTGCTATGGACTATTATGCATGATCATCCAAAGTGGTTGTCACTAGAAGAACAGGACCATAGGACTACCACAATAAGGATATAGTTGTGTTGCTCACAACAAGAGAGGACAATCATCCAAAACTAAGAAGAGAAGAAAATTAACAATTAAGAGACTATCATTAACGGTTGTCATGAGCATGTTAATGGACAATTAGTTTTCATATTAGTCATAACACTATCCTATTATTTACACAAAAGAAGATATAGCAATGAGAGGATAGTCATTGGAAAACCTATCTCAGTCCTAGAGTCAAGCACAGTCCCATCACACCACTAGATCTACCCCTTCCAAGGGACAAGCATTTCAACCATACAATCGAAAGAAAATGATATGTATCCTACAAACACAATCATTTGGTCATGTTGTAATCCTCTCTCCAAACTATGCAGGATCAGAATGGTGTTTGGATGACCTCCACTTGGTGTCTGGTAGGTGAAATCAGCAGGTGAGACTACTCCTTAGACAGTGCAAGACGACTGAACGGATCTCACCCATTCATTTTATTCCTTGTTTTTCTCACTCTTTCACCATTTCTTCACATGCGTTGTTCTCCTTCCAGCTATTTTTTTGGTGGGTACTCTCCTGAGGTGCCAAAATGGCTAGAAATGTTGTCTCGTGCCATAAAAAAATCACGCTAGAAAATTTTCTAAACTCGTCGGTTGTTCTCACGCCGGGGAAAATACCATGTCAGAAAAATAAATATAGGGAATGTAATTTTTTGGTATGTGTTTTGGAACACAAAAGAGAGTGATATATTTTGCAAAGCCCCATTAAGAATGTTTTGGGAATTTTGTACTGCAGTATTGTATTGGTACATTCTCCTTATTAAAAACTCCCTTAATATTATCACCTAAAATTTTGAATTTGGATTAGTTACTTTCCACCTACATTAAATGTTATCAATAACTATGTAATAGAACTAATAGCATTTAAAATCATTTTAGACGTGCAAATGATGATTAATTATCACCTTTGCAATTAGAAGTGTTTATGTTGACACTAGAGTTTGCAACACTCATAGCCTTATAGCAACTAAAAAGGTTTCACAAAACAAAGAGAACTAGAGACAACTAAAATCATTATCATAAATAAAACATAAATTAAAATAAAGTAAAAACATTAATATATCATCACCATGAATGGTCATGTCCTTTGTGAGAACTCCAATTCCTTTTGAGAGATGAGTATCACAATTCATTGAAGTCTTGATTGTATTTCCATGAATTTGGGTTTCTACTAATAATTTATGATTCGAAGTCTAAAAATATGAGAAATAATGAATTGTATCATTGGCTTTCATTTTATTCACCAAATGAAAATCTTACAAATTACAAACAAGAAAAGGTTCAATAAAAGATACACTTGCAAATTATAGGGTATTTTCTATGCTACAGCACGCACAAAACCAAAAGGTCAACATGTATACCTCGTGTCACCAAGTTGATCTAATAAAGTAGTGATAGATACTAACTCTTCAAAATCCAATCCAAAAGCATAAAGAAATCTTGCTTCACCAAAACTAAAGAAATACGTCAGCCTTGGCAATTCAGATAAAGACAAGAGGAATGAAAGAGCCTCTAAAGTGAAGTGAAATGAAGCAACCATTGCCTTGAAGTTGTCATAGAACTTAGTTTTTACATTTTATTGCTTCACAATTTCCCGAGGAGACTTTTTCTCTCCTTTCTATCATTTTAGACCTATATTTACATGGGTCTAAGATAGTGTCTAGATTATCAATCCAAATGCACAAACCACAATGTTGAATATTTTCAGATAAGACACTCTAGTTCTTGCAAATAGATAAAATGCTTATCACCATACATTCTTGTGTTCCAACCTAACCTATTATACCTACAAAAATCTCTATATCAAAAAACACACAAAAAAAAAATGTTATGCTAGTCAACAAAGGCAACTCAAGTGAGATGAATCACGAGCAATATCAAAGGGAAACAATTGTAAGCAATTGTAAAGGTGACTGGTTCCTAAATATTGATACAATTTACACTTGGATTGAATCCAAAGGAAATTATATAAAATCAAATATTAGACATAATTTTCATTAGTTGGAAAATCATCAAAACATGTATTACGTAGATAATGTAACAATGATTAAAAAAAATCCAATCAATCCATGCGAGCTTCAACAAATTGGGTCAAAACTTTTACTGAAATTTTAAATTTAAAGGAAGTTTATACATAATGTTTACTGATTGGGCTATTGATTTGGGACAAAGATTACCAAAACAATCCCTATTTAGGGATGAAGAGACCCTAAACTTTCCCGTGGCCAGAACCCATATTGAAGTTGTAGGTTAAGATTCTTTAAGAACTGAATTGAGCATAGAGTGGTATGCCATCTACTTAATATTTTGAAAATGTAGGCTTAGGGCTCAAATGCTAACCCGTGCTTATAATGACACCCAAATCCAAAGGTTGGGGTTAAATTCTCCAGCAAGGGATCCAACCAACTTAGGGCTCAAACACAAACCCACTAACTGTGTCAACCATCGTCTCGGAAAACAAACAAAAGAAAACACAAACACAGCTGCAAAGCAAACAGTAGACAGAACTACAATGTTCTATATGATATCAATATTTGCCAGGATAAATTTTTGAACCTTGGTAGGAATGTGCTAGATGATTAAAACTTTAACATTTACAATTACGTAATTGGCTATTTATAAAATATGGGTGATAATAACACCCATCTGACATTGTCATATACAGAAGATGGCTCTAAGAAGTCCACCAAAATTCCTGCAGTCCTAGACTACATACAAAACAAGCACCGTGTTAATACATGTTGCATGCATTGCAGTCAAAATTGAATACCTTCATCTTTCATGATCCAAATATTACCTGTGATAGAGAGACCAACAACATAACCAAATCATACAACACAGGGACCTCCAGAGGTTCATCCAAGTTGGCTATCAATATCAACTACTGAAAATCTGATTCAGTCACAGTAAAATATACTTGATAGGAACATTGTTGTAATATGGGTGTGCGATGCATATACAAAAACGAGGAAAGGCAAAGAACCCACGTCTCCAACCTCCCTTCCATGGAGGGTCAGAAAATTTAGTGCAAGTGACCACATTTTTAGCTAGTCTTAAAATATAGAAATTTAAGCAAATTTTCTGACAAAACAAAACCTGATTTAACAAGATTGAAATGTCGGACGCATGAGTTTGAGATTGAGACATATTCCACCGCATGAGCGTGAAGGTCATTTGTTGAAGGCATTGCTCTCATTAAAGGGCAACGAAGGAATAGGAGCAGCGTGGGGCCGTGGATATGTTGTGTTTCAAAACCGTAACGCCATCGATCTGCAGCCTCCATTTCTGCTACGACATTCGCGGCCATTCTGTTTGTTGCAGATGATGGCGAAACACTTCCAAAACACTGACATATCCACCGCACTCCGCTGCTTGTAAAAATGTTTGGCCCTGCAATAGGTATAACATCAAGTTTGCAACGATAGCTTTTCCCTCTGCCATCAAAACCTAACCCTAATGCTACCGTCCCCTCCTTCCTCTTTTCCACTCGCTCATCACGCACAAAACCTAACCCTAACCTCCACATATATATATACACACGTGGACACACTTAATAAATTTGTATTTTTTTTATTTGTTTTGGTTTTCTATGCGATATATGTATACATATAATATAATTAATATTGTATCATACATCTACATACATTTTTGTTGTGTATTTGTTTATTTTTCTGTTTGTTGTTTTCTTTTCTTTTTGTAGGGTGCACCCCTCTCACACACATATGTATATCTATATATATTTATGTATTGGTTCTTTATAGACTTAATACTTATATTAATAAATACTAGTATAGGTGTGTATTTTTAGTTTCTGCCAAAGAAACTATAGGCGAGGCCTGTTCCTAACTAGGTATTAATAATTCTTGAGAACTAAATATATTTTTCTATTTGAAAAATATTTACCTATTGCTATTGTATAGATGCAAATATTAACAAAACATATTTGAAAAATCATTTTTATTCAATCTAATTGGCAGAAAACTTTCACCCGATAAGGGCAATTATTGTGGATCATCAACGTTTAAATTATAAAGTTTTGTATGAATACTGGAAATAATTTCATGCATTGCTTTCATTTTCTCAAAAATTGTGCAAATATAACATATGCGTTAAACTCCTTAGGCAACCATTCTTCATATTTTTATATGTTCTCGATACCCAAACATTGCAGAATCTAAGGCCATGACTATTTTCAAATGAATTTGTTTTGTTTATAGGTTGCTATTCCACTTGAAGTTGTGCAAATATTGTTGGCAAAAAAGTCAGCGTCCCCCTTCGGGATTCGTGACATGGCTTAACCGCCTCTCGTTGGTCTTTATTTGGGATGGTAGCGGTTTCCTAAGAGGTGCGCCTTTTGGGATAAATGGCCAGCTCAACTCCCTACAAGTGGTATCAGAGCTGGGTCACGGGTTCGAATCCCCTCAGGTAACCCTGAGGGGGGGATTGTTTGCAAAATAGTCAGCATCCCCCTTCGAGATTCGTGACATGGCTTAACTGCCTCTCATTGGTCTTTGTCTGGGATGGTAGCGGTTTCCTGAGAGGTGCGCCTTTTGGGAGAAACGGCTAGCTCAACTCTTAGGGCATATGTTTATGGGGCTTGATGCCTATAATACTTATTTTTTCTTCTATTTTACTTAATGGAATTCTAATTCTAGCTATTCTTCGATGCATAGAAGGATTTTCCTTTCATGTTTCCTTTAGATTCTAATGGGATGAGAATATTATTTTTTGGCCTCTGCCTATGTTTCTACCAAACTTTGTATGTATCATATTGTTTTCTGGAAACACATTTCTTATTAGTGTTTATTCCATTTCTAAAGTTTTTTATGGATGTTTTCTCTAGCTCTGAGATGAGCTAAAAGGAACTATTACCATTAACAAAACTGATAATATACACATCATTTTGTTTTATGGATATCTTTATATTTTTTTAATTTTCTCCGACACTCAATAGTAATTCAAGTTGGCTTTTTGCTATTCTTGTTGAATGCAAAAATCTAGTAAGCCAAGCTAGCAACTCTATTTGCAAAAATGGTCTATATTTTGAAGCTATTTTATCATTCTACTATTTCTTTTAGAGGCATTTTTAAAAAGATCGTGAAATTTCTATTAGTTAAATCTAAGCCAACTATTTTTTGACGTTTATTTAAAAGTAACTATTGTTAATATGTCCATAAAATGTACAACCTTTTAAAATTTATTTAAAATCAGGTTTTTCTTTTACCCTAACCTACAATGCACAATCTAAATAGCTAATATTTTCACATTTACTTTAAACTTAAGTTTTACCCTAACCTGTAATGCACAAACTGAATAGCTAATTTATTCAAATTTCTTTTCGAGTTACAACTTTAAACCTAGTAACATAAATATGGTTGAATTAGCTATAAAATGCAAAATAGAAACCACTATCTATTTCACATTTACTTTAAAATTTTACCCTAAGGTCCATATTTCTAAATTGCCAATAAAATGAACAAATTGTAGAGATGATATTTTAACATTTACCTTTAAATTTTTGTTCTAAATTTTTATCTTCCAAGTAAATATTATTAAATTATCCATAAAATGCAAAATCTAAACCACTATGTATTTCTCATTTACTTTAAAATTTTACCTTACTATAAATATTCCCAGATTTTCATCAATAAAATTTTACCCAAATATAAATATTTCAAAAATTTCAATAAAATACACAAACTAAATAGATAATCTTTTCACATTTAGTTTTAATTATAATTTTAATCCCAAAAATAAATTTAATTAAATTATTAACAAAATGCAGAACCTAAACCACTGTTTTTTTAATTATCTATAAAATGTACAACTGAACATCTAATCTTTAACCTTTACTTTAAACTGACAGTTTTAACCCTAACATAAAAACACGTTAAATTTTTTCATATTTTCTTTTTCTTCTTACCCTAACACAAATATTGTTAAATTAACCATACAATGCACAATCTAAACATATTTATTTTAAAATTTACAAAACTGCAATTTGAGTCATTTGTGAAAATTATGGTATTAAGGTGCAAAGAACAGTTCCTTATACTCTTCAACAAATGGGGCGAATGAACAAATGATAGAACTCTTTTAGAAATGGGGTTTGGTTGTTTCTTGTGCTGCATATATTGTGAATAGAATTCCCACTAAAGCCTCCCAAATATCACCCCTGAAGAAGCTTGGAGTGGTAGAAAGCCCCACATTAGGTATTTTAAAGTATTTGGATGCATTGCTTGGGCACACGTTCCTGATGAAAAGAGGAAAAAGTTATAACCAAAGAGTCATAAGTGTTTGTTTGTGGTTATAGTGAAGAATCAAAGGCTTATAGGTTATATGATTTGACAACAAGAAAGGTCTTTGTTAGTAGAGATGTAAAGTTTGATGAGCTTTCGCAACTTATTCCCACTTCCTCTCACTCTACAATAGCAAATGTTTCTAATTTTTCAGATATTTTAGAAAGAAATGAAGCCAATATTGATGAGGATGAAGTGAGCACTACTGATGATGATAATACTATTGAAAAATGAAACTACTAATGCTTGTAATCAGCCATTTTTTGCAGGTAGTGATGATGAAGAAGGTGACATTTCAGCTAGACAAAAGACAAGGAGTGTTGAAGAAATATATAGACAAGGCTCAAAGATCCAAGGAGGGAATGGTAGTGCTCTCATGGCCAAAGTATTACAAGTAAATGACCCAATCTCATATGAGCAAGCTAGATGAAAGAAAGAATGGGAGAAATCCATAAAAGAGGAATATGATGCATTGATAGAGAATAACACTTGGGAACTTGTACCCCGTCCCAAGGTAAGAATGTTATTGGTTGCAGATGGGTTTACAAAACAAAATTTAAATCAGATGGTGCTATAGAAAAATTCAAGGCTAGATTGGTTGCTAAGGGGATCAATCAAAAAGAGGGTGTTGATTATGAAGAAACATTTTCTCCTGTCATTAAGTGAATATAGTTAGAATTATTCTTTCTTTGGCTACAATTCTTGGGTGACATATTCATCAAATGGATGTCAAAAAAATTTCTTAAATAGAGATTTATATGAAGAAATATATATGGATCAACCACCAGGTTTTGTAGATCAGCAACATCCTAATCTTGTTTGCAGATTGTAGAAGTCACTTAATAGTCTTAAACAAGCGCCACGAGCATGAATGAGAAGATTGACAGGTATTTTCAGCTTCATGTATTTAAGAGATGTAAGTCAGATCCAAATCTTTATGTGAAAAAAGTTCAAGATGATATTCTTCTTGTTGCAATTTATGTAGATGATTTACTCATTGCTGGACCGAATATTGCATTAATCAATGATTTAAAACCAGATCTTAAGAGGACATTTCATATGAGTGATTTGGGTGAACTAAACTATTTTCTTGGATTACAAGTTTGTAGATTACATGAGGGATTGTTCATCTCACAATCAAAATATGCTTTGGACCTTTTAAAAAAGTTTAACATGCTTGAATGCAAGCCAGCATCTACCTCATTTCAATTCGGAGTCAAGCTTACTAAAGAATGTACTTCCAAGAGTGTAGATGCCACTTTATATAGACATCTTGTTGGTAGCTTGGTTTATGTAACTCATACTAGACCAGATATTTATTTTGCAGTCAATCTAGTATCTAGATTTATGCAGGCACCTAAACAAAGTCATTGGTTGGCTGCTAAGAGAATTTTACGATACATCCATTGAACCATACACTTTGGAATCTACTATGGCTATAATGTTTTAATTTCTTTGGTTGGATTTACCAACTCAGATTGGGGTGGTGATATAGATGATCAAAAATCTACTAGTGGTTATGTTTTCAATCTTGGATCAGGCCCTATTACATGGAGCAGCAAAAAAACAAACAACTACATCATTACCTTCATGTGTAGCAGAATATAGAGAAGCAAAAGAAGCAGGCAAGGAAGTAGTTTGGATTCAGAATCTTCTATTTGAGATTGGTTTTCTATAAAGTTCAGCTGGCACTGTGTATTGTGATAATCAAAGTACCATACAAGTTGCCAACAATCCAGTTTTTCATGCTAAAACAAAGGGCATATTGAGATTGATGTTCACTACATTCAGGATCTTGTTCAAGCATCTATTGTCAATCTTCAATTTTGTCCAAGTGAAGAACAAGTAGCTGATATATTCACTAAGAGTATGATTGAAGCCAAATTCTTAAATTAAGAGGAATGCTTGGTATGTTAGGTGAACATTAAGGGGGGATAGTAGTATAATATTCCCCTCCTTTGTATTTGCCCTCTGCTTTGTATTCTCTTTGTATTATTCTAGCCAATCTTAAGGGGTGATGTTAGGGATAGTTAAGATTGTCTAGAAAAGGACAAAATATTTCTAGAAGTCTTCAAAAAATATTCTAGGTTATCTAGAAAGGAAGAAGCTTCCAGCTATTTTAGAAAAGAACTTTCCAAGGAGAAGCTTCCAACTGTTCTAGAAAGGAACATTGTAGGATTTTAGAGTTATCTAGAAAGCCAAAAGCTTCCAGGCTCCAAAGCTTCTATAGCTATATATATGTGATTAGAGACAGTTGCTGGATATAGCATTTAGATGTAATGCAAGCTAGATAAATATATTTCTAAGTTATCTAACACTGTTTTGCCCTGTTTTCTCTTAGTCTATTATTGTTGTTCTATTTTTTATTGTCCTGGGGCTATTTTTTACATGGAAATCTAGAATTTATTTATTGCTAGAAGAGAATGGTATCAAGGAATATGTGACCACTATTGTACCTGTACCTACAGATGCAACACAACACTTAGCATATAAGAAGGAAGATGCCAAGGCGAGGAGGATGATTCTTAATGGTGTTAAGGATCATATTCTTTCGCATATTGTAGATTTATATACAGAGAAGACAATGTGGGACGCCATTCTAAATCTGTACCAGAATGCTACCATTAACCGGAAGCTGATTCTCAGAGAAAGTTAAGGAATACCTCGATGAACAAGGGAGAAGACGTTACAAGTTAGCTCGCCAGGCTTAGGACTTGTTAAGGATGAGTTGGCAGCTATTGGAGACAAACCAAATGATGACAAGCTAGTACGAATAGCCTTGAATGGGTTTACTAAGTAGTGGGATGTCTTTGTTCAAGTTATTAATGGACGAGACACCGTACCGAGTTGGGATTGACTATGGAGTGACTTCACTTAGGAGAAGCTTAGACTAAGTCTTGTCAGTGGAACCAGTAGTAATAGCTAGAAAAGTGATTTGGAACAGGAAAACGTTACCCTAGCAGGAAAAGGGAAAGCGAAGAAGGGGTCTGGCAAAGGATCAAATCCAAAAAGTGAGAAGAAGAAGGACTTATCTAAGATCAAATGCTATGGCTGTCATGGGTTTGGCCACTATGTTAGTGATTGCCCACAAAGGAAGAAAAATGAAAAGAAAGGGAAGAAGCAGACGGCAACATCAGCAAATGTAGATGAGCTTTCTAGTAGAATGGAGGATGAGTTTGCACTCATAGCTTGCCTAACTAGCTCAACCTCACAGGGTGTTTGGTATATAGACAGTGGGGCATCATTTCATATGACAGGAGTTAGGGAGTACTTCTCCAACTACAAGGAGGAGAAAATCAATTCTAGATTCAGATGGGAACTAGTCCAAGTGCAATCCAGTTGGGAGAAGGACTGTTCTATTTTAGAGGAGAATGGCAAGCCTATTTCTATTCATGATGTGTTAAATGTGCCAGGCTTGGGCATGAATCTAATTTCCATATCTATCCATCAGGATAAAGGCTAAAATGTACTCTTTAGAGGGGCGCATGTGTTAATCAAGCATAAGGATTGGAAATCACCCATAGCTATTGGAGTTAGGAGCGACTGACTTTATAGGTTGCAATTTGATACTCCTAATGCACTAGTGAGTTAGCAGTAATCCTAGAGATCAAGAAGAGGCTTATGGCATAGGAGGATGGGCCATATACATCATAGAGCATTTAATTGCTTCATGAGATAGTGACAGGTGTTCCAGAGGTGAGCACAGAGCATGATGATGTATGTCAGGGATGTGTGTTGGGAAGTTTGCGAAAGCAGCTTTTCCAAGGAGTGACACCAGATCAAGGGGGTTCTTGATCTAGTAAATTTAGATATATGTGGACCAATGTCAATGAAGTCTCTCAGAGGATACGAGTACTCTGTTACTTTTAATGATGATTTCTCAAGAAGACCTAAATATACTTCTTGAAGACCAAGGATGAGGTCTTCAGTCACTTCCAGGAGTTCAAAGCTCTTGTGGAGAATTTGACAGGCAGGAAGGCAAAGGTTCTTCGGTCAGACAATGGAGGTGAGTACAAAGGGAAATAGTTCCAGGAGTCCTGTACCAGGGAAGGAATCAGGAGAGAGTGGATTGTTCCTTACAACCCATAGTAGAATGGGGTTGCTGAGAGGAGAATTATTCTCTATCAGAGGTAGCAAGGGCTATGTTGTATGACCAAGATATGCCACGTTACTTATGGGCAGAGGCATGTAGTACAGCAGGTATACATATAGAACAGGGTTCCACATAAGGTATTAGGCAAGATGACACCAGAGGAGGCATTCTCAAGGAAGAAGCAGATGTCAGTCATGGTAGGATATTTGGTAGTTTGGCATTTTGTCACATTCTAGGGCCTACACATTCCAAGTTAGATCAGATTGCAGAGAGAGGTACTTTGTGGGGTACAGTGAGACCTCAAAGGCATATCAATTATTTATTCCAGGGACCAGGAGGATTATAGTTAGGTGTGATGTCAAATTCATGGAGGACAAGGCATATAGGGAGGTCTAGAGATTTGTCAGCAGATGATCAGAATGAGCAGCCAAAAGAAGCTCCAAGGATTGTTCAACCAAATAGGGGCAGCGAAGCACCAGTACATTTACTAGTACAAGCACAGGCTCAGGTGTTGAGAGTTCGCAGAGTATGGAGCAACAGATAAAACAAATCCAAGAGATGCATCAAGAAGATATGGAGTTTGATATTTCATCCTCTATAGTTGACAGGGGGAACCGTGAGGTTTAATAGACACATAGGGATACTCAGGAGTTTGTGGGAGCTCCTACGATGAGTAGTAGACAGCAGAAACAACCAGCCAGGTATAATGATAGGGCATCGATCCCTCTCCTTCCTCCCACCCACGTTAAGAGAGAGGTTGGTGATTGAGTGCCCCCATGGATCCAAATGTCGGCCCCATGCTTTTGAACCAGCATGGGAAAGCCCCAACTAAACTATAATTGGGTGGGTGGGAGGAGGAGAGTATAAGGCTTAATCGACCCCTACAAGCACTATATATCGTGGGTTGGACCCAGTCATTTTTATTGCTGGCCGAGGAAGCTGCCCCCTGATGAAAAATGGGGTGGGTGGGAGGGCCGCCGAGAAACCATTAAGCAAGGGAGGTTAAGTCCGAGGCACCATAGGGGGGAGATATAGGGTGGGAGGCTATGTGGGTGGGTGGGAAACGGCCCCTACGAGAATATATATTATTATGGGAGGATGCCTATGTAGGGTGGGTGGGAAACATAGTTGGGTGGGAGGCCGTAGCCCCCCACAATAATCAGGTGTGGGTGGGAGGTCCAGGGGGGGCCTTACTTCCCACCCACCCGGGTGGCCGGTTAAATTGTTGGCGAACCCCATAATCTTTACTTCATTCAGAAGAGTGTCTCCCCTCGACTGAAAAGATGCCTCCCACCCACTCCCTATAGCCTATGCCCCCCACCCATCCCCTGTCACTGGAAGGGTGGGGGGCTCGAGGGTTTCCCGACAAACCCTCGGCATAGGGGTGGGTGGGAGGAGATAGCTGGGGGGTAGATTAATATAAGGTGTGTGGTTAAGTTGTTTCCAACCCCTGGGAGGTTCTGACGATTCTATATGTAACATGCCAACTATCCCCCACCCACCCGTATAACCCCCCACCCATCCCCACACACGACGTATAATTGATTGGGTTTACCAAGTTTATCCAGCATCAGAGTCAGATTGAGAGCCCCGGTCCTCTTCGGTCTAGGTATAGATCTATAAAGGGCTTGTAGGGGCAGAGGCAGTAGTGTGGATCAAGATCCATACTCCTTTCATATTGATATCGAGTAGGAGATTCACCAAGGTTTACCTTAACCTTTGTTCTTGGTCCATTTCCTCTGTCGCTACTGGATGCATACCAGTCTGGGGAGCCAAGTTGTGTTCATTTGTGCTCCCGCACTAGATAGGGGGTGTTTGGCGATGTGTAGACATTGTCTGCTAATCGCCCTCGTGATTCCTTCCTTATGCTCAATTCTGATCTAACCCCATCTGCCCCTCCCCCTGCTCCTTCCCCCTCCCTACAACCTATTTATACCACATTAATAGCCCCCCCTTTAAGTTTTAGGTTCGGGACCCCCAACCCAAGCTATAATGGTTTCTTTGGGACCCCCCCACCATACATAGTTGGGGTTAGGTGGAGGCCCCTAGATGCCCCCCACCCCGGGCTATAATTGTTCTTAGAGGCGGGTGGGAGATATAGTTCCAGAAAAAAAATGAGCCCCCCGCCCAGCCCGGGCGAATAGTAGGGGCCCTCCACTCGGCCCCTTTGGCAGGGGGATATATAGGGTGGGAGGAATAATATAAAAGGAGGCCTTGGGTTGGTTGGGAGATTCAAGTTTGAGGGGCCTACCTTGAGCTTGTTGTGTTAGCTACTTCTTTAGGTCTAGCTCAGGAGCAGAAGCAGAAGAAAGGGAGCCTCGGGACCCGCCATTGATTGAAGTATACCCTAACCACTTGCATGTCTCGCAGTAGCTAGATCCTATGCTCTAACTATTGGGGTGACTGTTCAAGCTGCACAGGGGGGCCCTCATGAGAGGATTTACCCTTCAGCCAGTCGATAGGGAATACCCCGCCCCATAGCATTTGTGTTCTTCGTTCGACGACCCCGAGACCTGACGAGTCCGCCACTCGAGCGCACCAAAGACAAAGGTGGTTGGTTGACCCCGTAGCAATTTCAGGAGCGTTGTGGCCTATTTACCACCTAGATAAACCCCATCCAATCAAGATACCCGGCCAGTTTGGTTGAAGTTCCAGTACAAAGTTCTATCCAAATACACCACATACATGGGAGAGAAGCCGCAACATACCTTCTTTCCTCAGTCTGTATCCAGGTGACCTGAGGATGGGGGGCCCTCGAACAGTAGTTGTTTCCCCAGTCTGTATAGCAGTGTTTCATCCCCTATTCCAGCCCCACATCTAGTAGTTGAGTGGGGGAGCATCAAAAGTGATTTATCTAGTTAAAGAACTAGTTTCCATTCGGAAGCAGGACCCGGGAGCATATCTAGATGCAGGGATAGGCATAGGCATGAATAGAGGTAGTAGGAATAGATAAAGGTGGCCTTCCATTTTTGCATAGTTTCATATCCAATTCTGGAGCTGAAGGAATCAATAGCAGGGGCACTCCATGATGGGTATGGACAATGGCCGAAGCAGCAGTAGTTTTTGGGTAGCGATCCGAGGTGGCAAAGGCATAAGCTATAGTGATGGAGGGGGCAGATATATTGAATCAGGATAGGAACCCAGAAGTTGACCTCATTACTCAGCAGTGGAGGTGGAGGTAGGAGCAATGGGAAATGGTGGGGGGAACAACAACACAACCAATAGCTGCGGGGGCAGAGGTTCCTCAAGGAATGGAGCCATATGAAATAGTGACTAAGGCTATGGGAGCGGGGGTCATAGCGGGATAACAGATGGCATCGAGAGTAAAGGCTAAAGCATTGGAGGTGGAGGGAGAAGCATAGATAGTGGTTGGAGATTGAGTCATGGGTCTACCCAACCGAGTTCCAGTTCCCACTATGAAGATAGTGAAGGAATTATATAAAAGAGGGGGTCGACCGACCTCATTTCTCTAAATTATTCAGTTAACCTAGTGCCAGTTACAGATCGGGACTCAGTAAATCAAGATCTAACTATTAGCTAGAGATCAAGTTGACCTAGTCGACCAGTTGACCGAGTTTATTTTATGTGAGCAGTTGATCCAGGATGAGTAGTTCCACCATCATGGGCAAGGGGAGCATCAGTAGCATCATATCTAGTCAGAGATGGAGATTCAGCAATATATAGAAAGGGCTTCTTCTATATTTTATTCTGATTCGGTTGATCCAGTCCAGAAGTTGATGCAGCTATTGATGGTTGAACAGTCAAAGATATGCCAAGGGAACACACCTACTTATGCCACGGAGACAATCCACCCACTCTGGGAACCCTTGGAAGAGAGGTCTGGGGAACCATGTGGGCGGGCTAGGCAGGGATGGGATGCTGCATTGATGGAGGGATTCATGTTGGGGGAGCGCACTAGCGATGTGATGGCAGGTGAAACACATTGGGATGATCCAAGTTGGGCAAAGGCAAGCTCCTAAACACCACAACCCCCAACTGCACTCCTTGTGATTGCAAGTTACAAGTATTGGATTTCGTAGACTGGAGTTACAGAGGAAGGTTGTAGAAGATAAGGATTTTAGATCTCTGAAGAAAAGCATTACCTGGACAAGCGTTCTAGTGCTAGTGTCCTCTAAGGTTACAGACATAGAAATCATTGTGACAATGACAATCAGCATCTGAAGAAGTCCCAACATCCTGAAAATACCTTGCCTTGGACAAGGGCACTAGTGCCAGTGTCCTCCGCATCTTCTGTGATAGAAACGGACAGACAATGATCATAAGTGTTGAGAGAAGTCCTGAATTCCCTGAAGAAAACACCACATTGGACTAGGGCATGAGTGTCAGTGTCCCTAAATATTTCGTATCATTAACTTCAAAAAATGGTGAGTAACTAATCCTTGTCTACTGTCTTGGTCTGCGATCATTTGTCATAATTTATCCATTTGCTTCTGATTTTGCATAATTAGTGTTTTGAGCATATTTGGGCATTGAACTAATACATTAATTGATATTTTTTGAGTTTCCATGATGTTACGAGTGACACCCAACCTGTAGGTGAATCCTCTTGCAAAAGGTGTGATTCAACTCGGTTGAAATGTCCTTGAATGTTTGTAGTAAAAGGAGGATTTAACACACACATCCATTGAAATTGAAAACCCCTCCTTTTTACTCCTAAACAAACCCTTTGCTAGATTCTATGGAAATTTTTCTTGGATCCAGCAACTTACTATGAAACCCTTCCTTTTAGATCTCAGCTCTATCCTAATTATGGGCATCTGGAAAGGAAATGCCCTCGCTTCACTAAGGCATCAGCTGCAACTAATCCTTCTTCCAACTCTAGTCCTAAGAATGATAAAGGGAAGGCTCCTTTTGTTGTTGGGGTTGCAGACAAGGAGGGATTTACTCTAGTTAAGCCACGTAATAGGGGAAGAGGTCTTAAGAGAACCCTCAAGGATAGAGAAATTGATGGGGTCTTTAATCAGTTTGATGCTTTGGAGGACTTAGTTCATGAGGAGGGAATTCTAGTGGAGATACCTTTTGGGGTTGGGTCTTTGGGGGTAGCCTTGTCGGAGGAAAAAGAAAATGATACTGTAAATTTTCCTCTGGTGGGTGTGCAGGATGGTCAATTGGCTATGGAGTTATCCTCCTGGTTACCGATTGTTTTAGAATCAAATGAGGCTTTAGTTACGAAAGATGTGGGTGCTCTAGCTGATCCAACTCCTTCACAGGTGAAGGAGGCTTTGGATGTAGGTGTTACATTGTAAAATGTCCCCCTAGGACTTTTACCTCCTAAGTTTAGTTCCCAGGTCCTTTAGATTTAATCATGCATGTTCATTTTAACTTCTGATGCAAAATCCCTGGAAACCCATGTCAAATGGGGCTAAGGGGACATTGTTGAACTTGATTTTGCTTGAAAATGGGGCCTAGGGCTTGGGCACTCATGGCCTAGCCTTGCCTTATTTGGTTGGGACCTAAATTTTAAATGTCGGTTATGTGATCATTAAAAGGTTTCGTTGCCGACATCGTAAGTTTGAATTATGAAATCTGTAGCGAGAATGCATATATAAGCACGTTTAGGGTTTCATTTGCAAACTAGAAGCTGATTATTAACTTTTGGTGAACTTATGATTTTCAAGAATTCAAATCATTCATTGTTGCAGAGCATACTTGTCTTGTTATTGTGTTTGTTATGCGGATTTGGCTTCATCTTCTCATGTGTTGAAGGATTTTCATCTACATGCGAGCTACACCTTCGAGGTTATATCTATTTGTGTTAAATCAATCATTTATCAATTTGTTTTTTTGTCTATCTTGTAGGGATACACAATCTTTATGCCATTCTGGGGCTTGACTGAGGCAAGCTCCTAAACACCACAACCCCCAACCCCATTCCTTATGATTGCAGCTAACAAGTGTCATATTTTTTGGAGTGGAGTTGCAAGAGGCTGTGACAGAGTGTGGAGATTCTGTATCAGAAGGAAAAAGCAATGCCTGGGCTTAGGCACCTGCCCTGAAGCCCTCCAGATTTGCAGACCTAAAAACCTCTGCGACAGTGGTGAAGAGTAGCGAACATTTTCTAGAAATCCTTGAAGAAGTCGCCACCTTGGGCTTGGGCACCTACTCTTTAGACCCTGACTTTTCCAAATCTTTAATATCAAAACCTAATATGTATCTACACTGAATATTACATCTCTATGTGCGAGCATTTGTTGGGATTCATCCGTTTATTTATGATTTTACATAATTAGGGTTTTAAGCATAATCGAGCATTAAATTAATACATTAATCAACAATTTCTTAATTTCCCTATCATTACAAGTGACAACCAACCTGTAGGTAAATCCTCTTGCAAAATTTGTGATTCAACTTAGTTAAATGTCCTTGAATGTTAGTGGTGAAAGGAGGATATAATCAAACAATCAATCAATCCCATCTTCCCTCTTTTCTTACTAAACATTTTGGTGAACCTGTGTTTTATGAGCATTGCATCTTATTGACTATTATACATTAGACTTGCATTCATACATATTGTTTTACATCATTTTACATCTATAGATCTTGAAAATTTTTGAAACAAATTTCATTCTAAGGCTCGCATTAGGTCATAATTTGCATTAATTTCATTACATTTCATCAAATCTCTAATTTTTACATCAAATATGATATAAATTACATAAATTCATAATATTACAATCTTTGCATTGCATTTTCATGTTAAAATTGCCAGGGTTTGATTGAAATTTTGTATTTTTCTCATAACCTAGTGATTTCAAAAACTAGGGTTTGTACCTAAAATCTTGTTTCAAATTTTACTACTCATATTAGGCACTCATTCAAATCTAATTTTGTTTCTAGTGTTGCATTCTTGTGTGTTTTTGAATTCATATCTCAAAAATTTGTACTTACATTTAGCTAATTTCAACAAAAACTAGCATTTTCACTCAATCATCCTTAAAATTACACTTGCATTGAGCATTGTAGGACTTTAAAATCATTTTCAGATCTGAGCTGAGTTTTTTTGCATAAGCCTCCTCTTAATAATAGTGTAGGAAATTGTTCTTCTACCTTATCTTCCTTATAGGATTTATGGGTCTAATAAATTCAATTTTCCATTTGTGAAAAGGTGTTTGTACTAATATAGGAAATGGTGGCATATCATATAATGTGGTGGGACTTCCTATCCTCTAAGACACATCACCCATCCTCACATATTAACTTGTCATCCTTGAACAATGTGGGCCACCATAATCCTGCCAACATCACTTTATTGTTGTTCACTCATTGGAGTTATGCCCTTCTAATATCCCCTCACAGGCATATCTTAAGATGTTTTCCCATTCATGTTGAAGCACTACTCTCCTTATAATATCACCTCTTCCTATAATATGTAATTCTCCTTCAATTAAGATGTATGATAGTGACCACTGCAATAGTTTATTCCTTTCATTTTTGGAGATGATCTCTAGGAATTGGCCTATGGATAGTAACTGTGCTACTTCAGTGAGCTCCTCTAGTACTACATTTACTCTAAATAAATTTAAGCTACTCAATTCATCATCAAACTCCTAAAAGAGTAACACCATCTACAAATTTTACCTGTATCACTAGCGTATTCATCAAGTATTTTAATTGCTTGTGGTTGGTAAAGAAATTTTTTAGTGCATAAACCTTTGTTAGAGCCTTTGTTGTTGCATAATTCATTAAGAAACACTAGAGTTGGAGCCTTTGTTATCTAATTTTTAAGTGTATCAAATTCCTCCTAGAGTTGTTCTATCCATTGAAATGTTTTATAGTTTTCTAACTATTCAAGAGGTGGTAGATTCAAAATTATTTCTACCTTCAATAGGTCTACCATCAAGCCTTGCCTACATATAATGTGACCATGAAATGTTCCAAATGGTATCACAAATAAACATTTCTTAAGATTGGATGAGATTTAAAAGGTTTTGTATCTTTCTAGCATCGTGTGGAGTACTTGTACGTGATCTTTAATCAGTCTGTACTAAATACTACAAGTGCATTTTTCAAGCCAAATGGCATCACCTTGTACATAAAAGACCTCCATTTGGTTACAAATGTTGTTTTAGGTTGATCTTCTTCTTGAAGCCATTGGTGAATGATTAGAGCTCCCTACTAGCTATAAAACTAAGACTTCCTCTGTGAACAAACTACGGAAGGGATCATGGATGCAAGCCTTATTTAAATCCCTAAAGTCAATGCAAATCCTCATCTCGCTTTTTTCTTATATTGCACAACCATAGGGCCAATCCATTAGCATCTCCTATCGACTTGATTATATCAGTTGCCAACATATCATCCAAGTTTGCTTTGACTCTTGTCTTCATGTTAGGGTTTAATATATATGTTCTTTTCCTCTTTGGTTTTGTACCTTCTTTTAATTGAATTTTCATCATTCTAGATCCCTCCTTAATGCCTCTACGATTAGTAAATGCGTGGGGAAATATTTCTTCATATTTCTATCAATATTTGCAAAATTTGCATGACTTGTCTCTCTTCAATTGCTACCTTGAGTATTTTCACATACTGAAGGAAAAACAAGATTGCATTCACAGAGGCTTGAAGGATAGCAAAGGTACTTAAGGTTAAACTTTCTCTTGATGCCAAGGTTGATTCTATTTATTATGAGGATGTTTGATGCGGAAGATTTAGTTAAAATCTCTCCTCTTGCTAAGTTCGATAAATGTAATAAGTGCAAATGTGATCATGGGGATTCAATAGGGCCTGTGTATTTTTCCCTACCACCTTGTTGTTTTCAATATTGGATGATGCTCTTGTGATTTCTATGATGGTAGGGTCATCATCCAATGGTGGAAAATCCACCAGTAGTGTGATATGTTGTCCAAGGGATCTCTTGAGGTGAGACACGTGGGCAAAATTATGAATCCTACTGTATTCCGGTAATTCCAGTTCTTAGATGCAACTTCACCAACTCTCCTCAAGATCTTGTAAGGGAAATCAAAGCGTTGTTTGAGATTTTAAATTCCACTAATTTTGATGGGGGTTTTCCTATAAGGTTTACAATCTTAGAGGAAGGTCATATCTCCCACTTTAAATGACCTCTGTATGCGGTTTTGATTTATATATATTTTTTGTTGATTCTGAGATTGTTGGAGGTGTTCTTTGAGTGATCTCAATATGTCATAATTATACTTCACTAAGTCACTATCTATTGACACCGAGATATCTATGAATATTGAATAAGTAAAGGTTAATGCATCATAACCATAAAATACAATGGATAGAGACATAGCGATGGACATGTGGTGGGTAGTGTTGTATCATAGTTTCTCAAGTAGCCTTCAACCTAATTATTCACTATTTGTACTTGTCCATCTATTTGTGGATGTTAGCTTGTGGAAAGAATGAGTTTTATCTGGGCCAAATAAAATAATTCTTACAAAAAGGATCTAAACAATCTACTATCTTTATCACTAATGATATTTTTATGTAATCCATTGGCCTAAACACCTCTCTGAATAAGAAATCTACCACCTAATGTACTTTGAAATATGAAGGAATCAAAAAGAAGTGTGCATACATAGTTAGCCCCTCCATAAAGTGATTGAGAACATCCTTCTTTAGGCCCTTCCATGAAAACCTTTCCCTAATTTTCCTATAGGTCTTGTATAATCTTATGTGATTTTCTAACGATGCATCATGAAAAACCCTTAAAATCTTCTCCTTCATTCAGGATACAAGAACTAGGAAGATTCTATTTGTATAGAGAATGAGATCATATGCTACTACAAATCAATCTTGTCTCACATCCCCATCTAAGAGATCAGTAGAAAATGTATTTTTAACTTATTCTGCCATAATAGAGATCTTCCAATTAGTAGAACTAGTAGTAGAAATAGAGTAGGCTTCGTAGAAAGAGCATGAGCAAAGTTATGTTCTTTTTTTCCTTTCATGTATAATGTGGTTTAGGAAAGGGCCATGCTATGGGGTCTCAGGACAACTTTGAAATAGAATTGGAAGCATCTCAGAGTGGAGGGAGATTATGAGATCATTATTAATTATACGAAGAAGCAAAGTTACATCTCATGTATGTTGTATACACTTCTTTTAGAGGCTAAGGAACTAGTGAAAAGATTTTAAGATATCTCTTTTGATCATATTAGAAGAGAAGAAAGGGGAACTCAATAGTAGATTTGGTAGCCAATCAAGGAGTAAATTAGAGGATAACCCATGGTAAGACCCATAAGACCTAGAAGGAAAAGTTTCCAAATAAGACCCTTGGACTTGTTAAGGAGTAAAAAGTGTCCACATGTCTTTTTACCTCCTTGTTAGGCTCCTAGGTCCCTTAATTGCATTAAATCTTCAAAACATTTCTCCCGATGCAGAATTGCCCGACACCAAGATGGAATTTGAATGTGGGCCACTTGATTTAGCTTATCCTAGACATAAACAGGACTAAAGGACCTGGGTGGTACTGCCTAGATCCCTCCCTTTAGGTTGGATCAAATTCAAATTTACTGGTGTGAGCCTTGGGCGTAATTTAATAAAAACCACCTGAAATAACATAAAATAAAAGATTAAAATTAAAAATATATATATATTCTATACATTTAGTTCTCCTCAATTTTTTTCCAGCTTCTTATGTTAAATTGAAGACCAAATTCCTTGTATTAAACTCAATAAACTAACATTGGGGGTGATTTTGTTGAAAAATTATTGCTCAAACCAAGAGCTGATGTTAAAGAGTTACGCCTAGTATGTAATATAAGGAACCCTAAAGTCAATAATATCATACAGACGAACACTCATTTTCATTTTTTATTTATGCCTGCAAAAATATCATACATGACGTCCCTCCATTGATGCATTAAATACTGCTCCTTCAATGCACTGCTCTTTATTTTCTTGACTTTTGTATTCATTTTTTTATCCCTTTTTTTTGCACTCTTATTATTTTTTATTGCTTTTTGTAGAGTAACGATCTTCTTGATATTTTTGTCCAAGAAAGATAAGGGGCTGAGCACCACCAAGGGTTTTCAATGTTTAGTTAGACTTCCCTTTTGCTCAAAAGGAATGGGGAAGGTCTACATGCAAGCTTCTATTAGGTATTTTAGGTTTGAGTACTTACTTTTTTAAAACTCAACATTTTGGTTCACTAAGACTGGGATTAGTATAAAGCTAAGAGCTTGGCTTCAATTTAAACTTATTGGTAAATTTCAAGAGGAATGATTGGCGATAAAGATGATCATAAAGAATCTTAAAGGGTCAACCTATATCTAAGCAACCTTAGACTCCTTAGATAAAAATCAAAAAGAGCATGTCACTCACTAATGCATGGTGGAACAAAATGAATAATACAAATTTTGTTTTTTCTTTATTCAAATTTTGTACTTTTTTTATAGATTTCTTTGGATTTTGACATTTTATGATTTTATGGAGTTTCTAGATACTTAAGTCTTCACCTTCCATTGTGCATAAGAGGTAAGCATCATTTTTTACATCTTCCTTAACTGCGTAATGTCTTTGAACTCAGTGAGAAGTTTTGTGCACTCATATATTTCATTGTTTGATAATTTGCCCCTAGCCTTGTCATTTTTTGTTCTTGTAAAGTTTCATCAGTTTTGAAATTTTGTGGGGCAATTTGAATTGATGATGACATTTAATCATCTTCTATTCACATTTTCCATATGTGGGGTTGGTCATATTGCCACACGATTCTCTTTACCTACATGTGGACTTTACTATTCCATGGATTTCATATTTCACCAACCATATGTATGCCTTGGCTATGGCGACCACCAAGGGTTGCACATCGGCACCCCACCTAGTAGGCACCAAGTTGAAGTAAACAAAGTGAGGCAAAGTTGTGGAAGTTTGGATGCTTAATAATTATATACCAATGCATCAAGAGATTTGTCCATGTCACCAATATTATATTTTTTATCTTTATTTCCATTTCTTAACACAAACTAACTTCGTGTTGTCATAAATATATACCTTTCAAACAAGAGCAAGCATGCCTTTATGATATAATTCCAATAATTTTTTATTCTAATGTGTAGGAACAAAAAAAAAACAAGAAAAAAACTCATTGGAGGCTCATTTGGCAGAAGCAAAGGAAATTGGGGATCACATTCCAAATAAAATTTAAGTTGTTACAAAACATTTTTTCAATTGATTATAAACAAATATGTAAAACAAGCATTTCATATGCATTTCAAAACTATATTTCAAAATTTTAAATTAAATAGCACTTTGGGAGATTTGTTTCTTACAATTATTAAAATAATATAACAAATAAAAGTAATACTATAAAAATAATATTCTATACACCAAAAAAAAAAAAAATTAATGCACGTATTTTAAATATTACTTTATAAAATAAAAATAATGTATCTTCTATGCACAAATTGAATTATACTATGTAACATTGTAATTGCATATAATATTCTATTGGCCTAACCCTTGCACCTTCAATTGGTTGAGTCAAACAATTTTCTTATGACAATTATCCATTCAAAGGTGCCCTTAAAATACTATGACATATCTTAGTATAAGTAAAATTATATATAAATCAAATATAAAATTTGACAGTTTGTCCAAAATCTCTCCTTTCATGTGATACATCTTTTTAAAATGTTGATTGTATTTTACAGAAAAAATGCCTTAATAGAACCATACGACCATCAAATTTAAGCCTTGGGCCTAACAATTGCACCTCCTTTGGTTGCAAGTGCTAGTAATACTATTATTGATATATGGTTAGGACTAAGAAGTAGGATTTCATGTACTCTGTCATTTCTTTTTTAAGGGATTACTCCAACTGTGTTTCTATTTTAATATTGGAAAAAATCTAATTTGAGAGTGCTTCTGGATTCAACTATGTATGTTTTTGTTTCAACGTTTTGAATCATACTCAATGATCCATCATCAGGAAGAGGAGAGTTGAAGATTAGATGGTAGAATTGAGTGTTATAAAGCAATTAGAGTAAGAAAGGAATGAAAAATGAAGGGCATGAGGTGAGGAGAGAAAAATAAAAATAAAACAAAAAACAAGAGAGGAGAAAGATACGAGAAAATTAGTGATAAAAACAGGGCATTGGAGCAACCATACAAACACACAAACCAACAAAAGCTAAAATTTTAAAATTACAAATACTAATACAAGTACAAATATATAAATACATACAGAAGCACATGTAAATGCATATAAGAAAATATTTAATTTAAACCTATAAATACATATATCCCCACACCCCAAGTATAATATACTATATAAAAAAGATAAATAAATGGAAAAAATACAAACAACTAAATAAAACAAACCTTTAGTAGGCATGAGTTTTCCACAATCCATGAATTAAGTATAGAGAGTGCTTCTGCATTAAACTGTGTATGCTTTTGCAAAACAAACCTTTGTAAAACAATTAAAGTCAAGACCTAAATATACATAAAATAATAAGGGATGAGGAAAAAAGGCACAAACACATTTATATACATGAACAACCAAATGTATAAAATTTGCAAACAAGTGAAAGAAGCAAACAATAAAACAAAAAGATAAGACCCCTATCTACTGCATTAGGCAAAACCAAACCTATAAAAAGGAGGTTATACTTCAGTTATCTCATAACTGAGTGTAACTACAAGGTGAGACAAAAGCATTCCAAAGTGCATAGCAACATATTTAGAGTATTGCAAAGGTTTGTTACAACAATTTCACAACACAATACATGATCACATCATGACACAAAGTGATTCTACTAGTCAAACGTCAATAAAAAATTATCCCTCTCTTCATATATGGACTAGGTCCATTTTCTTGTTTTCTTGTTTTAGGGACACACGATCCTTATCAGAAGTGTATATTTGTTGTCATCATCCATTGACTAATAGAGCCACAAATACAACACAAGAATGAAATCATGAAAAATGAGAGAGGAGACAAAAGTGACATAGGACCACAACGTGGAAGGATGCCCCCAAATCACCCTCCACAAATTACAAACAAGAAAAGGTTCAATAAAAGATACACTTGCAAATTATAGGGTATTTTCTATGCTACAGCACGCACAAAACCAAAAGGTCAACATGTACACCTCGTGTCACCAAGTTGATCTAATAAAGTAGTGATAGATACTAACTCTTCAAAATCCAATCCAAAAGCATAAAGAAATCTTGCTTCACCAAAACTAAAGAAATATGTCAGCCTTGGCAATTCAGATAAAGACAAGAGGAATGAAAGAGCCTCTAAAGTGAAGTGAAATGAAGCAACCATTGCCTTGAAGTTGTCATAGAACTTAGTTTTTACATTTTATTGCTTCACAATTTCCCGAGGAGACTTTTTCTCTCCTTTCTATCATTTTAGACCTATATTTACATGGGTCTAAGATAGTGTCTAGATTATCAATCCAAATGCACAAACCACAATGTTGAATATTTTCAGATAAGACACTCTAGTTCTTGCAAATAGATAAAATGCTTATCACCATACATTCTTGTGTTCCAACCTAACCTATTATACCTACAAAAATCTCTATATCAAAAAACACACAAAAAAAAAAATGTTATGCTAGTCAACAAAGGCAACTCAAGTGAGATGAATCACGAGCAATATCAAAAGGAAACAATTGTAAGCAATTGTAAAGGCGACTGGTTCCTAAATATTGAGTACAATTTACACTTGGATTGAATCCAAAGGGGATTATATAACATCAAATATTAGACATAATTTTCATTAGTTGGAAAATCATCAAAACATGTATTACATAGATAATGTAACAATGATTAAAAAAAATCCAATCAATCCATGCGAGCTTCAACAAATTGGCTCAAAACTTTTACTGAAATTTTAAATTTAAAGGAAGTTTATACATAATGTTTACTGATTGGACTATTGATTTGGGACAAAGATTACCAAAACAATCCCTATTTAGCAATGAAGAGACCCTAAACTTTCCCGTGGCCAGAACCCATATTGAAGTTGTAGGTTAAGATTCTTTAAGAACTGAATTGAGCATAGAGTGGTATGCCATCTACTTAATATTTTGAAAATGTAGGCTTAGGGCTCAAATGCTAACCCGTCCTTATAATGACACCCAAATCCAAAGGTTGGGGTTAAATTCTCCAGCAAGGGATCCAACCAACTTAGGGCTCAAACACAAACCCACTAACTGTGTCAACCATTGTCTCGGAAAACAAACAAAAGAAAACACAAGCACAGCTGCAAAGCAAACAGTAGACAGAACTACAATGTTCTATATGATATCAATATTTGCCAGGATAAATTTTTGAACCTTGGTAGGAATGTGCTAGATGATTAAAACTTTAACAGTTACAATTACGTAATTGGCTATTTATAAAATATGGGTGATAATAACACCCATCTGACATTGTCATATACAGAAGATGGCTCTAAGAAGTCCACCAAAATTCCTGCAGTCCTAGACTACATACAAAACAAGCACCGTGTTAATACATGTTGCATGCATTGCAGTCAAAATTGAATACCTTCATCTTCCATGATCCAAATATTACCTGTGATAGAGAGACCAACAACATAACCAAATCATACAACACAGGGACCTCCAGAGGTTCATCCAAGTTGGCTATCAATATTAACTACTGAAAATCTGATTCAGTCACAGTAAAATATACTTGATAGGAACATTGTTGTAATGTGGGTGTGCGATGCATATACAAAAACGAGGAAAGGCAAAGAACCCACGTCTCCAACCTCCCTTCCATGGAGGGTCAGAAAATTTAGTGCAAGTGACCACATTTTTAGCTAGTCTTAAAATATAGAAATTTAAGCAAATTTTCTGACAAAACAAAACCTGATTTAACAAGATTGAAATGTCGGACGAATGAGTTTGAGATTGAGACATATTCCACCGCATGAGCGTGAAGGTCATTTGTTGAAGGCATTGCTCTCATTAAAGGGCAACGAAGGAATAGGAGCAGCGTGGGGCCGTGGATATGTCGTGTTTCAAAACCGTAACGCCATCGATCTGCAGCCTCCATTTCTGCTACGACATTCGCGGCCATTCTGTTTGTTGCAGATGATGGCGAAACACTTTCAAAACACTGACATATCCACCGCACTCCGCTGCTTGTAAAAATGTTTGGCCCTGCAATAGGTATAACATCAAGTTTGCAACGATAGCTTTTCCCTCTGCCATCAAAACCTAACCCTAATGCTACCGTCCCCTCCTTCCTCTTCTCCACTCGCTCATCACGCACAAAACCTAACCCTAACCTCCACATATATATATATACACGTGGACACACTTAATACATTTGTATTTTTTTATTTGTTTTGGTTTTCTATGCGATATATGTATACATATAATATAATTAATATTGTATCATACATCTACATACATTTTTGTTGTGTATTTGTTTATTTTTCTGTTTGTTGTTTTCTTTTCTTTTTGTAGGGTGCACTCGTCTCACACACATATGTATATCTATATATATTTATGTATTGGTTCTTTATAGACTTAATACTTATATTAATAAATACCAGTATAGGTGTGTATTTTTAGTTTCTGCCAAAGAAACTATAGGCGAGGTCTGTTCCTAACTAGGTATTAATAATTCTTGAGAACTAAATATATTTTTCTATTTAAAAAATATTTACCTATTGCTATTGTATAGATGTAAATATTTTAACAAAATATATTTGAAAAATTATTTTTATTCAATCTAATTGGCAGAAAACTTTCACCCGGTAAGGGCAATTATTGCGGATCATCAACGTTTAAATTATAAAGTTTTGTATGAATACTGGAAATAATTTCATGCATTGCTTTCATTTTCTCAAAAATTGTGCAAATATAACATATGCGTTAAACTCCTTAGGCAACCATTCTTCATATTTTTTTATGTTCTTGATACCCAAACATTGCAGAATCTAAGGCCATGACTATTTTCAAATGAATTTGTTTTGTTTATAGGCTGCTATTCCACTTGAAGTTGTACAAATATTGTTGGCAAAAAAGTTAGTGTCCCCCTTCAGGATTCGTGACATGGCTTCTGTTGGTCTTTATCTGGGATGGTAGCGGTTTCCTAAGAGGTGCGCCTTTTGGGAGAAATGGCCAGCTCAACTCCCTACAAATGGTATCAGAGCCACGGCTTCGAATCCCCTTGGGTAACGCTGAGGGGGGGATTGTTGGCAAAATAGTTAGCATCCCCCTTAGAGATTCGTGACATGGCTTAACCGCCTCCCGTTGGTCTTTATCTGGGATGGTAGCGGTTTCCTGAGAGGTGCGCCTTTTGGGAGAAACGGCCAGCTCAACTCCCTACAAACGTGAATATAACATTCTTCAGAAATGATGTAAGCTAGCAGGGGCTCTAACTTGTTTTTAATGCAATAAAGTTAGGGTCTTTATCTGGGATGGTAGCGGTTTCCTGAGAGGTGCGCCTTTTGGGAGAAACGGCCAGCTCAACTCCCTACAAACGTGAATATAACATTCTTCAGAAATGATGCAAGCTAGAAGGGGCTCTAACTTGTTTTTAATGCAATAAAGTTAGGTCTGAAACGAAAAAACCCATGGAGCTTGACCAAATAAGAGGAACAAGCTAGAAGGGGCTCTAACTTGTTTTTAATGCAATAAAGTTAGGGTCTTTATCTGGGATGGTAGCGGTTTCCTGAGAGGTGCGCCTTTAGGGAGAAACGGCCAGTTCAACTCCCTACAAACATGAATATAACATTCTTCAGAAATGATGCAAGCTAGAAGGGGCTCTAACTTGTTTTTAATGCAATAAAGTTAGGTCTGAAACGAAAAAACCCATGGAGCTTGACCAAATAAGAGGAAAAAAGTATGCTCATATCTGTCATTACGTTATCTACCATCTTTTCAGATAATGCATTTAGGGCATATGTTTATTGGGCTTCATGCCTATAATACTTATTTTTTCTTCTATTTTACTTAATGGAATTCTAATTCTAGCTATTCTTCCATGCATAGAAGGATTTTCCTTTCATGTTTCCTTTAGATTCTAATGGGATGAGAATATTATTTTTTGGCCTCTGCCTATGTTTCTACCAAACTTTGTATGTATCATATTGTTTTCTGGAAACACATTTCTTATTGGTGTTTATTCCATTTCTAAAGTTTTTTCTGGATGTTTTCTCTAGCTCTGAGATGAGCTAAAAGGAACTATTACCATTAACAAAACTGATAATATACACATCATTTTGTTTTATGGATATCTTTATATTTTTTTAATTTTCTCCGACACTCAATAGTAATTCAAGTTGGCTTTTTGCTATTCTCGTTGAATGCAAAAATCTAGTAAGCCAAGCTAGCAACTGTATTTGCAGAAATGGTCTATATTTTGAAGCTATTTTATCATTCTACTATTTCTTTTAGAGGCATTTTTAAAAAGATCGTGAAATTTCTATTAGTTAAATCTAAGCCAACTATTTTTTGACGTTTATTTAAAATTTACCCTAACGTAACTATTGTTAATATGTCCATAAAATGTACAACCTTTTAAAATTTATTTAAAATCAGGTTTTTCTTTTACCCTAACCTATAATGCACAATCTAAATAGCTAATATTTTCACATTTACTTTAAACTTAAGTTTTACCCTAACCTGTAATGCACAAACTGAATAGCTAATTTATTCAAATTTCTTTTCGAGTTATAGCTTTAAACCTAGTAACATAAATATGGTTGAATTATGAATAAAATGCAAAATTGAAACCACTATCTATTTCACATTTACTTTAAAATTTTACCCTAAGGCCCATATTTCTAAATTGCCAATAAAATGAACAAATTGTAGAGATGATATTTTAACATTTACCTTTAAATTTTTGTTCTAAATTTTTATCTTCCAAGTAAATATTATTAAATTATCCATAAAATGCAAAATCTAAACCACTATGTATTTCTCATTTACTTTAAAATTTTACCTTACTATAAATATTCCCAGATTTTCATCAATAAAATTTTACCCAAATATAAATATTTCAAAAATTTCAATAAAATACACAAACTAAATAGATAATCTTTTCACATTTACTTTTAATTATAATTTTAATCCCAAAAAATAAATTTAATTAAATTATTAACAAAATGTAGAACCTAAACCACTATTTTTTTAATTATCCATAAAATGTACAACCTGAACATCTGATCTTTAAGCTTTACTTTAAAATTACAGTTTTAACCCTAACATAAAAACACGTTAAACTTTTTTCATATTTTCTTTTTCATCTTACCCTAACACAAATATTGTTAAATTAACCATAAAATGCACAATCTAAACATATTTATTTAAAAATTTCCAAAACTACAATTTGAGTCATTTTGTGAAAATTATGGTATTAAGGTGCAAAGAACAGTTCCTTATACTCTTCAACAAAATGGGGGGGATGAACAAATGAATAGAACTATTTTAGAAATGGGGTTAGGTTGTTTCTTGTGAATAGAATTCCCACTAAAGCCCTCCCAAATATCACCCCTGAAGAGGCTTGGAGTGGTAGAAAGCCCCACATTAGGTATTTTAAAGTATTTGGATGCATTGCTTGGGCACACGTTGCTGATGAAAAGAGGAAAAAGTTAGAACCAAAGAGTCATAAGTGTTTGTTTGTGGGTTATAGTGAAGAATCAAAGGCTTATAGGTTATATGATTTGACAACAAGAAAGGTCTTTGTTAGTAGAGATGTAAAGTTTGATGAGCTTTCGCAGCTTATTCCCACTTCCTCTCACTCTACAATAGCAAATGTTTCTAATTTTTCAGATATTTTAGAAAGAAATGAAGCCAATATTGATGAGGATGAAGTGAGCACTACTGATGATGATAATACTATTGAAAATGAAACTACTAATGCTTGTAATCAGCCATTTTTTGCAGGTAGTGATGATGAAGAAGGTGACATTTCAGCTAGACAAAAGACAAGGAGTGTTGAAGAAATATATAGACAAGGCTCAAAGATCCAAGGAGGGAATGGTAGTGCTCTCATGGCCAAAGTATTACAAGTAAATGACCCAATCTCATATGAGGAAGCTAGATGAAAGAAAGAATGGGAGAAATCCATAAAAGAGGAATATGATGCATTGATAGAGAATAACACTTGGGAACTTGTACCCCGTCCCCAAGGTAAGAATGTTATTGGTTGCAGATGGGTTTACAAAACAAAATTTAAATCAGATGGTGCTATAGAAAAATTCAAGGCTAGATTGGTTGCTAAGGGGATCAATCAAAAAGAGGGTGTTGATTATGAAGAAACATTTTCTCCTGTCATTAAAGTGAATATAGTTAGAATTATTCTTTCTTTGGCTACAATTCTTGGGTGACATATTCATCAAATGGATGTCAAAAAAATTTTCTTAAATAGAGATTTATATGAAGAAATATATATGGATCAACCACCAGGTTTTATAGATCAGCAACATCCTAATCTTGTTTGCAAATTATAGAAGTCACTTAATAGTCTTAAACAAGCGCCACGAGCATAGGTATTTTCAGCTTCATGTATTTAAGAGATGTAAGTCAGATCCAAATCTTTATGTGAAAAAAGTTCAAGATGATATTCTTCTTGTTGCAATTTATGTAGATGATTTACTCATTGCTAGACCGAATATTGCATTAATCAATGATTTAAAAACAGATCTTAAGAGGACATTTCATATGAGTGATTTGGGTGAACTAAACTATTTTCTTGGATTACAAGTTTGTAGATTACATGATGGATTGTTCATCTCACAATCAAAATATGCTTTGGACCTTTTAGAAAAGTTTAACATGCTTGAATGCAAGCCAGCATCTACCTCATTTCAATTCGGAGTCAAGCTTACTAAAGAATGTACTTCCAAGAGTGTAGATGCCACTTTATATAGACAGCTTGTTGGTAGCTTGGTTTATGTAACTCATACTAGACCAGATATTTATTTTGCAGTCAATCTAGTATCTAGATTTATGCAAGCACCTAAACAAAGTCATTGGTTGGCTGCTAAGAGAATTTTACGATACATCCATGGAACCATACACTTTGGAATCTACTATGGCTATAAGTTTTCAATTTCTTTCGTTGGATTTACCAACTCAGATTGGGGTGGTGATATAGATGATCAAAAATCTACTGGTGGTTATGTTTTCAATCTTGGATCAGGCCCTATTACATGGAGCAGCAAAAAAACAAACAACTACATCATTAGCTTCATGTGTAGCAGAATATAGAGAAGCAAAAGAAGCAGGCAAGGAAGTAGTTTGGATTCATAATCTTCTATTTGAGATTAGTTTTCTATAAAGTTCAGCCGGCACTGTGTATTGTGACAATCAAAGTACCATACAAGTTGCCAACAATCCAATTTTTCATGCTAAAACAAAGCATATTGAGATTGATGTTCACTACATTCAGGATCTTGTTCAAGCATCTATTGTCAATCTTCAATTTTTTCCAAGTGAAGAACAAGTAGCTGATATATTCACTAAGAGTATGATTGAAGCCAAATTCTTAAAATGAAGAGGAATGTTTGGTATGTTAGAGGTGAACATTAAGGGGGAATAGTAGAATAATGTTCCCCTCCTTTGTATTTGCCCTCTCCTTTGTATTCTCTTTGTATTATTCTAGCCAATCTTAAGGGGGGATGTTAGGGATAGTTAAGATTGTCTAGAAAAGGACAAAATATTTCTAGAAGTCTTCCAAAAAATATTCCAAGTTATCTAGAAAGGAAGAAGCTTCCAGCTATTTTAGAAAAGAACTTTCCAAGGAGAAGCTTCCAACTGTTCTAGAAAGGAACATTGTAGGATTTTAGAGTTATCTAGAAATTCAGAAGCTTCCAGGCTTCAAAGCTTCTGTAGCTATATATATGTGATTAGAGACTGTAGCTATATATATGTGATTAGAGACAGTTGCTGGATATAGCATTTTAGATGTAATGCGAGCTAGAAAAATATATTTCTAAGTTATCTAACTCTGTTTTGCCCTGTTTTCTCTTAGTCTATTATTGTTGTTCTATTTTTTATTGTCTTGGGGCTATTTTTTACATGGAAATCCAGAATTTATTTATTGCTAGAAGAGAATGGTATCAAGGAATATGTGACCACTATTGTACCTGTACCTACAGATGCAACACAGCGCTTAGCATATAAGAAGGAAGATGCCAAAGCGAGGAAGATGATTCTTAATGGTGTTAAGGATCATATTCTTTCGCATATTGTAGAGTTATATATAGAGAAGACAATGTGGGATGCCATTCTGAATCTGTACCAGAATGCTACCATTAACCGGAAGCTGATTCTCAGAGAAAAGTTAAGGAATACCCCGATGACAAGGGAGAAGACGTTACAAGTTACCTCGCCAGGGTTAGACTTGTTAAGGATGAGTTGGCAGCGATTGGAGATAAACCAAATGATGACAAGCTAGTACGAATAGCCCTGAATGGATTTACTAAGCAGTGGGATGTCTTTGTTCAAGTTATTAATGGATGAGACACCTTACCGAGTTGGGATCGACTATGGAGTGACTTCACTTAGGAGAAGCTTAGACTAAGTCTTGTCAGTGGAACCAGCAGTAATAGTTAGAAAAGTGATTTGGAATAGGAAAACGTTACCCTAGCAGGAAAAGGGAAAGCGAAGAAGGGGTCTGGCAAAGGATCAAATCCAAAAAGTGAGAAGAAGAAGGACTTATCTAAGATCAAATGCTATGGCTGTCACGAGTTTGGCCACTGTGTTAGTGATTGCCCACAAAGGAAGAAAAATGAAAAGAAAGGGAAGAAGCAGACGACAAATTCAGCAAATGTAGATGAGCTTTCTAGTAGAATGGAGGATGAGTTTGCGCTCATAGCTTGCCTAACTAGCTCAACCTCACAGGGTGTTTGGTATATAAACAGTGGGGCATCACTTCATATGACAGGAGTTAGGGAGTACTTCTCCAGCTACAAGGAGGAGAAAATCAAATTTCAGATTCAAATGGGGAACTAGTCCAAGTGCAATCCAGTTGGGAGAAGGACTGTTCTATTTCAGAGGGAGAATGGCAAGCCTATTTCCATTCATGATGTGTCAAATGTGTCAGGCTTGGGCATGAATCTAATTTCCATATCTATCCTTCAGGATAAAGGCTACAATGTACTCTTTAGAGGGGCGCATGTGTTAATCAAGCATAAGGAATGGAAATCACCCATAGCTATTGGAGTTAGTAGCGGCTGACTTTATAGGTTGCAATTTGATACTCCTAATGCACTAGTGAGTAGCAGTAATCCTAGAGATCAAGAAGAGCTATGGCATAGGAGGATGGGCCATATACATCATAGAGCATTTAAATTGCTTCAGGAGATAGTGACAGGTGTTCCAGAGGTGAGCACAGAGCATGATGATGTATGTTAGGGATGTGTGTTGGGGAAGTTTGCGAAAGCAGCTTTTCCAAGGAGTGACACTAGATCCAAGGGGGTTCTTGATCTAGTAAATTCAAATATATGTGGACCAATGTCAATGAAGTCTCTCAGAGGATACGAGTACTCTGTTACTTTTAATGATGATTTCTCCAGGAAGACCCAAATATACTTCTTGAAGACCAAGGATGAGGTCTTTAGTCACTTCCAGGAGTTCAAAGCTCTTGTGGAGAATTTGACAGGCAGGAAGGCAAAGGTTTTTCGGTTAGACAATGGAGGTGAGTACAAAGGGAAAGAGTTCCAGGAGTTCTGTACCAGGGAAGGAATCAAGAGAGAGTGGATTGTTCCTTACAACCCACAGTAGAATGGGGTTACTGAGAGGGAGAATTATTCTCTATCGGAGGTAGCAAGGGCTATGTTGTATGACCAAGATATGCCACGTTACTTATGGGTAGAGGCATGCAGTACAGCAGTATACATATAGAACAGGGTTCCACATAAGGTATTAGGCAAGATGACACCAGAGGAGGCATTCTCAAGGAAGAAGCCAGATGTCAGTCACTTCGGGATATTTGGGATTTTGGCATTTTGTCACATTCCAGGGCCTACACATTCCAAGTTAGATCAGATTACAAAGAGAGGGTACTTTGTGGGGTACAGTGAGACCTTAAAGGCATATCAATTATTTATTCCAGGGAATAGGAGGATTATAGTTAGGCATGATGTCAAATTCATGGAGGACAAGGCATATAGGAGGTCCAGAGATTTGCCAGCAGATGATCAGAATGAGCAGCCAAAAGAAGCTCCAAGGATTGTTCAACCAAAACAGGGGCAGCGAAGCACTAGTACATTTACTAGTACAAGCACAGGCTCAGGTGTTGAGAGTTCGCAGAGTATGGAGCAACAAATACAACAAATCCAAGAGATGCATCAAGAAGATATGGAGTTTGATATTTCATCCTCTATAGTTGACAGGAGGAACCGTGAGGTTTAATGGACACATAGGGATACTCAGGAGTTTGTGGGAGCTCCTAGGATGAGTAGTAGACAGCAGAAACAACCAGCCAGGTATAATGACCGTGGCATTGGTTAGTGAGTTGGTAGATAACGAGCCTTCCAGCTATCAGGAGACTATACAGTAACAAGTGTGGCAAGATGTGATGGTTGAGGAATATACCTCAATAGTGCAGAACGATGTGTGGGAGGTTGTACCTAGACCGACGGATAGGGCAGTGGTTGGATCACATTGGATCTATAAGATTAAGCACGGTGCAGATGGTAGCATCAAGAAATACAAGACAAGGTTCGTCGCCAAGGGGTTCTCTCAGAAGGAGGGAATAGACTATGAGAAGACATTCACTCCAGTGGCCAGGTATACTTCTATACGAGCCGTAATCTCACTTACAGCACATATGGGATGGCAGATCCATCAAATGGATGTCAAGACGGCATTTCTTAATGGTGAATTGGTAGAGGAGGTATACATAGAATAGCCAGAGGGCTTTGTAACACACAACAGTGAAACCCACATGTGTAGATTGAAGAGAGCTTTGTATGGACTCAAGCAGGCTCCCAGGGCATGGTATGAGCGCATTGATAGATACTGCATTGAAATCTTGAAGAGGTTTGAGATGCAGGATTGCAGAGCCATGTCTACACCTATGATCACGAATTGGAAGAAGGTAGACTCATCCAAGGAAAAGGATGTAGACCCCACCTTATACAGGAAGTTGATTGGATCTTTCATGTATTTGGTCAATACTAGGCCAGATATATCCTTTGCAGTAAACTCTCTTAGTCAGTTTATGGTTGAGCCGAAGAGAGTGCATTGGACAGTGGTAAAGCATGTGTTGCAGTATTTGTGTGGTAAAATTAAGTATGGGATCAGATATGCTCAAGGTGATGGTATCAGATTGATAGGCGATACTGATGCAGATTGGGCAAGTAGTATAGTGGATAGGAAAAGCACTTCAGGGTGCTGCTTTAGTTTGTGATCAGGAGTTGTCTCTTGGTACAACAGGAAGCAAAACTTTGTGGCTCTAAGTTCTGCAGAAGCAGAATACATATCAGCTAGCATGGCAACATGTGGGGCTATATGGCTTCAGAAGTTGTTGGTAGCCTTGTTTGGTCAGAGGGTTGAGACTATGGTGATACACTGTGACAATCAAAGTTGCATCAGATTATTTGAGAATCCAGTGTTTCACGATAGGTCTAAGCATATAGACATTAGGTATTATTTCATCAAGGATTGTGTACAGTGGAGGATTGTTCAACTATAGTAAATACCTACAGATTAGCAGGTAGCAGACATTTTGACAAAGGCATTAAGGAAGACGAAATTCATCTTCTTCAGAGATAAGTTGGGTGTTATGCAGAACACCTTCCTCGCTAAGAGGGAGTGTTAATTTTAAAGTAGCTTAGACAGGTGTTCTAGTCTCGGGTGGTGATTACAAGGCTAGAAACACAACTGGAATTTAATTATCTCCATACCTAGAAAATTGATTTCTCTAGAGACTTCTAGACATTAGGGTTTGTTAGAGTCTAATTAATCTTAGCCATTGATTGAGATTAAATCATGGCCATTGGTTTTCAATGAGAAGATTATAAAAGAGGATCAATGGGCATTTGGAGAGCACAGATCTGAAAAATATTTAAAGTGATAGCAAATAAATAAATTTGCAATAATAGAAAATAGATTTGCAGTGAGAGCAAGGGCGCAGTGATAGTGTTGGAGACAGCAATAGTGGAATTTTTGCAGGAGAAATTGGGAGAAGAATTTTCAGAGGAGAATATTGCCAGAGCTCTGCCAGTAAGAGGCAAACAGTTTATGTATCTCTTGATTTGTTGAAAATTAATAAAATTCCTCATCTCCAATACTGGTTTTCCCTTCGAGGTTTTTCCAGGGACAATTTGTCCAAAATATTGTGTTCATTATTTTACATATTTTATTTTTCTATCTCTGTGATTATTTGTGAAGTTGCAGCTGTATTATTTTTCAATATTTGCTTTGAATTAATTTTTGGAGATCAAATAATCTATATAAGATAGGAGATTAATCATTAATAGCTACAATAGAATTTTCATAGAATTGTCCATAGAAATACGAGATTTGAATGACAATTTTTATATTTGCATTTACTTTTTAGTAAAGTTGTGCCCCTAACATGTAATTTGGATTTGTTTCGGGAGGAGCTGACATGGCTTTGTGATAGCCCTCGCAAGGTGAATTCGATAGCTGTATGAGGCACATTGGGATGGGAACTCCCGTAGAAGATCTAGTCCTTGCAAATCCTCCTAGACTATTTTTTATTGTTTGATTCTAGAATATATTTTAATAATACATTCTCATTTTACACTTGATTGTATGGTCTATAAAATAATTTATAATGCATATATTCAAACTAAGATTACCCTATGCAGTGCCTATGGTTATGGCAGAAATCTAACATTAAATGTAGAATCCGAGATTTTCAATTTTTAGTATTCAATGCAAATATTACAACACTGTCAACTCTAACTTAAACCCAAAAATTAACAAATTTCAAGATTATTATAAAGTTATTATATTATCAACATTGTTGCTAAAACTAAGCAAACACAACAAATTAAAACACAACTATTCATGAATATTTTGGCAGAAACTTCGCTACTTTGCATCTCTTGTTATTAGATTTGTTTTATTTTTGTGTTATATAGTACTTATAATTTAGTTGATATTATATTATATCAATATTGTAAGTTTGTGATATTGTATTATATATCCACATATACATTTTTGTTGTGTAATTGATTATTTTTGTGTTTGTTGTTTTCTTTTTCTTTTTTAGGGGGCACTCCTTATATATATATATATATATATATATATATATATATATATATATATATATATATATATATATATATATATATATATATATATATATATATATATATACTTTGGTACATGTATAGACTTAATACTTATATTAATACATATTAGTATAGGTCTGTGTATTTTTAGATTTGTTTTGTTTTATGTGTTGTATATGTATGTACTTATAATAATATAATTGATATTGTATTATATATCATTTGATTTATTTTTGTTGTTATAGCTAGGTTTATATGTGTGGGGGCATTTTTTGTCTACGCCCGATTAAAATTTTTGTTCTTATTTCATGGGGTTCTCCTTTTTATAGCTTTGGTTTTACCTAATGCAATAGATAGGGGTCTTATCTTTTTGATGAAGCCAATCAAAATATATATTGCCCACCCCGGCTGCTAGTATAGTTGTTGTCTGTCGTTCACTGTATTGCCTTTTTTTATGTATCGCCCCCTTCCCCCAGAACTCTAGATTCCAAAGATCCACCGGATAAGAAACTCCATTCTACACTGCTACTGAGTCGTCAGACTCCTCCCCCAATTCCGATTGTGGATTGCACCAGGCAAATTCTGCTTGAGCTAGGCAGATAGATAGACTCCTTTCACGCTGCTAAGAAAGAGTAGGGAACAAAATTATTAGACCCATATATAGTAGTAGGGTAGCACTCTAGGTACTTAAAGTCCACCCACTACCAACCAACATACATCATCTGGCTGGGTCTTGCCGATATCAACAACTGGAACAATCCCATGGAAACAGGAATAGCAACTTGCTATGGCTCTTGGTCCAAATAATGTCTGCCCCTATTCATCCATATCCATACACGGTTGCACGTGACAAGACGGGAACACAGTCCTAGACTGTAGTGAATAGATCAGATCGAGAGGTCATTCTATCCCTTGTCCCCAATGGGAAGAAGAGGGTAATCCATTTACAATGTTATTCTGATCTGACCCAGCTGGCAAGCAATCCCAATCTGCTTTCAGCAAAAGAAGGAGATAGCACTTTGTTTGCTTCTCCACCAAGCACTGGAGTCTAGGGATTGCTGTAGGTTGGTGGCCACCCGAGGAAACTCTGATTCGATCCTCTGGCTGGGAGGCACCTACCTCATCCCAATCGCAAGGAGAGGTTCACCATGATCTTTCTAGGTAAGGAACGGAGACAGTGCCTGGGCGAGGCATTCATGCACTCAACCTCTCCACTGTGAGATTGAGGCCTATCTACAATACAGGAGATCGAGGGCTTCCTTGACTTCCTAAAGTCAATCAAGTTCCTCGACCGGCTGAGTACCCTTAGAGCCCTCTCCCTATCGCCCTATCTATAGCTATTATAGAGAGGTGAGGGGTGCCTCCTACTATGGATAGGGTTGATAGTTGCCCTCACTGACCCCCCTACTATTGATAGGCTGCCTCCACCTCTGCCTCTAAAGAAGTAGGGTAGGGGTAGGGGGTGGGGGGTCGAGTGATGAGAATTGGATCGTTCCGTCGAGAATTGGCTCCATACGCCCAACTCTTCGTGCCTTCCTATCTCCATACTTTTGTAGCTCTTCATCTTACCGGATTTGCAAAAGACTCATGTGATAGACTCTCATCATTAGAGAAGTTGATCTAGAATCCATATTCCACTTCGTTTCGCATCCTATGTAGAGTAGATCGTTCAGCACTTGTGGCACGAACCAATTTTTTACCCATCGACCCTAGTATCATAGGTGACCAAATGGCCGTCCCCTAGTTACTAGACCAACCTGCTATGATAATTCCATAAACACCTATGTCCAGATCTGATGATACCATACCATAATCAAAAGGTACAATGGCCCGAGCAACCGAACTGGGTATAGATGTCACCACTGGAGCCAATCTAGAGAGATAAATTGGCACTACTTGGTGGAATAGGTTCTTTTATAGCTAATTTTAAACCATCTGCTAGAGGTTTTAACAATCTGAATGATCCAACTACATTGGGACCCTTTTGACGTTGCACGAAAGCAATTACTTTACGTTTGGCTGACACTAAGAAGGCTACTCCTGGTGGAAGTGGTATGATCATTCCAGGTATTTCTGCTAGAATAGCAATGTACGTTTTTTATTTCCTAATCACTAAGGGGTGATCATGCATGAAACGATGTTGACCCAAAGAATGGGACCTATTCTTGAGGGGAAAGGTGATTTCGAAAAGTCAACCCGCCCCCCACCGCTATAGATGCAGGTGGGCTATAGCGGGCTTAGCCAAATTATTTTGGCTCTTCAAGGTCGGGCCGACCACTATGGATAGGGCATCAATCCCTCTCCTTCCTCCCACCCACATTAAGAGAGAGGTTGGTGATTTGAGTGCCCCCATGGATCCAAATGTCGGCCCCATGCTTTTGAACCAGCATGGGGAAAGCCCCAACTAAACTATAATTGGGGTGGGTGGGAGGAGGAGAGGTATAAGGCTTAATCATCCCCTACAAGCACTATATATCATGGGTTGGACCCGGTCATTTTTATTGCTAGCCGAGGAAGCTGCCCCCTGATGAAAAATGGGGTGGGTGGGAGGGTTGCCGAGAAACCATTATAGCAAGGGAGGTTAAGTCTGAGGCACCATAGGGGGGAGATATAGGGTGGGAGGCTATGCGGGTGGGTGGGAAACGGCCCCTACGGGAATATATATTATTATGGGAGGATGCGTTTGCAGGTGGGTGGGAAACAATAGTTGGGTGGGAGGCTGTAGCCCCCCACAATAATTAGGTGTGGGTGGGAGGCCCAGCGGGGCCCTTACTTCCCACCCACCCGAGTGGCCGGTTAAATTGTTGGCGAACCCCATAATCTTTACTTCGTTCAGAAGAGTGTCTCCCCTCGACCAAAAAGATGCCTCCCACCCCCTCCCTATAGCCTATGCCCCCCACCCATCCCCTGTCACTGGAAGGGTGGGGGGCTTGAGGGTTTCCCGACAAACCCTCAGCATAGGGGTGGGTGGGAGGAGATAGTTGGGGACTAGATTAATATAAGGTGGGTGGTTAAGTTGTTGCCAAACCCCTGGGAGGTTCCGACGATTCTATATGTAACATGCCAACTACCCCCCACCCACCCGTATAACCCCCCACGCATCCCCACACATGGCGTATAATTGATTGGGTTTACCAAGTTTATCTAGCATCAGAGTCAAATTGAAAGCCCCTGTCCTCTTCGGTCTAGGTATAGATCTATAAAGGGCCTATAGGGGCAGAGGTAGTAGTGTGGATCAAGATCCATACCCCTTTCATATTGATATCGAGTAGGAGATTCACCAAGGTTTACCTTAACCCTTTGTTCTCGGTCCATTTCCTCCATCGCTACTGGATGCGTACCAGTCCGGGGAGCCAAGTTGTGTTCATTTGTGCTCCCGCACTGGATACCGGGTGTTTGGCAATGTGTAGATGTTGTCTGCTAATCACCCTCGCGATTCCTTCCTTATGCTCAATTCTAATCGGACCCCATCTGCTCCTCCCCCCTGCTCCTTCCCCCTCCCTACAACCTATTTATACCACAATAATAGCCCCCCCTTTAAGTTTTAGGGTCGGGGCCCCTAACCCGAGCTATAATGGTTTCTTGGGGACCCCCCCACCATACATAGTTGGGGTTAGGTGGGAGGCCCCTAAATGCCCCCCACCCCGGGCTATAATTGTTCTTAGAGGTGGGTGGGAGATATAGTTCCAGAATAGTAGGGGCCCCCCACTCGGCCCCTTTGGCAGGGGGATATATAGGGTGGGAGGAATAATATAAAAGGAGGCCTTGGGTTGGTTGGGAGATTCAAGTTTGAGGGGCCTACCTTGAGCTAATTCGTGTTAGCTACTTCCTTTAGGTCTAGCTCGGGAGCAGAAGTAGAAGCAAGGGAGCCCCGGGACCCGCCATTGATTGAAGTATACCCTAACCACTTGCGTGTCTCGCGGTAGCTAGATCTTATGCTCTAACTGTTGGGGTGACTGTTCAAACTGCACAGGGGGGCCTCATGAGAGGATTTACCCTTCAGCCAGTTGATAGGGAATACCCCACCCCATAGCATTTGTGTTCTCTGTTCGACGACCCTGAGACCTAACGAGTCCTCCACTCAAGCGTACCAAAGACAAAGGTGGTCGGTTGACCCCGTAGCAATTTCAGGAGCGTTGTGGCCTATTTACCACCTAGATAAACCCCCATCCAATCAAGATACCTGGCCAATTTGGTTGAAGTTCCAGTACAAAGTTCTATCCAAATACACCACATACATGGGAGAGAAGCCCGCAGCATACCTTCTTTGCTCAGTCTGTATCCAGGTGACCCGAGGATGGAGGGGCCTCGAACCAGTAGTTGTTTCCCCAGTCTGTATAGCAGTGTTTCATCCCCCTGTTCCAGCCCCACATCTAGTAGTGGAGTGGGGGCATCAAAAGAGATTTATCTAGTTAAAGAACTAGATTCCATTCGGAAGTAGGACCTGGGAGCATATCTAGATGTAGGGACAGGGTATAGGCAGGGATAGAGGTAGTAGGAATGGATAAAGGTGGCCTTCATTTTTGCATAGTTTCATATCCAATTCTGGAGCTGAAGGAACCAATAGCAGGGGCACTCCCATGACGGGTATGGACAATGGCCAAAGCAGCAGTAGTTTTTGGGTAGCGATCCGAGGCGGTAGAGGCATAAGCTATAGTGATGGAGGGGGCAGATATACTGAATCAGGATAGGAACCCAGAAGTTGACCTCATTTACTTAGTAGTGGAGGTGGAGGCAGGAGCAATGGGAAATGGCGGGGGGAACAGTAGCACAACCAATAGCTGCGGGGGCAGAGGCTCCTCAAGCAATGGAGCCATATGAAACAGTGACTAAGGCTATGGGAGCGGGGGTCATAGTGGGATAACGGGTGGCATCGAGAGTAAAGGCCAAAGCATCAGAGGTGGAGGGAGAAGCATAGATAGTGGTTGGAGATTGAGTCATGGGTCTACCCAACCGAGTTCCAGTTCCCACTACGAAGATAGCGAAGGAATTATATAAAAGAGGGGGTCGACCGACCTTGTTTCTCTAAATTATTCAGTTAACCCAGTGCCAGTTACAGATCGGGACTCAGTATATCGAGATCTAACTATTAGCTAGAGATCAAGTTGACCTAGTCGACCAGTTGACCAAGTTTATTTTATGTGAGCAGTTGATCCAAGATGAGTAGTTCCACCATCATGGGCAAGGGGAGCATCAGTAGCATCATATCTAGTCAGAGATGGAGATTCAGCAATATATAGAAAGGGCTTCTTCTATATTTTATTCTAATTTGGTTGATCCAGTCCAGAAGTTGATGGAGCTATTGATGGTTGAATAGTCAAAGATATGCCAAGGGAGCACACCTACTTATGCCACGGAGACAATCCACCCACTCTGGGAACCCTTGGAAGAGAGGTCTGGGGAACCATGTGGGCAGGCTAGGCAGGGATGGGATGCTGCATTGATGGAGGGATTCATGCTGGGGGAGCGCACTAGCGATGTGATGGCAGGCGAAACACATTGGGATGATCCAAGCTAGGCAAAGGCAAGCTCCTAAACACCACAACCCCCAACCGCACTCCTTGTGATTGTAAGTTACAAGTATTGGATTTCGTAGACTGGAGTTACAGAGGAAGGTTGTAAAAGATAAGGATTTTAGATCTCTGAAGAAAAGCATTACCTGGACAAGCGTTCTAGTGCTAGTGTACTCTAAGGTTACAGACATAGAAATCATTGTGACAATGACAATCAGCATCTGAAGAAGTCCCAACATCCTGAAAATACCCTGCCTTGGACAAGGGCACTAGTGCCAGTGTCCTCCGCATTAGGACTAAGAATGAAAATTTTAATCCGGCATAAACAAAAAATGCCCACACACATATTAACCTAGACATAACAACAAAAATAAATCAGATGATATATAATACAAATAGAAAAATAAACAAATACACAACAAAAATGTATGTAGATATATGATACAATATTAATTATATTATATGTATAAATATATTGTATAGAAAACCAAAACAAATAAAAATATACAAGTGTAGGTATATATATAAATTTATGTATGAAGTGTATACAAATACCTATACCTATATATAAATGTAAGTAACGGTGTGTATATATATATATATGTGTGGAGGTTAGGGTTAGGTTTTGTGCGTGATGAGCGAGTGAAGAAGAGGAAGGAGGTGAGGGTGGCAAAGGGAAGGTTAGGGTTAGGTTTTGATGGCAGAGGGAAAAGCTATCGTTGCAAGCTTGACGTTATACCTATTGCAGGGCCAAACATTTTTACAAGCAGCGGAGTGCGGTGGATATGTCAGTGTTTCGAAAGTGTTACGCCATCATCTGCAACAAACAGAATGGCCGCGAATGTCGTAGCAGAAATGGAGGCTGCAGATCGATGGCGTTACGCTTTTGAAACAGGACATATCCACGGCCCCACGCTGCTCCTATTCCTTCGTTGCCCTTTAATGAGAGCAATGCCTTCAACAAATGACCTTCACGCTCATGCGGTGGAATATGTCTCAATCTCAAATTGATGCGTCCAACACTTCAATCTTGTTAAATCAGGTTTTGTTTTGTCAGAAAATTTGCTTAAATTTCTATATTTTAAGACTAGCTGAAAATGTGGTCACTTGCACTAAATTTTCTGACCCTCCATGGAAGGTATGTTGGAGAGGTGGGTTCTTTGCCTTTTTTCGTTTTTGTATATGCATCACACACCCACATTACAACAATGTTCCTATCTAGTATGTTTTACTGTGACTGAATCAGATTTTCAGTTGTTAATATTGATAGCCAACTTGGATGAACCTCTGGAGATCCCTGTGTTGTATGATTGGGTTATGTTGTTGGTCTCTATCACAGGTGATATTCGGATCATGAAAGGTGAAGGTATTCAATTTAGACTCCAATGCATGCAACATGTATTAACACAGTGCTTGTTTTGTATGTAGTCTAGGACTGCAGGAATTTTGGTGGACTTCTTAGAGCCATTTTCTGTATATGACAATGTCAGATGGGTGTTATTATCACCCACATTTTATAAATAGCCAATTACGTAATTGTAACTGTTAAAGTTTTAATCATCTAGCACATTCCTACAAAGGTTCAAAAATTTATCCTGGCAAATATTGGTATCATATCAAACATTGTAGTTCTGTCTACCGTTTGCTTGGCAGCTATGTTTGTGTTTTCTTTTGTTTGTTTTCTGAGACAATGGTTGACACAGTTAGTGGGTTTGTGTTTGAGCCCTAAGTTGGTTGGATCCCTTGCTGGAGAATTTAGCCCCAACCTTTGGACTTGGGTGTCATTATAAGCACGCGTTAGCATTTGAGCCCTAAGCCTACATATTCAAAATATTAAGTAGATGGCATACCACTCTACGTTCAATTCAGTTCATAAAGAATCTCAACCTACAACTTCAATATGGGTTCTGGCCACGGGAAAGTTTAGGGGCTCTTCATCCCTAAATAGGGATTGTTTTGGTAATCTTTGTCCCAAATCAATAGTCCAATCAGTAAACATTATGTATTAACTTCCTCTAGATTTAAAATTTTAGTAAAAGTTCTTAGCCAATTTGTTGCAAGTTTGCATGGATTCATTGGAATTTTTTAATCATTGTTATCTTATCTATGTAATATATGTTTTGATGATTTTCCAACTAATGAAAATTATGTCTAATATGGGATTTTATATAATACTCTTTGGATTTAATCCAATTGTAAATTGTACTCAATATTTAGGAACCAGTTACCTTTACAATTGCTTACAATTGTTTCCTTTTGGCATTGCTGGTGATTCATCTCACTTGAGTTGCCTTTGTTGACTAGCATAACATTTTTTTTTGTGTATTTTGATATAGAAATTTTTGTGGGTATGATAGGTTAGGTTGGAACAGAAGAATGTATGGTGCTAAGCATTTTATCTATTTGCAAGAACTAAAGTGTCTTATCTGAAAATATTCAACATTGTGGTTTGTGCATTTGGATGGATAATCTAGATACTATCTTAGACCTATGTAAATATAGGTCTAAAATGGTAGAAAGGAGAGAAAAAGTCTCCTCGTGAGATTTTGAAGCAATAAAATGTAAAAACTAAGTTCTATGACAACATCAAGACAATGGTTGCTTCATTTCACTTCACTTCACAGGCTCTTTCATTCCTCGTCTATCCAAATTGCCAAGGCTGACATATTTCTTTAGTTTTGGTGAAGTAAGATTTCTTTATGCTTTTGGATTGGATTTTGAAGAGTTAGTATCTATCACTACTTTATTAGATCAACTTGGTGACACGAGGTACACATGTTGACCTTTTGATCTTGTGCATGTTGTAGCATAGAAAATACCCTATAATTTACAAGTGTATCTTTTTATTGAACCTTTTCTTGTTTGTAATTTGTAGGATTTTCATTTGGTGAATAAAATGAAAGCCAATGATACCATTCATTATTTCTCATATTTTTAGACTTCAAATCATAAATTATTAGTAGAAACCCAAATTCATGGAAATGCAATCAAGACTTCAATGAAACCATAGCCAACCCCCACTCAATCACACCCTCCTAGGCCTGTAGAAACCATTTCCCCAAATGACACAAACACTTGACACCATTAAAACACAATGGTCACACATCACATTCACTTTCCAATGCACATCATAAACCAAGATCTCACAAATGCAACATATGGTCTGATGCACTAATAATGGGTCTTAAAGAATGCAACATTAATTCCAATCATGGTCAATCATCCAACAAACATAAAGTGAATCTATCTCAACAATGCAGAACAATATTATTCTAACTACTAGTAGCAGTTACTAATATGATCAAATGATATAAGTGTCCATGAGTATCAATATTTTAACTAATAATTGTCAAGACTTATTTTAATTTCATTTAATTAAAATAATTGCCAACAACATGCAAATGAATACAAATTAAACACAACAATTATTTACACTATTTACACTTATGTAGATTTTATTTATAATCTAGACAATTTTATAAATACTATTAAATATAACTGTATAAGCAAGGCTAAAAGCCTATAATATTAGAATGCTATAAATATCTTACACTAGTTAGAATCACAAGATACAAAACCCGAAGCTACAATGAAAGAACCTTGTTCTAAGTTTAGCTTGAGAGGAAAGAAATATAGAAAAACAAAACATTCCTATAGATCTAATATCTTCATCAAATCTACCACACTTTTAACCACATGAATATGATAGGATCAGCACAAAATGAATTTGTTGAGAAGGCTTTAGAAGCTACCAACAATGCAAAATGTGAAAGCATAGACAGGGCACATAGACTGATTGGTAGAATGCCTCAAAGAGAGTCATGTGATGGAAAGCAATGATCATAGGATATGCACAAAATGAATTTGTTGAAAAATCTCAAAAGAACCTAGTTTGAAAATATAGAGTTATTGGTTGCGCAACTAATTGTTTTAACAGAGACGAAATGGGTGAGAGGTAGACAGTCACAAAATATTCATATCTCAAAAATGACAAACTGGGTATGACTAATTTTTGGATATGATTTAGATATTCAGGTCATGCACCATATATAAAACAATTAGAAAAACTCAGTTCTTAAAATAAAGTTATGGCTAACACAATAGATTGCTAAAATAGAGATGAAATGGGTGAGAGGTAGACAGTCACAAAATATTCATATCTCAAAAATGAGAAACTGGGTATCACTAATTTTTTGATACGATTTAGGTATTCAAGTTGTACACCATATTTGAAACAATTAGAGAAACCCAGTTTGTAAAAATAAAGTCATGGCTAACACAATAGACTACTAAAACAGAGACGAAATGGGTGAGAGGTAGACAGTCAAAAAATATTCATATCTCAAAAATGAAAAACTGGGTATGGCTGATCTTCGGATATGATTTAGATATCCAGGTCATACACCATATATCAAAAAATTAAAGAAACCCAGTTTGAAAAATAAGGTTAGAGCTAACGCAATAGATCGGGTTCAGAAAATGTAGAAGAAAATTCACAAAATATTTCACTAAATCTTATGCAACAATAAATCAGTTTCATATCTCAGTCCATACTTGGAATATTGCTTCAATCACATCTTCACAAATTTCCTAGCTCACATCCATTTTTCCCCAAGTCTGTTCTTCTGGAAACTATGGTTTATGGTGCCAAAAGAAAAATGAAAACTTCCTGAGAGAAAGAGAGAGATCCCCAAAACATAAAACATATCCTCCATTTGAAATGCACGCTCCTCCTCAAATTATGTCTTGAGATTTCAAAAATAAAGTTGAGCATGCATAACCACCCCCATAATTTCTTCTAGAAGATTCTCTTTTTTTTTTACTTTCTTACAATTTGCTATTTTTAACCAAACAATAATATTATTGTTTGTTGTAATGGAACCTTATGTCATCTCCGTTCAAAAGTTGATGCCTCATACCTGCAATCTACAGCAACCAAAAAATGGTCGAACATATAGATGTATATATAATCATACAATCAAACACACCGTGAAAGGAAATTGCAGCATAGCAGGTACTCACGCATGATTAATGCGACACTGTTCCTCTCACAAACACACGTCAAACAAGTAACCACATCATGCATAATAATTAGTATCTGATTGACTAGATAAGAAACATCATCAGATAATCATGTGATGCACATAATAAGATTGATCAACATAATCAATTAAGTCCATAAAGTTGTCATAACATATTCATAACTTAAGTAAATATCAGTGTTGCAACAAAGATTATCAATAAAACATACTAACTGTCATATGAAACAACATGAGGATAATCAGGAATGTCACCAACATGAATGTAGTATCTACCAACATCATATAACATACAACATCAACTGTCTGACATACCCTTAATATTCCTATTATTTTACCTTCACTTTCATGCTCCTTAGCCAGACCACCTACACATCCAAGGTGAGAATGGAGGGGCACTACACCCACCTTAAAGTGATCGCTCCTGCTTTCCGGTAGTAATCACATTTAAGGTAAGGTTGAAAACACATGAGGGAACAAGAGCTTTTGCAAAGCCCATGCCCCAAAGTGAGACATGCTTACAATTGCTGAATTATTCCCAACAATCACAATAGAAACACATCAATATCATTTGTTAAGAACCATTAATCAAGAATATACATGTATACGAATGATCATGGAGATCAAAACAAACTTCGGTTAGAGAATCTAAGTTAAAATAACAACCAAATCAATATAGAAATAAGGCAACATGTCTTTCAAACAAACTAAGGCTATACTTATGAATTCGGAACCGAGTATAGCCGTGAGGTTATACTTCAGTTATCTCATAACCGAGTGTAACTACAAGGTGAGATAAAAGCATTCCAAAGTGCATAGCAACATATTTAGAGTATTGCAAAGGTTTGTTACAACAATTTCACAACACAATACATGATCACATCATGACACAAAGTGATTCTACTAGTCAAACGTCAATAAAAAATTATCCCTCTCTTCATATATGGACTAGGTCCATTTTCTTGTTTTCTTGTTTTAGGGATGCACAATCCTTATCAAAAGTGTATATTTGTTGTCATCATCTGTTGACTAATAGAGCCACAAATACAATAGAAGAATGAAATCATGAAAAATGAGAGAGGAGACAAAAGTGACATAGGACCACAACATGGAAGGATGCCCCCAAATCACCCTCCACAACATTATGCCCCCTAGGCACCACAAACAACAATTGCAACAAGAGAAGTGTACAAGAATAGAGAAACAAATAGAAGGAATGTCACAGCGTACGCGGTCCCCTTGTATCCTTTACCTTACAAGAGTATCAAGAGTCATCCAAGGAGACCTAAACAAACATTTAACACCACACATGAGAACACAACACAACAACATATATATACCTAAGAAGAGGCCAAACTTGTGAGCATCTTGGAGAGTTGCTCCATCAAATGTGGTGGAATGGGTGAGAAATTCATACCTACAGTTGCATGGTGCTTGATTCACAAGATTTTGTATGTTTGAAATCTTTTGATGCCTATGGGGAGGTGAATCATTACCTTTTTCGATAGACTTTGATGACTCGTGCATTGTTCTTTTTCTTTCTTTGTTTAAGCATTCTCCTACATGGATAACTTTTTCAGGGTTATCCTTCTCCATCAAGACGTCAACAATCTTTTTATTAAGTAAAGTACTGCGGTCGAGGAGATTAGAGGAGGATGATGATTTCATGGGATCTTTGTTAGATGCCAAGGTATCATTTGATGAATAAGTGTTTCTCTCAAAATATGCTTCTACATTTAAACAATAAGAAAAACCACGATTGTAATGATAACGGGGCCAATTGTCATAAGCTCCCATGAATTCGGCTAATGTTTCATATGTTGAAAAAGTATCTAATGGGACATTTCCTAGTGGACAGTCTATGTCTATCATCTCAGGATATATTGAATTGATTGTTGGACTTGTTGATATTGTGTTAACATTAAGAGTAGGATGATGGTAAGCTTTGGTAGGCTTCAAAGGATAGTATCCAATACTAGCTAAAGAGCTATGTGTAACAACTTCTAAGGGTACTTTGATTCCTTGTTGTTTTATGCCACAACCATTACCTATGTAGTTACAATTTTTGTAAAGGATTTGAAATCCATGACCATAGAGAGACACCATCTCTTTATAAGAAGGCGAGGCCTCATATGTCTCATATTTTGTAGTGTAAATAAGAGTATTGTCTTTATTTGTTACTAAAGAGACTTTAGGTTCCTTAGTATTTCCAAAGATTTTTTGGATGAGATCGAGGCAACTTTTGATGTTTTAGGGTTAGCAAGTTTATATTACCCCATAAAGCCATGAGTAAAATCTAATGAACCCCAATCGTCACCAAGAAGTGCATTCGATGGTGATTTAGAATCTTGCACAACATTATCTGTGGCAAGATGTATTTATGAATCAACTTTTAAGTTATCGAGAGGTTTCTAAATGATAGCTTATTTTTGCACCTCAGCTTGTAAACAACTTTCCAAATTCGGGTCCACTTCAATGGTTTGAAGTTTATTTGCACAAATAAACTTTATAGATCTAGCCTTTACGATTAAAGTTATGGTACCCAATGATTGTCTACCAATGTTATCAAAGCCACGAATGTTAAGTTTATCTGATTTTATTAAAGATGTGTGAATCTTGATTTTATGTAGCAAATCAATGCCACAAACATTGAGACCCGATCCATTGTCAATCATAGTTCACTTTATCAACTTTTTATTTATTATGACAAGATTACAAGAGGGTCATATTGGTTTTGAACTTCAATTGATGGTAATTCGTGTTGTTAAAACAAAATATCTATTTTTGTTGCATGCATATAGTCTAACAGAGTTGCTACATCATTTGGCTTAACAACAGGTGGTACAATCACCTTTTGTAAAGCTTCTTGGAGCATTATGTGGTATGAAAGAGATGTTTGTATGAGTTCCCATAGAGAGATCTTAGCGGGAGTAGCACAAAGCTGCTTAACAAGGTCATAATCTCAACCAACATTATGAGTAAGACAAGGTGGTTGAGGAAGCATAGGTTGAGAAGTTGGTAAAGTGATCGAAATGTTTGACTGTTGTTTACTTTGTTTATTATTTCATGTATTGTATGTGTGAGCAACCACATTGTAGTTGGGTTGTTGTGACACATTTTGATACACTTTGATTTTGACTTGTTATATGCTTAGCGTAGTTATAAATGTAACGAAGAGGTCGAGAAGAATTCAAAAGATCTCTTATAGTGAGCACCAGTTTCATTTTTTCTTGAGGCACATGCGAGAACGCAGGTGGACAAATATTTTTGGTTTCACAGGGTGTTCTTGAGATCTTGGAACATAAATTGTGTTTACTAATCTTTGAAGGAACGATGGTTTTGGAGTCGCAGTGGAATGTTCCATAGAGATAAATTCATAAAGGGCTTCATCTAGCATATCAGAATCATCACTACTAAATGACTCATCATATGCATGAAAGTTTTGTAAAAAGAGATCAAACATTGTGACATATTCTACTTTATCCAAGGCTTGAAATTCACAATGTCCAATTGTAAAAAGTATGAATTTTGGAATCAAGGATGTGAAATGATGCAAGATTACTATGAAAAATCAAATTTCATGAATGTTTGATGCAACTAATGCATGAGAATTTTTAAAACCCTAATGCAAAATTTTACCAAAATGCAAGCTTTTTGAAGGCCTAAATATGCACCTTTTTCAAAATTATGCAAGATTTTCAAATGAATATTGATAAATATGTAATAAATCAATGCAAGATCTTATTTGAATAGTCAATAAGATGTAAATGCTTGAAGCTACTTGTTCACAAAAATGTTTAGTATGAAAAAGGATAATGACAATAACTAGAATATGAACTAGATCAAACTCTTTTCAATATAACATTCAAGGAAAAGGTTGAGCCAAATCACTACCAAATGAAGGAGAACTTAGCTACTGACCTTGAACTCCTATATATTATGGATAAGATTTAACTTAGTCTTTTTCTCAAAACCCTAGGATAACAATGCATTAAAACCCTATTTTTAAAAAGATTTGCTTATAATGGAGAATATACGACAGAAACCCAGAAACTGATTGCACAGGGATAATTAGGGGAATGATAAAACCTATCTCCCAAAAGAAGAGGTATTAGAGGACCTCGGTGGTACCACCCATGTCTTGACTGAAGGAATTAGCCGAAGGTGCAAATTGGAAAGTTGCTTTGAATGTTGTCTTGATGCCAGATCCAAACCCAGAAAAGGTAGAAGGACAAAGGCGGTTCCAACCACTTCCTTGATGAGGGAATATCCTGAAACTGTCTTCAAATCCTGAAACCTTGATCTGTATTTAGTCTTCCTATAGCTCTGTATTTTCTAAATCTCACTCCTATAACCTGCACATAAGAAGATAAAAGAGGGTTTGGGGGTTATGGTGTTTAGGGGCTTGCCTCGGTCAAATCCCAGAATAGCATTCAAGCTTCCCAACACCATTTGATTAATAGAGAGTGCTTACCCTCATGGGGCATAGGATGAAAACAATGATAATGTGATGATTGAAATGATGAGAAACAAACAATGATATCACCTATGTGATGCACCCTTAGAATGATGAAGATCCTTCAACTCCTAAGGAAGGATAGATGATAGCTTCATATCTGCAACAACACACAAATATGCTCTATAATCACAATGACTACTCTTGATGCTCTTTACTTCAAATTTTCAAGTTAGCTATCTCCATCTAGGTTAATAATGAACTCAAAAGCACACTTATATATGCTCTCCCCCTTACAATTGACAATTCAAACCAAAAGAGGCAACAAGGAGAAACCTCTATAGAGGTGTAAGGCCGACATACATTTGAATTTGATCCAACCTAAAGGGAGGGACCTGGGCAGTACCACCTTGGTCCTTTAGCCCTGTTTACGTCTAGGATAAGCAAAATCAAGTGGTCCACATTCAAATTCCATCTTGATGTCGGGCAATTCTGCATCAGGAGAAACGTTTTGAATATATAATGCAATTAAGGGACCTAGGAGCCAAACAAGGAGGTAAAAAGACATGTGGGCACTTTTTACTCCCTAACAAGTCCAAGGGTCTTATTTGGAAACTTTTCATTCTAGGTCTTATGGGTCTTACCATGGGTTATCCTCTAATTTACTCCTTGATTGGCTACCAAATCTATTAATAAGTTCCCCTTTCTTTTCTTCTAATATGATCAAAAGAGATATCTTAAAAAAATTTCACTAGTTCCTTAGCCTCTAAAAGAAGAGTATCCAACATACATGAGATGTAACTTTGCTTCTCCATATAATTAATAATGATCTCATAATCTCCCTCCATTCTAAGATGCTTCCAATTCTATTTCATAGTTGTCCTAAGGCCTCACAGCATGGCCCTTTCCTAAACCACATTGTACATGAAAGGAAAAAAGAATATAACTTTGCTCATGCTCTTTCTAGGAAGCCTACTCTATTTCTACTTCTACTAGTTCTACTGATTAGAAGATCTCTATTATGGGAGAATAAGTTAAAAATGCATTTTCTACTGATCTCTTAGATGGCGATGTGAGACAAGATTGATTTGTAGTAGCATATGCTCTCATTCTCTATAAAAATAGAATCTTCCTAGTTCTTGAATCCTGAATGAAGGAGAAGATTTTAAGGGGTTTTCATGATGCATCGTTAGAAAAACACATAAGATTATACAAGATCTATAGGAAAATTAGGGAAAGGTTTTCATGGAAGGGCCTAAAGAAGGATGTTCTCAATCACTTTATGGAGGGGCTAACTATGTATGCACAATTCTTTTTCATTCCTTCATATTTCAAAGCACATTGGGTGGTAGATTTCTTATTCAGAGATGTTTAGGCCAATGGATTACATAAAAATATCGTTAGTGATAAAGATAGTAGATTTTTTAGATCCTTTTTGTAAGAATTATTTTATTTGGCTGGGATAAAACTCACTCTTTCCACAAGCTATCATCGACAAATAGATGGACAAGTAGAAATAGTGAATAATTAGGTTGAAGGCTACTTGAGAAACTATGATACAACACTACCCACCACATGTCCATCAGTATATCTCCATCCATTGTATTTTATGGTTATGATGCATTAACCTTCACTAATTCAATATTCATAGATATCCTGGTGTCAATAGATAGTGACTTAGTGAAGTATAATTATGACATATTGAGATCACTCAAAGAACACCTCCAACAAGTTCAGATCAACAAAAAAATATATGCAAATCAAAACTGCATAGATAGGTCATTTAAAGTGGGAGATATGACCTTCCTCTAAGATTGCAAACCTTATATGCAAACCCCCATCAAAATTAGTGGAATTGAAAATCTCAAACAATGCTTCGATTTCCCTTACAAGATCTTGAGAAGAGCTGGTGAAGTTGCATATGAGTTGAATTACTAGAATATAGTAGGATTCATAATTTTGTCCATGTGTCTCACCTCACGAGATCCCTTGGACAACATATCACACTACTGGTGGATTTTCCACCATTGGATGATGACCCTACCATCATAGAAATCACAAGAGCATCATCCAATATTGAAAAGAGAGTAAACAATAAGGTGGTAGGGAAAATCACACAGGCCCTATTGAATCCCCATGATCACATTTGCACTTATTACATTTATCGAACTTAGCAAGGGAGAGGGATTTCAACTAAATCTTCCACATCAAACATCCTCATAATAAATAGAATCATCAACCTTGGCATAAAGAGAAAGTTTGACCTTAAGTACCTTTGCTATCATTCAAGCCTCTGTGCATGCAACTTGTTGTTCCTTCAGTATGTGAAAATACTCGAGGTAGCAATTGAAGAAAGACAAGTCATGCAAATTTTGGAAATATTGATAGAAATATGAAGAAATATTTCCCCACACATTTACTAATCTAGGATGATGAAAATTCAATTAAAAGAAGGTACAAAACCAAAGAGTAAAAGATCATATGTATTAAACCCTAACATGAAGACAAGAGTCAAAGCAAAGTTGGATGATATGTTGCAACTGATATAATCAAGTACATAGAAGATGCTAAATGGATTGACCCTATGGTTGTGCAACATAAGAAAAAAGTGAGATGAGGATTTGCATTGACTTTAGGGAACTAAATAAGGCTTGTATCCATGATTCCATAGATTTCTTAGTCTTATGGATGTCATTAAAAGCTTTCATTTTATTTCATTTCAATTGAAGGGCTCCTTCACCTTTCCATACACATGTCCCCATGTTCTCTCCATTAGTTTCTCTATAACCATTGCTTTATTTTCTCTTATATTGTCCTTAGTAATATTTGGGCATTATACTCATGGGATCAACCCTGCAATTATAGACTTGGCCCTTTCATATTCAAATTTTGGCAAACTTCTACCTATTCAATTACACAATATTCAATTTGCTAATGTATGAATCCCAGCATTTCAAAAAAAAACAAAATATGAATCACCTAAGAAGGTTCGAAATTTAAAATACACATTGGGTTATGACTTGCACGTGTGACACCATTCAAAAATTGATTTATATTCACTCCTTTGAGCCACCAAGTCTAGGGCCTAAGTGTGAGAATATTCACTATTTTTGTATCCTCATGCTTGGAGACATGTCAATAAATAAAAGTTGATTACATATAAATTCCCATTGTTTATAGCATAGACTGGAATTAGTTTTCAATTTAAAATATCATTAACACTTGTAAGGAGTGGGTTCATGTGCAAGTTGAAACACACACTGTGTATTTCAACCTACAATTTTCTTCATCAACATTCTACTATGTAAAGTATTTGTTCTTTTAATGTACAAATCCTAACATTTAAGAGAGAAAAATATGAATAACAACAATGATAAGGGTGAAAGCAAGAAGATGAGTATAGATTTCGTGGAAGTGTTCCGCATATGGAAAATTTTGGTTGGAACAAGAGCTCGAGCCTAAACGGGTGCCCATTTAGAAACGGGCACCCATTATGAAATGGATGCTAGTAAATGGAATGGGTATGTACCCATTTGAAAACAGGTACTCATTTTTGAAAAGTATATATATTTTTTTAAAAATAGGCATGTGGCTTCATTTTAACAGCCATAGGCCGTGAAACAGTAGGAGAGGAGATACCAAGAATGGGTACCCACATCACCTGACCCCACCACCTACCTCCAAAACCTCCTCACCTCCTCCAGATCAGCTATCAGCTGTCCCAAGTTGGTTGCCCATAATTTTCTATTGTTTTTCATTGTTTTTTGTTTTGTTTTTGTTGCTTTTTATTATTTTTCACAATCTTAAATTATAAATGTTAAACCCTAAACTAAAAACACTAAACCCTAATTCATAAACCATAAACCCTAATTCATAAACACTAAACCCTATTTCATAAACTACCTAGGTCTTATAGAACTTCTAGGGTTTCTTTTATATAAGCTTAACAATAAATCTTTAGCAATGATATTTCAAAATCATTTGAAATTTCTATATAGACCTCAAGAACTTCTTATACACTATAGCCATGTTCTTAGTCTTCATGGATTTCAATGTTCATGATGAGTCACATAGTCCTAAAACCATTTGTAAAACTCTTTTCATGAGGGCTTAGAACATACAAACACCTTCTATATATTAAATTTGATGGACACTTGTATAAGAATATAAAATTTAGACAATTGTCATAGGTTAGTCCTATGGGTTAAAGAGTCAGGGAGCTATGAGAATGTGCACATTCATATGACATAAGGTATAATAGAAACTTGTCAAGTTTTAAGGATTGTCATACCTACCACTAAGAATGTCAAAGTTACCCTAGGAAAACAACTAACTCATATCACTTCATAACATTTTATCAAGTTTAAGGATTGTCATAACAACCACTAAGAATGTCAAATTTACCCTAGGAAAACAACTAACTCATGTCACTTGATAACCTAGAGGGTTGTTATCTAAGGTCAATTAGGATCACTTAACAAATGTCAAGACCCAAATCATCTAATAGGATTGTCATTAGGATGGGGAACAAAGAAGATAGACATAACATGATAAGGTAGTTACCAAGGTCCTAACAAAGTTCATTGCACCATAATCTAAATCTTAACACTACCTCAACATTTATATGACCTAGAAGGACTGTCACATCTAGCAAATCTAATCTCTTGTCCTTGCTATGGACTATTATGCATGATCATCCAAAGTGGTTGTCACTAGAAGAACAGGACCATAGGACTACCACAATAAGGATATAGTTGTGTTGCTCACAACAAGAGAGGACAATCATCCGAAACTAAGAAGAGAAGAAAATTAACAATTAAGAGACTATCATTAACGGTTGTCATGAGCATGTTAATGGACAATTAGTTTTCGTATTAGTCATAACACTATCCTATTATTTACACAAAAGAAGATATAGCAATGAGAGGATAGTCATTGGAAAACCTATCTCAGTCCTAGAGTCAAGCACAGTCCCATCACACCACTAGATCTACCCCTTCCAAGGGACAAGCATTTCAACCATACAATCGAAAGAAAATGATATGTATCCTACAAACACAATCATTTGGTCATGTTGTAATCCTCTCTCCAAACTATGCAGGATCAGAATGGTGTTTGGATGAGCTCCACTTGGTGTCTGGTAGGTGAAATCAGCAGGTGAGACTACTCCTTAGACAGTGCAAGACGACTGAACGGATCTCACCCATTCATTTTATTCCTTGTTTTTCTCACTCTTTCACCATTTCTTCACATGCGTTGTTCTCCTTCCAGCTATTTTTTTGGTGGGTACTCTCCTGAGGTGCCAAAATGGCTGGAAATGTTGTCTCGTGCCATAAAAAAATCACGCTAGAAAATTTTCTAAACTCGTCGGTTGTTCTCACGCCGGGAAAAATACCGTGTCAGAAAAATAAATGTAGGGAATGTAATTTTTTGGTATGTGTTTTGGAATACAAAGGAGAGTGATATATTTTGCAAAGCCCCATTAAGAATGTTTTGGGAATTTTGTACTGCAGTATTGTATTGGTACATTCTCCTTATTAAAAACTCCCTTAATATTATCACCTAAAATTTTGAATTTGGATTAGTTACTTTCCACCTATATTAAATGTTATCAATAACTATGTAATAGAACTAATAGCATTTAAAATCATTTTAGACGTGCAAATGATGATTAATTATCACCTTTGCAATTAGAAGTGTTTATGTTGAGACTAGAGTTTGCAACACTCATAGCCTTATAGCAACTAAAAAGGTTTCACAAAACAAAGAGAACTAGAGACAACTAAAATCATTATCATAAATAAAACATAAATTAAAATAAAATAAAAACATTAATATATCATCACCATGAATGATCATGTCCTTTGTGAGAACTCCAATTCCTTTTGAGAGATGAGTATCACAATTCATTGAAGTCTTGATTGTACTTCCATGAATTTGGGTTTCTACTAATAATTTATGATTCGAAGTCTAAAAATATGAGAAATAATGAATTGTATCATTGGCTTTCATTTTATTCACCAAATGAAAATCTTACAAATTACAAACAAGAAAAGGTTCAATAAAAGATACACTTGCAAATTATAGGGTATTTTCTATGCTACAGCACGCACAAAACCAAAAGGTCAACATGTATACCTCGTGTCACCAAGTTGATCTAATAAAGTAGTGATAGATATTAACTCTTCAAAATCCAATCCAAAAGCATAAAGAAATCTTGCTTCACCAAAACTAAAGAAATATGTCAGCCTTGGCAATTCAGATAAAGACAAGAGGAATGAAAGAGCCTCTAAAGTGAAGTGAAATGAAGCAACCATTGCCTTGAAGTTGTCATAGAACTTAGTTTTTACATTTTATTGCTTCACAATTTCCTGAGGAGACTTTTTCTCTCCTTTCTACCATTTTAGACCTATATTTACATGGGTCTAAGATAGTGTCTAGATTATCAATCCAAATGCACAAACCACAATGTTGAATATTTTCAGATAAGACACTCTAGTTCTTGCAAATAGATAAAATGCTTATCACCATACATTCTTATGTTCCAACCTAACCTATTATACCTACAAAAATCTCTATATCAAAAAACACACAAAAAAAAAATGTTATGCTAGTCAACAAAGGCAAGTCAAGTGAGATTAATCACGAGCAATATCAAAGGGAAACAATTGTAAGCAATTGTAAAGGTGACTGGTTCCTAAATATTGAGTACAATTTACACTTGGATTGAATCCAAAGGGGATTATATAAAATCAAATATTAGACATAATTTTCATTAGTTGGAAAATCATCAAAACATGTATTACATAGATAATGTAACAATGATTAAAAAAAATCCAATCAATCCATGCGAGCTTCAACAAATTGGCACAAAACATTTACTGAAATTTTAAATTTAAAGGAAGTTTATACATAATGTTTACTGATTGGACTATTGATTTGGGACAAAGATTACCAAAACAATCCCTATTTAGGGATGAAGAGACCCTAAACTTTCCCGTGGCCAGAACCCATATTGAAGTTGTAGGTTAAGATTCTTTAAGAACTGAATTGAGCATAGAGTGGTATGCCATCTACTTAATATTTTGAAAATGTAGGCTTAGGGCTCAAATGCTAACCCGTGCTTATAATGACACCCAAATCCAAAGGTTGGGGTTAAATTCTCCAGCAAGGGATCCAACCAACTTAGGGCTCAAACACAAACCCACTAACTGTGTCAACCATCGTCTCGGAAAACAAACAAAAGAAAACACAAACACAGCTGCAAAGCAAACAGTAGACAGAACTACAATGTTCTATATGATATCAATATTTGCCAGGATAAATTTTTGAACCTTGGTAGGAATGTGCTAGATGATTAAAACTTTAACAGTTACAATTACGTAATTGGCTATTTATAAAATATGGGTGATAATAACACCCATCTGACATTGTCATATACAGAAGATGGCTCTAAGAAGTCCACCAAAATTCCTGCAGTCCTAGACTACATACAAAACAAGCACCGTGTTAATACATGTTGCATGCATTGCAGTCAAAATTGAATACCTTCATCTTTCATGATCCAAATATTACCTGTGATAGAGAGACCAACAACATAACCAAATCATACAACACAGGGACCTCCAGAGGTTCATCCAAGTTGGCTATCAATATTAACTACTGAAAATCTGATTCAGTAACAGTAAAATATACTTGATAGGAACATTGTTGTAATGTAGGTGTGCGATGCATATACAAAAACGAGGAAAGGCAAAGAACCCACGTCTCCAACCTCCCTTCCATGGAGGGTCAGAAAATTTAGTGCAAGTGAGCACATTTTTAGCTAGTCTTAAAATATAGAAATTTAAGCAAATTTTCTGACAAAACAAAACCTGATTTAACAAGATTGAAATGTCGGACGCATGAGTTTGAGATTGAGACATATTCCACCGCATGAGCGTGAAGGTCATTTGTTGAAGGCATTGCTCTCATTAAAGGGCAACGAAGGAATAGGAGCAGCGTGGGGCCGTGGATATGTCGTGTTTCAAAACCGTAACGCCATCGATCTGCAGCCTCCATTTCTGCTACGACATTCGCGGCCATTCTGTTTGTTGCAGATGATGGCGAAACACTTTCAAAACACTGACATATCCACCGCACTCCGCTGCTTGTAAAAATGTTTGGCCCTGCAATAGGTATAACATCAAGTTTGCAACGATAGCTTTTCCCTCTGCCATCAAAACCTAACCCTAATGCTACCGTCCCCTCCTTCCTCTTCTCCACTCGCTCATCACGCACAAAACCTAACCCTAACCTCCACATATATATATATACACGTGGACACACTTAATACATTTGTATTTTTTTATTTGTTTTGGTTTTCTATGCAATATATGTATACATATAATATAATTAATATTGTATCATACATCTACATACATTTTTGTTGTGTATTTGTTTATTTTTCTGTTTGTTGTTTTCTTTTCTTTTTGTAGGGTGCACTCCTCTCACACACATATGTATATCTATATATATTTATGTATTGGTTCTTTATAGACTTAATACTTATATTAATAAATACTAGTATAGGTGTGTATTTTTAGTTTGTGCCAAAGAAACTATAGGCGAGGCCTATTCCTAACTAGGTATTAATAATTCTTGAGAACTAAATATATTTTCCTATTTAAAAAATATTTACCTATTGCTATTGTATAGATGCAAATATTTTAACAAAATATATTTGAAAAATTATTTTTATTCAATCTAATTGGCAGAAAACTTTCACCCGATAAGGGCAATTATTGCGGATCATCAACGTTTAAATTATAAAGTTTTGTATGAATACTGGAAATAATTTCATGCATTGCTTTCATTTTCTAAAAAATTGTGCAAATATAACATATGCGTTAAACTCCTTAGGCAACCATTCTTCGTATTTTTTTATGTTCTTGATACCCAAACATTGCAGAATCTAAGGCCATGACTATTTTCAAATGAATTTGTTTTGTTTATAGGCTGCTATTCCACTTGAAGTTGTGCAAATATTGTTGGCAAAAAAGTCAGCGTCCCCCTTCGGGATTCATGACATGGCTTAACCACCTCCCGTTGGTCTTTATCTGGGATGGTAGCGGTTACCTAAGAGATGTGCCTTTTGGGAGAAATGGCCAGCTCAACTCCCTACAAGTGGTATCAGAGCCGGGTCACGGGTTCGAATCCCCTCGGGTAACGCTGAGGGGGGGATTGTTGGCAAAATAGTCAGCATCCCCCTTCGAGATTCGTGACATGGCTTAACCACCTCCCATTGGTCTTTATCCAGCCAGCTCAACTCCCTACAAACGTGAATATAACATTCTTCAGAAATGATGCAAGCTAGAAGGGGCTCTAACTTGTTTTTAATGCAATAAAGTTAGGTCTGAAATGAAAAAACCCATGGAGCTTGACCAAATAAGAGGAACAAGCTAGAAGGGGCTCTAACTTGTTTTTAATGCAATAAAGTTAGGGTCTTTATCTGGGATGGTAGCAGTTTCCTGAGAGGTGCGCCTTTTGGGAGAAACAGCCAGCTCATCTCCCTACAAACGTGAATATAACATTCTTCAGAAATGATGCAAGCTAGAAGGGGCTCTAACTTGTTTTTAATGCAATAAAGTTAGGTCTGGAACGAAAAAACCCATGGAGCTTGACCAAATAAGAGGAAAAAAGTATGCTCATATCTGTCATTACGTTATCTACCATCTTTTCAGATAATGCAATGCATTTAGGGCATATGTTTATCGGGCTTCATGCCTATAATACTTATTTTTTCTTCTATTTTACTTAATGGAATTCTAATTTTAGCTATTCTTCCATGCATAGAAGGATTTTCCTTTCATGTTTCCTTTAGATTCTAATGGGATGAGAATATTATTTTTTGGCCTCTGCCTATGTTTCTACCAAACTTTGTATGTATCATATTGTTTTCTGGAAACACATTTCTTATTGGTGTTTATTCCATTTCTAAATTTTTTTTCTGGATGTTTTCTCTAGCTCTGAGATGAGCTAAAAGGAACTATTACCATTAACAAAACTGATAATACACACATCATTTTGTTTTATGGATATCTTTATATTTTTTTAATTTTCTCCAACACTCAATAGTAATTCAAGTTGGCTTTTTGCTATTCTTGTTGAATGCAAAAATCTAGTAAGCCAAGCTAGCAACTCTATTTGCAAAAATGGTCTATATTTTGAAGCTATTTTATCATTCTACTATTTCTTTTAGAGGCATTTTTAAAAAGATCGTGAAATTTCTATTAGTTAAGTCTAAGCCAACTATTTTTTGACGTTTATTTAAAAATTTACCCTAACGTAACTATTGTTAATATGTCCATAAAATGTACAACCTTTTAAAATTTATTTAAAATCAGGTTTTTCTTTTACCTTAACCTATAATGCACAATCTAAATAGCTAATATTTTCACATTTACTTTAAACTTAAGTTTTACCCTAACCTGTAATGCACAAACTGAATAGCTAATTTATTCAAATTTCTTTTCGAGTTACAGCTTTAAACCTAGTAACATAAATATGGTTGAATTATGAATAAAATGCAAAATCGAAACCACTATCTATTTCACATTTACTTTAAAATTTTACCCTAAGGCCCATATTTCTAAATTGCCAATAAAATGAACAAATTGTAGAGATGATATTTTAACAATTACCTTTAAATTTTTGTTCTAAATTTTTATCCTCCAAGTAAATATTATTAAATTATCCATAAAATGCAAAATCTAAACCACTATGTATTTCTCATTTACTTTAAAATTTTACCTTACTATAAATATTCCCAGATTTTCATCAATAAAATTTTACCCAAATATAAATATTTCAAAAATTTCAATAAAATACACAAACTAAATAGATAATCTTTTCACATTTACTTTTAATTATAATTTTAATCCCAAAAAATAAATTTAATTAAATTATTAACAAATTGCAGAACCTAAACCACTATTTTTTTAATTATCTATAAAATGTACAACCTGAACATCTGATCTTTAAGCTTTACTTTAAAATTACAGTTTTAACCCTAACATAAAAACACGTTAAACTTTTTTCATATTTTCTTTTTCATCTTACCCTAACACAAATATTGTTAAATTAACCATAAAATGCACAATCTAAACATATTTATTTAAAAATTTCCAAAACTACAATTTGAGTCATTTTGTGAAAATTATGGTATTAAGGTGCAAAGAATAGTTCCTTATACTCTTCAACAAAATGGGGGGGATGAACAAATGAATAGAACTATTTTAGAAATGGGGTTTGGTTGTTTCTTGTGCTGCATATATTGTGAATAGAATTCCCACTAAAGCCCTCCCATATATCACCCCTGAAGAAGCTTGGAGTGGTAGAAAGCCCCACATTAGGTATTTTAAAGTATTTGGATGCATTGCTTGGGCACACGTTCCTGATGAAAAGAGGAAAAAGTTAGAACCAAAGAGTCATAAGTGTTTGTTTGTGGGTTATAGTGAAGAATCAAAGGCTTATAGGTTATATGATTTGACAACGAGAAAGGTCTTTGTTAGTAGAGATGTAAAGTTTGATGAGCTTTCGCAACTTATTCCCACTTCCTCTCACTCTACAATAGCAAATGTTTCTAATTTTTCAGATATTTTAGAAAGAAATGAAGCCAATATTGATGAGGATGAAGTGAGCACTACTGATGATGATAATACTATTGAAAATGAAACTACTAATGCTTGTAATCAGCCATTTTTTGCAGGTAGTGATGATGAAGAAGGTGACATTTCAGCTAGACAAAAGACAAGGAGTGTTGAAGAAATATATAGACAAGGCTCAAAGATCCAAGGAGGGAATGGTAGTGCTCTCATGGCCAAAGTATTACAAGTAAATGACCCAATCTCATATGAGCAAGCTAGATGAAAGAAAGAATGGGAGAAATCCATAAAAGAGGAATATGATGCATTGATAGAGAATAACACTTGGGAACTTGTACCTCGTCCCCAAGGTAAGAATGTTATTGGTTGCAAATGGGTTTACAAAACAAAATTTAAATCAGATGGTGCTATAGAAAAATTCAAGGCTAGATTGGTTGCTAAGGGGATCAATCAAAAAGAGGGTGTTGATTATGAAGAAACATTTTCTCCTGTCATTAAAGTGAATATAGTTAGAATTATTCTTTCTTTGGCTACAATTCTTGGGTGACATATTCATCAAATGGATGTCAAAAAAACTTTATTAAATGGAGATTTATATGAAGAAATATATATGGATCAACCACCAGGTTTTGTAGATCAGAAACATCCTAATCTTGTTTGCAGATTATAGAAGTCACTTAATAGTCTTAAACAAGCGCCACAAGCATGGAACAAGAAGATTGACAGGTATTTTCAGCTTCATGTATTTAAGAGATGTAAGTCAGATCCAAATCTTTATGTGAAAAAAGTTTAAGATGATATTCTTCTTGTTGCAATTTATGTAGATGATTTACTCATTGCTGGACCGAATATTGCATTAATCAATGATTTAAAAATAGATCTTAAGAGGACATTTCATATGAGTGATTTGGGTGAACTAAACTATTTTCTTGGATTACAAGTTTGTAGATTACATGATAGATTGTTCATCTCACAATCAAAATATGCTTTGGACCTTTTAGAAAAGTTTAACATGCTTGAATGCAAGCCAGCATCTACCTCATTTCAATTCAGAGTCAAGCTTACTAAAGAATGTACTTCCAAGAGTGTAGATGCCACTTTATATAGACAGCTTGTTCGTAGCTTGGTTTATGCAACTCATACTAATCCAGATATTTATTTTGCAGTCAATCTAGTATCTAGATTTATGCAGGCACCTAAACAAAGTCATTGGTTGGCTGCTAAGAGAATTTTACGATACATCCATGGAACCATACACTTTGGAATCTACTATGGCTATAAGTTTTCAATTTCTTTGGTTGGATTTACCAACTCAGATTGGGGTGGTGATATAGATGATCAAAAATCTACTGGTGGTTATGTTTTCAATCTTGGATCAGGCCCTATTACATGGAGCAGCAAAAAAACAAACAACTACATCATTACCTTCATGTGTAGCAGAATATAGAGAAGTAAAAGAAGCAGGCAAGGAAGTAGTTTGGATTCAGAATCTTCTATTTGAGATTGGTTTTCTATAAAGTTCAGCCGGCACTGTGTATTGTGACAATCAAAGTACCATACAAGTTGCCAACAATCCAGTTTTTCATGCTAAAATGAAGCATATTGAGATTGATGTTCACTACATTCAGGATCTTGTTTAAGCATCTATTGTCAATCTTCAATTTTGTCCAAGTGAAGAACAAGTAGCTGATATATTCACTAAGAGTATGATTGAAGCCAAATTCTTAAAATGAAGAGGAATGTTTGGTATGTTAGAGGTGAACATTAAGGGGGGATAGTAGTATAATGTTCCCCTCCTTTGTATTTGCCCTCTCCTTTGTATTCTCTTTGTATTATTCTAGCCAATATTAAGGGGGGATGTTAGGGATAGTTAAGATTGTCTAGAAAAAGACAAAATATTTCTAGAAGTCTTCCAAAAAATATTCCAGGTTATCTAGAAAGGAAGAAGCTTCCAGCTTTTTTAGAAAAGAACTTTCCAAGGAGAAGCTTCCAATTGTTCTAGAAAGGAACATTGTAGGATTTTAGAGTTATCTAGAAAGCCAGAAGCTTCCAGGCTCTAAAGCTTCTGTAGCTATATATATGTGATTAGAGACAGTTGTTGGATATAGCATTTTAGATGTAATGCAAGCTAGATAAATATATTTCTAAGTTATCTAACTCTATTTTGCCCTGTTTTCTCTTAGTCTATTATTGTTGTTCTATTTTTATTGTCTTGGGGCTGTTTTTTACATGGAAATCCAGAATTTATTTATTGCTAGAAGAGAATGGTATCAAGGAATATGTGACCACTATTGTACCTGTACGTACAGATGCAACACAATGCTTAGCATATAAGAAGGAAGATGCCAAGGCGAGGAGGATGATTCTTAATGGTGTTAAGGATCATATTCTTTCGCATATTGTAGAGTTATATACAGAGAAGACAATGTGGGACGCCATTCTAAATCTATACCAGAATGCTACCATTAAACGGAAGCTGATTCTCAGAGAAAAGTTAAGGAATACCCCGATGAACAAGGGAGAAGACGTTACAAGTTACCTCGCCAGGCTTAGACTTGTTAAGGCTGAGTTGACAACTATTGGAGATAAACCAAATGATGACAAGCTAGTACGAATAGCCTTGAATGGGTTTACTAAGCAGTGGGATGTCTTTGTTCAAGTTATTAATGGACGAGACACCTTACCGAGTTGGGATTGACTATGGAGTGACTTCACTTAGGAGAAGCTTAGACTAAGTCTTGTCAGTGGAACTAGCAGTAATAGTTAGAAAAGTGATTTGGAATAGGAAAACGTTACCCTAGTAGGAAAAGCGAAAGCGAAGAAGGGGTCTGGCAAAGGATCAAATCCAAAAAGTGAGAAGAAGAAGGACTTATCTAAGATCAAATGCTATGGCTGTCATGAGTTTGGCCACTATGTTAGTGATTGCCCATAAAGGAAGAAAAATGAAAAGAAAGGGAAGAAGCAAATGGCAACTTCAGCAAATGTAGATGAGCTTTCTAGTAGAATGGAGGATGAGTTTGCGCTCATAGCTTGCCTAACTAGCTCAACCTCATAGGGTGTTTGGTATATAGACAGTGGGGCATCATTTCATATGACAGGAGTTAGGGAGTACTTCTCCAGCTACAAGGAGGAGAAAATCAAATTCTAGATTCAGATGGGGAACTAGTCCAAGTGCAATCCAGTTGGGAGAAGGACTGTTCTATTTCAGAGGGAGAATGGCAAGCCTATTTCCATTCATGATGTGTTAAATGTGCCAGGCTTGGGCATGAATCTAATTTCCATATCTATCCTTCAGGATAAAGGATACAATGTACTCTTTAGAGGGGTGCATGTGTTAATCAAGCATAAGGATTGGAAATCACCCATAGCTATTGGAGTTAGGAGCGGCCGACTTTATAGGTTGCAATTTGATACTCCTAATGCACTAGTGAGTAGCAGTAATCCTAGAGATCAAGAAGAGCTATGGCATAGGAGGATGGGCCATATACATCATAGAGCATTTAAACTGCTTCATGAGATAGTGACAGGTGTTCCAGAGGTGAGCACAGAGCATGATGATGTATGTCAGGGATGTGTGTTGGGGAAGTTTGCGAAAGCAGCTTTTCCAAGGAGTGACACTAGATCCAAGGGGGTTCTTGATCTAGTAAATTCAGATATATGTGGACCAATGTCAATGAAGTCTCTCAGAGGATACGAGTACTCTGTTACTTTTAATGATGATTTCTCCAGGAAGACCTAAATATACTTCTTGAAGACCAAGGATGAGGTCTTCAGTCACTTCCAGGAGTTCAAAGCTCTTGTGGAGAATTCGACAGGTAGGAAGGCAAAGGTTCATCGGTCAGACAATGGAGGTGAGTACAAAGGGAAAGAGTTCCAGGAGTTCTGTACCAGGGAAGGAATCAAGAGAGAGTGGATTGTTCCTTACAACCCACAGTAGAATGGGGTTGTTAAGAGGGAGAATTATTCTCTATCGGAGGTAGCAAGGGCTATGTTGTATGACCAAGATATGCCACGTTACTTATGGGTAGAGGCATGCAGTACAGCAGTATACATATAGAACAGGGCCTACATATTCCAAGTTAGATAAGATTGCAGAGAGAGGGTACTTTGTGGGGTACAGTGAGACCTCAAAGGTATATCAATTATTTATTCTAGGGACCAGGAGGATTATAGTTAGGTGTGATGTCAAATTCATGGAGGACGAGGCATATAGGAGGTCCAGAGATTTGCCAGCAGATGATTAGAATGAGCAGCCAAAAGAAGCTCCAAGGATTGTTCAACCAAAACAGGGGCAGTGAAGCACCAGTACATTTACAAGTACAAGCATAGGCTTAGGTGTTGAGAGTTCGCAGAGTATGGAGCAACAGATACAACAAATCCAAGAGATGCATCAAGAAGATATGGAGTTTGATATTTCATCTTCTATAGTTGACAGGAGGAACCATGAGGTTTAATAGACACATAGGGATACTCAGGAGTTTGTGGGAGCTCCTAGGATGAGTAGTAGATAGCAGAAACAACCATCCAGGTATAATGACTATGGCATTGGTTATTCAGTTGGTAGATAACGAGCCTTCCAGCTATCAGGAGACTATATAGTAATAGGTGTGGCAAGATGTGATGGTTGAGGAATATACCTCAATAGTGCAGAATCATGTGTGGGAGGTTGTACCTAGACCGACAGATAGGGCAATGGTTGGATCACATTGGATCTATAAGATTAAGCACGGTGTAGATGGTAGCATCAAGAAATACAAGACAAGGTTCGTGGCCAAGGGGTTCTCTCAGAAGGAGGGAATAGACTATGAGAAGACATTCACTCCAGTGGCCAGGTATACTTCTATACGAGCCGTAATCTCACATGCAGCACATATGGGATGGCAGATCCATCAAATGGATGTCAAGATGGCATTTCTTAATGGTGAATTGGTAGAGGAGGTATACATAGAACAACCAGAGGGCTTTGTAACACACAGCAGTGAAACCCACGTGTGCAAATTAAAGAGAGCTTTGTATGGACTCAAGCAGGCTCCCAGGGCATGGTATGAGGGCATTGATAGATACTGCATTGAAATCTTGAAGAGGTTTGAGATGCAGGATTGCAGAGCCATGTCTACACCTATGATCACGAATTGGAAGAAGGTAGACTCATCCAAGGAAAAGGATGTAGACCCCGCCTTATACAGGAAGTTGATTGGATCTCTCATGTATTTGGTCAACACTAGGCCAGATATATCCTTTGCAGTAAACTCTCTTAGTCAATTTATGGTTGAGCCGAAGAGAGTGCATTGGACAGCGGTAAAGCATGTGTTGCAGCATTTGTGTGGTAAAATTAAGTATGGGATCAGATATGCTCGAGGTGATGGTATCAGATTGATAGGCGATACTGATGCAGATTGGGCAAGTAGTACAGTGGATAGGAAAAGCACTTCAGGGTGCTGCTTTAGTTTGGGATCAGGAGTTGTCTCTTGGTACAGCAGGAAGCAAAACTTTGTGGCTCTAAGTTCTGCAGAAGCAGAATACATATCAGCTAGCATGGCAACATGTGAGGCTATATGGCTTCAGAAGTTGTTGGTAGCCTTGTTTGGTCAGAGGGTTGAGACTATGGTGATACACTGTGACAATCAAAGTTGCATCAGATTATTTGAGAATCCAGTGTTTCACGATAGGTCTAAGCATATACACATTTGGTATCATTTCATCAATGATTGTGTACAGTGGAGGATTGTTCAACTATAGTATATACCTACAGATCAGCAGGTAGCAGACATTTTGACAAAGGCATTAGGGAAGACGAAATTCATCTTCTTCAGAGATAAGTTGGGTGTTATGCAGAACACCTTCCTCGCTAAGAGGGAGTGTTAATTTTAAAGTAGCTCAGACAGGTGTTCTAGTTTCAGGTGGTGATTACAAGGCTAGAAACACAACTGGAATTTAATTATCTCCATACCTAGAAAATTGATTTCTCTAGAGACTTCTAGACATTAGGGTTTGTTAGAGTCTAATTAATCTTAGCCATTGATTGAGATTAAATCATGGCCATTGGTTTTCAATGAGAAAATTATAAAAGAGGATCAATGGGCATTTGGAGAGCACAGATCTGAAAAATATTTAAAGTGATAGCAAATCAATAAATTTGCAATAATAGAAAATAGATTTGTAGTGAGAGCAAGGGTGCAGTGATAGCGTTGGAGACAGCAACAGTGGAATTTTTGAAGGAGAAATTGGGAGAAGAATTTTCAGAGGAGAATATTGCTAGAGCTCTGCCAGTAAGAGGCAAGCAGTTTATGTATCTCTTGATTTGTTGAAAATTAATAAAATTCCTCATCTCCAGTACTGGTTTTCCCTTCCAGGTTTTTCCAGGGACAATTTGTCCAAAATATTGTGTTCATTATTTTACATATTTTATTTTTCTATCTCCGTGATTATTTGTGAAGTTGCAGCTGTATTATTTTCCAATATTTGTTCTGAATTAATTTTTGGAGGTCAAATAATCTATATAAGATAGGAGATTAATCATCAATAGCTACAATAGAATTTTCACAGAATTGTCCATAGAAATACGAGATTTGAATGACAATTTTTATATTTGTGTTTACTTTTTAGTAAAGTTGTGCCCCTAACATGTAATTTGGATTTGTTTCGGGAGGAGATGACATGGCTTTGTGATAGCCCTCGCAAGGTGAATTCGATAGCTGTATGAGGCACATTGGGATGGGAACTCCCGTAGAAGATCCAGTCCTTGCGAATCCTCCTGCACTATTTTTTATTGTTTGATTCTAGAATATATTTTAATACTACATTCTCATTTTACACTTGATTGTGTGGTCTGTAAAAGAATTTATAATGCATATATTCAAACTAAGATTACCCTATGCAGTGCCTATGGTTATGGTAGAAATCTAACATTAAATGTAGAATCCAAGTTTTTCAATATTTAGTATTCAATGCAAATATTACAACACTGTCAACTCTAACTTAAACCCAAAAATTAACAAATTTCAAGATTATTATAAAGTTATTATATTATCAACATTGTTGCTAAAACTAAGCAAACACAACAAATTAAAACACAACTATTTATGAACATTTTGGCAGAAACTTCGCTACTTTGCAGCTCTTGTTATTAGATTTGTTTTATTTTTGTGTTATATAGTACTTATAATTTAATTGATATTATATTATATCAATATTGTAAGTTTGTGATATTGTATTATATATCCACATATACATTTTTGTTGTGTAATTGATTATTTTTGTGTTTGTTGTTTTCTTTTTCTTTTGTAGGGGGCACTCCTCATATATATATATATATATATATATATATATATATATATATATATGCTTTGGTACGTGTATAGACTTAATACTTATATTAATACATATTAGTATAGGTGTGTGTATTTTTAGATTTGTTTTGTTTTATGTGTTGTATATGTATGTACTTATAATAATATAATTGATATTGTATTATATATCATTTGATTTATTTTTGTTGTTATATCTTTTTTTTTTTTTGTTTGGTAAGTGCCATCATGGGGATGGCTCCCTTTGGTCTATAACATAGAATAAAAAGTTGTTTTTATTTATTGGCTAATTCCATCCCGGAATGCCATACAAAACAACTTACAGAACACCAAATTTTACTAATCCAGAACTAAAAACAAGTATGTCTTTAACTTTTAACAGCCCAATGTGTTACATTATCTCGTGCATTATCATCATCATGCCTTCCGCCGTCTCCAGAAGCCTTCCGATCTGGCTGTCAGTAAACTCCCCTTTATTCTCCTGAAGCATCTTACGAAAGGTTTCCATGTCCCGGTTTTCAATGCCTTCTCTGTAAGCAGCGAGGATATCTCTTGCCTTCTTGGATCCGACTCCCCTTGCATAGGCTGATTTCAGCGTCTCCTCTGCCCGGTCACCTCCCACCGAATCAATCTCTCCCATAATTACCGTGTGGTTGGCTGGAGCTACCAACCGCGCTCCCCAACACACCCCATAGAAGGAGCTGCCCATGATCAGTTGTATATTGGCGAAGAAAATCTGATATACGCGACCATCGTGTACATGGCCGCCACTCCACGACCCTCCTCCAATGATTTGTAAGATAGCTGTTCTGGCAGCTTCTTCTTTGAGTTTGAATAAGCACCCCACCTGCTGCTCCTTCCCTTCCTCTAGACAACGGCACTGCACTCCCATTATTCTGGCCATCTCTTCCTCTTCCACCATTCTAACCGCAGGCAACCTTCGGCAGGCTTAAAATAAGCAAGACGCTAGTACCCTTCATCATTGTCTCACTGGAGAAATCTATGTCGCGTGAACATCCGAATCGTCCTACCAAATGTATGTATCTGCCTGTCTAAACTCCACCGTCGGATGTGTGATTCCTCAGCTCATCCACCTTCTGTGACTGTCCCTTGTCTGAGCCAAGTACCTCAGCAAGCCCATTCTAGCTTGCAATGTTTGAATCACTGACGTCCTTTCCTCCTCTCGTGATCCCTTGGTTAGCTAGGAAGTCCGCGGCTTTATTTGCTTCTCTATAGATGTGTCTGATGGAATAATTCAAGTTTTGCAGGACGTCCTTGATTCTCTGCACTCCTTTTTTTAAAATCCAATTTGCTGCATTGTTCCTAATGACAGCATTAATAACTATTTGAGAGTCCCCTTCTACGTCAATGTTGGTCCAACCTTTCCTAGCGCAGTCCATCACCCCTCTAGCTAGGGCTTCTAATTCTGCCATATTATTTGATGCCACTCCCAAGTCGCCCGAAGCTGCCCAGACAAAATCTCCCCTCTCATCCCTGATAATATAGCCGTATCCAGCTTTACCCGGGTTGCCTTTGGAGGCCCCATCGAAATTTAGTTTGAGTCTACCTCTTGGCGGAGCCAACCATCTTGATTGGGCTCTAGTTTTCTTTCCTCCTCCCAACCCTTTCGGGATTTTAAGATCAGGCCATAATTTCATGATTGCCTCATCCCAACATGTAAACTTACATCCTCCCTAGCTACTTGCTTTGGAGTTAAGTATTTCAACTAATCCAGTTTCTATTTTTTTTATTAAGTTTTCTGTCGGAATTTCTTTTCCTTCAAATATTCGCTGGTTCCTTTCCTTCCAAATCTGCCAAATTATCATGGATGGCATAGTTATCCAGATGCTCCCCCAGAAACCTTTTCGTTGTAGTATTGGCCAGCTTTTCAAGAAATCTACTATTGTAGAGTTCATGGCTCCTTTCCATTCTAATAGGCTGAGGAAATACGTCCATACCTTATCAGCTACCTGGCATTTTAAAAACAAATGGTCAAGAGTCTCTTCATGTTGCTTGCACAGTGTACATCAGCTTGGACCAGAGATCCCTAGCTTCTGCAACCTGTCCCCTGTTAATATACTTCTATGTAGCACCGTCCACAGAAAAGCACCCGCCTTGGGCAGAACTTGATTGTCCCAACAAATCTTTTTTGGCCAATGATCTAATGAATTGCTTGCTCTGTCTGACTTCAATAATTGATATCCTATCTTAACTGTGTATTGTCCAGACTTTGCACCACACCAAATTATCTCATCGCTATCATTGTTTTTCCTAATCTTTCTTTCGTTAAGTATTTCCATATACTTCTTTTTGGTGTCCGTATCTACATTGTACTTGCTAGGATCCGCCCATCTGACTAAGCCTGCCTCGTCTTCTCCTTCGAAGTAGTCCGCCACCTTTTCTCCTTTGTCTTGAATCATCTGTTCTCTTAATTCTGATAACTCTTGCAAGCTATCTAGCGACGGCCATCCTTCCCATGAATCCATCCAAAAGTTGGCGTTTCTCCCATTATTAATACTCCATGTCAAATGATCTAAAATTATCGGTCTGCATTTCCTGAGGAAATTCCATATAGGCGAGCCACCCCCTGGATTCGCTATGGTCAAAATTCTATTCGGATCAGAATCATCCAAATATTTACTTTGCATAATTCTACACCAAAGTTTCTGTGGTTGTTTTGCTAATTTCCAAACCAACTTAGCTCCCAATGCTTCATTCTGAAGTTTTAGTTCTCTCATTCCCATCCCACCCTTGTCTATGGGGCACGTGGCTTTATCCCATCCAATTAACGGTATTCGTTTGATCTCTCTCGATCCTTCCCACAGGAACTTTTTCCAACCACTCTCCAAGTTGGTTCTAGCCTTATTTGGAACCTGTAGGCAGGACATCATGTGGGTCGGGACTGCCCCTAAAACTGATTTTAGCATGGTAATCCTTCCTGCTAATGTTAACCATCTTCCTTTCCAAGTGTCCATTTTACTTTTAGACTGAGCGATTACTTCCTCCCAAAGCTGAGATTTGTTCTGTCCATTGAATATAGGAGCCCCTAAGTGTTTGTTTGGTAAGGTATCTACTTGACAACCCAGGATTTGTGATATCTGGTTTTGCCATCTTTTAGAGGTATTGAAAAAAAACATTCTTGTCTTTTCTTTGTTAACCACCTGCCCTGACAGATTCGTGTACGTGTCTAGCACTCTTCGGATCGCCTCTGCCTCTGCGGGGTTCGCTTCCCCGAAAAGTAAAGTGTCGTCTGCAAATTGAGTGTGTGTGACTGGTGTTAACCCTCGAGCTACCCTGACTCCTTTCCATCCCCCTGATCTTTGACAATGTTGGATCATTTTCCCCATAGCCTCAGCCATTAAAACGAAAAGGCACGGGGATAACGGATCACCTTGTCTCAACCCTTGTGATATCTCGAAAAAGCCACATAGCGATCCATTCACTGCTACCGACATTCTTGGAGTGGAAATACACTGGTAAATGCCTTCAAGCCAAGATCTGCTGAAGCCCATTTTCTCTAGTATCTTAAGAAGGAAGTTCCATCTAACCCTGTCGTATGCCTTGCTCACATCTAACTTGATTAGCATACTCTTCTGTCTGTTTTGATTGATCGAGTGGATAACTTCGTTTACTAAAATAATGCTGTCCGCAATCTCTCTTCCTGGCGTGAATCCATTTTGGTTTTCTGATATTATTCTTCCCAAAATTGGTTTTAGTCTGTTAGCCATTGTCTTGGTGAGAATCTTGTAGATCGTGTTGCATAATGAGATTGGCCTGAAATCACTGACCCTTCTACATTCTGATTTTTTTGGAATAAGCGCAATTACTGTATTGTTTATATCTTTAACAAATCTTTTCTTCTTTCTGAAATCTTCCAGAATGTTCCAGACCTCCTTGCCCACGATATGCCAACATTTTTGATAAAAAAGAACAGGAAAACCGTCTGGTCCTGGCGCTTTGTCCGGGTGTAATTGGAATGTTGCCTTCCTGACTTCTTCCTCTGTGAAAGGTTTTTCCAAGGCTTCCCTTTCTTCATCGTTAACTATCTTATCTATATGGTTTGTGGCTTGCTCTATGTTTAACCAGTCAAAGCCCTCCTCAGGTGCCAAGAATGTTTGAAAGTAGCTGACTATTTCTCTCTCAATTTCTTCTTTTTTGTTTATTATAATACCATTCCCAATAGTCAGTTCTGAAATTTTATTCGTCATTCTTCTGGATTTGACTGAGTTGTGAAAGAATTTGGTGTTTTTGTCGCCTGCCTCCAGCCACACTTCTCTGGCTTTACTTCTCCAATATTCTTCTTCCCTAGCTAACAATTCGTCCCATTCGGCCATAAGTTCTTTCTCTTTTTTGTAATCATTTTGAAACATCCCCTCCCTTATAACTTTCTGATTTAACCCTTCCAGCTCTTCTTCAACTCTGTTTTTTTCTGCAAATATGTCTTTGAAAGTATTCTTGTTCCATTCCTTCAACCTCTTTTTGACATGTGCTAATTTTTGACAAAAAACATAACTTACCGATCCTCCCTTTCCTGGAACCTCTAGCCACCATTTCCCTATACAATCTATTAGTTCCTCATTTCTCCACCACATTTTTTCGAATTTGAAATATGAATTCTTTGGCTTAAGTAATTGGCCTATTTCCAGCTTTATGGGATAATGATCTGACAGAGAACATGGCAAAATGCTCGATTCAATTCCTAAATCTGTTTCTAACCAGTTCGAACTGCATAGAAATCTATCTAGCCTTTCGGCTATATTTGTAAAGCCTTCCCTCCTATTAGTCCATGTAAAGCTTCCTTCTTTAGGGGGGAAGTCAATTAGCCTGCCTTCTTCAACAAACTCCCTAAAATCTTTTGTTGCGTTGTTAACTATTCTCAAACCTCCTCTTTTTTCTTCCAAATTTAAAATTGCATTAAAATCTCCTCCCAAAATCACCCTTTCTTCCCCCAGCTCTTGTATTCTACCTAAAATGCCATTCCATACTTCCTTTTTTTCCTCTGTCTTGGTTGGCCCATATACACAGCAAATCCAGAAAGAAAAATTGACATGATATAAAATGACTTTTCCTATTATCCAATTTTGATTTACCTCTACTTCCTTGACATCTACCTTGGAAGGATTCCACAGTAATCCTACCCCTCCTGCAGTACCCCTGGGTTCGCTGAAGATACCTGTCAAAGGTCTACAATGCTGTGTAAACTTCTCCGCTTCTTCCTTCAACAATCTGGTTTCCTGTAATAAGATTATATCCAACATTAGCTTAGAAAGGTGGCGCTTGATTGCGCGCCTTTTGTTAGGGGCGTTTAAGCCCCTAACATTCCATGAAAGTATCTTCATGGCTTCCCAAGGGAGGTGTTCCCTCCCTTGGATCTTAGCATGTATTTTTTGATGCTCGGAAGTCCCATGTCTGCCGCATACTCCTCTCTTTTCTCCTTATCTGTTTTCCTTCCTAACTTCTTTCCATTGCCCGTAGTTCCTCTTGCTCCAGTTTGGCTGATATGTCGAGGATCGATAATTCCAATTTCCTCTCTATCCTCAATAGCCTCTTCTTCATCTAACCAGTCATCGTTAGGTCCGATCTCTGCTTCTAGAGTCTCTCTCACTATCTCATGACTGTATTCATCTTTTTCTCCCTGCTTATCAACTTTTGCAGAGTCCTTGGATCCTGCCGGCGAAGTGTTATGTCCCTCCTCAAGTTCTTTTCTGATTTCCCTATGTCTAGCCTCTGACTTTCTTTCCGTGTCTGGCATTGTTAACTCCTTTTCTTGGAGAATTGGAGAATTAGGATTTCTGTTAGAAGACTCTACCGGTAATTCTATGTCTCCTCCTATGTCCCGTGTTCCTTGCCTTTCCTTTTCTGTTTGCTTCGATTCCGCCTCCCTATCCATATTGTTTTCTGTTCTTTTCCCGGTAAGTTTTTTAGGGCATCCTTTTTCCATATGTCTTCTGCTTCTACATTCCAGACAAAAGAATTTCCTTTCCTCAACTTCTATATTCTGTTCCCAGGTACCTGCTGAAGTGATCAGCATTATCTTCATTGGAATCTTGTTGATTGCTAGTAATCTAATTCGAGCAAAGTAAATTGAGTCGCTATCTCCCATGTCCAGCTCTACTGTATTTCCCAAAGTATCTCCAATTTTGTATAAACAGCCTCCTGACCAATATTCGAATGGTAGATTATATAATCTTATCCATATTGGTTCCTTGTAAGGATCGAAGTTATTCGGGTTAAAATTCGGCCTCCATTTCTGTGTGTAAATATAATCTAACCCTATTTTCCATGGTGCATTCTCCAGAATGTTATCTCTGTCAGCTTCTTCCTTGAAATCGACCACAAAGAATTGTTTGGGTATGAAGTGTATCATTTCTGCTTTTGTCTAGTTTCCTGTAATCCATTCCTTGATCTGTTGTTTTGATTTGTTTCTTCCTATCACCCTTCCTATCAGAGCTGTTTGTTCCAGCGCATTTATGTCTTTATCCACCGTGACTTTTACATCGATTGTAACCCTTTCCTCCTGCTGCGAATCTGCCTGTTCTTTGGCGAAATCTGAATGGCTTCTCCTAATTTTGCTAATTGGGACTGCGTTCGCTCCTGTTGCAACGAATGGTGCCTCCTCTCTTATTTTGCATTCCACTTCTTCTCCTTCATTTTTTCCGCCATCGTTCTCCTTGTAAAACCCTTCTTCCTGCTTTTTCGCTCCTGCCTGCTTTTTCGCTCCTTCCATATTCCCTTCGTATTGTTTTTTTGTTGTTATATCTAGGTTTATATGTGTGGGGGCATTTTTTGTCTACGCCTGATTAAAATTTTTGTTCTTATTTCATGGGGTTCTCCTTTTTATAGGTTTGGTTTTACCAAATGCAATAGATAGGGGTCTTATCTTTTTGTTGAAGCCAATCAAAATATATATTGCCCACCCCGACTGCTAGTATAGTTGTTGTCTGTCGCTCACTGTACTGCCTTTTGGTATGTATCGCCCCCTTCCCCCAGAACTCTAGATTGCAAAGATCCACTGGATAAGAAACTCCATTCTACACTACTGCTGAGTCGTCGGACTCCTCCCCCAATTCTGGTTGTGGATTGCATCAGGGAAATTCTTCCTGAGCTAGGCAGATAGATAGACTCCTTTCACGCTGCTAAGAAAGAGCAGGGAATAAAATTATTAGACCCATATATAGTAGTAGGGTAGCACTCCAGGTACTTAAAGTCCACCCACTACCAACCAACATACATCATCTGGCTGGGTCTTGCCGGTATCAACAACTGGATCGATCCCATGGAAACGGGAACAGCAACTCGCTATGGCTCTTGGTCCAAATAATGTCTGTCCCTATTCATCCATATCCATACACGGTTGCACGCGACAAGATGGGAACACAGTCCTAGACTGAAGTGAATAGATCAAATCAAGAGGTCATTCTGTCCCTTGTCCCCAATGGGAAGAAGATGGGTAATCTGTTTACAATGTTACTCTGATCTGACCCAGCTGGCAAGCAATCCCAATCCGCTTTCGGCAAAGGAAGGAGATAGCACTTTGTTTGCTTCTCCACCAAGCATGGGAGTCTAGGGATCGCTGTAGGTTGGTGGCCACTCGAGGAAACTCTGATTCGATCCGCTAGCTGGGAGGCACCTACCTCATCCCAATCGCAAGGAGAGGTTCACCATGAACTTTCTAGGTAAGGAACGGAGACAGTGCCTGGGCGAGGCATTCATGCGTTCAACCTCTCCGCTGTGAGATTGAGGCCTATCTACAATACGAGAGATCGAGGGCTTCCTCGACTTCCTAAAGTCAATCAAGTTCCCCGACCGGCTGAGTACCCCTAGAGCCCTCTCCCTATCACCCTATCTATAGCTATTATAGAGAGGTGGGGGGTGCCCCCTACTATGGATAGGCTACCTCCACCTCTGCCTCTAAAGAAGTAGGGTAGGGGTAGGGGGTGGGGGGTCGAGTGATGAGAATTGGATTGTTCCGTCAAGAATTGGCTCCATACGCCGAACTCTTCGTGCCTTCCTATCTCCATACTTTTGCAGCTCTTCATCTTACCGGATTTGCAAAAGACTCATGTGATAGACTCTCATCATTAGAGAAGTTGATCCAGAATCCATATTCCACTTCATTTCGCATCCTATGTAGAGTAGATCGTTTAGCACTTGCGGCACGAACCAATTTTTTACCCATCGACCCTAGTATCATAGGCGACCGAATGGCCATCCCCTAGTTACTAGACCAACCTGCTATGATAATTCCATAAACACCTATGTCCAGATCTGATGATACCATACCATAATCAAAAGGTACAATGGCTCGAGCAACCGAACTGGGTATAGATGTCACCACTGGAGCCAGTCTAGAGAGAGATAAATTGGCACTACTTGGTGGAATAGGTTCTTCTATAGCTAATTTTAAACCATCTGCTAGAGGTTTTAAGAATCTGAATGATCCAACTACATTGGGACCCTTTTGACGTTGCACGAAAGCAATTACTTTACGTTTGGCTAACACTGAGAAGGCTACTCCTGGTGGAAGTGGTATGATAATTTCAGGTATTTCTGCTAGAATAGCAATGCACGTTTCTAATTTCCTAATCACTAAGGGGTGATCATGCATGAAATGATGTCGACCCAAAGAATGGGACCTATTCTTGAAGGGAAAGGTGATTTCTAAAAGTCAACCCGCCCCCCACCGCTATAGATGCAGGTGGGCTATAGCGGGCTTAGCCAAATTATTTCAGCTCTTCGAGGTCGGGCCGACCACTATGGATAGGGCATCGATCCCTCTCCTTCCTCCCACCCATGTTAAGAGAGAGGTTGGTGATTTGAGTGCCCCCATGGATCCAAATGTCAGCCCCATGCTTTTGAATCAGCATGGGGAAAGCCCCAACTAAACTATAATTGGGGTGGGTGGGAGGAGGAGAGCTATAAGGCTTAATCGACCCCTACAAGCACTATATATCATGGGTTGGACCCGGTCATTTTTATTGCTGGCCGAGGAAGTTGCCCCCCTGATGAAAAATGGGGTGGGTGGGAGGGCTGCCGAGAAACCATTATAGCAAGGGAGGTTAAGTCCGAGGGACCATAGGGGGGAGATATAGGGTGGGAGGCTATGCGGGTGGGTGGGAAACAGCCCCTACGGGAATATATATTATTATGGGAGGATGCCTATGTAGGTGGGTGGGAAACAATAGTTGGGTGGGAGGCCGTAGCCCCCCACAATAATCAGGTGTGGGTGGGAGGCCCAGGGGGGCCCTTACTTCCCACCCACCCGGGTGGCCAGTTAAATTGTTGGCGAACCCCATAATCTTTACTTCGTTCAGAAGAGTGTCTCACCTCGACCGAAAAGATGCCTCCCACCCCCTCCCTATAGCCTATGCCCCCCACCCATCCCCTGTCACTGGAAGGGTGGGGGGCTCGAGGGTTTCCCGACAAACCCTCGGCATAGGGGTGGGTGGGAGGAGATAGTTGGGGGTGGATTAATATAAGGTGGGTGGTTAAGTTGTTGCCAAACCCCTGGGAGGTTCCGACGATTCTATATGTAACATGCCAACTACCCCCAACCCACCCGTATAAACCCCCACCCATCCCCACACACGACGTATAATTGATTGGGTTTACCAAGTTTATCCAGCATCAGAGTCAGATTGAGAGCCCCGGTCCTCTTCGGTCTAGGTATAGATCTATAAAGGGCCTGTAGGGGCAGAGGTAGTAGTGTGGATCAAGATCCATACCCCTTTCATATTGATATCGAGTAGGAGATTCACCAAGGTTTACCTTAACCCTTTGTTCTCAGTCCATTTCCTCCGTCGCTACTGGATGCGTACCAGTCCGGGGAGCCAAGTTGTGTTCATTTGTGCTCCCGCACTGGATAGGGGGTGTTTGGCGATGTGTAGACATTGTCTGCTAATCGCCCTCGCAATTCCTTCCTTATGCTTAATTCTGATCCGACCCCATCTGCCCCTCCCCATGCTCCTTCCCCCTCCCTACAACCTATTTATACGACAATAATAGCCCCCCCTTTAAGTTTTAGGGTCGGGGCCCCCAACTCGAGCTATAATGGTTTCTTGGGGACCCCCCCACCATACATAGTTGGGGTTAGGTGGGAGGCCCCTAAATGCCCCCCACCCCGGGCTATAATTGTTCTTAGAGGTGGGTGGGAGATATAGTTCCAGAAAAAAAATGAGCCCCCCACCCAGCCCGGGCGAATAGTAGGGGCCCCCCACTCGGCCCCTTTGGCAGGGGGATATATAGGGTGGGAAGAATAATATAAAAGGAGGCCTTGGGTTGGTTGGGAGATTCAAGTTTGAGGGGCCTACCTTGAGCTAGTTGGTGTTAACTACTTCCTTTAGGTCTAGCTCGGGAGCAGAAGCAGAAGCAAGGGAGCCCCGAGACCCGCCATTGATTGAAGTATACCCTAACCACTTACGTGTCTCGCGGTAGCTAGATCCTATGCTCTAACTGTTGGGGTGACTGTTCAAGCTACACAGGGGGGCCCCATGAGAGGATTTACCCTTCAGCCAGTCGATAGGGAATACCCCACCCCATAGCATTTGTGTTCTCTGTTCGACGACCCTGAGACCTGACAAGTCTGCCACTCGAGCGCACCAAAGACAAAGGTGGTCGGTTGACCCTGTAGCAATTTCAGGAGCGTTGTGGCCTATTTACCACCTAGATAAACCCCCATCCAATCAAGATACCCAGCCAGTTTGGTTGAAGTTCCAGTACAAAGTTCTATCCAAATACACCACATACATGGGAGAGAAGCCCGCAGCATACCTTCTTTGCTCAGTCTGTATCCAGGTGACCCGAGGATGGAGGGGCCTCGAACCAGTAGTTGTTTCCCCAATCTGTATAGTAGTGTTTCATCCTCCTGTTCCAGCCCCACATCTAGTAGTGGAGTGGGGAGCATCAAAAGTGATTTATCTAGTTAAATAACTAGTTTCCATTCAGAAGCAGGACCCGGGAGCATATCTAGATGCAGGGACAGGGCATAGGCAGGGATAGAGGTAGTAGGAATAGATAAAGGTGGCCTTCATTTTTGCATAGTTTCATATCCAATTTTGGAGCTGAAGGAAGCAATAGCAGGGGCACTCGCATGAGGGGTATGGACAATGGCCGAAGCAGCAGTAGTTTTTGGGTAGCGATCCGAGGTGGTAGAGGCATAAGCTATAGTGATGGAGGGGGCAGATATATTGAATCAGGATAGGAACCCAGAAGTTGACCTCATTTACACAGCAGTGGAGGTGGAGGCAGGAGCAATGGGAAATGGCAGGGGGAACAGTAGCACAACCAATAGCTGCGGGGGCAGAGGCTCCTCAAGCAACGGAGCCATATGAAACAGTGACTAAGGCTATGGGAGCGGGGGTCATAGTGGGATAACAGATGGCATCGAGAGTAAAGGCCAAAGCATCAGAGGTGGAGGGAGAAGCATAGATAGTGGTTGGAGTTTGATTCATGGGTCTACCCAACCAAGTTCCAGTTCCCACTATGAAGATAGCGAAGGAATTATATAAAAGAGGGGGTCGACCGACCTCGTTTCTCTAAATTATTCAGTTAACCCAGTGCCAGTTACAGATCGGGACTCAGTATATCGAGATCTAACTATTAGCTAGAGATCAAGTTGACCTAGTCGACCAGTTGACCAAGTTTATTTTATGTGAGCAGTTGATCCAGGATGAGTAGTTCCACCATCATGGGCAAGGGGAGCATCAGTAGCATCATATCTAGTCAGAGATGGAGATTCAACAATATATAGAAAGGGCTTCTTCTATATTTTATTCTGATTCGGTTGATCTAGTCCAGAAGTTGATGGAGCTGTTGATGGTTGAACAGTCAAAGATATGCCAAGGGAACACACCTACTTATGCCACGAAGACAATCCACCCACTCTAGGAACCCTTGGAAGAGAGGTCTGGGGAACCATGTGGGCTGGCTAGGCAGGGATGGGATGCTGCATTGATGGAGGGATTCATGCTGGGGGAGCGCACTAGCGATGTGATGGCAGGTGAAACACATTGGGATGATCCAAGCTAGGCAAAGGCAAGCTCCTAAACACCACAACCCCCAACTGCACTCCTTGTGATTGTAAGTTACAAGTATTGGATTTTGTAGACTGGAGTTACAGAGGAAGGTTGTAGAAGATAAGGATTTTAGATCTCTGAAGAAAAGCATTACCTGGACAAGCATTCTAGTGCTAGTGTCCTCTAAGGTTACAGACATAGAAATCATTGTGACAATGACAATCAGCATCTAAAGAAGTCCCAACATCCTGAAAATACCCTACCTTGGGCAAGGGCACTAGTGCCAGTGTCCTCCGCATCTTCTGTGATAGAAACGGATAGACAATGATCATAAGTGGTGAGAGAAGTCCTGAATTCCCTAAAGAAAACACCACATTGGACTAGGGCATGAGTGTCAGTGTCCCTAAATATTTTGTATCATTAACTTCAAAAAATGGTGAGTAACTAATCCTTGTCTACTGTCTTGGTCTGCGATCATTTGTCGTAATTTATCCATTTGCTTCTGATTTTGCATAATTAGGGTTTTGAGCATATTTGGGCATTGAAGTAATACATTAATTGATATTTTTTGAGTTTCCATGATGTTACGAGTGACATCGAACATGTAGGTGAATCCTCTTGCAAAAGGTGTGATTCAACTCGGTTGAAATGTCCTTGAATGTTTGTAGTAAAAGGAGGATTTAACCCACACATCCATTGAAATTGAAAACCCCTCCTTTTTACTCCTAAACAAACCCTTTGCTAGATTCTATGGAAATTTTTCTTGGATCCAGCAACTTACTATGAAACCCTTCCTTTTAGATCTCAGCTCTATCCTAATTATGGGCATCTGCAAAGGAAATGCCCTCGCTTCACTAAGGCATCAGCTGCAACTAATGCTTCTTCCAACTCTAGTCCTAAGAATGATAAAGGGAAGGCTCCTTTTGTTGTTGGGGTTGCAGACAAGGAGGGAATTACTCTAGTTAAGCCACGTAATAGGGGAAGAGGTCTTAAGAGAACCCTCAAGGATAGAGAAATTAATGGGGTCTTTAATCAGTTTGATGCTTTGGAGGACTTAGTTCATGAGGAGGGAATTCTAGTGGAGATACCTTTTGGGGTTGGGTCTTTGGGGGTAGCCTTGTCGGAGGAAAAAGAAAATGATACTGTAAATTTTCCTCTGGTGGGTGTGCAGGATGGTCAATTGGCTATGGAGTTATCCTCCTAGTTACCGATTGTTTTAGAATCAAATGAGGCTTTAGTTATGAAAGATGTGGGTGCTCTAGCTGATCCAACTCCTTCACAGGTGAAGGAGGCTTTGGATGTAGGTGTTACATTGTAAAATGTCCCCCTAGGAATTTTACCTCCTAAGTTTAGTTCCCAGGTCCTTTAGACTTAATCATGCATGTTCATTTTAACTCCCGATGCAAAATCCCTGGAAACCCATGTCAAATGGGGCTAAGGGGACATTGTTGAACTTGATTTTGCTTGAAAATGGGGCCTAGGGCTTGGGCACTCATGGCCTAGCCCTGCCTTATTTGGTTGGGACCTAAATTTTAAATGTCGGTTATGTGATCGTTAAAAGGTTTCGTTACCGACATCGTAAGTTTGAATTATGAAATCTGTAGCGAGAATGCATATATAAGCATGTTTAGGGTTTCATTTGCAAACTAGAAGCTGATTATGAACTTTTGGTGAACTTATGATTTTAGAGAATTCAAATCATTCATTGTTGCAGAGCATACTTGTCTTGTTATTGTGTTTGTTATGCGGATTTGGCTTCATCTTCTCATGTGTTGAAGGATTTTCATCTACATGCGAGCTACACCTCCGAGGTTATATCTATTTGTGTTAAATCAACCATTTATCAATTTTTTTTTTCATCTATCTTGTAGGGATACACAATCTTTATGCCATTCTGGGGCTTGACTTAGGCAAGCTCCTAAACACCACAACCCCCAACCCCATTCCTTATGATTGCAGCTAACAAGTGTCATATTTTTTGGAGTGGAGTTGCAAGAGGCTGTGATAGAGTGTGGAGATTCTGTATCAGAAGGAAAAAGCAATGCCTGGGCTTAGGCACCTGCCCTGAAGCCCTCCAGATTTACAGACCTAAAAACCTCTGCGACAGTGATGAAGAGTAGCGAACATTTTCTAGAAATCCTTGAAGAAGTCGCCACCTTGGGCTTGGGCACCTACTCTTTAGACCCCGACTTTTCCAAATCTTGAATATCAAAACCTAATATGTATCTACGCTGAATATTACATCTCTATGTGTGAGCATTTGTTGGGATTCATCCGTTTATTTATGATTTTACATAATTAGGGTTTTAAGCATAATCGAGCATTAAATTAATACATTAATCAACAATTTCTTAATTTCCTTATCATTACAAGTGACAACCAACCTGTAGGTGAATCCTCTTTTAAAATTTGTGATTCAACTTAGTTAAATGTCCTTGAATGTTAGTGGTGAAAGGAGGATATAATCAAACAATCAATCAATCCCATCTTCCCTCTTTTCTTACTAAACATTTTGGTGAACCTGTGTTTTCTGAGCATTGCATCTTGTTGACTATTATACATTAGACTTGCATTCATACATATTGTTTTACATCATTTTACATCTATAGATCTTGAAAATTTTTGAAAAAAATTTCATTCTAAGGCTCGCATTAGGTCATAATTTGCATTAATTTCATTACATTTCATCAAATCTCTAATTTTTACATCAAATATGATATAAATTACATAAATTCATAATACTACAATCTTTGCATTGCATTTTCATGTTAAAATTACCAGGGTTTGATTGAAATTTTGTATTTTTCTCATAACCTAGTGATTTCAAAAACTAGGGTTTGTACCTAAAATCTTGTTTCAAATTTTACTACTCATATTAGGCACTCATTCAAATATAATTTTGTTTGTAGTGTTGCATTCTTGTGTGTTTTTGCATTCATATCTCAAAAATTTGCACTTACATTTAGCTAATTTCAACAAAAACTAGCATTTTCACTCAATCATCCTTAAAATTACACTTGCATTGAGCATTGTAGGACTTTAAAATCATTTTCAGATCTGAGCTGATTTTTTTTGCATAAGCCTCCTCTTAATAATAGTGTAGGAAATTGTTCTTCTACCTTATCTTCCTTATAGGATTTATGGGTCTAATAAATTCAATTTCCCATTTGTGAAAAGGTGTTTGTACTAATATAGGAAATGGTGGCATATCATCTAATGTGGTGGGACTTCCTATCCTCTAAGACACATCACCCATCCTCACATATTAACTTGTCATCCTTGAACAATGTGGGCCACCATAATCCTGCCAACATCACTTTATTGTTGTTCGCTCATTGGAGTTATGCCCTTCTAATATCCCCTCACGGGCATATCTTAAGATGTTTTCCCATTCATGTTGAAGCACTACTCTCCTTATAATATCACCTCTTCCTATAATATGTAATTCTCCTTCAATTAAGATGTATGATAGTGACCACTGCAATAGTTTATTCCTTTCATTTTTGGAGATGATCTCTAGGAATTGGCCTATGGATAGTAATTGTGCTACTTCAATGAGCTCCTCTAGTACTACATTTACTCTAAATAAATTTAAGCTACTCAATTCATCATCAAACTCCTAAAAGAGTAACACCATCTACAAATTTTACCTATATCACTAGCGTATTCATCAAGTATTTTAATTGCTTGTGGTTGGTAAAGAAATTTTTTAGTGCATAAACCTTTTTTAGAGCCTTTGTTGTTGCATAATTCATTAAGAAATACTAGAGTTGGAGCCTTTGTTATCTAATTTTTAAGTGTATCAAATTCCTCCTAGAGTTGTTCTATCCATTGAAATGTTTTATAGTTTTCTGACTATTCAAGAGGTGGTAGATTCAAAATTATTTCTACCTTCAATGGGTCTACCATTAAGCCTTGCCTACATATAATGTGACCATGAAATGTTCCAAATGGTATCACAAATAAACATTTCTTAAGATTGGATGAGATTTAAAAGCTTTTGTATCTTTCTAGCATCGTGTGGAGTACTTGTACGTGATCTTTAATCAGTCTGTACTAAATACTACAAGTGCATTTTTCAAGCCAAATGGCATCACCTTGTACATAAAAGACCTCCATTTGGTTACAAATGTTGTTTTTGGTTGATCTTCTTCTTGAAGCCATTGGTGAATGATTAGAGCTCCCTACTAGCTATAAAACTAAGACTTCCTCTGTGAACAAACTACGGAAGGGATCATGGATGCAAGCCTTATTTAAATCCCTAAAGTCAATGCAAATGCTCATCTCGCTTTTTTCTTATATTGCACAACCATAGGGCCAATCCATTAGCATCTCCTATCGACTTGATTATATCAATTGCCAACATATCATCCAAGTTTGCTTTGACTCTTGTCTTCATGTTAGGGTTTAATATATATGTTCTTTTCCTCTTTGGTTTTGTACCTTCTTTTAATTGAATTTTCATCATTCTAGATCCCTCCTTAATGCCTCTACGATTAGTAAATGCGTGGGGAAATATGTCTTCATATTTCTATCAATATTTCCAAAATTTGCATGACTTGTCTCTCTTCAATTGCTACCTTGAGTATTTTCACATACTGAAGGAAAAACAAGATTGTATTCACAGAGGCTTGAAGGATAGCAAAGGTACTTAAGGTTAAACTTTATCTTGATGCCAAGGTTGATGATTCTATTTATTATGAGGATGTTTGATGCAGAAGATTTAGTTGAAATCTCTCCTCTTGCTAAGTTTGATAAATGTAATAAGTGCAAATGTGATCATGGGGATTCAATAGGGCCTGTGTAATTTTACCTACCACCTTGTTGTTTTCAATATTGGATGATGCTCTTGTGATTTCTATGATGGTAGGGACATCATCCAATGGTGAAAAATCCACCAGTAGTGTGATATGTTGTCCAAGGGATCTCTTGAGGTGAGACACGTGGGCAAAATTATGAATCCTACTGTATTCTGGTAATTCTAGTTCTCAGATGCAACTTCACCAACTCTCCTCAAGATCTTGTAAGGGAAATCAAATCGTTGTTTGAGATTTTAAATTCCACTAATTTTGATGGGGGTTTTCCTATAAGGTTTACAATCTTAGAGGAAGGTCATATCTCCCACTTTAAATGACCTCTGTATGTGGTTTTGATTTATATATATTTTTTGTTGATTCTGAGATTGTTGGAGGTGTTCTTTGAGTGATCTCAATATGTCATAATTATACTTCACTAAGTCACTATCTATTGACACCGGGATATCTATGAATATTGAATAAGTAAAGGTTAATGCATCATAACCATAAAATACAATGGATAGAGACATAGCGATGGACATGTGGTGGGTAGTGTTGTATCATAGTTTCTCAAGTAGAATTCAACCTAATTATTCACTATTTCTACTTGTCCATCTATTTGTGGATGTTAGCTTGTGGAAAGAATGAGTTTTATCTGGGCCAAATAAAATAATTCTTACAAAAAGGATCTCAACAATCTACTATCTTTATCACTAATGATATTTTTATGTAATCCATTGGCCTAAACACTTCTCTGAATAAGAAATCTACCACCTAATGTGCTTTGAAATATGAAGGAATGAAAAAGAAGTGTGCATACATAGTTAGCCCCTCCATAAAGTGATTGAGAACATCCTTCTTTAGGCCCTTCCATGAAAACCTTTCCCTAATTTTCCTATAGGTCTTGCATAATCTTATGTGATTTTCTAACGATGCATCATGAAAAACCCTTAAAATCTTCTCCTTCATTTAGGATTCAAGAACTAGGAAGATTCTATTTGTATAGAGAATGAGATCATATGCTACTACAAATCAATCTTGTCTCACATCCCCATCTAAGAGATTAGTAGAAAATGTATTTTTAACTTATTCTGCCATAATAGAGATCTTCCAATTAGTAGAACTAGTAGTAGAAATAGAGTAGGCTTCCTAGAAAGAGCATGAGCAAAGTTATGTTCTTTTTTTCCTTTCATGTACAATGTGGTTTAGGAAAGGGCCATGCTATGGGGTCTCAGGACAACTTTGAAATAGAATTGGAAGCATCTCAGAGTGGAGGGAGATTATGAGATCATTATTAATTATACGAAGAAGCAAAGTTACATCTCATGTATGTTGTATACTCTTCTTTTAGAGGCTAAGGAACTAGTGAAAAGATTTTAAGATATCTCTTTTGATCATATTAGAAGAGAAGAAAGGGGAACTCAATAGTAGATTTGGCAGCCAATCAAGGAGTAAATTAGAGGATAACCCATGGTAATACCCATAAGACCTAGAAGGAAAAGTTTACAAATAAGACCCTTGGACTTGTTAAGGAGTAAAAAGTGTCCACATGTCTTTTTGCCTCCTTGTTTGGCTCCTAGGTCCCTTAATTGCATTATATCTTCAAAACATTTCTCCCGATGTAGAATTGCCCGACACCAAGATGGAATTTGAATGTGGGCCACTTGATTTAGCTTATCCTAGACATAAACAGGACTAAAGGACCTGGGTGGTACTGCCCAGGTCCCTCCCTTTAGGTTGGATCAAATTCAAATTTACTGGTGTGAGCCTTGCGCGTAATTTAATAAAACCCACCTGAAATAACATAAAATAAAATATTAAAATTATATATATATATATATATTCTATACATTTAGTTCTCCTCAATTTTTTTCCATCTTGTTATGTTAAATTGAAGACCAAATTCCTTGTATTAAACTCAATAAACTAACATTGGGGGTGATTTTGTTGAAAAATTATTGCTCAAACCAAGAGCTGGTGTTAAAGAGTTACGCCTAGTATGTAATATAAGGAACCCTAAAGTCAATAATATCATACAGACGAACACTCATTTTCATTTTTTATTGATGCCTGCAAAAATATCATACATGATGTCCCCCCATTGATGCATTAAATACTGCTCCTTCAATGCGCTGCTCTTTATTTTCTTGACTTTTGTATTCATTTTTTTATCCCTTTTTTTTGCACTCTTATTATTTTTTATTGCTTCTTGTAGAGTAACGATCTTCTTGATATTTTTGTCCAAGAAAGATAAGGGGTTGAGCACCACCAAGGGTTTTGAATGTTTAGTTAGACTTCCCTTTTGCTCAAAAGGAATGGGGAAGGTCTACATGCAAGCTTCTATTAGGTATTTTAGGTTTGAGTACTTACTTTTTTAAAACTCAACATTTTGGTTCACTAAGACTGGGATTAGTATAAAGCTAAGAACTTGGCTTCAATTTAAACTTATTGGTAAATTTCAAGAGGAATGATTGGCGATAAAGATGATCATAAAGAATCTTAAAGGGTCAACCTATATCTAAGCAACCTTAGACTCCTTAGATAAAAATCAAAAAGAGCATGTCACTCACTAATGCATGGTGGAACAAAATGAAGAATGCAAATTTTGTTTTTTCTTTATTCAAATTTTGTACTTTTTTATAGATTTTTTGGATTTTGACATTTTATGATTTTATGGAGTTTCTAGATACTTAAGTCTTCACCTTCCATTGTGCATAAGAGGTACGCATCATTTTTTACATCTTCCTTAACTACGTGTGGACTTATATAATTTGGTCTAAACTTCACTTGGAAGTATTTGCAAGGACACACAAAGACTTGGTATAAAAATGTCTTTGAACTCAGTGAGAAGTTTTGTGCACTCATATATTTCATTGTTTGATAATTTGCCCCTAGCCTTCTCATTTTTTGTTCTTGTAAAGTTTCATCAGTTTTGAAATTTTGTGGGGCAATTTGAATTGATGATGACATTTAATCATCTTCTATTCACATTTTCCATATGTGGGGTTGGTCATATTGCCACACGATTCTCTTTCCCTGCATGTGGACTTTACTATTCCATGGATTTCATATTTCACCAACCATATGTATGCCTTGGCTATGGCGACCACCAAGGGTTGCACATTGGCACCCCACCTAGTAGGCACCAAGTTGAAGTAAACAAAGTGAGGCAAAGTTGTGGAAGTTTGGATGCTTAATAATCATATACCAATGCATCAAGAGATTTGTCCATGTCACCAATATTATATTTTTTATCTTTATTTCCATTTCTTAACACAAACTAACTTCGTGTTGTCATAAATATATACCTTTCAAACAAGAGCAAGCATGCCTTTATGATATAATTCCAATAATTTTTTATTCTAATGTGTAGGAACAAAAAAAAAAGAAAAAAACTCATTGGAGGCTCATTTGGCAGAAGCAAAGGAAATTGGGGATCACATTCCAAATAAAATTTAAGTTGTTACAAAACATTTTTTCAATTGATTATAAACAAATATGTAAAACAAGCATTTCATATGCATTTCAAAACTATATTTCAAAATTTTAAATTAAATAGCACTTTGGGACATTTGTTTCTTACAATTATTAAAATAATATAACAAATAAAAGTAACACTATAAAAATAATATTCTATACACCAAAAAAAATAAAAAATTAATGCACGTATTTTAAATATTACTTTATAAAATAAAAATAATGTATCTTCTATGCACAAATTGAATTATACTATGTAACATTGTAATTGCATATAATATTCTATTGGCCTAACCCTTGCACCTTCAATTGGTTGAGTCAAACAATTTTATTATGACAATTATCCATTCAAAGGTGCCCTTAAAATACTATGACATATCTTAGTATAAGTAAAATTATATATAAATCAAATATAAAATTTGACAGTTTGTCCAAAATCTCTCCTTTCATGTGATACATCTTTTTAAAATGTTGATTGTATTTTACAGAAAAAATGCCTTAATAGAACCATACGACCATCAAATTTAAGCCTTGGGCCTAACAATTGTACCTCCTTTGGTTGCAAGTGCTAGTAATACTATTATTGATATATGGTTAGGACTAAGAAGTAGGATTTCATGTACTCTGTCATTTCTTTTTTAAGGGATTACTCCAACTGTGTTTCTATTTTAATATTGGAAAAAATCTAATTTGAGAGTGCTTCTGGATTCAACTATGTATGTTTTTGTTTCAACGTTTTGAATCATACTCAATGATCCATCATAAGGAAGAGGAGAGTTGAAGATTAGATGGTAGAATTGAGCTTTATAAAGCAGTTAGAGTAAGAAATGAATGAAAAATGAAGGGCATGAGGTGAGGAGAGAAAAATAAAAATAAAACAAGAGAGGAGAGAGGAGAAAGATACGAGAAAATTAGTGATAAAACCAGGGCATTGGAGCAACCATACAAACACACAAACCAACAAAAGCTAAAATTTTAAAATTACTAATACTAATACAAGTACAAATATATAAATACATACAGAAGCACATGTAAATGCATATAAGAAAATATTTAATTTAAACCTATAAATACATATATCCCCACACCCCAAGTATAATATACTATATAAAAAAGACAAATAAATGGAAAAAATACAAACAACTAAATAAAACAAACTTTTAGTAGGCATGAGTTTTCCACAATCCATGAATTAAGTATAGAGAGTGCTTCTGCATTAAACTGTGTATGCTTTTGCAAAACAAACCTTTGTAAAACAATTAAAGTCAAGACCTAAATATACATAAAATAATAAGGGATGAGGAAAAAAGGCGCAAACACATTTATATGCATTGTTCTTTTTCTTTCTTTGTTTAAGCATTCTCCTACATGGATAACTTTTTCAGGGTTATCCTTCTCCATCAAGACGTCAACAATCTTTTTATCAAGTAAAGTACTGCAGTCGAGGAGATTAGAGGAGGATGATGATTTCATGGGATCTTTGTTAGATGCCAAGGTATCATTTGATGAATAAGTGTTTCTCTCAAAATATGCTTCTACATTTAAACAATAGGAAAAACCACGATTGTAATGATAACGGGACAAATTGTCATAAGCTCCCATGAATTCGGCTAATGTTTCATATGTTGAAAAAGTATCTAATGGGGCATTTCCTAGTGGACAGTCTATGTCTATCATCTCAGGATATATTGAATTGATTGTTGGACTTGTTGATATTGTGTTAACATTAACAGTAGGATGATGGTAAGCTTTGGTCGGCTTCAAAGGATAGTATCCAATACTAGCTGAAGAGCTATGTGTAACAACTTTTAAGGGTACTTTGATTCCTTGTTGTTTTATGCCACAACCATTACATACGTAGTTACAATTTTTGTAAAGGATTTGAAATCCATGACCATAGAGAGACACCATCTCTTTATAAGAAGGCGAGGCCTCATATGTCTCATATTTTGTAGTAGTAAATAAGAGTATTGTCTTTATTTGTTACTAAAGAGTCTTTAGGTTCCTTAGTATTTCCAAAGATTTTTTGGATGAGATCGAGGCAACTTTTGATGTTTCAGGGTTAGCAAGTTTATATTACCCCATAAAGCCATGAGTAAAATCTAATGAACCCCAATCGTCACCAAGAAGTGCATTCGATGGTGATTTAGAATCTTGCACAACATTATCTGTGGCAAGATGTATTTATGAATCAACTTTTAAGTTATCGAGAGGTTTCTAAATGATAGCTTATTTTTGCACCTCAGCTTGTAAACAACTTTCTAGATTCGGGTCCACTTCAATGGTTTGAAGTTTATTTGCACAAATAAACTTTATTGATCAATGAAGGGTAGAGGAAACTACCCCCATGGCATGAATCCATAGTCTACCAAAAATGATATTATATGAAAATGCACTTGGCATGACATGGATAAGGGTAGATAATGTCATAGATCTAGCCTTTATGATTAAAGTTATGGTACCCAGTGATTGTCTACCAATGTTATCAAAGCCACGAATGTTATGTTTATCCGATTTTATTAAAGATGTGTTTATCTTGATTTTATGTAGCAAATCAATGCCACAAACATTGAGACCCGATCCATTGTCAATCATAGTTCACTTTATCAACTTTTTATTTATTATGACAAGATTACAAGAGGGTCGTATTGGTTTTGAACTTCAATTGATGGTAATTTGTGTTGTTGAAACAAAATATCTGTTTTTGTTGCATGCATATAGTCTAACAGAGTTGCTACATCATTTGGCTTAACAACAGGTGGTACAATCACCTTTTGTAAAGCTTCTTGGAGCATTACGTGGTATGAAAGAGATGTTTGTATGAGTTCCCATAGAGAGATCTTAGCGGGAGTAGCACAAAGCTGCTTAACAAGGTCATAATCTCGACCAACATTATGAGTAAGACAAGGTGGTTGAGGAAGCATAGGTTGAGAAGTTGGTAAAGTGATCGAAATGTTTGACTGTTGTTTACTTTGTTTATTATTTCATGTATTGTATGTGTGAGCAACTACATTGTAGTTGGGTTGTTGTGACACATTTTGATACACTTTGATTTTGACTTGTTATATGCTTAGCGTAGTTATAAATGTAACGAAGAGGTCGAGAAGAATTTAGAAGATCTCTTATAGTGACCACCGGTTTCATTTTTTCTTGAGGCACATGCAAGAACGCAGGTGGACAACTATTTTCGGTTTCACAGGTTGTTCTTGAGATCTTGGAACATAAATTGTGTTTACTAATCTTTGAAGGAACAATGGTTTTGGAGTCATAGTGGAATGTTCCATAGAGATAAATTCATAAAGGGCTTCATCTAGCATATCAAAATCATCACTACTAAATGACTCATCATATGCATGAAAGTTTTGTAAAAAGAGATCAAACATTGTGACATATTCTACTTTATCCAAGGCTTGAAATTCACAATGTCCAATTGTAAAAAGTATGAATTTTGGAATCAAGGATGTGAAATGATGCAAGATTACTATGAAAAATCAAATTTCATGAATGTTTGATGCAACTAATGCATGAGAATTTTTAAAACCCTAATGCAAAATTTTACCAAAATGCAAGCTTTTTGAAGGCCTAAATATGCACCTTTTTCAAAATTATGCAAGATTTTCAAATGAATATTGATAAATATGTAATAAATCAATGCAAGATCTTATTTGAATAGTCAATAAGATGTAAATGCTCGAAGCTACTTGTGCACAAAAATGTTTAGTATGAAAAAGGATAATGACAATAACTAGAATATGAACTAGATCAAACTCTTTTCAATATAACATTTAAGGAAAAGGTTGAGCCAAATCACTACCAAATGAAGGAGACCTTAGCTAATGACCTTGAACTCCTATATATTATGGATAAGATTTAACTTAGTCTTTTTCTCAAAACCCTAGGATAACAATGCATTAAAACCCTATTTTTAAAAAGATTTGCTTATAATGGAGAATATACGACAGAAACCCAGAAACTGATTGCACAGGGATAATCAGGGGAATGATAAAACCTATCTCCAAATAGAAGAGGTATCAAAGGACCTCGGTGGTACCACCCATGTCTTGACTAAAGGAATTAGTCGAAGGTGCAAATTGGAAAGTTGCTTTGAATGTTGTCTTGATGCCAGATCCAAACCTAGAAAAGGTAGAAGGACAAAGGCAGATCCAACGACTTCCTTGATGAGGGAATATCCTGAAACTGTCTTCAAATCCTGAAACCCTGATCTATATTTAGTCTTCCTATAGCTCTGTATTTTCTAAATCTCACTCCTGAGGCCCCACAGCATGGCCCTTTCCTAAACCACATTGTACATGAAAGGAAAAAAGAATATAACTTTGCTCATGCTCTTTCTAGGAAGCCTAGTCTATTTCTACTTCTACTAGTTCTACTGATTAGAAGATCTCTATTATGGTAGAATAAGTTAAAAATGCATTTTCTACTGATCTCTTAGATGGGGATGTGAGACAAGATTGATTTGTAGTAGCATATGGTCTCATTCTCTATACAAATAGAATCTTCCTAGTTCTTGAATCCTGAATGAAGGAGAAGATTTTAAGGGGTTTTCATGATGCATCATTAGAAAAACACATAAGATTATACAAGATCTATAGGAAAATTAGGGAAAGGTTTTCATGGAAGGGCCTAAAGAAGGATGTTCTCAATCAATTTATGGAGGGGCTAACTATGTATGCACAATTCTTTTTCATTCCTTCATATTTCAAAGCACATTGGGTGGTAGATTTCTTATTCAGAGATGTTTAGGCCAATGGATTACATAAAAATATCGTTAGTGATAAAGATAGTAGATTTTTTAGATCCTTTTTGTAAGAATTATTTTATTTGGCTGGGACAAAACTCACTCTTTCCACAAGCTATCATTGACAAATAGATGGACAAGTAGAAATAGTGAATAATTAGGTTGAAGGCTACTTGAGAAACTATGATACAACACTACCCACCACATGTCCATCAGTATATCTCCATCCATTGTATTTTATGGTTATGATGCATTAACCTTCACTAATTCAATATTCATAGATATCCCGGTGTCAATAGATAGTGACTTAGTGAAGTATAATTATGACATATTGAGATCACTCAAAGCACACCTCCAACAAGTTCAGAATCAACAAAAAAAATATGCAAATCAAAACCGCATAGATAGGTCATTTAACGTGGGAGATATGACCTTCCTCTAAGATTGCAAACCTTATATGCAAACCCCCATCAAAATTAGTGGAATTGAAAATCTCAAACAATGCTTCGATTTCCCTTACAAGATCTTGAGAAGAGCTGGTGAAGTTGCATCTGAGTTGAATTACTAGAATATAGTAGGATTCATAATTTTGTCCATGTGTCTCACCTCAAGAGATCCCTTGGACAACATATCACACTACTGGTGGATTTTCCACCATTGGATGATGACCCTACCATCATAGAAATCACAAGAGCATCATCCAATATTGAAAAGAGAGTAAACAATAAGGTGGTAGGGAAAATCACACAGGCCCTATTGAATCCCCATGATCACATTTGTACTTATTACATTTATCGAACTTAGCAAGGGAGAGGGATTTCAACTAAATCTTCCACATCAAACATCCTCATAATAAATAGAATCATCAACCTTGGAATAAAGAGAAAGTTTGACCTTAAGTACCTTTGCTATCATTCAAGCCTCTGTGCATGCAACTTGTTGTTCCTTCAGTATGTGAAAATACTCGAGGTAGCAATTGAAGAAAGACAATTCATGCAAATTTTGGAAATATTGATAGAAATATGAAGAAATATTTCCCCACACATTTACTAATCTTAGAGGCATTAAGGAGGGATCTAGGATGATGAAAATTCAATTAAAAGAAGGTACAAAACCAAAGAGGAAAAGATCATATGTATTAAACCCTAACATGAAGACAAGAGTCAAAGCAAAGTTGGATGATATGTTGCAACTGATATAATCAAGTACATAGAAGATGCTAAATGGATTGGCCCTATGGTTGTGCAACATAAGAAAAAAGTGAGATGAGGATTTGCATTGACTTTAGGGAACTAAATAAGGCTTGTATCCATGATTCCATAGATTTCTTAGTCTTATGGATGTCATTAAAAGCTTTCATTTTATTTCATTTCAATTGAAGGGCTCCTTCACCTTTCCATACACATGTCCCCATGTTCTCTCCATTAGTTTCTCTATAACCATTGCTTTATTTTCTCTTATATTGTCCTTAATAATATTTGGGCATTATACTCATGGGATCAACCCTGCAATTATAGACTTGGCCCTTTCATATTCAAATTTTGGCCAACTTCTACCTATTCAATTACACAATATTCAATTTGCTAATGTATGAATCCCAACATTTCAAAAAAAAAAAAATATGAATCACCTAAGAAGGTTCGAAATTTAAAATACACATTGGGTTATGACTTGTACGTGTGACACCATTCAAAAATTGATTTATATTCACTCCTTTGAGCCACCAAGTCTAGGGCCTAAGTGTGAGAATATTCACTATTTTTGTATCCTCATGCTTGGAGACATGTCAATAAATAAAAGTTGATTAAATATAAATTCCCATTGTTTATAGCATAGACTGGAATTAGTTTTCAATTTAAAATATCATTAACACTTGTAAGGAGTGGGTTCATGTGCAAGTTGAAACACACACTGTGTATTTCAACCTGCAATTTTCTTCAACATTCTACTATGTAAAGTATTTGTTCTTTTAATGTACAAATCCTAACATTTAAGAGAGAAAAAATAAAAACGATAATAAGGGTGAAAGCAAGAAGATGAGTATAGATTTCGTGGAAGTGTTCTGCATATGGAAAATTTTGGTTGGAACGAGAGCTCGAGCCTAAACGGGTGCCCATTTAGAAATGGACACCCGTTATGAAATGGACGCTAGTAAATGGAAAGGGTACGTACCCATTTGAAAATAGGTACTCATTTTTGAAAAGTATATATATTTTTTTAAAAATAGGCATGTGGCTTCATTTTAACAGCCATAGGCCGTGAAACAGTAGGAGAGGAGATACCAAGAATGGGTACCCACATCACCTGACCCCACCGCCTACCTCCAAAACCTCCTCACCTCATCCAGATTGGCTATGAGCTGTCCCAAGTTGGTTGCCCATAATTTTCTATTGTTTTTCATTGTTTTTTGTTTTGTTTTTGTTGCTTTTTATTATTTTTCACAATCTTAAATTATAAATGTTAAACCCTAAACTAAAAACACTACACCCTCATTCATAAACCGTAAACCCTAATTCCTAAACACTAAACCCTATTTCATAAACTACCTAGGTCTTATAGAACTTCTAGGGTTTCTTTTATATAAGCTTAACAATAAATCTTTCACAATGATATTTCAAAATCATTTGAAATTTCTATATAGACCTCAAGAACTACTTATACACTATAGCCATGTTCTTAGTCTTCATGGATTTCAATGTTCATGATGAGTCACATAGTCCTAAAACCATTTGTAAAACTCTTTTCATGAGGGCTTAGAACATACAAACACCTTCTATATATTAAATTTGATGGACACTTGTATAAGAATATAAAATTTAGACAATTGTCATAGGTTAGTCTTATGGGTTAAAGAGTCAAGGAGCTATGAGAATGCCCACATTCATATGACATAAGGTATAATAGAAACTTATCAAGTTTTAAGGATAGTCATACCTACCACTAAGAATGTCAAAGTTACCCTAGGAAAACAACTATCTTATATCACTTCATAACATTTTATCAAGTTTAAGGATTGTCATAACAACCACTAAGAATGTCAAATTTACCCTAGGAAAACAACTAACTCATGTCACTTGATAACCTAGAGGGTTGTTATCTAAGGTCAATTAGGATCACTTAACAAATGTCAAGACCCAAATCATCTAATAGGATTGTCATTAGGATGGGGAACAAAGAAGATAGTCATAACATGATAAGGTAGTTACCAAGGTCCTAACAAAGTTCATTCCACCATAATCTAAATCTTAACACTGCCTCAACATTTATATGACCTAGAAGGACTGTCACATCTAGCAAATCTAATCTCTTGTCCTTGCTATGGACTATTATGCATGATCATCCAAAGTGGTTGTCACTAGAAGAACAGGACCATAGGACTACCACAATAAGGATATAGTTGTGTTTCTCACAACAAGAGAGGACAATCATCCAAAACTAAGAAGAGAAGAAAATTAACAATAAAGAGACTATCATTAACGGTTGTCATGAGCATGTTAATGGACAATTAGTTTTCATATTATTCATAACACTATCCTATTATTTACACAAAAGAAGATATAGCAATGAGAGGATAGTCATTGGAAAACCTATCTCAGTCCTAGAGTCAAGAACAGTCCCATCACACCACTAGATCTACTCCTTCCAAGGGACAAGCATTTCAACCATACAATCGAAAGAAAATGATATGTATCCTACAAACACAATCATTTGGTCATGTTGTAATCCTCTCTCCAAACTATGCAGGATCAGAATGGTGTTTGGATGAGCTCCACTTGGTGTCTGGTAGGTGAAATCAGCAGGTGAGACTCCTCCTTAGACAGTGCAAGACGACTGAACGGATCAGCAGGTGAGACTCCTCCTTAGACAGTGCAAGACAACTGAACGGATCTCACCCATTCATTTTATTCCTTGTTTTTCTCACTCTTTCACCATTTCTTCACGTGCGTTGTTCTCCTTCCAGCTATTTTTTCGGTGGGTACTCTCTTGAGGTGCCAAAATGGCTAGAAATGTTGTCTCGTGCCATAAAAAATCACGCTAGAAAATTTTCTAAACTCGTCGGTTGTTCTCACGCCGGGGAAAATACCGTGTCAGAAAAATAAATATAGGGAATGTAATTTTTTGGTATGTGTTTTGGAACACAAAAGAGAGTGATATATTTTGCAAAGCCCCATTAAGAATGTTTTGGGAATTTTGTACTGCAGTATTGTATTGGTACATTCTCCTTATTAAAAACTCCCTTAATATTATCACCTAAAATTTTGAATTTGGATTAGTTACTTTCCACCTACATTAAATGTTATCAATAACTATGTAATAGAACTAATAGCATTTAAAATCATTTTAGACGTGCAAATGATGATTAATTATCACCTTTGCAATTAGAAGTGTTTATGTTGACACTAGAGTTTGCAACACTCATAGCCTTATAGCAACTAAAAAGGTTTCACAAAACAAAGAGAACTAGAGACAACTAAAATCATTATCATAAATAAAACATAAATTAAAATAAAATAAAAACATTAATATATCATCACCATGAATGGTCATGTCCTTTGTGAGAACTCCAATTCCTTTCGAGAGATGAGTATCACAATTCATTGAAGTCTTGATTGTATTTGCATGAATTTGGGTTTCTACTAATAATTTATGATTCGAAGTCTAAAAATATGAGAAATAATGAATTGTATCATTGGCTTTCATTTTATTCACCAAATGAAAATCTTACAAATTACAAACAAGGAAAGGTTCAATAAAAGATACACTTGCAAATTATAGGGTATTTTATATGCTACAGCATGCACAAAACCAAAAGGTCAACATGTATACCTCGTGTCACCAAGTTGATCTAATAAAGTAGTGATAGATACTAACTCTTCAAAATCCAATCCAAAAGCATAAACAAATCTTGCTTCACCAAAACTAAAGAAATATGTCAGCCTTGGCAATTCAGATAAAGACAAGAGGAATGAAAGAGCCTCTAAAGTGAAGTGAAATGAAGCAACCATTGCCTTGAAGTTGTCATAGAACTTAGTTTTTACATTTTATTGCTTCACAATTTCCCGAGGAGACTTTTTCTCTCCTTTCTATCATTTTAGACCTATATTTACATGGGTCTAAGATAGTGTCTAGATTATCAATCCAAATGCACAAACCACAATGTTGAATATTTTCAGATAAGACACTCTAGTTCTTGCAAATAGATAAAATGCTTATCACCATACATTCTTGTGTTCCAACCTAACCTATTATACCTACAAAAATCTCTATATCAAAAAACACACACAAAAAAAAATGTTATGCTAGTCAACAAAGGCAACTCAAGTGAGATGAATCACGAGCAATATCAAAGGGAAACAATTGTAAGCAATTGTAAAGGCGACTGGTTCCTAAATATTGAGTACAATTTACACTTGGATTGAATCCAAAAGGGATTATATAACATCAAATATTAGACATAATTTTCATTAGTTGGAAAATCATCAAAACATGTATTACATAGATAATGTAACAATGATTAAAAAAAATCCAATCAATACATGCAAGCTTCAACAAATTGGCTCAAAACTTTTACTGAAATTTTAAATTTAAAGGAAGTTTATACATAATGTTTACTGATTGGACTATTGATTTGGGACAAAGATTACCAAAACAATCCCTATTTAGCAATGAAGAGACCCTAAACTTTCCCGTGGCCAGAACCCATATTGAAGTTGTAGGTTAAGATTCTTTAAGAACTGAATTGAGCATAGAGTGGTATGCCATCTACTTAATATTTTGAAAATGTAGGCTTAGGGCTCAAATGCTAACCCGTGCTTATAATGACACCCAAATCCAAAGGTTGGGGTTAAATTCCCCAGCAAGGGATCCAACCAACTTAGGGCTCAAACACAAACCCACTAACTGTGTCAACCATTGTCTCGGAAAACAAACAAAAGAAAACACAAACACAGCTGCAAAGCAAACAGTAGACAGAACTACAATGTTCTATATGATATCAATATTTGCCAGGATAAATTTTTGAACCTTGGTAGGATGTGCTAGATGATTAAAACTTTAACAGTTACAATTACGTAATTGGCTATTTATAAAATATGGGTGATAATAACACCCATCTGACATTGTCATATACAGAAGATGGCTCTAAGAAGTCCACCAAAATTCCTGCAGTCCTAGACTACATACAAAACAAGCACCGTGTTAATACATGTTGCATGCATTGCAGTCAAAATTGAATACCTTCATCTTTCATGATCCAAATATTACCTGTGATAGAGAGACCAACAACATAACCAAATCATACAACACAGGGACCTCCAGAGGTTCATCCAAGTTGGCTATCAATATTAACTACTGAAAATCTGATTCAGTCACAGTAAAATATACTTGATAGGAACATTGTTGTAATGTGGGTGTGCGATGCATATACAAAAACGAGGAAAGGCAAAGAACCCACGTCTCCAACCTCCCTTCCATGGAGGGTCAGAAAATTTAGTGCAAGTGACCACATTTTTAGCTAGTCTTAAAATATAGAAATTTAAGCAAATTTTCTGACAAAACAAAACCTGATTTAACAAGATTGAAATGTCGGACGCATGAGTTTGAGATTGAGACATATTCCACCGCATGAGCGTGAAGGTCATTTGTTGAAGGCATTGCTCTCATTAAAGGGCAACGAAGGAATAGGAGCAGCGTGGGGCCGTGGATATGTCGTGTTTCAAAACCGTAACGCCATCGATCTGCAGCCTCCATTTCTGCTACGACATTCGCGGCCATTCTTTTTGTTGCAGATGATGGCGAAACACTTTCAAAACACTGACATATCCACCGCACTCCGCTGCTTGTAAAAATGTTTGGCCCTGCAATAGGTATAACATCAAGTTTGCAACGATAGCTTTTCCCTCTGCCATCAAAACCTAACCCTAATGCTACCGTCCCCTCCTTCCTCTTCTCCACTCGCTCATCACGCACAAAACCTAACCCTAACCTCCACATATATATATATACACGTGGACACACTTAATACATTTGTATTTTTTTATTTGTTTTGGTTTTCTATGCTATATATGTATACATATAATATAATTAATATTGTATCATACATCTACATACATTTTTGTTGTGTATTTGTTTATTTTTCTGTTTGTTGTTTTCTTTTCTTTTTGTAGGGTGCACTCCTCTCACACACATATGTATATCTATATATATTTATGTATTGGTTCTTTATAGACTTAATACTTATATTAATAAATACTAGTATAGGTGTGTATTTTTAGTTTCTACCAAAGAAACTATAGGCGAGGCCTGTTCCTAACTAGGTATTAATAATTCTTGAGAACTAAATATATTTTTCTATTTAAAAAATATTTACCTATTGCTATTGTATAATGCAAATATTTTAACAAAACATATTTGAAAAATTATTTTTATTCAATCTAATTGGCAGAAAACTTTCACCCGGTAAGGGCAATTATTGCGGATCATCAACGTTTAAATTATAAAGTTTTGAATGAATACTGGAAATAATTTCATGTATTGATTTCATTTTCTCAAAAATTGTGCAAATATAACATATGCGTTAAACTCCTTAGGCAACCATTCTTCATATTTTTTTATGTTCTTGATACCCAAACATTGCAGAATCTAAGGCCATGACTATTTTCAAATGAATTTGTTTTGTTTATAGGCTGCTATTCCACTTGAAGTTGTGCAAATATTATTGGCAAAAAAGTTAGCGTCCCCCTTCAGGATTCGTGACATGGCTTCCGTTGGTCTTTATCTGGGATGGTAGCGGTTTCCTAAGAGGTGCGCCTTTTGGGAGAAATGGCCAGCTCAATTCCCTACAAGTGGTATCAGAGCCGGGTCACGGGTTCGAATCCCCTTGGGTAACGCTGAGGGGGGGATTGTTGGCAAAATAGTCAGCATCCCCCTTCGAGATTCGTGACATGGCTTAACCGCCTCCCGTTGGTCTTTATCTGGGATGGTAGCGGTTTCCTGAGAGGTGCGCCTTTTGGGCCTTTTGGGAGAAACGGCCAGCTCAACTCCCTACAAATGTGAATATAACATTCTTCAGAAATGATGCAAGCTAGAAGGGGCTCTAACTTGTTTTTAATGCAATAAAGTTAGATCTGAAACGAAAAAACCCATGGAGCTTGACCAAATAAGAGGAAAAAAGTATGCTCATATCTGTCATTATGTTATCTACCATCTTTTTTTAATGCAATAAAGTTAGGTCTGAAACGAAAAAACCCATGGAGCTTGACCAAATAAGAGGAAAAAGGTATGCTCATATCTGTCATTACGTTATCTACCAAGCTAGCAACTCTATTTGTAGAAATGGTCTATATTTTGAAGCTATTTTATCATTCTACTATTTCTTTTAGAGGCATTTTTAAAAAGATCGTGAAATTTCTATTAGTTAAATCTAAGCCAACTATTTTTTGACGTTTATTTAAAAATTTACCCTAACGTAACTATTGTTAATATGTCCATAAAATGTACAACCTTTTAAAATTTATTTAAAATTAGGTTTTTCTTTTACCCTAACCTATAATGCACAATCTAAATAGCTAATATTTTCACATTTACTTTAAACTTAAGTTTTACCCTAACCTGTAATGCACAAACTGAATAGCTAATTTTTTCAAATTTCTTTTCGAGTTACATCTTTAAACCTAGTAACATAAATATGGTTGAATTATGAATAAAATGCAAAATTGAAACCACTATCTATTTCACATTTACTTTAAAATTTTACCCTAAGGCCCATATTTCTAAATTGCCAATAAAATGAACAAATTGTAGAGATGATATTTTAACATTTACCTTTAAATTTTTGTTCTAAATTTTTATCTTCCAAGTAAATATTATTAAATTATCCATAAAATGCAAAATCTAAACCACTATGTATTTCTCATTTACTTTAAAATTTTACCTTAATATAAATATTCCCAGATTTTCATCAATAAAATTTTACCCAAATATAAATATTTCAAAAATTTCAATAAAATACACAAACTAAATAGATAATCTTTTCACATTTACTTTTAATTATAATTTTAATCCCAAAAAATAAATTTAATTAAATTATTAACAAAATGCAGAACCTAAACCACTGCTTTTTTAATTATCTATAAAATGTACACCCTGAACATCTGATCTTTAAGCTTTACTTTAAAATTACAGTTTTAACCCTAACATAAAAACACGTTAAACTTTTTTCATATTTTCTTTTTCATCTTACCCTATCACAAATATTGTTAAATTAACCATAAAATGCACAATCTAAACATATTTATTTAAAAATTTCCAAAACTACAATTTGAGTCATTTTGTGAAAATTATGGTATTAAGGTGCAAAGAATAGTTCCTTATACTCTTCAACAAAATGGGGGGGATGAACAAATGAATAGAACTATTTTAGAAATGGGGTTTGGTTGTTTCTTGTGCTGCATATATTGTGAATAGAATTCCCACTAAAGCCCTCCCAAATATCACCCCTGAAGAAGCTTGGAGTGGTAGAAAGCCCCACATTAGGTATTTTAAAGTATTTGGATGCATTGCTTGGGCACACGTTCCTGATGAAAAGAGGAAAAAGTTAGAACCAAAGAGCCATAAGTGTTTGTTTGTGGGTTATAGTGAAGAATCAAAGGCTTATGGGTTATATGATTTGATAACAAGAAAGGTCTTTGTTAGTAGAGATGTAAAGTTTGATGAGCTTTCGCAGCTTATTCCCACTTCCTCTCACTCTACAATAGCAAATGTTTCTAATTTTTTAGATATTTTAGAAAGAAATGAAGCCAATATTGATGAGGATGAAGTGGGCACTACTGATGATGATAATACTATTGAAAATGAAACTACTAATTCTTGTAATCAGCCATTTTTTGTAGGTAGTGATGATGAAGAAGGTGACATTTCAGCTAGACAAAAGACAAGGAGTGTTGAAGAAATATATAGACAAGGCTCAAAGATCCAAGGAGGGAATGGTAGTGCTCTCATGGCCAAAGTATTACAAGTAAATGACCCAATCTCATATGAGCAAGCTAGATGAAAGAAAGAATGGGAGAAATCCATAAAAGAGGAATATGATGCATTGATAGAGAATAACACTTGGGAACTTGTACCCCGTCCCCAAGGTAAGAATGTTATTGGTTGTAGATGGGTTTACAAAACAAAATTTAAATCAGATGGTGCTATAGAAAAATTCAAGGCTAGATTGGTTGCTAAGGGGATCAATCAAAAAGAGGGTGTTGATTATGAAGAAACATTTTCTCCTGTCATTAAAGTGAATATAGTTAGAATTATTCTTTCTTTGGCTACAATTCTTGGGTGACATATTCATCAAGTGGATGTCAAAAAAACTTTCTTAAATAGAGATTTATATGAAGAAATATATATGGATCAACCACCAGGTTTTGTAGATCAGCAACATCCTAATCTTGTTTGCAGATTATAGAAGTCACTTAATAGTCTTAAACAAGCGCCATGAGCATGGAACGAGAAGATTGACAGGTATTTTCAGCTTCATGTATTTAAGAGATGTAAGTTAGATCCAAATCTTTATGTGAAAAAAGTTCAAGATGATATTCTTCTTGTTGCAATTTATGTAGATGATTTACTCATTGCTAGACCGAATATTGCATTAATCAATGATTTAAAAAGAGATCTTAAGAGGACATTTCATATGAGTGATTTGGGTGAACTAAACTATTTTCTTGGATTACAAGTTTGTAGATTACATGATGGATTGTTCATCTCACAATCAAAATATGCTTTGGACCTTTTAGAAAAGTTTAACATGCTTGAATGCAAGCCAGCATCTACCTCATTTCAATTCAGAGTCAAGCTTACTAAAGAATGTACTTCCAAGAGTGTAGATGCCACTTTATATAGACAACTTGTTGGTAGCTTGGTTTATGTAACTCATACTAGACCAGATATTTATTTTGCAGTCAATCTAGTATCTAGATTTATGCAGGCACCTAAACAAAGTCATTGGTTGGCTACTAAGAGAATTTTACGATACATCCATGGAACCATACACTTTGGAATCTACTATGACTATAAGTTTTCAATTTCTTTGGTTGGATTTACCAACTTAGATTGGGGTGGTGATATATATGATCAAAAATCTACTGGTGGTTATGTTTTCAATCTTGGATCAGGCCCTATTACATGGAGCAGCAAAAAAATAAACAACTACATCATTACCTTCATGTGTAGCAGAATATAGAGAAGCAAAAGAAGCAGGCAAGGAAGTAGTTTGGATTCAGAATCTTCTATTTGAGATTGGTTTTCTATAAAGTTCAGTTGGTACTGTGTATTGTGACAATCAAAGTACCATACAAGTTGCCAACAATCCAGTTTTTCATGCTAAAACGAAGCATATTGAGATTGATGTTCACTACATTCAGGATCTTGTTTAAGCATCTATTGTCAATGTTCAATTTTGTCCAAGTGAAGAACAAGTAGCTGATATATTCACTAAGAGTATGATTGAAGCCAAATTCTTAAAATTAAGAGGAATGTTTGGTATGTTAGAGGTGAACATTAAGGGGGTATAGTAGTATAATGTTCCCCTCCTTTGTATTTGCCCTCTCCGTTGTATTCTCTTTGTATTATTCTAGCCAATCTTAAGGGGGGATGTTAGGGATAGTTAAGATTGTCTAGAAAAGGACAAAATATTTCTAGAAGTCTTCCAAAAAATATTCCAGGTTATCTAGAAAGGAAGAAGCTTCTAGCTTTTTTAGAAAAGAACTTTCCAAGGAGAAGCTTCCAACTGTTCTAGAAAGGAACATTGTAGGATTTTAGAGTTATCTAGAAAGCCAGAAGCTTCTAGGCTCCAAAGCTTCTGTAGCTATTTATATGTGATTAGAGACAGTTGCTGGATATAGCATTTTAGATGTAATGCAAGCTAGATAAATATATTTCTAAGTTATCTAACTCTGTTTTTCCCCTGTTTTCTCTTAGTCTATTATTGTTGTTCTATTTTTTATTGTCTTGGGGCTGTTTTTTACATGGAAATCTAGAATTTATTTATTGCTAGAAGAGAATGGTATCAAGGAATATGTGACCACTATTGTACCTGTACCTACAGATGCAACACAGCGCTTAGCATATAAGAAGGAAGATGCCAAGGCGAGGAGGATGATTCTTAATGGTGTTAAGGATCATATTCTTTCGCATATTATAGAGTTATATACAGAGAAGACAATGTGGGACGCCATTCTAAATCTGTACTAGAATGCTACCATTAACCAGAAGCTGATTCTCAGAGAAAAGTTAAGGAAAACCCCGATGAACAAGGGAGAAGACTTTACAAGTTACCTCGCCAGGCTTAGACTTGTTAAGGATGAGTTGACAGCTATTAGAGATAAACCAAATGATGACAAGCTAGTACAAATAGCCCTGAATGGGTTTACTAAGTAGTGAGATGTCTTTGTTCAAGTTATTAATGGACGAGACACCTTACCAAGTTGGGATCGACTATGGAGTGACTTCACTTAGGAGAAGCTTAGACTAAGTCTTGTGAGTGGAACTAGCAGTAATAGTTAGAAAAGTGATTTGGAATAGGAAAATGTTACCCTAGCAGGAAAAGCAAAAGCGAAGAAGGGGTCTGGCAAAGGATCAAATCCAAAAAGTGAGAAGAAGAAGGACTTATCTAAGATCAAATGCTATGGCTGTCACGAGTTTGGCCACTATGTTAGTGATTGCCCACAAAGGAAGAAAAATGAAAAGAAAGGGAAGAAGCAGACGGCAACTTCAGCAAATGTAGATGAGCGTTCTAGTAGAATGGAGGATGAGTTTGCGCTCATAGCTTGCCTAACTAGCTCAACCTCACAGGGTGTTTGGTATATAGACAGTGGAGCATCATTTCATATGATAGGAGTTAGGGAGTACTTCTCCAGCTACAAGGAGGAGAAAATCAAATTCTAGATTCAGATGGGGAACTAGTCCAAGTGCAATCCAGCTGGGAGAAGGATTGTTCTATTTCAGAGGGAGAATGGCAAGCCTATTTCCATTCATGATGTGTGAAATGTGCCAGGCTTGGGCATGAATCTAATTTCCATATCTATCCTTCAGGATAAAGGCTACAATGTACTCTTTAGAGGGGCGCATGTGTTAATCAAGCATAAGGATTGGAAATCACCCATAGCTATTGGAGTTAGGAGCGGCCGACTTTATAGGTTGCAATTTGATACTCTTAATGCACTAGTGAGTAGCAGTAATCCTAGAGATCAAGAAGAGCTATGGCATAGGAGGATGGGCCATATACATCATAGAGCATTTAAATTGCTTCATGAGATAGTGACAGGTGTTCCAAAGGTGAGCACAGAGCATGATGATGTATGTCAGGGATGTGTGTTGGGGAAGTTTGCGAAAGCAGCTTTTCCAAGAAGTGACACCAGATCCAAGGGGGTTATTGATCTAGTAAATTTAGATGTATGTGGACCAATGTTAATAAAGTCTCTCAGAGGATACGAGTACTCTGTTACTTTTAATGATGATTTCTCTAGGAAGACCTAAATATACTTCTTGAAGACCAAGGATGAGGTCTTCAGTCACTTCCAGGAGTTCAAAGCTCTTGTGGAGAATTTGACAGGTAGGAAGGCAAAGGTTCTTCGGTCAGACAATGGAGGTGAGTACAAAGGGAAAGAGTTCCAGGAGTTGTGCACTAGGGAAGGAATCAAGAGAGAGTGGATTGTTCCTTACAACCCATAGTAGAATGGGGTTGCTGAGAGGGATAATTATTCTCTATCGGAGGTACCAAGGGCTATGTTGTATGACCAAGATATGCCACGTTACTTATGGGCAGAGGCATGCAGTACAGCAGTATACATATAGAACAAGGTTCCACATAATGTATTAGGCAACATGACACCAAAGGAGGCATTCTCGAGGAAGAAGCCAGATGTTAGTCACTTCAGGATATTTGGGAGTTTGGCATTTTGTCACATTCCAGGGCCTACACATTCCAAGTTAGATCAGATTGCAGAGAGAGGGTACTTTGTGGGGTACAGTGAGACCTCAAAGGCATATCATTTATTTATTCCAGGGACCAGGAGGATTATAGTTAGGCATGATGTCAAATTTATGAAGGACAAGGCATATAGGAGGTCCAGAGATTTGCCAGCAGATGATCAGAATGAGCAGCCAAAAGAAGCTCCAAGGATTGTTCAACCAAAACAGGGGCAGCGAAGCACCAGTACATTTACTAGTACAAGCACAGGCTTAGGTGTTGAGAGTTCGCAGAGTATGGAGCAACAGATACAACAAATCCAAGAGATGCATCAAGAAGATATGGAGTTTGATATTTCATCCTCTATAGTTGACATGAGGAACCATGAGGTTTAATAGACACATAGTGATACTCAGGAGTTTGTGGGAGCTCCTAGGATGAGTAGTAGACAGCAGAAACAACCAGCCAGGTATAATGACTGTGGCACTGGTTATTTAGTTGGTAGATAACGAGCCTTCCAACTATCAGGAGACTATACAGTAACAGGTGTGGCAAGATGTGATGGTTGAGGAATATACCTCAATAGTGCAGAATGATGTGTGGGAGGTTGTACCTAGACTGACAGATAGGGCAGTGGTTGGATCACATTAGATCTATAAGATTAAGCACGGTGCAGATGGTAGCATCAAGAAATACAAGACAAGGTTCATGGCCAAGGGGTTCTCTCAGAAAGAGGGAATAGACTATGATAAGACATTCACTCCAATGGCCAGGTATACTTCTGTACGAGCCGTAATCTCACTTGCAGCACATATGGGATGGCAGATCCATCAAATGGATGTCAAGACGGCATTTCTTAATGGTGAATTGGTAGAGGAGGTATACATAGAACAACCAGAGGGCTTTGTAACACACAGCAGTGAAACCCACGTGTGCAAATTGAAGAGAGCTTTGTATGGACTCAAGCAAGCTCCCAAGGCATGGTATGAGCACATTGATAGATACTGCATTGAAATCTTGAAGAGGTTTGAGATGCAGGATTACAGAGCCATGTCTACACCTATGATCACGAATTGGAAGAAGGTAGACTCATCCAAGGAAAAGGATGTAGACCCCACCTTATACAGGAAGTTGATTGGATCTCTCATGTATTTGTGTGGTAAAATTAAGTATGGGATCAGATATGCTTGAGCTGATGGTATCAGATTGATAGGCAATACTGATGCAGATTGGGCAAGTAGTACAGTGGATAGGAAAAGCACTTCAGGGTGCTGCTTTAGTCTGGGATCAGGAGTTGTCTCTCGGTACATCAGGAAGCAAAACTTTGTGGCTCTAAGTTCTGTAGAAGCAGAATACATATCAGCTAGCATGGCAACATGTGAGGCTATATGGCTTCAGAAGTTGTTTGTAGCCTTGTTTGGTTAGAGGGTTGAGACTATGGTGATACACTGTGACAATCAAAGTTGCATCAGATTATTTGAGAATCCAGTGTTTCACGATAGGTCTAAGCATATAGACATTAGGTATCATTTCATCAAGGATTGTGTATAGTGGAGGATTGTTCAACTATAGTATATACCTACAGATTAGCAGGTAGCAGACATTTTGACAAAGGCATTAGGGAAGACAAAATTCATCTTCTTCAGAGATAAGTTGGGTGTTATGCAGAACACCTTCCTCGCTAAGAGGGAGTGTTAATTTTAAAGTAGCTCAGATAGGTGTTCTAGTCTCAGGTGGTGATTACAAGGCTAGAAACACAACTAGAATTTAATTATCTCCATACCTAGAAAATTGATTTCTCTAGAAACTTCTAGACATTAGGGTTTGTTAGAGTCTAATTAATCTTAGCCATTGATTGAGATTAAATCATGGCCATTGGTTTTGAATGAGAAAATTATAAAAGAGGATCAATGGGCATTTGGAGACCATAGATCTTAAAAATATTTAAAGTGATAGCAAATGAATAAATTTGCAATAATAGAAAATAGATTTGCAGTGAGAGCAAGGGCGCAGTGATAGCGTTGGAGACAGCAACAGTGGAATTTTTGAAGGAGAAATTGGGAGAAGAATTTTTGGAGGAGAATATTGCCAGAGCTCTACTAGTAAGAGGAAAGCAGTTTATGTATCTCTTGATTTGTTAAAAATTAATAAAATTCCTCATCTCCAGTACTGGTTTTCCCTTCGAGGTTTTTCCAGGGACAATTTGTCCAAAATATTATGTTCATTATTTTACATATTTTATTTTTCTATCTCCGTGATTATTTGTGAAGTTGTAGCTGTATTATTTTTCAATATTTTCTCTGAATTAATTTTTGTAGGTCAAATAATCTATATAAGATAGGAGATTAATCATCAATAGCTATAATAGAATTTTCACAGAATTGTCGATAGAAATACGAGATTTGAATGACAATTTTTATATTTGCATTTACTTTTTAGTAAAGTTGTGCCCCTAACATGTAATTTGGATTTGTTTCGGGAGGAGCCGACATGGCTTTGTGATAGCCCTCGCAAGGTGAATTTGACAGCTGTATGAGGCACATTGGGATGGGAACTCCCGTAGAAGATCCAGTCCTTGCAAATCCTCCTGCACTGTTTTTTATTGTTTGATTCTAGAATATATTTTAATAATACATTCTCATTTTACACTTGATTGTGCGGTCTGTAAAAGAATTTATAATGCATATATTCAAACTAAGATTACCCTATGCAGTGCCTATGGTTATGGCAGAAATCTAACATTAAATGTAGAATCCAAGTTTTTCAATTTTTAGTATTCAATGCAAATATTACAACACTGTCAACTCTAACTTAAACCCAAAAATTAACAAATTTCAAGATTATTATAAAGTTATTATATTATCAACATTGTTGCTAAAACTAAGCAAACACAACAAATTAAAACACAATTATTTATGAACATTTTGGCAGAAACTTCGCTACTTTGCAACTCTTGTTATTAGATTTGATTTATTTTTGTGTTATATAGTACTTATAATTTAATTGATATTATATTATATCAATATTGTAAGTTTGTGATATTGTATTATATATCCACATATACATTTTTGTTGTGTAATTGATTATTTTTGTGTTTGTTGTTTTCTTTTTCTTTTGCTTCTAATTTTGCATAATTAGGGTTTTGAGCATATTTGGGCATTGAAGTAATACATTAATTGATATTTTTTGAGTTACCATGATGTTACGAGTGACACCCAACCTATAGGTGTATCCTCTTGCAAAAGGTGTGATTCAACTCGGTTGAAATGTCCTTGAATGTTTGTAGTAAAAGGAGGATTTAACCCACACATCCATTGAAATTGAAAACCCCTCCTTTTTACTCCTAAACAAACCCTTTGCTAGATTCTGTGGAAATTTTTCTTGGATCCAGCAACTTACTATGAAACCCTTCCTTTTAGATCTCAGCTCTATCCTAATTATGGGCATCTGCAAAGGAAATGCCCTCGCTTCACTAAGGCATCAGCTACAACTAATTCTTCTTCCAACTCTAGTCCTAAGAATGATAAAGGGAAGGCTCCTTTTGTTGTTGGGGTTGCAGACAAGGAGGGATTTACTCTAGTTAAGACACATAATAGGGGAAGAGGTCTTAAGAGAACCCTCAAGGATAGAGAAATTAATGGGGTCTTTAATCAGTTTGATGCTTTGGAGGACTTAGTTCATGAGGAGGGAATTCTAGTGGAGATACCTTTTGAGGTTGGGTCTTTGGGGGTAGCCTTGTCGGAGGAAAAAGAAAATGATACTGTAAATTTTCCTCTGGTGGGTGTGCAGGATGGTCAATTGGCTATGGAGTTATCCTCCTGGTTATTGATTGTTTTAGAATCAAATGAGGCTTTAGTTATGAAAGATGTGGGTGCTCTAGCTGATCCAACTCCTTCACAGGTGAAGGAGGCTTTGGATGTAGGTGTTACATTGTAAAATGTCCCCCTAGGACTTTTACCTCCTAAGTTTAGTTCCCAGGTCCTTTAGATTTAATCATGCATGTTCATTTTAACTCCCGATGCAAAATCCCTGGAAACCCATGTCAAATGGGGCTAAGGGGACATTGTTGAACTTGATTTTGCTTGAAAATGGGGCCTAGGGCTTGGGCACTCATGGCCTAGCCCTGCCTTATTTGGTTGGGACCTAAATTTTAAATGTCGGTTATGTGATCGTTAAAAGGTTTCGTTGCCGACATCGTAAGTTTGAATTATGAAATCTGTAGCGAGAATGCATATATAAGCATGTTTAGGGTTTCATTTGCAAACTAGAAGCTGATTATGAACTTTTGGTGAACTTATGATTTTAGAGAATTCAAATCATTCATTGTTGCAGAGCATACTTGTCTTGTTATTGTGTTTGTTATGCGGATTTGGCTTCATCTTCTCATGTGTTGAAGGATTTTCATCTACTTGCGAGCTACACCTCTGAGGTTATATCTATTTGTGTTAAATCAATCATTTATTAGTTTGTTTTTTCATCTATCTCGTAGGGATACACAATCTTTATGCCATTCTGGGGCTTGACTGAGGCAAGCTCCTAAACACCACAACCCCCAACCCATTCTTATGATTGCAGCTAACAAGTGTCATATTTTTTGGAGTGGAGTTGCAAGAGGCTGTGACAGAGTGTGGAGATTCTGTATCAGAAGGAAAAAGTAATGCCTGGGCTTAGGCACCTGCCCTGAAGCCCTCCAGATTTGCAGACCTAAAAACCTCTGCGACAGTGATGAAGAGTAGCGAACATTTTCTAAAAATCCTTGAAGAAGTCGCCACCTTGGGCTTGGGCACCTACTCTTTAGACCACGACTTTTCCAAATCTTGAATATCAAAACCTAATATGTATCTACTCTGAATATTACATCTCTATGTGCAAGCATTTGTTGGGATTCATCTGTTTATTTATGATTTTACATAATTAGGGTTTTAAGCATAATCGAGCATTAAATTAATACATTAATCAACAATTTCTTAATTTCCCAATCATTACAAGTGACAACCAACCTGTAGGTGAATCCTCTTGCGAAATTTGTGATTCAACTTAGTTAAATGTCCTTGAATGTTAGTGGTGAAAGGAGGATATAATGAAACAATCAATCAATCCCATCTTCTCTCTTTTCTTACTAAACATTTTGGTGAACCTGTGTTTTCTAAGCATTGCATCTTGTTGACTATTATACATTAGACTTGCATTCATACATATTGTTTTACATCATTTTACATCTATAGATCTTGAAAATTATTGAAAAAAAATTTCATTCTAAGGCACGCATTAGGTCATAATTTACATTAATTTCATTACATTTCATCAAATCTCTAATTTTTACATCAAATATGATATAAATTACATAAATTCATAATATTACAATCTTTGCATTGCATTTTCATGTTAAAATTGCCAGGGTTTGATTGAAATTTTGTATTTTTCTCATAACCTAGTGATTTCAAAAACTAGGGTTTGTACCTAAAATCTTGTTTCAAATTTTACTACTCATATTAGGCACTCATTCAAATCTAATTTTGTTTGTAGTGTTGCATTCTTGTGTGTTTTTGCATTCATATTTCAAAAATTTGCACTTACATTTAGCTAATTTCAACAAAATCTAGCATTTTCACTCAATCATCCTTAAAATTACACTTGCATTGAGCATTGCAGGACTTTAAAATCATTTTCAGATCTGAGCTGAGTTTTTTTGCATAAGCCTCCTCTTAATAATAGTGTAGGAAATTGTTCTTCTACCTTATCTTCCTTATAGGATTTATGGGTCTAATAAATTCAATTTCCCATTTGTGAAAAGGTGTTTGTACTAATATAGGAAATGGTGGTATATCATATAATGTGGTGGGACTTCCTATCCTATAAGACACATCACCCATCCTCACATATTAACTTGTCATCCTTGAACAATGTGGGCCGCCATAATCCTGCCAACATCACTTTATTGTTGTTCGCTCATTGGAGTTATGCCCTTCTAATATCCCCTCACGGGCATATCTAAAGATGTTTTCCCATTCATGTTGAAGCACTACTCTCCTTATAATATCACCTCTTCCTATAATATGTAATTCTCCTTCAATTAAGATGTATGATAGTGACCACTGCAATAGTTTATTCCTTTAATTTTTGGAGATGATCTCTAGGAATTGGCCTATGGATAGTAATTGTGCTACTTCAGTGAGCTCCTCTAGTACTACATTTACTCTAAATAAATTTAAGCTACTCAATTCATCATCAAACTCCTAAAAAAGTAACACCATCTACAAATTTTACCTGTATCACTAGCGTATTCATCAAGTATTTTAATTGCTTGTGGTTGGTAAAGAAATTTTTTAGTGCATAAACCTTTGTTAGAGCCTTTGTTGTTGCATAATTCATTAAGAAACACTAGAGTTGGAGCCTTTGTTATCTAATTTTTAAGTGTATCAAATTCCTCCTAGAGTTGTTCTATCCATTGAAATGTTTTATAGTTTTCTGACTATTCAAGAGGTGGTAGATTCAAAATTATTTCTACCTTCAATGGGTCTACCATCAAGCCTTGCCTACATATAATGTGACCATGAAATGTTCCAAATGGTATCACAAATAAACATTTCTTAAGATTGGATGAGATTTAAAAGCTTTTGTATCTTTCTAGCATCGTGTGGAGTACTTGTACGTGATCTTTAATCAGTCTGTACTAAATACTACAAGTGCATTTTTCAAGCCAAATGGCATCACCTTGTACATAAAAGACCTCCATTTGGTTACAAATGTTGTTTTAGGTTGATCTTCTTCTTGAAGCCATTGGTGAACGATTAGAGCTCCCTACTAGCTATAAAACTAAGACTTCCTCTGTGAACAAACTACGGAAGGGATCATGGATGCAAGCCTTATTTAAATCCCTAAAGTCAATGCAAATCCTCATCTCACTTTTTTTTTATATTGCACAACCATAGGGCCAATCCATTAGCATCTCCTATCGACTTGATTATATCAGTTGCCAACATATCATCCAAGTTTGCTTTGACTCTTGTCTTCATGTTAGGGTTTAATATATATGTTCTTTTCCTCTTTGGTTTTGTACGTTCTTTTAATTGAATTTTCATCATTCTAGATCCGTCCTTAATGCCTCTACAATTAGTAAATGCGTGGGGAAATATTTCTTCATATTTCTATCAATATTTCCAAAATTTGCATGACTTGTCTCTCTTCAATTGCTACCTTGAGTATTTTCACATACTGAAGGAAAAACAAGATTGCATTCACAGAGGCTTGAAGGATAGCAAAGGTACTTAAGGTTAAACTTTCTCTTGATGCCAAGGTTGATGATTCTATTTATTATGAGGATGTTTGATGCGGAAGATTTAGTTGAAATCTCTCCTCTTGCTAAGTTCGATAAATGTAATAAGTGCAAATGTGATCATGGGGATTCAATAGGCCCTGTGTAATTTTCCCTACCACTTTGTTGTTTTCAATATTGGATGATGCTCTTGTGATTTCTATGATGGTAGGGTCATCATCGAATGGTTGAAAATCCACCAGTAGTGTGATATGTTGTCCAAGGGATCTCTTGAGGTGAGACACGTGGGCAAAATTATGAATCCTACTGTATTCCGGTAATTCCAGTTCTCAGATGCAACTTCACCAACTCTCCTCAAGATCTTGTAAGGGAAATCAAAGCGTTGTTTGAGATTTTAAATTCCACTAATTTTGATGGGGGTTTTCCTATAAGGTTTACAATCTTAGAGGAAGGTCATATCTCCCACTTTAAATGACCTCTGTATGCGGTTTTGATTTATATATATTTTTTGTTGATTCTGAGATTGTTGGAGGTGTTCTTTGAGTGATCTCAATATGTCATAATTATACTTCACTAAGTCACTATCTATTGACACCGGGATATCTATGAATATTGAATAAGTAAAGGTTAATGCATCATAACCATAAAATACAATGGATAGAGACATAGCGATGGACATGTGGTGGGTAGTGTTGTATCATAGTTTCTCAAGTAGCCTTCAACCTAATTATTCACTATTTCTACTTGTCCATCTATTTGTGGATGTTAGCTTGTGGAAAGAATGAGTTTTATCCGGGCCAAATAAAATAATTCTTACAAAAAGGATCTAAACAATCTACTATCTTTATCACTAATTATATTTTTATGTAATCCATTGGCCTAAACACTTCTGTGAATAAGAAATCTACCACCTAATGTGCTTTGAAATATGAAGGAATGAAAAAGAAGTGTGCATACATAGTTAGCCCCTCCATAAAGTGATTGAGAACATCCTTCTTTAGGCCCTTCCATGAAAACCTTTCCCTAATTTTCCTATAGGTCTTGTATAATCTTATGTGATTTTCTAACGATGCATCATGAAAAACCCTTAAAATCTTCTCCTTCATTCAGGATTCAAGAATTAGGAAGATTCTATTTGTATAGAGAATGAGATCATATGCTACTACAAATAAATCTTGTCTCACATCCCCATCTAAGAGATCAGTAGAAAATGTATTTTTAACTTATTCTGCCATAATAGAGATCTTCCAATTAGTAGAAATAGTACTAGAAATAGAGTAGGCTTCCTAGAAAGAGCATGAGCAAAGTTATGTTCTTTTTTTCCTTTCATGTACAATGTGGTTTAGGAAAGGGCCATGCTATGGGGTCTCAGGACAACTTTGAAATAGAATTGGAAGCATCTCAGAGTGGAGGGAGATTATGAGATCATTATTAATTATACGAAGAAGCAAAGTTACATCTCATGTATGTTGTATACTCTTCTTTTAGAGGCTAAGGAACTAGTGAAAAGATTTTAAGATATCTCTTTTTATCATATTAGAAGAGAAGAAAGGGGAACTCAATAGTAGATTTGGTAGCCAATCAAGGAGTAAATTAGAGGATAACCCATGGTAAGACCCATAAGACCTAGAAGGAAAAGTTTCCAAATAAGACCCTTGGACTTGTTAAGGAGTAAAAAGTGTCCACATGTCTTTTTACCTCCTTGTTTGGCTCCTAGGTCCCTTAATTGCATTATATCTTCAAAACATTTCTCCTGATGCAGAATTGCCCAACACCAAGATGGAATTTGAATGTGGGCCACTTGATTTAGCTTATCCTAGACATAAACAGGACTAAAGGACCTGGGTGGTACTGCCCAGGTCCCTCCCTTTAGGTTGGATCAAATTCAAATTGATTGGTGTGAGCCTTGGGCGTAATTTAATAAAAACCATCTGAAATAACATAAAATTAAATATTAAAATTAAATATATATATATATTCTATACATTTAGTTCTCCTCAATTTTTTTCCAGCTTCTTATGTTAAATTGAAGACCAAATTCCTTGTATTAAACTCAATAAACTAACATTGGGGGTGATTTTGTTGAAAAATTATTGCTCAAACCAAGAGCTGATGTTAAAGAGTTATGCCTAGTATGTAATATAAGGAACCCTAAAGTCAATAATATCATACAGACGAACACTCATTTTCATTTTTTATTTATGCCTGCAAAAATATCATACATGACGTCCCTCCATTGATGCATTAAATACTGCTCCTTCAATGCGTTGCTCTTTATTTTCTTGACTTTTGTATTCATTTTTTTATCCTTTTTTTTTGCACTCTTATTATTTTTTATTGCTTCTTGTAGAGTAACGATCTTCTTGATATTTTTGTCCAAGAAAGATAAGGGGCTGAGCACCACCAAGGGTTTTCAATGTTTAGTTAGACTTCCCTTTTGCTCAAAAGGAATGGGGAAGGTCTACATGCAAGCTTCTATTAGGTATTTTAGGTTTGAGTACTTACTTTTTTAAAACTCAACATTTTGGTTCACTAAGACTAGGTATAAAGCTAACAGCTTGGCTTCAATTTAAACTTATTGGTAAATTTCAAGAGGAATGATTGGCGATAAAGATGATCATAAAGAATCTTAAAGGGTCAACCTATATCTAAGCAACCTTAGACTCCTTAGATAAAAATCAAAAAGAGCATGTCACTCACTAATGCATGGTGGAACAAAATGAAGAATGCAAATTTTGTTTTTTCTTTATTCAAATTTTGTACTTTTTTATAGATTTTTTGGATTTTGACATTTTATGATTTTATGGAGTTTCTAAATACTTAAGTCTTCACCTTCCATTGTGCATAAGAGGTAAGCATCATTTTTTACATCTTCCTTAACTGCGTGTGGACTTATATAATTTGGTCTAAACTTCACTTGGAAGTATTTGCAAGGACACACAAAGACTTGGTATAAAAATGTCTTTGAACTCAGTGAGAAGTTTTGTGCACTCATATATTTCATTGTTTGATAATTTGCCCCTAGCCTTGTCATTTTTTGTTCTTGTAAAGTTTCATCAGTTTTGAAATTTTGTGGGACAATTTGAATTGATGATGACATTTAATCATCTTCTATTCACATTTTCCATATGTGGAGTTGGTCATATTGCCACACGATTCTCTTTACCTGCATGTGGACTTTACTATTCCATGGATTTCATATTTCACCAACCATATGTATGCCTTGGCTATGGCGACCACCAAGGGTTGCACATCGGCACCCCACCTAGTAGGCACCAAGTTGAAGTAAACAAAGTGAGGCAAAGTTGTGGAAGTTTGGATGCTTAATAATCGTATACCAATGCATCAAGAGATTTGTCCATGTCACCAATATTATATTTCTTATCTTTATTTCCATTTCTTAACACAAACTAACTTCGTGTTGTCATAAATATATATCTTTCAAATAAGAGCAAGCATGCCTTTATGATATAATTCCAATAATTTTTTATTCTAATGTGTAGGAACAAAAAGAAAACAAGAAAAAAACTCATTGGAGGCTCATTTGGCAGAAGCAAAGGAAATTGGGGATCACATTCCAAATAAAATTTAAGTTGTTACAAAACATGTTTTTAATTGATTATAAACAAATATGTAAAACAAGCATTTCATATGCATTTCAAAACTATATTTCAAAATTTTAAATTAAATAGCACTTTGGGACATTTGTTTCTTACAATTATTAAAATAATATAACAAATAAAAGTAATACTATAAAAATAATATTCTATACACCAAAAAAATTAAAAAATTAATGCGTGTATTTTAAATATTACTTTATAAAATAAAAATAATGTATCTTCTATGCACAAATTGAATTATACTATGTAACATTGTAATTGCATATAATATTCTATTGGCCTAACCCTTGCACCTTCAATTGGTTGAGTCAAACAATTTTCTTATGACAATTATCCATTCAAAGGTGCCCTTAAAATACTATGACATATCTTAGTATAAGTAAAATTATATATAAACCAAATATAAAATTTGACAGTTTGTCCAAAATCTCTCCTTTGATGTGATACATCTTTTTAAAATGTTGATTGTAATTTATAGAAAAAATGCCTTAATAGAACCATACAACCATCAAATTTAAGCCTTGGGCCTAACAATTGCACCTCCTTTGGTTGCAAGTGCTAGTAATACTATTATTGATATATGGTTAGGACTAAGAAGTAGGATTTCATGTACTCTATCATTTCTTTTTTAAGGGATTACTCCAACTGTGGTGAGTTTCTATTTTAATATTGGGAAAAATCTAATTTGAGAGTGCTTCTGGATTCAACTATGTATGTCTTTGTTTCAACGTTTTGAATCATACTCAATGATCTGTCATCAGGAAGAGGAGAGTTGAAGATTAGATGGTAGAATTGAGCTTTATAAAGCAGTTAGAGTAAGAAATGAATGAAAAATGAAGGGCATGAGGTGAGGAGAGAAAAATAAAAATAAAACAAAAAACAAGAGAGGAGAAAGATACAAGAAAATTAGTGATAAAAACAGGGCATTGGAGCAACCATACAAACACACAAACCAACAAAAGCTAAAATTTTAAAATTACTAATACTAATACAAGTACAAATATATAAATACATACAGAAGCACATGTAAATGCATATAAGAAAATATTTAATTTAAACCTATAAATACATATATCCCCACACCCTAAGTATAATATACTATATTAAAAAGACAAATAAATGGAAAAAATACAAACAACTAAATAAAACAAACCTTTAGTAGGCATGAGTTTTCCACAATCCATGAATTAAGTATAGAGAGTGCTTCTGGATTAAACTGTGTATGCTTTTGCAAAACAAACCTTTGTAAAACAATTAAAGTCAAGACCTAAATATACATAAAATAATAAGGGATGAGGAAAAAAGGCGCAAACACATTTATATACATGAACAACCAAATGTATAAAATTTGCAAACAAGTGAAAGAAGCAAACAAGAAAACAAAAAGATAAGACCCCTATCTAGTGCATTAGGCAAAACCAAACCTATAAAAAGGAGAACGCCACGACTAAAAATGAAAGTTTTAATCCGGCATAAACAAAAAATGCCCACACACATATTAACCTAGACATAACAACAAAAATAAATCAGATGATATATAATACAAATAGAAAAAAAAACAAATACACAACAAAAATGTATGTAGATATATGATAAAATATTAATTATATTATATGTATAAATATATTGTATAGAAAACCAAAACAAATAAAAATATACAAGTGTAGGTATATATATATAAATTTATGTATGAAGTGTATACAAATACCTATACCTATATATAAATGTAAGTAACGGTGTGTATATATATATGTGTGGAGGTTAGGGTTAGGTTTTGTGCGTGATGAGCGAGTGAAGAAGAGGAAGGAGGTGAGGGTGGCAAAGGGAAGGTTAGGGTTAGGTTTTGATGGCAGAGGGAAAAGCTATCGTTGCAAGCTTGACGTTATACCTATTGCAGGGCCAAACATTTTTACAAGCAGCGGAGTGCGGTGGATATGTCAGTGTTTCGAAAGTGTTACGCCATCATCTGCAACAAACGGAATGGCCGCGAATGTCGTAGCAGAAATGGAGGCTGCAGATCGATGGCGTTACGCTTTTGAAACAGGACATATCCACGGCCCCACGCTGCTCCTATTCCTTCGTTGCCCTTTAATGAGAGCAATGCCTTCAACAAATGACCTTCACGCTCATGCGGTGGAATATGTCTCAATCTCAAATTGATGCGTCCAACACTTCAATCTTGTTAAATCAGGTTTTGTTTTGTCAGAAAATTTGCTTAAATTTCTATATTTTAAGACTAGCTGAAAATGTGGTCACTTGAACTTAATTTTCTGACCCTCCATGGAAGGTATGTTGGAGAGGTGGGTTCTTTGCCTTTTTTCGTTTTTGTATATGCATCACACACCCACATTACAACAATGTTCCTATCTAGTATGTTTTACTGTGACTGAATCAGATTTTCAGTTGTTAATATTGATAGCCAACTTGGATGAACCTCTGGAGATCCCTGTGTTGTATGATTGGGTTATGTTGTTGGTCTCTATCACAGGTGATATTTGGATCATGAAAGGTGAAGGTATTCAATTTAGACTCCAATGCATGCAACATGTATTAACACAGTGCTTGTTTTGTATGTAGTCTAGGACTGCAGGAATTTTGGTGGACTTCTTAGAGCCATTTTCTGTATATGACAATGTCAGATGGGTGTTATTATCACCCACATTTTATAAATAGCCAATTACGTAATTGTAACTGTTAAAGTTTTAATCATCTAGCACATTTCTACAAAGGTTCAAAAATTTATCCTGGCAAATATTGGTATCATATCAAACATTGTAGTTCTGTCTACTGTTTGCTTTGCAGCTGTGTTTGTGTTTTCTTTTGTTTGTTTTCTGAGACAATGGTTGACACAGTTAGTGGGTTTGTGTTTGAGCCCTAAGTTGGTTGGATCCCTTGCTGGAGAATTTAGCCTCAACCTTTGGACTTGGGTGTCATTATAAGCACGCGTTAGCATTTGAGCCCTAAGCCTACATATTCAAAATATTAAGTAGATGGCATACCACTCTACGTTCAATTCAGTTCATAAAGAATCTCAACCTACAACTTCAATATGGGTTCTGGCCACGGGAAAGTTTAGGGGCTCTTCATCCCTAAATAGGGATTGTTTTGGTAATCTTTGTCCCAAATCAATAGTCCAATCAGTAAACATTATGTATAAACTTCCTCTAGATTTAAAATTTTAGTAAAAGTTCTTAGCCAATTTGTTGCAAGTTTGCATGGATTCATTGGAATTTTTTAATCATTGTTATCTTATCTATGTAATATATGTTTTGATGATTTTCCAACTAATGAAAATTATGTCTAATATGGGATTTTATATAATCCTCTTTGGATTTAATCCAATTGTAAATTGTACACAATATTTAGGAACCAGTTACCTTTACAATTGCTTACAATTGTTTCCTTTTGACATTGCTGGTGATTCATCTCACTTGAGTTGCCTTTGTTGACTAGCATAACATTTTTTTGTGTGTGTATTTTGATATAGAAATTTTTGTGGGTATGATAGGTTAGGTTGGAACAAAATAATGTATGGTGCTAAGCATTTTATCTATTTGCAAGAACTAAAGTGTCTTATCTGAAAATATTCAACATTGTGGTTTGTGCATTTGGATGGATAATCTAGATACTATCTTAGACCTATGTAAATATAGGTCTAAAATGGTAGAAAGGAGAGAAAAAGTCTCCTCGTAAGATTTTGAAGCAATAAAATGTAAAAACTAAGTTCTGTGACAACATCAAGACAATGGTTGCTTCATTTCACTTCACTTCACAGGCTCTTTCATTCCTCGTCTATCCAAATTGCCAAGGCTGACATATTTCTTTAGTTTTGGTGAAGTAAGATTTCTTTATGCTTTTGGATTGGATTTTGAAGAGTTAGTATCTATCACTACTTTATTAGATCAACTTGGTGACACGAGGTACACATGTTGACCTTTTGATCTTGTGCATGTTGTAGCATAGAAAATACCCTATAATTTACAAGTGTATCTTTTTATTGAACCTTTTCTTGTTTGTAATTTGTAAGATTTTCATTTGGTGAATAAAATGAAAGCCAATGATACCATTCATTATTTCTCATATTTTTAGACTTCAAATCATAAATTATTAGTAGAAACCCAAATTCATGGAAATGCAATCAAGACTTCAATGAAACCATAGCCAACCCCCACTCAATCACACCCTCCTAGGCCTCTAGAAACCATTTCCCCAAATGACACAAACACTTGACAGCATTAAAACACAATGGTCACACATCACATTCACTTTCCAATGCACATCATAAACCAAGATCTCACAAATGCAACATATGGTCTGATGCACTAATAATGGGTCTTAAAGAATGCAACATTAATTCCAATCATGGTCAATCATCCAACAAACATAAAGTGAATCTATCTCAACAATGCAGAACAATATTATTCTAACTACTAGTAGCAATTACTAATATGATCAAATGATATAAGTGTCCATGAGTATCAATATTTTAACTAATAATTCTCAAGACTTATTTTAATTTCATTTAATTAAAATAATTGCGAACAACATGCAAATGAATACAAATTAAACACAACAATTATTTACACTATTTACACTTATGTAGATTTCATTTATAATCTAAACAATTTTATAAATACTATTAAATATAACTCTATAAGCAAGGCTAAAAGCCTATAATATTAGAATGCTATAAATATCTTACACTAGTTAGAATCACAAGATACAAAACCTGAAGCTACAATGAAAGAACCTTGTTCTAAGTTTAGCTTGAGAGGAAAGAAATATAGAAAAACAAAACATTCCTATAGATCTAATATCTTCATCAAATCTACCACACTTTTAACCACATGAATATGACAGGATCAGCACAAAATGAATTTGTTGAGAAGGCTTTAGAAGCTACCAACAATGCAAAATGTGAAAGCATAGACAGGGCACATAGACTGATTGGTAGAATGCCTCAAAGAGAGTCATGTGATGGAAAGCAATGATCATAGGATATGCACAAAATGAATTTGTTGAAAAATCTCAAAAGAACCTAGTTTGAAAATATAGAGTTATTGGTTGCGCAACTAATTGTTTTAACAGAGACGAAATGGGTGAGAGGTAGACAGTCACAAAATATTCATATCTCAAAAATGACAAACTGGGTATGACTAATTTTCGGATATGATTTAGATATTCAGGTCATGCACCATATATAAAACAATTAGAAAAACTCAGTTCTTAAAATAAAGTTACGGCTAACGCAACAGATTGCTAAAACAGAGACGAAATGGGTGAGAGGTAGACAGTCACAAAATATTCATATCTAAAAAATGAGAAACTGGGTATCACTAATTTTTTGATACGATTTAGGTATTCAAGTTGTACACCATATTTAAAACAATTAGAGAAACCCAGTTTGTAAAAATAAATTCATGGCTAACACAGTAGACTACTAAAACAGAGACGAAATGGGTGATAGGTAGACAGTCAAAAAATATTCATATCTCAAAAATGAAAAACTGGGTATGGCTGATCTTCGGATATGATTTAGATACCCAGGTCGTACAGCATATATCAAAAGATTAAAGAAACCCAGTTTGCAAAAATAAGGTTAGGGCTAACGCAATAGACTGGGTTCAGAAAATGTAGAAGAAAATTCACATAATATTTCACTAAATCTAATGCAACAATAAATCAGTTTCATATCTCAGTCCATACTTGGAATATTGCTTCAATCACATCTTCACAAATTTCCTAGCTCGCATCCATTTTTCCCCAAGTCTGTTCTTCTGGAAACTATGGTTTATGGTGCCAAAAGAAAAATGAAAACTTCCTAAGAGAGAGAGAGATCCCCAAAACATAAAACATATCCTCCATTTGAAATGCACGCTCCTCCTCAAATTATGTCTTGAGATTTCAAAAATAAAGTTGAGCATGCATAACCACCCCCATAATTTCTTCTAGAAGATTCTCTTTTTTTTACTTTCTTACAATTTGCTATTTTTAACCAAACAATAATATTATTGTTTGTTGTAATGGGACCTTATGTCATCTCCGTTCAACGGTTTCCATTGGGATTAAGGCACGCTCAGACCTGTCAATTCAAGTGGAGTTGATCCCTCATACCTGCAACCTACAGCAACCAAAAAATGGTCGAACATATAGATGTATATATAATCATACAATCAAACACACCGTGAAAGGAAATCGCAGCATAGCAGGGTACTCACGCATGAGTAATGCGACACTGTTCCTCTCACAAACACACGTCAAACAAGTAACCACATCATGCATAATAATTAGTATCTAATTGACTAGATAAGAAACATCATCAGATAATCATGTGATGCACATAATAAGATTGATCAACATAATCAATTAAGTCCATAAAGTTGTCATAACATATTCATAACTTAAGTAAATATCAGTGTTGCAACAAAGATTATCAATAAAACATACTAACTGTCATATGAAACAATAGGAAGATAATCAGGAATGTCACCAACATGAATGTAGTATCTACCAACATCATATAACATACAACATCAACTGTCTGACATACCCTAAATATTCCTATTATTTTACCTTCACTTTCATGCTCCTTAGCCAAACCACCTGCACATCCAAGGTGAGAATGGAGGGGCACTACACCCACCTTAAAGTGATCGCTCCTGCTTTCCGGTAGTAATCACATTTAAGGTAAGGTTGAAAACACATGAGGGAACAAGAGCTTTCGCAAAGCCCATGCCCCAAAGTGAGACATGCTTACAATTGCCGAATTATTCCCAACAATCACAATAGAAACACATCAATATCATTTGTTAAGAACCATTAATCAACAATATGCATGTATACGAATGATCACGGAGATCAAAACAAACTTCGGTTAGAGAATCTAAGCTAAAATAACAACCAAATCAATATAGAAATAAGGCAACATGTCTTTCAAACAAACTAAGGCTATACTTACGAATTCGGAACTGAGTATAGCCGTGAGGTTATACTTTAGTTATCTCATAACCAAGTGTAACTACAAGGTGAGACAAAAGCATTCCAAAGTGCATAGCAACATATTTAGAGTATTGCAAAGGTTTGTTACAACAATTTCACAACACAATACATGATCACATCATGACACAAAGTGATTCTACTAGTCAAACGTCAATAAAAAATTATCCCTCTCTTCATATATGGACTAGGTCCATTTTCTTGTTTTCTTGTTTTAGGGATGCATGATCCTTATCAGAAGTGTATATTTGTTGTCATCATCCGTTGACTAATAGAGCCACAAATACAACAGAAGAATGAAATCATGAAAAATGAGAGAGGAGACAAAAGTGACATAGGAACACAACGTGGAAGGATACCCCCAAATCACCCTCCACAACATTATGCCCCCAAGGCACCACAAACAACAATTGCAACAAGAGAAGTGTACAAGAATAGAGAAACAAATAGAAGGAATGTCACAGCGTACGTTGTCCCCTTGTATCCTTCACCTTACAAGAGTATCAAGGGTTATCCAAGGAGACCTAAACAAACATTTAACACCACACATGAGAACACAACACAACAACATACATATACCTAAGAGGAGGCCAAACTTGCGAGCATCTTGGAGAGTTGCTCCATCAAATGTGGTGGAATGGGTGAGAAATTCATACCTGCAGTCGCATGGTGCTTGATTCACAAGATTTTGTATGTTTGAAATCTTTTGATGCCTGTGGGGAGGTGAATCATTACCTTTTTCAATAGACTTTGATGACTCGTGCATTGTTCTTTTTCTTTCTTTGTTTAAGCATTCTCCTACATGGATAACTTTTTCAGGGTTATCCTTCTCCATCAAGATGTCAACAATCTTTTTATTAAGTAAAGTACTGCGGTCGAGGAGATTAGAGGAGGATGATGATTTCGTGGGATCTTTGTTAGATGCCAAGGTATCATTTGATGAATAAGTGTTTCTCTCAAAATATGCTTCTACATTTAAACAATAGGAAAAACCACGATTGTAATGATAACGGGGCCAATTGTCATAAGCTCCCATGAATTTGGCTAATGTTTCATATGTTGAAAAAGTATCTAATGGGACATTTCCTAGTGGACAGTCTATGTCTATCATCTCAGGATATATTGAATTGATTGTTGGACTTGTTGACATTGTGTTAACATTAAGAGTAGGATGATGGTAAGCTTTGGTAGGCTTCAAAGGATAGTATCCAATACTAGCTGAAGAGCTATGTGTAAAAACTTCTAAGGGTACTTTGATTCCTTGTTGTTTTATGCCACAACCATTACCTACGTAGTTACAATTTTTGTAAAGGATTTGAAATCCATGACCATAGAGAGACACCATCTCTTTATAAGAAGACGAGGCCTCATATGTCTCATATTTTGTAGTGTAAATAAGAGTATTGTCTTTATTTGTTACTAAAGAGACTTTAGGTTCCTTAGTATTTCCAAAGATTTTTTGGATGAGATCGAGGCAACTTTTGATGTTTTAGGGTTAGCAAGTTTATATTACCCCATAAAGCCATGAGTAAAATCTAATGAACCCCAATCGTCACCAAGAAGTGCATTCGATGGTGATTTAGAATCTTGCACAACATTATCTATGGCAAGATGTATTTATGAATCAACTTTTAAGTTATCGAGAGGTTTCTAAATGATAGCTTATTTTTGCACCTCAGCTTGTAAACAACTTTCCAGATTCGGGTCCACTTCAATGGTTTGAAGTTTATTTGTACAAATAAACTTTATTGATCAATGAAGGGTAGACGAAACTACCCCCATGGCATGAATCCATAGTCTACCAAGAATGATATTATATGAAAGCGCACTCGGCATGACATGGATAAGGGTAGATAATGTCATAGATCTAGCCTTTACGATTAAAGTTATGGTACCTAGTGATTGTCTACCAATGTTATCAAAGCCACGAATGTTAAGTTTATCTAATTTTATTAAAGATGTGTGAATCTTGATTTTATTTAGCAAATCAATGCCACAAACATTGAGACCCGATCCATTGTCAATCATAGTTCACTTTATCAACTTTTTATTTATTATGACAAGATTACAAGAGGGTCATATTGGTTTTGAACTTCAATTGATGGTAATTCGTGTTGTTGAAACAAAATATCTATTTTTGTTGCATGCATATAGTCTAACAGAGTTGCTACATCATTTGGCTTAACAACAGGTGGTACAATCACCTTTTGTAAAGCTTCTTGGAGCATTATGTGGTATGAAAGAGATGTTTGTATGAGTTCCCATAGAGAGATCTTAGCGGAGGTAGCACAAAGCTGCTTAACAAGGTCATAATCTCGACCAACATTATGAGTAAGACAAGGTGGTTGAGGAAGCATAGGTTGAGAAGTTGGTAAAGTGATCGAAATGTTTGAGTGTTGTTTACTTTGTTTATTATTTCATGTATTGTATGTGTGAGCAACTACATTGTAGTTGGGTTGTTGTGACACATTTTGATACACTTTGATTTTGACTTGTTATATGCTTAGCATAGTTATAAATGTAACGAAGAGGTCGAGAAGAATTCAGAAGATCTCTTATAGTGAGCACCGGTTTCATTTTTTCTTGAGGCACATGCGAGAATGCAGGTGGACAACTATTTTCGGTTTCACAGGGTGTTCTTGAGATCTTGGAACATAAATTGTTTTTACTAATCTTTGAAGGAACGATGGTTTTGGAGTCGCAGTGGAATGTTCCATAGAGATAAATTCATAAAGGGCTTCATCTAGCATATCAGAATCGTCACTACTAAATGACTCATCATATGCATGAAAGTTTTGTAAAAAGAGATCAAACATTGTGACATATTCTACTTTATCCAAGGCTTGAAATTCACAATGTCCAATTGTAAAAAGTATGAATTTTGGAATCAAGGATGTGAAATGATGCAAGATTACTATGAAAAATCAAATTTCATGAATGTTTGATGCAACTAATGCATGAGAATTTTTAAAAACCTAATGCCAAATTTTACCAAAATGCAAGCTTTTTGAAGGCCTAAATATGCACCTTTTCCAAAATTATGCAAGATTTTCAAATGAATATTGATAAATATGTAATAAATCAATGCAAGATCTTATTTGAATAGTCAATAAGATGTAAATGCTTGAAGCTACTTGTTCACAAAAATGTTTAGTATGAAAAAGGATAATGACAATAACTAGAATATGAACTAGATCAAACTCTTTTCAATATAACATTCAAGGAAAAGGTTGAGCCAAATCACTACCAAATGAAGGAGAACTTAGCTACTGACCTTGAACTCCTATATATTATGGATAAGATTTAACTTAGTCTTTTTCTCAAAACCCTAGGATAACAATGCATTAAAACCCTATTTTTACAAAGATTTGCTTATAATGGAGAATATACGACAGAAACCCAGAAACTGATTGCACAGGGATAATCAGGGGAATGATAAAACCTATCTCCAAAAAGAAGAGGTATCAGAGGACCTCGATGGTACCACCCATGTCTTGACCGAAGGAATTAGCCGAAGGTGCAAATTGGAAAGTTGCTTTGAATGTTGTCTTGATGCCAGATCCAAACCTAGAAAAGGTAGAAGGACAAAGGTGGTTCCAACCACTTCCTTGATGAGGGAATATCCTGAAACTGTCTTCAAATCCTGAAACCTTGATCTGTATTTAGTCTTCCTATAGCTCTATATTTTCTAAATCTCACTCCTGTAACCTGCACATAAGAAGATAAAAGAGGGTTTGGGGGTTATGGTGTTTAGGGGCTTGCCTCGGTCAAATCCCAGAATAGCATTCAAGCTTCCCAACACCATTTGATTAATAGAGAGTGCTTACCCTCATGGGGCATAGGATGAAAACAATGATAATGTGATGATTGAAATGATGAGAAACAAACAATGATATCACCTATGTGATGCGCCCTTAGAATGATGAAGATCCTTCAACTCCTAAGGAAGGATAGATGATAGCTTCATATCTGCAACAACACACAAATATGCTCTATAATCACAATGACTGCTCTTGATGCTCTTTACTTCAAATTTTCAAGTTAGCTATCTCCATCTAGGTTAATAATGAACTCAAAAACACACTTATATATGCTCTCCCCCTTACAATTGACAATTCAAACCAAAAGAGGCAACAAGGAGAAACCTCTAGAGAGGTGTAAGGCCGACATACATGTGAATTTGATCCAACCTAAAGGGAGGGACCTGGGCAGTACCACCTTGGTCCTTCAGCCCTGTTTATGTCTAGGATAAGCAAAATCAAGTGGTCCAGATTCAAATTCCATCTTGATGTTGGGCAATTCTGCGTCGGGAGAAAGGTTTTGAATATATAATGCAATTAAGGGACCTAGGAGCCAACAAGGAGGTAAAAAGACATGTGGGCACTTTTTACTCCCTAACAAGTCCAAGGGTCTTATTTGGAAACTTTTCATTCTAGGTCTTATGGGTCTTACCATGGGTTATCCTCTAATTTACTCCTTGATTGGCTACCAAATCTACTAATAAGTTCCCCTTTCTTTTCTTCTAATATGATCAAAAGAGATATCTTAAAAAAATTTCACTAGTTCCTTAGCCTCTAAAAGAAGAGTATCCAACATACATGAGATGTAACTTTGCTTCTTCATATAATTAATAATGATCTCATAATCTCCCTCCACTCTAAGATGCTTCCAATTCTATTTCATAGTTGTCCTGAGGCCCCACAGCATGGCCCTTTCCTAAACCACATTGTACATGAAAGGAAAAAAGAATATAACTTTGCTCATGCTCTTTCTAGGAAGCCTACTCTATTTCTACTTCTACTAGTTCTACTGATTAGAAGATCTCTATTATGGCAGAATAAGTTAAAAATGCATTTTCTACTGATCTCTTAGATGGGGATGTGAGACAAGATTGATTTGTAGTAGCATATGGTCTCATTATCTATAAAAATAGAATCTTCCTAGTTCTTGAATCCTAAATGAAGGAGAAGATTTTAAGGGGTTTTCATGATGCATCGTTAGAAAAACACATAAGATTATACAAGATCTATAGGAAAATTAGGGAAAGGTTTTCATGGAAGGGCCTAAAGAAGGATGTTCTCAATCACTTTATGGAGGGGCTAACTATGTATGCACAATTCTTTTTCATTCCTTCATATTTCAAAGCAAATTGGGTGGTAGATTTCTTATTCAGAGATGTTTAGGCCAATGGATTACATAAAAATATCGTTAGTGGTAAAGATAGTAGATTTTTTAGATCCTTTTTGTAAGAATTATTTTATTTGGCCGGGATAAAACTCACTCTTTCCACAAGCTATCATCGACAAATAGATGGACAAGTAGAAATAGTGAATAACTAGGTTGAAGGCTACTTGAGAAACTATGATACAACACTACCCACCACATGTCCATCAGTATATCTCCATCCATTGTATTTTATGGTTATGATGCATTAAACTTCAATAATTCAATATTCATAGATATCCTGGTGTCAATAGATAGTGACTTAGTGAAGTATAATTATGACATATTGAGATCACTCAAAGAACACATCCAACAAGTTCAGATCAACAAAAAAATATATGCAAATCAAAACTGCATAGATAGGTCATTTAAAGTGGGAGATATGACCTTCCTCTAAGATTACAAACCTTATATGCAAACCCCCATCAAAATTAGTGGAATTGAAAATCTCAAACAACGCTTCGATTTCCCTTACAAGATCTTGAGAAGAGCTGGTGAAGTTGCATCTGAGTTGAGTTACTAGAATATAGTAGGATTCATAATTTTGTCCATGTGTCTCACCTCACGAGATCCCTTGGACAACATATCACACTACTGGTGGATTTTCCACCATTGGATGATGACCCTACCATCATAGAAATCACAAGAGCATCATCCAATATTGAAAAGAGAGTAAACAATAAGGTGGTAGGGAAAATCACACAGGCCCTATTGAATCCCCATGATCACATTTGCACTTATTACATTTATCGAACTTAGCAAGGGAGAGGGATTTCAACTAAATCTTCCACATCAAACATCCTCATAATAAATAGAATCATCAACCTTGGCATAAAGAGAAAGTTTGACCTTAAGTACCTTTGCTATCATTCAAGCCTCTATGCATGCAACTTGTTGTTCCTTCAGTATGTGAAAATACTCGAGGTAGCAATTGAAGAAAGACAAGTCATGCAAATTTTGGAAATATTGATAGAAATATGAAGAAATATTTCCCCACACATTTACTAATCTAGGATGATGAAAATTCAATTAAAAGAAGGTACAAAACCAAAGAGTAAAAGATAATATGTATTAAACCCTAACATGAAGACAAGAGTCAAAGCAAAGTTGGATGATATGTTGCAACTGATATAATCAAGTACATAGAAGATGCTAAATGGATTGGCCCTATGGTTGTGCAACATAAGAAAAAAGTGAGATGAGGATTTGCATTGACTTTAGGGAACTAAATAAGGCTTGTATCCATGATTCCATAGATTTCTTAGTCTTATGGATGTCATTAAAAGCTTTCATTTTATTTCATTTCAATTGAAGGGCTCCTTCACCTTTCCATACACATGTCCCCATGTTCTCTCCATTAGTTTCTCTATAACCATTGCTTTATTTTCTCTTATATTGTCCTTAGTAATATTTGGGCATTATACTCATGGGATCAACCCTGCAATTATAGACTTGGCCCTTTCATATTCAAATTTTGGCCAACTTCTACCTATTCAATTACACAATATTCAATTTGCTAATGTATGAATCCCAACATTTCAAAAAAAAAAAAAATATGAATCACCTAAGAAGGTTCAAAATTTAAAATACACATTGGGTTATGACTTGCACGTGTGACACCATTCAAAAATTGATTTATATTCACTCCTTTGAGCCACCAAGTCTAGGACCTAAGTGTGAGAATATTCACTATTTTTGTATCCTCATGCTTGGAGACATGTCAATAAATAAAAGTTGATTACATATAAATTCCCATTGTTTATAGCATAGACTGGAATTAGTTTTCAATTTAAAATATCATTAACACTTGTAAGGAGTGGGTTCATGTGCAAGTTGAAACACACACTGTGTATTTCAACCTACAATTTTCTTCATCAACATTCTACTATGTAAAGTATTTGTTCTTTTAATGTACAAATCCTAACATTTAAGAGAGAAAAATATGAATAACAACAATGATAAGGGTGAAAGCAAGAAGATGAGTATAGATTTCGTGGAAGTGTTCCGCATATGGAAAATTTTGGTTGGAACGAGAGCTCGAGCCTAAACGGGTGCCCATTTAGAAACGGGCACCCGTTATGAAATGGATGCTAGTAAATGGAATGGGTACGTACCCATTTGAAAACAGGTACTCATTTTTGAAAAGTATATATATTTTTTTAAAAATAGGCATGTGGCTTCATTTTAACAGCCATAGGCCGTGAAACAGTAGGAGAGGAGATACCAAGAATGGGTACCCACATCACCTGACCCCACCGCCTACCTCCAAAACCTCCTCACCTCCTCCAGGTCGGCTATGAGCTGTCCCAAGTTGGTTGCCCATAATTTTCTATTGTTTTTCATTGTTTTTTGTTTTGTTTTTGTTGCTTTTTATTATTTTTCACAATCTTAAATTATAAATGTTAAACCCTAAACTAAAAACACTAAACCCTAATTCATAAACCGTAAACCCTAATTCATAAACACTAAACCTTATTTCATAAACTACCTAGGTCTTATAGAACTTCTAGGGTTTCTTTTATATAAGCTTAACAATAAATCTTTAGCAATGATATTTCAAAATCATTTGAAATTTCTATATAGACCTCAAGAACTACTTATACACTATAGCCATGTTATTAGTCTTCATGGATTTCAATGTTCATGATGAGTCACATAGTCCTAAAACCATTTGTAAAACTCTTTTCATGAGGGCTTAGAACATACAAACACCTTCTATATATTAAATTTGATGGACACTTGTATAAGAACATAAAATTTAGACAATTGTCATAGGTTAGTCCTATGGGTTAAAGAGTCAGGGAGCTATGAGAATGCCCACATTCATATGACATAAGGTATAATAGAAACTTATCAAGTTTTAAGGATTGTCATACCCACCATTAAGAATGTCAAAGTTACCCTAGGAAAACAACTAACTCATATCACTTCATAACATTTTATCAAGTTTAAGTATTGTCATAACAACCACTAAGAATGTCAAATTTACCCTAGGAAAACAACTAACTCATGTCACTTGATAACCTAGAGGGTTGTTATCTAAGGTCAATTAAGATCACTTAACAAATGTCAAGACCCAAATCATCTAATAGGATTGTCATTAGGATGGGGAACAAAGAAGATAGTCATAACATGATAAGGTAGTTACCAAGGTCCTAACAAAGTTCATTGCACCATAATCTAAATCTTAACACTGCCTCAACATTTATATGACCTAGAAGGACTGTCACATCTAGCAAATCTAATCTCTTGTCCTTGCTATGGACTATTATGCATGATCATCCAAAGTGGTTGTCACTAGAAGAATAGGACCATAGGACTACCACAATAAGGATATAGTTGTGTTGCTCACAACAAGAGAGGACAATCATCCAAAACTAAGAAGAGAAGAAAATTAACAATTAAGAGACTATCATTAACGGTTGTCATGAGCATGTTAATGGACAATTAGTTTTCATATTAGTCATAACACTATCCTATTATTTACACAAAAGAAGATATAGCAATGAGAGGATAGTCATTGCAAAACCTATCTCAGTCCTAGAGTCAAGCACAGTCCCATCACACCACTAGATCTACCCCTTCCAAGGGACAAGCATTTCAACCATACAATCGAAAGAAAATGATATGTATCCTACAAACACAATCATTTGGTCATGTTGTAATCCCCTCTCCAAACTATGCAGGATCAGAATGGTGTTTGGATGAGCTCCACTTGGTGTCTGGTAGGTGAAATCAGCAGGTGAGACTACTCCTTAGACAGTGCAAGACGACTGAACGGATATCACCCATTCATTTTATTCCTTGCTTTTCTCACTCTTTCGCCATTTCTTCACATGCGTTGTTCTCCTTCCAGCTATTTTTTTGGTGGGTACTCTCCTGAGGTGCCAAAATGGCTAGAAATGTTGTCTCGTGCCATAAAAAAATCACGCTAGAAAATTTTCTAAACTCGTCGGTTGTTCTCACGCCGGGGAAAATACCGTGTCAGAAAAATAAATATAGGGAATGTAATTTTTTGGTATGTGTTTTGGAACACAAAAGAGAGTGATATATTTTGCAAAGCCCCATTAAGAATGTTTTGGGAATTTTGTACTGCAGTATTGTATTGGTACATTCTCCTTATTAAAAACTCCCTTAATATTATCACCTAAAATTTTGAATTTGGATTAGTTACTTTCCACCTACGTTAAATGTTATCAATAACTATGTAATAGAACTAATAGCATTTAAAATCATTTTAGACGTGCAAATGATGATTAATTATCACTTTTGCAATTAGAAGTGTTTATGTTGACACTAGAGTTTGCAACACTCATAGCCTTATAGCAACTAAAAAGGTTTCACAAAACAAAGAGAACTAGAGACAACTAAAATCATTATCATAAATAAAACATAAATTAAAATAAAATAAAAACATTAATATATCATCACCATGAATGGTCATGTCCTTTGTGAGAACTCCAATTCCTTTTGAGAGATGAGTATCACAATTCATTGAAGTCTTGATTGTATTTCCATGAATTTGGGTTTCTACTAATAATTTATGATTCGAAGTCTAAAAATATGAGAAATAATGAATTGTATCATTGGCTTTCATTTTATTCACCAAATGAAAATCTTACAAATTACAAACAAGAAAAGGTTCAATAAAAGATACACTTACAAATTATAGGGTATTTTCTATGCTACAGCACGCACAAAACCAAAAGGTCAACATGTATACCTCGTGTCACCAAGTTGATCTAATAAAGTAGTGATAGATACTAACTCTTCAAAATCCAATCCAAAAGCATAAAGAAATCTTGCTTCACCAAAACTAAAGAAATATGTCAGCCTTGGCAATTCAGATAAAGACAAGAGGAATGAAAGAGCCTCTAAAGTGAAGTGAAATGAAGCAACCATTGCCTTGAAGTTGTCATAGAACTTAGTTTTTACATTTTATTGCTTCACAATTTCCCGAGGAGACTTTTTCTCTCCTTTCTATCATTTTAGACCTATATTTACATGGGTCTAAGATAGTGCCTAGATTATCAATCCAAATGCACAAACCACAATGTTGAATATTTTCAGATAAGACACTCTAGTTCTTGCAAATAGATAAAATGCTTATCACCATACATTCTTGTGTTCGAACCTAACCTATTATACCTACAAAAATCTCTATATCAAAAAACACACACAAAAAAAATGTTATGCTAGTCAACAAAGGCAACTAAAGTGAGATGAATCACGAGCAATATCAAAGGGAAACAATTGTAAGCAATTGTAAAGGCGACTGGTTCCTAAATATTGAGTACAATTTACACTTGGATTGAATCCAAAGGGGATTATATAAAATCAAATATTAGACATAATTTTCATTAGTTGGAAAATCATCAAAACATGTATTACATAGATAATGTAACAATGATTAAAAAAAATCCAATCAATCCATGCGAGCTTCAACAAATTGGCTCAAAACTTTTAATGAAATTTTAAATTTAAAGGAAGTTTATACATAATGTTTACTGATTGGACTATTGATTTGGGACAAAGATTACCAAAACAATCCCTATTTAGCAATGAAGAGACCCTAAACTTTCCCGTGGCCAGAACCCATATTGAAGTTGTAGGTTAAGATTCTTTAAGAACTGAATTGAGCATAGAGTGGTATGCCATCTACTTAATATTTTGAAAATGTAGGCTTAGGGCTCAAATGCTAACCCGTGCTTATAATGACACCCAAATCCAAAGGTTGGGGTTAAATTCTCCAGCAAGGGATCCAACCAACTTAGGGCTCAAACACAAACCCACTAACTGTGTCAACCATCGTCTCGGAAAACAAACAAAAGAAAACACAAACACAGCTGCAAAGCAAACAGTAGACAGAACTACAATGTTCTATATGATATCAATATTTGCCAGGATAAATTTTTGAACCTTGGTAGGAATGTGCTAGATGATTAAAACTTTAACAGTTACCATTACGTAATTGGTTATTTATAAAATATGGGTGATAATAACACCCATCTGACATTGTCATATACAGAAGATGGCTCTAAGAAGTCCACCAAAATTCCTGCAGTCCTAGACTACATACAAAACAAGCACCGTGTTAATACATGTTGCATGCATTGCAGTCAAAATTGAATACCTTCATCTTTCATGATCCAAATATTACCTGTGATAGAGAGACCAACAACATAACCAAATCATACAACACAGGGACCTCCAGAGGTTCATCCAAGTTGGCTATCAATATTAACTACTGAAAATCTGATTCAGTCACAGTAAAATATACTTGATAGGAACATTGTTGTAATGTGGGTGTGCGATGCATATACAAAAACGAGGAAAGGCAAAGAACCCATGTCTCCAACCTCCCTTCCATGGAGGGTCAGAAAATTTAGTGCAAGTGACCACATTTTTAGCTAGTCTTAAAATATAGAAATTTAAGCAAATTTTCTGACAAAACAAAACCTGATTTAACAAGATTGAAATGTCGGACGCATGAGTTTGAGATTGAGACATATTCCACCGCATGAGCGTGAAGGTCATTTGTTGAAGGCATTGCTCTCATTAAAGGGCAACGAAGGAATAGGAGCAGCGTGGGGCCGTGGATATGTCGTGTTTCAAAACCGTAACGCCATCGATCTGCAGCCTCCATTTCTGCTACGACATTCGCTGCCATTCTGTTTGTTGCAGATGATGGCGAAACACTTTCAAAACACTGACATATCCACCGCACTCCGCTGCTTGTAAAAATGTTTGGCCCTGCAATAGGTATAACATCAAGTTTGCAACGATAGCTTTTCCCTCTGCCATCAAAACCTAACCCTAATGCTACCGTCCCCTCCTTCCTCTTCTCCACTCGCTCATCACGCACAAAACCTAACCCTAACCTCCACATATATATATATATACACGTGGACACACTTAATACATTTGTATTTTTTTATTTGTTTTGGTTTTCTATGCTATATATGTATACATATAATATAATTAATATTGTATCATACATCTACATACATTTTTGTTGTGTATTTGTTTATTTTTCTGTTTGTTGTTTTCTTTTCTTTTTGTAGGGTGCACTCCTCTCACACACATATGTATATCTATATATATTTATGTATTGGTTCTTTATAGACTTAATACTTATATTAATAAATACTAGTATAGGTGTGTATTTTTAGTTTCTACCAAAGAAACTATAGGCGAGGCCTGTTCCTAACTAGGTATTAATAATTCTTGAGAACTAAATATATTTTTCTATTTAAAAAATATTTACCTATTGCTATTGTATAGATGCAAATATTTTAACGAAACATATTTGAAAAATTATTTTTATTCAATCTAATTGGCAGAAAACTTTCACCCGATAAGGGCAATTATTGCAGATCATCAACGTTTAAATTATAAAGTTTTGTATGAATACTAGAAATAATTTCATGCATTGCTTTCATTTTCTCAAAAATTGTGCAAATATAACATATGCGTTAAACTCCTTAGGCAACCATTCTTCATATTTTTTTATGTTCTTGATACCCAAACATTGCGGAATCTAAGGCCATGACTATTTTCAAATGAATTTGTTTTGTTTATAGGCTGCTATTCCACTTGAAGTTGTGCAAATATTGTTGGCAAAAAAGTCAGTGTCCCCCTTCGGGATTCGTGACATGGCTTAACCGCCTCCCGTTGGTCTTTATCTGGGATGGTAGCAGTTTCCTAAGAGGTGCGCCTTTTGGGAGAAACGGCCAGCTCAACTCCCTACAAGTGGTATCAGAGCCGGGTCACAGGTTCGAATCCCCTCGGGTAATGCTGAGGGGGGGATTGTTGGCAAAATAGTCAGCATCCCCCTTTGAGATTCGTGACATGGCTTAACTGCCTCCCGTTGGTCTTTGTTATCTGGGATGGTAGCGGTCAGCTCAACTCCCTACAAACGTGAATATAACATTGTTCAGAAATGATGCAAGCTAGAAGGGGCTCTAACTTGTTTTTAATGCAATAAAGTTAGGTCTGAAACGAAAAAGCCCATGGAGCTTGACCAAATAAGAGGAACAAGCTAGAAGGGGCTCTAACTTGTTTTTAATGCAATAAAGTTAGGGTCTTTATCTGGGATGGTAGCGGTTTCTTGAGAGGTGCGCCTTTTGGGAGAAACGGCCAGCTCAACTCCCTACAAACGTGAATATAACATTCTTCAGAAATGATGCAAGCTAGAAGGGGCTCTAACTTGTTTTTAATGCAATAAAGTTAGGTCTGAAATGAAAAAACCCATGGAGCTTGACCAAATAAGAGGAAAAAAGTATGCTCATATCTGTCATTACGTTATCTACCATCTTTTCAGATAATGCATTTAGGGCATATGTTTATCGGGCTTCATGCCTATAATACTTATTTTTTCTTCTATTTTACTTAATGGAATTCTAATTCTAGCTATTCTTCCATGCATAGAAGGATTTTCTTTTCATGTTTCCTTTAGATTCTAATGGGATGAGAATATTATTTTTTGGCCTCTGCCTATGTTTCTACCAAACTTTGTATGCATCATATTGTTTTCTGGAAACACATTTCTTATTGGTGTTTATTCCATTTCTAAAGTTTTTTCTGGATGTTTTCTCTAGCTCTGAGATGAGCTAAAAGGAACTATTACCATTAACAAACCTGATAATATACACATCATTTTGTTTTATGGATATCTTTATATTTTTTTAATTTTCTCTGACACTCAATAGTAATTCAAGTTGGCTTTTTGCTATTCTTGTTGAATGCAAAAATCTAGTAAGCCAAGCTAGCAACTCTATTTGCAGAAATGGTCTATATTCTGAAGCTATTTTATCATTCTACTATTTCTTTTAGAGGCATTTTTAAAAAGATCGTGAAATTTCTATTAGTTAAATCTAAGCCAACTATTTTTTGACGTTTATTTAAAAATTTACCCTAACGTAACTATTGTTAATATGTCCATAAAATGTACAACCTTTTAAAATTTATTTAAAATCAGGTTTTTCTTTTACCCTAACCTATAATGCACAATCTAAATAGCTAATATTTTCACATTTACTTTAAACTTAAGTTTTACCCTAACCTGTAATGCACAAACTGAATAGCTAATTTATTCAAATTTCTTTTCGAGTTACAGCTTTAAACCCAGTAACATAAATATGGTTGAATTATGAATAAAATGCAAAATCGAAACCACTATCTATTTCACATTTACTTTAAAATTTTACCCTAAGGCCCATATTTCCAAATTGCCAATAAAATGAACAAATTGTAGAGATGATATTTTAACATTTACCTTTAAATTTTTGTTCTAAATTTTTATCTTCCAAGTAAATATTATTAAATTATCCATAAAATGCAAAATCTAAACCACTATGTATTTCTCATTTACTTTAAAATTTTACCTTACTATAAATATTCCCAGATTTTCATCAATAAAATTTTACCCAAATATAAATATTTCAAAAATTTCAATAAAATACACAAACTAAATAGATAATCTTTTCACATTTACTTTTAATTATAATTTTAATCCCAAAAAATAAATTTAATTAAATTATTAACAAAATGCAGAACCTAAACCACTGTTTTTTTAATTATCTATAAAATGTACAACCTGAACATCTGATCTTTAAGCTTTACTTTAAAATTACAGTTTTAACCCTAACATAAAAACACGTTAAACTTTTTTCATATTTTCTTTTTCATCTTACCTTAACACAAATATTGTTAAATTAACCATAAAATGCACAATCTAAACATATTTATTTAAAAATTTCCAAAACTACAATTTGAGTCATTTTGTGAAAATTATGGTATTAAGGTGTAGAGAACAGTTCCTTATACTATTCAACAAAATGGGGGGGATGAACAAATGAATAGAGCTATTTTAGAAATGGGGTTTGGTTGTTTCTTGTGCTGCATATATTGTGAATAGAATTCCCACTAAAGCCCTCCCAAATATAACCCCTGAAGAAGCTTGGAGTGGTAGAAAGCCCCACATTAGGTATTTTAAAGTATTTGGATGCATTGCTTGGGCACACGTTCCTGATGAAAAGAGGAAAAAGTTAGAACCAAAGAGTCATAAGTGTTTGTTTGTGGGTTATAGTGAAGAATCAAAGGCTTATAGGTTATATGATTTGACAACAAGAAAGGTCTTTGTTAGTAGAAATGTAAAGTTTGATGAGCTTTCGCAACTTATTCCCACTTCCTCTCACTCTACAATAGCAAATGTTTCTAATTTTTCAGATATTTTAGAAAGAAATGAAGCCAATATTGATGAGGATGAAGTGAGCACTACTGATGATGATAATACTTTTGAAAATGAAACTACTAATGCTTGTAATCAGCCATTTTTTGCAGGTAGTGATGATGAAGAAGGTGACATTTCAGCTAGACAAAAGACAAGGAGTGTTGAAGAAATATATAGACAAGGCTCAAAGATCCAAGGAGGGAATGGTAGTGCTCTCATGGCCAAAGTATTACAAGTAAATGACCCAATCTCATATGAGCAAGCTAGATGAAAGAAAGAATGGGAGAAATCCATAAAAGAGGAATATGATGCATTGATAGAGAATAACACTTGGGAACTTGTACCCCGTCCCGAAGGTAAGAATGTTATTGGTTACAAATGGGATTACAAAACAAAATTTAAATCAGATGGTGCTATAGAAAAATTCAAGGCTAGATTGGTTGCTAAGGGGATCAATCAAAAAGAGGGTGTTGATTATGAAGAAACATTTTCTCCTGTCATTAAAGTGAATATAGTTAGAATTATTCTTTCTTTGGCTACAATTCTTGGGTGACATATTCATCAAATGGATGTCAAAAAAACTTTCTTAAATGGAGATTTATATGAAGAAATATATATGGATCAACCACCAGGTTTTGTAGATCAGCAACATCCTAATCTTGTTTGCAGATTATAGAAGTCACTTAATAGTTTTAAACAAGCGCCACGAGCATGGAACGAGAAGATTGACAGGTATTTTCAGATTCATGTATTTAAGAGATATAAGTCAGATCCAAATATTTATGTGAAAAAAGTTCAAGATGATATTCTTCTTGTTGCAATTTATGTAGATGATTTACTCATTGCTGGACCAAATATTGCATTAATCAATGATTTAAAAACAGATCTTAAGAGGACATTTCATATGAGTGATTTGGGTGAACTAAACTATTTTCTTGGATTACAAGTTTGTAGATTACATGATCGATTGTTCATCTCACAATCAAAATATGCTTTGGACCTTTTAGAAAAGTTTAACATGCTTGAATGCAAGCCAGCATCTACCTCATTTCAATTCGGAGTCAAGCTTACTAAAGAATGTACTTCCAAGAGTGTAGATGCCACTTTATATAGACAGCTTGTTGGTAGCTTGGTTTATGTAACTCATACTAGACTAGATATTTATTTTGCAGTCAATCTAGTATCTAGATTTATGCAGGCACCTAAACAAAGTCATTGGTTGGCTGCTAAGAGAATTTTACGATACATCCATGGAACCATACACTTTGGAATCTACTATGGCTATAAGTTTTCAATTTCTTTGGTTGGATTTACCAACTCAGATTGGGGTGGTGATATAGATGATCAAAAATCTACCAGTGGTTATGTTTTCAATCTTGGATCAGGCCCTATTACATGGAGCAGCAAAAAAACAAACAACTACATCATTACCTTCATGTGTAGCAGAATATAGAGAAGCAAAAGAAGCAGGCAAGGAAGTAGTTTGGATTCGGAATCTTCTATTTGAGATTGGTTTTCTATAAAGTTCAGCCGGCACTGTGTATTGTGACAATCAAAGTACCATACAAGTTGCCAACAATCCAGTTTTTCATGCTAAAACAAAGCATATTGAGATTGATGTTCACTACATTCAGGATCTTGTTTAAGCATCTATTGTCAATCTTCAATTTTTTCCAAGTGAAGAACAAGTAGCTGATATATTCACTAAGAGTATGATTGAAGCCAAATTCTTAAATTTAAGAGGAATGTTTGGTATGTTAGAGGTGAACATTAAGGGGGGATAGTAGTATAATGTTCCCCTCCTTTGTATTTGCCCTCTCCTTTGTATTCTCTTTGTATTATTCTAGCCAATCTTAAGGGGGGATGTTAGGGATAGTTGAGATTGTCTAGAAAAGGACAAAATATTTCTAGAAGTCTTCCAAAAAATATTCCAGGTTATCTAGAAAGGAAGAAGCGTCCAGCTTTTTTAGAAAAGAACTTTCTAAGGAGAAGCTTCCAACTATTCTAGAAAGGAACATTGTAGGATTTTAGAGTTATCTAGAAAGCCAGAAGCTTCCAGGCTCCAAAGCTTCTGTAGCTATATATATGTGATTAGAGACAGTTGCTGGATATAGCATTTTAGATGTAATGCAAGCTAGATAAATATATTTCTAAGTTATCTAACTCTATTTTGCCCTATTTTCTCTTAGTCTATTATTGTTGTTCTATTTTTTATTGTCTTAGGGCTGTTTTTTACATGGAAATCCAGAATTTATTTATTGCTAGAAGAGAATGGTATCAAGGAATATGTGACCACTATTGTACCTGTACCTACAGATGCAACACAACGCTTAGCATATAAGAAGGAAGATGCCAAGGCGAGGAGGATGATTCTTAATGGTGTTAAGGATCATATTCTTTTGCATATTGTAGAGTTATATACAGAGAAGACAATGTGGGACGCCATTCTAAATCTGTACCAAAATGCTACCATTAACCGGAAGCTGATTCTCAGAGAAAAGTTAAGGAATACCCTGATGAACAAGGGAGAAGACGTTACAAGTTACCTCGCCAGGCTTAGACTTGTTAAAGATGAGTTGACAGCTATTAGAGATAAACCAAATGATGACAAGCTAGTATGAATAGCCCTGAATGGGTTTACTAAGCAGTGGGATGTCTTTGTTCAAGTTATTAATGGACGAGACACCTTACCGAGTTGGGATCGACTATGGAGTGACTTCACTTAGGAGAAGCTTAGACTAAGTCTTGTCAGTGCAACTAGCAGTAATAGTTAGAAAAGTGATTTAGAATAGGAAAACGTTACCCTAGCAGGAAAAGCGAAAGCGAAGAATGGGTCTGGCAAAGGATCAAATCCAAAAAGTGAGAAGAAGAAGGACTTATCTAAGATCAAATGCTATGGTTGTCACGAGTTTGGCCACTATGTTAGTGATTGCCCACAAAGGAAGAAAAATGAAAAGAAAGGGAAGAAGCAGACGGCAACTTCAGCAAATGTAGATGAGCTTTCTAGTAGAATGGAGGATGAGTTTGCGCTCATAGCTTGCCTAACTAGCTCAACCTCACAGGGTGTTTGGTATATAGACAGTGGGGCATCATTTCATATGACAGGAGTTAGGGAGTACTTCTCCAGCTACAAGGAGGAGAAAATCAAATTTCAGATTCAGATGGGGAACTAGTCCAAGTGCAATCCAGTTGGGAGAAGGACTGTTCTATTTCAAAGGGAGAATGGCAAGCCTATTTCCATTCATGATGTGTTAAATGTGCCAGGCTTGGGCATGAATCTAATTTCCATATCTATCCTTCAGGATAAAGGCTACAATGTACTCTTTAGAGGGGCGCATGTGTTAATCAAGCATAAGGATTGGAAATCACCCATAGCTATTAGGGTTAGGAGCGGCCGACTTTATAGGTTGCAATTTGATACTCCTAATGCACTAGTGAGTAGCAGTAATCCTAGAGATCAAGAAGAGCTATGGCATAGGAGGATGGGCCATATACATCATAGAGCATTTAAATTGCTTCATGAGATAGTGACAGGTGTTCCGGAGGTGAGCACAGAGCATGATGATGTATGTCAGGGATGTGTGTTGGGGAAATTTGCGAAAGCAGCTTTTCCAAGGAGTGACACCAGATCCAAGGGGGTTCTTGATCTAGTAAATTCAGATATATGTGGACCAATGTCAATGAAGTCTCTCAGAGGATACGAGTACTCTGTTACTTTTAATGATGATTTCTCCAGGAAGACCTAAATATACTTCTTGAAGACCAAGGATGAGGTCTTTAGTCACTTCCAGGAGTTCAAAGCTCTTGTGGAGAATTCGACAGGTAGGAAGGCAAAGGTTCTTCGGTCAGACAATGGAGGTGAGTACAAAGGGAAAGAGTTCCATGAGTTCTGTACTAGGGAAGGAATCAAGAGAGAGTGGATTGTTCCTTACAACCCACAGTAGAATGGGGTTGCTGAGAGGGAGAATTATTCTCTATCGGAGGTAGCAAGGGCTATGTTGTATGACCAAGATATGCCACGTTACTTATGGGCAGAGGCATGCAGTACAGCAATATACATATAGAACAGGGGTCCACATAAGGTATTAGGCAAGATGACACCAGAGGAGGCATTCTCAAGGAAGAAGCCAGATGTCAGTCACTTCAGGATATTTGGGAGTTTGGCATTTTGTCACATTCCAGGGCCTACACATTCCAAGTTAGATCAGATTGCAGAGAGAGGGTACTTTGTGGGGTACAGTGAGACCTCAAAGGCATATCAATTATTTATTCCAGGGACCAGGAGGATTATAGTTAGGCGTGATGTCAAATTCATGGAGGACAAGGCATATAGGAGGTCCAGAGATTTGCCAGCAGATGATCAGAATGAGCAGCCAAAAGAAGCTCCAAGGATTGTTCAACCAAAACAGGGGCAGCGAAGCACCAGTACATTTACTAGTACAAGCACAGGCTTAGGTGTTGAGAGTTTGCAGAGTATGGAGCAACAGATACAACAAATCCAAGAGATGCATCAAGAAGATATGGAGTTTGATATTTCATCCTCTATAGTTGACAGGAGGAACCATGAGGTTTAATAGACACATAGGGATACTCAGGAGTTTGTGGGAGCTCCTAGGATGAGTAGTAGACAACAGAAACAACCAGCCAGGTATAATGATTGTGGCATTGGTTATTCAGTTGGTAGATAATGAGCCTTCCAACTATCAGGAGACTATACAGTAACAGGTGTGGCAAGATGTGATGGTTGAGGAATATACCTCAATAGTGCAGAACGATGTGTGGGAGGTTGTACCTAGACCGACAGATAGGGCAGTGGTTGGATCACATTAGATCTATAAGATTAAGCACGGTGCAGATGGTAGCATCAAGAAATACAAGACAAGGTTGTTGGCCAAGGGGTTCTCTCAGAAGGAGGGAATAGACTATAAGAAGACATTCACTCCAGTGGCCAGGTATACTTCTATACGAGCCGTAATCTCACTTGCAGCACATATGGGATGGCAGATCCATCAAATGGATGTCAAGACGGCATTTCTTAATGGTGAATTGGTAGAGGAGGTATACATAGAACAACCAGAGGGCTTTGTAACACACAGCAGTGAAACCCACGTGTGCAAATTGAAGAGAGCTTTGTATGGACTCAAGCAGGCTCCCAGGGCATGGTATGAGCGCATTGATAGATACTGCATTGAAATCTTGAAGAGGTTTGAGATGCAGGATTGCAGAGCCATGTCTACACCTATGATCACGAATTGGAAGAAGGTAGACTCATCCAAGGAAAAGGATGTAGACCCCACCTTATATAGGAAGTTGATTGGATCTCTCATGTATTTGGTCAACACTAGGCCAGATATATCCTTTGCAGTAAACTCTCTTAGTCAATTTATGGTTGAGCCGAAGAGAGTGCATTGGACAGCGCTAAAGCATGTGTTGCAGTATTTGTGTGGTAAAATTAAGTATGGGATCAGATATGCTCGAGGTGATGGTATCAGATTGATAGGCGATACTGATGCAGATTGGGCAAGTAGTACAGTGGATAGGAAAAGCACTTCAGGGTGCTGCTTTAGGGTGTCTCTTGGTACAGTAGGAAGCAAAACTTTGTGGCTCTAAGTTATGCAAAAGCAGAATACATATTAGCTAGCATGGCAACATGTTAGGCTATATGGCTTGAGAAGTTGTTGGTAGCCTTGTTTGGTCAGAGGGTTGAGACTATGGTGATACACTGTGACAATCAAAGTTACATCAGATTATTTGAGAATCCAGTGTTTCACAATAGGTCTAAGCATATAGACATTAGGTATCATTTCATCAATGATTGTGTACAGTGGACGATTGTTCAACTATAGTATATACCTACAGATCAGCAAGTAGCAGACATTTTGACAAAGGCATTAGGGAAGACGAAATTCATCTTCTTCAGAGATAAGTTGGGTGTTATGCAGAACACCTTCCTCGCTAAGAGGGAGTGTTAATTTTAAAGTAGCTCAGACAGGTGTTCTAGTCTCAGGTGGTGATTACAAGGCTAGAAACACAACTAGAATTTAATTATCTCCATACCTAGAAAATTGATTTCTCTAGAGACTTCTAGACATTAGGGTTTGTTAGAGTCTAATTAATCTTAGCCATTGATTGAGATTAAATCATGGCCATTGGTTTTCAATGAGAAAATTATAAAAGAGGATCAATGGGCATTTGGAGAGCACAGATCTAAAAAATATTTAAAGTGATAGCAAATGAATAAATTTGCAATAATAGAAAATAGATTTGCAGTGAGAGCAAGGGTGCAGTGATAGCATTGGAGACAGCAACAGTGGAATTTTTGAAGGAGAAATTGGGAGAAGAATTTTTAGAGGAGAATATTGCCAGAGCTCTGCTAGTAAGAGGCAAGCAGTTTATGTATCTCTTGATTTGTTGAAAATTAATAAAATTCCTCATCTCCAGTACTGGTTTTCCCTTCGAGGTTTTTCCACGGACAATTTGTCCAAAATATTGTGTTCATTATTTTACATATTTTATTTTTCTATCTCTGTGATTATTTGTGAAGTTGCAGCTGTATTATTTTTCAATATTTGCTCTGAATTAATTTTTGGAGGTCAAATAATCTATATAAGATAGGAGATTAATCATCAATAGCTACAATAGAATTTTCACAGAATTGTCCATAGAAATACGAGATTTGAATGACAATTTTTATATTTGCGTTTACTTTTTAGTAAAGTTGTGCCCCTAACATGTAATTTGGATTTGTTTCGGGAGGAGCCAACATGGCTTTGTGATAGCCCTCGCAAGGTGAATTCGATAGCTGTATGAGGCACATTGGGATGGGAACTCCCGTAGAAGATCCAGTCCTTGCAAATCCTCCTGCACTATTTTTTATTGTTTGATTCTAGAATATATTTTAATAATACATTCTCATTTTACATTTGATTGTGCGGTCTGTAAAAGAATTTATAATGCATATATTCAAACTAAGATTACCCTATGCAGTGCCTATGGTTATGGCAGAAATCTAACATTAAATGTAGAATCCAAGTTTTTCAATTTTTAGTATTCAATGCAAATATTACAACACTGTCAACTCTAACTTAAACCCAAAAATTAACAAATTTCAAGATTATTATAAAGTTATTAAATTATCAACATTGTTGCTAAAACTAAGCAAACAAAACAAATTAAAACACAACTATTTATGAACATTTTGGCAGAAACTTCGCTACTTTGCAGCTCTTGTTATTAGATTTGTTTTATTTTTGTGTTATATAGTACTTATAATTTAATTGATATTATATTATATCAATATTGTAAGTTTGTGATATTGTATTATATATCCACATATACATTTTTGTTGTGTAATTGATTATTTTTGTGTTTTTTGTTTTCTTTTTCTTTTGTAGGGGGCACTCCTCATATATATATATATATATATATATATATATATATATATATATATATATATATATATATATATATATGCTTTGGTACATGTATAGACTTAATACTTATATTAATACATATTAGTATAGGTGTGTGTATTTTTAGATTTGTTTTGTTTTATGTGTTGTATATGTATGTACTTATAATAATATAATTGATATTGTATTATATATCATTTGATTTATTTTTGTTGTTATATCTAGGTTTATATGTGTGGGGGCATTTTTTGTCTACGCCTGATTAAAATTTTTGTTCTTGTTTCATGGGGTTTTCCTTTTTATAGGTTTGGTTTTACCTAATGCAATAGATAGGGGTCTTATCTTTTTGTTGAAGCCAATCAAAATATATATTGCCCACCCCGGCTGCTAGTATAGTTGTTGTCTGTCGCTCACTATACTGCCTTTTGGTATGTATCGCCCCCTTCCCCCAGAACTCTAGATTCCAAAGATCCACCGGATAAGAAACTCCATTCTACACTGCTACTGAGTTGTCGGACTCCTCCCCCAATTCTGGTTGTGGATTGCATCAGGGAAATTCTGCCTGAGCTAGGTAGATAGATAGACTCCTTTCACGCTACTAAGAAAGAGCAGGGAACAAAATTATTAGACCCATATATAGTAGTAGGGTAGCACTCTAGGTACTTATAGTCCACCCACTACCAACCAACATACATCATCTGGCTGGGTCTTGCCGGTATCAACAACTGGATCGATCCCATGGAAAAGGGAACAGCAACTCGCTATGGCTCTTGGTCCAAATAATGTCTGCCCCTATTCATCCATATCCATACATGGTTGCACGCGACAAGATGGGAACACAGTCCTAGACTGAAGTGAATAGATCAGATCGATAGGTCATTTTGTCCCTTGTCCCCAATGGGAAGAAGATGGGTAATCCGTTTACAATGTTACTCTGATTTGACCCAGCTGGCAAGCAATCCCAATCCGCTTTCGGCAAAGGAAGGAGATAGCACTTTGTTTGCTTCTCCACCAAGCACGGGAGTCTGGGGATCGCTGTAGGTTGGTGGCCACTCGAGGAAACTCTGATTCGATCTGCTGGCTGGGAGGCACCTACCTCATCCCAATCGCAAGGAGAGGTTCACCATGATCTTTCTAGGTAAGGAACGGAGACAGTGCCTGGGTGAGGCATTCATGTGCTCAACCTCTCCACTGTGAGATTGAGGCCTATCTACAATACAAGAGATCGAGGGCTTCCTCGACTTCCTAAATTCAATCAAGTTCCCCGACCGGCTGAGTACCCCTAGAACCCTCTCCCTATCGCCCTATCTATAGCTATTATAGAGAGGTGGGGGGTGCCCCCTACTATGGATAGGGTTGATAGTTGCCCTCACTGACCCCCTACTATGGATAGGCTGCCTCCACCTCTGCCTCTAAAGAAGTAGGGTAGGGGTAGGGGGTGGGGGGTCGAGTGATGAGAATTGGATTGTTCCGTCGAGAATTGGCTCCATACGCCCAACTCTTCGTGCCTTCCTATCTCCATACTTTTACAGCTCTTCATCTTACTGGATTTGCAAAAGACTCATGTGATAGACTCTCATCATTAGAGAAGTTGATCCAGAATCCATATTCCACTTCGTTTCGCATCCTATGTAGAGTAGATCGTTCAGCACTTGCGGCACAAACCAATTTTTTACCCATCGACCCTAGTATCATAGGCGACCGAATGGCCGTCCCCTAGTTACTAGACCAACCTGCTATGATAATTTCATAAACACCTATGTCCAGATCTGATGATACCATACCATAATCAAAAGGTACAACGGCTCGAGCAACCGAACTAGGTATAGATGTCACCACTGGAGCCAGTCTAGAGAGAGATAAATTGGCACTACTTGGTGGAATAGGTTCTTCTATAGCTAATTTTAAACCATCTGCTAGAGGTTTTAAGAATCTGAATGATCCAACTACATTGGGACCCTTTTGACGTTGCACTAAAGCAATTACTTTACGTTTGGTTGACACTGAGAAGGCTACTCCTGGTGGAAGTGGTATGATCATTCCAGGTATTTCTGCTAGAATAGCAATGTACATTTCTAATTTCCTAATCACTAAGGGGTGATCATGCATGAAACAATGTCGACCCAAAGAATGGGACCTATTCTTGAGGGGAAAGGTGATTTCTACAAGTCAACCCGCCCCCCACCTCTATAGATGCAATTGGGCTATAGCGGGCTTAGCCAAATTATTTCGGCTCTTCGAGGTTGGGCTGACCACTATGGATAGGGCATCGATCCGTCTCCTTCCTCCCACCCACGTTAAGAGAGAGGTTGGTGATTTGAGTGCCCCCATGGATCCAAATGTCAGCCCCATGCTTTTGAACCAACATGGGGAAAGCCCCAACTAAACTATAATTGGGGTGGGTGGGAGGAGGAGAGGTATAAGGCGTAATCGACCCCTACAAGCACTATATATCATGGGTTGGACCCAGTCATTTTTATTGCTGGCCGAGGAAGCTGCCCCCTGATGAAAAATGGGGTGGGTGGGAGGGCTGCCGAGAAACCATTATAGCAAGGGAGGTTAAGTCCGAGGCACCATAGGGGGGAGATATAGGGTGGGAGGCTATGCGAGTGGGTGGGAAATGGCCCCTATGGGAATATATATTATTATAGGAGGATGCCTATGCAGGTGGGTGGGAAACAATAGTTGGGTGGGAGGCCGTAGCCCCCCACAATAATCAGGTGTGGGTGGGAGGCCCAGGGGGGCCCTTACTTCCCACCCACCCGGGTGGCCGGTTAAATTGTTGGCGAACCCCATAATCTTTACTTCGTTCAGAAGAGTGTCTCTATAGCCTATGCCCCCCACCCATCCCCTGTCACTGGAAGGGTGGGGGGCTCGAGGGTTTCCCAACAAACCCTCGGCATAGGGGTGGGTGGGAGGAGATAGTTGGGGGGTAGATTAATATAAGGTGGGTGGTTAAGTTGTTGCCAAACCCCTGGGAGGTTCTGACGATTCTATATGTAACATGCCAACTACCCCCCACCCACCCATATAACCCACCACCCATCCCCACACACGGCGTATAATTGATTGGGTTTACCAAGTTTATCCAGCATCAGAGTCAGATTGAGAGCCCCGGTCCTCTTCGGTCTAGGTATAGATCTATAAAGGGCTTGTAGGGGCAGAGGTAGTAGTGTGGATCAAGATTCATATCCCTTTCATATTGATATCGAGTAGGAGATTCACCAAGGTTTACCTTAACACTTTGTTCTCAGTCCATTTCCTCCGTTGCTACTAGATGCGTACCAGTCCGGGGAGCCAAGTTGTGTTCATTTGTGCTCCCGCACTAGATAGGGGGTGTTTGGCGATGTGTAGACGTTGTCTGCTAATCGCCCTCGTGATCCTTCCGTATGCTTAATTCTGATCTGACCCCATCTGCCCCTCCCCCTGCTCTTTCCCCCTCCCTACAACCTATTTATACCACAATAATAGCCCCCCCTTTAAGTTTTAGGGTCGGGGCCCCCAACCCGAGCTATAATGGTTTCTTGGGGACCCCCCCACCATACATAGTTGGGGTTAGGTGGGAGGCCCCTAAATGCCCCCCACCCCGGGCTATAATTTTTCTTAGAGGTGGGTGGGAGATATAGTTCCAGAAAAAAAATGAGCCCCCCACCCAGCCCAGGTGAATAGTAGGGGCCCCCCACTCAGCCCCTTTGGCAGGGGGATATATAGGGTGGGAGGAATAATATAAAAGAAGGCCTTGGGTTGGTTGGGAGATTCAAGTTTGAGGGGCCTACCTTGAGCTAGTTGGTGTTAGCTACTTCCTTTAGGTCTAGCTCGAGAGCAGAAGCAGAAGCAAGGGAGCCCCGGGACCCGCCATTGATTGAAGTATACCCTAACCACTTGCGTGTCTCGCGGTAGCTAGATCCTATGCTCTAACTATTGGGGTGACTGTTCAAGCTACACAGGGGGGCCCCATGAGAGGATTTACCCTTCAGCCAGTCGATAGGGAATACCCTGCCCCATAGCATTTGTGTTCTCCGTTCGACAACCTCGAGACCTGATGAGTCCACTACTCGAGCGCACCAAAGACAAAGGTGGTCGGTTGACCCCGTAGCAATTTCAGGAGCGTTGTGGCCTATTTACCACCTAGAAATCCCCCATCCAATCAAGATACCTGGCTAGTTTGGTTGAAGTTCCAGTACAAAGTTCTATCCAAATACACCACATACATGGGAGAGAAGCCCGCAGCATACCTTCTTTGCTCAGTCTGTATCCAGGTGACCCAAGGATGGAGGGGCCTTGAACCAGTAGTTGTTTCCCCAGTCTGTATAGCAGTGTTTCATCCCCCTGTTCCAGCCCCATATCTAGTAGTGGAGTGGGGAGCATCAAAAGTAATTTATCTAGTTAAAGAACTATTTTCCATTCGAAAGCAGGACCCGGGAGCATATCTAGATGTAGGGACAGGGCATAGGTAGGGATAGAGGTAGTAGGAATAGATAAAGGTGGCCTTCATTTTTGCATAGTTTCATATCCAATTCTAGAGCTGAAGGAAGCAATAGCAGGGGCACTCCCATGAGCGGTATGGACAATGGCCGAAGTAGCAGTAGTTTTTGGGTAGCGATCTGAGGCAACAGAGGCATAAGCTATAGTGATGGAGGGGGCAGATATATTGAATCAGGATAGGAACCCAGAAGTTGACCTCATTTACTCAGCAGTGGAGGTGGAGGCAGGAGCAATGGGAAATGGTGGGGGGAACAGTAGCACAACCAATAGCTGCGGGGGCAGAGGCTCCTCAAGCAACGGAGCCATATGAAATAGTGACTAAGGCTATGGGAGCAGGGGTCATAGTGGGATAACGGATGGCATCGAGAGTAAAGGCCAAAGCATCAGAGGTGGAGGGAGAAGCATAGATAGTGGTTGGAGATTGAGTCATGGGTCTACCCAACCGAGTTCCAGTTCCCACTACGAAGATAGCGAAGGAATTATATAAAAGAGGGGGTCGACCAACCTCGTTTCTCTAAATTATTCAGTTAACCCAGTGCCAGTTATAGATCGGGACTCAGCATATGGAGATCTAACTATTAGCTAGAGATCAAGTTGGCCTAGTCGACCAGTTGACCGAGTTTATTTTATGTGAGCAGTTGATCCAGGATGAGTAGTTCCACCATCATGGGCAAGGGGAGCATCAGTAGCATCATATCTAGTCAAAGATGGAGATTCAGCAATATATAGAAAGGGCTTCTTCTATATTTTATTCTGATTCGGTTGATCCAATCTAGAAGTTGATGGAGCTGTTGATGGTTGAACAGTCAAAGATATGCCAAGGGAACACACCTACTTATGCCACGAAGACAATCCACCCACTCTGGGAACCCTTGGAAGAGAGGTCTGGGGAACCATGTGGGTGGGCTAGGCAAGGATGGGATGCTGCATTGATGGAGGGATTCATGCTGGGGGAGCGCACTAGCGATGTGATGGCAGGTGAAACACATTGGGATGATCCAAGCTAGGCAAAGGCAAGCTCCTAAACACCACAACCCCCAACCACACTCCTTGTGATTGTAAGTTACAAGTATTGGATTTCGTCGACTGGAGTTATAGAGGAAGGTTGTAGAAGATAAGGATTTTAGATCGCTGAAGAAAAGCATTACCTAGACAAGCGTTCTAGTGCTAGTGTCGTCTAAGGTTACAGACATAGAAATCATTGTGACAATGACAATCAGCATCTGAAGAAGTCCCAACATCCTAAAAATACCCTACCTTGGACAAGGGCACTAGTGCCAGTGTCCTCCGCATCTTCTGTGATAGAAACGGACAGACAATGATCATAAGTGTTGAGAGAAGTCCTGAATTCCCTGAAGAAAACACCACATTGGACTAGGGCGTGAGTGTTAGTGTCCCTAAATATTTCATATCATTAACTTCAAAAAATGGTGAGTAACTAATCCTTGTCTACTGTCTTGGTCTGCGATCATTTGTCGTAATTTATCCATTTGCTTCTGATTTTGCATAATTAGGGTTTTGAACATATTTGGGCATTGAAGTAATACATTAATTGATATTTTTTGAGTTTCCATGATGTTACGAGTGACACCCAACCTGTAGGTGAATCCTCTTGCAAAAGGTGTGATTCAACTCAGTTGAAATGTCCTTGAATGTTTGTAGTAAAAGGAGGATTTAACCCACACATCCATTGAAATTGAAAACCCCTCCTTTTTACTCCTAAACAAACCCTTTGCTAGACTCTATGGAAATTTTTCTTGGATCCAGCAACTTACTATGAAACCCTTCCTTTTAGATCTCAGCTCTATCCTAATTATGGGCATCTGCAAAGGAAATGCCCTCGCTTCACTAAGGCATCAGCTGCAACTAATGCTTCTTCCAACTCTAGTCCTAAGAATGATAAAGGGAAGGCTCCTTTTGTTGTTGGGGTTGCAGACAAGGAGGGATTTACTCTAGTTAAGCCACGTAATAGGGGAAGAGGTCTTAAGAGAACCCTCAAGGATAGAGAAATTAATGGGGTCTTTAATCAGTTTGATGCTTTGGAGGACTTAGTTCATGAGGAGGGAATTCTAGTGGAGATACCTTTTGGGGTTGGGTCTTTGGGGGTAGCCTTGTCGGAGGAAAAAGAAAATGATACTGTAAATTTTCCTCTGGTGGGTGTGCAGGATGGTCAATTGGCTATGGAGTTATCCTCCTGGTTACCGATTGTTTTAGAATCAAATGAGGCTTTAGTTATGAAAGATGTGGGTGCTCTAGCTGATCCAACTCCTTCACAGGTGAAGGAGGCTTTGGATGTACAGGTGTTACATTGTAAAATGTCCCCCTAGGACTTTTACCTCCTAAGTTTAGTTCCCAGGTCCTTTAGATTTAATCATGCATGTTCATTTTAACTCCCGATGCAAAATCCCTGGAAACCCGTGTCAAATGGGGCTAAGGGGACATTGTTGAACTTGATTTTGCTTGAAAATGGGGCCCAGGGCTTGGGCACTCATGGCCTAGCCCTGCCTTATTTGGTTGGGACCTAAATTTTAAATGTCGGTTATGTGATCATTAAAAGGTTTCGTTGCCGACATCGTAAGTTTGAATTATGAAATCTGTAGCGAGAATGCATATATAAGCATGTTTAGGGTTTCATTTGCAAACTAGAAGCTGATTATGAACTTTTGGTGAACTTATGATTTTAGAGAATTCAAATCATTCATTGTTGCAGAGCATACTTGTCTTGTTATTGTGTTTGTTATGCGGATTTGGCTTCATCTTCTCATGTGTTGAAGGATTTTCATCTACATGCGAGCTACACCTCGGATGTTATATCTATTTGTGTTAAATCAATCATTTATCAATTTTTTTTTTCATCTATCTCGTAGGGATACACAATCTTTATGCCATTCTGGGGCTTGACTGAGGCAAGCTCCTAAACACCACAACCCCCAACCCCATTCCTTATGATTGCAGCTAACAAGTGTCATATTTTTTGGAGTGGAGTTGCAAGAGGCTGTGACAGAGTGTGGAGATTCTGTATCAGAAGGAAAAAGCCAAGCCTGGGCTTAGGCACTTGCCCTGAAGCCCTCCAGATTTGCAGACCTAAAAACCTCTGCGACAGTGGTGAAGAGTAGCGAACATTTTCTAGAAATCCTTGAAGAAGTCGCCACCTTGGGCTTGGGCACCTACTCTTTAGACCCTAACTTTTCCAAATCTTGAATATCAAAACCTAATATGTATCTACTCTGAATATTACATCTCTATGTGCGAGCATTTGTTGGGATTCATCCGTTTATTTATGATTTTACATAATTAGGGTTTTAAGCATAATCGAGCATTAAATTAATACATTAATCAACAATTTCTTAATTTCCCTATCATTACAAGTGACAACCAACCTGTAGGTGAATCCTCTTGCAAAATTTGTGATTCAACTTAGTTAAATGTCCTTGAATGTTAGTGGTGAAAGGAGGATATAATCAAACAATCAATCAATCCCATCTTCCCTCTTTTCTTACTAAACATTTTGGTGAACCTGTGTTTTCTGAGCATTGCATCTTGTTGACTATTATACATTAGACTTGCATTCATACATATTGTTTTACATCATTTTACATCTATAGATCTTGAAAATTTTTGAAAAAAATTTCATTCTAAGGCTTGCATTAGGTCATAATTTGCATTAATTTCATTACATTTCATCAAATCTCTAATATTTACATCAAATATGATATAAATTACATAAATTCATAATACTACAATCTTTGCATTGCATTTTCATGTTAAAATTGCCAGGGTTTGATTGAAATTTTGTATTTTTCTCATAACCTAGTGATTTCAAAAACTAGGGTTTGTACCTAAAATCTTGTTTCAAATTTTACTACTCATATTAGGCACTCATTCAAATTTAATTTTGTTTGTAGTTTTGCATTCTTGTGTGTTTTCGCATTCATATCTCAAAAATTTGCACTTACATTTAGCTAATTTCAACAAAAACTAGCATTTTCACTCAATCATCCTTAAAATTACACTTGCATTGAGCATTGTAGGACTTTAAAATCATTTTCAGATCTGAGCTGAGTTTTTTTGCATAAGCCTCCTCTTAATAATAGTGTAGGAAATTGTTCTTCTACCTTATCTTCCTTATAGGATTTATGGGTATAATAAATTCAATTTCCCATTTGTGAAAAGGTGTTTGTACTAATATAGGAAATGGTGGCATATCATCTAATGTGGTGGGACTTCCTATCCATTAAGACACATCACCCATCCTCACATATTAACTTGTCATCCTTGAACAATGTGGGCCACCATAATCCTACCAACATCGCTTTATTGTTGTTCGCTCATTGGAGTTATGCACTTCTAATATCCCCTCACGGGCATATCTTAAGATGTTTTCCTATTCATGTTGAAGCACTACTCTCCTTATAATATCACCTCTTCCTATAATATGTAATTCTCCTTCAATTAAGATGTATGATAGTGACCACTCCAATAGTTTATTCCTTTCATTCTTGGAGATGATCTCTAGGAATTGGCCTATGGATAGTAACTGTGCTACTTCAGTGAGCTCCTCTTACTACATTTACTCTAAATAAAATTAAGCTACTCAATTCATCATCAAACTCCTAAAAGAGTAACACCATCTACAAATTTTACCTATATCACTAGCGTATTCATCAAGTATTTTAATTGCTTGTGGTTGGTAAAGAAATTTTTTAGTGCATAAACCTTTGTTAGAGCCTTTGTTGTTGCATAATTCATTAAGAAACACTAGAGTTGGAGCCTTTGTTATCTAATTTTTAAGTGTATCAAATTCCTCCTAGAGTTGTTCTATCCATTGAAATGTTTTATAGTTTTCTGACTATTCAAGAGGTGGTAGATTCAAAATTATTTCTACCTTCAATGGGTCTACCATCAAGCCTTGCCTACATATAATGTGACCATGAAATGTTCCAAATGGTATCACAAATAAACATTTCTTAAGATTGGATGAGATTTAAAATCTTTTGTATCTTTCTAGCATCGTGTGGAGTACTTGTACGTGATCTTTAATCTGTCTGTACTAAATACTACAAGTGCATTTTTCAAGCCAAATGGCATCACCTTGTACATAAAAGACCTCCATTTGGTTACAAATGTTGTTTTAGGTTGATCTTCTTCTTGAAGCCATTGGTGAATGATTAGAGCTCCCTACTAGCTATAAAACTAAGACTTCCTCTGTGAACAAACTATGGAAGGGATCATGGATGCAAGCCTTATTTAAATCCCTAAAGTCAATGCAAATCCTCATCTCACTTTTTTCTTATATTGCACAACCATAGGGCCAATCCATTAGCATCTCCTATCGACTTGATTATATCAGTTGCCAACATATCATCCAAGTTTGCTTTGACTCTTGTCTTCATGTTAGGGTTTAATATATATGTTCTTTTCCTCTTTGGTTTTGTACCTTCTTTTAATTGAATTTCATCATTCTAGATCCCTCCTTAATGCCTCTACGATTAGTAAATGCGTGGGAAAATATTTCTTCATATTTCTATCAATATTTCCAAAATTTGCATGACTTGTCTCTCTTCAATTGCTACCTTGAGTATTTTCACATACTGAAGGAAAAACAAGATTGCATTCATAGAGGCTTGAAGGATAGCAAAGGTACTTAAGGTTAAACTTTCTCTTGATGCCAAGGTTGATGATTCTATTTATTATGAGGATGTTTGATGCGAAAGATTTAGTTGAAATCTCTCCTCTTGCTAAGTTCGACAAATGTAATAAGTGCAAATGTGATCATGGGGATTCAATAGGCCCTGTGTAATTTTCCCTACCACCTTGTTGTTTTCAATATTGGATGATGCTCTTGTGATTTCTATGATGGTAGGGTCATCATCCAATGGTGGAAAATCCACCAGTAGTGTGATATGTTGTCCAAGGGATCTCTTGAGGTGAGACACGTGGGCAAAATTATGAATCCTACTGTATTCTGGTAATTCCAGTTCTCAGATGCAACTTCACCAACTCTCCTCAAGATCTTGTAAGGGAAATCAAAGCGTTGTTTGAGATTTTAAATTCCACTAATTTTGATGGGGGTTTTCCTATAAGGTTTACAATCTTAGAGGAAGGTCATATCTCCCACTTTAAATGACCTCTGTATGCGGTTTTGATTTATATATATTTTTTGTTGATTCTGAGATTGTTGGAGGTGTTCTTTGAGTGATCTCAATATGTCATAATTATACTTCACTAAGTCACTATCTATTGACACCGGGATATCTATGAATATTGAATAAGTAAAGGTTAATGCATCATAACCATAAAATACAACGGATAGAGACATAGCGATGGACATGTGGTGGGTAGTGTTGTATCATAGTTTCTCAAGTAGCCTTCAACCTAATTATTCACTATTTCTACTTGTCCATCTATTTGTGGATGTTAGCTTGTGGAAAGAATGAGTTTTATCTGGACCAAATAAAATAATTCTTACAAAAAGGATCTAAACAATCTACTATCTTTATCACTAATGATATTTTTATGTAATCCATTAGCCTAAACACTTCTCTGAATAAGAAATCTACCACCTAATGTGCTTTGAAATATGAAGGAATGAAAAAGAAGTGTGCATACATAGTTAGCCCCTCCATAAAGTGATTGAGAACATCCTTCTTTAGGCCCTTCCACGAAAACCTTTCCCTAATTTTCCTATAGGTCTTGTATAATCTTATGTGATTTTCTAATGATGCATCATGAAAAACCCTTAAAATCTTCTCCTTCATTCAGGATTCAAGAACTAGGAAGATTCTATTTGTATAGAGAATGAGATCATATGCTACTACAAATAAATCTTGTCTCACATCCCCATCTAAGAGATCAGTAGAAAATGTATTTTTAACTTATTCTGCCATAATAGAGATCTTCCAATTAGTAGAACTAGTAGTAGAAATAGATTAGGCTTCCTAGAAAGAGCATGAGCAAAGTTATGTTCTTTTTTTCCTTTCATGTACAATGTGGTTTAGGAAAGGGCCATGCTATGGGGTCTTAGGACAACTTTGAAATAGAATTGGAAGCATCTCAGAGTGGAGAGAGATTATGAGATAATTATTAATTATACGAAAAAGCAAAGTTACATCTCATGTATGTTGTATACTCTTCTTTTAGAGGCTAAGGAACTAGTGAAAAGATTTTAAGATATCTCTTTTGATCATATTAGAAGAGAAGAAATGGGAACTCACTAGTAGATTTGGTAGCCAATCAAGGAGTAAATTAGAGGATAACCCATGGTATGACCCATAAGACCTAGAAGGAAAAGTTTCCAAATAAGACCCTTGGACTTGTTAAGGAGTAAAAAGTGTCCACATGTCTTTTTACCTCCTTGTTTGGCTCCTAGGTCCCTTAATTGCATTATATCTTCAAAACATTTCTCCCGATGCAGAATTGCCCGACACCAAGATGGAATTTGAATGTGGGCCACTTGATTTAGCTTATCCTAGACATAAACAGGACTAAAGGACCTGGGTGGTAATGCCCAGGTCCCTCCCTTTAGGTTGGATCAAATTCAAATTTACTGGTGTGAGCCTTGGGCGTAATTTAATAAAAACCACCTAAAATAACATAAAATAAAATATTAAAATTAAAAATATATATATATTCTATACATTTAGTTCTCCTCAATTTTTTTCCAGCTTCTTATGTTAAATTGAAGACCAAATTCCTTGTATTAAACTCAATAAACTAACATTGGGAGTGATTTTGTTGAAAAATTATTGCTCAAACCAAGAGCTGATGTTAAAGAGTTACGCCTAGTATGTAATATAAGGAACCCTAAAGTCAATAATATCATACAGACGAACACTCATTTTCATTTTTTATTTATGCCTGCAAAAATATCATACATGACGTCCCTCCATTGATGCATTAAATATTGCTCCTTCAATGCGCTGCTCTTTATTTTCTTGACTTTTGTATTCATTTTTTTATCCCTTTTTTTTGCACTCTTATTATTTTTTATTGCTTCTTGTAGAGTAACGATCTTCTTGATATTTTTGTCCAAGAAAGATAAGGGGCTGAGCACCACCAAGGGTTTTCAATGTTTAGTTAGACTTCCCTTTTGCTCAAAAGGAATGGGGAAGGTCTACATGCAAGCTTCTATTAGGTATTTTAGGTTTGAGTACTTACTTTTTTAAAACTCAACATTTTGGTTCACTAAGACTGGGATTAGTATAAAGCTAAGAGCTTGGCTTCAATTTAAACTTATTGGTAAATTTCAAGAGGAATGATTGGCGATAAAGATGATCATAAAGAATCTTAAAGGGTCAACCTATATCTAAGCAACCTTAGACTCCTTAGATAAAAATCAAAAAGAGCATGTCACTCACTAATGCATGGTGGAACAAAATGAAGAATGCAAATTTTGTGTTTTCTTTATTCAAATTTTGTACTTTTTTATAGATTTTTTGGATTTTGACATTTTATGATTTTATGGAGTTTCTAGATACTTAAGTCTTCACCTTCCATTGTGCATAAGATTTAAGCATCATTTTTTACATCTTCCTTAACTGCGTGTGGACTTATATAATTTGGTCTAAACTTCACTTGGAAGTATTTGCAAGGACACACAAAGACTTGGTATAAAAATGTCTTTGAACTCAATGAGAAGTTTTGTGCACTCATATATTTCATTGTTTGATAATTTGCCCCTAGCCTTGTCATTTTTTGTTCTTGTAAAGTTTCATCAGTTTTGAAATTTTGTGGGGCAATTTGAATTGATGATGACATTTAATCATCTTCTATTCACATTTTCCGTATGTGGGGTTGGTCATATTGCCACACGATTCTCTTTACCTGCATGTGGACTTTACTATTCCATGGATTTCATATTTCACCAACCATATGTATGCCTTGGCTATGGCGACCACCAAGGGTTGCACATCGGCACCCCACCTAGTAGGCACCAAGTTGAAGTAAACAAAGTGAGGCAAAGTTGTGGAAGTTTGGTTGGTTAATAATCGTATACCAATGCATCAAGAGATTTGTCCATGTCACCAATATTATATTTTTTATCTTTATTTCCATTTCTTAACACAAACTAACTTCGTGTTGTCATAAATATATACCTTTCAAACAAGAGCAAGCATGCCTTTATGATATAATTCCAATAATTTTTTATTCTAATGTGTAGGAACAAAAAAAAAACAAGAAAAAAACTCATTGGAGGCTCATTTGGCAGAAGCAAAGGAAATTGGGGATCACATTCCAAATAAAATTTAAGTTGTTACAAAACATGTTTTCAATTGATTATAAACAAATATGTAAAACAAGCATTTCATATGCATTTCAAAACTATATTTCAAAATTTTAAATTAAATAGCACTTTGGGACATTTGTTTCTTACAATTATTAATATAATATAACAAATAAAAGTAATACTATAAAAATAATATTCTATACACCAAAAAAAATAAAAAATTAATGCACGTATTTTTAATATTACTTTATAAAATAAAAAGAATGTATCTTCTATGCACAAATTGAATTATACTATGTAACATTGTAATCGCATATAATATTCTATTGGCCTAACCCTTGCACCTTCAATTGGTTGAGACAAACAATTTTCTTATGACAATTATCCATTCAAAGGTGCCCTTAAAATACTATGACATATCTTAGTATAAGTAAAATTATATATAAACCAAATATAAAATTTGACAGTTTGTCCAAAATCTCTCCTTTCATGTGATACATGTTTTTAAAATGTTGATTGTAATTTACAGAAAAAATGCCTTAATAGAACCATACGACCATCAAATTTAAGCCTTGGGCCTAACAATTGCACCTCCTTCGGTTGCAAGTGCTAGTAATACTATTATTGATATATGGTTAGGACTAAGAAGTTGGATTTCATGTACTCAGTCATTTCTTTTTTAAGGGATTACTCCAACTGTGGTGAGTTTCTATTTTAATATTGGAAAAAATCTAATTTGAGAGTGCTTCTGGATTCAACTATGTATGTTTTTGTTTCAACGTTTTGAATCATACTCAATGATCCGTCATCCGGAAGAGGAGAGTTGAAGATTAGATGGTAGAATTAAGCTTTATAAAGCAGTTAGAGTAAGAAATGAATGAAAAATGAAGGGCATGAGGTGAGGAGAGAAAAATAAAAATAAAACAAAAAACAAGAGAGGAGAAAGATACGAGAAAATTAGTGATAAAAACAAGGCATTGGAGCAACCATACAAACACACAAACCAACAAAAGCTAAAATTTTAAAATTACTAATACTAATACAAGTACAAATATATAAATACATACAGAAGCACATGTAAATGCATATAAGAAAATATTTAATTTAAACCTATAAATACATATATCCCCACACCCCAAGTATAATATACTATATTAAAAAGACAAATAAATGGAAAAAATACAAACAACTAAATAAAACAAACCTTTAGTAGGCATGAGTTTTCCACAATCCATGAATTAAGTATAGAGAGTGCTTCTGGATTAAACTGTGTATGCTTTTGCAAAACAAACCTTTGCAAAACAATTAAAGTCAAGACCTAAATATACATAAAATAATAAGGGATGAGGAAAAAAGGCGCAAACACATTTATATACATGAACAACCAAATGTATAAAATTTGCAAACAAGTGAAAGAAGCAAACAAGAAAACAAAAAGATAAGACCCCTATCTACTGCATTAGGCAAAACCAAACCTATAAAAAGGAGAACGCCACGACTAAGAATGAAAATTTTAATCCGGCATAAACAAAAAATGCCCACACACATATTAACCTAGACATAACAACAAAAATAAATCAGATGATATATAATACAAATAGAAAAATAAACAAATACACAACAAAAATGTATGTAGATATATGATACAATATTAATTATATTATATGTATAAATATATTGTATAGAAAACCAACACAAATAAAAATATATAAGTGTAGGTATATATATAAATTTATGTATGAAGTGTATACAAATACCTATACCTATATATAAATGTAAGTAACGGTGTGTATATATATATGTGGAGGTTAGGGTTAGGTTTTGTGCGTGATGAGCGAGTGAAGAAGAGGAAGGAGGTGAGGGTGGCAAAGGGAAGGTTAGGGTTAGGTTTTGATGGCAGAGGGAAAAGCTATCGTTGCAAGCTTGACGTTATACCTATTGCAGGGCCAAACATTTTTACAAGCAGCGGAGTACGGTGGATATGTCAGTGTTTCGAAAGTGTTACGCCATCATCTGCAACAAACAGAATGGCCGCGAATGTCGTAGCAGAAATGGAGGCTGCAGATCGATGGCGTTACGCTTTTGAAACAGGACATATCCACGGCCCCACGCTGCTCCTATTCCTTCGTTGCCCTTTAAAGAGAGCAATGCCTTCAACAAATGACCTTCACGCTCCTGCGGTGGAATATGTCTCAATCTCAAATTGATGCGTCCAACACTTCAATCTTGTTAAATCAGGTTTTGTTTTGTCAGAAAATTTGCTTAAATTTCTATATTTTAAGACTAGCTGAAAATGTGGTCACTTGCACTAAATTTTCTGACCCTCCATGGAAGGTATGTTGGAGAGGTGGGTTCTTTGCCTTTTTTCGTTTTTGTATATGCATCACACACCCACATTACAACAATGTTCCTATCTAGTATGTTTTACTGTGACTGAATCAGATTTTCAGTTGTTAATATTGATAGCCAACTTGGATGAACCTCTGGAGATCCCTGTGTTGTATGATTGGGTTATGTTGTTGGTCTCTATCACAGGTGATATTTGGATCATGAAAGGTGAAGGTATTCAATTTAGACTCCAATGCATGCAACATGTATTAACACAGTGCTTGTTTTGTATGTAGTCTAGGACTGCAGGAATTTTGGTGGACTTCTTAGAGCCATTTTCTGTATATGACAATGTCAGATGGGTGTTATTATCACCCACATTTTATAAATAGCCAATTACGTAATTGTAACTGTTAAAGTTTTAATCATCTAGCACATTCCTACAAAGGTTCAAAAATTTATCCTGGCAAATATTGGTATCATATCAAACATTGTAGTTCTGTCTACTGTTTGCTTTGCAGCTGTGTTTGTGTTTTCTTTTGTTTGTTTTCTGAGACAATGGTTGACACAGTTAGTGGGTTTGTGTTTGAGCCCTAAGTTGGTTGGATCCCTTGCTGGAGAATTTAGCCCCAACCTTTGGACTTGGGTGTCATTATAAGCACGCGTTAGCATTTGAGCCCTAAGCCTACATATTCAAAATATTAAGTAGATGGCATACCACTCTACGTTCAATTCAGTTCATAAAGAATCTCAACCTACAACTTCAATATGGGTTCTGGCCACGGGAAAGTTTAGGGGCTCTTCATCCCTAAATAGGGATTGTTTTGGTAATCCTTGTCCCAAATCAATAGTCCAATCAGTAAACATTATGTAGAAACTTCCTCTAGATTTAAAATTTTAGTAAAAGTTCTTAGCCAATTTGTTGCAAGTTTGCATGGATTCATTGGAATTTTTTAATCATTGTTATCTTATCTATGTAATATATGTTTTGATGATTTTCCGACTAATAAAAATTATGTCTAATATGGGATTTTATATAATCCTCTTTGGATTTAATCCAATTGTAAATTGTACTCAATATTTAGGAACCAGTTACCTTTACAATTGCTTACAATTGTTTCCTTTTGACATTGCTGGTGATTCATCTCACTTGAGTTGCCTTTGTTGACTAGCATAACATTTTTTTGTGTGTGTATTTTCATATAGAAATTTTTGTGGGTATGATAGGTTAGGTTGGAACAAAAGAATGTATGGTGCTAAGCATTTTATCTATTTGCAAGAACTAAAGTGTCTTATCTGAAAATATTCAACATTGTGGTTTGTGCATTTGGATGGATAATCTAGATACTATCTTAGACCTATGTAAATATAGGTCTAAAATGGTAGAAAGGAGAGAAAAAGTCTCCTCATGAGATTTTGAAGCAATAAAATGTAAAAACTAAGTTCTATGACAACATCAAGACAATGGTTGCTTCATTTCACTTCACTTCACAGGCTCTTTCATTCCTCGTCTATCCAAATTGCCAAGGCTGACATATTTCTTTAGTTTTGGTGAAGTAAGATTTCTTTATGCTTTTGGATTAGATTTTGAAGAGTTAGTATCTATCACTACTTTATTAGATCAACTTGGTGACACGAGGTACACATGTTGACCTTTTGATCTTGTGCATGTTGTAGCATAGAAAATACCCTATAATTTACAAGTGTATCTTTTTATTGAACCTTTTCTTGTTTGTAATTTGTAAGATTTTCATTTGGTGAATAAAATTAAAGCCAATGATACCATTCATTATTTCTCATATTTTTAGACTTCAAATCATAAATTATTAGTAGAAACCCAAATTCATGGAAATGCAATCAAGACTTCAATGAAACCATAGCCAATCCCCACTCAATCACACCCTCCTAGGCCTCTAGAAACCATTTCCCCAAATGACACAAACACTTGACACCATTAAAACAGAATGGTCACACATCACATTCACTTTCCAATGCACATCATAAACCAAGACCTCACAAATGCAACATATGGTCTGATGCACTAATAATGGGTCTTAAAGAATGCAACACTAATTCCAATCATGGTCAATCATCCAACAAACATAAAGTGAATCTATCTCGACAATGCAGAACAATATTATTCTAACTACTAGTAGCAATTACTAATATGATCAAATGATATAAGTGTCCATGAGTATCAATATTTTAACTAATAATTCTCAAGACTTATTTTAATTTCATTTAATTAAAATAATTGCGAACAACATGCAAATGAATACAAATTAAACACAACAATTATTTACACTATTTACACTTATGTAGATTTCATTTATAATCTAAACAATTTTATAAATACTATTAAATATAACTATATAAGCAAGGCTAAAAGCCTATAATATTAGAATGCTATAAATATCTTACACTAGTTAGAATCACAAGATACAAAACCCGAAGCTACAATGAAAGAACCTTGTTCTAAGTTTAGCTTGAGAGGAAAGAAATATAGAAAAACAAAACATTCCTATAGATCTAATATCTTCATCAAATCTACCACACTTTTAACCACATGAATATGATAGGATCAGCACAAAATGAATTTGTTGAGAAGGCTTTAGAAGCTACCAACAATGCAAAATGTGAAAGCATAGATAGGGCACATAGACTGATTGGTAGAATGCCTCAAAGAGATTCATGTGATGGAAAGCAATGATCATAGGATATGTACAAAATGAATTTGTTGAAAAATCTCAAAAGAACCTAGTTTGAAAATATAGAGTTATTGGTTGCGCAACTAATTGTTTTAACAGAGACGAAATGGGTGAGAGGTAGACAGTCACAAAATATTCATATCTCAAAAATGACAAACTAGGTATGACTAATTTTCAGATATGATTTAGATATTCAGGTCATGCACCATATATAAAACAATTAGAAAAACTCAGTTCTTAAAATAAAGTTATGGCTAACGCAACAGATTGCTAAAACAGAGACGAAATGGGTGAGAGGTAGACAGTCACAAAATATTCATATCTCAAAAATGAGAAACTGGGTATCACTAATTTTTTGATACGATTTAGGTATTTAAGTTGTACACTATATTTAAAACAATTAGAGAAACCCAGTTTGTAAAAATAAAGTCATGGCTAACACAGTAGACTACTAAAACAGAGACGAAATGGGTGAGAGGTAGACAGTCAAAAAATATTCATATCTCAAAAATGAAAAACTATGTATGGCTGATCTTCGGATATGATTTAGATATCCAGGTCGTACACTATATATCAAAAAATAAAAGAAACCCAGTTTGCAAAATTAAGGTTAGGGCTAACGCAATAGACCGGGTTCAGAAAATGTAGAAGAAAATTCACAGAATATTTCACTAAATCTAATGCAACAATAAATCAGTTTCATATCTCAGTCCATACTTGGAATATTGCTTCAATCACATCTTCACAAATTTCCTAGCTCGCATCCATTTTTCCCCAAGTCTGTTCTTCTGGAAACTATGGTTTATGGTGCCAAAAGAAAAATGAAAACTTCCTGAGAGAGAGAGAGATCCCCAAAACATAAAACATATCCTCCATTTGAAATGCACGCTCCTCCTCAAATTATGTCTTGAGATTTTAAAAATAAAGTTGAGCATGCATAACCACCCCCATAATTTCTTCTAGAAGATTCTCCTTTTTTTACTTTCTTACAATTTGCTATTTTTAACCAAACAATAATATTATTGTTTGTTGTAATGGGACCTTATGTCATCTCCGTTCAACAGTTTCCATTGGGATTAGGGCACGCTCAGACCTGTCAATTCAAGTGGAGTTGATGCCTCATACCTGCAACCTACAGCAACCAAAAAATGGTCGAACATATAGATGTATATATAATCATACAATCAAACACACCGTGAAAGGAAATCGCAGCATAGCAGGGTACTCACGCATGAGTAATGTGACACTATTCCTCTCACAAACACACGTCAAACAAGTAACCACATCATGCATAATAATTAGTATCTGATTGACTAGATAAGAAACATCATCAGATAATCATGTGATGCACATAATAAGATTGATCAACATAATCAAATAAGTCCATAAAGTTGTCATAACATATTCATAACTTAAGTAAATATCAGTGTTGCAACAAAGATTATCAATAAAACATACTAACTGTCATATGAAACAACATGAGGATAATCAGGAATGTCACCAACATGAATGTAGTATCTACCAACATCATATAACATACAACATCAACTGTCTGACATACCCTAAATATTCCTATTATTTTACCTTCACTTTCATGCTCCTTAGCTAGACCACCTGCACATCCACGGTGAGAATGGAGGGGCACTACACCCACCTTAAAGTGATCACTCCTGCTTTCTGGTAGTAATCACATTTAAGGTAAGGTTGAAAACACATGAGGGAACAAGAGCTTTCGCAAAGCCCATGCCCCAAAGTGAGACATGCTTACAATTGCCGAATTATTCCCAACAATCACAATAGAAACACATCAATATCATTTGTTAAGAACCATTAATCAACAATATGCATGTATACGAATGATCACGGAGATCAAAACAAACTTTGGTTAGAGAATCTAAGCTAAAATAACAACCAAATCAATATAGAAATAAGGCAACATGTCTTTCAAACAAACTAAGGCTATACTTATGAATTCGGAACCGAGTATAGCCGTGAGGTTATACTTTAGTTATCTCATAACCGAGTGTAACTACAAGGTGAGACAAAAGCATTCCAAAGTGCATAGCAACATATTTAGAGTATTACAAAGGTTTGTTACAACAATTTTACAACACAATACATGATCACATCATGACACAAAGTGATTCTACTAGTCAAACGTCAATAAAAAATTATCCCTCTCTTCATATATGGACTAGGTCCATTTTCTTGTTTTCTTGTTTTAGGGATGCACGATCCTTATCAGAAGTGTATATTTGTTGTCATCATCCATTGACTAATAGAGCCACAAATACAACAGAAGAATGAAATCATGAAAAATGAGAGGAGACAAAAGTGACATAGGACCACAATGTGGAAGGATGCCCCCAAATCACCCTCCACAACATTATGCCCCCAAGGCACCACAAACAACAATTGCAACAAGAGAAGTGTACAAGAATAGAGAAACAAATAGAAGGAATGTCACAGGGTACGCGGTCTCCTTGTATCCTTCACCTTACAAGAGTATCAAGGGTCATCCAAGGAGACCTAAACAAACATTTAACACCACACATGAGAACACAACACAACAACATATATATACCTAAGAGGAGGCCAAACTTGCGAGCATCTTGGAGAGTTGCTCCATCAAATGTGGTGGAATGGGTGAGAAATTCATACCTGCAGTCACGTGGTGCTTGATTCACAAGATTTTGTATGTTTGAAATCTTTTGATGCATGTGGGGAGGTGAATCATTACCTTTTTTGATAGACTTTGATGACTCGTGCATGTTCTTTTTCTTTCTTTGTTTAAGCATTCTCCTACATGGATAACTTTTTCAGGGTTATCCTTCTCCATCAAGACGTCAACAATCTTTTTATTAAGTAAAGTACTGCGGTCGAGGAGATTAGAGGAGGATGATGATTTCGTGGGATCTTTGTTAGATGCCAAGGTATCATTTGATGAATAAGTGTTTCTCTCAAAATATGCTTCTACATTTAAACAATAGGAAAAACCACGATTGTAATGATAACGGGGCCAATTGTCATAAGCTCCCATGAATTCGGCTAATGTTTCATATGTTGAAAAAGTATCTAATGGGACATTTCCTAGTGGACAGTCTATGTCTATCATCTCAGGATATATTGAATTGATTGTTGGACTTGTTGATATTGTGTTAACATTAAGAGTAGGATGATGGTAAGCTTTGGTAGGCTTCAAAGGATAGTATCCAATACTAGCTGAAGAGCTATGTGTAACAACTTCTAAGGGTACTTTGATTCCTTGTTTTATGCCACAACCATTACCTACGTAGTTACAATTTTTGTAAAGGATTTGAAATCCATGACCATAGAGAGACACCATCTCTTTATAAGAAGGCGAGGCCTCATATGTCTCATATTTTGTAGTGTAAATAAGAGTATTGTCTTTATTTGTTACTAAAGAGACTTTAGGTTCCTTAGTATTTCCAAAGATTTTTTGGATGAGATCGAGGCAACTTTTGATGTTTCAGGGTTAGCAAGTTTATATTACCCCATAAAGCTATGAGTAAAATCTAATGAACCCCAATCGTCACCAAGAAGTGCATTCGATGGTGATTTAGAATCTTGCACAACATTATCTGTGGCAAGATGTATTTATGAATCAACTTTTAAGTTATCGAGAGGTTTCTAAATGATAGCTTATTTTTGCACCTCAGCTTGTAAACAACTTTCCAGATTCGGGTCCACTTCAATGGTTTGAAGTTTATTTGCACAAATAAAATTTATTGATCAATGAAGGGTAGACGAAACTACCCCCATGGCATGAATCCATAGTCTACCAAGAATGATATTATATGAAAGCGCACTCGGCATGACATGGATAAGGGTAGATAATGTCATAGATCTAGCCTTTACGATTAAAGTTATGGTACCCAGTGATTGTCTACCAATGTTATCAAAGCCACGAATGTTAAGTTTATCTGATTTTATTAAAGATGTGTGAATCTTGATTTTATGTAGCAAATCAATGCCACAAACATTGAGACCCGATCCATTGTCAATCATAGTTCACTTTATCAACTTTTTATTTATTATGACAAGATTACAAGAGGGTCATATTGGTTTTGAACTTCAATTGACGGTAATTCATGTTGTTGAAACAAAATATCTATTTTTGTTGCATGCATATAGTCTAACAGAGTTGCTACATCATTTGGCTTAACAACAGGTGGTACAATCACCTTTTGTAAAGCTTCTTGGAGCATTATGTGGTATGAAAGAGATGTTTGTATGAGTTCCCATAGAGAGATCTTAGCGGGAGTAGCACAAAGCTGCTTAACAAGGTCATAATCTCGACCAACATTATGACTAAGACAAGGTGGTTGAGGAAGCATAGGTTGAGAAGTTGGTAAAGTGATCAAAATGTTTGATTGTTGTTTACTTTGTTTATTATTTCATGTATTGTATGTGTGAGCAACCACATTGTAGTTGGGTTGTTGTGACACATTTTTATACACTTTGATTTTGACTTATTATATGCTTAGCGTAGTTATAAATGTAACGAAGAGGTCGAGAAGAATTCAGAAGATCTCTTATAGTGAGCACCAGTTTCATTTTTTCTTGAGGCACATGCGAGAATGCAGGTGGACAACTATTTTCGGTTTCATAGGGTGTTCTTGAGATCTTGGAACATAAATTGTGTTTACTAATCTTTGAAGGAACGATGGTTTTGGAGTCACAGTGGAATGTTCCATAGAGATAAATTCATAAAGGGCTTCATCTAGCATATCAGAATCATCACTACTAAATGACTCATCATATGCATGAAAGTTTTGTAAAAAGAGATCAAACATTGTGACATATTCTACTTTATCCAAGGCTTGAAATTCACAATGTCCAATTGTAAAAAGTATGAATTTTGGAATCAAGGATGTGAAATGATGCAAGATTACTATGAAAAATCAAATTTCATGAATGTTTGATGCAACTAATGCATGAGAATTTTTAAAACCCTAATGCAAAATTTTACCAAAATGCAAGCTTTTTGAAGGCCTAAATATGCACCTTTTTCAAAATTATGCAAGATTTTCAAATGAATATTGATAAATATGTAATAAATCAATGCAAGATCTTATTTGAATAGTCAATAAGATGTAAATGCTTGAAGCTACTTGTTCACAAAAATGTTTAGTATGAAAAAGGATAATGACAATAACTAGAATATGAACTAGATCAAACTCTTTTCAATATAACATTCAAGGAAAAGGTTGAGCCAAATCACTACCAAATGAAGGAGAACTTAGCTACTGACCTTGAACTCCTATATATTATGGATAAGATTTAACTTAGTCTTTTTCTCAAAACCCTAGGATAACAATGCATTAAAACCCTATTTTTACAAAGATTTGCTTATAATGGAGAATATACGACAGAAACCCAGAAACTGATTGCACAGGGATAATCAGGGGAATGATAAAACCTATCTCCAAAAAGAAGAGGTATCAGAGGACCTCGGTGGTACCACCCATGTCTTGAATGAAGGAATTAGCCGAAGGTGCAAATTGGAAAGTTGCTTTGAATGTTGTCTTGATGCCAGATCCAAACCCAGAAAAGGTAGAAGGACAAAGGTGGTTCCAACCACTTCCTTGATGAGGGAATATCTTGAAACTGTCTTCAAATCCTTGATCTGTATTTAGTCTTCCTATAGCTCTGTATTTTCTAAATCTCACTCCTGTAACCTGCACATAAGAAGATAAAAGAGGGTTTGGGGGTTATGGTGTTTAGGGGCTTGCCTTGGTCAAATCCCAGAATAGCATTCAAGCTTCCCAACACCATTTGATTAATAGAGAGTGCTTACCCTCATGGGGCATAGGATGAAAACAATGATAATGTGATGATTGAAATGATGAGAAACAAACAATGATATCACCTATGTGATGCGCCCTTAGAATGATGAAGATCCTTCAACTCCTAAGGAAGGATAGATGATAGCTTCATATCTGCAACAACACACAAATATGCTCTATAATCACAATGATTGCTCTTGATGCTCTTTACTTCAAATTTTCAAGTTAGCTATCTCCATCTAGGTTAATAATGAACTCAAAAACACACTTATATATGCTCTCCCCCTTACAATTGACAATTCAAACCAAAAGAGGCAACAAGGAGAAACCTCTAGAGAGGCGTAAGGCCGACATACATTTGAATTTGATCCAACCTAAAGGGAGGGACCTGGGCAGTACCACCTTGGTCCTTCAGCCCTGTTTATGTCTAGGATAAGCAAAATCAAGTGGTCCACATTCAAATTCCATCTTGATGTCAGGCAATTCTGCATTGGGAGAAACGTTTTGAATATATAATGCAAATAAGGGAACCAAACAAGGAGGTAAAAAGACATGTGGGCACTTTTTACTCCCTAACAAGTCCAAGGGTCTTATTTGGAAACTTTTCATTCTAGGTCTTATGGGTCTTACCATGGGTTATCCTCTAATTTACTCCTTGATTGGCTACCAAATCTACTAATAAGTTCACCTTTCTTTTCTTCTAATATGATCAAAAGAGATATCTTAAAAAAATTTCACTAGTTCCTTAGCCTCTAAAAGAAGAGTATCCAACATACATGAGATGTAACTTTGCTTCTTCATATAATTAATAATGATCTCATAATCTCCCTCCACTCTAAGATGCTTCCAATTCTATTTCATAGTTGTCCTGAGGCCCCACAGCATGGCCCTTTCCTAAACCACATTGTACATGAAAGGAAAAAAGAATATAACATTGCTCATGCTCTTTCTAGGAAGCCTACTCTATTTCTACTTCTACTAGTTCTACTGATTAGAAGATCTCTATTATGGCAGAATAAGTTAAAAATGCATTTTCTACTGATCTCTTAGATGGGGATGTGATACAAGATTGATTTGTAGTAGCATATGGTCTCATTCTCTATAAAAATAGAATCTTCCTAGTTCTTGAATCCTGAATGAAGGAGAAGATTGTAAGGGGTTTTCATGATGCATCGTTAGAAAAACACATAAGATTATACAAGATCTATAGGAAAATTAGGGAAAGGTTTTCATGGAAGGGCCTAAAGAAGGATGTTCTCAATCACTTTATGGAGGGGCTAACTATGTATGCACAATTCTTTTTAATTCCTTCATATTTCAAAGCACATTGGGTGGTAGATTTCTTATTCAGAGATGTTTAGGCCAATGGATTACATAAAAATATCGTTAGTGATAAAGATAGTAGATTTTTTAGATCCTTTTTGTAAGAATTATTTTATTTGGCTGGGATAAAACTCACTCTTTCCACAAGCTATCATTGACAAATAGATGGACAAGTAGAAATAGTGGATAATTAGGTTGAAGGCTACTTGAGAAACTATGATACAACACTACCCACCACATGTCCATCAGTATATCTCCATCCATTGTATTTTATGGTTATGATACATTAACCTTCACTAATTCAATATTCATAGATATCCCGGTGTCAATAGATAGTGACTTAGTGAAGTATAATTATGACATATTGAGATCACTCAAAGAACACCTCCAACAAGTTCAGAATCAACAAAAAAATATATGCAAATCAAAACTGCATAGATAGGTCATTTAAAGTGGGAGATATGACCTTCCTCTAAGATTGCAAACCTTATATGCAAACCCCCATCAAAATTAGTGGAATTGAAAATCTCAAACAATGCTTCGATTTCCCTTACAAGATCTTGAGAAGAGCTGGTGAAGTTGCATCTGAGTTGAATTACTAGAATATAGTAGGATTCATAATTTTGTCCATGTGTCTCACCTCACGAGATCCCTTGGACAACATATCACACTACTAGTGGATTTTCAACCATTGGATGATGACCCTACCATCATAGAAATCACAAGAGCATCATCCAATATTCAAAAAGAGAGTAAACAATAAGGTGGTAGGGAAAATCACACAGGCCCTATTGAATCCCCATGATCACATTTGCACTTATTACATTTATCGAACTTAGCAAGGGAGAGGGATTTCAACTAAATCTTCCACATCAAACATCCTCATAATAAATAGAATCATCAACCTTGGCATAAAGAGAAACTTTGACCTTAAGTACCTTTGCTATCATTCAAGCCTCTGTGCATGCAACTTGTTGTTCCTTCAGTATGTAAAAATACTCGAGGTAGCAATTGAAGAAAGACAAGTCATGCAAATTTTGGAAATATTGATAGAAATATGAAGAAATATTTCCCCACACATTTACTAATCGTAGAGGCATTAAGGAGGGATCTAGGATGATGGAAATTCAATTAAAAGAAGGTACAAAACCAAAGAGGAAAAGATCATATGTACTTAAACCCTAACATGAAGATAAGAGTCAAACCAAAGTTGGATGATATGTTGCAACTGATATAATCAAGTACATAGAAGATGCTAAATGGATTGGCCCTATGGTTGTGCAACATAAGAAAGAAGTGAGATGAGGATTTGCATTGACTTTAGGGAACTAAATAAGGCTTGTATCCATGATTCCATAGATTTCTTAGTCTTATGGATGTCATTAAAAGCTTTCATTTTATTTCATTTCAATTGAAGGGATCCTTCACCTTTCCATACACATGTCCCCATGTTCTCTCCATTAGTTTCTCTATAACCATTGCTTCATTTTCTCTTATATTGTCCTTAGTAATATTTGGGCATTATACTCATGGGATCAACCCTGCAATTATAGACTTGGCCCTTTCATATTCAAATTTTGGCCAACTTCTACCTATTCAATTACACAATATTCAATTTGCTAATGTATGAATCCCAACATTTCAAAAAAAAACAAAATATGAATCACCTAAGAAGGTTCAAAATTTAAAATACACATTGGGTTATGACTTGCACGTGTGACACCATTCAAAAATTGATTTATATTCACTCCTTTGAGCCACCAAGTCTAGGGCCTAAGTGTGAGAATATTCACTATTTTTGTATCCTCATGCTTGGAGACATGTCAATAAATAAAAGTTGATTACATATAAATTCCCATTGTTTATAGCATAGACTGGAATTAGTTTTCAATTTAAAATATCATTAACACTTGTAAGGAGTGGGTTCATGTGCAAGTTGAAACACACACTGTGTATTTCAACTTGCAATTTTCTTCATCAACATTCTACTATGTAAAGTATTTGTTCTTTTAATGTACAAATCCTAACATTTAAGAGAGAAAAATATGAATAACAACAATGATAAGGGTGAAAGCAAGAAGATGAGTATAGATTTCGTGGAAGTGTTCTGCATATGGAAAATTTCGGTTGGAACGAGAGCTCGAGCCTAAACGGGTGCCCATTTAGAAACGGGCACCCGTTATGAAATGGATGCTAGTAAATGGAATGGGTACGTACCCATTTCAAAACAGGTACTCATTTTTGAAAAGTATATATATATTTTTAAAATAGGCATGTGGCTTCATTTTAACAGCCATAGGCCGTGAAACAGTAGGAGAGGAGATACCAAGACTGGGTACCCACATAACCTGACCCCACCGCCTACCTCCAAAACCTCCTCACCTCCTCCAGATCGGCTATCAGCTGTCCCAAGTTGGTTGCCCATAATTTTCTATTGTTTTTCATTGTTTTTTGTTTTGTTTTTGTTGCTTTTTATTATTTTTCACAATCTTAAATTATAAATGTTAAACCCTAAACTAAAAACACTAAACCCTAATTCATAAATCGTAAACCCTAATTCATAAACACTAAACCCTATTTCATAAACTACCTAGGTCTTATAGAACTTCTAGGGTTTCTTTTATATAAGCTTAACAATAAATCTTTAGCAATGATATTTCAAAATCATTTGAAATTTCTATATAGACCTCAAGAACTACTTATACACTATAGCCATGTTCTTAGTCTTCATGGATTTCAATGTTCATGATGAGTCACATAGTCCTAAAACCATTTGTAAAACTCTTTTCATGAGGGCTTAGAACATACAAACACCTTCTATATATTAAATTTGATGGACACTTGTATAAGAATATAAAATTTAGACAATTGTCATAGGTTAGTCCTATGGGTTAAAGAGTTAGGGAGCTATGAGAATGCCCACATTCATATGACATAAGGTATAATAGAAACTTATCAAGTTTTAAGGATTGTCATACCTACCACTAAGAATGTCAAAGTTACCCTAGGAAAACAACTAACTCATATCACTTCATAACATTTTATCAAGTTTAAGGATTGTCATAACAACCACTAAGAATGTCAAATTTACCCTAGGAAAACAACTAACTCATGTCACTTGATAACCTAGAGGGTTGTTATCTAAGGTCAATTAGGATCACTTAACAAATGTCAAGACCCAAATCATCTAATAGGATTGTCATTAGGATGGGGAACAAAGAAGATAGTCATAACATGATAAGGTAGTTACCAAGGTCCTAACAAAGTTCATTGCACCATAATCTAAATCTTAACACTGCCTCAACATTTATATGACCCAGAAGGACTGTCACATCTAGCAAATCTAATCTCTTGTCCTTGCTATGGACTATTATGCATGATCATCCAAAGTGGTTGTGACTAGAAGAACAGGACCATAGGACTACCACAATAAGGATATAGTTATGTTGCTCACAACAAGAGAGGACAATCATCCAAAACTAAGAAGAGAAGAAAATTAACAATTAAGAGACTATCATTAACGGTTGTCATGAGCATGTTAATGGACAATTAGTTTTCATATTAGTCATAACACTATCCTATTATTTACACAAAAGAAGATATAGCAATGAGAGGATAGTCATTCGAAAACCTATCTCAGTCCTAGAGTCAAGCACAGTCCCATCACACCACTAGATCTACCCCTTCCAAGGGACAAGCATTTCAACCATACAATCGAAAGAAAATGATATGTATCCTACAAACACAATCATTTGGTCATGTTGTAATCCTCTCTCCAAACTATGCAGGATCAGAATGGTGTTTGGATGAGCTCCACTTGGTGTCTGGTAGGTGAAATCAGCAGGTGAGACTACTCCTTAGACAGTGCAAGATGACTGAACGGATCTCACCCATTCATTTTATTCCTTGTTTTTCTCACTCTTTCACCATTTCTTCACATGCGTTGTTCTCCTTCCAGCTATTTTTTTGGTGGGTACTCTCCTGAGGTGCCAAAATGGCTAGAAATGTTGTCTCGTGCCATAAAAAAATCACGCTAGAAAATTTTCTAAACTCGTCGGTTGTTCTCACGCCGGGGAAAATACCGTGTCAGAAAAATAAATATAGGGAATGTAATTTTTTGGTATGTGTTTTGGAACACAAAAGAGAGTGATATATTTTGCAAAGCCCCATTAAGAATGTTTTGGGAATTTTGTACTGCAGTATTGTATTGGTACATTCTCCTTATTAAAAACTCCCTTAATATTATCACCTAAAATTTTGAATTTGGATTAGTTACTTTCCACCTACATTAAATGTTATCAATAACTATGTAATAGAACTAATAGCATTTAAAATCATTTTAGAGGTGCAAATGATGATTAATTATCACCTTTGCAATTAGAAGTGTTTATGTTGACACTAGAGTTTGCAACACTCATAGCCTTATAGCAACTAAAAAGGTTTCACAAAACAAAGAGAACTAGAGACAACTAAAATCATTATCATAAATAAAACATAAATTAAAATAAAATAAAAACATTAATATATCATGACCATGAATGGTCATGTCCTTTGTGAGAACTCCAATTCCTTTTGAGAGATGAGTATCACAATTTATTGAAGTCTTGATTGTATTTCCATGAATTTGGGTTTCTACTAATAATTTATGATTCGAAGTCTAAAAATATGAGAAATAATGAATTGTATCATTGGCTTTCATTTTATTCACCAAATGAAAATCTTACAAATTACAAACAAGAAAAGGTTCAATAAAAGATACACTTGCAAATTATAGGGTATTTTCTATGCTACAGCATGCACAAAAACAAAAGGTCAACATGTATACCTCGTGTCACCAAATTGATCTAATAAAGTAGTGATAGATACTAACTCTTCAAAATCCAATCCAAAAGCATAAAGAAATCTTGCTTCACCAAAACTAAAGAAATATGTCAGCCTTGGCAATTCAGATAAAGACAAGAGGAATGAAAGAGCCCCTAAAGTGAAGTGAAATGAAGCAACCATTGCCTTGAAGTTGTCATAGAACTTAGTTTTTAAATTTTATTGCTTCACAATTTCCCGAGGAGACTTTTTCTCTCCTTTCTATCATTTTAGACCTATATTTACATGGGTCTAAGATAGTGTCTAGATTATCGATCCAAATGCACAAACCACAATGTTGAATATTTTCAGATAAGACACTCTAGTTCTTGCAAATAGATAAAATGCTTATCACCATACATTCTTGTGTTCCAACCTAACCTATTATACCTACAAAAATCTCTATATCAAAAAACACACAAAAAAAAAATGTTATGCTAGTCAACAAAGGCAACTCAAGTGAGATGAATCACGAGCAATATCAAAGGGAAACAATTGTAAGCAATTGTAAAGGTGACTGGTTCCTAAATATTGAGTACAATTTACACTTGGATTGAATCCAAAGGGGATTATATAAAATCAAATATTAGACATAATTTTCATTAGTTGGAAAATCATCAAAACATATATTACATGGATAATGTAACAATGATTAAAAAAAATCCAATCAATCCATGCTAGCTTCAACAAATTGGCTCAAAACTTTTACTGAAATTTTAAATTTAAAGGAAGTTTATACATAATGTTTACTGATTGGACTATTGATTTGGGACAAAGATTACCAAAACAATCCCTATTTAGGGATGAAGAGACCCTAAACTTTCCCGTGGCCAGAACCCATATTGAAGTTGTAGGTTAAGATTCTTTAAGAACTGAATTGAGCATAGAGTGGTATGCCATCTACTTAATATTTTGAAAATGTAGGCTTAGGGCTCAAATGCTAACCCGTGCTTATAATGACACCCAAATCCAAAGGTTGGGGTTAAATTCTCCAGCAAGGGATCCAACCAACTTAGGGCTCAAACACAAACCCACTAACTGTGTCAACCATCGTCTCGGAAAACAAACAAAAGAAAACACAAACACAGCTGCAAAGCAAACAGTAGACAGAACTACAATGTTCTATATGATATCAATATTTGCCAGGATAAATTTTTGAACCTTGGTAGGAATGTGCTAGATGATTAAAACTTTAACAGTTACAATTACGTAATTGGCTATTTATAAAATATGGGTGATAATAACACCCATCTGACATTGTCATATACAGAAGATGGCTCTAAGAAGTCCACCAAAATTCCTGCAGTCCTAGACTACATACAAAACAAGCACCGTGTTAATACATGTTGCATGCATTGCAGTCAAAATTGAATACCTTTATCTTTCATGATCCAAATATTACCTGTGATAGAGAGACCAACAACATAACCAAATCATACAACACAGGGACCTCCAGAGGTTCATCCAAGTTGGCTATCAATATTAACTACTGAAAATCTGATTCAGTCACAGTAAAATATACTTGATAGGAACATTGTTGTAATGTGGGTGTGCGATGCATATAAAAAAACGAGGAAAGGCAAAGAACCCACGTCTCCAACCTCCCTTCCATGGAGGGTCAGAAAATTTAGTGCAAGTGACCACATTTTTAGCTAGTCTTAAAATATAGAAATTTAAGCAAATTTTCTGACAAAACAAAACCTGATTTAACAAGATTGAAATGTCGGACGCATGAGTTTGAGACTGAGACATATTCCACCGCATGAGCGTGAAGGTCATTTGTTGAAGGCATTGCTCTCTTTAAAGGGCAACGAAGGAATAGGAGCAGCGTGGGGCCGTGGATATGTCGTGTTTCAAAACCGTAACGCCATCGATCTGCAGCCTCCATTTCTGCTACGACATTCGCGGCCATTCTGTTTGTTGCAGATGATGGCGAAACACTTTCAAAACACTGACATATCCACCGCACTCCGCTGCTTGTAAAAATGTTTGGCCCTGCAATAGGTATAACATCAAGTTTGCAACGATAGCTTTTCCCTCTGCCATCAAAACCTAACCCTAATGCTACCGTCCCCTCCTTCCTCTTCTCCACTCGCTCATCACGCACAAAACCTAACCCTAACCTCCACATATATATATATATATATACACGTGGACACACTTAATACATTTGTATTTTTTTATTTGTTTTGGTTTTCTATGCGATATATGTATACATATAATATAATTAATATTGTATCATACATCTACATACATTTTTGTTGTGTATTTGTTTATTTTTCTGTTTGTTGTTTTCTTTTCTTTTTTAGGGTGCACTCCTCTCTCACACATATGTATATCTATATATATTTATGTATTGGTTCTTTATAGACTTAATACTTATATTAATAAATACTAGTATAGGTGTGTATTTTTAGTTTGTGCCAAAGAAACTATAGGCGAGGCCTGTTCCTAACTAGGTATTAATAATTCTTGAGAACTAAATATATTTTTCTATTTAAAAAATATTTACCTATTGCTATTGTATAGATGCAAATATTTTAACAAAACATATTTGAAAAATTATTTTTATTCAATCTAATTGGCAGAAAACTTTCACCTGATAAGGGCAATTATTGCGGATCATCGTTTAAATTATAAAGTTTTGTATGAATACTGGAAATAATTTCATGCATTGCTTTCATTTTCTCAAAAATTGTGCAAATATAACATATGCGTTAAACTCCTTAGGCAACCATTCTTCATATTTTTTTATGTTCTTGATACCCAAACATTGCAGAATCTAAGGCCATGACTATTTTCAAATGAATTTGTTTTGTTTATAGGCTGCTATTCCACTTGAAGTTGTGCAAATATTGTTGGCAAAAAAGTCAGCGTCCCCTTCGGGATTCGTGACATGGCTTAACCACCTCCCATTGGTCTTTATCTGGGATGGTAGCAGTTTCTAAGAGGTGCGCCTTTTGGGAGAAACGGCCAGCTCAACTCCCTACAAGTGGTATCAGAGCCGGGTCACGGGTTTGAATCCCCTCGGGTAACGCTGAGGGGGGGATTGTTGGAAAAATAGTTAGCATCCCCCTTCGAGATTCGTGACATGGCTTAACCGCCTCCCGTTGGTTTTTATCTGGGATGGTAGCGGTTTCCTGAGAGGTGCGCCTTTTGGGAGAAACGGCCAGCTCAACTCCCTACAAATGTGAATATAACATTCTTCAGAAATGATCCAAGCTAGAAGGGGCTCTAACTTGTTTTTAATGCAATAAAGTTAGGGTCTTTATCTGGGATGGTAGCGGTTTCTTGAGAGGTGCGCCTTTTGGGAGAAACGGCCAGCTCAACTCCCTACAAACGTGAATATAACATTCTTCAGAAATGATGCAAGCTCGAAGGGGCTCTAACTTGTTTTTAATGCAATAAAGTTAGGTCTGAAACGAAAAAACCCATGGAGCTTGACCAAATATGAGGAAAAAAGTATGCTCATATCTGTCATTACGTTATCTACCATCTTTTCAGATAATGCATTTAGGGCATATGTTTATCGGGCTTCATGCCTATAATACTTATTTTTTCTTCTATTTTACTTAATGGAATTCTAATTCTAGCTATTCTTCCATGCATAGAAGGATTTTCCTTTCATGTTTCCTTTAGATTCTAATGGGATGAGAATATTATTTATTGGCCTCTGCCTATGTTTCTACCAAACTTTGTATGTATCATATTATTTTCTGGAAACACATTTCCTATTGGTGTTTATTCCATTTCTAAAGTTTTTTCTGGATGTTTTCTCTAGATTTGAGATGAGCTAAAAGGAACTATTACCATTAACAAAATTGATAATATACACATCATTTTGTTTTATGGATATCTTTATATTTTTTTAATTTTCTCCGACACTCAATAGTAATTCAAGTTGGCTTTTTGCTATTCTTGTTGAATGCAAAAATCTAGTAAGCCAAGCTAGCAACTCTATTTGCAGAAATGGTCTATATTTTGAAGCTATTTTATCATTCTACTATTTCTTTTAGAGGCATTTTTAAAAAGATCGTGAAATTTCTATTAGTTAAATCTAAGCCAACTATTTTTTGACGTTTATTTAAAAATTTACCCTAACGTAACTATTGTTAATCAACCCTGCAATTATAGACTTGGCCCTTTCATATTCAAATTTTGGCCAACTTCTACCTATTCAATTACACAATATTCAATTTGCTAATGTATGAATCCCAACATTTCAAAAAAAAACAAAATATGAATCACCTAAGAAGGTTCGAAATTTAAAATACACATTGGGTTATGACTTGCATGTGTGACACCATTCAAAAATTGATTTATATTCACTCCTTTGAGCCACCAAGTCTAGGGCCTAAGTGTGAGAATATTCACTATTTTTGTATCCTCATGCTTGGAGACATGTCAATAAATAAAAGTTGATTACATATAAATTCCCATTGTTTATAGCATAGACTGGAATTAGTTTTCAATTTAAAATATCATTAATACTTCTAAGGAGTGGGTTCATGTGCAAGTTGAAACACACACTGTGTATTTCAGCCTGCAATTTTCTTCATCAACATTCTACTATGTAAAGTATTTGTTCTTTTAATGTACAAATCCTAACATTTAAGAGAGAAAAATATGAATAACAACAATGATAAGGGTGTGTTGGTTTTTTCCCTGACTGGATGCTTATTCCCAGATTTTCCTACAAGGTAGCCATCAGTGATCAACAGGATCTCTGGGCCAGGGGCCAACAGTGTAGGAGATAGACTCTATATTTTATCTCCTCTTCTTCTTCAGGCTCTGCAAGACCTAGGGGGGTATTCCCTACTCAACATCCATGAGGATATGCATACAAGGCTGGGATGCCGACAGAAAGCAGATAAGTCCTCCTGTAAGTAGACCAAAACTGAAAGATAAGAGCAAAGGGGCTAGCTTTGGGCCTATTTGCAGTTGTAGACAGAGGACTGAGGATCCTAAAACTAATTCTAATGTCCTAAAGATTGTTTTAGATTTAAATTTTGATTTTAATTTTGGATGCAAAGCTGGACATGGTTGTAACACAAACACGCAACAAGATTGGTGCCTATCCAGGGCCTAGAGTCAGCAGACATACACCTGTGAATGATCAGCATGAACAACTAAAACTAGATTTCAGGGGGATATATGTGATACCTGCCTTACAGATATCTCCCAATACAGAGTGTTAAGTTATCTCTACTTATGGCATCCCTACTGCAGTATACCCTTCCCAATGTTCAACCTGAAAATAGTTTAATCTACCCCTTGAGCAGAAGTTAAAAGATCAGACATTCAACATAGGAATTCTATGCTCTAGAATCTAAACATTACCCAGATGTCCAGATTCAGAAGAAGAATACATGCAATACTGGAGATAGAATTAACAAAACACATGCTAAGATAGCATTTCTCATATAAGATTAATCATGAAATCAGTGGGTTCATGCCAAAACATACAACAAGAGATACATAGACTCACAGGTTTAACTATACAGAGCAACCAGATTAGCTTGTTTTGAATTACAGAGCCAAAAATCTTCAACTTTCAACAACCTCAAATGAGTAACACTTCCTGCTTATAACAGCCAGGTAGTGTACCACAGCAATTAATTACATGGTTGACCAAAAATCTCGCCAGATACACAGTATTAGAAAAATGGCGCTCAAACATTCAATGCAGCAGGTGGGAGAGGAGACAGGAAGAAATCTCGAGCCTTGCGCCGCCGCCTAGGGATCCAGATCTTCAATCGGGTACTAGATCCGTCCACGCCATCGCCCATACCTCTGCAACAATCGCCATTAATGGCGCACCAACCCGCGGCCCTGGGAAATGTAGAATACTATGCGTCGCAACCATTTCCCACCAAGATACATCGTCATGATATTTCAAATATGCAGGATATCAATTATCCCACATGCACCCCGTGGTGACCTTTTCAACACTTTATATACTAGGTCGCGAGCACATATGATGTCGGTGCTTTTGCTCCTGACGACACTAGTATAAGACTTCATCATCATCCTCCAACAGCATGATATCCTGTTGCTCAAAAAATCACCCTGACGTCAGCATCATCATCGCAATATCACCTGCATGATAATCGCCTTCATCGGCACAACCTAATCCATCGGAGGAAGATCCTCCTGCTTAGCCGATACCAAAAGTCTGGCCGATGAACATCCTGATGACGTCATCAGCATATCCTGCTGATGTCATCAGCATATCTGCCTACTGCGCACCTCCTCATATCCGGATGACATCATCATCATATCGACATCAGGATGATATTCGGAAGATAACCGGATATTTGGAAATATCATCCTGATGCACAAATATCATGCTGCACTGTAGCTTCACTATAAGATCGGGGTGATATATGAATATGCCAGATATTTGAAAAGATCACCCCCCCACTAGATAATGCACGAAGCCGACAGGCGGATATCTCCCTTCGGAAATATCATGATGCAGACAAGCAGAAAACCGGATATCACCCTGATGTAAGAATGACGTCAGCATCATCAGGGTGATAAAACAATGAACATGAAATGATACAACATCATCAGGATGATATTGACTAAGATCATCCTAACGTTCAAATATGATGACCCCGGTGAATATCAGGTCATACTTAGAACTCTTCAACAACATCATCAGGATGATCATAACCAAGATCACCCGATGATAAAAATATCACCCCGGTGAAATATCATGCAGGCAGAAAATATGATGACCCTCGCAAGCAACACGGTGATAACTGGAAATATGATGATGATGATGACGACCCTTAAGAAAAAAAACAAGTCAGGTCGAACAACTCAAAAAATAACCCCTTCAGAAGATCGGGGTGACATCATCATCATAAAAGGGCAAGGTGATATTTTGGAAAATCACCAGATACTTGAAAAAATCACCCCCGCAAGCAAATCAGGGCACACTGTAGCTCATCAACAGGATCGGGATGAATATCCAAACATCACCCGATATTGAAATATGATGATCCTGATGAAAAACAAGTCGACAGAGAACATGATGATGCGGCTGAAAAATGCTGAGGAGGTCCAACACTTAGAAAAATGGGCAAGAAGATATAGGGTTCAAATGAAGAAACCCCCCTAAACATGAAAAATCAACCTCCAGGTCAAAATGAGTGCTAACACTGGCTCCGAATGGGGACATGTAGGTGAAAACCTGCAGCGAGAACCAGATCTCTGGGCAGACCGGGCAAAAAACCAAAAAGCACGAACCGCACAAGACACTTACACTACATACATGTTTTTACAAATGTGCACAGCGACAAGTCATCTATGCAAAATAGAATTTAAGGAATTGACCATGCACAGGCAATTCCAGAACTTCACCATCTAGGGCCTGGAGGAAATAAGAATCCTTCCCATGAGCACTGCGAATCTGATATGGGCCCATCCATAAGGGTTCGAATTTACCATGTTTACCCTTTTCTTGACCTTTTGCATTCTAAATGAGTACCAGATCATTGACTTGAAACTTCCTTTTTATAGCTCTCCTGTCAAACTGATATTTCACATCTTGTTGTCTTTTGAGATTGATCTGGTGGGCTTTCCTTCTGTTTTCATCCAATGCAACCAGCTGGTTCACTCTTTCTGTCATGGAGTCTTCAATCTCCTCATCATTTTCCTGAATGAATCTGTAAACCGGTAGGAGATTGTTTATGGGCAATCTGGCTGATGCACCGTATACTAGCTCAAAAGGTGACATCCCAATAGCCCTTTTTACTGTCACTCTATCAGCCCATATGGCTAACTTTAATTTTGAGTCCCAAGCTCTCTTGTTCTTGTCCAGTATCCTCTTGATAATTTTCATGATGCTTTTATTGCTTGATTCTGCTTGACCATTCCCTTGTGGGTGATATGGTGATGTATATGATAGATTTATCCCATACCTGTTGCAAAAATCAACAAATTCACCTGATCTGAAGCACATAGCATTATCAGTGACTACCTTGAATGGTACTCCAAACCTGATGATAATATTTTCTAGCATGAAATCTATCACCACCTTACTTGTAGCTCTCTTAGTTGGAATGGCCTCAATCCATTTAGTAAAGTAATCAGTTGCCACCAAAATCCAACTGTGTCCCCCACTTGATTTGTCTGCAATTTCCCCTATAAAGTCAATTCCCCATTGCTGAAATGGAGCATCCACAGTTACAGTTCTGAGGGGTAAAGCACCATCATATTTCAGCTTTCCTGAAAATCTTTGGCAAGGGTCACACTTCCTCACTAACTTTTGTGCATCTGAAAAGAGAGTGGGCCACCAATATCCTGCTCTGAGAATTTTATGAGCTATTGTTTGAGCAGTATAATGTCCACCACACAATCCTTTATGCATATCAATCAAAACATTGTTAGCCATATCCTTATCCACACATCTCAATAGCACACCATCAGGGTTTTTCCAGTATAGCTCACCTTGAACAATAACATACCTGATTGCATGTAACTTTAAAGTCCTCTTTTGATTGTCACTGAAATGGGAAGGACAATTCAGATTTTGCAAGTAGTAGATAATATCCTTGTACCATTCAGATCCTGATACATTTACACTCTCATTTTGGACTGCATTAACTTGGCATGCTTCCAAGTTTGATTGTGCCATCATCCTGGCTAATCCTTGTCCTCTTATCAACTTGGTAACTTGTATGTCTATGTTAAACTCTTGCAGTTTGTTTATCCACCTGCACCTTCTTCCAGTCACCTCCTGCTGAGTGAATATGTCTTTGACTGCTACATGGGGTACATATGCAATTATATATGATCCTACCAAGTATGGTCTGAAACTTTTGATGGCTCTGACTAGTGCATATGCCTGTTTTTCCATAATATCATACTTCAACTCAAAGGCCTGTAAGGACATACTGAAGAAAGCTATGGGCTGTTCAAAACCATCTTCATTTTTCTGTAGCAAACAAGAAGCAACAGTATGAAAAGAAGCGAATGAAAATACTTGGAATGGCCTAGAAAAATCAGGAGATTTAAGAACAGGGGCCATCTTGATTGCCTCTTTGATACTCTGAAATGATTTTATTGCTTCACTTTCCCAGTGGACAGTTGCATCCTTCTTCATCATCTTGGAAATGTTCCTTGTGGTTTCTACAAAGTTGGGAACAAATCTCCTAACAAAATTTATCTGTCCAAAGAAGGACTGAACTCCTTTTACAGTTTTTGGCATTTGAATTCTATCAATAGCAGCCACTCTCTCTGGATCTATCCTGACTCCATCCTTGGAAACAATATGTCCCAGGAGCTTTCCTTCAACTACCCCAAAGGCACACTTCTTTGGATTTAAAGAAATACCATACTCTAGTGCTCTTATGAAAATCTGCTCTAGATGCAAACAATGCTGCTCTTCTTTCTTTGAGTAAGCAGTCAAGTCATCCTGATATACAGCCAGAATTGAATCAATCAACCCTGCAAAAGCAACATCCATTGCTCTTTGAAATGTAGCACCTGCATTGGTTAGTCCGAAGGGCATTCTAACATACACATAAGTTCCCCATGGAGTGGCAAAGGCGGTCTTATACTATTCTGATTCCTTTACCTTCACCTGATTATAACCTGAAAATCCATCCATCATAGATAAGAGTTCACAACCAGTCACTCTCTGCAACATAGCTTCCATATTAGGCAGTGGATAGTTATCCTTTAAAGAGGATGCATTCAAGTTCCTGAAGTCAACACAAAGCCTAATATCACCATTCTTTTTTCTGACTGGGACAAGGTTAGACACCCAAGTTGAATGCCTGATTGGCACAATTATTCCAGCTTCCCTGAGCCTTTTGAGTTCTTCTTGCATCTTGGGAGCTAAGGTAGGATTAATAGGTCTTTGCTTTTGTCTAAATGGCTTAGCTCCAGGCTTCAATGGGATCTCATGCTGGAATAAATCTTCCCTATAGGCTTTTAGGTCCTCATATGACCAAGCAAAAACATGTTTATACTTTTTCAGTAATGCAATCAGCATACTCCTAATGTGTGGTTTGAGCTGTTTACCAATGTATACCTTCTGAGGGGCCTGAGATGTCCCCAAATTTATCTCTTCTAAATCTTCCTTATTCGTAGGAGAGGTCCTTGTGACCAATTTGTCTCTACTGTCAAAGGCTCTTTCCAAAGCTACCAACCCTCTAGGGATTTTATTAGTCTTCAATTGAATTACCTCTTTTCCCACAAGAGTTTCTTTTCCATCTATAGTCTCTACAAAAGCTTGGAAATCAATTTCTTGATTCTCATATTCATCTATGCAGTGCAAAAATTTCAACAAGTCCCTATCATCATTAAACACTTGCCAACTGCATATATTTTCTGGTACTGCAGGCCTAATTTTAACTTCTACATTTGTAACACCTGACAGAGTGATGTCATGTGGTCTTATTGCAACATTGGCTAAGAAATCAGCCATAACATTCTTTGACCTCTCTACCCAGCCTATTGAAAATGCATCAAACAGTTCAATGGTATCGCAAACAGCATGCTTGTATTGTTTCAATCTTTTGTTTTTTGAGGCATACTTATCTCTAATCTGGGATACAATCAGCTCAGAATCCCCAAATACTCTTAACATTTTAATTCCATGTTTGAGAGCAATATTTAGGCCTAAGAGTAAAGCCTCATATTCTGCAATGTTGTTTGTGCAATCAAACCTCAGCAAGAAAGAGAATTTGAGGAGGTTACCAGTTGGAGACAGGAAAACAACTCCAGCTCCAGAGCCTTCTTTTGCACAAGCTCCATCAAAAAACATGGTCCACAGACCTCGCTGATCCAATTCTTCAATGCAGGCATTTTTCTTTTTATCTTCTGTATCATCTGAGACAACCTTGAAGTTATCACAGTCAGTGTCTACAAAGCATACCTGTTCCTCTGCTTCTTGGTCTTCCACTGTCTCTGATGATCTTTGTTCTCTGGTTAGCTTAACATCCCTGCCATTCATTGGAATCATGGCATATGACAGGTCCAGCTGCATACTTCCACCAATTAGTGCTGCCCATCTTCTTGACAACAACATACCATACTGTGGCTTGATGTCAACCACTGTTATATTCATTTTATATCTCTTTTCAGGAAATGCTCCCAGTTTGAAATCTACATCCTTCATGATTCCAATAACCGGTACCTCTCTGGCATCCATAGCATAACATTTTCCACATTCCTTGTCAATTTTCAATCCAGTTTGTTGCATGATGGCCAAAGGCATGACATTTGTAGATGCTCCAGAGTCAAGCATACAATTTCTAATTATTTTTCCATTTATAACCAGGGAAACATAAAATGGTTCCACTTGTGAAGGACACTTTGTCATAGTCATTCCTAAATAGACTTCAGGAGCCTCATCTTCTTCATTACATATGACATGTTTCTCACCCTGGGTCTGAACATTTTGTTTAGCTTGAAAAGGTACCCCTGAGATTAGGGATATTGTCCTATTCTTGATTTCTTCCACTTTCATCAGTTCCATAAGTGGAACAGAGACTTTTACCTGAGAGAGGACTTGAGCTATATCAAATGGAGCATAATTTTGTGTAACAGCTGTAGCTTGCTCCACAATCTTGTTTTTATCCTGAACTGATTTAGCTCTTACTTTCATAGTTCCTTGATCATCATTCTTGTCTTGGGAACCTTTACTTTGATCTTCAGCCTGAGGGATTTTGTTTTCTGGTCCTTGAGATTCATGACCTGTTCTATGTCTGAAATTTTGTTTATTATTAACCCACTGCCTTTTTTGTGGTTCAATTCCTTTATGACCATGCACTAGCTGACCTGCAGAAATATCTTCTGGCTGATGTGGGCTGCCTACTTGATTTTTACCTCTGAGATTGTAGTTGCTTTTGACTTGAGCAACTGCTGCAGCTGTGAAGGCTCTAATTTCCTCATCAGAAGGTCGTTGTAAGTTACTCAGAAAATTGTGTGAGCTCTGAGCATACACATAGTTATCTTCATTATCTTCATCATATGGGGATTGTTGGCAGGCCTGAGTTTGATGATCTGTATTCTCATCAGCATCATAAAGAGTGTATCCATTGCCTATGGACATCATATTAACATCATCATCCTGCACATAATGTGGCTCATTGCATTCATTACAAGATGTAGCATTATCATACAAGGATTGAGCAATCATACACTGTAACTGTGAATGTGGCATTTGGCAAATTATACACCATGGAGCATCATCAACAATATTTATAGCTTTCTTTAGAGGATCAGGAGTTTCTTTGACATGTTGAGCTCTCTGATTTGTGTTGTTACGTGGGAATATAGGCTTACCATCATGCCAATTGGTGTTATAAGGCATATCATGCAATGATGGCCTCTTTTCCTGCCTTTGATAGACTTGCCTATCAGGACCCATCCCTTTTTCATTTCTAGCTAATCTATAGCTTAGGTCCTTAACAACATTTGCCAATTTGTCTATCTTATCTTCAGGGGCAGATGTATTACCTTGAGTGTTCTGAGGCTTGTTTGGATTCTGCAGAATTTTTATATCATCCCTTCTATTTGTCTTGCCCGATGCTTTCCTGTTGTTTTCAATATTCACTGCAATTCTGAAAGCATCCCTGAGAGTAGCAGGACCTTTATCTCTTAATCCATATGCAGTTTTTGCATCAAAGGCATTGATATACAATATTATGCACATTGGTTCATTTGGCCTCATGTGATGTGGCAATTTGTTTAACACTTTAGTAAATCTTGCATTAAAATCTGCAACCTGCTCATTTGACCCTTTAGTGATACTGGTGAACTCATTTACAAAAAAGCTAGGGTCAGTTTTGTCACCATATTGCTCCTTGAACATCCTTTTAAAATCATCCCATGATGAAATACTCCGGTCAGGCAGACTCTTGTACCATTCTCTTGCCTCATCTATTAAGGATTGCATGAATGACTTCATGAAAACATCCTCATGTTCAACCTCAAAGTTATCCATGACATTTTGAAAGGCTTTTAGATGATCTTCTCCTGACACTGTGTTGTTTCCTGAAAATTTAGGCACTGGCAGCCTCAGATGCTTGTCAATGGGGTTAGGATACCCACGAATACCATCAAACACCAGCTGCCTGAATCTATCTAACTGCATTGGCTGTCTGTTTAACTGATTAATATTGACATTTTTGTTTGCATTCTGGTTTCTTACATTGTTCAATGGTATCCTAGCATCATTCACATTTTGTCTCTCATCATTATGCTGATGTTGCACTTCGTTTCTTTGTTGATGTCTCTGTATATTTGCATTCTCTAGGGTAGGAACTGAATCATTTTGGGCAGTTCTTAAAGCTTGCACTTTCTGCTTCATATCATCTCTGATTTTCATGGCCTGTAGATATTCTAGTTCTGCTCTTAGATTTCTGATTTCTTCAGCTAACTGTTCATCCTTAGGCATGGAGGTAGATGGTCTCATACCATTCTGGTCATCATCTTCATCATCCCTCAGAGACTCTGCCTCTTCAAACCTTTCCCTAGGGTCTAGAAATGGGCGTTCTTGGAACACCTCTGACCTCGTTCTCATACTACCACCCTGTTGCCTCTCATATGCACCTTGAATATCAGCTTCTGCACTTGAAAAGTAAGGCACATGCTGTCCTGATGGCCTAGGGTTATCTTGCATATCATCACCTTTTCTGGGGGAACCCTCATGACTAACTGAGACAGCTCCCTTTCTTCTATACATCATTCTTCTTATTACTGGTAACTCTTTAAATAAAGGATTTTGTTGGGATCTTCTCCCCTGCATATAAATTTTACTTTGACCGGTTGGGAGATTACTTCGGAGTCGCCACCTATTACTAGGAACTGTTTTCTTTTGAAAACCAGGGTTCTTTCACAAATAACAATTTTCAAATCACCGTTCCCCAGCGAAGTCACCAATTTCTGTTGGCTGACTCGGATGGGTCACATATATATTACTGGAGATGATTAGATAGTACTTTTACTTCTCAATCCCCAGCGGAGTCGCCAATTTCTGTTTGTTTTTTCCCTGACTGGATGCTTATTCCCAGATTTCCCTACAAGGTAGCCATCAGTGATCAACAGGATCTCTGGGCCAGGGGCCAACAATGTAGGAGATAGACTCTATATTTTATCTCCTCTTCTTCTTCAGGCTCTGCAAGACCTAGGGGGGTATTCCCTACTCAACATCCATGATGATATGCATACAAGGCTGGGATGCCGACAGAAAGCAGATAAGTCCTCCTGTAAGTAGACCAAAACTGAAAGATAAGAGCAAAGGGGCTAGCTTTGGGCCTATTTGTAGTTGTAGACAGAGGACTGAGGATCCTAAAACTAATTCTAATGTCCTAAAGATTGTTTTAGATTTAAATTTTGATTTTAAGTTTGGATGCAAAGCTGGACATGGTTGTAACACAAACACGCAGCAAGATTGGTGCCTATCCAGGGCTTGGAGTCAGCAGACATACACCTGTGAATGATCAGCATGAACAACTAAAACTGGATTTTAGGGGGATATATGTGATACCTGTCTTATAGATATCTCCCAATACAGAGTGTTAAGTTATCTCTACTTATGGCATCCCTACTGCAGTATACCCTTCCCAATGTTCAACCTAAAAACAGTTTAATCTACCCCTTGAGCAGAAGTTAAAAGATCAGACATTCAACATAGGAATTCTATGCTCTAAAATCTAAACATTACCCAAATGTCCAGATTCAGAAGAAGAATACATGCAATACTGGAGACAGAATTAACAAAACACATGCTAAGATAGCATTTCTCATATAAGATTAATCATGAAATCAGTGGGTTCATGCCAAAACATACAACAAGAGATACATAGACTCACAGGTTTAACTGTACAGAGCAACCAGATCAGCTTGTTTTGAATTACAGAGCCAAAAATCTTCAACTTTCAACAACCTCAAATGAGTAACACTTCCTGCTTATAACAGCCAGGTAGTGTACCACAGCAATTAATTACATGGTTGACCAAAAATCCCGCCAGATACACAGTATCAGAAAAATGGCGCTCAAACATTCAATGCAGCAGGTGGGAGAGGAGACAGGAAGAAATCTCGAGCCTTGCGCCGCCGCCTAGGGATCCAGATCTTCAATCGGGTACTAGATCCGTCCACGCCATCGCCCATACCTCTGCAACAATCGCCATTAATGGCGCACCAACCCGCGGCCCTGGGAAATGTAGAATACTGTACGTCGCAACCATTTCCCGCCAAGATACATCGTCATGATATTTCAAATATGCAGGATATCAATTATCCCACATGCACCCCGTGGTGACCTTTTCAACACTTTATATACTGGGTCGCGAGCACATATGATGTCGGTGCTTTTGCTCCTAACGACACTAGTATAAGACTTCATCATCATCCTCCAACAGCATGATATCCTGTTGCTCAAAAAATCACCCTGACGTCAGCATCATCATCGCAATATCACCTGCATGATAATCGCCTTCATCGGCACAACCTGATCCATCGGAGGAAGATCCTCCTGCTTAGCCGATACCAAAAGTCTGGCGGATGAACATCCTGATGACGTCATCAGCATATCCTGCTGATGTCATTAGCATATCTGCCTATTGCTCACCTCCTCATATCCGGATGACATCATCATCATATCGACATCAGGATGATATTCGGAAGATAACCGGATATTTGGAAATATCATCCTGATGCACAAATATCATGCTGCACTGTAGCTTCACTATAAGATCGGGGTGATATATGAATATGCCAGATATTTGAAAAGATCACCCCCCCACTAGATAATGCACGAAGCCGACAGGCGGATATCTCCTTCAGAAATATCATGATGCAGACAAGCAGAAAACTGGATATCACCCTGACATAAGAATGACGTCAGCATCATCAGGGTGATAAAACAACGAACATGAAATGATACAACATCATCAGGATGATATTGACTAAGATCATCCTGACATTCAAATATGATGACCCCAGTGAATATCGGGTCATACTTAGAACTCTTCAACAACATCATCAGGATGATCATAACCAAGATCACCCGATGATAAAAATATCACCCCGGCGAAATATCATGCAGGCAGAAAATATGATGACCCTCACAAGCAACACGGCGATAACTGGAAATATGATGATGATGACGACCCTTAAGAAAAAAAACAAGTCAGGTCGAACAACTCAGAAAATAACCCCTTCAGAAGATCGGGGTGACATCATCATCATAAAAGGGCAAGGTGATATTTTGGAAAATCACCAGATACTTGAAAAAATCACCCCCGCAAGCAAATCAGGGCACACTGTAGCTCATCAGCAGGATCGGGATGAATATCCAAACTTCACCCGATATTGAAATACGATGATCCTGATGAAAAACAAGTCGACAGAGAACATGATGATGCGGCTGAAAAATGTTGAGGAGGTCCAACACTTAGAAAAATGGGCAAGAAGATATAGGGTTCAAATGAAGAAACCCCCCTAAACATGAAAAATCAACCTCCAGGTCAAAATGAGTGCTAACAGGGTGAAAGCAAGAAGATGAGTATAGATTTCGTGGAAGTGTTCCGCATATGGAAAATTTCGGTTGGAACGAGAGCTCGAGCCTAAACGGGTGCCCATTTAGAAACGGGCACCCGTTATGAAATGGATGCTAGTAAATGGAATGGGTACGTACCCATTTCAAAACAGGTACTCATTTTTGAAAAGTATATATATTTTTTTAAAAATAGGCATGTGGCTTCATTTTAACAGCCATAGGCCGTGAAACAGTAGGAGAGGAGATACCAAGAATGGGTACCCACATCACCTGACCCCACCGCCTACCTCCAAAACCTACTCACCTCCTCCAAATCGGCTATCAGCTGTCCCAAGTTGGTTGCCCATAATTTTCTATTGTTTTTCATTGTTTTTTGTTTTGTTTTTGTTACTTTTTATTATTTTTCACAATCTTAAATTATAAATGTTAAACCCTAAACTAAAAACACTAAACCCTAATTCATAAACCGTAAACCCTAATTCATAAACACTAAACCCTATTTCATAAACTACCTAGGTCTTATAGAACTTCTAGGGTTTCTTTTATATAAGCTTAACAATAAATCTTTAGCAATGATATTTCAAAATCATTTGAAATTTCTATATAGACCTCAAGAACTACTTATACACTATAGCCATGTTCTTAGTCTTCATGGATTTCAATGTTCATGATGAGTCACATAGTCCTAAAACCATTTGTAAAACTCTTTTCATGAGGGCTTAGAACATACAAACACCTTCTATATATTAAATTTGATGGACACTTGTATAAGAATATAAAATTTAGACAATTGTCATAGGTTAGTCCTATGGGTTAAAGAGTTAGGGAGCTATGAGAATGCCCACATTCATATGACATAAGGTATAATAGAAACTTATCAAGTTTTAAGGATTGTCATACCTACCACTAAGAATGTCAAAGTTACCCTAGGAAAACAACTAACTCATATTACTTCATAACATTTTATCATGTTTAAGGATTGTCATAACAACCACTAAGAATGTCAAATTTACCCTAGGAAAACAACTAACTCATGTCACTTGATAACCTAGAGGGTTGTTATCTAAGGTCAATTAGGATCACTTAACAAATGTCAAGACCCAAATCATCTAATAGGATTGTCATTAGGATGGGGAACAAAGAAGATAGTCATAACATGATAAGGTAGTTACCAAGGTCCTAACAAAGTTCATTGCACCATAATCTAAATCTTAACACTGCCTCAACATTTATATGACCTAGAAGGACTGTCACATCTAGCAAATCTAATCTCTTGTCCTTGCTATGGACTATTATGCATGATCATCCAAAGTGGTTGTGACTAGAAGAACAGGACCATAGGACTACCACAATAAGGATATAGTTGTGTTGCTCACAACAAGAGAGGACAATCATCCAAAACTAAGAAGAGAAGAAAATTAACAATTAAGAGACTATCATTAACGGTTGTCATGAGCATGTTAATGGACAATTAGTTTTCATATTAGTCATAACACTATCCTATTATTTACACAAAAGAAGATATAGCAATGAGAGGATAGTCATTGGAAAACCTATCTCAGTCCTACAGTCAAGCACAGTCCCATCACACCACTAGATCTACCCCTTCCAAGGGACAAGCATTTCAACCATACAATCGAAAGAAAATGATATGTATCCTACAAACACAATCATTTGGTCATGTTGTAATCCTCTCTCCAAACTATGCAGGATCAGAATGGTGTTTGGATGAGCTCCACTTGGTGTCTGGTAGGTGAAATGAGCAGGTGAGACTACTCCTTAGACAGTGCAAGACGACTAAACGGATCTCACCCATTCATTTTATTCCTTGTTTTTCTCACTCTTTCACCATTTCTTCACATGCATTGTTCTCCTTCCAGCTATTTTTTTGGTGGGTACTCTCCTGAGGTGCCAAAATGGCTAGAAATGTTGTCTCGTGCCATAAAAAAATCACGCTAGAAAATTTTCTAAACTCGTCGGTTGTTCTCAGCCGGGGAAAATACCGTGTCAGAAAAATAAATATAGGGAATGTAATTTTTTGGTATGTGTTTTGGAACACAAAAGAGAGTGATATATTTTGCAAAGCCCCATTAAGAATGTTTTGGGAATTTTGTACTGCAGTATTGTATTGGTACATTCTCCTTATTAAAAACTCCCTTAATATTATCACCTAAAATTTTGAATTTGGATTAGTTACTTTCCACCTACATTAAATGTTATCAATAACTATGTAATAGAACTAATAGCATTTAAAATCATTTTAGACGTGCAAATGATGATTAATTATCACCTTTGCAATTAGAAATGTTTATGTTGACACTAGAGTTTGCAACACTCATAGCCTTATAGCAACTAAAAAGGTTTCACAAAACAAAGAGAACTAGAGACAACTAAAATCATTATCATAAATAAAACATAAATTAAAATAAAATAAAAATATTAATATATCATCACCATGAATGGTCATGTCCTTTGTGAGAACTCCAATTCCTTTTGAGAGATGAGTATCACAATTCATTGAAGTCTTGATTGTATTTCCATGAATTTGGGTTTCTACTAATAATTTATGATTCGAAGTCTAAAAATATGAGAAATAATGAATTGTATCATTGGCTTTCATTTTATTCACCAAATGAAAATCTTACAAATTACAAACAAGAAAAGGTTCAATAAAAGATACACTTGCAAATTATAGGGCATTTTCTATGCTACAGCACACACAAAACCAAAAGGTCAACATGTATACCTCGTGTCACCAAGTTGATCTAATAAAGTAGTGATAGATACTAACTCTTCAAAATCCAATCCAAAAGCATAAAGAAATCTTGCTTCACCAAAACTAAAGAAATATGTCAGCCTTGGCAATTCAGATAAAGACAAGAGGAATGAAAGAGCCTCTAAAGTGAAGTGAAATGAAGCAACCATTGCCTTGAAATTGTCATAGAACTTAGTTTTTACATTTTATTGCTTCACAATTTCCCGAGGAGACTTTTTCTCTCCTTTCTATCATTTTAGACCTATATTTACATGGGTCTAAGATAGTGTCTAGATTATCAATCCAAATGCACAAACCACAATGTTGAATATTTTCAGATAAGACACTCTAGTTCTTGCAAATAGATAAAATGCTTATCACCATACATTCTTGTGTTCCAACCTAACCTATTATACCTACAAAAATCTCTATATCAAAAAACACACAAAGAAAAAATGTTATGCTAGTCAACAAAGGCAACTCAAGTGAGATGAATCACAAGCAATATCAAAGGGAAACAATTGTAAGCAATTGTAAAGGTGACTGGTTCCTAAATATTGAGTACAATTTACACTTGGATTGAATCCAAAGGGGATTATATAAAATCAAATATTAGACATAATTTTCATTAGTTGGAAAATCATCAAAACATGTATTACATAGATAATGTAACAATGATTAAAAAAAATCCAATCAATCCATGCGAGCTTCAACAAATTGGCTCAAAACTTTTACTGAAATTTTAAATTTAAAGGAAGTTTATACATAATGTTTACTGATTGGACTATTGATTTGGGACAAAGATTACCAAAACAATCCCTATTTAGGGATGAAGAGACCCTAAACTTTCCCGTGGCCAGAACCCATATTGAAGTTGTAGGTTAAGATTCTTTAAGAACTGAATTGAGCATAGAGTGGTATGCCATCTACTTAATATTTTGAAAATGTAGGCTTAGGGCTCAAATGCTAACCCGTGCTTATAATGACACCCAAATCCAAAGGTTGGGGTTAAATTCTCCAGCAAGGGATCCAACCAACTTAGGGCTCAAACACAAACCCACTAACTGTGTCAACCATCGTCTCGGAAAACAAACAAAAGAAAACACAAACACAGCTGCAAAGCAAACAGTAGACAGAACTACAATGTTCTATAGGATATCAATATTTGCCAGGATAAATTTTTGAACCTTGGTAGGAATGTGCTAGATGATTAAAACTTTAACAGTTACAATTACGTAATTGGCTATTTATAAAATATGGGTGATAATAACACCCATCTGACATTGTCATATACAGAAGATGGCTCTAAGAAGTCCACCAAAATTCCTGCAGTCCTAGACTACATACAAAACAAGCACCGTGTTAATACATGTTGCATGCATTGCAGTCAAAATTGAATACCTTCATCTTTCATGATCCAAATATTACCTGTGATAGAGAGACCAACAACATAACCAAATCATACAACACAGGGACCTCCAGAGGTTCATCCAAGTTGGCTATCAATATTAACTACTGAAAATCTGATTCAGTCACAGTAAAATATACTTGATAGGAACATTGTTGTAATGTGGGTGTGCGATGCATATACAAAAACAAGGAAAGGCAAAGAACCCACCTCTCCAACCTCCATTCCATGGAGGGTCAGAAAATTTAGTGCAAGTGACCACATTTTTAGCTAGTCTTAAAATATAGAAATTTAAGCAAATTTTCTGACAAAACAAAACCTGATTTAACAAGATTGAAATGTCGGACGCATGAGTTTAAGATTGAGACATATTCCACCGCATGAGCGTGAAGGTCATTTGTTGAAGGCATTGCTCTCATTAAAGGGCAACGAAGGAATAGGAGCAGCCTCCATTTCTGCTACGACATTCGCGGCCATTCTGTTTGTTGCAGATGATGGCGAAACACTTTCAAAACACTGACATATCCACCGCACTCCGCTGCTTGTAAAAATGTTTGGCCCTGCAATAGGTATAACATCAAGTTTGCAACGATAGCTTTTCCCTCTGCCATCAAAACCTAACCCTAATGCTACCGTCCCCTCCTTCCTCTTCTCCACTCGCTCATCACGCACAAAACCTAACCCTAACCTCCACATATATATATATACACGTGGACACACTTAATACATTTGTATTTTTTTATTTGTTTTGGTTTTCTATGCCATAATGTATACATATAATATAATTAATATTGTATCATACATCTACATACATTTTTGTTGTGTATTTGTTTATTTTTCTGTTTGTTGTTTTCTTTTCTTTTTGTAGGGTGCACTCCTCTCACACACATATGTATTTCTATATATATTTATGTATTGGTTCTTTATAGACTTAATACTTATATTAATAAATACTAGTATAGGTGTGTATTTTTAGTTTCTGCCAAAGAAACTATAGGCGAGGCCTGTTCCTAACTAGGTATTAATAATTCTTGAGAACTAAATATATTTTTCTATTTAAAAAATATTTACCTATTGCTATTGTATAGATGCAAATATTTTAACGAAACATATTTGAAAAATTATTTTTATTCAATCTAATTGGCAGAAAACTTTCACCCGATAAGGGCAATTATTGCGGATCATCAACGTTTAAATTATAAAGTTTTGTATGAATACTAGAAATAATTTCATGCATTGCTTTCATTTTCTCAAAAATTGTGCAAATATAACATATGCGGTAAACTCCTTAGGCAACCATTCTTCATATTTTTTTATGTTCTTGATACCCAAACATTGCAGAATCTAAGGCCATGACTATTTTCAAATGAATTTGTTTTGTTTATAGGCTGCTATTCGACTTGAAGTTGTGCAAATATTGTTGGCAAAAAAGTCAGCGTCCCCCTTCGGGATTCGTGACATGGCTTAACCGCCTCCCGTTGGTCTTTATCTGGGATGGTAGCGGTTTCCTAAGAGGTGCGCCTTTTGGGAGAAATGGCCAGCTCAACTCCCTACGAGTGGTATCAGAGCCGGGTCACGGGTTCAAATTCCCTCGGGTAACGCTGAGGGGGGGATTGTTGGCAAAATAGTCAGCATCCCCATTCTAGATTCGTGACATGGCTTAACCGCCTCCTGTTGGTCTTTATCTGGGATGGTAGCGGTTTCCTGAGAGGTGCGCCTTTTGGGAGAAACGGCCAGCTCAACTCCCTACAAACGTGAATATAACATTCTTCAGAAATGATGCAAGCTAGAAGTGGCTCTAACTTGTTTTTAATGCAATAAAGTTAGGTCTGAAACGAAAAAACCCATGGAGCTTGACCAAATAAGAGGAAAAAAGTATGCTCATATCTGTCATTACGTTATCTACCATCTTTTCAGATAATGCATTTAGGGCATATGTTTATCGGGCTTCATGCCTATAATACTTATTTTTTCTTCTATTTTACTTAATGGAATTCTAATTCTAGCTATTCTTCCATGCATAGAAGGATTTTCCTTTCATGTTTCCTTTAGATTCTAATGGGATGAGAATATTATTTTTTGGCCTCTGCCTATGTTCAACCAAACTTTGTATGTATCATATTGTTTTCTGGAAACACATTTCTTATTGGTGTTTATTCCATTTCTAAAGTTTTTTCTGGATGTTTTCTCTAGCTCTGAGATGAGCTAAAAGGAACTATTACCATTAACAAAATTGATAATATACACATCATTTTGTTTTATGGATATCTTTATATTTTTTTAATTTTCTCCGACACTCAATAGTAATTCAAGTTGGCTTTTTGCTATTCTTGTTGAATGCAAAAATCTAGTAAGCCAAGCTAGCAACTCTATTTGCAGAAATGGTCTATATTTTGAAGCTATTTTATCATTCTACTATTTCTTTTAGAGGCATTTTTAAAAAGATCGTGAAATTTCTATTAGTTAAATCTAAGCCAACTATTTTTTGACATTTATTTAAAAATTTACCCTAACGTAACTATTGTTAATATGTCCATAAAATGTACAACCTTTTAAAATTTATTTAAAATCAGGTTTTTCTTTTACCCTAACCTATAATGCACAATCTAAATAGCTAATATTTTCACATTTACTTTAAACTTAAGTTTTACCCTAACCTGTAATGCACAAACTGAATAGCTAATTTATTCAAATTTCTTTTTGAGTTACAGCTTTAAACCTAGTAACATAAATATGGTTGAATTATGAATAAAATGCAAAATCAAAACCACTATCTATTTCACATTTACTTTAAAATTTTACCCTAATGCCCATATTTCTAAATTGCCAATAAAATGAACAAATTGTAGAGATGATATTTTAACATTTACCTTTAAATTTTTGTTCTAAATTTTTATCTTCCAAGTAAATATTATTAAATTATCCATAAAATGCAAAATCTAAACCACTATGTATTTCTCATTTACTTTAAAATTTTACCTTACTATAAATATTCCCAGATTTTCATCAATAAAATTTTACCCAAATATAAATATTTCAAAAATTTCAATAAAATACACAAACTAAATAGATAATCTTTTCACATTTACTTTTAATTATAATTTTAATCCCAAAAAATAAATTTAATTAAATTATTAACAAAATGCAGAACCTAAACCACTGTTTTTTTAATTATCTATAAAATGTACAACCTGAACATCTGATCTTTAAGCTTTACTTTAAAATTATAATTTTAACCCTAACATAAAAACACATTAAACTTTTTTCATATTTTCTTTTTCATCTTAGCCTAACACAAATATTGTTAAATTAACCATAAAATGCACAATCTAAACATATTTATTTAAAAATTTCCAAAACTACAATTTGAGTCATTTTGTGAAAATTATGGTATTAAGGTGCAAAGAACAGTTCCTTATACTCTTCAACAAAATGGGGGGGATGAACAAATGAATAGAACTATTTTAGAAATGGGGTTTGGTTGTTTCTTGTGCTGCATATATTGTAAATAAAATTCCCACTAAAGCCCTCCCAAATATCAGCCCTGAAGAAGCTTGGAGTGGTAGAAAGCCCCACATTAGGTATTTTAAAGTATTTGGATGCATTGCTTGGGCACACGTTCCTGATGAAAAGAGGAAAAAGTTAGAACCAAAGCATCATAAGTGTTTGTTTGTGGGTTATAGTGAAGAATCAAAGGCTAATAGGTTATATGATTTGACAACAAGAAAGGTCTTTGTTAGTAGAGATGTAAAGTTTGAGGAGCTTTCTCAACTTATTCCCACTTCCTCTCACTCTACAATAGCAAATGTTTCTAATTTTTCAGATATTTTAGAAAGAAATGAAGCCAATATTGATGAGGATGAAGTGAGCACTACTGATGATGATAATACTATTGAAAATGAAACTACTAATGCTTGTAATCAGCCATTTTTTGCAAGTAGTGATGATGAAGAAGGTGACATTTCAGCTAGACAAAAGACAAGGAGTGTTGAAGAAATATATAGACAAGGCTCAAATATCCAAGGAGGGAATGGTAGTGCTCTCATGGCCAAAGTATTACAAGTAAATGACCCAATCTCATATGAGCAAGCTAGATGAAAGAAAGAATGGGAGAAATCCATAAAAGAGGAATATGATGCATTGATAGAAAATAACACTTGGGAACTTGTACCTCGTCCCCAAGGTAAGAATGTTATTGGTTGCAAATGGGTTTACAAAACAAAATTTAAATCAGATGGTGCTATAGAAAAATTCAAGGCTAGATTGGTTGCTAAGGGGATCAATCAAAAAGAGGGTGTTGATTATGAAGAAACATTTTCTCCTGTCATTAAAGTGAATATAGTTAGAATTATTCTTTCTTTGGCTACAATTCTTGGGTGACATATTCATCAAATGGATGTCAAAAAAACTTTCTTAAATGGAGATTTATATGAAGAAATATATATGGCTCAACCACCAGGTTTTGTAGATCAGCAACATCCTAATCTTGTTTGTAGATTATAGAAGTCACTTAATAGTCTTATAGAAGTCACTTAATAGAGATGTAAGTCAGATCCAAATCTTTATGTGAAAAATGTTCAAGATGATATTCTTCTTGTTGCAATTTATGTAGATGATTTACTCATTGCTGGACCGAATATTGCATTAATCAATGATTTAAAAACATATCTTAAGAGGACATTTCATATGAGTGATTTGGGTGAGCTAAACTATTTTCTTGGATTACAATTTTGTAGATTACATGATGGATTGTTCATCTCACAATCAAAATATGCTTTGGACCTTTTAGAAAAGTTTAACATGCTTAAATGCAAGCCAGCATCTACCTCATTTCAATTCGGAGTCAAGCTTACTAAAGAATGTACTTCCAAGAGTGTAGATGCCACTTTATATAGACAGCTTGTTGGTAGCTTGGTTTATGTAACTCATACCAGACCAGATATTTATTTTGCAGTCAATCTAGTATCTAGATTTATGCAAGCACCTAAACAAAGTCATTGGTTGGCTGCTAAGAGAATTTTACGATACATCCATGGAACCATACACTTTGGAATCTACTATGGCTATAAGTTTTCAATTTCTTTGGTTGGATTTACCAACTCAGATTGGGGTGGTGATATAGATGATCAAAAATCTACTGGTGGTTATGTTTTCAATCTTGGATCAGGCCCTATTACATGGAGCAGCAAAAAAATAAACAACTACATCATTACCTTCATGTGTAGCAGAATATAGAGAAGCAAAAGAAGCAGGCAAGGAAGTAGTTTGGATTCAGAATCTTCTATTTGAGATTGGTTTTCTATAAAGTTTAGCCGGCACTGTGTATTATGACAATCAAAGTACCATACAAGTTGCCAACAATCCAGTTTTTCATGCTAAAACAAAACATATTGAGATTGATGTTCACTACATTCAGGATCTTGTTTAAGCATCTATTGTCAATGTTCAATTTTGTCCAAGTGAAGAACAAGTAGCTGATATATTCACTAAGAGTACGATTGAAGCCAAATTCTTAAAATTAAGAGGAATGTTTGGTATGTTAGAGGTGAACATTAAGGGGGGATAGTAGTATAATGTTCCCCTCCTTTGTATTTGCCCTCTCCTTTGTATTCTCTTTGTATTATTCTAGCCAATCTTAATGGGAGATGTTAGGGATAGTTAAGATTGTCTAGAAAAGGACAAAGTATTTCTAGAAGTCTTCCAAAAAATATTCCAGGTTATCTAGAAAGGAAGAAGCTTCCAGCTTTTTTAGAAAAGAACTTTCCAAGGAGAAGCTTCCAACTGTTCTAGAAAGGAACATTGTAGGATTTTAGAGTTATCTAGAAAGCCAGAAGCTTCCAGGCTCCAAAGCTTCTGTAGCTATATATATGTGATTAGAGACAGTTGCTGGATATAGCATTTTAGATGTAATGCAAGCTAGATAAATATATTTCTAAGTTATCTAACTCTATTTTGCCCTGTTTTCTTTTAGTCTATTATTGTTGTTCTATTTTTTATTGTCTTGGGGCTGTTGTTTACATGGAAATCCAGAATTTATTTATTGCTAGAAGAGAATGGTATCAAGGAATATGTGACCACTATTGTACCTGTACCTACAGATGCAACACAGCGCTTAGCATATAAGAAGGAAGATGCCAAGGTGAGGAGGATGATTCTTAATGGTGTTAAGGATCATATTCTTTTGCATATTGTAGAGTTATATACAGAGAAGACAATGTGGGATGCCATTCTAAAAATGTACCAGAATGCTACCATTAACCGGAAACTGATTCTCAGAGAAAAGTTAAGGAATACCCTGATGAACAAGGGAGAAGACGTTACAAGTTACCTCGCTAGGCTTAGACTTGTTAAGGATGAGTTGACAGCTATTGGAGATAAACCAAATGATGACAAGCTAGTACGAATAGCCTTGAATGGGTTTACTAAGCAGTGGGATGTCTTTGTTCAAGTTATTAATGGACGAGACACCTTACCGAGTTGGGATCGACTATGGAGTGACTTCACTTAGGAGAAGCTTAGACTAAGTCTTGTCAGTGGAACTAGGAGTAATAGTTAGAAAAGTGATTTGGAATAGGAAAACGTTACCCTAGCAGGAAAAGCGAAAGCGAAGAAGGGGTCTAGCAAAGGATCAAATCCAAAAAGTGAGAAGAAGAAGGACTTATCTAAGATCAAATGCTATGGCTGTCAGGAGTTTGGCCACTATGTTAGTGATTGCCCACAAAGGAAGAAAAATGAAAAGAAAGGGAAGAAGTAGACAGCAACTTCAGCAAATGTAGATGAGCTTTCTAGTAGAATGGAGGATGAGTTTGCGCTCATAGATTGCCTAACTAGCTCAACCTCACAGGGTGTTTGGTATATAGACAGTGGGGCATCATTTCATATGACAGGAGTTAGGGAGTACTTCTCCAGCTACAAGGAGGAGAAAATCAAATTCCAGATTCAGATGGGGAACTAGTCCAAGTGCAATCCAGTTGGGAGAAGGACTGTTCTATTTCAGAGGGAGAATGGCAAGCCTATTTCCATTCATGATGTGTTAAATGTGCCAGGCTTGGGCATGAATCTAATTTTCATAGCTATCCTTCAGGATAAAGGCTACAATGTACTCTTTAGAGGGGAGCATGTGTTAATCAAGCATAAGGATTGGAAATCACCCATAGCTATTGGAGTTAGGAGCGGCCAACTTTATAGGTTGCAATTTGATACTCCTAATGCACTAGTGAGTAGCAGTAATCCTAGAGATCAAGAAGAGCTATGGCATAGGAGGATGGGCCATATACATCATAGAGCATTTAAATTGCTTCATGAGATAGTGACAGGTGTTCCAGAGGTGAGCACAGAGCATGATGATGTATGTCAGGGATGTGTGTTGGGGAAGTTTGCGAAAGGAGCTTTTCCAAGGAGTGACACCAGATCCAAGGGGGTTCTTGATCTAGTAAATTCAGATATATGTGGACCAATGTCAATGAAGTCTCTCAGAGGATATGAGTACTCTGTTACTTTTAATGATGATTTCTCCAGGAAGACCTAAATATACTTCTTGAAGACCAAGGATGAGGTCTTCAGTCACTTCCAGGAGTTCAAAGCTCTTGTGGAGAATTCCACAGGTAGGAAGGCAAAGGTTCTTCAGTCAGACAATGGAGGTGAGTACAAAGGGAAAGAGTTCCAGGAGTTCTGAACCAGGGAAGGAATCAAGAGAGAGTGGATTGTTCCTTACAACCCATAGTAGAATGGGGTTGCTGAGAGGTAGAATTATTCTCTATGACCAAGATATGCCACGTTACTTATGGGTAGAGGCATGCAGTACAGCAGTATACATATAGAACAGGGTTCCACATAAGGTATTAGGCAAGATGACACCAGAGGAGGCATTCTCAAGGAAGAAGCCAGATGTCAGTCACTTCAGGATATTTGGGAGTTTGGCATTTTGTCACATTCCAGGGCCTACACATTCCAAGTTAGATCAGATTGCAGAGAGAGGGTACTTTGTGGGGTACAGTGAGACCTCAAAGTTATATCAATTATTTATTCCAGGGACCAGGAGGATTATAGTTAGGCGTGATGTCAAATTCATGGAGGACAAGGCATATGGGAGGTCCAGAGATTTGCCAGCAGATGATCAGAATGAGTAGCCAAAAGAAGCTCCAAGGATTGTTCAACCAAAACAGGGGCAGCGAAGCACCAGTACATTTACTAGTACAAGCACAGGCTTAGGTGTTGAGAGTTCGCAGAGTATGGAGCAACAGATACAACAAATCCAAGAGATGCATCAAGAAGATATGGAGTTTGATATTTCATCCTCTATAGTTGACAGGAGGAACCATGAGGTTTAATAGACACATAGGGATACTCAGGAGTTTGTGGGAGCTCCTAGGATGAGTAGTAGATAGCAGAAACAACCAGCCAGGTATAATGACTATGGCATTGGTTATTCAATTGGTAGATAATGAGCCTTCCAACTATCAGGAGACTATATAGTAACAGGTGTGGCAAGATGTGATGGTTGAGGAATATACCTCAATAGTGCAGAACGATGTGTGGGAGGTTGTACCTAGACCGACAGATAAGGCAGTGGTTGGATCACATTGGATCTATAAGATTAAGCACGGTGCAGATGGTAGCATCAAGAAATACAAGACAAGGTTCGTGGCCAAGGGGTTCTCTCAGAAGGAGGGAATAGACTATGAGAAGACATTCACTCCAGTGGCCAGGTATACTTCTATACGAGCCGTAATCTCACTTGCAGCACATATGGGATGCCAGATCCATCAAATGGATGTCAAGACGGCATTTCTTAATGGTGAATTGGTAGAAGAGGTATACATAGAACAACCAGAGGGCTTTGTAACACACAGCAGTGAAACCCACGTGTGCAAATTGAAGAGAGCTTTGTATGGACTCAAGCAGGCTCCCAGGGCATGGTATGAGCGCATTGATAGATACTGCATTGAAATCTTGAAGAGGTTTGAGATGCAGGATTGCAGAGCCATGTCTACACCTATGATCATGAATTGGAAGAAGGTAGACTCATCCAAGGAAAAGGATGTAGACCCCACCTTATACAGGAAGTTGATTGGATCTCTCATGTATTTGGTCAACACTAGGCCAGATATATCCTTTGCAGTAAACTCTCTTAGTCAATTTATGGTTGAGCCGAAGAGAGTGCATTGGATAGCGGTAAAGCATGTGTTGTAGTATTTTTGTGGTAAAATTAAGTATGGGATCAGATATGCTCGAGGTGATGGTATCAGATTGATAGGCGATACTAATGCAGATTGGGCAAGTAGTACAGTGGATAGGAAAAGCACTTCAGGGTGCTGCTTTAGTTTGGGATCAGGAGTTGTCTCTTGGTATAGCAGGAAGCAAAACTTTGTGGCTCTAAGTTCTGCAGAAGTAGAATACATATCAGCTAGCATGGCAACATGTGAGGCTATATGGCTTCAGAAGTTGTTGGTAGCCTTGTTTGGTCACAGGGTTGAGACTATGGTGATACACTGTGACAATCAAAGTTGCATCAGATTATTTGAGAATCCAGTGTTTCACGATAGGTATAAGCATATAGACATTAGGTATCATTTCATCAAGGATTGTGTACAGTGGAGGATTGTTCAACTATAGTATATACCTACAGATCAGCAGGTAGCAGACATTTTGACAAAGGCATTAGGGAAGACGAAATTCATCTTCTTCAGAGATAAGTTGGGTGTTATGCAGAACACCTTCCTCGCTAAGAGGGAGTGTTAATTTTAAAGTAGCTTAGACAGGTGTTCTAGTCTCAGGTGGTGATTACAAGGCTAGAAACACAACTGGAATTTAATTATCTCCATACCTAGAAAATTGATATCTCTAGAGACTTCTAGACATTAGGGTTTGTTAGAGTCTAATTAATCTTAGCCATTGATTGAGATTAAATCATGGCCATTGGTTTTCAATGAGAAAATTATAAAAGAGGATCAATGGGCATTTGGAGAGCACAGATCTGAAAAATATTTAAAGTGATAGCAAATGAATAAATTTGCAATAATAGAAAATAGATTTGCAGTGAGAGCAAGGGCACAGTGATAGTGTTGGAGACAGCAACAGTGGAATTTTTGAAGGAGAAATTGGGAGAAGAATTTTCGGATGAGAATATTGCCAAAGCTCTACCAGTAAGAGGCAAGCAGTTTATGTATCTCTTGATTTGTTGAAAATTAATAAAATTCCTCATCTCCAGTACTGGTTTTCCCTTCGAGGTTTTTCCAGGGACAATTTGTCCAAAATATTGTGTTCATTATTTTACATATTTTATTTTTCTATCTCCGTGATTATTTGTGAAGTTGCAGCTGTATTATTTTTCAATATTTGCTCTAAATTAATTTTTAGAGGTCAAATAATCTATATAAGATAGGAGATTAATCATCAATAGCTACAATAGAATTTTCACAGAATTGTCCATAGAAATACGAGATTTGAATGACAATTTTTATATTTGCGTTTACTTTTTAGTAAAGTTGTGCCCCTAACATGTAATTTGGATTTGTTTCGGGAGGAGCCGACATGGCTTTGTGATAGCCCTCGCAAGGTGAATTCGATAGCTGTATGAGGCACATTGGGATGGGAACTCCGGTAGAAGATCCAGTCCTTGCACATCCTCCAACACTATTTTTTATTGTTTGATTCTAGAATATATTTTAATAATACATTCTCATTTTACACTTGATTGTGCGGTCTGTAAAAGAATTTATAATGCATATATTCAAACTAAGATTACCCTATGCAGTGCCCATGGTTATGGCAGAAATCTAACATTAAATGTAGAATCCAAGTTTTTCAATTTTTAGTATTCAATGCAAATATTACAACACTGTCAACTCTAACTTAAACCCAAAAATTAACAAATTTCAAGATTATTATAAAGTTATTATATTATCAACATTGTTGCTAAAACTAAGCAAACACAACAAATTAAAACACAACTATTTATGAACATTTTGGTAGAAACTTCGCTACTTTGCAGCTCTTGTTATTAGATTTGTTTTATTTTTGTGTTATATAGTACTTATAATTTAATTGATATTATATTATATCAACATTGTAAGTTTGTGATATTGTATTATATATCCACATATACATTTTTGTTGTGTAATTGATTATTTTTGTGTTTGTTGTTTTCTTTTTCTTTTGTAGGGGGCACTCCTCATATATATATATATATATATGCTTTGGTACATGTAGAGACTTAATACTTATATTAATACATATTAGTATAGGTGTGTGTATTTTTAGATTTGTTTTGTTTTATGTGTTGTATATGTATGTACTTATAATAATATAATTGATATTGTATTATATATCATTTGATTTATTTTTGTTGTTATATCTAGGTTTATATGTGTGGGGGCATTTTTTGTCTACGCCTGATTAAAATTTTTGTTCTTATTTCATGGGGTTCTCCTTTTTATAGGTTTGGTTTTACCTAATGCAATAGAGAGGGGTCTTATCTTTTTGTTGAAGCCAATCAAAATATATATTGCCCACCCTGGCTGCTAGTATAGTTGTTGTCTGTCGCTCACTGTACTGCCTTTTGGTATGTATCGCCCCCTTCCCCCAGAACTCTAGATTCCAGAGATCCACCGGATAAGAAACTCCATTCTACACTGCTGCTGAGTCATCGGACTCCTCCCCCAATTCTGGTTGTGGATTGCATCAGGGAAATTCTGCCTAAGCTAGGCAGATAGATAGACTCCTTTCACGCTACTAAGAAAGAGCAGGGAACAAAATTATTAGACCCATATATAGTAGTAGGGTAGCACTCCAAGTACTTAAAGTCCACCCACTACCAACCAACATACATCATTTGGCCGGGTCTTGCCGGTATCAACAACTGGATCGATCCCATGGAAACGGGAACAACAACTCGCTATGGCTCTTGGTCCAAATAATGTCTGCCCCTATTCATCCATATCCATACACGGTTGCACGCGACAAGATGGGAACACAGTCCTAGATTGAAGTGAATAGATCAAATCGAGAGGTCATTCTGTCCCTTGTCCCCAATGGGAAGAAGATGGGTAATCTGTTTACAATGTTACTCTGATTTGACCCAGCTGGCAAGCAATCCCAATCCGCTTTCGGCAAGGGAACGAGATAGCACTTTGTTTGCTTCTCCACCAAGCACGGGAGTCTGGGGATCACTGTAGGTTGGTGGCCACTTGAGGAAACTCTGATTCGATCCGCTGGCTGGGAGGCACCTACCTCATCCCAATCGCAAGGAGAGGTTCACCATGATCTTTCTAGGTAAGGAACGGAGACAGTGCCTGGGCGAGGCATTCATGCGCTCAACCTCTTCGCTGTGAGATTGAGGCCTATCTACAATACGAGAGATCGAGGGATTCCTCGACTTCCTAAAGTCAATCAAGTTCCCCGACCGGCTGAGTACCCCTAGAGCCCTCTCCCTATCGCCCTATCTATAGCTATTATAGAGAGGTGGGGGGTGCCCCCTACTATGGATAGGGTTGATAGTTGCCCTCACTGACCCCCCTACTATGGATAGGCTGCCTCCACCTCTGCCTCTAAAGAAGTAGGGTAGGGGTAGGGGGCGGGGGGTCGAGTGATGAGAATTGGATTGTTCCGTCGAGAATTGGCTCCATACGCCCAACTCTTCATGCCTTCCTATCTCCATACTTTTGCAGCTCTTCATCTTACCGAATTTGCAAAAGACTCCTGTGATAGACTCTCATCATTAGAGAAGTTGATCCAGAATCCATATTCCACTTCGTTTCGTATCCTATGTAGAGTAGATCGTTCAGCACTTGCGGCACGAACCAATTTTTTACCTATCGACCCTAGTATCATAGGCAACCGAATGGCCGTCCCCTAGTTACTAGACCAACCTGCTATGATAATTCCATAAACACCTATGTCCAGATCTGATGATACCATACCATAATCAAAAGGTACAACGGCTCGAGCAACTGAACTGGGTATAGATGTCACCACTGGAGCCAGTCTAGAGAGAGATAAATTGGCACTACTTGGTGGAATAGGTTCTTCTATAGCTAATTTTAAACCATATGCTAGAGGTTTTAAGAATCTGAATGATCCAACTACATTGGGACCCTTTTGACGTTGCACGAAAGTAATTACTTTACGTTTGGCTGACATTGAGAAGGCTACTCCTGGTGGAAGTGGTATGATCATTCCAGGTATTTCTGCTAGAATAGCAATGTACGTTTCTGATTTCCTAATCACTAAGGGGTGATCATGCATGAAATGATGTTGACCCAAAGAATGGGACCTATTCTTGAGGGGAAAGGTGATTTCTAAAAGTCAACCCGCCCCCCACCGCTATAGATGCAATTGGGCTATAGCGGGCTTAGCCAAATTATTTCAGCTCTTCGAGGTCGGGCCGACCACTATGGATAGGGCATCGATCCCTCTCCTTCCTCCCACCCACGTTAAGAGAGAGGTTGGTGATTTGAGTGCCCCCATGGATCCAAATGTCAGCCCCATGCTTTTGAACCGGCATGGGGAAAGCCCCAACTAAACTATAATTGGGGTGGGTGGGAGGAGGAGAGGTATAAGGCTTAATCGACCCCTACAAGCACTATATATCATGGGTTGGACCCGGTCATTTTTATTGCTGGCCGAGGAAGCTGCCCCCCTGATGAAAAATGGGGTGGGTGGGAGGGTTGCCGAGAAACCATTATAGCAAGGGAGGTTAAGTCCGAGGCACCATAGGGGGGATATATAGGGTGGGAGGCTATGCGGGTGGGTGGGAAACGGCCCCTACGGGAATATATATTATTATGGGAGGATGCCTATGCAGGTGGGTGGGAAACAATAGTTGGGTGGGAGGCCGTAGCCCGCCACAATAATCAGGTGTGGGTGGGAGGCCCAGGGGGGCCCTTACTTCCCACCCACCCGGGTGGCTGGTTAAATTGTTGGTGAACCCCATAATCTTTACTTCGTTCAGAAGAGTGTCTCATCTCGACCGAAAAGATGCCTCCCACCCCCTCCCTATAGCCTATGCCCCCCACCCATCCCCTGTCACTGGAAGGGTGGGGGGCTCGAGGGTTTCCCAACAAACCCTCGGTATAGGGGTGGATGGGAGGAGATAGTTGGGGGGTAGATTAATATAAGGTGGGTGGTTAAGTTGTTGCCAAACCCCTGGGAGGTTCCGACGATTCTATATGTAACATGCCAACTACCCCCCACCCACCCGTACAACCCCCCTCCCATCCCCACACACGGCGTATAATTGATTGGGTTTACCAAGTTTATCCAGCATCAGAGTCAGATTGAGAGCCCCGGTCCTCTTCGGTCTAGGTATAGATCTATAAAGGGCCTGTAGGGGCAGAGGTAGTAGTGTGGATCAAGATCCATACCCCTTTCATATTGATATCGAGTAGGAGATTCACCAAGGTTTACCTTAACCCTTTGTTCTCAGTCCATTTCCTCCGTCGCTACTGGATGCGTACCAGTCCAGGGAGCCAAGTTGTGTTCATTTGTGCTCCCGCACTAGAGAGGGGGTGTTTGGCGATGTGTAGACATTGTCTACTAATCGCCCTCGCGACTCCTTCCTTATGCTTAATTCTGATCCGACCCCATCTGCCCCTCCCCCTACTCCTTCCCCCTCCCTACAGCCTATTTATACCACAATAATAGCCCCCCCTTTAAGTTTTAGGGTCGGGGCCCCCAACCCGAGCTATAATGGTTTCTTGGGGACCCCCCCACCATACATAGTTGGGGTTAGGTGGGAGGCCCCTAAATACCCCCCACCCCGGGCTATAATTGTTCTTAGAGGTGGGTGGGAGATATAGTTCCAGAAAAAAAATGAGCCCCCTACCCAGCCCGGGCAAATAGTAGGGGCCCCCCACTCAGCCCCTTTGGTAGGGGGATATATAGGGTGGGAGGAATAATATAAAAGGAGGCCTTGGGTTGGTTGGGAGATTCAAGTTTGAGGGGCCTACCTTGAGCTAGTTGGTGTTAGCTACTTCCTTTAGGTCTAGCTTGGGAGCAGAAGCAGAAGCAAGGGAGCCCCGGGACCCGCCATTGATTAAAGTATACCCTAACCACTTGCGTGTCTCACGGTAGCTAGATCCTATGCTCTAACTGTTGGGGTGACTGTTCAAGCTGCACAGGGGGGTCCCATGAGAGGATTTACGCTTCAGCCAGTCGATAGGGAATACCCCACCCCATAGCATTTGTGTTCTCCATTCGACAACCCCGAGACCTGACGAGTTCGCCACTCGAGCGCACCAAAGACAAAGGTGGTCGGTTGACCCCGTAGCAATTTCAGGAGCGTTGTGGCCTATTTACCACCTAGATAAACCCCCATCCAATCAAGATACCTAGCCAGTTTGGTTGAAGTTCCAGTACAAAGTTTTATCCAAATACACCACATACATGGGAGAGAAGCCCACAGCATACCTTCTTTGCTCAGTCTGTATCCAGGTGACCCGAGGATGGAGGGGCCTTGAACCAGTAGTTGTTTCCCCATTCTATATAGCAGTGTTTCATCCCCCTATTCCAGCCCCACATCTAGTAGTGGAGTGGGGAGCATCAAAAGTGATTTATCTAGTTAAAGAACTAGTTTCCATTCGGAAGCAGGACCCGGGAGCATATCTAGATGCAGGGACAGGGCATAGGCAGGGATAGAGGTAGTAGGAATAGATAAAGGTGGCCTTCATTTTTGCATAGTTTCATATCCAATTCTGGAGCTGAAGGAAGCAATAGCAGGGGCACTCCCATGAGGGGTATGGACAATGGCCGAAGCAGCAGTAGTTTTTGGGTAGCGATCCGAGGCAGCAGAGGCATAAGCTATAGTGATGGAGGGGGCAGATATATTGAATCAGGATAGGAACCCAAAAGTTGACCTCATTTACTCAGCAGTGAAGGTGGAGGTAGGAGCAATGGGAAATGGCGGGGGGAACAGTAGCACAACCAATAGCTGCGGGGGCAGAGGCTCCTCAAGCAACAGAGCCATATGAAACAGTGACTAAGGCTATGGGAGTGGGGGTCATAGTGGGATAACGGATGGCATCGAGAGTAAAGGCCAAAGCATCAGAGGTGGAGGGAGAAGCATAGATAGTGGTTGGAGATTGAGTCATGGGTCTACCCAACCGAGTTCCAGTTCCCACTACGAAGATAGCGAAGGAATTATATAAAAGAGGGGGTCGACCGACCTCGTTTCTCTAAATTATTTAGTTAACCCAGTGCCAGTTATAGATCCAGACTCAGTATATCGAGATCTAATTATTAGCTAGAGATCAAGTTGACCTAGTCAACCAGTTGACCGAGTTTATTTTATGTGAGCAGTTGATCCAGGATGAGTAGTTCCACCATCATGGGCAAGGGGAGCATCAGTAGCATCAGATCTAGTCAGAGATGGAGATTCAGCAATATATAGAAAGGGCTTCTTCTATATTTTATTTTGATTCGGTTGATCCAATCCAGAAGTTGATGGAGCTGTTGATGGTTGAACAGTCAAAGATATGCCAAGGGAACACACCTACTTATGCCATGGAGACAATCCACCCACTCTGGGAACCCTTGGAAGAGAGGTCTGGGGAACCATGTGGGCGGGCTAGGCAGGGATAGGATGCTGCATTGATGGAGGGATTCATGCTGGGGGAGCGCACTAGCGATGTGATGGCAGGCGAAACACATTGGGATGATCCAAGCTAGGCAAAGGAAAGCTCCTAAACACCACAACCCCCAACCGCACTCCTTGTGATTGTAAGTTACAAGTATTGGATTTTGTAGATTGGAGTTACAGAGGAAGGTTGTAGAAGATAAGGATTTTAGATCTCTGAAGAAAAGCATTACCTGGACAAGCGTTCTAGTGCTAGTGTCCTCTAAGGTTACAGACATAGAAATCATTGTGACAATGACAATCAGCATCTGAAGAAGTCCCAACATCCTGAAAATACCCTACCTTGGACAAGGGCACTAGTGCCAGTGTCCTCTGCATCTTCTGTGATAGAAACGGACAGACAATGATCATAAGTGTTGAGAGAAGTCCTGAATTCCCTGAAGAAAACACCACATTGGACTAGGGCATGAGTGTCAGTGTCCCTAAATATTTCGTATCATTAACTTCAAAAAATGGTGAGTAACTAATCCTTGTCTACTGTCTTGGTCTGCAATCATTTGTCGTAATTTATCCATTTGCTTCTGATTTTGCATAATTAGAGTTTTGAGCATATTTGGGCATTGAAGTAATACATTAATTGATATTTTTTGAGTTTCCATGATGTTACGAGTGACACCCAACCTGTAGGTGAATCCTCTTGCAAAAGGTGTGATTCAACTTGGTTGAAATGTCCTTGAATGTTTGTAGTAAAAGGAGGATTTAACCCACACATCCATTGAAATTGAAAACCCCTCCTTTTTACTCCTAAACAAACCCTTTGCTAGATTCTATGGAAATTTTTCTTGGATCCAGCAACTTACTATGAAACCCTTCCTTTTAGATCTCAGCTCTATCCTAATTATGGGCATCTGCAAAGGAAATGCCCTCGCTTCGCTAAGGCATCAGCTGCAACTAATGCTTCTTCCAACTCTAGTCCTAAGAATGATAAAGGGAAGGCTCCTTTTGTTGTTGGGGTTGCAGACAAGGAGGGATTTACTCTAGTTAAGCCACGTAATAGGGGAAGAGGTCTTAAGAGAACCCTCAAGGATAGAGAAATTAATGGGGTCTTTAATCAATTTGATGCTTTGGAGGACTTAGTTCATGAGGAGGGAATTCTAGTGGAGATACCTTTTGGGGTTGGGTCTTTGGGGGTAGCCTTGTCGGAGGAAAAAGAAAATGATACTGTAAATTTTCCTCTAGTGGGTGTGCAGGATGGTCAATTGGCTATGGAGTTATCCTCCTAGTTACCGATTGTTTTAGAATCAAATGAGGCTTTAGTTATGAAAGATGTGGGTGCTCTACCTGATCCAACTCCTTCATAGGTGAAGGAGGCTTTGGATGTAGGTGTTACATTGTAAAATGTCCCCCTAGGACTTTTACCTCCTAAGTTTAGTTCCCAGGTCCTTTAGATTTAATCATGCATGTTCATTTTAACTCCCGATGCAAAATCCCTGGAAACCCATGTCATATGGGGCTAAGGGGACATTGTCGAACTTGATTTTGCTTGAAAATGGGGCCTAGGGCTTGGGCACTCATGGCCTAGCCCTGCCTTATTTGTTTGGGACCTAAATTTTAAATGTCGGTTATGTGATCGTTAAAAGGTTTCATTGCCGACATCATAAGTTTGAATTATGAAATCTATAGCGAGAATGCATATATAAGCATGTTTAGGGTTTCATTTGCAAACTAGAAGCTGATTATGAACTTTTGGTGAACTTATGATTTTAGAGAATTCAAATCATTCATTGTTGCAGAGCATACTTGTCTTGTTATTGTGTTTGTTATGCCGATTTGGCTTCATCTTCTCATGTGTTGAAGGATTTTCATCTACATGCGAGCTACACCTCCGAGGTTATATCTATTTGTGTTAAATCAATCATTTATCAATTTGTTTTTTCATCTATCTCGTAGGGATACACAATCTTTATGCCATTCTGGGGCTTGACTGAGGCAAGCTCCTAAACACCACAACCCCCAACCCCATTCCTTATGATTGCAGCTAACAAGTGTCATATTTTTTGGAGTCGAGTTGCAAGAGGCTGTGACAGAGTGTGGAGATTTTGTATCAGAAGGAAAAATCAATGCCTGGGCTTAGGCACCTACCCTGAAGCCCTCCAGATTTGCAGACCTAAAAATCTCTGCGACAGTGGTGAAGAGTAGCGAACATTTTCTAGAAATCCTTGAAGAAGTCGCCACCTTGGGCTTGGGAACCTACTCTTTAGACCCTGACTTTTCCAAATCTTGAATATCAAAACCTAATATGTATCTACTCTGAATATTACATCTCTATGTGCGAGCATTTGTTGGGATTCATCCGTTTATTTATGATTTTACATAATTAGGGTTTTAAGCATAATTGAGCATTAAATTAATACATTAATCAACAATTTCTTAATTTCCCTATCATTACAAGTGACAACCAACCTGTAGGTGAATCCTCTTGCAAAATTTGTGATTCAACTTAGTTAAATGTCCTTGAATGTTAGTGGTGAAAGGAGGATATAATCAAACAATCAATCAATCCCATCTTCCCTCTTTTCTTACTAAACATTTTGGTGAACCTGTGTTTTCTGAGCATTGCATCTTGTTGACTATTATACATTAGACTTGCATTCATACATATTGTTTTACATCATTTTACATCTATAGATCTTGAAAATTTTTCAAAAAAATTTCATTCTAAGGCTCACATTAGGTCATAATTTGCATTAATTTCATTACATTTCATCAAATCTCTAATATTTACATCAAATATGATATAAATTACATAAATTCATAATACTACAATCTTTGCATTGCATTTTCATGTTAAAATTGCCAGGGTTTGATTGAAATTTTGTATTTTTCTCATAACCTAGTGATTTCATAAACTAGGGTTTGTACCTAAAATCTTGTTTCAAATTTTACTACTCATATTAGGTACTCATTCAAATCTAATTTTGTTTGTAGTGTTGCATTCTTGTGTGTTTTTGCATTCATATCTCAAAAATTTGCACTTACATTTAGCTAATTTCAACAAAAACTAGCATTTTCACTCAATCATCCTTAAAATTACACTTGCATTGAGCATTGTAGGACTTTAAAATCATTTTCAGATCTGAGCTGAGTTTTTTTGCATAAGCCTCCTCTTAATAATAGTGTAGGAAATTGTTCTTCTACCTTATCTTCCTTATAGGATTTATGGGTCTAATAAATTCAATTTCCCATTTGTGAAAAGGTGTTTGTACTAATATAGGAAATGGTGGCATATCATCTAATGTGGTGGGACTTCCTATCCTCTAAGACACATCACCCATCCTCACATATTAACTTGTCATCCTTGAACAATGTGGGCCACCATAATCCTGCCAACATCACTTTATTGTTGTTCGCTCATTGGAGTTATGCCCTTCTAATATCCCCTCACGGGCATATCTTAAGATGTTTTCCCATTCATGTTGAAGCACTACTCTCCTTATAATATCACCTCTTCCTATAATATGTAATTCTCCTTCAATTAAGATGTATGATAGTGACCACTGCAATAGTTTATTCCTTTCATTTTTGGAGATGATCTCTAGGAATTGGCCTATGGATAGTAACTGTGCTACTTCAGTGAGCTCCTCTAGTACTACATTTACTCTAAATAAATTTAAGCTACTCAATTCATCATCAAACTCCTAAAAGAGTAACACCATCTACAAATTTTACCTGTATCACTAGCATATTCATCAAGTATTTTAATTGCTTGTGGTTGGTAAAGAAATTTTTTAGTGCATAAACCTTTGTTAGAGCCTTTGTTGTTGCATAATTCATTAAGAAATACTAGAGTTGGAGCCTTTGTTATCTAATTTTTAAGTGTATCAAATTCCTCCTAGAGTTGTTCTATCCATTGAAATGTTTTATAGTTTTCTGACCATTCAAGAGGTGGTAGATTCAAAATTATTTCTACCTTCAATGGGTCTACCATCAAGCCTTGCCTACATATAATGTGACCATGAAATGTTCCAAATGGTATCACAAATAAACATTTCTTAAGATTGGATGAGATTTAAAAGCTTTTGTATCTTTCGAGCATCGTTTGGAGTACTTGTACGTGATCTTTAATCAGTCTGTACTAAATACTACAAGTGCATTTTTCAAGCCAAATGGCATCACCTTGTACATAAAAGACCTCCATTTGGTTACAAATGTTGTTTTAGGTTGATCTTCTTCTTGAAGCCATTGGTGAATGATTAGAGCTCCCTACTAGCTATAAAACTAAGACTTCCTCTGTGAACAAACTATGGAAGGGATCATGGATGCAAGCCTTATTTAAATCCCTAAAGTCAATGCAAATCCTCATCTCGCTTTTTTCTTATATTGCACAACCATAGGGCCAATCCATTAGCATCTCCTATCGACTTGATTATATCAGTTGCCAACATATCATCCAAGTTTGCTTTGACTCTTGTCTTCATGTTAGGGTTTAATATATATGTTCTTTTCCTCTTTGGTTTTGTACCTTCTTTTAATTGAATTTTCATCATTCTAGATCCCTCCTTAATGCCTCTACAATTAGTAAATGTGTGGGGAAATATTTCTTCATATTTCTATCAATATTTCCAAAATTTGCATGACTTGTCTCTCTTCAATTGCTACCTTGAGTATTTTCACATACTGAAGGAAAAACAAGATTGCATTCACAGAGGCTTGAAGGATAGCAAAGGTACTTAAGGTTAAACTTTCTCTTGATGCCAAGGTTGATGATTCTGTTTATTATGAGGATGTTTGATGTGGAAGATTTAGTTGAAATCTCTCCTCTTGCTAAGTTCGATAAATGTAATGAGTGCAAATGTGATCATGGGGATTCAATAGGCCCTGTGTAATTTTCCCTACCACCTTGTTGTTTTCAATATTGGATGATGCTCTTGTGATTTCTATGATGGTAGGGTCATCATCCAATGGTGGAAAATCCACCAGTAGTGTGATATGTTGTCCAAGGGATCTCTTGAGGTGAGACACATGGGCAAAATTATGAATCCTACTGTATTCCGGTAATTCCAGTTCTCAGATGCAACTTCACCAACTCTCCTCAAGATCTTGTAAGGGAAATCAAAGCGTTGTTTGAGATTTTAAATTCCACTAATTTTGATGGGGGTTTTCCTATAAGGTTTACAATCTTAGAGGAAGGTCATATCTCCCACTTTAAATGACCTCTGTATGCGGTTTTGATTTATATATATTTTTTGTTGATTCTGAGATTGTTGGAGGTGTTCTTTGAGTGATCTCAATATGTCATAATTATACTTCACTAAGTCACTATCTATTGACACCGGGATATATATGAATATTGAATAAGTAAAGGTTAATGCATCATAACCATAGAATACAATGGATAGAGACATAGCGATGGACATGTGGTGGGTAGTGTTGTATCATAGTTTCTCAAGTAGCCTTCAACGTAATTATTCACTATTTCTACTTGTCCATCTTTTTGTTGATGTTAGCTTGTGGAAAGAATGAGTTTTATCTGGGCCAAATAAAATAATTCTTACAAAAAGGATCTAAACAATCTACTATCTTTATCACTAATGATATTTTTATGTAATCCATTGGCCTAAACACTTCTCTGAATAAGAAATCTACCACCTAATGTGCTTTGAAATATGAAGGAATGAAAAAGAAGTGTGCATACATACTTAGCCCCTCCATAAAGTGATTGAGAACATCCTTCTTTAGGCCCTTCCATGAAAACCTTTCCCTAATTTTCCTATAGGTCTTGTATAATCTTATGTGATTTTCTAACAATGCATCATGAAAAACCCTTAAAATCCTCTCCTTCATTCAGGATTCAAGAACTAGGAAGATTCTATTTGTATAGAGAATGAGATCATATGCTACTACAAATAAATCTTGTCTCACATCCCCATCTAAGAGATCAGTAGAAAATGTATTTTTAACTTATTCTGCCATAATAGAGATCTTCCAATTAGTAGAACTAGTAGTAGAAATAGAGTAGGCTTCCTAGAAAGAGCATGAGCAAAGTTATGTTCTTTTTTTCCTTTCATGTACAATGTGGTTTAGGAAAGGGCCATGCTATGGGGTCTCAGGACAACTTTGAAATAGAATTGGAAGCATCTCAGAGTGGAGAGAGATTATGAGATCATTATTAATTATATGAAGAAGCAAAGTTACATCTCATGTATGTTGTATACTCTTCTTTTAGAGGCTAAGGAACTAGTGAAAAGATTTTAAGATATCTCTTTTGATCATATTAGAAAAGAAGAAAGGGGAACTCAATAGTAGATTTGGTAGCCAATCAAGGAGTAAATTAGAGGATAACCCATGGTAAGACCCATAAGACCTAGAAGGAAAAGTTTCCAAATAAGACCCTTGGACTTGTTAAGGAGTAAAAAGTGTCCACATGTCTTTTTACCTCTTTGTTTGGCTCCTAGGTCCCTTAATTGCATTATATCTTCAAAACATTTCTCCCGATGCAGAATTGCCCGACACCAAGATGGAATTTGAATGTGGGCCACTTGATTTAGCTTATCCTAGACATAAATAGGACTAAAGGACCTGGGTGGTACTGCCCAAGTCCCTCCCTTTAGGTTGGATCAAATTCAAATTTACTGGTGTGAGCCTTGGGCGTAATTTAATAAAAACCACCTGAAATAACATAAAATAAAATATTAAAATTAAAAATATATATATATTCTATACATTTAATTCTCCTCAAATTTTTTCCATCTTCTTATGTTAAATTGAAGACCAAATTCCATGTATTAAACTCAATAAACTAACATTGGGGGTGATTTTGTTGAAAAATTATTGCTCAAACCAAGAGCTGATGTTAAAGAGTTACGCCTAGTATGTAATATAAGGAACCCTAAAGTCAATAATATCATACAGATGAACACTCATTTTCATTTTTTATTTATGCCTACAAAAATATCATACATGACGTCCCTCCATTGATGCATTAAATACTGCTCCTTCAATGCGCTGCTCTTTATTTTCTTGACTTTTGTATTCATTTTTTTATCCCTTTTTTTTGCACTCTTATTATTTTTTATTGCTTCTTGTAGAGTAACGATCTTCTTGATATTTTTGTCCAAAAAAGATAAGGGGCTGAGCACCACCAAGGGTTTTCAATGTTTAGTTAGACTTCCCTTTTGCTCAAAAGGAATGGGGAAGGTCTACATGCAAGCTTCTATTAGGTATTTAGGTTTGAGTACTTACTTTTTTAAAACTCAACATTTTGGTTCACTAAGACTGGGATTAGTATAAAGCTAAGAGCTTGGCTTCAATTTAAACTTATTGGTAAATTTCAAGAGGAATGATTGGCGATAAAGATGATCATAAAGAATCTTAAAGGGTCAACCTATATCTAAGCAACCTTAGACTCCTTAGATAAAAATCAAAAAGAGCATGTCACTCACTAATGCATGGTGGAACAAAATGAAGAATGCAAATTTTGTTTTTTCTTTATTCAAATTTTGTACTTTTTTATAGATTTTTTGGATTTTGACATTTTATGATTTTATGGAGTTTCTAGATACTTAAGTCTTCACCTTCCATTGTGCATAAGATTTAAGCATCATTTTTTACATCTTCCTTAACTGCGTGTGGACTTATATAATTTGGTCTAAACTTCACTTGGAAGTATTTGCAAGGACACACAAAGACTTGGTATAAAAATGTCTTTGAACTCAGTGAGAAGTTTTGTGCACTCATATATTTCATTGTTTGATAATTTGCCCCTAGCCTTGTCATTTTTTGTTCTTGTAAAGTTTCATCAGTTTTGAAATTTTGTGGGGCAATTTGAATTGATGATGACATTTAATCATCTTCTATTCACATTTTCTGTATGTGGGGTTGGTCATATTGCCACACGATTCTCTTTACCTGCATGTGGACTTTACTATTCCATGGATTTCATATTTCACCAACCATATGTATGCCTTGGCTATGGTGACCACCAAGGGTTGCACATCGGCACCCCACCTAGTAGGCACCAAGTTGAAGTAAACAAAGTGAGGCAAAGTTGTGGAAGTTTGGATGCTTAATAATCGTATACCAATGCATCAAGAGATTTGTCCATGTCACCAATATTATATTTTTTATCTTTATTTCCATTTCTTAACACAAACTAACTTCGTGTTGTCATAAATATATACCTTTCAAACAAGAGCAAGCATGCCTTTATGATATAATTCCAATAATTTTTTATTCTAATGTGTAGGAACAAAAAAAAAACAAGAAAAAAACTTATTGGAGGCTCATTTGGCAGAAGCAAAGGAAATTGGGGATCACATTCCAAATAAAATTTAAGTTGTTACAAAACATGTTTTCAATTGATTATAAACAAATATGTAAAACAAGCATTTCATATGCATTTCAAAACTATATTTCAAAATTTTAAATTAAATAGCACTTTGGGATATTTGTTTCTTACAATTATTAAAATAATATAACAAATAAAAGTAATACTATAAAAATAATATTCTATACACCAAAAAAAAAAAATAATTAATGCACGTATTTTAAATATTACTTTATAAAATAAAAATAATGTATCTTCTATGCACAAATTGAATTATACTATGTAACATTGTAATTGCATATAATATTCTATTGGCCTAACCCTTGCACCTTCAATTGGTTGAGTCAAACAATTTTCTTATGACAATTATCCATTCAAAGGTACCCTTAAAATACTATGACATATCTTAGTATAAGTAAAATTATATATAAACCAAATATAAAATTTGACAGTTTGTCCAAAATCTCTCCTTTCATGTGATACATCTTTTTAAAATGTTGATTGTAATTTACAGAAAAAATGCCTTAATAGAACCATACGACCATCAAATTTAAGCCTTGGGCCTAACAATTGCACCTCCTTTGGTTGCAAGTGCTAGTAATACTATTATTGATATATGGTTAGGACTAAGAAGTAGGATTTCATGTACTCTGTCATTTCTTTTTTAAGGGATTACTCCAACTGTGGTGAGTTTCTATTTTAATATTGGAAAAAATCTAATTTGAGAGTGCTTCTGGATTCAACTATGTATGTTTTTGTTTCAACGTTTTGAATCATACTCAATGATCCGTCATCACGAAGAGGAGAGTTGAAGATTAGATGGTAGAATTGAGCTTTATAAAGTAGTTAGAGTAAGAAATGAATGAAAAATAAAGGGCATGAGGTGAGAAGAGAAAAATAAAAATAAAACAAAAAACAAGAGAGGAGAAAGATACGAGAAAATTAGTGATGAAAACAGGGCATTGGAGCAACCATACAAACACACAAACCAACATGAGGTAAAATTTTAAAATTACTAATACTAATACAAGTACAAATATATAAATACATACAGAAGCACATGTAAATGCATATAAGAAAATATTTAATTTAAACCTATAAATACATATATCCCCACACCCCAAGTATAATATACTATAATAAAAAGACAAATAAATGGAAAAACAACTAAATAAAACAAACCTTTAGTAGGCATGAGTTTTCCACAATCCATGAATTAAGTATAGAGAGTGCTTCTGGGTTAAACTGTGTATGCTTTTGCAAAACAAACCTTTGTAAAACAATTAAAGTCAAGACCTAAATATACATAAAATAATAAGGGATGAGGAAAAAAGGCGCAAACACATTTATATACATGAACAACCAAATGTATAAAATTTGCAAACAAGTGAAAGAAGCAAACAAGAAAACAAAAATGTAAGACCCCTATCTACTGCATTAGGCAAAACCAAACCTATAAAAAGGAGAACGCCACGACTAAGAATGAAAATTTTAATCCGGCATAAACAAAAAATGCCCACACACATATTAACCTAGACATAACAACAAAAATAAATCAGATGATATATAATACAAATAGAAAAATAAACAAATACACAACAAAAATGTATGTAGATATATGATACAATATTAATTATATTATATGTATAAATATATTGTATAGAAAACCAAAACAAATAAAAATATACAAGTGTAGGTATATATATATAAATTTATGTATGAAGTGTATACAAATACCTATACCTATATATAAATGTAAGTAACGGTGTGTATATATATATGTGTGGAGGTTAGGGTTAGGTTTTGTGCGTGATGAGCGAGTGAAGAAGAGGAAGGAGGTGAGGGTGGCAAAGGGAAGGTTAGGGTTAGGTTTTGATGGCAGAGGGAAAAGCTATCGTTGCAAGCTTGACGTTATACCTATTGCAGGGCCAAACATTTTTACAAGCAGCGGAGTGCGGTGGATATGTCAGTGTTTCGAAAGTGTTACGCCATCATCTGCAACAAACAGAATGGCCGCGAATGTCGTAGCAGAAATGGAGGCTGCAGATCGATGGCGTTACGCTTTTGAAACAGGACATATCCACGGCCCCACGCTGCTCCTATTCCTTCGTTGCCCTTTAATGAGAGCAATGCCTTCAACAAATGACCTTCACGCTCATGCGGTGGAATATGTCTCAATCTCAAATTGATGCGTCCAACACTTCAATCTTGTTAAATCAGGTTTTGTTTTGTCAGAAAATTTGCTTAAATTTCTATATTTTAAGACTAGCTGAAAATGTGGTCACTTGCACTAAATTTTCTGACCCTCCATGGAAGGTATGTTGGAGAGGTGGGTTCTTTGCCTTTTTTCGTTTTTGTATATGCATCACACACCCACATTACAACAATGTTCCTATCTAGTATGTTTTACTGTGACTGAATCAGATTTTCAGTTGTTAATATTGATAGCCAACTTGGATGAACCTCTGGAGATCCCTGTGTTGTATGATTGGGTTATGTTGTTGGTCTCTATCACAGGTGATATTTGGATCATGAAAGGTGAAGGTATTCAATTTAGACTCCAATGCATGCAACATGTATTAACACAGTGCTTGTTTTGTATGTAGTCTAGGACTGCAGGAATTTTGGTTGACTTCTTAGAGCCATTTTCTGTATATGACAATGTCAGATGGGTGTTATTATCACCCGCATTTTATAAATAGCCAATTACGTAATTGTAACTGTTAAAGTTTTAATCATCTAGCACATTCCTACAAAGGTTCAAAAATTTATCCTGGCAAATATTGGTATCATATCAAACATTGTAGTTCTGTCTACTGTTTGCTTTGCAGCTGTGTTTGTGTTTTCTTTTGTTTGTTTTCTGAGACAATGGTTAACACAGTTAGTGGGTTTGTGTTTGAGCCCTAAGTTGGTTGGATCCCTTGCTGGAGAATTTAGCCCCAACCTTTGGACTTGGGTGTCATTATAAGCACGCGTTAGCATTTGAGCCCTAAGCCTACATATTCAAAATATTAAGTAGATGGCATACCACTCTACGTTCAATTCAGTTCATAAAGAATCTCAACCTACAACTTCAATATGGGTTCTGGCCACGGGAAAGTTTAGGGGCTCTTCATCCCTAAATAGGGATTGTTTTGGTAATCTTTGTCCCAAATCAATAGTCCAATCAGTAAACATTATGTATAAACTTCCTCTAGATTTAAAATTTTAGTAAAAGTTCTTAGCCAATTTGTTGCAAGTTTGCATGGATTCATTGGAATTTTTTAATCATTGTTATCTTATCTATGTAATATATGTTTTGATGATTTTCCAACTAATGAAAATTATGTCTAATATGGGATTTTATATAATCCTCTTTGGATTTAATCCAATTGTAAATTGTACTCAATATTTAGGAACAGGTTACCTTTACAATTGCTTACAATTGTTTCCTTTTGACATTGCTGGTGATTCATCTCACTTGAGTTGCCTTTGTTGACTAGAATAACATTTTTTTGTGTGTGTATTTTGATATAGAAATTTTTGTGGGTATGATAGGTTAGGTTGGAACAAAAGAATGTATGGTGCTAAGCATTTTATCTATTTGCAAGAACTAAAGTGTCTTATCTGAAAATATTCAACATTGTGGTTTGTGCATTTGGATGGATAATCTAGATACTATCTTAGACCTATGTAAATATAGGTTTAAAATGGTAGAAAGGAGAAAAAAAGTCTCCTCGTCCGATTTTGAAGCAATAAAATGTAAAAACTAAGTTCTATGACAACATCAAGACAATGGTTGCTTCATTTCACTTCACTTCACAGGCTCTTTCATTCCTCGTCTATCCAAATTGCCAAGGCTGACATATTTCTTTAGTTTTGGTGAAGTAAGATTTCTTTATGCTTTTGGATTGGATTTTGAAGAGTTAGTATCTATCACTACTTTATTAGATCAACTTGGTGACACGAGGTACACATGTTGACCTTTTGATCTTGTGCATGTTGTAGCATAGAAAATACCCTATAATTTACAAGTGTATCTTTTTATTGAACCTTTTCTTGTTTGTAATTTGTAAGATTTTCATTTGGTGAATAAAATGAAATCCAATGATACCATTCATTATTTCTCATATTTTTAGACTTCAAATCATAAATTATTAGTAGAAACCCAAATTCATGGAAATGCAATCAAGACTTCAATGAAACCATAGCCAACCCCCACTCAATCACACCCTCCTAGGCCTCTAGAAACCATTTCCCCAAATGACACAAACACTTGACACCATTAAAACACAATGGTCACACATCACATTCACTTTCCAATGCACATCATAAACCAAGATCTCACAAATGCAACATATGGTCTGATGCACTAATAATGGGTCTTAAAGAATGCAACATTAATTCCAATCATGGTCAATCATCCAACAAACATAAAGTGAATCTATCTCAACAATGCAGAACAATATTATTCTAACTACTTGTAGCAATTACTAATATGATCAAATGATATAAGTGTCCATGAGTATCAATATTTTAACTAATAATTCTCAAGACTTATTTTAATTTCATTTAATTAAAATAATTGCGAACAATATGCAAATGAATACAAATTAAACACAACAATTATTTACACTATTTACACTTATGTAGATTTCATTTATAATCTAAACAATTTTATAAATACTATTAAATATAACTATATAAGCAAGGCTAAAAGCCTATAGTATTAGAATGCTATAAATATCTTACACTAGTTAGAATCACAAGATACAAAACCCGAAGCTACAATGAAAGAACCTTGTTCTAAGTTTAGCTTGAGAGGAAAGAAATATAGAAAAACAAAACATTCCTATAGATCTAATATCTTCATCAAATCTACCACACGTTTAACACATGAATATGATAGGATCAGCACAAAATGAATTTGTTGAGAAGGCTTTAGAAGCTACCAACAATGCAAAATGTGAAAGCATAGACAAGGCACATAGACTGATTGGTAGAATGCCTCAAAGAGAGTCATGTGATAGAAAGCAATGATCATAGGATATGCACAAAATGAATTTGTTGAAAAATCTCAAAAGAACCTAGTTTGAAAATATAGAGTTATTGGTTGCGCAACTAATTGTTTTAACAGAGACGAAATGGGTGAGAGGTAGACAGTCACAAAATATTCATATCTCAAAAATGACAAACTGGGTATGACTAATTTTCGGATATGATTTAGATATTCAGGTCATGCACCATATATAAAACAATTAGAAAAACTCAGTTCTTAAAATAAAGTTATGGCTAACGCAACAGATTGCTAAAACAGAGACGAAATCGGTGAGAGGTAGACAGTCACAAAATATTCATATCTCAAAAATGAGAAACTGGGTATCACTAATTTGTTGATACGATTTAGGTATTCAAGTTGTACACCATATTTAAAATAATTAGAGAAACCCAGTTTGTAAAAATAAAGTCATGGCTAACACAGTAGACTACTAAAACAGAGACGAAATGGGTGAGAGGTAGACAGTCAAAAAATATTCATATCTCAAAAATGAAAAACATACCCTAAATATTCCTATTATTTTACCTTCACTTTCATGCTCCTTAGCCAGACCACCTACACATCCAAGGTGAGAATGGAGAGGCACTACACCCACCTTAAAGTGATCGCTCCTACTTTCCGGTAGTAATCACATTTAAGGTAAGGTTGAAAACACGTGAGGGAACAAGAGCTTTCGCAAAGCCCATGCCCCAAAGTGAGACATGCTTACAATTGCTGAATTATTCCCAACAATCACAATAGAAACACATCAATATCATTTGTTAAGAACCATTAATCAACAATATGCATGTATACGAATGATCACGGAGATCAAAACAAACTTTGGATAGAGAATCTAAGCTAAAATAACAACCAAATCAATATAGAAATAAGGCAACATGTCTTTCAAACAAACTAAGGCTATACTTACGAATTCGGAACCGAGTATAGCCGTGAGGTTATACTTCAATTATCTCATAATCGAGTGTAACCACAAGGTGAGACAAAAGCATTCCAAAGTGCATAGCAACATATTTAGAGTATTGCAAAGGTTTGTTACAACAATTTCACAACACAATACATGATCACATCATGACACAAAGTGATTCTACTAGTCAAACGTCAATAAAAAATTATCCCTCTCTTCATATATGGACTAGGTCCATTTTCTTGTTTTCTTGTTTTAGGGATGCACGATCCTTATCAAAAGTGTATATTTGTTGTCATCATCCGTTGACTAATAGAGCCACAAATACAACAAAAGAATGAAATCATGAAAAATGAGAGAGGAGACAAAAGTGACATAGGACCACAACGTGGAAGGATGCCCTCAAATCACCCTCCACAACATTATGCCCCCAAGGCACCACAAACAACAATTGCAACAAGAGAAGTGTACAAGAATAGAGAAACAAATAGAAGGAATGTCACAGCATACGCGGTCCCCTTGTATCCTTCACCTTACAAGGGTATCAAGGGTCATCCAAGGAGACCTAAACAAACATTTAACACCACACATGAGAACACAACACAACAACATATATATACCTAAGAGGAGGCCAAACTTGCGAGCATTTTGGAGAGTTGCTCCATCAAATGTGGTGGAATGGGTGAGAAATTCATACCTGCAGTCGCGTGGTGCTTGATTCACAAGATTTTGTATGTTTGAAATCTTTTGATGCCTGTGGGGAGGTGAATCATTACCTTTTTCAATAGACTTTGATGACTCGTGCATAGTTCTTTTTCTTTCTTTGTTTAAGCATTCTCCTACATGGATAACTTTTTCAGGGTTATCCTTCTCCATCAAGACGTCAACAATCTTTTTATTAAGTAAAGTACTGCGGTCGAGGAGATTAGAGGAGGATGATGATTTTGTGGGATCTTTGTTAGATGCCAAGGTATCATTTGATGAATAAGTGTTTCTCTCAAAATATGCTTCTACATTTAAACAATAGGAAAAACCACGATTGTAATGATAACGGGGCCAATTGTCATAAGCTCCCATGAATTCGGCTAATGTTTCATATGTTGAAAAAGTATCTAATGGGACATTTCCTAGTGGACAGTCTATGTCTATCATCTCAGGATATATTGAATTGATTGTTGTACTTGTTGATATTGTATTAACATTAAGAGTAGGATGATGGTAAGCTTTGGTAGGCTTCAAAGGATAGTATCCAATACTAGCTGAAGAGCTATGTGTAACAACTTCTAAGGGTACTTTGATTCCTTGTTGTTTTATGCCACAACCATTACCTACGTAGTTACAATTTTTGTAAAGGATTTGAAATCCATGACCATAGAGAGACACCATCTCTTTATAAGAAGGTGAGGCCTCATATGTCTCATATTTTGTAGTGTAAATAAGAGTATTGTCTTTATTTGTTACTAAAGGGACTTTAGGTTCCTTAGTATTTCCAAAGATTTTTTGGATGAGATCGAGTCAACTTTTGATGTTTCAGGGTTAGCAAGTTTATATTACCCCATAAAGCCATGAGTAAAATCTAATGAACCCCAATTGTCACCAAGAAGTGCATACGATGGTGATTTAGAATCTTGCACAAAATTATCTGTGGCAAGATGTATTTATGAATCAAATTTTAAGTTATCAAGAGGTTTCTAAATGATAGCTTATTTTTGCACCTCAGCTTGTAAACAACTTTCCAGATTCGGGTCCACTTCAATGGTTTGAAGTTTATTTGCACAAATAAACTTTATTGATCAATGAAAGGTAGACGAAACTACCCCTATGGCATGAATCCATAGTCTACCAAGAATGATATTATATGAAAGCGCACTCGGCATGACATGGATAAGGGTAGATAATGTCATAGATCTAGCCTTTACGATTAAAGTTATGGTACCCAGTGATTGTCTACCAATGTTATCAAAGCCACGAATGTTAAGTTTATCCGATTTTATTAAAGATGTGTGAATCTTGATTTTATGTAGCAAATCAATGCCACAAACATTGAGACTCGATCCATTGTCAATCATAGTTCACTTTATCAACTTTTTATTTATTATGACAAGATTACAAGAGGGTCATATTGGTTTTGAACTTCAATTGATGGTAATTCGTGTTGTTGAAACAAAATATCTATTTTTGTTGCATGCATATAGTCTAACAGAGTTGCTACATCATTTGGCTTAACAACAGGTGGTACAATCACCTTTTGTAAAGCTTCTTGGAGCATTATGTGGTATGAAAGAGATGTTTGTATGAGTTCCCATAGAGAGATCTTAGCGGGAGTAGCACAAAGCTGCTTAACAAGGTCATAATCTCGACCAACATTATGAGTAAGACAAGGTGGTTGAGGAAGCATAGGTTGAGAAGTTGGTAAAGTGATCGAAATGTTTAACTGTTGTTTACTATGTTTATTATTTCATGTATTGTATGTGTGAGCAACCACATTGTAGTTGGGTTGTTGTGACACATTTTGATACACTTTGATTTTGACTTGTTATATGCTTAGCATAGTTATAAATGTAACGAAGAGGTCAAGAAGAATTCAGAAGATCTCTTATAGTGAGCACCGGTTTCATTTTTTCTTGAGGCACATGCGAGAATGCAGGTGGACAACTATTTTCGGTTTCACAGGGTGTTCTTGAGATCTTGGAACATAAATTGTGTTTACTAATCTTTGAAGGAACGATGGTTTTGGAGTCGAAGTGGAATGTTCCATAGAGATAAATTCATAAAGGGCTTCATCTAGCATATCAGAATCATCACTACTAAATGACTCATCATATGCATGAAAGTTTTGTAAAAAGAGATCAAACATTGTGACATATTCTACTTTATCCAAGGCTTGAAATTCACAATGTCCAATTGTAAAAAGCATGAATTTTGGAATCAAGGATGTGAAATGATGCAAGATTACTATGAAAAATCAAATTTCATGAATGTTTGATGCAACTAATGCATAAGAATTTTTAAAACCCTAATGCAAAATTTTACCAAAATGCAAGCTTTTTGAAGGCCTAAATATGCACCTTTTTCAAAATTATGCAAGATTTTCAAATGAATATTGATAAATATGTAATAAATCAATGCAAGATCTTATTTGAATAGTCAATAAGATGTAAATGCTTGAAGCTACTTGTTCACAAAAATGTTTAGTATGAAAAAGGATAATGACAATAACTAGAATATGAACTAGATCAAACTCTTTTCAATATAACATTCAAGGAAAAGGTTGAGCCAAATCACTACCAAATGAAGGAGAACTTAGCTACTGACCTTGAACTCCTATATATTATGGATAAGATTTAACTTAGTCTTTTTCTCAAAACCCTAGGATAGCAATGCATTAAAACCCTATTTTTAAAAAGATTTGCTTATAATGGAGAATATACGACAGAAACCCAGAAACTGATTGCACAGGGATAATCAGGGGAATGATAAAACCTATCTCCAAAAAGAAGAGGTATCAGAGGACCTCAGTGGTACCACCCATGTCTTGACTAAAGGAATTAGCCGAAGGTGCAAATTGGAAAGTTGCTTTGAATGTTGTCTTGATGCCAGATCCAAACCCAGAAAAGGTAGAAGGACAAAGGCGGTTCCAACCACTTCCTTGATGAGGGAATATCCTGAAACTGTCTTCAAATCCTGAAACCTTGATCTATATTTAGTCTTCCTATAGCTCTGTATTTTCTAAATCTCACTCCTGTAACCTGCACATAAGAAGATAAAAGAGGGTTTGGGGGTTATGGTGTTTAGGGGCTTGCCTTGGTCAAATCCCAGAATAGCATTCAAGCTTCCCAACACCATTTGATTAATAGAGAGTGCTTACCCTCATGGGGCATAGGATGAAAACAATGATAATGTGATGATTGAAATGATGAGAAACAAACAATGATATCACCTATGTGATGCGCCCTTAGAATGATGAAGATCCTTCAACTCCTAAGGAAGGATAGATGATAGCTTCATATCTGCAACAACACACAAATATGCTCTATAATCACAATGACTACTCTTGATGCTCTTTACTTCAAATTTTCAAGTTAGCTATCTCCATCTAGGTTAATAATGAACTCAAAAACACACTTATATATGCTCTCCCCCTTACAATTGACAATTCAAACATTTGAATTTGATCCAACCTAAAGGGAGGTACCTGGGCAGTACCACCTTGGTCCTTCAGCCCAGTTTATGTCTAGGATAAGCAAAATCAAGTGGTCCACATTCAAATTCCATCTTGATGTCGGGCAATTCTGCATCGGCAGAAACATTTTGAATATATAATGCAATTAAGGGACCTAGGAGCCAAACAAGGAGGTAAAAAGACATGTGGGCACTTTTTACTCCCTAACAAGTCCAAGGGTCTTATTTGGAAACTTTTCATTCTAGGTCTTATGGGTCTTACCATGGGTTATCCTCTAATTTACTCCTTGATTGGCTACCAAATCTACTAATAAGTTCCCCTTTCTTTTCTTCTAATATGATCAAAAGAGATATCTTAAAAAAATTTCACTAGTTCCTTAGCCTCTAAAAGAAGAGTATCCAACATACATGAGATGTAACTTTGCTTCTTCATATAATTAATAATGATCTCATAATCTCCCTCCACTCTAAGATGCTTCCAATTCTATTTCATAGTTGTCCTGAGGCCCCATAGCATGGCCCTTTCCTAAACCACATTGTACATGAAAGGAAAAAAGAATATAACTTTGCTCATGCTCTTTCTAGGAAGCCTACTCTATTTCTACTTCTACTAGTTCTACTGATTAGAAGATCTCTATTATGGCAGAATAAGTTAAAAATGCATTTGCTACTGATCTCTTAGATGGGGATGTGAGACAAGATTGATTTGTAGTAGCATATGGTCTCATTCTCTATAAAAATAGAATCTTCCTAGTTCTTGAATCCTGAATGAAGGAGAAGATTTTAAGGGGTTTTCATGATGCATCGTTAGAAAAACACATAAGATTATACAAGATCTATAGGAAAATTAGGGAAAGGTTTTCAAGGAAGGGCCTAAAGAAGGATGTTCTCAATCACTTTATGGAGGGGCTAACTATGTATGCACAATTCTTTTTCATTCCTTCATATTTCAAAGCACATTGGGTGGTAGATTTCTTATTTAGAGATGTTTAGGCCAATTAGTGATAAAGATAGTAGATTTTTTAGATCCCTTTTGTAAGAATTATTTTATTTGGCTGGGATAAAACTCACTCTTTCCACAAGCTATCATCGACAAATAGATGGACAAGTAGAAATAGTGAATAATTAGGTTGAAGGCTACTTGAGAAACTATGATACAACACTACCCACCACATGTCCATCAGTATATCTCCATCCATTGTATTTTATGGTTATGATGCATTAACCTTCACTAATTCAATATTCATAGATATCCCGGTGTCAATAGATAGTGACTTAGTGAAGTATAATTATGACATATTGAGATCACTCAAAGAACACCTCCAACAAGTTCAGAATCAACAAAAAAATATATGCAAATCAAAACTGTATAGATAGGTCATTTAAAGTGGGAGATATGACCTTCCTCTAAGATTGCAAACCTTATATGCAAACCCCCATCAAAATTAGTGGAATTGAAAATCTCAAACAACGCTTCAATTTCCCTTACAAGATCTTGAGAAGAGTTGGTGAAGTTGCATCTGAGTTGAATTACTAGAATATAGTAGGATTCATAATTTTGTCCATGTGTCTCACCTCACGAGATCCATTGGACAACATATCACACTACTGGTGGATTTTCCACCATTGGATGATGACCCTACTATCATACAAATCACAAGAGCATCATCCAATATTCAAAAAGAGAGTAAACAATAAGGTGGTAGGGAAAATCACATAGGCCCTATTGAATCCCCATGATCACATTTGCACTTATTACATTTATCGAACTTAGCAAGGGAGAGGGATTTCAACTAAATCTTCCACATCAAACATCCCCATAATAAATAGAATCATCAACCTTGGCATAAAGAGAAAGTTTGACCTTAAGTACCTTTGCTATCATTCAAGCCTCTGTGCATGCAACTTGTTGTTCCTTCAGTATGTGAAAATACTCGATGTAGCAATTGAAGAAAGACAAGTCATGCAAATTTTGGCAATATTGATAGAAATATGAAGAAATATTTCCCCACACATTTACTAATCTTAGAGGCATTAAGGAGGGATCTAGGATGATGAAAATTCAATTAAAAGAAGGTACAAAACCAAAGAGGAAAAGATCATATGTATTAAACCCTAACATGAAGACAAGAGTCAAAGCAAAGTTGGATGATATGTTGCAACTGATATAATCAAGTACATAGAAGATGCTAAATGGATTGGCCCTATGGTTGTGCAACATAAGAAAAAAGTGAGATGAGGATTTGCATTGACTTTAGGGAACTAAATAAGGCTTGTATCCATGATTCCATAGATTTCTTAGTCTTATGGATGTCATTAAAATCTTTCATTTTATTTCATTTCAATTGAAGGGCTCCTTCACCTTTCCATACACATGTCCCCATGTTCTCTCCATTAGTTTCTCTATAACCATTGCTTTATTTTCTCTTATATTGTCCTTAGTAATATTTGGGCATTATACTCATGGGATCAACCCTACAATTATAGACTTGGCCCTTTCATATTCAAATTTTGGCCAACTTCTACCTATTCAATTACACAATATTCAATTTGCTAATGTATGAATCCCAACATTTCAAAAAAAAACAAAATATGAATCACCTAAGAAGGTTCGAAATTTAAAATACACATTGGGTTATGACTTGCACGTGTGACACCATTCAAGAATTGATTTATATTCACTCCTTTGAGCCACCAAGTCTAGGGCCTAACTGTGAGAATATTCACTATTTTTGTATCCTCATGCTTGGAGACATGTCAATAAATAAAAGTTGATTACATATAAATTCCCATTGTTTATAGCATAGACTGGACTTAGTTTTCAATTTAAAATATCATTAACACTTGTAAGGAGTGGGTTCATGTGCAAGTTGAAACACACACTGTGTATTTTAACCTACAATTTTCTTCATCAACATTCTACTATGTAAAGTATTTGTTCTTTTAATGTACAAATCCTAACATTTAAGAGAGAAAAATATGAATAACAACAATGATAAGGGTGAAAGCAAGAAGATGGGTATAGATTTCGTGGAAGTGTTCCACATATGGAAAATTTCGGTCGGAACGAGAGCTGGAGCCTAAACGGGTGCCCATTTAGAAACGGGCACCCGTTATGAAATGGATGCTAGTAAATGGAATGGGTACGTACCCATTTGAAAACAGGTACTCATTTTTGAAAAGTATATATATTTTTTTAAAAATAGGCATGTGGCTTCATTTTAACAGCCATAGGCCATGAAACAGTAGGAGAGGAGATACCAAGAATGGGTACCCACATCACCTGACCCCACCGCCTACCTCCAAAACCTTCTCACCTCCTCTAGATCGGCTATCAGCTGTCCCAAGTTGGTTGCCCATAATTTTCTATTGTTTTTCATTGTTTTTTGTTTTGTTTTTGTTGCTTTTTATTATTTTTCACAATCTTAAATTATAAATGTTAAACCCTAAACTAAAAACACTAAACCCTAATTCATAAACCGTAAACCCTAATTCATAAACAGTAAACCCTATTTCATAAACTACCTAGGTCTTATAGAACTTCTAGGGTTTCTTTTATATAAGCTTAACAATAAATCTTTAGCAATGATATTTCAAAATCATTTGAAATTTCTATATAGACCTCAAGAACTACTTATACACTATAGCCATGTTCTTAGTCTTCATGGATTTCAATGTTCATGATGAGTCACATAGTCCTAAAACCATTTGTAAAACTCTTTTCATGACGGCTTAGAACATACAAACACCTTCTATATATTAAATTTGATGGACACTTGTATAAGAATATAAAATTTAGACAATTGTCATAGGTTAGTCCTATGGGTTAAAGAGTCAGGGAGCTATGAGAATGCCCACATTCATATGACATAAGGTATAATAGAAACTTATCAAGTTTTAAGGATTGTCATACCTACCACTAAGAATGTCAAAGTTACCCTAGGAAAACAACTAACTCATATCACTTCATAACATTTTATCAAGTTTAAGGATTGTCATAACAACCACTAAGAATGTCAAATTTACCCTAGGAAAACAACTAACTCATGTCACTTGATAACCTAGAGGGTTGTTATCTAAGGTCAATTAGGATCACTTAACAAATATCAAGACCCAAATCATCTAATAGGATTGTCATTAGGATGGGGAACAAAGAAGATAGTCATAACATGATAAGGTAGTTACCAAGGTCCTAACAAAGTTCATTGCACCATAATCTAAATCTTAACACTGCCTCAACATTTATATGACCTAGAAGGACTGTCACATCTAGCAAATCTAATCTCTTGTCCTTGCTATGGACTATTATGCATGATCATCCAAAGTGGTTGTCACTAGAAGAACAGGACCATAGGACTACCACAATAAGGATATAGTTGTGTTGCTCACAACAAGAGAGGACAATCAGCCAAAACTAAGAAGAGAAGAAAATTAACAATTAAGAGACTATCATTAACGGTTGTCATGAGCATGTTAATGGACAATTAGTTTTCATATTAGTCATAACACTATCCTATTATTTACACAAAAGAAGATATAGCAATGAGAGGATAGTCATTGGAAAACCTATCTCAGTCCTAGAGTCAAGCACAGTCCCATCACACCACTAGATCTACCCCTTCCAAGGGACAAGCATTTCAACCATACAATCGAAAGAAAATGATATGTATCCTACAAACACAATCATTTGGTCATGTTGTAATCCTCTCTCCAAACTATGCAGGATCAGAATGGTGTTTGGATGAGCTCCACTTGGTGTCTGGTAGGTGAAATCAGTAGGTGAGACTACTCCTTAGACAGTGCAAGACGACTGAACGGATCTCACCCATTCATTTTATTCCTTGTTTTTCTCACTCTTTCACCATTTCTTCACATGCGTTGTTCTCCTTCTAGCTATTTTTTTGGTGGGTACTCTCCTGAGGTGCCAAAATGGCTAGAAATGTTGTCTTGTGCCATAAAAAAATCACGCTAGAAAATTTTCTGAACTCGTCGGTTGTTCTCATGCCGGGGAAAATACCGTGTTAGAAAAATAAATATAGGGAATGTAATTTTTTGGTTTGTGTTTTGGAACACAAAAGAGAGTGATATATTTTGCAAAGCCCCATTAAGAATGTTTTGGGAATTTTGTACTGTAGTATTGTATTGGTACATTCTCCTTATTAAAAACTCCCTTAATATTATCACCTAAAATTTTGAATTTGGATTAGTTACTTTCCACCTACATTAAATGTTATCAATAACTATGTAATAGAACTAATAGCATTTAAAATCATTTTAGACATGCAAATGATGATTAATTATCACCTTTGCAATTAGAAGTGTTTATGTTGACACTAGAGTTTGCAACACTCATAGCCTTATAGCAACTAAAAAGGTTTCACAAAACAAAGAGAACTAGAGACAACTAAAATTATTATCATAAATAAAACATAAATTAAAATAAAATAAAAACATTAATATATCATCACCATGAATGGTCATGTCCTTTGTGAGAACTCCAATTCCTTTTGAGAGATGAGTATCACAATTCATTGAAGTCTTGATTGTATTTCCATGAATTTGGGTTTCTACTAATAATTTATGATTCGAAGTCTAAAAATATGAGAAATAATGAATTGTATCATTGGATTTCATTTTATTCACCAAATGAAAATCTTACAAATTACAAACAAGAAAAGGTTCAATAAAAGATACACTTGCAAATTATAGGGTATTTTCTATGCTACAGCACGCACAAAACCAAAAGGTCAACATGTATACCTCATGTCACCAAGTTGATCTAATAAAGTAGTGATAGATACTAACTCTTCAAAATCCAATCCAAAAGCATAAAGAAATCTTGTTTCACCAAAACTAAAGAAATATGTCAGCCTTGGCAATTCAGATAAAGACAAGAGGAATGAAAGAGCCTCTAAAGTGAAGTGAAATGAAGCAACCATTGCCTTGAAGTTGTCATAGAACTTAGTTTTTACATTTTATTGCTTCACAATTTCCCGAGGAGACTTTTTCTCTCCTTTCTATCATTTAAGACCTATATTTACATGGGTCTAAGATAGTGTCTAGATTATCAATCCAAATGCACAAACCACAATGTTGAATATTTTCAGATAAGACACTCTAGTTCTTGCAAATAGATAAAATGCTTAACACCATACATTCTTGTGTTCCAACCTAACCTATTATACCTACAAAAATCTCTATATCAAAAAACACAAAAAAAAATGTTATGCTAGTCAACAAAGGCAACTCAAGTGTGATGAATCACGAGCAATATCAAAGGGAAACAATTGTAAGCAATTGTAAAGGTAACTGGTTCCTAAATATTGAGTACAATTTACACTTGGATTGAATCCAAAGGGGATTATATAAAATCAAATATTAGACATAATTTTCATTAGTTGGAAAATCATCAAAACATGTATTACATAGATAATGTAACAATGATTAAAAAAAATCCAATCAATCCATGCGAGCTTCAACAAATTGGCTCAAAACTTTTACTGAAATTTTAAATTTAAAGGAAGTTTATACATAATGTTTACGGATTGGACTATTGATTTGGGACAAAGATTACCAAAACAATCCCTATTTAGGGATGAAGAGACCCTAAACTTTCCCGTGGCCAGAACCCATATTGAAGTTGTAGGTTAAGATTCTTTAAGAACTGAATTGAGCATAGAGTGGTATGCCATCTACTTAATATTTTGAAAATGTAGGCTTAGGGCTCAAATGCTAGCCCGTGCTTATAATGACACCCAAATCCAAAGGTTGGGGTTAAATTCTCTAGCAAGGGATCCAACCAACTTAGGGCTCAAACACAAACCCACTAACTGTGTCAACCATCGTCTCGGAAAACAAACAAAAGAAAACACAAACATAGCTGCAAAGCAAACAGTAGACATACATTTGTATTTTTTTATTTGTTTTGGTTTTCTATGCGATATATGTATACATATAATATAATTAATATTGTATCATACATCTACATACATTTTTGTTGTGTATTTGTTTATTTTTCTGTTTGTTGTTTTCTTTTCTTTTTTTAGGGTGCACTCCTCTCACACACATATGTATATCTATATATATTTATGTATTGGTTGTTTATAGACTTAATACTTATATTAATAAATACTAGTATAGGTGTGTATTTTTAGTTTCTGCCAAAGAAACTATAGGCGAGGCCCGTTCCTAACTAGGTATTAATAATTCTTGAGAACTAAATATATTTTTCTATTTAAAAAATATTTACCTATTGCTATTGTATAGATGCAAATATTTTAACAAAACATATTTGAAAAATTATTTTTATTCAATCTAATTGGCAGAAAACTTTCACCCGATAAGGGCAATTATTGCGGATCATCAACGTTTAAATTATAAAGTTTTGTATGAATACTGGAAATAATTTCATGCATTGCTTTCATTTTCTCAAAAATTGTGCAAATATAACATATGCGTTAAACTCCTTAGGCAACCATTCTTCATATTTTTTTATGTTCTTGATACCCAAACATTGCAGAATCTAAGGCCATGACTATTTTCAAATGAATTTGTTTTGTTTATAGGCTGCTATTCCACTTGAATTTGTGCAAATATTGTTGGCAAAAAAGTCAGCGTCCCCCTTCAAGATTCGTGACATGGCTTAACCGCCTCCCGTTGGTCTTTATCTGGGATGGTAGCGGTTTCCTAAGAGGTGCGCCTTTTGGGAGAAACGACCAGCTCAACTCCCTACAAGTGGTATCAGAGCCAGGTCATGGGTTGGAATCCCCTCGGGTAACACTGAGGGGGATTGTTGGCAAAATAGTCAGCATCCCCCTTCGAGATTCGTGACATGGCTTAACCGCCTCCCGTTGGTCTTTATCTGGGATGGTAGCAGTTTCCTGAGAGGTGCGCCTTTTGGGAGAAATGGCCAGCTCAACTCCCTACAAGCGTGAATATAACATTCTACTGGTGGTTATGTTTTCAATCTTGGATCAGGCCCTATTACATGGAGCAGCAAAAAAACAAACAACTACATCATTACCTTCATGTGTAGCAGAATATAGAGAAGCAAAAGAAGTGGGCAAGGAAGTAGTTTGGATTCGGAATCTTCTATTTGAGATTGGTTTTCTATAAAGTTCAGCCGGCACTGTGTATTGTGACAATCAAAGTACCATACAAGTTGCCAACAATCCAGTTTTTCATGCTAAAACAAAGCATATTGAGATTGATGTTCACTACATTCAGGATCTTGTTTAAGCATCTATTGTCAATCTTCAATTTTGTCCAAGTGAAGAACAAGTAGCTGATATATTCACTAAGAGTATGATTGAAGCCAAATTCTTAAAATTAAGAGGAATGTTTGGTATGTTAGAGGTGAACATTAAGGGGGGATAGTAGTATAATGTTCCCCTCCTTTGTATTTGCCCTCTCCTTTGTATTCTCTTTGTATTATTCTAGTCAATCTTAAGGGGGGATGTTAGGGATAGTTAAGATTGTCTAGAAAAGGACAAAATATTTCTAGAAGTCTTCCAAAAAATATTCCAGGTTATCTAAAAAGGAAGAAGCTTCCAGCTTTTTTAGAAAAGAACTTTCCAAGGAGAAGCTTCCAACTGTTCTAGAAAGGAACATTGTAGGATTTTAGAGTTATCTAGAAAGCCAGAAGCTTCCAGGCTCTAAAGCTTCTGTAGCTATATATATGTGATTAGAGACAGTTGCTGGATATAGCATTTTAGATGTAATGCAAGCTAGATAAATATATTTCTAAGTTATCTAACTCTATTTTGCCCTGTTTTCTCTTAGTCTATTATTGTTGTTCTATTTTTTATTGTCTTGGGGCTGTTTTTACCATGGAAATCTAGAATTTATTTATTGCTAGAAGAGAATGGTATCAAGGAATATGTGACCACTATTGTACTTGTACCTACAGATGCAACACAATGCTTAGCATATAAGAAGGAAGATGCCAAGGCGAGGAGGATGATTCTTAATGGTGTTAAGGATCATATTCTTTCGCATATTGTAGAGTTATATACAGAGAAGACAATGTCGGATGCCATTCTAAATCTATACCAGAATGCTACCACTAACCGGAAGCTAATTCTCAGAGAAAAGTTAAGGAATACCCCGATGAACAAGGGAGAAGGCGCTACAAGTTACCTCGCCAGGCTTAGACTTGTTAAGGATGAGTTGACAGCTATTAGAGATAAACCAAATGATGACAAGCTAGTATGAATAGCCCTGAATGGGTTTACTAAGCAGTGGGATGTCTTTGTTCAAGTTATTAATGGACGAGACACCTTACCGAGTTGGGATCGACTATGGAGTGACTTCACTTAGGAGAAGCTTAGACTAAGTCTTGTCAGTGGAACTAGCAGTAATAGTTAGAAAAGTGATTTGGAATAGGAAAATGTTACCCTAGCAGGAAAAGCGAAAGTGAAGAAGGGATCTGGCAAAGGATCAAATCCAAAAAGTGAGAAGAAGAAGGACTTATCTAAGATCAAATGCTATGGCTGTCACGAGTTTGGCCACTATGTTAGTGATTGCCCACAAAGGAAGAAAAATGAAAAGAAAGGGAAGAAGCAGACGACAACTTCAGCAAATGTAGATGAGCTTTCTAGTAGAATGGAGGATGAGTTTGCACTCATAGCTTGCCTAACTAGCTCAACCTCACAGGGTGTTTGGTATATAGACAGTGGGGCATCATTTCATATGACAGGAGTTAGGGAGTACTTCTCCAGCTACAAGGAGGAGAAAATCAAATTCCAGATTCAGATGGGGAACTAGTCCAAGTGCAATCCAGTTGGGAGAAGGACTGTTCTATTTCAGAGGGAGAATGGCAAGCCTATTTCCATTCATGATGTGTTAAATGTGCCAGGCTTGGGCATGAATCTAATTTCCATATCTATCCTTCAGGATAAAGGCTACAATGTACTCTTTAGAGGGGCGCATGTGTTAATCAAGCATAAGGATTGGAAATCACCCATAGCTATTGGAGTTAGGAGCGGCCGACTTTATAGGTTGCAATTTGATACTCCTAATGCACTAGTGAGTAGCAGTAATCCTAGAGATCAAGAAGAGCTATGGCATAGGAGGATGGGCCATATACATTATAGAGCATTTAAATTACTTCATGAGATAGTGGCAGGTGTTCCAGAGGTGAGCACAGAGCATGATGATGTATGTCAGGGATGTGTGTTGGGGAAGTTTGCGAAAGCAGCTTTTCCAAGGAGTGACACAGGATCCAAGGGGGTTCTTGATCTAGTAAATTTAGATATATGTGGACCAATTTCAATGAAGTCTCTCAAAGGATACGAGTACTCTGTTACTTTTAATGATGATTTCTCCAGGAAGACCTAAATATACTTCTTAAAGACCAAGGATGAGGTCTTCAATCACTTCCAGGAGTTCAAATCTCTTGTGGAGAATTCGACAGGTAGGAAGGCAAAGGTTCTTCGGTCAGACAATGGAGGTGAGTACAAAGGGAAAGAGTTCCAGGAGTTCTGTACCAGGGAAGGAATCAAGAGAGAGTGGATTGTTCCTTACAACCCACAGTAGAATGGGGTTGCTGAGAGGGAGAATTATTCTCTATCTGAGGTAGCAAGGGCTATGTTGTATGACCAAGATATGCCACGTTACTTATGGGCAGAGGCATGCAGTACAGCAGTATACATATAGAATAGGGTTCCACATAAGGTATTAGGCAAGATGACACTAGAGGAGGCATTCTCAAGGAAGAAGCCAGATGTCAGTCACTTCAGGATATTTGGGAGTTTGGCATTTTGTCACATTCTAGGGCCTACACATTCCAAGTTAGATCAGATTGCAGAGAGAGGGTACTTTGTGGGGTACAGTGAGACCTCAAAGGCATATCAATTATTTATTCCAGGGACCAGGAGGATTATAGTTAGGCATGGTGTCAAATTCATGGAGGACAAGGCATATAGGAGGTCCAGAGATTTGCCAGCAGATGATCAGAATGAGCAGCCAAAAGAAGCTCCAAGGATTGTTCAACCAAAACAGGGGCAGCAAAGCACCAGTACATTTACTAGTACAAGCACAGGCTTAGGTGTTGAGAGTTCGTAGAGTATGGAGCAACAGATACAACAAATCCAAGAGATGCATCAAAAAGATATGGAGTTTGATATTTCATCCTCTATAGTTGACAGGAGGAACCATGAGGTTTAATAGACACATAGGGATACTCAGGAGTTTGTGGGAGCTCCTAGGATGAGTAGTAGATAGCAGAAACAACCAGCCAGGTATAATGACTGTGGCATTGGTTATTCAGTTGGTAGATAACGAGCCTTCCAACTATCATGAGACTATACAGTAACAGGTGTGGCAAGATGTGATGGTTGAGGAATATACCTCAATAGCGTAGAACGATGTGTGGGAGGTTGTACCTAGACCGACAGATAGGGCAGTGGTTGGTTGGATCACATTGGATCTATAAGATTAAGCACGGTACAGATGGTAGCATCAAGAAATACAAGACAAGGTTCATGGCCAAGGGGTTCTCTCAGAAGGAGGGAATAGACTATGAGAAGACATTCACTCCAGTGGCTAGGTATACTTCTATACGAGCCGTAATCTCACTTGTAGCACATATGGGATGGCAGATCCATCAAATGGATGTCAAGACGGCATTTCTTAATGGTGAATTGGTAGAGGAGGTATACATAGAACAACTAGAGGGCTTTGTAACACACAGCAGTGAAACCCACGTGTGCAAATTGAAGAGAGCTTTGTATGGACTCAAGCAGGCTCCCAGGGCATGGTATGAGCGCATTGATAGATACTGCATTGAAATCTTGAAGAGCTTTGAGATGCAGGATTGCAGAGCCATGTCTACACCTATGATCACGAATTGGAAGAAGGTAGACTCATCCAAGGAAAAGGATGTAGACGCCACCTTATACAGGAAGTTGATTGGATCTCTCATGTATTTGGTCAACACTAGGCCAGATATATCTTTTACAGTAAACTCTCTTAGTCAATTTATGGTTGAGCCAAAGAGAGTACATTGGACAACGGTAAAGCATGTGTTGCAGTATTTGTGTGGTAAAATTAAGTATGGGATCAGATATGCTCGAGGTGATGGTATCAGATTGATAGGCGATACTGATGTAGATTGGGCAAGTAGTACAGTGGATAGGAAAAGCACTTCAAGCTGCTGCTTTAGATTGGGATCAGGAGTTGTCTCTTGGTACACCAGGAAGTAAAACTTTGTGGCTCTAAGTTCTGTAGAAGCAGAATACATATCAGCTAGCATGGCAACATGTGAGGCTATATGGCTTCAGAAGTTGTTGGTAGCCTTGTTTGGTCAGAGGGTTGAGACTATGGTGATACACTATGACAATCAAAGTTGCATCAGATTATTTGAGAATCCAGTGTTTCACGATAGGTCTAAGCATATAGACATTAGGTATCATTTCATCAATGATTGTGTACAGTGGAGGATTGTTCAACTATAGTATATACCTACAGATCAGCAGGTAGCAGACATTTTGACAAAGGCATTAGGGAAGACGAAATTCATCTCCTTCAGAGATAAGTTGGGTGTTATGCAGAACACCTTCCTCGCTAAGAGGGAGTGTTAATTTTAAAGTAGCTCAGATAGGTGTTCTAGTCTCAGGTGGTGATTACAAGGCTAGAAACACAACTGGAATTTAATTATCTCCATACCTAGAAAATTGATTTCTCTAGAGACTTCTAAACATTAGGGTTTGTTAGAGTCTAATTAATCTTAGCCATTGATTGAGATTAAATCATGGCCATTGGTTTTCAATGAGAAAATTATAAAAGAGGATCAATGGGCATTTGGAGAGCACAGATTTGAAAAATATTTAAAGTGATAGCAAATGAATCAATTTGCAATAATAGAAAATAGATTTGCAATGAGAGCAAGGGCGCAGTGATAGCGTTGGAGACAGCAACAGTGGAATTTTTGAAGGAGAAATTGGGAGAAGAATTTTTGGAGGAGAATATTGCCAGAGCTCTGCCAGTAAGAGGCAAGCAGTTTATGTATCTCTTGATTTGTTGAAAATTAATAAAATTCCTCATCTCCAGTACTGGTTTTCCCTTCGAGGTTTTTCCAGGGACAATTTGTCCAAAATATTGTGTTCATTATTTTACATATTTTATTTTTCTATCTCCGTAATTATTTGTGAAGTTGCAACTGTATTATTTTTCAATATTTGCTCTCAATTAATTTTTGGAGGTCAAATAATCTATATAAGATAGGAGATTAATCATCAATAGCTACAATAGAATTTTCACAGAATTGTCCATAGAAATACGAGATCTGAATGATAATTTTTATATTTGCGTTTACTTTTTAGTAAAGTTGTGCCCCTAACATGTAATTTGGATTTGTTTCGGGAGGAGTTGACATGGCTTTGTGATAGCCCTCGCAAGGTGAATTCGATAGCTGTATGAGGCACATTGGGATGGAAACTCCTGTAGAAGATCCAGTCCTTGCAAATCCTCCTGCACTGTTTTTTATTGTTTGATTCTAGAATATATTTTAATAATACATTCTCATTTTACACTTGATTGTGCGGTCTGTAAAAGAATTTATAATGCATATATTCAAACTAAGATTACCCTATGCAGTGCCTATGGTTATGGCAGAAATCTAACATTAAATGTAGAATCCAAGTTTTTCAATTTTTAGTATTCAATGCAAATATTACAACACTGTCAACTCTAACTTAAACCCAAAAATTAACAAATTTCAAGGTTATTATAAAGTTATTATATTATCAACATTGTTGCTAAAACTAAGCAAACACAACAAATTAAAACACAACTATTTATGAACATTTTGGCAGAAACTTCGCTACTTTGCAGCTCTTGTTATTAGATTTGTTTTATTTTTGTGTTATATAGTACTTATAATTTAATTGATATTATATTATATCAATATTGTAAGTTTGTGATATTTTATTATATATCCACATATACATTTTTGTTGTGTAATTGATTATTTTTGTGTTTGTTGTTTTCTTTTTCTTTTGTAGGGGGCACTCCTCATATATATATATATATATATATATATATATATATATATATATATATATATATATATATATATATATATATATATATATATATATATATATATATATATGCATTGGTACATGTATAGACTTAATACTTATATTAATACATATTAGTATAGGTGTGTGTAGTTTTAGATTTGTTTTGTTTTATGTGTTGTATATGTATGTACTTATAATAATATAATTGATATTGTGTTATATATCATTTGATTTATTTTTGTTGTTATATCTAGGTTTATATGTGTGGGGGCATTTTTTGTCTATGCTTGATTAAAATTTTTGTTCTTATTTCATGGGGTTCTCCTTTTTATAGGTTTGGTTTTACCTAATGCAATAGATAGGGGTCTTATATTTTTGTTGAAGCCAATCAAAATATATATTGCCCAACCCGGCTGCTAGTATAGTTGTTGTCTGTCGCTCACGGTACTGCCTTTTGGTATGTATCACCCCCTTCCCCCAGAACTCTAGATTCCAAAGATCCACCGGATAAGAAACTCCATTCTACACTACTGCTGAGTCGTCAGACTCCTCCCCCAATTCTAGTTGTGGATTGCATCAGGGAAATTTTGCCTGAGCTAGGTAGATAGATAGACTCCTTTCACGCTGCTAAGAAAGAGCAGGGAACAAAATTATTAGACCCATTTATAGTAGTAGGGTAGCACTCTAGGTACTTAAAGTCCACCCACTACCAACCAACATACATCATCTGGCTGGGTCTTGCCGGTATCAACAACTGGATTGATCCCATGGAAATGGAAACAGCAACTCGCTATGGCTCTTGGTCCAAATAATGTCTACCCCTATTCATCCATATCCATACATGGTTGCACGCGACAAGATGGGAACACAGTCCTAGACTGAAGTGAATAGATCAGATCGAGAGGTCATTCTGTCCCTTGTCCCCAATGGGAAGAAGATGGGTAATCCGTTTACAATGTTACTCTGATCTGACCCAGCTGGCAAGCAATCCCAATCTGCTTTCAGCAAAGGAAGGAGATAGCACTTTGTTTGCTTCTCCACCAAGAACGGGATTCTAGGGATTGTTGTAGGTTGGTGGCCACTCGAGGAAACTCTGATTCGATCCACTGGCTAGGAGGCACCTACCTCATCCCAATCGCAAGGAGAGGTTCACCATGATCTTTCTAGGTAAGGAACGGAGACAGTGCCTGGGCGAGGCATTCATGCGCTCAACCTCTCCGTTGTGAGATTGAGGCCTATCTACAATATGAGAGATCGAGAGCTTCCTCGACTTCCTAAAGTCAATCAAGTTCCTTGACCGACTGAGTACCCCTAGAGCCCTCTCCCTATCACCCTATCTATAGCTATTATAGAGAGGTGGGGGGTGCCCCCTACTATGGATAGGGTTGATAGTTGCCCTCACTGACCCCCCTACAATGGATAGGCTGCCTCCACCTCTGCCTGTAAAGAAGTAGGGTAGGGGTAGGGGGTGGGGGGTCGAGTGATGAGAATTGGATTGTTCCGTCGAGAATTGGCTCCATACGCCCAACTCTTCATGCCTTCCTATCTCCATACTTTTGCAGCTCTTCATCTTACAGGATTTGCAAAAGACTCATGTGATAGACTCTCATCATTAGAGAAGTTGATCTAGAATCCATATTCCACTTCGTTTCGCATCCTATGTAGAGTAGATCGTTCAACACTTGCGGCACGAACCAATTTTTTACCCATCGACCCTAGTATCATAGGCGACCGAATGGCCGTCCCCTAGTTACTAGACCAACCTGCTATGATAATTCCATAAACACCTATGTCCAGATCTAATGATACCATACCATAATCAAAAGGTACAACGGCTCGAGCAACCGAACTGGGTATAGATGTCACCACTGGAGCCAGTCTAGAGAGAGATAAATTGGCACTACTTGGTGGAATAGGTTCTTCTATAGCTAATTTTAAACCATCTACTAGAGGTTTTAAGAATCTGAATGATCCAACTACATTGGGACCCTTTTGACGTTGCACGAAAGCAATTACTTTACGTTTGGCTGACACTGAGAAGGCTACTCCTGGTGGAAGTGGTATGATCATTCCAGGTATTTCTGCTAGAATAGCAATGTACGTTTCTGATTTCCTAATCACTAAGGGGTGATCATGCATGAAACGATGTCGACCCAAAGAATGGGACCTATTCTTGAGGGGAAAGGTGATTTCTAAAAGTCAACCCGCCCCCCACCGCTATAGATGCAGGTGGGCTATAGCGGGCTTAGCCAAATTATTTCGGCTCTTCGAGGTCGGGCCAACCACTATGGATAGGGCATCGATCCCTCTCCTTCCTCCCACCCACATTAAGAGAGAGGTTGGTGATTTGAGTGCCCCCATGGATCCAAATGTCGGCCCCATGCTTTTGAACCAGCATGGGGAAAACCCCAACTAAACTATAATTGGGGTGGGTGGGAGGAGGAGAGGTATAAGGCTTAATCGACCCCTACAAGCACTATATATCATGGGTTGGCCCCGGTCATTTTTATTGCTAGCCGAGGAACCTGGCCCCTGATGAAAAATGGGGTGGGTGGGAGGGCTGCCGAGAAACCATTATAGCAAGGGAGGTTAAGTCTGAGGCACCATAGGGGGGAGATATAGGGTGGGAGGCTATGCAGGTGGGTGGGAAACAGCCCCTACGGGAATATATATTATTATGGGAGGATGCCTATGCAGGTGGGTGGGAAACAATAGTTGGGTGGGAGGCCGTAGCCCCCCACAATAATCAGGTGTGGGTGGGAGGCCTAGGGGGGCCCTTACTTCCCACCAACCCGGGTGGCCGGTTAAATTGTTGGCAAACCCCATAATCTTTACTTCGTTCAGAAGAGTGTCTCACCTCGACCGAAAAGATGCCTTCCACGCCCTCCCTATAGCCTATGCCCCCCACCCATCCCCTGTCACTGGAAGGGTGGGGGGCTCGAGGGTTTCTCGACAAATCCTCGGCATAGGGGTGGGTGGAAGGAGATAGTTCGGGGGTAGATTAATATAAGGTGGGTGGTTAAGTTGTTGTCAAACCCCTGGGAGGTTCCGACGATTCTATATGTAACATGCCAACTACCCCCCACCCACTCGTATAACCCCCCACCCATCCCCACACACGGCGTATAATTGATTGGGTTTACCAAGTTTATCCAGCATCAGAGTCAGATTGAGAGCCCCGGTCCTCTTCGGTCTAGGTATAGATCTATAAAGGGCCTGTAGGGGCAGAGGTAGTAGTGTGGATCAAGATCCATACCCCTTTCATATTGATATCGAGTAGGAGATTCACCAAGGTTTACCTTAACCCTTTGTTCTCAGTCCATTTCCTCCATCGCTACTGGATGCATACCAGTCCGGGGAGCCAAGTTGTGTTCATTTGTGCTCCCACACTTGATAGGGGGTGTTTGGCGATGTGTAGACGTTGTCTGCTAATCGCCCTCGCGATTCCTTCCTTATGCTTAATTCTGATCCGACCCCATCTACCCCTCCCCATGCTCCTTCCCTCTCCCTACAACCTATTTATACCACAATAATAGCCCCCCCTTTAAGTTTTAGGGTCGGGGCCCCCAACCTGAGCTATAATGGTTTCTTGTGGACCCCCCCACCATACATAGTTGGGGTTAGGTGGGAGGCCCCTAAATGCCCCCCACCCCGAGCTATAATTGTTCTTAGAGGTGGGTGGGAGATATAGTTCCAGAAAAAAAAATGAGCCCCCCACCCAGCCCGGGCGAATAGAAGGGGCCCCCAGCTCGGCCCCTTTGGCAGGGGGATATATAGGGTGGGAGGAATAATATAAAAGGAGGCCTTGGGTTGGTTGGGAGATTCAAGTTTGAGGGGCCTACCTTGAGCTAGTTGGTGTTAGCTACTTCCTTTAGGTCTAGCTCGGGAGCAGAAGCAGAAGCAAGGGAGCCCCGGGACCCACCATTGATTGAAGTATACCCTAACCACTTGCGTGTCTCGCGGTAGCTAGATCCTATACTCTAACTATTGGGGTGACTGTTCAAGCTGCACAGGGGGGCCCCATGAGAGGATTTACCCTTCAGCCAGTCGATAGGGAATACCCCGCCCCATAGCATTTGTGTTCTCCGTTCGATGACCCCGAGACCTGACAAGTCCGCCACTCGAGCGTACGAAAGACAAAGGTGGTCGGTTGACCCCATAGCAATTTCAGGAGCGTTGTGGCCTATTTACCACCTAGATAAACCCCCATCCAATCAAGATACTCGGCCAGTTTGGTTGAAGTTCCAGTACAAAGTTCTATCCAAATACACCACATACATGGGAGAGAAGCCCGCAGCATACCTTCTTTGCTCAGTCTGTATCTAGGTGCCCCGAGGATGGAGGGGCCTCAAACCAGTAGTTGTTTCCCCAGTCTGTATAGCAGTGTTTCATCCCCCTGTTCCAGCCCCACATCTAGTAGTGGAGCGGGGAGCATCAAAAGTGATTTATCTAGTTAAAGAACTAGTTTCCATTCAGAAGCAGGACCCGGGAGCATATCTAGATGCAGGGACAGGGCATAGGCAGGGATAGAGGTAGTAGGAATAGATAAAGGTGGCCTTCATTTTTACATAGTTTCATATCCAATTCTGGAGTTGAAGGAAGCAATAGCAGGGGCACTCCCATGAGGGGTATGGACAATGGCCGAAGCAGCAGTAGTTTTTGGGTAGCGATCCGAGGCGGCAGAGCCATAAGCTATAGTGATGGAGGGGGCAGATATATTGAATCAGGATAGGAACCCAGAAGTTGACCTCATTTACTCAGCAGTGGAGGTGGAGGCAGGAGTAATGGGAAATGGCAGGGGGAACAGTAGCACAACCAATAGCTGCGGGGGCAGAGGCTCCTCAAGCAACGGAGCCATATGAAACAGTGACTAAGGCTATGGGAGCGGGGGTCATAGTGGGATAACGGATGGCATCGAGAGTAAAGGCCAAAGCATCAGAGGTGGAGGGAGAAGCATAGATAGTGGTTGGAGATTGAGTCATGGGTCTACCCAACCGAGTTCCAGTTCCCACTACGAAGATAGCGAAGGAATTATATAAAAGAGGGGGTCGACCGACCTCGTTTCTCTAAATTATTTAGTTAACCCAGTGCCAGTTACAGATCAGGACTCAGTATATCGAGATCTAATTATTAGCTAGAGATCAAGTTGACCTAGTCGACCAGTTGACTGAGTTTATTTTATGTGAGCAGTTGATCTAGGATGAGTAGTTCCACCATCATGGGCAAGGGGAGCATCAGTAGCATCATATCTAGTCAGAGATGGAGATTCAGCAATATATAGAAAGGGCTTCTTCTATATTTTATTCTGATTCGGTTGATCCAATCCAGAAGTTGATGGAGCTGTTGATGGTTGAACAGTCAAAGATATGCCAAGGGAACACACCTACTTATGCCATGGAGACAATCCACCCACTCTGGGAACCCTTGGAAGAGAGGTCTAGGGAACCATGTGGGCGGGCTAGGCAGGGATAGGATGCTGCATTGATGGAGGGATTCATGCTGGGGGAGCGCACTAGCGATGTGATGGCAGGTGAAACACATTGGGATGATCCAAGCTAGGCAAAGGAAAGCTCCTAAACACCACAACCCCCAACCGCACTCCTTGTGATTGTAAGTTACAAGTATTGGATTTCGTAGACTGGAGTTACAGAGGAAGGTTGTAGAAGATAAGAATTTTAGATCTCTGAAGAAAAGCATTACCTGGACAAGCGTTCTAGTGCTAGTGTCCTCTAAGGTTACAGACATAGAAATCATTGTGACAATGACAATCAGCATCTGAAGAAGTCCCAACATCCTGAAAATACCCTACCTTGGACAAGGGCACTAGTGCCAGTGTCCTCCGCATCTTCTGTGATAGAAATGGACAGACAATGATCATAAGTGTTGAGAGAAGTCCTGAATTCCCTGAAGAAAACACCACATTGGACTAGGGCGTGAGTGTCAGTGTCCCTAAATATTTCGTATCATTAACTTCAGAAAATGGTGAGTAACTAATCCTTGTCTACTGTCTTGGTCTGCGATCATTTGTCGTAATTTATCCATTTCCTTTTGATTTTGCATAATTAGGGTTTTGAGCATATTTGGGCATTGAAGTAATACATTAATTCATATTTTTTGAGTTTCCATGATGTTACGAGTGACACCCAACCTGTAGGTGAATCCTCTTGCAAAAGGTGTGATTCAACTCGAATGAAATGTCCTTGAATGTTTGTAGTAAAAGGAGGATTTAACCCACACATCCATTGAAATTGAAAACCCCTCCTTTTTAGTCCTAAACAAACCCTTTGCTAGATTCTATGGAAATTTTTCTTGGATCCAGCAACTTACTATGAAACCCTTCCTTTTAGATCTCAGCTCTATCCTAATTATGGGCATCTGCAAAGGAAATGCCCTCGCTTCACTAAGGCATCAGCTGCAACTAATGCTTCTTCCAACTCTAGTCCTAAGAATGATAAAGGGAAGGCTCCTTTTGTTGTTGGGGTTGCAGACAAGGAGGGATTTACTCTAGTTAAGCCACGTAATAGGGGAAGAGGTCTTAAGAGAACCCTCAAGGATAGAGAAATTAATGGGGTCTTTAATCAGTTTGATGCTTTGGAGGACTTAGTTCATGAGGAGGGAATTCTAGTGGAGATACCTTTTGGGGTTGGGTCTTTGGGGGTAGCCTTGTCGGAGGAAAAAGAAAATGATACAGTAAATTTTCCTCTGGTGGGTGTGTAGGATGGTCAATTGGCTATGGAGTTATCCTCCTGGTTACCGATTGTTTTAGAATCAAATGAGGCTTTAGTTATGAAAGATGTGGGCGCTCTAGCTGATCCAACTCCTTCACAGGGGAAGGAGGCTTTGGATGTAGGTGTTACATTGTAAAATGTCCCCCTAGGACTTTTACCTCCTAAGTTTAGTTCCCAAGTCCTTTAGATTTAATCATGCATGTTCATTTTAACTCCCAATGCAAAATCCCTGGAAACCCATGTCAAATGGGGCTAAGGGGACATTGTTGAACTTGATTTTGCTTGAAAATGGGGCCTAGGGCTTGGGCACTCATGGCCTAGCCCTGCCTTATTTGGTTGGGACCTAAATTTTAAATGTCGGTTATGTGATCGTTAAAAGGTTTCGTTGTCGACATCGTAAGTTTGAATTATGAAATCTGTAGTGAGAATGCATATATAAGCATGTTTAGGGTTTCATTTGCAAACTAGAAGTTGATTATGAACTTTTGGTGAACTTATGATTTTAGAGAATTCAAATCATTCATTGTTGCAGAGCATACTTGTCTTGTTATTGTGTTTGTTATGCGGATTTGGCTTCATCTTCTCATGTGTTGAAGGATTTTCATCTACATGTGAGCTACACCTCCGAGGTTATATCTATTTGTGTTAAATCAATCATTTATCAATTTGTTTTTTCATCTATCTCGTAGGGATGCACAATCTTTATGCCATTATGGGGCTTGACAGAGGCAAGCTCCTGTATCAGAAGTAAAAAGCAATGCCTGGGCTTAGGCACCTGCCCTGAAGCCCTCCAGATTTGCAGACCTAAAAACCTCTGCGACAGTGGTGAAGAGTAGCGAACATTTTCTAGAAATCCTTGAAGAAGTCGCCACCTTGGGCTTGGGCACCTACTCTTTAGACCCCGACTTTTCCAAATCTTGAATATCAAAACCTAATATGTATCTACTCTGAATATTACATCTCTATGTGCGAGCATTTGTTGGGATTCATCCGTTTATTTATGATTTTACATAATTAGGGTTTTAAGCATAATCGAGCATTAAATTAATACATTAATCAACAATTTCTTAATTTCCCTATCATTACAAGTGACAACCAACCTGTAGGTGAATCCTCTTGCAAAATTTGTGATTCAACTTATTTAAATGTCCTTGAATGTTAGTGGTGAAAGGAGGATATAATCAAACAATCAATCAATCCCATCTTCCCTCTTTTCTTACTAAACATTTTGGTGAACCTGTGTTTTCTGAGCATTGCATCTTGTTGACTATTATACATTAGACTTGCATTCATACATATTGTTTTACATCATTTTACATCTATAGATCTTGAAAATTTTTCAAAAAAATTTCATTCTAAGGCTCGCATTAGGTCATAATTTGCATTAATTTCATTACATTTCATCAAATCTCTAATTTTTAAATCAAATATGATATAAATTACATAAATTCATAATACTACAATCTTTGCATTGCATTTTCATGTTAAAATTGCCAGGGTTTGATTGAAATTTTGTATTTTTCTCATAACCTAGTGATTTCAAAAACTAGGGTTTGTACCTAAAATCTTGTTTCAAATTTTACTACTCATATTAGGCACTCATTCAAATCTAATTTTGTTTGTAGTGTTGCATTCTTGTGTGTTTTTGCATTCATATCTCAAAAATTTGCACTTACATTTAGCTAATTTCAACAAAAACTAGCATTTTCACTCAATCATCCTTAAAATTACACTTGCATTGAGCATTGTAGGACTTTAAAATCATTTTCAGATCTGAGCTGAGTTTTTTTTCATAAGCCTCCTCTTAATAATAGTGTAGGAAATTGTTCTTCTACCTTATCTTCCTTATAGGATTTATGGGTCTAATAAATTCAATTTCCCATTTGTGAAAAGGTGTTTGTACTAATATAGGAAATGGTGGCATATCATCTAATGTGGTGGGACTTCCTATCCTCTAAGATACATCACCCATCCTCACATATTAACTTGTCATCCTTGAACAATGTGGGCCACCATAATCCTGCCAACATCACTTTATTGTTGTTCGCTCATTGGAGTTATGCCCTTCTAATATCCCCTCACGGGCATATCTTAAGATGTTTTCCCATTCATGTTGAAGCACTACTCTCCTTATAATATCACCTCTTCCTATAATATGTAATTCTCCTTCAATTAAGATGTATGATAGTGACCACTGCAATAGTTTATTCCTTTCATTTTTGGAGATGATCTCTAGGAATTGGCCTATGGATAGTAACTGTGCTACTTCAGTGAGCTCCTCTAGTACTACATTTACTCTAAATAAATTTAAGCTACTCAATTCATCATCAAACTCCTAAAAGAGTAACACCATCTACAAATTTTACCTGTATCACTAGCGTATTCATCAAGTATTTTAATTGCTTGTGGTTGGTAAAGAAATTTTTTAGTGCATAAACCTTTGTTAGAGCCTTTGTTGTTGCATAATTCATTAAGAAACACTAGAGTTGGAGCCTTTGTTATCTAATTTTTAAGTGTATCAAATTCCTCCTAGAGTTGTTCTATCCATTGAAATGTTTTATAGTTTTCTGACTATTCAAGAGGTGGTAGATTCAAAATTATTTCTACCTTCAATGGGTCTACCATCAAGCCTTGCCTACATATAATGTGACCATGAAATGTTCCAAATGGTATCAAAAATAAACATTTCTTAAGATTGGATGAGATTTAAAAGCTTTTGTATCTTTCTAGCATCGTGTGGAGTACTTGTACGTGATCTTTAATCAGTCTGTACTAAATACTACAAGTGCATTTTTCAAGCCAAATGGCATCACCTTGTACATAAAAGACCTCCATTTGGTTACAAATGTTGTTTTAGGTTGATCTTCTTCTTGAAGCCATTGGTGAACGATTAGAGCTCCCTACTAGCTATAGAACTAAGACTTCCTCTGTGAACAAACTACGAAAGGGATCATGGATGCAAGCCTTATTTAAATCCCTAAAGTCAATGCAAATCCTCATCTCGCTTTTTTCTTATATTGCACAACCATAGGGCCAATCCATTAGCATCTCCTATCGACTTGATTATATCAGTTGCCAACATATCATCCAAGTTTGCTTTGACTCTTGTCTTCATGTTAGGGTTTAATATATATGTTCTTTTCCTCTTTGGTTTTGTACCTTCTTTTAATTGAATTTTCATCATTCTAGATCCCTCCTTAATGCCTCTATGATAAGTAAATGCGTGGGGAAATATTTCTTCATATTTCTATCAATATTTCCAAAATTTGCATGACTTGTCTCTCTTCAATTGCTACCTTGAGTATTTTCACATAATGAAGGAAAAACAAGATTGCATTCATAGAGGCTTGAAGGATAGCAAAGGTACTTAAGGTTAAACTTTTTCTTGATGCCAAGGTTGATGATTCTATTTATTATGAGGATGTTTGATGCGGAAGATTTAGTTGAAATATCTCCTCTTGCTAAGTTCGATAAATGTAATAAGTACAAATGTGATCATGGGGATTCAATAGGCCCTGTGTAATTTTCCCTACCACCTTGTTGTTTTCAATATTGGATGATGCTCTTGTGATTTCTATGATGGTAGGGTCATCATCCAATGGTGGAAAATCCACCAGTAGTGTGATATGTTGTCCAAGGGATCTCTTGAGGTGAGACACGTGGGCAAAATTATGAATCGTACTGTATTCCAGTAATTCCAGTTCTCAGATGCAACTTCACCAACTCTCCTCAAGATCTTGTAAGGGAAATCAAAGCGTTGTTTGAGATTTTAAATTCCACTAATTTTGATGGGGGTTTTCCTATAAGGTTTACAATCTTAGAGGAAGGTCATATCTCCCACTTTAAATGACCTCTGTATGCGGTTTTGATTTATATATATTTTTTGTTGATTCTGAGATTGTTGGAGGTGTTCTTTGAGTGATCTCAATATGTCATAATTATACTTCACTAAGTCACTATCTATTGACACCGGGATATCTATGAATATTGAATAAGTAAAGGTTAATGCATCATAACCATAAAATACAATGGATAGAGACATAGTGATGGACATGTGGTGGGTAGTGTTGTATCATAGTTTCTCAAGTAGCCTTCAACCTAATTATTCACTATTTCTACTTGTCCATCTATTTGTGGATGTTAGCTTGTGGAAAGAATGAGTTTTATCTGGGCCAAATAAAATAATTCTTACAAAAAGGATCTAAACAATCTACTATCTTTATCACTAATGATATTTTTATGTAATCCATTGGCCTAAACACTTCTCTGAATAAGAAATCTACCACCTAATGTGCTTTGAAATATGAAGGAATGAAAAAGAAGTGTGCATACATAGTTAGCCCCTCCATAAAGTGATTGAGAACATCCTTCTTTAGGCCCTTCCATGAAAACCTTTCCCTAATTTTCCTATAGGTCTTGTATAATCTTATGTGATTTTCTAACGATGCATCATGAAAAACCCTTAAAATCTTCTCCTTCATTTAGGATTCAAGAACTAGGAAGATTCTATTTGTATAGAGAATGATATCATATGCTACTACAAATAAATCTTGTCTCACATCCCCATCTAAGAGATTAGTAGAAAATGTATTTTTAACTTATTCTGCCATAATAGAGATCTTCCAATTAGTAGAACTAGTAGTAGAAATAGAGTAGGCTTCCTAGAAAGAGCATGAGCAAAGTTATGTTCTTTTTTTCCTTTCATGTACAATGTGGTTTAGGAAAGGGCCATGCTATGGGGTCTCAGGATAACTTTGAAATAGAATTGGAAGCATCTCAGAGTGGAGAGAGATTATGAGATCATTATTAATTATACGAAGAAGCAAAGTTACATCTCATGTATGTTGTATACTCTTCTTTTAGAGGCTAAGGAACTAGTGAAAAGATTTTAAGATATCTCTTTTGATCATATTAGAAGAGAAGAAAGGGGAACTCAATAGTAGATTTGGTAGCCAATCAAGGAGTAAATTAGAGGATAACCCATGGTAAGACCCATAAGACCTAGAAGGAAAAGTTTCCAAATAAGACCCTTGGACTTGTTAAGGAGTAAAAAGTGTCCACATGTCTTTTTACCTCCTTGTTTGGCTCCTAGGTCCCTTAATTGCATTATATCTTCAAAACATTTCTCCCGATGCAGAATTGCCCGACACCAAGATGGAATTTGAATGTGGGCCACTTGATTTAGCTTATCCTAGACATAAATAGGACTAAAGGACCTGGGTGGTACTGCCCAAGTCCCTCCCTTTAGGTTGGATCAAATTCAAATTTACTGGTGTGAGCCTTGGGCGTAATTTAATAAAAACCACCTGAAATAACATAAAATAAAATATTAAAATTAAAAATATATATATATTCTATACATTTAGTTCTCCTCAATTTTTTTCCAGCTTCTTATGTTAAATTGAAGACCAAATTCCTTGTATTAAACTCAATAAACTAACATTGGGGGTGATTTTGTTGAAAAATTATTGCTCAAACCAAGAGCTGATGTTAAAGAGTTACGCCTAGTATGTAATATAAGGAACCCTAAAGTCAATAATATCATACAGACGAACACTCATTTTCATTTTTTATTTATGCCTGCAAAAATATCATACATGACGTCCCTCCATTGATGCATTAAATACTGCTCCTTCAATGCGCTGCTCTTTATTTTCTTGACTTTTGTATTCATTTTTTTATCCCTTTTTTTTGCACTCTTATTATTTTTTATTGCTTCTTGTAGAGTAACGATCTTCTTGATATTTTTGTCCAAGAATGATAAGGGGCTGAGCACCACCAAGGGTTTTCAATGTTTAGTTAGACTTCCCTTTTGCTCAAAAGGAATGGGGAAGGTCTAAATGCAACTTCTATTAGGTATTTTAGGTTTGAGTACTTACTTTTTTAAAACTCAACATTTTGGTTCACTAAGACTGGGATTAGTATAAAGCTAAGAGCTTGGCTTCAATTTAAACTTATTGGTAAATTTCAAGAGGAATGATTGGCAATAAAGATGATCATAAAGAATCTTAAAGGGTCAACCTATATCTAAGCAACCTTAGACTCCTTAGATAAAAATCAAAAAGAGCATGTCACTCACTAATGCATGGTGGAACAAAATGAAGAATGCAAATTTTGTTTTTTCTTTATTCAAATTTTGTACTTTTTTATAGATTTTTTGGATTTTGACATTTTATGATTTTATGGAGTTTCTAGATACTTAAGTCTTCACCTTCCATTGTGCATAAGAGGTAAGCATCATTTTTTACATCTTCCTTAACTGCATGTGGACTTATATAATTTGGTCTAAACTTCACTTGGAAGTATTTGCAAGGACACACAAAGACTTGGTATAAAAATGTCTTTGAACTCAGTGAGAAGTTTTGTGCACTCATATATTTCATTGTTTGATAATTTGCCCCTAGCCTTGTCATTTTTTGTTCTTGTAAAGTTTCATTAGTTTGAAATTTTGTGGGGCAATTTGAATTGATGATGACATTTAATCATCTTCTATTCACATTTTCCGTATGTGGGGTTGGTCATATTGCCACACGATTCTCTTTACCTGCATGTGGACTTTACTATTCCATGGATTTCATATTTCACCAACCATATGTATGCCTTGGCTATGGCGACCACCAAGGGTTGCACATAGGCACCCCACCTAGTAGGCACCAAGTTGAAGTAAACAAAGTGAGGCAAAGTTGTTGAAGTTTGGATGCTTAATAATCGTATACCAATGCATCAAGAGATTTGTCCATGTCACCAATATTATATTTTTTATCTTTATTTCCATTTCTTAACACAAACTAACTTCGTGTTGTCATAAATATATACCTTTCAAACAAGAGCAAGCATGCCTTTATGATATAATTCCAATAATTTTTTATTCTAATGTGTAGGAACAAAAAAAAAACAAGAAAAAAACTCATTGGAGGCTCATTTGGCAGAAGCAAAGGAAATTGGGGATCACATTCCAAATAAAATTTAAGTTGTTACAAAACATGTTTTCAATTGATTATAAACAAATATGTAAAACAAACATTTCATATGCATTTCAAAACTATATTTCAAAATTTTAAATTAAATAGCACTTTGGGACATTTGTTTCTTACAATTATTAAAATAATATAACAAATAAAAGTAATACTATAAAAATAATATTCTATACACCAAAAAAAAAAAAAATTACTGCACGTATTTTAAATATTACTTTATAAAATAAAAATAATGTATCTTCTATGCACAAATTGAATTATACTATGTAACATTGTAATTGCATATAATATTCTATTGGCCTAACCCTTGCACCTTCAATTGGTTGAGTCAAACAATTTTCTTATGACAATTATCCATTCAAAGGTGCCCTTAAAATACTATGACATATCTTAGTATAAGTAAAATTATATATAAACCAAATATAAAATTTGACAGTTTGTCCAAAATCTCTCCTTTCATGTGATACATCTTTTTAAAATGTTGATTGTAATTTACAGAAAAAATGCCTTAATAGAACCATACGACCATCAAATTTAAGCCTTGGGCCTAACAATTGCACCTCCTTTGGTTGCAAGTGCTAGTAATACTATTATTGATATATGGTTAGGACTAAGAAGTAGGATTTCATGTACTCTGTCATTTCTTTTTTAAGGGATTACTCCAACTGTGGTGAGTTTCTATTTTAATATTGGAAAAAATCTAATTTGAGAGTGCTTCTGGATTCAACTATGTATGTTTTTGTTTCAACGTTTTGAATCATACTCAATGATCCGTCATCAGGAAGAGGAGAGTTGAAGATTAGATGGTAGAATTGAGCTTTATAAAGCAGTTAGAGTAAGAAATGAATGAAAAATGAAGGGCATGAGGTGAGGAGAGAAAAATAAAAATAAAACAAAAAACAAGAGAGGAGAAAGATATGAGAAAATTAGTGATAAATATAGGGCATTGGAGCAACCATACAAACACACAAACCAACAAAAGCTAAAATTTTAAAATTACTAATACTAATACAAGTACAAATATATAAATACATAGAAGCACATGTAAATGCATATAAGAAAATATTTAATTTAAACCTATAAATACATATATCCCCACACCCCAAGTATAATATACTATATTAAAAAGACAAATAAATGGAAAAACAACTAAATAAAACAAACCTTTAGTAGGTATGAGTTTTCCACAATCCATGAATTAAGTATAGAGAGTGCTTCTGGATTAAACTGTGTATGCTTTTGCAAAACAAACCTTTGTAAAACAATTAAAGTCAAGACCTAAATATACATAAAATAATAAGGGATGAGGAAAAAAGGCGCAAACACATTTATATACATGAACAACCAAATGTATAAAATTTGCAAACAAGTGAAAGAAGCAAACAAGAAAACAAAATGATAAGACCCCTATCTACTGCATTAGGCAAAACCAAACCTATAAAAAGGAGAACGCCACGACTAAGAATGAAAATTTTAATCCGGCATAAACAAAAAATGCCCACACACATACTAACCTAGACATAACAACAAAAATAAATCAGATGATATATAATACAAATAGAAAAATAAACAAATACACTACAAAAATGTATGTAGATATATGATACAATATTAATTATATTATATGTATAAATATATTGTATAGAAAACCAAAACAAATAAAAATATACAAGTGTAGGTATATATATATATATATTTATGTATGAAGTGTATACAAATACCTATACCTATATATAAATGTAAGTAACGGTGTGTATATATATATGTGTGGAGGTTAGGGTTAGGTTTTGTGCGTGATGAGCAAGTGAAGAAGAGGAAGGAGGTGAGGGTGGCAAAGGGAAGGTTAGGGTTAGGTTTTGATGGCAGAGGGAAAAGCTATCGTTGCAAGCTTGACGTTATACCTATTGCAGGGCCAAACATTTTTACAAGCAGCGGAGTGCGGTGGATATGTCAGTGTTTTGAAAGTGTTACGCCATCATCTGCAACAAACAGAATGGCCGCGAATGTCGTAGCAGAAACAGGACATATCCACGGCCCCACGCTGCTCCTATTCCTTCGTTGCCCTTTAATGAGAGCAATGCCTTCAACAAATGACCTTCACGCTCATGCGGTGGAATATGTCTCAATCTCAAATTGATGCGTCCAACACTTCAATCTTGTTAAATCAGGTTTTGTTTTGTCAGAAAATTTGCTTAAATTTCTATATTTTAAGACTAGCTGAAAATGTGGTCACTTGCACTAAATTTTCTGACCCTCCATGGAAGGTATGTTGGAGAGGTGGGTTCTTTGCCTTTTTTCGTTTTTGTATATGCATCACACACCCACATTACAACAATGTTCCTATCTAGTATGTTTTACTGTGACTGAATCAGATTTTCAGTTGTTAATATTGATAGCCAACTTGGATGAACCTCTGGAGATCCCTGTGTTGTATGATTGGGTTATGTTGTTGGTCTCTATCACAGGTGATATTTGGATCATGAAAGGTGAAGGTATTCAATTTAGACTCCAATGCATGCAACATGTATTAACACAGTGCTTGTTTTGTATGTAGTCTAGGACTGCAGGAATTTTGGTGGACTTCTTAGAGCCATTTTCTGTATATGACAATGTCAGATGGGTGTTATTATCATCCACATTTTATAAATAGCCAATTACGTAATTGTAACTGTTAAAGTTTTAATCATCTAGCACATTCCTACAAAGGTTCAAAAATTTATCCTGGCAAATATTGGTATCATATCAAACATTGTAGTTCTGTCTACTGTTTGCTTTGCAGCTGTGTTTGTGTTTTCTTTTGTTTGTTTTCTGAGACAATGGTTGACACAGTTAGTGGGTTTGTGTTTGAGCCCTAAGTTGGTTGGATCCCTTGCTGGAGAATTTAGCCCCAACCTTTGGACTTGGGTGTCATTATAAGCACGCGTTAGCATTTGAGCCCTAAGCCTACATATTCAAAATATTAAGTAGATGGCATACCACTCTACGTTCAATTCAGTTCATAAAGAATCTCAACCTACAACTTCAATATGGGTTCTGGCCACGGGAAAGTTTAGGGGTTCTTCATCCCTAAATAGGGATTGTTTTGGTAATCTTTGTCCCAAATCAATAGTCCAATCAGTAAACATTATGTATAAACTTCCTCTAGATTTAAAATTTTAGTAAAAGTTCTTAGCCAATTTGTTGCAAGTTTGCATGGATTCATTGGAATTTTTTAATCATTGTTATCTTATCTATGTAATACATGTTTTGATGATTTTCCAACTAATGAAAATTATGTCTAATATGGGATTTTATATAATCCTCTTTGGATTTAATCCAATTGTAAATTGTACTCAATATTTAGGAACCAGTTACCTTTACAATTGCTTACAATTGTTTCCTTTTGACATTGCTGGTGATTCATCTCACTTGAGTTGCCTTTGTTGACTAGCATAACATTTTTGTGTGTGTGTATTTTGATATAGAAATTTTTGTGGGTATGATAGGTTAGGTTGGAACAAAAGAATGTATGGTGCTAAGCATTTTATCTATTTGCAAGAACTAAAGTGTCTTATCTGAAAATATTCAACATTGTGGTTTGTGCATTTGGATGGATAATCTAGATACTATCTTAGACCTATGTAAATATAGGTCTAAAATGGTAGAAAGGAGAGAAAAAGTCTCCTCGTGAGATTTTGAAGCAATAAAATGTAAAAACTAAGTTCTATGACAACATCAAGACAATGGTTGCTTCATTTCACTTCACTTCACAGGCTCTTTCATTCCTCGTCTATCCAAATTGCCAAGGCTGACATATTTCTTTAGTTTTGGTGAAGTAAGATTTCTTTATGCTTTTGGATTGGATTTTGAAGAGTTAGTATCTATCACTACTTTATTAGATCAACTTGGTGACATGAGGTACACATGTTGACCTTTTGATCTTGTGCATGTTGTAGCATAGAAAATACCCTATAATTTACAAGTGTATCTTTTTATTGAACCTTTTCTTGTTTGTAATTTGTAAGATTTTCATTTGGTGAATAAAATGAAAGCCAATGATACCATTCATTATTTCTCATATTTTTAGACTTCAAATCATAAATTATTAGTAGAAACCCAAATTCATGGAAATGCAATCAAGACTTCAATGAAACCATAGCCAACCCCCACTCAATCACACCCTCCTAGGCCTCTAGAAACCATTTCCCCAAATGACACAAACACTTGACACCATTAAAACACAATGGTCACACATCACATTCACTTTCCAATGCACATCATAAACCAAGATCTCACAAATGCAACATATGGTCTGATGCACTAATAATGGGTCTTAAAGAATGCAACATTAATTCCAATCATGGTCAATCATCCAACAAACATAAAGTGAATCTATCTCAACAATGCAGAACAATATTATTCTAACTACTAGTAGCAATTACTAATATGATCAAATGATATAAGTGTCCATGAGTATCAATATTTTAACTAATAATTCTCAAGACTTATTTTAATTTCATTTAATTAAAATAATTGCGAACAACATGCAAATGAATACAAATTAAACACAACAATTATTTACACTATTTACACTTATGTAGATTTCATTTATAATCTAAACAATTTTATAAATACTATTAAATATAACTATATAAGCAAGGCTAAAAGCCTATACTATTAGAATGCTATAAATATCTTACACTAGTTAGAATCACAAGATACAAAACCCGAAGCTACAATGAAAGAACCTTGTTCTAAGTTTAGCTTTAGAGGAAAGAAATATAGAAAAACAAAACATTCCTATGGATCTAATATCTTCATCAAATCTACCACACTTTTAACCACATGAATATGATAGGATCAGCACAAAATGAATTTGTTGAGAAGGCATTAGAAGCTACCAACAATGCAAAATGTGAAAGCATAGATAAGGCACATAGACTGATTGGTAGAATGCCTCAAAGAGAGTCATGTGATGGAAAGCAATGATCATAGGATATGCACAAAATGAATTTGTTGAAAAATCTCAAAAGAACCTAGTTTGAAAATATAGAGTTATTGGTTGCGCAACTAATTGTTTTAACAGAGATGAAATGGGTGAGAGGTAGACAGTCACAAAATATTCATATCTCAAAAATGACAAACTGGGTATGACTAATTTTCGGATATGATTTAGATATTCAGGCCATGCACCATATATAAAACAATTAGAAAAACTTAGTTCTTAAAATAAAGTTATGGATAACGCAACAGATTGCTAAAACAGAGACGAAATGGGTGAGAGGTAGACAGTCACAAAATATTCATATCTCAAAAATGAGAAACTGGGTATCACTAATTTTTTGATACGATTTAGGTATTCAAGTTGTACAGCATATTTAAAACAATTAGAGAAACCCAGTTTGTAAAAATAAAGTCATGGCTAACACAGTAGACTACTAAAACAAAGACGAAATGGGTGAGAGGTAGACAGTCAAAAAATATTCATATCTGAAAAATAAAAAACTGGGTATGGCTGATCCTCGGATATAATTTAGATATCCAAGTCGTACACCATATATAAAAAAATTAAAGAAACCCAGTTTGCAAAAATAAGGTTAGGGCTAACGCAATAGACCGGGTTCAGAAAATGTAGAAGAAAATTCACAGAATATTTCACTAAATCTAATGCAACAATAAATCAGTTTCATATCTCAGTCCATACTTGGAATATTGCTTCAATCACATCTTCACAAATTTCCTAGCTTGCATCCATTTTTCCCCAAGTCTGTTCTTCTGGAAACTATGGTTTATGGTGCCAAAAGAAAAATGAAAACTTCCTGAGAGAGAGAGAGAGATCCCCAAAACATAAAACATATCCTCCATTTGAAATGCACCCTCCTCCTCAAATTATGTCTTGAGATTTCAAAAATAAAGTTGAGCATGCATAACCACCCCCATAATTTCTTCTAGAAGATTCTCTTTTTTTTACTTTCTTACAATTTGCTATTTTTAACCAAACAATAATATTATTGTTTGTTGTAATGGGACCTTATGTCATCTCCGTTCAACAGTTTCCATTGGGATTAAGGCACGCTCAAACCTGTCAATTCAAGTGGAGTTGATGCCTCATACCTGCAACCTACAGCAACCAAAAAATGGTTGAACATATAGATGTATATATAATCATACAATCAAACACACCGTGAAAGGAAATCGTAGCATAGCAGGGTACTCACACATGAGTAATGCGACACTGTTCCTCTCACAAACACACGTCAAACAAGTAACCACATCATGCATAATAATTAGTATTTGATTGACTAGATAAGAAACATCATCAGATAATCATGTGATGTACATAATAAGATTGATCAACATAATCAATTAAGTCCATAAAGTTGTAATAACATATTCATAACTTAAGTAAATATCAGTGTTGCAACAAAGATTATCAATAAAACATACTAACTGTCATATGAAACAACATGAGGATAATCAGGAATGTCACCAACATGAATGTAGTATCTATCAACATCATATAACATACAACATCAACTGTCTGACATTCCCTAAATATTCCTATTATTTTACCTTCACTTTCATGCTCCTTAGCCAGACCACCTGCACATCCAAGGTGAGAATGGAGGGGCACTACACCCACCTTAAAGTGATCTCTCCTGCTTTCCGGTAGTAATCACATTTAAGGTAAGGTTGAAAACACATGAGGGAACAAGAGCTTTCGCAAAGCCCATGCCCCAAAGTGAGACATGCTTACAATTGCCGAATTATTCCCAACAATCACAATAGAAACACATCAATATCATTTGTTAAGAACCATTAATCAACAATATGCATGTATACGAATGATCACGGAGATCAAAACAAACTTCGGTTAGAGAATCTAAGCTAAAATAACAACCAAATCAATATAGAAATAAGGCAACATGTCTTTCAAACAAACTAAGGCTATACTTACAAATTCAGAACCGAGTATAGCCGTGAGGTGATACTTCAGTTATCTCATAACTGAGTGTAACTACAAGGTGAGACAAAAGCATTCCAAAGTGCAAAGGTTTGTTACAAGTATTGCAAAGGTTTGTTACAACAATTTCACAACACAATACATGATCACATCATGACACAAAGTGATTCTACTAGTCAAACGTCAATAAAAAATTATCCCTCTCTTCATATATGGACTAGGTCCATTTTCTTATTTTCTTGTTTTAGGGATGCACGATCCTTATTAGAAGTGTATATTTGTTGTCATCATCTGTTGACTAATAGAGCCACAAATACAACAGAAGAATGAAATCATGAAAAATGAGAGAGGAGACAAAAGTGACATAGGACCACAACGTGGAAGGATGCCCCCAAATCACCCTCCACAACATTATACCCCCAAGGCACCACAAACAACAATTGCAACAAGAGAAGTGTACAAGAATAGAGAAACAAATAGAAGGAATGTCACAGCGTACGCGGTCCCCTTGTATCCTTCACCTTACAAGAGTATCAAGGGTCATCCAAGGAGACCTAAACAAACATTTAACACGACACATGAGAACACAACACAACAACATATATATACCTAAGAGGAGGCCAAACTTGCGAGCATCTTGGAGAGTTGCTCCATCAAATGTGGTGGAATGGGTGAGAAATTCATACCTGCAGTCGCGTGGTGCTTGATTCACAAGATTTTGTATGTTTGAAATCTTTTGATGCCTGTGGGGAGGTGAATCATTACCTTTTTCGATAGACTTTGATGACTCGTGCATTGTTCTTTTTCTTTCTTTGTTTAAGCATTCTCCTACATGGATAACTTTTTCAGGGTTATCCTTCTCCATCAAGACATCAACAATCTTTTTATTAAGTAAAGTACTGCAGTCGAGGAGATTAGAGGAGGATGATGATTTCGTGGGATCTTTGTTAGATGCCAAGGTATCATTTGATGAATAAGTGTTTCTCTCAAAATATGCTTCTACATTTAAACAATAGGAAAAACCACGATTGTAATGATAACGGGGCCAATTGTCATAAGCTCCCATGAATTCGGCTAATGTTTCATATGTTGAAAAAGTATCTAATGGGACATTTCCTAGTGGACAGTCTATGTCTATCATCTCAGGATATATTGAATTGATTGTTGGACTTGTTGATATTGTGTTAACATTAAGAGTAGGATGATGGTAAGCTTTGGTAGGCTTCAAAGGATAGTATCCAATACTAGCTGAAGAGCTATGTGTAACAACTTCTAAGGGTACTTTGATTCCTTGTTGTTTTATGCCACAACCATTACCTACGTAGTTACAATTTTTGTAAAGGATTTGAAATCCATGACCATAGAGAGACACCATCTCTTTATAAGAAGGCGAGGCCTCATATGTCTCATATTTTGTAGTGTAAATAAGAGTATTGTCTTTATTTGTTACTAAAGAGACTTTAGGTTCCTTAGTATTTCCAAAGATTTTTTGGATGAGATCGAGGCAACTTTTGATGTTTCAGGGTTAGCAAGTTTATATTACCCCATAAAGCCATGAGTAAAATCTAATGAACCCCAATCGTCACCAAGAAGTGCATTCGATGGTGATTTAGAATCTTGCACAACATTATCTGTGGCAAGATGTATTTATGAATCAACTTTTAAGTTATCGAGAGGTTTCTAAATGATAGCTTATTTTTGCACCTCAGCTTGTAAACAACTTTCCAGATTCAGGTCCACTTCAATGGTTTGAAGTTTATTTGCACAAATAAACTTTATTGATCAATGAAGGGTAGACAAAACTACCCCCATGGCATGAATCCATAGTCTACCAGGAATGATAGTATATGAAAGCGCACTCGGCATGACATGGATAAGGGTAGATAATGTCATAGATCTAGCCTTTACGATTAAAGTTATGGTACCCAGTGATTGTCTACCAATGTTATCAAAGCCACGAATGTTAAGTTTATTCGATTTTATTAAAGATGTGTGAATCTTGATTTTATGTAGCAAATCAATGCCAAAAACATTTAGACCCGATCCATTGTCAATCATAGTTCACTTTATCAACTTTTTATTTATTATGACAAGATTACAAGAGGGTCATATTGGTTTTGAACTTCAATTGATGGTAATTCGTGTTGTTGAAACAAAATATCTATTTTTGTTGCATGCATATAGTCTAACAGAGTTGCTACATCATTTGGCTTAACAATAGGTGGTACAATCACCTTTTGTAAAGCTTCTTGGAGCATTATGTGGTATGAAAGAGATGTTTGTATGAGTTCCCATAGAGAGATCTTAGCGGGAGTAGCACAAAGCTGCTTAAAAAGGTCATAATCTCGACCAACATTATGAGTAAGACAAGGTGGTTGAGGAAGCATAGGTTGAGAAGTTGGTAAAGTGATCGAAATATTTGACTGTTGTTTACTTTGTTTATTATTTCATGTATTGTATGTATGAGCAACCACATTGTAGTTGGGTTGTTGTGACACATTTTGATACACTTTGATTTTGACTTGTTATATGCTTAGCGTAGTTATAAATGTAACGAAGAGGTCGAGAAGAATTCAGAAGATCTCTTATAGTGAGCACCGGTTTCATTTTTTCTTGAGGCACATGCGAGAACGTAGGTGGACAACTATTTTCGGTTTCACAGGGTGTTCTTGAGATCTTGGAACATAAATTGTGTTTACCAATCTTTGAAGGAACGATGGTTTTGGAGTCGCAGTGGAATGTTCCATAGAGATAAATTCATAAAGGGCTTCATCTAGCATATCAGAATCATCACTACTAAATGACTCATCATATGCATGAAAGTTTTGTAGAAAGAGATCAAACATTGTGACATATTCTACTTTATCCAAGGCTTGAAATTCACAATGTCCAATTGTAAAAAGTATGAATTTTGGAATCAAGGATGTGAAATGATGCAAGATTACTATGAAAAATCAAATTTCGTGAATGTTTGATGCAACTAATGCATGAGAATTTTTAAAACCCTAATGCAAAATTTTACCAAAATGCAAGCTTTTTGAAGGCCTAAATATGCACCTTTTTCAAAATTATGCAAGATTTTCAAATGAATATTGATAAATATGTAATAAATCAATGCAAGATCTTATTTGAATAGTCAATAAGATGTAAATGCTTGAAGCTACTTGTTCACAAAAATGTTTAGTATGAAAAAGGATAATGACAATAACTAGAATATGAACTAGATCAAACTCTTTTCAATATAACATTCAAGGAAAAGGTTGAGCCAAATCACTACCAAATGAAGGAGAACTTAGCTACTGACCTTGAACTCCTATATATTATGGATAAGATTTAACTTAGTCTTTTTCTCAAAACCCTAGGATAACAATGCATTAAAACCCTATTTTTACAAAGATTTGCTTATAATGGAGAATATACGACAGAAACCCAGAAACTTATTGCACAGGGATAATCAGGGGAATGATAAAACCTATCTCCAAAAAGAAGAGGTATCAGAGGACCTCGGTGGTACCACCCATGTCTTGACTGAAGGAATTAGCCGAAGGTACAAATTGGAAAGTTGCTTTGAATGTTGTCTTGATGCCAAATCCAAACCCAGAAAAGGTAGAAGGACAAAGGCGGTTCCAACCACTTCCTTGATGAGGGAATATCCTGAAAACAATGATAATGTGATGATTGAAATGATGAGAAACAAACAATGATATCACCTATGTGATGCGCCCTTAGAATGATGAAGATCCTTCAACTCCTAAGAAAGGATAGATGATAGCTTCATATCTACAACAACACACAAATATGCTCTATAATCACAATGACTGCTCTTGATGCTCTTTACTTCAAATTTTCAAGTTAGCTATCTCCATCTAGGTTAATAATGAACTCAAAAGCACACTTATATATGCTCTCCCCCTTACAATTGACAATTCAAACCAAAAGAGGCAACAAGGAGAAACCTCTAGAGAGGTGTAAGGCCGACATACATTTGAATTTGATCCAACCTAAAGGGAGGGACCTGGGTAGTACCACCTTGGTCCTTTAGCCCTGTTTATGTCTAGGATAAGCAAAATCAAGTGGTCCACATTCAAATTCCATCTTGATGTCGGGCAATTCTACATCGGGAGAAACATTTTGAATATATAATGCAATTAAGGGACCTAGGAGCCAAACAAGGAGGTAAAAAGACATGTGGGCACTTTTTACTCCCTAACAAGTCCAAGGGTCTTATTTGAAAACTTTTCATTCTAGGTCTTATGGGTCTTACCATGGGTTATCCTCTAGTTTACTCCTTGATTGGCTACCAAATCTACTAATAAGTTCCCCTTTCTTTTCTTCTAATATGATCAAAAGAGATATCTTAAAAAAATTTCACTAGTTCCTTAGCCTCTAAAAGAAGAGTATCCAACATACATGAGATGTAACTTTGCTTCTTCATATAATTAATAATGATCTCATTATCTCCCTCCACTCTAAGATGCTTCCAATTCTATTTCATAGTTGTCCTGAGGCCCCACAGCATGGCCCTTTCCTAAACCACATTGTACATGAAAGGAAAAAAGAATATAACTTTGCTCATGCTCTTTCTAGGAAGCCTACTCTATTTCTACTTCTACTAGTTCTACTGATTAGAAGATCTCTATTATGGCAGAATAAGTTAAAAATGCATTTTCTACTGATCTCTTAGATGGGGATGTGAGACAAGATTGATTTGTAGTAGCATATGGTCTCATTCTCTATAAAAATAGAATCTTCCTAGTTCTTGAATCCTGAATGAAGGAGAAGATTTTAAGGGGTTTTCATGATGCATCGTTAGAAAAACACATAAGATTATACAAGATCTATAGGAAAATTAGGGAAAGGTTTTCATGGAAGGGCCTAAAGAAGGATGTTCTCAATCACTTTATGGAGGGGCTAACTATGTATGCACAATTCTTTTTCATTCCTTCATATTTCAAAGCACATTGGGCGGTAGATTTCTTATTCAGAGATGTTTAGGCCAATGGATTACATAAAAATATCGTTAGTGATAAAGATAGTAGATTTTTTAGATCCTTTTTGTAAGAATTATTTTATTTGGCTGGGATAAAACTCACTCTTTCCACAAGCTATCATCGACAAATAGATGGACAAGTAGAAATAGTGAATAATTAGGTTGAAGGCTACTTGAGAAACTATGATACAACACTACCCACCACATGTCCATCAGTATATCTCCATCCATTGTATTTTATGGTTATGATGCATTAACCTTCACTAATTCAATATTCATAGATATCCCGGTGTCAATAGATGGTGACTTAGTGAAGTATAATTATGACATATTGAGATCACTCAAAGAACACCTCCAACAAGTTCAGAATCAACAAAAAATATATATGCAAATCAAAACTACATAGATAGGTCATTTAAAGTGGGAGATATGACCTTCCTCTAAGATTGCAAACCTTATATGCAAACCCCCATCAAAATTAGTGGAATTGAAAATGTCAAACAACGCTTTGATTTCCCTTACAAGATCTTGAGAAGAGCTGGTGAAGTTGCATCTGAGTTGATTTACTAGAATATAGTAGGATTCATAATTTTGTCCATGTGTCTCACCTCATGAGATCCCTTGGACAACATATCACACTACTGGTGGATTTTCCACCATTGGATGATGACCCTACCATCATAGAAATCACAAGAGCATCATCCAATATTGAAAAGAGAGTAAACAATAAGGTGGTAGGGAAAATCACACAGGCCCTATTGAATCCCCATGATCACATTTGCACTTATTACATTTATCGAACTTAGCAAGGGAGAGGGATTTCAACTAAATCCTCCACATCAAACATCCTCATAATAAATAGAATCATCAACCTTGGCATAAAGAGAAAGTTTGACCTTAAGTACCTTTGCTATCATTCAAGCCTCTGTGCATGCAACTTGTTGTTCCTTCAGTATGTGAAAATACTCGAGGTAGCAATTGAAGAAAGACAAGTCATGCAAATTTTGGAAATATTGATAGAAATATGAAGAAATATTTCCCCACACATTTACTAATCTAGGATGATGAAAATTCAATTAAAAGAAGGTACAAAACCAAAGAGGAAAAGATCATATGTATTAAACCCTAACATGAAGACAAGAGTCAAAGCAAAGTTGGATGATATGTTGCAACTGATATAATCAAGTACATAGAAGATGCTAAATGGATTGGCCCTATGGTTGTGCAACATAAGAAAAAAGTGAGATGAGGATTTGCATTGACTTTAGGGAACTAAATAAGGCTTGTATCCATGATTCCATAGATTTCTTAGTCTTATGGATGTCATTAAGAGCTTTCATTTTATTTCATTCCAATTGAAGGGCTCCTTCACCTTTCCATACACATGTCCCCATGTTCTCTCCATTAGTTTCTCTATAACCATTGCTTTATTTTCTCTTATATTGTCCTTAGTAATATTTGGGCATTATACTCATGGGATCAACCCTGCAATTATAGACTTGGCCCTTTCATATTCAAATTTAAAATGCACATTGGGTTATGACTTGCATGTGTGACACCATTCAAAAATTGATTTATATTCACTCCTTTGAGCCACCAAGTCTAGGGCCTAAGTGTGAGAATATTCACTATTTTTGTATCCTCATGCTTGGAGACATGTCAATAAATAAAAGTTGATTACATATAAATTCCCATTGTTTATAGCATAGACTGGAATTAATTTTCAATTTAAAATATCATTAACACTTGTAAGGAGTGGGTTCATGTGCAAGTTGAAACACACACTGTGTATTTCAACCTGCAATTTTCTTCATCAACATTCTACTATGTAAAGTATTTGTTCTTTTAATGTACAAATCCTAACATTTAAGAGAGAAAAATATGAATAACAACAATGATAAGGGTGAAAGCAAGAAGATGAGTATAGATTTCGTGGAAGTGTTCCGCATATGGAAAATTTCCGTTGGAACGAGAGCTCGAGCCTAAACGGGTGCCCATTTAGAAACAGGCACCCGTTATGAAATGGATGCTAGTAAATGGAATGGGTACGTACCCGTTTGAAAACAGGTACTCATTTTTGAAAAGTATATATATTTTTTTAAAAATAGGCATGTGGCTTCATTTAAACAGCCATAGGCCGTGAAACAGTAGGAGAGGAGATACCAAGAATGGGTACCCACATCACCTGACCCCACCGCCTACCTCCAAAATCTCCTCACCTCCTCCAGATCGGCTATCAGCTGTCCCAAGTTGGTTGCCCATAATTTTCTATTGTTTTTCATTGTTTTTTGTTTTGTTTTTGTTGCTTTTTATTATTTTTCACAATCTTAAATTATAAATGTTAAACCCTAAACTAAAAACACTAAACCCTAATTCATAAACCATAAACCCTAATTCATAAACACTAAACCGTATTTCATAAACTACCTAGGTCTTATAGAACTTCTAGGGTTTCTTTTATATAAGCTTAACAATAAATCTTTAGCAATGATATTTCAAAATCATTTGAAATTTCTATATAGACCTCAAGAACTACTTATACACTATAGCCATGTTCTTAGTCTTCATGCATTTCAATGTTCATGATGAGTCACATAGTCCTAAAACCATTTGTAAAACTCTTTTCATGAGGGCTTAGAACATACAAACACCTTCTATATATTAAATTTGATGGACACTTGTATAAGAATATAAAATTTAGACAAATGTCATAGGTTAGTGCTATGGGTTAAAGAGTCAGGGAGCTATGAGAATGCCCACATTCATATGACATAAGGTATAATAGAAACTTATCAAGTTTTAAGGATTGTCATACCTACCACTAAGAATGTCAAAGTTACCCTAGGAAAACAACTAACTCATATCACTTCATAACATTTTATCAAGTTTAAGGATTGTCATAAAAACCACTAAGAATGTCAAATTTACCCTAGGAAAACAACTAACTCATGTCACTTGATAACCTAGAGGGTTGTTATCTAAGGTCAATTAGGATCACTTAACAAATGTCAAGACCCAAATCATCTAATAGGATTGTCATTAGGATGGGGAACAAAGAAGATAGTCATAACATGATAAGGTAGTTACCAAGGTCCTAACAAAGTTCATTGCACCATAATCTAAATCTTAACACTGCCTCAACATTTATATGACCCAGAAGGACTGTCACATCTAGCAAATCTAATCTCTTGTCCTTGCTATGGACTATTATGCATGATCATCCAAAGTGGTTGTCACTAGAAGAACAGGACCATAGGACTACCACAATAAGGATATAGTTGTGTTGCTCACAACAAGAGAGGACAATCATCTAAAACTAAGAAGAGAAGAAAATTAACAATTAAGAGACTATCATTAACGGTTGTCATGAGCATGTTAATGGACAATTAGTTTTCATATTAGTCATAACACTATCCTATTATTTACACAAAAGAAGATATAGCAATGAGAGGATAGTCATTGGAAAACCTATCTCAGTCCTAGAGTCAAGCACAGTCCCATCACACCACTAGATCTACCCCTTCCAAGGGACAAGCATTTCAACCATACAATCGAAAGAAAATGATATGTATCCTACAAACACAATCATTTGGTCATGTTGTAATCCTCTCTCCAAACTATGCAGGATCATAATGGTGTTTGGATGAGCTCCACTTGGTGTCTGGTAGGTGAAATCAGCAGGTGAGACTACTCCTTAGACAGTGCAAGACGACTGAACGGATCTCACCCATTCATTTTATTCCTTATTTTTCTCACTCTTTCACCATTTCTTCACATGCGTTGTTCTCCTTCCAGCTATTTTTTTGGTGGGTACTCTCCTGAGGTGCCAAAATGGCTAGAAATGTTGTCTCGTGCCATAAAAAAATCACGCTAGAAAATTTTCTAAACTCGTCGGTGTGTCAGAAAAATAAATATAGGGAATGTAATTTTTTGGTATGTGTTTTGGAACACAAAAGAGAGCGATATATTTTGCAAAGCCCCATTAAGAATGTTTTGGGAATTTTGTACTGCAGTATTGTATTGGTACATTCTCCTTATTAAAAACTCCCTTAATATTATCACCTAAAATTTTGAATTTGGATTAGTTACTTTCCACCTACATTAAATGTTTTCAATAACTATGTAATAGAACTAATAGCATTTAAAATCATTTTAGACGTGCAAATGATGATTAATTATCACCTTTGCAATTAGAAGTGTTTATGTTGACACTAGAGTTTGCAACACTCATAGCCTTATAGCAACTAAAAAGGTTTCACAAAACAAAGAGAACTAGAGACAACTAAAATCATTATCATAAATAAAACATAAATTAAAATAAAATAAAAACATTAATATATCATCACCATGAATGGTCATGTCCTTTTTGAGAACTCCAATTCCTTTTGAGAGATGAGTATCACAATTCATTGAAGTCTTGATTGTATTTCCATGAATTTGGGTTTCTACTAATAATTTATGATTAGAAGTCTAAAAATATGAGAAATAATGAATTGTATCATTGGCTTTCATTTTATTCACCAAATGAAAATCTTACAAATTACAAACAAGAAAAGGTTCAATAAAAGATACACTTGCAAATTATAGGGTATTTTCTATGCTACAGCACGCACAAAACCAAAAGGTCAACATGTATACCTCGTGTCACCAAGTTGATCTAATAAAGTAGTGATAGATACTAACTCTTCAAAATCCAATCCAAAAGCATAAAGAAATCTTGCTTCACCAAAACTAAAGAAATATGTCAGCCTTGGCAATTCAGATAAAGACAAGAGGAATGAAAGAGCCTCTAAAGTGAAGTGAAATGAAGCAACCATTGCCTTGAAGTTGTCATAGAACTTAGTTTTTACATTTTATTGCTTCACAATTTCCCGAGGAGACTTTTTCTCTCCTTTCTATCATTTTAGACCTATATTTACATGGGTCTAAGATAGTGTCTAGATGCACAAACCACAATGTTGAATATTTTCAGATAAGACACTCTAGTTCTTGCAAATAGATAAAATGCTTATCACCATACATTCTTGTGTTCCAACCTAACCTATTATACCTACAAAAACCTCTATATCAAAAAACACACAAAAAAAAAATGTTATGCTAGTCAACAAAGGCAACTCAAGTGAGATGAATCACGAGCAATATCAAAGGGAAACAATTGTAAGCAATTGTAAAAGTGACTGGTTCCTAAATATTGAGTACGATTTACATTTGGATTGAATCCAAAGGGGATTATATAAAATCAAATATTAGACATATTTTTCATTAGTTGGAAAATCATCAAAACATGTATTACATAAATAATGTAACAATGGTTAAAAAAAATCCAATCAATCCATGCGAGCTTCAACAAATTGGCTCAAAAATTTTACTGAAATTTTAAATTTAAAGGAAGTTTATACATAATGTTTACTGATTGGACTATTGATTTGGGACAAAGATTACCAAAACAATCCCTATTTAGGGATGAAGAGAGCCTAAACTTTCCCGTGGCCAGAACCCATATTGAAGTTGTAGGTTAAGATTCTTTAAGAACTGAATTGAGCATAGAGTGGTATGCCATCTACTTAATATTTTGAAAATGTAGGCTTAGGGCTCAAATGCTAACCCGTGCTTATAATGACACCCAAATCCAAAGGTTGGGGTTAAATTCTCCAGCAAGGGATCCAGCCAACTTAGGGCTCAAACACAAACCCACTAACTGTGTCAACCATCGTCTCGGAAAACAAACAAAAGAAAACACAAACACAGCTGCAAAGCAAACAGTAGACAGAACTACAATGTTCTATATGATATCAATATTTGCCAGGATAAATTTTTGAACCTTGGTAGGAATGTGCTAGATGATTAAAACTTTAACAGTTACAATTACGTAATTGGCTATTTATAAAATATGGGTGATAATAACACCCATCTGACATTGTCATATACAGAAGATGGCTCTAAGAAGTCCACCAAAATTCCTGCAGTCCTAGACTACATACAAAACAAGCACCGTGTTAATACATGTTGCATGCATTGCAGTCAAAATTGAATACCTTCATCTTTCATGATCCAAATATTACCTGTGATAGAGAGACCAACAACATAACCAAATCATACAACACAGGGACCTCCAGAGGTTCATCCAATTTGGCTATCAATATTAACTACTGAAAATCTGATTCAGTCACAGTAAAATATACTTGATAGGAACATTGTTGTAATGTGGGTGTGCGATGCATATACAAAAACGAGGAAAGGCAAAGAACCCACGTCTCCAACCTCCCTTCCATGGAGGGTCAGAAAATTTAGTGCAAGTGACCACATTTTTAGCTAGTCTTAAAATATAGAAATTTAAGCAAATTTTCTGACAAAACAAAACCTGATTTAACAAGATTGAAATGTCGGACGCATGAGTTTGAGATTGAGACATATTCCACCGCATGAGCGTGTAGGTCATTTGTTGAAGGCATTGCTCTCATTAAAGGGCAACGAAGGAATAGGAGCAGCGTGGGGCCGTGGATATGTCGTGTTTCAAAACCGTAACGCCATCGATCTGCAGCCTCCATTTCTGCTACGACATTCGCGGCCATTCTGTTTGTTGCAGATGATGGCGAAACACTTTCAAAACACTGACATATCCACCGCACTCCGCTGCTTGTAAAAATGTTTGGCCCTGCAATAGGTATAACATCAAGTTTGCAACGATAGCTTTTCCCTCTGCCATCAAAACCTAACCCTAATGCTACCGTCCCCTCCTTCCTCTTCTCCACTCGCTCATCACGCACAAAACCTAACCCTAACCTCCACATATATATATATACACGTGGACACACTTAATACATTTGTATTTTTTTATTTGTTTTGGTTTTCTATGCGATATATGTATACATATAATATAATTAATATTGTATCATACATCTACATACATTTTTGTTGTGTATTTGTTTATTTTTCTGTTTGTTGTTTTCTTTTCTTTTTGTAGGGTGCACTCCTCTCACACACATATGTATATCTATATATATTTATGTATTGGTTCTTTATAGACTTAATACTTATATTAATAAATACTAGTATAGGTGTGTATTTTTAGTTTCTGCCAAAGAAACTATAGGCGAGGCCTGTTCCTAACTAGGTATTAATAATTCTTGAGAACTAAATATATTTTTCTATTTAAAAAATATTTACCTATTGCTATTGTATAGATGCAAATATTTTAACAAAACATATTTGAAAAATTATTTTTATTCAATCTAATTGGCAGAAAACTTTCACTCGATAAGGGCAATTATTGCGGATCATCAACGTTTAAATTATAAAGTTTTGTATGAATACTGGAAATAATTTTATGCATTGCTTTCATTTTCTCAAAAATTGTGCAAATATAACATATGCGTTAAACTCCTTAGGCAACCATTCTTCATATTTTTTATGTTCTTGATACCCAAACATTGCAGAATCTAAGGCCATGACTATTTTCAAAAGAATTTGTTTTGTTTATAGGCTGCTATTCCACTTGAAGTTGTGCAAATATTGTTGGCAAAAAAGTCAGCGTCCCCCTTCGGGATTCGTGACATGGCTTAACCGCCTCCCGTTAGTCTTTATCTGGCATGGTAGGGGTTTCCTAAGAGGTGCGCCTTTTGGGAGAAACGGCCAGCTCAACTCCCTACAAGTGGTATCAGAGCCGGGTCACGGGTTCAAATCCCCTCGGGTAACGCTGAGGGGGCTTAATCGCCTCCAGTTGGTCTTTATCTGGGATGGTAGCGGTTTCCTGAGAGGTGCGCCTTTTGGGAGAAATGGCTAGCTCAACTCCCTACAAACGTGAATATAACATTCATTTCCCTACAAACGTGAATATAACATTCTTCAGAAATGATCCTTCGGCCAGCTCAACTCCCTACAAACATGAATATAACATTCTTTAGAAATGATGCAAGCTAGAAGGGGCTCTAACTTGTTTTTAATGCAATAAAGTTAGGTCTGAAACGAAAAAACCCATGGAGTTGACCAAATAAGAGGAAAAAAGTATGCTCATATCTATCATTACGTTATCTACCATCTTTTCAGATAATGCATTTAGGGCATATGTTTATCGGGCTTCATGCCTATAATACTTATTTTTTCTTCTATTTTACTTAATGGAATTCTAATTCTAGCTATTCTTCCACACATAGAAGGATTTTCCTTTCATGTTTCCTTTAGATTCTAATGGGATGAGAATATTATTTTTTGGCCTCTGCCTATGTTTCTACCAAACTTTGTATGTATCATATTGTTTTCTGGAAACACATTTCTTATTGGTGTTTATTCCATTTCTAAAGTTTTTTCTGGATGTTTTCTCTAGCTCTGAGATGAGCTAAAAGGAACTATTACCATTAACAAAACTGATAATATACACATCATTTTGTTTTATGGATATCTTTATATTTTTTTAATTTTCTCCGACACTCAATAGTAATTCAAGTTGGCTTTTTGCTATTCTTGTTGAATGCAAAAATCTAGTAAGCCAAGCTAGCAACTCTATTTGTAGAAATGGTCTATATTTTGAAGCTATTTTATCATTCTACTATTTCTTTTAGAGGCATTTTTAAAAAGATCGTGAAATTTCTATTAGTTAAATCTAAGCCAACTATTTTTTGATGTTTATTTAAAAATTTAGCCTAACGTAACTATTGTTAATATGTCCATAAAATGTACAACCTTTTAAAATTTATTTAAAATCAGGTTTTTCTTTTACCCTAACCTATAATGCACAATCTAAATAGCTAATATTTTTATATTTACTTTAAACTTAAGTTTTACCCTAACCTGTAATGCACAAACTGAATAGCTAATTTATTCAAATTTATTTTCGAGTTACAGCTTTAAACCTAGTAACATAAATATGGTTGAATTATGAATAAAATGCAAAATCGAAACCACTATCTATTTCACATTTACTTTAAAATTTTACCCTAAGGCCCATATTTCTAAATTGCCAATAAAATGAACAAATTGTAGAGATGATATTTTAACATTTACCTTTAAATTTTTGTTCTAAATTTTTATCTTCCAAGTAAATATTATTAAATTATCCATAAAATGCAAAATCTAAACCACTATGTATTTCTCATTTACTTTAAAATTTTACCTTACTATAAATATTCCCAGATTTTCATCAATAAAGTTTTACCCAAATATAAATATTTCAAAAATTTCAATAAAATACACAAACTAAATAGATAATCTTTTCACATTTACTTTTAATTATAATTTTAATCCCAAAAAATAAATTTAATTAAATTATTAACAAAATGCAGAACCTAAACCACTATTTTTTTAATTACCTATAAAATGTACAACCTGAACATCTGATCTTTAAGCTTTACTTTAAAATTACAGTTTTAACCCTAACATAAAAACACGTTAAACTTTTTTCATATTTTCTTTTTCATCTTACCCTAACACAAATATTGTTAAATTAACCATAAAATACACAATCTAAACATATTTATTTAAAAATTTCCAAAACTACAATTTGAGTCATTTTGTAAAAATTATGGTATTAAGGTGCAAAGAACAGTTCCTTATACTCTTCAACAAAATGGGGGGGGATGAACAAATGAATAGAACTATTTTAGAAATGGGGTTTGATTGTTTCTTGTGTTGCATATATTGTGAATAGAATTCCCACTAAAGCCCTCCCAAATATCACCCTTGAAGAAGCTTGGAGTGGTAGAAAGCCCCACATTAGGTATTTTAAAGTATTTGGATGCATTGCTTGGGCACACGTTCCTGATGAAAAGAGGAAAAAGTTAGAACCAAAGAGTCATAAGTGTTTGTTTGTGGGTTATAGTGAAGAATCAAAGGCTTATAGGTTATATGATTTGACAACAAGAAAGGTCTTTGTTAGTAGAGCTGTAAAGTTTGATGAGCTTTCGCAACTTATTCCCACTTCCTCTCACTCTACAATAGTAAATGTTTCTAATTTTTCAGATATTTTAGAAAGAAATGAAGCCAATATTGATGAGGATGAAGTGAGCACTACTGATGATGATAATACTATTGAAAATGAAACTACTAATGCTTGTAATCAGCCATTTTTTGCAGGTAGTGATGATGAAGAAGGTGACATTTCAGCTAGACAAAAGACAAGGAGTGTTGAAGAAATATATAGACAGGGCTCAAAGATCCTAGGAGGGAATGGTAGTGCTCTCATGGCCAAAGTATTACAAGTAAATGACCCAATCTCATATGAGCAAGCTAGATGAAAGAAAGAATGGGAGAAATCCATAAAAGAGGAATATGATGCATTGATAGAGAATAACACTTGGGAACTTGTACCCCGTCCCCAAGGTAAGAATGTTATTGGTTGCAAATGGGTTTACAAAACAAAATTTAAATCAGATGGTGCTATAGAAAAATTCAAGGCTAGATTGGTTGCTAAGGGGATCAATCAAAAAGAGGGTGTTGATTATGAAGAAACATTTTCTCCTGTCATTAAAGTGAATATAGTTAGAATTATTCTTTCTTTGGCTACAATTCTTGGGTGACATATTCATCAAATGGATGTCAAAAAAACCTTCTTAAATGGAGATTTATATGAAGAAATATATATGGATCAACCACCATGTTTTGTAGATTAGCAACATCCTAATCTTGTTTGCAGATTATAGAAGTCACTTAATAGTCTTAAACAAGTGCCACGAGCATGGAACGAGAAGATTGACAGGTATTTTCAGCTTCATGTATTTAAGAGATGTAAGTCAGATCCAAATCTTTATGTGAAAAAAGTTCAAGATGATATTCTTCTTGTTGCAATTTATGTAGATGATTTACTCATTGCTGGACCAAATATTGCATTAATCAATGATTTAAAAACAGATCTTAAGAGGACATTTCATATGAGTGATTTGGGTGAACTAAACTATTTTCTTGGATTACAAGTTTGTAGATTACATGATGGATTGTTCATCTCACAATCAAAATATGCTCTGGACCTTTTAGAAAAGTTTAACATGCTTGAATGCAAGCCAGCATCTACCTCATTTCAATTCGGAGTCAAGCTTACTAAAGAATGTACTTCCAAGAGTGTAGATGCCACTTTATATAGACAGCTTGTTGGTAGCTTGGTTTATGTAACTCATACTAGACCAGATATTTATTTTGCAGTCAATCTAGTATCTAGATTTATGCAGGCACCTAAACAAAGTCATTGGTTGGCTGCTAAGAGAATTTTACGATACATCCATGGAACCATACACTTTGGAATCTACTATGGCTATAAGTTTTCAATTTCTTTGGTTGGATTTACCAACTCAGATTGGGGTGGTGATATAGATGATCAAAAATCTACTGGTGGTTATGTTTTCAATCTTGGATCAGGCCCTATTACATGGAGTAGCAAAAAAACAAACAACTACATCATTACCTTCATGTGTAGCAGAATATAGAGAAGCAAAAGAAGCAGGCAAGGAAGTAGTTTGGATTCAGAATCTTCTATTTGAGATTGGTTTTCTATAAAGTTCAGCCGGCACTGTGTATTGTGACAATCAAAGTACCATACAAGTTGCCAACAATCTAGTTTTTCATGCTAAAACAAAGCATATTGAGATTGATGTTCACTACATTCAGGATCTTGTTTAAGCATCTATTGTCAATCTTCAATTTTGTCCAAGTGAAGAACAAGTAGCTGATATATTCACTAAGAGTATGATTGAAGCCAAATTCTTAAAATTAAGAGGAATGTTTGGTATGTTAGAGGTGAACATTAAGGGGGGATAGTAGTATAATGTTCCCCTCCTTTGTATTTACCCTCTCCTTTGTATTCTCTTTGTATTATTCTAGCCAATCTTAAGGGGGGATGTTAGGGATAGTTAAGATTGTCTAGAAAAGGACAAAATATTTCTAGAAGTCTTCCAAAAAATATTCCAGGTTATCTAGAAAGGAAGAAGCTTCCATCTTTTTTAGAAAAGAACTTTCCAAGGAGAAGCTTCCAACTGTTCTAGAAAGGAACATTGTAGGATTTTAGAGTTATCTAGAAAGCCAGAAGCTTCCAGGCTCCAAAGCTTCTGTAGCTATATATATGTGATTAGAGACAGTTGCTGGATATAGCATTTTAGATGTAATGCAAGCTAGATAAATATATTTCTAAGTTATCTAACTCTATTTTGCCCTATTTTCTCTTAGTCTATTATTGTCGTTCTATTTTTTATTGTCTTGGGGCTGTTTTTTACATGGAAATCCAAAATTTATTTATTGCTAGAAGAGAATGGTATCAAGGAATATGTGACCACTATTGTACCTGTACCTACAGATGCAACACAGCGCTTAGCATATAAGAAGGAAGATGCCAAGGCGAGTAGGATGATTCTTAATGGTGTTAAGGATCATATTCTTTCGCATATTGTAGAGTTATATACAGAGAAGACAATGTGGGACGCCATTCTAAATCTTTACCAGAATGCTACCATTAACCGGAAGCTGATTCTCAGAGAAAAGTTAAGGAATACCCCGATGAACAAGGGAGAAGACGTTACAAGTTACCTCGCCAGGCTTAGACTTGTTAAGGATGAGTTGACAGCTATTGGAGATAAACCAAATGATGACAAGCTAGTACGAATAGCCCTAAATGGGTTTACTAAGCAGTGGGATGTCTTTGTTCAAGTTATTAATGGACGAGACACCTTACCGAGTTGGGATTGACTATGGAGTGACTTCACTTAGGAGAAGCTTAGACTAAGTCTTGTTAGTGGAACTAGTAGTAATAGTTAGAAAAGTGATTTGGAATAGGAAAACATTACCCTAGCAGGAAAAGCGAAAGCGAAGAAGGGGTCTAGAAAAGGATCAAATCCAAAAAGTGAGAAGAAGAAGGACTTATCTAAGATCAAATGCTATGGCTGTCACGAGTTTGGCCACTATGTTAGTGATTGCCCAGAAAGGAAGAAAAATGAAAAGAAAGGGAAGAAGCAGACGGCAACTTCAGCAAATGTAGATGAGCTTTCTAGTAGAATGGAGGATGAGTTTTCACTCATAGCTTGCCTAACTAGCTCAACCTCACAGGGTGTTTGGTATATAGACAGTGGGGCATCATTTCATATGACAGGAGTTAGGGAGTACTTCTCCAGCTACAAGGAGGAGAAAATCAAATTCCAGATTCAGATGGGGAACTAGTCCAAGTGCAATCCAGTTGGGAGAAGGACTGTTCTATTTCAGAGGGAGAATGGCAAGCCTATTTCCATTCATGATGTGTTAAATGTGCCAGGCTTGGGCATGAATCTAATTTCCATATCTATCCTTCAGGATAAAGGCTACAATGTACTCTTTAGAGGGGCGCATGTGTTAATCAAGCATAAGGATTGGAAATCACCCATAGCTATTGGAGTTAGGAGCGGCCAACTTTATAGGTTGCAATTTGATAATCCTAATGCACTAGTGAGTAGCAGTAATCCTAGAGATCAAGAAGAGCTATGGCATAGGAGGATGGGCCATATACATCATAGAGCATTTAAATTGCTTCATGAGATAGTGATAGGTGTTCCAGAGGTGAGCACAGAGCATGATGATGTATGTCAGGGATGTGTGTTGGGGAAGTTTGCGAAAGCAGCTTTTCCAAGGAGTGACACCAGATCCAAGGGGGTTCTTGATCTAGTAAATTTAGATATATGTGGACCAATGTCAATGAAGTCTCTCAGAGGATACGAGTACTCTGTTACTTTTAATGATGATTTCTCCAGGAAGACCTACATATACTTCTTAAAGACCAAGGATGAGGTCTTCAGTCACTTCCAGGAGTTCAAAGCTCTTGTGGAGAATTCGACAGGTAGGAAGGCAAAGGTTCTTCGGTCAGACAAAGGAGGTGAGTACAAAGGGAAAGAGTTTCAGGAGTTCTGTACTAGGGAAGGAATCAAGAGAGAGTGGATTGTTCCTTACAACCCACAGTAGAATGGGGTTACTGAGAGGGAGAATTATTCTCTATCGGAGGTAGCAAGGGCTATGTTGTATGGCCAAGATATGCCACGTTACTTATGGGCAGAGGCATGCAGTACAGCAGTATACATATAGAACAGGGTTCCACATAAGGTATTAGGCAAGATGACACCAGAGGAGGCATTCTCAAGGAAGAAGCCAGATGTCAGTCATTTCAGGATATTTGGGAGTTTGGCATTTTGTCACATTCTAGGGCCTACACATTCCAAGTTAGATCAGATTGCAGAGAGACGGTACTTTGTGGGGTACAGTGAGACCTCAAAGGCATATCAATTATTTATTCCAGGGACCAGGAGGATTATAGTTAGGCGTGATGTCAAATTCATGGAGGACAAGGCATATAGGAGGTTCAGAGATTTGCCAGCAGATGATCAGAATGAGTAGCCAAAAGAAGCTCCAAGGATTGTTCAACCAAAACAGGGGCAGTGAGGCACTAGTACATTTACTAGTACAAGCACAGGCTTAGGTGTTGAGAGTTCGCAGAGTATGGAGCAACAGATACAACAAATCCAAGAGATGCATCAAGAAGATATGGAGTTTGATATTTCATCCTCTATAGTTGACAGGAGGAACCATGAGGTTTAATAGACACATAGGGATACTTAGGAGTTTGTGGGAACTCCTAGGATGAGTAGTAGACAGCAGAAACAACCAGCCAGGTATAATGACTATGGCATTGGTTATTCAGTTGGTAGATAACGAGCCTTCCAACTATCAGGAGACTATACAGTAACAGGTGTGGCAAGATGTGATGGTTGAGGAATATACCTCAATAGTGCAAAACGATGTGTGGGAGGTTGTACCTAGACCGACAGATAGGGCAGTGGTTGGATCACATTGGATCTATAAGATTAAGCACAGTGCAGATGGTAGCATCAAGAAATACAAGACAAGGTTCATGGCCAAGGGGTTCTCTCAGAAGGAGGGAATAGACTATGAGAAGACATTCACTCCAGTGGCCAGGTATACTTCTATACGAGCCGTAATCTCACTTGCAGCACATATGGGATGGCAGATCCATCAAATGGATGTCAAGATGGCATTTCTTAATGGTGAATTGGTAGAGGAGGTATACATAGAGCAACCAGAGAGCTTTGTAACGCACAGCAGTGAAACCCACGTGTGCAAATTGAAGAGAGCTTTGTATGGACTCAAGTAGGCTCCCAGGGCATGGTATGAGCACATTGATAGATACTGCATTGAAATCTTGAAGAGGTTTGAGATGTAGGATTACAGAGCCATGTCTACACCTATGATCACGAATTGGAAGAAGGTAGACTCATCCAAGGAAAAGGATGTAGACCCCACCTTATACAGGAAGTTGATTGGATCTCTCATGTATTTGGTCAACACTAAGCCATATATATCCTTTGCAGTAAACTCTCTTAGTCAATTTATGGTTGAGCCGAAGAGAGTGCATTGGACAGCGGTAAAGCATGTGTTGCAGTATTTGTGTGGTAAAATTAAGTATGGGATCAGATATGCTTGAGGTGATGGTATCAGATTGATAGGCGATACTGATGCAGATTGGGCAAGTAGTACAGTGGATAGGAAAAGCACTTCAGGGTGCTGCTTTAGTTTGGGATCAGGACTTGTCTCCTGGTACAGCAGGAAGCAAAACTTTGTGGCTCTAAGTTCTACAGAAGCAGAATACATATCAGCTAGCATGGCAACATGTGAGGCTATATGGCTTTAGAAGTTGTTGGTAGCCTTGTTTGGTCAGAGGGTTGAGACTATGGTGATACACTGTGACAATCAAAGTTGAATCAGATTATTTGAGAATCCAGTGTTTCATGATAGGTCTAAGCATATAGACATTAGGTATCATTTCATCAAGGATTGTGTACAGTGGAGGATTGTTCAACTATAGTATATACCTACAGATCAGCAGGTAGCAGACATTTTGACAAAGGCATTAGGGAAGACGAAATTCATCTTCTTCAGAGATAAGTTGGGTGTTATGCAGAACACCTTCCTCGCTAAGAGGGAGTGTTAATTTTAAAGTAGCTCAGACAGGTGTTCTAGTCTCAGGTGGTGATTACAAGGCTAGAAACACAACTGGAATTTAATTATCTCCATACCTAGAAAATTGATTTCTCTAGAGACTTCTAGACATTAGGGTTTGTTAGAGTCTAATTAATCTTAGCCATTGATTGAGATTAAATCATGGCCATTGGTTTTCAATGAGAAAATTATAAAAGAGGATCAATGGGCATTTGGAGAGCATAGATCTGAAAAATATTTAAAGTGATAGCAAATGAATAAATTTGCAATAATAGAAAATAGATTTGCAGTGAGAGCAAGGGCGCAGTGATAGTGTTGGAGACAGCAACAGTGGAATTTTTGAAGGAGAAATTGGGAGAAGAATTTTCGGAGGAGAATATTGCCAGAGCTCTGCCAGTAAGAGGCAAGCAGTTTATGTATCTCTTGATTTGTTGAAAATTAATAAAATTCCTCATCTCCAGTACTGGTTTTCCCTTCGAGGTTTCTCCAGGGACAATTTGTCCAAAATATTGTGTTCATTATTTTACATATTTTATTTTTCTATCTCCGTGATTATTTGTGAAGTTTCAGCTGTATTATTTTTCAATATTTGCTCTGAATTAATTTTTGGAGGTCAAATAATCTATATAAGATAGGAGATTAATCATCAATAGCTACAATAGAATTTTCACAGAATTGTCGATAGAAATACGAGATTTGAATGACAATTTTTATATTTGCGTTTACTTTCTAGTAAAGTTGTGCCCCTAACATGTAATTTGGATTTGTTTCAGGAGGAGCCGACATGGCTTTGTGATAGCCCTCGCAAGGTGAATTCGATAGCTGTATGAGGCACATTGGGATGGGAACTCCCGTAGAAGATCCAGTCCTTGCAAATCCTCCTGCACTGTTTTTTATTGTTTGATTCTAGAATATATTTTAATAATACATTCTCATTTTACACTTGATTGTGTAGTCTGTAAAAGAATTTGTAATGCATATATTCAAACTAAGATTACCCTATGCAGTGCCTATGGTTATGGCAGAAATCTACATTAAATGTAGAATCCAAGTTTTAAATTTTTAGTATTCAATGCAAATATTACAACACTGTCAACTCTAACTTAAACCCAAAAATTAACAAATTTCAAGATTATTATAAAGTTATTATATTATCAACATTGTTGCTAAAACTAAGCAAACACAACAAATTAAAACACAACTATTTATGAACATTGTGGCAGAAACTTCGCTACTTTGCAGCTCTTGTTATTAGATTTGTTTTATTTTTGTGTTATATAGTACTTATAATTTAATTGATATTATATTATATCAATATTGTAAGTTTGTGATATTGTATTATATATCCACATATACATTTTTGTTGTGTAATTGATTATTTTTGTGTTTGTTGTTTTCTTTTTCTTTTGTAGGGGGCACTCCTCATATATATATATATGCTTTGGTACATGTCTAGACTTAATACTTATATTAATACATATTAGTATAGGTGTGTGTATTTTTAGATTTGTTTTGTTTTATGTGTTGTATATGTATGTACTTATAATAATATAATTGATATTGTATTATATATCATTTGATTTATTTTTGTTGTTATATCTAGGTTTATATGTGTGAGGGCATTTTTTGTCTATGCCTAATTAAAATTTTTGTTCTTATTTCATGGGGTTCTCCCTTTTATAGGTTTGGTTTTACCTAATGCAATAGATAGGGGTCTTATCTTTTTGTTGAAGCCAATCAAAATATATATTGCCCACCCTGGCTGCTAGTATAGTTGTTGTCTGTCGCTCACTATACTACCTTTTGGTATGTATCGCCCCCTTCCCCCAGAACTCTAGATTCCAAAGATCCACCAGATAAGAAACTCCATTCTACACTGCTGCTGAGTCGTCGGACTCCTCCCCCAATTCTGGTTGTGGATTGCATCAGGGAAATTCTGCTTGAGCTAGGCAGATAGATAGACTCCTTTCACGCTGCTAAGAAAGAGCAGGGAACAAAATTATTAGACCCATATATAGTAGTAGGGTAGCACTCCAGGTACTTAAAGTCCACCCACTACCAACCAACATACATCATCTGGCTGGGTCTTGCTAGTATCAACAACTGGATCGATCCCATGGAAACGGGAACAGCAACTCGCTATGGCTCTTGGTCTAAATAATGTCTGCCCCTATTCATCCATATCCATACACGGTTGAACGTAACAAGATGGGAACACAGTCCTAGACTGAAGTGAATAGATCAGATCGAGAGGTCATTCTATCCCTTGTCCCCAATGGGAAGAAGATGGGTAATCCATTTACAATGTTACTCTGATTTGACCCAGCTGGCAAGCAATCCCAATCTGCTTTCGGCAAAGGAAGGAGATAGCACTTTGTTTGCTTCTCCACCAAGCACGGGAGTCTGGGGATCGCTGTAGGTTGGTGGCCACTCGGGGAAACTCTAATTCGATCTGCTGGTTGGGAGGCACCTACCTCATCCTAATCGCAAGGAGAGGTTCACCATGATCTTTCTAGGTAAGGAACGGAGACAGTGCCTGGGCGAGGCATTCATGCGCTCAACCTCTCCGCTGTGAGATTGAGGCCTATCTACAATACGAGAGATCGAGGGCTTCCTCGACTTCCTAAAGTCAATCAAGTTCCCTGACCGGCTGAGTACCCCTAGAGCCCTCTCCCTATTTCCCTATCTATAGCTATTATAGAGAGGTGGGGGGTGCCCCCTACTATGGATAGGGTTGATAGTTGCCCTCACTGACCCCCCTACTATGGATAGGCTGCCTCCACCTCTACCTCTAAAGAAGTAGGGTAGGGGTAGGGGGTGGGGGGTCGAGTGATGAGAATTGGATTGTTCCATCGAGAATTGGCTCCATACGCCCAACTCTTCGTGCCTTCCTATCTCCATACTTTTGCAGCTCTTCATCTTACCGGATTTGCAAAAGACTCATGTGATAGACTCTCATCATTAGAGAAGTTGATCCAGAATCCATATTCCACTTCATTTCGCATCCTATGTAGAGTAGATCGTTCAGGACTTGGGGCATGAACCAATTTTTTACCCATCGACCGTAGTATCATAGGCGACCAAATGGCCGTCCCCTAGTTACTAGACCAACCTGCTATGATAATTCCATAAACACCTATGTCCAGATCTGATGATACCATACCATAATCAAAATGTACAACGGCTCGAGCAACCGAACTGGGTATAGATGTCACCACTGGAGCCAATCTAGAGAGAGATAAATTGGCACTACTTCGTGGAATAGGTTCTTCTCTAGCTAATTTTAAACCATCTGCTAGAGGTTTTAAGAATTTGAATGATCCAACTACATTGGGACCCTTTTGACGTTGCATGAAAGCAATTACTTTATGTTTGGTTGACACTGAGAAGGCTACTCCTGGTGGAAGTGGTATGATCATTCCAGGTATTTCTGCTAGAATAGCAATGTACGTTTCTGATTTCCTAATCACTAAGGGGTGATCATGCATGAAATGATGTCGAGCCAAACAATGGGACCTATTCCTGAGGGGAAAGGTGATTTCTAAAAGTCAACCCGCCCCTCACCGCTATAGATGCAGGTGGGCTATAGTGGGCTTAGCCAAATTATTTCAGCTCTTTGAGGCCGGGCCGACCACTATGGATAGGGCATCGATCCCTCTCCTTCCTCCCACCCACGTTAAGAGAGAGGTTGGTGATTTGAGTGCCCCCATGGATCCAAATGTCGGCCCCATGCTTTTGAACCAGCATGGGGAAAGCCCCAACTAAACTATAATTGGGTGGGTGGGAGGAGGAGAGGTATAAGGCTTAATCGACCCCTACAAGCACTATATATCATGGGTTGGGACCGGTCATTTTTATTGCTGGCCGAGGAAGGTGCCCCCCTGATGAAAAATGGGGTGGGTGGGAGGGCTGCCGAGAAACCATTATAGCAAGGGAGGTTAAGTCCAAGGCACCATAGGGGGGAGATATAGGGTGGGAGGCTATGCGGGTCGGTGGGAAACGGCCCCTATGGGAATATATATTATTATGGGAGGATGCCTATGCAGGTGGGTGGGAAACAATAGTTGGGTGGGAGGCCCAGGGGGGCCCTTACTTCCCACCCACCCGGGTGGCTGGTTAAATTGTTGGCGAACCCCATAATCTTTACTTCATTCAGAAGAGTGTCTCACCTCGACCGAAAAGATGCCTCCCACCCCCTCCCTATAGCCTATGCCCCCCACCCATCCCCTGTCACTCGAAGGGTGGGGGGCTCGAGGGTTTCCCGACAAACCCTCGGCATAGGGGTGGATGGGAGGAGATAGTTGGGGGGTAGATTAATATAAGGTGGGTGGTTAAGTTGTTGCCAAACCCATGGGAGGTTCTGATGATTCTATATGTAACATGCCAACTACCCCCCACCCATCCCCACACACGGCGTATAACTGATTGGGTTTACCAAGTTTATCGAGCATCAGAGTCAGATTGAGAGCCCCGGTCCTCTTCGGTCTAGGTATAGATCTATAAAGGGCCTGTAGGGGCAGAGGTAGTAGTGTGGATCAAGATCCATATCCCTTTCATATTGATATCAAGTAGGAGATTCACCAAGGTTTACCTTAACCTTTTGTTCTCAGTCCATTTCCTCCATCGCTACTGGATGCGTACCAGTTCGGGGAGCCAAGTTGTGTTCATTTGTGTTCCTGCACTGGATGGGGGGTGTTTGGCGATGTGTAGACGTTGTCTGCTAATCGCCCTCGCGATTCCTTCCTTATGCTTAATTCTGATCCGACCCCATCTACCCCTCCCCCTGCTCCTTCCCCCTCCCTACAACCTATTTATACCATAATAATAGCCCCCCCTTTAAGTTTTAGGGTCGGGGCCCCCAACCCGATCTATAATGGTTTCTTGGGGACCCCCCCACCATACACAGTTGGGGTTAGGTGGGAGGCCCCTAAATGCCCCCCACCCTGGGCTATAATTGTTCTTAGAGGTGGGTGGGAGATATAGTTCCAGAAAAAAAAATGAGCCCCCCACCTAGCCCGGGCGAATAGTAGGGGCCCCCCACTCGGCCCCTTTGGTAGGGGGATATATAGGGTGGGAGGAATAATATAAAAGGAGGCCTTGGGTTGGTTGGGAGATTCAAGTTTGAGGGGCCTACCTTGAGCTAGTTGGTGTTAACTACTTCCTTTAGGTCTAGCTCGGGAGCAGAAGCAGAAGCAACGGAGCCCCTGGACCCACCATTGATTGAAGTATACCCTAACCACTTGCGTGTCTCGCGGTAGCTAGATCCTATGCTCTAACTATTGGGGTGATTGTTCAAGCTGCACAGGGGGGCCCCATGAGAGGATTTACCCTTCAGCCAGTCGATAGGGAATACCCCGCCCCATAGCATTTGTGTTCTCCGTTCGACGACCCCGAGACCTGACGAGTCCGCCACTTGAGCGCACCAAAGACAAAGGTGGTCGGTTGACCCCGTAGCAATTTCAGGTGCGTTGTGGCCTATTTACCACCTAGATAAACCCCTATCCAATCAAGATACCCGGCCAGTTTGGTTGAAGTTCCAGTACAAAGTTCTATCCAAATACACCACATACATGGGAGAGAAGCCCGTAGCATACCTTCTTTGCTCAGTCTGTATCCAGGTGACCCGAGGATGGAGGGGCCTCGAACCAGTAGTTGTTTCCCTAGTCTGTATAGCAGTGTTTCATCCCCCTGTTCCAGCCCCACATCTAGTAGTGGAGTGGGGAGCATCAAAAGTGATTTATCTAGTTAAAGAACTAGTTTCCATTCAGAAGCAGGACCCGGGAGCATATCTAGATGCAGGGACAGGGCATAGGCACGGATAGAGGTAGTAGGAATAGATAAAGGTGGCCTTCATTTTTGCATAGTTTCATATCCAATTCTGGAGCTGAAGGAAGCAATAGCAGGGGCACTCCCATGAGGGGTATGGACAATGGCCGAAGCAGCAGTAGTTTTTGGGTAGCGATCTGAGGCGGCAAAGGCATAAGCTATAGTGATGGAGGGGGCAGATATATTGAATCAGGATAGGAACCCAGAAGTTGACCTCATTTACTCAGCAGTGGAGGTGGAGGCAGGAGCAATGGGAAATGGCAGGGGGAATAGTAGCACAACCAATAGCTGCGGGGGTAGAGGCTCCTCAAGCAACGGAGCCATATGAAACAGTGACTAAGGCTATGGGAGCGGGGGTCATAGTGGGATAACGGATGGCATCAAGAGTAAAGGCCAAAGCATCAGAGGTGGAGGGAGAAGCATAGATAGTGGTTGGAGATTGAGTCATGGGTCTACCCAAACGAGTTCCAGTTCCCACTACGAAGATAGCGAAGGAATTATATAAAAGAGGGGGTCGACCGACCTTGTTTCTCTAAATTATTCAGTTAACCTAGTGCCAGTTATAGATCGGGACTCAGTATATCGAGATCTAACTATTAGCTAGAGATCAAGTTGACCTAGTTGACCAATTGACCGAGTTTATTTTATGTGAGCAGTTGATCCAGGATGAGTAGTTCCACCATCATGGGCAAGGGGAGCATCAGTAGCATCATATCTAGTCAGAGATGGAGATTCAGCAATATATAGAAAGGGCTTCTTCTATATTTTATTCTGATTCGGTTGATCCAGTCCAGAAGTTGATGGAGCTGTTGATGGTTGAACAGTCAAAGATATGCCAAGGGAACACACCTACTTATGCCATAGAGACAATCCACCCACTCTGGGAACCCTTGGAAGAGAGGTCTGGGGAACCATGTGGGCGGGCTAGGTAGGGATGGGATGCTGCATTGATGGAGGGATTCATGCTGGGGGAGCGCAGTAGCGATGTGATGGCAGGCGAAACACATTGGGATGATCCAAGCTAGGCAAAGGCAAGCTCCTAAACACCACAACCCCCAACCGCACTCCTTGTGATTGTAAGTTACAAGTATTGGATTTCGTACACTGGAGTTACAGAGGAAGGTTGTAGAAGATAAGGATTTTAGATCTCTGAAGAAAAGCATTACCTGGACAAGCGTGTGAAAAATCTATTGCAGCTACTGATTATTAATTTCCTATCTTATAAGATTAATTGGCTGCTGACAAATTAAATAGTTTACAGCAAATATTAAATAATAACACAGCTGCAACTTCATGGAAAAATCACGGAGATAGAAAAATAAAATGAACACAATGTTTTGGACAAATTGTCCCTGGAAAAACCCCGAAGGGAAAACCAGTCAGCAGATATGAATTTTATTCAACTACAGGAAATCAAGAGATACAAAATTGCTTGCCTCTTACTGGCAGAGCTCTGGAAATTTCTTTCCTGTAAATTCCCTTCCCTCAATTGTTCCTGCTGAAATTGCTCCGGCAATATTTTCCTTCTCCGGCAATTCCACTGCTCTCCAACGCTATCACTGCGCCCTTTGCTTTCACTGCAAATCAATTTGCTAACACCACAAATTTATTTATTTGCTATCGCTGCAAATACTTCTCGGATCTGTATTTTCCAAATGCCTATTGATCCTCTTTTATAATCCCCTCATTGGAAACCAATGGCCATGATTTAATTTTAATCAATGGCTAGGATTAATTAGACTCTAAACCCTAATATCTAGAAGTCTCTCGAGAAATCAATTATCTAGGTATGGAGATAATTATTCCAGCTGTGTTTCCAGCCTCGTAATCTCCACTCGAGACTAGAACACCTCTCCAAGCTACACAAAAATTAACACTCCCTCTTAGCGAGGAAGGTGTTCTGCATAACACCCAACTTACCTCTGAAGAAGATGAATTTTGCCTTCCCCAATGCCTTTGTCAAAATGTCTGCTACCTGCTGATCTATAGGTATATACTATAGCTAAACAACCCTCAGCTGTACACAATCCCTGATGAAATGATATCTGATGTCTATATGTTTAGACCTATCATGAAACACTAGATTCTCAGATAATCTGATGCAACTCTGATTATCACAGTGTATCACTGTAGTCTCAACCCTCTGACCAAACAAGGCTACTAGCAACTTCCGAAGCCATATAGCCTCACACGTTGCCATGCTAGCTGCTATGTATTCTGCTTCTGCAGAACTTAGAGCCACAGACTTTTGCTTCCTGCTGTACCAGGAGACAACTCCTGATCCCAAACTAAAGCAGCACCCTGAAGTGCTTTTCCTGTCCACCACACTACCTGCCCAATCTGCATCAGTATAGCCTATCAACTTGATACCATCACCTCGAGCATATCTGATCCCATACTCGATTGTACCACGCAAATACCGCAACACATGCTTTGCCGCTATCCAATGCACTCTCTTCGGCTCAACCATGAACTGACTAAGAGAGTTTACTGCAAAGGATATATCTGGCCTAGTGTTGACCAAATACATGAGAGATCCAATCAACATCCTGTATAAGGTGGGGTCTACATCCTTTTCCTTGGATGTGTCTACCTTCTTCCAATTCGTGATCATAGGTGTAGACATGGCTCTGCAATCTTGCATCTCAAACCTCTTCAAGATTTCAATGCAGTATTTCCCTTGTCCAAGGAAAATCTCTCCATCTGTCTGCCACACTTCCATGCCTAGAAAGTAGTGCATAAGCCCCAAATCCTTCATCTCGAACTCTGCTGCAAGGTCCCTCTTGCATTCCTCTATAAGCCCCAGTGAACCTGTTAAAAACAAGTCGTCCACATATAGAACAAGAATGAGAATTTCACCCCCAACCACCAAGTAGTAGAGGTTAGCATCCGCCTCACTCTTCACAAAGCCTATTCCCTGCAAGTATCTATCAATGCGCTCATACCATGCCCTGGGAGCCTTCTTGAGTCCATACAAAGCTTTCTTCAATCTGCACACGTGGGTTTCGCTGCTGTGTGCTACAAAGCCCTCTGGTTGTTCTATGTATACCTCTTCTAATAATTCACCATTAAGAAATGCCATCTTGACATCCATTTGATGGATCTGCCATCCCATATGCGCTGCAAGTGAGATTACGGCTCGTATAGAAGTATACCTGGCCACTGGAGCGAATGTCTCCTCATAGTCTATTCCCTCCTTTTGAGAGAACCCCTTGGCCACGAACCTTGCCTTGTATTTTTCGATGCTACCATCTGCACCATGCTTAATCTTATAGATCCAACGTGATCCAACCACTACCCTATCTGTCGGTCTAGGCACAACCTCCCACACATCATTCTGCATTATTGATGTATATTCCTCAACCATCGCATCTTGCCACACATGTTGTTGTGCAGCCTCTTGATAGCTAGAAGGCTCACTATCTACCAACTGACTAACCAATGCCACATAGTCATTATACCTAGCTAGTTGTTTCCGCTATCTATTACTCGTCCTAGGAGCTCCCACAAACTCCTGAGTATCCTTATGTGTCTGTTGAACCTCACGGTTCCTCCTGTCAACTATAGAGGATGAAATATCAAACTCCATATCTTCTTGATGCATCTCTTGGATTTGTTGTATCTGTTGCTCCATACTCTGCGAACTCTCAGCACCTGAGCCTGTGCTTGTACTAGTAACTGTACTCGTGCTTCGCTGCCCTTGTTCTGGTTGAACAATCCTTGGAGCTTCTGTTGGCTGCTCATTCTGATCATCTGCTGGCAAATCTCTGGACCTCCTATATGCCTTGTCCTCCATGAATTTGACATCACGCCTGACTATAATCCTCTTGGTCCCTGGAATAAATATCTGATATGCCTTTGAGGTCTCGCTGTACCCCACAAAGTACCCTCTCTCTGCAGTCTGATCTAACTTGGAACGTGTAGCCCCTGGAATGTGACAAAATGCCAAACTCCCAAATATCCTGAAGTGACTAACATCTGGCTTCTTCCTTGAGAATGCTTCCTCTGGTGTCATCTTGCCCAATACCTTATGTGGAACCCTGTTCTGTATGTATACTGCTGTACTGCATGCCTCTGCCCATAAGTATCGTGGCATATCTTGGTCATACAACATAGCCCTTGCTGCCTCTGATATAGAACGATTCTTCCTCTCAGCAACCCCATTCTGCTGCGGGTTGTAAGGAACGGTCCACTCTCTCTTGATTCCTTCCCTGGTACAGAACTCCTGGAACTCTTTCCCTTTGTACTCGCCTCCATTGTCTGACCGAAGAACCTTTACCTTCCTGCCTGTTGAATTCTCCACGAGAGCTTTGAACTCTTGGAAGTGACTGAAGACCTCATCCTTGGTCTTCAAGAAGTATATCCAGGTCTTCCTGGAGAAATCATCAATAAAAGTAACAAAGTACTCATATCCTCTGAGAGACTTCGTTGACATTGGTCCACATATATCTGAATGTACTAGATCAAGAACCCCCTTGGATCTGGTGTCACTCCTTGGAAAAGCTGCTTTCACAAACTTCCCCAATACACATCCCTTACATACATCATCATGCTCTGTGCTCACGTTTGGAACACCTGTCACTGTCTCACGAAGCAATTTAAGTGCTCCATGATGTATATGGCCCATCCTTCTATGCCATAACTCTCCTTGATCTCTAGGATTACTGCTGCTCACTAGTGCCTTAGGAGTATCAAACTGCAACCTATAAAGTTGGCCGCTCCTAACTCCAATAGCTATGGGTGATTTCCAAACCTTATGCTTGATTAAAACATGCGCCCCTCTAAAGAGTACATTGTAGCCTTTATCCTGAAGGACAGATACGGAAATTAGATTCATGCCCAAGCCTGGCACATACAACACATCATGAATGGAAATAGGCTTGCCATTCTCCCTCTGAAATAGAACAGTCCCTCTCCCAACTGGATTGCACTTGGACTTGTTCCCCATCTGAATCTGGAATCTGATGTCCTCCTCCTTGTATCTGGAGAAGTACTCCCTAACTCCTGTCATATGAAATGACACCCCACTGTCTATATACCAAACACCCTGTGAGGTTGAGCTAGTCAGGCAAGCTATGAGTGCAAACTCATCCTCCATTCTACTAGAAAGCTCATCTACACTTGCTGAAGCTGCCGTCTGCTTCTTGCCCTTCTTTTCATTTTTCTTCCTTTGTGGGCAATCGCTGACATAGTGGCCGAACTCGTGACAGCCATAGCATTTGATCTTAGATAAGTCCTTCTTCTTCTCACTTTTTGAATTTGATCCTTTGCCAGACCCCTTCTTCGCTTTCCCTTTTCCTGCTAGGGCAACGTTTTCCTATTCCACCTCACTTTTCTGACTATTACTGCTGGTTCCATTGACAAGACTTAGTCTAAGCTCCTCCTGAGTGAAGTCACTCCATAGTCGATCCCAACTCGGTAAGGTGTCTCGTCCATTAATAACTTGAACAAAGACATCCCACTGCTTAGTAAACCCATTCAGGGCTATTCGTACTAGCTCATCATCCTTTGGTTTGTCTCCAACAGCTGCCAATTCATCCTTGACAAGTCTAAGTCTGGTGAGGTAACTTGTGACGTCTTCTCCCTTATTCATCTGGGTATTCCTTAACTTTTCTCTGAGAATCAGCTTTCGGTTAAGGGTAGCATTCTGGTATAGATTCATAATGGCATCCCACATCGTCTTTGCTGTATCTAACTCTGCAATATGCGGAACAATATGATCCTTAACACCGTCAAGAATCAGTCTCCTTGCCTTGGCATCTTCCTTCTTATATGCTACGAGCTGTGTTGCGTCTGTAGGTACAGGTACAACAGTGGTCACATAATCCTTGATACCATTCTCTTCCAGCAATAAAGAAATTTTGGCTTTCCAGACACCAAAATTTGAGGCTCCATCCAATCTAACCTGATCTCTTAAACCTGCTGAGGCCATCTCAAAAGAAAATAATAATTTGAAGAGGTCAAACTGGGTTTTATAAACCCTAGATTATTTTTCCTTTCTCCCTGTGCCTGTTCTACACTCAGATCTGCTCTGATACCATGTGAAAAATCTATTGCAGCTACTGATTATTAATTTCCTATCTTATAAGATTAATTGGCTGCCGAAAAATTAAATAGTTTACAGCAAATATTAAATAATAACACAGCTGCAACTTCACGGAAAAATCACGGAGATAGAAAAATAAAATGAACACAATGTTTTGGACAAATTGTCCCTAGAAAAACCCCGAAGGGAAAACCAGTCAGCAGATATGAATTTATTCAACTACAGGAAATCAAGAGATACAAAATTGCTTGCCTCTTACTGGCAGAGCTCTGGAAATTTCTTTCCTGTAAATTCCCTTCCCTCAATTGTTCCTGCTGAAATTGCTCCGGCAATATTTTCCTTCTCTGGCAATTCCACTGCTCTCCAACGCTATCACTGCGCCCTTTGCTTTCACTGCAAATAAATTTGCTAACACCGCAAATTTATTTATTTGCTATCGCTGCAAATACTTCTCGGATCTGTATTTTCCAAATGCCTATTGATCCTCTTTTATAATCCCCTCATTGGAAACCAATGGCCATGATTTAATTTTAATCAATGGCTAGGATTAATTAGACTCTAAACCCTAATATCTAGAAGTCTCTCGAGAAATCAATTATCTAGGTATGGAGATAATTATTCCAGCTGTGTTTCCAGCCTCGTAATCTCCACCCGAGACTAGAACACCTGTCCAAGCTACACAAAAATTAACAAAGCGTTCTAGTGCTAGTGTCCTCTAAGGTTACAGACATAGAAATCATTGTGACAATGACAATCAGCATCTGAAGAAGTCCCAACATCCTGAAAATACCCTACCTTGGACAAGGGCACTAGTGCCAGTGTCCTCCGCATCTTCTGTGATAGAAACGGACAGACAATGATCATAAGTGTTGAGAGAAGTCCTGAATTCCCTGAAGAAAACACCACATTGGACTAGGGCATGAGTGTCAGTGTCCCTAAATATTTCGTATCATTAACTTCAAAAAATGGTGAGTAACTAATCCTTGTCTACTGTCTTGGTTTGCGATCATTTGTCGTAATTTATCCATTTGCTTCTGATTTTGCATAATTAGGGTTTTGAGCATATTTGGGCATTGAAGTAATACATTAATTGATATTTTTTGAGTTTCCATGATGTTACGAGTGACACCCAACCTGTAGGTGAATCCTCTTGCAAAAGGTATGATTCAACTCGGTTGAAATGTCCTTGAATGTTTGTAGTAAAAGGAGGATTTAACCCACACATCAATTGAAATTGAAACCCCCTCCTTTTTACTCCTAAACAAACCCTTTGCTAGATTCTATGGAAATTTTTCTTGGATCCAGCAACTTACTATGAAACCCTTCCTTTTAGATCTCAGCTCTATCCTAATTATGGGCATCTGCAAAGGAAATGCCCTTGCTTCACTAAGGCATCAGCTGCAACTAATGCTTCTTCCAACTCTAGTCCTAAGAATGATAAAGGGAAGGCTCCTTTTGTTGTTGGGGTTGCAGACAAGGAGGGATTTACTCTAGTTAAGCCACGTAATAGGGGAAGAGGTCTTAAGAGAACCCTCAAGGATAGAGAAATTAATGGGGTCTTTAATCAGTTTGATGCTTTGGAGGACTTAGTTCATGAGGAGGGAATTCTAGTGGAGATACCTTTTGGGGTTGGGTCTTTGGGGGTAGCCTTGTCGGAGGAAAAAGAAAATGATACTGTAAATTTTCCTCTGGTGGGTGTGCAGGATGGTCAATTGGCTATGGAGTTATCCTCCTGGTTACCGATTGTTTTAGAATCAAATGAGGCTTTAGTTATGAAAGATGTGGGTGCTCTAGCTGATCCAACTCCTTCACAGGTGAAGGAGGCTTTGGATGTAAGTGTTACATTGTAAAATGTCCCCCTAGGACTTTTACCTCCTAAGTTTAGTTCCCAGGTCCTTTAGATTTAATCATGCATGTTCATTTTAACTCCCGATGCAAAATCCCTGGAAACCCATGTCAAATGGGGCTAAGGGGACATTGTTGAACTTGATTTTGCTTGAAAATGGGGCCTAGGGCTTGGGCACTCATGGCCTAGCCCTGCTTTATTTGGTTGGGACCTAAATTTTAAATGTCGGTTATGTGATCGTTAAAAGGTTTCGTTGCCGACATCGTAAGTTTGAATTATGAAATCTGTAGCGAGAATGCATATATAAGCATGTTTAGGGTTTCATTTGCAAACTAGAAGCTGATTATGAACTTTTGGTGAACTTATGATTTTAGAGAATTCAAATCATTCATTGTTGCAGAGCATACTTGTCTTGTTATTGTGTTTGTTATGCGGATTTGGCTTCATCTTCTCATGTGTTGAAGGATTTTCATCTACATGCGAGCTACACCTCCGAGGTTATATCTATTTGTGTTAAATCAATCATTTATTAATTTGTTTTTTCATCTATCTCGTAGGGATACGCAATCTTTATGCCATTCTGGGGCTTGACTGAGGCAAGCTCCTAAACACCACAACCCCCAACCCCATTCCTTATGATTGCAGCTAACAAGTGTCATATTTTTTGGAGTGGAGTTGCAAGAGGCTGTGACAGAGTGTGGAGATTCTGTATCAGAAGGAAAAAGCAATGCCTGTGCTTAGGCACCTGCCCTGAAGCCCTCCAAATTTGCAGACCTAAAAACCTCTACGACAGTGGTGAAGAGTAGCGAACATTTTCTAGAAATCATTGAAGAAGTCGCCACCTTGGGCTTGGGCACCTACTCTTTAGACCCCGACTTTTCCAAATCTTGAATATCAAAACCTAATATGTATCTACTCTGAATATTACATCTCTATGTGCGAGCATTTGTTGGGATTCATCCGTTTATTTATGATTTTACATAATTAGGGTTTTAAGCATAATCGAGCATTAAATTAATACATTAATCAACAATTTCTTAATTTCCCTATCATTACAAGTGACAACCAACCTGTAGGTGAATCCTCTTGCAAAATTTGTGATTCAACTTAGTTAAATGTCCTTGAATGTTAGTGGTGAAAGGAGGATATAATCAAACAATCAATCAATCCCATCTTCCCTCTTTTCTTACTAAACATTTTGGTGAACCTGTGTTTTCTGAGCATTGCATCTTGTTGACTATTATACATTAGACTTGCATTCATACATATTGTTTTACATCATTTTACATCTATAGATCTTGAAAATTTTTGAAAAAAATTTCATTCTAAGGCTCGCATTAGGTCATAATTTGCATTAATTTCATTACATTTCATCAAATCTCTAATTTTTACATCAAATATGATATAAATTACATAAATTCATAATACTACAATCTTTGCATTGCATTTTCATGTTAAAATTGCCAGGGTTTGATTGAAATTTTGTATTTTTCTCATAACCTAGTGATTTCAAAAACTAGGGTTTGTACCTAAAATCTTGTTTCAAATTTTACTACTCATATTAGGCACTCATTCAAATCTAATTTTGTTTGTAGTGTTGCATTCTTGTGTGTTTTTGCATTCATATCTCAAAAATTTGCACTTACATTTAGCTAATTTCAACAAAAACTAGCATTTTCACTCAATCATCCTTAAAATTACACTTGCATTGAGCATTGTAGGACTTTAAAATCATTTTCAGATCTGAGCTGAGTTTTTTTGCATAAGCCTCCTCTTAATAATAGTGTAGGAAATTGTTCTTCTACCTTATCTTCCTTATAGGATTTATGGGTCTAATAAATTCAATTTCCCATTTGTGAAAAGGTGTTTGTACTAATATAGGAAATGGTGGCATATCATCTAATGTGGTGGGACTTCCTATCCTCTAAGACACATCACCCATCCTCACATATTAACTTGTCATCCTTGAACAATGTGGGCCACCATAATCCTGCCAACATCCCTTTATTGTTGTTCGCTCATTGGAGTTAGGCCCTTCTAATATCCCCTCACGGGCATATCTTAAGATGTTTTCCCATTCATGTTGAAGCACTACTCTCCTTATAATATCACCTCTTCCTATAATATGTAATTCTCCTTCAATTAAGATGTATGATAGTGACCACTCCAATAGTTTATTCCTTTCATTTTTGGAGATGATCTCTAGGAATTGGCCTATGGATAGTAACTGTGCTACTTCAGTGAGCTCCTCTTACTACATTTACTCTAAATAAATTTAAGCTACTCAATTCATCATCAAACTCCTAAAAGAGTAACACCATCTACAAATTTTACCTATATCACTAGCGTATTCATCAAGTATTTTAATTGCTTGTGGTTGGTAAAGAAATTTTTTAGTGCATAAACCTTTGTTAGAGCCTTTGTTGTTGCATAATTCATTAAGAAACACTAGAGTTGGAGCCTTTATTATCTAATTTTTAAGTGTATCAAATTCCTCCTAGAGTTGTTCTATCCATTGAAATGTTTTATAGTTTTCTGACTATTCAAGAGGTGGTAGATTCAAAATTATTTCTACCTTCAATGGGTCTACCATCAAGCCTTGCCTACATATAATGTGACCATGAAATGTTCCAAATGGTATCAGAAATAAACATTTCTTAATATTGGATGAGATTTAAAAGCTTTTCTATCTTTCTAGCATCGTGTGGAGTACTTGTACGTGATCTTTAATCAGCCTGTACTAAATACTACAAGTGCATTTTTCAAGCCAAATGGCATCACCTTGTACATAAAAGACCTCCATTTGGTTACAAATGTTGTTTTAGGTTGATCTTCTTCTTGAAGCCATTGGTGAATGATTAGACTCCCTACTAGCTATAAAACTAAGACTTCCTCTGTGAACAAACTACGGAAGGGATCATGGATGCAAGCCTTATTTAAATCCCTAAAGTCAATGCAAATCCTCATCTCACTTTTTTCTTATATTGCACAACCATAGGGCCAATCCATTAGCATCTCCTATCGACTTGATTATATCAGTTGCCAACATATCATCCAAGTTTACTTTGACTCTTGTCTTCATGTTAGGGTTTAATATATATGTTCTTTTCCTCTTTGGTTTTGTACCTTCTTTTAATTGAATTTTCATCATTCTAGATCCCTCCTTAATGCCTCTACGATTAGTAAATGCGTGGGGAAATATTTCTTCATATTTCTATCAATATTTCCAAAATTTGCATGACTTGTCTCTCTTCAATTGCTACCTTGAGTATTTTCACATACTGAAGGAAAAACAAGATTGCATTCACAGAGGCTTGAAGGATAGCAAAGGTACTTAAGGTTAAACTTTCTCTTGATGCCAAGGTTGATGATTCTATTTATTATGAGGATGTTTGATGCAGAAGATTTAGTTGAAATCTCTCCTCTTGCTAAGTTTGATAAATGTAATAAGTGCAAATGTGATCATGGGGATTCAATAGGCCCTGTGTAATTTTCCCTACCACCTTGTTGTTTTCAATATTGGATGATGCTCTTGTGATTTCTATGATGGTAGGGTCATCATCCAATGGTGGAAAATCCACCAGTAGTGTGATATGTTGTCCAAGGGATCTCTTGAGGTGAGACACGTGGGCAAAATTATGAATCCTACTGTATTCCGGTAATTCCAGTTCTCAGATGCAACTTCACCAACTCTCCTCAAGATCTTGTAAGGGAAATCAAAGCGTTGTTTGAGAGTTTAAATTCCACTAATTTTGATGGGGGTTTTCCTATAAGGTTTACAATCTTAGAGGAAGGTCATATCTCCCACTTTAAATGACCTCTGTATGCGGTTTTGATTTATATATATTTTTTGTTGATTCTGAGATTGTTGGAGGTGTTCTTTGAGTGATCTCAATATGTCATAATTATACTTCACTAAGTCACTATCTATTGACACCGGGATATCTATGAATATTGAATAAGTAAAGGTTAATGCATCATAACCATAAAATACAATGGATAGAGACATAGCGATGGACATGTGGTGGGTAGTGTTGTATCATAGTTTCTCAAGTAGCCTTCAACCTAATTATTCACTATTTCTACTTGTCCATCTATTTGTGGATGTTAGCTTGTGGAAAGAATGAGTTTTATCTGGGCCAAATAAAATAATTCTTACAAAAAGGATCTAAACAATCTACTGTCTTTATCACTAATGATATTTTTATGTAATCCATTGGCCTAAACACTTCTCTGAATAAGAAATCTACCACCTAATGTGCTTTGAAATATGAAGGAATGAAAAAGAAGTGTGCATACATAGTTAGCCCCTCCATAAAGTGATTGAGAACATCCTTCTTTAGGCCCTTCCATGAAAACCTTTCCCTAATTTTCCTATAGGTCTTGTATAATCTTATGTGATTTTCTAACGATGCATCATGAAAAACCCTTAAAATCTTCTCCTTCATTCAGGATTCAAGAACTAGGAAGATTCTATTTGTATAGAGAATGAGATCATATGCTACTACAAATAAATCTTGTCTCACATCCCCATCTAAGAGATCAGTAGAAAATGTATTTTTAACTTATTCTACCATAATAGAGATCTTCCAATTAGTAGAACTAGTAGTAGAAATAGAGTAGGCTTCCTAGAAAGAGCATGAGCAAAGTTATGTTCTTTTTTTCCTTTCATGTACAATGTGGTTTAGGAAAGGGCCATGCTATGGGGTCTCAGGACAACTTTGAAATAGAATTGGAAGCATCTCAGAGTGGAGAGAGATTATGAGATCATTATTAATTATACGAAGAAGCAAAGTTACATCTCATGTATGTTGTATACTCTTCTTTTAGAGGCTAAGGAACTAGTGAAAAGATTTTAAGATATCTCTTTTGATCATATTAGAAGAGAAGAAAGGGGAACTCAATAGTAGATTTGGTAGCCAATCAAGGAGTAAATTAGAGGATAACCCATGGTAAGACCCATAAGACCTAGAAGAAAAAGTTTCCAAATAAGACCCTTGGACTTGTTAAGGAGTAAAAAGTGTCCACATGTCTTTTTACCTCCTTGTTTGGCTCCTAGGTCCCTTAATTGCATTATATCTTCAAAACATTTCTCCCGATGCAGAATTGGACGACACCAAGATGGAATTTGAATGTGGGCCACTTGATTTAGCTTATCCTAGACATAAACATGACTAAAGGACCTGGGTGGTACTGCCCAAGTCCCTCCCTTTAGGTTGGATCAAATTCAAATTTACTGGTGTGAGCCTTGGGCGTAATTTAATAAAAACCACCTGAAATAACATAAAATAAAATATTAAAATTAAATATATATATATATATATATATATATATATATTCTATACATTTAGTTCTCCTCAATTTTTTTCCAGCTTCTTATGTTAAATTGAAGACCAAATTCCTTGTATTAAACTCAATAAACTAACATTGGGGGTGATTTTGTTGAAAAATTATTGCTCAAACCAAGAGCTGATGTTAAAGAGTTACGCCTAGTATGTAATATAAGGAACCCTAAAGTCAATAATATCATACAGACGAACACTCATTTTCATTTTTTATTTATGCCTGCAAAAATATCATACATGACGTCCCTCCATTGATGCATTAAATACTGCTCCTTCAATGTGCTGCTCTTTATTTTCTTGACTTTTGTATTCATTTTTTTATCCCTTTTTTTTTGCACTCTTATTATTTTTTATTGCTTCTTGTAGAGTAACGATCTTCTTGATATTTTTGTCCAAGAAAGATAAGGGGCTGAGCACCACCAAGGGTTTTCAATGTTTAGTTAGACTTCCCTTTTGCTCAAAAGGAATGGGGAAGGTCTAAATGCAAGCTTCTATTAGGTATTTTAGGTTTGAGTACTTACTTTTTTAAAACTCAACATTTTGGTTCACTAAGACTGGGATTAGTATAAAGCTAAGAGCTTGGCTTCAATTTAAACTTATTGGTAAATTTCAAGAGGAATGATTGGCGATAAAGATGATCATAAAGAATCTTAAAGGGTCAACCTATATCTAAGCAACCTTAGACTCCTTAGATAAAAATCAAAAAGAGCATGTCACTCACTAATGCATGGTGGAACAAAATGAAGAATGCAAATTTTGTTTTTTCTTTATTCAAATTTTGTACTTTTTTATAGATTTTTTAGATTTTGACATTTTATGATTTTATGGAGTTTCTAGATACTTAAGTCTTCATCTTCCATTGTGCATAAGAGGTAAGCATCATTTTTTACATCTTCCTTAACTGCATGTGGACTTATATAATTTGGTCTAAACTTCACTTGGAAGTATTTGCAAGGACACACAAAGACTTGGTATAAAAATGTCTTTGAACTCAGTGAGAAGTTTTGTGCACTCATATATTTCATTGTTTGATAATTTGCCCCTAGCCTTGTCATTTTTTGTTCTTGTAAAGTTTCATTAGTTTTGAAATTTTGTGGGGCAATTTGAATTGATGATGACATTTAATCATCTTCTATTCACATTTTCCATATGTGGGGTTGGTCATATTGCCACACGATTCTCTTTACCTGCATGTGGACTTTACTATTCCATGGATTTCATATTTCACCAACCATATGTATGCCTTGGCTATGGCGACCACCAAGGGTTGCACATCGGCACCCCACCTAGTAGGCACCAAGTTGAAGTAAACAAAGTGAGGCAAAGTTGTGGAAGTTTGGATGCTTAATAATCGTATACCAATGCATCAAGAGATTTGTCCATGTCACCAATATTATATTTTTTATCTTTATTTCCATTTCTTAACACAAACTAACTTCGTGTTGTCATAAATATATACCTTTCAAACAAGAGCAAGCATGCCTTTATGATATAATTCCAATAATTTTTTATTCTAATGTGTAGGAACAAAAAAAAAACAAGAAAAAAACTCATTGGAGGCTCATTTGGTAGAAGCAAAGGAAATTGGGGATCACATTCCAAATAAAATTTAAGTTGTTACAAAACATGTTTTCAATTGATTATAAACAAATATGTATAACAAGCATTTCATATGCATTTCAAAACTATATTTCAAAATTTTAAATTAAATAGCACTTTGGGACATTTGTTTCTTACAATTATTAAAATAATATAACAAATAAAGTAATAGTATAAAAATAATATTCTATACACCAAAAAAAAATAAAAAATTAATGCACGTATTTTAAATATTACTTTATAAAATAAAAATAATGTATCTTCTATGCACAAATTGAATTATACTATGTAACATTGTAATTGCATATAATATTCTATTGGCCTAACCCTTGCACCTTCAATTGGTTGAGTCAAACAATTTTCTTATGACAATTATCCATTCAAAGGTGCCCTTAAAATACTATGACATATCTTAGTATAAGTAAAATTATATATAAACCAAATATAAAATTTGACAGTTTGTCCAAAATCTCTCCTTTCATGTGATACATCTTTTTAAAATGTTGATTGTAATTTACAGAAAAAATGCCTTAATAGAACCATACGACCATCAAATTTAAGCCTTGGGCCTAACAATTGCACCTCATTTGGTTGCAAGTGCTAGTAATACTATTATTGATATATGGTTAGGACTAAGAAGTAGGATTTCATGTACTCTGTCATTTCTTTTTTAAGGGATTACTCCAACTGTGGTGAGTTTCTATTTTAATATTGGAAAAAATCTAATTTGAGAGTGCTTCTGGATTCAACTATGTATGTTTTTGTTTCAACGTTTTGAATCATACTCAATGATCCGTCATCAGGAAGAGGAGAGTTGAAGATTAGATGGTAGAATTGAGCTTTATAAAGCAGTTAGAGTAAGAAATGAATGAAAAATGAAGGGCATGAGGTGAGGAGAGAAAAATAAAAATAAAACAAAAACCAAGAGAGGAGAAAGATACGAGAAAATTAGTGATAAAAACAGGGCATTGGAGCAACCATACAAACACACAAACCAACAAAAGCTAAAATTTTAAAATTACTAATACTAATACAAGTACAAATATATAAATACATACAGAAGCACATGTAAATGCATATAAGAAAATATTTAATTTAAACCTATAAATACATATATCCCCACACCCCAAGTATAATATACTATATTAAAAAGACAAATAAATGGAAAAACAACTAAATAAAACAAACCTTTAGTAGGCATGAGTTTTCCACAATCCATGAATTAAGTATAGAGAGTGCTTCTAGATTAAACTGTGTATGCTTTTGCAAAACAAACCTTTGTAAAACAATTAAAGTCAAGACCTAAATATACATAAAATAATAAGTGATGAGGAAAAAAGGCGCAAACACATTTATATACATGAACAACCAAATGTATAAAATTTGCAAACAAGTGAAAGAAGCAAACAAGAAAACAAAAAGATAAGACCCCTATCTACTGCATTAGGCAAAACCAAACCTATAAAAAGGAGAACGCCACGATTAAGAATAAAAATTTTAATCCGGCATAAACAAAAAATGCCCACACACATATTAACCTAGACATAACAACAAAAATAAATCAGATGAAATATAATACAAATAGAAAAATAAACAAATACACAACAAAAATGTATGTAGATATATAATACAATATTAATTATATTATATGTATAAATATATTGTATAGAAAACCAAAACAAATAAAAATATACAAGTGTAGGTATATATATATAAATTTATGTATGAAGTGTATACAAATACGTATACCTATAGGTAAATGTAAGTAACGGTGTGTATATATATATGTGTGGAGGTTAGGGTTAGGTTTTGTGCGTGATGAGCGAGTGAAGAAGAGGAAGGAGGTGAGGGTGGCAAAGGGAAGGTTAGGGTTAGGTTTTGATGGCAGAGGGAAAAGCTATCGTTGCAAGCTTGACGTTATACCTATTGCAGGGCCAAACATTTTTACAAGCAGCGGAGTGCGGTGGATATGTCAGTGTTTCGAAAGTGTTACGCCATCATCTGCAACAAACAGAATGGCCGCGAAAGTCGTAGCAGAAATGGAGGCTGCAGATCGATGGCGTTACGCTTTTGAAACAGGACATATCCACGGCCCCACGCTGCTCCTATTCCTTCGTTGCCCTTTAATGAGAGCAATGCCTTCAACAAATGACCTTCACTCTCATGCGGTGGAATATGTCTCAATCTCAAATTGATGCGTCCAACACTTCAATCTTGTTAAATCAGGTTTTGTTTTGTCAGAAAATTTGCTTAAATTTCTATATTTTAAGACTAGCTGAAAATGTGGTCACTTGCACTAAATTTTATGACCCTCCATGGAAGGTATGTTGGAGAGGTGGGTTCTTTGCCTTTTTTCGTTTTTGTATATGCATCACACACCCACATTACAACAATGTTCCTATCTAGTATGTTTTACTGTGACTGAATCAGATTTTAAGTTGTTAATATTGATAGCCAACTTGGATGAACCTCTGGAGATCCCTGTGTTGTATGATTGGGTTATGTTGTTGGTCTCTATCACAGGTGATATTTGGATCATGAAAGGTGAAGGTATTCAATTTAGACTCCAATGCATGCAACATGTATTAACACAGTGCTTGTTTTGTATGTAGTCTAGGACTGCAGGAATTTTGGTGGACTTCTTAGAGCCATTTTCTGTATATGACAATGTCAGATGGGTGTTATTATCACCCACATTTTATAAATAGCCAATTACGTAATTGTAACTGTTAAAGTTTTAATCATCTAGCACATTCCTACAAAGGTTCAAAAATTTATCCTGGCAAATATTGGTATCATATCAAACATTGTAGTTCTGTCTACTGTTTGCTTTGCAGCTGTGTTTGTGTTTTCTTTTGTTTGTTTTCTGAGACAATGGTTGACACAGTTAGTGGGTTTGTGTTTGAGCCCTAAGCTGGTTGGATCCCTTGCTGGAGAATTTAGCCCCAACCTTTGGACTTGGGTGTCATTATAAGCACGCGTTAGCATTTGAGCCCTAAGCCTACATATTCAAAATATTAAGTAGATGGCATACCACTCTACGTTCAATTCAGTTCATAAAGAATCTCAACCTACAACTTCAATATGGGTTCTGGCCACGGGAAAGTTTAGGGGCTCTTCATCCCTAAATAGGGATTGTTTTGGTAATCTTTGTCCCAAATCAATAGTCCAATCAGTAAACATTATGTATAAACTTCCTCTAGCTTTAAAATTTTAGTAAAAGTTCTTAGCCAATTTGTTGCAAGTTTGCATGGATTCATTGGAATTTTTTAATCATTGTTATCTTATCTATGTAATATATGTTTTGATGATTTTCCAACTAATGAAAATTATGTCTAATATGGGATTTTATATAATCCTCTTTGGATTTAATCCAGTTGTAAATTGTACTCAATATTTAGGAACCAGTTACCTTTACAATTGCTTACAATTGTTTCCTTTTGACATTGATGGTGATTCATCTCACTTGAGTTGCCTTTGTTGACTAGCATAACATTTTTTTGTGTGTGTATTTTGATATAAAAATTTTTGTGGGTATGATAGGTTAGGTTGGAACAAAAGAATGTATGGTGCTAAGCATTTTATCTATTTGCAAGAACTAAAGTGTCTTATCTGAAAATATTCAACATTGTGGTTTGTGCATTTGGATGGATAATCTAGATACTATCTTAGACCTATGTAAATATAGGTCTAAAATGGTAGAAAGGAGAGAAAAAGTCTCCTCGTGAGATTTTGAAGCAATAAAATGTAAAAACTAAGTTCTATGACAACATCAAGACAATGGTTGCTTCATTTCACTTCACTTCACAGGCTCTTTCATTCCTCGTCTATCCAAATTGCCAAGGCTGACATATTTCTTTAGTTTTGGTAAAGTAAGATTTCTTTATGCTTTTGGATTGGATTTTGAAGAGTTAGTATCTATCACTACTTTATTAGATCAACTTGGTGACACGAGGTACACATGTTGACCTTTTGATCTTGTGCATGTTGTAGCATAGAAAATACCCTATAATTTACAAGTGTATCTTTTTATTGAACCTTTTCTTGTTTGTAATTTGTAAGATTTTCATTTGGTGAATAAAATGAAAGCCAATGATACCATTCATTATTTCTCATATTTTTAGACTTCAAATCATAAATTATTAGTAGAAACCCAAATTCATGGAAATGCAATCAAGACTTCAATGAAACCATAGCCAACCCCCACTCAATCACACCCTCCTAGGCCTCTAGAAACCATTTCCCCAAATGACACAAACACTTGACACCATTAAAACACAATGGTCACACATCACATTCACTTTCCAATGCACATCATAAACCAAGATCTCACAAATGCAACATATGGTCTGATGCACTAATAATGGGTCTTAAAGAATGCAACATTAATTCCAATTATGGTCAATCATCCAACAAACATAAAGTGAATCTATCTCAACAATGCAGAACAATATTATTCTAACTACTAGTAGCAATTACTAATATGATCAAATGATATAAGTGTCCATGAGTATCAATATTTTAACTAATAATTCTCAAGACTTATTTTAATTTCATTTAATTAAAATAATTGCGAACAACATGCAAATGAATACAAATTAAACACAACAATTATTTACACTATTTACACTTATGTAGATTTCATTTATAATCTAAACAATTTTATAAATACTATTAAATATAACTATATAAGCAAGGCTAAAAGCCTATAATATTAGAATGCTATAAATATCTTACACTAGTTAGAATCACAAGATACAAAACCCGAAGCTACAATGAAAGAACCTTGTTCTAAGTTTAGCTTGAGAGGAAAGAAATATAGAAAAACAAAACATTCCTATAGATCTAATATCTTCATCAAATCTACCACACTTTTAACCACATGAATATGATAGGATCAGCAAAAAATGAATTTGTTGAGAAGGCTTTAGAAGCTACCAACAATGCAAAATGTGAAAGCATAGATAGGGCACATAGACTGATTGTTAGAATGCCTCAAAGAGAGTCATGTGATGGAAAGCAATGATCATAGGATATGCACAAAATAAATTTGTTGAAAAATCTCAAAAGAACCTAGTTTGAAAATATAGAGTTATTGGTTGCGCAACTAATTGTTTTAACAGAGACGAAATGGGTGAGAGGTAGACAGTCACAAAATATTCATATCTCAAAAATGACAAACTGGGTATGACTAATTTTTGGATATGATTTAGATATTCAGGTCATGCACCATATATAAAACAATTAGAAAAACTCAGTTCTTAAAATAAAGTTATGGCTAACGCAACAGATTGCTAAAACAGAGACGAAATGGGTGAGAGGTAGACAATCACAAAATATTCATATCTCAAAAATGAGAAACTGGGTATCACTAATTTTTTGATACGATTTAGATATTCAAGTTGTACACCATATTTAAAACAATTAGAGAAACCCAGTTTGTAAAAATAAAGTCATGGCTAACACAGTAGACTACTAAAACAGAGACAAAATGGGTGAGAGGTAGACAGTCAAAAAATATTCATATCTCAAAAATGAAAAACTGGGTATGGCTGATCTTCGGATATGATTTAGATATCCAGGTCTTACACCATATATCAAAAAGTTAAAGAAACCCAGTTTGCAAAAATAAGGTTAGGGCTAACGCAATAGACCGGGTTCAGAAAATGTAGAAGAAAATTCACAGAATATTTCACTAAATTTAATGCAACAATAAATCAGTTTCATATCTCAGTCCATACTTGGAATATTGCTTCAATCACATCTTCACAAATTTCCTAGCTCACATCCATTTTTCCCCGAGTCTGTTCTTCTAGAAACTATGGTTTATGGTGCCAAAAGAAAAATGAAAACTTCCTGAGAGAGAGAGAGATCCCCAAAACATAAAACATATCCTCCATTTGAAATGCACGCTCCTCCTCAAATTATGTCTTGAGATTTCAAAAATAAAGTTGAGCATGCATAACCACCCCCATAATTTCTTCTAGAAGATTCTCTTGTTTTTACTTTCTTACAATTTGCTATTTTTAACCAAACAATAATATTATTGTTTGTTGTAATGGGACCTTATGTCATCTCCGTTCAACATTTTCCATTGGGATTAAGGCACGCTCAGACCTATCAATTCAAGTTAAGTTGATGCCTCATACCTGCAACCTACAGCAACCAAAAAATGGTCGAACATATAGATGTATATATAATCATACAATCAAACACACCGTGAAAGGAAATCACAGCATAGCAGGGTACTCACGCATGAGTAATGCGACACTGTTCCTCTCACAAACACACGTCAAACAAGTAACCACATCATGCATAATAATTAGTATCTGATTGACTAGATAAGAAACATCATCAGATAATCATGTGATGCACATAATAAGATTGATCAACATAATCAATTAAGTCCATAAAGTTGTCATACCATATTCATAACTTAAGTAAATATCAGTGTTGCAATAAAGATTATCAATAAAACATACTAACTGTCATATGAAACAACATGAGGATAATCAGGAATGTCACCAACATGAATGTAGTATCTACCAACATCATATAACATACAACATCAACTGTCTGACATACCCTAAATATTCCTATTATTTTACCTTCACTTTCATGCTCCTTAGCCAGACCACCTGCACATCCAAGGTGAGAATGGAGGGGCACTACACCCACGTTAAAGTGATCGCTCCTGCTTTCCAGTAGTAATCACATTTAAGGTAAGGTTGAAAACACATGAGGGAACAAGAGCTTTCACAAAGCCCATGCCCCAAAGTGAGACATGCTTACAATTGTCAAATTATTCCCAACAATCACAATAGAAACACATCAATATCATTTGTTAAGAACCATTAATCAACAATATGCATGTATACGAATGATCACGGAGATCAAAACAAACTTTGGTTAGAGAATCTAAGCTAAAATAACAACCAAATCAATATAGAAATAAGGCAACATGTCTTTCAAACAAACTAAGGCTATACTTACGAATTCGGAACCGAGTATAGCCGTGAGGTTATACTTCAGTTATCTCATAACCGAGTGTAACTACAAGGTGAGACAAAAGCATTCCAAAGTGCATAGAAACATATTTAGAGTATTGCAAAGGTTTGTTACAACAATTTCACAACACAATACATGATCACATCATGACACAAAGTGATTCTACTAGTCAAACGTCAATAAAAAATTATCCCTCTCTTCATATATGGACTAGGTCCATTTTCTTGTTTTCTTGTTTTAGGGATGCACGATCCTTATCAGAAGTGTATATTTGTTGTCATCATCCGTTGACTAATAGAGCCACAAATACAACAGAAGAATGAAATCATGAAAAATGAGAGAGGAGACAAAAGTGACATAGGACCACAACGTGGAAGGATGCCCCCAAATCACCCTCCACAACATTATGCCCCCAAGGCACCACAAACAACAATTGCAACAAGAGAAGTGTACAAGAATAGAGAAACAAATAGAAGGAATGTCACAGCGTACACGGTCCCCTTGTATCCTTCACCTTACAAGAGTATCAAGGGTCATCCAAGGAGACCTAAACAAACATTTAACACCACACATGAGAACACAACACAACAACATATATATACCTAAGAGGAGGCCAAACTTGCGAGCATCTTGGAGAGTTGCTCCATCAAATGTGGTGGAATGGGTGAGAAATTCATACCTGTAGTCGCGTGGTGCTTGATTCACAAGATTTTGTATGTTTGAAATCTTTTGATGCCTGTGGGGAGGTGAATCATTACCTTTTCCGATAGACTTTGATGACTCGTGCATTATTCTTTTTCTTTCTTTGTTTAAGCATTCTCCTACATCGATAACTTTTTTAGGGTTATCCTTCTCCATCAAGACATCAACAATCTTTTTATTAAGTAAAGTACTGTGGTCGAGGAGATTAGAGGAGGATGATGATTTCGTGGGATCTTTGTTAGATGCCAAGGTATCATTTGATGAATAAGTGTTTCTCTCAAAATATGCTTCTACATTTAAACAATAGGAAAAACCACGATTGTAATGATAACGAGGCCAATTGTCATAAGCTCCCATGAATTTGGCCAATGTTTCATATGTTGAAAAAGCATCTAATGGGACATTTCCTAGTGGACAGGCCATGTCTATCATCTTAGGATATATTGAATTGATTGTTGGACTTGTTGATATTGTGTTAACATTAAGAGTAGGATGATGGTAAGCTTTGGTAGGCTTCAAAGGATAGTATCCAATACTAGCTGAAGAGTTATATGTAACAACTTCTAAGCGTACTTTGATTCCTTGTTGTTTTATGCCACAACCATTACCTACGTAGTTACAATTTTTGTAAAGGATTTGAAATCCATGACCATAGAGAGACACCATCTCTTTATAAGAAGGCGAGGCCTCATATGTCTCATATTTTGTAGTGTAAATAAGAGTATTGTCTTTATTTGTTACTAAAGAGACTTTAGGTTCCTTAGTATTTCCAAAGATTTTTTGGATGAGATCGAGGCAACTTTTGATGTTTCAGGGTTAGCAAGTTTATATTACCCCATAAAGCCATGAGTAAAATCTAATGAACCCCAATCGTCACCAAGAAGTGCATTCGATGGTGATTTAGAATCTTGCACAACATTATCTATGGCAAGATGTATTTATGAATCAACTTTTAAGTTATCGAGAGGTTTCTAAATGATAGCTTATTTTTGCACCTCAGCTTGTAAACAACTTTCCAGATTCGGGTCCACTTCAATAGTTTGAAGTTTATTTGCACAAATAAACTTTACTGATCAATGAAGGGTAGACGAAACTACCCCCATGGCATGAATCCATAGTCTACCAAGAATGATATTATATGAAAGCGCACTCGGCATGACATGGATAAGGGTAAATAATGTCATAGATCTAGCCTTTACGATTAAAGTTATGGTACCCAGTGATTGTCTACCAATGTTATCAAAGCCACGAATGTTAAGTTTATCCGATTTTATTAAAGATGTGTGAATCTTGATTTTATGTAGCAAATCAATGCCACAAACATTGAGACCCGATCCATTGTCAATCATAGTTCACTTTATCAACTTTTTATTTATTATGACAAGATTACAAGAGGGTCATATTGGTTTTGAACTTCAATTGATGGTAATTCGTGTTGTTGAAACAAAATATCTATTTTTGTTGCATGCATATAGTCTAACAGAGTTGCTACATCATTTGGCTTAACAACAGGTGGTACAATCACCTTTTGTAAAGCTTCTTGGAGCATTATGTGGTATGAAAGAGATGTTTGTATGAGTTCCCATAGAGAGATCTTAGCGGGAGTAGCACAAAGCTACTTAACAAGGTCATAATCTCGACCAACATTATGAGTAAGACAAGGTGGTTGAGGAAGCATAGGTTGAGAAGTTGGTAAAGTGATCGAAATGTTTGACTGTTGTTTACTTTGTTTATTATTTCATGTATTGCATGTGTGAGCAACCACATTGTAGTTGGGTTGTTGTGACACATTTTGATACACTTTGATTTTGACTTGTTATATGCTTAGCGTAGTTATAAATGTAACGAAGAGGTCGAGAAGAATTCAGAAGATCTCTTATAGTGAGCACCGGTTTCATTTTTTCTTGAGGCACATGCGAGAACGCAGGTGGACAACTATTTTCGGTTTCACAGGGTGTTCTTGAGATCTTGGAACATAAATTGTGTTTACTAATCTTTGAAGGAACGATGGTTTTGGAGTCGCAGAGGAATGTTCCATAGAGATAAATTCATAAAGGGCTTCATCTAGCATATCAGAATCATCACTACTAAATGACTCATCATATGCATGAAAGTTTTGTAAAAAGAGATCAAACATTGTGACATATTCTACTTTATCCAAGGCTTGAAATTCACAATGTCCAATTGTAAAAAGTATGAATTTTGGAATCAAGGATGTGAAATGATGCAAGATTACTATGACAAATCAAATTTCATGAATGTTTGATGCAACTAATGCATGAGAATATTTAAAACCCTAATGCAAAATTTTACCAAAATGCAAGCTTTTTGAAGGCCTAAATATGCACCTTTTTCAAAATTATGCAAGATTTTCAAATGAATATTGATAAATATGTAATAAATCAATGCAAGATCTTATTTGAATAGTCAATAAGATGAAAATGCTTGAAGCTACTTGTTCACAAAAATGTTTAGTATGAAAAAGGATAATGACAATAACTAGAATATGAACTAGATCAAACTCTTTTCAATATAACATTCAAGGAAAAGGTTGAGCCAAATCACTACCAAATGAAGGAGAACTTAGCTACTGATCTTGAACTCCTATATATTATGGATAAGATTTAACTTAGTCTTTTTCTCAAAACCCTAGGATAACAATGCATTAAAACCCTATTTTTACAAAGATTTGCTTATAATGGAGAATATACGACAGAAACCCAGAAACTGATTGCATAGGGATAATCAGGGGAATGATAAAACCTATCTCCAAAAAGAAGAGGTATCAAAGGACCTCGGTGGTACCATCCATGTCTTGACTGAAGGAATTAGCCGAAGGTGCAAATTGGAAAGTTGCTTTGAATGTTGTCTTGATGCCAGATCCAAACCCAGAAAAGGTAGAAGGACAAAGGCGGTTCCAACCACTTCCTTGATGAGGGAATATCCTAAAATTGTCTTCAAATCTTGAAACCCTGATCTGTATTTAGTCTTCCTATAGCTCTGTATTTTCTAAATCTCACTCTTGTAACCTGCACATAAGAAGATAAAAGAGGGTTTGGGGGTTATGGTGTTTAGGGGCTTGCCTCGGTCAAATCCCAGAATAGCATTCAAGCTTCCCAACACCATTTGATTAATAGAGAGTGCTTACCCTCATGGGGCATAGGATGAAAACAATGATAATGTGATGATTGAAATGATGAGAAACAAACAATGATATCACCTATGTGATGCGCCCTTAGAATGATGAAGATCCTTCAACTCCTAAGGAAGGATAGATGATAGCTTCATATCTGCAACAACACACAAATATGCTCTATAATCACAATGACTGCTCTTGATGCTCTTTACTTCAAATTTTCAAGTTAGCTATCTCCATCTAGGTTAATAATGAACTCAAAAACACACTTATATATGCTCTCCCCCTTACAATTGACAATTCAAACCAAAAGAGGCAACAAGGTGAAACCTCTAGAGAGGTGTAAGGCCGACATACATTTGAATTTGATCCAACCTACAGGGAGGGACCTGGGCAGTACCACCTTGGTCCTTCAGCCCTGTTTCTGTCTAGGATAAGCAAAATCAAGTGGTCCACATTCAAATTCCATCTTGATGTCGAGCAATTCTGCATCGGGAGAAACGTTTTGAATATATAATGCAATTAAGGGACCTAGGAATGAAACAAGGAGGTAAAAAGACATGTGGGCACTGTTTACTCCCTAACAAGTCCAAGGGTCTTATTTGGAAACTTTTCATTCTAGGTCTTATGGGTCTTACCATGGGTTATCCTCTAATTTACTCCTTGATTGGCTACCAAATCTACTAATAAGTTCCCCTTTCTTTTCTTCTAATATGATCAAAAGAGATATCTTAAAAAAATTTCACTAGTTCCTTAGCCTCTAAAAGAAGAGTATCCAACATACATGAGATGTAACTTTGCTTCTTCATATAATTAATAATGATCTCATAATCTCCCTCCACTCTAAGATGCTTCCAATTCTATTTCATAGTTGTCCTGAGGCCCCACAGCATGGCCCTTTCCTAAACCACATTGTACATGAAAGGAAAAAAGAATATAACTTTGCTCATGCTCTTTCTAGGAAGCCTACTCTATTTCTACTTCTACTAGTTCTACTGATTAGAAGATCTCTATTATGGAAGAATAAGTTAAAAATGCATTTTCTACTGATCTCTTAGATGGGGATGTGAGACAAGATTGATTTGTAGTAGCATATGGTCTCATTCTCTATAAAAATAGAATCTTCCTAGTTCTTGAATCCTGAATGAAGGAGAAGATTTTAAGGGGTTTTCATGATGCATCGTTAGAAAAACACATAAGATTATACAAGATCTATAGGAAAATTAGGGAAAGGTTTTCATGGAAGGGCCTAAAGAAGGATGTTCTCAATCACTTTATGGAGGGGCTAACTATGTATGCACAATTATTTTTCATTCCTTCATATTTCAAAGCACATTGGGTGGTAGATTTCTTATTCAGAGATGTTTAGGCCAATGGATTACATAAAAATATCGTTAGTGATAAAGATAGTAGATTTTTTAGATCCTTTTTGTAAGAATTATTTTATTTGGCTAGGATAAAACTCACTCTTTCCACAAGCTATCATCGACAAATAGATGGACAAGTAGAAATAGTGAATAATTAGGTTGAAGGTTACTTGAGAAATTATGATACAACACTACCCACCACATGTCCATCAGTATATCTCCATCCATTGTATTTTATGGTTATGATGCATTAACCTTCACTAATTCAATATTCATAGATATCCCGGTGTCAATAGATAGTGACTTAGTGAAGTATAATTATGACATATTGAGATCACTCAAAGAACACCTCCAACAAGTTCAGAATCAACAAAAAAATATATGCAAATCAAAACTGCATAGATAGGTCATTTAAAGTGGGAGATATGACCTTCCTCTAAGATTACAAACCTTATATGCAAACCCCCATCAAAATTAGTGGAATTGAAAATCTCAAACAACGCTTCGATTTCCCTTACAAGATCTTGAGAAGAGCTGGTGAAGTTGCATCTGAGTTGAATTACTAGAATATAGTAGGATTCATAATTTTGTCCATGTGTCTCACCTCACAAGATCCCTTGGACAACATATCACACTACTGGTGGATTTTCCACCATTGGATGATGACCCTACCATCATAGAAATCACAAGAGTATCATCCAATATTGAAAAGAGAGTAAACAATAAGGTGGTAGGAAAATCACACAGGCCCTATTGAATCCCCATGATCACATTTGCACTTATTACATTTATCAAACTTAGCAAGGGAGAGTGATTTCAACTAAATCTTCCACATCAAACATCCTCATAATAAATAGAATCATCAACCTTGGCATAAAGAGAAAGTTTGACCTTAAGTACCTTTGCTATCATTCAAGCCTCTGTGCATGCAACTTGTTGTTCCTTCAGTATGTGAAAATACTCGAGGTAGCAATTGAAGAAAGACAAGTCATGCAAATTTTGGAAATATTGATAGAAATATGAAGAAATATTTCCCCACACATTTACTAATCTAGGATGATGAAAATTCAATTAAAAGAAGGTACAAAACCAAAGAGTAAAAGATCATATGTATTAAACCCTAACATGAAGACAAGAGTCAAAGCAAAGTTGGATGATATGTTGCAACTGATATAATCAAGTACATAGAAGATGCTAAATGGATTGGCCCTATGGTTGTGCAACATAAGAAAAAAGTGAGATGAGGATTTGCAGCATTGACTTTAGGGAACTAAATAAGGCTTGTATCCATGATTCCATAGATTTCTTAGTCTTATGGATGTCATTAAAAGATTTCATTTTATTTCATTTCAATTGAAGGGCTCCTTCACCTTTCCATACACATGTCCCCATGTTCTCTCCATTAGTTTCTCTATAACCATTGCTTTATTTTCTCTTATATTGTCCTTAGTAATATTTGGGCATTATACTCATGGGATCAACCGTGCAATTATAGACTTGGCCCTTTCATATTCAAATTTTGGCCAACTTCTACCTATTCAATTACACAATATTCAATTTGCTAATGTATGAATCCCAACATTTCAAAAAAAAACAAAATATGAATCACCTAAGAAGGTTCGAAATTTAAAATACACATTGGGTTATGACTTGCACGTGTGACACCATTCAAAAATTGATTTATATTCACTCCTTTGAGCCACCAAGTCTAGGGCCTAAGTGTGAGAATATTCACTATTTTTGTATCCTCATGCTTGGAGACATGTCAATAAATAAAAGTTGGTTACATATAAATTCCCATTGTTTATAGCATAGACTGGAATTAGTTTTCAATTTAAAATATCATTAACACTTGTAAGGAGTGGGTTCATGTGCAAGTTGAAACACACACTGTGTATTTCAACCTGCAATTTTCTTCATTAACATTCTACTATGTAAAGTATTTGTTCTTTTAATGTACAAATCCTAACATTTAAGAGAGAAAAATATGAATAACAACAATGATAAGGGTGAAAGAAAGAAGATGAGTATAGATTTCATGGAAGTGTTCTGCATATGGAAAATTTTGGTTGGAACGAGAGCTCGAGCCTAAATGGGTGCCCATTTAGAAACGGGCACCCGTTATGAAATGGATGCTAGTAAATGGAATGGGTACGTACCCATTTCAAAACAGGTACTCATTTTTGAAAAGTATATATATATTTTTAAAATAGGCATGTGGCTTCATTTTAATAGCCATGTTCTTAGTCTTCATGGATTTCAATGTTCAAGATGAGTCACATAGTCCTAAAACCATTTGTAAAACTCTTTTCTTGAGGGCTTAGAACTTACAAACACCTTCTATATATTAAATTTGATGGACACTTGTATAAGAATATAAAATTTAGACAATTGTCATAGGTTAGTCCTATGGGTTAAAGAGTCAGGGAGCTATGAGAATGCCCACATTCATATGACATAATGTATAATAGAAACTTATCAAGTTTTAAGGATTGTCATACCTACCACTAAGAATGTCAAAGTTACTCCAGGAAAACAACTAACTCATATCAATTCATAACATTTTATCAAGTTTAAGGATTGTCATAACAACCACTAAGAATGTCAAATTTACCCTAGGAAAACAACTAACTCATGTCACTTGATAACCTAGAGGGTTGTTATCTAAGGTCAATTAGGATCACTTAACAAATGTCAAGACCCAAATCATCTAATAGGATTGTCATTAGGATGGGGAACAAAGAAGATAGTCATAACATGATAAGGTAGTTACCAAGGTCCTAACAAAGTTCATTGCACCATAATCTAAATCTTAACACTGCCTCAACATTTATATGACCTAGAAGGACTGTCACATCTAGCAAATCTAATCTCTTGTCCTTGCTATGGACTATTATGCATGATCATCCAAAGTGGTTGTCACTAGAAGAACAGGACCATAGGACTACCACAATAAGGATATAGTTGTGTTGCTCACAACAAGAGAGGACAATCATCCAAAACTAAGAAGAGAAGAAAATTAACAATTAAGAGACTATCATTAACGGTTGTCATGAGCATATTAATGGACAATTAGTTTTCATATTAGTCATAACACTATCCTATTATTTACACAAAAGAAGATATAGCAATGAGAGGATAGTCATTGGAAAACCTATCTCAGTCCTAGAGTCAAGCACAGTCCCATCACACCACTAGATCTACCCCTTCCAAGGGACAAGCATTTCAACCATACAATCGAAAGAAAATGATATGTATCCTACAAACACAATCATTTGGTCATGTTGTAATCCTCTCTCCAAACTATGCAGGATCAGAATGGTGTTTGGATGAGCTCCACTTGGTGTCTGGTAGGTGAAATCAGCAGGTGAGACTACTCCTTAGACAGTGCAAGACGACTGAATGGATCTCACCCATTCATTTTATTCCTTGTTTTTCTCACTCTTTCACCATTTCTTCACATGCGTTGTTCTCCTTCCAGCTATTTTTTTGGTGGGTACTCTCCTGAGGTACCAAAATGGCTAGAAATGTTGTCTCGTGCCATAAAAAAATCAGGCTAGAAAATTTTCTAAACTCGTCGGTTGTTCTCACGCCGGGGAAAATACCGTGTCAGAAAAATAAATATAGGGAATGTAATTTTTTGGTATGTGTTTTGGAACACAGAAGAGAGTGATATATTTTGCAAAGCCCCATTAAGAATGTTTTGGGAATTTTGTACTGCAGTATTGTATTGGTACATTCTCCTTATTAAAAACTCCCTTAATATTATCACCTAAAATTTTGAATTTGGATTAGTTACTTTCCACCTACATTAAATGTTATCAATAACTATGTAATAGAACTAATAGCATTAAAAATTATTTTAGACGTGCAAATGATGATTAATTATCACCTTTACAATTAGAAGTGTTTATGTTGACACTAGAGTTTGCAACACTCATAGCCTTATAGCAACTAAAAAGGTTTCACAAAACAAAGAGAACTAGAGACAACTAAAATCATTATCATAAATAAAACATAAATTAAAATAAAATAAAAACATTAATATATCATCACCATGAATGGTCATGTCCTTTGTGAGAACTCCAATTCCTTTTGAGAGATGAGTATCACAATTCATTGAAGTCTTGATTGTATTTCCATGAATTTGGGTTTCTACTAATAATTTATGATTCGAAGTCTAAAAATATGAAAAATAATGAATTGTATCATTGGCTTTCATTTTATTCACCAAATGAAAATCTTACAAATTACAAACAAGAAAAGGTTCAATAAAAGATACACTTGCAAATTATAGGGTATTTTCTATGCTACAGTACGCACAAAACCAAAAGGTCAACATGTATACCTCATGTCACCAAGCTGATCTAATAAAGTAGTGATAGATACTAACTCTTCAAAATCCAATCCAAAAGCATAAAGAAATCTTGCTTCACCAAAACTAAAGAAATATGTCAGTCTTGGCAATTCAGATAAAGACAAGAGGAATGAAAGAGCCTCTAAAGTGAAGTGAAATGAAGCAACCATTGCCTTGAAGTTGTCATAGAACTTAGTTTTTACATTTTATTGCTTCACAATTTCCCGAGGAGACTTTTTCTCTCCTTTCTATCATTTTAGACCTATATTTACATGGGTCTAAGATAGTGTCTAGATTATCAATCCAAATGCACAAACCACAATGTTGAATATTTTCAGATAAGACACTCTAGTTCTTGCAAATAGATAATATGCTTATCACCATACATTCTTGTGTTCCAACCTAACCTATTATACCTACAAAAATCTCTATATCAAAAAACACACCAAAAAAAGATGTTATGCTAGTCAACAAAGGCAACTCAAGTGAGATGAATCACGAGCAATATCAAAGGGAAACAATTGTAAGCAATTGTAAAGGTGACTGGTTCCTAAATATTGAGTACAATTTACACTTGGATTGAATCCAAAGGGGATTATATAAAATCAAATATTAGACATAATTTTCATTAGTTGGAAAATCATCCAAACATGTATTACATAGATAATGTAACAATGATTAAAAAAAATCCAATCAATCCATGCTAGCTTCAACAAATTGGCTCAAAACTTTTACTGAAATTTTAAATTTAAAGGAAGTTTATACATAATGTTTACTGATTGGACTATTGATTTGGGACAAAGATTACCAAAACAATCCCTATTTAGGGATGAAGAGAGCCTAAACTTTCCCGTGGCCAGAACCCATATTGAAGTTGTAGGTTAAGATTCTTTAAGAACTGAATTGAGCATAGAGTGGTATGCCATCTACTTAATATTTTGAAAATGTAGGCTTAGGGCTCAAATGCTAACCCGTGCTTATAATGACACCCAAATCCAAAGGTTGGGGTTAAATTCTCCAGCAAGGGATCCAACCAACTTAGGGCTCAAACACAAACCCACTAACTGTGTCAACCATCGTCTCGGAAAACAAACAAAAGAAAACACAAACACAGCTGCAAAGCAAACAGTAGACAGAACTACAATGTTCTATATGATATCAATATTTGCCAGGATAAATTTTTGAACCTTGGTAGGAATGTGCTAGATGATTAAAACTTTAACAGTTACAATTACGTAATTGGCTATTTATAAAATATGGGTGATAATAACACCCATCTGACATTGTCATATACAGAAGATGGCTCTAAGAAGTCCACCAAAATTCCTGCAGTCCTAGACTACATACAAAACAAGCACCGTGTTAATACATGTTGCATGCATTGCAGTCAAAATTGAATACCTTCATCTTTCATGATCCAAATATTACCTGTGATAGAGAGACCAACAACATAACCAAATCATACAACACAGGGACCTCCAGAGGTTCATCCAAGTTGGCTATCAATATTAACTACTGAAAATCTGATTCAGTCACAGTAAAATATACTTGATAGGAACATTGTTGTAATGTGGGTGTGCGATGCATATACAAAAACGAGGAAAGGCAAAGAACCCACGTCTCCAACCTCCCTTCCATGGAGGGTCAGAAAATTTAGTGCAAGTAACCACATTTTTAGCTAGTCTTAAAATATAGAAATTTAAGCAAATTTTCTGACAAAACAAAACCTGATTTAACAAGATTGAAATGTCGGACGCATGAGTTTGAGATTGAGACATATTCCACCGCATGAGCGTGAAGGTCATTTGTTGAAGGCATTGCTCTCATTAAAGGGCAACGAAGGAATAGGAGCAGCGTGGGGCCGTGGATATGTCGTGTTTCAAAACCGTAACGCCATCGATCTGCAGCCTCCATTTCTGCTACGACATTCGCGACCATTCTGTTTGTTGCAGATGATGGCGAAACACTTTCAAAACACTGACATATCCACCGCACTCCGCTGCTTGTAAAAATGTTTGGCCCTGCAATAGGTATAACATCAAGTTTGCAACGATAGCTTTTCCCTCTGCCATCAAAACCTAACCCTAATGCTACCGTCCCCTCCTTCCTCTTCTCCACTCGCTCATCACGCACAAAACCTAACCCTAACCTCCACATATATATATATACACGTGGACACACTTAATACATTTGTATTTTTTTATTTGTTTTCGTTTTTTATGCGATATATGTATACATATAATATAATTAATATTGTATCATACATCTACATACATTTTTGTTGTGTATTTGTTTATTTTTCTGTTTGTTGTTTTCTTTTCTTTTTGTAGGGTGCACTCCTCTCACACACATATGTATATCTATATATATTTATGTATTGGTTCTTTATAGACTTAATACTTATATTAATAAATACTAGTATAGGTGTGTATTTTTAGTTTCTGCCAAAGAAACTATAGGCGAGGCCTGTTCCTAACTAGGTATTAATAATTCTTGAGAACTAAATATATTTTTCTATTTAAAAAATATTTACCTATTGCTATTGTATAGATGCAAATATTTTAACAAAACATATTTGAAAAATTATTTTTATTCAATCTAATTGGCAGAAAACTTTCACCCAATAAGGGCAATTATTGCGGATCATCAACATTTAAATTATAAAGTTTTGTATGAATACTAGAAATAATTTCATGCATTGCTTTCATTTTCTCAAAAATTGTGCAAATATAACATATGCGTTAAACTCCTTAGGCAACCATTCTTCATATTTTTTTATGTTCTTGATACCCAAACATTGCAGAATCTAAGGCCATGACTATTTTCAAATGAATTTGTTTTGTTTATAGGCTGCTATTCCACTTGAAGTTTTGCAAATATTGTTGGCAAAAAAGTCAGCGTCCCCCTTCGGGATTCGTGACATGGCTTAACCGCCTCCCGTTGGTCTTTATCTGGGATGGTAGCGGTTTCCTAAGAGGTGCGCCTTTTGGGAGAAACGGCCAGCTCAACTCCCTACAAGTGGTATCAGAGCCGGGTCACGGGTTCGAATCCCCTTGGGTAACGCTGAGGGCGGGATTGTTGGCAAAATAGTCAGCATCCCCCTTCGAGATTCGTGACATGGCTTAACCGCCTCCCGTTGGTCTTTATCTGGGATGGTAGCGGTTTCCTGAGAGGTGCCCCTACAAACGTGAATATAACATTCTTCAGAAATGATGCAAGCTAGAAGGGGCTCTAACTTGTTTTTAATGCAATAAAGTTAGGGTCTTTATCTGGGATGGTAGTGGTTTCCTGAGAGGTGCGCCTTTTGGGAGAAACGGCCAGCTCAACTCCCTACAAACGTGAATATAACATTCTTCAGAAATGATGCAAGCTAGAAGGGGCTCTAACTTGTTTTTAATGCAATAAAGTTAGGTCTGAAACGAAAAAACCCATGGAGCTTGACCAAATAAGAGGAACAAGCTAGAAGGGGCTCTAACTTGTTTTTAATGCAGTAAAGTTAGGGTCTTTATCTGGGATGGTAGCGGTTTCCTGAGAGGTGCGCCTTTTGGGAGAAACAGCGAGCTCAACTCCCTACAAACGTGAATATAACATTCTTCAGAAATGATGCAAGCTAGAAGGGGCTCTAACTTGTTTTTAATGCAATAAAGTTAGGTCTGAAACGAAAAAACCCATGGAGCTTGACCAAATAAGAGGAAAAAAGTATGCTCATATCTGTCATTATGTTATCTACCATCTTTTCAGATAATGCATTTAGGGCATATGTTTATTGGGCTTCATGCCTATAATACTTATTTTTTCTTCTATTTTACTTAATGGAGTTCTAATTCTAGCTATTCTTCCATGCATAGAAGGATTTTCCTTTCATGTTTCCTTTAGATTCTAATGGGATGAGAATATTATTTTTTGGCCTCTGCCTATGTTTCTACCAAACTTTGTATGTATCATATTGTTTTCTGGAAACACATTTCTTATTGGTGTTTATTCCATTTCTAAAGTTTTTTCTAGATGTTTTCTCTAGCTCTGAGATGAGCTAAAAGGAACTATTACCATTAACAAAACTGATAATATACACATCATTTTGTTTTATGGATATCTTTATATTTTTTTAATTTTCTCCGACACTCAATAGTAATTCAAGTTGGCTTTTTGCTATTCTTGTTGAATGCAAAAATCTAGTAAGCCAAGCTAGCAACTCTATTTGCAGAAATGGTCTATATTTTGAAGCTATTTTATCATTTACTTTAAACTTAAGTTTTACCCTAACCTGTAATGCACAAACTGAATAGCTAATTTATTCAAATTTATTTTCGAGTTACAGCTTTAAACCTAGTAACATAAATATGGTTGAATTATGAATAAAATGCAAAATCGAAACCACTATCTATTTCACATTTACTTTAAAATTTTACCCTAAGGCCCATATTTCTAAATTGCCAATAAAATGAACAAATTGTAGAGATGATATTTTAACATTTACCTTTAAATTTTTGTTCTAAATTTTTATCTTCCAAGTAAATATTATTAAATTATCCATAAAATGCAAAATCTAAACCACTATGTATTTCTCATTTACTTTAAAATTTTACCTTGCTATAAATATTCCCAGATTTTCATCAATAAAATTTTACCCAAATATAAATATTTCAAAAATTTCAATAAAATACACAAACTAAATAGATAATCTTTTCACATTTACTTTTAATTATAATTTTAATCCCAAAAAATAAATTTAATTAAATTATTAACAAAATGCAGAACCTAAACCACTATTTTTTTAATTATCTATAAAATGTACAACCTGAACATATGATCTTTAAGCTTTACTTTAAAATTATAGTTTTAACCCTAACATAAAAACACGTTAAACTTTTTTCATATTTTCTTTTTCATCTTACCCTAACACAAATATTGTTAAATTAACCATAAAATGCACAATCTAAACATATTTATTTAAAAATTTCCAAAACTACAATTTGAGTCATTTTGTGAAAATTATGGTATTAAGGTGCAAAGAACAGTTCCTTATACTCTTCAACAAAATGGGGGGGATGAACAAATGAATAGAACTATTTTAGAAATGGGGTTTGGTTGTTTCTTGTGCTGCATATATTGTGAATAGAATTCCCGCTAAAGCCCTCCCAAATATCACCCCTGAAGAAGCTTGGAGTGGTAGAAAGCCCCACATTAGGTATTTTAAAGTATTTGGATGCATTGCTTGGGCACATGTTCCCGATGAAAAGAGGAAAAAGTTAGAACCAAAGAGTCATAAGTGTTTGTTTGTGGGTTATAGTGAAGAATCAAAGGCTTATAGGTTATATGATTTGACAACAAGAAAGGTCTTTGTTAGTAGAGATGTAAAGTTTGATGAGCTTTCGTAACTTATTCCCACTTCCTCTCACTCTACAATAGCAAATGTTTCTAATTTTTTATATATTTTAGAAAGAAATGAAGCCAATATTGATGAGGATGAAGTGAGCACTACTGATGATGATAATACTATTGAAAATGAAACTACTAATGCTTGTAATCAGTCATTTTTTGCAGGTAGTGATGATGAAGAAGGTGACATTTCAGCTAGACAAAAGACAAGGAGTGTTGAAGAAATATATAGACAAGGCTCAAAGATCCAAGGAGGGAATGGTAGTGCTCTCATGGCCAAAGTATTACAAGTAAATGACCCAATCTTATATGAGCAAGCTAGATGAAAGAAAGAATGGGAGAAATCCATAAAAGAGGAATATGATGCATTAATAGAGAATAACACTTGGGAACTTGTACCCCATCCCCAAGGTAAGAATGTTATTGGTTGCAAATGGGTTTACAAAACAAAATTTAAATCAGATGGTGCTATAGAAAAATTCAAGGCTAGATTGGTTGCTAAGGGGATCAATCAAAAAGAGGGTGTTGATTATGAAGAAACATTTTCTCCTGTCATTAAAGTGAATATAGTTAGAATTATTCTTTCTTTGGCTACAATTCTTGGGTGACATATTCATCAAATGGATGTCAAAAAAACTTTCTTAAATGGAGATTTATATGAAGAAATATATATGGATCAACCACCAGGTTTTGTAGATCAGCAACATCCTAATCTTGTTTGCAGATTATAGAAGTCACTTAATAGTCTTAAACAAGCACCACGAGCATGGAACGAGAAGATTGACAGGTATTTTCAGCTTCATGTATTTAAGAGATGTAAGTCAGATCTAAATCTTTATGTGAAAAAAGTTCAAGATGATATTCTTCTTGTTGCAATTTATGTAGATGATTTACTCATTGCTGGACCGAATATTGCATTAATCAACGATTTAAAAACAAATCTTAAGAGGACATTTCATATGAGTGATTTGGGTGAACTGAACTATTTTCTTGGATTACAAGTTTGTAGATTACATGATAGATTGTTCATCTCACAGTCAAAATATGCTTTGGACCTTTTAGAAAAGTTTAACATGCTTGAATGCAAGCCAGCATCTACCTCATTTCAATTCAGAGTCAAGCTTACTAAAGAATGTACTTCCAAGAGTGTAGATGCCACTTTATATAGACAGCTTGTTGGTAGCTTGGTTTATGTAACTCATACTAGACCAGATATTTATTTTGCAGTCAATCTAGTATCTAGATTTATGCAGGCACCTAAACAAAGTCATTGGTTGGCTGCTAAGAGAATTTTACGATACATCCATGGAACCATACACTTTGGAATCTACTATGGCTATAAGTTTTCAATTTCTTTGGTTGGATTTACCAACTCAGATTGGGGTGGTGATATAGATGATCAAAAATCTACTGGTGGTTATGTTTTCAATCTTGGATCAGGCCCTATTACATGGAGCAGCAAAAAAACAAACAACTACATCATTACCTTCATGTGTAGCAGAATATAGAGAAGCAAAAGAAGCAGGCAAGGAAGTAGTTTGGATTCATAATCTTCTATTTGAGATTGGTTTTCTATAAATTTCAGCCGGCACTGTGTATTGTGACAATCAAAGTACCATACAAGTTGCCAACAATCCAGTTTTTCATGCTAAAACAAAGCATATTGAGATTGATGTTCACTACATTCAGGATCTTGTTTAAGCATCTATTGTCAATCTTCAATTTTGTCCAAGTGAAGAACAAGTAGCTGATATATTCACTAAGAGTATGATTGAAGCCAAATTCTTAAAATTAAGAGGAATGTTTGGTATGTTAGAGGTGAACATTAAGATGGGATAGTAGTATAATGTTCCCCTCCTTTGTATTTGCCCTCTCCTTTGTATTCTCTTTATATTATTCTAGCCAATCTTAAGGGGGCATGTTAGGGATAGTTAAGATTGTCTAGAAAAGGACAAAATATTTCTAGAAGTCTTCCAAAAAATATTCCAGGTTATCTAGAAAGGAAGAAGCTTCCAGCTTTTTTAGAAAAGAACTTTCCAAGGAGGAGCTTCCAACTATTCTAGAAAGGAACATTGTAGGATTTTAGAGTTATCTAGAAAGCCAGAAGCTTCCAGGCTCCAAAGCTTCTGTAGCTATATATATGTGATTAGAGACAGTTGCTGGATATAGCATTTTAGATGTAATGCAAGCTAGATAAATATATTTCTAAGTTATCTAACTCTATTTTGCCCTGTTTTCTCTTAGTCTATTATTGTTGTTCTATTTTTTATTGTCTTGGGGCTGTTTTTTACATGGAAATCCAGAATTTATTTATTGCTAGAAGAGAATGGTATCAAGGAATATGTGACCACTATTGTACCTGTACCTACAGATGTAACACAACGCTTAGCATATAAGAAGGAAGATGCCAAGGCGAGGAGGATGATTCTTAATGGTGTTAAGGATCATATTCTTTCGCATATTGTAGAGTTATATACAGAGAAGACAATGTGGGACGCCATTCCAAATCTGTACCAGAATGCTACCATTAACCGAAAGCTGATTCTCAGAGAAAATTTAAGGAATACCCCGATGAACAAGGGAGAAGATGTTACAAGTTACCTCGCCAGGCTTAGACTTTTTTAGGATGAGTTGACAGCTATTGGAGATAAACCAAATGATGACAAGCTAGTACGAATAGCCCTGAATGGGTTTACTAAGCAGTGGGATGTCTTTGTTCAAGTTATTAATGGACGAGACACCTTACCAAGTTGGGATCGACTATGGAGTGACCTCACTTAGGAGAAGCTTAGACTAAGTCTTGTCAGTGGAACTAGCAGTAATAGTTAGAAAAGTGATTTGGAATAGGAAAACGTTACCCTAGCAGGAAAAGCGAAAGCGAAGAAGGGGTCTGGCAAAGGATCAAATCCAAAAAGTGAGAAGAAGGACTTATCTAAGATCAAATGCTATGGCTGTCATGAGTTTGGCCACTATGTTAGTGATTGCCCACAAAGGAAGAAAAATGAAAAGAAAGGGAAGAAGCAGACGGCAACTTCAGCAAATGTAGATGAGCTTTCTAGTAGAATGGAGGATGAGTTTGCGCTCATAGCTTGCCTAACTAGCTCAACCTCACAGGGTGTTTGGTATATAGACAGTGGGGCATCATTTCATCTGACAGGAGTTAGGGAGTACTTCTCTAGCTACAAGGAGAAGAAAATCAAATTCCAGATTCAGATGGGGAACTAGTCCAAGTGCAATCCAGTTGGGAGAAGGACTGTTCTATTTCAGAGGGAGAATGGCAAGCCTATTTCCATTCATGATGTGTTAAATGTGCCAGGCTTGGGCATGAATCTAATTTCCATATCTATCCTTCAGGATAAAGGCTACAATGTACTCTTTAGAGGGGCGCATGTGTTAATCAAGCATAAGGATTGGAAATCACCCATAGTTATTGGAGTTAGGAGCGACCGACTTTATAGGTTGCAATTTGATACTCCTAATGCACTAGTGAGTAGCAGTAATCCTAGAGATCAAGAAGAGCTATGGCATAGGAGGATGGGCCATATACATCATAGAGCATTTAAATTGCTTCATGAGATAGTGACAGGTGTTCCAGAGGTGAGCACAGAGCATGATGATGTATGTCAGGGATGTGTGTTGGGGAAGTTTGCGAAAGCAGCTTTTCCAAGGAGTGACACCAGATCCAAGGGGGTTCTTGATCTAGTAAATTCAGATATATGTGGACCAATGTCAATGAAGTCTCTCAGAGGATACGAGTACTCTGTTACTTTTAATGATGATTTCTCCAGGAAGACCTAAATATACTTCTTAAAGACCAAGGATGAGGTCTTCAGTCACTTCCAGGAGTTCAAAGCTCTTGTGGAGAATTTGACAGGTAGGAAGGCAAAGGTTCTTCGGTCAGACAATGGAGGTGAGTACAAAGGGAAAAAGTTCTAGGAGTTTTGTACTAGGGAAGGAATCAAGAGAGAGTGGATTGTTCCTTACAACCCACAGTAGAATGGGGTTGCTGAGAGGGACAATTATTCTCTATCAGAGGTAGCAAGGGCTATGTTGTATGACCAAGATATGCCATGTTACTTATGGGCAGAGGCATGTAGTACAACAGTATACATATAGAATAGGGTTCCACATAAGGTATTAGGCAAGATTACACCAGAGGAGGCATTCTCAAGGAAGAAGCTAGATGTCAGTCACTTCAGGATATTTGGGATTTTGGCATTTTATCACATTCCAGGGCCTACACATTCCAAGTTAGATCAGATTGCAGAGAGAGAGTACTTTGTGGGGTACAGTGAGACCTCAAAGGCATATCAATTATTTATTCCAGGGACCAGGAGGATTATAGTTAGGCGTGATGTCAAATTCATGGAGGACAAGGCATATAGGAGGTCTAGAGATTTGCTAGCAGATGATCAGAATGAGCAGCCAAAAGAAGCTCCAAGGATTGTTCAACCAAAATAGGGGCAGCGAAGCACCAGTACATTTACTAGTACAAGCACAGGCTTAGGTGTTGAGAGTTCGCAGAGTATGGAGCAACAGATACAACAAATCCAAGAGATGCATCAAGAAGATATGGAGTTTGATATTTCATCCTCTATAGTTGACAGGAGGAACCATGAGGTTTAATAGACACATAGGGATACTCAAGAGTTTGTGGGAGCTCTTAGGATGAGTAGTAGACAGTAGAAACAACCAGCCAGGTATAATGACTATGGCATTGATTATTCAGTTGGTAGATAACAAGCCTTCCAACTATCAGGAGACTATACAGTAACAGGTGTGGCAAGATGTGATGGTTGAGGAATATACCTCAATAGTGCAGAACGATGTGTGGGAGGTTGTACCTAGACCGACAGATAGGGCAGTGGTTGGATCACATTGGATCTATAAGATTAAGCACGGTGCAGATGGTAGCATCAAGAAATACAAGACAAGGTTCATGGCCAAGGGGTTCTCTCAGAAGGAGGGAATAGACTATGAGAAGACATTCACTCCAGTGGCCAGGTATACTTCTATACAAGCCGTAATCTCACTTGCAGCACATATGGGATGGCAAATCCATCAAATGGATGTCAAGACGACATTTCTTAATGGTGAATTGGTAGAGGAGGTATACATAGAACAACCAGAGGGCTTTGTAACACACAGCAGTGAAACCCACGTGTGCAAATTGAAGAGAGCTTTGTATGGACTCAAGCAGGCTCCCAAGGCATGGTATGAGCGCATTGATAGATACTGCATTGAAATCTTGAAGAGGTTTGAGATGCAGGATTGCAGAGCCATGTCTACACCTATGATCATGAATTGGAAGAAGGTAGACTCATCCAAGGAAAAGGATGTAGACCCCACCTTATACAGGAAGTTGATTGGATCTCTCATGTATTTGGTCAACACTAGGCCAAATATATCCTTTGTAGTAAACTCTCTTAGTCAATTTATGGTTGAGCCGAAGAGAGTGGATTAGACAGTGGTAAAGCATGTGTTGCAGTATTTGTGTGGTAAAATTAAGTATGGGATCAGATATGCTCGAGGTGATGGTATCAGATTGATAGGCGATACTGATGCAGATTGGGCAAGTAGTACAGTGGATAGGAAAAGCACTTCAGGGTGCTGCTTTAGTTTGGGATCAGGAGTTGTCTCTTGGTACAGCAGGAAGCAAAACTTTGTGGCTCTAAGTTCTGCAGAAGCAGAATACATATCAGCTAGCATGGCAACATGTGAGGCTATATGGCTTCAGAAGTTGTTGGTAGCCTTGTTTGGTCAAAGGGTTGAGACTATGGTGATACACTGTGACAATCAAAGTTGCATCAGATTATTTGAGAATCCAGTGTTTCATGATAGGTCTAAGCATATAGACATTAGGTATCATTTCATCAATGATTGTGTACAGTGGAGGATTGTTCAACTATAGTATATACCTACAGATCAGCAGGTAGCAGACATTTTGACAAAGGCATTAGGGAAGACGAAATTCATCTTCTTCAGAGATAAGTTGGGTGTTATGCAGAACACCTTCCTCGCTAAGAGGGAGTGTTAATTTTAAAGTAGCTCAGACAGGTGTTCTAGTCTCAGGTGGTGATTACAAGGCTAGAAACACAACTGAAATTTAATTATCTCCATACCTAGAAAATTGATTTCTCTAGAGACTTCTAGACATTAGGGTTTGTTAGAGTCTAATTAATCTTAGCCATTGATTGAGATTAAATCATGGCCATTGGATTTCAATGAGAAAATTATAAAAGAGGATCAATGGGCATTTGGAGAGCACAGATTTGAAAAATATTTAAAGTGATAGCAAATGAATAAATTTGCAATAATAGAAAATAGATTTGTAGTGAGAGCAAGGGTGCAGTGATAGCGTTGGAGACAGCAACAGTGGAATTTTTGAAGGAGAAATTGGGAGAAGAATTTTTAGAGGAGAATATTGCCAGAGCTCTGCCAGTAAGAGGCAAGCAGTTTATGTATCTCTTGATTTGTTGAAAATTAATAAAATTCCTCATCTCCAGTACTGGTTTTCCCTTCGAGGTTTTTCCAGGGACAATTTGTCTAAAATATTGTGTTCATTATTTTACATATTTTATTTTTCTATCTCCGTGATTATTTGTGAAGTTGTAGCTGTATTATTTTTCAATATTTGCTCTAAATTAATTTTTGGAGGTCAAATAATCTAAATAAGATAGGAGATTAATCATCAATAGCTACAATAGAATTTTCATAGAATTGTCCATAGAAATACGAGATTTGAATGACAATTTTTATATTTACGTTTACTTTTTAGTAAAGCTGTGCCCCTAACATGTAATTTGGATTTGTTTCAGGAGGAGCCGACATGGCTTTGTGATAGCCCTCACAAGGTGAATTTGATAGCTGTATGAGGCACATTGGGATGGGAACTCCCGTAGAAGATCCAGTCCTTGCAAATCCTCCTGCACTATTTTTTATTGTTTGATTCTGGAATATATTTTAATAATACATTCTCATTTTACACTTGATTGTGCGGTCTGTAAAAGAATTTATAATGCATATATTCAAACTAAGATTACCCTATGCAGTGCCTATGGTTATGGTAGAAATCTAACATTAAATGTAGAGTCCAATTTTTTCAATTTTTAGTATTCAATGCAAATATTACAACACTGTCAACTCTAACTTAAACCCAAAAATTAACAAATTTCAAGATTATTATAAAGTTATTATATTATCAACATTGTTGCTAAAACTAAGCAAACACAACAAATTAAAACACAACTATTTATGAACATTTTGGCAGAAACTTCGCTACTTTGCAGCTCTTGTTATTAGATTTGTTTTATTTTTTTGTTATATAGTACTTATAATTTAATTGATATTATATTATATCAATATTGTAAGTTTGTGATATTGTATTATATATCCACATATACATTTTTGTTGTGTAATTGATTATTTTTGTGTTTGTTGTTTTCTTTTTCTTTTGTAGGGGGCACTCCTCATATATATATATTTGCTTTGGTACATGTATAGACTTAATACTTATATTAATACATATTAGTATAGGTGTGTGTATTTTTAGATTTGTTTTGTTTTATGTGTTGTATATGTATGTACTTATAATAATATAATTGATATTGTATTATATATCATTTGATTTATTTTTGTTGTTATATCTAGGTTTATATGTGTGGGGGCATTTTTTGTCTACGCCTGATTAAAATTTTTGTTCTTATTTCATGGGGTTCTTCTTTTTATAGGTTTGGTTTTACCTAATGCAATAGATAGGGGTCTTATCTTTTTGTTGAAGCCAATCAAAATATATATTGCCCACCCCGGCTACTAGTATATTTGTTGTCTGTCGCTCACTATACTGCCTTTTGGTATGTATCACCCCCTTCCCCCAGAGCTCTAGATTCCAAAGATCCACCAGATAAGAAACTCCATTCTACACTGCTGCTGAGTCGTCGGACTCCTCCCCCAATTCTGGTTGTGGATTGCATAAGGGAAATTCTGCCTGAGCTAGGCAGATAGATAGACTCCTTTCACGCTGCTAAGAAAGAGCAGGGAACAAAATTATTAGACCCATATATAGTAGTAGGGTAGCACTCCAGGTACTTAAAGTCCACCCACTACCAACCAACATACATCATCTGGCTAGGTCTTGCCGGTATCAACAACTGGATCGATCCCATGGAAACGGGAACATCAACTCACTATGGCTCTTGGTCCAAATAATGTCTACCCCTATTCATCCATATCCATACACGGTTGGACGCATCAAGATGGGAACACAGTCCTAGACTGAAGTGAATAGATCAGATCGAGAGGTCATTCTGTCCCTTGTCCCCAATGGGAAGAAGATGGGTAATCTGTTTACAATGTTACTCTGATCTGACCGAGCTGGCAAGCAATCCCAATCCGCTTTCGGCAAAGGAAGGAGATAGCACTTTGTTTGCTTCTCCACCAAGCACGGGAGTCTGGGGATCACTGTAGGTTGGTGGCCACTCGAGGAAACTCTGATTCGATCCGCTGGCTGGGAGGCACCTACCTCATCCCAATCGCAAGGAGAGGTTCACCATGATCTTTCTAGGTAAGGAACGGAGACAGTGCCTGGGTGAGGCATTCATGCGCTCAACCTCTCCGTTGTGAGATTGAGGCCTATCTACAATATGAGAGATCGAGGGCTTCCTCGACTTCCTAAAGTCAATCAAGTTCCCCGACCGACTGAGTACCCCTAGAACCCTCTCCCTATCGCCCTATCTATAGCTATTATAGAGAGGTGGGGGGTGCCCCCTACTATGGATAGGGTTGATAGTTGCTCTCACTGACCCCCCTACTATGGATAGGCTGCCTCCACCTCTGCCTCTAAAGAAGTAGGGTAGGGGTAGGGGGTGGGGGGTCGAGTGATGAGAATTGGATTGTTCCGTCGAGAATTGGCTCCATACGCCCAACTGTTCGTGCCTTCCTATCTCCATACTTTTGCAGCTCTTCATCTTACCGGATTTGCAAAAGACTCATGTGATAGACTCTCATCATTAGAGAAGTTGATCCAGAATCCATATTCCACTTCGTTTCACATCCTATGTAGAGTAGATCGTTCAGCACTTGCGGCACGAACCAATTTTTTACCCATCGACCCTAGTACCATAGGCGACCTAATGGCCGTCCCCTAGTTACTAGACCAACCTGCTATGATAATTCCATAAACACCTATGTCTAGATCTGATGATACCATACCATAATCAAAAGGTACAATGGCTCGAGCAACTGAACTTGGTATAGATGTCACCACTGGAGCCAGTCTAGAGAGAGATAAATTGGCACTACTTGGTGGAATAGGTTCTTCTATAGCTAATTTTAAACCATCTGCTAGAGTTTTTAAGAATCTGAATGATCCAACTACATTGGGACCCTTTTGACGTTGCACGAAAGCAATTACTTTACGTTTGGCTGACACTGAGAAGGCTACTCCTAGTGGAAGTGGTATGATCATTCCAGGTATTTCTGCTAGAATAGCAATGTACGTTTCTGATTTCCTAATCACTAAGGGGTGATCATGCATGAAACGATGTCGACCCAAAGAATGGGACCTATTCTTGAGGGGAAAGGTGATTTCTAAAAGTCAACCCGCCCCCCACCGCTATAGATGCAGGTGGGCTATAGCGGGCTTAGCCAAATTATTTTGGCTCTTCGAGGTCGGGCCGACCACTATGGATAGGGCATCGATCCCTCTCCTTCCTCCCACCCACGTTAAGAGAGAGGTTGGTGATTTGAGTGCCCCCATGGATCCAAAAGTTGGCCCCATGCTTTTGAACCAGCATGGGGAAAGCCCCAACTAAACTATAATTGGGTGGGTGGGAGGAGGAGAGGTATAAGGCTTAATCGACCCCTACAAGCACTATATATGATTGTTTTAGAATCAAATGAGGCTTTAGTTATGAAAGATGTGGGTGCTCTAGCTGATCCAACTCCTTCACAGGTGAAGGAGGCTTTGGATGTAGGTGTTACATTGTAAAATGTCCCCCTAGGACTTTTACCTCCTAAGTTTAGTTCCCAGGTCCTTTAGATTTAATCATGCATGTTCATTTTAACTCCTGATGCAAAATCCCTGGAAACCCATGTCAAATGGGGCTAAGGGGACATTGTTGAACTTGATTTTGCTTGAAAATGGGGCCTAGGGCTTGGGCACTCATGGCCTAGCCCTGCCTTATTTGGTTGGGACCTAAATTTTAAATGTCAGTTATGTGATCGTTAAAAGGTTTCGTTGCCAACATCGTAAGTTTGAATTATGAAATCTGTAGCGAGAATGCATATATAAGCATGTTTAGGGTTTCATTTGCAAACTAGAAGCTGATTATGAACTTTTAGTGAACTTATGATTTTAGAGAATTCAAATCATTCATTGTTGCAGAGCATACTTGTCTTGTTATTGTGTTTGTTATGCAGATTTGGCTTCATCTTCTCATGTGTTGAAGGATTTTCATCTACATGCGAGCTACACCTCCGAGGTTATATCTATTTGTGTTAAATCAATCATTTATCAAAATTTTTTTTCATCTATCTCGTAGGGATACACAATCTTTATGCCATTCTGGGGCTTGACTGAGGCAAGCTCCTAAACACCACAACCCCCAACCCCATTCCTTATGATTGCAGCTAACAAGTGTCATATTTTTTAGAGTGGAGTTGTAAGAGGCTGTGACAGAGTGTGGAGATTCTGTATCAGAAGGAAAAAGCAATGCCTGGGCTTAGGCACTTGCCCTGAAGCCCTCCAGATTTGCAAACCTAAAAACCTCTACGACAGTGGTGAAGAGTAGCGAACATTTTCTAGAAATCCTTGAAGAAGTCGCCACCTTGGGCTTGGGCACCTACTCTTTAGACCCTGACTTTTCCAAATCTTGAATATCAAAACCTAATATGTATCTACTCTGAATATTACATCTCTATGTGCGAGCATTTGTTGGGATTCATCCGTTTATTTATGATTTTACATAATTAGGGTTTTAAGCATAATCGAGCATTAAATTAATATATTAATCAACAATTTCTTAATTTCCCTATCATTACAAGTGACAACCAACCTGTAGGTGAATCCTCTTGCAAAATTTGTGATTCAACTTAGTTAAATGTCCTTGAATGTTAGTGGTGAAAGGAGGATATAATCAAACAATCAATCAATCCCATCTTCCCTCTTTTCTTAGTAAACATTTTGGTGAACCTGTGTTTTCTGAGCATTGCATCTTGTTCACTATTATACATTAGACTTGCATTCATACATATTGTTTTACATCATTTTACATCTATAGATCTTGAAAATTTTTGAAAAAAAATTCATTCTAAGGCTCGCATTAGGTCATAATTTGCATTAATTTCATTACATTTCATCAAATCTCTAATTTTTACATCAAATATGATATAAATTACATAAATTCATAATACTACAATCTTTGCATTGCATTTTCATGTTAAAATTGCCAGGGTTTGATTGAAATTTTGTATTTTTCTCATAACCTAGTGATTTCAAAAACTAGGGTTTGTACCTAAAATCTTGTTTCAAATTTTACTACTCATATTAGGCACTCATTCAAATCTAATTTTGTTTGTAGTGTTGCATTCTTGTGTGTTTTTGCATTCATATCTCAAAAATTTGCACTTACATTTAGCTAATTTCAACAAAAACTAGCATTTTCACTCAATCATCCTTAAAATTACACTTGCATTGAGTATTGTAGGACTTTAAAATCATTTTCAGATCTGAGCTGAGTTTTTTTGCATAAGCCTCCTCTTAATAATAGTGTAGGAAATTGTTCTTCTACCTTATCTTCCTTATAGGATTTATGGGTCTAATAAATTCAATTTCCCATTTGTGAAAAGGTGTTTGTACTAATATAGGAAATGGTGGCATATCATCTAATGTGGTGGGACTTCCTATTCTCTAAGACACATCACCCATCCTCACATATTAACTTGTCATCCTTGAACAATGTGGGCCACCATAATCCTGCCAACATCACTTTATTGTTGTTCGCTCATTGAAGTTATGCCCTTCTAATATCCCCTCATGGGCATATCTTAAGATGTTTTCCCATTCATGTTGAAGCACTACTCTCCTTATAATATCACCTCTTCCTATAATATGTAATTCTCCTTCAATTAAGATGTATGATAGTGACCACTGCAATAGTTTATTCCTTTCATTTTTGGAGATGATCTCTAGGAATTGGCCTATGGATAGTAACTGTGCTACTTCAGTGAGCTCCTCTAGTACTACATTTACTCTAAATAAATTTAAGCTACTCAATTCATCATCAAACTCCTAAAAGAGTAACACCATCTACAAATTTTACCTGTATCACTAGCGTATTCATCAAGTATTTTAATTGCTTGTGGTTGGTAAAGAAATTTTTTAGTGCATAAACCTTTGTTAGAGCCTTTGTTGTTGCATAATTCATTAAGAAACACTAGAGTTGGAGCCTTTGTTATCTAATTTTTAAGTGTATCAAATTCCTCCTAGAGTTGTTCTATCCATTGAAATGTTTTATAGTTTTCTGACTATTCAAGAGGTGGTAGATTTAAAATTATTTCTACCTTCAATGGGTCTACCATCAAGCCTTGCCTACATATAATGTGACCATGAAATGTTCCAAATGGTATCACAAATAAACATTTCTTAAGATTGGATGAGATTTAAAAGCTTTTGTATCTTTCTAGCATCGTGTGGAGTACTTGTACGTGATCTTTAATCAGTCTGTACTAAATACTACAAGTGCATTTCAAGCCAAATGGCATCACCTTGTACATAAAAGACCTCCATTTGGTTACAAATGTTGTTTTAGGTCGATCTTCTTCTTGAAACCATTGGTGAACGATTAGAGCTCCCTACTAGCTATAAAACTAAGACTTCCTCTATGAACAAACTAGGGAAGGGATCATGGATGCAAGCCTTATTTAAATCCCTAAAGTCAATGCAAATCCTCATCTCGCTTTTTTCTTATATTGCACAACCATAGGGCCAATCCATTAGCATCTCCTATCGACTTGATTATATCAGTTGCCAACATATCATCCAAGTTTGCTTTGACTCTTGTCTTCATGTTAGGGTTTAATATATATGTTCTTTTCCTCTTTGGTTTTGTACCTTCTTTTAATTGAATTTTCATCATTCTAGATCCCTCCTTAATGCCTCTACGATTAATAAATGTGTGGGGAAATATTTCTTCATATTTCTATCAATATTTCCAAAATTTGCATGACTTGTCTCTCTTCAATTGCTACCTTGAGTATTTTCACATACTGAAGGAAAAACAAGATTGCATTCACAGAGGCTTGAAGGATAGAAAAGGTACTTAAGGTTAAACTTTCTCTTGATGCCAAGGTTGATGATTCTATTTATTATGAGGATGTTTGATGCGGAAGATTTAGTCGAAATCTCTCCTCTTGCTAAGTTCGATAAATGTAATAAGTGCAAATGTGATCATGGGGATTCAATAGGCCCTGTGTAATTTTCCCTACCACCTTGTTGTTTTCAATATTGGATGATGCTCTTGTGATTTCTATGATGGTAGGGTCATCATCCAATGGTGGAAAATCCACCAGTAGTGTGATATGTTGTCCAAGGGATCTCTTGAGGTGAGACACGTGGGCAAAATTATGAATCCTAATGTATTCCGGTAATTCCAGTTCTCAGATGCAACTTCACCAACTCTCCTCAAGACCTTGTAAGGGAAATCAAAGCATTGTTTGAGATTTTAAATTCCACTAATTTTGATGGGGGTTTTCCTATAAGGTTTACAATCTTAGAGGAAGGTCATATCTCCCACTTTAAATGACCTCTGTATGTGGTTTTGATTTATATATATTTTTTGTTGATTCTGAGATTGTTGGAGGTGTTCTTTGAGTGATCTCAATATGTCATAATTATACTTCACTAAGTCACTATCTATTGACACCGGGATATCTATGAATATTGAATAAGTAAAGGTTAATGCATCATAACCATAAAATACAATGGATAGAGACATAGCGATGGACATGTGGTGGGTAGTGTTGTATCATAGTTTCTCAAGTAGCCTTCAACCTAATTATTCACTATTTCTACTTGTCCATCTTTTTGTGGATGTTGGCTTGTGGAAAGAATGAGTTTTATCTGGGCCAAATAAAATAATTCTTACAAAAAGGATCTAAACAATCTACTATCTTTATCACTAATGATATTTTTATGTAATCATTTGGCCTAAACACTTCTCTGAATAAGAAATCTACCACCTAATGTGCTTTGAAATATGAAGGAATGAAAAAGAAGTGTGGATACATAGTTAGCCCCTCCATAAAGTGATTGAGAACATCCTTCTTTAGGCCCTTCCATGAAAACCTTTCCCTAATTTTCCTATAGGTCTTGTATAATCTTATGTGATTTTCTAACGATGCATCATGAAAAACCCTTAAAATCTTCTCCTTCATTCAGGATTCAAGAACTAGGAAGATTCTATTTGTATAGAGAATGAGATCATATGCTACTACAAATAAATCTTGTCTCACATCCCCATCTAAGAGATCAGTAGAAAATGTATTTTTAACTTATTCTGCCATAATAGAGATCTTCCAATTAGTAGAACTAGTAGTAGAAATAGAGTAGGCTCCTAGAAAGAGCATGAGCAAAGTTATGTTCTTTTTTTCCTTTCATGTACAATGTGGTTGAGGAAAGGGCCATGCTATGGGGTCTCAGGACAACTTTGAAATAGAATTGGAAGCATCTCAGAGTGGAGAGAGATTATGAGATCATTATTAATTATACGAAGAAGCAAAGTTACATCTCATGTATGTTGTATACTCTTCTTTTAGAGGCTAAGGAACTAGTGAAAAGATTTTAAGATATCTCTTTTGATCATATTAGAAGAGAAGAAAGGGGAACTCAATAGTAGATTTGGTAGCCAATCAAGGAGTAAATTAGAGAATAACCCATGGTAAGACCCATAAGACCTAGAAGGAAAAGTTTCCAAATAAGACCCTTGGACTTGTTAAGGAGTAAAAAGTGTCCACATGTCTTTTTACCTCCTTGTTTGGCTCCTAGGTCCCTTAATTGCATTATATCTTCAAAACATTTCTCCCGATGCAGAATTGCCCGACACCAAGACGGAATTTGAATGTGGGCCACTTGATTTAGCTTATCCTAGACATAAATAGGACTAAAGGACCTGGGTGGTACTGCCCAAGTCCCTCCCTTTAGGTTGGATCAAATTCAAATTTACTGGTGTGAGCCTTGGGTGTAATTTAATAAAAACCACTTGAAATAACATAAAATAAAATATTAAAATTAATATATATATATATATATATATATATATATATATATATATATATATATATATATATATATATATATATATATATATATATATATATATATATATATATATATATATATATATATATATATATATATATACATTTAATTCTCCTCAATTTTTTTCCAGCTTCTTATGTTAAATTGAAGACCAAATTCCTTGTATTAAACTCAATAAACTAACATTGGGGGTGATTTTGTTGAAAAATTATTGCTCAAACCAAGAGCTGATGTTAAAGAGTTACGCCTAGTATGTAATATAAGGAACCTTAAAGTCAATAATATCATACAGATGAACACTCATTTTCATTTTTTATTTATGCCTGCAAAAATATCATACATGACGTCCCTCCATTGATGCATTAAATACTGCTCCTTCAATGCGCTGCTCTTTATTTTCTTGACTTTTGTATTCATTTTTTTATCCCTTTTTTTTGCACTCTTATTATTTTTTATTGCTTCTTGTAGAGTAATGATCTTCTTGATATTTTTGTCCAAGAAAAATAAGGGGCTGAGCACCACCAAGGGTTTTCAATGTTTAGTTAGACTTCCCTTTTGCTCAAAAGGAATGGGGAAGGTCTACATGTAAGCTTCTATTAGGTATTTAGGTTTGAGTACTTACTTTATAAAACTCAACATTTTGGTTCACTAAGACTGGGATTAGTATAAAGCTAAGAGCTTGGCTTCAATTTAAACTTATTGGTAAATTTCAAGAGGAATGATTGGTTATAAAGATGATCATAAAGAATCTTAAAGGGTCAACCTATATCTAAGCAACCTTAGACTCCTTAGATAAAAATCAAAAAGAGCATGTCACTCACTAATGCATAAGAGGTAAGCATCATTTTTTACATCTTCCTTAACTGCATGTGGACTTATATAATTTGGTCTAAACATCACTTGGAAGTATTTGCAAGGACACACAAAGACTTGGTATAAAAATGTCTTTGAACTCAGTGAGAAGTTTTGTGCACTCATATATTTAATTGTTTGATAATTTGCCCCTAGCCTTGTCATTTTTTGTTCTTGTAAAGTTTCATCAGTTTTGAAATTTTGTGGGGCAATTTGAATTGATGATGACATTTAATCATCTTCTATTCACATTTTCCATATGTGGGGTTGGTCATATTGCCACACAATTCTCTTCACCTGCATGTGGACTTTACTACTCCATGGATTTCATATTTCTCCAACCATATGTATGCCTTGGCTATGGCGACCACCAAGGGTTGCACATCGGCACCCCACCTAGTAGGCACCAAGTTGAAGTAAACAAAGTGAGGCAAAGTTGTGGAAGTTTGGATGCTTAATAATCGTCTACCAATGCATCAAGAGATTTGTCCATGTCACCAATATTATATTTTTTATCTTTATTTCCATTTCTTAACACAAACTAACTTCGTGTTGTCATAAATATATACCTTTCAAACAAGAGCAAGCATGCCTTTATGATATAATTCCAATAATTTTTTATTCTAATGTGTAGGAACAAAAAAAAAACAAGAAAAAAACTCATTGGAGGCTCATTTGGCAGAAGCAAAGGAAATTGGGGATCACATTCCAAATAAAATTTAAGTTGTTACAAAACATGTTTTCAATTGATTATAAACAAATATGTAAAACAAGCATTTCATATGCATTTCAAAACTATATTTCAAAATTTTAAATTAAATAGCACTTTGGGACATTTGTTTCTTACAATTATTAAAATAATATAACAAATAAAAGTAATACTATAAAAATAATATTCTATACACCAAAAAAAAATAAAAAATTAATGCACGTATTTTAAATATTACTTTATAAAATAAAAATAATGTATCTTCTATGCACAAATTGAATTATACTATGTAACATTGTAATTGCATTGAATATTCTATTGGCCTAACCCTTGCACCTTCAATTGGTTGAGTCAAACAATTTTCTTATGACAATTATCCATTCAAAGGTGCCCTTAAAATACTATGACATATCTTAGTATAAGTAAAATTATATATAAACCAAATATAAAATTTGACAGTTTGTCCAAAATCTCTCCTTTCATGTGATACATGTTTTTAAAATGTTGATTGTAATTTATAGAAAAAATGCCTTAATAGAACCATACGACCATCAAATTTAAGCCTTGGGCCTAACAATTGCACCTCCTTTGGTTGCAAGTGCTAGTAATACTATTATTGATATATGGTTAGGACTAAGAAGTAGGATTTCATGTACTCTGTCATTTCTTTTTTAAGGGATTACTCCAACTGTGGTGAGTTTCTATTTTAATATTGGAAAAAATCTAATTTGAGAGTGCTTCTGGATTCAACTATGTATGTTTTTGTTTCAACGTTTTGAATCATACTCAATGATCCGTCATCAGGAAGAGGAGAGTTGAAGATTAGATGGTAGAATTGAGCTTTATAAAGTAGTTAGAGTAAGAAATGAATGAAAAATGAAGGGCATGAGGTGAGGAGAGAAAAATAAAAATAAAACAAAAAACAAGAGAGGAAAAAGATATGAGAAAATTAGTGATAAAAACAGGGCATTGGAGCAACCATACAAACACACAAACCAACAAAAGCTAAAATTTTAAAATTACTAATACTAATACAAGTACAAATATATAAATACATACAGAAGCACATGTAAATGCATATAAGAAAATATTTAATTTAAACCTATAAATACATATATCCCCACACCCCAAGTATAATATACTATATTAAAAAGACAAATAAATGGAAAAACAACTAAATAAAACAAACCTTTAGTAGGCATGAGTTTTCCACAATCCATGAATTAAGTATAGAGAGTGCTTCTGGATTAAACTGTGTATGCTTTTACAAAACAAACCTTTGTAAAACAATTAAAGTCAAGACCTAAATATACATAAAATAATAAGGGATGAGGAAAAAAGGCGCAAACACATTTATATACATGAACAACCAAATGTATAAAATTTGCAAACAAGTGAAAGAAGCAAACAAGAAAACAAAAAGATAAGACCCCTATCTACTACATTAGGCAAAACCAAACCTATAAAAAGGAGAACGCCACGACTAAGAATGAAAATTTTAATCCGGCATAAACAAAAAATGCCCACACACATATTAACCTAGACATAACAACAAAAATAAATCAGATGATATATAATACAAATAGAAAAATAAACAAATACACAACAAAAATGTATGTAGATATATGATACAATATTAATTATATTATATGTATAAATATATTGTATAGAAAACCAAAACAAATAAAAATATACAAGTGTAGGTATATATATATAAATTTATGTATGAAGTGTATACAAATACCTATACCTATATATAAATGTAAGTAACGGTGTGTATATAGATATGTGTGGAGGTTAGGGTTAGGTTTTGTGGGTGATGAGCGAGTGAAGAAGAGGAAGGAGTTGAGGGTGGCAAAGGGAAGGTTAGGGTTAGGTTTTGATGGCAGAGGGAAAAGCTATCGTTGCAAGCTTGACGTTATACCTATTGCAGGGCCAAACATTTTTACAAGCAGCGGAGTGCGGTGGATATGTCAGTGTTTCGAAAGTGTTACGCCATCATCTGTAACAAACAGAATGGCCGCGAATGTCGTAGCAGAAATGGAGGCTGCAGATCGATGGCGTTACGCTTTTGAAACAGGACATATCCACGGCCCCACGCTGCTCCTATTCCTTCTTTGCCCTTTAATGAGAGCAATGCCTTCAACAAATGACCTTCACGCTCATGCGGTGGAATATGTCTCAATCTCAAATTGATGCGTCCAACACTTCAATCTTGTTAAATCAGGTTTTGTTTTGTCAGAAAATTTGCTTAAATTTCTATATTTTAAGACTAGCTGAAAATGTGGTCACTTGCACTAAATTTTCTGACCCTCCATGGAAGGTATGTTGGAGAGGTGGGTTCTTTGCCTTTTTTCGTTTTTGTATATGCATCACACACCCACATTACAACAATGTTCCTATCTAGTATGTTTTACTGTGACTGAATCAGATTTTCAGTTGTTAATATTGATAGCCAACTTGGATGAACCTCTGGAGATCCCTGTGTTGTATGATTGGGTTATGTTGTTGGTCTCTATCACAGGTGATATTTGGATCATGAAAGGTGAAGGTATTGAATTTAGACTCCAATGCATGCAACATGTATTAACACAGTGCTTGTTTTGTATGTAGTCTAGGACTGCAGGAATTTTGGTGGACTTCTTAGAGCCATTTTCTGTATATGACAATGTCAGATGGGTGTTATTATCACCCACATTTTATAAATAGCCAATTACGTAATTGTAACTGTTAAAGTTTTAATCATCTAGCACATTCCTACAAAGGTTCAAAAATTTATCCTGGCAAATATTGGTATCATATCATACATTGTAGTTCTGTCTACTGTTTGCTTTGCAGCTGTGTTTGTGTTTTCTTTTGTTTGTTTTCTGAGACAATGGTTGACACAGTTAGTGGGTTTGTGTTTGAGCCCTAAGTTGGTTGGATCCCTTGCTGGAGAATTTAGCCCCAACCTTTGGACTTGGGTGTCATTATAAGCACGCGTTAGCATTTGAGCCCTAAGCCTACATATTCAAAATATTAAGTAGATGGCATACCACTCTACGTTCAATCCAGTTCATAAAGAATCTCAACCTACAACTTCAATATGGGTTCTGGCCACGGGAAAGTTTAGGGGCTCTTCATCCCTAAATAGGGATTGTTTTGGTAATCTTTGTCCCAAATCAATAGTCCAATCAGTAAACATTATGTATAAACTTCCTCTAGATTTAAAATTTTAGTAAAAGTTCTTAGCCAATTTGTTGCAAGTTTGCATGGATTCATTGGAATTTTTTAATCATTGTTATCTTATCTATGTAATATATGTTTTGATGATTTTCCAACTAATGAAAATTATGTCTAATATGGGATTTTATATAATCCTCTTTGGATTTAATCTAATTGTAAATTGTATTCAATATTTAGGAACCAGTTACCTTTACAATTGCTTACAATTGTTTCCTTTTGACATTGCTGGTGATTCATCTCACTTGAGTTGCCTTTGTTGACTAGCATAACATTTTTTTGTGTGTGTATTTTGATATAGAAATTTTTGTGGGTATGATAGGTTAGGTTGGAACAAAAGAATGTATGGTGCTAAGCATTTTATCTATTTGCAAGAACTAAAGTGTCTTATCTGAAAATATTCAACATTGTGGTTTGTGCATTTGGATGGATAATCTAGATACTATCTTAGACCTATGTAAATATAGGTCTAAAATGGTAGAAAGGAGAGAAAAAGTCTCCTCGTGAGATTTTGAAGCAATAAAATGTAAAAACTAAGTTCTATGACAACATCAAGACAATGGTTGCTTCATTTCACTTCACTTCACAGGCTCTTTCATTCCTCGTCTATCCAAATTGCCAAGGCTGACATATTTCTTTAGTTTTGGTGAAGTAAGATTTCTTTATGCTTTTGGATTGGATTTTGAAGAGTTAGTATCTATCACTACTTTATTAGATCAACTTGGTGACACGAGGTACACATGTTGACCTTTTGATCTTGTGCATGTTTTAGCATAGAAAATACCCTATAATTTACAAGTGTATCTTTTTATTGAACCTTTTCTTGTTTGTAATTTGTAAGATTTTCATTTGGTGAATAAAATGAAAGCCAATGATACCATTCATTATTTCTCATATTTTTAGACTTCAAATCATAAATTATTAGTAGAAACCCAAATTCATGGAAATGCAATCAAGACTTCAATGAAACCATAGCCAACCCCCACTCAATCACACCCTCCTAGGCCTCTAGAAACCATTTCCCCAAATGACACAAACACTTGACACCATTAAAACACAATGGTCACACATCACATTCACTTTCCAATGCACATCATAAACCAAGATCTCACAAATGCAACATATGGTCTGATGCACTAATAATGGGTCTTAAAGAATGCAACATTAATTCCAATCATGGTCAATCATCCAAAAAACATAAAGTGAATCTATCTCAACAATGCAGAACAATATTATTCTAACTACTAGTAGCAATTACTAATATGATCAAATGATATAAGTGTCCATGAGTATCAATATTTTAACTAATAATTCTCAAGACTTATTTTAATTTCATTTAATTAAAATAATTGCGAACAACATGCAAATGAATACAAATTAAATACAACAATTATTTACACTATTTACACTTATGTAGATTTCATTTATAATCTAAACAATTTTATAAATACTATTAAATATAACTATATAAGCAAGGCTAAAAGCCTATAATATTAGAATGCTATAAATATCTTACACTAGTTAGAATCACAAGATACAAAACCCGAAGCTACAATGAAAGAACCTTGTTCTAAGTTTAGTTTGAGAGGAAAGAAATATAGAAAAACAAAACATTCCTATAGATCTAATATCTTCATCAAATCTACCACACTTTTAACCACATGAATATGATAGGATCAGCACAAATTGAATTTGTTGAGAAGGCTTTAGAAGCTACCAACAATGCAAAATGTGAAAGCATAGACAGGGCACATAGAATGATTGGTAGAATGCCTCAAAGAGAGTCATGTGATGGAAACAATGATCATAGGATATGCACAAAGTGAATTTGTTGAAAAATCTCAAAAGAACCTAGTTTGAAAATATAGAGTTATTGGTTGCGCAACTAATTGTTTTAACAGAGACGAAATGGGTGAGAGGTAGACAGTCACAAAATATTCATATCTCAAAAATGACAAACTGGGTATGACTAATTTTCGGATATGATTTAGATATTCAGGTCATGCACCATATATAAAACAATTAGAAAAACTCAGTTCTTAAAATAAAGTTATGGCTAATGCAACAAATTGCTAAAACAGGGACGAAATGGGTGAGAGGTAGACAGTCAAAAAATATTCATATCTCAAAAATGAGAAACTGGGTATCACTAATTTTTTGATACGATTTAGGTATTCAAGTTGTACACCATATTTAAAACAATTAGAGAAATCCAGTTTGTAAAAATAAAGTCATGGCTAACACAGTAGACTACTAAAACAGAGACGAAATGGGTGAGAGGTAGACAGTCAAAAAATATTCATATCTCAAAAATGAAAAACCGGGTATGGCTGATCTTTGGATATGATTTAGATATCCAGGTCGTACACCATATATCAAAAAATTAAAGAAACCCAGTTTGCAAAAATAAGGTTAGGGCTAACGCAATAGACCGGGTTCAGAAAATGTAGAAGAAAATTCACAGAATATTTCACTAAATCTAATGCAACAATAAATCAGTTTCATATCTCAATCCATACTTGGAATATTGCTTCAATCACATCTTCACAAATTTCCTAGCTTGCATCCATTTTTCCCCAAGTCAGTTCTTCTAGAAACTATGGTTTATGGTGCCAAAAGAAAAATGAAAACTCCCTGAGAGAGAGAGAGATCCCCAAAACATAAAACATATCCTCCATTTGAAATGCACGCTCCTCCTCAAATTATGTCTTGAGATTTCAAAAATAAAGTTGAGCATGCATAACCACCCCCATAATTTCTTCTAGAAGATTCTTTTTTTTTTACTTTCTTACAATTTGCTATTTTTAACCAAACAATAATATTATTGTTTGTTGTAATGGGACCTTATGTCATCTCTGTTCAACAGTTTCCATTGGGATTAAGGCACGCTTAGACCTGTCAATTCAAGTGGAGTTGATGCCTCATACCTGCAACCTACAGCAACCAAAAAATGGTTGAACATATAGATGTATATATAATCATACAATCAAACACACCGTGAAAGGAAATCGTAGCATAGCAGGGTACTCACGCATGAGTAATGTGACACTGTTCCTCTCACAAACACACGTCAAACAAGTAACCACATCATGCATAATAATTAGTATCTGATTGACTAGATAAGAAACATCATCAGATAATCATGTGATGCATATAATAAGATTGATCAACATAATCAATTAAGTCCATAAAGTTGTCATACCATATTCATAACTTAAGTAAATATCAGTGTTGCAACAAAGATTATCAATAAAACATACTAACTGTCATATGAAACAACATGAGGATAATCAGGAATGTCACCAACATGAATGTAGTATCTACCAACATCATATAACATACAACATCAACTGTCTAACATACCCTAAATATTCCTATTATTTTACCTTCACTTTCATGCTCCTTAGCCAGACCACCTGCACATCCAAGGTGAGAATGGAGGGGCACTACACCCACCTTAAAGTGATCGCTCCTACTTTCCGGTAGTAATCACATTTAAGGTAAGGTTGAAAACACATGAGGGAACAAGAGCTTTCGCAAAGCCCATGCCCCAAAGTGAGACATGCTTACAATTGCCGAATTATTCCCAACAATCACAATAGAAACACATCAATATCATTTGTTAAGAACCATTAATCAACAATATGCATGTATACAAATGATCACAGAGATCAAAACAAACTTCGGTTAGAGAATCTAAGCTAAAATAACAACCAAATCAATATAGAAATAAGGCAACATGTCTTTCAAACAAACTAAGGCTATACTTACGAATTCGGAACCGAGTATAGCCGTGAGGTTATACTTTAGTTATCTCATAACCGAGTGTAACTACAAGGTGAGACAAAAGCATTCCAAAGTGCATAGCAACATATTTAGAGTATTGCAAAGGTTTGTTACAACAATTTCACAACACAATACATGATCACATCATGACACAAAGTGATTCTACTAGTTGAACGTCAATAAAAAGTTATCCCTCTCTTCATATATGGACTAGGTCCATTTTCTTGTTTTCTTGTTTTAGGGATGCACGATCCTTATCAGAAGTGTATATTTGTTGTCATCATCTGTTGACTAATAGAGCCACAAATACAACAGAAGAATGAAATCATGAAAAATGAGAGAGGAGACAAAAGTGACATAGGACCACAACGTGGAAGGATGCCCCCAAATCACCCTCCACAACATTATGCCCCTAAGGCACCACAAACAACAATTGCAACAAGAGAAGTGTACAAGAATAGAGAAACAAATAGAAGGAATGTCACAGCGTATGCGGTCCCCTTGTATCCTTCACCTTACAAGAGTATCAAGGGTCATCCAAGGAGACCTAAACAAACATTTAACACCACACATGAGAACACAACACAACAACATATATATACCTAAGAGGAGGCCAAAATTGCGAGCATCGTGGAGAGTTGCTCCATCAAATGTGGTGGAATGGGTGAGAAATTCATACCTGCAGTCGCGTGGTGCTTGATTCACAAGATTTTGTATGTTTGAAATCTTTGGATGCCTGTGGGGAGGTGAATCATTACCTTTTTCGATAGACTTTGATGACTCGTGCATTGTTCTTTTTCTTTCTTTGTTTAAGCATTCTCCTACATGGACAACTTTTTCAGGGTTATCCTTCTCCATCAAGACATCAACAATCTTTTTATTAAGTAAAGTACTGCGGTCGAGGAGATTAGAGGAGGATGATGATTTCGTGGGATCTTTGTTAGATGCCAAGGTATCATTTGATGAATAAGTGTTTCTCTCAAAATATGCTTCTACATTTAAACAACAGGAAAAACCATGATTGTAATGATAACGGGGCCAATTGTCATAAGCTCCCATGAATTCGGCTAATGTTTCATATGTTGAAAAAGTATCTAATGGGACATTTCCTAGTGGACAGTCTATGTCTATCATCTCAGGATATATTGAATTGATTGTTGGACTTGTTGATATTGTGTTAACATTAAGAGTAGGATGATGGTAAGCTTTGGTAGGCTTCAAAGGATAGTATCCAATACTAGCTGAAGAGCTATGTGTAACAACTTCTAAGGGTACTTTGATTCCTTGTTGTTTTATGCCACAACCATTACCGACGTAGTTACAATTTTTGTAAAGGATTTGAAATCCATGACCATAGAGAGACACCATCTCTTTATATGAAGGCGAGGCCTCATATGTCTCATATTTTGTAGTGTAAATAAGAGTATTGTCTTTATTTGTTACTAAAGAGACTTTAGGTTCCTTAGTATTTCCAAAGATTTTTTGGATGAGATCGAGGCAACTTTTGATGTTTCAGGGTTAGCAAGTTTATATTACCCCATAAAGCCATGAGTAAAATCTAATGAACCCCAATCGTCACCAAGAAGTGCATTCGATGGTGATTTAGAATCTTGCACAACATTATCTATGGCAAGATGTATTTATGAATCAACTTTTAAGTTATCGAGAGGTTTCTAAATGATAGCCTATTTTTGCACCTCAGCTTGTAAACAACTTTCCAGATTCGGGTCCACTTCAATGGTTTGAAGTTTATTTGCACAAATAAACTTTATTGATCAATGAATGGTAGACGAAACTACCCCCATGGCATGAATCCATAGTCTACCAAGAATGATATTATATGAAAGCGCACTCGGCATGACATGGATAAGGGTAGATAATGTCATAGATCTAGCCTTTACGATTAAAGTTATGGTACCCAGTGATTGTCTACCAATGTTATCAAAGCCACGAATGTTAAGTTTATCCGATTTTATTAAAGATGTGTGAATCTTGATTTTATGTAGCAAATCAATGCCACAAACATTGAGACCTGATCCATTGTCAATCATAGTTCACTTTATCAACTTTTTATTTATTATGACAAGATTACAAGAGGGTCATATTGGTTTTGAACTTCAATTGATGGTAATTCGTGTTGTTGAAACAAAATATCTATTTTTGTTGCATGCATATAGTCTAACAGAGTTGCTACATCATTTGGCTTAACAACAGGTGGTACAATCACCTTTTGTAAAGCTTCTTGGAGCATTATGTGGTATGAAAGAGATGTTTGTATGAGTTCCCATAGAGAGATCTTAGCAGGAGTAGCACAAAGCTGCTTAACAAGGTCATAATTTCAACCAACATTATGAGTAAGACAAGGTGGTTGAGGAAGCATAGGTTGAGAAGTTGGTAAAGTGATCGAAATGTTTGACTGTTGTTTACTTTGTTTATTATTTCATGTGTTGTATGTGTGAGCAACCACATTGTAGTTGGGTTGTTGTGACACATTTTGATACACTTTGATTTTGACTTGTTATATGCTTAGCGTAGTTATAAATGTAATGAAGAGGTCGAGAAGAATTCAGAAGATCTCTTATAGTGAGCACCGGTTTCATTTTTTCTTGAGGCACATGCGAGAATGCAGGTGGACAACTATTTTCGGTTTCACAGGGTGTTCTTGAGATCTTGGAACATAAATTGTGTTTACTAATCTTTGAAGGAACGATGGTTTTGGAGTCACAGTGGAATGTTCCATAGAGATAAATTCATAAATGGCTTCATCTAGCATATCAGAATCATCACCACTAAATGACTCATCATATGCATGAAAGTTTTGTAAAAAGAGATCAAACATTGTGACATATTCTACTTTATCCAAGGCTTGAAATTCACAATGTCCAATTGTAAAAAGTATGAATTTTGGAATCAAGGATGTGAAATGATGCAAGATTACTATGAAAAATCAAATTTCATGAATGTTTGATGCAACTAATGCATAAGAATTTTTAAAACCCTAATGCAAAATTTTACCAAAATGCAAGCTTTTTGAAGGCCTAAATATGCACCTTTTTCAAAATTATGCAAGATTTTCAAATGAATACTGATAAATATTTAATAAATCAATGCAAGATCTTATTTGAATAGTCAATAAGATGTAAATGCTTGAAGCTACTTGTTCACAAAAATGTTTAGTATGAAAAAGGATAATGACAATAACTAGAATATGAACTAGATCAAACTCTTTTCAATATAACATTCAAGGAAAAGGTTGAGCCAAATCACTACCAAATGAAGGAGAACTTAGCTACTGACCTTGAACTCCTATATATTATGGATAAGATTTAACTTAGTCTTTTTCTCAAAACCCTAGGATAACAATGCATTAAAACCCTATTTTTACAAAGATTTGCTTATAATGGAGAATATACGACAGAAACCCAGAAACTGATTGCACAGGGATAATCAGGGGAATAATAAAACCTATCTCCAAAAAGAAGAGGTATCAGAGGACCTCGGTGGTACCACCCATGTCTTGACTGAAGGAATTAGCTGAAGGTGCAAATTGGAAAGTTGCTTTGAATGTTGTCTTGATGCTAGATCCAAACCTAGAAAAGGTAGAAGGACAAAGGCGGTTCCAACCACTTCCTTGATGAGGGAATATCCTGAAACTGTCTTCAAATCCTGAAACCTTGATCTGTATTTAGTCTTCCTATATCTCTGTATTTTCTAAATCTCACTCCTGTAACCTGCACATAAGAAGATAAAAGAGGGTTTGGGGGTTATGGTGTTTAGGGGCTTGCCTCGGTCAAATCCCAGAATAGCATTCAAGCTTCCCAACACCATTTGATTAATAGAGAGTGCTTACCCTCATGGGGCATAGGATGAAAACAATGATAATGTCTTGATTGAAATGATGAGAAACAAACAATGATATCACCTATGTGATGCGCCCTTAGAATGATGAAGATCCTTCAACTCCTAAGGAAGGATAGATGATAGCTTCATATCTACAACAACACACAAATATGCTCTATAATCACAATGACTGCTCTTGATGCTCTTTACTTCAAATTTTCAAGTTAGCTATCTCCATCTAGGTTAATAATGAACTCAAAAACACACTTATATATGCTCTCCCCCTTACAATTGACAATTCAAACCAAAAGAGGCAACAAGAAGAAACCTCTAGAGAGGTGTACGGCCGACATACATTTGAATTTGATCCAACCTAAAGGGAGGGACCTGGGTAGTACCACCTTGGTCCTTTAGCCCTGTTTATGTCTAGGATAAGCAAAATCAAGTGGTCCACATTCAAATTCCATCTTGATGTCGGGCAATTCTGCATTGGGAGAAACGTTTTGAATATATAATGCAATTAAGGGACCTAGGAGCCAAACAAGGAGGTAAAAAGACATGTGGGCACTTTTTACTCCCTAACAAGTCCAAGGGTCTTATTTGGAAACTTTTCATTCTAGGTCTTATGGGTCTTACCATGGGTTATCCTCTAATTTACTCCTTGATTGGCTACCAAATCTACTAATAAGTTCCCCTTTCTTTTCTTCTAATATGATCAAAAGAGATATCTTTAAAAAATTTCACTAGTTCCTTAGCCTCTAAAAGAAGAGTATCCAACATACATGAGATGTAACTTTGCTTCTTCATATAATTAATAATGATCTCATAATCTCCCTCCACTCTAAGATGCTTCCAATTCTATTTCATAGTTGTCCTAAGGCCCCACAGCATGGCCCTTTCCTAAACCACATTGTACATGAAAGGAAAAAAGAATATAACTTTGCTCATGCTCTTTCTAGGAAGCCTACTCTATTTCTACTTCTACTAGTTCTACTGATTAGAAGATCTCTATTATGGTAGAATAAGTTAAAAATGCATTTTCTACTGATCTCTTAGATGGGGATGTGAGACAAGATTGATTTGTAGTAGCATATGGTCTCATTCTCTATAAAAATAGAATCTTCCTAGTTCTTGAATCCTGAATGAAGGAGAAGATTTTAAGGGGTTTTCATGATGCATCGTTAGAAAAACACATAAGATTATACAAGATCTATAGGAAAATTAGGGAAAGGTTTTCATGGAAGGGCCTAAAGAAGGATGTTCTCAATCACTTGATAGAGGGGCTAACTATGTATGCACAATTCTTTTTCATTCCTTCATATTTCAAAGCACATTGGGTGGTAGATTTCTTATTCAGAGATGTTTAGGCCAATGGATTACATAAAAATATCGTTAGTGATAAAGATAGTAGATTTTTTAGATCCTTTTTGTAAGAATTATTTTATTTGGCTGGGATAAAACTCACTCTTTCCACAAGCTATCATCGACAAATAGATGGACAAGTAGAATTAGTGAATAATTAGGTTGAAGGCTACTTGAGAAACTATGATACAACACTACCCACCACATGTCCATCAGTATATCTCCATCCATTGTATTTTATGGTTATGATGCATTAACCTTCACTAATTCAATATTCATAGATATCCCGGTGTCAATAGATAGTGACTTAGTGAAGTATAATTATGACATATTGAGATCACTCAAAGAACACCTCCAACAAGTTCAGGATCAACAAAAAAATATATGCAAATCAAAACTGCATAGATAGGTCATTTAAAGTGGGAGATATGACCTTCCTCTAAGATTGCAAACCTTATATGCAAACCCCCATCAAAATTAGTGGAATTGAAAATCTCAAACAACGCTTCGATTTCCCTTGCAAGATCTTGAGAAGAGCTGGTGAAGTTGCATCTGAGTTGAATTACTAGAATATAGTAGGATTCATAATTTTGTCCATGTGTCTCACCTCACGAGATCCCTTGGACAACATATCACACTACTAGTGGATTTTCCACCATTGGATGATGACCCTACCATCATAGAAATCACAAGAGCATCATCCAATATTGAAAAGAGAGTAAACAATAAGGTGGTAGGGAAAATCACACAGGCCCTATTGAATCCCCATGATCACATTTGCACTTATTACATTTATCAAACTTAGCAAGGGAGAGGGATTTCAACTAAATCCTCCACATCAAACATCTTCATAATAAATAGAATCATCAACCTTGGCATAAAGAGAAAGTTTGACCTTAAGTACCTTTGCTATCATTCAAGCCTCTGTGCATGCAACTTGTTGTTCCTTCAGTATGTGAAAATACTCGAGGTAGCAATTGAAGAAAGACAAGTCATGCAAATTTTGGAAATATTGATAGAAATATGAAGAAATATTTCCCCACACATTTACTAATCTAGGATGATGAAAATTCAATTAAAAGAAGGTACAAAACAAAAGAGGAAAAGATCATATGTATTAAACCCTAACATGAAGACAAGAGTCAAAGCAAAGTTGGATGATATGTTGCAACTGATATAATCAAGTACATAGAAGATGCTAAATGGATTGGCCCTATGGTTGTGCAACATAAGAAAAAAGTGAGATGAGGATTTGCATTGACTTTAGGGAACTAAATAAGGCTTGTATCCATGATTCTATAGATTTCTTAGTCTTATGGATGTCATTAAAAGCTTTCATTTTATTTCATTTCAATTGAAGGGCTCCTTCACCTTTCCATACACATGTCCCCATGTTCTCTCCATTAGTTTCTCTATAACCATTGCTTTATTTTCTCTTATATTGTCCTTAGTAATATTTGGGCATTATACTCATGGGATCAACCCTGCAATTATAGACTTGGCCCTTTCATATTCAAATTTTGGCCAACTTCTACCTATTCAATTACACAATATTCAATTTGCTAATGTATGAATCCCAACATTTCAAAAAAAAACAAAATATGAATCACCTAAGAAGGTTCAAAATTTAAAATACACATTGGGTTATGTCTTGCACGTGTGACACCATTCAAAAATTGATTTATATTCACACCTTTGAGCCACCAAGTCTAGGGCCTAAGTGTGAGAATATTCACTATTTTTGTATCCTCATGCTTGGAGACATGTCAATAAATAAAATTTGATTACATATAAATTCCCATTGTTTATAGCATAGACTGGAATTAGTTTTCAATTTAAAATATCATTAACACTTGTAAGGAGTGGGTTCATGTGCATGTTGAAACACACACTGTGTATTTCAACCTGCAATTTTCTTCATCAACATTCTACTATGTAAAGTATTTGTTCTTTTAATGTACAAATCCTAACATTTAAGAGAGAAAAATATGAATAACAACAATGATAAGGGTGAAAGCAAGATGAGTATAGATTTCGTGGAAGTGTTCCGCATATGGAAAATTTCGGTTGGAACGAGAGCTCGAGCCTAAACGGGTGCCCATTTAGAAACGGGCACCCGTTATGAAATGGATGCTAGTAAATGGAATGGGTACGTACCCATTTGAAAACAGGTACTCATTTTTGAAAAGTATATATATTTTTTTAAAAATAGGCTTGTGGCTTCATTTTAACAGCCATATGCCGTGAAACAATAGGAGAGGAGATACCAAGAATGGGTACCCACATCACCTGACCCCACCGCCTACCTCCAAAACCTCCTCACCTCCTCCAGATCGGCTATCAGCTGTCCCAAGTTGGTTTCCCATAATTTTCTATTGTTTTTCATTGTTTTTTGTTTTGTTTTTGTTGCTTTTTATTATTTTTCACAATCTTAAATTATAAATGTTAAACCCTAAACTAAAAACACTAAACCCTAATTCATAAACCGTAAACCCTAATTCATAAACACTAAACCCTATTTCATAAACTACCTAGGTCTTATAGAACTTCTAGGGTTTCTTTTATATAAGCTTAACAACAAATTTTTAGCAATGATATTTCAAAATCATTTGAAATTTCTATATAGACCTCAAGAACTACTTATACACTATAGCCATGTTCTTAGTCTTCATGGATTTCAATGTTCATGATGAGTCACATAGTCCTAAAACCATTTGTAAAACTCTTTTCATGAGGGCTTAGAACATACAAACACCTTCTATATATTAAATTTGATGGACACTTGTATAAGAATATAAAATTTAGACAATTGTCATAGGTTAGTCCTATGGGTTAAAGAGTCAGGGAGCTATGAGAATGCCCACATTCATATGACATAAGGTATAATAGAAACTTATCAAGTTTTAAGGATTGTCATACCTACCACTAAGAATGTCAAAGTTACCCTAGGAAAACAACTAACTCATATCACTTCATAACATTTTATCAAGTTTAAGGATTGTCATAACAACCACTAAGAATGTCAAATTTACCCTAGGAAAACAACTAACTCATGTCACTTGATAACCTAGAGGGTTGTTATCTAAGGTCAATTAGGATCACTTAACAAATGTCAAGACCCAAATCATCTAATAGGATTGTCATTAGGATGGGGAACAAAGAAGATAGTCATAACATGATAAGGTAGTTACCAAGGTCCTAACAAAGTTCATTGCACCATAATCTAAATCTTAACACTGCGTCAACATTTATATGACCTAGAAGGACTGTCACATCTAGTAAATCTAATCTCTTGTCCTTGCTATGGACTATTATGCATGATAATCCAAAGTGGTTGTCACTAGAAGAACAGGACCATAGGACTACCACAATAAGGATATAGTTGTGTTGCTCACAACAAGAGAGGACAATCATCCAAAACTAAGAAGAGAAGAAAATTAACAATTAAGAGACTATCATTAACAGTTGTCATGAGCATGTTAATGGACAATAAGTTTTCATATTAGTCATAACACTATCCTATTATTTACACAAAAGAAGATATAGCAATGAGAGGATAGTCATTGGAAAACCTATCTCAGTCCTAGAGTCAAGCACAGTCCCATCACACCACTAGATCTACCCCTTCCAAGGGACAAGCATTTCAACCATACAATCGAAAGAAAATGATATGTATCCTACAAACACAATCATTTGGTCATGTTGTAATCCTCTCTCCAAACTATGCAGGATCAGAATGGTGTTTGGATGAGCTCCACTCGGTGTCTGGTAGGTGAAATCAGGAGGTGAGACTACTCCTTAGACAGTTCAAGACGATTGAATGGATCTCACCCATTCATTTTATTCCTTGTTTTTCTCACTCTTTCACCATTTCTTCACATGCGTTGTTCTCCTTCCAGCTATTTTTTTGGTGGGTACTCTCCTGAGGTGCCAAAATGGCTAGAAATGTTGTCTCGTGCCATAAAAAATCATGCTAGAAAATTTTCTAAACTCGTAGGTTGTTCTCACCCCGGGGAAAATACCGTGTCAGAAAAATAAATATAGGGAATGTAATTTTTTGGTATGTGTTTTGGAACACAAAAGAGAGTGATATATTTTGCAAATCCCCATTAAGAATGTTTTGGGAATTTTGTACTGCAGTATTGTATTGGTACATTCTCCTTATTAAAAACTCCCTTAATATTATCACCTAAAATTTTGAATTTGGATTAGTTACTTTCCACCTACATTAAATGTTATCAATAACTGTGTAATAGAACTAATAGCATTTAAAATCATTTTAGACATGCAAATGATGATTAATTATCACCTTTGCAATTAGAAGTGTTTATGTTGACACTAGAGTTTGCAACACTCATAGCCTTATAGCAACTAAAAAGGTTTCACAAAACAAAGAGAACTAGAGACAACTAAAATCATTATCATAAATAAAACATAAATTAAAATAAAATAAAAACATTAATATATCATCACCATGAATGGTCATGTCCTTTGTGAGAACTCCAATTCCTTTTGAGAGATGAGTATCACAATTCATTGAAGTCTTGATTGTATTTCCATGAATTTGGGTTTCTACTAATAATTTATGATTCGAAGTCTAAAAATATGAGAAATAATGAATTGTATCATTGGCTTTCATTTTATTCACCAAATGAAAATCTTACAAATTACAAACAAGAAAAGGTTCAATAAAAGATACACTTGCAAATTATAGGGTATTTTCTATGCTACAGCACGCACAAAACCAAAAGGTCAACATGTATACCTCGTGTCACCAAGTTGATCTAATAAAGTAGTGATAGATACTAACTCTTCAAAATCCAATCCAAAAGCATAAAGAAATCTTGCTTCACCAAAACTAAAGAAATATGTCAGCCTTGGCAATTCAGATAAAGACAAGAGGAATGAAAGAGCCTCTAAAGTGAAGTGAAATGAAGCAACCATTGCCTTGAAGTTGTCATAGAACTTAGTTTTTACATTTTATTGCTTCACAATTTCCCGAGGAGACTTTTTCTCTCCTTTCTATCATTTTAGACCTATATTTACATGGGTCTAAGATAGTGTCTAGATTATCAATCCAAATGCACAAACCACAATGTTGAATATTTTCAGATAAGACGCTCTAGTTCTTGCAAATAGATAAAATGCTTATCACCATACATTCTTGTGTTCCAACCTAACCTATTATACCTACAAAAATCTCTATATCAAAAAACACACAAAAAAAAAATGTTATGCTAGTCAACAAAGGCAACTCAAGTGAGATGAATCACGAGCAATATCAAAGGGAAACAATTGTAAGCAATTGTAAAGGTGACTGGTTCTTAAATATTGAGTACAATTTACACTTGGATTGAATCCAAAGGAGATTATATAAAATCAAATATTAGACATAATTTTCATTAGTTGGAAAATCATCAAAACATGTATTACATAGATAATGTAACAATGATTAAAAGAAATCCAATCAATCCATGCGAGCTTCAACAAATTGGCTCAAAACTTTTACTGAAATTTTAAATTTAAAGGAAGTTTATACATAATGTTTACTGATTGGACTATTGATTTGGGACAAAGATTACCAAAACAATCCCTATTTAGGGATGAAGAGACCCTAAACTTTCCCGTGGCCAGAACCCATATTGAAGTTGTAGGTTAAGAATCTTTAAGAACTGAATTGAGCATAGAGTGGTATGCCATCTACTTAATATTTTGAAAATGTAGGCTTAGGGCTCAAATGCTAACCCGTGCTTATAATGACACCCAAATCCAAAGGTTGGGGTTAAATTCTCCAGCAAGGGATCCAACCAACTTAGGGCTCAAACACAAACCCACTAACTGTGTCAACCATCGTCTCGGAAAACAAACAAAAGAAAACACAAACACAGCTGCAAAGCAAACAGTAGACAGAACTACAATGTTCTATATGAACCTTGGTAGGAATGTGCTAGATGATTAAAACTTTAACAGTCACAATTACGTAATTGGCTATTTATAAAATATGGGTGATAATAACACCCATCTGACATTGTCATATACAGAAGATGGCTCTAAGAAGTCCACCAAAATTCCTGCAGTCCTAGACTACATACAAAACAAGCACCGTGTTAATACATGTTGCATGCATTGCAGTCAAAATTGAATACCTTCATCTTTCATGATCCAAATATTACCTGTGATAGAGAGACCAACAACATAACCAAATCATACAACACAGGGAGCTCCAGAGGTTCATCCAAGTTGGCTATCAATATTAACTACTGAAAATCTGATTCAGTCACAGTAAAATATACTTGATAGGAACATTGTTGTAACGTGGGTGTGCGATGCATATACAAAAACGAGGAAAGGCAAAGAACCCACGTCTCCAACCTCCCTTCCATGGAGGGTCAGAAAATTTAGTGCAAGTGACCACATTTTTAGCTAGTCTTAAAATATAGAAATTTAAGCAAATTTTCTGACAAAACAAAACCTGATTTAATAAGATTGAAATGTCGGACGCATGAGTTTGAGATTGAGACATATTCCACCGCATGAGCGTGAAGGTCATTTGTTGAAGGCATTGCTCTCATTAAAGGGCAACGAAGGAATAGGAGCAGCGTGGGGCCGTGGATATGTCGTGTTTCAAAACCGTAACGCCATCGATCTGCAGCCTCCATTTCTGCTACGACATTCGTGGCCGGCCATTCTGTTTGTTGCAGATGATGGCGAAACACTTTCAAAACACTGACATATCCACCGCACTCCGCTGCTTGTAAAAATGTTTGGCCCTGCAATAGGTATAACATCAAGTTTGCAACGATAGCTTTTCCCTCTGCCATCAAAACCTAACCCTAATGCTACCGTCCCCTCCTTCCTCTTCTCCACTCGCTCATCACGCACAAAACCTAACCCTAACCTCCACATATATATATATATACACGTGGACACACTTAATACATTTGTATTTTTTTATTTGTTTTGGTTTTCTATGCGATATATGTATACATATAATATAATTAATATTGTATCATACATCTACATACATTTTTGTTGTGTATTTGTTTATTTTTCTGTTTGTTGTTTTCTTTTCTTTTTGTAGGGTGCACTCCTCTCACACACATATGTATATCTATATATATTTATGTATTGGTTCTTTATAGACTTAATACTTATATTAATAAATACTAGTATAGGTGTGTATTTTTAGTTTCTGCCAAAGAAACTATAGGCGAGGCCTGTTCCTAACTAGGTATTAATAATTCTTGAGAACTAAATATATTTTTCTATTTAAAAAATATTTACCTATTGCTATTGTATAGATGCAAATATTTTAACAAAACATATTTGAAAAATTATTTTTATTCAATCTAATTGGCAGAAAACTTTCACCCGATAAGGGCAATTATTGCGGATCATCAACGTTTAAATTATAAAGTTTTGTATGAATACTGGAAATAATTTCATGCATTGCTTTCATTTTCTCAAAAATTGTGCAAATATAACATATGCGTTAAACTCCTTAGGCAACCATTCTTCATATTTTTTTATGTTCTTGATACCCAAACATTGCAGAATCTAAGGCCATGACTATTTTCAAATGAATTTGTTTTGTTTATAGGCTGCTATTCCACTTGAAGTTGTGCAAATATTGTTGGCAAAAAAGTCAGCGTCCCCCTTCGGGATTCGTGACATGGCTTAACCGCCTCCCATTGGTCTTTATTTGGGATGGTAGCAGTTTCCTAAGAGGTGCACCTTTTGGGAGAAACAGCTAGCTCAACTCCCTACAAGTGGTATCAGAGCCGGGTCACGGGTTCAAATCCCCTCGGGTAACGCTGAGGGGGGGGTTGTTGGCAAAATAGTTAGCATCCCCCTTCGAGATTCATGACATGGCTTAACCACCTCCCATTGGTCTTTATCTGGGATGGTAGCGGTTTCCTGAGAGGTGCGCCTTTTGGGAGAAATGGCCAGCTCAACTCCCTACAAACGTGAATATAACATTCTTCAGAAATGATGCAAGCTAGAAGGGGCTCTAACTTGTTTTTAATGCAATAAAGTTAGGGTCTTTATCTGGGATGGTAGTGGTTTCCTGAGAGGTGTGCCTTTTGGGAGAAACGGCTAGCTCAACTCCCAACAAACGTGAATATAACATTCTTCAGAAATGATGCAAGCTAGAAGGGGCTCTAACTTGTTTTTAATGCAATAAAGTTAGGTCTGAAACGAAAAAACCCATGGAGCTTGACCAAATAAGAGGAAAAAAGTATGCTCATATCTGTCATTACGTTATCTACCATCTTTTCAGATAATGCATTTAGGGCATATGTTTATCGGGCTTCATGCCTATAATACTTATTTTTTCTTCTATTTTACTTAATGGAATTCTAATTCTAGCTATTCTTCCATGCATAGAAGGATTTTCCTTTCATGTTTCCTTTAGATTCTAATGGGATGAGAATATTATTTTTTGGCCTCTGCCTATGTTTCTACCAAACTTTGTATGTATCATATTGTTTTCTGGAAACACATTTCTTATTGGTGTTTATTCCATTTCTAAAGTTTTTTCTGGATGTTTTTTCTAGCTTTGAGATGAGCTAAAAGGAACTATTACCATTAACAAAACTGATAATATACACATCATTTTGTTTTATGGATATCTTTATATTTTTTTAATTTTCTCCGACACTCAATAGTAATTCAAGTTGGCTTTTTGCTATTCTTGTTGAATGCAAAAATCTAGTAAGCCAAGCTAGCAACTCTATTTGCAGAAATGGTCTATATTTTGAAGCTATTTTATCATTCTACTATTTCTTTTAGAGGCATTTTTAAAAAGATCGTGAAATTTCTATTATTTAAATCTAAGCCAACTATTTTTTGACGTTTATTTAAAAATTTACCCTAACGTAACTATTGTTAATATGTCCATAAAATGTACAACCTTTTAAAATTTATTTAAAATTAGGTTTTTCTTTTACCCTAACCTATAATGCACAATCTAAATAGCTAATATTTTCACATTTACTTTAAACTTAAGTTTTACCCTAACCTGTAATGCACAAACTGAATAGCTAATTTATTCAAATTTATTTTCGAGTTACAGCTTTAAACCTAGTAACATAAATATGGTTGAAGTATGAATAAAATGCAAAATCGAAACCACTATCTATTTCACATTTACTTTAAAATTTTACCCTAAGGCCCATATTTCTAAATTGCCAATAAAATGAACAAATTGTAGAGATGATATTTTAACATTTACCTTTAAATTTTTGTTCTAAATTTTTATCTTCCAAGTAAATATTATTAAATTATCCATAAAATGCAAAATCTAAACCACTATGTATTTCTCATTTACTTTAAAATTTTACCTTACTATAAATATTCCCAGATTTTCATCAATAAAATTTTACCCAAATATAAATATTTCAAAAATTTCAATAAAATACACAAACTAAATAGATAATCTTTTCACATTTACTTTTAATTATAATTTTAATCCCAAAAAATAAATTTAATTAAATTATTAACAAAATGCAGAACCTAAACCACTATTTTTTTAATTATCTATAAAATGTACAACCTGAACATCTGATCTTTAAGCTTTACTTTAAAATTACAGTTTTAACTCTAACATAAAAACACGTTAAACTTTTTTCATATTTTCTTTTTCATCTTACCCTAACACAAATATTGTTAAATTAACCATAAAATGCACAATCTAAACATATTTATTTAAAAATTTCCAAAACTACAATTTGAGTCATTTTGTGAAAATTATGGTATTAAGGTGCAAAGAATAGTTCCTTATACTCTTCAACAAAATGGGGGGGGATGAACAAATGAATAGAACTATTTTAGAAATGGGGTTTGGTTGTTTCTTGTGCTGCATATATTGTGAATAGAATTCCCACTAAAGCCCTCCCAAATATCACCCCTGAAGAAGCTTGGAGTGGTAGAAAGCCCCACATTAGGTATTTTAAAGTATTTGGATGCATTGCTTGGGCACACGTTCCTGATTAAAAGAGGAAAAAGTTAGAACCAAAGAGTCATAAGTGTTTGTTTGTGGGTTATAGTGAAGAATCAAAGGCTTATAGGTTATATGATTTGACAACAAGAAAGGTCTTTGTTAGTAGAGATGTAAAGTTTGATGAGCTTTCGCAACTTATTCCCACTTCCTCTCACTCTACAATAGCAAATGTTTCTAATTTTTCAGATATTTTAGAAAGAAATGAAGCCAATATTGATGAGGATGAAGTGAGCACTACTGATGATGATAATACTATTGAAAATGAAACTACTAATGCTTGTAATCAGCCATTTTTTGCAGGTAGTGATGATGAAGAAGGTGACATTTCAGCTAGACAAAAGACAAGGAGTGTTGAAGAAATATATAGACAAGGCTCAAAGATCCAAGGAGGGAATGGTAGTGTTCTCATGGCCAAAGTATTACAAGTAAATGACCCAATCTCATATGAGCAAGCTAGATGAAAGAAAGAATGGGAGAAATCCATAAAAGAGGAATATGATGCATTGATAGAGAATAACACTTGGGAACTTGTACCCCGTCCCCAAGGGAAGAATGTTATTGGTTGTAAATGGGTTTACAAAACAAAATTTAAATCAGATGGTGCTATAGAAAAATTCAAGGCTAGATTGGTTGCTAAGGGGATCAATCAAAAAGAGGGTGTTGATTATGAAGAAACATTTTCTCCTGTCATTAAAGTGAATATAGTTAGATTAATTCTTTCTTTGGCTATAATTCTTGGGTGACATATTCATCAAATGGATGTCAAAAAAACTTTCTTAAACGGAGATTTATATGAAGAAATATATATGGATCAACCACCAGGTTTTGTAGATCAGCAACATCCTAATCTTGTTTGCAGATTATAGAAGTCACTTAATAGTCTTAAACAAGCACCACGAGCATGGAACGCGAAGATTGACCGGTATTTTCAGCTTCATGTATTTAAGAGATGTAAGTCAGATCCAAATCTTTATGTGAAAAAAGTTCAAGATGATATTCTTCTTGTTGCAATTTATGTAGATGATTTACTCATTGCTGGACCGAATATTGCATTAATCAATGATTTAAAAACAGATCTTAAGAGGACATTTCATATGAGTGATTTGGGTGAACTAAACTATTTTCTTGGATTGCAAGTTTGTAGATTACATGATGGATTGTTCATCTCACAATCAAAATATGCTCTGGACCATTTAGAAAAGTTTAACATGCTTGAATGCAAGCCAGCATCTACCTCATTTCAATTCGGAGTCAAGCTTACTAAAGAATGTACTTCCAAGAGTGTAGATGCCACTTTATATAGACAGCTTGTTGGTAGCTTGGTTTATGTAACTCATACTAGACCAGATATTTATTTTGCAGTCAATCTAGTATCTAGATTTATGCAGGCACCTAAACAAAGTCATTGGTTGGCTGCTAAGAGAATTTTACGATACATCCATGGAACCATACACTTTGGAATCTACTATGGCTATAAGTTTTCAATTTCTTTGGTTGGATTTACCAACTCAGATTGGGGTGGTGATATAGATGATCAAAAATCTACTGGTGGTTATGTTTTCAATCTTGGATCAGGCCCTATTACATGGAGCAGCAAAAAAACAAACAACTACATCATTACCGTCATGTGTAGCAGAATATAGAGAAGCAAAAGAAGCAGGCAAGGAAGTAGTTTGGATTCAGAATCTTCTATTTGAGATTGGTTTTCTATAAAGTTCAGCCGACACTGTGTATTGTGACAATCAAAGTACCATACAAGTTGCCAACAATCCAGTTTTTCATGCTAAAACAAAGCATATTGAGATTGATGTTCACTACATTCAGGATCTTGTTTAAGCATCTATTGTCAATCTTCAATTTTGTCCAAGTGAAGAATAAGTAGCTGATATATTCACTAAGAGTATGATTGAAGCCAAATTCTTAAAATTAAGAGGAATGTTTGGTATGTTAGAGGTGAACATTAAGGGGGGATAGTAGTATAATGTTCCCCTCCTTTGTATTTGCCCTCTCCTTTGTATTCTCTTTGTATTATTCTAGCCAATCTTAAGGGGGGATGTTAGGGATAGTTAAGATTGTCTAGAAAAGGACAAAATATTTCTAGAAGTCTTCCAAAAAATATTCCAGGTTATCTAGAAAGGAAGAAGCTTCCAGCTTTTTTAGAAAAGAACTTTCCAAGGAGAAGCTTCCAACTGTTCTAGAAAGGAACATTATAGGATTTTAGAGTTATCTAGAAAGCCAGAAGCTTCCAGGCTCCAAAGCTTCTATAGCTATATATATGTGATTAGAGACAGTTGCTGGATATAGCATTTTAGATGTAATGCAAGCTAGATAAATATATTTCTAAGTTATCTAACTCTATTTTGCCCTGTTTTCTCTTAGTCTATTATTGTCGTTCTATTTTTTATTGTCTTGGGGCTGTTTTTTACATGGAAATCCAGAATTTATTTATTGCTAGAAGAGAATGGTATCAAGGAATATGTGACCACTATTGTACTTGTACCTACAGATGCAACACAGCGCTTAGCATATAAGAAGGAAGATGCCAAGGCGAGGAGGATGATTCTTAATGGTGTTAAGGATCATATTCTTTCGCATATTGTAGAGTTATATACAGAGAAGACAATGTGGGACGCCATTCTAAATCTGTACCAAAATGCTACCATTAACCGGAAGCTGATTCTCAGAGAAAAGTTAAGGAATACCCCGATGAACAAGGGAGAAGACGTTACAAGTTACCTCGCCAGGCTTAGACTTGTTAAGGATGAGTTGACAGCTATTGGAGATAAACCAAATGATGACAAGCTAGTACGAATAGCCCTGAATGGGTTTACTAAGCAGTGGGATGTCTTTGTTCAAGTTATTAATGGACGAGACACCTTACCGAGTTGGGATCGACTATGGAGTGACTTCACTTAGGAGAAGCTTAGACTAAGTCTTGTCAGTGGAAATCACCCATAGCTATTGGAGTTAGGAGCGGCTGACTTTATAGGTTGCAATTTGATACTCCTAATGCACTAGTGAGTAGAAGTAATCCTAGAGATCAAGAAGAGCTATGGCATAGGAGGATGGGCCATATACATCATAGAGCATTTAAATTGCTTCATGAGATAGTGACAGGTGTTCCAGAGGTGAGCACAGAGCATGATGATGTATGTCAGGGATGTGTGTTGGGGAAGTTTGCGAAAGTAGCTTTTCCAAGGAGTGACACCAGATCCAAGGGGGTTCTTGATCTAGTAAATTCAGATATATGTGGACAATGTCAATGAAGTCTCTCAAAGGATACGAGTACTCTGTTACTTTTAATGATGATTTCTCCAGGAAGACCTAAATATACTTCTTGAAGACCAAGGATGAGGTCTTCAGTCACTTGTAGGAGTTCAAAGCTCTTGTGGAGAATTCAACAGGTAGGAAGGCAAAGGTTCTTTGGTCAGACAATGGAGGTGAGTACAAAGGGAAAGAGTTCCAGGAGTTTTGTACCAAGGAAGGAATCAAGAGAGAGTGGATTGTTCCTTACAACCCACAGTAGAATGGGGTTGCTGAGAGGGAGAATTATTCTCTATCGGAGGTAGCAAGGGCTATGTTGTATGACCAAGATATGCCACGTTACTTATGGGCAGAGGCATGCAGTACAGCAGTATACATATAGAACAGGGTTCCACATAAGGTATTAGGCAAGATGACACCAGAGGAGGCATTCTCAAGGAAGAAGCCAGATGTTAGTCACTTCAGGATATTTGGGAGTTTGGCATTTTGTCACATTCCAGGGCCTACACATTCCAAGTTAGATCAGATTGTAGAGAGAGGGTACTTTGTGGGGTACAGTGAGACCTCAAAGGCATATCAATTATTTATTCCAGGGACCAGGAGGATTATAGTTAGGCGTGATGTCAAATTCATGGAGGACAAGGCATATAGGAGGTCCAGAGATTTGCCAGCAGATGATCAGAATGAGCAGCCAAAAGAAGCTCCAAGGATTGTTCAACCAAAACAGGGGCAGCGAAGCACCAATACATTTACTAGTACAAGCACAGGCTTAGGTGTTGAGAGTTCACAGAGTATGGAGCAATAGATACAACAAATCCGAGAGATACATCAAGAAGATATGGAGTTTGATATTTCATCCTCTATAGTTGACAGGAGGAACCATGAGGTTTAATAGACACATAGGGATACTCAGGACTTTGTGGGAACTCCTAGGATGAGTAGTAGATAGCAGAAACAACTAGCCAGGTATAATGACTGTGGCATTGGTTATTCAGTTGGTAGATAACGAGCCTTCCAACTATCAGGAGACTATACAGTAATAGGTGTGGCAAGATGTGATGGTTGAGGAATATACCTCAATAGTGCAGAACGATGTGTGGGAGGTTGTACCTAGACCGACAGATAGGGCAGTGGCTGGATCACATTGGATCTATAAGATTAAGCACGGTGCAGATGGTAGCATCAAGAAATACAAGACAAGGTTTGTGGCCAAGGGGTTCTCTCAGAAGGAGGGAATAGACTATGAGAAGACATTCACTCCAGTGGCCAGGTATACTTCTATACGAGCCGTAATCTCACTTGCAGCACATATGGGATGGCAGATCCATCAAATGGATGTCAAGACGGCATTTCTTAATGGTGAATTGGTAGAGGAGGTATACATAGAACAACCAGAGGGCTTTGTAACACACAACAGTGAAACCCACGTGTGCAAATTGAAGAGAGCTTTGTATGGACTCAAGCAGGCTCCCAGGGCATGGTATGAGCGCATTGATAGATACTGCATTGAAATCTTGAAGAGGTTTGAGATGAAGGATTACAGAGCCATGTCTACACCTATGATCACGAATTGGAAGAAGGTAGACTCATCCAAGGAAAAGGATGTAGACCCCACCTTATACAGGAAGTTGATTGGATCTCTCATGTATTTGGTCAACACTAGGCTAGATATATCCTTTGCAGTAAACTCTCTTAGTCAATTTATGGTTGAGCCGAAGAGAGTGCATTGGACAGCGGTAAAGCATGTGTTGCAGTATTTGTGTGGTAAAATTAAGTATGGGATCAGATATGCTCGAGGTGATGGTATCAGATTGATAGGCGATACTGATGTAGATTGGGCAAGTAGTACAGTGGATAGGAAAAGCACTTCAGGGTGCTGCTTTAGTTTGGGATTAGGAGTTGTCTCTTGGTATAGCAAGAAGCAAAACTTTGTGGCTCTAAGTTCTGCAGAAGCAGAATACATATCAGCTAGCATGGCAACATGTGAGGCTATATGACTTCAGAAGTTGTTGGTAGCCTTGTTTGGTCAGAGGGTTGAGACTATGGTGATACACTGTGACAATCAAAGTTGCATCAGATTATTTGATAATCCAGTGTTTCACGATAGGTCTAAGCATATAGACATTAGGTATCATTTCATCAAGGATTGTGTACAGTGGAGGATTGTTCAACTATAGTATATACCTACAGATCAGCAGGTAGCAGACATTTTGACAAAGGCATTAGGGAAGACGAAATTCATCTTCTTCAGAGATAAGTTGGGTGTTATGCAGAACACCTTCCTCACTGAGAGGGAGTGTTAATTTTAAAGTAGCTCAGACAGGTGTTCTAGTCTCAGGTGGTGATTACAAGGCTAGAAACACAAATAGAATTTAATTATCTCCATACCTAGAAAATTGATTTCTCTAGAGACTTCTAGACATTAGGGTTTGTTAGAGTCTAACTAATCTTAGCTATTGATTGAGATTAAATCATGGCCATTGGTTTTCAATGAGAAAATTATAAAAGAGGATCAATGGGCATTTGGAGAGCACAGATAACTGAAAAATATTTAAAGTGATAGCAAATGAATAAATTTGCAATAATAGAAAATAGATTTGCAGTGAGAGAAAGGGCGCAGTGATAGCATTGGAGACAGCAACAGTGGAATTTTTGAAGGAGAAATTGGGAGAAGAATTTTTGGAGGAGAATATTGCCAGAGCTCTGCCAGTAAGAGGCAAGCAGTTTATGTATCTCTTGATTTGTTGAAAATTAATAAAATTCCTCATCTCTAGTACTGGTTTTCCCTTCGAGGTTTTTCCAGGGACAATTTGTCCAAAATATTGTGTTCATTATTTTACATATTTTATTTTTCTATCTCCGTGATTATTTGTGAAGTTGCAGCTGTATTATTTTTCAATATTTGCTCTGAATTAATTTTTGGAGGTCAAATAATCTATATAAGATAGGAGATTAATCATCAATAGCTTTTCACAGAATTGTCGATAGAAATACGAGATTTGAATGACAATTTTTATATTTGCATTTTCTTTTTAGTAAAGTTGTGCCCCTAACATGTAATTTGGATTTGTTTCGGGAGGAGCCGACATGGCTTTGTGATAGCCCTCGCAAGGTGAATTCAATAGCTATATGAGGCACATTGGGATGGGAACTCCCGTAGAAGATCCAGTCCTTGCAAATCCTCCTGCACTGTTTTTTATTGTTTGATTCTAGAATATATTTTAATAATACATTCTCATTTTACACTTGATTGTGCAGTCTGTTAAAGAATTTATAATGCATATATTCAAACTAAGATTACCCTATGCAGTGCCTATGGTTATGGCAGAAATCTAACATTAAATGTAGAATCCAAGTTTTTCAATTTTTAGTATTCAATGCAAATATTACAACACTATCAACTCTAACTTAAACCCAAAAATTAACAAATTTCAAGATTATTATAAAGTTATTATATTATCAACATTGTTGCTAAAACTAAGCAAACACAACAAATTAAAACACAACTATTTATGAACATTTTGGCAGAAACTTCGCTACTTTGCAGCTCTTGTTATTAGATTTGTTTTATTTTTGTGTTATATAGTACTTATAATTTAATTGATATTATATTATATCAATATTGTAAGTTTGTGATATTGTATTATATATCCACATATACATTTTTGTTGTGTAATTGATTATTTTTGTGTTTGTTGTTTTCTTTTTCTTTTGTAGGGGGCACTCCTCATATATATATATATGCTTTGGTACATGTCTAGACTTAATACTTATATTAATACATATTAGTATAGGTGTGTGTATTTTTAGATTTGTTTTGTTTTATGTGTTGTATATGTATGTACTTATAATAATATAATTGATATTGTATTATATATCATTTGATTTATTTTTGTTGTTATATCTAGGTTTATATGTGTGGGGGCATTTTTTATCTATGCCTAATTAAAATTTTTGTTCTTATTTCATGGGGTTCTCCTTTTTATAGGTTTGGTTTTACCTAATGCAATAGATAGGGGTCTTATCTTTTTGTTGAAGCCAATCAAAATATATATTGCCCACCCCGGCTGCTAGTATAGTTGTTGTCTGTCGCTCACTGTACTGCCTTTTGGTATGTATCGCCCCCTTCCCCCAGAAATCTAGATTCCAAAGATCCACCGGATAAGAAACTCCATTCTACACTACTGCTGAGTCATCAGACTCCTCCCCCAATTCTGGTTGTGGATTGCAACAGGGAAATTCTGCTTGAGCTAAGCAGATAGATAGACTCCTTTCACACTGCTAAGAAAGAGCAGGGAACAAAATTATTAGACCCATATATAGTAGTAGGGTAGCACTCCAGGTACTTAAAGTCCACCCACTACCAACCAACATACATCATCTGGCTGGGTCTTGCCGGTATCAACAACTGGATCGATCCCATGGAAACGGAAACAGCAACTTGCTATGGCTCTTGGTCCAAATAATGTCTACCCCTATTCATCCATATCCATACACGGTTGCACGTGACAAGATGGGAACACAGTCCTAGACTGAAGTGAATAGATCAGATCAAGAGGTCATTCTGTCCCTTGTCCCCAATGGGAAGAAGATGGGTAGTCCGTTTACAATGTTACTCTGATCTGACCCAGCTGGCAAGCAATCCCAATCCGCTTTCGGCAAAGGAAGGAGATAGCACTTTGTTTGCTTCTCCACCAAGCACGGGAGTCTGGGGATCGCTGTAGGTTGGTGGCCACTCGAGGAAACTCTGATTCGATCTGCTGGATAGGAGGCACCTACCTCATCCCAATCGCAAGGAGAGGTTCACCATGATCTTTCTAGGTAAGGAACGGAGACAGTGCCTGGGCGAGGCATTCATGCGCTCAACCTCTCCACTGTGAGATTGAGGCCTATCTACAATACGATAGATCGAGGGCTTCCTCGACTTCCTAAAGTCAATCAAGTTCCCCGACCGGCTGAGTACTGCTAGAGCCCTCTCCCTATTGCCCTATCTATAGCTATTATAGAGAGGTGGGGGGTGCCCCCTACTATGGATAGGGTTGATAGTTGCCCTCACTGACCCCCTACTATGGATAGGCTGCCTCCACCTCTGCCTCTAAAGAAGTAGGGTAGGGGTAGGGGGTGGGGGGTCGAGTGATGAGAATTGGATTGTTCCGTCGAGAATTGGCTCCATACGCCCAACTCTTCGTGCCTTCCTATCTCCATACTTTTGCAACTCTTCATCTTACTGGATTTGCAAAAGACTCATGTGATAGACTCTCATCATTAGAGAAGTTGATCCAGAATCCATATTCCACTTCGTTTTGCATCCTATGTAGAGTAGATCGTTCAGCACTTGCGGCACGAACCAATTTTTTACCCATCGACCTTAGTATCATAGGCAACTGAATGGCCGTCCCCTAGTTACTAGACCAACCTGCTATGATAATTCCATAAACACCTATGTCCAGATCTGATGATACCATACCATAATCAAAAGGTACAACGGCTCGAGCAACCGAACTGGGTATAGATGTCACCACTGGAGCCAGTCTAAAGAGAGATAAATTGGCACTACTTGGTGGAATAGGTTCTTCTATGGCTAATTTTAAACCATCTGGGAGGAGGAGAGGTATAAGGCTTAATTGACCCCTACAAGCACTATATATCATGGGTTGGAACCGGTCATTTTTATTGCTGGCCGAGGAAGCTGCCCCCCTGATGAAAAATGGGGTGGGTGGGAGGGCTGCCGAGAAACCATTATAGCAAGGGAGGTTAAGTCTGAGGCACCATAGGTGGGAGATATAGGGTGGGAGGCTATGCAGGTGGGTGGGAAATGGCCCCTACGGGAATATATATTATTATGGGAGGATGCCTATGCAGGTGGGTGGGAGGCCCAGGGGGGCCCTTACTTCCCACCCACCCGGGTGGCCGGTTAAATTGTTGGCGAACCCCATAATCTTTACTTCGTTCAGAAGAGTGTCTCACCTCGACTGAAAAGATGCCTCCCACCCCCTCCCTATAGCCTATGCCCCCCACCCATCCCCTGTCACTGGAAGGGTGGGGGGCTCGAGGGTTTCCCGACAAACCCTCGGCATAGGGGTGGGTGGGAGGAGATAGTTGGGGGTAGATTAATATAAGGTGGGTGGTTAAGTTGTTGCCAAACCCCTGGGAGGTTTTGACGATTCTATATGTAACATGCCAACTACCCCCCACCCATCCCCACACACGGCATATAATTGATTTGGTTTACCAAATTTATCCAGCATCAGAGTCAGATTGAGAGCCCCGGTCCTCTTCGGTCTAGGTATAGATCTATAAAGGGCATGTAGGGGCAGAGGTAGTAGTGTGGATCAAGATCCATACCCCTTTCTTATTGATATCGAGTAGGAGATTCACCAAGCTTTACCTTAACCCTTTGTTCTTAGTCCATTTCCTCCGTTGCTACTGGATGCGTACCAGTCCGGGGAGCCAAGTTGTGTTCATTTGTGCTCCCGCACTGGATAGGGGGTGTTTGGCGATGTGTAGACATTGTCTACTAATCGCCCTCGCGATTCCTTCCTTATGCTTAATTCTAATCTGACCCCATCTGCCCCTCCCCCTACTCCTTCCCCCTCCCTACAACCTATTTATACCATAATAATAGCCCCCCCTTTAAGTTTTAGGGTCGGGGCCCCCAACCCGAGCTATAATGGTTTCTTGGGGACCCCCCCACCATACATAGTTGGGGTTAGGTGGGAGGCCCCTAAATGCCCCCCACCCTGGGCTATAATTGTTCTTAGAGGTGGGTGGGAGATATAGTTCCAGAAAAAAATGAGCCCCCCACCCAGCCCGGGTGAATAGTAGGGGCCCCCCACTCAGCCCCTTTGGCAAGGGGATATATAGGGTGGGAGGAATAATATAAAAGGAGGCCTTGGGTTGGTTGGGAGATTCAAGTTTGAGGGGCCTACCTTGAGCTAGTTGGTGTTAACTACTTCCTTTAGCTCTAGCTTGGGAGCAGAAGCAGAAGCAAGGGAGCCCCGGGACCCGCCATTGATTGAAGTATACCCTAACCACTTGCGTGTCTCGCGGTAGCTAGATCCTATGCTCTAACTGTTGGAGTGACTGTTCAAGCTGCACAGGGGGGGCCCATGAGAGGATTTACCCTTCAGCCAGTCGATAGGGAATACCCTGCCCCATAGCATTTGTGTTCTCCGTTCGACGACCCCGAGACCTGACGAGTCCACCACTCGAGCGCACCAAAGACAAAGGTGGTCGGTTGACCCCGTAGCAATTTCAGGAGCGTTGTGGCCTATTTACCACCTAGATAAACCCCCATCCAATCAAGATAATCGGCCAGTTTGGTTGAAGTTCTAGTACAAAGTTCTATCCAAATACACCACATACATGGGAGAGAAGCCCGCAGCATACCTTCTTTGCTCAGTCTGTATCCAAGTGACCCGAGGATGGAGGGGCCTCAAACCACTAGTTGTTTCCCCAGTTTGTATAGCAGTGTTTCATCCCCCTGTTCCAGCCCCACATCTAGTAGTGGAGTGGGGAGCATCAAAAGTTTATCTAGTTAAAGAACTAGTTTCCATTCGGAAGCAGGACCCGGGAGCATATCTAGATGCAGGGACAGGGCATAGGTAGGGATAGAGGTAGTAGGAATAGATAAAGGTGGCCTTCATTTTTGCATAGTTTCATATCCAATTCTAGAGCTGAAGGAAGCAATAGCAGGGGCAATCCCATGAGGGGTATGGACAATGGCAGAAGCAGCAGTAGTTTTTGGGTAGATCCGAGGCGGCAGAGGCATAAGCTATAGTGATGGAGGGGGTAGATATATTGAATCAGGATAGGAACCCAGAAGTTGACCTCATTTACTCAGTAGTGGAGGTGGAGGTAGGAGCAATGGGAAATGGCAGGGGGAATAGTAGCACAACCAATAGCTGCGGGGGCAGAGGCTCCTCAAGCAATGAAGCCATACGAAACAGTGACTAAGGCTATGGGAGCGGGGGTCATAGTGGGATAACGGATGGCATTGAGAGTAAAGGCCAAAGCATCGAGGTGGAGGGAGAAGCATAGATAGTGGTTGGAGATTGAGTCATGGATCTACCCAACTGAGTTCCAGTTCCCACTACGAAGATAGCGAAGGAATTATATAAAAGAGGAGATCGACCGACCTCGTTTCTCTAAATTATTCAGTTAACCCAGTGCCAGTTACAGATCGGGACTCAGTATATCGAGATCTAACTATTAGATAGAGATCAAGTTTACCTAGTTGACTAGTTGACCGAGTTTATTTTATGTGAGCAGTTGATCCAGGATGAGTAGTTCCACCATCATGGGCAAGGAGAGCATCAGTAGCATCATATCTAGTTAGAGATGGAGATTCAACAATATATAGAAAGGGCTTCTTCTATATTTTATTCTGATTCGATTGATCCAGTCCAGAAGTTGATGGAGCTGTTGATGGTTGAACAGTCAAAGATATGCCAAGGGAACACACCTACTTATGCCACGGAGACAATCCACCCACTCTGGGAACCCTTGGAAGAGAGGTCTGGGGAACCATGTGGGCGGGCTAGGCAGGGATGGGATGCTGCATTGATGGAGGGATTCATGCTGGGGGAGCGCACTAGCGATGTGATGGCAGGCGAAACACATTGGGATGATCCAAGCTAGGCAAAGGCAAGCTCCTAAACACCACAACCCCCAACCGCACTCCTTGTGATTGTAAGTTACAAGTATTGGATTTCGTAGACTGGAGTTACAGAGGAAGGTTGTAGAAGATAAGTATTTTAGATCTCTGAAGAAAAGCATTACCTGGACAAGCGTTCTAGTGCTAGTGTCCTCGAAGGTTACAGACATAGAAATCATTGTGACAATGACAATCAGCATCTGAAGAAGTCCCAACAGCCTAAAAATACCCTACCTTGGACAAGGGCACTAGTGCCAGTGTCCTCCGCATCTTCTGTGATAGAAACGGACAGACAATGATCATAAGTGTTGAGAGAAGTCCTGAATTCCCTGAAGGAAACACCACATTGGACTAGGGCGTGAGTGTCAGTGTCCCTAAATATTTCATATCATTAACTTCAAAAAATGGTGAGTAACTAATCCTTGTCTACTGTCTTGGTCTGTGATCATTTGTCGTAATTTATCCATTTGCTTCTGATTTTGCATAATTAGGGTTTTGAGCATATTTGGGCATTGAAGTAATACATTAATTGATATTTTTTGAGTTTCCATGATGTTACAAGTGACACCCAACCTGTAGGTGAATCCTCTTGCAAAAGGTGTGATTCAACTCGGTTGAAATGTCCTTGAATGTTTGTAGTAAAAGGAGGATTTAACCCACACATCCATTGAAATTGAAAACCCCTCCTTTTTACTCCTAAACAATCCCTTTGCTAGATTCTATGGAAATTTTTCTTGGATCCAGCAACTTACTATGAAACCCTTCCTTTTAGATCTCAGCTCTATCCTAATTATTGGCATTTGCAAAGGAAATGCCCTCGCTTCACTAAGGCATCAGCTGCAACTAATGCTTCTTCCAACTCTAGTCCTAAGAATGGTAAAGAGAAGGCTCCTTTTATTGTTGGGGTTGTAGACAAGGAGGGATTTACTCTAGTTAAGCCACGTAATAGGGGAAGAGGTCTTAAGAGAACCCTCAAGGATAGAGAAATTAATGGGGTCTTTAATCAGTTTGATGCTTTGGAGGACTTAGTTCATGAGGAGGGAATTCTAGTGGAGATACCTTTTGGGGTTGGGTCTTTGGGGGTAGCCTTGTTCGAGGAAAAAGAAAATGATACTGTAAATTTTCCTCTGGTGGGTGTGCAGGATGGTCAATTGGCTATGGAGTTATCCTCCTGGTTACCGATTGTTTTAGAATCAAATGAGGCTTTAGTTATGAAAGATGTGGGTGCTCTAGCTGATCCAACTCCTTCACAGGTGAAGGAGGCTTTGGATGTAGGTGTTATTTTGTAAAATGTCCCCCTAGGACTTTTACCTCCTAAGTTTAGTTCCCAGGTCCTTTAGATTTAATCATGCATGTTCATTTTAACTCCCGATGCAAAATCCCTGGAAACCCATGTCAAATGGGGCTAAGGGGACATTGTTGAACTTGATTTTGCTTGAAAATGGGGCCTAGGGCTTGGGAACTCATGGCCTAGCCCTGCCTTATTTGGTTGGGACCTAAATTTTAAATGTCGGTTATGTGATCGTTAAAAGGTTTCGTTGCCGACATCGTAAGTTTGAATTATGAAATCTGTAGCGAGAATGCATATATATGCATGTTTAGGGTTTCATTTGCAAACTAGAAGCTGATTATGAACTTTTGGTGAACTTATGATTTTAGAGAATTCAAATCATTCATTGTTGCAGAGCATACTTGTCTTGTTATTGTGTTTGTTATGCGGATTTGGCTTCATCTTCTCATGTGTTGAAGGATTTTCATCTACATGCGAGCTACACCTCCGAGGTTATATCTATTTGTGTTAAATCAATCATTTATCAATTTGTTTTTTCGTCTATCTCGTAGGGATACACAATCTTTATGCCATTCTGGGGCTTGACTGAGGCAAGCTCCTAAACACCACAACCCCCAACCCCATTTCTTATGATTGCAGCTAACAAGTGTCATATTTTTTGGAGTGGAGTTGCAAGAGGCTTTGACAGAGTGTGGAGATTCTGTATCAGAAGGAAAAAGCAATGCCTGGGCTTAGGCACCTACCCTGAAGCCCTCCAGATTTGCAGACCTAAAAATCTCTGCGACAGTGGTGAAGAGTAGTGAACATTTTCTAGAAATCCTTGAAGAAGTCACCACCTTGGGCTTGGGCACCTAATCTTTAGACCCCGACTTTTCCAAATCTTGAATATCAAAACCTAATATGTATGTACTCTAAATATTACATCTCTATGTGCGAGCATTTGTTGGGATTCATCCGTTTATTTATGATTTTACATAATTAGGGTTTTAAGCATAATCGAGCATTAAATTAATACATTAATCAACAATTTCTTTATTTCCCTATCATTACAAGTGACAACCAACCTGTAGGTGAATCCTCTTGCAAAATTTGTGATTCAACTTAGTTAAATGTCCTTGAATGTTAGTGGTGAAAGGAGGATATAATCAAACAATCAATCAATCCCATCTTCCCTCTTTTCTTACTAAACATTTTGGTGAACCTGTGTTTTCTGAGCATTGCATCTTGTTGACTATTATACATTAGACTTGCATTCATACATATTGTTTTACATCATTTTACATCTATAGATCTTGAAAATTTTTGAAAAAAATTTCATTCTAAGGCTCGCATTAGGTCATAATTTGCATTAATTTCATTACATTTCAACAAATCTCTAATTTTTACATCAAATATGATATAAATTACATAAATTCATAATACTACAATCTTTGCATTGCATTTTCATGTTAAAATTGCCAGGGTTTGATTGAAATTTTGTGTTTTTCTCATAACCTAGTGATTTCAAAAACTAGGGTTTGTACCTAAAATCTTGTTTCAAATTTTACTACTCATATTAGGCACTCATTCAAATCTAATTTTGTTTGTAGTGTTGCATTCTTGTGTGTTTTTGCATTCATATCTCAAAAATTTGCACTTACATTTAGCAAATTTCAACAAAAACTAGCATTTTCACTCAATCATCCTTAAAATTACACTTGCATTGAGCATTGTAGGACTTTAAAATCATTTTCAGATCTGAGCTGTGTTTTTTTGCATAAGCCTCCTCTTAATAATAGTGTAGGAAATTGTTCTTCTACCTTATCTTCCTTATAGGATTTATGGGTCTAATAAATTCAATTTCCCATTTGTGAAAAGGTGTTTGTACTAATATAGGAAATGGTGGCATATCATCTAATGTGGTGGGACTTCCTATCCTCTAAGACACATCACCCATCCTCACATATTAACTTGTCATCCTTGAACAATGTGGGCCACCATAATCCTGTCAACATCACTTTATTGTTGTTCGCTCATTGGAGTTAGGCCCTTCTAATATCCCCTCACGGGCATATCTTAAGATGTTTTCCCATTCATGTTGAAGCACTACTCTCCTTATAATATCACCTCTTCCTATAATATGTAATTCTCCTTCAATTAAGATGTATGATAGTGACCACTCCAATAGTTTATTCCTTTCATTTTTGGAGATGATCTCTAGGAATTGGCCTATGGATAGTAACTGTGCTACTTCAGTGAGCTCCTCTTACTACATTTACTCTAAATAAATTTAAGCTACTCAATTCATCATCAAACTCCTAAAAGAGTAACACCATCTACAAATTTTACCTGTATCACTAGCGTATTCATCAAGTATTTTAATTGCTTGTGGTTGGTAAAGAAATTTTTTAGTGCATAAACCTTTGTTAGAGCCTTTGTTGTTGCATAATTCATTAAGAAACACTAGAGTTGGAGCCTTTGTTATCTAATTTTTAAGTGTATCAAATTCCTCCTAGAGTTGTTCTATCCATTGAAATGTTTTATAGTTTTCTGACTATTCAAGAGGTGGTAGATTCAAAATTATTTCTACCTTCAATGGGTCTACCATCAAGCCTTGCCTACATATAATGTGACCATGAAATGTTCCAAATGGTATCACAAATAAACATTTCTTAAGATTGGATGAGATTTAAAAGCTTTTGTATCTTTCTAGCATCGTGTGGAGTACTTGTACGTGATCTTTAATCAGTCTGTACTAAATACTGCAAGTGCATTTTTCAAACCAAATGGCATCACCTTGTACATAAAAGACCTCCATTTGGTTACAAATGTTGTTTTAGGTTTATCTTCTTCTTGAAGCCATTGGTGAACGATTAGAGCTCCCTACTAGCTATAAAACTAAGACTTCCTCTGTGAACAAACTACGGAAGGGATCATGGATGCAAGCCTTATTTAAATCCCTAAAGTCAATGCAAATCCTCATCTCGCTTTTTTCTTATATTGCAGAACCATAGGGCCAATCCATTAGCATCTCCTATCGACTTGATTATATCAGTTGCCAACATATCATCCAAGTTTGCTTTGACTCTTGTCTTCATGTTAGGGTTTAATATATATGTTCTTTTCCTCTTTGGTTTTGTACCTTCTTTTAATTGAATTTTCATCATTCTAGATCCCTCCTTAATGCCCCTACGATTAGTAAATGCGTGGGGAAATATTTCTTCATATTTCTATCAATATTTCCAAAATTTGCATGACTTGTCTCTCTTCAATTGCTACCTTGAGTATTTTCACATACTGAAGGAAAAACAAGATTGCATTCATAGAGGCTTGAAGGATAGCAAAGGTACTTAAGGTTAAACTTTCTCTTGATGCCAAGGTTGATGATTCTATTTATTATGAGGATGTTTGATGCGGAAGATTTAGTTGAAATCTCTCCTCTTGCTAAGTTTGATAAATGTAATAAGTGCAAATGTGATCATGGCGATTCAATAGGCCCTGTGTAATTTTCCCTACCACCTTGTTGTTTTCAATATTGGATGATGCTCTTGTGATTTCTATGATGGTAGGGTCATCATCCAATGGTGGAAAATCCACTAGTAGTGTGATATGTTGTCCAAGGGATCTCTTGAGGTGAGACACGTGGGCAAAATTATGAATCCTACTGTATTCCGATAATTCCAGTTCTCAGATGCAACTTCACCAACTCTCCTCAAGATCTTGTAAGGGAAATCAAAGCGTTGTTTGAGATTTTAAATTCCACTAATTTTGATGGGGGTTTTCCTATAAGGTTTACAATCTTAGAGGAAGGTCATATCTCCCACTTTAAATGACCTCTGTATGCAGTTTTGATTTATATATATTTTTTGTTGATTCTGAGATTGTTGGATGTGTTCTTTGAGTGATCTCAATATGTCATAATTATACTTCACTAAGTCACTATCTATTGACACCGGGATATCTATGAATATTGAATAAGTAAATGTTAATGCATCATAACCATAAAATACAATGGATAGAGACATAGCGATGGACATGTGGTGGGTAGTGTTGTATCATAGTTTCTCAAGTAGCCTTCAACCTAATTATTCACTATTTCTACTTGTCCATCTATTTGTGGATGTTAGCTTTTGGAAAGAATGAGTTTAATCTGGGCCAAATAAAATAATTCTTACAAAAAGGATCTAAACAATCTACCATCTTTATCACTAATGATATTTTTATGTAATCCATTGGCCTAAACACTTCTCTGAATAAGAAATCTACCACCTAATGTGCTTTGAAATATGAAGGAATGAAAAAGAAGTGTGGATACATAGTTAGCCCCTCCATAAAGTGATTGAGAACATCCTTCTTTAGGCCCTTCCATGAAAACCTTTCCCTAATTTTCCTATAGGTCTTGTATAATCTTATGTGATTTTCTAACGATGCATCATGAAAAACCCTTAAAATCTTCTCCTTCATTCAGGATTCAAGAACTAGGAAGATTCTATTTGTATAGAGAATGAGATCATATGCTACTACAAATAAATCTTGTCTCACATCCCCATCTAAGAGATCAGTAGAAAATGTATTTTTAACTTATTCTGCCATAATAGAGATCTTCCAATTAGTAGAACTAGTAGTAGAAATAGAGTAGGCTTCCTAGAAAGAGCATGAGCAAAGTTATGTTCTTTTTTTCCTTTCATGTACAATGTGGTTTAGGAAAGGGCCATGCTATGGGGTCTCAGGACAACTTTGAAATAGAATTGGAAGCATCTCAGAGTGGAGGGAGATTATGAGATCATTATTAATTATACGAAGAAGCAAAGTTACATCTCATGTATGTTGTATACTCTTCTTTTAGAGGCTAAGGAACTAGTGAAAAGATTTTAAGATATCTCTTTTGATCATATTAGAAGAGAAGAAAGGGGAACTCAATAGTAGATTTGGTAGCCAATCAAGGAGTAAATTAGAGGATAACCCATGGTAAGACCCATAAGACCTAGAAGGAAAAGTTTCCAAATAAGCCCCTTGGACTTGTTAAGGAGTAAAAAGTGTCCACATGTCTTTTTACCTCCTTGTTTGGCTCCTAGGTCCCTTAATTGCATTATATCTTCAAAACATTTCTCCCGATGCAGAATTGCCCGACACCAAGATGGAATTTGAATGTGGGCCACTTGATTTAGCTTATCCTAGACATAAATAGGACTAAAGGACCTGGGTGGTACTGCCCAGGTCCCTCCCTTTAGGTTGGATCAAATTCAAATTTATTGGTGTGAGCCTTTGGCATAATTTAATAAAAACCACCTGAAATAACATAAAATAAAATATTAAAATTAAATATATATATATATATATATATATATATTCTATACATTTAGTTCTCCTCAATTTTTTTCCAGCTTCTTATGTTAAATTGAAGACCAAATTCCTTGTATTAAACTCAATAAACTAACATTAGGGGTGATTTTGTTGAAAAATTATTGCTCAAACCAAGAGCTGATGTTAAAGAGTTACGCCTAGTATGTAATATAAGGAACCCTAAAGTCAATAATATCATACAGACGAACACTCATTTTCATTTTTTATTTATGCCTGCAAAAATATCATACATGACGTCCCTCCATTGATGCATTAAATACTGCTCCTTCAATGCGCTGCTCTTTATTTTCTTGACTTTTGTATCCATTTTTTTATCCCTTTTTTTTGCACTCTTATTATTTTTTATTGCTTCTTGTAGAGTAACGATCTTCTTGATATTTTTGTCCAAGAAAGATAAGGGGCTGAGCACCACCAAGGGTTTTCAATGTTTAGTTAGACTTCCCTTTTGCTCAAAAGGAATGGGGAAGGTCTACATGCAAGCTTCTATTAGGTATTTTAGGTTTGAATACTTACTTTTTTAAAACTCAACATTTTGGTTCACTAAGACTGGGATTAGTATAAAGCTAAGAGCTTGGCTTCAATTTAAACTTATTGGTAAATTTCAAGAGGAATGATTGGCAATAAAGATGATCATAAAGAATCTTAAAGGGTCAACCTATATCTAAGCAACCTTAGACTCCTTAGATAAAAATCAAAAAGAGCATGTCACTCACTAATGCATGGTGGAACAAAATGAAGAATGCAAATTTTGTTTTTTCTTTATTCAAATTTTGTACTTTTTTATAGATTTTTTGGATTTTGACATTTTATGATTTTATGGAGTTTCTAGATACTTAAGTCTTCACCTTCCATTGTGCATAAGAGGTAAGCATCATTTTTTACATCTTCCTTAACTGCGTGTGGACTTATATAATTTGGTCTAAACTTCACTTGGAAGTATTTGCAAGGACACACAAAGACTTGGTATAAAAATGTCTTTGAACTTAGTGAGAAGTTTTGTGCACTCATATATTTCATTGTTTGATAATTTGCCCCTAGCCTTGTCATTTTTTGTTCTTGTAAAGTTTCATCAGTTTTGAAATTTTGTGGGGCAATTTGAATTGATGATGACATTTAATCATCTTCTATTCACATTTGCCATATGTGGGGTTGGTCATATTGCCACATGATTCTCTTTACCTGCATGTGGACTTTACTATTCCATGGATTTCATATTTCACCAACCATATGTACGCCTTGGCTATGGCGACCACCAAGGGTTGCACATCGGCACCCCACCTAGTAGGCACCAAGTTGAAGTAAACAAAGTGAGGCAAAGTTGTGGAAGTTTGGATGCTTAATAATCATATACCAATGCATCAAGAGATTTGTCCATGTCACCAATATTATATTTTTTATCTTTATTTACATTTCTTAACACAAACTAACTTCGTGTTGTCATAAATATATACCTTTCAAACAAGAGCAAGCATGCCTTTATGATATAATTCCAATAATTTTTTATTCTAATGTGTAGGAACAAAAAGAAAACAAGAAAAAAACTCATTGGAGGCTCATTTGGCAGAAGCAAAGGAAATTGGGGATCACATTCCAAATAAAATTTAAGTTGTTACAAAACATGTTTTCAATTGATTATAAACAAATATGTAAAACAAGCATTTCATATGCATTTCAAAACTATATTTCAAAATTTTAAATTAAATAGCACTTTGGGACATTTGTTTCTTACAATTATTAAAATAATATAACAAATAAAAGTAATAGTATAAAAATAATATTCTATACACCAAAAAAAAATAAAAAATGAATGCACGTATTTTAAATATTACTTTATAAAATAAAAATAATGTATCTTCTATGCACAAATTGAATTATACTATGTAACATTGTAATTGCATATAATATTCTATTGGCCTAACCCTTGCACCTTCAATTGGTTGAGTCAAACAATTTTCTTATGACAATTATCCATTCAAAGGTGCCCTTAAAATACTATGACATATCTTAGTATAAGTAAAATTATATATAAACCAAATATAAAATTTGACAGTTTGTCCAAAATCTCTCCTTTCATGTGATACATCTTTTTAAAATGTTGATTGTAATTTACAGAAAAAATGCCTTAATAGAACCATACGACCATCAAATTTAAGCCTTGGGCCTAACAATTGCACCTCCTTTGGTTGCAAGTGCTAGTAATACTATTATTGATATATGGTTAGGACTAAGAAGTAGGATTTCATGTACTCTGTCATTTCTTTTTTAAGGGATTACTCCAACTGTGGTGAGTTTCTATTTTAATATTGGAAAAAATCTAATTTGAGAGTGCTTCTGGATTCAACTATGTATGTTTTTGTTTCAACGTTTTGAATCATACTCAATGATCCGTCATCAGGAAGAGGAGAGTTGAAGATTAGATGGTAGAATTGAGCTTTATAAAGCAGTTAGAGTAAGAAATGAATGAAAAATGAAGGGCATGAGGTGAGGAGAGAAAAATAAAAATAAAACAAAAATCAAGAGAGGAGAAAGATACGAGAAAATTAGTGATAAAAACAGGGCATTGGAGCAACCATAAAAACACACAAACCAACAAAAGCTAAAATTTTAAAATTACTAATACTAATACAAGTACAAATATATAAATACATATAGAAGCACATGTAAATGCATATAAGAAAATATTTAATTTAAACCTATAAATACATATATCCCCACACACCAAGTATAATATACTATATTAAAAAGACAGATAAATGGAAAAACAACTAAATAAAACAAACCTTTAGTAGGCATGAGTTTTCCACAATCCATGAATTAAGTATAGAGAGTGCTTTTGGATTAAACTGTGTATGCTTTTGCAAAACAAACCTTTGTAAAACAATTAAAGTCAAGACCTAAATATACATAAAATAATAAGGGATGAGGAAAAAAGGCGCAAACACATTTATATACATGAACAACCAAATGTATAAAATTTGCAAACAAGTGAATGAAGCAAACAAGAAAACAAAAAGATAAGACCCTTATCTACTGCATTAGGCAAAACCAAACCTATAAAAAGGAGAACGCCACGACTAAGAATGAAAATTTTAATCCGGCATAAACAAAAAATGCCCACACACATATTAACCTAGACATAACAACAAAAATAAATCAGATGATATATAATACAAATAGAAAAATAAACAAATACACAACAAAAATGTATGTAGATATATGATACAATATTAATTATATTATATGTATAAATATATTGTATAGAAAACCAAAACAAATAAAAATATACAAGTGTAGGTATATATATATAAATTTATGTATGAAGTGTATACAAATACCTATACCTATATATAAATGTAAGTAACGGTGTGTATATATATATGTGTGGAGGTTAGGGTTAGGTTTTGTGCGTGATGAGCGAGTGAAGAAGAGGAAGGAGGTGAGGGTGGCAAAGGGAAGGTTAGGGTTAGGTTTTGATGGCAGAGGGAAAAGCTATCGTTGCAAGCTTGACGTTATACCTATTGCAGGGCCAAACATTTTTACAAGCAGCGGAGTGCGGTGGATATGTCAGTGTTTCGAAAGTGTTACGCCATCATCTGCAACAAACAGAATGGCCGCGAATGTCGTAGCAGAAATGGAGGCTGCAGATCGATGGCGTCACGCTTTTGAAACAGGACATATCCACGGCCCCACGCTGCTCCTATTCCTTCGTTGCCCTTTAATGAGAGCAATGCCTTCAACAAATGACCTTCACGCTCATGCGGTGGAATATGTCTCAATCTCAAATTGATGCGTCCAACACTTCAATCTTGTTAAATCAGGTTTTGTTTTGTCAGAAAATTTGCTTAAATTTCTATATTTTAAGACTAGCTGAAAATGTGGTCACTTGCACTAAATTTTCTGACCCTCCATGGAAGGTATGTTGGAGAGGTGGGTTCTTTGCCTTTTTTCGTTTTTGTATATGCATCACACACCCACATTACAACAATGTTCCTATCTAGTATGTTTTACTGTGACTGAATCAGATTTTCAGTTGTTAATATTCATAGCCAACTTGGATGAACCTCTGGAGATCCCTGCGTTGTATGATTGGGTTATGTTGTTGGTCTCTATCACAGGTGATATTTGGATCATGAAAGGTGAAGGTATTCAATTTAGACTCCAATGCATGCAACATGTATTAACACAGTGCTTGTTTTGTATGTAGTCTAGGACTGCAGGAATTTTGGTGGACTTCTTAGAGCCATTTTCTGTATATGACAATGTCAGATGGGTGTTATTATCACCCACATTTTATAAATAGCCAATTACGTAATTGTAACTGTTAAAGTTTTAATCATCTAGCACATTCCTACAAAGGTTCAAAAATTTATCCTGGCAAATATTGGTATCATATCAAACAATGTAGTTCTGTCTACTGTTTGCTTTGCAGCTGTGTTTGTGTTTTCTTTTGTTTGTTTTCTGAGACAATGGTTGACACAGTTAGTGGGTTTGTGTTTGAGCCCTAAGTTGGTTGGATCCCTTGCTGGAGAATTTGGCCCCAACCTTTGGACTTGGGTGTCATTATAAGCACGCGTTAGCATTTGAGCCCTAAACCTACATATTCAAAATATTAAGTAGATGGCATACCACTCTACGTTCAATTCAGTTCATAAAGAATCTCAACCTACAACTTCAATATGGGTTCTGGCCACGGGAAAGTTTAGGGGCTCTTCATCCCTAAATAGGGATTGTTTTGGTAATCTTTGTCCCAAATCAATAGTCCAATCAGTAAACATTATGTATAAACTTCCTCTAGATTTAAAATTTTAGTAAAAGTTCTTAGCCAATTTGTTGCAAGTTTGCATGGATTCATTGAAATTTTTTAATCATTGTTATCTTATCTATGTAATATATGTTTTGATGATTTTCCAACTAATGAAAATTATGTCTAATATGGGATTTTATATAATCCTCTTTGGATTTAATCCTATTGTAAATTGTACTCAATATTTAGGAACCAGTTACCTTTACAATTGCTTACAATTGTTTCCTTTTGACATTGCTGGTGATTCATCTCACTTGAGTTGCCTTTGTTGACTAGCATAACATTTTTTTGTGTGTGTATTTTGATATAGAAATTTTTGTGGGTATGATAGGTTAGGTTGGAACAAAAGAATGTATGGTGCTAAGCATTTTATCTATTCGCAAGAACTAAAGTGTCTTATCTGAAAATATTCAACATTGTGGTTTGTGCATTTGGATGGATAATCTAGATACTATCTTAGACCTATGTAAATATAGGTCTAAAATGGTAGAAAGGAGAGAAAAAGTCTCCTCGTGAGATTTTGAAGCAATAAAATGTAAAAACTAAGTTCTATGACAACATCAAGACAATGGTTGCTTCATTTCACTTCACTTCACAGGCTCTTTCATTCCTCGTCTATCCAAATTGCCAAGGCTGACATATTTCTTTAGTTTTGGTGAAGTAAGATTTCTTTATGCTTTTGGATTGGATTTTGAAGAGTTAGTATCTATCACTACTTTATTAGATCAACTTGGTGACACGAGGTACACATGTTGACCTTTTGATCTTGTGCATGTTGTAGCATAGAAAATACCCTATAATTTACAAGTGTATCTTTTTATTGAACCTTTTCTTGTTTGTAATTTGTAAGATTTTCATTTGGTGAATAAAATGAAAGCCAATGATACCATTCATTATTTCTCATATTTTTAGACTTCAAATCATAAATTATTAGTAGAAACCCAAATTCATGGAAATGCAATCAAGACTTCAATGAAACCATAGCCAACCCCCACTCAATCACACCCTCCTAGGCCTCTAGAAACCATTTCCCCAAATGACACAAACACTTGACACCATTAAAACACAATGGTCACACATCACATTCACTTTCCAATGCACATCATAAACCAAGATCTCACAAATGCAACATATGGTTTGATGCACTAATAATGGGTCTTAAAGAATGCAACATTAATTCCAATCATGGTCAATCATCCAACAAACATAAAGTGAATCTATCTCAACAATGCAGAACAATATTATTCTAACTACTAGTAGCAATTACTAATATGATCAAATGATATAAGTGTCCATGAGTATCAATATTTTAACTAATAATTCTCAAGACTTATTTTAATTTCATTTAATTAAAATAATTGCGAACAACATGCAAATGAATACAAATTAAACACAACAATTATTTACACTATTTACACTTATGTAGATTTCATTTATAATCTAAACAATTTTATAAATACTATTAAATATAACTATATAAGCAAGGCTAAAAGCCTATAATATTAGAATGCTATAAATATCTTACACTAGTTAGAATCACAAGATACAAAACCCGAAGCTACAATGAAAGAACCTTGTTCTAAGTTTATCTTGAGAGGAAAGAAATATAGAAAAACAAAACATTCCGATAGATCTAATATCTTCATCAAATCTACCACACTTTTAACCACATGAATATGATAGGATCAGCAGAAAATGAATTTGTTGAGAAGGCTTTAGAAGCTACCAACAATGCAAAATGTGAAAGCATAGACAGGGCACATAGACTGATTGGTAGAATGCCTCAAAGAGAGTCATGTGATGGAAAGCAATGATCATAGGATATGCACAAAATGAATTTGTTGAAAAATCTCAAAAGAACCTAGTTTGAAAATATAGAGTTATTGGTTGCGCAACTAATTGTTTTAACAGAGACGAAATGGGTGAGAGGTAGACAGTCACAAAATATTCATATCTCAAAAATGACAAACTGGGTATGACTAATTTTTGGATATGATTTAGATATTCAGGTCATGCACCATATATAAGACAATTAGAAAAACTTAGTTCTTAAAATAAAGTTATGTCTAACGCAACAGATTGCTAAAATAGAGATGAAATGGGTGAGAGGTAGACAGTCACAAAATATTCATATCTCAAAAATGAGAAACTCGGTATCACTAATTTTTTGATACGATTTAGGTATTCAAGTTGTACACCATATTTAAAACAATTAGAGAAACCCAGTTTGTAAAAATAAAGTCATGGATAACACAGTAGACTACTAAAACAGAGACGAAATGGGTGAGAGGTAGACAGTCAAAAAACATTCATATCTCAAAAATGAAAAACTGGGTATGGCTAATCTTCGGATATGATTTAGATATCCATGTCGTACACCATATATCAAAAAATTAAAGAAACCCAGTTTGCAAAAATAAGGTTAGGGCTAACGCAATAGACTGGGTTCCGAAAATGTAGAAGAAAATTCACAGAATATTTCACTAAATCTAATGCAACAATAAATCAGTTTCATATCTCAGTCCATACTTGGAATATTGCTTCAATCACATCTTCACAAATTTCCTAGCTTGCATCCATTTTTCTCCAAGTCTGTTCTTCTGGAAACTATGGTTTATGGTGCCAAAAGAAAAATAAAAACTTCCTGAGAGAGAGAGAGATCCCCAAAACATAAAACATATCCTCCATTTGAAATGCACGCTCCTCCTCAAATTATGTCTTGAGATTTCAAAAATAAAGTTGAGCATGCATAACCACCCCCATAATTTCTTCTAGAAGATTCTCTTTTTTTTACTTTCTTACAATTTGCTATTTTTAACCAAACAATAATATTATTGTTTGTTGTAATGGGACCTTATGTCATCTCCATTCAACAGTTTCCATTGGGATTAAGGCACTCTCAGACCTGTCAATTCAAGTGGAGTTGATGCCTCATACCTGCAACCTACAGCAACCAAAAAATGGTCAAACATATAGATGTATATATAATCATACAATCAAACACACCGTGAAAGGAAATCACAGCATAGCAGGGTACTCACGCATGAGTAATGCGACACTGTTCCTCTCACAAACACACGTCAAACAAGTAACCACATCATGCATAATAATTAGTATCTGATTGACTAGATAAGAAACATCATCAGATAATCATGTGATGCACATAATAAGATTGATCAACATAATCAATTAAGTCCATAAAGTTGTCATACCATATTCATAACTTAAGTAAATATCAGTGTTGCAACAAAGATTATCAATAAAACATACTAACTGTCATATGAAACAACATGAGGATAATCAGGAATGTCACCAACATGAATGTAGTATCTACCAACATCATATAACATACAACATCAACTGTCTGACATACCCTAAATATTCCTATTATTTTACCTTCACTTTCATGCTCCTTAGCCAGACCACCTGCACATCCAAGGTGAGAATGGAGGGGCACTACACCCACCTTAAAGTGATCGCTCCTGCTTTTCGGTAGTAATCACATTTAAGGTAAGGTTGAAAACACATGAGGGAACAAGAGCTTTCGCAAAGCCCATGCCCCAAAGTGAGACATGCTTACAATTGCCGAATTATTCCCAACAATCACAATAGAAACACATCAATATCATTTGTTAAGAACCATTAATCAACAATATGCATGTATACGAATGATCACGGAGATCAAAACAAACTTCGGTTAGAGAATCTAAGCTAAAATAACAACCAAATAAATATAGAAATAAGGCAACATGTCTTTCAAACAAACTAAGGCTATACTTACGAATTCGGAACCGAGTATAGCCGTGAGGTTATACTTTAGTTATCTCATAACCGAGTGTAACTACAAGGTGAGACAAAAGCATTCCAAAGTGCATAGCAACATATTTAGAGTACTGCAAAGGTTTGTTACAACAATTTCACAACACAATACATGATCACGTCATGACGCAAGTGATTCTACTAGTCAAACGTTAATAAAAAATTATCCCTCTCTTCATATATGGACTAGGTCCATTTTCTTGTTTTCTTGTTTTAGGGATGCACAATCCTTATCAGAAGTGTATATTTGTTGTCATCATCCGTTGACTAATAGAGCCACAAATACAACAGAAGAATGAAATCATGAAAAATGAGAGAGGAGACAAAAGTGACATAGGACCACAACGTGGAAGGATGCCCCCAAATCACCCTCCACAACATTATGTCCCCAAGGCACCACAAACAATAATTGCAACAACAGAAGTGTACAAGAATAGAGAAACAAATAGAAGGAATGTCACAGCGTACGTGGTCCCCTTGTATCCTTCACCTTACAAGAGTATCAAGGGTCATCCAAGGAGACCTAAACAAACATTTAACACCACACATGAGAACACAACACAACAACATATGTATACCTAAGAGGAGGCCAAACTTGCGAGCATCTTGAAGAGTTGCTCCATCAAATGTGGTGGAATGGGTGAGAAATTCATACCTGCAGTCGCGTGGTGCTTGATTCACAAGATTTTGTATGTTTGAAATCTTTTGATGCCTATGGGGAGGTGAATCATTACCTTTTTCGATAGACTTTGATGACTCGTGCATTGTTCTTTTTCTTTCTTTGTTTAAGCATTCTCCTACCTGGATAACTTTTTCAGGGTTATCCTTCTCCATCAAGACGTCAACAATCTTTTTATTAAGTAAAGTACTATGGTTGAGGAGATTAGAGGAGGAGGATGATTTCGTGGGATCTTTGTTAGATGCCAAGGTATCATTTGATGAATAAGTGTTTCTCTCAAAATATGCTTCTACATTTAAACAATAGGAAAAACCATGATTGTAATGATAACGGAGCCAATTGTCATAAGCTCCCATGAATTCGGCTAATGTTTCATATGTTGAAAAAGTATCTAATGGGACATTTCCTAGTGGACAGTCTATGTCTATCATCTCAGGATATATTGAATTGATTGTTGGACTTGTTGATATTGTGTTAACATTAAGAGTAGGATGATGGTAAGCTTTGGTAGGCTTCAAAGGATAGTATCCAATATTAGCTGAAGAGCTATGTGTAACAACTTCTAAGGGTACTTTGATTCCTTCTTGTTTTATGCCACAACCATTACCTACGTAGTTACAATTTTTGTAAAGGATTTGAAATCCATGATCATAGAGAGACACCATCTCTTTATAAGAAGGCGAGGCCTCATATGTCTCATATTTTGTAGTGTAAATAAGAGTATTGTCTTTATTTGTTACTAAAGAGACTTTAGGTTCCTTAGTATTTCCAAAGATTTTTTGGATGAGATTGAGGCAACTTTTGATGTTTCAGGGTTAGCAAGTTTATATTACCCCATAAAGCCATGAGTAAAATCTAATGAACCCCAATCGTCACCAAGAAGTGCATTCGATGGTGATTTAGAATCTTGCACAACATTATCTGTGGCAAGATGTATTTATGAATCAACTTTTAAGTTATCGAGAGGTTTCTAAATGATAGCTTATTTTTGCACCTCGGCTTGTAAACAACTTTCCAGATTCGGGTCCACTTCAATGGTTTGAAGTTTATTTGCACAAATAAACTTTATTGATCAATGAAGGGTAGATAATGTCATAGATCTAGCCTTTACGATTAAAGTTATGGTACCCAGTGATTGTCTACCAATGTTATCAAAGCCATGAATGTTAAGTTTATCCGATTTTATTAAAGATGTGTGAATCTTGATTTTATGTAGCAAATCAATGCCATAAACATTGAGACCCAATCCATTGTCAATCATAGTTCACTTTATCAACTTTTTATTTATTATGACAAGATTACAAGAGGGTCATATTGGTTTTGAACTTCAATTGATGGTAATTCGTGTTGTTGAAACAAAATATCTATTTTTGTTGCATGCATATAGTCTAACAAAGTTGCTACATCATTTGGCTTAACAACAGGTGGTACAATCACCTTTTGTAAAGCTTCTTGGAGCATTATGTGGTATGAAAGAGATGTTTGTATGAGTTCCCATAAAGAGATCTTAGCAGGAGTAGCACAAAACTGCTTAACAAGGTCATAATCTCGACCAACATTATGAGTAAGACAAGGTGGTTGAGGAAGCATATTTTGAGAAGTTGGTAAAGTGATCGAAATGTTTGACTATTGTTTACTTTGTTTATTATTTCATGTATTGTATGTGTGAGCAACCACATTGTAGTTGGGTTGTTGTGACACATTTTGATACACTTTGATTTTGACTTGTTATATGCTTAGCGTAGTTATAAATGTAACGAAGAGGTCGAGAAGAATTCAGAAGATCTCTTATAGTGAGCACCGGTTTCATTTTTTCTTGAGGCACATGCGAGAACGCAGGTGGACAACTATTTTCAGTTTCACAGGGTGTTCTTAAGATCTTGGAACATAAATTGTGTTTACTAATCTTTGAAGGAATGATGGTTTTGGAGTCACAGTGGAATGTTCCATAGAGATAAATTCATAAAGGGCTTCATCTAGCATATCAGAATCATCACTACTAAATGACTCATCATATGCATGAAAGTTTTGTAAAAAGAGATCAAACATTGTGACATATTCTACTTTATCCAAGGCTTGAAATTCACAATGTCCAATTGTAAAAAGTATGAATTTTGGAATCAAGGATGTGAAATGATGCAAGATTACTATGAAAAATCAAATTTCATGAATGTTTGATGCAACTAATGCATGAGAATTTTTAAAACCCTAATGCAAAATTTTACCAAAATGCAAGCTTTTTGAAGGCCTAAATATGTACCTTTTTCAAAATTATGCAAGATTTTCAAATGAATATTGATAAATATGTAATAAATCAATGCAAGATCTTATTTGAATAGTCAATAAGATGTAAATGCTTGAAGCTACTTGTTCACAAAAATGTTTAGTATGAAAAAGGATAATGACAATAACTAGAATATGAACTAGATCAAACTCTTTTCAATATAACATTCAAGGAAAAGGTTGAGCCAAATCACTACCAAATGAAGGAGAACTTAGCTACTGACCTTGAACTCCTATATATTATGGATAAGATTTAACTTAGTCTTTTTCTCAAAACCCTAGGATAACAATGCATTAAAACCCTATTTTTACAAAGATTTGCTTATAATGGAGAATATACGACAGAAACCCAGAAACTAATTGCACAGGGATAATCAGGGGAATGATAAAACCTATCTCCAAAAAGAAGAGGTATCAGAGGACCTCGGTGGTACCACCCATGTCTTGACTGAAGGAATTAGCCGAAGGTGCAAATTGGAAAGTTGCTTTGAATGTTGTCTTGATGCCAGATCCAAACCTAGAAAAGGTAGAAGGACAAAGGCGGTTCCAACCACTTCCTTGATGAGGGAATATCCTGAAACTGTCTTCAAATCCTGAAACCTTGATCTGTATTTAGTCTTCCTATAGCTCTGTATTTTCTAAATCTCACTCCTGTAACCTGCACATAAGAAGATAAAAGAGGGTTTGGGGGTTATGGTGTTTAGGGGCTTGCCTCGGTCAAATCCCAGAATAGCATTCAAGCTTCCCAACACCATTTGATTAATAGAGAGTGCTTACCCTCATGGGGCATAGGATGAAAACAATGATAATGTGATGATTGAAATGATGAGAAACAAACAATGATATCACCTATGTGATGTGCCCTTAGAATGATGAAGATCCTTCAACTCCTAAGGAAGGATAGATGATAGCTTCATATCTACAACAACACACAAATATGCTCTATAATCACAATGACTGCTCTTGATGCTCTTTACTTCAAATTTTCAAGTTAGCTATCTCCATCTAGGTTAATAATGAACTCAAAAACACACTTATATATGCTCTCCCCCTTACAATTGACAATTCAAACCAAAAGAGGCAACAAGGAGAAACCTCTAGAGAGGTGTAAGGCGGACATACATTTGAATTTGATCCAACCTAAAGGGAGGGACCTGGGCAGTACCACCTTGGTCCTTTAGCCCTGTTTATGTCTAGGATAAGCAAAATCAAGTGGTCCACATTCAAATTCCATCTTGATGTCGGGCAATTCTGCATCGGGAGAAACGTTTTGAATATATAATGCAATTAAGGGACCTAGGAGCCAAACAAGGAGGTAAAAAGACATGTGGGCACTTTTTACTCCCTAACAAGTCCAAGGGTCTTATTTGGAAACTTTTCATTCTAGGTCTTATGGGTCTTACCATGGGTTATCCTCTAATTTACTCCTTGATTGGCTACCAAATCTACTAATAAGTTCCCCTTTCTTTTCTTCTAATATGATCAAAATAGATATCTTAAAAAAATTTCACTAGTTCCTTAGCCTCTAAAAGAAGAGTATCCAACATACATGAGATGTAACTTTGCTTCTTCATATAATTAATAATGATCTCATAATCTCCCTCCACTCTAAGATGCTTCCAATTCTATTTCATAGTTGTCCTGAGGCCCCACAGCATGGCCCTTTCCTAAACCACATTGTACATGAAAGGAAAAAAGAATATAACTTTGCTCATGCTCTTTCTAGGAAGCCTACTCTATTTCTACTTCTACTAGTTCTACTGATTAGAAGATCTCTATTATGGCAGAATAAGTTAAAAATGCATTTTCTACTGATCTCTTAGATGGGGATGTGAGACAAGATTGATTTGTTGTAGCATATGGTCTCATTCTCTATAAAAATAGAATCTTCCTAGTTCTTGAATCCTGAATGAAGGAGAAGATTTTAAGGGGTTTTCATGATGCATCGTTAGAAAAACACATAAGATTATACAAGATCTATAGGAAAATTAGGGAAAGGTTTTCATGGAAGGGCCTAAAGAAGGATGTTCTCAATCACTTTATGGAGGGGCTAACTATGTATGCACAATTCTTTTTCATTCCTTCATATTTCAAAGCACATTGGGTGGTAGATTTCTTATTCAGAGATGTTTAGGCCAATGGATTACATAAAAATATCGTTAGTGATAAAGATAGTAGATTTTTTAGATCCTTTTTGTAAGAATTATTTTATTTGGCTGGGATAAAACTCACTCTTTCCACAAGCTATCATCGACAAATAGATGGACAAGTAGAAATAGTGAATAATTAGGTTGAAGGCTACTTGAGAAACTATGATACAACACTACCCACCACATGTCCATCAATATATCTCCATCCATTGTATTTTATGGTTATGATGCATTAACCTTCACTAATTCAATATTCATAGATATCCCGGTGTCAATAGATAGTGACTTAGTGAAGTATAATTATGACATATTGAGATCACTCAAAGAACACCTCCAACAAGTTCAGAATCAACAAAAATATATATGCAAATCAAAACTGCATAGATAGGTCATTTAAAGTGGGAGATATGACCTTCCTCTAAGATTGCAAACCTTATATGCAAACCCCCATCAAAATTAGTGGAATTGAAAATCTCAAACAACGCTTCGATTTCCCTTACAAGATCTTGAGAAGAGCTGGTGAAGTTGCATCTGAGTTGAATTACTAGAATATAGTAGGATTCATAATTTTGTCCATGTGTCTCACCTCACGAGATCCCTTGGACAACATATCACACTACTGGTGGATTTTCCACCATTGAATGATGACCCTACCATCATAGAAATCACAAGAGCATCATCCAATATTGAAAAGAGAGTAAACAATAAGGTGGTAGGGAAAATCACACAGGCCCTATTGAATCCCCATGATCACATTTGCACTTATTACATTTATCGAACTTAGCAAGGGAGAGGGATTTCAACTAAATCTTTCACATCAAACATCCTCATAATAAATAGAATCATCAACCTTGGCATAAAGAGAAAGTTTGACCTTAAGTACCTTTGCTATCATTCAAGCCTCTGTGCATGCAACTTGTTGTTCCTTCAGTATGCGAAAATACTCGAGGTAGCAATTGAAGAAAGACAAGTCATGCAAATTTTGGAAATATTGATAGAAATATGAAGAAATATTTCCCCACACATTTACTAATCTAGGATGATGAAAATTCAATTAAAAGAAGGTACAAAACCAAAGAGTAAAAGATCATATGTATTAAACCCTAACATGAAGACAAGAGTCAAAGCAAAGTTGGATGATATGTTGCAACTGATATAATCAAGTACATAGAAGATGCTAAATGGATTGGCCCTATGGTTGTGCAACATAAGAAAAAAGTGAGATGAGGATTTGCATTGACTTTAGGGAACTAAATAAGGCTTGTATCCATGATTCCATAGATTTCTTAGTCTTATGGATGTCATTAAAAGATTTCATTTTATTTCATTTCAATTGAAGGGCTCCTTCACCTTTCCATACACATGTCCCCATGTTCTCTCCATTAGTTACTCTATAACCATTGCTTTATTTTCTCTTATATTGTCCTTAGTAATATTTGGGCATTATACTCATGGGATCAACCCTGCAATTATAGACTTGGCCCTTTCATATTCAAATTTTGGCCAACTTCTACCTATTCAATTACACAATATTCAATTTGCTAATGTATGAATCCCAACATTTCAAAAAAAACCAAAATATGAATCACCTAAGAAGGTTCGAAATTTAAAATACACATTGGGTTATGACTTGCACGTGTGACACCATTCAAAAATTGATTTATATTCACTCCTTTGAGCCACCAAGTCTAGGGCCTAAGTGTGAGAATATTCACTATTTTTGTATTCTCATGCTTGGAGACATGTCAATAAATAAAAGTTGATTACATATAAATTCCCATTGTTTATAGCATAGACTGGAATTAGTTTTCAATTTAAAATATCATTAACACTTGTAAGGAGTGGGTTCATGTGCAAGTTGAAACACACACTGTGTATTTCAACCTGCAATTTTCTTCATCAACATTCTACTATGTAAAGTATTTGTTCTTTTAATGTACAAATCCTAACATTTAAGAGAGAAAAATATAAACAACAACAATGATAAGGGTGAAAGCAAGAAGATGAGTATAGAATTCGTGGAAGTGTTCCGCATATGGAAAATTTCGGTTAGAACAAGAGCTCGAGCCTAAACAGGTGCCCATTTAGAAACGGGCACCCGTTATGAAATGGATGCTAGTAAATGGAATGGGTACGTACCCATTTGAAAACAGGTACTCATTTTTGAAAAGTATATATATATTTTTAAAAATAGGCATGTGGCTTCATTTTAACAGCCATAGGCCGTGAAACAGTAGGAGAGGAGATACCAAGAATGGGTACCCACATCACCTGACCCCACCGCCTACCTCCAAAACCTCCTCACCTCCTCCAGATCGGCTATCAGCTGTCCCAAGTTGGTTGCCCATAATTTTCTATTGTTTTTCATTGTTTTTTGTTTTGTTTTTCTTGCTTTTTATTATTTTTCACAATCTTAAATTATAAATGTTAAACCCTAAACTAAAAACACTAAACCCTAATTCATAAACTGTAAATCCTAATTCATAAACACTAAACCCTATTTCATAAACTACCTAGGTCTTATAGAACTTCTAGGGTTTCTTTTATATAAGCTTAACAATAAATCTTTAGCAATGATATTTCAAAATCATTTGAAATTTCTATATAGACCTCAAGAACTACTTATACACTATAGCCATGTTCTTAGTCTTCATGGATTTCAATGTTCATGATGAGTCACATAGTCCTAAAACCATTTGTAAAACTCTTTTCATGAGGGCTTAGAACATACAAACACCTTCTATATATTAAATTTGATGGACACTTGTATAAGAATATAAAATTTAGACAATTGTCATAGGTTAGTCCTATGGGTTAAAGAGTCAAGGAGCTATGAGAATGCCCACATTTATCTGACATAAGGTATAATAGAAACTTATCAAGTTTTAAGGATTGTCATACCTACCACTAAGAATGTCAAAGTTACCCTAGGAAAACAACTAACTCATATCACTTCATAACATTTTATCAAGTTTAAGGATTGTCATAACAACCACTAAGAATGTCAAATTTACCCTAGGAAAACAACTAACTCATGTCACTTGATAACCTAGAGGGTTGTTATCTAAGGTCAATTAGGATCACTTGACAAATGTCAAGACCCAAATCATCTAATAGGATTGTCATTAGGATGGGGAACAAAGAAGATAGTCATAACATGATAAGGTAGTTACCAAGGTCCTAACAAAGTTCATTGCACCATAATCTAAATCTTAACACTGCCTCAACATTTATATGACCTAGAAGGACTGTCACATCTAGCAAATCTAATCTCTTGTCCTTGCTATGGACTATTATGCATGATCATCCAAAGTGGTTGTCACTAGAAGAACAGGACCATAGGACTACCACAATAAGGATATAGTTGTGTTGCTCACAACAAGAGAGGACAATCATCCAAAACTAAGAAGAGAAGAAAATTAACAATTAATAGACTATCATTAACGGTTGTCATGAGCATGTTAATGGACAATTAGTTTTCATATTAGTCATAACACTATCCTATTATTTACACAAAAGAAGATATAGCAATGAGAGGATAGTCATTGGAAAACCTATCTCAGTCCTAGAGTCAAGCATAGTCCCATCACACCACTAGATCTACCCCTTCCAAGGGACAAGCATTTCAACCATACAATCGAAAGAAAATGATATGTATCCTACAAACACAATCATTTGGTCATGTTGTAATCCTCTCTCCAAACTATGCAGGATCAGAATGGTGTTTGGATGAGCTCCACTTGGTGTCTGGTAGGTGAAATCAGCAGGTGAGACTACTCCTTAGATAGTGCAAGACGACTGAACGGATCTCACCCATTCATTTTATTCCTTGTTTTTCTCACTCTTTCACCATTTCTTCACATGCGTTGTTCTCCTTCCAGCTATTTTTTTGGTGGGTACTCTCCTGAGGTGCCAAAATGGCTAGAAATGTTGTCTCGTGCCATAAAAAAATCACGCTAGAAAATTTTCTAAACTCGTCGGTTGTTCTCACGCCGGGGAAAATACCGTGTCAGAAAAATAAATATAGGGAATGTAATTTTTTGGTATGTGTTTTGGAACACAAAAGAGAGTGATATATTTTGCAAAGCCCCAATAAGAATGTTTTGGGAATTTTGTACTGCAGTATTGTATTGGTACATTCTCCATATTAAAAACTCCCTTAATATTATCACCTAAAATTTTGAATTTGGATTAGTTACTTTCCACCTACATTAAATGTTATCAATAACTATGTAATAGAACTAATAGCATTTAAAATTATTTTAGACGTGCAAATGATGATTAATTATCACCTTTGCAATTAGAAGTGTTTATGTTGACACTAGAGTTTGCAACACTCATAGCCTTATAGCAACTAAAAAGGTTTCACAAAACAAAGAGAACTAGAGACAACTAAAATCATTATCATAAATAAAACATAAATTAAAATAAAATAAAAACAGTAATATATCATCACCATGAATGGTCATGTCCTTTGTGAGAACTCCAATTCCTTTTGAGAGATGAGTATCACAATTCATTGAAGTCTTGATTGTATTTCCATGAATTTGGGTTTCTACTAATAATTTATGATTCGAAGTCTAAAAATATGAGAAATAATGAATTGTATCATTGGCTTTCATTTTATTCACCAAATGAAAATCTTACAAATTACAAACAAGAAAAGGTTCAATAAAAGATACACTTGCAAATTATAGGGTATTTTCTATGCTACAGCACGCACAAAACCAAAAGGTCAACATGTATACCTCGTGTCACCAAGTTGATCTAATAAAGTAGTGATAGATACTAACTCTTCAAAATCCAATCCAAAAGCATAAAGAAATCTTGCTTCACCAAAACTAAAGAAATATGTTAGCCTTGGCAATTCAGATAAAGACAAGAGGAATGAAAGAGCCTCTAAAGTGAAGTGAAATGAAGCAACCATTGCCTTGAAGTTGTCATAGAACTTAGTTTTTACATTTTATTGCTTCACAATTTCCTGAGGAGACTTTTTCTCTCCTTTCTATCATTTTAGACCTATATTTACATGGGTATAAGATAGTGTCTAGATTATCAATCCAAATGCACAAACCACAATGTTGAATATTTTCAGATAAGACACTCTAGTTCTTGCAAATAGATAAAATGCTTATCACCATACATTCTTGTGTTCCAACCTAACCTATTATACCTACAAAAATCTCTATATCAAAAAACACACAAAAAAAAAATGTTATGCTAGTCAACAAAGGCAACTCAAGTGAGATGAATCATGAGCAATATCAAAGGGAAACAATTGTAAGCAATTGTAAAGGTGACTGGTTCCTAAATATTGAGTACAATTTACACTTGGATTGAATCCAAAGGGGATTATATAAAATCAAATATTAGACATAATTTTCATTAGTTGGAAAATCATCAAAACATGTATTACATAGATAATGTAACAATGATTAAAAAAAATCCAATCAATCCATGCGAGCTTCAACAAATTGGCTCAAAACTTTTACTGAAATTTTAAATTTAAAGGAAGTTTATACATAATGTTTACTGATTGGACTATTGATTTGGGACAAAGATTACCAAAACAATCCCTATTTAGGGATGAAGAGACCCTAAACTTTCCCGTGGCCAGAACCCATATTGAAGTTGTAGGTTAAGATTCTTTAAGAACTGAATTGAGCATAGAGTGGTATGCCATCTACTTAATATTTTGAAAATGTAGGCTTAGGGCTCAAATGCTAACCCGTGCTTATAATGACACCCAAATCCAAAGGTTGGGGTTAAATTCTCCAGCAAGGGATCCAACCAACTTAGGGCTCAAACACAAACCCACTAACTGTGTCAACCATCGTCTCGGAAAACAAACAAAAGAAAACACAAACACAGCTGCAAAGCAAACAGTAGACAGAACTACAATGTTCTATATGATATCAATATTTGCCAGGATAAATTTTTGAACCTTGGTAGGAATGTGCTAGATGATTAAAACTTTAACAGTTACAATTACGTAATTGGCTATTTATAAAATATGGGTGATAATAACACCCATCTGACATTGTCATATACAGAAGATGGCTCTAAGAAGTCCACCAAAATTCCTGCAGTCCTAGACTACATACAAAACAAGCACCGTGTTAATACATGTTGCATGCATTGCAGTCAAAATTGAATACCTTCATCTTTCATGATCCAAATATTACCTGTGATAGAGAGACCAACAACATAACCAAATCATACAACACAGGGACCTCCAGAGGTTCATCCAAGTTGGCTATCAATATTAACTACTGAAAATCTGATTCAGTCACAGTAAAATATACTTGATAGGAACATTGTTGTAATGTGGGTGTGCGATGCATATACAAAAACGAGGAAAGGCAAAGAACCCACGTCTCCAACCTCCCTTCCATGGAGGGTCAGAAAATTTAGTGCAAGTGACCACATTTTTAGCTAGTCTTAAAATATAGAAATTTAAGCAAATTTTCTCACAAAACAAAACCTGATTTAACAAGATTGAAATGTCGGACGCATGAGTTTGAGATTGAGACATATTCCACCGCATGAGCGTGAAGGTCATTTGTTGAAGGCATTGCTCTCATTAAAGGGCAACGAAGGAATAGGAGCAGCGTGGGGCCGTGGATATGTCGTGTTTCAAAACCGTAACGCCATCGATCTGCAGCCTTCATTTCTGCTACGACATTCGCGGCCATTCGATGATGGCGAAACACTTTCAAAACACTGACATATCCACCGCACTCCAATAGGTATAACATCAAGTTTGCAACGATAGCTTTTCCCTCTGCCATCAAAACTTAACCCTAATGCTACCGTCCCCTCCTTCCTCTTCTCCACTCGCTCATCACGCACAAAACCTAACCCTAACCTCCACATATATATATATACACGTGGACACACTTAATACATTTGTATTTTTTTATTTGTTTTGGTTTTCTATGCGATATATGTATACATATAATATAATTAATATTGTATCATACATCTACATACATTTTTGTTGTGTATTTGTTTATTTTTCTGTTTGTTGTTTTCTATTCTTTTTGTAGGGTGCACTCCTCTCACACACATATGTATATCTATATATATTTATGTATTGGTTCTTTATAGACTTAATACTTATATTAATAAATACTAGTATAGGTGTGTATTTTTAGTTTCTGCCAAAGAAACTATAGGCGAGGCCTGTTCCTAACTAGGTATTAATAATTTTTGAGAATTAAATATATTTTTCTATTTAAAAAATATTTACCTATTGCTATTGTATAGATGCAAATGTTTTAACAAAACATATTTGAAAAATTATTTTTATTCAATCTAATTGGCAGAAAACTTTCACCCAATAAGGGCAATTATTGCGGATCATCAACGTTTAAATTATAAAGTTTTGTATGAATATTGGAAATAATTTCATGCATTGCTTTCATTTTCTCAAAAATTGTGCAAATATAACATATGCGTTAAACTCCTTAGGCAACCATTCTTCATATTTTTTTATGTTCTTGATACCCAAACATTGCAGAATCTAAGGCCATGACTATTTTCAAATGAATTTGTTTTGTTTATAGGCTGCTATTCCACTTGAAGTTGTGCAAATATTGTTGGCAAAAAAGTCAGCGTCCCCCTTCGGGATTCGTGACATGGCTTAACCGCCTCCCATTGGTCTTTATCTGGGATGGTAGCGGTTTCCTAAGAGGTGCGCCTTTTGGGAGAAACGACCAGCTCAACTCCCTACAAGTGGTATCAAAGCCGGGTCACGGGTTCGAATCCCCTCGGGTAACGCTGAGGGGGGGATTGTTGGCAAAATAGTCAGCATCCCCCTTCGAGAGTCAGCATCCCCCTTCGAGATTCGTGACATGGCTTAACCGCCTCCCGTTGGTCTTTATCTGGGATGGTAGCGGTTTCCAAACGTGAATATGAGAGGTGCGCCTTTTGGGCGCCTTTTGGGAGAAACAGCCAGCTCAACTCCCTACAAACGTGAATATAACATTCTTCAGAAATGATGCAAGCTAGAAGGGGCTCTAACTTGTTTTTAATGCAATAAAGTTAGGTCTAAAATGAAAAAACCCATGGAGCTTGACCAAATAAGAGGAAAAAAGTATGCTCATATCTGTCATTACGTTATCTACCATCTTTTCAGATAATGTATTTAGGGCATATGTTTATCGGGCTTCATGCCTATAATACTTATTTTTTCTTCTATTTTACTTAATGGAATTTTAATTCTAGCTATTCTTCCATGCATAGAAGGATTTTCCTTTCATGTTTCCTTTAGATTCTAATGGGATGAGAATATTATTTTTTGGCCTCTGCCTATGTTTCTACCAAACTTTGTATGTATCATATTGTTTTCTGGAAACACATTTCTTATTGGTGTTTATTCCATTTCTAAAGTTTTTTCTGGATGTTTTCTCTAGCTCTGAGATGAGCTAAAAGGAACTATTACCATTAACAAAACTGATAATATACACATCATTTTGTTTTATGGATATCTTTATATTTTTTTAATTTTCTCCGACACTCAATAGTAATTCAAGTTGGCTTTTTGCTATTCTTGTTGAATGCAAAAATCTAGTAAGCCAAGCCAGCAACTCTATTTGCAGAAATGGTCTATATTTTGAAGCTATTTTATCATTCTACTATTTCTTTTAGAGGCATTTTTAAAAAGATCGTGAAATTTCTATTAGTTAAATCTAAGCCAACTATTTTTTGACGTTTATTTAAAAATTTACCCTAACGTAACTATTGTTAATATGTCCATAAAATGTACAACCTTTTAAAATTTATTTAAAATCAGGTTTTTCTTTTACCCTAACCTATAATGCACAATCTAAATAGCTAATATTTTCACATTTACTTTAAACTTAAGTTTTACCCTAACCTGTAATGCACAAACTGAATAGCTAATTTATTCAAATTTATTTTCGAGTTATAGCTTTAAACCTAGTAACATAAATATGGTTGAATTATGAATAAAATGCAAAATCGAAACCACTATCTATTTCACATTTACTTTAAAATTTTACCCTAAGGCCCATATTTCTAAATTGCCAATAAAATGAACAAATTGTAGAGATGATATTTTAACATTTACCTTTAAATTTTTGTTCTAAATTTTTATCTTCCAAGTAAATATTATTAAATTATCCATAAAATGCAAAATCTAAACCACTATGTATTTCTCATTTACTTTAAAATTTTACCTTACTATAAATATTCCCAAATTTTCATCAATAAAATTTTACCCAAATATAAATATTTCAAAAATTTCAATAAAATATACAAACTAAATAGATAATCTTTTCACATTTACTTTTAATTATAATTTTAATCCCAAAAAATAAATTTAATTAAATTATTAACAAAATGCAGAACCTAAACCACTATTTTTTTAATTATCTATAAATGTACAACCTGAACATCTGATCTTTAAGCTTTACTTTAAAATTACAGTTTTAACCCTAACATAAAAACACGTTAAACTTTTTTCATATTTTCTTTTTCATCTTACCCTAACACAAATATTGTTAAATTAACCATAAAATGCACAATCTAAACATATTTATTTAAAAATTTCCAAAACTACAATTTGAGTCATTTTGTGAAAATTATGGTATTAAGGTGCAAAGAACAGTTCCTTATACTCTTCAACAAAATCGGGGGGATGAACAAATGAATAGAACTATTTTAGAAATGGGGTTTGGTTGTTTCTTGTGCTGCATATATTGTGAATAGAATTCCCACTAAAGCCCTCCCAAATATCACCCCTGAAGAAGCTTGGAGTGGTAGAAAGCCCCACATTAGGTATTTTAAAGTATTTGGATGCATTGCTTGGGCACACGTTCCTGATGAAAAGAGGAAAAAGTTAGAACCAAAGAGTCATAAGTGTTTGTTTGTGGGTTATAGTGAAGAATCAAAGGCTTATAGGTTATATGATTTGACAACAAGAAAGGTCTTTGTTAGTAGAGATGTAAAGTTTGATGAGCTTTCGCAACTTATTCCCACTTCCTCTCACTCTACAATAGCAAATGTTTCTAATTTTTTAGATATTTTAGAAAGAAATGAAGCCAATATTGATGAGGATGAAGTGAGCACTACTGATGATGATAATACTATTGAAAATGAAACTACTAATGCTTGTAATCAGCCATTTTTTGCAGGTAGTGATGATGAAGAAGGTGACATTTCAGCTAGACAAAAGACAAGGAGTGTTGAAGAAATATATAGACAAGGCTCAAAGATCCAAGGAGGGAATGGTAGTGCTCTCATGGCCAAAGTATTACAAGTAAATGACCCAATCTCATATGAGCAAGCTAGATGAAAGAAAGAATGGGAGAAATCCATAAAAGAGGAATATGATGCATTGATAGAGAATAACACTTGGGAACTTGTACCCTGTCCCCAAGGTAAGAATGTTATTGGTTGCAAATGGGTTTACAAAACAAAATTTAAATCAGATGGTGCTATAGAAAAATTCAAGGCTAGATTGGTTGCTAAGGGGATCAATCAAAAAGAGGGTGTTGATTATGAAGAAACATTTTCTCCTGTCATTAAAGTGAATATAGTTAGAATTATTCTTTCTTTGGCTACAATTCTTGGGTGACATATTCATCAAATGGATGTCAAAAAAACTTTCTTAAATGGAGATTTATATGAAGAAATATATATGGATCAACCACTAGGTTTTGTAGATTAGCAACATCCTAATCTTGTTTGCAGATTATAGAAGTCACTTAATAGTCTTAAACAAGCGCCACGAGCATGGAACGAGAAGATTGACAGGTATTTTCAGCTTCATGTATTTAAGAGATGTAAGTCAGATCCAAATCTTTATGTGAAAAAAGTTCAAGATGATATTCTTCTTGTTGCAATTTATGTAGATGATTTACTCATTGCTGGACCGAATATTGCATTAATCAATGATTTAAAAATAGATCTTAAGAGGACATTTCATATGAGTGATTTGGGTGAACTAAACTATTTTCTTGGATTACAAGTTTGTAGATTACATGATGGATTGTTCATCTCACAGTCAAAATATGCTTTGGACCTTTTAGAAAAGTTTAACATGCTTGAATGCAAGCCAGCATCTACCTCATTTCAATTCAGAGTCAAGCTTACTAAAGAATGTACTTCCAAGAGTGTAGATGCCACTTTATATAGACAGCTTGTTGGTAGCTTGGTTTATTTAACTCATACTAGACCAGATATTTATTTTGCAGTCAATCTAGTATCTAGATTTATGCAAGCACCTAAACAAAGTCATTGGTTGGCTGCTAAGAGAATTTCGATACATCCATGGAACCATACACTTTGGAATCTACTATGGCTATAAGTTTTCAATTTCTTTGGTTGGATTTACCAACTCAGATTGGGGTGGTGATATAGATGATCAAAAATCTACTGGTGGTTATGTTTTCAATCTTGGATCAGGCCCTATTACATGGAGCAGCAAAAAAACAAACAACTACATCATTACCTTCATGTGTAGCAGAATATAGAGAAGCAAAAGAAGCAGGCAAGGAAGTAGTTTGGATTCGGAATCTTCTATTTGAGATTGGTTTTCTATAAATTTCAGCCGACACTGTGTATTGTGACAATCAAAGTACCATACAAGTTGCCAACAATCCAGTTTTTCATGCTAAAACAAAGCATATTGAGATTGATGTTCACTACATTCAGGATCTTGTTTAAGCATCTATTGTCAATCTTCAATTTTGTCCAAGTGAAGAACAAGTAGCTGATATATTCACTAATAGTATGATTGAAGCCAAATTCTTAAAAGTAAGAGGAATGTTTGGTATGTTAGAGGTGAACATTAAGATGGGATAGTAGTATAATGTTCCCCTCCTTTGTATTTGCCCTCTCCTTTGTATTCTCTTTGTATTATTCTAGCCAATCTTAAGGGGGGATGTTAGGGATAGTTAAGATTGTCTAGAAAAGGACAAAATATTTCTAGAAGTCTTCCAAAAAATATTCCAGGTTATCTAGAAAGGAAGAAGCTTCCAGCTTTTTTAGAAAAGAACTTTCCAAGGAGAAGCTTCCAACTATTCTAGAAAGGAACATTATAGGATTTTAGAGTTATCTAGAAAGCTAGAAGCTTCCAGGCTCCAAAGCTTCTGTAGCTATATATATGTGATTAGAGACAGTTGCTGGATATAGCATTTTAGATGTAATGCAAGCTAGATAAATATATTTCTAAGTTATCTAACTCTATTTTGCCCTGTTTTCTCTTAGTCTATTATTGTTGTTCTATTTTTATTGTCTTGGGGCTGTTTTTTACATGGAAATCCAGAATTTATTTATTGCTAGAAGAGAATGGTATCAAGGAATATGTGACCACTATTGTACCTGTACCTACAGATGCAACACAGCGCTTAGCATATAAGAAGGAAGATGCCAAGGCGAGGAGGATGATTCTTAATGGTGTTAAGGATCATATTCTTTCGCATATTGTAGAGTTATATACAGAGAAGACAATGTGGGACGCCATTCTAAATCTGTACCAGAATGCTACCATTAACCGGAAGCTGATTCTCAGAGAAAAGTTAAGGAATACCCTGATGAACAAGGGAGAAGACGTTACAAGTTACCTCACCAGGCTTAGACTTGTTAAGGATGAGTTGACAGCTATTGGAGATAAACCAAATGATGACAAGCTAGTACGAATAGCCCTGAATGGGTTTACCAAGCAATGGGATGTCTTTGTTCAAGTTATTAATGGATGAGACACCTTACCGAGTTGGGATTGACTATGGAGTGACTTCACTTAGGAGAAGCTTAGACTAAGTCTTGTCAGTGGAACTAGCAGTAATAGTTAGAAAAGTGATTTGGAATAGGAAAACGTTACCCTAGCAGGAAAAGCGAAAGTGAAGAAGGGGTCTGGCAAAGGATCAAATCCAAAAAGTGAGAAGAAGAAGGACTTATCTAAGATCAAATGCTATGGCTGTCACGAGTTTGGCCACTATGTTAGTGATTGCCCACAAAGGAAGAAAAATGAAAAGAAAGGGAAGAAGCAGAGGGCAACTTCAGCAAATGTAGATGAGCTTTTTAGTATAATGGAGGATGAGTTTGCGCTCATAGCTTGCCTAACTAGCTCAACCTCACAGGGTGTTTGGTATAAATAACAGTGGGGCATCATTTCATATGACAGGAGTTAGGGAGTACTTCTCCAGCTACAAGGAGGAGAAAATCAAATTCCCGATTCAGATGGGGAACTAGTCCAAGTGCAATCCAGTTGGGAGAAGGACTGTTCTATTTCAGAGGGAGAATGGCAAGCCTATTTCCATTCATGATGTGTTAAATGTGCCAGGCTTGGGCATGAATCTAATTTCCATATCTATCCTTCAGGATAAAGGCTATAATTTACTCTTTAGAGGGGCACATGTGTTAATCAAGCATAAGGATTGGAAATCACCCATAGCTATTGGAGTTAGGAGCGGCCGACTTTATAGGTTGCAATTTGATACTCCTAATGCACTAGTGAGTAGCAGTAATCCTAGAGATCAAGAAGAGCTATGGCATAGGAGGATGGGCCATATACATCATAGAGCATTGAAATTGCTTCATGAGATAGTGACAGGTGTTCCAGAGGTGAGCACAGAGCATGATGATGTATGTCAGGGATGTGTGTTGGGGAAGTTTGCGAAAGCAGCTCTTCCAAGGAGTGACACCAGATTCAAGGGGGTTCTTGATCTAGTAAATTCAGATATATGTGGACCAATGTCAATGAAGTCTCTCAGAGGATACGAGTACTCTGTTACTTTTAATGATGATTTCTCCAGGAAGACCTAAATATACTTCTTGAAGACCAAGGATGAGGTCTTCAGTCACTTCCAGGAGTTCAAAGCTCTTGTGGAGAATTCGACAGGTAGGAAGGCAAAGGTTCTTCGGTCAGACAATGGACGTGAGTACAAAGGGAAAGAGTTCTAGGAGTTCTGTACCAGGGAAGGAATCAAGAGAGAGTGGATTGTTCCTTACAACCCACAGTAGAATGGGGTTGCTGAGAGGGAGAATTATTCTCTATCAGAGGTAGCAAGGGCTATGTTGTATGACCAAGATATGCCACGTTACTTATGGGCAGAGGCATGCAGTACAGTAGTATACATATAGAACAGGGTTCCACATAAGGTATTAGGCAAGATGACACTAGAGGAGGTATTCTCAAGGAAGAAGCCAGATGTCAGTCACTTCAGGATATTTGGGAGTTTGGCATTTTGTCACATTCCAGGGCCTACACATTCCAAGTTAGATCAAATTGCAGAGAGAGGGTACTTTGTGGGGTACAGTGAGACCTCAAAGGCATATCAATTATTTATTCCAGGGACCAGGAGGATTATAGTTAGGCGTGATGTCAAATTCATGGAGGACAAGGCATATAGGAGGTCTAGAGATTTGCCAGCAGATGATCAGAATGAGCAGCCAAAAGAAGCTCCAAGGATTGTTCAACCAAAATAGGGGCAGCGAAGCACCAGTACATTTACTAGTACAAGCACAGGCTTAGGTGTTTAGAGTTCACAGAGTATGGAGCAACAGATACAACAAATCCAAGAGATGCATCAAGAAGATATGGAGTTTGGTATTTCATCCTCTATAGTTGACAGGAGGAACCATGAGGTTTAATAGACACATAGGGATACTCAGGAGTTTGTGGGAGCTCCTAGGATGAGTAGTAGACAGCAGAAACAACCAGCCAGGTATAATGACTGTGGCATTGGTTATTCAGTTGGTAGATAACGAGCCTTCCAACTATCAGGAGACTATACAGTAACAGGTGTGGCAAGATGTGATGGTTGAGGAATATACCTCAATAGTGCAGAAGGATGTGTGGGAGGTTGTACCTAGACCGACAGATAGGGCAGTGGTTGGATCACATTGGATCTATAAGATTAAGCATGGTGCAGATGGTAGCATCAAGAAATACAAGACAAGGTTCGTGGCCAAGGGGTTCTCTCAGAAGGAGGGAATAGACTATGAGAAGACATTCACTCCAGTGGCCAGGTATACTTCTATACGAGCCGTAATCTCACTTGCAGCACATATGGGATGGCAGATCCATCAAATGGATGTCAAGACGGCATTTCTTTATGGTGAATTGGTAGAGGAGGTATACATAGAACAACCAAAGGGCTTTGTAACACACAGCAGTGAAACCCACGTGTGCAAATTGAAGAGAGCTTTGTATGGACTCAAGCAGGCTCCCAGGGCATGGTATGAGCGCATTGATAGATACTGCATTGAAATCTTGAAGAGGTTTGAGAATATTGCTAGAGCTCTGCCAGTAAGAGGCAAGCAGTTTTTGTATCTCTTGATTTGTTGAAAATTAATAAAATTCCTCATCTCCAGTACTGGTTTTCCCTTCGAGGTTTTTCCAAGGACAATTTGTCCAAAATATTGTGTTCATTATTTTACATATTTTATTTTTCTATCTCCGTGATTATTTGTGAAGTTGCAGCTGTATTATTTTTCAATATTTGCTCTGAATTAATTTTTGGAGGTCAAATAATCTATATAAGATAGGAGATTAATCATCAATAGCTACAATAGAATTTTCACAGAATTGTCCGTAGAAATACGAGATTTGAATGACAATTTTTATATTTGCGTTTACTTTTTAGTAAAGTTGTGCCCCTAACATGTAATTTGGATTTGTTTTGGGAGGAGCCGACATGGCTTTGTGATAGCCCTCGCAAGGTGAATTCGATAGCTGTATGAGGCACATTGGGATGGGAACTCCCGTAGAAGATCCAGTCCTTGCAAATCCTCCTGCACTGTTTTTTATTGTTTGATTCTAGAATATATTTTAATAATACATTCTCATTTTACACTTGATTGTGCGATCTGTAAAAGAATTTATAATGCATATATTCAAACTAAGATTACCCTATGCAGTGCCTATGGTTATGGCAGAAATCTAACATTAAATGTAGAATCCAAGTTTTTCAATTTTTAGTATTCAATGCAAATATTACAACACTGTCAACTCTAACTTAAACCCAAAAATTAACAAATTTCAAGATTATTATAAAGTTATTATATTATCAACATTGTTGCTAAAACTAAGCAAACACAACAAATTAAAACACAACTATTTATGAACATTTTGGCAGAAACTTCGCTACTTTGCAGCTCTTGTTATTAGATTTGTTTTATTTTTGTGTTATATAGTACTTATAATTTAATTGATATTATATTATATCAATATTGTAAGTTTGTGATATTGTATTATATATCCACATATACATTTTTGTTGTGTAATTGATTATTTTTGTGTTTGTTGTTTTCTTTTTCTTTTGTAGGGGGCACTCCTCATATATATATATATATATATATATATATATATATATATATATATATATATATATATATATATATATATATGCTTTGGTACATGTATAGACTTAATACTTATATTAATACATATTAGTATAGGTGTGTGTATTTTTAGATTTGTTTTGTTTTATGTGTTGTATATGTATGTACTTATAATAATATAATTGATATTGTATTATATATCATTTGATTTATTTTTGTTGTTATATCTAGGTTTATATGTGTGGGGGCATTTTTTGTCTACGCCTAATTAAAATTTTTGTTCTTATTTCATGGGGTTCTCCTTTTTATAGGTTTGGTTTTACCTAATGCAATAGATAGGGCTCTTATCTTTTTGTTGAAGCCAATCAAAATATATATTGCCCACCCCGGCTGCTAGTATAGTTGTTGTCTGTCGCTCACTATACTGCCTTTTGGTATGTATCACACCCTTCCCCCAGAACTCTAGATTCCAAAGATCCACCGGATAAGAAACTCGATTCTACACTGCTGCTGAGTCGTCGGACTCCTCCCCCAATTCTGGTTGTGGATTGTATCAGGGAAATTCTGCCTGAGCTAGGCAGATAGATAGACTCCTTTCACGCTGCTAAGAAAGAGCAGGGAACAAAATTATTAGACCCATATATAGTAGTAGGGTAGCACTCTAGGTACTTAAAGTCCACCCACTACCAACCAACACACATCATCTGGCTGGGTCTTGCCGGTATCAACAACTGGATCGATCCCATGGAAACGGGAACAGCAACTCGCTATGGCTCTTTGTCCAAATAATGTCTGCCCCTATTCATCCATATCCATACACGGTTGCACGCGACAAGATGGGAACATAGTCCTAGACTGAAGTGAATAGATCAGATCGAGAGGTCATTCTGTCCCTTGTCCCCAATGGGAAGAAGATGGGTAATCCGTTTACAATGTTACTCTGATCTGACCCAGCTGGCAAGCAATCCCAATCCGCTTTCGGCAAAGGAAGGAGATAGCACTTTGTTTGCTTCTCCACCAAGCACGGGAGTCTGGGGATTGCTGTAGGTTGGTGGCCACTCGAGGAAACTCTAATTCGATCTGCTGGATGGGAGGCACCTACCTCATCCCAATCGCAAGGAGAGGTTCACCATGATCTTTCTAGGTAAGGAACGGAGACAGTGCCTGGGCGAGGCATTCATGCACTCAACCTCTCCGCTGTGAGATTGAGGCCTATCTACAATACGAGAGATCGAGGGCTTCCTTGACTTCCTAAAGTCAATCAAGTTCCCCGACTGGCTGAGTACCCCTAGAGCCCTCTCCCTATCACCCTGTCTATAGCTATTATAGAGAGGTGGGGGGTGCCCCCTACTATGGATAGGGTTGATAGTTGCCCTCACTGACCCCCCTACTATGGATAGGCTGCCTCCACCTCTGCCTCTAAAGAAGTAGGGTAGGGGTAGGGGGTGGGGGGTCGAGTGATGAGAATTGGATTGTTCCGTCGAGAATTGGCTCCATACGCCCAACTCTTCGTGCCTTCCTATCTCCATACTTTTGCAGCTCTTCATCTTACCAGATTTGCAAAAGACTCATGTGATAGACTCTCATCATTAGAGAAGTTGATCCAGAATCCATATTCCACTTCGTTTCGCATCCTATGTAGAGTAGATCGTTCAGCACTTGCGGCACGAACCAATTTTTTACCCATCGACCCTAGTATCATAGGCGACCGAATGGCTGTCCCCTAGTTACTAGACCAACCTGCTATGATAATTCCATAAACACCTATGTCCAGATCTGATGATACCATACCATAATCAAAAGGTACAACGGCTCGAGCAACCGAACTGGGTATAGATGTCACCACTGGAGCCAGTCTAGAGAGAGATAAATTGGCACTACTTGGTGGAATAGGTTCTTCTATAGCTAATTTTAAACCATATGCTAGAGGTTTTAAGAATCTGAATGATCCAACTACATTGGGACCCTTTTGACGTTGCACGAAAGCAATTACTTTACGTTTGGCTGACACTGAGAAGGCTACTCCTGGTGGAAGTGGTATGATCATTCCAGGTATTTCTGCTAGAATAGCAATGTATGTTTCTGATTTCCTAATCACTAAGGGGTGATCATGCATGAAACGATGTCGACCCAAAGAATGGGACCTATTCTTGAGGGGAAAGGTGATTTCTAAAAGTCAACCCGCCCCCCACTGCTATAGATGCAGGTGGGCTATAGCGGGCTTAGCCAAATTATTTCACCTCTTCAAGGTCGGGCCAACCACTATGGATAGGGCATCGATCCCTCTCCTTCCTCCCACCCATGTTAAGAGAGAGGTTGGTGATTTGAGTGCCCCCATGGATACAAATGTCAGCCCCATGCTTTTGAACCAGCATGGGGAAAGCCCCAACTAAACTATAATTGGGGTGGGTGGGAGGAGGAGAGGTATAAGGCTTAATCGACCCCTAAAAGCACTATATATCATGGGTTGGACCCAGTCATTTTTATTGCTGGCCGAGGAAGCTGCCCCCCTAATGAAAAATGGGGTGGGTGGGAGGGCTGCCGAGAAACCACTATAGCAAGGGAGGTTAAGTCCGAGGCACCATAGGTGGGAGATATAGGGTGGGAGGCTATGCGGGTGGGTGGGAAACGGCCCCTACAGGAATATATATTATTATGGGAGGATGCCTATGCAGGTGGGTGGGAAACAATAGTTGGGTGGGAGGCCGTAGCCCCCCACAATAATTAGGTGTGGGTGGGAGGCCCAGGGGGGCCCTTACTTCCCACCCACCCAGGTGCCCGGTTAAATTGTTGGCGAACCCCATAATCTTTACTTCGTTCAGAAGAGTGTCTCACCTCGACCGAAAAGATGCCTCCCACCCCCTCCCTATAGCCTATGCCCCCCACCCATCCCCTGTCACTGGAAGGGTGGGGGGCTCAAGGGTTTCCCGACAAACCCTCGGCATAGGGGTGGGTGGGAGGAGATAGTTGGGGGGTAGATTAATATAAGGTGGGTGGTTAAGTTGTTGCCAAACCCCTGGGAGGTTCCGACGATTCTATATGTAACATGCCAACTACCCCCCACCCACCCGTATAACCCCCCACCCATCCCCACACACGGCGTATAATTGATTGGGTTTACCAAGTTTATCCAGCATCAGAGTCAGATTGAGAGCCCCGGTCCTCTTCGGTCTAGGTATAGATCTATAAAGGCCCTGTAGGGGCAGAGGTAGTAGTGTGGATCAAGATCCATACCCCTTTCATATTGATATCAAGTAGGAGATTCACCAAGGTTTACCTTAACCCTTTGTTCTCAGTCCATTTCCTCCGTCGCTACTGGATGCGTACCAGTCCGGGAAGCCAAGTTGTGTTCATTTGTGCTCCCGCACTGGATAGGGGGTGTTTGGCGATGTGTAGACGTTGTCTGCTAATTGCCCTCGTGATTCCTTCCTTATGCTTAATTCTGATCCGACCCCATCTACCCCTCCCCCTGCTCCTTCCCCCTCCCTACACCCTATTTATACCACAATAATAGCCCCCCCTTTAAGTTTTAGGGTCGGGGCCCCCAACCTGAGCTATAATGGTTTCTTGGGGACCCCCCCACCATACATAGTTGGGGTTAGGTGGGAGGCCGCTAAATGCCCCCCACCCCAGGCTATAATTGTTCTTAGAGGTGGGTGGGAGATATAGTTCCAGAAAAAAAATGAGCCCCCCACCTAGCCCGGGCGAATAGTAGGGGCCCCCCACTCGGCCCCTTTGGCAAGGGGATATATAGGGTGGGAGGAATAATATAAAAGGAGGCCTTGGGTTGGTTGGGAGATTCAAGTTTGAGGGGCCTACCTTGAGCTAGTTAGTGTTAGCTACTTCCTTTAGGTCTAGCTTGGGAGCAGAAGCAGAAGCAAGGGAGCCCCGGGACCCGCCATTGATTGAAGTATACCCTAACCACTTGCATGTCTTGCGGTAGCTAGATCCTATGCTCTAACTATTGGGGTGACTATTCAAGCTACACAGGGGGGCCCCATGAGAGGATTTACCGTTCAGCCAGTCGATAGGGAATACCCCGCCCCATAGCATTTGTGTTCTCCGTTTGATGACCCCGAGACCTGACGAGTCCACCACTCGAGCGCCCCAAAGACAAAGGTGGTCGGTTGACCCCGTAGCAATTTCAGGAGCATTGTGGCCTATTTACCACCTAGATAAACCCCCATCCAATCAAGATACCCGGCCAGTTTGGTTGAAGTTCCAGTACAAAGTTCTATCCAAATACACCACATACATGGGAGAGAAGCCCGCAGCATACCTTCTTTGCTCAGTCTGTATCCAGGTGACCCAAGGATGGAGGGGCCTTGAACCAGTAGTTGTTTCCCCAGTCTGTATAGCAGTGTTTCATCCCCCTGTTCCAGCCCCACATCTAGTAGTGGAGTGGGGAGCATCAAAAGTGATTTATCTAGTTAAAGAACTAGTTTCCATTTGGAAGCAGGACCCAGGAGCATATCTAGATGCAGGGACAGGGCATAGGCAGGGATAGAGGTAGTAGGAATAGATAAAGGTGGCCTTCACTTTTGCATAGTTTCATATCCAATTCTGGAGCTGAAGGAAGCAATAGCAAGGGCACTCCCATGAGGGGTATGGACAATGGCCAAAGTAGCAGTAGTTTTTGGGTAGCGATCTGAGGCGGCAGAGGCATAAGCTATAGTGATGGAGGGGGCAGATATATTTAATCAGGATAGGAACCCAGAAGTTGACCTCATTTACTCAGCAGTGGAGGTGGAGGCAGGAGCAATGGGAAATGGTGGGGGGAACAGTAGCACAACCAATAGCTGCGGGGGCAGAGGCTCCTCAAGCAACGGAGCCATATGAAACAGTGACTAAGGCTATGGGAGCGGGGGTCATAGTGGGATAACGGATGGCATCGAGAGTAAAGGCCAAAGCATCAGAGGTGGAGGGAGAAGCATAGATAGTGGTTGGAGATTGAGTCATGGGTCTACCCAACCGAGTTCCAGTTCCCACTACGAAGATAGTGAAGGAATTATATAAAAGAGGGGTTGACCGACCTCATTTCTCTAAATTATTCAGTTAACCCAGTGCCAGTTAGAGATCGGGACTCAGTATATCGAGATCTAACTATTAGCTAGAGATCAAGTTGACCTAGTCGACCAGTTGACTGGGTTTATTTTATGTGAGCAGTTGATCCAGGATGAGTAGTTCCACCATCATGGGCAAGGGGAGCATCAGTAGCATCATATCTAGTCAGAGATGGAGATTCAGCAATATATAGAAAGGGCTTCTTCTATATTTTATTCTGATTCGGTTGATCCAGTCCAGAAGTTGATGGAGCTGTTGATGGCTGAATAGTCAAAGATATGCCAAGGGAGCACACCTACTTATGCCATGGAGACAATCCACCCACTCTGGGAACCCTTGGAAGAGAGGTCTGGGGAACCATGTGGGCGAGCTAGGCAGGGATGGGATGCTGCATTGATGGAGGGATTCATGCTGGGGGAGCGCACTAGCGATGTGATGGCAGGCGAAACACATTGGGATGATCCAAGCTAGGCAAAGGCAAGCTCCTAAACACCACAACCCCCAACAGCACTCCTTGTGATTGTAAGTTACAAGTATTGGATTTCGTAGACTGGAGTTACAGAGGAAGGTTGTAGAAGATAAGGATTTTAGATCTCTGAAGAAAAGCATTACCTGGACAAGCATTCTAGTGCTAGTGTCCTCTAAGGTTACAGACATAGAAATCATTGTGACAATGACAATCAGCATCTGAAGAAGTCCCAACATCCTGAAAATACCCTACCTTGGACAAGGGCACTAGTGCCAGTGTCCTCCGCATCTTCTGTGATAGAAACGGACAGACAATGATCATAAGTGTTGAGAGAAGTCTTGAATTCCCTGAAGAAAACACCACATTGGACTAGGGCGTGAGTGTTAGTGTCCCTAAATATTTTGTATCATTAACTTCAAAAAATGGTGAGTAACTAATCCTTGTCTACTGTCTTGGTCTGCGATCATTTGTTGTAATTTATCCATTTGCTTCTGATTTTGCATAATTAGGGTTTTGAGCATATTTGGGCATTGAATTAATACATTAATTGATATTTTTTGAGTTTCCATGATGTTACGAGTGACACCCAACCTATAGGTGAATCCTCTTACAAAAGGTGTGATTCAACTCAGTTGAAATGTCCTTGAATGTTTGTAGTAAAAGGAGGATTTAACCCACACATCCATTGAAATTGAAAACCCCTCCTTTTTACTCCTAAACAAACCCTTTGCTAGATTCTATGGAAATTTTTCTTGGATCTAGCAACTTACTATGAAACCCTTCCTTTTAGATCTCAGCTCTATCCTAATTATGGGCATCTGCAAAGGAAATGCCCTCGCTTCACTAAGGCATCAGCTGCAACTAATGCTTCTTCCAACTCTAGTCCTAAGAATGATAAAGGGAAGGCTCCTTTTGTTGTTGGGGTTGCAGACAAGGAGGGATTTACTCTAGTTAAGCCACGTAATAGGGGAAGAGGTCTTAAGAGAACCCTCAAGGATAGAGAAATTAATGGGGTCTTTAATCAGTTTGATGCTTTGGAGGACTTAGTTCATGAGGAGGGAATTCTAGTGGAGATACCTTTTGGGGTTGGGTCTTTGGGGGTAGCCTTGTCAGAGGAAAAAGAAAATGATACTGTAAATTTTCCTCTGGTGGGTGTGCAGGATGGTCAATTGGCTATGGAGTTATCCTCCTGGTTACCGATTGTTTTAGAATCAAATGAGGCTTTAGTTATGAAAGATGTGGGTGCTCTAGCTGATCCAACTCCTTCATAGGTGAAGGAGGCTTTGGATGTAGGTGTTACATTGTAAAATGTCCCCCTAGGACTTTTACCTCCTAAGTTTAGTTCCCAGGTCCTTTAGATTTAATCATGCATGTTCATTTTAACTCCTGATGCAAAATCCCTGGAAACCCATGTCAAATGGGGCTAAGGGGACATTGTTGAACTTGGTTTTGCTTGAAAATGGGGCCTAGGACTTGGGCACTCATGGCCTAGCCCTGCCTTATTTTGTTGGGACCTAAATTTTAAATGTCGGTTATGTGATCGTTAAAAGGTTTAGTTGCCGACATCGTAAGTTTGAATTATGAAATCTGTAGCGAGAATGCATATACAACCATGTTTAGGGTTTCATTTGCAAACTAGAAGCTGATTATGAACTTTTGGTGAACTTATGATTTTAGAGAATTCAAATCATTCATTGTTGCAGAGCATACTTGTCTTGTTATTGTGTTTGTTATGCGGATTTGGCTTTATCTTCTCATGTGTTGAAGGATTTTCATCTACATGCGAGCTACACCTCCGAGGTTATATCTATTTGTGTTAAATGAATCATTTATCAATTTGTTTTTTCGTCTATCTCGTAGGGATACACAATCTTTATGCCATTCTGGGGCTTGACTGAGGCAAGCTCCTAAACACCACAACCCCCAACCCCATTCCTTATGATTGCAGCTAACAAGTGTCATATTTTTTGGAGTGGAGTTGCAAGAGGCTATGACAGAGTGTGGAGATTCTGTATCAGAAGGAAAAAGCAATGCCTAGGCTTAGGCACCTGCCCTGAAGCCCTCCAGATTTGTAGACCTAAAAACCTCTACGACAGTGGTGAAGAGTAGCGAACATTTTCTAGAAATCCTTGAAGAAGTCACCACCTTGGGCTTGGGCACCTACTCTTTAGACCCTGACATTTCCAAATCTTGAATATCAAAACCTAATATATATCTACTCTGAATATTACATCTCTATGTGCGAGCATTTGTTGGGATTCATCTGTTTATTTATGATTTTACATAATTAGGGTTTTAACCATAATCGAGCATTAAATTAATACATTAATCAACAATTTCTTAATTTTCCTATCATTACAAGTGACAACCAACCTGTAGGTGAATGCTCTTGCAAAATTTGTGATTCAACTTAGTTAAATGTCCTTGAATGTTAGTGGTGAAAGGAGGATATAATCAAACAATCAATCAATCCCATCTTCCCTCTTTTCTTACTAAACATTTTGGTGAACCTGTGTTTTCTGAGCATTGCATCTTGTTGACTATTATACATTAGACTTGCATTCATACATATTGTTTTACATCATTTTACATCTATAGATCTTGAAAATTTTTGAAAAAAATTTCATTCTAAGGCTCGCATTAGGTCATAATTTGCATTAATTTCATTACATTTCATCAAATCTCTAATTTTTCCATCAAATATGACATAAATTACATAAATTCGTAATACTACAATCTTTGCATTGCATTTTCATGTTAAAATTGCCAGGATTTGATTGAAATTTTCTATTTTTCTCATAACCTAGTGATTTCAAAAACTAGGGTTTGTACCTAAAATCTTGTTTCAAATTTTACTACTCATATTAGGCACTCATTCAAATCTAATTTTGTTCGTAGTGTTGCATTCTTGTGTGTTTTTGCATTCATATCTCAAAAATTTGCACTTACATTTAGCTAATTTCAACAAAAACTAGCATTTTCACTCAATCATCCTTAAAATTACACTTGCATTGAGCATTGTAGGACTTTAAAATCATTTTCATATCTGAGCTGAGTTTTTCTGCATAAGCCTCCTCTTAATAATAGTGTAGGAAATTGTTCTTCTACCTTATCTTCCTTATAGGATTTATGGGTCTAATAAATTCAATTTCCCATTTGTGAAAAGGTGTTTGTACTAATATAGGAAATGGTGGCATATCATCTAATGTGGTGGGACTTCCTATCCTCTAAGACACATCACCCATCCTCACATATTAACTTGTCATCCTTGAACAATTTGGGCCACCATAATCCTGCCAACATCACTTTATTATTGTTCGCTCATTGGAGTTATGCCCTTCTAATATCCCCTCACGGGCATATCTTAAGATGTTTTCCCATTCATGTTGAAGCACTACTCTCCTTATAATATCACCTCTTCCTATAATATGTAATTCTCCTTCAATTAAGATGTATGATAGTGACCACTGCAATAGTTTATTCCTTTCATTTTTGGAGATGATCTCTAGGAATTGGCCTATGGATAGTAACTGTGCTACTTCAGTGAGCTCCTCTAGTACTACATTTACTCTAAATAAATTTAAGCTACTCAATTCATCATCAAACTCCTAAAGAGTAACACCATCTACAAATTTTCCCTGTATCACTAGCGTATTCATCAAGTATTTTAATTGCTTGTGGTTGGTAAAGAAATTTTTTAGTGCATAAACCTTTGTTAGAGCCTTTGTTGTTGCATAATTCATTAAGAAATACTAGAGTTGGAGCCTTTGTTATCTAATTTTTAAGTGTATCAAATTCCTCCTAGAGTTGTTCTATCCATTGAAATGTTTTATAGTTTTCTGACTATTCAAGAGGTGGTAGATTCAAAATTATTTCTACCTTCAATGGGTCTACCATCAAGCCTTGCCTACATATAATGTGACCATGAAATGTTCCAAATGGTATCACAAATAAACATTTCTTAAGATTGGATGAGATTTAAAAGCTTTTGTATCTTTCTAGCATCGTGTGGAGTACTTGTACGTGATCTTTAATCAGTCTGTACTAAATACTACAAGTGCATTTTTCAAGCCAAATGGCATCACCTTGTACATAAAAGACCTCCATTTGGTTACAAATGTTGTTTTAGGTTGATCTTCTTCTTGAAGCCATTGGTGAACGATTAGTTCTCCTCAATTTTTTTCCATCTTCTTATGTTAAATTGAAGACCAAATTCCTTGTATTAAACTCAATAAACTAACATTGGGGGTGATTTTGTTGAAAAATTATTGCTCAAACCAAGAGCTGATGTTAAAGAGTTACGCCTAGTATGTAACATAAGGAACCCTAAAGTCAATAATATCATACAGATGAACACTCATTTTCATTTTTTATTTATGCCTGCAAAAATATCATACATGACGTCCCTCCATTGATGCATTAAATACTGCTCCTTCAATGCACTGCTCTTTATTTTCTTGACTTTTGTATTCATTTTTTTATCCCTTTTTTTTGCACTCTTATTATTTTTTATTGCTTCTTGTAGAGTAACGATCTTCTTGATATTTTTGTCCAAGAAAGATAAGGGGCTGAGCACCACCAATGGTTTTCAATGTTTAGTTAGACTTCCCTTTTGCTCAAAAGGAATGGGGAAGGTCTACATGCAAGCTTCTATTAGGTATTTTAGGTTTGAGTACTTACTTTTTTAAAACTCAACATTTTGGTTCACTAAGACTGGGATTAATATAAAGCTAAGAGCTTGGCTTTAATTTAAACTTATTGGTAAATTTCAAGAGGAATGATTTGCGATAAAGATGATCATAAAGAATCTTAAAGGGTCGACCTATATCTAAGCAACCTTAGACTCCTTAGATAAAAATCAAAAAGAGCATGTCACTCACTAATGCATGGTGGAACAAAATGAAGAATGCAAATTTTGTTTTTTCTTTATTCAAATTTTGTACTTTTTTATAGATTTTTTGGATTTTGACATTTTATGATTTTATGGAGTTTCTAGATACTTAAGTCTTCACCTTCCATTGTGCATAAGAGGTAAGCATCATTTTTTACATCTTCCTTAACTGCATGTGGACTTATATAATTTGGTCTAAACTTCACTTGGAAGTATTTGCAAGGACACACAAAGACTTGGTATAAAAATGTCTTTGAACTCAGTGAGAAGTTTTGTGCACTCATATATTTCATTGTTTGATAATTTGCCCCTAGCCTTGTCATTTTTTGTTCTTGTAAAGTTTCATCAGTTTTGAAATTTTGTGGGGCAATTTGAATTGATGATGACATTTAATCATCTTCTATTCACATTTTCCATATGTGGGGTTGGTCATATTGCCACACGATTCTCTTTACCTGCATGTGGACTTTACTATTCCATGGATTTCATATTTCACCAACCATATGTATGCCTTGGCTATGGCGACCACCAAGGGTTGCACATCGGCACCCCACCTAGTAGGCACCAAGTTGAAGTAAACAAAGTGAGGCAAAGTTGTGGAAGTTTGGATGCTTAATAATCATATACCAATGCATCAAGAGATTTGTCCATGTCACCAATATTATATTTTTTATCTTTATTTCCATTTCTTAACACAAACTAACTTCATGTTGTCATAAATATATACCTTTCAAACAAGAGCAAGCATGCCTTTATGATATAATTCCAATAATTTTTTATTCTAATGTGTAGGAACAAAAAAAAAACAAGAAAAAAACTCATTGGAGGCTCATTTGGCAGAAGCAAAGGAAATTGGGGATCACATTCCAAATAAAATTTAAGTTGTTACAAAACATGTTTTCAATTGATTATAAACAAATATGTAAAACAAGCATTTCATATGCATTTCAAAACTATATTTCAAAATTTTAAATTAAATAGCACTTTGGGACATTTGTTTCTTACAATTATTAAAATAATATAACAAATAAAAGTAATTCTATAAAAATAATATTCTATACACCAAAAAAAACAAAAAATTAATGTACGTATTTTAAATATTACTTTATAAAATAAAAATAATGTATCTTCTATGCACAAATTGAATTATACTATGTAACATTGTAATTGCATATAATATTCTATTGGCCTAACCCTTGCACCTTCAATTGGTTGAGTCAAACAATTTTCTTATGACAATTATCCATTCAAAGGTGCCCTTAAAATACTATGACATATCTTAGTATAGGTAAAATTATATATAAACCAAATATAAAATTTGATAGTTTGTCCAAAATCTCTCCTTTCATGTGATACATCTTTTTAAAATGTTGATTGTAATTTACAGAAAAAATGCCTTAATAGAACCATACGACCATCAAATTTAAGCCTTGGGCCTAACAATTGCACCTCCTTTGGGTGCAAGTGCTAGTAATACTATTATTGATATATGGTTAGGACTAAGAAGTAGGATTTCATGTACTCTGTCATTTCTTTTTTAAGGGATTACTCCAACTGTGGTGAGTTTCTATTTTAATATTGGAAAAAATCTAATTTGAGAGTGCTTCTGGATTCAACTATGTATGTTTTTGTTTCAACGTTTTGAATCATACTCAATGATCCGTCATCAGGAAGAGGAGAGTTGAAGATTAGATGGTAGAATTGAGCTTTATAAAGCAGTTAGACTAAGAAATGAATGAAAAATGAAGGGCATGAGGTGAGGAGAGAAAAATAAAAATAAAACAAAAAACAAGAGAGGAGAAAGATACGAGAAAATTAGTGATAAAAACAGGGCATTGGAGCAACCATACAAACACACAAACCAACAAAAGCTAAAATTTTAAAATTACTAATACTAATACAAGTACAAATATATAAATACATACAGAAGCACATGTAAATGCATATAAGAAAATATTTAATTTAAACCTATAAATACATATATCCCCACACCCCAAGTATAATATACTATATTAAAAAGACAAATAAATGGAAAAAATACAAACAACTAAATAAAACAAACCTTTAGTAGGCATGAGTTTTCCACAATTCAATGAATTAAGTATAGAGAGTGCTTCTGGATTAAACTGTGTATGCTTTTGCAAAACAAACCTTTGTAAAACAATTAAAGTCAAGACCTAAATATACATAAAATAATAAGGGATGAGGAAAAAAGGCGCAAACACATTTATATACATGAACAACCAAATGTATAAAATTTGCAAGCAAGTGAAAGAAACAAACAAGAAAACAAAAAGATAAGACCCCTATCTACTGCATTAGGCAAAACCAAACCTATAAAAAGGAGAACGCCACAACTAAGAATGAAAATTTTAATCCGGCATAAACAAAAAATGCCCACACACATATTAACCTAGACATAACAACAAAAATAAATCAGATGATATATAATACAAATAGAAAAATAAACAAATACACAACAAAAATGTATGTAGATATATGATACAATATTAATTATATTATATGTATAAATATATTGTATAGAAAACCAAAACAAATAAAAATATACAAGTGTAGGTATATATATATAAATTTATGTATGAAGTGTATACAAATACCTATACCTATATATAAATGTAAGTAACGGTGTGTATATATATGTGTGGAGGTTAGGGTTAGGTTTTGTGCGTGATGAGCGAGTGAAGAAGAGGAAGGAGGTGAGGGTGGCAAAGGGAAGGTTAGGGTTAGGTTTTGATGGCAGAGGGAAAAGCTATCGTTGCAAGCTTGACGTTATACCTATTGCAGGGCCAAACATTTTTACAAGCAGCGGAGTGCGGTGGATATGTCAGTGTTTCGAAAGTGTTACGCCATCATCTGCAACAAACAGAATGGCCGCGAATGTCGTAGCAGAAATGGAGGCTGCAGATCGATGGCGTTACGCTTTTGAAACAGGACATATCCACGGCCCCACGCTGCTCTAATTCCTTCGTTGCCCTTTAATGAGAGCAATGCCTTCAACAAATGACCTTCACGCTCATGCGGTGGAATATGTCTCAATCTCAAATTGATGCGTCCAACACTTCAATCTTGTTAAATCAGGTTTTGTTTTGTCAGAAAATTTGCTTAAATTTCTATATTTTAAGACTAGCTGAAAATGTGGTCACTTGCACTAAACTTTCTGACCCTCCATGGAAGGTATGTTGGAGAGGTGGGTTCTTTGCCTTTTTTCGTTTTTGTATATGCATCACACACCCACATTACAACAATGTTCCTATCTAGTATGTTTTACTGTGACTGAATCAGATTTTCAGTTGTTAATATTGATAGCCAACTTGGATGAACCTCTGGAGATCCCTGTGTTGTATGATTGGGTTATGTTGTTGGTCTCTATCACAGGTGATATTTGGATCATGAAAGGTGAAGGTATTCAATTTAGACTCCAATGCATGCAACATGTATTAACACAGTGCTTGTTTTGTATGTAGTCTAGGACTGCAGGAATTTTGGTGGACTTCTTAGAGCCATTTTCTGTATATGACAATGTCAGATGGGTGTTATTATCACCGACATTTTATAAATAGCCAATTACGTAATTGTAACTGTTAAAGTTTTAATCATCTAGCACATTCCTACAAAGGTTCAAAAATTTATCCTGGCAAATATTGGTATCATATCAAACATTGTAGTTCTGTCTACTGTTTGCTTTGCAGCTGTGTTTGTGTTTTCTTTTGTTTGTTTTCTGAGACAATGGTTGACACAGTTAGTGGGTTTGTGTTTGAGCCCTAAGTTGGTTGGATCCCTTGCTGGAGAATTTAGCCCCAACCTTTGGACTTGGGTGTCATTATAAGCACGCGTTAGCATTTGAGCCCTAAGCCTACATATTCAAAATATTAAGTAGATGGCATACCACTCTACGTTCAATTCAGTTCATAAAGAATCTCAACCTACAACTTCAATATGGGTTCTGGCCACGGGAAAGTTTAGGGGCTCTTCATCCCTAAATAGGGATTGTTTTGGTAATCTTTGTCCCAAATCAATAGTCCAATCAGTAAACATTATGTATAAACTTCCTCTAGATTTAAAATTTTAGTAAAAGTTCTTAGCCAATTTGTTGCAAGTTTGCATGGATTCATTGGAATTTTTTAATCATTGTTATCTTATCTATGTAATATATGTTTTGATGATTTTCCAACTAATGAAAAATATGTCTAATATGGGATTTTATATAATCCTCTTTGGATTTAATCCAATTGTAAATTGTACTCAATATTTAGGAACCAGTTACCTTTACAATTGCTTACAATTGTTTCCTTTTGACATTGCTGGTGATTCATCTCACTTGAGTTGCCTTTGTTGACTAGCATAACATTTTTTTGTGTGTGTATTTTGATATAGAAATTTTTGTGGGTATGATAGGTTAGGTTGGAACAAAAGAATGTATGGTGCTAAGCATTTTATCTATTTGCAAGAACTAAAGTGTCTTATCTGAAAATATTCAACATTGTGGTTTGTGCATTTGGATGGATAATCTAGATACTATCTTAGACCTATGTAAATATAGGTCTAAAATGGTAGAAAGGAGAGAAAAAGTCTCCTCGTGAGATTTTGAAGCAATAAAATGTAAAAACTAAGTTCTATGACAACGTCAAGACAATGGTTGCTTCATTTCACTTCACTTCACAGGCTCTTTCATTCCTCGTCTATCCAAATTGCCAAGGCTGACATATTTCTTTAGTTTTGGTGAAGTAAGATTTCTTTATGCTTTTGGATTGGATTTTGAAGAGTTAGTATCTATCACTACTTTATTAGATCAACTTGGTGACACGAGGTACACATGTTGACCTTTTGATCTTGTGCATGTTGTAGCATAGAAAATACCCTATAATTTACAAGTGTATCTTTTTATTGAACCTTTTCTTGTTTGTAATTTGTAAGATTTTCATTTGGTGAATAAAATGAAAGCCAATGATACCATTCATTATTTCTCATATTTTTAGACTTCAAATCATAAATTATTAGTAGAAACCCAAATTCATGGAAATGCAATCAAGACTTCAATGAAACCATAGCCAACCCCCACTCAATCACACCCTCCTAGGCCTCTAGAAACCATTTCCCCAAATGACACAAACACTTGACACCATTAAAACACAATGGTCACACATCACATTCACTTTCCAATGCACATCATAAACCAAGATCTCACAAATGCAACATATGGTCTGATGCACTAATAATGGGTCTTAAAGAATGCAACATTAATTCCAATCATGGTCAATCATCCAACAAACATAAAGTGAATCTATCTCAACAATGCAGAACAATATTATTCTAACTACTAGTAGCAATTACGAATATGATCAAATGATATAAGTGTCCATGAGTATCAATATTTTAACTAATAATTCTCAAGACTTATTTTAATTTCATTTAATTAAAATAATTGCGAACAACATGCAAATGAATACAAATTAAACACAACAATTATTTACACTATTTACACTTATGTAGATTTCATTTATAATCTAAACAATTTTATAAATACTATTAAATATAACTATATAAGCAAGGCTAAAAGCCTATAATATTAGAATGCTATAAATATCTTACACTAGTTAGAATCACAAGATACAAAACCCGAAGCTACAATGAAAGAACCTTGTTCTAAGTTTAGCTTGAGAGGAAAGAAATATGGAAAAACAAAATATTCCTATAGATCTAATATCTTCATCAAATCTACCACACTTTTAACCACATGAATATGATAGGATCAGCACAAAATGAATTTATTGAGAAGGCTTTAGAAGCTACCAACAATGCAAAATGTGAAAGCATAGACAGGGCACATAGACTGATTGGTAGAATGCCTCAAAGAGAGTCATGTGATGGAAAGCAATGATCATAGGATATGCACAAAATGAATTTGTTGAAAAATCTCAAAAGAACCTAGTTTGAAAATATAGAGTTATTGGTTGCGCAACTAATTGTTTTAACAGAGACAAAATGGGTCAGAGGTAGACAGTCACAAAATATTCATATCTCAAAAATGACAAACTGGGTATGACTAATTTTTGGATATGATTTAGATATTCAGGTCATGCACCATATATAAAACAATTAGAAAAACTCAGTTCTTAAAATAAAGTTATGGCTAACGCAACAGATTGCTAAAACAGAGATGAAATGGGTGAGAGGTAGACAGTCACAAAATATTCATATCTCAAAAATGAGAAACTGCGTATCACTAATTTTTTGATACGATTTAGGTATTCAAGTTGTACACCATATTTAAAACAATTAGAGAAACCCAGTTTGTAAAAATAAAGTCATGGCTAACACAGTAGACTACTAGAACAGAGACAAAATGGGTGAGAGGTAGACAATCAAAAAATATTCATATCTCAAAAATGAAAAACTGGGTATGGCTGATCTTCAGATATGATTTAGATATCCAAGTCGTACACCATATATCAAAAAATTAAATAAACCCAGTTTGTAGAAATAAGGTTAGGGCTAACGCAATAGACTGGGTTCAGAAAATGTAGAAGAAAATTCACAGAATATTTCACTAAATCTAATGCAACAATAAATCAGTTTCATATCTCAATCCATGCTTGGAATATTGCTTCAATCACATCTTCACAAATTTCCTAGCTCGCATCCATTTTTCCCCAAGTCTGTTCTTCTAGAAACTATGGTTTATGGTGCCAAAAAAAAAATGAAAACTTCCTGAGAGAGAGAGAGATCCCCAAAACATAAAGCATATCCTCCATTTGAAATGCACGCTCCTCCTCAAATTATGTCTTGAGATTTCAAAAATAAAGTTGAGCATGCATAACCACCCCCATAATTTCTTCTAGAAGATTCTCTTTTTTTTACTTTCTTACAATTTGCTATTTTTAACCAAACAATAATATTATTGTTTGTTGTAATGGGACCTTATGTCATCTCTGTTCAACAGTTTCCATTGGGATTAAGGCACGCTCAGACCTGTCAATTCAAGTGGAGTTGATGCCTCATACCTACAACCTACAGCACCCAAAAAATGGTCGAACATATAGATGTATATATAATCATACAATCAAACACACCGTGAAAGGAAATCGCAGCATAGCAGGGTACTCACGCATGAGTAATGCGACACTATTCCTCTCACAAACACACGTCAAACAAGTAACCACATCATGCATAATAACTAGTATCTGATTGACTAGATAAGAAACATCATCAGATAATCATGTGATGCACATAATAAGATTGATCAACATAATCAATTAAGTCCATAAAGTTGTCATAACATATTCATAACATAAGTAAATATCAGTGTTGCAACAAAGATTATCAATAAAACATACTAACTATCATATGAAACAACATGAGGATAATCAGGAATGTCACCAACATGAATGTAGTATCTACCAACATCATATAACATACAACATCAACTGTCTGACATACCCTAAATATTCCTATTATTTTACCTTCACTTTCATGCTCCTTAGCCAGACCACCTGCACATCCAAGGTGAGAATGGAGGGGCACTATACCCACCTTAAAGTGATCGCTCCTGCTTTCCGGTAGTAATCACATTTAAGGTAAGGTTGAAAACACATGAGGGAACAAGAGCTTTCGCAAAGCCCATGCCCCAAAGTGAGACATGCTTACAATTGGCAAATTATTCCCAACAATCACAATAGAAACACATCAATATCATTTGTTAAGAACCATTAATCAACAATATGCATGTATATAAATGATCACGGAGATCAAAACAAACTTCAGTTAGAGAATCTAGGCTAAAATAACAACCAAATCAATATAGAAATAAGGCAACATGTCTTTCAAACAAACTAAGGCTATACTTACGAATTCGGAACCGAGTATAGCCGTGAGGTTATACTTCAGTTATCTCATAACCGAGTGTAACTACAAGGTGAGACAAAAGCATTCCAAAGTGCATAGCAACATATTTAGAGTATTGCAAAGGTTTGTTACAACAATTTCACAACACAATACATGATCACATCATGACACAAAGTGATTCTACTAGTCAAACGTCAATAAAAAATTATCCCTCTCTTCATATATGGACTAGGTCCATTTTCTTGTTTTCTTGTTTTAGGGATGCACGATCCTTATCAGAAGTGTATATTTGTTGTCATCATCCGTTGACTAATAGAGCCACAAATACAACAGAAGAATGAAATCATGAAAAATGAGAGAGGAGACAAAAGTGACATAGGACCACAACGTGGAAGGATGCCCCCAAATCACCCTCCACAACATTATGCCCCCAAGGCACCACAAACAACAATTGCAACAAGAGAAGTGTACAAGAATAGAGAAACAAATAGAAGGAATGTCACAGCGTACGCGGTCCCCTTGTATCCTTCACCTTACAAGAGTATCAAGGGTCATCCAAGGAGACCTAAACAAACATTTAACACCACACATGACAACACAACACAACAACATATATATACCTAAGAGGAGGCCAAACTTGCGAGCATCTTGGAGAGTTGCTCCATCAAATGTGGTGGAGTGGGTGAGAAATTCATACCTGCAGTCGCGTGGTGCTTGATTCACAAGATTTTGTATGTTTGAAATCTTTTTATGCCTGTGGGGAGGTGAATCATTACCTTTTTCGATAGACTTTGATGACTCGTGCATTGTTCTTTTTCTTTCTTTGTTTAAGCATTCTCCTACATGGATAACTTTTTCAGGGTTATCCTTCTCCATCAAGACGTCAACAATCTTTTTATTAAGTAAAGTACTGCGGTCGAGGAGATTAGAGGAGGATGATGATTTCGTGGGATCTTTGTTAGATGCCAAGGTATCATTTGATGAATAAGTGTTTCTCTCAAAATATGCTTCTACATTTAAACAATAGGAAAAACCACGATTGTAATGATAACGGGGCCAATTGTCATAAGCTCCCATGAATTCGGCTAATGTTTCATATGTTGAAAAAGTATCTAATGGGACATTTCCTAGTGGACAGTCTATGTCTATCATCTCAGGATATATTGAATTGATTGTTGGACTTGTTGATATTGTGTTAACATTAAGAGTAGGATGATGGTAAGCTTTGGTAGGCTTCAAAGGATAGTATCCAATACTAGCTGAAGAGCTATGTGTAACAACTTCTAAGGGTACTTTGATTGCTTGTTGTTTTATGCCACAACCATTACCTACGTAGTTACAATTTTTGTAAAGGATTTGAAATCCATGACCATAGAGAGACACCATCTCTTTATAAGAAGGCGAGGCCTCATATGTCTCATATTTTGTAGTGTAAATAAGAGTATTGTCTTTATTTGTTACTAAAGAGACTTTAGGTTCCTTAGTATTTCCAAAGATTTTTTGGATGAGATCGAGGCAACTTTTGATGTTTCAGGGTTAGCAAGTTTATATTAAGCCATAAAGCCATGAGTAAAATCTAATGAACCCCAATCGTCACCAAGAAGTGCATTCGATGGTGATTTAGAATCTTGCACAACATTATCTATGGCAAGATGTATTTATGAATCAACTTTTAAGTTATCCAGAGGTTTCTAAATGATAGCTTATTTTTGCACCTCAGCTTGTAAACAACTTTCCAGATTCGGGTCCACTTCAATGGTTTGAAGTTTATTTGCACAAATAAACTTTATTGATCAATGAAGGGTAGACGAAACTACCCCCATGGCATGAATCCATAGTCTACCAAGAATGATATTATATGAAAGTGCACTCGGCATGACATGGATAAGGGTAGATAATATCATAGATCTAGCCTTTACGATTAAAGTTATGGTACCCAGTGATTGTCTACCAATGTTATCAAAGCCACGAATGTTAAGTTTATCCGATTTTATTAAAGATGTGTGAATCTTGATTTTATGTAGCAAATCAATGCCACAAACATTGAGACCCGATCCATTGTCAATCATAGTTCACTTTATCAACTTTTTATTTATTATGACAAGATTACAAGAGGGTCATATTGGTTTTGAACTTCAATTGATGGTAATTCGTGTTGTTGAAACAAAATATCTATTTTTGTTGCATGCATATAGTCTAACAGAGTTGCTACATCATTTGGCTTAACAATAGGTGGTACAATCACCTTTTGTAAAGCTTCTTGGAGCATTATGTGGTATGAAAGAGATGTTTGTATGAGTTCCCATAGAGAGATCTTAGCGGGAGTAGCACAAAACTGCTTAACAAGGTCATAATCTCGACCAACATTATGAGTAAGACAAGGTGGTTGAGGAAGCATAGGTTGAGAAGTTGGTAAAGTGATCGAAATGTTTGACTGTTGTTTACTTTGTTTATTATTTCATGTATTGTATGTGTGAGCAACCACATTGTAGTTGGGTTGTTGTGACACATTTTGATACACTTTGATTTTGACTTGTTATATGCTTAGCGTAGTTGTAAATGTAACGAAGATGTCGAGAAGAATTCAGAAGATCTCTTATAGTGAGCACCGGTTTCATTTTTTCTTGAGGCACATGCGAGAACGCAGGTGGACAACTATTTTTGGTTTCACAGGGTGTTCTTGAGATCTTGGAACATAAATTATGTTTACTAATCTTTGAAGGAACGATGGTTTTGGAGTCGCAGTGGAATGTTCCATAGAGATAAATTCATAAAGGGCTTCATCTAGCATATCAGAATCATCACTACTAAATGACTCATCATATGCATGAAAGTTTTGTAAAAAGAGATCAAACATTGTGACATATTCTACTTTATCCAAGGCTTGAAATTCACAATGTCCAATTGTAAAAAGTATGAATTTTGGAATCAAGGATGTGAAATGATGCAAGATTACTATGAAAAATCAAATTTCATGAATGTTTGATGCAACTAATGCATGAGAATTTTTAAAACCCTAATGCAAAATTTTACCAAAATGCAAGCTTTTTGAAGGCCTAAATATGCACCTTTTTCAAAATTATGCAATATTTTCAAATGAATATTGATAAATATGTAATAAATCAATCCAAGATCTTATTTGAATAGTCAATAAGATGTAAATGCTTGAAGCTACTTGTTCACAAAAATGTTTAGTATGAAAAAGGATAATGACAACAACTAGAATATGAACTAGATCAAACTCTTTTCAATATAACATTCAAGGAAAAGGTTGAGCCAAATCACTACCAAATGAAGGAGAACTTAGCTACTGACCTTGAACTCCTATATATTATGGATAAGATTTAACTTAGTCTTTTTCTCAAAACCCTAGGATAACAATGCATTAAAACCCTATTTTTACAAAGATTTGCTTATAATGGAGAATATACGACAGAAACCCAGAAACTGATTGCACAGGGATAATTAGGGGAACGATAAAACCTATCTCCAAAAAGAAGAGGTATTAGAGGACCTCGGTGGTACCACCCATGTCTTGACTGAAGGAATTAGCTGAAGGTGCAAATTGGAAAGTTGCTTTGAATGTTGTCTTGATGCCAGATCCAAACCCAGAAAAGGTAGAAGGACAAAGGCGGTTCCAACCACTTCCTTGATGAGGGAATATCCTGAAACTGTCTTCAAATCCTAAAACCTTGATCTGTATTTAGTCTTCCTATAGCTCTGTATTTTCTAAATCTCACTCCTGTAACCTGCACATAAGAAGATAAAAGAGGGTTTGGTGGTTATGGTGTTTAGGGGCTTGCCTCGGTCAAATCCACGAATAGCATTCAAGCTTCCCAACACCATTTGATTAATAGAGAGTGCTTACCCTCATGGGGCATAGGATGAAAACAATGATAATGTGATGATTGAAATGATGAGAAACAAACAATGATATCACCTATGTGATGCGCCCTTAGAATGATGAAGATCCTTCAACTCCTAAGGAAGGATAGATGATAGCTTCATATCTGCAACAACACACAAATATGCTCTATAATCACAATGACTGCTCTTGATGCTCTTTACTTCAAATTTTCAAGTTAGCTATCTCCATCTAGGTTAATAATGAACTCAAAAACACACTTATATATGCTCGCCCCCTTACAATTGACAATTCAAACCAAAAGAGGCAACAAGGAGAAACCTCTAGAGAGGTGTAAGGCTGACATACATTTGAATTTGATCTAACCTAAAGGGAGGGACCTGGGCAGTACCACCTTGGTCCTTCAGCCCTGTTTATGTCTAGGATAAGCAAAATCAAGTGGTCCACATTCAAATTCCATCTTGATGTTGGGCAATTCTGCATCGGGAGAAATGTTTTGAATATATAATGCAATTAAGGGACCTAGGAGCCAAACAAGGAGGTAAAAAGACATGTGGGCACTTTTTACTCCCTAACAAGTCCAAGGGTCTTATTTGGAAACTTTTCATTCTAGGTCTTATGGGTCTTACCATGGGTTATCCTCTAATTTACTCCTTGATTGGCTACCAAATCTACTAATAAGTTCCCCTTTCTTTTCTTCTAATATGATCAAAAGAGATATCTTTAAAAAATTTCACTAGTTCCTTAGCCTCTAAAAGAAGAGTATCCAACATACATGAGATGTAACTTTGCTTCTTCATATAATTAATAATGATCTCATTATCTCCCTCCACTCTAAGATGCTTCCAATTCTATTTCATAGTTGTCCTGAGGCCCCACAGCATGGCCCTTTCCCAAACCACATTGTACATGAAAGGAAAAAAGAATATAACTTTGCTCATGCTCTTTCTAGGAAGCCTACTCTATTTCAGGTGCGTTGTGGCCTATTTACCACCTAGATAAACCCCTATCCAATCAAGATACCCGGCCAGTTTGGTTGAAGTTCCAGTACAAAGTTCTATCCAAATACACCACATACATGGGAGAGAAGCCCGTAGCATACCTTCTTTGCTCAGTCTGTATCCAGGTGACCCGAGGATGGAGGGGCCTCGAACCAGTAGTTGTTTCCCTAGTCTGTATAGCAGTGTTTCATCCCCCTGTTCCAGCCCCACATCTAGTAGTGGAGTGGGGAGCATCAAAAGTGATTTATCTAGTTAAAGAACTAGTTTCCATTCAGAAGCAGGACCCGGGAGCATATCTAGATGCAGGGACAGGGCATAGGCAGGGATAGAGGTAGTAGGAATAGATAAAGGTGGCCTTCATTTTTGCATAGTTTCATATCCAATTCTGGAGCTGAAGGAAGCAATAGCAGGGGCACTCCCATGAGGGGTATGGACAATGGCCGAAGCAGCAGTAGTTTTTGGGTAGCGATCTGAGGCGGCAAAGGCATAAGCTACAGTGATGGAGGGGGCAGATATATTGAATCAGGATAGGAACCCAGAAGTTGACCTCATTTACTCAGCAGTGGAGGTGGAGGCAGGAGCAATGGGAAATGGCAGGGGGAATAGTAGCACAACCAATAGCTGCGGGGGTAGAGGCTCCTCAAGCAACGGAGCCATATGAAACAGTGACTAAGGCTATGGGAGCGGGGGTCATAGTGGGATAACGGATGGCATCAAGAGTAAAGGCCAAAGCATCAGAGGTGGAGGGAGAAGCATAGATAGTGGTTGGAGATTGAGTCATGGGTCTACCCAAACGAGTTCCAGTTCCCACTACGAAGATAGCGAAGGAATTATATAAAAGAGGGGGTCGACCGACCTTGTTTCTCTAAATTATTCAGTTAACCTAGTGCCAGTTATAGATCGGGACTCAGTATATCGAGATCTAACTATTAGCTAGAGATCAAGTTGACCTAGTTGACCAATTGACCGAGTTTATTTTATGTGAGCAGTTGATCTAGGATGAGTAGTTCCACCATCATGGGCAAGGGGAGCATCAGTAGCATCATATCTAGTCAGAGATGGAGATTCAGCAATATATAGAAAGGGCTTCTTCTATATTTTATTCTGATTCGGTTGATCCAGTCCAGAAGTTGATGGAGCTGTTGATGGTTGAACAGTCAAAGATATGCCAAGGGAACACACCTACTTATGCCATAGAGACAATCCACCCACTCTGGGAACCCTTGGAAGAGAGGTCTGGGGAACCATGTGGGCGGGCTAGGTAGGGATGGGATGCTGCATTGATGGAGGGATTCATGCTGGGGGAGCGCAGTAGCGATGTGATGGCAGGCGAAACACATTGGGATGATCCAAGCTAGGCAAAGGCAAGCTCCTAAACACCACAACCCCCAACCGCACTCCTTGTGATTGTAAGTTACAAGTATTGGATTTCGTACACTGGAGTTACAGAGGAAGGTTGTAGAAGATAAGGATTTTAGATCTCTGAAGAAAAGCATTACCTGGACAAGCGTGTGAAAAATCTATTGCAGCTACTGATTATTAATTTCCTATCTTATAAGATTAATTGGCTGCTGAAAAATTAAATAGTTTACAGCAAATATTAAATAATAACACAGCTGCAACTTCATGGAAAAATCACGGAGATAGAAAAATAAAATGAACACAATGTTTTGGACAAATTGTCCCTGGAAAAACCCCGAAGGGAAAACCAGTCAGCAGATATGAATTTTATTCAACTACAGGAAATCAAGAGATACAAAATTGCTTGCCTCTTACTGGCAGAGCTCTGGAAATTTCTTTCCTGTAAATTCCCTTCCCTCAATTGTTCCTGCTGAAATTGCTCCGGCAATATTTTCCTTCTCCGGCAATTCCACTGCTCTCCAACGCTATCACTGCGCCCTTTGCTTTCACTGCAAATCAATTTGCTAACACCACAAATTTATTTATTTGCTATCGCTGCAAATACTTCTCGGATCTGTATTTTCCAAATGCCTATTGATCCTCTTTTATAATCCCCTCATTGGAAACCAATGGTCATGATTTAATTTTAATCAATGGCTAGGATTAATTAGACTCTAAACCCTAATATCTAGAAGTCTCTCGAGAAATCAATTATCTAGGTATGGAGATAATTATTCCAGCTGTGTTTCCAGCCTCGTAATCTCCACTCGAGACTAGAACACCTCTCCAAGCTACACAAAAATTAACACTCCCTCTTAGCGAGGAAGGTGTTCTGCATAACACCCAACTTACCTCTGAAGAAGATGAATTTTGCCTTCCCCAATGCCTTTGTCAAAATGTCTGCTACCTGCTGATCTATAGGTATATACTATAGCTAAACAACCCTCAGCTGTACACAATCCCTGATGAAATGATATCTGATGTCTATATGTTTAGACCTATCATGAAACACTAGATTCTCAGATAATCTGATGCAACTCTGATTATCACAGTGTATCACTGTAGTCTCAACCCTCTGACCAAACAAGGCTACTAGCAACTTCCGAAGCCATATAGCCTCACACGTTGCCATGCTAGCTGCTATGTATTCTGCTTCTGCAGAACTTAGAGCCACGGACTTTTGCTTCCTGCTGTACCAGGAGACAACTCCTGATCCCAAACTAAAGCAGCACCCTGAAGTGCTTTTCCTGTCCACCACACTACCTGCCCAATCTGCATCAGTATAGCCTATCAACTTGATACCATCACCTCGAGCATATCTGATCCCATACTCGATTGTACCACGCAAATACCGCAACACATGCTTTGCCGCTATCTAATGCACTCTCTTCGGCTCAACCATGAACTGACTAAGAGAGTTTACTGCAAAGGATATATCTGGCCTAGTGTTGACCAAATACATGAGAGATCCAATCAACATCCTGTATAAGGTGGGGTCTACATCCTTTTCCTTGGATGTGTCTACCTTCTTCCAATTCGTGATCATAGGTGTAGACATGGCTCTGCAATCTTGCATCTCAAACCTCTTCAAGATTTCAATGCAGTATTTCCCTTGTCCAAGGAAAATCTCTCCATCTGTCTGCCACACTTCCATGCCTAGAAAGTAGTGCATAAGCCCCAAATCCTTCATCTCGAACTCTGCTGCAAGGTCCCTCTTGCATTCCTCTATAAGCCCCAGTGAACCTGTTAAAAACAAGTCGTCCACATATAGAACAAGAATGAGAATTTCACCCCCAACCACCAAGTAGTAGAGGTTAGCATCCGCCTCACTCTTCACAAAGCCTATTCCCTGCAAGTATCTATCAATGCGCTCATACCATGCCCTGGGAGCCTTCTTGAGTCCATACAAAGCTTTCTTCAATCTGCACACGTGGGTTTCGCTGCTGTGTGCTACAAAGCCCTCTGGTTGTTCTATGTATACCTCTTCTAATAATTCACCATTAAGAAATGCCATCTTGACATCCATTTGATGGATCTGCCATCCCATATGCGCTGCAAGTGAGATTACGGCTCGTATAGAAGTATACCTGGCCACTGGAGCGAATGTCTCCTCATAGTCTATTCCCTCCTTTTGAGAGAACCCCTTGGCCACGAACCTTGCCTTGTATTTTTCGATGCTACCATCTGCACCATGCTTAATCTTATAGATCCAACGTGATCCAACCACTACCCTATCTGTCGGTCTAGGCACAACCTCCCACACATCATTCTGCATTATTGATGTATATTCCTCAACCATCGCATCTTGCCACACATGTTGTTGTGCAGCCTCTTGATAGCTAGAAGGCTCACTATCTACCAACTGACTAACCAATGCCACATAGTCATTATACCTAGCTAGTTGTTTCCGCTGTCTATTACTCGTCCTAGGAGCTCCCACAAACTCCTGAGTATCCTTATGTGTCTGTTGAACCTCACGGTTCCTCCTGTCAACTATAGAGGATGAAATATCAAACTCCATATCTTCTTGATGCATCTCTTGGATTTGTTGTATCTGTTGCTCCATACTCTGCGAACTCTCAGCACCTGAGCCTGTGCTTGTACTAGTAACTGTACTCGTGCTTCGCTGCCCTTGTTCTGGTTGAACAATCCTTGGAGCTTCTGTTGGCTGCTCATTCTGATCATCTGCTGGCAAATCTCTGGACCTCCTATATGCCTTGTCCTCCATGAATTTGACATCACGCCTGACTATAATCCTCTTGGTCCCTGGAATAAATATCCGATATGCCTTTGAGGTCTCGCTGTACCCCACAAAGTACCCTCTCTCTGCAGTCTGATCTAACTTGGAACGTGTAGCCCCTGGAATGTGACAAAATGCCAAACTCCCAAATATCCTGAAGTGACTAACATCTGGCTTCTTCCTTGAGAATGCTTCCTCTGGTGTCATCTTGCCCAATACCTTATGTGGAACCCTGTTCTGTATGTATACTGCTGTACTGCATGCCTCTGCCCATAAGTATCGTGGCATATCTTGGTCATACAACATAGCCCTTGCTGCCTCTGATATAGAACGATTCTTCCTCTCAGCAACCCCATTCTGCTGCGGGTTGTAAGGAACGGTCCACTCTCTCTTGATTCCTTCCCTGGTACAGAACTCCTGGAACTCTTTCCCTTTGTACTCGCCTCCATTGTCTGACCGAAGAACCTTTACCTTCCTGCTTGTTGAATTCTCCACGAGAGCTTTGAACTCTTGGAAGTGACTGAAGACCTCATCCTTGGTCTTCAAGAAGTATATCCAGGTCTTCCTGGAGAAATCATCAATAAAAGTAACAAAGTACTCATATCCTCTGAGAGACTTCGTTGACATTGGTCCACATATATCTGAATGTACTAGATCAAGAACCCCCTTGGATCTGGTGTCACTCCTTGGAAAAGCTGCTTTCACAAACTTCCCCAATACACATCCCTTACATACATCATCATGCTCTGTGCTCACGTTTGGAACACCTGTCACTGTCTCACGAAGCAATTTAAGTGCTCCATGATGTATATGGCCCATCCTTCTATGCCATAACTCTCCTTGATCTCTAGGATTACTGCTGCTCACTAGTGCCTTAGGAGTATCAAACTGCAACCTATAAAGTTGGCCACTCCTAACTCCAATAGCTATGGGTGATTTCCAAACCTTATGCTTGATTAAAACATGCGCCCCTCTAAAGAGTACATTGTAGCCTTTATCCTGAAGGACAGATACGGAAATTAGATTCATGCCCAAGCCTGGCACATACAACACATCATGAATGGAAATAGGCTTGCCATTCTCCCTCTGAAATAGAACAGTCCCTCTCCCAACTGGATTGCACTTGGACTTGTTCCCCATCTGAATCTGGAATCTGATGTCCTCCTCCTTGTATCTGGAGAAGTACTCCCTAACTCCTGTCATATGAAATGACACCCCACTGTCTATATACCAAACACCCTGTGAGGTTGAGCTAGTCAGGCAAGCTATGAGTGCAAACTCATCCTCCATTCTACTAGAAAGCTCATCTACACTTGCTGAAGCTGCCGTCTGCTTTTTGCCCTTCTTTTCATTTTTCTTCCTTTGTGGGCAATCGCTGACATAGTGGCCGAACTCGTGACAGCCATAGCATTTGATCTTAGATAAGTCCTTCTTCTTCTCACTTTTTGAATTTGATCCTTTGCCAGACCCCTTCTTCGCTTTCCCTTTTCCTGCTAGGGCAACGTTTTCCTATTCCACCTCACTTTTCTGACTATTACTGCTGGTTCCATTGACAAGACTTAGTCTAAGCTCCTCCTGAGTGAAGTCACTCCATAGTCGATCCCAACTCGGTAAGGTGTCTCGTCCATTAATAACTTGAACAAAGACATCCCACTGCTTAGTAAACCCATTCAGGGCTATTCGTACTAGCTCATCATCCTTTGGTTTGTCTCCAACAGCTGCCAATTCATCCTTGACAAGTCTAAGTCTGGTGAGGTAACTTGTGACGTCTTCTCCCTTATTCATCTGGGTATTCCTTAACTTTTCTCTGAGAATCAGCTTTCGGTTAAGGGTAGCATTCTGGTACAGATTCATAATGGCATCCCACATCGTCTTTGCTGTATCTAACTCTGCAATATGCGGAACAATATGATCCTTAACACCGTCAAGAATCAGTCTCCTTGCCTTGGCATCTTCCTTCTTATATGCTACGAGCTGTGTTGCGTCTGTAGGTACAGGTACAACAGTGGTCACATAATCCTTGATACCATTCTCTTCCAGCAATAAAGAAATTTTGGCTTTCCAGACACCAAAATTTGAGGCTCCATCCAATCTAACCTGATCTCTTAAACCTGCTGAGGCCATCTCAAAAGAAAATAATAATTTGAAGAGGTCAAACTGGGTTTTATAAACCCTAGATTATTTTTCCTTTCTCCCTGTGCCTGTTCTACACTCAGATCTGCTCTGATACCATGTGAAAAATCTATTGCAGCTACTGATTATTAATTTCCTATCTTATAAGATTAATTGGCTGCCGAAAAATTAAATAGTTTACAGCAAATATTAAATAATAACACAGCTGCAACTTCACGGAAAAATCACGGAGATAGAAAAATAAAATGAACACAATGTTTTGGACAAATTGTCCCTAGAAAAACCCCGAAGGGAAAACCAGTCAGCAGATATGAATTTATTCAACTACAGGAAATCAAGAGATACAAAATTGCTTGCCTCTTACTGGCAGAGCTCTGGAAATTTCTTTCCTGTAAATTCCCTTCCCTCAATTGTTCCTGCTGAAATTGCTCCGGCAATATTTTCCTTCTCTGGCAATTCCACTGCTCTCCAACGCTATCACTGCGCCCTTTGCTTTCACTGCAAATAAATTTGCTAACACCGCAAATTTATTTATTTGCTATCGCTGCAAATACTTCTCGGATCTGTATTTTCCAAATGCCTATTGATCCTCTTTTATAATCCCCTCATTGGAAACCAATGGCCATGATTTAATTTTAATCAATGGCTAGGATTAATTAGACTCTAAACCCTAATATCTAGAAGTCTCTCGAGAAATCAATTATCTAGGTATGGAGATAATTATTCCAGCTGTGTTTCCAGCCTCGTAATCTCCACCCGAGACTAGAACACCTGTCCAAGCTACACAAAAATTAACAAAGCGTTCTAGTGCTAGTGTCCTCTAAGGTTACAGACATAGAAATCATTGTGACAATGACAATCAGCATCTGAAGAAGTCCCAACATCCTGAAAATACCCTACCTTGGACAAGGGCACTAGTGCCAGTGTCCTCCGCATCTTCTGTGATAGAAACGGACAGACAATGATCATAAGTGTTGAGAGAAGTCCTGAATTCCCTGAAGAAAACACCACATTGGACTAGGGCATGAGTGTCAGTGTCCCTAAATATTTCGTATCATTAACTTCAAAAAATGGTGAGTAACTAATCCTTGTCTACTGTCTTGGTTTGCGATCATTTGTCGTAATTTATCCATTTGCTTCTGATTTTGCATAATTAGGGTTTTGAGCATATTTGGGCATTGAAGTAATACATTAATTGATATTTTTTGAGTTTCCATGATGTTACGAGTGACACCCAACCTGTAGGTGAATCCTCTTGCAAAAGGTATGATTCAACTCGGTTGAAATGTCCTTGAATGTTTGTAGTAAAAGGAGGATTTAACCCACACATCAATTGAAATTGAAACCCCCTCCTTTTTACTCCTAAACAAACCCTTTGCTAGATTCTATGGAAATTTTTCTTGGATCCAGCAACTTACTATGAAACCCTTCCTTTTAGATCTCAGCTCTATCCTAATTATGGGCATCTGCAAAGGAAATGCCCTTGCTTCACTAAGGCATCAGCTGCAACTAATGCTTCTTCCAACTCTAGTCCTAAGAATGATAAAGGGAAGGCTCCTTTTGTTGTTGGGGTTGCAGACAAGGAGGGATTTACTCTAGTTAAGCCACGTAATAGGGGAAGAGGTCTTAAGAGAACCCTCAAGGATAGAGAAATTAATGGGGTCTTTAATCAGTTTGATGCTTTGGAGGACTTAGTTCATGAGGAGGGAATTCTAGTGGAGATACCTTTTGGGGTTGGGTCTTTGGGGGTAGCCTTGTCGGAGGAAAAAGAAAATGATACTGTAAATTTTCCTCTGGTGGGTGTGCAGGATGGTCAATTGGCTATGGAGTTATCCTCCTGGTTACCGATTGTTTTAGAATCAAATGAGGCTTTAGTTATGAAAGATGTGGGTGCTCTAGCTGATCCAACTCCTTCACAGGTGAAGGAGGCTTTGGATGTAAGTGTTACATTGTAAAATGTCCCCCTAGGACTTTTACCTCCTAAGTGTAGTTCCCAGGTCCTTTAGATTTAATCATGCATGTTCATTTTAACTCCCGATGCAAAATCCCTGGAAACCCATGTCAAATGGGGCTAAGGGGACATTGTTGAACTTGATTTTGCTTGAAAATGGGGCCTAGGGCTTGGGCACTCATGGCCTAGCCCTGCTTTATTTGGTTGGGACCTAAATTTTAAATGTCGGTTATGTGATCGTTAAAAGGTTTCGTTGCCGACATCGTAAGTTTGAATTATGAAATCTGTAGCGAGAATGCATATATAAGCATGTTTAGGGTTTCATTTGCAAACTAGAAGCTGATTATGAACTTTTGGTGAACTTATGATTTTAGAGAATTCAAATCATTCATTGTTGCAGAGCATACTTGTCTTGTTATTGTGTTTGTTATGCGGATTTGGCTTCATCTTCTCATGTGTTGAAGGATTTTCATCTACATGCGAGCTACACCTCCGAGGTTATATCTATTTGTGTTAAATCAATCATTTATTAATTTGTTTTTTCATCTATCTCGTAGGGATACACAATCTTTATGCCATTCTGGGGCTTGACTGAGGCAAGCTCCTAAACACCACAACCCCCAACCCCATTCCTTATGATTGCAGCTAACAAGTGTCATATTTTTTGGAGTGGAGTTGCAAGAGGCTGTGACAGAGTGTGGAGATTCTGTATCAGAAGGAAAAAGCAATGCCTGTGCTTAGGCACCTGCCCTGAAGCCCTCCAAATTTGCAGACCTAAAAACCTCTACGACAGTGGTGAAGAGTAGCGAACATTTTCTAGAAATCCTTGAAGAAGTCGCCACCTTGGGCTTGGGCACCTACTCTTTAGACCCCGACTTTTCCAAATCTTGAATATCAAAACCTAATATGTATCTACTCTGAATATTACATCTCTATGTGCGAGCATTTGTTGGGATTCATCCGTTTATTTATGATTTTACATAATTAGGGTTTTAAGCATAATCGAGCATTAAATTAATACATTAATCAACAATTTCTTAATTTCCCTATCATTACAAGTGACAACCAACCTGTAGGTGAATCCTCTTGCAAAATTTGTGATTCAACTTAGTTAAATGTCCTTGAATGTTAGTGGTGAAAGGAGGATATAATCAAACAATCAATCAATCCCATCTTCCCTCTTTTCTTACTAAACGTTTTGGTGAACCTGTGTTTTCTGAGCATTGCATCTTGTTGACTATTATACATTAGACTTGCATTCATACATATTGTTTTACATCATTTTACATCTATAGATCTTGAAAATTTTTGAAAAAAATTTCATTCTAAGGCTCGCATTAGGTCATAATTTGCATTAATTTCATTACATTTCATCAAATCTCTAATTTTTACATCAAATATGATATAAATTACATAAATTCATAATACTACAATCTTTGCATTGCATTTTCATGTTAAAATTGCCAGGGTTTGATTGAAATTTTGTATTTTTCTCATAACCTAGTGATTTCAAAAACTAGGGTTTGTACCTAAAATCTTGTTTCAAATTTTACTACTCATATTAGGCACTCATTCAAATCTAATTTTGTTTGTAGTGTTGCATTCTTGTGTGTTTTTGCATTCATATCTCAAAAATTTGCACTTACATTTAGCTAATTTCAACAAAAACTAGCATTTTCACTCAATCATCCTTAAAATTACACTTGCATTGAGCATTGTAGGACTTTAAAATCATTTTCAGATCTGAGCTGAGTTTTTTTGCATAAGCCTCCTCTTAATAATAGTGTAGGAAATTGTTCTTCTACCTTATCTTCCTTATAGGATTTATGGGTCTAATAAATTCAATTTCCCATTTGTGAAAAGGTGTTTGTACTAATATAGGAAATGGTGGCATATCATCTAATGTGGTGGGACTTCCTATCCTCTAAGACACATCACCCATCCTCACATATTAACTTGTCATCCTTGAACAATGTGGGCCACCATAATCCTGCCAACATCCCTTTATTGTTGTTCGCTCATTGGAGTTAGGCCCTTCTAATATCCCCTCACGGGCATATCTTAAGATGTTTTCCCATTCATGTTGAAGCACTACTCTCCTTATAATATCACCTCTTCCTATAATATGTAATTCTCCTTCAATTAAGATGTATGATAGTGACCACTCCAATAGTTTATTCCTTTCATTTTTGGAGATGATCTCTAGGAATTGGCCTATGGATAGTAACTGTGCTACTTCAGTGAGCTCCTCTTACTACATTTACTCTAAATAAATTTAAGCTACTCAATTCATCATCAAACTCCTAAAAGAGTAACACCATCTACAAATTTTACCTATATCACTAGCGTATTCATCAAGTATTTTAATTGCTTGTGGTTGGTAAAGAAATTTTTTAGTGCATAAACCTTTGTTAGAGCCTTTGTTGTTGCATAATTCATTAAGAAACACTAGAGTTGGAGCCTTTATTATCTAATTTTTAAGTGTATCAAATTCCTCCTAGAGTTGTTCTATCCATTGAAATGTTTTATAGTTTTCTGACTATTCAAGAGGTGGTAGATTCAAAATTATTTCTACCTTCAATGGGTCTACCATCAAGCCTTGCCTACATATAATGTGACCATGAAATGTTCCAAATGGTATCAGAAATAAACATTTCTTAAGATTGGATGAGATTTAAAAGCTTTTCTATCTTTCTAGCATCGTGTGGAGTACTTGTACGTGATCTTTAATCAGTCTGTACTAAATACTACAAGTGCATTTTTCAAGCCAAATGGCATCACCTTGTACATAAAAGACCTCCATTTGGTTACAAATGTTGTTTTAGGTTGATCTTCTTCTTGAAGCCATTGGTGAATGATTAGACTCCCTACTAGCTATAAAACTAAGACTTCCTCTGTGAACAAACTACGGAAGGGATCATGGATGCAAGCCTTATTTAAATCCCTAAAGTCAATGCAAATCCTCATCTCACTTTTTTCTTATATTGCACAACCATAGGGCCAATCCATTAGCATCTCCTATCGACTTGATTATATCAGTTGCCAACATATCATCCAAGTTTACTTTGACTCTTGTCTTCATGTTAGGGTTTAATATATATGTTCTTTTCCTCTTTGGTTTTGTACCTTCTTTTAATTGAATTTTCATCATTCTAGATCCCTCCTTAATGCCTCTACGATTAGTAAATGCGTGGGGAAATATTTCTTCATATTTCTATCAATATTTCCAAAATTTGCATGACTTGTCTCTCTTCAATTGCTACCTTGAGTATTTTCACATACTGAAGGAAAAACAAGATTGCATTCACAGAGGCTTGAAGGATAGCAAAGGTACTTAAGGTTAAACTTTCTCTTGATGCCAAGGTTGATGATTCTATTTATTATGAGGATGTTTGATGCAGAAGATTTAGTTGAAATCTCTCCTCTTGCTAAGTTTGATAAATGTAATAAGTGCAAATGTGATCATGGGGATTCAATAGGCCCTGTGTAATTTTCCCTACCACCTTGTTGTTTTCAATATTGGATGATGCTCTTGTGATTTCTATGATGGTAGGGTCATCATCCAATGGTGGAAAATCCACCAGTAGTGTGATATGTTGTCCAAGGGATCTCTTGAGGTGAGACACGTGGGCAAAATTATGAATCCTACTGTATTCCGGTAATTCCAGTTCTCAGATGCAACTTCACCAACTCTCCTCAAGATCTTGTAAGGGAAATCAAAGCGTTGTTTGAGAGTTTAAATTCCACTAATTTTGATGGGGGTTTTCCTATAAGGTTTACAATCTTAGAGGAAGGTCATATCTCCCACTTTAAATGACCTCTGTATGCGGTTTTGATTTATATATATTTTTTGTTGATTCTGAGATTGTTGGAGGTGTTCTTTGAGTGATCTCAATATGTCATAATTATACTTCACTAAGTCACTATCTATTGACACCGGGATATCTATGAATATTGAATAAGTAAAGGTTAATGCATCATAACCATAAAATACAATGGATAGAGACATAGCGATGGACATGTGGTGGGTAGTGTTGTATCATAGTTTCTCAAGTAGCCTTCAACCTAATTATTCACTATTTCTACTTGTCCATCTATTTGTGGATGTTAGCTTGTGGAAAGAATGAGTTTTATCTGGGCCAAATAAAATAATTCTTACAAAAAGGATCTAAACAATCTACTGTCTTTATCACTAATGATATTTTTATGTAATCCATTGGCCTAAACACTTCTCTGAATAAGAAATCTACCACCTAATGTGCTTTGAAATATGAAGGAATGAAAAAGAAGTGTGCATACATAGTTAGCCCCTCCATAAAGTGATTGAGAACATCCTTCTTTAGGCCCTTCCATGAAAACCTTTCCCTAATTTTCCTATAGGTCTTGTATAATCTTATGTGATTTTCTAACGATGCATCATGAAAAACCCTTAAAATCTTCTCCTTCATTCAGGATTCAAGAACTAGGAAGATTCTATTTGTATAGAGAATGAGATCATATGCTACTACAAATAAATCTTGTCTCACATCCCCATCTAAGAGATCAGTAGAAAATGTATTTTTAACTTATTCTACCATAATAGAGATCTTCCAATTAGTAGAACTAGTAGTAGAAATAGAGTAGGCTTCCTAGAAAGAGCATGAGCAAAGTTATGTTCTTTTTTTCCTTTCATGTACAATGTGGTTTAGGAAAGGGCCATGCTATGGGGTCTCAGGACAACTTTGAAATAGAATTGGAAGCATCTCAGAGTGGAGAGAGATTATGAGATCATTATTAATTATACGAAGAAGCAAAGTTACATCTCATGTATGTTGTATACTCTTCTTTTAGAGGCTAAGGAACTAGTGAAAAGATTTTAAGATATCTCTTTTGATCATATTAGAAGAGAAGAAAGGGGAACTCAATAGTAGATTTGGTAGCCAATCAAGGAGTAAATTAGAGGATAACCCATGGTAAGACCCATAAGACCTAGAAGAAAAAGTTTCCAAATAAGACCCTTGGACTTGTTAAGGAGTAAAAAGTGTCCACATGTCTTTTTACCTCCTTGTTTGGCTCCTAGGTCCCTTAATTGCATTATATCTTCAAAACATTTCTCCCGATGCAGAATTGGACGACACCAAGATGGAATTTGAATGTGGGCCACTTGATTTAGCTTATCCTAGACATAAACATGACTAAAGGACCTGGGTGGTACTGCCCAAGTCCCTCCCTTTAGGTTGGATCAAATTCAAATTTACTGGTGTGAGCCTTGGGCGTAATTTAATAAAAACCACCTTAAATAACATAAAATAAAATATTAAAATTAAATAAATATATATATATATATATATATATATATATATATTCTATACATTTAGTTCTCCTCAATTTTTTTCCAGCTTCTTATGTTAAATTGAAGACCAAATTCCTTGTATTAAACTCAATAAACTAACATTGGGGGTGATTTTGTTGAAAAATTATTGCTCAAACCAAGAGCTGATGTTAAAGAGTTACGCCTAGTATGTAATATAAGGAACCCTAAAGTCAATAATATCATACAGACGAACACTCATTTTCATTTTTTATTTATGCCTGCAAAAATATCATACATGACGTCCCTCCATTGATGCATTAAATACTGCTCCTTCAATGTGCTGCTCTTTATTTTCTTGACTTTTGTATTCATTTTTTTATCCCTTTTTTTTTGCACTCTTATTATTTTTTATTGCTTCTTGTAGAGTAACGATCTTCTTGATATTTTTGTCCAAGAAAGATAAGGGGCTGAGCACCACCAAGGGTTTTCAATGTTTAGTTAGACTTCCCTTTTGCTCAAAAGGAATGGGGAAGGTCTAAATGCAAGCTTCTATTAGGTATTTTAGGTTTGAGTACTTACTTTTTTAAAACTCAACATTTTGGTTCACTAAGACTGGGATTAGTATAAAGCTAAGAGCTTGGCTTCAATTTAAACTTATTGGTAAATTTCAAGAGGAATGATTGGCGATAAAGATGATCATAAAGAATCTTAAAGGGTCAACCTATATCTAAGCAACCTTAGACTCCTTAGATAAAAATCAAAAAGAGCATGTCACTCACTAATGCATGGTGGAACAAAATGAAGAATGCAAATTTTGTTTTTTCTTTATTCAAATTTTGTACTTTTTTATAGATTTTTTAGATTTTGACATTTTATGATTTTATGGAGTTTCTAGATACTTAAGTCTTCATCTTCCATTGTGCATAAGAGGTAAGCATCATTTTTTACATCTTCCTTAACTGCATGTGGACTTATATAATTTGGTCTAAACTTCACTTGGAAGTATTTGCAAGGACACACAAAGACTTGGTATAAAAATGTCTTTGAACTCAGTGAGAAGTTTTGTGCACTCATATATTTCATTGTTTGATAATTTGCCCCTAGCCTTGTCATTTTTTGTTCTTGTAAAGTTTCATTAGTTTTGAAATTTTGTGGGGCAATTTGAATTGATGATGACATTTAATCATCTTCTATTCACATTTTCCATATGTGGGGTTGGTCATATTGCCACACGATTCTCTTTACCTGCATGTGGACTTTACTATTCCATGGATTTCATATTTCACCAACCATATGTATGCCTTGGCTATGGCGACCACCAAGGGTTGCACATCGGCACCCCACCTAGTAGGCACCAAGTTGAAGTAAACAAAGTGAGGCAAAGTTGTGGAAGTTTGGATGCTTAATAATCGTATACCAATGCATCAAGAGATTTGTCCATGTCACCAATATTATATTTTTTATCTTTATTTCCATTTCTTAACACAAACTAACTTCGTGTTGTCATAAATATATACCTTTCAAACAAGAGCAAGCATGCCTTTATGATATAATTCCAATAATTTTTTATTCTAATGTGTAGGAACAAAAAAAAAACAAGAAAAAAACTCATTGGAGGCTCATTTGGTAGAAGCAAAGGAAATTGGGGATCACATTCCAAATAAAATTTAAGTTGTTACAAAACATGTTTTCAATTGATTATAAACAAATATGTAAAACAAGCATTTCATATGCATTTCAAAACTATATTTCAAAATTTTAAATTAAATAGCACTTTGGGACATTTGTTTCTTACAATTATTAAAATAATATAACAAATAAAGTAATAGTATAAAAATAATATTCTATACACCAAAAAAAAATAAAAAATTAATGCACGTATTTTAAATATTACTTTATAAAATAAAAATAATGTATCTTCTATGCACAAATTGAATTATACTATGTAACATTGTAATTGCATATAATATTCTATTGGCCTAACCCTTGCACCTTCAATTGGTTGAGTCAAACAATTTTCTTATGACAATTATCCATTCAAAGGTGCCCTTAAAATACTATGACATATCTTAGTATAAGTAAAATTATATATAAACCAAATATAAAATTTGACAGTTTGTCCAAAATCTCTCCTTTCATGTGATACATCTTTTTAAAATGTTGATTGTAATTTACAGAAAAAATGCCTTAATAGAACCATACGACCATCAAATTTAAGCCTTGGGCCTAACAATTGCACCTCATTTGGTTGCAAGTGCTAGTAATACTATTATTGATATATGGTTAGGACTAAGAAGTAGGATTTCATGTACTCTGTCATTTCTTTTTTAAGGGATTACTCCAACTGTGGTGAGTTTCTATTTTAATATTGGAAAAAATCTAATTTGAGAGTGCTTCTGGATTCAACTATGTATGTTTTTGTTTCAACGTTTTGAATCATACTCAATGATCCGTCATCAGGAAGAGGAGAGTTGAAGATTAGATGGTAGAATTGAGCTTTATAAAGCAGTTAGAGTAAGAAATGAATGAAAAATGAAGGGCATGAGGTGAGGAGAGAAAAATAAAAATAAAACAAAAACCAAGAGAGGAGAAAGATACGAGAAAATTAGTGATAAAAACAGGGCATTGGAGCAACCATACAAACACACAAACCAACAAAAGCTAAAATTTTAAAATTACTAATACTAATACAAGTACAAATATATAAATACATACAGAAGCACATGTAAATGCATATAAGAAAATATTTAATTTAAACCTATAAATACATATATCCCCACACCCCAAGTATAATATACTATATTAAAAAGACAAATAAATGGAAAAACAACTAAATAAAACAAACCTTTAGTAGGCATGAGTTTTCCACAATCCATGAATTAAGTATAGAGAGTGCTTCTAGATTAAACTGTGTATGCTTTTGCAAAACAAACCTTTGTAAAACAATTAAAGTCAAGACCTAAATATACATAAAATAATAAGTGATGAGGAAAAAAGGCGCAAACACATTTATATACATGAACAACCAAATGTATAAAATTTGCAAACAAGTGAAAGAAGCAAACAAGAAAACAAAAAGATAAGACCCCTATCTACTGCATTAGGCAAAACCAAACCTATAAAAAGGAGAACGCCACGATTAAGAATAAAAATTTTAATCCGGCATAAACAAAAAATGCCCACACACATATTAACCTAGACATAACAACAAAAATAAATCAGATGAAATATAATACAAATAGAAAAATAAACAAATACACAACAAAAATGTATGTAGATATATAATACAATATTAATTATATTATATGTATAAATATATTGTATAGAAAACCAAAACAAATAAAAATATACAAGTGTAGGTATATATATATAAATTTATGTATGAAGTGTATACAAATACGTATACCTATAGGTAAATGTAAGTAACGGTGTGTATATATATATGTGTGGAGGTTAGGGTTAGGTTTTGTGCGTGATGAGCGAGTGAGGAAGAGGAAGGAGGTGAGGGTGGCAAAGGGAAGGTTAGGGTTAGGTTTTGATGGCAGAGGGAAAAGCTATCGTTGCAAGCTTGACGTTATACCTATTGCAGGGCCAAACATTTTTACAAGCAGCGGAGTGCGGTGGATATGTCAGTGTTTCGAAAGTGTTACGCCATCATCTGCAACAAACAGAATGGCCGCGAAAGTCGTAGCAGAAATGGAGGCTGCAGATCGATGGCGTTACGCTTTTGAAACAGGACATATCCACGGCCCCACGCTGCTCCTATTCCTTCGTTGCCCTTTAATGAGAGCAATGCCTTCAACAAATGACCTTCACTCTCATGCGGTGGAATATGTCTCAATCTCAAATTGATGCGTCCAACACTTCAATCTTGTTAAATCAGGTTTTGTTTTGTCAGAAAATTTGCTTAAATTTCTATATTTTAAGACTAGCTGAAAATGTGGTCACTTGCACTAAATTTTATGACCCTCCATGGAAGGTATGTTGGAGAGGTGGGTTCTTTGCCTTTTTTCGTTTTTGTATATGCATCACACACCCACATTACAACAATGTTCCTATCTAGTATGTTTTACTGTGACTGAATCAGATTTTAAGTTGTTAATATTGATAGCCAACTTGGATGAACCTCTGGAGATCCCTGTGTTGTATGATTGGGTTATGTTGTTGGTCTCTATCACAGGTGATATTTGGATCATGAAAGGTGAAGGTATTCAATTTAGACTCCAATGCATGCAACATGTATTAACACAGTGCTTGTTTTGTATGTAGTCTAGGACTGCAGGAATTTTGGTGGACTTCTTAGAGCCATTTTCTGTATATGACAATGTCAGATGGGTGTTATTATCACCCACATTTTATAAATAGCCAATTACGTAATTGTAACTGTTAAAGTTTTAATCATCTAGCACATTCCTACAAAGGTTCAAAAATTTATCCTGGCAAATATTGGTATCATATCAAACATTGTAGTTCTGTCTACTGTTTGCTTTGCAGCTGTGTTTGTGTTTTCTTTTGTTTGTTTTCTGAGACAATGGTTGACACAGTTAGTGGGTTTGTGTTTGAGCCCTAAGCTGGTTGGATCCCTTGCTGGAGAATTTAGCCCCAACCTTTGGACTTGGGTGTCATTATAAGCACGCGTTAGCATTTGAGCCCTAAGCCTACATATTCAAAATATTAAGTAGATGGCATACCACTCTACGTTCAATTCAGTTCATAAAGAATCTCAACCTACAACTTCAATATGGGTTCTGGCCACGGGAAAGTTTAGGGGCTCTTCATCCCTAAATAGGGATTGTTTTGGTAATCTTTGTCCCAAATCAATAGTCCAATCAGTAAACATTATGTATAAACTTCCTCTAGCTTTAAAATTTTAGTAAAAGTTCTTAGCCAATTTGTTGCAAGTTTGCATGGATTCATTGGAATTTTTTAATCATTGTTATCTTATCTATGTAATATATGTTTTGATGATTTTCCAACTAATGAAAATTATGTCTAATATGGGATTTTATATAATCCTCTTTGGATTTAATCCAGTTGTAAATTGTACTCAATATTTAGGAACCAGTTACCTTTACAATTGCTTACAATTGTTTCCTTTTGACATTGATGGTGATTCATCTCACTTGAGTTGCCTTTGTTGACTAGCATAACATTTTTTTGTGTGTGTATTTTGATATAAAAATTTTTGTGGGTATGATAGGTTAGGTTGGAACAAAAGAATGTATGGTGCTAAGCATTTTATCTATTTGCAAGAACTAAAGTGTCTTATCTGAAAATATTCAACATTGTGGTTTGTGCATTTGGATGGATAATCTAGATACTATCTTAGACCTATGTAAATATAGGTCTAAAATGGTAGAAAGGAGAGAAAAAGTCTCCTCGTGAGATTTTGAAGCAATAAAATGTAAAAACTAAGTTCTATGACAACATCAAGACAATGGTTGCTTCATTTCACTTCACTTCACAGGCTCTTTCATTCCTCGTCTATCCAAATTGCCAAGGCTGACATATTTCTTTAGTTTTGGTGAAGTAAGATTTCTTTATGCTTTTGGATTGGATTTTGAAGAGTTAGTATCTATCACTACTTTATTAGATCAACTTGGTGACACGAGGTACACATGTTGACCTTTTGATCTTGTGCATGTTGTAGCATAGAAAATACCCTATAATTTACAAGTGTATCTTTTTATTGAACCTTTTCTTGTTTGTAATTTGTAAGATTTTCATTTGGTGAATAAAATGAAAGCCAATGATACCATTCATTATTTCTCATATTTTTAGACTTCAAATCATAAATTATTAGTAGAAACCCAAATTCATGGAAATGCAATCAAGACTTCAATGAAACCATAGCCAACCCCCACTCAATCACACCCTCCTAGGCCTCTAGAAACCATTTCCCCAAATGACACAAACACTTGACACCATTAAAACACAATGGTCACACATCACATTCACTTTCCAATGCACATCATAAACCAAGATCTCACAAATGCAACATATGGTCTGATGCACTAATAATGGGTCTTAAAGAATGCAACATTAATTCCAATTATGGTCAATCATCCAACAAACATAAAGTGAATCTATCTCAACAATGCAGAACAATATTATTCTAACTACTAGTAGCAATTACTAATATGATCAAATGATATAAGTGTCCATGAGTATCAATATTTTAACTAATAATTCTCAAGACTTATTTTAATTTCATTTAATTAAAATAATTGCGAACAACATGCAAATGAATACAAATTAAACACAACAATTATTTACACTATTTACACTTATGTAGATTTCATTTATAATCTAAACAATTTTATAAATACTATTAAATATAACTATATAAGCAAGGCTAAAAGCCTATAATATTAGAATGCTATAAATATCTTACACTAGTTAGAATCACAAGATACAAAACCCGAAGCTACAATGAAAGAACCTTGTTCTAAGTTTAGCTTGAGAGGAAAGAAATATAGAAAAACAAAACATTCCTATAGATCTAATATCTTCATCAAATCTACCACACTTTTAACCACATGAATATGATAGGATCAGCAAAAAATGAATTTGTTGAGAAGGCTTTAGAAGCTACCAACAATGCAAAATGTGAAAGCATAGATAGGGCACATAGACTGATTGTTAGAATGCCTCAAAGAGAGTCATGTGATGGAAAGCAATGATCATAGGATATGCACAAAATAAATTTGTTGAAAAATCTCAAAAGAACCTAGTTTGAAAATATAGAGTTATTGGTTGCGCAACTAATTGTTTTAACAGAGACGAAATGGGTGAGAGGTAGACAGTCACAAAATATTCATATCTCAAAAATGACAAACTGGGTATGACTAATTTTTGGATATGATTTAGATATTCAGGTCATGCACCATATATAAAACAATTAGAAAAACTCAGTTCTTAAAATAAAGTTATGGCTAACGCAACAGATTGCTAAAACAGAGACGAAATGGGTGAGAGGTAGACAATCACAAAATATTCATATCTCAAAAATGAGAAACTGGGTATCACTAATTTTTTGATACGATTTAGATATTCAAGTTGTACACCATATTTAAAACAATTAGAGAAACCCAGTTTGTAAAAATAAAGTCATGGCTAACACAGTAGACTACTAAAACAGAGACAAAATGGGTGAGAGGTAGACAGTCAAAAAATATTCATATCTCAAAAATGAAAAACTGGGTATGGCTGATCTTCGGATATGATTTAGATATCCAGGTCTTACACCATATATCAAAAAGTTAAAGAAACCCAGTTTGCAAAAATAAGGTTAGGGCTAACGCAATAGACCGGGTTCAGAAAATGTAGAAGAAAATTCACAGAATATTTCACTAAATTTAATGCAACAATAAATCAGTTTCATATCTCAGTCCATACTTGGAATATTGCTTCAATCACATCTTCACAAATTTCCTAGCTCACATCCATTTTTCCCCGAGTCTGTTCTTCTAGAAACTATGGTTTATGGTGCCAAAAGAAAAATGAAAACTTCCTGAGAGAGAGAGAGATCCCCAAAACATAAAACATATCCTCCATTTGAAATGCACGCTCCTCCTCAAATTATGTCTTGAGATTTCAAAAATAAAGTTGAGCATGCATAACCACCCCCATAATTTCTTCTAGAAGATTCTCTTTTTTTTACTTTCTTACAATTTGCTATTTTTAACCAAACAATAATATTATTGTTTGTTGTAATGGGACCTTATGTCATCTCCGTTCAACATTTTCCATTGGGATTAAGGCACGCTCAGACCTATCAATTCAAGTTAAGTTGATGCCTCATACCTGCAACCTACAGCAACCAAAAAATGGTCGAACATATAGATGTATATATAATCATACAATCAAACACACCGTGAAAGGAAATCGCAGCATAGCAGGGTACTCACGCATGAGTAATGCGACACTGTTCCTCTCACAAACACACGTCAAACAAGTAACCACATCATGCATAATAATTAGTATCTGATTGACTAGATAAGAAACATCATCAGATAATCATGTGATGCACATAATAAGATTGATCAACATAATCAATTAAGTCCATAAAGTTGTCATACCATATTCATAACTTAAGTAAATATCAGTGTTACAATAAAGATTATCAATAAAACATACTAACTGTCATATGAAACAACATGAGGATAATCAGGAATGTCACCAACATGAATGTAGTATCTACCAACATCATATAACATACAACATCAACTGTCTGACATACCCTAAATATTCCTATTATTTTACCTTCACTTTCATGCTCCTTAGCCAGACCACCTGCACATCCAAGGTGAGAATGGAGGGGCACTACACCCACGTTAAAGTGATCGCTCCTGCTTTCTAGTAGTAATCACATTTAAGGTAAGGTTGAAAACACATGAGGGAACAAGAGCTTTCACAAAGCCCATGCCCCAAAGTGAGACATGCTTACAATTGTCAAATTATTCCCAACAATCACAATAGAAACACATCAATATCATTTGTTAAGAACCATTAATCAACAATATGCATGTATACGAATGATCACGGAGATCAAAACAAACTTCGGTTAGAGAATCTAAGCTAAAATAACAACCAAATCAATATAGAAATAAGGCAACATGTCTTTCAAACAAACTAAGGCTATACTTACGAATTCGGAACCGAGTATAGCCGTGAGGTTATACTTCAGTTATCTCATAACCGAGTGTAACTACAAGGTGAGACAAAAGCATTCCAAAGTGCATAGAAACATATTTAGAGTATTGCAAAGGTTTGTTACAACAATTTCACAACACAATACATGATCACATCATGACACAAAGTGATTCTACTAGTCAAACGTCAATAAAAAATTATCCCTCTCTTCATATATGGACTAGGTCCATTTTCTTGTTTTCTTGTTTTAGGGATGCACGATCCTTATCAGAAGTGTATATTTGTTGTCATCATCCGTTGACTAATAGAGCCACAAATACAACAGAAGAATGAAATCATGAAAAATGAGAGAGGAGACAAAAGTGACATAGGACCACAACGTGGAAGGATGCCCCCAAATCACCCTCCACAACATTATGCCCCCAAGGCACCACAAACAACAATTGCAACAAGAGAAGTGTACAAGAATAGAGAAACAAATAGAAGGAATGTCACAGCGTACACGGTCCCCTTGTATCCTTCACCTTACAAGAGTATCAAGGGTCATCCAAGGAGACCTAAACAAACATTTAACACCACACATGAGAACACAACACAACAACATATATATACCTAAGAGGAGGCCAAACTTGCGAGCATCTTGGAGAGTTGCTCCATCAAATGTGGTGGAATGGGTGAGAAATTCATACCTGTAGTCGCGTGGTGCTTGATTCACAAGATTTTGTATGTTTGAAATCTTTTGATGCCTGTGGGGAGGTGAATCATTACCTTTTCCGATAGACTTTGATGACTCGTGCATTATTCTTTTTCTTTCTTTGTTTAAGCATTCTCCTACATGGATAACTTTTTTAGGGTTATCCTTCTCCATCAAGACATCAACAATCTTTTTATTAAGTAAAGTACTGTGGTCGAGGAGATTAGAGGAGGATGATGATTTCGTGGGATCTTTGTTAGATGCCAAGGTATCATTTGATGAATAAGTGTTTCTCTCAAAATATGCTTCTACATTTAAACAATAGGAAAAACCATGATTGTAATGATAACGAGGCCAATTGTCATAAGCTCCCATGAATTTGGCCAATGTTTCATATGTTGAAAAAGCATCTAATGGGACATTTCCTAGTGGACAGGCCATGTCTATCATCTTAGGATATATTGAATTGATTGTTGGACTTGTTGATATTGTGTTAACATTAAGAGTAGGATGATGGTAAGCTTTGGTAGGCTTCAAAGGATAGTATCCAATACTAGCTGAAGAGTTATATGTAACAACTTCTAAGCGTACTTTGATTCCTTGTTGTTTTATGCCACAACCATTACCTACGTAGTTACAATTTTTGTAAAGGATTTGAAATCCATGACCATAGAGAGACACCATCTCTTTATAAGAAGGCGAGGCCTCATATGTCTCATATTTTGTAGTGTAAATAAGAGTATTGTCTTTATTTGTTACTAAAGAGACTTTAGGTTCCTTAGTATTTCCAAAGATTTTTTGGATGAGATCGAGGCAACTTTTGATGTTTCAGGGTTAGCAAGTTTATATTACCCCATAAAGCCATGAGTAAAATCTAATGAACCCCAATCGTCACCAAGAAGTGCATTCGATGGTGATTTAGAATCTTGCACAACATTATCTATGGCAAGATGTATTTATGAATCAACTTTTAAGTTATCGAGAGGTTTCTAAATGATAGCTTATTTTTGCACCTCAGCTTGTAAACAACTTTCCAGATTCGGGTCCACTTCAATAGTTTGAAGTTTATTTGCACAAATAAACTTTATTGATCAATGAAGGGTAGACGAAACTACCCCCATGGCATGAATCCATAGTCTACCAAGAATGATATTATATGAAAGCGCACTCGGCATGACATGGATAAGGGTAGATAATGTCATAGATCTAGCCTTTACGATTAAAGTTATGGTACCCAGTGATTGTCTACCAATGTTATCAAAGCCACGAATGTTAAGTTTATCCGATTTTATTAAAGATGTGTGAATCTTGATTTTATGTAGCAAATCAATGCCACAAACATTGAGACCCGATCCATTGTCAATCATAGTTCACTTTATCAACTTTTTATTTATTATGACAAGATTACAAGAGGGTCATATTGGTTTTGAACTTCAATTGATGGTAATTCGTGTTGTTGAAACAAAATATCTATTTTTGTTGCATGCATATAGTCTAACAGAGTTGCTACATCATTTGGCTTAACAACAGGTGGTACAATCACCTTTTGTAAAGCTTCTTGGAGCATTATGTGGTATGAAAGAGATGTTTGTATGAGTTCCCATAGAGAGATCTTAGCGGGAGTAGCACAAAGCTACTTAACAAGGTCATAATCTCGACCAACATTATGAGTAAGACAAGGTGGTTGAGGAAGCATAGGTTGAGAAGTTGGTAAAGTGATCGAAATGTTTGACTGTTGTTTACTTTGATTATTATTTCATGTATTGCATGTGTGAGCAACCACATTGTAGTTGGGTTGTTGTGACACATTTTGATACACTTTGATTTTGACTTGTTATATGCTTAGCGTAGTTATAAATGTAACGAAGAGGTCGAGAAGAATTCAGAAGATCTCTTATAGTGAGCACCGGTTTCATTTTTTCTTGAGGCACATGCGAGAACGCAGGTGGACAACTATTTTCGGTTTCACAGGGTGTTCTTGAGATCTTGGAACATAAATTGTGTTTACTAATCTTTGAAGGAACGATGGTTTTGGAGTCGCAGAGGAATGTTCCATAGAGATAAATTCATAAAGGGCTTCATCTAGCATATCAGAATCATCACTACTAAATGACTCATCATATGCATGAAAGTTTTGTAAAAAGAGATCAAACATTGTGACATATTCTACTTTATCCAAGGCTTGAAATTCACAATGTCCAATTGTAAAAAGTATGAATTTTGGAATCAAGGATGTGAAATGATGCAAGATTACTATGACAAATCAAATTTCATGAATGTTTGATGCAACTAATGCATGAGAATATTTAAAACCCTAATGCAAAATTTTACCAAAATGCAAGCTTTTTGAAGGCCTAAATATGCACCTTTTTCAAAATTATGCAAGATTTTCAAATGAATATTGATAAATATGTAATAAATCAATGCAAGATCTTATTTGAATAGTCAATAAGATGAAAATGCTTGAAGCTACTTGTTCACAAAAATGTTTAGTATGAAAAAGGATAATGACAATAACTAGAATATGAACTAGATCAAACTCTTTTCAATATAACATTCAAGGAAAAGGTTGAGCCAAATCACTACCAAATGAAGGAGAACTTAGCTACTGATCTTGAACTCCTATATATTATGGATAAGATTTAACTTAGTCTTTTTCTCAAAACCCTAGGATAACAATGCATTAAAACCCTATTTTTACAAAGATTTGCTTATAATGGAGAATATACGACAGAAACCCAGAAACTGATTGCATAGGGATAATCAGGGGAATGATAAAACCTATCTCCAAAAAGAAGAGGTATCAAAGGACCTCGGTGGTACCATCCATGTCTTGACTGAAGGAATTAGCCGAAGGTACAAATTGGAAAGTTGCTTTGAATGTTGTCTTGATGCCAGATCCAAACCCAGAAAAGGTAGAAGGACAAAGGCGATTCCAACCACTTCCTTGATGAGGGAATATCCTAAAATTGTCTTCAAATCTTGAAACCCTGATCTGTATTTAGTCTTCCTATAGCTCTGTATTTTCTAAATCTCACTCTTGTAACCTGCACATAAGAAGATAAAAGAGGGTTTGGGGGTTATGGTGTTTAGGGGCTTGCCTCGGTCAAATCCCAGAATAGCATTCAAGCTTCCCAACACCATTTGATTAATAGAGAGTGCTTACCCTCATGGGGCATAGGATGAAAACAATGATAATGTGATGATTGAAATGATGAGAAACAAACAATGATATCACCTATGTGATGCGCCCTTAGAATGATGAAGATCCTTCAACTCCTAAGGAAGGATAGATGATAGCTTCATATCTGCAACAACACACAAATATGCTCTATAATCACAATGACTGCTCTTGATGCTCTTTACTTCAAATTTTCAAGTTAGCTATCTCCATCTAGGTTAATAATGAACTCAAAAACACACTTATATATGCTCTCCCCCTTACAATTGACAATTCAAACCAAAAGAGGCAACAAGGTGAAACCTCTAGAGAGGTGTAAGGCCGACATACATTTGAATTTGATCCAACCTACAGGGAGGGACCTGGGCAGTACCACCTTGGTCCTTCAGCCCTGTTTCTGTCTAGGATAAGCAAAATCAAGTGGTCCACATTCAAATTCCATCTTGATGTCGAGCAATTCTGCATCGGGAGAAACGTTTTGAATATATAATGCAATTAAGGGACCTAGGAATGAAACAAGGAGGTAAAAAGACATGTGGGCACTGTTTACTCCCTAACAAGTCCAAGGGTCTTATTTGGAAACTTTTCATTCTAGGTCTTATGGGTCTTACCATGGGTTATCCTCTAATTTACTCCTTGATTGGCTACCAAATCTACTAATAAGTTCCCCTTTCTTTTCTTCTAATATGATCAAAAGAGATATCTTAAAAAAATTTCACTAGTTCCTTAGCCTCTAAAAGAAGAGTATCCAACATACATGAGATGTAACTTTGCTTCTTCATATAATTAATAATGATCTCATAATCTCCCTCCACTCTAAGATGCTTCCAATTCTATTTCATAGTTGTCCTGAGGCCCCACAGCATGGCCCTTTCCTAAACCACATTGTACATGAAAGGAAAAAAGAATATAACTTTGCTCATGCTCTTTCTAGGAAGCCTACTCTATTTCTACTTCTACTAGTTCTACTGATTAGAAGATCTCTATTATGGAAGAATAAGTTAAAAATGCATTTTCTACTGATCTCTTAGATGGGGATGTGAGACAAGATTGATTTGTAGTAGCATATGGTCTCATTCTCTATAAAAATAGAATCTTCCTAGTTCTTGAATCCTGAATGAAGGAGAAGATTTTAAGGGGTTTTCATGATGCATCGTTAGAAAAACACATAAGATTATACAAGATCTATAGGAAAATTAGGGAAAGGTTTTCATGGAAGGGCCTAAAGAAGGATGTTCTCAATCACTTTATGGAGGGGCTAACTATGTATGCACAATTATTTTTCATTCCTTCATATTTCAAAGCACATTGGGTGGTAGATTTCTTATTCAGAGATGTTTAGGCCAATGGATTACATAAAAATATCGTTAGTGATAAAGATAGTAGATTTTTTAGATCCTTTTTGTAAGAATTATTTTATTTGGCTAGGATAAAACTCACTCTTTCCACAAGCTATCATCGACAAATAGATGGACAAGTAGAAATAGTGAATAATTAGGTTGAAGGTTACTTGAGAAATTATGATACAACACTACCCACCACATGTCCATCAGTATATCTCCATCCATTGTATTTTATGGTTATGATGCATTAACCTTCACTAATTCAATATTCATAGATATCCCGGTGTCAATAGATAGTGACTTAGTGAAGTATAATTATGACATATTGAGATCACTCAAAGAACACCTCCAACAAGTTCAGAATCAACAAAAAAATATATGCAAATCAAAACTGCATAGATAGGTCATTTAAAGTGGGAGATATGACCTTCCTCTAAGATTACAAACCTTATATGCAAACCCCCATCAAAATTAGTGGAATTGAAAATCTCAAACAACGCTTCGATTTCCCTTACAAGATCTTGAGAAGAGCTGGTGAAGTTGCATCTGAGTTGAATTACTAGAATATAGTAGGATTCATAATTTTGTCCATGTGTCTCACCTCACAAGATCCCTTGGACAACATATCACACTACTGGTGGATTTTCCACCATTGGATGATGACCCTACCATCATAGAAATCACAAGAGTATCATCCAATATTGAAAAGAGAGTAAACAATAAGGTGGTAGGAAAATCACACAGGCCCTATTGAATCCCCATGATCACATTTGCACTTATTACATTTATCAAACTTAGCAAGGGAGAGTGATTTCAACTAAATCTTCCACATCAAACATCCTCATAATAAATAGAATCATCAACCTTGGCATAAAGAGAAAGTTTGACCTTAAGTACCTTTGCTATCATTCAAGCCTCTGTGCATGCAACTTGTTGTTCCTTCAGTATGTGAAAATACTCGAGGTAGCAATTGAAGAAAGACAAGTCATGCAAATTTTGGAAATATTGATAGAAATATGAAGAAATATTTCCCCACACATTTACTAATCTAGGATGATGAAAATTCAATTAAAAGAAGGTACAAAACCAAAGAGTAAAAGATCATATGTATTAAACCCTAACATGAAGACAAGAGTCAAAGCAAAGTTGGATGATATGTTGCAACTGATATAATCAAGTACATAGAAGATGCTAAATGGATTGGCCCTATGGTTGTGCAACATAAGAAAAAAGTGAGATGAGGATTTGCAGCATTGACTTTAGGGAACTAAATAAGGCTTGTATCCATGATTCCATAGATTTCTTAGTCTTATGGATGTCATTAAAAGATTTCATTTTATTTCATTTCAATTGAAGGGCTCCTTCACCTTTCCATACACATGTCCCCATGTTCTCTCCATTAGTTTCTCTATAACCATTGCTTTATTTTCTCTTATATTGTCCTTAGTAATATTTGGGCATTATACTCATGGGATCAACCGTGCAATTATAGACTTGGCCCTTTCATATTCAAATTTTGGCCAACTTCTACCTATTCAATTACACAATATTCAATTTGCTAATGTATGAATCCCAACATTTCAAAAAAAAACAAAATATGAATCACCTAAGAAGGTTCGAAATTTAAAATACACATTGGGTTATGACTTGCACGTGTGACACCATTCAAAAATTGATTTATATTCACTCCTTTGAGCCACCAAGTCTAGGGCCTAAGTGTGAGAATATTCACTATTTTTGTATCCTCATGCTTGGAGACATGTCAATAAATAAAAGTTGGTTACATATAAATTCCCATTGTTTATAGCATAGACTGGAATTAGTTTTCAATTTAAAATATCATTAACACTTGTAAGGAGTGGGTTCATGTGCAAGTTGAAACACACACTGTGTATTTCAACCTGCAATTTTCTTCATTAACATTCTACTATGTAAAGTATTTGTTCTTTTAATGTACAAATCCTAACATTTAAGAGAGAAAAATATGAATAACAACAATGATAAGGGTGAAAGAAAGAAGATGAGTATAGATTTCATGGAAGTGTTCTGCATATGGAAAATTTTGGTTGGAACGAGAGCTCGAGCCTAAACGGGTGCCCATTTAGAAACGGGCACCCGTTATGAAATGGATGCTAGTAAATGGAATGGGTACGTACCCATTTCAAAACAGGTACTCATTTTTGAAAAGTATATATATATTTTTAAAATAGGCATGTGGCTTCATTTTAATAGCCATGTTCTTAGTCTTCATGGATTTCAATGTTCAAGATGAGTCACATAGTCCTAAAACCATTTGTAAAACTCTTTTCTTGAGGGCTTAGAACTTACAAACACCTTCTATATATTAAATTTGATGGACACTTGTATAAGAATATAAAATTTAGACAATTGTCATAGGTTAGTCCTATGGGTTAAAGAGTCAGGGAGCTATGAGAATGCCCACATTCATATGACATAATGTATAATAGAAACTTATCAAGTTTTAAGGATTGTCATACCTACCACTAAGAATGTCAAAGTTACTCCAGGAAAACAACTAACTCATATCAATTCATAACATTTTATCAAGTTTAAGGATTGTCATAACAACCACTAAGAATGTCAAATTTACCCTAGGAAAACAACTAACTCATGTCACTTGATAACCTAGAGGGTTGTTATCTAAGGTCAATTAGGATCACTTAACAAATGTCAAGACCCAAATCATCTAATAGGATTGTCATTAGGATGGGGAACAAAGAAGATAGTCATAACATGATAAGGTAGTTACCAAGGTCCTAACAAAGTTCATTGCACCATAATCTAAATCTTAACACTGCCTCAACATTTATATGACCTAGAAGGACTGTCACATCTAGCAAATCTAATCTCTTGTCCTTGCTATGGACTATTATGCATGATCATCCAAAGTGGTTGTCACTAGAAGAACAGGACCATAGGACTACCACAATAAGGATATAGTTGTGTTGCTCACAACAAGAGAGGACAATCATCCAAAACTAAGAAGAGAAGAAAATTAACAATTAAGAGACTATCATTAACGGTTGTCATGAGCATATTAATGGACAATTAGTTTTCATATTAGTCATAACACTATCCTATTATTTACACAAAAGAAGATATAGCAATGAGAGGATAGTCATTGGAAAACCTATCTCAGTCCTAGAGTCAAGCACAGTCCCATCACACCACTAGATCTACCCCTTCCAAGGGACAAGCATTTCAACCATACAATCGAAAGAAAATGATATGTATCCTACAAACACAATCATTTGGTCATGTTGTAATCCTCTCTCCAAACTATGCAGGATCAGAATGGTGTTTGGATGAGCTCCACTTGGTGTCTGGTAGGTGAAATCAGCAGGTGAGACTACTCCTTAGACAGTGCAAGACGACTGAATGGATCTCACCCATTCATTTTATTCCTTGTTTTTCTCACTCTTTCACCATTTCTTCACATGCGTTGTTCTCCTTCCAGCTATTTTTTTGGTGGGTACTCTCCTGAGGTACCAAAATGGCTAGAAATGTTGTCTCGTGCCATAAAAAAATCAGGCTAGAAAATTTTCTAAACTCGTCGGTTGTTCTCACGCCGGGGAAAATACCGTGTCAGAAAAATAAATATAGGGAATGTAATTTTTTGGTATGTGTTTTGGAACACAGAAGAGAGTGATATATTTTGCAAAGCCCCATTAAGAATGTTTTGGGAATTTTGTACTGCAGTATTGTATTGGTACATTCTCCTTATTAAAAACTCCCTTAATATTATCACCTAAAATTTTGAATTTGGATTAGTTACTTTCCACCTACATTAAATGTTATCAATAACTATGTAATAGAACTAATAGCATTAAAAATCATTTTAGACGTGCAAATGATGATTAATTATCACCTTTACAATTAGAAGTGTTTATGTTGACACTAGAGTTTGCAACACTCATAGCCTTATAGCAACTAAAAAGGTTTCACAAAACAAAGAGAACTAGAGACAACTAAAATCATTATCATAAATAAAACATAAATTAAAATAAAATAAAAACATTAATATATCATCACCATGAATGGTCATGTCCTTTGTGAGAACTCCAATTCCTTTTGAGAGATGAGTATCACAATTCATTGAAGTCTTGATTGTATTTCCATGAATTTGGGTTTCTACTAATAATTTATGATTCGAAGTCTAAAAATATGAAAAATAATGAATTGTATCATTGGCTTTCATTTTATTCACCAAATGAAAATCTTACAAATTACAAACAAGAAAAGGTTCAATAAAAGATACACTTGCAAATTATAGGGTATTTTCTATGCTACAGTACGCACAAAACCAAAAGGTCAACATGTATACCTCATGTCACCAAGCTGATCTAATAAAGTAGTGATAGATACTAACTCTTCAAAATCCAATCCAAAAGCATAAAGAAATCTTGCTTCACCAAAACTAAAGAAATATGTCAGTCTTGGCAATTCAGATAAAGACAAGAGGAATGAAAGAGCCTCTAAAGTGAAGTGAAATGAAGCAACCATTGCCTTGAAGTTGTCATAGAACTTAGTTTTTACATTTTATTGCTTCACAATTTCCCGAGGAGACTTTTTCTCTCCTTTCTATCATTTTAGACCTATATTTACATGGGTCTAAGATAGTGTCTAGATTATCAATCCAAATGCACAAACCACAATGTTGAATATTTTCAGATAAGACACTCTAGTTCTTGCAAATAGATAATATGCTTATCACCATACATTCTTGTGTTCCAACCTAACCTATTATACCTACAAAAATCTCTATATCAAAAAACACACCAAAAAAAGATGTTATGCTAGTCAACAAAGGCAACTCAAGTGAGATGAATCACGAGCAATATCAAAGGGAAACAATTGTAAGCAATTGTAAAGGTGACTGGTTCCTAAATATTGAGTACAATTTACACTTGGATTGAATCCAAAGGGGATTATATAAAATCAAATATTAGACATAATTTTCATTAGTTGGAAAATCATCCAAACATGTATTACATAGATAATGTAACAATGATTAAAAAAAATCCAATCAATCCATGCTAGCTTCAACAAATTGGCTCAAAACTTTTACTGAAATTTTAAATTTAAAGGAAGTTTATACATAATGTTTACTGATTGGACTATTGATTTGGGACAAAGATTACCAAAACAATCCCTATTTAGGGATGAAGAGAGCCTAAACTTTCCCGTGGCCAGAACCCATATTGAAGTTGTAGGTTAAGATTCTTTAAGAACTGAATTGAGCATAGAGTGGTATGCCATCTACTTAATATTTTGAAAATGTAGGCTTAGGGCTCAAATGCTAACCCGTGCTTATAATGACACCCAAATCCAAAGGTTGGGGTTAAATTCTCCAGCAAGGGATCCAACCAACTTAGGGCTCAAACACAAACCCACTAACTGTGTCAACCATCGTCTCGGAAAACAAACAAAAGAAAACACAAACACAGCTGCAAAGCAAACAGTAGACAGAACTACAATGTTCTATATGATATCAATATTTGCCAGGATAAATTTTTGAACCTTGGTAGGAATGTGCTAGATGATTAAAACTTTAACAGTTACAATTACGTAATTGGCTATTTATAAAATATGGGTGATAATAACACCCATCTGACATTGTCATATACAGAAGATGGCTCTAAGAAGTCCACCAAAATTCCTGCAGTCCTAGACTACATACAAAACAAGCACCGTGTTAATACATGTTGCATGCATTGCAGTCAAAATTGAATACCTTCATCTTTCATGATCCAAATATTACCTGTGATAGAGAGACCAACAACATAACCAAATCATACAACACAGGGACCTCCAGAGGTTCATCCAAGTTGGCTATCAATATTAACTACTGAAAATCTGATTCAGTCACAGTAAAATATACTTGATAGGAACATTGTTGTAATGTGGGTGTGCGATGCATATACAAAAACGAGGAAAGGCAAAGAACCCACGTCTCCAACCTCCCTTCCATGGAGGGTCAGAAAATTTAGTGCAAGTAACCACATTTTTAGCTAGTCTTAAAATATAGAAATTTAAGCAAATTTTCTGACAAAACAAAACCTGATTTAACAAGATTGAAATGTCGGACGCATGAGTTTGAGATTGAGACATATTCCACCGCATGAGCGTGAAGGTCATTTGTTGAAGGCATTGCTCTCATTAAAGGGCAACGAAGGAATAGGAGCAGCGTGGGGCCGTGGATATGTCGTGTTTCAAAACCGTAACGCCATCGATCTGCAGCCTCCATTTCTGCTACGACATTCGCGACCATTCTGTTTGTTGCAGATGATGGCGAAACACTTTCAAAACACTGACATATCCACCGCACTCCGCTGCTTGTAAAAATGTTTGGCCCTGCAATAGGTATAACATCAAGTTTGCAACGATAGCTTTTCCCTCTGCCATCAAAACCTAACCCTAATGCTACCGTCCCCTCCTTCCTCTTCTCCACTCGCTCATCACGCACAAAACCTAACCCTAACCTCCACATATATATATATACACGTGGACACACTTAATACATTTGTATTTTTTTATTTGTTTTCGTTTTTTATGCGATATATGTATACATATAATATAATTAATTTTGTATCATACATCTACATACATTTTTGTTGTGTATTTGTTTATTTTTCTGTTTGTTGTTTTCTTTTCTTTTTGTAGGGTGCACTCCTCTCACACACATATGTATATCTATATATATTTATGTATTGGTTCTTTATAGACTTAATACTTATATTAATAAATACTAGTATAGGTGTGTATTTTTAGTTTCTGCCAAAGAAACTATAGGCGAGGCCTGTTCCTAACTAGGTATTAATAATTCTTGAGAACTAAATATATTTTTCTATTTAAAAAATATTTACCTATTGCTATTGTATAGATGCAAATATTTTAACAAAACATATTTGAAAAATTATTTTTATTCAATCTAATTGGCAGAAAACTTTCACCCAATAAGGGCAATTATTGCGGATCATCAACATTTAAATTATAAAGTTTTGTATGAATACTAGAAATAATTTCATGCATTGCTTTCATTTTCTCAAAAATTGTGCAAATATAACATATGCGTTAAACTCCTTAGGCAACCATTCTTCATATTTTTTTATGTTCTTGATACCCAAACATTGCAGAATCTAAGGCCATGACTATTTTCAAATGAATTTGTTTTGTTTATAGGCTGCTATTCCACTTGAAGTTTTGCAAATATTGTTGGCAAAAAAGTCAGCGTCCCCCTTCGGGATTCGTGACATGGCTTAACCGCCTCCCGTTGGTCTTTATCTGGGATGGTAGCGGTTTCCTAAGAGGTGCGCCTTTTGGGAGAAACGGCCAGCTCAACTCCCTACAAGTGGTATCAGAGCCGGGTCACGGGTTCGAATCCCCTTGGGTAACGCTGAGGGGGGGATTGTTGGCAAAATAGTCAGCATCCCCCTTTGAGATTCGTGACATGGCTTAACCGCCTCCCGTTGGTCTTTATCTGGGATGGTAGCGGTTTCCTGAGAGGTGCCCCTACAAACGTGAATATAACATTCTTCAGAAATGATGCAAGCTAGAAGGGGCTCTAACTTGTTTTTAATGCAATAAAGTTAGGGTCTTTATCTGGGATGGTAGTGGTTTCCTGAGAGGTGCGCCTTTTGGGAGAAACGGCCAGCTCAACTCCCTACAAACGTGAATATAACATTCTTCAGAAATGATGCAAGCTAGAAGGGGCTCTAACTTGTTTTTAATGCAATAAAGTTAGGTCTGAAACGAAAAAACCCATGGAGCTTGACCAAATAAGAGGAACAAGCTAGAAGGGGCTCTAACTTGTTTTTAATGCAGTAAAGTTAGGGTCTTTATCTGGGATGGTAGCGGTTTCCTGAGAGGTGTGCCTTTTGGGAGAAACAGCGAGCTCAACTCCCTACAAACGTGAATATAACATTCTTCAGAAATGATGCAAGCTAGAAGGGGCTCTAACTTGTTTTTAATGCAATAAAGTTAGGTCTGAAACGAAAAAACCCATGGAGCTTGACCAAATAAGAGGAAAAAAGTATGCTCATATCTGTCATTATGTTATCTACCATCTTTTCAGATAATGCATTTAGGGCATATGTTTATTGGGCTTCATGCCTATAATACTTATTTTTTCTTCTATTTTACTTAATGGAGTTCTAATTCTAGCTATTCTTCCATGCATAGAAGGATTTTCCTTTCATGTTTCCTTTAGATTCTAATGGGATGAGAATATTATTTTTTGGCCTCTGCCTATGTTTCTACCAAACTTTGTATGTATCATATTGTTTTCTGGAAACACATTTCTTATTGGTGTTTATTCCATTTCTAAAGTTTTTTCTAGATGTTTTCTCTAGCTCTGAGATGAGCTAAAAGGAACTATTACCATTAACAAAACTGATAATATACACATCATTTTGTTTTATGGATATCTTTATATTTTTTTAATTTTCTCCGACACTCAATAGTAATTCAAGTTGGCTTTTTGCTATTCTTGTTGAATGCAAAAATCTAGTAAGCCAAGCTAGCAACTCTATTTGCAGAAATGGTCTATATTTTGAAGCTATTTTATCATTTACTTTAAACTTAAGTTTTACCCTAACCTGTAATGCACAAACTGAATAGCTAATTTATTCAAATTTATTTTCGAGTTACAGCTTTAAACCTAGTAACATAAATATGGTTGAATTATGAATAAAATGCAAAATCGAAACCACTATCTATTTCACATTTACTTTAAAATTTTACCCTAAGGCCCATATTTCTAAATTGCCAATAAAATGAACAAATTGTAGAGATGATATTTTAACATTTACCTTTAAATTTTTGTTCTAAATTTTTATCTTCCAAGTAAATATTATTAAATTATCCATAAAATGCAAAATCTAAACCACTATGTATTTCTCATTTACTTTAAAATTTTACCTTGCTATAAATATTCCCAGATTTTCATCAATAAAATTTTACCCAAATATAAATATTTCAAAAATTTCAATAAAATACACAAACTAAATAGATAATCTTTTCACATTTACTTTTAATTATAATTTTAATCCCAAAAAATAAATTTAATTAAATTATTAACAAAATGCAGAACCTAAACCACTATTTTTTTAATTATCTATAAAATGTACAACCTGAACATATGATCTTTAAGCTTTACTTTAAAATTATAGTTTTAACCCTAACATAAAAACACGTTAAACTTTTTTCATATTTTCTTTTTCATCTTACCCTAACACAAATATTGTTAAATTAACCATAAAATGCACAATCTAAACATATTTATTTAAAAATTTCCAAAACTACAATTTGAGTCATTTTGTGAAAATTATGGTATTAAGGTGCAAAGAACAGTTCCTTATACTCTTCAACAAAATGGGGGGGATGAACAAATGAATAGAACTATTTTAGAAATGGGGTTTGGTTGTTTCTTGTGCTGCATATATTGTGAATAGAATTCCCGCTAAAGCCCTCCCAAATATCACCCCTGAAGAAGCTTGGAGTGGTAGAAAGCCCCACATTAGGTATTTTAAAGTATTTGGATGCATTGCTTGGGCACATGTTCCCGATGAAAAGAGGAAAAAGTTAGAACCAAAGAGTCATAAGTGTTTGTTTGTGGGTTATAGTGAAGAATCAAAGGCTTATAGGTTATATGATTTGACAACAAGAAAGGTCTTTGTTAGTAGAGATGTAAAGTTTGATGAGCTTTCGTAACTTATTCCCACTTCCTCTCACTCTACAATAGCAAATGTTTCTAATTTTTTATATATTTTAGAAAGAAATGAAGCCAATATTGATGAGGATGAAGTGAGCACTACTGATGATGATAATACTATTGAAAATGAAACTACTAATGCTTGTAATCAGTCATTTTTTGCAGGTAGTGATGATGAAGAAGGTGACATTTCAGCTAGACAAAAGACAAGGAGTGTTGAAGAAATATATAGACAAGGCTCAAAGATCCAAGGAGGGAATGGTAGTGCTCTCATGGCCAAAGTATTACAAGTAAATGACCCAATCTTATATGAGCAAGCTAGATGAAAGAAAGAATGGGAGAAATCCATAAAAGAGGAATATGATGCATTAATAGAGAATAACACTTGGGAACTTGTACCCCATCCCCAAGGTAAGAATGTTATTGGTTGCAAATGGGTTTACAAAACAAAATTTAAATCAGATGGTGCTATAGAAAAATTCAAGGCTAGATTGGTTGCTAAGGGGATCAATCAAAAAGAGGGTGTTGATTATGAAGAAACATTTTCTCCTGTCATTAAAGTGAATATAGTTAGAATTATTCTTTCTTTGGCTACAATTCTTGGGTGACATATTCATCAAATGGATGTCAAAAAAACTTTCTTAAATGGAGATTTATATGAAGAAATATATATGGATCAACCACCAGGTTTTGTAGATCAGCAACATCCTAATCTTGTTTGCAGATTATAGAAGTCACTTAATAGTCTTAAACAAGCACCACGAGCATGGAACGAGAAGATTGACAGGTATTTTCAGCTTCATGTATTTAAGAGATGTAAGTCAGATCTAAATCTTTATGTGAAAAAAGTTCAAGATGATATTCTTCTTGTTGCAATTTATGTAGATGATTTACTCATTGCTGGACCGAATATTGCATTAATCAACGATTTAAAAACAAATCTTAAGAGGACATTTCATATGAGTGATTTGGGTGAACTGAACTATTTTCTTGGATTACAAGTTTGTAGATTACATGATAGATTGTTCATCTCACAGTCAAAATATGCTTTGGACCTTTTAGAAAAGTTTAACATGCTTGAATGCAAGCCAGCATCTACCTCATTTCAATTCAGAGTCAAGCTTACTAAAGAATGTACTTCCAAGAGTGTAGATGCCACTTTATATAGACAGCTTGTTGGTAGCTTGGTTTATGTAACTCATACTAGACCAGATATTTATTTTGCAGTCAATCTAGTATCTAGATTTATGCAGGCACCTAAACAAAGTCATTGGTTGGCTGCTAAGAGAATTTTACGATACATCCATGGAACCATACACTTTGGAATCTACTATGGCTATAAGTTTTCAATTTCTTTGGTTGGATTTACCAACTCAGATTGGGGTGGTGATATAGATGATCAAAAATCTACTGGTGGTTATGTTTTCAATCTTGGATCAGGCCCTATTACATGGAGCAGCAAAAAAACAAACAACTACATCATTACCTTCATGTGTAGCAGAATATAGAGAAGCAAAAGAAGCAGGCAAGGAAGTAGTTTGGATTCATAATCTTCTATTTGAGATTGGTTTTCTATAAATTTCAGCCGGCACTATGTATTGTGACAATCAAAGTACCATACAAGTTGCCAACAATCCAGTTTTTCATGCTAAAACAAAGCATATTGAGATTGATGTTCACTACATTCAGGATCTTGTTTAAGCATCTATTGTCAATCTTCAATTTTGTCCAAGTGAAGAACAAGTAGCTGATATATTCACTAAGAGTATGATTGAAGCCAAATTCTTAAAATTAAGAGGAATGTTTGGTATGTTAGAGGTGAACATTAAGATGGGATAGTAGTATAATGTTCCCCTCCTTTGTATTTGCCCTCTCCTTTGTATTCTCTTTATATTATTCTAGCCAATCTTAAGGGGGCATGTTAGGGATAGTTAAGATTGTCTAGAAAAGGACAAAATATTTCTAGAAGTCTTCCAAAAAATATTCCAGGTTATCTAGAAAGGAAGAAGCTTCCAGCTTTTTTAGAAAAGAACTTTCCAAGGAGGAGCTTCCAACTATTCTAGAAAGGAACATTGTAGGATTTTAGAGTTATCTAGAAAGCCAGAAGCTTCCAGGCTCCAAAGCTTCTGTAGCTATATATATGTGATTAGAGACAGTTGCTGGATATAGCATTTTAGATGTAATGCAAGCTAGATAAATATATTTCTAAGTTATCTAACTCTATTTTGCCCTGTTTTCTCTTAGTCTATTATTGTTGTTCTATTTTTTATTGTCTTGGGGCTGTTTTTTACATGGAAATCCAGAATTTATTTATTGCTAGAAGAGAATGGTATCAAGGAATATGTGACCACTATTGTACCTGTACCTACAGATGTAACACAACGCTTAGCATATAAGAAGGAAGATGCCAAGGCGAGGAGGATGATTCTTAATGGTGTTAAGGATCATATTCTTTCGCATATTGTAGAGTTATATACAGAGAAGACAATGTGGGACGCCATTCCAAATCTGTACCAGAATGCTACCATTAACCGAAAGCTGATTCTCAGAGAAAAGTTAAGGAATACCCCGATGAACAAGGGAGAAGATGTTACAAGTTACCTCGCCAGGCTTAGACTTTTTTAGGATGAGTTGACAGCTATTGGAGATAAACCAAATGATGACAAGCTAGTACGAATAGCCCTGAATGGGTTTACTAAGCAGTGGGATGTCTTTGTTCAAGTTATTAATGGACGAGACACCTTACCAAGTTGGGATCGACTATGGAGTGACCTCACTTAGGAGAAGCTTAGACTAAGTCTTGTCAGTGGAACTAGCAGTAATAGTTAGAAAAGTGATTTGGAATAGGAAAACGTTACCCTAGCAGGAAAAGCGAAAGCGAAGAAGGGGTCTGGCAAAGGATCAAATCCAAAAAGTGAGAAGAAGGACTTATCTAAGATCAAATGCTATGGCTGTCATGAGTTTGGCCACTATGTTAGTGATTGCCCACAAAGGAAGAAAAATGAAAAGAAAGGGAAGAAGCAGACGGCAACTTCAGCAAATGTAGATGAGCTTTCTAGTAGAATGGAGGATGAGTTTGCGCTCATAGCTTGCCTAACTAGCTCAACCTCACAGGGTGTTTGGTATATAGACAGTGGGGCATCATTTCATCTGACAGGAGTTAGGGAGTACTTCTCTAGCTACAAGGAGAAGAAAATCAAATTCCAGATTCAGATGGGGAACTAGTCCAAGTGCAATCCAGTTGGGAGAAGGACTGTTCTATTTCAGAGGGAGAATGGCAAGCCTATTTCCATTCATGATGTGTTAAATGTGCCAGGCTTGGGCATGAATCTAATTTCCATATCTATCCTTCAGGATAAAGGCTACAATGTACTCTTTAGAGGGGCGCATGTGTTAATCAAGCATAAGGATTGGAAATCACCCATAGTTATTGGAGTTAGTAGCGACCGACTTTATAGGTTGCAATTTGATACTCCTAATGCACTAGTGAGTAGCAGTAATCCTAGAGATCAAGAAGAGCTATGGCATAGGAGGATGGGCCATATACATCATAGAGCATTTAAATTGCTTCATGAGATAGTGACAGGTGTTCCAGAGGTGAGCACAGAGCATGATGATGTATGTCAGGGATGTGTGTTGGGGAAGTTTGCGAAAGCAGCTTTTCCAAGGAGTGACACCAGATCCAAGGGGGTTCTTGATCTAGTAAATTCAGATATATGTGGACCAATGTCAATGAAGTCTCTCAGAGGATACGAGTACTCTGTTACTTTTAATGATGATTTCTCCAGGAAGACCTAAATATACTTCTTAAAGACCAAGGATGAGGTCTTCAGTCACTTCCAGGAGTTCAAAGCTCTTGTGGAGAATTTGACAGGTAGGAAGGCAAAGGTTCTTCGGTCAGACAATGGAGGTGAGTACAAAGGGAAAAAGTTCTAGGAGTTTTGTACTAGGGAAGGAATCAAGAGAGAGTGGATTGTTCCTTACAACCCACAGTAGAATGGGGTTGCTGAGAGGGACAATTATTCTCTATCAGAGGTAGCAAGGGCTATGTTGTATGACCAAGATATGCCATGTTACTTATGGGCAGAGGCATGTAGTACAACAGTATACATATAGAATAGGGTTCCACATAAGGTATTAGGCAAGATTACACCAGAGGAGGCATTCTCAAGGAAGAAGCTAGATGTCAGTCACTTCAGGATATTTGGGATTTTGGCATTTTATCACATTCCAGGGCCTACACATTCCAAGTTAGATCAGATTGCAGAGAGAGAGTACTTTGTGGGGTACAGTGAGACCTCAAAGGCATATCAATTATTTATTCCAGGGACCAGGAGGATTATAGTTAGGCGTGATGTCAAATTCATGGAGGACAAGGCATATAGGAGGTCTAGAGATTTGCTAGCAGATGATCAGAATGAGCAGCCAAAAGAAGCTCCAAGGATTGTTCAACCAAAATAGGGGCAGCGAAGCACCAGTACATTTACTAGTACAAGCACAGGCTTAGGTGTTGAGAGTTCGCAGAGTATGGAGCAACAGATACAACAAATCCAAGAGATGCATCAAGAAGATATGGAGTTTGATATTTCATCCTCTATAGTTGACAGGAGGAACCATGAGGTTTAATAGACACATAGGGATACTCAAGAGTTTGTGGGAGCTCTTAGGATGAGTAGTAGACAGTAGAAACAACCAGCCAGGTATAATGACTATGGCATTGATTATTCAGTTGGTAGATAACAAGCCTTCCAACTATCAGGAGACTATACAGTAACAGGTGTGGCAAGATGTGATGGTTGAGGAATATACCTCAATAGTGCAGAACGATGTGTGGGAGGTTGTACCTAGACCGACAGATAGGGCAGTGGTTGGATCACATTGGATCTATAAGATTAAGCACGGTGCAGATGGTAGCATCAAGAAATACAAGACAAGGTTCATGGCCAAGGGGTTCTCTCAGAAGGAGGGAATAGACTATGAGAAGACATTCACTCCAGTGGCCAGGTATACTTCTATACAAGCCGTAATCTCACTTGCAGCACATATGGGATGGCAAATCCATCAAATGGATGTCAAGACGACATTTCTTAATGGTGAATTGGTAGAGGAGGTATACATAGAACAACCAGAGGGCTTTGTAACACATAGCAGTGAAACCCACGTGTGCAAATTGAAGAGAGCTTTGTATGGACTCAAGCAGGCTCCCAAGGCATGGTATGAGCGCATTGATAGATACTGCATTGAAATCTTGAAGAGGTTTGAGATGCAGGATTGCAGAGCCATGTCTACACCTATGATCATGAATTGGAAGAAGGTAGACTCATCCAAGGAAAAGGATGTAGACCCCACCTTATACAGGAAGTTGATTGGATCTCTCATGTATTTGGTCAACACTAGGCCAAATATATCCTTTGTAGTAAACTCTCTTAGTCAATTTATGGTTGAGCCGAAGAGAGTGGATTAGACAGTGGTAAAGCATGTGTTGCAGTATTTGTGTGGTAAAATTAAGTATGGGATCAGATATGCTCGAGGTGATGGTATCAGATTGATAGGCGATACTGATGCAGATTGGGCAAGTAGTACAGTGGATAGGAAAAGCACTTCAGGGTGCTGCTTTAGTTTGGGATCAGGAGTTGTCTCTTGGTACAGCAGGAAGCAAAACTTTGTGGCTCTAAGTTCTGCAGAAGCAGAATACATATCAGCTAGCATGGCAACATGTGAGGCTATATGGCTTCAGAAGTTGTTGGTAGCCTTGTTTGGTCAAAGGGTTGAGACTATGGTGATACACTGTGACAATCAAAGTTGCATCAGATTATTTGAGAATCCAGTGTTTCATGATAGGTCTAAGCATATAGACATTAGGTATCATTTCATCAATGATTGTGTACAGTGGAGGATTGTTCAACTATAGTATATACCTACAGATCAGCAGGTAGCAGACATTTTGACAAAGGCATTAGGGAAGACGAAATTCATCTTCTTCAGAGATAAGTTGGGTGTTATGCAGAACACCTTCCTCGCTAAGAGGGAGTGTTAATTTTAAAGTAGCTCAGACAGGTGTTCTAGTCTCAGGTGGTGATTACAAGGCTAGAAACACAACTGAAATTTAATTATCTCCATACCTAGAAAATTGATTTCTCTAGAGACTTCTAGACATTAGGGTTTGTTAGAGTCTAATTAATCTTAGCCATTGATTGAGATTAAATCATGGCCATTGGATTTCAATGAGAAAATTATAAAAGAGGATCAATGGGCATTTGGAGAGCACAGATTTGAAAAATATTTAAAGTGATAGCAAATGAATAAATTTGCAATAATAGAAAATAGATTTGTAGTGAGAGCAACGGTGCAGTGATAGCGTTGGAGACAGCAACAGTGGAATTTTTGAAGGAGAAATTGGGAGAAGAATTTTTAGAGGAGAATATTGCCAGAGCTCTGCCAGTAAGAGGCAAGCAGTTTATGTATCTCTTGATTTGTTGAAAATTAATAAAATTCCTCATCTCCAGTACTGGTTTTCCCTTCGAGGTTTTTCCAGGGACAATTTGTCTAAAATATTGTGTTCATTATTTTACATATTTTATTTTTCTATCTCCGTGATTATTTGTGAAGTTGTAGCTGTATTATTTTTCAATATTTGCTCTAAATTAATTTTTGGAGGTCAAATAATCTAAATAAGATAGGAGATTAATCATCAATAGCTACAATAGAATTTTCATAGAATTGTCCATAGAAATACGAGATTTGAATGACAATTTTTATATTTACGTTTACTTTTTAGTAAAGTTGTGCCCCTAACATGTAATTTGGATTTGTTTCAGGAGGAGCCGACATGGCTTTGTGATAGCCCTCACAAGGTGAATTTGATAGCTGTATGAGGCACATTGGGATGGGAACTCCCGTAGAAGATCCAGTCCTTGCAAATCCTCCTGCACTATTTTTTATTGTTTGATTCTGGAATATATTTTAATAATACATTCTCATTTTACACTTGATTGTGCGGTCTGTAAAAGAATTTATAATGCATATATTCAAACTAAGATTACCCTATGCAGTGCCTATGGTTATGGTAGAAATCTAACATTAAATGTAGAGTCCAATTTTTTCAATTTTTAGTATTCAATGCAAATATTACAACACTGTCAACTCTAACTTAAACCCAAAAATTAACAAATTTCAAGATTATTATAAAGTTATTATATTATCAACATTGTTGCTAAAACTAAGCAAACACAACAAATTAAAACACAACTATTTATGAACATTTTGGCAGAAACTTCGCTACTTTGCAGCTCTTGTTATTAGATTTGTTTTATTTTTTTGTTATATAGTACTTATAATTTAATTGATATTATATTATATCAATATTGTAAGTTTGTGATATTGTATTATATATCCACATATACATTTTTGTTGTTTAATTGATTATTTTTGTGTTTGTTGTTTTCTTTTTCTTTTGTAGGGGGCACTCCTCATATATATATATTTGCTTTGGTACATGTATAGACTTAATACTTATATTAATACATATTAGTATAGGTGTGTGTATTTTTAGATTTGTTTTGTTTTATGTGTTGTATATGTATGTACTTATAATAATATAATTGATATTGTATTATATATCATTTGATTTATTTTTGTTGTTATATCTAGGTTTATATGTGTGGGGGCATTTTTTGTCTACGCCTGATTAAAATTTTTGTTCTTATTTCATGGGGTTCTTCTTTTTATAGGTTTGGTTTTACCTAATGCAATAGATAGGGGTCTTATCTTTTTGTTGAAGCCAATCAAAATATATATTGCCCACCCCGGCTACTAGTATATTTGTTGTCTGTCGCTCACTATACTGCCTTTTGGTATGTATCACCCCCTTCCCCCAGAACTCTAGATTCCAAAGATCCACCAGATAAGAAACTCCATTCTACACTGCTGCTGAGTCGTCGGACTCCTCCCCCAATTCTGGTTGTGGATTGCATAAGGGAAATTCTGCCTGAGCTAGGCAGATAGATAGACTCCTTTCACGCTGCTAAGAAAGAGCAGGGAACAAAATTATTAGACCCATATATAGTAGTAGGGTAGCACTCCAGGTACTTAAAGTCCACCCACTACCAACCAACATACATCATCTGGCTAGGTCTTGCCGGTATCAACAACTGGATCGATCCCATGGAAACGGGAACATCAACTCACTATGGCTCTTGGTCCAAATAATGTCTACCCCTATTCATCCATATCCATACACGGTTGGACGCATCAAGATGGGAACACAGTCCTAGACTGAAGTGAATAGATCAGATCGAGAGGTCATTCTGTCCCTTGTCCCCAATGGGAAGAAGATGGGTAATCTGTTTACAATGTTACTCTGATCTGACCGAGCTGGCAAGCAATCCCAATCCGCTTTCGGCAAAGGAAGGAGATAGCACTTTGTTTGCTTCTCCACCAAGCACGGGAGTCTGGGGATCACTGTAGGTTGGTGGCCACTCGAGGAAACTCTGATTCGATCCGCTGGCTGGGAGGCACCTACCTCATCCCAATCGCAAGGAGAGGTTCACCATGATCTTTCTAGGTAAGGAACGGAGACAGTGCCTGGGTGAGGCATTCATGCGCTCAACCTCTCCGTTGTGAGATTGAGGCCTATCTACAATATGAGAGATCGAGGGCTTCCTCGACTTCCTAAAGTCAATCAAGTTCCCCGACCGACTGAGTACCCCTAGAACCCTCTCCCTATCGCCCTATCTATAGCTATTATAGAGAGGTGGGGGGTGCCCCCTACTATGGATAGGGTTGATAGTTGCTCTCACTGACCCCCCTACTATGGATAGGATGCCTCCACCTCTGCCTCTAAAGAAGTAGGGTAGGGGTAGGGGGTGGGGGGTCGAGTGATGAGAATTGGATTGTTCCGTCGAGAATTGGCTCCATACGCCCAACTGTTCGTGCCTTCCTATCTCCATACTTTTGCAGCTCTTCATCTTACCGGATTTGCAAAAGACTCATGTGATAGACTCTCATCATTAGAGAAGTTGATCCAGAATCCATATTCCACTTCGTTTCACATCCTATGTAGAGTAGATCGTTCAGCACTTGCGGCACGAACCAATTTTTTACCCATCGACCCTAGTACCATAGGCGACCTAATGGCCGTCCCCTAGTTACTAGACCAACCTGCTATGATAATTCCATAAACACCTATGTCCAGATCTGATGATACCATACCATAATCAAAAGGTACAATGGCTCGAGCAACTGAACTTGGTATAGATGTCACCACTGGAGCCAGTCTAGAGAGAGATAAATTGGCACTACTTGGTGGAATAGGTTCTTCTATAGCTAATTTTAAACCATCTGCTAGAGTTTTTAAGAATCTGAATGATCCAACTACATTGGGACCCTTTTGACGTTGCACGAAAGCAATTACTTTACGTTTGGCTGACACTGAGAAGGCTACTCCTAGTGGAAGTGGTATGATCATTCCAGGTATTTCTGCTAGAATAGCAATGTACGTTTCTGATTTCCTAATCACTAAGGGGTGATCATGCATGAAACGATGTCGACCCAAAGAATGGGACCTATTCTTGAGGGGAAAGGTGATTTCTAAAAGTCAACCCGCCCCCCACCGCTATAGATGCAGGTGGGCTATAGCGGGCTTAGCCAAATTATTTCGGCTCTTCGAGGTCGGGCCGACCACTATGGATAGGGCATCGATCCCTCTCCTTCCTCCCACCCACGTTAAGAGAGAGGTTGGTGATTTGAGTGCCCCCATGGATCCAAAAGTTGGCCCCATGCTTTTGAACCAGCATGGGGAAAGCCCCAACTAAACTATAATTGGGTGGGTGGGAGGAGGAGAGGTATAAGGCTTAATCGACCCCTACAAGCACTATATATGATTGTTTTAGAATCAAATGAGGCTTTAGTTATGAAAGATGTGGGTGCTCTAGCTGATCCAACTCCTTCACAGGTGAAGGAGGCTTTGGATGTAGGTGTTACATTGTAAAATGTCCCCCTAGGACTTTTACCTCCTAAGTTTAGTTCCCAGGTCCTTTAGATTTAATCATGCATGTTCATTTTAACTCCCGATGCAAAATCCCTGGAAACCCATGTCAAATGGGGCTAAGGGGACATTGTTGAACTTGATTTTGCTTGAAAATGGGGCCTAGGGCTTGGGCACTCATGGCCTAGCCCTGCCTTATTTGGTTGGGACCTAAATTTTAAATGTCAGTTATGTGATCGTTAAAAGGTTTCGTTGCCAACATCGTAAGTTTGAATTATGAAATCTGTAGCGAGAATGCATATATAAGCATGTTTAGGGTTTCATTTGCAAACTAGAAGCTGATTATGAACTTTTAGTGAACTTATGATTTTAGAGAATTCAAATCATTCATTGTTGCAGAGCATACTTGTCTTGTTATTGTGTTTGTTATGCAGATTTGGCTTCATCTTCTCATGTGTTGAAGGATTTTCATCTACATGCGAGCTACACCTCCGAGGTTATATCTATTTGTGTTAAATCAATCATTTATCAAAAATTTTTTTCATCTATCTCGTAGGGATACACAATCTTTATGCCATTCTGGGGCTTGACTGAGGCAAGCTCCTAAACACCACAACCCCCAACCCCATTCCTTATGATTGCAGCTAACAAGTGTCATATTTTTTAGAGTGGAGTTGTAAGAGGCTGTGACAGAGTGTGGAGATTCTGTATCAGAAGGAAAAAGCAATGCCTGGGCTTAGGCACTTGCCCTGAAGCCCTCCAGATTTGCAAACCTAAAAACCTCTACGACAGTGGTGAAGAGTAGCGAACATTTTCTAGAAATCCTTGAAGAAGTCGCCACCTTGGGCTTGGGCACCTACTCTTTAGACCCTGACTTTTCCAAATCTTGAATATCAAAACCTAATATGTATCTACTCTGAATATTACATCTCCATGTGCGAGCATTTGTTGGGATTCATCCGTTTATTTATGATTTTACATAATTAGGGTTTTAAGCATAATCAAGCATTAAATTAATATATTAATCAACAATTTCTTAATTTCCCTATCATTACAAGTGACAACCAACCTGTAGGTGAATCCTCTTGCAAAATTTGTGATTCAACTTAGTTAAATGTCCTTGAATGTTAGTGGTGAAAGGAGGATATAATCAAACAATCAATCAATCCCATCTTCCCTCTTTTCTTAGTAAACATTTTGGTGAACCTGTGTTTTCTGAGCATTGCATCTTGTTCACTATTATACATTAGACTTGCATTCATACATATTGTTTTACATCATTTTACATCTATAGATCTTGAAAATTTTTGAAAAAAAATTCATTCTAAGGCTCGCATTAGGTCATAATTTGCATTAATTTCATTACATTTCATCAAATCTCTAATTTTTACATCAAATATGATATAAATTACATAAATTCATAATACTACAATCTTTGCATTGCATTTTCATGTTAAAATTGCCAGGGTTTGATTGAAATTTTGTATTTTTCTCATAACCTAGTGATTTCAAAAACTAGGGTTTGTACCTAAAATCTTGTTTCGAATTTTACTACTCATATTAGGCACTCATTCAAATCTAATTTTGTTTGTAGTGTTGCATTCTTGTGTGTTTTTGCATTCATATCTCAAAAATTTGCACTTACATTTAGCTAATTTCAACAAAAACTAGCATTTTCACTCAATCATCCTTAAAATTACACTTGCATTGAGCATTGTAGGACTTTAAAATCATTTTCAGATCTGAGCTGAGTTTTTTTGCATAAGCCTCCTCTTAATAATAGTGTAGGAAATTGTTCTTCTACCTTATCTTCCTTATAGGATTTATGGGTCTAATAAATTCAATTTCCCATTTGTGAAAAGGTGTTTGTACTAATATAGGAAATGGTGGCATATCATCTAATGTGGTGGGACTTCCTATTCTCTAAGACACATCACCCATCCTCACATATTAACTTGTCATCCTTGAACAATGTGGGCCACCATAATCCTGCCAACATCACTTTATTGTTGTTCGCTCATTGAAGTTATGCCCTTCTAATATCCCCTCATGGGCATATCTTAAGATGTTTTCCCATTCATGTTGAAGCACTACTCTCCTTATAATATCACCTCTTCCTATAATATGTAATTCTCCTTCAATTAAGATGTATGATAGTGACCACTGCAATAGTTTATTCCTTTCATTTTTGGAGATGATCTCTAGGAATTGGCCTATGGATAGTAACTGTGCTACTTCAGTGAGCTCCTCTAGTACTACATTTACTCTAAATAAATTTAAGCTACTCAATTCATCATCAAACTCCTAAAAGAGTAACACCATCTACAAATTTTACCTGTATCACTAGCGTATTCATCAAGTATTTTAATTGCTTGTGGTTGGTAAAGAAATTTTTTAGTGCATAAACCTTTGTTAGAGCCTTTGTTGTTGCATAATTCATTAAGAAACACTAGAGTTGGAGCCTTTGTTATCTAATTTTTAAGTGTATCAAATTCCTCCTAGAGTTGTTCTATCCATTGAAATGTTTTATAGTTTTCTGACTATTCAAGAGGTGGTAGATTCAAAATTATTTCTACCTTCAATGGGTCTACCATCAAGCCTTGCCTACATATAATGTGACCATGAAATGTTCCAAATGGTATCACAAATAAACATTTCTTAAGATTGGATGAGATTTAAAAGCTTTTGTATCTTTCTAGCATCGTGTGGAGTACTTGTACGTGATCTTTAATCAGTCTGTACTAAATACTACAAGTGCATTTCAAGCCAAATGGCATCACCTTGTACATAAAAGACCTCCATTTGGTTACAAATGTTGTTTTAGGTCGATCTTCTTCTTGAAGCCATTGGTGAACGATTAGAGCTCCCTACTAGCTATAAAACTAAGACTTCCTCTATGAACAAACTAGGGAAGGGATCATGGATGCAAGCCTTATTTAAATCCCTAAAGTCAATGCAAATCCTCATCTCGCTTTTTTCTTATATTGCACAACCATAGGGCCAATCCATTAGCATCTCCTATCGACTTGATTATATCAGTTGCCAAAATATCATCCAAGTTTGCTTTGACTCTTGTCTTCATGTTAGGGTTTAATATATATGTTCTTTTCCTCTTTGGTTTTGTACCTTCTTTTAATTGAATTTTCATCATTCTAGATCCCTCCTTAATGCCTCTACGATTAATAAATGTGTGGGGAAATATTTCTTCATATTTCTATCAATATTTCCAAAATTTGCATGACTTGTCTCTCTTCAATTGCTACCTTGAGTATTTTCACATACTGAAGGAAAAACAAGATTGCATTCACAGAGGCTTGAAGGATAGAAAAGGTACTTAAGGTTAAACTTTCTCTTGATGCCAAGGTTGATGATTCTATTTATTATGAGGATGTTTGATGCGGAAGATTTAGTCGAAATCTCTCCTCTTGCTAAGTTCGATAAATGTAATAAGTGCAAATGTGATCATGGGGATTCAATAGGCCCTGTGTAATTTTCCCTACCACCTTGTTGTTTTCAATATTGGATGATGCTCTTGTGATTTCTATGATGGTAGGGTCATCATCCAATGGTGGAAAATCCACCAGTAGTGTGATATGTTGTCCAAGGGATCTCTTGAGGTGAGACACGTGGGCAAAATTATGAATCCTAATGTATTCCGGTAATTCCAGTTCTCAGATGCAACTTCACCAACTCTCCTCAAGACCTTGTAAGGGAAATCAAAGCATTGTTTGAGATTTTAAATTCCACTAATTTTGATGGGGGTTTTCCTATAAGGTTTACAATCTTAGAGGAAGGTCATATCTCCCACTTTAAATGACCTCTGTATGTGGTTTTGATTTATATATATTTTTTGTTGATTCTGAGATTGTTGGAGGTGTTCTTTGAGTGATCTCAATATGTCATAATTATACTTCACTAAGTCACTATCTATTGACACCGGGATATCTATGAATATTGAATAAGTAAAGGTTAATGCATCATAACCATAAAATACAATGGATAGAGACATAGCGATGGACATGTGGTGGGTAGTGTTGTATCATAGTTTCTCAAGTAGCCTTCAACCTAATTATTCACTATTTCTACTTGTCCATCTTTTTGTGGATGTTGGCTTGTGGAAAGAATGAGTTTTATCTGGGCCAAATAAAATAATTCTTACAAAAAGGATCTAAACAATCTACTATCTTTATCACTAATGATATTTTTATGTAATCATTTGGCCTAAACACTTCTCTGAATAAGAAATCTACCACCTAATGTGCTTTGAAATATGAAGGAATGAAAAAGAAGTGTGGATACATAGTTAGCCCCTCCATAAAGTGATTGAGAACATCCTTCTTTAGGCCCTTCCATGAAAACCTTTCCCTAATTTTCCTATAGGTCTTGTATAATCTTATGTGATTTTCTAACGATGCATCATGAAAAACCCTTAAAATCTTCTCCTTCATTCAGGATTCAAGAACTAGGAAGATTCTATTTGTATAGAGAATGAGATCATATGCTACTACAAATAAATCTTGTCTCACATCCCCATCTAAGAGATCAGTAGAAAATGTATTTTTAACTTATTCTGCCATAATAGAGATCTTCCAATTAGTAGAACTAGTAGTAGAAATAGAGTAGGCTCCTAGAAAGAGCATGAGCAAAGTTATGTTCTTTTTTTCCTTTCATGTACAATGTGGTTGAGGAAAGGGCCATGCTATGGGGTCTCAGGACAACTTTGAAATAGAATTGGAAGCATCTCAGAGTGGAGAGAGATTATGAGATCATTATTAATTATACGAAGAAGCAAAGTTACATCTCATGTATGTTGTATACTCTTCTTTTAGAGGCTAAGGAACTAGTGAAAAGATTTTAAGATATCTCTTTTGATCATATTAGAAGAGAAGAAAGGGGAACTCAATAGTAGATTTGGTAGCCAATCAAGGAGTAAATTAGAGAATAACCCATGGTAAGACCCATAAGACCTAGAAGGAAAAGTTTCCAAATAAGACCCTTGGACTTGTTAAGGAGTAAAAAGTGTCCACATGTCTTTTTACCTCCTTGTTTGGCTCCTAGGTCCCTTAATTGCATTATATCTTCAAAACATTTCTCCCGATGCAGAATTGCCCGACACCAAGACGGAATTTGAATGTGGGCCACTTGATTTAGCTTATCCTAGACATAAATAGGACTAAAGGACCTGGGTGGTACTGCCCAAGTCCCTCCCTTTAGGTTGGATCAAATTCAAATTTACTGGTGTGAGCCTTGGGCGTAATTTAATAAAAACCACTTGAAATAACATAAAATAAAATATTAAAATTAAATATATATATATATATATATATATATATATATATATTATACATTTAATTCTCCTCAATTTTTTTCCAGCTTCTTATGTTAAATTGAAGACCAAATTCCTTGTATTAAACTCAATAAACTAACATTGGGGGTGATTTTGTTGAAAAATTATTGCTCAAACCAAGAGCTGATGTTAAAGAGTTACGCCTAGTATGTAATATAAGGAACCTTAAAGTCAATAATATCATACAGATGAACACTCATTTTCATTTTTTATTTATGCCTGCAAAAATATCATACATGACGTCCCTCCATTGATGCATTAAATACTGCTCCTTCAATGCGCTGCTCTTTATTTTCTTGACTTTTGTATTCATTTTTTTATCCCTTTTTTTTGCACTCTTATTATTTTTTATTGCTTCTTGTAGAGTAATGATCTTCTTGATATTTTTGTCCAAGAAAAATAAGGGGCTGAGCACCACCAAGGGTTTTCAATGTTTAGTTAGACTTCCCTTTTGCTCAAAAGGAATGGGGAAGGTCTACATGTAAGCTTCTATTAGGTATTTAGGTTTGAGTACTTACTTTATAAAACTCAACATTTTGGTTCACTAAGACTGGGATTAGTATAAAGCTAAGAGCTTGGCTTCAATTTAAACTTATTGGTAAATTTCAAGAGGAATGATTGGTGATAAAGATGATCATAAAGAATCTTAAAGGGTCAACCTATATCTAAGCAACCTTAGACTCCTTAGATAAAAATCAAAAAGAGCATGTCACTCACTAATGCATAAGAGGTAAGCATCATTTTTTACATCTTCCTTAACTGCATGTGGACTTATATAATTTGGTCTAAACATCACTTGGAAGTATTTGCAAGGACACACAAAGACTTGGTATAAAAATGTCTTTGAACTCAGTGAGAAGTTTTGTGCACTCATATATTTCATTGTTTGATAATTTGCCCCTAGCCTTGTCATTTTTTGTTCTTGTAAAGTTTCATCAGTTTTGAAATTTTGTGGGGCAATTTGAATTGATGATGACATTTAATCATCTTCTATTCACATTTTCCATATGTGGGGTTGGTCATATTGCCACACAATTCTCTTCACCTGCATGTGGACTTTACTACTCCATGGATTTCATATTTCTCCAACCATATGTATGCCTTGGCTATGGCGACCACCAAGGGTTGCACATCGGCACCCCACCTAGTAGGCACCAAGTTGAAGTAAACAAAGTGAGGCAAAGTTGTGGAAGTTTGGATGCTTAATAATCGTCTACCAATGCATCAAGAGATTTGTCCATGTCACCAATATTATATTTTTTATCTTTATTTCCATTTCTTAACACAAACTAACTTCGTGTTGTCATAAATATATACCTTTCAAACAAGAGCAAGCATGCCTTTATGATATAATTCCAATAATTTTTTATTCTAATGTGTAGGAACAAAAAAAAAACAAGAAAAAAACTCATTGGAGGCTCATTTGGCAGAAGCAAAGGAAATTGGGGATCACATTCCAAATAAAATTTAAGTTGTTACAAAACATGTTTTCAATTGATTATAAACAAATATGTAAAACAAGCATTTCATATGCATTTCAAAACTATATTTCAAAATTTTAAATTAAATAGCACTTTGGGACATTTGTTTCTTACAATTATTAAAATAATATAACAAATAAAAGTAATACTATAAAAATAATATTCTATACACCAAAAAAAAATAAAAAATTAATGCACGTATTTTAAATATTACTTTATAAAATAAAAATAATGTATCTTCTATGCACAAATTGAATTATACTATGTAACATTGTAATTGCATTGAATATTCTATTGGCCTAACCCTTGCACCTTCAATTGGTTGAGTCAAACAATTTTCTTATGACAATTATCCATTCAAAGGTGCCCTTAAAATACTATGACATATCTTAGTATAAGTAAAATTATATATAAACCAAATATAAAATTTGACAGTTTGTCCAAAATCTCTCCTTTCATGTGATACATGTTTTTAAAATGTTGATTGTAATTTATAGAAAAAATGCCTTAATAGAACCATACGACCATCAAATTTAAGCCTTGGGCCTAACAATTGCACCTCCTTTGGTTGCAAGTGCTAGTAATACTATTATTGATATATGGTTAGGACTAAGAAGTAGGATTTCATGTACTCTGTCATTTCTTTTTTAAGGGATTACTCCAACTGTGGTGAGTTTCTATTTTAATATTGGAAAAAATCTAATTTGAGAGTGCTTCTGGATTCAACTATGTATGTTTTTGTTTCAACGTTTTGAATCATACTCAATGATCCGTCATCAGGAAGAGGAGAGTTGAAGATTAGATGGTAGAATTGAGCTTTATAAAGTAGTTAGAGTAAGAAATGAATGAAAAATGAAGGGCATGAGGTGAGGAGAGAAAAATAAAAATAAAACAAAAAACAAGAGAGGAGAAAGATATGAGAAAATTAGTGATAAAAACAGGGCATTGGAGCAACCATACAAACACACAAACCAACAAAAGCTAAAATTTTAAAATTACTAATACTAATACAAGTACAAATATATAAATACATACAGAAGCACATGTAAATGCATATAAGAAAATATTTAATTTAAACCTATAAATACATATATCCCCACACCCCAAGTATAATATACTATATTAAAAAGACAAATAAATGGAAAAACAACTAAATAAAACAAACCTTTAGTAGGCATGAGTTTTCCACAATCCATGAATTAAGTATAGAGAGTGCTTCTGGATTAAACTGTGTATGCTTTTGCAAAACAAACCTTTGTAAAACAATTAAAGTCAAGACCTAAATATACATAAAATAATAAGGGATGAGGAAAAAAGGCGCAAACACATTTATATACATGAACAACCAAATGTATAAAATTTGCAAACAAGTGAAAGAAGCAAACAAGAAAACAAAAAGATAAGACCCCTATCTACTACATTAGGCAAAACCAAACCTATAAAAAGGAGAACGCCACGACTAAGAATGAAAATTTTAATCCGGCATAAACAAAAAATGCCCACACACATATTAACCTAGACATAACAACAAAAATAAATCAGATGATATATAATACAAATAGAAAAATAAACAAATACACAACAAAAATGTATGTAGATATATGATACAATATTAATTATATTATATGTATAAATATATTGTATAGAAAACCAAAACAAATAAAAATATACAAGTGTAGGTATATATATATAAATTTATGTATGAAGTGTATACAAATACCTATACCTATATATAAATGTAAGTAACGGTGTGTATATAGATATGTGTGGAGGTTAGGGTTAGGTTTTGTGGGTGATGAGCGAGTGAAGAAGAGGAAGGAGTTGAGGGTGGCAAAGGGAAGGTTAGGGTTAGGTTTTGATGGCAGAGGGAAAAGCTATCGTTGCAAGCTTGACGTTATACCTATTGCAGGGCCAAACATTTTTACAAGCAGCGGAGTGCGGTGGATATGTCAGTGTTTCGAAAGTGTTACGCCATCATCTGTAACAAACAGAATGGCCGCGAATGTCGTAGCAGAAATGGAGGCTGCAGATCGATGGCGTTACGCTTTTGAAACAGGACATATCCACGGCCCCACGCTGCTCCTATTCCTTCTTTGCCCTTTAATGAGAGCAATGCCTTCAACAAATGACCTTCACGCTCATGCGGTGGAATATGTCTCAATCTCAAATTGATGCGTCCAACACTTCAATCTTGTTAAATCAGGTTTTGTTTTGTCAGAAAATTTGCTTAAATTTCTATATTTTAAGACTAGCTGAAAATGTGGTCACTTGCACTAAATTTTCTGACCCTCCATGGAAGGTATGTTGGAGAGGTGGGTTCTTTGCCTTTTTTCGTTTTTGTATATGCATCACACACCCACATTACAACAATGTTCCTATCTAGTATGTTTTACTGTGACTGAATCAGATTTTCAGTTGTTAATATTGATAGCCAACTTGGATGAACCTCTGGAGATCCCTGTGTTGTATGATTGGGTTATGTTGTTGGTCTCTATCACAGGTGATATTTGGATCATGAAAGGTGAAGGTATTCAATTTAGACTCCAATGCATGCAACATGTATTAACACAGTGCTTGTTTTGTATGTAGTCTAGGACTGCAGGAATTTTGGTGGACTTCTTAGAGCCATTTTCTGTATATGACAATGTCAGATGGGTGTTATTATCACCCACATTTTATAAATAGCCAATTACGTAATTGTAACTGTTAAAGTTTTAATCATCTAGCACATTCCTACAAAGGTTCAAAAATTTATCCTGGCAAATATTGGTATCATATCATACATTGTAGTTCTGTCTACTGTTTGCTTTGCAGCTGTGTTTGTGTTTTCTTTTGTTTGTTTTCTGAGACAATGGTTGACACAGTTAGTGGGTTTGTGTTTGAGCCCTAAGTTGGTTGGATCCCTTGCTGGAGAATTTAGCCCCAACCTTTGGACTTGGGTGTCATTATAAGCACGCGTTAGCATTTGAGCCCTAAGCCTACATATTCAAAATATTAAGTAGATGGCATACCACTCTACGTTCAATCCAGTTCATAAAGAATCTCAACCTACAACTTCAATATGGGTTCTGGCCACGGGAAAGTTTAGGGGCTCTTCATCCCTAAATAGGGATTGTTTTGGTAATCTTTGTCCCAAATCAATAGTCCAATCAGTAAACATTATGTATAAACTTCCTCTAGATTTAAAATTTTAGTAAAAGTTCTTAGCCAATTTGTTGCAAGTTTGCATGGATTCATTGGAATTTTTTAATCATTGTTATCTTATCTATGTAATATATGTTTTGATGATTTTCCAACTAATGAAAATTATGTCTAATATGGGATTTTATATAATCCTCTTTGGATTTAATCTAATTGTAAATTGTATTCAATATTTAGGAACCAGTTACCTTTACAATTGTTTACAATTGTTTCCTTTTGACATTGCTGGTGATTCATCTCACTTGAGTTGCCTTTGTTGACTAGCATAACATTTTTTTGTGTGTGTATTTTGATATAGAAATTTTTGTGGGTATGATAGGTTAGGTTGGAACAAAAGAATGTATGGTGCTAAGCATTTTATCTATTTGCAAGAACTAAAGTGTCTTATCTGAAAATATTCAACATTGTGGTTTGTGCATTTGGATGGATAATCTAGATACTATCTTAGACCTATGTAAATATAGGTCTAAAATGGTAGAAAGGAGAGAAAAAGTCTCCTCGTGAGATTTTGAAGCAATAAAATGTAAAAACTAAGTTCTATGACAACATCAAGACAATGGTTGCTTCATTTCACTTCACTTCACAGGCTCTTTCATTCCTCGTCTATCCAAATTGCCAAGGCTGACATATTTCTTTAGTTTTGGTGAAGTAAGATTTCTTTATGCTTTTGGATTGGATTTTGAAGAGTTAGTATCTATCACTACTTTATTAGATCAACTTGGTGACACGAGGTACACATGTTGACCTTTTGATCTTGTGCATGTTGTAGCATAGAAAATACCCTATAATTTACAAGTGTATCTTTTTATTGAACCTTTTCTTGTTTGTAATTTGTAAGATTTTCATTTGGTGAATAAAATGAAAGCCAATGATACCATTCATTATTTCTCATATTTTTAGACTTCAAATCATAAATTATTAGTAGAAACCCAAATTCATGGAAATGCAATCAAGACTTCAATGAAACCATAGCCAACCCCCACTCAATCACACCCTCCTAGGCCTCTAGAAACCATTTCCCCAAATGACACAAACACTTGACACCATTAAAACACAATGGTCACACATCACATTCACTTTCCAATGCACATCATAAACCAAGATCTCACAAATGCAACATATGGTCTGATGCACTAATAATGGGTCTTAAAGAATGCAACATTAATTCCAATCATGGTCAATCATCCAAAAAACATAAAGTGAATCTATCTCAACAATGCAGAACAATATTATTCTAACTACTAGTAGCAATTACTAATATGATCAAATGATATAAGTGTCCATGAGTATCAATATTTTAACTAATAATTCTCAAGACTTATTTTAATTTCATTTAATTAAAATAATTGCGAACAACATGCAAATGAATACAAATTAAACACAACAATTATTTACACTATTTACACTTATGTAGATTTCATTTATAATCTAAACAATTTTATAAATACTATTAAATATAACTATATAAGCAAGGCTAAAAGCCTATAATATTAGAATGCTATAAATATCTTACACTAGTTAGAATCACAAGATACAAAACCCGAAGCTACAATGAAAGAACCTTGTTCTAAGTTTAGTTTGAGAGGAAAGAAATATAGAAAAACAAAACATTCCTATAGATCTAATATCTTCATCAAATCTACCACACTTTTAACCACATGAATATGATAGGATCAGCACAAATTGAATTTGTTGAGAAGGCTTTAGAAGCTACCAACAATGCAAAATGTGAAAGCATAGACAGGGCACATAGAATGATTGGTAGAATGCCTCAAAGAGAGTCATGTGATGGAAACAATGATCATAGGATATGCACAAAGTGAATTTGTTGAAAAATCTCAAAAGAACCTAGTTTGAAAATATAGAGTTATTGGTTGCGCAACTAATTGTTTTAACAGAGACGAAATGGGTGAGAGGTAGACAGTCACAAAATATTCATATCTCAAAAATGACAAACTGGGTATGACTAATTTTCGGATATGATTTAGATATTCAGGTCATGCACCATATATAAAACAATTAGAAAAACTCAGTTCTTAAAATAAAGTTATGGCTAATGCAACAAATTGCTAAAACAGGGACGAAATGGGTGAGAGGTAGACAGTCACAAAATATTCATATCTCAAAAATGAGAAACTGGGTATCACTAATTTTTTGATACGATTTAGGTATTCAAGTTGTACACCATATTTAGAACAATTAGAGAAATCCAGTTTGTAAAAATAAAGTCATGGCTAACACAGTAGACTACTAAAACAGAGACGAAATGGGTGAGAGGTAGATAGTCAAAAAATATTCATATCTCAAAAATGAAAAACCGGGTATGGCTGATCTTTGGATATGATTTAGATATCCAGGTCGTACACCATATATCAAAAAATTAAAGAAACCCAGTTTGCAAAAATAAGGTTAGGGCTAACGCAATAGACCGGGTTCAGAAAATGTAGAAGAAAATTCACAGAATATTTCACTAAATCTAATGCAACAATAAATCAGTTTCATATCTCAATCCATACTTGGAATATTGCTTCAATCACATCTTCACAAATTTCCTAGCTTGCATCCATTTTTCCCCAAGTCAGTTCTTCTAGAAACTATGGTTTATGGTGCCAAAAGAAAAATGAAAACTCCCTGAGAGAGAGAGAGATCCCCAAAACATAAAACATATCCTCCATTTGAAATGCACGCTCCTCCTCAAATTATGTCTTGAGATTTCAAAAATAAAGTTGAGCATGCATAACCACCCCCATAATTTCTTCTAGAAGATTCTTTTTTTTTTACTTTCTTACAATTTGCTATTTTTAACCAAACAATAATATTATTGTTTGTTGTAATGGGACCTTATGTCATCTCTGTTCAACAGTTTCCATTGGGATTAAGGCACGCTTAGACCTGTCAATTCAAGTGGAGTTGATGCCTCATACCTGCAACCTACAGCAACCAAAAAATGGTTGAACATATAGATGTATATATAATCATACAATCAAACACACCGTGAAAGGAAATCGTAGCATAGCAGGGTACTCACGCATGAGTAATGTGACACTGTTCCTCTCACAAACACACGTCAAACAAGTAACCACATCATGCATAATAATTAGTATCTGATTGACTAGATAAGAAACATCATCAGATAATCATGTGATGCATATAATAAGATTGATCAACATAATCAATTAAGTCCATAAAGTTGTCATACCATATTCATAACTTAAGTAAATATCAGTGTTGCAACAAAGATTATCAATAAAACATACTAACTGTCATATGAAACAACATGAGGATAATCAGGAATGTCACCAACATGAATGTAGTATCTACCAACATCATATAACATACAACATCAACTGTCTAACATACCCTAAATATTCCTATTATTTTACCTTCACTTTCATGCTCCTTAGCCAGACCACCTGCACATCCAAGGTGAGAATGGAGGGGCACTACACCCACCTTAAAGTGATCGCTCCTACTTTCCGGTAGTAATCACATTTAAGGTAAGGTTGAAAACACATGAGGGAACAAGAGCTTTCGCAAAGCCCATGCCCCAAAGTGAGACATGCTTACAATTGCCGAATTATTCCCAACAATCACAATAGAAACACATCAATATCATTTGTTAAGAACCATTAATCAACAATATGCATGTATACAAATGATCACAGAGATCAAAACAAACTTCGGTTAGAGAATCTAAGCTAAAATAACAACCAAATCAATATAGAAATAAGGCAACATGTCTTTCAAACAAACTAAGGCTATACTTACAAATTCGGAACCGAGTATAGCCGTGAGGTTATACTTTAGTTATCTCATAACCGAGTGTAACTACAAGGTGAGACAAAAGCATTCCAAAGTGCATAGCAACATATTTAGAGTATTGCAAAGGTTTGTTACAACAATTTCACAACACAATACATGATCACATCATGACACAAAGTGATTCTACTAGTCAAACGTCAATAAAAAGTTATCCCTCTCTTCATATATGGACTAGGTCCATTTTCTTGTTTTCTTGTTTTAGGGATGCACGATCCTTATCAGAAGTGTATATTTGTTGTCATCATCTGTTGACTAATAGAGCCACAAATACAACAGAAGAATGAAATCATGAAAAATGAGAGAGGAGACAAAAGTGACATAGGACCACAACGTGGAAGGATGCCCCCAAATCACCCTCCACAACATTATGCCCCTAAGGCACCACAAACAACAATTGCAACAAGAGAAGTGTACAAGAATAGAGAAACAAATAGAAGGAATGTCACAGCGTATGCGGTCCCCTTGTATCCTTCACCTTACAAGAGTATCAAGGGTCATCCAAGGAGACCTAAACAAACATTTAACACCACACATGAGAACACAACACAACAACATATATATACCTAAGAGGAGGCCAAAATTGCGAGCATCGTGGAGAGTTGCTCCATCAAATGTGGTGGAATGGGTGAGAAATTCATACCTGCAGTCGCGTGGTGCTTGATTCACAAGATTTTGTATGTTTGAAATCTTTGGATGCCTGTGGGGAGGTGAATCATTACCTTTTTCGATAGACTTTGATGACTCGTGCATTGTTCTTTTTCTTTCTTTGTTTAAGCATTCTCCTACATGGACAACTTTTTCAGGGTTATCCTTCTCCATCAAGACATCAACAATCTTTTTATTAAGTAAAGTACTGCGGTCGAGGAGATTAGAGGAGGATGATGATTTCGTGGGATCTTTGTTAGATGCCAAGGTATCATTTGATGAATAAGTGTTTCTCTCAAAATATGCTTCTACATTTAAACAACAGGAAAAACCATGATTGTAATGATAACGGGGCCAATTGTCATAAGCTCCCATGAATTCGGCTAATGTTTCATATGTTGAAAAAGTATCTAATGGGACATTTCCTAGTGGACAGTCTATGTCTATCATCTCAGGATATATTGAATTGATTGTTGGACTTGTTGATATTGTGTTAACATTAAGAGTAGGATGATGGTAAGCTTTGGTAGGCTTCAAAGGATAGTATCCAATACTAGCTGAAGAGCTATGTGTAACAACTTCTAAGGGTACTTTGATTCCTTGTTGTTTTATGCCACAACCATTACCGACGTAGTTACAATTTTTGTAAAGGATTTGAAATCCATGACCATAGAGAGACACCATCTCTTTATATGAAGGCGAGGCCTCATATGTCTCATATTTTGTAGTGTAAATAAGAGTATTGTCTTTATTTGTTACTAAAGAGACTTTAGGTTCCTTAGTATTTCCAAAGATTTTTTGGATGAGATCGAGGCAACTTTTGATGTTTCAGGGTTAGCAAGTTTATATTACCCCATAAAGCCATGAGTAAAATCTAATGAACCCCAATCGTCACCAAGAAGTGCATTCGATGGTGATTTAGAATCTTGCACAACATTATCTATGGCAAGATGTATTTATGAATCAACTTTTAAGTTATCGAGAGGTTTCTAAATGATAGCCTATTTTTGCACCTCAGCTTGTAAACAACTTTCCAGATTCGGGTCCACTTCAATGGTTTGAAGTTTATTTGCACAAATAAACTTTATTGATCAATGAATGGTAGACGAAACTACCCCCATGGCATGAATCCATAGTCTACCAAGAATGATATTATATGAAAGCGCACTCGGCATGACATGGATAAGGGTAGATAATGTCATAGATCTAGCCTTTACGATTAAAGTTATGGTAGCCAGTGATTGTCTACCAATGTTATCAAAGCCACGAATGTTAAGTTTATCCGATTTTATTAAAGATGTGTGAATCTTGATTTTATGTAGCAAATCAATGCCACAAACATTGAGACCTGATCCATTGTCAATCATAGTTCACTTTATCAACTTTTTATTTATTATGACAAGATTACAAGAGGGTCATATTGGTTTTGAACTTCAATTGATGGTAATTCGTGTTGTTGAAACAAAATATCTATTTTTGTTGCATGCATATAGTCTAACAGAGTTGCTACATCATTTGGCTTAACAACAGGTGGTACAATCACCTTTTGTAAAGCTTCTTGGAGCATTATGTGGTATGAAAGAGATGTTTGTATGAGTTCCCATAGAGAGATCTTAGCAGGAGTAGCACAAAGCTGCTTAACAAGGTCATAATTTCAACCAACATTATGAGTAAGACAAGGTGGTTGAGGAAGCATAGGTTGAGAAGTTGGTAAAGTGATCGAAATGTTTGACTGTTATTTACTTTGTTTATTATTTCATGTGTTGTATGTGTGAGCAACCACATTGTAGTTGGGTTGTTGTGACACATTTTGATACACTTTGATTTTGACTTGTTATATGCTTAGCGTAGTTATAAATGTAATGAAGAGGTCGAGAAGAATTCAGAAGATCTCTTATAGTGAGCACCGGTTTCATTTTTTCTTGAGGCACATGCGAGAATGCAGGTGGACAACTATTTTCGGTTTCACAGGGTGTTCTTGAGATCTTGGAACATAAATTGTGTTTACTAATCTTTGAAGGAACGATGGTTTTGGAGTCACAGTGGAATGTTCCATAGAGATAAATTCATAAATGGCTTCATCTAGCATATCAGAATCATCACCACTAAATGACTCATCATATGCATGAAAGTTTTGTAAAAAGAGATCAAACATTGTGACATATTCTACTTTATCCAAGGCTTGAAATTCACAATGTCCAATTGTAAAAAGTATGAATTTTGGAATCAAGGATGTGAAATGATGCAAGATTACTATGAAAAATCAAATTTCATGAATGTTTGATGCAACTAATGCATAAGAATTTTTAAAACCCTAATGCAAAATTTTACCAAAATGCAAGCTTTTTGAAGGCCTAAATATGCACCTTTTTCAAAATTATGCAAGATTTTCAAATGAATATTGATAAATATTTAATAAATCAATGCAAGATCTTATTTGAATAGTCAATAAGATGTAAATGCTTGAAGCTACTTGTTCACAAAAATGTTTAGTATGAAAAAGGATAATGACAATAACTAGAATATGAACTAGATCAAACTCTTTTCAATATAACATTCAAGGAAAAGGTTGAGCCAAATCACTACCAAATGAAGGAGAACTTAGCTACTGACCTTGAACTCCTATATATTATGGATAAGATTTAACTTAGTCTTTTTCTCAAAACCCTAGGATAACAATGCATTAAAACCCTATTTTTACAAAGATTTGCTTATAATGGAGAATATACGACAGAAACCCAGAAACTGATTGCACAGGGATAATCAGGGGAATAATAAAACCTATCTCCAAAAAGAAGAGGTATCAGAGGACCTCGGTGGTACCACCCATGTCTTGACTGAAGGAATTAGCTGAAGGTGCAAATTGGAAAGTTGCTTTGAATGTTGTCTTGATGCTAGATCCAAACCTAGAAAAGGTAGAAGGACAAAGGCGGTTCCAACCACTTCCTTGATGAGGGAATATCCTGAAACTGTCTTCAAATCCTGAAACCTTGATCTGTATTTAGTCTTCCTATATCTCTGTATTTTCTAAATCTCACTCCTGTAACCTGCACATAAGAAGATAAAAGAGGGTTTGGGGGTTATGGTGTTTAGGGGCTTGCCTCGGTCAAATCCCAGAATAGCATTCAAGCTTCCCAACACCATTTGATTAATAGAGAGTGCTTACCCTCATGGGGCATAGGATGAAAACAATGATAATGTCTTGATTGAAATGATGAGAAACAAACAATGATATCACCTATGTGATGCGCCCTTAGAATGATGAAGATCCTTCAACTCCTAAGGAAGGATAGATGATAGCTTCATATCTACAACAACACACAAATATGCTCTATAATCACAATGACTGCTCTTGATGCTCTTTACTTCAAATTTTCAAGTTAGCTATCTCCATCTAGGTTAATAATGAACTCAAAAACACACTTATATATGCTCTCCCCCTTACAATTGACAATTCAAACCAAAAGAGGCAACAAGAAGAAACCTCTAGAGAGGTGTACGGCCGACATACATTTGAATTTGATCCAACCTAAAGGGAGGGACCTGGGTAGTACCACCTTGGTCCTTTAGCCCTGTTTATGTCTAGGATAAGCAAAATCAAGTGGTCCACATTCAAATTCCATCTTGATGTCGAGCAATTCTGCATTGGGAGAAACGTTTTGAATATATAATGCAATTAAGGGACCTAGGAGCCAAACAAGGAGGTAAAAAGACATGTGGGCACTTTTTACTCCCTAACAAGTCCAAGGGTCTTATTTGGAAACTTTTCATTCTAGGTCTTATGGGTCTTACCATGGGTTATCCTCTAATTTACTCCTTGATTGGCTACCAAATCTACTAATAAGTTCCCCTTTCTTTTCTTCTAATATGATCAAAAGAGATATCTTTAAAAAATTTCACTAGTTCCTTAGCCTCTAAAAGAAGAGTATCCAACATACATGAGATGTAACTTTGCTTCTTCATATAATTAATAATGATCTCATAATCTCCCTCCACTCTAAGATGCTTCCAATTCTATTTCATAGTTGTCCTAAGGCCCCACAGCATGGCCCTTTCCTAAACCACATTGTACATGAAAGGAAAAAAGAATATAACTTTGCTCATGCTCTTTCTAGGAAGCCTACTCTATTTCTACTTCTACTAGTTCTACTGATTAGAAGATCTCTATTATGGTAGAATAAGTTAAAAATGCATTTTCTACTGATCTCTTAGATGGGGATGTGAGACAAGATTGATTTGTAGTAGCATATGGTCTCATTCTCTATAAAAATAGAATCTTCCTAGTTCTTGAATCCTGAATGAAGGAGAAGATTTTAAGGGGTTTTCATGATGCATCGTTAGAAAAACACATAAGATTATACAAGATCTATAGGAAAATTAGGGAAAGGTTTTCATGGAAGGGCCTAAAGAAGGATGTTCTCAATCACTTGATAGAGGGGCTAACTATGTATGCACAATTCTTTTTCATTCCTTCATATTTCAAAGCACATTGGGTGGTAGATTTCTTATTCAGAGATGTTTAGGCCAATGGATTACATAAAAATATCGTTAGTGATAAAGATAGTAGATTTTTTAGATCCTTTTTGTAAGAATTATTTTATTTGGCTGGGATAAAACTCACTCTTTCCACAAGCTATCATCGACAAATAGATGGACAAGTAGAATTAGTGAATAATTAGGTTGAAGGCTACTTGAGAAACTATGATACAACACTACCCACCACATGTCCATCAGTATATCTCCATCCATTGTATTTTATGGTTATGATGCATTAACCTTCACTAATTCAATATTCATAGATATCCCGGTGTCAATAGATAGTGACTTAGTGAAGTATAATTATGACATATTGAGATCACTCAAAGAACACCTCCAACAAGTTCAGGATCAACAAAAAAATATATGCAAATCAAAACTGCATAGATAGGTCATTTAAAGTGGGAGATATGACCTTCCTCTAAGATTGCAAACCTTATATGCAAACCCCCATCAAAATTAGTGGAATTGAAAATCTCAAACAACGCTTCGATTTCCCTTGCAAGATCTTGAGAAGAGCTGGTGAAGTTGCATCTGAGTTGAATTACTAGAATATAGTAGGATTCATAATTTTGTCCATGTGTCTCACCTCACGAGATCCCTTGGACAACATATCACACTACTAGTGGATTTTCCACCATTGGATGATGACCCTACCATCATAGAAATCACAAGAGCATCATCCAATATTGAAAAGAGAGTAAACAATAAGGTGGTAGGGAAAATCACACAGGCCCTATTGAATCCCCATGATCACATTTGCACTTATTACATTTATCAAACTTAGCAAGGGAGAGGGATTTCAACTAAATCCTCCACATCAAACATCTTCATAATAAATAGAATCATCAACCTTGGCATAAAGAGAAAGTTTGACCTTAAGTACCTTTGCTATCATTCAAGCCTCTGTGCATGCAACTTGTTGTTCCTTCAGTATGTGAAAATACTCGAGGTAGCAATTGAAGAAAGACAAGTCATGCAAATTTTGGAAATATTGATAGAAATATGAAGAAATATTTCCCCACACATTTACTAATCTAGGATGATGAAAATTCAATTAAAAGAAGGTACAAAACAAAAGAGGAAAAGATCATATGTATTAAACCCTAACATGAAGACAAGAGTCAAAGCAAAGTTGGATGATATGTTGCAACTGATATAATCAAGTACATAGAAGATGCTAAATGGATTGGCCCTATGGTTGTGCAACATAAGAAAAAAGTGAGATGAGGATTTGCATTGACTTTAGGGAACTAAATAAGGCTTGTATCCATGATTCTATAGATTTCTTAGTCTTATGGATGTCATTAAAAGCTTTCATTTTATTTCATTTCAATTGAAGGGCTCCTTCACCTTTCCATACACATGTCCCCATGTTCTCTCCATTAGTTTCTCTATAACCATTGCTTTATTTTCTCTTATATTGTCCTTAGTAATATTTGGGCATTATACTCATGGGATCAACCCTGCAATTATAGACTTGGCCCTTTCATATTCAAATTTTGGCCAACTTCTACCTATTCAATTACACAATATTTAATTTGCTAATGTATGAATCCCAACATTTAAAAAAAAAACAAAATATGAATCACCTAAGAAGGTTCAAAATTTAAAATACACATTGGGTTATGTCTTGCACGTGTGACACCATTCAAAAATTGATTTATATTCACACCTTTGAGCCACCAAGTCTAGGGCCTAAGTGTGAGAATATTCACTATTTTTGTATCCTCATGCTTGGAGACATGTCAATAAATAAAATTTGATTACATATAAATTCCCATTGTTTATAGCATAGACTGGAATTAGTTTTCAATTTAAAATATCATTAACACTTGTAAGGAGTGGGTTCATGTGCATGTTGAAACACACACTGTGTATTTCAACCTGCAATTTTCTTCATCAACATTCTACTATGTAAAGTATTTGTTCTTTTAATGTACAAATCCTAACATTTAAGAGAGAAAAATATGAATAACAACAATGATAAGGGTGAAAGCAAGATGAGTATAGATTTCGTGGAAGTGTTCCGCATATGGAAAATTTCGGTTGGAACGAGAGCTCGAGCCTAAACGGGTGCCCATTTAGAAACGGGCACCCGTTATGAAATGGATGCTAGTAAATGGAATGGGTACGTACCCATTTGAAAACAGGTACTCATTTTTGAAAAGTATATATATTTTTTTAAAAATAGGCTTGTGGCTTCATTTTAACAGCCATATGCCGTGAAACAATAGGAGAGGAGATACCAAGAATGGGTACCCACATCACCTGACCCCACCGCCTACCTCCAAAACCTCCTCACCTCCTCCAGATCGGCTATCAGCTGTCCCAAGTTGGTTTCCCATAATTTTCTATTGTTTTTCATTGTTTTTTGTTTTGTTTTTGTTGCTTTTTATTATTTTTCACAATCTTAAATTATAAATGTTAAACCCTAAACTAAAAACACTAAACCCTAATTCATAAACCGTAAACCCTAATTCATAAACACTAAACCCTATTTCATAAACTACCTAGGTCTTATAGAACTTCTAGGGTTTCTTTTATATAAGCTTAACAACAAATCTTTAGCAATGATATTTCAAAATCATTTGAAATTTCTATATAGACCTCAAGAACTACTTATACACTATAGCCATGTTCTTAGTCTTCATGGATTTCAATGTTCATGATGAGTCACATAGTCCTAAAACCATTTGTAAAACTCTTTTCATGAGGGCTTAGAACATACAAACACCTTCTATGTATTAAATTTGATGGACACTTGTATAAGAATATAAAATTTAGACAATTGTCATAGGTTAGTCCTATGGGTTAAAGAGTCAGGGAGCTATGAGAATGCCCACATTCATATGACATAAGGTATAATAGAAACTTATCAAGTTTTAAGGATTGTCATACCTACCACTAAGAATGTCAAAGTTACCCTAGGAAAACAACTAACTCATATCACTTCATAACATTTTATCAAGTTTAAGGATTGTCATAACAACCACTAAGAATGTCAAATTTACCCTAGGAAAACAACTAACTCATGTCACTTGATAACCTAGAGGGTTGTTATCTAAGGTCAATTAGGATCACTTAACAAATGTCAAGACCCAAATCATCTAATAGGATTGTCATTAGGATGGGGAACAAAGAAGATAGTCATAACATGATAAGGTAGTTACCAAGGTCCTAACAAAGTTCATTGCACCATAATCTAAATCTTAACACTGCGTCAACATTTATATGACCTAGAAGGACTGTCACATCTAGTAAATCTAATCTCTTGTCCTTGCTATGGACTATTATGCATGATAATCCAAAGTGGTTGTCACTAGAAGAACAGGACCATAGGACTACCACAATAAGGATATAGTTGTGTTGCTCACAACAAGAGAGGACAATCATCCAAAACTAAGAAGAGAAGAAAATTAACAATTAAGAGACTATCATTAACAGTTGTCATGAGCATGTTAATGGACAATAAGTTTTCATATTAGTCATAACACTATCCTATTATTTACACAAAAGAAGATATAGCAATGAGAGGATAGTCATTGGAAAACCTATCTCAGTCCTAGAGTCAAGCACAGTTCCATCACACCACTAGATCTACCCCTTCCAAGGGACAAGCATTTCAACCATACAATCGAAAGAAAATGATATGTATCCTACAAACACAATCATTTGGTCATGTTGTAATCCTCTCTCCAAACTATGCAGGATCAGAATGGTGTTTGGATGAGCTCCACTTGGTGTCTGGTAGGTGAAATCAGGAGGTGAGACTACTCCTTAGACAGTTCAAGACGATTGAATGGATCTCACCCATTCATTTTATTCCTTGTTTTTCTCACTCTTTCACCATTTCTTCACATGCGTTGTTCTCCTTCCAGCTATTTTTTTGGTGGGTACTCTCCTGAGGTGCCAAAATGGCTAGAAATGTTGTCTCGTGCCATAAAAAATCATGCTAGAAAATTTTCTAAACTCGTAGGTTGTTCTCACCCCGGGGAAAATACCGTGTCAGAAAAATAAATATAGGGAATGTAATTTTTTGGTATGTGTTTTGGAACACAAAAGAGAGTGATATATTTTGCAAATCCCCATTAAGAATGTTTTGGGAATTTTGTACTGCAGTATTGTATTGGTACATTCTCCTTATTAAAAACTCCCTTAATATTATCACCTAAAATTTTGAATTTGGATTAGTTACTTTCCACCTACATTAAATGTTATCAATAACTGTGTAATAGAACTAATAGCATTTAAAATCATTTTAGACATGCAAATGATGATTAATTATCACCTTTGCAATTAGAAGTGTTTATGTTGACACTAGAGTTTGCAACACTCATAGCCTTATAGCAACTAAAAAGGTTTCACAAAACAAAGAGAACTAGAGACAACTAAAATCATTATCATAAATAAAACATAAATTAAAATAAAATAAAAACATTAATATATCATCACCATGAATGGTCATGTCCTTTGTGAGAACTCCAATTCCTTTTGAGAGATGAGTATCACAATTCATTGAAGTCTTGATTGTATTTCCATGAATTTGGGTTTCTACTAATAATTTATGATTCGAAGTCTAAAAATATGAGAAATAATGAATTGTATCATTGGCTTTCATTTTATTCACCAAATGAAAATCTTACAAATTACAAACAAGAAAAGGTTCAATAAAAGATACACTTGCAAATTATAGGGTATTTTCTATGCTACAGCACGCACGAAACCAAAAGGTCAACATGTATACCTCGTGTCACCAAGTTGATCTAATAAAGTAGTGATAGATACTAACTCTTCAAAATCCAATCCAAAAGCATAAAGAAATCTTGCTTCACCAAAACTAAAGAAATATGTCAGCCTTGGCAATTCAGATAAAGACAAGAGGAATGAAAGAGCCTCTAAAGTGAAGTGAAATGAAGCAACCATTGCCTTGAAGTTGTCATAGAACTTAGTTTTTACATTTTATTGCTTCACAATTTCCCGAGGAGACTTTTTCTCTCCTTTCTATCATTTTAGACCTATATTTACATGGGTCTAAGATAGTGTCTAGATTATCAATCCAAATGCACAAACCACAATGTTGAATATTTTCAGATAAGACGCTCTAGTTCTTGCAAATAGATAAAATGCTTATCACCATACATTCTTGTGTTCCAACCTAACCTATTATACCTACAAAAATCTCTATATCAAAAAACACACAAAAAAAAAATGTTATGCTAGTCAACAAAGGCAACTCAAGTGAGATGAATCACGAGCAATATCAAAGGGAAACAATTGTAAGCAATTGTAAAGGTGACTGGTTCTTAAATATTGAGTACAATTTACACTTGGATTGAATCCAAAGGAGATTATATAAAATCAAATATTAGACATAATTTTCATTAGTTGGAAAATCATCAAAACATGTATTACATAGATAATGTAACAATGATTAAAAGAAATCCAATCAATCCATGTGAGCTTCAACAAATTGGCTCAAAACTTTTACTGAAATTTTAAATTTAAAGGAAGTTTATACATAATGTTTACTGATTGGACTATTGATTTGGGACAAAGATTACCAAAACAATCCCTATTTAGGGATGAAGAGACCCTAAACTTTCCCGTGGCCAGAACCCATATTGAAGTTGTAGGTTAAGAATCTTTAAGAACTGAATTGAGCATAGAGTGGTATGCCATCTACTTAATATTTTGAAAATGTAGGCTTAGGGCTCAAATGCTAACCCGTGCTTATAATGACACCCAAATCCAAAGGTTGGGGTTAAATTCTCCAGCAAGGGATCCAACCAACTTAGGGCTCAAACACAAACCCACTAACTGTGTCAACCATCGTCTCGGAAAACAAACAAAAGAAAACACAAACACAGCTGCAAAGCAAACAGTAGACAGAACTACAATGTTCTATATGAACCTTGGTAGGAATGTGCTAGATGATTAAAACTTTAACAGTCACAATTACGTAATTGGCTATTTATAAAATATGGGTGATAATAACACCCATCTGACATTGTCATATACAGAAGATGGCTCTAAGAAGTCCACCAAAATTCCTGCAGTCCTAGACTACATACAAAACAAGCACCGTGTTAATACATGTTGCATGCATTGCAGTCAAAATTGAATACCTTCATCTTTCATGATCCAAATATTACCTGTGATAGAGAGACCAACAACATAACCAAATCATACAACACAGGGAGCTCCAGAGGTTCATCCAAGTTGGCTATCAATATTAACTACTGAAAATCTGATTCAGTCACAGTAAAATATACTTGATAGGAACATTGTTGTAACGTGGGTGTGCGATGCATATACAAAAACGAGGAAAGGCAAAGAACCCACGTCTCCAACCTCCCTTCCATGGAGGGTCAGAAAATTTAGTGCAAGTGACCACATTTTTAGCTAGTCTTAAAATATAGAAATTTAAGCAAATTTTCTGACAAAACAAAACCTGATTTAATAAGATTGAAATGTCGGACGCATGAGTTTGAGATTGAGACATATTCCACCGCATGAGCGTGAAGGTCATTTGTTGAAGGCATTGCTCTCATTAAAGGGCAACGAAGGAATAGGAGCAGCGTGGGGCCGTGGATATGTCGTGTTTCAAAACCGTAACGCCATCGATCTGCAGCCTCCATTTCTGCTACGACATTCGTGGCCGGCCATTCTGTTTGTTGCAGATGATGGCGAAACACTTTCAAAACACTGACATATCCACCGCACTCCGCTGCTTGTAAAAATGTTTGGCCCTGCAATAGGTATAACATCAAGTTTGCAACGATAGCTTTTCCCTCTGCCATCAAAACCTAACCCTAATGCTACCGTCCCCTCCTTCCTCTTCTCCACTCGCTCATCACGCACAAAACCTAACCCTAACCTCCACATATATATATATATACACGTGGACACACTTAATACATTTGTATTTTTTTATTTGTTTTGGTTTTCTATGCGATATATGTATACATATAATATAATTAATATTGTATCATACATCTACATACATTTTTGTTGTGTATTTGTTTATTTTTCTGTTTGTTGTTTTCTTTTCTTTTTGTAGGGTGCACTCCTCTCACACACATATGTATATCTATATATATTTATGTATTGGTTCTTTATAGACTTAATACTTATATTAATAAATACTAGTATAGGTGTGTATTTTTAGTTTCTGCCAAAGAAACTATAGGCGAGGCCTGTTCCTAACTAGGTATTAATAATTCTTGAGAACTAAATATATTTTTCTATTTAAAAAATATTTACCTATTGCTATTGTATAGATGCAAATATTTTAACAAAACATATTTGAAAAATTATTTTTATTCAATCTAATTGGCAGAAAACTTTCACCCGATAAGGGCAATTATTGCGGATCATCAACGTTTAAATTATAAAGTTTTGTATGAAAACTGGAAATAATTTCATGCATTGCTTTCATTTTCTCAAAAATTGTGCAAATATAACATATGCGTTAAACTCCTTAGGCAACCATTCTTCATATTTTTTTATGTTCTTGATACCCAAACATTGCAGAATCTAAGGCCATGACTATTTTCAAATGAATTTGTTTTGTTTATAGGCTGCTATTCCACTTGAAGTTGTGCAAATATTGTTGGCAAAAAAGTCAGCGTCCCCCTTCGGGATTCGTGACATGGCTTAACCACCTCCCATTGGTCTTTATTTGGGATGGTAGCAGTTTCCTAAGAGGTGCACCTTTTGGGAGAAACAGCTAGCTCAACTCCCTACAAGTGGTATCAGAGCCGGGTCACGGGTTCAAATCCCCTCGGGTAACGCTGAGGGGGGGGGTTGTTGGCAAAATAGTTAGCATCCCCCTTCGAGATTCATGACATGGCTTAACCACCTCCCATTGGTCTTTATCTGGGATGGTAGCGGTTTCCTGAGAGGTGCGCCTTTTGGGAGAAATGGCCAGCTCAACTCCCTACAAACGTGAATATAACATTCTTCAGAAATGATGCAAGCTAGAAGGGGCTCTAACTTGTTTTTAATGCAATAAAGTTAGGGTCTTTATCTGGGATGGTAGTGGTTTCCTGAGAGGTGTGCCTTTTGGGAGAAACGGCTAGCTCAACTCCCTACAAACGTGAATATAACATTCTTCAGAAATGATGCAAGCTAGAAGGGGCTCTAACTTGTTTTTAATGCAATAAAGTTAGGTCTGAAACGAAAAAACCCATGGAGCTTGACCAAATAAGAGGAAAAAAGTATGCTCATATCTGTCATTACGTTATCTACCATCTTTTCAGATAATGCATTTAGGGCATATGTTTATCGGGCTTCATGCCTATAATACTTATTTTTTCTTCTATTTTACTTAATGGAATTCTAATTCTAGCTATTCTTCCATGCATAGAAGGATTTTCCTTTCATGTTTCCTTTAGATTCTAATGGGATGAGAATATTATTTTTTGGCCTCTGCCTATGTTTCTACCAAACTTTGTATGTATCATATTGTTTTCTGGAAACACATTTCTTATTGGTGTTTATTCCATTTCTAAAGTTTTTTCTGGATGTTTTTTCTAGCTTTGAGATGAGCTAAAAGGAACTATTACCATTAACAAAACTGATAATATACACATCATTTTGTTTTATGGATATCTTTATATTTTTTTAATTTTCTCCGACACTCAATAGTAATTCAAGTTGGCTTTTTGCTATTCTTGTTGAATGCAAAAATCTAGTAAGCCAAGCTAGCAACTCTATTTGCAGAAATGGTCTATATTTTGAAGCTATTTTATCATTCTACTATTTCTTTTAGAGGCATTTTTAAAAAGATCGTGAAATTTCTATTATTTAAATCTAAGCCAACTATTTTTTTACGTTTATTTAAAAATTTACCCTAACGTAACTATTGTTAATATGTCCATAAAATGTACAACCTTTTAAAATTTATTTAAAATTAGGTTTTTCTTTTACCCTAACCTATAATGCACAATCTAAATAGCTAATATTTTCACATTTACTTTAAACTTAAGTTTTACCCTAACCTGTAATGCACAAACTGAATAGCTAATTTATTCAAATTTATTTTCGAGTTACAGCTTTAAACCTAGTAACATAAATATGGTTGAAGTATGAATAAAATGCAAAATCGAAACCACTATCTATTTCACATTTACTTTAAAATTTTACCCTAAGGCCCATATTTCTAAATTGCCAATAAAATGAACAAATTGTAGAGATGATATTTTAACATTTACCTTTAAATTTTTGTTCTAAATTTTTATCTTCCAAGTAAATATTATTAAATTATCCATAAAATGCAAAATCTAAACCACTATGTATTTCTCATTTACTTTAAAATTTTACCTTACTATAAATATTCCCAGATTTTCATCAATAAAATTTTACCCAAATATAAATATTTCAAAAATTTCAATAAAATACACAAACTAAATAGATAATCTTTTCACATTTACTTTTAATTATAATTTTAATCCCAAAAAATAAATTTAATTAAATTATTAACAAAATGCAGAACCTAAACCACTATTTTTTTAATTATCTATAAAATGTACAACCTGAACATCTGATCTTTAAGCTTTACTTTAAAATTACAGTTTTAACTCTAACATAAAAACACGTTAAACTTTTTTCATATTTTCTTTTTCATCTTACCCTAACACAAATATTGTTAAATTAACCATAAAATGCACAATCTAAACATATTTATTTAAAAATTTCCAAAACTACAATTTGAGTCATTTTGTGAAAATTATGGTATTAAGGTGCAAAGAATAGTTCCTTATACTCTTCAACAAAATGGGGGGGGATGAACAAATGAATAGAACTATTTTAGAAATGGGGTTTGGTTGTTTCTTGTGCTGCATATATTGTGAATAGAATTCCCACTAAAGCCCTCCCAAATATCACCCCTGAAGAAGCTTGGAGTGGTAGAAAGCCCCACATTAGGTATTTTAAAGTATTTGGATGCATTGCTTGGGCACACGTTCCTGATTAAAAGAGGAAAAAGTTAGAACCAAAGAGTCATAAGTGTTTGTTTGTGGGTTATAGTGAAGAATCAAAGGCTTATAGGTTATATGATTTGACAACAAGAAAGGTCTTTGTTAGTAGAGATGTAAAGTTTGATGAGCTTTCGCAACTTATTCCCACTTCCTCTCACTCTACAATAGCAAATGTTTCTAATTTTTCAGATATTTTAGAAAGAAATGAAGCCAATATTGATGAGGATGAAGTGAGCACTACTGATGATGATAATACTATTGAAAATGAAACTACTAATGCTTGTAATCAGCCATTTTTTGCAGGTAGTGATGATGAAGAAGGTGACATTTCAGCTAGACAAAAGACAAGGAGTGTTGAAGAAATATATAGACAAGGCTCAAAGATCCAAGGAGGGAATGGTAGTGTTCTCATGGCCAAAGTATTACAAGTAAATGACCCAATCTCATATGAGCAAGCTAGATGAAAGAAAGAATGGGAGAAATCCATAAAAGAGGAATATGATGCATTGATAGAGAATAACACTTGGGAACTTGTACCCCGTCCCCAAGGGAAGAATGTTATTGGTTGTAAATGGGTTTACAAAACAAAATTTAAATCAGATGGTGCTATAGAAAAATTCAAGGCTAGATTGGTTGCTAAGGGGATCAATCAAAAAGAGGGTGTTGATTATGAAGAAACATTTTCTCCTGTCATTAAAGTGAATATAGTTAGATTAATTCTTTCTTTGGCTATAATTCTTGGGTGACATATTCATCAAATGGATGTCAAAAAAACTTTCTTAAACGGAGATTTATATGAAGAAATATATATGGATCAACCACCAGGTTTTGTAGATCAGCAACATCCTAATCTTGTTTGCAGATTATAGAAGTCACTTAATAGTCTTAAACAAGCACCACGAGCATGGAACGCGAAGATTGACCGGTATTTTCAGCTTCATGTATTTAAGAGATGTAAGTCAGATCCAAATCTTTATGTGAAAAAAGTTCAAGATGATATTCTTCTTGTTGCAATTTATGTAGATGATTTACTCATTGCTGGACCGAATATTGCATTAATCAATGATTTAAAAACAGATCTTAAGAGGACATTTCATATGAGTGATTTGGGTGAACTAAACTATTTTCTTGGATTGCAAGTTTGTAGATTACATGATGGATTGTTCATCTCACAATCAAAATATGCTCTGGACCATTTAGAAAAGTTTAACATGCTTGAATGCAAGCCAGCATCTACCTCATTTCAATTCGGAGTCAAGCTTACTAAAGAATGTACTTCCAAGAGTGTAGATGCCACTTTATATAGACAGCTTGTTGGTAGCTTGGTTTATGTAACTCATACTAGACCAGATATTTATTTTGCAGTCAATCTAGTATCTAGATTTATGCAGGCACCTAAACAAAGTCATTGGTTGGCTGCTAAGAGAATTTTACGATACATCCATGGAACCATACACTTTGGAATCTACTATGGCTATAAGTTTTCAATTTCTTTGGTTGGATTTACCAACTCAGATTGGGGTGGTGATATAGATGATCAAAAATCTACTGGTGGTTATGTTTTCAATCTTGGATCAGGCCCTATTACATGGAGCAGCAAAAAAACAAACAACTACATCATTACCGTCATGTGTAGCAGAATATAGAGAAGCAAAAGAAGCAGGCAAGGAAGTAGTTTGGATTCAGAATCTTCTATTTGAGATTGGTTTTCTATAAAGTTCAGCTGACACTGTGTATTGTGACAATCAAAGTACCATACAAGTTGCCAACAATCCAGTTTTTCATGCTAAAACAAAGCATATTGAGATTGATGTTCACTACATTCAGGATCTTGTTTAAGCATCTATTGTCAATCTTCAATTTTGTCCAAGTGAAGAATAAGTAGCTGATATATTCACTAAGAGTATGATTGAAGCCAAATTCTTAAAATTAAGAGGAATGTTTGGTATGTTAGAGGTGAACATTAAGGGGGGATAGTAGTATAATGTTCCCCTCCTTTGTATTTGCCCTCTCCTTTGTATTCTCTTTGTATTATTCTAGCCAATCTTAAGGGGGGATGTTAGGGATAGTTAAGATTGTCTAGAAAAGGACAAAATATTTCTAGAAGTCTTCCAAAAAATATTCCAGGTTATCTAGAAAGGAAGAAGCTTCCAGCTTTTTTAGAAAAGAACTTTCCAAGGAGAAGCTTCCAACTATTCTAGAAAGGAACATTATAGGATTTTAGAGTTATCTTGAAAGCCAGAAGCTTCCAGGCTCCAAAGCTTCTATAGCTATATATATGTGATTAGAGACAGTTGCTGGATATAGCATTTTAGATGTAATGCAAGCTAGATAAATATATTTCTAAGTTATCTAACTCTATTTTGCCCTGTTTTCTCTTAGTCTATTATTGTCGTTCTATTTTTTATTGTCTTGGGGCTGTTTTTTACATGGAAATCCAGAATTTATTTATTGCTAGAAGAGAATGGTATCAAGGAATATGTGACCACTATTGTACTTGTACCTACAGATGCAACACAGCGCTTAGCATATAAGAAGGAAGATGCCAAGGCGAGGAGGATGATTCTTAATGGTGTTAAGGATCATATTCTTTCGCATATTGTAGAGTTATATACAGAGAAGACAATGTGGGACGCCATTCTAAATCTGTACCAAAATGCTACCATTAACCGGAAGCTGATTCTCAGAGAAAAGTTAAGGAATACCCCGATGAACAAGGGAGAAGACGTTACAAGTTACCTCGCCAGGCTTAGACTTGTTAAGGATGAGTTGACAGCTATTGGAGATAAACCAAATGATGACAAGCTAGTACGAATAGCCCTGAATGGGTTTACTAAGCAGTGGGATGTCTTTGTTCAAGTTATTAATGGACGAGACACCTTACCGAGTTGGGATCGACTATGGAGTGACTTCACTTAGGAGAAGCTTAGACTAAGTCTTGTCAGTGGAAATCACCCATAGCTATTGGAGTTAGGAGCGGCTGACTTTATAGGTTGCAATTTGATACTCCTAATGCACTAGTGAGTAGAAGTAATCCTAGAGATCAAGAAGAGCTATGGCATAGGAGGATGGGCCATATACATCATAGAGCATTTAAATTGCTTCATGAGATAGTGACAGGTGTTCCAGAGGTGAGCACAGAGCATGATGATGTATGTCAGGGATGTGTGTTGGGGAAGTTTGCGAAAGTAGCTTTTCCAAGGAGTGACACCAGATCCAAGGGGGTTCTTGATCTAGTAAATTCAGATATATGTGGACAATGTCAATGAAGTCTCTCAAAGGATACGAGTACTCTGTTACTTTTAATGATGATTTCTCCAGGAAGACCTAAATATACTTCTTGAAGACCAAGGATGAGGTCTTCAGTCACTTGTAGGAGTTCAAAGCTCTTGTGGAGAATTCAACAGGTAGGAAGGCAAAGGTTCTTCGGTCAGACAATGGAGGTGAGTACAAAGGGAAAGAGTTCCAGGAGTTTTGTACCAAGGAAGGAATCAAGAGAGAGTGGATTGTTCCTTACAACCCACAGTAGAATGGGGTTGCTGAGAGGGAGAATTATTCTCTATCGGAGGTAGCAAGGGCTATGTTGTATGACCAAGATATGCCACGTTACTTATGGGCAGAGGCATGCAGTACAGCAGTATACATATAGAACAGGGTTCCACATAAGGTATTAGGCAAGATGACACCAGAGGAGGCATTCTCAAGGAAGAAGCCAGATGTTAGTCACTTCAGGATATTTGGGAGTTTGGCATTTTGTCACATTCCAGGGCCTACACATTCCAAGTTAGAATAGATTGTAGAGAGAGGGTACTTTGTGGGGTACAGTGAGACCTCAAAGGCATATCAATTATTTATTCCAGGGACCAGGAGGATTATAGTTAGGCGTGATGTCAAATTCATGGAGGACAAGGCATATAGGAGGTCCAGAGATTTGCCAGCAGATGATCAGAATGAGCAGCCAAAAGAAGCTCCAAGGATTGTTCAACCAAAACAGGGGCAGCGAAGCACCAATACATTTACTAGTACAAGCACAGGCTTAGGTGTTGAGAGTTCACAGAGTATGGAGCAATAGATACAACAAATCTGAGAGATACATCAAGAAGATATGGAGTTTGATATTTCATCCTCTATAGTTGACAGGAGGAACCATGAGGTTTAATAGACACATAGGGATACTCAGGACTTTGTGGGAACTCCTAGGATGAGTAGTAGATAGCAGAAACAACTAGCCAGGTATAATGACTGTGGCATTGGTTATTCAGTTGGTAGATAACGAGCCTTCCAACTATCAGGAGACTATACAGTAATAGGTGTGGCAAGATGTGATGGTTGAGGAATATACCTCAATAGTGCAGAACGATGTGTGGGAGGTTGTACCTAGACCGACAGATAGGGCAGTGGCTGGATCACATTGGATCTATAAGATTAAGCACGGTGCAGATGGTAGCATCAAGAAATACAAGACAAGGTTTGTGGCCAAGGGGTTCTCTCAGAAGGAGGGAATAGACTATGAGAAGACATTCACTCCAGTGGCCAGGTATACTTCTATACGAGCCGTAATCTCACTTGCAGCACATATGGGATGGCAGATCCATCAAATGGATGTCAAGACGGCATTTCTTAATGGTGAATTGGTAGAGGAGGTATACATAGAACAACCAGAGGGCTTTGTAACACACAACAGTGAAACCCACGTGTGCAAATTGAAGAGAGCTTTGTATGGACTCAAGCAGGCTCCCAGGGCATGGTATGAGCGCATTGATAGATACTGCATTGAAATCTTGAAGAGGTTTGAGATGAAGGATTACAGAGCCATGTCTACACCTATGATCACGAATTGGAAGAAGGTAGACTCATCCAAGGAAAAGGATGTAGACCCCACCTTATACAGGAAGTTGATTGGATCTCTCATGTATTTGGTCAACACTAGGCCAGATATATCCTTTGCAGTAAACTCTCTTAGTCAATTTATGGTTGAGCCGAAGAGAGTGCATTGGACAGCGGTAAAGCATGTGTTGCAGTATTTGTGTGGTAAAATTAAGTATGGGATCAGATATGCTCGAGGTGATGGTATCAGATTGATAGGCGATACTGATGTAGATTGGGCAAGTAGTACAGTGGATAGGAAAAGCACTTCAGGGTGCTGCTTTAGTTTGGGATTAGGAGTTGTCTCTTGGTATAGCAAGAAGCAAAACTTTGTGGCTCTAAGTTCTGCAGAAGCAGAATACATATCAGCTAGCATGGCAACATGTGAGGCTATATGACTTCAGAAGTTGTTGGTAGCCTTGTTTGGTCAGAGGGTTGAGACTATGGTGATACACTGTGACAATCAAAGTTGCATCAGATTATTTGATAATCCAGTGTTTCACGATAGGTCTAAGCATATAGACATTAGGTATCATTTCATCAAGGATTGTGTACAGTGGAGGATTGTTCAACTATAGTATATACCTACAGATCAGCAGGTAGCAGACATTTTGACAAAGGCATTAGGGAAGACGAAATTCATCTTCTTCAGAGATAAGTTGGGTGTTATGCAGAACACCTTCCTCACTGAGAGGGAGTGTTAATTTTAAAGTAGCTCAGACAGGTGTTCTAGTCTCAGGTGGTGATTACAAGGCTAGAAACACAAATAGAATTTAATTATCTCCATACCTAGAAAATTGATTTCTCTAGAGACTTCTAGACATTAGGGTTTGTTAGAGTCTAACTAATCTTAGCTATTGATTGAGATTAAATCATGGCCATTGGTTTTCAATGAGAAAATTATAAAAGAGGATCAATGGGCATTTGGAGAGCACAGATAACTGAAAAATATTTAAAGTGATAGCAAATGAATAAATTTGCAATAATAGAAAATAGATTTGCAGTGAGAGAAAGGGCGCAGTGATAGCATTGGAGACAGCAACAGTGGAATTTTTGAAGGAGAAATTGGGAGAAGAATTTTTGGAGGAGAATATTGCCAGAGCTCTGCCAGTAAGAGGCAAGCAGTTTATGTATCTCTTGATTTGTTGAAAATTAATAAAATTCCTCATCTCTAGTACTGGTTTTCCCTTCGAGGTTTTTCCAGGGACAATTTGTCCAAAATATTGTGTTCATTATTTTACATATTTTATTTTTCTATCTCCGTGATTATTTGTGAAGTTGCAGCTGTATTATTTTTCAATATTTGCTCTGAATTAATTTTTGGAGGTCAAATAATCTATATAAGATAGGAGATTAATCATCAATAGCTTTTCACAGAATTGTCGATAGAAATACGAGATTTGAATGACAATTTTTATATTTGCATTTTCTTTTTAGTAAAGTTGTGCCCCTAACATGTAATTTGGATTTGTTTCGGGAGGAGCCGACATGGCTTTGTGATAGCCCTCGCAAGGTGAATTCAATAGCTATATGAGGCACATTGGGATGGGAACTCCCGTAGAAGATCCAGTCCTTGCAAATCCTCCTGCACTGTTTTTTATTGTTTGATTCTAGAATATATTTTAATAATACATTCTCATTTTACACTTGATTGTGCAGTCTGTTAAAGAATTTATAATGCATATATTCAAACTAAGATTACCCTATGCAGTGCCTATGGTTATGGCAGAAATCTAACATTAAATGTAGAATCCAAGTTTTTCAATTTTTAGTATTCAATGCAAATATTACAACACTATCAACTCTAACTTAAACCCAAAAATTAACAAATTTCAAGATTATTATAAAGTTATTATATTATCAACATTGTTGCTAAAACTAAGCAAACACAACAAATTAAAACACAACTATTTATGAACATTTTGGCAGAAACTTCGCTACTTTGCAGCTCTTGTTATTAGATTTGTTTTATTTTTGTGTTATATAGTACTTATAATTTAATTGATATTATATTATATCAATATTGTAAGTTTGTGATATTGTATTATATATCCACATATACATTTTTGTTGTGTAATTGATTATTTTTGTGTTTGTTGTTTTCTTTTTCTTTTGTAGGGGGCACTCCTCATATATATATATATATGCTTTGGTACATGTCTAGACTTAATACTTATATTAATACATATTAGTATAGGTGTGTGTATTTTTAGATTTGTTTTGTTTTATGTGTTGTATATGTATGTACTTATAATAATATAATTGATATTGTATTATATATCATTTGATTTATTTTTGTTGTTATATCTAGGTTTATATGTGTGGGGGCATTTTTTATCTATGCCTAATTAAAATTTTTGTTCTTATTTCATGGGGTTCTCCTTTTATAGGTTTGGTTTTACCTAATGCAATAGATAGGGGTCTTATCTTTTTGTTGAAGCCAATCAAAATATATATTGCCCACCCCGGCTGCTAGTATAGTTGTTGTCTGTCGCTCACTGTACTGCCTTTTGGTATGTATCGCCCCCTTCCCCCAGAAATCTAGATTCCAAAGATCCACCAGATAAGAAACTCCATTCTACACTACTGCTGAGTCATCAGACTCCTCCCCCAATTCTGGTTGTGGATTGCAACAGGGAAATTCTGCTTGAGCTAAGCAGATAGATAGACTCCTTTCACACTGCTAAGAAAGAGCAGGGAACAAAATTATTAGACCCATATATAGTAGTAGGGTAGCACTCCAGGTACTTAAAGTCCACCCACTACCAACCAACATACATCATCTGGCTGGGTCTTGCCGGTATCAACAACTGGATCGATCCCATGGAAACGGAAACAGCAACTTGCTATGGCTCTTGGTCCAAATAATGTCTACCCCTATTCATCCATATCCATACACGGTTGCACGTGACAAGATGGGAACACAGTCCTAGACTGAAGTGAATAGATCAGATCAAGAGGTCATTCTGTCCCTTGTCCCCAATGGGAAGAAGATGGGTAGTCCGTTTACAATGTTACTCTGATCTGACCCAGCTGGCAAGCAATCCCAATCCGCTTTCGGCAAAGGAAGGAGATAGCACTTTGTTTGCTTCTCCACCAAGCACGGGAGTCTGGGGATCGCTGTAGGTTGGTGGCCACTCGAGGAAACTCTGATTCGATCTGCTGGATAGGAGGCACCTACCTCATCCCAATCGCAAGGAGAGGTTCACCATGATCTTTCTAGGTAAGGAACGGAGACAGTGCCTGGGCGAGGCATTCATGCGCTCAACCTCTCCACTGTGAGATTGAGGCCTATCTACAATACGATAGATCGAGGGCTTCCTCGACTTCCTAAAGTCAATCAAGTTCCCCGACCGGCTGAGTACTGCTAGAGCCCTCTCCCTATTGCCCTATCTATAGCTATTATAGAGAGGTGGGGGGGTGCCCCCTACTATGGATAGGGTTGATAGTTGCCCTCACTGACCCCCTACTATGGATAGGCTGCCTCCACCTCTGCCTCTAAAGAAGTAGGGTAGGGGTAGGGGGTGGGGGGTCGAGTGATGAGAATTGGATTGTTCCGTCGAGAATTGGCTCCATACGCCCAACTCTTCGTGCCTTCCTATCTCCATACTTTTGCAACTCTTCATCTTACTGGATTTGCAAAAGACTCATGTGATAGACTCTCATCATTAGAGAAGTTGATCCAGAATCCATATTCCACTTCGTTTTGCATCCTATGTAGAGTAGATCGTTCAGCACTTGCGGCACGAACCAATTTTTTACCCATCGACCTTAGTATCATAGGCAACTGAATGGCCGTCCCCTAGTTACTAGACCAACCTGCTATGATAATTCCATAAACACCTATGTCCAGATCTGATGATACCATACCATAATCAAAAGGTACAACGGCTCGAGCAACCGAACTGGGTATAGATGTCACCACTGGAGCCAGTCTAAAGAGAGATAAATTGGCACTACTTGGTGGAATAGGTTCTTCTATGGCTAATTTTAAACCATCTGGGAGGAGGAGAGGTATAAGGCTTAATTGACCCCTACAAGCACTATATATCATGGGTTGGAACCGGTCATTTTTATTGCTGGCCGAGGAAGCTGCCCCCCTGATGAAAAATGGGGTGGGTGGGAGGGCTGCCGAGAAACCATTATAGCAAGGGAGGTTAAGTCTGAGGCACCATAGGTGGGAGATATAGGGTGGGAGGCTATGCAGGTGGGTGGGAAATGGCCCCTACGGGAATATATATTATTATGGGAGGATGCCTATGCAGGTGGGTGGGAGGCCCAGGGGGGCCCTTACTTCCCACCCACCCGGGTGGCCGGTTAAATTGTTGGCGAACCCCATAATCTTTACTTCGTTCAGAAGAGTGTCTCACCTCGACTGAAAAGATGCCTCCCACCCCCTCCCTATAGCCTATGCCCCCCACCCATCCCCTGTCACTGGAAGGGTGGGGGGCTCGAGGGTTTCCCGACAAACCCTCGGCATAGGGGTGGGTGGGAGGAGATAGTTGGGGGGTAGATTAATATAAGGTGGGTGGTTAAGTTGTTGCCAAACCCCTGGGAGGTTTTGACGATTCTATATGTAACATGCCAACTACCCCCCACCCATCCCCACACACGGCATATAATTGATTTGGTTTACCAAATTTATCCAGCATCAGAGTCAGATTGAGAGCCCCGGTCCTCTTCGGTCTAGGTATAGATCTATAAAGGGCATGTAGGGGCAGAGGTAGTAGTGTGGATCAAGATCCATACCCCTTTCTTATTGATATCGAGTAGGAGATTCACCAAGCTTTACCTTAACCCTTTGTTCTTAGTCCATTTCCTCCGTTGCTACTGGATGCGTACCAGTCCGGGGAGCCAAGTTGTGTTCATTTGTGCTCCCGCACTGGATAGGGGGTGTTTGGCGATGTGTAGACATTGTCTACTAATCGCCCTCGCGATTCCTTCCTTATGCTTAATTCTAATCTGACCCCATCCAATCAAGATAATCGGCCAGTTTGGTTGAAGTTCTAGTACAAAGTTCTATCCAAATACACCACATACATGGGAGAGAAGCCCGCAGCATACCTTCTTTGCTCAGTCTGTATCCAAGTGACCCGAGGATGGAGGGGCCTCAAACCACTAGTTGTTTCCCCAGTTTGTATAGCAGTGTTTCATCCCCCTGTTCCAGCCCCACATCTAGTAGTGGAGTGGGGAGCATCAAAAGTTTATCTAGTTAAAGAACTAGTTTCCATTCGGAAGCAGGACCCGGGAGCATATCTAGATGCAGGGACAGGGCATAGGTAGGGATAGAGGTAGTAGGAATAGATAAAGGTGGCCTTCATTTTTGCATAGTTTCATATCCAATTCTAGAGCTGAAGGAAGCAATAGCAGGGGCAATCCCATGAGGGGTATGGACAATGGCAGAAGCAGCAGTAGTTTTTGGGTAGATCCGAGGCGGCAGAGGCATAAGCTATAGTGATGGAGGGGGTAGATATATTGAATCAGGATAGGAACCCAGAAGTTGACCTCATTTACTCAGTAGTGGAGGTGGAGGCAGGAGCAATGGGAAATGGCAGGGGGAATAGTAGCACAACCAATAGCTGCGGGGGCAGAGGCTCCTCAAGCAATGAAGCCATACGAAACAGTGACTAAGGCTATGGGAGCGGGGGTCATAGTGGGATAACGGATGGCATTGAGAGTAAAGGCCAAAGCATCGAGGTGGAGGGAGAAGCATAGATAGTGGTTGGAGATTGAGTCATGGATCTACCCAACTGAGTTCCAGTTCCCACTACGAAGATAGCGAAGGAATTATATAAAAGAGGAGATCGACCGACCTCGTTTCTCTAAATTATTCAGTTAACCCAGTGCCAGTTACAGATCGGGACTCAGTATATCGAGATCTAACTATTAGATAGAGATCAAGTTTACCTAGTTGACTAGTTGACCGAGTTTATTTTATGTGAGCAGTTGATCCAGGATGAGTAGTTCCACCATCATGGGCAAGGAGAGCATCAGTAGCATCATATCTAGTTAGAGATGGAGATTCAACAATATATAGAAAGGGCTTCTTCTATATTTTATTCTGATTCGATTGATCCAGTCCAGAAGTTGATGGAGCTGTTGATGGTTGAACAGTCAAAGATATGCCAAGGGAACACACCTACTTATGCCACGGAGACAATCCACCCACTCTGGGAACCCTTGGAAGAGAGGTCTGGGGAACCATGTGGGCGGGCTAGGCAGGGATGGGATGCTGCATTGATGGAGGGATTCATGCTGGGGGAGCGCACTAGCGATGTGATGGCAGGCGAAACACATTGGGATGATCCAAGCTAGGCAAAGGCAAGCTCCTAAACACCACAACCCCCAACCGCACTCCTTGTGATTGTAAGTTACAAGTATTGGATTTCGTAGACTGGAGTTACAGAGGAAGGTTGTAGAAGATAAGTATTTTAGATCTCTGAAGAAAAGCATTACCTGGACAAGCGTTCTAGTGCTAGTGTCCTCGAAGGTTACAGACATAGAAATCATTGTGACAATGACAATCAGCATCTGAAGAAGTCCCAACAGCCTAAAAATACCCTACCTTGGACAAGGGCACTAGTGCCAGTGTCCTCCGCATCTTCTGTGATAGAAACGGACAGACAATGATCATAAGTGTTGAGAGAAGTCCTGAATTCCCTGAAGAAAACACCACATTGGACTAGGGCGTGAGTGTCAGTGTCCCTAAATATTTCGTATCATTAACTTCAAAAAATGGTGAGTAACTAATCCTTGTCTACTGTCTTGGTCTGTGATCATTTGTCGTAATTTATCCATTTGCTTCTGATTTTGCATAATTAGGGTTTTGAGCATATTTGGGCATTGAAGTAATACATTAATTGATATTTTTTGAGTTTCCATGATGTTACAAGTGACACCCAACCTGTAGGTGAATCCTCTTGCAAAAGGTGTGATTCAACTCGGTTGAAATGTCCTTGAATGTTTGTAGTAAAAGGAGGATTTAACCCACACATCCATTGAAATTGAAAACCCCTCCTTTTTACTCCTAAACAATCCCTTTGCTAGATTCTATGGAAATTTTTCTTGGATCCAGCAACTTACTATGAAACCCTTCCTTTTAGATCTCAGCTCTATCCTAATTATTGGCATTTGCAAAGGAAATGCCCTCGCTTCACTAAGGCATCAGCTGCAACTAATGCTTCTTCCAACTCTAGTCCTAAGAATGATAAAGAGAAGGCTCCTTTTATTGTTGGGGTTGTAGACAAGGAGGGATTTACTCTAGTTAAGCCACGTAATAGGGGAAGAGGTCTTAAGAGAACCCTCAAGGATAGAGAAATTAATGGGGTCTTTAATCAGTTTGATGCTTTGGAGGACTTAATTCATGAGGAGGGAATTCTAGTGGAGATACCTTTTGGGGTTGGGTCTTTGGGGGTAGCCTTGTTCGAGGAAAAAGAAAATGATACTGTAAATTTTCCTCTGGTGGGTGTGCAGGATGGTCAATTGGCTATGGAGTTATCCTCCTGGTTACCGATTGTTTTAGAATCAAATGAGGCTTTAGTTATGAAAGATGTGGGTGCTCTAGCTGATCCAACTCCTTCACAGGTGAAGGAGGCTTTGGATGTAGGTGTTATTTTGTAAAATGTCCCCCTAGGACTTTTACCTCCTAAGTTTAGTTCCCAGGTCCTTTAGATTTAATCATGCATGTTCATTTTAACTCCCGATGCAAAATCCCTGGAAACCCATGTCAAATGGGGCTAAGGGGACATTGTTGAACTTGATTTTGCTTGAAAATGGGGCCTAGGGCTTGGGAACTCATGGCCTAGCCCTGCCTTATTTGGTTGGGACCTAAATTTTAAATGTCGGTTATGTGATCGTTAAAAGGTTTCGTTGCCGACATCGTAAGTTTGAATTATGAAATCTGTAGCGAGAATGCATATATATGCATGTTTAGGGTTTCATTTGCAAACTAGAAGCTGATTATGAACTTTTGGTGAACTTATGATTTTAGAGAATTCAAATCATTCATTGTTGCAGAGCATACTTGTCTTGTTATTGTGTTTGTTATGCGGATTTGGCTTCATCTTCTCATGTGTTGAAGGATTTTCATCTACATGCGAGCTACACCTCCGAGGTTATATCTATTTGTGTTAAATCAATCATTTATCAATTTGTTTTTTCGTCTATCTCGTAGGGATACACAATCTTTATGCCATTCTGGGGCTTGACTGAGGCAAGCTCCTAAACACCACAACCCCCAACCCCATTTCTTATGATTGCAGCTAACAAGTGTCATATTTTTTGGAGTGGAGTTGCAAGAGGCTTTGACAGAGTGTGGAGATTCTGTATCAGAAGGAAAAAGCAATGCCTGGGCTTAGGCACCTACCCTGAAGCCCTCCAGATTTGCAGACCTAAAAATCTCTGCGACAGTGGTGAAGAGTAGTGAACATTTTCTAGAAATCCTTGAAGAAGTCACCACCTTGGGCTTGGGCACCTAATCTTTAGACCCCGACTTTTCCAAATCTTGAATATCAAAACCTAATATGTATGTACTCTAAATATTACATCTCTATGTGCGAGCATTTGTTGGGATTCATCCGTTTATTTATGATTTTACATAATTAGGGTTTTAAGCATAATCGAGCATTAAATTAATACATTAATCAACAATTTCTTTATTTCCCTATCATTACAAGTGACAACCAACCTGTAGGTGAATCCTCTTGCAAAATTTGTGATTCAACTTAGTTAAATGTCCTTGAATGTTAGTGGTGAAAGGAGGATATAATCAAACAATCAATCAATCCCATCTTCCCTCTTTTCTTACTAAACATTTTGGTGAACCTGTGTTTTCTGAGCATTGCATCTTGTTGACTATTATACATTAGACTTGCATTCATACATATTGTTTTACATCATTTTACATCTATAGATCTTGAAATTTTTTGAAAAAAATTTCATTCTAAGGCTCGCATTAGGTCATAATTTGCATTAATTTCATTACATTTCAACAAATCTCTAATTTTTACATCAAATATGATATAAATTACATAAATTCATAATACTACAATCTTTGCATTGCATTTTCATGTTAAAATTGCCAGGGTTTGATTGAAATTTTGTGTTTTTCTCATAACCTAGTGATTTCAAAAACTAGGGTTTGTACCTAAAATCTTGTTTCAAATTTTACTACTCATATTAGGCACTCATTCAAATCTAATTTTGTTTGTAGTGTTGCATTCTTGTGTGTTTTTGCATTCATATCTCAAAAATTTGCACTTACATTTAGCAAATTTCAACAAAAACTAGCATTTTCACTCAATCATCCTTAAAATTACACTTGCATTGAGCATTGTAGGACTTTAAAATCATTTTCAGATCTGAGCTGTGTTTTTTTGCATAAGCCTCCTCTTAATAATAGTGTAGGAAATTGTTCTTCTACCTTATCTTCCTTATAGGATTTATGGGTCTAATAAATTCAATTTCCCATTTGTGAAAAGGTGTTTGTACTAATATAGGAAATGGTGGCATATCATCTAATGTGGTGGGACTTCCTATCCTCTAAGACACATCACCCATCCTCACATATTAACTTGTCATCCTTGAACAATGTGGGCCACCATAATCCTGTCAACATCACTTTATTGTTGTTCGCTCATTGGAGTTAGGCCCTTCTAATATCCCCTCACGGGCATATCTTAAGATGTTTTCCCATTCATGTTGAAGCACTACTCTCCTTATAATATCACCTCTTCCTATAATATGTAATTCTCCTTCAATTAAGATGTATGATAGTGACCACTCCAATAGTTTATTCCTTTCATTTTTGGAGATGATCTCTAGGAATTGGCCTATGGATAGTAACTGTGCTACTTCAGTGAGCTCCTCTTACTACATTTACTCTAAATAAATTTAAGCTACTCAATTCATCATCAAACTCCTAAAAGAGTAACACCATCTACAAATTTTACCTGTATCACTAGCGTATTCATCAAGTATTTTAATTGCTTGTGGTTGGTAAAGAAATTTTTTAGTGCATAAACCTTTGTTAGAGCCTTTGTTGTTGCATAATTCATTAAGAAACACTAGAGTTGGAGCCTTTGTTATCTAATTTTTAAGTGTATCAAATTCCTCCTAGAGTTGTTCTATCCATTGAAATGTTTTATAGTTTTCTGACTATTCAAGAGGTGGTAGATTCAAAATTATTTCTACCTTCAATGGGTCTACCATCAAGCCTTGCCTACATATAATGTGACCATGAAATGTTCCAAATGGTATCACAAATAAACATTTCTTAAGATTGGATGAGATTTAAAAGCTTTTGTATCTTTCTAGCATCGTGTGGAGTACTTGTACGTGATCTTTAATCAGTCTGTACTAAATACTGCAAGTGCATTTTTCAAGCCAAATGGCATCACCTTGTACATAAAAGACCTCCATTTGGTTACAAATGTTGTTTTAGGTTGATCTTCTTCTTGAAGCCATTGGTGAACGATTAGAGCTCCCTACTAGCTATAAAACTAAGACTTCCTCTGTGAACAAACTACGGAAGGGATCATGGATGCAAGCCTTATTTAAATCCCTAAAGTCAATGCAAATCCTCATCTCGCTTTTTTCTTATATTGCAGAACCATAGGGCCAATCCATTAGCATCTCCTATCGACTTGATTATATCAGTTGCCAACATATCATCCAAGTTTGCTTTGACTCTTGTCTTCATGTTAGGGTTTAATATATATGTTCTTTTCCTCTTTGGTTTTGTACCTTCTTTTAATTGAATTTTCATCATTCTAGATCCCTCCTTAATGCCCCTACGATTAGTAAATGCGTGGGGAAATATTTCTTCATATTTCTATCAATATTTCCAAAATTTGCATGACTTGTCTCTCTTCAATTGCTACCTTGAGTATTTTCACATACTGAAGGAAAAACAAGATTGCATTCATAGAGGCTTGAAGGATAGCAAAGGTACTTAAGGTTAAACTTTCTCTTGATGCCAAGGTTGATGATTCTATTTATTATGAGGATGTTTGATGCGGAAGATTTAGTTGAAATCTCTCCTCTTGCTAAGTTTGATAAATGTAATAAGTGCAAATGTGATCATGGCGATTCAATAGGCCCTGTGTAATTTTCCCTACCACCTTGTTGTTTTCAATATTGGATGATGCTCTTGTGATTTCTATGATGGTAGGGTCATCATCCAATGGTGGAAAATCCACTAGTAGTGTGATATGTTGTCCAAGGGATCTCTTGAGGTGAGACACGTGGGCAAAATTATGAATCCTACTGTATTCCGATAATTCCAGTTCTCAGATGCAACTTCACCAACTCTCCTCAAGATCTTGTAAGGGAAATCAAAGCGTTGTTTGAGATTTTAAATTCCACTAATTTTGATGGGGGTTTTCCTATAAGGTTTACAATCTTAGAGGAAGGTCATATCTCCCACTTTAAATGACCTCTGTATGCAGTTTTGATTTATATATATTTTTTGTTGATTCTGAGATTGTTGGATGTGTTCTTTGAGTGATCTCAATATGTCATAATTATACTTCACTAAGTCACTATCTATTGACACCGGGATATCTATGAATATTGAATAAGTAAATGTTAATGCATCATAACCATAAAATACAATGGATAGAGACATAGCGATGGACATGTGGTGGGTAGTGTTGTATCATAGTTTCTCAAGTAGCCTTCAACCTAATTATTCACTATTTCTACTTGTCCATCTATTTGTGGATGTTAGCTTTTGGAAAGAATGAGTTTAATCTGGGCCAAATAAAATAATTCTTACAAAAAGGATCTAAACAATCTACCATCTTTATCACTAATGATATTTTTATGTAATCCATTGGCCTAAACACTTCTTTGAATAAGAAATCTACCACCTAATGTGCTTTGAAATATGAAGGAATGAAAAAGAAGTGTGGATACATAGTTAGCCCCTCCATAAAGTGATTGAGAACATCCTTCTTTAGGCCCTTCCATGAAAACCTTTCCCTAATTTTCCTATAGGTCTTGTATAATCTTATGTGATTTTCTAACGATGCATCATGAAAAACCCTTAAAATCTTCTCCTTCATTCAGGATTCAAGAACTAGGAAGATTCTATTTGTATAGAGAATGAGATCATATGCTACTACAAATAAATCTTGTCTCACATCCCCATCTAAGAGATCAGTAGAAAATGTATTTTTAACTTATTCTGCCATAATAGAGATCTTCCAATTAGTAGAACTAGTAGTAGAAATAGAGTAGGCTTCCTAGAAAGAGCATGAGCAAAGTTATGTTCTTTTTTTCCTTTCATGTACAATGTGGTTTAGGAAAGGGCCATGCTATGGGGTCTCAGGACAACTTTGAAATAGAATTGGAAGCATCTCAGAGTGGAGGGAGATTATGAGATCATTATTAATTATACGAAGAAGCAAAGTTACATCTCATGTATGTTGTATACTCTTCTTTTAGAGGCTAAGGAACTAGTGAAAAGATTTTAAGATATCTCTTTTGATCATATTAGAAGAGAAGAAAGGGGAACTCAATAGTAGATTTGGTAGCCAATCAAGGAGTAAATTAGAGGATAACCCATGGTAAGACCCATAAGACCTAGAAGGAAAAGTTTCCAAATAAGCCCCTTGGACTTGTTAAGGAGTAAAAAGTGTCCACATGTCTTTTTACCTCCTTGTTTGGCTCCTAGGTCCCTTAATTGCATTATATCTTCAAAACATTTCTCCCGATGCAGAATTGCCCGACACCAAGATGGAATTTGAATGTGGGCCACTTGATTTAGCTTATCCTAGACATAAATAGGACTAAAGGACCTGGGTGGTACTGCCCAGGTCCCTCCCTTTAGGTTGGATCAAATTCAAATTTATTGGTGTGAGCCTTTGGCATAATTTAATAAAAACCACCTGAAATAACATAAAATAAAATATTAAAATTATATATATATATATATATATATATATATATATATATATATATATATATATATATTCTATACATTTAGTTCTCCTCAATTTTTTTCCATCTTCTTATGTTAAATTGAAGACCAAATTCCTTGTATTAAACTCAATAAACTAACATTAGGGGTGATTTTGTTGAAAAATTATTGCTCAAACCAAGAGCTGATGTTAAAGAGTTACGCCTAGTATGTAATATAAGGAACCCTAAAGTCAATAATATCATACAGACGAACACTCATTTTCATTTTTTATTTATGCCTGCAAAAATATCATACATGACGTCCCTCCATTGATGCATTAAATACTGCTCCTTCAATGCGCTGCTCTTTATTTTCTTGACTTTTGTATCCATTTTTTTATCCCTTTTTTTTGCACTCTTATTATTTTTTATTGCTTCTTGTAGAGTAACGATCTTCTTGATATTTTTGTCCAAGAAAGATAAGGGGCTGAGCACCACCAAGGGTTTTCAATGTTTAGTTAGACTTCCCTTTTGCTCAAAAGGAATGGGGAAGGTCTACATGCAAGCTTCTATTAGGTATTTTAGGTTTGAATACTTACTTTTTTAAAACTCAACATTTTGGTTCACTAAGACTGGGATTAGTATAAAGCTAAGAGCTTGGCTTCAATTTAAACTTATTGGTAAATTTCAAGAGGAATGATTGGCAATAAAGATGATCATAAAGAATCTTAAAGGGTCAACCTATATCTAAGCAGCCTTAGACTCCTTAGATAAAAATCAAAAAGAGCATGTCACTCACTAATGCATGGTGGAACAAAATGAAGAATGCAAATTTTGTTTTTTCTTTATTCAAATTTTGTACTTTTTTATAGATTTTTTGGATTTTGACATTTTATGATTTTATGGAGTTTCTAGATACTTAAGTCTTCACCTTCCATTGTGCATAAGAGGTAAGCATCATTTTTTACATCTTCCTTAACTGCGTGTGGACTTATATAATTTGGTCTAAACTTCACTTGGAAGTATTTGCAAGGACACACAAAGACTTGGTATAAAAATGTCTTTGAACTTAGTGAGAAGTTTTGTGCACTCATATATTTCATTGTTTGATAATTTGCCCCTAGCCTTGTCATTTTTTGTTCTTGTAAAGTTTCATCAGTTTTGAAATTTTGTGGGGCAATTTGAATTGATGATGACATTTAATCATCTTCTATTCACATTTGCCATATGTGGGGTTGGTCATATTGCCACATGATTCTCTTTACCTGCATGTGGACTTTACTATTCCATGGATTTCATATTTCACCAACCATATGTACGCCTTGGCTATGGCGACCACCAAGGGTTGCACATCGGCACCCCACCTAGTAGGCACCAAGTTGAAGTAAACAAAGTGAGGCAAAGTTGTGGAAGTTTGGATGCTTAATAATCGTATACCAATGCATCAAGAGATTTGTCCATGTCACCAATATTATATTTTTTATCTTTATTTACATTTCTTAACACAAACTAACTTCGTGTTGTCATAAATATATACCTTTCAAACAAGAGCAAGCATGCCTTTATGATATAATTCCAATAATTTTTTATTCTAATGTGTAGGAACAAAAAGAAAACAAGAAAAAAACTCATTGGAGGCTCATTTGGCAGAAGCAAAGGAAATTGGGGATCACATTCCAAATAAAATTTAAGTTGTTACAAAACATGTTTTCAATTGATTATAAACAAATATGTAAAACAAGCATTTCATATGCATTTCAAAACTATATTTCAAAATTTTAAATTAAATAGCACTTTGGGACATTTGTTTCTTACAATTATTAAAATAATATAACAAATAAAAGTAATAGTATAAAAATAATATTCTATACACCAAAAAAAAAAAAAAAAATGAATGCACGTATTTTAAATATTACTTTATAAAATAAAAATAATGTATCTTCTATGCACAAATTGAATTATACTATGTAACATTGTAATTGCATATAATATTCTATTGGCCTAACCCTTGCACCTTCAATTGGTTGAGTCAAACAATTTTCTTATGACAATTATCCATTCAAAGGTGCCCTTAAAATACTATGACATATCTTAGTATAAGTAAAATTATATATAAACCAAATATAAAATTTGACAGTTTGTCCAAAATCTCTCCTTTCATGTGATACATCTTTTTAAAATGTTGATTGTAATTTACAGAAAAAATGCCTTAATAGAACCATACGACCATCAAATTTAAGCCTTGGGCCTAACAATTGCACCTCCTTTGGTTGCAAGTGCTAGTAATACTATTATTGATATATGGTTAGGACTAAGAAGTAGGATTTCATGTACTCTGTCATTTCTTTTTTAAGGGATTACTCCAACTGTGGTGAGTTTCTATTTTAATATTGGAAAAAATCTAATTTGAGAGTGCTTCTGGATTCAACTATGTATGTTTTTGTTTCAACGTTTTGAATCATACTCAATGATCCGTCATCAGGAAGAGGAGAGTTGAAGATTAGATGGTAGAATTGAGCTTTATAAAGCAGTTAGAGTAAGAAATGAATGAAAAATGAAGGGCATGAGGTGAGGAGAGAAAAATAAAAATAAAACAAAAATCAAGAGAGGAGAAAGATACGAGAAAATTAGTGATAAAAACAGGGCATTGGAGCAACCATAAAAACACACAAACCAACAAAAGCTAAAATTTTAAAATTACTAATACTAATACAAGTACAAATATATAAATACATATAGAAGCACATGTAAATGCATATAAGAAAATATTTAATTTAAACCTATAAATACATATATCCCCACACACCAAGTATAATATACTATATTAAAAAGACAGATAAATGGAAAAACAACTAAATAAAACAAACCTTTAGTAGGCATGAGTTTTCCACAATCCATGAATTAAGTATAGAGAGTGCTTTTGGATTAAACTGTGTATGCTTTTGCAAAACAAACCTTTGTAAAACAATTAAAGTCAAGACCTAAATATACATAAAATAATAAGGGATGAGGAAAAAAGGCGCAAACACATTTATATACATGAACAACCAAATGTATAAAATTTGCAAACAAGTGAATGAAGCAAACAAGAAAACAAAAAGATAAGACCCTTATCTACTGCATTAGGCAAAACCAAACCTATAAAAAGGAGAACGCCACGACTAAGAATGAAAATTTTAATCCGGCATAAACAAAAAATGCCCACACACATATTAACCTAGACATAACAACAAAAATAAATCAGATGATATATAATACAAATAGAAAAATAAACAAATACACAACAAAAATGTATGTAGATATATGATACAATATTAATTATATTATATGTATAAATATATTGTATAGAAAACCAAAACAAATAAAAATATACAAGTGTAGGTATATATATATAAATTTATGTATGAAGTGTATACAAATACCTATACCTATATATAAATGTAAGTAACGGTGTGTATATATATATGTGTGGAGGTTAGGGTTAGGTTTTGTGCGTGATGAGCGAGTGAAGAAGAGGAAGGAGGTGAGGGTGGCAAAGGGAAGGTTAGGGTTAGGTTTTGATGGCAGAGGGAAAAGCTATCGTTGCAAGCTTGACGTTATACCTATTGCAGGGCCAAACATTTTTACAAGCAGCGGAGTGCGGTGGATATGTCAGTGTTTCGAAAGTGTTACGCCATCATCTGCAACAAACAGAATGGCCGCGAATGTCGTAGCAGAAATGGAGGCTGCAGATCGATGGCGTCACGCTTTTGAAACAGGACATATCCACGGCCCCACGCTGCTCCTATTCCTTCGTTGCCCTTTAATGAGAGCAATGCCTTCAACAAATGACCTTCACGCTCATGCGGTGGAATATGTCTCAATCTCAAATTGATGCGTCCAACACTTCAATCTTGTTAAATCAGGTTTTGTTTTGTCAGAAAATTTGCTTAAATTTCTATATTTTAAGACTAGCTGAAAATGTGGTCACTTGCACTAAATTTTCTGACCCTCCATGGAAGGTATGTTGGAGAGGTGGGTTCTTTGCCTTTTTTCGTTTTTGTATATGCATCACACACCCACATTACAACAATGTTCCTATCTAGTATGTTTTACTGTGACTGAATCAGATTTTCAGTTGTTAATATTCATAGCCAACTTGGATGAACCTCTGGAGATCCCTGCGTTGTATGATTGGGTTATGTTGTTGGTCTCTATCACAGGTGATATTTGGATCATGAAAGGTGAAGGTATTCAATTTAGACTCCAATGCATGCAACATGTATTAACACAGTGCTTGTTTTGTATGTAGTCTAGGACTGCAGGAATTTTGGTGGACTTCTTAGAGCCATTTTCTGTATATGACAATGTCAGATGGGTGTTATTATCACCCACATTTTATAAATAGCCAATTACGTAATTGTAACTGTTAAAGTTTTAATCATCTAGCACATTCCTACAAAGGTTCAAAAATTTATCCTGGCAAATATTGGTATCATATCAAACAATGTAGTTCTGTCTACTGTTTGCTTTGCAGCTGTGTTTGTGTTTTCTTTTGTTTGTTTTCTGAGACAATGGTTGACACAGTTAGTGGGTTTGTGTTTGAGCCCTAAGTTGGTTGGATCCCTTGCTGGAGAATTTGGCCCCAACCTTTGGACTTGGGTGTCATTATAAGCACGCGTTAGCATTTGAGCCCTAAACCTACATATTCAAAATATTAAGTAGATGGCATACCACTCTACGTTCAATTCAGTTCATAAAGAATCTCAACCTACAACTTCAATATGGGTTCTGGCCACGGGAAAGTTTAGGGGCTCTTCATCCCTAAATAGGGATTGTTTTGGTAATCTTTGTCCCAAATCAATAGTCCAATCAGTAAACATTATGTATAAACTTCCTCTAGATTTAAAATTTTAGTAAAAGTTCTTAGCCAATTTGTTGCAAGTTTGCATGGATTTATTGAAATTTTTTAATCATTGTTATCTTATCTATGTAATATATGTTTTGATGATTTTCCAACTAATGAAAATTATGTCTAATATGGGATTTTATATAATCCTCTTTGGATTTAATCCAATTGTAAATTGTACTCAATATTTAGGAACCAGTTACCTTTACAATTGCTTACAATTGTTTCCTTTTGACATTGCTGGTGATTCATCTCACTTGAGTTGCCTTTGTTGACTAGCATAACATTTTTTTGTGTGTGTATTTTGATATAGAAATTTTTGTGGGTATGATAGGTTAGGTTGGAACAAAAGAATGTATGGTGCTAAGCATTTTATCTATTCGCAGGAACTAAAGTGTCTTATCTGAAAATATTCAACATTGTGGTTTGTGCATTTGGATGGATAATCTAGATACTATCTTAGACCTATGTAAATATAGGTCTAAAATGGTAGAAAGGAGAGAAAAAGTCTCCTCGTGAGATTTTGAAGCAATAAAATGTAAAAACTAAGTTCTATGACAACATCAAGACAATGGTTGCTTCATTTCACTTCACTTCACAGGCTCTTTCATTCCTCGTCTATCCAAATTGCCAAGGCTGACATATTTCTTTAGTTTTGGTGAAGTAAGATTTCTTTATGCTTTTGGATTGGATTTTGAAGAGTTAGTATCTATCACTACTTTATTAGATCAACTTGGTGACACGAGGTACACATGTTGACCTTTTGATCTTGTGCATGTTGTAGCATAGAAAATACCCTATAATTTACAAGTGTATCTTTTTATTGAACCTTTTCTTGTTTGTAATTTGTAAGATTTTCATTTGGTGAATAAAATGAAAGCCAATGATACCATTCATTATTTCTCATATTTTTAGACTTCAAATCATAAATTATTAGTAGAAACCCAAATTCATGGAAATGCAATCAAGACTTCAATGAAACCATAGCCAACCCCCACTCAATCACACCCTCCTAGGCCTCTAGAAACCATTTCCCCAAATGACACAAACACTTGACACCATTAAAACACAATGGTCACACATCACATTCACTTTCCAATGCACATCATAAACCAAGATCTCACAAATGCAACATATGGTTTGATGCACTAATAATGGGTCTTAAAGAATGCAACATTAATTCCAATCATGGTCAATCATCCAACAAACATAAAGTGAATCTATCTCAACAATGCAGAACAATATTATTCTAACTACTAGTAGCAATTACTAATATGATCAAATGATATAAGTGTCCATGAGTATCAATATTTTAACTAATAATTCTCAAGACTTATTTTAATTTCATTTAATTAAAATAATTGCGAACAACATGCAAATGAATACAAATTAAACACAACAATTATTTACACTATTTACACTTATGTAGATTTCATTTATAATCTAAACAATTTTATAAATACTATTAAATATAACTATATAAGCAAGGCTAAAAGCCTATAATATTAGAATGCTATAAATATCTTACACTAGTTAGAATCACAAGATACAAAACCCGAAGCTACAATGAAAGAACCTTGTTCTAAGTTTATCTTGAGAGGAAAGAAATATAGAAAAACAAAACATTCCGATAGATCTAATATCTTCATCAAATCTACCACACTTTTAACCACATGAATATGATAGGATCAGCAGAAAATGAATTTGTTGAGAAGGCTTTAGAAGCTACCAACAATGCAAAATGTGAAAGCATAGACAGGGCACATAGACTGATTGGTAGAATGCCTCAAAGAGAGTCATGTGATGGAAAGCAATGATCATAGGATATGCACAAAATGAATTTGTTGAAAAATCTCAAAAGAACCTAGTTTGAAAATATAGAGTTATTGGTTGCGCAACTAATTGTTTTAACAGAGACGAAATGGGTGAGAGGTAGACAGTCACAAAATATTCATATCTCAAAAATGACAAACTGGGTATGACTAATTTTTGGATATGATTTAGATATTCAGGTCATGCACCATATATAAGACAATTAGAAAAACTTAGTTCTTAAAATAAAGTTATGTCTAACGCAACAGATTGCTAAAATAGAGATGAAATGGGTGAGAGGTAGACAGTCACAAAATATTCATATCTCAAAAATGAGAAACTCGGTATCACTAATTTTTTGATACGATTTAGGTATTCAAGTTGTACACCATATTTAAAACAATTAGAGAAACCCAGTTTGTAAAAATAAAGTCATGGATAACACAGTAGACTACTAAAACAGAGACGAAATGGGTGAGAGGTAGACAGTCAAAAAACATTCATATCTCAAAAATGAAAAACTGGGTATGGCTAATCTTCGGATATGATTTAGATATCCATGTCGTACACCATATATCAAAAAATTAAAGAAACCCAGTTTGCAAAAATAAGGTTAGGGCTAACGCAATAGACCGGGTTCCGAAAATGTAGAAGAAAATTCACAGAATATTTCACTAAATCTAATGCAACAATAAATCAGTTTCATATCTCAGTCCATACTTGGAATATTGCTTCAATCACATCTTCACAAATTTCCTAGCTTGCATCCATTTTTCTCCAAGTCTGTTCTTCTGGAAACTATGGTTTATGGTGCCAAAAGAAAAATAAAAACTTCCTGAGAGAGAGAGAGATCCCCAAAACATAAAACATATCCTCCATTTGAAATGCACGCTCCTCCTCAAATTATGTCTTGAGATTTCAAAAATAAAGTTGAGCATGCATAACCACCCCCATAATTTCTTCTAGAAGATTCTCTTTTTTTTACTTTCTTACAATTTGCTATTTTTAACCAAACAATAATATTATTGTTTGTTGTAATGGGACCTTATGTCATCTCCATTCAACAGTTTCCATTGGGATTAAGGCACTCTCAGACCTGTCAATTCAAGTGGAGTTGATGCCTCATACCTGCAACCTACAGCAACCAAAAAATGGTCAAACATATAGATGTATATATAATCATACAATCAAACACACCGTGAAAGGAAATCACAGCATAGCAGGGTACTCACGCATGAGTAATGCGACACTGTTCCTCTCACAAACACACGTCAAACAAGTAACCACATCATGCATAATAATTAGTATCTGATTGACTAGATAAGAAACATCATCAGATAATCATGTGATGCACATAATAAGATTGATCAACATAATCAATTAAGTCCATAAAGTTGTCATACCATATTCATAACTTAAGTAAATATCAGTGTTGCAACAAAGATTATCAATAAAACATACTAACTGTCATATGAAACAACATGAGGATAATCAGGAATGTCACCAACATGAATGTAGTATCTACCAACATCATATAACATACAACATCAACTGTCTGACATACCCTAAATATTCCTATTATTTTACCTTCACTTTCATGCTCCTTAGCCAGACCACCTGCACATCCAAGGTGAGAATGGAGGGGCACTACACCCACCTTAAAGTGATCACTCCTGCTTTTCGGTAGTAATCACATTTAAGGTAAGGTTGAAAACACATGAGGGAACAAGAGCTTTCGCAAAGCCCATGCCCCAAAGTGAGACATGCTTACAATTGCCGAATTATTCCCAACAATCACAATAGAAACACATCAATATCATTTGTTAAGAACCATTAATCAACAATATGCATGTATACGAATGATCACGGAGATCAAAACAAACTTCGGTTAGAGAATCTAAGCTAAAATAACAACCAAATAAATATAGAAATAAGGCAACATGTCTTTCAAACAAACTAAGGCTATACTTACGAATTCGGAACCGAGTATAGCCGTGAGGTTATACTTTAGTTATCTCATAACCGAGTGTAACTACAAGGTGAGACAAAAGCATTCCAAAGTGCATAGCAACATATTTAGAGTACTGCAAAGGTTTGTTACAACAATTTCACAACACAATACATGATCACGTCATGACGCAAGTGATTCTACTAGTCAAACGTTAATAAAAAATTATCCCTCTCTTCATATATGGACTAGGTCCATTTTCTTGTTTTCTTGTTTTAGGGATGCACAATCCTTATCAGAAGTGTATATTTGTTGTCATCATCCGTTGACTAATAGAGCCACAAATACAACAGAAGAATGAAATCATGAAAAATGAGAGAGGAGACAAAAGTGACATAGGACCACAACGTGGAAGGATGCCCCCAAATCACCCTCCACAACATTATGTCCCCAAGGCACCACAAACAATAATTGCAACAACAGAAGTGTACAAGAATAGAGAAACAAATAGAAGGAATGTCACAGCGTACGTGGTCCCCTTGTATCCTTCACCTTACAAGAGTATCAAGGGTCATCCAAGGAGACCTAAACAAACATTTAACACCACACATGAGAACACAACACAACAACATATATATACCTAAGAGGAGGCCAAACTTGCGAGCATCTTGAAGAGTTGCTCCATCAAATGTGGTGGAATGGGTGAGAAATTCATACCTGCAGTCGCGTGGTGCTTGATTCACAAGATTTTGTATGTTTGAAATCTTTTGATGCCTATGGGGAGGTGAATCATTACCTTTTTCGATAGACTTTGATGACTCGTGCATTGTTCTTTTTCTTTCTTTGTTTAAGCATTCTCCTACCTGGATAACTTTTTCAGGGTTATCCTTCTCCATCAAGACGTCAACAATCTTTTTATTAAGTAAAGTACTATGGTTGAGGAGATTAGAGGAGGAGGATGATTTCGTGGGATCTTTGTTAGATGCCAAGGTATCATTTGATGAATAAGTGTTTCTCTCAAAATATGCTTCTACATTTAAACAATAGGAAAAACCATGATTGTAATGATAACGGAGCCAATTGTCATAAGCTCCCATGAATTCGGCTAATGTTTCATATGTTGAAAAAGTATCTAATGGGACATTTCCTAGTGGACAGTCTATGTCTATCATCTCAGGATATATTGAATTGATTGTTGGACTTGTTGATATTGTGTTAACATTAAGAGTAGGATGATGGTAAGCTTTGGTAGGCTTCAAAGGATAGTATCCAATATTAGCTGAAGAGCTATGTGTAACAACTTCTAAGGGTACTTTGATTCCTTCTTGTTTTATGCCACAACCATTACCTACGTAGTTACAATTTTTGTAAAGGATTTGAAATCCATGATCATAGAGAGACACCATCTCTTTATAAGAAGGCGAGGCCTCATATGTCTCATATTTTGTAGTGTAAATAAGAGTATTGTCTTTATTTGTTACTAAAGAGACTTTAGGTTCCTTAGTATTTCCAAAGATTTTTTGGATGAGATTGAGGCAACTTTTGATGTTTTAGGGTTAGCAAGTTTATATTACCCCATAAAGCCATGAGTAAAATCTAATGAACCCCAATCGTCACCAAGAAGTGCATTCGATGGTGATTTAGAATCTTGCACAACATTATCTGTGGCAAGATGTATTTATGAATCAACTTTTAAGTTATCGAGAGGTTTCTAAATGATAGCTTATTTTTGCACCTCGGCTTGTAAACAACTTTCCAGATTCGGGTCCACTTCAATGGTTTGAAGTTTATTTGCACAAATAAACTTTATTGATCAATGAAGGGTAGATAATGTCATAGATCTAGCCTTTACGATTAAAGTTATGGTACCCAGTGATTGTCTACCAATGTTATCAAAGCCATGAATGTTAAGTTTATCCGATTTTATTAAAGATGTGTGAATCTTGATTTTATGTAGCAAATCAATGCCATAAACATTGAGACCCAATCCATTGTCAATCATAGTTCACTTTATCAACTTTTTATTTATTATGACAAGATTACAAGAGGGTCATATTGGTTTTGAACTTCAATTGATGGTAATTCGTGTTGTTGAAACAAAATATCTATTTTTGTTGCATGCATATAGTCTAACAAAGTTGCTACATCATTTGGCTTAACAACAGGTGGTACAATCACCTTTTGTAAAGCTTCTTGGAGCATTATGTGGTATGAAAGAGATGTTTGTATGAGTTCCCATAAAGAGATCTTAGCAGGAGTAGCACAAAGCTGCTTAACAAGGTCATAATCTCGACCAACATTATGAGTAAGACAAGGTGGTTGAGGAAGCATATTTTGAGAAGTTGGTAAAGTGATCGAAATGTTTGACTATTGTTTACTTTGTTTATTATTTCATGTATTGTATGTGTGAGCAACCACATTGTAGTTGGGTTGTTGTGACACATTTTGATACACTTTGATTTTGACTTGTTATATGCTTAGCGTAGTTATAAATGTAACGAAGAGGTCGAGAAGAATTCAGAAGATCTCTTATAGTGAGCACCGGTTTCATTTTTTCTTGAGGCACATGCGAGAACGCAGGTGGACAACTATTTTCAGTTTCACAGGGTGTTCTTGAGATCTTGGAACATAAATTGTGTTTACTAATCTTTGAAGGAATGATGGTTTTGGAGTCACAGTGGAATGTTCCATAGAGATAAATTCATAAAGGGCTTCATCTAGCATATCAGAATCATCACTACTAAATGACTCATCATATGCATGAAAGTTTTGTAAAAAGAGATCAAACATTGTGACATATTCTACTTTATCCAAGGCTTGAAATTCACAATGTCCAATTGTAAAAAGTATGAATTTTGGAATCAAGGATGTGAAATGATGCAAGATTACTATGAAAAATCAAATTTCATGAATGTTTGATGCAACTAATGCATGAGAATTTTTAAAACCCTAATGCAAAATTTTACCAAAATGCAAGCTTTTTGAAGGCCTAAATATGTACCTTTTTCAAAATTATGCAAGATTTTCAAATGAATATTGATAAATATGTAATAAATCAATGCAAGATCTTATTTGAATAGTCAATAAGATGTAAATGCTTGAAGCTACTTGTTCACAAAAATGTTTAGTATGAAAAAGGATAATGACAATAACTAGAATATGAACTAGATCAAACTCTTTTCAATATAACATTCAAGGAAAAGGTTGAGCCAAATCACTACCAAATGAAGGAGAACTTAGCTACTGACCTTGAAATCCTATATATTATGGATAAGATTTAACTTAGTCTTTTTCTCAAAACCCTAGGATAACAATGCATTAAAACCCTATTTTTACAAAGATTTGCTTATAATGGAGAATATACGACAGAAACCCAGAAACTAATTGCACAGGGATAATCAGGGGAATGATAAAACCTATCTCCAAAAAGAAGAGGTATCAGAGGACCTCGGTGGTACCACCCATGTCTTGACTGAAGGAATTAGCCGAAGGTGCAAATTGGAAAGTTGCTTTGAATGTTGTCTTGATGCCAGATCCAAACCTAGAAAAGGTAGAAGGACAAAGGCGGTTCCAACCACTTCCTTGATGAGGGAATATCCTGAAACTGTCTTCAAATCCTGAAACCTTGATCTGTATTTAGTCTTCCTATAGCTCTGTATTTTCTAAATCTCACTCCTGTAACCTGCACATAAGAAGATAAAAGAGGGTTTGGGGGTTATGGTGTTTAGGGGCTTGCCTCGGTCAAATCCCAGAATAGCATTCAAGCTTCCCAACACCATTTGATTAATAGAGAGTGCTTACCCTCATGGGGCATAGGATGAAAACAATGATAATGTGATGATTGAAATGATGAGAAACAAACAATGATATCACCTATGTGATGTGCCCTTAGAATGATGAAGATCCTTCAACTGCTAAGGAAGGATAGATGATAGCTTCATATCTACAACAACACACAAATATGCTCTATAATCACAATGACTGCTCTTGATGCTCTTTACTTCAAATTTTCAAGTTAGCTATCTCCATCTAGGTTAATAATGAACTCAAAAACACACTTATATATGCTCTCCCCCTTACAATTGACAATTCAAACCAAAAGAGGCAACAAGGAGAAACCTCTAGAGAGGTGTAAGGCTGACATACATTTGAATTTGATCCAACCTAAAGGGAGGGACCTGGGCAGTACCACCTTGGTCCTTTAGCCCTGTTTATGTCTAGGATAAGCAAAATCAAGTGGTCCACATTCAAATTCCATCTTGATGTCGGGCAATTCTGCATCGGGAGAAACGTTTTGAATATATAATGCAATTAAGGGACCTAGGAGCCAAACAAGGAGGTAAAAAGACATGTGGGCACTTTTTACTCCCTAACAAGTCCAAGGGTCTTATTTGGAAACTTTTCATTCTAGGTCTTATGGGTCTTACCATGGGTTATCCTCTAATTTACTCCTTGATTGGCTACCAAATCTACTAATAAGTTCCCCTTTCTTTTCTTCTAATATGATCAAAATAGATATCTTAAAAAAATTTCACTAGTTCCTTAGCCTCTAAAAGAAGAGTATCCAACATACATGAGATGTAACTTTGCTTCTTCATATAATTAATAATGATCTCATAATCTCCCTCCACTCTAAGATGCTTCCAATTCTATTTCATAGTTGTCCTGAGGCCCCACAGCATGGCCCTTTCCTAAACCACATTGTACATGAAAGGAAAAAAGAATATAACTTTGCTCATGCTCTTTCTAGGAAGCCTACTCTATTTCTACTTCTACTAGTTCTACTAATTAGAAGATCTCTATTATGGCAGAATAAGTTAAAAATGCATTTTCTACTGATCTCTTAGATGGGGATGTGAGACAAGATTGATTTGTTGTAGCATATGGTCTCATTCTCTATAAAAATAGAATCTTCCTAGTTCTTGAATCCTGAATGAAGGAGAAGATTTTAAGGGGTTTTCATGATGCATCGTTAGAAAAACACATAAGATTATACAAGATCTATAGGAAAATTAGGGAAAGGTTTTCATGGAAGGGCCTAAAGAAGGATGTTCTCAATCACTTTATGGAGGGGCTAACTATGTATGCACAATTCTTTTTCATTCCTTCATATTTCAAAGCACATTGGGTGGTAGATTTCTTATTCAGAGATGTTTAGGCCAATGGATTACATAAAAATATCATTAGTGATAAAGATAGTAGATTTTTTAGATCCTTTTTGTAAGAATTATTTTATTTGGCTGGGATAAAACTCACTCTTTCCACAAGCTATCATCGACAAATAGATGGACAAGTAGAAATAGTGAATAATTAGGTTGAAGGCTACTTGAGAAACTATGATACAACACTACCCACCACATGTCCATCAATATATCTCCATCCATTGTATTTTATGGTTATGATGCATTAACCTTCACTAATTCAATATTCATAGATATCCCGGTGTCAATAGATAGTGACTTAGTGAAGTATAATTATGACATATTGAGATCACTCAAAGAACACCTCCAACAAGTTCAGAATCAACAAAAATATATATGCAAATCAAAACTGCATAGATAGGTCATTTAAAGTGGGAGATATGACCTTCCTCTAAGATTGCAAACCTTATATGCAAACCCCCATCAAAATTAGTGGAATTGAAAATCTCAAACAACGCTTCGATTTCCCTTACAAGATCTTGAGAAGAGCTGGTGAAGTTGCATCTGAGTTGAATTACTAGAATATAGTAGGATTCATAATTTTGTCCATGTGTCTCACCTCACGAGATCCCTTGGACAACATATCACACTACTGGTGGATTTTCCACCATTGAATGATGACCCTACCATCATAGAAATCACAAGAGCATCATCCAATATTGAAAAGAGAGTAAACAATAAGGTGGTAGGGAAAATCACACAGGCCCTATTGAATCCCCATGATCACATTTGCACTTATTACATTTATCGAACTTAGCAAGGGAGAGGGATTTCAACTAAATCTTTCACATCAAACATCCTCATAATAAATAGAATCATCAACCTTGGCATAAAGAGAAAGTTTGACCTTAAGTACCTTTGCTATCATTCAAGCCTCTGTGCATGCAACTTGTTGTTCCTTCAGTATGCGAAAATACTCGAGGTAGCAATTGAAGAAAGACAAGTCATGCAAATTTTGGAAATATTGATAGAAATATGAAGAAATATTTCCCCACACATTTACTAATCTAGGATGATGAAAATTCAATTAAAAGAAGGTACAAAACCAAAGAGTAAAAGATCATATGTATTAAACCCTAACATGAAGACAAGAGTCAAAGCAAAGTTGGATGATATGTTGCAACTGATATAATCAAGTACATAGAAGATGCTAAATGGATTGGCCCTATGGTTGTGCAACATAAGAAAAAAGTGAGATGAGGATTTGCATTGACTTTAGGGAACTAAATAAGGCTTGTATCCATGATTCCATAGATTTCTTAGTCTTATGGATGTCATTAAAAGATTTCATTTTATTTCATTTCAATTGAAGGGCTCCTTCACCTTTCCATACACATGTCCCCATGTTCTCTCCATTATTTACTCTATAACCATTGCTTTATTTTCTCTTATATTGTCCTTAGTAATATTTGGGCATTATACTCATGGGATCAACCCTGCAATTATAGACTTGGCCCTTTCATATTCAAATTTTGGCCAACTTCTACCTATTCAATTACACAATATTCAATTTGCTAATGTATGAATCCCAACATTTCAAAAAAAACCAAAATATGAATCACCTAAGAAGGTTCGAAATTTAAAATACACATTGGGTTATGACTTGCACGTGTGACACCATTCAAAAATTGATTTATATTCACTCCTTTGAGCCACCAAGTCTAGGGCCTAAGTGTGAGAATATTCACTATTTTTGTATTCTCATGCTTGGAGACATGTCAATAAATAAAAGTTGATTACATATAAATTCCCATTGTTTATAGCATAGACTGGAATTAGTTTTCAATTTAAAATATCATTAACACTTGTAAGGAGTGGGTTCATGTGCAAGTTGAAACACACACTGTGTATTTCAACCTGCAATTTTCTTCATCAACATTCTACTATGTAAAGTATTTGTTCTTTTAATGTACAAATCCTAACATTTAAGAGAGAAAAATATAAACAACAACAATGATAAGGGTGAAAGCAAGAAGATGAGTATAGAATTCGTGGAAGTGTTCCGCATATGGAAAATTTCGGTTAGAACAAGAGCTCGAGCCTAAACAGGTGCCCATTTAGAAACGGGCACCCGTTATGAAATGGATGCTAGTAAATGGAATGGGTACGTACCCATTTGAAAACAGGTACTCATTTTTGAAAAGTATATATATTTTTAAAAATAGGCATGTGGCTTCATTTTAACAGCCATAGGCCGTGAAACAGTAGGAGAGGAGATACCAAGAATGGGTACCCACATCACCTGACCCCACCGCCTACCTCCAAAACCTCCTCACCTCCTCCAGATCGGCTATCAGCTGTCCCAAGTTGGTTGCCCATAATTTTCTATTGTTTTTCATTGTTTTTTGTTTTGTTTTTCTTGCTTTTTATTATTTTTCACAATCTTAAATTATAAATGTTAAACCCTAAACTAAAAACACTAAACCCTAATTCATAAACTGTAAATCCTAATTCATAAACACTAAACCCTATTTCATAAACTACCTAGGTCTTATAGAACTTCTAGGGTTTCTTTTATATAAGCTTAACAATAAATCTTTAGCAATGATATTTCAAAATCATTTGAAATTTCTATATAGACCTCAAGAACTACTTATACACTATAGCCATGTTCTTAGTCTTCATGGATTTCAATGTTCATGATGAGTCACATAGTCCTAAAACCATTTGTAAAACTCTTTTCATGAGGGCTTAGAACATACAAACACCTTCTATATATTAAATTTGATGGACACTTGTATAAGAATATAAAATTTAGACAATTGTCATAGGTTAGTCCTATGGGTTAAAGAGTCAAGGAGCTATGAGAATGCCCACATTTATCTGACATAAGGTATAATAGAAACTTATCAAGTTTTAAGGATTGTCATACCTACCACTAAGAATGTCAAAGTTACCCTAGGAAAACAACTAACTCATATCACTTCATAACATTTTATCAAGTTTAAGGATTGTCATAACAACCACTAAGAATGTCAAATTTACCCTAGGAAAACAACTAACTCATGTCACTTGATAACCTAGAGGGTTGTTATCTAAGGTCAATTAGGATCACTTAACAAATGTCAAGACCCAAATCATCTAATAGGATTGTCATTAGGATGGGGAACAAAGAAGATAGTCATAACATGATAAGGTAGTTACCAAGGTCCTAACAAAGTTCATTGCACCATAATCTAAATCTTAACACTGCCTCAACATTTATATGACCTAGAAGGACTGTCACATCTAGCAAATCTAATCTCTTGTCCTTGCTATGGACTATTATGCATGATCATCCAAAGTGGTTGTCACTAGAAGAACAGGACCATAGGACTACCACAATAAGGATATAGTTGTGTTGCTCACAACAAGAGAGGACAATCATCCAAAACTAAGAAGAGAAGAAAATTAACAATTAATAGACTATCATTAACGGTTGTCATGAGCATGTTAATGGACAATTAGTTTTCATATTAGTCATAACACTATCCTATTATTTACACAAAAGAAGATATAGCAATGAGAGGATAGTCATTGGAAAACCTATCTCAGTCCTAGAGTCAAGCATAGTCCCATCACACCACTAGATCTACCCCTTCCAAGGGACAAGCATTTCAACCATACAATCGAAAGAAAATGATATGTATCCTACAAACACAATCATTTGGTCATGTTGTAATCCTCTCTCCAAACTATGCAGGATCAGAATGGTGTTTGGATGAGCTCCACTTGGTGTCTGGTAGGTGAAATCAGCAGGTGAGACTACTCCTTAGATAGTGCAAGACGACTGAACGGATCTCACCCATTCATTTTATTCCTTGTTTTTCTCACTCTTTCACCATTTCTTCACATGCGTTGTTCTCCTTCCAGCTATTTTTTTGGTGGGTACTCTCCTGAGGTGCCAAAATGGCTAGAAATGTTGTCTCGTGCCATAAAAAAATCACGCTAGAAAATTTTCTAAACTCGTCGGTTGTTCTCACGCCGGGGAAAATACCGTGTCAGAAAAATAAATATAGGGAATGTAATTTTTTGGTATGTGTTTTGGAACACAAAAGAGAGTGATATATTTTGCAAAGCCCCAATAAGAATGTTTTGGGAATTTTGTACTGCAGTATTGTATTGGTACATTCTCCATATTAAAAACTCCCTTAATATTATCACCTAAAATTTTGAATTTGGATTAGTTACTTTCCACCTACATTAAATGTTATCAATAACTATGTAATAGAACTAATAGCATTTAAAATTATTTTAGACGTGCAAATGATGATTAATTATCACCTTTGCAATTAGAAGTGTTTATGTTGACACTAGAGTTTGCAACACTCATAGCCTTATAGCAACTAAAAAGGTTTCACAAAACAAAGAGAACTAGAGACAACTAAAATCATTATCATAAATAAAACATAAATTAAAATAAAATAAAAACAGTAATATATCATCACCATGAATGGTCATGTCCTTTGTGAGAACTCCAATTCCTTTTGAGAGATGAGTATCACAATTCATTGAAGTCTTGATTGTATTTCCATGAATTTGGGTTTCTACTAATAATTTATGATTCGAAGTCTAAAAATATGAGAAATAATGAATTGTATCATTGGCTTTCATTTTATTCACCAAATGAAAATCTTACAAATTACAAACAAGAAAAGGTTCAATAAAAGATACACTTGCAAATTATAGGGTATTTTCTATGCTACAGCACGCACAAAACCAAAAGGTCAACATGTATACCTCGTGTCACCAAGTTGATCTAATAAAGTAGTGATAGATACTAACTCTTCAAAATCCAATCCAAAAGCATAAAGAAATCTTGCTTCACCAAAACTAAAGAAATATGTTAGCCTTGGCAATTCAGATAAAGACAAGAGGAATGAAAGAGCCTCTAAAGTGAAGTGAAATGAAGCAACCATTGCCTTGAAGTTGTCATAGAACTTAGTTTTTACATTTTATTGCTTCACAATTTCCTGAGGAGACTTTTTCTCTCCTTTCTATCATTTTAGACCTATATTTACATGGGTCTAAGATAGTGTCTAGATTATCAATCCAAATGCACAAACCACAATGTTGAATATTTTCAGATAAGACACTCTAGTTCTTGCAAATAGATAAAATGCTTATCACCATACATTCTTGTGTTCCAACCTAACCTATTATACCTACAAAAATCTCTATATCAAAAAACACACAAAAAAAAAATGTTATGCTAGTCAACAAAGGCAACTCAAGTGAGATGAATCATGAGCAATATCAAAGGGAAACAATTGTAAGCAATTGTAAAGGTGACTGGTTCCTAAATATTGAGTACAATTTACACTTGGATTGAATCCAAAGGGGATTATATAAAATCAAATATTAGACATAATTTTCATTAGTTGGAAAATCATCAAAACATGTATTACATAGATAATGTAACAATGATTAAAAAAAATCCAATCAATCCATGCGAGCTTCAACAAATTGGCTCAAAACTTTTACTGAAATTTTAAATTTAAAGGAAGTTTATACATAATGTTTACTGATTGGACTATTGATTTGGGACAAAGATTACCAAAACAATCCCTATTTAGGGATGAAGAGACCCTAAACTTTCCCGTGGCCAGAACCCATATTGAAGTTGTAGGTTAAGATTCTTTAAGAACTGAATTGAGCATAGAGTGGTATGCCATCTACTTAATATTTTGAAAATGTAGGCTTAGGGCTCAAATGCTAACCCGTGCTTATAATGACACCCAAATCCAAAGGTTGGGGTTAAATTCTCCAGCAAGGGATCCAACCAACTTAGGGCTCAAACACAAACCCACTAACTGTGTCAACCATCGTCTCGGAAAACAAACAAAAGAAAACACAAACACAGCTGCAAAGCAAACAGTAGACAGAACTACAATGTTCTATATGATATCAATATTTGCCAGGATAAATTTTTGAACCTTGGTAGGAATGTGCTAGATGATTAAAACTTTAACAGTTACAATTACGTAATTGGCTATTTATAAAATATGGGTGATAATAACACCCATCTGACATTGTCATATACAGAAGATGGCTCTAAGAAGTCCACCAAAATTCCTGCAGTCCTAGACTACATACAAAACAAGCACCGTGTTAATACATGTTGCATGCATTGCAGTCAAAATTGAATACCTTCATCTTTCATGATCCAAATATTACCTGTGATAGAGAGACCAACAACATAACCAAATCATACAACACAGGGACCTCCAGAGGTTCATCCAAGTTGGCTATCAATATTAACTACTGAAAATCTGATTCAGTCACAGTAAAATATACTTGATAGGAACATTGTTGTAATGTGGGTGTGCGATGCATATACAAAAACGAGGAAAGGCAAAGAACCCACGTCTCCAACCTCCCTTCCATGGAGGGTCAGAAAATTTAGTGCAAGTGACCACATTTTTAGCTAGTCTTAAAATATAGAAATTTAAGCAAATTTTCTCACAAAACAAAACCTGATTTAACAAGATTGAAATGTCGGACGCATGAGTTTGAGATTGAGACATATTCCACCGCATGAGCGTGAAGGTCATTTGTTGAAGGCATTGCTCTCATTAAAGGGCAACGAAGGAATAGGAGCAGCGTGGGGCCGTGGATATGTCGTGTTTCAAAACCGTAACGCCATCGATCTGCAGCCTTCATTTCTGCTACGACATTCGCGGCCATTCGATGATGGCGAAACACTTTCAAAACACTGACATATCCACCGCACTCCAATAGGTATAACATCAAGTTTGCAACGATAGCTTTTCCCTCTGCCATCAAAACTTAACCCTAATGCTACCGTCCCCTCCTTCCTCTTCTCCACTCGCTCATCACGCACAAAACCTAACCCTAACCTCCACATATATATATATACACGTGGACACACTTAATACATTTGTATTTTTTTATTTGTTTTGGTTTTCTATGCGATATATGTATACATATAATATAATTAATATTGTATCATACATCTACATACATTTTTGTTGTGTATTTGTTTATTTTTCTGTTTGTTGTTTTCTATTCTTTTTGTAGGGTGCACTCCTCTCACACACATATGTATATCTATATATATTTATGTATTGGTTTTTTATAGACTTAATACTTATATTAATAAATACTAGTATAGGTGTGTATTTTTAGTTTCTGCCAAAGAAACTATAGGCGAGGCCTGTTCCTAACTAGGTATTAATAATTTTTGAGAATTAAATATATTTTTCTATTTAAAAAATATTTACCTATTGCTATTGTATAGATGCAAATGTTTTAACAAAACATATTTGAAAAATTATTTTTATTCAATCTAATTGGCAGAAAACTTTCACCCAATAAGGGCAATTATTGCGGATCATCAACGTTTAAATTATAAAGTTTTGTATGAATATTGGAAATAATTTCATGCATTGCTTTCATTTTCTCAAAAATTGTGCAAATATAACATATGCGTTAAACTCCTTAGGCAACCATTCTTCATATTTTTTTATGTTCTTGATACCCAAACATTGCAGAATCTAAGGCCATGACTATTTTCAAATGAATTTGTTTTGTTTATAGGCTGCTATTCCACTTGAAGTTGTGCAAATATTGTTGGCAAAAAAGTCAGCGTCCCCCTTCGGGATTCGTGACATGGCTTAACCGCCTCCCATTGGTCTTTATCTGGGATGGTAGCGGTTTCCTAAGAGGTGCGCCTTTTGGGAGAAACGACCAGCTCAACTCCCTACAAGTGGTATCAAAGCCGGGTCACGGGTTCGAATCCCCTCGGGTAACGCTGAGGGGGGGATTGTTGGCAAAATAGTCAGCATCCCCCTTCGAGAGTCAGCATCCCCCTTCGAGATTCGTGACATGGCTTAACCGCCTCCCGTTGGTCTTTATCTGGGATGGTAGCGGTTTCCAAATGTGAATATGAGAGGTGCGCCTTTTGGGCGCCTTTTGGGAGAAACAGCCAGCTCAACTCCCTACAAACGTGAATATAACATTCTTCAGAAATGATGCAAGCTAGAAGGGGCTCTAACTTGTTTTTAATGCAATAAAGTTAGGTCTAAAATGAAAAAACCCATGGAGCTTGACCAAATAAGAGGAAAAAAGTATGCTCATATCTGTCATTACGTTATCTACCATCTTTTCAGATAATGTATTTAGGGCATATGTTTATCGGGCTTCATGCCTATAATACTTATTTTTTCTTCTATTTTACTTAATGGAATTTTAATTCTAGCTATTCTTCCATGCATAGAAGGATTTTCCTTTCATGTTTCCTTTAGATTCTAATGGGATGAGAATATTATTTTTTGGCCTCTGCCTATGTTTCTACCAAACTTTGTATGTATCATATTGTTTTCTGGAAACACATTTCTTATTGGTGTTTATTCCATTTCTAAAGTTTTTTCTGGATGTTTTCTCTAGCTCTGAGATGAGCTAAAAGGAACTATTACCATTAACAAAACTGATAATATACACATCATTTTGTTTTATGGATATCTTTATATTTTTTTAATTTTCTCCGACACTCAATAGTAATTCAAGTTGGCTTTTTGCTATTCTTGTTGAATGCAAAAATCTAGTAAGCCAAGCCAGCAACTCTATTTGCAGAAATGGTCTATATTTTGAAGCTATTTTATCATTCTACTATTTCTTTTAGAGGCATTTTTAAAAAGATCGTGAAATTTCTATTAGTTAAATCTAAGCCAACTATTTTTTGACGTTTATTTAAAAATTTACCCTAACGTAACTATTGTTAATATGTCCATAAAATGTACAACCTTTTAAAATTTATTTAAAATCAGGTTTTTCTTTTACCCTAACCTATAATGCACAATCTAAATAGCTAATATTTTCACATTTACTTTAAACTTAAGTTTTACCCTAACCTGTAATGCACAAACTGAATAGCTAATTTATTCAAATTTATTTTCGAGTTATAGCTTTAAACCTAGTAACATAAATATGGTTGAATTATGAATAAAATGCAAAATCGAAACCACTATCTATTTCACATTTACTTTAAAATTTTACCCTAAGGCCCATATTTCTAAATTGCCAATAAAATGAACAAATTGTAGAGATGATATTTTAACATTTACCTTTAAATTTTTGTTCTAAATTTTTATCTTCCAAGTAAATATTATTAAATTATCCATAAAATGCAAAATCTAAACCACTATGTATTTCTCATTTACTTTAAAATTTTACCTTACTATAAATATTCCCAAATTTTCATCAATAAAATTTTACCCAAATATAAATATTTCAAAAATTTCAATAAAATATACAAACTAAATAGATAATCTTTTCACATTTACTTTTAATTATAATTTTAATCCCAAAAAATAAATTTAATTAAATTATTAACAAAATGCAGAACCTAAACCACTATTTTTTTAATTATCTATAAATGTACAACCTGAACATCTGATCTTTAAGCTTTACTTTAAAATTACAGTTTTAACCCTAACATAAAAACACGTTAAACTTTTTTCATATTTTCTTTTTCATCTTACCCTAACACAAATATTGTTAAATTAACCATAAAATGCACAATCTAAACATATTTATTTAAAAATTTCCAAAACTACAATTTGAGTCATTTTGTGAAAATTATGGTATTAAGGTGCAAAGAACAGTTCCTTATACTCTTCAACAAAATCGGGGGGATGAACAAATGAATAGAACTATTTTAGAAATGGGGTTTGGTTGTTTCTTGTGCTGCATATATTGTGAATAGAATTCCCACTAAAGCCCTCCCAAATATCACCCCTGAAGAAGCTTGGAGTGGTAGAAAGCCCCACATTAGGTATTTTAAAGTATTTGGATGCATTGCTTGGGCACACGTTCCTGATGAAAAGAGGAAAAAGTTAGAACCAAAGAGTCATAAGTGTTTGTTTGTGGGTTATAGTGAAGAATCAAAGGCTTATAGGTTATATGATTTGACAACAAGAAAGGTCTTTGTTAGTAGAGATGTAAAGTTTGATGAGCTTTCGCAACTTATTCCCACTTCCTCTCACTCTACAATAGCAAATGTTTCTAATTTTTTAGATATTTTAGAAAGAAATGAAGCCAATATTGATGAGGATGAAGTGAGCACTACTGATGATGATAATACTATTGAAAATGAAACTACTAATGCTTGTAATCAGCCATTTTTTGCAGGTAGTGATGATGAAGAAGGTGACATTTCAGCTAGACAAAAGACAAGGAGTGTTGAAGAAATATATAGACAAGGCTCAAAGATCCAAGGAGGGAATGGTAGTGCTCTCATGGACAAAGTATTACAAGTAAATGACCCAATCTCATATGAGCAAGCTAGATGAAAGAAAGAATGGGAGAAATCCATAAAAGAGGAATATGATGCATTGATAGAGAATAACACTTGGGAACTTGTACCCTGTCCCCAAGGTAAGAATGTTATTGGTTGCAAATGGGTTTACAAAACAAAATTTAAATCAGATGGTGCTATAGAAAAATTCAAGGCTAGATTGGTTGCTAAGGGGATCAATCAAAAAGAGGGTGTTGATTATGAAGAAACATTTTCTCCTGTCATTAAAGTGAATATAGTTAGAATTATTCTTTCTTTGGCTACAATTCTTGGGTGACATATTCATCAAATGGATGTCAAAAAAACTTTCTTAAATGGAGATTTATATGAAGAAATATATATGGATCAACCACTAGGTTTTGTAGATTAGCAACATCCTAATCTTGTTTGCAGATTATAGAAGTCACTTAATAGTCTTAAACAAGCGCCACGAGCATGGAACGAGAAGATTGACAGGTATTTTCAGCTTCATGTATTTAAGAGATGTAAGTCAGATCCAAATCTTTATGTGACAAAAGTTCAAGATGATATTCTTCTTGTTGCAATTTATGTAGATGATTTACTCATTGCTGGACCGAATATTGCATTAATCAATGATTTAAAAATAGATCTTAAGAGGACATTTCATATGAGTGATTTGGGTGAACTAAACTATTTTCTTGGATTACAAGTTTGTAGATTACATGATGGATTGTTCATCTCACAGTCAAAATATGCTTTGGACCTTTTAGAAAAGTTTAACATGCTTGAATGCAAGCCAGCATCTACCTCATTTCAATTCAGAGTCAAGCTTACTAAAGAATGTACTTCCAAGAGTGTAGATGCCACTTTATATAGACAGCTTGTTGGTAGCTTGGTTTATTTAACTCATACTAGACCAGATATTTATTTTGCAGTCAATCTAGTATCTAGATTTATGCAGGCACCTAAACAAAGTCATTGGTTGGCTGCTAAGAGAATTTTACGATACATCCATGGAACCATACACTTTGGAATCTACTATGGCTATAAGTTTTCAATTTCTTTGGTTGGATTTACCAACTCAGATTGGGGTGGTGATATAGATGATCAAAAATCTACTGGTGGTTATGTTTTCAATCTTGGATCAGGCCCTATTACATGGAGCAGCAAAAAAACAAACAACTACATCATTACCTTCATGTGTAGCAGAATATAGAGAAGCAAAAGAAGCAGGCAAGGAAGTAGTTTGGATTCGGAATCTTCTATTTGAGATTGGTTTTCTATAAATTTCAGCCGACACTGTGTATTGTGACAATCAAAGTACCATACAAGTTGCCAACAATCCAGTTTTTCATGCTAAAACAAAGCATATTGAGATTGATGTTCACTACATTCAGGATCTTGTTTAAGCATCTATTGTCAATCTTCAATTTTGTCCAAGTGAAGAACAAGTAGCTGATATATTCACTAAGAGTATGATTGAAGCCAAATTCTTAAAAGTAAGAGGAATGTTTGGTATGTTAGAGGTGAACATTAAGATGGGATAGTAGTATAATGTTCCCCTCCTTTGTATTTGCCCTCTCCTTTGTATTCTCTTTGTATTATTCTAGCCAATCTTAAGGGGGGATGTTAGGGATAGTTAAGATTGTCTAGAAAAGGACAAAATATTTCTAGAAGTCTTCCAAAAAATATTCCAGGTTATCTAGAAAGGAAGAAGCTTCCAGCTTTTTTAGAAAAGAACTTTCCAAGGAGAAGCTTCCAACTATTCTAGAAAGGAACATTATAGGATTTTAGAGTTATCTAGAAAGCTAGAAGCTTCCAGGCTCCAAAGCTTCTGTAGCTATATATATGTGATTAGAGACAGTTGCTGGATATAGCATTTTAGATGTAATGCAAGCTAGATAAATATATTTCTAAGTTATCTAACTCTATTTTGCCCTGTTTTCTCTTAGTCTATTATTGTTGTTCTATTTTTATTGTCTTGGGGCTGTTTTTTACATGGAAATCCAGAATTTATTTATTGCTAGAAGAGAATGGTATCAAGGAATATGTGACCACTATTGTACCTGTACCTACAGATGCAACACAGCGCTTAGCATATAAGAAGGAAGATGCCAAGGCGAGGAGGATGATTCTTAATGGTGTTAAGGATCATATTCTTTCGCATATTGTAGAGTTATATACAGAGAAGACAATGTGGGACGCCATTCTAAATCTGTACCAGAATGCTACCATTAACCGAAAGCTGATTCTCAGAGAAAAGTTAAGGAATACCCTGATGAACAAGGGAGAAGACGTTACAAGTTACCTCACCAGGCTTAGACTTGTTAAGGATGAGTTGACAGCTATTGGAGATAAACCAAATGATGACAAGCTAGTACGAATAGCCCTGAATGGGTTTACCAAGCAATGGGATGTCTTTGTTCAAGTTATTAATGGATGAGACACCTTACCGAGTTGGGATTGACTATGGAGTGACTTCACTTAGGAGAAGCTTAGACTAAGTCTTGTCAGTGGAACTAGCAGTAATAGTTAGAAAAGTGATTTGGAATAGGAAAACGTTACCCTAGCAGGAAAAGCGAAAGTGAAGAAGGGGTCTGGCAAAGGATCAAATCCAAAAAGTGAGAAGAAGAAGGACTTATCTAAGATCAAATGCTATGGCTGTCACGAGTTTGGCCACTATGTTAGTGATTGCCCACAAAGGAAGAAAAATGAAAAGAAAGGGAAGAAGCAGAGGGCAACTTCAGCAAATGTAGATGAGCTTTTTAGTATAATGGAGGATGAGTTTGCGCTCATAGCTTGCCTAACTAGCTCAACCTCACAGGGTGTTTGGTATAAATAACAGTGGGGCATCATTTCATATGACAGGAGTTAGGGAGTACTTCTCCAGCTACAAGGAGGAGAAAATCAAATTCCCGATTCAGATGGGGAACTAGTCCAAGTGCAATCCAGTTGGGAGAAGGACTGTTCTATTTCAGAGGGAGAATGGCAAGCCTATTTCCATTCATGATGTGTTAAATGTGCCAGGCTTGGGCATGAATCTAATTTCCATATCTATCCTTCAGGATAAAGGCTATAATTTACTCTTTAGAGGGGCACATGTGTTAATCAAGCATAAGGATTGGAAATCACCCATAGCTATTGGAGTTAGGAGCGGCCGACTTTATAGGTTGCAATTTGATACTCCTAATGCACTAGTGAGTAGCAGTAATCCTAGAGATCAAGAAGAGCTATGGCATAGGAGGATGGGCCATATACATCATAGAGCATTGAAATTGCTTCATGAGATAGTGACAGGTGTTCCAGAGGTGAGCACAGAGCATGATGATGTATGTCAGGGATGTGTGTTGGGGAAGTTTGCGAAAGCAGCTCTTCCAAGGAGTGACACCAGATTCAAGGGGGTTCTTGATCTAGTAAATTCAGATATATGTGGATACGGGTACTCTGTTACTTTTAATGATGATTTCTCCAGGAAGACCTAAATATACTTCTTGAAGACCAAGGATGAGGTCTTCAGTCACTTCCAGGAGTTCAAAGCTCTTGTGGAGAATTCGACAGGTAGGAAGGCAAAGGTTCTTCGGTCAGACAATGGACGTGAGTACAAAGGGAAAGAGTTCTAGGAGTTCTGTACCAGGGAAGGAATCAAGAGAGAGTGGATTGTTCCTTACAACCCACAGTAGAATGGGGTTGCTGAGAGGGAGAATTATTCTCTATCAGAGGTAGCAAGGGCTATGTTGTATGACCAAGATATGCCACGTTACTTATGGGCAGAGGCATGCAGTACAGTAGTATACATATAGAACAGGGTTCCACATAAGGTATTAGGCAAGATGACACCAGAGGAGGTATTCTCAAGGAAGAAGCCAGATGTCAGTCACTTCAGGATATTTGGGAGTTTGGCATTTTGTCACATTCCAGGGCCTACACATTCCAAGTTAGATCAAATTGCAGAGAGAGGGTACTTTGTGGGGTACAGTGAGACCTCAAAGGCATATCAATTATTTATTCCAGGGACCAGGAGGATTATAGTTAGGCGTGATGTCAAATTCATGGAGGACAAGGCATATAGGAGGTCTAGAGATTTGCCAGCAGATGATCAGAATGAGCAGCCAAAAGAAGCTCCAAGGATTGTTCAACCAAAATAGGGGCAGCGAAGCACCAGTACATTTACTAGTACAAGCACAGGCTTAGGTGTTTAGAGTTCACAGAGTATGGAGCAACAGATACAACAAATCCAAGAGATGCATCAAGAAGATATGGAGTTTGGTATTTCATCCTCTATAGTTGACAGGAGGAACCATGAGGTTTAATAGACACATAGGGATACTCAGGAGTTTGTGGGAGCTCCTAGGATGAGTAGTAGACAGCAGAAACAACCAGCCAGGTATAATGACTGTGGCATTGGTTATTCAGTTGGTAGATAACGAGCCTTCCAACTATCAGGAGACTATACAGTAACAGGTGTGGCAAGATGTGATGGTTGAGGAATATACCTCAATAGTGCAGAAGGATGTGTGGGAGGTTGTACCTAGACCGACAGATAGGGCAGTGGTTGGATCACATTGGATCTATAAGATTAAGCATGGTGCAGATGGTAGCATCAAGAAATACAAGACAAGGTTCGTGGCCAAGGGGTTCTCTCAGAAGGAGGGAATAGACTATGAGAAGACATTCACTCCAGTGGCCAGGTATACTTCTATACGAGCCGTAATCTCACTTGCAGCACATATGGGATGGCAGATCCATCAAATGGATGTCAAGACGGCATTTCTTTATGGTGAATTGGTAGAGGAGGTATACATAGAACAACCAAAGGGCTTTGTAACACACAGCAGTGAAACCCACGTGTGCAAATTGAAGAGAGCTTTGTATGGACTCAAGCAGGCTCCCAGGGCATGGTATGAGCGCATTGATAGATACTGCATTGAAATCTTGAAGAGGTTTGAGAATATTGCTAGAGCTCTGCCAGTAAGAGGCAAGCAGTTTTTGTATCTCTTGATTTGTTGAAAATTAATAAAATTCCTCATCTCCAGTACTGGTTTTCCCTTCGAGGTTTTTCCAAGGACAATTTGTCCAAAATATTGTGTTCATTATTTTACATATTTTATTTTTCTATCTCCGTGATTATTTGTGAAGTTGCAGCTGTATTATTTTTCAATATTTGCTCTAAATTAATTTTTGGAGGTCAAATAATCTATATAAGATAGGAGATTAATCATCAATAGCTACAATAGAATTTTCACAGAATTGTCCGTAGAAATACGAGATTTGAATGACAATTTTTATATTTGCGTTTACTTTTTAGTAAAGTTGTGCCCCTAACATGTAATTTGGATTTGTTTTGGGAGGAGCCGACATGGCTTTGTGATAGCCCTCGCAAGGTGAATTCGATAGCTGTATGAGGCACATTGGGATGGGAACTCCCGTAGAAGATCCAGTCCTTGCAAATCCTCCTGCACTGTTTTTTATTGTTTGATTCTAGAATATATTTTAATAATACATTCTCATTTTACACTTGATTGGATCTGTAAAAGAATTTATAATGCATATATTCAAACTAAGATTACCCTATGCAGTGCCTATGGTTATGGCAGAAATCTAACATTAAATGTAGAATCCAAGTTTTTCAATTTTTAGTATTCAATGCAAATATTACAACACTGTCAACTCTAACTTAAACCCAAAAATTAACAAATTTCAAGATTATTATAAAGTTATTATATTATCAACATTGTTGCTAAAACTAAGCAAACACAACAAATTAAAACACAACTATTTATGAACATTTTGGCAGAAACTTCGCTACTTTGCAGCTCTTGTTATTAGATTTGTTTTATTTTTGTGTTATATAGTACTTATAATTTAATTGATATTATATTATATCAATATTGTAAGTTTGTGATATTGTATTATATATCCACATATACATTTTTGTTGTGTAATTGATTATTTTTGTGTTTGTTGTTTTCTTTTTCTTTTGTAGGGGGCACTCCTCATATATATATATATATATATATATATATATATATATATATATATATATATATATATATATATATGCTTTGGTACATGTATAGACTTAATACTTATATTAATACATATTAGTATAGGTGTGTGTATTTTTAGATTTGTTTTGTTTTATGTGTTGTATATGTATGTACTTATAATAATATAATTGATATTGTATTATATATCATTTGATTTATTTTTGTTGTTATATCTAGGTTTATATGTGTGGGGGCATTTTTTGTCTACGCCTAATTAAAATTTTTGTTCTTATTTCATGGGGTTCTCCTTTTTATAGGTTTGGTTTTACCTAATGCAATAGATAGGGGTCTTATCTTTTTGTTGAAGCCAATCAAAATATATATTGCCCACCCCGGCTGCTAGTATAGTTGTTGTCTGTCGCTCACTATACTGCCTTTTGGTATGTATCACACCCTTCCCCCAGAACTCTAGATTCCAAAGATCCACCGGATAAGAAACTCGATTCTACACTGCTGCTGAGTCGTCGGACTCCTCCCCCAATTCTGGTTGTGGATTGTATCAGGGAAATTCTGCCTGAGCTAGGCAGATAGATAGACTCCTTTCACGCTGCTAAGAAAGAGCAGGGAACAAAATTATTAGACCCATATATAGTAGTAGGGTAGCACTCTAGGTACTTAAAGTCCACCCACTACCAACCAACACACATCATCTGGCTGGGTCTTGCCGGTATCAACAACTGGATCGATCCCATGGAAACGGGAACAGCAACTCGCTATGGCTCTTTGTCCAAATAATGTCTGCCCCTATTCATCCATATCCATACACGGTTGCACGCGACAAGATGGGAACATAGTCCTAGACTGAAGTGAATAGATCAGATCGAGAGGTCATTCTGTCCCTTGTCCCCAATGGGAAGAAGATGGGTAATCCGTTTACAATGTTACTCTGATCTGACCCAGCTGGCAAGCAATCCCAATCCGCTTTCGGCAAAGGAAGGAGATAGCACTTTGTTTGCTTCTCCACCAAGCACGGGAGTCTGGGGATTGCTGTAGGTTGGTGGCCACTCGAGGAAACTCTAATTCAATCTGCTGGATGGGAGGCACCTACCTCATCCCAATCGCAAGGAGAGGTTCACCATGATCTTTCTAGGTAAGGAACGGAGACAGTGCCTGGGCGAGGCATTCATGCACTCAACCTCTCCGCTGTGAGATTGAGGCCTATCTACAATACGAGAGATCGAGGGCTTCCTTGACTTCCTAAAGTCAATCAAGTTCCCCGACTGGCTGAGTACCCCTAGAGCCCTCTCCCTATCACCCTGTCTATAGCTATTATAGAGAGGTGGGGGGTGCCCCCTACTATGGATAGGGTTGATAGTTGCCCTCACTGACCCCCCTACTATGGATAGGCTGCCTCCACCTCTGCCTCTAAAGAAGTAGGGTAGGGGTAGGGGGTGGGGGGTCGAGTGATGAGAATTGGATTGTTCCGTCGAGAATTGGCTCCATACGCCCAACTCTTCGTGCCTTCCTATCTCCATACTTTTGCAGCTCTTCATCTTACCAGATTTGCAAAAGACTCATGTGATAGACTCTCATCATTAGAGAAGTTGATCCAGAATCCATATTCCACTTCGTTTCGCATCCTATGTAGAGTAGATCGTTCAGCACTTGCGGCACGAACCAATTTTTTACCCATCGACCCTAGTATCATAGGCGACCGAATGGCTGTCCCCTAGTTACTAGACCAACCTGCTATGATAATTCCATAAACACCTATGTCCAGATCTGATGATACCATACCATAATCAAAAGGTACAACGGCTCGAGCAACCGAACTGGGTATAGATGTCACCACTGGAGCCAGTCTAGAGAGAGATAAATTGGCACTACTTGGTGGAATAGGTTCTTCTATAGCTAATTTTAAACCATCTGCTAGAGGTTTTAAGAATCTGAATGATCCAACTACATTGGGACCCTTTTGACGTTGCACGAAAGCAATTACTTTACGTTTGGCTGACACTGAGAAGGCTACTCCTGGTGGAAGTGGTATGATCATTCCAGGTATTTCTGCTAGAATAGCAATGTATGTTTCTGATTTCCTAATCACTAAGGGGTGATCATGCATGAAACGATGTCGACCCAAAGAATGGGACCTATTCTTGAGGGGAAAGGTGATTTCTAAAAGTCAACCCACCCCCCACTGCTATAGATGCAGGTGGGCTATAGCGGGCTTAGCCAAATTATTTCACCTCTTCAAGGTCGGGCCAACCACTATGGATAGGGCATCGATCCCTCTCCTTCCTCCCACCCATGTTAAGAGAGAGGTTGGTGATTTGAGTGCCCCCATGGATACAAATGTCAGCCCCATGCTTTTGAACCAGCATGGGGAAAGCCCCAACTAAACTATAATTGGGGTGGGTGGGAGGAGGAGAGGTATAAGGCTTAATCGACCCCTAAAAGCACTATATATCATGGGTTGGACCCAGTCATTTTTATTGCTGGCCGAGGAAGCTGCCCCCCTAATGAAAAATGGGGTGGGTGGGAGGGCTGCCGAGAAACCATTATAGCAAGGGAGGTTAAGTCCGAGGCACCATAGGTGGGAGATATAGGGTGGGAGGCTATGCGGGTGGGTGGGAAACGGCCCCTACAGGAATATATATTATTATGGGAGGATGCCTATGCAGGTGGGTGGGAAACAATAGTTGGGTGGGAGGCCGTAGCCCCCCACAATAATTAGGTGTGGGTGGGAGGCCCAGGGGGGCCCTTACTTCCCACCCACCCAGGTGCCCGGTTAAATTGTTGGCGAACCCCATAATCTTTACTTCGTTCAGAAGAGTGTCTCACCTCGACCGAAAAGATGCCTCCCACCCCCTCCCTATAGCCTATGCCCCCCACCCATCCCCTGTCACTGGAAGGGTGGGGGGCTCAAGGGTTTCCCGACAAACCCTCGGCATAGGGGTGGGTGGGAGGAGATAGTTGGGGGGTAGATTAATATAAGGTGGGTGGTTAAGTTGTTGCCAAACCCCTGGGAGGTTCCGACGATTCTATATGTAACATGCCAACTACCCCCCACCCACCCGTATAACCCCCCACCCATCCCCACACACGGCGTATAATTGATTGGGTTTACCAAGTTTATCCAGCATCAGAGTCAGATTGAGAGCCCCGGTCCTCTTCGGTCTAGGTATAGATCTATAAAGGCCCTGTAGGGGCAGAGGTAGTAGTGTGGATCAAGATCCATACCCCTTTCATATTGATATCAAGTAGGAGATTCACCAAGGTTTACCTTAACCCTTTGTTCTCAGTCCATTTCCTCCGTCGCTACTGGATGCGTACCAGTCCGGGGAGCCAAGTTGTGTTCATTTGTGCTCCCGCACTAGATAGGGGGTGTTTGGTGATGTGTAGACGTTGTCTGCTAATCGCCCTCGTGATTCCTTCCTTATGCTTAATTCTGATCCGACCCCATCTACCCCTCCCCCTGCTCCTTCCCCCTCCCTACACCCTATTTATACCACAATAATAGCCCCCCCTTTAAGTTTTAGGGTCGGGGCCCCCAACCTGAGCTATAATGGTTTCTTGGGGACCCCCCCACCATACATAGTTGGGGTTAGGTGGGAGGCCGCTAAATGCCCCCCACCCCAGGCTATAATTGTTCTTAGAGGTGGGTGGGAGATATAGTTCCAGAAAAAAAATGAGCCCCCCACCTAGCCCGGGCGAATAGTAGGGGCCCCCCACTCGGCCCCTTTGGCAAGGGGATATATAGGGTGGGAGGAATAATATAAAAGGAGGCCTTGGGTTGGTTGGGAGATTCAAGTTTGAGGGGCCTACCTTGAGCTAGTTAGTGTTAGCTACTTCCTTTAGGTCTAGCTTGGGAGCAGAAGCAGAAGCAAGGGAGCCCCGGGACCCGCCATTGATTGAAGTATACCCTAACCACTTGCATGTCTTGCGGTAGCTAGATCCTATGCTCTAACTATTGGGGTGACTATTCAAGCTACACAGGGGGGCCCCATGAGAGGATTTACCGTTCAGCCAGTCGATAGGGAATACCCCGCCCCATAGCATTTGTGTTCTCCGTTTGATGACCCCGAGACCTGACGAGTCCACCACTCGAGCGCCCCAAAGACAAAGGTGGTCGGTTGACCCCGTAGCAATTTCAGGAGCATTGTGGCCTATTTACCACCTAGATAAACCCCCATCCAATCAAGATACCCGGCCAGTTTGGTTGAAGTTCCAGTACAAAGTTCTATCCAAATACACCACATACATGGGAGAGAAGCCCGCAGCATACCTTCTTTGCTCAGTCTGTATCCAGGTGACCCGAGGATGGAGGGGCCTTGAACCAGTAGTTGTTTCCCCAGTCTGTATAGCAGTGTTTCATCCCCCTGTTCCAGCCCCACATCTAGTAGTGGAGTGGGGAGCATCAAAAGTGATTTATCTAGTTAAAGAACTAGTTTCCATTTGGAAGCAGGACCCAGGAGCATATCTAGATGCAGGGACAGGGCATAGGCAGGGATAGAGGTAGTAGGAATAGATAAAGGTGGCCTTCACTTTTGCATAGTTTCATATCCAATTCTGGAGCTGAAGGAAGCAATAGCAAGGGCACTCCCATGAGGGGTATGGACAATGGCCAAAGCAGCAGTAGTTTTTGGGTAGCGATCTGAGGCGGCAGAGGCATAAGCTATAGTGATGGAGGGGGCAGATATATTTAATCAGGATAGGAACCCAGAAGTTGACCTCATTTACTCAGCAGTGGAGGTGGAGGCAGGAGCAATGGGAAATGGTGGGGGGAACAGTAGCACAACCAATAGCTGCGGGGGCAGAGGCTCCTCAAGCAACGGAGCCATATGAAACAGTGACTAAGGCTATGGGAGCGGGGGTCATAGTGGGATAACGGATGGCATCGAGAGTAAAGGCCAAAGCATCAGAGGTGGAGGGAGAAGCATAGATAGTGGTTGGAGATTGAGTCATGGGTCTACCCAACCGAGTTCCAGTTCCCACTACGAAGATAGTGAAGGAATTATATAAAAGAGGGGTTGACCGACCTCATTTCTCTAAATTATTCAGTTAACCCAGTGCCAGTTAGAGATCGGGACTCAGTATATCGAGATCTAACTATTAGCTAGAGATCAAGTTGACCTAGTCGACCAGTTGACTGGGTTTATTTTATGTGAGCAGTTGATCCAGGATGAGTAGTTCCACCATCATGGGCAAGGGGAGCATCAGTAGCATCATATCTAGTCAGAGATGGAGATTCAGCAATATATAGAAAGGGCTTCTTCTATATTTTATTCTGATTCGGTTGATCCAGTCCAGAAGTTGATGGAGCTGTTGATGGCTGAATAGTCAAAGATATGCCAAGGGAGCACACCTACTTATGCCATGGAGACAATCCACCCACTCTGGGAACCCTTGGAAGAGAGGTCTGGGGAACCATGTGGGCGGGCTAGGCAGGGATGGGATGCTGCATTGATGGAGGGATTCATGCTGGGGGAGCGCACTAGCGATGTGATGGCAGGCGAAACACATTGGGATGATCCAAGCTAGGCAAAGGCAAGCTCCTAAACACCACAACCCCCAACAGCACTCCTTGTGATTGTAAGTTACAAGTATTGGATTTCGTAGACTGGAGTTACAGAGGAAGGTTGTAGAAGATAAGGATTTTAGATCTCTGAAGAAAAGCATTACCTGGACAAGCATTCTAGTGCTAGTGTCCTCTAAGGTTACAGACATAGAAATCATTGTGACAATGACAATCAGCATCTGAAGAAGTCCCAACATCCTGAAAATACCCTACCTTGGACAAGGGCACTAGTGCCAGTGTCCTCCGCATCTTCTGTGATAGAAACGGACAGACAATGATCATAAGTGTTGAGAGAAGTCTTGAATTCCCTGAAGAAAACACCACATTGGACTAGGGCGTGAGTGTTAGTGTCCCTAAATATTTTGTATCATTAACTTCAAAAAATGGTGAGTAACTAATCCTTGTCTACTGTCTTGGTCTGCGATCATTTGTTGTAATTTATCCATTTGCTTCTGATTTTGCATAATTAGGGTTTTGAGCATATTTGGGCATTGAATTAATACATTAATTGATATTTTTTGAGTTTCCATGATGTTACGAGTGACACCCAACCTATAGGTGAATCCTCTTACAAAAGGTGTGATTCAACTCAGTTGAAATGTCCTTGAATGTTTGTAGTAAAAGGAGGATTTAACCCACACATCCATTGAAATTGAAAACCCCTCCTTTTTACTCCTAAACAAACCCTTTGCTAGATTCTATGGAAATTTTTCTTGGATCTAGCAACTTACTATGAAACCCTTCCTTTTAGATCTCAGCTCTATCCTAATTATGGGCATCTGCAAAGGAAATGCCCTCGCTTCACTAAGGCATCAGCTGCAACTAATGCTTCTTCCAACTCTAGTCCTAAGAATGATAAAGGGAAGGCTCCTTTTGTTGTTGGGGTTGCAGACAAGGAGGGATTTACTCTAGTTAAGCCACGTAATAGGGGAAGAGGTCTTAAGAGAACCCTCAAGGATAGAGAAATTAATGGGGTCTTTAATCAGTTTGATGCTTTGGAGGACTTAGTTCATGAGGAGGGAATTCTAGTGGAGATACCTTTTGGGGTTGGGTCTTTGGGGGTAGCCTTGTCAGAGGAAAAAGAAAATGATACTGTAAATTTTCCTCTGGTGGGTGTGCAGGATGGTCAATTGGCTATGGAGTTATCCTCCTGGTTACCGATTGTTTTAGAATCAAATGAGGCTTTAGTTATGAAAGATGTGGGTGCTCTAGCTGATCCAACTCCTTCATAGGTGAAGGAGGCTTTGGATGTAGGTGTTACATTGTAAAATGTCCCCCTAGGACTTTTACCTCCTAAGTTTAGTTCCCAGGTCCTTTAGATTTAATCATGCATGTTCATTTTAACTCCTGATGCAAAATCCCTGGAAACCCATGTCAAATGGGGCTAAGGGGACATTGTTGAACTTGGTTTTGCTTGAAAATGGGGCCTAGGACTTGGGCACTCATGGCCTAGCCCTGCCTTATTTTGTTGGGACCTAAATTTTAAATGTCGGTTATGTGATCGTTAAAAGGTTTAGTTGCCGACATCGTAAGTTTGAATTATGAAATCTGTAGCGAGAATGCATATACAACCATGTTTAGGGTTTCATTTGCAAACTAGAAGCTGATTATGAACTTTTGGTGAACTTATGATTTTAGAGAATTCAAATCATTCATTGTTGCAGAGCATACTTGTCTTGTTATTGTGTTTGTTATGCGGATTTGGCTTTATCTTCTCATGTGTTGAAGGATTTTCATCTACATGCGAGCTACACCTCCGAGGTTATATCTATTTGTGTTAAATGAATCATTTATCAATTTGTTTTTTCGTCTATCTCGTAGGGATACACAATCTTTATGCCATTCTGGGGCTTGACTGAGGCAAGCTCCTAAACACCACAACCCCCAACCCCATTCCTTATGATTGCAGCTAACAAGTGTCATATTTTTTGGAGTGGAGTTGCAAGAGGCTATGACAGAGTGTGGAGATTCTGTATCAGAAGGAAAAAGCAATGCCTAGGCTTAGGCACCTGCCCTGAAGCCCTCCAGATTTGTAGACCTAAAAACCTCTACGACAGTGGTGAAGAGTAGCGAACATTTTCTAGAAATCCTTGAAGAAGTCACCACCTTGGGCTTGGGCACCTACTCTTTAGACCCTGACATTTCCAAATCTTGAATATCAAAACCTAATATATATCTACTCTGAATATTACATCTCTATGTGCGAGCATTTGTTGGGATTCATCTGTTTATTTATGATTTTACATAATTAGGGTTTTAACCATAATCGAGCATTAAATTAATACATTAATCAACAATTTCTTAATTTTCCTATCATTACAAGTGACAACCAACCTGTAGGTGAATGCTCTTGCAAAATTTGTGATTCAACTTAGTTAAATGTCCTTGAATGTTAGTGGTGAAAGGAGGATATAATCAAACAATCAATCAATCCCATCTTCCCTCTTTTCTTACTAAACATTTTGGTGAACCTGTGTTTTCTGAGCATTGCATCTTGTTGACTATTATACATTAGACTTGCATTCATACATATTGTTTTACATCATTTTACATCTATAGATCTTGAAAATTTTTGAAAAAAATTTCATTCTAAGGCTCGCATTAGGTCATAATTTGCATTAATTTCATTACATTTCATCAAATCTCTAATTTTTACATCAAATATGACATAAATTACATAAATTCGTAATACTACAATCTTTGCATTGCATTTTCATGTTAAAATTGCCAGGATTTGATTGAAATTTTCTATTTTTCTCATAACCTAGTGATTTCAAAAACTAGGGTTTGTACCTAAAATCTTGTTTCAAATTTTACTACTCATATTAGGCACTCATTCAAATCTAATTTTGTTCGTAGTGTTGCATTCTTGTGTGTTTTTGCATTCATATCTCAAAAATTTGCACTTACATTTAGCTAATTTCAACAAAAACTAGCATTTTCACTCAATCATCCTTAAAATTACACTTGCATTGAGCATTGTAGGACTTTAAAATCATTTTCATATCTGAGCTGAGTTTTTCTGCATAAGCCTCCTCTTAATAATAGTGTAGGAAATTGTTCTTCTACCTTATCTTCCTTATAGGATTTATGGGTCTAATAAATTCAATTTCCCATTTGTGAAAAGGTGTTTGTACTAATATAGGAAATGGTGGCATATCATCTAATGTGGTGGGACTTCCTATCCTCTAAGACACATCACCCATCCTCACATATTAACTTGTCATCCTTGAACAATTTGGGCCACCATAATCCTGCCAACATCACTTTATTATTGTTCGCTCATTGGAGTTATGCCCTTCTAATATCCCCTCACGGGCATATCTTAAGATGTTTTCCCATTCATGTTGAAGCACTACTCTCCTTATAATATCACCTCTTCCTATAATATGTAATTCTCCTTCAATTAAGATGTATGATAGTGACCACTGCAATAGTTTATTCCTTTCATTTTTGGAGATGATCTCTAGGAATTGGCCTATGGATAGTAACTGTGCTACTTCAGTGAGCTCCTCTAGTACTACATTTACTCTAAATAAATTTAAGCTACTCAATTCATCATCAAACTCCTAAAGAGTAACACCATCTACAAATTTTCCCTGTATCACTAGCGTATTCATCAAGTATTTTAATTGCTTGTGGTTGGTAAAGAAATTTTTTAGTGCATAAACCTTTGTTAGAGCCTTTGTTGTTGCATAATTCATTAAGAAATACTAGAGTTGGAGCCTTTGTTATCTAATTTTTAAGTGTATCAAATTCCTCCTAGAGTTGTTCTATCCATTGAAATGTTTTATAGTTTTCTGACTATTCAAGAGGTGGTAGATTCAAAATTATTTCTACCTTCAATGGGTCTACCATCAAGCCTTGCCTACATATAATGTGACCATGAAATGTTCCAAATGGTATCACAAATAAACATTTCTTAAGATTGGATGAGATTTAAAAGCTTTTGTATCTTTCTAGCATCGTGTGGAGTACTTGTACGTGATCTTTAATCAGTCTGTACTAAATACTACAAGTGCATTTTTCAAGCCAAATGGCATCACCTTGTACATAAAAGACCTCCATTTGGTTACAAATGTTGTTTTAGGTTGATCTTCTTCTTGAAGCCATTGGTGAACGATTAGTTCTCCTCAATTTTTTTCCATCTTCTTATGTTAAATTGAAGACCAAATTCCTTGTATTAAACTCAATAAACTAACATTGGGGGTGATTTTGTTGAAAAATTATTGCTCAAACCAAGAGCTGATGTTAAAGAGTTACGCCTAGTATGTAACATAAGGAACCCTAAAGTCAATAATATCATACAGATGAACACTCATTTTCATTTTTTATTTATGCCTGCAAAAATATCATACATGACGTCCCTCCATTGATGCATTAAATACTGCTCCTTCAATGCGCTGCTCTTTATTTTCTTGACTTTTGTATTCATTTTTTTATCCCTTTTTTTTGCAGTCTTATTATTTTTTATTGCTTCTTGTAGAGTAACGATCTTCTTGATATTTTTGTCCAAGAAAGATAAGGGGCTGAGCACCACCAATGGTTTTCAATGTTTAGTTAGACTTCCCTTTTGCTCAAAAGGAATGGGGAAGGTCTACATGCAAGCTTCTATTAGGTATTTTAGGTTTGAGTACTTACTTTTTTAAAACTCAACATTTTGGTTCACTAAGACTGGGATTAATATAAAGCTAAGAGCTTGGCTTTAATTTAAACTTATTGGTAAATTTCAAGAGGAATGATTGGCGATAAAGATGATCATAAAGAATCTTAAAGGGTCGACCTATATCTAAGCAACCTTAGACTCCTTAGATAAAAATCAAAAAGAGCATGTCACTCACTAATGCATGGTGGAACAAAATGAAGAATGCAAATTTTGTTTTTTCTTTATTCAAATTTTGTACTTTTTTATAGATTTTTTGGATTTTGACATTTTATGATTTTATGGAGTTTCTAGATACTTAAGTCTTCACCTTCCATTGTGCATAAGAGGTAAGCATCATTTTTTACATCTTCCTTAACTGCATGTGGACTTATATAATTTGGTCTAAACTTCACTTGGAAGTATTTGCAAGGACACACAAAGACTTGGTATAAAAATGTCTTTGAACTCAGTGAGAAGTTTTGTGCACTCATATATTTCATTGTTTGATAATTTGCCCCTAGCCTTGTCATTTTTTGTTCTTGTAAAGTTTCATCAGTTTTGAAATTTTGTGGGGCAATTTGAATTGATGATGACATTTAATCATCTTCTATTCACATTTTCCATATGTGGGGTTGGTCATATTGCCACACGATTCTCTTTACCTACATGTGGACTTTACTATTCCATGGATTTCATATTTCACCAACCATATGTATGCCTTGGCTATGGCGACCACCAAGGGTTGCACATCGGCACCCCACCTAGTAGGCACCAAGTTGAAGTAAACAAAGTGAGGCAAAGTTGTGGAAGTTTGGATGCTTAATAATCGTATACCAATGCATCAAGAGATTTGTCCATGTCACCAATATTATATTTTTTATCTTTATTTCCATTTCTTAACACAAACTAACTTCATGTTGTCATAAATATATACCTTTCAAACAAGAGCAAGCATGCCTTTATGATATAATTCCAATAATTTTTTATTCTAATGTGTAGGAACAAAAAAAAAACAAGAAAAAAACTCATTGGAGGCTCATTTGGCAGAAGCAAAGGAAATTGGGGATCACATTCCAAATAAAATTTAAGTTGTTACAAAACATGTTTTCAATTGATTATAAACAAATATGTAAAACAAGCATTTCATATGCATTTCAAAACTATATTTCAAAATTTTAAATTAAATAGCACTTTGGGACATTTGTTTCTTACAATTATTAAAATAATATAACAAATAAAAGTAATTCTATAAAAATAATATTCTATACACCAAAAAAAACAAAAAATTAATGTACGTATTTTAAATATTACTTTATAAAATAAAAATAATGTATCTTCTATGCACAAATTGAATTATACTATGTAACATTGTAATTGCATATAATATTCTATTGGCCTAACCCTTGCACCTTCAATTGGTTGAGTCAAACAATTTTCTTATGACAATTATCCATTCAAAGGTGCCCTTAAAATACTATGACATATCTTAGTATAGGTAAAATTATATATAAACCAAATATAAAATTTGACAGTTTGTCCAAAATCTCTCCTTTCATGTGATACATCTTTTTAAAATGTTGATTGTAATTTACAGAAAAAATGCCTTAATAGAACCATACGACCATCAAATTTAAGCCTTGGGCCTAACAATTGCACCTCCTTTGGGTGCAAGTGCTAGTAATACTATTATTGATATATGGTTAGGACTAAGAAGTAGGATTTCATGTACTCTGTCATTTCTTTTTTAAGGGATTACTCCAACTGTGGTGAGTTTCTATTTTAATATTGGAAAAAATCTAATTTGAGAGTGCTTCTGGATTCAACTATGTATGTTTTTGTTTCAACGTTTTGAATCATACTCAATGATCCGTCATCAGGAAGAGGAGAGTTGAAGATTAGATGGTAGAATTGAGCTTTATAAAGCAGTTAGACTAAGAAATGAATGAAAAATGAAGGGCATGAGGTGAGGAGAGAAAAATAAAAATAAAACAAAAAACAAGAGAGGAGAAAGATACGAGAAAATTAGTGATAAAAACAGGGCATTGGAGCAACCATACAAACACACAAACCAACAAAAGCTAAAATTTTAAAATTACTAATACTAATACAAGTACAAATATATAAATACATACAGAAGCACATGTAAATGCATATAAGAAAATATTTAATTTAAACCTATAAATACATATATCCCCACACCCCAAGTATAATATACTATATTAAAAAGACAAATAAATGGAAAAAATACAAACAACTAAATAAAACAAACCTTTAGTAGGCATGAGTTTTCCACAATTCAATGAATTAAGTATAGAGAGTGCTTCTGGATTAAACTGTGTATGCTTTTGCAAAACAAACCTTTGTAAAACAATTAAAGTCAAGACCTAAATATACATAAAATAATAAGGGATGAGGAAAAAAGGCGCAAACACATTTATATACATGAACAACCAAATGTATAAAATTTGCAAGCAAGTGAAAGAAACAAACAAGAAAACAAAAAGATAAGACCCCTATCTACTGCATTAGGCAAAACCAAACCTATAAAAAGGAGAACGCCACAACTAAGAATGAAAATTTTAATCCAGCATAAACAAAAAATGCCCACACACATATTAACCTAGACATAACAACAAAAATAAATCAGATGATATATAATACAAATAGAAAAATAAACAAATACACAACAAAAATGTATGTAGATATATGATACAATATTAATTATATTATATGTATAAATATATTGTATAGAAAACCAAAACAAATAAAAATATACAAATGTAGGTATATATATATAAATTTATGTATGAAGTGTATACAAATACCTATACCTATATATAAATGTAAGTAACGGTGTGTATATATATGTGTGGAGGTTAGGGTTAGGTTTTGTGCGTGATGAGCGAGTGAAGAAGAGGAAGGAGGTGAGGGTGGCAAAGGGAAGGTTAGGGTTAGGTTTTGATGGCAGAGGGAAAAGCTATCGTTGCAAGCTTGACGTTATACCTATTGCAGGGCCAAACATTTTTACAAGCAGCGGAGTGCGGTGGATATGTCAGTGTTTCGAAAGTGTTACGCCATCATCTGCAACAAACAGAATGGCCGCGAATGTCGTAGCAGAAATGGAGGCTGCAGATCGATGGCGTTACGCTTTTGAAACAGGACATATCCACGGCCCCACGCTGCTCTAATTCCTTCGTTGCCCTTTAATGAGAGCAATGCCTTCAACAAATGACCTTCACGCTCATGCGGTGGAATATGTCTCAATCTCAAATTGATGCGTCCAACACTTCAATCTTGTTAAATCAGGTTTTGTTTTGTCAGAAAATTTGCTTAAATTTCTATATTTTAAGACTAGCTGAAAATGTGGTCACTTGCACTAAACTTTCTGACCCTCCATGGAAGGTATGTTGGAGAGGTGGGTTCTTTGCCTTTTTTCGTTTTTGTATATGCATCACACACCCACATTACAACAATGTTCCTATCTAGTATGTTTTACTGTGACTGAATCAGATTTTCAGTTGTTAATATTGATAGCCAACTTGGATGAACCTCTGGAGATCCCTGTGTTGTATGATTGGGTTATGTTGTTGGTCTCTATCACAGGTGATATTTGGATCATGAAAGGTGAAGGTATTCAATTTAGACTCCAATGCATGCAACATGTATTAACACAGTGCTTGTTTTGTATGTAGTCTAGGACTGCAGGAATTTTGGTGGACTTCTTAGAGCCATTTTCTGTATATGACAATGTCAGATGGGTGTTATTATCACCGACATTTTATAAATAGCCAATTACGTAATTGTAACTGTTAAAGTTTTAATCATCTAGCACATTCCTACAAAGGTTCAAAAATTTATCCTGGCAAATATTGGTATCATATCAAACATTGTAGTTCTGTCTACTGTTTGCTTTGCAGCTGTGTTTGTGTTTTCTTTTGTTTGTTTTCTGAGACAATGGTTGACACAGTTAGTGGGTTTGTGTTTGAGCCCTAAGTTGGTTGGATCCCTTGCTGGAGAATTTAGCCCCAACCTTTGGACTTGGGTGTCATTATAAGCACGCGTTAGCATTTGAGCCCTAAGCCTACATATTCAAAATATTAAGTAGATGGCATACCACTCTACGTTCAATTCAGTTCATAAAGAATCTCAACCTACAACTTCAATATGGGTTCTGGCCACGGGAAAGTTTAGGGGCTCTTCATCCCTAAATAGGGATTGTTTTGGTAATCTTTGTCCCAAATCAATAGTCCAATCAGTAAACATTATGTATAAACTTCCTCTAGATTTAAAATTTTAGTAAAAGTTCTTAGCCAATTTGTTGCAAGTTTGCATGGATTCATTGGAATTTTTTAATCATTGTTATCTTATCTATGTAATATATGTTTTGATGATTTTCCAACTAATGAAAAATATGTCTAATATGGGATTTTATATAATCCTCTTTGGATTTAATCCAATTGTAAATTGTACTCAATATTTAGGAACCAGTTACCTTTACAATTGCTTACAATTGTTTCCTTTTGACATTGCTGGTGATTCATCTCACTTGAGTTGCCTTTGTTGACTAGCATAACATTTTTTTGTGTGTGTATTTTGATATAGAAATTTTTGTGGGTATGATAGGTTAGGTTGGAACAAAAGAATGTATGGTGCTAAGCATTTTATCTATTTGCAAGAACTAAAGTGTCTTATCTGAAAATATTCAACATTGTGGTTTGTGCATTTGGATGGATAATCTAGATACTATCTTAGACCTATGTAAATATAGGTCTAAAATGGTAGAAAGGAGAGAAAAAGTCTCCTCGTGAGATTTTGAAGCAATAAAATGTAAAAACTAAGTTCTATGACAACGTCAAGACAATGGTTGCTTCATTTCACTTCACTTCACAGGCTCTTTCATTCCTCGTCTATCCAAATTGCCAAGGCTGACATATTTCTTTAGTTTTGGTGAAGTAAGATTTCTTTATGCTTTTGGATTGGATTTTGAAGAGTTAGTATCTATCACTACTTTATTAGATCAACTTGGTGACACGAGGTACACATGTTGACCTTTTGATCTTGTGCATGTTGTAGCATAGAAAATACCCTATAATTTACAAGTGTATCTTTTTATTGAACCTTTTCTTGTTTGTAATTTGTAAGATTTTCATTTGGTGAATAAAATGAAAGCCAATGATACCATTCATTATTTCTCATATTTTTAGACTTCAAATCATAAATTATTAGTAGAAACCCAAATTCATGGAAATGCAATCAAGACTTCAATGAAACCATAGCCAACCCCCACTCAATCACACCCTCCTAGGCCTCTAGAAACCATTTCCCCAAATGACACAAACACTTGACACCATTAAAACACAATGGTCACACATCACATTCACTTTCCAATGCACATCATAAACCAAGATCTCACAAATGCAACATATGGTCTGATGCACTAATAATGGGTCTTAAAGAATGCAACATTAATTCCAATCATGGTCAATCATCCAACAAACATAAAGTGAATCTATCTCAACAATGCAGAACAATATTATTCTAACTACTAGTAGCAATTACGAATATGATCAAATGATATAAGTGTCCATGAGTATCAATATTTTAACTAATAATTCTCAAGACTTATTTTAATTTCATTTAATTAAAATAATTGCGAACAACATGCAAATGAATACAAATTAAACACAACAATTATTTACACTATTTACACTTATGTAGATTTCATTTATAATCTAAACAATTTTATAAATACTATTAAATATAACTATATAAGCAAGGCTAAAAGCCTATAATATTAGAATGCTATAAATATCTTACACTAGTTAGAATCACAAGATACAAAACCCGAAGCTACAATGAAAGAACCTTGTTCTAAGTTTAGCTTGAGAGGAAAGAAATATGGAAAAACAAAACATTCCTATAGATCTAATATCTTCATCAAATCTACCACACTTTTAACCACATGAATATGATAGGATCAGCACAAAATGAATTTATTGAGAAGGCTTTAGAAGCTACCAACAATGCAAAATGTGAAAGCATAGACAGGGCACATAGACTGATTGGTAGAATGCCTCAAAGAGAGTCATGTGATGGAAAGCAATGATCATAGGATATGCACAAAATGAATTTGTTGAAAAATCTCAAAAGAACCTAGTTTGAAAATATAGAGTTATTGGTTGCGCAACTAATTGTTTTAACAGAGACAAAATGGGTCAGAGGTAGACAGTCACAAAATATTCATATCTCAAAAATGACAAACTGGGTATGACTAATTTTTGGATATGATTTAGATATTCAGGTCATGCACCATATATAAAACAATTAGAAAAACTCAGTTCTTAAAATAAAGTTATGGCTAACGCAACAGATTGCTAAAACAGAGATGAAATGGGTGAGAGGTAGACAGTCACAAAATATTCATATCTCAAAAATGAGAAACTGCGTATCACTAATTTTTTGATACGATTTAGGTATTCAAGTTGTACACCATATTTAAAACAATTAGAGAAACCCAGTTTGTAAAAATAAAGTCATGGCTAACACAGTAGACTACTAGAACAGAGACAAAATGGGTGAGAGGTAGACAATCAAAAAATATTCATATCTCAAAAATGAAAAACTGGGTATGGCTGATCTTCAGATATGATTTAGATATCCAAGTCGTACACCATATATCAAAAAATTAAATAAACCCAGTTTGTAGAAATAAGGTTAGGGCTAACGCAATAGACTGGGTTCAGAAAATGTAGAAGAAAATTCATAGAATATTTCACTAAATCTAATGCAACAATAAATCAGTTTCATATCTCAATCCATGCTTGGAATATTGCTTCAATCACATCTTCACAAATTTCCTAGCTCGCATCCATTTTTCCCCAAGTCTGTTCTTCTAGAAACTATGGTTTATGGTGCCAAAAAAAAAATGAAAACTTCCTGAGAGAGAGAGAGATCCCCAAAACATAAAGCATATCCTCCATTTGAAATGCACGCTCCTCCTCAAATTATGTCTTGAGATTTCAAAAATAAAGTTGAGCATGCATAACCACCCCCATAATTTCTTCTAGAAGATTCTCTTTTTTTTACTTTCTTACAATTTGCTATTTTTAACCAAACAATAATATTATTGTTTGTTGTAATGGGACCTTATGTCATCTCCGTTCAACAGTTTCCATTGGGATTAAGGCACGCTCAGACCTGTCAATTCAAGTGGAGTTGATGCCTCATACCTACAACCTACAGCACCCAAAAAATGGTCGAACATATAGATGTATATATAATCATACAATCAAACACACCGTGAAAGGAAATCGCAGCATAGCAGGGTACTCACGCATGAGTAATGCGACACTATTCCTCTCACAAACACACGTCAAACAAGTAACCACATCATGCATAATAACTAGTATCTGATTGACTAGATAAGAAACATCATCAGATAATCATGTGATGCACATAATAAGATTGATCAACATAATCAATTAAGTCCATAAAGTTGTCATAACATATTCATAACTTAAGTAAATATCAGTGTTGCAACAAAGATTATCAATAAAACATACTAACTATCATATGAAACAACATGAGGATAATCAGGAATGTCACCAACATGAATGTAGTATCTACCAACATCATATAACATACAACATCAACTGTCTGACATACCCTAAATATTCCTATTATTTTACCTTCACTTTCATGCTCCTTAGCCAGACCACCTGCACATCCAAGGTGAGAATGGAGGGGCACTATACCCACCTTAAAGTGATCGCTCCTGCTTTCCGGTAGTAATCACATTTAAGGTAAGGTTGAAAACACATGAGGGAACAAGAGCTTTCGCAAAGCCCATGCCCCAAAGTGAGACATGCTTACAATTGGCAAATTATTCCCAACAATCACAATAGAAACACATCAATATCATTTGTTAAGAACCATTAATCAACAATATGCATGTATATAAATGATCACGGAGATCAAAACAAACTTCAGTTAGAGAATCTAGGCTAAAATAACAACCAAATCAATATAGAAATAAGGCAACATGTCTTTCAAACAAACTAAGGCTATACTTACGAATTCGGAACCGAGTATAGCCGTGAGGTTATACTTCAGTTATCTCATAACCGAGTGTAACTACAAGGTGAGACAAAAGCATTCCAAAGTGCATAGCAACATATTTAGAGTATTGCAAAGGTTTGTTACAACAATTTCACAACACAATACATGATCACATCATGACACAAAGTGATTCTACTAGTCAAACGTCAATAAAAAATTATCCCTCTCTTCATATATGGACTAGGTCCATTTTCTTGTTTTCTTGTTTTAGGGATGCACGATCCTTATCAGAAGTGTATATTTGTTGTCATCATCCGTTGACTAATAGAGCCACAAATACAACAGAAGAATGAAATCATGAAAAATGAGAGAGGAGACAAAAGTGACATAGGACCACAACGTGGAAGGATGCCCCCAAATCACCCTCCACAACATTATGCCCCCAAGGCACCACAAACAACAATTGCAACAAGAGAAGTGTACAAGAATAGAGAAACAAATAGAAGGAATGTCACAGCGTACGCGGTCCCCTTGTATCCTTCACCTTACAAGAGTATCAAGGGTCATCCAAGGAGACCTAAACAAACATTTAACACCACACATGACAACACAACACAACAACATATATATACCTAAGAGGAGGCCAAACTTGCGAGCATCTTGGAGAGTTGCTCCATCAAATGTGGTGGAGTGGGTGAGAAATTCATACCTGCAGTCGCGTGGTGCTTGATTCACAAGATTTTGTATGTTTGAAATCTTTTTATGCCTGTGGGGAGGTGAATCATTACCTTTTTCGATAGACTTTGATGACTCGTGCATTGTTCTTTTTCTTTCTTTGTTTAAGCATTCTCCTACATGGATAACTTTTTCAGGGTTATCCTTCTCCATCAAGACGTCAACAATCTTTTTATTAAGTAAAGTACTGCGGTCGAGGAGATTAGAGGAGGATGATGATTTCGTGGGATCTTTGTTAGATGCCAAGGTATCATTTGATGAATAAGTGTTTCTCTCAAAATATGCTTCTACATTTAAACAATAGGAAAAACCACGATTGTAATGATAACGGGGCCAATTGTCATAAGCTCCCATGAATTCGGCTAATGTTTCATATGTTGAAAAAGTATCTAATGGGACATTTCCTAGTGGACAGTCTATGTCTATCATCTCAGGATATATTGAATTGATTGTTGGACTTGTTGATATTGTGTTAACATTAAGAGTAGGATGATGGTAAGCTTTGGTAGGCTTCAAAGGATAGTATCCAATACTAGCTGAAGAGCTATGTGTAACAACTTCTAAGGGTACTTTGATTGCTTGTTGTTTTATGCCACAACCATTACCTACGTAGTTACAATTTTTGTAAAGGATTTGAAATCCATGACCATAGAGAGACACCATCTCTTTATAAGAAGGCGAGGCCTCATATGTCTCATATTTTGTAGTGTAAATAAGAGTATTGTCTTTATTTGTTACTAAAGAGACTTTAGGTTCCTTAGTATTTCCAAAGATTTTTTGGATGAGATCGAGGCAACTTTTGATGTTTCAGGGTTAGCAAGTTTATATTAAGCCATAAAGCCATGAGTAAAATCTAATGAACCCCAATCGTCACCAAGAAGTGCATTCGATGGTGATTTAGAATCTTGCACAACATTATCTATGGCAAGATGTATTTATGAATCAACTTTTAAGTTATCCAGAGGTTTCTAAATGATAGCTTATTTTTGCACCTCAGCTTGTAAACAACTTTCCAGATTCGGGTCCACTTCAATGGTTTGAAGTTTATTTGCACAAATAAACTTTATTGATCAATGAAGGGTAGACGAAACTACCCCCATGGCATGAATCCATAGTCTACCAAGAATGATATTATATGAAAGTGCACTCGGCATGACATGGATAAGGGTAGATAATATCATAGATCTAGCCTTTACGATTAAAGTTATGGTACCCAGTGATTGTCTACCAATGTTATCAAAGCCACGAATGTTAAGTTTATCCGATTTTATTAAAGATATGTGAATCTTGATTTTATGTAGCAAATCAATGCCACAAACATTGAGACCCGATCCATTGTCAATCATAGTTCACTTTATCAACTTTTTATTTATTATGACAAGATTACAAGAGGGTCATATTGGTTTTGAACTTCAATTGATGGTAATTCGTGTTGTTGAAACAAAATATCTATTTTTGTTGCATGCATATAGTCTAACAGAGTTGCTACATCATTTGGCTTAACAATAGGTGGTACAATCACCTTTTGTAAAGCTTCTTGGAGCATTATGTGGTATGAAAGAGATGTTTGTATGAGTTCCCATAGAGAGATCTTAGCGGGAGTAGCACAAAACTGCTTAACAAGGTCATAATCTCGACCAACATTATGAGTAAGACAAGGTGGTTGAGGAAGCATAGGTTGAGAAGTTGGTAAAGTGATCGAAATGTTTGACTGTTGTTTACTTTGTTTATTATTTCATGTATTGTATGTGTGAGCAACCACATTGTAGTTGGGTTGTTGTGACACATTTTGATACACTTTGATTTTGACTTGTTATATGCTTAGCGTAGTTGTAAATGTAACGAAGATGTCGAGAAGAATTCAGAAGATCTCTTATAGTGAGCACCGGTTTCATTTTTTCTTGAGGCACATGCGAGAACGCAGGTGGACAACTATTTTTGGTTTCACAGGGTGTTCTTGAGATCTTGGAACATAAATTATGTTTACTAATCTTTGAAGGAATGATGGTTTTGGAGTCGCAGTGGAATGTTCCATAGAGATAAATTCATAAAGGGCTTCATCTAGCATATCAGAATCATCACTACTAAATGACTCATCATATGCATGAAAGTTTTGTAAAAAGAGATCAAACATTGTGACATATTCTACTTTATCCAAGGCTTGAAATTCACAATGTCCAATTGTAAAAAGTATGAATTTTGGAATCAAGGATGTGAAATGATGCAAGATTACTATGAAAAATCAAATTTCATGAATGTTTGATGCAACTAATGCATGAGAATTTTTAAAACCCTAATGCAAAATTTTACCAAAATGCAAGCTTTTTGAAGGCCTAAATATGCACCTTTTTCAAAATTATGCAATATTTTCAAATGAATATTGATAAATATGTAATAAATCAATCCAAGATCTTATTTGAATAGTCAATAAGATGTAAATGCTTGAAGCTACTTGTTCACAAAAATGTTTAGTATGAAAAAGGATAATGACAACAACTAGAATATGAACTAGATCAAACTCTTTTCAATATAACATTCAAGGAAAAGGTTGAGCCAAATCACTACCAAATGAAGGAGAACTTAGCTACTGACCTTGAACTCCTATATATTATGGATAAGATTTAACTTAGTCTTTTTCTCAAAACCCTAGGATAACAATGCATTAAAACCCTATTTTTACAAAGATTTGCTTATAATGGAGAATATACGACAGAAACCCAGAAACTGATTGCACAGGGATAATTAGGGGAACGATAAAACCTATCTCCAAAAAGAAGAGGTATTAGAGGACCTCGGTGGTACCACCCATGTCTTGACTGAAGGAATTAGCTGAAGGTGCAAATTGGAAAGTTGCTTTGAATGTTGTCTTGATGCCAGATCCAAACCCAGAAAAGGTAGAAGGACAAAGGCGGTTCCAACCACTTCCTTGATGAGGGAATATCCTGAAACTGTCTTCAAATCCTAAAACCTTGATCTGTATTTAGTCTTCCTATAGCTCTGTATTTTCTAAATCTCACTCCTGTAACCTGCACATAAGAAGATAAAAGAGGGTTTGGTGGTTATGGTGTTTAGGGGCTTGCCTCGGTCAAATCCACGAATAGCATTCAAGCTTCCCAACACCATTTGATTAATAGAGAGTGCTTACCCTCATGGGGCATAGGATGAAAACAATGATAATGTGATGATTGAAATGATGAGAAACAAACAATGATATCACCTATGTGATGCGCCCTTAGAATGATGAAGATCCTTCAACTCCTAAGGAAGGATAGATGATAGCTTCATATCTGCAACAACACACAAATATGCTCTATAATCACAATGACTGCTCTTGATGCTCTTTACTTCAAATTTTCAAGTTAGCTATCTCCATCTAGGTTAATAATGAACTCAAAAACACACTTATATATGCTCACCCCCTTACAATTGACAATTCAAACCAAAAGAGGCAACAAGGAGAAACCTCTAGAGAGGTGTAAGGCTGACATACATTTGAATTTGATCTAACCTAAAGGGAGGGACCTGGGCAGTACCACCTTGGTCCTTCAGCCCTGTTTATGTCTAGGATAAGCAAAATCAAGTGGTCCACATTCAAATTCCATCTTGATGTTGGGCAATTCTGCATCGGGAGAAATGTTTTGAATATATAATGCAATTAAGGGACCTAGGAGCCAAACAAGGAGGTAAAAAGACATGTGGGCACTTTTTACTCCCTAACAAGTCCAAGGGTCTTATTTGGAAACTTTTCATTCTAGGTCTTATGGGTCTTACCATGGGTTATCCTCTAATTTACTCCTTGATTGGCTACCAAATCTACTAATAAGTTCCCCTTTCTTTTCTTCTAATATGATCAAAAGAGATATCTTTAAAAAATTTCACTAGTTCCTTAGCCTCTAAAAGAAGAGTATCCAACATACATGAGATGTAACTTTGCTTCTTCATATAATTAATAATGATCTCATTATCTCCCTCCACTCTAAGATGCTTCCAATTCTATTTCATAGTTGTCCTGAGGCCCCACAGCATGGCCCTTTCCCAAACCACATTGTACATGAAAGGAAAAAAGAATATAACTTTGCTCATGCTCTTTCTAGGAAGCCTACTCTATTTCTACTTCTACTAGTTCTACTGATTAGAAGATCTCTATTATGGCAGAATAAGTTAAAAATGCATTTTCTACTGATCTCTTAGATGGGGATGTGAGACAAGATTGATTTGTAGTAGCATATGGTCTCATTCTCTATAAAAATAGAATATTCCTAGTTCTTGAATCCTGAATGAAGGAGAAGATTTTAAGGGGTTTTCATGATGCATCGTTAGAAAAACACATAAGATTATACAAGATCTATAGGAAAATTAGGGAAAGGTTTTCATGGAAGGGCCTAAAGAAGGATGTTCTCAATCACTTTATGGAGGAGCTAACTATGTATGCACAATTCTTTTTCATTCCTTCATATTTCAAAGCACATTGGGTGGTAGATTTCTTATTCAGAGATGTTTAGGCCAATGGATTACATAAAAATATCGTTAGTGATAAAGATAGTAGATTTTTTAGATCCTTTTTGTAAGAATTATTTTATTTGGCTGGGATAAAACTCACTCTTTCCACAAGCTATCATCGACAAATAGATGGACAAGTAGAAATAGTGAATAATTAGGTTGAAGGCTACTTGAGAAACTATGATACAACACTACCCACCACATGTCCATCAATATATCTCTGTCCATTGTATTTTATGGTTATGATGCATTAACCTTCACTAATTCAATATTCATAGATATCCCAGTGTCAATAGATAGTGACTTAGTGAAGTATAATTATGACATATTGAGATCACTCAAAGAACACCTCCAACAAGTTCAGAATCAACAAAAAAATATATGCAAATCAAAACTGCATAGATAGGTCATTTAAAGTGGGAGATATGACTTCCTCTAAGATTGCAAACCTTATATGCAAACCCCCATCAAAATTAGTGGAATTGAAAATCTCAAACAACGCTTCGATTTCCCTTACAAGATCTTGAGAAGAGCTGGTGAAGTTGCATCTGAGTTGAATTACTAGAATATAGTAGGATTCATAATTTTGTCCATGTGTCTCACCTCACGAGATCCCTTGGACAACATATCACACTACTGGTGGATTTTCCACCATTGGATGATGACCCTACCATCATAGAAATCACAAGAGCATCATCCAATATTGAAAAGAGAGTAAACAATAAGGTGGTAGGGAAAATCACACAGGCCCTATTGAATCCCCATGATCACATTTACACTTATTACATTTATCGAACTTAGCAAGGGAGAGGGATTTCAACTAAATCTTCCACATCAAACATCCTCATAATAAATAGAATCATCAACCTTGGCATAAAGAGAAAGTTTGACCTTAAGTACCTTTGCTATCATTCAAGCCTCTGTGCATGCAACTTGTTGTTCCTTCAGTATGTGAAAATACTCGAGGTAGCAATTGAAGAAAGACAAGTCATGCAAATTTTGGAAATATTGATAGAAATATGAAGAAATATTTCCCCACACATTTACTAATCTAGGATGATGAAAATTCAATTAAAAGAAGGTACAAAACCAAAGAGTAAAAGATCATATGTATTAAGCCCTAACATGAAGACAAGAGTCAAAGCAAAGTTGGATGATATGTTACAACTGATATAATCAAGTACATAGAAGATGCTAAATGGATTGGCCCTATGGTTGTGCAACATAAGAAAAAAGTGAGATGAGGATTTGCATTGACTTTAGGGAACTAAATAAGGCTTGTATCCATGATTCCATAGATTTCTTAGTCTTATGGATGTCATTAAAAGCTTTCATTTTATTTCATTTCAATTGAAGGGCTCCTTCACCTTTCCATACACATGTCCCCATGTTCTCTCCATTAGTTTCTCTATAACCATTTCTTTATTTTCTCTTATATTGTCCTTAGTAATATTTGGGCATTATACTCATGGGATCAACCCTGCAATTATAGACTTGGCCCTTTCATATTCAAATTTTGGCCAACTTCTACCTATTCAATTACACAATATTCAATTTGCTAATGTATGAATCCGAACATTTCAAAAAAAACCAAAATATGAATCACCTAAGAAGGTTCGAAATTTAAAATACACATTGGGTTCTGACTTGCACGTGTGACACCATTCAAAAATTGATTTATATTCACTCCTTTGAGCCACCAAGTCTAGGGCCTAAGTGTGAGAATATTCACTATTTTTGTATCCTCATGCTTGGAGACATGTCAATAAATAAAAGTTGATTACATATAAATTCCCATTGTTTATAGCATAGACTGGAATTAGTTTTCAATTTAAAATATCATTAACACTTGTAAGGAGTGGGTTCATGTGCAAGTTGAAACACACATTGTGTATTTCAACCTGCAATTTTCTTCATCAACATTCTACTATGTAAAGTATTTGTTCTTTTAATTTACAAATCCTAACATTTAAGAGAGAAAAATATGAACAACAACAATGATAAGGGTGAAAGCGAGAAGATGAGTATAGATTTCGTGGAACTGTTCCGCATATGGAAAATTTCGGTTGGAACGAGAGCTCGAGCCTAAACAGGTGCCCATTTAGAAACGGGCACCCGTTATGAAATGGATGCTAGTAAATGGAATGGGTACGTACCCATTTGAAAATAGGTACTCATTTTTGAAAAGTATATATATTTTTTTAAAAATAGGCATGTGGCTTCATTTTAACAACCATAGGCCGTGAAACAGTAGGAGAGGAGATACCAAGAATGGGTACCCACATCACCTGACCCCACCGCCTACCTCCAAAACCTCCTCACCTCCTCCAGATTGGCTATCAGCTGTCCCAAGTTGGTTGCCCATAATTTTCTATTGTTTTTCATTGTTTTTTGTTTTGTTTTTGTTGCTTTTTATTATTTTTCACAATCTTAAATTATAAATGTTAAACCCTAAACTAAAAACACTAAACCCTAATTCATAAACCGTAAACCCTAATTCATAAACACTAAACCCTATTTCATAAACTACCTAGGTCTTATAGAACTTCTAGGGTTTCTTTTATATAAGCTTAACAATAAATCTTTAGCAATGATATTTCAAAATCATTTGAAATTTCTATATAGACCTCAAGAACTACTTATACACTATAGCCATGTTCTTAGTCTTCATGGATTTCAATGTTCATGATGAGTCACATAGTCCTAAAACCATTTGTAAAACTCTTTTCATGAGGGCTTAGAACATACAAACACCTTCTATATATTAAATTTGATGGACACTTGTATAAGAATATAAAATTTAGACAATTGTTATAGGTTAGTCCTATGGGTTAAAGAGTCGGGGAGCTATGAGAATGCCCACATTCATATGACATAAGGTATAATAGAAACTTGTCAAGTTTTAAGGATTGTCATACATACCACTAAGAATGTCAAAGTTACCCTAGGAAAACAACTAACTCATATCACTTCATAACATTTTATCAAGTTTAAGGATTGTCATGACAACCACTAAGAATGTCAAATTTACCCTAGGAAAACAACTAACTCATGTCACTTGATAACCTAGAGGGTTGTTATCTAAGGTCAATTAGGATCACTTAACAAATGTCAAGACCCAAATCATCTAATAGGATTGCCATTAGGATGGGGAACAAAGAAGATAGTCATAACATGATAAGGTAGTTACCAAGGTCCTAACAAAGTTCATTGCACCATAATCTAAATCTTAACACTGCCTCAACATTTATATGACCTAGAAGGACTGTCACATCTAGCAAATCTAATCTCTTGTCCTTGCTATGGACTATTATGCATGATCATCCAAAGTGGTTGTCACTAGAAGAACAAGACCATAGGACTACCACAATAAGGATATAGTTGTGTTGCTCACAACAATAGAGGACAATCATCCAAAACTAAGAAGAGAAGAAAATTAACAATTAAGAGACTATCATTAACGGTTGTCATGAGCATGTTAATGGACAATTAGTTTTCATATTAGTCATAACACTATCCTATTATTTACACAAAAGAAGATATAGCAATGAGAGGATAGTCATTGGAAAACCTATCTCAGTCCTAGAGTCAAGCACAGTCCCATCACACCACTAGATCTACCCCTTCCAAGGGACAAGCATTTCAACCATACAATCGAAAGAAAATGATATGTATCCTACAAACACAATCATTTGGTCATGTTGTAATCCTCTCTCCAAACTATGCAGGATCAGAATGGTGTTTGGATGAGCTCCACTTGGTGTCTGGTAGGTGAAATCAGTAGGTGAGACTACTCCTTAGACAGTGCAAGACGACTGAACGGATCTCACCCATTCATTTTATTCCTTGTTTTTCTCACTCTTTCACCATTTCTTCACATGCGTTGTTCTCCTTCCAGCTATTTTTTTGGTGGGTACTCTCCTGAGGTGCCAAAATGGCTAGAAATGTTGTCTCGTGCCATAAAAAAATCACGCTAGAAAATTTTCTAAACTCGTCGGTTGTTCTCACGCCGGGGAAAATACCGTGTCAGAAAAATAAATATAGGGAATGTAATTTTTTGGTATGTGTTTTGGAACACAAAAGAGAGTGATATATTTTGCAAAGCCCCATTAAGAATGTTTTGGGAATTTTGTACTGCAGTATTGTATTGGTACATTCTCCTTATTAAAAACTCCCTTAATATTATCACCTAAAATTTTGAATTTGGATTAGTTACTTTCCACCTACATTAAATGTTATCAATAACTATGTAATAGAACTAATAGCATTTAAAATCATTTTAGACATGCAAATGATGATTAATTATCACCTTTGCAATTAGAATTGTTTATGTTGACACTAGAGTTTGCAACACTCATAGCCCTATAGCAACTAAAAAGGTTTCACAAAACAAAGAGAACTAGAGACAACTAAAATCATTATCATAAATAAAACATAAATTAAAATAAAATAAAAACATTAATATATCATCACCATGAATGGTCATGTCCTTTGTGAGAACTCCAATTCCTTTTGAGAGATGAGTATCACAATTCATTGAAGTCTTGATTGTATTTCCATGATTTTGGGTTTCTACTAATAATTTATGATTCGAAGTCTAACAATATGAGAAACAATGAATTGTATCATTGGCTTTCATTTTATTCACCAAATGAAAATCTTACAAATTACAAACAAGAAAAGGTTCAATAAAAGATACAGTTGCAAATTATAGGGTATTTTCTATGCTACAGCACGCACAAAACCAAAAGGTCAACATGTATACCTCGTGTCACCAAGTTGATCTAATAAAGTAGTGATAGATACTAACTCTTCAAAATCCAATCCAAAAGCATAAAGAAATCTTGCTTCACCAAAACTAAAGAAATATGTCAGCCTTGGCAATTCAGATAAAGACAAGAGGAATGAAAGAGCCTCTAAAGTGAAGTGAAATGAAGCAACCATTGCCTTGAAGTTGTCATAGAACTTAGTTTTTACATTTTATTGCTTCACAATTTCCCGAGGAGACTTTTTCTCTCCTTTCTATCATTTTAGACCTATATTTACATGGGTCTAAGATAGTGTCTAGATTATCAATCCAAATGCACAAACCACAATGTTGAATATTTTCAGATAAGACACTCTAGTTCTTGCAAATAGATAAAATGCTTATCACCATACATTCTTGTGTTCCAACCTAACCTATTATACCTACAAAAATCTCTATATCAAAAAACACACAAAAAAAAATGTTATGCTAGTCAACAAAGGCAACTCAAGTGAGATGAATCACGAGCAATATCAAAGGGAAACAATTATAAGCAATTGTAAAGGTGACTGGTTCCTAAATATTGAGTACAATTTACACTTGGATTGAATCCAAAGGGGATTATATAAAATCAAATATTAGACATAATTTTCATTAGTTGGAAAATCATCAAAACATGTATTACATAGATAATGTAACAATGATTAAAAAAAATCCAATCAATCCATGCGAGCTTCAACAAATTGGCTCAAAACTTTTACTGAAATTTTAAATTTAAAGAAAGTTTATACATAATGTTTACTGATTAGACTATTGATTTGGGACAAAGATTACCAAAACAATCCCTATTTAGGGATGAAGAGACCCTAAACTTTCCCGTGGCCAGAACCCATATTGAAGTTGTAGGTTAAGATTCTTTAAGAACTGAATTGAGCATAGAGTGGTATGCCATCTACTTAATATTTTGAAAATGTAGGCTTAGGGCTCAAATGCTAACCCGTGTTTATAATGACACCCAAATCCAAAGGTTGGGGTTAAATTCTCCAGCAAGGGATCCAACCAACTTAGGGCTCAAACACAAACCCACTAACTGTGTCAACCATCGTCTCGGGAAACAAACAAAAGAAAACACAAACACAGCTGCAAAGCAAACAGTAGACAGAACTACAATGTTCTATATGATATCAATATTTGCCAGGATAAATTTTTGAACCTTGGTAGGAATGTGCTAGATGATTAAAACTTTAACAGTCACAATTACGTAATTGGCTATTTATAAAATATGGGTGATAATAACACCCATCTGACATTGTCATATACAGAAGATGGCTCTAAGAAGTCCACCAAAATTCCTGCAGTCCTAGACTACATACAAAACAAGCACCGTGTTAATACATGTTGCATGCATTGCAGTCAAAATTGAATACCTTCATCTTTCATGATCCAAATATTACCTGTGATAGAGAGACCAACAACATAACCAAATCATACAACACAGGGACCTCCAGAGGTTCATCCAAGTTGGCTATCAATATTAACTACTGAAAATCTGATTCAGTCACAGTAAAATATACTTGATAGGAACATTGTTGTAATGTGGGTGTGCGATGCATATACAAAAACGAGGAAAGGCAAAGAACCCACGTCTCCAACCTCCCTTCCATGGAGGGTCAGAAAATTTAGTGCAAGTGACCACATTTTTAGCTAGTCTTAAAATATAGAAATTTAAGCAAATTTTCTGACAAAACAAAACCTGATTTAACAAGATTGAAATGTCGGACGCATGAGTTTGAGATTGAGACATATTCCACCGCATGAGCGTGAAGGTCATTTGTTGAAGGCATTGCTCTCATTAAAGGGCAACGAAGGAATAGGAGCAGCGTGGGGCCGTGGATATGTCGTGTTTCAAAACCATAACGCCATCGATCTGCTAGATTGGTTGCTAAGGGGATCAATCAAAAAGAGGGTGTTGATTATGAAGAAACATTTTCTCCTGTCATTAAAGTGAATATAGTTAGAATTTTTCTTTCTTTGGCTACAATTCTTGGGTGACATATTCATCAAATGGATGTCAAAAAAACTTTCTTAAATGGAGATTTATATGAAGAAATATATATGGATCAACCACCAGGTTTTGTAGATCAGCAACATCCTAATCTTGTTTGCAGATTATAGAAGTCACTTAATAGTCTTAAACAAGTGCCACGAGCATGGAACGAGAAGATTGACAAGTATTTTCAGCTTCATGTATTTAAGAGATGTAAGTCAGATCCAAATCTTTATGTGAAAAAAGTTCAAGATGATATTCTTCTTGTTGCAATTTATGTAGATGATTTACTCATTGCTGGACCGAATATTGCATTAATCAATGATTTAAAAATAGATCTTAAGAGGACATTTCATATGAGTGTTTTGGGTGAACTAAACTATTTTCTTGGATTACAAGTTTGTAGATTACATGATGGATTGTTCATCTCACAATCAAAATATGCTTTGGACCTTTTAGAAAAGTTTAATATGCTTGAATGCAAGCCAGCATCTACCTCATTTCAATTCGGAGTCAAGCTTACTAAAGAATGTACTTCCAAGAGTGTAGATGCCACTTTATACAGACAGCTTGTTGGTAGCAGTCAATCTAGTATCTAGATTTATACAGGCACCTAAACAAAGTCATTGGTTGGCTGCTAAGAGAATTTTACGATACATCCATGGAACCATACACTTTGGAATCTACTATGGCTATAAGTTTTCAATTTTTTTGGTTGGATTTACCAACTCAGATTGGGGTGGTGATATAGATGATCAAAAATCTACTGGTGGTTGTGTTTTCAATCTTGGATCAGGCCCTATTACATGGAGCAGCAAAAAAACAAACAACTACATCATTACCTTCATGTGTAGCAGAATATAGAGAAGCCAAAGAAGCAGGTAAGGAAGTAGTTTGGATTCGGAATCTTCTATTTGAGATTGGTTTTCTATAAAGTTCAGCCGGCACTGTGTATTGTGACAATCAAAGTACCATACAAGTTGCCAACAATCCAGTTTTTCATGCTAAAACAAAGCATATTGAGATTGATGTTCACTACATTCAGGATCTTGTTTAAGCATCTATTGTCAATCTTCAATTTTGTCCAAGTGAAGAACAAGTAGCTGATATATTCACGAAGAGTATGATTGAAGCCAAATTCTTAAAATTAAGAGGAATGTTTGGTATGTTAGAGGTGAACATTAAGGGGGGATAGTAGTATAATGTTCCCCTCCTTTGTATTTGCCCTCTCCTTTGTATTCTTTTTGTATTATTCTAGCCAATCTTAAGGGGGGATGTTAGGGATAGTTAAGATTGTTTAGAAAAGGACAAAATATTTCTAGAAGTCTTCCAAAAAATATTCCAGGTTATCTAGAAAGGAAGAAGCTTCCAGCTTTTTTAGAAAAGAACTTTCCAAGGGGTGTGTGCAAGAAGTTGTGTCCACTTTTTGGCCAAAAAGTGGAAGTGTTTTTCCTGATTTTCAGAATTTGTCACATTTGACCTAAAAATTTGAAGCACTTAAAGGTGGAATCTTGGAAAAAGTCACTAAATATGAAATGTAGTACTCGGAGTCTAGTTTTCAAATATGTAATTTTTTTCAATACCCAGATGATAGAAATTGATTTTGAATAGGCGTTTCTAAAAACCACTGTTTAAAAGTCACTTTTTTTTTACTATACCATGTACGTGTACGTCATCCATATTTTGACCTAAATAATCATATTTTTCAAAATCCTTTTGGGAAAAGCTTTGTAACTCACTGAAGCACGTTTTCCATATTTATTTGTAATTTTTTATTGAATAATTTTTTTTTTATTAATTTTTTATTGGTCATTTTTTGTCTTTTAAAAAATCATCGTGTACGTCACGCATAAGATGACCTAAACTTAACATTTTTTGAAATTTTTTTTTTTAAATTGAAAAGAATTGTCTAAAGTACGTTTTCATACAATTTGTTTTACAAAAAAATATTTTAATAAAAAGTTATTAAAATATTAAAAAACCCTGATAATTCAAGGTTATGAACCTATTTCATCATAAATTGATTAAAAAATAAAAAAAATAATTTAATTGTAAAAAAAATTACATATTTAGAATCTACATTGTCTCCTCTATAATGGGTTTTAATTTCGTCAAAATATTCTGCAAAATAGGCCTTTAAATATATGCCCAAAGTCACTATTTTGTTGTAACATTGACAGGGCCTTCAAGGTGCAGGTCAAACTAGGACCAGAGGTCAGGGTCGGGACCCCAAAGCATTTTCCGAAGCGGGTTACAAAGCAAAACCCGAGCCTAAAATTCAAATTTTGAATAACGGGATCCCGTTTATAGAACGCGATCCCGTTCTATAAAACGGGATCCCGTTTACTACTGCATCGGTGGTGAATAAAACGGGATCCCGTTTAATAAACGGGATCACGTAGTAAACGGGATCCCGTTTTATATTTGCCCGTTTTTTTAATAATACTGTACTATGACTGTCATTTCTGCAACTTGCCCTACAGTACGGCCGACAGCGACTCTTGCAGCATTCTTTGGCATATTTCTTTCTTTTGCAGGTCCATCAACTTGAAGTATTGTTGGTATTTTGATAGAAGCCATCATGGAGACGTTATTTGAGTGGAATTTTGTTGAATTGGTACTTGTTTGAAGGATTTGAAACACATTCAAGTTTTTGACATTACATGCTTCATAAATTTTTTAATCATGGGATCACAAAGTCGTAATAAGAGGAAAGATAGGAAGCTATTAACCCCTGAAGAAATTGAAGCAAAGAGAGTGAAGGAGGCAAAAAGGCAAAGAGATAGAAGAGTAAAGATTCAATCAATGAACAATGCTGAAGCATCCAATTCCACAACTATTGAAGATAAAAACATTGAGGAGACCATGGATATAGATGATGCAAGTTTGCAAGAGGTGAATGTGGAAACTAATACGATTATGCAAACTACTCCTGGTATGTCTTCAAATCCCTCTATTAATGCTATGGAGAATGTTTCAATGGGCACAAATCCAGGTACTTCTTCAAATCCACTTTTGAATGAAATGGAAATAGTGTTGATAGGAGATTTAAAACAAGCTGGATATAACAATGTTGAGATTGATAATATTCGTAGAGATCAAAATTTGAAACAAATTGTAGTTGAAAATGAAAATGAAAATGAAAATCCTTTTGTTGAAAATGAAAATGAAAATCCTTTTGTTGTTGAAAATGAAAATGAAAACCGTTTTGTTGTTGAAAATGAAAACCGTTTTGTTGTTGAAAATGAAAACGAAAATCCTTTTGTTGAAAATGAAAATGAAAACCGTTTTGTTGTTGAAAATGAAAATGAAAACCGTTTTGTTGTTGAAAATGAAAACGAAAATCCTTTTGTTGAAAATGAAAATGAAAACCGTTTTGTTGTTGAAAATGAAAATCATTTTGAAGTTGAAAATGAAAATGAAAATCTAGGAAGTGATGTTGAAAATGAGAAATATTTTTTCAAAATTGAAAGAGATGTTTTGGATAATCTTCCTGGTAAAATTTCTTGGAGACAAATAAGAACACATGCCAATAGATTATATAAGGAATTTTTTTATCGTAAAAAACTATCATTTCAATGTCAACTAATGATGCAATTAATGAGAATGTGGAAAATGAGAAAAGTAATGAAAATGTTAGGCATTTTTGTTAAACCAAGAAAAAAAGATCAATCACTAAAACATGCTATGTCTACTGTTGCTAGTGCCATTGAGTCTATTGGAAGTAATAGTCGATCCAAAGATAAAAATGCAGCAAGACGAGCTATAACAACTACTATAGTGAATAAAACAACTTTGAATAGAAGAATGGTAAGCAATATTAGTGGAATTCTAAAAATACATCCTAAAACATTGGTAAGAGCGGCAAAAAGAAGAAAAAGTATAGAAAATGATCCAATTAACCAATGTTGGAGTTTTAGTGGTCGACTCCCGAGATCTGACATGAAACTAAATGTTGAAATTAGATCTTTGATCGAAAAATATTGGCATGATAATACTAGGATATCGTCTAATGTTAGAGATGTTTTAAAATTAAGAGTGGGGTCCAAAGTTCGCGATCCTCATCCAAAACACCTATTAGATACAACGCAAACTGAATTTTATAGAAAATTTTGTGATGAATTAGTGTTACCTGGTAATATTAAAATAAGTCAAAGATCTTTTGAAAAATGCAAACCATGGTATGTAAAGATTAATAAGGAACGAATATCTTGTTGTTGTAAAACGCATGTTCAATTTCGTTACTATTATGATGTGTTTCAATATATACGTTGTACTTTACATCGTAACATGATTATACATGAATGTGATATTAATATGCCAACTGAAGCAATAAAAGAGTTTATATCAAGTTTGTTCTGTGAAAGATCTAATGAAAAAGGTTTTTATTTAAGTTCATGTATTTCTGGACAATGCATTAGTTGTGGCAATCTTTCTTTGTTAAGAGTTTGTATGCATGAAAGTGTTGAAAATGATTTTGGACAACAATTAGTGGATGTTAAAAGATTTAAGAATGTTGAATATTCTTTAAAAGATGGAAAATTTGGAAAGCGTTGTGATTTAATTACAGAAAAGGTTAGTGTGCATGCATTCATATCAGAATTTAAAAGTAAAATTATACCAAAATATGTCAAGCACTCTCAACAAGCTCGATGGCTTGATGGACAATTTCGTGAATGTAGAAACACATTTCCAGTTGGTACTATACTATCAGTGGTTGATTTTGCAGAAAACTATACTTTAGCTCCGCAAGAGGAAATTCAATCACAATATTACAATTCAGTGCAGGTTGCTATGTTTGTTCATATTGTTTATAGACATGCAGATGATAGCACAGAGAATGATAGAAAAGTTTTGAGGGAGTATCATTTCTATTTGAGTGACAATCGGTTACACTCGTCAGAGTTTGTTCAATATTGTTTCAATATATTTTATACAAATTTAAGAGAAAGAGGAATCCAGATGACTGAACATCTTATATGGTCAGATAATTGTACGGGGCAGTTCAAGAATGCTCGAATGTTCTATTGGTTATGTAGGGTTCACAAGGAGAATAATGTCCAACATATGTGGAATTTTTTTGAAGCTGGACATGGTAAAGGAGAACATGATGGAGCTGGTGCATGTGTTAAAAGAATTCTTGCTAGACAACAATTAAAATTTGAGGATGCAGTAAAATTTAAAGATGCACGTGGGATTGTAGATTGGTGCAATACAAGATTATGTACACCTGGATCAAGCGAGTACTCTACAGTTCGTCGATTCTTTTGGTTGGTTGAAGAAGAAAATATTTTACCTAGACTTGATTGCCAAACAATCAGTGGATCTACTAAATGGCATTCATTTAGGAGTTCGAATGCAAGTACATGGACTATCTGGACAAGGGAGCTTGCATGTTTTTGTCAGTTTTGTATTTCAGGAGATTGGGAAGCATGTGAGAATACAGAATGGGTTGAAGAGTGGAAACAAAGACCATTGACACTTGCACAAGCACATAATCAAAGTGAAACAACAATTGAAGACAATGATCAACTGTTTGTATCAGACGATTATGACCGTGTTTCAGACCTTGTACAAGAAGGTAATTTAATTCAAATCATTTCATTTTATTTCACTTTGATTACTAATTTGTAGTGCTTTTATTTATTTATGTGTACATATGAATGCATGTATGTTGATTGGTCAAATTTTATGGACATGTGCAAGTTATTGAATCAAAATTTGTTTTGCAGGACATGTGTATGCTGTTGTTGCACCAAAGAATAATGAAGAGGAAACTGAATATTGGTTGGCTCGTTGTGTGGAGACTAAACATAAGTTAACAGCACCTCGAGAAGATGATGATGGCTTTCCTTATCCAACAGGTTTGATGATCCCCTTAAGACATCCCCTTAAGCATATTTTAAGAACTTCTTTGATCCCCTTAAGCAAATTTTAAGTATTTCTTTGATGATGCCTATCATTATCCAATAGGTTCGGTGGTGGTTGTTGGCACTTGGCTACGGAAATACCTAATAAGGAAGAATGGTTTGCCTGCATTCGAAGATTATGAAACACATAAGAAGATTATACACTACTCACATTTGGTGTTGGCAACAAATATAAAACTGGAGAGGTATCGCGGAAAACCTACAAATAAAGAGTTATGGAACATTTCTATGGAAGACCATGAGACAATCATTGATGCATTGGAAAAAAGAGAGGATGGAGATGGTACAATGGAATAAGTAAATACAGGTAAATATAGTTAAATAGATTTATATTGTTGTTTTAAATATGTATTAAATACATGTTTTGATATTTCTTGTGCGTTATTAGTTGAAATTGATTTAATTCATCCTTTTATATCCTCAGGCCATCATCACAAATTCATCAAATACTTTGAAACAAAAACTTGAGAGGCACTCGTAAATACAGGTACAAATTGTGTATATCTAGATAGTTTTATATAAATTAAAATACATGTTTTGATTCAGACATATTGATAAATTGCTTGTATTATTTTTATATCAGGTGGCATGAAGACCTGCTACATTCTCCTCAAGTTTTGGATTTTCTTGAGATGGCATATAACGACATTTTGTATTTACATTATTTTGAGTTGGCATATATGTACATACACAATTACATTATTACACATTTTGTTCAGAAATTTGTATACATGTGTATGTACACAATTTTATACTCTACAGTATTAAATTTATCAAAATTATTATTTTATGTATTTTATTTGTTAAATGTCCATGTTTTTCTACTTAGAATTTACTTTAAATTTGATTTATTATATTGTTCAATTTGGTTGCTTTGGGCAACTTCACCAAATTTTGAGAACTTAAGACGTCCCCTTAAGACATCGTAAATTAGGACCCCTTAAGACATTCAAAAAGTTAGCATAGCTTCTCTCATTAAGGTTATGTGGAATTAGTATTTGTGGCTTGAAACTCCTAACATTTGGTATCTATAAGTAGTAAAATCACATCAAGCCTACATGACAATTTGATGATGATAAATAAGTCCTAATCATAGTCATGTAGGTGTGAATTACACTCCTACCAGTAGTTTCACTCTTGGTGGCATGTCCTGTGTGTTCTTCCCCCTCTTGAGCATCTTTTTCAACCCCCAAATTGACCTTCCCTACCTCACATTTTTACCTAGTGCCCCCTTCATTTTTCCTACTTAGGGTCACCTCTTTGTGTCTTAGGGTTGCCCCTAGTGTCTCTAGGTTACTTGAGTGACCTTAATTAGTAAAAGTGGTGACCTTATTCCTAAAATGGGTGACCTTGTGGTTTTTAATGCATGAAATAACTCATATTTTTATCTTTTCTTCTTGATTTTTAACCCATTTTAACTCCCATTTTTTGTGCTAACTTGTGCTTTTCCTCACTTTATTTCTATTTTGAACTCATCATATTTTTGAGGGGTCCACCGATGTTAAGAGGAATTTGGAGGAAATATTACATCATATCATGTCCATTGAAAGTCATTAATGGTGGTCCTAAGTCATGCAGGGGAGTACTTGGGGTGGGTGGAATCTTTTGAAGAATTTGTAAAAATTTGACTTGGGATAGGGTATATGAACTTGGCAAACTTTTGCAAAAAATGTTACAAAACTTCAAGTGCGAATTGGATGAAATGAATTAAAGAAAGAAATGATTTCTTCAAGGCAGTTAGGCTTCTACAATTAGGAAGAAATGAGTGTTTCGATGTTATGGGGAAATGATGTAAAACTAGACAATAGGATAGGAAGTGGGATGGGATAAATCATATCCTAAAGTTAATCTAGCTTTCACAAAGTGGAGGGAAGGGAAGATACAAAGGAATATAAATTGTGGGAGAACCATATGGGACCATAGCTAGGAAGTGGAGGGGAGAATTTATAGATGAGATCCAGGGCCTTTTGTCTAAAAATGTAAAGTATTAAGATCTTATAAGTTCCTGCAGACCTAAACTTATTTTAAAATTTGATTCACATCCTGAGTTTGTGTTCATAGGATGAAACATGTCAAGCACAAGATTTCCTTGAGTCCTAGAATGGACACTAAAGATCGTATTAAAAGGACTAATGGACAAATCCTAATTAAAGTTACACTAAGGTTTCATTTTGTAAAATATTGGAATATCCCATCAATTTTCTTTGCATTAATGAAGTAAATCTATAATGAAATCTTTTGTCTTGTAAATTAAGTTGTTTATTAATCAACTTATCAAATCAAGTGATTTCTCATGATTATTTCTCAAATACATGTATATGAATCTTATTGTGGAGAAGACTGTGAAACAAAATAAGAAGTCAACTAGAACCAAAGCGATGAGAGTTTATTCAACTATAAATAGTTTGTGTAGAAGCATAAATGGAATCTAAGTTACTAGATTGCAAGGACACTCCATGATACCCACATAAGGCCTTGGGATTTAATTTAATATAATATTTCTTCATAGATTAGCTAGAGGACAAAGGAGATGTAGTCACAAATGTTGGTAGGTTAGAGCATCCTACTTACATAGGCTGGATAGAAAATTTGATGTGTTTAACTTTTTAGATATCTTGCTAGATACTTTTAGGCATTGTACCATAAATGTAGACTATATCAATAATGTAGAAAATTAGACTATAATAATGGTGAGAGAAGTAGTTTTCAAATAAATGTTGAATTCACTTGAACCCACTTTGAGGTACAATGTTATAGTTGCAAGGTAATGGTCTCAAGAGTATAATGTAATTGAAGTGTTAAAAGATTGGGCTAGTCCTAATGTGGATTTAAAAAGTTAAGGAATGTGGAGGATTACACAATTGTAAGTTTTCCTAGTGAAATGAAAGAGGCCATGATTATGATGTGCAAACTATTTGGGAACAAAGACTCAATACATTTAAATGCTAGATGGGTGTCATTATTAGACATGTGATTTTGGAAAGGCTAATGATTCATAACTATGGGGAGTTGAGATCATTGTAGATCTCTAAATAGGTAATTTTTGTAGGCTACCAAAGGGGAAGATTTCTACTAACTTCATTCCTAATTTGTGTCATTTATGCTACAATGAAATTCCCACCTCCACTAATAAATTGTAGGCCTAGTTCCAAAGTTATAGTTCACATGTTTTTTTAGCAACAATTATCCTTGTAGGCACTCCTCCACCCATTTGGTGAAGAAGTTGTGTCCACTTAAGACATCGTAAATTAGGACCCCTTAAGACATCTTAAATTACATGATCAACACAAGATGTTCAAGCACCAAGGCACTTGGATAAATATAACTATAACCATGCTAGGATCATTTAATATTTAACTTAGTTGATCTCTAGATGAGAAGATGTGAGAGATTGATCCCTCCTAGTAGGCAAGAGATCCTCATGAACTTATCTCACTTTTTAATGCTTTGTTTTGATTTGCTTACCATTTTATTGCTTAAAATTAGACCAGGACCTAAATATGCATACCGTGAATGAATGGAGGAACTTTATTACGACCTCATCACTACATAAATTCTTTCAATGCAATTTCTTCATTAAGCGCAAATCTAGATCAACAATCTGACACTTGTAGATTTATATATGACAATTGATTATTTCTATTGATGTCATTCTATATATCTTATTATGGTTGATCTCAAATGTTTACATTTCTTTTCCTTCATGCACATGGTTCTAGATTAGTGTTTGATTTATGATTAAATTTAGGGATGCTTGTATATACATATGTATGTGATGTTATGCTTTTATAGTTTATGATGTATATGCAATGTATGTATGCATGGATAACATATATATAAATATGGATGCACCTAAACTAACATGATGGTTTTACATGATTATTACTTTGACATGTGTATGATTTTGAACTACGACAAGATTGCATTTATTGTGTGACATGTAAAAATATATAGTCCAGGTTCAACAATATATATATAAAGTCCAGGTCCATGTTCAAAAAATATATAAAGTCCACATGTTCAACAATATATATATAAAGTCCATGACAAACAGTATATAACAAATAGTCCATGAAATAGTCAAATATATAAAGTCTAGGTCCATGTTCAAAAAAATATATAAAGTCCATGTGTTCAACAATATATATATATATAAAGTCCATGACAAACAGTATATAACAAATAGTCCATGAAATAGTCAAATATATAAAGTCCAGGTCCATGTTCAAAAAAATATATAAAGTCCATGTGTTCAACAATATATATATATAAAGTCCATGACAAACAGTATATAACAAATAGTCCATGAAATAGTCAAATTATACATCTAGCCTATGTTTGAAATAACCTATCAGATACTATCTCTATCATCAAGAGTCCTCTTCACACCATGCGAACTACTCAGATGACCTGAATCACTCTGCAAAAGAGAAAGATTTATATGAAATTAGATGTAAGATGATAAGGAAATAGATAATTTAGTGACAATTTTTAAATTTATAATTTAAATATCATAAAATTAAATTACCGTGTGAGGCTGAGAGGCATGCTCTGGTGCACTTGGACCTGTGTCTCCATGCTCTGAATCAATCTATTTAATACAAGAGAAAGTTCAAGTTGAAATTAGATATACTTGACGATTTTAAAAATGATTTAATTGAATTTAATCTATAAGAACTATCATATTTAAAAATTATTATACCGTAAGAGGAACTTGTTGTGAATCCTCTATTCCAGGACCTGTCTCTACAGGCTTAGCTCCATGACATGTATCGAGCTATAATTTAAGAAAAAAAAATTTGGAATGTACATGTCAACATATATATATATATATATATATATATATATATATATATATATATATATATATATATATATATATATATATATCTATCAAGAAATTTACTTTAAGTTCACAACGTATATTTTAATTGTTCAATTTAAATCTAATCTAAATTTTAAATTATACCGTATCAGGTTGCCCATCTCCTCTGTCCTCCTGCTCTGCATGTGCTGTGTGTTGCTCATGAAACGTGTCACTAACAAGCTCCTACAATGTCATTTTTATTTAAGTTAGCACATGTGTGTACAAATTAGGTTTTAAAACATATATATAATTGACTTACAATGTACATGTTATTAAATACGTTTTTCAACAACCTGAAATGCAGTCGACTCCTGATATAAACTTGGATTATCCAAGTGTGCTACAATGCCCATCCTCATAGTTGTGTCAACCTGCATAGACATATTTATAAAATATTAAATAGTACATGTGCACGTTTTTAGATACACTGATATCAAAATAGAAAAATTTAAGTATATATATACAATTTTTTAAAACAATATGTGTACATACTGTAAGAGTGTCATGTGAGATGCCCAATGATGGAGGAGCGCTCGAGACACCCTGAGATGGAGGATTCAATGTGGAAGAACCCTGAACCAATTCATAAATAAGTTCATAAATATTTAATTGTACACACATTCAAGACTGAATTTTACAAAATTACAAATCATTGAAAATGTACCCCAAATGGGTGCCCGAGATGAACAGGTGTCGATGAAAAATTAATTCGATCAATTGTGACCCCTGTTGCCATCATCTACACCAAACAAACCAAACAATTCGATTGTTAAAATATTACAATTTAATTGATCATCTATATGTTGATTAAAAACACGTGGTTAAAAAATTGTTTTAAATTCAACATGTGTACATAACCTATATATACCTTTGTCGAATGATCAGTGGGATGATCCTCAGCAAATAGATAATCAACAAATGATTCAGTGCCCACATTATCAGATGATGCATGTGTAGCTGAAGTGGGTGCAACTGCCTGATCAGGTCCATAACACAACTGATTGCAACTCGTACATGTATGAGGCATCGACACATGTGGAGTGGCACTAGGACCACTTCCATCATCAACTCCTCCATGCTCTCTAACTCGAGCTACCATCATAGAAGTCTGCTCATGTAGGCTACCTGAGAGTGCACTCAATGTGCCTAGTGTGGATACCACTGCACGATGCTTGAAGGGCGAAGGAATGGCAGCAACAGGAGGGTCAATAAGAGGTTGAATAGGCACCGGTCGTTGGGGATCAACCCGTGCCCCCAACCTCTGTTGTGGCATGCCACCACCAACACCCTGGAATGATCTAAAATCAAAGTAGTTGGGTTTTTTATTCATAACAAACTCTACATATAATTTTCTCAAAAAATATAAAGGAACCTCACAATTAGCATGAGGTGGATAATCAAACACCATCCACCATCTATCCCAAAAATTAGCAGACATTCCTTCATGCCTACACCACCTGATTGATATTCTTTTCTTATTTGCAGGAATAGGTTCATTTGTAATGGGATGTCTAAAATATTGTGCTAAATGAGCTTTTGTGATTTTAAGATCCAAAATAGTCTTATAGGAGAGGCCATCAGCATAAAATTGGTGCCTCTCCTCTCTCCATTTCCAGAATCCATCAAAATCTGAGTCAATAGACCTCACAGAATCTACAATGTTTTGCATCAAAGATGCAAAACGTACTACGTGAGGTGGCATGAATTGTTCACTGCGAATGGAATTCAGTTTTTCTTGTATCGAATCCACATTTTCATTTATTATGGCTCGCAAGCGAGCCTGGTCAGTTCCAGGTGGGGGTGGAGGTGGAGGTGGAGGCGGGTCATCTGCAGGTGGGGCATCTAGAGGTGGGGCATTTGGCGCTGGGGGTGGGGGTGGGGGTGGGGGTGGGGGTGGGGCCGGATCATCTTGTGCATTAATAAAGTCCTCAACATCAAAGTGAATATCATCTAGATTCATGATGTATATATAAAAATCTAGATATGAACCTGCATATAAATACATATAAACATACAAACTTCAGTACAAATTTAAAATGATATCAAGAATATATATATATGTTTCAAAAAATTACACTTGAAATAAATTTAAATTAAAAACATACAAATAATGTATACATGCATGTACAAATTTCAAAATGTAAGCGAGCTATTAGGACTACCATAATGATTGATACAATGGGCAATATATATTTCAAAATTTCAATGTGCATTTAAGTAAGGAAACTTCTCTGGACAATCATCATGTCATTCTTAAATGTGAATATGCATCCCAAATTTTGGACTATTTTAAAGAAATATGGTGCATTTAGGAACTTGGTGATTGTTGGGGTAAAGAGGAATATATGATCATGCTAGAAGAGGCACTGATTAGGCTCATAATTGGCCAAGGTTGCTTTGAATAAGGTTAAAACAAGGAGATACCCATGTTGATATTCACACCCTTTGGTCCACACCTACATTGGGATGGATTAAGCTTGAAATTTTGTTGGGAAGAATATTTTTTTTACATTCAACTTGAAATCCCTAAGTTGTGCCTCCATGCTATCAAATGTTACTTGTATCTACCTTCTATACAATGATATTGAAGGGGTAGAAGGTTAGGCTAAGGATTTCTATATTGCTACTTAGATAAATTCCACATCTTCAATGTGTGGCATGAGCATATGCACAAAGCCTTGGAGGATATTTCTAAGATAATGAAGATAAACCTTCATGTCTTGATGCTAAATTGGATGATTCTATCCACTATGAGAATTAAGATGAGGAGGAGGTGACATAAATCCCTCCTATCAAATTCGAACAATGTTAAAAATGTCAAGGAAGTGGTAGAGGCTTTGTAAGGCTTGTGTAATTTGTCCCACCACCCTAGGATAAAGTGTTTTAGTTTATTAGTAATTCTAACACTACTTCAACTTATTACTCTACTAGGGTTAGGGCCACTATAATTTTCCCTACCACTAATATATCTTAAGACACCTATTGGTTTATGTTTCATGTCATGTTGTAGTATATTAATTTTCCCTACCACTATTGATTGAACAAACTATACCATATATATTAAGTACTCTAGCTCAATGATCTTAAGATTAATGAAATCAAGACTAACTATATCATGTCATTATGCTTCTAGATACACCCAACATGCTAATCAAGAACTTAATTACCTTCACAACCCTATTAGCATTGTATCACTCCTATTAGGGAGTGGACTTGAATGGGGCCAAAAGATTCTTTACCTCTTACGATTGTGACTTTGGGTTTGGCATGGTCAACTTGGAGAGGTTGTGTGGCATATCCCTATAAGAGGATGAAGGGTGATAGGAGGTTGTAGGATGGCTAAAAGCATTCACATGACGATAATGTTCAAGTTTAAATTTCAAGATATGCATCATGGTCTACAAGGTTCTCTTGTTCAAAAGGTTCATCATATTCTAGACAAGGCACTCACAATCATTGGTACCAAATTCAAGACCTCCTATTACAAGTCTCCATATAGCTTTACACATAACACCTATAAACACAAAATTTATAGGGCTTGAATACAAGCCTGCCTCCCAGTTAGGAGAAGTTTCCAAATAATTGGTGAACTCACATGCAATAAGGGAATAACACATGCATACAAAATATGTAGAAGAAATCCCTGTAGCATGACTCGTGATTAATTAAAGTTAGGGTTAGGGTTTCAATTAGGATCAGGCTTAGGGTTAGAATTGAGGTTAGGGTTAGAATTAGAATTCAAGGGTTGCTAAATTAGGGTAAGTATTAGAGCTACAATTATGGTTTGGGTTATGGCTAGAGTTAGGGTTACAATTACAATTACAAGTAGCTCGTTAGGGTTAGGGTTAGGGCTAGAGTTAGAGTTACGATTACAATTACAAGTAGAGCTAGGGTTAGGGTTATGATTAGGGTTATAATATGGGTTAGGGTTTGAATTGCATATAGAATTAGGGTTAGGATTAGGGTTAGAATTAGTGTTAGGGTTAGGGTTGGAATTGCATATAGAATTAGGGTTCAATCTAGCTAGAAATAGATAAATTAGTCAAGATGGTTAGATAGCTCAATTTTGTTTCCTATTTCCTACAAAATGCAAAACTAGTTATTGTTTTCTATTTAGTTGTTAGTCCCAACTCTTTCCTTTTAAGAAGTATATCAAATCTAATGCAGTAGTAGATACTTCTACATATACAAGTTTCTATTAGGAGAAAATATATTTTGCCAAATTTGTATAGAGTTGTCTATATAGTGTGTTCCAGGGTAATCAAATGATGTAAGTCACAATTTAGAGGGTTGAGGGATAAGTTTGTGTTGAGTCTATAACAGGTGTTTTCTTACATAGACCGAGCTCCATAATCTAGGTGTCTCCATGTCTAACTCAAATGTTTCAACTTGGTCCATATTATATCCAGATTAATGATAAAATTTTATATATATATGGCTATGCACTTGAGATCCACGACCATATCAATGTTTGGTAGAGAAAAGTTATCTAAGTTGGGGTAGATCCTTTTTTGATGTCTCAAAAGTTAGTGCAAACATGAATTCCCTTAGTTTTCTTGTTAACTAAGACCACATTAGATCTACCCATTTAGGAAAAGTAATAGTCTGAATGAACCCTGGACATCCAAGAGTTTATACAATTCTTCTATGACCACGAGGGCTACTTGGGGGTTCATTTTGCGTAGCTTTTATTGAATAGGTTTGGCATTGAGGTGAACCACAAGATGATGCATGACTTTAAAGATGGAGTCTCAAGGCATATCACCATAAGACCACATGAAGAAATCAACGTAATATTTAACATGGTGACATGGTTATATATATGCCTTCTTTGATGTCAAGGTCCAGTGGAGCTACTATCTTAGAGAGTTTAGGGTCCAAGCTTCTATTCACAGGTTGATGTTTATAGCATGTCCTCAATAAGGAGAGGGGAGTCATGTCTTGTATCTAAGTGGTATCTAATGGAAGGTGAAGTTTGTCAAATTGAGGAGCTCTTGGGAAGTGTCCATTTTTATTATATCATTTTAATCGATCACAAGTTTCTTCTTATATAGATTGTTGCTATTCTGCCTAGACTAACTATACCATATATATTAAGTACTCTAGCTCAATGATCTTAAGATTAATGAAATCAAGACTAACTATATCATGTCAAATTATGCTTAGATACACCCAACATGCTAATCAAGAACTTAATTACCTTCACAACCCTATTAGCATTGTATCACTCCTATTAGGGAGTGGACTTGAATGGGGCCAAAAGATTCTTTACCTCTTACGATTGTGACTTTGGGTTTGGCATGGTCAACTTGGAGAGGTTGTGTGGCATATCCCTATAAGAGGATGAAGGGTGATAGGAGGTTGTAGGATGGCTAAAAGCATTCACATGACGATAATGTTCAAGTTTAAATTTCAAGATATGCATCATGGTCTACAAGGTTCTCTTGTTCAAAAGGTTCATCATATTCTAGACAAGGCACTCACAATCATTGGTACCAAATTCAAGACCTCCTATTACAAGTCTCCATATAGCTTTAAACATAACACCTATAAACACAAAATTTATAGGGCTTGAATACAAGCCTGCCTCCCAGTTAGGAGAAGTTTCCAAATAATTGGTGAACTCACATGCAATAAGGGAATAACACATGCATACAAAATATGTAGAAGAAATCCCTGTAGCATGACTCATGATTAATTAAAGTTAGGGTTAGGGTTTCAATTAGGATCAGGCTTAGGGTTAGAATTGAGGTTAGGGTTAGAATTAGAATTCAAGGGTTGCTAAATTAGGGTAAGTATTAGAGCTACAATTATGGTTTGGGTTATGGCTAGAGTTAGGGTTACAATTACAATTACAAGTAGCTCGTTAGGGTTAGGGTTAGGGCTAGAGTTAGAGTTACGATTACAATTACAAGTAGAGCTAGGGTTAGGGTTATGATTAGGGTTATAATATGGGTTAGGGTTTGAATTGCATATAGAATTAGGGTTAGGATTAGGGTTAGAATTAGTGTTAGGGTTAGGGTTGGAATTGCATATAGAATTAGGTTTCAATCTAGCTAGAAATAGATAAATTAGTCAAGATGGTTAGATAGCTCAATTTTGTTTCCTATTTCCTACAAAATGCAAAACTAGTTATTGTTTTCTATTTAGTTGTTAGTCCCAACTCTTTCCTTTTAAGAAGTATATCAAATCTAATGCAGTAGTAGATACTTCTACATATACAAGTTTCTGTTAGGAGAAAATATATTTTGCCAAATTTGTATAGAGTTGTCTATATAGTGTGTTCCAGGGTAATCAAATGATGTAAGTCACAATTTAGAGGGTTGAGGGATAAGTTTGTGTTGAGTCTATAACAGGTGTTTTCTTACATAGACCGAGCTCCATAATCTAGGTGTCTCCATGTCTAACTCAAATGTTTCAACTTGGTCCATATTATATCCAGATTAATGATAAAATTTTATATATATATGGCTATGCACAAGATCCACGACCATATCAATGTTTGGTAGAGAAAAGTTATCTAAGTTGGGGTAGAGAAAAGTTATCTAAGTTATCTAAATTGTCAAAAATACACTACTGATTCTATAAACCCTAAACCCTAAATAACAATTCAAAATTTAAATTTTCATTGTATTTTACATCAATTTACAAACAATGGAAGGCATATACAATTGATGGGTATTTTTTACAAGTGGAAAAATCCACTTACCTGGCTGGATGCTATCAGAACTCGGGATCCCATTTTCCTCTGGCGCCTGTCGCTGTTGAAAATGGGGTCTCTGCTGTTTTTTAAAAAAATTTATACTTTTCAAAAACGGGATCCCGTTTTATAAAATGGGATCCCGTTTCATATAACGCGATCCCGTTATATAAAACGGGATCCCGTTTATAACGGGATCCCGTTTTATATAACGGGATCCCGTTTATGGCCTCTAGGTTCGGGATCCCGGGAAAAAACGGGATCGCGTTTTTGGTCCTAGGCTCGGGATCCCGAGGCAAAACGGGATCGCGTTTTCTATAAACGAGATCCCGTTTTATATAAACGGGATCCCGTTTTTTGTTCCCCGATTTCGGAATTTTTTCTAACTCCGAAACTTCCACCTTAAGTGGACACAACTTCTTGCATCTACCCCAAGGAGAAGCTTCCAACTGTTCTAGAAAGGAACATTGTAGGATTTTAGAGTTATCTAGAAAGCCAGAAGCTTCCAGGCTCCAAAGCTTCTATAGCTATATATATGTGATTAGAGACAGTTGCTGGATATAGCATTTTAGATGTAATGCAAGCTAGATAAATATATTTCTAAGTTATCTAACTCTGTTTTGCCCTGTTTTCTCTTAGTCTATTATTGTTGTTCTATTTTTTATTGTCTTGGGGCTGTTTTTTACATGGAAATCTAGAATTTATTTATTGCTAGAAGAGAATGGTATCAAGGAATATGTGACCACTATTGTACCTGTACCTACAAATGCAACATAGCGCTTAGCATATAAGAAGGAAGCTGCCAAGGCGAGGAGGATGATTCTTAATGGTGTTAAGGATCATATTCTTTCGCATATTGTAGAGTTATATACAGAGAAGACAATGTGGGACGCCATTCTAAATCTGTACCAGAATGCTACCATTAACCGGAAGCTGATTCTCAGAGAAAAGTTAAGGAATACCCTGATGAACAAGGGAGAAGATGTTACAAGTTACCTCGCCAAGCTTAGACTTGTTAAGGATGAGTTGACAGCTATTGGAGATAAACCAAATGATGACAAGCTAGTACGAATAGCCCTGAATGGGTTTACTAAGCAGTGGGATGTCTTTGTTCAAGTTATTAATGGACGAGACACCTTACCGAGTTGGGATCGACTATGGAGTGACTTCACTTAGGAGAAGCTTAGACTAAGTCTTGTCAGTGGAACTAGCAGTAATAGTTAGAAAATTGATTTGGAATAGGAAAACATTACCCTAGTAGGAAAAGCGAAAGCGAAGAAGGGGTCTGGCAAAGGATCAAATCCAAAAAGTGAGAAGAAGAAGGACTTATCTAAGATCAAATGCTATGGCTGTCACGAGTTAGGCCACTATGTTAGTGATTGCCCACAAAGGAAGAAAAATGAAAAGAAAGGGAAGAAGCAGATGGCAACTTCAGCAAATGTAGATGAGCTTTCTAGTAGAATGGAGGATGAGTTTGCGCTCATAGCTTGCCTAACTAGCTCAACCTCACAGGGTGTTTGGTATATAGATAGTGGGGCATCATTTCATATGACAGGAGTTAGGGAGTACTTCTCCAGCTACAAGGAGGAGAAAATTAAATTCCAAATTCAGATGGGGAACTAGTCCAAGTGCAATCCAGTTGGGAGAAGGACTGTTCTATTTCAGAGGGAGAATGGCAAGCCTATTTCCATTCATGATGTGTTAAATGTGCCAGGCTTGGGCATGAATCTAATTTCCATATCTATCCTTCAGGATAAAGGCTACAATGTACTCTTTAGAGGGGCGCATGTGTTAATCAAGCATAAGGATTGGAAATCACCCATAGCTATTGGAGTTAGGAGCTGCCGACTTTATAGGTTGCAATTTGATACTCCTAATGCACTAGTGAGTAGCAGTAATCCTAGAGATCAAGAAGAGCTATGGCATAGGAGGATGGGCCATATACATCATAGAGCATTTAAATTGCTTCATGAGATAGTGACAGGTGTTCCAGAGGTGAGCACAGAGCATGATGATGTATGTCAGGGATGTGTGTTGGGGAAGTTTGCGAAAGCAGCTTTTCCAAGGAGTGACACCAGATCCAAGGGGGTTCTTGATCTAGTAAATTCAGATATATGTGGACCAATTTCAATGAAGTCTCTCAGAGGATACAAGTACTCTGTTACTTTTAATGATGATTTCTCCAGGAAGACCTAAATATACTTCTTGAAGACCAAGGATGAGGTCTTCAGTCACTTCCAGGAGTTCAAAGCTCTTGTGGAGAATTCGACAGGTAGGAAGGCAAAGGTTCTTCGGTCAGACAATGGAGGTGAGTACAAAGGGAAAGAGTTCCAGGAGTTCTGTACCAAGGAAGGAATCAAGAGAGAGTGGATTGTTCCTTACAACCCACAGTAGAATGGGGTTGCTGAGAGGGAGAATTATTCTCTATCGGAGGTAGCAAGGGCTATGTTGTATGACCAAGATATGGCACGTTACTTATGGGCAGAGGCATGCAGTAAAACAGTATACATATAGAACAGGGTTCCACATAAGGTATTAGGCAAGATGACACTAGAGGAGGCATTCTCAAGGAAGAAGCCAGATGTCAGTCACTTTAGGATATTTGGGAGTTTGGCATTTTGTCACATTCCAGGGCTTACACATTCCATGTTAGATCAGATTGCAGAGAGAGGGTACTTTGTGGGGTACAGTGAGACCTCAAAGGCATATCAATTATTTATTCCAGGGACCAGGAGGATTATAGTTAGGCGTGATGTCAAATTCATGGAGGACAAGGCATATAGGAGGTCCAGAGATTTGCCAGCAGATGATCAGAATGAGTAGCCAAAAGAAGCTCCAAGGATTGTTCAACCAAAACAGGGGCAGCGAAGCACCAGTACATTTACTAGTACAAGCACAGGCTTAGGTGTTGAGAGTTTGCAGAGTATGGAGCAACAGATACAACAAATCCAAGAGATGCATCAAGAAGATATGGATTTTGATATTTCATCCTCTATAGTTGACAGGAGGAACCATGAGGTTTAATAGACACATAGGGATACTCAGGAGTTTGTGGGAGCTCCTAGGATGAGTAGTAGACAGCAGAAACAACCAGCCAGGTATAATGACTATGGCATTGGTTATTCAGTTGGTAGATAACGAGCCTTCCAACTATCAGGAGACTATACAGTAACAGGTGTGGCAAGATGTGATGGTTGAGGAATATACCTCAATAGTGCAGAACGATGTGTGGGAGGTTGTACCTAGAACGACAGATAGGGCAGTGGTTGGATCACATTGGATCTATAAGATTAAGCACGGTGCAGATGGTAGCATCAAGAAATACAAGACAAGGTTCGTGGCCAAGGGGTTCTCTCAGAAGGAGGGAATAGACTATGAGAAGACATTCACTCCAGTGGCCAGGTATACTTCTATACGAGCCGTAATCTCACTTGCAGCACATATGGGATGGCAGATCCATCAAATGGATGTCAAGACGGCATTTCTTAATGGTGAATTGGTAGAGGAGGTATACATAGAACAACCAGAGGGCTTTGTAACACACAGCAGTGAAACCCACGTGTGCAAATTGAAGAGAGCTTTGTATGGACTCAAGCAGGCTCCCAGGGCATGGTATGAGTGCATTGATAGATACTGCATTGAAATCTTGAAGAGGTTTGAGATGCAGGATTGCAGAGACATGTCTACACCTATGATCACGAATTGGAAGAAGGTAGACTCATCCAAGGAAAAGGATGTAGACCCCACCTTATACAGGAAGTTGATTGGATCTCTCATGTATTTGGTCAACACTAGGCCAGATATATCCTTTGTAGTAAACTCTCTTAGTCAATTTATGGTTGAGCCGAAGAGAGTGCATTGGACAGCGGTAAAGCATGTGTTGCAGTATTTGTGTGGTAAAATTAAGTATGGGATCAGATATACTCGAGGTTATGGTATCAGATTGATAGGCGATACTGATGCAGATTGGCCAAATAGCACAGTGGATAGGAAAAGCACTTCAGGGTGCTACTTTAGTTTGGGATCAGGAGTTGTCTCTTGGTACAGCAGGAAGCAAAACTTTGTGGCTCTAAGTTCTGCAGAAGCAGAATACATATTAGCTAGCATGGCAACATGTGAGGCTATATGGCTTTAGAAGTTGTTGGTAGCCTTGTTTGGTCAGAGGGTTGAGACTATGGTGATACACTGTGACAATCAAAGTTGCATCAGATTATTTGAGAATCCAGTGTTTCACGATAGGTCTAAGCATATAGATATTAGGTATCATTTCATCAAGGATTGTGTACAGTGGAGGATTGTTCAACTATAGTATATACCTACAGATCAGCAGGTAGCAGGCATTTTGACAAAGGCATTAGGGAAGACGAAATTCATCTTCTTCAGAGATAAGTTGGGTGTTATGCAGAACACCTTCCTCGCTAAGAGGGAGTGTTAATTTTAAAGTAGCTCAGACAAGTGTTCTAGTCTCAGGTGGTGATTACAAGGCTAGAAACATAACTGGAATTTAATTATCTCCATACCTAGAAAATTGATTTCTCTAGAGACTTATAGACATTAGGGTTTGTTAGAGTCTAATTAATCTTAGCCATTGATTGAGATTAAATCATGGCCATTGGTTTTCAATGAGAAAATTATAAAAGAGGATCAATGGGCATTTGGAGAGCACAGATCTGAAAAATATTTAAAGTGATAGCAAATGAATAAATTTGCAATAATAGAAAATAGATTTGCAGTGAGAGCAAGGGCGCAGTAAGAGGCAAGCAATTTATGGAATTTTTGAAGGAGAAATTGGGAGAAGAATTTTCGGAGGAGAATATTGCCAAAGCTCTGCCAGTAAGAGGCAAGCAATTTATGTATCTCTTGATTTGTTGAAAATTAATAAAATTCCTCATCTCCAGTACTGGTTTTCCCTTCGAGGTTTTTCCAAGGACAATTTGTCCAAAATATTGTGTTCATTATTTTACATATTTTATTTTTCTATCTCCGTGATTATTTGTGAAGTTGCAGCTGTATTATTTTTCAATATTTGCTCTGAATTAATTTTTGGAGGTCAAATAATCTATATAAGATAGGAGATTAATCATCAATAGCTACAATAGAATTTTCATAGAATTGTCCATAGAAATATGAGATTTGAATGACAATTTTTATATTTGCGTTTACTTTTTAGTAAAGTTGTGCCCCTAACATGTAATTTGGATTTGTTTCGGGAGGAGCTGACATGGCTTTGTGATAGCCCTCGCAAGGTGAATTCGATAGCTGTATGAGGCACATTGGGATGGGAACTCCCGTAGAAGATCCAGTCCTTGCAAATCCTCCTGCACTGTTTTTTATTGTTTGATTCTAGAATATATTTTAATAATACATTCTCATTTTACACTTGATTTTGTGGTCTGTAAAAGAATTTATAATGCATATATTCAAACTAAGATTACCCTATGCAGTGCCTATGGTTATGGCAGAAATCTAACATTAAATATAGAATCCAAGTTTTTCAATTTTTAGTATTCAATGCAAATATTACAACACTGTCAACTCTAACTTAAACCCAAAAATTAACAAATTTCAAGATTATTATAAAGTTATTATATTATCAACATTGTTGCTAAAACAAATTAAAACACAACTATTTATGAACATTTTGGCAGAAACTTCGCTACTTTGCAGCTCTTGTTATTAGATTTGTTGTATTTTTGTGTTATATAGTACTTATAATTTAATTGATATTATATTATATCAATATTGTAAGTTTGTGATATTGTATTATATATCCACATATACATTTTTGTTGTGTAATTGATTATTTTTGTGTTTTTTGTTTTCTTTTTCTTTTGTAGGGGGCACTCCTCATATATATATATATATGCTTTGGTACATGTATAGACTTAATACTTATATTAATACATATTAGTATAGGTGTGTGTATTTTTAGATTTGTTTTGTTTTATGTGTTGTATATGTATGTACTTATAATAATATAATTGATATTGTATTATATATCATTTGATTTATTTTTGTTGTTATATCTAGGTTTATATGTGTGGGGGCATTTTTTGTCTACGTCTGATTAAAATTTTTGTTCTTATTTCATGGGGTTCTCCTTTTTATAGGTTTGGTTTTACCTAATGCAATAGATAGGGGTCTTATCTTTTTGTTGAAGCCAATCAAAATATATATTGCCCACCCCGGCTGCTAGTATAGTTGTTGTCTATCGCTCACTGTACTGCCTTTTGGTATGTATCTCCCCCTTCCCCCAGAACTCTAGATTCCAGAGATCCACCAGATAAGAAACTCCATTCTACACTGTTGCTGAGTCATCAGACTCCTCCCCCAATTCTGGTTGTGGATTGCATTAGGGAAATTCTGCCTGAGCTAGGCAGATAGATAGACTCCTTTCATGCTGCTAAGAAAGAGCAGGGAACAAAATTATTAGACCCATATATAGTAGTAGGGTAGCACTCCAGGTACTTAAAGTCCACCCACTACCAACCAACATACATCATCTGGCTGGGTCTTGCCGGTATCAACAACTGGATCGATCCCATGGAAACGGGAACAGCAACTCGCTATGGCTCTTGGTCCAAATAATGTCTGCCCCTATTAATCCATATCCATACACGGTTGCACGTGACAAGATGGGAACACAGTCCTAGACTGAAGTGAATAGATCAGATCGAGAGGTCATTCTATCCCTTGTCCCCAATGGGAAGAAGATGGGTAATCCGTTTACAATGTTACTCTGATCTGACCCAGCTGGCAAGCAATCCCAATCCGCTTTCGGCAAAGGAAGGAGATAGCACTTTGTTTGCTTCTCCACCAAGCACGGGAGTCTGGGGATTATTGTAGGTTGGTGGCCACTCGAGGAAACTCTAATTCGATCCGCTGGCTGGGAGGCACCTACCTCATCCCAATCGCAAGGAGAGGTTCACCATGATCTTTCTAGGTAAGGAATGGAGACAGTGCCTGGGTGAGGCATTCATGCGCTCAACCTCTTCGCTGTGAGATTGAGGCCTATCTACAATACGAGAGATCGAGGGCTTCCTCGACTTCCTAAAGTCAATCAAGTTCCCCGACCGGCTGAGTACCCCTAGAGCCCTCTCCCTATCACCCTCTCTATAGCTATTATAGAGAGGTGGGGGGTGCCCCCTACTATGGATAGGGTTGATAGTTGCCCTCACTGACCCCCCTACTATGGATAGGCTGCCTCCACCTCTGCCTCTAAAGAAGTAGGGTAGGGGTAGGGGCTGGGGGGTCGAGTGATGAGAATTGGATTGTTCCGTCGAGAATTGGATCCATACGCCCAACTCTTCATGCCTTCCTATCTCCACACTTTTGCAGCTCTTCATCTTACCGGATTTGCAAAAGACTCATGTGATAGACTCTCATCATTAGAGAAGTTGATCCAGAATCCATATTCCACTTCGTTTCGCATCCTATGTAGAGTAGATCGTTTAGCACTTGCGGCACGAACCAATTTTTTACCCATCGACCCTAGTATCATAGGTGACCGAATGGCTGTCCCCTAGTTACTAGACCAACCTACTATGATAATTCCATAAACACCTATGTCCAAATCTGATGATACCATACCATAATCAAAAGGTACAACGGCTCGAGCAACCGAACTGGGTATAGATGTCACCACTGGAGCCAGTCTAGAGAGAGATAAATTGGCACTACTTGGTGGAATAGGTTCTTCTATAGCTAATTTTAAACCATCTGCTAGAGGTTTTAAGAATCTGAATGATCCAACTACATTGGGACCCTTTTGACGTTGCACAAAAGCAATTACTTTACGTTTGGCTGACACTGAGAAGGCTACTCCTGGTGGAATTGGTATGATCATTCCAGGTATTTCTGCTAGAATAGCAATGTACGTTTCTGATTTCCTAATCAGTAAGGGGTGATCATGCATGAAATGATGTCGACCCAAAGAATGGGACCTATTCTTGAGGGGAAAGGTGATTTCTAAAAGTCAACCCCCCCCACCGCTATAGATGCAGGTGGGCTATAGCGGGCTTAGCCAAATTATTTCAGCTCTTCGAGGTCGGGCCGACCACTATGGATAGGGCATCGATCCCTCTCCTTCCTCCCACCCACGTTAAGAGAGAGGTTGGTGATTTGAGTGCCCCCATGGATCCAAATGTCGGCCCCATGCTTTTGAACCAGCATGGGGAAAGCCCCAACTAAACTATAATTGGGGTGGGTGGGAGGAGGAGAGGTATAAGGCTTAATCGACCCCCACAAGCACTATATATCATGGGTTGGACCCGGTCATTTTTATTGCTGGCCGAGCAAGCTGCCCCCTGATGAAAAATGGCATGGGTGGGAGGGCTGTTGAGAAACCATTATAGCAAGGGAGGTTAAGTCCGAGGCACCATACGGGGGAGATATAGGGTGGGAGGCTATGTGGGTGGGTGGGAAACGGCCCCTACGGTAATATATATTATTATGGGAGGATGCCTATGTAGGTGGGTGGGAACCAATAGTTGGGTGGGAGGCCGTAGCCCCCCACAATAATTAGGTGTGGGTGGGAGGCCCAGGGGGGCCCTTACTTCCCACCCACCCAGGTGGCCGGTTAAATTGTTGGCGAACCCCATAATCTTTACTTCGTTCAAAAGAGTGTCTCACCTCGACTGAAAAGATGCCTCCCACCCCCTCCCTATAGCCTATGCCCCCCACCCATCCCCTGTCACTGGAAGGGTGGGGGGCTCGAGGGTTTCCCGACAAACCCTCGGCATAGGGGTGGGTGGGAGGAGATAGTTGGGGGGTAGATTAATATAAGGTGGGTGGTTAAGTTGTTGCCAAAACCCTAGGAGGTTCCGATGATTCTATATGTAACATGCCAACTACCCCCCACCCACCCGTATAACCCCCCACCCATCCCCACACACGGCGTATAATTGATTGGGTTTACCAAGTTTATCTAGCATCAGAGTCAGATTGAGAGCCTCGGTCCTCTTCGGTCCAGGTATAGATCTATAAAGGGCCTGTAGGGACAGAGGTAGTAGTGTGGATCAAGATCCATACCCCTTTCATATTGATATCGAGTAGGAGATTCACCAAGGTTTACCTTAACCCTTTGTTCTCAGTCCATTTCCTCTGTCGCTACTAGATGTGTACCAGTCCGGGGAGCCAAGTTGTGTTCATTTGTGCTCCCGCACTAGATAGGGGGTATTTGTAGATGTGTAGACATTGTCTGCTAATCGCCCTCGTGATTCCTTCCTTATGCTTAATTCTGATCTGACCCCATCTGCCCCTCCCCCTGCTCCTTCCCCCTCCCTACAACCTATTTATACCACAATAATAGCCCCCCCTTTAAGTTTTAGGGTCGGGGCCCCCAACCCAAACTATAATGGTTTCTTGGGGACCCCCCCACCATACATAGTTGGGGTTAGGTGGGAGGCCCCTAAATGCCCCCCACCCCGGGCTATAATTGTTCTTAGAGGTGGGTGGGAGATATAGTTCTAGAAAAAAAATGAGCCCCCCACCCAGCCCGGGTGAATAGTAGGGGCCCCCCACTCGGCCCCTTTGGCAGGGGGATATATAGGGTGGGAGGAATAATATAAAAGGAGGCCTTGGGTTGGTTGGGAGATTCAAGTTTGAGGGGCCTACCTTGAGCTAGTTGGTGTTAACTACTTCCTTTAGGTCTAGCTCGGGAGCAGAAGCAGAAGCAAGGGAGCCCCGGGACCCGCCATTGATTGAAGTATACCCTAACCACTTGCATGTCTCACGGTAGCTAGATCCTATGCTCTAACTGTTGGGGTGACTGTTCAAGCTGCACAGGGGGGCCCCATGAGAGGATTTACCCTTCAGCCAGTCGATAGGGAATACCCTGCCCCATAGCATTTGTGTTCTCCGTTCGATGACCCCGAGACCTGACGAGTCCGCCACTCGAGCGCACCAAAGACAAAGGTGGTCGGTTGACCCCATAGCAATTTCAGGAGCATTGTGGCCTATTTACCACCTAGATAAACCCCCATCCAATCAAGATACCTGGCCAGTTTTGTTGAAGTTCCAGTACAAAGTTCTATCCAAATACACCACATACATGGGAGAGAAGCCCGCAGCATACCTTCTTTACTCAGTCTGTATCCAGGTGACCCGAGGATGGAGGGGCCTCAAACCAGTAGTTGTTTCCCCAGTCTGTATAGTAGTGTTTCATCCCCCTGTTCTAGCCCCACATCTAGTAGTGGAGTGGGGAGCATCAAAAGTGATTTATCTAGTTAAAGAACTAGTTTCCATTCGGAAGCAAGACCCGGGAGCATATCTAGATGCAGGGACAGGGCATAGGCAGGGATAGAGGTAGTAGGAATAGATAAAGGTGGCCTTCATTTTTGTATAGTTTCATATCCAATTCTGGAGCTGAAGGAAGCAATAGTTGGGGCACTCCCATGAGGGGTATGGACAATGGCCGAAGCAGCAGTAGTTTTTGGGTAGCGATCTGAGGCGGCAGAGGCATAAGCTATAGTGATGGAGGGGGCAGATATATTGAATCAGGATAGAAACCCAGAAGTTGACCTCATTTACTCAGCAGTGGAGGTGGAGGCAGGAGCAATGGGAAATGGCAGGGGGAACAGCAGCACAACCATTAGCTGCGAGGGCAGAGGCTCCTCAAGCAACGGAGCCATATGAAATAGTGACTAAGGCTATGGGAGTGGGGCTCATAGCAGGATAACGGATGGCATCAAGAGTAAAGGCCAAAGCATCAGAGGTGGAGGGAGAAGCATAGATAGTGGTTGGAGATTGAGTCATGGGTCTACCCAACTGAGTTCCAGTTCCCACTACGAAGATAGCGAAGGAATTATATAAAAGAGGGGGTCGACCTCATTTATCTAAATTTTTCAGTTAACCCAGTGCCAGTTACAGTTTGGGACTCAGTATATCGAGATCTAACTATTAGCTAGAGATCAAGTTGACCTAGTCGACCAGTTGACCGAGTTTATTTTATGTGAGCAGTTGATCCAGGATGAGTAGTTCCACCATCATGGGTAAGGGGAGCATCAATAGCATAATATCTAGTCAGAGACGGAGATTCAGCAGTATATAGAAAGGGCTTCTTCTATTTTTTATTCTGATTCGGTTGATCCAGTCCAGAAGTTGATGGAGCTGTTGATGGTTGAACAGTCAAAGATATGCCAAGGGAACACACCTACTTATGCCACAGAGACAATCCACCCACTCTGGGAACCCTCGGAAGAGAGGTCTGGGGAACCATGTGGGTGGGCTAGCCAGGGATGGGATGCTGCATTGATGGATGGATTCATGCTGGGGGAGCGCACTAGCGATGTGATGGCAGGTGAAACACATTGGGATGATCCAAGCTGGGCAAAGGCAAGCTCCTAAACACCACAACCCCCAACCGCACTCCTTGTGATTGCAAGTTACAAGTATTGGATTTCGTAGACTGGAGTTACAGAGGACGGTTGTAGAAGATAAGGATTTTAGATCTCTAAAGAAAAGCATTACCTGGACAAGCGTTCTAGTGCTAGTGTCCTCTAAGGTTATAGACATAGAAATCATTGTGACAATGACAATCAGCATCTGAAGAAGTCCCAACATCCTGAAAATACCCTACCTTGGACAAGGGCAGTAGTGCCAGTGTCCTCCGCATCTTCTGTGATAGAAACGGACAGACAATGATCATAAGTGTTGAGAGAAGTCCTGAATTCCCTGAAGAAAACACCACATTGGACTAGGGCGTGAGTGTCAGTGTCCCTAAATATTTCATATCATTAACTTCAAAAAATGGTGAGTAACTAATCCTTGTCTACTGTCTTGGTCTGCGATCATTTGTCGTAATTTATCCATTTGCTTCTGATTTTGCATAATTAGGGTTTTGGGCATATTTGGTCATTGAAGTAATACATTAATTGATATTTTTTGAGTTTCCATGATGTTACGAGTGACACCCAACCTGTAGGTGAATCCTCTTGCAAAAGGTGTGATTCAACTCGGTTGAAATGTCCTTGAATGTTTGTAGTAAAAGGAGGATTTAACCCACACATCCATTAAACTTGAAAACCCCTCCTTTTTACTCCTAAACAAACCCTTTGCTAGATTCTATGGAAATTTTTCTTGGATCCAGCAACTTACTATGAAACCCTTCCTTTTAGATCTTAGCTCTATCCTAATTATGGGCATCTGCAAAGGAAATGCCCTCGCTTCACTAAGGCATCAGCTGTAACTAATGCTTCTTCCAACTCTAGTCCTAAGAATGATAAAGGGAAGGCTCCTTTTGTTGTTGGGGTTGCAGACAAGGAGGGATTTACTCTAGTTAAGCCACGTAATAGGGGAAGAGGTCTTAAGAGAACCCTCAAGGATAGAGAAATTAATGGGGTCTTTAATCAGTTTGATGCTTTGGAGGACTTAGTTCATGAGGAGGGAATTCTAGTGGAGATACCTTTTGGGGTTGGGTCTTTGGGGGTAGTCTTGTCGGAGGAAAAAGAAAATGATACTGTAAATTTTCCTCTGGTGGGTGTGCAGGTGGTCAATTGGCTATGGAGTTATCCTCTTGGTTACCGATTGTTTTAGAATCAAATGAGGCTTTAGTTATGAAAGATGTGGGTGCTCTAGCTGATCCAACTCCTTCACAGGTGAAGGAGGCTTTGGATGTAGGTGTTACATTGTAAAATGTCCCCCTAGGACTTTTACCTCCTAAGTTTAGTTCTCAGGTCCTTTAGATTTAATCATGCATGTTCATTTTAACTCCCGATGCAAAATCCCTAGAAACCCATGTCAAATAGGGCTAAGGGGACATTGTTGAACTTGATTTTGCTTGAAAATGGGGCCTAGGGCTTGGGCACTCATGGCCTAGCCCTGCCTTATTTGGTTGGGACCTAAATTTTAAATGTCGGTTATGTGATTGTTAAAAGGTTTCGTTGCCGACATCGTAAGTTTGAATTATGAAATCTGTAGCGAGAATGCATATATAAGCATGTTTAGGGTTTCATTTGCAAACTAGAAGCTGATTATGAACTTTTGGTGAACTTATGATTTTAGAGAATTCAAATCATTCATTGTTGCAGAGCATACTTGTCTTGTTATTGTGTTTTTTATGCAGATTTAGCTTCATCTTCTCATGTGTTGAAGGATTTTCATCTACATGCGAGCTACACCTCCAAGGTTATATCTATTTGTGTTAAATCAATCATTTATCAATTTGTTTTTTCATCTATCTCCTAGGGATACACAATCTTTATGCCATTCTGGGGCTTGACTGAGGCAAGCTCCTAAACACCACAACCCCCAACCCCATTCCTTATGATTGCAGCTAACAAGTGTCATATTTTTTGGAGTGGAGTTACAAGAGGCTGTGACAGAGTGTGGAGATTCTGTATCAGAAGGAAAAAGCAATGCCTGGGCTTAGGCACCTGCCCTGAAGCCCTCCAGATTTGCAGACCTAAAAACCTCTGTGACAGTGGTGAAGAGTAGCGAACATTTTCTAGAAATCCTTGAAGAAGTCGCCACCTTGGGCTTGGGCACCTACTCTTTAGACCCCGACTTTTCCAAATCTTGAATATCAAAACCTAATATGTATCTACTCTGAATATTACATCTCTATGTGCGAGCATTTGTTGGGATTCATCCGTTTATTTATGACTTTACATAATTAGGGTTTTAAGTATAATCAAGCATTAAATTAATACATTAATCAACAATTTCTTAATTTCCCTATCATTACAAGTGACAACCAACCTGTAGGTGAATCCTCTTGCAAAATTTGTGATTCAACTTAGTTAAATTTCCTTGAATGTTAGTGGTGAAAGGAGGATATAATCAAACAATCAATCAATCCCATCTTCCCTCTTTTCTTACTAAACATTTTGGTGAACCTGTGTTTTCTGAGCATTGCTTCTTGTTGACTATTATACATTAGACTTGCATTCATACATATTGTTTTACATCATTTTACATCTATAGATCTTGAAAATTTTTGAAAAAAATTTCATTCTAAGGCTCGTATTAGGTCATAATTTGCATTAATTTCATTACATTTCATCAAATCTCTAATTTTTACATCAAATATGATATAAATTACATAAATTCATAATATTAGAATCTTTGCATTCCATTTTCATGTTAAAATTGCCAGGGTTTGATTGAAATTTTGTATTTTTCTCATAACCTAGTGATTTCAAAAACTAGGGTTTGTACCTAAAATCTTGTTTCAAATTTTACTACTCATATTAGGCACTCATTCAAATCTAATTTTGTTTGTAGTGTTGCATTCTTGTGTGTTTTTGCATTCATATCTCAAAAATTTGCACTTACATTTAGCTAATTTCAACAAAAACTAGCATTTTAACTCAATCATCCTTAAAATTACACTTGCATTGAGCATTGTAGGACTTTAAAATCATTTTCAGATCTGAGCTGAGTTTTTTTACATAAGCCTCCTCTTAATAATAGTGTAGGAAATTGTTCTTCTACCTTATCTTCCTTATAGGATTTATGGGTCTAATAAATTCAATTTCCCATTTGTGAAAAGGTGTTTGTACTAATATAGGAAATGGTGGCATATCATCTAATGTGGTGGGACTTCCTATCCTCTAAGACAAATCACCCATCCTCACATATTAACTTGTCATCCTTGAACAATGTGGGCCACCATAATCCTGCCAACATCACTTTATTGTTGTTCGCTCATTGGAGTTATGCCCTTCTAATATCCCCTCACGGGCATATCTTAAGATGTTTTCCCATTCATGTTGAAGCACTACTCTCCTTATAATATCACCTCTTCCTATAATATGTAATTCTCCTTCAATTAAGATGTATGATAGTGACCACTGCAATAGTTTATTCCTTTCATTTTTAGAGATGATCTCTAGGAATTGGCCTATGGATAGTAACTGTGCTACTTCAGTGAGCTCCTTTAGTACTACATTTACTCTAAATAAATTTAAGCTACTCAATTCATCATCAAACTCCTAAAAGAGTAACACCATCTACAAACTTTACCTGTATCACTAGCGTATTCATCAAGTATTTTAATTGCTTGTGGTTGGTAAAGAAATTTTTTAGTGCATAAACCTTTGTTAGAGCCTTTGTTGTTGCATAATTCATTAAGAAAGACTAGAGTTGGAGCCTTTGTTATCTAATTTTTAAGTGTATCAAATTCCTCCTAGAGTTGTTCTATCCATTGAAATGTTTTATAGTTATCTGACTATTCAAGAGGTGGTAGATTCAAAATTATTTCTACCTTCAATGGGTCTACCATCAAGCCTTGCCTACATATAATGTGACCATGAAATGTTCCAAATGGTATCACAAATAAACATTTCTTAAGATTGGATGAGATTTAAAAGCTTTTGTATCTTTCTAGCATCGTGTGGAGTACTTGTACGTGATCTTTAATCAGTCTGTACTAAATACTACAAGTGCATTTTTCAAGCCAAATGGCATCACCTTGTACATAAAAGACCTCCATTTGGTTACAAATGTTGTTTTAGATTGATCTTCTTCTTGAAGCCATTGGTGAACGATTAGAGCTCCCTACTAGCTATAAAACTAAGACTTCCTCTATGAACAAACTACAGAAGGGATCATGGATGCAAGCCTTATTTAAATCCCTAAAGTCAATGCAAATCCTCATCTCGCTTTTTTCTTATATTGCACAACCATAGGGCCAATCCATTAGCATCTCCTATCGACTTGATTATATCAGTTGCCAACATATCATCCAAGTTTGCTTTGACTCTTGTCTTCATGTTAGGGTTTAATATATATGTTCTTTTCCTCTTTGGTTTTGTACCTTCTTTTAATTGAATTTTCATCATTCTAGATCCCTCCTTAATGCCTCTACAATTAGTAAATGCGTGGGGAAATATTTCTTCATATTTCTATCAATATTTCCAAAATTTGCATGACTTGTCTCTCTTCAATTGCTACCTTGTGTATTTTCACCTACTGAAGGAAAAACAAGATTTCATTCACAGAGGCTTGAAGGATACCAAAGGTACTTAAGGTTAAACTTTCTCTTGATGCCAAGGTTGATGATTCTATTTATTATGAGGATGTTTGATGCGGAAGATTTAGTTGAAATCTCTCCTCTTGCTAAGTTCGATAAATGTAATAAGTGCAAATGTGATCATGGGGATTCAATAGGCCCTGTGTAATTTTCCCTACCACCTTGTTGTTTTCAATATTGGATGATGCTCTTGTGATTTCTATGATGGTAGGGTCATCATCCAATGGTGGAAAATCCACCAGTAGTGTGATATGTTGTCCAAGGGATCTCTTGAGGTGAGACACGTGGGCAAAATTATGAATCCTACTGTATTCCGGTAATTCCAGTTCTTAGATGCAACTTCACCAACTCTCCTCAAGATCTTGTAAGGGAAATCAAAGCATTGTTTGAGATTTTAAATTCCACTAATTTTGATGGGGGTTTTCCTATAAGGTTTACAATCTTAGAGGAAGGTCATATCTCCCACTTTAAATGACCTCTGTATGCGGTTTTGATTTATATATATTTTTTGTTGATTCTGAGATTGTTGGAGGTGTTCTTTGAGTGATCTCAATATGTCATAATTATACTTCACTAAGTCACTATCTATTGACACTGGGATATCTATGAATATTGAATAAGTAAAGGTTAATGCATCATAACCATAAAATACAATGGATAGAGACATAGCAATGGACATGTGGTGGGTAGTGTTGTATCATAGTTTCTCAAGTAGCCTTCAACGTAATTATTCACTATTTCTACTTGTCCATCTATTTGTGGATGTTAGCTTGTGGAAAGAATGAGTTTTATCCGGGCCAAATAAAATAATTCTTACAAAAAGGATCTAAACAATCTACTATCTTTATCACTAATGATATTTTTATGTAATCCATTGGCCTAAACACTTCTCTAAATAAGAAATCTACTACCTAATGTGCTCTGAAATATGAAGGAATGAAAAAGAATTGTGCATACATAGTTAGCCCCTCCATAAAGTGATTGAGAACATCCTTCTTTAGGCCCTTCCATGAAAACCTTTCCCTAATTTTCCTATAGGTCTTGTATAATCTTATGTGATTTTCTAACGATGCATCATGAAAAACCCTTAAAATCTTCTCCTTCATTCAGGATTCAAGAACTAGGAAGATTCTATTTGTATAGAGAATGAGATCATATGCTACTACAAATAAATCTTGTCTCACATCCCCATCTAAGAGATTAGTAGAAAATGTATATTTAACTTATTCTACCATAATAGAGATCTTCCAATTAGTAGAACTAGTAGTAGAAATAGAGTAGGCTTCCTAGAAAGAGCATGAGCAAAGTTATGTTCTTTTTTTCCTTTCATGTACAATGTGGTTTAGGAAAGGGCCATGCTATGGGGTCTCAGCACAACTTTGAAATAGAAGTGGAAGCATCTCAGAGTGGAGAGAGATTATGAGATCATTATTAATTATACGAAGAAGCAAAGTTACATCTCATGTATGTTGTATACTCTTCTTTTAGAGGCTAAGGAACTAGTGAAAAGATTTTAAGATATCTCTTTTGATCATATTAGAAGAGAAGAAAGGGGAACTCAATAGTAGATTTGGTAGCCAATCAAGGAGTAAATTAGAGGATAACCCATGGTAAGACCCATAAGACCTAGAAGGAAAAGTTTCCAAATAAGACCCTTGGACTTGTTAAGGAGTAAAAAGTGTCCACATGTCTTTTTACCTCCTTGTTTGGCTCCTAGGTCCCTTAATTGCATTATATCTTCAAAACATTTCTCCCGATGCAGAATTGCCCGACACCAAGATGGAATTTGAATGTGGGCCACTTGATTTAGCTTATTCTAGACATAAACAGGACTAAAGGACCTGGGTGGTACTGCCCAAGTCCCTCCCTTTAGGTTGGATCAAATTCAAATTTACTGGTGTGAGCCTTGGGCATAATTTAATAAAAACCACCTGAAATAACATAAAATAAAATATTAAAATTAAAAATATATATATATATATATTCTATACATTTAGTTCTCCTCAATTTTTTTCCAGCTTCTTATGTTAAATTGAAAACCAAATTCCTTGTATTAAACTCAATAAACTAACATTGGGGGTGATTTTGTTGAAAAATTATTGCTCAAACCAAGAGCTGATGTTAAAGAGTTACGCCTAGTATGTAATATAAGGAACCCTAAAGTCAATAATATCATACAGACGAACACTCATTTTCATTTTTTATTTATGCCTGCAAAAATATCATACATGACGTCCCTCCATTGATGCATTAAATACTGCTCCTTCAATGCACTGCTCTTTATTTTCTTGACTTTTGTATTCATTTTTTTATCCTTTTTTTTTTTGCACTCTTATTATTTTTTATTGCTTCTTGTAGAGTAACGATCTTCTTGATATTTTTGTCCAAGAAAGATAAGGGGCTGAGCACCACCAAGGGTTTTCAATGTTTAGTTAGACTTCCCTTTTGCTCAAAAGGAATGGGGAAGGTCTACATGCAAGCTTCTATTAGGTATTTTAGGTTTGAGTATTTACTTTTTTAAAACTCAACATTTTGGTTCACTAAGACTGGGATTAGTATAAAGCTAAGAGCTTGGCTTCAATTTAAACTTATTGGTAAATTTCAAGAGGAATGATTGGCGATAAAGATGATCATAAAGAATTTTAAAGGGTCAACCTATATCTAAGCAACCTTAGACTCCTTAGATAAAAATCAAAAAGAGCATGTCACTCACTAATGATTTTATGGAGTTTCTAGATACTTAAGTCTTCACCTTCCATTGTGCATAAGAGGTAAGCATCATTTTTTACATCTTCCTTAACTGCGTGTGGACTTATATAATTTGGTCTAAACTTCACTTGGAAGTATTTGCAAGGACACACAAAGACTCGGTATAAAAATGTCTTTGAACTCAGTGAGAAGTTTTGTGCACTCATATATTTCATTGTTTGGTAATTTGCCCCTAGCCTTGTCATTTTTTGTTCTTGTAAAGTTTCATCAGTTTTGAAATTTTGTGGGGCAATTTGAATTGATGATGACATTTAATCATCTTCTATTCACATTTTCCATATGTGGGGTTGGTCATATTGCCACACGATTCTCTTTACCTGCATGTGGACTTTACTATTCCATGGATTTCATATTTCACCAACCATATGTATGCCTTGGCTATGGCAACCACCAAGGGTTGCACATCGGCACCCCACCTAATAGGCACCAAGTTGAAGTAAACAAAGTGAGGCAAAGTTGTGGAAGTTTGGATGCTTAATAATCGTATACCAATGCATCAAGAGATTTGTCCATGTCACCAATATTATATTTTTTATCTTTATTTCCATTTCTTAACACAAACTAACTTCGTGTTGTCATAAATATATGCCTTTCAAACAAGAGAAAGCATGCCTTTATGATATAATTCCAATAATTTTTTATTCTAATGTGTAGGAACAAAGAAAAAACAAGAAAAAAACTCATTGGAGGCTCATTTGGCAGAAGCAAAGGAAATTGGGGATCACATTCCAAATAAAATTTAAGTTGTTACAAAACATGTTTTCAATTGATTATAAACAAATATGTAAAACAAGCATTTCATATGCATTTCAAAACTATATTTCAAAATTTTAAATTAAATAGCACTTTGGGACATTTGTTTCTTACAATTATTAAAATAATATAACAAATAAAAGTAATACTATAAAAATAATATTCTATACACCAAAAAACATAAAAAATTAATGCACGTATTTTAAATATTACTTTATAAAATAAAAATAATGTATCTTCTATGCACAAATTGAATTATACTATGTAACATTGTAATTGCATATAATATTCTATTGGCCTAACCCTTGCACCTTCAATTGGTTGAGTCAAACAATTTTCTTATGACAATTATCCATTCAAAGGTGCCCTTAAAATACTATGACATATCTTAGTATAAGTAAAATTATATATAAACCAAATATAAAATTTGACAGTTTGTCCAAAATCTCTCCTTTCATGTGATACATCATTTTAAAATGTTGATTGTAATTTACAGAAAAAATGCCTTAATAGAACCATACGACCATCAAATTTAAGCCTTGGGCCTAACAATTGCACCTCCTTTGGTTGCAAGTGCTAGTAATACTATTATTGATATATGGTTAGGACTAAGAAGTAGGATTTCATGTACTCTGTCATTTCTTTTTTAAGGGATTACTCCAACTGTGGTGAGTTTCTATTTTAATATTGGAAAAAGTCTAATTTGAGAGTGCTTCTGGATTCAACTATGTATGTTTTTGTTTCAACGTTTTGAATCATACTCAATGATCCATCATCAGGTAGAGGAGAGTTGAAGATTAGATGGTAGAATTGAGCTTTATAAAGCAGTTAGAGTAAGAAATGAATGAAAAATGAAGGGCATGAGGTGAGGAGAGAAAAATAAAAATAAAACAAAAAACAAGAGAGGAGAAAGATACGAGAAAATTAGTGATAAAAACAGGGCATTGGAGCAACCATACAAACACACAAACCAACAAAAGCTAAAATTTTAAAATTACTAATACTAATACAAGTACAAATATATAAATACATACAGAAGCACATGTAAATGCATATAAGAAAATATTTAATTTAAACCTATAAATACATATGTCCCCACACCCCAAGTATAATATACTATATTAAAAAGACAAATAAATGGCAAAACAACTAAATAAAACAAACCTTTAGTAGGCATGAGTTTTCCACAATCCATGAATTAAGTATAGAGAGTGCGTCTGGATTAAACTGTGTATGCTTTTGCAAAACAAACCTTTGTAAAACAATTAAAGTCAAGACCTAAATATACATAAAATAATAAGGGATGAGGAAAAAAGGCGCAAACACATTTATATACATGAACAACCAAATGTATAAAATTTGCAAACAAGTGAAAGAAGCAAACAAGAAAACAAAAAGATAAGACCCCTATCTACTGCATTAGGCAAAACCAAACCTATAAAAAGGAGAACGCCACGACTAAGAATGAAAATTTTAATCCGGCATAAACAAAAAATGCCCACACACATATTAACCTAGACATAACAATAAAAATAAATCAGATGATATATAATACAAATAGAAAAATAAACAAATACACAACAAAAATGTATGTAGATATATGATACAATATTAATTATATTATATGTATAAATATATTGTATAGAAAACCAAAACAAATAAAAATATACAAGTGTAGGTATATATATATAAATTTATGTATGAAGTGTATACAAATACCTATACCTATATATAAATGTAAGTAACGGTGTGTATATATATATGTGTGGAGGTTAGGGTTAGGTTTTGTGCGTGATGAGCGAGTGAAGAAGAGCAAGGAGGTGAGGGTGGCAAAGGGAAGGTTAGGCTTAGGATTTGATGGCAGAGGGAAAAGCTATCGTTGCAAGCTTGACGTTATACCTATTGCAGGGCCAAACATTTTTACAAGCAGCGGAGTGCGGTGGATATGTCAGTGTTTCGAAAGTGTTACGCCATCATCTGCAACAAACAGAATGGCCGCGAATGTCGTAGAAGAAATGGAGGCTGCAGATCGATGGCGTTACGCTGCTCCTATTCCTTCGTTGCCCTTTAATGAGAGCAATGCCTTCAACAAATGACCTTCACGCTCATGCCGTGGAATATGTCTCAATCTCAAATTGATGCGTCCAACACTTCAATCTTGTTAAATCAGGTTTTGTTTTGTCAGAAAATTTGCTTAAATTTCTATATTTTAAGACTAGCTGAAAATGTGGTCACTTGCACTAAATTTTCTGACCCTCCATGGAAGGTATGTTGGAGAGGTGGGTTCTTTGCCTTTTTTCGTTTTTGTATATGCATCACACACCCACATTACAACAATGTTCCTATCTAGTATGTTTTACTGTGACTGAATCAGATTTTCAGTTGTTAATATTGATAGCCAACTTGGATGAACCTCTGGAGATCCCTGTGTTCTATGATTGGGTTATGTTGTTGGTCTCTATCACAGGTGATATTTGGATCATGAAAGGTGAAGGTATTCAATTTAGACACCAATGCATGCAACATGTATTAACACAGTGCTTGTTTTGTATGTAGTCCAGGACTGCAGGAATTTTGGTGGACTTCTTAGAGCCATTTTCTGTATATGACAATGTCAGATGGGTGTTATTATCACCGACATTTTATAAATAGCCAATTACGTAATTGTAACTGTTAAAGTTTTAATCATCTAGCACATTCCTACAAAGGTTCAAAAATTTATCCTGGCAAATATTGGTATCATATCAAACATTGTAGTTCTGTCTACTGTTTGCTTTGCAGCTGTGTTTGTGTTTTCTTTTGTTTGTTTTCTGAGACAATGGTTGACACAGTTAGTGGGTTTGTGTTTGAGCCCTAAGTTGGTTGGATCCCTTGCTGGAGAATTTAGCCCCAACCTTTGGACTTGGGTGTCATTATACGCACACGTTAGCATTTGAGCCCTAAGCCTACATATTCAAAATATTAAGTAGATGGCATACCACTCTACGTTCAATTCAGTTCATAAAGAATCTCAACCTACAACTTCAATATGGGTTCTGGCCACGGGAAAGTTTAGGGGCTCTTCATCCCTAAATAGGGATTGTTTTGGTAATCTTTGTCCCAAATCAATAGTCCAATCAGTAAACATTATGTATAAACTTCCTCTAGATTTAAAATTTTAGTAAAAGTTCTTAGCCAATTTGTTGCAAGTTTGCATGGATTAATTGGAATTTTTTAATCATTGTTATCTTGTCTATGTAATATATGTTTTGATGATTTTCCAACTAATGAAAAATATGTCTAATATGGGATTTTATATAATCCTCTTTGGATTTAATCCAATTGTAAATTGTACTCAATATTTAGGAACCAGTTACCTTTACAATTGCTTACAATTGTTTCCTTTTGACATTGCTGGTGATTCATCTCACTTGAGTTGCCTTTGTTGACTAGCATAACATTTTTTTGTGTGTGTATTTTGATATAGAAATTTTTGTGGGTATGATAGGTTAGGTTGGAACAAAAGAATGTATGGTGCTAAGCATTTTATCTATTTGCAAGAACTAAAGTGTCTTATCTGAAAATATTCAACATTGTGGTTTGTGCATTTGGATGGATAATCTAGATACTATCTTAGACCTATGTAAATATAGGTCTAAAATGGTAGAAAGGAGAGAAAAAGTCTCCTCGTGAGATTTTGAAGCAATAAAATGTAAAAACTAAGTTCTATGACAACATCAAGACAATGGTTGCTTCATTTCACTTCACTTCACAGGCTCTTTCATTCCTCGTCTATCCAAATTGCCAAGGCTGACATATTTCTTTAGTTTTGGTGAAGTAAGATTTCTTTATGCTTTTGGATTGGATTTTGAAGAGTTAGTATCTATCACTACTTTATTAGATCAACTTGGTGACACGAGGTACACATGTTGACCTTTTGATCTTGTGCATGTTGTAGCATAGAAAATACCCTATAATTTACAAGTGTATCTTTTTATTGAACCTTTTCTTGTTTGTAATTTGTAAGATTTTCATTTGGTGAATAAAATGAAAGCCAATGATACCATTCATTATTTCTCATATTTTTAGACTTCAAATCATAAATTATTAGTAGAAACCCAAATTCATGGAAATGCAATCAAGACTTCAATGAAACCATAGCCAACCCCCACTCAATCACACCCTCCTAGGCCTCTAGAAACCATTTCCCCAAATGACACAAACACTTGACACCATTAAAACACAATGGTCACACATCACATTCACTTTCCAATGCACATCATAAACCAAGATCTCACAAATGCAACATATGGTCTGATGCACTAATAATGGGTCTTAAAGAATGCAACATTAATTCCAATCATGGTCAATCATCCAACAAACATAAAGTGAATCTATCTCAACAATGCAGAACAATATTATTCTAACTACTAGTAGCAATTACTAATATGATCAAATGATATAAGTGTCCATGAGTATCAATATTTTAACTAATAATTCTCAAGACTTATTTTAATTTCATTTAATTAAAATAATTGCGAACAACATGCAAATGAATACAAATTAAACACAACAATTATTTACACTATTTACACTTATGTAGATTTCATTTATAATCTAAACAATTTTATAAATACTATTAAATATAACTATATAAGCAAGGCTAAAAGCCTATAATATTAGAATGCTATAAATATCTTACACTAGTTAGAATCACAAGATACAAAACCCGAAGCTACAATGAAAGAACCTTGTTCTAAGTTTAGCTTGAGAGGAAAGAAATATGGAAAAACAAAACATTCCTATAGATCTAATATCTTCATCAAATCTACCACACTTTTAACCACATGAATATGATAGGATCAGCACAAAATGAATTTGTTGAGAAGGCTTTAGAAGCTACCAACAATGCAAAATGTGAAAGCATAGACAGGGCACATAGACTGATTGGTAGAATGCCTCAAAGAGAGTCATGTGATGGAAAGCAATGATCATAGGATATGCACAAAATGAATTTGTTGAAAAATCTCAAAAGAACCTAGTTTGAAAATATAGAGTTATTGGTTGCGCAACTAATTGTTTTAACAGAGATGAAATGGGTGAGAGGTAGACAGTCACAAAATATTCATATCTCAAAAATGACAAACTGGGTATGACTAATTTTTGGATATGATTTAGATATTCAGTTCATGCACCATATATAAAACAATTAGAAAAACTCAGTTCTTAAAATAAAGTTATGGCTAACGCAATAGATTGCTAAAACAGAGACGAAATGGGTGAGAGGTAGACAGTCACAAAATATTAATATCTCAAAAATGAGAAACTAGGTATCACTAATTTTTTGATACGATTTAGGTATTCAAGTTGTACACCATATTTAAAACAATTAGAGAAACCCAGTTTGTAAAAATAAAGTCATGGCTAACACAGTAGACTACTAAAACAGAGACAAAATGGGTGAGAGGTAGATAGTCAAAAAATATTCATATCTCAAAAATGAAAAACTGGGTATGGCTGATCTTCGGATATGATTTAGATATCTAGGTCGTACACCATATAGCAAAAAATTAAAGAAACCCAGTTTGCAAAAATAAGGTTAGGGCTAACGCAATAGACCGGGTTCAGAAAATGTAGAAGAAAATTCACAGAATATTTCACTAAATCTAATGCAACAATAAATCAGTTTCATATCTCAATCCATACTTGGAATATTGCTTCAATCACATCTTCACAAATTTCCTAGCTCGCATCCATTTTTCCCCAAGTCTGTTCTTCTGGAAACTATGGTTTATGGTGCCAAAAGAAAAATGAAAACTTCCTGAGAGAGAGAGAGAGAGATCCCCAAAACATAAAACATATCCTCCATTTGAAATGCATGCTCCTCCTCAAATTATGTCTTGAGATTTCAAAAATAAAGTTGAGCATGCATAACCACCCCCATAATTTCTTCTAGAAGATTCTCTTTTTTTTACTTTCTTACAATTTGCTATTTTTAACCAAACAATAATATTATTGTTTGTTGTAATGGGACCTTATGTCATCTCCGTTCAACAGTTTCCATTGGGATTAAGGCACGCTCAGACCTGTCAATTCAAGTGGAGTTGATACCTCATACCTACAACCTACAGCAACCAAAAAATGGTCGAACATATAGATGTATATATAATCATACAATCAAACACACCGTGAAAGGAAATCGCAGCATAGCAGGGTACTCACGCATGAGTAATGCGACACTGTTCCTCTCACAAACACACGTCAAACAAGTAACCACATCATGCATAATAACTAGTATCTGATTGACTAGATAAGAAACATCATCAGATAATCATATGATGCACATAATAAGATTGATCAACATAATCAATTAAGTCCATAAAGTTGTCATACCATATTCATAACTTAAGTAAATATCAGTGTTGCAACAAAGATTATCAATAAAACATACTAACTGTCATATGAAACAACATAAGGATAATCAGGAATGTCACCAACATGAATGTAGTATCTACCCACATCATATAACATACAACATCAACTGTCTCACATACCCTAAATATTCCTATTATTTTACCTTCACTTTCATGCTCCTTAGCCAGACCACCTGCACATCCAAGGTGAGAATGGAGGGGCACTACACCCACCTTAAAGTGATCGCTCCTACTTTCCGGTAGTAATCACATTTAAGGTAAGGTTGAAAACACATGAGGGAACAAGAGCTTTCGCAAAGCTCATGCCCCAAAGTGAGACATGCTTACAATTGCCGAATTATTCCCAACAATCACAATAGAAACACATCAATATCATTTGTTAAGAACCATTAATCAACAATATGCATGTATACGAATGATCACGGAGATCAAAACAAACTTCGGTTAGAGAATCTAAGCTAAAATAACAACCAAATCAATATAGAAATAAGGCAACATGTCTTTCAAACAAACTAAGACTATACTTACGAATTCGGAACCGAGTATAGCCGTGAGGTTATACTTCAGTTATCTCATAACCGAGTGTAACTACAAGGTGAGACGAAAGCATTCCAAAGTGCATAGCAACATATTTAGAGTATTGCAAAGGTTTGTTACAACAATTTCACAACACAATACATGATCACATCATGACACAAAGTGATTCTACTAGTCAAACGTCAATAAAAAATTATCCCTCTCTTCATATATGGACTAGGTCCATTTTCTTGTTTTCTTGTTTTAGGGATGCACGATCCTTATCAGAAGTGTATATTTGTTGTCATCATCCGTTGACTAATAGAGCCACAAATACAACAGAAGAATGAAATCATGAAAAATGAGAGAGGAGACAAAAGTGACATAGGACCACAACGTGGAAGGATGCCCCCAAATCACCCTCCACAACATTATGCCCCCAAGGCACCACAAACAATAATTGCAACAAGAGAAGTGTACAAGAATAGAGAAACAAATAGAAGGAATGTCATAGTGTACACGGTCCCCTTGTATCCTTCACCTTACAAGAGTATCAAGGGTCATCCAAGGAGACCTAAACAAACATTTAACACCACACATGAGAACACAACACAACAACATATATATACCTAAGAGGAGGCCAAACTTGTGAGCATATTGGAGAGTTGTTCCATCAAATGTGGTGGAATGGGTGAGAAATTCATACCTACAGTCGCGTGGTGCTTGATTCACAAGATTTTGTATGTTTGAAATCTTTTGATGCCTGTGGGGAGGTGAATCATTACCTTTTTCGATAGACTTTGATGACTCGTGCATTGTTCTTTTTCTTTCTTTGTTTAAGCATTCTCCTACATGGATAACTTTTTCAAGGTTATCCTTCTCCATCAAGACGTCAACAATCTTTTTATTAAGTAAAGTACTGCGGTTGAGGAGATTAAAGGAGGATGATGATTTCGTGGGATCTTTGTTAGATGCCAAGGTATCATTTGATGAATAAGTGTTTCTCTCAAAATATGCTTCTACATTTAAACAATAGGAAAAACCACGACTGTAATGATAACGGGGCCAATTGTCATAAGCTCCCATGAATTCGGCTAATGTTTCATATGTTGAAAAAGTATCTAATGGGACATTTCCTAGTGGACAGTCTATGTCTATCATCTCAGGATATATTGAATTGATTGTTGGACTTGTTGATATTGTGTTAACATTAAGAGTAGGATGATGGTAAGCTTTGGTAGGCTTCAAAGGATAGTATCCAATAGTAGCTGAAGAGCTATGTGTAACAACTTCTAAGGGTACTTTGATTCCTTGTTGTTTTATGCCACAACCATTACCTACGTAGTTACAATTTTTGTAAAGGATTTGAAATCCATGACCATAGAGAGACACCATCTCTTTATAAGAAGGAGAGGCCTCATATGTCTCATATTTTGTAGTGTAAATAAGAGTATTGTCTTTATTTGTTACTAAAGAGACTTTAGGTTCCTTAGTATTTCCAAAGATTTTTTGGATGAGATCGAGGCAACTTTTGATGTTTCAGGGTTAGCAAGTTTATATTACCCCATAAAGCCATCAGTAAAATCTAATGAACCCCAATTGTCACCAAGAAGTGCATTCGATGGTGATTTAGAATCTTGCACAACATTATCTGTGGCAAGATGTATTTATGAATCAACTTTTAAGTTATCGAGAGGTTTCTAAATGATAGCTTATTTTTGCACCTCAGCTTGTAAACAACTTTCCAGATTCAGGTCCACTTCAATGGTTTGAAATTTATTTGCACAAATAAACTTTATTGATCAATAAAGGGTAGACGAAACTACCCCCATGGCATGAATCCATAGTCTACCAAGAATGATATTATATGAAAGCGCACTCGGCATGACATGGATAAGGGTAGATAATGTCATAGATCTAGCCTTTACGATTAAAGTTATGGTACCCAGTGATTGTCTACCAATGTTATCAAAGCCACGAATGTTAAGTTTATCCGATTTTATTAAAGATGTGTGAATCTTGATTTTATGTAGCAAATCAATGCCACAAACATTGAGACCCGATCCATTGTCAATCATAGTTCACTTTATCAACTTTTTATTTATTATGACAAGATTACAAGAGGGTCATATTGGTTTTGAACTTCAATTGATGGTAATTCGTGTTGTTGAAACAAAATATCTATTTTTGTTGCAAGCATATAGTATAACAGAGTTGCTACATCATTTGGCTTAACAACAAGTGGTACAATCACCTTTTGTAAAGCTTCTTGGAGCATTATGTGGTATGAAAGAGATGTTTGTATGAGTTCCCATAGAGAGATCTTAGCGGGAGTAGCACAAAGCTGCTTAACAAGGTCATAATCTCGACCAACATTATGAGTAAGACAAGGTGGTTGAGGAAGCATAGGTTGAGAAGTTGGTAAAGTGATCGAAATGTTTGACTATTGTTTACTTTGTTTATTATTTCATGTATTGTATGTGTGAGCAACCACATTGTAGTTGGGTTGTTGTGACACATTTTGATACACTTTGATTTTGACTTGTTATATGCTTAGCGTAGTTATAAATGTAACGAAGAGGTCGAGAAGAATTCAGAAGATCTCTTATAGTGAGCACCAGTTTCATTTTTTCTTGAGGCACATGCGAGAATGCAGGTGGACAACTATTTTCGGTTTCACAGGGTGTTCTTGAGATCTTGGAACATAAATTGTGTTTACTAATCTTTGAAGGAAAGATGGTTTTGGAGTTGCAGTGGAATGTTCCATAGAGATAAATTCATAAAGGGCTTCATCTAGCATATCAGAATCATCACTACTAAATGACTCATCATATGCATGAAAGTTTTGTAAAAAGAGATCAAACATTCTGACATATCCTACTTTATCCAAGGCTTGAAATTCACAATGTCCAATTGTAAAAAGTATGAATTTTGGAATCAAGGATGTGAAATGATGCAAGATTACTATGAAAAATCAAATTTCATGAATGTTTGATGCAACTAATGCATGAGAATTTTTAAAACCCTAATGCAAAATTTTACCAAAATGCAAGCTTTTTGAAGGCCTAAATATGCACCTTTTTCAAAATTATGCAAGATTTTTAATTGAATATTGATAAATATGTAATAAATCAATGCAAGATCTTATTTGAATAGTCAATAAGATGTAAATGCTTGAAGCTACTTGTTCACAAAAATGTTTAGTATGAAAAAGGATAATGACAATAACTAGAATATGAACTAGATCAAACTCTTTTCAATATAACATTCAAGGAAAAGGTTGAGACAAATCACTACCAAATGAAGGAGAACTTAGCTACTGACCTTGAACTCCTATATATTATGGATAAGATTTAACTTAGTCTTTTTCTCAAAACCCTAGGATAACAATGCATTAAAACACTATTTTTACAAAGATTTGCTTATAATGGAGAATATACGACAGAAACCCAGAAACTAATTGCACAGGGATAATCAGGGGAATGATAAAACCTATCTCCAAAAAGAAGAGGTATCAGAGGACCTCGGTGGTACCACCCATGTCTTGACTGAAGGAATTAGCCGAAGGTGCAAATTGGAAAGTTGCTTTGAATGTTGTCTTGATGCCAGATCCAAACCCAGAAAAGGTAGAAGGACAAAGGCGGTTCCAACCACTTCCTTGATGAGGGAATATCCTGAAAACAATGATAATGTGATGATTGAAATGATGAGAAACAAACAATGATATCACCTATGTGATGCGCCCTTAGAATGATGAAGATCCTTCAACTCCTAAGAAAGGATAGATGATAGCTTCATATCTACAACAACACACAAATATGCTCTATAATCACAATGACTGCTCTTGATGCTCTTTACTTCAAATTTTCAAGTTAGCTATCTCCATCTAGGTTAATAATGAACTCAAAAGCACACTTATATATGCTCTCCCCCTTACAATTGACAATTCAAACCAAAAGAGGCAACAAGGAGAAACCTCTAGAGAGGTGTAAGACCGACATACATTTGAATTTGATCCAACCTAAAGGGAGGGACCTAGGCATTACCACCTTGGTCCTTTAGCCCTGTTTATGTCTAGGATAAGCAAAATCAAGTGGTCCACATTCAAATTCCATCTTGATGTCGGGCAATTCTGCATCAGGAGAAACATTTTGAATATATAATGCAATTAAGGGACCTAGGAGCCAAACAAGGAGGTAAAAAGACATGTGGGCACTTTTTACTCTCTAACAAGTCCAAGGGTCTTATTTGGAAACTTTTCATTCTAGGTCTTATGGGTCTTACCATGGGTTATCCTCTAATTTACTCCTTGATTGGCTACCAAATCTACTAATAAGTTCCCCTTTCTTTTCTTCTAATATGATCAAAAGAGATATCTTTAAAAAATTTCACTAGTTCCTTAGCCTCTAAAAGAAGAGTATCCAACATACATGAGATGTAACTTTGCTTCTTCATATAATTAATAATGATCTCATAATCTCCCTCCACTCTAAGATGCTTCCAATTCTATTTCATAGTTGTCCTGAGGCCCCACAGCATGGCCCTTTCCTAAACCACATTGTACATGAAAGGAAAAAAGAATATAACTTTGCTCATGCTCTTTCTAGGAAGCCTACTCTATTTCTACTTCTACTAGTTCTACTGATTAGAAGATCTCTATTATGGCAGAATAAGTTAAAAATGCATTTTCTACTGATCTCTTAGATGGGGATGTGAGACAAGATTGATTTGTAGTAGCATATGGTCTCATTCTCTATAAAAATAGAATCTTCCTAGTTCTTGAATCCTGAATGAAGGAGAAGATTTTAAGGAGTTTTCATGATGCATCGTTAGAAAAACACATAAGATTATACAAGATCTATAGGAAAATTAGGGAAAGGTTTTCATGGAAGGGCCTAAAGAAGGATGTTCTCAATCACTTTATGGAGGGGCTAACTATGTATGCACAATTCTTTTTCATTCCTTCATATTTCAAAGCACATTGGGTGGTAGATTTCTTATTCAGAGATGTTTAGGCCAATGGATTACATAAAAATATCGTTAGTGATAAAGATAGTAGATTTTTTAGATCCTTTTTGTAAGAATTATTTTATTTGGCTGGGATAAAACTCACTCTTTCCACAAGCTATCATCGACAAATAGATGGACAAGTAGAAATAGTGAATAATTAGGTTGAAGGCTACTTGAGAAACTATGATACAACACTACCCACCACATGTCCATCAGTATATCTCCATCCATTGTATTTTATGGTTATGATGCATTAACCTTCACTAATTCAATATTCATAGATATCCCGGTGTCAATAGATAGTGACTTAGTGAAGTATAATTATGACATATTGAGATCACTCAAAGAACACCTCCAACAAGTTCAGAATCAACAAAAAAATATATGCAAATCAAAACTGCATAGATAGGTCATTTAAAGTGGGAGATATGACCTTCCTCTAAGATTGCAAACCTTATATGCAAACCCCCATCAAAATTAGTGGAATTGAAAATCTCAAACAACGCTTCGATTTCCCTTACAAGATCTTGAGAAGAGCTAGTGAAGTTGCATCTGAGTTGAATTACTAGAATATAGTAGGATTCATAATTTTGTCCATGTGTCTCACCTCACGAGATCCCTTGGACAACATATCACACTACTGGTGGATTTTCCACCATTGGATGATGACCCTACCATCATAGAAATCACAAGAGCATCATCCAATATTGAAAAGAGAGTAAACAATAAGGTGGTAGGGAAAATCACACAGGCCCTATTGAATCCCCATGATCACATTTGCACTTATTACATTCATCGAACTTAGCAAGGGAGAGGGATTTCAACTAAATCCTCCACATCAAACATCCTCATAATAAATAGAATCATCAACCTTGGCATAAAGAGAAAGTTTGACCTTAAGTACCTTTGCTATCATTCAAGCCTCTGTGCATGCAACTTGTTGTTCCTTCAGTATGTGAAAATACTCGAGGTAGCAATTGAAGAAAGACAAGTCATGCAAATTTTGGAAATATTGATAGAAATATGAAGAAATATTTCCCCACACATTTACTAACCTAGGATGATGAAAATTCAATTAAAAGAAGGTACAAAACCAAAGAGGAAAAGATCATATGTATTAAACCCTAACATGAAGACAAGAGTCAAAGCAAAGTTGGATGATATGTTGCAACTGATATAATCAAGTACATAGAAGATGCTAAATGGATTGGCCCTATGGTTGTACAACATAAGAAAAAAGTGAGATGAGGATTTGCATTGACTTTAGGGAACTAAATAAGGCTTGTATCCATGATTCCATAGATTTATTAGTCTTATGGATGTCATTAAAAGCTTTCATTTTATTTCATTCCAATTGAAGGGCTCCTTCACCTTTCCATACACATGTCCCCATGTTCTCTCCATTAGTTTCTCTATAACCATTGCTTTATTTTCTCTTATATTGTCCTTAGTAATATTTGGGCATTATACTCATGGGATCAACCCTGCAATTATAGACTTGGCCCTTTCATATTCAAATTTTGGCCAACTTCTACCTATTCAATTACACAATATTCAATTTGCTAATGTATGAATCCCAACATTTCAAAAAAAAACAAAATATGAATCACCTAAGAAGGTTCAAAATTTAAAATGCACATTGGGTTATGACTTGCACGTGTGACACCATTCAAAAATTGATTTATATTCACTCCTTTGAGCCACCAAGTCTAGGGCCTAAGTGTGAGAATATTCACTATTTTTGTATCCTCATGCTTGGAGACATGTCAATAAATAAAAGTTGATTACATATAAATTCCCATTGTTTATAGCATAGACTGGAATTAGTTTTCAATTTAAAATATCATTAACACTTGTAAGGAGTGGGTTCATGTGCAAGTTGAAACACACACTGTGTATTTCAACCTGCAATTTTCTTCATCAACATTCTACTATGTAAAGTATTTGTTCTTTTAATGTACAAATCCTAACATTTAAGAGAGAAAAATATGAATAACAACAATGATAAGGGTGAAAGCAAGAAGATGAGTATAGATTTCGTGGAACTGTTCCGCATATGGAAAATTTCGGTTGGAACGAGAGCACGAGCCTAAACGGGTGCCCATTTAGAAACGGGCACCCGTTATGAAATGGATGCTAGTAAATGGAATGGGTACGTACCCATTTGAAAATAGGTACTCATTTTTGAAAAGTATATATATATTTTTAAAAATAGGCATGTGGCTTCATTTTAACAGCCATAGGCCATGAAACAGTAGGAGAGGAGATACCAAGAATGGGTACCCACATCACCTAACCCCACCGCCTACCTCCAAAACCTCCTCACCTCCTCCAGATCGGCTATCAGCTGTCCCAAGTTGGTTGCCCATAATTTTCTATTGTTTTTCATTGTTTTTTGTTTTGTTTTTGTTGCTTTTTATTATTTTTCACAATCTCAAATTATAAATGTTAAACCCTAAACTAAAAACACTAAACCCTAATTCATAAACTGTAAACCCTAATTCATAAACACTAAACCCTATTTCATAAACTACCTAGGTCTTATAGAACTTCTAGGGTTTCTTTTATATAAGCTTAACAATAAATCTTTAGCAATGATATTTCAAAATCATTTGAAATTTCTATATAGACCTCAAGAACTACTTATACACTATAGCCATGTTCTTAGTCTTCATGGATTTCAATGTTCATGATGAGTCACATAGTCCTAAAACCATTTGTAAAACTCTTTTCATGAGGGCTTAGAACATACAAACACCTTCTATATATTAAATTTGATGGACACTTGTATAAGAATATAAAATTTAGACAATTGTCATAGGTTAGTCCTATTGGTTAAAGAGTCAGGGAGCTATGAGAATGCCCACATTCATATGACATAAGGTATAATAGAAACTTATCAAGTTTTAAGGATTGTCATACCTACCACTAAGAATGTCAAAGTTTCCCTAGGAAAACAACTAACTCATATCACTTCATAACATTTTATCAAGTTTAAGGATTGTCATAACAACCACTAAGAATGTCAAATTTACCCTAGGAAAACAACTAACTCATGTCACTTGATAACCTAGAGGGTTGTTATCTAAGGTCAATTAGGATCACTTAACAAATGTCAAGACCCAAATCATCTAATAGGATTGTCATTAGGATGGGGAACAAAGAAGATAGTCATAACATGATAAGGTAGTTACCAAGGTCCTAACAAAGTTCATTGCACCATAATCTAAATCTTAACACTGCCTCAACATTTATATGACCTAGAGGACTGTCACATCTAGCAAATCTAATCTCTTGTCCTTGCTATGGACTATTATGCATGATCATCCAAAGTGGTTGTCACTAGAAGAATAGGACCATAGGACTACCACAATAAGGATATAGTTGTGTTGCTCACAACAAGAGAGGACAATCATCCAAAACTAAGAAGAGAAGAAAATTAACAATTAAGAGACTATCATTAACGGTTGTCATGAGCATGTTAATGGACAATTAGTTTTCATATTAGTCATAACACTATCCTATTATTTACACAAAAGAAGATATAGCAATGAGAGGATAGTCATTGGAAAACCTATCTCAGTCCTAGAGTCAAGCACAGTCCCATCACACCACTAGATCTACCCCTTCCAAGGGACAAGCATTTCAACCATACAATCGAAAGAAAATGATATGTATCCTACAAACACAATCATTTGGTCATGTTGTAATCCTCTCTCCAAACTATGTAGGATCAGAATGGTGTTTGGATGAGCTCCACTTGGTGTCTGGTAGGTGAAATCAGCAGGTGAGACTACTCCTTAGACAGTGCAAGACGACTGAACGGATCTCACCCATTCATTTTATTCCTTGTTTTTCTCACTCTTTCACCATTTCTTCACATGCGTTGTTCTCCTTCCAGCTATTTTTTTGGTGGGTACTCTCCTGAGGTGCCAAAATGGCTAGAAATGTTGTCTCGTGCCATAAAAAAATCACGCTAGAAAATTTTCTAAACTTGTCGGTTGTTCTCACACCGGGGAAAATACCGTGTCAGAAAAATAAATATAGGGAATGTAATTTTTTGGTATGTGTTTTGGAACACAAAAGAGAGTGATATATTTTGCAAAGCCCCATTAAGAATGTTTTGGGAATTTTGTACTGCAGTATTGTATTGGTACATTCTCCTTATTAAAAACTCCCTTAATATTATCACCTAAAATTTTGAATTTGGATTAGTTACTTTCCACCTACATTAAATGTTATCAATAACTATGTAATAGAACTAATAGCATTTAAAATCATTTTAGACGTGCAAATGATGATTAATTATCACCTTTGCAATTAGAAGTGTTTATGTTGACACTAGAGTTTGCAACACTCATAGCCTTATAGCAACAAAAAAGGTTTCACAAAACAAAGAGAACTAGAGACAACTAAAATCATTATCATAAATAAAACATAAATTAAAATAAAATAAAAACATTAATATATCATCACCATGAATGGTCATGTCCTTTGTGAGAACTCCAATTCCTTTTGAGAGATGAGTATCACAATTCATTGAAGTCTTGATTGTATTTCCATGAATTTGGGTTTCTACTAATAATTTATGATTCGAAGTCTAAAAATATGAGAAATAATGAATTGTATCATTGGCTTTCATTTTATTCACCAAATGAAAATCTTACAAATTACAAACAAGAAAAGGTTCAATAAAAGATACACTTGCAAATTATAGGGTATTTTCTATGCTACATCACGCACAAAACCAAAAGGTCAACATGTATACATCGTGTCACCAAGTTGATCTAATAAAGTAGTGATAGATACTAACTCTTCAAAATCCAATCCAAAAGCATAAAGAAATCTTGCTTCACCAAAACTAAAGAAATATGTCAGCCTTGGCAATTCAGATAAAGACAAGAGGAATGAAAGAGCCTCTAAAGTGAAGTGAAATGAAGCAACCATTGCCTTGAAGTTGTCATAGAACTTAGTTTTTACATTTTATTGCCTCATAATTTCCCGAGGAGACTTTTTCTCTCCTTTCTATCATTTTAGACCTATATTTACATGGGTCTAAGATAGTGTCTAGATTATCAATCCAAATGCACAAACCACAATGTTGAATATTTTCAGATAAGACACTCTAGTTCTTGCAAATAGATAAAATGCTTATCACCATACATTCTTGCGTTCCAACCTAACCTATTATACCTACAAAAATCTCTATATCAAAAAACACACCAAAAAAAAATGTTATGCTAGTCAACAAAGGCAACTCAAGTGAGATGAATCACGAGCAATATCAAAGGGAAACAATTGTAAGCAATTGTAAAGGTGACTGGTTCCTAAATATTGAGTACAATTTACACTTGGATTGAATCCAAAGGGGATTATATAAAATCAAATATTAGACATAATTTTCATTAGTTGGAAAATCATCAAAACATGTATTACATAGATAATGTAACAATCATTAAAAAAATCCAATCAATCCATGCGAGCTTCGACAAATTGGCTCAAAACTTTTACTGAAATTTTAAATTTAAAGGAAGTTTATACATAATGTTTACTGATTGGACTATTGATTTGGGACAAAGATTACCAAAACAATCCCTATTTAGGGATGAAGAGACCCTAAACTTTCCCGTGGCCAGAACCCATATTGAAGTTGTAGGTTAAGATTCTTTAAGAACTGAATTGAGCATAGAGTGGTATGCCATCTACTTAATATTTTGAAAATGTAGGCTTAGGGCTCAAATGGTAACCCGTGCTTATAATGACACCCAAATCCAAAGGTTGGGGTTAAATTCTCCAGCAAGGGATCCAACCAACTTAGGGCTCAAACACAAACCCACTAACTGTGTCAACCATCGTCTCGGAAAACAAACAAAAGAAAACACAAACACAGCTGCAAAGCAAACAGTAGACAGAACTACAATGTTCTATATGATATCAATATTTGCCAGGATAAATTTTTGAACCTTGGTAGGAATGTGCTAGATGATTAAAACTTTAACAGTTACAATTACGTAATTGGCTATTTATAAAATATGGGTGATAATAACACCCATCTGACATTGTCATATACAGAAGATGGCTCTAAGAAGTCCACCAAAATTTCTGCAGTCCTAGACTACATACAAAACAAGCACCGTGTTAATACATGTTGCATGCATTGCAGTCAAAATTGAATACCTTCATCTTTCATGATCCAAATATTACCTGTGATAGAGAGACCAACAACATAACCAAATCATACAACACAGGGACCTCCAGAGGTTCATCCAAGTTGGCTATCAATATTAACTACTGAAAATCTGATTCAGTCACAGTAAAATATACTTGATAGGAACATTGTTGTAATGTGGGTGTGCGATGCATATACAAAAACGAGGAAAGGCAAAGAACCCACGTCTCCAACCTCCCTTCCATGGAGGGTCAGAAAATTTAGTGCAAGTGACCACATTTTTAGCTAGTCTTAAAATATAGAAATTTAAGCAAATTTTCTGACAAAACAAAACCTGATTTAATGAGATTGAAATGTCGGACGCATGAGTTTGAGATTGAGACATATTCCACCGCATGAGCGTGAAGGTCATTTGTTGAGGCATTGCTCTCATTAAAGGGCAACGAAGGAATAGGAGCAGCGTGGGGCCGTGGATATGTTCCTAACTAGGTATTAATAATTCTTGAGAACTAAATATATTTTTCTATTTAAAAAATATTTACCTATTGCTATTGTATAGATGCAAATATTTTAACAAAACATATTTGAAAAATTATTTTTATTCAATCTAATTGGCAGAAAACTTTCACCCGATAAGGGCAATTATTGCGGATCATCAACGTTTAAATTATAAAGTTTTGTATGAATACTAGAAATAATTTCATGCATTGCTTTCATTTTCTCAAAAATTGTGCAAATATAACATATGCGTTAAACTCCTTAGGCAACCATTCTTCATATTTTTTTATGTTCTTGATACCCAAACATTGCAGAATCTAAGGCCATGACTATTTTCAAATGAATTTGTTTTGTTTATAGGCTGTTATTCCACTTAAAGTTGTGCAAATATTGTTGGGAAAAAAGTCAGCGTCCCCCTTCGGGATTCGTGACATGGCTTAACCGCCTCCCGTTGGTCTTTATCTGGGATGGTAGCAGTTTCCTAAGAGGTGCGCCTTTTGGGAGAAACGGCCAGCTCAACTCCCTACAAGTGGTATCAGAGCCGGGTCACGGGTTCGAATCCCCTCGGGTAACGCTGAGGGGGGGATTGTTGGCAAAATAGTCAGCATCCCCCTTCGAGATTCGTGACATGGCTTAACCGCCTCCCGTTGGTCTTTATCTGGGATGGTAGCGGTTGGTCTTTATCTGGGATGGTAGCGGTTTCCTGAGAGGTGCGCCTTTTGGGAGAAACGGCTAGCTCATGGCTTAACCGCCTCCCGTTGGTCTTTATCTGGGATGGTAGCGGTTTCCTGAGAGGTGCGCCTTTTGGGAGAAACAGCCAGCTCAACTCCCTACAAACGTGAATATAACATTCTTCAAAAATGATGCAAGCTAGAAGGGGCTCTAACTTGTTTTTAATGCAATAAAGTTAGGGTCTTTATCTGGGATGGTAGCGGTTCTCCCTACAAACGTGAATATAACATTCTTCAAAAATGATGCAAGCTAGAAGGGGCTCTAACTTGTTTTTAATGCAATAAAGTTAGGTTTGAAACGAAAAAACCCATGGAGCTTGACCAAATAAGAGGAAAAAAGTATGCTCATATCTGTCATTACATTATCTACCATCTTTTCAGATAATGCATTTAGGGCATATGTTTATCGGGCTTCATGCGTATAATACTTATTTTTTCTTCTATTTTACTTAATGGAATTCTAATTCTAGCTATTCTTCCATGCATAGAAGGATTTTCCTTTCATGTTTCCTTTAGATTCTAATCGGATGAGAATATTATTTTTTGGCCTCTGCCTATGTTTCTACCAAACTTTGTATGTATCATATTTTTTTTTCTGGAAACACATTTCTTATTGGTGTTTATTCCATTTCTAAAGTTTTTTCTAGATGTTTTCTCTAGCTCTGAGATGAGCTAAAAGGAACTATTACCATTAACAAAACTGATAATATACACATCATTTTGTTTTATGGATATCTTTATATTTTTTTAATTTTCTCCGACAATCAATAGTAATTCAAGTTGGCTTTTTGCTATTCTTGTTGAATGCAAAAATCTAGTAAGCCAAGCTAGCAACTCTATTTGCAGAAATGGTCTATATTTTGAAGCTATTTTATCATTCTACTATTTCTTTTAGAGGCATTTTTAAAAAGATCGTGAAATTTCTATTAGTTAAATCTAAGCCAGCTATTTTTTGACGTTTATTTAAAAATTTACCCTAACGTAACTATTGTTAATATGTCCATAAAATGTACAACCTTTTAAAATTTATTTAAAATCAGGTTTTTCTTTTACCCTAACCTATAATGCACAATCTAAATAGCTAATATTTTCACATTTACTTTAAACTTAAGTTTTACCCTAACCTGTAATGCACAAACTGAATAGCTAATTTATTCAAATTTATTTTCGAGTTACAGCTTTAAACCTAGTAACATAAATATGGTTGAATTATGAATAAAATGCAAAATCGAAACCACTATCTATTTCACATTTACTTTAAAATTTTACCCTAAGGCCCATATTTCTAAATTGCCAATAAAATGAACAAATTGTAGAGATGATATTTTAACATTTACCTTTAAATTTTTGTTCTAAATTTTTATCTTCCAAGTAAATATTATTAAATTATCCATAAAATGCAAAATCTAAACCACTATGTATTTCTCATTTACTTTAAAATTTTACCTTACTATAAATATTCCCAGATTTTCATCAATAAAATTTTACCCAAATATAAATATTTCAAAAATTTCAATAAAATACACAAACTAAATAGATAATCTTTTCACATTTACTTTTAATTATAATTTTAATCCCAAAAAATAAATTTAATTAAATTATTAACAAAATGCAGAACCTAAACCACTATTTTTTTAATTATCTATAAAATGTACAACCTGAACATCTGATCTTTAAGCTTTACTTTAAAATTACAGTTTTAACTCTAACATAAAAACACGTTAAACTTTTTTCATATTTTCTTTTTCATCTTACCCTAACACAAATATTGTTAAATTAACCATAAAATGCACAATCTAAACATATTTATTTAAAAATTTCCAAAACTACAATTTGAGTCATTTTGTGAAAATTATGGTATTAAGGTGTAAAGAACAGTTCCTTATACTCTTCAACAAAATGGGGGGGATGAACAAATGAATAGAACTATTTTAGAAATGGGGTTTGGTTGTTTCTTGTGCTGCATATATTGTGAATAGAATTCCCACTAAAGCCCTCCCAAATATCACCCCTGAAGAAGCTTGGAGTGGTAGAAAGCCCCACATTAGGTATTTTAAAGTATTTGGATGCATTGCTTGGGCACATGTTCTTGATGAAAAGAGGAAAAAGTTAGAACCAAAGAGTCATAAGTGTTTGTTTGTGGGTTATAGTGAAGAATCAAAGGCTTATAGGTTATATGATTTGACAACAAGAAAGGTCTTTGTTAGTAGAGATGTAAAGTTTGATGAGCTTTCGCAACTTATTCCCACTTCCTCTCACTCTACAATAGCAAATGTTTCTAATTTATTAGATATTTTAGAAAGAAATGAAGCCAATATTGATGAGGATGAAGTGAGCACTACTGATGATGATAATACTATTGAAAATGAAACTACTAATGCTTGTAATCAGCCATTTTTTGCAGGTAGTGATGATGAAGAAGGTAACATTTCAGCTAGACAAAAGACAAGGAGTGTTGAAGAAATATATAGACAAGGCTCAAAGATCCAAGGAGGGAATGGTAGTGCTCTCATGGCCAAAGTATTACAAGTAAATGATCTAATCTCATATGAGCAAGCTAGATGAAAGAAAGAATGGGAGAAATCCATAAAAGAGGAATATGATGCATTGATAGAGAATAACACTTGGGAACTTGTACCCCGTCCCCAAGGTAAGAATGTTATTGGTTGCAAATGGGTTTACAAAACAAAATTTAAATCAGATGGTGCTATAGAAAAATTCAAGGCTAGATTGGTTGCTAAGGGGATCAATCAAAAAGAGGGTGTTGATTATGAAGAAACATTTTCTCCTGTCATTAAAGTGAATATAGTTAGAATTATTCTTTCTTTGGCTACAATTCTTGGGTGACATATTCATCAAATGGATGTCAAAAAAACTTTCTTAAATGGAGATTTATATGAAGAAATATATATGGATCAACCCCCAGGTTTTGTAGATCAGCAACATCCTAATCTTGTTTGCAGATTATAGAAGTCACTTAATAGTCTTAAACAAGCGCCACGAGCATGGAACGAGAAGATTGACAGGTATTTTCAGCTTCATGTATTTAAGAGATGTAAGTCAGATCCAAATCTTTATGTGAAAAAAGTTCAAGATGATATTCTTCTTGTTGCAATTTATGTAGATGATTTACTCATTGCTGGACCGAATATTGCATTAATCAATGATTTAAAAACAGATCTTAAGAGGACATTTCATATGAGTGATTTGGGTGAACTAAACTATTTTCTTGGATTACAAGTTTGTAGATTACATGATGGATTGTTCATCTCACAATCAAAATATGCTCTGGACCTTTTAGAAAAGTTTAACATGCTTGAATGCAAGCCAGCATCTACCTCATTTCAATTCGGAGTCAAGCTTACTAAAGAATGTACTTCCAAGAGTGTAGATGCCACTTTATATAGACAGCTTGTTGGTAGCTTGGTTTATGTAACTCATACTAGACCAGATATTTATTTTGCAGTCAATCTAGTATCTAGATTTATGCAGGCACCTAAACAAAGTCATTGGTTGGCTGCTAAGAGAATTTTACGATACATCCATGGAACCATACACTTTGGAATCTACTATGGCTATAAGTTTTCAATTTCTTTGGTTGGATTTACCAACTCAGATTGGGGTGGTGATATAGATGATCAAAAATCTACTAGTGGTTATGTTTTCAATCTTGGATCAGGCCCTATTACATGGAGCAGCAAAAAAACAAACAACTACATCATTACCTTCATGTGTAGCAGAATATAGAGAAGCAAAAGAAGCAGGCAAGGAAGTAGTTTGGATTCGGAATCTTCTATTTGAGATTGGTTTTCTATAAAGTTCAGCCGACACTGTGTATTGTGACAATCAAAGTACCATACAAGTTGCCAACAATCCAGTTTTTCATGCTAAAACAAAGCATATTGAGATTGATGTTCACTACATTCAGGATCTTGTTTAAGCATCTATTGTCAATCTTCAGTTTTGTCCAAGTGAAGAACAAGTAGCTGATATATTCACTAAGAGTATGATTGAAGCCAAATTCTTAAAATTAAGAGGAATGTTTGGTATGTTAGAGGTGAACATTAAGGGGGGATAGTAGTATAATGTTCCCCTCCTTTGTATTGCCCTCTCCTTTGTATTCTCTTTGTATTCTTCTAGCCAATCTTAAGGGGGGATGTTAGGGATAGTTAAGATTGTCTAGAAAAGGACAAAATATTTCTAGAAGTCTTCCAAAAAATATTCCAGGTTATCTAGAAAGGAAGAATCTTCCAGCTTTTTTAGAAAAGAACTTTCCAAGGAGAAGCTTCCAACTGTTCTAGAAAGGAACATTGTAGGATTTTAGAGTTATCTAGAAAGCCAGAAGCTTCCAGGCTCCAAAGCTTCTGTAGTTATATATATGTGATTAGAGACAGTTCCTAGATATAACATTTTAGATGTAATGCAAGCTAGATAAATATATTTCTAAGTTATCTAACTCTATTTTGCCCTGTTTTCTCTTAGTCTATTATTGTTGCTTTATGTTTTATTGTCTTGGGGCTGTTTTTTACATGGAAATCTAGAATTTATTTATTGCTAGAAGAGAATGGTATCAAGGAATATGTGACCACTATTGTACATGTACCTACAGATGCAACACAGCGCTTAGCATATAAGAAGGAAGATGCTAAGGCGAGGAGGATGATTCTTAATGGTGTTAAGGATCATATTCTTTCGCATATTGTAGAGTTATATACAGAGAAGAAAATGTGGGACACCATTCTAAATCTGTACCAGAATGCTACCATTAACCGGAAGCTAATTCTCAGAGAAAAGTTAAGGAATACCCCGATGAACAAGGGAGAAGACATTACAAGTTACCTCGCCAGGCTTAGACTTGTTAAGGATGAGTTGACAGCTATTGGAGATAAACCAAATGATGACAAGCTAGTATGAATAGCCTTGAATGGGTTTACTAAGCAGTGGGATGTCTTTGTTCAAGTTATTAATGGACGAGACACCTTACCGAGTTGGGATCGACTATGGAGTGACTTCACTTAGGAGAAGCTTAGACTAAGTCTTGTCAGTGGAACTAGCAGTAATAGTTAGAAAAGTGATTTGGAATAGGAAAACGTTACCCTAGCAGGAAAAGCAAAAGCGAAGAAGGGGTTTGGCAAAGGATCAAATCCAAAAAGTGAGAAGAAGAAGGACTTATCTAAGATCAAATGCTATGGCTGTCACGAGTTTGACCACTATGTTAGTGATTGCCCACAAAGGAAGAAAAATGAAAAGAAAGGGAAGAAGCAGACGGCAACTTCAGCAAATGTAGATGAGCTTTCTAGTAGAATGGAGGATGAGTTTGCAATCATAGCTTGCCTAACTAGCTCAACCTCATAGGGTGTTTGGTATATAGACAGTGGGGCATCATTTCATATGACAGGAGTTAGGGAGTACTTCTCCAGCTACAAGGAGGAGAAAATCAAATTCCAGATTCAGATGGGGAACTAGTCCAAGTGCAATCCAGTTGGGAGAAGGACTGTTCTATTTCAGAGGGAGAATGGCAAGCCTATTTCCATTCATGATGTGTTAAATGTGCCAGGCTTGGGCATGAATCTAATTTCCATATCTATCCTTCAGGATAAAGGCTACAATGTACTCTTTAGAGGGGTGCATGTGTTAATCAAGCATAAGGATTGGAAATCACCCATAGCTATTGGAGTTAGGAGCGGCTGACTTTATAGGTTGCAATTTGATACTCCTAATGCACTAGTAAGTAGCAGTAATCCTAGAGATCAAGAAGAGCTATGGCATAGGAGGATGGGCCATATACATCATAGAGCATTTAAATTGCTTCATGAGATACTGACAAGTGTTCCAGAGGTGAGCACAGAGCATGATGATGTATGTCAGGGATGTGTGTCAGGGAAGTTTGTGAAAGCAGCTTTTCCAAGGAGTGACACTAGATCCAAGGGGGTTCTTGATCTAGTAAATTCAGATATATGTGGACCAATGTCAATGAAGTCTCTCAGAGGATACGAGTACTCTGTTACTTTTAATGATGATTTCTCTAGGAAGACCTAAATATACTTCTTGAAGACCAAGGATGAGGTCTTCAGTCACTTCCAGGAGTTCAAAGCTCTTGTGGAGAATTTGATAGGTAGGAAGGCAAAGGTTCTTCGGTTAGACAATGGAGGTGAGTACAAAGGGAAAGAGTTCCAGGAGTTCTGTACCAGGGAAGGAATCAAGAGAGAGTGGATTGTTCCTTACAACCCACAGTAGAATGGGGTTACTGAGAGGGAGAATTATTCTCTATTAGAGGTAGCAAGGGCTATGTTGTATGACCAAGATATGCCACGTTACTTATGGGCAGAGGCATGCAGTACAGCAGTATACATATAGAACAGGGTTCCACATAAGGTATTAGGCAAGATGACACCAGAGGAGGCATTCTCAAGGAAGAAGCCAGATGTCAGTCACTTCAGGATATTTGGGAGTTTGGCATTTTGTCACATTCCAGGGCGTACACATTCCAAGTTAGATCAGATTGCAGAGAGAGGGTACTTTGTGGGGTACAGTGAGACCTCAAAGGCATATCAATTATTTATTCCAGGGACCAGGAGGATTATAGTTAGGCGTGATGTCAAATTCATGGAGGACAAGGCATATAGGAGGTCCAGAGATTTGCCAGCAGATGATCAGAATGAGCAGCCAAAAGAAGCTCCAAGGATTGTTCAACCAAAACAGGGGCAGCGAAGCACAGTACATTTACTAGTACAAGCACAGGCTTAGGTGTTGAGAGTTTGCAGAGTATGGAGCAACAGATACAACAAATCCAAGAGATGCATCAAGAAGATATGGAGTTTGATATTTCATCCTATATAGTTGACAAGAGGAACCATGAGGTTTAATAGACACATAGGGATACTCAGGAGTTTGTGGGAACTCCTAGGATGAGTAGTAGACAACAGAAACAACCAGCCAGATATAATGACTGTGGCATTGGTTATTCAGTTGGTAGATAACGAGCCTTCCAACTATCAGGAGACTATACAATAATAGGTGTGGCAAGATGTGATGGTTGAGGAATATACCTCAATAGTGCAGAACGATGTGTGGGAGGTTGTACCTAGACTGACAAATAGGGCAGTGGTTGGATCACATTGGATCTATAAGATTAAGCACGGTGTAGATGGTAGCATCAAGAAATACAAGACAAGGTTCGTGGCCAAGGGGTTCTCTCAGAAGGAGGGAATAGACTATGAGAAGACATTCACTCCAGTGGCCAGGTATACTTCTATACGAGCCGTAATCTCACTTGCAGCACATAAGGGATGGCAGATCCATCAAATGGATGTCAAGATGGCATTTCTTAATGGTGAATTGGTAGAGGAGGTATACATAGAACAACCAGAGGGCTTTGTAACACATAGCAGTGAAACCCACGTGTGTAAATTGAAGAGAGCTTTGTATGGACTCAAGCAGGCTCCCAGGGCATGGTATGAGCACATTGATAGATACTGCATTGAAATCTTGAAGAGGTTTGAGATGCAGGATTGTAGAGCCATGTCTACACCTATGATCACGAATTGGAAGAAGGTAGACTCATCCAAGGAAAAGGATGTAGACCCCACCTTATACAGGAAGTTGATTGTATCTCTCATGTATTTGGTCAACACTAGGCCAGATATATCCTTTGCAGTAAACTCTCTTAGTCAATTTATGGTTGAGCCGAAGAGAGTGCATTGGACAGCGGTAAAGCATGTGTTGCAGTATTTGTGTGGTAAAATTAAGTATGGGATCAGATATGCTCGAGGTGATGGTATCAGATTGATAGGCGATACTGATGCAGATTGGGCAAGTAGTATAGTGGATAGGAAAAGCACTTCAAGGTGCTGCTTTAGTTTGGGATCAGGAGTTGTCTCTTGGTACAGCAGGAAGCAAAACTTTGTGGCTCTAAGTTCTGTAGAAGCAGAATACATATCAGCTAGCATGGCAACATGTGAGGCTATATGGCTTCAGAAGTTGTTGGTAGCCTTGTTTAGTCAGAGAGTTGAGACTATAGTGATACACTGTGACAATCAAAGTTGCATCAGATTATTTGAGAATCCAGTGTTTCACGATAGGTCTAAGCATATAGACATTAGGTATCATTTCATCAAGGATTGTGTACAGTGGAGGATTGTTCAACTATAGTATATACCTATAGATCAGCAGGTAGCAGACATTTTGACAAAGGCATTAGGGAAGACGAAATTCATCTTCTTCAGAGATAAGTTGTGTGTTATGCAGAACACCTTCCTCGCTAAGAGGGAGTGTTAATTTTAAAGTAGCTCAGATAGGTGTTCTAGTCTCAGGTGGTGATTACAAGGCTAGAAACACAACTGGAATTTAATTATCTCCATACCTAGAAAATTGATTTCTCTAGAGACTTCTAGACATTAGGGTTTGTTAGAGTCTAATTAATCTTAGCCATTGATTGAGATTAAATCATGGCCATTGGTTTTCAATGAGAAAATTATAAAAGAGGATCAATGGGCATTTGGAGAGCACAGATCTGAAAAATATTTAAAGTGATAGCAAATGAATAAATTTGCAATAATAGAAAATAGATTTGCAGTGAGAGCAAGGGCGCAGTGATAGCATTGGAGACAACAACAGTGGAATTTTTGAAGGAGAAATTGGGAGAAGAATTTTCGGAGGAGAATATTGCCAGAGCTCTGCCAGTAAGAGGCAAGCAGTTTATGTATCTCTTGATTTGTTGAAAATTAATAAAATTCCTCATCTCCAGTATTGGTTTTCCCTTCGAGGTTTTTCTAGGGACAATTTGTCCAAAATATTGTGTTCATTATTTTACATATTTTATTTTTCTATCTCCGTGATTATTTGTGAAGTTGCAGCTGTATTATTTGTCAATATTTGCTCTGAATTAATTTTTGGAGGTCAAATAATCTATATAAGATAGGAGATTAATCATCAATAGCTACAATAGAATTTTCACAGAATTGTCCATAGAAATATGAGATTTGAATGACAATTTTTATATTTGCGTTTACTTTTTAGTAAAGTTGTGCCCCTAACATGTATTTGGATTTGTTTCAGGAGGAGCCGACATGGCTTTGTGATAGCCCTCGCAAGGTGAATTCGATAGCTGTATGAGGCACATTGGGATGGGAACTCCCGTAGAAGATCCAATCCTTCCAAATCCTCCTGCACTATTTTTTATTGTTTGATTCTAGAATATATTTTAATAATACATTCTCATTTTACACTTGATTGTGCGGTCTGTAAAAGAATTTATAATGCATATATTCAAACTAAGATTACCCTATGCAGTGCCTATGGTTATGGCAGAAATCTAACATTAAATGTAGAATCTGAGTTTTTCAATTTTTAGTATTCAATGCAAATATTACAACACTGTCAACTCTAACTTAAACCCAAAAATTAACAAATTTCAAGATTATTATAAAGTTATTATATTATCAACATTGTTGCTAAAACTAAGCAAACACAACAAATTAAAACACAACTATTTATGAACATTTTGGCAGAAACTTCGCTACTTTGCAGCTCTTGTTATTAGATTTGTTTTATTTTTGTGTTATATAGTACTTATAATTTAATTGATATTATATTATATCAATATTGTAAGTTTGTGATATTGTATTATATATCCACATATACATTTTTGTTGTGTAATTGATTATTTTTGTGTTTGTTGTTTTCTTTTTCTTTTGTAGGGGGCACTCCTCATATATATATATATATATATATATATATATATATATATATATATATATATATATATATATATATATATATATATATATATATGCTTTGGTACATGTATAGACTTAATACTTATATTAATACATATTAGTATAGGTGTGTGTATTTTTAGATTTGTTTTGTTTTATGTGTTGTATATGTATGTACTTATAATAATATAATTGATATTGTATTATATATCATTTGATTTATTTTTGTTGTTATATCTAGGTTTATATGTGTGGGGGCATTTTTTGTCTATGCCTGATTAAAATTTTTGTTCTTATTTCACGGGGTTCTCCTTTTTATAGGTTTGGTTTTACCTAATGCAATAGATAGGGGTCTTATCTTTTTGTTGAAGCCAATCAAAATATATATTGCCCACCCCGGCTACTAGTATAGTTGTTGTCTGTCTCTCACTGTACTTCCTTTTGGTATGTATCGCCCCCTTCCCCCAGAACTCTAGATTCCAAAGATCCACCGGATAAGAAACTCCATTCTAAACTGCTGCTGAGTCGTCAGACTCCTCCCCCAATTCTGGTTGTGGATTGCATCAGGGAAATTCTGCTTGAGCTAGGCAGATAGATAGACTCCTTTCACGCTGCTAAGAAAGAGTAGGGAACAAAATTATTAGACCCATATATAGTAGTAGGGTAGCACTCCAGGTACTTCAAGTCCACCCACTACCAACCAACATACATCATCTGGCTGGGTCTTGCCGGTATCAATAACTAGATCGATCCCATGGAAACGGGAACAACAACTCGCTATGGCTCTTGGTCCAAATAATGTCTGCCCCTATTCATCCATATCCATACATGGTTGCGCGCGACAAGATGGGAACACAGTCCTAGACTAAAGTGAATAGATCAGATCGAGAGGTCATTCTGTCCCTTGTCCCCAATGGGAAGAAGATGGGTAATCCGTTTACAACGTTACTCTGATCCGACCCAGCTGGCAAGCAATCCCAATCCGCTTTCGACAAAGGAAGGAGATAGCACTTTGTTTGCTTCTCCACCAAGCATGGGAATCTAGGGATCCCTGTAGGTTGGTGGCCACTCGAGGAAACTCTGATTCAATCCACTGGCTGGGAGGCACCTACCTCATCCCAATCGCAAGGAGAGGTTCACCATGATCTTTCTAGGTAAGGAACAGAGATAGTGCCTGGGCGAGGCATTCATGCGCTCAACCTCTCCGCTGTGAGATTGAGGCCTATCTACAATATGAGAGATCGAGGGCTTCCTCGACTTCCTAAAGTCAATCAAGTTCCCCGACCGGCTGAGTACCCCTAGAGCCCTCTCCCTATCGCCCTATCTATAGATATTACAGAGAGGTGGGGGGTGCCCCCTACTATGGATAGGGTTGATAGTTGCCCTCACTGACCCCCTACTATGGATAGGCTGCCTCCACCTTTGCCTCTAAAGAAGTAGGGTAGGGGTAGGGGGTGGGGGGTCGAGTGATGAGAATTGGATTGTTCTGTCGAGAATTGGCTCCATACGCCCAAATCTTCGTGCCTTCCTATCTCCATACTTTTGCAGCTCTTCATCTTACCAGATTTGCAAAAGACTCATGTGATAGACTCTCATCATTAGAGAAGTTGATCCAGAATCCATATTCCACTTCGTTTCACATCCTATGTAGAGTAGATCGTTCAGCACTTGCGACACGAACCAATTTTTTACCCATCGACCCTAGTATCATAGGCGACTGAATGGCCGTCCCCTAGTTACTAGACCAACCTGCTATGATAATTCCATAAACACCTATGTCCAGATCTGATGATACCATACCATAATCAAAAGGTACAACGGCTCGAGCAACCGAACTGGGTATAGATGTCACCACTGGAGCTAGTCTAGAGAGAGATAAATTGGCACTACTTGGTGGAATAGGTTCTTCTATAGCTAATTTTAAACCATCTGCTAGAGGTTTTAAGAATCTGAATGATCCAACTACATCGGGACCCTTCTGATGTTGCATGAAAGCAATTAATTTACGTTTGGCTGACACTGAGAAGGCTACTCCTGGTGGAAGTGGTATGATCATTCCAGGTATTTCTGCTAGAATAGCAATGTACGTTTCTGATTTCCTAATCACTAAGGGGTGATCATGCATGAAACGATGTCGACCCCAAGAATGGGACCTATTCTTGAGGGGAAAGGTGATTTCTAAAAGTCAACCCGCCCCCCACTGCTATAGATGCAGGTGGGCTATAGCGGGCTTAGCCAAATTATTTCGGCTCTTCGAGGTCAGGCCAACCACTATGGATAGGGCATCGATCCCTCTCCTTCCTCCCACCCACATTAAGAGAGAGGTTGGTGATTTGAGTGCCCCCATAGATCCAAATGTCGGCCCCATGCTTTTGAACCAGCATGGGGAAAGCCTGAACTAAACTATAATTGGGGTGGGTGGGAGGAGGAGAGGTATAAGGCTTAATTGACCCCTACAAGCACTATATATCATGGGTTGGACCTGGTCATTTTTATTACTGGCCGAGGAAGCTACCCCCCTGATGAAAAATGGGGTGGGTGGGAGGGCTGCCGAGAAACCATTATAGCAAGGGAGGTTAAGTCTGAGGCACCATAGGGGGGAGATATAGGGTGGGAGGCTATGCAGGTGGGTGGGAAACAGCCCCTACAAGAATATATATTATTATGGGAGGATGCCTATGCAGGTTGGTGGGAAACAATAGTTGGGTGGGAGGCCGTAGCCCCCCACAATAATCAGGTGTGGGTGGGAGGCCCAGGGGGGCCCTTACTTCCCACCCACCCGAGTGGCCGGTTAAATTATTGGCGAACCCCATAATCTTTACTTCGTTCAGAAGAGGTTCTCACCTTGACCGAAAAGATGCCTCCCACCCCCTCCCTATAGCCTATGCCCCCCACCCATCCCCTGTCACTGGAAAGGTGGGGGGCTTGAGGGTTTCCCGACAAACCCTCGGCATAGGGGTGGGTGCGAGGAGATAGTTGGGGGGTAGATTAATATAAGGTGGGTGGTTAAGTTGTTGCCAAACCCCTGGGAGGTTCCGACAATTCTATATGTAACATGCCAACTACCCCCCACCCACCCGTATAACCCCCCACCCATCCCCACACACGGCGTATAATTGATTGGGTTTACCAAGTTTATCTACCATCAGAGTCAGATTGAGAGCCCCGGTCCTCTTCGGTCTAGGTATAGATATATAAAGGGCCTATAGGGGCAGAGATAGTAGTGTGGATCAACATCCATACCCCTTTCATATTGATATCAAGTAGGAGATTCACCAAGGTTTACCTTAACCCTTTATTCTCAGTCCATTTCCTCCATCGCTACTGGATGCGTACCAGTCCGGGGAGCCAAGTTGTGTTCATTTGTACTCCCGCACTGGATAGGGGTGTTTGGCGATGTGTAGACGTTGTCTGCTAATCGCCCTCGCGATTCCTTCCTTATGCTCAATTCTGATCCGACCCCATCTGCCCCTCCCCCTGCTCCTTCCCCCTCCCTACAACCTATTTATACCACAATAATATCCCCCCCTTTAAGTTTTAGGGTCGGGGCCCCCAACCTGAGCTATAATGGTTTCTTGGGGACCCCCCCACCATACATAGTTGGGGTTAGGTGGGAGGCCCCTAAATGCCCCCCACCCCGGGCTATAATTTTTCTTAGAGATGGGTGGGAGATATAGTTCCAGAAAAAAAATGAGCCCCCCACCCAGCCCGGGCGAATAGTAGGGGCCCCCCACTTGGCCCCTTTGGCAGGGGGATATATAGGGTGGGAGGAATAATATAAAAGGAGGCCTTGGGTTGGTTGGGAGATTCAAGTTTGAGGGGCCTACCTTGAGCTAGTTGGTGTTAGCTACTTCCTTTAGGTCTAGCTCGGGAGCAGAAGCAGAAGCAAGGGAGCCCCGGGACCCACCATTGATTGAAGTATACCCTAACCACTTGCGTGTCTCGTGGTAGCTAGATCCTATGCTCTAACTGTTGGGGTGACTCTTCAAGCTGCACAGGGGGGACCCATGAGAGGATTTACCCTTCAGCCAGTCGATAGGGAATACCCCGTCCCATAGCATTTGTGTTCTCCGTTCGACGACCCCGAGACCTAACAAGTCCGCCACTCGAGCGCACCAAAGACAAAGGTGGTCAGTTGACCCCATAGCAATTTTAGGAGCGTTGTGGCCTATTTACCACCTAGATAAACCCCCATCCAATCAAGATACCTGGCCAGTTTGGTTGAAGTTCCAGTACAAAGTTCTATCCAAATACACCACATACATGGGAGAGAAGCCCGCAGCATACCTTCTTTGCTTAGTCTGTATCCAGGTGACCCGAGGATGGAGGGGCCTCGAACCAGTAGTTGTTTCCCCAGTCTGTATAGCAGTGTTTCATCCCCCTGTTCCAGCCCCACATCTAGTAGTGGAGTGGGGAGCATCAAAAGTGATTTATCTAGTTAAAGAACTAGTTTCCATTCGGAAGCAGGACCCGGGAGCATATCTAGATGTAGGGATAGGGCATAGGTAGGGATAGAGGTAGTAGGAATAGATAAAGGTGGCCTTCATTTTTGCATAGTTTCATATCCAATTCTGGAGCTGAAGGAAGCAATAGCAGGGGCACTCCCATGAGGGGTATGGACAATGGCCGAAGCAGCAGTAATTTTTGGGTAGCGATCCGAGGCCGCAGAGGCATAAGCTATAGTGATGGAGGGGGCAGATATATTGAATCAGGATAGGAACCCAGAAGTTGACCTCATTTACTCAGCAGTGGAAGTGGAGGCAGGAGCAATGGGAAATGGCGGGGGAACAGTAGCACAACCAATAGCTGCGGGGGCAGAGGCTCCTCAAGAAACGGAGCCATATGAAACAGTGACTAAGGCTATGGGAGCGGGGGTCATAGTGGGATAACGGATGGCATCGAGAGTAAAGGCCAAAGCATCAGAGGTGGAGGGAGAAGCATAGATAGTGGTTGGAGATTGAGTCATGGGTCTACCCAACCGAGTTCCAGTTCCCACTACAAAGATAGCGAAGGAATTATATAAAAGAGGGGGTTGACCGACCTTGTTTCTCTAAATTATTCAGTTAACCTAGTGCCAGTTACAGATCGGGACTCAGTATATCGAGATCTAACTATTAGCTAGAGATCAAGTTGACCTAGTTGACCAGTTGACTGAGTTTATTTTATGTGAGCAATTGATCCAGGATGAGTAGTTCCACCATCATGGGCAAGGGGAGCATCAGTAGCATCATATCTAGTCAGAGATGGAGATTCAGCAATATATAGAAAGGGCTTCTTCTATATTTTATTCTGATTCAGTTGATCTAGTCCAGAAGTTGATGGAGCTATTGATGGTTGAACAGTCAAAGATATGCCAAGGGAACACACCTACTTATGCCACGGAGACAATCCACCCACTCTGGGAACCCTTGGAAGAGAGGTATGGGGAACCATGTGGGCGGGCTAGGCAGGGATGGGATGCTGCATTGATGGAGGGATTCATGCTAGGGGAGCGCACTAGCGATGTGATGGCAAGGGAAACACATTGGGATGATCCAAGCTAGGCAAAGGCAAGCTCCTAAACACCACAACCCCCAACCGCACTCCTTGTGATTGTAAGTTACAAGTATTGGATTTCGTAGACTGGAGTTACAGAGAAAGGTTGTAGAAGATAAGGATTTTAGATCTCTGAAGAAAAGCATTACCTAGACAAGCGTTCTAGTGCTACTGTCCTCTAAGGTTACAGACATAGAAATCATTATGACAATGACAATCAGCATCTGAAGAAGTCCCAACATCCTGAAAATACCCTACCTTGGACAAGGGCACTAGTGCCAGTGTCCTCCACATCTTCTGTGATAGAAACGGACAGACAATGATCATAAGTGTTGAGAGAAGTCCTGAATTCCCTGAAGAAAATACCACATTGGACTAGGGCGAGAGTGTCAGTGTCCCTAAATATTTCGTATCATTAACTTCAAAAAATGGTGAGTAACTAATCCTTGCCTACTGTCTTGGTCTGCGATCATTTGTCGTAATTTATCCATTTGCTTCTGATTTTGCATAATTAGGATTTTGACCATATTTGGGCATTGAAGTAATACATTAATTGATATTTTTTGAGTTTCCATGATGTTACGAGTGACACCCAACCTGTAGGTGAATCCTCTTGCAAAAGGTGTGATTCAACTCGGTTGAAATGTCCTTGAATGTTTGTAGTAAAAGGAGGATTTAACCCACACATCCATTGAAATTGAAAACCCCTCCTTTTTACTCCTAAACAAACCCTTTGCTAGATTCTATGGAAATTTTTCTTAGATCCAGCAACTTACTATGAAACCCTTCCTTTTAGATCTCAGCTCTATCCTAATTATGGGCATCTGCAAAGGAAATGCCCTCGCTTCACTAAGGCATCAGCTGCAACTAATGCTTCTTCCAACTCTAGTCCTAAGAATGATAAAGGGAAGGCTCCTTTTGTTGTTGGGGTTGCAGACAAGGAGGGATTTACTCTAGTTAAGCCACGTAATAGGGGAAGAGGTCTTAAGAGAACCCTCAAGGATAGAGAAATTAATGGGGTCTTTAATCAGTTTGATGCTTTAGAGGACTTAGTTCATGAGGAGGGAATTCTAGTGGAGATACCTTTTGGGGTTGGGTCTTTGGGGGTAGCCTTGTCGGAGGAAAAAGAAAATGATACTATAAATTTTCCTCTGGTGGGTGTGCAGGATGGTCAATTGGCTATGGAGTTATCCTCCTGGTTACCGATTGTTTTAGAATCAAATGAGGCTTTGGTTATGAAAGATGTGGGTGCTCTAGCTGATCCAACTCCTTCACAGGTGAAGGAGGCTTTGGATGTAGGTGTTACATTGTAAAATGTCCCCCTAGGACTTTTACCTCCTAAGTTTAGTTCCCAGGTCCTTTAGATTTAATCATGCATGTTCATTTTAACTCCCGATGCAAAATCCCTGGAAACCCATGTCAAATGGGGCTAAGGGGACATTGTTGAACTTGATTTTGCTTGAAAATGGGGCCTAGGGCTTGGGCACTCATGGCCTAGCCCTGCCTTATTTGGTTGGGACCTAAATTTTAAATGTCGGTTATGTGATCGTTAAAAGGTTTCGTTGCCAACATCGTAAGTTTGAATTATGAAATTTGTAGCGAGAATGCATATATAAGCATGTTTAGGGTTTCATTTGCAAACTAGAAGCTGATTATGAACTTTTGGTGAACTTATGATTTTAGAGAATTCAAATCATTCATTGTTGCAGAGCATACTTGTCTTGTTATTGTGTTTGTTATGCGGATTTGGCTTCATCTTCTCATGTGTTGAAGGATTTTCATCTACATGCGAGCTACACCTCTGAGGTTATATCTATTTGTGTTAAATCAATCATTTATCAATTTGTTTTTTCATCTATCTCGTAGGGATACACAATCTTTATGCCATTCTGGGGCTTGACTGAGGCAATCTCCTAAACACCACAACCCCCAACCCCATTCCTTATGATTGCAGCTAACAAGTGTCATATTTTTTGGAGTGGAGTTGCAAGAGGCTGTGACAGAGTGTGGAGATTCTGTATCAGAAGGAAAAAGCAATGCCTGGGCTTAGGCACCTGCCCTGAAGCCCTCCAAATTTGCAGACCTAAAAACCTCTGCGACAGTGGTGAAGAGTAGTGAACATTTTCTAGAAATCCTTGAAGAAGTCGCCACCTTGGGCTTGGGCACCTACTCTTTAGACCCTAACTTTTCCAAATCTTGAATATCAAAACCTAATATGTATCTACTCTGAATATTACATCTCTATGTGCGTGCATTTGTTGGGATTCATCCGTTTATTTATGATTTTACATAATTAGGGTTTTAAGCATAATCAAGCATTAAATTAATACATTAATCAACAATTTCTTAATTTCCCTATCATTACAAGTGACAACCACCCTGTAGGTGAATCCTCTTGCAAAATTTGTGATTCAACTTAGTTAAATGTCCTTGAATGTTAGTGGTGAAATGAGGGTATAATCAAACAATCAATCAATCCCATCTTCCCTCTTTTCTTACTAAACATTTTGGTGAACCTGTGTTGTCTGAGCATTGCATCTTGTTGACTATTATACATTAGACTTGCATTCATACATATTGTTTTACATCATTTTACATCTATAGATCTTGAAAATTTTTGAAAAAAAATTCATTCTAAGGCTCGCATTAGGTCATAATTTGCATTAATTTCATTACATTTCATCAAATCTCTAATTTTTACATCAAATATGATATAAATTACATAAATTCATAATACTACAATCTTTGCATTGCATTTTCGTGTTAAAATTGCCAGGGTTTGATTGAAATTTTGTATTTTTCTCATAACCTAGTGATTTCAAAAACTAGGGTTTGTACCTAAAATCTTGTTTCAAATTTTACTACTCATATTAGGCACTCATTCAAATCTAATTTTGTTTGTAGTGTTGCATTCTTGTGTGTTTTTGCATTCATATCTCAAAAATTTGCACTTACATTTAGCTAATTTCAACAAAAACTAGCATTTTCACTCAATCATCCTTAAAATTACACTTGCATTGAGCATTGTAGGACTTTAAAATCATTTTCAGATCTGAGCTGAGTTTTTTTGCATAAGCCTCCTCTTAATAATAGTGTAGGAAATTGTTCTTCTACCTTATCTTCCTTATAGGATTTATGGGTCTAATAAATTCAATTTCCCATTTGTGAAAAGGTGTTTGTACTAATATAGGAAATGGTGGCATATCATCTAATGTGGTGGGACTTCCTATCCTCTAAGACACATCACCCATCCTCACATATTAACTTGTCATCCTTGAACAATGTGGGCCACCATAATCCTGCCAACATCACTTTATTGTTGTTCGCTCATTGGAGTTATGCCCTTCTAATATCCCCTCACGGGCATATCTTAAGATGTTATCCCATTCATGTTGAAGCACTACTCTCCTTATAATATCACCTCTTCCTATAATATGTAATTCTCCTTCAATTAAGATGTATGATAGTGACCACTACAATAGTTTATTCCTTTCATTTTTGGAGATGATCTCTAGGAATTGGCCTATGGATAGTAACTGTGCTACTTCAGTGAGCTCCTCTAGTACTACATTTACTCTAAATAAATTTAAGCTACTCAATTCATCATCAAACTCCTAAAAGAGTAACACCATCTACAAATTTTACCTGTATCACTAGCGTATTCATCAAGTATTTTAATTGCTTGTGGTTGGTAAAGAAATTTTTTAGTGCATAAACCTTTGTTAGAGCCTTTGTTGTTGCATAATTCATTAAGAAATACTAGAGTTGGAGACTTTGTTATCTAATTTTAAGTGTATCAAATTCCTCCTAGAGTTTTTCTATCCATTGAAATGTTTTATAGTTTTCTGACTATTCAAGAGGTGGTAGATTCAAAATTATTTCTACCTTCAATGGGTCTACCATCAAGCCTTGCCTACATATAATGTGACCATGAAATGTTCCAAATGGTATCACAAATAAACATTTCTTAAGATTGGATGAGATTTAAAAGCTTTTGTATCTTTCTAGTATCATGTGGAGTACTTGTACGTGATCTTTAATCAGTCTGTACTAAATACTACAAGTGCATTTTTCAAGCCAAATGGCATCACCTTGTACATAAAAGACCTCCATTTGGTTACAAATGTTGTTTTAGGTTGATCTTCTTCTTCAAGCCATTGGTGAACGATTAGAGCTCCCTACTAGCTATAAAACTAAGACTTCCTCTGTGAACAAACTACGGAAGGGATCATGGATGCAAGCCTTATTTAAATCCCTAAAGTCAATGCAAATCCTCATCTCGCTTTTTTCTTATATTGCACAACCATAGGGCCAATCCATTAGCATCTCCTATCGACTTGATTATATCAGTTGCCAACATATCATCCAAGTTTGCTTTGACTCTTGTCTTCATCTTAGGGTTTAATATATATGTTCTGTTGTGATGTTCACAACACGCCCCATTATGCTCCTTAGCAAAATGGAGACCCCTGCTGATGTCTTGCTTTTTGCTTCTGCTTGTGTTTTTTCTGCTTCCTGGCGGTCTGGTAAAAATGAAGGTCAGGTGCATCATCATCATGATATATGATAAGGTAGGTCATCATCATGAGGTCTGTTTGTCAAAGTTCATATTTTGTTTCTGTGACCTCATATTTTAAAGGAGCTTGAAATTCCATGCAGGTTTGCCTTTTACTTCACTTGAAAATTCGTCCATATGTGGAAGTTATCCACGGTCAAAGTCTTGGTCAAACCTGATATTCGCAGGAGGATCATCATATTTTTTATATCCTAAGTCATGTTGACAGGATCATCATGATCTTGGTCTATCACCCGCTAAAAATCATGCAGTCGCAATATTCGGACGTCAATTTTAGGTGGTAGTTCCCTTTACCCGTCAAATGGCCTCAGGCGCATCATCAGCATCATGATTTTCTTAGGAGCATCATATTTTATAAACTCGGTTTTGCTGTATAAAGACATCATCATCATATTTGAAACGCACCCCCCCGATAATATCCTGAAGCGCGAATATCATGATGATATCAACTTTAAGTCAAGGTAAGTTCCCCGTCGAAGTGGTCTTTTGTATCGCAAGCATCATCATGATAATTCAACATTACCTGATCTTATATTATCATGCTGATCACCCAGACTTAGAAAAATCCACCTTCGGCATATTTGCGTGCACGTGTTATAATCCTATCGCAAGGTCATCATCATGATATTTGCTGAACTTCGAATTATGATGATGACGACTCCATATCATCTTGATCTTTCACGGGTCATTTGCTGAAATTCGCAAAGTGATGGGGACAACATCATCATAAATCGAAGAGGATCATCATCTTCATATCCTCCTGATCTCCGGTTGCCGAAATATCATGATGATCACCCTATTTATTAAGAAGTGGTCGATATTGCATTTCTCAACAGCATGATCATATTTTGCAATATCACCCTAGCGCAAATATCATGATGACCAACTCATCCTTGTGCTCCGAAAATGAAATATGATGATGACGTCATCATCATATTTTTATCCTATCATATTGTCAAGATCATCATGATCTTGTTTGTACGCCCGATATTTCGCCAAGTCCTCCTGTCGATGAAATACAACCTTTTGCAAGTATCCTGATGATCATCATCATCACATTTTCCCTTCGGCAGGATTTTTCCCAAACATGAGCCGATTGGCGAAATATCATGATGACGTCATGTTCAAGTTTAACGAAGGCTCCGAATATCATGATGACGTCATCCTGATCTGATAAACGAAGAAGTAATATCCTGATGATCATCATCATCACATTTTTTCCTTCAACAGGATATTTTTTCAAGCACGATCCGTTTGCCGAAATATGATGATGACGTCTTATTCCAAGTTCGACAAAAGCCCCAAATTCCTGATGATCATCATCATCCTGATCTTTCGAGAGGGTTACCTTGGCCGCGAAAGGGTCATATTCACTTCATCATCCTGATCATGCTCCTTAGGTGACCCGACATCATAATTATCCCCCTGATCTTAACCGAACATGATGATGACATCATCCTTAGCATTTCAATGAAGCCCGAATATCATGATGACGTCACCATCATCTTCCTTTCCTCGGTAGCATGATTATATTCATATCCTCCTATTCTTCTTCAACATGATGATGATGATGATGTTGTTCTTTTCCCCGATATGCAGAGGCGAAACATCATGATGACATTCATCTAGACCTTCAGGAGGGAATGCATCATATTTCCAGAATATCATGATGATGAAGTATATCGACCAACATGTTTTTTGACGCACCGACAGGGATATACATGCCGATGGGCAGGAAATGAGGCGGTGGACATTTTAAAGTGTTTTTTTTTGGCGCCTCTGGCATTTTTCGGTCAGCGATGGTTGACCCGTGAACTTTGAGCAGTCTGAACGCATTTTTGACGCGTTTTGAGAAGATTTCTGATCTGATTTCCACAATCTTGCGCAGTCACCTGTATTTAAACGCTTATTTTAATTTCCTGCTGTTTTTGTGATAAATGTGAAACTTATTGCTTGTCTTGTCTTGCAGGCTTGCAGTTGAGGAAGCAGCTGGAAAGTCAACACAGTGATCTCATAGAGGCAGAAGATCTGATCTCAAGAGCAAGAAGATAAGGATGAAATGCGAAAGTCAAAGCCATTCAAGTAAAGAAGAAGGTCGCAGCTGAGAGTATTATCACAAAAGACAAACAGAAGTTATTACCCAGCTGCCGGAACTTCTCAGAAGGGGCAATATTTCGCCCAGATTTGACCACTGCTCTGAGATATTTTTGAGAACTGGTTCACCTACATTTATTGCTGTAACTAGGGGTTTGAACCAGGGGTTCAGTTAGGTTTTTTTGCTATAGTGAGGACAATCAGAATGTCTTTATATTGTGCCTCTCTACACTGTAATACTTTACAACAGGGATTTTTAGGGCCTACAACAGAGATTCTAGGAAAACACAGCATGTTAGCTTAGCATAGTTTAGAGTAGAAGAAGGAGGTCGCCTGTTTGTCTGCAGTAAGGTGCGCGTGGAACGTCTGGCTGCCTTACTGTATCTGTAAAGCTTGTAAGTTCTCTGTAGTATGATCAATGAAACTAAGAGTCATTCTTACATTGTAAATCATGTATGGCTATTCGTTTCTAATACAATAGAATCTGGAGTTCTGCATCTATCTTCTGAGTGTTCTCCTGCTCTTCTTTGTGTTTTGAAATATCTTCTTTGAGAGCTTGCAATTTTAAATGTATGTTTGTGAAAATGCTCAGAACTTACATTTAGGGTTTTTACTGTGGATTTGATCAGATTACTGTGGTATTTACATAGTGCATAACAGAAACACTTAGATCCTTCGGTAGATTAAGTGAGGTATAGAGTAGATCTTTCTAACTTTTCCCAACCCATCTGAAATATCTAGCTGAAAACGTAGAAATCCAGAGGAAATTGTCTCAAATTTGAAGAAGCATGCATAACAGAGCTATAAGTAGACAGTTTTCATAAACAGATAAAGAAGAAAGCTGCAAAAAATCCAAGAAAACCCTCTGAAACTTGCAGCCCGGTATCATTTGTATGCAAATGAACAGAATACTTGTTGAAATCTATGACCTCTTTGCATATTCTTAGTCCAGCAAACCACAAAACAAACCTAAACTACGTAAGGCCCCTTGAACATTACAGCTTCACATTGACCAACTGAACTTGACCAACCGAACCATTGTAGACTTGGGATTAGTTGAATCACCAGATGATTCCTTCTTGTCTTTCAAGTATAGTTTCAGTTCATTTTATGTGAATTTTAACTTATTGTTATGATTGCATCAAAACAGTCATCAACATGTTCTTTTCCTCTTTGGTTTTGTACCTTCTTTTAATTGAATTTTCATCATTCTAGATCCCTTCTTAATGCCTCTATGATTAGTAAATGCGTGGGGAAATATTTCTTCATATTTCTATCAATATTTCCAAAATTTGCATGACTTGTCTCTCTTCAATTGCTACCTTGAGTATTTTCACATACTGAAGGAAAAACAAGATTGCATTCACAGAGGCTTGAAGGATAGCAAAGGTACTTAAGGTTAAACTTTCTCTTGATGCCAAGGTTGATGATTCTATTTATTATGAGGATGTTTGATGTGGAAGATTTAGTTGAAATCTCTCCTGTTGCTAAGTTCGATAAATGTAATAAGTGCAAATGTGATCATGGGGATTCAATAGGCCCTGTGTAATTTTCCCTACCACCTTGTTGTTTTCAATATTGGATGATGCTCTTGTGATTTCTATGATGGTAGGGTCATCATCCAATGGTGGAAAATCCACCAGTAGTGTGATATGTTGTCCAAGGAATCTCTTGAGGTGAGACACGTGGGCAAAATTATGAATCCTACTGTATTCCGGTAATTCCAGTTCTCAGATGCAACTTCACCAACTCTCCTCAAGATCTTGTAAGGGAAATCAAAGCGTTGTTTGAGATTTTAAATTCCACTAATTTTGATGGGGGTTTTCCTATAAGGTTTACAATCTTAGAGGAAGGTCATATCTCCAACTTTAAATGACCTCTGTATGCGGTTTTGATTTATATATATTTTTTGTTGATTCTGAGATTGTTGGAGGTGTTCTTTGAGTGATCTCAATATGTCATAATTATACTTCACTAAGTCACTATCTATTGACACTGGGATATCTATGAATATTGAATAAGTAAAGGTTAATGCATCATAACCATAAAATACAATGGATAGAGACATAGAGATGGACATGTGGTGGGTAGTGTTGTATCATAGTTTCTCAAGTAGCCTTCAACCTAATTATTCACTATTTCTACTTGTCCATCTTTTTGTGGATGTTAGCTTGTGGAAAGAATGAGTTTTATCTGGGCCAAATAAAATAATTCTTACAAAAAGGATCTAAACAATCTACTATCTTTATCACTAATGATATTTTTATGTAATCCATTGGCCTAAACACTTCTCTGAATAAGAAATCTACCACCTAATGTGCTTTGAAATATGAAGGAATGAAAAAGAAGTGTGCATACATAGTTAGCCCCTCCATAAAGTGATTGAGAACATCCTTCTTTAGGCCCTTCCATGAAAACCTTTCCCTAATTTTCCTATAGGTCTTGTATAATCTTATGTGATTTTCTAACGATGCATCATGAAAAACCCTTAAAATCTTCTCCTTCATTCAGGATTCAAGAACTAGGAAGATTCTATTTGTATAGAGAATGAGATCATATGCTACTACAAATAAATCTTGTCTCACATCCCCATCTAAGAGATCAGTAGAAAATGTATTTTTAACTTATTCTGCCATAATAGAGATCTTCCAATTAGTAGAACTAGTAGTAGAAATAGAGTAGGCTTCCTAGAAAGAGCATGAGCAAAGTTATGTTCTTTTTTTCCTTTCATGTACAATGTGGTTTAGGAAAGGGCCATGCTATGGGGTCTCAGGACAACTTTGAAATAGAATTGGAAGCATCTCAGAGTGGAGAGAGATTATGAGATCATTATTAATTATACGAAGAAGCAAAGTTACATCTCATGTATGTTGTATACTCTTCTTTTAGAGGCTAAGGAACTAGTGAAAAGATTTTAAGATATCTCTTTTGATCATATTAGAAGAGAAGAAAGGGGAACTCAATAGTAGATTTGGTAGCCAATCAAGGAGTAAATTAGAGGATAACCCATGGTAAGACCCATAAGACCTAGAAGGAAAAGTTTCCAAATAAGACCCTTGGACTTGTTAAGGAGTAAAAAGTGTCCACATGTCTTTTTACCTCCTTGTTTGGCTCCTAGGTCCCTTAATTGCATTATATCTTCAAAACATTTCTCCTGATGCAGAATTGCCTGACACCAAGATGGAATTTGAATGTGGGCCACTTGATTTAGCTTATCCTAGACATAAATAGGACTAAAGGACCTGGGTGGTACTGCCCAAGTCCCTCCCTTTAGGTTGGATCAAATTCAAATTTACTGGTGTGAGCCTTGGGTGTAATTTAATAAAAACCACCTGAAATAACATAAAATAAAATATTAAAATTATATATATATATATATATATTCTATACATTTAATTCTCCTCAATTTTTTTCCAGCTTCTTATGTTAAATTGAAGACCAAATTCCTTGTATTAAACTCAATAAACTAACATTGGGGGTGATTTTGTTGAAAAATTATTGCTCAAACCAAGCGCTGATGTTAGAGTTACGCCTAGTATGTAATATAAGGAACCCTAAAGTCAATAATATCATACAGACAAACACTCATTTTCATTTTTTATTTATGCCTGCAAAAATATCATACATGACGTCCCTCCATTGATGTATTAAATACTGCTCCTTCAATGCGCTGCTCTTTATTTTCTTGACTTTTGTATTCATTTTTTTATCCCTTTTTTTTTGCACTCTTATTATTTTTTATTGCTTCTTGTAGAGTAACGATCTTCTTGATATTTTTGTCCAAGAAAGATAAGGGGCTGAGCACCACCAAGGGTTTTCAATGTTTAGTTAGACTTCCCTTTTGCTCAAAAGGAATGGGGAAGGTCTACATGCAAGCTTCTATTAGGTATTTTAGGTTTGAGTACTTACTTTTTTAAAACTCAACATTTTGGTTCACTAAGACTAGGATTAGTATAAAGCTAAGAGCTTGGCTTGAATTTAAACTTATTGGTAAATTTCAAGAGGAATGATTGGCGATAAAGATGATCATAAAGAATCTTAAAGGGTCAACCTATATCTAAGCAACCTTAGACTCCTTAGATAAAAATCAAAAAGAGCATGTCACTCACTAATGCATGGTGGAACAAAATGAAGAATGCAAATTTTGTTTTTTCTTTATTCAAATTTTGTACTTTTTTATAGATTTTTTGGATTTTGACATTTTATGATTTTATGGAGTTTCTAGATACTTAAGTCTTCACCTTCCATTGTGCATAAGAGGTAAGCATCATTTTTTACATCTTCCTTAACTGCGTGTGGACTTATATAATTTGGTCTAAACTTCACTTGGAAGTATTTGCAAGGACACACAAAGACTCGGTATAAAAATGTCTTTGAACTCAGTGAGAAGTTTTGTGCACTCATATATTTCATTGTTTGATAATTTGCCCCTAGCCTTGTCATTTTTTGTTCTTGTAAAGTTTCATCAGTTTTGAAATTTTGTGGGGCAATTTGAATTGATGATGACATTTAATCATCTTCTATTCACATTTTCCATATGTGGGGTTGGTCATATTGCCACACGATTCTCTTTACCTACATGTGGACTTTACTATTCCATGGATTTCATATTTCACCAACCATATGTATGCCTTGGCTATGGCGACCACCAAGGGTTGCACATCGGCACCCCACCTAGTAGGCACCAAGTTGAAGTAAACAAAGTGAGGCAAAGTTGTGGAAATTTGGATGCTTAATAATCGTATACCAATGCATCAAGAGATTTGTCCATGTCACCAATATTATATTTTTTATCTTTATTTCCATTTCTTAACACAAACTAACTTCATGTTGTCATAAATATATACCTTTCAAACAAGAGCAAGCATGCCTTTATGATATAATTCCAATAATTTTTTATTTTAATGTGTAGGAACAAAAAAAAAACAAGAAAAAAACTCATTGGAGGCTCATTTGGCAGAAGCAAAGGAAATTGGGGATCACATTCCAAATAAAATTTAAGTTGTTACAAAACATGTTTTCAATTGATTATAAACAAATATGTAAAATAAGCATTTCATATGCATTTCAAAACTATATTTCAAAATTTTAAATTAAATAGCACTTTGGGACATTTGTTTCTTACAATTATTAAAATAATATAACAAATAAAAGTAATACTATAAAAATAATATTCTATACACCAAAAAAAATAAAACATTAATGCACGTATTTTAAATATTACTTTATAAAATAAAAATAATGTATCTTCTATGCACAAATTGAATTATACTATGTAACATTGTAATTGCATATAATATTCTATTGGCCTAACCCTTGCACCTTCAATTGGTTGAGTCAAACAATTTTCTTATGACAATTATCCATTCAAAGGTGCCCTTAAAATACTATGACATATCTTAGTATAAGTAAAATTATATATAAACTGAATATAAAATTTGACAGTTTGTCCAAAATCTCTCCTTTCATGTGATACATCTTTTTAAAATGTTGATTGTAATTTACAGAAAAAATGCCTTAATAGAACCATACGACCATCAAATTTAAGCCTTGGGCCTAACAATTGCACCTCCTTTGGTTGCAAGTGCTAGTAATACTATTATTGATATATGGTTAGGACTAAGAAGTAGGATTTCATGTACTCTGTCATTTCTTTTTTAAGGGATTACTCCAACTGTGGTGAGTTTCTATTTTAATATTGGAAAAAATCTAATTTGAGAGTTCTTCTGGATTTAACTATGTATGTTTTTGTTTCAACGTTTTGAATCATACTCAATGATCCGTCATCAGGAAGAGGAGAGTTGAAGATTAGATGGTAGAATTGAGCTTTATAAAGTAGTTAAAGTAAGAAATGAATGAAAAATGAAGGGCATGAGGTGAGGAGAGAAAAATAAAAATAAAACAAAAAACAAGAGAGGAGAAAGATACGAGAAAATTAGTGATAAAAACAGGGCATTGGAGCAACCATACAAACCAAGAAAAGCTAAAATTTTAAAATTACTAATACTAATACAAGTACAAATATATAAATACATACAGAAGCACATGTAAATGCATATAAGAAAATATTTAATTTAAACCTATAAATACATATATCCGCACACCCCAAGTATAATATACTATATTAAAAAGACAAATAAATGGAAAAAATACAAACAACTAAATAAAACAAACCTTTAGTAGGCATGAGTTTTCCACAATCCATGAATTAAGTATAGAAAGTGCTTCTGGATTAAACTGTGTATGCTTTTGCAAAACAAACCTTTGTAAAATAATTAAAGTCAAGACCTAAATATATATAAAATAATAAGGGATGAGGAAAAAAGGCGCAAACACATTTATATACATGAACAACCAAATGTATAAAATTTGCAAACAAGTGAAAGAAGCAAACAAGAAAACAAAAAGATAAGACCCCTATCTACTGCATTAGGCAAAACCAAACCTATAAAAAGGAGAACGCCACGACTAAGAATGAAAATTTTAATCCGGCATCAACAAAAAATGCCCACACACATATTAACCTAGACATAACAACAAAAATAAATCAGATGATATATAATACAAATAGAAAAATAAACAAATACACAACAAAAATGTATGTAGATATATGATACAATATTAATTATATTATATGTATAAATATATTGTATAGAAAACCAAAACAAATAAAAATATACAAGTGTAGGTATATATATATAAATTTATGTATGAAGTGTATACAAATACCTATACCTATATATAAATGTAAGTAACGGTGTGTATATATATATGTGTGGAGGTTAGGGTTAGGTTTTGTGCGTGATGAGCGAGGGAAGAACAGGAAGGAGGTGAGGGTGGCAAAGGGAAGGTTAGGGTTAGGTTTTGATGGCAGAGGGAAAAGCTATCGTTGCAAGCTTGACGTTATACCTATTGCAGGGCCAAACATTTTTACAAGCAGCGGAGTGCGGTGGATATGTCAGTGTTTCGAAAGTGTTACGCCATCATCTGCAACAAACAGAATGGCCGCGAATGTCGTAGCAGAAATGGAGGCTGCAGATCGATGGCGTTACGCTTTTGAAACAGGACATATCCACGGCCCCACGCTGCTCCTATACCTTCGTTGCCCTTTAATGAGAGCAATGCCTTCAACAAATGACCTTCACGCTAGTGCGGTGGAATATGTCTCAATCTCAAATTGATGCGTCCAACACTTCAATCTTGTTAAATCAGGTTTTGTTTTGTCAGAAAATTTGCTTAAATTTCTATATTTTAAGACTAGCTGAAAATGTGGTCACTTGCACTAAATTTTCTGACCCTCCATGGAAGGTATGTTGGAGAGGTGGGTTCTTTGCCTTTTTTCGTTTTTGTATATGCATCACACACCCACATTACAACAATGTTCCTATCTAGTATGTTTTACTGTGACTGAATCAGATTTTCAGTTGTTAATATTGATAGCCAACTTGGATGAACCTCTGGAGATCGCTGTGTTGTATGATTGGGTTATGTTGTTGGTCTCTATCACAGGTGATATTTGGATCATGAAAGGTGAAGGTATTCAATTTAGACTCCAATGCATGCAACATGTATTAACACAGTGCTTGTTTCGTATGTAGTCTAGGACTGCAGGAATTTTGGTGGACTTCTTAGAGCCATTTTCTGTATATGACAATGTCAGATGGGTGTTATTATCACCCACATTTTATAAATAGCCAATTACGTAATTGTAACTGTTAAAGTTTTAATCATCTAGCACATTCCTACAAAGGTTCAAAAATTTATCCTGGCAAATATTGGTATCATATCAAACATTGTAGTTCTGTCTACTGTTTGCTTTGCAGCTGTGTTTGTGTTTTCTTTTGTTTGTTTTCTGAGACAATGGTTGACACAGTTAGTGGGTTTGTGTTTGAGCCCTAAGTTGGTTGGATCCCTTGCTGGAGAATTTAGCCCCAACCTTTGGACTTGGGTGTCATTATAAGCACGCGTTAGCATTTGAGCCCTAAGCCTACATGTTTTGGTAATCTTTGTCCCAAATCAATAGTCCAATCAGTAAACATTATGTATAAACTTCCTCTAGATTTAAAATTTTAGTAAAAGTTCTTAGCCAATTTGTTGCAAGTTTGCATGGATTCATTCGAATTTTTTAATCATTGTTATCTTATCTATGTAATATATGTTTTGATGATTTTCCAACTAATGAAAAATATGTCTAATATGGGATTTTATATAATCCTCTTTGGATTTAATCCAATTGTAAATTGTACTCAATATTTAGGAACCAGTTACCTTTACAATTGCTTACAATTGTTTCCTTTTGACATTGCTGGTGATTCATCTCACTTGAGTTGCCTTTGTTGACTAGCATAACATTTTTTTGTGTGTGTATTTTGATATAGAAATTTTTGTGGGTATGATAGGTTAGGTTGGAACAAAAGAATGTATGGTGCTAAGCATTTTATCTATTTGCAAGAACTAAAGTGTCTTATCTGAAAATATTCAACATTGTGGTTTGTGCATTTGGATGGATAATCTAGATACTATCTTAGACTTATGTAAATATAGGTCTAAAATGGTAGAAAGGAGAGAAAAAGTCTCCTCGTGAGATTTTGAAGCAATAAAATGTAAAAACTAAGTTCTATGACAACATCAAGACAATGGTTGCTTCATTTCACTTCACTTCACAGGCTCTTTCATTCCTCATCTATCCAAATTGCCAAGGCTGACATATTTCTTTAGTTTTGGTGAAGTAAGATTTCTTTATGCTTTTGGATTGGATTTTGAAGAGTTAGTATCTATCACTACTTTATTAGATCAACTTGGTGACACGAGGTACACATGTTGACCTTTTGATCTTGTGCATGTTGTAGCATAGAAAATACCCTATAATTTATAAGTGTATCTTTTTATTGAACCTTTTCTTGTTTGTAATTTGTAAGATTTTCATTTGGTGAATAAAATGAAAGCCAATGATACCATTCATTATTTCTCATATTTTTAGACTTCAAATCATAAATTATTAGTAGAAACCCAAATTCATGGAAATGCAATCAAGACTTCAATGAAACCATAGCCAACCCCCACTCAATCACACCCTCCTAGGCCTCTAGAAACCATTTCCCCAAATGACACAAACACTTGACACCATTAAAACAAAATGGTCACACATCACATTCACTTTCCAATGCACATCATAAACCAAGATCTCACAAATGCAACATATGGTCTGATGCACTAATAATGGGTCTTAAAGAATGCAACATTAATTCCAATCATGGTCAATCATCCAACAAACATAAAGTGAATCTATCTCAACAATGCAGAACAATATTATTCTAACTACTAGTAGCTAATATGATCAAATGATATAAGTGTCCATGAGTATCAATATTTTAACTAATAATTCTCAAGACTTATTTTAATTTCATTTAATTAAAATAATTGTGAACAACATGCAAATGAATACAAATTAAACACAACAATTATTTACACTATTTACACTTATGTAGATTTCATTTATAATCTAAACAATTTTATAAATACTATTAAATATAACTATATAAGCAAGGCTAAAAGCCTATAATATTAGAATGCTATAAATATCTTACACTAGTTAGAATCACAAGATACAAAACCCGAAGCTACAATGAAAGAACCTTGTTCTAAGTTTAGCTTGAGAGGAAAGAAATATAGAAAAACAAAACATTCCTATAGATCTAATATCTTCATCAAATCTACCACACTTTTAACCACATGAATATGATAGGATCAGCACAAAATGAATTTGTTGAGAAGGTTTTAGAAGCTACCAACAATGCAAAATGTGAAAGCATAGACAGGGCACATAGACTGATTGGTAGAATGCCTCAAAGAGAGTCATGTGATGAAAAGCAATGATCATAGGATATGCACAAAATGAATTTGTTGAAAAATCTCAAAAGAACCTAGTTTGAAAATATAGAGTTATTGGTTGCGCAACTAATTGTTTTAATAGAGATGAAATGGGTGAGAGGTAGACAGTCACAAAATATTCATATCTCAAAAATGACAAACTGGGTATGACTAATTTTCGGATATGATTTAGATATTCAGGTCATGCACCATATATAAAACAATTAGAAAAACTCAGTTCTTAAAATAAAGTTATGGCTAACGCAACAGATTGCTAAAACAGAGACAAAATGGGTGAGAGGTAGACAGTCACAAAATATTAATATCTCAAAAATGAGAAACTGGGTATCACTAATTTTTTGATACGATTTAGGTATTCAAGTTGTACACCATATTTAAAACAATTAGAGAAACCCAGTTTGTAAAAATAAAGTCATGGCTAACACAGTAGACTACTAAAACAGAGACGAAATGGGTGAGAGGTAGACAGTCAAAAAATGTTCATATCTCAAAAATGAAAAACTGGGTATGGCTGATCTTCGGATATGATTTAGATATCCAGGTCATACACCATATAGCAAAAAATTAACGAAACCCAGTTTGCAAAAATAAGGTTAGGGCTAACGCAATAGACCGGGTTCAGAAAATGTAGAAGAAAATTCACAGAATATTTCACTAAATCTAATGCAACAATAAATCAGTTTCATATCTCAGTCCATACTTGGAATATTGCTTCAATCACATCTTCACAAATTTCCTAGCTCGCATCCATTTTTCCCCAAGTCTGTTCTTCTGGAAACTATGGTTTATGGTGCCAAAAGAAAAATGAAAACTTCCTGAGAGAGAGAGAGATCCCCAAAACATAAAACATATCCTCCATTTGAAATGCACGCTCCTCCTCAAATTATGTCTTGAGATTTCAAAAATAAAGTTGAGCATGCATAACCACCCCCATAATTTCTTCTAGAAGATTCTCTTTTTTTTACTTTCTTACAATTTTCTATTTTTAACCAAACAATAATATTATTGTTTGTTGTAATGGGACCTTATGTCATCTCCGTTCAACAGTTTCCATTGGGATTAAGGCACGCTCAGACCTGTCAATTCAAGTGGAGTTGATGCCTCATACCTACAACCTACAGCAACCAAAAAATGGTCGAACATATAGATGTATATATAATCATACAATCAAACACACTGTGAAAGGAAATCGCAGCATAGCAGGGTACTCATGCATGAGTAATGCGACACTGTTCCTCTCACAAACACACGTCAAACAAGTAACCACATCATGCATAATAATTAGTATCTGATTGACTAGATAAGAAACATCATCAGATAATCATGTGATGCACATAATAAGATTGATCAACATAATCAATTAAGTCCATAAAGTTGTCCTAACATATTCATAACTTAAGTAAATATCAGTGTTGCAACAAAGATTATCAATAAAACATACTAACTGTCATATGAAACAACATGAAGATAATCAGGAATGTCACCAACATGAATGTAGTATCTACCAACATCATATAACATACAACATCAACTGTCTGACATACCCTAAATATTCCTATTATTTTACCTTCACTTTCATGCTCCTTAGCCAGACCACCTGCACATCCAAGGTGAGAATGGAGGGGCACTACACCCACCTTAAAGTGATCGCTCCTGCTTTCCGGTAGTAATCACATTTAAGGTAAGGTTGAAAACACATGAGGGAACAAGAGCTTTCGCAAAGCCCATGCCCCAAAGTGAGACATGCTTACAATTGCCGAATTATTCCCAACAATCACAATAGAAACACATCAATATCATTTGTTAAGAACCATTAATCAACAATATGCATGTATATGAATGATCACGGAGATCAAAACAAACTTTGGTTAGAGAATCTAAGCTAAAATAACAACCAAATCAATATAGAAATAAGGCAACATGTCTTTCAAACAAACTAAGGCTATACTTACGAATTCAGAACCGAGTATAGCCGTGAGGTTATACTTCAGTTATCTCATAACCGAGTGTAACTACAAGGTGAGACAAAAGCATTCCAAATTGCATAGCAACATATTTAGAGTATTGCAAAGGTTTGTTACAACAATTTCACAACACAATACATGATCACATCATGACACAAAGTGATTCTACTAGTCAAACGTCAATAAAAAATTATCCCTCTCTTCATATATGGACTAGGTCCATTTTCTTGTTTTCTTGTTTTAGGGATGCACGATCCTTATCAGAAGTGTATATTTGTTGTCATCATCCATTGACTAATAGAGCCACAAATACAACAGAAGAATGAAATCATGAAAAATGAGAGAGGAGACAAAAGTGACATAGGACCACAGAAGAATGAAATCTAGGTTAATAATGAACTCAAAAACACACTTATATATGCTCTCCCCCTTACAATTGACAATTCAAACCAAAAGAGGCAACAAGGAGAAACCTCTAGAGAGGTGTACGACCGACATACATTTGAATTTGATCCAACCTAAAGGGAGGGACCTGGGCAGTACCACCTTGGTCCTTTAGCCCTGTTTATGTCTAGGATAAGCAAAATCAAGTGGTCCACATTCAAATTCCATCTTGATGTCGGGCAATTCTGCATCGGCAGAAATGTTTTGAATATATAATGCAATTAAGGGACCTAGGAGCCAAACAAGGAGGTAAAAAGACATGTGGGCACTTTTTACTCCCAAACAAGTCCAAGGGTCTTATTTGGAAACTTTTCATTCTAGGTCTTATGGGTCTTACCATGGGTTATCCTCTAATTTACTCCTTGATTGGCTACCAAATCTACTAATAAGTTCCCCTTTCTTTTCTTCTAATATGATCAAAAGAGATATCTTAAAAAAATTTCACTAGTTCCTTAGCCTCTAAAAGAAGAGTATCCAACATACATGAGATGTAACTTTGCTTCTTCATATAATTAATAATGATGTCATAATCTCCCTCCACTCTAAGATGCTTCCAATTCTATTTCATAGTTGTCCTGAGGCCCCACAGCATGGCCCTTTCCTAAACCACATTGTACATGAAAGGAAAAAAGAATATAACTTTGCTCATGCTCTTTCTAGGAAGCCTACTCTATTTCTACTTCTACTAGTTCTACTGATTAGAAGATCTCTATTATGGCAGAATAAGTTAAAAATGCATTTTCTACTAATCTCTTAGATGGGGATGTGAGACAAGATTGATTTGTAGTAGCATATGGTCTCATTCTCTATAAAAATAGAATCTTCCTAGTTCTTGAATCCTGAATGAAGGAGAAGATTTTAAGGGGTTTTCATGATGCATCGTTAGAAAAACACATAAGATTATACAAGATCTATAGGAAAATTAGGGAAAGGTTTTCATGGAAGGGCCTAAAGAAGGATGTTCTCAATCACTTTATGGAGGGGCTAACTATGTATGCACAATTCTTTTTCATTCCTTCATATTTCAAAGCACATTGGGTGGTAGATTTCTTATTCAGAGATGTTTAGGCCAATGGATTACATAAAAATATCGTTAGTGATAAAGATAGTAGATTTTTTAGATCCTTTTTGTAAGAATTATTTTATTTGGCTGGGATAAAACTCACTCTTTCCACAAGCTATCATCGACAAATAGATGGACAAGTAAAAATAGTGAATAATTAGGTTGAAGGCTACTTGAGAAACTATGATACAACACTACCCACCACATGTCCATCAGTATATCTCCATCCATTGTATTTTATGGTTATGATGCATTAACCTTCACTAATTCAATATTCATAGGTATCCCGGTGTCAATAGATAGTGACTTAGTGAAGTATAATTATGACATATTGAGATCACTCAAAGAACACCTCCAACAAGTTCAGAATCAACAAAAAAATATATGCAAATCAAAACTACATAGATAGGTCATTTAAAGTGGGAGATATGACCTTCCTCTAAGATTGCAAACCTTCTATGCAAACCCCCATCAAAATTAGTGGAATTGAAAATCTTAAACAACGCTTCGATTTCCCTTACAAGATCTTGAGAAGAGCTGGTGAAGTTGCATCTGAGTTGAATTACTAGAATATAGTAGGATTCATAATTTTGTCCATGTGTCTCACCTCACGAGATCCCTTGGACAACATATCACACTATTGGTGGATTTTCCACCATTGGATGATGACCCTACCATCATAGAAATCACAAGAGCATCATCCAGTATTGAAAAGAGAGTAAACAATAAGGTGGTGGGGAAAATCACACAGGCCCTATTGAATCCCCATGATCACATTTGCACTTATTACATTTATCGAACTTAGCAAGGGAGAGGGATTTCAAGTAAATCTTCCACAACAAACATCCTCATAATAAATAGAATCATCAACCTTGGCATAAAGAGAAAGTTTGACCTGAAGTACCTTTGCTATCATTCAAGCCTCTGTGCATGCAACTTGTTGTTCCTTCAGTATGTGAAAATACTCGAGGTAGCAATTGAAGAAAGACAAGTCATGCAAATTTTTGAAATATTGATAGAAATATGAAGAAATATTTCCCCACACATTTACTAATCTAGGATGATGAAAATTCAATTAAAAGAAGGTACAAAACCAAAGAGGAAAAGATCATATGTATTAAACCCTAACATGAAGACAAGAGTCAAAGCAAAGTTGGATGATATGTTGCAACTAATATAATCAAGTACATAGAAGATGCTAAATGGATTGGCCCTATGGTTGTGCAACATAAGAAAAAAGTGAGATGAGGATTTGCATTGACTTTAGGGAACTAAATAAGGCTTGTATCCATGATTCCATAGATTTCTTAGTCTTATGGATGTCATTAAAAGCTTTCATTTTATTTCATTTCAATTGAAGGGCTCCTTCACCTTTCCATACACATGTCCCCATGTTCTCTCCATTAGTTTCTCTATAACCATTGCTTTATTTTCTCTTATATTGTCCTTAGTAATATTTGGGCATTATACTCATGGGATCAACCCTGCAATTATAGACTTGGCCCTTTCATATTCAAATTTTGGCCAACTTCTACCTATTCAATTACACAATATTCAATTTGCTAATGTATGAATCCCAACATTTCAAAAAAAAACAAAATATGAATCACCTAAGAAGGTTCGAAATTTAAAATGCACATTGGGTTATGACTTGCACGTGTGACACCATTCAAAAATTGATTTATATTCACTCCTTTGAGCCACCAAGTCTAGGGCCTAAGTGTGAGAATATTCACTATTTTTGTATCCTCATGCTTGGAGACATGTCAATAAATAAAAGTTGATTACATATAAATTCCCATTGTTTATAGCATAGACTGGAATTAGTTTTCAATTTAAAATATCATTAACACTTGTAAGGAGTGGGTTCATGTGCAAGTTGAAACACACACTGTGTATTTCAACCTGCAATTTTCTTCATCAACATTCTACTATGTAAAGTATTTGTTCTTTTAATATACAAATCCTAACATTTAAGAGAGAAAAATATGAATAACAACAATGATAAGAGTGAAAGCAAGAAGATGAGTATAGATTTCGTGGAAGTGTTCCGCATATGGAAAATTTTGGTTGGAACAAGAGCTCGAGCCTAAACGGGTGCCCATTTAGAAACGGGCACCCGTTATGAAATGGATGCTAGTAAATGCAATGGGTACGTACCCATTTGAAAACAGGTACTCATTTTTGAAAAGTATATATATATTTTTAAAAATAGGCATGTGGCTTCATTTTAACAGCCATAGGCCATGAAACAGTAGGAGAGGAGATACCAAGAATGGGTACCCACATCACCTAACCCCACCGCCTACCTCCAAAACCTCCTCACCTCCTCCAGATCGGCTATCAGCTGTCCCAAGTTGGTTGCCCATAATTTTCTATTGTTTTTCATTGTTTTTTGTTTTGTTTTTGTTGCTTTTTACTATTTTTCACAATCTCAAATTATAAATGTTAAACCCTAAACTAAAAACACTAAACCCTAATTCATAAACTGTAAACCCTAATTCATAAACACTAAACCCTATTTCATAAACTACCTAGGTCTTATAGAACTTCTAGGGTTTCTTTTATATAATCTTAACAATAAATCTTTAGCAATGATATTTCAAAATCATTTGAAATTTCTATATAGACCTCAAGAACTACTTATACACTATAGCCATGTTCTTAGTCTTCATGGATTTCAATGTTCATGATGAGTCACATAGTCCTAAAACCATTTGTAAAACTCTTTTCATGAGGGCTTAGAACATACAAACACCTTCTATATATTAAATTTGATGGACACTTGTATAAGAATATAAAATTTAGACAATTATCATAGGTTAGTCCTATGGGTTAAAGAGTCAGGGAGCTATGAGAATGCCCACATTCATATGACATAAGGTATATTAGAAACTTATCAAGTTTTAAGGATTGTCATACCTACCACTAAGAATGTCAAAGTTACCCTAGGAAAACAACTAACTCATATCACTTCATAACATTTTATCAAGTTTAAGGATTGTCATAACAACCACTAAGAATGTCAAATTTACCCTAGGAAAACAACTAACTCATGTCACTTGATAACCTAGAGGGTTGTTATCTAAGGTCAATTAGGATCACTTAACAAATGTCAAGACCCAAATCATCTAATAGGATTGTCATTAGGATGGGCAACAAAGAAGATAGTCATAACATGATAAGGTAGTTACCAAGGTCCTAACAAAGTTCATTGCACCATAATCTAAATCTTAACACTGCCTCAACATTTATATGACCTAGAAGGACTGTCACATCTAGCAAATCTAATCTCTTGTCCTTGCTATGGACTATTATGCATGATCATCCAAAGTGGTTGTCACTAGAAGAACAGGACCATAGGACTACCACAATAAGGATATAGTTGTGTTGCTCACAACAAGAGAGGACAATCATCCAAAACTAAGAAGAGAAGAAAATTAACAATTAAGAGACTATCATTAACGGTTGTCATGAGCATGTTAATGGACAATTAGTTTTCATATTAGTCATAACACTATCCTATTATTTACACAAAAGAAGATATAGCAATGAGAGGATAGTCATTGGAAAACCTATCTCAGTCCTAGAGTCAAGCACAGTCCCATCACACCACTAGATCTACCCCTTCCAAAGGACAAGCATTTCAACCATACAATCGAAAGAAAATGATATGTATCCTACAAACACAATCATTTGGTCATGTTGTAATCCTCTCTCCAAACTATGCAGGATCAGAATGGTGTTTGGATGAGCTCCACTTGGTGTCTGGTAGGTGAAATCAGCAGGTGAGACTACTCCTTAGACAGTGCAAGACGACTGAACGGATCTCACCCATTCATTTTATTCCTTGTTTTTCTCACTCTTTCACCATTTCTTCACTTGCGTTGTTCTCCTTCCAGCTATTTTTTTGGTGGGTACTCTCCTGAGGTGCCAAAATGGCTAGAAATGTTGTCTCGTGCCATAAAAAAATCACGCTAGAAAATTTTCTAAACTTGTCGGTTGTTCTCACACCGGGGAAAATACCGTGTCAGAAAAATAAATATAGGGAATGTAATTTTTTGGTATGTGTTTTGGAACACAAAAGAGAGTGATATATTTTGCAAAGCCCCATTAAGAATGTTTTGGGAATTTTGTACTGCAGTATTGTATTGGTACATTCTCCTTATTAAAAACTCCCTTAATATTATCACCTAAAATTTTGAATTTGGATTAGTTACTTTCCACCTACATTAAATGTTATCAATAACTATGTAATAGAACTAATAGCATTTAAAATCATTTTAGACGTGCAAATGATGATTAATTATCACCTTTGCAATTAGAAGTGTTTATGTTGACACTAGAGTTTGCAACACTCATAGCCTTATAGCAACTAAAAAGGTTTCACAAAACAAAGAGAACTAGAGACAACTAAAATCAATATCATAAATAAAACATAAATTAAAATAAAATAAAAACATTAATATATCATCACCATGAATGGTCATGTCCTTTGTGAGAACTCCAATTCCTTTTGAGAGATGAGTATCACAATTCATTGAAGTCTTGATTGTATTTCCATGAATTTGGGTTTCTACTAATAATTTATGATTCGAAGTCTAAAAATATGAGAAATAATGAATTGTATCATTGGCTTTCATTTTATTCACCAAATGAAAATCTTACAAATTACAAACAAGAAAAGGTTCAATAAAAGATACACTTGCAAATTATAGGGTATTTTCTATGCTATAGCACGCACAAAACCGTAAGGTCAACATGTATACCTCGTGTCACCAAGTTGATCTAATGAAGTAGTGATAGATACTAACTCTTCAAAATCCAATCCAAAAGCATAAAGAAATCTTGCTTCACCAAAACTAAAGAAATATGTCAGCCTTGGCAATTCAGATAAAGACAAGAGGAATGAAAGAGCCTCTAAAGTGAAGTGAAATGGAGCAACCATTGCCTTGAAGTTGTCATAGAACTTAGTTTTTACATTTTATTGCTTCACAATTTCCCGAGGAGACTTTTTCTCTCCTTTCTATCATTTTAGACCTATATTTACATGGGTCTAAGATAGTGTCTAGATTATCAATCCAAATGCACAAACCACAATGTTGAATATTTTCAGATAAGACACTCTAGTTCTTGCAAATAGATAAAATGCTTATCACCATACATTCTTGTGTTCCAACCTAACCTATTATACCTACAAAAATCTCTATATCAAAAAACACACAAAAAAAAAATGTTATGCTAGTCAACAAAGGCAACTCAAGTGAGATGAATCACGAGCAATATCAAAGGGAAACAATTGTAAGCAATTGTAAAGGTGACTGGTTCCTAAATATTGAGTACAATTTACACTTGGATTGAATCCAAAAGGGATTATATAAAATCAAATATTAGACATAATTTTCATTAGTTGGAAAATCATCAAAACATGTATTACATAGATAATGTAACAATGATTAAAAAAAATCCAATCAATCCATGCTAGCTTCAACAAATTGGCTCAAAACTTTTACTATAATTTTAAATTTAAAGGAAGTTTATACATAATGTTTACTGATTGGACTATTGATTTGGGACAAAGATTACCAAAACAATCCCTATTTAAGGATGAAGAGAGCCTAAACTTTCCCGTGGCCAGAACCCATATTGAAGTTGTAGGTTAAGATTCTTTAAGAACTGAATTGAGCATAGAGTGGTATGCCATCTACTTAATATTTTGAAAATGTAGGCTTAGGGCTCAAATGCTAACCCGTGCTTATAATGACACCCAAATCCAAAGGTTGGGGTTAAATTCTCCAGCAAGGGATCCAACCAACTTAGGGCTCAAACACAAACCCACTAACTGTGTCAACCATCGTCTCGGAAAACAAACAAAAGAAAACACAAACACAGCTGCAAAGCAAACAGTAGACAGAACTACAATGTTCTATATGATATCAATATTTGCCAGGATAAATTTTTGAACCTTGGTAGGAATGTGCTAGATGATTAAAAATTTAACAGTTACAATTACGTAATTGGCTATTTATAAAATATGGGTGATAATAACACCCATCTGACATTGTCATATACAGAAGATGGCTCTAAGAAGTCCACCAAAATTCCTGCAGTCCTAGACTACATACAAAACAAGCACCGTGTTAATACATGTTGCATGCATTGCAGTCAAAATTGAATACCTTCATCTTTCATGATCCAAATATTACCTGTGATAGAGAGACCAACAACATAACCAAATCATACAACACAGGGACCTCCAGAGGTTCATCCAAGTTGGCTATCAATATTAACTACTGAAAATCTGATTCAGTCACAGTAAAATATACTTGATAGGAACATTGTTGTAATGTGGGTGTGCGATGCATATACAAAAACGAGGAAAGGCAAAGAACCCACGTCTCCAACCTCCCTTCCATGGAGGGTCAGAAAATTTAGTGCAAGTGACCACATTTTTAGCTAGTCTTAAAATATAGAAATTTAAGCAAATTTTCTGACAAAACAAAACCTGATTTAACAAGATTGAAATGTCGGACGCATGAGTTTGAGATTGAGACATATTCCACCGCTTGAGCGTGAAGGTCATTTGTTGAGGCATTGCTCTCATTAAAGGGCAACGAAGGAATAGGAGCAGCGTGGGGCCGTGGATATGTCGTGTTTCAAAACCGTAACGCCATCGATCTGCAGCCTCCATTTCTGCTACGACATTCGCGGCCATTCTGTTTGTTGCAGATGATGGCGAAACACTTTCAAAACACTGACATATCCACCGCACTCCGCTGCTTGTAAAAATGTTTGGCCCTGCAATAGGTATAACATCAAGTTTGCAACGATAGCTTTTCCCTCTGCCATCAAAACTTAACCCTAATGCTACCGTCCCCTCCTTCCTCTTCTCCACTCGCTCATCACGCACAAAACCTAACCCTAACCTCCACATATATATATATACACGTGGACACACTTAATACATTTGTATTTTTTTATTTGTTTTGGTTTTCTATGCGATATATGTATACATATAATATAATTAATATTGTATCATACATCTACATACATTTTTGTTGTGTATTTGTTTATTTTTCTGTTTGTTGTTTTCTTTTCTTTTTGTAGGGTGCACTCCTCTCACACACATATGTATATCTATATATATTTATGTATTGGTTCTTTATAGACTTAATACTTATATTAATAAATACTAGTATAGGTGTGTATTTTTAGTTTCTGCCAAAGAAACTATAGGCGAGGCCTGTTCCTAACTAGGTATTAATAATTCTTGAGAACTAAATATATTTTTCTATTTAAAAAATATTTACCTATTGCTATTGTATAGATGCAAATATTTTAACAAAACATATTTGAAAAATTATTTTTATTCAATCTAATTGGCAGAAAACTTTCACCCAATAAGGGCAATTATTGCGGATCATCAACGTTTAAATTATAAAGTTTTGTATGAATACTGGAAATAATTTCATGCATTGCTTTCATTTTCTCAAAAATTGTGCAAATATAACATATGCGTTAAACTCCTTAGGCAACCATTCTTCATATTTTTTTATGTTCTTGATACCCAAACATTGCAGAATCTAAGGCCATGACTATTTTCAAATGAATTTGTTTTGTTTATAGGCTGCTATTCCACTTAAAGTTGTGCAAATATTGTTGGGAAAAAAGTCAGCGACCCCTTCGGGATTCGTGACATGGCTTAACCGCCTCCCATTGGTCTTTATCTGGGATGGTAGCGGTTTCCTAAGAGGTGCGCCTTTTGGGAGAAACGCCCAGCTCAACTCCCTACAAGTGGTATCAGAGCCGGGTCACGGGTTCGAATCCCCTCGGGTAACGCTGAGGGGGGGATTGTTGGCAAAATAGTCAGCATCCCCCTTCAAGATTCGTGACATGGCTTAACCGCCTCCCGTTGGTCTTTATCTGGGATGGTAGCGGTTTCCTGAGAGGTGCGCCTTTTGGGAGAAACGGCCATTGTTGGCAAAATAGTCAGCATTCCCCTTCGAGATTCGTGACATGGCTTAACCGCCTCCCGTTGGTCTTTATCTGGGATGGTAGCGGTTTCCTGAGAGGTGCGCCTTTTGGGAGAAACGGCCAGCTCATGGCTTAACCGCCTCCCGTTGGTCTTTATCTGGGATGGTAATGGTTTCCTGAGAGGTGCGCCTTTTGGGAGAAACGGCCAGCTCAACTCCCTACAAACGTGAATATAACATTCTTCAGAAATGATGCAAGCTAGAAGGGGCTCTAACTTGTTTTTAATGCAATAAAGTTAGGGTCTTTATCTAGGATGGTAGCGGTTTCCTGAGAGGTGCGCCTTTTGGGAGAAACGGCTAGCTCAACTCCCTACAAACGTGAATATAACATTCTTCAGAAATGATGCAAGCTAGAAGGGGCTCTAACTTGTTTTTAATGCAATAAAGTTAGGTCTGAAATGAAAAAACCCATGGAGCTTGACCAAATAAGAGGAAAAAAGTATGCTCATATCTGTCATTACATTATCTACCATCTTCTCAGATAATGCATTTAGGGCATATGTTTATCGGGCTTCATGCCTATAATACTTATTTTTTCTTCTATTTTACTTAATGGAATTCTAATTCTAGCTATTCTTCCATGCATAGAAGGATTTTCCTTTCATGTTTCCTTTAGATTCTAATGGGATGAGAATATTATTTTTTGGCCTCTGCCTATGTTTCTACCAAACTTTGTATGTATCATATTTTTTTCTGGAAACACATTTCTTATTGGTGTTTATTCCATTTCTAAAGTTTTTTCTAGATGTTTTCTCTAGCTCTGAGATGAGCTAAAAGGAACTATTACCATTAACAAAACTGATAATATACACATCATTTTGTTTTATGGATATCTTTATATTTTTTAAATTTTCTCCGACAATCAATAGTAATTCAAGTTGGCTTTTTGCTATTCTTGTTGAATGCAAAAATCTAGTAAGCCAAGCTAGCAACTCTATTTGCAGAAATGGTCTATATTTTGAAGCTATTTTATCATTCTACTATTTCTTTTAGAGGCATTTTTAAAAAGATCGTGAAATTTCTATTAGTTAAATCTAAGCCAACTATTTTTTGACGTTTATTTAAAAATTTACCCTAACGTAACTATTGTTAATATGTCCATAAAATGTACAACCTTTTAAAATTTATTTAAAATCAGGTTTTTCTTTTACCCTAACCTATAATGCACAATCTAAATAGCTAATATTTTCACATTTACTTTAAACTTAAGTTTTACCCTAACCTGTAATGCACAAACTGAATAGCTAATTTATTCAAATTTATTTTCGAGTTACAGCTTTAAACCTAGTAACATAAATATGGTTGAATTATGAATAAAATGCATAATCGAAACAACTATCTATTTCACATTTACTTTAAAATTTTACCCTAAGGCCCATATTTCTAAATTGCCAATAAAATGAACAAATTGTAGAGATGATATTTTAACATTTACCTTTAAATTTTTGTTCTAAATTTTTATCTTCCAAGTAAATATTATTAAATTATCCATAAAATGCAAAATCTAAACCACTATGTATTTCTCATTTACTTTAAAATTTTACCTTACTATAAATATTCCCAGATTTTCATCAATAAAATTTTACCCAAATATAAATATTTCAAAAATTTCAATAAAATACACAAACTAAATAGATAATCTTTTCACATTTACTTTTAATTATAATTTTAATCCCAAAAAATAAATTTAATTAAATTATTAACAAAATGCAGAACCTAAACCACTATTTTTTTAATTATCTATAAAATGTACAACCTGAACATCTGATCTTTAAGCTTTACTTCAAAATTACAGTTTTAACTCTAACATAAAAACACGTTAAACTTTTTTCATATTTTCTTTTTCATCTTACCCTAACACAAATATTGTTAAATTAACCATAAAATGCACAATCTAAACATATTTATTTAAAAATTTCCAAAACTACAATTTGAGTCATTTTGTGAAAATTATGGTATTAAGGTGCAAAGAACAGTTCCTTATACTCTTCAACAAAATGGGGGGGATGAACAAATGAATAGAACTATTTTAGAAATGGGGTTTGGTTGTTTCTTGTGCTGCATATATTGTGAATAGAATTCCCACTAAAGCCCTCCCAAATATCACCCCTGAAGAAGCTTGGAGTGGTAGAAAGCCCCACATTAGGTATTTTAAAGTATTTGGATGCATTGCTTGGGCACATGTTCTTGATGAAAAGAGGAAAAAGTTAGAACCAAAGAGTCATAAGTGTTTGTTTGTGGGTTATAGTGAAGAATCAAAGGCTTATAGGTTATATGATTTGACAACAAGAAAGGTCTTTGTTAGTAGAGATGTAAAGTTTGATGAGCTTTTGCAACTTATTCCCACTTCCTCTCACTCTACAATAGCAAATGTTTCTAATTTATCAGATATTTTAGAAAGAAATGAAGCCAATATTGATGAGGATGAAGTGAGCACTACTGATGATGATAATACTATTGAAAATGAAACTACTAATGCTTGTAATCAGCCATTTTTTGCAAGTAGTGATGATGAAGAAGGTGACATTTCAGCTAGACGAAAGACAAGGAGTGTCGAAGAAATATATAGACAAGGCTCAAGGATCCAAGGAGGGAATGGTAGTGCTCTCATGGCCAAAGTATTACAAGTAAATGACCTAATCTCATATGAGCAAGCTAGATGAAAGAAAGAATGGGAGAAATCCATAAAAGAGGAATATGATGCATTGATAGAGAATAACACTTGGGAACTTGTACCCCGTCCCCAAGGTAAGAATGTTATTGGTTGCAAATGGGTTTACAAAACAAAATTTAAATCAGATGGTGCTATAGAAAAATTCAAGGCTACATTGGTTGCTAAGGGGATCAATCAAAAAGAGGGTGTTGATTATGAAGAAACATTTTCTCCTGTCATTAAAGTGAATATAGTTAGAATTATTCTTTCTTTGGCTACAATTCTTGGGTGACATATTCATCAAATGGATGTCAAAAAAACTTTCTTAAATGGAGATTTATATGAAGAAATATATATGGATCAACCACCAGGTTTTGTAGATCAGCAACATCCTAATCTTGTTTGCAGATTATATAAGTCAATTAATAGTCTTAAACAAGCGCCACGAGCATGGAACGAGAAGATTGACAGGTATTTTCAGCTTCATGTATTTAAGAGATGTAAGTCAGATCCAAATCTTTATGTGAAAAAAGTTCCAGATGATATTCTTCTTGTTGCAATTTATGTAGATGATTTACTCATTGTTGGACCGAATATTGCATTAATCAATGATTTAAAAACAGATCTTAAGAGGACATTTCATATGAGTGATTTGGGTGAACTAAACTATTTTCTTGGATTACAAGTTTGTAGATTACATGATGGATTGTTCATCTCACAATCAAAATATGCTCTAGACCTTTTAGAAAAGTTTAACATGCTTGAATGCAAGCCAGCATCTACCTCATTTCAATTCAGAGTCAAGCTTACTAAAGAATGTACTTCCAAGAGTGTAGATGCCACTTTATATAGACAGCTTGTTGGTAGCTTGGTTTATGTAACTCATACTAGACCAGATATTTATTTTGCAGTCAATCTAGTATCTAGATTTATGCAGGCACCTAAACAAACTCATTGGTTGGCTGCTAAGAGAATTTTACGATACATCCATGGAACCATACACTTTGGAATCTACTATGGCTATAAGTTTTTAATTTCTTTGGTTGGATTTACCAACTCAGATTGGGGTGGTGATATAGATGATCAAAAATCTACTGGTGGTTATGTTTTCAATCTTGGATCAGGCCCTATTACATGGAGCAGCAAAAAAACAAACAACTACATCATTACCTTCATGTGTAGCAGAATATAGAGAAGCAAAAGAAGCAGGCAAGGAAGTAGTTTGGATTCGGAATCTTCTATTTGAGATTGGTTTTCTATAAAGTTCAGCCGGCACTGTGTATTGTGACAATCAAAGTACCATACAAGTTGCCAACAATCTAGTTTTTCATGCTAAAACAAAGCATATTGAGATTGATGTTCACTACATTCAGGATCTTGTTTAAGCATCTATTGTCAATCTTCAATTTTGTCCAAGTGAAGAACAAGTAGCTGATATATTCACTAAGAGTATGATTGAAGCCAAATTCTTAAAATTAAGAGGAATGTTTGGTATGTTAGAGGTGAACATTAAGGGGGGATAGTAGTATAATGTTCCCCTCCTTTGTATTTGCCGTCTCCTTTGTATTCTCTTTGTATTATTCTAGCCAATCTTAAGGGGGGATGTTAGGGATAGTTAAGATTGTCTAGAAAAGGACAAAATATTTCTAGAAGTCTTCCAAAAAATATTCCAGGTTATCTAGAAAGGAAGAAGCTTCCAGCTTTTTTAGAAAAGAACTTTCCAAGGAGAAACTTCCAACTGTTCTAGAAAGGAACATTGTAGGATTTTAGAGTTATCTAGAAAGCCAGAAGCTTCCAGGCTTCAAAGCTTCTGTAGTTATATAAATGTGATTAGAGAGAGTTGCTGGATATAGCATTTTAGATGTAATGCAAGCTAGATAAATATATTTCTAAGTTATCTAACTCTATTTTGCCCTGTTTTCTCTTAGTCTATTATTGTTGTTCTATTTTTTATTGTCTTGGGGCTGTTTTTTACATGGAAATCCAGAATTTATTTATTGCTAGAAGAGAATGGTATCAAGGAATATGTGACCACTATTGTACCTGTACCTACAGATGCAACACAACGCTTAGCATATAAGAAGGAAGATGCCAAGGCGAGGAGGATGATTCTTAATGGTGTTAAGGATCATATTCTTTTGCATATTGTAGAGTTATATACAGAGAAGACAATGTGGGACGCCATTCTAAATCTGTACCAGAATGCTACCATTAACCGGAAGCTAATTCTCAGAGAAAAGTTAAGGAATACCCCGATGAACAAGGGAGAAGACATTACAAGTTACCTCGCCAGGCTTAGACTTGTTAAGGATGAGTTGACAGCTATTGGAGATAAACCAAATGATGACAAGCTAGTACGAATAGCCTTGAATGGGTTTACTAAGCAGTGGGATGTCTTTGTTCAAGTTATTAATGGATGAGACACCTTACCGAGTTGGGATCGACTATGGAGTGACTTCACTTAGGAGAAGCTTAGACTAAGTCTTGTCAGTGGAACTAGCAGTAATAGTTAGAAAAGTGATTTGGAATAGGAAAACGTTACCCTAGCAGGAAAAGTGAAAGCGAAGAAGGGGTCTGGCAAAGGATCAAATCCAAAAAGTGAGAAGAAGAAGGACTTATCTAAGATCAAATGCTATGGCTGTCACGAGTTTGGCCACTATGTTAGTGATTGCCCACAAAGGAAGAAAAATGAAAAGAAAGGGAAGAAGCAGACGGCAACTTCAGCAAATGTAGATGAGCTTTCTAGTAGAATGGAGGATGAGTTTGCACTCATAGCTTGCCTAACTAGCTCAACCTCACAGGGTGTTTGGTATATAGACAGTGGGGCATCATTTCATATGACAGGAGTTAGGCAGTACTTCTCCAGCTACAAGGAGGAGAAAATCAAATTCCAGATTCAGATGGGGAACTAGTCCAAGTGCAATCCAGTTGGGAGAAGGACTATTCTATTTCAGAGGGAGAATGGCAAGCCTATTTCCATTCATGATGTGTTAAATGTGCCAGGCTTGGGCATGAATCTAATTTCCATATCTATCCTTCAGGATAAAGGCTACAATGTACTCTTTAGAGGGGTGCATGTGTTAATCAAGCATAAGGATTGGAAATCACCCATAGCTATTGGAGTTAGGAGCGGCCGACTTTATAGGTTGCAATTTGATACTCCTAATGCACTAGTGAGTAGTAGTAATCCTAGAGATCAAGAAGAGCTATGGCATAGGAGGATGGGCCATATACATCATAGAGCATTTAAATTGCTTCATGAGATAGTGACAGGTGTTCCAGAGGTGAGCACAGAGCATGATGATGTATGTTAGGGATGTGTGTTGGCGAAGTTTCCGAAAGCAGCTTTTCCAAGGAGTGACACCAGATCCAAGGGGGTTCTTGATCTAGTAAATTCAAATATATGTGGACCAATGTCAATGAAGTCTCTCAGAGGATACGAGTACTCTGTTACTTTTAATGATGATTTCTCTAGGAAGACCTAAATATACTTCTTGAAGACCAAGGATGAGGTCTTCAGTCACTTCCAGGAGTTCAAAGCTCTTGTGGAGAATTTGATAGGTAGGAAGGCAAAGGTTCTTCGGTCTGACAATGGAGGTGAGTACAAAGGGAAAGAGTTCCAGGAGTTCTGTACCAGGGAAGGAATCAAGAGAGAGTGGATTGTTCCTTACAACCCACAGTAGAATGGGGTTGCTGAGAGGGAGAATTATTCTCTATCGAAGGTAGCAAGGGCTATGTTGTATGACCAAGATATGCCACGTTACTTATGGGCAGAGGCATGCAGTACAGTAGTATACATATAGAACAGGGTTCCACATAAGGTATTAGGCAAGATGACACCAGAGGAGGCATTCTCAAGGAAGAAGCCAGATGTTAGTCACTTCAGGATATTTGGGAGTTTGGCATTTTGTCACATTCCAGGGCCTACACATTCCAAGTTAGATCAGATTGCAAAGAGAGGGTACTTTGTGGGGTACAGTGAGACCTCAAAGGCATATCAATTATTTATTCCAGGGACTAGGAGGATTATAGTTAGGCATGATGTCAAATTCATGGAGGACAAGGCATATAGGAGGTCCAGAGTTTTGCCAGCAGATGATTAGAATGAGCAGCCAAAAGAAGCTCCAAGGATTGTTCAACCAAAACAGGGGCAGCGAAGCACCAGTACATTTACTAGTACAAGCACAGGCTTAGGTGTTGAGAGTTCGCAGAGTATGGAGCAACAGATACAACAAATCCTAGAGATGCATCAAGAAGATATGGAGTTTGATATTTCATCCTCTATAGTTGACAGGAGGAACCATGAGGTTTAATAGACACATAGGGATACTCAGGAGTTTGTGGGAACTCCTAGGATGAGTAGTAGACAGCAGAAACAACTAGCCAGGTATAATGACTGTGGCATTGGTTATTCAGTTGGTAGATAACGAGCCTTCCAACTATCAGGAGACTATACAGTAACAGATGTGGCAAGATGTGATGGTTGAAGAATATACCTCAATAGTGCAGAATGATGTGTGGGAGGTTGTACCTAGACCGACAAATAGGGCAGTGGTTGGATCACATTGGATCTATAAGATTAAGCACGGTGCAGATGGTAGCATCAAGAAATACAAGACAAGGTTCGTGGCCAAGGGGTTCTCTCAGAAGGAGGGAATAGACTATGAGAAGACATTCACTCCAGTGGCCAGGTATACTTCTATACGAGCCGTAATCTCACTTGCAGCACATATGGGATGGCAGATCCATCAAATGGATGTTAAGACGGCATTTCTTAATGGTGAATTGGTAGAGGAGGTATACATAGAACAACCAGAGGGCTTTGTAACACACAGCAGTGAAACCCACGTGTGCAAATTGAAGAAAGCTTTGTATGGACTCAAGCAGGCTCCCAGGGCATGGTATGAGCGCATTGATAGATACTGCATTGAAATCTTGAAGAGGTTTGAGATGCAGGATTGCAGAGCCATGTCTATACCTATGATCACGAATTGGAAGAAGGTAGACTCATCCAAGGAAAAGGATGTAGACCCCACCTTATACATGAAGTTGATTGGATCTCTCATGTATTTAGTCAACACTAGGCCAGATATATCCTTTGCAGTAAACTCTCTTAGTCAATTTATGGTTGAGCTGAAGAGAGTGCATTGGACGGCGGTAAAGCATGTGTTGCAGTATTTGTGTGGTAAAATTAAGTATGGGATTAGATATGCTCGAGGTGATGGTATCAGATTGATAGGCGATACTGATGCAGATTGGGCAAGTAGTACAGTGGATAGGAAAATCACTTCAGGGTCCTGCTTTAGTTTGGGATCAAGAGTTGTCTCTTGGTACAGCAGGAAGCAAAACTTTGTGGCTCTAAGTTCTGCAGAAGCAGAATACATATCAGCTAGCATGGCAACATGTGAGGCTATATGGCTTCAGAAGTTGTTGGTAGCCTTGTTTAGTCAGAGAGTTGAGACTATGGTGATACACTGTGACAATCAAAGTTGCATTAGATTATTTGAGAATCCAGTGTTTCACGATAGGTCTAAGCATATAGACATTAGGTATCATTTCATCAAGGATTGTGTACAGTGGAGGATTGTTCAACTATAGTATATACCTACAGATCAGCAGGTAGCAGACATTTTGACAAAGGCATTAGGGAAGACGAATTCATCTTCTTCAGAGATAAGTTGGGTGTTATGCAGAACACCTTCCTCGCTAAGAGGGAGTGTTAATTTTAAAGTAGCTCAGACAGGTGTTCTAGTCTCAGGTGGTGATTACAAGGCTAGAAACACAACTGGAATTTAATTATCTCCATACCTAGAAAATTGATTTCTCTAGAGACTTCTAGACATTAGGGTTTGTTAGAGTCTAATTAATCTTAGCCATTGATTGAGATTAAATCATGGCCATTGGTTTTCAATGAGAAAATTATAAAAGAGGATCAATGGGCATTTGGAGAGCATAGATCTGAAAAATATTTAAAGTGATAGCAAATGAATAAATTTGCAATAATAGAAAATAGATTTGTAGTGAGAGCAAGGGCGCAGTGATAGCGTTGGAGATAGCAACAGTGGAATTTTTGAACGAGAAATTGGGAGAAAAATTTTCGGAGGAGAATATTGCCAGAGCTCTGCCAGTAAGAGGCAAGCAGTTTATGTATCTCTTGATTTGTTGAAAATTAATAAAATTTCTCATCTCCAGTACTGGTTTTCCCTTCGAGGTTTTTCCAGGGACAATTTGTCCAAAATATTGTGTTCATTATTTTACATATTTTATTTTTCTATCTCCGTGATTATTTGTGAAGTTGTAGCTGTATTATTTGTCAATATTTGCTCTGAATTAATTTTTGGAGGTCAAATAATCTATATAAGATAGGAGATTAATCATCAATAGCTACAATAGAATTTTCACAGAATTGTCCATAGAAATACGAGATTTAAATGACAATTTTTATATTTGCGTTTACTTTTTAGTAAAGTTGTGCCCCTAACATGTAATTTGGATTTGTTTCGGGAGGAGCCGACATGGCTTTGTGATAGCCCTCGCAAGGTGAATTCGATAGCTGTATGAGGCACATTGGGATGGGAACTCCCGTAGAAGATCCAGTCCTTGCAAATCCTCCTGCACTGTTTTTTATTGTTTGATTCTAGAATATATTTTAATAATACATTCTCATTTTACACTTGATTGTGCGGTCTGTAAAAGAATTTATAATGCATATATTCAAACTAAGATTACCCTATGCAGTGCCTATGGTTATGGCAGAAATCTAACATTAAATGTAGAATCCAAGTTTTTCAATTTTTAGTATTCAATGCAAATATTACAACATTGTCAACTCTAACTTAAACCCAAAAATTAATAAATTTCAAGATTATTATAAATTTATTATATGATCAACATTGTTGCTAAAACTAAGCAAACACAACAAATTAAAACACAACTATTTATGAACATTTTGCCAGAAACTTCGCTACTTTGCAGCTCTTGTTATTAGATTTGTTTTATTTTTGTGTTATCTAGTACTTATAATTTAATTGATATTATATTATATCAATATTGTAAGTTTGTGATATTGTATTATATATCCACATATACATTTTTGTTGTGTAATTGATTATTTTTGTGTTTGTTGTTTTCTTTTTCTTTTGTAGGGGTCACTCCTCATATATATATATGCTTTGGTACATGTATAGACATAATACTTATATTAATACATATTAGTATAGGTGTGTGTATTTTTAGATTTGTTTTGTTCTATGTGTTGTATATGTATGTACTTATAATAATATAATTGATATTGTATTATATATCATTTGATTTATTTTTGTTGTTATATCTAGGTTTATATGTGTTGGGGCATTTTTTGTCTACGCCTAATTAAAATTTTTGTTCTTATTTCATGGGGTTCTCCTTTTTATAGGTTTGGTTTTACCTAATGTAATAGATAGGGGTCTTATCTTTTTGTTGAAGCCAATCAAAATATATATTGCCCACCCCGGCTGCTAGTATAGTTGTTGTCTGTCGCTCACTGTACTGCCTTTTGGTATGTATCGCCCCCTTCCCCCAGAACTCTAGATTCCAAAGATCCACCGGATAAGAAGCTCCATTCTACACTGCTGCTGAGTCGTCAGACTCCTCCCCAAATTTTGGTTGTGGATTGCATCAGGGAAATTCTACCTGAGCTAGGCAGATAGATAGACTCCTTTCATGCTGCTAAGAAAGAGTAGGGAACAAAATTATTAGACCCATATATAGTAGTAGGGTAGCACTCCAGGTACTTAAAGTCCACCCACTACCAACCAACATACATCATCTGGCTGGGTCTTGCCGGTATCAACAACTGGATCGATCCCATGGAAACGGGAACATCGACTCGCTATGGCTCTTGGTCCAAATAATGTCTGCCCCTATTCATCCATATCCATACACAGTTGCACGTGACAAGATGGGAACACAGTCCTAGACTGAAGTGAATAGATCAGATCGAGAGGTCATTCTGTCCCTTGTCCCCAATGGGAAGAAGATGGGTAATCCGTTTACAATGTTACTCTGATCTGACCCAGCTGGCAAGCAATCCCAATCCGCTTTCAGCAAAGGAAGGAGATAGCACTTTGTTTGCTTCTCCACCAAGCACGGGAGTCTGGGGATCACTGTAGGTTGGTGGCCACTCGAGGAAACTCTGATTCGATCCGTTGGCTGGGAGGCACCTACCTCATCCCAATCACAAGGAGAGGTTCACCATGATCTTTCTAGGTAAGGAACGGAGACAGTGCCTGGGCGAGGCATTCATGCGCTCAACCTCTCTGCTATGAGATTGAGGCCTATCTACAATACGAGAGATCGAGGGCTTCCTCGACTTCCTAAAGTCAATCAAGTTCCCCGACCGGCTGAGTACCCCTAGAGCCCTCTCCCTATCGCCCTATCTATAGCTATTATAGAGAGGTGGGGGGTGCCCCCTACTATGGATAGGGTTGATAGTTGCCCTCACTGACCCCCCTACTATGGATAGGCTGCCTCCACCTCTACCTCTAAAGAAGTAGGGTAGGGGTAGGGGGTGGGGGGTCGAGTGATGAGAATTGGATTGTTCCGTCGAGAATTGGCTCCATATGCCCAACTCTTCATGCCTTCTTATCTCCATACTTTTGTAGCTCTTCATCTTACCAGATTTGCAAAAGACTCATGTGATAGACTCTCATCATTAGAGAAGTTGATCCAGAATCCATATTCCACTTCGTTTCGCATCCTATGTAGAGTATATCATTCAGGACTTGCGGCACGAACCAATTTTTTACCCATCGACCCTAGTATCATAGGCGACTGAATGGTCATCCCCTAGTTACTAGACCAACCTACTATGATAATTCCATAAACACCTATGTCTAGATCTGATGATACCATACCATAATCAAAAGGTACAACGGCTCGAGCAACCGAACTGGGTATAGATGTCACCACTGGAGCCAGTCTAGAGAGAGATAAATTGGCACTACTTGGTGGAATAGGTTCTTCTATAGCTAATTTTAAACCATCTGCTAGAGGTTTTAAGAATCTGAATGATTCAACTACATTGGGACCCTTTTGACGTTGCACGAAAGCAATTACTTTACGTTTGGCTGACACTGAGAAGGCTACTCCTGGTGGAAGTGGTATGATCATTCCAGGCATTTCTGCTAGAATAGCAATGTACGTTTCTGATTTCCTAATCACTAAGGGGTGATCATGCATGAAACGATGTCGACCCAAAGAATGGGACCTATTCTTGAGGGGAAAGGTGATTTCTAAAAGTCAACCCGCCCCCCACCGCTATAGATGCAGGTGGGCTATAGCGGGCTTAGCCAAATTATTTTGGCTCTTCGAGGTCGGGCCGACCACTATGGATAGGGCATCGATCCCTCTCCTTCCTCCCACCCATGTTAAGAGAGAGGTTGGTGATTTGAGGGCCCCCATGGATCCAAATGTCGGCCCAATGCTTTTGAACCAGCATGGGGAAAGCCCCAACTAAACTATAATTGGGTGGGTGGGAGGAGGAGAGGTATAAGGCTTAATCGACCCCTACAAGCACTATATATCATGAGTTGGACCTGGTCATTTTTATTGCTGGCCGAGGAAGCTGCCCCCTGATGAAAAATGGGGTGGGTGGGAGGGCTACCGAGAAACCATTATAGCAAGGGAGCTTAAGTCCGAGGCACCATAGGGGGGAGATATAGGGTGGGAGGCTATGCGGGTGGGTGGGAAACGGCACCTACGGGAATATATATTATTATGGGAGGATGCCTATGCAGGTGGGTGGGAAACAATAGTTGGGTGGGAGGCCATAGCCCCCCACAATAATCAGGTGTGGGTGGGAGGCCCAGGGGGGCCCTTACTTCCCACCCACCTGGGTGGCCGGTTAAATTGTTGGCGAACCCCATAATCTTTACTTCGTTCAGAAGAGTGTCTCACCTCGACCGAAAATATGCCTCCCACCCCCTCCCTATAGCCTATGCCCCCCACCCATCCCCTGTCACTGGAAGGGTGGGGGGCTCAAGGGTTTCCTGACAAACCCTCGGCATAGGGGTGGGTGGGAGGAGATAGTTGGGGGGTAGATTAATATAAGGTGGGTGGTTAAGTTGTTGCCAAACCCCTGGGAGGTTCCGACGATTCTATATGTAACATGCCAACTACCCCCCACCCACCCGTATAACCCCCCACCCATCCCCACACACGGCATATAATTGATTAGGTTTACCAAGTTTATCCAGCATCAGAGTCAGATTGAGAACCCCGGTCCTCTTCGGTCAAGGTATAGATCTATAAAGGGCCTGTAGGGGCAGAGGTAGTAGTGTGGATCAAGATCCATACCCCTTTCATATTTATATCGAGTAGGAGATTCACCAAGGTTTACCTTAACCCTTTGTTCTCAGTCCATTTCCTCCGTCGCTACTGGATGCGTACCAGTCTGGGGAGCCAAGTTGTGTTCATTTGTGCTCCCGCACTGGATAGGGGGTGTTTGGTGATGTGTAGACGTTGTCTGCTAATCGCCCTCGTGATTCCTTCCTTATGCTTAATTCTGATCCAACCCCATCTGCCCCTCCCCCTGCTCCTTCCCCCTCCCTACAACCTATTTATACCACAATAATAGCCCCCCCTTTAAGTTTTAGGGTCGGGGCCCCCAACTCGAGCTATAATGGTTTCTTGGGGACCCCCCCACCATACATAGTTGGGGTTAGGTGGGAGGCCCCTAAATGCCCCCCACCCCAGGCTATAATTGTTCTTAGAGGTGGGTGGGAGATATAGTTCCATAAAAAAAATGAGCCCCCCACCCAGCCCGGGCGAATAGTAGGGGCCCCCCACTCGGCCCCTTTGGCAGGGGGATATATAGGGTGGGAGGAATAATATAAAAGGAGGCCTTGGGTTGGTTGGGAGATTCAAGTTTGAGGGGCCTACCTTGAGCTAGTTGGTGTTAGCTACTTCCTTTAGGTCTAGCTCAGGAGCAGAAGCAGAAGCAAGGGAGCCCCGGGACCCGCCATTGATTGAAGTATACCCTAACCACTTGCATGTCTCGCGGTAGCTAGATCCTATGCTCTAACTGTTGGGGTGACTATTCAAGCTGCACAGGGGGGCCCCATGAGAGGATTTACCCTTCAGCCAGTCGATAGGGAATACCCCGCCCCATAGCATTTGTGTTCTCCGTTCGACGACCCCGAGACCTGACGAGTCCGCCACTCGAGCGCACCAAAGACAAAGGTGGTCGGTTGACCCCATATCAATTTCAGGAGCGTTGTGGCCTATTTACCCCCTAGATAAACCCCCATCCAATCAAGATACCCGGCCAGTTTGGTTGAAGTTCCTGTACAAAGTTCTATCCAAATACACCACATACATGGGAGAGAAGCCCGTAGCATACCTTCTTTGCTCAGTCCGTATCCAGGTGACCCGAGGATGGAGGGGCCTCGAACCAGTAGTTGTTTCCCCAGTCTGTATAGCAGTGTTTCATCCCCCTGTTCCAACCCCACATCTAGTAGTGGAGTGGGGAGCATCAAAAGTGATTTATCTAGTTAAAGAACTAGTTTCCATTCGGAAGCAGGACCCGGGAGCATATCTAGATGCAGGGACAGGGCATAGGCAGGGATAGAGGTAGTAGGAATAGATGAAGGTGGCCTTCATTTTTGCATAGTTTCATATCCAATTCTGGAGCTGAAGGAAGCAATACCAGGGGCACTCCCATGAGGGGTATGGACAATGGCCGAAGCAGCAGTAGTTTTTGGGTAGCGATCTGAGGCGGCAGAGGCATAAGATATAGAGATGGAGGGGCAGATATATTGAATCAGGATAGGAACCCAGAAGTTGACCTCATTTACTCAGCAGTGGAGGTGGAGGCAGGAGCAATGGGAAATGGCGGGGGGAACAGTAGCACAACCAATAGCTGCGGGGGCAGAGGCTCGTCAAACAACGGAGCCATATGAAACAGTGACTAAGGCTATGGGAGCGGGGGTCATAGTGGCATAACGGATGGCATCGAGAGTAAAGGCCAAAGCATCAGAGGTGGAGGGAGAAGCATAGATAGTGGTTGGAGATTGAGTCATGGGTCTACCCAACTGAGTTCCAGTTCCCACTACGAAGATAGTGAAGGAATTATATAAAAGAGGGGGTCGACCGACCTCGTTTCTCTAAATTTATCAGTTAACCCAGTGCTAGTTATAGATCGGGACTCAGTATATCGAGATCTAACTATTAGCTAGAGATCAAGTTGACCTAGTCGACCAGTTGACCGACTTTATTTTATGTGAGCAGTTGATCTAGGATGAGTAGTTCCACCATCATGGGCAAGGGGAGCATCAGTAGCATTATATCTAGTCAGAGATGGAGATTGAGCAATATATAGAAAGGGCTTCTTCTATATTTTATTCTGATTCGGTTGATCCAGTCCAGAAGTTGATGGAGCTGTTGATGGTTAAACAGTCAAAGATATGCCAAGGGAACACACCTACTTATGCCACGGAGACAATCCACCCACTCTGGGAGCCCTTGGAAGAGAGGTCTGGGGAACCATGTGGGCGGGCTAGGCAGGGATGGGATGCTACATTGATGGAGGGATTCATGCTGGGGGAGCGTACTAACGATGTGATGGCAGGTGAAATACATTGGGATGATCCAAGCTAGGCAAAGGCAAGCTCCTAAACACCACAACCCCCAACCACACTCCTTGTGATTGTAAGTTACAAGTATTGGATTTCGTAGAGTGGAGTTACAGAGGAAGGTTGTAGAAGATAAGGATTTAGATCTCTGAAGAAAAGCATTACCTGGACAAGTGTTCTAGTGCTAGTGTCCTCTAAGGTTACAGATATAGAAATCATTGTGACAATGACAATTAGCATCTGAAGAAGTCCCAACATCCCGAAAATACCCTACCTTGGACAAGGACACTAGTGCCAGTATCCTCTGCATCTTCTGTGATAGAAACGGATAGACAATGATCATAAGTGTTGAGAGAAGTCCTGAATTCCCTGAAGAAAACACCACATTAGACTAGGGCGTGAGTGTCAGTGTCCCTAAATATTTCGTATCATTAACTTCAAAAAATGGTGAGTAACTAATCCTAGTCTACTGTCTTGGTCTGCGATCATTTGTCGTAATTTATCCATTTGCTTCTGATTTTGCATAATTAGGGTTTTGAGCATATTTGGGCATTGAAGTAATACATTAATTGATATTTTTTGAGTTTCCATGATGTTACGAGTGACACCCAACCTGTAGGTGAATCCTCTTGCAAAAGGTGTGATTCAACTCTGTTGAAATGTCCTTGAATGTTTGTAGTAAAAGGAGGATTTAACCCACACATCCATTGAAATTGAAAACCCCTCCTTTTTACTCCTAAACAAACCCTTTGCTAGATTCTATGGAAATTTTTCTTGGATCCAGCAACTTACTATGAAACCCTTCCTTTTAGATCTCAGCTCTATCCTAATTATGGGCATCTGCAAAGGAAATGCCCACGCTTCACTAAGGCATCAACTGCAACTAATGCTTCTTCCAACTCTAGTCCTAAGAATGATAAAGGGAAGGCTCCTTTTGTTGTTGGGGTTGCAGACAAGGAGGGATTTACTCTAGTTAAGCCACGTAATAGGGGAAGAGGTCTTAAGAGAACCCTCAAGGATAGAGAAATTAATGGGGTCTTTAATCAGTTTGATGCTTTGGAGGACTTAGTTCATGAGGAGGGAATTCTAGTGGAGATACCTTTTGGGGTTGGGTCTTTGGGGGTAGCCTTGTCGGAGGAAAAAGAAAATGATATTGTAAATTTTCCTCTGGTGGGTGTGCAAGATGGTCAATTGGCTATGGAGTTATCCTCCTGGTTACCGATTGTTTTAGAATCAAATGAGGCTTTAGTTATGAAAGATGTGGATGCTCTAGCTGATCCAACTCCTTCACAGGTGAAGGAGGCTTTGGATGTAGGTGTTACATTGTAAAATGTCCCCCTAGGACTTTTACCTCCTAGGTTTAGTTCCTAGGTCCTTTAGATTTAATCATGCATGTTCATTTTAACTCCCGATGCAAAATCCCTGGAAACCCATGTCAAATGGGGCTAAGGGGACATTGTTGAACTTGATTTTGCTTGAAAATGGGGCCTAGGGCTTGCGTACTCATGGCCTAGACTTGCCTTATTTGGTTGGGACATAAATTTTAAATGTCGGTTATGTGATCGTTAAAAGGTTTCGTTGCCGACATCGTAAGTTTGAATTATGAAATCTGTAGCGAGAATGCATATATAAGCATGTTTAGGGTTTCATTTGCAAACTAGAAGCTAATTATGAACTTTTGGTGAACTTATGATTTTAGAGAATTCAAATCATTCATTGTTGTAGAGCATACTTGTCTTGTTATTGTGTTTGTTATGCAGATTTGGCTTCATCTTCTCATGTGTTGAAGGATTTTCATCTACATGCGAGCTACACCTCCGAGGTTATATCTATTTGTGTTAAATCAATCATTTATCAATTTGGTTTTTCGTCTATCTCATAGGGATACACAATCTTTATGCCATTCTAGGGCTTGACTGAGGCAAGCTCCTAAACACCACAACCCCCAACCCCATTCCTTATGATTGCAGCTAACAAGTGTCATATTTTTTGGAGTGGAGTTGCAAGAGGCTGTGACAGAGTGTGGAGATTCTGTATCAGAAGGAAAAAGCAATGCCTGGGCTTAGGCACCTGCCCTGAAGCCCTCCAGATTTGTAAACCTAAAAACCTCTGCGACAGTGGTGAAGAGTAGTGAACATTTTCTAGAAATCCTTGAAGAAGTCGCCACCTTGGGCTTGGGCACCTACTCTTTAGACCTTGACTTTTCCAAATCTTGAATATCAATACCTAATATGTATCTACTCTGAATATTACATCTCTATGTGCGAGCATTTGTTGGGATTCATCCGTTTATTTGTGATTTTACATAATTAGGGTTTTAAGCATAATCAAGCATTAAATTAATACATTAATCAACAATTTCTTAATTTCCCTATCATTACAAGTGACAACCAACCTGTAGGTGAATCCTCTTGCAAAATTTGTGATTCAACTTAGTTAAATGTCCTTGAATGTTAGTGGTGAAAGGAGGATATAATCAAACAATCAATCAATCCCATCTTCCCTCTTTTCTTACTAAACATTTTGGTGAACCTGTGTTTTCTGAGCATTGCATCTTGTTGACTATTATACATTAGACTTGCATTCATACATATTGTTTTACATCATTTTACATCTATAGATCTTGAAAAATTTTGAAAAAAAATTCATTCTAAGGCTCGCATTAGGTCATAATTTGCATTAATTTCATTACATTTCATCAAATCTCTAATTTTTACATCAAATATGATATAAATTACATAAATTCATAATACTACAATCTTTGCATTGCATTTTCATGTTAAAATTGCCAGGGTTTGATTGAAATTTTGTATTTTTCTCATAACCTAGTGATTTCAAAAACTAGGGTTTGTACCTAAAATCTTGTTTCAAATTTTACTAATCATATTAGGAACTCATTCAAATCTAATTTTGTTTGTAGTGTTGCATTCTTGTGCATTTTTGCATTCATATCTCAAAAAATTGCACTTACATTTAGCTAATTTCAACAAAAACTAGCATTTTCACTCAATCATCCTTAAAATTACACTTGCATTGAGCATTGTAGGACTTAAAAATCATTTTCAGATCTGAGCTGAGTTTTTTTGCATAAGCCTCCTCTTAATAATAGTGTAGGAAATTGTTCTTCTACCTTATCTTCCTTATAGGATTTATGGGTCTAATAAATTCAATTTCCCATTTGTGAAAAGGTGTTTGTACTAATATAGGAAATGGTGGCATATCATCTAATGTGGTGGGACTTCCTATCCTCTAAGACACATCACCCATCCTCACATATTAACTTATCATCCCTGAACAATGTGGGCCACCATAATCCTGCCAACATCACTTTATTGTTGTTCGCTCATTGGAGTTATGTCCTTCTAATATCCCCTCACGGGCATATCTTAAGATGTTTTCCCATTCATGTTGAAGCACTACTCTCCTTATAATATCACCTCTTCCTATAAAATGTAATTCTCCTTCAATTAAGATGTATGATAGTGACCACTCCAATAGTTTATTCCTTTCATTTTTGGAGATGATCTCTAGGAATTGGCCTATGGATAGTAACTGTGCTACTTCAGTGAGCTCCTCTTACTACATTTACTCTAAATAAATTTAAGCTACTCAATTCATCATCAAACTCCTAAAAGAGTAACACCATCTACAAATTTTACCTGTATCACTAGCGTATTCATCAAGTATTTTAATTGCTTGTGGTTGGTAAAGAAATTTTTTAGTGCATAAACCTTTGTTAGAGCCTTTGTTGTTGCATAATTCATTAAGAAACACTAGAGTTGGAGCCTTTGTTATCTAATTTTTAAGTGTATCAAATTCCTCCTAGAGTTGTTCTATCCATTGAAATGTTTTATAGTTTTCTGACTATTCAAGAGGTGGTAGATTCAAAATTATTTCTACCTTCAATGGGTCTACCATCAAGCCTTGCCTACATATAATGTGACCATGAAATGTTCCAAATGGTATCAGAAATAAACATTTCTTAAGATTGGATGAGATTTAAAAGCTTTTGTATCTTTCTAGCATCGTGTGGAGTACTTGTACGTGATCTTTAATCAGTCTATACTAAATACTACAAGTGCATTTTTCAAGCCAAATGGCATCACCTTGTACATAAAAGACCTCCATTTGGTTACAAATGTTGTTTTAGGTTGATCTTCTTCTTGAAGCCATTGGTGAACGATTAGAGCTCCCTACTAGCTATAAAACTAAGACTTCCTCTGTGAACAAACTACGGAAGGGATCATGGATGCAAGCCTTATTTAAATCCCTAAAGTCAATGCAAATCCTCATCTCGCTTTTTTCTTATATTCCACAACCATAGGGCCAATCCATTAGCATCTCCTATCGACTTGATTATATCAGTTGCCAACATATCATCCAAGTTTTCTTTGACTCTTGTCTTCATGTTAGGGTTTAATATATATGTTCTTTTCCTCTTTGGTTTTGTACCTTCTTTTAATTGAATTTTCATCATTCTAGATCCCTCCTTAATGCCTCTACGATTAGTAAATGCGTGGGGAAATATTTCTTCATAATTCTATCAATATTTCCAAAATTTGCATGACTTGTCTCTCTACAATTGCTACCTTGAGTATTTTCACATACTGAAGGAAAAACAAGATTGCATTCACAGAGGCTTGAAGGATAGCAAAGGTACTTAAGGTTAAACTTTCTCTTGATGCCAAGGTTGATGATTCTATTTATTATGAGGATGTTTGATGCGGAAGATTTAGTTGAAATCTCTCCTCTTGCTAAGTTCGATAAATGTAATAAGTGCAAATGTGATCATGGGGATTCAATAGGCCCTATGTAATTTTTCCTACCACCTTGTTGTTTTCAATATTGGATGATGCTCTTGTGATTTATATGATGGTAGGGTCATCATCCAATGGTGGAAAATCCACTAGTAGTGTGATATGTTGTCCAAGGGATCTCTTGAGGTGAGACACATGGGCAAAATTATGAATCCTACTGTATTCCGGTAATTCCAGTTCTCAGATGCAACTTCACCAACTCTCCTCAAGATCTTGTAAGGGAAATCAAAGCGTTGTTTGAGATTTTAAATTCCACTAATTTTGATGGGGGTTTTCCTATAAGGTTTACAATCTTAGAGGAAGGTCATATCTCCCACTTTAAATGACCTTTGTATGCGGTTTTGATTTATATATATTTTTTGTTGATTCTGAGATTGTTGGAGGTGTTCTTTGAGTGATCTCAATATGTCATAATTATACTTCACTAAGTCACTATCTATTGACACCGGGATATCGATGAATATTGAATAAGTAAAGGTTAATGCATCATAACCATAAAATACAATGGATAGAGACATAGTGATGGACATGTGGTGGGTAGTGTTGTATCATAGTTTCTCAAGTAGCCTTCAACCTAATTATTCACTATTTCTACTTGTCCATCTATTTGTGGATGTTAGCTTGTGGAAAGAATGAGTTTTATCTGGGCCAAATAAAATAATTCTTACAAAAAGGATCTAAACAATCTACTATCTTTATCACTAATGATATTTTTATGTAATCCATTGGCCTAAACACTTCTCTGAATAAGAAATCTACCACCTAATGTGCTTTGAAATATGAAGGAATGAAAAAGAAGTGTGCATACATAGTTAGCCCCTCCATAAAGTGATTGAGAACATCCTACTTTAGGCCCTTCCATGAAAACCTTTCCCTAATTTTCCTATATGTCTTGTATAATCTTATGTGATTTTCTAACGATGCATCATGAAAAACCCTTAAAATCTTCTCCTTCATTCAGGATTCAAGAACTAGGAAGATTCTATTTGTATAGAGAATGAGATCATATGCTACTACAAATAAATCTTGTCTCACATCCCCATCTAAGAGATCAGTAGAAAATGTATTTTTAACTTATTCTGCCATAATAGAGATCTTCCAATTAGTAGAACTAGTAGTAGAAATAGAGTAGGCTTCCTAGAAAGAGCATGAGCAAAGTTATGTTCTTTTTTTCTTTCATGTACAATGTGGTTTAGGAAAGGGCCATGCTATGGGGTCTCAGGACAACTTTGAAATAGAATTGGAAGCATCTCAGAGTGGAGGGAGATTATGAGATAATTATTAATTATACGAAGAAGCAAAGTTACATCTCATGTATGTTGTATACTCTTCTTTTAGAGGCTAAGGAACTAGTGAAAAGATTTTAAGATATCTCTTTTGATCATATTAGAAGAGAAGAAAGGGAACTCAATAGTAGATTTGGTAGCCAATCAAGGTGTAAATTAGAGGATAACCCATGGTAAGACCCATAAGACCTAGAAGGAAAAGTTTCCAAATAAGACCCTTGGACTTGTTAAGGAGTAAAAAGTGTCCACATGTCTTTTTACCTCCTTGTTTGGCTCCTAGGTCCCTTAATTGCATTATATCTTCAAAACATTTCTCCCGATGCAGAATTGCCCGACACCAAGATGGAATTTGAATGTGGGCCACTTGATTTAGCTTATCCTAGACATAAACAGGACTAAAGGACCTAGGTGGTACTGCCCAGGTCCCTCCCTTTAGGTTGGATCAAATTCAAATTTACTGGTGTGAGCCTTGGGCATAATTTAATAAAAACCACCTGAAATAACATAAAATAAAATATTAAAATTAAAATATATATATATATATATATATACATATTCTATACATTTAGTTCTCCTCAATTTTTTTCCAGCTTCTTATGTTAAATTAAAGACCAAATTCCTTGTATTAAACTCAATAAACTAACATTGGGGGTGATTTTGTTGAAAAATTATTGCTCAAGCCAAGAGCTGATGTTAAAGAGTTATGCCTAGTATGTAATATAAGGAACCCTAAAGTCAATAATATCATACAGACGAACACTCATTTTCATTTTTTATTTATGCCTGCAAAAATATCATACATGACGTCCCTCCATTGATGCATTAAATACTGCTCCTTCAATGCGCTGCTCTTTATTTTCTTGACTTTTGTATTCATTTTTGTATCCCTTTTTTTTGCACTCTTATTATTTTTTATTGCTTCTTGTAGAGTAACGATCTTCTTGATATTTTTGTCCAAGAAAGATAAGGGGCTGAGCACCACTAAGGGTTTTCAATGTTTAGTTAGACTTCCCTTTTGCTCAAAAGGAATGGGGAAGGTCTACATGCAAGCTTCTATTAGGTATTTTAGGTTTGAGTACTTACTTTTTTAAAACTCAACATTTTGGTTCACTAAGACTGGGATTAGTATAAAGCTAAGAGCTTGGCTTCAATTTAAACTTATTGGTAAATTTCAAGAGGAATGATTGGTGATAAAGATGATCATAAAGAATCTTAAAGGGTCAACCTATATCTAAGCAACCTTAGACTCCTTAGATAAAAATCAAAAAGAGCATGTCACTTAGTGGAACAAAATGAAGAATACAAATTTTGTTTTTTCTTTATTCAAATTTTGTACTTTTTTTATAGATTTTTTGGATTTTGACATTTTATGATTTTATGGAGTTTCTAGATACTTAAGTCGTCACCTTCCATTGTGCATAAGAGGTAAGCATCATTTTTTACATCTTCCTTAACTGCGTGTGGACTCATATAATTTGGTCTAAACTTCACTTGGAAGTATTTGCAAGGACACACAAAGACTTGGTATAAAAATGTCTTTGAACTCAGTGAGAAGTTTTGTGCACTCATATATTTCATTGTTTGATAATTTGCCGCTAGCCTTGTCATTTTTTGTTCTTGTAAAGTTTAATCAGTTTTGAAATTTTGTGGGCCAATTTGAATTGATGATGACATTTAATCATCTTCTATTCACATTTATGTGGGGTTGGTCATATTGCCACACGATTCTCTTTACCTGCATGTGGACTTTACTATTCCATGGATTTCATATTTCACCAACCATATGTATGCCTTGGCTATGGCGACCACCAAGGGTTGCACATCGGCACCCCACCTAGTAGGCACCAAGTTGAAGTAAACAAAGTGAGGCAAGGTTGTGGAAGTTTGGATGCTTAATAATCGTATACCAATGCATCAAGAGATTTGTCCATGTCACCAATATTATATTTTTTATCTTTATTTCCATTTCTTAACACAAACTAACTTCGTGTTGTCATAAATATATACCTTTCAAACAAGAGCAAGCATGCCTTTATGATATAATTCCAATAATTTTTTATTCTAATGTGTAGGAACAAAAAAAAAACAAGAAAAAAACTCATTGGAGGCTCATTTGGCAGAAGCAAAGGAAATTGGGGATCACATTCCAAATAAAATTTAAGTTGTTACAAAACATGTTTTCAATTGATTATAAACAAATATGTAAAACAAGCATTTCATATGCATTTCAAAACTATATTTCAAAATTTTAAATTAAATAGCACTTTGGGACATTTGTTTCTTACAATTATTAAAATAATATAACAAATAAAAGTAATACTATAAAAATAATATTCTATACACCAAAAAAAAATAAAAAATTAATGCACGTATTTTAAATATTACTTTATAAAATAAAAATAATGTATCTTCTATGCACAAATTGAATTATACTATGTAACATTGTAATTGCATATAATATTCTATTGGCCTAACCCTTGCACCTTCAATTGGTTGAGTCAAACAATTTTCTTATGACAATTATCCATTCAAATGTGCCCTTAAAATACTATGACATATCTTAGTATAAGTAAAATTATATATAAACCAAATATAAAATTTGACAGTTTGTCCAAAATCTCTCCTTTCATGTGATACATCTTTTTAAAATGTTGATTGTAATTTATAGAAAAAATGCCTTAATAGAACCGTACGACCATCAAATTTAAGCCTTGGGCCTAACAATTGCACCTCCTTTGGTTGCAAGTGCTAGTAATACTATTATTGATATATGGTTAGGACTAAGAAGTAGGATTTCATGTACTCTGTTATTTCTTTTTTAAGGGATTACTCCAACTGTGGTGAGTTTCTATTTTAATATTGGAAAAAATCTAATTTGAGAGTGCTTCTAGATTCAACTATGTATGTTTTTGTTTCAACGTTTTGAATCATACTCAATGATCCGTCATGGAGAGTTGAAGATTAGATGGTAGAATTGAGCTTTATAAAGCAGTTAGAGTAAGAAATGAATGAAAAATGAAGGGCATGAGGTGAGGAGAGAAAAATAAAAATAAAACAAAAAACAAGAGAGGAGAAAGATATGAGAAAATTAGTGATAAAAACAGGGCATTGGAGCAACCATACAAACACACAAACCAACAAAAGCTAAAATTTTTAAATTACTAATACTAATACAAGTACAAATATATAAATACATATAGAAGCACATGTAAATGCATATAAGAAAATATTTAATTTAAACCTATAAATACATATATCCCCACACCCCAAGTATAATATACTATATTAAAAAGACAAATAAATGGAAAAAATACAAACAAGTAAATAAAACAAACCTTTAGTAGGCATGAGTTTTCCACAATCCATGAATTAAGTATAGAGAGTGCTTCTGGATTAAACTGTGTATGCTTTTGCAAAACAAACCTTTGTAAAACAATTAAAGTCAAGACCTAAATATACATAAAATAATAAGGGATGAGGAAAAAAGGCGCAAACACATTTATATAAATGAACAACCAAATGTATAAAATTTGCAAACAAGTGAAAGAAGCAAACAAGAAAACAAAAAGATAAGACCCCTATCTACTGCATTAGGCAAAACCAAACCTATAAAAAGGAGAACGCCACGACTAAGAATGAAAATTTTAATCCGGCATAAACAAAAAAAGCCCACACACATATTAACCTAGACATAACAACAAAAATAAATCAGATGATATATAATACAAATAGAAAAATAAACAAATACACAACAAAAATGTATGTAGATATATGATACAATATTAATTATATTATATGTATAAATATATTATATAGAAAACCAAAACAAATAAAAATATACAAGTGTAGGTATATATATATAAATTTATGTATGAAGTGTATACAAATACCTATACCTATATATAAATGTAAGTAACGGTGTGTATATATATATGTGTGGAGGTTAGGGTTAGGTTTTGTGCGTGATGAGCGAGTGAAGAAGAGGAAGGAGGTGAGGGTGGCAAAGGGAAGGTTAGGGTTAGGTTTTGATGGCAGAGGGAAAAGCTATCGTTGCAAGCTTGACGTTATACCTATTGCAGGGCCAAACATTTTTACAAGCAGCGGAGTGCGGTGGATATGTCAGTGTTTCGAAAGTGTTACGCCATCATCTGCAACAAACAGAATGGCCGCGAATGTCGTAGCAGAAATGGAGGCTGCAGATCGATGGCGTTACGCTTTTGAAACAGGACATATCCACGGCCCCACGCTGCTCCTATTCCTTCGTTGCCCTTTAATGAGAGCAATGCCTTCAACAAATGACCTTCACGCTCATGCGGTGGAATATGTCTCAATCTCAAATTGATGCGTCCAACACTTCAATCTTGTTAAATCAGGTTTTGTTTTGTCAGAAAGTTTGCTTAAATTTCTATATTTTTAAGACTAGCTGAAAATGTGGTCACTTGCACTAAATTTTCTGACCCTCCATGGAAGGTATGTTGGAGAGGTGGGTTCTTTGCCTTTTTTCGTTTTTGTATATGCATCACACACCCACATTACAACAATGTTCCTATCTAGTATGTTTTACTGTGACTGAATCAGATTTTCAGTTGTTAATATTGATAGCCAACTTGGATGAACCTCTGGAGATCCCTGTGTTGTATGATTGGGTTATGTTGTTGGTCTCTATCACAGGTGATATTTGGATCATGAAAGGTGAAGGTATTCAATTTAGACTCCAATGCATGCAACATGTATTAACACAGTGCTTGTTTTGTATGTAGTCTAGGACTGCAGGAATTTTGGTGGACTTCTTAGAGCCATTTTCTGTATATGACAATGTCAGATGGCTGTTATTATCACCCACATTTTATAAATAGCCAATTACGTAATTGTAACTGTTAAAGTTTTAATCATCTAGCACATTCCTACAAAGGTTCAAAAATTTATCCTGGCAAATATGGGTATCATATCAAACATTGTAGTTCTGTCTACTGTTTGCTTTCCAGCTGTGTTTGTGTTTTCTTTTGTTTGTTTTCTGAGACAATGGTTGACACAGTTAGTGGGTTTGTGTTTGAGCCCTAAGTTGGTTGGATCCCTTGCTGGAGAATTTAGCCCCAACCTTTGGACTTGGGTGTCATTATAAGCACGCGTTAGCATTTGAGCCCTAAGCCTACATATTCAAAATATTAAGTAGATGGCATACCACTCTACGTTCAATTCAGTTCATAAGGAATCTCAACCTACAACTTCAATATGGGTTCTGGCCACGGGAAAGTTTAGGGGCTCTTCATCCCTAAATAGGGATTGTTTTGGTAATCTTTGTCCCAAATCAATAGTCCAATCAGTAAACATTATGTATAAACTTCCTCTAGATTTAAAATTTTAGTAAAGGTTCTTAGCCAATTTGTTGCAAGTTTGCATGGATTCATTGGAATTTTTTAATCATTGTTATCTTATCTATGTAATATATGTTTTGATGATTTTCCAACTAATGAAAATTATGTCTAATATGGGATTTTATATAATCCTCTTTGGATTTAATCCAATTGTAAATTGTACTCAATATTTAGGAACCAGTTACCTTTACAATTGCTTACAATTGTTTCCTTTTGACATTGCTGGTGATTCATCTCACTTGAGTTGCCTTTGTTGACTAGCATAACATTTTTTTGTGTGTGTATTTTGATATAGAAATTTTTGTGGGTATGATAGGTCAGGTTGGAACAAAAGAATGTATGGTGCTAAGCATTTTATCTATTTGCAAGAACTAAAGTGTCTTATCTGAAAATATTCAACATTGTGGTTTGTGCATTTGGATGGATAATCTAGATACTATCTTAGACCTATGTAAATATAGGTCTAAAATGGTAGAAAGGAGAGAAAAAGTCTCCTCGTGAGATTTTGAAGCAATAAAATGTAAAAACTAAGTTCTATGACAACATCAAAACAATGGTTGCTTCATTTCACTTCACTTCATAGGCTCTTTCATTCCTCGTCTATCCAAATTGCCAAGGCTGACATATTTCTTTAGTTTTGGTGAAGTAAGATTTCTTTATGCTTTTGGATTGGATTTTGAAGAGTTAGTATCTATCACTACTTTATTAGATCAACTTGGTGACATGAGGTACACATGTTGACCTTTTGATCTTGTGCATGTTGTAGCATAGAAAATACCCTATAATTTACAAGTTTATCTTTTTATTGAACCTTTTCTTGTTTGTAATTTGTAAGATTTTCATTTGGTGAATAAAATGAAAGCCAATGATACCATTCATTATTTCTCATATTTTTAGACTTCAAATCATAAATTATTAGTAGAAACCCAAATCCATGGAAATGCAATCAAGACTTCAATGAAACCATAGCCAACCCCCACTCAATCACACCATCCTAGGCCTCTAGAAACTATTTCCCCAAATGACACAAACACTTGACACCATTAAAACACAATGGTCACATATCACATTCACTTTCCAATGCACATCATAAACCAAGATCTCACAAATGCAACATATGGTCTGATGCACTAATAATGGGTCTTAAAGAATGCAACATTAATTCCAATCATGGTCAATCATCCAACAAACATAAAGTGAATCTATCTCAACAATGCAGAACAATATTATTCTAACTACTAGTAGCAATTACTAATATGATCAAATGATATAAGTGTCCATGAGTATCAATATTTTAACTAATAATTCTCAAGACTTATTTTAATTTCATTTAATTAAAATAATTGCGAACAACATGCAAATGAATACAAATTAAACACAACAATTATTTACACTATTTACACTTATGTAGATTTCATTTATAATCTAAACAATTTTATAAATACTATTAAATATAACTATATAAGCAAGGCTAAAAGCCTATAATATTAGAATGCTATAAATATCTTACACTAGTTAGAATCACAAGATACAAAACCCGAAGCTACAATGAAAGAACCTTGTTCTAAGTTTAGCTTGAGAGGAAAGAAATATAGAAAAACAAAACATTCCTATAGATCTAATATCTTCATCAAATCTACCACACTTTTAACCACATGAATATGATAGGATCAGCACAAAATGAATTTGTTGAGAAGGCTTTAGAAGCTACCAACAATGCAAAATGTGAAAGCATAGATAGGGCACTTAGACTGATTGGTAGAATGCCTCAAAGAGAGTCATGTGATGGAAAGCAATGATCATAGGATATGCACAAAATGAATTTGTTGAAAAATCTCAAAAGAACCTAGTTTGAAAATATAGAGTTATTGGTTGCGCAACTAATTGTTTTAACAGAGACAAAATGGGTGAGAGGTAGACAGTGACAAAATATTCATATCTCAAAAATGACAAAATGGGTATGACTAATTTTCAGATATGATTAAATATTCAGGTCATGCACCATATATAAAACAATTAGAAAAACACAGTTCTTAAAATAAAGTTATGGCTAACGCAACAGATTGCTAAAACAGAGACGAAATGGGTGAGAGGTAGACAATCACAAAATATTCATATCTCAAAAATGAGAAACTGGGTATCACTAATTTTTTGATACGATTTAGATATTCAAGTTGTACAACATATTTAAAACAATTAGAGAAACCCAGTTTGTAAAAATAATGTCATGGCTAACACAGTAGACTACTAAAACAGAGACGAAATGGGTGAGAGGTAGACAGTCAAAAAATATTCATATCTCAAAAATGAAAAACTGGGTATGGCTGATCTTTGGATATGATTTAGATATCCAGGTCGTACACCATATATCAAAAAATTAAAGAAACCCAGTTTGCAAAAATAAGGTTAGGGCTAACGCAATAGACCGGGTTCAGAAAATGTAGAAGAAAATTCACAGAATATTTCACTAAATTTAATGCAACAATAAATCAGTTTCATATCTCAGTCCATACTTGGAATATTGCTTCAATCACATCTTCACAAATTTCCTAGCTCACATCCATTTTTCCCTGAGTCTGTTCTTCTAGAAACTATGGTTTATGGTGCCAAAAGAAAAATGAAAACTTCCTGAGAGAGAGAGAGATCCCCAAAACATAAAACATATCCTCCATTTGAAATGCACGCTCCTCCTCAAATTATGTCTTGAGATTTCAAAAATAAAGTTGAGCATGCATAACCACCCCCATAATTTCTTCTAGAAGATTCTCTTTTTTTTACTTTCTTACAATTTGCTATTTTTAACCAAACAATAATATTATTGTTTGTTGTAATGGGACCTTATGTCATCTCCGTTCAACAGTTTCCATTGGGATTAAGGCACGCTCAGACCTGTCAATTCAAGTGGAGTTGATGCCTCATACCTGCAACCTACAGCAACCAAAAAATGGTCGAACATATAGATGTATATATAAACATACAATCAAACACACCGTGAAAGGAAATCGCAGCATAGCAGGGTACTCACGCATGAGTAATGCGACACTGTTCCTCTCACAAACACACGTCAAACAAGTAACCACATCATGCATAATAATTAGTATCTGATTGAGCAGATAAGAAACATCATCAGATAATCATGTGATGCACATAATAAGATTGATCAACATAATCAATTAAGTCCATAAAGTTGTCATACCATATTCATAACTTAAGTAAATATCAGTGTTGCAACAAAGATTATCAATAAAACATACTAACTGTCATATGAAACAACATGAGGATAATCAGGAATGTCACCAACATGAATGTAGTATCTACCAACATCATATAACATACAACATCAACTATTTGACATACCCTAAATATTCCTATTATTTTACCTTCACTTTCATGCTCCTTAGCCAGACCACCTGCACATCCAAGGTGAGAATGGAGGGGCACTACACCCACCTTAAAGTGATCGCTCTTGCTTTCCGGTAGTAATCACATTTAAGGTAAGGTTGAAAACACATGAGAGAACAAGAGCTTTCACAAAGCCCATGCCCCAAAGTGAGACATGCTTACAATTGCCGAATTATTCCCAACAATCACAATAGAAACACATCAATATCATTTGTTAAGAACCATTAATCAACAATATGCATGTATACGAATGATCACGGAGATCAAAACAAACTTCGGTTAGAGAATCTAAGCTAAAATAACAACCAAATCAATATAGAAATAAGGCAACATGTCTTTCAAACAAACTAAGGCTATACTTACGAATTCGGAACCGAGTATAGCCGTGAGGTTATACTTTAGTTATCTCATAACCGAGTGTAACTACAAGGTGAGACAAAAGCATTCCAAAGTGCATAGAAACATATTTAGAGTATTGCAAAGGTTTGTTACAACAATTTCACAACACAATACATGATCACATCATGACACAAAGTGATTCTACTAGTCAAACGTCAATAAAAAATTATCCCTCTCTTCATATATGGACTAGGTCCATTTTCTTGTTTTCTTGTTTTAGGGATGCACGATCCTTATCAGAAGTGTATATTTGTTGTCATCATCCGTTGACTAATAGAGCCACAAATACAACAGAAGAATGAAATCATGAAAAATGAGAGAGGAGACAAAAGTGACATAGGACCACAACGTGGAAGGATGCCCCCAAATCACCCTCCACAACATTACACCCCCAAGGCACCACAAACAACAATTGCAACAAGAGAAGTGTACAAGAATAGAGAAACAAATAGAAGGAATGTCACAGCGTACGCGGTCCCCTTGTATCCTTCACCTTACAAGAGTATCAAGGGTCATCCAAGGAGACCTAAACAAACATTTAACACCACACATGAGAACACAACACAACAACATATATATACCTAAGAGGAGGCCAAACTTGCGAGCATCTTGGAGAGTTGCTCCATCAAATGTGGTGGAATGGGTGAGAAATTCATACCTGCAGTCACGTGGTGCTTGATTCACAAGATTTTGTATGTTTGAAATCTTTTGATGCCTGTGGGGAGGTGAATCATTACCTTTTTCGATAGACTTTGATGACTCGTGCATTGTTCTTTTTCTTTCTTTGTTTAAGCATTCTCCTACATGGATAACTTTTTCAGGGTTATCCTTCTCCATCAAGACATCAACAATCTTTTTATTAAGTAAAGTACTGCGGTCGAGGAGATTAGAGGAGGATGATGATTTCCTGGGATCTTTGTTAGATGCCAAGGTATCATTTGATGAATAAGTGTTTCTCTCAAAATATGCTTCTACATTTAAACAATAGGAAAAACCATAATTGTAATGATAACGGGGCCAATTGTCATAAGCTCCCATGAATTCGGCTAATGTTTCATATGTTGAAAAAGTATCTAATGGGACATTTCCTAGTGGACAGTCTATGTCTATCATCTTAGGATATATTGAATTGATTGTTGGACTTGTTGATATTGTGTTAACATTAAGAGTAGGATGATGGTAAGCTTTGGTAGGCTTCAAAGGATAGTATCCAATACTAGCTGAAGAGCTATATGTAACAACTTCTAAGCGTACTTTGATTCCTTGTTGTTTTATGCCACAACCATTACCTACGTAGTTACAATTTTTGTAAAGGATTTGAAATCCATGACCATAGAGAGACACCATCTCTTTATAAGAAGGCGAGGCCTCATATGTCTCATATTTTGTAGTGTAAATAAGAGTATTGTCTTTATTTGTTACTAAAGAGACTTTAGGTTCCTTAGTATTTCCAAGTATTTTTTGGATGAGATCGAGGTAACTTTTGATGTTTCAGGGTTAGCAAGTTTATATTACCCCATAAAGCCATGAGTAAAATCTAATGAACCCCAATCGTCACCAAGAAGTGCATTCGATGGTGATTTAGAATCTTGCACAACATTATCTGTGGCAAGATGTATTTATGAATCAACTTTTAAGTTATTGAGAGGTTTCTAAATGATAGCTTATTTTTGCATCTCAGCTTGTAAACAACTTTCCAAATTCGGGTCCACTTCAATGGTTTGAAGTTTATTTGCACAAATAAACTTTATTGATCAATGAAGGGTAGACGAAACTACCCCCATGGCATGAATCCATAGTCTACCAAGAATGATATTATATGAAAGCGCACTCGGCATGACATGGATAAGGGTAGATAATGTCATAGATCTAGCCTTTACGATTAAAGTTATGGTACCCAGTGATTGTCTACCAATGTTATCAAAGCCACGAATGTTAAGTTTATCCGATTTTATTAAAGATGTGTGAATCTTGATTTTATGTAGCAGATCAATGCCACAAACATTGAGACCCAATCCATTGTCAATCATAGTTCACTTTATCAACTTTTTATTTATTATGACAAGATTACAAGAGGGTCATATTGGTTTTGAACTTCAATTGATGGTAATTCATGTTGTTGAAACAAAATATCTATTTTTGTTGCATGCATATAGTCTAACAGAGTTGTTACATCATTTGGCTTAACAACAGGTGGTACAATCACCTTTTGTAAAGCTTCTTGGAGCATTATGTGGTATGAAAGAGATGTTTGTATGAGTTCCCATAGAGAGATCTTAGCGGGAGTAGCACAAAGCTGCTTAACAAGGTCATAATCTTGACCAACATTATGAGTAAGACAAGGTGGTTGAGGAAGCATAGGTTGAGAAGTTGGTAAAGTGATCGAAATGTTTGACTGTTGTTTACTTTGTTTATTATTTCATGTATTGTATGTGTGAGCAACCACATTGTAGTTGGGTTGTTGTGACACATTTTGATACACTTTGATTTTGACTTGTTATATGCTTAGCGTAGTTATAAATGTAACGAAGAGGTCGAGAAGAATTTAGAAGATCTCTTATAGTGAGCACCGGTTTCATTTTTTCTTGAGGCACATGCGAGAACGCAGGTGGACAACTATTTTCGGTTTCACAGGGTGTTCTTGAGATCTTGGAACATAAATTGTGTTTACTAATCTTTGAAGGAACGATGGTTTTGGAGTCGCAGAGGAATGTTCCATAGAGATAAATTCATAAAGGGCTTCATCTAGCATATCAGAATCATCACTACTAAATGACTCATCATATGCATGAAAGTTTTGTAAAAAGAGATCAAACATTGTGACATATTCTACTTTATCCAAGGCTTGAAATTCACAATGTCCAATTGTAAAAAGTATGAATTTTGGAATCAAGGATGTGAAATGATGCAAGATTACTATGAAAAATCAAATTTCATGAATGTTTGATGCAACTAATGCATGAGAATATTTAAAACCCTAATGCAAAATTTTACCAAAATGCAAGCTTTTTGAAGGCCTAAATATGCACCTTTTTCAAAATTATGCAAGATTTTCAAATGAATATTGATAAATATGTAATAAATCAATGCAAGATCTTATTTGAATAGTCAATAAGATGAAAATGCTTGAAGCTACTTGTTCACAAAAATGTTTAGTATGAAAAAGGATAATGACAATAACTAGAATATGAACTAGATCAAACTCTTTTCAATATAACATTCAAGGAAAAGGTTGAGCCAAGTCACTACCAAATGAAGGAGAACTTAGCTACTGATCTTGAACTCCTATATATTATGGATAAGATTTAACTTAGTCTTTTTCTCAAAACCCTAGGATAACAATGCATTAAAACCCTATTTTTACAAAGATTTGCTTATAATGGAGAATATACGACAGAAACCCAGAAACTGATTGCACAGGGATAATCAGGGGAATGATAAAACCTATCTCCAAAAAGAAGAGGTATCAGAGGACCTCGGTGGTACCACCCATGTCTTGACTGAAGGAATTAGCCGAAGGTGCAAATCGGAAAGTTGCTTTGAATGTTGTCTTGATGCCAGATCCAAACCCAGAAAAGATAGAAGGACAAAGGCGGTTCCAACCACTTCCTTGATGAGGGAATATCCTGAAACTATCTTCAAATCCTGAAACCTTGATCTATATTTAGTCTTCCTATAGCTCTGTATTTTCTAAATCTCACTCCTGTAACCTGCACATAAGAAGATAAAAGAGGGTTTGGGGGTTATGGTGTTTAATAGAGAGTGCTTACCCAACACCATTTGATTAATAGAGAGTGCTTACCCTCATGGGGCATAGGATGAAAACAATGATAATGTGATGATTGAAATGATGAGAAACAAACAATGATATCACCTATGTGATGCACCCTTAGAATGATGAAGATCCTTCAACTCCTAAGGAAGGATAGATGATAGCTTCATATCTGCAACAACACACAAATATGCTCTATAATCACAATGACTGCTCTTGATGCTCTTTACTTCAAATTTTTAAGTTAGCTATCTCCATCTAGGTTAATAATGAACTCAAAAACACACTTATATATGCTCTCCCCCTTACAATTGACAATTCAAACCAAAAGAGGCAACAAGGTGAAACCTCTAGAGAGGTGTAAGGCCGACATACATTTGAATTTGATCCAACCTAAAGGGAGGGACCTAGGCAGTACCACCTTGGTCCTTCAGCCTTGTTTCTGTCTAGGATAAGCAAAATCAAGTGGTCCATATTCAAATTCCATCTTGATGTCGGGCAATTCTGCATCAGGAGAAACGTTTTGAATATATAATACAATTAAGGGACCTAGGAATGAAACAAGGAGGTAAAAAGACATGTGGGCACTTTTTACTCCCTAACAAGTCCAAGGGTCTTATTTGGAAACTTTTCATTCTAGGTCTTATGGGTCTTACCATGGGTTATCCTCTAATTTACTCCTTGATTGGCTACCAAATCTACTAATAAGTTCCCCTTTCTTTTCTTCTAATATGATCAAAAGAGATATCTTAAAAAAATTTCACTAGTTCCTTAGCCTCTAAAAGAAGAGTATCCAACATACATGAGATGTAACTTTGCTTCTTCATATAATTAATAATGATCTCATAATCTCCCTCCACTCTAAGATGCTTCCAATTCTATTTCATAGTTGTCCTGATGCCCCACAACATGGCCCTTTCCTAAACCACATTGTACATGAAAGGAAAAAAGAATATAACTTTGCTCATGCTCTTTCTAGGAAGCCTACTCTATTTCTACTTCTACTAGTTCTACTGATTAGAAGATCTCTATTATGGAAGAATAAGTTAAAAATGCATTTTCTACTGATCTCTTAGATGGGGATGTGAGACAAGATTGATTTGTAGTAGCATATGGTCTCATTCTCTATAAAAATAGAATCTTCCTAGTTCTTGAATCTAGAATGAAGGAGAAGATTTTAAGGGATTTTCATGATGCATCGTTAGAAAAACACATAAGATTATACAAGATCTATAGGAAAATTAGGGAAAGGTTTTCATGGAAGGGCCTAAAGAAGGATGTTCTCAATCACTTTATGGAGGGGCTAACTATGTATGCACAATTCTTTTTCATTCCTTCATATTTCAAAGCACATTGGGTGGTAGATTTCTTATTCAGAGATGTTTAGGCCAATGGATTACATAAAAATATCGTTAGTGATAAAGATAGTAGATTTTTTAGATCATTTTTGTAAGAATTATTTTATTTGGCTGGGATAAAACTCACTCTTTCCACAAGCTATCATCGACAAATAGATGGACAAGTAGAAATAGTGATGTGTAGACGTTGTAGGGTACAGTGAGACCTCAAAGGCATATCAATTATTTATTCCAGGGACCAGGAGGATTATAGTTAGGCGTGATGTCAAATTCATGGAGGACAAGGCATATAGGAGGTCCAAAGATTTGCCAGCAGATGATCAGAATGAGCAGCCAAAAGAAGCTCCAGGGATTTTTCAACCAAAACAGGGGCAGCGAAGCACCAGTACATTTACTAGTACAAGCACAGGCTTAGGTGTTGAGAGTTCATAGAGTATGGAGCAACAGATACAACAAATCTAAGAGATGCATCAAGAAGATATGGAGTTTGATATTTCATCCTCTATAGTTGACAGGAGGAACCATGAGGTTTAATAGACACATAGGGATACTCAGGAGTTTGTGGGAGCTCCTAGGATGAGTAGTAGACAACAGAAACAACCAGCCAGGTATAATGATTGTGGCATTGGTTATTCAGTTGGTAGATAACGAGCCTTCCAACTATCAGGAGACTATACAGTAACAAGTGTGGCAAGATGTGATGGTTGAGGAATATACCTCAATAGTGCAGAACGATGTGTGGGAGGTTGTACCTAGACCGATAGATAGGGCAGTGGTTGGATCACATTGGATCTATAAGATTAAGCACGGTGCAGATGGTAGCATCAAGAAATACAAGACAAGGTTCATGGCCAAGGGGTTCTCTCAGAAGGAGGGAATAGACTATGAGAAGACATTCACTCCAGTGGCCAGGTATACTTCTATACGAGCCGTAATCTCACTTGCAGCACATATGGGATGGCAGATCCATCAAATGGATGTCAAGACGGCATTTCTTAATGGTGAATTGGTAGAGGAGGTATACATAGAACAACCAGAGGGCTTTGTAACACACAGCAGTGAAACCCACGTGTGCAAATTGAAGAGAACTTTGTATGGACTCAAGTAGGCTCCCAGGGCATGGTATGAGCGCATTGATAGATACTGTATTGAAATCTTGAAGAGGTTTGAGATGCAAGATTGCAGAGCCATGTCTACACCTATGATCACGAATTGGAAGAAGGTAGACTCATCCAAGGAAAAGGATGTAGACCCCACCTTATACAGGAAGTTGATTGGATCTCTCATGTATTTGGTCAACACTAGGCCAGATATATCCTTTGCAGTAAACTCTCTTAGTCAATTTATGGTTAAGCCGAAGAGAGTGCATTGGACAGCGGTAAAGCATGTGTTGCAATATTTGTGTGGTAAAATTAAGTATGGGATCAGATATGCTCGAGGTGATGGTATCAGATTGATAGGCGATACTGATGCAGATTGGGCAAGTAGTACAGTGGATAGGAAAAGCACTTCAGGGTGCTGCTTTAGTTTGGGATCAGGAGTTGTCTCTTGGTACAGCAGGAAGCAAAACTTTGTGGCTCTAAGTTTTGCAGAAGCAGAATACATATCAACTAGCATGGCAACATGTGAGGCTATATGGCTTCAGAAGTTGTTGGTAGCCTTGTTTGGTCAGAGGGTTGAGACTATGGTGATACACTGTGACAATCAAAGTTGCATCAGATTATTTTAGAATCTAGTGTTTCACGATAGGTCTAAGCATATAGACATTAGGTATCATTTCATCAAGGATTGTGTACAGTGGAGGATTGTTCAACTATAGTATATACCTACAGATCAACAGGTAGCAGACATTTTGACAAAGGCATTAGGGAAGACGAAATTCATCTTCTTCAGAGATAAGTTGGGTGTTATGCAGAACACCTTCCTCGCTAAGAGGGAGTGTTAATTTTAAAGTAGCTCAAACAGGTGTTCTAGTCTCAGGTGGTGATTACAAGGCTAGAAACACAACTGAAATTTAATTATCTCCATACCTAGAAAATTGATTTCTCTAGAGACTTCTAGACATTAGGGTTTGTTAGAGTCTAATTAATCTTAGCCATTGATTGAGATTAAATCATGGCCATTGGTTTTCAATGAGAAAATTATAAAAGAGGATCAATGGGCATTTGGAGAGCACAGATCTGAAAAATATTTAAAGTGATAGCAAATGAATAAATTTGCAATAATAGAAAATAGATTTGCAGTGAGAGCAAGGGCGCAGTGATAGTGTTAGAGACAACAACAGTGGAATTTTTGAAGGAGAAATTGGGAGAAGAATTTTCAGAGGAGAATATTGCCAGAGCTCTGCCAGTAAGAGGCAAGCAGTTTATGTATCTCTTGATTTGTTGAAAATTAATAAAATTCCTCATCTCCAGTACTGGTTTTCCCTTCGAGGTTTTTCCAGGGACAATTTGTCCAAAATATTGTGTTCATTATTTTACATATTTTATTTTTCTATCTCCGTGATTATTTGTGAAGTTGCAGCTGTATTATTTTTCAATATTTGCTCTGAATTAATTTTTGGAGGTCAAATAATCTATATAAGATAGGAGATTAATCATCAATAGCTACAATAGAATTTTCACAGAATTGTCCATAGAAATATGAGATTTGAATGACAATTTTTATATTTGTGTTTACTTTTTAGTAAAGTTGTGCCCCTAACATGTAATTTGGATTTGTTTCGGGAGGAGCCAACATGGCTTTGTGATAGCCCTCTCAAGGTGAATTCGATAGCTGTATGAGGCACATTGGGATGGGACCTCCCATAGAAGATCCAGTCCTTGCAAATCCTCCTGCACTATTTTTTATTGTTTGATTCTAGAATATATTTTAATAATACATTCTCATTTTACACTTGATTTTGCGGTCTGTAAAATAATTTATAATGCATATATTCAAACTAAGATTACCCTATGCAGTGCCTATGGTTATGGCAGAAATCTAACATTAAATGTAGAATCCAAGTTTTTCAATTTTTTGTATTCAATGCAAATATTACAACACTGTCAACTCTAACTTAAACCCAAAAATTAACAAATTTCAAGATTATTATAAAGTTATTATATTATCAACATTGTTGCTAAAACTAAGCAAACACAACAAATTAAAACACAACTATTTATGAACATTTTGGCAGAAACTTCGCTACTTTGCAGCTCTTGTTATTAGATTTGTTTTATTTTTGTGTTATATAGTACTTATAATTTAATTGATATTATATTATATCAATATTGTAAGTTTGTGATATTGTATTATATATCCACATATACATTTTTGTTGTGTAATTGATTATTTTTGTGTTTGTTGTTTTCTTTTTCTTTTGTAGGGGGCACTCCTCATATATATATGCTTTGGTACATGTATAGACTTAATACTTATATTAATACATATTAGTATAGGTGTGTGTATTTTTAGATTTGTTTTGTTTTATGTGTTGTATATGTATGTACTTATAATAATATAATTGATATTGTATTATATATCATTTGATTTATTTTTGTTGTTATATCTAGGTTTATATGTGTGGGGGCATTTTTTGTCTACGCCTGATTAAAATTTTTGTTCTTATTTCATGGGGTTCTCCTTTTTATAGGTTTGGTTTTACCTAATGCAATAGATAGGGGTCTTATCTTTTTGTTGAAGCCAATCGAAATATATATTGCCCACACCGGCTGCTAGTATAGTTGTTGTCTGTCGCTCACGGTACTGCCTTTTGGTATGTATCGCCCCCTTCCCCCAGAACTCTAGATTCCAAAGATCCATCGGATAAGAAACTCCATTCTACACTGCTGCTGAGTCTTCGGACTCCTCCCCCAATTCTGGTTGTGGATTACATCAGGGAAATTCTGCCTGAGCTAGGCAGATAGATAGACTCCTTTCACGCTGCTAAGAAAGAGCAGGGAACAAAATTATTAGACCCATATATAGTAGTAGGGTAGCACTCCAGGTACTTAATGTCCACCCACTACCAACCAACATACATCATCTGGCTGGGTCTTGCCGGTATCAACAACTGGATCGATCCCATGGAAACGGGAACAGCAACTCGCTATGGCTCTTGGTCCAAATAATGTCTGCCCCTATTCATCCATATCCATACACGGTTGCACGCGACAAGATGGGAACACAGTCCTAGACTGAAGTGAATAGATCAGATTGAGAGGTCATTCTGTCCCTTGTCCCCAATGGGAAGAAGATGGGTAATCCGTTTACAATGTTACTCTGATCTGACCCAGCTGGCAAGCAATCCCAATCCACTTTCGGTAAAGGAAGGAGATAGCACTTTGTTTGCTTCTCCACCAAGCACAGGAGTCTGGGGATCGCTGTAGGTTGGTGACCACTCGAGGAAACTCTGATTCGATCCACTGGCTAGGAGGCACCTACCTCATCCCAATCACAAGGAGAAGTTCACCATGATCTTTCCAGGTAAGGAACGGAGACAGTGCCTGGGCGAGGCATTCATGCGCTCAACCTCTCCACTGTGAGATTGAGGCCTATCTACAATACAAGAGATCGAGGGCTTCCTCGACTTCCTAAAGTCAATCAAGTTCCCCGACTGGCTGAGTACCCCTAGAGCCCTCTCCCTATCGCCCTATCTATAGCTATTATAGAGAGGTGGGGGGTGCCCCCTACTATGGATAGGGTTGATAGTTGCCCTCACTGACCCCCCTACTATGTATAGGCTGCCTCCACCTCTGCCTCTAAAGAAGTAGGGTAGGGGTAGGGGGTGGGGGGTCAAGTGATGAGAATTGGATTGTTCCATCGAGAATTGGCTCCATACGCCCAACTCTTCGTGCCTTCCTATCTCCATACTTTTGCAGCTCTTCATCTTAACAGATTTGCAAAAGACTCATGTGATAGACTCTCATCATTAGAGAAGTTGATCCAGAATCCATATTCCACTTCGTTTCGCATCCTATGTAGAGTAGATCGTTCAGCACTTGCGGCACAAACCAATTTTTTACCCATCGACCCTAGTATCATAGGCGACCAAATGGCCGTGCCCTAGTTACTAGACCAACCTGCTATGATAATTCCATAAACACCTATGTCCAGATCTGATGATACCATACCATAATCAAAAGGTACAACTGCTCGAGCAACCGAACTGGGTATAGATGTCACCACTGGAGCCAGTCTAGAGAGAGATAAATTGGCACTACTTGGTGGAATAGGTTCTTCTATAGCTAATTTTAAACCATCTGCTAGAGGTTTTAAGAATCTGAATGATCCAACTACATTGGGACCCTTTTGACATTGCACAAAAGCAATTACTTTACGTTTGGCTGACACTGAGAAGGCTACTCCTAGTGGAAGTGGTATGATCATTCCAGGTATTTCTGCTAGAATAGCAATGTACGTTTCTAATTTCCAAATCACTAAGGGGTGATCATGCATGAAACGATGTCAACCCAAAGAATGGGACCTATTCATGAGGGGAAAGGTGATTTCTAAAAGTCAACCCGCCCCCCACCGCTATAGATGCAGGTGGGCTATAGCGGGCTTAGCCAAATTATTTCGGCTCTTCGAGGTCAGGCCGACCACTATGGATAGGGCATCGATCCCTCTCCTTCCTCCCACCCACGTTAAGAGAGAGGTTGGTGATTTGAGTGCCCCCATGGATCCAAATGTCGGCCCCATGCTTTTGAACCAGCATGGGGAAAGCCCCAACTAAACTATAATTGGGGTGGGTGGGAGGAGGAGAGGTATAAGGATTAATCGACCCCTACAAGCACTATATATCATGGGTTGGACCCGGTCATTTTTATTGTTGGCCGAGGAAGCTGCCCCCATGATGAAAAATGGGGTGGGTGGGAGGGCTGCCGAGAAACCATTATAGCAAGGGAGGTTAAGTCCGAGGCACCATAGGGGGGAGATATAGGGTGGGAGGCTATGCGGGTGGGTGGGAAACGGCCCCTACGGGAATATATATTATTATGGGAGGATGCCTATGCAGGTGGGTGGGAAACAATAGTTCGGTGGGAGGCCGTAGCCCCCCACAATAATCAGGTGTGGGTGGGAGGCCCAGCGGGGCCCTTACTTCCCACCCACCCGAGTGGCCGGTTAAATTGTTGGCGAACCCCATAATCTTTACTTCGTTCAGAAGAGTGTCTCACCTCGACCGAAAAGATGCCTCCCACCCCCTCCCTATAGCCTATGCCCCCCACCCATCCCCTATCACTGGAAGGGTGGGGGGCTCGAGGGTTTCCCGACAAACCCTTGGCATAGGGATGAGTGGGAGGAGATAGTTGGGGGGTAGATTAATATAAGGTGGGTGGTTAAGTTGTTGCCAAACCCCTGGGAGGTTCCGACGATTCTATATGTAACATGCCAACTACCCCCCACCCATCCCCACACACGACGTATAATTGATTGGGTTTACCAAGTTTATCCAGCATCAGAGTCAGATTGAGAGCCCCGGTCCTCTTCGGTCTAGGTATAGATCTATAAAGGGCCTGTAGGGGCAGAGGTAGTAGTGTGGATCAAGATCCATACCCCTTTCATATTGATATCGAGTAGGAGATTCACCAAGGTTTACCTTAACCCTTTGTTCTCAGTCCATTTCCTCCGTCACTACTGGATGCGTACCAGTCTGGGGAGCCAAGTTGTGTTCATTTGTGCTCTCGCACTGGATAGGGGGTGTTCGGTGATGTGTAGACGTTGTCTGCTAATCGCCCTCGCGATTCCTTCCTTATGTTTAATTCTGATCCAACCCCATCTGCCCCTCCCCCTGCTCCTTCCCCCTCCCTACAACCTATTTATACCACAATAATAGACCCCCCTTTAAGTTTTAGGGTCGGGGCCCCCAACCCGAGCTATAATGGTTTCTTGGGGACCCCCCCACCATACATAGTTGGGGTTAGGTGGGAGACCCCTAAATGCCCCCCACCCCGGGCTATAATTGTTCTTAGAGGTGGGTGGGAGATATAGTTCCAGAAAAAAAATGAGCCCCCCATCCAGCTCGGGCGAATAGTAGGGGCCCCCCACTCGGCCCCTTTGGTAGGGGGATATATAGGGTGGGAGGAATAATATAAAAGGAGGCCTTGGGTTGGTTGGGAGATTCAAGTTTGAGGGGCCTACCTTGAGCTAGTTGGTGTTAGCTACTTCCTTTAGGTCTAGCTCGGGAGCAGAAGCAGAAGCAAGGGAGCCTCGGGACCTGCCATTGATTGAAGTATACCCTAACCACTTGCGTGTCTCGTGGTAGCTAGATCCTATGCTCTAACTATTGGGGTGACTGTTCAAGCTGCACAGGGGGGCCCCATGAGAGGATTTACCCTTCAGCCAATTGATAGGGAATACCCCGCCCCATAGCATTTGTGTTCTTCGTTCGATGACCCTGAGACCTGACGAGTCCACCACTTGAGCGCACCAAAGACAAAGGTGGTCGGTTGACCCCGTAGCAATTTTCGGAGTGTTGTGGCCTATTTACCACCTAGATAAACCCCCATCCAATCAAGATACCCGGCCAATTTGGTTGAAGTTCCAGTACAAAGTTCTATCCAAATACACCACATACATGGGAGAGAAGCCCGCAGCATATCTTCTTTGCTCAGTCTGTATCCAGGTGACTCGAGGATGGAGGGGCCTCGAACCAGTAGTTGTTTCCCCAATCTGTATAGCAGTGTTTCATCCCCCTGTTCCAGCCCCACATCTAGTAGTGGAGTGGGGAGCATCAAAAGTGATTTATCTAGTTAAAGAACTAGTTTCCATTCGGAAGCAGGACCCAGGAGCATATCTAGATGCAGGGACAGGGCATAGGCAGGGATAGAGGTAGTAGGAATAGATAAAGGTGGCCTTCATTTTTGCATAGTTTCATATCCAATTCTGGAGCTGAAGGAAGCAATAGCAGGGGCACTCCCATGAAGGGTATGGACAATGGCCGAAGCAGCAGTAGTTTTTGGGTAGCGATCTGAGGCAGCAGAGGCATAAACTATAGTGATGGAGGGGGCAGATATATTGAATCAGGATAGGAACCCAGAAGTTGACCTCATTTACTCAGCAGTGGAGGTGGAGGCAGGAGCAATGGGAAATGGCAGGGGGAATAGTAGCACAACCAATAGCTATGGGGGCAGAGGCTCCTCAAGCAACGGAGCCATATGAAATAGTGACTAAGGCTATGGGAGCGGGGGTCATAGTGGGATAACGGATGGCATTGAGAGTAAAGGCCAAAGCATTAGAGGTGGAGGGAGAAGCATAGATAGTGGTTGCAGATTGAGTCATGGGTCTACCCAACCGAGTTCCAGTTCCCACTACGAAGATAGCAAAGGAATTATATAAAAGAGGGGGTTGACCGACCTCGTTTCTCTAAATTATTCAGTTAACCTAGTGCCAGTTATAGATCAGGACTCAGTATATCAAGATCTAACTATTAGCTAGAGATCAAGTTGACCTAGTTGACCAGTTGACCGAGTTTATTTTATGTGAGCAGTTGATCCAGGATGAGTAGTTCCACCATCATGGGCAAGGGGAGCATCAGTAGCATCATATCTAGTCAGAGATGGAGATTCAGCAATATATAGAAAGGGCTTCTTCTATATTTTATTCTGATTCGGTTGATCCAGTCCAGAAGTTGATGGAGCTGTTGATGGTTGAACAGTCAAAGATATGCCAAGGGAACACACCTACTTATGCCACGGAGACAAGCCACCCACTCTGGGAACCCTTGGAAGAGAGGTTTTGGGAACCATGTCGGCGGGCTAGGCAGGGATGGGATGCTGCATTGATGGAGGGATTCATGCTGGGGGAGCGCACTAGCGATGTGATAGCAGGCAAAACACATTGGGATGATCCAAGCTAGGCAAAGGAAAGCTCCTAAACACCACAACCCCCAACCTCACTCCTTGTGATTGTAAGTTACAAGTATTGGATTTCATAGACTGGAGTTACAGAGGAAGGTTGTAGAAGATAAGGATTTTAGATCTCTGAAGAAAAGCATTACCTAGACAAGCGTTCTAGTGCTAGTGTCCTCTAAGGTTACAGACAACATCCTGAAAATACCCTACCTTGGACAAGGGCACTAGTGCCAGTGTCCTCCACATCTTCTGTGATAGAAACAGATAGACAATTATCATAAGTGTTGAGAGAAGTCCTGAATTCCCTGAAGAAAACACCACATTGGACTAGGGCGTGAGTGTCAGTGTCCCTAAATACTTCGTATCATTAACTTCAAAAAATGGTGAGTAACTAATCCTTGTCTACTGTCTTGGTAGATACGATCATTTGTCGTAATTTATCCATTTCCTTCTGATTTTGCATAATTAGGGTTTTGAGCATATTTGGGCATTGAATTAATACATTAATTGATATTTTTTGAGATTCCATGATGTTACGAGTGACACCCAACCTATAGGTGAATCCTCTTGCAAAAGGTGTGATTCAACTCGGTTGAAATGTCCTTGAATGTTTGTAGTAAAAGGAGGATTTAACCCACACATCCATTGAAATTGAAAACCCCTCCTTTTTACTCCTAAACAAACCCTTTGCTAGATTCTATGGAAATTTTTCTTGGATCCAGCAACTTACTATGAAACCCCTCCTTTTAGATCTCAGCTCTATCCTAATTATGGGCATCTGCAAAGGAAATGCCCTCGCTTCACTAAGGCATCAGCTGCAACTAATGCTTCTTCCAACTCTAGTCCTAAGAATGATAAAGGGAAGGCTCCTTTTGTTGTTGGGGTTGCAGACAAGGAGGGATTTACTCTAGTTAAGCCACGTAATAGGGGAAGAGGTCTTAAGAGAACCCTCAAGGATAGAGAAATTAATGGGGTCTTTAATCAGTTTGATGCTTTGGAGGACTTAGTTGATGAGGAGGGAATTCTAGTGGAGATACCTTTTGGGGTTGGGTCTTTGGGGGTAGCCTTGTCGGAGGAAAAAGAAAATGATACTATAAATTTTCCTCTGGTGGGTGTGCAAGATGGTCAATGGCTATGGAGTTATCCTCCTGGTTACCGATTGTTTTAGAATCAAATGAGGCTTTAGTTATGAAAGATGTGGGTGCTCTAGCTGATCCAACTCCTTCACAGGTGAAGGAGGCTTTAGATGTAGGTGTTACATTGTAAAATGTCCCCCTAGGACTTTTACCTCCTAAGTTTAGTTCCCAGGTCCTTTAGATTTAATCATGCATGTTCATTTTAACTCTCGATGCAAAATCCCTGGAAACCCATGTCAAATGGGGCTAAGGGGACATTGTTGAACTTGATTTTGCTTGAAAATGGGGCCTAGAGCTTGGGCACTCATGGCCTAGCCCTGCCTTATTTGGTTGGGACCTAAATTTTAAATGTCGGTTATGTGATCGTTAAAAGGTTTCGTTGTCAACATCGTAAGTTTGAATTATGAAATCTGTAGCGAGAATGCATATATAAGCATGTTTAGGGTTTCATTTGCAAACTAGAAGCTGATTATGAACTTTTGGTGAACTTACGATTTTAGAGAATTCAAATCATTCATTGTTGCAGAGCATACTTGTCTTGTTATTGTGTTTGTTATGCGGATTTGGCTTCATCTTCTCATGTGTTGAAGGATTTTCATCTACATGCGAGCTACACCTCCGAGGTTATATCTATTTGTGTTAAATCAATCATTTATCAATTTGTTTTTTCATCTATCTCGTAGGGATACACAATCTTTATGCCATTCTAGGGCTTGACTGAGGCAAGCTCCTAAACACCACAACCCCCAACCCCATTCCTTATGATTACAGCTAACAAGTGTCATATTTTTTGGAGTGGAGTTGCAAGAGGCTGTGACAGAGTGTGGAGATTCTGTATCAGAAGGAAAAAGCAATGCCTGGGCTTAGGCACCTGCCCTGAAGCCCTCCAGATTTACAGACCTAAAAACCTCTACGACAGTGGTGAAGAGTAGCGAACATTTTCTAGAAATCCTTGAAGAAGTCGCCACCTTGGGCTTGGGCACCTACTCTTTAGACCCTGACTTTTCCAAATCTTGAATATCAAAACCTAATATGTATCTACTCTGAATATTACATCTCTATGTGCGAGCATTTGTTGGGATTCATCCGTTTATTTATGATTTTACATAATTAGGGTTTTAAGCATAATCAAGCATTAAATTAATACATTAATCAACAATTTCTTAATTTCCCTATCATTACAAGTGACAACCAACCTGTAGGTGAATCCTCTTGCAAAATTTGTGATTCAACTTAGTTAAATGTCCTTGAATGTTAGTGGTGAAAGGAGGATATAATCAAACAATCAATCAATCCCATCTTCCCTCTTTTCTTACTAAACATTTTGGTGAACCTGTGTTTTCTGAGCATTGCATCTTGTTGACTATTATACATTAGACTTGCATTCATACATATTGTTTTACATCATTTTACATCTATAGATCTTGAAAATTTTTGAAAAAAAAATCATTCTAAGGCTCGCATTAGGTCATAATTTGCATTAATTTCATTACATTTCATCAAATCTCTAATTTTTACATCAAATATGATATAAATTACATAAATTCATAATACTACAATCTTTGCATTGCATTTTCATGTTAAAATTGCCAGGGTTTGATTGAAATTTTGTATTTTTCTCATAACCTAGTGATTTCAAAAACTAGGGTTTGTACCTAAAATCTTGTTTCAAATTTTACTACTCATATTAGGCACTCATTCAAATCTAATTTTGTTTGTAGTGTTGCATTCTTGTGTGTTTTTGCATTCATATCTCAAAAATTTGCACTTACATTGAGCTAATTTCAACAAAAACTAGCATTTTCACTCAATCATCCTTAAAATTACACTTGCATTGAGCATTGTAGGACTTTAAAATCATTTTCAGATCTGAGCTGAGTTTTTTTGCATAAGCCTCCTCTTAATAATAGTGTAGGAAATTGTTCTTCTACCTTATCTTCCTTATAGGATTTATGGGTCTAATAAATTCAATTTCCCATTTGTGAAAAGGTGTTTGTACTAATATAGGAAATGGTGGCATATCATCTAATGTGGTGGGACTTCCTATCCTCTAAGACACATCACCCATCCTCACATATTAACTTGTCATCCTTGAACAATGTGGGCCACCATAATCCTGCCAACATCACTTTATTGTTGTTCGCTCATTGGAGTTAGGCCCTTCTAATATCCCCTCATGGGCATATCTTAAGATGTTTTCCCATTCATGTTGAAGCACTACTCTCCTTATAATATCACCTCTTCCTATAATATGTAATTCTCCTTCAATTAAGATGTATGATAGTGACCACTGCAATAGTTTATTCCTTTCATTTTTGGAGATGATCTCTAGGAATTGGCCTATTAATAGTAACTGTGCTACTTCAGTGAGCTCCTCTAGTACTACATTTACTCTAAATAAATTTAAGCTACTCAATTCATCATCAAACTCCTAAAAGAGTAACACCATCTACAAATTTTCCCTGTATCACTAGCGTATTCATCAAGTATTTTAATTCCTTGTGGTTGGTAAAGAAATTTTTTAGTGCATAAACCTTTGTTAGAGCCTTTGTTGTTGCATAATTCATTAAGAAATACTAGATTTGGAGCATTTGTTATCTAATTTTTAAGTGTATCAAATTCCTCCTAGAGTTGTTCTATCCATTGAAATGTTTTATAGTTTTCTGACTATTCAAGAGGTGGTAGATTCAAAATTATTTCTACCTTCAATGGGTCTACCATCAAGCCTTGCCTACATATAATGTGACCATGAAATGTTCCAAATGGTATCACAAATAAACATTTCTTAAGATTGGATGAGATTTAAAAGCTTTTGTATCTTTCTAGCATCGTGTGGAGTACTTGTACGTGATCTTTAATTAGTCTGTACTAAATACTACAAGTGCATTTTTCAAGCCAAATGGCATCACCTTGTACATAAAAGACCTCCATTTGGTTACAAATGTTGTTTTAGGTTGATCTTCTTCTTGAAGCCATTGGTGAACGATTAGAGCTCCCTACTAGCTATAAAACTAAGACTTCCTCTGTGAACAAACTACGGAAGGGATCATGGATGCAAGCCTTATTTAAATCCCTAAAGTCAATGCAAATCCTCATCTCCCTTTTTTCTTATATTGCACAACCATAGGGCCAATCCATTAGCATCTCCTATCAACTTGATTATATCAGTTGCCAACATATCATCCAAGTTTGCTTTGACTCTTGTCTTCATGTTAGGGTTTAATATATATGTTCTTTTCCTCTTTGGTTTTGTACCTTCTTTTAATTGAATTTTGATCATTCTAGATCCCTCCTTAATGCCTCTACGATTAGTAAATGCGTGGGGAAATATTTCTTCTTATTTCTATCAATATTTCCAAAATTTGCATGACTTGTCTCTCTTCAATTGCTGCCTTGAGTATTTTCACATACTGAAGGAAAAACAAGATTGCATTCACAGAGGCTTGAAGGATAGCAAAGGTACTTAAGGTTAAACTTTCTCTCGATGCCAAGGTTGAGGATGTTTGATGCGGAAGATTTAGTTGAAATCTCTCCTCTTGCTAAGTTCGATAAATGTAATAAGTGCAAATGTGATCATGGGGATTCAATAGGCCCTGTGTAATTTTCCCTACCACCTTGTTGTTTTCAATATTGGATGATGCTCTTGTGATTTCTATGATGGTAGGGTCATCATCCAATGGTGGAAAATCCACCAGTAGTGTGATATGTTGTCCAAGGGATCTCTTGAGGTGAGACACGTGGGCAAAATTATGAATCCTACTATATTCTGGTAATTCCAGTTCTCAAATGCAAATTCACCAACTCTCCTCAAGATTTTGTAAGGGAAATCAAAGCATTGTTTGAGATTTTAAATTCCACTAATTTTGATGGGGGTTTTCCTATAAGGTTTACAATCTTAGAGGAAGGTCATATCTCCCACTTTAAATGACCTCTGTATGCGGTTTTGATTTATATATATTTTTTGTTGATTCTGAGATTGTTGGAGGTGTTCTTTGAGTGATCTCAATATGTCATAATTATACTTCACTAAGTCACTATCTATTGACACCAGGATATCTATGAATATTGAATAAGTAAAGGTTAATGCATCATAACCATAAAATACAATGGATAGAGACATAGCGATGGACATGTGGTGGGTAGTGTTGTATCATAGTTTCTCAAGTAGCCTTCAACCTAATTATTCACTATTTCTACTTGTCCATCTATTTGTGGATGTTAGCTTGTGGAAAGAATGAGTTTTATCTGGGCCAAATAAAATAATTCTTACAAAAAGGATCTAAACAATCTACTATCTTTATCACTAATGATATTTTTATGTAATCCATTGGCCTAAACACTTCTCTGAATAAGAAATCTACCACCTAATGTGCTTTGAAATATAAAGGAATGAAAAAGAAGTGTGCATACATAGTTAGCCCCTCCATAAAGTGATTGAGAACATCCTTCTTTAGGCCCTTCCATGAAAACCTTTCCCTAATTTTCCTATAGGTCTTGTATAATCTTATGTGATTTTCTAACGATGCATCATGAAAAACCCTTAAAATCTTCTCCTTCATTCAGGATTCAAGAACTAGGAAGATTCTATTTGTATAGACAATGAGATCATATGCTACTACAAATAAATCTTGTCTCACATCCCCATCTAAGAGATCAGTAGAAAATGTATTTTTAACTTATTCTACCATAATAGAGATCTTCCAATTAGTAGAACTAGTAGTAGAAATAGAGTAGGCTTCCTAGAAAGAGCATGAGCAAAGTTATGTTTTTTTTTCCTTTCATGTACAATGTGGTTTAGGAAAGGGCCATGCTATGGGGTCTCAGGACAACTTTGAAATAGAATTGGAAGCATCTCAGATTGGAGAGAGATTACGAGATCATTATTAATTATACGAAGAAGCAAAGTTACATCTCATGTATGTTGTATACTCTTCTTTTAGAGGCTAAGGAACTAGTGAAAAGATTTTAAGATATCTCTTTTGATCATATTAGAAGAGAAGAAAGGGGAACTCAATAGTAGATTTGGTAGCCAATCAAGGAGTAAATTAGAGGATAACCCATGGTAAGACCCATAAGACCTAGAAGGAAAAGTTTCTAAATAAGACCCTTGGACTTGTTAAGGAGTAAAAAGTGTCCACATGTCTTTTTACCTCCTTGTTTGGCTCCTAGGTCCCTTAATTGCATTATATCTTCAAAACATTTCTCCCGATGCAGAATTGCCCGACACCAAGATGGAATTTGAATGTGGGCCACTTGATTTAGCTTATCCTAGACATAAACAGGACTAAAGGACCTGGGTGGTACTGCCCAAGTCCTTCCCTTTAGGTTGGATCAAATTCAAATTTACTGGTGTGAGCCTTGAGCGTAATTTAATAAAAACCACCTGAAATAACATAAAATTAAATATTAAAATTAAAAATATATATATATATTTTATACATTTAGTTCTCCTCAATTTTTTTCCAGCTTCTTATGTTAAATTGAAGACCAAATTCCTTGTATTAAACTCAATAAACTAACATTGGGCGTGATTTTGTTGAAAAATTATTGCTCAAACCAAGAGCTGATGTTAAAGAGTTACGCCTAGTATGTAATATAAGGAACCCTAAAGTCAATAATATCATACAGACGAACACTCATTTTCATTTTTTATTTATGCCTGCAAAAATATCATACATGACGTCCCTCCATTGATGCATTAAATACTGCTCCTTCAATGCGCGGCTCTTTATTTTCTTGACTTTTGTATTCATTTTTTTATCCCTTTTTTTTGCACTCTTATTATTTTTTATTGCTTCTTGTAGAGTAACGATCTTTTTGATATTTTTGTCTAAGAAAGATAAGGGGCTAAGCACCACCAAGGGTTTTTAATGTTTAGTTAGACTTCCTTTTTGCTCAAAAGGAATGGGGAAGGTCTACATGCAAGCTTCTATTAGGTATTTTAGGTTTGAGTACTTACTTTTTTAAAACCCAACATTTTGGTTCACTAAGACTGGGATTAGTATAAAGCTAAGAGCTTGACTTCAATTTAAACTTATTGGTAAATTTCAAGAGGAATGATTGGCGATAAAGATGATCATAAAGAATCTTAAAGGGTCAACCTATATCTAAGCAACCTTAGACTCCTTAGATAAAAATCAAAAAGAGCATGTCACTCACTAATGCATGGTGGAACAAAATGAAGAATGCAAATTTTGTTTTTTCTTTATTCAAATTTTGTACTTTTTTATAGATTTTTTGGATTTTGACATTTTATGATTTTATGGAGTTTCTAGATACTTAAGTCTTCACCTTCCATTGTGCATAAAAGGTAAGCATCATTTTTTACATCTTCCTTAACTGTGTGTGGACTTATATAATTTGGTCTAAACTTCACTTGGAAGTATTTGCAAGGACACACAAAGACTTGGTATAAAAATGTCTTTGAACTCAGTGAGAAGTTTTGTGCACTCATATATTTCATTATTTGATAATGTGCCCCTAGCCTTGTCATTTTTTGTTCTTGTAAAGTTTCATCAGTTTTGAAATTTTGTGGGGCAATTTGAATTGATGATGACATTTAATCATCTTCTATTCACATTTTCCATATGTGGGGTTGGTCATATTGCCACACGATTCTCTTTACCTGCATGTGGACTTTACTATTCCATGGATTTCATATTTCACCAACCATATGTATGCCTTGGCTATGGCGACCACCAAGGGTTGCACATCAGCACCCCACCTAGTAGGCACCAAGTTGAAGTAAACAAAGTGAGGCAAAGTTGTGGAAGTTTGGATGCTTAATAATCGTATACCAATGCATCAAGAGATTTGTCCATGTCACCAATATTATATTTTTTATCTTTATTTCCATTTCCTAACACAAACTAACTTTGTGTTGTCATAAATATATACCTTTCAAACAAGAGCAAGCATGCCTTTATGATATAATTCCAATAATTTTTTATTCTAATGTGTAGGAACAAAAAAAAAACAAGAAAAAAACTCATTGGAGGCTCATTTGGCAGAAGCAAAGGAAATTGGGGATCACATTCCAAATAAAATTTAAGTTGTTACAAAACATGTTTTCAATTGATTATAAACAAATATGTAAAACAAGCATTTCATATGCATTTCAAAACTATATTTCAAAATTTTAAATTAAATAGCACTTTGGGACATTTGTTTCTTACAATTATTAAAATAATATAACAAATAAAAGTAATACTATAAAAATAATATTCTATACACCAAAAAAAATAAAACATTAATGTACGTATTTTAAATATTACTTTATAAAATAAAAATAATGTATCTTCTATGTACAAATTGAATTATACTATGTAACATTGTAATTGCATATAATATTCTATTGGCCTAACCCTTGCACCTTCAATTGGTTGAGTCAAACAATTTTCTTATGACAATTATCCATTCAAAGGTGCCCTTAAAATACTATGACATATCTTAGTATAAGTAAAATTATATATAAACCAAATATAAAATTTGACAGTTTGTCCAAAATCTCTCCTTTCATGTGATACATCTTTTTAAAATGTTGATTGTAATTTACAGAAAAAATGCCTTAATAGAACCATACGACCATCAAATTTAAGCCTTGGGCCTAACAATTGCACCTCATTTGGTTGCAAGTGCTAGTAATACTATTATTGATATATGGTTAGGACTAAGAAGTAGGATTTCATGTACTCTGTCATTTCTTTTTTAAGGGATTACTCCAACTGTGGTGAGTTTCTATTTTAATATTGGAAAAAATCTAATTTGAGAGTGCTTCTGGATTCAACTATGTATGTTTTTGTTTCAACGTTTTGAATCATACTCAATGATCCGTCATCAAGAAGAGGAGAGTTGAAGATTAGATGGTAGAATTGAGCTTTATAAAGCAGTTAGAGTAAGAAATGAATGAAAAATGAAGGGCATGAGGTGAGGAGAGAAAAATACAAATAAAACAAAAAACAAGAGAGGAGAAAGATACGAGAAAATTAGTGATAAAAACAGGGCATTGGAGCAACCATACAAACACACAAACCAACAAAAGCTAAAATTTTAAAATTACTAATACTAATACAAGTACAAATATATAAATACATACAGAAGCACATGTAAATGCATATAAGAAAATATTTAATTTAAACCTATAAATACATATATCCCCACACCCCAAGTATAATATACTATATTAAAAAGACAAATAAATGGGAAAACAACTAAATAAAACAAACCTTTAGTAGGCACGAGTTTTCCACAATCCATGAATTAAGTATAGAGAGTGCTTCTGGATTAAACTGTGTATGCTTTTGAAAAACAAACCTTTGTAAAACAATTAAAGTCAAGACCTAAATATACATAAAATAATAAGGGATGAGGAAAAAAGGCGCAAACACATTTATATACATGAACAACCAAATGTATAAAATTTGCAAACAAGTGAAAGAAGCAAACAAGAAAACAAAAAGATAAGACCCCTATCTACTGCATTAGGCAAAACCAAACCTATAAAAAGGAGAACGCCACGACTAAGAATGAAAATTTTAATCCGGCATAAACAAAAAATGCCCACACACATATTAACCTAGACATAACAACAAAAATAAATCAGATGATATATAATACAAATAGAAAAATAAACAAATACACAACAAAAATGTATGTAGATATATGATACAATATTAATTATATTATATGTATAAATATATTGTATAGAAAACCAAAACAAATAAAAATATACAAGTGTAGGTATATATATATAAATTTATGTATGAAGTGTATACAAATACCTATACCTATATATAAATGTAAGTAACGGTGTGTATATATATATGTGTGGAGGTTAGGGTTAGGTTTTGTGCGTGATGAGCGAGTGAAGAAGAGGAAGGAGGTGAGGGTGGCAAAGGGAAGGTTAGGGTTAGGTTTTGATGGCAGAGGGAAAAGCTATCGTTGCAAGCTTGACGTTATACCTATTGCAGGGCCAAACATTTTTACAAGCAGCGGAGTGCGGTGGATATGTCAGTGTTTCGAAAGTGTTACGCCATCATCTGCAACAAACAGAATGGCCGCAAATGTCGTAGCAGAAATGGAGGCTGCAGATCGATGGCGTTACGCTTTTGAAACAGGACATATCCACGGCCCCACGCTGCTCCTATTCCTTCGTTGCCCTTTAATGAGAGCAATGCCTTCAACAAATGACCTTCACGCTCATGCGGTGGAATATGTCTCAATCTCAAATTGATGCGTCCAACACTTCAATCTTGTTAAATCAGGTTTTGTTTTGTCAGAAAATTTGCTTAAATTTCTATATTTTAAGACTAGCTGAAAATGTGGTCACTTGCACTAAATTTTCTGACCCTCCATGGAAGGTATGTTGGAGAGGTGGGTTCTTTGCCTTTTTTCGTTTTTGTATATGCATCACACACCCACATTACAACAATGTTCCTATCTAGTATGTTTTACTGTGACTGAATCAGATTTTCAGTTGTTAATATTGATAGCCAACTTGGATGAACCTCTGGAGATCCCTGTGTTGTATGATTGGGTTATGTTGTTGGTCTCTATCACAGGTGATATTTGGATCATGAAAGGTGAAGGTATTCAATTTAGACTCCAATGCATGCAACATGTATTAACACAGTGCTTGTTTTGTATGTAGTCTAGGACTGCAGGAATTTTGGTGGACTTCTTAGAGCCATTTTCCGTATATGACAATGTCAGATGGGTGTTATTATCACCCACATTTTATAAATAGCCAATTACGTAATTGTAACTGTTAAAGTTTTAATCATCTAGCACATTCCTACAAAGGTTCAAAAATTTATCCTTGCAAATATTGGTATCATATCAAACATTGTAGTTCTGTCTACTGTTTGCTTTGCAGCTGTGTTTGTGTTTTCTTTTGTTTGTTTTCTGAGACAATGGTTGACACAGTTAGTGGGTTTGTGTTTGAGCCCTAAGTTGGTTGGATCCCTTGCTGGAGAATTTAGCCCCAACCTTTGGACTTGGGTGTCATTATAAGCACGCGTTAGCATTTGAGCCCTAAGCCTACATATTCAAAATATTAAGTAGATGGCATACCACTCTACGTTCAATTCAGTTCATAAAAAATCTCAACCTACAACTTCAATATGGGTTCTGGCCACGGGAAAGTTTAGGGGCTCTTCATCCCTAAATAGGGATTGTTTTGGTAATCTTTGTCCCAAATCAATAGTCCAATCAGTAAACATTATGTATAAACTTCCTCTAGATTTAAAATTTTAGTAAAAGTTCTTAGCCAATTTGTTGCAAGTTTGCATGGATTCATTGGAATTTTTTAATCATTGTTATCTTATCTATGTAATATATGTTTTGATGATTTTCCAACTAATGAAAATTATGTCTAATATGGGATTTTATATAATCCTCTTTGGATTTAATCCAATTGTAAATTGTACTCAATATTTAGGAACCAGTTACCTTTACAATTGCTTACAATTGTTTCCTTTTGACATTGTTGGTGATTCATCTCACTTGAGTTGCCTTTGTTGACTAGCATAACATTTTTTTGTGTGTGTATTTTGATATAGAAATTTTTGTGGGTATGATAGGTTAGGTTGGAACAAAAGAATGTATGGTGCTAAGCATTTTATCTATTTGCAAGAACTAAAGTGTCTTATCTGAAAATATTCAACATTGTGGTTTGTGCATTTGGATGGATAATCTAGATACTATCTTAGACCTATGTAAATATAGGTCTAAAATGGTAGAAAGGAGAGAAAAAGTCTCCTTGTGAGATTTTGAAGCAATAACATGTAAAAACTAAGTTCTATGACAACATCAAGACAATGGTTGCTTCATTTCACTTCACCTCACAGGCTCTTTCATTCCTCGTCTATCCAAATTGCCAAGGCTGACATATTTCTTTAGTTTTGGTGAAGTAAGATTTCTTTATACTTTTGGATTGGATTTTCAAGAGTTAGTATCTATCACTACTTTATTAGATCAACTTTGTGACACGAGGTACACATGTTGACCTTTTGATCTTGTGCATGTTGTAGCATAGAAAATACCCTATAATTTACAAGTGTATCTTTTTATTGAACCTTTTCTTGTTTGTAATTTGTAAGATTTTCATTTGGTGAATAAAATGAAAGCCAATGATACCATTCATTATTTCTCATATTTTTAGACTTCAAATCATAAATTATTAGTAGAAACCCAAATTCATGGAAATGCAATCAAGACTTCAATGAAACCATAGCCAACCCCCACTCAATCACACCCTCCTAGGCCTCTAGAAACCATTTCCCCAAATGACACAAACACTTGACACCATTAAAACACAATGGTCACACATCACATTCACTTTCCAATGCACATCATAAACCAAGATCTCACAAATGCAACATATGGTCTAATGCATTAATAATGGGTCTTAAAGAATGCAACATTAATTCCAATCATGGTCAATCATCCAACAAACATAAAGTGAATCTATCTCAACAATGCCGAACAATATTATTCTAACTACTGGTAGCAATTACTAATATGATCAAATGATATAAGTGTCCATGAGTATCAATATTTTAACTAATAATTCTCAAGACTTATTTTAATTTCATTTAGTTAAAATAATTGCGAACAACATGCAAATGAATACAAATTAAACACAACAATTATTTACACTATTTACACTTATGTAGATTTCATTTATAATCTAAACAATTTTATAAATACTATTAAATATAACTATATAAGCAAGGCTAAAAGCCTATAATATTAGAATGCTATAAATATCTTACACTAGTTAGAATCACAAGATACAAAACCCGAAGCTACAATGAAAGAACCTTGTTCTAAGTTTAGCTTGAGAGGAAAGAAATATAGAAAAACAAAACATTCCTATAGATCTAATATCTTCATCAAATCTACCACACTTTTAACCACATGAATATGATAGGATCAGCACAAAATGAATTTGTTGAGAAGGCTTTAGAAGCTACCAACAATGCAAAATGTGAAAGCATAGACAGGGCACATAGACTGATTGGTAGAATAACTCAAAGAGAGTCATGTGATGGAAAGCAATGATCATAGGATATGCACAAAATGAATTTGTTGAAAAATCTCAAAAGAACCTAGTTTGAAAATATAGAGTTATTGGTTGCGCAACTAATTGTTTTAACAGAGACGAAATGGGTGAGAGGTAGACAGTCACAAAATATTCATATCTCAAAAATGACAAATTGGGTATGACTAATTTTCGGATATCATTTAGATATTCAGGTCATGCACCATATATAAAACAATTAGAAAAACTTAGTTCTTAAAATAAAGTTATGGCTAACGCAACAGATTGCTAAAACAGAGACGAAATGGGTGAGAGGTAGACAGTCACAAAATATTCATATCTCAAAAATGAGAAACTGGGTATCACTAATTTTTTGATACGATTTAGGTATTCAAGTTGTACACCATATTTAAAATAATTAAAGAAACCCAGTTTGTAAAAATAAAGTCATGGCTAACACAGTAGACTACTAAAACAGAGACGAAATGGGTGAGAGGTAGACAGTCAAAAAATATTCATATCTCAAAACTGAAAAATTGGGTATGGTGATCTTCGGATATGATTTAGATATCCAGGTCATACACCATATATCAAAAAATTAAAGAAACCCAGTTTGCAAAAATAAGGTTAGGGCTAACGCAATAGACCGGGTTCAGAAAATGTAGAAGAAAATTCACAGAATATTTCACTAAATCTAATCCAACAATAAATCAGTTTCATATCTTAGTCCATACTTGGAATATTGCTTCAATCACATCTTCACAAATTTCCTAGCTCGCATCCATTTTTCCCCAAGTCTGTTCTTCTAGAAACTATGGTTTATGGTGCCAAAAGAAAAATGAAAACTTCCTGAGAGAGAGAGAGATCCCCAAAACATAAAACATATCCTCCATTTGAAATGTACGCTCCTCCTCAAATTATGTCTTGAGATTTCAAAAATAAAGTTGAGCATGCATAACCACCCCCATAATTTCTTCTAGAAGATTCTCTTTTTTTTACTTTCTTACAATTTGCTATTTTTAACCAAACAATAATATTATTGTTTGTTGTAATGCGACCTTATGTCATCTCCGTTCAACAGTTTCCATTGGGATTAAGGCACGCTCAGACCTGTCAATTCAAGTGGAGTTGATGCCTCATACCTGCAACTTACAGCAACCAAAAAATGGTCGAACATATAGATGTATATATAATCATACAATCAAACACACCGTGAAAGGAAATCGCAGCATAGCAGGGTACTCATGCATGAGTAATGCGACACTATTCCTCTCACAAACACACGTCAAACAAGTAACCACATCATGCATAATAATTAGTATCTGATTGACTAGATAAGAAACATCATCAGATAATCATGTGATGCACATAATAAGATTGATCAACATAATCAATTAAGTCCATAAAGTTGTCATAACATATTCATAACTTAAGTAAATATCAGTGTTGCAACAAAGATTATCAATAAAACATACTAACTGTCATATGAAACAACATGAGGATAATCAGGAATGTCACCAACATGAATGTAGTATCTACCAACATCATATAACATACAACATCAACTATTTGACATACCCTAAATATTCCTATTATTTTACCTTCACTTTCATGCTCCTTAGCCAGACCACCTGCACATCCAAGGTGAGAATGGAGGGGCACTACACCCACCTTAAAGTGATCGCTCTTGCTTTCCGGTAGTAATCACATTTAAGGTAAGGTTGAAAACACATGAGAGAACAAGAGCTTTCACAAAGCCCATGCCCCAAAGTGAGACATGCTTACAATTGCCGAATTATTCCCAACAATCACAATAGAAACACATCAATATCATTTGTTAAGAACCATTAATCAACAATATGCATGTATACGAATGATCACGGAGATCAAAACAAACTTCGGTTAGAGAATCTAAGCTAAAATAACAACCAAATCAATATAGAAATAAGGCAACATGTCTTTCAAACAAACTAAGGCTATACTTACGAATTCAGAACCGAGTATAGCCGTGAGGTTATACTTCAGTTATCTCATAACCGAGTGTAACTACAAGGTGAGACAAAAGCATTCCAAAGTGCATAGCAACATATTTAGAGTATTGCAAAGGTTTGTTACAACAATTTCACAACACAATACATGATCACATCATGACACAAAGTGATTCTACTAGTCAAACGTCAATAAAAAATTATCCCTCTCTTCATATATGGACTAGGTCCATTTTCTTGTTTTCTTGTTTTAGGGATGCACGATCCTTATCAGAAGTGTATATTTGTTGTCATCATCCATTGACTAATAGAGCCACAAATACAACAGAAGAATGAAATCATGAAAAATGAGAGAGGAGACAAAAGTGACATAGGACCACAACGTGGAAGGATGCCCCCAAATCACCCTCCACAACATTATGCCCCCAAGGCACCACAAACAACAATTACAACAAGAGAAGTGTACAAGAATAGAGAAACAAATAGAAGGAATGTCACAGCATACGCGGTCCCCTTGTATCCTTCACCTTACAAGAGTATCAAGGGTCATCCAAGGAGACCTAAACAAACATTTAACACCACACATGAGAACACAACACAACAACATATATATACCTAAGAGGAGGCCAAACTTGTGAGCATCTTGGAGAGTTCCTCCATCAAATGTGGTGGAATGGGTGAGAAATTCATACCTGCAGTCACGTGGTGCTTGATTCACAAGATTTTGTATGTTTGAAATCTTTTGATGCCTGTGGGGAGGTGAATCATTACCTTTTTTGATAGACTTTGATGACTCGTGCATTGTTCTTTTTCTTTCTTTGTTTAAGCATTCTCCTACATGGATAACTTTTTTAGGGTTATCCTTCTCCATCAAGACGTCAACAATCTTTTTATTAAGTAAAGTACTGTGGTCGAGGAGATTAGAGGAGGATGATGATTTCGTGGGATCTTTGTTAGATGCCAAGGTATCATTTGATGAATAAGTGTTTCTCTCAAAATATGCTTCTACATTTAAACAATAGGAAAAACCACGATTGTAATGATAACAGGGCCAATTGTCATAAGCTCCCATGAATTCGGCTAATGTTTCATATGTTGAAAAAGTATCTAATGGGACATTTCCTAGTGGACAGTCTATGTCTATCATCTCAGGATATATTGAATTAATTGTTGGACTTGTTGATATTGTGTTAACATTAAGAGTAGGATGATGGTAAGCTTTGGTAGGCTTCAAAGGATAGTATCCAATACTAGCTGAAGAGCTATGTGTAACAACTTCTAAGGGTACTTTGATTCCTTGTTGTTTTATGCCACAACCATTACCTACGTAGTTACAATTTTTGTAAAGGATTTGAAATCCATGACCATAGAGAGACACCATCTCTTTATAAGAAGGCGAGGCCTCAAATGTCTCATATTTTGTAGTGTAAATAAGAGTATTGTCTATATTTTTTACTAAAGAGACTTTAGGTTCCTTAGTATTTCCAAAGATTTTTTGGATGAGATCAAGGCAACTTTTGATGTTTCAGGGTTAGCAAGTTTATATTACCCCATAAAGCCATGAGTAAAATCTAATGAACCCCAATCGTCACCAAGAAGTGCATTCGATGGTGATTAAGAATCTTGCACAACATTATCTGTGGCAAGATGTATTTATGAATCAACTTTTAAGTTATCGAGACGTTTCTAAATGATAGCTTATTTTTGCACCTCAGCTTGTAAACAACTTTCCAGATTCGGGTCCACTTCAATGGTTTGAAGTTTATTTGCACCAGTTTCATTTTTCTTGAGGCACATGCGAGAACGCAGGTGGACAACTATTTTCGGTTTCATAGGGTGTTCTTGAGATCTTGGAACATAAATTGTGTTTACTAATCTTTGAAGGAACGATAGTTTTGGAGTCGCAGTGGAATGTTCCATAGAGATAAATTCATAAAGGGCTTCATCTAGCATATCAGAATCATCACTACTAAATGACTCATCATATGCATGAAAGTTTTGTAAAAAGAGATCAAACATTGTGACATATTCTACTTTATCCCAGGCTTGAAATTCACAATGTCCAATTGTAAAAAGTATGAATTTTGGAATCAAGGATGTGAAATGATGCAAGATTACTATGAAAAATCAAATTTCATGAATGTTTGATACAACTAATGCATGAGAATTTTTAAAACCCTAATGCAAAATTTTACCAAAATGCAAGCTTTTTGAAGGCCTAAATATGCACCTTTTTCAAAATTATGCAAGATTCTCAAATGAATATTGATAAATATGTAATAAATCAATGCAAGATCTTATTTGAATAGTCAATAAGATGTAAATGCTTCAAGCTACTTGTTCACAAAAGTGTTTAGTATGAAAAAGGATAATGACAATAACTAGAATATGAACTAGATGAAACTCTTTTCAATATAACATTCAAGGAAAAGGTTGAGCCAAATCACTACCAAATGAAGGAGAACTTAGCTACTGACCTTGAACTCCTATATATTATGGATAAGATTTAACTTAGTCTTTTTCTCAAAACCCTAGGATAACAATGCATTAAAACCCTATTTTTACAAAGATTTGCTTATAATGGAGAATATACGACAGAAACCCAGAAACTGATTACACAAGGATAATCAGGGGAATGATAAAACCTATCTCCAAAAAGAAGAGGTATCAGAGGACCTCGGTGGTACCACCCATGTCTTGACTGAAGGAATTAGCCGAAGGTGCAAATTGGAAAGTTGCTTTGAATGTTGTCTTGATGCCAGATCCAAACCCAGAAAAGGTAGAAGGACAAAGGCGGTTCCAACCACTTCCTTGATGAGGGAATATCCTGAAACTGTCTTCAAATCCTAAAACCTTGATCTATATTTAGTCTTCCTATAGCTCTATATTTTCTAAATCTCACTCCTGTAACCTGCACATAAGAAGATAAAAGAGGGTTTGGGGGTTATGGTGTTTAGGGGCTTGCCTCGGTCAAATCCCAGAATAGCATTCAAGCTTCCCAACACCATTTGATTAATAGAGAGTGCTTACCCTCATGGGGCATAGGATGAAAACAATGATAATGTGATGATTGAAATGATGAGAAACAAATAATGATATCACCTATGTGATGCGCCCTTAGAATGATGAAGATCCTTCAACTCCTAAGGAAGGATAGATGATAGCTTCATATCTGCAACAACACACAAATATGCTCTATAATCACAATGACTGCTCTTGATGCTCTTTACTTCAAATTTTCAAGTTAGCTATCTCCATCTAGGTTAATAATGAACTCAAAAACACACTTATATATGCTCTCCCCCTTACAATTGACAATTCAAACCAAAAGAGGCAACAAGAAGAAACCTCTAGAGAGGTGTAAGGCGGACATACATTTGAATTTGATCCAACCTAAAGGGAGGGACCTGGGTAGTACCACCTTGGTCCTTCAGCCCTGTTTATGTCTAGGATAAGCAAAATCAAGTGGTCCACACTCAAATTCCATTTTGATGTCGGGCAATTCTACATCGAGAGAAACGTTTTGAATATATAATGCAATTAAGGGACCTAGGAGCCAAACAAGGAGGTAAAAAGACATGTGGGCACTTTTTACTCCCTAACAAGTCCAAGGGTCTTATTTGGAAACTTTTCATTCTAGGTCTTATGGGTCTTACCATGGGTTATCCTCTAATTTACTCCTTGATTGGCTACCAAATCTACTAATAAGTTCCCCTTTCTTTTCTTCTAATATGATCAAAAGAGATATCTTAAAAAAATTTCACTAGTTCCTTAGCCTCTAAAAGAAGAGTATCCAACATACATGAGATGTAACTTTGCTTCTTCATATAATTAATAATGATCTCATAATCTCCCTCCACTCTAAGATGCTTCCAATTCTATTTCATAGTTGTCCTGAGGCCCCACAGCATGGACCTTTCCTAAACCACATTGTACATGAAAGGAAAAAAGAATATAACTTTGCTCATGCTCTTTCTAGGAAGCCTACTCTATTTCTACTTCTACTAGTTCTACTGATTAGAAGATCTCTATTATGGCAGAATAAGTTAAAAATGCATTTTCTACTGATCTCTTAGATGGGGATGTGAGACAAGATTGATTTGTCGTAGCATATGGTCTCATTCTCTATAAAAATAGAATCTTCCTAGTTCTTGAATCCTGAATGAAGGAGAAGATTTTAAGGGGTTTTCATGATGCATCGTTAGAAAAACACATAAGATTATACAAGATCTATAGGAAAATTAGGGAAAGGTTTTCATGGAAGGGCCTAAAGAAGGATGTTCTCAATCACTTTATGGAGGGGCTAACTATGTATGCACAATTCTTTTTCATTCCTTCATATTTCAAAGCACATTGGGTGGTAGATTTCTTATTCAGAGATGTTTAGGCCAATGGATTACATAAAAATATCGTTAGTGATAAAGATAGTAGATTTTTTAGATCCTTTTTGTAAGAATTATTTTATTTGGCTGGGATAAAACTCACTCTTTCCACAAGCTATCATCGACAAATAGATGGACAAGTAGAAATAGTGAATAATTAGGTTGAAGGCTACTTGAGAAACTATGATACAACACTACCCACCACATGTCCATCAGTATATCTCCATCCATTGTATTTTATGGTTATGATGCATTAACCTTCACTAATTAAATATTCATAGATATCCCGGTGTCAATAGATAGTGACTTAGTGAAGTATAATTATGACATATTGAGATCACTCAAAGAACACCTCCAACAAGTTCAGAATCAACAAAAAAATATATGCAAATCAAAACTGCATAGATAGGTCATTTAAAGTGGGAGATATGACCTTCCTCTAAGATTGCAAACCTTATATGCAAACCCCCATCAAAATTAGTGGAATTGAAAATCTCAAACAACGCTTCGATTTCCCTTACAAGATCTTGAGAAGAGCTGGTGAAGTTGCATCTGAGTTGAATTACTAGAATATAGTAGGATTCATAATTTTGTCCATGTGTCTCACCTCACGAGATCCCTTGGACAACATATCACACTACTGGTGGATTTTCCACCATTGGATGATAAGTTTTAAGGATTGTCATACCTACCACTAAGAATGCCCACTTTCCAAGGAGGAGCTTCCAACTGTTCTAGAAAGGAACATTGTAGGATTTTAGAGTTATCTAGAAAGCCAGAAGCTTCCAAGCTCCAAAGCTTCTGTAGCTATATATATGTGATTAGAGATAGTTGCTGGATATAGCATTTTAGATGCAATGCAAGCTAGATAAATATATTTCTAAGTTATCTAACTCTGTTTTGCCCTGTTTTCTCTTAGTCTATTATTGTTGTTCTATTTTTTATTGTCTTGGGGCTGTTTTTTACATGGAAATCCAGAATTTATTTATTGCTAGAAGAGAATGGTATCAAGAAATATGTGACCACTATTGTACCTGTACCTATAGATGCAACACAACGCTTAGCATATAAGAAGGAAGATGCCAAGGCAAGGAGGATGATTCTTAATGGTGTTAAGGATCACATTCTTTCGCATATTGTAGAGTTATATACAGAGAAGACAATGTGGGATGCCATTCCAAATCTGTACCAGAATGCTACCATTAACCAGAAGCTGATTCTCAGAGAAAAGTTAAGGAATACCCCGGTGAACAAGGGAGAAGACGTTACAAGTTACCTCGCCAGGCTTAGACTTTTTAAGGATGAGTTGACAGCTATTGGAGATAAACCAAATGATGACAAGCTAGTACGAATAGCCCTGAATGGGTTTACTAAGCAGTGGGATGTCTTTGTTCAAGTTATTAATGGATGAGACACCTTACCAAGTTGGGATCGACAATGGAGTGACTTCACTTAGGAGAAGCTTAGACTAAGTCTTGTCAGTGGAACTAGCAGTAATAGTTAGAAAAGTGATTTGGACTAGGAAAACGTTACCCTAGCAGGAAAAGTGAAAGCGAAGAAGGGGTCTGGCAAAGGATCAAATCCAAAAAGTGAGAAGAAGGACTTATCTAAGATCAAATGCTATGGCTGTCATGAGTTTGGCCACTATGTTAGTGATTGCCCATAAAGGAAGAAAAATGAAAAGAAAGGGAAGAAGCAGACGGCAACTTCAGCAAATGTAGATGAGCTTTCTAGTAGAATGGAGGATGAGTTTGCGCTCATAGCTTGCCTAACTAGCTCAACCTCACAGGGTGTTTGGTATATAGACAGTGGGGCATCATTTCATATGATAGGAGTTAGGGAGTACTTCTCCAGCTACAAGGAGGAGAAAATCAAATTCCAGATTCAGATGGGGAACTAGTCCAAGTGCAATACAGTTGGGAGAAGGACTGTTCTATTTCAGAGGGAGAATGGCAAGCCTATTTCCATTCATGATGTGTTAAATGTGCCAGGCTTGGGCATGAATCTAATTTCCATATCTATCCTTCAGGATAAAGGCTACAATGTACTCTTTAGAGGGGCACATGTGTTAATCAAGCATAAGGATTGGAAATCACCCATAGTTATTGGAGTTAGGAGCGGCCGACTTTATAGGTTGCAATTTGATACTCCTAATGCACTAGTGAGTAGCAGTAATCCTAGAGATCAAGAAGAGCTATGGCATAGGAGGATGGGCCATATACATCATAGAGCATTTAAATTGCTTCATGAGATAGTGACAGGTGTTCCAGAGGTGAGCACAGAGCATGATGATGTATGTCAGGGATGTGTGTTGGGGAAGTTTGCGAAAGCAGCTTTTCCAAGGAGTGACACCAGATCCAAGGGGGTTCTTGATCTAGTAAATTCAAATATATGTGGACCAATGTCAATGAAGTCTCTCAGAGGATACGAGTACTCTGTTACTTTTAATGATGATTTCTCCAGGAAGACCTAAATATACTTCTTGAAGACCAAGGATGAGGTCTTCAGTCACTTCCAGGAGTTCAAAGCTCTTGTGGAGAATTTGACAGGTAGGAAGGCAAAGGTTCTTCAGTCAGACAATGGAGGTGAGTACAAAGGGAAAGAGTTCCAGGAGTTTTGTACCAGGGAAGGAATCAAGAGAGAGTGGATTGTTCCTTACAACCCACAGTAGAATGGGGTTGCTGAGAGGGAGAATTATTCTCTATCAGAGGTAGCAAGGGCTATGTTGTATGACCAAGATATGCCATGTTACTTATGGGCAGAGGCATGCAGTACAGTAGTATACATATAGAACAGGGTTCCACATAAGGTATTAGGCAAGATGACACCAGAGGAGGCATTCTCAAGGAAGAAGCCAGATGTCAGTCACTTCAGGATATTTGGGAGTTTGGCATTTTGTCACATTCCAGGGCCTACACATTCCAAGTTAGATCAGATTGCAGAGAGAGGGTACTTTGTGGGGTACAGTGAGACCTCAAAGGCATATCAATTATTTATTCCAGGGACCAGGAGGATTATAGTTAGGCATGATGTCAAATTCATGGAGGACAAGGCATATAGGAGGTCCAGAGATTTGCAGCCAAAAGAAGCTCCAAGGATTGTTCAACCAAAATAGGGGCAGCGAAGCACCAGTACATTTACTAGTACAAGCACAGGCTTAGGTGTTGAGAGTTCGCAGAGTATGGAGCAACAGATACAACAAATCCAAGAGATGCATCAAGAAGATATGGAGTTTGATATTTCATCCTCTATAGTTGACAGGAGGAACCATGAGGTTTAATAGACACATAGGGATACTCAAGAGTTTGTGGGAGCTCCTAGGATGAGTAGTAGACAGCATAAACAACCAGCCAGGTATAATGACTATGGCATTGGTTATTTAGTTGGTAGATAACAAGCCTTCCAACTATCAGGAGACTATACAGTAACAGGTGTGGCAAGATGTGATGGTTGAGGAATATACCTCAATAGTGCAGAACGCTGTGTGGGAGGTTGTACCTAGACCGATAGATAGGGCAGTGGTTGGATCACATTGGATCTATAAGATTAAGCACGGTGCAGATGGTAGCATCAAGAAATACAAGACAAGGTTCGTGGCCAAGGGGTTCTCTCAGAAGGAGGGAATAGACTATGAGAAGACATTCACTCCAGTGGCCAGGTATACTTCTATACAAGCCGTAATCTCACTTGCAGCACATATGGGATGGCAAATCCATCAAATGGATGTCAAGACGGCATTTCTTAATGGTGAATTGGTAGAGGAGGTATACATAGAACAACCAAAGGGCTTTGTAACACACAGCAGTGAAACCCACATGTACAAATTGAAGAGAGCTTTGTATGGACTCAAGCAGGCTCCCAAGGTATGGTATGAGCGCATTGATAGATACTGCATTGAAATCTTGAAGAGGTTTGAGATGCAGGATTGCAGAGCCATGTCTACACCTATGATCACGAATTGGAAGAAGGTAGACTCATCCAAGGAAAAGGATGTAGACCCCACCTTATACAGGAAGTTGATTGGATCTCTCATGTATTTGGTCAACACTAGGCCAAATATATCCTTTGCAGTAAACTCTCTTAGTCAATTTATGGTTGAGCCGAAGAGAGTGCATTAGACAGTGGTAAAGCATGTGTTGCAGTATTTGTGTGGTAAAATTAAGTATGGGATCAGATATGCTCGAGGTGATGGTATCAGATTGATAGGTGATACTGATACAGATTGGGCAAGTAGTATAGTGGATAGGAAAAGCACTTCAGGGTGCTGCTTTAGTTTGGGATCAGGAGTTGTCTCTTGGTAAAGCAGGAAGCAAAACTTTGTGGCTCTAAGTTCTGCAGAAGTAGAATACATATCAGCTAGCATGGCAACATGTGAGGCTATATGGCTTCAGAAGTTGTTGGTAGCCTTGTTTGGTCAGAGGGTTGAGACTATGGTGATACACTGTGACAATCAATGTTGCATCAGATTATTTGAGAATCCAGTGTTTCACGATAGGTCTAAGCATATAGACATTAGGTATCTTTTCATCAATGATTGTGTATAGTGGAGGATTGTTCAACTATAGTATATACCTACAGATCAGTAGGTAGCAGACATTTTGACAAAGGCATTAGGGAAGACAAAATTCATCTTCTTCAAAGATAAGTTGGGTGTTATGCAGAACACCTTCCTCGCTAAGAGGGAGTGTTAATTTTAAAGTAGCTCAGACAGGTGTTCTAGTCTCAGGTGGTGATTACAAGGCTAGAAACACAACTGAAATTTAATTATCTCCATACCTAGAAAATTGATTTCTCTAGAGACTTCTAGACATTAGGGTTTGTTAGAGTCTAATTAATCTTAGCCATTGATTGAGATTAAATCATGGCCATTGGATTTCAATGATAAAATTATAAAAGACGATCAATGGGCATTTGGAGAGCACAGATCTGAAAAATATTTAAAGTGATAGCAAATGAATAAATTTGCAATAATAGAAAATAGATTTGCAGTGAGAGCAAAGGCGCAGTGATAGCGTTGGAGATAGCAACAGTGGAATTTTTGATGGAGAAATTGGGAGAAGAATTTTCGGAGGAGAATATTGCCAGAGCTCTGCCAGTAAGAGGCAAGCAGTTTATGTATCTCTTGATTTGTTGAAAATTAATAAAATTCCTCATCTCCAGTACTGGTTTTCCCTTCGAGGTTTTTCCAGGGACAATTTGTCCAAAATATTGTGTTCATTATTTTACATATTTTATTTTTCTATCTCCGTGATTATTTGTGAAGTTGCAGCTATATTATTTTTCAATATTTGCTCTGAATTAATTTTTGGAGGTCAAATTATCTATATAAGATAGGAGATTAATCATCAATAGCTACAATAGAATTTTCACAGAATTGTCCATAGAAATACGAGATTTGAATGACAATTTTTATATTTACGTTTACTTTTTAGTAAAGTTGTGCCCCTAACATGTAATTTGGATTTGTTTCAGGAGGAGCTGACATGGCTTTGTGATAGCCCTCACAAGGTGAATTTGATAGCTGTATGAGGCACATTGGGATGGGAACTCCCGTAGAAGATCCAGTCCTTGCAAATCCTCCTGCACTATTTTTTATTATTTGATTCTAGAATATATTTTAATAATACATTCTCATTTTACACTTGATTGTGCCGTCTATAAAAGAATTTATAATGCATATATTCAAACTAAGATTACCCTATGCAGTGCCTATGGTTATGGCAGAAATCTAACATTAAATGTAGAGTCCAAGTTTTTCAATTTTTATTATTCAATGCAAATATTACAACACTGTCAACTCTAACTTAAACCCAAAAATTAACAAATTTCAAGATTATTATAAAGTTATTATATTATCAACATTGTTGCTAAAACTAAGCAAACACAACAAATTAAAACACAACTATTTATGAACATTTTGGCAGAAACTTCGCTACTTTGCAGCTCTTGTTATTAGATTTGTTTTATTTTTTTGTTATATAGTACTTATAATTTAATTGATATTATATTATATCAATATTGTAAGTTTGTGATATTGTATTATATATCCACATATACATTTTTGTTGTGTAATTGATTATTTTTGTGTTTGTTGTTTTCTTTTTCTTTTGTAGGGGGCACTCCTCATATATATATATATATATGCTTTGGTACATGTATAGACTTAATACTTATATTAATACATATTAGTATAGGTGTGTGTATTTTTAGATTTGTTTTGTTTTATGTGTTGTATATGTATGTACTTATAATAATATAATTGATATTGTATTATATATCATTTGATTTATTTTTGTTGTTATATCTAGGTTTATATGTGTGGGGGCATTTTTTGTCTACGCCTGATTAAAATTTTTGTTCTTATTTCATGGGGTTCTCCTTTTTATAGGTTTGGTTTTACCTAATGCAATAGATAGGGGTCTTATCTTTTTGTTGAAGCCAATCAAAAAATATATTGCCCACCCAGGCTACTAGTATATTTGTTGTCTGTCGCTCACTGTAATGCCTTTTGGTATGTATCGCCCCCTTCCCCCAGAACTCTAGATTCCAAAGATCCACCGGATAAGAAACTCCATTCTACACTGCTGCTGAGTCGTCGGACTCCTCCCCCAATTCTGGTTGTGGATTGCATTAGGGAAATTCTGCCTGAGCTAGGTAGATAGATAGACTCCTTTCGCGCTGCTAAGAAAGAGCAGGAAACAAAATTATTAGACCCATATATAGTAGTAGGGTAGCACTCCAGGTACTTAAAGTCCACCCACTACCAACCAACATACATCATCTGGCTAGGTCTTGCCGGTATCAACAACTGGATCGATCCCATGGAAACGGGAACAGCAACTCGCTATGGCTCTTGGTCCAAATAATGTCTGCCCCTATTCATCCATATCCATACACGGTTGCACGCATCAAGATGGGAACACAGTCCTAGACTGAAGTGAATAGATCAGATCGAGAGGTCATTCTGTCCCTTGTCCCCAATGGGAAGAAGATGGGTAATCTGTTTACAATGTTACTCTGATCTGACCGAGCTGGCAAGCAATCCCAATCCGCTTTCGGCAAAGGAAGGAGATAGCACTTTGTTTGCTTCTCCACCAAGCACGGGAGTCTGGGGATCACTGTAGGTTGGTGGCCACTCGAAGAAACTCTGATTCGATCCACTGGCTGGGAGGCACCTACCTCATCCCAATTGCAAGGAGAGGTTCACCATGATCTTTCTAGGTAAGGAACAGAGACAGTGCCTGGGCGAGGCATTCATGTGCTCAACTTCTCCGCTGTGAGATTGAGGCCTATCTACAATATGAGAGATCGAGGGCTTCCTCGACTTCCTAAAGTCAATCAAGTTCCCCGACCGGCTGAGTACCCCTAGAGCCCTCTCCCTATCGCCCTATCTATAGCTATTATAGAGAGGTGGGGGGTGCCCCCTACTATGGATAGGGTTGATAGTTGCCCTCACTGACCCCCCTACTATGGATAGGCTGCCTCCACCTCTGCCTCTAAAGAAGTAGGGTAGGGGTAGGGGGTGGGGGGTCGAGTGATGAGAATTGGATTGTTCCGTCGAGAATTGGCTCCATACGACCAACTCTTCGTGCCTTCCTATCTCCATACTTTTGCAGCTCTTCATCTTACCGGATTTGCAAAAGACTCATGTGATAGACTCTCATCATTAGAGAAGTTGATCCAGAATCCATATTCCACTTCGTTTCGCATCCTATGTAGAGTAGATCGTTCAGCACTTGCGGCACGAACCAATTTTTTACCCATCGACCCTAGTATCATAGGTGACCGAATGGCCGTCCCCTAGTTACTAGACCAACCTGCTATGATAATTCCATAAACACCTATGTCCAGATCTAATGATACCATACCATAATCAAAAGGTACAATGGCTCGAGCAACCGAACTGGGTATAGATGTCACCACTGGAGCCAGTCTAGAGAGAGATAAATTGGCACTACTTGGTGGAATAGGTTCTTCTATAGCTAATTTTAAACCATCTGCTAGAGGTTTTAAGAATCTGAATGATCCAACTACATTGGGACCCTTTTGACGTTGCACGAAAGCAATTACTTTACGTTTGGCTGACACTAAGAAGGCTACTCCTAGTGGAAGTGGTATGATCATTCCAGGTATTTCTGCTAGAATAGCAATGTACGTTTCTGATTTCCTAATCACTAAGGGGTGATCATGCATGAAACGATGTCGACCCAAAGAATGGGACCTGTTCTTGAGGGGAAAGGTGATTTCTAAAAGTCAACCCGCCCCCCACCGCTATAGATGCAGGTGGGCTATAGCGGGCTTAGCCAAATTATTTCGGCTCTTTGAGGTCGGGCCGACCACTACGGATAGGGCATCGATCCCTCTCCTTCCTCCCACCCACGTTAAGAGAGAGGTTGGTGATTTGAGTGCCCCCATGGATCCAAATGTCGGCCCCATGCTTTTGAACCAGCATGGGGAAAGCCCCAACTAAACTATAATTGGGTGGGTGGGAGGAGGAGAGGTATAAGGCTTAATCGACCCCTACAAGCACTATATATCATGGGTTGGAACCGGTCATTTTTATTGCTGGCCGAGGAAGCTGCCCACTGATGAAAAATGGGGTCGGTGGGAGGGCTGTCGAGAAACCATTATAGCTAGGGAGGTTAAGTCCGAGGCACCATAGGGGGGAGATATAGGGTGGGAGGCTATGCGGGTGGGTGGGAAACGGCCCCTACGGGAATATATATTATTATGGGAGGATGCCTATGCAGGTGGGTGGGAAACAATAGTTGGGTGGGAGGTCGTAGCCCCCCACAATAATCAGGTGTGGGTGGAAGGCCCAGGGGGGCCCTTACTTCCCACCCACCCGGGTGGCCGATTAAATTGTTGGCTAACCCCATAATCTTTACTTCGTTCAGAAGAGTGTCTCACCTCGACCGAAAAGATGCCTCCCACCCCCTCCCTATAGCCTATGCCCCCCACCCATCCCCTGTCACTGGAAGGGTGGGGGGCTTGAGGGTTTCCTGACAAACCCTCGGCATAGGGGTGGGTGGGAGGAGATAGTTGGGGGTAGATTAATATAAGGTGGGTGGTTAAGTTGTTGCCAAACCCCTGGGAGGTTCCGACGATTCTATATGTAACATGCCAACTACCCCCCACCCACCCGTATAACCCCCCACCCATCCCCACACACGACATATAATTGATTGGGTTTACCAAGTTTATCCAGCATCAGAGTCAAATTGAGAGCCCCGGTCCTCTTCAGTCTAGGTATAGATCTATAAAGGGCCTGTAGGGGCAGAGGTAGTAGTGTGGATCAAGATCCATACCCCTTTCATATTGATATCAAGTAGGAGATTCACCAAGGTTTACCTTAACCCTTTGTTCTCAGTCCATTTCCTCCGTCGCTACTGGATGCATACCAGTCCGGGGAGCCAAGTTGTGTTCATTTGTGCTCCCACACTGGATAGGGGGTGTTTGGTGATGTGTAGACATTGTCTACTAATCGCCCTCGCGATTCCTTCCTTATGCTTAATTCTGATCCGACCCCATCTGCCCCTCCCCCTGCTCCTTCCCCCTCCCTACAACCTATTTATACCACAATAATAGCCCCCCCTTTAAGTTTTAGGGTCGGGGCCCCCAACCTGAGCTATAATGGTTTCTTGGGGACCCCCCCACCATACATAGTTGGGGATAGGTGGGAGGCCCCTAAATGCCCCCCACCCCGGGCTATAATTGTTCTTAGAGGTGGGTGGGAGATATAGTTCCAGAAAAAAAATGAGCCCCCCACCCAGCCCGGGTGAATAGTAGGGGCCCCCCACTCGGCCCCTTTGGCAGGGGGATATATAGGGTGGGAGGAATAATATAAAAGGAGGCCTTGGGTTGGTTGGGAGATTCAAGTTTGAGGGGCCTACCTTGAGCTAGTTGGTGTTAGCTACTTCCTTTAGGTCTAGCTCGGGAGCAGAAGCAGAAGCAAGGGAGCCCCGGGACCTGCCATTGATTGAAGTATACCCTAACCACTTGCGTGTCTCGCAGTAGCTAGATACTATGCTCTAACTATTGGGGTGACTGTTCAAGCTGCACAGGGGGGCCCCATGAGAGGATTTACCCTTCAGCCAATCGATAGGGAATACCCCGCCCCATAGCATTTGTGTTCTCCATTCGACGACCCCGAGACCTAACGAGTCCGCCACTCAAGCGCACCAAAGACAAAGGTGGTTGGTTGACCCCGTAGCAATTTTAGCAGCATTGTGGCCTATTTACCACCTAGATAAACCCCCATCCAATCAAGATACCCGGCCAGTTTGTTTGAAGTTCCAGTACAAAGTTCTATCGAAATACACCACATACATGGGAGAGAAGCCCGCAACATACCTTCTTTGCTCAGTCTGTATCCAGGTGACCTGAGGATGGAGGGGCCTCAAACCAGTAGTTGTTTCCCCAGTCTGTATAGCAGTGTTTCATCCCCCTGTTCTAGCCCCACATCTAGTAGTGGAGTGGGGAGCATCAAAAGTGATTTATCTAGTTAAAGAACTAGTTTCCATTCAGAAGCAGGACCCGGGAGCATATCTAGATGCAGGGACAGGGCATAGGCATGGATAGAGGTAGTAGGAATAGATAAAGGTGGCCTTCATTTTTGCATAGTTTCATATCCAATTCTGGAGCTGAAGGAAGCAATAGCAGGGGCACTCCCATGAGGGGTATGGACAATGGCCGAAGCAGCAGTAGTTTTTGGGTAGCGATCTGAGGCGGCAGAGGCATAAGCTATAGTGATGGAGGGGGTAGATATATTGAATCAGGATAGGAACCCAGAAGTTGACCTCATTTACTCAGTAGTGGAGGTGGAGGCAGGAGCAATGGGAAATGACGGGGGGAACAGTAGCACAACCAATAGCTGTGGAGGCAGAGGCTCCTCAAGCAACGGAGCCATATGAAACAGTGACTAAGGCTATGGGAGCGGGGGTCATAGTGGGATAACGGATGGCATCGAGAGTAAAGGCCAAAGCATCAGAGGTGGAGGGAGAATCATAGATAGTGGTTGGAGATTGAGTCATGGGTCTACCCAACCGAGTTTCAGTTCCCACTACGAAGATAGCGAAGGAATTATATAAAAGAGGGGGTCGACCGACCTCGTTTCTCTAAATTATTCAGTTAACCCAGTGCCAGTTACAGATTGGGACTCAGTATATCGAGATCTAACTATTAGCTAGAGATCAAGTTGACCTAGTCAACCAGTTGACCGAGTTTATTTTATGTGAACAGTTGATCCAGGATGAGTAGTTCCACCATCATGGGCAAGGGGAGCATCAGTAGCATCATATCTAGTCAAAGATGGAGATTTAGCAATATATAGAAAGGGCTTCTATATTTTATTCTGATTCGGTTGATCCAGTCCAGAAGTTGATGGAGCTGTTGATGGTTGAACAGTCAAAGATATGCCAAGGGAACACACGTACTTATGCCACGGAGACAATCCACCCACTTTGGGAACCCTTGGAAGAGAGATCTGGGGAACCATGTGGGCGGGCTAGGCAGGGATGGGATGCTGCATTGATGGAGGGATTCATGCTGGGGGAGCGCACTAGCGATGTGATGGCAAGCGAAACACATTGGGATGATCCAAGCTAGGCAAAGGCAAGCTCCTAAACACCACAACCCCCAACCGTACTCCTTGTGATTGTAAGTTACAAGTATTGGATTTCGTAGACTGGAGTTACAGAGGAAGGTTGTAGAAGATAAGGATTTTAGATCTCTAAAGAAAAGCATTACCTGGACAAGCATTCTAGTGCTAGTGTCCTCTAAGGTTACAGACATAGAAATCATTGTGAAAATGACAATCAGCATCTGAAGAAGTCCCAACATCCTGAAAATACCCTACCTTGGACAAGGCCACTAGTGCCGGTGTCCTCCGCATCTTCTGTGATAGAAACGGACAGACAATGATCATAAGTGTTGAGAGAAGTCCTGAATTCCCTGAAGAAAACACCACATTGGACTAGGGCGTGAGTGTCAGTGTCCCTAAATATTTCATATCATTAACTTCAAAAAATGGTGAGTAACTAATCCTTGTCTACTGTCTTGGTCTGCGATCATTGTCGTAATTTATCCATTTGCTTCTGATTTTGCATAATTAGGGTTTTGAGCATATTTGGGCATTGAAGTAATACATTAATTGATATTTTTTGAGTTTCCATGATGTTACGAGTGACACCCAACCTGTAGGTGAATCCTCTTGCAAAAGGTGTGATTCAACTCGATTGAAATGTCCTTGAATGTTTGTAGTAAAAGGAGGATTTAACCCACACATCCATTGAAATTTAAAACCCCTCCTTTTTACTCCTAAACAAACCCTTTGCTAGATTCTATGGAAATTTTTCTTGGATCCAGCAACTTACTATGAAACCCTTCCTTTTAGATCTCAGCTCTATCCTAATTATGGGCATCTGCAAAGGAAATGCCCTCGCTTCACTAAGGCATCAGCTGCAACTAATGCTTCTTCCAACTCTAGTCCTAAGAATGATAAAGGGAAGGCTCCTTTTGTTGTTGGGGTTGCAGACAAGGAGGGATTTACTCTAGTTAAGCCACGTAATAGGGGAAGAGGTCTTAAGAGAACCCTCAAGGATAGAGAAATTAATGGGGTCTTTAATCAGTTTGATGCTTTGGAGGACTTAGTTCATGAGGAGGGAATTCTAGTGGAGATACCTTTTGGGGTTGGGTCTTTGGGGGTAGCCTTGTTGGAGGAAAAAGAAAATGATACTGTAAATTTTCCTCTGGTGGGTGTGCAGGATGGTCAATTGGCTATGGAGTTATCCTCCTGGTTACCGATTGTTTTAGAATCAAATGAGGCTTTAGTTATGAAAGATGTGGGTGCTCTAGCTGATCCAACTCCTTCATAGGTGAAGGAGGCTTTGGATGTAGGTGTTACATTGTAAAATGTCCCCCTAGGACTTTTACCTCCTAAGTTTAGTTCCCAGGTCCTTTAGATTTAATCATGCATGTTCATTTTAACTCCCGATGCAAAATCCCTGGAAACCCATGTCAAATGGGGCTAAGGGGACATTGTTGAACTTGATTTTGCTTGAAAATAGGGCCTAGGGCTTGGGCACTCATGGCCTAGCCCTGCCTTATTTGGTTGGGACCTAAATTTTAAATGTCGGTTATGTGATCGTTAAAAGGTTTCGTTGCCGACATCATAAGTTTGAATTATGAAATCTGTAGCGAGAATGCATATATAAGCATGTTTAGGGTTTCATTTGCAAACTAGAAGCTGATTATGAACTTTTAGTGAACTTATGATTTTAGAGAATTCAAATCATTCATTGTTGCAGAGCATACTTGTCTTGTTATTGTGTTTGTTATGCAGATTTGGCTTCATCTTCTCATGTGTTGAAGGATTTTCGTCTACATGCGAGCTACACCTCCGAGGTTATATCTATTTGTGTTAAATCAATCATTTATCAATTTGTTTTTTCATCTATCTCGTAGGGATACACAATCTTTATGCCATTCTGGGGCTTGACTGAGGCAAGCTCCTAAACACCACAACCCCCAACCCCATTCCTTATGATTGCAGCTAACAAGTGTCATATTTTTTGGAGTGGAGTTGCAAGAGGCTGTGACAGAGTGTGGAGATTCTGTATCAGAAGGAAAAAGCAATGCCTAGGCTTAGGCACCTGCCCTGAAGCCCTCCAGATTTGCAAACCTAAAAACCTCTGCGACGGTGGTGAAGAGTAGCGAACATTTTCTAGAAATCCTTGAAGAAGTCGCCACCTTGGGCTTGGGTACTTACTCTTTAGACCCTGACTTTTCCAAATCTTGAATATCAAAACCTAATATGTATCTACTCTGAATATTACATCTCTATGTGCGAGCATTTGTTGGGATTCATCCGTTTATTTATGATTTTACATAATTAGGGTTTTAAGCATAATCGAGCATTAAATTAATACATTAATCAACAATTTCTTAATTTCCCTATCATTACAAGTGACAACCAACCTGTAGGTGAATCCTCTTGCAAAATTTGTGATTCAACTTAGTTAAATGTTCTTGAATGTTAGTGGTGAAAGGAGGATATAATCAAACAATCAATCAATCCCATCTTCCCTCTTTTCTTAGTAAACATTTTGGTGAACCTGTGTTTTCTGATCATTGCATCTTGTTGACTATTATACATTAGACTTGCATTCATACATATTGTTTTACATCATTTTACATCTATAGATCTTGAAAATTTTTGAAAAAAAATTCATTCTGAGGCTCGCATTAGGTCATAATTTGCATTAATTTCATTACATTTCATCAAATCTCTAATTTTTACATCAAATATGATATAAATTACATAAATTCATAATACTACAATCTTTGCATTGCATTTTCATGTTAAAATTGCCAGGGTTTGATTGAAATTTTGTATTTTTCTCATAACCTAGTGATTTCAAAAACTAGGGTTTGTACCTAAAATCTTGTTTCAAATTTTACTACTCATATTAGGCACTCATTCAAATCTAATTTTGTTTGTAGTGTTGCATTCTTGTGTGTTTTTGCATTCATATCTCAAAAATTTACACTTACATTTAGCTAATTTCAAGAAAAAACTAGCATTTTCACTCAATCATCCTTAAAATTACACTTGCATTGAGCATTGTAGGACTTTAAAATCATTTTCAGATCTGAGCTGAGTTTTTTTGCATAAGCCTCCTCTTAATAATAGTGTAGGAAATTGTTCTTCTACCTTATCTTCCTTATAGGATTTATGGGTCTAATAAATTCAATTTCCCATTTGTGAAAAGGTGTTTGTACTAATATAGGAAATGGTGGCATATCATCTAATGTGGTGGGACTTCCTATTCTCTAAGACACATCACCCATCCTCACATATTAACTTGTCATCCTTGAACAATGTGGGCCACCATAATCCTGCCAGCATCACTTTATTGTTGTTCGCTCATTGAAGTTATGCCCTTCTAATATCCCCTCACGGGCATATCTTAAGATGTTTTCCCATTCATGTTGAAGCACTACTCTCCTTATAATATCACCTCTTCCTATAATATGTAATTCTCCTTCAATTAAGATGTATGATAGTGACCACTGCAATAGTTTATTCCTTTCATTTTTGGAGATGATCTCTAGGAATTGGCCTATGGATAGTAACTGTGCTACTTCAGTGAGCTCCTCTAGTACTACATTTACTCTAAATAAATTTAAGCTACTCAATTCATCATCAAACTCCTAAAAGAGTAACACCATCTACAAATTTTACCTGTATCACTAGTGTATTCATCAAGTATTTTAATTGCTTATGGTTGGTAAAGAAATTTTTTAGTGCATAAACCTTTGTTAGAGCCTTTGTTGTTGCATAATTCATTAAGAAACACTAGAGTTGGAGCCTTTGTTATCTAATTTTTAAGTGTATCAAATTCCTCCTAGAGTTGTTCTATCCATTGAAATGTTTTATAGTTTTCTGACTATTCAAGAGGTGGTAGATTCAAAATTATTTCTACCTTCAATGGGTCTACCATCAAGCCTTGCCTACATATAATGTGACCATGAAATGTTCCAAATGGTATCACAAATAAACATTTCTTAAGATTGGATGAGATTTAAAAGCTTTCGTATCTTTCTAGCATCGTGTGGAGTACTTGTACGTGATCTTTAATCAGTCTGTACTAAATACTACAAGTGCATTTTTCAAGCCAAATGGCATCACCTTGTACATAAAAGACCTCCATTTGGTTACAAATGTTGTTTTAGGTTGATCTTCTTCTTGAAGCCATTGGTGAACGATTAGAGCTCCCTACTAGCTATAAAACTAAGACTTCCTCTGTGAACAAACTATGGAAGGGATCATGGATGAAAGCCTTATTTAAATCCCTAAAGTCAATGCAATCCTCATCTCGCTTTTTTCTTATATTGCACAACCATAGGGCCAATCCATTAGCATCTCCTATCGACTTGATTATATCAGTTGCCAACATATCATCCAAGTTTGCTTTGACTCTTGTCTTCATGTTAGGGTTTAATATATATGTTCTTTTCCTCTTTGGTTTTGTACCTTCTTTTAATTGAATTTTCATCATTCTAGATCCCTCCTTAATGCCTCTACGATAAGTAAATGCGTGGGGAAATATTTCTTCATATTTCTATCAATATTTCCAAAATTTGCATGACTTGTCTCTCTTCAATTGCTACCTTGAGTATTTTCACATACTGAAGGAAAAACAAGATTGCATTCACAGAGGCTTGAAGGATAGCAAAGCTACTTAAGGTTAAACTTTCTCTTGATGCCAAGGTTGATGATTCTATTTATTATGAGGATGTTTGATGCGGAAGATTTAGTTGAAATCTCTCCTCTTGCTAAGTTCGATAAATGTAATAAGTGCAAATGTGATCATGGGGATTCAATAGGCCCTGTGTAATTTTCCCTGCCACCTTGTTGTTTTCAATATTGGATGATGCTCTTGTGATTTCTATGATGGTAGTGTCATCATCCAATGGTGGAAAATCCACCAGTAGTGTGATATGTTGTCCAAGGGATCTCTTGAGGTGAGACACGTGGGCAAAATTATGAATCCTACTGTATTCCGGTAATTCCAGTTCTCAGATGCAACTTCACCAACTCTCCTCAAGATCTTGTAAGGGAAATCAAAGTGTTGTTTGAGATTTTAAATTCCACTAATTTTGATGGGGGTTTTCCTATAAGGTTTACAATCTTAGAGGAAGGTCATATCTCCCACTTTAAATGACCTCTGTATGTGGTTTTGATTTATATATATTTTTTGTTGATTCTGAGATTGTTGGAGGTGTTCTTTGAGTGATCTCAATATGTCATAATTATACTTCACTAAGTCACTATCTATTGACACCGGGATATCTATGAATATTGAATAAGTAAAGGTTAATGCATCATAACCATAAAATACAATGGATAGAGACATAGCGATGGACATGTGGTGGGTAGTGTTGTATCATAGTTTCTCAAGTAGCCTTCAACCTAATTATTCACTATTTCTACTTGTTCATCTATTTGTGGATGTTAGCTTGTGGAAAGAATGAGTTTTATCTGGGCCAAATAAAATAATTCTTACAAAAAGGATCTAAACAATCTACTATCTTTATCACTAATGATATTTTTATGTAATCCATTGGCCTAAACACTTCTCTGAATAAGAAATCTACCACCTAATGTGCTTTGAAATATGAAGGAATGAAAAAGAAGTGTGCATACATAGTTAGCCCCTCCATAAAGTGATTGAGAACATCCTTCTTTAGGCCCTTCCATGAAAACCTTTCCCTAATTTTTCTATAGGTCTTGTATAATCTTATGTGATTTTCTAACGATGCATCCTGAAAAACCCTTAAAATCTTCTCCTTCATTCAGGATTCAAGAACTAGGAAGATTCTATTTGTATAGAGAATGAGATCATATGCTACTACAAATAAATCTTGTCTCACATCCCCATCTAAGAGATCAGTAGAAAATGTATTTTTAACTTATTCTGCCATAATAGAGATCTTCCAATTAGTAGAACTAGTAGTAGAAATAAAGTAGGCTTCCTAGAAAGAGCATGAGCAAAGTTATGTTCTTTTTTTCCTTTCATGTACAATGTGGTTTAGGAAAGGGCCATGCTATGGGGTCTCAGGACAACTTTGAAATAGAATTGGAAGCATCTCAGAGTGGAGGGAGATTATGAGATCATTATTAATTATACGAAGAAGCAAAGTTACATCTCATGTATGTTGTATACCCTTCTTTTAGAGGCTAAGGAACTAGTGAAAAGATTTTAAGATATCTCTTTTGATCATATTAGAAGAGAAGAAAGGGGAACTCAATAGTAGATTTGGTAGCCAATCAAGGAGTAAATTAGAGGATAACCCATGGTAAGACCCATAAGACCTAGAAGGAAAGGTTTCCAAATAAGACCCTTGGACTTGTTAAGGAGTAAAAAGTGTCCACATGTCTTTTTACCTCCTTATTTGGCTCCTAGGTCCCTTAATTGCATTATATCTTCAAAACATTTCTACCGATGCAGAATTGCCCAACACCAAGATGGAATTTGAATGTGGGCCACTTGATTTAGCTTATCCTAGACATAAACAGGACTAAAGGACCTGGGTGGTACTGCCCAGGTCCCTCCCTTTAGGTTAGATCAAATTCAAATTTACTGGTGTGAGCCTTGGGCGTAATTTAATAAAAACCACCTGAAATAACATAAAATAAAATATTAAAATTATATATATATATATATATATATATATATATATATATATATATATATATATATATATATATATATATATATGATATTTCAAAATCATTTGAAATTTCTATATAGACCTCAAGAACTACTTATACACTATAGCCATGTTCTTAGTCTTCATGGATTTCAATGTTCATGATGAGTCACATAGTCCTAAAACCATTTGTAAAACTCTTTTCATGAGGGCTTAGAACATACAAACACCTTCTATATATTAAATTTGATGGACACTTGTATAAGAATATAAAATTTAGACAATTGTCATAGGTTAGTCCTATGGGTTAAAGAGTCAGGGAGCTATGAGAATGCCCACATTCATATGACATAAGGTATAATAGAAACTTATCAAGTTTTAAGGATTGTCATACCTACCACTAAGAATGTCAAAGTTACCCTAGGAAAACAACTAACTCATATCACTTCATAACATTTTATCAAGTTTAAGGATTGTCATAACAACCACTAAGAATGCCAAATTTACCCTAGGAAAACAACTAACTCATGTCACTTGATAACCTAGAGGGTTGTTATCTAAGGTCAATTAGGATCACTTAACAAATGTCAAGACCCAAATCATCTAATAGGATTGTCATTAGGATGGGGAACAAAGAAGATAGTCATAACATGATAAGGTAGTTACCAAGGTCCTAACAAAGTTCATTGCACCATAATCTAAATCTTAACACTGCCTCAACATTTATATGACCTAGAAGGACTGTCACATCTAGCAAATCTAATCTCTTGTCCTTGCTATGGACTATTATGCATGATCATCCAAAGTGGTTGTCACTAGAAGAACAGGACCATAGGACTACCACAATAAGGATATAGTTGTGTTGCTCACAACAAGAGAGGACAATCATCCAAAACTAAGAAGAGAAGAAAATTAACAATTAAGAGACTATCATTAACGGTTGTCATGAGCATGTTAATGGACAACTAGTTTTCATATTAGTCATAACACTATCCTATTACTTACACAAAAGAAGATATAGCAATGAGAGGATAGTCATTGGAAAACCTATCTCAGTCCTAGAGTCAAGCACAGTCCCATCACACCACTAGATCTACCCCTTCCAAGGGACAAGCATTTCAACCATACAATCGAAATAAAATGATATGTATCCTACAAACACAATCATTTGGTCATGTTGTAATCCTCTCTCCAAACTATGCAGGATTAGAATGGTGTTTGGATGAGCTCCACTTGGTGTCTGGTAGGTGAAATCAGCAGGTGAGACTACTCCTTAGACAGTGCAACATGACTGAACGGATCTCACCCATTCATTTTATTCCTTGTTTTTCTCACTCTTTCACCATTTCTTCACATGTGTTGTTCTCCTTCCAGCTATTTTTTTGGTGGGTACTCTCCTGAGGTGCCAAAATGGCTAGAAATGTTGTCTCGTGCCATAAAAAAATCACGCTAGAAAATTTTCTAAACTCGTCGGTTGTTCTCACGCCGGGGAAAATACCGTGTCAGAAAAATAAATATAGGGAATGTAATTTTTTGGTATGTGTTTTGGAACACAAAAGAGAGTGATATATTTTGCAAAGCCCCATTAAGAATGTTTTGGGAATTTTGTACTGCAGTATTGTATTGGTACATTCTCCTTATTAAAAACTCCCTTAATATTATCACCTAAAATTTTGAATTTGGATTAGTTACTTTCCACCTACATTAAATGTTATCAATAACTATGTAATAGAACTAATAGCATTTAAAATCATTTTAGACCTGCAAATGATGATTAATTATCACCTTTGCAATTAGAAGTGTTTATGTTGACACTAGAGTTTGCAACACTCATAGCCTTATAGAAACTAAAAAGGTTTCACAAAACAAAGAGAACTAGAGACAACTAAAATCATTATCATAAATAAAACATAAATTAAAATAAAATAAAAACATTAATATATCATCACCATGAATGGTCATGTCCTTTGTGAGAACTCCAATTCCTTTTGAGAGATGAGTATCACAATTCATTGAAGTCTTGATTGTATTTCCATGAATTTGGGATTCTACTAATAATTTATGATTCGAAGTCTAAAAATATGAGAAATAATGAATTGTATCATTGGCTTTCATTTTATTCACCAAATGAAAATCTTACAAATTACAAACAAGAAAAGGTTCAATAAAAGATACACTTGCAAATTATAGGGTATTTTCTATGCTACAGCACGCACAAAACCAAAAGGTCAACATGTATACCTCGTGTCACCAAGTTGATATAATAAAGTAGTGATAGATACTAACTCTTCAAAATCCAATCCAAAAGCATAAAGAAATCTTGCTTCACCAAAACTAAAGAAATATGTCAGCCTTGGCAATTCAGATAAAGACAAGAGGAATGAAAGAGCCTCTAAAGTGAAGTGAAATGAAGCAACCATTGCCTTGAAGTTGTCATAGAACTTAGTTTTTACATTTTATTGCTTCACAATTTCCCGAGGAGACTTTTTCTCTCCTTTCTATCATTTTAGACCTATATTTACATGGGTCTAAGCTAGTGTCTAGATTATCAATCCAAATGCACAAACCACAATGTTGAATATTTTCAGATAAGACACTCTAGTTCTTGCAAATAGATAAAATGCTTATCACCATACATTCTTGTGTTCCAACCTAACCTATTATACCTAAAAAAATCTCTATATCAAAAAACACACAAAAAAAAAATGTTATGCTAGTCAACAAAGGCAACTCAAGTGAGATGAATCACGAGCAATATCAAAGGGAAACAATTGTAAGCAATTGTAAAGGTGACTGGTTCCTAAATATTGAGTACAATTTACACTTGGATTGAATCCAAAGGGGATTATATAAAATCAAATATTAGACATAATTTTCATTAGTTGGAAAATCATCAAAACATGTATTACATAGATAATGTAACAATGATTAAAAAAAATCCAATCAATCCATGCGAGCTTCAACAAATTGGCTCAAAACTTTTACTGAAATTTTAAATTTAAAGGAAGTTTATACATAATGTTTACTGATTGGACTATTGATTTGGGACAAAGATTACCAAAACAATCCCTATTTAGGGATGAAGAGACCCTAAACTTTCCCGTGGCCAGAACCCATATTGAAGTTGTAGGTTAAGATTCTTTAAGAACTGAATTGAGCATAGAGTTGTATGCCATCTACTTAATATTTTGAAAATGTAGGCTTAGGGCTCAAATGCTAACCCGTGCTTATAATGACACCCATATCCAAAGGTTGGGGTTAAATTCTCCAGCAAGGGATCCAACCAACTTAGGGCTCAAACACAAACCCACTAACTGTGTCAACCATCGTCTCGGAAAACAAACAAAAGAAAACACAAACACAGCTGCAAAGCAAACAGTAGACAGAACTACAATGTTCTATATGATATCAATATTTGCCAGGATAAATTTTTGAACCTTGGTAGGAATGTGCTAGATGATTAAAACTTTAACAGTTACAATTACGGAATTGGCTATTTATAAAATATGGGTGACAATAACACCCATCTGACATTGTCATATACAGAAGATGGCTCTAAGAAGTCCACCAAAATTCCTGCAGTCCTAGACTACATACAAAACAAGCACCGTGTTAATACATGTTGCATGCATTGCAGTCAAAATTGAATACCTTCATCTTTCATGATCCAAATATTACCTGTGATAGAGAGACCAACAACATAACCAAATCATACAACACAGGGACCTCCAGAGGTTCATCCAAGTTGGCTATCAATATTAACTACTGAAAATCTGATTCAGTCACAGTAAAATATACTTGATAGGAACATTGTTGTAATGTGGGTGTGCGATGCATATACAGAAACGAGGAAAGGCAAAGAACCCACGTCTCCAACCTCCCTTCCATGGAGGGTCAGAAAATTTAATGCAAGTGACCACATTTTTAGCTAGTCTTAAAATATAGAAATTTAAGCAAATTTTCTGACAAAACAAAACCTGATTTAACAAGATTGAAATGTCGGACGCATGAGTTTGAGATTGAGACATATTCCACCGCATCAGCGTGAAGGTCATTTGTTGAAGGCATTGCTCTCATTAAAGGGCAACGAAGGAATAGGAGCAGCGTGGGGCCGTGGATATGTCGTGTTTCAAAACCGTAACGCCATCGATCTGCAGCCTCCATTTCTGCTACGACATTCGCGGCCATTCTGTTTGTTGCAGATGATGGCGAAACACTTTCAAAACACTGACATATCCACCGCACTCCGCTGCTTGTAAAAATGTTTGGCCCTGCAATAGGTATAACATCAAGTTTGCAACGATAGCTTTTCCCTCTGCCATCAAAACCTAACCCTAATGCTACCGTCCCCTCCTTCCTCTTCTCCACTCGCTCATCACACACAAAACCTAACCCTAACCTCCACATATATATATATATATACACACGTGGACACACTTAATACATTTGTATTTTTTTATTTGTTTTGGTTTTCTATGCGATATATGTATACATATAATATAATTAATATTGTATCATACATCTACATACATTTTTGTTGTGTATTTGTTTATTTTTCTGTTTGTTGTTTTCTTTTCTTTTTGTAGGGTGCACTCCTCTCACACACATATGTATATCTATATATATTTATGTATTGGTTCTTTATAGACTTAATACTTATATTAATAAATACTAGTATAGGTGTGTATTTTTAGTTTCTGCCAAAGAAACTATAGGCGAGGCCTGTTCCTAACTAGGTATTAATAATTCTTGAGAACTAAATATATTTTTCTATTTAAAAAATATTTACCTATTGCTATTGTATAGATGCAAATATTTTAACAAAACATATTTGAAAAATTATTTTTATTCAATCTAATTGGCAGAAAACTTTCACCCGATAAGGGCAATTATTGCGGATCATCAACGTTTAAATTATAAAGTTTTGTATGAATACTGGAAATAATTTCATGCATTGCTTTCATTTTCTCAAAAATTGTGCAAATATAACATATGCGTTAAACTCCTTAGGCAACCATTCTTCATATTTTTTTATGTTCTTGATACCCAAACATTGCAGAATCTAAGGCCATGACTATTTTCAAATGAATTTGTTTTGTTTATAGGCTGCTATTCCACTTGAAGTTGTGCAAATATTGTTGGTAAAAAAGTCAGCGTCCCCCTTCGAGATTCGTGACATGGCTTAACCGCCTCCCATTGGTCTTTATCTGGGATGGTAGCAGTTTCCTAAGAGGTGCGCCTTTTGGGAGAAACGGCCAGCTCAACTCCCTACAAGTGGTATCAGAGCCGGGTCACGGGTTCGAATCCCCTCGGGTAATGCTGAGGGGGGGATTGTTGGCAAAATAGTCAGCATCCCCCTTCGAGATTCGTGACATGGCTTAACCACCTCCCGTTGGTCTTTATCTGGGATGGTAGCGGTTTCCTGAGAGGTGTGCCTTTTTGGAGAAATGGCCAGCTCAACTCCCTACAAACGTGAATATAATATTCTTCAGAAATGATGCAAGCTAGAAGGGGCTCTAACTTGTTTTTAATGCAATAAAGTTAGGTCTGAAATGAAAAAACCCATGGAGCTTGACCAAATAAGAGGAACAAGCTAGAAGGGGCTCTAACTTGTTTTTAATGCAATAAAGTTAGGGTCTTTATCTGGGATGGTAGCGGTTTCTTGAGAGGTGCGCCTTTTGGGAGAAACGGCCAGCTCAACTCCCTACAAATGTGAATATAACATTCTTCAGAAATGATGCAAGCTAGAAGGGGCTCTAACTTGTTTTTAATGCAATAAAGTTAGGTCTGAAATGAAAAAACCCATGGAGCTTGGCCAAATAAGAGGAAAAAAGTATGCTCATATCTGTCATTACGTTATCTACCATCTTTTCAGATAATGCATTTAGGGCATATGTTTATCGGGCTTCATGCCTATAATACTTATTTTTTCTTCTATTTTACTTAATGGAATTCTAATTCTAGCTATTCTTCCATGCATAGAAGGATTTTCCTTTCATGTTTCCTTTAGATTCTAATGGGATGAGAATATTATTTTTTGGCCTCTGCCTATGTTTCTACCAAACTTTGTATGTATCATATTGTTTTCTGGAAACACATTTCTTATTGGTGTTTATTCCATTTCTAAATTTTTTTCTGGATGTTTTCTCTAGCTCTGAGATGAGCTAAAAGGAACTATTACCATTAACAAAACTGATAGTATACACATCATTTTGTTTTATGGATATCTTTATACTTTTTTAATTTTCTCCGACACTCAATAGTAATTCAACTTGGCTTTTTGCTATTCTCGTTGAATGCAAAAATCTAGTAAGCCAAGCTAGCAACTCTATTTGCAGAAATGGTCTATATTTTGAAGCTATTTTATCATTCTACTATTTCTTTTAGAGGCATTTTTAAAAAGATCGTGAAATTTCTATTAGTTAAATCTAAGCCAACTATTTTTTTACGTTTATTTAAAAATTTACCCTAACGTAACTATTGTTAATATGTCCATAAAATGTACAACCTTTTAAAATTTATTTAAAATCAGGTTTTTCTTTTACCCTAACCTATAATGCACAATTTAAATAGCTAATATTTTCACATTTACTTTAAACTTAAGTTTTACCCTAACCTGTAATGCACAAACTGAATAGCTAATTTATTCAAATTTATTTTCGAGTTACAGCTTTAAACCTAGTAACATAAATATGGTTGAATTATGAATAAAATGCAAAATCGAAACCACTATCTATTTCACATTTACTTTAAAATTTTACCCTAAGGCCCATATTTCTAAATTGGCAATAAAATGAACAAATTGTAGAGATGATATTTTAACATTTACCTTTAAATTTTTGTTCTAAATTTTTATCTTCCAAGTAAATATTATTAAATTATCCGTAAAATGCAAAATCTAAACCACTATGTATTTCTCATTTACTTTAAAATTTTACCTTACTATAAATATTCCCAGATTTTCATCAATAAAATTTTACCCAAATATAAATATTTCAAAAATTTCAATAAAATACACAAACTAAATAGATAATCTTTTCACATTTACTTTTAATTATAATTTTAATCCCAAAAAATAAATTTAATTAAATTATTAACAAAATGCAAAACCTAAACCACTATTTTTTTAATTATCTATAAAATGTACAACCTGAACATCTGATCTTTAAGCTTTACTTTAAAATTATAGTTTTAACCCTAACATAAAAACACGTTAAACTTTTTTCATATTTTCTTTTTCATCTTACCCTAACACAAATATTGTTAAATTAACCATAAAATGCACAATCTAAACATATTTATTTAAAAATTTCCAAAACTACAATTTGAGTCATTTTGTGAAAATTATGGTATTAAGGTGCAAAGAACAGTTCCTTATACTCTTCAAAAAAATGGGGGGGATGAACAAATGAATAGAACTATTTTAGAAATGGGGTTTGGTTGTTTCTTGTGCTGCATATATTGTGAATAGAATTCCCACTAAAGCCCTCCCAAATATCACCCCTGAAGAAGCTTGGACTGGTAGAAAGCCCCACATTAGGTATTTTAAAGTATTTGGATGCATTGCTTGGGCACACGTTCCTGATGAAAAGAGGAAAAAGTTAGAACCAAAGAGTCATAAGTGTTTGTTTGTAGGTTATAGTGAAGAATCAAAGGCTTATAGGTTATATGATTTGACAACAAGAAAGGTCTTTGTTAGTAGAGATGTAAAGTTTGATGAGCTTTCGCAACTTATTCCCACTTCCTCTCACTCTACAATAGCAAATGTTTCTAATTTTTCAGATATTTTAGAAAGAAATGAAGCCAATATTGATGAGGATGAAGTGAGCACTACTGATGATGATAATACTATTGAAAATGAAACTACTAATGCTTGAAATCAGCCATTTTTTGCAGGTAGTGATGATGAAGAAGGTGACATTTCAGCTAGACAAAAGACAAGGAGTGTTGAAGAAATATATAGACAAGGCTCAAAGATCCAAGGAGGGAATGGTAGTGCTCTCATGGCCAAAGTATTACAAGTAAATGACCCAATCTCATATGAGCAAGCTAGATGAAAGAAAGAATGGGAGAAATCCATAAAAGAGGAATATGATGCATTGATAGAGAATAACACTTGGGAACTTGTACCCCGTCCCCAAGGTAAGAATGTTATTGGTTGCAAACGGGTTTACAAAACAAAATTTAAATCAGCTGGTGCTATAGAAAAATTCAAGGCTAGATTGGTTGCTAAGGGGATCAATCAAAAAGAGGGTGTTGATTATGAAGAAACATTTTCTCCTGTCATTAAAGTGAATATAGTTAGAATTATTCTTTCTTTGGCTACAATTCTTGGGTGACATATTCATCAAATGGATGTCAAAAAAACTTTCTTAAATGGAGATTTATATGAAGAAATATATATGGATCAACCACCAGGTTTTGTAGATCAGCAACATCCTAATCTTGTTTGCAGATTATAGAAGTCACTTAATAGTCTTAAACAAGCGCCACGAGCATGGAACAAGAAGATTGACAGGTATTTTCAGCTTCATGTATTTAAGAGATGTAAGTCAGATCCAAATCTTTATGTGAAAAAAGTTCAAGATGATATTCTTCTTGTTGCAATTTATGTAGATGATTTACTCATTGCTGGACCGAATATTGCATTAATCAATGATTTAAAAACAGATCTTAAGAGGACATTTCATATGAGTGATTTAGGTGAACTAAACTATTTTCTTGGATTACAAGTTTGTAGATTACATGATGGATTGTTCATCTCACAATCAAAATATGCTTTGGACCTTTTAGAAAAGTTTAACATGCTTGAATGCAAGCCAGCATCTACCTCATTTCAATTCGAAGTCAAGCTTACTAAAGAATGTACTTCCAAGAGTGTAGATGCCACTTTATATAGATAGCTTGTTGGTAGCTTGGTTTATGTAACTCATACTAGACCAGATATTTATTTTGCAGTCAATCTAGTATCTAGATTTATGCAGGCACCTAAACAAAGTCATTGGTTGGCTGCTAAGAGAATTTTATGATACATCCATGGAACCATACACTTTGGAATCTACTATGGCTATAAGTTTTCAATTTCTTTGGTTGTATTTACCAACTCAGATTGGGGTGGCGATATAGATGATCAAAAATCTACTGGTGGTTATGTTTTCAATCTTGGATCAGGCCCTATTACATGGAGCAGCAAAAAGACAAACAACTACATCATTACCTTCATGTGTAGCAGAATATAGAGAAGCAAAAGAAGCAGGCAAGGAAGTAGTTTGGATTCAGAATCTTCTATTTGAGATTGGTTTTCTATAAAGTTCAGCCGGCACTATGTATTGTGACAATCAAAGTACCATACAAGTTGCCAACAATCTAGTTTTTCATGCTAAAACAAAGCATATTGAGATTGATGTTCACTACATTCAGGATCTTGTTTAAGCATCTATTGTCAATCTTCAATTTTTTCCAAGTGAAGAACAAGTAGCTGATATATTCACTAAGAGTATGATTGAAGCCAAATTCTTAAAATTAAAAGGAATGTTTGGTATGTTAGAGGTGAACATTAAGGGGGGATAGTAGTATAATGTTCCCCTAAATTGTATTTGCCCTCTCCTTTGTATTCTCTTTGTATTATTCTAGCCAATCTTAAGGGGGGATGTTAGGGATAGTTAAGATTGTCTAGAAAAGGACAAAATATTTCTAGAAGTCTTCCAAAAAATATTCCAGGTTATTTAGAAAGGAAGAAGCTTCCAGCTTTTTTAGAAAAGAACTTTCCAAGGAGAAGCTTCCAACTGTTCTAGAAAGGAACATTGTAGGATTTTAGAGTTATCTAGAAAGCCAGAAGCTTCCAGGCTCCAAAGCTTCTGTAGCTATATATATGTGATTAGAGATAGTTGTTGGATATAGCATTTTAGATGTAATGCAAGCTAGATAAATATATTTCTAAGTTATCTAACTCTATTTTGCCCTGTTTTCTCTTAGTCTATTATTGTTGTTCTATTTTTTATTGTCTTAGGGCTGTTTTTTACATGGAAATCCAGAATTTATTTATTGCTAGAAGAGAATGGTATCAAGGAATATGTGACCACTATTGTACCTGTACCTACAGATGCAACACAGTGCTTAGCATATAAGAAGGAAGATGCCAAGGTGAGGAGGATGATTCTTAATGGTGTTAAGGATCATATTCTTTCACATATTGTAGAGTTATATACAAAGAAGACAATGTGGGACGCCATTCTAAATCTGTACCAGAATGCTACCATTAACCAGAAGCTGATTCTCGGAGAAAAGTTAAGGAATACCCCGATGAACAAGGGAGAAGACGTTACAAGTTACCTCGCCAGGCTTAGACTTGTTAAGGATGAGTTGACAGCTATTGGAGATAAACCAAATGATGACAAGCTAGTATGAATAGCCCTGAATGGGTTTACTAAGTAGTGGGATGTCTTTGTTCAAGTTATTAATGGACGAGACACCTTACCGAGTTGGGATCGACTATGGAGTGACTTCACTTAGGAGAAGCTTAGACTAAGTCTTGTCAGTGGAACTAGCAGTAATAGTTAGAAAAGTGATTTGGAATAGGAAAATGTTACCCTAGCAGGAAAAGCAAAAGCGAAGAAGGGGTCTGGCAAAGGATCAAATCCAAAAAGTGAGAAGAAGAAGGACTTATCTAAGATCAAATGCTATGGCTATCACGAGTTTGGCCACTATGTTAGTGATTGCCCACAAAGGAAGAAAAATGAAAAGAAAGGGAAGAAGCAGACGGCAACTTCAACAAATGTAGATGAGCTTTCTAGTAGAATGGAGGATGAGTTTGCGCTCATAGCTTGCCTAACTAGCTCAACCTCACAGGGTGTTTGGTATATAGACAGTGGGGCATCATTTCATATGACAGGAGTTAGGGAGTACTTCTCCAGCTACAAGGAGGAGAAAATCAAATTCCAGATTCAGATGGGGAACTAGTCCAAGTGCAATCCAGTTGGGAGAAGGACTGTTCTATTTCAGAGGGAGAATGGCAAGCCTATTTCCATTCATGATGTGTTAAATGTGCCAGGCTTGGGCATGAATCTAATTTCCATATCTATCCTTCAGGATAAAGGCTACAATGTACTCTTTAGAGGGGTGCATGTGTTAATCAAGCATAAGGATTGGAAATCACCCATAGCTATTGGAGTTAGGAGCGGCCGACTTTATAGGTTGCAATTTGATACTCCTAATGCACTAGTGAGTAGCAGTAATCCTAGAGATCAAGAAGAGCTATGGCACAGGAGGATGGGCCATATACATCATAGAGCATTTAAATTGCTTCATGAGATAGTGACAAGTGTTCCAGAGGTGAGCACAGAGCATGATGATGTATGTTAGGGATGTGTGTTGGGGAAGTTTGCGAAAGCAGCTTTTCCAAGGAGTGACACCAGATCCAAGGGGGTTCTTGATCTAGTAAATTCAGATATATGTGGACCAATGTCAATGAAGTCTCTCAGAGGATACGAGTACTCTATTACTTTTAATGATGATTTCTCCAAGAAGACCTAAATATACTTCTTGAAAACCAAGGATGAGGTCTTCAATCACTTCCAGGAGTTCAAAGCTCTTGTGGAGAATTCGATAGGTAGGAAGGCAAAGGTTCTTCGGTCAGACAATGGAGGTGAGTACAAAGGGAAAGAGTTCCAGGAGTTCTGTACCAGGGAAGGAATCAAGAGAGAGTGGATTGTTCCTTACAACCCACAGTAGAATGGGGTTGCTGAGAGGGAGAATTATTCTCTATCAGAGGTAGCAAGGGCTATGTTGTATGACCAAGATATGCCACGTTACTTATGGGCAGAGGCATGTAGTACATCAATATACATATAGAACAGGGTTCCACATAAGGTATTAGGCAAGATGACACCAGAGGAGGCATTCTCAAGGAAGAAGCCAGATGTCAGTCACTTCAGGATATTTGGGAGTTTGGCATTTTGTCACATTCTAGGGCCTACACATTCCAAGTTAGATCAGATTGCAGAGAGAGGGTACTTTGTGGGGTACAGTGAGACCTCAAAGGCATATCAATTATTTATTCCAGGGACCAGGAGGATTATAGTTAGGTGTGATGTCAAATTCATGGAGGACAAGGCATATAGGAGGTCCAGAGATTTGCCAGCAGATGATCAGAATGAGCAGCCAAAAGAAGCTCCAAGGATTGTTCAACCAAAACAGGGGCAGCGAAGCACCAGTACATTTACTAGTACAAGCAGAGGCTTAGGTGTTGAGAGTTCGCAGAGTATGGAGCAACAGATACAACAAATCCAAGAGATGCATCAAGAAGATATGGAGTTTGATATTTCATCCTCTATAGTTGACAGGAGGAACCATGAGGTTTAATAGACACATAGGGATACTCAGGAGTTTGTGGGAGCTCCTAGGATGAGTAGTAGACAGCAAAAACAACTAGCCAGGTATAATGACTGTGGCATTGGTTATTCAGTTGGTAGATAACGAGCCTTCCAACTATCAGGAGACTATACAGTAACAGGTGTGGCAAGATGTGATGGTTGAGGAATATACCTCAATAGTGCAGAACGATGTGTGGGAGGTTGTACCTAGACCGATAGATAGGGCAGTGGTTGGATCACATTGGATCTATAAGATTAAGCACGGTGTAGATGGTAGCATCAAGAAATACAAGACAAGGTTTGTGGCCAATGGGTTCTCTCAGAAGGAGGGAATAGACTATGAGAAGACATTCACTCCAGTGGCCAGGTATACTTCTATACGAGCCGTAATCTCACTTGCAGCACATATGGGATGGCAGATCCATCAAATGGATGTCAAGACGGCATTTCTTAATGGTGAATTGGTAGAGGAGGTATACATAGAATAACCAGAGGGCTTTGTAACACACAGCAGTGAAACCCACGTGTACAAATTGAAGAGAGCTTTGTATGGATTCAAGCAGGCTCCCAGGGCATGGTATGAGCGCATTGATAGACACGGCATTGAAATCTTGAAGAGGTTTGAGATGCAGGATTGCAAAGCCATGTTTACACCTATGATCACAAATTGGAAGAAGGTAGACTCATCCAAGGAAAAGGATGTAGACCCCACCTTATACAGGAAGTTGATTGGATCTCTCATGTATTTGGTCAACACTAGGCCAGATATATCCTTTGCAGTAAACTCTCTTAGTCAATTTATAGTTGAGCCGAAGAGAGTGCATTGGACAGCGGTAAAGCATGTGTTGCAGTATTTGTGTGGTAAAATTAAGTATGGGATCAGATATGCTCGAGGTGATATGCAGAACACCTTCCTCGCTAAGAGGGAGTGTTAATTTTAAAGTAGCTCAGACAGGTGTTCTAGTCTCAGGTGGTGATTACAAGGCTAGAAACACAACTGGAATTTAATTATCTCCATACCTAGAAAATTGATTTCTCTAGAGACTTCTAGACATTAGGGTTTGTTAGAGTCTAATTAATCTTAGCCATTGATTGAGATTAAATCATGGCCATTGGTTTTCAATGAGAAAATTATAAAAGAGAATCAATGGGCATTTGGAGAGCACAGATCTGAAAAATATTTAAAGTGATAGCAAATGAATAAATTTGCAATAATAGAAAATAGATTTGCAGTGAGAGCAAGGGCGCAGTGATAGCGTTGGAGACAGCAACAGTGGAATTTTTGAAGGAGAAATTGGGAGAAGAATTTTCGGAGGAGAATATGGCCAGAGCTCTGCTAGTAAGAGGCAAGCAGTTTATGTATCTCTTGATTTGTTGAAAATTAATAAAATTCCTCATCTCCAGTACTGGTTTTCCCTTCGAGGTTTTTCTAGGGACAATTTGTCCAAAATATTGTGTTCATTATTTTACATATTTTATTTTTCTATCTCCGTGATTATTTGTGAAGTTGCAGCTGTATTATTTTTCAATATTTGCTCTGAATTAATTTTTGGAGGTCAAATAATCTATATAAGATAGGAGATTAATCATCAATAGCTACAATAGAATTTTCACAAAATTGTCCATAGAAATACGAGATTTGAATGACAATTTTTATATTTGCGTTTACTTTTTAGTAAAGTTGTGCCCCTAACATGTAATTTGGATTTGTTTCGGGAGGAGCCGACATGGCTTTGTGATAGCCCTCGCAAGGTGAATTCAATAGCTGTATGAGGCACATTGGGATGGGAACTCCCGTAGAAGATCGAGTCCTCGCAAATCCTCCTGCACTATTTTTTATTGTTTGATTCTAGAATATATTTTAATAATACATTCTCATTTTACACTTGATTGTGCGGTCTATAAAAGAATTTATAATGCATATATTCAAACTAAGATTACCCTATGCAGTGCCTATGGTTATGGCAGAAATCTAACATTAAATGTAGAATCCAAGTTTTTCAATTTTTAGTATTCAATGCAAATATTACAACACTGTCAACTCTAACTTAAACCCAAAAATTAACAAATTTCAAGATTATTATAAAGTTATTATATTATCAACATTGTTGCTAAAACTAAGCAAACACAACAAATTAAAACACAACTATTTATGTACATTTTGGTAGAAACTTCGCTACTTTGCAGCTCTTGTTATTAGATTTGTTTTATTTTTGTGTTATATAGTACTTATAATTTAATTGATATTATATTATATCAATATTGTAAGTTTGTGATATTGTATTATATATCCACATATACATTTTTGTTGTGTAATTGATTATTTTTGTGTTTGTTGTTTTCTTTTTCTTTTGTAGGGGGCACTCCTCATATATATATATATGCTTTGGTACATGTATAGACTTAATACTTATATTAATACATATTAGTATAGGTGTGTGTATTTTTACATTTGTTTTGTTTTATGTGTTTTATATGTATGTACTTATAATAATATAATTGATATTGTATTATATATCATTTGATTTATTTTTGTTGTTATATCTAGGTTTATATGTGTGGGGGCATTTTTTGTCTACGCCTGATTAAAATTTTTGTTCTTATTTCATGGGGTTCTCCTTTTTATAGGTTTGGTTTTACCTAATGCAATAGAGAGGGGTCTTATCTTTTTGTTGAAGCCAATCAAAATATATATTGCCCACCCCAGCTGCTAGTATAGTTGTTGTCTGTCGCTCACTGTACTGCCTTTTGGTATGTATCGCCCCCTTCCCCCAGAACTCTAGATTCCAAAGATCCACCGGATAAGAAACTCCATTCTACACTGTTGCTGAGTCATCGGACTCCTCCCCCAATTCTGGTTGTGGATTGCATCAGGGAAATTCTGCCTGAGCTAGGCAGATAGATAGACTCCTTTCATGCTGCTAAGAAAGAGCAGGGAACAAAATTATTAGACCCATATATAGTAGTAGGGTAGCACTCCAGCTACTTAAAGTCGACCCACTACCAACCAACATACATCATTTGGCTGGGTCTTGCCAGTATCAACAACTGGATCGATCCCATGGAAACGGGAACAGCAACTCGCTATGGCTCTTGGTCCAAATAATGTCTACCCCTATTCATCCATATCCATACACAGTTGCACGCGACAAGATGGGAACACAGTCCTAGACTGAACTCAATAGATCAGATCGAGAGGTCATTCTGTCCCTTGTCCCCAATGGGAAGAAGATGGGTAATCTGTTTACAATGTTACTCTGATCTGACCCAGCTGGCAAGCAATCCCAATCCGCTTTCGACAAGGGAAGGAGATAGCACTTTGTTTGCTTCTCCACCAAGCACGAGAGTCTGGGGATCGCTGTAGGTTGGTGGCCACTCGAGGAAACTCTGATTCGATCCGCTGGCTGGGAGGCACCTACCTCATCCCAATCGCAAGGAGAGGTTCACCATGATCTTTCTAGGTAAGGAACGAAGACAGTGCCTGGGCGAGGCATTCATGCGCTCAACTTCTCTGCTGTGAGATTGACACCTATCTACAATACGAGAGATCGAAGGCTTCCTCGACTTCCTAAAGTCAATCAAGTTCCCCGACCGGCTGAGTACCCCTAGAGCCCTCTCCCTATCGCCCTATCTATAGCTATTATAGAGAGGTGGGGGGTGCCCCCTACTATGGATAGGGTTGATAGTTGCCCTCACTGACCCCCCTACTATGGATAGGCTGCCTCCACCTCTGCCTCTAAAGAAGTAGGGTAGGGGTAGGGGGCGGGGGGTCGAGTGATGAGAATTGGATTGTTCCGTCGAGAATTGGCTCCATACGCCCAACTCTTCGTGCCTTCCTATCTCCATACTTTTGCAGCTCTTCATCTTACCGGATTTGCAAAAGACTCATGTGATACACTCTCATCATTAGAGAAGTTGATCCAGAATCCATATTCCACTTCGTTTCGCATCCTATGTAGAGTAGATCGTTCAGCACTTGCGGCACGAACTAATTTTTTACCCATCGACCCTAGTATCATAGGCAACCGAATGGCCGTCCCGTAGTTACTAGACCAACCTGCTATGATAATTCCATAAACACCTATAGAGAGATAAATTGGCACTACTTGGTGGAATAGGTTCTTCTATAGCTAATTTTAAACCACCTGCTAGAGGTTTTAAGAATCTGAATGATCCAACTACATTGGGACCCTTTTGACGTTGCATGAAAGCAATTACTTTACGTTTGGCTGACACTGAGAAGGCTACTCCTGGTGGAAGTGGTATGATCATTCCAGGTATTTCTGCTAGAATAGCAATGTACGTTTCTGATTTCCTAATCACTAAGGGGTGATCATGCATGAAACGATGTCGACCCAAAGAATGGGACCTATTCTTGAGGGGAAAGGTGATTTCTAAAAGTCAACCCACCCCCCACCGCTATAGATGCAGGTGGGCTATAGCTGGCTTAGCCAAATTATTTCGGCTCTTCGAGGTCGGGCTGACCTCTATGGATAGGGCATCGATCCCTCTCCTTCCTCCCACCCATGTTAAGAGAGAGGTTGGTGATTTGAGTGCCCCCATGGATCCAAATGTCGGCCCCATGCTTTTGAACCAGCATGGGGAAAGCCCCAACTAAACTATAATTGGGGTGGGTGGGAGGAGGAGAGGTATAAGGCTTAATCAACCCCTACAAGCACTATATATCATGGGTTGGACCTGGTCATTTTTATTGCTGGCTGAGGAAGCTGCCCCCCTGATGAAAAATGGGGTGGGTGGGAGGGCTGCCGAGAAACCATTATAGCAAGGGAGGTTAAGTCCGAGGTACCATAGGGGGGAGATATAGGGTGGGAGGCTATGCGGGTGGGTGGGAAACGGCCCCTATGGGAATATATATTATTATGGGAGGATGCCTATGTAGGTGGGTGGGAAACAATAGTTGGGTGGGAGGCCGTAGCCCCCCACAATAATCAGGTGTGGGTGGGAGGCCCAGGGGGGCCCTTACTTCCCACCCACCTGGATGGCCGGTTAAATTGTTGGCGAACCCCATAATCTTTACTTCGTTCAGAAGAGTGTCTCACCTCGACCGAAAAGATGCCTCCCACCCCCTCCCTATAGCCTATGCCCCCCACCCATCCCCTATCACTGGAAGGGTGGGGGGCTCGAGGGTTTCCCGACAAACCCTCGGCATAGGGGTGGGTGGGAGGAGATAGTTGGGGGGTAGATTAATATAAGGTGGGTGGTTAAGTTGTTGCCAAACCCCTGGGAGGTTCCGATGATTCTATATGTAACATGCCAACTACCCCCCACCCACCCGTATAAACCCCCACCCATCCCCACACACGGCATATAATTGATTGGGTTTACCAAGTTTATCCAACATCAGAGTCAGATTGAGAGCCCCGGTCCTCTTCGGTCTAGGTATAGATCTATAAAGGGCCTGTAGGGGCAGAGGTAGTAGTGTGGATCAAGATCCATACCCCTTTCATATTGATATCGAGTAGGAGATTCACCAAGGTTTACCTTAACCCTTTGTTCTCAGTCCATTTCCTCCGTCGCTACTGGATGCGTACCAGTCCGGGGAGCCAAGTTGTGTTCATTTGTGCTCCCCCACTGGATAGGGGGTGTTTGGCGATGTGTAGACGTTGTCTGCTAATCGCCCTCGCGATTCCTTCCTTATGCTTAATTCTGATCCGACCCCATCTGCCCCTCCCTGTGCTCCTTCCCCCTCCCTACAACCTATTTATACCACAATAATAGCCCCCCCTTTAAGTTTTAGGGTCGGGGCCCCCAACCCGAGCTAGGCAGGGATGGGATGCTGCATTGATGGAGGGATTCATGCTGGGGGAGCGCACTAGCGATGTGATGGCAGGTGAAACACATTGGGATGATCCAAGCTAGGCAAAGGCAAGCTCCTAAACACCACAACCCCCAACTACACTCCTTGTGATTGTAAGTTACAAGTATTGGATTTCGTAGACTAGAGTTATAGAGGAAGGTTGTAGAAGATAAGGATTTTAGATCTCTGAAGAAAAGCATTACCTGGACAAGCGTTCTAGTACTAGTGCCCTCTAAGGTTACAGACATAGAAATCATTGTGACAATGACAATCAGCATCTAAAGAAGTCCCAACATCCTGAAAATACCCTACCTTGGACAAGGGCACTAGTGCCAATATCCTCCACATCTTCTGTGATAGAAACGGACAGACAATGATCATAAGTGTTGAGAGAAGTCCTGAATTCCCTGAAGAAAACACCACATTGGACTAGGGCGTGAGTGTCAGTGTCCCTAAATATTTCGTATCATTAACTTCAAAAAATGGTGAGTAACTAATCCTTGTCTACTGTCTTGGTCTGCGATCATTTGTCGTAATTTATCCATTTGCTTCTGATTTTACATAATTAGGGTTTTGAGCATATTTGGGCATTGAAGTAATACATTAATTGATATTTTTTGAGTTTCCATGATGTTACGAGTGACACCCAACCTGTAGGTGAATCCTCTTGCAAAAGGTACGATTCAACTCGGTTGAAATGTCCTTGAATGTTTGTAGTAAAAGGAGGATTTAACCCACACATCCATTGAAATTGAAAACCCCTCCTTTTTACTCCTAAACAAACCCTTTGCTAGATTCTATGGAAATTTTTCTTGGATCCAGCAACTTACTATGAAACCTTTCCTTTTAGATCTCAGCTCTATCCTAATTATGGGCATCTGCAAAGGAAATGCACTCGCTTCACTAAGGCATCAGCTACAACTAATGCTTCTTCCAACTCTAGTCCTAAGAATGATAAAGGGAAGGCTCCTTTTCTTGTTGGGGTTGCAGACAAGGAGGGATTTACTCTAGTTAAGCCACGTAATAGGGGAAGAGGTCTTAAGAGAACCCTCAAGGATAGAGAAATTAATGGGGTCTTTAATCAGTTTGATGCTTTGGAGGACTTAGTTCATGAGGATGGAATTATAGTGGACATACCTTTTGGGGTTTGGTCTTTGGGGGTAGCCTTGTCGGAGGAAAAAGAAAATGATACTGTAAATTTTCCTCTGGTGGGTGTGCAGGATGGTCAATTGGCTATGGAGTTATCCTCCTGGTTACCGATTGTTTTAGAATCAAATGAGGCTTTAGTTATGAAAGATGTGGGTGCTCTAGCTGATCCAACTCCTTCACAGGTGAAGGAGGCTTTGGATGTAGGTGTTACATTGTAAAATGTCCCCCTAGGACTTTTACCTCCTAAGTTTAGTTCCCAGGTCCTTTAGATTTAATCATGCATGTTCATTTTAACTCCCGATGCAAAATCCCTGGAAACCCATGTCAAATGGGGCTAAGGGGACATTGTTGAACTTGATTTTGCTTGAAAATGGGGCCTAGGGCTTGGGCACTCATGGCCTAGCCCTGCCTTATTTGGTTGGGACCTAAATTTTAAATGTCGGTTATGTGATCGTTAAAAGGTTTCGTTGCTGACATCGTATGTTTGAATTATGAAATCTGTAGCGAGAATGCATATATAAGCATGTTTAGGGTTTCATTTGCAAACTAGAAGCTGATTATGAACTTTTGGTGAACTTATGATTTTAGAGAATTCAAATCATTCATTGTTGCAGAGCATACTTGTCTTGTTATTGTGTTTGTTATGCAGATTTGGCTTCATCTTCTCATGTGTTGAAGGATTTTCATCTACATGCGAGCTACACCTCCGAGGTTATATCTATTTGTGTTAAATCAATCATTTATCAATTTGTTTTTTCATCTATCTCGTAGGGATACACAATCTTTATGCCATTCTGGGGCTTGACTGAGGCAAGCTCCTAAACACTACAACCCCCAACCCCATTCCTTATGATTGCAGCTAACAAGTGTCATATTTTTTGGGGTGGAGTTGCAAGAGGCTATGATAGAGTGTGGAGATTCTGTATTAGAAGGAAAAAGCAATGCCTGGGCTTAGGCACCTGCCCTGAAGCCCTCCAGATTTGCGGACCTAAAAACCTCTGCGACAGTGGTGAAGAGTAGCGAACATTTTCTAGAAATCCTTGAAGAAGTTGCCACCTTGGGCTTGAGCACCTACTCTTTAGACCCCGACTTTTCCAAATCTTGAATATCAAAACCTAATATGTATCTACTCTGAATATTACATCTCTATGTGTGAGCATTTGTTGGGATTCATCCGTTTATTTATGATTTTACATAATTAGGGTTTTAAGCATAATCAAGCATTAAATTAATACATTAATCAACAATTTCTTAATTTCCCTATCATTACAAGTGACAACCAACCTGTAGGTGAATCCTCTTGCAAAATTTGTGACTCAACTTAGTTAAATGTCCTTGAATGTTAGTGGTGAAAGGAGGATATAATCAAACAATCAATCAATCCCTTCTTCCCTCTTTTCTTACTAAACATTTTGGTGAACCTGTGTTTTCTGAGCATTGCATCTTGTTGACTATTATACATTAGACTTGCATTCATACATATTGGTTTACATCATTTTACATCTATAGATCTTGAAAATTTTTGAAAAAAATTTCATTCTAAGGCTCGCATTAGGTCATAATTTGCATTAATTTCATTACATTTCATCAAATCTCTAATTTTTACATCAAATATGATATAAATTACATAAATTCATAATACTACAATCTTTGCATTGCATTTTCATGTTAAAATTGCCAGGGTTTGATTGAAATTTTGTATTTTTCTCATAACCTAGTGATTTCAAAAACTAGGGTTTGTACCTAAAATCTTGTTTCAAATTTTACTACTCATATTAGGCACTCATTCAAATCTAATTTTGTTTTTAGTGTTGCATTCTTGTGTGTTTTTGCATTCATATCTCAAAAATTTGCACTTACATTTAGCTAATTTCAACAAAAACTAGCATTTTCACTCAATCATCCTTAAAATTACACTTCCATTGAGCATTGTAGGACTTTAAAATCATTTTCAGATCTGAGCTGAGTTTTTTTTCATAAGCCTCCTCTTAATAATAGTGTAGGAAATTGTTCTTCTACCTTATCTTCCTTATAGGATTTATGGGTCTAATAAATTCAATTTCCCATTTGTGAAAAGGTGTTTGTACTAATATAGGAAATGGTGGCATATCATCTAATGTGGTGGGACTTCCTATCCTCTAAGACACATCACCCATACTCACATATTAACTTGTCATCCTTGAACAATGTGGGCCACCATAATCCTGCCAACATCACTTTATTGTTGTTCACTCATTGGAGTTATGCCCTTCTAATATCCCCTCACGGGCATATCTTAAGATGTTTTCCCATTCATGCTGAAGCACTACTCTCCTTATAATATCACCTCTTCCTATAATATGTAATTCTCCTTCAATTAAGATGTATGATAGTGACCACTGCAATAGTTTATTCCTTTCATTTTTGGAGATGATCTATAGGAATTGGCCTATGGATAGTAACTGTGCTACTTCAGTGAGCTCCTCTAGTACTACATTTACTCTAAATAAATTTAAGCTACTCAATTCATCATCAAACTCCTAAAAGAGTAACACCATCTACAAATTTTACCTGTATCACTAGCGTATTCATCAAGTATTTTAATTGCTTGTGGCTGGTAAAGAAATTTTTTAGTGCATAAACCTTTGTTAGAGCCTTTGTTGTTGCATAATTCATTAAGAAACACTAGAGTTGGAGCCTTTGTTATCTAATTTTTAAGTGTATCAAATTCCTCCTAGAGTTGTTCTATCCATTGAAATGTTTTATAGTTTTTGACTATTCAAGAGGTGGTAGATTCAAAATTATTTCTACCTTCAATGGGTCTACCATCAAGCCTTTCCTACATATAATGTGACCATGAAATGTTCCAAATGGTATCACAAATAAACATTTCTTAAGATTGGATGAGATTTAAAAGCTTTTGTATCTTTCTAGCATCGTGTGGAGTACTTGCACGTGATCTTTAATCAGTCTGCACTAAATACTACAAGTGCATTTTTCAAGCCAAATGGCATCACCTTGTACATAAAAGACCTCCATTTGGTTACAAATGTTGTTTTAGGTTGATCTTCTTCTTGAAGCTATTGGTGAACGATTAGAGCTCCCTACTAGCTATAAAACTAAGACTTCCTCTGTGAACAAACTACGGAAGGGATCATGGATGCAAGCCTTATTTAAATCCCTAAAGTCAATGCAAATCCTCATCTCGCTTTTTTCTTATATTGCACAACCATAGGGCCAATCCATTAGCATCTCCTATCGACTTGATTATATCAGTTGCCAACATATCATCCAAGTTTGCTTTGACTCTTGTCTTCATGTTAGGGTTTAATATATATGTTCTTTTCCTCTTTGGTTTTGTACCTTCTTTTAATTGAATTTTCATCATTCTAGATCCCTCCTTAATGCCTCTACGATAAGTAAATGCGTGGGGAAATATTTCTTCATATTTCTATCAATATTTCCAAAATTTGCATGACTTGTCTCTCTTCAATTGCTACCTTGAGTATTTTCACATACTGAAGGAAAAACAAGATTGCATTCACAGAGGCTTGAAGGATAGCAAAGGTACTTAAGGTTAAACTTTCTCTTGATGCCAAGGTTGATGATTCTATTTATTATGAGGATGTTTGATGCAGAAGATTTAGTTGAAATCTCTCCTCTTGCTAAGTTTGATAAATGTAATAAGTGCAAATGTGATCATGGGGATTCAATAGGCCCTGTGTAATTTTCCCTACCACCTTGTTGTTTTCAATATTGGATGATGCTCTTGTGATTTCTATGATGGTAGGGTCATCATCCAATGGTGGAAAATCCACCAGTAGTGTGATATGTTGTCCAAGGGATCTCTTGAGGTGAGACACGTGGGCAAAATTATGAATCCTACTGTATTCCGGTAATTCCAGTTCTCAGATGCAACTTCACCAACTCTCCTCAAGATCTTGTAAGGGAAATCAAAGCGTTGTTTGAGATTTTAAATTCCACTAATTTTGATGGGGGTTTTCCTATAAGGTTTACAATCTTAGAGGAAGGTCATATCTCCCACTTTAAATGACCTCTGTATGCGGTTTTGATTTATATATATTTTTTGTTGATTCTGAGATTGTTGGAGGTGTTCTTTGAGTGATCTCAATATGTCATAATTATACTTCACTAAGTCACTATCTATTGACACCGGGATATCTATGAATATTGAATAAGTAAAGGTTAATGCATCATAACCATAAAATACAATGGATAGAGACATAGCGATGGACATGTGGTGGGTAGTGTTGTATCATAGTTTCTCAAGTAGCCTTCAACCTAATTATTCACTATTTCTACTTGTCCATCTATTTGTGGATGTTAGCTTGTGGAAAGAATGAGTTTTATCTGGGCCAAATAAAATAATTCTTACAAAAAGGATCTAAACAATCTACTATCTTTATCACTAATGATATTTTTATGTAATCCATTGGCCTAAACACTTCTCTGAATAAGAAATCTACCACCTAATGTGCTTTGAAATATGAAGGAATGAAAAAGAAGTGTGCATACATAGTTAGCCCCTCCATAAAGTGATTGAGAACATCCTTCTTTAGGCCCTTCCATGAAAACCTTTCCCTAATTTTCCTATAGGTCTTGTATAATCTTATGTGATTTTCTAACGATGCATCGTGAAAAACCCTTAAAATCTTCTCCTTCATTCAGGATTCAAGAACTAGGAAGATTCTATTTGTATAGAGAATGAGATCATATGCTACTACAAATAAATCTTGTCTCACATCCCCATCTAAGAGATCAGTAGAAAATGTATTTTTAACTTATTCTGCCATAATAGAGATCTTCCAATTAGTAGAACTAGTAGTAGAAATAGAGTAGGCTTCCTAGAAAGAGCATGAGCAAAGTTATGTTCTTTTTTTCCTTTCATGTACAATGTGGTTTAGGAAAGGGCCATGCTATGGGGTCTCAGGACAACTTTGAAATAGAATTGGAAGAATCTCAGAGTGGAGAGAGATTATGAGATCATTATTAATTATACGAAGAAGCAAAGTTACATCTCATGTATGTTGTATACTCTTCTTTTAGAGGCTAAGGAACTAGTGAAAAGATTTTAAGATATCTCTTTTGATCATATTAGAAGAGAAGAAAGGGGAACTCAATAGTAGATTTGGTAGCCAATCAAGGAGTAAATTAGAGGATAACCCATGGTAAGACCCATAAGACCTAGAAGGAAAAGTTTCCAAATAAGACCCTTGGACTTGTTAAGGAGTAAACAGTGTCCACATGTCTTTTTGCCTCCTTGTTTGGCTCCTAGGTCCCTTAATTGCATTATATCTTCAAAACATTTCTCCCGATGCAGAATTGCCCGACACCAAGATGGAATTTGAATGTGGGCCACTTGATTTAGCTTATCCTAGACATAAACAGGACTAAAGGACCTGGGTGGTACTGCCCAAGTCCCTCCCTTTAGGTTGGATCAAATTCAAATTTACTGGTGTGAGCCTTGGGCATAATTTAATAAAAACCACCTGAAATAACATAAAATAAAATATTAAAATTATATATATATATATATATATATATTCTATACATTTAGTTCTCCTCAATTTTTTTCCAGCTTCTTATGTTAAATTGAAGACCAAATTCCTTGTATTAAACTCAATAAACTAACATTGGGGGTGATTTTGTTGAAAAATTATTGCTCAAACCAAGAGCTTATGTTAAAGAGTTACGCCTAGTATGTAATATAAGGAACCCTAAAGTCAATAATATCATACAGACGAACACTCATTTTCATTTTTTATTTATGCCTGCAAAAATATCATACATGACGTCCCTCCATTGATGCATTAAATACTGCTCCTTCAATGCGCTGCTCTTTATTTTCTTGACTTTTGTATTCATTTTTTTATCCCTTTTTTTTGCACTCTTATTATTTTTTATTGCTTCTTGTAGAGTAACGATCTTCTTGATATTTTTGTCCAAGAAAGATAAGGGGCTGAGCACCACCAAGGGTTTTCAATGTTTAGTTAGACTTCCCTTTTGCTCAAAAGGAATGGGGAAGGTCTACATGCAAGCTTCTATTAGGTATTTTAGGTTTGAGTACTTACTTTTTTAAAACTCAACATTTTGGTTCACTAAGACTGGGATTAGTATAAAGCTAAGAGCTTGGCTTCAATTTAAACTTATTGGTAAATTTCAAGAGGAATGATTGGCGATAAAGATGATCATAAAGAATCTTAAAGGGTCAACCTATATCTAAGCAACCTTAGACTCCTTAGATAAAAATCAAAAAGAGCATGTCACTCACTAATGCATGGTGGAACAAAATGAAGAATACAAATTTTGTTTTTTCTTTATTCAAATTTTGTACTTTTTTATAGATTTTTTGGATTTTGACATTTTATGATTTTATGGAGTTTCTAGATACTTAAGTCTTCACCTTCCATTGTGCATAAGAGGTAAGCATCATTTTTTACATCTTCCTTAACTGCGTGTGGACTTATATAATTTGGTCTAAACTTCACTTGGAAGTATTTGCAAGGACACACAAAGACTTGGTATAAAAATGTCTTTGAACTCAGTGAGAAGTTTTGTGCACTCATATATTTCATTGTTTGATAATTTGCCCCTAGCCTTGTCATTTTTTGTTCTTGTAAAGTTTCATCAGTTTTGAAATTTTGTGGGGCAATTTGAATTGATGATGACATTTAATCATCTTCTATTCACATTTTCCATATGTGGGGTTGGTCATATTGCCACACGATTCTCTTCACCTGCATGTGGACTTTACTATTCCATGGATTTCATATTTCACCAACCATATGTATGCCTTGGCTATGGCGACCACCAAGGGTTGCACATCGGCACCCCACCTAGTAGGCACCAAGTTGAAGTAAACAAAGTGAGGCAAAGTTGTGGAAGTTTGGATGCTTAATTATCGTATACCAATGCATCAAGAGATTTGTCCATGTCACCAATATTATATTTTTTATCTTTATTTCCATTTCTTAACACAAACTAACTTCGTGTTGTCATAAATATATACCTTTCAAACAAGAGCAAGCATGACTTTATGATATAATTCCAATAATTTTTTATTCTAATGTGTAGGAACAAAAAAAACAAGAAAAAAACTCATTGGAGGCTCATTTGGCAGAAGCAAAGGAAATTGGGGATCACATTCCAAATAAAATTTAAGTTGTTACAAAACATGTTTTCAATTGATTATAAACAAATATGTAAAACAAGCATTTCATATGCATTTCAAAACTATATTTCAAAATTTTAAATTAAATAGCACTTTGGGACATTTGTTTCTTACAATTATTAAAATAATATAACAAATAAAAGTAATACTATAAAAATAATATTCTTTTCACCAAAAAAAAATAAAAAATTAATGCACGTATTTTAAATATTACTTTATAAAATAAAAATAATGTATCTTCTATGCACAAATTGAATTATACTATGTAACATTGTAATTGCATATAATATTCTATTGGCCTAACCCTTGCACCTTCAATTGGTTGAGTCAAACAATTTTCTTATGACAATTATCCATTCAAAGGTGCCCTTAAAATACTATGACATATCTTAGTATAAGTAAAATTATATATAAACCAAATATAAAATTTGACAGTTTGTCCAAAATCTCTCCTTTCATGTGATACATGTTTTTAAAATGTTGATTGTAATTTACAGAAAAAATGCCTTAATAGAACCATACGACCATCAAATTTAAGCCTTGGGCCTAACAATTGCACCTCCTTTGGTTGCAAGTGCTAGTAATACTATTATTGATATATGGTTAGGACTAAGAAGTAGGATTTCATGTACTCTGTCATTTCTTTTTTAAGGGATTACTCCAACTGTGGTGAGTTTCTATTTTAATATTGGAAAAAATATAATTTGAGAGTGCTTCTGGATTCAACTATGTATGTTTTTGTTTCAACGTTTTGAATCATACTCAATGATCCGTCATCCGGAAGAGGAGAGTTGAAGATTAGATGGTAGAATTGAGCTTTATAAAGCAGTTAGAGTAAGAAATGAATGAAAAATGAAGGGCACGAGGTGAGGAGAGAAAAATAAAAATAAAGCAAAAAACAAGAGAGGAGAAAGATACGAGAAAATTAGTGATAAAAACAGGGCATTGGAGCAACCATACAAACACACAAACCAAGAAAAGCTAAAATTTTAAAATTACTAATACTAATACAAGTACAAATATATAAATACATACAGAAGCACATGTAAATGCATATAAGAAAATATTTAATTTAAACCTATAAATACATATATCCCCACACCCCAAGTATAATATACTTTATTAAAAAGACAAATAAATGGAAAAAATACAAACAACTAAATAAAACAAACCTTTAGTAGGCATGAGTTTTCCACAATCCATGAATTATGTATAGAGAGTGCTTCTGGATTAAACTGTGTATGCTTTTGCAAAACAAACCTTTGTAAAACAATTAAAGTCAAGACCTAAATATACATAAAATAATAAGGGATGAGGAAAAAAGGCGCAAACACATTTATATACATGAACAACCAAATGTATAAAATTTGCAAACAAGTGAAAGAAGCAAACAAGAAAACAAAAAGATAAGACCCCTATCTACTGCATTAGGCAAAACCAAACCTATAAAAAGGAGAACGCCACAACTAAGAATGAAAATTTTAATCCGGCATAAACAAAAAATGCCCACACACATATTAACCTAGACATAACAACAAAAATAAATCAGATGATATATAATACAAATAGAAAAATAAACAAATACACAACAAAAATGTATGTAGATATACGATACAATATTAATTATATTATATGCATAAATATATTGTATAGAAAACCAAAACAAATAAAAATATACAAGTGTAGGTATATATATATAAATTTATGTATGAAGTGTATACAAATACCTATACCTATATATAAATGTAAGTAACGGTGTGTATATATATATGTGTGGAGGTTAGGGTTAGGTTTTGTGCGTGATGAGCGAGTGAAGAAGAGGAAGGAGGTGAGGGTGGCAAAGGGAAGGTTAGGGTTAGGTTTTGATGGCAGAGGGAAAAGCTATCGTTGCAAGCTTGACGTTATACCTATTGCAGGGCCAAACATTTTTACAAGCAGCGGAGTGCGGTGGATATGTCAGTGTTTCGAAAGTGTTACGCCATCATCTGCAACAAACAGAATGGCCGCGAATGTCGTAGCAGAAATGGAGGCTGCAGATCGATGGCGTTACGCTTTTGAAACAGGACATATCCACGGCCCCATGCTGCTCCTATTCCTTCGTTGCCCTTTAATGAGAGCAATGCCTTCAACAAATGACCTTCACGCTCATGCGGTGGAATATGTCTCAATCTCAAATTGATGCGTCCAACACTTCAATCTTGTTAAATCAGGTTTTGTTTTGTCAGAAAATTTGCTTAAATTTCTATATTTCAAGACTAGCTGAAAATGTGGTCACTTGCACTAAATTTTCTGACCCTCCATGGAAGGTATGTTGGAGAGGTGGGTTCTTTGCCTTTTTTCGTTTTTGTATATGCATCACACACCCACATTACAACAATGTTCCTATCTAGTATGTTTTACTGTGACTGAATCAGATTTTCAGTTGTTAATATTGATAGCCAACTTGGATGAACCTCTGGAGATCCCTGTGTTGTATGATTGGGTTATGTTGTTGGTCTCTATCACAGGTGATATTTGGATCATGAAAGGTGAAGGTATTCAATTTAGACTCCAATGCATGCAACATGTATTAACACAGTGCTTGTTTTGTATGTAGTCTAGGACTGCAGGAATTTTGGTGGACTTCTTAGAGCCATTTTCTGTATATGACAATGTCAGATGGGTGTTATTATCACCCACATTTTATAAATAGCCAATTACGTAATTGTAACTGTTAAAGTTTTAATCATCTAGCACATTCCTACAAAGGTTCAAAAATTTATCCTGGCAAATATTGGTATCATATCAAACATTGTAGTTCTGTCTACTGTTTGCTTTGCAGCTGTGTTTGTGTTTTCTTTTGTTTGTTTTCTGAGACAATGGTTGACACAGTTAGTGGGTTTGTGTTTGAGCCCTAAGTTGGTTGGATCCCTTGCTGGAGAATTTAGCCCCAACCTTTGGACTTGGGTGTCATTATAAGCACGCGTTAGCATTTGAGCCCTAAGCCTACATATTCAAAATATTAAGTAGATGGCATACCACTCTACGTTCAATTCAGTTCATAAAGAATCTCAACCTACAACTTCAATATGGGTTCTGGCCGCGGGAAAGTTTAGGGGCTCTTCATCCCTAAATAGGGATTGTTTTGGTAATCCTTGTCCCAAATCAATAGTCCAATCAGTAAATATTATGTATAAACTTCCTCTAGATTTAAAATTTTAGTAAAAGTTCTTAGCCAATTTGTTGCAAGTTTGCATGGATTCATTGGAATTTTTTAATCATTGTTATCTTATCTATGTAATATATGTTTTGATGATTTTCCAACTAATGAAAATTATGTCTAATATGGGATTTTATATAATCCTCTTTGGATTTAATCCAATTGTAAATTGTACTCAATATTTAGGAACCAGTTACCTTTACAATTGCTTACAATTGTTTCCTTTTGACATTGCTGGTGATTCATCTCACTTGAGTTGCCTTTGTTGACTAGCATAACATTTTTTTGTGTGTGTATTTTGATATAGAAATTTTTGTGCGTATGATAGGTTAGGTTGGAACAAAAGAATGTATGGTGCTAAGCATTTTATCTATTTGCAAGAACTAAAGTGTCTTATCTGAAAATATTCAACATTGTGGTTTGTGCATTTGGATGGATAATCTAGATACTATCTTAGACCTATGTAAATATAGGTCTAAAATGGTAGAAAGGAGAGAAAAAGTCTCCTCGTGAGATTTTGAAGCAATAAAATGTAAAAACTAAGTTCTATGACAACATCAAGACAATGGTTGCTTCATTTCACTTCACTTCACAGGCTCTTTCATTCCTCGTCTATCCAAATTGCCAAGGCTGACATATTTCTTTAGTTTTGGTGAAGTAAGATTTCTTTATGCTTTTGGATTGGATTTTGAAGAGTTAGTATCTATCACTACTTTATTAGATCAACTTGGTGATATGAGGTACACATGTTGACCTTTTGATCTTGTGCATGTTGTAGCATAGAAAATACCCTATAATTTACAAGTGTATCTTTTTATTGAACCTTTTCTTGTTTGTAATTTGTAAGATTTTCATTTGGTGAATAAAATGAAAGCCAATGATACCATTCATTATTTCTCATATTTTTAGACTTCAAATCATAAATTATTAGTAGAAACCCAAATTCATGGAAATGCAATCAAGACTTCAATGAAACCATAGCCAACCCCCACTCAATCACACCCTCCTAGGCCTCTAGAAACCATTTCCCCAAATGACACAAACACTTGACACCATTAAAACACAATGGTCACACATCACATTCACTTTCCAATGCACATCATAAACCAAGATCTCACAAATGCAACATATGGTCTGATGCACTTATAATGGGTCTTAAAGAATGCAACATTAATTCCAATCATGGTCAATCATCCAACAAACATAAAGTGAATCTATCTCAACAATGCAGAACAATATTATTCTAACTACTAGTAGCAACTACTAATATGATCAAATGATATAAGTGTCCATGAGTATCAATATTTTAACTAATAATTCTCAAGACTTATTTTAATTTCATTTAATTAAAATAATTGCGAACAACATGCAAATGAATACAAATTAAACACAACAATTATTTACACTATTTACACTTATGTAGATTTCATTTATAATCTAAACAATTTTATAAATACTATTAAATATAACTATATAAGCAAGGCTAAAAGCCTATAATATTAGAATGCTATAAATATTTTACACTAGTTAGAATCACAAGATACAAAACCCGAAGCTACAATGAAAGAACCTTGTTCTAAGTTTAGCTTGAGAGGAAAGAAATATAGAAAAACAAAACATTCCTATAGATCTAATATCTTCATCAAATCTACCACACTTTTAACCACATGAATATGATAGGATCACACAAAATGAATTTGTTGAGAAGGCTTTAGAAGCTACCAACAATGCAAAATGTGAAAGCATAGACAGGGCACATAGACTGATTGGTAGAATGCCTCAAAGAGAGTCATGTGATGGAAAGCAATGATCATAGGATATGCACAAAATGAATTTGTTGAAAAATCTCAAAAGAACCTAGTTTGAAAATATAGAGTTATTGGTTGCGCAACTAATTGTTTTAACAGAGACGAAATGGGTGAGAGGTAGACAGTCACAAAATATTCATATCTCAAAAATTACAAACTGGGTCTGACTAATTTTCGGATATGATTTAGATATTCAGGTCATGCACCATATATAAAACAATTAGAAAAACTCAGTTCTTAAAATAAAGTTATGGCTAACGCAACAGATTGCTAAAACAGAGACGAAATGGGTGAGAGGTAGACAGTCACAAAATATTCATATCTCAAAAATGAGAAACTGGGTATCACTAATTTTTTGATACGATTTAGGTATTCAAGTTGTACACCATATTTAAAACAATTAGAGAAACCCAGTTTGTAAAAATAAAGTCATGGCTAACACAGTAGACTACTAAAATAGAGATGAAATGGGTGAGAGGTAGACAGTCAAAAAATATTCATATCTCAAAAATGAAAAACTGGGTATGGCTGATCTTTGGATATGATTTAGACATCCAGGTCGTACACCATATATCAAAAAATTAAAGATACCCAGTTTGCAAAAATAAGGTTAGGGCTAACGCAATAGTCCGGGTTCAGAAAATGTAGAAGAAAATTCACAGAATATTTCACTAAATCTAATGCAACAATAAATCAGTTTCATATCTCAGTCCATACTTGGAATATTGCTTCAATCACATCTTCACAAATTTCCTAGCTCGCATCCATTTTTCCCCAAGTCTGTTCTTCTGGAAACTATGGTTTATGGTGCCAAAAGAAAAATGAAAACTTCCTGAGAGAGAGAGAGAGATCCCCAAAACATAAAACATATCCTCCATTTGAAATGCACGCTCCTCCTCAAATTATGTCTTGAGATTTCAAAAATAAAGTTGAGCATGCATAACCACCCCCATAATTTCTTCTAGAAGATTCTCTTTTTTTTACTTTCTTACAATTTGCTATTTTTAACCAAACAATAATATTATTGTTTGTTGTAATGGGACCTTATGTCATCTCCGTTCAATAGTTTCCATTGGGATTAAGGCACACTCAGACCTGTCAATTCAAGTGGAGTTGATGCCTCATACCTGTGATGCACATAATAAGATTGATCAACATAATCAATTAAGTCCATAAAGTTGTCATAACATATTCATAACTTAAGTAAATATCAGTGTTGCAACAAATATTATCAATAAAACATACTAACTGTCATATGAAACAACATGAGGATAATTAGGAATGTCACCAACATGAATGTAGTATCTACCAACATCATATAACATACAACATCAACTGTCTGACATACCCTAAATATTCCTATTATTTTACCTTCACTTTCATGCTCCTTAGCCAGACCACCTGCACATCCAAGGTGAGAATGGAGGGGCACTACACCCACCTTAAAGTGATCGCTCTTGCTTTCCGGTAGTAATCACATTTAAGGTAAGGTTGAAAACACATGAGGGAACAAGAGCTTTCGCAAAGCCCATGCCCCAAAGTGAGACATGCTTACAATTGCCGAATTATTCCCAACAATCACAATAGAAACACATCAATATCATTTGTTAAGAACCATTAATCAACAATATGCATGTATACGAATGATCACGGAGATCAAAACAAACTTCGGTTAGAGAATCTAAGCTAAAATAACAACCAAATCAATATAGAAATAAGGCAACATGTCTTTCAAACAAACTAAGGCTATACTTACGAATTTGGAACCGAGTATAGCCGGAGGTTATACTTCAGTTATCTCATAACCGAGTGTAACTACAAGGTGAGACAAAAGCATTCCAAAGTGCATAGCAACATATTTAGAGTATTGCAAAGGTTTGTTACAACAATTTCACAACACAATACATGATCACATCATGACACAAAGTGATTCTACTAGTCAAACGTCAATAAAAAATTATCCCTCTCTTCATATATGGACTAGGTCCATTTTCTTGTTTTCTTGTTTTAGGGATGCACGATCCTTATCAGAAGTGTATATTTGTTGTCATCATCCGTTGACTAATAGAGCCACAAATACAACAGAAGAATGAAATCATGAAAAATGAGAGAGGAGACAAAAGTGACATAGGACCACAACGTGGAAGGATGCCCCCAAATCACCCTCCACAACATTATGCCCCCAAGGCACCACAAACAACAATTGCAACAAGAGAAGTGTACAAGAATAGAGAAACAAATAGAAGGAATGTCACAGCGTACGCGGTCCCCTTGTATCCTTCACCTTACAAGAGTATCAAGGGTCATCCAAGGAGACCTAAACAAACATTTAACACCACACATGAGAACACAACACAACAACATATATATACCTAAGAGGAGGCCAAACTTGCGAGCATCTTGGAGAGTTGCTCCATCAAATGTGGTGGAATGGGTGAGAAATTCATACCTGCAGTCGCGTGGTGCTTGATTCACAAGATTTTGTATGTTTGAAATCTTTTGATGCCTGTGGGGAGGTGAATCATTACCTTTTTCGATAGCCTTTGATGACTCGTGCATTGTTCTTTTTCTTTCTTTGTTTAAGCATTCTCCTACATGGATAACTTTTTCAGGGTTATCCTTCTCCATCTAGACGTCAACAATCTTTTTATTAAGTAAAGTACTGCGGTCGAGGAGATTAGAGGAGGATGATGATTTCGTGGGATCTTTGTTAGATGCCAAGGTATCATTTGATGAATAAGTGTTTCTCTCAAAATATGCTTCTACATTTAAACAATAGGAAAAACCACGATTGTAATGATAACGGGGCCAATTGTCATAAGCTCCCATGAATTCGGCTAATGTTTCATATGTTGAAAAAGTATCTAATGGGACATTTCCTAGTGGACAGTCTATGTCTATCATCTCAGGATATATTGAATTGATTGTTGGACTTGTTGATATTGTGTTAACATTAAGAGTAGGATGATGGTAAGCTTTGGTAGGCTTCAAAGGATAGTATCCAATACTAGCTGAAGAGCTATGTGTAACAACTTCTAAGGGTACTTTGATTCCTTGTTGTTTTATGCCACAACCATTACCTACGTAGTTACAATTTTTTTAAAGGATTTGAAATCCATGACCATAGAGAGACACCATCTCTTTATAAGAAGGCGAGGCCTCATATGTCTCATATTTTGTAGTGTAAATAAGAGTATTGTCTTTATTTGTTACTAAAGAGACTTTAGGTTCCTTAGTATTTCCAAAGATTTTTTGGATGAGATCGAGGCAACTTTTGATGTTTCAGGGTTAGCAAGTTTATATTACCCCATAAAGCCATGAGTAAAATCTAATGAACCCCAATCGTCACCAAGAAGTGCATTCGATGGTGATTTAGAATCTTGCACAACATTATCTGTGGCAAGATGTATTTATGAATCAACTTTTAAGTTATCGAGAGGTTTCTAAATGATAGCTTATTTTTGCACCTCAGCTTGTAAACAACTTTCCAGATTCGGGTCCACTTCAATGGTTTGAAGTTTATTTGCACAAATAAACTTTATTGATCAATGAAGGGTAGACGAAACTACGCCCATGGCATGAATCCATAGTCTACCAAGAATGATAGTATATGAAAGCGCACTCGGCATGACATGGATAAGGGTAGATAATGTCATAGATCTAGCCTTTACGATTAAAGTTATGGTACCCAGTGATTGTCTACCAATGTTATCAAAGCCACGGATGTTAAGTTTATCCGATTTTATTAAAGATGTGTGAATCTTGATTTTATGTAGCAAATCAATGCCACAAACATTGAGACCCGATCCATTGTCAATCATAGTTCACTTTATCAACTTTTTATTTATTATGAAAAGATTACAAGAGGGTCATATTGGTTTTGAACTTCAATTGATGGTGATTCGTGTTGTTGAAACAAAATATCTATTTTTGTTGCATGCATATAGTCTAACAGAGTTGCTACATCATTTGGCTTAACAATAGGTGGTACAATCACCTTTTGTAAAGCTTCTTGGAGCATTATGTGGTATGAAAGAGATGTTTGTATGAGTTCCCATAGAGAGATCTTAGCGGGAGTAGCACAAAGCTGCTTAAAAAGGTCATAATCTCGACCAACATTATGAGTAAGACAAGGTGGTTGAGGAAGCATAGGTTGAGAAGTTGGTAAAGTGATCGAAATGTTTGACTGTTGTTTACTTTGTTTATTATTTCATGTATTGTATGTGTGAGCAACCACATTGTAGTTGGGTTGTTGTGACACATTTTGATACACTTTGATTTTGACTTGTTATATGCTTAGCATAGTTATAAATGTAACGAAGAGGTTGAGAAGAACTCAGAAGATCTCTTATAGTGAGCACCGGTTTCATTTTTTCTTGAGGCACATGTGAGAATGCAGGTGGACAACTATTTTCGGTTTCACAGGGTGTTCTTGAGATCTTGGAACATAAATTGTGTTTACCAATCTTTGAAGGAACGATGGTTTTGGAGTCACAGTGGAATGTTCCATAGAGATAAATTCATAAAGGGCTTCATCTAGCATATCAGAATCATCACTACTAAATGACTCATCATATGCATGAAAGTTTTGTAGAAAGAGATCAAACATTGTGACATATTCTACTTTATCCAAGGCTTGAAATTCACAATGTCCAATTGTAAAAAGTATGAATTTTGGAATCAAGGATGTGAAATGATGCAAGATTACTATGAAAAATCAAATTTCATGAATGTTTGATGCAACTAATGCATGAGAATTTTTAAAACCCTAATGCAAAATTTTACCAAAATGCAAGCTTTTTGAAGGCCTAAATATGCACCTTTTTCAAAATTATGCAAGATTTTCAAATGAATATTGATAAATATGTAATAAATCAATGCAAGATCTTATTTGAATAGTCAATAAGATGTAAATGCTTGAAGCTACTTGTTCACAAAAATGTTTAGTATGAAAAAAGATAATGACAATAACTAGAATATGAACTAGATCAAACTCTTTTCAATATAACATTCAAGGAAAAGGTTGAGCCAAATCACTACCAAATGAAGGAGAACTTAGCTACTGACCTTGAACTCCTATATAATATGGATAAGATTTAACTTAGTCTTTTTCTCAAAACCCTAGGATAACAATGCATTAAAACCCTATTTTTACAAAGATTTGCTTATAATGGAGAATATATGACAGAAACCCAGAAACTGATTGCACAGGGATAATCAGGGGAATGATAAAACCTATCTCCAAAAAGAAGAGGTATTAGAGGACCTCGGTGGTACCACCCATGTCTTGACTGAAGGAATTAGCCGAAGGTGCAAATTGGAAAGTTGCTTTGAATGTTGTCTTGATGCCAGATCCAAACCCAGAAAAGGTAGAAGGACAAAGGTGGTTCCAACCACTTCCTTGATGAGGGAATATCCTGAAACTGTCTTCAAATCCTGAAACCTTGATCTGTATTTAGTCTTCCTATAGCTCTATATTTTCTAAATCTCACTCCTGTAACCTGCACATAAGAAGATAAAAGAGGGTTTGGGGGTTATGGTGTTTAGGGGCTTGCCTCGGTCAAATCCCATAATAGAATTCAAGCTTCCCAACACCATTTGATTAATAGAGAGTGCTTACCCTCATGGGGCATAGGATGAAAACAATGATAATGTGATGATTGAAATGATGAGAAACAAACAATGATATCACCTATGTGATGCGCCCTTAGAATGATGAAGATCCTTCAACTCCTAAGGAAGGATAGATGATAGCTTCATATCTACAACAACACACAAATATGCTCTATAATCACAATGACTACTCTTGATGCTCTTTACTTCAAATTTTCAAGTTAGCTATCTCCATCTAGGTTAATAATGAACTCAAAAACACACTTATATATGCTCTCCCTCTTACAATTGACAATTCAAACCAAAAGAGGCAACAAGGAGAAACCTCTAGAGAGGTGTAAGGCCGACATACATTTGAATTTGATCCAACCTAAAGGGAGGGACCTGGGCAGTACCACCTTGGTCCTTCAGCCCTGTTTATGTCTAGGATAAGCAAAATCAAGTGGTCCACATTCAAATTCCATCTTGATGTTGGGCAATTCTGCATCGAGAGAAACGTTTTGAATATATAATGCAATTAAGGGACCTAGGAGCCAAACAAGGAGGTAAAAAGACATGTGGGCACTTTTTACTCCCTAACAAGTCCAAGGGTCTTATTTGGAAACTTTTCATTCTAGGTCTTATGGGTCTTACCATGGGTTATCCTCTAATTTACTCCTTGATTGGCTACCAAATCTACTAATAAGTTCCCCTTTCTTTTCTTCTAATATGATCAAAAGAGATATCTTAAAAAAATTTCACTAGTTTCTTAGCCTCTAAAAGAAGAGTATCCAACATACATGAGATGTAACTTTGCTTCTTCATATAATTAATAATGATCTCATAATCTCCCTCCACTCTAAGATGCTTCCAATTCTATTTCATAGTTGTCCTGAGGCCCCACAGCATGGACCTTTCCTAAACCACATTGTACATGAAAGGAAAAAAGAATATAACTTTGCTCATGCTCTTTCTAGGAAGCCTACTCTATTTCTACTTCTACTAGTTCTACTGATTAGAAGATCTCTATAATGGTAGAATAAGTTAAAAATGCATTTTCTACTGATCTCTTAGATGGGGATGTGAGACAAGATTGATTTGTAGTAGCATATGGTCTCATTCTCTATAAAAATAGAATCTTCCTAGTTCTTGAATCTTGAATGAAGGAGAAGATTTTAAGGGGTTTTCATGATGAATCGTTAGAAAAACACATAAGGTTATACAAGATCTATAGGAAAATTAGGGAAAGGTTTTCATGGAAGGGCCTAAAGAAGGATGTTCTCAATCACTTTATGGATGGGCTAACTATGTATGCACAATTCTTTTTCATTCCTTCATATTTCAAAGCACATTGGGTGGTAGATTTCTTATTCAGAGATGTTTAGGCCAATGGATTACATAAAAATATCGTTAGTGATAAAGATAGTAGATTTTTTAGATCCTTTTTGTAAGAATTATTTTATTTGGCTGGGATAAAACTCACTCTTTCCACAAGCTATCATCGACAAATAGATGGACAAGTAGAAATAGTGAATAATTAGGTTGAAGGCTACTTGAGAAACTATGATACAACACTACCCACCACATGTCCATAAGTATATTTCCATCCATTGTATTTTATGGTTATGATGCATTAACCTTCACTAATTCAATATTTATAGATATCCCGGTGTCAATAGATAGTGACTTAGTGAAGTATAATTATTGCATATTGAGATCACTCAAAGAAAACCTCCAACAAGTTCAGAATCAACAAAAAAATATATGCAAATCAAAACTGCATAGATAGGTCATTTAAAGTGGGAGATATGACCTTCCTCTAAGATTGCAAACCTTATATGCAAACCCCCATCAAAATTAGTGGAATTGAAAATCTCAAACAACGCTTCGATTTCCCTTACAAGATCTTGAGAAGAGCTGGTGAAGTTGCATCTGAGTTGAATTACTAGAATATAGTAGGATTCATAATTTTGTCCATGTGTCTCACCTCACGAGATCCCTTGGACAACATATCACACTACTGGTGGATTTTCCACCATTGGATGATGACCCTACCATCATAGAAATCACAAGAGCATCATCCAATATTGAAAAGAGAGTAAACAATAAGGTGGTAGGGAAAATCACACAGGCCCTATTGAATACCCATGATCACATTTGCACTTATTACATTTATTGAACTTAGCAAGGGAGAGGGATTTCAACTAAATCTTCCACATCAAACATCCTCATAATAAATAGAATCATCAACATTGGCATAAAGAGAAAGTTTGACCTTAAGTACCTTTGCTATCATTCAAGCCTCTGTGCATGCAACTTGTTGTTCCTTCAGTATGTGAAAATACTCGAGGTAGCAATTGAAGAAAGACAAGTCATGCAAATTTTGGAAATATTGATAGAAATATGAAGAAATATTTCCCCACACATTTACTAATCTAGGATGATGAAAATTCAATTAAAAGAAGGTACAAAACCAAAGAGTAAAAGATCATATGTATTAAACCCTAACATGAAGACAAGAGTCAAAGCAAAGTTGGATGATATGTTGCAACTGATATAATCAAGTACATAGAAGATGCTAAATGGATTGGCCCTATGGTTGTGCAACATAAGAAAAGAGTGAGATGAGGATTTGCATTGACTTTAGGGAACTAAGTAAGGCTTGTATCCATGATTCCATAGATTTCTTAGTCTTATGGATGTCATTAAAAGATTTCATTTTATTTCATTTCAATTGAAGGGCTCCTTCACCTTTCCATACACATGTCCCCATGTTCTCTCCATTAGTTTCTCTATAACCATTGCTTTATTTTCTCTTATATTGTCCTTAGTGATATTTGGGCATTATACTCATGGGATCAACCCTGCAATTATAGACTTGGCCCTTTCATATTCAAATTTTGGCCAACTTCTACCTATTCAATTACACAATATTCAATTTGCTAATGTATGAATCCCAACATTTCAAAAAAAAACAAAATATGAATCACCTAAGAAGGTTCAAAATTTAAAATACACATTGGGTTATGACTTGCACGTGTGACACCATTCAAAAATTGATTTATATTCACTCCTTTGAGCCACCAAGTCTAGGGCCTAAGTGTGAGAATATTCACTATTTTTGTATCCTCATGCTTGGAGACATGTCAATAAATAAAAGTTGATTACATATAAATTCCCATTGTATATAGCATAGACTGGAATTAGTTTTCAATTTAAAATATCATTAACACTTGTAAGGAGTGGGTTCATGTGCAAGCTGAAACACACACTGTGTATTTCAACCTGCAATTTTCTTCATCAACATTCTACTATGTAAAGTATTTGTTCTTTTAATGTACAAATCCTAACATTTAAGAGAGAAAAATATGAATAACAACAATGATAAGGGTGAAAGCAAGAAGATGAGTATAGATTTCGTGGAAGTGTTCCGCATATGGAAAATTTCGATTGGAACGAGAGCTCGAGCCTAAACGGGTGCCCATTTAGAAATGGGCACCCGTTATGAAATGGATGCTAGTAAATGGAATGGGTACGTACCCATTTGAAAACAGGTACTCATTTTTGAAAGGTATATATATTTTTTAAAAAATAGGCATGTGGCTTCATTTTAACAGCCATAGGCCGTGAAACAGTAGGAGAGGAGATACCAAGAATGGGTACCCACTTCACCTAACCCCACCGCCTACCTCCAAAACCTCCTCACCTCCTCCAGATCAGCTATCAGCTATCCCAAGTTGGTTGCCCATAATTTTCTATTGTTTTTCATTGTTTTTTGTTTTGTTTTTGTTGCTTTTTATTATTTTTCACAATCTTAAAATATAAATGTTAAACCCTAAACTAAAAACACTAAACCCTAATTCATAAACCGTAAACCCTAATTCATAAACACTAAACCCTTTTTCATAAACTACCTAGGTCTTATAGAACTTCTAGGGTTTCTTTTATATAAGCTTAACAATAAATCTTTAGCAATGATATTTCAAAATCATTTGAAATTTCTATATAGACCTCAAGAACTACTTATACACTATAGCCATGTTCTTAGTCTTCATGGATTTCAATGTTCATGATGAGTCACATAGTCCTAAAACCATTTGTAAAACTCTTTTCATGAGGGCTTAGAACATACAAACACCTTCTATATATTAAATTTGATGGACACTTGTATAAGAATATAAAATTTAGACAATTGTCATAGGTTAGTCCTATGGGTTAAAGAGTCAGGGAGCTATGAGAATGCCCACATTCATATGACATAAGGTATAATAGAAACTTATCAAGTTTTAAGGATTGTCATACCTACCACTAAGAATGTCAAAGTTACCCTAGGAAAACAACTAACTCATATCACTTCATAACATTTTATCAAGTTTAAGGATTGTCATAACAACCACTAAGAATGTCAAATTTACCCTAGGAAAACAACTAACTCATGTCATTTGATAACCTAGAGGGTTGTTATCTAAGGTCAATTAGGATCACTTAACAAATGTCAAGACCCAAATCATCTAATAGGATTGTCATTAGGATGGGGAACAAAGAAGATAGTCATAACATGATAAGGTAGTTACCAAGGTCCTAACAAAGTTCATTGCACCATAATCTAAATCTTAACACTGCCTCAACATTTATATGACCCAAAAGGACTGTCACATCTAGCAAATCTAATCTCTTGTCCTTGCTATGGACTATTATGCATGATCATCCAGAGTGGATGTCACTAGAAGAACAGGACCATAGGACTACCACAATAAGGATATAGTTGTGTTGCTCACAACAAGAGAGGACAATCATACAAAACTAAGAATAGAAGAAAATTAACAATTAAGAGACTATCATTAACGGTTGTCATGAGCATGTTAATGGACAATTAGTTTTCATATTAGTCATAACACTATCCTATTATTTACACAAAAGAAGATATAGCAATGAGAGGATAGTCATTGGAAAACCTATCTCAGTCCTAGAGTCAAGCACAGTCCCATCACACCACTAGATCTACCCCTTCCAAGGGACAAGCATTTCAACCATACAATCGAAAGAAAATGATATGTATCCTACAAACACAATCATTTGGTCATGTTGTAATCCTCTCTCCAAACTATGCAGGATCAGAATGGTGTTTGGATGAGCTCCACTTGGTGTCTGGTAGGTGAAATCAGTAGGTGAGACTACTCCTTAGACAGTGCAAGACGACTGAACGGATCTCACCCATTCATTTTATTCCTTGTTTTTCTCACTCTTTCACCATTTCTTCACATGCGTTGTTCTCCTTCCAGCTATTTTTTTGGTGGGTACTCTCCTGAGGTGCCAAAATGGCTAGAAATGTTGTCTCGTGCCATAAAAAAATCACGCTAGAAAATTTTCTAAACTCGTCGGTTGTTCTCACGCCGGGGAAAATACCGTGTCAGAAAAATAAATATAGGGAATGTAATTTTTTGGTATGTGTTTTGGAACACAAAAGAGAGTGATATATTTTGCAAAGCCCCATTAAGAATGTTTTGGGAATTTTGTACTGCAGTATTGTATTGGTACATTCTCCTTATTAAAAACTCCCTTAATGTTATCACCTAAAATTTTGAATTTGGATTAGTTACTTTCCACCTACATTAAATGTTATCAATAACTATGTAATAGAACTAATAGCATTTAAAATCATTTTAGATGTGCAAATGATGATTAATTATCACCTTTGCAATTAGAAGTGTTTATGTTGACACTAGAGTTTGCAACACTCATAGCCTTATAGCAACTAAAAAGGTTTCACAAAACAAAGAGAACTAGAGACAACTAAAATCATTATCATAAATAAAACATAAATTAAAATAAAATAAAAACATTAATATATCATCACCATGAATGGTCATGTCCTTTGTGAGAACTCCAATTCCTTTTGAGAGATGAGTATCACAATTCATTGAAGTCTTGATTGTATTTCCATGAATTTGGGTTTCTACTAATAATTTATGATTCGAAGTCTAAAAATATGAGAAATAATGAATTGTATCATTGGCTTTCATTTTATTCACCAAATGAAAATCTTACAAATTACAAACAAGAAAAGGTTCAATAAAAGATACACTTGCAAATTATAGGGTATTTTCTATGCTACAGCACGCACAAAACCAAAAGGTCAACATGTATACCTCGTGTCACCAAGTTGATCTAATAAAGTAGTGATAGATACTAACTCTTCAAAATCCAATCCAAAAGCATAAAGAAATCTTGCTTCACCAAAACTAAAGAAATATGTCAGCCTTGGCAATTCAGATAAAGACAAGAGGAATGAAAGAGCCTCTAAGGTGAAGTGAAATGAAGCAACCATTGCCTTGAAGTTGTCATAGAACTTAGTTTTTACATTTTATTGCTTCACAATTTCCCGAGGAGACTTTTTCTCTCCTTTCTATCATTTTAGACCTATATTTACATGGGTCTAAGATAGTGTCTAGATTATCAATCCAAATGCACAAACCACAATGTTGAATATTTTCAGATAAGACACTCTAGTTCTTGCAAATAGATAAAATGCTTATCACCATACATTCTTGTGTTCCAACCTAACCTATTATACCTACAAAAATCTCTATATCAAAAAACACACAAAAAAAAAATGTTATGCTAGTCAACAAAGGCAACTCAAGTGAGATGAATCACGAGCAATATCAAAGGGAAACAATTGTAAGCAATTGTAAAGGTGACTGGTTCCTAAATATTGAGTACAATTTACACTTGGATTGAATCCAAAGGGGATTATATAAAATCAAATATTAGACATAATTTTCATTAGTTGGAAAATCATCAAAACATGTATTACATAGATAATGTAACAATGATTAAAAAAAATCCAATCAATCCATGCGAGCTTCAACAAATTGGCTCAAAACTTTTACTGAAATTTTAAATTTAAAGGAAGTTTATACATAATGTTTACTGATTGGACTATTGATTTGGGACAAAGATTACCAAAACAATCCCTATTTAGGGATGAAGAGACCCTAAACTTTCCCGTGGCCAGAACCCATATTGAAGTTGTAGGTTAAGATTCTTTAAGAACTGAACTGAGCATAGAGTGGTATGCCATCTACTTAATATTTTGAAAATGTAGGCTTAGGGCTCAAATGCTAACCCGTGCTTATAATGACACCCAAATCCAAAGGTTGGGGTTAAATTCTCCAGCAAGGGATCCAACCAACTTAGGGCTCAAACACAAACCCACTAACTGTGTCAACCATCGTCTCGGAAAACAAACAAAAGAAAACACAAACACAGCTGCAAAGCAAACAGTAGACAGAACTACAATGTTCTATATGATATCAATATTTGCCAGGATAAATTTTTGAACCTTGGTAGGAATGTGCTAGATGATTAAAACTTTAACAGTTACAATTACGTAATTGGCTATTTATAAAATATGGGTGATAATAACACCCATCTGACATTGTCATATACAGAAGATGGCTCTAAGAAGTCCACCAAAATTCCTGCAGTCCTAGACTACATACAAAACAAGCACCGTGTTAATACATGTTGCATGCATTGCAGTCAAAATTGAATACCTTCATCTTTCATGATCCAAATATTACCTGTGATAGAGAGACCAACAACATAACCAAATCATACAACACAGGGACCTCCAGAGGTTCATCCAAGTTGGCTATCAATATTAACTACTGAAAATCTGATTCAGTCACAGTAAAATATACTTGATAGGAACATTGTTGTAATGTGGGTGTGCGATGCATATACAAAAACGAGGAAAGGCAAAGAACCCACGTCTCCAACCTCCCTTCCATGGAGGGTCAGAAAATTTAGTCATGAGCGTGAAGGTGATTTAACAAGATTGAAATGTCGGACGCATGAGTTTGAGATTGAGACATATTCCACTGCATGAGCGTGAAGGTCATTTGTTGAAGGCATTGCTCTCATTAAAGGGCAACGAAGGAATAGGAGCAGCGTGGGGCCGTGGATATGTCGTGTTTCAAAACCGTAACGCCATCGATCTGCAGCCTCCATTTCTGCTACGACATTCGCGGCCATTCTGTTTGTTGCAGATGATGGCGAAACACTTTCAAAACACTGACATATCCACCGCACTCCGCTGCTTGTAAAAATGTTTGGCCCTGCAATAGGTATAACATCAAGTTTGCAACGATAGCTTTTCCCTCTGCCATCAAAACCTAACCCTAATGCTACCGTCCCCTCCTTCCTCTTCTCCACTCGCTCATCACGCACAAAACCTAACCCTAACCTCCACATATATATATATACACGTGGACACACTTAATACATTTGTATTTTTTTATTTGTTTTGGTTTTCTATGCGATATATGTATACATATAATATAATTAATATTGTATCATACATCTACATGCATTTTTGTTGTGTATTTGTTTATTTTTCTGTTTGTTGTTTTTTTTTTTTTTTTTTTAGGGTACACTCCTCTCACACACATATGTATATCTATATATATTTATGTATTGGTTCTTTATAGACTTAATACTTATATTAATAAATACTAGTATAGGTGTGTATTTTTAGTTTCTGCCAAAGAAACTATAGGCGAGGCCTGTTCCTAACTAGGTATTAATAATTCTTGAGAACTAAATATATTTTTCTATTTAAAAAATATTTACCTATTTCTATTGTATAGATGCAAATATTTTAACAAAACATATTTGAAAAATTATTTTTATTCAATCTAATTGGCAGAAAACTTTCACCCGATAAGGGCAATTATTGCGGATCATCAACGTTTAAATTATAAAGTTTTGTATGAATACTGGAAATAATTCCATGCATTGCTTTCATTTTCTCAAAAATTGTGCAAATATAACATATGCGTTAAACTCCTTAGGCAACCATTCTTCATATTTTTTTATGTTCTTGATACCCAAACATTGCGGAATCTAAGGCCATGACTATTTTCAAATGAATTTGTTTTGTTTATAGGCTGCTATTCCACTTGAAGTTGTGCAAATATTGTTGGCAAAAAAGTCAGCGTCCCCCTTCGGGATTCGTGACATGGCTTAACCGCCTCCCGTTGGTCTTTATCTGGGATGGTAGCGGTTTCCTAAGAGGTGCGCCTTTTGGGAGAAACGGCCAGCTCAACTCCCTACAAACGTGAATATAACATTCTTCAGAAATGATGCAAGCTAGAAGGGGCTCTAACTTGTTCTTAATGCAATAAAGTTAGGTCTGAAACGAAAAAAACCCATGGAGCTTGACCAAATAAGAGGAAAAAATTATGCTCATATCTATCATTACGTTATCTACCATCTTTTCAGATAATGCATTTAAGGCATATGTTTATCGGGCTTCATGCCTATAATACTTATTTTTTCTTCTATTTTACTTAATGGAATTCTAATTCTAGCTATTCTTCCATGCATAGAAGGATTTTCCTTTCATGTTTCCTTTAGATTCTAATGGGATGAGAATATTATTTTTTGGCCTCTGCCTATGTTTCTACCAAGCTTTGTATGTATCATATTGTTTTCTGGAAACACATTTCTTATTGGTGTTTATTCCATTTCTAAAGTTTTTTCTGGATGTTTTCTCTAGCTCTGAGATGAGCTAAAAGGAACTATTACCATTAACAAAACTACATCATTTTGTTTTATGGATATCTTTATATTTTTTTAATTTTCTCTGACACTCAATAGTAATTCAAGTTGGCTTTTTGCTATTCTTGTTGAATGTAAAAATCTAGTAAGCCACGCTAGCAACTCTATTTGCAGAAATGGTCTATATTTTGAAGCTATTTTATCATTCTACTATTTCTTTTAGAGGCATTTTTAAAAAGATCGTGAAATTTCTATTAGTTAAATCTAAGCCAACTATTTTTTTACTTTTATTTAAAAATTTACCCTAACGTAACTATTGTTAATATGTCCATAAAATGTACAACCTTTTAAAATTTATTTAAAATTAGGTTTTTCTTTTACCCTAACCTATAATGCACAATCTAAATAGCTAATATTTTCACATTTACTTTAAACTTAAGTTTTACCCTAACCTGTAATGCACAAACTGAATAGCTAATTTATTCAAATTTATTTTCGAGTTACAGCTTTAAACATAGTAACATAAATATGGTTGAATTATGAATAAAATGCAAAATCGAAACCACTATCTATTTCACATTTACTTTAAAATTTTACCCTAAGGCCCATATTTCTAAATTGCCAATAAAATGAACAAATTGTAGAGATGATATTTTAACATTTACCTTTAAATTTTTGTTCTAAATTTTTATCTTCCAAGTAAATATTATTAAATTATCCATAAAATGCAAAATCTAAACCACTATGTATTTCTCATTTACTTTAAAATTTTACCTTACTATAAATATTCCCAGATTTTCATCAATAAAATTTTACCCAAATATAAATATTTCAAAAATTTCAATAAAATACACAAACTAAATAGATAATCTTTTCACATTTACTTTTAATTATAATTTTAATCCCAAAAAATAAATTTAATCAAATTATTAACAAAATGCAGAACCTAAACCACTGTTTTTTTAATTATCTATAAAATGTACAACCTGAACATCTGAACTTTAAGCTTTACTTTAAAATTACAGTTTTAACCCTAACATAAAAACATGTTAAACTTTTTTCATATTTTCTTTTTCATCTTACCCTAACACAAATATTGTTAAATTAACCATAAAATGCACAATCTAAACATATTTATTTAAAAATTTCCAAAACTACAATTTGAGTCATTTTGTGAAAATTATGGTATTAAGGTGCAAAGAACAATTCCTTATACTCTTCAACAAAATGGGGGGGATGAACAAATGAATAGAACTATTTTAGAAATGGGGTTTGGTTGTTTCTTGTGCTGCATATATTGTGAATAGAATTCCCACTAAAGCCTTCCCAAATATCACCCCTGAAGAAGCTTGGAGTGGTAGAAACCCCCACATTAGGTATTTTAAAGTATTTGGATGCATTGCTTGGGCACACGTTCCCGATGAAAAGAGGAAAAAGTTAGAACCAAAGAGTCATAAGTGTTTGTTTGTGGGTTATAGTGAAGAATCAAAGGCTTATAGGTTATATTATTTCACAACAAGAAAGGTCTTTGTTAGTAGAGATGTAAAGTTCGATGAGCTTTCGCAACTTATTCCCACTTCCTCTCACTCTACAATAGCAAATGTTTCTAATTTTTCAGATATTTTAGAAAGAAATGAAGCCAATATTGATGAGGATAAAGTGAGCACTACTGATGATGATAATACTATTGAAAATGAAACTACTAATGCTTGTAATCAGCCATTTTTTGCAGGTAGTGATGATGAAGAAGGTGACATTTCAGCTAGACAAAAGACAAGGAGTGTTGAAGAAATATATAGACAAGGCTTAAAGATCCAAGGAGGGAATGGTAGTGCTCTCATGGCCAAAGTATTACAAGTAAATGACCCAATCTCATATGAGCAAGCTAGATGAAAGAAAGAATGGGAGAAATCCATAAAAGAGGAATATGATGCATTGATAGAGAATAACACTTGGGAACTTGTACCCCGTCCCCAAGGTAAGAATGTTATTGGTTGCAAATGGGCTTACAAAACAAAATTTAAATCAAATGGTGCTATAGAAAAATTCAAGGCTAGATTGGTTGCTAAGGGGATCAATCAAAAAGAGGGTGTTGATTATGAAGAAACATTTTCTTCTGTCATTAAAGTGAATATAGTTAGAATTATTCTTTCTTTGGCTACAATTCTTGGGTGACATATTCATCAAATGGATGTCAAAAAAACTTTCTTAAATGGAGATTTATATGAAGAAATATATATGGATCAACCACCAGGTTTTGTAGATCAGCAACATCCTAATCTTGTTTGCAGATTATAGAAGTCACTTAATAGTCTTAAACAAGCGCCACGAGCATGGAACGAGAAGATTGACAGGTATTTTCAGCTTTATGTATTTAAGAGATGTAAGTCAGATCCAAATCTTTATGTGAAAAAAGTTCAAGATGATATTCTTCTTGTTGCAATTTATGTAGATGATTTACTCATTGCTGGACCGAATATTGCATTAATCAATGATTTAAAAACAGATCTTAAGAGGACATTTCATATGAGTGATTTGGGTGAACTAAACTATTTTCTTGGATTACAAGTTTGTAGATTACATGATGGATTGTTCATCTCACAATCAAAATATGCTTTGGACCTTTTAGAAAAGTTTAACATGCTTGAATGCAAGCCAGCATCTACCTCATTTCAATTCGGAGTCAAGCTTACTAAAGAATGTACTTCCAAGAGTGTAGATGCCACTTTATATAGACAACTTGTTGGTAGCTTGGTTTATGTAACTCATACTAGACCAGATATTTATTTTGCAGTCAATCTAGTATCTAGATTTATGCAGGCACCTAAACAAAGTCATTGGTTGGCTACTAAGAGAATTTTACGATACATCCATGGAACCATACACTTTGGAATCTACTATGGCTATAAGTTTTCAATTTCTTTGGTTGGATTTACCAACTCAGATTGGGGTGGTGATATAGATGATCAAAAATCTACTGGTGGTTATGTTTTCAATCTTGGATCAGGCCCTATTACATGGAGCAACAAAAAAACAAACAACTACATCATTACCTTCATGTGTAGCAGAATATAGAGAAGCAAAAGAAGTGGGCAAGGAAGTAGTTTGGATTCAGAATCTTCTATTTGAGATTGGTTTTCTATAAAGTTCAGCCAGCACTGTGTATTGTGACAATCAAAGTACCATACAAGTTGCCAACAATCCAGTTTTTCATGCTAAAACAAAGCATATTGAGATTGATGTTCACTACATTCAAGATCTTGTTTAAGCATCTATTGTCAATCTTCAATTTTGTCCAAGTGAAGAACAAGTAGCTGATATATTCACTAAGAGTATGATTGAAGCCAAATTCTTAAAATTAAGAGGAATGTTTGGTATGTTAGAGGTGAACATTAAGGGGGGATAGTAGTATAATGTTCCCCTCCTTTGTATTTGCCCTCTCCTTTGTATTCTCTTTGTATTATTCTAGCCAATCTTAAGGGGGGATGTTAGGGATAGTTAAGATTGTCTAGAAAAGGACAAAATATTTCTAGAAGTCTTCCAAAAAATATTCTAGGTTATCTAGAAAGGAAGAAGCTTCCAGCTTTTTTAGAAAAGAACTTTCCAAGGAGAAGCTTCCAACTGTTCTAGAAAGGAACATTGTAGGATTTTAGAGTTATCTAGAAAGCCAAAAGCTTCCAGGCTCCAAAGCTTCTGTAGCTATATATATGTGATTAGAGACAATTGCTGGATATAGCATTTTAGATGTAATGCAAGCTAGATAAATATATTTCTAAGTTATCTAGCTCTATTTTGCCCTGTTTTCTCTTAGTCTATTATTGTTGTTCTATTTTTTATTGTCTTGGGGCTGTTTTTTACATGGAAATCCAGAATTTATTTATTGCTAGAAGAGAATGGTATCAAGGAATATGTGACCACTATTGTACCTGTACCTACAGATGCAACACAGCGCTTAGCATATAAGAAGGAAGATGCCAAGGCAAGGAGGATGATTCTTAATGGTGTTAAGGATCATATTCTTTCGCATATTGTAGAGTTATATACAAAGAAGACAATGTGGGACGCCATTCTAAATCTCTACCAGAATCCTACCATTAACCGGAAGCTGATTCTCAGAGAAAAGTTAAGGAATACCCCGATGAACAAGGGAGAAGACGTTACAAGTTACCTCGCCAGGCTTAGTCTTGTTAAGGATGAGTTGACAGCTATTGGAGATAAACCAAATGATGACAAGCTAGTACGAATAGCCCTGAATGGGTTTACTAAGTAGTGGGATGTCTTTGTTCAAGTTATTAATGGACGAGACACCTTACCAAGTTGGGATTGACTATGGAGTGACTTCACTTAGGAGAAGCTTAGACTAAGTCTTGTCAGTGGAACTAGCAGTAATAGTTAGAAAAGTGATTTGGAATAGGAAAACGTTACCCTAGCAGGAAAAGCGAAAGTGAAGAAGAGGTCTGGCAAAGGATCAAATCCAAAAAGTGAGAAGAAGAAGGACTTATCTAAGATCAAATGCTATGGCTGTCACGAGTTTGGCCACTATGTTAGTGATTGCCCACAAAGGAAGAAAAATGAAAAGAAAGGGAAGAAGCAGACGGCAACTTCAGCAAATGTAGATGAGCTTTCTAGTAGAATGGAGGATGAGTTTGTACTCATAGCTTGCCTAACTAGCTCAACCTCACAGGGTGTTTGGTATATAGACAGTGGGGCATCATTTCATATGACAGGAGTTACGGAGTACTTCTCCAGCTACAAGGAGGAGAAAATCAAATTCCAGATTCGGATGGGGAACTAGTCCAAGTGCAATCCAGTTAGGAGAAGGACTGTTCTATTTCAGAGGGAGAATGGCAAGCCTATTTCCATTCATGATGTGTTAAATGTGCCAGGCTTGGGCATGAGTCTAATTTCCATATCTATCCTTCAGGATAAAGGCTACAATGTACTCTTTAGAGGGGCGCATGTGTTAATCAAGCATAAGGATTGGAAATCACCCATAGCTATTGGAGTTAGGAGCGGCCGACTTTATAGGTTGCAATTTGATACTCCTAATACACTAGTGAGTAGCAGTAATCCTAGAGATCAAGAAGAGCTATGGCATAGGAGGATGGACCATATACATCATAGAGCATTTAAATTGCTTCATGAGATAGTGACAGGTGTTCCAGAGGTGAGCATAGAGCATGATGATGTATGTAAGGGATGTGTGTTAGGGAAGTTTGTGAAAGCAGTTTTTCCAAGGAGTGACACCAGATCCAAGGGGGTTCTTGATCTAGTAAATTCAGATATATGTGGACCAATGTCAATGAATTCTCTCAGAGGATACGAGTACTCAGTTACTTTTAATGATGATTTCTCCAGGAAGACCTAAATATACTTCTTGAAGACCAAGGATGAGGTCTTCAGTCACTTCCAGGAGTTCAAAGCTCTTGTGGAGAATTTGACAGGTAGGAAGGCAAAGGTTCTTCAGTCAGACAATGGAGGTGAGTAAAAAAGGAAACAGTTCCAGGAGTTCTGTACCAGGGAAGGAATCAACAGAGAGTGGATTGTTCCTTACAACCCACAGTAGAATGGGGTTGCTGAGAGGGAGAATTATTCTCTATCGGAGGTAGCAAGGGCTATGTTGTATGACCAAGATGTGCCACGTTACTTATGGGCAGAGGCATGCAGTACAGCAGTATACATATAGAACAGGGTTCCACATAAGGTATTAGGCAAGATGACACCAGAGGAGGCATTCTCAAGGAAGAAGCCAGATGTCAGTCACTTCAGGATATTTGGGAGTTTGGCATTTTGTCACATTCCAGGGCCTACACATTCCAAGTTAGATCAGATTGCAGAGAGAGGGTACTTTGTGGGGTACAGTGAGACCTCAAAGGCATATCAATTATTTATTCCAGGGACCAGGAGGATTATAGTTAGGCGTGATGTCAAATTCATGGAGGACAAGGCATATAGGAGGTCCAGAGATTTGTCAGCAGATGATCAGAATGAGCAGCCAAAAGAAGCTCCAAGGATTGTTCAACCAAAATAGGGGCAGCGAAGCACCAGTACATTTACTAGTACAAGCAGAGGCTTAGGTGTTGAGAGTTCGCAGAGTATGGAGCAACAGATACAACAAATCCAAGAGATGCATCAAGAAGATATGGAGTTTGTTATTTCATCCTCTATAGTTGATAGGAGGAACCATAAGGTTTAATAGACACATAGGGATACTCAGGAGTTTGTGGGAGCTCCAAGGATGAGTAGTAGACAGCAGAAAGAACCAGCCAGGTATAATGACTGTGGCATTGGTTATTCAGTTGGTAGATAACAAGCCTTCCAACTATTAGGAGACTATATAGTAACAGGTGTGGCAAGATGTGATGGTTGAGGAATATACCTCAATAGTGCAGAACGATGTGTGGGAGGTTGTACCTAGACCGACAGATAGGGCAGTGGTTGGATCACACTGGATCTATAAGATTAAGCACGGTGCAGATGGTAGCATCAAGAAATACAAGACAAGGTTCCTGGCCAAGGGGTTCTCTCAGAAGGAGGGAATAGACTATGAGAAGACATTCACTCCAGTGGCCAGGTATACTTCTATACGAGCCGTAATCTCACTTGCAGCACATATGGGATGGCAGATCCATCAAATGGATGTCAAGACGGCATTTCTTAATGGTGAATTGGTAGAGGAGGTATACATAGAACAACCAGAGGGCTTTGTAACACATAGCAGTGAAACCCACATGTGCAAATTGAAGAGAGCTTTGTATGGACTCAAGCAGGCTCCCAGGGCATGGTATGAGCGCATTGATAGATACTGCATTGAAATCTTGAAGAGGTTTGAGATGCAGGATTGCAGAGCCATGTCTACACCTATGATCATGAATTGGAAGAAGGTAGACTCATCCAAGGAAAAGGATGTAGACCCCACCTTATACAGGAAGTTGATTGGATCTCTCATGTATTTGGTCAACACTAGGCCAGATATATCCTTTGCAGTAAACTCTCTTAGTTAATTTATGGTTGAGCCGAAGAGAGTGCATTGGACAGCGGTAAAGCATGTGTTGCAGTATTTGTGTGGTAAAATTAAGTATGGGATCAGATATGCTCGAGGTGATGGTATCAGATTGATAGGTGATACTGATGCAGATTGGGCAAGTAGTATAGTGGATAGGAAAAAGCACTTCAGGGTGCTACTTTAGTTTGGGATCAGGAGTTGTCTCTTGGTACAGCAGGAAGCAAAACTTTGTGGCTCTAAGTTCTGCAGAAGCAGAATACATATCAGCTAGCATGGCAACATGTGAGGCTATATGGCTTCAGAAGTTGTTGGTAGCCTTGTTTGGTCAGAGGGTTGAGACTATGGTCATACACTGTGACAATCAAAGTTGCATCAGATTATTTGAGAATCCAGTGTTTCACGATAGGTCTAAGCATATAGACATTAGGTATCATTTCATCAAGGATTGTGTACAGTGGAGGATTGTTCAACTATAGTATATACCTATAGATCAGCAGGTAGCAGACATTTTGACAAAGGCATTAGGGAAGATGAAATTCATCTTCTTCAGAGATAAGTTGGGTGTTATGAAGAACACCTTCCTCGCTAAGAGGGAGTGTTAATTTTAAAGTAGCTCAGACAGGTGTTCTAGTCTTAGGTGGTGATTACAAGGCTAGAAACACAACTGGAATTTAATTATCTCCATACCTAGAAAATTGATTTCTCTAGAGACTTCTAGACATTAGGGTTTGTTAGAGTCTAATTAATCTTAGCCATTGATTGAGATTAAAGCATGGCCATTGGTTTTCAATGAGAAAATTATAAAAGAGGATCAATGGGAATTTGGAGGGCATAGATCTGAAAAATATTTAAAGTGATAGAAAATGAATAACTTTGCAATAATAGAAAATAGATTTGCAGTGAGAGCAAGGGCGCAGTGATAGCGTTGGAGACAGCAACAATGTAATTTTTGAAGGAGAAATTGGGAGAAGAATTTTCAGAGGAGAATATTGCCAGAGCTCTGCCAGTAAGAGGCAAGCAGTTTATGTATCTCTTGATTTGTTGAAAATTAATAAAATTCCTCATCTCCAGTGCTGGTTTTCCCTTCGAGGTTTTTCTAGGGACAATTTGTCCAAAATATTGTGTTCATTATTTTACATATTTTATTTTTCTATCTCCATGATTATTTGTGAAGTTGCAGCTGTATTATTTTTCAATATTTGCTTTAAATTAATTTTTGGAGGTCAAATAATCTATATAAGATAGGAGATTAATCATCAATAGCTACAATAGAATTTTCACAGAATTGTCGATAGAAATACGAGATTTGAATGACAATTTTTATATTTGCGTTTACTTTTTAGTAAAGTTGTGCCCCTAACATGTAATTTGGATTTGTTTCGGGAGGTGCTGACATGGCTTTGTGATAGCCCTCGCAAGGTGAATTCGATAGCTGTATGAGGCACATTGGGATGGGAACTCCCATAGAAGATCCAGTCCTTGCAAATCCTCCTGCACTGTTTTTTATTGTTTGATTCTAGAATATATTTTAATAATACATTCTCATTTTACACTTGATTGTGCGGTCTGTAAAAGAATTTATAATGCATATATTCAAACTAAGATTACCCTATGAAGTGCCTATGGTTATGGCAGAAATCTAACATTAAATGTAGAATCCAAGTTTTTCAATTTTTAGTATTCAATGCAAATATTACAACACTGTCAACTCTAACTTAAACCCAAAAATTAACAAATTTCAAGATTATTATAAATTTATTATATTATCAACATTGTTGCTAAAACTAAGCAAACACAACAAATTAAAACACAACTATTTATGAACATTTTGGCAGAAACTTCGCTACTTTGCAGCTCTTGTTATTAGATTTGTTTTATTTTTGTGTTATATAGTACTTATAATTTAATTGATATTATATTATATCAATATTGTAAGTTTGAGATATTGTATTATATATCCACATATACATTTTTGTTGTGTAATTGATTATTTTTGTGTTTGTTGTTTTCTTTTTCTTTTGTAGGGGGCACTCCTCATATATATATATATATATATATATGCTTTGGTACATGTATAGACTTAATACTTATATTAATACATATTAGTATAGGTGTGTGTATTTTTAGATTTGTTTTGTTTTATGTGTTGTATATGTATGTACTTATAATAATATAATTGATATTGTATTATATATCATTTGATTTATTTTTGTTGTTATATCTAGGTTTATATGTGTGGGGGCATTTTTTGTCTACGCCTGATTAAAATTTTTGTTCTTATTTCATGGGGTTCTCCTTTTTATAGGTTTGGTTTTACCTAATGCAATAGATAGGGGTCTTATCTTTTTGTTGAAGCCAATCAAAATATATATTGCCCAACCCGGCTGCTAGTATAGTTGTTGTCTGTCGCCCACTGTACTGCCTTTTGGTATGTATCGCCCCCTTCCCCCAGAACTCTAGATTCCAAAGATCCACCGGATAAGAAACTCCATTCTACACTGCTGTTGAGTCGTCGGACTCCTCCCCCAGTTCTGGTTGTGGATTGCATCAGGGAAATCCTGCCTGAGCTAGGCAGATAGATAGACTCCTTTCACGCTGCTAAGAAAGAGCAGGGAACAAAATTATTAGACCCATATATAGTAGTAGGGTAGCACTCCAGGTACTTAAAGTCCACCCACTACCAACCAACATACATCATCTGGCTGGGTCTTGCTGGTATCAACAACTGGATCGATCCCATGGAAACGGGAATAGCGACTTGCTATGGCTCTTGGTCCAAATAATGTCTACCCCTATTCATCCATATCCATACATGGTTGCATGCGACAAGATGGGAACATAGTCCTAGACTGAAGTGAATAGATCAGATCGAGAGGTCATTCTGTCCCTTGTCCCCAATGGGAAGAAGAAGGGTAATCCGTTTACAATGTTACTCTGATCTGACCCAGCTGGCAAGCAATCCCAATCCGCTTTTGGCAAAGGAAGGAGATAGCACTTTGTTTGCTTCTCCACCAAGCACGGGAGTCTGGGGATCGCTGTAGGTTGGTGGCCACTCGAGGATACTCTGATTCGATCTGTTGGCTGGGAGGCACCTACCTCATCCCAATCGCAAGGAGAGGTTCACCATGATCTTTCTAGGTAAGGAACGGAGACAGTGCCTGGGCGAGGCATTCATGCGCTCAACCTCTCTACTGTGAGATTGAGGCCTATCTACAATATGAGAGATTGAGGGCTTCCTTGACTTCCTAAATTCAATCAAGTTCCCCGACCGGCTGAGTACCCCTAGAGCCCTCTCCCTATCGCCCTATCTATAGCTATTATAGAGAGGTGGGGGGTGCCCCCTACTATGGATAGGGTTGATAGTTGCTCTCACTGACCCCCCTACTATGGATAGGCTACCTCCACCTCTGCCTCTAAAGAAGTAGGGTAGGGGTAGGGGGTGGGGGCTCGAGTGATGAGAATTGGATTGTTTCGTCGAGAATTGGCTCCATATGCCCAACTCTTCGTGCCTTCCTATCTCCATACTTTTGCAGCTCTTCATCTTATCAGATTTGCAAAAGACTCATGTGATAGACTCTCATCATTAGAGAAGTTGATCCAGAATCCATATTCCACTTCGTTTCGCATCCTATGTAGAGTAGATCGTTCAGCACTTGCGGCACGAACCAATTTTTTAGCCATCGACCCTAGTATCATAGGCGACCGAATGGCCATCCCCTAGTTACTAGACCAACCTGCTATGATAATTCCATAAACACCTATGTCCAGATCTGATGATACCATACCATAATCAAAAGGTACAATGGCTTGAGCAACCAAACTGGTTATAGATGTCACCATTGGAGCCAGTCTAGAGAGAGATAAATTGGCACTACTTGGTGGAATAGGTTCTTCTATAGCTAATTTTAAACCATCTGCTAGAGGTTTTAAGAATCTGAATGATCCAACTACATTGGGACCCTTTTGACATTGCACGAAAGCAATTACTTTACGTTTGGCTGACACTGAGAAGGCTACTCCTGGTGGAAGTGGTATGATCATTCCAGGTATTTCTGCTAGAATAGAAATGTACGTTTCTGATTTCCTAATCACTAAGGGGTAATCATGCATGAAATGATGTCGACCCAAAGAATGGGACCTATTCTTGAGGGGAAAGGTGATTTCTAAAAGTCAACCCGCCCCCCACCGCTATAGATGCAGGTGGGCTATAGCGGGCTTAGCCAAATTATTTCGGCTCTTCGAGGTCAGGCCGACCACTATGGATAGGGCATCGATCCCTCTCCTTCCTCCCACCCACGTTAAGAGAGAGGTTGGTGATTTCAGTGCCCACATGGATCCAAATGTCGGCCCCATGCTTTTGAACCAGCATGGGGAAAGACCCAACTAAACTATAATTGGGTTGGTGGGAGGAGGAGAGGTATAAGGCTTAATCGACCCCTACAAGCACTATATATCATGGGTTGGAACCGGTCATTTTTATTGCTGGCCGAGGAACCTGCCCCCCTAATGAAAAATGGGGTGGGTGGGAGGGCTACCGAGAAACCATTATAGCAAGGGAGGTTAAGTCTGAGGCACCATAGGGGGGAGATATAGGGTGGGAGGCTATGCGGGTGGGTGGGAAACAGCCCCTACCGGAATATATATTATTATGGGAGGATGCCTATGCAGGTGGGTGGGAAACAATAGTTGGGTGGGAGGCCCAGGGGGGCCCTTACTTCCCACCCACCCGGGTGGCCGGTTAAATTGTTGGCGAACCCCATAATCTTTACTTCGTTCATAAGAGTGTCTCACCTCGACCGAAAAGATGCCTCCCACCCCCTCCCTATAGCCTATGCCCCCCACCCATCCCCTGTCACTGGAAGGGTGGGGGGATCGAGGGTTTCCCAACAAACCCTCAGCATAGGGGTGGGTGGGAGGAGATAGTTGGGGGGTAGATTAATATAAGGTGGGTGGTTAAGTTGTTGCCAAACCCCTGGGAGGTTCTGACGATTCTATATGTAACATGCCAACTACCCCCCACCCACCCGTATAACCCCCCACCCATCCCCACACACGACATATAATTGATTGGGTTTACCAAGTTTATCCAGCATCAGAGTCAGATTGAGAGCCCCGGTCCTCTTCGGTCTAGGTATAGATCTATAAAGGGCCTGTAGGGGCAGAGGTAGTAGTGTGGATCAAGATCCATACCCCTTTCATATTGATATCGACTAGGAGATTCACCAAGGTTTACCTTAACCCTTTGTTCTCAGTCCATTTCCTCCATCGCTACTGGATGCGTACCAGTCTGGGGAGCCAAGTTGTGTTCATTTGTGCTCCCGCACTGGATAGGGGGTGTTTGGAGATGTGTAGACGTTGTCTGCTTATCGCCCTCGCGATTCCTTCCTTATGCTTAATTCTGATCTGACCCCATCTGCCCCTCCCCCTACTCCTTCCCCCTCCCTACAACCTATTTATACCATAATAATAGCCCCCCCTTTAAGTTTTAGGGTCGGGGCCCCCAACCTGAGCTATAATGGTTTCTTGGGGACCCCCCCACCATACATAGTTGGGGTTAGGTGGGAGGCCCCTAAATGCCCCCCACCCCGGGCTATAATTGTTCTTAGAGGTGGGTGAGAGATTCAAGTTTCAGGGGCATACCTTGAGCTAGTTGGTGTTAGCTACTTCCTTTAGGTCTAGCTCGGGAGTAGAAGCAGAAGCAAGGGAGCCCCAGGACCCGCCATTGATTGAAGTATACCCTAACCACTTGCGTGTCTCGCGGTAGCTAGATCCTATGCTCTAACTGTTGGGGTGACTGTTCAAGCTGCACAGGGGGGCCCCATGAGAGGATTTACCCTTCAGCCAGTCGATAGGGAATACCCCGCCCCATAGCATTTGTGTTCTCTGTTCGACGACCCCAAGACCTGACGAGTCCGCCACTCGAGTGCACCAAAGACAAAGGTGGTCGGTTGACCCCGTAGCAATTTCAGGAGCGTTGTGGCCTATTTACCACCTAGATAAACCCCCATCCAATCAAGATACCTGGCCAGTTTGGTTGAAGTTCCAGTACAAAGTTCTATCCAAATACACCACATACATGGGAGAGATGCCCGCAGCATACCTTCTTTGCTCAGTCTGTATCTAGGTGACCCGAGGATGGAGGGGCCTCGAACCAGTAGTTGTTTCCCCAGTCTGTATAGCAGTGTTTCATCCCCCTGTTCCAGCCCCACATCTAGTAGTGGAGTGGGGAGCATCAAAAGTGATTTATCTAGTTAAAGAACTAATTTCCATTCGTAAGCAGGACCCGGGAGCATATCTAGATGCAGGGACAGGGCATAGGCAGGGATAGAGGTAGTAGGAATAGATAAAGTTGGCCTTCATTTTTGCATAGTTTCATATCCAATTCTGGAGCTGAAGGAAGCAATAGCATGGGCACTCCCATGAGGGGTATGGACAATGGCCGAAGCAGCAGTAGTTTTTGGGTAGCAATCTGAGGCGGTAGAGGCATAAGCTATAGTGATGGAGGGGGCAGATATATTGAATCAGGATAGGAACCCAGAAGTTGACCTCATTTACTCAGCAGTGGAGGTGGAGGCAGGAGCAATGGGAAATGGCGGGGGGAACAGTAGCACAACCAATAGCTACGGGGGCAGAGGCTCCTCAAGCAACGGAGCCATATGAAACAGTGACTAAGGCTATGGGAGCGGGGGTCATAGTGGGATAACGGATGGCATCGAGAGTAAAGGCCAAAGCATCAGAGGTGGAGGGAGAAGCATAGCTAGTGGTTGGAGATTGAGTCATGGGTCTACCCAACCGAGTTCCAGTTCCCACTACGAAGATAGCGAAGGAATTATATAAAAGAGTGGGTCAACTAACCTCGTTTCTCTAAATTATTCAGTTAACCCAGTGCCAGTTATAGATCAGGACTCAGTATATCGAGATCTAACTATTAGCTAGAGATCAAGTTGACCTAGTCGACTAGTTGACCGAGTTTATTTTATGTGAGCAGTTGATCCAGGATGAGTAGTTCCACCATCATGGGCAAGGGGAGCATCAGTAGCATCATATCTAGTCAGAGATGGAGATTCAACAATATATAGAAAGGGCTTCTTCTATATTTTATTCTGATTCAGTTGATCCAGTCCAGAAGTTGATGGAGCTGTTGATGGTTGAACAGTCAAAGATATGCCAAGGGAACACACCTACTTATGCCACGGAGACAATCCACCCACTCTGGGAACCATTGGAAGAGAGGTCTGGGGAACCATGTGGGCGGGCTAGGCAGGGATGGGATGCTGCATTGATGGAGGGATTCATGTTGGGGGAGCGCACTAGCGATGTGATGGCAGGCGAAACACATTGGGATGATCCAAGCTAGGCAAAGGCAAGCTCCTAAACACCACAACCCCCAACCGCACTCCTTGTGATTGTAAGTTACAAGTATTGGATTTCGTAGACTGGAGTTACAGAGGAAGGTTGTAGAAGATAAGGATTTTAGATCTCTGAAGAAAAGCATTACTTGGACAAGCGTTCTAGTGCTAGTGTCCTCTAAGGTTACAGACATAGAAATCATTGTGACAATGACAATCAGCATCTGAAGAAGTCCCAACATCCTGAAAATACCCTACCTTGGACAAGGGCACTAGTGCCAGTGTCCTCCGCATCTTCTGTGATAGAAACGGACAGACAATGATCATAAGTGTTGAGAGAAGTCTTGAATTCCCTGAAGAAAACACCACATTGGCTAGGGCGTGAGTGTCAGTGTCCCTAAATGTTTCGTATCATTAACTTCAAAAAATGGTGAGTAACTAATCCTTGTCTACTGTCTTGGTCTGCGATCATTTGTCATAATTTATCCATTTGCTTCTGATTTTGCATAATTAGGGTTTTGAGCATATTTGGGCATTGAAGTAATACATTAATTGATATTTTTTGAGTTTCCATGATGTTACGAGTGACACCCAACCTGTAGGTGAATCCTCTTGCAAAAGGTGTGATTCAACTCGATTGAAATGTCCTTGAATGTTTGTAGTAAAAGGAGGATTTAACCCACACATCCATTGAAATTGAAAACCCCTCCTTTTTACTCCTAAACAAACCTTTTGCTAGATTCTATGGAAATTTTTCTTGGATCCAGCAACTTACTATGAAACCCTTCCTTTTAGATCTTAGCTCTATCCTAATTATGGGCATCTGCAAAGGAAATGCCCTCGCTTCACTAAGGCATCAGCTACAACTAATGCTTCTTCCAACTCTAGTCCTAAGAATGATAAAGGGAAGGCTCCTTTTGTTGTTGGGGTTGCAGACAAGGAGGGATTTACTCTAGTTAAGCCACGTAATAGGGGAAGAGGTCTTAAGAGAACCCTCAAGGATAGAGAAATTAATGGGGTCTTTAATCAGTTTGATGCTTTGGAGGACTTAGTTCATGAGGAGGGAATTCTAGTGGAGATACCTTTTGGGGTTGGGTCTTTGGGGGTAGCCTTGTCGGAGGAAAAAGAAAATGATACTGTAAATTTTCCTCTGGTGGGTGTGCAGGATGGTCAATTGGCTATGGAGTTATCCTCTTGGTTACCGATTGTTTTAGAATCAAATGAGGCTTTAGTTATGAAAGATGTGGGTGCTCTAGCTGATCCAACTCCTTCACAGGTGAAGGAGGCTTTGGATGTAGGTGTTACATTGTAAAATGTCCCCCTAGGACTTTTACCTCCTAAGTTTAGTTCCCAAGTCCTTTAGATTTAATCATGCATGTTCATTTTAACTCCTGATGCAAAATCCCTGGAAACCCATTTCATATGGGGCTAAGGGGACATTGTTGAACTTGATTTTGCTTGAAAATGGGGCCTAGGGCTTGGGCAATCATGGCCTAGCCCTACCTTATTTGGTTGGGACCTAAATTTTAAATGTCAGTTATGTGATCGTTAAAAGGTTTCGTTGCCGACATCGTAAGTTTGAATTATGAAATCTGTAGCGAGAATGCATATATAAGCATGTTTAGGGTTTCATTTGCAAAACAGAAGCTGATTATGAACTTTTGGTGAACTTATGATTTTAGAGAATTCAAATCATTCATTGTTGCAGAGCATACTTGTCTTGTTATTGTGTTTGTTATGCGGATTTGGCTTCATCTTCTCATGTGTTGAAGGATTTTCATCTACATGCGAGCTACACCTCCGAGGTTATATCTATTTGTGTTAAATCAATCATTTATCAATTTGTTTTTTCGTCTATCTTGTAGGGATACACAATCTTTATGCCATTCTGGGGCTTGACTGAGGCAAGCTCCTAAACACCACAACCCCCAACCCCATTCCTTATGATTGCAGCTAACAAGTGTCATATTTTTTGGAGTGGAGTTGCAAGAGGCTGTGACAGAGTGTGGAGATTCTGTATCAGAAGGAAAAAGCAATGCCTGGGCTTAGGCACCTGCCCTGAAGCCCTCCAGATTTGCAGACCTAAAAACCTCTGCGACAGTGGTGAAGAGTAGTGAACATTTTCTAGAAATCCTTGAAGAAGTCGCCACCTTGGGCTTGGGCACCTACTCTTTAGACCTTGACTTTTCCAAATCTTGAATATCAAAACCTAATCTATATCTACTCTGAATATTACATCTCTATGTGCGAGCATTTGTTGGGATTCATCCGTTTATTTATGATTTTACATAATTAGGGTTTTAAGCATAATCGAGCATTAAATTAATACATTAATCAACAATTTCTTAATTTCCCTATCATTACAAGTGACAACCAACCTGTAGGTGAATCCTCTTGCAAAATTTGTGATTCAACTTAGTGAAATGTCCTTGATTGTTAGTGGTGAAAGGAGGATATAATCAAACAATCAATCAATCCCATCTTCCCTCTTTTCTTACTAAACATTTTGGTGAACCTGTGTTTTCTGAGCATTGCATCTTGTTAACTATTATACATTAGACTTGCATTCATACATATTGTTTTACATCATTTTACATCTATAGATCTTGAAAATTTTTGAAAAAAATTTCATTCTAAGGCTCGCATTAGGTCATAATTTGCATTAATTTCATTACATTTCATCAAATCTCTAATTTTTACATCAAATATGATATAAATTACATAAATTCATAATACTACAATCTTTGCATTGCATTTTCATGTTAAAATTGCCAGGGTTTGATTGAAATTTTGTATTTTTCTCATAACCTAGTGATTTCAAAAACTAGGGTTTGTACCTAAAATCTTGTTTCAAATTTTACTACTCATATTAGGCACTCATTCAAATCTAATTTTGTTTTTAGTCTTGCATTCTTGTGTGTTTTTGCATTCATATCTCAAAAATTTGCACTTACATTGAGCTAATTTCAACAAAACTAGCATTTTCACTCAATCATCCTTAAAATTACACTTGCATTGAGCATTGTAGGACTTTAAAATCATTTTCAGATCTGAGCTGAGTTTTTTTTCATAAGCCTCCTCTTAATAATAGTGTAGGAAATTGTTCTTCTACCTTATCTTCCTTATAGGATTTATGGGTCTAATAAATTCAATTTCCCATTTGTGAAAAGGTGTTTGTACTAATATAGGAAATGATGGCATATCATCTAATGTGGTGGGACTTCCTATCATCTAAGACACATCACCCATCCTCACATATTAACTTGTCATCCTTGAACAATGTGGGCCACCATAATCCTGCCAACATCACTTTATTATTGTTCGCTCATTGGAGTTAGGCCCTTCTAATATCCCCTCACGGGCATATCTTAAGATGTTTTCCCATTCATGTTGAAGCACTACTCTCCTTATAATATCACCTCTTCCTATAATATGTAATTCTCCTTCAATTAAGATGTATGATAGTGACCACTCCAATAGTTTATTCCTTTCATTTTTGGAGATGATCTCTAGGAATTGGCCTATGGATAGTAACTGTGCTACTTCAGTGAGCTCCTCTTACTACATTTACTCTAAATAAATTTAAGCTACTCAATTCATCATCAAACTCCTAAAAGAGTAACACCATCTACAAATTTTACCTGTATCACTAGCATATTCATCAAGTATTTTAATTGCTTGTGGTTGGTAAAGAAATTTTTTAGTGCATAAACCTTTGTTAGAGCCTTTGTTGTTGCATAATTCATTAAGAAACACTAGAGTTGGAGCCTTTGTTATCTAATTTTTAAGTGTATCAAATTCCTCCTAGAGTTGTTCTATCCATTGAAATGTTTTATACTTTTCTGACTATTCAAGAGGTGGTAGATTCAAAATTATTTCTACCTTCAATGGGTCTACCATCAAGCCTTGCCTACATATAATGTGACCATGAAATGTTCCAAATGGTATCACAAATAAACATTTCTTAAGATTGGATGAGATTTAAAAGCTTTTGTATCTTTCTAGCATCGTTGGAGTACTTGTACGTGATCTTTAATCAGTCTGTACTAAATACTACAAGTGCATTTTTCAAGCCAAATGGCATCACCTTGTACATAAAAGACCTCCATTTGGTTACAAATGTTGTTTTAGGTTGATCTTCTTCTTGAAGCCATTGGTGAACGATTAGAGCTCCCTACTAGCTATAAAACTAAGACTTCCTCTGTGAACAAACTATGAAAGGGATCATGGATGCAAGCCTTATTTAAATCCCTAAAGTCAATGCAAATCCTCATCTCGCTTTTTTCTTATATTGCACAACCATAGGGCCAATCCATTAGCATCTCCTATCGACTTGATTATATCAGTTGCCAACATATCATCCAAGTTTGCTTTGACTCTTGTCTTCATGTTAGGGTTTAATATATATGTTCTTTTCCTCTTTGGTTTTGTACCTTCTTTTAATTGAATTTTCATCATTCTAGATCCCTCCTTAATGCCTCTACGATTAGTAAATGCGTGGGGAAATATTTCTTCATATTTCTATCAATATTTCCAAAATTTGCATGACTTGTCTCTCTTCAATTGCTACCTTGAGTATTTTCACATACTGAAGGAAAAACAAGATTGCATTCACAGAGGCTTGAAGGATAGCAAAGGTACTTAAGGTTAAACTTTCTCTTGATGCCAAGGTTGATGATTCTATTTATTATGAGGATGTTTGATGCGGAAGATTTAGTTGAAATCTCTCCTCTTGCTAAGTTCAATAAATGTAATAAGTGCAAATGTGATCATGGGGATTCAATAGGCCCTGTGTAATTTTCCCTACCACCTTGTTGTTTTCAATATTGGATGATGCTCTTGTGATTTCTATGATGGTAGGGTCATCATCCAATGGTGGAAAATCCACCAGTAGTGTGATATGCTGTCCAAGGGATCTCTTGAGGTGAGACACGTGGGCAAAATTATGAATCCTACTGTATTCCGGTAATTCCAGTTCTCAGATGCAACTTCACCAACTCTCCTCAAGATCTTGTAAGGGAAATCAAAGCGTTGTTTGAGATTTTAAATTCCACTAATTTTGATGGGGGTTTTCCTATAAGGTTTACAATCTTAGAGGAAGGTCATATCTCCCACTTTAAATGACCTCTGTATGCGGTTTTGATTTATATATATTTTTTGTTGATTCTGAGATTGTTGGAGGTGTTCTTTGAGTGATCTCAATATGTCATAATTATACTTCACTAAGTCACTATCTATTGACACCGGGATATCTATGAATATTGAATAAGTAAAGGTTAATGCATCATAACCATAAAATACAATGGATAGAGACATAGCGATGGACATGTGGTGGGTAGTGTTGTATCATAGTTTCTCAAGTAGCCTTCAACCTAATTATTCACTATTTCTACTTGTGCATCTATTTGTGGATGTTAGCTTGTGGAAAGAATGAGTTTTATCTGGGCCAAATAAAATAATTCTTACAAAAAGGATCTAAACAATCTACTATCTTTATCACTAATGATATTTTTATGTAATCCATTGGCCTAAACACTTCTCTGAATAAGAAATCTACTACCTAATGTGCTTTGAAATATGAAGGAATGAAAAAGAAGTGTGCATACATAGTTAGCCCCTCCATAAAGTGATTGAGAACATCCTTCTTTAGGCCCTTCCATGAAAACCTTTCCCTAATTTTCCTATAGGTCTTGTATAATCTTATGTGATTTCTAACGATGCATCATGAAAAACCCTTAAAATCTTCTCCTTCATTCAGGATTCAAGAACTAGGAAGATTCTATTTGTATAGAGAATGAGATCATATGCTACTACAAATAAATCTTGTCTCACATCCCCATCTAAGAGATCAGTAGAAAATGTATATTTAACTTTTTCTGCCATAATAGAGATCTTCCAATTAGTAGAACTAGTAGTAGAAATAGAGTAGGCTTCCTAGAAAGAGCATGAGCAAAGTTATGTTCTTTTTTTCCTTTCATGTACAATGTGGTTTAGGAAAGGGCCATGCTATGGGGTCTCAGGACAACTTTGAAATAGAATTGGAAGCATCTCAGAGTGGAGAGAGATTATGAGATCATTATTAATTATATGAAGAAGCAAAGTTACATCTCATGTATGTTGTATACTCTTCTTTTAGAGGCTAAGGAACTAGTGAAAAGATTTTAAGATATCTCTTTAGATCATATTAGAAGAGAAGAAAGGGGAACTCAATAGTAGATTTGGTAGCCAATCAAGGAGTAAATTAGAGGATAACCCATGGTAAGACCCATAAGACCTAGAAGGAAAAGTTTCCAAATAAGACCCTTGGACTTGTTAAGGAGTAAAAAGTGTCCACATGTCTTTTTACCTCCTTGTTTGGCTCCTAGGTCCCTTAATTGCATTATATCTTCAAAACATTTCTCCCGATGCAGAATTGCCCGACACCAAGATGGAATTTGAATGTGGGCCACTTGATTTAGCTTATCCTAGACATAAACAGGACTAAAGGACCTGGGTGGTAATGCCCAAGTCCCTCCCTTTAGGTTGGATCAAATTCAAATTTACTGGTGTGAGCCTTGGGCATAATTTAATAAAAACCACCTGAAATAACATAAACTAAAATATTAAAATTAAAAATATATATATATATATATATATATATTCTATACATTTAGTTCTCCTCAATTTTTTTCCATCTTCTTATGTTAAATTGAAGACCAAATTCCTTGTATTAAACTCAATAAACTAACATTGGGGGTGATTTTGTTGAAAAATTATTGCTCAAACCAAGAGCTGATGTTAAAGAGTTACACCTAGTATGTAATATAAGGAACCCTAAAGTCAATAATATCATACAAATGAACACTCATTTTCATTTTTTATTTATGCCTGCAAAAATATCATACATGACATCCCTCCATTGATGCATTAAATACTGCTCCTTCAATGCGCTGCTCTTTATTTTCTTGACTTTTGTATTCATTTTTTTATCCCTTTTTTTTGCACTCTTATTATTTTTTATTGCTTCTTTTAGAGTAACGATCTTCTTGATATTTTTGTCCAAGAAAGATAAGGGGCTGAGCACCACCAAGGGTTTTCAATGTTTAGTTAGACTTCCCTTTTGCTCAAAAGGAATGGGGAAGGTCTACATGCAAGCTTCTATTAGGTATTTTAGGTTTGAGTACTTACTTTTTTAAAACTCAACATTTTGGTTCACTAAGATGGGATTAGTATAAAGCTAAGAGCTTGGCTTCAATTTAAACTTATTGGTAAATTTCAAGAGGAATGATTGGCGATAAAGATGATCATAAAGAATCTTAAAGGGTCAACCTATATCTAAGCAACCTTAGACTCCTTAGATAAAAATCAAAAAGACCATGTCACTCACTAATGCATGGTGGAACAAAATGAAGAATGCAAATTTTGTTTTTTCTTTATTTAAATTTTGTACTTTTTTTTATAGATTTTTTGGATTTTGACATTTTATGATTTTATGGAGTTTCTAGATACTTAAGTCTTCACCTTCCATTGTGCATAAGAGGTAAGCATCATTTTTTACATCTTCCTTAACTGCGTGTGGACTTATATAATTTGGTCTAAACTTCACTTGGAAGTATTTGCAAGGACACACAAAGACTTGGTATAAAAATGTCTTTGAACTCAATGAGAAGTTTTGTGCACTCATATATTTCATTGTTTGATAATTTGCCCCTAGCCTTGTCATTTTTTGTTCTTGTAAAGTTTCATCAGTTTTGAAATTTTGTGGGGCAATTTGAATTGATGATGACATTTAATCATCTTCTATTCACATTTTCCATATGTGGGGTTGGTCATATTGCCACACGATTCTCTTTACCTGCATGTGGACTTTACTATTCCATGGATTTCATATTTCACCAACCATATGTATGCCTTGGCTATGGCGACCACCAAGGGTTGCACATCGGCACCCCACCTAGTAGGCACCAAGTTGAAGTAAACAAAGTGAGGCAAAGTTGTGGAAGTTTGGATGCTTAATAATCGTATACCAATGCATCAAGAGATTTGTCCATGTCACCAATATTATATTTTTTATCTTTATTTCCATTTCTTAACACAAACTAACTTCGTGTTGTCATAAATATATACCTTTCAAACAAGAGCAAGCATGCCTTTATGATATAATTCCAATAATTTTTTATTCTAATGTGTAGGAACAAAAAAAAAAACAAGAAAAAAACTCATTGGAGGCTCATTTGGCAGAAGCAAAGGAAATTGGGGATCACATTCCAAATAAAATTTAAGTTGTTACAAAACATGTTTTCAATTGATTATAAACAAATATGTAAAACAAGCATTTCATATGCATTTCAAAACTATATTTCAAAATTTTAAATTAAATAGCACTTTGGGACATTTGTTTCTTACAATTATTAAAATAATATAACAAATAAAAGTAATACTATAAAAATAATATTCTATACACCAAAAAAAATAAAAAATTAATGCACGTATTTTAAATATTACTTTATAAAATAAAAATAATGTATCTTCTATGCACAAATTGAATTATACTATGTAACATTGTAATTGCATATAATATTCTATTGGCCTAACCCTTGCACCTTCAATTGGTTGAGTCAAACAATTTTCTTATGACAATTATCCATTCAAAGGTGCCCTTAAAATACCATGACATATCTTAGTATAAGTAAAATTATATATAAACCAAATATAAAATTTGACAGTTTGTCCAAAATCTCTCCTTTCATGTGATACATCTTTTTAAAATGTTGATTGTAATTTACAGAAAAAATGCCTTAATAGAACCATATGACCATCAAATTTAAGCCTTGGGCCTAACAATTGCACCTCCTTTGGTTGCAAGTGCTAGTAATACTATTATTGATATATGGTTAGGACTAAGAAGTAGGATTTCATGTACTTTGTCATTTCTTTTTTAAGGGATTACTCCAACTGTGGTGAGTTTCTATTTTAATATTGGAAAAAATCTAATTTGAGAGTGCTTCTGGATTCAACTATGTATGTTTTTGTTTCAACGTTTTGAATCATACTCAATGATCCGTCATCAGGAAGAGGAGAGTTGAAGATTAGATGGTAGAATTGAGCTTTATAAAGCAGTTAGAGTAAGAAATGAATGAAAAATGAAGGGCATGAGGTGAGGAGAGAAAAATAAAAATAAAACAAAAAACAAGAGAGGAGAAAGATACGAGAAAATTAGTGATAAAAACAGGGCATTGGAGCAACCATACAAACACACAAACCAACAAAAGCTAAAATTTTAAAATTACTAATACTAATACAAGTACAAATATATAAATACATACAGAAGCACATGTAAATGCATATAAGAAAATATTTAATTTAAACCTATAAATACATATATCCCCACACCCCAAGTATAATATACTATATTAAAAAGACAAATAAATGGAAAAAATACAAACAACTAAATAAAACAAACCTTTAGTAGGCATGAGTTTTCCACAATCCATGAATTAAGTATAGAGAGTGCTTCTGGATTAAACTGTGTATGCTTTTGCAAAACAAACCTTTGTAAAACAATTAAAGTCAAGACCTAAATATAAATAAAATAATAAGGGATGAGGAAAAAAGGCGCAAACACATTTATATACATGAACAACCAAATGTATAAAATTTGCAAACAAGAAAACAAAAAGATAAGACCCCTATCTACTGCATTAGGCAAAACCAAACCTATAAAAAGGAGAACGCCACGACTAAGAATGAAAATTTTAATCCAGCATAAACAAAAAATGCCCACACACATATTAACCTAGACATAACAACAAAAATAAATCAGATGATATATAATACAAATGGAAAAATAAACAAATACACAACAAAAATGTATGTAGATATATGATACAATATTAATTATATTATATGTATAAATATATTGTTTAGAAAACCAAAACAAATAGAAATATACAAGTGTAGGTATATATATATATAAATTTATGTATGAAGTGTATACAAATACCTATACCTATATATAAATGTAAGTAACGGTGTGTATATATATATGTGTGGAGGTTAGGGTTAGGTTTTGTGCGTGATGAGCGAGTGAAGAAGAGGAAGGAGGTGAAGGTGGCAAAGGGAAGGTTAGGGTTAGGTTTTGATGGCAGAGGGAAAAGCTATCGTTGCAAGCTTGACGTTATACCTATTGCAGGGCCAAACATTTTTACAAGCAGCGGAGTGCGGTGGATATGTCAGTGTTTCGAAAGTGTTACGCCATCATCTGCAACAAACAGAATGGCCGCGAATGTCGTAGCAGAAATGGAGGCTGCAGATCGATGGCGTTACGCTTTTGAAACAGGACATATCCACGGCCCCACGCTGCTCCTATTCCTTCGTTGCCCTTTAATGAGAGCAATGCCTTCAACAAATGACCTTCACGCTCATGCGGTGGAATATGTCTCAATCTCAAATTGATGCGTCCAACACTTCAATCTTGTTAAATCAGGTTTTGTTTTGTCAGAAAATTTGCTTAAATTTCTATATTTCAAGACTAGCTGAAAATGTGGTCACTTGCACTAAATTTTCTGACCCTCCATGGAAGGTATGTCGGAGAGGTGGGTTCTTTGCCTTTTTTTCGTTTTTGTATATGCATCACACACCCACATTACAACAATGTTCCTATCTAGTATGTTTTACTGTGACTGAATCAGATTTTCAGTTGTTAATATTGATAGCCAACTTGGATGAACCTCTGGAGATCCCTGTGTTGTATGATTGGGTTATGTTGTTGGTCTCTATCACAGGTGATATTTGGATCATGAAAGGTGAAGGTATTCAATTTAGACTCCAATGCATGCAACATGTATTAACACAGTGCTTGTTTTGTATGTAGCCTAGGACTGCAGAAATTTTGGTGGACTTCTTAGAGCCATTTTCTGTATATGACAATGTCAGATGGGTGTTATTATCACCCACATTTTATAAATAGCCAATTACGTAATTGTAACTGTTAAAGTTTTAATCATCTAGCACATTCCTACAAAGGTTCAAAAATTTATCCTGGCAAATATTGGTATCATATCAAACATTGTAGTTCTGTCTACTGTTTGCTTTGCAGCTGTGTTTGTGTTTTCTTTTGTTTGTTTTCTGAGACAATGGTTGACACAGTTAGTGGGTTTGTGTTTGAGCCCTAAGTTGGTTGGATCCCTTGCTGGAGAATTTAGCCCCAACCTTTGGACTTGGGTGTCATTATAAGTACGCGTTAGCATTTGAGCCCTAAGCCTACATATTCAAAATATTAAGTAGATGGCATACCACTCTACGTTCAATTCAGTTCATAAAGAATCTCAACCTACAACTTCAATATGGGCTCTGGCCACGGGAAAGTTTAGGGGCTCTTCATCCCTAAATAGGGATTGTTTTGGTAATCTTTGTCCCAAATCAATAGTCCAATCAGTAAACATTATGTATAAACTTCCTCTAGATTTAAAATTTTAGTAAAAGTTCTTAGCCAATTTGTTGCAAGTTTGCATGGATTTATTGGAATTTTTTAATCATTGTTATCTTATCTATGTAATATATGTTTTGATGATTTTCCAACTAATGAAAATTATGTCTAATATGGGATTTTATATAATCCTCTTTGGATTTAATCCAATTGTAAATTGTACTCAATATTTAGGAACCAGTTACCTTTACAATTGCTTACAATTGTTTCCTTTTGACATTGCTGGTGATTCATCTCACTTGAGTTGCCTTTGTTGACTAGCATAACATTTTTTTGTGTGTGTATTTTGATATAGAAATTTTTGTGGGTATGATAGGTTAGGTTGGAACAAAAGAATGTATGGTGCTAAGCATTTTATCTATTTGCAAGAACTAAAGTGTCTTATCTGAAAATATTCAACATTGTGGTTTGTGCATTTGGATGGATAATCTAGATACTATCTTAGACCTATGTAAATATAGGTCTAAAATGGTAGAAAGGATTGAAAAAGTCTCCTCGTGAGATTTTGAAGCAATAAAATGTAAAAACTAAGTTCTATGACAACATCAAGACAATGTTTGCTTCATTTCACTTCACTTCACAGGCTCTTTCATTCCTCGTCTATCCAAATTGCCAAGGCTGACATATTTCTTTAGGTTTGGTGAAGTAAGATTTCTTTATGCTTTTGGATTGGATTTTGAAGAGTTAGTATCTATCACTACTTTATTAGATCAACTTGGTGACACGAGGTACACATGTTGACCTTTTGATCTTGTGCATGTTGTAGCATAGAAAATACCCTATAATTTACAAGTGTATCTTTTTATTGAACCTTTTCTTGTTTGTAATTTGTAAGATTTTCATTTGGTGAATAAAATGAAAGCCAATGATACCATTCATTATTTCTCATATTTTTAGACTTCAAATCATAAATTATTAGTAGAAACCCAAATTCATGGAAATGCAATCAAGACTTCAATGAAACCATAGCCAACCCCCACTCAATCACACCCTCCCAGGCCTCTAGAAACCATTTCCCCAAATGACACAAACACTTGACACCATTAAAACACAATGGTCACACATCACATTCACTTTCCAATGCACATCACAAACCAAGATCTCACAAATGCAACATATGGTCTGATGCACTAATAATGGGTCTTAAAGAATGCAACATTAATTCCAATCATGGTCAATCATCCAACAAACATAAAGTGAATCTATCTCAACAATGCAGAACAATATTATTCTAACTACTAATAGCAATTACTAATATGATCAAATGATATAAGTGTCCATGAGTATCAATATTTTAACTAATAATTCTCAAGACTTATTTTAATTTCATTTAATTAAAATAATTGGGAACAACATGCAAATGAATACAAATTAAACACAACAATTATTTACACTATTTACACTTATGTAGATTTCATTTATAATCTAAACAATTTTATAAATACTATTAAATATAACTATATAAGCAAGGCTAAAAGCCTATAATATTAGAATGCTATAAATATCTTACACTAGTTAGAATCACAAGATACAAAACCCGAAGCTACAATGAAAGAACCTTGTTCTAAGTTTAGCTTGAAAGGAAAGAAATATAGAAAAACAAAACATTCCTATAAATCTAATATCTTCATCAAATCTACCACACTTTTAACCATATGAATATGATAGGATCAGCACAAAATGAATTTGTTGAGAAGGCTTTAGAAGCTACCAACAATGCAAAATGTGAAAGCATAGACAGGGCACATAGACTGATTGGTAGAATGCCTCAAAGAGAGTCATGTGATGGAAAGCAATGATCATAGGATATGCACAAAATGAATTTGTTGAAAAATCTCAAAAGAACCTAGTTTGAAAATATAGAGTTATTGGTTGCGCAACTAATTGTTTTAACAGAGACGAAATGGGTGAGAGGTAGACAGTCACAAAATATTCATATCTCAAAAATGACAAACTGGGTATGACTAATTTTCAGATATGATTTAGATATTCAGGTCATGCACCATATATAAAACAATTAGAAAAACTCAGTTCTTAAAATAAAGTTATGGCTAATGCAACAGATTGCTAAAACAGAGACGAAATGGGTGAGAGGTAGACAGTCACAAAATATTCATATCTCAAAAATGAGAAACTGGGTATCACTAATTTTTTGATACGATTTAGGTATTCAAGTTGTACACCATATTTAAAACAATTAGAGAAACCTAGTTTGTAAAAATAAAGTCATGGCTAACACAGTAGACTACTAAAACAGAGACAAAATCGGTGAGAGGTAGACAGTCAAAAAATATTCATATCTCAAAAATGAAAAACTGGGTATGGCTGATCTTCGGATATGATTTAGATATCCAGGTCGTACACCATATATCAAAAAATTAAAGAAACCCAGTTTGCAAAAGTAAGGTTAGGGCTAACGCAATAGACCGGCTTTAGAAAATGTAGAAGAAAATTCACAGAATATTTCACTAAATCTAATGCAACAATAAATCAGTTTCATATCTCAGTCCATACTTGGAATATTGCTTCAATCACATCTTCACAAATTTCCTAAGAAAAATGGTTTATGGTGCCAAAAGAAAAATGAAAACTTCCTGAGAGAGAGAGAGATCCCCAAAACATAAAACATATCCTCCATTTGAAATGCACGCTCCTCCTCAAATTATGTCTTGAGATTTCAAAAATAAAGTTGAGCATGCATAACCACCCCCATAATTTCTTCTAGAAGATTCTCTTTTTTTTACTTTCTTACAATTTGCTATTTTTAACCAAACAATAATATTATTGTTTGTTGTAATGGGACCTTATGTCATCTCCGTTCAACAATTTCCATTGGGATTAAGGCACGCTCAGACCTGTCAATTCAAGTGGAGTTGATGCCTCATACCTGCAACCTACAGCAACCAAAAAATGGTCGAACATATAGATGTATATATAATCATACAATCAAACACACCATAAAAGGAAATCGCAGCATAGCAGGGTACTCACGCATGAGTAATGCGACACTGTACCTCTCACAAACACACGTCAAACAAGTAACCACATCATGCATAATAATTAGTATCTGATTGACTAGATAAGAAACATCATCAGATAATCATGTGATGCACATAATAAGATTGATCAACATAATCAATTAAGTCCATAAAGTTGTCATACCATATTCATAACTTAAGGAAATATCAGTGTTGCAACAAAGATTATCAATAAAACATACTAACTGTCATATGAAACAACATGAGGATAATCAGGAATGTCACCAACATGAATGTAGTATCTACCAACATCATATAACATACAACATCAACTGTCTGACATACCCTAAATATTCCTATTATTTTACCTTCACTTTCATGCTCCTTAGCCAGACCACCTGCACATCCAAGGTGAGAATGGAGGGGCACTACACCCACCTTAAAGTGATCGCTCCTGCTTTCGGGTAGTAATCACATTTAAGGTAAGGTTGAAAACACATGAGGGAACAAGAGCTTTTGCAAAGCCCATGCCCCAAAGTGAGACATGCTTACAATTGCCGAATTATTCCCAACAATCACAATAGAAACACATCAATATCATTTGTTAAGAACCATTAATCAACAATATGCATGTATACGAATGATCACGGAGATCAAAACAAACTTCGGTTAGAGAATCTAAGCTAAAATAACAACCAAATCAATATAGAAATAAGGCAACATGTCTTTCAAACAAACTAAGGCTATACTTACGAATTCGGAACCGAGTATAGCCGTGAGGTTATACTTCAGTTATCTCATAATCGAGTGTAACTACAAGGTGAGACAAAAGCATTCCAAAGTGCATAGCAACATATTTAGAGTATTGCAAAGGTTTGTTACAACAATTTCACAACACAATACATGATCACATCATGACACAAAGTGATTCTACTAGTCAAACGTCAATAAAAAATTATCCCTCTCTTCATATATGGACTAGGTCCATTTTCTTGTTTTCTTGTTTTAGGGATGCACAATCCTTATCAGAAGTGTATATTTGTTGTCATCATCCCTTGACTAATAGAGCCACAAATACAACAGAAGAATGAAATCATGAAAAATGAGAGAGGAGACAAAAGTAACATAGGACCACAACGTGGAAGGATGCCCCCAAATCACCCTCCACAACATTATGCCCCCAAGGCACCACAAACAACAATTGCAACAAGAGAAGTGTACAAGAATAGAGAAACAAATAGAAGGAATGTCACAGTGTACGCGGTCCCCTTGTATCCTTCACCTTACAAGAGTATCAAGGGTCATCCAAGGAGACCTAAACAAACATTTAACACCACACATGAGAACACAACACAACAACATATATATACCTAAGAGGAGGCCAAACTTGAGAGCATCTTGGAGAGTTGCTCCATCAAATGTGGTGGAATGGGTGAGAAATTCATACCTGCAGTCGCGTGGTGCTTGATTCACAAGATTTTGTATGTTTGAAATCTTTTGATGCCTGTGGGGAGGTGAATCATTACCTTTTTCGATAGACTTTGATGACTCGTGCATTGTTCTTTTTCTTTCTTTGTTTAAGCATTCTCCTACATGGATAACTTTTTCAGGGTTATCCTTCTCCATCAAGACGTCAACAATCTTTTTATTAAGTAAAGTACTGCGGTCGAGGAGATTAGAGGAGGATGATGATTTCGTGGGATCTTTGTTAGATGCCAAGGTATCATTTGATGAATCAGTGTTTCTCTCAAAATATGCTTCTACATTTAAACAATAGGAAAAACCACGATTGTAATGATAACGGGGCCAATTGTCATAAGCTCCCATGAATTTGGCTAATGTTTCATATGTTGAAAAAGTATCTAATGGGACATTTCCTAGTGGATAGTCTATGTCTATCATCTCAAGATATATTGAATTGATTGTTGGACTTGTTGATATTGTGTTAACATTAAGAGTAGGATGATGGTAAGCTTTGGTAGGCTTCAAAGGATAGTATCTAGTACTAGCTGAAGAGCTATGTGTAACAACTTCTAAGGGTACTTTGATTCCTTGTTGTTTAATGCCACAAACATTACCTACGTAGTTACAATTTTTGTAAAGGATTTGAAATCCATGACCATAGAGAGACACCATCTTTTTATAAGAAGGTGAGGCCTCATATGTCTCATATTTTGTAGTGTAAATAAGAGTATTGTCTTTATTTGTTACTAATGAGACTTTAGGTTCCTTAGTATTTCCAAAGATTTTTTGGATGAGATCGAGGCAACTTTTGATGTTTCAGGGTTAGCAAGTTTATATTACCCCATAAAGCCATGAGTAAAATCTAATGAACCCCAATCGTCACCAAGAAGTGCATTCGATGGTGATTTAGAATCTTGCACAACATTATCTGTGGCAAGATGTATTTATGAATCAACTTTTAAGTTATCGAGAGGTTTCTAAATGATAGCTTATTTTTGCACCTCAGCTTGGAAACAACTTTCCAAATTTGGGTCCACTTCAATGGTTTGAAGTTTATTTGCACAAATAAACTTTATTGATTAATGAAGGGTAGACGAAACTACCCCCATGGCATGAATCCATAGTCTACCAAGAATGATATTATATGAAAGCGCACTCGGCATGACATGGATAAGGGTAGATAATGTCATAGATCTAGCCTTTACGATTAAAGTTATGGTACCCAGTGATTGTCTACCAATGTTATCAAAGCCATGAATGTTAAGTTTATCCGATTTTATTAAAGATGTGTGAATCTTGATTTTATGTAGCAAATCAATGCCACAAACATTGAGACCCGATCCATTGTCAATCATAGTTCACTTTATCAACTTTTTATTTATTATGACAAGATTACAAGAGAGTCATATTGGTTTTGAACTTCAATTGATGGTAATTCGTGTTGTTGAAACAAAATATCTATTTTTGTTGCATGCATATAGTCTAACAGAGTTGCTACATCATTTGGCTTAACAACAGGTGGTACAATCACCTTTTGTAAAGCTTCTTGGAGCATTATGTGGTATGAAAGAGATGTTTGTATGAGTTTCCATAGAGAGATCTTAGCGGGAGTAGCACAAAGTTGCTTAACAAGGTCATAATCTCGACCAACATTATGAGTAAGACAAGGTGGTTGAGGAAGCATAGGTTGAGAAGTTCGTAAAGTGATCGAAATGTTTGACTGTTGTTTACTTTGTTTATTATTTCATGTATTGTATGTGTGAGCAACCACATTGTAGTTGGGTTGCTGTGACACATTTTGATACACTTTGATTTTGACTTGTTATATGCTTAGCGTAGTTATAAATGTAATGAAGAGGTCGAGAAGAATTCAGAAGATCTCTTATAGTGAGCACCAGTTTCATTTTTTCTTGAGGCACATGCGAGAACGTAGGTGGACAACTATTTTCGGTTTCACAGGGTGTTCTTGAGATCTTGGAACATAAATTGTGTTTACTAATCTTTGAAGGAACGATGGTTTTGGAGTCGCAGTGGAATGTTCCATAGAGATAAATTCATAAAGGGCTTCATCTAGCATATCAGAATCATCACTACTAAATGACTCATCATATGCATGAAAGTTTTGTAAAAAGAGATCAAACATTGTGACATATTCTACTTTATCCAAGGCTTGAAATTTACAATGTCCAATTGTAAAAAGTATGAATTTTGGAATCAAGGATGTGAAATGATGCAAGATTACTATGAAAAATCAAATTTCATGAATGTTTGATGCAACTAATGCATGAGAATTTTTAAAACCCTAATGCAAAATTTTACCAAAATGCAAGCTTTTTGAAGGCCTAAATATGCACCTTTTTCAAAATTATGCAAGATTTTCAAATGAATATTGATAAATATGTAATAAATCAATGCAAGATCTTATTTGAATAGTCAATAAGATGTAAATGCTTGAAGCTACTTGTTCACAAAAATGTTTAGTATGAAAAAGGATAATGACAATAACTAGAATATGAACTAGATCAAACTCTTTTCAATATAACATTCAAGGAAAAGGTTGAGCCAAATCACTACCAAATGAAGGAGAACTTAGCTATTGACCTTGAACTCCTATATATTATGGATAAGATTTAACTTAGTCTTTTTCTCAAAACCCTAGGATAACAATGCATTAAAACCCTATTTTTACAAAGATTTGCTTATAATGGAGAATATACGACAGAAACCCAGAAACTAATTGCACAGGTACAATCAGGGGAATGATAAAACCTATCTCCAAAAAGAAGAGGTATCAGAGGACCTCGGTGGTACCAACCATGTCTTGACTGAAGGAATTAGCCGAAGGTGCAAATTGGAAACTTGCTTTGAATGTTGTCTTAATGCCAGATCCAAACCCAGAAAAGGCAGAAGGACAAAGGCGGTTCCAAACACTTCCTTGATGAGGGAATATCCTAAAACTATCTTCAAATCCTGAAACCTTGATCTATATTTAGTCTTCCTATAGCTCTGTATTTTCTAAATCTCACTCCTGTAACCTGCACATAAGAAGATAAAAGAGGGTTTGGGGGTTATAGTGTTTAGGGGCTTGCCTCGGTCAAATCCTAGAATAGCATTCAAGCTTCCCAACACCATTTGATTAATAGAGAGTGCTTACCCTCATGGAGCATAGGATGAAAACAATGATAATGTGATGATTGAAATGATGAGAAACAAACAATGATATCACCTATGTGATGCACCCTTAGAGTGATGAAGATCCTTCAACTCCTAAGGAAGGATAGATGATAGCTTCATATCTGCAACAACACACAAATATGCTCTATAATCACAATGACTGCTCTTGATGCTCTTTACTTCAAATTTTCAAGTTAGCTATCTCCATCTAGGTTAATAATGAACTCAAAAGCACACTTATATATGCTCTCCCCCTTACAATTGACAATTCAAACCAAAAGAGGCAACAAGGAGAAACCTCTATAGAGGTGTAAGGCCGACATACATTTGAATTTGATCCAACCTAAAGGGAGGGACCTGGGCAGTACCACCTTGGTCCTTTAGCCTTGTTTATGTCTAGGATAAGCAAAATCAAGTGGTCCACATTCAAATTCCATCTTGATGTCGGGCAATTCTGCATCAGGAGAAACGTTTTGAATATATAATGCAATTAAGGGACCTAGGAGCCAAACAAGGAGGTAAAAAGACATGTGGGCACTTTTTACTCCCTAACAAGTCCAAGGGTCTTATTTGGAAACTTTTCATTCTAAGTCTTATGGGTCTTACCATGGGTTATCCTCTAATTTACTCCTTGATTGGCTACCAAATCTACTAATAAGTTCCCCTTTCTTTTATTCTAATATGATCAAAAGAGATATCTTAAAAAAATTTCACTAGTTCCTTAGCCTCTAAAAGAAGAATATCCAACATACATGAGATGTAACTTTGCTTCTTCATATAATTAATAATGATCTCATAATCTCCCTCCACTCTAAGATGCTTCCAATTCTATTTCATAGTTGTCCTGAGGCCCCACAGCATGGCCCTTTCCTAAACCACATTGTACATGAAAGGAAAAAAGAATATAACTTTGCTCATGCTCTTTCTAGGAAGCCTACTCTATTTCTACTTCTACTAGTTCTACTGATTAGAAGATCTCTATTATGGCAGAATAAGTTAAAAATGCATTTTCTACTGATCTCTTAGATGGGGATGTGAGACAAGATTGATTTGTAGTAGCATATGGTCTCATTCTCTATAAAAATAGAATCTTCCTAGTTCTTGAATCCTGAATGAAGGAGAAGATTTTAAGGGGTTTTCATGATGCATCGTTAGAAAAACACATAAGATTATACAAGATCTATAGGAAAATTAGGGAAAGGTTTTCATGGAAGGGCCTAAAGAAGGATGTTCTCAATCACTTTATGGAGGGGCTAACTATGTATGCACAATTCTTTTTCATTCCTTCATATTTCAAAGCACATTGGGTGGTAGATTTCTTATTCAGAGATGTTTAGCCCAATGGATTACATAAAAATATCATTAGTGATAAAGATAGTAGATTTTTTAGATCCTTTTTGTAAGAATTATTTTATTTGGCTGGGATAAAACTCACTCTTTCCACAAGCTATCATCGACAAATAGATGGACAAGTAGAAATAGTGAATAATTAGGTTGAAGGCTACCTGAGAAACTATGATACAACACTACCCACCACATGTCCATCAGTATATCTCCATCCATTGTATTTTATGGTTATGATGGATTAACCTTCACTAATTCAATATTCATAGATATCCCGGTGTCAATAGATAGTGACTTAGTGAAGTATAATTATGACATATTGAGATCACTCAAAGAACACCTCCAACAAGTTCAGAATCAACAAAAAAATATATGCAAATAAAAACTGCATAGATAGGTTATTTAAAGTGGGAGATATGACCTTCCTCTAAGATTGCAAACCTTATATGCAAACCCCCATCAAAATTAGTGGAATTGAAAATCTCAAACAATGCTTCGATTTCCCTTACAAGATCTTGAGAAGAGCTGGTGAAGTTGCATCTGAGTTGAATTACTAGAATATAGTAGGATTCATAATTTTGTCCATGTGTCTCACCTCACGAGATCCCTTGGACAACATATCACACTACTGGTGGATTTTCCACCATTGGATGATGACCCTACCATCATAGAAACCACAAGAACATCATCCAATATTGAAAAGAGAGTAAACAATAAGGTGGTAGGGAAAATCACACAGGCCCTATTGAATCCCCATGATCACATTTGCACTTATTACATTTATCGAACTTAGCAAGGGAGAGGGATTTCAACTAAATCTTCCACATCAAACATCCTCATAATAAATAGAATCATCAACCCGAGCATAAAGAGAAAGTTTGACCTTAAGTACCTTTGCTATCATTCAAGCCTCTGTGCATGCAACTTGTTGTTCCTTCAGTATGTGAAAATACTCAAGGTAGCAATTGAAGAAAGACAAGTCATGCAAATTTTGGAAATATTGATAGAAATATGAAGAAATATTTCCCCACACATTTACTAATCTAGGATGATGAAAATTCAATTAAAAGAAGGTACAAAACCAAAGAGGAAAAGATCATATGTATTAAACCCTAACATGAAGATAAGAGTCAAAGCAAAGTTGGATGATATGTTGCAACTGATATAATCAAGTACATAGAAGATGCTAAATGGATTGGCCCTATGGTTGTGCAACATAAGAAAAAAGTGAGATGAGGATTTGCATTGACTTTAGGGAACTAAATAAGGCTTGTATCCATGATTCCATAGATTTCTTAGTCTTATGGATGTCATTAAAAGCTTTCATTTTATTTCATTTCAATTGAAGGGCTCCTTCACCTTTCCATACACATGTCCCCATGTTCTCTCCATTAGTTTCTCTATAACCATTGCTTTATTTTCTCTTATATTGTCCTTAGTGATATTTGGGCATTATACTCATGGGATCAACCCTGCAATTATAGACTTGGCCCTTTCATATTCAAATTTTGGCCAACTTCTACCTATTCAATTACACAATATTCAATTTGCTAATGTATGAATCCCAACATTTCAAAAAAAAACAAAATATGAATCACCTAAGAAGGTTCAAAATTTAAAATGCACATTGGGTTATGACTTGCACGTGTGACACCATTCAAAAATTGATTTATATTCACTCCTTTGAGGCACCAAGTCTAGGGCCTAAGTGTGAGAATATTCACTATTTTTGTATCCTCATGCTTGGAGACATGTCAATAAATAAAAGTTGATTACATATAAATTCCCATTGTTTATAGCATAGACTGGAATTAGTTTTCAATTTAAAATATCATTAACACTTGTAAGGAGTGGGTTCATGTGCAAGTTGAAACACACACTGTGTATTTCAACCTGCAATTTTCTTCATCAACATTCTACTATGTAAAGTATTTGTTCTTTTAATGTACAAATCCTAACATTTAAGAGAGAAAAATATGAATAACAACAATGATAAGGGTGAAAGCAAGAAGATGAGTATAGATTTCGTGGAAGTGTTCCGCATATGGAAAATTTCGGTTGGAACGAGAGCTCAAGCCTAAACGGGTGCCCATTTAGAAACGGGCACCCGTTATGAAATGGATGCTAGTAAATGGAATGGGTACGTACCCATTTGAAAACAGGTACTCATTTTTGAAAAGTATATATATTTTTTTAAAAATAGGCATGTGGCTTCATTTTAACAGCCATAGGCCGTGAAACAGTAGGAGAGGAGATACCAAGAATGGGTACCCACATCACCTGGCCCCACCGCCTACCTCCAAAACCTCCTCACCTCCTCCAGATCGGCTATCAGCTGTCCCAAGTTGGTTGCCCATAATATTCTATTATTTTTCATTGTTTTTTGTTTTGTTTTTGTTGCTTTTTATTATTTTTCACAATCTCAAATTATAAATGTTAAACCCTAAACTAAAAACACTAAACCCTAATTCATAAACCATAAACCCTAATTCATAAACAGTAAACCCTATTTCATAAACTACCTAGGTCTTATAGAACTTCTAGGGTTTCTTTTATATAAGCTTAACAATAAATCTTTAGCAATGATATTTCAAAATCATTTGAAATTTCTATATAGACCTCAAGAACTACTTATACACTATAGCCATGTTCTTCGTCTTCATGGATTTCAATGTTCATGATGAGTCACATAGTCCTAAAACCATTTGTAAAACTCTTTTCATGAGGGCTCAGAACATACAAACACCTTCTATATATTAAATTTGATGGACACTTGTATAAGAATATAAAATTTAGACAATTGTCATAGGTTAGTCCTATGGGTTAAAGAGTCAGGGAGCTATGAGAATGCCCACATTCATATGACATAAGGTATAATAGAAACTTATCAAGTTTTAAGGATTGTCATACCTACCACTAAGAATGTCAAAGTTACCCTAGGAAAACAACTAAATCATATCACTTCATAACATTTTATCAAGTTTAAGGATTGTCATAAAAACCACTAAGAATGTCAAATTTACCCTAGGAAAACAACTAACTCATGTCACTTGATAACCTAGAGGGTTGTTATCTAAGGTCAATTAGGATCACTTAACAAATGTCAAGACCCAAATCATCTAATAGGATTGCCATTAGGATGGGGAACAAAGAAGATAGTCATAAAATGATAAGGTAGTTACCAAGGTCCTAACAAAGTTCATTGCACCATAATCTAAATCTTAACACTGCCTCAACATTTATATGACCTAGAAGGACTGTCACATCTAGCAAATCTAATCTCTTGTCCTTGCTATGGAATATTATGCATGATCATCCAAAGTGGTTGTCACTAGAAGAACAGGACCATAGGACTACCACAATAAGGATATAGTTGTGTTGCTCACAACAAGAGAGGACAATCATCCAGAACTAAGAAGAGAAGAAAATTAACAATTAAGAGACTATCATTAACGGTTGTCATGAGCATGTTAATGGACAATTAGTTTTCATATTAGTCATAACACTATCCTATTATTTACACAAAAGAAGATATAGCAATGAGAGGATAGTCATTGGAAAACCTATCTCAGTCCTAGAGTCAAGCACAGTCCCATCACACCACTAGATCTACCCCTTCCAAGGGACAAGCATTTCAACCATACAATCAAAATAAAATGATATGTATCCTACAAACACAATCATTTGGTCATGTTGTAATCCTCTCTCCAAACTATGCAGGATCAGAATGGTGTTTGGATGAGCTCCACTTGGTGTCTGGTAGGTGAAATCAGCAGGTGAGACTACTCCTTAGACAGTGCAAGACGACTGAACGGATCTCACCCATTCATTTTATTCCTTGTTTTTCTCACTCTTTCACCATTTCTTCACATGCGTTGTTCTCCTTCCAGCTATTCTTTTGGTGGGTACTCTCCTGAGGTGCCAAAATGGCTAGAAATGTTGTCTTGTGCCATAAAAAAATCACGCTAGAAAATTTTCTAAACTCGTCGGTTGTTCTCACGCCGGGGAAAATACCGTGTCAGAAAAATAAATATAGGGAATGTAATTTTTTGGTATGTGTTTTGGAACACAAAAGAGAGTGATATATTTTGCAAAGCCCCATTAAGAATGTTTTGGGAATTTTGTACTGTAGTATTGTATTGGTACATTCTCCTTATTAAAAACTCCCTTAATATTATCACCTAAAATTTTGAATTTGGATTAGTTACTTTCCACCTACATTAAATGTTATCAATAACTATGTAATAGAACTAATAGCATTTAAAATCATTTTAGACGTGCAAATGATGATTAATTATCACCTTTGCAATTAGAAGTGTTTATGTTGACACTAGAGTTTGCAACACTCATAGCCTTATAGCAACTAAAAAGGTTTCACAAAACAAAGAGAACTAGAGACAACTAAAATCATTATCATAAATAAAACATAAATTAAAATAAAATAAAAACATTAATATATCATCACCATGAATGGTCATGTCCTTTGTGAGAACTCCAATTCCTTTTGAGAGATGAGTATCACAATTCATTGAAGTCTTGATTGTATTTCCATGAATTTGGGTTTCTACTAATAATTTATGATTCGAAGTCTAAAAATATGAGAAATAATGAATTGTACCATTGGCTTTCATTTTATTCACCAAATGAAAATCTTACAAATTACAAACAAGAAAAGGTTCAATAAAAGATACACTTGCAAATTATAGGGTATTTTCTATGCTACAGCACGCACAAAACCAAAAGGTCAACATGTATACCTCGTGTCACCAAGTTGATCTAATAAAGTAGTGATAGATACTAACTCTTCAAAATCCAATCCAAAAGCATAAAGAAATCTTGCTTCACCAAAACTAAAGAAATATGTCAGCCTTGGCAATTCAGATAAAGACAAGAGGAATGAAAGAGCCTCTAAAGTGAAGTGAAATGAAGCAACCATTGCCTTGAAGTTGTCATAGAACTTAGTTTTTACATTTTATTGCTTCACAATTTCCCGAGGAGACTTTTTCTCTCCTTTCTATCATTTTAGACCTATATTTACATGGGTCTAAGATAGTGTCTAGATTATCAATCCAAATGCACAAACCACAATGTTGAATATTTTCAGATAAGACACTCTAGTTCTTGCAAATAGATAAAATGCTTATCACCATACATTCTTGTGTTCTAACCTAACCTATTATACCTACAAAAATCTCTCTATCAAAAAACACACAAAAAAAAATGTTATGCTAGTCAACAAAGGCAACTCAAGTGAGATGAATCATGAGCAATATCAAAGGGAAACAATTGTAAGCAATTGTAAAGGTGACTGGTTCCTAAATATTGAGTACAATTTACACTTGGATTGAATCCAAAGGGGATTATCTAAAATCAACTATTAGACATAATTTTCATTAGTTGGAAAATCATCAAAACATGTATTACATAGATAATGTAACAATGATTAAAAAAAATCCAATCAATCCATGCGAGCTTCAACAAATTGGCTCAAAACTTTTACTGAAATTTTAAATTTAAAGGAAGTTTATACATAATGTTTACTGATTGGACTATTGATTTGGGACAGAGATTACCAAAACAATCCCTATTTAGGGATGAAGAGACCCTAAACTTTCCCGTGGCCAGAACCCATATTGAAGTTGTAGGTTAAGATTCTTTAAGAACTGAATTGAGCATAGAGTGGTATGCCATCTACTTAATATTTTGAAAATGTAGGCTTAGGGCTCAAATGCTAACCCGTGCTTATAATGACACCCAAATCCAAAGGTTGGGGTTAAATTCTCCAGCAAGGGATCCAACCAACTTAGGGCTCAAACACAAACCCACTAACTGTGTCAACCATCGTCTCGGAAAACAAACAAAAGAAAACACAAACACAGCTGCAAAGCAAACAGTAGACAGAACTACAATGTTCTATATGATATCAATATTTGCCAGGATAAATTTTTGAACCTTGGTAGGAATGTGCTAGATGATTAAAACTTTAACAGTTACAATTACGTAATTGGCTATTTATAAAATATGGGTGATAATAACACCCATCTGACATTGTCATATACAGAAGATGGCTCTAAGAAGTCCACCAAAATTCCTGCAGTCCTAGACTACATACAAAACAAGCACCGTGTTAATACATGTTGCATGCATTGCAGTCAAAATTGAATACCTTCATCTTTCATGATCCAAATATTACCTGTGATAGAGAGACCAACAACATAACCAAATCATACAACACAGGGACCTCCAGAGGTTCATCCAAGTTGGCTATCAATATTAACTACTGAAAATCTGATTCAGTCACGGTAAAATATACTTGATAGGAACATTGTTGTAATGTGGGTGTGCGATGCATATACAAAAACGAGGAAAGGCAAAGAACCCACGTCTCCAACCTCCCTTCCATGGAGGGTCAGAAAATTTAGTGCAAGTGACCACATTTTTAGCTAGTCTTAAAATATAGAAATTTAAGCAAATTTTCTGACAAAACAAAACCTGATTTAACAAGATTGAAATGTCGGACGCATGAGTTTGAGATTGAGACATATTCCATCGCATGAGCGTGAAGGTCATTTGTTGAAGGCATTGCTCTCATTAAAGGGCAACGAAGGAATAGGAGCAGCGTGGGGCCGTGGATATGTCGTGTTTCAAAACCGTAACGCCATCGATCTGCAGCCTCCATTTCTGCTACGACATTCGCGGCCATTCTGTTTGTTGCAGATGATGGCGAAACACTTTCAAAACACTGACATATCCACCGCACTCCGCTGCTTGTAAAAATGTTTGTCCCTGCAATAGGTATAACATCAAGTTTGCAACGATAGCTTTTCCCTCTGCCATCAAAACCTAACCCTAATGCTACCGTCCCCTCCTTCCTCTTCTCCACTCGCTCATCACGCACAAAACCTAACCCTAACCTCCACATATATATATATACGTGGACACACTTAATACATTTGTATTTTTTTATTTGTTTTGGTTTTCTATGCGATATATGTATACATATAATATAATTAATATTGTATCATACATCTACATACATTTTTGTTGTGTATTTGTTTATTTTTCTGTTTGTTGTTTTCTTTTCTTTTTGTAGGGTGCACTCCTCTCACACACATATGTATATCTATATATATTTATGTATTGGTTCTTTATAGACTTAATACTTATATTAATAAATACTAGTATAGGTGTGTATTTTTAGTTTCTACCAAAGAAACTATAGGCGAGGCCTGTTCCTAACAAGGTATTAATAATTCTTGAGAACTAAATATATTTTTCTATTTAAAAAATATTTACCTATTGCTATTGTATAGATGCAAATATTTTAACAAAACATATTTGAAACAACGTTTAAATTATAAAGTTTTGTATGAATAATGGAAATAATTTCATGCATTGCTTTCATTTTCTCAAAAATTGTGCAAATATAACATATGCGTTAAACTCCTTAGGCAACCATTCTTCATATTTTTTTATGTTCTTGATACCCAAACATTGCAGAATCTAAGGCCATGACTATTTTCAAATGAATTTGTTTTGTTTATTGGCTGCTATTCCACTTGAAGTTGTGCAAATATTGTTGGCAAAAAAGTCAGCATCCCCCTTCGGGATTTGTGACATGGCTTAACCGCCTCCCGTTGGTCTTTATCTAGGATGGTAGCGGTTTCCTAAGAGGTGCACCTTTTGGGAGAAATGGCCAGCTTAACTCTCTACAAGTGGTATCAGAGCCGGGTCATGGGTTCGAATCCCCTCGGGTAACGCTGAGGGAGGGATTGTTGGCAAAATAGTCAGCATCCCCCTTCGAGATTCATGACATGGCTTAACTGCCTCCCGTTGGTCTTTATCTAGGATGGTAGCGGTTTTCGAGATTCATGACATGGCTTAACTGCCTCCCGTTGGTCTTTATCTAGGATGGTAGCGGTTTCCTGAGAGGTGCGCCTTTTGGGAGAAAAGCTAGAAGGGGCTCTAACTTGTTTTTAATGCAATAAAGTTAGGGTCTTTATCTGGGATGGTAGCGGTTTCCTGAGAGGTGCGCCTTTTGGGAGAAATCGCTAGCTCAACTCCCTACAAACGTGAATAGAAATGATGCAAGCTAGAAGGGGCTCTAACTTGTTTTTAATGCAATAAAGTTAGGTCTGAAATGAAAAAACCCATGGAGCTTGACCAAATAAGAGGAAAAAAGTATGCTCATATCTGTCATTACGTTATCTACCATCTTTTCAGATAATGCATTTAGGGCATATGTTTATCGGGCTTCATGCCTATAATACTTATTTTTTCTTCTATTTTACTTAATGGAATTCTAATTCTAGCTATTCTTCCATGCATAGAAGGATTTTCCTTTCATGTTTCCTTTAGATTCTAATGGGATGAGAATATTATTTTTTGGCCTATGCCTATGTTTCTACCAAACTTTGTATGTATCATATTGTTTTCTGGAAACACATTTCTTATTGGTGTTTATTCCATTTCTAAAGTTTTTTCTGGATGTTTTCTCTAGCTCTGAGATGAGCTAAAAGGAACTATTACCATTAACAAAACTGATAATATACACATCATTTTGTTTTATGGATATCTTTATATTTTTTTAATTTTCTCCGACACTCAATAGTAATTCAAGTTGGCTTTTTGCTATTCTTGTTGAATGCAAAAATCTAGTAAGCCGAGCTAGCAACTCTATTTGCAGAAATGGTCTATATTTTGAAGCTATTTTATCATTCTACTATTTCTTTTAGAGGCATTTTTAAAAAGATCGTGAAATTTCTATTAGTTAAATCTAAGCCAACTATTTTTTGACGTTTATTTAAAAATTTACCCTAACGTAACTATTGTTAATATGTCCATAAAATGTACAACCTTTTAAAATTTATTTAAAATCAGGTTTTTCTTTTACCCTAACCTATAATGCACAATCTAAATAGCTAATATTTTCACATTTACTTTAAACTTAAGTTTTACCCTAACCTGTAATGCACAAACTGAATAGCTAATTTATTCAAATTTATTTTCGAGTTACAGCTTTAAACCTAGTAACATAAATATGGTTGAATTATGAATAAAATGCAAAATCGAAACCACTATCTATTTCACATTTACTTTAAAATTTTACCCTAAGGCCCATATTTCTAAATTGCCAATAAAATGAACAAATTGTAGAGATGATATTTTAACATTTACCTTTAAATTTTTGTTCTAAATTTTTATCTTCCAAGTAAATATTATTAAATTATCCATAAAATGCAAAATCTAAACCACTATGTATTTCTCATTTACTTTAAAATTTTACCTTACTATAAATATTCCCAGATTTTCATCAATAAAATTTTACCCAAATATAAATATTTCAAAAATTTCAATAAAATACACAAACTAAATAGATAATCTTTTCACATTTACTTTTAATTATAATTTTAATCCCAAAAAATAAATTTAATTAAATTATTAACAAAATGCAGAACCTAAACCACTGTTTTTTTAATTATCTATAAAATGTACAACTTGAACATATGATCTTTAAGCTTTACTTTAAAATTACAGTTTTAACCCTAACATAAAAACACATTAAACTTTTTTCATATTTTCTTTTTCATCTTACCCTAACACAAATATTGTTAAATTAACCATAAAATGCACAATCTAAACATATTTATTTAAAAATTTCCAAAACTACAATTTGAGTCATTTTGTGAAAATTATGGTATTAAGGTGCAAAGAACAGTTCCTTATACTCTTCAACAAAATGGGGGGGATGAACAAATGAATAGAACTATTTTAGAAATGGGGTTTGGTTGTTTCTTGTGCTGCATATATTGTGAATAGAATTCCCCCTAAAGCCCTCCCAAATATCACCCCTGAAGAAGCTTGGAGTGGTAGAAAGCCCCACATTAGGTATTTTAAAGTATTTGGATGCATTGCTTGGGCACACGTTCCTGATGAAAAGAGGAAAAAGTTAGAACCAAAGAGTCATAAGTGTTTGTTTGTGGGTTATAGTGAAGAATCAAAGGCTTATAGGTTATATGATTTGACAACAAGAAAGGTCTTTGTTAGTAGAGATGTAAAGTTTGATGAGCTTTCGCAACTTATTCCCACTTCCTCTCACTCTACAATAGCAAATGTTTCTAATTTTTTAGATATTTTAGAAAGAAATGAAGCCAATATTGATGAGGATGAAGTGAGCACTACTGATGATGATAATACTATTGAAAATGAAACTACTAATGCTTGTAATCAGCAATTTTTTGCAGGTAGTGATGATGAAGAAGGTGACATTTCAGCTAGACAAAAGACAAGGAGTGTTGAAGAAATATATAGACAAGGCTCAAAGATCCAAGGAGGGAATGGTAGTGCTCTCATGGCCAAAGTATTACAAGTAAATGACCCAATCTCATATGAGCAAGCTAGATGAAAGAAAGAATGGGAGAAATCCATAAAAGAGGAATATGATTCATTGATAGAGAATAACACTTGGGAACTTGTACCCCGTCCCCAAGGTAAGAATGTTATTGGTTGCAAATGGGTTTACAAAACAAAATTTAAATCAGATGGTGCTATAGAAAAATTCAAGGCTAGATTGGTTGCTAAGGGGATCAATCAAAAAGAGGGTGTTGATTATGAAGAAACATTTTCTCCTGTCATTAAAGTGAATATAGTTAGAATTATTCTTTCTTTGGCTACAATTCTTGGGTGACATATTCATCAAATGGATGTCAAAAAAACTTTCTTAAATGGAGATTTATATGAAGAAATATATATGGATCAACCACCAGGTTTTGTAGATCAGCAACATCCTAATCTTGTTTGCAGATTATAGAAGTCACTTAATAGTCTTAAACAAGCGCCACGAGCATGGAATGAGAAGATTGATAGGTATTTTCAGCTTCATGTATTTAAGAGATGTAAGTCAGATCCAAATCTTTATGTGAAAAAAGTTCAAGATGATATTCTTCTTGTTGCAATTTATGTAGATGATTTACTCATTGCTGGACTGAATATTGCATTAATCAATGATTTAAAAACAGATCTTAAGAGGACATTTCATATGAGTGATTTGGGTGAACTAAACTATTTTCTTGGATTACAAGTTTGTAGATTACATGATGGATTGTTCATCTCACAATCAAAATATGCTCTGGACCTTTTAGAAATGTTTAACATGCTTGAATGCAAGCCAACATCTACCTCATTTCAATTCGGAGTCAAGCTTACTAAAGAATGTACTTCCAAGAGTGTAGATGCCACTTTATATAGACAGCTTGTTGGTAGCTTGGTTTATGTAACTCATACTAGACCAGATATTTATTTTACAGTCAATCTAGTATCTAGATTTATGCAGGCACCTAAACAAAGTCATTGGTTGGCTGCTAAGAGAATTTTACGATACATCCATGGAACCATACACTTTGGAATCTACTATGGCTATAAGTTTTCAATTTCTTTGGTTGGATTTACCAACTCAAATTGGGGTGGTGATATAGATGATCAAAAATCTACTGGTGGTTATGTTTTCAATCTTGGATCAGGCCCTATTACATGGAACAGCAAAAAAACAAACAACTACATCATTACCTTCATGTGTAGCAGAATATAGAGAAGCAAAAGAAGCGGGCAAGGAAGTAGTTTGGATTCGGAATCTTCTATTTGAGATTGGTTTTCTATAAAGTTCAGCCGGCACTGTGTATTGTGACAATCAAAGTACCATACAAGTTGCCAACAATCCAGTTTTTCATGCTAAAACAAAGCATATTGAGATTGATGTTCACTACATTCAGGATCTTGTTTAAGCATCTATTGTCAATCTTCAATTTTGTCCAAGTGAAGAACAAGTAGCTGATATATTCACTAAGAGTATGATTGAAGCCAAATTCTTAAAATTAAGAGGAATGTTTGGTATGTTAGAGGTGAACATTAAGGGGGGATAGTAGTATAATGTTCCCCTCCTTTGTATTTGCACTCTCCTTTGTATTCTCTTTGTATTATTCTAGCCAATCTTAAGGGGGGATGTTAGGGATAGTTAAGATTGTCTAGAAAAGGACAAAATATTTCTAGAAGTCTTCCAAAAAATATTCCAGGTTATCTAGAAAGGAAGAAGCTTCCATCTTTTTTAGAAAAGAACTTTCCAAGGAGAAGCTTCCAACTGTTCTAGAAAGGAACATTGTAGGATTTTAGAGTTATCTAGAAAGCCAGAAGCTTCCAGGTTCCAAAGCTTCTGTAGCTATATATATATGTGATTAGAGACAGTTACTGGATATAGCATTTTAGATGTAATGCAAGCTAGATAAATATATTTCTAAGTTATCTAACTCTGTTTTGCCCTGTTTTCTCTTAGTCTATTATTGTTGTTCTATTTTTTATTGTCTTGGGGCTATTTTTTACATGGAAATCCAGAATTTATTTATTGCTAGAAGAGAATGGTATCAAGGAATATGTGACCACTATTGTACCTATACCTACAGATGCAACATAGCACTTAGCATATAAGAAGGAAGTGAAGGAATTATATAAAAGAGGGGGTCGACCGACCTCGTTTATCTAAATTATTCAGTTAACCCAGTGCCAATTATAGATCGAGACTCAGTATATCGAGATCTAACTATTAGCTAGAGATCAAGTTGACCTAGTCAACCAGTTGACCGAGTTTATTTTATGTGAGCAGTTGATCTAGGATGAGTAGTTCCACCATCATGGGCAAGGGGAGCATCAGTAGCATCATATCTAGTCAGAGATGGAGATTCAGCAATATATAGAAAGGGCTTCTTCTATATTTTATTCTGATTCAGTTGATCCAATTCAGAAGTTGATGGAGCTGTTGATGGTTGAACAGTCAAAGATATGCCAAGGGAACACACCTGCTTATGCAACGGAGACAATCCACCCACTCTGGGAACCCTTGGAAGAGAGGTCTGGGGAACCATGTGGGCGGGCTAGCAGGGATGGGATGCTGCATTGATGGAGGGATTCATGCTGGGGGAGCGCACTAGCGATGTGATGGCAGGTGAAACACATTGGGATGATCCAAGCTAGGCAAAGGCAAGCTCTTAAACACCACAACCCCCAACCGCACTCCTTGTGATTGTAAGTTACAAGTATTGGATTTCGTAGACTAGAGTTACAGAGGAAGGTTGTAGAAGATAAGGATTTTAGATCTCTGAAGAAAAGCATTACCTGGACAAGTGTTCTAGTGCTAGTGTCCTCTAAGGTTACAGACATAGAAATCATTGTGACAATGACAATTAGCATCTGAAGAAGTCCTAACATCCTGAAAATACCCTACCTTGGACAAGGGCACTAGTGCCAGTGTCCTCTGCATCTTCTGTGATAGAAACGGACAGACAATGATCATAAGTGTTGAGAGAAGTCCTGAATTCCCTGAAGAAAACACCACATTAGACTAGGGCGTGAGTGTCAGTGTCCCTAAATCTTTCGTATCATTAACTTCAAAAAATGGTGAGTAACTAATCCTTGTCTACTGTCTTGGTCTGCGATCATTTGTCCTAATTTATCCATTTACTTCTAATTTTGCATAATTAGGGTTTTGAGCATATTTGGGCATTGAAGTAATACATTAATTGATATTTTTTGAGTTTCCATGATGTTACGAGTGACACCCAACTTGTAGGTGAATCCTCTTGCAAAAGGTGTGATTCAACTCGGTTGAAATTTCCTTGAATGTTTGTAGTAAAAGGAGGATTTAACCCACACATGCATTGAAGTTGAAAACCCCTCCTTTTTACTCCTAAACAAACCCTTTGCTAGATTCTGTGGAAATTTTTCTTGGATCCAGCAACTTACTATGAAACCCTTCCTTTTAGATCTCAGCTCTATCCTAATTATGGGCATCTGCAAAGGAAATGCCCTCGCTTCACTAAGGCATCAGCTCCAACTAATTCTTCTTCCAACTCTAGTCCTAAGAATGATAAAGGGAAGGCTCCTTTTGTTGTTGGGGTTGCAGACAAGGAGGGATTTACTCTAGTTAAGCCATGTAATAGGGGAAGAGGTCTTAAGAGAACCCTCAAGGATAGAGAAATTAATGGGGTCTTTAATCAGTTTGATGCTTTGGAGGACTTAGTTCATGAGGAGGGAATTCTAGTGGAGATACCTTTTGGGGTTGGGTCTTTGGGGGTAGCCTTGTCGGAGGAAAAAGAAAATGATACTGTAAATTTTCCTCTGGTGGGTGTGCAGGATGGTCAATTGGCTATGGAGTTATCCTCCTGGTTACCGATTGTTTTAGAATCAAATGAGGCTTTAGTTATGAAAGATGTGGGTGCTCTAGCTGATCCAACTCCTTCACAGGTGAAGGAGGCTTTGGATGTAGGTGTTACATTGTAAAATGTCCCCCTAGCACTTTTACCTCCTAGGTTTAGTTCCCAGGTCCTTTAGATTTAATCATGCATGCTCATTTTAACTCCCGATGCAAAATCCCTAGAAACCCATGTCAAATGGGGCTAAGGGGACATTGTTGAACTTGATTTTGCTTGAAAATGGGGCCTAGGGCTTGGGCACTCATGGCCTAGCCCTACCTTATTTGGTTGGGACCTAAATTTTAAATGTCGGTTATGTGATCGTTAAAAGGTTTCGTTGCCGACATCGTAAGTTTGAATTATGAAATCTGTAGCGAGAATGCATATATAAGCATGTTTAGGGTTTCATTTGCAAACTAGAAGCTGATTATGAACTTTTGGTGAACTTATGATTTTAGAGAATTCAAATCATTCATTGTTGCAGAGCATACTTGTCTTGTTATTGTGTTTGTTATGCAGATTTGGCTTCATCTTCGCATGTGTTGAAGGATTTTCATCTACATGCGAGCTACACCTCCGAGGTTATATCTATTTGTGTTAAATTAATCATTTATCAATTTGTTTTTCGTCTATCTCGTAGGGATACACAATCTTTATGCCATTCTGGGGCTTGACTGAGGCAAGCTCCTAAACACCACAACCCCCAACCCCATTCCTTATGATTGTAGCTAACAAGTGTCATATTTTTTGGAGTGGAGTTGCAAGAGGCTGTGATAGAGTGTGGAGATTCTGTATCAGAAGGAAAAAGCAATGCTTGGGCTTAGGCACCTGCCCTGAAGCCCTCCAGATTTGCAGACCTAAAAACCTCTGCGACAGTGGTGAAGAGTAGCGAACATTTTCTAGAAATCCTTGATGAAGTCGCCATCTTGGGCTTGGGCACCTACTCTTTAGACCACGACTTTTCTAAATCTTGAATATCAAAACCTAATATGTATCTACTCTAAATATTACATCTCTATGTGCGATCATTTGTTGGGATTCATCCGTTTATTTATGATTTTACATAATTAGGGTTTTAAGCATAATCGAGCATTAAATTAATACATTAATCAACAATTTCTTAATTTCCCTATCATTACAAGTGACAACCAACCTGTAGGTGAATCCTCTTGCAAAATTTGTGATTCAACTTAGTTAAATGTCCTTGAATGTTAGTGGTGAAAGGAGGATATAATCAAACAATCAATCAATCCCATCTTCCCTCTTTTCTTACTAAACATTTTGGTGAACTTGTGTTTTCTAAGCATTGCATCTTGTTGACTATTATACATTAGACTTGCATTCATACATATTGTTTTACATCATTTTACATCTATAGATCTTGAAAATTTTTGAAAAAAATTTCATTCTAAGGCTCGCATTAGGTCATAATTTGCATTAATTTCATTACATTTCATCAAATCTCTAATTTTTACATCAAATATGATATAAATTACATAAATTCATAATATTACAATCTTTGCATTGCATTTTCATGTTAAAATTGCCAGGGTTTGATTGAAATTTTGTATTTTTCTCATAACCTAGTGATTTCAAAAACTAGGGTTTGTACCTAAAATCTTGTTTCAAATTTTACTACTCATATTAGGCACTCATTCAAATCTAATTTTGTTTGTAGTGTTGCATTCTTGTGTGTTTTTGCATTCATATCTCAAAAATTTGCACTTACATTTAGCTAATTTCAACAAAAACTAGCATTTTCACTCAATCATCCTTAAAATTACACTTGCATTGAGCATTGTAGGACTTTAAAATCATTTTCAGATCTGAGCTGAGTTTTTTTTCATAAGCCTCCTCTTAATAATAGTGTAGGAAATTGTTCTTCTACCTTATCTTCCTTATAGGATTTATGGGTCTAATAAATTCAATTTCCCATTTGTGAAAAGGTGTTTGTACTAATATAGGAAATGGTGGCATATCATCTAATGTGGTGGGACTTCCTATCCTCTAAGACACATCACCCATCCTCACATATTAACTTGTCATCCTTGAACAATGTGGGCCACCATAATCCTGCCAACATCACTTTATTGTTGTTCGCTCATTGGAGTTATGCCCTTCTAATATCCCCTCACGGGCATATCTTAAGATGTTTTCCCATTCATGTTGAAGCACTACTCTCCTTATAATATCACCTCTTCCTATAATATGTAATTCTCCTTCAATTAAGATGTATGATAGTGACCACTGCAATAGTTTATTCCTTTCATTTTTGAAGATGATCTCTAGGAATTGGCCTATGGATAGTAACTGTGCTACTTCAGTGAGCTCCTCTAGTACTACATTTACTCTAAATAAATTTAAGCTACTCAATTCATCATCAAACTCCTAAAAGAGTAACACCATCTACAAATTTTACCTGTATCACTAGCGTATTCATCAAGTATTTTAATTGCTTGTGGTTGGTAAAGAAATTTTTTAGTGCATAAACCTTTGTTAGAGCCTTTGTTGTTGCATAATTCATTAAGAAACACTAGAGTTGGAGCCTGTGTTATCTAATTTTTAAGTGTATCAAATTCCTCCTAGAGTTGTTCTATCCATTGAAATGTTTTATAGTTTTCTGACTATTCAAGAGGTGGTAGATTCAAAATTATTTCTACCTTCAATGGGTCTACCATCAAGCCTTGCCTACATATAATGTGACCATGAAATGTTCCAAATGGTATCACAAATAAACATTTCTTAAGATTGGATGAGATTTAAAATCTTTTGTATCTTTCTAGCATCGTGTGGAGTACTTGTACGTGATCTTTAATCAGTCTGTACTAAATACTACAAGTGCATTTTTCAAGCCAAATGGCATCACCTTGTACATAAAAGACCTCCATTTGGTTACAAATGTTGTTTTAGGTTGATCTTCTTCTTGAAGCCATTGGTGAACGATTAGAGCTCCCTACTAGCTATAAAACTAAGACTTCCTCTGTGAACAAACTACGGAAGGGATCATTGATGCAAGCCTTATTTAAATCCCTAAAGTCAATGCAATCCTCATCTCACTTTTTTCTTATATTGCACAACCATAGGGCCAATCCATTAGCATCTCCTATTGACTTGATTATATCAGTTGCCAACATATCATCCAAGTTTGCTTTGACTCTTGTCTTCATGTTAGGGTTTAATATATATGTTCTTTTCCTCTTTGGTTTTGTACCTTCTTTTAATTGAATTTTCATCATTCTAGATCCCTCCTTAATGCCTCTACGATTAGTAAATGCGTGGGGAAATATTTCTTCATATTTCTATCAATATTTCCAAAATTTGCATGACTTGTCTCTCTTCAATTGCTACCTTGAGTATTTTCACATACTGAAGGAAAAACAAGATTGCATTCACAGAGGCTTGAAGGATAGCAAAGGTACTTAAGGTTAAACTTTCTCTTGATGCCAAGGTTGATGATTCTATTTATTATGAGGATGTTTGATGCGGAAGATTTAGTTGAAATCTCTCCTCTTGCTAAGTTCGATAAATGTAATAAGTGCAAATGTGATCATGGGGATTCAATAGGCCCTGTGTAATTTTCCCTACCACCTTGTTGTTTTCAATATTGGATGATGCTCTTGTGATTTCTATGATGGTAGGGTCATCATCCAATGGTGGAAAATCCACCAGTAGTGTGATATGTTGTCCAAGGGATCTCTTGAGGTGAGACACATGGGCAAAATTATGAATCCTACTGTATTCCGGTAATTCCAGTTCTCAGATGCAACTTCACCAACTCTCCTCAAGATCTTGTAAGGGAAATCAAAGCGTTGTTTGAGATTTTAAATTCCACTAATTTTGATGGGGGTTTTCCTATAAGGTTTACAATCTTAGAGGAAGGTCATATCTCCCACTTTAAATGACCTCTGTATGCGGTTTTGATTTATATATATTTTTTGTTGATTCTGAGATTGTTGGAGGTGTTCTTTGAGTGATCTCAATATGTCATAATTATACTTCACTAAGTCACTATCTATTGACACCGGGATATCTATGAATATTGAATAAGTAAAGGTTAATGCATCATAACCATAAAATACAATGGATAGAGACATAGCGATGGACATGTGGTGGGTAGTGTTGTATCATAGTTTCTCAAGTAGCCTTCAACCTAATTATTCACTATTTCTACTTGTCCATCTATTTGTGGATGTTAGCTTGTGGAAAGAATGAGTTTTATCTAAGCCAAATAAAATAATTCTTACAAAAAGGATCTAAACAATCTACTATCTTTATCACTAATGATATTTTTATGTAATCCATTGGCCTAAACACTTCTCTGAATAAGAAATCTACCACCTAATGTGCTTTGAAATATGAAGGAATGAAAAAGAAGTGTGCATACATAGTTAGCCCCTCCATAAAGTGATTGAGAACATCCTTCTTTAGGCCCTTCCATGAAAACCTTTCCCTAATTTTCCTATAGGTCTTGTATAATCTTATGTGATTTTATAACGATGCATCATGAAAAACCCTTAAAATCTTCTCCTTCATTCAGGATTCAAGAACTAGGAAGATTCTATTTGTATAGAGAATGAGATCATATGCTACTACAAATAAATCTTGTCTCACATCCCCATCTAAGAGATCAGTAGAAAATGTATTTTTAACTTATTCTGCCATAATAGAGATCTTCCAATTAGTAGAACTAGTAGTAGAAATAGAGTAGGCTTCCTAGAAAGAGCATGAGCAAAGTTATGTTCTTTTTTTCCTTTCATGTACAATGTGGTTTAGGAAAGGGCCATGCTATGGGGTCTCAGGACAACTTTGAAATAGAATTGGAAGCATCTCATAGTGGAGGGAGATTATGAGATCATTATTAATTATACGAAGAAGCAAAGTTACATCTCATGTATGTTGTATACTCTTCTTTTAGGGGCTAAGGAACTAGTGAAAAGATTTTAAGATATCTCTTTTGATCATATTAGAAGAGAAGAAAGGGGAACTCAATAGTAGATTTGGTAGCCAATCAAGGAGTAAATTAGAGGATAACCCATGGTAAGACCCATAAGACCTAGAAGGAAAAGTTTCCAAATAAGACCCTTGGACTTTTTAAGGAGTAAAAAGTGTCCACATGTCTTTTTACCTCCTTGTTTGGCTCCTAGGTCCCTTAATTGCATTATATCTTCAAAACATTTCTACCGATGCAGAATTGCTTGACACCAAGATGGAATTTGAATGTGGGCCACTTGATTTAGCTTATCCTAGACATAAACAGGACTAAAGGACCTGGGTGGTACTGCCCAGGTCCCTCCCTTTAGGTTGGATCAAATTCAAATTTACTGGTGTGAGCCTTGGGCGTAATTTAATAAAAACCACCTGAAATAACATAAAATAAAATATTAAAATTAAATATATGTATATATATATATATTCTATACATTTAGTTCTCCTCAATTTTTTTCCAGCTTCTTATGTTAAATTGAAGACCAAATTCCTTATATTAAACTCAATAAACTAACATTGGGTGTGATTTTGTTGAAAAATTATTGCTCAAACCAAGAGTTGATGTTAAAGAGTTATGCCTAGTATGTAATATAAGGAACCCTAAAGTCAATAATATCATACAGACGAACACTCATTTTCTTTTTTTATTTATGCCTGCAAAAATATCATACATGACGTCCCTCCATTGATGCATTAAATACTGCTCTTCAATGCGCTGCTCTTTATTTTCTTGACTTTTGTATTCATTTTTTTATCCCTTTCTTTTGCACTCTTATTATTTTTTATTGCTTCTTGTAGAGTAACAATCTTCTTGATATTTTTGTCCAAGAAAGATAAGGGGCTGAGCACCACCAAGGGTTTTCAATGTTTAGTTAGACTTCCCTTTTGCTCAAAAGGAACAGGGAAGGTCTACATGCAAGATTCTATTAGGTATTTAGGGTTGAGTACTTACTTTTTTAAAACTCAACATTTTGGTTCACTAAGACTGGGATTAGTATAAAGCTAAGAGCTTGGCTTCAATTTAAACTTATTGGTAAATTTCAAGAGGAATGATTGGCGATAAAGATGATCATAAAGAATATTAAAGGGTCAACCTATATCTAAGCAACCTTAGACTCCTTAGATAAAAATCAAAAAGAGCATGTCACTCACTAATGCATGGTGGAACAAAATGAAGAATGCAAATTTTGTTTTTTCTTTATTCAAATTTTGTACTTTTTTTATAGATTTTTTGGATTTTGACATTTTATGATTTTATGAAGTTTCTCGATACTTAAGTCTTCACCTTCCATTGTGCATAAGAGGTAAGCATCATTTTTTACATCTTCCTTAACTGCGTGTGGACTTATATAATTTGGTCTAAACTTCACTTGGAAGTATTTGCAAGGACACACAAAGACTTGGTATAAAAATGTCTTTGAAATCAGTGAGAAGTTTTGTGCACTCATATATTTCATTGTTTGATAATTTGCCCCTAGCCTTGTCATTTTTTGTTCTTGTAAAGTTTCATCAGTTTTGAAATTTTGTGGGGCAATTTGAATTGATGATGACATTTAATCATCTTCTATTCACATTTTCCATATGTGGGGTTGGTCATATTGCCACACGATTCTCTTTACCTACATGTGGACTTTACTATTCCATGGATTTCATATTTCACCAACCATATGTATGCCTTGGCTATGGCGACCACCAAGGGTTGCACATCGGCACCCCACCTAGTAGTCACCAAGTTGAATTAAACAAAGTGAGGCAAAGTTGTGGAAGTTTGGATGCTTAATAATTGTAAACCAATGCATCAAGAGATTTGTCCATGTCACCAATATTATATTTTTTATCTTTATTTCCATTTCTTTAACACAAACTAACTTCGTGTTGTCATAAATATATACCTTTCAAACAAGAGCAAGCATGCCTTTATGATATAATTCCAATAATTTTTTATTCTAATGTGTAGGAACAAAAAAAAAACAAGAAAAAAACTCATTGGAGGCTCATTTGGTAGAAGCAAAGGAAATTGGGGATCACATTCCAAATAAAATTTAAGTTGTTACAAAACATGTTTTCAATTGGTTATAAACAAATATGTAAAACAAGCATTTCATATGCATTTCAAAACTATATTTCAAAATTTTAAATTAAATAGCACTTTGGGACATTTGTTTCTTACAATTATTAAAATAATATAACAAATAAAAGTAATACTATAAAAATAATATTCTATACACCAAAAAAAAATAAAAAATTAATGCACGTATTTTAAATATTACTTTATAAAATAAAAATAATGTATCTTCTATGCACAAATTGAATTATACTATGTAACATTGTAATTGCATATAATATTCTATTGGCCTAACCCTTGCACCTTCAATTGGTTGAGTCAAACAATTTTCTTATGACAATTATCCATTCAAAGGTGCCCTTAAAATAATATGACATATCTTAGTATAAGTAAAATTATATATAAACCAAATATAAAATTTGACAGTTTGTCCAAAATCTCTCCTTTCATGTGATACATCTTTTTAAAATGTTGATTGTAATTTACAGAAAAAATGCCTTAATAGAACCATACGACCATCAAATTTAAGCCTTGGGCCTAACAATTGCACCTCCTTTGGTTGCAAGTGCTAGTAATACTATTATTGATATATGGTTAGGACTAAGAAGTAGGATTTCATGTACTCTGTCATTTCTTTTTTAAGGGATTACTCCAACTGTGGTGAGTTTCTATTTTAATATTGGAAAAAATCTAATTTGAGAGTGCTTCTAGATTCAACTATGTATGTTTTTGTTTCAATGTTTTGAATCATACTCAATGATCCGTCATAAGGAAGAGGAGAGTTGAAGATTAGATTGTAGAATTGAGCTTTATAAAGCAGTTAGAGTAAGAAATGAATGAAAAATGAAGGGCATGAGGTGAGGAGAGAAAAATAAAAATAAAACAAAAAACAAGAGAGGAGAAAGATACGAGAAAATTAGTGATAAAAACAGGGCATTGGAGCAACCATACAAACACACAAACCAACAAAAGCTAAAATTTTACAATTACTAATACTAATACAAGTACAAATATATAAATACATACAGAAGCACATGTAAATGCATATAAGAAAATATTTAATTTAAACCCATAAATATATATATCCCCACACCCCAAGTATAATATACTATATTAAAAAGACAAATAAATGGAAAAAATACAAACAACTAAATAAAACAAACCTTTAGTAGGCATGAGTTTTCCACAATCCATGAATTAAGTATAGAGAGTGCTTCTGGATTAAACTGTGTATGCTTTTGCAAAACAAACCTTTGTAAAACAATTAAAGTCAAGACCTAAATATAAATAAAATAATAAGGGATGAGGAAAAAAGGCGCAAACACATTTATATACATGAACAACCAAATGTATAAAATTTGCAAACAAGTGAAAGAAGCAAACAAGAAAACAAAAAGATAAGACCCCTATCTACTGCATTAGGCAAAACCAAACCTATAAAAAGGAGAACGCCACGACTAAGAATGAAAATTTTAATCCGGCATAAACAAAAAATGCCCACACACATATTAACCTAGACATAACAACAAAAATAAATCAGATGATATATAATACAAATAGAAAAATAAACAAATACACAACAAAAATGTATGTAGATATATGATACAATATTAATTATATTATATGTATAAATATATTGTATAGAAAACCAAAACAAATAGAAATATACAAGTGTAGGTATATATGTATAAATTTATGTATGAAGTGTATACAAATACCTATACCTATATATAAATGTAAGTAACGGTGTGTGTATATATATGTGTGGAGGTTAGGGTTAGGTTTTGTGCGTGATGAGCGAGTGAAGAAGAGGAAGGAGGTGAGGGTGGCAAAGGGAAGGTTAGGGTTAGGTTTTGATGGCAGAGGGAAAAGCTATCGTTGCAAGCTTGACGTTATACCTATTGCAGGGCCAAACATTTTTACAAGCAGCGGAGTGCGGTGGATATGTCAGTGTTTCGAAAGTGTTACGCCATCATCTGCAACAAACAGAATGGCCGCGAATGTCGTAGCAGAAATGGAGGCTGCAGATCGATGGCGTTACGCTTTTGAAACAGGACATATCCACGGCCCCACGCTGCTCCTATTCCTTCGTTGCCCTTTAATGAGAGCAATGCCTTCAACAAATGACCTTCACGCTCATGCGGTGGAATATGTCTCAATCTCAAATTGATGCGTCCAACACTTCAATCTTGTTAAATCAGGTTTTGTTTTGTCAGAAAATTTGCTTAAATTTCTATATTTCAAGACTAGCTTAAATTTCTATATTGCACTAAATTTTCTGACCCTCCATGGAAGGTATGTTGGAGAGGTGGGTTCTTTGCCTTTTTTCGTTTTTGTATATGCATCACACACCCACATTACAACAATGTTCCTATCTAGTATGTTTTACTGTGACTGAATCAGATTTTCAGTTGTTAATATTGATAGCCAACTTGGATGAACCTCTGGAGATCCCTGTGTTGTATGATTGGGTTATGTTGTTGGTCTCTATCGCAGGTGATATTTGGATCATGAAAGGTGAAGGTATTCAATTTAGACTCCAATGCATGCAACATGTATTAACACAGTGCTTGTTTTGTATGTAGTCTAGGACTGCAGGAATTTTGGTGGACTTCTTAGAGCCATTTTCTGTATATGACAATGTCAGATGGCTGTTATTATCACCCACATTTTATAAATAGCCAATTACGTAATTGTAACTGTTAAAGTTTTAATCATCTAGCACATTCCTACAAAGGTTCAAAAATTTATCCTGGCAAATATTGGTATCATATCAAACATTGTAGTTCTGTCTACTGTTTGCTTTGCAGCTGTGTTTGTGTTTTCTTTTGTTTGTTTTCTGAGACAATGGTTGACACAGTTAGTGGGTTTGTGTTTGAGCCCTAAGTTGGTTGGATCCCTTGCTGGAGAATTTAGCCCCAACCTTTGGACTTGGGTGTCATTATAAGCACGCGTTAGCATTTGAGCCCTAAGCCTACATATTCAAAATATTAAGTAGATGGCATACCACTCTACGTTCAATTCAGTTCATAAAGAATCTCAACCTACAACTTCAATATGGGTTCTGGCCACGGGAAAGTTTAGGGGCACTTCATCCCTAAATAGGGATTGTTTTGGTAATCTTTGTCCCAAATCAATAGTCCAATCAGTAAACATTATGTATAAACTTCCTCTAGATTTAAAATTTTAGTAAAAGTTCTTAGCCAATTTGTTGCAAGTTTGCATGGATTCATTGGAATTTTTTAATCATTGTTATCTTATCTATGTAATATATGTTTTGATGATTTTCCAACTAATGAAAATTATGTCTAATATGGGATTTTATATAATCCTCTTTGGATTTAATCCAATTGTAAATTGTACTCAATATTTAGGAACCAGTTACCTTTACAATTGCTTATAATTGTTTCCTTTTGACATTGCTGGTGATTCATCTCACTTGAGTTGCCTTTGTTGACTAGCATAACATTTTTTTGTGTGTGTATTTTGATATAGAAATTTTTGTGGGTATGATAGGTTAGGTTGGAACAAAAGAATGTATGGTGCTAAGCATTTTATCTATTTGCAAGAACTAAAGTGTCTTATCTGAAAATATTCAACATTGTGGTTTGTGCATTTGGATGGATAATCTAGATACTATCTTAGACCTATGTAAATATAGGTCTAAAATGGTAGAAAGGAGAGAAAAAGTCTCCTCGTGAGATTTTGAAGCAATAAAATGTAAAAACTAAGTTCTATGACAACATCAAGACAATGGTTGCTTCATTTCACTTCACTTCACAGGCTCTTTCATTCCTCGTCTATCCAAATTGCCAAGGCTGACATATTTCTTTAGTTTTCGTGAAGTAAGATTTCTTTATGCTTTTGGATTGGATTTTGAAGAGTTAGTATCTATCACTACTTTATTAGATCAACTTGGTGACACGAGGTACACATGTTGACCTTTTGATCTTGTGCATGTTGTAGCATAGAAAATACCCTATAATTTACAAGTGTATCTTTTTATTGAACCTTTTCTTGTTTGTAATTTGTAAGATTTTCATTTGGTGAATAAAATGAAAGCCAATGATACCATTCATTATTTCTCATATTTTTAGACTTCAAATCATAAATTATTAGTAGAAACCCAAATTCATGGAAATGTAATCAAGACTTCAATGAAACCATAGCCAACCCCCACTCAATCACACCCTCCCAGGCCTCTAGAAACCATTTCCCCAAATGACACAAACACTTGACACCATTAAAACACAATGGTCACACATCACATTCACTTTCCAATGCACATCATAAACCAAGATCTCACAAATGCAACATATGGTCTGATGCACTAATAATGGGTCTTAAAGAATGCAACATTAATTCCAATCATGGTCAATCATCCAACAAACATAAAGTGAATCTATCTCAACAATGCAGAACAATATTATTCTAACTACTAGTAGCAATTACTAATATGATCAAATGATATAAGTGTCCATGAGTATCAATATTTTAACTAATAATTCTCAAGACTTATTTTAATTTCATTTAATTAAAATAATTGTGAACAACATGCAAATGAATACAAATTAAACACAACAATTATTTACACTATTTACACTTATGTAGATTTCATTTATAATCTAAACAATTTTATAAATACTATTAAATATAACTATATAAGCAAGGCTAAAAGCCTATAATATTAGAATGCTATAAATATCTTACACTAGTTAAAATCACAAGATACAAAACCCGAAGCTACAATGAAAGAACCTTGTTCTAAGTTTAGCTTGAGAGGAAAGAAATATAGAAAAACAAAACATTCCTATAGATCTAATATCTTCATCAAATCTACCACACTTTTAACCACATGAATATGATAGGATCAGCACAAAATGAATTTGTTGAGAAGGCTTTAGAAGCTACCAACAATGCAAAATGTGAAAGCATAGACAGGGCACATAGACTGATTGGTAGAATGCCTCAAAGAGAGTCATGTGATGGAAAGCAATGATCATAGGATATGCACAAAATGAATTTGTTGAAAAATCACAAAAGAACCTAGTTTGAAAATATAGAGTTATTGGTTGCGCAACTAATTGTTTTAACAGAGACAAAATGGGTGAGAGGTAGACAGTCACAAAATATCCATATCTCAAAAATGACAAACTGGGTATGACTAATTTTCGGATATGATTTAGATATTCAGGTCATGCACCATATATAAAACAATTAGAAAAACTCAGTTCTTAAAATAAAGTTATGGCTAACGCAACAGATTGCTAAAACAGAGACGAAATGGGTGAGAGGTAGACAGTCACAAAATATTCATATCTCAAAAATGAGAAACTGGGTATCACTAATTTTTTGATACGATTTAGGTATTCAAGTTGTACACCATGTTTAAAACAATTAGAGAAACCCAGTTTGTAAAAATAAAGTCATGGCTAACACAGTAGACTACTAAAACAGAGACGAAATGGGTGAGAGGTAGACAGTCAAAAAATATTCATATCTCAAAAATAAAAAACTAGGTATGGCTGATCTTCGGATATGATTTAGATATCTAGGTCGTACACCATATATCAAAAACTTAAAGAAACCCAGTTTGCAAAAATAAGGTTAGCGCTAACGCAATAGACCGGGTTCAGAAAATGTAGAAGAAAATTCACAGAATATTTCACTAAATCTAATGCAACAATAAATCAGTTTCATATCTCAGTCCATACTTGGAATATTGCTTCAATCACATCTTCACAAATTTTCTAGCTCACATCCATTTTTCCCCAAGTCTGTTCTTCTGGAAACTATGGTTTATGGTGCCAAAAGAAAAATGAAAACTTCCTGAGAGAGAGAGAGAGAGAGAGATATCCCCAAAACATAAAACATATCCTCCATTTGAAATGCACGCTCCTCCTCAAATTATGTCTTGATATTTCAAAAATAAAGTTGAGCATGCATAACCACCCCCATAATTTCTTCTAGAAGATTCTCTTTTTTTTACTTTCTTACAATTTGCTATTTTTAACCAAACAATAATATTATTGTTTGTTGTAATGGGACCTTATGTCATCTCCGTTCAACAGTTTCCATTGGGATTAAGGCACCCTTAGACCTATCAATTCAACTGGAGTTCATGCCTCATACCTGCAACCTACAGCAACCAAAAAATGGTCGAACATATAGATGTATATATACTCATACAATCAAACACACCGTGAAAGGAAATCGCAGCATAGCAGGGTACTCATGCATGAGTAATGCGACACTGTTCCTCTCACAAACACACGTCAAACAAGTAACCACATCATGCATAATAATTAGTATCTGATTGACTAGATAAGAAACATCATCAGATAATCATGTGATGCACATAATAAGATTGATCAACATAATCAATTAAGTCCATAAAGTTGTCATAACATATTCATAACTTAAGTAAATATCAGTGTTGCAACAAAGATTATCAATAAAACATACTAACTGTCATATGAAACAACATGAGGATAATCAGGAATGTCACCAACATGAATGTAGTATCTACCAACATCATATAACATACAACATCAACTGTCTGACATACCCTAAATATTCCTATTATTTTACCTTCACTTTCATGCTCCTTAGCCAGACCACCTACACATCCAAGGTGAGAATGGAGGGGCACTACACCCACCTTAAAGTGATCGCTCCTGCTTTCCGGTAGTAATCACATTTAAGGTAAGGTTGAAAACACATGAGGGAACAAGAGCTTTTGCAAAGCCCATGCCCCAAAGTGAGACATGCTTACAATTGCCGAATTATTCCCAACAATCACAATAGAAACACATCAATATCATTTGTTAAGAACCATTAATCAACAATATGCATGTATACGAATGATCACGGAGATCAAAACAAACTTCGGTTAGAGAATCTAAGCTAAAATAACAACCAAATCAATATAGAAATAAGGCAACATGTCTTTCAAACAAACTAAGGCTATACTTAGGAATTCGGAACCGAGTATAGCCGTGAGGTTATACTTTAGTTATCTCATAACCGAGTGTAACTACAAGGTGAGACAAAAGCATTCCAAAGTGCATAGCAACATATTTAGAGTATTCCAAAGGTTTGTTACAACAATTTCACAACACAATACATGATCACATCATGACACAAAGTGATTCTACTAGTCAAACGTCAATAAAAAAATTATCCCTCTCTTCATATATGGACTAGGTCCATTTTCTTGTTTTCTTGTTTTAGGGATGCACGATCCTTATCAGAAGTGTATATTTGTTGTCATCATCCGTTGACTAATAGAGCCACAAATACAACAGAAGAATGAAATCATGAAAAATGAGAGAGGAGACAAAAGTGACATAGGACCACAACGTGGAAGGATGCCCCCAAATCACCCTCCACAACATTATGCCCCCAAGGCACCACAAACAACAATTGCAACAAGAGAAGTGTACAAGAATAGAGAAACAAATAGAAGGAATGTCACAGCGTACGCGGTCCCCTTGTATCCTTCACCTTACAAGAGTATCAAGGGTCATCCAAGGAGACCTAAACAAACATTTAACACCACACATGAGAACACAACACAACAACATATATATACCTAAGAGGAGGCCAAACTTGTGAGCATCTTGGAGAGTTGCTCCATCAAATGTGGTGGAATGGGTGAGAAATTCATACCCGCAGTCGCGTGGTGCTTGATTCACAAGATTTTGTATGTTTGAAATCTTTTGATGCCTGTGGGGAGGTGAATCATTACCTTTTTCGATAGACTTTGATGACTCGTGCATTGTTCTTTTTCTTTCTTTGTTTAATCATTCTCCTACATGGATAACTTTTTCAGGGTTATCCTTCTCCATCAAGACGTCAACAATCTTTTTATTAAGTAAAGTACTGCGGTCGAGGAGATTAGAGGAGGATGATGATTTCGTGGGATCTTTGTTAGATGCCAAGGTATCATTTGATGAATAAGTGTTTCTCTCAAAATATGCTTCTACATTTAAACAATAGGAAAAACCATGATTGTAATGATAATGGGGCCAATTGTCATAAGCTCCCATGAATTCGGCTAATGTTTCATATGTTGAAAAAGTATCTAATGGGACATTTCCTAGTGGATAGTCTATGTCTATCATCTCAGGATATATTGAATTGATTGTTGGACTTGTTGATATTGTGTTAACATTAAGAGTAGGATGATGGTAAGCTTTGGTAGGCTTCAAAGGATAGTATCCAATACTAGCTGAAGAGCTATGTGTAACAACTTCTAAGGGTGCTTTGATTCCTTGTTGTTTTATGCCACAACCATTACCTACGTAGTTATAATTTTTGTAAAGGATTTGAAATCCATGACCATAGAGAGACACCATCTCTTTATAAGAAGGCGAGGCCTCATATGTCTCATATTTTGTAGTGTAAATAAGAGTATTGTCTTTATTTGTTACTAAAGAGACTTTAGGTTCCTTAGTATTTCCAAAGATATTTTGGATGAGATCAAGGCAACTTTTGATGTTTCAGGGTTAGCAAGTTTATATTACCCCATAAAGCCATGAGTAAAATCTAATGAACCCCAATCGTCACCAAGAAGTGCATTCGATGGTGATTTAGAATCTTGCACAACATTATCTGTGGCAAGATGTATTTATGAATCAACTTTTAAGTTATCGAGAGGTTTCTAAATGATAGCTTATTTTTGCACCTCAGCTTGTAAAAAACTTTCCAGATTCAGGTCCACTTCAATGGTTTGAAGTTTATTTGCACAAATAAACTTTATTAATCAATGAAGGGTAGACGAAACTACCCCCATGGCATGAATCCATAGTCTACCAAGAATGATATTATATCAAAGCGCACTCGGCATGACATGGATAAGGGTAGATAATGTCATAGATCTAGCCTTTACGATTAAAGTTATGGTACCCAGTGATTGTCTACCAATGTTATCAAAGCCACGAATGTTAAGTTTATCCGATTTTATTAAAGATGTGTGAATCTTGATTTTATGTAGCAAATCAATGCCACAAACATTGAGACCCGATCCATTGTCAATCATAGTTCACTTTATCAACTTTTTATTTATTATGACATGATTACAAGAGGGTCATATTGGTTTTGAACTTCAATTGATGGTAATTCGTGTTGTTGAAACAAAATATCTATTTTTGTTGCATGCATATAGTCTAACAGAGTTGCTACATCATTTGGCTTAACAATAGGTGGTACAATCACCTTTTGTAAAGCTTCTTGGAGCATTATGTTGTATGAAAGAGATGTTTGTATGAGTTCCCATAGAGAGATCTTAGCGGGAGTAGCACAAAGCTGCTTAACAAGGTCATAATCTCGACCAACATTATGAGTAAGACAAGGTGGTTGAGGAAGCATAGGTTGAGAAGTTGGTAAAGTGATCGAAATGTTTGACTGTTGTTTACTTTGTTTATTATTTCATGTATTGTATGTGTGAGCAACCACATTGTAGTTGGGTTGTTGTGACACATTTTGATACACTTTGATTTTGACTTGTTATATGCTTAGTGTAGTTATAAATGTAACGAAGAGGTCGAGAAGAATTCAGAAGATCTCTTATAGTGAGCACCGGTTTCATTTTTTCTTGAGGCACATGCGAGAACACAAGTGGACAACTATTTTCGGTTTCATAGGGTGTTCTTGAGATCTTAGAACATAAATTGTGTTTACTAATCTTTGAAGGAACGATGGTTTTGGAGTCGCAGTGGAATGTTCCATAGAGATAAATTCATAAAGGGCTTCATCTAGCATATCAGAATCATCACTACTAAATGACTCATCATATGCATGAAAGTTTTGTAAAAAGAGATCAAACATTGTGACATGTTCTACTTTATCCAAGGCTTGAAATTCACAATGTCCAATTGTAAAAAGTATGAATTTTGGAATCAAGGATGTGAAATGATGCAAGATTCTATGAAAAATCAAATTTCATGAATGTTTGATGCAACTAATGCATGAGAATTTTTAAAACCCTAATGCAAAATTTTACCAAAATGCAAGCTTTTTGAAGGCCTAAATATGCACCTTTTTCAAAATTATGCAAGATTTTCAAATGAATATTGATAAATATGTAATAAATCAATGCAAGATCTTATTTGAATAGTCAATAAGATGTAAATGCTTGAAGCTACTTGTTGACAAAAATGTTTAGTATGAAAAAGGATAATGACAATAACCAGAATATGAACTAGATCAAACTCTTTTCAATATAACATTCAAGGAAAAGGTTGAGCCAAATCACTACCAAATGAAGGAGAACTTAGCTACTGACCTTGAACTCCTATATATTATGGATAAGATTTAACTTAGTCTTTTTCTCAAAACCCTAGGATAACAATGCATTAAAACCCTATTTTTACAAAGATTTGCTTATAATGGAGAATATACGACAGAAACCCAGAAACTGATTGTACAGGGATAATCAGGGGAATGATAAAATCTATTTCCAAAAAGAAGAGGTATCAGAGGACCTCGGTGATACCACCCATGTCTTGACTGAAGGAATTAGCCGAAGGTGCAAATTGGAAAGTTGCTTTGAATGTTGTCTTGATGCCAGATCCAAACCCAGAAAAGGTAGAAGGACAAAGGTGGTTCCAACCACTTCCTTGATGAGGGAATATCCTGAAACTGTCTTCAAATCCTGAAACCTTGATCTGTATTTAGTCTTCCTAGAGCTCTGTATTTTCTAAATCTCACTCCAGTAACCTACACATAAGAAGATAAAAGAGGGTTTGGGGGTTATGGTGTTTAGGGGCTTGCCTCGGTCAAATCCCAGAATAGCATTCAAGCTTCCCAACACCATTTGATTAATAGAGAGTGCTTACCCTCATGGGGCATAGGATGAAAACAATGATAATGTGATGATTGAAATGATGAGAAACAAACAATGATATCACCTATGTGATGCACCCTTAGAATGATGAAGATCCTTCAACTCCTAAGGAAGGATAGATGATAGCTTCATATCTGCAACAACACACAAATATGCTCTATAATCACAATGACTGCTCTTGATGCTCTTTACTTCAAATTTTCAAGTTAGCTATCTCCATCTAGGTTAATAATGAACTCAAAAACACACTTATATATGCTTTCCCCCTTACAATTGATAATTCAAACCAAAAGAGGCAACAAGGAGAAACCTCTAGAGAGGTGTAAGGCCGACATACATTTGAATTTGATCCAACCTAAAGGGAGGGACCTGGGCAGTACCACCTTGGTCCTTCAGCCCTGTTTATGTCTAGGATAAGCAAAATCAAGTGGTCCACATTCAAATTCCATCTTGATGTCGGGCAATTCTACATCGGGAGAAACGTTTTGAATATATAATGCAATTAAGGGACCTAGGAGCCAAACAAGGAGGTAAAAAGACATGTGGGCACTTTTTACTCCCTAACAAGTCTAAGGGTCTTATTTGGAAACTTTTCATTCTAGGTCTTATGGGTCTTACCATGGGTTATCCTCTAATCTACTCCTTGATTAGCTACCAAATCTACTAATAAGTTCCCCTTTCTTTTCTTCTAATATGATCAAAAGAGATATCTTAAAAAAATTTCACTAGTTCCTTAGCCTCTAAAAGAAGAGTATCCAACATACATGAGATGTAACTTTGCTTTTTCATATAATTAATAATGATCTCATTCCTTCATATTTCAAAGCACATTGGGTGGTAGATTTCTTATTCAGAGATGTTTAGGCCAATGGATTACATAAAAATATCATTAGTGATAAACATAGTAGATTTTTTAGATCCTTTTTGTAAGAATTATTTTATTTGGCTAGGATAAAACTCACTCTTTCCACAAGCTATCATCGACAAATAGATGGACACGTAGAAATAGTGAATAATTAGGTTGAAGGCTACTTGAGAAACTATGATAAAACACTACCCACCACATGTCCATCAGTATATCTCCATCCATTGTATTTTATGGTTATGATGCATTAACCTTCACTAATTCAATATTCATAGATATCCCGGTGTCAATAGATAGTGACTTAGTGAAGTATAATTATGACATATTGAGATCACTCAAAGAACACCTCCAACAAGTTCAGAATCAACAAAAAAATATATGCAAATCAAAACTGCATAGATAGGTCATTTAAAGTGGGAGATATGACCTTCCTCTAAGATTGCAAACCTTATATGCAAACCCCCATCAAAATTAGTGGAATTGAAAATCTCAAACAACGCTTCGATTTCCCTTACAAGATCTTGAGAAGAGCTGGTGAAGTTGCATCTGAGTTGAATTACTAGAATATAGTAGGATTCATAATTTTGTCCATGTGTCTCACCTCACGAGATCCCTTGGACAACATATCACACTACTGGTGGATTTTCCACCATTGGATGATGACCCTACTGTCATAGAAATCACAGGAGCATCATCCAATATTGAAAAGAGAGTAAACAATAAGGTGGTAGGGAAAATCACACAAGCCCTATTGAATCCCCATGATCACATTTGCACTTATTACATTTATCGAACTTAGCAAGGGAGAGGGATTTCAACTAAATCTTCCACATCAAACATCTTCATAATAAATAGAATCATCAACCTTGGCATAAAGAGAAAGTTTGACCTTAAGTACCTTTGCTATCATTCAAGCCTCTGTGCATGCAACTTGTTGTTCCTTCAGTATGTGAAAATACTCGAGGTAGCAATTGAAGAAAGACAAGTCATGCAAATTTTGGAAATATTGATAGAAATATGAAGAATATTTCCCCACACATTTACTAATCTAGGATGATGAAAATTCAATTAAAAGAAGGTACAAAACCAAAGAGTAAAAGATCATATGTATTAAACCCTAACATGAAGACAAGAGTCAAAGCAAAGTTGGATGATATGTTGCAACTGATATAATCAAGTACATAGAAGATGCTAAATGGATTGGCCCTATGGTTGTGCAACATAAGAAAAAAGTGAGATGAGGATTTGCATTGACTTTAGGGAACTAAATAAGGCTTGTATCCGTGATTCCATAGATTTCTTAGTCTTATGGATGTCATTAAAAGCTTTCATTTTATTTCATTTCAATTGAAGGGCTCCTTCACCTTTCCATACACATGTCCCCATGTTCTCTCCATTAGTTTCTCTATAACCATTGCTTTATTTTCTCTTATATTGTCCTTAGTAATATTTGGGCATTATACTCATGGGATCAACCCTGCAATTATAGACTTGGCCCTTTCATATTCAAATTTTGGCCAACTTCTACCTATTCAATTACACAATATTCAATTTGCTAATGTATGAATCCCAACATTTCAAAAAAAACCAAAATATGAATCACCTAAGAAGGTTCAAAATTTAAAATACACATTGGGTTATGACTTGCACGTGTGACACCATTCAAAAATTGATTTATATTCACTCCTTTGAGCCACCAAGTCTAGGGCCTAAGTGTGAGAATATTCACTATTTTTGTATCCTCATGCTTGGAGACATGTCAATAAATAAAAGTTGATTACATATAAATTCCCATTGTTTATAGCATAGACTGGAATTAGTTTTCAATTTAAAATATCATTAACACTTGTAAGGAGTGGGTTCATGTGCAAGTTGAAACACACACTGTGTATTTCAACCTGCAATTTTCTTCATCAACATTCTACTATGTAAAGTATTTGTTCTTTTAATGTACAAATCCTAACATTTAAGAGAGAAAAATATGAACAACAATGATAAGGGTGAAAGCAAGAAGATGAGTATAGATTTCGTGGAAGTGTTCCGCATATGGAAAATTTTGGTTGGAACGAGAGCTCGAGCCTAAACAGGTGCCCATTTAGAAATAGGCACCCGTTATGAAATGGATGCTAGTAAATGGAATGGGTACGTACCCATTTGAAAACAGGTACTCATTTTTGAAAAGTATATATATTTTTTTAAAAATAGGCATGTGGCTTCATTTTAACAGCCATAGGCCGTGAAACAGTAGGAGAGAAGATACCAAGAATGGGTACCTACATCACCTGACCCCACCGCCTACCTCCAAAACCTCCTCACCTCCTCCAGATCGGCTATCAGCTGTCTCAAGTTGGTTGCCCATAATTTTCTATTGTTTTTCATTGTTTTTTGTTTTGTTTTTGTTGCTTTTTATTATTTTTCACAATCTTAAATTATAAATGTTAAACACTAAACCCTAATTCATAAACCGTAAACCCTAATTCATAAACACTAAACCCTATTTCATAAACTACCTAGGTCTTATAGAACTTCTAGGGTTTCTTTTATATAAGCTTAACAATAAATCTTTAGCAATGATATTTCAAAATCATTTGAAATTTCTATATAGACCTCAAGAACTACTTATACACTATAGCCATGTTCTTAGTCTTCATGGATTTCAATGTTCATGATGAGTCACATAGTCCTAAAACCATTTGTAAAACTCTTTTCATGAGGGCTTAGAACATACAAACACCTTCTATATATTAAATTTTATGGACACTTGTATAAGAATATAAAATTTAGACAATTGTCATAGGTTAGTCCTATGGGTTAAAGAGTCAGGGAGCTATGAGAATGCCCACATTCATATGACATAAGGTATAATAGAAACTTATCAAGTTTTAAGGATTGTCATACCTACCACTAAGAATGTCAAAGTTACCCTAGGAAAACAACTAACTCATATCACTTCATAACATTTTATCAAGTTTAAGGATTGTCATAACAACCACTAAGAATGTCAAATTTACCCTAGGAAAACAACTAACTCATGTCACTTGATAACCTAGAGGGTTGTTATCTAAGGTCAATTAGGATCACTTAACAAATGTCAAGACCCAAATCATCTAATAGGATTGTCATTAGGATGGGGAACAAAAAAGATAGTCATAACATGATAAGGTAGTTACCAAGGTCCTAACAAAGTTCATTGCACCATAATCTAAATCTTAACACTGCCTCAACATTTATATGACCTAGAAGGACTGTCACATCTAGCAAATCTAATCTCTTGTCCTTGCTATGGACTATTATGCATGATCATCCAAAGTGGTTGTCACTAGAAGAACAGGACCATAGGACTACCACAATAAGGATATAGTTGTGTTGCTCACAACAAGAGAGGACAATCATCCAAAACTAAGAAGAGAAGAAAATTAACAATTAAGAGACTATCATTAACGGTTGTCATGAGCATGTTAATGGACAATTAGTTTTCATATTAGTCATAACACTATCCTATTATTTACACAAAAGAAGATATAGCAATGAGAGGATAGTCATTGGAAAACCTATCTCAGTCCTAGAGTCAAGCACAGTCCCATCACACCACTAGATCTACCCCTTCCAAGGGACAAGCATTTCAACCATACAATCGAAAGAAAATGATATGTATCCTACAAACACAATCATTTGGTCATGTTGTAATCCTCTCTCCAAACTATGCAGGATCAGAATGGTGTTTGGATGACCTCCACTTGGTGTCTGGTAGGTGAAATCAGCAGGTGAGACTACTCCTTAGACAATGCAAGACGACTGAACGGATCTCACCCATTCATTTTATTCCTTGTTTTTCTCACTCTTTCACCATTTCTTCACATGCGTTGTTCTCCTTCCAGCTATTTTTTTGGTGGGTACTCTCCTGAGGTGCCAAAATGGCTAGAAATGTTGTCTCGTGCCATAAAAAAATCACGCTAGAAAATTTTCTAAACTCGTCGGTTGTTCTCACGCTGGGGAAAATACCGTGTCAGAAAAATAAATATAGGGAATGTAATTTTTTGGTATGTGTTTTGGAACACAAAAGAGAGTGATATATTTTGCAAAGCCCCATTAAGAATGTTTTAGGAATTTTGTACTGCAGTATTGTATTGGTACATTCTCCTTATTAAAAACTCCCTTAATATTATCACCTAAAAGTTTGAATTTGGATTAGTTACTTTCCACCTACATTAAATGTTATCAATAACTATGTAATAGAACTAATAGCATTTAAAATCATTTTAGACGTGCAAATGATGATTAATTATCACCTTTGCAATTAGAAGTGTTTATGTTGACACTAGAGTTTGCAACACTCATAGCCTTATAGCAACTAAAAAGGTTTCACAAAACAAAGAGAACTAGAGACAACTAAAATCATTATCATAAATAAAACATAAATTAAAATAAAATAAAAACATTAATATATCATCAACATGAATGGTCATGTCCTTTGTGAGAACTCCAATTCCTTTTGAGAGATGAGTATCACAATTCATTGAAGTCTTGATAGTATTTCCATGAATTTGGGTTTCTACTAATAATTTATGATTCGAAGTCTAAAAATATGAGAAATAATGAATTGTATCATTGGCTTTCATTTTATTCACCAAATGAAAATCTTACAAATTACAAACAAGAAAAGGTTCAATAAAAGATACACTTGCAAATTATAGGGTATTTTCTATGCTACAGCACGCACAAAACCAAAAGGTCAACATGTATACCTCGTGTCACCAAGTTGATCTAATAAAGTAGTGATAGATACTAACTCTTCAAAATCCAATCCAAAAGCATAAAGAAATCTTGCTTCACCAAAACTAAAGAAATACGTCAGCCTTGGCAATTCAGATAAAGACAAGACGAATGAAAGAGCCTCTAAAGTGAAGTGAAATGAAGCAACCATTGCCTTGAAGTTGTCATAGAACTTAGTTTTTACATTTTATTGCTTCACAATTTCCCGAAGAGACTTTTTCTCTCCTTTCTATCATTTTAGACCTATATTTACATGGGTCTAAGATAGTGTCTAGATTATCAATCCAAATGCACAAACCACAATGTTGAATATTTTCAGATAAGACACTCTAGTTCTTGCAAATAGATAAAATGCTTATCACCATACATTCTTGTGTTCCAACCTAACCTGTTATACCTACAAAAATCTCTATATCAAAAAACACACCAAAAAAAAATGTTATGCTAGTCAACAAAGGCAATTCAAGTGAGATGAATCACGAGCAATATCAAAGGGAAACAATTGTAAGCAATTGTAAAGGTGACTGGTTCCTAAATATTGATACAATTTACACTTGGATTGAATCCAAAGGGGATTATATAAAATCAAATATTAGACATAATTTTCATTAGTTGGAAAATCATCAAAACATGTATTACATAGATAATGTAACAATGATTAAAAAAAATCCAATCAATCCATGCTAGCTTCAACAAATTGGCTCAAAACTTTTACTGAAATTTTAAATTTAAAGGAAGTTTATACATAATGTTTACTGATTGGGCTATTGATTTGGGACAAAGATTACCAAAACAATCCCTATTTAGGGATGAAGAGACCCTAAACTTTCCCGTGGCCAGAACCCATATTGAAGTTGTAGGTTAAGATTCTTTAAGAACTGAATTGAGCATAGAGTGGTATGCCATCTACTTAATATTTTGAAAATGTAGGCTTAGGGCTCAAATGCTAACCCGTGCTTATAATGACACCCAAATCCAAAGGTTGGGGTTAAATTCTCCAGCAAGGGATCCAACCAACTTAGGGCTCAAACACAAACCCACTAACTGTGTCAACCATCGTCTCGGAAAACAAACAAAAGAAAACACAAACACAGCTGCAAAGCAAACAGTAGACAGAACTACAATGTTCTATATGATATCAATATTTGCCAGGATAAATTTTTGAACCTTGGTAGGAATGTGCTAGATGATTAAAACTTTAACAGTCACAATTACGTAATTGGCTATTTATAAAATATTGGTGATAATAACACCCATCTGACATTGTCATATACAGAAGATGGCTCTAAGAAGTCCACCAAAATTCCTGCAGTCCTAGACTACATACAAAACAAGCACCGTGTTAATACATGTTGCATGCATTGCAGTCAAAATTGAATACCTTCATCTTTCATGATCCAAATATTACCTGTGATAGAGAGACCAACAACATAACCAAATCATACAACACAGGGACCTCCAGAGGTTCATCCAAGTTGGCTATCAATATCAACTACTGAAAATCTGATTCAGTCACAGTAAAATATACTTGATAGGAACATTGTTGTAATGTGGGTGTGCGATGCATATACAAAAACGAGGAAAGGCAAAGAACCCACGTAATGTGGGTGTGCGATGCATATACTTGATAGGAACATTGTTGTAATGTGGGTGTGCGATGCATATTCCACCGCATGAGCGTGAAGGTCATTTGTTGAAGGCATTGCTCTCATTAAAGGGCAACGAAGGAATAGGAGCAGCGTGGGGCCGTGGATATGTCGTGTTTCAAAACCGTAACGCCATCGATCTGCAGCCTCCATTTCTGCTACGACATTCGCGGCCATTCTGTTTGTTGCAGATGATGGCGAAACACTTTCAAAACACTGACATATCCACCGCACTCCGCTGCTTGTAAAAATGTTTGGCCCTGCAATAGGTATAACATCAAGTTTGCAACGATAGCTTTTCCCTCTGCCATCAAAACCTAACCCTAATGCTACCGTCCCCTCCTTCCTCTTTTCCACTCGCTCATCACGCACAAAACCTAACCCTAACCTCCACATATATATATACACACGTGGACACACTTAATAAATTTGTATTTTTTTATTTGTTTTGGTTTTCTATGCGATATATGTATACATATAATATAATTAATATTGTATCATACATCTACATACATTTTTGTTGTGTATTTGTTTATTTTTCTGTTTGTTGTTTTCTTTCCTTTTTGTAGGGAGCACTCCTCTCACACACATATGTATATCTATATATATTTATGTATTGGTTCTTTATAGACTTAATACTTATATTAATAAATACTAGTATAGGTGTGTATTTTTAGTTTCTGCCAAAGAAACTATAGGCGAGGCCTGTTCCTAACTAGGTATTAATAATTCTTGAGAACTAAATATATTTTTCTATTTAAAAAATATTTACCTATTGCTATTGTATAGATGCAAATATTTTAAAAAAACATATTTGAAAAATTATTTTTATTCAATCTAATTGGCAGAAAACTTTCACCCGATAAGGGCAATTATTGCGGATCATCAACGTTTAAATTATAAAGTTTTGTATGAATACTGGAAATAATTTCATGCATTGCTTTCATTTTCTCAAAAATTGTGCAAATATAACATATGCGTTAAACTCCTTAGGCAACCATTCTTCATATTTTTTTATGTTCTTGATACCCAAACATTGCAGAATCTAAGGCCATGACTATTTTCAAATGAATTTGTTTTGTTTATAGGCTGCTATTCCACTTGAAGTTGTGCAAATATTGTTGGCAAAAAAGTCAGCGTCCCCCTTCGGGATTCGTGACATGGCTTAACCGCCTCCCATTGGTCTTTATCTGGGATGGTAGCGGTTTCCTAAGAGGTGCGCCTTTTGGGAGAAACGGCCAGCTCAACTCCCTACAAGTGGTATCAGAGCCGGGTCACGGGTTCGAATCCCCTCAGGTAACGCTGAAGGGGGGATTGTTGGCAATATATTTAGCATCCCCCTTCGAGATTCATGACAGATAATGCATTTAGGGCATATGTTTATCGAGCTTCATGCCTATAATACTTATTTTTTGTTCTATTTTACTTAATGGAATTCTAATTCTAGCTATTCTTCCATGCATAGAAGGATTTTCCTTTCATGTTTCCTTTAGATTCTAATGGGATGAGAATATTATTTTTTGGCCTATGCCTATGTTTCTACCAAACTTTGTATGTATCATATTGTTTTCTGGAAACACATTTCTTATTGGTGTTTATTCCATTTCTAAAGTTTTTTCTGGATGTTTTCTCTAGCTCTGAGATGAGCTAAAAGGAACTATTACCATTAAAAAAACTGATAATATACACATCATTTTGTTTTATGGATATCTTTATATTTTTTTAATTTTCTCCGACACTCAATAGTAATTCAAGTTGGCTTTTTGCTATTCTTGTTGAATGCAAAAATCTAGTAAGCCAAGCTAGCAACTCTATTTGCAGAAATGGTCTATATTTTGAAGCTATTTTATCATTCTACTATTTCTTTTAGAGGCATTTTTAAAAAGATTGTGAAATTTCTATTAGTTAAATCTAAGCCAAGTATTTTTTGACGTTTATTTAAAAATTTACCCTAACGTAACTATTGTTAATATGTCCATAAAATGTACAACCTTTTAAAATTTATTTAAAATTAGGTTTTTCTTTTACCCTAACCTATAATGCACAATCTAAATAGCTAATATTTTCACATTTACTTTAAACTTAAGTTTTACCCTAACCTGTAATGCACAAACTGAATAGCTAATTTATTCAAATTTCTTTTCGAGTTACATCTTTAAACCTAGTAACATAAATATGGTTGAATTATGAATAAAATGCAAAATTGAAACCACTATCTATTTCACATTTACTTTAAAATTTTACCCTAAGGCCCATATTTCTAAATTGCCAATAAAATGAACAAATTGTAGAGATGATATTTTAACATTTACCTTTAAATTTTTGTTCTAAATTTTTATCTTCCAAGTAAATATTATTAAATTATCCATAAAATGCAAAATCTAAACCACTATGTATTTCTCATTTACTTTAAAATTTTACCTTACTATAAATATTCCCAGATTTTCATCAATAAAATTTTACCCAAATATAAATATTTCAAAAATTTCAATAAAATACACAAACTAAATAGATAATCTTTTCACATTTACTTTTAATTATAATTTTAATCCCAAAAAATAAATTTAATTAAATTATTAACAAAATGCAGAACCTAAACCACTGTTTTTTTAATTATCTATAAAATGTACAACCTGAACATCTGATCTTTAAGCTTTACTTTAAAATTACAGTTTTATCCCTAACATAAAAACACGTTAAACTTTTTTCTTATTTTCTTTTTCATCTTACCCTAACACAAATATTGTTAAATTAACCATAAAATGCACAATCTAAACATATTTATTTAAAAATTTCCAAAACTACAATTTGAGTCATTTTGTGAAAATTATGGTATTAAGGTGCAAAGAACAGTTCCTTATACTCTTCAACAAAATGGGGGGGATGAACAAATGAATAGAACTATTTTAGAAATGGGGTTTGGTTGTTTCTTGTGCTGCATATATTGTGAATAGAATTCCCACTAAAGCCCTCCCAAATATCACCCCTGAAGAAGCTTGGAGTGGTAGAAAGCCCCACATTAGGTATTTTAAAGTATTTGGATGCATTGCTTGGGCACACGTTCCTGATGAAAAGAGGAAAAAGTTAGAACCAAAGAGTCATAAGTGTTTGTTTGTGGGTTATAGTGAAGAATCAAAGGCTTATAGGTTATATGATTTGACAACAAGAAAGGTCTTTGTTAGTAGAGATGTAAAGTTTGATGAGCTTTCGCAACTTATTCCCACTTCCTCTCACTCTACAATAGCAAATGTTTCTAATTTTTCAGATATTTTAGAAAGAAATGAAGCCAATATTGATGAGGATGAAGTGAGCACTACTGATGATGATAATACTATTGAAAATGAAACTACTAATGCTTGTAATCAGCCATTTTTTGCAGGTAGTGATGATGAAGAAGGTGACATTTCAGCTAGACAAAAGACAAGGAGTGTTGAAGAAATATATAGACAAGGCTTAAAGATCCAAGGAGGGAATGGTAGTGCTCTCATGGCCAAAGTATTACAAGTAAATGACCCAATCTCATATGAGCAAGCTAGATGAAAGGAAGAATGGGAGAAATCCATAAAAGAGGAATATGATGCATTGATAGAGAATAACACTTGGGAACTTGTACCCCGTCCCCAAGGTAAGAATGTTATTGGTTGCAAATGGGTTTACAAAACAAAATTTAAATCAGATGGTGCTATAGAAAAATTCAAGGCTAGATTGGTTGCTAAGGGGATCAATCAAAAAGAGGGTGTTGATTATGAAGAAACATTTTCTCCTGTCATTAAAGTGAATATAGTTAGAATTATTCTTTCTTTGGCTACAATTCTTGGGTGACATATTCATCAAATGGATGTCAAAAAAACTTTCTCAAATGGAGATTTATATGAAGAAATATATATGGATCAACCACCAGGTTTTGTAGATCAGCAACATCCTAAGCTTGTTTGCAGATTATAGAAGTCACTTAATAGTCTTAAACAAGCGCCACAAGCATGGAATGAGAAGATTGACAGGTATTTTCAGCTTCATGTATTTAAGAGATGTAAGTCAGATCCAAATCTTTATGTGAAAAAAGTTCAAGATGATATTCTTCTTGTTGCAATTTATGTAGATGATTTACTCATTGCTGGACCGAATATTGCATTAATCAATGATTTAAAAACAGATCTTAAGAGGACATTTCATATGAGTGATTTGTGTGAACTAAACTATTTTCTTGGATTACAAGTTTGTAGATTACATGATGGATTGTTCATCTCACAATCAAAATATGCTCTGGAGCTTTTAGAAAAGTTTAACATGCTTGAATGCAAGCCAGCATCTACCTCATTTCAATTCGGAGTCAAGCTTACTAATGCAACATAGCGCTTAGCATATAAGAAGGAAGATGCCAAGGCGAGGAGGATGATTCTTAATGGTGTTAAGGATCATATTCTTTCGCATATTCTAGAGTTATATACAGAGAAGACAATGTGGGATGCCATTCTAAATCTGTACCAGAATGCTACCATTAACCGGAAGCTGATTCTCAGAGAAAAGTTAAGGAATACCCCGATGAACAAGGGAGAAGACGTTACAAGTTACCTCTCCAGAAGGATGAGTTGACAGCTATTGGAGATAAACCAAATGATGAAAAGCTAGTACAAATAGCCCTGAATGGGTTTGCTAAGCAGTGGGATGTCTTTGTGTTATTAATGGACGAGACACCTTACCGAGTTGGGATCGACTATGGAGTGACTTCACTTAGGAGAAGCTTAGACTAAGTCTTGTCAGTGGAACTAGCAGCAATAGTTAGAAAAGTGATTTGGAATAGGAAAACGTTACCCTAGCAGGAAAAGCGAAAGCGAAGAAGGGGTCTGGCAAAGGATCAAATCCAAAAAGTGAGAAGAAGAAGGACTTATCTAAGATCAAATGCTATGGCTGTCACGAGTTTGGCCACTATGTTAGTGATTGCCCACAAAGGAAGAAAAATGAAAAGAAAGGGAAGAAGCAGACGGCAACTTCAGCAAATGTAGATGAGCTTTCTAGTAGAATGGAGGATGAGTTTGCGCTCATAGCTTGCCTAACTAGCTCAACCTCACAGGGTGTTTGGTATATAGACAGTGGGGCATCATTTCATATGACAAGAGTTAGGGAGTACTTCTCCAGCTACAAGGAGGAGAAAATCAAATTCCAGATTCAGATGGGGAACTAGTCCAAGTGCAATCCAGTTGGGAGAAGGACTATTCTATTTCAGAGGGAGAATGGCAAGCCTATTTCCATTCATGATGTGTTAAATGTGCCAGGCTTGGGCATGAATCTAATTTCCATATCTATCCTTCAGGATAAAGGCTACAATGTACTCTTTAGAGGGGCGCATGTGTTAATCAAGCATAAGGATTGGAAATCACCCATAGCTATTGGAGTTAGGAGCGGCCGACTTTATAGGTTGCAATTTGATACTCCTAATGCACTAGTGAGTAGCAGTAATCCTAGAGATCAAGAAGAGCTATGGCATAGGAGGATGGGCCATATACATCATAGAGCATTTAAATTGCTTCATGAGATAGTGATAGGTGTTCCAGAGGTGAACACAGAGCATGATGATGTATGTCAGGGATGTGTGTTGGGGAAGTTTGCGAAAGCAGCTTTTCCAAGGAGTGACACTAGATCCAAGGGGGTTCTTGATCTAGTAAATTCAGATATATGTGGACCAATGTCAATGAAGTCTCTCAGAGGATACGAGTACTCTGTTACTTTTAATGATGATTTCTCCAGGAAGACCTAAATATACTTCTTGAAGACCAAGGATGAGGTCTTCAGTCACTTCCAGGAGTTCAAAGCTCTTGTGGAGAATTCGACAGGTAGGAAGGCAAAGGTTCTTCGGTCAGACAATGGAGGTGAGTACAAAGGGAAAGAGTTCCAGGAGTTCTATACCAAGGAAGGAATCAAGAGAGAGTGGATTGTTCCTTACAACCCACAGTAGAATGGGGTTGCTGAGAGGGAGAATTATTCTCTATCGGAGGTAGCAAGGGCTATGTTGTATGACCAAGATATGCCACGTTACTTATGGGCAGAGGCATGCAGTACAGCAGTATACATATAGAACAGGGTTCCACATAAGGTATTAGGCAAGATGACACCAGAGGAGGCATTCTCAAGGAAGAAGCCAGATGTCAGTCACTTCAGGATATTTGGGAGTTTGGCATTTTGTCACATTCCAAGGCCTACACATTCCAAGTTAGATCAGATTGCAGAGAGAGGGTACTTTGTGGGGTACAGTGAGACCTCAAAGGCATATCAATTATTTATTCTAGGGACCAGGAGGATTATAGTTAGGCGTGATGTCAAATTCATGGAGGACAAGGCATATAGGAGGTCCAGAGATTTGCCAGCAGATGATCAGAATGAGCATCCAAAAGAAGCTCAAAGGATTGTTCAACCAAAACAGGGGCAGCGAAGCACCAGTACATTTACTAGTACAAGCACAGGCTTAGGTGTTGAGAGTTCGCAGAGTATGGAGTAACAGATACAACAAATCTAAGAGATGCATCAAGAAGATATGGAGTTTGATATTTCATCCTCTACAGTTGACAGGAGGAACCATGAGGTTTAATAGACACATAAGGATACTCAAGAGTTTGTGGGAGCTCCTAGGATGAGTAGTAGACAACAGAAACAACCAGCCAGGTATAATGACTGTGGCATTGGTTATTAAGTTGGTAGATAACGAGCCTTCTAACTATCAGGAGACTATACAGTAACAGGTGTGGCAAGATGTGATGGTTGAGGAATATACCTCAATAGTGCAGAACGATGTGTGGGAGGTTGTACCTAGACCGACAGATAGGGCAGTGGTTGGATCACATTGGATCTATAAGATTAAGCACGGTGCAGATGGTAGCATCAAGAAATACAAGACAAGGTTTGTGGCCAAGGGGTTCTCTCAGAAGGAGGGAATAGACTATGAGAAGACATTCACTCCAGTGGCCAGGTATACTTCTATACGAGCCGTAATCTCACTTGCAGCACATATGGGATGGCAGATCCATCAAATGGATGTCAAGATGGCATTTCTTAATGGTGAATTGGTAGAGGAGGTATACATAGAACAACTAGAGGGCTTTGTAACACACAGCAGTGAAACCCACGTGTGCAAATTGAAGAGAGCTTTGTATGGACTAAAGTAGGCTCCCAGGGCATGGTATGAGTGCATTGATAGATACTGCATTGAAATCTTGAAGAGGTTTGAGATGCAGGATTGTAGAGCCATGTCTACACCTATGATCATGAATTGGAAGAAGGTAGACTCATCCAAGGAAAAGGATGTAGACCCCACCTTATACAGGAAGTTGATTGGATCTCTCATGTATTTGGTCAACACTAGGCCAGATATATCCTTTGCAGTAAACTCTCTTAGTCAATTTATGGTTGAGCCGAAGAGAGTGCATTGGATAGCGGTAAAGCATGTGTTGCAGTATTTATGTGGTAAAATTAAGTATGGGATCAGATATGCTCGAGGTGATGGTATCAGATTGATAGGTGATACTGATGCAGATTGGGCAAGTAGTACAGTGGATAGGAAAAGCACTTCAGGGTGCTGCTTTAGTTTGGGATCAGGAGTTGTCTCTTGGTACAGCAGGAAGCAAAACTTTGTGGCTCTAAGTTCTACAGAAGCAGAATACATATCAGCTAGCATGGTAATATGTGAGGCTATATGGCTTCAGAAGTTGTTGGTAGCCTTGTTTGGTCAGAGGGTTGAGACTATGGTGATACACTGTGACAATCAAAGTTGCATCAGATTATTTGAGAATCCAGTGTTTCATGATAGGTCTAAGCATATAGACATTAGGTATCATTTCATCAAGGATTATGTACAGTGGAGGATTGTTCGCTACAGATTAGCAGGTAGCAGGCATTTTGACAAAGGCATTAGGGAAGACGAAATTCACCTTCTTCAGAGATAAGTTGGGTGTTATGCAGAACACCTTCCTTGCTAAGAGGGAGTGTTAATTTTAAAGTAGCTCAGACAGGTGTTCTAGTCTCAGGTGGTGATTACAAGTCTAGAAACACAACTGGAATTTAATTATCTCCATACCTAGAAAATTGATTTCTCTAGAGACTTCTAGACATTAGGGTTTGTTAGAGTCTAATTAATCTTAGCCATTGATTGAGATTAAATCATGGCCATTGGTTTTCAATGAGAAAATTATAAAAGAGGATCAATGGGCATTTGAAGAGCACAGATCTGAAAAATATTTAAAATGATAGCAAATGAATAAATTTGCAATAATAGAAAATAGATTTGCAATGAGAGCAAGGGCACAGTGATAGCGTTGGAGACAGCAACAGTGGAATTTTTGAAGGAGAATTGGGAGAAGAATTTTCGGAGGAGAATATTGCCAGAGCTCTGCCAGTAAGAGGCAAGCAGTTTATGTATCTCTTGATTTGTTGAAAATTAATAAAATTCCTCATCTCCAGTACTGGTTTTCCCTTCGAGGTTTTTCTAGGGACAATTTGTCCAAAATATTGTGTTCATTATTTTACATATTTTATTTTTCTATCTCCGTGATTATTTGTGAAGTTGCAACTGTATTATTTTTCAATATTTGCTCTAAATTAATTTTTGAAGGTCAAATAATCTATATAAGATAGGAGATTAATCATCAATAGCTACAATAGAATTTTCACAGAATTGTCCATAGAAATACGAGATTTGAATGACAATTTTTATATTTGCGTTTACTTTTTAGTAAAGTTGTGCCCCTAACATGTAATTTGGATTTGTTTCAGGAGGAGCCGACATGGCTTTGTGATAGCCCTCGCAAGGTGAATTCGATAGCTGTATGAGGCACATTGGGATGGGAACTCCCGTAGAAGATCCAGTCCTTGCAAATCCTCCTACACTATTTTTTATTGTTTGATTCTAGAATATATTTTAATAATACATTCTCATTTTACACTTGATTGTGCGGTCTGTAAAAGAATTTATAATGCATATATTCAAACTAAGATTACCCTATGCAGTGCCTATGGTTATGGCAGAAATCTAACATTAAATGTAGAATCTAAGTTTTTCAATTTTTAGTATTCAATGCAAATATTACAACACTGTCAACTCTAACTTAAACCCAAAAATTAACAAATTTCAAAATTATTATAAAGTTATTATATTATCAACATTGTTGCTAAAACTAAGCAAACACAACAAATTAAAACACAACTATTTATGAACATTTTGGCAGAAACTTCGCTACTTTGCAACTCTTGTTATTAGATTTGTTTTATTTTTTTGTTATATAGTACTTATAATTTAATTGATATTATATTATATCAATATTGTAAGTTTGTGATATTGTATTATATATCCACATATACATTTTTGTTGTGTAATTGATTATTTTTGTGTTTGTTGTTTTCTTTTTCTTTTGTAGGGGGCACTCCTCATATATATATATATATATATATATATATATATATATATATATATATATATATATATATATATATATATATATATATATATGCTTTCGTACATGTATAGACTTAATACTTATATTAATACATATTAGTATAGGTGTGTGTATTTTTAGATTTGTTTTGTTTTATGTGTTGTATATGTATGTACTTATAATAATATAATTGATATTGTATTATATATCATTTGATTTATTTTTGTTGTTATATCTAGGTTTATATGTGTGGGGGCATTTTTTGTCTACGCCTGATTAAAATTTTTGTTCTTATTTCATGGGGTTCTCCTTTTTATAGGTTTGGTTTTACCTAATGCAATAGATAGGGGTCTTATCTTTTTGTTGAAGCCAATCAAAATATATATTGCCCACCCCGGCTGCTAGTATAGTTGTTGTCTATCGCTCACTGTACTGCCTTTTGGTATGTATCGCCCCCTTCCCCCAGAACTCTAGATTCCAAAGATCCACCGGATAAGAAACTCCATTCTACACTGCTACTGAGTCGTCGGACTCCTCCCCCAATTCTGGTTGTGGATTGCATCAGGGAAATTCTGCCTGAGCTAGGCAGATAGATAGACTCCTTTCATGCTGCTAAGAAAGAGCAGGGAACAAAATTATTAGACCCATATATAGTAGTAGGGTAGCACTCCAGGTACTTAAAGTCCACCCACTACCAACCAACATAAATCATCTGGCTGGGTCTTGCCGGTATCAACAACTGGATCGATCCCATGGAAACGGGAACAGCAACTCGCTATGGCTCTTGGTCCAAATAATGTCTACCCCTATTCATCCATATCCATACACGGTTGCACGCGACAAGATGGGAACACAGTCCTAGACTGAAGTGAATAGATCAGATCGAGAGGTCATTCTATCCCTTGTCCCCAATGGGAAGAAGATGGGTAATCCATTTACAATGTTACTCTGATCTGACCCAGTTGACAAGCAATCCCAATCCGCTTTCGGCAAAGGAAGGAGATAGCACTTTGTTTGCTTCTCCACCAAGCACGAGAGTCTGGGGATCGCTGTAGGTTGGTGGCCACTCAAGGAAACTCTGATTCGATCCGCTGGCTGGGAGGCACCTACCTCATCCCAATCGCAAGGAGAGGTTCACCATGATCTTTCTAGGTAAGGAATGGAGACAGTGCCTGGGTGAGGCATTCATGCACTCAACCTCTCCGTTGTGAGATTGAGGCCTATCTACAATACGAGAGATTGAGGGCTTCCTCGACTTCCTAAAGTCAATCAAGTTCCCCGACCGGCCGAGTACCCCTAGAGCCCTCTCCCGATCGCCCTATCTATAGCTATTATAGAGAGGTGGGGGGTGCCCCCTACTATGGATAGGGTTGATAGTTGCCCTCACTGACCCCCCTACTATGGATAGGCTGCCTCCACCTCTGCCTCTAAAGAAGTAGGGTAGGGGTAGGGGGTGGGGGGTTGAGTGATGAGAATTGGATTGTTCCGTCGAGAATTAGCTCCATACGCCCAACTCTTCGTGCCTTCCTATCTCCATACTTTTGCAGCTCTTCATCTTACCAGATTTGCAAAAGACACATGTGATAGACTCTCATCATTAGAGAAGTTGATCTAGAATCCATATTCCACTTCGTTTCGCATCCTTTGTAGAGTAGATCGTTCAGCACTTGTGGCACGAACCAATTTTTTACCCATCGACCCTAGTATCATAGGCGACCAAATGGCCGTCCCCTGGTTACTAGACCATCCTGCTATGATAATTCCATAAACACCTATGTCCAGATCTGATGATACCATACCATAATCAAAAGGTACAACAGCTCGAGCAACCGAACTGGGTATAGATGTCACCACTGGAGCCAGTCTAGAGAGAGATAAATTGGCACTACTTGGTGGAATAGGTTCTGCTATAGCTAATTTTAAACCATCTGCTAGAGGTTTTAAGAATCTGAATGATCCAACTACATTGGGACCCTTTTGACGTTGCACGAAAGCAATTACTTTACGTTTGGTTGACACTGAGAAGGCTACTCCTGGTGGAAGTGGTATGATCATTCCAGGTATTTCTGCTAGAATAGCAATGTACGTTTCTGATTTCCTAATCACTAAGGGGTGATCATGTACGAAACAATGTCGACCCAAAGAATGGGACCTATTCTTGAGGGGAAAGGTGATTTCTAAAAGTCAACCCGCCCCCCACCGCTATAGATGCAGGTGGGCTATAGCAGGCTTAGCCAAATTATTTCAGCTCTTTAAGGTCAGGCCGACCACTATGGATAGGGCATCGATCCCTCTCCTTCCTCCCACCCATGTTAAGAGAGAGGTTGGTGATTTGAGTGCCCCCATGGATCCAAATGTCGGCCCCATGCTTTTGAACCAGCATAGGGAAAGCCCCAACTAAACTATAATTGGGGTGGGTGGGAGGAGGAGAGGTATAAGGCTTAATCGACCCCTACAAGCACTATATATCATGGGTTGGACCCGGTCATTTTTATTGCTGGCCGAGGAAGCTGCCCCCCTGATGAAAAATGGGGTGGGTGGGAGGGCTGCCGAGAAACCATTATAGCAAGGGAGGTTAAGTCCGAGGCACCATAGGGGGGAGATATAGGGTGGGAGGCTATGTGGGTGGGTGGGAAACGGCCCCTACGGGAATATATATTATTATGGGAGGATGCCTATGCAGGTGGGTGGGAAACAATAGTTGGTTGGGAGGCCGTAGCCCCCCACAATAATCAGGTGTGGGTGGGAGGCCCAAGGGGGCCCTTACTTCCCACCCACCCGGGTGGCTGGTTAAATTGTTGGCGAACCCCATAATCTTTACTTCATTCAGAAGAGTGTCTCACCTCGACCGAAAAGATGCCTCCCACCCCCTCCCTATAGCCTATGCCCCCCACCCATCCCCTGTCACTGGAAGGGTGGGGAGCTCGAGGGTTTCCCGACAAACCCTCGGCATAGCGGTGGGTGGGAGGAGATAGTTGGGGGGTAGATTAATATAAGGTGGGTGGTTAAGTTGTTGCCAAACCCCTGGGAGGTTCCGACGATTCTATATGTAACATGCCAACTACCCCCCACCCACCCGTATAACCCCCCACCCATCCCCACACACGGCGTATAATTGATTGGGTTTACCAAGTTTATCCAGCATCAGAGTCAGATTGAGAGCCCCGGTCCTCTTCGGTCTAGGTATAGATCTATAAAGGGCCTGTAGGGGCAGAGGTAGTAGTGTGGATCAAGATCCATATCCCTTTCATATTGATATCGAGTAGGAGATTCACCAAGGTTTACCTTAACCCTTTGTTCTCAGTCCATTTCCTCCGTCGCTACTGGATGCGTACCAGTCTGGGGAGCCAAGTTGTGTTCATTTGTGCTCCCGCACTGGATAGGGGGTGTTTGGGGATGTGTAGACATTGTCAGCTAATCGCCCTCGTGATTCCTTCCTTATGCTTAATTCTGATCCGACCCCATCTGCCCCTCCCCCTGCTCCTTCCCCCTCCCTACAACCTATTTATACCACAATAATAGCCCCCACTTTAAGTTTTAGGGTCGGGGCCCCCAACCCGAGCTATAATGGTTTCTTGGGGACCCCCCCACCATACATAGTTGGGGTTAGGTGGGAGGCCCCTAAATGCCCCCCACCTCAGGCTATAATTGTTCTTAGAGGTGGGTGGGAGATATAGTTCCAGAAAAAAAATGAGCCCCCCACCCAGCCCAGGCGAATAGTAGGGGCCCCCCACTCGGCCCCTTTGGCAGGGGGATATATAGGGTGGGAGGAATAATATAAAAGGAGGCCTTGGGTTGGTTGGGAGATTCAAGTTTGAGCGGCCTACCTTGAGCTAGTTGGTGTTAACTACTTCCTTTAGGTCTAGCTCGGGAGCAGAAGCAGAAGCAAGGGAGCCCCGGGACCCGCCATTGATTGAAGTATACCCTAACCACTTGCATGTCTCACGGTAGCTAGATCCTATGCTCTAACTGTTGGGGTGACTATTCAAGCTGCACAGGGGGGCCCCATGAGAGGATTTACCCTTCAGCCAGTCGATAGGGAATACCCCACCCCATAGCATTTGTGTTCTCCATTCGACAACCCTGAGACCTGACGAGTCCGCCACTTGAGCGCACCAAAGACAAAGGTGGTCGGTTGACCCCATAGCAATTTTAGGAGCGTTGTGGCCTATTTACCACCTAGATAAACCCCCATCCAATCAAGATACCCGGCTAGTTTGGTTGAAGTTCTAGTACAAAGTTCTATCCAAATACACCACATACATGGGAGAGAAGCCCGCAGCATACCTTCTTTGCTCAGTCTGTATCCAGGTGACCCGAGGATGGAGGAGCCTCGAACCAGTAGTTGTTTCCCTAGTCTGTATAGCAGTGTTTCATCCCCCTGTTCTAGCCCCACATCTAGTAGTGGAGTGGGGAGCATCAAAAGTGATTTATCTAGTTAAAGAACTAGTTTCCATTCGGAAGCAGGACCCGGGAGCATATCTAGATGCAGGGACAGGGCATAGGCAGGGATAGAGGTAGTAGGAATAGATAAAGGTGGCCTTCATTTTTGCATAGTTTCATATCCAATTCTGGAGCTGAAGGAAGCAATAGCAGGGGCACTCCCATGAGGGGTATGGACAATGGCCGAAGCAGCAGTAGTTTTTGGGTAGCGATCCGAGGCGGCAGAGGCATAAGCTATAGTGATGGAGGGGGCAGATATATTGAATCAGGATAGGAACCCAGAAGTTGACCTCGTTTACTCAGCAGTGGAGGTGGAGGCAGGAGCAATGGGAAATGGCGGGGGGAACAGCAGCACAACCAATAGCTGCGAGGGCAGAGGCTCCTCAAGCAACGGAGCCATATGAAACAGTGACTAAGGCTATGGGAGTGGGGCTCATAGCAGGATAACGGATGGCATCGAGAGTAAAGGCCAAAGCATCAGAGGTGGAGGGAGAAGCATAGATAGTGGTTGGAGATTGAGTCATGGGTCTACCCAACCGAGTTCCAGTTCCCACTGCGAAGATAGCAAAGGAATTATATAAAAGAGGGGGTCGACCGACCTCTTTTCTCTAAATTATTCAGTTAACCCAGTGCCAGTTACAGTTTGGGACTCAGTATATCAAGATCTAACTATTAGCTAGAGATCAAGTTGACCTAGTCGACCAGTTGACCGAGTTTATTTTATGTGAGCAGTTGATCCAAGATGAGTAGTTCCACCATCATGGGCAAGGGGAGCATCAGTAGCATCATATCTAGTCAGAGATGGAGATTCAGCAATATATAGAAAGGGATTCTTCTATATTTTATTCTGATTCAGTTGATCCAGTCCAGAAGTTGATGGAGCTGTTGATGGTTGAACAATCAAAGATATGCCAAGGGAACACACCTACTTATGCCACGGAGACAATCCACCCACTCTGGGAACCCTCGGAAGAGAGGTCTGGGGAACCATGTGGGCGGGCTAGGTAGGGATGGGATGCTGAATTAATGGAGGGATTCATGCTGGGGGAGCGCACTAGCGATGTGATGGCAGGTGAAACACATTGGGATGATCCAAGCTGGGCAAAGGCAAGCTCCTAAACACCACAACCCCCAACCCCACTCCTTGTGATTACAAGTTACAAGTATTGGATTTCGTAGACTGGAGTTACAGAGGAAGGTTGTAGAAGATAAGGATTTCAGATCTCTAAAGAAAAGCATTACCCGAACAAGCGTTCTAGTGCTAGTGTCCTCTAAGGTTACAGACATAGAAATCATTGTGACAATGACAATCAGCATCTGAAGAAGTCCCAACATCTTGAAAATACCCTACCTTGGACAAGGGCACTAGTGCCAGTGTCCTGCGCATCTTCTGTGATAGAAACGGACAGACAATGATCATAAGTGTTGAGAGAAGTCCTGAATTCCTTGAAGAAAACACCACATTGGACTAGGGCGTGAGTGTCAGTGTCCCTAAATATTTCGTATCATTAACTTCAAAAAATGTGAGTAACTAATCCTTGTCTACTATCTTGGTCTGCGATCATTTGTCGTAATTTATCCATTTGCTTCTGATTTTGCATAATTAGGGTTTTGAGCATATTTGGGCATTGAAGCAATACATTAATTGATATTTTTTGAGTTTCCATGATGTTACGAGTGACACCCAACCTGTAGGTGAATCCTCTTGCAAAAGGTGTGATTCAACTCGGTTGAAATGTCCTTGAATGTTTGTAGTAAAAGGAGGATTTAACCCACACATCCATTGAAATTGAAAACCCCTCCTTTTTACTCCTAAACAAACCCTTTGCTAGATTCTATGGAAATTTTTCTTGGATCCAGCAACTTACTATGAAACCCTTCCTTTTAGATCTCAGCTCTATCCTAATTATGGGCATCTGCAAAGGAAATGCCCTCGCTTCACTAAGGCATCAGCTGCAACTAATGCTTCTTCCAACTCTAGTCCTAAGAATGATAAAGGGAAGGCTCCTTTTGTTGTTGGGGTTGCAGACAAGGAGGGATTTACTCTAGTTAAGCCACATAATAGGGGAAGAGGTCTTAAGAGAACCCTCAAGGATAGAGAAATTAATGGGGTCTTTAATCAGTTTGATGCTTTGGAGGACTTAGTTCATGAGGAGGGAATTCTAGTGGAGATACCTTTTGGGGTTGGGTCTTTGGGGGTAGCCTTGTCGGAGGAAAAAGAAAATGATACTGTAAATTTTCCTCTGGTGGGTGTGCAGGATGGTCAATTGGCTATGGAGTTATCCTCCTGGTTACCGATTGTTTTAGAATCAAATGAGGCTTTAGTTATGAAAGATGTGGGTGCTCTAGCTGATCCAACTCCTTCACAGGTGAAGGAGGCTTTGGATGTAGGTGTTACATTGTAAAATGTCCCCCTAGGACTTTTACCTCCTAAGTTTAGTTCCCAGGTCTTTTAGATTTAATCATGCATGTTCATTTTAACTCCCGATGCAAAATCCCTGGAAACCCATGTCAAATGGGGCTAAGGGGACATTGTTGAACTTGATTTTGCTTGAAAATGGGGCCTAGGGCTTGGGCACTCATGGCCTAGCCCTGCCTTATTTGGTTGGGACCTAAATTTTAAATGTCGGTTATGTGATCGTTAAAAGGTTTCGTTGCCGACATCGTAAGTTTGAATTATGAAATCTATAGCGAGAATGCATATATAAGCATGTTTAGGGTTTCATTTGCAAACTAGAAGCTGATTATGAACTTTTGGTGAACTTATGATTTTAGAGAATTCAAATCATTCATTGTTGCAGAGCATACTTGTCTTGTTATTGTGTTTGTTATGCGGATTTGGCTTCATCTTCTCATGTGTTGAAGGATTTTCATCTACATGCGAGCTACACCTCTGAGGTTATATCTATTTGTGTTAAATCAATCATTTATCAATTTGTTTTTTCGTCTATCTCGTAGGGATACACAATCTTTATGCCATTCTGGGGCTTGACTGAGGCAAGCTCCTAAACACCACAACCCCCAACCCCATTCCTTATGATTGCAGCTAACAAGTGTCATATTTTTTGGAGTGGAGTTGCAAGAGGCTGTGACAGAGTGCGGAGATTCTGTATCAGAAGGAAAAAGCAATGCCTGGGCTTAGGCACCTGCCCTGAAGCCCTCCAAATTTGCAGACCTAAAAACCTCTGCGACATTGGTGAAGAGTAGCGAACATTTTCTAGAAATCCTTGAAGAAGTCGCCACCTTGGGCTTGGGCACCTACTCTTTAGACCCCGACTTTTCCAAATCTTGAATATCAAAACCTAATATGTATCTACTCTGAATATTACATCTCTATGTGCGAGCATTTGTTGGGATTCATCCGTTTATTTATGATTTTACATAATTAGGGTTTTAAGCATAATTGAGCATTAAATTAATACATTAATCAACAATTTCTTAATTTCCCTATCATTACAAGTGACAACCAACTTGTAGGTGAATCCTCTTGCAAAATTTGTGATTCAACTTGGTTAAATGTCCTTGAATGTTAGTGGTGAAAGGAGGATATAATCAAACAATCAATCAATCCCATCTTCCCTCTTTTCTTACTAAACATTTTGGTGAACCTGTGTTTTCTGAGCATTGCATCTTGTTGACTATTATACATTAGACTTGCATTCATACATATTGTTTTACATCATTTTACATCTATAGATCTTGAAAATTTTTGAAAAAAAAAATCATTCTAAGGCTCGCATTAGGTCATAATTTGCATTAATTTCATTACATTTCATCGAATCTCTAATTTTTACATCAAATATGATATAAATTACATAAATTCATAATACTACAATCTTTGCATTGCATTTTCATCTAATGTGGTGGGACTTCCTATCCTCTAAGACACATCACCCATCCTCACATATTAACTTGTCATCCTTGAACAATGTGGGCCACCATAATCCTGCCAACATCACTTTATTGTTGTTCGCTCATTGGAGTTATGCCCTTCTAATATCCCCTCACGGCATATCTTAAGATGTTTTCCCATTCATGTTGAAGCACTACTCTCCTTATAATATCACCTCTTCCTATAATATGTAATTCTCCTTCAATTAAGATGTATGATAGTGACCACTGCAATAGTTTATTCCTTTCATTTTTGGAGATGATCTCTAGGAATTGGCCTATGGATAGTAACTGTGCTACTTCAGTGAGCTCCTCTAGTACTACATTTACTCTAAATAAATTTAAGCTACTCAATTCATCATCAAACTCCTAAAAGAGTAACACCATCTACAAATTTTACCTGTATCACTAGCGTATTCATCAAGTATTTTAATTACTTGTGGTTGGTAAAGAAATTTTTTAGTGCATAAACCTTTGTTAGAGCCTTTGTTGTTGCATAATTCATTAAGAAACACTAGAGTTGGAGCCTTTGTTATCTAATTTTTAAGTGTATCAAATTCCTCCTAGAGTTGTTCTATCCATTGAAATGTTTTATAGTTTTCTGACTATTCAAGAGGTGGTAGATTCAAAATTATTTCTACCTTCAATGGGTCTACCATCAAGCCTTGCCTACATATAACGTGACCATGAAATGTTCTAAATGGTATCACAAATAAACATTTCTTAAGATTGGATGAGATTTAAAATCTTTTGTATCTTTCTAGCATCGTGTGGAGTACTTGTACGTGATCTTTAATCAGTCTGTACTAAATACTACAAGTGCATTTTTCAAGCCAAATGGCATCACCTTGTACATAAAAGACCTCCATTTGGTTACAAATGTTGTTTTAGGTTGATCTTCTTCTTGAAGCCATTGGTGAACGATTAGAGTTCCCTACTAGCTATAAAACTAAGACTTCCTCTGTGAACAAACTACGGAAGGGATCATGGATGCAAGCCTTATTTAAATCCCTAAAGTCAATGCAAATCCTCATCTCGCTTTTTTCTTATATTGCACAACCATAGGGCCAATCCATTAGCATCTCCTATCGACTTGATTATATCAGTTGCCAACATATCATCCAAGTTTGCTTTGACTCTTGTCTTCATGTTAGGGTTTAATATATATGTTCTTTTCCTCTTTGGTTTTGTACCTTCTTTTAATTGAATTTTCATCATTCTAGATCCCTCCTTAATGCCTCTACGATTAGTAAATGCGTGGGGAAATATTTCTTCATATTTCTATCAATATTTCCAAAATTTGCATGACTTGTCTCTCTTCAATTGCTACCTTGAGTATTTTCACATACTGAAGGAAAAACAAGATTTCATTCACAGAGGCTTGAAGGATACCAAAGGTACTTAAGGTTAAACTTTCTCTTGATGCCAAGGTTGATGATTCTATTTATTATGAGGATGTTTGATGCGGAAGATTTAGTTGAAATCTCTCCTCTTGCTAAGTTCGATAAATGTAATAAGTGTAAATGTGATCATGGGGATTCAATAGGCCCTGTGTAATTTTCCCTACCACCTTGTTGTTTTCAATATTGGATGATGCTCTTGTGATTTCTATGATGGTAGGGTCATCATCCAATGGTGGAAAATCCACCAGTAGTGTGATATGTTGTCCAAGGGATCTCTTGAGGTGAGACACGTGGGCAAAATTATGAACCCTACTGTATTCCGGTAATTCCAGTTCTCAGATGCAACTTCACCAACTCTCCTCAAGATCTTGTAAGGGAAATCAAAGCGTTGTTTGAGATTTTAAATTCCACTAATTTTGATGGGGGTTTTCCTATAAGGTTTACAATCGTAGAGGAAGGTCATATCTCCCACTTTAAATGACCTCTGTATGCGGTTTTGATTTATATATATTTTTTGTTGATTCTGAGATTGTTGGAGGTGTTCTTTGAGTGATCTCAATATGTCATAATTATACTTCACTAAGTCACTATCTATTGACACCGGGATATCTATGAATATTGAATAAGTAAAGGTTAATGCGTCATAACCATAAAATACAATGGATAGAGACATAGCGATGGACGGTGGGTAGTGTTGTATCATAGTTTCTCAAGTAGCCTTCAACCTAATTATTCACTATTTCTACTTGTCCATCTATTTGTGGATGTTAGCTTGTGGAAAGAATGAGTTTTATCTGGGCCAAATAAAATAATTCTTACAAAAAGGATCTAAACAATCTACTATCTTTATCACTAATGATATTTTTATGTAATCCATTGGCCTAAACACTTCTCTGAATAAGAAATCTACTACCTAATGTGCTTTGAAATATGAAGGAATGAAAAAGAAGTGTGCATACATAGTTAGCCCCTCCATAAAGTGATTGAGAACATCCTTCTTTAGGCCCTTCCATGAAAACCTTTCCCTAATTTTCCTATAGGTCTTGTATAATCTTATGTGATTTTCTAACGATGCATCATGAAAAACCCTTAAAATCTTCTCCTTCATTCAGGATTCAAGAACTAGGAAGATTCTATTTGTATAGAGAATGAGATCATATGCTACTACAAATAAATCTTGTCTCACATCCCCATCTAAGAGATCAGTAGAAAATGTATATTTAACTTATTCTGCCATAATAGAGATCTTCCAATTAGTAGAACTAGTAGTAGAAATAGAGTAGGCTTCCTAGAAAGAGCATGAGCAAAGTTATGTTCTTTTTTTCCTTTCATGTACAATGTGGTTTAGGAAAGGGCCATGCTATGGGGTCTCAGGACAACTTTGAAATAGAATTGGAAGCATCTCAGAGTGGAGAGAGATTATGAGATCATTATTAATTATACGAAGAAGGAAAGTTACATCTCATGTATGTTGTATACTCTTCTTTTAGAGGCTAAGGAACTAGTGAAAAGATTTTAAGATATCTCTTTTGATCATATTAGAAGAGAAGAAAGGGGAACTCAATAGTAGATTTGGTAGCCAATCAAGGAGTAAATTAGAGGATAACCCATGGTAAGACCCATAAGACCTAGAAGGAAAAGTTTCCAAATAAGACCCTTGGACTTGTTAAGGAGTAAAAAGTGTCCACATGTCTTTTTACCTCCTTGTTTGGCTCCTAGGTCCCATAATTGCATTATATCTTCAAAACATTTCTCCCGATGCAGAATTGCCCGACACCAAGATGGAATTTGAATGTGGGCCACTTGATTTAGCTTATCCTAGACATAAACAGGACTAAAGGACCTGGGTGGTACTGCCCAAGTCCCTCCCTTTAGGTTGGATCAAATTCAAATTTACTGGTGTGAGCCTTGGGCATAATTTAATAAAAACCACCTGAAATAACATAAAATAAAATATTAAAATAAAAAAAAAATATATATATATATATATTCTATACATTTAGTTCTCCTCAATTTTTTTCTAGCCTCTTATGTTAAATTGAAGACCAAATTCCTTGTATTAAACTCAATAAACTAACATTGGGGGTGATTTTGTTGAAAAATTATTGCTCAAACCAAGAGCTGATGTTAAAGAGTTACGCCTAGTATGTAATATAAGGAACCCTAAAGTCAATAATATCATACAGACGAACACTCATTTTAATTTTTTACTTATGCCTGCAAAAATATCATACATGGCGTCCCTCCATTGATGCATTAAATACTGCTCCTTCAATGTGCTGCTCTTTATTTTCTTGACTTTTGTATTCATTTTTTTATCCCTTTTTTTTGCGCTCTTATTATTTTTTATTGCTTCTTGTAGAGTAACGATCTTCTTGATATTTTTGTCCAAGAAAGATAAGGGGCTGAGCACCACCAAGGGTTTTCAATGTTTAGTTAGACTTCCCTTTTGCTCAAAAGGAATGGGGAAGGTCTACATGCAAGCTTCTATTAGGTATTTTAGGTTTGAGTACTTACTTTTTTAAAACTCAACATTTTGGTTCACTAAGACTAGGATTAGTATAAAGCTAAGAGCTTGGCTTCAATTTAAACTTATTGGTAAATTTCAAGAGGAATGATTGGCGATAAAGATGATCATAAAGAATCTTAAAGGGTCAACCTATATCTAAGCAACCTTAGACTCCTTAGATAAAAATCAAAAAGAGCATGTCACTCACTAATGCATGGTGGAACAAAATGAAGAATGCAAATTTTGTTTTTTCTTTATTCAAATTTTGTACTTTTTTATAGATTTTTTGGATTTTGACATTTTATGATTTTATGGAGTTTCTAGATACTTAAGTCTTCACCTTCCATTGTGCATAAGAGGTAAGCATCATTTTTTACATCTTCCTTAACTGCGTGTGGACTTATATAATTTGGTCTAAACTTCACTTGGAAGTATTTGCAAGGACACACAAAGACTTGGTACAAAAATGTCTTTGAACTCAGTGAGAAGTTTTGTGCACTCATATATTTCATTGTTTGATAATTTGCCCCTAGCCTTGTCATTTTTTGTTCTTGTAAAGTTTCATCAGTTTTGAAATTTTGTGGGGCAATTTGAATTGATGATGACATTTAATCATCTTCTATTCACATTTTCCATATGTGGGGTTGGTCATATTGCCACACGATTCTCTTTACCTGCATGTGGACTTTACTATTCCATGGATTTCATATTTCACCAACCATATGTATGCCTTGGCTATGGCGACCACCAAGGGTTGCACATCAGCACCCCACCTAGTCGGCACCAAGTTGAAGTAAACAAAGTGAGGCAAAGTTGTGGAAGTTTGAATGCTTAATAATCGTATACCAATGCATCAAGAGATTTGTCCATGTCACCAATATTATATTTTTTATCTTTATTTCCATTTCTTAACACAAACTAACTTCGTGTTGTCATAAATATATACCTTTCAAACAAGAGCAAGCATGCCTTTATGATATAATTCCAATAATTTTTTATTCTAATGTGTAGGAACAAAAAAAAAAACAAGAAAAAAACTCATTGGAGGCTCATTTGGCAGAAGCAAAGGAAATTGGGGATCACATTCCAAATAAAATTTAAGTTGTTACAAAACATGTTTTCAATTGATTATAAACAAATATGTAAAACAAGCATTTCATATGCATTTCAAAACTATATTTCAAAATTTTAAATTAAATAGCACTTTGGGACATTTGTTTCTTACAATTATTAAAATAATATAACAAATAAAAGTAACACTATAAAAATAATATTCTATACACCAAAAAAAAATAAAAAATTAATGCACGTATTTTAAATATTACTTTATAAAATAAAAATAATGTATCTTCTATGCACAAATTGAATTATACTATGTAACATTGTAATTGCATATAATATTCTATTGGCCTAACCCTTGCACCTTCAATTGGTTGAGTCAAACAATTTTCTTATGACAATTATCCATTCAAAGGTGCCCTTAAAATACTATGACATATCTTAGTATAAGTAAAATTATATATAAACCAAATATAAAATTTGACAGCTTGTCCAAAATCTCTCCTTTCATGTGATACATCTTTTTAAAATGTTGATTGTAATTTACAGAAAAAATGCCTTAATAGAACCATACGACCATCAAATTTAAGCCTTGGGCCTAACAATTGCACCTCCTTTGGTTGCAAGTGCTAGTAATACTATTATTGATATATGGTTAGGACTAAGAAGTAGGATTTCATGTACTCTGTCATTTCTTTTTTAAGGGATTACTCCAACTGTGGTGAGTTTCTATTTTAATATTGGAAAAAATCTAATTTGAGAGTGCTTCTGGATTCAACTATGTATGTTTTTGTTTCAACGTTTTGAATCATACTCAATGATCCGTCATCAGGAAGAGGAGAGTCGAAGATTAGATGGTAGAATTGAGCTTTATAAAGCAGTTAGAGTAAGAAATGAATGAAAAATGAAGGGCATGAGGTGAGGAGAGAAAAATAAAAATAAAACAAAAAACAAGAGAGGAGAAAGATACAAGAAAATTAGTGATAAAAACAGGGCATTGGAGCAACCATACAAACACACAAACCAACAAAAGCTAAAATTTTAAAATTACTAATACTAATACAAGTACAAATATATAAATACATACAGAAGCACATGTAAATGCATATAAGAAAATATTTAATTTAAACCTATAAATACATATATCCCCACACCCCAAGTATAATATACTATATTAAAAAGACAAATAAATGGAAAAAATACAAACAACTAAATAAAACAAACCTTTAGTAGGCATGAGTTTTCCACAATCCATGAATTAAGTATAGAGAGTGCTTCTGGATTAAAATGTGTATGCTTTTGCAAAACAAACCTTTGTAAAACAATTAAAGTCAAGACCTAAATATACATAAAATAATAAGGGAAGAGGAAAAAAGGCGCAAACACATTTATATACATGAACAACCAAATGTATAAAATTTGCAAACAAGTGAAAGAAGCAAACAAGAAAACAAAAAGATAAGACCCCTATCTACTGCATTAGGCAAAACCAAACCTATAAAAAGGAGAACGCCACGACTAAGAATGAAAATTTTAATCCGGCATAAACAAAAAATGCCCACACACATATTAACCTAGACATAACAACAAAAATAAATCAGATGATATATAATACAAATAGAAAAATAAACAAATACACAACAAAAATGTATGTAGATATATGATACAATATTAATTATATTATATGTATAAATATATTGTATAGAAAACCAAAACAAATAAAAATATACAAGTGTAGGTATATATATATATAAATTTATGTATGAAGTGTATACAAATACCTATACCTATATATAAATGTAAGTAACGGTGTGTATATATATATGTGTGGAGGTTAGGGTTAGGTTTTGTGCGTGATGAGCGAGTGAAGAAGAGGAAGGAGGTGAGGGTGGCAAAGGGAAGGTTAGGGTTAGGTTTTGATGGCAGAGGGAAAAGCTATCGTTGCAAGCTTGACGTTATACCTATTGCAGGGCCAAACATTTTTACAAGCAGCGGAGTGCGGTGGATATGTCAGTGTTTCGAAAGTGTTACGCCATCATCTGCAACAAACAGAATGGCCGCGAATGTCGTAGCAGAAATGGAGGCTGCAGATCGATGGCGTTACGCTTTTGAAACAGGACATATCCACGGCCCCACGCTGCTCCTATTCCTTCGTTGCCCTTTAATGAGAGCAATGCCTTCAACAAATGACCTTCACGCTCATGCGGTGGAATATGTCTCAATCTCAAATTGATGCGTCCAACACTTCAATCTTGTTAAATCAGGTTTTGTTTTGTCAGAAAATTTGCTTAAATTTCTATATTTTAAGACTAGCTGAAAATGTGGTCACTTGCACTAAATTTTCTGACCCTCCATGGAAGGTATGTTGGAGAGGTGGGTTCTTTGCCTTTTTTCGTTTTTGTATATGCATCACACACCCACATTACAACAATGTTCCTATCTAGTATGTTTTACTGTGACTGAATCAGATTTTCAGTTGTTAATATTGATAGCAAACTTGGATGAACCTCTGGAGATCCCTGTGTTGTATGATTAGGTTATGTTGTTGGTCTCTATCACAGGTGATATTTGGATCATGAAAGGTGAAGGTATTCAATTTAGACACCAATGCATGCAACATGTATTAACACAGTGCTTGTTTTGTATGTAGTCCAGGACTGCAGGAATTTTGGTGGACTTCTTAGAGCCATTTTCTGTATATGACAATGTCAGATGGGTGTTATTATCACCCACATTTTATAAATAGCCAATTACGTAATTGTAACTGTTAAAGTTTTAATCATCTAGCACATTCCTACAAAGGTTCAAAAATTTATCCTGGCAAATATTGGTATCATATCAAACATTGTAGTTCTGTCTACTGTTTGCTTTGCAGCTGTGTCTGTGTTTTCTTTTGTTTGTTTTCTGAGACAATGGTTGACACAGTTAGTGGGTTTGTGTTTGAGCCCTAAGTTGGTTGGATCCCTTGCTGGAGAATTTAGCCCCAACCTTTGGACTTGGGTGTCATTATAAGCACGCGTTAGCATTTGAGCCCTAAGCCTACATGTTTTGGTAATCTTTGTCCCAAATCAATAGTCCAATCAGTAAACATTATGTATAAACTTCCTCTAGATTTAAAATTTTAGTAAAAGTTCTTAGCCAATTTGTTGCAAGTTTGCATGGATTCATTGGAATTTTTTAATCATTGTTATCTTATCTATGCAATATATGTTTTGATGATTTTCCAACTAATGAAAAATATGTCTAATATGGGATTTTATATAATCCTCTTTGGATTTAATCCAATTGTAAATTGTACTCAATATTTAGGAACCAGTTACCTTTACAATTGCTTACAATTGTTTCCTTTTGACATTGCTGGTGATTCATCTCACTTGAGTTGCCTTTGTTGACTAGCATAACATTTTTTTGTGTGTGTATTTTGATATAGAAATTTTTGTGGGTATGATAGGTTAGGTTGGAACAAAAGAATGTATGGTGCTAAGCATTTTATCTATTTGCAAGAACTAAAGTGTCTTATCTGAAAATATTCAACATTGTGGTTTGTGCATTTGGATGGATAATCTAGATACTATCTTAGACCTATGTAAATATAGGTCTAAAATGGTAGAAAGGAGAGAAAAAGTCTCCTCGTGAGATTTTGAAGCAATAAAATGTAAAAAGTAAGTTCTATGACAACATCAAGACAATGGTTGCTTCATTTCACTTCACTTCACAAGCTCTTTCATTCCTCGTCTATCCAAATTGCCAAGGCTGACATATTTCTTTAGTTTTGGTGAAGTAAGATTTCTTTATGCTTTTGGATTGGATTTTGAAGAGTTAGTATCTATCACTACTTTATTAGATCAACTTGGTGACACGAGGTACACATGTTGACCTTTTGATCTTGTGAATGTTGTAGCATAGAAAATACCCTATAATTTACAAGTGTATCTTTTTATTGAACCTTTTCTTGTTTGTAATTTGTAAGATTTTCATTTGGTGAATAAAATGAAAACCAATGATACCATTCATTATTTCTCATATTTTTAGACTTCAAATCATAAATTATTAGTAGAAACCCAAATTCATGGAAATGCAATCAAGACTTCAATGAAACCATAGCCAACCCCCACTCAATCACACCCTCCTAGGCCTCTAGAAACCATTTCCCCAAATGACACAAACACTTGACACCATTAAAACACAATGGTCACACATCACATTCACTTTCCAATGCACATCATAAACCAAGATCTCACAAATGCAACATATGCTCTGATGCACTAATAATGGGTCTTAAAGAATGCAACATTAATTCCAATCATGGTCAATCATCCAACAAACATAAAGTGAATCTATCTCAACAATGCAGAACAATATTATTCTAACTACTAGTAGCAATTACTAATATGATCAAATGATATAAGTGTCCATGAGTATCAATATTTTAACTAATAATTCTCAAGACTTATTTTAATTTCATTTAATTAAAATAATTGCGAACAACATGCAAATGAATACAAATTAAACACAACAATTATTTACACTATTTACACTTATGTAGATTTCATTTATAATCTAAACAATTTTATAAATACTATTAAATATAACTATATAAGCAAGGCTAAAAGCCTATAATATTATAATGCTATAAATATCTTACACTAGTTAGAATCACAAGATACAAAACCCGAAGCTACAATGAAAGAACCTTGTTCTAAGTTTAGCTTGAGAGGAAAGAAATATAGAAAAACAAAACATTCCTATAGATCTAATATCTTCATCAAATCTACCACACTTTTAACCACATGAATATGATAGGATCAGCACAAAATGAATTTGTTGAGAAGGCTTTAGAAGCTACCAACAATGCAAAATGTGAAAGCATAGACAGGGCACATAGACTGATTGGTAGAATGCCTCAAAGAGAGTCATGTGATGGAAAGCAATGATCATAGGATATGCACAAAATGAATTTGTTGAAAAATCTCAAAAGAACCTAGTTTGAAAATATAGAGTTATTGGTTGCGCAACTAATTGTTTTAACAGAGACGAAATGGGTTAGAGGTAGACAGTCACAAAATATTCATATCTCAAAAATGACAAACTGGGTATGACTAATTTTCGGATATGATTTAGATATTCAGGTCATGCACCATATATAAAACAATTAGAAAAACTCAGTTCTTAAAATAAAGTTATGGCTAACGCAACAGATTGCTAAAACAGAGACGAAATGGGTGAGAGGTAGACAGTCACAAAATATTCATATCTCAAAAATGAGAAACTGGGTATCACTAATTTTTTGATACAATTTAGGTATTCAAGTTGTACACCATATTTAAAACAATTAGAGAAACCCAGTTTGTAAAAATAAAGTCGTGGCTAACACAGTAGACTACTAAAACAGAGACGAAATGGGTGAGAGGTAGACAGTCAAAAAATATTCATATCTCAAAAATGAAAAACTGGGTATGGCCGATCTTTGGATATGATTTAGATATCCAGGTCGTACACCATATATCAAAAAATTAAAGAAACCCAGTTTGCAAAAATAAGGTTAGCGCTAACACAATAGACCGGGTTCAGAAAATGTAGAAGAAAATTCACAGAATATTTCACTAAATCTAATGCAACAATAAATCAGTTTCATATCTCAGTCCATACTTGGAATATTGCTTCAATCACATCTTCAAAAATTTCCTAGCTCGCATCCATTTTTCCCCAAGTCTGTTCTTCTGAAAACTATGGTTTATGGTGCCAAAAGAAAAATGAAAACTTCCTGAGAGAGAGAGAGAGATCCCCAAAACATAAAACATATCCTCCATTTGAAATGCACGCTCCTCCTCAAATTATGTCTTGAGATTTCAAAAATAAAGTTGAGCATGCATAACCACCCCCATAATTTCTTCTAGAAGATTCTCTTTTTTTTACTTTCTTACAATTTGCTATTTTTAACCAAACAATAATATTATTGTTTGTTGTAATGGGACCTTATGTCATCTCCGTTCAACAGTTTCCATTGGGATTAAGGCACGCTTAGACCTGTCAATTCAAGTGGAGTTGATGCCTCATACCTGCAACCTACAGCAACCAAAAAATGGTCGAACATATAGATGTATATATACTCATACAATCAAACACACCGTGAAAGGAAATCGCAGCATAGCAGGGTACTCACGCATGAGTAATGCGACACTGTTCCTCTCACAAACACACGTCAAACAAGTAACCACATCATGCATAATAATTAGTATCTGATTGACTAGATAAGAAACATCATCAGATAATCATGTGATGCACATAATAAGATTGATCAACATAATCAATTAAGTCCATAAAGTTGTCATAACATATTCATAACTTAAGTAAATATCAGTGTTGCAACAAAGATTATCAATAAAACATACTAACTGTCATATGAAACAACATGAGGATAATCAGGAATGTCACCAACATGAATGTAGTATCTACCAACATCATATAACATACAACATCAACTGTCTGACATACCCTAAATATTCCTATTATTTTACCTTCACTTTCATGCTCCTTAGCCAGACCACCTGCACATCCAAGGTGAGAATGGAGGGGCACTACACCCACCTTAAAGTGATCGCTCCTGCTTTCCGGTAGTAATCACATTTAAGGTAAGGTTGAAAACACATGAGGGAACAAGAGCTTTCGCAAAGCCCATGCCCCAATGTGAGACATGCTTACAATTGCCGAATTATTCCCAACAATCACAATAGAAACACATCAATATCATTTGTTAAGAACCATTAATCAACAATATGCATGTATACGAATGATCACGGAGATCAAAACAAACTTCGGTTAGAGAATCTAAGCTAAAATAACAACCAAATCAATATAGAAATAAGGCAACATGTCTTTCAAACAAACTAAGGCTATACTTACGAATTCGGAACCGAGTATAGCCGTGAGGTTATACTTCAGTTATCTCATAACCGAGTGTAACTACAAGGTGAGACAAAAGCATTCCAAAGTGCATAGCAACATATTTAGAGTATTCCAAAGGTTTGTTACAACAATTTCACAACACAGTACATGATCACATCATGACACAGAGTGATTCTACTAGTCAAACGTCAATAAAAAATTATCCCTCTCTTCATATATGGACTAGGTCCATTTTCTTGTTTTCTTGTTTTAGGGATGCACGATCCTTATCAGAAGTGTATATTTGTTGTCATCATCCGTTGACTAATAGAGCCACAAATACAACAGAAGAATGAAATCATGAAAAATGAGAGAGGAGACAAAAGTGACATAGGACCACAACGTGGAAGGATGCCCCCAAATCACCCTCCACAACATTATGCCCCCAAGGCACCACAAACAACAATTGCAACAAGAGAAGTGTACAAGAATAGAGAAACAAATAGAAGGAATGTCACAGCGTACGCGGTCCCCTTGTATCCTTCACCTTACAAGAGTATCAAGGGTCATCCAAGGAGACCTAAACAAACATTTAACACCACACATGAGAACACAACACAACAACATATATATACCTAAGAGGAGGCCAAACTTGCGAGCATCTTGGAGAGTTGCTCCATCAAATGTGGTGGAATGGGTGAGAAATTCATACCTGCAGTCGCGTGGTGCTTGATTCACAAGATTTTGTATGTTTGAAATCTTTTGATGCCTGTGGGGAGGTGAATCATTACCTTTTTCGATAGACTTTGATGACTCGTGCATTGTTCTTTTTCTTTCTTTGTTTAAGCATTCTCCTACATGGATAACTTTTTCAGGGTTATCCTTCTCCATCAAGACGTCAACAATCTTTTTATTAAGTAAAGTACTGCGGTCGAGGAGATTAGAGGAGGATGATGATTTCGTGGGATCTTTGTTAGATGCCAAGGTATCATTTGATGAATAAGTGTTTCTCTCAAAATATGCTTCTACATTTAAACAATAGGAAAAACCACGATTGTAATGATAACGGGGCCAATTGTCATAAGCTCCCATGAATTCGGCTAATGTTTCATATGTTGAAAAAGTATCTAATGGGACATTTCCTAGTGGACAGTCTATGTCTATCATCTCAGGATATATTGAATTGATTGTTGGACTTGTTGATATTGTGTTAACATTAAGAGTAGGATGATGGTAAGCTTTAATAGGCTTCAAAGGATAGTATCCAATACTAGCTGAAGAGCTATGTGTAACAACTTCTAAGGGTACTTTGATTCCTTGTTGTTTTATGCCACAACCATTACCTACGTAGTTACAATTTTTGTAAAGGATTTGAAATCCATGACCATAGAGAGACACCATCTCTTTATAAGAAGGCGAGGCCTCATATGTCTCATATTTTGTAGTGTAAATAAGAGTATTGTCTTTATTTGTTACTAAAGAGACTTTAGGTTCCTTAGTATTTCCAAAGATTTTTTGGATGAGATCGAGGCAACTTTTGATGTTTCAGGGTTAGCAAGTTTATATTACCCCATAAAGCCATGAGTAAAATCTAATGAACCCCAATCGTCACCAAGAAGTGCATTCGATGGTGATTTAGAATATTGCACAACATTATCTGTGGCAAGATGTATTTATGAATCAACTTTTAAGTTATCGAGAGGTTTCTAAATGATAGCTTATTTTTGCACCTCAACTTGTAAAAAACTTTCCAGATTCGGGTCCACTTCAATGGTTTGAAGTTTATTTGCACAAATAAACTTTATTGATCAATGAAGGGTAGACGAAACTACCCCCATGGCATGAATCCATAGTCTACCAAAAATGATATTATATGAAAGCGCACTCGGCATGACATGGATAAGGGTAGATAATGTCATAGATCTAGCCTTTACGATTAAAGTTATGGTACCCAGTGATTGTCTACCAATGTTATCAAAGCCACGAATGTTAAGTTTATCTGATTTTATTAAAGATGTGTGAATCTTGATTTTATGTAGCAAATCAATGCCACGAACATTGAGACCCGATCCATTGTCAATCATAGTTCACTTTATCAACTTTTTATTTATTATGACAAGATTACAAGAGGGTCATATTGGTTTTGAACTTCAATTGATGGTAATTCGTGTTGTTGAAACAAAATATCTATTTTTGTTGCATGCATATAGTCTAACAGAGTTGTTACATCATTTGGCTTAACAACAGGTGGTACAATCACCTTTCGTAAAGCTTCTTGGAGCATTATGTGGTATGAAAGAGATGTTTGTATGAGTTCCCATAGAGAGATCTTAGTGGGAGTAGCACAAAGCTGCTTAACAAGGTCATAATCTCGACCAACATTATGAGTAAGACAAGGTGGTTGAGGAAGCATAGGTTGAGAAGTTGGTAAAGTGATCGAAATGTTTGACTGTTGTTTACTTTGTTTATTATTTCATGTATTGTATGTGTGAGCAACCACATTGTAGTTGGGTTGTTGTGACACATTTTGATACACTTTGATTTTGACTTGTTATATGCTTAGCGTAGTTATAAATGTAACGAAGAGGTCGAGAAGAATTCAGAAGATCTCTTATAGTGAGCACCGGTTTCATTTTTTCTTGAGGCACATGCGAGAACGCAGGTGGACAACTATTTTCGGTTTCACAGGGTGTTCTTGAGATCTTGGAACATAAATTGTGTTTACTAATCTTTGAAGGAACGATGGTTTTGGAGTCGCAGTGGAATGTTCCATAGAGATAAATTCATAAAGGGCTTCATCTAGCATATCAGAATCATCACTACTAAATGACTCATCATATGCATGAAAGTTTTGTAAAAAGAGATCAAACATTGTGACATATTCTACTTTATCCAAGGCTTGAAATTCACAATGTCCAATTGTAAAAAGTATGAATTTTGGAATCAAGGATGTGAAATGATGCAAGATTACTATGAAAAATCAAATTTCATGAATGTTTGATGCAACTAATGCATGAGAATTTTTAAAACCCTAATGCAAAATTTTACCAAAATGCAAGCTTTTTGAAGGCCTAAATATGCACCTTTTTCAAAATTATGCAAGATTTTCAAATGAATATTGATAAATATGTAATAAATCAATGCAAGATCTTATTTGAATAGTCAATAAGATGTAAATGCTTGAAGCTACCTGTTCACAAAAATGTTTAGTATGAAAAAGGATAATGACAATAACTAGAATATGAACTAGATCAAACTCTTTTCAATATAACATTCAAGGAAAAGGTTGAGCCAAATCACTACCAAATGAAGGAGAACTTAGCTACTGACCTTGAACTCCTATATATTATGGATAAGATTTAACTTAGTCTTTTTCTCAAAACCCTAGGATAACAATGCATTAAAACCCTATTTTTACAAAGATTTGCTTATAATGGAGAATATACCACAGAAACCCAGAAACTGATTGCACAGGGATAATCAGGGGAATGATAAAACCTATCTCCAAAAAGAAGAGGTATCAGAGGACCTCGGTGGTACCACCCATGTCCTGACTGAAGGAATTAGCCGAAGGTGCAAATTGGAAAGTTGCTTTGAATGTTGTCTTGATGCCAGATCCAAACCCAGAAAAGGTAGAAGGACAAAGGCGGTTCCAACCACTTCCTTGATGAGGGAATATCCTGAAACTGTCTTCAAATCCTGAAACCTTGATCTGTATTTAGTCTTCCTATAGCTCTGTATTTTCTAAATCTCACTCCTATAACCTACACATAAGAAGATAAAAGAGGGTTTGGGGGTTATGGTGTTTAGGGGCTTGCCTCGGTCAAATCCTAGAATAGCATTCAAGCTTCCCAACACCATTTGATTAATAGAGAGTGCTTACCCTCATGGGGCATAGGATGAAAACAATGATAATGTGATGATTGAAATGATGAGAAACAAACAATGATATCACCTATGTGATGCGCCCTTAGAATGATGAAGATCCTTCAACTCCTAAGGAAGGATAGATGATAGCTTCATATCTGCAACAACACACAAATATGCTCTATAATCACAATGACTGCTCTTGATGCTCTTTACTTCAAATTTTCAAGTTAGCTATCTCCATCTAGGTTAATAATGAACTCAAAAACACACTTATATATGCTCTCCCCCTTACAATTGACAATTCAAACCAAAAGAGGCAACAAGGAGAAACCTCTAGAGAGGTGTAAGACTAACATACATTTGAATTTGATCCAACCTAAAGGGAGGGACCTGGCCAGTACCACCTTGGTCCTTCAGCCCTGTTTATGTCTAGGATAAGCAAAATCAAGTGGTCCACATTCAAATTCCATCTTGATGTCGGGCAATTCTGCATCGGGAGAAACGTTTTGAATATATAATACAATTAAGGGACCTAGGAGCCAAACAAGGAGGTAAAAAGACATGTGGGCACTTTTTACTCCCTAACAAGTCCAAGGGTCTTATTTGGAAACTTTTCATTCTTAGTCTTATGGGTCTTACCATGGGTTATCCTCTAATTTACTCCTTGATTGGCTACCAAATCTACTAATAAGTTCCCCTTTCTTTTCTTCTAATATGATCAAAAGAGATATCTTAAAAAAATTTCACTAGTTCCTTAGCCTCTAAAAGAAGAGTATCCAACATACATGAGATGTAACTTTGCTTCTTCATATAATTAATAATGATCTCATAATCTCCCTCCACTCTAAGATGCTTCCAATTCTATTTCACAGTTGTCCTGAGGCCCCACAGCATGGCCCTTTCCTAAACCACATTGTACATGAAAGGAAAAAAGAATATAACTTTGCTCATGCTCTTTCTAGGAAGCCTACTCTATTTCTACTTCTACTAGTTCTACTGATTAGAAGATCCCTATTATGGCAGAATAAGTTAAAAATGCATTTTCTACTGATCTCTTAGATGGGGATGTGAGACAAGATTGACTTGTAGTAGCATATGGTCTCATTCTCTATAAAAATAGAATCTTCCTAGTTCTTGAATCCTGAATGAAGGAGAAGATTTTAAGGGGTTTTCATGATGCATCATTAGAAAAACACATAAGATTATACAAGATCTATAGGAAAATTAGGGAAAGGTTTTCGTGGAAGGGCCTAAAGAAGGATGTTCTCAATCACTTTATGGAGGGGCTAACTATGTATGCACAATTCTTTTTCATTCCTTCATATTTCAAAGCACATTGGGTGGTAGATTTCTTATTCAGAGATGTTTAGGCCAATGGATTACATAAAAATATGGTTAGTGATAAAGATAGTAGATTTTTTAGATCCTTTTTGTAAGAATTATTTTATTTGGCTGGGATAAAACTCACTCTTTCCACAAGCTATCATCGACAAATAGATGGACAAGTAGAAATAGTGAATAATTAGGTTGAAGGCTACTTGAGAAACTATGATACAACACTACCCACCACATGTCCATAAGTATATCTCCATCCATTGTATTTTATGGTTATGATGCATTAACCTTCACTAATTCAATATTCATAGATATCCCGGTGTCAATAGATAGTGACTTAGTGAAGTATAATTATGACATATTGAGATCACTCAAAGAACACCTCCAACAAGTTCAGAATCAACAAAAAAATATATGCAAATCAAAACTGCATAGATAGGTCATTTAAAGTGGGAGATATGACCTTCCTCTAAGATTGCAAACCTTATATGCAAACCCCCATCAAAATTAGTGGAATTGAAAATCTCAAACAACGCTTCGATTTCCCTTACAAGATCTTGACAAGAGCTGGTGAAGTTGCATCTGAGTTGAATTACTAGAATATAGTAGGATTCATAATTTTGTCCATGTGTCTCACCTCATGAGATCCCTTGGACAACATATCACACTACTGGTGGATTTTCCACCATTGGATGATGACCCTACCATCATAGAAATCACAAGAGCATCATCCAATATTCAAAAGAGAGTAGACAATAAGGTGGTAGGGAAGATCACACAGGCCCTATTGAATCCCCATGATCACATTTGCACTTATTACATTTATCGAACTTAGCAAGGGAGAGGGATTTCAACTAAATCTTCCACATCAAACATCCTCATAATAAATAGAATCATCAACCTTGGCATAAAGAGAAAGTTTGACCTTAAGTACCTTTGCTATCATTCAAGCCTCTGTGCATGCAACTTGTTGTTCCTTCAGTATGTGAAAATACTCGAGGTAGCAATTGAAGAAAGACAAGTCATGCAAATTTTGGAAATATTGATAGAAATATGAAGAAATATTTCCCCACACATTTACTAATCTAGGAAGATGAAAATTCAATTAAAAGAAGGTACAAAACCAAAGAGTAAAAGATCATATGTATTAAACCCTAACATGAAGACAAGAGTCAAAGCAAAGTTGGATGATATGTTGCAACTGATATAATCAAGTACATAGAAGATGCTAAATGGATTGGCCCTATGGTTGTGCAACATAAGAAAAAAGTGAGATGAGGATTTGCATTGACTTTAGGGAACTAAATAAGGCTTGTATCCATGATTCCATAGATTTCTTAGTCTTATGGATGTCATTAAAAGCTTTCATTTTATTTCATTTCAATTGAAGGGCTCCTTCACCTTTCCATACACATGTCCCCATGTTCTCTCCATTAGTTTCTCTATAACCATTGTTTTATTTTCTCTTATATTGTCCTTAGTAATATTTGGGCATTATACTCATGGGATCAACCCTGCAATTATAGACTTGGCCCTTTCATATTCAAATTTTGGCCAACTTCTACCTATTCAATTACACAATATTCAATTTGCTAATGTATGAATCCCAACATTTAAAAAAAAAACCAAAATATGAATCACCTAAGAAGGTTCAAAGTTTAAAATACACATTGGGTTATGACTTGCACGTGTGACACCATTCAAAAATTGATTTATATTCACTCCTTTGAGCCACCAAGTCTAGGGCCTAAGTGTGAGAATATTCACTATTTTTGTATCCTCATGCTTGGAGACATGTCAATAAATAAAAGTTGATTACATATAAATTCCCATTGTTTATAGCATAGACTGGAATTAGTTTTCAATTTAAAATATCATTAACACTTGTAAGGAGTGGGTTCATGTGCAAGTTGAAACACACACTGTGTATTTCAACCTGCAATTTTCTTCATCAACATTCTACTATGTAAAGTATTTGTTCTTTTAATGTACAAATCCTAACATTTAAGAGAGAAAAATATGAACAACAACAATGATAAGGGTGAAAGCAAGAAGATGAGTATAGATTTCGTGGAAGTGTTCCGCATATGGAAAATTTTGTTTAGAACGAGAGCTCGAGCCTAAACGGGTGCCCATTTAGAAACGGGCACCCGTTATGAAATGGATGCTAGTAAATGGAATGGGTACGTACCCATTTGAAAATAGGTACTCATTTTTGAAAAGTATATATATTTTTTTAAAAATAGGCATGTGGCTTCATTTTAATAGCCATAGGCCGTGAAACAGTAGGAGAGGAGATACCAAGAATGGGTACCCACATCACCTGACCCCACCGCCTACCTCCAAAACCTCCTCACCTCCTCTAGATCGGCTATCAGCTATCCCAAGTTGGTTGCCCATAATTTTCTATTGTTTTTCATTGTTTTTTGTTTTGTTTTTGTTGCTTTTTATTATTTTTCACAATCTTAAATTATAAATGTTAAACCCTAAACTAAAAACACTAAACCCTAATTCATAAACACTAAACCCTATTTCATAAACTACCTAGGTCTTATAGAACTTCTAGGGTTTCTTTTATATAAGCTTAACAATAAATCTTTAGCAATGATATTTCAAAATCATTTGAAATTTCTATATAGACCTCAAGAACTACTTATACACTATAGCCATGTTCTTAGTCTTCATGGATTTCAATGTTCATGATGAGTCACATAGTCCTAAAACCATTTGTAAAACTCTTTTCATGAGGGCTTAGAACATACAAACACCTTCTATATATTAAATTTGATGGACACTTGTATAAGAATATAAAATTTAGACAATTGTCATAGGTTAGCCCTATGGGTTAAAGAGTCAGGGAGCTATGAGAATGCCCACATTCATATGACATAAGGTATAATAGAAACTTCTCAAGTTTTAAGGATTGTCATACCTACCACTAAGAATGTCAAAGTTACCCTAGGAAAACAACTAACTCATATCACTTCATAACATTTTATCAAGTTTAAGGATTGTCATAACAACCACTAAGAATGTCAAATTTACCCTAGGAAAACAACTAACTCATGTCACTTGATAACCTAGAGGGTTGTTATCTAAGGTCAATTAGGATCACTTAACAAATGTCAAGACCCAAATCATCTAATAGGATTGTCATTAGGATGGGGAACAAAGAAGATAGTCATAACATGATAAGGTAGTTACCAAGGTCCTAACAAAGTTCATTGCACCATAATCTAAATCTTAACACTGCCTCAACATTTATATGACCTAGAAGGACTGTCACATCTAGCAAATCTAATCTCTTGTCCTTGCTATGGACTATTATGCATGATCATCCAAAGTGGTTGTCACTAGAAGAACAGGACCATAGGACTACCACAATAAGGATATAGTTGTGTTGCTCACAACAAGAGAGGACAATCATCCAAAACTAAGAAGAGAAGAAAATTAACAATTAAGAGACTATCATTAATGGTTGTCATGAGCGTGTTAATGGACAATTAGTTTTCATATTAGTCATAACACTATCCTATTATTTACACAAAAGAAGATATAGCAATGAGAGGATAGTCATTGGAAAACCTATCTCAGTCCTAGAGTCAAGCACAGTCCCATCACACCACTAGATCTACCCCTTCCAAGGGACAAGCATTTCAACCATACAATCGAAAGAAAATGATATGTATCCTACAAACACAATCATTTGGTCATGTTGTAATCCTCTCTCCAAACTATGCAGGATCAGAATGGTGTTTGGATGACCTCCACTTGGTGTCTGGTAGGTGAAATCAGCAGGTGAGACTACTCCTTAGACAGTGCAAGACGACTGAATGGATCTCACCCATTCATTTTATTCCTTGTTTTTCTCACTCTTTCACCATTTCTTCACATGTGTTGTTCTCCTTCCAGCTATTTTTTTGGTGGGTACTCTCCTGAGGTGCCAAAATGGCTAGAAATGTTGTCTCGTGCCATAAAAAAATCACGCTAGAAAATTTTCTAAACTCGTCGGTTGTTCTCACGCCGGGGAAAATACCGTGTCAGAAAAATAAATATAGGGAATGTAATTTTTTGGTATGTGTTTTGGAACACAAAAGAGAGTGATATATTTTGCAAAGCCCCATTAAGAATGTTTTGGGAATTTTGTACTGCAGTATTGTATTGGTACATTCTCCTTATTAAAAACTCCCTTAATATTATCACCTAAAATTTTGAATTTCGATTAGTTACTTTCCACCTACATTAAATGTTATCAATAACTATGTAATAGAACTAATAGCATTTAAAATCATTTTAGACGTGCAAATGATGATTAATTATCACCTTTGCAATTAGAAGTGTTTATGTTGACACTAGAGTTTGCAACACTCATAGCCTTATAGCAACTAAAAAGGTTTCACAAAACAAAGAGAACTAGAGACAACTAAAATCATTATCATAAATAAAACATAAATTAAAATAAAATAAAAACATTAATATATCATCACCATGAATGGTCATGTCCTTTGTGAGAACTCCAATTCCTTTTGAGAGATGAGTATCACAATTCATTGAAGTCTTGATTGTATTTCCATGAATTTGGGTTTCTACTAATAATTTATGATTCGAAGTCTAAAAATATGAGAAATAATGAATTGTATCATTGGCTTTCATTTTATTCACCAAATGAAAATCTTACAAATTACAAACAAGAAAAGGTTCAATAAAAGATACACTTGCAAATTATAGGGTATTTTCTATGCTACAGCACGCACAAAACCAAAAGGTCAACATGTATACCTCGTGTCACCAAGTTGATCTAATAAAGTAGTGATAGATACTAACTCTTCAAAATCCAATCCAAAAGCATAAAGAAATCTTGCTTCACCAAAACTAAAGAAATACGTCAGCCTTGGCAATTCAGATAAAGACAAGAGGAATGAAAGAGCCTCTAAAGTGAAGTGAAATGAAGCAACCATTGCCTTGAAGTTGTCATAGAACTTAGTTTTTACATTTTATTGCTTCACAATTTCCCGAGGAGACTTTTTCTCTCCTTTCTATCATTTTAGACCTATATTTACATGGGTCTAAGATAGTGTCTAGATTATCAATCCAAATGCACAAACCACAATGTTGAATATTTTCAGATAAGACACTCTAGTTCTTGCAAATAGATAAAATGCTTATCACCATACATTCTTGTGTTCCAACCTAACCTATTATACCTACAAAAATCTCTATATCAAAAAACACACAAAAAAAAAATGTTATGCTAGTCAACAAAGGCAACTCAAGTGAAATGAATCACGAGCAATATCAAAGGGAAACAATTGTAAGCAATTGTAAAGGTGACTGGTTCCTAAATATTGATACAATTTACACTTGGATTGAATCCAAAGGGGATTATATAAAATCAAATATTAGACATAATTTTCATTAGTTGGAAAATCATCAAAACATGTATTACATAGATAATGTAACAATGATTAAAAAAAATCCAATCAATCCATACGAGCTTCAACAAATTGGCTCAAAACTTTTACTGAAATTTTAAATTTAAAGGAAGTTTATACATAATGTTTACTGATTGGGCTATTGATTTGGGACAAAGATTACCAAAACAATCCCTATTTAGGGATGAAGAGACCCTAAACTTTCCCGTGGCCAGAACCCATATTGAAGTTGTAGGTTAAGATTCTTTAAGAACTGAATTGAGCATAGAGTGGTATGCCATCTACTTAATATTTTGAAAATGTAGGTTTAGGGCTCAAATGCTAACCCGTGCTTATAATGACACCCAAATCCAAAGGTTGGGGTTAAATTCTCCAGCAAGGGATCCAACCAACTTAGGGCTCAAACACAAACCCACTAACTGTGTCAACCATCGTCTCGGAAAACAAACAAAAGAAAACACAAACACAGCTGCAAAGCAAACAGTAGACAGAACTACAATGTTCTATATGATATCAATATTTGCCAGGATAAATTTTTGAACCTTGGTAGGAATGTGCTAGATGATTAAAACTTTAACAGTCACAATTACGTAACTGGCTATTTATAAAATATGGGTGATAATAACACCCATCTGACATTGTCATATACAGAAGATGGCTCTAAGAAGTCCACCAAAATTCCTGCAGTCCTAGACTACATACAAAACAAGCACCGTGTTAATACATGTTGCATGCATTGCAGTCAAAATTGAATACCTTCATCTTTCATGATCCAAATATTACCTGTGATAGAGAGACCAACAACATAACCAAATCATACAACACAGGGACCTCCAGAGGTTCATCCAAGTTGGCTATCAATATCAACTACTGAAAATCTGATTCAGTCACAGTAAAATATACTTGATAGGAACATTGTTGTAATGTGGGTGTGCGATGCATATACAAAAACGAGGAAAGGCAAAGAACCCACGTCTCCAACCTCCCTTCCATGGAGGGTCAGAAAATTTAGTGCAAGTGACCACATTTTTAGCTAGTCTTAAAATATAGAAATTTAAGCAAATTTTCTGACAAAAACAAAACCTGATTTAACAAGATTGAAATGTCGGACGCATGAGTTTGAGATTGAGACATATTCCACCGCATGAGCGTGAAGGTCATTTGTTGAAGGCATTGCTCTCATTAAAGGGCAACGAAGGAATAGGAGCAGCCTGGGGCCGTGGATATGTCGTGTTTCAAAACCGTAACGCCATCGATCTGCAGCCTCCATTTCTGCTACGACATTCGCGGCCATTCTGTTTGTTGCAGATGATGGCGAAACACTTTCAAAACACTGACATATCCACCGCACTCCGCTGCTTGTAAAAATGTTTGGCCCTGCAATAGGTATAACATCAAGTTTGCAACGATAGCTTTTCCCTCTGCCATCAAAACCTAACCCTAATGCTACCGTCCCCTCCTTCCTCTTTTCCACTCGCTCATCACGCACAAAACCTAACCCTAACCTCCACATATATATATACACACGTGGACACACTTAATAAATTTGTATTTTTTTATTTGTTTTGGTTTTCTATGCGATATATGTATACATATAATATAATTAATATTGTATCATACATCTACATACATTTTTGTTGTGTATTTGTTTATTTTTCTGTTTGTTGTTTTCTTTTCTTTTTGTAGGGTGCACTCCTCTCACACACATATGTATATCTATATATATTTATGTATTGGTTCTTTATAGACTTAATACTTATATTAATAAATACTAGTGTAGGTGTGTATTTTTAGTTTCTGCCAAAGAAACTATAGGCGAGGCCTGTTCCTAACTAGGTATTAATAATTCTTGAGAGCTAAATATATTTTTCTATTTAAAAAATATTTACCTATTGCTATTGTATAGATGCAAATATTTTAACAAAACATATTTGAAAAATTATTTTTATTCAATCTAATTCGCAGAAAACTTTCACCCGATAAGGGAAATTATTGCGGATCATCAACGTTTAAATTATAAAGTTTTGTATGAATACTGGAAATAATTTCATGCATTGCTTTCATTTTCTCAAAAATTGTGCAAATATAACATATGCGTTAAACTCCTTAGGCAACCATTCTTCATATTTTTTTATGTTCTTGATACCCAAACATTGAAGAATCTAAGGCCATGACTATTTTCAAATGAATTTGTTTTGTTTATAGGCTGCTATTCCACTTGAAGTTGTGCAAATATTGTTGGCAAAAAAGTCAGCGTGTGACATGGCTTAACTGCCTCCAGTTGGTCTTTATCTGGGATGGTAGCGGTTTCCTAAGAGGTGCGCCTTTTGGGAGAAATGGCCAGCTCAACTCCCTACAAGTGGTATCAGAGCCGGGTCACGGGTTCGAATCCCCTTGGGTAACGCTGAGGGGGGGATTGTTGGCAAAATAGTCAGCATCCCCCTTCGAGATTCGTTACATGTCTTAACCGCCTCGTAGCAGTTTCCTGAGAGGTGCGTCTTTTGGGAGAAACGGCCAGAGGAAAAGAGGTGCGTCTTTTGGGAGAAACGGCCAGAGGAAAAAAGTATGCTCATATCAGATAATGCATTGACCAAATAAGAGGAAAAAAGTATGCTCTGACCAAATAAGAGGAAAAAAGTATGCTCATATCTAATACTTATTTTTTGTTCTATTTTACTTAATGGAATTCTAATTCTAGCTATTCTTCCATGCATAGAAGGATTTTCCTTTCATGTTTCCTTTAGATTCTAATGGGATGAGAATATTATTTTTTGGCCTATGCCTATGTTTCTACCAAACTTTGTATGTATCATATTGTTTTCTGGAAACACATTTCTTATTGGTGTTTATTCCATTTCTAAAGTTTTTTCTGGATGTTTTCTCTAGCTCTGAGATGAGCTAAAAGGAACTATTACCATTAACAAAACTGATAATATACACATCATTTTGTTTTATGGATATCTTTATATTTTTTTAATTTTCTCCGACACTCAATAGTAATTCAAGTTGGTTTTTTGCTATTCTTGTTGAATGCAAAAACCTAGTAAGCCAAGCTAGCAACTCTATTTGCAGAAATGGTCTATATTTTGAAGCTATTTTATCATTCTACTATTTCTTTTAGAGGCATTTTTAAAAAGATCGTGAAATTTCTATTACTTAAATCTAAGCCAAGTATTTTTTGACGTTTATTTAAAAATTTACCCTAACGTAACTATTGTTAATATGTCCATAAAATGTACAACCTTTTAAAATTTATTTAAAATTAGGTTTTTCTTTTACCCTAACCTATAATGCACAATCTAAATAGCTAATATTTTCACATTTGCTTTAAACTTAAGTTTTACCCTAACCTGTAATGCACAAACTGAATAGCTAATTTATTCAAATTTCTTTTCGAGTTACATCTTTAAACCTAGTAACATAAATATGGTTGAATTATGAATAAAATGCAAAATTGAAACCACTATCTATTTCACATTTACTTTAAAATTTTACCCTAAGGCCCATATTTCTAAATTGCCAATAAAATGAACAAATTGTAGAGATGATATTTTAACATTTACCTTTAAATTTTTGTTCTAAATTTTTATCCTCCAAGTAAATATTATTAAATTATCCAAAAAATGCAAAATCTAAACCACTATGTATTTCTCATTTACTTTAAAATTTTACCTTACTATAAATATTCCCAGATTTTCATCAATAAAATTTTACCCAAATATAAATATTTCAAAAATTTCAATAAAATACACAAACTAAATAGATAATCTTTTCACATTTACTTTTAATTATAATTTTAATCCCAAAAAATAAATTTCATTAAATTATTAACAAAATGCAGAACCTAAACCACTGTTTTTTTAATTATCTTTAAAATGTACAACCTGAACATCTGATCTTTAAGCTTTACTTTAAAATTACAGTTTTATCCCTAACATAAAAACACGTTAAACTTTTTTCATATTTTCTTTTTCATCTTACCCTAACACAAATATTGTTAAATTAACCATAAAATGCACAATCTAAACATATTTATTTAAAAATTTCCAAAACTACAATTTGAGTCATTTTGTGAAAATTATGGTATTAAGGTGCAAAGAACAGTTCCTTATACTCTTCAACAAAATGGGGGGGATGAACAAATGAATAGAACTATTTTAGAAATGGGGTTTGGTTGTTTCTTGTGCTGCATATATTGTGAATAGAATTCCCACTAAAGCCCTCCCAAATATCACCCCTGAAGAAGCTTGGAGTGGTAGAAAGCCCCACATTAGGTATTTTAAAGTATTTGGATGCATTGCTTGGGCACACGTTCCTGATGAAAAGAGGAAAAAGTTAGAACCAAAGAGTCATAAGTGTTTGTTTGTGGGTTATAGTGAAGAATCAAAGGCTTATAGGTTATATGATTTGACAACAAGAAAGGTCTTTGTTAGTAGAGATGTAAAGTTTGATGAGCTTTCGCAACTTATTCCCACTTCCTCTCACTCTACAATAGCAAATGTTTCTAATTTTTCGGATATTTTAGAAAGAAATGAAGCCAATATTGATGAGGATGAAGTGAGCACTACTGATGATATAATACTATTGAAAATGAAACTACTAATGCTTGTAATCAGCCATTTTTTGCAGGTAGTGATGATGAGGAAGGTGACATTTCAGCTAGACAAAAGACAAGGAGTGTTGAAGAAATATATAGACAAGGCTCAAAGATCCAAGGAGGGAATGGTAGTGCTCTCATGGCCAAAGTATTACAAGTAAATGACCCAATCTCATATGAGCAAGCTAGATGAAAGGAAGAATGGGAGAAATCCATAAAAGAGGAATATGATGCATTGATAGAGAATAACACTTGGGAACTTGTACCCCGTCCCCAAGGTAAGAATGTTATTGGTTGCAAATGGGTTTACAAAACAAAATTTAAATCAGATGGTGCTATAGAAAAATTCAAGGCTAGATTGGTTGCTAAGGGGATCAATCAAAAAGAGGGTGTTGATTATGAAGAAACATTTTGTCCTGTCATTAAAGTGAATATAGTTAGAATTATTCTTTCTTTGGCTACAATTCTTGGGTGACATATTCATCAAATGGATGTCAAAAAAACTTTCTCAAATGGAGATTTATATGAAGAAATATATATGGATCAACCACCAAGTTTTGTAGATCAGCAACATCCTAATCTTGTTTGCAGATTATAGAAGTCACTTAATAGTCTTAAACAAGCGCCACGAGCATGGAACGAGAAGATTGACAGGTATTTTCAGCTTCATGTATTTAAGAGATGTAAGTCAGATCCAAATCTTTATGTGAAAAAAGTTCAAGATGATATTCTTCTTGTTGCAATTTATGTAGATGATTTACTCATTGCTGGACCGAATATTGCATTAATCAATGATTTAAAAACAGATCTTAAGAGGACAGTTCATATGAGTGATTTGGGTGAACTAAACTATTTTCTTGGATTACAAGTTTGTAGATTACATGATGGATTGTTCATCTCACAATCAAAATATGCTCTGGAGCTTTTAGAAAAGTTTAACATGCTTGAATGCAAGCCAGCATCTACCTCATTTCAATTCGGAGTCAAGCTTACTAATGCAACATAGCGCTTAGCATATAAGAAGGAAGATGCCAAGGCGAGGAGGATGATTCTTAATGGTGTTAAGGATCATATTCTTTCGCATATTCTAGAGTTATATACAGAGAAGACAATGTGGGACGCCATTCTAAATCTGTACCAGAATGCTACCATTAACCGGAAGCTGATTCTCAGAGAAAAGTTAAGGAATACCCCGATGAACAAGGGAGAAGACGTTACAAGTTACCTCGCCAGGCTTAGACTTGTTAAGGATGAGTTGACAGCTATTGGAGATAAACCAAATGATGACAAGCTAGTACGAATAGCCCTGAATGGGTTTGCTAAGCAGTGGGATGTCTTTGTTCAAGTTATTAATGGACGAGACACCTTACCGAGTTGGGATCGACTATGGAGTGACTTCACTTAGGAGAAGCTTAGACTAAGTCTTGTCAGTGGAACTAGCAGCAATAGTTAGAAAAGTGATTTGGAATAGGAAAACGTTACCCTAGCAGGAAAAGCGAAAGCAAAGAAGGGGTCTGGCAAAGGATCAAATCCAAAAAGTGAGAAGAAGAAGGACTTATCTAAGATCAAATGCTATGGCTGTCACGAGTTTGGCCACTATGTTAGTTATTGACCACAAAGGAAGAAAAATGAAAAGAAAGGGAAGAAGCAGACGGCAACTTCAGCAAATGTAGATGAGCTTTCTAGTAGAATGGAGGATGAGTTTGCGCTCATAGCTTGCTTAACTAGCTCAACCTCACAGGGTGTTTGGTATATAGACAGTGGGGCATCATTTCATATGACAGGAGTTAGGGAGTACTTCTCTAGCTACAAGGAGGAGAAAATCAAATTCCAGATTCAGATGGGGAACTAGTCCAAGTGCAATCCAGTTGGGAGAAGGACTATTCTATTTCAGAGGGAGAATGGCAAGCCTATTTCCATTCATGATGTGTTAAATGTGCCAGGCTTGGGCATGAATCTAATTTCCATATCTATCCTTCAGGATAAAGGCTACAATGTACTCTTTAGAGGGGCGAAGTGTTAATCAAGCATAAGGATTGGAAATCACCCATAGCTATTGGAGTTAGGAGCGGCCGACTTTATAGGTTGCAATTTGATACTCCTAATGCACTAGTGAGTAGCAGTAATCCTAGAGATCAAGAAGAGCTATGGCATAGGAGGATGGGCCATATACATCATAGAGCATTTAAATTGCTTCATGAGATAGTGACAGGTGTTCCAGAGGTGAGCACAGAGCATGATGATGTATGTCAGGGATGTGTGTTGGGGAAGTTTGCGAAAGCAGCTTTTCCAAGGAGTGACACCAGATCCAAGGGGGTTCTTGATCTAGTATATTCAGATATATGTGGACCAATGTCAATGAAGTCTCTCAGAGGATACGAGTACTCTGTTACTTTTAATGATGATTTCTCCAGGAAGACCTAAATATACTTCTTGAAGACCAAGGATGAGGTCTTCAATCACTTCCAGGAGTTCAAAGCTCTTGTGGAGAATTCGACAAGTAGGAAGGCAAAGGTTCTTCGGTCAGACAATGGAGGTGAGTACAAAGGGAAAGAGTTCCAGGAGTTCTGTACCAGGGAAGGAATCAAGAGAGAGTGGATTGTTCCTTACAACCCACAGTAGAATGGGGTTGCTAAGAGGGAGAATTATTCTCTATCGGAGGTAGCAAGGGCTATGTTGTATGACCAAGATATGCCACGTTACTTATGGCCAGAGGCATGCAGTATAGCAGTATACATATAGAACAGGGTTCCACATAAGGTATTAGGCAAGATGACACCAGAGGAGGCATTCTCAGGGAAGAAGCCAGATGTCAGTCACTTCAGGATATTTGGGAGTTTGGCATTTTGTCACATTCCAGGGCCTACACATTCCAAGTTAGATCAGATTGCAGAGAGAGGGTACTTTGTGGGCTACAGTGAGACCTCAAAGGCATATCAATTATTTATTCTAGGGACCAGGAGGATTATAGTTAGGCGTGATGTCAAATTCATGGAGGACAAGGCATATAGGAGGTCCAGAGATTTGCCAGCAGATGATCAGAATGAGCAGCCAAAAGAAGCTCAAAGGATTGTTCAACCAAAACAGGGGCAGCGAAGCACCAGTACATTTACTAGTACAAGCACAGGCTTAGGTGTTGAGAGTTCGCAGAGTATGGAGCAACAGATACAACAAATCTAAGAGATGCATCAAGAAGATATGGAGTTTGATATTTCATCCTCTATAGTTGACAGGAGGAACCATGAGGTTTAATAGACACATAAGGATACTCAAGAGTTTGTGGGAGCTCCTAGGATGAGTAGTAGACAGCAGAAACAACCAGCCAGGTATAATGACTGTGGCATTGGTTATTAAGTTGGTAGATAACGAGCCTTCTAACTATCAGGAGACTATACAGTAACAGGTGTGGCAAGATGTGATGGTTGAGGAATATACCTCAATAGTGCAGAACGATGTGTGGGAGGTTGTACCTAGACCGACAGATAGGGCAGTGGTTGGATCACATTGGATCTATAAGATTAAGCACGGTGCAGATGGTAGCATCAAGAAATACAAGACAAGGTTCGTGGCCAAGGGGTTCTCTCAGAAGGAGGGAATAGACTATGAGAAGACATTCACTCCAGTGGCCAGGTATACTTCTATACGAGCCGTAATCTCACTTGCAGCACATATGGGATGGCAGATCCATCAAATGGATGTCAAGACGGCATTTCTTAATGGTGAATTGGTAGAGGAGGTATACATAGAACAACTAGAGGGCTTTGTAACACACAGCAGTGAAACCCACGTGTGCAAATTGAAGAGAGCTTTGTATGGACTAAAGTAGGCTCCCAGGGCATGGTATGAGCGCATTGATAGATACTGCATTGCAATCTTGAAGAGGTTTGAGATGCAGGATTGCAGAGCCATGTCTACACCTATGATCACGAATTGGAAGAAGGTAGACTCATCCAAGGAAAAGGATGTAGACCCCACCTTATAGAGGAAGTTGATTGGATCTCTCATGTATTTGGTCAACACTAGGCCAGATATATCCTTTGCAGTAAACTCTCTTAGTCAATTTATGGTTGAGCCGAAGAGAGTGCATTGGACAGCGGTAAAGCATGTGTTGCAGTATTTGTGTGGTAAAATTAAGTATGGGATCAGATATGCTCGAGGTGATGGTATCAGATTGATAGGCGATACTGATGCAGATTGGGCAAGTAGTACAGTGGATAGGAAAAGCACTTCAGGGTGCTGCTTTAGTTTGGGATCAGGAGTTGTCTCTTGGTACAGCAGGAAGCAAAACTTTGTGGCTCTAAGTTCTACAGAAGCAGAATACATATCAGCTAGCATGGTAACATGTGAGGCTATATGGCTTCAGAAGTTGTTGGTAGCCTTGTTTGGTCAGAGGGTTGAGACTATGGTGATACACTGTGACAATCAAAGTTGCATCAGATTATTTGAGAATCCAGTGTTTCATGATAGGTCTAAGCATATAGACATTAGGTATCATTTCATCAAGGATTATGTACAGTGGAGGATTGTTCACTACAGATCAGCATGTAGCAGGCATTTTGACAAAGGCATTAGGGAAGACGAAATTCACCTTCTTCAGAGATAAGTTGGGTGTTATGCAGAACACCTTCCTTGCTAAGAGGGAGTGTTAATTTTAAAGTAGCTCAGACAGGTGTTCTAGTCTCAGGTGGTGATTACAAGGCTAGAAACACAACTAGAATTTAATTATCTCCATACCTAGAAAATTGATTTCTCTAGAGACTTCTAGACATTAGGGTTTGTTAGAGTCTAATTAATCTTAGCCATTGATTGAGATTAAATCATGGCCATTGGTTTTCAATGAGAAAATTATAAAAGAGGATCAATGGGCATTTGAAGAGCACAGATCTGAAAAATATTTAAAGTGATAGCAAATGAATAAATTTGCAATAATAGAAAATAGATTTGCAATGAGAGCAAGGGCACAGTGATAGCGTTGGAGACAGCAACAGTGGAATTTTTGAAGGAGAAATTGGGAGAAGAATTTTCAGAGGAGAATATTGCCAGAGCTCTGCCAGTAAGAGGCAAGCAGTTTATGTATCTCCTGATTTGTTGAAAATTAATAAAATTCCTCATCTCCAGTACTGGTTTTCCCTTCGAGGTTTTTCTAGGGACAATTTGTCCAAAATATTGTGTTCATTATTTTACATATCTTATTTTTCTATCTCCGTGATTATTTGTGAAGTTGCAACTGTATTATTTTTCAATATTTGCTCTAAATTAATTTTTGGAGGTCAAATAATCTATATAAGATAGGAGATTAATCATCAATAGCTACAATAGAATTTTCACATAATTGTCCATAGAAATACGAGATTTGAATGACAATTTTTATATTTGCGTTTACTTTTTAGTAAAGTTGTGCCCCTAACATGTAATTTGGATTTGTTTCAGGAGGAGCCGACATGGCTTTGTGATAGCCCTCGCAAGGTGAATTCGATAGCTGTATGAGGCACATTGGGATGGGAACTCCCGTAGAAGATCCAGTCCTTGCAAATCCTCCTACACTGTTTTTTATTGTTTGATTCTAGAATATATTTTAATAATACATTCTCATTTTACACTTGATTGTGCGGTCTGTAAAAGAATTTATAATGCATATATTCAAACTAAGATTACCCTATGCAGTGCCTATGGTTATGGCAGAAATCTAACATTAAATGTAGAATCCAAGTTTTTCAATTTTTAGTATTCAATGCAAATATTACAACACTGTCAACTCTAACTTAAACCCAAAAATTAACAAATTTCAAAATTATTATAAAGTTATTATATTATCAACATTGTTGCTAAAACTAAGCAAACACAACAAATTAAAACACAACTATTTATGAACATTTTGGCAGAAACTTCGCTACTTTGCAACTCTTGTTATTAGATTTGTTTTATTTTTGTGTTATATAGTACTTATAATTCAATTGATATTATATTATATCAATATTGTAAGTTTGTGATATTGTATTATATATCCACATATACATTTTTGTTGTGTAATTGATTATTTTTGTGTTTGTTGTTTTCTTTTTCTTTTGTAGGGGGCACTCCTCATATATATATATATATATATATATATATATATATATATATATATATATATATATATATATATATATATATATATATATATATATATATATATATATATATATATATATATATATATATATATATATATATATATATATATATATATATATATATATGCTTTCGTACATGTATAGACTTAATACTTATATTAATACATATTAGTATAGGTGTGTGTATTTTTAGATTTGTTTTGTTTTATGTGTTGTATATGTATGTACTTATAATAATATAATTGATATTGTATTATATATCATTTGATTTATTTTTGTTGTTATATCTAGGTTTATATGTGTGGGGGCATTTTTTGTCTACGCCTGATTAAAATTTTTGTTCTTATTTCATGGGGTTCTCCTTTTTATAGGTTTGGTTTTACCTAATGCAATAGATAGGGGTCTTATCTTTTTGTTGAAGCCAATCAAAATATATATTGCCCACCCCGGCTGCTAGTATAGTTGTTGTCTATCGCTCACTGTACTGCCTTTTGGTATGTATCACCCCCTTCCCCCAGAACTCTAGATTCCAAAGATCCACCGGATAAGAAACTCCATTCTACACTGCTGTTGAGTCGTCGGACTCCTCCCCCAATTCTGGTTGTGGATTGCATCAGGGAAATTCTGCCTGAGCTAGGCAGATAGATAGACTCCTTTCATGCTGCTAAGAAAGAGCAGGGAACAAAATTATTAGACCCATATATAGTAGTAGGGTAGCACTCCAGGTACTTAAAGTCCACCCACTACCAACCAACATACATCATCTGGCTGGGTCTTGCCGGTATCAACAACTGGATCGATCCCATGGAAACGGGAACAACAACTCGCTATGGCTCTTGGTCCAAATAATGTCTACCCCTATTCATCCATATCCATACACGGTTGCACGTGACAAGATGGGAACACAGTCCTAGACTGAAGTGAATAGATCAGATCGAGAGGTCATTCTATCCCTTGTCCCCAATGGGAAGAAGATGGGTAATCCGTTTACAATGTTACTCTGATCTGACCCAGTTGGCAAGCAATCCCAATCCGCTTTCGGCAAAGGAAGGAGATAGCACTTTGTTTGCTTCTCCACCAAGCACGAGAGTCTGGGGATCGCTGTAGGTTGGTGGCCACTCAAGGAAACTCTGATTCGATCCGCTGGCTGGGAGGCACCTACCTCATCCCAATCGCAAGGAGAGGTTCACCATGATCTTTCTAGGTAAGGAATGGAGACAGTGCTTGGGTGAGGCATTCATGCACTCAACCTCTCCGCTATGAGATTGAGGCCTATCTACAATATGAGAGATTGAGGGCTTCCTCGACTTCCTAAAGTCAATCAAGTTCCCCGACCGGCCGAGTACCCCTAGAGCCCTCTCCCGATCGCCCTATCTATAGCTATTATAGAGAGGTGGGGGGTGCCCCCTACTATGGATAGGGTTGATAGTTGCCCTCACTGACCCCCCTACTATGGATAGGCTGCCTCCACCTCTGCCTCTAAAGAAGTAGGGTAGGGGTAGGGGGTGGGGGGTTGAGTGATGAGAATTGGATTGTTCCGTTGAGAATTAGCTCCATACGCCCAAATCTTCGTGCCTTCCTATCTCCATACTTTTGTAGCTCTTCATCTTACCAGATTTGCAAAAGACTCATGTGATAGACTCTCATCATTAGAGAAGTTGATATAGAATCCATATTCCACTTCGTTTCGCATCCTTTGTAGAGTAGATCGTTCAGCACTTGCGGCACGAACCAATTTTTTACCCATCGACCCTAGTATCATAGGCGACCGAATGGCTGTCCCCTAGTTACTAGACCATCCTACTATGATAATTCCATAAACACCTATGTCCAGATCTGATGATACCATACCATAATCAAAAGGTACAACAGCTCGAGCAACCGAACTGGGTATAGATGTCACCACTGGAGCCAGTCTAGAGAGAGATAAATTGGCACTACTTGGTGGAATAGGTTCTTCTATAGCTAATTTTAAACCATCTGCTAGAGGTTTTAAGAATCTGAATGATCCAACTACATTGGGACCCTTTTGACGTTGCACGAAAGCAATTACTTTATGTTTGGTTGACACTGAGAAGGCTACTCCTGGTGGAAGTGGTATGATCATTCCAGGTATTTCTGCTAGAATAGCAATGTACGTTTCTGATTTCCTAATCACTAAGGGGTGATCATGCACGAAACAATGTCGACCCAAAGAATGGGACCTATTCTTGAGGGGAAAGGTGATTTCTAAAAGTCAACCCGCCCCCCACCGCTATAGATGCAGGTGGGCTATAGCGGGCTTAGCAAAATTATTTTGGCTCTTTGAGGTCGAGCCGACCACTATGGATAGGGCATCGATCCCTCTCCTTCCTCCCACCCATGTTAAGAGAGAGGTTGGTGATTTGAGTGCCCCCATGGATCCAAATGTCGGCCCCATGCTTTTGAACCAGCATGGGGAAAGCCCCAACTAAACTATAATTGGGGTGGGTGGGAGGAGGAGAGGTATAAGGCTTAATCGACCCCTACAAGCACTATATATCATGGGTTGGACCCGGTCATTTTTATTGCTGGCCGAGAAAGCTGCCCCCCTGATGAAAAATGGGGTGGGTGGGAGGGCTACCGAGAAACCATTATAGCAAGGGAGGTTAAGTCCAAGGCACCATAGGGGGGAGATATAGGGTGGGAGGCTATGTGGGTGGGTGGGAAACGGCCCCTACGGGAATATATATTATTATGGGAGGATGCCTATGCAGGTGGGTGGGAAACAATAGTTGGGTGGGAGGCCGTAGCCCCCCACAATAATCAGGTGTGGGTGGGAGGCCCAGGGGGGCCCTTACATCCCACCCACCCGGGTGGCCGGTTAAATTGTTGGCGAACCCCATAATCTTTACTTCATTTAGAAGAGTGTCTCACCTCGACCGAAAAGATGCCTCCCACCCCCTCCCTATAGCCTATGCCCCCCACCCATCCCCTGTCACTGGAAGGGTGGGGAGCTCGAGGGTTTCCCGACAAACCCTCAGCATAGGGGTGGGTGGGAGGAGATAGTTGGGGGGTAGATTAATATAAGGTGGGTGGTTAAGTTGTTGCCAAACCCCTGGGAGGTTCCGACGATTCTATATGTAACATGCCAACTACCCCCCACCCACCTGTATAACCCCCCACCCATCCCCACACACGGCGTATAATTGATTGGGTTTACCAAGTTTATCCAGCATCAGAGTCAGATTGAGAGCCCCGGTCCTCTTCGATCTAGGTATAGATCTATAAAGGGCCTGTAGGGGCAGAGGTAGTAGTGTGGATCAAGATCCATACCCCTTTCATATTGATATCGAGTAGAAGATTCACCAAGGTTTACCTTAACCCTTTGTTCTCAGTCCATTTCCTCCGTTGCTACTGGATGCGTACCAGTCTGGGGAGCCAAGTTGTGTTCATTTGTGCTCCCGCACTGGATAGGGGGTGTTTGGGGATGTGTAGACGTTGTCAGCTAATCACCCTCATGATTCCTTCCTTATGCTTAATTCTGATCCGACCCCATTTGCCCCTCCCCCTGCTCCTTCCCCCTCCCTACAACCTATTTATACCACAATAATAGCCCCCACTTTAAGTTTTAGGGTCGGGGCCCCCAACCCGAGCTATAATGGTTTCTTGGGGACCCCCCCACCATACATAGTTGGGGTTAGGTGGGAGGCCCCTAAATGCCCCCCACCTCGGGCTATAATTGTTCTTAGAGGTGGGTGGGAGATATAGTTCCAGAAAAAAAATGAGCCCCCCACCCAGCCCAGGCGAATAGTAGGGGCCCCCCACTCGGCCCCTTTGGCAGGGGGATATATAGGGTGGGAGGAATAATATAAAAGGAGGCCTTGGGTTGGTTGGGAGATTCAAGTTTGAGCGGCCTACCTTGAGCTAGTTGGTGTTAACTACTTCCTTTCGGTCTAGCTCGGGAGCAGAAGCAGAAGCAAGGGAGCCCCAGGACCCGCCATTGATTGAAGTATACCCTAACCACTTGCATGTCTCACGGTAGCTAGATCCTATGCTCTAACTATTGGGGTGACTGTTCAAGCTGCACAGGAGGGCCCCATGAGAGGATTTACCCTTCAGCCAGTCGATAGGGAATACCCCGCCCCATAGCATTTGTGTTCTCCATTCGACAACCCCGAGACCTGATGAGTCCGCCACTCGAGCGCACCAAAGACAAAGGTGGTCGGTTGACCCCATAGCAATTTTAGGAGCGTTGTGGCCTATTTACCACCTAGATAAACCCCCATCCAATCAAGATACCTGGCTAGTTTGGTTGAAGTTCCAGTACAAAGTTCTATCCAAATACACCACATACATGGGAGAGAAGCCCGCAGCATACCTTCTTTGCTCAGTCTGTATCCAGGTGACCCGAGGATGGAGGAGCCTCGAACTAGTAGTTGTTTCCCTAGTCTGTATAGCAGTGTTTCATCCCCCTGTTCCAGCCCCACATCTAGTAGTGGAGTGGGGAGCATCAAAAGTGATTTATCTAGTTAAAGAACTAGTTTCCATTCGGAAGCAGGACCCGAGAGCATATCTAGATGCAGGGACAGGGCATAGGCAGGGATAGAGGTAGTAGGAATAGATAAAGGTGGCCTTCATTTTTGCATAGTTTCATATCCAATTCTGGAGCTGAAGGAAGCAATAGCAGGGGCACTCCCATGAGGGGTATGGACAATGGCCGAAGCAGCAGTAGTTTTTGGGTAGCCATCCGAGGCGGCAGAGGCATAAGCTATAGTGATGGAGGGGGCAGATATATTGAATCAGGATAGGAACCCAGAAGTTGACCTCGTTTACTCAGCAGTGGAGGTGGAGGCAGGAGCAATGGGAAATGGTGGGGGGAACAGCAGCACAACCAATAGCTGCGAGGGCAGAGGCTCCTCAAGCAACGGAGCCATATGAAACAGTGACTAAGGCTATGGGAGTGGGGCTCATAGCAGGATAACGGATGGCATCGAGAGTAAAGGCCAAAGCATCAGAGGTGGAGGGAGAAGCATAGATAGTGGTTGGAGATTGAGTCATGGGTCTACCCAACCGAGTTCCAGTTCCCACTACGAAGATAGCGAAGGAATTATATAAAAGAGGGGGTTGACCGACCTCGTTTCTCTAAATTATTCAGTTAACCGAGTGCCAGTTACAGTTTGGGACTCAGTATATCGAGATCTAACTATTAGCTAGAGATCAAGTTGACCTAGTCGACCAGTTGACCGAGTTTATTTTATGTGAGCAGTTGATCCAAGATGAGTAGTTCCACCATCATGGGCAAGGGGAGCATCAGTAGCATCATATCTAGTCAGAGATGGAGATTCAGCAATATATAGAAAGGGCTTCTTCTATATTTTATTCTGATTCGGTTGATCCAGTCCAGAAGTTGATGGAGCTGTTGATGGTTGAACAGTCAAAGATATGCCAAGGGAACACACCTACTTATGCCACGGAGACAATCCACCCACTCTGGGAACCCTCGGAAGAGAGGTCTGGGGAACCATGTGGGCGGGCTAGGCAGGGATGGGATGCTGAATTGATGGAGGGATTCATGCTGGGGAGCGCACTAGCGATGTGATGGCAGGTGAAACACATTGGGATGATCCAAGCTGGGCAAAGGCAAGCTCCTAAACACCACAACCCCCAACCCCACTCCTTGTGATTACAAGTTACAAGTATTGGATTTCGTAGACTGGAGTTACAGAGGAAGGTTGTAGAAGATAAGGATTTCAGATCTCTAAAGAAAAGCATTACCCGAAAAAGCGTTCTAGTGCTAGTGTCCTCTAAGGTTACAGACATAGAAATCATTGTGACAATGACAATCAGCATCTGAAGAAGTCCCAACATCTTGAAAATACCCTATCTTGGACAAGGGCACTAGTGCCAGTGTCCTGCGCATCTTCTGTGATAGAAACGGACAGACAATGATCATAAGTGTTGAGAGAAGTCCTGAATTCCTTGAAGAAAACACCACATTGGACTAGGGTGTGAGTGTCAGTGTCCCTAAATATTTCGTATCATTAACTTCAAAAAATGTGAGTAACTAATCCTTGTCTACTGTCTTGGTCTGCGATCATTTGTTGTAATTTATCCATTTGCTTCTGATTTTGCATAATTAGGGTTTTGAGCATATTTGGGCATTGAAGTAATACATTAATTGATATTTTTTGAGTTTCCATGATGTTACGAGTGACACCCAACCTGTAGGTGAATCCTCTTGCAAAAGGTGTGATTCAACTCGGTTGAAATGTCCTTGAATGTTTGTAGTAAAAGGAGGATTTAACCCACACATCCATTGAAATTGAAAACCCCTCCTTTTTACTCCTAAACAAACCCTTTGCTAGATTCTATGGAAATTTTTCTTGGATCCAGCAACTTACTATGAAACCCTTCCTTTTAGATCTCAGCTCTATCCTAATTATGGGCATCTGCAAAGGAAATGCCCTCGCTTCACTAAGGCATCAGCTGCAACTAATGCTTCTTCCAACTCTAGTCCTAAGAATGATAAAGGGAAGGCTCCTTTTGTTGTTGGGGTTGCAGACAAGGAGGGATTTACTCTAGTTAAGCCACGTAATAGGGGAAGAGGTCTTAAGAGAACCCTCAAGGATAGAGAAATTAATGGGGTCTTTAATCAGTTTGATGCTTTGGAGGACTTAGTTCATGAGGAGGGAATTCTAGTGGAGATACCTTTTGGGGTTGGGTCTTTGGGGGTAGCCTTGTCGGAGGAAAAAGAAAATGATACTATAAATTTTCCTCTGGTGGGTGTGCAGGATGGTCAATTGGCTATGGAGTTATCCTCCTGGTTACCGATTGTTTTAGAATCAAATGAGGCTTTAGTTATGAAAGATGTGGGTGCTCTAGCTGATCCAACTCCTTCACAGGTGAAGGAGGCTTTGGATGTAGGTGTTACATTGTAAAATGTCCCCCCAGGACTTTTACCCCCTAAGTTTAGTTCCCAGGTCTTTTAGATTTAATCATGCATGTTCATTTTAACTCCCGATGCAAAATCCCTGGAAACCCATGTCAAATGGGGCTAAGGGGACATTGTTGAACTTGATTTTGCTTGAAAATGGGGCCTAGGGCTTGGGCACTCATGGCCTAGCCCTCCCTTATTTGGTTGGGACCTAAATTTTAAATGTCGGTTATGTGATCGTTAAAAGGTTTCGTTGCCGACATCGTAAGTTTGAATTATGAAATCTATAGCGAGAATGCATATATAAGCATGTTTAGGGTTTCATTTGCAAACTAGAAGCTGATTATGAACTTTTGGTGAACTTATGATTTTAGAGAATTCAAATCATTCATTGTTGCAGAGCATACTTGTCTTGTTATTGTGTTTGTTATGCGGATTTGGCTTCATCTTCTCATGTGTTGAAGGATTTTCATCTACATGCGAGCTACACCTCTGAGGTTATATCTATTTGTGTTAAATCAATCATTTATCAATTTGTTTTTTCGTCTATCTCGTAGGGATACACAATCTTTCTGCCATTCTGGGGCTTGACTGAGGCAAGCTCCTAAACACCACAACCCCCAACCCCATTCCTTATGATTGCAGCTAACAAGTGTCATATTTTTTGGAGTGGAGTTGCAAGAGGCTGTGACAGAGTGCAGAGATTCTATATCAGAAGGAAAAAGCAATGCCTGGGCTTAGGCACCTGCCCTGAAGCCCTCCAAATTTGCAGACCTAAGAACCTCTGCGACATTGGTGAAGAGTAGCGGACATTTTCTAGAAATCCTTGAAGAAGTCGCCACCTTGGGCTTGGGCACCTACTCTTTAGACCCCGACTTTTCCAAATCTTGAATATCAAAACCTAATATGTATCTACTCTAAATATTACATCTCTATGTGCGAGCATTTGTTGGGATTCATCCGTTTATTTATGATTTTACATAATTAGGGTTTTAAGCATAATCGAGCATTAAATTAATACATTAATCAACAATTTCTTAATTTCCCTATCATTACAAGTGACAACCAACCTGTAGGTGAATCCTCTTGCAAAATTTGTGATTCAACTTGGTTAAATGTCCTTGAATGTTAGTGGTGAAAGGAGGATATAATCAAACAATCAATCAATCCCATCTTCCCTCTTTTCTTACTAAACATTTTGGTGAACCTGTGTTTTCTGAGCATTGCATCTTGTTGACTATTATACATTAGACTTGCATTCATACATATTGTTTTACATCATTTTACATCTATAGATCTTGAAAATTTTTGAAAAAAAAAATCATTCTAAGGCTCACATTAGGTCATAATTTGCATTAATTTCATTACACTTCATCGAATCTCTAATTTTTACATCAAATATGATATAAATTACATAAATTCATAATACTACAATCTTTGCATTGCATTTTCATGTTAAAATTGCCAGGGTTTGATTGAAATTTTGTATTTTTCTCATAACCTAGTGATTTCAAAAACTAGGGTTTGTACCTAAAATCTTGTTTCAAATTTTACTACTCGTATTAGGCACTCATTCAAATCTAATTTTGTTTGTAGTGTTGCATTCTTGTGTGTTTTTGCATTCATATCTCAAAAATTTGCACTTACATTTAGCTAATTTCAACAAAAACTAGCATTTTCACTCAATCATCCTTAAAATTACACTTGCATTGAGCATTGTAGGACTTTAAAATCATTTTCAGATCTGAGCTGAGTTTTTTTGCATAAGCCTCCTCTTAATAATAGTGTAGGAAATTGTTCTTCTACCTTATCTTCCTTATAGGATTTATGGGTCTAATAAATTCAATTTCCCATTTGTGAAAAGGTGTTTGTACTAATATAGGAAATGGTGGCATATCATCTAATGTGGTGGGACTTCCTATCCTCTAAGACACATCACCCATCCTCACATATTAACTTGTCATCCTTGAACAATGTGGGCCACCATAATCCTGCCAACATCACTTTATTGTTGTTCGCTCATTGGAGTTATGCCCTTCTAATATCCCCTCACGGGCATATCTTAAGATGTTTTCCCATTCATGTTGAAGCACTACTCTCCTTATAATATCACCTCTTCCTATAATATGTAATTCTCCTTCAATTAAGATGTATGATAGTGACCACTGCAATAGTTTATTCCTTTCATTTTTGGAGATGATCTCTAGGAATTGGCCTATGGATAGTAACTGTGCTACTTCAGTGAGCTCCTCTAGTACTACATTTACTCTAAATAAATTTAAGCTACTCAATTCATCATCAAACTCCTAAAAGAGTAACACCATCTACAAATTTTACCTATATCACTAGCGTATTCATCAAGTATTTTAATTGCTTGTGGTTGGTAAAGAAATTTTTTAGTGCATAAACCTTTGTTAGAGCCTTTGTTGTTGCATAATTCATTAAGAAACACTAGAGTTGGAGCCTTTGTTATCTAATTTTTAAGTGTATCAAATTCCTCCTAGAGTTGTTCTATCCATTGAAATGTTTTATAGTTTTCTGACTATTCAAGAGGTGGTAGATTCAAAATTATTTCTACCTTCAATGGGTCTACCATCAAGCCTTGCCTACATATAACGTGACCATGAAATGTTCTAAATGGTATCACAAATAAACATTTCTTAAGATTGGATGAGATTTAAAAGCTTTTGTATCTTTCTAGCATCGTGTGGAGTACTTGTACGTGATCTTTAATCAGTCTGTACTAAATACTACAAGTGCATTTTTCAAGCCAAATGGCATCACCTTGTACATAAAAGACCTCCATTTGGTTACAAATGTTGTTTTAGGTTGATCTTCTTCTTGAAGCCATTGGTGAACGATTAGAGTTCCCTACTAGCTATAAAACTAAGACTTCCTCTGTGAACAAACTACGGAAGGGATCATGGATGCAAGCCTTATTTAAATCCCTAAAGTCAATGCAAATCCTCATCTCGCTTTTTTCTTATATTGCACAACCATAGGGCCAATCCATTAGCACCTCCTATCGACTTGATTATATCAGTTGCCAACATATCATCCAAGTTTGCTTTGACTCTTGTCTTCATGTTAGGGTTTAATATATATGTTCTTTTCCTCTTTGGTTTTGTACCTTCTTTTAATTGAATTTTCATCATTCTAGATCCCTCCTTAATGCCTCTACGATTAGTAAATGCGTGGGGGAATATTTCTTCATATTTCTATCAATATTTCCAAAATTTGCATGACTTGTCTCTCTTCAATTGCTACCATGAGTATTTTCACATACTGAAGGAAAAACAAGATTTCATTCACAGAGGCTTGAAGGATACCAAAGGTACTTAAGGTTAAACTTTCTCTTGATGCCAAGGTTGATGATTCTATTTATTATGAGGATGTTTGATGCGGAAGATTTAGTTGAAATCTCTCCTCTTGCTAAGTTCGATAAATGTAATAAGTGCAAATGTGATCATGGGGATTCAATAGGCCCTGTGTAATTTTCCCTACCACCTTGTTGTTTTCAATATTGGATGATGCTCTTGTGATTTCTATGATGGTAGGGTCATCATCCAATGGTGGAAAATCCACCAGTAGTGTGATATGTTGTCCAAGGGATCTCTTGAGGTGAGACACGTGGGCAAAATTATGAACCCTACTGTATTCCAGTAATTCCAATTCTCAGATGCAACTTCACCAACTCTCCTCAAGATCTTGTAAGGGAAATCAAAGCGTTGTTTGAGATTTTAAATTCCACTAATTTTGATGGGGGTTTTCCTATAAGGTTTACAATCTTAGAGGAAGGTCATATCTCCCACTTTAAATGACCTCTGTATGCGGTTTTGATTTATATATATTTTTTGTTGATTCTGAGATTGTTGGAGGTGTTCTTTGAGTGATCTCAATATGTCATAATTATACTTCACTAAGTCACTATCTATTGACACCGGGATATCTATGAATATTGAATAAGTAAAGGTTAATGCGTCATAACCATAAAATACAATGGATAGAGACATAGCGATGGACGGTGGGTAGTGTTGTATCATAGTTTCTCAAGTAGCCTTCAACCTAATTATTCACTATTTCTACTTGTCCATCTATTTGTGGATGTTAGCTTGTGGAAAGAATGAGTTTTATCTGGGCCAAATAAAATAATTCTTACAAAAAGGATCTAAACAATCTACTATCTTTATCACTAATGATATTTTTATGTAATCCATTGGCCTAAACACTTCTCTGAATAAGAAATCTACTACCTAATGTGCTTTGAAATATGAAGGAATGAAAAAGAAGTGTGCATACATAGTTAGTTCCTCCATAAAGTGATTGAGAACATCCTTCTTTAGGCCCTTCCATGAAAACCTTTCCCTAATTTTCCTATAGGTCTTGTATAATCTTATGTGATTTTCTAACGATGCATCATGAAAAACCCTTAAAATCTTCTCCTTCATTCAGGATTCAAGAACTAGGAAGATTCTATTTGTATAGAGAATGAGATCATATGCTACTACAAATAAATCTTGTCTCACATCCCCATCTAAGAGATCAGTAGAAAATCTATATTTAACTTATTCTTCCATAATAGAGATCTTCCAATTAGTAGAACTAGTAGTAGAAATAGAGTAGGCTTCCTAGAAAGAGCATGAGCAAAGTTATGTTCTTTTTTTCCTTTCATGTACAATGTGGTTTAGGAAAGGGCCATGCTATGGGGTCTCAGGACAACTTTGAAATAGAATTGGAAGCATCTTAGAGTGGAGAGAGATTATGAGATCATTATTAATTATACGAAGAAGGAAAGTTACATCTCATGTATGTTGTATACTCTTCTTTTAGAGGCTAAGGAACTAGTGAAAAGATTTTAAGATATCTCTTTTGATCATATTAGAAGAGAAGAAAGGGGAACTCAATAGTAGATTTGGTAGCCAATCAAGGAGTAAATTAGAGGATAACCCATGGTAAGACCCATAAGACCTAGAAGGAAAAGTTTCCAAATAAGACCCTTGGACTTGTTAAGGAGTAAAAAGTGTCCACATGTCTTTTTACCTCCTTGTTTGGCTCCTAGGTCCCGTAATTGCATTATATCTTCAAAACATTTCTCCCAATGCAGAATTGCCCGACACCAAGATGGAATTTGAATGTGGGCCACTTGATTTAGCTTATCCTAGACATAAACAGGACTAAAGGACCTGGGTGGTACTGCCCAAGTCCCTCCCTTTAGGTTGGATCAAATTCAAATTTACTGGTGTGAGCCTTGGGCATAATTTAATAAAAACCACCTGAAATAACATAAAATAAAATATTAAAATAAAATATATATATATATATATATATATATATATATATATATATATATATATATATATTCTATACATTTAGTTCTCCTCAATTTTTTTCTAGCTTCTTATGTTAAATTGAAGACCAAATTCCTTGTATTAAACTCAATAAACTAACATTGGGGGTGATTTTGTTGAAAAATTATTGCTCAAACCAAGAGCTGATGTTAAAGAGTTACGCCTAGTATGTAATATAAGGAACCCTAAAGTCAATAATATCATACAGACGAACACTCATTTTAATTTTTTATTTATGCCTGCAAAAATATCATACATGGCGTCCCTCCATTGATGCATTAAATACTGCTCCTTCAATGCGCTGCTCTTTGTTTTCTTGACTTTTGTATTCATTTTTTTATCCCTTTTTTTTGCGCTCTTATTATTTTTTATTGCTTCTTGTAGAGTAACGATCTTCTTGATATTTTTGTCCAAGAAAGATAAGGGGCTGAGCACCACCAAGGGTTTTCAATGTTTAGTTAGACTTCCCTTTTGCTCAAAAGGAATGGGGAAGGTCTACATGCAAGCTTCTATTAGGTATTTTAGGTTTGAGTACTTACTTTTTTAAAACTCAACATTTTGGTTCACTAAGACTGGGATTAGTATAAAGCTAAGAGCTTGGCTTCAATTTAAACTTATTGGTAAATTTCAAGAGGAATGATTGGCGATAAAGATGATCATAAAGAATCTTAAAGGGTCAACCTATACCTAAGCAACCTTAGACTCCTTAGATAAAAATCAAAAAGAGCATGTCACTCACTAATGCATGGTGGAACAAAATGAAGAATGCAAATTTTGTTTTTTCTTTATTCGAATTTTGTACTTTTTTATAGATTTTTTGGATTTTGACATTTTATGATTTTATGGAGTTTCTAGATACTTAAGTCTTCACCTTCCATTGTGCATAAGAGGTAAGCATCATTTTTTACATCTTCCTTAACTGCGTGTGGACTTATATAATTTGGTCTAAACTTCACTTGGAAGTATTTGCAAGGACACACAAAGACTTGCTATAAAAATGTCTTTGAACTCAGTGAGAAGTTTTGTGCACTCATATATTTCATTGTTTGATAATTTGCCCCTAGCCTTGTCATTTTTTGTTCTTGTAAAGTTTCATCAGTTTTGAAATTTTGTGGGGCAATTTGAATTGATGATGACATTTAATCATCTTCTATTCACATTTTCCATATGTGGGGTTGGTCATATTGCCACACGATTCTCTTTACCTGCATGTGGACTTTACTATTCCATGAATTTCATATTTCACCAACCATATGTATGCCTTGGCTATGGCAACCACCAAGGGTTGCACATCGGCACCCCACCTAGTCGGCACCAAGTTGAAGTAAACAAAGTGAGGCAAAGTTGTGGAAGTTTGAATGCTTAATAATCGTATACCAATGCATCAAGAGATTTGTCCATGTCACCAATATTATATTTTTTATCTTTATTTCCATTTCTTAACACAAACTAACTTCGTGTTGTCATAAATATATACCTTTCAAACAAGAGCAAGCATGCCTTTATGATATAATTCCAATAATTTTTTATTCTAATGTGTAGGAACAAAAAAAAAAACAAGAAAAAAACTCATTGGAGGCTCATTTGGCAGAAGCAAAGGAAATTGGGGATCACATTCCAAATAAAATTTAAGTTGTTACAAAACATGTTTTCAATTGATTATAAACAAATATGTAAAACAAGCATTTCATATGCATTTCAAAACTATATTTCAAAATTTTAAATTAAATAGCACTTTGGGACATTTGTTTCTTACAATTATTAAAATAATATAACAAATAAAAGTAACACTATAAAAATAATATTCTATACACCAAAGAAAAATAAAAAATTAATGCACGTATTTTAAATATTACTTTATAAAATAAAAATAATGTATCTTCTATGCACAAATTGAATTATACTATGTAACATTGTAATTGCATATAATATTCTATTGGCCTAACCCTTGCACCTTCAATTGGTTGAGTCAAACAATTTTCTTATGATAATTATCCATTCAAAGGTGCCCTTAAAATACTATGACATATCTTAGTATAAGTAAAATTATATATAAACCAAATATAAAATTTGACGGCTTGTCCAAAATCTCTCCTTTCATGTGATACATCTTTTTAAAATGTTGATTGTAATTTACAGAAAAAATGCCTTAATAGAACCATACGACCATCAAATTTAAGCCTTGGGCCTAACAATTGCACCTCCTTTGGTTGCAAGTGCTAGTAATACTATTATTGATATATGGTTAGGACTAAGAAGTAGGATTTCATGTACTCTGTCATTTCTTTTTTAAGGGATTACTCCAACTGTGGTGAGTTTCTATTTTAATATTGGAAAAAATCTAATTTGAGAGTGCTTCTGGATTCAACTATGTATGTTTTTGTTTCAACGTTTTGAATCATACTCAATGATCCGTCATCAGGAAGAGGAGAGTCGAAGATTAGATGGTAGAATTGAGCTTTATAAAGCAGTTAGAGTAAGAAATGAATGAAAAATGAAGGGCATGAGGTGAGGAGAGAAAAATAAAAATAAAACAAAAAACAAGAGAGGAGAAAGATACGAGAAAATTAGTGATAAAAACAGGGCATTGGAGCAACCATACAAACACACAAACCAACAAAAGCTAAAATTTTAAAATTACTAATACTAATACAAGTACAAATATATAAATACATACAGAAGCACATGTAAATGCATATAAGAAAATATTTAATTTAAACCTATAAATACATATATCCCCACACCCCAAGTATAATATACTATATTAAAAAGACAAATAAATGGAAAAAATACAAACAACTAAATAAAACAAACCTTTAGTAGGCATGAGTTTTCCACAATCCATGAATTAAGTATAGAGAGTGCTTCTGGATTAAAATGTGTATGCTTTTGCAAAACAAACCTTTGTAAAACAATTAAAGTCAAGACCTAAATATACATAAAATAATAAGGGAAGAGGAAAAAAGGCGCAAACACATTTATATACATGAACAACCAAATGTATAAAATTTGCAAACAAGTGAAAGAAGCAAACAAGAAAACAAAAAGATAAGACCCCTATCTACTGCATTAGGCAAAACCAAACCTATAAAAAGGAGAACGCCACGACTAAGAATGAAAATTTTAATCCGGCATAAACAAAAAATGCCCACACACATATTAACCTAGACATAACAACAAAAATAAATCAGATGATATATAATACAAATAGAAAAATAAACAAATACACAACAAAAATGTATGTAGATATATGATACAATATTAATTATATTATATGTATAAATATATTGTATAGAAAACCAAAACAAATAAAAATATACAAGTGTAGGTATATATATATATAAATTTATGTATGAAGTGTATACAAATACCTATACCTATATATAAATGTAAGTAACGGTGTGTATATATATATGTGTGGAGGTTAGGGTTAGGTTTTGTGCGTGATGAGCGAGTGAAGAAGAGGAAGGAGGTGAGGGTGGCAAAGGGAAGGTTAGGGTTAGGTTTTGATGGCAGAGGGAAAAGCTATCGTTGCAAGCTTGACGTTATACCTATTGCAGGGCCAAACATTTTTACAAGCAGCGGAGTGCGGTGGATATGTCAGTGTTTCGAAAGTGTTACGCCATCATCTGCAACAAACAGAATGGCCGCGAATGTCGTAGCAGAAATGGAGGCTGCAGATCGATGGCGTTACGCTTTTGAAACAGGACATATCCACGGCCCCACGCTGCTCCTATTCCTTCGTTGCCCTTTAATGAGAGCAATGCCTTCAACAAATGACCTTCACGCTCATGCGGTGGAATATGTCTCAATCTCAAATTGATGCGTCCAACACTTCAATCTTGTTAAATCAGGTTTTGTTTTGTCAGAAAATTTGCTTAAATTTCTATATTTTAAGACTAGCTGAAAATGTGGTCACTTGCACTAAATTTTCTGACCCTCCATGGAAGGTATGTTGGAGAGGTGGGTTCTTTGCCTTTTTTCGTTTTTGTATATGCATCACACACCCACATTACAACAATGTTCCTATCTAGTATGTTTTACTGTGACTGAATCAGATTTTCAGTTGTTAATATTGATAGCAAACTTGGATGAACCTCTGGAGATCCCTGTGTTGTATGATTAGGTTATGTTGTTGGTCTCTATCACAGGTGATATTTGGATCATGAAAGGTGAAGGTATTCAATTTAGACACCAATGCATGCAACATGTATTAACACAGTGCTTGTTTTGTATGTAGTCCAGGACTGCAGGAATTTTGGTGGACTTCTTAGAGCCATTTTCTGTATATGACAATGTCAGATGGGTGTTATTATCACCCACATTTTATAAATAGCCAATTACGTAATTGTAACTGTTAAAGTTTTAATCATCTAGCACATTCCTACAAAGGTTCAAAAATTTATCCTGGCAAATATTGGTATCATATCAAACATTGTAGTTCTGTCTACTGTTTGCTTTGCAGCTGTGTCTGTGTTTTCTTTTGTTTGTTTTCTGAGACAATGGTTGACACAGTTAGTGGGTTTGTGTTTGAGCCCTAAGTTGGTTGGATCCCTTGCTGGAGAATTTAGCCCCAACCTTTGGACTTGGGTGTCATTATAAGCACGCGTTAGCATTTGAGCCCTAAGCCTACATGTTTTGGTAATCTTTGTCCCAAATCAATAGTCCAATCAGTAAACATTATGTATAAACTTCCTCTAGATTTAAAATTTTAGTAAAAGTTCTTAGCCAATTTGTTGCAAGTTTGCATGGATTCATTGGAATTTTTTAATCATTGTTATCTTATCTATGCAATATATGTTTTGATGATTTTCCAACTAATGAAAAATATGTCTAATATGGGATTTTATATAATCCTCTTTGGATTTAATCCAATTGTAAATTGTACTCAATATTTAGGAACCAGTTACCTTTACAATTGCTTACAATTGTTTCCTTTTGACATTGCTGGTGATTCATCTCACTTGAGTTGCCTTTGTTGACTAGCATAACATTTTTTTGTGTGTGTATTTTGATATAGAAATTTTTGTGGGTATGATAGGTTAGGTTGGAACAAAAGAATGTATGGTGCTAAGCATTTTATCTATTTGCAAGAACTAAAGTGTCTTATCTGAAAATATTCAACATTGTGGTTTGTGCATTTGGATGGATAATCTAGATACTATCTTAGACCTATGTAAATATAGGTCTAAAATGGTAGAAAGGAGAGAAAAAGTCTCCTCGTGAGATTTTGAAGCAATAAAATGTAAAAAGTAAGTTCTATGACAACATCAAGACAATGGTTGCTTCATTTCACTTCACTTCACAAGCTCTTTCATTCCTCGTCTATCCAAATTGCCAAGGCTGACATATTTCTTTAGTTTTGGTGAAGTAAGATTTCTTTATGCTTTTGGATTGGATTTTGAAGAGTTAGTATCTATCACTACTTTATTAGATCAACTTGGTGACACGAGGTACACATGTTGACCTTTTGATCTTGTGAATGTTGTAGCATAGAAACTACCCTATAATTTACAAGTGTATCTTTTTATTGAACCTTTTCTTGTTTGTAATTTGTAAGATTTTCATTTGGTGAATAAAATGAAAACCAATGATACCATTCATTATTTCTCATATTTTTAGACTTCAAATCATAAATTATTAGTAGAAACCCAAATTCATGGAAATGCAATCAAGACTTCAATGAAACCATAGCCAACCCCCACTCAATCACACCCTCCTAGGCCTCTAGAAACCATTTCCCCAAATGACACAAACACTTGACACCATTAAAACACAATGGTCACACATCACATTCACTTTCCAATGCACATCATAAACCAAGATCTCACAAATGCAACATATGCTCTGATGCACTAATAATGGGTCTTAAAGAATGCAACATTAATTCCAATCATGGTCAATCATCCAACAAACATAAAGTGAATCTATCTCAACAATGCAGAACAATATTATTCTAACTACTAGTAGCAATTACTAATATGATCAAATGATATAAGTGTCCATGAGTATCAATATTTTAACTAATAATTCTCAAGACTTATTTTAATTTCATTTAATTAAAATAATTGCGAACAACATGCAAATGAATACAAATTAAACACAACAATTATTTACACTATTTACACTTATGTAGATTTCATTTATAATCTAAACAATTTTATAAATACTATTAAATATAACTATATAAGCAAGGCTAAAAGCCTATAATATTATAATGCTATAAATATCTTACACTAGTTAGAATCACAAGATACAAAACCCGAAGCTACAATGAAAGAACCTTGTTCTAAGTTTAGCTTGAGAGGAAAGAAATATAGAAAAACAAAACATTCCTATAGATCTAATATCTTCATCAAATCTACCACACTTTTAACCACATGAATATGATAGGATCAGCACAAAATGAATTTGTTGAGAAGGCTTTAGAAGCTACCAACAATGCAAAATGTGAAAGCATAGACAGGGCACATAGACTGATTGGTAGAATGCCTCAAAGAGAGTCATGTGATGGAAAGCAATGATCATAGGATATGCACAAAATGAATTTGTTGAAAAATCTCAAAAGAACCTAGTTTGAAAATATAGAGTTATTGGTTGCGCAACTAATTGTTTTAACAGAGACGAAATGGGTGAGAGGTAGACAGTCACAAAATATTCATATCTCAAAAATGACAAACTGGGTATGACTAATTTTCGGATATGATTTAGATATTCAGGTCATGCACCATATATAAAACAATTAGAAAAACTCAGTTCTTAAAATAAAGTTATGGCTAACGCAACAGATTGCTAAAACAGAGACGAAATGGGTGAGAGGTAGACAGTCACAAAATATTCATATCTCAAAAATGAGAAACTGGGTATCACTAATTTTTTGATACGATTTAGGTATTCAAGTTGTACACCATATTTAAAACAATTAGAGAAACCCAGTTTGTAAAAATAAAGTCATGGCTAACACAGTAGACTACTAAAACAGAGACGAAATGGGTGAGAGGTAGACAGTCAAAAAATATTCATATCTCAAAAATGAAAAACTGGGTATGGCTGATCTTTGGATATGATTTAGATATCCAGGTCGTACACCATATATCAAAAAATTAAAGAAACCCAGTTTGCAAAAATAAGGTTAGCGCTAACACAATAGACCGGGTTCAGAAAATGTAGAAGAAAATTCACAGAATATTTCACTAAATCTAATGCAACAATAAATCAGTTTCATATCTCAGTCCATACTTGGAATATTGCTTCAATCACATCTTCACAAATTTCCTAGCTCGCATCCATTTTTCCCCAAGTCTGTTCTTCTGGAAACTATGGTTTATGGTGCCAAAAGAAAAATGAAAACTTCCTGAGAGAGAGAGAGAGATCCCCAAAACATAAAACATATCCTCCATTTGAAATGCACGCTCCTCCTCAAATTATGTCTTGAGATTTCAAAAATAAAGTTGAGCATGCATAACCACCCCCATAATTTCTTCTAGAAGATTCTCTTTTTTTTACTTTCTTACAATTTGCTATTTTTAACCAAACAATAATATTATTGTTTGTTGTAATGGGACCTTATGTCATCTCCGTTCAACAGTTTCCATTGGGATTAAGGCACGCTCAGACCTGTCAATTCAAGTGGAGTTGATGCCTCATACCTGCAACCTACAGCAACCAAAAAATGGTCGAACATATAGATGTATATATACTCATACAATCAAACACACCATGAAAGGAAATCGCAGCATAGCAGGGTACTCACGCATGAGTAATACGACACTGTTCCTCTCACAAACACACGTCAAACAAGTAACCACATCATGCATAATAATTAGTATCTGATTGACTAGATAAGAAACATCATCAGATAATCATGTGATGCACATAATAAGATTGATCAACATAATCAATTAAGTCCATAAAGTTGTCATAACATATTCATAACTTAAGTAAATATCAGTGTTGCAACAAAGATTATCAATAAAACATACTAACTGTCATATGAAACAACATGAGGATAATCAGGAATGTCACCAACATGAATGTAGTATCTACCAACATCATATAACATACAACATCAACTGTCTGACATACCCTAAATATTCCTATTATTTTACCTTCACTTTCATGCTCCTTAGCCAGACCACCTGCACATCCAAGGTGAGAATGGAGGGGCACTACACCCACCTTAAAGTGATCGCTCCTGCTTTCCGGTAGTAATCACATTTAAGGTAAGGTTGAAAACACATGAGGGAACAAGAGCTTTCGCAAAGCCCATGCCCCAAAGTGAGACATGCTTACAATTGCCGAATTATTCCCAACAATCACAATAGAAACACATCAATATCATTTGTTAAGAACCATTAATCAACAATATGCATGTATACGAATGATCACGGAGATCAAAACAAACTTCGGTTAGAGAATCTAAGCTAAAATAACAACCAAATCAATATAGAAATAAGGCAACATGTCTTTCAAACAAACTAAGGCTATACTTACGAATTCGGAACCGAGTATAGCCGTGAGGTTATACTTCAGTTATCTCATAACCGAGTGTAACTACAAGGTGAGACAAAAGCATTCCAAAGTGCATAGCAACATATTTAGAGTATTCCAAAGGTTTGTTACAACAATTTCACAACACAATACATGATCACATCATGACACAAAGTGATTCTACTAGTCAAACGTCAATAAAAAATTATCCCTCTCTTCATATATGGACTAGGTCCATTTTCTTGTTTTCTTGTTTTAGGGATGCACGATCCTTATCAGAAGTGTATATTTGTTGTCATCATCCGTTGACTAATAGAGCCACAAATACAACAGAAGAATGAAATCATGAAAAATGAGAGAGCAGACAAAAGTGACATAGGACCACAACGTGGAAGGATGCCCCCAAATCACCCTCCACAACATTATGCCCCCAAGGCACCACAAACAACAATTGCAACAAGAGAAGTGTACAAGAATAGAGAAACAAATAGAAGGAATGTCACAGCGTACGCGGTCCCCTTGTATCCTTCACCTTACAAGAGTATCAAGGGTCATCCAAGGAGACCTAAACAAACATTTAACACCACACATGAGAACACAACACAACAACATATATATACCTAAGAGGAGGCCAAACTTGCGAGCATCTTGGAGAGTTGCTCCATCAAATGTGGTGGAATGGGTGAGAAATTCATACCTGCAGTCGCGTGGTGCTTGATTCACAAGATTTTGTATGTTTGAAATCTTTTGATGCCTGTGGGAAGGTGAATCATTACCTTTTTCGATAGACTTTGATGACTCGTGCATTGTTCTTTTTCTTTCTTTGTTTAAGCATTCTCCTACATGGATAACTTTTTCAGGGTTATCCTTCTCCATCAAGACGTCAACAATCTTTTTATTAAGTAAAGTACTGCGGTCGAGGAGATTAGAGGAGGATGATGATTTCGTGGGATCTTTGTTAGATGCCAAGGTATCATTTGATGAATAAGTGTTTCTCTCAAAATATGCTTCTACATTTAAACAATAGGAAAAACCACGATTGTAATGATAACGGGGTCAATTGTCATAAGCTCCCATGAATTCGGCTAATGTTTCATATGTTGAAAAAGTATCTAATGGGACATTTCCTAGTGGACAGTCTATGTCTATCATCTCAGGATATATTGAATTGATTGTTGGACTTGTTGATATTGTGTTAACATTAAGAGTAGGATGATGGTAAGCTTTGGTAGGCTTCAAAGGATAGTATCCAATACTAGCTGAAGAGCTATGTGTAACAACTTCTAAGGGTACTTTGATTCCTTGTTGTTTTATGCCACAACCATTACCTACGTAGTTACAATTTTTGTAAAGGATTTGAAATCCATGACCATAGAGAGACACCATCTCTTTATAAGAAGGCGAGGCCTCATATGTCTCATATTTTGTAGTGTAAATAAGAGTATTGTCTTTATTTGTTACTAAAGAGACTTTAGGTTCCTTAGTATTTCCAAAGATTTTTTGGATGAGATCGAGGCAACTTTTGATGTTTCAGGGTTAGCAAGTTTATATTACCCCATAAAGCCATGAGTAAAATCTAATGAACCCCAATCGTCACCAAGAAGTGCATTCGATGGTGATTTAGAATCTTGCACAACATTATCTGTGGCAAGATGTATTTATGAATCAACTTTTAAGTTATCGAGAGGTTTCTAAATGATAGCTTATTTTTGCACCTTAGCTTGTAAAAAACTTTCCAGATTCGGGTCCACTTCAATGGTTTGAAGTTTATTTGCACAAATAAACTTTATTGATCAATGAAGGGTAGACGAAACTACCCCCATGGCATGAATCCATAGTCTACCAAGAATGATATTATATGAAAGCGCACTCGGCATGACATGGATAAGGGTAGATAATGTCATAGATCTAGCCTTTACGATTAAAGTTATGGTACCCAGTGATTGTCTACCAATGTTATCAAAGCCACGAATGTTAAGTTTATCTGATTTTATTAAAGATGTGTGAATCTTGATTTTATGTAGCAAATCAATGCCACGAACATTGAGACTCGATCCATTGTCAATCATAGTTCACTTTATCAACTTTTTATTTATTATGACAAGATTACAAGAGGGTCATATTGGTTTTGAACTTCAATTGATGGTAATTCGTGTTGTTGAAACAAAATATCTATTTTTGTTGCATGCATATAGTCTAACAGAGTTGTTACATCATTTGGCTTAACAACAGGTGGTACAATCACCTTTCGTAAAGCTTCTTGGAGCATTATGTGGTATGAAAGAGATGTTTGTATGAGTTCCCATAGAGAGATCTTAGTGGGAGTAGCACAAAGCTGCTTAACAAGGTCATAATCTCGACCAACATTATGAGTAAGACAAGGTGGTTGAGGAAGCATAGGTTGAGAAGTTGGTAAAGTGATCGAAATGTTTGACTATTGTTTACTTTGTTTATTATTTCATGTATTGTATGTGTGAGCAACCACATTGTAGTTGGGTTGTTGTGACACATTTTGATACACTTTGATTTTGACTTGTTATATGCTTAGCGTAGTTATAAATGTAACAAAGAGGTCGAGAAGAATTCAGAAGATCTCTTATAGTGAGCACCGGTTTCATTTTTTCTTGAGGCACATGCGAGAACGCAGGTGGACAACTATTTTCGGTTTCACAGGGTGTTCTTGAGATCTTGGAACATAAATTGTGTTTACTAATCTTTGAAGGAACGATGGTTTTGGAGTCGCAGTGGAATGTTCCATAGAGATAAATTCATAAAGGGCTTCATCTAGCATATCAAAATCATCACTACTAAATGACTCATCATATGCATGAAAGTTTTGTAAAAAGAGATCAAACATTGTGACATATTCTACTTTATCCAAGGCTTGAAATTCACAATGTCCAATTGTAAAAAGTATGAATTTTGGAATCAAGGATGTGAAATGATGCAAGATTACTATGAAAAATCAAATTTCATGAATGTTTGATGCAACTAATGCATGAGAATTTTTAAAACCCTAATGCAAAATTTTACCAAAATGCAAGCTTTTTGAAGGCCTAAATATGCACCTTTTTCAAAATTATGCAAGATTTTCAAATGAATATTGATAAATATGTAATAAATCAATGCAAGATCTTATTTGAATAGTCAATAAGATGTAAATGCTTGAAGCTACTTGTTCACAAAAATGTTTAGTATGAAAAAGGATAATGACAATAACTAGAATATGAACTAGATCAAACTCTTTTCAATATAACATTCAAGGAAAAGGTTGAGCCAAATCACTACCAAATGAAGGAGAACTTAGCTACTGACCTTGAACTCCTATATATTATGGATAAGATTTAACTTAGTCTTTTTCTCAAAACCCTAGGATAACAATGCATTAAAACCCTATTTTTACAAAGATTTGCTTATAATGGAGAATATACGACAGAAACCCAGAAACTGATTACACAGGGATAATCAGGGATAAAACCTATCTCCAAAAAGAAGAGGTATCAGAGGACCTCGGTGGTACCACCCATGTCTTGACTAAAGGAATTAGCCGAAGGTGCAAATTGGAAAGTTGCTTTGAATGTTGTCTTGATGCCAGATCCAAACCCAGAAACGGTAGAAGGACAAAGGCGGTTCCAACCACTTCCTTGATGAGGGAATATCCTGAAACTGTCTTCAAATCCTAAAACCTTGATCTATATTTAGTCTTCCTATAGCTCTGTATTTTCTAAATCTCACTCCTGTAACCTGCACATAAGAAGATAAAAGAGGGTTTGGGGGTTATGGTGTTTAGGGGCTTGCCTCGGTCAAATCCCAGAATAGCATTCAAGCTTCCCAACACCATTTGATTAATAGAGAGTGCTTACCCTCATGGGGCATAGGATGAAAACAATGATAATGTGATGATTGAAATGATGAGAAACAAATAATGATATCACCTATGTGATGCGCCCTTAGAATGATGAAGATCCTTCAACTCCTAAGGAAGGATAGATGATAGCTTCATATCTGCAACAACACACAAATATGCTCTATAATCACAATGACTGCTCTTGATGCTCTTTACTTCAAATTTTCAAGTTAGCTATCTCCATCTAGGTTAATAATGAACTCAAAAACACACTTATATATGCTCTCCCCCTTACAATTGACAATTCAAACCAAAAGAGGCAACAAGAAGAAACCTCTAGAGAGGTGTAAGGCGGACATACATTTGAATTTGATCCAACCTAAAGGGAGGGACCTGGGTAGTACCACCTTGGTCCTTCAGCCCTGTTTATGTCTAGGATAAGCAAAATCAAGTGGTCCACATTCAAATTCCATTTTGATGTCGGGCAATTCTGCATCGAGAGAAACGTTTTGAATATATAATGCAATTAGGGGACCTAGGAGCCAAACAAGGAGGTAAAAAGACATGTGGGCACTTTTTACTCCCTAACAAGTCCAAGGGTCTTATTTGGAAACTTTTCATTCTAGGTCTTATGGGTCTTACCATGGGTTATCCTCTAATTTACTCCTTGATTGGCTACCAAATCTACTAATAAGTTCCCCTTTCTTTTCTTCTAATATGATCAAAAGAGATATCTTAAAAAAATTTCACTAGTTCCTTAGCCTCTAAAAGAAGAGTATCCAACATACATGAGATGTAACTTTGCTTCTTCATATAATTAATAATGATCTCATAATCTCCCTCCACTCTAAGATGCTTCCAATTCTATTTCATAGTTGTCCTGAGGCCCCACAGCATGGACCTTTCCTAAACCACATTGTACATGAAAGGAAAAAAGAATATAACTTTGCTCATGCTCTTTCTAGGAAGCCTACTCTATTTCTACTTCTACTAGTTCTACTGATTAGAAGATCTCTATTATGGCAGAATAAGTTAAAAATGCATTTTCTACTGATCTCTTAGATGCGGATGTGAGACAAGATTGATTTGTAGTAGCATATGGTCTCATTCTCTATAAAAATAGAATCTTCCTAGTTCTTGAATCCTGAATGAAGGAGAAGATTTTAAGGGGTTTTCATGATGCATCGTTAGAAAAACACATAAGATTATACAAGATCTATAGGAAAATTAGGGAAAGGTTTTCGTGGAAGGGCCTAAAGAAGGATGTTCTCAATCACTTTATGGAGGGGCTAACTATGTATGCACAATTCTTTTTCATTCCTTCATATTTCAAAGCACATTGGGTGGTAGATTTCTTATTCAGAGATGTTTAGGCCAATGGATTACATAAAAATATCGTTAGTGATAAAGATAGTAGATTTTTTAGATCCTTTTTGTAAGAATTATTTTATTTGGCTGGGATAAAACTCACTCTTTCCACAAGCTATCATCGACAAATAGATGGACAAGTAGAAATAGTGAATAATTAGGTTGAAGGCTACTTGAGAAACTATGATACAACACTACCCACCACATGTCCATCAGTATATCTCCATCCATTGTATTTTATGGTTATGATGCATTAACCTTCACTAATTCAATATTCATAGATATCCCGGTGTCAATAGATAGTGACTTAGTGAAGTATAATTATGACATATTGAGATCACTCAAAGAACACCTCCAACAAGTTCAGAATCAACAAAAAAATATATGCAAATCAAAACTGCATAGATAGGTCATTTAAAGTGGGAGATATGACCTTCCTCTAAGATTGCAAACCTTATATGCAAACCCCCATCAAAATTAGTGGAATTGAAAATCTCAAACAACGCTTCGATTTCCCTTACAAGATCTTGAGAAGAGCTGGTGAAGTTGCATCTGAGTTGAATTACTAGAATATAGTAGGATTCATTATTTTGTCCATGTGTCTCACCTCACGAGATCCCTTGGACAACATATCACACTACTGGTGGATTTTCCACCATTGGATGATAAGTTTTAAGGATTGTCATACCTACCACTAAGAATGCCCACTTTCCAAGGAGGAGCTTCCAACTGTTCTAGAAAGGAACATTGTAGGATTTTAGAGTTATCTAGAAAGCCAGAAGCTTCCAAGCTCCAAAGCTTCTGTAGCTATATATATGTGATTAGAGACAGTTGCTGGATATAGCATTTTAGATGTAATGCAAGCTAGATAAATATATTTCTAAGTTATCTAACTCTGTTTTGCCCTGTTTTCTCTTAGTCTATTATTGTTGTTCTATTTTTTATTGTCTTGGGCATGTTTTTTACATGGAAATCCAGAATTTATTTATTGCTAGAAGAGAATGGTATCAAGAAATATGTGACCACTATTGTACCTGTACCTACAGATGCAACACAACGCTTAGCATATAAGAAGGAAGATGCCAAGGCGAGGAGGATGATTCTTAATGGTGTTAAGGATCACATTCTTTCGCATATTGTAGAGTTATATACAGAGAAGACAATGTGGGATGCCATTCCAAATCTGTACCAGAATGCTACCATTAACCGGAAGCTGATTCTTAGAGAAAAGTTAAGGAATACCCCGGTGAACAAGGGAGAAGACGTTACAAGTTACCTCGCCAGGCTTAGACTTTTTAAGGATGAGTTGACAGCTATTGGAGATAAACCAAATGATGACAAGCTAGTACGAATAGCCCTGAATGGGTTTACTAAGCAGTGGGATGTCTTTGTTCAAGTTATTAATGGACGAGACACCTTACCAAGTTGGGATCGACAATGGAGTGACTTCACTTAGGAGAAGCTTAGACTAAGTCTTGTCAGTGGAACTAGCAGTAATAGTTAGAAAAGTGATTTGGAATAGGAAAACGTTACCCTAGCAGGAAAAGTGAGAAGAAGGACTTATCTAAGATCAAATCCAAAAAGTGAGAAGAAGGACTTATCTAAGATCAAATGCTATGGCTGTCATGAGTTTGGCCACTATGTTAGTGATTGCCCACAAAGGAAGAAAAATGAAAAGAAAGGGAAGAAGCAGACGGCAACTTCAGCAAATGTAGATGAGCTTTCTAGTAGAATGGAGGATGAGTTTGCGCTCATAGCTTGCCTAACTAGCTCAACCTCATAGGGTGTTTGGTATATAGACAGTGGGGCATCATTTCATATGATAGGAGTTAGGGAGTACTTCTCCAGCTACAAGGAGGAGAAAATCAAATTCCAGATTCAGATGGGGAACTAGTCCAAGTGCAATCTAGTTGGGAGAAGGACTGTTCTATTTCAGAGGGAGAATGGCAAGCCTATTTCCATTCATGATGTGTTAAATGTGCCAGGCTTGGGCATGAATCTAATTTCCATATCTATCCTTCAGGATAAAGGCTACAATGTACTCTTTAGAGGGACACATGTGTTAATCAAGCATAAGGATTGGAAATCACCCATAGTTATTGGAGTTAGGAGCGGCCGACTTTATAGGTTGCAATTTGATACTCCTAATGCACTAGTGAGTAGCAGTAATCCTAGAGATCAAGAAGAGCTATGGCATAGGAGGATGGGCCATATACATCATAGAGCATTTAAATTGCTTCATGAGATAGTGACAGGTGTTCCAGAGGTGAGCACAGAGCATGATGATGTATGTCAGGGATGTGTGTTGGGGAAGTTTGCGAAAGCAGCTTTTCCAAGGAGTGACACCAGATCCAAGGGGGTTCTTGATCTAGTAAATTCAAATATATGTGGACCAATGTCAATGAAGTCTCTCAGAGGATACGAGTACTCTGTTACTTTTAATGATGATTTCTCCAGGAAGACCTAAATATACTTCTTGAAGACCAAGGATGAGGTCTTCAGTCACTTCCAGGAGTTCAAAGCTCTTGTGGAGAATTTGACAGGTAGGAAGGCAAAGGTTCTTCGGTCAGACAATGGAGGTGAGTACAAAGGGAAAGAGTTCCAGGAGTTTTGTACCAGGGAAGGAATCAAGAGAGAGTGGATTGTTCCTTACAACCCACAGTAGAATGGGGTTGCTGAGAGGGAGAATTATTCTCTATCAGAGGTAGCAAGGGCTATGTTGTATGACCAAGATATGCCATGTTACTTATGGGCAGAGGCATGCAGTACAACAGTATACATATAGAACAGGTTTCCACATAAGGTATTAGGCAAGATGACACCAGAGGAGGCATTCTCAAGGAAGAAGCCAGATGTCAGTCACTTCAGGATATTTGGGAGTTTGGCATTTTGTCACATTCCAGGGCCTACACATTCCAAGTTAGATCAGATTGCAGAGAGAGGGTACTTTTTGGGGTACAGTGAGACCTCAAAGGCATATCAATTATTTATTCCAGGGACCAGGAGGATTATAGTTAGGCGTGATGTCAAATTCATGGAGGACAAGGCATATAGGAGGTCCAGATATTTGCCAGCAGATGATCAAAATGAGCAGCCAAAAGAAGCTCCAAGGATTGTTCAACCAAAAGAGGGGCAGCGAAGCACCAGTACATTTACTAGTACAAGCACAGGCTTAGGTGTTGAGAGTTCGCAGAGTATGGAGCAACAGATACAACAAATCCAAGAGATGCATCAAGAAGATATGGAGTTTGATATTTCATCCTCTATAGTTGACAGGAGGAACCATGAGGTTTAATAGACACATAGGGATACTCAAGAGTTTGTGGGAGCTCCTAGGATGAGTAGTAGACAGCAGAAACAACCAGCCAGGTATAATGACTATGGCATTGGTTATTTAGTTGGTAGATAACAAGCCTTCCAACTATCAGGAGACTATACAGTAACAGGTGTGGCAAGATGTGATGGTTGAGGAATATACCTCAATAGTGCAGAACGCTGTGTGGGAGGTTCTACCTAGACCGACAAATAGGGCAGTGGTTGGATCACATTGGATCTATAAGATTAAGCATGGTGCAGATGGTAGCATCAAGAAATACAAGACAAGGTTCGTGGCCAAGGGGTTCTCTCAGAAGGAGGGAATAGACTATGAGAAGACATTCACTCCAGTGGCCAGGTATACTTCTATACAAGCCGTAATCTCACTTGCAGCACATATGGGATGGCAAATCCATCAAATGGATGTCAAGACGGCATTTCTTAATGGTGAATTGGTAGAGGAGGTATACATAGAACAACCAAAGGGCTTTGTAACACACAGCAGTGAAACCCACATGTACAAATTGAAGAGAGCTTTGTATGGACTCAAGCAGGCTCCCAAGGCATGGTATGAGCGCATTGATAGATACTGCATTGAAATCTTGAAGAGGTTTGAGATGCAGGATTGCAAAGCCATGTCTACACCTATGATCACGAATTGGAAGAAGGTAGACTCATCCAAGGAAAAGGATGTAGACCCCACCTTATACAGGAAGTTGATTGGATCTCTCATGTATTTGGTCAACACTAGGCCAAATATATCCTTTGCAGTAAACTCTCTTAGTCAATTTATGGTTGAGCCGAAGAGAGTGCATTAGACAGCGGTAAAGCATGTGTTGCAGTATTTGTGTGGTAAAATTAAGTATGGGATCAGATATGCTCGAGGTGATGGTATCAGATTGATAGGTGATACTGATACAGATTGGGCAAGTAGTACAGTGGATAGGAAAAGCACTTTAGGGTGCTGCTTTAGTTTGGGATCAGGAGTTGTCTCTTGGTACAGCAGGAAGCAAAACTTTGTGGCTCTAAGTTCTGCAGAAGCAGAATACATATCAGCTAGCATGGCAACATGTGAGGCTATATGGCTTCAGATGTTGTTGGTAGCCTTGTTTGGTCAGAGGGTGATTCACTGTGACAATCAAAGTTGCATCAGATTATTTGAGAATCCAGTGTTTCACGATAGGTCTAAGCATATAGACATTAGGTATCATTTCATCAATGATTGTGTATAGTGGAGGATTGTTCAACTATAGTATATACCTACAGATCAGTAGGTAGCAGACATTTTGACAAAGGCATTAGGGAAGACAAAATTCATCTTCTTCAGAGATAAGTTGGGTGTTATGCAGAACACCTTCCTCGCTAAGAGGGAGTGTTAATTTTAAAGTAGCTCAGACAGGTGTTCTAGTCTCAGGTGGTGATTACAAGGCTAGAAACACAACTGAAATTTAATTATCTCCATACCTAGAAAATTGATTTCTCTAGAGACTTCTAGACATTAGGGTTTGTTAGAGTCTAATTAATCTTAGCCATTGATTGAGATTAAATCATGGCCATTGGATTTCAATGAGAAAATTATAAAAGATGATCAATGGGCATTTGGAGAGCACAGATCTGAAAAATATTTAAAGTGATAGCAAATGAATAAATTTGCAATAATAGAAAATAGATTTGCAGTGAGAGCAAAGGCGCAGTGATAGCGTTGGAGACAGCAACAGTGGAATTTTTGAAGGAGAAATTGGGAGAAGAATTTTCGGAGGAGAATATTGCCAGAGCTCTGCTAGTAAGAGGCAAGCAGTTTATGTATCTCTTGATTTGTTGAAAATTAATAAAATTCCTCATCTCCAGTACTGGTTTTCCCTTCGAGGTTTTTCCAGGGACAATTTGTCCAAAATATTGTGTTCATTATTTTACATATTTTATTTTTCTATCTCCGTGATTATTTGTGAAGTTTAGCTGTATTATTTTTCAATATTTGCTCTGAATTAATTTTTGGAGGTCAAATTATCTATATAAGATAGGAGATTAATCATCAATAGCTACAATAGAATTTTCATAGAATTGTCCATAGAAATACGAGATTTGAATGACAATTTTTATATTTACGTTTACTTTTTAGTAAAGTTGTGCCCCTAACATGTAATTTGGATTTGTTTCAGGAGGAGCCGACATGGCTTTGTGATAGCCCTCACAAGGTGAATTTGATAGCTGTATGAGGCACATTGGGATGGGAACTCCCGTAGAAGATCCAGTCCTTGCAAATCCTCCTGCACTTTTTTTTATTGTTTGATTCTAGAATATATTTTAATAATACATTCTCATTTTACACTTGATTGTGCGGTCTATAAAAGAATTTATAATGCATATATTCAAACTAAGATTACCCTATGCAGTGCCTATGGTTATGGCAGAAATCTAACATTAAATGTAGAGTCCAAGTTTTTCAATTTTTATTATTCAATGCAAATATTACAACACTGTCAACTCTAACTTAAACCCAAAAATTAACAAATTTCAAGATTATTATAAAGTTATTATATTATCAACATTGTTGCTAAAACTAAGCAAACACAACAAATTAAAACACAACTATTTATGAACATTTTGGCAGAAACTTCGCTACTTTGCAGCTCTTGTTATTAGATTTGTTTTATTTTTTTGTTATATAGTACTTATAATTTAATTGATATTATATTATATCAATATTGTAAGTTTGTGATATTGTATTATATATCCACATATACATTTTTGTTGTGTAATTGATTATTTTTGTGTTTGTTGTTTTCTTTTTCTTTTGTAGGGGGCACTCCTCATATATATATATATATATATATATATATATATATATATATATATATATATATATATATATATATATATATATATATATATGCTTTGGTACATGTATAGACTTAATACTTATATTAATACATATTAGTATAGGTGTGTGTATTTTTAGATTTGTTTTGTTTTATGTGTTGTATATGTATGTACTTATAATAATATAATTGATATTGTATTATATATCATTTGATTTATTTTTGTTGTTATATCTAGGTTTATATGTGTGGGGGTATTTTTTGTCTACGCCTGATTAAAATTTTTGTTCTTATTTCATGGGGTTCTTCTTTTTATAGGTTTGGTTTTACCTAATGCAATAGATAGGGGTCTTATCTTTTTGTTGAAGCCAATCAAAATATATATTGCCCACCCAGGCTACTAGTATATTTGTTGTCTGTCGCTCACTGTAATGCCTTTTGGTATGTATCGCCCCCTTCCCCCAGAACTCTAGATTCCAAAGATCCACCGGATAAGAAACTCCATTCTACACTGCTGCTGAGTCGTCGGACTCCTCCCCCAATTCTGGTTGTGGATTGCATTAGGGAAATTCTGCCTGAGCTAGGCAGATAGATAGACTCCTTTCACGCTGCTAAGAAAGAGCAGGGAACAAAATTATTAGACCCATATATATTAGTAGGGTAGCACTCCAGGTACTTAAAGTCCACCCACTACCAACCAACATACATCATCTGGCTAGGTCTTGCCGGTATCAACAACTGGATCGATCCCATGGAAACAGGAACAGCAACTCGCTATGGCTCTTGGTCCAAATAATGTCTGCCCCTATTCATCCATATCCATACACAGTTGCACGCATCAAGATGGGAACACAGTCCTAGACTGAAGTGAATAGATCAGATCGAGAGGTCATTCTGTCCCTTGTCCCCAATGGGAAGAAGATGGGTAATCTGTTTACAATGTTACTCTGATCTAACCGAGCTGGCAAGCAATCCCAATCCGCTTTCGGCAAAGGAAGGAGATAGCACTTTGTTTGCTTCTCCACCAAGCACGGGAGTCTGGGGATCACTGTAGGTTGGTGGCCACTCGAAGAAACTCTGATTCGATCCACTGGCTGGGAGGCACCTAACTCATCCCAATTGCAAGGAGAGGTTCACCATGATCTTTCTAGGTAAGGAATGGAGACAGTGCCTAGGCGAGGCATTCATGCGCTCAACTTCTCCGCTGTGAGATTGAGGCCTATCTACAATATGAGAGATCGAGGGCTTCCTCGACTTCCTAAAGTCAATCAAGTTCCCCGACCGGCTGAGTACCCCTAGAGCCCTCTCCCTATCGCCCTATCTATAGCTATTATAGAGAGGTGGGGGGTGCCCCCTACTATGGATAGGGTTGATAGTTGCCCTCACTGACCCCCCTACTATGGATAGGCTGCCTCCACCTCTGCCTCTAAAGAAGTAGGGTAGGGGTAGGGGGTGGGGGGTCGAGTGATGAGAATTGGATTGTTCCGTCGAGAATTGGCTCCATACGACCAACTCTTCGTGCCTTCCTATCTCCATACTTTTGCAGCTCTTCATCTTACCGGATTTGCAAAAGACTCATGTGATAGACTCTCATCATTAGAGAAGTTGATCCAGAATCCATATTCCACTTTGTTTCGCATCCTATGTAGAGTAGATCGTTCAGCACTTGCGGCACGAACCAATTTTTTACCCATCGACCCTAGTATCATAGGTGACCGAATGGCCGTCCCCTAGTTACTAGACCAACCTGCTATGATAATTCCATAAACACCTATGTCCAGATCTAATGATACCATACCATAATCAAAAGGTACAATGGCTCGAGCAACCGAACTGGGTATAGATGTCACCACTAGAGCCAGTCTAGAGAGAGATAAATTGGCACTACTTGGTGGAATAGGTTCTTCTATAGCTAATTTTAAACCATCTGCTAGAGGTTTTAAGAATCTGAATGATCCAACTACATTGGGACCCTTTTGACGTTGCACAAAAGCAATTACTTTACGTTTGGCTGACACTAAGAAGGCTACTCCTAGTGGAAGTGGTATGATCATTCCAGGTATTTCTGCTAGAATAGCAATGTACATTTCTGATTTCCTAATCACTAAGGGGTGATCATGCATGAAACGATGTCGACCCAAAGAATGGGACCTGTTCTTGAGGGGAAAGGTGATTTCTAAAAGTCAACCCGCCCCCCACCGCTATAGATGCAGGTGGGCTATAGCGGGCTTAGCCAAATTATTTCGGCTCTTCGAGGTCGGGCCGACCACTATGGATAGGGCATCGATCCATCTCCTTCCTCCCACCCACGTTAAGAGAGAGGTTGGTGATTTGAGTGCCCCCATGGATCCAAATGTCGGCCCCATGCTTTTGAACCAGCATGGGGAAAGCCCCAACTAAACTATAATTGGGTGGGTGGGAGGAGGAGAGGTATAAGGCTTAATCGACCCCTACAAGCACTATATATCATGGGTTGGAACCGGTCATTTTTATTGCTGGCCGAGGAAGCTGCCCCCTGATGAAAAATGGGGTGGGTGGGAGGGCTGTCGAGAAATCATTATAGCAAGGGAGGTTAAGTCCGAGGCACCATAGGGGGGAGATATAGGGTGGGAGGCTATGCGGGTGGGTGGGAAACGGCCCCTACAGGAATATATATTATTATGGGAGGATGCCTATGCAGGTGGGTGGGAAACAATAGTTGGGTGGGAGGCCGTAGCCCCCCACAATAATCAGGTGTGGGTGGGAGGCCCAGGGGGGCCCTTACTTCCCACCCACCCGGGTGGCCGATTAAATTGTTGGCGAACCCCATAATCTTTACTTCGTTCAGAAGAGTGTCTCACCTCGACCGAAAAGATGCCTCCCACCCCCTCCCTATAGCCTATGCCCCCCACCCATCCCCTGTCACTGGAAGGGTGGGGGGCTTGAGGGTTTCCCGACAAACCCTCGGCATAGGGGTGGGTGGGAGGAGATAGTTGGGGGTAGATTAATATAAGGTGGGTGGTTAAGTTGTTGCCAAACCCCTGGGAGGTTCCGACGATTCTATATGTAACATGCCAACTACCCCCCACCCACCCGTATAACCCCCCACCCATCCCCACACATGGCATATAATTGATTGGGTTTACCAAGTTTATCCAGCACCAGAGTCAAATTGAGAGCCCCGGTCCTCTTCGGTCTAGGTATAGATCTATAAAGGGCCTGTAGGGGCAGAGGTAGTAGTGTGGATCAAGATCCATACCCCTTTCATATTGATATCGAGTAGGAGATTCTTCAAGGTTTACCTTAACCCTTTGTTCTCAGTCCATTTCCTCCGTCGCTACTGGATGCGTACCAGTCCGGGGAGCCAAGTTGTGTTCATTTGTGCTCCCACACTGGATAGGGGGTGTTTGGCGATGTGTAGACATTTTCTACTAATCACCCTCGCGATTCCTTCCTTATGCTTAATTCTGATCCGACCCCATCTGCCCCTCCCCCTGCTCCTTCCCCCTCCCTACAACCTATTTATACCACAATAATAGCCCCCCCTTTAAGTTTTAGGGTCGGGGCCCCCAACCCGAGCTATAATGGTTTCTTGGGGACCCCCCCACCATATATAGTTGGGGTTAGGTGGGAGGCCCCTAAATGCCCCCCACCCCGGGCTATAATTGTTCTTAGAGGTGGGTGGGAGATATAGTTCCAGAAAAAAAATGAGCCCCCCACCCAGCCCGGGTGAATAGTAGGGGCCCCCCACTCGGCCCCTTTGGTAGGGGGATATATAGGGTGGGAGGAATAATATAAAAGGAGGCCTTGGGTTGGTTGGGAGATTCAAGTTTGAGGGGCCTACCTTGAGCTAGTTGGTGTTAGCTACTTCCTTTAGGTCTAGCTCGGGAGCAGAAGCAGAAGCAAGGGAGCCCCGGGACCTGCCATTGATTGAAGTATACCCTAACCACTTGCGTGTCTCGCAGTAGCTAGATCCTATGCTCTAACTATTGGGGTGACTGTTCAAGCTGCACAGGGGGGCCCCATGAGAGGATTTACCCTTCAGCCAATCGATAGGGAATACCCCGCCCCATAGCATTTGTGTTCTCCGTTCGACGACCCCGAGACCTAACGAGTCCGCCACTCGAGCGCACCAAAGACAAAGGTGGTTGGTTGACCCCGTAGCAATTTTAGGAGCATTGTGGCCTATTTACCACCTAGATAAACCCCCATCCAATCAAGATACCCGGCCAGTTTGTTTGAAGTTCCAGTACAAAGTTCTATCGAAATACACCACATACATGGGAGAGAAGCCCGCAACATACCTTCTTTGCTCAGTCTGTATCCAAGTGACCTGAGGATGGAGGGGCCTCAAACCAGTAGTTGTTTCCCTAGTCTATATAGCAGTGTTTCATCCCCCTGTTCCAGCCCCACATCTAGTAGTGGAGTGGGGAGCATCAAAAGTGATTTATCTAGTTAAAGAACTAGTTTCCATTCGGAAGCAGGACCCGGGAGCATATCTAGATGCAGGGACAAGGCATAGGCAGGGATAGAGGTAGTAGGAATAGATAAAGGTGGCCTTCATTTTTGCATAGTTTCATATCCAATTCTGGAGCTGAAGGAAGCAATAGCAGGGGCACTCCCATGAGGGGTATGGACAATGGCCGAAGCAGCAGTAGTTTTTGGGTAGCGATCCGAGGCGGCAGAGGCATAAGCTATAGTGATGGAGGGGGCAGATATATTGAATCAGGATAGGAACCCAGAAGTTGACCTCATTTACTCAGTAGTGGAGGTGGAGGCAGGAGCAATGGGAAATGACGGGGGGAACAGTAGCACAACCAATAGCTGTGGAGGTAGAGGCTCCTCAAGCAACGGAGCCATATGAAATAGTGACTAAGGCTATGGGAGCGGGGGTCATAGTGGGATAACGGATGGCATCGAGAGTAAAGGCCAAAGCATCAGAGGTGGAGGGAGAAGCATAGATAGTGGTTGGAGATTGAGTCATGGGTCTACCCAACCGAGTTTCAGTTCCCACTACGAAGATAGCGAAGGAATTATATAAAAGAGGGGGTCGACCGACCTCGTTTCTCTAAATTATTCAGTTAACCCAGTGCCAGTTACAGATCGGGACTCAGTATATCGAGATCTAACTATTAGCTAGAGATCAAGTTGACCTAGTCGACCAGTTGACCGAGTTTATTTTATGTGAACAGTTGATCCAGGATGAGTAGTTCCACCATCATGGGTAAGGGGAGCATCAGTAGCATCATATCTAGTCAAAGATGGAGATTTAGCAATATATAGAAAGGGCTTCTATATTTTATTCTGATTCGGTTGATCCAGTCCAGAAGTTGATGGAGCTGTTGATGGTTGAACAGTCAAAGATATGCCAAGAGAACACACGTACTTATGCCACGGAGACAATCCACCCACTTTGGGAACCCTTGGAAGAGAGATCTGGGGAACCATGTGGGCGGGCTAGGCAGGGATGGGATGCTGCATTGATGGAGGGATTCATGCTGGGGGAGCGCACTAGCGATGTGATGGCAAGCGAAACACATTGGGATGATCCAAGCTAGGCAAAGGCAAGCTCCTAAACACCACAACCCCCAACCGTACTCCTTGTGATTGTAAGTTACAAGTATTGGATTTCGTAGACTGGAGTTATAGAGGAAGGTTGTAGAAGATAAGGATTTTAGATCTCTAAAGAAAAGCATTACCTGGACAAGCGTTCTAGTGCTAGTGTCCTCTAAGGTTACAGACATAGAAATCATTGTGACAATGACAATCAGCATCTGAAGAAGTCCCAACATCCTGAAAATACCCTACCTTGGACAAGGCCACTAGTGCCGGTGTCCTCCGCATCTTCTGTGATAGAAACGGACAGACAATGATCATAAGTGTTGAGAGAAGTCCTGAATTCCCTGAAGAAAACACCACATTGGACTAGGGCGTGAGTGTCAGTGTCCCTAAATATTTCGTATCATTAACTTCAAAAAATGGTGAGTAACTAATCCTTGTCTACTGTCTTGGTCTGCGATCATTTGTCGTAATTTATCCATTTGCTTCTAATTTTGCATAATTAGGGTTTTGAGCATATTTGGGCATTGAATTAATACATTAATTGATATTTTTTGAGTTTCCATGATGTTACGAGTGACACCCAACCTGTAGGTGAATCCTCTTGCAAAAGGTGTGATTCAACTCGATTGAAATGTCCTTGAATGTTTGTAGTAAAAGGAGGATTTAACCCACACATCCATTAAAATTTAAAACCCCTCCTTTTTACTCCTAAACAAACCCTTTGCTAGATTCTATGGAAATTTTTCTTGGATCCAGCAACTTACTACGAAACCCTTCCTTTTAGATCTCAGCTCTATCCTAATTATGGGCATCTGCAAAGGAAATGCCCTCGCTTCACTAAGGCATCAGCTGCAACTAATGCTTCTTCCAACTCTAGTCCTAAGAATGATAAAGGGAAGGCTCCTTTTGTTGTTGGGGTTGCAGACAAGGAGGGATTTACTCTAGTTAAGCCACGTAATAGGGGAAGAGGTCTTAAGAGAACCCTCAAGGATAGAGAAATTAATGGGGTCTTTAATCAGTTTGATGCTTTGGAGGACTTAGTTCATGAGGAGGGAATTCTAGTGGAGATACCTAATGGGGTTGGGTCTTTGGGGGTAGCCTTGTTGGAGGAAAAAGAAAATGATACTGTAAATTTTCCTCTGGTGGGTGTGCAGGATGGTCAATTGGCTATGGAGTTATCCTCCTGGTTACCGATTGTTTTAGAATCAAATGAGGCTTTAGTTATGAAAGATGTGGGTGCTCTATCTGATCCAACTCCTTCACAGGTGAAGGAGGCTTTGGATGTAGGTGTTACATTGTAAAATGTCCCCCTAGGACTTTTACCTCCTAAGTTTAGTTCCCAGGTCCTTTAGATTTAATCATGCATGTTCATTTTAACTCCCGATGCAACATCCCTGGAAACCCATGTCAAATGGGGCTAAGGGGACATTGTTGAACTTGATTTTGCTTGAAAATGGGGCCTAGGGCTTGGGCACTCATGGCCTAGCCCTGCCTTATTTGGTTGGGACCTAAATTTTAAATGTCGGTTATGTGATCGTTAAAAGGTTTCGTTGCCGACATCATAAGTTTGAATTATGAAATCTGTAGCGAGAATGCATATATAAGCATGTTTAGGGTTTCATTTGCAAACTAGAAGCTGATTATGAACTTTTAGTGAACTTATGATTTTAGAGAATTCAAATCATTCATTGTTGCAGAGCATACTTGTCTTGTTATTGTGTTTGTTATGCAGATTTGGCTTCATCTTCTCATGTGTTGAAGGATTTTCATCTACATGCGAGCTACACCTCCGAGGTTATATCTATTTGTGTTAAATCAATCATTTATCAATTTGTTTTTTCATCTATCTCGTAGGGATACACAATCTTTATGCCATTCTGGGGCTTGACTGAGGCAAGCTCCTAAACACCACAACCCCCAACCCCATTCCTTATGATTGCAGCTAACAAGTGTCATATTTTTTGGAGTGGAGTTGCAAGAGGCTGTGACAGAGTGTGGAGATTCTGTATCAGAAGGAAAAAGCAATGCCTAGGCTTAGGCACCTGCCCTGAAGCCCTCCAGATTTGCAAACCTAAAAACCTCTGCGACGGTGGTGAAGAGTAGCGAACATTTTCTAGAAATCCTTGAAGAAGTCGCCACCTTGGGCTTGGGTACCTACTCTTTAGACCCAGACTTTTCCAAATCTTGAATATCAAAACCTAATATGTATCTACTCTGAATATTACATCTCTATGTGCGAGCATTTGTTGGGATTCATCCGTTTATTTATGATTTTACATAATTAGGGTTTTAAGCATAATCGAGCATTAAATTAATACATTAATCAACAATTTCTTAGTTTCCCTATCATTACAAGTGACAACCAACCTGTAGGTGAATCCTCTTGCAAAATTTGTGATTCAACTTAGTTAAATGTCCTTGAATGTTAGTGGTGAAAGGAGGATATAATCAAACAATCAATCAATCCCATCTTCCCTCTTTTCTTACTAAACATTTTGGTGAACCTGTGTTTTCTGATCATTGCATCTTGTTGACTATTATACATTAGACTTGCATTCATACATATTGTTTTACATCATTTTACATCTATAGATCTTGAAAATTATTGAAAAAAAATTCATTCTGAGGCTCGCATTAGGTCATAATTTGCATTAATTTCATTACATTTCATCAAATCTCTAATTTTTACATCAAATATGATATAAATTACATAAATTCATAATACTACAATCTTTGCATTGCATTTTCATGTTAAAATTGCCAGGGTTTGATTGAAATTTTGTATTTTTCTCATAACCTAGTGATTTCAAAAACTAGGGTTTGTACCTAAAATCTTGTTTCAAATTTTACTACTCATATTAGGCACTCATTCAAATCTAATTTTGTTTGTAGTGTTGCATTCTTGTGTGTTTTTGCATTCATATCTCAAAAATTTGCACTTACATTTAGCTAATTTCAACAAAAACTAGCATTTTCACTCAATCATCCTTAAAATTACACTTGCATTGAGCATTGTAGGACTTTAAAATCATTTTCAGATCTGAGCTGAGCTTTTTTGCATAAGCCTCCTCTTAATAATAGTGTAGGAAATTGTTCTTCTACCTTATCTTCCTTATAGGATTTATGGGTCTAATAAATTCAATTTCCCATTTGTGAAAAGGTGTTTGTACTAATATAGGAAATGGTGGCATATCATCTAATGTGGTGGGACTTCCTATTCTCTAAGACACATCACCCATCCTCACATATTAACTTGTCATCCTTGAACAATTTGGGCCACCATAATCCTGCCAACATCACTTTATTGTTGTTCGCTCATTGAAGTTATGCCCTTCTAATATCCCCTCACGGGCATATCTTAAGATGTTTTCCCATTCATGTTGAAGCACTACTCTCCTTATAATATCACCTCTTCCTATAATATGTAATTCTCCTTCAATTAAGATGTATGATAGTGACCACTGCAATAGTTTATTCCTTTCATTTTTGGAGATGATCTCTAGGAATTGGCCTATGCATAGTAACTGTGCTACTTCAGTGAGCTCCTCTAGTACTACATTTACTCTAAATAAATTTAAGCTACTCAATTCATCATCAAACTCCTAAAAGAGTAACACCATCTACAAATTTTACCTGTATCACTAGCGTATTCATCAAGTATTTTAATTGCTTATGGTTGGTAAAGAAATTTTTTAGTGCATAAACCTTTGTTAGAGGCTTTGTTGTTGCATAATTCATTAAGAAACACTAGAGTTGGAGCCTTTGTTATCTAATTTTTAAGTGTATCAAATTCCTCCTAGAGTTGTTCTATCCATTGAAATGTTTTATAGTTTTCTGACTATTCAAGAGGTGGTAGATTCAAAATTATTTCTACCTTCAATGGGTCTACCATCAAGCCTTGCCTACATATAATGTGACCATGAAATGTTCCAAATGGTATCACAAATAAACATTTCTTAAGATTGGATGAGATTTAAAAGCTTTCGTATCTTTCTAGCATCGTGTGGAGTACTTGTACGTGATCTTTAATCAGTCTGTACTAAATACTACAAGTGCATTTTTCAATCCAAATGGCATCACCTTGTACATAAAAGACCTCCATTTGGTTACAAATGTTGTTTTAGGTTGATCTTCTTCTTGAAGCCATTGGTGAACGATTAGAGCTCCCTACTAGCTATAAAACTAAGACTTCCTCTGTGAACAAACTATGGAAGGGATTTATGGATGAAAGCCTTATTTAAATCCCTAAAGTCAATGCAATCCTCATCTCGCTTTTTTCTTAAATTGCACAACCATAGGGCCAATCCATTAGCATCTCCTATCGACTTGATTATATCAGTTGCCAACATATCATCCAAGTTTGCTTTGACTCTTGTCTTCATGTTAGGGTTTAATATATATGTTCTTTTCCTCTTTGGTTTTGTACCTTCTTTTAATTGAATTTTCATCATTCTAGATCCCTCCTTAATGCCTCTATGATTAGTAAATGCGTGGGGAAATATTTCTTCATATTTCTATCAATATTTCCAAAATTTGCATGACTTGTCTCTCTTCAATTGCTACCTTGAGTATTTTCACATACTGAAGGAAAAACAAGATTGCATTCACAGAGGCTTGAAGGATAGCAAAGCTACTTAAGGTTAAACTTTCTCTTGATGCCAAGGTTGATGATTCTATTTATTATGAGGATGTTTGATGCGGAAGATTTAGTTGAAATCTCTCCTCTTGCTAAGTTCGATAAATGTAATAAGTGCAAATGTGATCATGGGGATTCAATAGGCCCTGTGTAATTTTCCCTGCCACCTTGTTGTTTTCAATATTGGATGATGCTCTTGTGATTTCTATGATGGTAGGGTCATCATCCAATGGTGGAAAATCCACCAGTAGTGTGATATGTTGTCCAAGGGATCTCTTGAGGTGAGACACGTGGGCAAAATTATGAATCCTACTGTATTCCGGTAATTCCAGTTCTCAGATGCAACTTCAATAACTCTCCTCAAGATCTTGTAAGGGAAATCAAAGTGTTGTTTGAGATTTTAAATTCCACTAATTTTGATGGGGGTTTTCCTATAAGGTTTACAATCTTAGAGGAAGGTCATATCTCCCACTTTAAATGACCTCTGTATGTGGTTTTGATTTATATATATTTTTTGTTGATTCTGAGATTGTTGGAGGTGTTCTTTGAGTGATCTCAATATGTCATAATTATACTTCACTAAGTCACTATCTATTGACACCGGGATATCTATGAATATTGAATAAGTAAAGGTTAATGCATCATAACCATAAAATACAATGGATAGAGACATAGCGATGGACATGTGGTGGGTAGTGTTGTATCATAGTTTCTCAAGTAGCCTTCAACCTAATTATTCACTATTTCTACTTGTCCATCTATTTGCGGATGTTAGCTTGTGGAAAGAATGAGTTTTATCTGGGCCAAATAAAATAATTCTTACAAAAAGGATCTAAACAATCTACTATCTTTATCACTAATGATATTTTTATGTAATCCATTGGCCTAAACACTTCTCTGAATAAGAAATCTACCACCTAATGTGCTTTGAAATATGAAGGAATGAAAAAGAAGTGTGCATACATAGTTAGCCCCTCCATAAAGTGATTGAGAACATCCTTCTTTAGGCCCTTCCATGAAAACCTTTCCCTAATTTTCCTATAGGTCTTGTATAATCTTATGTGATTTTCTAACGATGCATCATGAAAAACCCTTAAAATCTTCTCCTTCATTCAGGATTCAAGAACTAGGAAGATTCTATTTGTATAGAGAATGAGATCATATGCTACTACAAATAAATCTTGTCTCACATCCCCATCTAAGAGATCAGTAGAAAATGTATTTTTAACTTATTCTGCCATAATAGAGATCTTCCAATTAGTAGAACTAGTAGTAGAAATAAAGTAGGCTTCCTAGAAAGAGCATGAGCAAAGTTATGTTCTTTTTTTCCTTTCATGTACAATGTGGTTTAGGAAAGGGCCATGCTATGGGGTCTCAAGACAACTTTGAAATAGAATTGGAAGCATCTCAGAGTGGAGGGAGATTATGAGATCATTATTAATTATACGAAGACGCAAAGTTACATCTCATGTATGTTGTATACCCTTCTTTTAGAGGCTAAGGAACTAGTGAAAAGATTTTAAGATATCTCTTTTGATCATATTAGAAGAGAAGAAAGGGGAACTCAATAGTAGATTTGGTAGCCAATCAAGGAGTAAATTAGAGGATAACCCATGGTAAGACCCATAAGACCTAGAAGGAAAAGTTTCCAAATAAGACCCTTGGACTTGTTAAGGAGTAAAAAGTGTCCACATGTCTTTTTACCTCCTTGTTTGGCTCCTAGGTCCCTTAATTGCATTATATCTTCAAAACATTTCTACCGATGCAGAATTGCCCAACACCAAGATGGAATTTGAATGTGGGCCACTTGATTTAGCTTATCCTAGACATAAACAGGACTAAAGGACCTGGGTGGTACTGCCCAGGTCCCTCCCTTTAGGTTAGATCAAATTCAAATTTACTGGTGTGAGCCTTGGGCGTAATTTAATAAAAACCACCTGAAATAACATAAAATAAAATATTAAAATTATATATATATATATATATGATATTTCAAAATCATTTGAAATTTCTATATAGACCTCAAGAACTACTTATACACTATAGCCATGTTCTTAGTCTTCATGGATTTCAATGTTCATGATGAGTCACATAGTCCTAAAACCATTTGTAAAACTCTTTTCATGAGGGCTTAGAACATACAAACACCTTCTATATATTAAATTTGATGGACACTTGTATAAGAATATAAAATTTAGACAATTGTCATAGGTTAGTCCTATGGGTTAAAGAGTCAGGGAGCTATGAGAATGCCCACATTCATATGACATAAGGTATAATAGAAACTTATCAAGTTTTAAGGATTGTCATACCTACCACTAAGAATGTCAAAGTTACCCTAGGAAAACAACTAACTCATATCACTTCATAACATTTTATCAAGTTTAAGGATTGTCATAACAACCACTAAGAATGTCAAATTTACCCTAGGAAAACAACTAACTCATGTCACTTGATAACCTAGAGGGTTGTTATCTAAGGTCAATTAGGATCACTTAACAAATGTCAAGACCCAAATCATCTAATAGGATTGTCATTAGGATGGGGAACAAAGAAGATAGTCATAACATGATAAGGTAGTTACCAAGGTCCTAACAAAGTTCATTGCACCATAATCTAAATCTTAACACTGCCTCAACATTTATATGACCTAGAAGGACTGTCACATCTAGCAAATCTAATCTCTTGTCCTTGCTATGGACTATTATGCATGATCATCCAAAGTGGTTGTCACTAGAAGAACAGGACCATAGGACTACCACAATAAGGATATAGTTGTGTTGCTCACAACAAGAGAGGACAATCATCCAAAACTAAGAAGAGAAGAAAATTAACAATTAAGAGACTATCATTAACGGTTGTCATGAGCATGTTAATGGACAATTAGTTTTCATATTAGTCATAACACTATCCTATTATTTACACAAAAGAAGATATAGCAATGAGAGGATAGTCATTGGAAAACCTATCTCAGTCCTAGAGTCAAGCACAGTCCCATCACACCACTAGATCTACCCCTTCCAAGGGACAAGCATTTCAACCATACAATCGAAATAAAATGATATGTATCCTACAAACACAATCATTTGGTCATGTTGTAATCCTCTCTCCAAACTATGCAGGATTAGAATGGTGTTTGGATGAGCTCCACTTGGTGTCTGGTAGGTGAAATCAGCAGGTGAGACTACTCCTTAGACAGTGCAACACGACTGAACGGATCTCACCCATTCATTTTATTCCTTGTTTTTCTCACTCTTTCACCATTTCTTCACATGTGTTGTTCTCCTTCAAGCTATTTTTTTGGTGGGTACTCTCCTGAGGTGCCAAAATGGCTAGAAATGTTGTCTCGTGCCATAAAAAAATCACGCTAGAAAATTTTCTAAACTCGTCGGTTGTTCTCACGCCGGGGAAAATACCGTGTCAGAAAAATAAATATAGGGAATGTAATTTTTTGGTATGTGTTTTGGAACACAAAAGAGAGTGATATATTTTGCAAAGCCCCATTAAGAATGTTTTGGGAATTTTGTACTGCAGTATTGTATTGGTACATTCTCCTTATTAAAAACTTCCTTAATATTATCACCTAAAATTTTGAATTTGGATTAGTTACTTTCCACCTACATTAAATGTTATCAATAACTATGTAATAGAACTAATAGCATTTAAAATCATTTTAGACCTGCAAATGATGATTAATTATCACCTTTGCAATTAGAAGTGTTTATGTTGACACTAGAGTTTGCAACACTCATAGCCTTATAGCAACTAAAAAGGTTTCACAAAACAAAGAGAACTAGAGACAACTAAAATCATTATCATAAATAAAACATAAATTAAAATAAAATAAAAACATTAATATATCATCACCATGAATGGTCATGTCCTTTGTGAGAACTCCAATTCCTTTTGAGAGATGAGTATCACAATTTATTGAAGTCTTGATTGTATTTCCATGAATTTGGGATTCTACTAATAATTTATGATTCGAAGTCTAAAAATATGAGAAATAATGAATTGTATCATTGGCTTTCATTTTATTCACCAAATGAAAATCTTACAAATTACAAACAAGAAAAGGTTCAATAAAAGATACACTTGCAAATTATAGGGTATTTTCTATGCTACAGCACGCACAAAACCAAAAGGTCAACATGTATACCTCGTGTCACCAAGTTGATCTAATAAAGTAGTGATAGATACTAACTCTTCAAAATCCAATCCAAAAGCATAAAGAAATCTTGCTTCACCAAAACTAAAGAAATATGTCAGCCTTGGCAATTCAGATAAAGACAAGAGGAATGAAAGAGCCTCTAAAGTGAAGTGAAATGAAGCAACCATTGCCTTGAAGTTGTCATAGAACTTAGTTTTTACATTTTATTGCTTCACAATTTCCCGAGGAGACTTTTTCTCTCCTTTCTATCATTTTAGACCTATATTTACATGGGTCTAAGATAGTGTCTAGATTATCAATCCAAATGCACAAACCACAATGTTGAATATTTTCAGATAAGACACTCTAGTTCTTGCAAATAGATAAAATGCTTATCACCATACATTCTTGTGTTCCAACCTAACCTATTATACCTAAAAAAATCTCTATATCAAAAAACACACAAAAAAAAAATGTTATGCTAGTCAACAAAGGCAACTCAAGTGAGATGAATCACGAGCAATATCAAAGGGAAACAATTGTAAGCAATTGTAAAGGTGACTGGTTCCTAAATATTGAGTATAATTTACACTTGGATTGAATCCAAAGGGGATTATATAAAATCAAATATTAGACATAATTTTCATTAGTTGGAAAATCATCAAAACATGTATTACATAGATAATGTAACAATGATTAAAAAAAATCCAATCAATCCATGCGAGCTTCAACAAATTGGCTCAAAACTTTTACTGAAATTTTAAATTTAAAGGAAGTTTATACATAATGTTTACTGATTGGACTATTGATTTGGGACAAAGATTACCAAAACAATCCCTATTTAGGGATGAAGAGACCCTAAACTTTCCCGTGGCCAGAACCCATATTGAAGTTGTAGGTTAAGATTCTTTAAGAACTGAATTGAGCATAGAGTTGTATGCCATCTACTTAATATTTTGAAAATGTAGGCTTAGGGCTCAAATGCTAACCCGTGCTTATAATGACACCCATATCCAAAGGTTGGGGTTAAATTCTCCAGCAAGGGATCCAACCAACTTAGGGCTCAAACACAAACCCACTAACTGTGTCAACCATCGTCTCGGAAAACAAACAAAAGAAAACACAAACACAGCTGCAAAGCAAACAGTAGACAGAACTACAATGTTCTATATGATATCAATATTTGCCAGGATAAATTTTTGAACCTTGGTAGGAATGTGCTAGATGATTAAAACTTTAACAGTTACAATTACGGAATTGGCTATTTATAAAATATGGGTGACAATAACACCCATCTGACATTGTCATATACAGAAGATGGCTCTAAGAAGTCCACCAAAATTCCTGCAGTCCTAGACTACATACAAAACAAGCACCGTGTTAATACATGTTGCATGCATTGCAGTCAAAATTGAATACCTTCATCTTTCATGATCCAAATATTACCTGTGATAGAGAGACCAACAACATAACCAAATCATACAACACAGGGACCTCCAGAGGTTCATCCAAGTTGGCTATCAATATTAACTACTGAAAATCTGATTCAGTCACAGTAAAATATACTTGATAGGAACATTGTTGTAATGTGGGTGTGCGATGCATATACAAAAACGAGGAAAGGCAAAGAACCCACGTCTCCAACCTCCCTTCCATGGAGGGTCAGAAAATTTAATGCAAGTGACCACATTTTTAGCTAGTCTTAAAATATAGAAATTTAAGCAAATTTTCTGACAAAACAAAACCTGATTTAACAAGATTGAAATGTCGGACGCATGAGTTTGAGATTGAGACATATTCCACCGCATCAGCGTGAAGGTCATTTGTTGAAGGCATTGCTCTCATTAAAGGGCAACGAAGGAATAGGAGCAGCGTGGGGCCGTGGATATGTCGTGTTTCAAAACCGTAACGCCATCGATCTGCAGCCTCCATTTCTGCTACGACATTCGCGGCCATTCTGTTTGTTGCAGATGATGGCGAAACACTTTCAAAACACTGACATATCCACCGCACTCCGCTGCTTGTAAAAATGTTTGGCCCTGCAATAGGTATAACATCAAGTTTGCAACGATAGCTTTTCCCTCTGCCATCAAAACCTAACCCTAATGCTACCGTCCCCTCCTTCCTCTTCTCCACTCGCTCATCACACACAAAACCTAACCCTAACCTCCACATATATATATATATATACACACGTGGACACACTTAATACATTTGTATTTTTTTATTTGTTTTGGTTTTCTATGCGATATATGTATACATATAATATAATTAATATTGTATCATACATCTACATACATTTTTGTTGTGTATTTGTTTATTTTTCTGTTTGTTGTTTTCTTTTCTTTTTGTAGGGTGCACTCCTCTCACACACATATGTATATCTATATATATTTATGTATTGGTTCTTTATAGACTTAATACTTATATTAATAAATACTAGTATAGGTGTGTATTTTTAGTTTCTGCCAAAGAAACTATAGGCAAGGCCTGTTCCTAACTAGGTATTAATAATTCTTGAGAACTAAATATATTTTTCTATTTAAAAAATATTTACCTATTGCTATTGTATAGATGCAAATATTTTAACAAAACATATTTGAAAAATTATTTTTATTCAATCTAATCGGCAGAAAACTTTCACCCGATAAGGGCAATTATTGCGGATCATCAACGTTTAAATTATAAAGTTTTGTATGAATACTAGAAATAATTTCATGCATTGCTTTCATTTTCTCAAAAATTGTGCAAATATAACATATGCGTTAAACTCCTTAGGCAACCATTCTTCATATTTTTTTATGTTCTTGATACCCAAACATTGCAGAATCTAAGGCCATGACTATTTTCAAATGAATTTGTTTTGTTTATAGGCTGCTATTCCACTTGAAGTTGTGCAAATATTGTTGGCAAAAAAGTCAGCGTCCCCCTTCGAGATTCGTGACATGGCTTAACCGCCTCCCATTGGTCTTTATCTGGGATGGTAGCGGTTTCCTAAGAGGTGCGCCTTTTGGGAGAAACGGCCAGCTCAACTCCCTACAAGTGGTATCAGAGCCGGGTCACGGGTTCGAATCCCCTCGGGTAACGCTGGGGGGGATTGTTGGCAAAATAGTCAGCATCCCCCTTCGAGATTCGTGACATGGCTTAACCGCCTCCCGTTGGTCTTTATCTGGGATGGTAGCGGTTTCCTGAGAGGTGCGCCTTTTTGGAGAAATGGCCAGCTCAACTCCCTACAAACGTGAATATAATATTCTTCAGAAATGATGCAAGCTAGAAGGGGCTCTAACTTGTTTTTAATGCAATAAAGTTAGGTCTGAAATGAAAAAACCCATGGAGCTTGACCAAATAAGAAGAACAAGCTAGAAGGGGCTCTAACTTGTTTTTAATGCAATAAAGTTAGGGTCTTTATCTGGGATGGTAGCGGTTTCTTGAGAGGTGCGCCTTTTGGGAGAAACGGCCAGCTCAACTCCCTACAAATGTGAATATAACATTCTTCAGAAATGATGCAAGCTAGAAGGGGCTCTAACTTGTTTTTAATGCAATAAAGTTAGGTCTGAAATGAAAAAACCCATGGAGCTTGACCAAATAAGAGGAAAAAAGTATGCTCATATCTGTCATTACGTTATCTACCATCTTTTCAGATAATGCATTTAGGGCATATGTTTATCGGGCTTCATGCCTATAATACTTATTTTTTCTTCTATTTTACTTAATGGAATTCTAATTCTAGCTATTCTTCCATGCAAAGAAGGATTTTCCTTTCATGTTTCCTTTAGATTCTAATGGGATGAGAATATTATTTTTTGGCCTCTGCCTATGTTTCTACCAAACTTTGTATGTATCATATTGTTTTCTGGAAACACATTTCTTATTGGTGTTTATTCCATTTCTAAAGTTTTTTCTGGATGTTTTCTCTAGCTCTGAGATGAGCTAAAAGGAACTATTACCATTAACAAAACTGATAGTATACACATCATTTTGTTTTATGGATATCTTTATACTTTTTTAATTTTCTCCGACACTCAATAGTAATTCAACTTGGCTTTTTGCTATTCTCGTTGAATGCAAAAATCTAGTAAGCCAAGCTAGCAACTCTATTTGCAGAAATGGTCTATATTTTGAAGCTATTTTATCATTCTACTATTTCTTTTAGAGGCATTTTTAAAAAGATCGTGAAATTTCTATTAGTTAAATCTAAGCCAACTATTTTTTGACGTTTATTTAAAAATTTACCCTAACGTAACTATTGTTAATATGTCCATAAAATGTACAACCTTTTAAAATTTATTTAAAATTAGGTTTTTCTTTTACCCTAACCTATAATGCACAATTTAAATAGCTAATATTTTCACATTTACTTTAAACTTAAGTTTTACCCTAACCTGTAATGCACAAACTGAATAGCTAATTTATTAAAATTTATTTTCGAGTTACAGCTTTAAACCTAGTAACATAAATATGGTTGAATTATGAATAAAATGCAAAATTGAAACCACTATCTATTTCACATTTACTTTAAAATTTTACCCTAAGGCCCATATTTCTAAATTGGCAATAAAATGAACAAATTGTAGAGATGATATTTTAACATTTACCTTTAAATTTTTGTTCTAAATTTTTATCTTCCAAGTAAATATTATTAAATTATCCGTAAAATGCAAAATCTAAACCACTATGTATTTCTCATTTACTTTAAAATTTTACCTTACTATAAATATTCCCAGATTTTCATCAATAAAATTTTACCCAAATATAAATATTTCAAAAATTTCAATAAAATACACAAACTAAATAGATAATCTTTTCACATTTACTTTTAATTATAATTTTAATCCCAAAAAATAAATTTAATTAAATTATTAACAAAATGCAAAACCTAAACCACTATTTTTTTAATTATCTATAAAATGTACAACCTGAACATCTGATCTTTAAGCTTTACTTTAAAATTATAGTTTTAACCCTAACATAAAAACACGTTAAACTTTTTTCATATTTTCTTTTTCATCTTACCCTAACACAAATATTGTTAAATTAACCATAAAATGCACAATCTAAACATATTTATTTAAAAATTTCCAAAACTACAATTTGAGTCATTTTGTGAAAATTATGGTATTAAGGTGCAAAGAACAGTTCCTTATACTCTTCAAAAAAATGGGGGGATGAACAAATGAATAGAACTATTTTAGAAATGGGGTTTGGTTGTTTCTTGTGCTGCATATATTGTGAATAGAATTCCCACTAAAGCCCTCCCAAATATCACCCCTGAAGAAGCTTGGACTGGTAGAAAGCCCCACATTAGGTATTTTAAAGTATTTGGATGCATTTCTTGGGCACACGTTCCTGATGAAAAGAGGAAAAAGTTAGAACCAAAGAGTCATAAGTGTTTGTTTGTGGGTTATAGTGAAGAATCAAAGGCTTATAGGTTATATGATTTGACAACAAGAAAGGTCTTTGTTAGTAGAGATGTAAAGTTTGATGAGCTTTCGCAACTTATTCCCACTTCCTCTCACTCTACAATAGAAAATGTTTCTAATTTTTCAGATATTTTAGAAAGAAATGAAGCCAATATTGATGAGGATGAAGTGAGCACTACTGATGATGATAATACTATTGAAAATGAAACTACTAATGCTTGAAATCAGCCATTTTTTGCAGGTAGTGATGATGAAGAAGGTGACATTTCAGCTAGACAAAAGACAAAGAGTGTTGAAGAAATATATAGACAAGGCTCAAAGATCCAAGGAGGGAATGGTAGCGCTCTCATGGCCAAAGTATTACAAGTAAATGACCCAATCTCATATGAGCAAGCTAGATGAAAGAAAGAATGGGAGAAATCCATAAAAGAGGAATATGATGCATTGATAGAGAATAACACTTGGGAACTTGTACCCCGTCCCCAAGGTAAGAATGTTATTGGTTGCAAATGGGTTTACAAAACAAAATTTAAATCAGCTGGTGCTATAGAAAAATTCAAGGCTAGATTGGTTGCTAAGGGGATCAATCAAAAAGAGGGTGTTGATTATGAAGAAACATTTTCTCCTGTCATTAAAGTGAATATAGTTAGAATTATTCTTTCTTTGGCTACAATTCTTGGGTGACATATTCATCAAATGGATGTCAAAAAAACTTTCTTAAATGGAGATTTATATGAAGAAATATATATGGATCAACCACCAGGTTTTGTAGATCAGCAACATCCTAATCTTGTTTGCAGATTATAGAAGTCACTTAATAGTCTTAAACAAGCGCCACGAGCATGGAACGAGAAGATTGACAGGTATTTTCAGCTTCATGTATTTAAGAGATGTAAGTCAGATCCAAATCTTTATGTGAAAAAAGTTCAAGATGATATTCTTCTTGTTGCAATTTATGTAGATGATTTACTCATTGCTGGACCAAATATTGCATTAATCAATGATTTAAAAATAGATCTTAAGAGGACATTTCATATGAGTGATTTGGGTGAACTAAACTATTTTCTTGGATTACAAGTTTGTAGATTACATGATGGATTGTTCATCTCACAATCAAAATATGCTTTGGACCTTTTAGAAAAGTTTAACATGCTTGAATGCAAGCCAGCATCTACCTCATTTCAATTCGGAGTCAAGCTTACTAAAGAATGTACTTCCAAGAGTGTAGATGCCACTTTATATAGACAGCTTGTTGGTAGCTTGGTTTATGTAATTCATACTAGACCAGATATTTATTTTGCAGTCAATCTAGTATCTAGATTTATGCAGGCACCTAAATAAAGTCATTGGTTGGCTGCTAAGAGAATTTTATGATACATCCATGGAACCATACACTTTGGAATCTACTATGGCTATAAGTTTTCAATTTCTTTGGTTGTATTTACCAACTCAGATTGGGGTGGCGATATAGATGATCAAAAATCTACTGGTGGTTATGTTTTCAATCTTGGATCAGGCCCTATTACATGGAGCAGCAAAAAAACAAACAACTACATCATTACCTTCATGTGTAGCAGAATATAGAGAAGCAAAAGAAGCAGGCAAGGAAGTAGTTTGGATTCAGAATCTTCTATTCGAGATTGGTTTTCTATAAAGTTCAGCCGGCACTATGTATTGTGACAATCAAAGTACCATACAAGTTGCCAACAATCTAGTTTTTCATGCTAAAACAAAGCATATTGAGATTGATGTTCACTACATTCAGGATCTTGTTTAAGCATCTATTGTCAATCTTCAATTTTTTCCAAGTGAAGAACAAGTAGCTGATATATTCACTAAGAGTATGATTGAAGCCAAATTCTTAAAATTAAGAGGAATGTTTGGTATGTTAGAGGTGAACATTAAGGGGGGATAGTAGTATAATGTTCCCCTCCTTTGTATTTGCCCTCTCCTTTGTATTCTCTTTGTATTATTCTAGCCAATCTTAAGGGGGGATGTTAGGGATAGTTAAGATTGTCTAGAAAAGGACAAAATATTTCTAGAAGTCTTCCAAAAAATATTCCAGGTTATTTAGAAAGGAAGAAGCTTCCAGCTTTTTTAGAAAAGAACTTTCCAAGGAGAAGCTTCCAACTGTTCTAGAAAGGAACATTGTAGGATTTTAGAGTTATCTAGAAAGCCAGAAGCTTCCAGGCTCCAAAGCTTCTGTAGCTATATATATGTGATTAGAGATAGTTGCTGGATATAGCATTTTAGATGTAATGCAAGCTAGATAAATATATTTCTAAGTTATCTAACTCTATTTTGCCCTGTTTTCTCTTAGTCTATTATTGTTGTTCTATTTTTTATTGTCTTACATGGAAATCCAAAATTTATTTATTGTTAGAAGAGAATGGTATCAAGTAATATGTGACCACTATTGTACCTGTACCTACAGATGCAACACAGCGCTTAGCATATAAGAAGGAAGATGCCAAGGCGAGGAGGATGATTCTTAATGGTGTTAAGGATCATATTCTTTCACATATTGTAGAGTTATATACAGAGAAGACAATGTGGGACGCCATTCTAAATCTGTACCAGAATGCTACCATTAACCAGAAGCTGATTCTCGGAGAAAAGTTAAGGAATACCCCGATGAACAAGGGAGAAGACGTTACAAGTTACCTCGCCAGGCTTAGACTTGTTAAGGATGAGTTGACAGCTATTGGAGATAAACCAAATGATGACAAGCTAGTATGAATAGCCCTGAATGGGTTTACTAAGCAGTGGGATGTCTTTGTTCAAGTTATTAATGGACAAGACACCTTACCGAGTTGGGATCGACTATGGAGTGACTTCACTTAGGAGAAGCTTAGACTAAGTCTTGTCAGTGGAACTAGCAGTAATAGTTAGAAAAGTGATTTGGAATAGGAAAATGTTACCCTAGCAGGAAAAGCGAAAGCGAAGAAGGGGTCTGGCAAAGGATCAAATCCAAAAAGTTAGAAGAAGAAGGACTTATCTAAGATCAAATGCTATGGCTCTCACGAGTTTGGCCACTATGTTAGTGATTGCCCACAAAGGAAGAAAAATGAAAAGAAAGGGAAGAAGCAGACGGCAACTTCAACAAATGTAGATGAGCTTTCTAGTAGAATGGAGGATGAGTTTGCGCTCATAGCTTTCCTAACTAGCTCAACCTCACAGGGTGTTTGGTATATAGACAGTGGGGCATCATTTCATATGACAGGAGTTAGGGAGTACTTCTCCAGCTACAAGGAGGAGAAAATCAAATTCCAGATTCAGATGGGGAACTAGTCCAAGTGCAATCCAGTTGGGAGAAGGACTGTTCTATTTCAGAGGGAGAATGGCAAGCCTATTTCCATTCATGATGTGTTAAATGTGCCAGGCTTGGGCATGAATCTTATTTCCATATCTATCCTTCAGGATAAAGGCTACAATGTACTCTTTAGAGGGGTGCATGTGTTAATCAAGCATAAGGATTGGAAATCACCCATAGCTATTGGAGTTAGGAGCGGCCGACTTTATAGGTTGCAATTTGATACTCCTAATGCACTAGTGAGTAGCAGTAATCCTAGAGATCAAGAAGAGCTATGGCACAGGAGGATGGGCCATATACATCATAGAGCATTTAAATTGCTTCATGAGATAGTGACAGGTGTTCCAGAGGTGAGCACAGAGCATGATGATGTATGTCAGGGATGTGTGTTGGGGAAGTTTGCGAAAGCAGCTTTTCCAAGGAGTGACACCAGATCCAAGGGGGTTCTTGATCTAGTAAATTCAGATATATGTGGACGAATGTCAATGAAGTCTCTCAGAGGATACGAGTACTCTATTACTTTTAATGATGATTTCTCCAAGAAGACCTAAATATACTTCTTGAAGACCAAGGATGAGGTCTTCAGTCACTTCCAGGAGTTCAAAGCTCTTGTGGAGAATTCAATAGGTAGGAAGGCAAAGGTTCTTCGGTCAGACAATGGAGGTGAGTACAAAGGGAAAGAGTTCCAGGAGTTCTGTACCAGGGAAGGAATCAAGAGAGAGTGGATTGTTCCTTACAACCCACAGTAGAATGGGGTTGCTGAGAGGGAGAATTATTCTCTATCGGAGGTAGCAAGGGCTATGTTGTATGACCAAGATATGCCACGTTACTTATGGGCAGAGGCATGTAGTACATCAATATACATATAGAACAGGGTTCCACATAAGGTATTAGGCAAGATGACACCAGAGGAGGCATTCTCAAGGAAGAAGCCAGATGTCAGTCACTTCAGGATATTTGGGAGTTTGGCATTTTGTCACATTCTAGGGCCTACACATTCCAAGTTAGATCAGATTGCAGAGAGAGGGTACTTTGTGGGGTACAGTGAGACCTCAAAGGCATATCAATTATTTATTCCAGGGACCAGGAGGATTATAGTTAGGTGTGATGTCAAATTCATGGAGGACAAGGCATATAGGAGGTCCAGAGATTTGCCAGCAGATGATCAGAATGAGCAGCCAAAAGAAGCTCCAAGGATTGTTCAACCAAAACAGGGGCAGCGAAGCACCAGTACATTTACTAGTACAAGCACAGGCTTAGGTGTTGAGAGTTCGCAGAGTATGGAGCAACAGATACAACAAATCCAAGAGATGCATCAAGAAGATATGGAGTTTGATATTTCATCCTCTATAGTTAACAGGAGGAACCATGAGGTTTAATAGACACATAGGGATACTCAGGAGTTTGTGGGAGCTCCTAGGATGAGTAGTAGACAGCAGAAACAACTAGCCAGGTATAATGACTGTGGCATTGGTTATTCAGTTGGTAGATAACGAGCCTTCCAACTATCAGGAGACTATACAGTAACAGGTGTGGCAAGATGTGATGGTTGAGGAATATACCTCAATAGTGCAGAACGATGTGTGGGAGGTTGTACCTAGACCGATAGATAGGGCAGTGGTTGGATCACATTGGATCTATAAGATTAAGCACGGTGCAGATGGTAGCATCAAGAAATACAAGACAAGGTTTGTGGCTAATGGGTTCTCTCAGAAGGAGGGAAGAGACTATGAGAAGACATTCACTCCAGTGGCCAGGTATACTTCTATACGAGCCGTAATCTCACTTGCAGCACATATGGGATGGCAGATCCATCAAATGGATGTCAAGACGGCATTTCTTAATGGTGAATTGGTAGAGGAGGTATACATAGAATAACCAGAGGGCTTTGTAACACACAGCAGTGAAACCCACGTGTACAAATTGAAGAGAGCTTTGTATGGATTCAAGCAGGCTCCCAGGGCATGGTATGAGCGCATTGATAGATACTGCATTGAAATCTTGAAGAGGTTTGAGATGCAGGATTGCAGAGCCATGTTTACACCTATGATCACAAATTGGAAGAAGGTAGACTCATCCAAGGAAAAGGATGTAGACCCCACCTTATACAGGAAGTTGATTGGATCTCTCATGTATTTGGTCAACACTAGGCCAAATATATCCTTTGCAGTAAACTCTCTTAGTCAATTTATGGTTGAGCCGAAGAGAGTGCATTGGACAGCGGTAAAGCATGTGTTGCAGTATTTGTGTGGTAAAATTAAGTATGGGATCAGATATGCTCGAGGTGATGGTATCAAATTGATAGGCGATACTGGTGCAGATTGGGCAAGTAGTACAGTGGATAGGAAAAGCACTTCAGGGTGCTGCTTTAGTTTGGGATCAGGAGTTGTCTCTTGGTACAGCAGGAAGCAAAACTTTGTGGCTCTAAGTTTTGCAGAAGTAGAATACATATCAGCTAGCATGGCAACATGTGAGGCTATATGGCTTTAGAAGTTGTTGGTAGCCTTGTTTGGTCAGAGGGTTGAGACTATGGTGATACACTATGACAATCAAAGTTGCATCAGATTATTTGAGAATCTAGTGTTTCACGATAGGTCTAAGCATATAGACATTAGGTATCATTTCATCAATGATTGTGTACAGTGGAGGATTGTTCAACTATAGTATATACCTACAGATCAGCAGGTAGCAGACATTTTGACAAAGGCATTAGGGAAGACGAAATTCATCTTCTTCAGAGATAAGTTGGGTGTTATGCAGAACACCTTCCTCGCTAAGAGGGAGTGTTAATTTTAAAGTAGCTCAGACAGGTGTTCTAGTCTCACGTGGTGATTACAAGGCTAGAAACACAACTGGAATTTAATTATCTCCATACCTAGAAAATTGATTTCTCTAGAGACTTCTAGACATTAGGGTTTGTTAGAGTCTAATTAATCTTAGCCATTGATTGAGATTAAATCATGGCCATTGGTTTTCAATGAGAAAATTATAAAAGAGGATCAATGGGCATTTGGAGAGCACAGATTTGAAAAATATTTAAAGTGATAGCAAATGAATAAATTTGCAATAATAGAAAATAGATTTGCAGTGAGAGCAAGGGCGCAGTGATAGCGTTGGAGACAGCAATAGTGGAATTTTTGAAGGAGAAATTGGGAGAAGAATTTTCGGAGGAGAATATGGCCAGAGCTCTGCTAGTAAGAGGCAAGCAGTTTATGTATCTCTTGATTTGTTGAAAATTAATAAAATTCCTCATCTCCAGTACTGGTTTTCCCTTCGAGGTTTTTCCAGGGACAATTTGTCCAAAATATTGTGTTCATTATTTTACATATTTTATTTTTCTATCTCCGTGATTATTTGTGAAGTTGCAGCTGTATTATTTTTCAATATTTGCTCTGAATTAATTTTTGGAGGTCAAATAATCTATATAAGATAGGAGATTAATCATCAATAGCTACAATAGAATTTTCACAAAATTGTCCATAGAAATACGAGATTTGAATGACAATTTTTATATTTGCGTTTACTTTTTAGTAAAGTTGTGCCCCTAACATGTAATTTGGATTTGTTTCGGGAGGAGCCGACATGGCTTTGTGATAGCCCTCGCAAGGTGAATTCAATAGTTGTATGAGGCACATTGGGATGGGAACTACCATAGAAGATCGAGTCCTTGCAAATCCTCCTACACTGTTTTTTATTGTTTGATTCCAGAATATATTTTAATAATACATTCTCATTTTACACTTGATTGTGCGGTCTATAAAAGAATTTATAATGCATATATTCAAACTAAGATTACCCTATGCAGTGCCTATGGTTATGGCAGAAATCTAACATTAAATGTAGAATCCAAGTTTTTCAATTTTTAGTATTCAATGCAAATATTACAACACTGTCAACTCTAACTTAAACCCAAAAATTAACAAATTTCAAGATTATTATAAAGTTATTATATTATCAACATTGTTGCTAAAACTAAGCAAACACAACAAATTAAAACACAACTATTTATGTACATTTTGGTAGAAACTTCGCTACTTTGCAGCTCTTGTTATTAGATTTGTTTTATTTTTGTGTTATATAGTACTTATAATTTAATTGATATTATATTATATCAATATTGTAAGTTTGTGATATTGTATTATATATCCACATATACATTTTTGTTGTGTAATTGATTATTTTTGTGTTTGTTGTTTTCTTTTTCTTTTGTAGGGGGCACTCCTCATATATATATATATATATATATATATATATATATATGCTTTGGTACATGTATAGACTTAATACTTATATTAATACATATTAGTATAGGTGTGTGTATTTTTACATTTGTTTTGTTTTATGTGTTTTATATGTATGTACTTACAATAATATAATTGATATTGTATTATATATCATTTGATTTATTTTTGTTGTTATATCTAGGTTTATATGTGTGGGGGCATTTTTTGTCTACGCCTGATTAAAATTTTTGTTCTTATTTCATGGGGTTCTCCTTTTTATAGGTTTGGTTTTACCTAATGCAATAGAGAGGGGTCTTATCTTTTTGTTGAAGCCAATCAAAATATATATTGCCCACCCCAGCTGCTAGTATAGTTGTTGTCTGTCGCTCACTGTACTGCCTTTTGGTATGTATCGCCCCCTTCCCCCAGAACTCTAGATTCCAAAGATCCACCGGATAAGAAACTCCATTCTACACTGTTGCTGAGTCATCGGACTCCTCCCCCAATTCTGGTTGTGGATTGCATCAGGGAAATTCTGCCTGAGCTAGGCAGGTAGATAGACTCCTTTCACGCTGCTAAGAAAGAGCAGGGAACAAAATTATTAGACCCATATATAGTAGTAGGGTAGCACTCCAGGTACTTAAAGTCCACCCACTACCAACCAACATACATCATTTGGCTGGGTCTTGCCAGTATCAACAACTGGATTGATCCCATGGAAACGGGAACAGCAACTCGCTATGGCTCTTGGTCCAAATAATGTCTGCCCCTATTCATCCATATCCATACACGGTTGCACGCGACAAGATGGGAACACAGTCCTAGACTGAACTCAATAGATCAGATCGAGAGGTCATTCTGTCCCTTGTCCCCAATGGGAAGAAGATGGGTAATCTGTTTACAATGTTACTCTGATCTGACCCAGCTGGCAAGCAATCCCAATCCGCTTTCGACAAGGGAAGGAGATAGCACTTTGTTTGCTTCTCCACCAAGCACGAGAGTCTGGGGATCGCTGTAGGTTGGTGGCCACTCGAGGAAACTCTGATTCGATCCGCTGGCTGGGAGGTACCTACCTCATCCCAATCGCAAGGAGAGGTTCACCATGATCTTTCTAGGTAAGGAACGAAGACAGTGCCTGGGCGAGGCATTCATGCACTCAACCTCTCTGCTGTGAGATTAACACCTATCTACAATACGAGAGATCGAAGGCTTCCTCGACTTCCTAAAGTCAATCAAGTTCCCCGACCGGCTGAGTACCCCTAGAGCCCTCTCCCTATCGCCCTATCTATAGCTATTATAGAGAGGTGGGGGGTGCCCCCTACTATGGATAGGGTTGATAGTTGCCCTCACTGACCCCCCTACTATGGATAGGCTACCTCCACCTCTGCCTCTAAAGAAGTAGGGTAGGGGTAGGGGGCGGGGGGTCGAGTGATGAGAATTGGATTGTTCCGTCGAGAATTGGCTCCATACGCCCAACTCTTCGTGCCTTCCTATCTCCATACTTTTGCAGCTCTTCATCTTACCGGATTTGCAAAAGACTCATGTGATAGACTCTCATCATTAGAGAAGTTGATCCAGAATCCATATTCCACTTCATTTCGCATCCTATGTAGAGTAGATCGTTCAGCACTTGCGGCACGAACTAATTTTTTACCCATCGACCCTAGTATCATAGGCAACCGAATGGCCGTCCCGTAGTTACTAGACCAACCTGCTATGATAATTCCATAAACACCTATAGAGAGATAAATTGGCACTACTTGGTGGAATAGGTTCTTCTATAGCTAATTTTAAACCACCTGCTAGAGGTTTTAAGAATCTGAATGATCCAACTACATTGGGACCCTTTTGACGTTGTACGAAAGCAATTATTTTACGTTTGGCTGACACTGAGAAGGCTACTCCTGGTGGAAGTGGTATGATCATTCCAGGTATTTCTGCTAGAATAGCAATGTACGTTTCTGATTTCCTAATCACTAAGGGGTGATCATGCATGAAACGATGTCGACCCAAAGAATGGGACCTATTCTTGAGGGGAAAGGTGATTTCTAAAAGTCAACCCACCCCCCACCGCTATAGATGCAGGTGGGCTATAGCGGGCTTAGCCAAATTATTTCGGCTCTTCGAGGTCGAGCCGACCACTATGGATAGGGCATCGATCCCTCTCCTTCCTCCCACCCATGTTAAGAGAGAGGTTGGTGATTTGAGTGCCCCCATGGATCCAAATGTCGGCCCCATGCTTTTGAACCAGCATGGGGAAAGCCCCAACTAAACTATAATTGGGGTGGGTGGGAGGAGGAGAGGTATAAGGCTTAATCAACCCCTACAAGCACCATATATCATGGGTTGGACCTGGTCATTTTTATTGCTGGCTGAGGAAGCTGCCTCCCTGATGAAAAATGGGGTGGGTGGGAGGGCTGCCGAGAAACCATTATAGCAAGGGAGGTTAAGTCCGAGGTACCATAGGGGGGAGATATAGGGTGGGAGGCTATGCAGGTGGGTGGGAAACGGCCCCTACGGGAATATATATTATTATGGGAGGATGCATATGTAGGTGGGTGGGAAACAATAGTTGGGTGGGAGGCCGTAGCCCCCCACAATAATCAGGTGTGGGTGGGAGGCCCAGGGGGGCCCTTACTTCCCACCCACCTGGATGGCTGGTTAAATTGTTGGCGAACCCCATAATCTTTACTTCGTTCAGAAGAGTGTCTCACCTCGACCAAAAAGATGCCTCCCACCCCCTCCCTATAGCCTATGCCCCCCACCCATCCCCTATCACTGGAAGGGTGGGGGGCTCGAGGGTTTCCCGACAAACCCTCGGCATAGGGGTGGGTGGGAGGAGATAGTTGGGGGGTAGATTAATATAAGGTGGGTGGTTAAGTTGTTGCCAAACCCCTGGGAGATTCCGACGATTCTATATGTAACATGCCAACTACCCCCCACCCACCCGTATAAACCCCCACCCATCCCCACACACGGCATATAATTGATTGGGTTTACCAAGTTTATCCAACATCAGAGTCAGATTGAGAGCCCCGGTCCTCTTCGGTCTAGGTATAGATCTATAAAGGGCCTGTAGGGGCAGAGGTAGTAGTGTGGATCAAGATCCATACCCCTTTCATATTGATATCGAGTAGGAGATTCACCAAGGTTTACCTTAACCCTTTGTTCTTAGTCCATTTCCTCCGTCGCCACTGGATGCGTACCAGTCCGGGGAGCCAAGTTGTGTTCATTTGTGCTCCCCCACTGGATAGGGGGTGTTTGGCGATGTGTAGACATTGTCTGCTAATCGCCCTCGCGATTCCTTCCTTATGCTTAATTCTGATCCGACCCCATCTGCCCCTCCCTGTGCTCCTTCCCCCTCCCTACAACCTATTTATACCACAATAATAGCCCCCCCTTTAAGTTTTAGGGTCGGGGCCCCCAACCCGAGGTAGGCAGGGATGGGATGCTGCATTGATGGAGGGATTCATGCTGGGGGAACGCACTAGCGATGTGATGGCAGGCGAAACACATTGGGATGATCCAAGCTAGGCAAAGGCAAGCTCCTAAACACCACAACCCCCAACTGCACTCCTTGTGATTGTAAGTTACAAGTATTGGATTTCGTAGACTGGAGTTACAGAGGAAGGTTGTAGAAGATAAGGATTTTAGATCTCTGAAGAAAAGCATTACCTGGACAAGCATTCTAGTGCTAGTGCCCTCTAAGGTTACAGACATAGAAATCATTGTGACAATGACAATCAGCATCTGAAGAAGTCCCAACATCCTGAAAATACCCTACCTTGGACAAGGGCACTAGTGCCAATATCCTCCGCATCTTCTGTGATAGAAACGGACAGACAATGATCATAAGTGTTGAGAGAAGTCCTGAATTCCCTGAAGAAAACACCACATTGGACTAGGGCGTGAGTGTCAGTGTCCCTAAATATTTCGTATCATTAACTTCAAAAAATGGTGAGTAACTAATCCTTGTCTACTGTCTTGGTCTGCGATCATTTGTCGTAATTTATCCATTTGCTTCTGATTTTACATAATTAGGGTTTTGAGCATATTTGGGCATTGAAGTAATACATTAATTGATATTTTTTGAGTTTCCATGATGTTACGAGTGACACCCAACCTGTAGGTGAATCCTCTTGCAAAAGGTACGATTCAACTCGGTTGAAATGTCCTTGAATGTTTGTAGTAAAAGGAGGATTTAACCCACACATCCATTGAAATTGAAAACCCCTCCTTTTTACTCCTAAACAAACCCTTTGCTAGATTCTATGGAAATTTTTCTTGGATATAGTGAAATTTTAGTGAAATGTCCTTGATTGTTAGTGGTGAAAGGAGGATATAATCAAACAATCAATCAATCCCATCTTCCCTCTTTTCTTACTAAACATTTTGGTGAACCTGTGTTTTCTGAGCATTGCATCTTGTTAACTATTATACATTAGACTTGCATTCATACATATTGTTTTACATCATTTTACATCTATAGATCTTGAAAATTTTTGAAAAAAATTTCATTCTAAGGCTCGCATTAGGTCATAATTTGCATTAATTTCATTACATTTCATCAAATCTCTAATTTTTACATCAAATATGATATAAATTACATAAATTCATAATACTACAATCTTTGCATTGCATTTTCATGTTAAAATTGCCAGGGTTTGATTGAAATTTTGTATTTTTCTCATAACCTAGTGATTTCAAAAACTAGGGTTTGTACCTAAAATCTTGTTTCAAATTTTACTACTCATATTAGGCACTCATTCAAATCTAATTTTGTTTGTAGTGTTGCATTCTTGTGTGTTTTTGCATTCATATCTCAAAAATTTGCACTTACATTTAGCTAATTTCAACAAAAACTAGCATTTTCACTCAAGCATCCTTAAAATTACACTTACATTGAGCATTGTAGGACTTTAAAATCATTTTCAGATCTGAGCTGAGTTTTTTTTCATAAGCCTCCTCTTAATAATAGTGTAGGAAATTGTTCTTCTACCTTATCTTCCTTATAGGATTTATGGGTCTAATAAATTCAATTTCCCATTTGTGAAAAGGTGTTTGTACTAATATAGGAAATGGTGGCATATCATCTAATGTGGTGGGACTTCCTATCCTCTAAGACACATCACCCATCCTCACATATTAACTTGTCATCCTTGAACAATGTGGGCCACCATAATCCTGCCAACATCACTTTATTGTTGTTCACTCATTGGAGTTATGCCCTTCTAATATCCCCTCACGGGCATATCTTAAGATGTTTTCCCATTCATGCTGAAGCACTACTCTCCTTATAATATCACCTCTTCCTATAATATGTAATTCTCCTTCAATTAAGATGTATGATAGTGACCACTGCAATAGTTTATTCCTTTCATTTTTGGAGATGATCTATAGGAATTGGCCTATGGACAGTAACTGTGCTACTTCAGTGAGCTCCTCTAGTACTACATTTACTCTAAATAAATTTAAGCTACTCAATTCATCATCAAACTCCTAAAAGAGTAACACCATCTACAAATTATACCTGTATCACTAGCGTATTCATCAAGTATTTTAATTGCTTGTGGTTGGTAAAGAAATTTTTTAGTGCATAAACCTTTGTTAGAGCCTTTGTTGTTGCATAATTCATTAAGAAACACTAGAGTTGGAGCCTTTGTTATCTAATTTTTAAGTGTATCAAATTCCTCCTAGAGTTGTTCTATCCATTGAAATGTTTTATAGTTTTTGACTATTCAAGAGGTGGTAGATTCAAAATTATTTCTACCTTCAATGGGTCTACCATCAAGCCTTTCCTACATATAATGTGACCATGAAATGTTCCAAATGGTATCACAAATAAACATTTCTTAAGATTGGATGAGATATAAAAGCTTTCGTATCTTTCTAGCATCGTGTGGAGTACTTGCACGTGATCTTTAATCAGTCTGCACTAAATACTACAAGTGCATTTTTCAAGCCAAATGGCATCACCTTGTACATAAAAGACCTCCATTTGGTTACAAATGTTGTTTTAGGTTGATCTTCTTCTTGAAGCTATTGGTGAACGATTAGAGCTCCCTACTAGCTATAAAACTAAGACTTCCTCTGTGAACAAACTACGGAAGGGATCATGGATGCAAGCCTTATTTAAATCCCTAAAGTCAATGCAAATCCTCATCTCGCTTTTTTCTTATATTGCACAACCATAGGGCCAATCCATTAGCATCTCCTATCGACTTGATTATATCAGTTGCCAACATATCATCCAAGTTTGCTTTGACTCTTGTCTTCATGTTAGGGTTTAATATATATGTTCTTTTCCGCTTTGGTTTTGTACCTTCTTTTAATTGAATTTTCATCATTCTAGATCCCTCCTTAATGCCTCTACGATAAGTAAATGCGTGGGGAAATATTTCTTCATATTTCTATCAATATTTCCAAAATTTGCATGACTTGTCTCTCTTCAATTGCTACCTTGAGTATTTTCACATACTGAAGGAAAAACAAGATTGCATTCACAGAGGCTTGAAGGATAGCAAAGGTAATTAAGGTTAAACTTTCTCTTGACGCCAAGGTTGATGATTCTATTTATTATGAGGATGTTTGATGCGGAAGATTTAGTTGAAATCTCTCCTCTTGCTAAGTTTGATAAATGTAATAAGTGCAAATGTGATCATGGGGATTCAATAGGCCCTATGTAATTTTCCCTACCACCTTGTTGTTTTCAATATTGGATGATGCTCTTGTGATTTCTATGATGGTAGGGTCATCATCCAATGGTGGAAAATCCACCAGTAGTGTGATATGTTGTCCAAGGGATCTCTTGAGGTGAGACACGTGGGCAAAATTATGAATCCTACTGTATTCTGGTAATTCCAGTTCTCAGATGCAACTTCACCAACTCTCCTCAAGATCTTGTAAGGGAAATCAAAGCGTTGTTTGAGATTTTAAATTCCACTAATTTTGATGGGGGTTTTCCTATAAGGTTTACAATCTTAGAGGAAGGTCATATCTCCCACTTTAAATGACCTCTGTATGCGGTTTTGATTTATATATATTTTTTGTTGATTCTGAGATTGTTGGAGGTGTTCTTTGAGTGATCTCAATATGTCATAATTATACTTCACTAAGTCACTATCTATTGACACCGGGATATCTATGAATATTGAATAAGTAAAGGTTAATGCATCATAACCATAAAATACAATGGATAGAGACATAGCGATGGACATGTGGTGGGTAGTGTTGTATCATAGTTTCTCAAGTAGCCTTCAACCTAATTATTCACTATTTCTACTTGTCCATCTATTTGTGGATGTTAGCTTGTGGAAAGAATGAGTTTTATCTGGGCCAAATAAAATAATTCTTACAAAAAGGATCTAAACAATCTACTATCTTTATCACTAATGATATTTTTATGTAATCCATTGGCCTAAACACTTCTCTGAATAAGAAATCTACCACCTAATGTGCTTTGAAATATGAAGGAATGAAAAAGAAGTGTGCATACATAGTTAGCCCCTCCATAAAGTGATTGAGAACATCCTTCTTTAGGCCCTTCCATGAAAACCTTTCCCTAATTTTCCTATAGGTCTTGTATAATCTTATGTGATTTTCTAACGATGCATCGTGAAAAACCCTTAAAATCTTCTCCTTCATTCAGGATTCAAGAACTAGGAAGATTCTATTTGTATAGAGAATGAGATCATATGCTACTACAAATAAATCTTGTCTCACATCCCCATCTAAGAGATCAGTAGAAAATGTATTTTTAACTTATTCTGCCATAATAGAGATCTTCCAATTAGTACAACTAGTAGTAGAAATAGAGTAGGCTTCCTAGAAAGAGCATGAGCAAAGTTATGTTCTTTTTTTCCTTTCATGTACAATGTGGTTTAGGAAAGGGCCATGCTATGGGGTCTCAGGACAACTTTGAAATAGAATTGGAATTATCTCAGAGTGGAGAGAGATTATGAGATCATTATTAATTATACGAAGAAGCAAAGTTACATCTCATGTATGTTGTATACTCTTCTTTTAGAGGCTAAGGAACTAGTGAAAAGATTTTAAGATATCTCTTTTGATCATATTAGAAGAGAAGAAAGGGGAACTCAATAGTAGATTTGGTAGCCAATCAAGGAGTAAATTAGAGGATAACCCATGGTAAGACCCATAAGACCTAGAAGGAAAAGTTTCCAAATAAGACCCTTGGACTTGTTAAGGAGTAAAAAGTGTCCACATGTCTTTTTGCCTCCTTGTTTGGCTCCTAGGTCCCTTAATTGCATTATATCTTCAAAACATTTCTCCCGATGCCCGACACCAAGATGGAATTTGAATGTGGGCCACTTGATTTAGCTTATCCTAGACATAAACAGGACTAAAGGACCTGGGTGGTACTGCCCAAGTCCCTCCCTTTAGGTTGGATCAAATTCAAATTTACTGGTGTGAGCCTTGGGCGTAATTTAATAAAAACCACCTGAAATAACATAAAATAAAATATTAAAATTATATATATATATATATATATATATTCTATACATTTAGTTCTCCTCAATTTTTTTCCAGCTTCTTATGTTAAATTGAAGACCAAATTCCTTGTATTAAACTCAATAAACTAACATTGGGGGTGATTTTGTTGAAAAATTATTGCTCAAACCAAGAGCTGATGTTAAAGAGTTACGCCTAGTATGTAATATAAGGAACCCTAAAGTCAATAATATCATACAGACGAACACTCATTTTCATTTTTTATTTATGCCTGCAAAAATATCATACATGACGTCCCTCCATTGATGCATTAAATACTACTCCTTCAATGCGCTGCTCTTTATTTTCTTGACTTTTGTATTCATTTTTTTATCCCTTTTTTTTGCACTCTTATTATTTTTTATTGCTTCTTGTAGAGTAACGATCTTCTTGATATTTTTGTCCAAGAAAGATAAGGGGCTGAGCACCACCAAGGGTTTTCAATGTTTAGTTAGACTTCCCTTTTGCTCAAAAGGAATGGGGAAGGTCTACATGCAAGCTTCTATTAGGTATTTTAGGTTTGAGTACTTACTTTTTTAAAACTCAACATTTTGGTTCACTAAGACTGGGATTAGTATAAAGCTAAGAGCTTGGCTTCAATTTAAACTTATTGGTAAATTTCAAGAGGAATGATTGGCGATAAAGCTGATCATAAAGAATCTTAAAGGGTCAACCTATATCTAAGCAACCTTAGACTCCTTAGATAAAAATCAAAAAGAGCATGTCACTCACTAATGTATGGTGGAACAAAATGAAGAATGCAAATTTTGTTTTTTCTTTATTCAAATTTTGTACTTTTTTATAGATTTTTTGGATTTTGACATTTTATGATTTTATGGAGTTTCTAGATACTTAAGTCTTCACCTTCCATTGTGCATAAGAGGTAAGCATCATTTTTTACATCTTCTTTAACTGCGTGTGGACTTATATAATTTGGTCTAAACTTCACTTGGAAGTATTTGCAAGGACACACAAAGACTTGGTATAAAAATGTCTTTGAACTCAGTGAGAAGTTTTGTGCACTCATATATTTCATTGTTTGATAATTTGCCCCTAGCCTTGTCATTTTTTGTTCTTGTAAAGTTTCATCAGTTTTGAAATTTTGTGGGGCAATTTGAATTGATGATGACATTTAATCATCTTCTATTCACATTTTCCATATGTGGGGTTGGTCATATTGCCACACGATTCTCTTCACCTGCATGTGGACTTTACTATTCCATGGATTTCATATTTCACGAACCATATGTATGCCTTGGCTATGGCGACCACCAAGGGTTGCACATCGGCACCCCACCTAGTAGGCACCAAGTTGAAGTAAACAAAGTGAGGCAAAGTTGTGGAAGTTTGGATGCTTAATAATCGTATACCAATGCATCAAGAGATTTGTCCATGTCACCAATATTATATTTTTTATCTTTATTTCCATTTCTTAACACAAACTAACTTCGTGTTGTCATAAATATATACCTTTCAAACAAGAGCAAGCATGCCTTTATGATATAATTCCAATAATTTTTTATTCTAATGTGTAGGAACAAAAAAAAAACAAGAAAAAAACTCATTGGAGGCTCATTTGGCAGAAGCAAAGGAAATTGGGGATCACATTCCAAATAAAATTTAAGTTGTTACAAAACATGTTTTCAATTGATTATAAACAAATATGTAAAACAAGCATTTCATATGCATTTCAAAACTATATTTCAAAATTTTAAATTAAATAGCACTTTGGGACATTTGTTTCTTACAATTATTAAAATAATATAACAAATAAAAGTAATACTATAAAAATAATATTCTTTTCACCAAAAAAAAATAAAAAATTAATGCACGTATTTTAAATATTACTTTATAAAATAAAAATAATGTATCTTCTATGCACAAATTGAATTATACTATGTAACATTGTAATTGCATATAATATTCTATTGGCCTAACCCTTGCACCTTCAATTGGTTGAGTCAAACAATTTTCTTATGACAATTATCCATTCAAAGGTGCCCTTAAAATACTATGACATATCTTAGTATAAGTAAAATTATATATAAACCAAATATAAAATTTGACAGTTTGTCCAAAATCTCTCCTTTCATGTGATACATGTTTTTAAAATGTTGATTGTAATTTACAGAAAAAATGCCTTAATAGAACCATACGACCATCAAATTTAAGCCTTGGGCCTAACAATTGCACCTCCTTTGGTTGCAAGTGCTAGTAATACTATTATTGATATATGGTTAGGACTAAGAAGTAGGATTTCATGTACTCTGTCATTTCTTTTTTAAGGGATTACTCCAACTGTGGTGAGTTTCTATTTTAATATTGGAAAAAATATAATTTGAGAGTGCTTCTGGATTCAACTATGTATGTTTTTGTTTCAACGTTTTGAATCATACTCAATGATCCGTCATCCGGAAGAGGAGAGTTGAAGATTAGATGGTAGAATTGAGCTTTATAAAGCAGTTAGAGTAAGAAATGAATGAAAAATGAAGGGCACGAGGTGAGGAGAGAAAAATAAAAATAAAACAAAAAACAAGAGAGGAGAAAGATACGAGAAAATTAGTGATAAAAACAGGGCATTGGAGCAACCATACAAACACACAAACCAAGAAAAGCTAAAATTTTAAAATTACTAATACTAATACAAGTACAAATATATAAATACATACAGAAGCACATGTAAATGCATATAAGAAAATATTTAATTTAAACCTATAAATACATATATCCCCACACCCCAAGTATAATATACTTTATTAAAAAGACAAATAAATGGAAAAAATACAAACAACTAAATAAAACAAACCTTTAGTAGGCATGAGTTTTCCACAATCCATGAATTAAGTATAGAGAGTGCTTCTGGATTAAACTGTGTATGCTTTTGCAAAACAAACCTTTGTAAAACAATTAAAGTCAAGACCTAAATATACATAAAATAATAAGGGATGAGGAAAAAAGGCGCAAACACATTTATATACATGAACAACCAAATGTATAAAATTTGCAAACAAGTGAAAGAAGCAAACAAGAAAACAAAAAGATAAGACCCCTATCTACTGCATTAGGCAAAACCAAACCTATAAAAAGGAGAACGCCACAACTAAGAATGAAAATTTTAATCCGGCATAAACAAAAAATGCCCACACACATATTAACCTAGACATAACAACAAAAATAAATCAGATGATATATAATACAAATAGAAAAATAAACAAATACACAACAAAAATGTATGTAGATATATGATACAATATTAATTATATTATATGTATAAATATATTGTATAGAAAACCAAAACAAATAAAAATATACAAGTGTAGGTATATATATATATAAATTTATGTATGAAGTGTATACAAATACCTATACCTATATATAAATGTAAGTAACGGTGTGTATATATATATGTGGGGAGGTTAGGGTTAGGTTTTGTGCGTGATGAGCGAGTGAAGAAGAGGAAGGAGGTGAGGGTGGCAAAGGGAAGGTTAGGGTTAGGTTTTGATGGCAGAGGGAAAAGCTATCGTTGCAAGCTTGACGTTATACCTATTGCAGGGCCAAACATTTTTACAAGCAGCGGAGTGCGGTGGATATGTCAGTGTTTCGAAAGTGTTACGCCATCATCTGCAACAAACAGAATGGCCGCGAATGTCGTAGCAGAAATGGAGGCTGCAGATCGATGGCGTTACGCTTTTGAAACAGGACATATCCACGGCCCCACGCTGCTCCTATTCCTTCGTTGCCCTTTAATGAGAGCAATGCCTTCAACAAATGACCTTCACGCTCATGCGGTGGAATATGTCTCAATCTCAAATTGATGCGTCCAACACTTCAATCTTGTTAAATCAGGTTTTGTTTTGTCAGAAAATTTGCTTAAATTTCTATATTTCAAGACTAGCTGAAAATGTGGTCACTTGCACTAAATTTTCTGACCCTCCATGGAAGGTATGTTGGAGAGGTGGGTTCTTTGCCTTTTTTCGTTTTTGTATATGCATCACACACCCACATTACAACAATGTTCCTATCTAGTATGTTTTACTGTGACTGAATCAGATTTTCAGTTGTTAATATTGATAGCCAACTTGGATGAACCTCTGGAGATCCCTGTGTTGTATGATTGGGTTATGTTGTTGGTCTCTATCACAGGTGATATTTGGATCATGAAAGGTGAAGGTATTCAATTTAGACTCCAATGCATGCAACATGTATTAACACAGTGCTTGTTTTGTATGTAGTCTAGGACTGCAGGAATTTTGGTGGACTTCTTAGAGCCATTTTCTGTATATGACAATGTCAGATGGGTGTTATTATCACCCACATTTTATAAATAGCCAATTACGTAATTGTAACTGTTAAAGTTTTAATCATCTAGCACATTCCTACAAAGGTTCAAAAATTTATCCTGGCAAATATTGGTATCATATCAAACATTGTAGTTCTGTCTACTGTTTGCTTTGCAGCTGTGTTTGTGTTTTCTTTTGTTTGTTTTCTGAGACAATGGTTGACACAGTTAGTGGGTTTGTGTTTGAGCCCTAAGTTGGTTGGATCCCTTGCTGGAGAATTTAGCCCCAACCTTTGGACTTGGGTGTCATTATAAGCACGCGTTAGCATTTGAGCCCTAAGCCTACATATTCAAAATATTAAGTAGATGGCATACCACTCTACGTTCAATTCAGTTCATAAAGAATCTCAACCTACAACTTCAATATGGGTTCTGGCCACGGGAAAGTTTAGGGGCTCTTCATCCCTAAATAGGGATTGTTTTGGTAATCCTTGTCCCAAATCAATAGTCCAATCAGTAAACATGATGTATAAACTTCCTCTAGATTTAAAATTTTAGTAAAAGTTCTTAGCCAATTTGTTGCAAGTTTGCATGGATTCATTGGAATTTTTTAATCATTGTTATCTTATCTATGTAATATATGTTTTGATGATTTTCCAACTAATGAAAATTATGTCTAATATGGGATTTTATATAATCCTCTTTGGATTTAATCCAATTGTAAATTGTACTCAATATTTAGGAACCAGTTACCTTTACAATTGCTTACAATTGTTTCCTTTTGACATTGCTGGTGATTCATCTCACTTGAGTTGCCTTTGTTGACTAGCATAACATTTTTTTGTGTGTGTATTTTGATATAGAAATTTTTGTGGGTATGATAGGTTAGGTTGGAACAAAAGAATGTATGGTGCTAAGCATTTTATCTATTTGCAAGAACTAAAGTGTCTTATCTGAAAATATTCAACATTGTGGTTTGTGCATTTGGATGGATAATCTAGATACTATCTTAGACCTATGTAAATATAGGTCTAAAATGGTAGAAAGGAGAGAAAAAGTCTCCTCGTGAGATTTTGAAGCAATAAAATGTAAAAACTAAGTTCTATGACAACATCAAGACAATGGTTGCTTCATTTCACTTCACTTCACAGGCTCCTTCATTCCTCGTCTATCCAAATTGCCAAGGCTGACATATTTCTTTAGTTTTGGTGAAGTAAGATTTCTTTATGCTTTTGGATTGGATTTTGAAGAGTTAGTATCTATCACTACTTTATTAGATCAACTTGGTGACACGAGGTACACATGTTGACCTTTTGATCTTGTGCATGTTGTAGCATAGAAAATACCCTATAATTTACAAGTGTATCTTTTTATTGAACCTTTTCTTGTTTGTAATTTGTAAGATTTTCATTTGGTGAATAAAATGAAAGCCAATGATACCATTCATTATTTCTCATATTTTCAGACTTCAAATCATAAATTATTAGTAGAAACCCAAATTCATGGAAATGCAATCAAGACTTCAATGAAACCATAGCCAACCCCCACTCAATCACACCCTCCTAGGCCTCTAGAAACCATTTCCCCAAATGACACAAACACTTGACACCATTAAAACACAATGGTCACACATCACATTCACTTTCCAATGCACATCATAAACCAAGATCTCACAAATGCAACATATGGTCTGATGCACTAATAATGGGTCTTAAAGAATGCAACATTAATTCCAATCATGGTCAATCATCCAACAAACATAAAGTGAATCTATCTCAACAATGCAGAACAATATTATTCTAACTACTAGTAGCAACTACTAATATGATCAAATGATATAAGTGTCCATGAGTATCAATATTTTAACTAATAATTCTCAAGACTTATTTTAATTTCATTTAATTAAAATAATTGCGAACAACATGCAAATGAATACAAATTAAACACAACAATTATTTACACTATTTACACTTATGTAGATTTCATTTATAATCTAAACAATTTTATAAATACTATTAAATATAACTATATAAGCAAGGCTAAAAGCCTATAATATTAGAATGCTATAAATATCTTACACTAGTTAGAATCACAAGATACAAAACCTGAAGCTACAATGAAAGAACCTTGTTCTAAGTTTAGCCTGAGAGGAAAGAAATATAGAAAAACAAAACATTCCTATAGATCTAATATCTTCATCAAATCTACCACACTTTTAACCACATGAATATGATAGGATCAGCACAAAATGAATTTGTTGAGAAGGCTTTAGAAGCTACCAACAATGCAAAATGTGAAAGCATAGACAGGGCACATAGACTGATTGGTAGAATGCCTCAAAGAGAGTCATGTGATGGAAAGCAATGATCATAGGATATGCACAAAATGAATTTGTTGAAAAATCTCAAAAGAACCTAGTTTGAAAATATAGAGTTATTGGTTGCGCAACTAATTGTTTTAACAGCGACGAAATGGGTGAGAGGTAAACAGTCACAAAATATTCATATCTGAAAAATTACAAACTGGGTCTGACTAATTTTCGGATATGATTTAGATATTCAGGTCATGCACCATATATAAAACAATTAGAAAAACTCAGTTCTTAAAATGAAGTTATGGCTAACGCAACAGATTGCTAAAACAGAGACGAAATGGGTGAGAGGTAGACAGTCACAAAATATTCATATCTCAAAAATGAGAAACTGGGTATCACTAATTTTTTGATACGATTTAGGTATTCAAGTTGTACACCATATTTAAAACAATTAGAGAAACCCAGTTTGTAAAAATAAAGTCATGGCTAACACAGTAGACTACTAAAATAGAGATGAAATGGGTGAGAGGTAGACAGTCAAAAAATATTCATATCTCAAAAATGAAAAACTGGGTATGGCTGATCTTTGGATATGATTTAGATATCCAGGTCGTACACCATATATCAAAAAATTAAAGATACCCAGTTTGCAAAAATAAGGTTAGGGCTAACGCAATAGACCGGGTTCAGAAAATGTAGAAGAAAATTCACAGAATATTTCACTAAATCTAATGCAACAATAAATCAGTTTCATATCTCAGTCCATACTTGGAATATTGCTTCAATCACATCTTCACAAATTTCCTAGCTCGCATCCATTTTTCCCCAAGTTTGTTCTTCTGGAAACTATGGTTTATGGTGCCAAAAGAAAAATGAAAACTTCCTGAGAGAGAGAGAGAGAGATCCCCAAAACATAAAACATATCCTCCATTTGAAATGCACGCTCCTCCTCAAATTATGTCTTGAGATTTCAAAAATAAAGTTGAGCATGCATAACCACCCCCATAATTTCTTCTAGAAGATTCTCTTTTTTTTACTTTCTTACAATTTGCTATTTTTAACCAAATAATAATATTATTGTTTGTTGTAATGGGACCTTATGTCATCTCCGTTCAACAGTTTCCATTGGGATTAAGGCACGCTCAGACCTGTCAATTCAAGTGGAGTTGATGCCTCATACCTGCAACCTACAGCAACCAAAAAATGGTCGAACATATAGATGTATATATAATCATACAATCAAACACACCATGAAAGGAAATCGCAGCATAGCAGGGTACTCACGCATGAGTAATGCGACACTGTTCCTCTAACAAACACACATCAAACAAGTAACCACATCATGCATAATAATTAGTATCTGATTGACTAGATAAGAAACATCATCAGATAATCATGTGATGCACATAATAAGATTGATCAACATAATCAATTAAGTCCATAAAGTTGTCATAACATATTCATAACTTAAGTAAATATCAGTGTTGCAACAAATATTATCAATAAAACATACTAACTGTCATATGAAACAACATGAGGATAATGAGGAATGTCACCAACATGAATGTAGTATCTACCAACATCATATAACATACAACATCAACTGTCTGACATACCCTAAATATTCCTATTATTTTACCTTCACTTTCATGCTCCTTAGCCAGACCACCTGCACATCCAAGGTGAGAATGGAGGGGCACTACACCCACCTTAAAGTGATCGCTCTTGCTTTCCGGTAGTAATCACATTTAAGGTAAGGTTGAAAACACATGAGGGAACAAGAGCTTTCGCAAAGCCCATGCCCCAAAGTGAGACATGCTTACAATTGCCGAATTATTCCCAACAATCACAATAGAAACACATCAATATCATTTGTTAAGAACCATTAATCAACAATATGCATGTATACGAATGATCACGGAGATCAAAACAAACTTCGGTTAGAGAATCTAAGCTAAAATAACAACCAAATCAATATAGAAATAAGGCAACATGTCTTTCAAACAAACTAAGGCTATACTTACGAATTTGGAACTGAGTATAGCCGGAGGTTATACTTCAATTATCTCATAACCGAGTGTAACTACAAGGTGAGACAAAAGCATTCCAAAGTGCATAGCAACATATTTAGAGTATTGCAAAGGTTTGTTACAACAATTTCACAACACAATACATGATCACATCATGACACAAAGTGATTCTACTAGTCAAACGTCAATAAAAAATTATCCCTCTCTTCATATATGGACTAGGTCCATTTTCTTGTTTTCTTGTTTTAGGGATGCACGATCCTTATCAGAAGTGTATATTTGTTGTCATCATCCGTTGACTAATAGAGCCACAAATACAACAGGAGAATGAAATCATGAAAAATGAGAGAGGAGACAAAAGTGACATAGGACCACAACGTGGAAGGATGCCCCCAAATCACCCTCCACAACATTATGCCCCCAAGGCACCACAAACAACAATTGCAACAAGAGAAGTGTACAAGAATAGAGAAACAAATAGAAGGAATGTCACAGCGTACGCGGTCCCCTTGTATCCTTCACCTTACAAGAGTATCAAGGGTCATCCAAGGAGACCTAAACAAACATTTAACACCACACATGAGAACACAACACAACAACATATATATACCTAACAGGAGGCCAAACTTGCGAGCATCTTGGAGAGTTGCTCCATCAAATGTGGTGGAATGGGTGAGAAATTCATACCTGCAGTCGCGTGGTGCTTGATTCACAAGATTTTGTATGTTTGAAATCTTTTGATGCCTGTGGGGAGGTGAATCATTACCTTTTTCAATAGACTTTGATGACTCGTGCATTGTTCTTTTTCTTTCTTTGTTTAAGCATTCTCCTACATGGATAACTTTTTCAGGGTTATCCTTCTCCATCTAGACGTCAACAATCTTTTTATTAAGTAAAGTACTGCGGTCGAGGAGATTAGAGGAGGATGATGATTTCGTGGGATCTTTGTTAGATGCCAAGGTATCATTTGATGAATAAGTGTTTCTCTCAAAATATGCTTCTACATTTAAACAATAGGAAAAACCACGATTGTAATGATAACGGGGCCAATTGTCATAAGCTCCCATGAATTCGGCTAATGTTTCATATGTTGAAAAAGTATCTAATGGGACATTTCCTAGTGGACAGTCTATGTCTATCATCTCAGGATATATTGAATTAATTGTTGGACTTGTTGATATTGTGTTAACATTAAGAGTAGGATGATGGTAATCTTTGGTAGGCTTCAAAGGATAGTATCCAATACTAGCTGAAGAGCTATGTGTAACAACTTCTAAGGGTACTTTGATTCCTTGTTGTTTTATGCCACAACCATTACCTACGTAGTTACAATTTTTTTAAAGGATTTGAAATCCATGACCATAGAGAGACACCATCTCTTTATAAGAAGGCGAGGCCTCATATGTCTCATATTTTGTAGTGTAAATAAGAGTATTGTCTTTATTTGTTACTAAAGAGACTTTAGGTTCCTTAGTATTTCCAAAGATTTTTTGGATGAGATCGAGGCAACTTTTGATGTTTCAGGGTTAGCAAGTTTATATTACCCCATAAAGCCATGAGTAAAATCTAATGAACCCCAATCGTCACCAAGAAGTGCATTCGATGGTGATTTAGAATCTTGCACAACATTATCTGTGGCAAGATGTATTTATGAATCAACTTTTAAGTTATCGAGAGGTTTCTAAATGATAGCTTATTTTTGCACCTCAGCTTGTAAACAACTTTCCAAATTCGGGTCCACTTCAATGGTTTGAAGTTTATTTGCACAAATAAACTTTATTGATCAATGAAGGGTAGACGAAACTACGCCCATGGCATGAATCCATAGTCTACCAAGAATGATAGTATATGAAAGCGCACTCGGCATGACATGGATAAGGGTAGATAATGTCATAGATCTAGCCTTTACGATTAAAGTTATGGTACCCAGTGATTGTCTACCAATGTTATCAAAGCCACGAATGTTAGGTTTATCCGATTTTATTAAAGATGTGTGAATCTTGATTTTATGTAGCAAATCAATGCCACAAACATTGAGACCCGATCCATTGTCAATCATAGTTCACTTTATCAACTTTTTATTTATTATGAAAAGATTACAAGAGGGTCATATTGGTTTTGAACTTCAATTGATGGTAATTCGTGTTGTTGAAACAAAATATCTATTTTTGTTGCATGCATATAGTCTAACAGAGTTGCTACATCATTTGGCTTAACAATAGGTGGTACAATCACCTTTTGTAAAGCTTCTTGGAGCATTATGTGGTATGAAAGAGATGTTTGTATGAGTTCCCATAGAGAGATCTTAGTGGGAGTAGCACAAAGCTGCTTAAAAAGGTCATAATCTCGACCAACATTATGAGTAAGACAAGGTGGTTGAGGAAGCATAGGTTGAGAAGTTGGTAAAGTGATCGAAATGTTTGAATGTTGTTTACTTTGTTTATTATTTCATGTATTGTATGTGTGAGCAACCACATTGTAGTTGGGTTGTTGTGACACATTTTGATACACTTTGATTTTGACTTGTTATATGCTTAGCGTAGTTATAAATGTAACGAAGAGGTTGAGAAGAACTCAGAAGATCTCTTATAGTGAGCACCGGTTTCATTTTTTCTTGAGGCACATGTGAGAATGCAGGTGGACAACTATTTTTGGTTTCACAGGGTGTTCTTGAGATCTTGGAACATAAATTGTGTTTACCAATCTTTGAAGGAACGATGGTTTTGGAGTCGCAGTGGAATGTTCCATAGAGATAAATTCATAAAGGGCTTGATCTAGCATATCAGAATCATCACTACTAAATGACTCATCATATGCATGAAAGTTTTGTAGAAAGAGATCAAACATTGTGACATATTCTACTTTATCCAAGGCTTGAAATTCACAATGTCCAATTGTAAAAAGTATGAATTTTGGAATCAAGGATGTGAAATGATGCAAGATTACTATGAAAAATCAAATTTCATGAATGTTTGATGCAACTAATGCATGAGAATTTTTAAAACCCTAATGCAAAATTTTACCAAAATGCAAGCTTTTTGAAGGCCTAAATATGCACCTTTTTCAAAATTATGCAAGATTTTAAAATGAATATTGATAAATATGTAATAAATCAATGCAAGATCTTATTTGAATAGTCAATAAGATGTAAATGCTTGAAGCTACTTGTTCACAAAAATGTTTAGTATGAAAAAGGATAATGACAATAACTAGAATATGAACTAGATCAAACTCTTTTCAATATAACATTCAAGGAAAAGGTTGAGCCAAATCACTACCAAATGAAAGAGAACTTAGCTACTGACCTTGAACTCCTATATAATATGGATAAGATTTAACTTAGTCTTTTTCTCAAAACCCTAGGATAACAATGCATTAAAACCCTATTTTTACAAAGATTTGCTTATAATGGAGAATATATGACAGAAACCCAGAAACTGATTGCACAGGGATAATCAGGGGAATGATAAAACCTATCTCCAAAAAGAAGAGGTATTAGAGGACCTCGGTGGTACCACCCATGTCTTGACTGAAGGAATAAGCCGAAGGTGCAAATTGGAAAGTTGCTTTGAATGTTGTCTTGATGCCAGATCCAAACCCAGAAAAGGTAGAAGGACAAAGGTGGTTCCAACCACTTCCTTGATGAGGGAATATCCTGAAACTGTCTTCAAATCCTGAAACCTTGATCTGTATTTAGTCTTCCTATAGCTCTATATTTTCTAAATCTCACTCCTGTAACCTGCACATAAGAAGATAAAAGAGGGTTTGGGGGTTATGGTGTTTAGGGGCTTGCCTCGGTCAAATCCCAGAATAGCATTCAAGCTTCCCAACACCATTTGATTAATAGAGAGTGCTTACCCTCATGGGGCATAGGATGAAAACAATGATAATGTGATGATTGAAATGATGAGAAACAAACAATGATATCACCTATGTGATGTGCCCTTAGAATGATGAAGATCCTTCAACTCCTAAGGAAGGATAGATGATAGCTTCATATCTACAACAACACACAAATATGCTCTATAATCACAATGACTACTCTTGATGCTCTTTACTTCAAATTTTCAAGTTAGCTATCTCCATCTAGGTTAATAATGAACTCAAAAACACACTTATATATGCTCTCCCTCTTATAATTGACAATTCAAACCAAAAGAGGCAACAAGGAGAAACCTCTAGAGAGGTGTAAGGCCGACATACATTTGAATTTGATCCAACCTAAAGGGAGGGACCTGGGCAGTACCACCTTGGTCCTTCAGCCCTGTTTATGTCTAGGATAAGCAAAATCAAGTGGTCCACATTCAAATTCCATCTTGATGTTGGGCAATTCTGCATCGAGAGAAACATTTTGAATATATAATGCAATTAAGGGACCTAGGAGCCAAACAAGGAGGTAAAAAGACATGTGGGCACTTTTTACTCCCTAACAAGTCCAAGGGTCTTATTTGGAAACTTTTCATTCTAGGTCTTATGCGTCTTACCATGGGTTATCCTCTAATTTACTCCTTGATTGGCTACCAAATCTACTAATAAGTTCCCCTTTCTTTTCTTCTAATATGATCAAAAGAGATATCTTAAAAAAATTTCACTAGTTTCTTAGCCTCTAAAAGAAGAGTATCCAACATACATGAGATGTAACTTTGCTTCTTCATATAATTAATAATGATCTCATAATCTCCCTCCACTCTAAGATGCTTCCAATTCTATTTCATAGTTGTCCTGAGGCCCCACAGCATGGCCCTTTCCTAAACCACATTGTACATGAAAGGAAAAAAGAATATAACTTTGCTCATGCTCTTTCTAGGAAGCCTACTCTATTTCTACTTCTACTAGTTCTACTGATTAGAAGATCTCTATTATGGCAGAATAAGTTAAAAATGCATTTTCTACTGATCTCTTAGATGGGGATGTGAGACAAGATTGATTTGTAGTAGCATATGGTCTCATTCTCTATAAAAATAGAATCTTCCTAGTTCTTGAATCCTGAATGAAGGAGAAGATTTTAAGGGGTTTTCATGATGAATCGTTAGAAAAACACATAAGATTATACAAGATCTATAGGAAAATTAGGGAAAGGTTTTCATGGAAGGGCCTAAAGAAGGATGTTCTCAATCACTTTATGGATGGGCTAACTATGTATGCACAATTCTTTTTCATTCCTTCATATTTCAAAGCACATTGGGTGGTAGATTTCTTATTCAGAGATGTTTAGGCCAATGGATTACATAAAAATATCGTTAGTGATAAAGATAGTAGATTTTTTAGATCCTTTTTGTAAGAATTATTTTATTTGGCTGGGATAAAACTCACTCTTTCCACAAGCTATCATCGACAAATAGATGGACAAGTAGAAATAGTGAATAATTAGGTTGAAGGCTACATGAGAAACTATGATACAACACTACCCACCACATGTCCATAAGTATATTTCCATCCATTGTATTTTATGGTTATGATGCATTAACCTTCACTAATTCAATATTCATAGATATCCCGGTGTCAATAGATAGTGACTTAGTGAAGTATAATTATTGCATATTGAGATCACTCAAAGAAAACCTCCAACAAGTTCAGAATCAACAAAAAAATATATGCAAATCAAAACTGCATAGATAGGTCATTTAAAGTGGGAGATATGACCTTCCTCTAAGATTGCAAACCTTATATGCAAACCCCCATCAAAATTAGTGGAATTGAAAATCTCAAACAACGCTTCGATTTCCCTTACAAGATCTTGAGAAGAGCTGGTGAAGTTGCATCTGAGTTGAATTACTAGAATATAGTAGGATTCATAATTTTGTCCATGTGTCTCACCTCACGAGATCCCTTGGACAACATATCACACTACTGGTGGATTTTCCACCATTGGATGATGACCCTACCATCATAGAAATCACAAGAGCATCATCCAATATTGAAAAGAGAGTAAACAATAAGGTGGTAGGGAAAATCACATAGGCCCTATTGAATACCCATGATCACATTTGCACTTATTACATTTATTGAACTTAGCAAGGGAGAGGGATTTCAACTAAATCTTCCACATCAAACATCCTCATAATAAATAGAATCATCAACATTGGCATAAAGAGAAAGTTTGACCTTAAGTACCTTTTCTATCATTCAAGCCTCTGTGCATGCAACTTGTTGTTCCTTCAGTATGTGAAAATACTCGAGGTAGCAATTGAAGAAAGACAAGTCATGCAAATTTTGGAAATATTGATAGAAATATGAAGAAATATTTCCCCACACATTTACTAATCTAGGATGATGAAAATTCAATTAAAAGAAGGTACAAAACCAAAGAGTAAAAGATCATATGTATTAAACCCTAACATGAAGACAAGAGTCAAAGCAAAGTTGGATGATATGTTGCAACTGATATAATCAAGTACATAGAAGATGCTAAATGGATTGGCCCTATGGTTGTGCAACATAAGAAAAAAGTGAGATGAGGATTTGCATTGACTTTAGGGAACTAAATAAGGCTTGTATCCATGATTCCATAGATTTCTTAGTCTTATGGATGTCATTAAAAGATTTCATTTTATTTCATTTCAATTGAAGGGCTCCTTCACCTTTCCATACACATGTCCCCATGTTCTCTCCATTAGTTTCTCTATAACCATTGCTTTATTTTCTCTTATATTGTCCTTAGTGATATTTGGGCATTATACTCATGGGATCAACCCTGCAATTATAGACTTGGCCCTTTCATATTCAAATTTTGGCCAACTTCTACCTATTCAATTACACAATATTCAATTTGCTAATGTATGAATCCCAACATTTCAAAAAAAAACAAAATATGAATCACCTAAGAAGGTTCAAAATTTAAAATACACATTGGGTTATGACTTGTACGTGTGACACCATTCAAAAATTGATTTATATTCACTCCTTTGAGCCACCAAGTCTAGGGCCTAAGTGTGAGAATATTCACTATTTTTGTATCCTCATGCTTGGAGACATGTCAATAAATAAAAGTTGATTACATATAAATTCCCATTGTTTATAGCATAGACTAGAATTAGTTTTCAATTTAAAATATCATTAACACTTGTAAGGAGTGGGTTCATGTGCAAGCTGAAACACACACTGTGTATTTCAACCTGCAATTTTCTTCATCAACATTCTACTATGTAAAGTATTTGTTCTTTTAATGTACAAATCCTAACATTTAAGAGAGAAAAATATGAATAACAACAATGATAAGGGTGAAAGCAAGAAGATGAGTATAGATTTCGTGGAAGTGTTCCGCATATGGAAAATTTCGGTTGGAACGAGAGCTCGAGCCTAAACGGGTGCCCATTTAGAAATGGGCACCCGTTATGAAATGGATGCTAGTAAATGGAATGGGTACGTACCCATTTGAAAACAGGTACTCATTTTTGAAAAGTATATATATTTTTTTAAAAATAGGCATGTGGCTTCATTTTAACAGCCATAGGCCGTGAAACAGTAGGAGAGGAGATACCAAGAATGGGTACCCACTTCACCTAACCCCACCACCTACCTCCAAAACCTCCTCACCTCCTCCAGATCAGCTATCAGCTATCCCAAGTTGGTTGCCCATAATTTTCTATTGTTTTTCATTGTTTTTTGTTTTGTTTTTGTTGCTTTTTATTATTTTTCACAATCTTAAAATATAAATGTTAAACCCTAAACTAAAAACACTAAACCCTAATTCATAAACCGTAAACCCTAATTCATAAACACTAAACCCTATTTCATAAACTACCTAGGTCTTATAGAACTTCTAGGGTTTCTTTTATATAAGCTTAACAATAAATCTTTAGCAATGATATTTCAAAATCATTTGAAATTTCTATATAGACCTCAAGAACTACTTATACACTATAGCCATGTTCTTAGTCTTCATGGATTTCAATGTTCATGATGAGTCACATAGTCCTAAAACCATTTGTAAAACTCTTTTCATGAGGGCTTAGAACATACAAACACCTTCTATATATTAAATTTGATGGACACTTGTATAAGAATATAAAATTTAGACAATTGTCATAGGTTAGTCCTATGGGTTAAAGAGTCAGGGAGCTATGAGAATGCCCACATTCATATGACATAAGGTATAATAGAAACTTATCAAGTTTTAAGGATTGTCATACCTACCACTAAGAATGTCAAAGTTACCCTAGGAAAACAACTAACTCATATCACTTCATAACATTTTATCAAGTTTAAGGATTGTCATAACAACCACTAAGAATGTCAAATTTACCCTAGGAAAACAACTAACTCATGTCATTTGATAACCTAGAGGGTTGTTATCTAAGGTCAATTAGGATCACTTAACAAATGTCAAGACCCAAATCATCTAATAGGATTGTCATTAGGATGGGGAACAAAGAAGATAGTCATAACATGATAAGGTAGTTACCAAGGTCCTAACAAAGTTCATTGCACCATAATCTAAATCTTAACACTGCCTCAACATTTATATGACCCAAAAGGACTGTCACATCTAGCAAATCTAATCTCTTGTCCTTGCTATGGACTATTATGCATGATCATCCAAAGTGGATGTCACTAGAAGAACAGGACCATAGGACTACCACAATAAGGATATAGTTGTGTTGCTCACAACAAGAGAGGACAATCATACAAAACTAAGAATAGAAGAAAATTAACAATTAAGAGACTATCATTAACGGTTGTCATGAGCATGTTAATGGACAATTAGTTTTCATATTAGTCATAACACTATCCTATTATTTACACAAAAGAAGATATAGCAATGAGAGGATAGTCATTGGAAAACCTATCTCAGTCCTAGAGTCAAGCACAGTCCCATCACACCACTAGATCTACCCCTTCCAAGGGACAAGCATTTCAACCATACAATCGAAAGAAAATGATATGTATCCTACAAACACAATCATTTGGTCATGTTGTAATCCTCTCTCCAAACTATGCAGGATCAGAATGGTGTTTGGATGAGCTCCACTTGGTGTCTGGTAGGTGAAATCAGTAGGTGAGACTACTCCTTAGACAGTGCAAGACGACTGAACGGATCTCACCCATTCATTTTATTCCTTGTTTTTCTCACTCTTTCACCATTTCTTCACATGCGTTGTTCTCCTTCCAGCTATTTTTTTGGTGGGTACTCTCCTGAGGTGCCAAAATGGCTAGAAATGTTGTCTCGTGCCATAAAAAAATCACGCTAGAAAATTTTCTAAACTCGTCGGTTGTTCTCACGCCGGGGAAAATACCGTGTCAGAAAAATAAATATAGGGAATGTAATTTTTTGGTATGTGTTTTGGAACACAAAAGAGAGTGATATATTTTGCAAAGCCCCATTAAGAATGTTTTGGGAATTTTGTACTGCAGTATTGTATTGGTACATTCTCTTTATTAAAAACTCCCTTAATGTTATCACCTAAAATTTTAAATTTGGATTAGTTACTTTCCACCTACATTAAATGTTATCAATAACTATGTAATAGAACTAATAGCATTTAAAATCATTTTAGATGTGCAAATGATGATTAATTATCACCTTTGCAATTAGAAGTGTTTATGTTGACACTAGAGTTTGCAAGACTCATAGCCTTATAGCAACTAAAAAGGTTTCACAAAACAAAGAGAACTAGAGACAACTAAAATCATTATCATAAATAAAACATAAATTAAAATAAAATAAAAACATTAATATATCATCACCATGAATGGTCATGTCCTTTGTGAGAACTCCAATTCCTTTTGAGAGATGAGTATCACAATTCATTGAAGTCTTGATTGTATTTCCATGAATTTGGGTTTCTACTAATAATTTATGATTCGAAGTCTAAAAATATGAGAAATAATGAATTGTATCATTGGCTTTCATTTTATTCACCAAATGAAAATCTTACAAATTACAAACAAGAAAAGGTTCAATAAAAGATACACTTGCAAATTATAGGGTATTTTCTATGCTACAGCACGCACAAAACCAAAAGGTCAACATGTATACCTCGAGTCACCAAGTTGATCTAATAAAGTAGTGATAGATACTAACTCTTCAAAATCCAATCCAAAAGCATAAAGAAATCTTGCTTCACCAAAACTAAAGAAATATGTCAGCCTTGGCAATTCAGATAAAGACAAGAGGAATGAAAGAGCCTCTAAAGTGAAGTGAAATGAAGCAACCATTGCCTTGAAGTTGTCATAGAACTTAGTTTTTACATTTTATTGCTTCACAATTTCCCGAGGAGACTTTTTCTCTCCTTTCTATCATTTTAGACCTATATTTACATGGGTCTAAGATAGTGTCTAGATTATCAATCCAAATGCACAAACCACAATGTTGAATATTTTCAGATAAGACACTCTAGTTCTTGCAAATAGATAAAATGCTTATCACCATACATTCTTGTGTTCCACCCTAACCTATTATACCTATAAAAATCTCTATATCCAAAAACACACAAAAAAAAAATGTTATGCTAGTCAACAAAGGCAACTCAAGTGAGATGAATCACGAGCAATATCAAAGGGAAACAATTGTAAGCAATTGTAAAGGTGACTGGTTCCTAAATATTGAGTACAATTTACACTTGGATTGAATCCAAAGGGGATTATATAAAATCAAATATTAGACATAATTTTCATTAGTTGGAAAATCATCAAAACATGTATTACATAGATAATGTAACAATGATTAAAAAAAATCCAATCAATCCATGCGAGCTTCAACAAATTGGCTCAAAACTTTTACTGAAATTTTAAATTTAAAGGAAGTTTATACATAATGTTTACTGATTGGACTATTGATTTGGGACAAAGATTACCAAAACAATCCCTATTTAGGGATGAAGAGACCCTAAACTTTCCCGTGGCCAGAACCCATATTGAAGTTGTAGGTTAAGATTCTTTAAGAACTGAACTGAGCATAGAGTGGTATGCCATCTACTTAATATTTTGAAAATGTAGGCTTAGGGCTCAAATGCTAACCCGTGCTTATAATGACACCCAAATCCAAAGGTTGGGGTTAAATTCTCCAGCAAGGGATCCAACCAACTTAGGGCTCAAACACAAACCCACTAACTGTGTCAACCATCGTCTCGGAAAACAAACAAAAGAAAACACAAACACAGCTGCAAAGCAAACAGTAGACAGAACTACAATGTTCTATATGATATCAATATTTGCCAGGATAAATTTTTGAACCTTGGTAGGAATGTGCTAGATGATTAAAACTTTAACAGTTACAATTACGTAATTGGCTATTTATAAAATATGGGTGATAATAACACCCATCTGACATTGTCATATACAGAAGATGGCTCTAAGAAGTCCACCAAAATTCCTGCAGTCCTAGACTACATACAAAACAAGCACCGTGTTAATACATGTTGCATGCATTGCAGTCAAAATTGAATACCTTCATCTTTCATGATCCAAATATTACCTGTGATAGAGAGACCAACAACATAACCAAATCATACAACACAGGGACCTCCAGAGGTTCATCCAAGTTGGCTATCAATATTAACTACTGAAAATCTGATTCAGTCACAGTAAAATATACTTGATAGGAACATTGTTGTAATGTGGGTGTGCGATGCATATACAAAAACGAGGAAAGGCAAAGAACCCACGTCTCCAACCTCCCTTCCATGGAGGGTCAGAAAATTTAGTCATGAGCGTGAAGGTCATTTGTTGAAGGCATTGCTCTCATTAAAGGGCAACGAAGGAATAGGAGCAGCGTGGGGCCGTGGATATGTCGTGTTTCAAAACCGTAACGCCATCGATCTGCAGCCTCCATTTCTGCTACGACATTCGCGGCCATTCTGTTTGTTGCAGATGATGGCGAAACACTTTCAAAACACTGACATATCCACCGCACTCCGCTGCTTGTAAAAATGTTTGGCCCTGCAATAGGTATAACATCAAGTTTGCAACGATAGCTTTTCCCTCTGCCATCAAAACCTAACCCTAATGCTACCGTCCCCTCCTTCCTCTTCTCCACTCGCTCATCACGCACAAAACCTAACCCTAACCTCCACATATATATATATACACGTGGACACACTTAATACATTTGTATTTTTTTATTTGTTTTGGTTTTCTATGCGATATATGTATACATATAATATAATTAATATTGTATCATACATCTAAATACATTTTTGTTGTGTATTTGTTTATTTTTCTGTTTGTTGTTGTTTTTTTTTTTTTTTTAGGGTACACTCCTCTCACACACATATGTATATCTATATATATTTATGTATTGGTTCTTTATAGACTTAATACTTATATTAATAAATACTAGTATAGGTGTGTATTTTTAGTTTCTGCCAAAGAAACTATAGGCGAGGCCTGTTCCTAACTAGGTATTAATAATTCTTGAGAACTAAATATATTTTTCTATTTAAAAAATATTTACCTATTTCTATTGTATAGATGCAAATATTTTAACAAAACATATTTGAAAAATTATTTTTATTCAATCTAATTGGCAGAAAACTTTCACCCGATAAGGGCAATTATTGCGGATCATCAACGTTTAAATTATAAAGTTTTGTATGAATACTGGAAATAATTCCATGCATTGCTTTCATTTTCTCAAAAATTGTGCAAATATAACATATGCGTTAAACTCCTTAGGCAACCATTCTTCATATTTTTTTATGTTCTTGATACCCAAACATTGCGGAATCTAAGGCCATGACTATTTTCAAATGAATTTGTTTTGTTTATAGGCTGCTATTCCACTTGAAGTTGTGCAAATATTGTTGGCAAAAAAGTCAGCGTCCCCCTTCGGGATTCGTGACATGGCTTAACCGCCTCCCATTGGTCTTTATCTGGGATGGTAGCGGTTTCCTAAGAGGTGCGCCTTTTGGGAGAAACGGCCAGCTCAACTCCCTACAAACGTGAATATAACATTCTTCAGAAATGATGCAAGCTAGAAGGGGCTCTAACTTGTTCTTAATGCAATAAAGTTAGGTCTGAAATGAAAAAAACCCATGGAGCTTGACCAAATAAGAGGAGAAAATTATGCTCATATCTGTCATTACGTTATCTACCATCTTTTCAGATAATGCATTTAAGGCATATGTTTATCGGGCTTCATGCCTATAATACTTATTTTTTCTTCTATTTTACTTAATGGAATTCTAATTCTAGCTATTCTTCCATGCATAGAAGGATTTTCCTTTCATGTTTCCTTTAGATTCTAATGGGATGAGAATATTATTTTTTGGCCTCTGCCTATGTTTCTACCAAGCTTTGTATGTATCATATTGTTTTCTGGAAACACATTTCTTATTGGTGTTTATTCCATTTCTAAAGTTTTTTCTGGATGTTTTCTCTAGCTCTGAGATGAGCTAAAAGGAACTATTACCATTAACAAAACTGCATCATTTTGTTTTATGGATATCTTTATATTTTTTTAATTTTCTCTGACACTCAATAGTAATTCAAGTTGGCTTTTTGCTATTCTTGTTGAATGCAAAAATCTAGTAAGCCACGCTAGCAACTCTATTTGCAGAAATGGTCTATATTTTGAAGCTATTTTATCATTCTACTATTTCTTTTAGAGGCATTTTTAAAAAGATCGTGAAATTTCTATTAGTTAAATCTAAGCCAACTATTTTTTTACGTTTATTTAAAAATTTACCCTAACGTAACTATTGTTAATATGTCCATAAAATGTACAACCTTTTAAAATTTATTTAAAATCAGGTTTTTCTTTTACCCTAAACTATAATGCACAATCTAAATAGCTAATATTTTCACATTTACTTTAAACTTAAGTTTTACCCTAACCTGTAATGCACAAACTGAATAGCTAATTTATTCAAATTTATTTTCGAGTTACAGCTTTAAACATAGTAACATAAATATGGTTGAATTATGAATAAAATGCAAAATCGAAACCACTATCTATTTCACATTTACTTTAAAATTTTACCCTAAGGCCCATATTTCTAAATTGCCAATAAAATGAACAAATTGTAGAGATGATATTTTAACATTTACCTTTAAATTTTTGTTCTAAATTTTTATCTTCCAAGTAAATATTATTAAATTATCCATAAAATGCAAAATCTAAACCACTATGTATTTCTCGTTTACTTTAAAATTTTACCTTACTATAAATATTCCTAGATTTTCATCAATAAAATTTTACCCAAATATAAATATTTCAAAAATTTCAATAAAATACACAAACTAAATAGATAATCTTTTCACATTTACTTTTAATTATAATTTTAATCCCAAAAAATAAATTTAATTAAATTATTAACAAAAAGGAGAACCTAAACCACTGTTTTTTTAATTATCTATAAAATGTACAACCTGAACATCTGATCTTTAAAAATTACAGTTTTAACCCTAACATAAAAACATGTTAAAGTTTTTTCATATTTTCTTTTTCATCTTACCCTAACACAAATATTGTTAAATTAACCATAAAATGCACAATCTAAACATATTTATTTAAAAATTTCCAAAACTACAATTTGAGTCATTTTGTGAAAATTATGGTATTAAGGTGCAAAGAACAATTCCTTATACTCTTCAACAAAATGGGGGGGATGAACAAATGAATAGAACTATTTTAGAAATGGGGTTTGGTTGTTTCTTGTGCTGCATATATTGTGAATAGAATTCCCACTAAAGCCTTCCCAAATATCACCCCTGAAGAAGCTTGGAGTGGTAGAAAGCCCCACATTAGGTATTTTAAAGTATTTGGATGCATTGCTTGGGCACACGTTCCCGATGAAAAGAGGAAAAAGTTAGAACCAAAGAGTCATAACTGTTTGTTTGTGGGTTATAGTGAAGAATCAAAGGCTTATAGGTTATATTATTTGACAACAAGAAAGGTCTTTGTTAGTAGAGATGTAAAGTTCGATGAGCTTTCGCAACTTATTCCCACTTCCTCTCACTCTACAATAGCAAATGTTTCTAATTTTTCAGATATTTTAGAAAGAAATGAAGCCAATATTGATGAGGATAAAGTGAGCACTACTGATGATGATAATACTATTGAAAATGAAACTACTAATGCTTGTAATCAGCCATTTTTTGCAGGTAGTGATGATGAAGAAGGTGACATTTCAGCTAGACAAAAGACAAGGAGTGTTGAAGAAATATATAGACAAGGCTTAAAGATCCAAGGAGGGAATGGTAGTGCTCTCATGGCCAAAGTATTACAAGTAAATGACCCAATCTCATATGAGCAAGCTAGATGAAAGAAAGAATGGGAGAAATCCATAAAAGAGGAATATGATGCATTGATAGAGAATAACACTTGGGAACTTGTACCCCGTCCCCAAGGTAAGAATGTTATTGGTTGCAAATGGGCTTACAAAACAAAATTTAAATCAAATGGTGCTATAGAAAAATTCAAGGCTAGATTGGTTGCTAAGGGGATCAATCAAAAAGAGGGTGTTGATTATGAAGAAACATTTTCTTCTGTCATTAAAGTGAATATAGTTAGAATTATTCTTTCTTTGGCTACAATTCTTGGGTGACATATTCATCAAATGGATGTCAAAAAAACTTTCTTAAATGGAGATTTATATGAAGAAATATATATGGATCAACCACCAGGTTTTGTAGATCAGCAACATCCTAATCTTGTTTGCAGATTATAGAAGTCACTTAATAGTCTTAAACAAGCGCCACGAGCATGGAACGAGAAGATTGACAGGTATTTTCAGCTTCATGTATTTAAGAGATGTAAGTCAGATCCAAATCTTTATGTGAAAAAAGTTCAAGATGATATTCTTCTTGTTGCAATTTATGTAGATGATTTACTCATTGCTGGACCGAATATTGCATTAATCAATGATTTAAAAATAGATCTTAAGAGGACATTTCATATGAGTGATTTGGGTGAACTAAACTATTTTCTTGGATTACAAGTTTGTAGATTACATGATGGATTGTTCATCTCACAATCAAAATATGCTTTGGACCTTTTAGAAAAGTTTAACATGCTTGAATGCAAGCCAGCATCTACCTCATTTCAATTCGGAGTCAAGCTTACTAAAGAATGTACTTCCAAGAGTGTAGATGCCACTTTATATAGACAACTTGTTGGTAGCTTGGTTTATGTAACTCATACTAGACCAGATATTTATTTTCCAGTCAATCTAGTATCTAGATTTATGCAGGCACCTAAACAAAGTCATTGGTTGGCTGCTAAGAGAATTTTACGATACATCCATGGAACCATACACTTTGGAATCTACTATGGCTATAAGTTTTCAATTTCTTTGGTTGGATTTACCAACTCAGATTGGGGTGGTGATATAGATGATCAAAAATCTACTGGTGGTTATGTTTTCAATCTTGGATCAGGCCCTATTACATGGAGCAACAAAAAAACAAACAACTACATCATTACCTTCATGTGTAGCAGAATATAGAGAAGCAAAAGAAGTGGGCAAAGAAGTAGTTTGGATTCAGAATCTTCTATTTGAGATTGGTTTTCTATAAAGTTCAGCCAGCACTGTGTATTGTGACAATCAAAGTATCATACAAGTTGCCCACAATCCAGTTTTTCATGCTAAAACAAAGCATATTGAGATTGATGTTCACTACATTCAAGATCTTGTTTAAGCATCTATTGTCAATCTTCAATTTTGTCCAAGTGAAGAATAAGTAGCTGATATATTCACTAAGAGTATGATTGAAGCCAAATTCTTAAAATTAAGAGGAATGTTTGGTATGTTAGAGGTGAACATTAAGGGGGGATAGTAGTATAATGTTCCCCTCCTTTGTATTTGCCCTCTCCTTTGTATTCTCTTTGTATTATTCTAGCCAATCTTAAGGGGGGATGTTAGGGATAGTTAAGATTGTCTAGAAAAGGACAAAATATTTCTAGAAGTCTTCCAAAAAATATTCTAGGTTATCTAGAAAGGAAGAAGCTTCCAGCTTTTTTAGAAAAGAACTTTCCAAGGAGAAGCTTCCAACTGTTCTAGAAAGGAACATTGTAGGATTTTAGAGTTATCTAGAAAGCCAAAAGCTTCCAGGCTCCAACGCTTCTGTAGCTATATATATGTGATTAGAGACAATTGCTGGATATAGCATTTTAGATGTAATGCAAGCTAGATAAATATATTTCTAAGTTATCTAGCTCTATTTTGCCCTGTTTTCTCTTAGTCTATTATTGTTGTTCTATTTTTTATTGTCTTGGGGCTGTTTTTTACATGGAAATCCAGAATTTATTTATTGCTAGAAGAGAATGGTATCAAGGAATATGTGACCACTATTGTACCTGTACCTACAGATGCAACACAGCGCTTAGCATATAAGAAGGAAGATGCCAAGGCAAGGAGGATGATTCTTAATGGTGTTAAGGATCATATTCTTTCGCATATTGTAGAGTTATATACAAAGAAGACAATGTGGGACGCCATTCTAAATCTCTACCAGAATGCTACCATTAACCGGAAGCTGATTCTCAGAGAAAAGTTAAGGAATACCCCGATGAACAAGGGAGAAGACGTTACAAGTTACCTCGCCAGGCTTAGTCTTGTTAAGGATGAGTTGACAGCTATTGGAGATAAACCAAATGATGACAAGCTAGTACGAATAGCCCTGAATGGGTTTACTAAGTAGTGGGATGTCTTTGTTCAAGTTATTAATGGACGAGACACCTTACCGAGTTGGGATCGACTATGGAGTGACTTCACTTAGGAGAAGCTTAGACTAAGTCTTGTCAGTGGAACTAGCAGTAATAGTTAGAAAAGTGATTTGGAATAGGAAAACGTTACCCTAGCAGGAAAAGCGAAAGTGAAGAAGAGGTCTGGCAAAGGATCAAATCCAAAAAGTGAGAAGAAGAAGGACTTATCTAAGATCAAATGCTATGGCTGTCACGAGTTTGGCCACTATGTTAGTGATTGCCCACAAAGGAAGAAAAATGAAAAGAAAGGGAAGAAGCAGACGGCAACTTCAGCAAATGTAGATGAGCTTTCTAGTAGAATGGAGGATGAGTTTGTGCTCATAGCTTGCCTAACTAGCTCAACCTCACAGGGTGTTTGGTATATAGACAGTGGGGCATCATTTCATATGACAGGAGTTACGGAGTACTTCTCCAGCTACAAGGAGGAGAAAATCAAATTCCAGATTCGGATGGGGAACTAGTCCAAGTGCAATCCAGTTAGGAGAAGGTCTGTTCTATTTCAGAGGGAGAATGGCAAGCCTATTTCCATTCATGATGTGTTAAATGTGCCAGGCTTGGGCATGAATCTAATTTCCATATCTATCCTTCAGGATAAAGGCTACAATGTACTCTTTAGAGGGGCGCATGTGTTAATCAAGCATAAGGATTGGAAATCACCCATAGCTATTGGAGTTAGGAGCGGCCGACTTTATAGGTTGCAATTTGATACTCCTAATACACTAGTGAGTAGCAGTAATCCTAGAGATCAAGAAGAGCTATGGCATAGGAGGATGGACCATATACATCATAGAGCATTTAAATTGCTTCATGAGATAGTGACAGGTGTTCCAGAGGTGAGCACAGAGCATGATGATGTATGTAAGGGATGTGTGTTAGGGAAGTTTGCAAAAGCAGTTTTTCCAAGGAGTGACACCAGATCCAAGGGGGTTCTTGATCTAGTAAATTCAGATATATGTGGACCAATGTCAATGAATTCTCTTAGAGGATACGAGTACTCAGTTACTTTTAATGATGATTTCTCCAGGAAGACCTAAATATACTTCTTGAAGACCAAGGATGAGGTCTTCAGTCACTTCCAGGAGTTCAAAGCTCTTGTGGAGAATTTGACAGGTAGGAAGGCAAAGGTTCTTCAGTCAGACAATGGAGGTGAGTAAAAAGGGAAACAGTTCCAGGAATTCTGTACCAGGGAAGGAATCAACAGAGAGTGGATTGTTCCTTACAACCCACAGTAGAATGGGGTTGCTGAGAGGGAGAATTATTCTCTATCGGAGGTAGCAAGGGCTATGTTGTATGACCAAGATATGCCACGTTACTTATGGGCAGAGGCATGCAGTACAGCAGTATACATATAGAACAGGGTTCCACATAAGGTATTAGGCAAGATGACACCAGAGGAGGCATTCTCAAGGAAGAAGCCAGATGTCAGTCACTTCAGGATATTTGGGAGTTTGGCATTTTGTCACATTCCAGGGCCTACACATTCCAAGTTAGATCAGATTGCAGAGAGAGGGTACTTTGTGGGGTACAGTGAGACCTCAAAGGCATATCAATTATTTATTCCAGGGACCAGGAGGATTATAGTTAGGCGTGATGTCAAATTCATGGAGGACAAGGCATATAGGAGGTCCAGAGATTTGTCAGCAGATGATCAGAATGAGCAGCCAAAAGAAGCTCCAAGGATTGTTCAACCAAAATAGGGGCAGCGAAGCACCAGTACATTTACTAGTACAAGCATAGGCTTAGGTGTTGAGAGTTCGCAGAGTATGGAGCAACAGATGCAACAAATCCAAGAGATGCATCAAGAAGATATGGAGTTTGATATTTCATCCTCTATAGTTGATAGGAGGAACCATAAGGTTTAATAGACACATAGGGATACTCAGGAGTTTGTGGGAGCTCCAAGGATGAGTAGTAGACAGCAGAAACAACTAGCCAGGTATAATGACTGTGGCATTGGTTATTCAGTTGGTAGATAACAAGCCTTCCAACTATTAGGAGACTATACAGTAACAGGTGTGGCAAGATGTGATGGTTGAGGAATATACCTCAATAGTGCAGAACGATGTGTGGGAGGTTGTACCTAGACCAACAGATAGGGCAGTGGTTGGATCACACTGGATCTATAAGATTAAGCACGGTGCAGATGGTAGCATCAAGAAATACAAGACAAGGTTCCTGGCCAAGGGGTTCTCTCAGAAGGAGGGAATAGACTATGAGAAGACATTCACTCCAGTGGCCAGGTATACTTCTATACGAGCCGTAATCTCACTTGCAGCACATATGGGATGGCAGATCCATCAAATGGATGTCAAGACGGCATTTCTTAATGGTGAATTGGTAGAGGAGGTATACATAGAACAACCAGAGGGCTTTGTAACACATAGCAGTGAAACCCACATGTGCAAATTGAAGAGAGCTTTGTATGGACACAAGCAGGCTCCCAGGGCATGGTATGAGCGCATTGATAGATACTGCATTGAAATCTTGAAGAGGTTTGAGATGCAGGATTGCAGAGCCATGTCTACACCTATGATCATGAATTGGAAGAAGGTAGACTCATCCAAGGAAAAGGATGTAGACCCCACCTTATACAGGAAGTTGATTGGATCTCTCATGTATTTGGTCAACACTAGGCCAGATATATCCTTTGCAGTAAACTCTCTTAGTTAATTTATGGTTGAGCCGAAGAGAGTGCATTGGACAGCGGTAAAGCATGTGTTGCAGTATTTGTGTGGTAAAATTAAGTATGGGATCAGATATGCTCGAGGTGATGGTATCAGATTGATAGGCGATACTGATGCAGATTGGGCAAGTAGTATAGTGGATAGGAAAAGCACTTCAGGGTGCTACTTTAGTTTGGGATCAGGAGTTGTCTCTTGGTACAGCAGGAAGCAAAACTTTGTGGCTCTAAGTTCTGCAGAAGCAGAATACATATCAGCTAGCATGGCAACATGTGAGGCTATATGGCTTCAGAAGTTGTTGGTAGCCTTGTTTGGTCAGAGGGTTAAGACTATGGTGATACACTGTGACAATCAAAGTTGCATCAGATTATTTGAGAATCCAGTGTTTCACGATAGGTCTAAGCATATAGACATTAGGTATCATTTCATCAAGGATTGTGTACAGTGGAGGATTGTTCAACTATAGTATATACCTACAGATCAGCAGGTAGCAGACATTTTGACAAAGGCATTAGGGAAGACGAAATTCATCTTCTTCAGAGATAAGTTGGGTGTTATGCAGAACACCTTCCTCGCTAAGAGGGAGTGTTAATTTTAAAGTAGCTCAGACAGGTGTTCTAGTCTCAGGTGGTGATTACAAGGCTAGAAACACAACTGGAATTTAATTATCTCCATACCTAGAAAATTGATTTCTCTAGAGACTTCTAGACATTAGGGTTTGTTAGAGTCTAATTAATCTTAGCCATTGATTGAGATTAAAGCATGGCCATTGGTTTTCAATGAGAAAATTATAAAAGAGGATCAATGGGAATTTGGAGGGCATAGATCTGAAAAATATTTAAAGTGATAGAAAATGAATAAATTTGCAATAATAGAAAATAGTTTTGCAGTGAGAGCAAGGGCGCAGTGATAGCGTTGGAGACAGCAACAATGGAATTTTTGAAGGAGAAATTGGGAGAAGAATTTTCAGAGGAGAATATTGCCAGAGCTCTGCCAGTAAGAGGCAAGCAGTTTATGTATCTCTTGATTTGTTGAAAATTAATAAAATTCCTCATCTCCAGTACTGGTTTTCCCTTCGAGGTTTTTCTAGGGACAATTTGTCCAAAATATTGTGTTCATTATTTTACATATTTTATTTTTCTATCTCCATGATTATTTGTGAAGTTGCAGCTGTATTATTTTTCAATATTTGCTTTAAATTAATTTTTGGAGGTCAAATAATCTATATAAGATAGGAGATTAATCATCAATAGCTACAATAGAATTTTCACAGAATTGTCGATAGAAATACGAGATTTGAATGACAATTTTTATATTTGCGTTTACTTTTTAGTAAAGTTGTGCCCCTAACATGTAATTTGGATTTGTTTCGGGAGGTGCCGACATGGCTTTGTGATAGCCCTCGCAAGGTGAATTCGATAGATGTATGAGGCACATTGGGATGGGAACTCCCATAGAAGATCCAATCCTTGCAAATTCTCCTGCACTGTTTTTTATTGTTTGATTCTAGAATATATTTTAATAATACATTCTCATTTTACACTTGATTGTGCGGTCTGTAAAAGAATTTATAATGCATATATTCAAACTAAGATTACCCTATGCAGTGCCTATGGTTATGGCAGAAATCTAACATTAAATGTAGAATCCAAGTTTTTCAATTTTTAGTATTCAATGCAAATATTACAACACTGTCAACTCTAACTTAAACCCAAAAATTAACAAATTTCAAGATTATTATAAAGTTATTATATTATCAACATTGTTGCTAAAACTAAGCAAACACAACAAATTAAAACACAACTATTTATGAACATTTTGGCAGAAACTTCGCTACTTTGCAGCTCTTGTTATTAGATTTGTTTTATTTTTGTGTTATATAGTACTTATAATTTAATTGATATTATATTATATCAATATTGTAAGTTTGTGATATTGTATTATATATCCACATATACATTTTTGTTGTGTAATTGATTATTTTTGTGTTTGTTGTTTTCTTTTTCTTTTGTAGGGGGCACTCCTCATATATATATATATGCTTTGGTACATGTATAGACTTAATACTTATATTAATACATATTAGTATAGGTGTGTGTATTTTTAGATTTGTTTTGTTTTATGTGTTGTATATGTATGTACTTATAATAATATAATTGATATTGTATTATATATCATTTGATTTATTTTTGTTGTTATATCTAGGTTTATATGTGTGGGGGCATTTTTTGTCTACGCCTGATTAAAATTTTTGTTCTTATTTCATGGGGTTCTCCTTTTTATAGGTTTGGTTTTACCTAATGCAATAGATAGGGGTCTTATCTTTTTGTTGAAGCCAATCAAAATATATATTGCCCACCCCGGCTGCTAGTATAGTTGTTGTCTGTCGCCCACTGTACTGCCTTTTGGTATGTATCACCCCCTTCCCCCAAAACTCTAGATTCCAAAGATCCACCGGATAAGAAACTCCATTCTACACTGCTGTTGAGTCGTCGGACTCGTCCCCCAGTTCTGGTTGTGGATTGCATCAGGGAAATCCTGCCTGAGCTAGGCAGATAGATAGACTCCTTTCACGCTGCTAAGAAAGAGCAGGGAACAAAATTATTAGACCCATATATAGTAGTAGGGTAGCACTCCAGGTACTTAAAGTCCACCCACTACCAACCAACATACATCATCTGGCTGGGTCTTGCTGGTATCAACAACTGGATCGATCCCATGGAAACGGGAACAGCGACTTGCTATGGCTCTTGGTCCAAATAATGTCTACCCCTATTCATCCATATCCATACATGGTTGCATGCGACAAGATAGGAACATAGTCCTAGACTGAAGTGAATAGATCAGATCGAGAGGTCATTCTGTCCCTTGTCCCCAATGGGAAGAAGAAGGGTAATCCGTTTACAATGTTACTCTGATCTGACCCAGCTGGCAAGCAATCCCAATCCGCTTTTGGCAAAGGAAGGAGATAGCACTTTGTTTGCTTCTCCACCAAGCACGGGAGTCTGGGGATCGCTGTAGGTTGGTGGCCACTCGAAGAAACTCTGATTCGATCTGTTGGCTGGGAGGCACCTACCTCATCCCAATCGCAAGGAGAGGTTCACCATGATCTTTCTAGGTAAGGAACAGAGACAGTGCCTGGGCGAGGCATTCATGCGCTCAACCTCTCTACTGTGAGATTGAGGCCTATCTACAATATGAGAGATTGAGGGCTTCCTTGACTTCCTAAATTCAATCAAGTTCCCCGACCGGCTGAGTACCCCTAGAGCCCTCTCCCTATCGCCCTATCTATAGCTATTATAGAGAGGTGGGGGGTGCCCCCTACTATGGATAGGGTTGATAGTTGCCCTCACTGACCCCCCTACTATGGATAGGCTACCTCCACCTCTGCCTCTAAAGAAGTAGGGTAGGGGTAGGGGGTGGGGGCTCAAGTGATGAGAATTAGATTGTTTCGTTGAGAATTGGCTCCATATGCCCAACTCTTCGTGCCTTCCTATCTCCATACTTTTGCAGCTCTTCATCTTATTAGATTTGCAAAAGACTCATGTGATAGACTCTCATCATTAGAGAAGTTGATCCAGAATCCATATTCCACTTCGTTTCGCATCCTATGTAGAGTAGATCGTTTAGCACTTGCAGCACGAACCAATTTTTTACCCATCGACCCTAGTATCATAGGCGACCGAATGGCCATCCCCTAGTTACTAGACCAACCTGCTATGATAATTCCATAAACACCTATGTCCAGATCTAATGATACCATACCATAATCAAAAGGTACAATGGCTCGAGCAACCAAACTGGGTATAGATGTCACCATTGGAGCCAGTCTAGAGAGAGATAAATTGGCACTACTTGGTGGAATAGGTTCTTCTATAGCTAATTTTAAACCATCTGCTAGAGGTTTTAAGAATCTGAATGATCCAACTACATTGGGACCCTTTTGACGTTGCACGAAAGCAATTACTTTACGTTTGGCTGACACTGAGAAGGCTACTCCTGGTGGAAGTGGTATGATCATTCCAGGTATTTCTGCTAGAATAGAAATGTACGTTTCTGATTTCCTAATCACTAAGGGGTAATCATGCATGAAACGATGTCGACCCAAAGAATGGGACCTATTCTTGAGGGGAAAGGTGATTTCTAAAAGTCAACCCGCCCCCCACCACTATAGATGCAGGTGGGCTATAGCGGGCTTAGCCAAATTATTTCGGCTCTTCGAGGTCAGGCCGACCACTATGGATAGGGCATCGATCCCTCTCCTTCCTCCCACCCACGTTAAGAGAGAGGTTGGTGATTTCAGTGCCCACATGGATCCAAATGTCGGCCCCATGCTTTTGAACCAGCATGGGGAAAGCCCCAACTAAACTATAATTGGGTTGGTGGGAGGAGGAGAGGTATAAGGCTTAATCGACCCCTACAAGCACTATATATCATGGGTTGGAACCGGTCATTTTTATTGCTGGCCGAGGAACCTGCCCCCCTAATGAAAAATGGGGTGGGTGGGAGGGCTACCGAGGAACCATTATAGCAAGGGAGGTTAAGTCTGAGGCACGATAGGGGGGAAATATAGGGTGGGAGGCTATGCGGGTGGGTGGGAAACAGCCCCTACCGGAATATATATTATTATGGGAGGATGCCTATGCAGGTGGGTGGGAAACAATAGTAGGGTGGGAGGCCCAGGGGGGCCCTTACTTCCCACCCACCCGGGTGGCCGGTTAAATTGTTGGCGAACCCCATAATCTTTACTTCGTTCAGAAGAGTGTCTCACCTTGACCGAAAAGATGCCTCCCACCCCCTCCCTATAGCCTATGCCCCCCAGCCATCCCCTGTCACTGGAAGGGTGGGGGGATCGAGGGTTTCCCAACAAACCCTCAGCATAGGGGTGGGTGGGAGGAGATAGTTGGGGGGTAGATTAATATAAGGTGGGTGGTTAAGTTGTTGCCAAACCCCTGGGAGGTTCCGACGATTCTATATGTAACATGCCAACTACCCCCCACCCACCCGTATAACCCCCCACCCATCCCCACACACGACATATAATTGATTGGGTTTACCAAGTTTATCCAGCATCAGAGTCAGATTGAGAGCCCCGGTCCTCTTCGGTCTAGGTATAGATCTATAAAGGGCCTGTAGGGGCAGAGGTAGTAGTGTGGATCAAGATCCATACCCCTTTCATATTGATATCGACTAGGAGATTCACCAAGGTTTACCTTAACCCTTTGTTCTCAGTCCATTTCCTCCATCGCTACTGGATGCGTACCAGTCTGGGGAGCCAAGTTGTGTTCATTTGTGCTCCCGCACTGGATAGGGGGTGTTTGGAGATGTGTAGACGTTGTCTGCTTATCGCCCTCGCGATTCCTTCCTTATGCTTAATTCTGATCCGACCCCATCTGCCCCTCCCCCTACTCCTTCCCCCTCCCTACAACCTATTTATACCATAATAATAGCCCCCCCTTTAAGTTTTAGGGTCAGGGCCCCCAACCTGAGCTATAATGGTTTCCTGGGGACCCCCCCACCATACATAGTTGGGGTTAGGTGGGAGGCCCCTAAATGCCCCCCACCCCGGGCTATAATTGTTCTTAGAGGTGGGTGAGAGATTCAAGTTTGAGGGGCATACCTTGAGCTAGTTGGTGTTAGCTACTTCCTTTAGGTCTAGCTCGGGAGCAGAAGCAGAAGCAAGGGAGCCCCAGGACCCGCCATTGATTGAAGTATACCCTAACCACTTGCGTGTCTCGCGGTAGCTAGATCCTATGCTCTAACTGTTGGGGTGACTGTTCAAGCTGCACAGGGGGGCCCCATGAGAGGATTTACCCTTCAGCCAGTCGATAGGGAATACCCCGCCCCATAGCATTTGTGTTCTCTGTTCAACGACCCCAAGACCTGACGAGTCCGCCACTCGAGTGCACCAAAGACAAAGGTGGTCGGTTGACCCCGTAGCAATTTCAGGAGCATTGTGGCCTATTTACCACCTAGATAAACCCCCATCCAATCAAGATACCTGGCCAGTTTGGTTGAAGTTCCAGTACAAAGTTCTATCCAAATACACCACATACATGGGAGAGATGCCCGCAGCATACCTTCTTTGCTCAGTCTGTATCTAGGTGACCCGAGGATGGAGGGGCCTCGAACCAGTAGTTGTTTACCCAGTCTGTATAGCAGTGTTTCATCCCCCTGTTCCAGCCCCACATCTAGTAGTGGAGTGGGGAGCATCAAAAGTGATTTATCTAGTTAAAGAACTAGTTTCCATTCGTAAGCAGGACCCAGGAGCATATCTAGATGCAGGGACAGGGCATAGGCAGGGATAGAGGTAGTAGGAATAGATAAAGTTGGCCTTCATTTTTGCATAGTTTCATATCCAATTCTGGAGCTGAAGGAAGCAATAGCATGGGCACTCCCATGAGGGGTATGGACAATGGCCGAAGCAGCAGTAGTTTTTGGGTAGCAATCCGAGGCGGCAGAGGCATAAGCTATAGTGATGGAGGGGGCAGATATATTGAATCAGGATAGGAACCCAGAAGTTGACCTCATTTACTCAGCAGTGGAGGTGGAGGCAGGAGCAATGGGAAATGGCGGGGGGAACAGTAGCACAACCAATAGCTGCGGGGGCAGAGGCTCCTCAAGCAACGGAGCCATATGAAACAGTGACTAAGGCTATGGGAGCGGGGGTCATAGTGGGATAACGGATGGCATCGAGAGTAAAGGCCAAAGCATCAGAGGTGGAGGGAGAAGCATAGATAGTGGTTGGAGATTGAGTCATGGGTCTACCCAACCGAGTTCCAGTTCCCACTACGAAGATAGCGAAGGAATTATATAAAAGAGTGGGTCAACTGACCTCGTTTCTCTAAATTATTCAGTTAACCCAGTGCCAGTTATAGATCAGGACTCAGTATATCGAGATCTAACTATTAGCTAGAGATCAAGTTGACCTAGTTGACTAGTTGACCGAGTTTATTTTATGTGAGCAGTTGATCCAGGATGAGTAGTTCCACCATCATGGGCAAGGGGAGCATCAGTAGCATCATATCTAGTCAGAGATGGAGATTCAACAATATATAGAAAGGGCTTCTTCTATATTTTATTCTGATTCAGTTGATCCAGTCCAGAAGTTGATGGAGCTGTTGATGGTTGAACAGTCAAAGATATGCCAAGGGAACACACCTACTTATGCCACGGAGACAATCCACCCACTCTGGGAACCCTTGGAAGAGAGGTCTGGGGAACCAGGTGGGCGGGCTAGGCAGGGATGGGATGCTGCATTGATGGAGGGATTCATGTTGGGGGAGCGCACTAGCGATGTGATGGCAGGCGAAACACATTGGGATGATCCAAGCTAGGCAAAGGCAAGCTCCTAAACACCACAACCCCCAACCGCACTCCTTGTGATTGTAAGTTACAAGTATTGGATTTCGTAGACTGGAGTTACAGAGGAAGGTTGTAGAAGATAAGGATTTTAGATCTCTGAAGAAAAGCATTACCTGGACAAGCGTTCTAGTGCTAGTGTCCTCTAAGGTTACAGACATAGAAATCATTGTGACAATGACAATCAGCATCTGAAGAAGTCCCAACATCCTGAAAATACCCTACCTTGGACAAGGGCACTAGTGCCAGTGTCCTCCGCATCTTCTGTGATAGAAACGGACAGACAATGATCATAAGTGTTGAGAGAAGTCCTGAATTCCCTGAAGAAAACACCACATTGGCTAGGGCGTGAGTGTCAGTGTCCCTAAATATTTCGTATCATTAACTTCAAAAAATGGTGAGTAACTAATCCTTGTCTACTGTCTTGGTCTGCGATCATTTGTCATAATTTATCCATTTGCTTCTGATTTTGCATAATTAGGGTTTTGAGCATATTTGGGCATTGAAGTAATACATTAATTGATATTTTTTGAGTTTCCATGATGTTACGAGTGACACCCAACCTGTAGGTGAATCCTCTTGCAAAAGGTGTGATTCAACTTGATTGAAATGTCCTTGAATGTTTGTAGTAAAAGGAGGATTTAACCCACACATCCATTGAAATTGAAAACCCCTCCTTTTTACTCCTAAACAAACCTTTTGCTAGATTCTATGGAAATTTTTCTTGGATCCAGCAACTTACTATGAAACCCTTCCTTTTAGATCTCAGCTCTATCCTAATTATGGGCATCTGCAAAGGAAATGCCCTCGCTTCACTAAGGCATCAGTTCCAACTAATGCTTCTTCCAACTCTAGTCCTAAGAATGATAAAGGGAAGGCTCCTTTTGTTGTTGGGGTTGCAGACAAGGAGGGATTTACTCTAGTTAAGCCACGTAATAGGGGAAGAGGTCTTAAGAGAACCCTCAAGGATAGAGAAATTAATGGGGTCTTTAATCAGTTTGATGCTTTGGAGGACTTAGTTCATGAGGAGGGAATTCTAGTGGAGATACCTTTTGGGGTTGGGTCTTTGGGGGTAGCCTTGTCGGAGGAAAAAGAAAATGATACTGTAAATTTTCCTTTGGTGGGTGTGCAGGATGGTCAATTGGCTATGGAGTTATCCTCCTGGTTACCGATTGTTTTAGAATCAAATGAGGCTTTAGTTATGAAAGATGTGGGTGCTCTAGCTGATCCAACTCCTTCACAGGTGAAGGAGGCTTTGGATGTAGGTGTTACATTGTAAAATGTCCCCCTAGGACTTTTACCTCCTAAGTTTAGTTCCCAAGTCCTTTAGATTTAATCATGCATGTTCATTTTAACTCCTGATGCAAAATCCCTGGAAACCCATGTCATATGGGGCTAAGGGGACATTGTTGAACTTGATTTTGCTTGAAAATGGGGCCTAGGGCTTGGGCACTCATGGCCTAGCCCTACCTTATTTGGTTGGGACCTAAATTTTAAATGTCAGTTATGTGATCGTTAAAAGGTTTCGTTGCCGACATCGTAAGTTTGAATTATGAAATCTGTAGCGAGAATGCATATATAAGCATGTTTAGGGTTTCATTTGCAAAACAGAAGCTGATTATGAACTTTTGGGGAACTTATGATTTTAGAGAATTCAAATCATTCATTGTTGCAGAGCATACTTGTCTTGTTATTGTGTTTGTTATGCGGATTTGGCTTCATCTTCTCATGTGTTGAAGGATTTTCATCTACATACGAGCTACACCTCCGAGGTTATATCTATTTGTGTTAAATCAATCATTTATCAATTTGTTTTTTCGTCTATCTTGTAGGGATACACAATCTTTATGCCATTCTGGGGCTTGACTGAGGCAAGCTCCTAAACACCACAACCCCCAACCCCATTCCTTATGATTGCAGCTAACAAGTGTCATATTTTTTGGAGTGGAGTTGCAAGAGGCTGTGATAGAGTGTGGAGATTCTGTATCAGAAGGAAAAAGCAATGCCTGGGCTTAGGCACCTGCCCTGAAGCCCTCCAGATTTGCAGACCTAAAAACCTCTGCGACAGTGGTGAAGAGTAGTGAACATTTTCTAGAAATCCTTGAAGAATTCACCACCTTGGGCTTGGGCACCTACTCTTTAGACCCTGACTTTTCCAAATCTTGAATATCAAAACCTAATCTATATCTACTCTGAATATTACATCTCTATGTGCGAGCATTTGTTGGGATTCATCCGTTTATTTATGATTTTACATAATTAGGGTTTTAAGCATAATCGAGCATTAAATTAATACATTAATCAACAATTTCTTAATTTCCCTATCATTACAAGTGACAACCAACCTGTAGGTGAATCCTCTTGCAAAATTTGTGATTCAACTTAGTTAAATGTCCTTGATTGTTAGTGGTGAAAGGAGGATATAATCAAACAATCAATCAATCCCATCTTCCCTCTTTTCTTACTAAACATTTTGGTGAACCTGTGTTTTCTGAGCATTGCATCTTGTTGACTATTATACATTAGACTTGCATTCATACATATTGTTTTACATCATTTTACATCTATAGATCTTGAAAATTTTTGAAAAAAATTTCATTCTAAGGCTCGCATTAGGTCATAATTTGCATTAATTTCATTACATTTCATCAAATCTCTAATTTTTACATCAAATATGATATAAATTACATAAATTCATAATACTACAATCTTTGCATTGCATTTTCATGTTAAAATTACCAGGGTTTGATTGAAATTTTGTATTTTTCTCATAACCTAGTGATTTCAAAAACTAGGGTTTGTACCTAAAATCTTGTTTCAAATTTTACTACTCATATTAGGCACTCATTCAAATCTAATTTTGTTTTTAGTGTTGCATTCTTGTGTGTTTTTGCATTCATATCTCAAAAATTTGCACTTACATTGAGCTAATTTCAACAAAACTAGCATTTTCACTCAATCATCCTTAAAATTACACTTGCATTGAGCATTGTAGGACTTTAAAATCATTTTCAGATCTGAGCTGAGTTTTTTTTCATAAGCCTCCTCTTAATAATAGTGTAGGAAATTGTTCTTCTACCTTATCTTCCTTATAGGATTTATGGGTCTAATAAATTCAATTTCCCATTTGTGAAAAGGTGTTTGTACTAATATAGGAAATGATGGCATATCATCTAATGTGGTGGGACTTCCTATCATCTAAGACACATCACCCATCCTCACATATTAACTTGTCATCCTTGAACAATGTGGGCCACCATAATCCTGCCAACATCACTTTATTATTGTTCGCTCATTGGAGTTAGGCCCTTCTAATATCCCCTCACGGGCATATCTTAAGATGTTTTCCCATTCATGTTGAAGCACTACTCTCCTTATAATATCACCTCTTCCTATAATATGTAATTCTCCTTCAATTAAGATGTATGATAGTGACCACTCCAATAGTTTATTCCTTTCATTTTTGGAGATGATCTCTAGGAATTGGCCTATGGATAGTAACTGTGCTACTTCAGTGAGCTCCTCTTACTACATTTACTCTAAATAAATTTAAGCTACTCAATTCATCATCAAACTCCTAAAAGAGTAACACCATCTACAAATTTTACCTGTATCACTAGCATATTCATCAAGTATTTTAATTGCTTGTGGTTGGTAAAGAAATTTTTTAGTGCATAAACCTTTGTTAGAGCCTTTGTTGTTGCATAATTCATTAAGAAACACTAGAGTTGGAGCCTTTGTTATCTAATTTTTAAGTGTATCAAATTCCTCCTAGAGTTGTTCTATCCATTGAAATGTTTTATACTTTTCTGACTATTCAAGAGGTGGTAGATTCAAAATTATTTCTACCTTCAATGGGTCTACCATCAAGCCTTGCCTACATATAATGTGACCATGAAATGTTCCAAATGGTATCACAAATAAACATTTCTTAAGATTGGATGAGATTTAAAAGCTTTTGTATCTTTCTAGCATCGTTGGAGTACTTGTACGTGATCTTTAATCAGTCTGTACTAAATACTACAAGTGCATTTTTCAAGCCAAATGGCATCACCTTGTACATAAAAGACCTCCATTTGGTTACAAATGTTGTTTTAGGTTGATCTTCTTCTTGAAGCCATTGGTGAACAATTAGAGCTCCCTACTAGCTATAAAACTAAGACTTCCTCTGTGAACAAACTATGAAAGGGATCATGGATGCAAGCCTTATTTAAATCCCTAAAGTCAATGCAAATCCTCATCTCGCTTTTTTCTTATATTGCACAACCATAGGGCCAATCCATTAGCATCTCCTATCGACTTGATTATATCAGTTGCCAACATATCATCCAAGTTTGCTTTGACTCTTGTCTTCATGTTAGGGTTTAATATATATGTTCTTTTCCTCTTTGGTTTTGTACCTTCTTTTAATTGAATTTTCATCATTCTAGATCCCTCCTTAATGCCTCTACGATTAGTAAATGCGTGGGGAAATATTTCTTCATATTTCTATCAATATTTCCAAAATTTGCATGACTTGTCTCTCTTCAATTGCTACCTTGAGTATTTTCACATACTGAAGGAAAAACAAGATTGCATTCACAGAGGCTTGAAGGATAGCAAAGGTACTTAAGGTTAAACTTTCTCTTGATGCCAAGGTTGATGATTCTATTTATTATGAGGATGTTTGATGCGGAAGATTTAGTTGAAATCTCTCCTCTTCCTAAGTTCAATAAATGTAATAAGTGCAAATGTGATGATGGGGATTCAATAGGCCCTGTGTAATTTTCCCTACCACCTTGTTGTTTTCAATATTGGATGATGCTCTTGTGATTTCTATGATGGTAGGGTCATCATCCAATGGTGGAAAATCCACCAGTAGTGTGATATGCTGTCCAAGGGATCTCTTGAGGTGAGACACGTGGGCAAAATTATGAATCCTACTGTATTCCGGTAATTCCAGTTCTCAGATGCAACTTCACCAACTCTCCTCAAGATCTTGTAAGGGAAATCAAAGCGTTGTTTGAGATTTTAAATTCCACTAATTTGATGGGGGTTTTCCTATAAGGTTTACAATCTTAGAGGAAGGTCATATCTCCCACTTTAAATGACCTCTGTATGCGGTTTTGATTTATATATATTTTTTGTTGATTCTGAGATTGTTGGAGGTGTTCTTTGAGTGATCTCAATATGTCATAATTATACTTCACTAAGTCACTATCTATTGACACCGGGATATCTATGAATATTGAAAAAGTAAAGGTTAATGCATCATAACCATAAAATACAATGGATAGAGACATAGCGATGGACATGTGGTGGGTAGTGTTGTATCATAGTTTCTCAAGTAGCCTTCAACCTAATTATTCACTATTTCTACTTGTGCATCTATTTGTGGATGTTAGCTTGTGGAAAGAATGAGTTTTATCTGGGCCAAATAAAATAATTCTTACAAAAAGGATCTAAACAATCTACTATCTTTATCACTAATGATATTTTTATGTAATCCATTGGCCTAAACACTTCTCTGAATAAGAAATCTACTACCTAATGTGCTTTGAAATATGAAGGAATGAAAAAGAAGTGTGCATACATAGTTAGCCCCTCCATAAAGTGATTGAGAACATCCTTCTTTAGGCCCTTCCATGAAAACCTTTCCCTAATTTTCCTATAGGTCTTGTATAATCTTATGTGATTTCTAACGATGCATCATGAAAAACCCTTAAAATCTTCTCCTTCATTCAGGATTCAAGAACTAGGAAGATTCTATTTGTATAGAGAATGAGATCATATGCTACTACAAATAAATCTTGTCTCACATCCCCATCTAAGAGATCAGTAGAAAATGTATATTTAACTTTTTCTGCCATAATAGAGATCTTCCAATTAGTAGAACTAGTAGTAGAAATAGAGTAGGCTTCCTAGAAAGAGCATGAGCAAAGTTATGTTCTTTTTTTCCTTTCATGTACAATGTGGTTTAGGAAAGGGCCATGCTATGGGGTCTCAGGACAACTTTGAAATAGAATTGGAAGCATCTCAGAGTGGAGAGAGATTATGAGATCATTATTAATTATATGAAGAAGCAAAGTTACATCTCATGTATGTTGTATACTCTTCTTTTAGAGGCTAAGGAACTAGTGAAAAGATTTTAAGATATCTCTTTTGATCATATTAGAAGAGAAGAAAGGGGAACTCAATAGTAGATTTGGTAGCCAATCAAGGAGTAAATTAGAGGATAACCCATGGTAAGACCCATAAGACCTAGAAGGAAAAGTTTCCAAATAAGACCCTTGGACTTGTTAAGGAGTAAAAAGTGTCCACATGTCTTTTTACCTCCTTGTTTGGCTCCTAGGTCCCTTAATTGCATTATATCTTCAAAACATTTCTCCCAATGCAGAATTGCCCGACACCAAGATGGAATTTGAATGTGGGCCACTTGATTTAGCTTATCCTAGACATAAACAGGACTAAAGGACCTGGGTGGTAATGCCCAAGTCCCTCCCTTTAGGTTGGATCAAATTCAAATTTACTGGTGTGAGCCTTGGGCATAATTTAATAAAAACCACCTGAAATAACATAAACTAAAATATTAAAATTAAATATATATATATATATATATATATATATATATATATATATATATATATATATATATATATATTCTATACATTTAGTTCTCCTCAATTTTTTTCCATCTTCTTATGTTAAATTGAAGACCAAATTCCTTGTATTAAACTCAATAAACTAACATTGGGGGTGATTTTGTTGAAAAATTATTGCTCAAACCAAGAGCTGATGTTAAAGAGTTACACCTAGTATGTAATATAAGGAACCCTAAAGTCAATAATATCATACAAATGAACACTCATTTTCATTTTTTATTTATGCCTGCAAAAATATCATACATGACATCCCTCCATTGATGCATTAAATACTGCTCCTTCAATGCGCTGCTCTTTATTTTCTTGACTTTTGTATTCATTTTTTTATCCCTTTTTTTTGCACTCTTATTATTTTTTATTGCTTCTTTTAGAGTAAAGATCTTCTTGATATTTTTGTCCAAGAAAGATAAGGGGCTGAGCACCACCAAGGGTTTTCAATGTTTAGTTAGACTTCCCTTTTGCTCAAAAGGAATGGGGAAGGTCTACATGCAAGCTTCTATTAGGTATTTTAGGTTTGAGTACTTACTTTTTTAAAACTCAACATTTTGGTTCACTAAGATGGGATTAGTATAAAGCTAAGAGCTTGGCTTCAATTTAAACTTATTGGTAAATTTCAAGAGGAATGATTGGCGATAAAGATGATCATAAAGAATCTTAAAGGGTCAACCTATATCTAAGCAACCTTAGACTCCATAGATAAAAATCAAAAAGACCATGTCACTCACTAATGCATGGTGGAACAAAATGAAGAATGCAAATTTTGTTTTTTCTTTATTTAAATTTTGTACTTTTTTTTATAGATTTTTTGGATTTTGACATTTTATGATTTTATGGAGTTTCTAGATACTTAAGTCTTCACCTTCCATTGTGCATAAGAGGTAAGCATCATTTTTTACATCTTCCTTAACTGCGTGTGGACTTATATAATTTGGTCTAAACTTCACTTGGAAATATTTGCAAGGACACACAAAGACTTGGTATAAAAATGTCTTTGAACTCAATGAGAAGTTTTGTGCACTCATATATTTCATTGTTTGATAATTTGCCCCTAGCCTTGTCATTTTTTGTTCTTGTAAAGTTTCATCAGTTTTGAAATTTTGTGGGGCAATTTGAATTGATGATGACATTTAATCATCTTCTATTCACATTTTCCATATGTGGGGTTGGTCATATTGCCACACGATTCTCTTTACCTGCATGTGGACTTTACTATTCCATGGATTTCATATTTCACCAACCATATGTATGCCTTGGCTATGGCGACCACCAAGGGTTGCACATCGGCACCCCACCTAGTAGGCACCAAGTTGAAGTAAACAAAGTGAGGCAAAGTTGTGGAAGTTTGGATGCTTAATAATCGTATACCAATGCATCAAGAGATTTGTCCATGTCACCAATATTATATTTTTTATCTTTATTTCCATTTCTTAACACAAACTAACTTCGTGTTGTCATAAATATATACCTTTCAAACAAGAGCAAGCATGCCTTTATGATATAATTCCAATAATTTTTTATTCTAATGTGTAGGAACAAAAAAAAAACAAGAAAAAAACTCATTGGAGGCTCATTTGGCAGAAGCAAAGGAAATTGGGGATCACATTCCAAATAAAATTTAAGTTGTTACAAAACATGTTTTCAATTGATTATAAACAAATATGTAAAACAAGCATTTCATATGCATTTCAAAACTATATTTCAAAATTTTAAATTAAATAGCACTTTGGGACATTTGTTTCTTACAATTATTAAAATAATATAACAAATAAAAGTAATACTATAAAAATAATATTCTATACACCAAAAAAAATAAAAAATTAATGCACGTATTTTAAATATTACTTTATAAAATAAAAATAATGTATCTTCTATGCACAAATTGAATTATACTATGTAACATTGTAATTGCATATAATATTCTATTGGCCTAACCCTTGCACCTTCAATTGGTTGAGTCAAACAATTTTCTTATGACAATTATCCATTCAAAGGTGCCCTTAAAATACCATGACATATCTTAGTATAAGTAAAATTATATATAAACCAAATATAAAATTTGACAGTTTGTCCCAAATCTCTCCTTTCATGTGATACATCTTTTTAAAATGTTGATTGTAATTTACAGAAAAAATGCCTTAATAGAACCATATGACCATCAAATTTAAGCCTTGGGCCTAACAATTGCACCTCCTTTGGTTGCAAGTGCTAGTAATACTATTATTGATATATGGTTAGGACTAAGAAGTAGGATTTCATGTACTTTGTCATTTCTTTTTTAAGGGATTACTCCAACTGTGGTGAGTTTCTATTTTAATATTGGAAAAAATCTAATTTGAGAGTGCTTCTGGATTCAACTATGTATGTTTTTGTTTCAACGTTTTGAATCATACTCAATGATCCGTCATCAGGAAGAGGAGAGTTGAAGATTAGATGGTAGAATTGAGCTTTATAAAGCAGTTAGACTAAGAAATGAATGAAAAATGAAGGGCATGAGGTGAGGAGAGAAAAATAAAAATAAAACAAAAAACAAGAGAGGAGAAAGATACGAGAAAATTAGTGATAAAAACAGGGCATTGGAGCAACCATACAAACACACAAACCAACAAAAGCTAAAATTTTAAAATTACTAATACTAATACAAGTACAAATATATAAATACATACAGAAGCACATGTAAATGCATATAAGAAAATATTTAATTTAAACCTATAAATACATATATCCCCACACCCCAAGTATAATATACTATATTAAAAAGACAAATAAATGGAAAAAATACAAACAACTAAATAAAACAAACCTTTAGTAGGCATGAGTTTTCCACAATCCATGAATTAAGTATAGAGAGTGCTTCTGGATTAAACTGTGTATGCTTTTGCAAAACAAACCTTTGTAAAACAATTAAAGTCAAGACCTAAATATAAATAAAATAATAAGGGATGAGGAAAAAAGGCGCAAACACATTTATATACATGAACAACCAAATGTATAAAATTTGCAAACAAGAAAACAAAAAGATAAGACCCCTATCTACTGCATTAGGCAAAACCAAACCTATAAAAAGGAGAACGCCACGACTAAGAATGAAAATTTTAATCCAGCATAAACAAAAAATGCCCACACACATATTAACCTAGACATAACAACAAAAATAAATCAGATGATATATAATACAAATGGAAAAATAAACAAATACACAACAAAAATGTATGTAAATATATGATACAATATTAATTATATTATATGTATAAATATATTGTTTAGAAAACCAAAACAAATAGAAATATACAAGTGTAGGTATATATATATAAATTTATGTATGAAGTGTATACAAATACCTATACCTATATATAAATGTAAGTAACGGTGTGTATATATATATGTGTGGAGGTTAGGGTTAGGTTTTGTGCGTGATGAGCGAGTGAAGAAGAGGAAGGAGGTGAGGGTGGCAAAGGGAAGGTTAGGGTTAGGTTTTGATGGCAGAGGGAAAAGCTATCGTTGCAAGCTTGACGTTATACCTATTGCAGGGCCAAATATTTTTACAAGCAGCGGAGTGCGGTGGATATGTCAGTGTTTCGAAAGTGTTACGCCATCATCTGCAACAAACAGAATGGCCGCGAATGTCGTAGCAGAAATGGAGGCTGCAGATCGATGGCGTTACGCTTTTGAAACAGGACATATCCACGGCCCCACGCTGCTCCTATTCCTTCGTTGCCCTTTAATGAGAGCAATGCCTTCAACAAATGACCTTCACGCTCATGCGGTGGAATATGTCTCAATCTCAAATTGATGCGTCCAACACTTCAATCTTGTTAAATCAGGTTTTGTTTTGTCAGAAAATTTGCTTAAATTTCTATATTTCAAGACTAGCTGAAAATGTGGTCACTTGCACTAAATTTTCTGACCCTCCATGGAAGGTATGTTGGAGAGGTGGGTTCTTTGCCTTTTTTTCGTTTTTGTATATGCATCACACACCCACATTACAACAATGTTCCTATCTAGTATGTTTTACTGTGACTGAATCAGATTTTCAGTTGTTAATATTGATAGCCAACTTGGATGAACCTCTGGAGATCCCTGTGTTGTATGATTGGGTTATGTTGTTGGTCTCTATCACAGGTGATATTTGGATCATGAAAGGTGAAGGTATTCAATTTAGACTCCAATGCATGCAACATGTATTAACACAGTGCTTGTTTTGTATGTAGCCTAGGACTGCAGAAATTTTGGTGGACTTCTTAGAGCCATTTTCTGTATATGACAATGTCAGATGGGTGTTATTATCACCCACATTTTATAAATAGCCAATTACGTAATTGTAACTGTTAAAGTTTTAATCATCTAGCACATTCCTACAAAGGTTCAAATATTTATCCTGGCAAATATTGGTATCATATCAAACATTGTAGTTCTGTCTACTGTTTGCTTTGCAGCTGTGTTTGTGTTTTCTTTTGTTTGTTTTCTGAGACAATGGTTGACACAGTTAGTGGGTTTGTGTTTGAGCCCTAAGTTGGTTGGATCCCTTGCTGGAGAATTTAGCCCCAACCTTTGGACTTGGGTGTCATTATAAGCACGCGTTAGCATTTGAGCCCTAAGCCTACATATTAAAAATATTAAGTAGATGGCATACCACTCTACGTTCAATTCAGTTCATAAAGAATCTCAACCTACAACTTCAATATGGGTTCTGGCCACGGGAAAGTTTAGGGGCTCTTCATCCCTAAATAGGGATTGTTTTGGTAATCTTTGTCCCAAATCAATAGTCCAATCAGTAAACATTATGTATAAACTTCTTCTAGATTTAAAATTTTAGTAAAAGTTCTTAGCCAATTTGTTGCAAGTTTGCATGGATTCATTGGAATTTTTTAATCATTGTTATCTTATCTATGTAATATATGTTTTGATGATTTTCCAACTAATGAAAATTATGTCTAATATGGGATTTTATATAATCCTCTTTGGATTTAATCCAATTGTAAATTGTACTCAATATTTAGGAACCAGTTACCTTTACAATTGCTTACAATTGTTTCCTTTTGACATTGCTGGTGATTCATCTCACTTGAGTTGCCTTTGTTGACTAGCATAACATTTTTTTGTGTGTGTATTTTGATATAGAAATTTTTGTGGGTATGATAGGTTAGGTTGGAACAAAAGAATGTATGGTGCTAAGCATTTTATCTATTTGCAAGAACTAAAGTGTCTTATCTGAAAATATTCAACATTGTGGTTTGTGCATTTGGATGGATAATCTAGATACTATCTTAGACCTATGTAAATATAGGTCTAAAATGGTAGAAAGGAGAGAAAAAGTCTCCTCGTGAGATTTTGAAGCAATAAAATGTAAAAACTAAGTTCTATGACAACATCAAGACAATGGTTGCTTCATTTCACTTCACTTCACAGGCTCTTTCATTCCTCGTCTATCCAAATTGCCAAGGCTGACATATTTCTTTAGTTTTGGTGAAGTAAGATTTCTTTATGCTTTTGGATTGGATTTTGAAGAGTTAGTATCTATCACTACTTTATTAGATCAACTTGGTGACACGAGGTACACATGTTGACCTTTCGATCTTGTGCATGTTGTAGCATAGAAAATACCCTATAATTTACAAGTGTATCTTTTTATTGAACCTTTTCTTGTTTGTAATTTGTAAGATTTTCATTTGGTGAATAAAATGAAAGCCAATGATACCATTCATTATTTCTCATATTTTTAGACTTCAAATCATAAATTATTAGTAGAAACCCAAATTCATATCTCAGTCCATACTTGGAATATTGCTTCAATCACATCTTCACAAATTTCATAGCTCGCATCCATTTTTCCCCAAGTCTGTTCTTCTAGAAACTATGGTTTATGGTGCCAAAAGAAAAATGAAAACTTCCTGAGAGAGAGAGAGATCCCCAAAACATAAAACATATCCTCCATTTGAAATGCACACTCCTCCTCAAATTATGTCTTGAGATTTCAAAAATAAAGTTGAGCATGCATAACCACCCCCATAATTTCTTCTAGAAGATTCTCTTTTTTTTACTTTCTTACAATTTGCTATTTCTAACCAAACAATAATATTGTTGTTTGTTGTAACGGGACCTTATGTCATCTCCGTTCAACAGTTTCCATTGGGATTAAGGCACGCTCAGACCTGTCAATTCAACTGGAGTTCATGCCTCATACCTACAACCTACAGCAACCAAAAAATGGTCGAACATATAGATGTATATATAATCATACAATCAAACACACCATGAAAGGAAATCGCAGCATAGCAGGGTACTCACGCATGAGTAATGCGACACTGTTCCTCTCACAAACACACGTCAAACAAGTAACCACATCATGCATAATAATTAGTATCTGATTGACTAGATAAGAAACATCATTAGATAATCATGTGATGCACATAATAAGATTGATTAACATAATCAATTAAGTCCATAAAGTTGTCATACCATATTCATAACTTAAGTAAATATCAGTGTTTCAACAAAGATTATCAATAAAACATACTAACTGTCATATGAAACAACATGAGGATAATCAGGAATGTCACCAACATGAATGTAGTATCTACCAACATCATATAACATACAACATCAACTGTCTGACATACCCTAAATATTCCTATTATTTTACCTTCACTTTCATGCTCCTTAGCCAGACCACCTGCACATCCAAGGTGAGAATGGAGGGGCACTACACCCACCTTAAAGTGATCGCTCCTGCTTTCCGGTAGTAATCACATTTAAGGTAAGGTTGAAAACACATGAGGGAACAAGAGCTTTCGCAAAGCCCATGCCCCAAAGTGAGACATGCTTACAATTGCCGAATTATTCCCAACAATCACAATAGAAACACATCAATATCATTTGTTAAGAACCATTAATCAACAATATGCATGTATACGAATGATCACGGAGATCAAAACAAACTTCGGTTAGAGAATCTAAGCTAAAATAACAACCAAATCAATATAGAAATAAGGCAACATGTCTTTCAAACAAACTAAGGCTATACTTACGAATTCGGAACCGAGTATAGCCGTGAGGTTATACTTCAGTTATCTCATAACCGAGTGTAACTACAAGGTGAGACAAAAGCATTCCAAAGTGCATAGCAACATATTTAGAGTATTGCAAAGGTTTGTTACAACAATTTCACAACACAATACATGATCACATCATGACACAAAGTGATTCTACTAGTCAAACGTCAATAAAAAATTATCCCTCTCTTCATATATGGACTAGGTCCATTTTCTTGTTTTCTTGTTTTAGGGATGCATGATCCTTATCAGAAGTGTATATTTGTTGTCATCATCCGTTGACTAATAGAGCCACAAATACAACAGAAGAATGAAATCATGAAAAATGAGAGAGGAGACAAAAGTGACATAGGACCACAACGTGGAAGGATGCCCCCAAATCACCCTCCACAACATTATGCCCCCAACGCACCACAAACAACAATTGTAACAAGAGAAGTGTACAAGAATAGAGAAACAAATAGAAGGAATGTCACAGCGTACGCGGTCCCCTTGTATCCTTCACCTTACAAGAGTATCAAGGGTCATCCAAGGAGACCTAAACAAACATTTAACACCACACATGAGAACACAACACAACAACATATATATACCTAAGAGGAGGCCAAACTTGCGAGCATCTTGGAGAGTTGCTCCATCAAATGTGGTGGAATGGGTGAGAAATTCATACCTGCAGTCAGTCGCGTGGTGCTTGATTCACAAGATTTTGTATGTTTGAAATCTTTTGATGCCTATGGGGAGGTGAATCATTACCTTTTTTGATAGACTTTGATGACTCGTGCATTGTTCTTTTTCTTTCTTTGTTTAAGCATTCTCCTACATGGATAACTTTTTCAGAGTTATCCTTCTCCATCAAGACATCAACAATCTTTTTATTAAGTAAAGTACTGCGGTCGAGGAGATTAGAGGAGGAGGATGATTTCCTGAGATCTTTGTTAGATGCCAAGGTATCATTTGATGAATAAGTGTTTCTCTCAAAATATGCTTCTACATTTAAACAATAGGAAAAACCACGATTGTAATGATAATGGGGCCAATTGTCATAAGCTCCCATGAATTTGGCTAATGTTTCATATGTTGAAAAAGTATCTAATGGGACATTTCCTAGTGGACAGTCTATGTCTATCATCTCAAGATATATTGAATTGATTGTTGGACTTGTTGATATTGTGTTAACATTAAGAGTAGGATGATGGTAAGCTTTGGTAGGCTTCAAAGGATAGTATCCAATACTAGCTGAAGAGCTATGTGTAACAACTTCTAAGGGTACTTTGAGTCTTTGTTGTTTTATGCCACAACCAATACCTACGTAGTTACAATTTTTGTAAAGGATTTGAAATCCATGACCATAGAGAGACACAATCTCTTTATAAGAAGGCGAGGCCTCACATGTCTCATATTTTGTAGTGTAAATAAGAGTATTGTCTTTATTTGTTACTAAAGAGAATTTAGGTTCCTTAGTATTTCCAAAGATTTTTTGGATGAGATCGAGGCAACTTTTGATGTTTCAGGGTTAGCAAGTTTATATTACCCCATAAAGCCATGAGTAAAATCTAATGAACCCCAATCGTCACCAAGAAGTGCATTCGATGGTGATTTAGAGTCTTGCACAACATTATCTGTGGCAAGATGTATTTATGAATCAACTTTTAAGTTATCGAGAGGTTTCTAAATGATAGCTTATTTTTGCACCTCAGCTTGTAAACAACTTTCCAGATTCGGGTCCACTTCAATGGTTTGAAGTTTATTTGCACAAATAAACTTTATTGATCAATGAAGGGTAGACGAAACTACCCCCATGGCATGAATCCATAGTCTACCAAGAATGATATTATATGAAAGCGCACTCGGCATGACATGGATAAGGGTAGATAATGTCATAGATCTAGCCTTTACGATTAAAGTTATGGTACCCAGTGATTGTCTACCAATGTTATCAAAGCCATGAATGTTAAGTTTATCTGATTTTATTAAAGATGTGTGAATCTTGATTTTATGTAGCAAATCAATGCCACAAACATTGAGACCCGATCCATTGTCAATCATAGTTCACTTTATCAACTTTTTATTTATTATGACAAGATTACAAGAGGGTCATATTGGTTTTGAACTTCAATTGATGGTAATTCGTGTTGTTGAAACAAAATATCTATTTTTGATGCATGCATATAGTCTAACAGAGTTGCTACATCATTTGGCTTAACAACAGGTGGTACAATCACCTTTTGTAAAGCTTCTTGGAGCATTATGTGGTATGAAAGAGATGTTTGTATGAGTTCCCATAGAGAGATCTTAGCGGGAGTAGCACAAAGCTGCTTAACAAGGTCATAATCTTGACCAACATTATGAGTAAGACAAGGTGGTTGAGGAAGCATAGGTTGAGAAGTTGGTAAAGTGATCGAAATGTTTGACTGTTGTTTACTTTGTTTATTATTTCATGTATTGTATGTGTGAGCAACCACATTGTAGTTGGGTTGTTGTGACACATTTTGATACACTTTGATTTTGACTTGTTATATGCTTAGCGTAGTTATAAATGTAACGAAGAGGTCGAGAAGAATTCAGAAGATCTCTTATAGTGAGCACCGGTTTCATTTTTTCTTGAGGCACATGCGAGAACGCAGGTGGACAACTATTTTCGGTTTCACAGGGTGTTCTTGAGATCTTGGAACATAAATTGTGTTTACTAATCTTTGAAGGAACGATGGTTTCATGATGCATCGTTAGAAAAACACATAAGATTATACAAGATCTATAGGAAAATTAGGGAAAGGTTTTCATGGAAGGGCCTAAAGAAGGATGTTCTCAATCACTTTATGGAGGGGCTAACTATGTATGCACAATTCTTTTTCATTCCTTCATATTTCAAAGCACATTGGGTGGTAGATTTCTTATTCAGAGATGTTTAGGCCAATGGATTACATAAAAATATCGTTAGTGATAAACATAGTAGATTTTTTAGATCCTTTTTGTAAGAATTATTTTATTTGGCTGGGATAAAACTCACTCTTTCCACAAGCTATCATCGACAAATAGATGGACAAGTAGAAATAGTGAATAATTAGGTTGAAGGCTACTTGAGAAACTATGATACAACACTACCCACCACATGTCCATCAGTATATCTCTATCCATTGTATTTTATGGTTATGATGCATTAACCTTCACTAATTCAATATTCATAGATATCCCGATGTCAATAGATAGTGACTTAGTGAAGTATAATTATGACATATTGAGATCACTCAAAGAACACCTCCAACAAGTTCAGAATCAACAAAAAAATATATGCAAATCAAAACTGCATAGATAGGTCATTTAAAGTGGGAGATATGACCTTCCTCTAAGATTGCAAACCTTATATGCAAACCCCCATCAAAATTAGTGGAATTGAAAATCTCAAACAACGCTTCGATTTCCCTTACAAGATCTTGAGAAGAGCTGGTGAAGTTGCATCTGAGTTGAATTACTAGAATATAGTAGGATTCATAATTTTGTCCATGTGTCTCACCTCACGAGATCCCTTGGACAACATATCACACTACTGGTGGATTTTCCACCATTGGATGATGACCCTACCATCATAGAAATCACAAGAGCATCATCCAATATTCAAAAAGAAAGTAAACAATAAGGTGGTAGGGAAAATCACACAGGCCCTATTGAATCCCCATGATCACATTTGCACTTATTACATTTATCGAACTTAGCAAGGGAGAGGGATTTCAACTAAATCTTCCACATCAAACATCCTCATAATAAATAGAATCATCAACCTTGGCATAAAGAGAAAGTTTGACCTTAAGTACCTTTGCTATAATTCAAGCCTCTATGCATGCAACTTGTTGTTCGTTCAGTATGTGAAAATACTCGAGGTAGCAATTGAAGAAAGACAAGTCATGCAAATTTTGGAATTAATGATAGAAATATGAAAAAATATTTCCCCACACATTTACTAATCTAGGATGATGAAAATTCAATTAAAAGAAGGTACAAAACCAAAGAGTAAAAGATCATATGTATTAAACCCTAACATGAAGACAAGAGTCAAAGCAAAGTTGGATGATATGTTGCAACTGATATAATCAAGTACATAGAAGATGCTAAATGGATTGGCCCTATGGTTGTGCAACATAAGAAAAAAGTGAGATGAGGATTTGCATTGACTTTAGGGAACTAAATAAGGCTTGTATCCGTGATTCCATAGATTTCTTAGTCTTATGGATGTCATTAAAAGCTTTCATTTTATTTCATTTCAATTGAAGGGCTCCTTCACCTTTCCATACACATGTCCCCATGTTCTCTCCATTAGTTTCTCTATAACCATTGCTTTATTTTCTCTTATATTGTCCTTAGTAATATTTGGGCATTATACTCATGGGATCAACCCTGCAATTATAGACTTGGCCCTTTCATATTCAAATTTTGGCCAACTTCTACCTATTCAATTACACAATATTCAATTTGCTAATGTATGAATCCCAACATTTAAAAAAAAAACAAAATATGAATCACCTAAGAAGGTTCGAAATTTAAAATACACATTGGGTTATGACTTCCACGTGTGACACCATTCAAAAATTGATTTATATTCACTCCTTTGAGCCACCAAGTCTAGGGCCTAAGTGTGAGAATATTCACTATTTTTGTATCCTCATGCTTGGAGACATGTCAATAAATAAAAGTTGATTACATATAAATTCCCATTGTTTATAGCATAGACTGGAATTAGATTTCAATTTAAAATATCATTAACACTTGTAAGGAGTGGGTTCATGTGCAAGTTGAAACACACACTGTGTATTTCAACCTGCAATTTTCTTCATCAACATTCTACTATGTAAAGTATTTGTTCTTTTAATGTACAAATCCTAACATTTAAGAGAGAAAAATATGAATAACAACAATGATAAGGGTGAAAGCAAGAAGATGAGTATAGATTTCGTGGAAGTGTTCCGCATATGGAAAATTTCGGTTGGAACGAGAGCTCGAGCCTAAATGGGTGCCCATTTAGAAACGGGCACCCGTTATGAAATGGATGCTAGTAAATGGAATGGGTACGTACCCATTTGAAAACAGGTACTCATTTTTGAAAAGTATATATTATTTTTTAAAAATAGGCATGTGGCTTCATTTTAACAGCCATAGGCCGTGAAATAGTAGGAGAGGAGATACCAAGAATGGGTACCCACATCACCTGACCCCACCGCCTACCTCCAAAACCTCCTCACCTCCTCCAGATCGGCTATCAGCTGTCCCAAGTTGGTTGCCCATAATTTTCTATTGTTTTTCATTGTTTTTTGTTTTGTTTTTGTTGCTTTTTATTATTTTTCACAATCTTAAATTATAAATGTTAAACCCTAAACTAAAAACACTAAACCCTAATTCATAAACCGTAAACCCTAATTCATAAACACTAAACCCTATTTCATAAACTACCTAGGTCTTATAGAACTTCTAGGGTTTCTTTTATATAAGCTTAAAAATAAATCTTTAGCAATGATATTTCAAAATCATTTGAAATTTCTATATAGACCTCAAGAACTACTTATACACTATAGCCATGTTCTTAGTCTTCATGGATTTCAATGTTCATGATGAGTCACGTAGTCCTAAAACCATTTGTAAAACTCTTTTCATGAGGGCTTAGAACATACAAACACCTTCTATATATTAAATTTTATGGACACTTGTATAAGAATATAAAATTTAGACAATTGTCATAGGTTAGTCCTATGGGTTAAAGAGTCAGGGAGCTATGAGAATGCCCACATTCATATGACATAAGGTATAATAGAAACTTATCAAGTTTTAAGGATTGTCATACCTACCACTAAGAATGTCAAAGTTACCCTAGGAAAACAACTAACTCATATCACTTCATAACATTTTATCAAGTTTAAGGATTGTCATAACAACCACTAAGAATGTCAAATTTACCCTAGGAAAACAACTAACTCATGTCACTTGATAACCTAGAGGGTTGTTATCTAAGGTCAATTAGGATCACTTAACAAATGTCAAGACCCAAATCATCTAATAGGATTCTCATTCGGATGGGGAACAAAGAAGATAGTCATAACATGATAAGGTAGTTACCAAGGTCCTAACAAAGTTCATTGCACCATAATCTAAATCTTAACACTGCCTCAACATTTATATGACCTAGAAGGACTGTCACATCTAGCAAATCTAATCTCTTGTCCTTGCTATGAACTATTATGCATGATCATCCAAAGTGGTTGTCACTAGAAGAACAGGACCATAGGACTACCACAATAAGGATATAGTTGTGTTGCTCACAACAAGAGAGGACAATCATCCAAAACTAAGAAGAGAAGAAAATTAACAATTAAGAGACTATCATTAACGGTTGTCATGAGCATGTTAATGGACAATTAGTTTTCATATTAGTCATAACACTATCCTATTATTTACACAAAAGAAGATATAGCAATGAGAGGATAGTCATTGGAACACCTATCTCAGTCCTAGAGTCAAGCACAGTCCCATCACACCACTAGATCTACCCCTTCCAAGGGACAAGCATTTCAACCATACAATCGAAAGAAAATGATATGTATCCTACAAACACAATCATTTGGTCATGTTGTAATCCTCTCTCCAAACTATGCAGGATCAGAATGGTGTTTGGATGAGCTCCACTTGGTGTCTGGTAGGTGAAATCAGCAGGTGAGACTACTCCTTAGACAGTGCAAGACGACTGAACGGATCTCACCCATTCATTTTATTCCTTGTTTTTCTCACTCTTTCACCATTTCTTCACATGCGTTGTTCTCCTTCCAGCTATTTTTTTGGTGGGTACTCTCTTGAGGTGCCAAAATGGCTAGAAATGTTGTCTCGTGCCATAAAAAAATCACGCTAGAAAATTTTCTAAACTAGTCGGTTGTTCTCACGCCGGGGAAAATACCGTGTCGGAAAAATAAATATAGGGAATGTAATTTTTTGGTATGTGTTTTGGAACACAAAAGAGAGTGATATATTTTGCAAAGCCCCATTAAGAATGTTTTGGGAATTTTGTACTGCAGTATTGTATTGGTACATTCTCCTTATTAAAAACTCCCTTAATATTATCACCTAAAAATTTGAATTTGGATTAGTTACTTTCCACATATATTAAATGTTATCAATAACTATGTAATAGAACTAATAGCATTTAAAATCATTTTAGACGTGCAAATGATGATTAATTATCACCTTTGCAATTAGAAGTGTTTATGTTGACACTAGAGTTTGCAACACTCATAGCCTTATAGAAACTAAAAAGGTTTCACAAAACAAAGAGAACTAGAGACAACTAAAATCATTATCATAAATAAAACATAAATTAAAATAAAATAAAAACATTAATATATCATCACCATGAATGGTCATGTCCTTTGTGAGAACTCCAATTCCTTTTGAGAGATGAGTATCACAATTCATTGAAGTCTTGATTGTATTTCCATGAATTTGGGTTTCTACTAATAATTTATGATTCAAAGTCTAAAAATATGAGAAATAATGAATTGTATCATTGGCTTTCATTTTATTCACCAAATGAAAATCTTACAAATTACAAACAAGAAAAGGTTCAATAAAAGATACACTTGCAAATTATAGGGTATTTTCTATGCTACAGCACGCACAAAACCAAAAGGTCAACATGTATACCTCGTGTCACCAAGTTGATCTTTCATACCTTCATCTTTCATGATCCAAATATTACCTGTGATAGAGAGACCAACAACATAACCAAATCATACAACACAGGGACCTCCAGAGGTTCATCCAAGTTGGCTATCAATATTAACTACTGAAAATCTGATTCAGTCACAGTAAAATATACTTGATAGGAACATTGTTGTAATGTGGGTGTGCGATGCATATACAAAAACGAGGAAAGGCAAAGAACCCACGTCTCCAACCTCCCTTCCATGGAGGGTCAGAAAATTTAGTGCAAGTGACCACATTTTTAGCTAGTCTTAAAATATAGAAATTTAAGCAAATTTTCTGACAAAACAAAACCTGATTTAACAAGATTGAAATGTCGGACGCATGAGTTTGAGATTGAGACATATTCCACCGCATGAGCGTGAAGGTCATTTGTTAAAGGCATTGCTCTCATTAAAGGGCAACGAAGGAATAGGAGCAGCGTGGGGCCGTGGATATGTCGTGTTTCAAAACCGTAACGCCATCGATCTGCAGCCTCCATTTCTGCTACGACATTCGCGGCCATTCTGTTTGTTGCAGATGATGGCGAAACACTTTCAAAACACTGACATATCCACCGCACTCCGCTGCTTGTAAAAATGTTTGGCCCTGCAATATGTATAACATCAAGTTTGCAACGATAGCTTTTCCCTCTGCCATCAAAACCTAACCCTAATGCTACCGTCCCCTCCCTCTTCTCCACTCGCTCATCACGCACAAAACCTAACCCTAACCTCCACATATATATATATACACGTGGACACACTTAATACATTTGTATTTTTTTATTTGTTTTGGTTTTCTATGCGATATATGTATACATATAATATAATTAATATTGTATCATACATCTACATACATTTTTGTTGTGTATTTGTTTATTTTTCTGTTTGTTGTTTTCTTTTCTTTTTGTAGGGTGCACTTCTCTCACACAGATATGTATATCTATATGTATTTATGTATTGGTTCTTTATAGACTTAATACTTATATTAATAAATACTAGTATAGGTGTGTATTTTTAGTTTCTGCCAAAGAAACTATAGGCGAGGCGAGGCCTGTTCCTAACTAGGTATTAATAATTCTTGAGAACTAAATATATTTTTCTATTTAAAAAATATTTACCTATTGCTATTGTATAGATGCAAATATTTTAACAAAACATATTTGAAAAATTATTTTTATTCAATCTAATTGGCAGAAAACTTTCACCCGATAAGGGCAATTATTGCGGATCATCAACATTTAAATTATAAAGTTTTGTATGAATACTGGAAATAATTTCATGCATTGCTTTCATTTTCTCAAAAATTGTGCAAATATAACATATGCGTTAAACTCCTTAGGCAACCATTCTTCATATTTTTTATGTTTTTGATACCCAAACATTGCGGAATCTAAGGCCATGACTATTTTCAAATGAATTTGTTTTGTTTATAGGCCTCTATTCCACTCGAAGTTGTGCAAATATTGTTGGCAAAAAAGTCAGCGTCCCCCTTCGGGATTCGTGACATGGCTTAACCGCCTCCCATTGGTCTTTATCTGGGATGGTAGCGGTTTCCTAAGAGGTGCGCCTTTTGGGAGAAACGGCCAGCTCAACTCCCTACAAGTGGTCTCAGAGCCGGGTCACAGAGCCGGGTCACGGGTTTGAATCCCCTCGGGTAACGCTGAGGGGGGGATTGTTGGCAGAATAGTCAGCATCCCCCTTCGAGATTCGTGACATGGCTTAACCGCCTCCCATTGGTCTTTATCTGGGATGGTAGCAGTTTCCTGAGAGGTGCGCTTTTTGGGAGAAACGGCCAGCTCAACTCGCTACAAGTCAGAAATGATGCAAGCTAGAAGGGGCTCTAACTTGTTTTTAATGCAATAAAGTTAGGGTCTTTATCTGGGATGGTAGCGGTTTCCTGAGAGGTGCGCCTTTTGGGAGAAACAGCCAGCTCAACTCCCTACAAACGTGAATATAACATTCTTCAGAAATGATGCAAGCTAGAAGGGGCTCTAACTTGTTTTTAATGCAATAAAGTTAGGTCTGAAACGAAAAAACCCATGGAGCTTGACCAAATAAGAGGAACAAGCTAGAAGGGGCTCTAACTTGTTTTTAATGCAATAAAGTTAGGGTCTATATCTGGGATGGTAGCGGTTTCCTGAGAGGTGCGCCTTTTGGGAGAAACGGCCAGCTCAACTCCCTACAAACGTGAATATAACATTCTTCAGAAATGATGCAAGCTAGAAGGGGCTCTAACTTGTTTTTAATGCAATAAAGTTAGGTCTGAAACGAAAAAACCCATGGAGCTTGACCAAATAAGAGGAAAAAAGTATGCTCATATCTGTCATTACGTTATCTGCCATCTTTTCAGATAATGCATTTAGGGCATATGTTTATCGGGCTTCATGCCTATAATACTTATTTTTTCTTCTATTTTACTTAATGGAATTCTAATTCTAGCTATTCTTCCATGCATAGAAGGATTTTCCTTTCATGTTTCCTTTAGATTCTAATGGGATGAGAATATTATTTTTTGGCCTCTGCCTATGTTTCTACAAAACTTTGTATGCATCATATTGTTTTCTGGAAACACATTTCTTATTGGTGTTTATTCCATTTCTAAAGTTTTTTCTGGATGTTTTCTCTAGCTCTGAGATGAGCTAAAAGGAACTATTACCATTAACAAAACTGATAATATACACATCATTTTGTTTTATGGATATCTTTATATTTTTTTAATTTTCTCCGACACTCAATAGTAATTCAAGTTGGCTTTTTGCTATTCTTGTTGAATGCAAAAATCTAGTAAGCCAAGATAGCAACTCTATTTGCAGAAATGGTCTATATTTTGAAGCTATTTTATCATTATACTATTTCTTTGAGAGGCATTTTTAAAAAGATCGTGAAATTTCTATTAGTTAAATCTAAGCCAACTATTTTTTGACGTTTATTTAAAAATTTACCCTAACGTAACTATTGTTAATATGTCCATAAAATGTACAACCTTTTAAAATTTATTTAAAATCAGGTTTTTCTTTTACCCTAACCTATAATGCACAATCTAAATAGCTAATATTTTCACATTTACTTTAAACTTAAGTTTTACCCTAACCTGTAATGCACAAATTGAATAGCTAATTTATTCAAATTTCTTTTCGAGTTACAGCTTTAAACCTAGTAACATAAATATGGTTGAACTATGAATAAAATGCAAAATCGAAACCACTATCTATTTCACATTTACTTTAAAATTTTACCCTAAGGCCCATATTTCTAAATTGCCAATAAAATGAACAAATTGTAGAGATGATATTTTAACATTTACCTTTAAATTTTTGTTCTAAATTTTTATCTTCCAAGTAAATATTATTAAATTATCCATAAAATGCAAAATCTAAACCACTATGTATTTCTCATTTACTTTAAAATTTTACCTTACTATAAATATTCCCAGATTTTCATCAATAAAATTTTACCCAAATATAAATATTTCAAAAATTTCAATAAAATACACAAACTAGATAGATAATCTTTTCACATTTACTTTTAATTATAATTTTAATCCCAAAAAATAAATTTAATTAAATTATTAACAAAATGCAAAACCTAAACCACTGTTTTTTTAATTATCTATAAAATGTACAACCTGAACATCTGATCTTTAAGCTTTACTTTAAAATTACAGTTTTAACCCTAACATAAAAACACGTTAAACTTTTTTCATATTTTCTTTTTCATCTTACCCTAACACAAATATTGTTAAATTAACCATGAAATGCACAATCTAAACATATTTATTTAAAAATTTCCAAAACTACAATTTGAGTCATTTTGTGAAAATTATGGTATTAAGGTGCAAAGAACAGTTCCTTATACTCTTCAACAAAATGGGGGCGATGAACAAATGAATAGAACTATTTTAGAAATGGGGTTTGGTTGTTTCTTGTGCTGCATATATTGTGAATAGAATTCCCACTAAAGCCCTCCCAAATATCACCCCCGAAGAAGCTTGGAGTGGTAGAAAGCCCCACATTAGGTATTTTAAAGTATTTGGATGCATTGCTTGGGCACACGTACCTGATGAAAAGAGGAAAAAGTTAGAACTAAAGAGTCATAAGTGTTTGTTTGTGGGTTATAGTGAAGAATCAAAGGCTTATAGGTTATATGATTTGACAACAAGAAATGTCTTTGTTCGTAGAGATGTAAAGTTTGATGAGCTTTCGCAACTTATTCCCACTTCCTCTCACTCTACAATAGCAAATGTTTCTAATTTTTCAGATATTTTAGAAAGAAATGAAGCCAATATTGATGAGGATGAAGTGAGCACTACTGATGATGATAATACTATTGAAAATGAAACTACTAATGCTTGTAATCAGCCATTTTTTGCAGGTAGTGATGATGAAGAAGGTGACATTTCAGCTAGACAAAAGACAAGGAGTGTTGAAGAAATATATAGACAAGGCTCAAAGATCCAAGGAGGGAATGGTAGTGCTCTCATGGCCAAAGTATTACAAGTAAATGACCCAATCTCATATGAGCAAGCTAGATGAAAGAAAGAATGGGAGAAATCCATAAAAGAGGAATATGATGCATTGATAGAGAATAACACTTGGGAACTTGTACCCCGTCCCCAAGGTAAGAATGTTATTGGTTGCAAATGGGTTTACAAAACAAAATTTAAATCAGATGGTGCTATAGAAAAATTCAAGGCTAGATTGGTTGCTAAGGGGATCAATCAAAAAGAGGGTGTTGATTATGAAGAAACATTTTCTCCTGTCATTAAAGTGAATATAGTTAGAATTATTCTTTCTTTGGCTACAATTCTTGGGTGACATATTCATCAAATGGATGTCAAAAAAACTTTCTTAAATGGAGATTTATATGAAGAAATATATATGGATCAACCACCAGGTTTTGTAGATCAGCAACATCCTAATCTTGTTTCCAGATTATAGAAGTCACTTAATAGTCTTAAACAAGCGCCACGAGCATGGAACGAGAAGATTGACAGGTATTTTCAGCTTCATGTATTTAAGAGATGTAAGTTAGATCCAAATCTTTATGTGAAAAAAGTTCAAGATGATATTCTTCTTGTTGCAATTTATGTAGATGATTTACTCATTGCTGGACCGAATATTGCATTAATCAATGATTTAAAAACAGATCTTAAGAGGACATTTCATATGAGTGATTTGGGTGAACTAAACTATTTTCTTGGATTACAAGTTTGTAGATTACATGATGGATTGTTCATCTCACAATCAAAATATGCTTTGGAACTTTACGAAAAGTTTAACATGCTTGAATGCAAGCCAGCATCTACCTCATTTCAATTCGGAGTCAAGCTTACTAAAGAATGTACTTCCAAGACTGTAGATGCCGCTTTATATAGACAGCTTGTTGGTAGCTTGGTTTATGTAACTCATACTAGACCAGATATTTATTTTGCAGTCAATCTAGTATCTAGATTTATGCAGGCACCTAAACAAAGTCATTGGTTGGCTACTAAGAGAATTTTACGATACATCCATGGAACCATACACTTTGGAATCTACTATGGCTATAAGTTTTCAATTTCTTTGGTTGGATTTACCAACTCAGATTGGGGTGGTGATATAGATGATCAAAAATCTACTGGTGGTTATGTTTTCAATCTTGGATCAGGCCCTATTACATGGAGCAGCAAAAAAATAAACAACTACATCATTACCTTCATGTGTAGCAGAATATAAAGAAGCAAAAGAAGTAGGCAAGGAAGTAGTTTGGATTTAGAATCTTCTATTTGAGATTGGTTTTCTATAAAGTTCAGCCGGCACTGTGTATTGTGACAATCAAAGTACCATACAAGTTGCCAACAATCCAGTTTTTCATGCTAAAACAAAGCATATTGAGATTGATGTTCACTACATTCAGGATCTTGTTTAAGCATCTATTGTCAATCTTCAATTTTGTCCAAGTGAAGAACAAGTAGCTGATATATTCACTAAGAGTATGATTGAAGCCAAATTCTTAAAATTAAGAGGAATGTTTGGTATGTTAGAGGTGAACATTAAGGGGGGATAGTAGTATAATGTTCCCCTCCTTTGTATTTGCCCTCTCCTTTGTATTCTCTTTGTATTATTCTAGCCAATCTTAAGGGGGGATGTTAGGGATAGTTAAAATTGTCTAGAAAAGGACAAAATATTTCTAGAAGTCTTCCAAAAAATATTCCAGGTTATCTAGAAAGGAAGAAGCTTCCATCTTTTTTAGAAAAGAACTTTCCAAGGAGAAGCTTCCAACTGTTCTAGAAAGGAACATTGTAGGATTTTAGAGTTATCTAGAAAGCCAGAAGCTTCCAGGCTCCAAAGCTTCTGTAGCTATATATATGTGATTAGAGACAGTTGCTGGATATAGCATTTTAGATGTAATGCAAGCTAGATAAATATATTTCTAAGTTATCTAACTCTGTTTTGCCCTGTTTTCTCTTAGTCTATTATTGTTGTTCTATTTTTTATTGTCTTGGGGCTGTTTTTTACATGGAAATCCAGAATTTATTTATTGCTAGAAGAGAATGGTATCAAGGAATATGTGACCACTATTGTACCTGTACCTACAGATGCAACACAGCGCTTAGCATATAAGAAGGAAGATGCCAAGGCGAGGAGGATGATTCTTAATGGTGTTAAGGATCATATTCTTTCACATATTGTAGAGTTATATACAGAGAAGACAATGTGGGACGCCATTCTAAATCTGTACCAGAATGCTACCATTAACCGGAAGCTGATTCTCAGAGAAAAGTTAAGGAATACCCCGATGAACAAGGGAGAAGATGTTACAAGTTACCTCGCCAGGCTTAGACTTGTTAAGGATGAGTTGACAGCTATTGGAGATAAACCAAATGATGACAAGCTAGTACGAATAGCCCTGAATGGGTTTACTAAGCAGTGGGATGTCTTTGTTCAAGTTATTAATGGATGAGACACCTTACCGAGTTGGGATCGACTATGGAGTGACTTCACTTAGGAGAAGCTTAGACTAAGTCTTGTCAGTGGAACTAGCAGCAATAGTTAGAAAAGTGATTTGGAATAGGAAAACGTTACCCTAGCAGGAAAAGCGAAAGCGAAGAAGGGGTCTGGCAAAGGATCAAATCCAAAAAGTGAGAAGAAGAAGGACTTATCTAAGATCAAATGCTATGGCTGTCACGAGTTTGGCCACTATGTTAGTGATTGCCCACAAAGGAAGAAAAATGAAAAGAAAGGGAAGAAGCAGACGGCAACTTCAGCAAATGTAGATGAGCTTTCTAGTAGAATGGAGGATGAGTTTGCGCTCATAGCTTGCCTAACTAGCTCAACCTCACAGGGTGTTTGGTATATAGACAGTGGGGCATCATTTCATATGACAGGAGTTAGGGAGTACTTCTCTAGCTACAAGGAGGAGAAAATCAAATTCCAAATTCAGATGGGGAACTAGTCCAAGTGCAATCCAGTTGGGAGAAGGACTGTTCTATTTCAGAGGGAGAATGGCAAGCCTATTTCCATTCATGATGTGTTAAATGTGCCAGGCTTAGGCATGAATCTAATTTCCATATCTATCCTTCAGGATAAAGGCTACAATGTACTCTTTAGAGGGGCGCATGTGTTAATAAAGCATAAGGATTGGAAATCACCCATAGCTATTGGAGTTAGGAGCGGCCGACTTTATAGGTTGCAATTTGATACTCCTAATGCACTAGTGAGTAGCAGTAATCCTAGAGATCAAGAAGAGCTATGGCATAGGAGTATGGGCCATATACATCATAGAGCATTTAAATTGCTTCATGAGATAGTGATAGGTGTTCCAGAGGTGAGCACAGAGCATGATGATGTATGTCAGGGATGTGTGTTGGGGAAGTTTGTGAAAGCAGCTTTTCCAAGGAGTGACACCAGATCCAAGGGGGTTCTTGATCTAGTAAATTCAGATATATGTGGACCAATGTCAATGAAGTCTCTCAGAGGATACAAGTACTCTGTTACTTTTAATGATGATTTCTCCAGGAAGACCTAAATATACTTCTTGAAGACCAAGGATGAGGTCTTCAGTCACTTCCAGGAGTTCAAAGCTCTTGTGGAAAATTTGATAGGTAGGAAGGCAAAGGTTCTTCGGTCAGACAATGGAGGTGAGTACAAAGGGAAAGAGTTCCAGGAGTTCTGTACTAGGGAAGGAATCAAGAGAGAGTGGATTGTTCCTTACAACCCACAGTAGAATGGGTTTACTGAGAGGGAGAATTATTCTCTATCAGAGGTAGCAAGGGCTATGTTGTATGACCAAGATATGCCACGTTACTTATGGGCAGAGGCATGCAGTACAGCAGTATACATATAGAACAGGGTTCCACATAAGGTATTAGGCAAGATGACACCAGAGGAAGCATTCTCAAGGAAGAAGCCAGATGTCAGTCACTTCAGGATATTTGGGAGTTTGGCATTTTGTCACATTCTAGGGCCTACACATTCCAAGTTAGATCAGATTGCAGAGAGAGGGTACTTTGTGGGGTACAGTGAGACCTCAAATGCATATCAATTATTTATTCCAGGGACCAGGAGGATTATAGTTAGGCGTGATGTCAAATTCATGGAGGACAAGGCATATAGGAGGTCCAGAGATTTGCCAGCAGATGATCAGAATGAGCAGCCAAAAGAAGCTCAAAGGATTGTTCAACCAAAACAGGGGCAGCGAAGCATTAGTACATTTACTAGTACAAGCACAGGCTTAGGTGTTGAGAGTTCGCAGAGTATGGAGCAACAGATACAACAAATCTAAGAGATGCATCAAGAAGATATGGAGTTTGATATTTCATCCTCTATAGTTGACGGGAGGAACCATGAGGTTTAATAGACACATAAGGATACTCAAGAGTTTGTGGGAGCTCCTAGGATGAGTAGTAGACAGCAGAAACAACCAGCCAGGTATAATGACTGTGGCATTGGTTATTAAGTTGGTAGATAACGAGCCTTCTAACTATCAGGAGACTATACAGTAACAGGTGTGGCAAGATGTGATGGTTGAGGAATATACCTCAATAGTGCAGAATGATGTGTTTGTGTTTTCTTTTGTTTGTTTTCTGAGACAATGGTTGACACAGTTAGTGGGTTTGTGTTTGAGCCCTAAGTTGGTTGGATCCCTTGTTGGAGAATTTAGCCCCAACCTTTGGACTTGGGTGTCATTATAAGCACGCGTTAGCATTTGAGCCCTAAGCCTACATATTCAAAATATTAAGTAGATGGCATACCACTCTACGTTCAATTCAGTTCATAAAGAATCTCAACCTACAACTTCAATATGGGTTCTGGCCTCGGGAAAGTTTAGGGGCTCTTCATCCCTAAATAGGGATTGTTTTGGTAATCTTTGTCCCAAATCAATAGTCCAATCAGTAAACATTATGTATAAACTTCCTCTAGATTTAAAATTTTAGTAAAAGTTCTTAGCCAATTTGTTGCAAGTTTGCATGGATTCATTGGAATTTTTTAATCATTGTTATCTTATCTATGTAATATATGTTTTGATGATTTTCCAACTAATGAAAATTATGTCTAATATGGGATTTTATATAATCCTCTTTGGATTTAATCCAATTGTAAATTGTACTCAATATTTAGGAACCAGTTACCTTTACAATTGCTTACAATTGTTTCTTTTTGACATTGCTGGTGATTCATCTCACTTGAGTTGCCTTTGTTGACTAGCATAACATTTTTTTGTGTGTGTATTTTGATATAGAAATTTTTGTGGGTATGATAGGTTAGGTTGGAACAAAAGAATGTATGGTGCTAAGCATTTCATCTATTTGCAAGAACTAAAGTGTCTTATCTGAAAATATTCAACATTGTGGTTTGTGCATTTGGATGGACAATCTAGATACTATCTTAGACCTATGTAAATATAGGTCTAAAATGGTAGAAAGGAGAGAAAAAGTCTCCTCGTGAGATTTTGAAGCAATAAAATGTAAAAACTAAGTTCTATGACAACATCAAGACAATGGTTGCTTCATTTCACTTCACTTCACAGGCTCTTTCATTCCTCGTCTATCCAAATTGCCAAGGCTGACATATTTCTTTAGTTTTCGTGAAGTAAGATTTCTTTATGCTTTTGGATTGGATTTTGAAGAGTTAGTATCTATCACTACTTTATTAGATCAACTTGGTGACACGAGGTACACATGTTGACCTTTTGATCTTGTGCATGTTGTAGCATAGAAAATACCCTATAATTTACAAGTGTATCTTTTTATTGAACCTTTTCTTGTTTGTAATTTGTAAGATTTTCATTTGGTGAATAAAATGAAAGCCAATGATACCATTCATTATTTCTCATATTTTTAGACTTCAAATCATAAATTATTAGTAGAAACCCAAATTCATGGAAATGCAATCAAGACTTCAATGAAACCATAGCCAACCCCCACTCAATCACACCCTCCCAGGCCTCTAGAAACCATTTCCCCAAATGAATCAAACACTTGACACCATTAAAACACAATGGTCACACATCACATTCACTTTCCAATGCACATCATAAACCAAGATCTCACAAATGCAACATATGGTCTGATGCACTAATAATGGGTCTTAAAGAATGCAACATTAATTCCAATCATGGTCAATCATCCAACAAACATAAAGTGAATCTATCTCAACAATGCAGAACAATATTATTCTAACTACTAGTAGCAATTACTAATATGATCAAATGATATAAGTGTCCATGAGTATCAATATTTTAACTAATAATTCTCAAGACTTATTTTAATTTTATTTAATTAAAATAATTGCGAACAACATGCAAATGAATACAAATTAAACACAACAATTATTTACACTATTTACACTTATGTAGATTTCATTTATAATCTAAACAATTTTATAAATACTATTAAATATAACTATATAAGCAAGGCTAAAAGCCTATAATATTAGAATGCTATAAATATCTTACACTAGTTAGAATCACAAGATACAAAACCCGAAGCTACAATGAAAGAACCTTGTTCTAAGTTTAGCTTGAGAGGAAAGAAATATAGAAAAACAAAACATTCCTATAGATCTAATATCTTCATCAAATCTACCACACTTTTAACCACATGAATATGATAGGATCAGCACAAAATGAATTTGTTGAGAAGGCTTTAGAAGCTACCAACAATGCAAAATGTGAAAGCATAGACAGGGCACATAGACTGATTGGTAGAATGCCTCAAAGAGAGTCATGTGATGGAAAGCAATGATCATAGGATATGCACAAAATGAATTTGTTGAAAAATCTCAAAAGAACCTAGTTTGAAAATATAGAGTTATTGGTTGCGCAACTAATTGTTTTAACAGAGACGAAATGGGTGAGAGGTAGACAGTCACAAAATATTCATATCTCAAAAATGACAAACTGGGTATGACTAATTTTAGGATATGATTTAGATATTCAGGTCATGCACCATATATAAAACAATTAGAAAAACTCAGTTCTTAAAATAAAGTTATGGCTAACGCAACAGATTGCTAAAACAGAGACGAAATGGGTGAGAGGTAGACAGTCACAAAATATTCATATCTCAAAAATGAGAAACTGGGTATCACTAATTTTTTGATACAATTTAGGTATTCAAGTTGTACACCATATTTAAAACAATTAGAGAAACCCAGTTTGTAAAAATAAAGTCATGGCTAACACAGTAGACTACTAAAACAGAGACGAAATGGGTGAGAGGTAGACAGTCAAAAAATATTCATATCTCAAAAATGAAAAACTGGGTATGGCTGATCTTCGAATATGATTTAGATATCTAGGTCGTACACCATATATCAAAAAATTAAAGAAACCCAGTTTGCAAAAATAAGGTTAGCGCTAACGCAATAGACCGGGTTCAGAAAATGTAGAAGAAAATTCACAGAATATTTCACTAAATCTAATGCAACAATAAATCAGTTTCATATCTCAGTCCATACTTGGAATATTGCTTCAATCACATCTTCACAAATTTCCTAGCTCACATCCATTTTTCCCCAAGTCTGTTCTTCTGGAAACTATGGTTTATGGTTCCAAAAGAAAAATGAAAACTTCTTGAGAGAGAGAGAGAGAGAGAGAGATCCCCAAAACATAAAACATATCCTCCATTTGAAATGCACGCTCCTCCTCAAATTATGTCTTGATATTTCAAAAATAAAGTTGAGCATGCATAACCACCCCCATAATTTCTTCTAGAAGATTCTCTTTTTTTTACTTTCTTACAATTTGCTATTTTTAACCAAACAATAATATTATTGTTTGTTGTAATGGGACCTTATGTCATCTCCGTTCAACAGTTTCCATTGGGATTAAGGCACCCTCAGACCTATCAATTCAACTAGAGTTCATGCCTCATACCTGCAACCTACAGCAACCAAAAAATGGTCGAACATATAGATGTATATATACTCATACAATCAAACACACCGTGAAAGGAAATCGCAGCATAGCAGGGTACTCACGCATGAGTAATGCGACACTGTTCCTCTCACAAACACATGTCAAACAAGTAACCACATCATGCATAATAATTAGTATCTGATTGACTAGATAAGAAACATCATCAGATAATCATGTGATGCACATAATAAGATTGATCAACATAATCAATTAAGTCCATAAAGTTGTCATAACATATTCATAACTTAAGTAAATATCAGTGTTGCAACAAAGATTATCAATAAAACATACTAACTGTCATATGAAACAACATGAGGATAATCAGGAATGTCACCAACATGAATGTAGTATCTACCAACATCATATAACATACAACATCAACTGTCTGACATACCCTAAATATTCCTATTATTTTACCTTCACTTTCATGCTCCTTAGCCAGACCACCTGCACATCCAAGGTGAGAATGGAGGGGCACTACACCCACCTTAAAGTGATCGCTCCTGCTTTCCGGTAGTAATCACATTTAAGGTAAGGTTGAAAACACATGAGGGAACAAGAGCTTTCGCAAAGCCCATGCCCCAAAGTGAGACATGCTTACAATTGCCGAATTATTCCCAACAATCACAATAGAAACACATCAATATCATTTGTTAAGAACCATTAATCAACAATATGCATGTATACGAATGATCACGGAGATCAAAACAAACTTCGGTTAGAGAATCTAAGCTAAAATAACAACCAAATCAATATAGAAATAAGGCAACATGTCTTTCAAACAAACTAAGGCTATACTTACGAATTCGGAACCGAGTATAGCCGTGAGGTTATACTTCAGTTATCTCATAACCGAGTGTAACTACAAGGTGAGACAAAAGCATTCCAAAGTGCATAGCAACATATTTAGAGTATTCCAAAGGTTTGTTACAACAATTTCACAACACAATACATGATCACATCATGACACAAAGTGATTCTACTAGTCAAACGTCAATAAAAAATTATCCCTCTCTTCATATATGGACTAGGTCCATTTTCTTGTTTTCTTGTTTTAGGGATGCACGATCCTTATCAGAAGTGTATATTTGTTGTCATCATCCGTTGACTAATAGAGCCACAAATACAACAGAAGAATGAAATCATGAAAAATGAGAGAGGAGACAAAAGTGACATAGGACCACAACGTGGAAGGATGCCCCCAAATCACCCTCCACAACATTATGCCCCCAAGGCACCACAAACAACAATTGCAACAAGAGAAGTGTACAAGAATACAGAAACAAATAGAAGGAATGTCACAGCGTACGCGGTCCCCTTGTATCCTTCACCTTACAAGAGTATCAAGGGTCATCCAAGGAGACCTAAACAAACATTTAACACCACACATGAGAACACAACACAACAACATATATATACCTAAGAGGAGGCCAAACTTGCGAGCATCTTGGAGAGTTGCTCCATCAAATGTGGTGGAATGGGTGAGAAATTCATACCTGCAGTCGCGTGGTGCTTGATTCACAAGATTTTGTATGTTTGAAATCTTTTGATGCCTGTGGGGAGGTGAATCATTACCTTTTTCGATAGACTTTGATGACTCGTGCATTGTTCTTTTTCTTTCTTTGTTTAATCATTCTCCTACATGGATAACTTTTTCAGGGTTATCCTTCTCCATCAAGACGTCAACAATCTTTTTATTAAGTAAAGTACTGCGGTCGAGGAGATTAGAGGAGGATGATGATTTCGTGGGATCTTTGTTAGATGCCAAGGTATCATTTGATGAATAAGTGTTTCTCTCAAAATATGCTTCTACATTTAAACAATAGGAAAAACCAGGATTGTAATGATAACGGGGCCAATTGTCATAAGCTCCCATGAATTCGGCTAATGTTTCATATGTTGAAAAAGTATCTAATGGGACATTTCCTAGTGGACAGTCTATGTCTATCATCTCAGGATATATTGAATTGATTGTTGGACTTGTTGATATTGTGTTAACATTAAGAGTAGGATGATGGTAAGCTTTGGTAGGCTTCAAAGGATAGTATCCAATACTAGTTGAAGAGCTATGTGTAACAACTTCTAAGGGTGCTTTGATTCCTTGTTGTTTTATGCCACAACCATTACCTACGTAGTTATAATTTTTGTAAAGGATTTGAAATCCATGACCATAGAGAGACACCATCTCTTTATAAGAAGGCGAGGCCTCATATGTCTCATATTTTGTAGTGTAAATAAGAGTATTGTCTTTATTTGTTACTAAAGAGACTTTAGGTTCCTTAGTATTTCCAAAGATATTTTGGATGAGATCGAGGCAACTTTTGATGTTTCAGGGTTAGCAAGTTTATATTACCCCATAAAGCCATGAGTAAAATCTAATGAACCCCAATCGTCACCAAGAAGTGCATTCGATGGTGATTTAGAATCTTGCACAACATTATCTGTGGCAAGATGTATTTATGAATCAACTTTTAAGTTATCGAGAGGTTTCTAAATGATAGCTTATTTTTGCACCTCAGCTTGTAAAAAACTTTTCAGATTCGGGTCCACTTCAATGGTTTGAAGTTTATTTGCACAAATAAACTTTATTAATCAATGAAGGGTAGACGAAACTACCCCCATGGCATGAATCCATAGTCTACCAAGAATGATATTATATCAAAGCGCACTCGGCATGACATGGATAAGGGTAGATAATGTCATAGATCTAGCCTTTACGATTAAAGTTATGGTACCCAGTGATTGTCTACCAATGTTATCAAAGCCACGAATGTTAAGTTTATCCGATTTTATTAAAGATGTGTGAATCTTGATTTTATGTAGCAAATCAATGCCACAAACATTGAGACCCGATCCATTGTCAATCATAGTTCACTTTATCAACTTTTTATTTATTATGACATGATTACAAGAGGGTCATATTGGTTTTGAACTTCAATTGATGGTAATTCGTGTTGTTGAAACAAAATATCTATTTTTGTTGCATGCATATAGTCTAACAGAGTTGCTACATCATTTGGCTTAACAATAGGTGGTACAATCACCTTTTGTAAAGCTTCTTGGAGCATTATGTTGTATGAAAGAGATGTTTGTATGAGTTCCCATAGAGAGAACTTAGCGGGAGTAGCACAAAGCTGCTTAACAAGGTCATAATCTCGACCAACATTATGAGTAAGACAAGGTGGTTGAGGAAGCATAGGTTGAGAAGTTGGTAAAGTGATCGAAATGTTTGACTGTTGTTTACTTTGTTTATTATTTCATGTATTGTATGTGTGAGCAACCACATTGTAGTTGGGTTGTTGTGACACATTTTGATACACTTTGATTTTGACTTGTTATATGCTTAGTGTAGTTATAAATGTAACGAAGAGGTCGAGAAGAATTCAGAAGATCTCTTATAGTGAGCACCGGTTTCATTTTTTCTTGAGGCACATGCGAGAACACAGGTGGACAACTATTTTCGGTTTCATAGGGTGTTCTTGAGATCTTAGAACATAAATTGTGTTTACTAATCTTTGAAGGAACGATGGTTTTGGAGTCGCAGTGGAATGTTCCATAGAGATAAATTCATAAAGGGCTTCATCTAGCATATCAGAATCATCACTACTAAATGACTCATCATATGCATGAAAGTTTTGTAAAAAGAGATCAAACATTGTGACATATTCTACTTTATCCAAGGCTTGAAATTCACAATATCCAATTGTAAAAAGTATGAATTTTGGAATCAAGGATGTGAAATGATGCAAGATTACTATGAAAAATCAAATTTCATGAATGTTTGATGCAACTAATGCATGAGAATTTTTAAAACCCTAATGCAAAATTTTACCAAAATGCAAGCTTTTTGAAGGCCTAAATATGCACCTTTTTCAAAATTATGCAAGATTTTCAAATGAATATTGATAAATATGTAATAAATCAATGCAAGATCTTATTTGAATAGTCAATAAGATGTAAATGCTTGAAGCTACTTGTTCACAAAAATGTTTAGTATGAAAAAGGATAATGACAATAACCAAAATATGAACTAGATCAAACTCTTTTCAATATAACATTCAAGGAAAAGGTTGAGCCAAATCACTACCAAATGAAGGAGAACTTAGCTACTGACCTTGAACTCCTATATATTATGGATAAGATTTAACTTAGTCTTTTTCTCAAAACCCTAGGATAACAATGCATTAAAACCCTATTTTTACAAAGATTTGCTTATAATGGAGAATATACGACAGAAACCCAGAAACTGATTGCACGGGGATAATCAGGGGAATGATAAAATCTATTTCCAAAAAGAAGAGGTATCAGAGGACCTCGGTGATACCACCCATGTCTTGACTGAAGGAATTAGCCGAAGGTGCAAATTGGAAAGTTGCTTTGAATGTTGTCTTGATGCCAGATCCAAACCCAGAAAAGGTAGAAGGACAAAGGTGGTTCCAACCACTTCCTTGATGAGGGAATATCCTGAAACTGTCTTCAAATCCTGAAACCTTGATCTATATTTAGTCTTCCTATAGCTCTGTATTTTCTAAATCTCACTCCTGTAACCTACACATAAGAAGATAAAAGAGGGTTTGGGGGTTATGGTGTTTAGGGGCTTGCCTCGGTCAAATCCCAGAATAGCATTCAAGCTTCCCAACACCATTTGATTAATAGAGAGTGCTTACCCTCATGGGGCATAGGATGAAAACAATGATAATGTGATGATTGAAATGATGAGAAACAAACAATGATATCACCTATGTGATGCGCCCTTAGAATGATGAAGATCCTTCAACTCCTAAGGAAGGATAGATGATAGCTTCATATCTGCAACAACACACAAATATGCTCTATAATCACAATGACTGCTCTTGATGCTCTTTACTTCAAATTTTCAAGTTAGCTATCTCCATCTAGGTTAATAATGAACTCAAAAACACACTTATATATGCTTTCCCCCTTACAATTGATAATTCAAACCAAAAGAGGCAACAAGGAGAAACCTCTAGAGAGGTGTAAGGCCGACATACATTTGAATTTGATCCAACCTAAAGGGAGGGACCTGGGCAGTACCACCTTGGTCCTTCAGCCCTGTTTATGTCTAGGATAAGCAAAATCAAGTGGTCCACATTCAAATTCCATCTTGATGTCGGGCAATTCTACATCGGGAGAAACGTTTTGAATATATAATGCAATTAAGGGACCTAGGAGCCAAACAAGGAGGTAAAAAGACATGTGGGCACTTTTTACTCCCTAACAAGTCCAAGGGTCTTATTTGGAAACTTTTCATTCTAGGTCTTATGGGTCTTACCATGGGTTATCCTCTAATCTACTCCTTGATTAGCTACCAAATCTACTAATAAGTTCCCCTTTCTTTTCTTCTAATATGATCAAAAGAGATATCTTAAAAAAATTTCACTAGTTCCTTAGCCTCTAAAAGAAGAGTATCCAACATACATGAGATGTAACTTTGCTTCTTCATATAATTAATAATGATCTCATTCCTTCATATTTCAAAGCACATTGGGTGGTAGATTTCTTATTCAGAGATGTTTAGGCCAATGGATTACATAAAAATATCGTTAGTGATAAACATAGTAGATTTTTTAGATCCTTTTTGTAAGAATTATTTTATTTGGCTGGGATAAAACTCACTCTTTCCACAAGCTATCATCGACAAATAGATGGACAAGTAGAAATAGTGAATAATTAGGTTGAAGGCTACTTGAGAAACTATGATACAACACTACCCACCACATGTCCATCAGTATATCTCCATCCATTGTATTTTATGGTTATGATGCATTAACCTTCACTAATTCAATATTCATAGATATCCCGGTGTCAATAGATAGTGACTTAGTGAAGTATAATTATGACATATTGAGATCACTCAAAGAACACCTCCAACAAGTTCAGAATCAACAAAAATATATATGCAAATCAAAACTGCATAGATAGGTCATTTAAAGTGGGAGATATGACCTTCCTCTAAGATTGCAAACCTTATATGCAAACCCCCATCAAAATTAGTGGAATTGAAAATCTCAAACAACGCTTCGATTTCCCTTACAAGATCTTGAGAAGAGCTGGTGAAGTTGCATCTGAGTTGAATTACTAGAATATAGTAGGATTCATAATTTTGTCCATGTGTCTCACCTCACGAGATCCCTTGGACAACATATCACACTACTGGTGGATTTTTCACCATTGGATGATGACCCTACCGTCATAGAAATCACAGGAGCATCATCCAATATTGAAAAGAGAGTAAACAATAAGGTGGTAGGGAAAATCACACAGGCCCTATTGAATCCCCATGATCACATTTGCACTTATTACATTTATCGAACTTAGCAAGGGAGAGGGATTTCAACTAAATCTTCCACATCAAACATCTTCATAATAAATAGAATCATCAACCTTGGCATAAAGAGAAAGTTTGACCTTAAGTACCTTTGCTATCATTCAAGCCTCTGTGCATGCAACTTGTTGTTCCTTCAGTATGTGAAAATACTCGAGGTAGCAATTGAAGAAAGACAAGTCATGCAAATTTTGGAAATATTGATAGAAATATGAAGAAATATTTCCCCACACATTTACTAATCTAGGATGATGAAAATTCAATTAAAAGAAGGTACAAAACCAAAGAGTAAAAGATCATATGTGTTAAACCCTAACATGAAGACAAGAGTCAAAGCAAAGTTGGATGATATGTTGCAACTGATATAATCAAGTACATAGAAGATGCTAAATGGATTGGCCCTATGGTTGTACAACATAAGAAAAAAGTGAGATGAGGATTTGCATTGACTTTAGGGAACTAAATAAGGCTTGTATCCGTGATTCCATAGATTTCTTAGTCTTATGGATGTCATTAAAAGCTTTCATTTTATTTCATTTCAATTGAAGGGCTCCTTCACCTTTCCATACACATGTCCCCATGTTCTCTCCATTAGTTTCTCTATAACCATTGCTTTATTTTCTCTTATATTGTCCTTAGTAATATTTGGGCATTATACTCATGGGATCAACCCTGCAATTATAGACTTGGCCCTTTCATATTCAAATTTTGGCCAACTTCTACCCATTCAATTACACAATATTCAATTTGCTAATGTATGAATCCCAACATTTCAAAAAAAACCAAAATATGAATCACCTAAGAAGGCTCAAAATTTAAAATACACATTGGGTTATGACTTGCACGTGTGACACCATTCAAAAATTGATTTATATTCACTCCTTTGAGCCACCAAGTCTAGGGCCTAAGTGTGAGAATATTCACTATTTTTGTATCCTCATGCTTGGAGACATGTCAATAAATAAAAGTTGATTACATATAAATTCCCATTGTTTATAGCATAGACTGGAATTAGTTTTCAATTTAAAATATCATTAACACTTGTAAGGAGTGGGTTCATGTGCAAGTTGAAACACACACTCCTGCAATTTTCTTCATCAACATTCTACTATGTAAAGTATTTGTTCTTTTAATGTACAAATCCTAACATTTAAGAGAGAAAAATATGAACAACAATGATAAGGGTGAAAGCAAGAAGATGAGTATAGATTTCGTGGAAGTGTTCCGCATATGGAAAATTTTGGTTGGAACGAGAGCTCGAGCCTAAACAGGTGCCCATTTAGAAATAGGCACCCGTTATGAAATGGATGCTAGTAAATGGAATGGGTACGTACCCATTTGAAAACAGGTACTCATTTTTGAAAAGTATATATATTTTTTTAAAAATAGGCATGTGGCTTCATTTTAACAGCCATAGGTCATGAAACAGTAGGAGAGAAGATACCAAGAATGGGTACCTACATCACCTGACCCCACCGCCTACCTCCAAAACCTCCTCACCTCCTCCAGATCGGCTATCAGCTGTCCCAAGTTGGTTGCCCATACTTTTCTATTGTTTTTCATTGTTTTTTGTTTTGTTTTTGTTGCTTTTTATTATTTTTCACAATCTTAAATTATAAATGTTAAACACTAAACCCTAATTCATAAACCGTAAACCCTAATTCATAAACACTAAACCCTATTTCATAAACTACCTAGGTCTTATAGAACTTCTAGGGTTTCTTTTATATAAGCTTAACAATAAATCTTTAGCAATGATATTTCAAAATCATTTGAAATTTCTATATAGACCTCAAGAACTACTTATACACTATAGCCATGTTCTTAGTCTTCATGGATTTCAATGTTCATGATGAGTCACATAGTCCTAAAACCATTTGTAAAACTCTTTTCATGAGGGCTTAGAACATACAAACACCTTCTATATATTAAATTTGATGGACACTTGTATAAGAATATAAAATTTAGACAATTGTCATAGGTTAGTCCTATGGGTTAAAGAGTCAGGGAGCTATGAGAATGCCCACATTCATATGACATAAGGTATAATAGAAACTTATCAAGTTTTAAGGATTGTCATACCTACCACTAAGAATGTCAAAGTTACCCTAGGAAAACAACTAACTCATATCACTTCATAACATTTTATCAAGTTTAAGGATTGTCATAACAACCACTAAGAATGTCAAATTTACCCTAGGAAAACAACTAACTCATGTCACTTGATAACCTAGAGGGTTGTTATCTAAGGTCAATTAGGATCACTTAACAAATGTCAAGACCCAAATCATCTAATAGGATTGTCATTAGGATGGGGAACAAAAAAGATAGTCATAACATGATAAGGTAGTTACCAAGGTCCTAACAAAGTTCATTGCACCATAATCTAAATCTTAACACTGCCTCAACATTTATATGACCTAGAAGGACTGTCACATCTAGCAAATCTAATCTCTTGTCCTTGCTATGGACTATTATGCATGATCATCCAAAGTGGTTGTCACTAGAAGAACAGGACCATAGGACTACCACAATAAGGATATAGTTGTGTTGCTCACAACAAGAGAGGACAATCATCCAAAACTAAGAAGAGAAGAAAATTAACAATTAAGAGACTATCATTAACGGTTGTCATGAGCATGTTAATGGACAATTAGTTTTCATATTAATCATAACACTATCCTATTATTTACACAAAAGAAGATATAGCAATGAGAGGATAGTCATTGGAAAACCTATCTCAGTCCTAGAGTCAAGCACAGTCCCATCACACCACTAGATCTACCCCTTCCAAGGGACAAGCATTTCAACCATACAATCGAAAGAAAATGATATGTATCCTACAAACACAATCATTTGGTCATGTTGTAATCCTCTCTCCAAACTATGCAGGATCAGAATGGTGTTTGGATGACCTCCACTTGGTGTCTGGTAGGTGAAATCAGCAGGTGAGACTACTCCTTAGACAATGCAAGACGACTGAACGGATCTCACCCATTCATTTTATTCCTTGTTTTTCTCACTCTTTCACCATTTCTTCACATGCGTTGTTCTCCTTCCAGCTATTTTTTTGGTGGGTACTCTCCTGAGGTGCCAAAATGGCTAGAAATGTTGTCTCGTGCCATAAAAAAATCACGCTAGAAAATTTTCTAAACTCGTCGGTTGTTCTCACGCTGGGGAAAATACCGTGTCAGAAAAATAAATATAGGGAATGTAATTTTTTGGTATGTGTTTTGGAACACAAAAGAGAGTGATATATTTTGCAAAGCCCCATTAAGAATGTTTTGGGAATTTTGTACTGCAGTATTGTATTGGTACATTCTCCTTATTAAAAACTCCCTTAATATTATCACCTAAAAGTTTGAATTTGGATTAGTTACTTTCCACCTACATTAAATGTTATCAATAACTATGTAATAGAACTAATAGCATTTAAAATCATTTTAGACGTGCAAATGATGATTAATTATCACCTTTGCAATTAGAAGTGTTTATGTTGACACTAGAGTTTGCAACACTCATAGCCTTATAGCAACTAAAAAGGTTTCACAAAACAAAGAGAGCTAGAGACAACTAAAATCATTATCATAAATAAAACATAAATTAAAATAAAATAAAAACATTAATATATCATCAACATGAATGGTCATGTCCTTTGTGAGAACTCCAATTCCTTTTGAGAGATGAGTATCACAATTCATTGAAGTCTTGATAGTATTTCCATGAATTTGGGTTTCTACTAATAATTTATGATTCGAAGTCTAAAAATATGAGAAATAATGAATTGTATCATTGGCTTTCATTTTATTCACCAAATGAAAATCTTACAAATTACAAACAAGAAAAGGTTCAATAAAAGATACACTTGCAAATTATAGGGTATTTTCTATGCTACAGCACGCACAAAACCAAAAGGTCAACATGTATACCTCGTGTCACCAAGTTGATCTAATAAAGTAGTGATAGATACTAACTCTTCAAAATCCAATCCAAAAGCATAAAGAAATCTTGCTTCACCAAAACTAAAGAAATACGTCAGCCTTGGCAATTCAGATAAAGACAAGACGAATGAAAGGGCCTCTAAAGTGAAGTGAAATGAAGCAACCATTGCCTTGAAGTTGTCATAGAACTTAGTTTTTACATTTTATTGCTTCACAATTTCCCGAAGAGACTTTTTCTCTCCTTTCTATCATTTTAGACCTATATTTACATGGGTCTAAGATAGTGTCTAGATTATCAATCCAAATGCACAAACCACAATGTTGAATATTTTCAGATAAGACACTCTAGTTCTTGCAAATAGATAAAATGCTTATCACCATACATTCTTGTGTTCCAACCTAACCTATTATACCTACAAAAATCTCTATATCAAAAAACACACCAAAAAAAAATGTTATGCTAGTCAACAAAGGCAATTCAAGTGAGATGAATCACGAGCAATATCAAAGGGAAACAATTGTAAGCAATTGTAAAGGTGACTGGTTCCTAAATATTGATACAATTTACACTTGGATTGAATCCAAAGGGGATTATATAAAATCAAATATTAGACATAATTTTCATTAGTTGGAAAATCATCAAAACATGTATTACATAGATAATGTAACAATGATTAAAAAAAATCCAATCAATCCATGCTAGCTTCAACAAATTGGCTCAAAACTTTTACTGAAATTTTAAATTTAAAGGAAGTTTATACATAATGTTTACTGATTGGGCTATTGATTTGGGACAAAGATTACCAAAACAATCCCTATTTAGGGATGAAGAGACCCTAAACTTTCCCGTGGCCAGAACCCATATTGAAGTTGTAGGTTAAGATTCTTTAAGAACTGAATTGAGCATAGAGTGGTATGCCATCTACTTAATATTTTGAAAATGTAGGCTTAGGGCTCAAATGCTAACCCGTGCTTATAATGACACCCAAATCCAAAGGTTGGGGTTAAATTCTCCAGCAAGGGATCCAACCAACTTAGGGCTCAAACACAAACCCACTAACTGTGTCAACCATCGTCTCGGAAAACAAACAAAAGAAAACACAAACACAGCTGCAAAGCAAACAGTAGACAGAACTACAATGTTCTATATGATATCAATATTTGCCAGGATAAATTTTTGAACCTTGGTAGGAATGTGCTAGATGATTAAAACTTTAACAGTCACAATTACGTAATTGGCTATTTATAAAATATTGGTGATAATAACACCCATCTGACATTGTCATATACAGAAGATGGCTCTAAGAAGTCCACCAAAATTCCTGCAGTCCTAGACTACATACAAAACAAGCACCGTGTTAATACATGTTGCATGCATTGCAGTCAAAATTGAATACCTTCATCTTTCATGATCCAAATATTACCTGTGATAGAGAGACCAACAACATAACCAAATCATACAACACAGGGACCTCCAGAGGTTCATCCAAGTTGGCTATCAATATTAACTACTGAAAATCTGATTCAGTCACAGTAAAATATACTTGATAGGAACATTGTTGTAATGTGGGTGTGCGATGCATATACAAAAACGAGGAAAGGCAAAGAACCCACGTCTCCAACCTCCCTTCCATGGAGGGTCAGAAAATTTAGTGCAAGTGACCACATTTTTAGCTAGTCTTAAAATATAGAAATTTAAGCAAATTTTCTGACAAAACAAAACCTGATTTAACAAGATTGAAATGTCGGACGCATAAGTTTGAGATTGAGACATATTCCACCGCATGAGCGTGAAGGTCATTTGTTGAAGGCATTGCTCTCATTAAAGGGCAACGAAGGAATAGGAGCAGCGTGGGGCCGTGGATATGTCGTGTTTCAAAACCGTAACGCCATCGATCTGCAGCCTCCATTTCTGCTACGACATTCGCGATAAACCAAATGATGACAAGCTAGTACAAATAGCCCTGAATGGGTTTGCTAAGCAGTGGGATGTCTTTGTTCAAGTTATTAATGGATGAGACACCTTACCGAGTTGGGATCGACTATGGAGTGACTTCACTTAGGAGAAGCTTAGACTAAGTCTTGTCAGTGGAACTAGCAGCAATAGTTAGAAAAGTGATTTGGAATAGGAAAACGTTACCCTAGCAGGAAAAGCGAAAGCGAAGAAGGGGTCTGGCAAAGGATCAAATCCAAAAAGTGAGAAGAAGAAGGACTTATCTAAGATCAAATGCTATGGCTGTCACGAGTTTGGCCACTATGTTAGTGATTGCCCACAAAGGAAGAAAAATGAAAAGAAAGGGAAGAAGCAGACGGCAACTTCAGCAAATGTAGATGAGCTTTCTAGTAGAATGGAGGATGAGTTTGCGCTCATAGCTTGCCTAACTAGCTCAACCTCACAGGGTGTTTGGTATATAGACAGTGGGGCATCATTTCATATGACAGGAGTTAGGGAGTACTTCTCTAGCTACAAGGAGGAGAAAACCAAATTCCAGATTCAGATGGGGAACTAGTCCAAGTGCAATCCAGTTGGGAGAAGGACTATTCTATTTCAGAGGGAGAATGGCAAGCCTATTTCCATTCATGATGTGTTAAATGTGCCAGGCTTGGGCATGAATCTAATTTCCATATCTATCCTTCAGGATAAAGGCTACAATGTACTCTTTAGAGGGGCGCATGTGTTAATCAAGCATAAGGATTGGAAATCACCCATAGCTATTGGAGTTAGGAGAGGCCGACTTTATAGGTTGCAATTTGATACTCCTAATGCACTAGTGAGTAGCAGTAATCCTAGAGATCAAGAAGAGCTATGGCATAGGAGGATGGGCCATATACATCATAGAGCATTTAAATTGCTTCATGAGATAGTGATAGGTGTTCCAGAGGTGAACACAGAGCATGATGATGTATGTCAGGGATGTGTGTTGGGGAAGTTTGCGAAAGCAGCTTTTCCAAGGAGTGACACTAGATCCAAGGGGGTTCTTGATCTAGTAAATTCAGATATATGTGGACCAATGTCAATGAAGTCTCTCAGAGGATACGAGTACTCTGTTACTTTTAATGATAATTTCTCCAGGAAGACCTAAATATACTTCTTGAAGACCAAGGATGAGGTCTTCAGTCACTTCCAGGAGTTCAAAGCTCTTGTGGAGAATTCGACAGGTAGGAAGGCAAAGGTTCTTCGGTCAGACAATGGAGGTGAGTACAAAGGGAAAGAGTTCCAGGAGTTCTGTACCAGGGAAGGAATCAAGAGAGAGTGGATTGTTCCTTACAACCCACAGTAGAATGGGGTTGCTGAGAGGGAGAATTATTCTCTATCGGAGGTAGCAAGGGCTATGTTGTATGACCAAGATATGCCACGTTACTTATGGGCAGAGGCATGCAGTACAGCAGTATACATATAGAACAGGGTTCCACATAAGGTATTAGGCAAGATGACACCAGAGGAGGCATTCTCAAGGAAGAAGCCAGATGTCAGTCACTTCAGGATATTTGGGAGTTTGGCATTTTGTCACATTCCAAGGCCTACACATTCCAAGTTAGATCAGATTGCAGAGAGAGGGTACTTTGTGGGGTACAGTGAGACCTCAAAGGCATATCAATTATTTATTCTAGGGACCAGGAGGATTATAGTTAGGCGTGATGTCAAATTCATGGAGGACAAGGCATATAGGAGGTCCAGAGATTTGCCAGCAGATGATCAGAATGAGCATCCAAAAGAAGCTCAAAGGATTGTTCAACCAAAACAGGGGCAGCGAAGCACCAGTACATTTACTAGTACAAGCACAGGCTTAGGTGTTGAGAGTTTGCAGAGTATGGAGTAACAGATACAACAAATCTAAGAGATGCATCAAGAAGATATGGAGTTTGATATTTCATCCTCTACAGTTGACAGGAGGAACCATGAGGTTTAATAGACACATAAGGATACTCAAGAGTTTGTGGGAGCTCCTAGGATGAGTAGTAGACAGCAGAAACAACCAGCCAGGTATAATGACTGTGGCATTGGTTATTAAGTTGGTAGATAACGAGCCTTCTAACTATCAGGAGACTATACAGTAACAGGTGTGGCAAGATGTGATGGTTGAGGAATATACCTCAATAGTGCAGAACGATGTGTGGGAGGTTGTACCTAGACCGACAGATAGGGCAGTGGTTGGATCACATTGGATCTATAAGATTAAGCACGGTGCAGATGGTAGCATCAAGAAATACAAGACAAGGTTTGTGGCCAAGGGGTTCTCTCAGAAGGAGGGAATAGACTATGAGAAGACATTCACTCCAGTGGCCAGGTATAATTCTATACGAGCCGTAATCTCACTTGCAGCACATATGGGATGGCAGATCCATCAAATGGATGTCAAGACGACATTTCTTAATGGTGAATTGGTAGAGGAGGTATACATAGAACAACTAGAGGGCTTTGTAACACACAGCAGTGAAACCCACGTGTGCAAATTGAAGAGAGCTTTGTATGGACTAAAGTAGGCTCCCAGGGCATGGTATGAGTGCATTGATAGATACTGCATTGAAATCTTGAAGAGGTTTGAGATGCAGGATTGCAGAGCCATGTCTACACCTATGATCACGAATTGGAAGAAGGTAGACTCATCCAAGGAAAAGGATGTAGACCCCACCTTATACAGGAAGTTGATTGGATCTCTCATGTATTTGGTCAACACTAGGCCAGATATATCCTTTGCAGTAAACTCTCTTAGTCAATTTATGGTTGAGCCAAAGAGAGTGCATTGGACAGCGGTAAAGCATGTGTTGCAATATTTGTGTGGTAAAATTAAGTATGGGATCAGATATGCTCGAGGTGATGGTATCAGATTGATAGGTGATACTGATGCAGATTGGGTAAGTAGTACAGTGGATAGGAAAAGCACTTTAGGGTGCTGCTTTAGTTTGGGATCAGGAGTTGTCTCTTGGTACAGCAGGAAGCAAAACTTTGTGGCTCTAAGTTCTACAGAAGCAGAATACATATCAGCTAGCATGGTAATATGTGAGGCTATATGGCTTCAGAAGTTGTTGGTAGCCTTGTTTGGTCAGAGGGTTGAGACTATGTTGATACACTGTGACAATCAAAGTTGCATCAGATTATTTGAGAATCCAGTGTTTCATGATAGGTCTAAGCATATAGACATTAGGTATCATTTCATCAAGGATTATGTACAGTGGAGGATTGTTCGCTACAGATTAGCAGGTAGCAGGCATTTTGACAAAGGCATTAGGGAAGACGAAATTCACCTTCTTCAGAGATAAGTTGGGTGTTATGCAGAACACCTTCCTTGCTAAGAGGGAGTGTTAATTTTAAAGTAGCTCAGACAGGTGTTCTAGTCTCAGGTGGTGATTACAAGTCTAGAAACACAACTGGAATTTAATTATCTCCATACCTAGAAAATTGATTTCTCTAGAGACTTCTAGACATTAGGGTTTGTTAGAGTCTAATTAATCTTAGCCATTGATTGAGATTAAATCATGGCCATTGGTTTTCAATGAGAAAATTATAAAAGAGGATCAATGGGCATTTGAAGAGCACAGATCTGAAAAATATTTAAAATGATAGCAAATGAATAAATTTGCAATAATAGAAAATAGATTTGCAATGAGAGCAAGGGCACAGTGATAGCGTTGGAGACAGCAACAGTGGAATTTTTGAAGGAGAATTGGGAGAAGAATTTTCGGAGGAGAATATTGCCAGAGCTCTGCCAGTAAGAGGCAAGCAGTTTATGTATCTCTTGATTTGTTGAAAATTAAAAAAATTCCTCATCTCCAGTACTGGTTTTCCCTTCGAGGTTTTTCTAGGGACAATTTCTCCAAAATATTGTGTTCATTATTTTACATATTTTATTTTTCTATCTCCGTGATTATTTGTGAAGTTGCAACTGTATTATTTTTCAATATTTGCTCTAAATTAATTTTTGAAGGTCAAATAATCTATATAAGATAGGAGATTAATCATCAATAGCTACAATAGAATTTTCACAGAATTGTCCATAGAAATACGAGATTTGAATGACAATTTTTATATTTGCGTTTACTTTTTAGTAAAGTTGTGCCCCTAACATGTAATTTGGATTTGTTTCAGGAGGAGCCGACATGGCTTTGTGATAGCCCTCGCAAGGTGAATTCGATAGCTGTATGAGGCACATTGGGATGGGAACTCCCGTAGAAGATCCAGTCCTTGCAAATTCTCCTGCACTATTTTTTATTGTTTGATTCTAGAATATATTTTAATAATACATTCTCATTTTACACTTGATTGTGCCGTCTGTAAAAGAATTTATAATGCATATATTCAAACTAAGATTACCCTATGCAGTGCCTATGGTTATGGCAGAAATCTAACATTAAATGTAGAATCCAAGTTTTTCAATTTTTAGTATTCAATGCAAATATTACAACACTGTCAACTCTAACTTAAACCCAAAAATTAACAAATTTCAAAATTATTATAAAGTTATTATATTATCAACATTGTTGCTAAAACTAAGCAAACACAACAAATTAAAACACAACTATTTATGAACATTTTGGCAGAAACTTCGCTACTTTGCAACTCTTGTTATTAGATTTGTTTTATTTTTGTGTTATATAGTACTTATAATTTAATTGATATTATATTATATCAATATTGTAAGTTTGTGATATTGTATTATATATCCACATATACATTTTTGTTGTGTAATTGATTATTTTTGTGTTTGTTGTTTTCTTTTTCTTTTGTAGGGGGCACTCCTCATATATATATATATATGCTTTCGTACATGTATAGACTTAATACTTATATTAATACATATTAGTATAGGTGTGTGTATTTTTAGATTTGTTTTGTTTTATGTGTTGTATATGTATGTACTTATAATAATATAATTGATATTGTATTATATATCATTTGATTTATTTTTGTTGTTATATCTAGGTTTATATGTGTGGGGGCATTTTTTGTCTACGCCTGATTAAAATTTTTGTTCTTATTTCATGGGGTTCTCCTTTTTATAGGTTTGGTTTTACCTAATGCAATAGATAGGGGTCTTATCTTTTTGTTGAAGCCAATCAAAATATATATTGCCCACCCCGGCTGCTAGTATAGTTGTTGTCTATCGCTCACTGTACTGCCTTTTGGTATGTATCGCCCCCTTCCCCCAGAACTCTAGATTCCAAAGATCCACCGGATAAGAAACTCCATTCTACACTGCTGCTGAGTCGTCGGACTCCTCCCCCAATTCTGGTTGTGGATTGCATCAGGGAAGTTCTGCCTGAGCTAGGCAGATAGATAGACTCCTTTCATGCTGCTAAGAAAGAGCAGGGAACAAAATTATTAGACCCATATATAGTAGTAGGGTAGCACTCCAGGTACTTAAAGTCCACCCACTACCAACCAACATACATCATCTGGCTGGGTCTTGCCGGTATCAACAACTGGATCGATCCCATGGAAACGGGAACAGCAACTCGCTATGGCTCTTGGTCCAAATAATGTCTACCCCTATTCATCCATATCCATACACGGTTGCACGCGACAAGATGGGAACACAGTCCTAGACTAAAGTGAATAGATCAGATCGAGAGGTCATTCTATCCCTTGTCCCCAATGGGAAGAAGATGGGTAATCCGTTTACAATGTTACTCTGATCTGACCCAGTTGACAAGCAATCCCAATCCGCTTTCGGCAAAGGAAGGAGATAGCACTTTGTTTGCTTCTCCACCAAGCACGAGAGTCTGGGGATCGCTATAGGTTGGTGGCCACTCAAGGAAACTCTGATTCGATCCGCTGGCTGGGAGGCACCTACCTCATCCCAATCGCAAGGAGAGGTTCACCATGATCTTTCTAGGTAAGGAATGGAGACAGTGCCTGGGTGAGGCATTCATGCACTCAACCTCTCCGCTGTGAGATTGAGGCCTATCTACAATACGAGAGATTGAGGGCTTCCTTGACTTCCTAAAGTCAATCAAGTTCCCCGACCGGCCGAGTACCCCTAGAGCCCTCTCCCGATCGCCCTATCTATAGCTATTATAGAGAGGTGGGGGGTGCCCCCTACTATGGATAGGGTTGATAGTTGCCCTCACTGACCCCCCTACTATGGATAGGCTGCCTCCACCTCTGCCTCTAAAGAAGTAGGGTAGGGGTAGGGGGTGGGGGGTTGAGTGATGAGAATTGGATTGTTCCGTCGACAATTAGCTCCATACGCCCAACTCTTCGTGCCTTCCTATCTCCATACTTTTGCAGCTCTTCATCTTACCAGATTTGCAAAAGACTCATGTGATAGACTCTCATCATTAGAGAAGTTGATCTAGAATCCATATTCCACTTCGTTTCACATCCTTTGTAGAGTAGATCGTTCAGCACTTGCGGCACGAACCAATTTTTTACCCATCGACCCTAGTATCATAGGCGACCGAATGGCCGTCCCCTAGTTACTAGACCATCCTGCTATGATAATTCCATAAACACCTATGTCCAGATCTGATGATACCATACCATAATCAAAAGGTACAACAGCTCGAGCAACCGAACTGGGTATAGATGTCACCACTGGAGCCAGTCTAGAGAGAGATAAATTGGCACTACTTGGTGGAATAGGTTCTTCTATAGCTAATTTTAAACCATCTGCTAGAGGTTTTAAGAATCTGAATGATCCAACTACATTGGGACCCTTTTGACGTTGCACGAAAGCAATTACTTTACGTTTGGTTGACACTGAGAAGGCTACTCCTGGTGGAAGTGGTATGATCATTCCAGGTATTTCTGCTAGAATAGCAATGTACGTTTCTGATTTCCTAATCACTAAGGGGTGATCATGCACGAAACAATGTCGACCCAAAGAATGGGACCTATTCTTGAGGGGAAAGGTGATTTCTAAAAGTCAACCCGCCCCCCACCGCTATAGATGCAGGTGGGCTATAGCGGGCTTAGCCAAATTATTTCGGCTCTTTGAGGTCGGGCCGACCACTATGGATAGGGCATCGATCCCTCTCCTTCCTCCCACCCATGTTAAGAGAGAGGTTGGTGATTTGAGTGCCCCCATGGATCCAAATGTCGGCCCCATGCTTTTGAACCAGCATGGGGAAAGCCCCAACTAAACTATAATTGGGGTGGGTGGGAGGAGGAGAGGTATAAGGCTTAATCGACCCCTACAAGCACTATATATCATGGGTTGGACCCGGTCATTTTTATTGCTGGCCGAGGAAGCTGCCCCCCTGATGAAAAATGGGGTGGGTGGGAGGGCTGCCGAGAAACCATTATAGCAAGGGAGGTTAAGTCTGAGGCACCATAGGGGGGAGATATAGGGTGGGAGGCTATGTGGGTGGGTGGGAAACGGCCCCTACGGGAATATATATTATTATGGGAGGATGCCTATGCAGGTGGGTGGGAAACAATAGTTGGGTGGGAGGCCGTATCCCCCCACAATAATCAGGTGTGGGTGGGAGGCCCAGGGGGGCCCTTACTTCCCACCCACCCGGGTGGCCGGTTAAATTGTTGGCGAACCCCATAATCTTTACTTCATTCAGAAGAGTGTCTCACCTCGACCGAAAAGATGCCTCCCACCCCCTCCCTATAGCCTATGCCCCCCACCCATCCCCTGTCACTGGAAGGGTGGGGAGCTCGAGGGTTTCCTGACAAACCCTCGGCATAGGGGTGGGTGGGAGGAGATAGTTGGGGGGTAGATTAATATAAGGTGGGTGGTTAAGTTGTTGCCAAACCCCTGGGAGGTTCTGACGATTCTATATGTAACATGCCAACTACCCCCCACCCACCCGTATAACCCCCCACCCATCCCCACACACGGCGTATAATTGATTGGGTTTACCAAGTTTATCCAGCATCAGAGTCAGATTGAGAGCCCCGGTCCTCTTCGGTCTAGGTATAGATCTATAAAGGGCCTGTAGGGGCAAAGGTAGTAGTGTGGATCAAGATCCATACCCCTTTCATATTGATATCAAGTAGGAGATTCACCAAGGTTTACCTTAACCCTTTGTTCTCAGTCCATTTCCTCCGTCGCTACTGGATGCGTACCAGTCTGGGGAGCCAAGTTGTGTTCATTTGTGCTCTCGCACTGGATAGGGGGTGTTTGTGGATGTGTAGATGTTGTCAGCTAATCGCCCTTGTGATTCCTTCCTTATGCTTAATTCTGATCTGACCCCATCTGCCCCTCCCCCTGCTCCTTCCCCCTCCCTACAACCTATTTATACCACAATAATAGCCCCCCACTTTAAGTTTTAGGGTCGGGGCCCCCAACCCGAGCTATAATGGTTTCTTGGGGACCCCCCCACCATACATAGTTGGGGTTAGGTGGGAGGCCCCTAAATGCCCCCCACCTCGGGCTATAATTGTTCTTAGAGGTGGGTGGGAGATATAGTTCCAGAAAAAAAATGAGCCCCCCACCCAGCCCAGGCGAATAGTAGGGGCCCCCCACTCGGCCCCTTTGGCAGGGGGATATATAGGGTGGGAGGAATAATATAAAAGGAGGCCTTGGGTTGGTTGGGAGATTCAAGTTTGAGCGGCCTACCTTGAGCTAGTTGGTGTTAACTACTTCCTTTAGGTCTAGCTCGGGAGCAGAAGCAGAAGCAAGGGAGCCCCGGGACCCGCCATTGATTGAAGTATACCCTAACCACTTGCATGTCTCACGGTAGCTAGATCCTATGCTCTAACTGTTGGGGTGACTGTTCAAGCTGCACAGGGGGGCCCCATGAGAGGATTTACCCTTCAGCCAGTCGATAGGGAATACCCCACCCTATAGCATTTGTGTTCTCCATTCGACAACCCCAAGACCTGACGAGTCCGCCACTCGAGCGCACCAAAGACAAAGGTGGTCGGTTGACCCCATAGCAATTTTAGGAGCGTTGTGGCCTATTTACCACCTAGATAAACCCCCATCCAATCAAGATACCCAGCTAGTTTGGTTGAAGTTCCAGTACAAAGTTCTATCCAAATACACCACATACATGGGAGAGAAGCCTGCAGCATACCTTCTTTGCTCAGTCTGTATCTAGGTGACCCGAGGATGGAGGAGCCTCGAACCAGTAGTTGTTTCCCTAGTCTGTATAGCAGTGTTTCATCCCCCTGTTCCAGCCCCACATCTAGTAGTGGAGTGGGGAGCATCAAAAGTGATTTATCTAGTTAAAGAACTAGTTTCCATTCGGAAGCAGGACCCGGGAGCATATCTAGACGCAGGGACAGGGCATAGGCAGGGATAGAGGTAGTAGGAATAGATAAAGGTGGCCTTCATTTTTTCATAGTTTCATATCCAATTCTGGAGCTGAAGGAAGCAATAGCAGGGGCACTCCCATGAGGGGTATGGACAATGGCCGAAGCAGCAGTAGTTTTTGGGTAGCGATCCGAGGCGGCAGAGGCATAAGCTATAGTGATGGAGGGGGCAGATATATTGAATCAGGATAGGAACCCAGAAGTTGACCTCGTTTACTCAGCAGTGGAGGTGGAGGCAGGAGCAATGGGAAATGGCGGGGGGAACAGTAGCACAACCAATAGCTGCGAGGGCAGAGGCTCCTCAAGCAACGGAGCCATATGAAACAGTGACTAAGGCTATGGGAGTGGGGCTCATAGCAGGATAACGGATGGCATCGAGAGTAAAGGCCAAAGCATCAGAGGTGGAGGGAGAAGCATAGATAGTGGTTGGAGATTGAGTCATGGGTCTACCCAACCGAGTTCCAGTTCCCACTACGAAGATAGCGAAGGAATTATATAAAAGAGGGGGTCGACCGACCTCGTTTCTCTAAATTATTCAGTTAACCCAGTGCCAGTTACAGTTTGGGACTCAGTATATCGAGATCTAACTATTAGCTAGAGATCAAGTTGACCTAGTCGACCAGTTGACCGAGTTTATTTTATGTGAGCAGTTGATCCAAGATGAGTAGTTCCACCATCATGGGCAAGGGGAGCATCAGTAGCATCATATCTAGTCAGAGATGGAGATTCAGCAATATATAGAAAGGGCTTCTTCTATATTTTATTCTGATTCGGTTGATCCAGTCCAGAAGTTGATGGAGCTGTTGATGGTTGAACAGTCAAAGATATGCCAAGGGAACACACGTACTTATGCCACGGAGACAATCCACCCACTCTGGGAACCCTCGGAAGAGAGGTCTGGGGAACCATGTGGGCGGGCTAGGCAGGGATGGGATGCTGAATTGATGGAGGGATTCATGCTGGGGGAGCGCACTAGCGATGTGATGGCAGGTGAAACACATTGGGATGATCCAAGCTGGGCAAAGGCAAGCTCCTAAACACCACAACCCCCAACCCCACTCCTTGTGATTACAAGTTACAAGTATTGGATTTCGTAGACTAGAGTTACAGAGGAAGGTTGTAGAAGATAAGGATTTCAGATCTCTAAAGAAAAGCATTACCCGAACAAGCGTTCTAGTGCTAGTGTCCTCTAAGGTTACAGACATAGAAATCATTGTGACAATGACAATCAGCATCTGAAGAAGTCCCAACATCCTGAAAATACCCTACCTTGGACAAGGGCACTAGTGCCAGTATCCTGCGCATCTTCTGTGATAGAAACGGACAGACAATGATCATAAGTGTTGAGAGAAGTCCTGAATTCCTTGAAGAAAACACCACATTGGACTAGGGCGTGAGTGTCAGTGTCCCTAAATATTTCGTATCATTAACTTCAAAAAATGTGAGTAACTAATCCTTGTCTACTGTCTTGGTCTGCGATCATTTGTCATAATTTATCCATTTGCTTCTGATTTTGCATAATTAGGGTTTTGAGCATATTTGGGCATTGAAGTAATACATTAATTGATATTTTTTGAGTTTCCATGATGTTACGAGTGACACCCAACCTGTAGGTGAATCCTCTTGCAAAAGGTGTGATTCAACTCGGTTGAAATGTCCTTGAATGTTTGTAGTAAAAGGAGGATTTAACCCACACATCCATTGAAATTGAAAACCCCTCCTTTTTACTCCTAAACAAACCCTTTGCTAGATTCTATGGAAATTTTTCTTGGATCCAGCAACTTACTATGAAACCCTTCCTTTTAGATCTCAGCTCTATCCTAATTATGGGCATCTGCAAAGGAAATGCCCTCGCTTCACTAAGGCATCAGCTACAACTAATGCTTCTTCCAACTCTAGTCCTAAGAATGATAAAGGGAAGGCTCCTTTTGTTGTTGGGGTTGCAGACAAGGAGGGATTTACTCTAGTTAAGCCACGTAATAGGGGAAGAGGTCTTAAGAGAACCCTCAAGGATAGAGAAATTAATGGGGTCTTTAATCAGTTTGATGCTTTGGAGGACTTAGTTCATGAGGAGGGAATTCTAGTGGAGATACCTTTTGGGGTTGGGTCTTTGGGGGTAGCCTTGTCGGAGGAAAAAGAAAATGATACTGTAAATTTTCCTCTGGTGGGTGTGCAGGATGGTCAATTGGCTATGGAGTTATCCTCCTGGTTACCGATTGTTTTAGAATCAAATGAGGCTTTAGTTATGAAAGATGTGGGTGCTCTAGCTGATCCAACTCCTTCACAGGTGAAGGAGGCTTTGGATGTAGGTGTTACATTGTAAAATGTCCCCCTAGGACTTTTACCTCCTCAATTTAGTTCCCAGGTCTTTTAGATTTAATCATGCATGTTCATTTTAACTCCCGATGCAAAATCCCTGGAAACCCATGTCAAATGGGGCTAAGGGGACATTGTTGAACTTGATTTTGCTTGAAAATGGGGCCTAGGGCTTGGGCACTCATGGCCTAGCCCTGCCTTATTTGGTTGGGACCTAAATTTTAAATGTCGGTTATGTGATCGTTAAAAGGTTTTGTTGCCGACATCATAAGTTTGAATTATGAAATCTATAGCGAGAATGCATATATAAGCATGTTTAGGGTTTCATTTGCAAACTAGAAGCTGATTATGAACTTTTGGTGAACTTATGATTTTAGAGAATTCAAATCATTCATTGTTGTAGAGCATACTTGTCTTGTTATTGTGTTTGTTATGCGGATTTGGGTTCATCTTCTCATGTGTTGAAGGATTTTCATCTACATGCAAGCTACACCTCTGAGGTTATATCTATTTGTGTTAAATCAATCATTTATCAATTTGTTTTTTCGTCTATCTCGTAGGGATACACAATCTTTATGCCATTCTGGGGCTTGACTGAGGCAAGCTCCTAAACACCACAACCCCCAACCCCATTCCTTATGATTGCAGCTAACAAGTGTCATATTTTTTGGAGTGGAGTTGCAAGAGGCTTTGACAGAGTGCGGAGATTCTGTATCAGAAGGAAAAAGCAATGCCTGGGCTTAGGCACCTGCCCTGAAGCCCTCCAAATTTGCAGACCTAAAAACCTCTGCGACATTGGTGAAGAGTAGCGAACATTTTCTAGAAATCCTTGAAGAAGTCGCCACCTTGGGCTTGGGCACCTACTCTTTAGACCCCAACTTTTCCAAATCTTGAATATCAAAACCTAATATGTATCTACTCTGAATATTACATCTCTATGTGCGAGCATTTGTTGGGATTCATCCGTTTATTTATGATTTTACATAATTAGGGTTTTAAGCATAATCGAGCATTAAATTAATACATTAATCAACAATTTCTTAATTTCCCTATCATTACAAGTGACAACCAACTTGTAGGTGAATCCTCTTGCAAAATTTGTGATTCAACTTGGTTAAATGTCCTTGAATGTTAGTGGTGAAAGGAGGATATAATCAAACAATCAATCAATCCCATCTTCCCTCTTTTCTTACTAAACATTTTGGTGAACCTGTGTTTTCTGAGCATTGCATCTTGTTGACTATTATACATTAGACTTGCATTCATACATATTGTTTTACATCATTTTACATCTATAGATCTTGAAAATTTTTGAAAAAAAAAATCATTCTAAGGCTCGCATTAGGTCATAATTTGCATTAATTTCATTACATTTCATCGAATCTCTAATTTTTACATCAAATATGATATAAATTACATAAATTCATAATACTACAATCTTTGCATTGCATTTTCATGTTAAAATTGCCATGGTTTGATTGAAATTTTGTATTTTTCTCATAACCTAGTGATTTCAAAAACTAGGGTTTGTACCTAAAATCTTGTTTCAAATTTTACTACTCATATTAGGCACTCATTCAAATCTAATTTTGTTTGTAGTGTTGCATTCTTGTGTGTTTTTGCATTCATATCTCAAAAATTTGCACTTACATTTAGCTAATTTCAACAAAAACTAGCATTTTCACTCAATCATCCTTAAAATTACATTTGCATTGAGCATTGTAGGACTTTAAAATCATTTTCAGATCTGAGCTGAGTTTTTTTGCATAAGCCTCCTCTTAATAATAGTGTAGGAAATTGTTCTTCTACCTTATCTTCCTTATAGGATTTATGGGTCTAATAAATTCAATTTCCCATTTGTGAAAAGGTGTTTGTACTAATATAGGAAATGGTGGCATATCATCTAATGTGGTGGGACTTCCTATCCTCTAAGACACATCACCCATCCTCACATATTAACTTGTCATCCTTGAACAATGTGGGCCACCATAATCCTGCCAACATCACTTTATTGTTGTTCGCTCATTGGAGTTATGCCCTTCTAATATCCCCTCACGGGCATATCTTAAGATGTTTTCCCATTCATGTTGAAGCACTACTCTCCTTATAATATCACCTCTTCCTATAATATGTAATTCTCCTTCAATTAAGATGTATGATAGTGACCACTGCAATAGTTTATTCCTTTCATTTTTGGAGATGATCTCTAGGAATTGGCCTATGGATAGTAACTGTGCTACTTCAGTGAGCTCCTCTAGTACTACATTTACTCTAAATAAATTTAAGCTACTCAATTCATCATCAAACTCCTAAAAGAGTAACACCATCTACAAATTTTACCTGTATCACTAGCGTATTCATCAAGTATTTTAATTGCTTGTGGTTGGTAAAGAAATTTTTTAGTGCATAAACCTTTGTTAGAGCCTTTGTTGTTGCATAATTCATTAAGAAACACTAGAGTTGGAGCCTTTGTTATCTAATTTTTAAGTGTATCAAATTCCTCCTAGAGTTGTTCTATCCATTGAAATGTTTTATAGTTTTCTGACTATTCAAGAGGTGGTAGATTCAAAATTATTTCTACCTTCAATGGGTCTACCATCAAGCCTTGCCTACATATAACGTGACCATGAAATGTTCTAAATGGTATCACAAATAAACATTTCTTAAGATTGGATGAGATTTAAAAGCTTTTGTATCTTTCTAGCATCGTGTGGAGTACTTGTACGTGATCTTTAATCAGTCTGTACTAAATACTACAAGTGCATTTTTCAAGCCAAATGGCATCACCTTGTACATAAAAGACCTCCATTTGGTTACAAATGTTGTTTTAGGCTGATCTTCTTCTTGAAGCCATTGGTGAACGATTAGAGTTCCCTACTAGCTATAAAACTAAGACTTCCTCTGTGAACAAACTACGGAAGGGATCATGGATGCAAGCCTTATTTAAATCCCTAAAGTCAATGCAAATCCTCATCTCGCTTTTTTCTTATATTGCACAACCATAGGGCCAATCCATTAGCATCTCCTATCGACTTGATTATATCAGTTGCCAACATATCATCCAAGTTTGCTTTGACTCTTGTCTTCATGTTAGGGTTTAATATATATGTTCTTTTCCTCTTTGGTTTTGTACCTTCTTTTAATTGAATTTTCATCATTCTAGATCCCTCCTTAATGCCTCTACGATTAGTAAATGCGTGGGGGAATATTTCTTCATATTTCTATCAATATTTCCAAAATTTGCATGACTTGTCTCTCTTCAATTGCTACCTTGAGTATTTTCACATACTGAAGGAAAAACAAGATTTCATTCACAGAGGCTTGAAGGAAACCAAAGGTACTTAAGGTTAAACTTTCTCTTGATGCCAAGGTTGATGATTCTATTTATTATGAGGATGTTTGATGCGGAAGATTTAGTTGAAATCTCTCCTCTTGCTAAGTTCGATAAATGTAATAAGTGCAAATGTGATCATGGGGATTCAATAGGCCCTGTGTAATTTTCCCTACCACCTTGTTGTTTTCAATATTGGATAATGCTCTTGTGATTTCTATGATGGTAGGGTCATCATCCAATGGTGGAAAATCCACCAGTAGTGTGATATGTTGTCCAAGGGATCTCTTGAGGTGAGACACGTGGGCAAAATTATGAACCCTACTGTATTCCGGTAATTCCAGTTCTCAGATGCAACTTCACCAACTCTCCTCAAGATCTTGTAAGGGAAATCAAAGCGTTGTTTGAGATTTTAAATTCCACTAATTTTGATGGGGGTTTTCCTATAAGGTTTACAATCTTAGAGGAAGGTCATATCTCCCACTTTAAATGACCTCTGTATGCGGTTTTGATTTATATATATTTTTTGTTGATTCTGAGATTGTTGGAGGTGTTCTTTGAGTGATCTCAATATGTCATAATTATACTTCACTAAGTCACTATCTATTGACACCGGGATATCTATGAATATTGAATAAGTAAAGGTTAATGCGTCATAACCATAAAATACAATGGATAGAGACATAGCGATGGACGGTGGGTAGTGTTGTATCATAGTTTCTCAAGTAGCCTTCAACCTAATTATTCACTATTTCTACTTGTCCATCTATTTGTGGATGTTAGCTTGTGGAAAGAATGAGTTTTATCTGGGCCAAATAAAATAATTCTTACAAAAAGGATCTAAACAATCTACTATCTTTATCACTAATGATATTTTTATGTAATCCATTGGCCTAAACACTTCTCTGAATAAGAAATCTACTACCTAATGTGCTTTGAAATATGAAGGAATGAAAAAGAAGTGTGCATACATAGTTAGCCCCTCCATAAAGTGATTGAGAACATCCTTCTTTAGGCCCTTCCATGAAAACCTTTCCCTAATTTTCCTATAGGTCTTGTATAATCTTATGTGATTTTCTAACGATGCATCATGAAAAACCCTTAAAATCTTCTCCTTCATTCAGGATTCAAGAACTAGGAAGATTCTATTTGTATAGAGAATGAGATCATATGCTACTACAAATAAATCTTGTCTCACATCCCCATCTAAGAGATCAGTAGAAAATGTATATTTAACTTATTCTGCCATAATAGAGATCTTCCAATTAGTAGAACTAGTAGTAGAAATAGAGTAGGCTTCCTAGAAAGAGCATGAGCAAAGTTATGTTCTTTTTTTCCTTTCATGTACAATGTGGTTTAGGAAAGGGCCATGCTATGGGGTCTCAGGACAACTTTGAAATAGAATTGGAAGCATCTCAGAGTGGAGAGAGATTATGAGATCATTATTAATTATACGAAGAAGGAAAGTTACATCTCATGTATGTTGTATACTCTTCTTTTAGAGGCTAAGGAACTAGTGAAAAGATTTTAAGATATCTCTTTTGATCATATTAGAAGAGAAGAAAGGGGAACTCAATAGTAGATTTGGTAGCCAATCAAGGAGTAAATTAGAGGATAACCCATGGTAAGACCCATAAGACCTAGAAGGAAAAGTTTCCAAATAAGACCCTTGGACTTGTTAAGGAGTAAAAAGTGTCCACATGTCTTTTTACCTCCTTGTTTGGCTCCTAGGTCCCGTAATTGCATTATATCTTCAAAACATTTCTCCCGATGCAGAATTGCCCGACACCAAGATGGAATTTGAATGTGGGCCACTTGATTTAGCTTATCCTAGACATAAACAGGACTAAAGGACCTGGGTGGTACTGCCCAAGTCCCTCCCTTTAGGTTGGATCAAATTCAAATTTACTGGTGTGAGCCTTGGGCATAATTTAATAAAAACCACCTGAAATAACATAAAATAAAATATTAAAATAAAATATATATATATATATATATATATATATATTCTATACATTTAGTTCTCCTCAATTTTTTCCTAGCTTCTTATGTTAAATTGAAGACCAAATTCCTTGTATTAAACTCAATAAACTAACATTGGGGGTGATTTTGTTGAAAAATTATTGCTCAAACCAAGAGCTGATGTTAAAGAGTTACGCCTAGTATGTAATATAAGGAACCCTAAAGTCAATAATATCATACAGACGAACACTCATTTTAATTTTTTATTTATGCCTGCAAAAATATCATACATGGCGTCCCTCCATTGATGCATTAAATACTGCTCCTTCAATGCGCTGTTCTTTATTTTCTTGACTTTTGTATTCATTTTTTTATCCCTTTTTTTTGCGCTCTTATTATTTTTTATTGCTTCTTGTAGAGTAACGATCTTCTTGATATTTTTGTCCAAGAAAGATAAGGGGCTGAGCACCACCAAGGGTTTTCAATGTTTAGTTAGACTTCCCTTTTGCTCAAAAGGAATGGGGAAGGTCTACATGCAAGCTTCTATTAGGTATTTTAGGTTTGAGTACTTACTTTTTTAAAACTCAACATTTTGGTTCACTAAGACTGGGATTAGTATAAAGCTAAGAGCTTGGCTTCAATTTAAACTTATTGGTAAATTTCAAGAGGAATGATTGGCGATAAAGATGATCATAAAGAATCTTAAAGGGTCAACCTATATCTAAGCAACCTTAGACTCCTTAGATAAAAATCAAAAAGAGCATGTCACTCACTAATGCATGGTGGAACAAAATGAAGAATGCAAATTTTGTTTTTTCTTTATTCAAATTTTGTACTTTTTTATAGATTTTTTGGATTTTGACATTTTATGATTTTATGGAGTTTCTAGATACTTAAGTCTTCACCTTCCATTGTGCATAAGAGGTAAGCATCATTTTTTACATCTTCCTTAACTGCGTGTGGACTTATATAATTTGGTCTAAACTTCACTTGGAAGTATTTGCAAGGACACACAAAGACTTGGTATAAAAATGTCTTTGAACTCAGTGAGAAGTTTTGTGCACTCATATATTTCATTGTTTGATAATTTGCCCCTAGCCTTGTCATTTTTTGTTCTTGTAAAGTTTCATCAGTTTTGAAATTTTGTGGGGCAATTTGAATTGATGATGACATTTAATCATCTTCTATTCACATTTTCCATATGTGGGGTTGGTCATATTGCCACACGATTCTCTTTACCTGCATGTGGACTTTACTATTCCATGGATTTCATATTTCACCAACCATATGTATGCCTTGGCTATGGCGACCACCAAGGGTTGCACATCGGCACCCCACCTAGTCGGCACCAAGTTGAAGTAAACAAAGTGAGGCAAAGTTGTGGAAGTTTGAATGCTTAATAATCGTATACCAATGCATCAAGAGATTTGTCCATGTCACCAATATTATATTTTTTATCTTTATTTCCATTTCTTAACACAAACTAACTTCGTGTTGTCATAAATATATACCTTTCAAACAAGAGCAAGCATGCCTTTATGATATAATTCCAATAATTTTTTATTCTAATGTGTAGGAACAAAAAAAAAAAAAGAAAAATAAAAATAAAACAAAAAACAAGAGAGGAGAAAGATACGAGAAAATTAGTGATAAAAACAGGGCATTGGAGCAACCATACAAACACACAAACCAACAAAAGCTAAAATTTTAAAATTACTAATACTAATACAAGTACAAATATATAAATACATACAGAAGCACATGTAAATGCATATAAGAAAATATTTAATTTAAACCTATAAATACGTATATCCCCACACCCCAAGTATAATATACTATATTAAAAAGACAAATAAATGGAAAAAATACAAACAACTAAATAAAACAAACCTTTAGTAGGCATGAGTTTTCCACAATCCATGAATTAAGTATAGAGAGTGCTTCTGGATTAAAATGTGTATGCTTTTGCAAAACAAACCTTTGTAAAACAATTAAAGTCAAGACCTAAATATACATAAAATAATAAGGGAAGAGGAAAAAAGGCGCAAACACATTTATATACATGAACAACCAAATGTATAAAATTTGCAAACAAGTGAAAGAAGCAAACAAGAAAACAAAAAGATAAGACCCCTATCTACTGCATTAGGCAAAACCAAACCTATAAAAAGGAGAACGCCACGACTAAGAATGAAAATTTTAATCCGGCATAAACAAAAAATGCCCACACACATATTAACCTAGACATAACAACAAAAATAAATCAGATGATATATAATACAAATAGAAAAATAAACAAATACACAACAAAAATGTATGTAGATATATGATGCAATATTAATTATATTATATGTATAAATATATTGTATAGAAAACCAAAACAAATAAAAATATACAAGTGTAGGTATATATATATATAAATTTATGTATGAAGTGTATACAAATACCTATACCTATATATAAATGTAAGTAACGGTGTGTATATATATATGTGTGGAGGTTAGGGTTAGGTTTTGTGCGTGATGAGCGAGTGAAGAAGAGGAAGGAGGTGAGGGTGGCAAAGGGAAGGTTAGGGTTAGGTTTTGATGGCAGAGGGAAAAGCTATCGTTGCAAGCTTGACGTTATACCTATTGCAGGGCCAAACATTTTTACAAGCAGCGGAGTGCGGTGGATATGTCAGTGTTTCGAAAGTGTTACGCCATCATCTGCAACAAACAGAATGGCCGCGAATGTCGTAGCAGAAATGGAGGCTGCAGATCGATGGCGTTACGCTTTTGAAACAGGACATATCCACGGCCCCACGCTGCTCCTATTCCTTCGTTGCCCTTTAATGAGAGCAATGCCTTCAACAAATGACCTTCACGCTCATGCGGTGGAATATGTCTCAATCTCAAATTGATGCGTCCAACACTTCAATCTTGTTAAATCAGGTTTTGTTTTGTCAGAAAATTTGCTTAAATTTCTATATTTTAAGACTAGCTGAAAATGTGGTCACTTGCACTAAATTTTCTGACCCTCCATGGAAGGTATGTTGGAGAGGTGGGTTCTTTGCCTTTTTTCGTTTTTGTATATGCATCACACACCCACATTACAACAATGTTCCTATCTAGTATGTTTTACTGTGACTGAATCAGATTTTCAGTTGTTAATATTGATAGCAAACTTGGATGAACCTCTGGAGATCCCTGTGTTGTATGATTAGGTTATGTTGTTGGTCTCTATCACAGGTGATATTTGGATCATGAAAGGTGAAGGTATTCAATTTAGACACCAATGCATGCAACATGTATTAACACAGTGCTTGTTTTGTATGTAGTCCAGGACTGCAGGAATTTTGGTGGACTTCTTAGAGCCATTTTCTGTATATGACAATGTCAGATGGGTGTTATTATCACCCACATTTTATAAATAGCCAATTACGTAATTGTAACTGTTAAAGTTTTAATCATCTAGCACATTCCTACAAAGGTTCAAAAATTTATCCTGGCAAATATTGGTATCATATCAAACATTGTAGTTCTGTCTACTGTTTGCTTTGCAGCTGTGTCTGTGTTTTCTTTTGTTTGTTTTCTGAGACAATGGTTGACACAGTTAGTGGGTTTGTGTTTGAGCCCTAAGTTGGTTGGATCCCTTGCTGGAGAATTTAGCCCCAACCTTTGGATTTGGGTGTCATTATAAGCACGCGTTAGCATTTGAGCCCTAAGCCTACATGTTTTGGTAATCTTTGTCCCAAATCAATAGTCCAATCAGTAAACATTATGTATAAACTTCCTCTAGATTTAAAATTTTAGTAAAAGTTCTTAGCCAATTTGTTGCAAGTTTGCATGGATTCATTGGAATTTTTTAATCATTGTTATCTTATCTATGTAATATATGTTTTGATGATTTTCCAACTAATGAAAAATATGTCTAATATGGGATTTTATATAATCCTCTTTGGATTTAATCCAATTGTAAATTGTACTCAATATTTAGGAACCAGTTACCTTTACAATTGCTTACAATTGTTTCCTTTTGACATTGCTGGTGATTCATCTCACTTGAGTTGCCTTTGTTGACTAGCATAACATTTTTTTGTGTGTGTATTTTGATATAGAAATTTTTGTGGGTATGATAGGTTAGGTTGGAACAAAAGAATGTATGGTGCTAAGCATTTTATCTATTTGCAAGAACTAAAGTGTCTTATCTGAAAATATTCAACATTGTGGTTTGTGCATTTGGATCGATAATCTAGATACTATCTTAGACCTATGTAAATATAGGTCTAAAATGGTAGAAAGGAGAGAAAAAGTCTCCTCGTGAGATTTTGAAGCAATAAAATGTAAAAAGTAAGTTCTATGACAACATCAAGACAATGGTTGCTTCATTTCACTTCACTTCACAAGCTCTTTCATTCCTTGTCTATCCAAATTGCCAAGGCTGACATATTTCTTTAGTTTTGGTGAAGTAAGATTTCTTTATGCTTTTGGATTGGATTTTGAAGAGTTAGTATCTATCACTACTTTATTAGATCAACTTGGTGACACGAGGTACACATGTTGACCTTTTGATCTTGTGAATGTTGTAGCATAGAAAATACCCTATAATTTACAAGTGTATCTTTTTATTGAACCTTTTCTTGTTTGTAATTTGTAAGATTTTCATTTGGTGAATAAAATGAAAACCAATGATACCATTCATTATTTCTCATATTTTTAGACTTCAAATCATAAATTATTAGTAGAAACCCAAATTCATGGAAATGCAATCAAGACTTCAATGAAACCATAGCCAACCCCCACTCAATCACACCCTCCTAGGCCTCTAGAAACCATTTCCCCAAATGACACAAACACTTGACACCATTAAAACACAATGGTCACACATCACATTCACTTTCCAATGCACATCATAAACCAAGATCTCACAAATGCAACATATGCTCTGATGCACTAATAATGGGTCTTAAAGAATGCAACATTAATTCCAATCATGGTCAATCATCCAACAAACATAAAGTGAATCTATCTCAACAATGCAGAACAATATTATTCTAACTACTAGTAGCAATTACTAATATGATCAAATGATATAAGTGTCCATGAGTATCAATATTTTAACTAATAATTCTCAAGACTTATTTTAATTTCATTTAATTAAAATAATTGCGAACAACATGCAAATGAATACAAATTAAACACAACAATTATTTACACTATTTACACTTATGTAGATTTCATTTATAATCTAAACAATTTTATAAATACTATTAAATATAACTATATAAGCAAGGCTAAAAGCCTATAATATTATAATGCTATAAATATCTTACACTAGTTAGAATCACAAGATACAAAACTCGAAGCTACAATGAAAGAACCTTGTTCTAAGTTTAGCTTGAGAGGAAAGAAATATAGAAAAACAAAACATTCCTATAGATCTAATATCTTCATCAAATCTACCACACTTTTAACCACATGAATATGATAGGATCAGCACAAAATGAATTTGTTGAGAAGGCTTTAGAAGCTACCAACAATGCAAAATGTGAAAGCATAGACAGGGCACATAGACTGATTGGTAGAATGCCTCAAAGAGAGTCATGTGATGGAAAGCAATGATCATAGGATATGCACAAAATGAATTTGTTGAAAAATCTCAAAAGAACCTAGTTTGAAAATATAGAGTTATTGGTTGCGCAACTAATTGTTTTAACAGAGACGAAATGGGTGAGAGGTAGACAGTCACAAAATATTCATATCTCAAAAATGAAAAACTGAGTATGACTAATTTTCGGATATGATTTAGATATTCAGGTCATGCACCATATATAAAACAATTAGAAAAACTCAGTTCTTAAAATAAAGTTATGGCTAATGCAACAGATTGCTAAAACAGAGACGAAATGGGTGAGAGGTAGACAGTCACAAAATATTCATATCTCAAAAATGAGAAACTGGGTATCACTAATTTTTTGATACGATTTAGGTATTCAAGTTGTACACCATATTTGAAACAATTAGAGAAACCCAGTTTGTAAAAATAAAGTCATGGCTAACACAGTAGACTACTAAAACAGAGACGAAATGGGTGAGAGGTAGACAGTCAAAAAATATTCATATCTCAAAAATAAAAAACTGGGTATGGCTGATCTTTGGATATGATTTAGATATCCAGGTCGTACACCATATATCAAAAAATTAAAGAAACCCAGTTTGCAAAAATAAGGTTAGCGCTAACACAATAGACCGGGTTCAGAAAATGTAGAAGAAAATTCACAGAATATTTCACTAAATCTAATGCAACAATAAATCAGTTTCATATCTCAGTCCATACTTGGAATATTGCTTCAATCACATCTTCACAAATTTCCTAGCTCGCATCCATTTTTCCCCAAGTCTGTTCTTCTAGAAACTATGGTTTATGGTGCCAAAAGAAAAATGAAAACTTCCTGAGAGAGAGAGAGAGATCCCCAAAACATAAAACATATCCTCCATTTGAAATGCACGCTCCTCCTCAAATTATGTCTTGAGATTTCAAAAATAAAGTTGAGCATGCATAACCACCCCCATAATTTCTTCTAGAAGATTCTCTTTTTTTTACTTTCTTACAATTTGCTATTTTTAACCAAACAATAATATTATTGTTTGTTGTAATGGGACCTTATGTCATCTCCGTTCAACAGTTTCCATTGGGATTAAGGCACGCTCAGACCTGTCAATTCAAGTGGAGTTGATTCCTCATACCTGCAACCTACAGCAACCAAAAAATGGTCGAACATATAGATGTATATATACTCATACAATCAAACACACCGTGAAAGGAAATCGCAGCATAGCAGGGTACTCACACATGAGTAATGCGACACTGTTCCTCTCACAAACACACGTCAAACAAGTAACCACATCATGCATAATAATTAGTATCTGATTGACTAGATAAGAAACATCATCAGATAATCATGTGATGCACATAATAAGATTGATCAACATAATCAATTAAGTCCATAAAGTTGTCATAACATATTCATAACTTAAGTAAATATCAGTGTTGCAACAAAGATTATCAATAAAACATACTAACTGTCATATGAAACAACATGAGGATAATCAGGAATGTCACCAACATGAATGTAGTATCTACCAACATCATATAATATACAACATCAACTGTCTGACATACCCTAAATATTCCTATTATTTTACCTTCACTTTCATGCTCCTTAGCCAGACCACCTGCACATCCAAGGTGAGAATGGAGGGGCACTACACCCACCTTAAAGTGATCGCTCCTGCTTTCCGGTAGTAATCACATTTAAGGTAAGGTTGAAAACACATGAGGGAACAAGAGCTTTCGCAAAGCCCATGCCCCAAAGTGAGACATGCTTACAATTGCCGAATTATTCCCAACAATCACAATAGAAACACATCAATATCATTTGTTAAGAACCATTAATCAACAATATGCATGTATACGAATGATCACGGAGATCAAAACAAACTTCGGTTAGAGAATCTAAGCTAAAATAACAACCAAATCAATATAGAAATAAGGCAACATGTCTTTCAAACAAACTAAGGCTATACTTACGAATTCGGAACCAAGTATAGCCGTGAGGTTATACTTCAGTTATCTCATAACCGAGTGTAACTACAAGGTGAGACAAAAGCATTCCAAAGTGCATAGCAACATATTTAGAGTATTCCAAAGGTTTGTTACAATAATTTCACAACACAATACATGATCACATCATGACACAAAGTGATTCTACTAGTCAAACATCAATAAAAAATTATCCCTCTCTTCATATATGGACTAGGTCCATTTTCTTGTTTTCTTGTTTTAGGGATGCACGATCCTTATCAGAAGTGTATATTTGTTGTCATCATCCGTTGACTAATAGAGCCACAAATACAACAGAAGAATGAAATCATGAAAAATGAGAGAGGAGACAAAAGTGACATAGGACCACAACGTGGAAGGATGCCCCCAAATCACCCTCCACAACATTATGCCCCCAAGGCACCACAAACAACAATTGCAACAAGAGAAGTGTACAAGAATACAGAAACAAATAGAAGGAATGTCACAGCGTACGCGGTCCCCTTGTATCCTTCACCTTACAAGAGTATCAAGGGTCATCCAAGGAGACCTAAACAAACATTTAACACCACACATGAGAACACAACACAACAACATATATATACCTAAGAGGAGGCCAAACTTGCGAGCATCTTGGAGAGTTGCTCCATCAAATGTGGTGGAATGGGTGAGAAATTCATACCTGCAGTCGCGTGGTGCTTGATTCACAAGATTTTGTATGTTTGAAATCTTTTGATGCCTGTGGGGAGGTGAATCATTACCTTTTTCGATAGACTTTGATGACTCGTGCATTGTTCTTTTTCTTTCTTTGTTTAAGCATTCTCCTACATGGATAACTTTTTCAGGGTTATCCTTCTCCATCAAGACGTCAACAATCTTTTTATTAAGTAAAGTACTACGGTCGAGGAGATTAGAGGAGGATGATGATTTCGTGGGATCTTTGTTAGATGCCAAGGTATCATTTGATGAATAAGTGTTTCTCTCAAAATATGCTTCTACATTTAAACAATAGGAAAAACCACGATTGTAATGATAACGGGGCCAATTGTCATAAGCTCCCATGAATTCGGCTAATGTTTCATATGTTGAAAAAGTATCTAATGGGACATTTCCTAGTGGACAGTCTATGTCTATCATCTCAGGATATATTGAATTGATTGTTGGACTTCTTGATATTGTGTTAACATTAAGAGTAGGATGATGGTAAGCTTTGGTAGGCTTCAAAGGATAGTATCCAATACTAGCTGAAGAGCTATGTGTAACAACTTCTAAGGGTACTTTGATTCCTTGTTGTTTTATGCCACAACCATTACCTACGTAGTTACAATTTTTGTAAAGGATTTGAAATCCATGACCATAGAGAGACACCATCTCTTTATAAGAAGGCGAGGCCTCATATGTCTCATATTTTGTAGTGTAAATAAGAGTATTGTCTTTATTTGTTACTAAAGAGACTTTAGGTTCCTTAGTATTTCCAAAGATTTTTTGGATGAGATCGAGGCAACTTTTGATGTTTCAGGGTTAGCAAGTTTATATTACCCCATAAAGCCATGAGTAAAATCTAATGAACCCCAATCGTCACCAAGAAGTGCATTCGATGGTGATTTAGAATCTTGCACAACATTATCTGTGGCAAGATGTATTTATGAATCAACTTTTAAGTTATCGAGAGGTTTCTAAATGATAGCTTATTTTTGCACCTCAGCTTGTAAAAAACTTTCCAGATTCGGGTCCACTTCAATGGTTTGAAGTTTATTTGCACAAATAAACTTTATTGATCAATGAAGGGTAGACGAAACTACCCCCATGGCATGAATCCATAGTCTACCAAGAATGATATTATATGAAAGCGCACTCGGCATGACATGGATAAGGGTAGATAATGTCATAGATCTAGCCTTTACGATTAAAGTTATGGTACCCAGTGATTGTCTACCAATGTTATCGAAGCCACGAATGTTAAGTTTATCTGATTTTATTAAAGATGTGTGAATCTTGATTTTATGTAGCAAATCAATGCCACGAACATTGAGACCCGATCCATTGTCAATCATAGTTCACTTTATCAACTTTTTATTTATTATGACAAGATTACAAGAGGGTCATATTGGTTTTGAACTTCAATTGATGGTAATTCGTGTTGTTGAAACAAAATATCTATTTTTGTTGCATGCATATAGTCTAACAGAGTTGTTACATCATTTGGCTTAACAACAGGTGGTACAATCACCTTTCGTAAAGCTTCTTGGAGCATTATGTGGTATGAAAGAGATGTTTGTATGAGTTCCCATAGAGAGATCTTAGCGGGAGTAGCACAAAGCTGCTTAACAAGGTCATAATCTCGACCAACATTATGAGTAAGACAAGGTGGTTGAGGAAGCATAGGTTGAGAAGTTGGTAAAGTGATCGAAATGTTTGACTGTTGTTTACTTTGTTTATTATTTCATGTATTGTATGTGTGAGCAACCACATTGTAGTTGGGTTGTTGTGACACATTTTGATACACTTTGATTTTGACTTGTTATATGCTTAGCGTAGTTATAAATGTAACGAAGAGGTCGAGAAGAATTTAGAAGATCTCTTATAGTGAGCACCGGTTTCATTTTTTCTTGAGGCACATGCGAGAACGCAGGTGGACAACTATTTTCAGTTTCACAGGGTGTTCTTGAGATCTTGGAACATAAATTGTGTTTACTAATCTTTGAAGGAACGATGGTTTTGGAGTCGCAGTGGAATGTTCCATAGAGATAAATTCATAAAGGGCTTCATCTAGCATATCAGAATCATCACTACTAAATGACTCATCATATGCATGAAAGTTTTGTAAAAAGAGATCAAACATTGTGACATATTCTACTTTATCCAAGGCTTGAAATTCACAATGTCCAATTGTAAAAAGTATGAATTTTGGAATCAAGGATGTGAAATGATGCAAGATTACTATGAAAAATCAAATTTCATGAATGTTTGATGCAACTAATGCATGAGAATTTTTAAAACCCTAATGCAAAATTTTACCAAAATGCAAGCTTTTTGAAGGCCTAAATATGCACCTTTTTCAAAATTATGCAAGATTTTCAAATGAATATTGATAAATATGTAATAAATCAATGCAAGATCTTATTTGAATAGTCAATAAGATGTAAATGCTTGAAGCTACTTGTTCACAAAAATGTTTAGTATGAAAAAGGATAATGACAATAACTAGAATATGAACTAGATCAAACTCTTTTCAATATAACATTCAAGGAAAAGTTGAGCAAAATCACTACCAAATGAAGGAGAACTTAGCTACTGACCTTGAACTCCTATATATTATGGATAAGATTTAACTTAGTCTTTTTCTCAAAACCCTAGGATAACAATGCATTAAAACCCTATTTTTACAAAGATTTGCTTATAATGGAGAATATACCACAGAAACCCAGAAACTGATTGCACAGGGATAATCAGGGGAATGATAAAACCTATCTCCAAAAAGAAGAGGTATCAGAGGACCTCGGTGGTACCACCCATGTCTTGACTGAAGGAATTAGCCGAAGGTGCAAATTGGAAAGTTGCTTTGAATGTTGTCTTGATGCCAGATCCAAACCCAGAAAAGGTAGAAGGACAAAGGCGGTTCCAACCACTTCCTTGATGAGGGAATATCCTGAAACTGTCTTCAAATCCTGAAACCTTGATCTGTATTTAGTCTTCCTATAGCTCTGTATTTTCTAAATCTCACTCCTGTAACCTACACATAAGAAGATAAAAGAGGGTTTGGGGGTTATGGTGTTTAGGGGCTTGCCTCGGTCAAATCCCAGAATAGCATTCAAGCTTCCCAACACCATTTGATGAATAGAGAGTGCTTACCCTCATGGGGCATAGGATGAAAACAATGATAATGTGATGATTGAAATGATGAGAAACAAACAATGATATCACCTATGTGATGCGCCCTTAGAATGATGAAGATCCTTCAACTCCTAAGGAAGGATAGATGATAGCTTCATATCTGCAACAACACACAAATATGCTCTATAATCACAATGACTGCTCTTGATGCTCTTTACTTCAAATTTTCAAGTTAGCTATCTCCATCTAGGTTAATAATGAACTCAAAAACACACTTATATATGCTCTCCCCCTTACAATTGACAATTCAAACCAAAAGAGGCAACAAGGAGAAACCTCTAGAGAGGTGTAAGGCTAACATACATTTGAATTTGATCCAACCTAAAGGGAGGGACCTGGGCAGTACCACCTTGGTCCTTCAGCCCTGTTTATGTCTAGGATAAGCAAAATCAAGTGGTCCACATTCAAATTCCATCTTGATGTCGGGCAATTCTGCATCGGGAGAAACGTTTTGAATATATAATGCAATTAAGGGACCTAGGAGCCAAACAAGGAGGTAAAAAGACATGTGGGCACTTTTTACTCCCTAACAAGTCCAAGGGTCTTATTTGGAAACTTTTCATTCTAGGTCTTATGGGTCTTACCATGGGTTATCCTCTAATTTACTCCTTGATTGGCTACCAAATCTACTAATAAGTTCCCCTTTCTTTTCTTCTAATATGATCAAAAGAGATATCTTAAAAAATTTTCACTAGTTCCTTAGCCTCTAAAAGAAGAGTATCCAACATACATGAGATGTAACTTTGCTTCTTCATATAATTAATAATGATCTCATAATCTCCCTCCACTCTAAGATGCTTCCAATTCTATTTCACAGTTGTCCTGAGGCCCCACAGCATGGCCCTTTCCTAAACCACATTGTACATGAAAGGAAAAAAGAATATAACTTTGCTCATGCTCTTTCTAGGAAGCCTACTCTATTTCTACTTCTACTAGTTCTACTGATTAGAAGATCCCTATTATGGCAGAATAAGTTAAAAATGCATTTTCTACTGATCTCTTAGATGGGGATGTGAGACAAGATTGATTTGTAGTAGCATATGGTCTCATTCTCTATAAAAATAGAATCTTCCTAGTTCTTGAATCCTGAATGAAGGAGAAGATTTTAAGGGGTTTTCATGATGCATCATTAGAAAAACACATAAGATTATACAAGATCTATAGGAAAATTAGGGAAAGGTTTTCGTGGAAGGGCCTAAAGAAGGATGTTCTCAATCACTTTATGGAGGGGCTAACTATGTATGCACAATTCTTTTTCATTCCTTCATATTTCAAAGCACATTGGGTGGTAGATTTCTTATTCAGAGATGTTTAGGCCAATGGATTACATAAAAATATGGTTAGTGATAAAGATAGTAGATTTTTTAGATCCTTTTTGTAAGAATTATTTTATTTGGCTGGGATAAAACTCACTCTTTCCACAAGCTATCATCGACAAATAGATGGACAAGTAGAAATAGTGAATAATTAGGTTGAAGGCTACTTGAGAAACTATGATACAACACTACCCACCACATGTCCATAAGTATATCTCCATCCATTGTATTTTATGGTTATGATGCATTAACCTTCACTAATTCAATATTCATAGATATCCCGGTGTCAATAGATAGTGACTTAGTGAAGTATAATTATGACATATTGAGATCACTCAAAGAACACCTCCAACAAGTTCAGAATCAACAAAAAAATATATGCAAATCAAAACTGCATAGATAGGTCATTTAAAGTGGGAGATATGACCTTCCTCTAAGATTGCAAACCTTATATGCAAACCCCCATCAAAATTAGTGGAATTGAAAATCTCAAACAACGCTTCGATTTCCCTTACAAGATCTTGAGAAGAGCTGGTGAAGTTGCATCTGAGTTGAATTACTAGAATATAGTAGGATTCATAATTTTGTCCATGTGTCTCACCTCACGAGATCCCTTGGACAACATATCACACTACTGGTGGATTTTCCACCATTGGATGATGACCCTACCATCATAGAAATCACAAGAGCATCATCCAATATTCAAAAGAGAGTAGACAATAAGGTGGTAGGGAAAATCACACAGGCCCTATTGAATCCCCATGATCACATTTGCACTTATTACATTTATCGAACTTAGCAAGGGAGAGGGATTTCAACTAAATCTTCCACATCAAACATCCTCATAATAAATAGAATCATCAACCTTGGCATAAAGAGAAAGTTTGACCTTAAGTACCTTTGCTATCATTCAAGCCTCTGTGCATGCAACTTGTTGTTCCTTCAGTATGTGAAAATACTCGAGGTAGCAATTGAAGAAAGACAAGTCATGCAAATTTTGGAAATATTGATAGAAATATGAAGAAATATTTCCCCACACATTTACTAATCTAGGATGATGAAAATTCAATTAAAAGAAGGTACAAAACCAAAGAGTAAAAGATCATATGTATTAAACCCTAACATGAAGACAAGAGTCAAAGCAAAGTTGGATGATACGTTGCAACTGATATAATCAAGTACATAGAAGATGCTAAATGGATTGGCCCTATGGTTGTGCAACATAAGAAAAAAGTGAGATGAGGATTTGCATTGACTTTAGGGAACTAAATAAGGCTTGTATCCATGATTCCATAGATTTCTTAGTCTTATGGATGTCATTAAAAGCTTTCATTTTATTTCATTTCAATTGAAGGGCTCCTTCACCTTTCCATACACATGTCCCCATGTTCTCTCCATTAGTTTCTCTATAACCATTGCTTTATTTTCTCTTATATTGTCCTTAGTAATATTTGGGCATTATACTCATGGGATCAACCCTGCAATTATAGACTTGGCCCTTTCATATTCAAATTTTGGCCAACTTCTACCTATTCAATTACACAATATTCAATTTGCTAATGTATGAATCCCAACATTTCAAAAAAAACCAAAATATGAATCACCTAAGAAGGTTCGAAGTTTAAAATACACATTGGGTTATGACTTGCACGTGTGACACCATTCAAAAATTGATTTATATTCACTCCTTTGAGCCACCAAGTCTAGGGCCTAAGTGTGAGAATATTCACTATTTTTGTATCCTCATGCTTGGAGACATGTCAATAAATAAAAGTTGATTACATATAAATTCCCATTGTTTATAGCATAGACTGGAATTAGTTTTCAATTTAAAATATCATTAACACTTGTAAGGAGTGGGTTCATGTGCAAGTTGAAACACACACTGTGTATTTCAACCTGCAATTTTCTTCATCAACATTCTACTATGTAAAGTATTTGTTCTTTTAATGTACAAATCCTAACATTTAAGAGAGAAAAATATGAACAACAACAATGATAAGGGTGAAAGCAAGAAGATGAGTATAGATTTCGTGGAAGTGTTCCGCATATGGAAAATTTTGTTTAGAACGAGAGCTCGAGCCTAAACGGGTGCCCATTTAGAAACGGGCACCCGTTATGAAATGGATGCTAGTAAATGGAATGGGTACGTACCCATTTGAAAACAGGTACTCATTTTTGAAAAGTATATATATTTTTTTAAAAATAGGCATGTGGCTTCATTTTAACAGCCATAGGCCATGAAACAGTAGGAGAGGAGATACCAAGAATGGGTACCCACATCACCTGACCCCACCGCCTACCTCCAAAACCTCCTCACCTCCTCTAGATCGGCTATCAGCTATCCCAAGTTGGTTGCCCGTAATTTTCTATTGTTTTTCATTGTTTTTTGTTTTGTTTTTGTTGCTTTTTATTATTTTTCACAATCTTAAATTATAAATGTTAAACCCTAAACTAAAAACACTAAACCCTAATTCATAAACACTAAACCCTATTTCATAAACTACCTAGGTCTTATAGAACTTCTAGGGTTTCTTTTATATAAGCTTAACAATAAATCTTTAGCAATGATATTTCAAAATCATTTGAAATTTCTATATAGACCTCAAGAACTACTTATACACTATAGCCATGTTCTTAGTCTTCATGGATTTCAATGTTCATGATGAGTCACATAGTCCTAAAACCATTTGTAAAACTCTTTTCATGAGGGCTTAGAACATACAAACACCTTCTATATATTAAATTTGATGGACACTTGTATAAGAATATAAAATTTAGACAATTGTCATAGGTTAGTCCTATGGGTTAAAGAGTCAGGGAGCTATGAGAATGCCCACATTCATATGACATAAGGTATAATAGAAACTTATCAAGTTTTAAGGATTGTCATGCCTACCACTAAGAATGTCAAAGTTACCCTAGGAAAACAACTAACTCATATCACTTCATAACATTTTATCAAGTTTAAGGATTGTCATAACAACCACTAAGAATGTCAAATTTACCCTAGGAAAACAACTAACTCGTGTCACTTGATAACCTAGAGGATTGTTATCTAAGGTCAATTAGGATCACTTAACAAATGTCAAGACCCAAATCATCTAATAGGATTGTCATTAGGATGGGGAACAAAGAAGATAGTCATAACATGATAAGGTAGTTACCAAGGTCCTAACAAAGTTCATTGCACCATAATCTAAATCTTAACACTGCCTCAACATTTATATGACCTAGAAGGACTGTCACATCTAGCAAATCTAATCTCTTGTCCTTGCTATGGACTATTATGCATGATCATCCAAAGTGGTTGTCACTAGAAGAACAGGACCATAGGACTACCACAATAAGGATATAGTTGTGTTGCTCACAACAAGAGAGGACAATCATCCAAAACTAAGAAGAGAAGAAAATTAACAATTAAGAGACTATCATTAACGGTTGTCATGAGCGTGTTAATGGACAATTAGTTTTCATATTAGTCATAACACTATCCTATTATTTACACAAAAGAAGATATAGCAATGAGAGGATAGTCATTGGAAAACCTATCTCAGTCCTAGAGTCAAGCACAGTCCCATCACACCACTAGATCTACCCCTTCCAAGGGACAAGCATTTCAACCATACAATCGAAAGAAAATGATATGTATCCTACAAACACAATCATTTGGTCATGTTGTAATCCTCTCTCCAAACTATGCAGGATCAGAATGGTGTTTGGATGACCTCCACTTGGTGTCTGGTAGGTGAAATCAGCAGGTGAGACTACTCCTTAGACAGTGCAAGACGACTGAATGGATCTCACCCATTCATTTTATTCCTTGTTTTTCTCACTCTTTCACCATTTCTTCACATGCGTTGTTCTCCTTCCAGCTATTTTTTTGGTGGGTACTCTCCTGAGGTGCCAAAATGGCTAGAAATGTTGTCTCGTGCCATAAAAAAATCACGCTAGAAAATTTTCTAAACTCGTCGGTTGTTCTCACGCCGGGGAAAATACCGTGTCAGAAAAATAAATATAGGGAATGTAATTTTTTGGTATGTGTTTTGGAACACAAAAGAGAGTGATATATTTTGCAAAGCCCCATTAAGAATGTTTTCGGAATTTTGTACTGCAGTATTGTATTGGTACATTCTCCTTATTAAAAACTCCCTTAATATTATCACCTAAAATTTTGAATTTGGATTAGTTACTTTCCACCTACATTAAATGTTATCAATAACTATGTAATAGAACTAATAGCATTTAAAATCATTTTAGACGTGCAAATGATGATTAATTATCACCTTTGCAATTAGAAGTGTTTATGTTGACACTAGAGTTTGCAACACTCATAGCTTTATAGCAACTAAAAAGGTTTCACAAAACAAAGAGAACTAGAGACAACTAAAATCATTATCATAAATAAAACATAAATTAAAATAAAATAAAAACATTAATATATCATCACCATGAATGGTCATGTCCTTTGTGAGAACTCCAATTCCTTTTGAGAGATGAGTATCACAATTCATTGAAGTCTTGATTGTATTTCCATGAATTTGGGTTTCTACTAATAATTTATGATTCGAAGTCTAAAAATATGAGAAATAATGAATTGTATCATTGGCTTTCATTTTATTCACCAAATGAAAATCTTACAAATTACAAACAAGAAAAGGTTCAATAAAAGATACACTTGCAAATTATAGGGTATTTTCTATGCTACAGCACGCACAAAACCAAAAGGTCAACATGTATACCTCGTGTCACCAAGTTGATCTAATAAAGTAGTGATAGATACTAACTCTTCAAAATCCAATCCAAAAGCATAAAGAAATCTTGCTTCACCAAAACTAAAGAAATATGTCAGCCTTGGCAATTCAGATAAAGACAAGAGGAATGAAAGAGCCTCTAAAGTGAAGTGAAATGAAGCAACCATTGCCTTGAAGTTGTCATAGAACTTAGTTTTTACATTTTATTGCTTCACAATTTCCCGAGGAGACTTTTTCTCTCCTTTCTATCATTTTAGACCTATATTTACATGGGTCTAAGATAGTGTCTAGATTATCAATCCAAATGCACAAACCACAATGTTGAATATTTTCAGATAAGACACTCTAGTTCTTGCAAATAGATAAAATGCTTATCACCATACATTCTTGTGTTCCAACCTAACCTATTATACCTACAAAAATCTCTATATCAAAAAACACACAAAAAAAAAATGTTATGCTAGTCAACAAAGGCAACTCAAGTGAAATGAATCACGAGCAATATCAAAGGGAAACAATTGTAAGCAATTGTAAAGGTGACTGGTTCCTAAATATTGATACAATTTACACTTGGATTGAATCCAAAGGGGATTATATAAAATCAAATATTAGACATAATTTTCATTAGTTGGAAAATCATCAAAACATGTATTACATAGATAATGTAATAATGATTAAAAAAAATCCAATCAATCCATGCGAGCTTCAACAAATTGGCTCAAAACTTTTACTGAAATTTTAAATTTAAAGGAAGTTTATACATAATGTTTACTGATTGGGCTATTGATTTGGGACAAAGATTACCAAAACAATCCCTATTTAGGGATGAAGAGACCCTAAACTTTCCCGTGGCCAGAACCCATATTGAAGTTGTAGGTTAAGATTCTTTAAGAACTGAATTGAGCATAGAGTGGTATGCCATCTACTTAATATTTTGAAAATGTAGGTTTAGGGCTCAAATGCTAACCCGTGCTTATAATGACACCCAAATCCAAAGGTTGGGGTTAAATTCTCCAGCAAGGGATCCAACCAACTTAGGGCTCAAACACAAACCCACTAACTGTGTCAACCATCGTCTCGGAAAACAAACAAAAGAAAACACAAACACAGCTGCAAAGCAAACAGTAGACAGAACTACAATGTTCTATATGATATCAATATTTGCCAGGATAAATTTTTGAACCTTGGTAGGAATGTGCTAGATGATTAAAACTTTAACAGTCACAATTACGTAATTGGCTATTTATAAAATATGGGTGATAATAACACCCATCTGACATTGTCATATACAGAAGATGGCTCTAAGAAGTCCACCAAAATTCCTGCAGTCCTAGACTACATACAAAACAAGCACCGTGTTAATACATGTTGCATGCATTGCAGTCAAAATTGAATACCTTCATCTTTCATGATCCAAATATTACCTGTGATAGAGAGACCAACAACATAACCAAATCATACAACACAGGGACCTCCAGAGGTTCATCCAAGTTGGCTATCAATATCAACTACTGAAAATCTGATTCAGTCACAGTAAAATATACTTGATAGGAACATTGTTGTAATGTGGGTGTGCGATGCATATACAAAAACGAGGAAAGGCAAAGAACCCACGTCTCCAACCTCCCTTCCATGGAGGGTCAGAAAATTTAGTGCAAGTGACCACATTTTTAGCTAGTCTTAAAATATAGAAATTTAAGCAAATTTTCTGACAAAAACAAAACCTGATTTAACAAGATTGAAATGTCGGACGCATGAGTTTGAGATTGAGACATATTCCACCGCATGAGCGTGAAGGTCATTTGTTGAAGGCATTGCTCTCATTAAAGGGCAACGAAGGAATAGGAGCAGCGTGGGGCCGTGGATATGTCGTGTTTCAAAACCGTAACGCCATCGATCTGCAGCCTCCATTTCTGCTACGACATTCGCGGCCATTCTGTTTGTTGCAGATGATGGCGAAACACTTTCAAAACACTGACATATCCACCGCACTCCGCTGCTTGTAAAAATGTTTGGCCCTGCAATAGGTATAACATCAAGTTTGCAACGATAGCTTTTCCCTCTGCCATCAAAACCTAACCCTAATGCTACCGTCCCCTCCTTCCTCTTTTCCACTCGCTCATCACGCACAAAACCTAACCCTAACCTCCACATATATATATACACACGTGGACACACTTAATAAATTTGTATTTTTTTATTTGTTTTGGTTTTCTATGCGATATATGTATACATATAATATAATTAATATTGTATCATACATCTACATACATTTTTGTTGTGTATTTGTTTATTTTTCTGTTTGTTGTTTTCTTTTCTTTTTGTAGGGTGCACTCCTCTCACACACATATGTATATCTATATATATTTATGTATTGGTTCTTTATAGACTTAATACTTATATTAATAAATACTAGTATAGGTGTGTATTTTTAGTTTCTGCCAAAGAAACTATAGGCGAGGCCTGTTCCTAACTAGGTATTAATAATTCTTGAGAGCTAAATATATTTTTCTATTTAAAAAATATTTACCTATTGCTATTGTATAGATGCAAATATTTTAACAAAACATATTTGAAAAATTATTTTTATTCAATCTAATTCGCAGAAAACTTTCACCCGATAAGGGAAATTATTGCGGATCATCAACGTTTAAATTATAAAGTTTTGTATGAATACTGGAAATAATTTCATGCATTGCTTTCATTTTCTCAAAAATTGTGCAAATATAACATATGCGTTAAACTCCTTAGGCAACCATTCTTCATATTTTTTTATGTTCTTGATACCCAAACATTGAAGAATCTAAGGCCATGACTATTTTCAAATGAATTTGTTTTGTTTATAGGCTGCTATTCCACTTGAAGTTGTGCAAATATTGTTGGCAAAAAAGTCAGCGTCCCCCTTCGGGATTCGTGACATGGCTTAACCGCCTCCCATTGGTCTTTATCTGGGATGGTAGCGGTTTCCTAAGAGGTGCGCCTTTTGGGAGAAACGGCCAGCTCAACTCCCTACAAGTGGTATCAGAGCCGGGTCACGGGTTCGAATCCCCTTGGGTAACGTTGAGGGGGGGATTGTTGGCAAAATACGGCCAGATGCAATAAAGTTAGGTCTGAAACAAAAAAACCCATGGAGCTTGACCAAATAAGAGGAAAAAAGTATGCTCATATCTGTCATTACGTTATCTACCATCTGACCAAATAAGAGGAAAAAAGTATGCTCATATCTAATACTTATTTTTTGTTCTATTTTACTTAATGGAATTCTAATTCTAGCTATTCTTCCATGCATAGAAGGATTTTCCTTTCATGTTTCCTTTAGATTCTAATGGGATGAGAATATTATTTTTTGGCCTATGCCTATGTTTCTACCAAACTTTGTATGTATCATATTGTTTTCTGGAAACACATTTCTTATTGGTGTTTATTCCATTTCTAAAGTTTTTTCTGGATGTTTTCTCTAGCTCTGAGATGAGCTAAAAGGAACTATTACCATTAACAAAACTGATAATATACACATCATTTTGTTTTATGGATATCTTTATATTTTTTTAATTTTCTCCGACACTCAATAGTAATTCAAGTTGGCTTTTTGCTATTCTTGTTGAATGCAAAAACCTAGTAAGCCAAACTAGCAACTCTATTTGCAGAAATGGTCTATATTTTGAAGCTATTTTATCATTCTACTATTTCTTTTAGAGGCATTTTTAAAAAGATCGTGAAATTTCTATTACTTAAATCTAAGCCAAGTATTTTTTGACGTTTATTTAAAAATTTACCCTAACGTAACTATTGTTAATATGTCCATAAAATGTACAACCTTTTAAAATTTATTTAAAATTAGGTTTTTCTTTTACCCTAACCTATAATGCAAAATCTAAATAGCTAATATTTTCACATTTACTTTAAACTTAAGTTTTACCCTAACCTGTAATGCACAAACTGAATAGCTAATTTATTCAAATTTCTTTTCGAGTTACATCTTTAAACCTAGTAACATAAATATGGTTGAATTATGAATAAAATGCAAAATTGAAACCACTATCTATTTCACATTTACTTTAAAATTTTACCCTAAGGCCCATATTTCTAAATTGCCAATAAAATGAACAAATTGTAGAGATGATATTTTAACATTTACCTTTAAATTTTTGTTCTAAATTTTTATCTTCCAAGTAAATATTATTAAATTATCCATAAAATGCAAAATCTAAACCACTATGTATTTCTCATTTACTTTAAAATTTTACCTTACTATAAATATTCCCAGATTTTCATCAATAAAATTTTACCCAAATATAAATATTTCAAAAATTTCAATAAAATACACAAACTAAATAGATAATCTTTTCACATTTACTTTTAATTATAATTTTAATCCCAAAAAATAAATTTAATTAAATTATTAACAAAATGCAGAACCTAAACCACTGTTTTTTTAATTATCTTTAAAATGTACAACCTGAACATCTGATCTTTAAGCTTTACTTTAAAATTACAGTTTTATCCCTAACATAAAAACACGTTAAACTTTTTTCATATTTTCTTTTTCATCTTACCCTAACACAAATATTGTTAAATTAACCATAAAATGCACAATCTAAACATATTTATTTAAAAATTTCCAAAACTACAATTTGAGTCATTTTGTGAAAATTATGGTATTAAGGTGCAAAGAACAGTTCCTTATACTCTTCAACAAAATGGGGGGGATGAACAAATGAATAGAACTATTTTAGAAATGGGGTTTGGTTGTTTCTTGTGCTGCATATATTGTGAATAGAATTCCCACTAAAGCCCTCCCAAATATCACCCCTGAAGAAGCTTGGAGTGGTAGAAAGCCCCACATTAGGTATTTTAAAGTATTTGGATGCATTGCTTGGGCACACGTTCCTGATGAAAAGAGGAAAAAGTTAGAACCAAAGAGTCATAAGTGTTTGTTTGTGGGTTATAGTGAAGAATCAAAGGCTTATAGGTTATATGATTTGACAACAAGAAAGGTCTTTGTTAGTAGAGATGTAAAGTTTGATGAGCTTTCGCAACTTATTCCCACTTCCTCTCACTCTACAATAGCAAATGTTTCTAATTTTTCAGATATTTTAGAAAGAAATGAAGCCAATATTGATGAGGATGAAGTGAGCACTACTGATGATGATAATACTATTGAAAATGAAACTACTAATGCTTGTAATCAGCCATTTTTTGCAGGTAGTGATGATGAGGAAGGTGACATTTCAGCTAGACAAAAGACAAGGAGTGTTGAAGAAATATATAGACAAGGCTCAAAGATCCAAGGAGGGAATGGTAGTGCTCTCATGGCCAAAGTATTACAAGTAAATGACCCAATCTCATATGAGCAAGCTAGATGAAAGGAAGAATGGGAGAAATCCATAAAAGAGGAATATGATGCATTGATAGAGAATAACACTTGGGAACTTGTACCCCGTCCCCAAGGTAAGAATGTTATTGGTTGCAAATGGGTTTACAAAACAAAATTTAAATCAGATGGTGCTATAGAAAAATTCAAGGCTAGATTGGTTGCTAAGGGGATCAATCAAAAAGAGGGTGTTGATTATGAAGAAACATTTTCTCCTGTCATTAAAGTGAATATAGTTAGAATTATTCTTTCTTTGGCTACAATTCTTGGGTGACATATTCTGTTTGTTGTTTTCTTTTCTTTTTGTAGGGTGCACTCCTCTCACACACATATGTATATCTATATATATTTATGTATTGGTTCTTTATAGACTTAATACTTATATTAATAAATACTAGTATAGGTGTGTATTTTTAGTTTCTGCCAAAGAAACTATAGGCGAGGCCTGTTCCTAACTAGGTATTAATAATTCTTGAGAACTAAATATATTTTTCTATTTAAAAAATATTTACCTATTGCTATTGTATAGATGCAAATATTTTAACAAAACATATTTGAAAATTTATTTTTATTCAATTTAATTGGCAGAAAACTTTCACCGGATAAGGGCAATTATTGTGGATCATCAACGTTTAAATTATAAAGTTTTGTATGAATACTGGAAATAATTTCATGCATTGCTTTCATTTTCTCAAAAATTGTGCAAATATAACATATGCGTTAAACTCCTTAGGCAACCATTCTTCATATTTTTTTATTTTTTTATATTCTTGATACCCAAACATTGCAGAATCTAAGGCCATGACTATTTTCAAATGAATTTGTTTTGTTTATAGGCTGCTATTCCACTTGAAGTTGTGCAAATATTGTTGGCAAAAAAGTCAGCGTCCCCCTTCGGGATTCGTGACATGGCTTAACCGCCTCCCGTTGGTCTTTATCTGGGATGGTAGCGGTTTCCTAAGAGGTGCGCCTTTTGGGAGAAACGGCCAGCTCAACTCCCTACAAGTGGTATTAGAGCTGGGTCACGAGTTCGAATCCCCTCGGGTAACCGCCTCCCGTTGGTCTTTATCTGGGATGGTAGTGACATGGCTTAACCGCCTCCCGTTGGTCTCAACTCCCTACAAACGTGAATATAACATTCTTCAGAAATGATGCAAGCTAGAAGGGGCTCTAACTTGTTTTTAATGCAATAAAGTTAGGTCTAAAATGAAAAAACCCATGGAGCTTGACCAAATAAGAGGAAAAAAGTATGCTCATATCTGTCATTATGTTATCTACCATCTTTTCAGATAATGCATTTAGGGCATATGTTTATCGGGCTTCATGCCTATAATACTTATTTTTTCTTCTATTTTACTTAATGGAATTCTAATTCTAGCTATTCTTCCATGCATAGAAGGATTTTCCTTTCATGTTTCCTTTAGATTCTAATGGGATGAGAATATTATTTTTTGGCCTCTGCCTATGTTTCTACCAAACTTTGTATGTATCATATTGTTTTCTGGAAACACATTTCTTATTGGTGTTTATTCCATTTCTAAAGTTTTTTCTGGATGTTTTCTCTAGCTCTGAGATGAGCTAAAAGGAACTATTACCATTAACAAAACTGATAATATACACATCATTTTGTTTTATGGATATCTTTATATTTTTTTAATTTTCTCCGACACTCAATAGTAATTCAAGTTGGCTTTTTGCTATTCTTGTTGAATGCAAAAATCTAGTAAGCCAAGCTAGCAACTCTATTTGTAGAAATGGTCTATATTTTGAAGCTATTTTATCATTCTACTATTTCTTTTAGAGACATTTTTGAAAAGATCATGAAATTTCTCTTGGTTAAATCTAAGCCAACTATTTTTTTACGTTTATTTAAAAATTTACCCTAACGTAACTATTGTTAATATGTCCATAAAATGTACAAACTTTTAAAATTTATTTAAAATCAGGTTTTTCTTTTACCCTAACCTATAATGCACAATCTAAATAGCTAATATTTTCACATTTACTTTAAACTTATGTTTTACCCTAACTGTAATGCACAAACTGAATAGCTAATTTATTCAAATTTCTTTTCGAGTTACAGCTTTAAACCTAATAACATAAATATGGTTGAATTATGAATAAAATGCAAAATTGAAACCACTATCTATTTCACATTTACTTTAAAATTTTACCCTAAGGTCCATATTTCTAAATTGCCAATAAAATGAACAAATTGTAGAGATGATATTTTAACATTTACCTTTAAATTTTTGTTCTAAATTTTTATCTTCCAAGTAAATATTATTAAATTATCCATAAAATGCAAAATCTAAACCACTATGTATTTCTCATTTACTTTAAAATTTTACCTTACTATAAATATTCCCAGATTTTCATCAATAAAATTTTACCCAAATATAAATATTTCAAAAATTTCAATAAAATACACAAACTAAATAGATAATCTTTTCACATTTACATTTAATTATAATTTTAATCCCAAAAAATAAATTTAATTAAATTATTAACAAAATGCAGAACCTAAACCACTATTTTTTTAATTATCTATAAAATGTACAACCTGAACATCTGATCTTTAAGCTTTACTTTAAAATTACAGTTTTAACCCTAACATAAAAACACGTTAAATTTTTTTCATATTTTCTTTTTCATCTTACCCTAACACAAATATTGTTAAATTAACCATAAAATGCACAATCTAAACATATTTATTTAAAAATTTACAAAACTGCAATTTGAGTCATTTTGTAAAAATTATGGTATTAAGGTGCAAAGAACAGTTCCTTATACTCTTCAACAAAATGGGGCGGATGAACAAATGAATAGAACTCTTTTAGAAATGGGGTTTGGTTGTTTCTTGTGCTGCATATATTGTGAATAGAATTCCCACTAAAGCCCTCCCATATATCACCCCTGAAGAAGCTTGGAGTGGTAGAAAGCCCCACATTAGGTATTTTAAAGTATTTGGATGGATTGTTTGGGCACACGTTCCTGATGAAAAGAGGAAAAAGTTAGAACTAAAGAGTCATAAGTGTTTGTTTGTGGGTTATAGTGAAGAATCAAAGGCTTATAGGTTATATGATTTGACAACAAGAAAGGTCTTTGTTAGTAGAGATGTAAAGTTTGATGAGCTTTCACAACTTATTCCCACTTCCTCTAACTCTACAATAGCAAATGTTTCTAATTTTTCAGATATTTTAGAAAGAAATGAAGCCAATATTGATGAGGATGAAGTGAGCACTACTGATGATGATAATACTATTGAAAATGAAACTACTAATGCTTGTAATCAGCCATTTTTTGTAGGTAGTGATGATGAAGAAGGTGACATTTCAGCTAGACAAAAGATAAGGAGTGTTGAAGAAATATATAGACAAGGCTCAAAGATCCAAGGAGGGAATGGTAGTGCTCTCATGGCCAAAGTATTACAAGTAAATGACCCAATCTCATATGAGCAAGCTAGATGAAAGAAAGAATGGGAGAAATCCATAAAAGAGGAATATGATGCATTGATAGAGAATAACACTTGGGAACTTGTACCCCGTCCCCAAGGTAAGAATGTTATTGGTTGCAAATGGGTTTACAAAACAAAATTTAAATCAGATGGTGCTATAGAAAAATTCAAGGCTAGATTGGTTGCTAAGGGGATCAATCAAAAAGAGGGTGTTGATTATGAAGAAACATTTTCTCCTGTCATTAAAGTGAATATAGTTAGAATTATTCTTTCTTTGGCTACAATTCTTGGGTGACATATTCATCAAATGGATGTCAAAAAAACTTTCTTAAATGGAGATTTATATGAAGAAATATATATGGATCAACCACCAGGTTTTGTAGATCAGCAACATCCTAATCTTGTTTGCAGATTATAGAAGTCACTTAATAGTCTTAAACAAGTGCCACGAGCATGGAACGAGAAGATTGACAGGTATTTTCAGCTTCATGTATTTAAGAGATGTAAGTCAGATCCAAATCTTTATGTGAAAAAAGTTCAAGATGATATTCTTCTTGTTGCAATTTATGTAGATGATTTACTCATTGCTAGACCGAATATTGCATTAATCAATGATTTAAAAATAGATCTTAAGAGGACATTTCATATGAGTGATTTGGGTGAACTAAACTATTTTCTTGGATTACAAGTTTGTAGATTACATGATGGATTGTTCATCTCACAAACAAAAATATGCTTTGGACCTTTTAGAAAAGTTTAACATGCTTGAATGCAAGCCAGCATCTACCTCATTTCAATTTGGAGTCAAGCTTACTGAAGAATGTACTTCCAAGAGTGTAGATGCCACTTTATATAGACAGCTTGTTGGTAGCTTGGTTTATGTAACTCATACTAGACCAGATATTTATTTTGCAGTCAATCTAGTATCTAGATTTATGCAGGCACCTAAACAAAGTCATTGGTTGGCTGCTAAGAGAATTTTACGATACATCCATGGAACCATACACTTTGGAATCTACTATGGCTATAAGTTTTCAATTTCTTTGGTTGGATTTACCAACTCAGTTTGGGGTGGTGATATAGATGATCAAGAGAGAGTGGATTGTTCCTTACAACCCACAGTAGAATGGGGTTGCTGAGAGGGAAAATTATTCTCTATCGGAGGTAGCAAGGGCTATGTTGTATGACCAAGATATGCCACGTTACTTATGGGCAGAGGCATGCAGTACAGCAGTATACATACAGAACAGGGTTCCACATAAGGTATTAGGCAAGATGACACCAGAGGAGGCATTCTCAAGGAAAAAGCCAGATGTCAGTCACTTCAGGATATTTGGGAGTTTGGCATTTTGTCACATTTCAGGGCCTACACATTCCAAGTTAGATCAGATTGCAGAGAGAGGGTACTTTGTGGGGTACAGTGAGACTTCAAAGGCATATCAAATATTTATTCCAGGGACCAGGAGGATTATAGTTAGGCGTGATGTCAAATTCATGGAGGACAAGGCATTTAGGAGGTCCAGAGATTTGCCAGCAGATGATCAGAATGAGCAGCCAAAAGAAGCTCCAAGGATTGTTCAACCAAAACAGGGGCAGCGAAGCACCAGTACATTTACTAGTACAAGCACAGGCTCAGGTGTTAAGAGTTCGCAGAGTATGGAGCAACAGATACAACAAATCCAAGAGATGCATCAAGAAGATATGGAGTTTGATATTTCATCCTCTATAGTTGACAGGAGGAACCGTGAGGTTTAATAGACACATAGGGATACTCAAGAGTTTGTGGGAGCTCCTAGGATGAGTAGTAGACAGAAGAAACAACCAGCCAGGTATAATGACTGTGGCATTGGTTAGTCAGTTGGTAGATAACGAGCCTTCCAGCTATCAGGAGACTATACAGTAACAGGTGTGGCAAGATGTGATGGTTGAGGAAGATACCTCAATAGAGCAGAACGATGTGTGGGAGGTTGTACCTAGACCGACAGATAGGGCAGTGGTTAGATCACATTGGATCTATAAGATTAAGCACGGTGTAGATGGTAGCATCAAGAAATACAAGACAAGGTTCGTGGCCAAGGGGTTCTCTCAGAAGGAGGGAATAGACTATGAGAAGACATTCACTCCAGTGGCCAGGTATACTTCTATACGAGCCGTAATCTCACTTGCAGCACATATTGGATGGCAGATCCATCAAATGGATGTCAAGACGACATTTCTTAATGGTGACTTGGTAGAGGAGGTATACATAGAACAACCAGAGGGCTTTGTATCACACAGCAGTGAAACCCATGTGTGTAGATTGAAGAGAGCTTTGTATGGACTCAAGCAGGCTCCCAGGGCGTGGTATGAGCGCATTGATAGATACTGCATTGAAATCTTGAAGAGGTTTGAGATGCAGGATTGCAGAGCCATGTCTACACCTATGATCACGAATTGGAAGAAGGTAGACTCATCCAAGGAAAAGGATGTAGACCCCACCTTATACAGGAAGTTGATTGGATCTCTCATGTATTTGGTCAACGCTAGGCCAGATATATCCTTTGCAATAAACTCTCTTAGTCAGTTTATGGTTGAGCTGAAGAGAGTGCATTGGACAGCGGTAAAGCATGTGTTGCAGTATTTGTGTGGTAAAATTAAGTATGGGATCAGATATGCTCGAGGTGATGGTATTAGATTGATAGGCGATACTGATGCAGATTGGGCAAGTAGTACAGTGGATAGGAAAAGCACTTCAGGGTGCTGCTTTAATTTGGGATCAGGAGTTGTCTCTTGGTACAGCAGGAAGCAAAATTTTGTGGCTCTAAGTTCTGCAGAAGCAGAATACATAGCAGCTAGCATGGCAACATGTGAGGCTATATGGCTTCAAAAGTTGTTGGTAGCCTTGTTTGGTCAGAGGGTTGAGACTATGGTGATACACTGTGACAATCAAAGTTGCATCAGATTATTTGAGAATCCAGTGTTTCACGATAGGTCTAAGCATATAAACATTAGGTATCATTTCATCAAGGATTGTGTACAGTGGAGGATTGTTCAACTATAGTATATACCTACAGATCAGCAGGTAGCAGACATTTTGACAAAGGCATTAGGGAAGACGAAATTCATCTTCTTCAGAGATAAGTTGGGTGTTATGCAGAACACCTTCCTCGCTAAGAGGGAGTGTTAATTTTAAAGTAGCTCAGACAAGTGTTCTAGTCTCAAGTGGTGATTACAAGGCTAGAAACACAACTGGAATTTAATTATCTCCATACCTAGAAAATTGATTTCTATAGAGACTTCTAGACATTAGGGTTTGTTAGAGTCTAATTAATCTTAGCCATTGATTGAGATTAAATCATGGCCATTGGTTTTCAATGAGAAGATTATAAAAGAGGATCAATGGGCATTTGGAGAGCACAGATCTGAAAAACATTTAAAGTGATAGCAAATAAATAAATTTGCAATAATAGAAAATAGATTTGCAGTGAGAGCAAGGGCGCAGTGATAGCGTTGGTGACAACAACAGTGGAATTTTTGCAGGAGAAATTGGGAGAAGAATTTTCAGAGGAGAATATTGCCAGAGCTCTGCCAGTAAGAGGCAAGCAGTTTATGTATCTCTTGATTTATTGAAAATTAATAAAATTCCTCATCTCCAGTACTGGTTTTCCCTTCAAGGTTTTTCCAGGGACAATTTGTCCAAAATATTGTGTTCATTATTTTACATATTTTATTTTTCTATCTCCATGATTATTTGTGAAGTTGTAGCTGTATTATTTTTCAATATTTGCTCTGAATTAATTTTTGGAGGTCAAATAATCTATATAAGATAGGAGATTAATCATCAATAGCTACAATAGAATTTTCACAGAATTGTCCATAGAAATACGAGATTTGAATGACAATTTTTATATTTGCGTTTACTTTTTAGTAAAGTTGTGCCCCTAACATGTAATTTGGATTTGTTTCAGGAGGAGCCGACATGGCTTTGTGATAGCCCTCGCAAGGTGAATTCGACAGCTATATGAGGCACATTGGGATGGGAACTCCTGTAGAAGATCCAGTCCTTGCAAATCCTCCTGCACTGTTTTTTATTGTTTGATTCTAGAATATATTTTAATAATACATTCTCATTTTACACTTGATTGCGCGGTCTATAAAAGAATTTATAATGCATATATTCAAACTAAGATTACCCTATGCAGTGCCTATGGTTATGGCAGAAATCTAACATTAAATGTAGAATCCAAGTTTTTCAATTTTTAGTATTCAATGCAAATATTACAACACTGTCAACTCTAACTTAAACCCAAAAATTAACAAATTTCAAGATTATTATAAAGTTATTATATTATCAACATTGTTGCTAAAACTAAGCAAACACAACAAATTAAAACACAACTATTCATGAACATTTTGCAGAAACTTCGCTACTTTGCAGCTCTTGTTATTAGATTTGTTTTATTTTTGTGTTATATAGTACTTATAATTTAATTGATATTATATTATATCAATATTGTAAGTTTGTGATATTGTATTATATATCCACATATACATTTTTGTTGTGTAATTGATTATTTTTGTGTTTGTTGTTTTCTTTTTCTTTTGTAGGGGGCACTCCTCATATATATATATATATATATATATATATATATATATATATATATGCTTACTTATATTAATACATATTAGTATAGGTGTGTGTATTTTTAGATTTGTTTTGTTTTATGTGTTGTATATGTATGTACTTATAATAATATAATTGATAATGTATTATATATCATTTGATTTATTTTTGTTGTTATATCTAGGTTTATATGTGTGGGGGCATTTTTTGTCTATGCCCGATTAAAATTTTTGTTCTTATTTCATGGGGTTCTCCTTTTTATAGGTTTGGTTTTACCTAATGCAATAGATAGGGGTCGTATCTTTTTGTTGAAGCCAATCAAAATATATATTGCCCACCCCGGCTGCTAGTATAGTTGTTGTCTGTCGCTCACTGTACTGCCTTTTGGTATGTATCACCCCTTCCCTCGAAACTCTAGATTCCAAAGATCCATCGGATAAGAAACTCCATTCTACACTACTGCTGAGTCGTCGGACTCCTCCCCCAAATCCGGTTGTGGATTGCATCAGGGAAATTCTGCCTGAGCTAGGCAGATAGATAGACTCCTTTCACGCTGCTGAGAAAGAGTAGGGAACAAAATTATTAGACCCATATATAGTAGTAGGGTAGCGCTCCAGGTACTTAAAGTCCACCCACTACCAACCAACATACATCATCTGGCTGGGTCTTGCCGGTATCAACAATTGGATCGATCCCATGGAAACGGGAACAGCAACTCGCTATGGTTCTTGGTCCAAATAATGTCTGCCCCTATTCATCCATAGCCATACACGGTTGCACGTGAAAAGACGGGAACACAGTCCTAGACTGCAGTGAATAGATCAGATCGAGAGGTCATTCTGTCCCTTGTCCCCAATGGGAAGAAGATGGGTAATCCGTTTACAATGTTACTCTGATCTGACCCAGCTGGCAAGTAATCCCAATCCGCTTTCGGCAAAGGAAGGAGACAGCACTTTGTTTGCTTCTCCACCAAGCACGGGAGTCTGGGGATCGTTGTAGGTTGGTGGCCACCCGAGGAAACTCTAATTCGATCCGCTGGCTGGGAGGCACCTACCTCATCTCGATCGCAAGGATATAGCATTTTGGATGTAATGCAAGCTAGATAAATATATTTCTGAGTTATCTAACTCTGTTTTGCCCTGTTTTCTCTTAATCTATTATTGTTGTTCTATTTTTTCTTGTCTTGGGGCTACTTTTTACATGGAAATCTAGAATTTCTTTATTGCTAGAAGAAAATGGTATCAAGGAATATGTGACCACTGTTGTACCTGTACCTACAGATTCAACACAGCTCTTAGCTTATAAGAAGGAAGATGCCAAGGCGAGGACGCTGATTCTTAATGGTGTTAAGGATCATATTGTTTCGCATAGTTCAGAGTTATATACAGCAAAGACAATGTAGGATGCCATTCTGAATCTATACCAGAATGCTACCATTAACCGGAAGCTGATTCTTAGAGAAAAGTTGAGGAATACCCGGATGAACAAGGGAGAAGACATTACAAGTTACCTCACCAGGCTTAGACTTGTTAAGGATGAGTTGGCAGATGTTGGAGATAAACCAAATGATGACAAGCTAGTACGAATAGCCCTAAATGGGTTTACTAAGTAGTGGGATGTCTTTGTTCAAGTTATTAATGGATGAGACACCTTATCGAGTTGGGATCGACTATGGAGTGACTTCACTCAGGAGGAGCTTAGACTAAGTCTTGTGAGTGGAACCAGTAGTAATAGTTAGAAAAGTGAGGTGGAACAGGAAAATGTTACCCTAGCAGGAAAAGGGAAAGCAAAGAAGGGGTCTGGCAAAGGATCAAATCCAAAAAGTGAGAAGAAGAAGGACTTGTCTAAGATCAAATGCTATGGCTGTCACGAGTTCGGCCACTATGTCAGTGATTGCCCACAAAGGAAGAAAAATGAAAAGAAAGGCAAGAAGCAGATGGCTGCTTCAACAAATGTAGATGAGCTTTCTAGTAGAATGGAGGATGAGTTTGCACTCATAGCTTGCCTAACTAGCTCAACCTCATAGGGTGTTTGGTATATAGACAATGGGGCATCATTTCATATGACAAGAGTTTGGGAGTACTTCTCTAGCTACAAAGAGGACATCAAATTCCAGATTCAGATGGGGAATACGTCCAAGTGCAATCCAGTTGGGAGAGGGACTGTTCTATTTCAGAGGGAGAATGGCAAGCCTATTTCCATTCATGATGTGTTGCATGTGCCAGGCTTGGGCATGAATCTAATTTCTGTATCTGTCCTTCAGGATAAAGGCTACAATGTACTCTTTAGAGGGGCACATGTGTTAATCAAGCATAAGGATTGGAAATCACCCATAGCTATTGGAGTTAGGAGCGGCCGACTTTATAGGTCGCAATTTGATACTCCTAAGGCACTAGTGAGTAGCAGTAATCCTAGAGATCAAGGAGAGCTATGGCATAGGAGGATGGGCCATATACATCATAGAGCACTTAAATTGCTTCGTGAGATAATGACAGGTGTTCCAGAGGTGAGCACATAGCATGATGATGTATGTAAAGGATGTGTGTTGGGGAAGTTTGCGAAAGTAGCTTTTCCAAGGAGTGACACTAGATCTAAGGGGGTTCTTGATCTAGTACATTTAGATATATGTGGACCAATGTCAACAAAGTCTCTCAGAGGATACGAGTACTTTGTTACTTTTATTGATGATTTCTCCAGGAAGACCTAGATATACTTCTTGAACACCAAGGATGAGGTCTTCAGTGACTTCCAGGAGTTCAAATCTCTTGTGGAGAATTTGAGAGGTAGGAAGGTAAAGGTTCTTCGGTCAGACAATGGAGGTGAGTACAAAGGGAAAGAGTTCCAGGAGTTCTGTATAAGGGAAGGAATCAAGAGAGAGTGGACCGTTCCTTACAACCCGCAATAGAATGGGGTTGCTGAGAGGAAGAATCATTCTATATCAGAGGTAGCAAGGGCTATGTTGTATAACCAAGATATGCCACGTTACTTATGGGCAGAGGCATGCAGTACAGCAGTATACATACAAAACAGGGTTCCACATAAGGTATTGGGCAAGATGACACCAGAGGAGGCATTCTCAGGGAAGAAGCCAGATGTCAATCACTTCAGGATATTTGAGAGTTTGGCATTTTGTCACATTCTAGAACCTACATGTTCCAAGTTAGATCAGACTGCAGAGAGAGGGTACTTTGTGGGGTACAGTGAGACCTCAAAGGCATATCAGATATTTATTCTAGGGACCAGGAGGATTATAGTTAGGCGTGATGTGAAATTCATGGAGGACAAGGCATATAGGAGGTCCAAAGATTTGCCAACAGATGATCAGAATGAGCAACCAACAGAAGCTCCAAGGATTGTTCAACCAGAACAGGGGCAGCGAAGCACAAGTACAGTTACTAGTACAAGCACAGGCTCAGGTGCTAAGAGTTCATAGAGTATGGAGCAACAGATACAACAAATCCAAGAGATGCATCAAGAAGATATGGAGTTTGATATTTCATCCTCTATAGTTGACAGGAGGAACCGTGAGGTTCAACAGACACATAGGGATACTCAGGAGTTTGTGGGAGCTCCTAGGACAAGTAGTAGATAGCAGAAACAACCAGCCAGGTATAATGACTATGTGGCATTGGTTAGTCAGTTGGTAGATAGCGAGCCTTCTAGCTATCAGGAGGCTACACAGCAATAGGTGTGGCAAGATGCGATAGTTGAGGAATATACCTCAATAGTGCAGAATAATGTGTGGGAGGTTGTGCCTAGACCGACAGATAGGGCAGTGGTTGGATCATGCTGGATCTATAAGATTAAGCACGGTGCAGATGGTAGCATCAAGAAATACAAGGCAAGGTTCGTGGCCAAGGGGTTCTCTCAGAAGGAGGGACTAGACTATGAGGAGACATTTGCTCCAATGGCTAGGTATACTTCTATACGAGTCATAATCTCACTTGTAGTACATATGGGATGGCAAATCCATCAAATGGATGTCAAGATGGCATTTCTTAATGGTGAATTGGTAGAGAAGGTATACATAGAACAACCAGAGGGCTTTGTAGCACACAGCAGTGAAACCCACGTGTGTAGATTGAAGAGACCTTTGTATGGACTCAAGCAGGCTCCCAGGGTGTGGTATGAGCGCATTGATAGATACTTGTAGGGAATAGGCTTTGTGAAGAGTGAGGCGGATGCTAACCTCTACTACTTGGTGGTTGGGGGTGAAGTTCTCATTCTTGTTCTATATGTGGATGACTTATTTTTAACAGGTTCACTAGGGCTCATAGAGGAGTGCAAGAGGGACCTTGCAGTAGAGTTCAACATGAAGGATTTGGGGCTTATGCACTACTTTATGGGCATGGAAGTGTGGCAGATAGATGGAGAGATTTTCCTTGGACAAGGGGAATACTGCATTGAAATCTTGAAGAGGTTTGAGATGCAGGATTGCAGAGCCATGTCTACACCTATGATCACGAATTGGAAGAAGGTAGACTCATCAAAGGAAATGGATGTAGACCCCACCTTATACAGGAAGTTGATTGGATCTCTCACGTATTTGTTCAACACTAGGCTAGATATATCCTTTGTAGTAAACTCTCTTAGTCAATTCATGGTTGAGTCGAAGAGAGTGCATTGGACAGTGGTAAAGCATGTGTTGTGGTATTTGCATGGTACAATCGAGTATGGGATCAGATATGCTCGAGGTGATGGTATCAGATTGATAGGCTATACTGATGCAGATTAGGCAAGTAGTACAGTGGATAGGAAAAGCACTTCAGTGTGCTGCTTTAGTTTGGGATCAGGAGTTGTCTCTTGGTATAGCAGGAAGCAAAAGTTTGTGGCTCTAAGTTCTGCAGAAGCAGAATACATAGCAGCTAGCATGGCAACATGTGAGGCTATATGGCTTCAGAAGTTGCTGGTAGCCTTGTTTGGTCAAAGGGTTGAGACTACGGTGATACACTGTGACAATCAAAGTTGCATCAGATTATCTGAGAATCCAGTGTTTCACGATAGGTCTAAGCATATAGACATCAGGTATCATTTCATCAGGGATTGTGTACAGTGGAGGATTGTTCAACTACAGTAGATACCTACAGATCAGCAAGTAGCAAACATTTTGACAAAGGCATTGGGGAAGGTGAAATTCATCTTCTTCAGAGATAAGTTGGGTGTTATGCAGAACACCTTCCTTGCTAAGAGGGAGTGTTAATTTTAAAGTAGCTCAAACAGGTGTTCTAGTCTTGGGTGGTGATTATAAGGCTAGAAACACAACTGGAATAATTATCTCCATACCTAGAAAATTGATTTCTCGAGAGACTTCTAGACATTAGGGTTTGTTAGAGTCTAATTAATCTTAGCCATTGATTGAGATTAAATCATGGCCATTGGTTTTCAATGAGAAGATTATAAAAGAGGATCAATGGGCATTTGGAGAGCACAAATCTGAAAAACATTTGCAGCGATAGCAAATAAATAAATTTGTAGTAATAGCAAATAGATTTGCAGTGAGAGCAAGGATGCAGTGATAGTGTTGGAGATAGCAGCAGTAGAATTTCTACAGGAGAAATTGGGAGAAGAATTTCCAAAGCAGAATATTGCCAGAGCTCTGCCAGTAAGAGGCAAGCATTTTATGTATCTCTTGATTTGTTGAAAATTAATAAAATTCCTCATTTGCAGTATTGGTTTTCTCTTTGGGGTTTTTCCAAGGACAATTTGTCCAAAATATTGTGTTCATTATTTTGCATATTTTGTTTTTCTATCTCCGTGATTATTTGTGAAGTTACAGCTGTATTATTTTTCAATATTTGTTGTGAATTAATTTTCGGTAGTCAAATAATCTATATAAGATAGGAGATTAATAATCAATAGCTGTAATAGAATTTTCATAGAATTGTCCACAGAAATACGAGATTTGAATGACAATTTTTATATTCACGTTTACTTTTTAGTAAAGTTGTGCCCCTAACCTGTAATTTGGATTTGTTTCAGGAGGAGCTAACATGTCTTTGTGACAGACCTTGAAAGGAGGATTCGACAGCTGTATGAGGCACATTGGGATGGGAACTCCCGTAGAAGATCTAGTCCTTGCAAATCCTCCTAGACTGTTTTTTATTGTTTGATTCTAGAATATATTTTAATAATACATTCTCATTTTACACTTGATTGCGTGGTCTATGAAAGAATTTATAATGCATATATTCAAACTGAGATTACCCTATGCAGTGCCTATGGCTATGGCAGAAATCTAACATTAAATGTAGAATCCAAGTTTTTCAATTTTCAGTATTCAATGCAAATATTACAACAGTGTCAACTCTAACTTAAACCCAATAATTAACAAATTTCAAGATTATTATAAAGTTATTATAAATTTCAAGATTATTATAAAGTTATTATATTATCAATATTGTTGCTAAAACTAAGCAAACACAACTATTCATGAACATTTTAAAAGAAACTTCGCTACTTTGCAGCTCTTGTTATTAGATTTGTTTTGTTTTTGTGTTATATAGTACTTATAATTTAATTGATATTATATTATATCAATATTGTAAGTTTGTGATATTGTATTATATATCCACATATACATTTTTGTTGTGTAATTGATTTTTTTGTGTTTGTTGTTTTCTTTTTCTTTTGTAGGGGGGCACTCCTCATATATATATATATATATATATATATATATATATATATATATATATATATATATATATATATATATATATATATATATATATATATATATATGCTTTGGTACATGTATAGACTTAATACTTATATTAATACATATTAGTATAGGTGTGTATTTTTAGATTTGTTTTGTTTTATGTGTTGTATATGTATGTACTTATAATAATATAATTGATATTGTATTATATATCATTTGATTTATTTTTGTTGTTATATCTAGGTTTATATGTGTGGGGGCATTTTTTGTCTACGCCCGATTAAAATTTTCATTCTTAGTTCGTGGGGTTCTCCTTTTTATACGTTTAGTTTTACCTAATGCAATAGATAGGGGTCTTATCTTTTTGTTGAAGCCAATCAAAATATATATTGCCACCTCAACTGCTAGTATAGTTGTTGTCCGTCGCTCACTGTACTGCCTTTTGGTATGTATCACCCCCTTCCCCCGGAACTCTAGATTCCAAAGATACACCAGACAAGAAACTCCATTCCACACTGCTACTGAATCGTCGGACTCCTCCCCCAAATCCAGTTGTGGATTGCATCGGGGAAATTCCACCTGAGCTAGGCAGATAGATAGACTCCTTTCCCGCTGTTGAGAAAGAGTAGGGAATAAAATGATTAAACCCATATATAGCAGTAGGGCAGCGCTCCGGGTACTTAAAATCCTCCCACTACTAACCAGCATACATCATCTGGCTGGGTCTTGCCGGTATCAACAATTGGATCGATTCCCATGGAAACAGGAACAGCAACTCACTATGGCTCTTGGCCCAGATAATGTCTACCCCTATTCATCCATATCCATATGCGGCTGCACGCGACAAGACGGGAACATAGTCCTGGGTTGCAATGAATAGATCGGATCGAGAGGTCATTCCGTCCCTTGTCCCCAATGGGAAGAAGATGGCTATTCCGTTTACAATGTTGCTCTGATCTGACCCAGCTGGCGAGCAATCCCAATCTGCTTTCAGCAAAGGAAGGAGGTAGCACTTTGTTTACTTCTCCACCAAGCACGGGAGTTTGGGGATCGCTGTAGGTTGGTGGCCACCCAAGGAAACTCTGATTCAATCCGTCAGCTGGGAGGCACCTACCTCATCCCGATCGCAAGGAGAGGTTCACCATGATGTTTCTGGGTAAGGAACGGAGACAGCACCTGGGCAAGGCATTCATGCGCTCAACCTCTCCGCTGTGAGATTGAGGCCTATCTACAGTACGGGAGATTGAGGGCTTCCTCGACTTCCTAAAGTTAATCGAGTTCTCCGACCGGCTGAGTACCCCCAAGGCCCTCTCCCTATCGCCCTATCTATAGCTATTATAGAGAGGTGGGGGGTGCCCCCTACTATGGATAGGGTGGATAGTTGCCCGCACCCCCTACTATGGATAGGCCGCCTCTGCCTCTACCTCTAAAGAACTAGGGTAGGGGTAGGGGGTGGGGGGTCGAGTGATGAGAATTGGATCGTTCCGTCGAGAATTGGCTCCATATGCCCAACTCTTCGTGCCTTCCTATCTCCATACTTTTGCAGCTCTTCATCTTATCAGATTTGCAAAAGACTCATGTGATAGACTCTCATCATTAGAGAAGTTGATCCAGAATCCATATTCCACTTCGTTTCGCATCCTATGTAGAGTAGATCGTTTAGCACTTGCAGCACGAACCAATCTTTTACCCATCGACCCTAGTATCATAGGCGACTGAATGGCCATCCCCTAGTTACTAGACCAACCTGCTATGATAATTCCATAAACACCTATGTCCAGATCTAATGATACCATACCATAATCAAAAGGTACAATGGCTCGAGCAACCAAACTGGGTATAGATGTCACCATTGGAGCCAGTCTAGAGAGAGATAAATTGGCACTACTTGGTGGAATAGGTTCTTCTATAGCTAATTTTAAACCATCTGCTAGAGGTTTTAAGAATCTGAATGATCCAACTACATTGGGACCCTTTTGACGTTGCACGAAAGCAATTACTTTACGTTTGGCTGACACTGAGAAGGCTACTCCTGGTGGAAGTGGTATGATCATTCCAGGTATTTCTGCTAGAATAGAAATGTACGTTTCTGATTTCCTAATCACTAAGGGGTAATCATGCATGAAACGATGTCGACCCAAAGAATGGGACCTATTCTTGAGGGGAAAGGTGATTTCTAAAAGTCAACCCGCCCCCCACCGCTATAGATGCAGGTGGGCTATAGCGGGCTTAGCCAAATTATTTCGGCTCTTCGAGGTCAGGCCGACCACTATGGATAGGGCATCGATCCCTCTCCTTCCTCCCACCCACGTTAAGAGAGAGGTTGGTGATTTCAGTGCCCACATGGATCCAAATGTCGGCCCCATGCTTTTGAACCAGCATGGGGAAAGCCCCAACTAAACTATAATTGGGTTGGTGGGAGGAGGAGAGGTATAAGGCTTAATCGACCCCTACAAGCACTATATATCATGGGTTGGAACCGGTCATTTTTATTGCTGGCCGAGGAACCTGCCCCCCTAATGAAAAATGGGGTGGGTGGGAGGGCTACCGAGGAACCATTATAGCAAGGGAGGTTAAGTCTGAGGCACGATAGGGGGGAAATATAGGGTGGGAGGCTATGCGGGTGGGTGGGAAACAGCCCCTACCGGAATATATATTATTATGGGAGGATGCCTATGCAGGTGGGTGGGAAACAATAGTTGGGTGGGAGGCCCAGGGGGGCCCTTACTTCCCACCCACCCGGGTGGCTGGTTAAATTGTTGGCGAACCCCATAATCTTTACTTCGTTCAGAAGAGTGTCTCACCTTGACCGAAAAGATGCCTCCCACCCCCTCCCTATAACCTATGCCCCCCAGCCATCCCCTGTCACTGGAAGGGTGGGGGGATCGAGGGTTTCCCAACAAACCCTCAGCATAGGGGTGGGTGGGAGGAGATAGTTGGGGGGTAGATTAATATAAGGTGGGTGGTTAAGTTGTTGCCAAACCCCTGGGAGGTTCTGACGATTCTATATGTAACATGCCAACTACCCCCCACCCACCCGTATAACCCCCCACCCATCCCCACACACGACATATAATTGATTGGGTTTACCAAGTTTATCCAGCATCAGAGTCAGATTGAGAGCCCCGGTCCTCTTCGGTCTAGGTATAGATCTATAAAGGGCCTGTAGGGGCAGAGGTAGTAGTGTGGATCAAGATCCATACCCCTTTCATATTGATATCGACTAGGAGATTCACCAAGGTTTACCTTAACCCTTTGTTCTCAGTCCATTTCCTCCATCGCTACTGGATGCGTACCAGTCTGGGGAGCCAAGTTGTGTTCATTTGTGCTCCCGCACTGGATAGGGGGTGTTTGGAGATGTGTAGACATTGTCTGCTTATCGCCCTCGCGATTCCTTCCTTATGCTTAATTCTGATCCGACCCCATCTGCCCCTCCCCCTACTCCTTCCCCCTCCCTACAACCTATTTATACCATAATAATAGCCCCCCCTTTAAGTTTTAGGGTCGGGGCCCCCAACCTGAGCTATAATGGTTTCCTGGGGACCCCCCCACCATACATAGTTGGGGTTAGGTGGGAGGCCCCTAAATGCCCCCCACCCCGGGCTATAATTGTTCTTAGAGGTGGGTGAGAGATTCAAGTTTGAGGGGCATACCTTGAGCTAGTTGGTGTTAGCTACTTCCTTTAGGTCTAGCTCGGGAGCAGAAGCAGAAGCAAGGGAGCCCCAGGACCCGCCATTGATTGAAGTATACCCTAACCACTTGCGTGTCTCGCGGTAGCTAGATCCTATGCTCTAACTGTTGGGGTGACTGTTCAAGCTGCACAGGGGGGCCCCATGAGAGGATTTACCCTTCAGCCAGTCGATAGGGAATACCCCGCCCCATAGCATTTGTGTTCTCTGTTCGACGACCCCAAGACCTGACGAGTCCGCCACTCGAGTGCACCAAAGACAAAGGTGGTCGGTTGACCCCGTAGCAATTTCAGGAGCGTTGTGGCCTATTTACCACTTAGATAAACCCCCATCCAATCAAGATACCTGGCCAGTTTGGTTGAAGTTCCAGTACAAAGTTCTATCCAAATACACCACATACATGGGAGAGATGCCCGCAGCATACCTTCTTTGCTCAGTCTGTATCTAGGTCGAACCAGTAGTTGTTTCCCCAGTCTGTATAGCAGTGTTTCATCCCCCTGTTCCAGCCCCACATCTAGTAGTGGAGTGGGGAGCATCAAAAGTGATTTATCTAGTTAAAGAACTAGTTTCCATTCGTAAGCAGGACCCGGGAGCATATCTAGATGCAGGGACAGGGCATAGGCAGGGATAGAGGTAGTAGGAATAGATAAAGTTGGCCTTCATTTTTGCATAGTTTCATATCCAATTCTGGAGCTGAAGGAAGCAATAGCATGGGCACTCCCATGAGGGGTATGGACAATGGCCGAAGCAGCAGTAGTTTTTGGGTAGCAATCCGAGGCGGCAGAGGCATAAGCTATAGTGATGGAGGGGGCAGATATATTGAATCAGGATAGGAACCCAGAAGTTGACCTCATTTACTCAGCAGTGGAGGTGGAGGCAGGAGCAATGGGAAATGGCGGGGGGAACAGTAGCACAACCAATAGCTGCGGGGGCAGAGGCTCCTCAAGCAACGGAGCCATATGAAACAGTGACTAAGGCTATGGGAGCGGGGGTCATAGTGGGATAACGGATGGCATCAAGAGTAAAGGCCAAAGCATCAGAGGTGGAGGGAGAAGCATAGATAGTGGTTGGAGATTGAGTCATGGGTCTACCCAACCGAGTTCCAGTTCCCACTACGAAGATAGCGAAGGAATTATATAAAAGAGTGGGTCAACTGACCTCGTTTCTCTAAATTATTCAGTTAACCCAGTGCCAGTTATAGATCAGGACTCAGTATATCGAGATCTAACTATTAGCTAGAGATCAAGTTGACCTAGTCGACTAGTTGACCGAGTTTATTTTATGTGAGCAGTTGATCCAGGATGAGTAGTTCCACCATCATGGGCAAGGGGAGCATCAGTAGCATCATATCTAGTCAGAGATGGAGATTCAACAATATATAGAAAGGGCTTCTTCTATATTTTATTCTGATTCAGTTGATCCAGTCCAGAAGTTGATGGAGCTGTTGATGGTTGAACAGTCAAAGATATGCCAAGGGAACACACCTACTTATGCCACGGAGACAATCCACCCACTCTGGGAACCCTTGGAAGAGAGGTCTGGGGAACCAGGTGGGCGGGCTAGGCAGGGATGGGATGCTGTATTGATGGAGGGATTCATGTTGGGGGAGCGCACTAGCGATGTGATGGCAGGCGAAACACATTGGGATGATCCAAGCTAGGCAAAGGCAAGCTCCTAAACACCACAAACCCCCAACCGCACTCCTTGTGATTGTAAGTTACAAGTATTGGATTTCGTAGACTGGAGTTACAGGGGAAGGTTGTAGAAGATAAGGATTTTAGATCTCTGAAGAAAAGCATTACCTGGACAAGAGTTCTAGTGCTAGTGTCCTCTAAGGTTACAGACATAGAAATCATTGTGACAATGACAATCAGCATCTGAAGAAGTCCCAACATCCTGAAAATACCCTACCTTGGACAAGGGCACTAGTGCCAGTGTCCTCCGCATCTTCTGTGATAGAAACAGACAGACAATTATCATAAGTGTTGAGAGAAGTCCTGAATTCCCTGAAGAAAACACCACATTGGCTAGGGCGTGAGTGTCAGTGTCCCTAAATATTTCGTATCATTAACTTCAAAAAATGGTGAGTAACTAATCCTTGTCTACTGTCTTGGTCTGTGATCATTTGTCATAATTTATCCATTTGCTTCTGATTTTGCATAATTAGGGTTTTGAGCATATTTGGGCATTGAAGTAATACATTAATTGATATTTTTTGAGTTTCCATGATGTTACGAGTGACACCCAACCTGTAGGTGAATCCTCTTGCAAAAGGTGTGATTCAACTCGATTGAAATGTCCTTGAATGTTTGTAGTAAAAGGAGGATTTAACCCACACATCCATTGAAATTGAAAACCCCTCCTTTTTACTCCTAAACAAACCTTTTGCTAGATTCTATGGAAATTTTTCTTGGATCCAGCAACTTACTATGAAACCCTTCCTTTTAGATCTCAGCTCTATCCTAATTATGGGCATCTGCAAAGGAAATGCCCTCGCTTCACTAAGGCATCAGTTGCAACTAATGCTTCTTCCAACTCTAGTCCTAAGAATGATAAAGGGAAGGCTCCTTTTGTTGTTGGGGTTGTAGACAAGGAGGGATTTACTCTAGTTAAGCCACGTAATAGGGGAAGAGGTCTTAAGAGAACCCTCAAGGATAGAGAAATTAATGGGGTCTTTAATCAGTTTGATGCTTTGGAGGACTTAGTTCATGAGGAGGGAATTCTAGTGGAGATACCTTTTGGGGTTGGGTCTTTGGGGGTAGCCTTGTCGGAGGAAAAAGAAAATGATACTGTAAATTTTCCTCTGGTGGGTGTGCAGGATGGTCAATTGGCTATGGAGTTATCCTCCTGGTTACCGATTGTTTTAGAATCAAATGAGGCTTTAGTTATGAAAGATGTGGGTGCTCTAGCTGATCCAACTCCTTCACAGGTGAAGGAGGCTTTGGATGTAGGTGTTACATTGTAAAATGTCCCCCTAGGACTTTTACCTCCTAAGTTTAGTTCCCAAGTCCTTTAGATTTAATCATGCATGTTCATTTTAACTCCTGATGCAAAATCCCTGGAAACTCATGTCATATGGGGCTAAGGGGACATTGTTGAACTTGATTTTGCTTGAAAATGGGGCCTAGGGCTTGGGCACTCATGGCCTAGCCCTACCTTATTTGGTTGGGACCTAAATTTTAAATGTCAGTTATGTGATCGTTAAAAGGTTTCGTTGCCGACATCGTAAGTTTGAATTATGAAATCTGTAGCGAGAATGCATATATAAGCATGTTTAGGGTTTCATTTGCAAAACAGAAGCTGATTATGAACTTTTGGTGAACTTATGATTTTAGAGAATTCAAATCATTCATTGTTGCAGAGCATACTTGTCTTGTTATTGTGTTTGTTATGCGGATTTGGCTTCATCTTCTCATGTGTTGAAGGATTTTCATCTACATACGAGCTACACCTCCAAGGTTATATCTATTTGTGTTAAATCAATCATTTATCAATTTGTTTTTTCGTCTATCTTGTAGGGATACACAATCTTTATGCCATTCTGGGGCTTGACTGAGGCAAGCTCCTAAACACCACAACCCCCAACCCCATTCCTTATGATTGCAGCTAACAAGTGTCATATTTTTTGGAGTGGAGTTGCAAGAGGCTGTGACAGAGTGTGGAGATTCTGTATCAGAAGGAAAAAGCAATGCCTGGGCTTAGGCACCTGCCCTGAAGCCCTCCAGATTTGCAGACCTAAAAACCTCTGCGACAGTGGTGAAGAGTAGTGAACATTTTCTAGAAATCCTTGAAGAAGTCGCCACCTTGGGCTTGGGCACCTACTCTTTAGACCCTGACTTTTCCAAATCTTGAATATCAAAACCTAATCTATATCTACTCTGAATATTACATCTCTATGTGCGAGCATTTGTTGGGATTCATCCGTTTATTTATGATTTTACATAATTAGGGTTTTAAGCATAATCGAGCATTAAATTAATACATTAATCAACAATTTCTTAATTTCCCTATCATTACAAGTGACAACCAACCTGTAGGTGAATCCTCTTGCAAAATTTGTGATTCAACTTAGTTAAATGTCCTTGATTGTTAGTGGTGAAAGGAGGATATAATCAAACAATCAATCAATCCCATCTTCCCTCTTTTCTTACTAAACATTTTGGTGAACCTGTGTTTTCTGAGCATTGCATCTTGTTGACTATTATACATTAGACTTGCATTCATACATATTGTTTTACATCATTTTACATCTATAGATCTTGAAAATTTTTGAAAAAAATTTCATTCTAAGGCTCGCATTAGGTCATAATTTGCATTAATTTCATTACATTTCATCAAATCTCTAATTTTTACATCAAATATGATATAAATTACATAAATTCATAATACTACAATCTTTGCATTGCATTTTCATGTTAAAATTGCCAGGGTTTGATTGAAATTTTGTATTTTTCCTCATAACCTAGTGATTTCAAAAACTAGGGTTTGTACCTAAAATCTTGTTTCAAATTTTACTACTCATATTAGGCACTCATTCAAATCTAATTTTGTTTTTAGTGTTGCATTCTTGTGTGTTTTTGCATTCATATCTCAAAAATTTGCACTTACATTGAGCTAATTTCAACAAAACTAGCATTTTCACTCAATCATCCTTAAAATTACACTTGCATTGAGCATTGTAGGACTTTAAAATCATTTTCAGATCTGAGCTGAGTTTTTTTTCATAAGCCTCCTCTTAATAATAGTGTAGGAAATTGTTCTTCTACCTTATCTTCCTTATAGGATTTATGGGTCTAATAAATTCAATTTCCCATTTGTGAAAAGGTGTTTGTACTAATATAGGAAATGATGGCATATCATCTAATGTGGTGGGACTTCCTATCATCTAAGACACATCACCCATCCTCACATATTAACTTGTCATCCTTGAACAATGTGGGCCACCATAATCCTGCCAACATCACTTTATTATTGTTCGCTCATTGGAGTTAGGCCCTTCTAATATCCCCTCACGGGCATATCTTAAGATGTTTTCCCATTCATGTTGAAGCACTACTCTCCTTATAATATCACCTCTTCCTATAATATGTAATTCTCCTTCAATTAAGATGTATGATAGTGACCACTCCAATAGTTTATTCCTTTCATTTTTGGAGATGATCTCTAGGAATTGGCCTATGGATAGTAACTGTGCTACTTCAGTGAGCTCCTCTTACTACATTTACTCTAAATAAATTTAAGCTACTCAATTCATCATCAAACTCCTAAAAGAGTAACACCATCTACAAATTTTACCTGTATCACTAGCATATTCATCAAGTATTTTAATTGCTTGTGGTTGGTAAAGAAATTTTTTAGTGCATAAACCTTTGTTAGAGCCTTTGTTGTTGCATAATTCATTAAGAAACACTAGAGTTGGAGCCTTTGTTATCTAAATTTTAAGTGTATCAAATTCCTCCTAGAGTTGTTCTATCCATTGAAATGTTTTATACTTTTCTGACTATTCAAGAGGTGGTAGATTCAAAATTATTTCTACCTTCAATGGGTCTACCATCAAGCCTTGCCTACATATAATGTGACCATGAAATGTTCCAAATGGTATCACAAATAAACATTTCTTAAGATTGGATGAGATTTAAAAGCTTTTGTATCTTTCTAGCATCGTTGGAGTACTTGTACGTGATCTTTAATCAGTCTGTACTAAATACTACAAGTGCATTTTTCAAGCCAAATGGCATCACCTTGTACATAAAAGACCTCCATTTGGTTACAAATGTTGTTTTAGGTTGATCTTCTTCTTGAAGCCATTGGTGAACGATTAGAGCTCCCTACTAGCTATAATACTAAGACTTCCTCTGTGAACAAACTATGAAAGGGATCATGGATGCAAGCCTTATTTAAATCCCTAAAGTCAATGCAAATCCTCATCTCGCTTTTTTCTTATATTGCACAACCATAGGGCCAATCCATTAGCATCTCCTATCGACTTGATTATATCAGTTGCCAACATATCATCCAAGTTTGCTTTGACTCTTGTCTTCATGTTAGGGTTTAATATATATGTTCTTTTCCTCTTTGGTTTTGTACCTTCTTTTAATTGAATTTTCATCATTCTAGATCCCTCCTTAATGCCTCTACGATTAGTAAATGCGTGGGGAAATATTTCTTCATATTTCTATCAATATTTCCAAAATTTGCATGACTTGTCTCTCTTCAATTGCTACCTTGAGTATTTTCACATACTGAAGGAAAAACAAGATTGCATTCACAGAGGCTTGAAGGATAGCAAAGGTACTTAAGGTTAAACTTTCTCTTGATGCCAAGGTTGATGATTCTATTTATTATGAGGATGTTTGATGCGGAAGATTTAGTTGAAATCTCTCCTCTTGCTAAGTTCAATAAATGTAATAAGTGCAAATGTGATGATGGGGATTCAATAGGCCCTGTGTAATTTTCCCTACCACCTTGTTGTTTTCAATATTGGATGATGCTCTTGTGATTTCTATGATGGTAGGGTCATCATCCAATGGTGGAAAATCCACCAGTAGTGTGATATGCTGTCCAAGGGATCTCTTGAGGTGAGACACGTGGGCAAAATTATGAATCCTACTGTATTCCGGTAATTCCAGTTCTCAGATGCAACTTCACCAACTCTCCTCAAGATCTTGTAAGGGAAATCAAAGCGTTGTTTGAGATTTTAAATTCCACTAATTTGATGGGGGTTTTCCTATAAGGTTTACAATCTTAGAGGAAGGTCATATCTCCCACTTTAAATGACCTCTGTATGCGGTTTTGATTTATATATATTTTTTTTTGATTCTGAGATTGTTGGAGGTGTTCCTTGAGTGATCTCAATATGTCATAATTATACTTCACTAAGTCACTATCTATTGACACCGGGATATCTATGAATATTGAAAAAGTAAAGGTTAATGCATCATAACCATAAAATACAATGGATAGAGACATAGCGATGGACATGTGGTGGGTAGTGTTGTATCATAGTTTCTCAAGTAGCCTTCAACCTAATTATTCACTATTTCTACTTGTGCATCTATTTGTGGATGTTAGCTTGTGGAAAGAATGAGTTTTATCTGGGCCAAATAAAATAATTCTTACAAAAAGGATCTAAACAATCTACTATCTTTATCACTAATGATATTTTTATGTAATCCATTGGCCTAAACACTTCTCTGAATAAGAAATCTACTACCTAATGTGCTTTGAAATATGAAGGAATGAAAAAGAAGTGTGCATACATAGTTAGCCCCTCCATAAAGTGATTGAGAACATCCTTCTTTAGGCCCTTCCATGAAAACCTTTCCCTAATTTTCCTATAGGTCTTGTATAATCTTATGTGATTTCTAACGATGCATCATGAAAAACCCTTAAAATCTTCTCCTTCATTCAGGATTCAAGAACTAGGAAGATTCTATTTGTATAGAGAATGAGATCATATGCTACTACAAATAAATCTTGTCTCACATCCCCATCTAAGAGATCAGTAGAAAATGTATATTTAACTTTTTCTGCCATAATAGAGATCTTCCAATTAGTAGAACTAGTAGTAGAAATAGAGTAGGCTTCCTAGAAAGAGCATGAGCAAAGTTATGTTCTTTTTTTCCTTTCATGTACAATGTGGTTTAGGAAAGGGCCATGCTATGGGGTCTCAGGACAACTTTGAAATAGAATTGGAAGCATCTCAGAGTGGAGAGAGATTATGAGATCATTATTAATTATATGAAGAAGCAAAGTTACATCTCATGTATGTTGTATACTCTTCTTTTAGAGGCTAAGGAACTAGTGAAAAGATTTTAAGATATCTCTTTTGATCATATTAGAAGAGAAGAAAGGGGAACTCAATAGTAGATTTGGTAGCCAATCAAGGAGTAAATTAGAGGATAACCCATGGTAAGACCCATAAGACCTAGAAGGAAAAGTTTCCAAATAAGACCCTTGGACTTGTTAAGGAGTAAAAAGTGTCCACATGTCTTTTTACCTCCTTGTTTGGCTCCTAGGTCCCTTAATTGCATTATATCTTCAAAACATTTCTCCCAATGCAGAATTGCCCGACACCAAGATGGAATTTGAATGTGGGCCACTTGATTTAGCTTATCCTAGACATAAACAGGACTAAAGGACCTGGGTGGTAATGCCCAAGTCCCTCCCTTTAGGTTGGATCAAATTCAAATTTACTGGTGTGAGCCTTGGGCATAATTTAATAAAAACCACCTGAAATAACATAAACTAAAATATTAATTAATATATATATATATATATATATATATATATATATATATATATATATATATATATATATATATATATATATATATATATTCTATACATTTAGTTCTCCTCAATTTTTTTCCATCTTCTTATGTTAAATTGAAGACCAAATTCCTTGTATTAAACTCAATAAACTAACATTGGGGGTGATTTTGTTGAAAAATTATTGCTCAAACCAAGAGCTGATGTTAAAGAGTTACACCTAGTATGTAATATAAGGAACCCTAAAGTCAATAATATCATACAAATGAACACTCATTTTCATTTTTTATTTATGCCTGCAAAAATATCATACATGACATCCCTCCATTGATGCATTAAATACTGCTCCTTCAATGCGCTGCTCTTTATTTTCTTGACTTTTGTATTCATTTTTTTATCCCTTTTTTTTGCACTCTTATTATTTTTTATTGCTTCTTTTAGAGTAAAGATCTTCTTGATATTTTTGTCCAAGAAAGATAAGGGGCTGAGCACCACCAAGGGTTTTCAATGTTTAGTTAGACTTCCCTTTTGCTCAAAAGGAATGGGGAAGGTCTACATGCAAGCTTCTATTAGGTATTTTAGGTTTGAGTACTTACTTTTTTAAAACTCAACATTTTGGTTCACTAAGATGGGATTAGTATAAAGCTAAGAGCTTGGCTTCAATTTAAACTTATTGGTAAATTTCAAGAGGAATGATTGGCGATAAAGATGATCATAAAGAATCTTAAAGGGTCAACCTATATCTAAGCAACCTTAGACTCCATAGATAAAAATCAAAAAGACCATGTCACTCACTAATGCATGGTGGAACAAAATGAAGAATGCAAATTTTGTTTTTTCTTTATTTAAATTTTGTACTTTTTTTTATAGATTTTTTGGATTTTGACATTTTATGATTTTATGGAGTTTCTAGATACTTAAGTCTTCACCTTCCATTGTGCATAAGAGGTAAGCATCATTTTTTACATCTTCCTTAACTGCGTGTGGACTTATATAATTTGGTCTAAACTTCACTTGGAAGTATTTGCAAGGACACACAAAGACTTGGTATAAAAATGTCTTTGAACTCAATGAGAAGTTTTGTGCACTCATATATTTCATTGTTTGATAATTTGCCCCTAGCCTTGTCATTTTTTGTTCTTGTAAAGTTTCATCAGTTTTGAAATTTTGTGGGGCAATTTGAATTGATGATGACATTTAATCATCTTCTATTCACATTTTCCATATGTGGGGTTGGTCATATTGCCACACGATTCTCTTTACCTGCATGTGGACTTTACTATTCCATGGATTTCATATTTCACCAACCATATGTATGCCTTGGCTATGGCGACCACCAAGGGTTGCACATCGGCACCCCACCTAGTAGGCACCAAGTTGAAGTAAACAAAGTGAGGCAAAGTTGTGGAAGTTTGGATGCTTAATAATCGTATACCAATGCATCAAGAGATTTGTCCATGTCACCAATATTATATTTTTTATCTTTATTTCCATTTCTTAACACAAACTAACTTCGTGTTGTCATAAATATATACCTTTCAAACAAGAGCAAGCATGCCTTTATGATATAATTCCAATAATTTTTTATTCTAATGTGTAGGAACAAAAAAAAAACAAGAAAAAAACTCATTGGAGGCTCATTTGGCAGAAACAAAGGAAATTGGGGATCACATTCCAAATAAAATTTAAGTTGTTACAAAACATGTTTTCAATTGATTATAAACAAATATGTAAAACAAGCATTTCATATGCATTTCAAAACTATATTTCAAAATTTTAAATTAAATAGCACTTTGGGACATTTGTTTCTTACAATTATTAAAATAATATAACAAATAAAAGTAATACTATAAAAATAATATTCTATACACCAAAAAAAATAAAAAATTAATGCACGTATTTTAAATATTACTTTATAAAATAAAAATAATGTATCTTCTATGCACAAATTGAATTATACTATGTAACATTGTAATTGCATATAATATTCTATTGGCCTAACCCTTGCACCTTCAATTGGTTGAGTCAAACAATTTTCTTATGACAATTATCCATTCAAAGGTGCCCTTAAAATACCATGACATATCTTAGTATAAGTAAAATTATATATAAACCAAATATAAAATTTGACAGTTTGTCCCAAATCTCTCCTTTCATGTGATACATCTTTTTAAAATGTTGATTGTAATTTACAGAAAAAATGCCTTAATAGAACCATATGACCATCAAATTTAAGCCTTGGGCCTAACAATTGCACCTCCTTTGGTTGCAAGTGCTAGTAATACTATTATTGATATATGGTTAGGACTAAGAAGTAGGATTTCATGTACTTTGTCATTTCTTTTTTAAGGGATTACTCCAACTGTGGTGAGTTTCTATTTTAATATTGGAAAAAATCTAATTTGAGAGTGCTTCTGGATTCAACTATGTATGTTTTTGTTTCAACGTTTTGAATCATACTCAATGATCCGTCATCAGGAAGAGGAGAGTTGAAGATTAGATGGTAGAATTGAGCTTTATAAAGCAGTTAGAGTAAGAAATGAATGAAAAATGAAGGGCATGAGGTGAGGAGAGAAAAATAAAAATAAAACAAAAAACAAGAGAGGAGAAAGATACGAGAAAATTAGTGATAAAAACAGGGCATTGGAGCAACCATACAAACACACAAACCAACAAAAGCTAAAATTTTAAAATTACTAATACTAATACAAGTACAAATATATAAATACATACAGAAGCACATGTAAATGCATATAAGAAAATATTTAATTTAAACCTATAAATACATATATCCCCACACCCCAAGTATAATATACTATATTAAAAAGACAAATAAATGGAAAAAATACAAACAACTAAATAAAACAAACCTTTAGTAGGCATGAGTTTTCCACAATCCATGAATTAAGTATAGAGAGTGCTTCTGGATTAAACTGTGTATGCTTTTGCAAAACAAACCTTTGTAAAACAATTAAAGTCAAGACCTAAATATAAATAAAATAATAAGGGATGAGGAAAAAAGGCGCAAACACATTTATATACATGAACAACCAAATGTATAAAATTTGCAAACAAGAAAACAAAAAGATAAGACCCCTATCTACTGCATTAGGCAAAACCAAACCTATAAAAAGGAGAACGCCACGACTAAGAATGAAAATTTTAATCCAGCATAAACAAAAAATGCCCACACACATATTAACCTAGACATAACAACAAAAATAAATCAGATGATATATAATACAAATGGAAAAATAAACAAATACACAACAAAAATGTATGTAGATATATGATACAATATTAATTATATTATATGTATAAATATATTGTTTAGAAAACCAAAACAAATAGAAATATACAAGTGTAGGTATATATATATAAATTTATGTATGAAGTGTATACAAATACCTATACCTATATATAAATGTAAGTAACGGTGTGTATATATATATGTGTGGAGGTTAGGGTTAGGTTTTGTGCGTGATGAGCGAGTGAAGAAGAGGAAGGAGGTGAGGGTGGCAAAGGGAAGGTTAGGGTTAGGTTTTGATGGCAGAGGGAAAAGCTATCGTTGCAAGCTTGACGTTATACCTATTGCAGGGCCAAATATTTTTACAAGCAGCGGAGTGCGGTGGATATGTCAGTGTTTCGAAAGTGTTACGCCATCATCTGCAACAAACAGAATGGCCGCGAATGTCGTAGCAGAAATGGAGGCTGCAGATCGATGGCGTTACGCTTTTGAAACAGGACATATCCACGGCCCCACGCTGCTCCTATTCCTTCGTTGCCCTTTAATGAGAGCAATGCCTTCAACAAATGACCTTCACGCTCATGCGGTGGAATATGTCTCAATCTCAAATTGATGCGTCCAACACTTCAATCTTGTTAAATCAGGTTTTGTTTTGTCAGAAAATTTGCTTAAATTTCTATATTTCAAGACTAGCTGAAAATGTGGTCACTTGCACTAAATTTTCTGACCCTCCATGGAAGGTATGTTGGAGAGGTGGGTTCTTTGCCTTTTTTTCGTTTTTGTATATGCATCACACACCCACATTACAACAATGTTCCTATCTAGTATGTTTTACTGTGACTGAATCAGATTTTCAGTTGTTAATATTGATAGCCAACTTGGATGAACCTCTGGAGATCCCTGTGTTGTATGATTGGGTTATGTTGTTGGTCTCTATCACAGGTGATATTTGGATCATGAAAGGTGAAGGTATTCAATTTAGACTCCAATGCATGCAACATGTATTAACACAGTGCTTGTTTTGTATGTAGCCTAGGACTGCAGAAATTTTGGTGGACTTCTTAGAGCCATTTTCTGTATATGACAATGTCAGATGGGTGTTATTATCACCCACATTTTATAAATAGCCAATTACGTAATTGTAACTGTTAAAGTTTTAATCATCTAGCACATTCCTACAAAGGTTCAAATATTTATCCTGGCAAATATTGGTATCATATCAAACATTGTAGTTCTGTCTACTGTTTGCTTTGCAGCTGTGTTTGTGTTTTCTTTTGTTTGTTTTCTGAGACAATGGTTGACACAGTTAGTGGGTTTGTGTTTGAGCCCTAAGTTGGTTGGATCCCTTGCTGGAGAATTTAGCCCCAACCTTTGGACTTGGGTGTCATTATAAGCACGCGTTAGCATTTGAGCCCTAAGCCTACATATTAAAAATATTAAGTAGATGGCATACCACTCTACGTTCAATTCAGTTCATAAAGAATCTCAACCTACAACTTCAATATGGGTTCTGGCCACGGGAAAGTTTAGGGGCTCTTCATCCCTAAATAGGGATTGTTTTGGTAATCTTTGTCCCAAATCAATAGTCCAATCAGTAAACATTATGTATAAACTTCTTCTAGATTTAAAATTTTAGTAAAAGTTCTTAGCCAATTTGTTGCAAGTTTGCATGGATTCATTGGAATTTTTTAATCATTGTTATCTTATCTATGTAATATATGTTTTGATGATTTTCCAACTAATGAAAATTATGTCTAATATGGGATTTTATATAATCCTCTTTGGATTTAATCCAATTGTAAATTGTACTCAATATTTAGGAACCAGTTACCTTTACAATTGCTTACAATTGTTTCCTTTTGACATTGCTGGTGATTCATCTCACTTGAGTTGCCTTTGTTGACTAGCATAACATTTTTTTGTGTGTGTATTTTGATATAGAAATTTTTGTGGGTATGATAGGTTAGGTTGGAACAAAAGAATGTATGGTGCTAAGCATTTTATCTATTTGCAAGAACTAAAGTGTCTTATCTGAAAATATTCAACATTGTGGTTTGTGCATTTGGATGGATAATCTAGATACTATCTTAGACCTATGTAAATATAGGTCTAAAATGGTAGAAAGGAGAGAAAAAGTCTCCTCGTGAGATTTTGAAGCAATAAAATGTAAAAACTAAGTTCTATGACAACATCAAGACAATGGTTGCTTCATTTCACTTCACTTCACAGGCTCTTTCATTCCTCGTCTATCCAAATTGCCAAGGCTGACATATTTCTTTAGTTTTGGTGAAGTAAGATTTCTTTATGCTTTTGGATTGGATTTTGAAGAGTTAGTATCTATCACTACTTTATTAGATCAACTTGGTGACACGAGGTACACATGTTGACCTTTCGATCTTGTGCATGTTGTAGCATAGAAAATACCCTATAATTTACAAGTGTATCTTTTTATTGAACCTTTTCTTGTTTGTAATTTGTAAGATTTTCATTTGGTGAATAAAATGAAAGCCAATGATACCATTCATTATTTCTCATATTTTTAGACTTCAAATCATAAATTATTAGTAGAAACCCAAATTCATATCTCAGTCCATACTTGGAATATTGCTTCAATCACATCTTCACAAATTTCATAGCTCGCATCCATTTTTCCCCAAGTCTGTTCTTCTAGAAACTATGGTTTATGGTGCCAAAAGAAAAATGAAAACTTCCTGAGAGAGAGAGAGATCCCCAAAACATAAAACATATCCTCCATTTGAAATGCACACTCCTCCTCAAATTATGTCTTGAGATTTCAAAAATAAAGTTGAGCATGCATAACCACCCCCATAATTTCTTCTAGAAGATTCTCTTTTTTTTACTTTCTTACAATTTGCTATTTCTAACCAAACAATAATATTGTTGTTTGTTGTAATGGGACCTTATGTCATCTCCGTTCAACAGTTTCCATTGGGATTAAGGCACGCTCAGACCTGTCAATTCAACTGGAGTTCATGCCTCATACCTGCAACCTACAGCAACCAAAAAATGGTCGAACATATAGATGTATATATAATCATACAATCAAACACACCGTGAAAGGAAATCGCAGCATAGCAGGGTACTCACGCATGAGTAATGCGACACTGTTCCTCTCACAAACACACGTCAAACAAGTAACCACATCATGCATAATAATTAGTATCTGATTGACTAGATAAGAAACATCATTAGATAATCATGTGATGCACATAATAAGATTGATTAACATAATCAATTAAGTCCATAAAGTTGTCATACCATATTCATAACTTAAGTAAATATCAGTGTTGCAACAAAGATTATCAATAAAACATACTAACTGTCATATGAAACAACATGAGGATAATCAGGAATGTCACCAACATGAATGTAGTATCTACCAACATCATATAACATACAACATCAACTGTCTGACATACCCTAAATATTCCTATTATTTTACCTTCACTTTCATGTCCTTAGCCAGACCACCTGCACATCCAAGGTGAGAATGGAGGGGCACTACACCCACCTTAAAGTGATCGCTCCTGCTTTCCGGTAGTAATCACATTTAAGGTAAGGTTGAAAACACATGAGGGAACAAGAGCTTTCGCAAAGCCCATGCCCCAAAGTGAGACATGCTTACAATTGCCGAATTATTCCCAACAATCACAATAGAAACACATCAATATCATTTGTTAAGAACCATTAATCAACAATATGCATGTATACGAATGATCACGGAGATCAAAACAAACTTCGGTTAGAGAATCTAAGCTAAAATAACAACCAAATCAATATAGAAATAAGGCAACATGTCTTTCAAACAAACTAAGGCTATACTTACGAATTCGGAACCGAGTATAGCCGTGAGGTTATACTTCAGTTATCTCATAACCGAGTGTAACTACAAGGTGAGACAAAAGCATTCCAAAGTGCATAGCAACATATTTAGAGTATTGCAAAGGTTTGTTACAACAATTTCACAACACAATACATGATCACATCATGACACAAAGTGATTCTACTAGTCAAACGTCAATAAAAAATTATCCCTCTCTTCATATATGGACTAGGTCCATTTTCTTGTTTTCTTGTTTTAGGGATGCATGATCCTTATCAGAAGTGTATATTTGTTGTCATCATCCGTTGACTAATAGAGCCACAAATACAACAGAAGAATGAAATCATGAAAAATGAGAGAGGAGACAAAAGTGACATAGGACCACAACGTGGAAGGATGCCCCCAAATCACCCTCCACAACATTATGCCCCCAACGCACCACAAACAACAATTGTAACAAGAGAAGTGTACAAGAATAGAGAAACAAATAGAAGGAATGTCACAGCGTACGCGGTCCCCTTGTATCCTTCACCTTACAAGAGTATCAAGGGTCATCCAAGGAGACCTAAACAAACATTTAACACCACACATGAGAACACAACACAACAACATATATATACCTAAGAGGAGGCCAAACTTGCGAGCATCTTGGAGAGTTGCTCCATCAAATGTGGTGGAATGGGTGAGAAATTCATACCTGCAGTCAGTCGCGTGGTGCTTGATTCACAAGATTTTGTATGTTTGAAATCTTTTGATGCCTATGGGGAGGTGAATCATTACCTTTTTTGATAGACTTTGATGACTCGTGCATTGTTCTTTTTCTTTCTTTGTTTAAGCATTCTCCTACATGGATAACTTTTTCAGAGTTATCCTTCTCCATCAAGACATCAACAATCTTTTTATTAAGTAAAGTACTGCGGTCGAGGAGATTAGAGGAGGAGGATGATTTCCTGAGATCTTTGTTAGATGCCAAGGTATCATTTGATGAATAAGTGTTTCTCTCAAAATATGCTTCTACATTTAAACAATAGGAAAAACCACGATTGTAATGATAATGGGGCCAATTGTCATAAGCTCCCATGAATTTGGCTAATGTTTCATATGTTGAAAAAGTATCTAATGGGACATTTCCTAGTGGACAGTCTATGTCTATCATCTCAAGATATATTGAATTGATTGTTGGACTTGTTGATATTGTGTTAACATTAAGAGTAGGATGATGGTAAGCTTTGGTAGGCTTCAAAGGATAGTATCCAATACTAGCTGAAGAGCTATGTGTAACAACTTCTAAGGGTACTTTGAGTCTTTGTTGTTTTATGCCACAACCAATACCTACGTAGTTACAATTTTTGTAAAGGATTTGAAATCCATGACCATAGAGAGACACAATCTCTTTATAAGAAGGCGAGGCCTCACATGTCTCATATTTTGTAGTGTAAATAAGAGTATTGTCTTTATTTGTTACTAAAGAGAATTTAGGTTCCTTAGTATTTCCAAAGATTTTTTGGATGAGATCGAGGCAACTTTTGATGTTTCAGGGTTAGCAAGTTTATATTACCCCATAAAGCCATGAGTAAAATCTAATGAACCCCAATCGTCACCAAGAAGTGCATTCGATGGTGATTTAGAGTCTTGCACAACATTATCTGTGGCAAGATGTATTTATGAATCAACTTTTAAGTTATCGAGAGGTTTCTAAATGATAGCTTATTTTTGCACCTCAGCTTGTAAACAACTTTCCAGATTCGGGTCCACTTCAATGGTTTGAAGTTTATTTGCACAAATAAACTTTATTGATCAATGAAGGGTAGACGAAACTACCCCCATGGCATGAATCCATAGTCTACCAAGAATGATATTATATGAAAGCGCACTCGGCATGACATGGATAAGGGTAGATAATGTCATAGATCTAGCCTTTACGATTAAAGTTATGGTACCCAGTGATTGTCTACCAATGTTATCAAAGCCATGAATGTTAAGTTTATCTGATTTTATTAAAGATGTGTGAATCTTGATTTTATGTAGCAAATCAATGCCACAAACATTGAGACCCGATCCATTGTCAATCATAGTTCACTTTATCAACTTTTTATTTATTATGACAAGATTACAAGAGGGTCATATTGGTTTTGAACTTCAATTGATGGTAATTCGTGTTGTTGAAACAAAATATCTATTTTTGATGCATGCATATAGTCTAACAGAGTTGCTACATCATTTGGCTTAACAACAGGTGGTACAATCACCTTTTGTAAAGCTTCTTGGAGCATTATGTGGTATGAAAGAGATGTTTGTATGAGTTCCCATAGAGAGATCTTAGCGGGAGTAGCACAAAGCTGCTTAACAAGGTCATAATCTTGACCAACATTATGAGTAAGACAAGGTGGTTGAGGAAGCATAGGTTGAGAAGTTGGTAAAGTGATCGAAATGTTTGACTGTTGTTTACTTTGTTTATTATTTCATGTATTGTATGTGTGAGCAACCACATTGTAGTTGGGTTGTTGTGACACATTTTGATACACTTTGATTTTGACTTGTTATATGCTTAGCGTAGTTATAAATGTAACGAAGAGGTCGAGAAGAATTCAGAAGATCTCTTATAGTGAGCACCGGTTTCATTTTTTCTTGAGGCACATGCGAGAACGCAGGTGGACAACTATTTTCGGTTTCACAGGGTGTTCTTGAGATCTTGGAACATAAATTGTGTTTACTAATCTTTGAAGGAACGATGGTTTCATGATGCATCGTTAGAAAAACACATAAGATTATACAAGATCTATAGGAAAATTAGGGAAAGGTTTTCATGGAAGGGCCTAAAGAAGGATGTTCTCAATCACTTTATGGAGGGGCTAACTATGTATGCACAATTCTTTTTCATTCCTTCATATTTCAAAGCACATTGGGTGGTAGATTTCTTATTCAGAGATGTTTAGGCCAATGGATTACATAAAAATATCGTTAGTGATAAACATAGTAGATTTTTTAGATCCTTTTTGTAAGAATTATTTTATTTGGCTGGGATAAAACTCACTCTTTCCACAAGCTATCATCGACAAATAGATGGACAAGTAGAAATAGTGAATAATTAGGTTGAAGGCTACTTGAGAAACTATGATACAACACTACCCACCACATGTCCATCAGTATATCTCTATCCATTGTATTTTATGGTTATGATGCATTAACCTTCACTAATTCAATATTCATAGATATCCCGATGTCAATAGATAGTGACTTAGTGAAGTATAATTATGACATATTGAGATCACTCAAAGAACACCTCCAACAAGTTCAGAATCAACAAAAAAATATATGCAAATCAAAACTGCATAGATAGGTCATTTAAAGTGGGAGATATGACCTTCCTCTAAGATTGCAAACCTTATATGCAAACCCCCATCAAAATTAGTGGAATTGAAAATCTCAAACAACGCTTCGATTTCCCTTACAAGATCTTGAGAAGAGCTGGTGAAGTTGCATCTGAGTTGAATTACTAGAATATAGTAGGATTCATAATTTTGTCCATGTGTCTCACCTCACGAGATCCCTTGGACAACATATCACACTACTGGTGGATTTTCCACCATTGGATGATGACCCTACCATCATAGAAATCACAAGAGCATCATCCAATATTCAAAAAGAAAGTAAACAATAAGGTGGTAGGGAAAATCACACAGGCCCTATTGAATCCCCATGATCACATTTGCACTTATTACATTTATCGAACTTAGCAAGGGAGAGGGATTTCAACTAAATCTTCCACATCAAACATCCTCATAATAAATAGAATCATCAACCTTGGCATAAAGAGAAAGTTTGACCTTAAGTACCTTTGCTATAATTCAAGCCTCTATGCATGCAACTTGTTGTTCGTTCAGTATGTGAAAATACTCGAGGTAGCAATTGAAGAAAGACAAGTCATGCAAATTTTGGAATTAATGATAGAAATATGAAAAAATATTTCCCCACACATTTACTAATCTAGGATGATGAAAATTCAATTAAAAGAAGGTACAAAACCAAAGAGTAAAAGATCATATGTATTAAACCCTAACATGAAGACAAGAGTCAAAGCAAAGTTGGATGATATGTTGCAACTGATATAATCAAGTACATAGAAGATGCTAAATGGATTGGCCCTATGGTTGTGCAACATAAGAAAAAAGTGAGATGAGGATTTGCATTGACTTTAGGGAACTAAATAAGGCTTGTATCCGTGATTCCATAGATTTCTTAGTCTTATGGATGTCATTAAAAGCTTTCATTTTATTTCATTTCAATTGAAGGGCTCCTTCACCTTTCCATACACATGTCCCCATGTTCTCTCCATTAGTTTCTCTATAACCATTGCTTTATTTTCTCTTATATTGTCCTTAGTAATATTTGGGCATTATACTCATGGGATCAACCCTGCAATTATAGACTTGGCCCTTTCATATTCAAATTTTGGCCAACTTCTACCTATTCAATTACACAATATTCAATTTGCTAATGTATGAATCCCAACATTTAAAAAAAAAACAAAATATGAATCACCTAAGAAGGTTCGAAATTTAAAATACACATTGGGTTATGACTTCCACGTGTGACACCATTCAAAAATTGATTTATATTCACTCCTTTGAGCCACCAAGTCTAGGGCCTAAGTGTGAGAATATTCACTATTTTTGTATCCTCATGCTTGGAGACATGTCAATAAATAAACGTTGATTACATATAAATTCCCATTGTTTATAGCATAGACTGGAATTAGATTTCAATTTAAAATATCATTAACACTTGTAAGGAGTGGGTTCATGTGCAAGTTGAAACACACACTGTGTATTTCAACCTGCAATTTTCTTCATCAACATTCTACTATGTAAAGTATTTGTTCTTTTAATGTACAAATCCTAACATTTAAGAGAGAAAAATATGAATAACAACAATGATAAGGGTGAAAGCAAGAAGATGAGTATAGATTTCGTGGAAGTGTTCCGCATATGGAAAATTTCGGTTGGAACGAGAGCTCGAGCCTAAATGGGTGCCCATTTAGAAACGGGCACCCGTTATGAAATGGATGCTAGTAAATGGAATGGGTACGTACCCATTTGAAAACAGGTACTCATTTTTGAAAAGTATATATTATTTTTTAAAAATAGGCATGTGGCTTCATTTTAACAGCCATAGGCCGTGAAATAGTAGGAGAGGAGATACCAAGAATGGGTACCCACATCACCTGACCCCACCGCCTACCTCCAAAACCTCCTCACCTCCTCCAGATCGGCTATCAGCTGTCCCAAGTTGGTTGCCCATAATTTTCTATTGTTTTTCATTGTTTTTTGTTTTGTTTTTGTTGCTTTTTATTATTTTTCACAATCTTAAATTATAAATGTTAAACCCTAAACTAAAAACACTAAACCCTAATTCATAAACCGTAAACCCTAATTCATAAACACTAAACCCTATTTCATAAACTACCTAGGTCTTATAGAACTTCTAGGGTTTCTTTTATATAAGCTTAAAAATAAATCTTTAGCAATGATATTTCAAAATCATTTGAAATTTCTATATAGACCTCAAGAACTACTTATACACTATAGCCATGTTCTTAGTCTTCATGGATTTCAATGTTCATGATGAGTCACGTAGTCCTAAAACCATTTGTAAAACTCTTTTCATGAGGGCTTAGAACATACAAACACCTTCTATATATTAAATTTTATGGACACTTGTATAAGAATATAAAATTTAGACAATTGTCATAGGTTAGTCCTATGGGTTAAAGAGTCAGGGAGCTATGAGAATGCCCACATTCATATGACATAAGGTATAATAGAAACTTATCAAGTTTTAAGGATTGTCATACCTACCACTAAGAATGTCAAAGTTACCCTAGGAAAACAACTAACTCATATCACTTCATAACATTTTATCAAGTTTAAGGATTGTCATAACAACCACTAAGAATGTCAAATTTACCCTAGGAAAACAACTAACTCATGTCACTTGATAACCTAGAGGGTTGTTATCTAAGGTCAATTAGGATCACTTAACAAATGTCAAGACCCAAATCATCTAATAGGATTCTCATTCGGATGGGGAACAAAGAAGATAGTCATAACATGATAAGGTAGTTACCAAGGTCCTAACAAAGTTCATTGCACCATAATCTAAATCTTAACACTGCCTCAACATTTATATGACCTAGAAGGACTGTCACATCTAGCAAATCTAATCTCTTGTCCTTGCTATGGACTATTATGCATGATCATCCAAAGTGGTTGTCACTAGAAGAACAGGACCATAGGACTACCACAATAAGGATATAGTTGTGTTGCTCACAACAAGAGAGGACAATCATCCAAAACTAAGAAGAGAAGAAAATTAACAATTAAGAGACTATCATTAACGGTTGTCATGAGCATGTTAATGGACAATTAGTTTTCATATTAGTCATAACACTATCCTATTATTTACACAAAAGAAGATATAGCAATGAGAGGATAGTCATTGGAACACCTATCTCAGTCCTAGAGTCAAGCACAGTCCCATCACACCACTAGATCTACCCCTTCCAAGGGACAAGCATTTCAACCATACAATCGAAAGAAAATGATATGTATCCTACAAACACAATCATTTGGTCATGTTGTAATCCTCTCTCCAAACTATGCAGGATCAGAATGGTGTTTGGATGAGCTCCACTTGGTGTCTGGTAGGTGAAATCAGCAGGTGAGACTACTCCTTAGACAGTGCAAGACGACTGAACGGATCTCACCCATTCATTTTATTCCTTGTTTTTCTCACTCTTTCACCATTTCTTCACATGCGTTGTTCTCCTTCCAGCTATTTTTTTGGTGGGTACTCTCTTGAGGTGCCAAAATGGCTAGAAATGTTGTCTCGTGCCATAAAAAAATCACGCTAGAAAATTTTCTAAACTAGTCGGTTGTTCTCACGCCGGGGAAAATACCGTGTCAGAAAAATAAATATAGGGAATGTAATTTTTTGGTATGTGTTTTGGAACACAAAAGAGAGTGATATATTTTGCAAAGCCCCATTAAGAATGTTTTGGGAATTTTGTACTGCAGTATTGTATTGGTACATTCTCCTTATTAAAAACTCCCTTAATATTATCACCTAAAAATTTGAATTTGGATTAGTTACTTTCCACATATATTAAATGTTATCAATAACTATGTAATAGAACTAATAGCATTTAAAATCATTTTAGACGTGCAAATGATGATTAATTATCACCTTTGCAATTAGAAGTGTTTATGTTGACACTAGAGTTTGCAACACTCATAGCCTTATAGAAACTAAAAAGGTTTCACAAAACAAAGAGAACTAGAGACAACTAAAATCATTATCATAAATAAAACATAAATTAAAATAAAATAAAAACATTAATATATCATCACCATGAATGGTCATGTCCTTTGTGAGAACTCCAATTCCTTTTGAGAGATGAGTATCACAATTCATTGAAGTCTTGATTGTATTTCCATGAATTTGGGTTTCTACTAATAATTTATGATTCAAAGTCTAAAAATATGAGAAATAATGAATTGTATCATTGGCTTTCATTTTATTCACCAAATGAAAATCTTACAAATTACAAACAAGAAAAGGTTCAATAAAAGATACACTTGCAAATTATAGGGTATTTTCTATGCTACAGCACGCACAAAACCAAAAGGTCAACATGTATACCTCGTGTCACCAAGTTGATCTTTCATACCTTCATCTTTCATGATCCAAATATTACCTGTGATAGAGAGACCAACAACATAACCAAATCATACAACACAGGGACCTCCAGAGGTTCATCCAAGTTGGCTATCAATATTAACTACTGAAAATCTGATTCAGTCACAGTAAAATATACTTGATAGGAACATTGTTGTAATGTGGGTGTGCGATGCATATACAAAAACGAGGAAAGGCAAAGAACCCACGTCTCCAACCTCCCTTCCATGGAGGGTCAGAAAATTTAGTGCAAGTGACCACATTTTTAGCTAGTCTTAAAATATAGAAATTTAAGCAAATTTTCTGACAAAACAAAACCTGATTTAACAAGATTGAAATGTCGGACGCATGAGTTTGAGATTGAGACATATTCCACCGCATGAGCGTGAAGGTCATTTGTTGAAGGCATTGCTCTCATTAAAGGGCAACGAAGGAATAGGAGCAGCGTGGGGCCGTGGATATGTCGTGTTTCAAAACCGTAACGCCATCGATCTGCAGCCTCCATTTCTGCTACGACATTCGCGGCCATTCTGTTTGTTGCAGATGATGGCGAAACACTTTCAAAACACTGACATATCCACCGCACTCCGCTGCTTGTAAAAATGTTTGGCCCTGCAATATGTATAACATCAAGTTTGCAACGATAGCTTTTCCCTCTGCCATCAAAACCTAACCCTAATGCTACCGTCCCCTCCCTCTTCTCCACTCGCTCATCACGCACAAAACCTAACCCTAACCTCCACATATATATATATACACGTGGACACACTTAATACATTTGTATTTTTTTATTTGTTTTGGTTTTCTATGCGATATATGTATACATATAATATAATTAATATTGTATCATACATCTACATACATTTTTGTTGTGTATTTGTTTATTTTTCTGTTTGTTGTTTTCTTTTCTTTTTGTAGGGTGCACTTCTCTCACACAGATATGTATATCTATATATATTTATGTATTGGTTCTTTATAGACTTAATACTTATATTAATAAATACTAGTATAGGTGTGTATTTTTAGTTTCTGCCAAAGAAACTATAGGCGAGGCGAGGCCTGTTCCTAACTAGGTATTAATAATTCTTGAGAACTAAATATATTTTTCTATTTAAAAAATATTTACCTATTGCTATTGTATAGATGCAAATATTTTAACAAAACATATTTGAAAAATTATAATTATTCAATCTAATTGGCAGAAAACTTTCACCCGATAAGGGCAATTATTGCGGATCATCAACATTTAAATTATAAAGTTTTGTATGAATACTGGAAATAATTTCATGCATTGCTTTCATTTTCTCAAAAATTGTGCAAATATAACATATGCGTTAAACTCCTTAGGCAACCATTCTTCATATTTTTTATGTTTTTGATACCCAAACATTGCGGAATCTAAGGCCATGACTATTTTCAAATGAATTTGTTTTGTTTATAGGCCTCTATTCCACTCGAAGTTGTGCAAATATTGTTGGCAAAAAAGTCAGCGTCCCCCTTCGGGATTCGTGACATGGCTTAACCGCCTCCCATTGGTCTTTATCTGGGATGGTAGCGGTTTCCTAAGAGGTGCGCCTTTTGGGAGAAACGGCCAGCTCAACTCCCTACAAGTGGTCTCAGAGCCGGGTCACAGAGCCGGGTCACGGGTTTGAATCCCCTCGGGTAACGCTGAGGGGGGGATTGTTGGCAGAATAGTCAGCATCCCCCTTCGAGATTCGTGACATGGCTTAACCGCCTGGGATGGTAGCAGTTTCCTGAGAGGTGCGCTTTTTGGGAGAAACGGCCAGCTCAACTCGCTACAAGTCAGAAATGATGCAAGCTAGAAGGGGCTCTAACTTGTTTTTAATGCAATAAAGTTAGGGTCTTTATCTGGGATGGTAGCGGTTTCCTGAGAGGTGCGCCTTTTGGGAGAAACAGCCAGCTCAACTCCCTACAAACGTGAATATAACATTCTTCAGAAATGATGCAAGCTAGAAGGGGCTCTAACTTGTTTTTAATGCAATAAAGTTAGGTCTGAAACGAAAAAACCCATGGAGCTTGACCAAATAAGAGGAACAAGCTAGAAGGGGCTCTAACTTGTTTTTAATGCAATAAAGTTAGGGTCTATATCTGGGATGGTAGCGGTTTCCTGAGAGGTGCGCCTTTTGGGAGAAACGGCCAGCTCAACTCCCTACAAACGTGAATATAACATTCTTCAGAAATGATGCAAGCTAGAAGGGGCTCTAACTTGTTTTTAATGCAATAAAGTTAGGTCTGAAACGAAAAAACCCATGGAGCTTGACCAAATAAGAGGAAAAAAGTATGCTCATATCTGTCATTACGTTATCTGCCATCTTTTCAGATAATGCATTTAGGGCATATGTTTATCGGGCTTCATGCCTATAATACTTATTTTTTCTTCTATTTTACTTAATGGAATTCTAATTCTAGCTATTCTTCCATGCATAGAAGGATTTTCCTTTCATGTTTCCTTTAGATTCTAATGGGATGAGAATATTATTTTTTGGCCTCTGCCTATGTTTCTACAAAACTTTGTATGCATCATATTGTTTTCTGGAAACACATTTCTTATTGGTGTTTATTCCATTTCTAAAGTTTTTTCTGGATGTTTTCTCTAGCTCTGAGATGAGCTAAAAGGAACTATTACCATTAACAAAACTGATAATATACACATCATTTTGTTTTATGGATATCTTTATATTTTTGTAATTTTCTCCGACACTCAATAGTAATTCAAGTTGGCTTTTTGCTATTCTTGTTGAATGCAAAAATCTAGTAAGCCAAGATAGCAACTCTATTTGCAGAAATGGTCTATATTTTGAAGCTATTTTATCATTATACTATTTCTTTTAGAGGCATTTTTAAAAAGATCGTGAAATTTCTATTAGTTAAATCTAAGCCAACTATTTTTTGACGTTTATTTAAAAATTTACCCTAACGTAACTATTGTTAATATGTCCATAAAATGTACAACCTTTTAAAATTTATTTAAAATCAGGTTTTTCTTTTACCCTAACCTATAATGCACAATCTAAATAGCTAATATTTTCACATTTACTTTAAACTTAAGTTTTACCCTAACCTGTAATGCACAAATTGAATAGCTAATTTATTCAAATTTCTTTTCGAGTTACAGCTTTAAACCTAGTAACATAAATATGGTTGAATTATGAATAAAATGCAAAATCGAAACCACTATCTATTTCACATTTACTTTAAAATTTTACCCTAAGGCCCATATTTCTAAATTGCCAATAAAATGAACAAATTGTAGAGATGATATTTTAACATTTACCTTTAAATTTTTGTTCTAAATTTTTATCTTCCAAGTAAATATTATTAAATTATCCATAAAATGCAAAATCTAAACCACTATGTATTTCTCATTTACTTTAAAATTTTACCTTACTATAAATATTCCCAGATTTTCATCAATAAAATTTTACCCAAATATAAATATTTCAAAAATTTCAATAAAATACACAAATTAGATAGATAATCTTTTCACATTTACTTTTAATTATAATTTTAATCCCAAAAAATAAATTTAATTAAATTATTAACAAAATGCAAAACCTAAACCACTGTTTTTTTAATTATCTATAAAATGTACAACCTGAACATCTGATCTTTAAGCTTTACTTTAAAATTACAGTTTTAACCCTAACATAAAAACACGTTAAACTTTTTTCATATTTTCTTTTTCATCTTACCCTAACACAAATATTGTTAAATTAACCATGAAATGCACAATCTAAACATATTTATTTAAAAATTTCTAAAACTACAATTTGAGTCATTTTGTGAAAATTATGGTATTAAGGTGCAAAGAACAGTTCCTTATACTCTTCAACAAAATGGGGGGGATGAACAAATGAATAGAACTATTTTAGAAATGGGGTTTGGTTGTTTCTTGTGCTGCATATATTGTGAATAGAATTCCCACTAAAGCCCTCCCAAATATCACCCCCGAAGAAGCTTGGAGTGGTAGAAAGCCCCACATTAGGTATTTTAAAGTATTTGGATGCATTGCTTGGGCACACGTACCTGATGAAAAGAGGAAAAAGTTAGAACTAAAGAGTCATAAGTGTTTGTTTGTGGGTTATAGTGAAGAATCAAAGGCTTATAGGTTATATGATTTGACAACAAGAAATGTCTTTGTTCGTAGAGATGTAAAGTTTGATGAGCTTTCGCAACTTATTCCCACTTCCTCTCACTCTACAATAGCAAATGTTTCTAATTTTTCAGATATTTTAGAAAGAAATGAAGCCAATATTGATGAGGATGAAGTGAGCACTACTGATGATGATAATAGTATTGAAAATGAAACTACTAATGCTTGTAATCAGCCATTTTTTGCAGGTAGTGATGATGAAGAAGGTGACATTTCAGCTAGACAAAAGACAAGGAGTGTTGAAGAAATATATAGACAAGGCTCAAAGATCCAAGGAGGGAATGGTAGTGCTCTCATGGCCAAAGTATTACAAGTAAATGACCCAATCTCATATGAGCAAGCTAGATGAAAGAAAGAATGGGAGAAATCCATAAAAGAGGAATATGATGCATTGATAGAGAATAACACTTGGGAACTTGTACCCCGTCCCCAAGGTAAGAATGTTATTGGTTGCAAATGGGTTTACAAAACAAAATTTAAATCAGATGGTGCTATAGAAAAATTCAAGGCTAGATTGGTTGCTAAGGGGATCAATCAAAAAGAGGGTGTTGATTATGAAGAAACATTTTCTCCTGTCATTAAAGTGAATATAGTTAGAATTATTCTTTCTTTGGCTACAATTCTTGGGTGACATATTCATCAAATGGATGTCAAAAAAACTTTCTTAAATGGAGATTTATATGAAGAAATATATATGGATCAACCACCAGGTTTTGTAGATCAGCAACATCCTAATCTTGTTTACAGATTATAGAAGTCACTTAATAGTCTTAAACAAGCGCCACGAGCATGGAACGAGAAGATTGACAGGTATTTTCAGCTTCATGTATTTAAGAGATGTAAGTCAGATCCAAATCTTTATGTGAAAAAAGTTCAAGATGATATTCTTCTTGTTGCAATTTATGTAGATGATTTACTCATTGCTGGACCGAATATTGCATTAATCAATGATTTAAAAACAGATCTTAAGAGGACATTTCATATGAGTGATTTGGGTGAACTAAACTATTTTCTTGGATTACAAGTTTGTAGATTACATGATGGATTGTTCATCTCACAATCAAAATATGCTTTGGAACTTTAGGAAAAGTTTAACATGCTTGAATGCAAGCCAACATCTACCTCATTTCAATTCGGAGTCAAGCTTACTAAAGAATGTACTTCCAAGACTGTAGATGCCGCTTTATATAGACAGCTTGTTGGTAGCTTGGTTTATGTAACTCATACTAGACCAGATATTTATTTTGCAGTCAATCTAGTATCTAGATTTATGCAGGCACCTAAACAAAGTCATTGGTTGGCTGCTAAGAGAATTTTACGATACATCCATGGAACCATACACTTTGGAATCTACTATGGCTATAAGTTTTCAATTTCTTTGGTTGGATTTACCAACTCAGATTGGGGTGGTGATATAGATGATCAAAAATCTACTGGTGGTTATGTTTTCAATCTTGGATCAGGCCCTATTACATGGAGCAGCAAAAAAATAAACAACTACATCATTACCTTCATGTGTAGCAGAATATAAAGAAGCAAAAGAAGTAGGCAAGGAAGTAGTTTGGATTTAGAATCTTCTATTTGAGATTGGTTTTCTATAAAGTTCAGCCGGCACTATGTATTGTGACAATCAAAGTACCATACAAGTTGCCAACAATCCAGTTTTTCATGCTAAAACAAAGCATATTGAGATTGATGTTCACTACATTCAGGATCTTGTTTAAGCATCTATTGTCAATCTTCAATTTTGTCCAAGTGAAGAACAAGTAGCTGATATATTCACTAAGAGTATGATTGAAGCCAAATTCTTAAAATTAAGAGGAATGTTTGGTATGTTAGAGGTGAACATTAAGGGGGGATAGTAGTATAATGTTCCCCTCCTTTGTATTTGCCCTCTCCTTTGTATTCTCTTTGTATTATTCTAGCCAATCTTAAGGGGGGATGTTAGGGATAGTTAAAATTGTCTAGAAAAGGACAAAATATTTCTAGAAGTCTTCCAAAAAATATTCCAGGTTATCTAGAAAGGAAGAAGCTTCCATCTTTTTTAGAAAAGAACTTTCCAAGGAGAAGCTTCCAACTGTTCTAGAAAGGAACATTGTAGGATTTTAGAGTTATCTAGAAAGCCAGAAGCTTCCAGGCTCCAAAGCTTCTGTAGCTATATATATGTGATTAGAGACAGTTGCTGGATATAGCATTTTAGATGTAATGCAAGCTAGATAAATATATTTCTAAGTTATCTAACTCTATTTTGCCCTGTTTTCTCTTAGTCTATTATTGTTGTTCTATTTTTTATTGTCTTGGGGCTGTTTTTTACATGGAAATCCAGAATTTATTTATTGCTAGAAGAGAATGGTATCAAGGAATATGTGACCACTATTGTACCTGTACCTACAGATGCAACACAGCGCTTAGCATATAAGAAGGAAGATGCCAAGGCGAGGAGGATGATTCTTAATGGTGTTAAGGATCATATTCTTTCACATATTGTAGAGTTATATACAGAGAAGACAATGTGGGATGCCATTCTAAATCTGTACCAGAATGCTACCATTAATCGGAAGCTGATTCTCAGAGAAAAGTTAAGGAATACCCCGATGAACAAGGGAGAAGATGTTACAAGTTACCTCGCCAGGCTTAGACTTGTTAAGGATGAGTTGACAGCTATTGGAGATAAACCAAATGATGACAAGCTAGTACGAATAGCCCTGAATGGGTTTACTAAGCAGTGGGATGTCTTTGTTCAAGTTATTAATGGATGAGACACCTTACCGAGTTGGGATCGACTATGGAGTGACTTCACTTAGGAGAAGCTTAGACTAAGTCTTGTCAGTGGAACTAGCAGCAATAGTTAGAAAAGTGATTTGGAATAGGAAAACGTTACCCTAGCAGGAAAAGCGAAAGCGAAGAAGGGGTCTGGCAAAGGATCAAATCCAAAAAGTGAGAAGAAGAAGGACTTATCTAAGATCAAATGCTATGGCTGTCACGAGTTTGGCCACTATGTTAGTGATTGCCCACAAAGGAAGAAAAATGAAAAGAAAGGGAAGAAGCAGACGGCAACTTCAGCAAATGTAGATGAGCTTTCTAGTAGAATGGAGGATGAGTTTGCGCTCATAGCTTGCCTAACTAGCTCAACCTCACAGGGTGTTTGGTATATAGACAGTGGGGCATCATTTCATATGACAGGAGTTAGGGAGTACTTCTCTAGCTACAAGGAGGAGAAAATCAAATTCCAAATTCAGATGGGGAACTAGTCCAAGTGCAATCCAGTTGGGAGAAGGACTGTTCTATTTCAGAGGGAGAATGGCAAGCCTATTTCCATTCATGATGTGTTAAATGTGCCAGGCTTAGGCATGAATCTAATTTCCATATCTATCCTTCAGGATAAAGGCTACAATGTACTCTTTAGAGGGGCGCATGTGTTAATAAAGCATAAGGATTGGAAATCACCCATAGCTATTGGAGTTAGGAGCGGCCGACTTTATAGCTTGCAATTTGATACTCCTAATGCACTAGTGAGTAGCAGTAATCCTAGAGATCAAGAAGAGCTATGGCATAGGAGTATGGGCCATATACATCATAGAGCATTTAAATTGCTTCATGAGATAGTGATAGGTGTTCCAGAGGTGAGCACAGAGCATGATGATGTATGTCAGGGATGTGTGTTGGGGAAGTTTGTGAAAGCAGCTTTTCCAAGGAGTGACACCAGATCCAAGGGGGTTCTTGATCTAGTAAATTCAGATATATGTGGACCAATGTCAATGAAGTCTCTTAGAGGATACAAGTACTCTGTTACTTTTAATGATGATTTCTCCAGGAAGACCTAAATATACTTCTTGAAGACCAAGGATGAGGTCTTCAGTCACTTCCAGGAGTTCAAAGCTCTTGTGGAAAATTTGATAGGTAGGAAGGCAAAGGTTCTTCGGTTAGACAATGGAGGTGAGTACAAAGGGAAAGAGTTCCAGGAGTTCTTTACTAGGGAAGGAATCAAGAGAGAGTGGATTGTTCCTTACAACCCACAGTAGAATGGGTTTGCTGAGAGGGAGAATTATTCTCTATCAGAGGTAGCAAGGGCTATGTTGTATGACCAAGATATGCCACGTTACTTATGGGCAGAGGCATGCAGTACAGCAGTATACATATAGAACAGGGTTCCACATAAGGTATTAGGCAAGATGACACCAGAGGAAGCATTCTCAAGGAAGAAGCCAGATGTCAGTCACTTCAGGATATTTGGGAGTTTGGCATTTTGTCACATTCTAGGGCCTACACATTCCAAGTTAGATCAGATTGCAGAGAGAGGGTACTTTGTGGGGTACAGTGAGACCTCAAATGCATATCAATTATTTATTCCAGGGACCAGGAGGATTATAGTTAGGCGTGATGTCAAATTCATGGAGGACAAGGCATATAGGAGGTCCAGAGATTTGCCAGCAGATGATCAGAATGAGCAGCCAAAAGAAGCTCAAAGGATTGTTCAACCAAAACAGGGGCAGCGAAGCATTAGTACATTTACTAGTACAAGCACAGGCTTAGGTGTTGAGAGTTCGCAGAGTATGGAGCAACAGATACAACAAATCTAAGAGATGCATCAAGAAGATATGGAGTTTGATATTTCATCCTCTATAGTTGACGGGAGGAACCATGAGGTTTAATAGACACATAAGGATACTCAAGAGTTTGTGGGAGCTCCTAGGATGAGTAGTAGACAGCAGAAACAACCAGCCAGGTATAATGACTGTGGCATTGGTTATTAAGTTGGTAGATAACGAGCCTTCTAACTATCAGGAGACTATACAGTAACAGGTGTGGCAAGATGTGATGGTTGAGGAATATACCTCAATAGTGCAGAATGATGTGTTTGTGTTTTCTTTTGTTTGTTTTCTGAGACAATGGTTGACACAGTTAGTGGGTTTGTGTTTGAGCCCTAAGTTGGTTGGATCCCTTGCTGGAGAATTTAGCCCCAACCTTTGGACTTGGGTGTCATTATAAGCACGCGTTAGCATTTGAGCCCTAAGCCTACATATTCAAAATATTAAGTAGATGGCATACCACTCTACGTTCAATTCAGTTCATAAAGAATCTCAACCTACAACTTCAATATGGGTTCTGGCCTCGGGAAAGTTTAGGGGCTCTTCATCCCTAAATAGGGATTGTTTTGGTAATCTTTGTCCCAAATCAATAGTCCAATCAGTAAACATTATGTATAAACTTCCTCTAGATTTAAAATTTTAGTAAAAGTTCTTAGCCAATTTGTTGCAAGTTTGCATGGATTCATTGGAATTTTTTAATCATTGTTATCTTATCTATGTAATATATGTTTTGATGATTTTCCAACTAATGAAAATTATGTCTAATATGGGATTTTATATAATCCTCTTTGGATTTAATCCAATTGTAAATTGTACTCAATATTTAGGAACCAGTTACCTTTACAATTGCTTACAATTGTTTCTTTTTGACATTGCTGGTGATTCATCTCACTTGAGTTGCCTTTGTTGACTAGCATAACATTTTTTTGTGTGTGTATTTTGATATAGAAATTTTTGTGGGTATGATAGGTTAGGTTGGAACAAAAGAATGTATGGTGCTAAGCATTTTATCTATTTGCAAGAACTAAAGTGTCTTATCTGAAAATATTCAACATTGTGGTTTGTGCATTTGGATGGATAATCTAGATACTATCTTAGACCTATGTAAATATAGGTCTAAAATGGTAGAAAGGAGAGAAAAAGTCTCCTCGTGAGATTTTGAAGCAATAAAATGTAAAAACTAAGTTCTATGACAACATCAAGACAATGGTTGCTTCATTTCACTTCACTTCACAGGCTCTTTCATTCCTCGTCTATCCAAATTGCCAAGGCTGACATATTTCTTTAGTTTTCGTGAAGTAAGATTTCTTTATGCTTTTGGATTGGATTTTGAAGAGTTAGTATCTATCACTACTTTATTAGATCAACTTGGTGACACGAGGTACACATGTTGACCTTTTGATCTTGTGCATGTTGTAGCATAGAAAATACCCTATAATTTACAAGTGTATCTTTTTATTGAACCTTTTCTTGTTTGTAATTTGTAAGATTTTCATTTGGTGAATAAAATGAAAGCCAATGATACCATTCATTATTTCTCATATTTTTAGACTTCAAATCATAAATTATTAGTAGAAACCCAAATTCATGGAAATGCAATCAAGACTTCAATGAAACCATAGCCAACCCCCACTCAATCACACCCTCCCAGGCCTCTAGAAACCATTTCCCCAAATGAATCAAACACTTGACACCATTAAAACACAATGGTCACACATCACATTCACTTTCCAATGCACATCATAAACCAAGATCTCACAAATGCAACATATGGTCTGATGCACTAATAATGGGTCTTAAAGAATGCAACATTAATTCCAATCATGGTCAATCATCCAACAAACATAAAGTGAATCTATCTCAACAATGCAGAACAATATTATTCTAACTACTAGTAGCAATTACTAATATGATCAAATGATATAAGTGTCCATGAGTATCAATATTTTAACTAATAATTCTCAAGACTTATTTTAATTTCATTTAATTAAAATAATTGCGAACAACATGCAAATGAATACAAATTAAACACAACAATTATTTACACTATTTACACTTATGTAGATTTCATTTATAATCTAAACAATTTTATAAATACTATTAAATATAACTATATAAGCAAGGCTAAAAGCCTATAATATTAGAATGCTATAAATATCTTACACTAGTTAGAATCACAAGATACAAAACCCGAAGCTACAATGAAAGAACCTTGTTCTAAGTTTAGCTTGAGAGGAAAGAAATATAGAAAAACAAAACATTCCTATAGATCTAATATCTTCATCAAATCTACCACACTTTTAACCACATGAATATGATAGGATCAGCACAAAATGAATTTGTTGAGAAGGCTTTAGAAGCTACCAACAATGCAAAATGTGAAAGCATAGACAGGGCACATAGACTGATTGGTAGAATGCCTCAAAGACAGTCATGTGATGGAAAGCAATGATCATAGGATATGCACAAAATGAATTTGTTGAAAAATCTCAAAAGAACCTAGTTTGAAAATATAGAGTTATTGGTTGCGCAACTAATTGTTTTAACAGAGACGAAATGGGTGAGAGGTAGACAGTCACAAAATATTCATATCTCAAAAATGACAAACTGGGTATGACTAATTTTAGGATATGATTTAGATATTCAGGTCATGCACCATATATAAAACAATTAGAAAAACTCAGTTCTTAAAATAAAGTTATGGCTAACGCAACAGATTGCTAAAACAGAGACGAAATGGGTGAGAGGTAGACAGTCACAAAATATTCATATCTCAAAAATGAGAAACTGGGTATCACTAATTTTTTGATACAATTTAGGTATTCAAGTTGTACACCATATTTAAAACAATTAGAGAAACCCAGTTTGTAAAAATAAAGTCATGGCTAACACAGTAGACTACTAAAACAGAGACGAAATGGGTGAGAGGTAGACAGTCAAAAAATATTCATATCTCAAAAATGAAAAACTGGGTATGGCTGATCTTCGAATATGATTTAGATATCTAGGTCGTACACCATATATCAAAAAATTAAAGAAACCCAGTTTGCAAAAATAAGGTTAGCGCTAACGCAATAGACCGGGTTCAGAAAATGTAGAAGAAAATTCACAGAATATTTCACTAAATCTAATGCAACAATAAATCAGTTTCATATCTCAGTCCATACTTGGAATATTGCTTCAATCACATCTTCACAAATTTCCTAGCTCACATCCATTTTTCCCCAAGTCTGTTCTTCTGGAAACTATGGTTTATGGTTCCAAAAGAAAAATGAAAACTTCTTGAGAGAGAGAGAGAGAGAGAGAGATCCCCAAAACATAAAACATATCCTCCATTTGAAATGCACGCTCCTCCTCAAATTATGTCTTGATATTTCAAAAATAAAGTTGAGCATGCATAACCACCCCCATAATTTCTTCTAGAAGATTCTCTTTTTTTTACTTTCTTACAATTTGCTATTTTTAACCAAACAATAATATTATTGTTTGTTGTAATGGGACCTTATGTCATCTCCGTTCAACAGTTTCCATTGGGATTAAGGCACCCTCAGACCTATCAATTCAACTGGAGTTCATGCCTCATACCTGCAACCTACAGCAACCAAAAAATGGTCGAACATATAGATGTATATATACTCATACAATCAAACACACCGTGAAAGGAAATCGCAGCATAGCAGGGTACTCACGCATGAGTAATGCGACACTGTTCCTCTCACAAACACACGTCAAACAAGTAACCACATCATGCATAATAATTAGTATCTGATTGACTAGATAAGAAACATCATCAGATAATCATGTGATGCACATAATAAGATTGATCAACATAATCAATTAAGTCCATAAAGTTGTCATAACATATTCATAACTTAAGTAAATATCAGTGTTGCAACAAAGATTATCAATAAAACATACTAACTGTCATATGAAACAACATGAGGATAATCAGGAATGTCACCAACATGAATGTAGTATCTACCAACATCATATAACATACAACATCAACTGTCTGACATACCCTAAATATTCCTATTATTTTACCTTCACTTTCATGCTCCTTAGCCAGACCACCTGCACATCCAAGGTGAGAATGGAGGGGCACTACACCCACCTTAAAGTGATCGCTCCTGCTTTCCGGTAGTAATCACATTTAAGGTAAGGTTGAAAACACATGAGGGAACAAGAGCTTTCGCAAAGCCCATGCCCCAAAGTGAGACATGCTTACAATTGCCGAATTATTCCCAACAATCACAATAGAAACACATCAATATCATTTGTTAAGAACCATTAATCAACAATATGCATGTATACGAATGATCACGGAGATCAAAACAAACTTCGGTTAGAGAATCTAAGCTAAAATAACAACCAAATCAATATAGAAATAAGGCAACATGTCTTTCAAACAAACTAAGGCTATACTTACGAATTCGGAACCGAGTATAGCCGTGAGGTTATACTTCAGTTATCTCATAACCGAGTGTAACTACAAGGTGAGACAAAAGCATTCCAAAGTGCATAGCAACATATTTAGAGTATTCCAAAGGTTTGTTACAACAATTTCACAACACAATACATGATCACATCATGACACAAAGTGATTCTACTAGTCAAACGTCAATAAAAAATTATCCCTCTCTTCATATATGGACTAGGTCCATTTTCTTGTTTTCTTGTTTTAGGGATGCACGATCCTTATCAGAAGTGTATATTTGTTGTCATCATCCGTTGACTAATAGAGCCACAAATACAACAGAAGAATGAAATCATGAAAAATGAGAGAGGAGACAAAAGTGACATAGGACCACAACGTGGAAGGATGCCCCCAAATCACCCTCCACAACATTATGCCCCCAAGGCACCACAAACAACAATTGCAACAAGAGAAGTGTACAAGAATACAGAAACAAATAGAAGGAATGTCACAGCGTACGCGGTCCCCTTGTATCCTTCACCTTACAAGAGTATCAAGGGTCATCCAAGGAGACCTAAACAAACATTTAACACCACACATGAGAACACAACACAACAACATATATATACCTAAGAGGATGCCAAACTTGCGAGCATCTTGGAGAGTTGCTCCATCAAATGTGGTGGAATGGGTGAGAAATTCATACCTGCAGTCGCGTGGTGCTTGATTCACAAGATTTTGTATGTTTGAAATCTTTTGATGCCTATGGGGAGGTGAATCATTACCTTTTTCGATAGACTTTGATGACTCGTGCATTGTTCTTTTTCTTTCTTTGTTTAATCATTCTCCTACATGGATAACTTTTTCAGGGTTATCCTTCTCCATCAAGACGTCAACAATCTTTTTATTAAGTAAAGTACTGCGGTCGAGGAGATTAGAGGAGGATGATGATTTCGTGGGATCTTTGTTAGATGCCAAGGTATCATTTGATGAATAAGTGTTTCTCTCAAAATATGCTTCTACATTTAAACAATAGGAAAAACCATGATTGTAATGATAACGGGGCCAATTGTCATAAGCTCCCATGAATTCGGCTAATGTTTCATATGTTGAAAAAGTATCTAATGGGACATTTCCTAGTGGACAGTCTATGTCTATCATCTCAGGATATATTGAATTGATTGTTGGACTTGTTGATATTGTGTTAACATTAAGAGTAGGATGATGGTAAGCTTTGGTAGGCTTCAAAGGATAGTATCCAATACTAGTTGAAGAGCTATGTGTAACAACTTCTAAGGGTGCTTTGATTCCTTGTTGTTTTATGCCACAACCATTACCTACGTAGTTATAATTTTTGTAAAGGATTTGAAATCCATGACCATAGAGAGACACCATCTCTTTATAAGAAGGCGAGGCCTCATATGTCTCATATTTTGTAGTGTAAATAAGAGTATTGTCTTTATTTGTTACTAAAGAGACTTTAGGTTCCTTAGTATTTCCAAAGATATTTTGGATGAGATCGAGGCAACTTTTGATGTTTCAGGGTTAGCAAGTTTATATTACCCCATAAAGCCATGAGTAAAATCTAATGAACCCCAATCGTCACCAAGAAGTGCATTCGATGGTGATTTAGAATCTTGCACAACATTATCTGTGGCAAGATGTATTTATGAATCAACTTTTAAGTTATCGAGAGGTTTCTAAATGATAGCTTATTTTTGCACCTCAGCTTGTAAAAAACTTTCCAGATTTGGGTCCACTTCAATGGTTTGAAGTTTATTTGCACAAATAAACTTTATTAATCAATGAAGGGTAGACGAAACTACCCCCATGGCATGAATCCATAGTCTACCAAGAATGATATTATATCAAAGCGCACTCGGCATGACATGGATAAGGGTAGATAATGTCATAGATCTAGCCTTTACGATTAAAGTTATGGTACCCAGTGATTGTCTACCAATGTTATCAAAGCCACGAATGTTAAGTTTATCCGATTTTATTAAAGATGTGTGAATCTTGATTTTATGTAGCAAATCAATGCCACAAACATTGAGACCCGATCCATTGTCAATCATAGTTCACTTTATCAACTTTTTATTTATTATGACATGATTACAAGAGGGTCATATTGGTTTTGAACTTCAATTGATGGTAATTCGTGTTGTTGAAACAAAATATCTATTTTTGTTGCATGCATATAGTCTAACAGAGTTGCTACATCATTTGGCTTAACAATAGGTGGTACAATCACCTTTTGTAAAGCTTCTTGGAGCATTATGTTGTATGAAAGAGATGTTTGTATGAGTTCCCATAGAGAGATCTTAGCGGGAGTAGCACAAAGCTGCTTAACAAGGTCATAATCTCGACCAACATTATGAGTAAGACAAGGTGGTTGAGGAAGCATAGGTTGAGAAGTTGGTAAAGTGATCGAAATGTTTGACTGTTGTTTACTTTGTTTATTATTTCATGTATTGTATGTGTGAGCAACCACATTGTAGTTGGGTTGTTGTGACACATTTTGATACACTTTGATTTTGACTTGTTATATGCTTAGTGTAGTTATAAATGTAACGAAGAGGTCGAGAAGAATTCAGAAGATCTCTTATAGTGAGCACCGGTTTCATTTTTTCTTGAGGCACATGCGAGAACACAGGTGGACAACTATTTTCGGTTTCATAGGGTGTTCTTGAGATCTTAGAACATAAATTGTGTTTACTAATCTTTGAAGGAACGATGGTTTTGGAGTCGCAGTGGAATGTTCCATAGAGATAAATTCATAAAGGGCTTCATCTAGCATATCAGAATCATCACTACTAAATGACTCATCATATGCATGAAAGTTTTGTAAAAAGAGATCAAACATTGTGACATATTCTACTTTATCCAAGGCTTGAAATTCACAATATCCAATTGTAAAAAGTATGAATTTTGGAATCAAGGATGTGAAATGATGCAAGATTACTATGAAAAATCAAATTTCATGAATGTTTGATGCAACTAATGCATGAGAATTTTTAAAACCCTAATGCAAAATTTTACCAAAATGCAAGCTTTTTGAAGGCCTAAATATGCACCTTTTTCAAAATTATGCAAGATTTTCAAATGAATATTGATAAATATGTAATAAATCAATGCAAGATCTTATTTGAATAGTCAATAAGATGTAAATGCTTGAAGCTACTTGTTCACAAAAATGTTTAGTATGAAAAAGGATAATGACAATAACCAAAATATGAACTAGATCAAACTCTTTTCAATATAACATTCAAGGAAAAGGTTGAGCCAAATCACTACCAAATGAAGGAGAACTTAGCTACTGACCTTGAACTCCTATATATTATGGATAAGATTTAACTTAGTCTTTTTCTCAAAACCCTAGGATAACAATGCATTAAAACCCTATTTTTACAAAGATTTGCTTATAATGGAGAATATACCACAGAAACCCAGAAACTCATTGCACGGGGATAATCAGGGGAATGATAAAATCTATTTCCAAAAAGAAGAGGTATCAGAGGACCTCGGTGATACCACCCATGTCTTGACTGAAGGAATTAGCCGAAGGTGCAAATTGGAAAGTTGCTTTGAATGTTGTCTTGATGCCAGATCCAAACCCAGAAAAGGTAGAAGGACAAAGGTGGTTCCAACCACTTCCTTGATGAGGGAATATCCTGAAACTGTCTTCAAATCCTGAAACCTTGATCTATATTTAGTCTTCCTATAGCTCTGTATTTTCTAAATCTCACTCCTGTAACCTACACATAAGAAGATAAAAGAGGGTTTGGGGGTTATGGTGTTTAGGGGCTTGCCTCGGTCAAATCCCAGAATAGCATTCAAGCTTCCCAACACCATTTGATTAATAGAGAGTGCTTACCCTCATGGGGCATAGGATGAAAACAATAATAATGTGATGATTGAAATGATGAGAAACAAACAATGATATCACCTATGTGATGCGCCCTTAGAATGATGAAGATCCTTCAACTCCTAAGGAAGGATAGATGATAGCTACATATCTACAACAACACACAAATATGCTCTATAATCACAATGACTGCTCTTGATGCTCTTTACTTCAAATTTTCAAGTTAGCTATCTCCATCTAGGTTAATAATGAACTCAAAAACACACTTATATATGCTTTCCCCCTTACAATTGATAATTCAAACCAAAAGAGGCAACAAGGAGAAACCTCTAGAGAGGTGTAAGGCCGACATACATTTGAATTTGATCCAACCTAAAGGGAGGGACCTGGGCAGTACCACCTTGGTCCTTCAGCCCTGTTTATGTCTAGGATAAGCAAAATCAAGTGGTCCACATTCAAATTCCATCTTGATGTCGGGCAATTCTACATCGGGAGAAACGTTTTGAATATATAATGCAATTAAGGGACCTAGGAGCCAAACAAGGAGGTAAAAAGACATGTGGGCACTTTTTACTCCCTAACAAGTCCAAGGGTCTTATTTGGAAACTTTTCATTCTAGGTCTTATGGGTCTTACCATGGGTTATCCTCTAATCTACTCCTTGATTAGCTACCAAATCTACTAATAAGTTCCCCTTTCTTTTCTTCTAATATGATCAAAAGAGATATCTTAAAAAAATTTCACTAGTTCCTTAGCCTCTAAAAGAAGAGTATCCAACATACATGAGATGTAACTTTGCTTCTTCATATAATTAATAATGATCTCATTCCTTCATATTTCAAAGCACATTGGGTGGTAGATTTCTTATTCAGAGATGTTTAGGCCAATGGATTACATAAAAATATCGTTAGTGATAAACATAGTAGATTTTTTAGATCCTTTTTGTAAGAATTATTTTATTTGGCTGGGATAAAACTCACTCTTTCCACAAGCTATCATCGACAAATAGATGGACAAGTAGAAATAGTGAATAATTAGGTTGAAGTCTACTTGAGAAACTATGATACAACACTACCCACCACATGTCCATCAGTATATCTCCATCCATTGTATTTTATGGTTATGATGCATTAACCTTCACTAATTCAATATTCATAGATATCCCGGTGTCAATAGATAGTGACTTAGTGAAGTATAATTATGACATATTGAGATCACTCAAAGAACACCTCCAACAAGTTCAGAATCAACAAAAATATATATGCAAATCAAAACTGCATAGATAGGTCATTTAAAGTGGGAGATATGACCTTCCTCTAAGATTGCAAACCTTATATGCAAACCCCCATCAAAATTAGTGGAATTGAAAATCTCAAACAACGCTTCGATTTCCCTTACAAGATCTTGAGAAGAGCTGGTGAAGTTGCATCTGAGTTGAATTACTAGAATATAGTAGGATTCATAATTTTGTCCATGTGTCTCACCTCACGAGATCCCTTGGACAACATATCACACTACTGGTGGATTTTTCACCATTGGATGATGACCCTACCGTCATAGAAATCACAGGAGCATCATCCAATATTGAAAAGAGAATAAACAATAAGGTGGTAGGGAAAATCACACAGGCCCTATTGAATCCCCATGATCACATTTGCACTTATTACATTTATCGAACTTAGCAAGGGAGAGGGATTTCAACTAAATCTTCCACATCAAACATCTTCATAATAAATAGAATCATCAACCTTGGCATAAAGAGAAAGTTTGACCTTAAGTACCTTTGCTATCATTCAAGCCTCTGTGCATGCAACTTGTTGTTCGTTCAGTATGTGAAAATACTCGAGGTAGCAATTGAAGAAAGACAAGTCATGCAAATTTTGGAAATATTGATAGAAATATGAAGAAATATTTCCCCACACATTTACTAATCTAGGATGATGAAAATTCAATTAAAAGAAGGTACAAAACCAAAGAGTAAAAGATCATATGTGTTAAACCCTAACATGAAGACAAGAGTCAAAGCAAAGTTGGATGATATGTTGCAACTGATATAATCAAGTACATAGAAGATGCTAAATGGATTGGCCCTATGGTTGTGCAACATAAGAAAAAAGTGAGATGAGGATTTGCATTGACTTTAGGGAACTAAATAAGGCTTGTATCCGTGATTCCATAGATTTCTTAGTCTTATGGATGTCATTAAAAGCTTTCATTTTATTTCATTTCAATTGAAGGGCTCCTTCACCTTTCCATACACATGTCCCCATGTTCTCTCCATTAGTTTCTCTATAACCATTGCTTTATTTTCTCTTATATTGTCCTTAGTAATATTTGGGCATTATACTCATGGGATCAACCCTGCAATTATAGACTTGGCCCTTTCATATTCAAATTTTGGCCAACTTCTACCTATTCAATTACACAATATTCAATTTGCTAATGTATGAATCCCAACATTTCAAAAAAAACCAAAATATGAATCACCTAAGAAGGCTCAAAATTTAAAATACACATTGGGTTATGACTTGCACGTGTGACACCATTCAAAAATTGATTTATATTCACTCCTTTGAGCCACCAAGTCTAGGGCCTAAGTGTGAGAATATTCACTATTTTTGTATCCTCATGCCTGGAGACATGTCAATAAATAAAAGTTGATTACATATAAATTCCCATTGTTTATAGCATAGACTGGAATTAGTTTTCAATTTAAAATATCATTAACACTTGTAAGGAGTGGGTTCATGTGCAAGTTGAAACACACACTCCTGCAATTTTCTTCATCAACATTCTACTATGTAAAGTATTTGTTCTTTTAATGTACAAATCCTAACATTTAAGAGAGAAAAATATGAACAACAATGATAAGGGTGAAAGCAAGAAGATGAGTATAGATTTCGTGGAAGTGTTCTGCATATGGAAAATTTTGGTTGGAACGAGAGCTCGAGCCTAAACAGGTGCCCATTTAGAAATAGGCACCCGTTATGAAATGGATGCTAGTAAATGGAATGGGTACGTACCCATTTGAAAACAGGTACTCATTTTTGAAAAGTATATATATTTTTTTAAAAATAGGCATGTGGCTTCATTTTAACAGCCATAGGTCGTGAAACAGTAGGAGAGAAGATACCAAGAATGGGTACCTACATCACCTGACCCCACCGCCTACCTCCAAAACCTCCTCACCTCCTCTAGATCGGCTATCAGCTGTCCCAAGTTGGTTGCCCATAATTTTCTATTGTTTTTCATTGTTTTTTGTTTTGTTTTTGTTGCTTTTTATTATTTTTCACAATCTTAAATTATAAATGTTAAACACTAAACCCTAATTCATAAACCGTAAACCCTAATTCATAAACACTAAACCCTATTTCATAAACTACCTAGGTCTTATAGAACTTCTAGGGTTTCTTTTATATAAGCTTAACAATAAATCTTTAGCAATGATATTTCAAAATCATTTGAAATTTCTATATAGACCTCAAGAACTACTTATACACTATAGCCATGTTCTTAGTCTTCATGGATTTCAATGTTCATGATGAGTCACATAGTCCTAAAACCATTTGTAAAACTCTTTTCATGAGGGCTTAGAACATACAAACACCTTCTATATATTAAATTTGATGGACACTTGTATAAGAATATAAAATTTAGACAATTGTCATAGGTTAGTCCTATGGGTTAAAGAGTCAGGGAGCTATGAGAATGCCCACATTCATATGACATAAGGTATAATAGAAACTTATCAAGTTTTAAGGATTGTCATACCTACCACTAAGAATGTCAAAGTTACCCTAGGAAAACAACTAACTCATATCACTTCATAACATTTTATCAAGTTTAAGGATTGTCATAACAACCACTAAGAATGTCAAATTTACCCTAGGAAAACAACTAACTCATGTCACTTGATAACCTAGAGGGTTGTTATCTAAGGTCAATTAGGATCACTTAACAAATGTCAAGACCCAAATCATCTAATAGGATTGTCATTAGGATGGGGAACAAAAAAGATAGTCATAACATGATAAGGTAGTTACCAAGGTCCTAACAAAGTTCATTGCACCATAATCTAAATCTTAACACTGCCTCAACATTTATATGACCTAGAAGGACTGTCACATCTAGCAAATCTAATCTCTTGTCCTTGCTATGGACTATTATGCATGATCATCCAAAGTGGTTGTCACTAGAAGAACAGGACCATAGGACTACCACAATAAGGATATAGTTGTGTTGCTCACAACAAGAGAGGACAATCATCCAAAACTAAGAAGAGAAGAAAATTAACAATTAAGAGACTATCATTAACGGTTGTCATGAGCATGTTAATGGACAATTAGTTTTCATATTAATCATAACACTATCCTATTATTTACACAAAAGAAGATATAGCAATGAGAGGATAGTCATTGGAAAACCTATCTCAGTCCTAGAGTCAAGCACAGTCCCATCACACCACTAGATCTACCCCTTCCAAGGGACAAGCATTTCAACCATACAATCGAAAGAAAATGATATGTATCCTACAAACACAATCATTTGGTCATGTTGTAATCCTCTCTCCAAACTATGCAGGATCAGAATGGTGTTTGGATGACCTCCACTTGGTGTCTGGTAGGTGAAATCAGCAGGTGAGACTACTCCTTAGACAATGCAAGACGACTGAACGGATCTCACCCATTCATTTTATTCCTTGTTTTTCTCACTCTTTCACCATTTCTTCACATGCGTTGTTCTCCTTCCAGCTATTTTTTTGGTGGGTACTCTCCTGAGGTGCCAAAATGGCTAGAAATGTTGTCTCGTGCCATAAAAAAATCACGCTAGAAAATTTTCTAAACTCGTCGGTTGTTCTCACGCTGGGGAAAATACCGTGTCAGAAAAATAAATATAGGGAATGTAATTTTTTGGTATGTGTTTTGGAACACAAAAGAGAGTGATATATTTTGCAAAGCCCCATTAAGAATGTTTTGGGAATTTTGTACTGCAGTATTGTATTGGTACATTCTCCTTATTAAAAACTCCCTTAATATTATCACCTAAAAGTTTGAATTTGGATTAGTTACTTTCCACCTACATTAAATGTTATCAATAACTATGTAATAGAACTAATAGCATTTAAAATCATTTTAGACGTGCAAATGATGATTAATTATCACCTTTGCAATTAGAAGTGTTTATGTTGACACTAGAGTTTGCAACACTCATAGCCTTATAGCAACTAAAAAGGTTTCACAAAACAAAGAGAGCTAGAGACAACTAAAATCATTATCATAAATAAAACATAAATTAAAATAAAATAAAAACATTAATATATCATCAACATGAATGGTCATGTCCTTTGTGAGAACTCCAATTCCTTTTGAGAGATGAGTATCACAATTCATTGAAGTCTTGATAGTATTTCCATGAATTTGGGTTTCTACTAATAATTTATGATTCGAAGTCTAAAAATATGAGAAATAATGAATTGTATCATTGGCTTTCATTTTATTCACCAAATGAAAATCTTACAAATTACAAACAAGAAAAGGTTCAATAAAAGATACACTTGCAAATTATAGGGTATTTTCTATGCTACAGCACGCACAAAACCAAAAGGTCAACATGTATACCTCGTGTCACCAAGTTGATCTAATAAAGTAGTGATAGATACTAACTCTTCAAAATCCAATCCAAAAGCATAAAGAAATCTTGCTTCACCAAAACTAAAGAAATACGTCAGCCTTGGCAATTCAGATAAAGACAAGACGAATGAAAGGGCCTCTAAAGTGAAGTGAAATGAAGCAACCATTGCCTTGAAGTTGTCATAGAACTTAGTTTTTACATTTTATTGCTTCACAATTTCCCGAAGAGACTTTTTCTCTCCTTTCTATCATTTTAGACCTATATTTACATGGGTCTAAGATAGTGTCTAGATTATCAATCCAAATGCACAAACCACAATGTTGAATATTTTCAGATAAGACACTCTAGTTCTTGCAAATAGATAAAATGCTTATCACCATACATTCTTGTGTTCCAACCTAACCTATTATACCTACAAAAATCTCTATATCAAAAAACACACCAAAAAAAAATGTTATGCTAGTCAACAAAGGCAATTCAAGTGAGATGAATCACGAGCAATATCAAAGGGAAACAATTGTAAGCAATTGTAAAGGTGACTGGTTCCTAAATATTGATACAATTTACACTTGGATTGAATCCAAAGGGGATTATATAAAATCAAATATTAGACATAATTTTCATTAGTTGGAAAATCATCAAAACATGTATTACATAGATAATGTAACAATGATTAAAAAAAATCCAATCAATCCATGCTAGCTTCAACAAATTGGCTCAAAACTTTTACTGAAATTTTAAATTTAAAGGAAGTTTATACATAATGTTTACTGATTGGGCTATTGATTTGGGACAAAGATTACCAAAACAATCCCTATTTAGGGATGAAGAGACCCTAAACTTTCCCGTGGCCAGAACCCATATTGAAGTTGTAGGTTAAGATTCTTTAAGAACTGAATTGAGCATAGAGTGGTATGCCATCTACTTAATATTTTGAAAATGTAGGCTTAGGGCTCAAATGCTAACCCGTGCTTATAATGACACCCAAATCCAAAGGTTGGGGTTAAATTCTCCAGCAAGGGATCCAACCAACTTAGGGCTCAAACACAAACCCACTAACTGTGTCAACCATCGTCTCGGAAAACAAACAAAAGAAAACACAAACACAGCTGCAAAGCAAACAGTAGACAGAACTACAATGTTCTATATGATATCAATATTTGCCAGGATAAATTTTTGAACCTTGGTAGGAATGTGCTAGATGATTAAAACTTTAACAGTCACAATTACGTAATTGGCTATTTATAAAATATTGGTGATAATAACACCCATCTGACATTGTCATATACAGAAGATGGCTCTAAGAAGTCCACCAAAATTCCTGCAGTCCTAGACTACATACAAAACAAGCACCGTGTTAATACATGTTGCATGCATTGCAGTCAAAATTGAATACCTTCATCTTTCATGATCCAAATATTACCTGTGATAGAGAGACCAACAACATAACCAAATCATACAACACAGGGACCTCCAGAGGTTCATCCAAGTTGGCTATCAATATTAACTACTGAAAATCTGATTCAGTCACAGTAAAATATACTTGATAGGAACATTGTTGTAATGTGGGTGTGCGATGCATATACAAAAACGAGGAAAGGCAAAGAACCCACGTCTCCAACCTCCCTTCCATGGAGGGTCAGAAAATTTAGTGCAAGTGACCACATTTTTAGCTAGTCTTAAAATATAGAAATTTAAGCAAATTTTCTGACAAAACAAAACCTGATTTAACAAGATTGAAATGTCGGACGCATAAGTTTGAGATTGAGACATATTCCACCGCATGAGCGTGAAGGTCATTTGTTGAAGGCATTGCTCTCATTAAAGGGCAACGAAGGAATAGGAGCAGCGTGGGGCCGTGGATATGTCGTGTTTCAAAACCGTAACGCCATCGATCTGCAGCCTCCATTTCTGCTACGACATTCGCGATAAACCAAATGATGACAAGCTAGTACAAATAGCCCTGAATGGGTTTGCTAAGCAGTGGGATGTCTTTGTTCAAGTTATTAATGGATGAGACACCTTACCGAGTTGGGATCGACTATGGAGTGACTTCACTTAGGAGAAGCTTAGACTAAGTCTTGTCAGTGGAACTAGCAGCAATAGTTAGAAAAGTGATTTGGAATAGGAAAACGTTACCCTAGCAGGAAAAGCGAAAGCGAAGAAGGGGTCTGGCAAAGGATCAAATCCAAAAAGTGAGAAGAAGAAGGACTTATCTAAGATCAAATGCTATGGCTGTCACGAGTTTGGCCACTATGTTAGTGATTGCCCACAAAGGAAGAAAAATGAAAAGAAAGGGAAGAAGCAGACGGCAACTTCAGCAAATGTAGATGAGCTTTCTAGTAGAATGGAGGATGAGTTTGCGCTCATAGCTTGCCTAACTAGCTCAACCTCACAGGGTGTTTGGTATATAGACAGTGGGGCATCATTTCATATGACAGGAGTTAGGGAGTACTTCTCTAGCTACAAGGAGGAGAAAACCAAATTCCAGATTCAGATGGGGAACTAGTCCAAGTGCAATCCAGTTGGGAGAAGGACTATTCTATTTCAGAGGGAGAATGGCAAGCCTATTTCCATTCATGATGTGTTAAATGTGCCAGGCTTGGGCATGAATCTAATTTCCATATCTATCCTTCAGGATAAAGGCTACAATGTACTCTTTAGAGGGGCGCATGTGTTAATCAAGCATAAGGATTGGAAATCACCCATAGCTATTGGAGTTAGGAGAGGCCGACTTTATAGGTTGCAATTTGATACTCCTAATGCACTAGTGAGTAGCAGTAATCCTAGAGATCAAGAAGAGCTATGGCATAGGAGGATGGGCCATATACATCATAGAGCATTTAAATTGCTTCATGAGATAGTGATAGGTGTTCCAGAGGTGAACACAGAGCATGATGATGTATGTCAGGGATGTGTGTTGGGGAAGTTTGCGAAAGCAGCTTTTCCAAGGAGTGACACTAGATCCAAGGGGGTTCTTGATCTAGTAAATTCAGATATATGTGGACCAATGTCAATGAAGTCTCTCAGAGGATACGAGTACTCTGTTACTTTTAATGATAATTTCTCCAGGAAGACCTAAATATACTTCTTGAAGACCAAGGATGAGGTCTTCAGTCACTTCCAGGAGTTCAAAGCTCTTGTGGAGAATTCGACAGGTAGGAAGGCAAAGGTTCTTCGGTCAGACAATGGAGGTGAGTACAAAGGGAAAGAGTTCCAGGAGTTCTGTACCAGGGAAGGAATCAAGAGAGAGTGGATTGTTCCTTACAACCCACAGTAGAATGGGGTTGCTGAGAGGGAGAATTATTCTCTATCGGAGGTAGCAAGGGCTATGTTGTATGACCAAGATATGCCACGTTACTTATGGGCAGAGGCATGCAGTACAGCAGTATACATATAGAACAGGGTTCCACATAAGGTATTAGGCAAGATGACACCAGAGGAGGCATTCTCAAGGAAGAAGCCAGATGTCAGTCACTTCAGGATATTTGGGAGTTTGGCATTTTGTCACATTCCAAGGCCTACACATTCCAAGTTAGATCAGATTGCAGAGAGAGGGTACTTTGTGGGGTACAGTTAGACCTCAAAGGCATATCAATTATTTATTCTAGGGACCAGGAGGATTATAGTTAGGCGTGATGTCAAATTCATGGAGGACAAGGCATATAGGAGGTCCAGAGATTTGCCAGCAGATGATCAGAATGAGCATCCAAAAGAAGCTCAAAGGATTGTTCAACCAAAACAGGGGCAGCGAAGCACCAGTACATTTACTAGTACAAGCACAGGCTTAGGTGTTGAGAGTTCGCAGAGTATGGAGTAACAGATACAACAAATCTAAGAGATGCATCAAGAAGATATGGAGTTTGATATTTCATCCTCTACAGTTGACAGGAGGAACCATGAGGTTTAATAGACACATAAGGATACTCAAGAGTTTGTGGGAGCTCCTAGGATGAGTAGTAGACAGCAGAAACAACCAGCCAGGTATAATGACTGTGGCATTGGTTATTAAGTTGGTAGATAACGAGCCTTCTAACTATCAGGAGACTATACAGTAACAGGTGTGGCAAGATGTGATGGTTGAGGAATATACCTCAATAGTGCAGAACGATGTGTGGGAGGTTGTACCTAGACCGACAGATAGGGCAGTGGTTGGATCACATTGAATCTATAAGATTAAGCACGGTGCAGATGGTAGCATCAAGAAATACAAGACAAGGTTTGTGGCCAAGGGGTTCTCTCAGAAGGAGGGAATAGACTATGAGAAGACATTCACTCCAGTGGCCAGGTATACTTCTATACGAGCCGTAATCTCACTTGCAGCACATATGGGATGGCAGATCCATCAAATGGATGTCAAGACGGTATTTCTTAATAGTGAATTGGTAGAGGAGGTATACATAGAACAACCAGAGGGCTTTGTAACACACAGCAGTGAAACCCACGTGTGCAAATTGAAGAGAGCTTTGTATGGACTAAAGTAGGCTCCCAGGGCATGGTATGAGTGCATTGATAGATACTGCATTGAAATCTTGAAGAGGTTTGAGATGCAGGATTGCAGAGCCATGTCTACACCTATGATCACGAATTGGAAGAAGGTAGACTCATCCAAGGAAAAGGATGTAGACCCCACCTTATACAGGAAGTTGATTGGATCTCTCATGTATTTGGTCAACACTAGGCCAGATATATCCTTTGCAGTAAACTCTCTTAGTCAATTTATGGTTGAGCCGAAGAGAGTGCATTGGATAGCGGTAAAGCATGTGTTGCAATATTTGTGTGGTAAAATTAAGTATGGGATCAGATATGCTCGAGGTGATGGTATCAGATTGATAGGTGATACTGATGCAGATTGGGTAAGTAGTACAGTGGATAGGAAAAGCACTTTAGGGTGCTGCTTTAGTTTGGGATCAGGAGTTGTCTCTTGGTACAGCAGGAAGCAAAACTTTGTGGCTCTAAGTTCTACAGAAGCAGAATACATATCAGCTAGCATGGTAATATGTGAGGCTATATGGCTTCAGAAGTTGTTGGTAGCCTTGTTTGGTCAGAGGGTTGAGACTATGGTGATACACTGTGACAATCAAAGTTGCATCAGATTATTTGAGAATCCAGTGTTTCATGATAGGTCTAAGCATATAGACATTAGGTATCATTTCATCAAGGATTATGTACAGTGGAGGATTGTTCGCTACAGATTAGCAGGTAGCAGGCATTTTGACAAAGGCATTAGGGAAGACGAAATTCACCTTCTTCAGAGATAAGTTGGGTGTTATGCAGAACACCTTCCTTGCTAAGAGGGAGTGTTAATTTTAAAGTAGCTCAGACAGGTGTTCTAGTCTCAGGTGGTGATTACAAGTCTAGAAACACAACTGGAATTTAATTATCTCCATACCTAGAAAATTGATTTCTCTAGAGACTTCTAGACATTAGGGTTTGTTAGAGTCTAATTAATCTTAGCCATTGATTGAGATTAAATCATGGCCATTGGTTTTCAATGAGAAAATTATAAAAGAGGATCAATGGGCATTTGAAGAGCACAGATCTGAAAAATATTTAAAATGATAGCAAATGAATAAATTTGCAATAATAGAAAATAGATTTGCAATGAGAGCAAGGGCACAGTGATAGCGTTGGAGACAGCAACAGTGGAATTTTTGAAGGAGAATTGGGAGAAGAATTTTCGGAGGAGAATATTGCCAGAGCTCTGCCAGTAAGAGGCAAGCAGTTTATGTATCTCTTGATTTGTTGAAAATTAAAAAAATTCCTCATCTCCAGTACTGGTTTTCCCTTCGAGGTTTTTCTAGGGACAATTTGTCCAAAATATTGTGTTCATTATTTTACATATTTTATTTTTCTATCTCCGTGCTTATTTGTGAAGTTGCAACTGTATTATTTTTCAATATTTGCTCTAAATTAATTTTTGAAGGTCAAATAATCTATATAAGATAGGAGATTAATCATCAATAGCTACAATAGAATTTTCACAGAATTGTCCATAGAAATACGAGATTTGAATGACAATTTTTATATTTGCGTTTACTTTTTAGTAAAGTTGTGCCCCTAACATGTAATTTGGATTTGTTTCAGGAGGAGCCGACATGGCTTTGTGATAGCCCTCGCAAGGTGAATTCGATAGCTGTATGAGGCACATTGGGATGGGAACTCCCGTAGAAGATCCAGTCCTTGCAAATCCTCCTACACTATTTTTTATTGTTTGATTCTAGAATATATTTTAATAATACATTCTCATTTTACACTTGATTGTGCGGTCTGTAAAAGAATTTATAATGCATATATTCAAACTAAGATTACCCTATGCAGTGCCTATGGTTATGGCAGAAATCTAACATTAAATGTAGAATCCAAGTTTTTCAATTTTTAGTATTCAATGCAAATATTACAACACTGTCAACTCTAACTTAAACCCAAAAATTAACAAATTTCAAAATTATTATAAAGTTATTATATTATCAACATTGTTGCTAAAACTAAGCAAACACAACAAATTAAAACACAACTATTTATGAACATTTTGGCAGAAACTTCGCTACTTTGCAACTCTTGTTATTAGATTTGTTTTATTTTTGTGTTATATAGTACTTATAATTTAATTGATATTATATTATATCAATATTGTAAGTTTGTGATATTGTATTATATATCCACATATACATTTTTGTTGTGTAATTGATTATTTTTGTGTTTGTTGTTTTCTTTTTCTTTTGTAGGGGGCACTCCTCATATATATATATATATGCTTTCGTACATGTATAGACTTAATACTTATATTAATACATATTAGTATAGGTGTGTGTATTTTTAGATTTGTTTTGTTTTATGTGTTGTATATGTATGTACTTATAATAATATAATTGATATTGTATTATATATCATTTGATTTATTTTTGTTGTTATATCTAGGTTTATATGTGTGGGGGCATTTTTTGTCTACGCCTGATTAAAATTTTTGTTCTTATTTCATGGGGTTCTCCTTTTTATAGGTTTGGTTTTACCTAATGCAATAGATAGGGGTCTTATCTTTTTGTTGAAGCCAATCAAAATATATATTGCCCACCCCGGCTGCTAGTATAGTTGTTGTCTATCGCTCACTGTACTGCCTTTTGGTATGTATCGCCCCCTTCCCCCAGAACTCTAGATTCCAAAGATCCACCGGATAAGAAACTCCATTCTACACTGCTGCTGAGTCGTCGGACTCCTCCCCCAATTCTGGTTGTGGATTGCATCAGGGAAGTTCTGCCTGAGCTAGGCAGATAGATAGACTCCTTTCATGCTGCTAAGAAAGAGCAGGGAACAAAATTATTAGACCCATATATAGTAGTAGGGTAGCACTCCAGGTACTTAAAGTCCACCCACTACCAACCAACATACATCATCTGGCTGGGTCTTGCCGGTATCAACAACTGGATCGATCCCATGGAAACGGGAACAACAACTCGCTATGGCTCTTGGTCCAAATAATGTCTACCCCTATTCATCCATATCCATACACGGTTGCACGCGACAAGATGGGAACACAGTCCTAGACTAAAGTGAATAGATCAGATCGAGAGGTCATTCTATCCCTTGTCCCCAATGGGAAGAAGATGGGTAATCCGTTTACAATGTTACTCTGATCTGACCCAGTTGACAAGCAATCCCAATCCGCTTTCGGCAAAGGAAGGAGATAGCACTTTGTTTGCTTCTCCACCAAGCACGAGAGTCTGGGGATCGCTATAGGTTGGTGGCCACTCAAGGAAACTCTGATTCGATTCGCTGGCTGGGAGGCACCTACCTCATCCCAATCGCAAGGAGAGGTTCACCATGATCTTTCTAGGTAAGGAATGGAGACAGTGCCTGGGTGAGGCATTCATGCACTCAACCTCTCCGCTGTGAGATTGAGGCCTATCTACAATACGAGAGATTGAGGGCTTCCTTGACTTCCTAAAGTCAATCAAGTTCCCCGACCGGCCGAGTACCCCTAGAGCCCTCTCCCGATCGCCCTATCTATAGCTATTATAGAGAGGTGGGGGGTGCCCCCTACTATGGATAGGGTTGATAGTTGCCCTCACTGACCCCCCTACTATGGATAGGCTGCCTCCACCTCTGCCTCTAAAGAAGTAGGGTAGGGGTAGGGGGTGGGGGGTTGAGTGATGAGAATTGGATTGTTCCGTCGACAATTAGCTCCATACGCCCAACTCTTCGTGCCTTCCTATCTCCATACTTTTGCAGCTCTTCATCTTACCAGATTTGCAAAAGACTCATGTGATAGACTCTCATCATTAGATAAGTTGATCTAGAATCCATATTCCACTTCGTTTCACATCCTTTGTAGAGTAGATCGTTCAGCACTTGCGGCACGAACCAATTTTTTACCCATCGACCCTAGTATCATAGGCGACCGAATGGCTGTCCCCTAGTTACTAGACCATCCTGCTATGATAATTCCATAAACACCTATGTCCAGATCTGATGATACCATACCATAATCAAAAGGTACAACAGCTCGAGCAACCGAACTGGGTATAGATGTCACCACTGGAGCCAGTCTAGAGAGAGATAAATTGGCACTACTTGGTGGAATAGGTTCTTCTATAGCTAATTTTAAACCATCTGCTAGAGGTTTTAAGAATCTGAATGATCCAACTACATTGGGACCCTTTTGACGTTGCACGAAAGCAATTACTTTACGTTTGGTTGACACTGAGAAGGCTACTCCTGGTGGAAGTGGTATGATCATTCCAGGTATTTCTGCTAGAATAGCAATGTACGTTTCTGATTTCCTAATCACTAAGGGGTGATCATGCACGAAACAATGTCGACCCAAAGAATGGGACCTATTCTTGAGGGGAAAGGTGATTTCTAAAAGTCAACCCGCCCCCCACCGCTATAGATGTAGGTGGGCTATAGCGGGCTTAGCCAAATTATTTCGGCTCTTTGAGGTCGGGCCGACCACTATGGATAGGGCATCGATCCCTCTCCTTCCTCCCACCCATGTTAAGAGAGAGGTTGGTGATTTGAGTGCCCCCATGGATCCAAATGTCGGCCCCATGCTTTTGAACCAGCATGGGGAAAGCCCCAACTAAACTATAATTGGGGTGGGTGGGAGGAGGAGAGGTATAAGGCTTAATCGACCCCTACAAGCACTATATATCATGGGTTGGACCCGGTCATTTTTATTGCTGGCCAAGGAAGCTGCCCCCCTGATGAAAAATGGGGTGGGTGGGAGGGCTGCCGAGAAACCATTATAGCAAGGGAGGTTAAGTCTGAGGCACCATAGGGGGGAGATATAGGGTGGGAGGCTATGTGGGTGGGTGGGAAACGGCCCCTACGGGAATATATATTATTATGGGAGGATGCCTATGCAGGTGGGTGGGAAACAATAGTTGGGTGGGAGGCCGTAGCCCCCCACAATAATCAGGTGTGGGTGGGAGGCCCAGGGGGGCCCTTACTTCCCACCCACCCGGGTGGCCGGTTAAATTGTTGGTGAACCCCATAATCTTTACTTCATTCAGAAGAGTGTCTCACCTCGACCGAAAAGATGCCTCCCACCCCCTCCCTATAGCCTATGCCCCCCACCCATCCCCTGTCACTGGAAGGGTGGGGAGCTCGAGGGTTTCCCGACAAACCCTCGGCATAGGGGTGGGTGGGAGGAGATAGTTGGGGGGTAGATTAATATAAGGTGGGTGGTTAAGTTGTTGCCAAACCCCTGGGAGGTTCTGACGATTCTATATGTAACATGCCAACTACCCCCCACCCACCCGTATAACCCCCCACCCATCCCCACACACGGCGTATAATTGATTGGGTTTACCAAGTTTATCCAGCATCAGAGTCAGATTGAGAGCCCCGGTCCTCTTCGGTCTAGGTATAGATCTATAAAGGGCCTGTAGGGGCAAAGGTAGTAGTGTGGATCAAGATCCATACCCCTTTCATATTGATATCAAGTAGGAGATTCACCAAGGTTTACCTTAACCCTTTGTTCTCAGTCCATTTCCTCCGTCGCTACTGGATGCGTACCAGTCTGGGGAGCCAAGTTGTGTTCATTTGTGCTCCCGCACTGGATAGGGGGTGTTTGTGGATGTGTAGATGTTGTCAGCTAATCGCCCTTGTGATTCCTTCCTTATGCTTAATTCTGATCTGACCCCATCTGCCCCTCCCCCTGCTCCTTCCCCCTCCCTACAACCTATTTATACCACAATAATAGCCCCCCACTTTAAGTTTTAGGGTCAGGGCCCCCAACCCGAGCTATAATGGTTTCTTGGGGACCCCCCCACCATACATAGTTGGGGTTAGGTGGGAGGCCCCTAAATGCCCCCCACCTCGGGCTATAATTGTTCTTAGAGGTGGGTGGGAGATATAGTTCCAGAAAAAAAATGAGCCCCCCACCCAGCCCAGGCGAATAGTAGGGGCCCCCCACTCGGCCCCTTTGGCAGGGGGATATATAGGGTGGGAGGAATAATATAAAAGGAGGCCTTGGGTTGGTTGGGAGATTCAAGTTTGAGCGGCCTACCTTGAGCTAGTTGGTGTTAACTACTTCCTTTAGGTCTAGCTCGGGAGCAGAAGCAGAAGCAAGGGAGCCCCGGGACCCGCCATTGATTGAAGTATACCCTAACCACTTGCATGTCTCACGGTAGCTAGATCCTATGCTCTAACTGTTGGGGTGACTGTTCAAGCTGCACAGGGGGGCCCCATGAGAGGATTTACCCTTCAGCCAGTCGATAGGGAATACCCCACCCCATAGCATTTATGTTCTCCATTCGACAACCCCAAGACCTGACGAGTCCGCCACTCGAGCGCACCAAAGACAAAGGTGGTCGGTTGACCCCATAGCAATTTTAGGAGCGTTGTGGCCTATTTACCACCTAGATAAACCCCCATCCAATCAAGATACCCAGCTAGTTTGGTTGAAGTTCCAGTACAAAGTTCTATCCAAATACACCACATACATGGGAGAGAAGCCCGCAGCATACCTTCTTTGCTCAGTCTGTATCCAGGTGACCCGAGGATGGAGGAGCCTCGAACCAGTAGTTGTTTCCCTAGTCTGTATAGCAGTGTTTCATCCCCCTGTTCCAGCCCCACATCTAGTAGTGGAGTGGGGAGCATCAAAAGTGATTTATCTAGTTAAAGAACTAGTTTCCATTCGGAAGCAGGACCCGAGAGCATATCTAGACGCAGGGACAGGGCATAGGCAGGGATAGAGGTAGTAGGAATAGATAAAGGTGGCCTTCATTTTTGCATAGTTTCATATCCAATTCTGGAGCTGAAGGAAGCAATAGCAGGGGCACTCCCATGAGGGGTATGGACAATGGCCGAAGCAGCAGTAGTTTTTGGGTAGCGATCCGAGGCGGCAGAGGCATAAGCTATAGTGATGGAGGGGGCAGATATATTGAATCAGGATAGGAACCCAGAAGTTGACCTCGTTTACTCAGCAGTGGAGGTGGAGGCAGGAGCAATGGGAAATGGCGGGGGGAACAGCAGCACAACCAATAGCTGCGAGGGCAGAGGCTCCTCAAGCAACGAAGCCATATGAAACAGTGACTAAGGCTATGGGAGTGGGGCTCATAGCAGGATAACGGATGGCATCGAGAGTAAAGGCCAAAGCATCAGAGGTGGAGGGAGAAGCATAGATAGTGGTTGGAGATTGAGTCATGGGTCTACCCAACCGAGTTCCAGTTCCCACTACGAAGATAGCGAAGGAATTATATAAAAGAGGGGGTCGACCGACCTCGTTTCTCTAAATTATTCAGTTAACCCAATGCCAGTTACAGTTTGGGACTCAGTATATTGAGATCTAACTATTAGCTAGAGATCAAGTTGACCTAGTCGACCAGTTGACCGAGTTTATTTTATGTGAGCAGTTGATCCAAGATGAGTAGTTCCACCATCATGGGCAAGGGGAGCATCAGTAGCATCATATCTAGTCAGAGATGGAGATTCAGCAATATATAGAAAGGGCTTCTTCTATATTTTATTCTGATTCGGTTGATCCAGTCCAGAAGTTGATGGAGCTGTTGATGGTTGAACAGTCAAAGATATGCCAAGGGAACACACGTACTTATGCCACGGAGACAATCCACCCACTCTGGGAACCCTCGGAAGAGAGGTCTGGGGAACCATGTGGGCGGGCTAGGCAGGGATGGGATGCTGAATTGATGGAGGGATTCATGCTGGGGGAGCGCACTAGCGATGTGATGGCAGGTGAAACACATTGGGATGATCCAAGCTGGGCAAAGGCAAGCTCCTAAACACCACAACCCCCAACCCCACTCCTTGTGATTACAAGTTACAAGTATTGGATTTCGTAGACTGGAGTTACAGAGGAAGGTTGTAGAAGATAAGGATTTCAGATCTCTAAAGAAAAGCATTACCCGAACAAGCGTTCTAGTGCTAGTGTCCTCTAAGGTTACAGACATAGAAATCATTGTGACAATGACAATCAGCATCTGAAGAAGTCCCAACATCCTGAAAATACCCTACCTTGGACAAGGGCACTAGTGCCAGTATCCTGCGCATCTTCTGTGATAGAAACGGACAGACAATGATCATAAGTGTTGAGAGAAGTCTTGAATTCCTTGAAGAAAACACCACATTGGACTAGGGCGTGAGTGTCAGTGTCCCTAAATATTTCGTATCATTAACTTCAAAAAATGTGAGTAACTAATCCTTGTCTACTGTCTTGGTCTGCGATCATTTGTCATAATTTATCCATTTGCTTCTGATTTTGCATAATTAGGGTTTTGAGCATATTTGGGCATTGAAGTAATACATTAATTGATATTTTTTGAGTTTCCATGATGTTACGAGTGACACCCAACCTGTAGGTGAATCCTCTTGCAAAAGGTGTGATTCAACTCGGTTGAAATGTCCTTGAATGTTTGTAGTAAAAGGAGGATTTAACCCACACATCCATTGAAATTGAAAACCCCTCCTTTTTACTCCTAAACAAACCCTTTGCTAGATTCTATGGAAATTTTTCTTGGATCCAGCAACTTACTATGAAACCCTTCCTTTTAGATCTCAGCTCTATCCTAATTATGGGCATCTGCAAAGGAAATGCCCTCGCTTCACTAAGGCATCAGCTACAACTAATGCTTCTTCCAACTCTAGTCCTAAGAATGATAAAGGGAAGGCTCCTTTTGTTGTTGGGGTTGCAGACAAGGAGGGATTTACTCTAGTTAAGCCACGTAATAGGGGAAGAGGTCTTAAGAGAACCCTCAAGGATAGAGAAATTAATGGGGTCTTTAATCAGTTTGATGCTTTGGAGGACTTAGTTCATGAGGAGGGAATTCTAGTGGAGATACCTTTTGGGGTTGGGTCTTTGGGGGTAGCCTTGTCGGAGGAAAAAGAAAATGATACTGTAAATTTTCCTCTGGTGGGTGTGCAGGATGGTCAATTGGCTATGGAGTTATCCTCCTGGTTACCGATTGTTTTAGAATCAAATGAGGCTTTAGTTATGAAAGATGTGGGTGCTCTAGCTGATCCAACTCCTTCACAGGTGAAGGAGGCTTTGGATGTAGGTGTTACATTGTAAAATGTCCCCCTAGGACTTTTACCTCCTCAATTTAGTTCCCAGGTCTTTTAGATTTAATCATGCATGTTCATTTTAACTCCCGATGCAAAATCCCTGGAAACCCATGTCAAATGGGGCTAAGGGGACATTGTTGAACTTGATTTTGCTTGAAAATGGGGCCTAGGGCTTGGGCACTCATGGCCTAGCCCTGCCTTATTTGGTTGGGACCTAAATTTTAAATGTCGGTTATGTGATCGTTAAAAGGTTTCGTTGCCGACATCATAAGTTTGAATTATGAAATCTATAGCGAGAATGCATATATAAGCATGTTTAGGGTTTCATTTGCAAACTAGAAGCTGATTATGAACTTTTGGTGAACTTATGATTTTAGAGAATTCAAATCATTCATTGTTGTAGAGCATACTTGTCTTGTTATTGTGTTTGTTATGCGGATTTGGGTTCATCTTCTCATGTGTTGAAGGATTTTCATCTACATGCAAGCTACACCTCTGAGGTTATATCTATTTGTGTTAAATCAATCATTTATCAATTTGTTTTTTTGTCTATCTCGTAGGGATACACAATCTTTATGCCATTCTGGGGCTTGACTGAGGCAAGCTCCTAAACACCACAACCCCCAACCCCATTCCTTATGATTGCAGCTAACAAGTGTCATATTTTTTGGAGTGGAGTTGCAAGAGGCTTTGACAGAGTGCGGAGATTCTGTATCAGAAGGAAAAAGCAATGCCTGGGCTTAGGCACCTGCCCTGAAGCCCTCCAAATTTGCAGACCTAAAAACCTCTGCGACATTGGTGAAGAGTAGCGAACATTTTCTAGAAATCCTTGAAGAAGTCGCCACCTTGGGCTTGGGCACCTACTCTTTAGACCCCAACTTTTCCAAATCTTGAATATCAAAACCTAATATGTATCTACTCTGAATATTACATCTCTATGTGCGAGCATTTGTTGGGATTCATCCGTTTATTTATGATTTTACATAATTAGGGTTTTAAGCATAATCGAGCATTAAATTAATACATTAATCAACAATTTCTTAATTTCCCTATCATTACAAGTGACAACCAACTTGTAGGTGAATCCTCTTGCAAAATTTGTGATTCAACTTGGTTAAATGTCCTTGAATGTTAGTGGTGAAAGGAGGATATAATCAAACAATCAATCAATCCCATCTTCCCTCTTTTCTTACTAAACATTTTGGTGAACCTGTGTTTTCTGAGCATTGCATCTTGTTGACTATTATACATTAGACTTGCATTCATACATATTGTTTTACATCATTTTACATCTATAGATCTTGAAAATTTTTGAAAAAAAAAATCATTCTAAGGCTCGCATTAGGTCATAATTTGCATTAATTTCATTACATTTCATCGAATCTCTAATTTTTACATCAAATATGATATAAATTACATAAATTCATAATACTACAATCTTTGCATTGCATTTTCATGTTAAAATTGCCATGGTTTGATTGAAATTTTGTATTTTTCTCATAACCTAGTGATTTCAAAAACTAGGGTTTGTACCTAAAATCTTGTTTCAAATTTTACTACTCGTATTAGGCACTCATTCAAATCTAATTTTGTTTGTAGTGTTGCATTCTTGTGTGTTTTTGCATTCATATCTCAAAAATTTGCACTTACATTTAGCTAATTTCAACAAAAACTAGCATTTTCACTCAATCATCCTTAAAATTACATTTGCATTGAGCATTGTAGGACTTTAAAATCATTTTCAGATCTGAGCTGAGTTTTTTTGCATAAGCCTCCTCTTAATAATAGTGTAGGAAATTGTTCTTCTACCTTATCTTCCTTATAGGATTTATGGGTCTAATAAATTCAATTTCCCATTTGTGAAAAGGTGTTTGTACTAATATAGGAAATGGTGGCATATCATCTAATGTGGTGGGACTTCCTATCCTCTAAGACACATCACCCATCCTCACATATTAACTTGTCATCCTTGAACAATGTGGGCCACCATAATCCTGCCAACATCACTTTATTGTTGTTCGCTCATTGGAGTTATGCCCTTCTAATATCCCCTCACGGGCATATCTTAAGATGTTTTCCCATTCATGTTGAAGCACTACTCTCCTTATAATATCACCTCTTCCTATAATATGTAATTCTCCTTCAATTAAGATGTATGATAGTGACCACTGCAATAGTTTATTCCTTTCATTTTTGGAGATGATCTCTAGGAATTGGCCTATGGATAGTAACTGTGCTACTTCAGTGAGCTCCTCTAGTACTACATTTACTCTAAATAAATTTAAGCTACTCAATTCATCATCAAACTCCTAAAAGAGTAACACCATCTACAAATTTTACCTGTATCACTAGCGTATTCATCAAGTATTTTAATTGCTTGTGGTTGGTAAAGAAATTTTTTAGTGCATAAACCTTTGTTAGAGCCTTTGTTGTTGCATAATTCATTAAGAAACACTAGAGTTGGAGCCTTTGTTATCTAATTTTTAAGTGTATCAAATTCCTCCTAGAGTTGTTCTATCCATTGAAATGTTTTATAGTTTTCTGACTATTCAAGAGGTGGTAGATTCAAAATTATTTCTACCTTCAATGGGTCTACCATCAAGCCTTGCCTACATATAATGTGACCATGAAATGTTCTAAATGGTATCACAAATAAACATTTCTTAAGATTGGATGAGATTTAAAAGCTTTTGTATCTTTCTAGCATCGTGTGGAGTACTTGTACGTGATCTTTAATCAGTCTGTACTAAATACTACAAGTGCATTTTTCAAGCCAAATGGCATCACCTTGTACATAAAAGACCTCCATTTGGTTACAAATGTTGTTTTAGGTTGATCTTCTTCTTGAAGCCATTGGTGAACGATTAGAGTTCCCTACTAGCTATAAAACTAAGACTTCCTCTGTGAACAAACTACGGAAGGGATCATGGATGCAAGCCTTATTTAAATCCCTAAAGTCAATGCAAATCCTCATCTCGCTTTTTTCTTATATTGCACAACCATAGGGCCAATCCATTAGCATCTCCTATCGACTTGATTATATCAGTTGCCAACATATCATCCAAGTTTGCTTTGACTCTTGTCTTCATGTTAGGGTTTAATATATATGTTCTTTTCCTCTTTGGTTTTGTACCTTCTTTTAATTGAATTTTCATCATTCTAGATCCCTCCTTAATGCCTCTACGATTAGTAAATGCGTGGGGGAATATTTCTTCATATTTCTATCAATATTTCCAAAATTTGCATGACTTGTCTCTCTTCAATTGCTACCTTGAGTATTTTCACATACTGAAGGAAAAACAAGATTTCATTCACAGAGGCTTGAAGGAAACCAAAGGTACTTAAGGTTAAACTTTCTCTTGATGCCAAGGTTGATGATTCTATTTATTATGAGGATGTTTGATGCGGAAGATTTAGTTGAAATCTCTCCTCTTGCTAAGTTCGATAAATGTAATAAGTGCAAATGTGATCATGGGGATTCAATAGGCCCTGTGTAATTTTCCCTACCACCTTGTTGTTTTCAATATTGGATGATGCTCTTGTGATTTCTATGATGGTAGGGTCATCATCCAATGGTGGAAAATCCACCAGTAGTGTGATATGTTGTCCAAGGGATCTCTTGAGGTGAGACACGTGGGCAAAATTATGAACCCTACTGTATTCCGGTAATTCCAGTTCTCAGATGCAACTTCACCAACTCTCCTCAAGATCTTGTAAGGGAAATCAAAGCGTTGTTTGAGATTTTAAATTCCACTAATTTTGATGGGGGTTTTCCTATAAGGTTTACAATCTTAGAGGAAGGTCATATCTCCCACTTTAAATGACCTCTGTATGCGGTTTTGATTTATATATATTTTTTGTTGATTCTGAGATTGTTGGAGGTGTTCTTTGAGTGATCTCAATATGTCATAATTATACTTCACTAAGTCACTATCTATTGACACCGGGATATCTATGAATATTGAATAAGTAAAGGTTAATGCGTCATAACCATAAAATACAATGGATAGAGACATAGCGATGGACGGTGGGTAGTGTTGTATCATAGTTTCTCAAGTAGCCTTCAACCTAATTATTCACTATTTCTACTTGTCCATCTATTTGTGGATGTTAGCTTGTGGAAAGAATGAGTTTTATCTGGGCCAAATAAAATAATTCTTACAAAAAGGATCTAAACAATCTACTATCTTTATCACTAATGATATTTTTATGTAATCCATTGGCCTAAACACTTCTCTGAATAAGAAATCTACTACCTAATGTGCTTTGAAATATGAAGGAATGAAAAAGAAGTGTGCATACATAGTTAGCCCCTCCATAAAGTGATTGAGAACATCCTTCTTTAGGCCCTTCCATGAAAACCTTTCCCTAATTTTCCTATAGGTCTTGTATAATCTTATGTGATTTTCTAACGATGCATCATGAAAAACCCTTAAAATCTTCTCCTTCATTCAGGATTCAAGAACTAGGAAGATTCTATTTGTATAGAGAATGAGATCATATGCTACTACAAATAAATCTTGTCTCACATCCCCATCTAAGAGATCAGTAGAAAATGTATATTTAACTTATTCTGCCATAATAGAGATCTTCCAATTAGTAGAACTAGTAGTAGAAATAGAGTAGGCTTCCTAGAAAGAGCATGAGCAAAGTTATGTTCTTTTTTTCCTTTCATGTACAATGTGGTTTAGGAAAGGGCCATGCTATGGGGTCTCAGGACAACTTTGAAATAGAATTGGAAGCATCTCAGAGTGGAGAGAGATTATGAGATCATTATTAATTATACGAAGAAGGAAAGTTACATCTCATGTATGTTGTATACTCTTCTTTTAGAGGCTAAGGAACTAGTGAAAAGATTTTAAGATATCTCTTTTGATCATATTAGAAGAGAAGAAAGGGGAACTCAATAGTAGATTTGGTAGCCAATCAAGGAGTAAATTAGAGGATAACCCATGGTAAGACCCATAAGACCTAGAAGGAAAAGTTTCCAAATAAGACCCTTGGACTTGTTAAGGAGTAAAAAGTGTCCACATGTCTTTTTACCTCCTTGTTTGGCTCCTAGGTCCCGTAATTGCATTATATCTTCAAAACATTTCTCCCGATGCAGAATTGCCCGACACCAAGATGGAATTTGAATGTGGGCCACTTGATTTAGCTTATCCTAGACATAAACAGGACTAAAGGACCTGGGTGGTACTGCCCAAGTCCCTCCCTTTAGGTTGGATCAAATTCAAATTTACTGGTGTGAGCCTTGGGCATAATTTAATAAAAACCACCTGAAATAACATAAAATAAAATATTAAAATAAAATATATATATATATATATATATATATTCTATACATTTAGTTCTCCTCAATTTTTTCCTAGCTTCTTATGTTAAATTGAAGACCAAATGATTCCTTGTATTAAACTCAATAAACTAACATTGGGGGTGATTTTGTTGAAAAATTATTGCTCAAACCAAGAGCTGATGTTAAAGAGTTACGCCTAGTATGTAATATAAGGAACCCTAAAGTCAATAATATCATACAGACGAACACTCATTTTAATTTTTTATTTATGCCTGCAAAAATATCATACATGGCGTCCCTCCATTGATGCATTAAATACTGCTCCTTCAATGCGCTGCTCTTTATTTTCTTGACTTTTGTATTCATTTTTTTATCCCTTTTTTTTGCGCTCTTATTATTTTTTATTGCTTCTTGTAGAGTAACGATCTTCTTGATATTTTTGTCCAAGAAAGATAAGGGGCTGAGCACCACCAAGGGTTTTCAATGTTTAGTTAGACTTCCCTTTTGCTCAAAAGGAATGGGGAAGGTCTACATGCAAGCTTCTATTAGGTATTTTAGGTTTGAGTACTTACTTTTTTAAAACTCAACATTTTGGTTCACTAAGACTGGGATTAGTATAAAGCTAAGAGCTTGGCTTCAATTTAAACTTATTGGTAAATTTCAAGAGGAATGATTGGCGATAAAGATGATCATAAAGAATCTTAAAGGGTCAACCTATATCTAAGCAACCTTAGACTCCTTAGATAAAAATCAAAAAGAGCATGTCACTCACTAATGCATGGTGGAACAAAATGAAGAATGCAAATTTTGTTTTTTCTTTATTCAAATTTTGTACTTTTTTATAGATTTTTTGGATTTTGACATTTTATGATTTTATGGAGTTTCTAGATACTTAAGTCTTCACCTTCCATTGTGCATAAGAGGTAAGCATCATTTTTTACATCTTCCTTAACTGCGTGTGGACTTATATAATTTGGTCTAAACTTCACTTGGAAGTATTTGCAAGGACACACAAAGACTTGGTATAAAAATGTCTTTGAACTCAGTGAGAAGTTTTGTGCACTCATATATTTCATTGTTTGATAATTTGCCCCTAGCCTTGTCATTTTTTGTTCTTGTAAAGTTTCATCAGTTTTGAAATTTTGTGGGGCAATTTGAATTGATGATGACATTTAATCATCTTCTATTCACATTTTCCATATGTGGGGTTGGTCATATTGCCACACGATTCTCTTTACCTGCATGTGGACTTTACTATTCCATGGATTTCATATTTCACCAACCATATGTATGCCTTGGCTATGGCGACCACCAAGGGTTGCACATCGGCACCCCACCTAGTCGGCACCAAGTTGAAGTAAACAAAGTGAGGCAAAGTTGTGGAAGTTTGAATGCTTAATAATCGTATACCAATGCATCAAGAGATTTGTCCATGTCACCAATATTATATTTTTTATCTTTATTTCCATTTCTTAACACAAACTAACTTCGTGTTGTCATAAATATATACCTTTCAAACAAGAGCAAGCATGCCTTTATGATATAATTCCAATAATTTTTTATTCTAATGTGTAGGAACAAAAAAAAAACAAGAAAAATAAAAATAAAACAAAAAACAAGAGAGGAGAAAGATACGAGAAAATTAGTGATAAAAACAGGGCATTGGAGCAACCATACAAACACACAAACCAACAAAAGCTAAAATTTTAAAATTACTAATACTAATACAAGTACAAATATATAAATACATACAGAAGCACATGTAAATGCATATAAGAAAATATTTAATTTAAACCTATAAATACGTATATCCCCACACCCCAAGTATAATATACTATATTAAAAAGACAAATAAATGGAAAAAATACAAACAACTAAATAAAACAAACCTTTAGTAGGCATGAGTTTTCCACAATCCATGAATTAAGTATAGAGAGTGCTTCTGGATTAAAATGTGTATGCTTTTGCAAAACAAACCTTTGTAAAACAATTAAAGTCAAGACCTAAATATACATAAAATAATAAGGGAAGAGGAAAAAAGGCGCAAACACATTTATATACATGAACAACCAAATGTATAAAATTTGCAAACAAGTGAAAGAAGCAAACAAGAAAACAAAAAGATAAGACCCCTATCTACTGCATTAGGCAAAACCAAACCTATAAAAAGGAGAACGCCACGACTAAGAATGAAAATTTTAATCCGGCATAAACAAAAAATGCCCACACACATATTAACCTAGACATAACAACAAAAATAAATCAGATGATATATAATACAAATAGAAAAATAAACAAATACACAACAAAAATGTATGTAGATATATGATGCAATATTAATTATATTATATGTATAAATATATTGTATAGAAAACCAAAACAAATAAAAATATACAAGTGTAGGTATATATATATATAAATTTATGTATGAAGTGTATACAAATACCTATACCTATATATAAATGTAAGTAACGGTGTGTATATATATATGTGTGGAGGTTAGGGTTAGGTTTTGTGCGTGATGAGCGAGTGAAGAAGAGGAAGGAGGTGAGGGTGGCAAAGGGAAGGTTAGGGTTAGGTTTTGATGGCAGAGGGAAAAGCTATCGTTGCAAGCTTGACGTTATACCTATTGCAGGGCCAAACATTTTTACAAGCAGCGGAGTGCGGTGGATATGTCAGTGTTTCGAAAGTGTTACGCCATCATCTGCAACAAACAGAATGGCCGCGAATGTCGTAGCAGAAATGGAGGCTGCAGATCGATGGCGTTACGCTTTTGAAACAGGACATATCCACGGCCCCACGCTGCTCCTATTCCTTCGTTGCCCTTTAATGAGAGCAATGCCTTCAACAAATGACCTTCACGCTCATGCGGTGGAATATGTCTCAATCTCAAATTGATGCGTCCAACACTTCAATCTTGTTAAATCAGGTTTTGTTTTGTCAGAAAATTTGCTTAAATTTCTATATTTTAAGACTAGCTGAAAATGTGGTCACTTGCACTAAATTTTCTGACCCTCCATGGAAGGTATGTTGGAGAGGTGGGTTCTTTGCCTTTTTTCGTTTTTGTATATGCATCACACACCCACATTACAACAATGTTCCTATCTAGTATGTTTTACTGTGACTGAATCAGATTTTCAGTTGTTAATATTGATAGCAAACTTGGATGAACCTCTGGAGATCCCTGTGTTGTATGATTAGGTTATGTTGTTGGTCTCTATCACAGGTGATATTTGGATCATGAAAGGTGAAGGTATTCAATTTAGACACCAATGCATGCAACATGTATTAACACAGTGCTTGTTTTGTATGTAGTCCAGGACTGCAGGAATTTTGGTGGACTTCTTAGAGCCATTTTCTGTATATGACAATGTCAGATGGGTGTTATTATCACCCACATTTTATAAATAGCCAATTACGTAATTGTAACTGTTAAAGTTTTAATCATCTAGCACATTCCTACAAAGGTTCAAAAATTTATCCTGGCAAATATTGGTATCATATCAAACATTGTAGTTCTGTCTACTGTTTGCTTTGCAGCTGTGTCTGTGTTTTCTTTTGTTTGTTTTCTGAGACAATGGTTGACACAGTTAGTGGGTTTGTGTTTGAGCCCTAAGTTGGTTGGATCCCTTGCTGGAGAATTTAGCCCCAACCTTTGGACTTGGGTGTCATTATAAGCACGCGTTAGCATTTGAGCCCTAAGCCTACATGTTTTGGTAATCTTTGTCCCAAATCAATAGTCCAATCAGTAAACATTATGTATAAACTTCCTCTAGATTTAAAATTTTAGTAAAAGTTCTTAGCCAATTTGTTGCAAGTTTGCATGGATTCATTGGAATTTTTTAATCATTGTTATCTTATCTATGTAATATATGTTTTGATGATTTTCCAACTAATGAAAAATATGTCTAATATGGGATTTTATATAATCCTCTTTGGATTTAATCCAATTGTAAATTGTACTCAATATTTAGGAACCAGTTACCTTTACAATTGCTTACAATTGTTTCCTTTTGACATTGCTGGTGATTCATCTCACTTGAGTTGCCTTTGTTGACTAGCATAACATTTTTTTGTGTGTGTATTTTGATATAGAAATTTTTGTGGGTATGATAGGTTAGGTTGGAACAAAAGAATGTATGGTGCTAAGCATTTTATCTATTTGCAAGAACTAAAGTGTCTTATCTGAAAATATTCAACATTGTGGTTTGTGCATTTGGATCGATAATCTAGATACTATCTTAGACCTATGTAAATATAGGTCTAAAATGGTAGAAAGGAGAGAAAAAGTCTCCTCGTGAGATTTTGAAGCAATAAAATGTAAAAAGTAAGTTCTATGACAACATCAAGACAATGGTTGCTTCATTTCACTTCACTTCACAAGCTCTTTCATTCCTTGTCTATCCAAATTGCCAAGGCTGACATATTTCTTTAGTTTTGGTGAAGTAAGATTTCTTTATGCTTTTGGATTGGATTTTGAAGAGTTAGTATCTATCACTACTTTATTAGATCAACTTGGTGACACGAGGTACACATGTTGACCTTTTGATCTTGTGAATGTTGTAGCATAGAAAATACCCTATAATTTACAAGTGTATCTTTTTATTGAACCTTTTCTTGTTTGTAATTTGTAAGATTTTCATTTGGTGAATAAAATGAAAACCAATGATACCATTCATTATTTCTCATATTTTTAGACTTCAAATCATAAATTATTAGTAGAAACCCAAATTCATGGAAATGCAATCAAGACTTCAATGAAACCATAGCCAACCCCCACTCAATCACACCCTCCTAGGCCTCTAGAAACCATTTCCCCAAATGACACAAACACTTGACACCATTAAAACACAATGGTCACACATCACATTCACTTTCCAATGCACATCATAAACCAAGATCTCACAAATGCAACATATGCTCTGATGCACTAATAATGGGTCTTAAAGAATGCAACATTAATTCCAATCATGGTCAATCATCCAACAAACATAAAGTGAATCTATCTCAACAATGCAGAACAATATTATTCTAACTACTAGTAGCAATTACTAATATGATCAAATGATATAAGTGTCCATGAGTATCAATATTTTAACTAATAATTCTCAAGACTTATTTTAATTTCATTTAATTAAAATAATTGCGAACAACATGCAAATGAATACAAATTAAACACAACAATTATTTACACTATTTACACTTATGTAGATTTCATTTATAATCTAAACAATTTTATAAATACTATTAAATATAACTATATAAGCAAGGCTAAAAGCCTATAATATTATAATGCTATAAATATCTTACACTAGTTAGAATCACAAGATACAAAACTCGAAGCTACAATGAAAGAACCTTGTTCTAAGTTTAGCTTGAGAGGAAAGAAATATAGAAAAACAAAACATTCCTATAGATCTAATATCTTCATCAAATCTACCACACTTTTAACCACATGAATATGATAGGATCAGCACAAAATGAATTTGTTGAGAAGGCTTTAGAAGCTACCAACAATGCAAAATGTGAAAGCATAGACAGGGCACATAGACTGATTGGTAGAATGCCTCAAAGAGAGTCATGTGATGGAAAGCAATGATCATAGGATATGCACAAAATGAATTTGTTGAAAAATCTCAAAAGAACCTAGTTTGAAAATATAGAGTTATTGGTTGCGCAACTAATTGTTTTAACAGAGACGAAATGGGTGAGAGGTAGACAGTCACAAAATATTCATATCTCAAAAATGAAAAACTGAGTATGACTAATTTTCGGATATGATTTAGATATTCAGGTCATGCACCATATATAAAACAATTAGAAAAACTCAGTTCTTAAAATAAAGTTATGGCTAATGCAACAGATTGCTAAAACAGAGACGAAATGGGTGAGAGGTAGACAGTCACAAAATATTCATATCTCAAAAATGAGAAACTGGGTATCACTAATTTTTTGATACGATTTAGGTATTCAAGTTGTACACCATATTTGAAACAATTAGAGAAACCCAGTTTGTAAAAATAAAGTCATGGCTAACACAGTAGACTACTAAAACAGAGACGAAATGGGTGAGAGGTAGACAGTCAAAAAATATTCATATCTCAAAAATAAAACACTGGGTATGGCTGATCTTTGGATATGATTTAGATATCCAGGTCGTACACCATATATCAAAAATTTAAAGAAACCCAGTTTGCAAAAATAAGGTTAGCGCTAACACAATAGACCGGGTTCAGAAAATGTAGAAGAAAATTCACAGAATATTTCACTAAATCTAATGCAACAATAAATCAGTTTCATATCTCAGTCCATACTTGGAATATTGCTTCAATCACATCTTCACAAATTTCCTAGCTCGCATCCATTTTTCCCCAAGTCTGTTCTTCTAGAAACTATGGTTTATGGTGCCAAAAGAAAAATGAAAACTTCCTGAGAGAGAGAGAGAGATCCCCAAAACATAAAACATATCCTCCATTTGAAATGCACGCTCCTCCTCAAATTATGTCTTGAGATTTCAAAAATAAAGTTGAGCATGCATAACCACCCCCATAATTTCTTCTAGAAGATTCTCTTTTTTTTACTTTCTTACAATTTGCTATTTTTAACCAAACAATAATATTATTGTTTGTTGTAATGGGACCTTATGTCATCTCCGTTCAACAGTTTCCATTGGGATTAAGGCACGCTCAGACCTGTCAATTCAAGTGGAGTTGATTCCTCATACCTGCAACCTACAGCAACCAAAAAATGGTCGAACATATAGATGTATATATACTCATACAATCAAACACACCGTGAAAGGAAATCGCAGCATAGCAGGGTACTCACGCATGAGTAATGCGACACTGTTCCTCTCACAAACACACGTCAAACAAGTAACCACATCATGCATAATAATTAGTATCTGATTGACTAGATAAGAAACATCATCAGATAATCATGTGATGCACATAATAAGATTGATCAACATAATCAATTAAGTCCATAAAGTTGTCATAACATATTCATAACTTAAGTAAATATCAGTGTTGCAACAAAGATTATCAATAAAACATACTAACTGTCATATGAAACAACATGAGGATAATCAGGAATGTCACCAACATGAATGTAGTATCTACCAACATCATATAATATACAACATCAACTGTCTGACATACCCTAAATATTCCTATTATTTTACCTTCACTTTCATGCTCCTTAGCCAGACCACCTGCACATCCAAGGTGAGAATGGAGGGGCACTACACCCACCTTAAAGTGATCGCTCCTGCTTTCCGGTAGTAATCACATTTAAGGTAAGGTTGAAAACACATGAGGGAACAAGAGCTTTCGCAAAGCCCATGCCCCAAAGTGAGACATGCTTACAATTGCCGAATTATTCCCAACAATCACAATAGAAACACATCAATATCATTTGTTAAGAACCATTAATCAACAATATGCATGTATACGAATGATCACGGAGATCAAAACAAACTTCGGTTAGAGAATCTAAGCTAAAATAACAACCAAATCAATATAGAAATAAGGCAACATGTCTTTCAAACAAACTAAGGCTATACTTACGAATTCGGAACCAAGTATAGCCGTGAGGTTATACTTCAGTTATCTCATAACCGAGTGTAACTACAAGGTGAGACAAAAGCATTCCAAAGTGCATAGCAACATATTTAGAGTATTCCAAAGGTTTGTTACAATAATTTCACAACACAATACATGATCACATCATGACACAAAGTGATTCTACTAGTCAAACGTCAATAAAAAATTATCCCTCTCTTCATATATGGACTAGGTCCATTTTCTTGTTTTCTTGTTTTAGGGATGCACGATCCTTATCAGAAGTGTATATTTGTTGTCATCATCCGTTGACTAATAGAGCCACAAATACAACAGAAGAATGAAATCATGAAAAATGAGAGAGGAGACAAAAGTGACATAGGACCACAACGTGGAAGGATGCCCCCAAATCACCCTCCACAACATTATGCCCCCAAGGCACCACAAACAACAATTGCAACAAGAGAAGTGTACAAGAATACAGAAACAAATAGAAGGAATGTCACAGCGTACGCGGTCCCCTTGTATCCTTCACCTTACAAGAGTATCAAGGGTCATCCAAGGAGACCTAAACAAACATTTAACACCACACATGAGAACACAACACAACAACATATATATACCTAAGAGGAGGCCAAACTTGCGAGCATCTTGGAGAGTTGCTCCATCAAATGTGGTGGAATGGGTGAGAAATTCATACCTGCAGTCGCGTGGTGCTTGATTCACAAGATTTTGTATGTTTGAAATCTTTTGATGCCTGTGGGGAGGTGAATCATTACCTTTTTCGATAGACTTTGATGACTCGTGCATTGTTCTTTTTCTTTCTTTGTTTAAGCATTCTCCTACATGGATAACTTTTTCAGGGTTATCCTTCTCCATCAAGACGTCAACAATCTTTTTATTAAGTAAAGTACTACGGTCGAGGAGATTAGAGGAGGATGATGATTTCGTGGGATCTTTGTTAGATGCCAAGGTATCATTTGATGAATAAGTGTTTCTCTCAAAATATGCTTCTACATTTAAACAATAGGAAAAACCACGATTGTAATGATAACGGGGCCAATTGTCATAAGCTCCCATGAATTCGGCTAATGTTTCATATGTTGAAAAAGTATCTAATGGGACATTTCCTAGTGGACAGTCTATGTCTATCATCTCAGGATATATTGAATTGATTGTTGGACTTCTTGATATTGTGTTAACATTAAGAGTAGGATGATGGTAAGCTTTGGTAGGCTTCAAAGGATAGTATCCAATACTAGCTGAAGAGCTATGTGTAACAACTTCTAAGGGTACTTTGATTCCTTGTTGTTTTATGCCACAACCATTACCTACGTAGTTACAATTTTTGTAAAGGATTTGAAATCCATGACCATAGAGAGACACCATCTCTTTATAAGAAGGCGAGGCCTCATATGTCTCATATTTTGTAGTGTAAATAAGAGTATTGTCTTTATTTGTTACTAAAGAGACTTTAGGTTCCTTAGTATTTCCAAAGATTTTTTGGATGAGATCGAGGCAACTTTTGATGTTTCAAGGTTAGCAAGTTTATATTACCCCATAAAGCCATGAGTAAAATCTAATGAACCCCAATCGTCACCAAGAAGTGCATTCGATGGTGATTTAGAATCTTGCACAACATTATCTGTGGCAAGATGTATTTATGAATCAACTTTTAAGTTATCGAGAGGTTTCTAAATGATAGCTTATTTTTGCACCTCAGCTTGTAAAAAACTTTCCAGATTCGGGTCCACTTCAATGGTTTGAAGTTTATTTGCACAAATAAACTTTATTGATCAATGAAGGGTAGACGAAACTACCCCCATGGCATGAATCCATAGTCTACCAAGAATGATATTATATCAAAGCGCACTCGGCATGACATGGATAAGGGTAGATAATGTCATAGATCTAGCCTTTACGATTAAAGTTATGGTACCCAGTGATTGTCTACCAATGTTATCGAAGCCACGAATGTTAAGTTTATCGGATTTTATTAAAGATGTGTGAATCTTGATTTTATGTAGCAAATCAATGCCACGAACATTGAGACCCGATCCATTGTCAATCATAGTTCACTTTATCAACTTTTTATTTATTATGACAAGATTACAAGAGGGTCATATTGGTTTTGAACTTCAATTGATGGTAATTCGTGTTGTTGAAACAAAATATCTATTTTTGTTGCATGCATATAGTCTAACAGAGTTGTTACATCATTTGGCTTAACAACAGGTGGTACAATCACCTTTCGTAAAGCTTCTTGGAGCATTATGTGGTATGAAAGAGATGTTTGTATGAGTTCCCATAGAGAGATCTTAGCGGGAGTAGCACAAAGCTGCTTAACAAGGTCATAATCTCGACCAACATTATGAGTAAGACAAGGTGGTTGAGGAAGCATAGGTTGAGAAGTTGGTAAAGTGATCGAAATGTTTGACTGTTGTTTACTTTGTTTATTATTTCATGTATTGTATGTGTGAGCAACCACATTGTAGTTGGGTTGTTGTGACACATTTTGATACACTTTGATTTTGACTTGTTATATGCTTAGCGTAGTTATAAATGTAACGAAGAGGTCGAGAAGAATTTAGAAGATCTCTTATAGTGAGCACCGGTTTCATTTTTTCTTGAGGCACATGCGAGAACGCAGGTGGACAACTATTTTCAGTTTCACAGGGTGTTCTTGAGATCTTGGAACATAAATTGTGTTTACTAATCTTTGAAGGAACGATGGTTTTGGAGTCGCAGTGGAATGTTCCATAGAGATAAATTCATAAAGGGCTTCATCTAGCATATCAGAATCATCACTACTAAATGACTCATCATATGCATGAAAGTTTTGTAAAAAGAGATCAAACATTGTGACATATTCTACTTTATCCAAGGCTTGAAATTCACAATGTCCAATTGTAAAAAGTATGAATTTTGGAATCAAGGATGTGAAATGATGCAAGATTACTATGAAAAATCAAATTTCATGAATGTTTGATGCAACTAATGCATGAGAATTTTTAAAACCCTAATGCAAAATTTTACCAAAATGCAAGCTTTTTGAAGGCCTAAATATGCACCTTTTTCAAAATTATGCAAGATTTTCAAATGAATATTGATAAATATGTAATAAATCAATGCAAGATCTTATTTGAATAGTCAATAAGATGTAAATGCTTGAAGCTACTTGTTCACAAAAATGTTTAGTATGAAAAAGGATAATGACAATAACTAGAATATGAACTAGATCAAACTCTTTTCAATATAACATTCAAGGAAAAGTTGAGCAAAATCACTACCAAATGAAGGAGAACTTAGCTACTGACCTTGAACTCCTATATATTATGGATAAGATTTAACTTAGTCTTTTTCTCAAAACCCTAGGATAACAATGCATTAAAACCCTATTTTTACAAAGATTTGCTTATAATGGAGAATATACCACAGAAACCCAGAAACTGATTGCACAGGGATAATCAGGGGAATGATAAAACCTATCTCCAAAAAGAAGAGGTATCAGAGGACCTCGGTGGTACCACCCATGTCTTGACTGAAGGAATTAGCCGAAGGTGCAAATTGGAAAGTTGCTTTGAATGTTGTCTTGATGCCAGATCCAAACCCAGAAAAGGTAGAAGGACAAAGGCGGTTCCAACCACTTCCTTGATGAGGGAATATCCTGAAACTGTCTTCAAATCCTGAAACCTTGATCTGTATTTAGTCTTCCTATAGCTCTGTATTTTCTAAATCTCACTCCTGTAACCTACACATAAGAAGATAAAAGAGGGTTTGGGGGTTATGGTGTTTAGGGGCTTGCCTCGGTCAAATCCCAGAATAGCATTCAAGCTTCCCAACACCATTTGATGAATAGAGAGTGCTTACCCTCATGGGGCATAGGATGAAAACAATGATAATGTGATGATTGAAATGATGAGAAACAAACAATGATATCACCTATGTGATGCGCCCTTAGAATGATGAAGATCCTTCAACTCCTAAGGAAGGATAGATGATAGCTTCATATCTGCAACAACACACAAATATGCTCTATAATCACAATGACTGCTCTTGATGCTCTTTACTTCAAATTTTCAAGTTAGCTATCTCCATCTAGGTTAATAATGAACTCAAAAACACACTTATATATGCTCTCCCCCTTACAATTGACAATTCAAACCAAAAGAGGCAACAAGGAGAAACCTCTAGAGAGGTGTAAGGCTAACATACATTTGAATTTGATCCAACCTAAAGGGAGGGACCTGGGCAGTACCACCTTGGTCCTTCAGCCCTGTTTATGTCTAGGATAAGCAAAATCAAGTGGTCCACATTCAAATTCCATCTTGATGTCGGGCAATTCTGCATCGGGAGAAACGTTTTGAATATATAATGCAATTAAGGGACCTAGGAGCCAAACAAGGAGGTAAAAAGACATGTGGGCACTTTTTACTCCCTAACAAGTCCAAGGGTCTTATTTGGAAACTTTTCATTCTAGGTCTTATGGGTCTTACCATGGGTTATCCTCTAATTTACTCCTTGATTGGCTACCAAATCTACTAATAAGTTCCCCTTTCTTTTCTTCTAATATGATCAAAAGAGATATCTTAAAAAATTTTCACTAGTTCCTTAGCCTCTAAAAGAAGAGTATCCAACATACATGAGATGTAACTTTGCTTCTTCATATAATTAATAATGATCTCATAATCTCCCTCCACTCTAAGATGCTTCCAATTCTATTTCACAGTTGTCCTGAGGCCCCACAGCATGGCCCTTTCCTAAACCACATTGTACATGAAAGGAAAAAAGAATATAACTTTGCTCATGCTCTTTCTAGGAAGCCTACTCTATTTCTACTTCTACTAGTTCTACTGATTAGAAGATCCCTATTATGGCAGAATAAGTTAAAAATGCATTTTCTACTGATCTCTTAGATGGGGATGTGAGACAAGATTGATTTGTAGTAGCATATGGTCTCATTCTCTATAAAAATAGAATCTTCCTAGTTCTTGAATCCTGAATGAAGGAGAAGATTTTAAGGGGTTTTCATGATGCATCATTAGAAAAACACATAAGATTATACAAGATCTATAGGAAAATTAGGGAAAGGTTTTCGTGGAAGGGCCTAAAGAAGGATGTTCTCAATCACTTTATGGAGGGGCTAACTATGTATGCACAATTCTTTTTCATTCCTTCATATTTCAAAGCACATTGGGTGGTAGATTTCTTATTCAGAGATGTTTAGGCCAATGGATTACATAAAAATATGGTTAGTGATAAAGATAGTAGATTTTTTAGATCCTTTTTGTAAGAATTATTTTATTTGGCTGGGATAAAACTCACTCTTTCCACAAGCTATCATCGACAAATAGATGGACAAGTAGAAATAGTGAATAATTAGGTTGAAGGCTACTTGAGAAACTATGATACAACACTACCCACCACATGTCCATAAGTATATCTCCATCCATTGTATTTTATGGTTATGATGCATTAACCTTCACTAATTCAATATTCATAGATATCCCGGTGTCAATAGATAGTGACTTAGTGAAGTATAATTATGACATATTGAGATCACTCAAAGAACACCTCCAACAAGTTCAGAATCAACAAAAAAATATATGCAAATCAAAACTGCATAGATAGGTCATTTAAAGTGGGAGATATGACCTTCCTCTAAGATTGCAAACCTTATATGCAAACCCCCATCAAAATTAGTGGAATTGAAAATCTCAAACAACGCTTCGATTTCCCTTACAAGATCTTGAGAAGAGCTGGTGAAGTTGCATCTGAGTTGAATTACTAGAATATAGTAGGATTCATAATTTTGTCCATGTGTCTCACCTCACGAGATCCCTTGGACAACATATCACACTACTGGTGGATTTTCCACCATTGGATGATGACCCTACCATCATAGAAATCACAAGAGCATCATCCAATATTCAAAAGAGAGTAGACAATAAGGTGGTAGGGAAAATCACACAGGCCCTATTGAATCCCCATGATCACATTTGCACTTATTACATTTATCGAACTTAGCAAGGGAGAGGGATTTCAACTAAATCTTCCACATCAAACATCCTCATAATAAATAGAATCATCAACCTTGGCATAAAGAGAAAGTTTGACCTTAAGTACCTTTGCTATCATTCAAGCCTCTGTGCATGCAACTTGTTGTTCCTTCAGTATGTGAAAATACTCGAGGTAGCAATTGAAGAAAGACAAGTCATGCAAATTTTGGAAATATTGATAGAAATATGAAGAAATATTTCCCCACACATTTACTAATCTAGGATGATGAAAATTCAATTAAAAGAAGGTACAAAACCAAAGAGTAAAAGATCATATGTATTAAACCCTAACATGAAGACAAGAGTCAAAGCAAAGTTGGATGATACGTTGCAACTGATATAATCAAGTACATAGAAGATGCTAAATGGATTGGCCCTATGGTTGTGCAACATAAGAAAAAAGTGAGATGAGGATTTGCATTGACTTTAGGGAACTAAATAAGGCTTGTATCCGTGATTCCATAGATTTCTTAGTCTTATGGATGTCATTAAAAGCTTTCATTTTATTTCATTTCAATTGAAGGGCTCCTTCACCTTTCCATACACATGTCCCCATGTTCTCTCCATTAGTTTCTCTATAACCATTGCTTTATTTTCTCTTATATTGTCCTTAGTAATATTTGGGCATTATACTCATGGGATCAACCCTGCAATTATAGACTTGGCCCTTTCATATTCAAATTTTGGCCAACTTCTACCTATTCAATTACACAATATTCAATTTGCTAATGTATGAATCCCAACATTTCAAAAAAAACCAAAATATGAATCACCTAAGAAGGTTCGAAGTTTAAAATACACATTGGGTTATGACTTGCACGTGTGACACCATTCAAAAATTGATTTATATTCACTCCTTTGAGCCACCAAGTCTAGGGCCTAAGTGTGAGAATATTCACTATTTTTGTATCCTCATGCTTGGAGACATGTCAATAAATAAAAGTTGATTACATATAAATTCCCATTGTTTATAGCATAGACTGGAATTAGTTTTCAATTTAAAATATCATTAACACTTGTAAGGAGTGGGTTCATGTGCAAGTTGAAACACACACTGTGTATTTCAACCTGCAATTTTCTTCATCAACATTCTACTATGTAAAGTATTTGTTCTTTTAATGTACAAATCCTAACATTTAAGAGAGAAAAATATGAACAACAACAATGATAAGGGTGAAAGCAAGAAGATGAGTATAGATTTCGTGGAAGTGTTCCGCATATGGAAAATTTTGTTTAGAACGAGAGCTCGAGCCTAAACGGGTGCCCATTTAGAAACGGGCACCCGTTATGAAATGGATGCTAGTAAATGGAATGGGTACGTACCCATTTGAAAACAGGTACTCATTTTTGAAAAGTATATATATTTTTTTAAAAATAGGCATGTGGCTTCATTTTAACAGCCATAGGCCATGAAACAGTAGGAGAGGAGATACCAAGAATGGGTACCCACATCACCTGACCCCACCGCCTACCTCCAAAACCTCCTCACCTCCTCTAGATCGGCTATCAGCTATCCCAAGTTGGTTGCCCGTAATTTTCTATTGTTTTTCATTGTTTTTTGTTTTGTTTTTGTTGCTTTTTATTATTTTTCACAATCTTAAATTATAAATGTTAAACCCTAAACTAAAAACACTAAACCCTAATTCATAAACACTAAACCCTATTTCATAAACTACCTAGGTCTTATAGAACTTCTAGGGTTTCTTTTATATAAGCTTAACAATAAATCTTTAGCAATGATATTTCAAAATCATTTGAAATTTCTATATAGACCTCAAGAACTACTTATACACTATAGCCATGTTCTTAGTCTTCATGGATTTCAATGTTCATGATGAGTCACATAGTCCTAAAACCATTTGTAAAACTCTTTTCATGAGGGCTTAGAACATACAAACACCTTCTATATATTAAATTTGATGGACACTTGTATAAGAATATAAAATTTAGACAATTGTCATAGGTTAGTCCTATGGGTTAAAGAGTCAGGGAGCTATGAGAATGCCCACATTCATATGACATAAGGTATAATAGAAACTTATCAAGTTTTAAGGATTGTCATGCCTACCACTAAGAATGTCAAAGTTACCCTAGGAAAACAACTAACTCATATCACTTCATAACATTTTATCAAGTTTAAGGATTGTCATAACAACCACTAAGAATGTCAAATTTACCCTAGGAAAACAACTAACTCGTGTCACTTGATAACCTAGAGGATTGTTATCTAAGGTCAATTAGGATCACTTAACAAATGTCAAGACCCAAATCATCTAATAGGATTGTCATTAGGATGGGGAACAAAGAAGATAGTCATAACATGATAAGGTAGTTACCAAGGTCCTAACAAAGTTCATTGCACCATAATCTAAATCTTAACACTGCCTCAACATTTATATGACCTAGAAGGACTGTCACATCTAGCAAATCTAATCTCTTGTCCTTGCTATGGACTATTATGCATGATCATCCAAAGTGGTTGTCACTAGAAGAACAGGACCATAGGACTACCACAATAAGGATATAGTTGTGTTGCTCACAACAAGAGAGGACAATCATCCAAAACTAAGAAGAGAAGAAAATTAACAATTAAGAGACTATCATTAACGGTTGTCATGAGCGTGTTAATGGACAATTAGTTTTCATATTAGTCATAACACTATCCTATTATTTACACAAAAGAAGATATAGCAATGAGAGGATAGTCATTGGAAAACCTATCTCAGTCCTAGAGTCAAGCACAGTCCCATCACACCACTAGATCTACCCCTTCCAAGGGACAAGCATTTCAACCATACAATCGAAAGAAAATGATATGTATCCTACAAACACAATCATTTGGTCATGTTGTAATCCTCTCTCCAAACTATGCAGGATCAGAATGGTGTTTGGATGACCTCCACTTGGTGTCTGGTAGGTGAAATCAGCAGGTGAGACTACTCCTTAGACAGTGCAAGACGACTGAATGGATCTCACCCATTCATTTTATTCCTTGTTTTTCTCACTCTTTCACCATTTCTTCACATGCGTTGTTCTCCTTCCAGCTATTTTTTTGGTGGGTACTCTCCTGAGGTGCCAAAATGGCTAGAAATGTTGTCTCGTGCCATAAAAAAATCACGCTAGAAAATTTTCTAAACTCGTCGGTTGTTCTCACGCCGGGGAAAATACCGTGTCAGAAAAATAAATATAGGGAATGTAATTTTTTGGTATGTGTTTTGGAACACAAAAGAGAGTGATATATTTTGCAAAGCCCCATTAAGAATGTTTTCGGAATTTTGTACTGCAGTATTGTATTGGTACATTCTCCTTATTAAAAACTCCCTTAATATTATCACCTAAAATTTTGAATTTGGATTAGTTACTTTCCACCTACATTAAATGTTATCAATAACTATGTAATAGAACTAATAGCATTTAAAATCATTTTAGACGTGCAAATGATGATTAATTATCACCTTTGCAATTAGAAGTGTTTATGTTGACACTAGAGTTTGCAACACTCATAGCTTTATAGCAACTAAAAAGGTTTCACAAAACAAAGAGAACTAGAGACAACTAAAATCATTATCATAAATAAAACATAAATTAAAATAAAATAAAAACATTAATATATCATCACCATGAATGGTCATGTCCTTTGTGAGAACTCCAATTCCTTTTGAGAGATGAGTATCACAATTCATTGAAGTCTTGATTGTATTTCCATGAATTTGGGTTTCTACTAATAATTTATGATTCGAAGTCTAAAAATATGAGAAATAATGAATTGTATCATTGGCTTTCATTTTATTCACCAAATGAAAATCTTACAAATTACAAACAAGAAAAGGTTCAATAAAAGATACACTTGCAAATTATAGGGTATTTTCTATGCTACAGCACGCACAAAACCAAAAGGTCAACATGTATACCTCGTGTCACCAAGTTGATCTAATAAAGTAGTGATAGATACTAACTCTTCAAAATCCAATCCAAAAGCATAAAGAAATCTTGCTTCACCAAAACTAAAGAAATATGTCAGCCTTGGCAATTCAGATAAAGACAAGAGGAATGAAAGAGCCTCTAAAGTGAAGTGAAATGAAGCAACCATTGCCTTGAAGTTGTCATAGAACTTAGTTTTTACATTTTATTGCTTCACAATTTCCCGAGGAGACTTTTTCTCTCCTTTCTATCATTTTAGACCTATATTTACATGGGTCTAAGATAGTGTCTAGATTATCAATCCAAATGCACAAACCACAATGTTGAATATTTTCAGATAAGACACTCTAGTTCTTGCAAATAGATAAAATGCTTATCACCATACATTCTTGTGTTCCAACCTAACCTATTATACCTACAAAAATCTCTATATCAAAAAACACACAAAAAAAAAATGTTATGCTAGTCAACAAAGGCAACTCAAGTGAAATGAATCACGAGCAATATCAAAGGGAAACAATTGTAAGCAATTGTAAAGGTGACTGGTTCCTAAATATTGATACAATTTACACTTGGATTGAATCCAAAGGGGATTATATAAAATCAAATATTAGACATAATTTTCATTAGTTGGAAAATCATCAAAACATGTATTACATAGATAATGTAATAATGATTAAAAAAAATCCAATCAATCCATGCGAGCTTCAACAAATTGGCTCAAAACTTTTACTGAAATTTTAAATTTAAAGGAAGTTTATACATAATGTTTACTGATTGGGCTATTGATTTGGGACAAAGATTACCAAAACAATCCCTATTTAGGGATGAAGAGACCCTAAACTTTCCCGTGGCCAGAACCCATATTGAAGTTGTAGGTTAAGATTCTTTAAGAACTGAATTGAGCATAGAGTGGTATGCCATCTACTTAATATTTTGAAAATGTAGGTTTAGGGCTCAAATGCTAACCCGTGCTTATAATGACACCCAAATCCAAAGGTTGGGGTTAAATTCTCCAGCAAGGGATCCAACCAACTTAGGGCTCAAACACAAACCCACTAACTGTGTCAACCATCGTCTCGGAAAACAAACAAAAGAAAACACAAACACAGCTGCAAAGCAAACAGTAGACAGAACTACAATGTTCTATATGATATCAATATTTGCCAGGATAAATTTTTGAACCTTGGTAGGAATGTGCTAGATGATTAAAACTTTAACAGTCACAATTACGTAATTGGCTATTTATAAAATATGGGTGATAATAACACCCATCTGACATTGTCATATACAGAAGATGGCTCTAAGAAGTCCACCAAAATTCCTGCAGTCCTAGACTACATACAAAACAAGCACCGTGTTAATACATGTTGCATGCATTGCAGTCAAAATTGAATACCTTCATCTTTCATGATCCAAATATTACCTGTGATAGAGAGACCAACAACATAACCAAATCATACAACACAGGGACCTCCAGAGGTTCATCCAAGTTGGCTATCAATATCAACTACTGAAAATCTGATTCAGTCACAGTAAAATATACTTGATAGGAACATTGTTGTAATGTGGGTGTGCGATGCATATACAAAAACGAGGAAAGGCAAAGAACCCACGTCTCCAACCTCCCTTCCATGGAGGGTCAGAAAATTTAGTGCAAGTGACCACATTTTTAGCTAGTCTTAAAATATAGAAATTTAAGCAAATTTTCTGACAAAAACAAAACCTGATTTAACAAGATTGAAATGTCGGACGCATGAGTTTGAGATTGAGACATATTCCACCGCATGAGCGTGAAGGTCATTTGTTGAAGGCATTGCTCTCATTAAAGGGCAACGAAGGAATAGGAGCAGCGTGGGGCCGTGGATATGTCGTGTTTCAAAACCGTAACGCCATCGATCTGCAGCCTCCATTTCTGCTACGACATTCGCGGCCATTCTGTTTGTTGCAGATGATGGCGAAACACTTTCAAAACACTGACATATCCACCGCACTCCGCTGCTTGTAAAAATGTTTGGCCCTGCAATAGGTATAACATCAAGTTTGCAACGATAGCTTTTCCCTCTGCCATCAAAACCTAACCCTAATGCTACCGTCCCCTCCTTCCTCTTTTCCACTCGCTCATCACGCACAAAACCTAACCCTAACCTCCACATATATATATACACACGTGGACACACTTAATAAATTTGTATTTTTTTATTTGTTTTGGTTTTCTATGCGATATATGTATACATATAATATAATTAATATTGTATCATACATCTACATACATTTTTGTTGTGTATTTGTTTATTTTTCTGTTTGTTGTTTTCTTTTCTTTTTGTAGGGTGCACTCCTCTCACACACATATGTATATCTATATATATTTATGTATTGGTTCTTTATAGACTTAATACTTATATTAATAAATACTAGTATAGGTGTGTATTTTTAGTTTCTGCCAAAGAAACTATAGGCGAGGCCTGTTCCTAACTAGGTATTAATAATTCTTGAGAGCTAAATATATTTTTCTATTTAAAAAATATTTACCTATTGCTATTGTATAGATGCAAATATTTTAACAAAACATATTTGAAAAATTATTTTTATTCAATCTAATTCGCAGAAAACTTTCACCCGATAAGGGAAATTATTGCGGATCATCAACGTTTAAATTATAAAGTTTTGTATGAATACTGGAAATAATTTCATGCATTGCTTTCATTTTCTCAAAAATTGTGCAAATATAACATATGCGTTAAACTCCTTAGGCAACCATTCTTCATATTTTTTTATGTTCTTGATACCCAAACATTGAAGAATCTAAGGCCATGACTATTTTCAAATGAATTTGTTTTGTTTATAGGCTGCTATTCCACTTGAAGTTGTGCAAATATTGTTGGCAAAAAAGTCAGCGTCCCCCTTCGGGATTCGTGACATGGCTTAACCGCCTCCCATTGGTCTTTATCTGGGATGGTAGCGGTTTCCTAAGAGGTGCGCCTTTTGGGAGAAACGGCCAGCTCAACTCCCTACAAGTGGTATCAGAGCCGGGTCACGGGTTCGAATCCCCTTGGGTAACGTTGAGGGGGGGATTGTTGGCAAAATACGGCCAGATGCAATAAAGTTAGGTCTGAAACAAAAAAACCCATGGAGCTTGACCAAATAAGAGGAAAAAAGTATGCTCATATCTGTCATTACGTTATCTACCATCTGACCAAATAAGAGGAAAAAAGTATGCTCATATCTAATACTTATTTTTTGTTCTATTTTACTTAATGGAATTCTAATTCTAGCTATTCTTCCATGCATAGAAGGATTTTCCTTTCATGTTTCCTTTAGATTCTAATGGGATGAGAATATTATTTTTTGGCCTATGCCTATGTTTCTACCAAACTTTGTATGTATCATATTGTTTTCTGGAAACACATTTCTTATTGGTGTTTATTCCATTTCTAAAGTTTTTTCTGGATGTTTTCTCTAGCTCTGAGATGAGCTAAAAGGAACTATTACCATTAACAAAACTGATAATATACACATCATTTTGTTTTATGGATATCTTTATATTTTTTTAATTTTCTCCGACACTCAATAGTAATTCAAGTTGGCTTTTTGCTATTCTTGTTGAATGCAAAAACCTAGTAAGCCAAACTAGCAACTCTATTTGCAGAAATGGTCTATATTTTGAAGCTATTTTATCATTCTACTATTTCTTTTAGAGGCATTTTTAAAAAGATCGTGAAATTTCTATTACTTAAATCTAAGCCAAGTATTTTTTGACGTTTATTTAAAAATTTACCCTAACGTAACTATTGTTAATATGTCCATAAAATGTACAACCTTTTAAAATTTATTTAAAATTAGGTTTTTCTTTTACCCTAACCTATAATGCAAAATCTAAATAGCTAATATTTTCACATTTACTTTAAACTTAAGTTTTACCCTAACCTGTAATGCACAAACTGAATAGCTAATTTATTCAAATTTCTTTTCGAGTTACATCTTTAAACCTAGTAACATAAATATGGTTGAATTATGAATAAAATGCAAAATTGAAACCACTATCTATTTCACATTTACTTTAAAATTTTACCCTAAGGCCCATATTTCTAAATTGCCAATAAAATGAACAAATTGTAGAGATGATATTTTAACATTTACCTTTAAATTTTTGTTCTAAATTTTTATCTTCCAAGTAAATATTATTAAATTATCCATAAAATGCAAAATCTAAACCACTATGTATTTCTCATTTACTTTAAAATTTTACCTTACTATAAATATTCCCAGATTTTCATCAATAAAATTTTACCCAAATATAAATATTTCAAAAATTTCAATAAAATACACAAACTAAATAGATAATCTTTTCACATTTACTTTTAATTATAATTTTAATCCCAAAAAATAAATTTAATTAAATTATTAACAAAATGCAGAACCTAAACCACTGTTTTTTTAATTATCTTTAAAATGTACAACCTGAACATCTGATCTTTAAGCTTTACTTTAAAATTACAGTTTTATCCCTAACATAAAAACACGTTAAACTTTTTTCATATTTTCTTTTTCATCTTACCCTAACACAAATATTGTTAAATTAACCATAAAATGCACAATCTAAACATATTTATTTAAAAATTTCCAAAACTACAATTTGAGTCATTTTGTGAAAATTATGGTATTAAGGTGCAAAGAACAGTTCCTTATACTCTTCAACAAAATGGGGGGGATGAACAAATGAATAGAACTATTTTAGAAATGGGGTTTGGTTGTTTCTTGTGCTGCATATATTGTGAATAGAATTCCCACTAAAGCCCTCCCAAATATCACCCCTGAAGAAGCTTGGAGTGGTAGAAAGCCCCACATTAGGTATTTTAAAGTATTTGGATGCATTGCTTGGGCACACGTTCCTGATGAAAAGAGGAAAAAGTTAGAACCAAAGAGTCATAAGTGTTTGTTTGTGGGTTATAGTGAAGAATCAAAGGCTTATAGGTTATATGATTTGACAACAAGAAAGGTCTTTGTTAGTAGAGATGTAAAGTTTGATGAGCTTTCGCAACTTATTCCCACTTCCTCTCACTCTACAATAGCAAATGTTTCTAATTTTTCAGATATTTTAGAAAGAAATGAAGCCAATATTGATGAGGATGAAGTGAGCACTACTGATGATGATAATACTATTGAAAATGAAACTACTAATGCTTGTAATCAGCCATTTTTTGCAGGTAGTGATGATGAGGAAGGTGACATTTCAGCTAGACAAAAGACAAGGAGTGTTGAAGAAATATATAGACAAGGCTCAAAGATCCAAGGAGGGAATGGTAGTGCTCTCATGGCCAAAGTATTACAAGTAAATGACCCAATCTCATATGAGCAAGCTAGATGAAAGGAAGAATGGGAGAAATCCATAAAAGAGGAATATGATGCATTGATAGAGAATAACACTTGGGAACTTGTACCCCGTCCCCAAGGTAAGAATGTTATTGGTTGCAAATGGGTTTACAAAACAAAATTTAAATCAGATGGTGCTATAGAAAAATTCAAGGCTAGATTGGTTGCTAAGGGGATCAATCAAAAAGAGGGTGTTGATTATGAAGAAACATTTTCTCCTGTCATTAAAGTGAATATAGTTAGAATTATTCTTTCTTTGGCTACAATTCTTGGGTGACATATTCTGTTTGTTGTTTTCTTTTCTTTTTGTAGGGTGCACTCCTCTCACACACATATGTATATCTATATATATTTATGTATTGGTTCTTTATAGACTTAATACTTATATTAATAAATACTAGTATAGGTGTGTATTTTTAGTTTCTGCCAAAGAAACTATAGGCGAGGCCTGTTCCTAACTAGGTATTAATAATTCTTGAGAACTAAATATATTTTTCTATTTAAAAAATATTTACCTATTGCTATTGTATAGATGCAAATATTTTAACAAAACATATTTGAAAATTTATTTTTATTCAATTTAATTGGCAGAAAACTTTCACCGGATAAGGGCAATTATTGTGGATCATCAACGTTTAAATTATAAAGTTTTGTATGAATACTGGAAATAATTTCATGCATTGCTTTCATTTTCTCAAAAATTGTGCAAATATAACATATGCGTTAAACTCCTTAGGCAACCATTCTTCATATTTTTTTATTTTTTTATATTCTTGATACCCAAACATTGCAGAATCTAAGGCCATGACTATTTTCAAATGAATTTGTTTTGTTTATAGGCTGCTATTCCACTTGAAGTTGTGCAAATATTGTTGGCAAAAAAGTCAGCGTCCCCCTTCGGGATTCGTGACATGGCTTAACCGCCTCCCGTTGGTCTTTATCTGGGATGGTAGCGGTTTCCTAAGAGGTGCGCCTTTTGGGAGAAACGGCCAGCTCAACTCCCTACAAGTGGTATTAGAGCTGGGTCACGAGTTCGAATCCCCTCGGGTAACCGCCTCCCGTTGGTCTTTATCTGGGATGGTAGTGACATGGCTTAACCGCCTCCCGTTGGTCTCAACTCCCTACAAACGTGAATATAACATTCTTCAGAAATGATGCAAGCTAGAAGGGGCTCTAACTTGTTTTTAATGCAATAAAGTTAGGTCTAAAATGAAAAAACCCATGGAGCTTGACCAAATAAGAGGAAAAAAGTATGCTCATATCTGTCATTATGTTATCTACCATCTTTTCAGATAATGCATTTAGGGCATATGTTTATCGGGCTTCATGCCTATAATACTTATTTTTTCTTCTATTTTACTTAATGGAATTCTAATTCTAGCTATTCTTCCATGCATAGAAGGATTTTCCTTTCATGTTTCCTTTAGATTCTAATGGGATGAGAATATTATTTTTTGGCCTCTGCCTATGTTTCTACCAAACTTTGTATGTATCATATTGTTTTCTGGAAACACATTTCTTATTGGTGTTTATTCCATTTCTAAAGTTTTTTCTGGATGTTTTCTCTAGCTCTGAGATGAGCTAAAAGGAACTATTACCATTAACAAAACTGATAATATACACATCATTTTGTTTTATGGATATCTTTATATTTTTTTAATTTTCTCCGACACTCAATAGTAATTCAAGTTGGCTTTTTGCTATTCTTGTTGAATGCAAAAATCTAGTAAGCCAAGCTAGCAACTCTATTTGCAGAAATGGTCTATATTTTGAAGCTATTTTATCATTCTACTATTTCTTTTAGAGACATTTTTGAAAAGATCATGAAATTTCTCTTGGTTAAATCTAAGCCAACTATTTTTTTACGTTTATTTAAAAATTTACCCTAACGTAACTATTGTTAATATGTCCATAAAATGTACAAACTTTTAAAATTTATTTAAAATCAGGTTTTTCTTTTACCCTAACCTATAATGCACAATCTAAATAGCTAATATTTTCACATTTACTTTAAACTTATGTTTTACCCTAACTGTAATGCACAAACTGAATAGCTAATTTATTCAAATTTCTTTTCGAGTTACAGCTTTAAACCTAATAACATAAATATGGTTGAATTATGAATAAAATGCAAAATTGAAACCACTATCTATTTCACATTTACTTTAAAATTTTACCCTAAGGTCCATATTTCTAAATTGCCAATAAAATGAACAAATTGTAGAGATGATATTTTAACATTTACCTTTAAATTTTTGTTCTAAATTTTTATCTTCCAAGTAAATATTATTAAATTATCCATAAAATGCAAAATCTAAACCACTATGTATTTCTCATTTACTTTAAAATTTTACCTTACTATAAATATTCCCAGATTTTCATCAATAAAATTTTACCCAAATATAAATATTTCAAAAATTTCAATAAAATACACAAACTAAATAGATAATCTTTTCACATTTACATTTAATTATAATTTTAATCCCAAAAAATAAATTTAATTAAATTATTAACAAAATGCAGAACCTAAACCACTATTTTTTTAATTATCTATAAAATGTACAACCTGAACATCTGATCTTTAAGCTTTACTTTAAAATTACAGTTTTAACCCTAACATAAAAACACGTTAAATTTTTTTCATATTTTCTTTTTCATCTTACCCTAACACAAATATTGTTAAATTAACCATAAAATGCACAATCTAAACATATTTATTTAAAAATTTACAAAACTGCAATTTGAGTCATTTTGTAAAAATTATGGTATTAAGGTGCAAAGAACAGTTCCTTATACTCTTCAACAAAATGGGGCGGATGAACAAATGAATAGAACTCTTTTAGAAATGGGGTTTGGTTGTTTCTTGTGCTGCATATATTGTGAATAGAATTCCCACTAAAGCCCTCCCATATATCACCCCTGAAGAAGCTTGGAGTGGTAGAAAGCCCCACATTAGGTATTTTAAAGTATTTGGATGCATTGTTTGGGCACACGTTCCTGATGAAAAGAGGAAAAAGTTAGAACTAAAGAGTCATAAGTGTTTGTTTGTGGGTTATAGTGAAGAATCAAAGGCTTATAGGTTATATGATTTGACAACAAGAAAGGTCTTTGTTAGTAGAGATGTAAAGTTTGATGAGCTTTCACAACTTATTCCCACTTCCTCTCACTCTACAATAGCAAATGTTTCTAATTTTTCAGATATTTTAGAAAGAAATGAAGCCAATATTGATGAGGATGAAGTGAGCACTACTGATGATGATAATACTATTGAAAATGAAACTACTAATGCTTGTAATCAGCCATTTTTTGCAGGTAGTGATGATGAAGAAGGTGACATTTCAGCTAGACAAAAGATAAGGAGTGTTGAAGAAATATATAGACAAGGCTCAAAGATCCAAGGAGGGAATGGTAGTGCTCTCATGGCCAAAGTATTACAAGTAAATGACCCAATCTCATATGAGCAAGCTAGATGAAAGAAAGAATGGGAGAAATCCATAAAAGAGGAATATGATGCATTGATAGAGAATAACACTTGGGAACTTGTACCCCGTCCCCAAGGTAAGAATGTTATTGGTTGCAAATGGGTTTACAAAACAAAATTTAAATCAGATGGTGCTATAGAAAAATTCAAGGCTAGATTGGTTGCTAAGGGGATCAATCAAAAAGAGGGTGTTGATTATGAAGAAACATTTTCTCCTGTCATTAAAGTGAATATAGTTAGAATTATTCTTTCTTTGGCTACAATTCTTGGGTGACATATTCATCAAATGGATGTCAAAAAAACTTTCTTAAATGGAGATTTATATGAAGAAATATATATGGATCAACCACCAGGTTTTGTAGATCAGCAACATCCTAATCTTGTTTGCAGATTATAGAAGTCACTTAATAGTCTTAAACAAGTGCCACGAGCATGGAACGAGAAGATTGACAGGTATTTTCAGCTTCATGTATTTAAGAGATGTAAGTCAGATCCAAATCTTTATGTGAAAAAAGTTCAAGATGATATTCTTCTTGTTGCAATTTATGTAGATGATTTACTCATTGCTAGACCGAATATTGCATTAATCAATGATTTAAAAATAGATCTTAAGAGGACATTTCATATGAGTGATTTGGGTGAACTAAACTATTTTCTTGGATTACAAGTTTGTAGATTACATGATGGATTGTTCATCTCACAAACAAAAATATGCTTTGGACCTTTTAGAAAAGTTTAACATGCTTGAATGCAAGCCAGCATCTACCTCATTTCAATTTGGAGTCAAGCTTACTGAAGAATGTACTTCCAAGAGTGTAGATGCCACTTTATATAGACAGCTTGTTGGTAGCTTGGTTTATGTAACTCATACTAGACCAGATATTTATTTTGCAGTCAATCTAGTATCTAGATTTATGCAGGCACCTAAACAAAGTCATTGGTTGGCTGCTAAGAGAATTTTACGATACATCCATGGAACCATACACTTTGGAATCTACTATGGCTATAAGTTTTCAATTTCTTTGGTTGGATTTACCAACTCAGTTTGGGGTGGTGATATAGATGATCAAGAGAGAGTGGATTGTTCCTTACAACCCACAGTAGAATGGGGTTGCTGAGAGGGAAAATTATTCTCTATCGGAGGTAGCAAGGGCTATGTTGTATGACCAAGATATGCCACGTTACTTATGGGCAGAGGCATGCAGTACAGCAGTATACATACAGAACAGGGTTCCACATAAGGTATTAGGCAAGATGACACCAGAGGAGGCATTCTCAAGGAAAAAGCCAGATGTCAGTCACTTCAGGATATTTGGGAGTTTGGCATTTTGTCACATTTCAGGGCCTACACATTCCAAGTTAGATCAGATTGCAGAGAGAGGGTACTTTGTGGGGTACAGTGAGACTTCAAAGGCATATCAAATATTTATTCCAGGGACCAGGAGGATTATAGTTAGGCGTGATGTCAAATTCATGGAGGACAAGGCATTTAGGAGGTCCAGAGATTTGCCAGCAGATGATCAGAATGAGCAGCCAAAAGAAGCTCCAAGGATTGTTCAACCAAAACAGGGGCAGCGAAGCACCAGTACATTTACTAGTACAAGCACAGGCTCAGGTGTTAAGAGTTCGCAGAGTATGGAGCAACAGATACAACAAATCCAAGAGATGCATCAAGAAGATATGGAGTTTGATATTTCATCCTCTATAGTTGACAGGAGGAACCGTGAGGTTTAATAGACACATAGGGATACTCAAGAGTTTGTGGGAGCTCCTAGGATGAGTAGTAGACAGAAGAAACAACCAGCCAGGTATAATGACTGTGGCATTGGTTAGTCAGTTGGTAGATAACGAGCCTTCCAGCTATCAGGAGACTATACAGTAACAGGTGTGGCAAGATGTGATGGTTGAGGAAGATACCTCAATAGAGCAGAACGATGTGTGGGAGGTTGTACCTAGACCGACAGATAGGGCAGTGGTTAGATCACATTGGATCTATAAGATTAAGCACGGTGTAGATGGTAGCATCAAGAAATACAAGACAAGGTTCGTGGCCAAGGGGTTCTCTCAGAAGGAGGGAATAGACTATGAGAAGACATTCACTCCAGTGGCCAGGTATACTTCTATACGAGCCGTAATCTCACTTGCAGCACATATTGGATGGCAGATCCATCAAATGGATGTCAAGACGACATTTCTTAATGGTGACTTGGTAGAGGAGGTATACATAGAACAACCAGAGGGCTTTGTATCACACAGCAGTGAAACCCATGTGTGTAGATTGAAGAGAGCTTTGTATGGACTCAAGCAGGCTCCCAGGGCGTGGTATGAGCGCATTGATAGATACTGCATTGAAATCTTGAAGAGGTTTGAGATGCAGGATTGCAGAGCCATGTCTACACCTATGATCACGAATTGGAAGAAGGTAGACTCATCCAAGGAAAAGGATGTAGACCCCACCTTATACAGGAAGTTGATTGGATCTCTCATGTATTTGGTCAACGCTAGGCCAGATATATCCTTTGCAATAAACTCTCTTAGTCAGTTTATGGTTGAGCTGAAGAGAGTGCATTGGACAGCGGTAAAGCATGTGTTGCAGTATTTGTGTGGTAAAATTAAGTATGGGATCAGATATGCTCGAGGTGATGGTATTAGATTGATAGGCGATACTGATGCAGATTGGGCAAGTAGTACAGTGGATAGGAAAAGCACTTCAGGGTGCTGCTTTAATTTGGGATCAGGAGTTGTCTCTTGGTACAGCAGGAAGCAAAATTTTGTGGCTCTAAGTTCTGCAGAAGCAGAATACATAGCAGCTAGCATGGCAACATGTGAGGCTATATGGCTTCAAAAGTTGTTGGTAGCCTTGTTTGGTCAGAGGGTTGAGACTATGGTGATACACTGTGACAATCAAAGTTGCATCAGATTATTTGAGAATCCAGTGTTTCACGATAGGTCTAAGCATATAAACATTAGGTATCATTTCATCAAGGATTGTGTACAGTGGAGGATTGTTCAACTATAGTATATACCTACAGATCAGCAGGTAGCAGACATTTTGACAAAGGCATTAGGGAAGACGAAATTCATCTTCTTCAGAGATAAGTTGGGTGTTATGCAGAACACCTTCCTCGCTAAGAGGGAGTGTTAATTTTAAAGTAGCTCAGACAAGTGTTCTAGTCTCAAGTGGTGATTACAAGGCTAGAAACACAACTGGAATTTAATTATCTCCATACCTAGAAAATTGATTTCTATAGAGACTTCTAGACATTAGGGTTTGTTAGAGTCTAATTAATCTTAGCCATTGATTGAGATTAAATCATGGCCATTGGTTTTCAATGAGAAGATTATAAAAGAGGATCAATGGGCATTTGGAGAGCACAGATCTGAAAAACATTTAAAGTGATAGCAAATAAATAAATTTGCAATAATAGAAAATAGATTTGCAGTGAGAGCAAGGGCGCAGTGATAGCGTTGGTGACAACAACAGTGGAATTTTTGCAGGAGAAATTGGGAGAAGAATTTTCAGAGGAGAATATTGCCAGAGCTCTGCCAGTAAGAGGCAAGCAGTTTATGTATCTCTTGATTTATTGAAAATTAATAAAATTCCTCATCTCCAGTACTGGTTTTCCCTTCAAGGTTTTTCCAGGGACAATTTGTCCAAAATATTGTGTTCATTATTTTACATATTTTATTTTTCTATCTCCATGATTATTTGTGAAGTTGTAGCTGTATTATTTTTCAATATTTGCTCTGAATTAATTTTTGGAGGTCAAATAATCTATATAAGATAGGAGATTAATCATCAATAGCTACAATAGAATTTTCACAGAATTGTCCATAGAAATACGAGATTTGAATGACAATTTTTATATTTGCGTTTACTTTTTAGTAAAGTTGTGCCCCTAACATGTAATTTGGATTTGTTTCAGGAGGAGCCGACATGGCTTTGTGATAGCCCTCGCAAGGTGAATTCGACAGCTATATGAGGCACATTGGGATGGGAACTCCTGTAGAAGATCCAGTCCTTGCAAATCCTCCTGCACTGTTTTTTATTGTTTGATTCTAGAATATATTTTAATAATACATTCTCATTTTACACTTGATTGCGCGGTCTATAAAAGAATTTATAATGCATATATTCAAACTAAGATTACCCTATGCAGTGCCTATGGTTATGGCAGAAATCTAACATTAAATGTAGAATCCAAGTTTTTCAATTTTTAGTATTCAATGCAAATATTACAACACTGTCAACTCTAACTTAAACCCAAAAATTAACAAATTTCAAGATTATTATAAAGTTATTATATTATCAACATTGTTGCTAAAACTAAGCAAACACAACAAATTAAAACACAACTATTCATGAACATTTTGCAGAAACTTCGCTACTTTGCAGCTCTTGTTATTAGATTTGTTTTATTTTTGTGTTATATAGTACTTATAATTTAATTGATATTATATTATATCAATATTGTAAGTTTGTGATATTGTATTATATATCCACATATACATTTTTGTTGTGTAATTGATTATTTTTGTGTTTGTTGTTTTCTTTTTCTTTTGTAGGGGGCACTCCTCATATATATATATATATATATATATATATATATATATATATATATATATATATATATATATATATATATATATATATATATGCTTACTTATATTAATACATATTAGTATAGGTGTGTGTATTTTTAGATTTGTTTTGTTTTATGTGTTGTATATGTATGTACTTATAATAATATAATTGATAATGTATTATATATCATTTGATTTATTTTTGTTGTTATATCTAGGTTTATATGTGTGGGGGCATTTTTTGTCTATGCCCGATTAAAATTTTTGTTCTTATTTCATGGGGTTCTCCTTTTTATAGGTTTGGTTTTACCTAATGCAATAGATAGGGGTCGTATCTTTTTGTTGAAGCCAATCAAAATATATATTGCCCACCCCGGCTGCTAGTATAGTTGTTGTCTGTCGCTCACTGTACTGCCTTTTGGTATGTATCACCCCTTCCCTCGAAACTCTAGATTCCAAAGATCCATCGGATAAGAAACTCCATTCTACACTACTGCTGAGTCGTCGGACTCCTCCCCCAAATCCGGTTGTGGATTGCATCAGGGAAATTCTGCCTGAGCTAGGCAGATAGATAGACTCCTTTCACGCTGCTGAGAAAGAGTAGGGAACAAAATTATTAGACCCATATATAGTAGTAGGGTAGCGCTCCAGGTACTTAAAGTCCACCCACTACCAACCAACATACATCATCTGGCTGGGTCTTGCCGGTATCAACAATTGGATCGATCCCATGGAAACGGGAACAGCAACTCGCTATGGTTCTTGGTCCAAATAATGTCTGCCCCTATTCATCCATAGCCATACACGGTTGCACGTGAAAAGACGGGAACACAGTCCTAGACTGCAGTGAATAGATCAGATCGAGAGGTCATTCTGTCCCTTGTCCCCAATGGGAAGAAGATGGGTAATCCGTTTACAATGTTACTCTGATCTGACCCAGCTGGCAAGTAATCCCAATCCGCTTTCGGCAAAGGAAGGAGACAGCACTTTGTTTGCTTCTCCACCAAGCACGGGAGTCTGGGGATCGTTGTAGGTTGGTGGCCACCCGAGGAAACTCTAATTCGATCCGCTGGCTGGGAGGCACCTACCTCATCTCGATCGCAAGGATATAGCATTTTGGATGTAATGCAAGCTAGATAAATATATTTCTGAGTTATCTAACTCTGTTTTGCCCTGTTTTCTCTTAATCTATTATTGTTGTTCTATTTTTTCTTGTCTTGGGGCTACTTTTTACATGGAAATCTAGAATTTCTTTATTGCTAGAAGAAAATGGTATCAAGGAATATGTGACCACTGTTGTACCTGTACCTACAGATTCAACACAGCTCTTAGCTTATAAGAAGGAAGATGCCAAGGCGAGGACGCTGATTCTTAATGGTGTTAAGGATCATATTGTTTCGCATAGTTCAGAGTTATATACAGCAAAGACAATGTAGGATGCCATTCTGAATCTATACCAGAATGCTACCATTAACCGGAAGCTGATTCTTAGAGAAAAGTTGAGGAATACCCGGATGAACAAGGGAGAAGACATTACAAGTTACCTCACCAGGCTTAGACTTGTTAAGGATGAGTTGGCAGATGTTGGAGATAAACCAAATGATGACAAGCTAGTACGAATAGCCCTAAATGGGTTTACTAAGTAGTGGGATGTCTTTGTTCAAGTTATTAATGGATGAGACACCTTATCGAGTTGGGATCGACTATGGAGTGACTTCACTCAGGAGGAGCTTAGACTAAGTCTTGTGAGTGGAACCAGTAGTAATAGTTAGAAAAGTGAGGTGGAACAGGAAAATGTTACCCTAGCAGGAAAAGGGAAAGCAAAGAAGGGGTCTGGCAAAGGATCAAATCCAAAAAGTGAGAAGAAGAAGGACTTGTCTAAGATCAAATGCTATGGCTGTCACGAGTTCGGCCACTATGTCAGTGATTGCCCACAAAGGAAGAAAAATGAAAAGAAAGGCAAGAAGCAGATGGCTGCTTCAACAAATGTAGATGAGCTTTCTAGTAGAATGGAGGATGAGTTTGCACTCATAGCTTGCCTAACTAGCTCAACCTCATAGGGTGTTTGGTATATAGACAATGGGGCATCATTTCATATGACAAGAGTTTGGGAGTACTTCTCTAGCTACAAAGAGGACATCAAATTCCAGATTCAGATGGGGAATACGTCCAAGTGCAATCCAGTTGGGAGAGGGACTGTTCTATTTCAGAGGGAGAATGGCAAGCCTATTTCCATTCATGATGTGTTGCATGTGCCAGGCTTGGGCATGAATCTAATTTCTGTATCTGTCCTTCAGGATAAAGGCTACAATGTACTCTTTAGAGGGGCACATGTGTTAATCAAGCATAAGGATTGGAAATCACCCATAGCTATTGGAGTTAGGAGCGGCCGACTTTATAGGTCGCAATTTGATACTCCTAAGGCACTAGTGAGTAGCAGTAATCCTAGAGATCAAGGAGAGCTATGGCATAGGAGGATGGGCCATATACATCATAGAGCACTTAAATTGCTTCGTGAGATAATGACAGGTGTTCCAGAGGTGAGCACATAGCATGATGATGTATGTAAAGGATGTGTGTTGGGGAAGTTTGCGAAAGTAGCTTTTCCAAGGAGTGACACTAGATCTAAGGGGGTTCTTGATCTAGTACATTTAGATATATGTGGACCAATGTCAACAAAGTCTCTCAGAGGATACGAGTACTTTGTTACTTTTATTGATGATTTCTCCAGGAAGACCTAGATATACTTCTTGAACACCAAGGATGAGGTCTTCAGTGACTTCCAGGAGTTCAAATCTCTTGTGGAGAATTTGAGAGGTAGGAAGGTAAAGGTTCTTCGGTCAGACAATGGAGGTGAGTACAAAGGGAAAGAGTTCCAGGAGTTCTGTATAAGGGAAGGAATCAAGAGAGAGTGGACCGTTCCTTACAACCCGCAATAGAATGGGGTTGCTGAGAGGAAGAATCATTCTATATCAGAGGTAGCAAGGGCTATGTTGTATAACCAAGATATGCCACGTTACTTATGGGCAGAGGCATGCAGTACAGCAGTATACATACAAAACAGGGTTCCACATAAGGTATTGGGCAAGATGACACCAGAGGAGGCATTCTCAGGGAAGAAGCCAGATGTCAATCACTTCAGGATATTTGAGAGTTTGGCATTTTGTCACATTCTAGAACCTACATGTTCCAAGTTAGATCAGACTGCAGAGAGAGGGTACTTTGTGGGGTACAGTGAGACCTCAAAGGCATATCAGATATTTATTCTAGGGACCAGGAGGATTATAGTTAGGCGTGATGTGAAATTCATGGAGGACAAGGCATATAGGAGGTCCAAAGATTTGCCAACAGATGATCAGAATGAGCAACCAACAGAAGCTCCAAGGATTGTTCAACCAGAACAGGGGCAGCGAAGCACAAGTACAGTTACTAGTACAAGCACAGGCTCAGGTGCTAAGAGTTCATAGAGTATGGAGCAACAGATACAACAAATCCAAGAGATGCATCAAGAAGATATGGAGTTTGATATTTCATCCTCTATAGTTGACAGGAGGAACCGTGAGGTTCAACAGACACATAGGGATACTCAGGAGTTTGTGGGAGCTCCTAGGACAAGTAGTAGATAGCAGAAACAACCAGCCAGGTATAATGACTATGTGGCATTGGTTAGTCAGTTGGTAGATAGCGAGCCTTCTAGCTATCAGGAGGCTACACAGCAATAGGTGTGGCAAGATGCGATAGTTGAGGAATATACCTCAATAGTGCAGAATAATGTGTGGGAGGTTGTGCCTAGACCGACAGATAGGGCAGTGGTTGGATCATGCTGGATCTATAAGATTAAGCACGGTGCAGATGGTAGCATCAAGAAATACAAGGCAAGGTTCGTGGCCAAGGGGTTCTCTCAGAAGGAGGGACTAGACTATGAGGAGACATTTGCTCCAATGGCTAGGTATACTTCTATACGAGTCATAATCTCACTTGTAGTACATATGGGATGGCAAATCCATCAAATGGATGTCAAGATGGCATTTCTTAATGGTGAATTGGTAGAGAAGGTATACATAGAACAACCAGAGGGCTTTGTAGCACACAGCAGTGAAACCCACGTGTGTAGATTGAAGAGACCTTTGTATGGACTCAAGCAGGCTCCCAGGGTGTGGTATGAGCGCATTGATAGATACTTGTAGGGAATAGGCTTTGTGAAGAGTGAGGCGGATGCTAACCTCTACTACTTGGTGGTTGGGGGTGAAGTTCTCATTCTTGTTCTATATGTGGATGACTTATTTTTAACAGGTTCACTAGGGCTCATAGAGGAGTGCAAGAGGGACCTTGCAGTAGAGTTCAACATGAAGGATTTGGGGCTTATGCACTACTTTATGGGCATGGAAGTGTGGCAGATAGATGGAGAGATTTTCCTTGGACAAGGGGAATACTGCATTGAAATCTTGAAGAGGTTTGAGATGCAGGATTGCAGAGCCATGTCTACACCTATGATCACGAATTGGAAGAAGGTAGACTCATCAAAGGAAATGGATGTAGACCCCACCTTATACAGGAAGTTGATTGGATCTCTCACGTATTTGTTCAACACTAGGCTAGATATATCCTTTGTAGTAAACTCTCTTAGTCAATTCATGGTTGAGTCGAAGAGAGTGCATTGGACAGTGGTAAAGCATGTGTTGTGGTATTTGCATGGTACAATCGAGTATGGGATCAGATATGCTCGAGGTGATGGTATCAGATTGATAGGCTATACTGATGCAGATTAGGCAAGTAGTACAGTGGATAGGAAAAGCACTTCAGTGTGCTGCTTTAGTTTGGGATCAGGAGTTGTCTCTTGGTATAGCAGGAAGCAAAAGTTTGTGGCTCTAAGTTCTGCAGAAGCAGAATACATAGCAGCTAGCATGGCAACATGTGAGGCTATATGGCTTCAGAAGTTGCTGGTAGCCTTGTTTGGTCAAAGGGTTGAGACTACGGTGATACACTGTGACAATCAAAGTTGCATCAGATTATCTGAGAATCCAGTGTTTCACGATAGGTCTAAGCATATAGACATCAGGTATCATTTCATCAGGGATTGTGTACAGTGGAGGATTGTTCAACTACAGTAGATACCTACAGATCAGCAAGTAGCAAACATTTTGACAAAGGCATTGGGGAAGGTGAAATTCATCTTCTTCAGAGATAAGTTGGGTGTTATGCAGAACACCTTCCTTGCTAAGAGGGAGTGTTAATTTTAAAGTAGCTCAAACAGGTGTTCTAGTCTTGGGTGGTGATTATAAGGCTAGAAACACAACTGGAATAATTATCTCCATACCTAGAAAATTGATTTCTCGAGAGACTTCTAGACATTAGGGTTTGTTAGAGTCTAATTAATCTTAGCCATTGATTGAGATTAAATCATGGCCATTGGTTTTCAATGAGAAGATTATAAAAGAGGATCAATGGGCATTTGGAGAGCACAAATCTGAAAAACATTTGCAGCGATAGCAAATAAATAAATTTGTAGTAATAGCAAATAGATTTGCAGTGAGAGCAAGGATGCAGTGATAGTGTTGGAGATAGCAGCAGTAGAATTTCTACAGGAGAAATTGGGAGAAGAATTTCCAAAGCAGAATATTGCCAGAGCTCTGCCAGTAAGAGGCAAGCATTTTATGTATCTCTTGATTTGTTGAAAATTAATAAAATTCCTCATTTGCAGTATTGGTTTTCTCTTTGGGGTTTTTCCAAGGACAATTTGTCCAAAATATTGTGTTCATTATTTTGCATATTTTGTTTTTCTATCTCCGTGATTATTTGTGAAGTTACAGCTGTATTATTTTTCAATATTTGTTGTGAATTAATTTTCGGTAGTCAAATAATCTATATAAGATAGGAGATTAATAATCAATAGCTGTAATAGAATTTTCATAGAATTGTCCACAGAAATACGAGATTTGAATGACAATTTTTATATTCATGTTTACTTTTTAGTAAAGTTGTGCCCCTAACCTGTAATTTGGATTTGTTTCAGGAGGAGCTAACATGTCTTTGTGACAGACCTTGAAAGGAGGATTCGACAGCTGTATGAGGCACATTGGGATGGGAACTCCCGTAGAAGATCTAGTCCTTGCAAATCCTCCTAGACTGTTTTTTATTGTTTGATTCTAGAATATATTTTAATAATACATTCTCGTTTTACACTTGATTGCGTGGTCTATGAAAGAATTTATAATGCATATATTCAAACTGAGATTACCCTATGCAGTGCCTATGGCTATGGCAGAAATCTAACATTAAATGTAGAATCCAAGTTTTTCAATTTTCAGTATTCAATGCAAATATTACAACAGTGTCAACTCTAACTTAAACCCAATAATTAACAAATTTCAAGATTATTATAAAGTTATTATAAATTTCAAGATTATTATAAAGTTATTATATTATCAATATTGTTGCTAAAACTAAGCAAACACAACTATTCATGAACATTTTAAAAGAAACTTCGCTACTTTGCAGCTCTTGTTATTAGATTTGTTTTGTTTTTGTGTTATATAGTACTTATAATTTAATTGATATTATATTATATCAATATTGTAAGTTTGTGATATTGTATTATATATCCACATATACATTTTTGTTGTGTAATTGATTTTTTTGTGTTTGTTGTTTTCTTTTTCTTTTGTAGGGGGGCACTCCTCATATATATATATATATATATATATATATATATATATATATATATATATATATATATATATATATATATATATATATATATATATATGCTTTGGTACATGTATAGACTTAATACTTATATTAATACATATTAGTATAGGTGTGTATTTTTAGATTTGTTTTGTTTTATGTGTTGTATATGTATGTACTTATAATAATATAATTGATATTGTATTATATATCATTTGATTTATTTTTGTTGTTATATCTAGGTTTATATGTGTGGGGGCATTTTTTGTCTACGCCCGATTAAAATTTTCATTCTTAGTTCGTGGGGTTCTCCTTTTTATACGTTTAGTTTTACCTAATGCAATAGATAGGGGTCTTATCTTTTTGTTGAAGCCAATCAAAATATATATTGCCACCTCAACTGCTAGTATAGTTGTTGTCCGTCGCTCACTGTACTGCCTTTTGGTATGTATCACCCCCTTCCCCCGGAACTCTAGATTCCAAAGATACACCAGACAAGAAACTCCATTCCACACTGCTACTGAATCGTCGGACTCCTCCCCCAAATCCAGTTGTGGATTGCATCGGGGAAATTCCACCTGAGCTAGGCAGATAGATAGACTCCTTTCCCGCTATTGAGAAAGAGTAGGGAATAAAATGATTAAACCCATATATAGCAGTAGGGCAGCGCTCCGGGTACTTAAAATCCTCCCACTACTAACCAGCATACATCATCTGGCTGGGTCTTGCCGGTATCAACAATTGGATCGATTCCCATGGAAACAGGAACAGCAACTCACTATGGCTCTTGGCCCAGATAATGTCTACCCCTATTCATCCATATCCATATGCGGCTGCACGCGACAAGACGGGAACATAGTCCTGGGTTGCAATGAATAGATCGGATCGAGAGGTCATTCCGTCCCTTGTCCCCAATGGGAAGAAGATGGCTATTCCGTTTACAATGTTGCTCTGATCTGACCCAGCTGGCGAGCAATCCCAATCTGCTTTCAGCAAAGGAAGGAGGTAGCACTTTGTTTACTTCTCCACCAAGCACGGGAGTTTGGGGATCGCTGTAGGTTGGTGGCCACCCAAGGAAACTCTGATTCAATCCGTCAGCTGGGAGGCACCTACCTCATCCCGATCGCAAGGAGAGGTTCACCATGATGTTTCTGGGTAAGGAACGGAGACAGCACCTGGGCAAGGCATTCATGCGCTCAACCTCTCCGCTGTGAGATTGAGGCCTATCTACAGTACGGGAGATTGAGGGCTTCCTCGACTTCCTAAAGTTAATCGAGTTCTCCGACCGGCTGAGTACCCCCAAGGCCCTCTCCCTATCGCCCTATCTATAGCTATTATAGAGAGGTGGGGGGTGCCCCCTACTATGGATAGGGTGGATAGTTGCCCGCACCCCCTACTATGGATAGGCCGCCTCTGCCTCTACCTCTAAAGAACTAGGGTAGGGGTAGGGGGTGGGGGGTCGAGTGATGAGAATTGGATCGTTCCGTCGAGAATTGGCTCCATATGCCCAACTCTTCGTGCCTTCCTATCTCCATACTTTTGCAGCTCTTCATCTTATCAGATTTGCAAAAGACTCATGTGATAGACTCTCATCATTAGAGAAGTTGATCCAGAATCCATATTCCACTTCGTTTCGCATCCTATGTAGAGTAGATCGTTTAGCACTTGCAGCACGAACCAATCTTTTACCCATCGACCCTAGTATCATAGGCGACTGAATGGCCATCCCCTAGTTACTAGACCAACCTGCTATGATAATTCCATAAACACCTATGTCCAGATCTAATGATACCATACCATAATCAAAAGGTACAATGGCTCGAGCAACCAAACTGGGTATAGATGTCACCATTGGAGCCAGTCTAGAGAGAGATAAATTGGCACTACTTGGTGGAATAGGTTCTTCTATAGCTAATTTTAAACCATCTGCTAGAGGTTTTAAGAATCTGAATGATCCAACTACATTGGGACCCTTTTGACGTTGCACGAAAGCAATTACTTTACGTTTGGCTGACACTGAGAAGGCTACTCCTGGTGGAAGTGGTATGATCATTCCAGGTATTTCTGCTAGAATAGAAATGTACGTTTCTGATTTCCTAATCACTAAGGGGTAATCATGCATGAAACGATGTCGACCCAAAGAATGGGACCTATTCTTGAGGGGAAAGGTGATTTCTAAAAGTCAACCCGCCCCCCACCGCTATAGATGCAGGTGGGCTATAGCGGGCTTAGCCAAATTATTTCGGCTCTTCGAGGTCAGGCCGACCACTATGGATAGGGCATCGATCCCTCTCCTTCCTCCCACCCACGTTAAGAGAGAGGTTGGTGATTTCAGTGCCCACATGGATCCAAATGTCGGCCCCATGCTTTTGAACCAGCATGGGGAAAGCCCCAACTAAACTATAATTGGGTTGGTGGGAGGAGGAGAGGTATAAGGCTTAATCGACCCCTACAAGCACTATATATCATGGGTTGGAACCGGTCATTTTTATTGCTGGCCGAGGAACCTGCCCCCCTAATGAAAAATGGGGTGGGTGGGAGGGCTACCGAGGAACCATTATAGCAAGGGAGGTTAAGTCTGAGGCACGATAGGGGGGAAATATAGGGTGGGAGGCTATGCGGGTGGGTGGGAAACAGCCCCTACCGGAATATATATTATTATGGGAGGATGCCTATGCAGGTGGGTGGGAAACAATAGTTGGGTGGGAGGCCCAGGGGGGCCCTTACTTCCCACCCACCCGGGTGGCTGGTTAAATTGTTGGCGAACCCCATAATCTTTACTTCGTTCAGAAGAGTGTCTCACCTTGACCGAAAAGATGCCTCCCACCCCCTCCCTATAACCTATGCCCCCCAGCCATCCCCTGTCACTGGAAGGGTGGGGGGATCGAGGGTTTCCCAACAAACCCTCAGCATAGGGGTGGGTGGGAGGAGATAGTTGGGGGGTAGATTAATATAAGGTGGGTGGTTAAGTTGTTGCCAAACCCCTGGGAGGTTCTGACGATTCTATATGTAACATGCCAACTACCCCCCACCCACCCGTATAACCCCCCACCCATCCCCACACACGACATATAATTGATTGGGTTTACCAAGTTTATCCAGCATCAGAGTCAGATTGAGAGCCCCGGTCCTCTTCGGTCTAGGTATAGATCTATAAAGGGCCTGTAGGGGCAGAGGTAGTAGTGTGGATCAAGATCCATACCCCTTTCATATTGATATCGACTAGGAGATTCACCAAGGTTTACCTTAACCCTTTGTTCTCAGTCCATTTCCTCCATCGCTACTGGATGCGTACCAGTCTGGGGAGCCAAGTTGTGTTCATTTGTGCTCCCGCACTGGATAGGGGGTGTTTGGAGATGTGTAGACATTGTCTGCTTATCGCCCTCGCGATTCCTTCCTTATGCTTAATTCTGATCCGACCCCATCTGCCCCTCCCCCTACTCCTTCCCCCTCCCTACAACCTATTTATACCATAATAATAGCCCCCCCTTTAAGTTTTAGGGTCGGGGCCCCCAACCTGAGCTATAATGGTTTCCTGGGGACCCCCCCACCATACATAGTTGGGGTTAGGTGGGAGGCCCCTAAATGCCCCCCACCCCGGGCTATAATTGTTCTTAGAGGTGGGTGAGAGATTCAAGTTTGAGGGGCATACCTTGAGCTAGTTGGTGTTAGCTACTTCCTTTAGGTCTAGCTCGGGAGCAGAAGCAGAAGCAAGGGAGCCCCAGGACCCGCCATTGATTGAAGTATACCCTAACCACTTGCGTGTCTCGCGGTAGCTAGATCCTATGCTCTAACTGTTGGGGTGACTGTTCAAGCTGCACAGGGGGGCCCCATGAGAGGATTTACCCTTCAGCCAGTCGATAGGGAATACCCCGCCCCATAGCATTTGTGTTCTCTGTTCGACGACCCCAAGACCTGACGAGTCCGCCACTCGAGTGCACCAAAGACAAAGGTGGTCGGTTGACCCCGTAGCAATTTCAGGAGCGTTGTGGCCTATTTACCACTTAGATAAACCCCCATCCAATCAAGATACCTGGCCAGTTTGGTTGAAGTTCCAGTACAAAGTTCTATCCAAATACACCACATACATGGGAGAGATGCCCGCAGCATACCTTCTTTGCTCAGTCTGTATCTAGGTCGAACCAGTAGTTGTTTCCCCAGTCTGTATAGCAGTGTTTCATCCCCCTGTTCCAGCCCCACATCTAGTAGTGGAGTGGGGAGCATCAAAAGTGATTTATCTAGTTAAAGAACTAGTTTCCATTCGTAAGCAGGACCCGGGAGCATATCTAGATGCAGGGACAGGGCATAGGCAGGGATAGAGGTAGTAGGAATAGATAAAGTTGGCCTTCATTTTTGCATAGTTTCATATCCAATTCTGGAGCTGAAGGAAGCAATAGCATGGGCACTCCCATGAGGGGTATGGACAATGGCCGAAGCAGCAGTAGTTTTTGGGTAGCAATCCGAGGCGGCAGAGGCATAAGCTATAGTGATGGAGGGGGCAGATATATTGAATCAGGATAGGAACCCAGAAGTTGACCTCATTTACTCAGCAGTGGAGGTGGAGGCAGGAGCAATGGGAAATGGCGGGGGGAACAGTAGCACAACCAATAGCTGCGGGGGCAGAGGCTCCTCAAGCAACGGAGCCATATGAAACAGTGACTAAGGCTATGGGAGCGGGGGTCATAGTGGGATAACGGATGGCATCAAGAGTAAAGGCCAAAGCATCAGAGGTGGAGGGAGAAGCATAGATAGTGGTTGGAGATTGAGTCATGGGTCTACCCAACCGAGTTCCAGTTCCCACTACGAAGATAGCGAAGGAATTATATAAAAGAGTGGGTCAACTGACCTCGTTTCTCTAAATTATTCAGTTAACCCAGTGCCAGTTATAGATCAGGACTCAGTATATCGAGATCTAACTATTAGCTAGAGATCAAGTTGACCTAGTCGACTAGTTGACCGAGTTTATTTTATGTGAGCAGTTGATCCAGGATGAGTAGTTCCACCATCATGGGCAAGGGGAGCATCAGTAGCATCATATCTAGTCAGAGATGGAGATTCAACAATATATAGAAAGGGCTTCTTCTATATTTTATTCTGATTCAGTTGATCCAGTCCAGAAGTTGATGGAGCTGTTGATGGTTGAACAGTCAAAGATATGCCAAGGGAACACACCTACTTATGCCACGGAGACAATCCACCCACTCTGGGAACCCTTGGAAGAGAGGTCTGGGGAACCAGGTGGGCGGGCTAGGCAGGGATGGGATGCTGTATTGATGGAGGGATTCATGTTGGGGGAGCGCACTAGCGATGTGATGGCAGGCGAAACACATTGGGATGATCCAAGCTAGGCAAAGGCAAGCTCCTAAACACCACAAACCCCCAACCGCACTCCTTGTGATTGTAAGTTACAAGTATTGGATTTCGTAGACTGGAGTTACAGGGGAAGGTTGTAGAAGATAAGGATTTTAGATCTCTGAAGAAAAGCATTACCTGGACAAGAGTTCTAGTGCTAGTGTCCTCTAAGGTTACAGACATAGAAATCATTGTGACAATGACAATCAGCATCTGAAGAAGTCCCAACATCCTGAAAATACCCTACCTTGGACAAGGGCACTAGTGCCAGTGTCCTCCGCATCTTCTGTGATAGAAACAGACAGACAATTATCATAAGTGTTGAGAGAAGTCCTGAATTCCCTGAAGAAAACACCACATTGGCTAGGGCGTGAGTGTCAGTGTCCCTAAATATTTCGTATCATTAACTTCAAAAAATGGTGAGTAACTAATCCTTGTCTACTGTCTTGGTCTGTGATCATTTGTCATAATTTATCCATTTGCTTCTGATTTTGCATAATTAGGGTTTTGAGCATATTTGGGCATTGAAGTAATACATTAATTGATATTTTTTGAGTTTCCATGATGTTACGAGTGACACCCAACCTGTAGGTGAATCCTCTTGCAAAAGGTGTGATTCAACTCGATTGAAATGTCCTTGAATGTTTGTAGTAAAAGGAGGATTTAACCCACACATCCATTGAAATTGAAAACCCCTCCTTTTTACTCCTAAACAAACCTTTTGCTAGATTCTATGGAAATTTTTCTTGGATCCAGCAACTTACTATGAAACCCTTCCTTTTAGATCTCAGCTCTATCCTAATTATGGGCATCTGCAAAGGAAATGCCCTCGCTTCACTAAGGCATCAGTTGCAACTAATGCTTCTTCCAACTCTAGTCCTAAGAATGATAAAGGGAAGGCTCCTTTTGTTGTTGGGGTTGTAGACAAGGAGGGATTTACTCTAGTTAAGCCACGTAATAGGGGAAGAGGTCTTAAGAGAACCCTCAAGGATAGAGAAATTAATGGGGTCTTTAATCAGTTTGATGCTTTGGAGGACTTAGTTCATGAGGAGGGAATTCTAGTGGAGATACCTTTTGGGGTTGGGTCTTTGGGGGTAGCCTTGTCGGAGGAAAAAGAAAATGATACTGTAAATTTTCCTCTGGTGGGTGTGCAGGATGGTCAATTGGCTATGGAGTTATCCTCCTGGTTACCGATTGTTTTAGAATCAAATGAGGCTTTAGTTATGAAAGATGTGGGTGCTCTAGCTGATCCAACTCCTTCACAGGTGAAGGAGGCTTTGGATGTAGGTGTTACATTGTAAAATGTCCCCCTAGGACTTTTACCTCCTAAGTTTAGTTCCCAAGTCCTTTAGATTTAATCATGCATGTTCATTTTAACTCCTGATGCAAAATCCCTGGAAACTCATGTCATATGGGGCTAAGGGGACATTGTTGAACTTGATTTTGCTTGAAAATGGGGCCTAGGGCTTGGGCACTCATGGCCTAGCCCTACCTTATTTGGTTGGGACCTAAATTTTAAATGTCAGTTATGTGATCGTTAAAAGGTTTCGTTGCCGACATCGTAAGTTTGAATTATGAAATCTGTAGCGAGAATGCATATATAAGCATGTTTAGGGTTTCATTTGCAAAACAGAAGCTGATTATGAACTTTTGGTGAACTTATGATTTTAGAGAATTCAAATCATTCATTGTTGCAGAGCATACTTGTCTTGTTATTGTGTTTGTTATGCGGATTTGGCTTCATCTTCTCATGTGTTGAAGGATTTTCATCTACATACGAGCTACACCTCCAAGGTTATATCTATTTGTGTTAAATCAATCATTTATCAATTTGTTTTTTCGTCTATCTTGTAGGGATACACAATCTTTATGCCATTCTGGGGCTTGACTGAGGCAAGCTCCTAAACACCACAACCCCCAACCCCATTCCTTATGATTGCAGCTAACAAGTGTCATATTTTTTGGAGTGGAGTTGCAAGAGGCTGTGACAGAGTGTGGAGATTCTGTATCAGAAGGAAAAAGCAATGCCTGGGCTTAGGCACCTGCCCTGAAGCCCTCCAGATTTGCAGACCTAAAAACCTCTGCGACAGTGGTGAAGAGTAGTGAACATTTTCTAGAAATCCTTGAAGAAGTCGCCACCTTGGGCTTGGGCACCTACTCTTTAGACCCTGACTTTTCCAAATCTTGAATATCAAAACCTAATCTATATCTACTCTGAATATTACATCTCTATGTGCGAGCATTTGTTGGGATTCATCCGTTTATTTATGATTTTACATAATTAGGGTTTTAAGCATAATCGAGCATTAAATTAATACATTAATCAACAATTTCTTAATTTCCCTATCATTACAAGTGACAACCAACCTGTAGGTGAATCCTCTTGCAAAATTTGTGATTCAACTTAGTTAAATGTCCTTGATTGTTAGTGGTGAAAGGAGGATATAATCAAACAATCAATCAATCCCATCTTCCCTCTTTTCTTACTAAACATTTTGGTGAACCTGTGTTTTCTGAGCATTGCATCTTGTTGACTATTATACATTAGACTTGCATTCATACATATTGTTTTACATCATTTTACATCTATAGATCTTGAAAATTTTTGAAAAAAATTTCATTCTAAGGCTCGCATTAGGTCATAATTTGCATTAATTTCATTACATTTCATCAAATCTCTAATTTTTACATCAAATATGATATAAATTACATAAATTCATAATACTACAATCTTTGCATTGCATTTTCATGTTAAAATTGCCAGGGTTTGATTGAAATTTTGTATTTTTCCTCATAACCTAGTGATTTCAAAAACTAGGGTTTGTACCTAAAATCTTGTTTCAAATTTTACTACTCATATTAGGCACTCATTCAAATCTAATTTTGTTTTTAGTGTTGCATTCTTGTGTGTTTTTGCATTCATATCTCAAAAATTTGCACTTACATTGAGCTAATTTCAACAAAACTAGCATTTTCACTCAATCATCCTTAAAATTACACTTGCATTGAGCATTGTAGGACTTTAAAATCATTTTCAGATCTGAGCTGAGTTTTTTTTCATAAGCCTCCTCTTAATAATAGTGTAGGAAATTGTTCTTCTACCTTATCTTCCTTATAGGATTTATGGGTCTAATAAATTCAATTTCCCATTTGTGAAAAGGTGTTTGTACTAATATAGGAAATGATGGCATATCATCTAATGTGGTGGGACTTCCTATCATCTAAGACACATCACCCATCCTCACATATTAACTTGTCATCCTTGAACAATGTGGGCCACCATAATCCTGCCAACATCACTTTATTATTGTTCGCTCATTGGAGTTAGGCCCTTCTAATATCCCCTCACGGGCATATCTTAAGATGTTTTCCCATTCATGTTGAAGCACTACTCTCCTTATAATATCACCTCTTCCTATAATATGTAATTCTCCTTCAATTAAGATGTATGATAGTGACCACTCCAATAGTTTATTCCTTTCATTTTTGGAGATGATCTCTAGGAATTGGCCTATGGATAGTAACTGTGCTACTTCAGTGAGCTCCTCTTACTACATTTACTCTAAATAAATTTAAGCTACTCAATTCATCATCAAACTCCTAAAAGAGTAACACCATCTACAAATTTTACCTGTATCACTAGCATATTCATCAAGTATTTTAATTGCTTGTGGTTGGTAAAGAAATTTTTTAGTGCATAAACCTTTGTTAGAGCCTTTGTTGTTGCATAATTCATTAAGAAACACTAGAGTTGGAGCCTTTGTTATCTAAATTTTAAGTGTATCAAATTCCTCCTAGAGTTGTTCTATCCATTGAAATGTTTTATACTTTTCTGACTATTCAAGAGGTGGTAGATTCAAAATTATTTCTACCTTCAATGGGTCTACCATCAAGCCTTGCCTACATATAATGTGACCATGAAATGTTCCAAATGGTATCACAAATAAACATTTCTTAAGATTGGATGAGATTTAAAAGCTTTTGTATCTTTCTAGCATCGTTGGAGTACTTGTACGTGATCTTTAATCAGTCTGTACTAAATACTACAAGTGCATTTTTCAAGCCAAATGGCATCACCTTGTACATAAAAGACCTCCATTTGGTTACAAATGTTGTTTTAGGTTGATCTTCTTCTTGAAGCCATTGGTGAACGATTAGAGCTCCCTACTAGCTATAATACTAAGACTTCCTCTGTGAACAAACTATGAAAGGGATCATGGATGCAAGCCTTATTTAAATCCCTAAAGTCAATGCAAATCCTCATCTCGCTTTTTTCTTATATTGCACAACCATAGGGCCAATCCATTAGCATCTCCTATCGACTTGATTATATCAGTTGCCAACATATCATCCAAGTTTGCTTTGACTCTTGTCTTCATGTTAGGGTTTAATATATATGTTCTTTTCCTCTTTGGTTTTGTACCTTCTTTTAATTGAATTTTCATCATTCTAGATCCCTCCTTAATGCCTCTACGATTAGTAAATGCGTGGGGAAATATTTCTTCATATTTCTATCAATATTTCCAAAATTTGCATGACTTGTCTCTCTTCAATTGCTACCTTGAGTATTTTCACATACTGAAGGAAAAACAAGATTGCATTCACAGAGGCTTGAAGGATAGCAAAGGTACTTAAGGTTAAACTTTCTCTTGATGCCAAGGTTGATGATTCTATTTATTATGAGGATGTTTGATGCGGAAGATTTAGTTGAAATCTCTCCTCTTGCTAAGTTCAATAAATGTAATAAGTGCAAATGTGATGATGGGGATTCAATAGGCCCTGTGTAATTTTCCCTACCACCTTGTTGTTTTCAATATTGGATGATGCTCTTGTGATTTCTATGATGGTAGGGTCATCATCCAATGGTGGAAAATCCACCAGTAGTGTGATATGCTGTCCAAGGGATCTCTTGAGGTGAGACACGTGGGCAAAATTATGAATCCTACTGTATTCCGGTAATTCCAGTTCTCAGATGCAACTTCACCAACTCTCCTCAAGATCTTGTAAGGGAAATCAAAGCGTTGTTTGAGATTTTAAATTCCACTAATTTGATGGGGGTTTTCCTATAAGGTTTACAATCTTAGAGGAAGGTCATATCTCCCACTTTAAATGACCTCTGTATGCGGTTTTGATTTATATATATTTTTTTTTGATTCTGAGATTGTTGGAGGTGTTCCTTGAGTGATCTCAATATGTCATAATTATACTTCACTAAGTCACTATCTATTGACACCGGGATATCTATGAATATTGAAAAAGTAAAGGTTAATGCATCATAACCATAAAATACAATGGATAGAGACATAGCGATGGACATGTGGTGGGTAGTGTTGTATCATAGTTTCTCAAGTAGCCTTCAACCTAATTATTCACTATTTCTACTTGTGCATCTATTTGTGGATGTTAGCTTGTGGAAAGAATGAGTTTTATCTGGGCCAAATAAAATAATTCTTACAAAAAGGATCTAAACAATCTACTATCTTTATCACTAATGATATTTTTATGTAATCCATTGGCCTAAACACTTCTCTGAATAAGAAATCTACTACCTAATGTGCTTTGAAATATGAAGGAATGAAAAAGAAGTGTGCATACATAGTTAGCCCCTCCATAAAGTGATTGAGAACATCCTTCTTTAGGCCCTTCCATGAAAACCTTTCCCTAATTTTCCTATAGGTCTTGTATAATCTTATGTGATTTCTAACGATGCATCATGAAAAACCCTTAAAATCTTCTCCTTCATTCAGGATTCAAGAACTAGGAAGATTCTATTTGTATAGAGAATGAGATCATATGCTACTACAAATAAATCTTGTCTCACATCCCCATCTAAGAGATCAGTAGAAAATGTATATTTAACTTTTTCTGCCATAATAGAGATCTTCCAATTAGTAGAACTAGTAGTAGAAATAGAGTAGGCTTCCTAGAAAGAGCATGAGCAAAGTTATGTTCTTTTTTTCCTTTCATGTACAATGTGGTTTAGGAAAGGGCCATGCTATGGGGTCTCAGGACAACTTTGAAATAGAATTGGAAGCATCTCAGAGTGGAGAGAGATTATGAGATCATTATTAATTATATGAAGAAGCAAAGTTACATCTCATGTATGTTGTATACTCTTCTTTTAGAGGCTAAGGAACTAGTGAAAAGATTTTAAGATATCTCTTTTGATCATATTAGAAGAGAAGAAAGGGGAACTCAATAGTAGATTTGGTAGCCAATCAAGGAGTAAATTAGAGGATAACCCATGGTAAGACCCATAAGACCTAGAAGGAAAAGTTTCCAAATAAGACCCTTGGACTTGTTAAGGAGTAAAAAGTGTCCACATGTCTTTTTACCTCCTTGTTTGGCTCCTAGGTCCCTTAATTGCATTATATCTTCAAAACATTTCTCCCAATGCAGAATTGCCCGACACCAAGATGGAATTTGAATGTGGGCCACTTGATTTAGCTTATCCTAGACATAAACAGGACTAAAGGACCTGGGTGGTAATGCCCAAGTCCCTCCCTTTAGGTTGGATCAAATTCAAATTTACTGGTGTGAGCCTTGGGCATAATTTAATAAAAACCACCTGAAATAACATAAACTAAAATATTAAAATTAAATATATATATATATATATATATATATATATATATATATATATATATATATATATATATATATATATTCTATACATTTAGTTCTCCTCAATTTTTTTCCATCTTCTTATGTTAAATTGAAGACCAAATTCCTTGTATTAAACTCAATAAACTAACATTGGGGGTGATTTTGTTGAAAAATTATTGCTCAAACCAAGAGCTGATGTTAAAGAGTTACACCTAGTATGTAATATAAGGAACCCTAAAGTCAATAATATCATACAAATGAACACTCATTTTCATTTTTTATTTATGCCTGCAAAAATATCATACATGACATCCCTCCATTGATGCATTAAATACTGCTCCTTCAATGCGCTGCTCTTTATTTTCTTGACTTTTGTATTCATTTTTTTATCCCTTTTTTTTGCACTCTTATTATTTTTTATTGCTTCTTTTAGAGTAAAGATCTTCTTGATATTTTTGTCCAAGAAAGATAAGGGGCTGAGCACCACCAAGGGTTTTCAATGTTTAGTTAGACTTCCCTTTTGCTCAAAAGGAATGGGGAAGGTCTACATGCAAGCTTCTATTAGGTATTTTAGGTTTGAGTACTTACTTTTTTAAAACTCAACATTTTGGTTCACTAAGATGGGATTAGTATAAAGCTAAGAGCTTGGCTTCAATTTAAACTTATTGGTAAATTTCAAGAGGAATGATTGGCGATAAAGATGATCATAAAGAATCTTAAAGGGTCAACCTATATCTAAGCAACCTTAGACTCCATAGATAAAAATCAAAAAGACCATGTCACTCACTAATGCATGGTGGAACAAAATGAAGAATGCAAATTTTGTTTTTTCTTTATTTAAATTTTGTACTTTTTTTTATAGATTTTTTGGATTTTGACATTTTATGATTTTATGGAGTTTCTAGATACTTAAGTCTTCACCTTCCATTGTGCATAAGAGGTAAGCATCATTTTTTACATCTTCCTTAACTGCGTGTGGACTTATATAATTTGGTCTAAACTTCACTTGGAAGTATTTGCAAGGACACACAAAGACTTGGTATAAAAATGTCTTTGAACTCAATGAGAAGTTTTGTGCACTCATATATTTCATTGTTTGATAATTTGCCCCTAGCCTTGTCATTTTTTGTTCTTGTAAAGTTTCATCAGTTTTGAAATTTTGTGGGGCAATTTGAATTGATGATGACATTTAATCATCTTCTATTCACATTTTCCATATGTGGGGTTGGTCATATTGCCACACGATTCTCTTTACCTGCATGTGGACTTTACTATTCCATGGATTTCATATTTCACCAACCATATGTATGCCTTGGCTATGGCGACCACCAAGGGTTGCACATCGGCACCCCACCTAGTAGGCACCAAGTTGAAGTAAACAAAGTGAGGCAAAGTTGTGGAAGTTTGGATGCTTAATAATCGTATACCAATGCATCAAGAGATTTGTCCATGTCACCAATATTATATTTTTTATCTTTATTTCCATTTCTTAACACAAACTAACTTCGTGTTGTCATAAATATATACCTTTCAAACAAGAGCAAGCATGCCTTTATGATATAATTCCAATAATTTTTTATTCTAATGTGTAGGAACAAAAAAAAAACAAGAAAAAAACTCATTGGAGGCTCATTTGGCAGAAACAAAGGAAATTGGGGATCACATTCCAAATAAAATTTAAGTTGTTACAAAACATGTTTTCAATTGATTATAAACAAATATGTAAAACAAGCATTTCATATGCATTTCAAAACTATATTTCAAAATTTTAAATTAAATAGCACTTTGGGACATTTGTTTCTTACAATTATTAAAATAATATAACAAATAAAAGTAATACTATAAAAATAATATTCTATACACCAAAAAAAATAAAAAATTAATGCACGTATTTTAAATATTACTTTATAAAATAAAAATAATGTATCTTCTATGCACAAATTGAATTATACTATGTAACATTGTAATTGCATATAATATTCTATTGGCCTAACCCTTGCACCTTCAATTGGTTGAGTCAAACAATTTTCTTATGACAATTATCCATTCAAAGGTGCCCTTAAAATACCATGACATATCTTAGTATAAGTAAAATTATATATAAACCAAATATAAAATTTGACAGTTTGTCCCAAATCTCTCCTTTCATGTGATACATCTTTTTAAAATGTTGATTGTAATTTACAGAAAAAATGCCTTAATAGAACCATATGACCATCAAATTTAAGCCTTGGGCCTAACAATTGCACCTCCTTTGGTTGCAAGTGCTAGTAATACTATTATTGATATATGGTTAGGACTAAGAAGTAGGATTTCATGTACTTTGTCATTTCTTTTTTAAGGGATTACTCCAACTGTGGTGAGTTTCTATTTTAATATTGGAAAAAATCTAATTTGAGAGTGCTTCTGGATTCAACTATGTATGTTTTTGTTTCAACGTTTTGAATCATACTCAATGATCCGTCATCAGGAAGAGGAGAGTTGAAGATTAGATGGTAGAATTGAGCTTTATAAAGCAGTTAGAGTAAGAAATGAATGAAAAATGAAGGGCATGAGGTGAGGAGAGAAAAATAAAAATAAAACAAAAAACAAGAGAGGAGAAAGATACGAGAAAATTAGTGATAAAAACAGGGCATTGGAGCAACCATACAAACACACAAACCAACAAAAGCTAAAATTTTAAAATTACTAATACTAATACAAGTACAAATATATAAATACATACAGAAGCACATGTAAATGCATATAAGAAAATATTTAATTTAAACCTATAAATACATATATCCCCACACCCCAAGTATAATATACTATATTAAAAAGACAAATAAATGGAAAAAATACAAACAACTAAATAAAACAAACCTTTAGTAGGCATGAGTTTTCCACAATCCATGAATTAAGTATAGAGAGTGCTTCTGGATTAAACTGTGTATGCTTTTGCAAAACAAACCTTTGTAAAACAATTAAAGTCAAGACCTAAATATAAATAAAATAATAAGGGATGAGGAAAAAAGGCGCAAACACATTTATATACATGAACAACCAAATGTATAAAATTTGCAAACAAGAAAACAAAAAGATAAGACCCCTATCTACTGCATTAGGCAAAACCAAACCTATAAAAAGGAGAACGCCACGACTAAGAATGAAAATTTTAATCCAGCATAAACAAAAAATGCCCACACACATATTAACCTAGACATAACAACAAAAATAAATCAGATGATATATAATACAAATGGAAAAATAAACAAATACACAACAAAAATGTATGTAGATATATGATACAATATTAATTATATTATATGTATAAATATATTGTTTAGAAAACCAAAACAAATAGAAATATACAAGTGTAGGTATATATATATAAATTTATGTATGAAGTGTATACAAATACCTATACCTATATATAAATGTAAGTAACGGTGTGTATATATATATGTGTGGAGGTTAGGGTTAGGTTTTGTGCGTGATGAGCGAGTGAAGAAGAGGAAGGAGGTGAGGGTGGCAAAGGGAAGGTTAGGGTTAGGTTTTGATGGCAGAGGGAAAAGCTATCGTTGCAAGCTTGACGTTATACCTATTGCAGGGCCAAATATTTTTACAAGCAGCGGAGTGCGGTGGATATGTCAGTGTTTCGAAAGTGTTACGCCATCATCTGCAACAAACAGAATGGCCGCGAATGTCGTAGCAGAAATGGAGGCTGCAGATCGATGGCGTTACGCTTTTGAAACAGGACATATCCACGGCCCCACGCTGCTCCTATTCCTTCGTTGCCCTTTAATGAGAGCAATGCCTTCAACAAATGACCTTCACGCTCATGCGGTGGAATATGTCTCAATCTCAAATTGATGCGTCCAACACTTCAATCTTGTTAAATCAGGTTTTGTTTTGTCAGAAAATTTGCTTAAATTTCTATATTTCAAGACTAGCTGAAAATGTGGTCACTTGCACTAAATTTTCTGACCCTCCATGGAAGGTATGTTGGAGAGGTGGGTTCTTTGCCTTTTTTTCGTTTTTGTATATGCATCACACACCCACATTACAACAATGTTCCTATCTAGTATGTTTTACTGTGACTGAATCAGATTTTCAGTTGTTAATATTGATAGCCAACTTGGATGAACCTCTGGAGATCCCTGTGTTGTATGATTGGGTTATGTTGTTGGTCTCTATCACAGGTGATATTTGGATCATGAAAGGTGAAGGTATTCAATTTAGACTCCAATGCATGCAACATGTATTAACACAGTGCTTGTTTTGTATGTAGCCTAGGACTGCAGAAATTTTGGTGGACTTCTTAGAGCCATTTTCTGTATATGACAATGTCAGATGGGTGTTATTATCACCCACATTTTATAAATAGCCAATTACGTAATTGTAACTGTTAAAGTTTTAATCATCTAGCACATTCCTACAAAGGTTCAAATATTTATCCTGGCAAATATTGGTATCATATCAAACATTGTAGTTCTGTCTACTGTTTGCTTTGCAGCTGTGTTTGTGTTTTCTTTTGTTTGTTTTCTGAGACAATGGTTGACACAGTTAGTGGGTTTGTGTTTGAGCCCTAAGTTGGTTGGATCCCTTGCTGGAGAATTTAGCCCCAACCTTTGGACTTGGGTGTCATTATAAGCACGCGTTAGCATTTGAGCCCTAAGCCTACATATTAAAAATATTAAGTAGATGGCATACCACTCTACGTTCAATTCAGTTCATAAAGAATCTCAACCTACAACTTCAATATGGGTTCTGGCCACGGGAAAGTTTAGGGGCTCTTCATCCCTAAATAGGGATTGTTTTGGTAATCTTTGTCCCAAATCAATAGTCCAATCAGTAAACATTATGTATAAACTTCTTCTAGATTTAAAATTTTAGTAAAAGTTCTTAGCCAATTTGTTGCAAGTTTGCATGGATTCATTGGAATTTTTTAATCATTGTTATCTTATCTATGTAATATATGTTTTGATGATTTTCCAACTAATGAAAATTATGTCTAATATGGGATTTTATATAATCCTCTTTGGATTTAATCCAATTGTAAATTGTACTCAATATTTAGGAACCAGTTACCTTTACAATTGCTTACAATTGTTTCCTTTTGACATTGCTGGTGATTCATCTCACTTGAGTTGCCTTTGTTGACTAGCATAACATTTTTTTGTGTGTGTATTTTGATATAGAAATTTTTGTGGGTATGATAGGTTAGGTTGGAACAAAAGAATGTATGGTGCTAAGCATTTTATCTATTTGCAAGAACTAAAGTGTCTTATCTGAAAATATTCAACATTGTGGTTTGTGCATTTGGATGGATAATCTAGATACTATCTTAGACCTATGTAAATATAGGTCTAAAATGGTAGAAAGGAGAGAAAAAGTCTCCTCGTGAGATTTTGAAGCAATAAAATGTAAAAACTAAGTTCTATGACAACATCAAGACAATGGTTGCTTCATTTCACTTCACTTCACAGGCTCTTTCATTCCTCGTCTATCCAAATTGCCAAGGCTGACATATTTCTTTAGTTTTGGTGAAGTAAGATTTCTTTATGCTTTTGGATTGGATTTTGAAGAGTTAGTATCTATCACTACTTTATTAGATCAACTTGGTGACACGAGGTACACATGTTGACCTTTCGATCTTGTGCATGTTGTAGCATAGAAAATACCCTATAATTTACAAGTGTATCTTTTTATTGAACCTTTTCTTGTTTGTAATTTGTAAGATTTTCATTTGGTGAATAAAATGAAAGCCAATGATACCATTCATTATTTCTCATATTTTTAGACTTCAAATCATAAATTATTAGTAGAAACCCAAATTCATATCTCAGTCCATACTTGGAATATTGCTTCAATCACATCTTCACAAATTTCATAGCTCGCATCCATTTTTCCCCAAGTCTGTTCTTCTAGAAACTATGGTTTATGGTGCCAAAAGAAAAATGAAAACTTCCTGAGAGAGAGAGAGATCCCCAAAACATAAAACATATCCTCCATTTGAAATGCACACTCCTCCTCAAATTATGTCTTGAGATTTCAAAAATAAAGTTGAGCATGCATAACCACCCCCATAATTTCTTCTAGAAGATTCTCTTTTTTTTACTTTCTTACAATTTGCTATTTCTAACCAAACAATAATATTGTTGTTTGTTGTAATGGGACCTTATGTCATCTCCGTTCAACAGTTTCCATTGGGATTAAGGCACGCTCAGACCTGTCAATTCAACTGGAGTTCATGCCTCATACCTGCAACCTACAGCAACCAAAAAATGGTCGAACATATAGATGTATATATAATCATACAATCAAACACACCGTGAAAGGAAATCGCAGCATAGCAGGGTACTCACGCATGAGTAATGCGACACTGTTCCTCTCACAAACACACGTCAAACAAGTAACCACATCATGCATAATAATTAGTATCTGATTGACTAGATAAGAAACATCATTAGATAATCATGTGATGCACATAATAAGATTGATTAACATAATCAATTAAGTCCATAAAGTTGTCATACCATATTCATAACTTAAGTAAATATCAGTGTTGCAACAAAGATTATCAATAAAACATACTAACTGTCATATGAAACAACATGAGGATAATCAGGAATGTCACCAACATGAATGTAGTATCTACCAACATCATATAACATACAACATCAACTGTCTGACATACCCTAAATATTCCTATTATTTTACCTTCACTTTCATGTCCTTAGCCAGACCACCTGCACATCCAAGGTGAGAATGGAGGGGCACTACACCCACCTTAAAGTGATCGCTCCTGCTTTCCGGTAGTAATCACATTTAAGGTAAGGTTGAAAACACATGAGGGAACAAGAGCTTTCGCAAAGCCCATGCCCCAAAGTGAGACATGCTTACAATTGCCGAATTATTCCCAACAATCACAATAGAAACACATCAATATCATTTGTTAAGAACCATTAATCAACAATATGCATGTATACGAATGATCACGGAGATCAAAACAAACTTCGGTTAGAGAATCTAAGCTAAAATAACAACCAAATCAATATAGAAATAAGGCAACATGTCTTTCAAACAAACTAAGGCTATACTTACGAATTCGGAACCGAGTATAGCCGTGAGGTTATACTTCAGTTATCTCATAACCGAGTGTAACTACAAGGTGAGACAAAAGCATTCCAAAGTGCATAGCAACATATTTAGAGTATTGCAAAGGTTTGTTACAACAATTTCACAACACAATACATGATCACATCATGACACAAAGTGATTCTACTAGTCAAACGTCAATAAAAAATTATCCCTCTCTTCATATATGGACTAGGTCCATTTTCTTGTTTTCTTGTTTTAGGGATGCATGATCCTTATCAGAAGTGTATATTTGTTGTCATCATCCGTTGACTAATAGAGCCACAAATACAACAGAAGAATGAAATCATGAAAAATGAGAGAGGAGACAAAAGTGACATAGGACCACAACGTGGAAGGATGCCCCCAAATCACCCTCCACAACATTATGCCCCCAACGCACCACAAACAACAATTGTAACAAGAGAAGTGTACAAGAATAGAGAAACAAATAGAAGGAATGTCACAGCGTACGCGGTCCCCTTGTATCCTTCACCTTACAAGAGTATCAAGGGTCATCCAAGGAGACCTAAACAAACATTTAACACCACACATGAGAACACAACACAACAACATATATATACCTAAGAGGAGGCCAAACTTGCGAGCATCTTGGAGAGTTGCTCCATCAAATGTGGTGGAATGGGTGAGAAATTCATACCTGCAGTCAGTCGCGTGGTGCTTGATTCACAAGATTTTGTATGTTTGAAATCTTTTGATGCCTATGGGGAGGTGAATCATTACCTTTTTTGATAGACTTTGATGACTCGTGCATTGTTCTTTTTCTTTCTTTGTTTAAGCATTCTCCTACATGGATAACTTTTTCAGAGTTATCCTTCTCCATCAAGACATCAACAATCTTTTTATTAAGTAAAGTACTGCGGTCGAGGAGATTAGAGGAGGAGGATGATTTCCTGAGATCTTTGTTAGATGCCAAGGTATCATTTGATGAATAAGTGTTTCTCTCAAAATATGCTTCTACATTTAAACAATAGGAAAAACCACGATTGTAATGATAATGGGGCCAATTGTCATAAGCTCCCATGAATTTGGCTAATGTTTCATATGTTGAAAAAGTATCTAATGGGACATTTCCTAGTGGACAGTCTATGTCTATCATCTCAAGATATATTGAATTGATTGTTGGACTTGTTGATATTGTGTTAACATTAAGAGTAGGATGATGGTAAGCTTTGGTAGGCTTCAAAGGATAGTATCCAATACTAGCTGAAGAGCTATGTGTAACAACTTCTAAGGGTACTTTGAGTCTTTGTTGTTTTATGCCACAACCAATACCTACGTAGTTACAATTTTTGTAAAGGATTTGAAATCCATGACCATAGAGAGACACAATCTCTTTATAAGAAGGCGAGGCCTCACATGTCTCATATTTTGTAGTGTAAATAAGAGTATTGTCTTTATTTGTTACTAAAGAGAATTTAGGTTCCTTAGTATTTCCAAAGATTTTTTGGATGAGATCGAGGCAACTTTTGATGTTTCAGGGTTAGCAAGTTTATATTACCCCATAAAGCCATGAGTAAAATCTAATGAACCCCAATCGTCACCAAGAAGTGCATTCGATGGTGATTTAGAGTCTTGCACAACATTATCTGTGGCAAGATGTATTTATGAATCAACTTTTAAGTTATCGAGAGGTTTCTAAATGATAGCTTATTTTTGCACCTCAGCTTGTAAACAACTTTCCAGATTCGGGTCCACTTCAATGGTTTGAAGTTTATTTGCACAAATAAACTTTATTGATCAATGAAGGGTAGACGAAACTACCCCCATGGCATGAATCCATAGTCTACCAAGAATGATATTATATGAAAGCGCACTCGGCATGACATGGATAAGGGTAGATAATGTCATAGATCTAGCCTTTACGATTAAAGTTATGGTACCCAGTGATTGTCTACCAATGTTATCAAAGCCATGAATGTTAAGTTTATCTGATTTTATTAAAGATGTGTGAATCTTGATTTTATGTAGCAAATCAATGCCACAAACATTGAGACCCGATCCATTGTCAATCATAGTTCACTTTATCAACTTTTTATTTATTATGACAAGATTACAAGAGGGTCATATTGGTTTTGAACTTCAATTGATGGTAATTCGTGTTGTTGAAACAAAATATCTATTTTTGATGCATGCATATAGTCTAACAGAGTTGCTACATCATTTGGCTTAACAACAGGTGGTACAATCACCTTTTGTAAAGCTTCTTGGAGCATTATGTGGTATGAAAGAGATGTTTGTATGAGTTCCCATAGAGAGATCTTAGCGGGAGTAGCACAAAGCTGCTTAACAAGGTCATAATCTTGACCAACATTATGAGTAAGACAAGGTGGTTGAGGAAGCATAGGTTGAGAAGTTGGTAAAGTGATCGAAATGTTTGACTGTTGTTTACTTTGTTTATTATTTCATGTATTGTATGTGTGAGCAACCACATTGTAGTTGGGTTGTTGTGACACATTTTGATACACTTTGATTTTGACTTGTTATATGCTTAGCGTAGTTATAAATGTAACGAAGAGGTCGAGAAGAATTCAGAAGATCTCTTATAGTGAGCACCGGTTTCATTTTTTCTTGAGGCACATGCGAGAACGCAGGTGGACAACTATTTTCGGTTTCACAGGGTGTTCTTGAGATCTTGGAACATAAATTGTGTTTACTAATCTTTGAAGGAACGATGGTTTCATGATGCATCGTTAGAAAAACACATAAGATTATACAAGATCTATAGGAAAATTAGGGAAAGGTTTTCATGGAAGGGCCTAAAGAAGGATGTTCTCAATCACTTTATGGAGGGGCTAACTATGTATGCACAATTCTTTTTCATTCCTTCATATTTCAAAGCACATTGGGTGGTAGATTTCTTATTCAGAGATGTTTAGGCCAATGGATTACATAAAAATATCGTTAGTGATAAACATAGTAGATTTTTTAGATCCTTTTTGTAAGAATTATTTTATTTGGCTGGGATAAAACTCACTCTTTCCACAAGCTATCATCGACAAATAGATGGACAAGTAGAAATAGTGAATAATTAGGTTGAAGGCTACTTGAGAAACTATGATACAACACTACCCACCACATGTCCATCAGTATATCTCTATCCATTGTATTTTATGGTTATGATGCATTAACCTTCACTAATTCAATATTCATAGATATCCCGATGTCAATAGATAGTGACTTAGTGAAGTATAATTATGACATATTGAGATCACTCAAAGAACACCTCCAACAAGTTCAGAATCAACAAAAAAATATATGCAAATCAAAACTGCATAGATAGGTCATTTAAAGTGGGAGATATGACCTTCCTCTAAGATTGCAAACCTTATATGCAAACCCCCATCAAAATTAGTGGAATTGAAAATCTCAAACAACGCTTCGATTTCCCTTACAAGATCTTGAGAAGAGCTGGTGAAGTTGCATCTGAGTTGAATTACTAGAATATAGTAGGATTCATAATTTTGTCCATGTGTCTCACCTCACGAGATCCCTTGGACAACATATCACACTACTGGTGGATTTTCCACCATTGGATGATGACCCTACCATCATAGAAATCACAAGAGCATCATCCAATATTCAAAAAGAAAGTAAACAATAAGGTGGTAGGGAAAATCACACAGGCCCTATTGAATCCCCATGATCACATTTGCACTTATTACATTTATCGAACTTAGCAAGGGAGAGGGATTTCAACTAAATCTTCCACATCAAACATCCTCATAATAAATAGAATCATCAACCTTGGCATAAAGAGAAAGTTTGACCTTAAGTACCTTTGCTATAATTCAAGCCTCTATGCATGCAACTTGTTGTTCGTTCAGTATGTGAAAATACTCGAGGTAGCAATTGAAGAAAGACAAGTCATGCAAATTTTGGAATTAATGATAGAAATATGAAAAAATATTTCCCCACACATTTACTAATCTAGGATGATGAAAATTCAATTAAAAGAAGGTACAAAACCAAAGAGTAAAAGATCATATGTATTAAACCCTAACATGAAGACAAGAGTCAAAGCAAAGTTGGATGATATGTTGCAACTGATATAATCAAGTACATAGAAGATGCTAAATGGATTGGCCCTATGGTTGTGCAACATAAGAAAAAAGTGAGATGAGGATTTGCATTGACTTTAGGGAACTAAATAAGGCTTGTATCCGTGATTCCATAGATTTCTTAGTCTTATGGATGTCATTAAAAGCTTTCATTTTATTTCATTTCAATTGAAGGGCTCCTTCACCTTTCCATACACATGTCCCCATGTTCTCTCCATTAGTTTCTCTATAACCATTGCTTTATTTTCTCTTATATTGTCCTTAGTAATATTTGGGCATTATACTCATGGGATCAACCCTGCAATTATAGACTTGGCCCTTTCATATTCAAATTTTGGCCAACTTCTACCTATTCAATTACACAATATTCAATTTGCTAATGTATGAATCCCAACATTTAAAAAAAAAACAAAATATGAATCACCTAAGAAGGTTCGAAATTTAAAATACACATTGGGTTATGACTTCCACGTGTGACACCATTCAAAAATTGATTTATATTCACTCCTTTGAGCCACCAAGTCTAGGGCCTAAGTGTGAGAATATTCACTATTTTTGTATCCTCATGCTTGGAGACATGTCAATAAATAAACGTTGATTACATATAAATTCCCATTGTTTATAGCATAGACTGGAATTAGATTTCAATTTAAAATATCATTAACACTTGTAAGGAGTGGGTTCATGTGCAAGTTGAAACACACACTGTGTATTTCAACCTGCAATTTTCTTCATCAACATTCTACTATGTAAAGTATTTGTTCTTTTAATGTACAAATCCTAACATTTAAGAGAGAAAAATATGAATAACAACAATGATAAGGGTGAAAGCAAGAAGATGAGTATAGATTTCGTGGAAGTGTTCCGCATATGGAAAATTTCGGTTGGAACGAGAGCTCGAGCCTAAATGGGTGCCCATTTAGAAACGGGCACCCGTTATGAAATGGATGCTAGTAAATGGAATGGGTACGTACCCATTTGAAAACAGGTACTCATTTTTGAAAAGTATATATTATTTTTTAAAAATAGGCATGTGGCTTCATTTTAACAGCCATAGGCCGTGAAATAGTAGGAGAGGAGATACCAAGAATGGGTACCCACATCACCTGACCCCACCGCCTACCTCCAAAACCTCCTCACCTCCTCCAGATCGGCTATCAGCTGTCCCAAGTTGGTTGCCCATAATTTTCTATTGTTTTTCATTGTTTTTTGTTTTGTTTTTGTTGCTTTTTATTATTTTTCACAATCTTAAATTATAAATGTTAAACCCTAAACTAAAAACACTAAACCCTAATTCATAAACCGTAAACCCTAATTCATAAACACTAAACCCTATTTCATAAACTACCTAGGTCTTATAGAACTTCTAGGGTTTCTTTTATATAAGCTTAAAAATAAATCTTTAGCAATGATATTTCAAAATCATTTGAAATTTCTATATAGACCTCAAGAACTACTTATACACTATAGCCATGTTCTTAGTCTTCATGGATTTCAATGTTCATGATGAGTCACGTAGTCCTAAAACCATTTGTAAAACTCTTTTCATGAGGGCTTAGAACATACAAACACCTTCTATATATTAAATTTTATGGACACTTGTATAAGAATATAAAATTTAGACAATTGTCATAGGTTAGTCCTATGGGTTAAAGAGTCAGGGAGCTATGAGAATGCCCACATTCATATGACATAAGGTATAATAGAAACTTATCAAGTTTTAAGGATTGTCATACCTACCACTAAGAATGTCAAAGTTACCCTAGGAAAACAACTAACTCATATCACTTCATAACATTTTATCAAGTTTAAGGATTGTCATAACAACCACTAAGAATGTCAAATTTACCCTAGGAAAACAACTAACTCATGTCACTTGATAACCTAGAGGGTTGTTATCTAAGGTCAATTAGGATCACTTAACAAATGTCAAGACCCAAATCATCTAATAGGATTCTCATTCGGATGGGGAACAAAGAAGATAGTCATAACATGATAAGGTAGTTACCAAGGTCCTAACAAAGTTCATTGCACCATAATCTAAATCTTAACACTGCCTCAACATTTATATGACCTAGAAGGACTGTCACATCTAGCAAATCTAATCTCTTGTCCTTGCTATGGACTATTATGCATGATCATCCAAAGTGGTTGTCACTAGAAGAACAGGACCATAGGACTACCACAATAAGGATATAGTTGTGTTGCTCACAACAAGAGAGGACAATCATCCAAAACTAAGAAGAGAAGAAAATTAACAATTAAGAGACTATCATTAACGGTTGTCATGAGCATGTTAATGGACAATTAGTTTTCATATTAGTCATAACACTATCCTATTATTTACACAAAAGAAGATATAGCAATGAGAGGATAGTCATTGGAACACCTATCTCAGTCCTAGAGTCAAGCACAGTCCCATCACACCACTAGATCTACCCCTTCCAAGGGACAAGCATTTCAACCATACAATCGAAAGAAAATGATATGTATCCTACAAACACAATCATTTGGTCATGTTGTAATCCTCTCTCCAAACTATGCAGGATCAGAATGGTGTTTGGATGAGCTCCACTTGGTGTCTGGTAGGTGAAATCAGCAGGTGAGACTACTCCTTAGACAGTGCAAGACGACTGAACGGATCTCACCCATTCATTTTATTCCTTGTTTTTCTCACTCTTTCACCATTTCTTCACATGCGTTGTTCTCCTTCCAGCTATTTTTTTGGTGGGTACTCTCTTGAGGTGCCAAAATGGCTAGAAATGTTGTCTCGTGCCATAAAAAAATCACGCTAGAAAATTTTCTAAACTAGTCGGTTGTTCTCACGCCGGGGAAAATACCGTGTCAGAAAAATAAATATAGGGAATGTAATTTTTTGGTATGTGTTTTGGAACACAAAAGAGAGTGATATATTTTGCAAAGCCCCATTAAGAATGTTTTGGGAATTTTGTACTGCAGTATTGTATTGGTACATTCTCCTTATTAAAAACTCCCTTAATATTATCACCTAAAAATTTGAATTTGGATTAGTTACTTTCCACATATATTAAATGTTATCAATAACTATGTAATAGAACTAATAGCATTTAAAATCATTTTAGACGTGCAAATGATGATTAATTATCACCTTTGCAATTAGAAGTGTTTATGTTGACACTAGAGTTTGCAACACTCATAGCCTTATAGAAACTAAAAAGGTTTCACAAAACAAAGAGAACTAGAGACAACTAAAATCATTATCATAAATAAAACATAAATTAAAATAAAATAAAAACATTAATATATCATCACCATGAATGGTCATGTCCTTTGTGAGAACTCCAATTCCTTTTGAGAGATGAGTATCACAATTCATTGAAGTCTTGATTGTATTTCCATGAATTTGGGTTTCTACTAATAATTTATGATTCAAAGTCTAAAAATATGAGAAATAATGAATTGTATCATTGGCTTTCATTTTATTCACCAAATGAAAATCTTACAAATTACAAACAAGAAAAGGTTCAATAAAAGATACACTTGCAAATTATAGGGTATTTTCTATGCTACAGCACGCACAAAACCAAAAGGTCAACATGTATACCTCGTGTCACCAAGTTGATCTTTCATACCTTCATCTTTCATGATCCAAATATTACCTGTGATAGAGAGACCAACAACATAACCAAATCATACAACACAGGGACCTCCAGAGGTTCATCCAAGTTGGCTATCAATATTAACTACTGAAAATCTGATTCAGTCACAGTAAAATATACTTGATAGGAACATTGTTGTAATGTGGGTGTGCGATGCATATACAAAAACGAGGAAAGGCAAAGAACCCACGTCTCCAACCTCCCTTCCATGGAGGGTCAGAAAATTTAGTGCAAGTGACCACATTTTTAGCTAGTCTTAAAATATAGAAATTTAAGCAAATTTTCTGACAAAACAAAACCTGATTTAACAAGATTGAAATGTCGGACGCATGAGTTTGAGATTGAGACATATTCCACCGCATGAGCGTGAAGGTCATTTGTTGAAGGCATTGCTCTCATTAAAGGGCAACGAAGGAATAGGAGCAGCGTGGGGCCGTGGATATGTCGTGTTTCAAAACCGTAACGCCATCGATCTGCAGCCTCCATTTCTGCTACGACATTCGCGGCCATTCTGTTTGTTGCAGATGATGGCGAAACACTTTCAAAACACTGACATATCCACCGCACTCCGCTGCTTGTAAAAATGTTTGGCCCTGCAATATGTATAACATCAAGTTTGCAACGATAGCTTTTCCCTCTGCCATCAAAACCTAACCCTAATGCTACCGTCCCCTCCCTCTTCTCCACTCGCTCATCACGCACAAAACCTAACCCTAACCTCCACATATATATATATACACGTGGACACACTTAATACATTTGTATTTTTTTATTTGTTTTGGTTTTCTATGCGATATATGTATACATATAATATAATTAATATTGTATCATACATCTACATACATTTTTGTTGTGTATTTGTTTATTTTTCTGTTTGTTGTTTTCTTTTCTTTTTGTAGGGTGCACTTCTCTCACACAGATATGTATATCTATATATATTTATGTATTGGTTCTTTATAGACTTAATACTTATATTAATAAATACTAGTATAGGTGTGTATTTTTAGTTTCTGCCAAAGAAACTATAGGCGAGGCGAGGCCTGTTCCTAACTAGGTATTAATAATTCTTGAGAACTAAATATATTTTTCTATTTAAAAAATATTTACCTATTGCTATTGTATAGATGCAAATATTTTAACAAAACATATTTGAAAAATTATAATTATTCAATCTAATTGGCAGAAAACTTTCACCCGATAAGGGCAATTATTGCGGATCATCAACATTTAAATTATAAAGTTTTGTATGAATACTGGAAATAATTTCATGCATTGCTTTCATTTTCTCAAAAATTGTGCAAATATAACATATGCGTTAAACTCCTTAGGCAACCATTCTTCATATTTTTTATGTTTTTGATACCCAAACATTGCGGAATCTAAGGCCATGACTATTTTCAAATGAATTTGTTTTGTTTATAGGCCTCTATTCCACTCGAAGTTGTGCAAATATTGTTGGCAAAAAAGTCAGCGTCCCCCTTCGGGATTCGTGACATGGCTTAACCGCCTCCCATTGGTCTTTATCTGGGATGGTAGCGGTTTCCTAAGAGGTGCGCCTTTTGGGAGAAACGGCCAGCTCAACTCCCTACAAGTGGTCTCAGAGCCGGGTCACAGAGCCGGGTCACGGGTTTGAATCCCCTCGGGTAACGCTGAGGGGGGGATTGTTGGCAGAATAGTCAGCATCCCCCTTCGAGATTCGTGACATGGCTTAACCGCCTGGGATGGTAGCAGTTTCCTGAGAGGTGCGCTTTTTGGGAGAAACGGCCAGCTCAACTCGCTACAAGTCAGAAATGATGCAAGCTAGAAGGGGCTCTAACTTGTTTTTAATGCAATAAAGTTAGGGTCTTTATCTGGGATGGTAGCGGTTTCCTGAGAGGTGCGCCTTTTGGGAGAAACAGCCAGCTCAACTCCCTACAAACGTGAATATAACATTCTTCAGAAATGATGCAAGCTAGAAGGGGCTCTAACTTGTTTTTAATGCAATAAAGTTAGGTCTGAAACGAAAAAACCCATGGAGCTTGACCAAATAAGAGGAACAAGCTAGAAGGGGCTCTAACTTGTTTTTAATGCAATAAAGTTAGGGTCTATATCTGGGATGGTAGCGGTTTCCTGAGAGGTGCGCCTTTTGGGAGAAACGGCCAGCTCAACTCCCTACAAACGTGAATATAACATTCTTCAGAAATGATGCAAGCTAGAAGGGGCTCTAACTTGTTTTTAATGCAATAAAGTTAGGTCTGAAACGAAAAAACCCATGGAGCTTGACCAAATAAGAGGAAAAAAGTATGCTCATATCTGTCATTACGTTATCTGCCATCTTTTCAGATAATGCATTTAGGGCATATGTTTATCGGGCTTCATGCCTATAATACTTATTTTTTCTTCTATTTTACTTAATGGAATTCTAATTCTAGCTATTCTTCCATGCATAGAAGGATTTTCCTTTCATGTTTCCTTTAGATTCTAATGGGATGAGAATATTATTTTTTGGCCTCTGCCTATGTTTCTACAAAACTTTGTATGCATCATATTGTTTTCTGGAAACACATTTCTTATTGGTGTTTATTCCATTTCTAAAGTTTTTTCTGGATGTTTTCTCTAGCTCTGAGATGAGCTAAAAGGAACTATTACCATTAACAAAACTGATAATATACACATCATTTTGTTTTATGGATATCTTTATATTTTTGTAATTTTCTCCGACACTCAATAGTAATTCAAGTTGGCTTTTTGCTATTCTTGTTGAATGCAAAAATCTAGTAAGCCAAGATAGCAACTCTATTTGCAGAAATGGTCTATATTTTGAAGCTATTTTATCATTATACTATTTCTTTTAGAGGCATTTTTAAAAAGATCGTGAAATTTCTATTAGTTAAATCTAAGCCAACTATTTTTTGACGTTTATTTAAAAATTTACCCTAACGTAACTATTGTTAATATGTCCATAAAATGTACAACCTTTTAAAATTTATTTAAAATCAGGTTTTTCTTTTACCCTAACCTATAATGCACAATCTAAATAGCTAATATTTTCACATTTACTTTAAACTTAAGTTTTACCCTAACCTGTAATGCACAAATTGAATAGCTAATTTATTCAAATTTCTTTTCGAGTTACAGCTTTAAACCTAGTAACATAAATATGGTTGAATTATGAATAAAATGCAAAATCGAAACCACTATCTATTTCACATTTACTTTAAAATTTTACCCTAAGGCCCATATTTCTAAATTGCCAATAAAATGAACAAATTGTAGAGATGATATTTTAACATTTACCTTTAAATTTTTGTTCTAAATTTTTATCTTCCAAGTAAATATTATTAAATTATCCATAAAATGCAAAATCTAAACCACTATGTATTTCTCATTTACTTTAAAATTTTACCTTACTATAAATATTCCCAGATTTTCATCAATAAAATTTTACCCAAATATAAATATTTCAAAAATTTCAATAAAATACACAAATTAGATAGATAATCTTTTCACATTTACTTTTAATTATAATTTTAATCCCAAAAAATAAATTTAATTAAATTATTAACAAAATGCAAAACCTAAACCACTGTTTTTTTAATTATCTATAAAATGTACAACCTGAACATCTGATCTTTAAGCTTTACTTTAAAATTACAGTTTTAACCCTAACATAAAAACACGTTAAACTTTTTTCATATTTTCTTTTTCATCTTACCCTAACACAAATATTGTTAAATTAACCATGAAATGCACAATCTAAACATATTTATTTAAAAATTTCTAAAACTACAATTTGAGTCATTTTGTGAAAATTATGGTATTAAGGTGCAAAGAACAGTTCCTTATACTCTTCAACAAAATGGGGGGGATGAACAAATGAATAGAACTATTTTAGAAATGGGGTTTGGTTGTTTCTTGTGCTGCATATATTGTGAATAGAATTCCCACTAAAGCCCTCCCAAATATCACCCCCGAAGAAGCTTGGAGTGGTAGAAAGCCCCACATTAGGTATTTTAAAGTATTTGGATGCATTGCTTGGGCACACGTACCTGATGAAAAGAGGAAAAAGTTAGAACTAAAGAGTCATAAGTGTTTGTTTGTGGGTTATAGTGAAGAATCAAAGGCTTATAGGTTATATGATTTGACAACAAGAAATGTCTTTGTTCGTAGAGATGTAAAGTTTGATGAGCTTTCGCAACTTATTCCCACTTCCTCTCACTCTACAATAGCAAATGTTTCTAATTTTTCAGATATTTTAGAAAGAAATGAAGCCAATATTGATGAGGATGAAGTGAGCACTACTGATGATGATAATAGTATTGAAAATGAAACTACTAATGCTTGTAATCAGCCATTTTTTGCAGGTAGTGATGATGAAGAAGGTGACATTTCAGCTAGACAAAAGACAAGGAGTGTTGAAGAAATATATAGACAAGGCTCAAAGATCCAAGGAGGGAATGGTAGTGCTCTCATGGCCAAAGTATTACAAGTAAATGACCCAATCTCATATGAGCAAGCTAGATGAAAGAAAGAATGGGAGAAATCCATAAAAGAGGAATATGATGCATTGATAGAGAATAACACTTGGGAACTTGTACCCCGTCCCCAAGGTAAGAATGTTATTGGTTGCAAATGGGTTTACAAAACAAAATTTAAATCAGATGGTGCTATAGAAAAATTCAAGGCTAGATTGGTTGCTAAGGGGATCAATCAAAAAGAGGGTGTTGATTATGAAGAAACATTTTCTCCTGTCATTAAAGTGAATATAGTTAGAATTATTCTTTCTTTGGCTACAATTCTTGGGTGACATATTCATCAAATGGATGTCAAAAAAACTTTCTTAAATGGAGATTTATATGAAGAAATATATATGGATCAACCACCAGGTTTTGTAGATCAGCAACATCCTAATCTTGTTTACAGATTATAGAAGTCACTTAATAGTCTTAAACAAGCGCCACGAGCATGGAACGAGAAGATTGACAGGTATTTTCAGCTTCATGTATTTAAGAGATGTAAGTCAGATCCAAATCTTTATGTGAAAAAAGTTCAAGATGATATTCTTCTTGTTGCAATTTATGTAGATGATTTACTCATTGCTGGACCGAATATTGCATTAATCAATGATTTAAAAACAGATCTTAAGAGGACATTTCATATGAGTGATTTGGGTGAACTAAACTATTTTCTTGGATTACAAGTTTGTAGATTACATGATGGATTGTTCATCTCACAATCAAAATATGCTTTGGAACTTTAGGAAAAGTTTAACATGCTTGAATGCAAGCCAACATCTACCTCATTTCAATTCGGAGTCAAGCTTACTAAAGAATGTACTTCCAAGACTGTAGATGCCGCTTTATATAGACAGCTTGTTGGTAGCTTGGTTTATGTAACTCATACTAGACCAGATATTTATTTTGCAGTCAATCTAGTATCTAGATTTATGCAGGCACCTAAACAAAGTCATTGGTTGGCTGCTAAGAGAATTTTACGATACATCCATGGAACCATACACTTTGGAATCTACTATGGCTATAAGTTTTCAATTTCTTTGGTTGGATTTACCAACTCAGATTGGGGTGGTGATATAGATGATCAAAAATCTACTGGTGGTTATGTTTTCAATCTTGGATCAGGCCCTATTACATGGAGCAGCAAAAAAATAAACAACTACATCATTACCTTCATGTGTAGCAGAATATAAAGAAGCAAAAGAAGTAGGCAAGGAAGTAGTTTGGATTTAGAATCTTCTATTTGAGATTGGTTTTCTATAAAGTTCAGCCGGCACTGTGTATTGTGACAATCAAAGTACCATACAAGTTGCCAACAATCCAGTTTTTCATGCTAAAACAAAGCATATTGAGATTGATGTTCACTACATTCAGGATCTTGTTTAAGCATCTATTGTCAATCTTCAATTTTGTCCAAGTGAAGAACAAGTAGCTGATATATTCACTAAGAGTATGATTGAAGCCAAATTCTTAAAATTAAGAGGAATGTTTGGTATGTTAGAGGTGAACATTAAGGGGGGATAGTAGTATAATGTTCCCCTCCTTTGTATTTGCCCTCTCCTTTGTATTCTCTTTGTATTATTCTAGCCAATCTTAAGGGGGGATGTTAGGGATAGTTAAAATTGTCTAGAAAAGGACAAAATATTTCTAGAAGTCTTCCAAAAAATATTCCAGGTTATCTAGAAAGGAAGAAGCTTCCATCTTTTTTAGAAAAGAACTTTCCAAGGAGAAGCTTCCAACTGTTCTAGAAAGGAACATTGTAGGATTTTAGAGTTATCTAGAAAGCCAGAAGCTTCCAGGCTCCAAAGCTTCTGTAGCTATATATATGTGATTAGAGACAGTTGCTGGATATAGCATTTTAGATGTAATGCAAGCTAGATAAATATATTTCTAAGTTATCTAACTCTATTTTGCCCTGTTTTCTCTTAGTCTATTATTGTTGTTCTATTTTTTATTGTCTTGGGGCTGTTTTTTACATGGAAATCCAGAATTTATTTATTGCTAGAAGAGAATGGTATCAAGGAATATGTGACCACTATTGTACCTGTACCTACAGATGCAACACAGCGCTTAGCATATAAGAAGGAAGATGCCAAGGCGAGGAGGATGATTCTTAATGGTGTTAAGGATCATATTCTTTCACATATTGTAGAGTTATATACAGAGAAGACAATGTGGGATGCCATTCTAAATCTGTACCAGAATGCTACCATTAATCGGAAGCTGATTCTCAGAGAAAAGTTAAGGAATACCCCGATGAACAAGGGAGAAGATGTTACAAGTTACCTCGCCAGGCTTAGACTTGTTAAGGATGAGTTGACAGCTATTGGAGATAAACCAAATGATGACAAGCTAGTACGAATAGCCCTGAATGGGTTTACTAAGCAGTGGGATGTCTTTGTTCAAGTTATTAATGGATGAGACACCTTACCGAGTTGGGATCGACTATGGAGTGACTTCACTTAGGAGAAGCTTAGACTAAGTCTTGTCAGTGGAACTAGCAGCAATAGTTAGAAAAGTGATTTGGAATAGGAAAACGTTACCCTAGCAGGAAAAGCGAAAGCGAAGAAGGGGTCTGGCAAAGGATCAAATCCAAAAAGTGAGAAGAAGAAGGACTTATCTAAGATCAAATGCTATGGCTGTCACGAGTTTGGCCACTATGTTAGTGATTGCCCACAAAGGAAGAAAAATGAAAAGAAAGGGAAGAAGCAGACGGCAACTTCAGCAAATGTAGATGAGCTTTCTAGTAGAATGGAGGATGAGTTTGCGCTCATAGCTTGCCTAACTAGCTCAACCTCACAGGGTGTTTGGTATATAGACAGTGGGGCATCATTTCATATGACAGGAGTTAGGGAGTACTTCTCTAGCTACAAGGAGGAGAAAATCAAATTCCAAATTCAGATGGGGAACTAGTCCAAGTGCAATCCAGTTGGGAGAAGGACTGTTCTATTTCAGAGGGAGAATGGCAAGCCTATTTCCATTCATGATGTGTTAAATGTGCCAGGCTTAGGCATGAATCTAATTTCCATATCTATCCTTCAGGATAAAGGCTACAATGTACTCTTTAGAGGGGCGCATGTGTTAATAAAGCATAAGGATTGGAAATCACCCATAGCTATTGGAGTTAGGAGCGGCCGACTTTATAGCTTGCAATTTGATACTCCTAATGCACTAGTGAGTAGCAGTAATCCTAGAGATCAAGAAGAGCTATGGCATAGGAGTATGGGCCATATACATCATAGAGCATTTAAATTGCTTCATGAGATAGTGATAGGTGTTCCAGAGGTGAGCACAGAGCATGATGATGTATGTCAGGGATGTGTGTTGGGGAAGTTTGTGAAAGCAGCTTTTCCAAGGAGTGACACCAGATCCAAGGGGGTTCTTGATCTAGTAAATTCAGATATATGTGGACCAATGTCAATGAAGTCTCTTAGAGGATACAAGTACTCTGTTACTTTTAATGATGATTTCTCCAGGAAGACCTAAATATACTTCTTGAAGACCAAGGATGAGGTCTTCAGTCACTTCCAGGAGTTCAAAGCTCTTGTGGAAAATTTGATAGGTAGGAAGGCAAAGGTTCTTCGGTTAGACAATGGAGGTGAGTACAAAGGGAAAGAGTTCCAGGAGTTCTTTACTAGGGAAGGAATCAAGAGAGAGTGGATTGTTCCTTACAACCCACAGTAGAATGGGTTTGCTGAGAGGGAGAATTATTCTCTATCAGAGGTAGCAAGGGCTATGTTGTATGACCAAGATATGCCACGTTACTTATGGGCAGAGGCATGCAGTACAGCAGTATACATATAGAACAGGGTTCCACATAAGGTATTAGGCAAGATGACACCAGAGGAAGCATTCTCAAGGAAGAAGCCAGATGTCAGTCACTTCAGGATATTTGGGAGTTTGGCATTTTGTCACATTCTAGGGCCTACACATTCCAAGTTAGATCAGATTGCAGAGAGAGGGTACTTTGTGGGGTACAGTGAGACCTCAAATGCATATCAATTATTTATTCCAGGGACCAGGAGGATTATAGTTAGGCGTGATGTCAAATTCATGGAGGACAAGGCATATAGGAGGTCCAGAGATTTGCCAGCAGATGATCAGAATGAGCAGCCAAAAGAAGCTCAAAGGATTGTTCAACCAAAACAGGGGCAGCGAAGCATTAGTACATTTACTAGTACAAGCACAGGCTTAGGTGTTGAGAGTTCGCAGAGTATGGAGCAACATATACAACAAATCTAAGAGATGCATCAAGAAGATATGGAGTTTGATATTTCATCCTCTATAGTTGACGGGAGGAACCATGAGGTTTAATAGACACATAAGGATACTCAAGAGTTTGTGGGAGCTCCTAGGATGAGTAGTAGACAGCAGAAACAACCAGCCAGGTATAATGACTGTGGCATTGGTTATTAAGTTGGTAGATAACGAGCCTTCTAACTATCAGGAGACTATACAGTAACAGGTGTGGCAAGATGTGATGGTTGAGGAATATACCTCAATAGTGCAGAATGATGTGTTTGTGTTTTCTTTTGTTTGTTTTCTGAGACAATGGTTGACACAGTTAGTGGGTTTGTGTTTGAGCCCTAAGTTGGTTGGATCCCTTGCTGGAGAATTTAGCCCCAACCTTTGGACTTGGGTGTCATTATAAGCACGCGTTAGCATTTGAGCCCTAAGCCTACATATTCAAAATATTAAGTAGATGGCATACCACTCTACGTTCAATTCAGTTCATAAAGAATCTCAACCTACAACTTCAATATGGGTTCTGGCCTCGGGAAAGTTTAGGGGCTCTTCATCCCTAAATAGGGATTGTTTTGGTAATCTTTGTCCCAAATCAATAGTCCAATCAGTAAACATTATGTATAAACTTCCTCTAGATTTAAAATTTTAGTAAAAGTTCTTAGCCAATTTGTTGCAAGTTTGCATGGATTCATTGGAATTTTTTAATCATTGTTATCTTATCTATGTAATATATGTTTTGATGATTTTCCAACTAATGAAAATTATGTCTAATATGGGATTTTATATAATCCTCTTTGGATTTAATCCAATTGTAAATTGTACTCAATATTTAGGAACCAGTTACCTTTACAATTGCTTACAATTGTTTCTTTTTGACATTGCTGGTGATTCATCTCACTTGAGTTGCCTTTGTTGACTAGCATAACATTTTTTTGTGTGTGTATTTTGATATAGAAATTTTTGTGGGTATGATAGGTTAGGTTGGAACAAAAGAATGTATGGTGCTAAGCATTTTATCTATTTGCAAGAACTAAAGTGTCTTATCTGAAAATATTCAACATTGTGGTTTGTGCATTTGGATGGATAATCTAGATACTATCTTAGACCTATGTAAATATAGGTCTAAAATGGTAGAAAGGAGAGAAAAAGTCTCCTCGTGAGATTTTGAAGCAATAAAATGTAAAAACTAAGTTCTATGACAACATCAAGACAATGGTTGCTTCATTTCACTTCACTTCACAGGCTCTTTCATTCCTCGTCTATCCAAATTGCCAAGGCTGACATATTTCTTTAGTTTTCGTGAAGTAAGATTTCTTTATGCTTTTGGATTGGATTTTGAAGAGTTAGTATCTATCACTACTTTATTAGATCAACTTGGTGACACGAGGTACACATGTTGACCTTTTGATCTTGTGCATGTTGTAGCATAGAAAATACCCTATAATTTACAAGTGTATCTTTTTATTGAACCTTTTCTTGTTTGTAATTTGTAAGATTTTCATTTGGTGAATAAAATGAAAGCCAATGATACCATTCATTATTTCTCATATTTTTAGACTTCAAATCATAAATTATTAGTAGAAACCCAAATTCATGGAAATGCAATCAAGACTTCAATGAAACCATAGCCAACCCCCACTCAATCACACCCTCCCAGGCCTCTAGAAACCATTTCCCCAAATGAATCAAACACTTGACACCATTAAAACACAATGGTCACACATCACATTCACTTTCCAATGCACATCATAAACCAAGATCTCACAAATGCAACATATGGTCTGATGCACTAATAATGGGTCTTAAAGAATGCAACATTAATTCCAATCATGGTCAATCATCCAACAAACATAAAGTGAATCTATCTCAACAATGCAGAACAATATTATTCTAACTACTAGTAGCAATTACTAATATGATCAAATGATATAAGTGTCCATGAGTATCAATATTTTAACTAATAATTCTCAAGACTTATTTTAATTTCATTTAATTAAAATAATTGCGAACAACATGCAAATGAATACAAATTAAACACAACAATTATTTACACTATTTACACTTATGTAGATTTCATTTATAATCTAAACAATTTTATAAATACTATTAAATATAACTATATAAGCAAGGCTAAAAGCCTATAATATTAGAATGCTATAAATATCTTACACTAGTTAGAATCACAAGATACAAAACCCGAAGCTACAATGAAAGAACCTTGTTCTAAGTTTAGCTTGAGAGGAAAGAAATATAGAAAAACAAAACATTCCTATAGATCTAATATCTTCATCAAATCTACCACACTTTTAACCACATGAATATGATAGGATCAGCACAAAATGAATTTGTTGAGAAGGCTTTAGAAGCTACCAACAATGCAAAATGTGGAAGCATAGACAGGGCACATAGACTGATTGGTAGAATGCCTCAAAGACAGTCATGTGATGGAAAGCAATGATCATAGGATATGCACAAAATGAATTTGTTGAAAAATCTCAAAAGAACCTAGTTTGAAAATATAGAGTTATTGGTTGCGCAACTAATTGTTTTAACAGAGACGAAATGGGTGAGAGGTAGACAGTCACAAAATATTCATATCTCAAAAATGACAAACTGGGTATGACTAATTTTAGGATATGATTTAGATATTCAGGTCATGCACCATATATAAAACAATTAGAAAAACTCAGTTCTTAAAATAAAGTTATGGCTAACGCAACAGATTGCTAAAACAGAGACGAAATGGGTGAGAGGTAGACAGTCACAAAATATTCATATCTCAAAAATGAGAAACTGGGTATCACTAATTTTTTGATACAATTTAGGTATTCAAGTTGTACACCATATTTAAAACAATTAGAGAAACCCAGTTTGTAAAAATAAAGTCATGGCTAACACAGTAGACTACTAAAACAGAGACGAAATGGGTGAGAGGTAGACAGTCAAAAAATATTCATATCTCAAAAATGAAAAACTGGGTATGGCTGATCTTCGAATATGATTTAGATATCTAGGTCGTACACCATATATCAAAAAATTAAAGAAACCCAGTTTGCAAAAATAAGGTTAGCGCTAACGCAATAGACCGGGTTCAGAAAATGTAGAAGAAAATTCACAGAATATTTCACTAAATCTAATGCAACAATAAATCAGTTTCATATCTCAGTCCATACTTGGAATATTGCTTCAATCACATCTTCACAAATTTCCTAGCTCACATCCATTTTTCCCCAAGTCTGTTCTTCTGGAAACTATGGTTTATGGTTCCAAAAGAAAAATGAAAACTTCTTGAGAGAGAGAGAGAGAGAGAGAGATCCCCAAAACATAAAACATATCCTCCATTTGAAATGCACGCTCCTCCTCAAATTATGTCTTGATATTTCAAAAATAAAGTTGAGCATGCATAACCACCCCCATAATTTCTTCTAGAAGATTCTCTTTTTTTTACTTTCTTACAATTTGCTATTTTTAACCAAACAATAATATTATTGTTTGTTGTAATGGGACCTTATGTCATCTCCGTTCAACAGTTTCCATTGGGATTAAGGCACCCTCAGACCTATCAATTCAACTGGAGTTCATGCCTCATACCTGCAACCTACAGCAACCAAAAAATGGTCGAACATATAGATGTATATATACTCATACAATCAAACACACCGTGAAAGGAAATCGCAGCATAGCAGGGTACTCACGCATGAGTAATGCGACACTGTTCCTCTCACAAACACACGTCAAACAAGTAACCACATCATGCATAATAATTAGTATCTGATTGACTAGATAAGAAACATCATCAGATAATCATGTGATGCACATAATAAGATTGATCAACATAATCAATTAAGTCCATAAAGTTGTCATAACATATTCATAACTTAAGTAAATATCAGTGTTGCAACAAAGATTATCAATAAAACATACTAACTGTCATATGAAACAACATGAGGATAATCAGGAATGTCACCAACATGAATGTAGTATCTACCAACATCATATAACATACAACATCAACTGTCTGACATACCCTAAATATTCCTATTATTTTACCTTCACTTTCATGCTCCTTAGCCAGACCACCTGCACATCCAAGGTGAGAATGGAGGGGCACTACACCCACCTTAAAGTGATCGCTCCTGCTTTCCGGTAGTAATCACATTTAAGGTAAGGTTGAAAACACATGAGGGAACAAGAGCTTTCGCAAAGCCCATGCCCCAAAGTGAGACATGCTTACAATTGCCGAATTATTCCCAACAATCACAATAGAAACACATCAATATCATTTGTTAAGAACCATTAATCAACAATATGCATGTATACGAATGATCACGGAGATCAAAACAAACTTCGGTTAGAGAATCTAAGCTAAAATAACAACCAAATCAATATAGAAATAAGGCAACATGTCTTTCAAACAAACTAAGGCTATACTTACGAATTCGGAACCGAGTATAGCCGTGAGGTTATACTTCAGTTATCTCATAACCGAGTGTAACTACAAGGTGAGACAAAAGCATTCCAAAGTGCATAGCAACATATTTAGAGTATTCCAAAGGTTTGTTACAACAATTTCACAACACAATACATGATCACATCATGACACAAAGTGATTCTACTAGTCAAACGTCAATAAAAAATTATCCCTCTCTTCATATATGGACTAGGTCCATTTTCTTGTTTTCTTGTTTTAGGGATGCACGATCCTTATCAGAAGTGTATATTTGTTGTCATCATCCGTTGACTAATAGAGCCACAAATACAACAGAAGAATGAAATCATGAAAAATGAGAGAGGAGACAAAAGTGACATAGGACCACAACGTGGAAGGATGCCCCCAAATCACCCTCCACAACATTATGCCCCCAAGGCACCACAAACAACAATTGCAACAAGAGAAGTGTACAAGAATACAGAAACAAATAGAAGGAATGTCACAGCGTACGCGGTCCCCTTGTATCCTTCACCTTACAAGAGTATCAAGGGTCATCCAAGGAGACCTAAACAAACATTTAACACCACACATGAGAACACAACACAACAACATATATATACCTAAGAGGATGCCAAACTTGCGAGCATCTTGGAGAGTTGCTCCATCAAATGTGGTGGAATGGGTGAGAAATTCATACCTGCAGTCGCGTGGTGCTTGATTCACAAGATTTTGTATGTTTGAAATCTTTTGATGCCTATGGGGAGGTGAATCATTACCTTTTTCGATAGACTTTGATGACTCGTGCATTGTTCTTTTTCTTTCTTTGTTTAATCATTCTCCTACATGGATAACTTTTTCAGGGTTATCCTTCTCCATCAAGACGTCAACAATCTTTTTATTAAGTAAAGTACTGCGGTCGAGGAGATTAGAGGAGGATGATGATTTCGTGGGATCTTTGTTAGATGCCAAGGTATCATTTGATGAATAAGTGTTTCTCTCAAAATATGCTTCTACATTTAAACAATAGGAAAAACCATGATTGTAATGATAACGGGGCCAATTGTCATAAGCTCCCATGAATTCGGCTAATGTTTCATATGTTGAAAAAGTATCTAATGGGACATTTCCTAGTGGACAGTCTATGTCTATCATCTCAGGATATATTGAATTGATTGTTGGACTTGTTGATATTGTGTTAACATTAAGAGTAGGATGATGGTAAGCTTTGGTAGGCTTCAAAGGATAGTATCCAATACTAGTTGAAGAGCTATGTGTAACAACTTCTAAGGGTGCTTTGATTCCTTGTTGTTTTATGCCACAACCATTACCTACGTAGTTATAATTTTTGTAAAGGATTTGAAATCCATGACCATAGAGAGACACCATCTCTTTATAAGAAGGCGAGGCCTCATATGTCTCATATTTTGTAGTGTAAATAAGAGTATTGTCTTTATTTGTTACTAAAGAGACTTTAGGTTCCTTAGTATTTCCAAAGATATTTTGGATGAGATCGAGGCAACTTTTGATGTTTCAGGGTTAGCAAGTTTATATTACCCCATAAAGCCATGAGTAAAATCTAATGAACCCCAATCGTCACCAAGAAGTGCATTCGATGGTGATTTAGAATCTTGCACAACATTATCTGTGGCAAGATGTATTTATGAATCAACTTTTAAGTTATCGAGAGGTTTCTAAATGATAGCTTATTTTTGCACCTCAGCTTGTAAAAAACTTTCCAGATTTGGGTCCACTTCAATGGTTTGAAGTTTATTTGCACAAATAAACTTTATTAATCAATGAAGGGTAGACGAAACTACCCCCATGGCATGAATCCATAGTCTACCAAGAATGATATTATATCAAAGCGCACTCGGCATGACATGGATAAGGGTAGATAATGTCATAGATCTAGCCTTTACGATTAAAGTTATGGTACCCAGTGATTGTCTACCAATGTTATCAAAGCCACGAATGTTAAGTTTATCCGATTTTATTAAAGATGTGTGAATCTTGATTTTATGTAGCAAATCAATGCCACAAACATTGAGACCCGATCCATTGTCAATCATAGTTCACTTTATCAACTTTTTATTTATTATGACATGATTACAAGAGGGTCATATTGGTTTTGAACTTCAATTGATGGTAATTCGTGTTGTTGAAACAAAATATCTATTTTTGTTGCATGCATATAGTCTAACAGAGTTGCTACATCATTTGGCTTAACAATAGGTGGTACAATCACCTTTTGTAAAGCTTCTTGGAGCATTATGTTGTATGAAAGAGATGTTTGTATGAGTTCCCATAGAGAGATCTTAGCGGGAGTAGCACAAAGCTGCTTAACAAGGTCATAATCTCGACCAACATTATGAGTAAGACAAGGTGGTTGAGGAAGCATAGGTTGAGAAGTTGGTAAAGTGATCGAAATGTTTGACTGTTGTTTACTTTGTTTATTATTTCATGTATTGTATGTGTGAGCAACCACATTGTAGTTGGGTTGTTGTGACACATTTTGATACACTTTGATTTTGACTTGTTATATGCTTAGTGTAGTTATAAATGTAACGAAGAGGTCGAGAAGAATTCAGAAGATCTCTTATAGTGAGCACCGGTTTCATTTTTTCTTGAGGCACATGCGAGAACACAGGTGGACAACTATTTTCGGTTTCATAGGGTGTTCTTGAGATCTTAGAACATAAATTGTGTTTACTAATCTTTGAAGGAACGATGGTTTTGGAGTCGCAGTGGAATGTTCCATAGAGATAAATTCATAAAGGGCTTCATCTAGCATATCAGAATCATCACTACTAAATGACTCATCATATGCATGAAAGTTTTGTAAAAAGAGATCAAACATTGTGACATATTCTACTTTATCCAAGGCTTGAAATTCACAATATCCAATTGTAAAAAGTATGAATTTTGGAATCAAGGATGTGAAATGATGCAAGATTACTATGAAAAATCAAATTTCATGAATGTTTGATGCAACTAATGCATGAGAATTTTTAAAACCCTAATGCAAAATTTTACCAAAATGCAAGCTTTTTGAAGGCCTAAATATGCACCTTTTTCAAAATTATGCAAGATTTTCAAATGAATATTGATAAATATGTAATAAATCAATGCAAGATCTTATTTGAATAGTCAATAAGATGTAAATGCTTGAAGCTACTTGTTCACAAAAATGTTTAGTATGAAAAAGGATAATGACAATAACCAAAATATGAACTAGATCAAACTCTTTTCAATATAACATTCAAGGAAAAGGTTGAGCCAAATCACTACCAAATGAAGGAGAACTTAGCTACTGACCTTGAACTCCTATATATTATGGATAAGATTTAACTTAGTCTTTTTCTCAAAACCCTAGGATAACAATGCATTAAAACCCTATTTTTACAAAGATTTGCTTATAATGGAGAATATACCACAGAAACCCAGAAACTCATTGCACGGGGATAATCAGGGGAATGATAAAATCTATTTCCAAAAAGAAGAGGTATCAGAGGACCTCGGTGATACCACCCATGTCTTGACTGAAGGAATTAGCCGAAGGTGCAAATTGGAAAGTTGCTTTGAATGTTGTCTTGATGCCAGATCCAAACCCAGAAAAGGTAGAAGGACAAAGGTGGTTCCAACCACTTCCTTGATGAGGGAATATCCTGAAACTGTCTTCAAATCCTGAAACCTTGATCTATATTTAGTCTTCCTATAGCTCTGTATTTTCTAAATCTCACTCCTGTAACCTACACATAAGAAGATAAAAGAGGGTTTGGGGGTTATGGTGTTTAGGGGCTTGCCTCGGTCAAATCCCAGAATAGCATTCAAGCTTCCCAACACCATTTGATTAATAGAGAGTGCTTACCCTCATGGGGCATAGGATGAAAACAATAATAATGTGATGATTGAAATGATGAGAAACAAACAATGATATCACCTATGTGATGCGCCCTTAGAATGATGAAGATCCTTCAACTCCTAAGGAAGGATAGATGATAGCTACATATCTACAACAACACACAAATATGCTCTATAATCACAATGACTGCTCTTGATGCTCTTTACTTCAAATTTTCAAGTTAGCTATCTCCATCTAGGTTAATAATGAACTCAAAAACACACTTATATATGCTTTCCCCCTTACAATTGATAATTCAAACCAAAAGAGGCAACAAGGAGAAACCTCTAGAGAGGTGTAAGGCCGACATACATTTGAATTTGATCCAACCTAAAGGGAGGGACCTGGGCAGTACCACCTTGGTCCTTCAGCCCTGTTTATGTCTAGGATAAGCAAAATCAAGTGGTCCACATTCAAATTCCATCTTGATGTCGGGCAATTCTACATCGGGAGAAACGTTTTGAATATATAATGCAATTAAGGGACCTAGGAGCCAAACAAGGAGGTAAAAAGACATGTGGGCACTTTTTACTCCCTAACAAGTCCAAGGGTCTTATTTGGAAACTTTTCATTCTAGGTCTTATGGGTCTTACCATGGGTTATCCTCTAATCTACTCCTTGATTAGCTACCAAATCTACTAATAAGTTCCCCTTTCTTTTCTTCTAATATGATCAAAAGAGATATCTTAAAAAAATTTCACTAGTTCCTTAGCCTCTAAAAGAAGAGTATCCAACATACATGAGATGTAACTTTGCTTCTTCATATAATTAATAATGATCTCATTCCTTCATATTTCAAAGCACATTGGGTGGTAGATTTCTTATTCAGAGATGTTTAGGCCAATGGATTACATAAAAATATCGTTAGTGATAAACATAGTAGATTTTTTAGATCCTTTTTGTAAGAATTATTTTATTTGGCTGGGATAAAACTCACTCTTTCCACAAGCTATCATCGACAAATAGATGGACAAGTAGAAATAGTGAATAATTAGGTTGAAGTCTACTTGAGAAACTATGATACAACACTACCCACCACATGTCCATCAGTATATCTCCATCCATTGTATTTTATGGTTATGATGCATTAACCTTCACTAATTCAATATTCATAGATATCCCGGTGTCAATAGATAGTGACTTAGTGAAGTATAATTATGACATATTGAGATCACTCAAAGAACACCTCCAACAAGTTCAGAATCAACAAAAATATATATGCAAATCAAAACTGCATAGATAGGTCATTTAAAGTGGGAGATATGACCTTCCTCTAAGATTGCAAACCTTATATGCAAACCCCCATCAAAATTAGTGGAATTGAAAATCTCAAACAACGCTTCGATTTCCCTTACAAGATCTTGAGAAGAGCTGGTGAAGTTGCATCTGAGTTGAATTACTAGAATATAGTAGGATTCATAATTTTGTCCATGTGTCTCACCTCACGAGATCCCTTGGACAACATATCACACTACTGGTGGATTTTTCACCATTGGATGATGACCCTACCGTCATAGAAATCACAGGAGCATCATCCAATATTGAAAAGAGAATAAACAATAAGGTGGTAGGGAAAATCACACAGGCCCTATTGAATCCCCATGATCACATTTGCACTTATTACATTTATCGAACTTAGCAAGGGAGAGGGATTTCAACTAAATCTTCCACATCAAACATCTTCATAATAAATAGAATCATCAACCTTGGCATAAAGAGAAAGTTTGACCTTAAGTACCTTTGCTATCATTCAAGCCTCTGTGCATGCAACTTGTTGTTCGTTCAGTATGTGAAAATACTCGAGGTAGCAATTGAAGAAAGACAAGTCATGCAAATTTTGGAAATATTGATAGAAATATGAAGAAATATTTCCCCACACATTTACTAATCTAGGATGATGAAAATTCAATTAAAAGAAGGTACAAAACCAAAGAGTAAAAGATCATATGTGTTAAACCCTAACATGAAGACAAGAGTCAAAGCAAAGTTGGATGATATGTTGCAACTGATATAATCAAGTACATAGAAGATGCTAAATGGATTGGCCCTATGGTTGTGCAACATAAGAAAAAAGTGAGATGAGGATTTGCATTGACTTTAGGGAACTAAATAAGGCTTGTATCCGTGATTCCATAGATTTCTTAGTCTTATGGATGTCATTAAAAGCTTTCATTTTATTTCATTTCAATTGAAGGGCTCCTTCACCTTTCCATACACATGTCCCCATGTTCTCTCCATTAGTTTCTCTATAACCATTGCTTTATTTTCTCTTATATTGTCCTTAGTAATATTTGGGCATTATACTCATGGGATCAACCCTGCAATTATAGACTTGGCCCTTTCATATTCAAATTTTGGCCAACTTCTACCTATTCAATTACACAATATTCAATTTGCTAATGTATGAATCCCAACATTTCAAAAAAAACCAAAATATGAATCACCTAAGAAGGCTCAAAATTTAAAATACACATTGGGTTATGACTTGCACGTGTGACACCATTCAAAAATTGATTTATATTCACTCCTTTGAGCCACCAAGTCTAGGGCCTAAGTGTGAGAATATTCACTATTTTTGTATCCTCATGCCTGGAGACATGTCAATAAATAAAAGTTGATTACATATAAATTCCCATTGTTTATAGCATAGACTGGAATTAGTTTTCAATTTAAAATATCATTAACACTTGTAAGGAGTGGGTTCATGTGCAAGTTGAAACACACACTCCTGCAATTTTCTTCATCAACATTCTACTATGTAAAGTATTTGTTCTTTTAATGTACAAATCCTAACATTTAAGAGAGAAAAATATGAACAACAATGATAAGGGTGAAAGCAAGAAGATGAGTATAGATTTCGTGGAAGTGTTCTGCATATGGAAAATTTTGGTTGGAACGAGAGCTCGAGCCTAAACAGGTGCCCATTTAGAAATAGGCACCCGTTATGAAATGGATGCTAGTAAATGGAATGGGTACGTACCCATTTGAAAACAGGTACTCATTTTTGAAAAGTATATATATTTTTTTAAAAATAGGCATGTGGCTTCATTTTAACAGCCATAGGTCGTGAAACAGTAGGAGAGAAGATACCAAGAATGGGTACCTACATCACCTGACCCCACCGCCTACCTCCAAAACCTCCTCACCTCCTCTAGATCGGCTATCAGCTGTCCCAAGTTGGTTGCCCATAATTTTCTATTGTTTTTCATTGTTTTTTGTTTTGTTTTTGTTGCTTTTTATTATTTTTCACAATCTTAAATTATAAATGTTAAACACTAAACCCTAATTCATAAACCGTAAACCCTAATTCATAAACACTAAACCCTATTTCATAAACTACCTAGGTCTTATAGAACTTCTAGGGTTTCTTTTATATAAGCTTAACAATAAATCTTTAGCAATGATATTTCAAAATCATTTGAAATTTCTATATAGACCTCAAGAACTACTTATACACTATAGCCATGTTCTTAGTCTTCATGGATTTCAATGTTCATGATGAGTCACATAGTCCTAAAACCATTTGTAAAACTCTTTTCATGAGGGCTTAGAACATACAAACACCTTCTATATATTAAATTTGATGGACACTTGTATAAGAATATAAAATTTAGACAATTGTCATAGGTTAGTCCTATGGGTTAAAGAGTCAGGGAGCTATGAGAATGCCCACATTCATATGACATAAGGTATAATAGAAACTTATCAAGTTTTAAGGATTGTCATACCTACCACTAAGAATGTCAAAGTTACCCTAGGAAAACAACTAACTCATATCACTTCATAACATTTTATCAAGTTTAAGGATTGTCATAACAACCACTAAGAATGTCAAATTTACCCTAGGAAAACAACTAACTCATGTCACTTGATAACCTAGAGGGTTGTTATCTAAGGTCAATTAGGATCACTTAACAAATGTCAAGACCCAAATCATCTAATAGGATTGTCATTAGGATGGGGAACAAAAAAGATAGTCATAACATGATAAGGTAGTTACCAAGGTCCTAACAAAGTTCATTGCACCATAATCTAAATCTTAACACTGCCTCAACATTTATATGACCTAGAAGGACTGTCACATCTAGCAAATCTAATCTCTTGTCCTTGCTATGGACTATTATGCATGATCATCCAAAGTGGTTGTCACTAGAAGAACAGGACCATAGGACTACCACAATAAGGATATAGTTGTGTTGCTCACAACAAGAGAGGACAATCATCCAAAACTAAGAAGAGAAGAAAATTAACAATTAAGAGACTATCATTAACGGTTGTCATGAGCATGTTAATGGACAATTAGTTTTCATATTAATCATAACACTATCCTATTATTTACACAAAAGAAGATATAGCAATGAGAGGATAGTCATTGGAAAACCTATCTCAGTCCTAGAGTCAAGCACAGTCCCATCACACCACTAGATCTACCCCTTCCAAGGGACAAGCATTTCAACCATACAATCGAAAGAAAATGATATGTATCCTACAAACACAATCATTTGGTCATGTTGTAATCCTCTCTCCAAACTATGCAGGATCAGAATGGTGTTTGGATGACCTCCACTTGGTGTCTGGTAGGTGAAATCAGCAGGTGAGACTACTCCTTAGACAATGCAAGACGACTGAACGGATCTCACCCATTCATTTTATTCCTTGTTTTTCTCACTCTTTCACCATTTCTTCACATGCGTTGTTCTCCTTCCAGCTATTTTTTTGGTGGGTACTCTCCTGAGGTGCCAAAATGGCTAGAAATGTTGTCTCGTGCCATAAAAAAATCACGCTAGAAAATTTTCTAAACTCGTCGGTTGTTCTCACGCTGGGGAAAATACCGTGTCAGAAAAATAAATATAGGGAATGTAATTTTTTGGTATGTGTTTTGGAACACAAAAGAGAGTGATATATTTTGCAAAGCCCCATTAAGAATGTTTTGGGAATTTTGTACTGCAGTATTGTATTGGTACATTCTCCTTATTAAAAACTCCCTTAATATTATCACCTAAAAGTTTGAATTTGGATTAGTTACTTTCCACCTACATTAAATGTTATCAATAACTATGTAATAGAACTAATAGCATTTAAAATCATTTTAGACGTGCAAATGATGATTAATTATCACCTTTGCAATTAGAAGTGTTTATGTTGACACTAGAGTTTGCAACACTCATAGCCTTATAGCAACTAAAAAGGTTTCACAAAACAAAGAGAGCTAGAGACAACTAAAATCATTATCATAAATAAAACATAAATTAAAATAAAATAAAAACATTAATATATCATCAACATGAATGGTCATGTCCTTTGTGAGAACTCCAATTCCTTTTGAGAGATGAGTATCACAATTCATTGAAGTCTTGATAGTATTTCCATGAATTTGGGTTTCTACTAATAATTTATGATTCGAAGTCTAAAAATATGAGAAATAATGAATTGTATCATTGGCTTTCATTTTATTCACCAAATGAAAATCTTACAAATTACAAACAAGAAAAGGTTCAATAAAAGATACACTTGCAAATTATAGGGTATTTTCTATGCTACAGCACGCACAAAACCAAAAGGTCAACATGTATACCTCGTGTCACCAAGTTGATCTAATAAAGTAGTGATAGATACTAACTCTTCAAAATCCAATCCAAAAGCATAAAGAAATCTTGCTTCACCAAAACTAAAGAAATACGTCAGCCTTGGCAATTCAGATAAAGACAAGACGAATGAAAGGGCCTCTAAAGTGAAGTGAAATGAAGCAACCATTGCCTTGAAGTTGTCATAGAACTTAGTTTTTACATTTTATTGCTTCACAATTTCCCGAAGAGACTTTTTCTCTCCTTTCTATCATTTTAGACCTATATTTACATGGGTCTAAGATAGTGTCTAGATTATCAATCCAAATGCACAAACCACAATGTTGAATATTTTCAGATAAGACACTCTAGTTCTTGCAAATAGATAAAATGCTTATCACCATACATTCTTGTGTTCCAACCTAACCTATTATACCTACAAAAATCTCTATATCAAAAAACACACCAAAAAAAAATGTTATGCTAGTCAACAAAGGCAATTCAAGTGAGATGAATCACGAGCAATATCAAAGGGAAACAATTGTAAGCAATTGTAAAGGTGACTGGTTCCTAAATATTGATACAATTTACACTTGGATTGAATCCAAAGGGGATTATATAAAATCAAATATTAGACATAATTTTCATTAGTTGGAAAATCATCAAAACATGTATTACATAGATAATGTAACAATGATTAAAAAAAATCCAATCAATCCATGCTAGCTTCAACAAATTGGCTCAAAACTTTTACTGAAATTTTAAATTTAAAGGAAGTTTATACATAATGTTTACTGATTGGGCTATTGATTTGGGACAAAGATTACCAAAACAATCCCTATTTAGGGATGAAGAGACCCTAAACTTTCCCGTGGCCAGAACCCATATTGAAGTTGTAGGTTAAGATTCTTTAAGAACTGAATTGAGCATAGAGTGGTATGCCATCTACTTAATATTTTGAAAATGTAGGCTTAGGGCTCAAATGCTAACCCGTGCTTATAATGACACCCAAATCCAAAGGTTGGGGTTAAATTCTCCAGCAAGGGATCCAACCAACTTAGGGCTCAAACACAAACCCACTAACTGTGTCAACCATCGTCTCGGAAAACAAACAAAAGAAAACACAAACACAGCTGCAAAGCAAACAGTAGACAGAACTACAATGTTCTATATGATATCAATATTTGCCAGGATAAATTTTTGAACCTTGGTAGGAATGTGCTAGATGATTAAAACTTTAACAGTCACAATTACGTAATTGGCTATTTATAAAATATTGGTGATAATAACACCCATCTGACATTGTCATATACAGAAGATGGCTCTAAGAAGTCCACCAAAATTCCTGCAGTCCTAGACTACATACAAAACAAGCACCGTGTTAATACATGTTGCATGCATTGCAGTCAAAATTGAATACCTTCATCTTTCATGATCCAAATATTACCTGTGATAGAGAGACCAACAACATAACCAAATCATACAACACAGGGACCTCCAGAGGTTCATCCAAGTTGGCTATCAATATTAACTACTGAAAATCTGATTCAGTCACAGTAAAATATACTTGATAGGAACATTGTTGTAATGTGGGTGTGCGATGCATATACAAAAACGAGGAAAGGCAAAGAACCCACGTCTCCAACCTCCCTTCCATGGAGGGTCAGAAAATTTAGTGCAAGTGACCACATTTTTAGCTAGTCTTAAAATATAGAAATTTAAGCAAATTTTCTGACAAAACAAAACCTGATTTAACAAGATTGAAATGTCGGACGCATAAGTTTGAGATTGAGACATATTCCACCGCATGAGCGTGAAGGTCATTTGTTGAAGGCATTGCTCTCATTAAAGGGCAACGAAGGAATAGGAGCAGCGTGGGGCCGTGGATATGTCGTGTTTCAAAACCGTAACGCCATCGATCTGCAGCCTCCATTTCTGCTACGACATTCGCGATAAACCAAATGATGACAAGCTAGTACAAATAGCCCTGAATGGGTTTGCTAAGCAGTGGGATGTCTTTGTTCAAGTTATTAATGGATGAGACACCTTACCGAGTTGGGATCGACTATGGAGTGACTTCACTTAGGAGAAGCTTAGACTAAGTCTTGTCAGTGGAACTAGCAGCAATAGTTAGAAAAGTGATTTGGAATAGGAAAACGTTACCCTAGCAGGAAAAGCGAAAGCGAAGAAGGGGTCTGGCAAAGGATCAAATCCAAAAAGTGAGAAGAAGAAGGACTTATCTAAGATCAAATGCTATGGCTGTCACGAGTTTGGCCACTATGTTAGTGATTGCCCACAAAGGAAGAAAAATGAAAAGAAAGGGAAGAAGCAGACGGCAACTTCAGCAAATGTAGATGAGCTTTCTAGTAGAATGGAGGATGAGTTTGCGCTCATAGCTTGCCTAACTAGCTCAACCTCACAGGGTGTTTGGTATATAGACAGTGGGGCATCATTTCATATGACAGGAGTTAGGGAGTACTTCTCTAGCTACAAGGAGGAGAAAACCAAATTCCAGATTCAGATGGGGAACTAGTCCAAGTGCAATCCAGTTGGGAGAAGGACTATTCTATTTCAGAGGGAGAATGGCAAGCCTATTTCCATTCATGATGTGTTAAATGTGCCAGGCTTGGGCATGAATCTAATTTCCATATCTATCCTTCAGGATAAAGGCTACAATGTACTCTTTAGAGGGGCGCATGTGTTAATCAAGCATAAGGATTGGAAATCACCCATAGCTATTGGAGTTAGGAGAGGCCGACTTTATAGGTTGCAATTTGATACTCCTAATGCACTAGTGAGTAGCAGTAATCCTAGAGATCAAGAAGAGCTATGGCATAGGAGGATGGGCCATATACATCATAGAGCATTTAAATTGCTTCATGAGATAGTGATAGGTGTTCCAGAGGTGAACACAGAGCATGATGATGTATGTCAGGGATGTGTGTTGGGGAAGTTTGCGAAAGCAGCTTTTCCAAGGAGTGACACTAGATCCAAGGGGGTTCTTGATCTAGTAAATTCAGATATATGTGGACCAATGTCAATGAAGTCTCTCAGAGGATACGAGTACTCTGTTACTTTTAATGATAATTTCTCCAGGAAGACCTAAATATACTTCTTGAAGACCAAGGATGAGGTCTTCAGTCACTTCCAGGAGTTCAAAGCTCTTGTGGAGAATTCGACAGGTAGGAAGGCAAAGGTTCTTCGGTCAGACAATGGAGGTGAGTACAAAGGGAAAGAGTTCCAGGAGTTCTGTACCAGGGAAGGAATCAAGAGAGAGTGGATTGTTCCTTACAACCCACAGTAGAATGGGGTTGCTGAGAGGGAGAATTATTCTCTATCGGAGGTAGCAAGGGCTATGTTGTATGACCAAGATATGCCACGTTACTTATGGGCAGAGGCATGCAGTACAGCAGTATACATATAGAACAGGGTTCCACATAAGGTATTAGGCAAGATGACACCAGAGGAGGCATTCTCAAGGAAGAAGCCAGATGTCAGTCACTTCAGGATATTTGGGAGTTTGGCATTTTGTCACATTCCAAGGCCTACACATTCCAAGTTAGATCAGATTGCAGAGAGAGGGTACTTTGTGGGGTACAGTTAGACCTCAAAGGCATATCAATTATTTATTCTAGGGACCAGGAGGATTATAGTTAGGCGTGATGTCAAATTCATGGAGGACAAGGCATATAGGAGGTCCAGAGATTTGCCAGCAGATGATCAGAATGAGCATCCAAAAGAAGCTCAAAGGATTGTTCAACCAAAACAGGGGCAGCGAAGCACCAGTACATTTACTAGTACAAGCACAGGCTTAGGTGTTGAGAGTTCGCAGAGTATGGAGTAACAGATACAACAAATCTAAGAGATGCATCAAGAAGATATGGAGTTTGATATTTCATCCTCTACAGTTGACAGGAGGAACCATGAGGTTTAATAGACACATAAGGATACTCAAGAGTTTGTGGGAGCTCCTAGGATGAGTAGTAGACAGCAGAAACAACCAGCCAGGTATAATGACTGTGGCATTGGTTATTAAGTTGGTAGATAACGAGCCTTCTAACTATCAGGAGACTATACAGTAACAGGTGTGGCAAGATGTGATGGTTGAGGAATATACCTCAATAGTGCAGAACGATGTGTGGGAGGTTGTACCTAGACCGACAGATAGGGCAGTGGTTGGATCACATTGAATCTATAAGATTAAGCACGGTGCAGATGGTAGCATCAAGAAATACAAGACAAGGTTTGTGGCCAAGGGGTTCTCTCAGAAGGAGGGAATAGACTATGAGAAGACATTCACTCCAGTGGCCAGGTATACTTCTATACGAGCCGTAATCTCACTTGCAGCACATATGGGATGGCAGATCCATCAAATGGATGTCAAGACGGTATTTCTTAATAGTGAATTGGTAGAGGAGGTATACATAGAACAACCAGAGGGCTTTGTAACACACAGCAGTGAAACCCACGTGTGCAAATTGAAGAGAGCTTTGTATGGACTAAAGTAGGCTCCCAGGGCATGGTATGAGTGCATTGATAGATACTGCATTGAAATCTTGAAGAGGTTTGAGATGCAGGATTGCAGAGCCATGTCTACACCTATGATCACGAATTGGAAGAAGGTAGACTCATCCAAGGAAAAGGATGTAGACCCCACCTTATACAGGAAGTTGATTGGATCTCTCATGTATTTGGTCAACACTAGGCCAGATATATCCTTTGCAGTAAACTCTCTTAGTCAATTTATGGTTGAGCCGAAGAGAGTGCATTGGATAGCGGTAAAGCATGTGTTGCAATATTTGTGTGGTAAAATTAAGTATGGGATCAGATATGCTCGAGGTGATGGTATCAGATTGATAGGTGATACTGATGCAGATTGGGTAAGTAGTACAGTGGATAGGAAAAGCACTTTAGGGTGCTGCTTTAGTTTGGGATCAGGAGTTGTCTCTTGGTACAGCAGGAAGCAAAACTTTGTGGCTCTAAGTTCTACAGAAGCAGAATACATATCAGCTAGCATGGTAATATGTGAGGCTATATGGCTTCAGAAGTTGTTGGTAGCCTTGTTTGGTCAGAGGGTTGAGACTATGGTGATACACTGTGACAATCAAAGTTGCATCAGATTATTTGAGAATCCAGTGTTTCATGATAGGTCTAAGCATATAGACATTAGGTATCATTTCATCAAGGATTATGTACAGTGGAGGATTGTTCGCTACAGATTAGCAGGTAGCAGGCATTTTGACAAAGGCATTAGGGAAGACGAAATTCACCTTCTTCAGAGATAAGTTGGGTGTTATGCAGAACACCTTCCTTGCTAAGAGGGAGTGTTAATTTTAAAGTAGCTCAGACAGGTGTTCTAGTCTCAGGTGGTGATTACAAGTCTAGAAACACAACTGGAATTTAATTATCTCCATACCTAGAAAATTGATTTCTCTAGAGACTTCTAGACATTAGGGTTTGTTAGAGTCTAATTAATCTTAGCCATTGATTGAGATTAAATCATGGCCATTGGTTTTCAATGAGAAAATTATAAAAGAGGATCAATGGGCATTTGAAGAGCACAGATCTGAAAAATATTTAAAATGATAGCAAATGAATAAATTTGCAATAATAGAAAATAGATTTGCAATGAGAGCAAGGGCACAGTGATAGCGTTGGAGACAGCAACAGTGGAATTTTTGAAGGAGAATTGGGAGAAGAATTTTCGGAGGAGAATATTGCCAGAGCTCTGCCAGTAAGAGGCAAGCAGTTTATGTATCTCTTGATTTGTTGAAAATTAAAAAAATTCCTCATCTCCAGTACTGGTTTTCCCTTCGAGGTTTTTCTAGGGACAATTTGTCCAAAATATTGTGTTCATTATTTTACATATTTTATTTTTCTATCTCCGTGCTTATTTGTGAAGTTGCAACTGTATTATTTTTCAATATTTGCTCTAAATTAATTTTTGAAGGTCAAATAATCTATATAAGATAGGAGATTAATCATCAATAGCTACAATAGAATTTTCACAGAATTGTCCATAGAAATACGAGATTTGAATGACAATTTTTATATTTGCGTTTACTTTTTAGTAAAGTTGTGCCCCTAACATGTAATTTGGATTTGTTTCAGGAGGAGCCGACATGGCTTTGTGATAGCCCTCGCAAGGTGAATTCGATAGCTGTATGAGGCACATTGGGATGGGAACTCCCGTAGAAGATCCAGTCCTTGCAAATCCTCCTACACTATTTTTTATTGTTTGATTCTAGAATATATTTTAATAATACATTCTCATTTTACACTTGATTGTGCGGTCTGTAAAAGAATTTATAATGCATATATTCAAACTAAGATTACCCTATGCAGTGCCTATGGTTATGGCAGAAATCTAACATTAAATGTAGAATCCAAGTTTTTCAATTTTTAGTATTCAATGCAAATATTACAACACTGTCAACTCTAACTTAAACCCAAAAATTAACAAATTTCAAAATTATTATAAAGTTATTATATTATCAACATTGTTGCTAAAACTAAGCAAACACAACAAATTAAAACACAACTATTTATGAACATTTTGGCAGAAACTTCGCTACTTTGCAACTCTTGTTATTAGATTTGTTTTATTTTTGTGTTATATAGTACTTATAATTTAATTGATATTATATTATATCAATATTGTAAGTTTGTGATATTGTATTATATATCCACATATACATTTTTGTTGTGTAATTGATTATTTTTGTGTTTGTTGTTTTCTTTTTCTTTTGTAGGGGGCACTCCTCATATATATATATATATGCTTTCGTACATGTATAGACTTAATACTTATATTAATACATATTAGTATAGGTGTGTGTATTTTTAGATTTGTTTTGTTTTATGTGTTGTATATGTATGTACTTATAATAATATAATTGATATTGTATTATATATCATTTGATTTATTTTTGTTGTTATATCTAGGTTTATATGTGTGGGGGCATTTTTTGTCTACGCCTGATTAAAATTTTTGTTCTTATTTCATGGGGTTCTCCTTTTTATAGGTTTGGTTTTACCTAATGCAATAGATAGGGGTCTTATCTTTTTGTTGAAGCCAATCAAAATATATATTGCCCACCCCGGCTGCTAGTATAGTTGTTGTCTATCGCTCACTGTACTGCCTTTTGGTATGTATCGCCCCCTTCCCCCAGAACTCTAGATTCCAAAGATCCACCGGATAAGAAACTCCATTCTACACTGCTGCTGAGTCGTCGGACTCCTCCCCCAATTCTGGTTGTGGATTGCATCAGGGAAGTTCTGCCTGAGCTAGGCAGATAGATAGACTCCTTTCATGCTGCTAAGAAAGAGCAGGGAACAAAATTATTAGACCCATATATAGTAGTAGGGTAGCACTCCAGGTACTTAAAGTCCACCCACTACCAACCAACATACATCATCTGGCTGGGTCTTGCCGGTATCAACAACTGGATCGATCCCATGGAAACGGGAACAACAACTCGCTATGGCTCTTGGTCCAAATAATGTCTACCCCTATTCATCCATATCCATACACGGTTGCACGCGACAAGATGGGAACACAGTCCTAGACTAAAGTGAATAGATCAGATCGAGAGGTCATTCTATCCCTTGTCCCCAATGGGAAGAAGATGGGTAATCCGTTTACAATGTTACTCTGATCTGACCCAGTTGACAAGCAATCCCAATCCGCTTTCGGCAAAGGAAGGAGATAGCACTTTGTTTGCTTCTCCACCAAGCACGAGAGTCTGGGGATCGCTATAGGTTGGTGGCCACTCAAGGAAACTCTGATTCGATCCGCTGGCTGGGAGGCACCTACCTCATCCCAATCGCAAGGAGAGGTTCACCATGATCTTTCTAGGTAAGGAATGGAGACAGTGCCTGGGTGAGGCATTCATGCACTCAACCTCTCCGCTGTGAGATTGAGGCCTATCTACAATACGAGAGATTGAGGGCTTCCTTGACTTCCTAAAGTCAATCAAGTTCCCCGACCGGCCGAGTACCCCTAGAGCCCTCTCCCGATCGCCCTATCTATAGCTATTATAGAGAGGTGGGGGGTGCCCCCTACTATGGATAGGGTTGATAGTTGCCCTCACTGACCCCCCTACTATGGATAGGCTGCCTCCACCTCTGCCTCTAAAGAAGTAGGGTAGGGGTAGGGGGTGGGGGGTTGAGTGATGAGAATTGGATTGTTCCGTCGACAATTAGCTCCATACGCCCAACTCTTCGTGCCTTCCTATCTCCATACTTTTGCAGCTCTTCATCTTACCAGATTTGCAAAAGACTCATGTGATAGACTCTCATCATTAGATAAGTTGATCTAGAATCCATATTCCACTTCGTTTCACATCCTTTGTAGAGTAGATCGTTCAGCACTTGCGGCACGAACCAATTTTTTACCCATCGACCCTAGTATCATAGGCGACCGAATGGCCGTCCCCTAGTTACTAGACCATCCTGCTATGATAATTCCATAAACACCTATGTCCAGATCTGATGATACCATACCATAATCAAAAGGTACAACAGCTCGAGCAACCGAACTGGGTATAGATGTCACCACTGGAGCCAGTCTAGAGAGAGATAAATTGGCACTACTTGGTGGAATAGGTTCTTCTATAGCTAATTTTAAACCATCTGCTAGAGGTTTTAAGAATCTGAATGATCCAACTACATTGGGACCCTTTTGACGTTGCACGAAAGCAATTACTTTACGTTTGGTTGACACTGAGAAGGCTACTCCTGGTGGAAGTGGTATGATCATTCCAGGTATTTCTGCTAGAATAGCAATGTACGTTTCTGATTTCCTAATCACTAAGGGGTGATCATGCACGAAACAATGTCGACCCAAAGAATGGGACCTATTCTTGAGGGGAAAGGTGATTTCTAAAAGTCAACCCGCCCCCCACCGCTATAGATGCAGGTGGGCTATAGCGGGCTTAGCCAAATTATTTCGGCTCTTTGAGGTCGGGCCGACCACTATGGATAGGGCATCGATCCCTCTCCTTCCTCCCACCCATGTTAAGAGAGAGGTTGGTGATTTGAGTGCCCCCATGGATCCAAATGTCGGCCCCATGCTTTTGAACCAGCATGGGGAAAGCCCCAACTAAACTATAATTGGGGTGGGTGGGAGGAGGAGAGGTATAAGGCTTAATCGACCCCTACAAGCACTATATATCATGGGTTGGACCCGGTCATTTTTATTGCTGGCCAAGGAAGCTGCCCCCCTGATGAAAAATGGGGTGGGTGGGAGGGCTGCCGAGAAACCATTATAGCAAGGGAGGTTAAGTCTGAGGCACCATAGGGGGGAGATATAGGGTGGGAGGCTATGTGGGTGGGTGGGAAACGGCCCCTACGGGAATATATATTATTATGGGAGGATGCCTATGCAGGTGGGTGGGAAACAATAGTTGGGTGGGAGGCCGTAGCCCCCCACAATAATCAGGTGTGGGTGGGAGGCCCAGGGGGGCCCTTACTTCCCACCCACCCGGGTGGCCGGTTAAATTGTTGGTGAACCCCATAATCTTTACTTCATTCAGAAGAGTGTCTCACCTCGACCGAAAAGATGCCTCCCACCCCCTCCCTATAGCCTATGCCCCCCACCCATCCCCTGTCACTGGAAGGGTGGGGAGCTCGAGGGTTTCCCGACAAACCCTCGGCATAGGGGTGGGTGGGAGGAGATAGTTGGGGGGTAGATTAATATAAGGTGGGTGGTTAAGTTGTTGCCAAACCCCTGGGAGGTTCTGACGATTCTATATGTAACATGCCAACTACCCCCCACCCACCCGTATAACCCCCCACCCATCCCCACACACGGCGTATAATTGATTGGGTTTACCAAGTTTATCCAGCATCAGAGTCAGATTGAGAGCCCCGGTCCTCTTCGGTCTAGGTATAGATCTATAAAGGGCCTGTAGGGGCAAAGGTAGTAGTGTGGATCAAGATCCATACCCCTTTCATATTGATATCAAGTAGGAGATTCACCAAGGTTTACCTTAACCCTTTGTTCTCAGTCCATTTCCTCCGTCGCTACTGGATGCGTACCAGTCTGGGGAGCCAAGTTGTGTTCATTTGTGCTCCCGCACTGGATAGGGGGTGTTTGTGGATGTGTAGATGTTGTCAGCTAATCGCCCTTGTGATTCCTTCCTTATGCTTAATTCTGATCTGACCCCATCTGCCCCTCCCCCTGCTCCTTCCCCCTCCCTACAACCTATTTATACCACAATAATAGCCCCCCACTTTAAGTTTTAGGGTCAGGGCCCCCAACCCGAGCTATAATGGTTTCTTGGGGACCCCCCCACCATACATAGTTGGGGTTAGGTGGGAGGCCCCTAAATGCCCCCCACCTCGGGCTATAATTGTTCTTAGAGGTGGGTGGGAGATATAGTTCCAGAAAAAAAATGAGCCCCCCACCCAGCCCAGGCGAATAGTAGGGGCCCCCCACTCGGCCCCTTTGGCAGGGGGATATATAGGGTGGGAGGAATAATATAAAAGGAGGCCTTGGGTTGGTTGGGAGATTCAAGTTTGAGCGGCCTACCTTGAGCTAGTTGGTGTTAACTACTTCCTTTAGGTCTAGCTCGGGAGCAGAAGCAGAAGCAAGGGAGCCCCGGGACCCGCCATTGATTGAAGTATACCCTAACCACTTGCATGTCTCACGGTAGCTAGATCCTATGCTCTAACTGTTGGGGTGACTGTTCAAGCTGCACAGGGGGGCCCCATGAGAGGATTTACCCTTCAGCCAGTCGATAGGGAATACCCCACCCCATAGCATTTATGTTCTCCATTCGACAACCCCAAGACCTGACGAGTCCGCCACTCGAGCGCACCAAAGACAAAGGTGGTCGGTTGACCCCATAGCAATTTTAGGAGCGTTGTGGCCTATTTACCACCTAGATAAACCCCCATCCAATCAAGATACCCAGCTAGTTTGGTTGAAGTTCCAGTACAAAGTTCTATCCAAATACACCACATACATGGGAGAGAAGCCCGCAGCATACCTTCTTTGCTCAGTCTGTATCCAGGTGACCCGAGGATGGAGGAGCCTCGAACCAGTAGTTGTTTCCCTAGTCTGTATAGCAGTGTTTCATCCCCCTGTTCCAGCCCCACATCTAGTAGTGGAGTGGGGAGCATCAAAAGTGATTTATCTAGTTAAAGAACTAGTTTCCATTCGGAAGCAGGACCCGAGAGCATATCTAGACGCAGGGACAGGGCATAGGCAGGGATAGAGGTAGTAGGAATAGATAAAGGTGGCCTTCATTTTTGCATAGTTTCATATCCAATTCTGGAGCTGAAGGAAGCAATAGCAGGGGCACTCCCATGAGGGGTATGGACAATGGCCGAAGCAGCAGTAGTTTTTGGGTAGCGATCCGAGGCGGCAGAGGCATAAGCTATAGTGATGGAGGGGGCAGATATATTGAATCAGGATAGGAACCCAGAAGTTGACCTCGTTTACTCAGCAGTGGAGGTGGAGGCAGGAGCAATGGGAAATGGCGGGGGGAACAGCAGCACAACCAATAGCTGCGAGGGCAGAGGCTCCTCAAGCAACGAAGCCATATGAAACAGTGACTAAGGCTATGGGAGTGGGGCTCATAGCAGGATAACGGATGGCATCGAGAGTAAAGGCCAAAGCATCAGAGGTGGAGGGAGAAGCATAGATAGTGGTTGGAGATTGAGTCATGGGTCTACCCAACCGAGTTCCAGTTCCCACTACGAAGATAGCGAAGGAATTATATAAAAGAGGGGGTCGACCGACCTCGTTTCTCTAAATTATTCAGTTAACCCAATGCCAGTTACAGTTTGGGACTCAGTATATTGAGATCTAACTATTAGCTAGAGATCAAGTTGACCTAGTCGACCAGTTGACCGAGTTTATTTTATGTGAGCAGTTGATCCAAGATGAGTAGTTCCACCATCATGGGCAAGGGGAGCATCAGTAGCATCATATCTAGTCAGAGATGGAGATTCAGCAATATATAGAAAGGGCTTCTTCTATATTTTATTCTGATTCGGTTGATCCAGTCCAGAAGTTGATGGAGCTGTTGATGGTTGAACAGTCAAAGATATGCCAAGGGAACACACGTACTTATGCCACGGAGACAATCCACCCACTCTGGGAACCCTCGGAAGAGAGGTCTGGGGAACCATGTGGGCGGGCTAGGCAGGGATGGGATGCTGAATTGATGGAGGGATTCATGCTGGGGGAGCGCACTAGCGATGTGATGGCAGGTGAAACACATTGGGATGATCCAAGCTGGGCAAAGGCAAGCTCCTAAACACCACAACCCCCAACCCCACTCCTTGTGATTACAAGTTACAAGTATTGGATTTCGTAGACTGGAGTTACAGAGGAAGGTTGTAGAAGATAAGGATTTCAGATCTCTAAAGAAAAGCATTACCCGAACAAGCGTTCTAGTGCTAGTGTCCTCTAAGGTTACAGACATAGAAATCATTGTGACAATGACAATCAGCATCTGAAGAAGTCCCAACATCCTGAAAATACCCTACCTTGGACAAGGGCACTAGTGCCAGTATCCTGCGCATCTTCTGTGATAGAAACGGACAGACAATGATCATAAGTGTTGAGAGAAGTCTTGAATTCCTTGAAGAAAACACCACATTGGACTAGGGCGTGAGTGTCAGTGTCCCTAAATATTTCGTATCATTAACTTCAAAAAATGTGAGTAACTAATCCTTGTCTACTGTCTTGGTCTGCGATCATTTGTCATAATTTATCCATTTGCTTCTGATTTTGCATAATTAGGGTTTTGAGCATATTTGGGCATTGAAGTAATACATTAATTGATATTTTTTGAGTTTCCATGATGTTACGAGTGACACCCAACCTGTAGGTGAATCCTCTTGCAAAAGGTGTGATTCAACTCGGTTGAAATGTCCTTGAATGTTTGTAGTAAAAGGAGGATTTAACCCACACATCCATTGAAATTGAAAACCCCTCCTTTTTACTCCTAAACAAACCCTTTGCTAGATTCTATGGAAATTTTTCTTGGATCCAGCAACTTACTATGAAACCCTTCCTTTTAGATCTCAGCTCTATCCTAATTATGGGCATCTGCAAAGGAAATGCCCTCGCTTCACTAAGGCATCAGCTACAACTAATGCTTCTTCCAACTCTAGTCCTAAGAATGATAAAGGGAAGGCTCCTTTTGTTGTTGGGGTTGCAGACAAGGAGGGATTTACTCTAGTTAAGCCACGTAATAGGGGAAGAGGTCTTAAGAGAACCCTCAAGGATAGAGAAATTAATGGGGTCTTTAATCAGTTTGATGCTTTGGAGGACTTAGTTCATGAGGAGGGAATTCTAGTGGAGATACCTTTTGGGGTTGGGTCTTTGGGGGTAGCCTTGTCGGAGGAAAAAGAAAATGATACTGTAAATTTTCCTCTGGTGGGTGTGCAGGATGGTCAATTGGCTATGGAGTTATCCTCCTGGTTACCGATTGTTTTAGAATCAAATGAGGCTTTAGTTATGAAAGATGTGGGTGCTCTAGCTGATCCAACTCCTTCACAGGTGAAGGAGGCTTTGGATGTAGGTGTTACATTGTAAAATGTCCCCCTAGGACTTTTACCTCCTCAATTTAGTTCCCAGGTCTTTTAGATTTAATCATGCATGTTCATTTTAACTCCCGATGCAAAATCCCTGGAAACCCATGTCAAATGGGGCTAAGGGGACATTGTTGAACTTGATTTTGCTTGAAAATGGGGCCTAGGGCTTGGGCACTCATGGCCTAGCCCTGCCTTATTTGGTTGGGACCTAAATTTTAAATGTCGGTTATGTGATCGTTAAAAGGTTTCGTTGCCGACATCATAAGTTTGAATTATGAAATCTATAGCGAGAATGCATATATAAGCATGTTTAGGGTTTCATTTGCAAACTAGAAGCTGATTATGAACTTTTGGTGAACTTATGATTTTAGAGAATTCAAATCATTCATTGTTGTAGAGCATACTTGTCTTGTTATTGTGTTTGTTATGCGGATTTGGGTTCATCTTCTCATGTGTTGAAGGATTTTCATCTACATGCAAGCTACACCTCTGAGGTTATATCTATTTGTGTTAAATCAATCATTTATCAATTTGTTTTTTTGTCTATCTCGTAGGGATACACAATCTTTATGCCATTCTGGGGCTTGACTGAGGCAAGCTCCTAAACACCACAACCCCCAACCCCATTCCTTATGATTGCAGCTAACAAGTGTCATATTTTTTGGAGTGGAGTTGCAAGAGGCTTTGACAGAGTGCGGAGATTCTGTATCAGAAGGAAAAAGCAATGCCTGGGCTTAGGCACCTGCCCTGAAGCCCTCCAAATTTGCAGACCTAAAAACCTCTGCGACATTGGTGAAGAGTAGCGAACATTTTCTAGAAATCCTTGAAGAAGTCGCCACCTTGGGCTTGGGCACCTACTCTTTAGACCCCAACTTTTCCAAATCTTGAATATCAAAACCTAATATGTATCTACTCTGAATATTACATCTCTATGTGCGAGCATTTGTTGGGATTCATCCGTTTATTTATGATTTTACATAATTAGGGTTTTAAGCATAATCGAGCATTAAATTAATACATTAATCAACAATTTCTTAATTTCCCTATCATTACAAGTGACAACCAACTTGTAGGTGAATCCTCTTGCAAAATTTGTGATTCAACTTGGTTAAATGTCCTTGAATGTTAGTGGTGAAAGGAGGATATAATCAAACAATCAATCAATCCCATCTTCCCTCTTTTCTTACTAAACATTTTGGTGAACCTGTGTTTTCTGAGCATTGCATCTTGTTGACTATTATACATTAGACTTGCATTCATACATATTGTTTTACATCATTTTACATCTATAGATCTTGAAAATTTTTGAAAAAAAAAATCATTCTAAGGCTCGCATTAGGTCATAATTTGCATTAATTTCATTACATTTCATCGAATCTCTAATTTTTACATCAAATATGATATAAATTACATAAATTCATAATACTACAATCTTTGCATTGCATTTTCATGTTAAAATTGCCATGGTTTGATTGAAATTTTGTATTTTTCTCATAACCTAGTGATTTCAAAAACTAGGGTTTGTACCTAAAATCTTGTTTCAAATTTTACTACTCGTATTAGGCACTCATTCAAATCTAATTTTGTTTGTAGTGTTGCATTCTTGTGTGTTTTTGCATTCATATCTCAAAAATTTGCACTTACATTTAGCTAATTTCAACAAAAACTAGCATTTTCACTCAATCATCCTTAAAATTACATTTGCATTGAGCATTGTAGGACTTTAAAATCATTTTCAGATCTGAGCTGAGTTTTTTTGCATAAGCCTCCTCTTAATAATAGTGTAGGAAATTGTTCTTCTACCTTATCTTCCTTATAGGATTTATGGGTCTAATAAATTCAATTTCCCATTTGTGAAAAGGTGTTTGTACTAATATAGGAAATGGTGGCATATCATCTAATGTGGTGGGACTTCCTATCCTCTAAGACACATCACCCATCCTCACATATTAACTTGTCATCCTTGAACAATGTGGGCCACCATAATCCTGCCAACATCACTTTATTGTTGTTCGCTCATTGGAGTTATGCCCTTCTAATATCCCCTCACGGGCATATCTTAAGATGTTTTCCCATTCATGTTGAAGCACTACTCTCCTTATAATATCACCTCTTCCTATAATATGTAATTCTCCTTCAATTAAGATGTATGATAGTGACCACTGCAATAGTTTATTCCTTTCATTTTTGGAGATGATCTCTAGGAATTGGCCTATGGATAGTAACTGTGCTACTTCAGTGAGCTCCTCTAGTACTACATTTACTCTAAATAAATTTAAGCTACTCAATTCATCATCAAACTCCTAAAAGAGTAACACCATCTACAAATTTTACCTGTATCACTAGCGTATTCATCAAGTATTTTAATTGCTTGTGGTTGGTAAAGAAATTTTTTAGTGCATAAACCTTTGTTAGAGCCTTTGTTGTTGCATAATTCATTAAGAAACACTAGAGTTGGAGCCTTTGTTATCTAATTTTTAAGTGTATCAAATTCCTCCTAGAGTTGTTCTATCCATTGAAATGTTTTATAGTTTTCTGACTATTCAAGAGGTGGTAGATTCAAAATTATTTCTACCTTCAATGGGTCTACCATCAAGCCTTGCCTACATATAATGTGACCATGAAATGTTCTAAATGGTATCACAAATAAACATTTCTTAAGATTGGATGAGATTTAAAAGCTTTTGTATCTTTCTAGCATCGTGTGGAGTACTTGTACGTGATCTTTAATCAGTCTGTACTAAATACTACAAGTGCATTTTTCAAGCCAAATGGCATCACCTTGTACATAAAAGACCTCCATTTGGTTACAAATGTTGTTTTAGGTTGATCTTCTTCTTGAAGCCATTGGTGAACGATTAGAGTTCCCTACTAGCTATAAAACTAAGACTTCCTCTGTGAACAAACTACGGAAGGGATCATGGATGCAAGCCTTATTTAAATCCCTAAAGTCAATGCAAATCCTCATCTCGCTTTTTTCTTATATTGCACAACCATAGGGCCAATCCATTAGCATCTCCTATCGACTTGATTATATCAGTTGCCAACATATCATCCAAGTTTGCTTTGACTCTTGTCTTCATGTTAGGGTTTAATATATATGTTCTTTTCCTCTTTGGTTTTGTACCTTCTTTTAATTGAATTTTCATCATTCTAGATCCCTCCTTAATGCCTCTACGATTAGTAAATGCGTGGGGGAATATTTCTTCATATTTCTATCAATATTTCCAAAATTTGCATGACTTGTCTCTCTTCAATTGCTACCTTGAGTATTTTCACATACTGAAGGAAAAACAAGATTTCATTCACAGAGGCTTGAAGGAAACCAAAGGTACTTAAGGTTAAACTTTCTCTTGATGCCAAGGTTGATGATTCTATTTATTATGAGGATGTTTGATGCGGAAGATTTAGTTGAAATCTCTCCTCTTGCTAAGTTCGATAAATGTAATAAGTGCAAATGTGATCATGGGGATTCAATAGGCCCTGTGTAATTTTCCCTACCACCTTGTTGTTTTCAATATTGGATGATGCTCTTGTGATTTCTATGATGGTAGGGTCATCATCCAATGGTGGAAAATCCACCAGTAGTGTGATATGTTGTCCAAGGGATCTCTTGAGGTGAGACACGTGGGCAAAATTATGAACCCTACTGTATTCCGGTAATTCCAGTTCTCAGATGCAACTTCACCAACTCTCCTCAAGATCTTGTAAGGGAAATCAAAGCGTTGTTTGAGATTTTAAATTCCACTAATTTTGATGGGGGTTTTCCTATAAGGTTTACAATCTTAGAGGAAGGTCATATCTCCCACTTTAAATGACCTCTGTATGCGGTTTTGATTTATATATATTTTTTGTTGATTCTGAGATTGTTGGAGGTGTTCTTTGAGTGATCTCAATATGTCATAATTATACTTCACTAAGTCACTATCTATTGACACCGGGATATCTATGAATATTGAATAAGTAAAGGTTAATGCGTCATAACCATAAAATACAATGGATAGAGACATAGCGATGGACGGTGGGTAGTGTTGTATCATAGTTTCTCAAGTAGCCTTCAACCTAATTATTCACTATTTCTACTTGTCCATCTATTTGTGGATGTTAGCTTGTGGAAAGAATGAGTTTTATCTGGGCCAAATAAAATAATTCTTACAAAAAGGATCTAAACAATCTACTATCTTTATCACTAATGATATTTTTATGTAATCCATTGGCCTAAACACTTCTCTGAATAAGAAATCTACTACCTAATGTGCTTTGAAATATGAAGGAATGAAAAAGAAGTGTGCATACATAGTTAGCCCCTCCATAAAGTGATTGAGAACATCCTTCTTTAGGCCCTTCCATGAAAACCTTTCCCTAATTTTCCTATAGGTCTTGTATAATCTTATGTGATTTTCTAACGATGCATCATGAAAAACCCTTAAAATCTTCTCCTTCATTCAGGATTCAAGAACTAGGAAGATTCTATTTGTATAGAGAATGAGATCATATGCTACTACAAATAAATCTTGTCTCACATCCCCATCTAAGAGATCAGTAGAAAATGTATATTTAACTTATTCTGCCATAATAGAGATCTTCCAATTAGTAGAACTAGTAGTAGAAATAGAGTAGGCTTCCTAGAAAGAGCATGAGCAAAGTTATGTTCTTTTTTTCCTTTCATGTACAATGTGGTTTAGGAAAGGGCCATGCTATGGGGTCTCAGGACAACTTTGAAATAGAATTGGAAGCATCTCAGAGTGGAGAGAGATTATGAGATCATTATTAATTATACGAAGAAGGAAAGTTACATCTCATGTATGTTGTATACTCTTCTTTTAGAGGCTAAGGAACTAGTGAAAAGATTTTAAGATATCTCTTTTGATCATATTAGAAGAGAAGAAAGGGGAACTCAATAGTAGATTTGGTAGCCAATCAAGGAGTAAATTAGAGGATAACCCATGGTAAGACCCATAAGACCTAGAAGGAAAAGTTTCCAAATAAGACCCTTGGACTTGTTAAGGAGTAAAAAGTGTCCACATGTCTTTTTACCTCCTTGTTTGGCTCCTAGGTCCCGTAATTGCATTATATCTTCAAAACATTTCTCCCGATGCAGAATTGCCCGACACCAAGATGGAATTTGAATGTGGGCCACTTGATTTAGCTTATCCTAGACATAAACAGGACTAAAGGACCTGGGTGGTACTGCCCAAGTCCCTCCCTTTAGGTTGGATCAAATTCAAATTTACTGGTGTGAGCCTTGGGCATAATTTAATAAAAACCACCTGAAATAACATAAAATAAAATATTAAAATAAAATATATATATATATATATATATATATTCTATACATTTAGTTCTCCTCAATTTTTTCCTAGCTTCTTATGTTAAATTGAAGACCAAATGATTCCTTGTATTAAACTCAATAAACTAACATTGGGGGTGATTTTGTTGAAAAATTATTGCTCAAACCAAGAGCTGATGTTAAAGAGTTACGCCTAGTATGTAATATAAGGAACCCTAAAGTCAATAATATCATACAGACGAACACTCATTTTAATTTTTTATTTATGCCTGCAAAAATATCATACATGGCGTCCCTCCATTGATGCATTAAATACTGCTCCTTCAATGCGCTGCTCTTTATTTTCTTGACTTTTGTATTCATTTTTTTATCCCTTTTTTTTGCGCTCTTATTATTTTTTATTGCTTCTTGTAGAGTAACGATCTTCTTGATATTTTTGTCCAAGAAAGATAAGGGGCTGAGCACCACCAAGGGTTTTCAATGTTTAGTTAGACTTCCCTTTTGCTCAAAAGGAATGGGGAAGGTCTACATGCAAGCTTCTATTAGGTATTTTAGGTTTGAGTACTTACTTTTTTAAAACTCAACATTTTGGTTCACTAAGACTGGGATTAGTATAAAGCTAAGAGCTTGGCTTCAATTTAAACTTATTGGTAAATTTCAAGAGGAATGATTGGCGATAAAGATGATCATAAAGAATCTTAAAGGGTCAACCTATATCTAAGCAACCTTAGACTCCTTAGATAAAAATCAAAAAGAGCATGTCACTCACTAATGCATGGTGGAACAAAATGAAGAATGCAAATTTTGTTTTTTCTTTATTCAAATTTTGTACTTTTTTATAGATTTTTTGGATTTTGACATTTTATGATTTTATGGAGTTTCTAGATACTTAAGTCTTCACCTTCCATTGTGCATAAGAGGTAAGCATCATTTTTTACATCTTCCTTAACTGCGTGTGGACTTATATAATTTGGTCTAAACTTCACTTGGAAGTATTTGCAAGGACACACAAAGACTTGGTATAAAAATGTCTTTGAACTCAGTGAGAAGTTTTGTGCACTCATATATTTCATTGTTTGATAATTTGCCCCTAGCCTTGTCATTTTTTGTTCTTGTAAAGTTTCATCAGTTTTGAAATTTTGTGGGGCAATTTGAATTGATGATGACATTTAATCATCTTCTATTCACATTTTCCATATGTGGGGTTGGTCATATTGCCACACGATTCTCTTTACCTGCATGTGGACTTTACTATTCCATGGATTTCATATTTCACCAACCATATGTATGCCTTGGCTATGGCGACCACCAAGGGTTGCACATCGGCACCCCACCTAGTCGGCACCAAGTTGAAGTAAACAAAGTGAGGCAAAGTTGTGGAAGTTTGAATGCTTAATAATCGTATACCAATGCATCAAGAGATTTGTCCATGTCACCAATATTATATTTTTTATCTTTATTTCCATTTCTTAACACAAACTAACTTCGTGTTGTCATAAATATATACCTTTCAAACAAGAGCAAGCATGCCTTTATGATATAATTCCAATAATTTTTTATTCTAATGTGTAGGAACAAAAAAAAAACAAGAAAAATAAAAATAAAACAAAAAACAAGAGAGGAGAAAGATACGAGAAAATTAGTGATAAAAACAGGGCATTGGAGCAACCATACAAACACACAAACCAACAAAAGCTAAAATTTTAAAATTACTAATACTAATACAAGTACAAATATATAAATACATACAGAAGCACATGTAAATGCATATAAGAAAATATTTAATTTAAACCTATAAATACGTATATCCCCACACCCCAAGTATAATATACTATATTAAAAAGACAAATAAATGGAAAAAATACAAACAACTAAATAAAACAAACCTTTAGTAGGCATGAGTTTTCCACAATCCATGAATTAAGTATAGAGAGTGCTTCTGGATTAAAATGTGTATGCTTTTGCAAAACAAACCTTTGTAAAACAATTAAAGTCAAGACCTAAATATACATAAAATAATAAGGGAAGAGGAAAAAAGGCGCAAACACATTTATATACATGAACAACCAAATGTATAAAATTTGCAAACAAGTGAAAGAAGCAAACAAGAAAACAAAAAGATAAGACCCCTATCTACTGCATTAGGCAAAACCAAACCTATAAAAAGGAGAACGCCACGACTAAGAATGAAAATTTTAATCCGGCATAAACAAAAAATGCCCACACACATATTAACCTAGACATAACAACAAAAATAAATCAGATGATATATAATACAAATAGAAAAATAAACAAATACACAACAAAAATGTATGTAGATATATGATGCAATATTAATTATATTATATGTATAAATATATTGTATAGAAAACCAAAACAAATAAAAATATACAAGTGTAGGTATATATATATATAAATTTATGTATGAAGTGTATACAAATACCTATACCTATATATAAATGTAAGTAACGGTGTGTATATATATATGTGTGGAGGTTAGGGTTAGGTTTTGTGCGTGATGAGCGAGTGAAGAAGAGGAAGGAGGTGAGGGTGGCAAAGGGAAGGTTAGGGTTAGGTTTTGATGGCAGAGGGAAAAGCTATCGTTGCAAGCTTGACGTTATACCTATTGCAGGGCCAAACATTTTTACAAGCAGCGGAGTGCGGTGGATATGTCAGTGTTTCGAAAGTGTTACGCCATCATCTGCAACAAACAGAATGGCCGCGAATGTCGTAGCAGAAATGGAGGCTGCAGATCGATGGCGTTACGCTTTTGAAACAGGACATATCCACGGCCCCACGCTGCTCCTATTCCTTCGTTGCCCTTTAATGAGAGCAATGCCTTCAACAAATGACCTTCACGCTCATGCGGTGGAATATGTCTCAATCTCAAATTGATGCGTCCAACACTTCAATCTTGTTAAATCAGGTTTTGTTTTGTCAGAAAATTTGCTTAAATTTCTATATTTTAAGACTAGCTGAAAATGTGGTCACTTGCACTAAATTTTCTGACCCTCCATGGAAGGTATGTTGGAGAGGTGGGTTCTTTGCCTTTTTTCGTTTTTGTATATGCATCACACACCCACATTACAACAATGTTCCTATCTAGTATGTTTTACTGTGACTGAATCAGATTTTCAGTTGTTAATATTGATAGCAAACTTGGATGAACCTCTGGAGATCCCTGTGTTGTATGATTAGGTTATGTTGTTGGTCTCTATCACAGGTGATATTTGGATCATGAAAGGTGAAGGTATTCAATTTAGACACCAATGCATGCAACATGTATTAACACAGTGCTTGTTTTGTATGTAGTCCAGGACTGCAGGAATTTTGGTGGACTTCTTAGAGCCATTTTCTGTATATGACAATGTCAGATGGGTGTTATTATCACCCACATTTTATAAATAGCCAATTACGTAATTGTAACTGTTAAAGTTTTAATCATCTAGCACATTCCTACAAAGGTTCAAAAATTTATCCTGGCAAATATTGGTATCATATCAAACATTGTAGTTCTGTCTACTGTTTGCTTTGCAGCTGTGTCTGTGTTTTCTTTTGTTTGTTTTCTGAGACAATGGTTGACACAGTTAGTGGGTTTGTGTTTGAGCCCTAAGTTGGTTGGATCCCTTGCTGGAGAATTTAGCCCCAACCTTTGGACTTGGGTGTCATTATAAGCACGCGTTAGCATTTGAGCCCTAAGCCTACATGTTTTGGTAATCTTTGTCCCAAATCAATAGTCCAATCAGTAAACATTATGTATAAACTTCCTCTAGATTTAAAATTTTAGTAAAAGTTCTTAGCCAATTTGTTGCAAGTTTGCATGGATTCATTGGAATTTTTTAATCATTGTTATCTTATCTATGTAATATATGTTTTGATGATTTTCCAACTAATGAAAAATATGTCTAATATGGGATTTTATATAATCCTCTTTGGATTTAATCCAATTGTAAATTGTACTCAATATTTAGGAACCAGTTACCTTTACAATTGCTTACAATTGTTTCCTTTTGACATTGCTGGTGATTCATCTCACTTGAGTTGCCTTTGTTGACTAGCATAACATTTTTTTGTGTGTGTATTTTGATATAGAAATTTTTGTGGGTATGATAGGTTAGGTTGGAACAAAAGAATGTATGGTGCTAAGCATTTTATCTATTTGCAAGAACTAAAGTGTCTTATCTGAAAATATTCAACATTGTGGTTTGTGCATTTGGATCGATAATCTAGATACTATCTTAGACCTATGTAAATATAGGTCTAAAATGGTAGAAAGGAGAGAAAAAGTCTCCTCGTGAGATTTTGAAGCAATAAAATGTAAAAAGTAAGTTCTATGACAACATCAAGACAATGGTTGCTTCATTTCACTTCACTTCACAAGCTCTTTCATTCCTTGTCTATCCAAATTGCCAAGGCTGACATATTTCTTTAGTTTTGGTGAAGTAAGATTTCTTTATGCTTTTGGATTGGATTTTGAAGAGTTAGTATCTATCACTACTTTATTAGATCAACTTGGTGACACGAGGTACACATGTTGACCTTTTGATCTTGTGAATGTTGTAGCATAGAAAATACCCTATAATTTACAAGTGTATCTTTTTATTGAACCTTTTCTTGTTTGTAATTTGTAAGATTTTCATTTGGTGAATAAAATGAAAACCAATGATACCATTCATTATTTCTCATATTTTTAGACTTCAAATCATAAATTATTAGTAGAAACCCAAATTCATGGAAATGCAATCAAGACTTCAATGAAACCATAGCCAACCCCCACTCAATCACACCCTCCTAGGCCTCTAGAAACCATTTCCCCAAATGACACAAACACTTGACACCATTAAAACACAATGGTCACACATCACATTCACTTTCCAATGCACATCATAAACCAAGATCTCACAAATGCAACATATGCTCTGATGCACTAATAATGGGTCTTAAAGAATGCAACATTAATTCCAATCATGGTCAATCATCCAACAAACATAAAGTGAATCTATCTCAACAATGCAGAACAATATTATTCTAACTACTAGTAGCAATTACTAATATGATCAAATGATATAAGTGTCCATGAGTATCAATATTTTAACTAATAATTCTCAAGACTTATTTTAATTTCATTTAATTAAAATAATTGCGAACAACATGCAAATGAATACAAATTAAACACAACAATTATTTACACTATTTACACTTATGTAGATTTCATTTATAATCTAAACAATTTTATAAATACTATTAAATATAACTATATAAGCAAGGCTAAAAGCCTATAATATTATAATGCTATAAATATCTTACACTAGTTAGAATCACAAGATACAAAACTCGAAGCTACAATGAAAGAACCTTGTTCTAAGTTTAGCTTGAGAGGAAAGAAATATAGAAAAACAAAACATTCCTATAGATCTAATATCTTCATCAAATCTACCACACTTTTAACCACATGAATATGATAGGATCAGCACAAAATGAATTTGTTGAGAAGGCTTTAGAAGCTACCAACAATGCAAAATGTGAAAGCATAGACAGGGCACATAGACTGATTGGTAGAATGCCTCAAAGAGAGTCATGTGATGGAAAGCAATGATCATAGGATATGCACAAAATGAATTTGTTGAAAAATCTCAAAAGAACCTAGTTTGAAAATATAGAGTTATTGGTTGCGCAACTAATTGTTTTAACAGAGACGAAATGGGTGAGAGGTAGACAGTCACAAAATATTCATATCTCAAAAATGAAAAACTGAGTATGACTAATTTTCGGATATGATTTAGATATTCAGGTCATGCACCATATATAAAACAATTAGAAAAACTCAGTTCTTAAAATAAAGTTATGGCTAATGCAACAGATTGCTAAAACAGAGACGAAATGGGTGAGAGGTAGACAGTCACAAAATATTCATATCTCAAAAATGAGAAACTGGGTATCACTAATTTTTTGATACGATTTAGGTATTCAAGTTGTACACCATATTTGAAACAATTAGAGAAACCCAGTTTGTAAAAATAAAGTCATGGCTAACACAGTAGACTACTAAAACAGAGACGAAATGGGTGAGAGGTAGACAGTCAAAAAATATTCATATCTCAAAAATAAAACACTGGGTATGGCTGATCTTTGGATATGATTTAGATATCCAGGTCGTACACCATATATCAAAAATTTAAAGAAACCCAGTTTGCAAAAATAAGGTTAGCGCTAACACAATAGACCGGGTTCAGAAAATGTAGAAGAAAATTCACAGAATATTTCACTAAATCTAATGCAACAATAAATCAGTTTCATATCTCAGTCCATACTTGGAATATTGCTTCAATCACATCTTCACAAATTTCCTAGCTCGCATCCATTTTTCCCCAAGTCTGTTCTTCTAGAAACTATGGTTTATGGTGCCAAAAGAAAAATGAAAACTTCCTGAGAGAGAGAGAGAGATCCCCAAAACATAAAACATATCCTCCATTTGAAATGCACGCTCCTCCTCAAATTATGTCTTGAGATTTCAAAAATAAAGTTGAGCATGCATAACCACCCCCATAATTTCTTCTAGAAGATTCTCTTTTTTTTACTTTCTTACAATTTGCTATTTTTAACCAAACAATAATATTATTGTTTGTTGTAATGGGACCTTATGTCATCTCCGTTCAACAGTTTCCATTGGGATTAAGGCACGCTCAGACCTGTCAATTCAAGTGGAGTTGATTCCTCATACCTGCAACCTACAGCAACCAAAAAATGGTCGAACATATAGATGTATATATACTCATACAATCAAACACACCGTGAAAGGAAATCGCAGCATAGCAGGGTACTCACGCATGAGTAATGCGACACTGTTCCTCTCACAAACACACGTCAAACAAGTAACCACATCATGCATAATAATTAGTATCTGATTGACTAGATAAGAAACATCATCAGATAATCATGTGATGCACATAATAAGATTGATCAACATAATCAATTAAGTCCATAAAGTTGTCATAACATATTCATAACTTAAGTAAATATCAGTGTTGCAACAAAGATTATCAATAAAACATACTAACTGTCATATGAAACAACATGAGGATAATCAGGAATGTCACCAACATGAATGTAGTATCTACCAACATCATATAATATACAACATCAACTGTCTGACATACCCTAAATATTCCTATTATTTTACCTTCACTTTCATGCTCCTTAGCCAGACCACCTGCACATCCAAGGTGAGAATGGAGGGGCACTACACCCACCTTAAAGTGATCGCTCCTGCTTTCCGGTAGTAATCACATTTAAGGTAAGGTTGAAAACACATGAGGGAACAAGAGCTTTCGCAAAGCCCATGCCCCAAAGTGAGACATGCTTACAATTGCCGAATTATTCCCAACAATCACAATAGAAACACATCAATATCATTTGTTAAGAACCATTAATCAACAATATGCATGTATACGAATGATCACGGAGATCAAAACAAACTTCGGTTAGAGAATCTAAGCTAAAATAACAACCAAATCAATATAGAAATAAGGCAACATGTCTTTCAAACAAACTAAGGCTATACTTACGAATTCGGAACCAAGTATAGCCGTGAGGTTATACTTCAGTTATCTCATAACCGAGTGTAACTACAAGGTGAGACAAAAGCATTCCAAAGTGCATAGCAACATATTTAGAGTATTCCAAAGGTTTGTTACAATAATTTCACAACACAATACATGATCACATCATGACACAAAGTGATTCTACTAGTCAAACGTCAATAAAAAATTATCCCTCTCTTCATATATGGACTAGGTCCATTTTCTTGTTTTCTTGTTTTAGGGATGCACGATCCTTATCAGAAGTGTATATTTGTTGTCATCATCCGTTGACTAATAGAGCCACAAATACAACAGAAGAATGAAATCATGAAAAATGAGAGAGGAGACAAAAGTGACATAGGACCACAACGTGGAAGGATGCCCCCAAATCACCCTCCACAACATTATGCCCCCAAGGCACCACAAACAACAATTGCAACAAGAGAAGTGTACAAGAATACAGAAACAAATAGAAGGAATGTCACAGCGTACGCGGTCCCCTTGTATCCTTCACCTTACAAGAGTATCAAGGGTCATCCAAGGAGACCTAAACAAACATTTAACACCACACATGAGAACACAACACAACAACATATATATACCTAAGAGGAGGCCAAACTTGCGAGCATCTTGGAGAGTTGCTCCATCAAATGTGGTGGAATGGGTGAGAAATTCATACCTGCAGTCGCGTGGTGCTTGATTCACAAGATTTTGTATGTTTGAAATCTTTTGATGCCTGTGGGGAGGTGAATCATTACCTTTTTCGATAGACTTTGATGACTCGTGCATTGTTCTTTTTCTTTCTTTGTTTAAGCATTCTCCTACATGGATAACTTTTTCAGGGTTATCCTTCTCCATCAAGACGTCAACAATCTTTTTATTAAGTAAAGTACTACGGTCGAGGAGATTAGAGGAGGATGATGATTTCGTGGGATCTTTGTTAGATGCCAAGGTATCATTTGATGAATAAGTGTTTCTCTCAAAATATGCTTCTACATTTAAACAATAGGAAAAACCACGATTGTAATGATAACGGGGCCAATTGTCATAAGCTCCCATGAATTCGGCTAATGTTTCATATGTTGAAAAAGTATCTAATGGGACATTTCCTAGTGGACAGTCTATGTCTATCATCTCAGGATATATTGAATTGATTGTTGGACTTCTTGATATTGTGTTAACATTAAGAGTAGGATGATGGTAAGCTTTGGTAGGCTTCAAAGGATAGTATCCAATACTAGCTGAAGAGCTATGTGTAACAACTTCTAAGGGTACTTTGATTCCTTGTTGTTTTATGCCACAACCATTACCTACGTAGTTACAATTTTTGTAAAGGATTTGAAATCCATGACCATAGAGAGACACCATCTCTTTATAAGAAGGCGAGGCCTCATATGTCTCATATTTTGTAGTGTAAATAAGAGTATTGTCTTTATTTGTTACTAAAGAGACTTTAGGTTCCTTAGTATTTCCAAAGATTTTTTGGATGAGATCGAGGCAACTTTTGATGTTTCAAGGTTAGCAAGTTTATATTACCCCATAAAGCCATGAGTAAAATCTAATGAACCCCAATCGTCACCAAGAAGTGCATTCGATGGTGATTTAGAATCTTGCACAACATTATCTGTGGCAAGATGTATTTATGAATCAACTTTTAAGTTATCGAGAGGTTTCTAAATGATAGCTTATTTTTGCACCTCAGCTTGTAAAAAACTTTCCAGATTCGGGTCCACTTCAATGGTTTGAAGTTTATTTGCACAAATAAACTTTATTGATCAATGAAGGGTAGACGAAACTACCCCCATGGCATGAATCCATAGTCTACCAAGAATGATATTATATCAAAGCGCACTCGGCATGACATGGATAAGGGTAGATAATGTCATAGATCTAGCCTTTACGATTAAAGTTATGGTACCCAGTGATTGTCTACCAATGTTATCGAAGCCACGAATGTTAAGTTTATCGGATTTTATTAAAGATGTGTGAATCTTGATTTTATGTAGCAAATCAATGCCACGAACATTGAGACCCGATCCATTGTCAATCATAGTTCACTTTATCAACTTTTTATTTATTATGACAAGATTACAAGAGGGTCATATTGGTTTTGAACTTCAATTGATGGTAATTCGTGTTGTTGAAACAAAATATCTATTTTTGTTGCATGCATATAGTCTAACAGAGTTGTTACATCATTTGGCTTAACAACAGGTGGTACAATCACCTTTCGTAAAGCTTCTTGGAGCATTATGTGGTATGAAAGAGATGTTTGTATGAGTTCCCATAGAGAGATCTTAGCGGGAGTAGCACAAAGCTGCTTAACAAGGTCATAATCTCGACCAACATTATGAGTAAGACAAGGTGGTTGAGGAAGCATAGGTTGAGAAGTTGGTAAAGTGATCGAAATGTTTGACTGTTGTTTACTTTGTTTATTATTTCATGTATTGTATGTGTGAGCAACCACATTGTAGTTGGGTTGTTGTGACACATTTTGATACACTTTGATTTTGACTTGTTATATGCTTAGCGTAGTTATAAATGTAACGAAGAGGTCGAGAAGAATTTAGAAGATCTCTTATAGTGAGCACCGGTTTCATTTTTTCTTGAGGCACATGCGAGAACGCAGGTGGACAACTATTTTCAGTTTCACAGGGTGTTCTTGAGATCTTGGAACATAAATTGTGTTTACTAATCTTTGAAGGAACGATGGTTTTGGAGTCGCAGTGGAATGTTCCATAGAGATAAATTCATAAAGGGCTTCATCTAGCATATCAGAATCATCACTACTAAATGACTCATCATATGCATGAAAGTTTTGTAAAAAGAGATCAAACATTGTGACATATTCTACTTTATCCAAGGCTTGAAATTCACAATGTCCAATTGTAAAAAGTATGAATTTTGGAATCAAGGATGTGAAATGATGCAAGATTACTATGAAAAATCAAATTTCATGAATGTTTGATGCAACTAATGCATGAGAATTTTTAAAACCCTAATGCAAAATTTTACCAAAATGCAAGCTTTTTGAAGGCCTAAATATGCACCTTTTTCAAAATTATGCAAGATTTTCAAATGAATATTGATAAATATGTAATAAATCAATGCAAGATCTTATTTGAATAGTCAATAAGATGTAAATGCTTGAAGCTACTTGTTCACAAAAATGTTTAGTATGAAAAAGGATAATGACAATAACTAGAATATGAACTAGATCAAACTCTTTTCAATATAACATTCAAGGAAAAGTTGAGCAAAATCACTACCAAATGAAGGAGAACTTAGCTACTGACCTTGAACTCCTATATATTATGGATAAGATTTAACTTAGTCTTTTTCTCAAAACCCTAGGATAACAATGCATTAAAACCCTATTTTTACAAAGATTTGCTTATAATGGAGAATATACCACAGAAACCCAGAAACTGATTGCACAGGGATAATCAGGGGAATGATAAAACCTATCTCCAAAAAGAAGAGGTATCAGAGGACCTCGGTGGTACCACCCATGTCTTGACTGAAGGAATTAGCCGAAGGTGCAAATTGGAAAGTTGCTTTGAATGTTGTCTTGATGCCAGATCCAAACCCAGAAAAGGTAGAAGGACAAAGGCGGTTCCAACCACTTCCTTGATGAGGGAATATCCTGAAACTGTCTTCAAATCCTGAAACCTTGATCTGTATTTAGTCTTCCTATAGCTCTGTATTTTCTAAATCTCACTCCTGTAACCTACACATAAGAAGATAAAAGAGGGTTTGGGGGTTATGGTGTTTAGGGGCTTGCCTCGGTCAAATCCCAGAATAGCATTCAAGCTTCCCAACACCATTTGATGAATAGAGAGTGCTTACCCTCATGGGGCATAGGATGAAAACAATGATAATGTGATGATTGAAATGATGAGAAACAAACAATGATATCACCTATGTGATGCGCCCTTAGAATGATGAAGATCCTTCAACTCCTAAGGAAGGATAGATGATAGCTTCATATCTGCAACAACACACAAATATGCTCTATAATCACAATGACTGCTCTTGATGCTCTTTACTTCAAATTTTCAAGTTAGCTATCTCCATCTAGGTTAATAATGAACTCAAAAACACACTTATATATGCTCTCCCCCTTACAATTGACAATTCAAACCAAAAGAGGCAACAAGGAGAAACCTCTAGAGAGGTGTAAGGCTAACATACATTTGAATTTGATCCAACCTAAAGGGAGGGACCTGGGCAGTACCACCTTGGTCCTTCAGCCCTGTTTATGTCTAGGATAAGCAAAATCAAGTGGTCCACATTCAAATTCCATCTTGATGTCGGGCAATTCTGCATCGGGAGAAACGTTTTGAATATATAATGCAATTAAGGGACCTAGGAGCCAAACAAGGAGGTAAAAAGACATGTGGGCACTTTTTACTCCCTAACAAGTCCAAGGGTCTTATTTGGAAACTTTTCATTCTAGGTCTTATGGGTCTTACCATGGGTTATCCTCTAATTTACTCCTTGATTGGCTACCAAATCTACTAATAAGTTCCCCTTTCTTTTCTTCTAATATGATCAAAAGAGATATCTTAAAAAATTTTCACTAGTTCCTTAGCCTCTAAAAGAAGAGTATCCAACATACATGAGATGTAACTTTGCTTCTTCATATAATTAATAATGATCTCATAATCTCCCTCCACTCTAAGATGCTTCCAATTCTATTTCACAGTTGTCCTGAGGCCCCACAGCATGGCCCTTTCCTAAACCACATTGTACATGAAAGGAAAAAAGAATATAACTTTGCTCATGCTCTTTCTAGGAAGCCTACTCTATTTCTACTTCTACTAGTTCTACTGATTAGAAGATCCCTATTATGGCAGAATAAGTTAAAAATGCATTTTCTACTGATCTCTTAGATGGGGATGTGAGACAAGATTGATTTGTAGTAGCATATGGTCTCATTCTCTATAAAAATAGAATCTTCCTAGTTCTTGAATCCTGAATGAAGGAGAAGATTTTAAGGGGTTTTCATGATGCATCATTAGAAAAACACATAAGATTATACAAGATCTATAGGAAAATTAGGGAAAGGTTTTCGTGGAAGGGCCTAAAGAAGGATGTTCTCAATCACTTTATGGAGGGGCTAACTATGTATGCACAATTCTTTTTCATTCCTTCATATTTCAAAGCACATTGGGTGGTAGATTTCTTATTCAGAGATGTTTAGGCCAATGGATTACATAAAAATATGGTTAGTGATAAAGATAGTAGATTTTTTAGATCCTTTTTGTAAGAATTATTTTATTTGGCTGGGATAAAACTCACTCTTTCCACAAGCTATCATCGACAAATAGATGGACAAGTAGAAATAGTGAATAATTAGGTTGAAGGCTACTTGAGAAACTATGATACAACACTACCCACCACATGTCCATAAGTATATCTCCATCCATTGTATTTTATGGTTATGATGCATTAACCTTCACTAATTCAATATTCATAGATATCCCGGTGTCAATAGATAGTGACTTAGTGAAGTATAATTATGACATATTGAGATCACTCAAAGAACACCTCCAACAAGTTCAGAATCAACAAAAAAATATATGCAAATCAAAACTGCATAGATAGGTCATTTAAAGTGGGAGATATGACCTTCCTCTAAGATTGCAAACCTTATATGCAAACCCCCATCAAAATTAGTGGAATTGAAAATCTCAAACAACGCTTCGATTTCCCTTACAAGATCTTGAGAAGAGCTGGTGAAGTTGCATCTGAGTTGAATTACTAGAATATAGTAGGATTCATAATTTTGTCCATGTGTCTCACCTCACGAGATCCCTTGGACAACATATCACACTACTGGTGGATTTTCCACCATTGGATGATGACCCTACCATCATAGAAATCACAAGAGCATCATCCAATATTCAAAAGAGAGTAGACAATAAGGTGGTAGGGAAAATCACACAGGCCCTATTGAATCCCCATGATCACATTTGCACTTATTACATTTATCGAACTTAGCAAGGGAGAGGGATTTCAACTAAATCTTCCACATCAAACATCCTCATAATAAATAGAATCATCAACCTTGGCATAAAGAGAAAGTTTGACCTTAAGTACCTTTGCTATCATTCAAGCCTCTGTGCATGCAACTTGTTGTTCCTTCAGTATGTGAAAATACTCGAGGTAGCAATTGAAGAAAGACAAGTCATGCAAATTTTGGAAATATTGATAGAAATATGAAGAAATATTTCCCCACACATTTACTAATCTAGGATGATGAAAATTCAATTAAAAGAAGGTACAAAACCAAAGAGTAAAAGATCATATGTATTAAACCCTAACATGAAGACAAGAGTCAAAGCAAAGTTGGATGATACGTTGCAACTGATATAATCAAGTACATAGAAGATGCTAAATGGATTGGCCCTATGGTTGTGCAACATAAGAAAAAAGTGAGATGAGGATTTGCATTGACTTTAGGGAACTAAATAAGGCTTGTATCCGTGATTCCATAGATTTCTTAGTCTTATGGATGTCATTAAAAGCTTTCATTTTATTTCATTTCAATTGAAGGGCTCCTTCACCTTTCCATACACATGTCCCCATGTTCTCTCCATTAGTTTCTCTATAACCATTGCTTTATTTTCTCTTATATTGTCCTTAGTAATATTTGGGCATTATACTCATGGGATCAACCCTGCAATTATAGACTTGGCCCTTTCATATTCAAATTTTGGCCAACTTCTACCTATTCAATTACACAATATTCAATTTGCTAATGTATGAATCCCAACATTTCAAAAAAAACCAAAATATGAATCACCTAAGAAGGTTCGAAGTTTAAAATACACATTGGGTTATGACTTGCACGTGTGACACCATTCAAAAATTGATTTATATTCACTCCTTTGAGCCACCAAGTCTAGGGCCTAAGTGTGAGAATATTCACTATTTTTGTATCCTCATGCTTGGAGACATGTCAATAAATAAAAGTTGATTACATATAAATTCCCATTGTTTATAGCATAGACTGGAATTAGTTTTCAATTTAAAATATCATTAACACTTGTAAGGAGTGGGTTCATGTGCAAGTTGAAACACACACTGTGTATTTCAACCTGCAATTTTCTTCATCAACATTCTACTATGTAAAGTATTTGTTCTTTTAATGTACAAATCCTAACATTTAAGAGAGAAAAATATGAACAACAACAATGATAAGGGTGAAAGCAAGAAGATGAGTATAGATTTCGTGGAAGTGTTCCGCATATGGAAAATTTTGTTTAGAACGAGAGCTCGAGCCTAAACGGGTGCCCATTTAGAAACGGGCACCCGTTATGAAATGGATGCTAGTAAATGGAATGGGTACGTACCCATTTGAAAACAGGTACTCATTTTTGAAAAGTATATATATTTTTTTAAAAATAGGCATGTGGCTTCATTTTAACAGCCATAGGCCATGAAACAGTAGGAGAGGAGATACCAAGAATGGGTACCCACATCACCTGACCCCACCGCCTACCTCCAAAACCTCCTCACCTCCTCTAGATCGGCTATCAGCTATCCCAAGTTGGTTGCCCGTAATTTTCTATTGTTTTTCATTGTTTTTTGTTTTGTTTTTGTTGCTTTTTATTATTTTTCACAATCTTAAATTATAAATGTTAAACCCTAAACTAAAAACACTAAACCCTAATTCATAAACACTAAACCCTATTTCATAAACTACCTAGGTCTTATAGAACTTCTAGGGTTTCTTTTATATAAGCTTAACAATAAATCTTTAGCAATGATATTTCAAAATCATTTGAAATTTCTATATAGACCTCAAGAACTACTTATACACTATAGCCATGTTCTTAGTCTTCATGGATTTCAATGTTCATGATGAGTCACATAGTCCTAAAACCATTTGTAAAACTCTTTTCATGAGGGCTTAGAACATACAAACACCTTCTATATATTAAATTTGATGGACACTTGTATAAGAATATAAAATTTAGACAATTGTCATAGGTTAGTCCTATGGGTTAAAGAGTCAGGGAGCTATGAGAATGCCCACATTCATATGACATAAGGTATAATAGAAACTTATCAAGTTTTAAGGATTGTCATGCCTACCACTAAGAATGTCAAAGTTACCCTAGGAAAACAACTAACTCATATCACTTCATAACATTTTATCAAGTTTAAGGATTGTCATAACAACCACTAAGAATGTCAAATTTACCCTAGGAAAACAACTAACTCGTGTCACTTGATAACCTAGAGGATTGTTATCTAAGGTCAATTAGGATCACTTAACAAATGTCAAGACCCAAATCATCTAATAGGATTGTCATTAGGATGGGGAACAAAGAAGATAGTCATAACATGATAAGGTAGTTACCAAGGTCCTAACAAAGTTCATTGCACCATAATCTAAATCTTAACACTGCCTCAACATTTATATGACCTAGAAGGACTGTCACATCTAGCAAATCTAATCTCTTGTCCTTGCTATGGACTATTATGCATGATCATCCAAAGTGGTTGTCACTAGAAGAACAGGACCATAGGACTACCACAATAAGGATATAGTTGTGTTGCTCACAACAAGAGAGGACAATCATCCAAAACTAAGAAGAGAAGAAAATTAACAATTAAGAGACTATCATTAACGGTTGTCATGAGCGTGTTAATGGACAATTAGTTTTCATATTAGTCATAACACTATCCTATTATTTACACAAAAGAAGATATAGCAATGAGAGGATAGTCATTGGAAAACCTATCTCAGTCCTAGAGTCAAGCACAGTCCCATCACACCACTAGATCTACCCCTTCCAAGGGACAAGCATTTCAACCATACAATCGAAAGAAAATGATATGTATCCTACAAACACAATCATTTGGTCATGTTGTAATCCTCTCTCCAAACTATGCAGGATCAGAATGGTGTTTGGATGACCTCCACTTGGTGTCTGGTAGGTGAAATCAGCAGGTGAGACTACTCCTTAGACAGTGCAAGACGACTGAATGGATCTCACCCATTCATTTTATTCCTTGTTTTTCTCACTCTTTCACCATTTCTTCACATGCGTTGTTCTCCTTCCAGCTATTTTTTTGGTGGGTACTCTCCTGAGGTGCCAAAATGGCTAGAAATGTTGTCTCGTGCCATAAAAAAATCACGCTAGAAAATTTTCTAAACTCGTCGGTTGTTCTCACGCCGGGGAAAATACCGTGTCAGAAAAATAAATATAGGGAATGTAATTTTTTGGTATGTGTTTTGGAACACAAAAGAGAGTGATATATTTTGCAAAGCCCCATTAAGAATGTTTTCGGAATTTTGTACTGCAGTATTGTATTGGTACATTCTCCTTATTAAAAACTCCCTTAATATTATCACCTAAAATTTTGAATTTGGATTAGTTACTTTCCACCTACATTAAATGTTATCAATAACTATGTAATAGAACTAATAGCATTTAAAATCATTTTAGACGTGCAAATGATGATTAATTATCACCTTTGCAATTAGAAGTGTTTATGTTGACACTAGAGTTTGCAACACTCATAGCTTTATAGCAACTAAAAAGGTTTCACAAAACAAAGAGAACTAGAGACAACTAAAATCATTATCATAAATAAAACATAAATTAAAATAAAATAAAAACATTAATATATCATCACCATGAATGGTCATGTCCTTTGTGAGAACTCCAATTCCTTTTGAGAGATGAGTATCACAATTCATTGAAGTCTTGATTGTATTTCCATGAATTTGGGTTTCTACTAATAATTTATGATTCGAAGTCTAAAAATATGAGAAATAATGAATTGTATCATTGGCTTTCATTTTATTCACCAAATGAAAATCTTACAAATTACAAACAAGAAAAGGTTCAATAAAAGATACACTTGCAAATTATAGGGTATTTTCTATGCTACAGCACGCACAAAACCAAAAGGTCAACATGTATACCTCGTGTCACCAAGTTGATCTAATAAAGTAGTGATAGATACTAACTCTTCAAAATCCAATCCAAAAGCATAAAGAAATCTTGCTTCACCAAAACTAAAGAAATATGTCAGCCTTGGCAATTCAGATAAAGACAAGAGGAATGAAAGAGCCTCTAAAGTGAAGTGAAATGAAGCAACCATTGCCTTGAAGTTGTCATAGAACTTAGTTTTTACATTTTATTGCTTCACAATTTCCCGAGGAGACTTTTTCTCTCCTTTCTATCATTTTAGACCTATATTTACATGGGTCTAAGATAGTGTCTAGATTATCAATCCAAATGCACAAACCACAATGTTGAATATTTTCAGATAAGACACTCTAGTTCTTGCAAATAGATAAAATGCTTATCACCATACATTCTTGTGTTCCAACCTAACCTATTATACCTACAAAAATCTCTATATCAAAAAACACACAAAAAAAAAATGTTATGCTAGTCAACAAAGGCAACTCAAGTGAAATGAATCACGAGCAATATCAAAGGGAAACAATTGTAAGCAATTGTAAAGGTGACTGGTTCCTAAATATTGATACAATTTACACTTGGATTGAATCCAAAGGGGATTATATAAAATCAAATATTAGACATAATTTTCATTAGTTGGAAAATCATCAAAACATGTATTACATAGATAATGTAATAATGATTAAAAAAAATCCAATCAATCCATGCGAGCTTCAACAAATTGGCTCAAAACTTTTACTGAAATTTTAAATTTAAAGGAAGTTTATACATAATGTTTACTGATTGGGCTATTGATTTGGGACAAAGATTACCAAAACAATCCCTATTTAGGGATGAAGAGACCCTAAACTTTCCCGTGGCCAGAACCCATATTGAAGTTGTAGGTTAAGATTCTTTAAGAACTGAATTGAGCATAGAGTGGTATGCCATCTACTTAATATTTTGAAAATGTAGGTTTAGGGCTCAAATGCTAACCCGTGCTTATAATGACACCCAAATCCAAAGGTTGGGGTTAAATTCTCCAGCAAGGGATCCAACCAACTTAGGGCTCAAACACAAACCCACTAACTGTGTCAACCATCGTCTCGGAAAACAAACAAAAGAAAACACAAACACAGCTGCAAAGCAAACAGTAGACAGAACTACAATGTTCTATATGATATCAATATTTGCCAGGATAAATTTTTGAACCTTGGTAGGAATGTGCTAGATGATTAAAACTTTAACAGTCACAATTACGTAATTGGCTATTTATAAAATATGGGTGATAATAACACCCATCTGACATTGTCATATACAGAAGATGGCTCTAAGAAGTCCACCAAAATTCCTGCAGTCCTAGACTACATACAAAACAAGCACCGTGTTAATACATGTTGCATGCATTGCAGTCAAAATTGAATACCTTCATCTTTCATGATCCAAATATTACCTGTGATAGAGAGACCAACAACATAACCAAATCATACAACACAGGGACCTCCAGAGGTTCATCCAAGTTGGCTATCAATATCAACTACTGAAAATCTGATTCAGTCACAGTAAAATATACTTGATAGGAACATTGTTGTAATGTGGGTGTGCGATGCATATACAAAAACGAGGAAAGGCAAAGAACCCACGTCTCCAACCTCCCTTCCATGGAGGGTCAGAAAATTTAGTGCAAGTGACCACATTTTTAGCTAGTCTTAAAATATAGAAATTTAAGCAAATTTTCTGACAAAACAAAACCTGATTTAACAAGATTGAAATGTCGGACGCATGAGTTTGAGATTGAGACATATTCCACCGCATGAGCGTGAAGGTCATTTGTTGAAGGCATTGCTCTCATTAAAGGGCAACGAAGGAATAGGAGCAGCGTGGGGCCGTGGATATGTTGTGTTTCAAAACCGTAACGCCATCGATCTGCAGCCTCCATTTCTGCTACGACATTCGCGGCCATTCTGTTTGTTGCAGATGATGGCGAAACACTTTCAAAACACTGACATATCCACCGCACTCCGCTGCTTGTAAAAATGTTTGGCCCTGCAATAGGTATAACATCAAGTTTGCAACGATAGCTTTTCCCTCTGCCATCAAAACCTAACCCTAATGCTACCGTCCCCTCCTTCCTCTTTTCCACTCGCTCATCACGCACAAAACCTAACCCTAACCTCCACATATATATATACACACGTGGACACACTTAATAAATTTGTATTTTTTTATTTGTTTTGGTTTTCTATGCGATATATGTATACATATAATATAATTAATATTGTATCATACATCTACATACATTTTTGTTGTGTATTTGTTTATTTTTCTGTTTGTTGTTTTCTTTTCTTTTTGTAGGGTGCACTCCTCTCACACACATATGTATATCTATATATATTTATGTATTGGTTCTTTATAGACTTAATACTTATATTAATAAATACTAGTATAGGTGTGTATTTTTAGTTTCTGCCAAAGAAACTATAGGCGAGGCCTGTTCCTAACTAGGTATTAATAATTCTTGAGAGCTAAATATATTTTTCTATTTAAAAAATATTTACCTATTGCTATTGTATAGATGCAAATATTTTAACAAAACATATTTGAAAAATTATTTTTATTCAATCTAATTCGCAGAAAACTTTCACCCGATAAGGGAAATTATTGCGGATCATCAACGTTTAAATTATAAAGTTTTGTATGAATACTGGAAATAATTTCATGCATTGCTTTCATTTTCTCAAAAATTGTGCAAATATAACATATGCGTTAAACTCCTTAGGCAACCATTCTTCATATTTTTTTATGTTCTTGATACCCAAACATTGAAGAATCTAAGGCCATGACTATTTTCAAATGAATTTGTTTTGTTTATAGGCTGCTATTCCACTTGAAGTTGTGCAAATATTGTTGGCAAAAAAGTCAGCGTCCCCCTTCGGGATTCGTGACATGGCTTAACCGCCTCCCATTGGTCTTTATCTGGGATGGTAGCGGTTTCCTAAGAGGTGCGCCTTTTGGGAGAAACGGCCAGCTCAACTCCCTACAAGTGGTATCAGAGCCGGGTCACGGGTTCGAATCCCCTTGGGTAACGTTGAGGGGGGGATTGTTGGCAAAATACGGCCAGATGCAATAAAGTTAGGTCTGAAACAAAAAAACCCATGGAGCTTGACCAAATAAGAGGAAAAAAGTATGCTCATATCTGTCATTACGTTATCTACCATCTGACCAAATAAGAGGAAAAAAGTATGCTCATATCTAATACTTATTTTTTGTTCTATTTTACTTAATGGAATTCTAATTCTAGCTATTCTTCCATGCATAGAAGGATTTTCCTTTCATGTTTCCTTTAGATTCTAATGGGATGAGAATATTATTTTTTGGCCTATGCCTATGTTTCTACCAAACTTTGTATGTATCATATTGTTTTCTGGAAACACATTTCTTATTGGTGTTTATTCCATTTCTAAAGTTTTTTCTGGATGTTTTCTCTAGCTCTGAGATGAGCTAAAAGGAACTATTACCATTAACAAAACTGATAATATACACATCATTTTGTTTTATGGATATCTTTATATTTTTTTAATTTTCTCCGACACTCAATAGTAATTCAAGTTGGCTTTTTGCTATTCTTGTTGAATGCAAAAACCTAGTAAGCCAAACTAGCAACTCTATTTGCAGAAATGGTCTATATTTTGAAGCTATTTTATCATTCTACTATTTCTTTTAGAGGCATTTTTAAAAAGATCGTGAAATTTCTATTACTTAAATCTAAGCCAAGTATTTTTTGACGTTTATTTAAAAATTTACCCTAACGTAACTATTGTTAATATGTCCATAAAATGTACAACCTTTTAAAATTTATTTAAAATTAGGTTTTTCTTTTACCCTAACCTATAATGCAAAATCTAAATAGCTAATATTTTCACATTTACTTTAAACTTAAGTTTTACCCTAACCTGTAATGCACAAACTGAATAGCTAATTTATTCAAATTTCTTTTCGAGTTACATCTTTAAACCTAGTAACATAAATATGGTTGAATTATGAATAAAATGCAAAATTGAAACCACTATCTATTTCACATTTACTTTAAAATTTTACCCTAAGGCCCATATTTCTAAATTGCCAATAAAATGAACAAATTGTAGAGATGATATTTTAACATTTACCTTTAAATTTTTGTTCTAAATTTTTATCTTCCAAGTAAATATTATTAAATTATCCATAAAATGCAAAATCTAAACCACTATGTATTTCTCATTTACTTTAAAATTTTACCTTACTATAAATATTCCCAGATTTTCATCAATAAAATTTTACCCAAATATAAATATTTCAAAAATTTCAATAAAATACACAAACTAAATAGATAATCTTTTCACATTTACTTTTAATTATAATTTTAATCCCAAAAAATAAATTTAATTAAATTATTAACAAAATGCAGAACCTAAACCACTGTTTTTTTAATTATCTTTAAAATGTACAACCTGAACATCTGATCTTTAAGCTTTACTTTAAAATTACAGTTTTATCCCTAACATAAAAACACGTTAAACTTTTTTCATATTTTCTTTTTCATCTTACCCTAACACAAATATTGTTAAATTAACCATAAAATGCACAATCTAAACATATTTATTTAAAAATTTCCAAAACTACAATTTGAGTCATTTTGTGAAAATTATGGTATTAAGGTGCAAAGAACAGTTCCTTATACTCTTCAACAAAATGGGGGGGATGAACAAATGAATAGAACTATTTTAGAAATGGGGTTTGGTTGTTTCTTGTGCTGCATATATTGTGAATAGAATTCCCACTAAAGCCCTCCCAAATATCACCCCTGAAGAAGCTTGGAGTGGTAGAAAGCCCCACATTAGGTATTTTAAAGTATTTGGATGCATTGCTTGGGCACACGTTCCTGATGAAAAGAGGAAAAAGTTAGAACCAAAGAGTCATAAGTGTTTGTTTGTGGGTTATAGTGAAGAATCAAAGGCTTATAGGTTATATGATTTGACAACAAGAAAGGTCTTTGTTAGTAGAGATGTAAAGTTTGATGAGCTTTCGCAACTTATTCCCACTTCCTCTCACTCTACAATAGCAAATGTTTCTAATTTTTCAGATATTTTAGAAAGAAATGAAGCCAATATTGATGAGGATGAAGTGAGCACTACTGATGATGATAATACTATTGAAAATGAAACTACTAATGCTTGTAATCAGCCATTTTTTGCAGGTAGTGATGATGAGGAAGGTGACATTTCAGCTAGACAAAAGACAAGGAGTGTTGAAGAAATATATAGACAAGGCTCAAAGATCCAAGGAGGGAATGGTAGTGCTCTCATGGCCAAAGTATTACAAGTAAATGACCCAATCTCATATGAGCAAGCTAGATGAAAGGAAGAATGGGAGAAATCCATAAAAGAGGAATATGATGCATTGATAGAGAATAACACTTGGGAACTTGTACCCCGTCCCCAAGGTAAGAATGTTATTGGTTGCAAATGGGTTTACAAAACAAAATTTAAATCAGATGGTGCTATAGAAAAATTCAAGGCTAGATTGGTTGCTAAGGGGATCAATCAAAAAGAGGGTGTTGATTATGAAGAAACATTTTCTCCTGTCATTAAAGTGAATATAGTTAGAATTATTCTTTCTTTGGCTACAATTCTTGGGTGACATATTCTGTTTGTTGTTTTCTTTTCTTTTTGTAGGGTGCACTCCTCTCACACACATATGTATATCTATATATATTTATGTATTGGTTCTTTATAGACTTAATACTTATATTAATAAATACTAGTATAGGTGTGTATTTTTAGTTTCTGCCAAAGAAACTATAGGCGAGGCCTGTTCCTAACTAGGTATTAATAATTCTTGAGAACTAAATATATTTTTCTATTTAAAAAATATTTACCTATTGCTATTGTATAGATGCAAATATTTTAACAAAACATATTTGAAAATTTATTTTTATTCAATTTAATTGGCAGAAAACTTTCACCGGATAAGGGCAATTATTGTGGATCATCAACGTTTAAATTATAAAGTTTTGTATGAATACTGGAAATAATTTCATGCATTGCTTTCATTTTCTCAAAAATTGTGCAAATATAACATATGCGTTAAACTCCTTAGGCAACCATTCTTCATATTTTTTTATTTTTTTATATTCTTGATACCCAAACATTGCAGAATCTAAGGCCATGACTATTTTCAAATGAATTTGTTTTGTTTATAGGCTGCTATTCCACTTGAAGTTGTGCAAATATTGTTGGCAAAAAAGTCAGCGTCCCCCTTCGGGATTCGTGACATGGCTTAACCGCCTCCCGTTGGTCTTTATCTGGGATGGTAGCGGTTTCCTAAGAGGTGCGCCTTTTGGGAGAAACGGCCAGCTCAACTCCCTACAAGTGGTATTAGAGCTGGGTCACGAGTTCGAATCCCCTCGGGTAACCGCCTCCCGTTGGTCTTTATCTGGGATGGTAGTGACATGGCTTAACCGCCTCCCGTTGGTCTCAACTCCCTACAAACGTGAATATAACATTCTTCAGAAATGATGCAAGCTAGAAGGGGCTCTAACTTGTTTTTAATGCAATAAAGTTAGGTCTAAAATGAAAAAACCCATGGAGCTTGACCAAATAAGAGGAAAAAAGTATGCTCATATCTGTCATTATGTTATCTACCATCTTTTCAGATAATGCATTTAGGGCATATGTTTATCGGGCTTCATGCCTATAATACTTATTTTTTCTTCTATTTTACTTAATGGAATTCTAATTCTAGCTATTCTTCCATGCATAGAAGGATTTTCCTTTCATGTTTCCTTTAGATTCTAATGGGATGAGAATATTATTTTTTGGCCTCTGCCTATGTTTCTACCAAACTTTGTATGTATCATATTGTTTTCTGGAAACACATTTCTTATTGGTGTTTATTCCATTTCTAAAGTTTTTTCTGGATGTTTTCTCTAGCTCTGAGATGAGCTAAAAGGAACTATTACCATTAACAAAACTGATAATATACACATCATTTTGTTTTATGGATATCTTTATATTTTTTTAATTTTCTCCGACACTCAATAGTAATTCAAGTTGGCTTTTTGCTATTCTTGTTGAATGCAAAAATCTAGTAAGCCAAGCTAGCAACTCTATTTGCAGAAATGGTCTATATTTTGAAGCTATTTTATCATTCTACTATTTCTTTTAGAGACATTTTTGAAAAGATCATGAAATTTCTCTTGGTTAAATCTAAGCCAACTATTTTTTTACGTTTATTTAAAAATTTACCCTAACGTAACTATTGTTAATATGTCCATAAAATGTACAAACTTTTAAAATTTATTTAAAATCAGGTTTTTCTTTTACCCTAACCTATAATGCACAATCTAAATAGCTAATATTTTCACATTTACTTTAAACTTATGTTTTACCCTAACTGTAATGCACAAACTGAATAGCTAATTTATTCAAATTTCTTTTCGAGTTACAGCTTTAAACCTAATAACATAAATATGGTTGAATTATGAATAAAATGCAAAATTGAAACCACTATCTATTTCACATTTACTTTAAAATTTTACCCTAAGGTCCATATTTCTAAATTGCCAATAAAATGAACAAATTGTAGAGATGATATTTTAACATTTACCTTTAAATTTTTGTTCTAAATTTTTATCTTCCAAGTAAATATTATTAAATTATCCATAAAATGCAAAATCTAAACCACTATGTATTTCTCATTTACTTTAAAATTTTACCTTACTATAAATATTCCCAGATTTTCATCAATAAAATTTTACCCAAATATAAATATTTCAAAAATTTCAATAAAATACACAAACTAAATAGATAATCTTTTCACATTTACATTTAATTATAATTTTAATCCCAAAAAATAAATTTAATTAAATTATTAACAAAATGCAGAACCTAAACCACTATTTTTTTAATTATCTATAAAATGTACAACCTGAACATCTGATCTTTAAGCTTTACTTTAAAATTACAGTTTTAACCCTAACATAAAAACACGTTAAATTTTTTTCATATTTTCTTTTTCATCTTACCCTAACACAAATATTGTTAAATTAACCATAAAATGCACAATCTAAACATATTTATTTAAAAATTTACAAAACTGCAATTTGAGTCATTTTGTAAAAATTATGGTATTAAGGTGCAAAGAACAGTTCCTTATACTCTTCAACAAAATGGGGCGGATGAACAAATGAATAGAACTCTTTTAGAAATGGGGTTTGGTTGTTTCTTGTGCTGCATATATTGTGAATAGAATTCCCACTAAAGCCCTCCCATATATCACCCCTGAAGAAGCTTGGAGTGGTAGAAAGCCCCACATTAGGTATTTTAAAGTATTTGGATGCATTGTTTGGGCACACGTTCCTGATGAAAAGAGGAAAAAGTTAGAACTAAAGAGTCATAAGTGTTTGTTTGTGGGTTATAGTGAAGAATCAAAGGCTTATAGGTTATATGATTTGACAACAAGAAAGGTCTTTGTTAGTAGAGATGTAAAGTTTGATGAGCTTTCACAACTTATTCCCACTTCCTCTCACTCTACAATAGCAAATGTTTCTAATTTTTCAGATATTTTAGAAAGAAATGAAGCCAATATTGATGAGGATGAAGTGAGCACTACTGATGATGATAATACTATTGAAAATGAAACTACTAATGCTTGTAATCAGCCATTTTTTGCAGGTAGTGATGATGAAGAAGGTGACATTTCAGCTAGACAAAAGATAAGGAGTGTTGAAGAAATATATAGACAAGGCTCAAAGATCCAAGGAGGGAATGGTAGTGCTCTCATGGCCAAAGTATTACAAGTAAATGACCCAATCTCATATGAGCAAGCTAGATGAAAGAAAGAATGGGAGAAATCCATAAAAGAGGAATATGATGCATTGATAGAGAATAACACTTGGGAACTTGTACCCCGTCCCCAAGGTAAGAATGTTATTGGTTGCAAATGGGTTTACAAAACAAAATTTAAATCAGATGGTGCTATAGAAAAATTCAAGGCTAGATTGGTTGCTAAGGGGATCAATCAAAAAGAGGGTGTTGATTATGAAGAAACATTTTCTCCTGTCATTAAAGTGAATATAGTTAGAATTATTCTTTCTTTGGCTACAATTCTTGGGTGACATATTCATCAAATGGATGTCAAAAAAACTTTCTTAAATGGAGATTTATATGAAGAAATATATATGGATCAACCACCAGGTTTTGTAGATCAGCAACATCCTAATCTTGTTTGCAGATTATAGAAGTCACTTAATAGTCTTAAACAAGTGCCACGAGCATGGAACGAGAAGATTGACAGGTATTTTCAGCTTCATGTATTTAAGAGATGTAAGTCAGATCCAAATCTTTATGTGAAAAAAGTTCAAGATGATATTCTTCTTGTTGCAATTTATGTAGATGATTTACTCATTGCTAGACCGAATATTGCATTAATCAATGATTTAAAAATAGATCTTAAGAGGACATTTCATATGAGTGATTTGGGTGAACTAAACTATTTTCTTGGATTACAAGTTTGTAGATTACATGATGGATTGTTCATCTCACAAACAAAAATATGCTTTGGACCTTTTAGAAAAGTTTAACATGCTTGAATGCAAGCCAGCATCTACCTCATTTCAATTTGGAGTCAAGCTTACTGAAGAATGTACTTCCAAGAGTGTAGATGCCACTTTATATAGACAGCTTGTTGGTAGCTTGGTTTATGTAACTCATACTAGACCAGATATTTATTTTGCAGTCAATCTAGTATCTAGATTTATGCAGGCACCTAAACAAAGTCATTGGTTGGCTGCTAAGAGAATTTTACGATACATCCATGGAACCATACACTTTGGAATCTACTATGGCTATAAGTTTTCAATTTCTTTGGTTGGATTTACCAACTCAGTTTGGGGTGGTGATATAGATGATCAAGAGAGAGTGGATTGTTCCTTACAACCCACAGTAGAATGGGGTTGCTGAGAGGGAAAATTATTCTCTATCGGAGGTAGCAAGGGCTATGTTGTATGACCAAGATATGCCACGTTACTTATGGGCAGAGGCATGCAGTACAGCAGTATACATACAGAACAGGGTTCCACATAAGGTATTAGGCAAGATGACACCAGAGGAGGCATTCTCAAGGAAAAAGCCAGATGTCAGTCACTTCAGGATATTTGGGAGTTTGGCATTTTGTCACATTTCAGGGCCTACACATTCCAAGTTAGATCAGATTGCAGAGAGAGGGTACTTTGTGGGGTACAGTGAGACTTCAAAGGCATATCAAATATTTATTCCAGGGACCAGGAGGATTATAGTTAGGCGTGATGTCAAATTCATGGAGGACAAGGCATTTAGGAGGTCCAGAGATTTGCCAGCAGATGATCAGAATGAGCAGCCAAAAGAAGCTCCAAGGATTGTTCAACCAAAACAGGGGCAGCGAAGCACCAGTACATTTACTAGTACAAGCACAGGCTCAGGTGTTAAGAGTTCGCAGAGTATGGAGCAACAGATACAACAAATCCAAGAGATGCATCAAGAAGATATGGAGTTTGATATTTCATCCTCTATAGTTGACAGGAGGAACCGTGAGGTTTAATAGACACATAGGGATACTCAAGAGTTTGTGGGAGCTCCTAGGATGAGTAGTAGACAGAAGAAACAACCAGCCAGGTATAATGACTGTGGCATTGGTTAGTCAGTTGGTAGATAACGAGCCTTCCAGCTATCAGGAGACTATACAGTAACAGGTGTGGCAAGATGTGATGGTTGAGGAAGATACCTCAATAGAGCAGAACGATGTGTGGGAGGTTGTACCTAGACCGACAGATAGGGCAGTGGTTAGATCACATTGGATCTATAAGATTAAGCACGGTGTAGATGGTAGCATCAAGAAATACAAGACAAGGTTCGTGGCCAAGGGGTTCTCTCAGAAGGAGGGAATAGACTATGAGAAGACATTCACTCCAGTGGCCAGGTATACTTCTATACGAGCCGTAATCTCACTTGCAGCACATATTGGATGGCAGATCCATCAAATGGATGTCAAGACGACATTTCTTAATGGTGACTTGGTAGAGGAGGTATACATAGAACAACCAGAGGGCTTTGTATCACACAGCAGTGAAACCCATGTGTGTAGATTGAAGAGAGCTTTGTATGGACTCAAGCAGGCTCCCAGGGCGTGGTATGAGCGCATTGATAGATACTGCATTGAAATCTTGAAGAGGTTTGAGATGCAGGATTGCAGAGCCATGTCTACACCTATGATCACGAATTGGAAGAAGGTAGACTCATCCAAGGAAAAGGATGTAGACCCCACCTTATACAGGAAGTTGATTGGATCTCTCATGTATTTGGTCAACGCTAGGCCAGATATATCCTTTGCAATAAACTCTCTTAGTCAGTTTATGGTTGAGCTGAAGAGAGTGCATTGGACAGCGGTAAAGCATGTGTTGCAGTATTTGTGTGGTAAAATTAAGTATGGGATCAGATATGCTCGAGGTGATGGTATTAGATTGATAGGCGATACTGATGCAGATTGGGCAAGTAGTACAGTGGATAGGAAAAGCACTTCAGGGTGCTGCTTTAATTTGGGATCAGGAGTTGTCTCTTGGTACAGCAGGAAGCAAAATTTTGTGGCTCTAAGTTCTGCAGAAGCAGAATACATAGCAGCTAGCATGGCAACATGTGAGGCTATATGGCTTCAAAAGTTGTTGGTAGCCTTGTTTGGTCAGAGGGTTGAGACTATGGTGATACACTGTGACAATCAAAGTTGCATCAGATTATTTGAGAATCCAGTGTTTCACGATAGGTCTAAGCATATAAACATTAGGTATCATTTCATCAAGGATTGTGTACAGTGGAGGATTGTTCAACTATAGTATATACCTACAGATCAGCAGGTAGCAGACATTTTGACAAAGGCATTAGGGAAGACGAAATTCATCTTCTTCAGAGATAAGTTGGGTGTTATGCAGAACACCTTCCTCGCTAAGAGGGAGTGTTAATTTTAAAGTAGCTCAGACAAGTGTTCTAGTCTCAAGTGGTGATTACAAGGCTAGAAACACAACTGGAATTTAATTATCTCCATACCTAGAAAATTGATTTCTATAGAGACTTCTAGACATTAGGGTTTGTTAGAGTCTAATTAATCTTAGCCATTGATTGAGATTAAATCATGGCCATTGGTTTTCAATGAGAAGATTATAAAAGAGGATCAATGGGCATTTGGAGAGCACAGATCTGAAAAACATTTAAAGTGATAGCAAATAAATAAATTTGCAATAATAGAAAATAGATTTGCAGTGAGAGCAAGGGCGCAGTGATAGCGTTGGTGACAACAACAGTGGAATTTTTGCAGGAGAAATTGGGAGAAGAATTTTCAGAGGAGAATATTGCCAGAGCTCTGCCAGTAAGAGGCAAGCAGTTTATGTATCTCTTGATTTATTGAAAATTAATAAAATTCCTCATCTCCAGTACTGGTTTTTCCTTCAAGGTTTTTCCAGGGACAATTTGTCCAAAATATTGTGTTCATTATTTTACATATTTTATTTTTCTATCTCCATGATTATTTGTGAAGTTGTAGCTGTATTATTTTTCAATATTTGCTCTGAATTAATTTTTGGAGGTCAAATAATCTATATAAGATAGGAGATTAATCATCAATAGCTACAATAGAATTTTCACAGAATTGTCCATAGAAATACGAGATTTGAATGACAATTTTTATATTTGCGTTTACTTTTTAGTAAAGTTGTGCCCCTAACATGTAATTTGGATTTGTTTCAGGAGGAGCCGACATGGCTTTGTGATAGCCCTCGCAAGGTGAATTCGACAGCTATATGAGGCACATTGGGATGGGAACTCCTGTAGAAGATCCAGTCCTTGCAAATCCTCCTGCACTGTTTTTTATTGTTTGATTCTAGAATATATTTTAATAATACATTCTCATTTTACACTTGATTGCGCGGTCTATAAAAGAATTTATAATGCATATATTCAAACTAAGATTACCCTATGCAGTGCCTATGGTTATGGCAGAAATCTAACATTAAATGTAGAATCCAAGTTTTTCAATTTTTAGTATTCAATGCAAATATTACAACACTGTCAACTCTAACTTAAACCCAAAAATTAACAAATTTCAAGATTATTATAAAGTTATTATATTATCAACATTGTTGCTAAAACTAAGCAAACACAACAAATTAAAACACAACTATTCATGAACATTTTGCAGAAACTTCGCTACTTTGCAGCTCTTGTTATTAGATTTGTTTTATTTTTGTGTTATATAGTACTTATAATTTAATTGATATTATATTATATCAATATTGTAAGTTTGTGATATTGTATTATATATCCACATATACATTTTTGTTGTGTAATTGATTATTTTTGTGTTTGTTGTTTTCTTTTTCTTTTGTAGGGGGCACTCCTCATATATATATATATATATATATATATATATATATATATATATATATATATATATATATATGCTTACTTATATTAATACATATTAGTATAGGTGTGTGTATTTTTAGATTTGTTTTGTTTTATGTGTTGTATATGTATGTACTTATAATAATATAATTGATAATGTATTATATATCATTTGATTTATTTTTGTTGTTATATCTAGGTTTATATGTGTGGGGGCATTTTTTGTCTATGCCCGATTAAAATTTTTGTTCTTATTTCATGGGGTTCTCCTTTTTATAGGTTTGGTTTTACCTAATGCAATAGATAGGGGTCGTATCTTTTTGTTGAAGCCAATCAAAATATATATTGCCCACCCCGGCTGCTAGTATAGTTGTTGTCTGTCGCTCACTGTACTGCCTTTTGGTATGTATCACCCCTTCCCTCGAAACTCTAGATTCCAAAGATCCATCGGATAAGAAACTCCATTCTACACTACTGCTGAGTCGTCGGACTCCTCCCCCAAATCCGGTTGTGGATTGCATCAGGGAAATTCTGCCTGAGCTAGGCAGATAGATAGACTCCTTTCACGCTGCTGAGAAAGAGTAGGGAACAAAATTATTAGACCCATATATAGTAGTAGGGTAGCGCTCCAGGTACTTAAAGTCCACCCACTACCAACCAACATACATCATCTGGCTGGGTCTTGCCGGTATCAACAACTGGATCGATCCCATGGAAACGGGAACAGCAACTCGCTATGGTTCTTGGTCCAAATAATGTCTGCCCCTATTCATCCATAGCCATACACGGTTGCACGTGACAAGACGGGAACACAGTCCTAGACTGCAGTGAATAGATCAGATCGAGAGGTCATTCTGTCCCTTGTCCCCAATGGGAAGAAGATGGGTAATCCGTTTACAATGTTACTCTGATCTGACCCAGCTGGCAAGTAATCCCAATCCGCTTTCGGCAAAGGAAGGAGACAACACTTTGTTTGCTTCTCCACCAAGCACGGGAGTCTGGGGATCGTTGTAGGTTGGTGGCCACCCGAGGAAACTCTAATTCGATCCGCTGGCTGGGAGGCACCTACCTCATCTCGATCGCAAGGATATAGCATTTTGGATGTAATGCAAGCTAGATAAATATATTTCTGAGTTATCTAACTCTGTTTTGCCCTGTTTTCTCTTAATCTATTATTGTTGTTCTATTTTTTCTTGTCTTGGGGCTACTTTTTACATGGAAATCTAGAATTTCTTTATTGCTAGAAGAAAATGGTATCAAGGAATATGTGACCACTGTTGTACCTGTACCTACAGATTCAACACAGCTCTTAGCTTATAAGAAGGAAGATGCCAAGGCGAGGACGCTGATTCTTAATGGTGTTAAGGATCATATTGTTTCGCATAGTTCAGAGTTATATACAGCAAAGACAATGTAGGATGCCATTCTGAATCTATACCAGAATGCTACCATTAACCGGAAGCTGATTCTTAGAGAAAAGTTGAGGAATACCCGGATGAACAAGGGAGAAGACATTACAAGTTACCTCACCAGGCTTAGACTTGTTAAGGATGAGTTGGCAGATGTTGGAGATAAACCAAATGATGACAAGCTAGTACGAATAGCCCTAAATGGGTTTACTAAGTAGTGGGATGTCTTTGTTCAAGTTATTAATGGATGAGACACCTTATCGAGTTGGGATCGACTATGGAGTGACTTCACTCAGGAGGAGCTTAGACTAAGTCTTGTGAGTGGAACCAGTAGTAATAGTTAGAAAAGTGAGGTGGAACAGGAAAATGTTACCCTAGCAGGAAAAGGGAAAGCAAAGAAGGGGTCTGGCAAAGGATCAAATCCAAAAAGTGAGAAGAAGAAGGACTTGTCTAAGATCAAATGCTATGGCTGTCACGAGTTCGGCCACTATGTCAGTGATTGCCCACAAAGGAAGAAAAATGAAAAGAAAGGCAAGAAGCAGATGGCTGCTTCAACAAATGTAGATGAGCTTTCTAGTAGAATGGAGGATGAGTTTGCACTCATAGCTTGCCTAACTAGCTCAACCTCATAGGGTGTTTGGTATATAGACAATGGGGCATCATTTCATATGACAAGAGTTTGGGAGTACTTCTCTAGCTACAAAGAGGACATCAAATTCCAGATTCAGATGGGGAATACGTCCAAGTGCAATCCAGTTGGGAGAGGGACTGTTCTATTTCAGAGGGAGAATGGCAAGCCTATTTCCATTCATGATGTGTTGCATGTGCCAGGCTTGGGCATGAATCTAATTTCTGTATCTGTCCTTCAGGATAAAGGCTACAATGTACTCTTTAGAGGGGCACATGTGTTAATCAAGCATAAGGATTGGAAATCACCCATAGCTATTGGAGTTAGGAGCGGCCGACTTTATAGGTCGCAATTTGATACTCCTAAGGCACTAGTGAGTAGCAGTAATCCTAGAGATCAAGGAGAGCTATGGCATAGGAGGATGGGCCATATACATCATAGAGCACTTAAATTGCTTCGTGAGATAATGACAGGTGTTCCAGAGGTGAGCACATAGCATGATGATGTATGTAAAGGATGTGTGTTGGGGAAGTTTGCGAAAGTAGCTTTTCCAAGGAGTGACACTAGATCTAAGGGGGTTCTTGATCTAGTACATTTAGATATATGTGGACCAATGTCAACAAAGTCTCTCAGAGGATACGAGTACTTTGTTACTTTTATTGATGATTTCTCCAGGAAGACCTAGATATACTTCTTGAACACCAAGGATGAGGTCTTCAGTGACTTCCAGGAGTTCAAATCTCTTGTGGAGAATTTGAGAGGTAGGAAGGTAAAGGTTCTTCGGTCAGACAATGGAGGTGAGTACAAAGGGAAAGAGTTCCAGGAGTTCTGTATAAGGGAAGGAATCAAGAGAGAGTGGACCGTTCCTTACAACCCGCAATAGAATGGGGTTGCTGAGAGGAAGAATCATTCTATATCAGAGGTAGCAAGGGCTATGTTGTATAACCAAGATATGCCACGTTACTTATGGGCAGAGGCATGCAGTACAGCAGTATACATACAAAACAGGGTTCCACATAAGGTATTAGGCAAGATGACACCAGAGGAGGCATTCTCAGGGAAGAAGCCAGATGTCAATCACTTCAGGATATTTGAGAGTTTGGCATTTTGTCACATTCTAGAACCTACATGTTCCAAGTTAGATCAGACTGCAGAGAGAGGGTACTTTGTGGGGTACAGTGAGACCTCAAAGGCATATCAGATATTTATTCTAGGGACCAGGAGGATTATAGTTAGGCGTGATGTGAAATTCATGGAGGACAAGGCATATAGGAGGTCCAAAGATTTGCCAACAGATGATCAGAATGAGCAACCAACAGAAGCTCCAAGGATTGTTCAACCAGAACAGGGGCAGCGAAGCACAAGTACAGTTACTAGTACAAGCACAGGCTCAGGTGCTAAGAGTTCATAGAGTATGGAGCAACAGATACAACAAATCCAAGAGATGCATCAAGAAGATATGGAGTTTGATATTTCATCCTCTATAGTTGACAGGAGGAACCGTGAGGTTCAACAGACACATAGGGATACTCAGGAGTTTGTGGGAGCTCCTAGGACAAGTAGTAGATAGCAGAAACAACCAGCCAGGTATAATGACTATGTGGCATTGGTTAGTCAGTTGGTAGATAGCGAGCCTTCTAGCTATCAGGAGGCTACACAGCAATAGGTGTGGCAAGATGCGATAGTTGAGGAATATACCTCAATAGTGCAGAATAATGTGTGGGAGGTTGTGCCTAGACCGACAGATAGGGCAGTGGTTGGATCATGCTGGATCTATAAGATTAAGCACGGTGCAGATGGTAGCATCAAGAAATACAAGGCAAGGTTCGTGGCCAAGGGGTTCTCTCAGAAGGAGGGACTAGACTATGAGGAGACATTTGCTCCAATGGCTAGGTATACTTCTATACGAGTCATAATCTCACTTGTAGTACATATGGGATGGCAAATCCATCAAATGGATGTCAAGATGGCATTTCTTAATGGTGAATTGGTAGAGAAGGTATACATAGAACAACCAGAGGGCTTTGTAGCACACAGCAGTGAAACCCACGTGTGTAGATTGAAGAGACCTTTGTATGGACTCAAGCAGGCTCCCAGGGTGTGGTATGAGCGCATTGATAGATACTTGTAGGGAATAGGCTTTGTGAAGAGTGAGGCGGATGCTAACCTCTACTACTTGGTGGTTGGGGGTGAAGTTCTCATTCTTGTTCTATATGTGGATGACTTATTTTTAACAGGTTCACTAGGGCTCATAGAGGAGTGCAAGAGGGACCTTGCAGTAGAGTTCAACATGAAGGATTTGGGGCTTATGCACTACTTTATGGGCATGGAAGTGTGGCAGATAGATGGAGAGATTTTCCTTGGACAAGGGGAATACTGCATTGAAATCTTGAAGAGGTTTGAGATGCAGGATTGCAGAGCCATGTCTACACCTATGATCACGAATTGGAAGAAGGTAGACTCATCAAAGGAAATGGATGTAGACCCCACCTTATACAGGAAGTTGATTGGATCTCTCACGTATTTGTTCAACACTAGGCTAGATATATCCTTTGTAGTAAACTCTCTTAGTCAATTCATGGTTGAGTCGAAGAGAGTGCATTGGACAGTGGTAAAGCATGTGTTGTGGTATTTGCATGGTACAATCGAGTATGGGATCAGATATGCTCGAGGTGATGGTATCAGATTGATAGGCTATACTGATGCAGATTAGGCAAGTAGTACAGTGGATAGGAAAAGCACTTCAGTGTGCTGCTTTAGTTTGGGATCAGGAGTTGTCTCTTGGTATAGCAGGAAGCAAAAGTTTGTGGCTCTAAGTTCTGCAGAAGCAGAATACATAGCAGCTAGCATGGCAACATGTGAGGCTATATGGCTTCAGAAGTTGCTGGTAGCCTTGTTTGGTCAAAGGGTTGAGACTACGGTGATACACTGTGACAATCAAAGTTGCATCAGATTATCTGAGAATCCAGTGTTTCACGATAGGTCTAAGCATATAGACATCAGGTATCATTTCATCAGGGATTGTGTACAGTGGAGGATTGTTCAACTACAGTAGATACCTACAGATCAGCAAGTAGCAAACATTTTGACAAAGGCATTGGGGAAGGTGAAATTCATCTTCTTCAGAGATAAGTTGGGTGTTATGCAGAACACCTTCCTTGCTAAGAGGGAGTGTTAATTTTAAAGTAGCTCAAACAGGTGTTCTAGTCTTGGGTGGTGATTATAAGGCTAGAAACACAACTGGAATAATTATCTCCATACCTAGAAAATTGATTTCTCGAGAGACTTCTAGACATTAGGGTTTGTTAGAGTCTAATTAATCTTAGCCATTGATTGAGATTAAATCATGGCCATTGGTTTTCAATGAGAAGATTATAAAAGAGGATCAATGGGCATTTGGAGAGCACAAATCTGAAAAACATTTGCAGCGATAGCAAATAAATAAATTTGTAGTAATAGCAAATAGATTTGCAGTGAGAGCAAGGATGCAGTGATAGTGTTGGAGATAGCAGCAGTAGAATTTCTACAGGAGAAATTGGGAGAAGAATTTCCAAAGCAGAATATTGCCAGAGCTCTGCCAGTAAGAGGCAAGCATTTTATGTATCTCTTGATTTGTTGAAAATTAATAAAATTCCTCATTTGCAGTATTGGTTTTCTCTTTGGGGTTTTTCCAAGGACAATTTGTCCAAAATATTGTGTTCATTATTTTGCATATTTTGTTTTTCTATCTCCGTGATTATTTGTGAAGTTACAGCTGTATTATTTTTCAATATTTGTTGTGAATTAATTTTCGGTAGTCAAATAATCTATATAAGATAGGAGATTAATAATCAATAGCTGTAATAGAATTTTCATAGAATTGTCCACAGAAATACGAGATTTGAATGACAATTTTTATATTCATGTTTACTTTTTAGTAAAGTTGTGCCCCTAACCTGTAATTTGGATTTGTTTCAGGAGGAGCTAACATGTCTTTGTGACAGACCTTGAAAGGAGGATTCGACAGCTGTATGAGGCACATTGGGATGGGAACTCCCGTAGAAGATCTAGTCCTTGCAAATCCTCCTAGACTGTTTTTTATTGTTTGATTCTAGAATATATTTTAATAATACATTCTCGTTTTACACTTGATTGCGTGGTCTATGAAAGAATTTATAATGCATATATTCAAACTGAGATTACCCTATGCAGTGCCTATGGCTATGGCAGAAATCTAACATTAAATGTAGAATCCAAGTTTTTCAATTTTCAGTATTCAATGCAAATATTACAACAGTGTCAACTCTAACTTAAACCCAATAATTAACAAATTTCAAGATTATTATAAAGTTATTATAAATTTCAAGATTATTATAAAGTTATTATATTATCAATATTGTTGCTAAAACTAAGCAAACACAACTATTCATGAACATTTTAAAAGAAACTTCGCTACTTTGCAGCTCTTGTTATTAGATTTGTTTTGTTTTTGTGTTATATAGTACTTATAATTTAATTGATATTATATTATATCAATATTGTAAGTTTGTGATATTGTATTATATATCCACATATACATTTTTGTTGTGTAATTGATTTTTTTGTGTTTGTTGTTTTCTTTTTCTTTTGTAGGGGGGCACTCCTCATATATATATATATATATATATATATATATATATATATATATATATATATATATATATATATATATATATATATATATATATATATATATATATATATATATATATATATATATATATATATATATATATATATATATATATATATATATATATGCTTTGGTACATGTATAGACTTAATACTTATATTAATACATATTAGTATAGGTGTGTATTTTTAGATTTGTTTTGTTTTATGTGTTGTATATGTATGTACTTATAATAATATAATTGATATTGTATTATATATCATTTGATTTATTTTTGTTGTTATATCTAGGTTTATATGTGTGGGGGCATTTTTTGTCTACGCCCGATTAAAATTTTCATTCTTAGTTCGTGGGGTTCTCCTTTTTATACGTTTAGTTTTACCTAATGCAATAGATAGGGGTCTTATCTTTTTGTTGAAGCCAATCAAAATATATATTGCCACCTCAACTGCTAGTATAGTTGTTGTCCGTCGCTCACTGTACTGCCTTTTGGTATGTATCACCCCCTTCCCCCGGAACTCTAGATTCCAAAGATACACCAGACAAGAAACTCCATTCCACACTGCTACTGAATCGTCGGACTCCTCCCCCAAATCCAGTTGTGGATTGCATCGGGGAAATTCCACCTGAGCTAGGCAGATAGATAGACTCCTTTCCCGCTGTTGAGAAAGAGTAGGGAATAAAATGATTAAACCCATATATAGCAGTAGGGCAGCGCTCCGGGTACTTAAAATCCTCCCACTACTAACCAGCATACATCATCTGGCTGGGTCTTGCCGGTATCAACAATTGGATCGATTCCCATGGAAACAGGAACAGCAACTCACTATGGCTCTTGGCCCAGATAATGTCTACCCCTATTCATCCATATCCATATGCGGCTGCACGCGACAAGACGGGAACATAGTCCTGGGTTGCAATGAATAGATCGGATCGAGAGGTCATTCCGTCCCTTGTCCCCAATGGGAAGAAGATGGCTATTCCGTTTACAATGTTGCTCTGATCTGACCCAGCTGGCGAGCAATCCCAATCTGCTTTCAGCAAAGGAAGGAGGTAGCACTTTGTTTACTTCTCCACCAAGCACGGGAGTTTGGGGATCGCTGTAGGTTGGTGGCCACCCAAGGAAACTCTGATTCAATCCGTCAGCTGGGAGGCACCTACCTCATCCCGATCGCAAGGAGAGGTTCACCATGATGTTTCTGGGTAAGGAACGAAGACAGCACCTGGGCAAGGCATTCATGCGCTCAACCTCTCCGCTGTGAGATTGAGGCCTATCTACAGTACGAGAGATTGAGGGCTTCCTCGACTTCCTAAAGTTAATCAAGTTCTCTGACCGGCTGAGTACCCCCAAGGCCCTCTCCCTATCGCCCTATCTATAGCTATTATAGAGAGGTGGGGGGTGCCCCCTACTATGGATAGGGTGGATAGTTGCCCGCACCCCCTACTATGGATAGGCCGCCTCTGCCTCTACCTCTAAAGAACTAGGGTAGGGGTAGGGGGTGGGGGGTCGAGTGATGAGAATTGGATCGTTCCGTCGAGAATTGGCTCCATATGCCCAACTCTTTGTGCCTTCCTATCTCCATACTTTTGCATCTCTTCATCTTATTGGATTTGCAACAGACTCATGTGATAGACTCTCATCATTAGAGAAGTCGATCCAGAATCCATATTCCGCTTCGTTTCGCATCCTATGAAGAGTAGATCGTTTAGCACCTACGGCACGAACCAATTTTTTACCCATCGACCCTAGTATCATAGGCAACCGAACGGTCGTTCCCTAATTACTAGACCAACCTGCTATGATAATTCCATAAACACATAGCGAGGATATTGTAGATGGATGAAGTATACCTATGTCCAGATCTAATGATACCATACCATGATCAAAAGGTACAATGGCCCGGGCAACTGAACTGGGCATAGATGTCACCACTGGAGCCAGTCTAGAGAGAGAGAAATTGGCACTACTTGGTGGAATAGGTTCTTTTATAGCTGATTTCAAACCATCTTCTAGAGGTTGTAACAATCCGAATGATCCAACTACATTGGGACCCTTTCGACGTTGCACGAAAGCCATTACTTTACGTTCGGCTGACACTGAGAAGGCTACTCCTAGTGGAAGTGGTATGATCATTCCAGGTATTTTTGCTAGAATAGCAATGTACGTTTCTGATTTCCTATTCACTAAGGGGTGATCATGTATGAAACAATGTCGACCCAAAGAATGGGACCTATTCTTGAGGGGAAAGGTGATTTCTAAAAGTCAGCCCACCCCCCACTGCTATAGATGCGAGTGGGCTATAGTGGGCTTAGCCAAATTATTTCAGCTCCTTGAAGCCAGGCTGACCACTATGGATAGGGCATCGATCCCTCTCCTCCCTCCCACCTGTGTTAAGAGACAGGTTGGCGATTTGAGTGCCCCCATGGATCCAAATGTCGGCCCCATGCTTTTGAACCAGAATGGGGGAAGCCCCAACTAAACTATAATTGGGGTGGGTGGGAGGAGGAGAGGTATAAGGCTCAATCGGCCCCTACCAGCACTATATATCGTGAGTTGGACCCAGTCATTTTTATTGTTGGTCGGGGAAACTTCCCCCCTAATGAAAACTGGGGTGGGTGGGAGGGCCCCCGAGAAACCATTATAGCAAGGGAGGTTAAGTCCAAGGCACCATAGGGGGGAGATATAGGGTGGGAGGCCTATGCGGGTGGGTGGGAAACGGCCCCTATGGGAATATATATTATTATGGGAGGATGCCTATGCAGGTGGGTGGGAAATAATAGTTGGTTGGGAGGCCGTAGCCCCCCACAATAATCAAGGGTGGGTGGGAGGCCTGGGGGGGCCTTACTTTCCACCCAGTCAGGTGGGTGGTTAAGTTGTTGGTGAACCCCATAATCTTTACTTTGTTCAGAAGAGTGTGTCCCCTCAACCAAAAAGATGCCTCCCACCCCCTCCCTACAGCCTATGCCCCTCACCCATTCCCTATCACTGGAAGGGTGGGGGGGCCGAGGGTTTTGCAACAAACCCTCGGCATAGGGGTGGGTGGGAGGAGATAGTTGGGGGAGTAGATTAATATAAGGTGGGCGGTTAAGTTGTTGGCAAACCCCTGGGAGGTTCCGGCGATTCTATATGTAACATGCCAACTATCCCCCACCCACCCGTATAACCCCCCACCCATCCCCACGCACGGCATATAATTGATTAGATTTACCAAGTTTATCCAGCATCAGAGTTAGATCAAGAGCCCCAGTCCTCTTCGATCCAGGTTGAGATCTATATAGGGCTTGCAAGGGCAGAGGTAGTAGTGTGGATCAAGACTCATACCCCTTTCATATTGATATCGAGTAGGAGATTCACCAAGGTTTACTTGACCCTTTGTTCCTGGTCCATTTGCTCCATCACTACTGGATGTGTACTAGTCTGGGGAGCCAAGTTGTGTTCATTTGTGCTCCCTTGCCGGATAGGGGGTGTTTGGCGATGTGTAGATGTTGTCTGCTAATCACCCTCGCGATTCCTTCCTTATGCTCAATTCCAATCCGACCCCATCTGCCCCTCCCCTTGCTCCTTGCCCCTCCCTACAACCTATTTATACCACAATAATAGCCCCCCCTTCAAGTTTTAGGGTCAGGGCCCCCACCCCAGGCTATAATGGTTTCTTAGGGGGCCCCCCACCCTACATAGTTGGGGTTAGGTGGGAGGCCCCTAAACACCCCCCACCCAGGGCTATAATGGTTCTTGGGGGCAGGTGGGAGATATAGTTCCAGAAAAAAAATGAGCCCCCCACCCAACCCGGGCGAATAGTAGGGGCCCCCACACCCAGGAGGCCTTGGGTTGGTTTGGAGATATATAGGGTGGGAAGAATAATATAAAAGGAGGCCTTGGGTTGGTTTGGAGATTCAAGTTCAAGGGGCCCACCTTGAGCTAGGTGGTGTTAGCTACTTCCTTTAGGTCTAGCCCGGGAGCAGAAGTGAAAGCAAGGGAGCCCTGAGACCCGCCATTGATTGAAGTATACCCTAACCACTTGTGTTTCTCGCAGTAGCTGGATCCTATTCTATGACTGTTGGGGTGACTGTTCAAGCTGCGTAGCGGGGGCCCGATAAGAGGATTTGCCCTTCATCCAGTTGATAGGAAATGCCCCGCCCCGTAGCATTTGTGTTCTCCGTTCAACGACCCTGAGACCTTATGAGTCCGCCACTTGAGCGCACCAAAGACAAAGGTGGTCAGTTGACCCCGTAGCAATTTCAGGAGCATCTTGGCCTATTTACCACCTAGATAAACCCCCATCCAATCAAGATACCCAGCCAGTTTGGTTGAAGTTCTAGTACAAAGTTCTATCCAAATCCACTGCATACGTGGGAGAGAAGCCCGCAGCATACCTTCTTTGCTCGATCTATATCCAGGTGACCCGAGGATGGAGGGGCCTCGAACCAGTAGTTGTTTCCCCAGTCTGTATAGTAGTGTTTCATCCCCCTATTCCAGCCCCACATCTAGTAGTGGAGTGGGGAGCATCAAAAGTGATTTATCTAGTTAAAGAACTGGTTTCCATTCAGGAGCAGGACCCAGGTGCATATCCAAATGCAGGGACAGGGGCATAGGCAGGGACAGAGGTAGTAGGAATAGATAAAGGCGGCCTTCAGTTTCACATAGTTTCATATCCAAGTCTGGAGCTGAAGGAAGCAATAGCAGGGGCACTCCCATGAGGGGGTATGGACAATGGCCAAAGCAGCAGTAGTTTTTGGGCAGCGGTCTGAGGCGGCATCGACATAAGCTATAGTGATGGAGGGGACAGATATATTGAATTAGGATAGGAACCCAGAAGTTGACCTCATTTACTTAGCAGTGGAGGTGGAGGCAAGAGCAGTGGGAAATGGCAGGGGGGACAGCAGCACGACCAATAGTTGCAGGGGTGGAGGCTCCTCAAGCAACGGAACCATACAAAACAGTGGCTAAGGCTATGGGAGCGGGGGTCATAGCGGAATAAGGGATGGCATCGAGAGTAAAGGCCGAAGCATCAGAGGCAGAGGGAGAAGCATAAATAGTGGTTGGAGATTTAGTCATGAGTCTACCCAACCAAGTTCAAGTTCCCACTACGAAGATAGCGAAGGAATTATATAAAAGAGGGGGCCGAACGACCTCGTTTCTCTAAATTATTCAGTTAACCCAGTGCTAGTTACAGATTGGGACTCAGTATGTCAAGATCTACCTATTAGCTGGAGATCGAGTCGACCCGGTTGACCAGTTGACCGAGTTTATTTTATGTGAGCAATTGATCCAGGACGAGTAGTTCCACCATCATGGGCAAGGGGAGCATCAGTAGCATCATAGCTAGTCAGAGATTGAGATTCAGCAATATATAGAAAGGGCTATCTATGAAGCCCTTTCTATATATTATTGTGATTCGGTTGATCCAGTCCAGAAGTTGATGGAGCTGTTGATGGCCGAACAGTCAAAGATATGCCAGGGGAACACGCCTACTTATGTCGCGGAGACAATCCACCCACTCTGGGAACCCTAGGGAGAGAGGTCTGGGGAACCATGTGGGCGAGCTAGGAAGGGATGGGATGCTGGATTGATGGAGGGATTCATGTTGGGCGAGCACACTAGCGATGTGATGACGAGTGAAACACATTGGGATGATCCAAGCTAGGCGGAGGCGGGGGGAGGAGATAAAGACACATGTTGTATTGATCAGCACCGGGCAGAAGAGGGGGAAGGACCCGACGAAACTAACACGGGGTTCACCAGCAAAACACACAAGTACTGATATTGTTGACTATGGTGCTCCCTAGTAGCAAGCCAGGTGGACCCGGCCAAATGTGTGAAAAGTTGAGCTATCGATCAATGGTGCATCATATGGAATAGTGAGTGCACTAGTGGAGATCGAATCGACAGTTATACATACCCTCCGCCCTTTAGAATAGTAGGGGCCCCCCACCCCTCTATAATAGGAGATAGATTTTTGCACAACATACGTGGGTAGCCAAAACTATACTTAAGGATTAACGAGGAGCCCTCATTCTATTGTTTACAACCTTCCTTCACAAATGCATGTGGTAACTATTCATTAACCAATAGTGACACGATGAGCACCGGATTTCCCTTAACCCCCCACCGGGGGGAGGGCCTATGCCCCCCACCCATCCCCACATAGTTGGGTTTGCCGATGAACCCTCAGAACTTTAGCCCCCCACTCGGCTATCTCCCCATGTGTGGGGTTGGGTGGGGGACATAGGCTAGGTGGGAGGGAGATAGCCAGGTGGGGGGCGTCAATTTTGGCCCCCTCTCATTCTATTATTAGCGAGGGCCTGGAGATAGATGGGGTCAGATTCATTATGCCAGAGACTATATCTACCACCCACCCATGAGCAGCTAGGTGTGCCATACCACCTTCACAAAGCACGATATCAATCTGGGCACCAACCACATTGCTTGTTGTTTCCACTGCACATACCAATGCGAATTCAAAAGATAGAGGGTTGCCCATCGATGCGAGAAACAGGGAGCTACATTGAGTGGGATGGATCCACAAGAGCAACATTCATCAATTCATGCATGATCGGTCGGGTGAAACACATATGAATCCTAAAGAGAGTAAGCCTATCGAAAATGAACTTCTATGAGAAAGGGTGGGTGGCTAGGTGGAAGCGGGGGCCACCCACAATAATATATATTCCTGAATAATATATTTGTGAGGGAAAATATAGAATGTTTCTACAATATTAAGGAGGGCCCTCACCTGAACTGATCATTCAGGAGAGAACTAATTAGAGAAACCTCCCGAGGGGCCCTCACCTGAATTGATCATTCAAGAGAGAACTACAGTAGCCCTCCTGCGGGGGCTCACCTTCACTGATCATTCAAGCTAGTATTACCCTCCTGGGGGGTGTAGATTAATTGGGGGGCCCACACACAGTTCTTTAAGGTTTAGATTTGGATAGATAAATGGGCCAGATGGGTGCTATGACCATCCATGCTTCACTCCATTCACTTTTCTACGTCAATCAACAACCCTCTCCTCTCACCCAGGGGGGTTGGGGTTAGAGTTGGCCCCTCTATCCATTCCATACTAAAAAGGGGCCCTCGAGATTCTAGATGGAGTGGATATAATCACTGAACACTGAACACTGAACACTGGAGAGCCCATTGCTGGAATGCGCAAGCAAGCAAGCAGTGGTGGCCTAGAGTAGCCATCTCCACCGCCCCCCCATATCGATCTCTACCCCCTACCATGCATCAACCGATCTAGATCCACACTAGATCTGCTACACCCATCTCCACTACTATAAAGAGGTGAGATGGTAGTCCCTTCTACTACGAGGCAGGAGAGGTCTCATCCATCTGATCTATTATATACGTGATATGACAAGTTAAGTTGTGCTGGATGAACTAAACCAGTTAGTTATGATGGTGAATCGCCTATAGTTACAGTGAAGTGATGAATCGAACAAACAGTGAAGTGACGCATCTTTTGATTGAACCACCAGTGGACCCCCATGTATCCAGAGGGGTGAACAGATGCACCTCCGAATTGATGAATGGATGCACCTCTGAAAGTCAATCCAGTGTTTGTGTTTAGTTAGTTGCTCGCTCTGGCAATATTGGAAAAAAGGGCTATAATTGTTGGGAAATAATCTGAAAGATGCAGAAATCCTATCAGTCTATCTCCAGAGTTTGTGTTCATGCGGTCAGTTGCTAGCTCTGAAAGTCTGGTGTTTGGTCAGAGTCAGTCTGGTGTTGTTTGTAGACCAGTCTGGTGTTCTTGCTTGTAGGTGGGTGTTTATAGACCGATGATTTGGTGTTTGAGCTCTATCTAGAATCTATAGGCCCCCCTTTATAGTTGTGTTTGCTTAGTAGGTTGGTTCAATGCCTACTGTATCAGAAGAGAACTACTATCTCATAATGCAGATGCCCGAGAACTTCACTAATGTATGTCATTTGTTTAGTGCTTGGTCCCGTTGGTCATCTCTATATGGGGAACCTATACGGATAAGATATAGGCGCCCAGATCTCTATCTCTATAGATGGGGTGCCCCTATCTATACTCCGAGCTCTCTATAATGAAGTGATGCGTGATGGACGCGCTTGGTACTCAACTGACTGACTTCATGAGATAGATCAACCCCATCCACTCTCTAATCACTAATCATGGTGACCGCATGATCTACATCCATGTGATCATAGTTCGTTATAGCTTGGATTCATGTTTCAGTAAATGACATCTCCCCCATATATCTATGGGTTCCCGTATGATCCACATTTATGCACAATAATATGCAACTAATCTACCGATCAGAATTCCCACCCGAGCACTTCTAGTCCCACCCAACCCTGGCTATACTTGCCGGGGGTTTGCCGCAAACTTCATCCTCCCACCCTGGGGTTGAGTGGGGGGCATAGGCCACCCACCCGTGTGGGGGGTATTTTGGGGGGAAACGGGGGGCCCCTCAAATATATTATTTGTGAGTGATTCGTGTTACCAACCCCCCTCAAATATATTATTGAGCGTAGACTATCTATTCATGGAATAGATGGATGGATAGCGGAGCAGGTGACTACTGTGAATCATCAGATGGATGCCCTACCCTAAAGAAACTACAAGGGGTTGGGCATTGGGATATATAGATGTCGATGCCGATGCCGCTCCATTGGCCCATATAGATATAGGGCCCTGACATGATTGCGGACCATATCCCATATCTATATAGAGGGGGAGGGGGAGTTGGCCCTATATCGTTGAGTGTGAGCTATTGGCTATTGGAATCTTCTCTACCTTGATATTGAAATGTAGTCCCTTCTCTTAGCCTAGCCCTTTATGTCTCATCTCAATGGGGCACCATATAGAAATAGAAAGGGGCCCTCACCTCTCCTCCCCCTCGACCGGTAGGCCTATCTAATTTGAATACGGACCATATAGAGATAGGGGGTTGCATGAATGAATGGCCAAAGCCGGTTGCTTCGGCCCCCCCGACTATTGCCTCCCACCCACCCCCGATGCCATTGGGCATAGGGGCCCCTCTATATAGTAGCTATTTATCCGGGGCTCAGGAGATATATATAGATGGTGGGAGAAGCTAGATTAGTAGAGCATAAATTTCTATGGACTATAGAGAGTCGTCTAGCCCTCCCCATCCATCTCAATAAATCCCCATTCCCATATAGAGTAGAGACTACATTTCTAATCGAGGGAGATAGAGAAGTGACCCCTATCTATATAGATATGGGCCAAAGAGCCAATTATAGGCACTCCCACTCCATAATTTAATACTCTATCCAATACAATATATAGATAGAGGACCCATACGAAACGAATGATATCTCATACGAATGATTGGTACGATACGAATCTCAACGAATGATTGATACTCTACTCAACGAATGATTATGATTGATACCCTACTCGACGAATGATTGATATGATACGAATCTCATCTCAACTACTCTACTCTTCGAGTGATATCTTCTATATGCCTATATACCTATTTGGCAATAGTCGGGATAGTCCATCCAGACTATCTATCAGGTCGATCTCCTCATGGCAATATATGGGGTTGGCACCCTATCTGTATATATACCCCATAGATAGGGGGCCCCTGTATAGATTTAGGGACCCAACCCCGTATAGATATAGGGCCCAGCAGCGCTCTATCTGGTCCCCTATCTAAATACCCCTATCTAGACTCCATCCATAGCCTCCCAAGCGAAGCCGAAGCATAGATTAATAGTCATAGCCGCAGTCATCAGAGATTACAGAAGCGGGGTCCCTCCCCTAGCTAGATACTTAGATCGAGGGAGACTGACTTTCCATATTCATAGTTGGCACTCTATATGGCGACATTACTATACAAAATACAAGTCGATCTAACATCACGAATTGGCTTCCCTTCATGCCATGAAGTCTATATACTAGGGAGAGTTATAGGGCCCCTACACAGACACTACTTTCTAAACCCTAACATTCCCATTCCATAGTCATCAGTTCCTCCACCCCGCATTTATCCTACCAAGTGCCCTATCTATATATCTGACACACTACGAAAATGATCTGATCTCCCCGTATAATATATAGGGTGTCCCCTATATATCTATATGGCAATGGTGCTCCTCCCCTCGATTGATGCTTAGCCCATTGACTCAACCCCAATGCCAATGCCAATGTCCTTGGGTTGGGTTGGGGTTTGGTCTCAAATGTGGTCTCTACTAGAATTGTCACTCGGCCTAGACCTACTCTGATCATATTATATAGCTAGAGTCAGGCCCTATATCTATATAGGCAGGCCAACGACCCTATATAAAGAACTAGCGGCCGACCCCCTTCATTCTAGTTGATGGGCCTATGCCTATATAGATAGATCTCATTCATCCATCTTTAGTCGACGATATATACAGATCTTGTTGGTCCATCTTCAGTTGACGGTTATATAGGGTCGATGGTCGAGCCAAAAATGGATGGCCCTTTGATCTATGTGGGCCAATGGCCTGGGGGCAATGTTTGTGGGGCATTTGATGCCTCCCACCCACCCTTGCCTAAAATTCTCTGCCCCCCGCCTGACCTAATAATATACCTCCCATCACTAATCTACCTCCTGGGGGGGGTCGTCCCACCCATCCCTGCAATTGATGCCTCCCACCCATCCAACAAATAATTGGAGAAACCGGCCCTCACCTAAACGAAGTGAATGGAGAGCATTAACTAGGTTAGGTGGGTGGATGATAGTTGGGTGGGGCGGTAAATTGCGTTGGCAAACCCTCAGACTAACCCACACCTGGGGGCCGGGTGGGAGGGGATTATAGGGTGGGGGGTTAAGTTGTTGGCCCCCTGGGAGGTTTATATTAATAGATTAGTTGCAGTGAATCTTAGTTCATTGGGGGGAGGGAATCTTAGTTCGCTTGTTTAAAAGATTGTTGTTGCCCTATCTTCCCTATCCATGTCAGTGATGGTTTGAAGGAACCTAGTAGTCGGAGCCATTCCATCATTCACAAATCCTTCTCTCATTCAATAAGTGGAGCCTATGGGATGGGAGGGCAGGGAACCCTATGATTCCCTCAAGCACACCTGGATATAGGATAACCTCCCTGCCCCTTCTATTCCTGGGTGGGGGGGAGCTGAGAGGTAGATTAGTTTAGTTGCAAGGAATAGTTGTTCTGGCAAAAACTAAACTATATTAGCAGTCGGCAACCGGGGGCCCATTGCCCATCCCCAAGAATCTTAGTTCATTCCATCGAGATGTTTATGTGGGCCCCTACAACGGCATCTACCTCCCTAGGGAACTATTTCTTCCCACCAATTAATCTACCCCAGCCCCCCTCCCCTTTATTATTCGTCTATGGTAGTTGAGGTAGATTATTTGCTAGGGGCCCTACTATTCCAAGGGGCGGGCCTCGGTTGCTAGTATAGTTTTCTAAGGGTCGAGTTGGGAAGAATATCACATTGACATGACGTTGGAGTAACAGGAATGGGGGGTAACGGGATGAGTAGGTGGGCTGCAATATAGAAGAGCCGAGGCAAGACATTCATGTTACATATAGAATCTGGGGTTTGGTTGGTGGCTGAACCACTCAACTCGGTGCTAGGTTGGACTTAATCCAGATAAATAGAGAGGGGCCTAGATTCAAGCTATAAGTTATAGTTGGGCCCTCCCTGTGAAGTCTTCAAGCTATCTGCCATAGAATTGGCATGGGCCAGAACCCGAAGATGGCTTGATTGGCCGATTGATTCAATTGTTTATGCCGATGAAGGGAATGTGTTACCCAAGGTTCATATGCAGGGGTCGGTTGGGATTGATGAGGGAACAAGTTGATGCAGTTCTTAGAGGTGAGACAATTGATCAAAGACAAAGGTTGGTGGTTTGGAGCCTTCTCGACGAGTGTAGTTGGTGGGGAAGGTTGGTGGTTTGGTCCTTGGTTTGGAAGTTCCATCCCAACCTGCGTGAGTAGAGGAGAGCACAGGCTAGGTTGTGTTCATCGGTATGGCCAAGTTGAAGCCGCCTTGGCTCGGATGCGATTAAATTTGTCAGTAGGGATGCTAGAATATCCTCTTCTTTCCCCCATGAACCAAACAATTTGAGGCCTAGCTTCTCACCAACTTCTCACGAGTTTGGTTTCCCGGGCACCTTCGGCTACCATTTTCGAGGGTTTGCCAACATGCCAGGTGGGAGGGAATTCTAGTTCTAGGTGGGTAGAAAGTGACGGCCCCCCAACTATAGAAAGAAAGAAAGTGTCATTGCCCAACAAATATATATTGCCTCCCACCCACCCCTGATTATTGTGGGGGCGTCAGTTCCTCAGGCTCCCCCTAGAGGTGTTTCTTTATTGTGAGGGGGTTATGTTCTTTCAGTTTATAATTATATGGCATTTGGCCTGGCCGCAACCTCCACCCACCCACAATAATCTACCTCCTGGGGGGCTCTTGGTTCGTGGGTGAACAACAAACACCCGAACCTAAATGAGGAACATTAGCGGGTGGGTGGGAAACAATAGGCCCCCAACTATTGCCTCCCACCCACCCCTAAGTCCATAACCTGAACAATATTAAGGTCATGGGGTTGGGTGGGAGATATAGGGAGGGCTACTGTAGTTTATTATGGGTGGAAAGTAAGCGGTAAGCCCAACTGTGTGTGGGGATGGGTGGGGGGCATAGGCCCTCCCCCCCAATAGAAGGGACCTCGACCGCCTCTATTGAAAGGTATGGATATCTCCCTGCATATCAGTCGATCTGCTCTCCCTCAACCCCCCTCCCCTCCCCTCTATTGAAGGCCGAGACCAAGGCAAAGGCCCTTACGGGCAAAGGTTAATTCACCATACTATAGTGGGTGGGGGTGGCTATATGCATATAGCTTTTCCAAAAAATAGCTATAGTTACTGTCAGTTGAGTTCCCCTCATGTGTCGTGTTGGTGTTTCAATTCGCACCTCTGGAATGCGATTTGGAAATGGACAGCTATGCACAGATAAACTGCTCTCCTATTGGAATGGGGAGTTCCCTTTCTTGCTGATGTTCGCTGAAAAGATAACTTGAATGAAACCTCGCCTATCTTCTTTTTGATTCTCAGTTGCGAGCACAAGGTTATAAAACTCTAAACGCTGCAGAAGAGGTTTTTTCCTTTTTATAAAACTTCTACTACAACTAGCATAGACTAATGACGCTTTCAATCTCCTAAGTAAATTCGGAGCAAAGGAAGTTGAAAGTGAACAAGGAATGATTGTTAACACAAAAACTCAAGCAGTTTTCCTCCAGATTTACACCACAAGACTAAAAGTACTTTAATGATGAAAGCTGCAAAAGAAAGCTACAGAAGCTACACATCTAACGACGATAACTTAATGAATCGATATAGAATATCAAAGCAAAGTAGGCATGAGACTTCTATTCAATATCTCCAGGACAGCGATACTGTAGCAAAAGGTAGGCATACAGTAAGCGATCAAACACCGGAGAACAATGAACACAAAGTGAACAAACACTTGGAATAACAATGTTTGTAGGCTAGAATAGGCACAGCAAATTTGCTATCACAAAAGTCATTACCAACAATGGGCAAGGATGCCCTTATTTATACTAAAATCAAAGGAGTAGGGAACCCTAAAATCTCCTTGATTAACCCTAACTTGCCAACTTGCAAGCTTTATTACTATTCTAAGACAAAGATATAATAAACAAATGCTTTAAAGCAATCTGCTTTAAAGCAAAGAAGATTCCAACTAACACATTTCTTTTCTAAAGAATGGATGAGCTGCTTTAAAACAAAAAGCATATGTTTCAAAGTTGATTTCTTTTTGTGTCCCCATCTTTATTGTTGCTTTATTGGTGATGTCATCCACTGGTATTTTTGGAAATAATATCTTGTAAAAAGATGGTTTTGATTGAAAAAGCTGGCACATGGGTTTTGTAGGCAATTCTGTTTCGAAGCAACCCAGATTGTCAAATTTTGAAAAAGCAGAGATTTTCCTAAAAAAGTAGGAAAAAAGCAGATTCCTGAAAAAAGCACAACTCCCAATCTTCAAGAGGATGATAATCTAGATGGACCCATCTCGACGAAAACTAAAAAAGCTCTGGTCAGATTTCTGAAAAATGATCCCCTTGAAACAAGGACCCTGAAAAAGCAAGCCTCTCTTCTTCCTCAACCCGGATCTATGAAGAACACTGAAAAAGCACCTGGTTTGGGTCTTCGAATCTTCGTTGAAAGAAAAATAAAATCTTTCCTCTAGATGCAACCTGCAAAAGATAATGAAATAAAGAAGCCCAAAGCTTGTCTTTATAAATCTTTTGGTCGAAAAAGCAGCTTTATTTGTGTGAGAAGAAAACTTCACCCTCATCCATGAAGAAAGCATCTTTTAAAGCATAAATCCAAGTGGATGTCTTCAAATAGGAAGAATCCTTATTTTGTAGGAGCCTATGGCTTCATGTGCAAGATGATGAAAAATATCTCCTTTGATGATGTCATCAAACACGCGAGTTGAAAGAAGTGCTAACAAAATTTTCTTCATTTTCGACACTTCAACACTCGTTTTGACTTAAATATGGCCTGTCTCCAACTTCAACAAGGCATAAAAATGTCATCATTGATTGAAAAAGCTGACTGATCCTGACATTTTGGAGATTGATCAACTGAGATTCCATCCCCTGCCTCTGTTTGACGATCTGACATTGTTTGACCAAGTTTGACCTCCTGAAAACTGCCAACGGGCAAAGATTGGTAACAAAGCATGTCGGAAAACACTGAAAACATGAAAATATTCTAACACTGCTCAAGTTGGGCGCCCCCCAAGCCTCCTGGGGCACCTAGTTTCTCAACACTTAGCCATTTTTTCAATTTTTTCAACTTTTTCAATTTCTTGGTTTGCGTGCGCATTCCGGAGGCACAGGACCCCTGTTTGGCTGTCAATTTCTATCAAATGGGATGAAAATGAGTCTGATTATTTGGAAAATATGCAAGCTTGATCAAAATTGAGCTGATTATACCTTCTATTTGCCTCGAAAAACATGTCAAACTGATCAATTCTGACCCGGACAGGGTTGACGGAAGGAGATTCACGTTTTTCAAGAAAAACTTCAAAAATAAACTAACTCTGATGAGTTTGGGCACCCCAAGCCTCCTGGGGCACCTGGTTTGTCAACACTTAGAAAAATTTTCAATTTTGTACCTTTTCTCGATTTCTGTGCCCATGGCTCCTGTTCAATCTTTGATTTCGGTCGTTCTGACAACTGTCGAGGTAGGACGGAGGGTGATCTGAGTAGTCTGCACATATCTATGATGAAATCCTGGCTTTGACTAACTTTTGACCTAGTTTGACCAACCGAAAAAGAGCTGACAGAAGCATTTTCGATGTTTCTCGAAAAACGTGAAAAAAAAAACTAACACAGGAGAAGATGGGTGCCCCAAGCCTCCTGGGGCACCCAGTTTCACCAGACTTAGTAAAATTTATGATTTTCCAACTTTTTAATTCACCTTGGATCCATCTTGCATCGTTTTACGTGCATCATCGAGTCGACAACCGTTTGTCAGTTTTGCGTTGTTGAAACAGTGTTGGAAACTTGTCGAAGAATTCTGGCAGGGGAACTTTTCTATGTTGATGACTTTCGAGCTCATGCTTTGCCTTGTGAAAAAGCAAAAATGACCTAGTAGAGAAAACTTAGTCGTTTGAAGATTCCGTCTGAACCGTGTCGATCATGAAGCAAAATCAACCAATGAGCGAGCGCGACACCTGATTTGGAGATTCTATTTTTAGAAACTTTCTATTTTTAGAAAGTTGTGCCAGCATCCATATCTCAAGAAACCTAGAAAACCTAACTCGATGTCTATTTTTAGAAATTTTGCTTTTTTGACTTTTTGACGAAAAATTTTCTAGACTTGTTTCAGAATGCCTTAATGAAGCAAAAATTTTGGTTGGGTACAACATGTTGTTCACCAAATCAGAATGTATTTGACCGTTCATTGTAAGCCATTCACCAACGTACCAGATTTACCTGCTCACCATCGTTAGGACCGACCTCATCAATTTATTTCCCTTGATTGATGTCTATGTCTGGAACCCGATCGGGATTCATGACCATCAATTCCATCCTTTCAATATCTCAATCATGCATGAATCAGGGGTCTCAATCATGGGTAGCCAAATATCAGTTGGGGCGAGTAAGTAAAAAAATGAAGGTTAAGGCCAGAAATCCGCTCACCATCCATCTTCACATCAAGCATCCCCGAAACGAGATTCCTAGCGCCTGCTCACTGATAAGCATCCCGAATGAATACCTTCACCTAATGAACAAATAGAGAGTAGGGGTAGATAATACAATTGGATAGATCGATACATACATCATTGGGGCCATCATTGGTATTATGTTACGCTGGTCATACATCACTGGTCTTATGTTACTCATATTACGAATGGGTTTCACCCCGATCCTACAGAAACCTATTGATATGCGCTTGACCGCCCACTGGAAGTAACTGCCAACAACTAATCGATGGTGGTAATTGATTGGAGATAGCCTCGACCTGTTGATAGGAGATAGCCCCCACAATGATAGCGTTGGGTGTGCTCTTATGGCCAGTCGAGGGAGACATATCTTGCATCATTTCAGTCATGCCCGCTTCTTCTACTTCCTCCCACCTAGGGAACCCTATGATTCCCTCCCACCCTATAGACTGGTCAACTCTAAGAGCCAATGAATGTTATTATACCAATTATAGGATTCACCTCACCCAATGAGCTAATGCACCAAGGACAACAATACTGGCCTTCTTCTCTACTCCACAATATAGTCGGCCTTCTCCTCTACTCCACAATATAGTCAGCCTTCTTCTCTACTCACTAATGCGGACAAGAATAAAAAATTGGTACTAAAGCCCCCCCGGGGGCATGCGGACAGGAATACAAAATTGGTACTAAAGGCTCCCCCTATCTATACATGGCACTAACACGATTATAAGCACACCGGCTGCTAGCTACTAATATGGTTTAGTTGGGGTGGGTGGGAGGAAGAGAGGTATAGGCGACGCCCCTATCTATACATGGCACTAACACGATTATAGGCACCGCAAGTGTTTCTCTTATGGCTAGAGTTGCCTAAAGAAACTACAGGGGCATAGATAGATACATTTTACTCTCCCTATCGGTGAGACTGGTGCCAATTATAGGCATTTGACCAATGATGCGTAATCCATCTCCATCCAAATCTTCCTCAAATCTCCAACTATATATGTGAAGGGCGGCCCCTCTAGATAGATGGGCGAATCGGTCCCTCTAGGTATATGGGCCACTCATGTTATGTGAGTTGATATTCTATGTAACATGATCTATCATATCATGATCTGAATGTAACATGATCGATCATGTTGGTTACGAATCTGATCGATTGGTTATGGTTCGCCTATCTATAATATCGATCGGTTACGATTCACCGTTGAGAACCACGTGTGGTTTACTGGTCGAATGAGAGGACCAGTCAAATGAAGTCAAGCCCCCCCTGACATGCTAATCGAATGAACTCTAATTGAAGTTGAGGGTCCAGATGTAGTATAGAGTTGTCTCTATAGCTGGTTGATAGACTCCAATACTAACTTCGATACTATTACCATAAATGCATAACATTATCCATCATAGAATGGAGGTGCTCTTCATAGTCGATGGAGATAGTGTTGATAACTGAGAGAGGGGGTGAATCAGTTATCTTAATTACTTCAACTTTTTGTTCTTCTTTAACAACTAGTGCAGCATCAAATCATATAAGCAAGCATAACCATGAAAGCATAAATAAAATCAATACACATAACACAATGATTTTGACGTGGAAAACCCTGTTAAGGGAAAAACCACGGGATGACTAACCCAAGATTGTATTCTCTATTAAAAGAATAAGATAGTACAAAATGACACTTTCTAATTAGGGCTCACTGCCCGAGCACACTGCTCACAAGAGGCTCACTGCCCACAATAGTTGATAGAAAGAAAACCAAGTACTTGAACTGATGAGGAGCATCCACATATGTTGAGGTTCAGTTCTGGTTGCGCTCAATATACTAATCTACTGCACTTCATTCTTCCTCTATTCTAATGTTGTTGTTCTATCACATTCTGGACCTGTATAGCTACTTCCACACTACTCTATGCTTTTCTTTGCACTTCTTTACACACCACCTCTCCTTCACATCTAAATCCATCTGGTATATATATCCGCACCAAGGATTTCAACATCTTTCTAGTCGGCATCCGGAATACTCACTATTTTCCCAAACTCTGATCTGTCGGCCGAATCCTTGCATACTAAGTGATGCGTATCATAGAGATACTTATAAAAGTCATCAATCATGTTGGCCAACCATGAATTGATCCCTTAAGAAACTTGATCATCATCAACTTCTCATCTGGATTAAGGTCTGATGCTTTGCGGGTCAATTCTTCCTCAATCTACTCTGCCAAATAAGAACCCAACACTTAGGTGCTCATATCTTTTCACTCTTTCATCACCGGAGGCTCAATCTCTGGAATGTATCAGTCATGGTACTCCTATTGACTTCCCCAAGTCTGCACTTTGCTGAGATACTTCCTCTGAGAGATCCGAACCTAATTGTCAAACCTTATTGCATGCTCTATTCTTGGTCACCGAACTAAAATACTCTTCAATCTGACTTCCGGTATAGACATACCATGTCCTGCGGATGTGTGGGATGGACTTTGTTGCCATCAATGACAACATTCATGAAGCCACACAGTGTCTCTTGCCAACAATCTCCCCCTTTGGCATTGATGGCAACACTTAGTGAAAAATGACTAAGTGTCACACTACACTCCCCCTTGGCTGATGCTCTGTTCTAAAGTACACTTTTTCAGAGCTCCCCCTTAGCTAGATTCCACATTTTTCACTGCTCCTCACTCCCCCTTTGACATCAATGGCAAAGGGTAGAATCTACACACCAAAGTTCCTAAAAATCCAACTATACTTAGCCACATAAGTATATATACATGTTATACTTACATATATTGAATTATATCTGCAAAAGTTGTCTTCAAGTGGAAAAATTTTATTGCCCAACTCTATTTCATCCTATCTAAAATTGAGATGTGACCACTCAACAAGAATGCAAAAGCTTCTGCTCTCTTTAGATCTATCGGATCACTGGTCCAAGCTGTGGTCTGAGCATCAGTTAGGGCCTCATGCATGGCCTCTAATTTAGGGATAATTATCCCTCTAAGTTCACCCATCCTACTTATTATATTCTTCCTTTCCTTTTCAAGTTTCTTTAGTTCATTTAGAATGGCAATAGTCTGACATTCCTGGTTTATTATGGATGTGGTGAAAGGATCAAAATTTTGAGATGCACTTGACAGTTTATCCTCTTGTTCTTTCACTTTCTTCTCAATATCCTTTGTCACTTTAGACCAGGATAAACAAAATTTATATATTTCTCTGCCATCTTTAAGAGCATTTTCTAAGCTCTTTATCCCAATATCCATATTTCTCCTATCATTGGTTATTAGCCCTTGTACTTCAGAGAATCTCTTATCCAAAAACTCTTTCCAGACTTTCTCTTCTGCTACTTTCTCTAAAGAGTCAAAATGTGTATTAACAGAATTAACAAGAGACTTCAGATTATCAGATGTGGAGGCTAAAGGATCCTTTTGGAAGGATGGCATGATTTTCTCGAGCACACCGGATGCAATTTCTATTAGCTCATAGTCTTCCATGTGAGACTTTAGAAGCTTTTCTTTTGTTTTGGCTTGAGCAAAAGATGCTACCTTCATTGTCTGGACTAGAGAGAGGGAATCAAAATTGAATGGTCCTTGAAGTAGCTCTAGTTCATCTAATTCCATCATTTCTTTTGTCAGGAAATCTTTGACTACTTTTGCAGTGTCTCTTGCCGGAGACAAAGTTTTCTTCCCTTCTGCAGCCTCAGTATTGTCCCCTGTGGTCTTCTCTATTTGATCTTCTTCTCTTCCCTTCACTTCTTCTTGACTGATTCTCTCTTCTTTTCTTTCTTCTCCTTCAATTCTGGAGTCTGCTAGGGGATCCAGAAGAGAGGTGTCTACTTCTTCATGGACTTCCTCTTCTAGGACAGAGGAATCTAAGTCCTTAGTCTTCTCTTTACTTGTCTCCTTTGTCTCTTCTGCAACTTTCTCAATAGAATGTTCCTTAGATGTACTTTATCCTTTGACATCCATGGCAGAGGGTTCATCACTTATGTCCTCTACAATAGGGAGATTAAATCTTTTATAGGCATTCTGGAGGATGTCTTCAGTCTCTTTAGCCACCTGATCAGTCTCTCCGAGCATAAACTTGTTCATTATGGCTTTGCTCCGAAACTCATCCTTGCAATCTTTGAAAATCATGTTCATTTGCTTTGGAGTGATGGAGGGATAGAGCTGAATAGCTATTTGTTCCTGGATCTCCATATCTTTTTCTTTGGCATTATCTTTCCTGAGTTCAAGTACTTTCTCTAAACTCTTGGGGATTAGAGAAATGATTTCAATGAATGCTTTATTATATATGTTTAGGTACTTAACTATGGCTTCTTCCAATATCCTTTTATCTGCATCATTATACTCATCATAGAATTCTGTCATTGGTTGTAGATTCCCATCCACAGTTACTGCCTTGACTACATCATCAATGGACAGAGTAGGCCTTTCAACAAAATCTTCTGCCTTTTCTTCCTTGCTATGACCAGTAGAGGGTTCACCGAATGTTTTCTTCTTCTTCTTCATTTTCGTGACTTCCTCATTGGTCTCAGTTTCTTCCTCATCCTTCTAACTTGTATAGGACCTTGTTGCCTTTTTCTTTGTTCTCTCTTCTCCCTTTCCAGATGTCTGGGCTTCCGGCTTTGATGTTTTTTGGCTCTTAGAGGTGGCAGGTGCAGAGCATTTGGAGGATTTGGTCTAGGAGGGGGCTTGCACCGGAGCACTTTCTTTTTCTGTTTCTTGCCTTTCTTTCTCTGCCCTTTCCATCTTCTCTTTGTTGGCATCAACTACCTCCTTTGATATTCCATGCCTCTTGGCAAATTCTTCTACTTCCCTTCTTACTTTTCTCTTGATCTCAGGATGTCTCAGTTCAACATAAACTTTTACACTCAGCTCTTGGAAGGTTCCAAACCTTTCTGCCTTAGGGTCCTTGGGCTGACTCAGCAGGTGTTGGATGTGTAGCTCTAGGATTTTCTCATCAACCTCATACCCCATTAGCATGATCCACACTATTCTTGATTCCACTGCCTCCATTAGGCATTGATCAGTGTCTACCATAAATCACATTGTATCCTTGTACTTCTCAACTAATGATTGGGGGATTCTTTCTCTAGCTTGCATCATACTTTGAAAGTTCTTGAAGTAGCCCCAAAGTGCTGTATTTTGTGCCTTGGCATCACCAATCCCATGCATATAATCTCTAATTTGTATGGCTACTGGTCTATCATTTTTCCATATCCAACCACTGGATCCGAGTAGCTCATTCATAAAGTAAAATAATAAGCACAGTATTAGCCAACCATACTTGATGAGTTCTTCTTGTCCTTTTTGATCTTTTGTAGGTTTTCCAATAGTTGGCTCAAAAGAAGCTCGCAAAGATCATAATCTGCATTCTCTCTTAACATCTGATAGGCAGTATAAATTACAGTTCCAGACACAGAATTCTCCCTGCTGGAGTGATATATCTTATAGCCAATTATCATAGATGCAAACTTGGTATCCAGATCAATGATGTCTTCTATAGTCATTTCTCTCTTGTCAAATTTTGATCTGGTAGCCTCACTCACAGTTTGGTTTTTGACTGATTTGAGAGCAAGCAACCCACCGAATGAGTGCAATCTGGTTACCGCCCTAATTCCATCCTTGGTTATCTTGAATGGCCTCATCAACCACATAAAGTTGTCATGCATTCTACTCAGAACATACCAGACCCATTCATCTTCAGCAAAACAGGGGAAATGAATGCAATGTCCAAAATGCCTATCCCGGATGGCCTTGTACTGAGGTTTGAGTTCAAAAGATTCATCTATTAACTGCTTGTGATAGACATCCATCAACTTGGATTCTGCAAATTCTTCAATATTCGCATGAATGTATGCCCTAACATCTTCTACATGCAAAACCCCATGCGGAATGCTAGAAAATGCGCCTAGGGGATCTTCTAGTGATTTGTAGGGATGTTTCTTGAATCTAGGGCGCGGCCTATTAGTGATATTCACAACATTTAGAGTAGCCATCTTTCAAAAGATTCAGAGAGAGATACTCAAGAGCGAAAAATACCTTTTACACTTTTACGGTTCACAATATGAGCCAGATCAGATTACTGGATGAATTGGCTTCTACGGTTGATCTTTGAGAGGTTTGAGACAATTTTGTTGTAGAGCTCCTTCTCTCTTCTTCTTGAATGCAAATGTGCAAATGATGAACAAAAGAACCTTTTTATTTCTATGCAAACCCTAGTTCCATTTTGCAATAAATGCACAACTTAAGTTATTCCAGTTGCCTTGTTTTCCTTGTTCAAAGAGAGATCTTTCCGGATCACTGAGATGCATATAGAATGATAACTTACAATGTATCTCCCTTTCTCCAATCATTCTGTCTAACGGCAAATTGAAATATTTCAATTTTGATTTATACCGGATCTAACTGTGAAAGTCCTACTTTTGTCGGATGACTGTCAAACTGGATTAATCTTGGATGATTAACCTTTTCAAACTCCTTGTGGATCTTTCAAATCTTTACCAAGGGTTATTTAGATGTTTCTCTAAGAGCTCTTTTAATCTGCAACTTTCCATGTGCCAATTTCAGGCACCAATTGACTGGTTGGGGGAACTTGTTTTCTTTTGTGACTCCCCCTGAGCCAGAGCTCATCTATTTAGTCTTTGGAAGGAATATCATCACCAGATTCTGGTGCAGATCCATCCCCAATATTCTTTGTACTTCTCTTCACCCAAATCTTGTTCATCTCCCTTTGAATTTCATCTACATTCACTTTTCTTTTTCCTTTGTCTTGGTTTTGATTATGATGCACGGGACCCTTTTTGTCCCGATTCCTACTTCTACATAATTTGGCAATATGACCAGATCTATTGCAATTGTAGAAAACAATATTTCTTTGCATATTTGACTGATAACCTCTAGATATGCATTGATTAGCTATATGCCCCATTCTATTGCATGCAAAGCATCTACCATTGAAAGAATTGTTCATTTGCATATTTCTACACTCATGAGATTTGTGACCATACCTTTTGTAGTTAAAACATTGTCCAGAGAAGGATAAATTAGTCTGATTCATTCTTCTTCTATACTGATTTGCTTTATGACCAAAGTTATTGCAATTGTGGTAGTATCCATTGAAGAATGGATATCTTTGAGCATTTGGTTACCTTACCAGAGGTCTTCTAGGAATGTTCCTTGGATTTCCTGATCCAAAGTTCTTCTGACTGGATCCAAAGCTTTCACATTTCTCATACCCCAAGCCTTGCTTGTGATCTACCCTCTTTTGGCTTTCAAAAAGGACTTCAAGCTGGGCAAAGCTTATCTTGAATTTATCTTTGTATTCATTTGTTGTTTGAAGATCCCTTTTTAGAGTGTCAATCTGATTCTCAAGTTGTTCTTCATTATCTCTAGCTTCTTCAAGATCAGATTCCATATGCCTGATTATTCTATCCATTTTGTGGCAGTCTTTTGACTTCTCCTTGAGAGATTGTTTTAGATTATCTTCAATTTTTCTTTTCTCTTCAATTTCTTGGGTGAATTTCATAACCCCTGATTCCATTTCATGTCTTACCATAATGACCTCTTTTGATAGCTTCTCACATAACTTATTCTTCTCATTCAGATCTTCGTTAGTATTATTGGCTTCACTTTGACTTGCTAATTGTTGAAGAAGTTCCTTTCTCTTTTTCATAGAGATACTCAGTTTCTCTTTTAGTTCATTTATGAAATCATCAACTTGTTTGAGTCTTTCCTTCAAGTTATTGACTTCAAACTGAGACTGTTCAATATCATCTAAGGCAGACTGAAGTTGTTCCCTCATACCATACATATCCATTGAGATTCCTAGATCTTCCTCAAGCTGTTAGGCTCTATTTGGAGGAACTTAGCTCTGATACCAATTGTTGATAACTGAGAAGGGGGGTGAATCAGTTATCTTAATTACTTTAACTTTTTGTTCTTCTTTAACAACTAGTGCAGCATCAAATCATATAAGCAAGCATAACCATGAAAGCAGAAATAAAATCAATACACATAACACAATGATTTTGACGTGAAAAACTCTGTTAAAGGAAAAACCACGGGGTGACTAACCCAAGATTGTATTCTCTGTTAAAAAAATAAGATAGTACAAAATGGCACTTGCCAGTTAGGGCTCATTGCCCGAGCACACTGCTCATAAGAGGCTCACTACCTACAATAGTTTATAGAAAGAAAACTAGGTACTTGAACTGATGAGGAGCATCCACATATGCTGAGGTTCGGTTCCGGTTGGGCTCAATATACTAATCTGCTACACTTCATTCTTCCTTTGTTCTAATGTTGTTGTTATGTCACATTCCGGACCTGTATAGATGCTTCCACACTACTCTCTGCTTTTCTTCACACTTCCTTACACACCACCTCTCCTTCACATTTAAATCCATCTAGTATATATATCTGCACCAAAGATTTCAACATCTTTCTAGTCAGCATCTAGAATACTCACTATTTTCCCAAACTCTGATCTGTCGGCTGAATGCTTGCATACTAAGTGATGAGTATCAGAGAGATATTTATAAAAGTCATCAATCATGTCGGCCAACCATGAATGATCCCTTAAGAAACTTGATCATCATCAACTTCTCATCCGGATTAAGGTCTGATGCTCTGCCAGTCAGTTCTTCCTCGGTCTACTCTGCCAAACAGGAACCCAACACTTAGGTGCTCATATCTTTTCACTCTTTCATCACCGGAGGCTCAATCTCTAGAATGTATTAGTCATGGTACTCCTCTTGACTTCTCCAAGTCTGCACTTTGCTGAGATACTTCCTCTGAGAGATCCGGACCTGATTGTCAGACCTTGCTACATACTCTGTTCTTGGTCACCAGACCAAAATACTCTTCAATCTGACTTCCGGTATAGACATACCATCTCCTACAGATGTGTGGGATGGACTTTGTTGCCATCAATGATAACATTCATGAAGCCACACAGTGTCTCTTGCCAACAAATAGGACCGTAATCGATGGAGATAGGATGATAGGAGTTGTCGATAGGAAGGAGTTGCTCTTCGTAGTCGATAGGGGATAGAGATAGGAGTTGTTGATGGGAGTTGGTCCATGCTCTAGTCGAGAGGAGTTGCTCCGGTCATAGAGAGCCCACTACCATTAGGAGAGAGCTTGGAATTCTATTCTAGCCTACAGAAATCAGAATGCATTCATTCAGATGGATGCCCTTGAGAGAGAGCTAAGAAAGAGCTATAGCTATATAGAGTAGGGGCCCTAATCCTTCCTCCTTCCAGATTATGGCATAGGTTGGGGTTGGGGGCCTATAGATCCATATCCATCTACCCCTATCTCTACTCAATCTACTATGGGGTGGGGGTGGGAGGCAATATATTTTTTTTGCAGGACGTAGATTAGTCGATTGGGGTGGGTGGGTGGCCCCTCTACTATATAAGTGATATGGTGTAGGCTGGTGTTAACTGCTGGGATTCAACTATATAAAAAAGGGTGCCTGGGTAATATTATGAAGGTTTTGAACAATATATATTTGTGGGGGCAGGTATCCCAGGGGCAACCATTGGCATCTTGGGTGGGGCGGATAACTTTCCATTTGACCTCACAAATGTTGGGTGGGTCAGTTTCTGAGATAGGGTGGGTCGGTTTGCATCGGACTGGGTGGGTAGCTAGCTTCTGGGTGGGTTGGCTAACTGTCCATCCGAGCATCCCCACAATAATAAATTGAAGGGGCCTGCCCTAGGCTATAATGGAGCTTGGGGCGGGTGGGAACGAAACAACTAATCTACTAATACGGGGGCACTCCCACCTGCCCCTCCTCACTTGATTAGTTGTTCCGGGACCTTCCTCCATCGATCCATCCCACCCTCTACTTGATGGTAGGGTGGGTGGGCTTTCCTTCCCAGGTTTAAGACCTTGCCCACCTTGGCCTTTCAATTGTAAATGTGGGTTGGAGGTGTGGGTGGGGCAGTTGTGGGCAGCAGCTCCCACAGCAGGTACTATTTTAGGTGAGTGTCATAGTTGTGTGTCCATTGGGAGGGGATTGGGGGTTGAGTGGGGCTATTTTACAGAGTTGGGAATATTGGTTGATCAATTGTTCTAGTGTAATGCCCCTGCTGTGGATTAGGTGGGTGTTTTCCCCTAGAACTGTAGGGCCCACCCTGCCACCCCACCCAACTAGAATTGTTGTTCCATTGTTTTGTTGTTTATCTTGTGTTAGTGTATGGGTGAGTATTGGGTTTGGTGTGTATGGGTTACTATTGGGGTTGGTGTGGCTGGGTGAGTGTTGGGTGGGTTGTAGGTGGGTCTTGAGGTTGGGTGGGTCTGGAGGTTGGGTGGGACAAAGAAACTATAGGGCTTCCCACAATAATATAAAAGAGGGGCGGGCTTGCCCCAAGCTATAATCTTCTTGGGGGCCGGGACAACCTTCCCCACCGAAGGGCCTGCCTACCTTTGAATAGTAGGGGCCTTCCTCCCACCTGAACTGGAGGTTGGGTGGATGGGCCCCCCAAGCCCCATAGCCAATAATAGAAAAGAGGCATTACGTATAGATCATTCCTCGCTATTGTTATAAGCGGTGTCGGTTCCTCACCGTGTTTCAAAATAAACGTTCAGTTCATATAAAGCTTGTATTAGTTGCATCGATGAGTCGTTGAACATAGTTGTAACAAAGTTCCACATACCGACAATATGCAACTCTATTTGGTTCCGTGAGAGGACAAGCTTAGAAATATTAAGCACAGGATACTGACTCTCCCTCTCCATGGATAGGATAGAGGGGCTGCCCTGGCGTGATAAGATGGGGTGGTGTGATACCAACTCTCTCTAGATTGGTGTTGGTTGAAAGAGACCAACCAATCTAGAGAACTTGTATTATAGAACTCATTCCTTCTCCTTCTGTTGCAAGATTTAGTTGGCGGTAACCTCTGCTAGAAGCAAGAATCTAAGAGATGAGGTAGTAGGTTTGTTCATGGGGAGGTCCCTTTGCATATATTATTGGAGATCCAGTATCACTGCGAAATAACCAGGAGGTGAACGACACTTTCAATAGTTCTTTGGAGAGTGCTTCAGCTTCTCACTACGGACTTGCCCTAGCGGGGGTGGGTGGGAGGCTTGGGTGGGAGGAATAGCCAACTATAGCAGGGTGGGTGGGTGGATGATAGTTGGGTGGGTGGGTAGATATAGGCCAGCAAACCCTCAGAACTAACACCCTCCAACATATATATATTCTATCAGAACTATATTAACAACAGGCTGCAACTAATCTACCCCCGGGGCGTTTAGTTTAGTTGGGTGGGAGGCCCAACAAATATATATTGACGAGGGTCCTGGTTCTTCTCACTCACTGCTACCTCTCAACTGCGGTACATGACAGCTTCAACTTAGGTAACCAATGGTGAAAATGAGAGGCAATTAAGTAGGTTCAGAACCAACAGAAGCTATCAAACTACAAGATTCACTCCATGGGTTCAGGCTCTATGCATCCCTCTGGGTGTACCTTTCATTCAAAAGTAATCTACCTGGGAAATCGAGCCCACCCAATTCGCTAGGCAAACCCCCACCGGATTCATTCCCATGCGGGAGAAGTTAGCATTGAGATAGGCGAACATGATTCATTGCATTTTCTATAGCTACAAAACCTATCGGCTACTGGGGATAGGAGTAAGTTGGGTCACTTTGAAATCTCGGGTGGGTAGGAACTTACTACGAGACTTTTGATCCCTAGAAAAACTATAGGGCGAGATGACCCCCGGTTGCTAGTGTAGTTTTCTAAGGGGATTTTGAAGACAACAAATATTGACGTTGACTTATTACCACCTACCCCAACTTCCCGCTACAACCTGGTTGTTAAGAGCTTCAATGGTTTGGGTAAAAGCATGAACCGAGGCCCTTAAATCCCTGATGCTCATCTCCCTCCTCCCCGGCCCAACCAACCTTTATTTGATAGGAGAGGGGCTTTGATTTGAACCAACCCTCTGCCAATATCTCCCCACAATAATATATTTGAAGGGCGGAAGGAAAGGAATAGTTTCAACTAATAGACCTCCTAGGGGGGCCGGGGTGGGGGGAGGCTAATCGTGCAACAAATCCATAGAAAGAAGACTTGTTGTTTTTGCACCCACCAATGAGGTTCCGGGCCAGGAGACACACCAACCCTAGCCTCTAATTCAAAGCAGAGTGAATGGAATTGTTGGAATTGGCCCACTGATGAACAGGAGTTGAGTGAGTGCCTTGTGCTGAATAATAGAAAAGAGGGGCTAACTATGAATCGAATTGCTCCAACTCCCCTCTATCGAGTTGCAAGCCATCCAAATTCCCATATGTTCTGAACCAGCTACAACCAGATCATCAAATGCCAAACTTTGCCTCTAACCCAAGCTATCAATTGGAATAGAAACAGAGTACTTCTGACTTAACCCAAGTGCATCTCTCAATCAATCCCCACCTTCCCATTCCAACCCTTCCCTTTGATCCTATTACATATGAAGGACGGGCGGGCCTTCTTTTATATAATTGCCCAACCAAGAAGTCATTGATAAGTCTACCCTTCCCGCCCAATTCAGATTCAACTAGCCCACCCTTCCGGTCTCACATGGTCTTCATCGTTCGTTCTCCCGGTTGCTTAGGCACTTCGATACTGATAGTGTCTTATGCTCTAGTCCGCTCCCATGCGCTCTTATGGTTCTGCTCTAGCTGAGAAAGATGAACAATTAGTCAGTCGGTCATCCCTTACGCTTATGAGGCACGACTTGGGTGGGAATAGACAGGTGGAGTACGATTATAGTTGCCTGGGATCAGCCATGGGTAGGATGACTTCTCAACTCGGCTATAACTCCCCCCACTCGAGGCAGATGGCAAAGTGACAAGCGCCCAAGCATATATAGGGCCATTCCAAGCCATGATTGGGGAAACCAAGCCTTTGACACTGCCTCATGAATCAATTAGATAGATTCTCCTAGCAAGAAGCGATAAAGAATAGTTGGAAAGGGACACATCTAGAACTCAGGTTTGGTTGGCCCCCTCCAGCTACTAATATAGTTTATTATTGGCATCTCTTTAGCTTAGTTCCATTCCCTTTGATGCCCAAACTACTAAACCCACCCACCCGCTAGGGTGGTATTCGTTCAATCGGGGTTGAGTCTGACATATATGAGTCTGACCTACCTATTGGAATGGATTCATTAATCGGCAGAGACTCACTCATTTCCTTTGTCACTGACCCCAATCATCTATTTATCTTCCTCCCACCCGGAACTAGAATTCTTGGGTGGGGGGAATTTGTCGTTAGACCGGGTGGGGGGTAGTATAGGGTGGGGGGTTATGTTGATTCCCGGGTGGACGTAAGGCAATGGCTAATTCCCCTTAAACTATCTCAACGGCTAATTCCCTCCCCCCGAGAGGTTTATAGTTTAGTTGAAGGTGCCCCGTGGGTGGATATAGTGTAGGGTGAGAGGATAGCCAAGTAAGGTAGGGGCCTAACTCTATAGCCTCCCACCCACTTTCTATGTAGGGATGGGTGGGGTTTTATATTGTCGAGTGGGCGGGAATTCTAGTTCTAACTACTTCAACTAATCTACCTCTCAGAGGGGCCCACCCACCCTTAGGCTATTCTCCCACCCACCTGATTGTCAGGTGGGGGGGGTACTATTCAGCAGGGGCCATGGTGGGGGGTTATTTTCCTTCCTCCCACCAACTTTGAGAAATTGGACAAAATGAGATGTGATGGGAATGGAATCACCTACTTCTTGGAATGGGGAGGGAATGAATCACCAACTTCACTTAGTGAGCACTTCTCCATCGCCTATTACATACGTCATATGACTGACTCGATGTAGTAGGCGTCATTCGATACGAAAGGGCGCACCCCCCGCCTTCACCCTACCATTCCCCCCTCCACCCCTGCCTTTCTCTTTATTGGTGCAATCCCAAAGCCCAAAGAAACTCTAGGGCCTACCAGATAACTATTTCCCCCACCCAACCCCACAGTCGTAACATGAGAGCCCTTGTCGTTGAACCACCCACCCTCCTTTTCTGATTGAATGGTTCAGCCAGGTGGGGCGCACCACCTACCTTTTATTTTTCAACGGGCCGACCCCACCCTTACCCAATACTATTATCTTATTACCCAAATGTTGAGATCGATAAATTATTCGTTGCTAATCGATAGAAGCAGATAATTCTATAGTAGAAGCAGATAATCGAGATCTAGAAGCGGCCCCTACTATTCTAAGGCGATCGATCCCGAGCACCCGGTTGCTAGTATAGTTTTCTATGGGGAGATCGATTCTCAACTTGAATAGATCAATTCTCACTTCCTCCTCCCACCCACCCCTTTGTTGGCAATAGTTCCCCAGGAGGCAATAGCATGTTACGTATAGAATTCGACCGAGCACTACGGCAAGACGTGAAAGACTCGATTCCATTCTGACCTCGATCTGTGAAAATGTCTTGCACCATATGTATTGATTCTTCGGGAGACATGGTCAAAGCCTGATCCCCTAACAACTTCTTTGAATCTGGGGTGGGTGGTTATGACTCTCCTGAGCGAAGTGAAGGTTATGAGTGGGTGGGAGATAGTCGGGAGGGCTACTGTAGTTGTTGCCTAGGCCTCTTATGTATATAATCTTGTAGTATAGATTAGCAGGTTTCCCCCCTTCGTTCTATGAATGTAGAGGTTGGTTGGGGTTCAAATCCCCAATGATCTTATTTCAAATTGATTTCCATGAACTATAGGGTATCCCAGGGATGCAAGGTTGATTTGATGGGCGGCTGGGGGAGTCATCCAAAATGGGGCGTGGTTCATGCACCTTCAAAAATCTCACCTACTTTTGGGTCAGATTCAATGTGACACGCTAAATCACAAAATGAACTCGATCCAATTAACTCTGATTGGTGTCTCATTGGATGTGCTCATTCGGATGCAATGGCTTTGACATTGCCACCCTACCTACTATAGCCAACCAGTTCAACTGAAGGCGATTAAGGGCTAATGACCTCGTCTTCATGAATCAGCCCACCGTGTTGGAGTCTGGTCAACCATATTATAGGGTAACTCCATTGGAAGCAATTCACCCACCACTTACTGATGACTCGAGCGACCAATCTAATCATGAACCCGAGTTGATCAATACCTGATTCAAATTTGACAGCAGCATAGAGAATCATGATGATGACTTCTTACGGTACGGCGGCACTAGCGGATCACCGGAGGTCATAATAGTAGATCCCCGATCATGCACCAGGTGGGGCCCCCCTAAAGAAGGGCTTACCTGAGAATTGATAGAATTGGATTTCTGCTTGCTGGTCCATTCTCTCTCTGTGTACCATTGCCGTCCTTAGATGTCACTCCGGTCACTCACTACCCAACAAGAGGAAATCCAATTCGATCAATTCTCAGGTAAAGCCAAAATAGTTGATAAAGAACGCGCAAGAAGGTAGGGCCATATGTATTGATTCAGTTCGGGAGACATGGCCGCAAGGATAGGAAAGGGAACAAGGTACAAGATATTCTCAAAATTAGAAGGCTAGAAAGGCCCCACCCCTAATGGAAAGGATAGGACAAGGGACAAGATATTTGAAGTTGGGTCACTAACTACAATTCCCAACCTAACCCAGGTGGGTTGTGCACAAGACTTTTTCTTGACTTTCTCGATGGTGTCTTAGCGAAATTGAGTTGGGTCACTTTGCCATTCATGCGAGCAAGACTTTTTCGGATCGAACATGTATGGTCGACCATTAGGTTCTTTCATTTCATTAGACCACCTTCCGTACCACAGCTATAGTAGGCATGACGGGCGGTGTTCATGCTTACGTTCGTTATTTACTAAGAGCTTGAATGAAAACAACCATTTAACACTAAGTCAATAGAGAGAATACGAGTTTTGAGGAACGGCTTTTTCTCATTAAAGGGAGGTATATTAATTGTTGGGAGAGATAGAACCATACTAGCAACTGGGAGGATATAGAACTATGATTCCCTCCCACCCGGACTTATCCAACTAATCTACCTCCCAACTATCATCCACCCACCCACCCCTAACTCGACATTACCCCCCCCCCCCCCCGACCCACCTATACTTAACTCCAAGTTCAACCACCACAAGGATGGGATGGACCCAAACCCACCCAAATCTTGCCAGTGCACATATTCACTTTCCCATTTAGCCACTCGATACGAGGAGCTATCACAGCAGCAACGACAAAATAAGGACCAACCCCAGAATCACCTAATCTAGGTAATCTAAAGCTGTAGGAACTTAGATTTGGATGTGCGCTCTAGATTTGATGGAATGATCTACCCCAGGAATATGGAATAGCCTCTATATAATGTCGAGGAATATCACTAGGATTGAGTTAAAAAAGAACAATAGTTAAGGAGAAAGGATTCTTAGTGCTGGTAACCCTAACCCAACCCCTACCCACCCACGGGGAACTGACCGGCCCTACCTTTCTTTACTATACCACCTCAGGATACAATACCGGAGGATTCTAATCGATGTAAAATCTAGCTTTCCATTAGAAAGATATTCCTTATTAGGTCAACGACTATAGTGCTTTCTCATCAGTTGCCCATCAGGTGCCATTAGTAGTTATCATGGCTTGCTCAGCTAGTAAGATTTGAAAGTTTAGAAAGTGCCCACCTACACAATCACATAATAATAGAGTCAGGAATACAAAGAAAGTTCAAAGTGCAGAGGAACTTCACGTTAACCCTCACTCGTTATCTCAGGTGAGTATGGGATGGATAACCTGTTCCCTTTTATCAATGCCAAGCATAAGGTAAGGTAAAAGAAAAGTTTAGCTAAGCAAGGTCAAACAATCAGGTAGGATTATGCATTCCCTCCATGGAATAAATAGGATTCTACACAGCCAGGCCAGAAGGACCAGCGGGTACCTTCGTACATAGCTTCAAGAAAGCACTAGTAGATTGCGCTCGAATCAAGTTACCCATCAGCTTGCATTCTACAGAATAATTAGAAGTTTGGACTCTACTTAGTTGCTTCACCAAAAGACCAGAGTTCACAATTTAAGGAATAAGCTCGGGTCGTCAGAAAGCAATAAGCTCGGGTCGTTAGAAAGGTGAGGAAAGGAGTCAGGCCGGTAGGCCATACAATCACAAGATTTATTCAATGCATTCAATTGCCAAGTTAGGTCTGAATGCCCAAAGTGCCTTTATACTCTATAATGGTGTGCCTCTATAATGGTGTCAATATCATCGCGTGCAATCTGGTGCACCGAGGGAGGAAGAATAATCAATGCAGTGGGAAGGAATAATCAATACGGTGGGAAGCATTAGAATCGGTAGGAGCCACGAGTTGAGCATAAGGTCTCTGATTCTCACTAATGGAAGGGATCCATGCTGATATCAAAGAGTGCAGAGCGATAAGCCGAAGTCAGGCTGCACAGGCCGGCCCCCACACCAACCCTTTCTTCCACCCGACTCTGCCTTCATCGAATCAGAATAGGTCACCAATGGCCAAGAAGTAATAAGTCGGTAATAAGCCAGAATTTTTCTCCAAGTTAGAGAAAAGCATTCTCACTAATGGGGTGCCATCAGTTGGGAATGCTTCAGGCAGGATTTTCAATAAGGCTGACATTAGGATCGGGGATGGCATGGAGTCAAACCAATACTGGATTAGAACCAATGGCAAGCTCAGAGAGAGCCCCATTATCAGAAGGATCCTTCTACTGTCGGCTGGAATCACCTCTGCAGGGGGTTCAGGATTAAAGGAATCACGTGGGGAGCAGGAATACAGTCAGCTAGAAGATCAAGAATCGCCCCACATTTCAACTGCCAGAAGGAAATCCCTAATCTCCTTCCCCTTTACGGCCCACCCTCCTTTTCTCTCAACACTTTCATCCCCTTGGAACACTAGGTTAGGTTACAAGCAAGGATTCCAGCCCAAGTCCTGCACAAGCAAAGATCCAAACATGCATGTTGTCTACCTCCACGAGATCAACTGCGGAGTCCAATCACCAGGAATCCAAGCCAACAAGGTTACACCACCAACCTAGTCTTCCACTAGGTGCACAAAGGAATACATACGCAGGAGGGGACCACCGCTCTTTGATTGCCGCATTGCCTTAGATATTAGATTCTATAGTGCCTTACCGGGTAGAACCAGCTAGATCGGCTTGGATTCAACCGCCCAACTCCGCCACCCATCCCATATCCACTTGTTCACCTAGTTGTTAGGCTAGGTCAAGGAACACACCAAGAGGCCAACCCCCCATAACCCTTCAAGCCTCTACAAGTCCGGCCAAAAGGAATTCAACTTCAGTTCGGCCTAAAGGAATTACACTTCGAACAAAGAATATGCTTTTCTCACTAAACTCCCATCAGGAATATGCTTTTCTCACTCATGAGTTGCTATAAGCTCCCATATCCCATTAGAAAGCAAAGCACAGTTAGAGCAGAGCGCCCTGAAAGGTGGAAGAGTTCACAACAGTTTCTATCATTAATGCAAGGAAAGTGCCCAGGAACTCATGATTGTGGGATTCATCTTATATTATTGGCCAATAAGCTTGGATCAAGGAATATTAGCCCCTCCTCACCCCCTTCATTCCACCGCCCTTCTCTCTCCAACCCACCCCAACCACAACCAAATCCAACAAGTCAAGGCACTCCAAAAAATGGGAATTACGCTGGGTCCCAATTAGGAAGGCGGCATTCCCCGGCAGTCTCTAGAACGGCAAGGAAAGCAGGGCCACATTTCATAATGCAAGGATACAAGGATAACGGTGAGGAAAATAGGGATGCATTTCCATAACCGCAACCAGCTTTTCAGCGCCCCCACCTTTACACTCCCAACCAACCACCCCGAACCCCTAAATCAAGGTGGGCCCTACTCTCGTTGGGGTGCCTACCCCTAATCCATTAGCTTATGGTCACCACTCTTCTTCCCCACTCCACACTTACCCCCCACTATTACCAAAGTCCCAGATATAGAATCACAACAAAGACAGAGATACCACAGGAAACACGGAGAGAAAGCCATTTTATCGACAGTCCAGATATGAGAGGCATGTTATGTATAGATAGAATTACAGGTCATGCTAGCCCACTTACAGTTACACCTAACCCACCTACACTTACTACAATACTCTCTAGCTCCCAATAGACCTCACTTTACATTACCACTCATATTTTACACTCGCCACCCATACTCAGGATTACCACAAAGCTTGTTGGATTGCCATCAGGGTTAGGTTAGGCTTCTCAGGTCAGCAAGCAAGTCCAATCTCATCTCATCAGGTCAGCTGGATATCATCAGGAATCCAGCCACACTAAATTAGTTCGCCAAGGCAGGCTATCAGGAAAGAGGTCAGAAGGAACTGGCAATAAGCTCCGAAGCATTGAAGCCGGGCAATCACCTACATCATGGTGTGGGTGCCATTAATGGAAGCATTAGCCATTCAAGAGGAGCCGCAACCAGCCCATCCTAGTCCCACCCATCGCCACCTTTTACCCAGTCACTAGAAAGGAACTACACATGCTACCAAACCACATGTTACGTATAGATACCACACCCCACGATAGAGAGATAGAGATAGACAGATAGAGACAGAGAACAAATGGATATAGAGAGAGATAGATTGACAAATGGATACAACCCACCCCAACCCAACCATAGACGAGAACCCAACACTTCACCCGCACACCCAACAGCCACAATCTTTTATTTACCATACCACCCACAAATACACCCACCTCTGCAACACCCACACCCTACTTCTATATACACCTACACACTCCACCCACTCCACAACACCTACATTCTATACTACAAATACACCACACCTACATACCCTTATACTTACAGTGAAACAGCTGATATACCTTACTAGGGAGGGGGACAAATTCCACCCAGCCCACAGAAACCCCGCTTACTCCAGGAACACAGGGGCATCAGAGCCGAACAACCGAACAACTCACCTTTTTTCTCATTATTACGCACTTCTGCAATACTCGATTTCCCTCCTAAATTCCACTCTAATCTGCACACTCAGCCACAACTTGACATTTCTTGTCGTTGCCTAAAGAAACAATAGGGCGCTACTACCATATTACATATTACGTCACAACTCAGTTAGCCAACCCAATCAACCAATCCTCTACAATCTTTATGCCCTTTACCCTCTAATTCTAGTCCACCCTTGGAATTCAAGTTCACCCTTTCCCCTCCAAATCTAGTCGCCTCCACATAACAGGATTTACACTTACATCCGCATCCACTCTTATCTTATCAATATAACCAACCTATTACCCGCAACTCACTTAGATAGCCAAGGATTACCCACAATACCTACACATAGTTTGTCATAACCCCTTATAGGTCATCTATAATCAGGGAAGGAATAACACACTTACCCCCAAGCCAAACAATACACCCCACTTCACGCAAAAGACAGCCATTAGCCAACGATAGCCATCCCCAATCCCCAGGTCCCCGCAGCCCCTCCAGTTACAACAGAGGTGCCCTTACATTCTTCTTTACGGAGGACTGCATGAGCCAAACCCTTAGACAAGCAGCAACCGCCACCTAGCCACTAATCTTTCTTCTCCTACCTTCTCTTCTAAGGACCTCCTCCAGGCCCTTTCTTTGACACGCAAGAGCCGCCAACCCCCATTTTATTCACCTCATCATCGGACTACTATTCTATGGAAGCTTCTTTCTTAGCAAGGGCACCTACGCCCACTCCACTCCCTTACTCTAATCTCCCCCTTTTCCTTAGAATAAGCTCCCAACAAAGTGAAGTTACAAAAACACTAGTCACCATGCCAAAGAATAGCATGACAAGGAATCCCACGGGAAGCACGCCGAAATGAATTAGACAGATTGGGAAGGTCACAACTACAAGACCTAGTCAAGGAATCTGCTACGCTTTAGGCCCAATAGTCTAATATCAATAGATAATGCCACATTAATACTAATGGCCTACATCACTGAGGATTCTCACTAATGGCCTTACACCGCATTTCCTTAGATTCCCTCTCATACAAAACAGAAATACAGTTAGCCCCGACTAATTCATGATAGACAAGAATAAGCAAAGATGATAACCTCCTGTTAGAAATAAAGGCTCTAAGGAAGACTTTATTCCCCAGGCGGCCAAGTTGCAACAACCAACCGGCTACCCACATTTACATTATCCCAAGAACTCTTCAGTTGCCGCAATCCAGTGAGCCCCAACAAGGAACACCGGTCAACCCAAAGAACAGTCAGTACAGAGAGAGCTCGCCACCTTTCCCTCCAAACTTTTCGTCTAGACTCACTCTTTAGATTTCATTCCCATTAACTTGACCCTCACTTATTGAATGAAGTATTCTCTACAGTTACGCTTTACTCCACTACAGGAGCAGCTACTTGCCCAGCAACTTCCTCCATTTCTAAAAGCCCTAACCTCCAAGAATTAGCAGAGCCACAAGTTCTAAAAAATAACACCTAGCCACAATAATAGGAACTCTTCCACTTACTCTCCTTCCAAACCCGACACCCACACCAACACCTACAAAAACCACAACCCAACCCATAACATATTCACCATCGCCCTTACTACTATTATATTCTTCAATCTGCCCTTCTTTCTTCTCATCTCTAGAACCAAAACTCTTGTTTTTCAATCTACTCTTTCCTTTCTTCTCTAGAAACAGCACTCCAGTTGAGGAAACGACCAATCACTACCTTTCCACCTTAACTCTCTACCTCTAGATAACAACCGGCCTTCCCTAATCTATAGACACCAGCCCCATGATCTGACCAAACTTTCTTTTCAACGGCGGTCATGCCCATGCCCCCAGGTACAATTATTGACGCCCCCTACACACCCTGTCCCCCAACCCCACAATTGTTCCCAAATTAGCCCTTCTTCAGACTTCGTTTCTGCCCTTTTTGAGCCCAAGAATTCAGGGTGGAAGACCAATCAGTGAAAGACCCATCAGCACAAGACCCATTATTCTAATCTAGCTACGAGGAAAGTCTAATCCAACTACAAGGAAAGCTATTCCCATATAAAGAACGGAAAGCAGGCAGTCTCAGCAATTCCCAGGGGCCGACGAGTAAGGATCTTTAGCCTTAACCAGGCTGCTCCAAGTTAGGGGCCAGCTATAATTCGGGGCAGAAGAGACAGGAAGGTGCCAACCATCATTTATCCATTGCCCCTACCAACTTACTGGCTCCCCCACCCCCGCTCCCCCCTTAACCCCTTTACTCTTTAACTCCTCTCTGCCACACCCATTGTTAGTCTTTATCCATCGCCCCTTTCCTAACTAGACAGTACCGCTAGGAAACACACCCACTACCATCCAACAAAGCCACCTTGCCCCCATCTTCCACATGCAAATAGCATATGAGGCTCTTTCCTACCTATACTCCCATAGCCCCCAGGAACAAATGAAAAGATAGCTGGCAAGTAAACAATAGGAGGATCTCTTCTGTCCTAGGGTGGGTGGGGAGGAATAATGGTCAGTCTGGTCCCTCCGCTTGCTTGGGCATCCACCCCCTACCTATTATGCTTCTAACCTTTACGTTTGGCCCTATCGCTTTGATCGAGGGGAGGGAGATGTTGGTCGATCCAGTCAGCGCTTGCTCAAAGACAAACAGGAGGATCGCTTCTGGACCAACTATAGCCACCCACCTACCAGGTGGGGAGGAATAATGGTCGGGCTGGTCCATCCGCTTGCCCAACCCAACAAACGCTCTCTCTATACAAATATAGCCCAGTCTCTGGAGGAAAGGCACTTCTCCACCTATTCCATTCACTCCATCTCCTACTGCCTCGAGGGTTCACCGATAAACCCTTGGGGCCCACCCCACAACACTTCAATTCCACCGTACCCCCCACCCTACAACCCCTCAAGAATAAGAACCACCGAAGGGGACACAATAGTGCCACTTTACACCACTAGTCTTATACTCCCACACAAACCCCACCCAGCCACCATAGTCATTCCATCTGGGCAGCTATACAATATAGAGGAACTCTCCAAGCATATTACCCAAAGAATAGATAGACACACACCAAGCATGTTACCTAAAGAATAGATAGAATTATTGCACAACCCTATACCAATTTAGATAATTGCCACACTCCCAACATGTTATGTATAGAATAAAGAGATGGAATTACACTTCAAGCCCCATTAGAGAGATGAAATTACAGTTCAAGCCCCAACCCATCCACAGAAACCCTCTAACCAACAGCCCCTCAACACCCACCCACCTACTCACCTCCAGAGATACATCCAATCCAATCCACCCCCCACTACCACAATAGAGGAGCACCCCACTACACAACACACAAATCAGATACACCTCCAACACCAACCCATACCACATATTAGACAGAGGCACAACCAACAACCCACACTTACAGATACACAGACACCCAACCCCACACCCACCTTCACCAACCTACCCAATACTTACTACTTACATTAATAGGGTAGGTGGTTTGTATACATAACATGTTGAAGGGTGAAATAATATGTTCAGGGCAATCGACCAATTTAACTAGAGTTGCCTTTCTTGATTCTATACGTAACATCCTCCCCCTCGCGTCCTATAGGCAAGGTGGGTGGGTGAACTTTAGCGGGTGGGAGGAATAGCGAACGGGGAACCCTATAGTTCCCTCCCACCCACGAATTAAGTTGTGGGTGGGGGGCGACAGTTCGGGAGATAATGACTTCCAGTGAAAAGATCACACTCACCCATATCTAATTCTGGGGAGCCCTATATCTAGTAGGCATTGTCTAGTTTTGGTCGGTCTTGTTCATTTCAGCGCAGTCGGCTATACATACATCTACGTCCTCGCCTTGATATATCGACGTACGAGGTGTTGTGGTTCTAGACCAGTCTTATGCCCCCTATAAGTTATGTCAGTTAGCAGCTCCTCTAATCAGCCATGGGCGTAAACAAATGCCGATAGATACTCTGATATATCAATTCGATCTAGATCTATTAGTGCAGGAAAGCATATGCGTGTAGTCCATTGCTTGCCCCCCATCAACAGGCGGCAAAGGCCCTATATCATGTGTGTTAGGATCAGGCTTCGTCTATTGTGGTTAAACCCTATAGCGAATGAAACTGTCTCCATCTCCTAGTCCGGATTGACCCCATCTATTTGTCGATCGAGGCTAACTAGAGATAATTGCCCTCTCCCAACGACCTACTATATAGTATATATAGTATAGAGCACTTCCTTCGCCTATCTCCTCCCAAGTTGGAGGGGAATTATAAGGTGGGGGGAATGGTTGTGTGTGTGGGATTGGGTGGGGGGCCCCCATTTTTCATATTATTCTTGGGGGCATCCTGGGTGGGAGGTAATATATATTTGTTGGGTTAATTGGGGGGCCACCCACCCAGTCCCTCGGGCCCCCCAGGAGGTTTCTTCTGTTGCTGTTGTTGGGGGATTATAGCTGCCAAGATAGAGTAGGACCCAACTATATGCCCTTCTTCATATAGTTGGGGCTTCATTCAGAGCCATATACCTTGAAGACGAAGACGTATCTGTGTCTCCCACCCTGGCTAAACACCTCGAAGTGGATGAAGACTTCAAGCAACAATTATATTTTAAAGGGCGGCCACCGCACAATAATAGAAAAGAGGGGGGCCCGGGGAAAGACATTCACTTCAAAGAGGATGGTTATTCCTCAGGCAATGATTGGCTAACAGACTGTTTTATTTTAGGTGATATAGATGTAGAAATGCTTAGTTCTTCTAGTTGCATTATAATGTTACATAGTATAATTCAATTTGTGCATAGAAGATACATTATTTTTATTTTATAAAGTAATATTTAAAATACATGCATTAATTTTTATTTTTTTTGGTGCATAGAATATTATTTTTATAATATTACTTTTATTTGTTATATTATATTAATAATTGTAAGAAACAAACGTCCCAAAGTGTTATTTAATTTAAAAATTTGAAATATAGTTTTGAAATGCTTGTTTTACATATTTGTTTATAATCAATTGAAAGAATTTTTTGTAACAACTTAAATTTTATTTGGAATGTGATCCCCAATTTCCTTTGCTTCTGCCAAATGAGCCTCCAATGAGTTTTTTTCTTGTTTTTTTTTGTTCCTACACATTAGAATAAAAATTTATTGGAATTATATCATAAAGGCATGCTTGCTCTTATTTGAAAGGTATATATTTAAGACAATATGAAGTTAGTTTATGTTAAGAAATAGAAATAAAGATTAAAAAATATAATATTGGTGACATGGACAAATCTCTTGATGCATTGGTATACGATTGTTAAGCATCCAAACTTCCACAACTTTGCCTCACTTTGTTTACTTCAACTTGGTGCCTACTAGGTGGGGTGCCGATGTGCAACCCTTGGTGGTTGCCATAGCCAAGGCATACATATGGTTGGTGAAATATGAAATCCATGGAATAGTAAAGCCCACATGTAGGTAAAGAGAATTGTGTGGCAATATGACCAACCCCACATATGGCAAATGTGAATAGAAGATGATTAAATGTCATCATCAATTCAAATTGCCCCACAAAATTTCAAAACTGATGAAACTTTACAAGAACAAAAAATGAAAAGGCTAGGGGCAAACTATCAAACAATGAAATATGTGAGTGCACAAAACTTCTCACTGAGTTTAAAGACATTTTTATACCAAGTCTTTATGTGTCCTTGCAAATACTTTCAAGTGAAGTTTAGACCAAATTATATAAGTCCATACACAGTTAAAGAAGATGTCAAAAATGACGCTTACCTCTTGTGCACAATGGAAGGCGAAGACTTCAATATCTAGAAACTCCATAAAATCATAAAATGTGAAAATCCAAAAAATCTATAAAAAGTACAAAATTTGAATAAAGAAAAAACAAAATTTGCATTCTTCATTTTGTTCCACCATGCATTAGTGAGTGACATGCTCTTTTTTTTATATCTAAGGAGTCTAAGGTTGCTTAGGTATAGGTTGACCCTTTGAGCCTTTGAGATTCCTTATGATCATCTTTATCGCCAATCATTCCTCTTTAAATTTACCAATAAGTTCAAATTGAAGCCAAGCTCTTAGCTTTATACTAATCCCAGTCTTAGTGAATCACAATGTTGAGTTTTTAAAAAGTAAGTACTCAAACCTAAAATACCTAATAGAAGCTTGCATGTAGACCTTCCCCATTCCTCTTGAGCAAAAGGGAAGTCTAACTAAATAGTGAAAACCCTTGGTGGTGCTCAACCCCTTATCTTTCTTGGACAAAAATATCAAGAAGATCATAACTCTGCAAGAAGCAATCAAAAATAATAAGAGTGCAAAAAAAAGAGATAAAATATGAATACAAAAGTCAAGAAAATAAAGAAAATACAAAAATGAGAAAACCAGAAAAGATACTACAAAATACCAAAAAAAGAAGAAAAGAAACAAACAAACAAACAAGAGAGAGAGAGAGAGAGAGAGAGAAAAGTAAATAGGAGGATTGCTGATGTCCATACTCTTAGGTGGAGATAAGTCCAAGCTCGAAGCTACGAGGGTGGCATCTATCAGAGAAAATAAAAGAGAAAGGTACAAAGCACACACACACTAGCTGAGAAAAACTAGGAATCTGACTATATCTAGTGCCATCTTTTATTGTGGAGCCTTTCCTTTACCCTACATCTATATTGTTGGCCATCTTTTATCTAAGTATAGAAGGTGCTAATGAAAATTTTTGTTTGCCTAAGTTGAAAGCTTATCAAAATATTTTACCTAGACGCATATCAGTATCTAGCCTTTTACAAAGCCAAAATCAAGATCTTTCCATCTCCCTCACATTCCCACTTGAGTTATTCACAAAATCCCATCCCAAGATTTAGAAGATCTCTCTATATCGAGTCAACCCGCAATCCTCTAGGTCAAAAATTCTACTAAAGAGCATTCACGTTGTTTGTTCCACTTGCATTCATTTCAAACACACAAAACAATAAAACATGTCATAACATCATGGCATTCATAGAACTTAGAACATAGTAATTTGCATTTCATATTTGTGAATCACATCCAAACATGTTGCCCCTCGTCCATGAAAAATATAAATTGTGTCATCCATGTGTGATCATAATAGGTACCATAGGTATGCACAAGAGGGAGGGTGAAGTACAAGATGTCAATTAAAGCTACATATAGATCTCATCCAATCAGTTCTCACAATAATAAGTGCAAAATAATGTTTGAGTACAATTCACTCCTCCAACAAAGTCAAAAGAACAAAACTATGCACTCAAGCATGCAAGTCTCCCCGTGCAAGGGGGAAATGGTAGAAATATCTTCAATATAATTAGGTTTCTCAAAGAACTCAGGTCATCAAGATAGACCTCCACAAAATCGTTAGAAAAACCATAAAAACTATAAAGTAAAAAAAAAACCTAAAAATTTGTTAAAGCCTCAAAAAAATCCTTAAATATCGAATATGTTCTTCAAAACCTGCAATAAAAGGAGACTTCATTCTTCTCGCTATATTATAAAGTGTTCTATTTCCATAATGCTTTCCATGCCCTCATTTTGTGTGCTTTCATTCTTGCAGGTCCCCATAGCAAAGCAAGGTGACTCAGGTACTCAAGTATACTTACAACTCATGCATCGACGATACGTTTCCTCATTTAAATTTTTTGTGCTCATTATTGAACAGTATGATATCAAACTAACACTTGTTATTTTAGTTACAATTATGGGATAATGACAATAGGTAAGGCCTAGTTCAAGAATGATACCTATATTTCATGTAGACTACCATCCCCAAAGGGGCAAATCTGTAAGCACTAAAAGAGTGCATGCGCCTACATGGTAATCTGATCATGAGTTGTAGTCCTAAACACATACATGTAAGAATGTAATATGGCCTCTCAAAAACATTCTTCTTGGAGACATGTGGATTGAAGTTCTTCATCTTGTTTGTGCTTCCCCTCTCCCCTAGTTAACCTTATGAGGTCTTGCACCTTCCCCTCTTCCACGTTGTGTTGACAATTCATTTTTTCTCTTTCTAACCTTGTTGATTTGAGCTATCTATGTCACAAGATGGGAAATTCACTTTCCCTAATCCCCTTTCATCCATTTCAACCTTTCAAGTCCTCCAATTGACCTCCCAGACCTTTCTCCATCATCAATTTCATCCATCTCTTCTTCCTTTTTGGGTTGTCACCTTTCATTTCCAGATCTCCCATGGAAGATCCTAAATCTCCTAGGGGGTTACCGAGGATTTCCCCTAGGTGACCCACCCTCCTAAGGTGCTTAAATCAGTATCCAAGTCCTAAGGTCATCTTTATCCCCCTTTGATCATTCCTATCCACTAAAACCACCTGTAGAACCCATCCTTTCTAGGTCACCCCCTTTTATTTTTAGATCTCCATTGGGTGACCTCAAATCTCCCAAGGGGTGACCCAAGATCTCCCTTAGGTGACCTTCCCTATCAAATTGGGTGACCCAATTGTGTTTAAACACGAGTTTATCTTTAGTTTGGACCTAAATTTTATTTGTTTTTCCTCTAGTTTGCATGGCTCTTCAACCCTAATTGAGCCTAGTCTATTTCTAACTCCTCCACTCCTAGTCACTCCATTCTTAGCTCCCACTAAGCTATTTTTATCTCTCTTTCTTTCCATGCTAACTCTTCTTCCTCCTTGAGTGATAATCTTTCATGCCTAGTTCACTCCCTAATTAGGCCTATTTACTCCTCAATCAATTGAGTTATCTCTTCAATAAGCTCTTCGCCATTTGTGATCTGTCCCAACCTATAAATACCCCCATCCTATAGGTAATATGGGAGGAAAATTCATTGTTGCACACCCATTTCTATCTTTTCTCTTTGCACTCCATAGCATGCTTATGCTCAACACAGTACCTATAAGCCTTTTGCTTTCATAGTTTAGTTGTTAAGCTTCCAAAAGCTTCAATAGCATCGTCATGCTCACCAATTACTTTCAAAAAAGCCAAGCTAAAGTGCTTAAATAGCTTAAATAGCTCAATTAGTTCATCATAGATTTCAAAGCTCAATCCCATTTTCAATCAATTGCTTCTTTGTCCTTGTTTCCAAGAGGAGATCCTCGTTGCTGCAAAGGAAAGGAGGCTACCACACAAGGACTTCTAAGGATAAGCTAGGATCATGCACCAAAGAGAATCTAGGTTTTTCATACTTTCATAGTTAATTAGATAACACACTCTTGCTCTTGGGAGAAGTAATCTGTATGTTTGCTTTTTCCTTGATAGGTTTTATTTCAATTAGCATTGATTAGATTAGAATTACTACAATTCATAGATTAGATTTCAATTCAAGTTATTTTTCTTCAAAGCAATTTCAATTTCTAGATTATATTTCAAAAATCAAACTACAAAAATACAAAAAACACAGAATTAGATTGCATTCAGAAAACTCATATTAATTGCACTTCATATTTCAATTTCTAGCTAATTAGATAACTATTATTTTCAAATTGGAAAAGGAACAAAAGTTTTTTGCATTCATATTAGTTGCATTTATACACAAACACAAAAATATTAGGAAACTTAGAGCAAAACCCTCGATCCCATCACGAGGTACATCTCACATTAAACAAGGTCAAACCCTTGATTCTATCACAAGGTGCAAGTAAAATTTCACATTCTGCAATAAAAAATAAAAACAAACCTTCGACCTCAAGTCAAAGTCAATAAAAGTCAAACTAGGTCAATACTTAGTCAACAAACTCTCTCCCAAGCATTCAATGTGCTCAGGTATTAGAGAAAATTGGATCAAGGCTATTCTCAAAGAGAGATGAAATCCACCCAAGACCACAACCCGCACACAAAACACCATAGAAGAGAAAGAACATGCTCTAAGGATCTTCCAACAAAGAGACATCATTCAACATGTTAATCAAGAAAACGAGAATAGACTACAACGCCTTGGAGAAATCAACAAGAAAAATAGTCTTAGGACTAGGCATTGGAATGTAAGAAAGTCAACAATAGACTTGGAACTAGTGACCCTTCAGGTCATATAGTCATCTCCACTACAACCACCATAGAGCACATTCGTCAAAGACAAGTACAAATGAGGATAGGTTACAACATTCTAGACTCATCAACAAGCAAAACAATCTACCCACTAGACGTTGTAACCTTAAAAATACTAGCAAGAGACATAGGATTAGTGACCCTTTAAGTCATATAATTATCTCCACCACAACAGTCCTAGAAGGGTCTCGTCAAATATCAATCCATAATAGGCCCATAGACTGACCAACTTCTCTCCGTGATGGACAGAACCATCCCCAATCTTGCCTCCACTCGACTAGCTTCTACCATGAGAGAAAGTGTAATTCTCTTGTAGCAAGGAGAGGGGTTCATGTGTGGTATCAAGGTTGACTCATTCACATTGTGCTTGAGTCACATTTTGTAGCATATAGTGTCCTCCATAATTCTTGACTAAATCTTACCATAAGCAAGCTAAGTGTATTAGACCTGACACATTATGGCATAACCATGTAGCTAGCCTCCTTGGTAGCCATCGAGAGTCTTGTGGTGTCTGGCATACCGTAGTGAATTGGGAAGCATTTCACCCACATCAGTAGTCTAACTTTCTCTCTATTTGAATATGTTCTTCTCATCCATTACCATATATATAAAAGAAAGGTGTAAGGTGCAGGAAGATTTGATTTTTTTTACAACTAGAATATTTGATACGTTTTTAAATCTCTGCATTATTGATATGATTTTTTATGGCCGCAATATTTTATTGAATATTTGATGTGAAGTGAAAACGTTACGAGTGAAAAAAATTGGCGATTGAAAAAAATCAATGAATGAAAATAAATCTAACATGAGACACTTCTTTGGCTCTAGGCTAACAATAATATAGCCTATTAGCTAAATAAAATTCTTTATTTTAATTTTTTTCCTATTTTTGTGATAGATAAAAAGTAGCTATAATTTAAGAGGCCCCTTGAAATAGTCATTTACCAAAAATTGGAAAATAGGACATGAGTTCCAAGGCCTAAATTTGATAGTTGTATTTAACCATTTGTGAAATAAAATATAATCCAAAGTTTGAGAATATTGTAATGGATGAAAGGGAAGATTTTGTATAGTGTAATATATATATATGGCTATTGTCTCCATGCTTGCATGGATTTTATAATTACCTCTTATGTAAATTACTACCTTGGGGGTAGCTCCTTTTCCATTGATATCAAAAGAGGTAATTATAAAATCCATGCAAGCATGGAGACAATAGCCATGAAGGCACGAGAACTTGGGGAGTTTATGCAGCACAAACCTCACCCCATAAATAAACTCCCTAAGTCTCTCCACTTGTTCAGGTGATAAGGGTGGCACCATTCATTTAGGGGGTAGAAGATTCTCCCTGATTTCCCTTACTTAGGGAGGTAAGCAGTAGATTTTGTTAGGGTTCTAGAACATTCATTTAAAGAGACTACTAAGGTCCTATTACCCCTTATTGACAATTCTCATGGTTTCCATGAATTCTCTTCTCTCCTGATCTTTTGCATCAATTACTTCTTCTTGGACTAGATCTTGTGCTTGATCAAGAGTTTGCTTCAATTTACCTTGCTCTCTCCTTTGTTACCTATTTCCCCTTTCATTGGGAATCGCTAAACAACTCTTTGCGCCCTACAAGCTGGCAAGATCAATGTTATAGTACCATTGTAATGTCCCAGCTTAGCCAAAATATTCATGTAAATTACTTAAATTTGAGATGATGCGATGAAATCAATTAAAACATTCATATATACACATTGATCTAAAATGCTTACATAAAAATAAGTAGGTTTGCACATAAAAACTAGCTAGAACATAGTGTTTCACTCACACATTTTCATTCAACTCATTACATAGTTCTATTGTTACAAATATTTGGTAATAACAAAGATTGCAATGATTACAAAGATATTTTAAAAATTCCCAAATGTTGAAGTGTCAAAAATGTTTCTATAAAGTTTCTCTTAGGAATCTAAAGGGTTTTCATCATTTGCATTCTAGGAAACCAATAGGGGTTTTCCCATTGATCTTTGAAACCTAAGGGATTTCATGGACTCAAATCCAATAGCTGGACACAAGTGCTTGAAATAGGGTTATGGGTTTTGTTGAATTTTTCAAAAGATGGCCTAAACTGATAAAATTACCTTCCTCAAATAAAGGTTGATGACAAAGCATGTGTCCATAGTTTCCTACCATTTTATCATTTTCAAATTTAGACCCAATATGGTGTCTCTAGTTGGTTGTGGTGATTATAAAAATTCTTTGTTCGAACAGTGGGGGTATGGGGAAAGGAATGATAGAAGGTAGGAGTTTGGGGAAATGCATACCCAAATGATATAATGGTAAGAAGGACCATGGAATCAAGAGTCAAGGTATTGCTTAGAAGTATTTCCATTTAGAGTGTCATCATTATCTTCTCTAAAGATCCAAAGAGGAATGTGTGGGCAACAAAGTAGGGGTTAGGGACTTAGGGTGTTAGATGAACGGGGGGACAAATGTTTGAAGGTTCGCAAAGAGAGAAGGAAGTGGGAAGTAGGGGTGTAGGGAATGAAAGGAAAGCATGATAATATGAGAAAGTCACAAATCTCGACCAAGGTTGGAAAGTGATTCCAACACCCTTAGATTTGGGACATTACAAGAACATAAGTGTGGAGAAAATAATTGTTCTACATTGAAGTTTCTAATGAATTAGAAATGCTCAAAGACTTATTAGGGGAGGCAGATGAGTAGACAAGGGAAGAAACCAAAAAAAGACTATAACTAACTATTTCTTTCCATGCACATCTAGGTATTAGCACTCCACAAACCCTCAAAGTAGTGGGTTTTTAAAAAATAGGTGACAATATTAATTGATTCAAGTAGTACTCACAACTTCAGTAATAATTAGCTATATTCTTAAACTACTTTGTCTATCTAGATTTAGAGTTTCAAGTCATGAATGCATATGGTGGAATAGTTAGTTGTTCAAGAAAATGACATAGTATTAAGCTCTCCATGGGAGAATATTTACTAGATAGTCCTATGTTTTCCATTCTTATGGGTGGAGTTGATATTGTTTTAGGATTCCAGTGGTGAACTACTTTGGGAACGATTAAGATGAATTTCCAAGAATGTTTCATGCATTTATATTTAAAGCGTAGAAAATTTGAACTATGTAGGCTATGTGCAATATTTCCACAATTGGTGAGTACAAATGTGAAAATTTTAATAAAGGGTGTGGATATGTTTGTGGCTCAATTATTTTCAAAAGACACAAAACTAAGAAAGGGGTCTACACCACCAAACCTATATAGGCTATTGTGGAGAAACATTCAGTAGCATTTAGAGATATGCTAGGAGGACTTCTACGCAAAAGGGGTCAACATCACACCACTCAACTATGACAGGGTGCTAACCATCTAACATTACACCTTCAAGGTACCCAAATGTCGAGAAGATTGAAATTGAGTAGATGGTACAAGAGATGTTGGAAGAATATATTATCCATTTAGTGAGATCATGTATTCCTCTCCAATGGTGATGGTACATAATAGCACATGTTACTATAGAGAAATCAACAAGTATGCCATTAGAGATAAGTTTCCTATTCTAGTCATTAATGATTTGTTAGATGAACTAAATGGAGATATATTTTCACAAAAGTCAATCTTAGATCGAATTATCACCAAATTAGAATAAAGGAAAAACATATTTCCAAGATAGGACTTGTAATGGTTTTTATAATTTTCTAATGATGTCATTTGGTCTTACTAATGCTCCTACATTTTAAAGTTTGATGAATTCCATATTTAATCCATTTTAAGGAAGTTTGTATTAGTGTTCTTTGATGATATATTAATTTATAGTAAGATATGGGAAGACCATTTGCACCTATTGATTAGGCATTACAAAATTTCCAACAACGCCAACTTTATGCTAAACCTCCTAAGTGTGCTTTTGGACTCAAAGAGGTGGGCTACTTGGGTCACATTGTGCCTTGTGAAAGAGTAAAAGTGTATCCAAACAAAATAAAGGCTATGGTGGAGTGCTTGGTTATTAAAACTATTAAGAACTTTAGTGATTTCTAGGACTCATTAGATACTATAGAAGATTTATAAAGAATTATGGTCACACAACAACACCCCTCATAACACTTTTAAAAAAGGATGCTTTCTAGTGGAAACAGGTAGCTAATATGACATTTTAGAAACTGAAGGAGGTGATGCGTACTACTCTAGTTCTAGCTAATTTAAATTTAACCACTTGAATTTTATGATGGAGTGTGATGCATTAGGGAATGGTATAGGAGGAGTTCTTGTGAAAGAATGTAATGTCCCTGGTCCTAAGTACGAGGATGTTTGAGTCATTTTCTAGCCTTTGAGTGGGATTTTAGACTTTCCCATACTTTCTTCTATTCCTTGCTTCTCTGTCGATATTGAATATCCCAAAACCTCAATCCTCGATCTCCCACTCATTTTCTATTGGTAGACCCATAAACTTTCACTTCCTCATGCATTTAGAATTCCCATCCTCTAATTCCCACTCCCTCCAACCATTTCATTCTTTTGGTATGTGAATCCCTGTACCCTACAATATTGCATCCTTTAGTCATGTAGATTCCAAAACTCCTAGCATTGGACCTCAGAAGTATTCTCTACTCAATATGTTGGCAAGCATTTCTTCAGACCCCTACCTTCTAGCATGATCATTCACGAAACCCCACCATTTGAATAAAGGAACTCATTGACCATCAAGGCTGACTAGGGATGCCATTAATGGGCCCAAATTTGAATGTAAAATAGCAAGAAAATTTCAAATTACTTTTGGCTCGAGTGGGCTTATGCTAGTCCTTTAACCTCTATACAAGGTAGGTAACTTCATGAGTTTGGATCATCCTTTATCAACACATCAACAAAGCCTGACCTTAGTTCGAGCACTTGTATTCAGCTATTGAATCTAAGGATGAAAACCCTTGTATTTAGAGATCATAGAATGAAGACCCTTTGGTTTCTAAAGAGTAGCTTCATATAGAGGTTGCATCAACACTTCAACCTGGAATACTACAACAACATTTGGGTATTTTAGCAATTCAGTCATTTTCAGAGTATCATTATAATAATTGTAGAGTTGATTATCAACAAATATTTGTAGTAGTAGATCTATGTGATCATTTGAATGAAATGTGTGAATGAAATACTCTATTCTAGCTAGAATACATGTGCAAATCTATTTACTTTATGTGGGCACTTCAAATCTAGGTATTTTGCATGAATGTTTTGGTTGACTCCATTGCATTGTTCCAAATTCAAACAATTTATATGAATATTTTAGCTAAGGATCGTTACAAGGAAGGTAAGCCTATTGCTTTTGAAAGTTGTTAGTTTAAGGGTAGGAATCAATTCAAACCTATTTATGAGAAGGAAATACTAGCAATTCTTCATGTAGTCAAAAAATGGAGGTATATTTCATGGATAAACACTTCAAAGTAAAGGTAGATCATGATAGCCTAAAAATTTTCTTAGATCAATAGTTATCCTTTGGAGAACAACAAAAATGGGTCACTAAGATGTTGGGATGTGGCTTTGAGATCATATATAAAAAAGGGAAGGAGAATTTAATGGCTAATGCACTATCTAAAAAAGATGATAATGATGAGGTGTTATTGTGTGCCATTTCAATATTACGGGAAGATTGGGTTGAAGAAGCAAGATAAGAGTGGTAGTAAGATGTTGCTACATGGAATCTCATTCAATAGTTGTAGAATTACTTGAGTAGCTTGGATAAGTTTTGTTAAAAGGGAGATTCACTTTGTTATAAAGAGGTATTATACATGTGCAATAATTCCACCCTCAAACAAAAGATTCTATTAGAGCACTTTGGTTCTTTAGTTGGGTCACTTAGGATTTTTGAAGGCATCAACAAATCAAGCACGGTTTCTTTTGGGAAGGTCTTAAAGGCGATGTTCAAGAATTTGTGGTAAAATGTTTAGCATGTCAAAGAAATAAAGGTGTGACAATTAAGACCCCTAGTATTTTGCAACATTTGGTTATTCCTAGCTAGTGGTAGGAAGACGTCTCCATGGATTTCACCATTGGCCTTCCAAAGTTTGAAGGTAAGGGTGTCATCATGGTAGTTGTGGACAAACTTCCAAAGATGCCCATTTTTGTGCACCATCCCATCATTTTATAGTAATTATAGTGGAAAAATCATATATGGAGAATACAAATAAGTTACATGGTACCCCAAAGGTTATTTTAAGTGACTGTGATCCTATATTTACTAATATTTTTTTAGAGATTTATTCTCTTGTTTGGGTACTCATCTGGTTCGCAACTTTTCATATCATCCCTAGTCAAGTGGGTAAATCAAGGTAGTCAAAAAGCACTTGGAGGGGTATCCATGTTGTTTAACTTTAAATAAGGAGTCTCAGTGGGTGGCTTGGCTACCTCTAGTAGAATGTTGGTATAACACTTCCTTCTGTAGTTCTTAAAAGTCCCCATTTATGGAATTATATGGATACCCTCCCCCATCCATCACATCATCATTGAATGTTACACCAAGAGATCAAGAAGTGGAAGTGTTGGCACATTCCTAAAACTTGCAAATAAATATTTTTTTATGCCTCATTGTTGTCATAGAAGTCTTTCACCCATTATTGATAGTTGATCAGAGAGATGTTCAAAGAGCCCCTTCTATTCAAAATGTTTTCTCGGTGTTGTTCTTTTTTCCACCTTATCCTTTAGTTGTTTGTTTATGTTGAAAAGTTCTAAAAAACTTCAAAAATCCTCTAAGCATAGGCCTTTTTTAGCAAGTTCACCAATTCGCGAACCCGCCAAAAACTCGATTGGCTCTTGAAAAGGTAGTATGCTTCAGCATGTCGGTAGTTTCAAATATTGGTGAACCTACCAAAAAGTTAGTAGGTTCTTAGAATTCCCAACTAAAAAGTAGAAGGAAAAGCAAAGCATTATCAACAAGTTCACAACTTTGTGAACTTACCGAATCATCGAAAAAGTAAGACAAGGAAAGAACAATCTCAAGATTTCAGTAGGTTTGTGAATTGGCTAACATGTTGAAAAAAAAAATAAGTTCTTAAAATACCCAAATTGCCGACAAGAAAGAAAGAAAAAGGAAGAAAGTCACAAGAAAAATATTTTGACAAGTTTGCCAATTCATGAGCTCATCGAAATGTCGACGAGGAAAGAGAGAAGAAAAGAAGACAAACATTTTGGCAAGTTCATGAGTTCACAAACTCCTCAAAATATTGATAGAGTTTTAAAGAAGATTTTTTTTGCAAGTTCACAAGCTTGTGAACTCACTAAATCTCTAAAATAAAGACCAAGGATGAGATAGTACAAAGTATTGTCAGCAAGTTCACAAACTCACCAAGAAGCCAACAATGAAGGATGAACAAAGGAAATGAAAAGTAAAGAGTGTCCAGAGGTGGTGCAATTTGATGAGTTTGCAAGTTCACAAACTCCTCGAATCATTCAAAAGTGGTAAGAAAAGTTTAAATCATCAATGTGCTAAGGATAACAAGGAAAATGCAACCAAAATAGAATCAAACATAATGGCATTTTAGAAGCAACTAAATATGAAAATGAACTGATGAACACCCCAACCACCCTAATATGCTCCAGAAACACTTAGGACCACCATTCATTATCTTTTTAAGGCTATATAGCATGGTATGTGGACTCCTTAATCCTTAGGACTCATGTAGACCCTCCAGTGATGAAATATTTGTACGAGAAGGCATTGGAAAACACTCCAAATAGGCATGGTTTTCTAGTACAACCCATGTGATTATGATGCAAGATGGCATGGTTGCCCATTGCCTTTTCTAGACGTCAAATCCCTCCTTCCAACATGGCTTTATGAATTGAACAATGTATATAATGTATTTAGCATTCATTTTTAGGAAGGGGAATTTTGGTGCCAGAGTAGAAATAGAAGAACATAAGCTTGAATATCTAGGGTTTCTTCTAGTGTCTATGTAAAGAGCATTTTCATTGTAATTCCTTATAGGTTTTCTCTCAAAGGTTATGATAGGGCATTTTAATCCTCAAAGAACAAATTTAATGTGTAGATTCATCATCTTTTCAACTGTCTCCATGAACACTTTGTAAATATTTGGTATTCTGGTAATTTACCCTAATCACATTTACTGATTTGAGTATTTTCTTGATCAGTTGATAACTAAAAATTGTAAAACACCTTGCAATGCTTTTTTAAGGTAGATTTTGATGACAATACAAGAAGTTTGTAGATTGTTTATGATTTATTAAAAAATGCTTGAGTTGATGTTATGCAATTCCTTCTAACTACTTGTTTGTATGTGTAGGTCCTAGCTTATGCATTAAACATTCAGTTATGGTATTTGTTGGTATCTTGGTTAAGATATGATAACTTGATTACAATAGTGTCCCATTTTATTAAAGATCTATACTTTGCTACCCTACTAAACAAAGGTTTCAATCTGCATTATGTTCAACCTCTTTTTCCCTGACGCACTCAAAATATAACAAAATCTTAATCTTTTATTCTTTGTGTTGTTTGTATTACCCACATCCATGTCTAGATGTATGCTTCTGCATTAGGGGCTAACAATGCATCATATTTAGACTCTTTTCATGGTTGTGTATCTACTTACTGAAGATGTAACAACCTTGAATTCATCAAACCAACATACATGCACTTAGTGATAGATAATTGGAGTCTCATGTGCATTGGGTATGGTTTGTGTCAAGGTATAGTTTCATGTTGTTATCTATTTTATTCTTGTACACCTCAGGGAATCTCCCTTGGTCTAGCAAAGCCAAACTTGAAGAAGGTCTTACCCACATTATCAATGTTGTCCTTAGTTACCTCATCCTGAACATAAGTTAAAGTCTTTGTCTTGAGTTTGACACCCTTGGCACTCAAGAATTTCTTGACTTTAGGGATTTGAGGAGTCTCAAATTTGAGCACCAACAGGAAGATCATGAGAATCATCAACAACACGTACTTTTAGGTTTGAAGGAGAATTTGGCATTGGAAAAAAAACCTATGAAATAATAAGTTGATCGATACTACAGCAAAAGGAATTTTGAATTGGGAGATTAGATTTTTTGAGGTTGCAACCATATAAGCAAGTGTTCTTGAAATGATAAAAGAAGTTAGGATATGTAAGTTACAGGTGTGACATATTGAAGTTGATGATAATAAACTTTGGATGGATATAAATGACCATATAACTTTTAATGAAATAACTTGCACAAGATAAGAGTGTAATAAGAAATATACTACAATACTGATAATAATAAGCCACTTGACAAATGCATTAATGATGTAATGGCTAAACAACTAATACTTGATTTGTTGACAATAAATTATTTAAAATGAAGCAAAATAAGTTAAATTTTTTACTTTAACTTTATGTCTACTAGGAACTCATTTTTTATGAAAAATCTCCAAGAAATTCATTGATTTGTAGCCTTACGATCAAATTTGGTGAAAACCCTAATTTTTCAATATCTCCTTTAAAACTACTTTAGATGATCTCAAATTTGGATTGTAGTAACTTCAATATGTTCTTGATCAACCCTCTAAATTATATAAAAAATTTGTCAAACTAAAAGAGATATATGCCTCATAATTTGACCTCCTAAATTGAAAAAATACCTTGTTTCTTGCTTCTTGGATCTCAAGATCATACTTTGATACCGCTTGTAATGAAATTACATGTACAAGACAAGAACAAAATAGGAAATATGTTGCAATACTTAATAGTAAAAAGCTATTATGAGTGGGCAAACCTACCAAGTCTTTAATAGGAACAAATTTTGCAATATGATGATAATAAGCTAATCACTGCCTCCTATATATATCATACTTATGTGATAGATGCCACCCAAGTCAACCTAGCAACCTTGAAATCATCAAACCAACACACAGGCACTTAGTGATAGATAATTGGAGTATCATGTGCATTGGGTATGGTTTGTGTCAAGGTATAGTTTCACGTTGTTATCTATCTCATTCTTGTACACCTTAGGGAATCCCCCCTTGGTCTAGAGCAGAGCCAAAAGAAGAAGTTCTTACCCACCTTATCAATGTTGTCCTTAGTCACCTCATCCTGAACATAAGTTGAAGTCTTTGTCTTGAGTTTGACACCCATGGAACTCAAGAATTTCTTGGCTTTAGGGATTTGAGGAGTCTCAAATTTGAGCACCGATAAGAACATCACAAGAAGCATCAACAACAAGTACTTTTAGGTTTGAAGGAGAATTTGGTATTGGCAAAAAACCTATGGAAAATAGGTTGACTAACATCGTAGCAAAAGGAACTTTGAATTGGGAGATTAGATTTTTTGAGGTTGCAACCATATAAGAAAGTTTCCTTGAAATGATAAAAGAAGCTGGGATATGTAAGTTACAAGATGTGACGTATTGAAGTCGACGATAATAAATTTTGGATGTTATATAAATGATCATATAACTTGTAATGAAATAACTTGCACAAGATAAGAATATAATAATAAATATACTAAGATACTTGATAATAATAAGCCACTTGACAAATGCGTTGATGATGTGATGGCTAGACAACTAATACTTGATTTGTTGACAATAACTTATTAAAATGAAGAAAAATAAGTTAATTTTTTTACTGTAATTTTATGTCCACTAGTAACTCACTTTTTTTGAAAAATCTCTAAGAAATTCATTGATTTGTAGCCTTGGGATCAAATTTGGTGAAAACCCTAATTTTTTAATATCTCCTTTAAAACTACTTCAAATGATCTCACATATGGATTGTAGTAGCTTTAATACATTCTTGATCAACCCTCTAAATTGTATGAAAATTTGCCAAACTAAAAGAGATATATGCTTCACAATTTGACCTCCTAAATTGAAAAAATACCTTGTTTCTTGCTTCGTGGATCTCAAGATCATACTTTGATACCACTTATAATGAAATTGCTTGCACAAGACAAGAACAAAATAGGAAATATGTTGCAATACTTAATAGTAATAAGTCATTCTGAGTGGACAAGCCTCCAAAGTGTTCAATAGGAACAAAATTCATAATATATTGATAATAAGCTAATCATTGCCTCATATATATACCATACTTATGTGATATATGCTACCCAAGCCAACCTAACTACCTATATAAGACTATATAAATGCTCATATAACATATTTAAGGTTTATGCTAGTCACAAATTAGCTATACATATCCCATACATATCATAGGTTAATGTCGTAGCTCTTGTTGAATCTTTTTTTTAAAATAGTTTATGACCTACTGATCAAAATACACAAGGTTTATCCTAGATGTTGATCATTTGTCAATGTTTCTGCACAAAATCTTCATCTTCCCACCTGGCATCTTCAATAGGCAAATTCTTCCACTAAGATCCAAGATGATTCTTCCCTCTCCATCTAGCTCTAGTGACACTGTCTATGTTGGGATCCATTGACTAATAACCTTATTTAAACACGAGAAATATCTTTTAGTTGAAATAGTTTGTCATATTAATTATTTAAATCACAAGTAGATCCATTGACCATTAACTTGTAATGAAATTACTTGCACAAGACAAGAATATAATAGGAAATATTTACATTCTTGTCTTACGCATCAAATGATTTCAAATAATAAACCCTAGGATTTTGAGTTGAAAGCAATAATTGATGTTGCAATAAACATTGTAATTAATACATGAATTAGATAAACAAATTAAAGGAACTTATCTCTCAACTTGACAAAGAAAATAGTGTCACATATGTTACAAACTAATTGACCATTGTACTGGGAAATTTGGATTTGTTTTTTATATTGGTAAGCTGCAAACCAGGGTGCATATCCCTATTACAAAAGGCCACGAAGGCAACAAAACAGGCCAACAAGCCACAAATAGCATAACATTAGTCAACTAACAACTACTAAGCATATTAGAGAAAATATAGATACAATTCCAAAAACAAAAGCAAGACCATAACCTAATTAAGTAGCATGTTCCATTCCTCCATGAGGAATCCAAGCAGTTCATCCTTACTAGCAGATTTTCTCTCCTTATCCTGCTTATCATCTTGAATATCCTGCAGAACAACTAAAGAGGTAGCTACCCAATGGATCACTTTGGAGCATAGGGTTGCCATCACCCTCATATTATCTTCGAGGGAAGTCATCCTAACCTTCAAATCATCCATTTCCTTCTTAATCAAACTATAATTACCACACTTATCCATAGTGGCCACCTCCTTAGTCAAAGACTCCATAACCTCAACCTCTTCCTCCTTAGTGTCATAAAAAGAATTATTCAACTCTTCAAACAAACTAGCACCCTCTTGAACCGCTGTGCTGCTCAGGGGTAGACTTAGCTTCCTTTATTTCTACTTCCTCCTCAAGGTCTGAAGCTGAGGAGTAGTCTACAATTTTCAACACAGGGGTCTTAACTCATGCAAGTCTACTGGAACAGCGGATGCTCAACCTTCTCGCAGATTTGCCCTTTACTTCTTTCTCCTTACTCTTCATAGCTTCCTCTTCCCCCTTATCCTAAATATTAGTGTGATCCCTTTTGGGGGAGGACTCAGTAGGTTCTTATACACCAGCAGACTTCTTACCCTTCTTTTTAGCAGATTTCCCAGGCTTTGAATGTTCACTTAAGTCTATTTTCCTCTTCTTTTCACCAAAGTGAGTAGGGTTGTTTTAAGGTCACACAAACCCTCAACTACCACCTTTTGAGCTTGACCAAGGGACCCATATACACCACCAACAGAGGTGGTCAAATCAGATGGGCCCGACAGAGGTGGGGTTTTCTTTTGGGTACCATGAAGGGCTTTGACACCTTTTTTCTTATGGGATCAGGGAACCAGATTATCATTAGATGGGGCGTTAGGGTTCAGGGGGACCCAATAGAGCCTGGGGAATCCTTAATAGAGGGATTTTAGGCCTTGCCTTTTATTAGGCTACCATATTTGACAATCAACAAGATATTATCATCAGACTCATTATCGTTGACTTCCTCAACAAGGCAAGCTCTAATGGGCTTGGGAGGGCACAAAGCAAGATGAAAGTGAAACAAATGGAGGATCAAACCTTGGTGGAGCAGCACAGCCACAAGGCTAGGGTTATTATCATGAGCAGTCTTGGCCACTTTCACACAAGACTCTAGGGACGTCAATAAGTAGAAAGGGAAATTAACGTGCAATTTATGGCGGAAGTGGTTTAGCAAGGCAAAGTGGTAATGATAAAAGCACATAAATAAGCCTTCCAAAGTTATGTACTTCATGATAATGAAGCATAACTTATCCTAGGGGTAGATTAGGCTTTCCCTCTAAAAACCTCTTTGCAATTGAATTGGTATTTCACCTTCTTTAAAAAACCTCCTCATGCTCTTAGGGTCTTGGACTTTACTATGTTTTCTCCGCCTCTTCCCTTTGCATCTTAAGCCAGTCTTTGGTAATTGTATCTTCACTAACTTCAAACTGGACACCTCCCACTCGAACCTTCCTTGCCTCATCCCAAGACATGGCAAACTAAACCAAAAGGTTCTCATCATAACCATTGAGGTACTCCAAAAATGGAGTGAGGTTGCCCTCATAGCAAATGCTCTAAAGCATAGCATCAGCTTTGAATTCCGTATAGGATGAGAGTTTTGTTCTCACTTTGTCACCACCCATTGAAAATGTCTTCAAAGCCCTCAGGAAATGGTCACTCTGTAAAATACCCCATAGCCAAAAGTCTTGGAAACTACTGGAGAAATTCCTATTATCGCAGTCATGAATATAATAATTAATCCATCTCCTATGGGCACTCAAAATGCTCGACCTGTCCTTCCAAATGTCTCCTCTTTTCAAGTCATGATTGGTGCAATAATGAAAAATGTGTGGGCTATTAATAGGGATGTGCGCCACCAAATTTTGACAACTTGGCATCGACCACATGAACTTGCTAACTTGGCCCCTAATGATGTGGCATTCCTCATCCATAAGAGAATAAACACACATCATCCAGCCACTCATGGTGACAACCTCCTTCTGCATCCTTCAATGGTCACTTTCCATCATAATGTAGGACATTAGAATATATATTAAAATATATTCTAAATAAAAATAGCTTGTAGACACCATTATAAAAGGTTAAGCTTAAGCATCCAACCTAAGGCATTCTTTAACACTTCTAGGAAGATTATTGGGGTTCCTCCAACACCTCTTAGGGAATAAATTAATTCCCATGTTATCCATGGCATTCGCTAACTGGTTACATTCTCTGTAGGTATGTTTGACATCAATATCATCAAAGCCAATAAGTAGTTGCCTGATGTATTGTATAATATCCACAATATGCCACCCAACTAAAGCCTTCTCCTGAACTGCATCAATGATAAGTTTTGAGTCACCTTCAATCATAAATTTTTTAACTCCAATAGCTAGGGCCACCTTAATTCCCCATAAGAGAGCCATAGCCTCCACCACATTATTGGAATTTTCCCCCAATCCCCCCACATAAGCAGCCACAAGCTCCCCCCTTATTAATCTCAGGATCCCACCCCCACTGTTTGGGCCTAGGTTTCCTTTAGCAGCACCATTGAAGTTGAGCTTCGTCCAACCTTCAACAGGGGGCATCCACTTAGTCTTTTTATAGGCTATCTTCTTAGAATTATCCACCCTGCAGATGTGGGGTAGGATACTCTATTTATTGATGATACTAGCTTCATAGTTACTGGGGGGAAGTCCATTACTTTCAAAGTGTTGTTAGAGATATTTTCATGCAATAGTTTAGCAAATATGCAAAAGACTTCCTTAGACGATATAGCTTTATCCCTAAACAACCTATTGTTGCGTTCCTTCCACAGGCCCCAAGCTAGGATAGGGGGATATGAACCCAAAGTTCTTTACAGGTGGGATGGGAAAAGGGAGACGACCAACACTTCATGACAATAGAAAGGTCTAGATTCATGCTCTAGGAGACACCAAGGTTCTACAAGGCCAAGCTCCACACTTTCTCAGAGAATTTACAACGCAACAATAGGTGGGGAACAAATTCCTCTTCCTTCATACAAAGAGCACATCGGTTCAGAATTTGGAAGCTTCTAGTATTTAGATTATCCATAGTTAGAATCCCATTGTGCATCACAAGCCACAAAAAGTGATTAATCTTGGGGATAATGTTATGATTCCAAACCTTACCCCAAAAGATAGAATCCTCATTGAACTCCAAAAGCAAGTTATATGCAAACCTAACAGAGAAAGACCCCACCTTGTCTTTGGCCCACAATATTTTGTCATTTGAGGGAAATATAGGAATCTTGCACCCCCGAAGGGATTGCTACAACTCTTTGGTAGCCAGTAAAATATCCCTTTGTCCCTAGCAGCAGTTTGACAGTTGTTTCCAGCCCTCATCTCTAGGCATAAAATAGTCAGCAACCAAGTGCCCAAAAAAATTAGTAGCCCTATCAGCAAGCTTTTTGAAGCTCTGGATACTATATAGGGGGCAATCCTTAAGCCAACTATCTTCCTAGATTTTGATATTTCTACCATCCCCCAACTTGCACTTGATACCCTTCTGCAAAAGGGTTCTCTTCAACACATTATTCCAAATAATTGATCCCTTGGGGATGCCTATGGCATGAAGGAATCCATAAAGGTTATTGTTAGATAGATATTTGGCCCTCATAATGTTACACCAATCCTTACTATTGCTCAAGAAATTCCATCCAATTTTATCCAGTAGGGCTTTGTTGTTCCAATGGGTTTTTCTAATCCCAAGACCTCCTTGTAACTTAGGCCTACACACTTTATCCCAACTAATCAAAGCAATCCTCTTCTTCTCCTCCACCGTTGTCCATAAAAAGTTTCTCTTAATCCTTTCAAATTTCTCTGCAATATATTTAGGGATTTTGAAGAGGGATAGGAAGTAAATAGGAATTCCCTAAAGGGAAGCCTTCGACAGTTGGTATTTACTAGCTTGACTCAACAGCTTCCCTTTCCACCCAACCAACTTATTTTGGATCCTTTCAAGAATGGAGTTCCAATACATGAGAGAACATCTTTGACAGCTAAGGGAAGACCAAGGTAAGTACCAGGGAGCTCTCCACTAGAGCAACCCAATATCCCCATAATTTTTTGCTACAAGTCCATCCTAGTGTTGAAGAAATAGATCTGACTTCTTTCATAATTAATGCATTGGCCTGGCATAGCACCATATTTATTGAGCACCTCCTTCCATCTCCTAGCCTCCACCATTGAGGCAAACCCAAAGAGGATAGTGTCATCCACAAATTGTTGGATGGCAATAGGGTCAGTTGTTGACGCTGGTTTAATACCATTGATCTCATTATTCCTTAGTAGCTTCATAAAGCTTCTACTAAGAACTTTATCCATAAGAATGAATAGGTAAGTGGATAAAGGGTCTCCTTGCCTAAGCCCTCTCCCAGCATTGAAGAATCCCCTCGGTGTTGGTGTGAACAGGGTTATTACCTAACTGGTTTACCCTTGTGTGGATAATTCATATTATTTAACTATTTACTAGTTAAATAATATTCACACATCACACATAATTCAAACATGTTAAGTTGACTTAGTGAGTCTACTAGATGTTTCTAGTTGTGTCTAGATGTTGATAGTTGTTGATAGTTATCATCTTATCCTATAGTTGCCACATGCCATAGGATAATGACAATTGTCACATGAGTACAACATCCCACATTCCATCCTTGTCTTTATAAGCAAGGCATATCATGTACATTGTAATAACAATCTTTTGCATTCATTGATAGAATAACATTATTCTCTCATTTGATATCTCTTGTGCTTTCATGAAGTCCTAGATCTTGGGTGGCTCCAATCAAAGCCAACTCTAACATGGTATAAGAGCTCTAGGAAGAATCACTTTGTGTTAGTCAATTTTTTAGAGATTTTGAGTATAATTTATGGTGGATCTTGATAGTTGAGTATGCTCTTCTCTTGCATCGAATGATGACTTAGAGAATTAGAAAGACTTGATAGAAATACCACATTTGTGAGGGTTTCCTCTTTGTGGCCTTGTATTGTAGGTTCATTTTAGAGCATGTTGCTACAAATCTGAGCATATCATTGTGTTTAAGAGGTCCAAGATAGTCAAGATCATCTTTTGTTTCATCCAAAATGGACATTGGAGGCCAAATCTATGAGGGTTTGAAGTTGGGAGGTGCATGCAAGATCTAGCAGGTACCTGATCTTTTGGAGCACTTTGGGTCAAATCTAAACCTCCCATTGCACTCAGGTGGCCCAAAAACCCCAAGATCGACTATCAATTTGTCGAAATCGGACAAAGTTGCAGCAAAAGGCAAAAATATTTTACCTCTCGACCGTACAGAATTTTCGTAGGGAATATTCCCTTGGCAATGGCATATTCCCAGAATCTGTCTATGCAGGCACTGCGTCAACGAATCATTCTCTGATTAGTGGGTAATTAAAAAAATTCTTTGTGTTTTAATAATCTACAGGTTAAAATAATTTTTTTTTGTGGTTTTTTTTTTCGCAGAGTATTGTACCCTATCGTAGGTACCAATACATGTGGAATCATAAGTCACAGGTACACACAAAGTAGTTTGGTAGGCCCCACATGGAGCAAAACCTGCCAAACACCCGTGGTCCCCTGCATATCTGGCAGAAATCTTCAATAGCAACGGTTGGTAAATCTCGGCAACCCCTGCAGATTCCACCATCGACGAGCTGCTTTTGCTACACTCATGTTTAAAATATTCCAAGCAATGACCAAACTACTCGTCAGGATCTTATCCACCGGTGGAAGTTACAACTCCCACCCAGGCAGGCAAACATTTTAGCGACAGTGATAATCACCACATGCTCATCAACGATCACAATTTTTCGGTGGAGATCTAACAGTCATTCAAACCCCAGCCTAGTGGGCAACTCCATCCACAGGTAGGTAACAAACCATTTAGGCTACACTCTGGCAGCTGATAAATCTTTGGCAATAGTGGTTAAGTCCATCGGTAGCTTCTACACATCGGTGGCAGTTTTCGTAACAGTTGCGGTGACTGTTTAAAAACTGCCTGCAACACCCGGTGACATTTACTTCACCCACAGTAGGTTAAAGTCAGCAACAAGAATTAACCACCCCATAGCAGATTTGAACTGACATTCAACACCACCCAAAGCTAATCTAAGCAATCTGCATTTTTTCACCAATGGTGGTCTTCCTTCAAACCGCCGGGACATTTCAAAATACCCCGGCAACACCTTCTTACCACTGCGGCAGAATCTTACCATAGGCGATCTTAAATCAAACCACTAAAACAGCCTCCACATACCTGTAAGTAGTTTAGCACAAGTAAAAGGTGGTTTCGGAGCTATTCCCTAGTAGTCTTGCTTTAAACCCATGGTTTCACGGTAGCAGGGAGCGGTTTTCAAAAAATTTCCAGCGGTTTCCATTATCCCTTTGGCAGTTTCAACCTCTACAAGGTGGTTTTGACTTTGAACCCTGCTAATAAGCAGTTTGTGGCTAAAGAAAGTGGTTTTCCACGAGTTGTCAATTATTTTAGACAAAACAATCTAAGTGGTTTTCCAGTGCAAATTGGTGGTTTTTCCCTTTTTGCACAGAATATTCCATCTGGGAAGAGAATATTCTGTCAACGCCAGGGGCCCTCTTTGGCCCCTTAAAGCCCTAAAAGGGGGCTTTTTTTCTTTTTTTCATAAATTTTGCCCATAGAGGCAAAATTGGGCAAACAAGATATCATTGGAAATCTAACAAAGATCACTTCATAGTGGTGTCAGTAGTTTTCTGATATTCTGCTATAGGTGACAAATACAACAGTTTGAAAATAGATCTTCATTTTTGGCTTCCAAGCTCACAACTTTTTGCCACGATCTTTGATTTTTACGATTTTTATGGCATCGAAATGGTATTTATGAGCTCTTCAAATCCATCCATGCACTTTTCTCATATTCAATACCAAGTTCATTTTATTCAATTTGTCAATTTTTTGGTTTTTGATTGATAACTAGGGCATTTTGACACTTGAGGAAGTGAAACTTGTTTTGGAAGGATTTGATTGCTCTGATGAATCAGTGTGAGTAATTGTAATCTCCCTTGGATCTCAGTTTTAAGAGATTTTCATGTTTTCCCAATTTTGATCCCTTGTGGACAATTGTAAATCGCACTAAGTATAAAGTGCCACAATCATTCTTTTTTTTTTGAGGGGGGGTGATCTCTTTGATTGAGTAATAGGGGGTTGTTCTATTCTTTTTGGTACTCTTGTATCATGGATCTAAATAAACTTCCTCTACTCACACCATATAACTATCATGAGTGGAAAACTAAAATGAAGATTCATTTAAGAAGTTTGAAAATGTGGACATGTATGCAAAATGTGGAAGGCCCAACAACTGCCTTGCGGTAGACATGTATACAAAATGTGGAAGCATTGACAAGGCATGTGAACTGTTTGGCATAATGCCTCAAAGAGATGTCATCAAATGGAATGCAATGGTTGCGGGATATGCACAAAATGGATTTGTTGAAAAGGCTTTAGAAACTTTCAAGCAAATGCAATTAGCAGGTGTAAAGCCAAATTTGACAACCTTTGCCAACATACTCCCTGCTTATGCCAAAATGGGAGCTTTGGAATAGGGTATGGACATCCATCAAAGCATGAAGGATAGAGGAATTTTGTCATTTGTTGTAGTTGCAACTACCTTGGTAGACATGTATGCAAAATGTGGAAGCACAGAGAAGGGACATGAACTGTTTGAAAAAATGCCTAAAAGAAATGTGGTCTCGTGGAATGCCATGATTGCAAGATATGGACAAAATGGATATTTTGAAAAGGCTTTAGAAACTTTCAAGCAAATGCAATTGGCAGGTGTAAAGCCAAATTCTACAACCTTTCCCAGCATCCTCCCTGCAAATGGGAGCTTTGGAATAGGGTATGGACATCCATCAAAGCATAATGGAAGGGGGATTTTTGTCAGAAATTATAGTTGGAAATGCTCTGGTAGACATGTATGCAAAATGTGGAAGTATAGACAAGGCATGTGACCTGTTTGAAAAAATGCCTCAAAAAAATGTGGTCTCATGGAATGCCATGATTGCAGGATATGCACAAAATGGATTTTGCAAGGATGCTCTCAAAATCTTTCAATTAATGAAGCACTCTAGAGCATATCTTAACATTGTAAGCTTTGCTTGTGTTCTATGTGCATGCAGCTATTCAGGGTTAGTGGATGAGGGTTGTACATACTTCGATCACATGAGTAACCCTTATTGCATCAGTCCTACAGTCAATCATTCTGTGTGCATTGTTGACCTTCTTGCCCATGTTGGCTATCTTGAGAATAGCCTAAACTTTATCATTAAGATGCTAGTTAAACCTGTGGTGGTTATGTGGATGTGTTCTTAGTGCCTATAAATCACATATGAATATAGGCTTAGGAGTATTTATAGTAATGCTACTTTTTGATTTGGATCCTAAAAATGCTGCGACTTATGTTCTTCTCTCAAACATGTATGCAGAAGTGGGTAGCTAGGGTGAGGTTCAAATGGTAAGGAGATTGATGACTGGGTGACTTCTCTTACATCCTCAACCTCTGAACTATATCTCTTCAAACTAATTCACTCTCTCATATCTTCATTCTCCAATGCAATTAAATCTTTGTATAATGTCCTTAAAACCTTCAAATGCTCTAGACACATATTTAAGACTGTGAGATGGCCATCTTATGTAGTTCTTCATCCTTCAACACCCTGCAGTCTTCACATATCTTTAAATAGTTTCTCAACTATTATCAGGTTCATTCTTTGCATATCATCAAGAGAATGAAAATGTAGGTCCTACTAAGCATGCACAAACCTCCCTGTTCACTATCTCCTATAGGTGTCTTAGGTCTTTGTGCACTTATGAGATCACTGCACTCATTACATTGTTGACTGTCCCTTCATCCTTAGTCATTATCATTCAAACAATACTTCTATTAGGATCTCATAAGGTTATTCATCACAAGTTTTTGATGTTTGTAGTCTTTGTAGCACTGATAAATCCTTTTTATAAGATCATGTTGAATATAACTACCTCATTATAGTTGGTTATACAAGTTGTTATATCACAGTCACAAGCTTCTAGAGTTTTGAGAGGCCTACAAAGCAAGCATTTATACTATATTTTCCACAGGCCTATCAAAAGGTTCATACCATATATCCTTGAATCATAACACTTTAATACTTTTGTGCGAGGTCTTAGAATCATACAACACATCTCTTGTCATCCACTTGGTTACAACATCCTTACCATTGATTGTACCCTTGTACACAGAACATGTTCTAAACCCCTCTTGACAAACCTAAAATCACTAATAGATCATAAGTAATTTATTTGATAGTGCTTTTAGTAGGTCTAAGATCACTGTGGCTTCATGTTATGCCTCATTCTTAATAGCTTTGCCCCTGCATTAACTGTCCGCCACCTTTAGTAAAAGTCAAGGGTCTCTTATCAGCCTTCACTATTTCTTTCTTTAACAAACATTGTATCTCTTTTGACAAACATTGTATATTAGACTAACATTAGATCTCATTCTAACATGCTAAGGTTATATCACACCAAAAAGTGAGGCTATCTCTTAGATCAACATTATAAAATCTTTACCACGTTAAAATATGACTATTGTCTCTAATGACTTATAGGTTTTCTCAAGATATTTAGTCATTTGATGATTGTTCCCTATGAAGTCTAACCTCCATAATCAGAATGAAACTCAATTGCATCTTAACCTTCCAATCTAGACCTTGTGAATGGAGTTTCTAGAAAGTTATTACTGTATAACAATCAAGTTAGGAGATTAAAAGATAAATGAGCAGTATTGACAATATGCTTAAAATCAAAGGAATAATTTAATAAACATATCACAACAGAGACTTGAGTCCACAATATAAAAATTTTAAAGCTAGGGCATTTAAACACAGAAAATGTCTTTCTGTGACATGATTAATCTTGCCATCTATAAAACCAAAAGAATGCAAAAGAAACATGATAAAATTATAATGAAGTCTAGCTTGCCTGCATTAGTGAAGATTTATGCCACAGTTTCAATCTTGGAAAAGCATGAGTAGAAGAAGGTGACATCTGGGCAAGTATGTGCTTAAATCGAGCATCTTCCTTCACCCATTCAGCATATGCAAGAGCATCTAAAATAGGACCACTATACTGCACATGAAGCGATCATGTTTAAGAAAATTGAATGGGCAATAAATGAAACTCATTCAAAATGTGACTATTTTGGTCATGATAGGTTACAAATCATCCCTAGCCAATACAAATATCATCAGTCTCTGACCGAAATATCATTTACCAATTTACAATATAGTCCTGAAATATGTATGACTCAATCAATGCATGAATCTATAGCTTTTATAAACTACAACCATCTCTCTTTTCTCAATAGCATGTAAATTGTTATATTACTAACCATATAGGCCATTGGGTAGCTTCTGTGCTCACCCCATATGAAGAACCTCTGTGCAAAATACACGGCTGCGAAGAACCTCTGCGCAAAGAACACTCCACGCCAGATCGCATTGCTTGCCATGAGAGCAAAGGTAGTGGAGTTCAAACCCCCGCCTACGATGGAGATGAGCGCCATTTTTCTGTTGCACTGTTTTGGTGAATTTGCCCATCATTTCTTGTTTAGGGTTTCAACGAGAAGCGCCAAAATGAAATGGAGGTGGGCGCCAAAATGAAATGAAAATTAAATTTAGCGCCCATATTATTAAATATAATATAATATTATATATAATATTTATAATATAATATAAATATAATATTGTAATATTAATAATATAATATTATATAATAATATTATAAATATATTATAATATTAATAATATAATATAAATATATATTATATAATATTAAATAAATCATATTATATTGTATTGTAATATAATATATTATTATTATATTATATTATAATACAACCCACTCCCTCAATTCGAAATATTCTTTTTAATTATCCACTTTAGTTGTGTTTTTTGCCCGATGACCAATTTAGTCATTTATAGTTGTGTTGCAAAAAGTTTTAGTCACGTGACTAAAAGTTTTAGTCACCTGGTCATTTATTTTCCATATTTCTACTAGTGGATCTTCAGGTCTGATTTAAAGTACGTTGAGTTTTGGCTGCATAATTTGACAAAAGTGGATGCGAAGTTTCATAAAGAGTACATTGGCTTTCAAAATCAATATTGCAAGCAACACCAATATGAGCTTAACAGGGATGCTTTTGTCAAGGACTTGGAGGTGACATTTCAAAACTTCAATAATAATGACAACAATGATAAGATTTCTCCTCCATTCAACACTTTTAAAGGCATTGACTCATTTAAGGAAAGTAATAATAGAGAAAATTGGTAAGGATAGTGTGTGTGAAAATACAGAGCTAGTTGCAACAACTGATGATGGAATGTATGATACAAGACTTGATGAAGTAGTATAGGAGTAGTTTTAGGTTGGTTGATAAGTGTGGCGATTTTTCAGTCATTGTGTAGGATTTGGCATATTGTTGGTTCATTATATGTAGCTTTAGAATCTTCAAAATGATATTTTTGATATTCAAGAGTTCACAATATGTATTGATGCTATGTTCTATGGTGTTGTACACCTAAAACTAATCTAATATTATTTGTATGTACGTGTGTTTTGGCCTGGTGGGGCTAGTGTGGTCTCTTTTTGCCACTCATATTGTAACCTAACTCTTATTATTAGTAATAGATCATCAATTTTAAAATGCAATGATTAAACACACCCAAGAAGACACTTATACGAGTCTAACACAAGGGGATCTAGAATTGCAATCAATTCGGATAAAGTTCTCATAGGTTTTGACATTAGGGAAAATAAGTAGGGTGAGGTGGCTAAGTTATATCCATGTCAATGTTCTCCACATATCAACTATTAGTCAATACCCTATAAATTACTGTACACTCAATCAAATGTTAAGCACATTTACCCAATACGTAATAATAGTTGAAGTGAATGATAAAATTACACTATCAATTAATAAAAATTTAATACACACACTTTAATTAAATCATTCATTCTAGAAATAAGATCAAAGTGCAATTAATCATTAAAAACTAATATTGAAAAACTAGGTCTACCCACCCAACATATCATTTAAATGAAAACAGTGAAGCTGAAACACCAATAAATATAAACACACACACACACACACACAAGTCATATATACAAATATATGCATATTTATTATCTAGAATAAAACATTGGTATCCGCAAGTGATCACCAATCCGCATACAAAATAACACATCATAGTATCGTATAACTCGGATACGTCAAAACAAGATGAAGAGAAAGGGGAAAATGCCAATGGGCCTTACATCAAAGAAGGAATATAATAGAAATCCATGAAGTTGCACCTATGGTGCTAATGCAATATTGATAACACACGATGCAACGTTTATTGTATGCATGTGCTAGATTATTTATATTACTAGATTTCTCCTAAATGATTCGAATAAATTAGGGTTAGTCTATAAATACACCACCCTAATGTGTAATTTGAAATAATTTGTACTTTAGTCAACTCACAACGACTATTAAGAGAGGGAAACATGGATCCACTTTAAGGAAATTTAAATTTAAAAGTTTAGAGTTCAAATCCATGTACATGAAAATAACTTCAAAATTTAAACTAGGACGATAAATGACTAAATGTAAAGTTAGATCTAAATCTTGAATATGAATAACGATAGAGATAAATGTATTTATCTAGTTGTTTCCATTGTTTTGAGATTTTCTTTAAATGCAATTGATAGTAACTAAGTAATTTTAGCATGTGAGAAAAATATCTTTGCAAACAATACTAGCTCATTTTTTTCTAGATGATGAAATACATCCAATTATTGGAACAATGAAGTAGACATTAATGGATGAAGTAGATGCAATAAGAAGGGTGCTGCCACAATAATGGGTTACACTTTTTAGGACATCTTGATTTTTGCTGAAATCACTTATGTTTAGAAAATATATTGATTTAAGCCTTGAAAGGTTCCATTTAAAGGATTTTAATTGAAGAGGGTTTGATCAAACCCCCTTAGATTCAAACCCCCTTGATAGAACCCTGCTAGTTTTAAACCATACCTATAATGGAGTCTCCTCTACACCTATCAAAATGCTGATAAAAAACCACTTTTGATTTACCTTTTGGGGGATCAAATGAATTCATTTAAAATTCATGTTTTTAAAGTATGCATTCCTTATTATAAGCTTCCCAAAAAGTATAATTTTAAATATATTTAATTTGATTATTATATTTATTTTTTATTTCTTGTGAATGTAGGTTTTTCACCGAATATTAAATTCTCTGTTCGACACACATGGAAAATTAGTAAATTAGTGAAAAAAATTCTAAAAAATATCTATTCCCTAGGTATTTATGTCCTTGTTTCAACAAAAAAAGAAAAATTGAATTTTGATACATACAGAAAAAGTTATGTTTTACGGAATACGCTTATGTCTAAATTATAATTGGTTTGACTTCAAAACTTAATTAAAAAAAATATTCAACAAAATATTATGAAACGAAATGCATGCCCTATATATCGGTGTTACCAATCTAAATTCAAAAGATTCAGAATTTTATCCTTTGTGGAAAAAAATTTATGTGCTACGGAATACACATCACTTTAAAAAAATGTTGCTGACTATTAAAAACTAGTTATCAAAGGAGATGCAAATTTTTTTACAATTTAACTCCAATTTTTTAAAAAAATATATATTTAGAATCTAAAAACAAAATCTCACAAATCACTAGTTCGCATCATCTCCAAATTCCTAATGGTTTAGTGGCTATAGGTGTCAAAAAGTGAAGATTTAGTTCAAAATGTTGATTTCAATAAGTTTGGCCAAAAAGTGTAACCCATTATTGTGGGATGACCCAGAAAGGAGAGAGAAATGCCAATCTTCACATAACATTATAAAGCATTGTGGAGACTTGATTTTCCCAAAGCATATTTAGTGTTAAACTACGTTGCATTGAATGTTTGAGCTTGATATTGATATGATTTTGTGATGGTAGAAATCAACCCTTCTCTCATGATAAAATGAAATGGTCATAGTTTTTAGCATGATAAATTTTGGTCCATTAGTGTCATGATAGATATGTATTGGAAGAGTTATTATCTATTCATGATATATGTAATTTGCATGTATTACAAATTACTGATATCAAAACAAAACTTAGGCAAGTAGTAGTCATGAAAGTAGCTCCAAACCGTTCCTTTGAAGAGAAGGGGCATCTTCACTACAAATGTCACATTTTATTTTTATTTGTTTTGTCATTCTTAGAATTCATGCATCGTCTATTACATGTACAAGAACAAAAGAGTGTACCTTGAGTTTCTGGCAAAGTAATTTCAAAACCCAACATAACGAGCCTCGATGGGTTTGAATCCATGATCTACCTTTCTTCTTTGAACCTCAAATTCAATTCCATTTTATCATTCAAACTAATCCTATTCTCAACTTCCTCATACTTCTTTCTAAGATCTTTCGAAGTGAAAAGCAAAGGCAAGGCAAAAACTACCCCACAAATTATAATCAACTAACTTAACCTTACCATCTTTTCTGACATAGCAATAAAAGCATAATCTACCCTATTTCATTTTTTTTGCTAATATATTCCCTAAAAACTCAAAAATAGAATCCTCAAGCTCATCCAAATTCTCTAGTAATGTTGGATAAAAGATCATAACCTCTTTCTGTCAAATACCCAATAAGACACCCCCTTTGACAAACTCTTTGAAGTCCATCTTAAGCCTCAAATCATGCCATTTTCATAGTACAAGGTGAAATTATGAGGGCCTTTATAGGGTTTTATCTTCACAATGATCAAACATGGCATAAATTGTGTACTAAATTGTTTGACACCTTTAAAAGAAGAATAATTTTGTTAAAAGAAGAGCATTTGGGAGTGCCATTTGTGTTGATCCACACGGTGTCCTTGGGGGTTCTCCATTTTAGTTTGGGAAAGATGAATCCTTTGAGGGTTTTAATGGAGTCTTTTATGGCCTTCCCTAAATCTGGAAATGTCGCTGCATTAGATGGATGTGGGCCTCCTCCTCCTTATCGAGGGTGATAATCTTTTGCCTGGATATATGGGCATGTGATTTTGACTATGCTAGCAATGCATTGTCGTCCTTGTTGATTTTAGGGAGGAATAATTCTCTGACATCTAATGCAAAATTGACGAAGGATTTAGGCAAGGGAAGGAGAATTGTTTTGATTCAAATATAGTGAAAATGTGTATATGATTGCTAACATTTGCATTGTAGAAAGTTTGTTTGTTTGGGTTAGAAATAATCAACCTTGCATACAACACTAAACCATCATACCTGTTATTCACAACACTCTCCCCTTTCTCTTTGTTGTACCCACTATTGATAAGGAAGGTTCCTTTCTACACCTACCTCAACCAACTGCAATCCTCCTCACTTTCCACGGTTCCCCTCATCGTAAATTATAGCTTCATAACATGCAAATAAAGTCAAAAAGGATGAAACAGATATGACAACAATGTAAAATAAATAGCTAAAATGATTTCAATCATCTTGCATCCGTATTAAAATCTTTCAACCATCGATTTCATAACTTTAACCATCATTTTGTGTAATTTTGTTCTTCAAGGATTTCTACAGCTAAAAAATTCCTCATATCCATTTGAGCAATGACAAGGGTTTCAGTTTTTGGGACTTGCAGTGGAAAGTGCTTGTTAGCTGCCTGGATCCAAGAGGACCGCCAGTCTATTTCAAGGGTCTGTTGCAAACTTCAGGTACTGACATATTTTGTGGGATTTGTTGTAGACACAGGATTGGAGGGACATAACGGATAGAGGTGAGTTCTCGAAGCATTATTCTTTGCATACTTTTTGTTTAGCTTCACTTTAAAAGTGGTGGGTCCTCCTTTTTGTGGTTGTGGGTCACTGCTCAAAGACAATTCTAGCTAAACACCACCGATGGCTATGCATACCGAGTAATATGTGTGGGCTCCTGATCTTTTGCAAGGAAAACCCTTGTAAACAATGGTGATTGTGCAAAATAGGCCAAGTTCTATGGCAGACAATAGCACACTACAAGAAATAGGTCTGACAACAAACCACTTAAAACCTAGGGAGGGTTTAAGTAGGGTTTCCCCAGAGGAGTATGGAAATAAAAGAGAGGTAGGAAGCATAATGGAGAATGGAAAAACACCCCAAACAAGTATGCTAGTACCTTATGTTACACCGTACCTCGCAAAGAATCAAGAAATCTACTCACTCATAACAATAGGGTTTTAGAGGCACTTCTGCATCCACAAAAAACTGTTGGAACTAGACAATTGAGAGGGGGGGTGAATCAGTTGTCCCTTAAAACTTTTTTTGCCTTTAACTTTCTTTATTATCTTACTATCAGACTAGTAATGCAAGCATTTAAACATGAATCAACAACATAAGAGCAGAAACATAATCAACACATTTGACACCAAGATTTTGATGTGGAAACCCGGTTAAGGGAAAAACCACGGTGGGGGTTAACCCACAAAATATGTACCCTGTTAAAAGTACTTAGAAAAATAGAAGGCACATGCCTTCGGGCACACTGCCCAGAGCTCACTACTCAAAAGGAGAGGCTCACTGCCTACAGATTTTATTTAGAAAGAATTAACTGAGAATTAGCATCTATTTCATGCCTGATTCAGTTTTAATGAATGCTCAAGAACTTTCACTTTGCCTCAAACTCTTCTTCACACTCTACACTGATCTTGCTCCTTTCCTTCTTTGCTCTGCTCTTGATCCTTCCTTCAGATTTTATCTATTTTTACTCAAGGATGATTTCGGTACTTCTTCAACAAGTATTTATATACTTTATCAACCTTGGAATGATCAACAAGGTCGGATAAACTTGATGCAGATCATCACACTGTCGACCAAATACAACTGAGATTTGAATCTGCTTCTACAACCACTCCACGCTTCATAGAAATGTGTTTAAGGCATCTGCAACAGGCTAGGAACATCCGGTCGGCCAAGACTAAAAAGAACATTAACCTCAAGAAGAAATTTTCAATCAACAAGCTCAAACTTTAATGCGGACCTCCAACATAGTAGCTACATGATCCAAAGACCTCCACAAGCACATTGGAATTACCAATAACATACACTCTAAACCATATTATCAGAAACATTTGAATCTTCTTTCGAAACCTCAAGAACACACTCTGCCATGATTGTCAGACTGGAAGGATAGCTTGCGGACCTCCAAACCACAAACCACTGGAGTTGATGATACACACTGACTTCCCAAACATGCCTTTAGATCTACAGATCATAATCTTATATTACCGGATCAATTTGGATCTCTTTCCTGTCACTCTGTCTTTCCTGATTAATTCAGGAACCGGTTCTACTTAGATGGCCATAACTCCTTCAAATCTTCATGCAGACTTCTTAAATCTTGATTGGAGCAACCTTTGACAATCCTCTACACAGTCACATGATCCGCATGCATTGATTGTCATTAATTTTTTCAATATCCTCAACAATCTGGTCTTCTACACAGACAACAAAATAGGATACAGTTGACACTAATGGCAACAAGAATATGTTGACATCAATGACAACACCACTTAGGCACATATTTGCAACAAAAACATAGTTACACACAAGTCAAAAATTCAGACATAGGAAACAATCTAACATTTGTTAATGTCAAGTAGTACAAGAGGATTTTACAATGAAGACATGCCAAAATATCAAGAAAGTTAAAATGGTTGGAGAAAATTAAATTTGTGACAATAATACTTCCAAAACTAACGAACTTTATTCGAGTAGCAACTAGATATGAGACAACACAAGAGCAAGTAAATCCACCCATAGAAGGACAAGAGAACCTTGGAAGCCATGAAAACCAAGAAAATCAATTCGAAGTAGTGGCACAACAAGGTATAGAACCAACTCAACAAGAGAAGTTCCAATTCCAAAATGGTTATGTTTTGCAAGAAGGCAACAACAAACATAGTCTAATGGGGAATACTGAACGAGGGCAGTCAAGGAATCACATCAAGTGCAGCAAAGGTGTGAAACAACATAATAGGGAGGTAGATCTAAAGCCCGAGAACATGGACAACCATGAGCAATATAGTCCTAGCTCAACTCCACTTATTTGGTCCTTAGATTTGTATGTGGGTGAGCTAATGGGCCTAAAGAGGAGACTTGAAGTCATAGAGATGTTGGAGCAGGTGAAGGATAACAAAGTGCAAGAGATCATGACTGCAAATTGAAAACTCACTCGTGAAAACAACCTACTCAAAGATGAAATAACCAAATTACAAACCAATATGAAAACATGCCAGCAAAAAATCTTGACCATAAAATAGGAGTTAAAACAAGTCAATGGCCAAAATACTTCTCGAGCAGTAGAGGAAAAAGACAATTCAGATTTAAAAGATTTCCAATCAACCATAGCAAACATGGAGGCTAAAGAAGTTAAACTAAAGGAATAGTTGGAATAGGCAAAATCGTGGGTACAAGTGGCAAAAGGGCCAGTAGTGAGGCAAAAAGAACTCATAGAGAAATAAGTCAAAATGCAAATGTGGGAGGAAAGAAATAGGCATGATAGGGCGGCAAATATAATAATAAAAGGGTTGAAAGATCATGGGGAAGGTGAGCACACCAACAAACTAATAAAAGACTTTCTTACAAACAAGTTGGAATGGACAAGACATATCCACCAAGCAACAAAGTTGGAAAATCGATGCAAGAGGGTAGAAATAGGAATTTAAGAGTATCATTGAAAAGCATAGAGGACAAGAATATAATTTTAAGAAATACAAGGCTTCTTAAAGGCACACATTACTACATAGATGAAGAGTTAACTCCATCACAATTAGATGAAAGAAGGAAAGAATGGGAGAAAGTTGTAACAACTAGAAATGCAGGTAATGATGCATGGTTGTATAGAGGGAAAGCCCAGGTCAACAACAAAATAAAGCATAGTAAATAGGAAGATAGGGCCCCCTAGGAACACCTCACAATGGTAAGCTGGAATTGTAGAGGCTATCCTTGGAGGAGAGGTCCTAGTTTAGGGCCCATAGCAGAGGGAAAGGACATCATTGTCCTCAGTGAACACATGAGCATGAGGGATGTAAGGTCTCAAATTTTGAAGGTTACAAGAAGATTTCAGTTTGGAATGAGATAGCTGAAAATGGTAAAGGGCATGGGGTGTGATAGTTCTAGTGTGTTACATCCCCAATTTTTGTCTTGCTAATACTTTTTACTTTTACTTGGATATAAGTAAATCTATTTTGATGTTTAGATTAATGTCAAGGAAAGACATAGATTCTATTGAATGTCAATTATGGAATTATGGAAATGAATATGTTATTGTCAATTTAATAATTGCATTACGAGAATTTAGTTTACTGTTTGAATAATGATGCACTAATCATAATCTGTTGATTCCAAGTCTTATATAGGATTGTAGGTTTTGGATGACTCTCAGAGAAAAGAGAGAGAGAGAGTATCTTTCGAGGAGAGAGATATAGACCTTGGGTTACGAGTGATTATTTGCCAAAACAAGTATGAGTGTTTAACGAAAACGTGAACCAGTATTGATAGAGGTAAGTCATGTTTGTCAGTATACTTTTGAATCTAGTCGACAAGTAGTCGATATCTTTCGATTCTTTTCAAGTCAAGTCGTTTGTGTGTCGATGTAGTCATTTGTAAAGTAAACAACGTTGTCTGAGTAGAACTGTGACCATTCATGATTAACATAAATATTATGACGTCATTGTCGCAAAATGGTTGTGCTATTATCTTTGAGTCATTTAAGGTTTTATTGTTGACATTTAATGTCAAATGACGATCTCATCAAGACAAGTTGATGTGATTTAACGAAGGATTATGAAGGGGAGACAAGCTCGACCCATTCACATTATTTGTAAGTCTTTCAATTTATTGTTATTATCATATTTTGTTCAAGGCATAAACTATCACATATGATAGGTGCCATGTTGAACCATATTTATTTATATAAACAAATATATATGTAATCATCAAATTGAGGATAATACCTCATGATTGATATTAATACTTACTCACTTGAGTAGCCGTAGGCTTACAAATAGGAGTGCCTTCATTGTAATGAGTGTTGGATCAAATCACTCTATGTGATTAATAAATGATCAACGGTAGTTTAATTTCATGTTGGCCTTTTCCAAAGAGGAGTTTGTGGTATTGACTACCACATTTGATGAGCTCCATGAGTCATTTGTTTTCCATCAACATGTGGGGAACTTTGTAAATTTTGTGGATTCAATTGAAACTGAATTAGTTTGAGGATTGTTTTGAATTCATTATATTATCAACTGAAAGGAGTGGATGAGTGTCAATCGAATGACTCATCAAGAGTTGTATTGACGTCCATAAATGAATGACTCATTAAGAGTCGATAACACAATAGGAGTCGGGGGATGCTTTAGGAAGTAACGTCTATGAGCACAGGGGATATTTGGGATATACTGGTAAGGATCACAGTAAGGGCCAAGGAAAGAATAACAATTCTAGGTGGAAGAAAAACGTTGGTCTCTTATAAGCGTCGATCGGGTTTCTTGTCTCGGCAACTCTATCCTGTTCTAAGCTGTCACTAGGTATTTTTTTGCTTCATATATGTTGATAGCATAGAAATATCAAATGTTCTTCTGAGCTATTCATTTATGACTGGTTGTAAACTTTTGATATGCCATTTATCTTTGTCATTCAAGGCCAAGTTCAAACCAATAGGAGTCGTTGGTAATAAATCGCTATTGATATTCATAACAAACTATTTATATATCTTTAGGAGGCTCGATAGTATCTAGTTAACCAGGTTGGTCGATACTTGGTAATCGTTGAACTCTATTTATTAGTGCCTAAGCCGATTATAGTATTATAGTTTGAGGACTGTGTAAACATGTCATTTACTGGTAATGATTGAATGGTCATTGCATAAAATATATTTGTAGAAGGATATTTTAAAGTTATTGAATGCCTTGTAGACCGGTTGCTCCAATGAATGAGTCTCATCATGTATTAAGTCGATGTTAGAGATATATGTAAAACATGCAAAGACTTTTGAAGATATTATGTAAACTGAGAATATAATAGGTATATTCATTAGCTGCGAGTAATACATTTTCAACATTAATCTAGGTTATTGTTATTTTAAAACCATTCTTGGTTTAGACTATATGTGTGTGTGTGTGTGTGTGTGTGTGTGTGTGTGTGTGTGTGTGTGTGTGTGTGTGTGTGTGTGTGTGTGTGTGTGTGTGTCAAAAATGATTATTCCTAGTAAGCTGTTGAAAGCTATCTTTTATCCAATCAAGTGATAGAACACTAGGAATATTTGGATAGAAGAAATATGGTCTATATGATGAATCCTTGTTATCTATTTTATTAATCTTGTTTAAGATATATTTTGAAAACCATTATGATGGAATGAGACTAAGCCTATCTGGAAATGACCTTGTATGGAATCATATATAAGTATATATATTGTGATTGTTAATTACATCACGTTAAGGAAAGTAAAAGGTTCTCATAATCCTTCTTGTAGGAGAAGATTACTATCTCAAAACCATATTATGCTTAATCACAATTTAGTTAAACCATAGGGTACTATGATACTATACTGTTATGTTTTTATTGGACCGCGAGATTAATATACTTATGTTGTGATATAGTTATCATGTCACTTAACGTAAGCATATTGAGGATTAAAATTATCAAACTTGTAGAACTTCACTAAAGTCTTCTAGAGACTCAAGAAGAGTTGGATAAACATTGCTCAATGACATTATTAGATATTTTTCTTAGAAGAAGTAACTTTTTGACGTTGAACTTAAATGATCGCAACTTGAAATAAGTATTTACATCTTCTGGAATTAAATTGATCATAGTCGATGTTTAAACTTGATTGGAACCTTTTTGGTTGACCCTAACTAAGGTTTTCTTATAAATGAGGAATGGTCTCATTTAGAAAGTTGGAACTGACCCTTAAGTCGAAAGAAGACTAAAGGAAAATCATTTACTCAAACACTATTCTTTCTATAATTGATTGTTCGATATTCCATTATCATGGAAAAGGAAAAGTGACCCAATAGGGTTAAGTTATTAAATGTACCTTTTTAGGTTACAACTTGTTTTAGCTATTTCTATATGGGTTGACAAAGAAGGTCGAGTACCCTAAATAATAATGTTCATTTTATTTACTTGTCAAAAGGACGATGTGTCCTTATCGATAACGTTTATCATTAGTTTGATAACCTATCGGATTGTTTATAAATTAACTTAAAGATTCTTTATGTGTCATTAAGTTTTGGGATCTCAGGTTTTGCAAAGATGTAATGAGTATCCTCGTACAAAGAGTTAATCCATAAGACCTATAGAATATTGACAGTGTTCATAAACTTGTCTAAGTCGAGAAGACTAAAATATTGAAGTTGTCGGGACTATGTAGTTAAACATAGTTGACGAAGTCAAATTACAAGAATATGATAGTATCCAAGTCAAGTTGGGGTGGGTGAACATTATGACTATGTTCATTGCGAACGTCTATTGATATTGAATCTTTGGCCAAAGTAATGCATTCATTTTTTGCATGCATTGTCGGTTCACTATATCTGGATTGCATAACCTATCAGAAAATCATACTTAGCTAGAGGGTATCTAGGGTTGTATGATTGATAGAGTTGTGTAGGATACAACACTATGTACTCGAGAAGGCAATTTCCACTGATCACCTTTTGTCTATATTCCTTGTAAAGGGTAGGGCCACTTCCTATGTGGAAGATGTGTGGGAGACCACCGGTCTGTGGATGGAGGTTAATCACTGGGAAGATACTCTCTCTCTCTCCAGCAAAAAACATGCCAGGGCTTGTGATAAAGATGTCAGATATTCAGAAGCAGTAATTATACCAAATTTGTTTATGTAATTAATTTACTTTTGCAAATATTGTAATAGAGAAGGACAATATGATATATTGTATTATGTAAGAGAATCTTGCAAATTATGGTTACTTGATTATATGTTAAATAAAAGAAAAAAATTCTCTCATTTTTACCTTGTTGAATTACTCTATGGTAAATTTATAGTTTTTCTATGTTTTTAGAATGTGGATGTTACATAGGGAGAGAATCCTAGAAAAGAATCGTACAAGTTGGAAAGGTGGATCCAAGTAGTCAATACATATGGATGAAAATAATGGATAGAGAATCAACAATATATCTTGTTGCATGTTATTTTGCACCTCATGGCTCAAAACCTTATAAGAAAAAGAACGTAGACAAAGAAGACCCATTTGTAGCATTGAAAAAGGACATATCAGCATATAGTACCTCATGAGAAATCATTTTAGTAGGAGACTTTAATGCAATAATAACTAATAGCCAGGCTCTCTGCCTTAGAAATGAGTAGGGAGTAAAAGACAACCCTTATGGTTAGAAGAGGTAGAAAATAAAAAAATGGGAAAGGGATTCTTGAGACAAAAAAGGAGGTATCACATAGTACAAAGTAAAATTGTTGAGGATATGCAGCCTGTATGATTTGATTACATGCAATGGTAGAAAAGCTTGGCCAAGTTTTAAGAACTTTACTTGTCAAACTTACGACGACCAAAGCATGGTGGATTACGTTATTTGTTCTCAAAGGCTTATGCTAATGTTAATTGAGGTAGAAGTGAAGGACTGTCCTATATAAATGAAATCTAATCACAATCCTTTATATGTAAAGATTAATATGTGGCAAGGCATTCAACACCAAGATAGATCGCAACAAAACCAAAAGAAGGTGACACCTCAAGGCACAATCCTTTTGACAATTGAAAATCAAGACATTTTTCGGACAATGCTGGAAAGGCAATTTTCTAGAAATAAGAGACATTGGGTTGGTTGATATAAACAAGAGAACAATAGGCAGCAAGGAGTTGACATCAATAATCTACAAGGCTCTTAGTTGTGTGCAAAAGATCTAGGCCTAAGAGAGGCAACAAAAACAACTTTCCAGCAAATGCTTGGTATGATGAAGACTATAGGGTAGCAAAGAGAATGCCAAAAATATGAGGAAACAAGAAGGAATATGAAAATCTAGTGAGATCAAAAATAGAGGATCACATGCAAACAAGGCGGAAAAATCTGATTTTCTTGGGAAGCACAATCCGAGGGGCTTCTGGAAAGAATTACAACAAAAAAGTGCATCAACAGAGAATAATATAACGGACCTCCAATGGCTAGATTATGCAAAGCTACTATACAAGAGAGATCAAAATAAAGATGTCCCCCCAGTAATCAAGTCAATGGCCAAACTCTTCTCCACGAAAGACATCAAGGAAGGAATTAAAAAGCTTACGTGGGTAAAGTGCAAGACATAGATGGACTATAAGTATAATATATAAAATGGGGCATGGAACTCCTCACACCACACATCAAAAGAATATTTAATGGGGTTATTCAAAATGGTTTTCTGACAAATTGGACAACCAATGTCGTTATTCCTTTGCTTAAAAGTGGGGATGTCAACAACCCTTCAAACTACCGCACTATAATGATCAATCCCCTTTTCGGAAAACTCTCTGGGAGCATGATAGAGCATCAGATCACTATTTGGGTAGAAAAGGAGGGAAAGAGAGTGAAAGGACAAGCTGGTTTTACGCCAAAACACTCTACAATTGACCACTAGATTGCCCTCAGACACTTGATTAAGAAGGTTTGGGATAAACAGGGAGAGGAGGTTTTCTATTGCTTCGTCGACTTCAAGAAAGTGTTTGACACCATTCCTAGAAGCAAATTATGGAGTAGAATGGAAGAATTAGGGATTCTGGAAATGTATAGGGCTGCTGTCCATAGGTTGTATGATCAGGGCCGAGCCAAGATTAGAACCAAGCAAGGTTTCTCATAATGCTTTGGGAGTGACATTGGGGTCAAACAAGGATGTCCGCTATCTCCTACCTTGTTTGGGCTATACATTGACAAATTAGAGGATTGGATATACAAGTTTGGTGGTGGAGGAGTCCACTTGACCAGCTCTGTAATAAAACATGATCTTATTCTAATGGCAAAAACAACACATAATTTGAGAGAACACCTAAAGGCTTTAGAATTGTTTTGTCAGAAGATTGGGATGCAGGTGAACACTAGCAAAACTAAGGTCATAATCTTTACCTTGAAGAGAAAGAAGGCTCAGGTTGAATTTGTTTTTGGAGGCAACCCCTTGCAAGTGGTTAATGAATACAAATACCTTGGCTTTGATTTCTACAATAAGCTCAACTGGGAGATGTGTAGATAAAAAAGAATACAAGGAGGATGGAAAGTTTTATACTCATTGCAAAATAGATACAGAAGGGTTGAATTTTGGGATTCGAAAACTAAGAAAATCCTTTTCAGGTAGTTGGTGGTCCCAGTGGTGTTATATGGGTGTGAGGTGTGGGGTGGCAAAACATCAGCGCTAAAGTGGAGATAGATAGAGAGGTTACAAAAGCACCTAATCACAAGCAACTTCAAGACAAAAGCGTCAGTTCCTTATGAGATCGCTTTAGCTGAGCCCAGTGCCTTTCCGTTGGAGGCACCGGCTCTGATTCAACTGCTAAGTTATTTAAAGAGGATTGAGAATATAGAGTTGCTCAGTTGGCCCAAAATGACAGCAAAAGAAAAATTAGATAGAAGGAAGAGCACGTGGATGAAACAAAGTGATAAGTGGATGAATAAGTGGGATATTAGCATGAAAGAGTGTCCAAATATGATTGGTGCAATCAAGCAGTACGTACGGGAAAAAGTCAAAGCAAACATGTGGGTGAGACAACTTGGGAGGAAAAGAGAGTACTATATCAAGCATTTCAATCCTTCACATGAGCACACACAAAAGACATATATAGGGGCAAAAATAAAATGGAAAGCTAAAATGTTAATAGCTCAGCTAAGGACTAGTTCGCATCAACTCAGGTATGAAACCAGTAGGTGGACAACGCTGAAAGAGGAGTGGGCAGATAGGTTATGCTGTTTTTGTACCTTGGGGCTTGTGGAAACAGAATGACACTATATCATGGAATGTCCAACCTAGGAGGATATTTGGGCCATTTACATTGATATTTTGAATGTGGTCTCCTTGGCTAAACTGTTCGAAGAAGAAAGGATAACAGAAACTACAGTTTATTTGATTAAGATTCAAAACGGAAGATTGAAGATTCCGAAGGAAAAAGAGGGCAACAAGAAGGTGTTGTTTGAGCAGCAGGCCTGTCCAAGACTTTTATGATAGACGACGTTGTTGACACCCATTGATCCCATACACTGTTTGGCCTCGTAGACGTTTTTAAAAACATCTTTCATTCTTCATTCATTCATTCCCTTTTTCTGGTAATAAGAGCGGGATTACTTTATTTCCGTACATGTAGATATAATTAAACCAAATCGAATCGGCCTAAAAACATTACATGTTAGAATAGGTCCTTATGTTGTAATATGTCGGGAAATACACACATCTAAACCCTAAAATGACTGCCTTCTTGCGTTTTTAATGTAGATAAAATTTCCCTCTAATTTTGACTACACAATTGTCAGGGTGGGAGCAGCTTTTGACGGGCCCATTCTAATTTATTGTCACTTCCTCTGCGTCTTGCTCTTGTTGAGCAAGGAGAAAGTGGCGGTAAGCTTAGCAGAGCGAGCGGGCTGCCAATGGCGGAGGAGTCGAAGGAGAGTGGTAATGGTAATGGCAATGTGCGCAGAACTTTTGTGCCTGTCGAAGGAGGTGGCTTTCCTTGTGAGTATACACCCTCGCTTTTCTACCTTATACAAACAATTCTTGCACCTCACAGTCAATTAATGTCAAGCTCAATTATGATATGTGCATGGGCTGGACAATTCAGATCATATGTTGCGAACTTAGGAAAAACTTCTTACTTTAATCTGTTCAGACATTGAAATTGCTGGAAAACTTGAATATCTCTGCTTCGAATATCTCCCAAAGAAAATCTGAATCGGTTTTTGATAAATGAAGAACTTAGGCTTAAAAGAGTTGGTGTTAAACTTCATTCTCATAAGTTCTTTGATGAATGGATTAACTCTCTGTGAGTTGATAGTCTCACCACATTGAGAAATCTTGCGAGACTAACTTGGAGGATTGAGAAAGTTTGTTTGATGAGAGCGACTTTTCCAGATGATGCCATTTGCAAGCTGACAATGTCCTATTAATTAATAAAGATTTCGAAAAAAATACATTTCTATTGTAGTATATTATGCCTGAGATTTTGCTCTTGTTTATTGCCCATTTCTTTCTTGTTCCATGTAGGGTCTTGGAACGTCAAATTATTTCAGGGTTTATGAAATTTCTGTGATGTTTCAAATGTATTCATTGGCTTTAGTCTTATACGGATATTTAATGTTATGTTGTTCCTTTCTCTGTTTCTTTCTATCATTTGTATTCTTTTTTAACTTGAATGCTAAACAGTAGCACAATGCTTATTTTTGTTCTTATATGGATCTCATAGTCTTACGAGAATTTCTCTGGGGGGCTTTGGCTGGGGCTTTTGGTGAAAGTATTATGCACCCAGTTGACACAACGAAGACAAGGATGCAAAGTGCTATTCTGGTCGGAGGAAATGAGGTAATTGATCAATATGTGTTTGCAAATGTGAATTTGTTTTTGCTATAAATTTCTTGTATGCGAAATTAATTGTTGAATGGTTAAGACAAGTGCTACTTATATTTGTTGCTTTTTTAAGGTTTATTTTGTGTTTGTACAATTTTTTTGGAAGGGTTTCTGGTTTTCTGATATTCAGAAACTAAGTTTATCTCGTGAATGGTTTTGCGAAGTCTATGTTAATCTTTCTTTAGCAATTCCTCTTTCTGGCTATCTTACATTGTTTTTCAGAGTCCAGTCTGTTCATACGTTCTATATTAATATTAACACCTATTGATATTCTATTTATAGAAGGTAATGAAGGTATTGATTTGGAATAACTTTCACAAAACTGGAACATAGAACAGTATACTCCATTAGTTTTGGAAGCTTTGATTTCAAATTATTCTTCACTGGAGCTTCACAATACATTTATACGATGGAATTGATCTGAAATTGGACCAGTTAAGTTAGTCAAGTGGGCTAAAATGGTCACTTAATGCTCTCATTGAAGCTAAACCTTTGCACTTAACACAACTTGAAGGCTCATTCTGGAAAAAAGACACATAAATTGAGTAGCAAATGCTGTTTGTCGAAGATAACAGAGGAAGAAGGAACCGAGTAACAGGACCTGACAAAGGAAAAGGTAACAGTGATGGGTTTGATCACAGTTGAACGTGTTTCACTAGTTCAACTGGGGTTGAACCTGCCCCTGTCAGAACTGCATGTTCAGAGTGGGTTTTATCATGGTTGTACATGTTGCAGAAGATGACAGAGACAGGGGTTGCAAGGTTCCGTAAGCTCCAAAATTTGTCAGAATGATTCCTTTCGGTTACAAGGATGCTTGAGCTTCATCGACTTATTTTCTAGCTCATTTTGTTATAAACCTCCAAGATAGGTAATTGTCGGTAGATAGTACTTCCATATTGTTCATATGAAGTTGCAGCTGGCAGCCTATGAGTCTTAGGGAATTGTAGTAGAGATCGGGGAGCATGTAAACATTGGAGAGCTTGTATGTTGTGGGACATTGCTGTTGTAGGCAAGAAGAAGCCTCGAAAGCCTTGTTTTAGGCAAGAAACCATTGTAACAGTTCATGAGATAGTGGCTTGAGGAGGAGCTATATCTCACTCTTATTGAGATTTTTCCCCATTTTGGTTTCCCCAAGTTATATTACTGTTGTTACTTATTCTTGATGTTGTTCTTATGCTATTTGTCTTTAGATACATACTCCATTACTTTGTTCTTTGATTTCCAGAACTCTAAAGTGCAATTGTAGGGACTGTTTTTCCATATTTATGCATCTGGAACAGCAACTTATGCAATCAAGATGGATCTGATTTGATGAATTATATAGTGGACTATCCCCACTAGTTTATGGATCAGGAATACACATAATCGAGTTCCATTGTCAAATTCCAGATAAAGATATTAAACTTGTTAATATTAGGTCCAAATTGATGTAATATCTCCAATGGGATCTGCCCTAAAATTCTGATTTTTATTTCTGCTCAAACCCTAATTCTGATTTCTGATTTTTATTTTCTGATTTCAAACAATTTATCACAGCGAACATACAAGTGCCCAAACATGACAAATAAACATACCAAATGATGCTACCAATTGATATTCATAACAAACACGAAATCCACCATGTAAAACACAAGATAGGTTTATCTCGTGAATGGTTTTGTGAAGTCTATGTTAATTTTTCTTTAGCAATTCCTCTTTCTGGCTATCTTACATTGTTTTTCAGGGTCCAGTCTGTTCATATGTTCTATATTAATGTTAACACCTATTGATATTCTATTTAGTATTTATAGAAGGTGATGAAGGTATTGATTTGAAATAACTTTCACAAAACTGGAACATAGAACAGTATACTCCATTATTTTTGGAAGCTTTGACTTCAAATTATTCTTCACTGGAGCTTCACAATACATTTATATGATGGAATTGATTTGAAATTGGATCAGTTAAGTTAGTCAAGTGGGCTAAAATGGTCACTTAATGCTCTCATTGAAGCTAAACCTTTACACTTAAACACAACTTGAAGGCTCATTCTTGAAAAAAGGCACGTAAATTGAGTAGCAAATGCCGTTTGTCGAAGATAACAGAGGAAGAAGGAACCGAGTAACAGGACCTGACAAAGGAAAAGGTAGCAGTGATGGGTTTGATCACAGTTGAACGTGTTTCACTAGTTCGACTGGGGTTGAACCTGCCCCTGTCAGAACTGCATGTTCAGAGTGGATTTTACCATGGTTGTACATGTTGCAGAAGATGACAGAGACAGGGGTTGCAAGGTTCCGTGAGCTCCAAAATTTGTCAAAATGATTCCTTTCGGTTACAAGGATGCTTGAGCTTCCTTCATTGACTCATTTTCTAGCTCATTTTGTTATAAACCTCCAAGATAAGTCATTGTAGGTAGATAGTACTTCCATATTGTTCATATGAAGTTGCAGCTAGCAGCATATGAGTCTTAGGGAATTGTAGTAGAGATTGGGGAGCATGTAAACATTGGACAGCTTGTATGTTGCGGGACATTGCTGTTGTAGGCAAGAAGAAGCCTCGAAAGCCTTGTTTTAGGCAAGAAACCATTGTAACAGTTCATGAGATAGTGGCTTGAGGAGGAGCTATATCTCACTCTTTTTGAGATTTTTCCCCATTTTGGTTTCTCCAAGTCATATTACCGTTGTTACTTATTCTGGATGTTGTTCTTATGCTATTTGCCTTTAGATACATACTCCATTACTTTGTTCTTTGATTTCCAGAACTCTAAAGTGCAATTGTAGGGACTATTTTTCCATATTTATGCATCCGGAACAGCAACTTTTTTTTTTTTTTTAAAAAGATAATGCGCCTGGTAAACTTTTTAACGTGACCGGCGACGCTGGTGCGACACGCCCTCCGGCTCCAGGCAAATGCTTTTGCCCGGAGCAATGAACCGGTGAGGCCACAACTGGGGGACCTCATCCCCTAGGAAGAACACTTCAAACCCGCGAGCTCATTGGCCCAGCGAAGGCGTAAAGCCTTGCGAGCTCGTTGGCCCAGCGGGGGTTTGAACTCTGGTGGCCGCCACTACATCCTGAGCGACTTAACCACCGAACCATGCCATCATCGGCATCTGGAACAGCAACTTATGCAATCAAGATGGATCTGATTTGATGAATTATGTAGTGGACTATCCCCACTAGTTTATGGATCAAGAATACACATAATCGAGTGCCATTGTCAAACTCAAGATAAAGATATTAGACTTGTTAATATTCTGTCCAAATTGATGTAATATCCCCAATGGGATCTGCCCTGAAATTCTGATTTTTATTTCTTCTCAAACCCTAATTCTGATTTCTGCTTTTTATTTTCTAATTTCAAACAATTTATCACAGCGAACATACAAGTGCCCAAACATGACAAATAAACATACCAAATGATGCTACCAATTGATATTCATAACAAACATGAAATCCACCATGTAAAACACAAGATAGGGCATCCAAATGAAACATATAAATCTGATTTTCTGAAGATATCTCTGCTGTTACAAATCTGAGTATAATAACTGAAAATTACATCCAAACAAGGGCGTCAAATATGACAAACAGAGCCCGGATGCTTCTGTCCAAAACTGCCCTAAATCCTAGGGTTGTACATATCAAAATATGGCGAATGAAGATCAAACAAATCCTCCAAAGGGCGGCGGTCACAAGAAATGATGGCGGCTGCAAATTAGGGTTTGAGAAAACCCTCCAATGATGAAAATCACCCTCCTCAAGCCAAGTCGCCCTTCTCCAATGATGACGCTCCAATTCTAGGGTGAAAACCTAGGGTGATATCAACTCAAACCACCAAGAATGCTGCTCCAAGTGTGGCGCTCCAAATTAGGGCAAAACACTAATGCAATATGCTCATAAAATGCCACAATAATGCTGCTCCAAATCTGATCTGCAAATTTGAATATTTTCAATGCTCCAAGTCTCCAAATGTCTCCAATGAAGTGCAATTAGAACTCTGTCATGAGTCCTCTACAAGATGAGCTAGGGTTTTCGTCCTTGGAATGAAGGCCAACAAAAGTGCAGCCAAAGAGTAAAAACTCAAGAAGAGAGATTATGATATGAATGGATGCTGAAATGACCTCCAAAGACCTTGTATTTATAGCCAATTCCTTTCCTTCTGCAATTTGGCCAACCTCTAGAATATTTTATTTTATTTGTTTTTTCCTTCTCCCTTAGGGCCGATCTCATGCTAGGCATACTAGGCACCCAAAAATACAAATAAAATATTTTATTTTATTTTTCATTCCTTTCTCCAAGTGGGGCGAACCATATTTGGCATTAAATATTTCATTTCTTGACCTCTCACTAGGTCGTCCACCTCAAGGGAATTTTATTTGGATTTATCTTATTTTTCTTCTTCAATTTGGCTAACCATCCTTGACATTTCATCCATTTATTTTCCCTTCTTTATTTTCTTTTTCTCTCTCCTTGATTGCTCATCTCTAGGGCAAATTATTTTATTTATTTTGAATTCACCAATAGGCTCACAAAAATGTACGAAGTCATCTCTCATCATGAATTTTCCCTAATAAATTGATTAAATATAATATTTAATCAATTAGGTCATTCCCTTAGCTCTCTGTCTTAGCCTATGGGAATAGGATAGGCTAACCAACTCCAATAGGTGATCACTCGAAAAATGGGGACATTAGAATTGACTCAATGATGTTCCAGCTTTTCCAAGACCTAGAATCTAGGTGCACCATCCTAAAGAGCATGTCAAATGTTCCCAAAGCATGCTGAATTTGTTTAAAGTTTCTTAGAAATTCCACCATGACCTTTTTGGTCTGGCAGTTTCCATTAACAATTCTTCTCATATACTTAATGTTAGATTTAGGGCACACAATTGAGAGGGGGGGGGGGTGAATCAGTTGTGCAAAACTTTCTCCAATTACACAGTTAAATCCTCTTAGTGATTAGTAGTATATCAATCATAAAACATCATGCATTCAAATCAAAAGCAGAAACACATCAACACATAAGACACCAAGATTTTGACGTTGAAAACCCGGTTAAGGGAAAAACCACGGGGTGATTAACCCAAAATTATATTCTCTGTTAGAAGAATAGAAAGAACAAAATGGCACATGCCAATTAGGGCTCACTGCCCCGAGCACACTGCTCACAAGAGGCTCACTGCCTACAAGAGACACACTGTCTACAAAGAAATAAGTATCACATACATGAACTAGAAATAGCATCTTCACCATGCTTGAATCAGTTCCATTTAAGCCCAATACTTTTGCTCTACCTTTCGCTCTCCTCCTTGCTACCACACTTTCATCACCACAAGGACAACTTCAAACTGACTTCGCAATCCCTTATTTATACAAGGCATCAACTTAGGAATGATCATCTAAGTCGGCAAACATCCATAAGATCATCTGCAAGATGCATAACTCATCCGGTCGGCCTGTCTCAGGAAGAACACCATCATCCGGAAGTTACTTTTCAATTGCGAGCTCCAACTTCAATGCGGTCCACCAACACGAACTGGATACGATCCAAAGACCTCCACAAGCTTTCCTGAATCACCAAGAACATCCACACTTCTTCTGCTTACCGAAATCCTTCTCTCCTTCATCCGGAACCTCAAGAACACGGTCTGTCATTACTGTCACAAAGGAATAGATGCTTGCAGACCTTCAAACCACGTACCAATCGAGTCGATACACCACAAAGACTTCCTCAGCACTCCCTCAAATCCGCAGAATAGGAAAATTCATTTCCGGATCTCACCGGACCTTTCTTGTTACACTTTGTCACCTCTGAACACCTATCGGAACCGGTTTTACTTGAGCGGCCACAACTTCTTCATATCTTCATGCGGACCTCTGAAATCTCTACTGGATCACCTAAAGACACATATCTACAAACCCTTTAATTCGCATCCTCTGATTCTCATCCTATCTTGGACTTTTGCCTTACTGTCATCACTGTTCTTCACTGTTCCTGATTGAGATTAATTTTCTCAATATCCTCAGCTCACGGCTGATCCAAATCTTATCATTAATGCAACAGGAGTATGTTGACATCAATGACAACACTAGTTAGGTCCATACTTGCAACAATCTCCCCCTTTGTCATTGATGGCAACATAAGATGTGAAAAACTGTTTTAACCATCAAGTCAAGAACTTCTTCTTACTGTCACAGCTCCCCCTATCAGCAATAACCATTCACATGTCTTCTCTCCCCCTTTGACATCAATGGCAAAGGGCACATACTTGCAATACCAACACTTTAGAATTATACCTGCTGCTCCCCCTGAGTAGCAGCTCCCATCAATCCGGATCACAAGATATGACTGTGAAATCCACCGGATTGATGCACCTTAGTTCATCACCGAAGGGGCAATAACCCCTAACTTCTCCCTAAGATACTCAAAAGAGTCCTTAGGTAGAGGTTTAGTAAAGATGTCTGCAATCTGATCTTTGGAAGGCACAAACTCCAATCTGACTTCATTCTTGTTCACTTGCTCTCTCAAAAAGTGAAATTTGATGGATATATGTTTAGTCTTTGAATGTAACACCGGATTCTTGGATATATTTATTGCACTTGAATTATCACAGAGGATTGTGATAGGTTCCTCATACTCCACTTTGATATCTCTTAGCATCTGCTTCATCCACAAAACTTGAGTGCAACTACCTGCTGTTGCAATATATTCATCTTCAGTTGTAGACAGAGATATTGCCTCTTGTTTCTTGCTTAGCCAAGAAACCAATCTCTTCCCCAAAAAGAATGCTCCACCACTGGTACTCTTCCGGTCATCCACATCTCCTGCCCACTCAGCATCTGTATATGCATGAAGAGAGAAATCATGATCTCTAGAATACCACAGACTATACTCAACCGTCCCTTTTAGATATCTAAAAATCCTCTTGATTGCCATGACATGGGATTCTCTAGGATCAACTTCGAATCTAGCAACAAGACCAACAACTTGCATAATGTTTGGTCTAGTTTGAGTGAGATACAACAATCTTCCAATCATTGATCTGTACTTTGTCTAGTCTGTCTTAGGAGAGTCATCATCTTTGCTCAACTTACATCCGGTTGCCATGGGAGTATTCATTGGTTTTGAATTTTCCATCCCAAATTTCTTCAACAATTTTTTCACATATTTGGTCTAAGAAATGAAGATTCCTTTCTTTGTTTGAGTGATTTGCAGACCCAAGAAGAAATTCATTTCACCAAGCATAGACATCTCAAACTCACTTTTCATTTGATTTGCAAAAGTTTTACACATACTATTTCTTCCTCCAAAGATGATATCATCAACAAACACTTCAACAATCAAGATGTTTTCATGATCAATTTTGAAATATAAGTTATTGTCAGCAGTACCTTTGTTGAAACCAATCTTCAAAAGATGCTTGTCCAATCTTTCATACCAGGCTCTTGGGGCTTGCTTCAATCCATACAGTGCCTTCTTCAACTTGCAGACCATATCACCATGATCAGACAATTGAAATCCATCCGGTTGCTCTATATACACTTCTTCTTCCAAGTCACCGTTTAGGAAGGCAGACTTGACATCCATCTGATATACCTTGAAATCTTTGAAGGTAGCAAAGGCAAGAAATAATCTGACTGCTTCAATTCTTGCCACCAGAGCAAAAGTTTCTTCAAAATCAATTCCTTCTATTTGAGAGTAGCCCTTGCAGATCAATTTGGCTTTATTTCTGATTACTTCACCAACTTCATTTAGTTTGTTCCGGAAGACCCATTTGGTTCCACTCACATTCTTGTTTCTAGGTCTGGGAACAAGATCCCAAGTGTGATTTTTCTCTATTTGCACCAGCTCTTCCTCCATTGCTTTAGTCCAGTTTTCATCATTGCAAGCTTCATTCACTGTCTTAGGTTCAATATTTGAAATCAAACAATACTCTTCTGAATCTTGAGCAATTCTCCTTCTTGTTAGTACTCCTTTGCTTTTATCACCTATGATCTGATCTTCAGAGTGGTTCAGTCTTACATACCTGGGAACTTTAGGAATTTCTTGCACTTTTGATTCTTGATCAGGCTCATTGACACTCATCTCTTCTTCTTGATTTATTGGATTAATTTGAATTTGACTAACAAAGGAGGCTTGGGCTCCTTGAGTCAGAACACCATTCTAATCATCTTCATCATATTCATAAAACCTTGAGGGTTTCTCAATTCTCTCATCAACCTTTACATTTGTACTTTCTATCATCTTTCTCAGTCTCTTGTTATAACACCGGTATGCTTTGCTTTGAGTAGAGAAACCCAAGAATATTCCTTCATCATTTCTAGCATCAAACTTTCCTAGATCTTCATCTCTTTTAATGTAACATTTGCTACCAAAAACTCTGAAATACCTTATAGTAGGAGTGATACCAAACCAAAGTTCATAAGGAGTCTTACCGATATTGCTTCTGATTTGAACTCGATTGAGAGTATAGATTGTAGTGCTGACAGCTTCTCTCCAATAGATCTGAGGAACATTTGCTTCCATCATCATGGTCCTAAATGCTTCCTGGATGGTCCGGTTCTTTCTCTCCACTACTCCATTATGCTGTGGAGTCCTAGGAGCAGACAACTGTCTCTTTATTCCATGTTTCTCACAGAACTCTATGAACTCACCGGATGTGAATTCTCCACCTCTATCAGACCTCAGACATTTCAGTTTTAATCCGGTTTCATTCTCTACCATAGTCTTGAATATTTTGAATTTCTCAAGAGCTTCTGATTTCTCTTTTAGAAAGGTTACCCACATCATCCGGGAATAGTCATCAATTAGCAGCATGAAGTATCTATCACCTTGAATACTCCTGATTCTTGCCGGACCACAAAGATCAGTATGAACTAAGTCTAATAATTCGGTAGAAGATAGTTCCTTACTTTTGAATGTGATTCTGCTCAACTTAGCCAATTGACATTCTTTGCACAAGCTGTTAGTAGGTTTCACCAATTTTGGAAGATTTCTTACAGCCTGAGTATTGCTTATCTTGATGATATTATAAAAATTTACATGACACATCCTCCTATGCCACAACCAACTTTGATCAATTTGAACAAACAAGCAACTTTTGCCTGTACCAATCAAGTGAAAAATATTACCTTTAGTTTGAGTACCGGATGCAATCTCTGTTTCGGAACTTTCAAAGATCTTGCATTTTCCATTCTTAAACCGGAGATCATAGCCTTTATCCACCAATTGTCCAACACTGAGAAGATTGTGCTTCAATCCTTCAACATACAGTACATTACCAGTTTTGTTTCTTCCATCAAGAGAAATAGTTCCTCTACCGCTGATTCTACTAGCAGAATTGTCACCAAACTTTACCACTCCTCCTTCATACCTTTCCAAATCTACAAACTTGTTTTTGTCACCTGTCATATGGTGAGAGCATCCACTGTCAATGACCCAATCATCCTTCTCTTCAATTTGGGCAGCCAGAGCGCTTTCCACAGTCTTATGATTGACAGACATAGAGGACATTGGATCTTCTTCCTTGATGGCAATGAACACCCATTCATTTCCGGATTTGTTTCCTGTCTCTGATTCATCATCTGTTACTCCTTCATTGTCATCATCTTCATGTGCATAGTAACAGTTCTTTTGGAACCTTGGCTTATTAGGATTTTGCCTTAAAAACCTTTCCGGACACCTTGAGGCAAAATGGCCAATCTTATTGCAGTTAAAACACTTAAAAGGTAATTTTCCTTCATACTTACCGGATCCTCTTGGCAGCCTCTTTGCAATAAGGGCTTCAAGTTGAGCAGTTTCTACTTCTTCTTCCAGGGCTTTTCTTGCTTTTTCATACTATGACAGTTTCCTTGATGAGTTTTCTCCCGGATCAAACCTTTGTTTACCTTTTACAGAGGCAGTGGCTTTGAATGCAGATTTAGTCTTGGGGGGGTCATCTCCAAACTCTGTCATTTCAAATGCAGCCAATTTCCCAGCCAATTGATCTCTTGTGACAGTTGTATGGGCTCTGAATTTTTCAATGGCAGCAGCCTTGATTTTGTAAGAAGCAGGTAGGGATCTGAGAATTTGCCAACAATCTCATTTTCATCCAAGACTCCACCAGCATTTCTAATTCCATAAATCAGCTCATTCACTCTTGGCATAAAAGTAGTAATATTTTCATCATCTCTCATCTTTAGATTTTCAAATTTCCCTTTCAGACTTTGTAACCTTGCACATTTAACATACTGGTCTCCTTCATGCAAAAGTTCCAGTTTCTTCCAAATCTCAAAAGCAGTTGGTAGGTCAATAACATTTGAGAGCTCTGAATCAGATAATGCGTTTAGAAGAGCCTTTATAGTTCGCAGATTGTTTTCAGCATCTGTGATTTCATTTAGGGTTTTCGGACCACCCTGTGGAGGTACATACTGTATTGTAACCATAGTCCAGTACGCCATTCCCATACACTGCAAGTGACATTTCATGCGACCTTTCCAAAGAGAAAAATTGGTTCCATCAAACTTCGGACTATCTTTCTTTTAAGACATCCTGGATCTCCTCAAGCGGTTAAGCTCATGTTTAGAGGAACTTGGCTTTGATACCAATTGTTAGATTTAGGGCACACAACTGAGAGGGGGGGGGGTGAATTAGTTGTGCAAAACTTTCTCCAATTACACACTTAAATCTTCTTAGTGATTAGCAATATATCAATCATAAAACATAATGCATTCAAATCAAAAGCAGAAACACATCAACACATAAGACACCAAGATTTTGACGTGGAAAACCCGGTTAAGGGAAAAACCACGGGGTGATTAACCCAAAATTGTATTCTCTGTTAGAAGAATAGAAATAACAAAATGGCACATGCCAATTAGGGCTCACTGCCCGAGCACACTGCTCACAAGAGGCTCACTGCCTACAAGAGACACACTGTCTACAAAGAAATAAGTATCACATACATGAACTAGAAATAGCATCTTCACCATGCTTGAATCAATTCCATTTAAGCCCAATACTTCTGCTCTACCTTTCGCTCTCCTCCTTGCTACCACACTCTCATCACCACAAGGACAACTTCAAACTGATTTCGCAATCCCTTATTTATACAAGGCATCAACTTAGGAATGATCATCTAAGTCGGCAAACATCCATAAGATCATCCGCAAGATGCATAACTCATCCGGTCGGCTTGTCTCATGAAGAACACCATCATCTGGAAGTTACTCTTCAATTGCGAGCTCCAACTTCAATGCGGACCACCAACACGAACTAGACACGATCCAAAGACCTCCACAAGCTTTCCTGAATCACCAAGAACATCCACACTTCTTTTGCTTACTGAAATCTTTCTCTCCTTCATCCGGAACCTCAAGAACACAGTCTATCATTACTGTCACAAAGGAATAGATGCTTGCGGACCTTCAAACCACGAACCAGTCGAGTTGATACACCACAAAGACTTCCTTAGCACTCCCTCAAATCCGTAGAACAGGAAAATTCATTTCCGGATCTCACCGGACCTTTCTTGTTACACTCTGTCACCTCTGAACACCTACCGGAACCGGTTTTACTTGAGCGGCCACAACTTCTTCATATCTTCATGCGGACCTCTGAAATCTCTACTGGATCACCTAAAGACACATATCTACAAACCCTTTAATCCGCATCCTCTGATCCTCATCCTATCTTGGACTTTTGCCTTACTATCATCACTGTTCTTCACTGTTCTTGATTGAGACTAATTTTCTCAATATCCTCAGCTCACAGCTTATCCAAACCTTATCATTAATGCAATAGGAGTATGTTGACATCAATGACAACACCAGTTAGGCCCATACTTGCAACACTTAATGCAGGGCAGACTGGTTGGCATCCAAAAAATTGCTACCCTAGAAGCACAAAGGAAACAAAGTTGCTTACAAGCCAGTTAACTAAGGGCCCATCCATACATGGAGGTTGTTGTCTAGGCCAAACGACATCAGTGGAAGCAATTGATCATTCAGGGTGTAAAAACCGAACCAATTTACTAGAATAAAATGTTATTATTCTTATAAAATAGTGCGAAAAAAGAAAAAGTTAATTTTTTTTCCCCATAATTAACATAATTTGCGAATAATACTTTCATCAATATAATCAAATCTCATTCAATACATCAGCTAACGAAATAGCTAAATAAAAGGACTAAGCCTTTACAATATCTAGCCATATAGGCTCATACAAAAGTATATCACATAAAACAATGTCTTCAAAACCGAACCATATCTTCGCCACTGAACCTGGCGGAGAGAGAGAGAGAGAGAGAGAGAGAGAGAGAGAGAGAGCATCATCAAGGCGATTTTCCACCCAACCAAAAGGCTCATGCCTCCCCGGTCTTCCCTTAATGGAAGAAGCCCGACCCTTCGTGAGAGGTCTAGCAAACTAGAGCCGGCATGCGTGAAGGAAACCAGTGCAGTATTAATTAATCCTTTCTATTTTAATTTATCATACAACATGCAGCTTCATACAATGCATAAATAGGAAACATATTTTCAATACAAAAATTACTACATCCATTGATGCATACAAGAAAGTAACATACAGTAAAGGAAGAATACACTCATAACATGCATACAAGTTCTCAATGAAGGTAAATATTATCTATCTACTCATGGAAGTATTCATCCATTTGATAATATCATTATGAAATCAAAACTTACAATGGTTCGACATACGAAATGCTTACAAGAGTATATGTTGATCTAAAATTCTAGTTGTAGATTGATAGTTTCCCTATATTTTGTTTAAGAGTGTACATAACATTTTCCTCTGGTTCTATCAAACAATTACAAATGTAAGTCTAGAAATATCTAGAACCTATCCACAAAATTCAAAGGTCTTTAAGACACCTTTTATGATAGACTAAGGTTTATCTCATAAACTAATTTAGGTAATCTAGCTCATACTAGCAATCACCTGAATGCATTTTACATGTTTGCCAATAATAAGATTGATGGTTTAAGGCATTCAATAATCACATCTACTTATCATTTTCCAAGTACATAATCAGAAAAGAATCAAGCTTCTGTTAATCATTCTAGAGGTTCTTTTTTAAATTGTCCCCAAAGTCTTGCATTATCTAAAGATACAATAATTTAAGGTATCAATTCTACCCATATGACCCTGTTCCAAAAGACATATGTAAATGTGTGAAAGCATTAAAAGTTTACTTAAATGAATTCTAAGAAGGTACTTTCTAAAATTAATTTTCATCTTATTCATTGACTAACCAAGAGGTTGTAGTCATGAGTCTACACTCTAAGGTATATCTCTGTTTAAAAAAAAAGTCTTTCCACTAAGTTCTAAGTCGTCTTTTTATAATTTTTAACATAATGTTACTAAAATTAAATCCCATCAAATTGATTGACTCATTTAGACTAGCATCACCATTAATATAGTTGTTAACATAATCCAACTTGGAGACTTAATTCCAAATATTATAAACATGATAACTAAAATGATTTTACTAAACTAATCAACATATTTCGGATTAATCTAAACTTCAATAGTCTATATTATTCCCTAAAATTAACCTATCATACTTGAATAAAAAACTACTATATTCTATCTAACATAACAAAATAAATTCTTGTTTAATAGAATATACGATTCTAAGAAATAAGAGTTTTAGTTAAAAGAAGATTCTAAACAAGTTAAATTCCTATTCTTAGGGTTAGATAAATTACATAATATTATTCTTTCTATCTAAATGATATATATATCACTACTTTCTAACACTAAATGATCAGTCAAAAGAAAAATTTTAATAACACAATCCTTTAGTTATTCTATCATCATTTAAGAATCTAAAGCCTTCTTTCATCATAACATTCTATTCTTTTCTAAAAGAGAACATTATAAAAATAGAAGATTTCCAATTATTCTATTCTTTTCTAGAAACCAGAATATTACGAAATAGAAGATTCCTGACATTCTATTTTTGATTAGATCCTATTGCTCATAAGGAGCCATCTATTAACACTCAGATTATAAAAATAATAATGAATTGATTAATAAACTAACACTGGACTAGCTACACTATAGAGTCTTAACTGGCAAAGGTTTGAGCTTGCTAATCATAAAGCAGAGGTGACTAAGGTGGTCTGAAGACGTAATACTCCAGCAGGGTTACCATTTTATTAGCATTTTAGTGACTTAAAAAAGTGTGCATACACCATACTTTCACGATCTGCATAACATCTAAGAAATCTGTAGGAAACTTTACCACTTGCAACAATTTGCAGCTTGCACAATATAGATTGAAAACAAGTTTAGCTAACTTTCATGGAAATGCATTGGACAAGGGTTTAAGCCGTTTTTCCCCTCAACCTCTACCGACTTCCTCTCAGCTTGTGCCCAAAATGAGATGGTATGATAAGTGAATTTTGTCAGATATTAAGTTGGGAATGCCTGGTACACATAGATGCAAAAGATGGAAGCACGGACTGCTTGGCGGCGTGCAGGAAAAGAAAGCATGCTGACGGTTTGGCAGAATGCCTCAAAGAGATGTCATCTCGTGGAATGCAGTGATCGTGGGATTAGCACAAAGATGGATTTGTTGAACAGGCTTAAGGAATTTTCAAGCAAAAGCAAAAGCTAAGCGAAAACCGTTACCTTCAACCTCAGCTGACCTCCTCACAACTTGCGCCAAATATGAAAAATATGGGTACGCAGACAGGGCACACCTCTACTGACAGGATGCCTCAAGGAAATTATAATGATAGCAGAATATGCACTAAGAGAGCTCGCGCAGAGAGAAGGTTTGTCATCCCTAAATACTTCAAACACGAGAGTAATCCTTATTGTAATATTATTTCAAAAGAATAAGCTCAGATCAAATACAAAAATTATTGCTTATTGATTCGGATTCTCAGTCAGGGGCAGATAAGTCCAATGCCAAGAGTATCTTATAAAGCAAATGATTTGTATGCCAAACCCAAAGAATGAAAGAGTTTTCACAGAAATGGCAGGAGAAAATTGGATTCGACTTCTTAAACAATTATGCAAATGTGAGTCTTCAAGCATTGAGGAGCAATCCAAAGGCACCGAGATTCGAAGCAAAACTAGAGAAATTGCGTTGAAGGTAAAGGCAGCTGGGTACTCTAAAAATCAAAACACTGACTGTTTGATACAAAACCTCAATAAGAGAGCTCATCTCAAGAATGGAAGATTGTGGGATATGCTCCAAAGGAATAAAAAGAAACATTGAAACAACTAAAATCAATAAACAAATTGGGCTCTACGAGCTGCAAATGAACAATCCAATACTTGCTCGTGCAAGATAAGCACAGTGAACACCTAAAGACCATAACATATCCTTATAACAGTCATAGGCATAAACACATCTTTATTTGCATTCATAGAACTATAATAACCTTCAGATCTGAGATACTGACATTGAGAAGACATTCAGTGTGTAGGAAAGGAGATTACCTTGACTGGGAGTGAAATTCCTTCTTGACTGAAATTGCATCGCTCATACAGAGGCATATGGATTTTCCCCCTTCCCTAAAATCCATGCAGTTGCAATCGGTGGATGTTATGCCCAAAGAGAAGGTGCAGACACACTGTATCTTCAAGTTCCATTATGAATGGTATATGCAGCAACATGAGCCTTCGCTCCAGCAAAAAGGATAGCCCAAAGGCTTCTAGGTGATGGATACCAAAAAAAAGAGAGATGGAAGAGCTTCCTTTTTATGCAGGGTTTTTCCTTCTAAAATTAAATACCATTCTTACCACTTCCTTCGCATAATCTTCTACCAGGGATTCTTTTTCCAAAATTAGTAAAAACAATAAAACTCACGATTTCCTCAACTGGTGAGTAACTGCCACTTCTCGCATGTGGCTTAAAATAGAAACCATTTTAAATATGGAGCACAAAGGAATCTTTTCAGACAGGAAAATAGAAATGCATATATTGCACTCATTTATTTGCGACTAATATTTATCCATTCAAAATATTTATTCTAGAATGCAATAAAATTAAATGCAACATATTTTTATGCAAACACATTTATGCAAAAGTAAAATTAACTACGTGGTTTGTGTATAGATTTCCTTCAACACAATTCGCCTGCAGTCGGCTAGACACCCTCTACCTTGACGATACTCTCTCTCCGTTGAGAGAGTGTCGTCCTGCAATTTCACATGAAATAATCAATTAAATTCTTAATAATATTATTTAATGTCGTAATTAAATATTGGAAAATAAAGGGTTGTGACACAGGGAAAGATGAAGGCAGTCAAAATCCTGTCCAAAAGCTTGCCTTAATGACATGAACTCTCCAAGAGTTCAAGCTTCATGCCAAAAGACCGACACTAGAAAATTCAATAAAGATGTTATTAGAGAAAACAGTGTTAGAGTCTGTGAGTCAAAACAGAAATATTGCATGTTGATGGGGATTTTCGATGTTGATTCCCCTCATGCACCAAGTAATCTGTTTGCTTCTGTCAGTTGGTACTAAAGGGCAGGGACAACTGCTACACTTTCTTGAAAACAATTTTTCATAATTTAGTTACCTTTTTAAAAAGTTTCATTCTTGTCGTGCTGAGTTACTGTAACACAGAAGATCCTCATAGAATGGTTTTGGTTGATGGGAATTTGTGTGGCTTGGTAGGTTGATATTGACTTAGCTCTTGGACATGGATTGTTTCAGTCATTTATAGTTGTTGTATGTTCTGGAAAACTGTGTCATTCTGTAGAGTTTTATTACTCTCCATTGGATATAATGTTATTTGATTGGTATATGTAACACTAAGCAAGTTGAAGAGTCGAGAGTTAACTTGGGACTTGATTCTAGGCAAGATCTTGAAAAACATTTTGCAAACCCAAAAGCAATGTAAATATGTCAAAATTTTTAGGAAAAATACAAATTAGCAGTAAATTGACGCATGAAAGATTAAAGGAATATCTTGACTGGGGGATTGCCAACTGTAAATGTTCACTTAGCTGATGACTCTGTCTTGCAACCTGAACTGATTCAACAGTCTGTACAGGGCACCTGTTTTGCAGAAGCAGCTAGAGCACAAGTGAGGAAAAAAAGGTTATTGTGGATTCATGGTATCCAGTTTGGAATCCAGTTATCTGTCACGGAGCAGTGGAAGTGGATGATGGCTAGGTTTGGAAAAACCTTTAAACTTGGAGTAGTCTTGATTTCCTGTGCTAGAAAGGCTATGTCTGTTGATAAAATCTTAGTAATGGGTCAGTTTTACTATTCTTCTTGTCTCTTTCTCTCTCAAGTGGCTTATAAAATGTTGGAGAAAGTGATCAGAAACTCTCTGTAGGGCAAGCAAGGTTGGGCCAAAGGGATCTCAGTGGCATCTTTTGATGTTTGTAGTTTGTACCTTATATGGGAGCCTAAGGCGATGCCCTTGTAGAAAAGTGGGTAGTGGCAGTAGTGGAGGGTGATGCACCATCACAAATCTTTGTCCCTCTCCAAATCCGAATGGCGTACTATGCTGAGAGGATTAGTAGACCATTGGTAATGCTAAGCTATTCACAATCAGTGTCAATGTTGCTTAAAAGAGTGTGAGCTGCTTGCTTCAATGAAAATTTGATGTTCCACAAAATGCCTTAGATATAGTTTCATAACCTATTTGGACATTTGATTGTCCAAGGGCAGCTTCGTCTCTTGCCCATGTTTGCTGGCAAAGATTTGGAGATGGAAGGATTGTTTTGTTGGGGATACATGTGGAAATATGAGCTTCAATGATGGTACACGAGCAATTTAAACCAATCTCAAAAGTTAAGTAGAGCAAACAAGGCTGCGTATCAAGAGATTTGTATAATAATTTGTGGGAGCTGTCTTCTTAAGACTTGTTAGCGTTTTATTTCTCACCTTTTAGTGCGAATGTAAAATAGATAGATGTGTGGTAAAACCGCTTTTCGAATTAGAAGGGGAAGCTCCCTCTAAACTAAAACTATCTAAAACTATACAAAATTTACAGTGTTTTCAGAGGTATTTCTCACTAATGCTGTATAAAACATAAATATATGTTCTTTTTTTGGGTTTGCAATGTGTAAAAGGCGAAAACGCACTTTCAACCATGAGACAAGGATTTTGTGTTTTTTGACTTAAATCAGAACCTAGACTACATGCTTGCACTATTCAACCAAAATAAGGGGTTGAGCTAGGACAAGTACACAATTGGATTGATTAACATAGAAACACAAAATTACGAATGCCATGATTAAATCACACATAAGGTGGTACAAAGCCACGATTTATGTCTTTAATTTCGCTGTGACACAAAGTTCGCAGATTCGTTGAAGTGACTTACTTTAGTGCTAATGATAACACATTCCAGTAGATCCTTCGAAGCAAGACAAGCATAATGAAATCTACTGAATGAGTAACAAATTTACAAGAACATTGAATACCAGGCGTCTAACAACTCCAACATAATGAAGGCATGAGAATTGCCATTTTCATTGATGTTCATTCACTAGTACAATTGATTTCTCTACTCTAAATACTAAATACTGAAAAAACTAACTGAAAATATGAATCCATTCTATGTGCAAAAAGCACTTATTTATACTGCTTACAAAGTTTGCATGAGAATAAATAAAATAAAATAACTTGATTCCTATTCTAGCCGATTGTTGTTTGCATGACATGCAAACTCTATTACAAATATCCATTTTATGTGCAAAAAACTTACAAAGTTTGTATGAGAATAAATAAAATAAAATAACTTGACTCCTATTCGACTTGATTGTTGTTTGCATGACATGCAAACTCTATTACAAATATTTGCTTCAACTACTTTAAACATGCAATGTTAGCTCAATTGACGATCAATCATGCAAACTTCAGTTATAAATAGTGTCTTTGAAAAAGTCACATCCTCTTGCAGGAAAGGAGGCGTTTATTTGTAATTGAAATGGTCGATCATTTTGAGGAATTCAAATTGGAGTTTTCCAAGATTTTGATGAAGAAACAAATACTTTGTTTTGGCGCGCGTAGGAGCAAGAAGGCGTGCTTTCAATGTGGGCCATCTATAGTCTTCAGGCGCGCCCAAGTGTAGTGATACATGTCTTGACCCTAGCCCTAAAGTTGAATAAGACATGGGGGTGGGAGATCTTGAAGTGCATTGGCTAAGGTGTTAGAAATTTGGAAGGGTTGTTCTTCTTTCAAGCTCAAAGTGATAGGATGGCCAATGCTCAACCATGGCTTAACAATGAAAGGCTAGGTTTCAAAAGGTTGGTGCTATCGATTCCTCTTGCAAGCAGTATGGAGAGGAAGCTATTGCTCGTATTTTGCAAATGCCTGACTGGTAGCATTTTTTAGGACACGGTCAAACAGATTTTCACTATCTTTTCGGTGCTTCCCACTCTCGGCAAGGTCACTTTGTGGTGACACATGGATGATCAAGGAAATTTGCAAACATTAATTGTATACTTGTCATTTGATTGTCATCAAATTCCTTTGGAACTCAAGGTTCAATGCTACTTATGATGAGGTCCCCACCTCTCTAACCACAGGGATGTGCAAGTTTAAAAAATAATCAATTGATGCTATGACATTTTAGATTATGTGGCATTCTTAGCAATATTTTCTGCAGATATCATGTAATGTCCCCTTTTTCAATTTCTAAGTATGAGGGTGTTTTGGCCACTTTCCAGCCTTGGGTAGGATTTCAAACTTTCCTTTGCTAACATCCCTTAGGTTCTTGTGCCCCCGTTTCTCGATCATTTATCTTTTGTAGGTTGTTGGGACTTCTCTTACGTTGGTACCCGTTCTCCTGATTGCTTGATCCCCACTCCTTGCATCGGGTATCACCAACTCTTGATCCCCACTTCCTCTGGCATTGGGTATCTCCTAATCTTGATCCTTGCTCCCTCTTGTATTGGATATCCGAAGCTTGATCTTTGCTTCCTCCAGCATTGGGTATCTTCGAAGCACAATCCCCATTGTCTTGGCGCTTTGCCCATTTGGGCCCCACCAACCTTTGCATCCCATTCCTTGAATCCTCGACTTTGGACCTTTGGAGAACATAATGTCGGCGTATCGAATGGAAATACAGCTAAATGGCATCCCAAATCTTGATTCCCTGGTCCCTCTTGTTGTTGCATCTTTCAGGTATGCATTTTCTCTTGTATTGGATATCTGAAGCTTGATCTCTGCTTCCTCCAGCATTGGGTATCTTCGAAGCACAATCCCCATTGTCTTGGCGCTTTGCCCATTTGGGCCCCACCAACCTTTGCATCCCATTCCTTGAATCCTTGACTTTGGACATTTGGAGAACATAATGTCGGTGTATCGAATGGAAATATAGCTGAATGGCATCCCAAATCTTGATTCCCTAGTCCCTCTTGCTGTTGCATCTTTTAGGTATGCATTTCCTCGGACCCCCACCTTCAGACATGCCTTTCTCTGGACCTATCACCATGGCCAACTAGAGACACTATTAATGGGCCTCAATTTGAATATAATAAATTGGCAGGATACTTTCCAATGCCTATTAACACGTGTGGGCCCACATTAAGCCTTCAACCTCTATATAAGGCGGGCAATTTCATTAGTTTGGATGATCTTTGGCTATTCCTATCAATATACCCTAACCCTAATTCGAGTACTTGTGTTTAGCTATTGGATATGAGGACAAAAACCCTTAGGTTTTGGAGATCAGTGGATGAAACCTCATTGGTTTCCTAGAGTTCAGAGGACAAAACCCATTGGATTCTTGAGGGCAGCTTCATATGAAGGTTGCATTTGCACTTCAAGTTGGAGACCTTCAGCAATTTGGAAGATTTCAACATTTGAGTATTTTTAGAGTATATATGTAATTGTTGTAGCAGCAAATCTTGATTACAACAGAAATGTATTTGAATGAAATGTTTAGTTCAGGCCAATATTACATGTGCAAATCTATTATATCTGTTGTGGGTATTTCATGTTTTTATTGTTTTTGTAATCTATTGCCCAAAATATTTTGGTGGATATTTCAAATCTGAGTATTTTATATGAATATTTTAGCTAAGGGTCATTACAGTGGGGTATCAAAGCTTTGATCTTGCTAGCTTGCAAGGTACAAAGAGTTGTTAATGATTCCTAGTGAAAGGGAGATTAGGTATCAAAGGAGAGAGCAAAGAAAATTGACGCAAATCCTTGATCAAGCACAAGATCCAGTGCAAGAAGAAGTGATGGATGTTTAGGAGAGAAGAGAATTCATGGAAACCATGAGATTTGTCAACAAGGGGCACCAGGAGCTCATTAGTTTCTTTAGTCGAATGTTCTAGAACCCTAACAAAAATCCGGTGTTTACCTCCCTAGGTAAGGGGAATCAAGGAGTATCTTCTACCCCAAGAATGGATTGAATTTTTGGAGCAGCCAATGGTTTTGGGCTACCCAAAGTTACTTTTTTGTAGAAATGGACGAAGCAACTAGGAGAGTCCATAGATCAGTAGGATGATGATTGGACAGATCTCCATGGTGAATATTGAGTGCATATCGAAGAGTTTCAAGCTAATATCTCTTTCGTAGATTTTTGCACTTTGAAGATAGGGAAAAAGCCTGCTAAAACCATGTTCCCGGAGAAAGAAGAAAGACCAAAACCAAAGCTACAACAAGCCATGGAGAAACAAATCATTGAGAATGAGCTAGAGAAAATTCTCCAGCAGAAGGAAGAAAGGATTGAACCAGAGGTACAACAAGCTACATAGGAGTAGAAGGAATCAAGGTTGAAGGTAAATATTCCTTAATTGAAAAAGATATTCTAGTGACTTCTAACGAGTCCACACTTGGAAAGTATTTGTCTTAATGAAGTTAATGAGAAATCTAAATTACATGTTGAATGTGAGAATTCCATACATGAAATAGAGGTTCCAATGATTTCTAATGGTGTCCAAGAAATAAACATTGAGCTTTCAAATACTGAAAAGATGGAACCATTGCCATGTGAGAATGGCTTCCAAGTTAACTGTGTTGATGGGCATAAATCTGTGAAGGATGTTGCAATTGAGTCTTGTTCCATGAATGGTTCTCACTTTGAGAATTGTAGTGCTGTTGTAAATCTCTCAAAAGTGTCCAAATAAGCAAAAGAAGGTAAACACTTTGCTTGCCTCTTTGATTATAGCTCCAGAAACAAGGAGAATAATAGTAGCAAAGAGTCTTTACATAGTTCTTGTCATCATGGGAAGCATTCTAATAGTGATGAAAAGATGAAGGGTTACAATTGGCAGAAAATGGCTTAGAGATCCTTTCTCTCAAGTCCAAGATTGCGCATGCAAGATTGTGTGGGATCCTAGTGCTATAACCAAATAAATCTAAAAGGAAGATATTGAGGGACACTTGAAAGCTGAAAATTTTGATGGGATCAATATCATTGTTGCTGATAGATCCCTCATTCCATGCATTGGATAAGTAGACAACTCAATTTAGCCATGGGTGAGCATAAGGTATGTGATGAATTCTATGTTGTGAAAATTTACAAGGTTGTGAATGTACAATGGCTTCATTCCCTTGGCAAATCCTCATAGAGTCATCAATCGATGGAGTTGAACTTTACATTTGAAGGAAAAGGTGATACTTGGAAGGATCTATGGTGGATCAAGGAAAGTAGTCACAAATAGGAGGACTTCTCACAAGGGTTGAGTTGATTGGGCAACAAGTTGCGTGGTGATGGAGGGCGAGCATGCCATTTCGTTTTTTGGATTGCCACCCTATAGAGGATTCCAACATGTCATAGAGTTGGAATTGAGCTCTAAGCCTGTCATGATTATTCCTCTGCCACCCAAGGATGTATAGAGAGGAGATGTAGAAGGTTATTAAGGAGTTGCTTAAAATAGGATACATTAGTTCTAACCCATTTGTGGTGCTAGTGGACCTTGTGAAGGAAAAAATGGCACCATGGGGATGTGCATCAACTACAGAGCATTGCACCAGAAGATAAACATATACCCCATTCCTAGGATCAATGAGTTCATTGTTGAGATGTAGGAGGTAGTTTATTGCTGAGAGATTGATTTGAAATCAAGCCACCATCATATCCATATGCAAGATGAGGATGTGCACAAGATAGCAATCAAATGTCACTTGGGGCACTTCAAGTTCTTGGTCATTCTATTTGGTTTGACTAATGCATTGACCACTTCCAAATCTACAATGGACCAAGTCAATGAACAAATGACCTAGGCCTCTTTGAATTAGCCACTCCCTACCACACCAACATAATTGAGGACACTCTTCGGACTATGCAGCTATAACATGAGGTTGGCTAAGAAATTTTTATAGCTAATAGCACCCTTAACCCACACAATGGAGAAAGGAGCCTTGGCATGGATAAATACATCACAAGAAGCTTTTGAGGATCCTAGGGAGGTAATCAACTTATGCCCTATAATTGCTATTCAAAATTTCTCACAACTTTTTGTTGCTGACTATGATGTTTCAAGAGAGGGAATTGGAGTTGTTATAATGCAAAAGGAGCACCCCATAGCAATGGGGAATAGAAAGTTGAAAGATTTAAATGTATTTATGACAAGGAGATTCTTGTCATCTTGCATGTTTTGGCAAAGTTTAGATAGTATTTGGTTTGTGGTACTTTTGTGGTTGAGATAGACTACAATAGCTTGAAGTTCTTGTGTCAACATGACTTGTATGATCAACAATAAAAATGGGGTGATAATTATGTGACAACAAATGCTCTCATTTTGATTAAGGATAAAATCCTTTTAGTGCCTGAGCTTAGGATGAAATAGAAGATTTTGAAAGCTTGGCATGTTGTACTCATGGTGCAACACTTTGGAGCCCACAAGATTTGTTGACATATAAGAGATACATTCTCAAGGAGTATCTTTAAGGAGGAAGATTTCAAACACATCAGGGAGTGCATCACCTACCAACAGAATGTAGTAGAGCATGTCTTTTCTACAAGTTTGCTACAATCATTGCTTGTTCTTGAGCAAGGTGGGGAAAGTATGTTCATGTACTTCATCACAAGCCTTCTTGAGGTGGCAGATTTATTTCTTAGAGAGGTGTCTAGGATACATGGTTTGCCTAAAAACATTTTAAGTGATAAGGACAACAAATCTCTCATCCCTTTCTAGTAGGAGTTGTTTTGCTTGACTAGTATTTAGTTGACTTCTAGTCCTAGTTATTACACACAAGTGGACAGGGAGAGTCAATGAATATGTGGATGGAAGAAGACTTGAAGAATTATGACACATGTTAATAGGCAGCATGGATCAAATGCTTGCACTTTGGAGATTGCTACTACAATGCTACTCATCATATGCTCATTGGTATGTCTCCACTTAGGGCATTGTATGTTTATGATGCACTAACCTTCATTGATTTAGTGTTCATAGTCAGTAGAGTGGTATTCATATGGGTACCTGATGCCATAAGTGTTACAATGGTGAAGAAGTCAAGGAATAGGACTATCACAAATTATCTAGTTCATTATAAGAGCTTGCCTACAAAGGATACCACTTGGGAAGAATAAAAAATCTTGGAACATTTAGATTTGCATTGCTTGAGGGCAAGCAATTTTGGGAAAGATGGACTTGTAATGGCCCCTTTTTCAATTTCTAGGTATGAGTGTGTTTTGGCCACTTTCCAGCCTTGGGTGGGATTTCAGACTTTCCTTTGTTGGCATTCCTTTGCTTAGTGCCATGCACTTGTGTTACCTGATCATATACCTTATGTGGGTTTTCGGGACTTCTCTTACCTTGGTACCCTTTCCCTTGATTACTCGATCGCTGCTCCTTACTGCATTAGGTATCTCCAACTCCCAAACCCCACTCCCTCTAGCATTAGGTATCTCCTAATCCTAATCCCCCTGTCATCAGGTATCTCTAGATCCCGATCTTTGCTCCCTCCAGCACCGGGTATCTTTGGATCCCGATCTTCGCTCCCTCAAGTATCTCTAAAGTTTGATCCTCGTTGTCTTGTTGCTCTGCACATCTAGGTCCACAAACCTTTGCACCCCCCCGCATCCTAGCATCCTTGCATCCCATTCCCCGAACCTCCAACTTCGGAACTTCGGAGACCATAATGTTGGCGTACCAAAGAGAAATATAGTTGAGTGATATCCCAACTCGATTCTCTGATTGTTGTTGCTGCTGCTGCATCTTTTAGGTATGCATTTCCCCGGGCCCTTACCTTCAGGCACACCTTTCTCTAGACCCCTGTCGTTCGAACAAAGGGTTTCACCTATCGCCATGGCCAACTAGGAACATCGTTAATGGGCCTCAATTTGAATATAATAAATTAGTGAGAAACTTTCAAATGCCTATTAGCATGTGTGGGCCCACGCTAGGCCTTCAACCTCTATATAAGGTGGGCAACTTCATCAGTTTGGATGATTTTTGGCCATTCCTATCAACAAACCCTAACCCTAGTTTGAGCACTTGTGTTCAACTATTGGATTTGAGGACGAAAACCCTTAAGTTTTGAAGATCAATGGACAAAACCCCATTGGTTCCTAGAGTTCGGAGGACGAAAACCCTTCGGATTCTTGAGGGCACCTTCATATGGAGGTTGCATCTACACTTCAAGTTGGATATCTTTAGCAGTTTGGAAGATTCCAGCATTTGGGTATTTTCAGAGTACATCTGTAATTGCTGTAGCAGCAAATCTTTGTAATCATTTGCAGTAGAAACGTATTTGAATGATATATTTGAATGAAGTATTCAGTTCTAGGCAGTATTACATGTGCAAATTTATTATATGTGTTGTGGGTATTTCATGTTTTTACTGTGTCTGCAATCTATTGCCCAAAATATTTTGGTGGGAATTTCAGATCTGAGTATTTTATATGAATATTCTAGCCAAACATATCACTTCTAAATTTTAGAGAAATTATGGTTATTTTGATTGGATATCCTTGGAATCATATCATTGGTTTGCAGGCCTAGTCATATTTGGATATAGGATGTGAACATCTCTTGCTCTACCATATGAGGGGAAAGTTTTCTTGCTTGAAACAATCAAGAGATTTTAATTCGTTTGACATGCTTGTGAGTATCTAAAAATTTACCTGTTATAGCAGTAACGTCTCTCTTGTTCCCTAGGTTTTATACTTCTAGTCTTCATTTTCTTTGCAGTGTGTGTTTTTAAGGATGTAATGCCTTGTAACAAATGTACGAAATGGTCATGCACACTAAGCTCAATATTTCTTGTTGCAATGTATGTTAGATAAAAACACAGGTTGGAATTTTAACTGTGTGCTTCTGGCCACAATCCATACTTATAGGATAACATTCTTCTATTTGTTTTGCATAATTTTCAACTTTTGTTTTTGTTTTATCTCATTGAATAAAAAATTTGAACAAATTTGTTTAGTCTGTAACCTTACAATGGAACTTTGCATGATTGATTGTGCTGGCCAGGTAACCAATAATTTGAATATATATATATATATATATATATATATATATATATATATATATATATATATATATATTTTAGGTGTTATGGTTTTTAACATTTAGTGGCTATTTTCACACCTTCATGGCATCAAAATTTCTGCTTATCCCTGGTTTTTGTTGTCTATTTCAGTCATCAATGAATATTCGCCAGATGGTTAAAACAGTGTGGGCTACAGATGGCTTCAGAGGTATGCTATTTTTCAACTTGTTCATAAATACAAATTTGAGAAGTAAAAGCCATTTAGAAAGAGAAATAATAATTGACGAGAAGAGCGACGAAACCCACTTACAATCTACTATTTATTATACATTCAACAAGGAAAATAAGAAGTAGAAATGAAATATTAGAAATAATAGGTTGAATTCTCTCACATTTGTTTTCACATTTTTCTTCATTGTGTGTCTTTGCATTTGTTATTTCTTGTTTTCATCTAATAGGTCAAATGTCAAGAACTTGCTTTGATAATATGTTGGGTTTGACTGTTCCTGACAGAAATAGTGCAATTAGTCATTCTCTGAATTTCATATGAATTGCATTAACTACAGAATACATAAATTAATGCAAAAAAGTGGATTAATAGATCCATATGATAATTATCAAAATTAATGAAAAATATGTGGATGTTTAGTTGGATATGCTGTTAATTTATTTCTAACACCCACCTTGAATAACGATTTTGTGTACATTGTTTATTAGAAAGAGCCCATCTCATGAACTCCTAAATCTTGACTTGGATATTGCTTTGGTGAATCCATCCTGTTGGTGCTCAAAGTTGAGATTCCTCAAGTCCCTAAAGCCAATTAGTTCTTGAGTGCCAGGGGTGTCAAACTCGAGAGAATGATTACAAACTTATATTCAGGATGAGGCAACTAGGAACAACATTGATAAGGTGGGTAAGACCACCTTAATCTTTTGGCTTTGCTAGACCAGGGGGGTATTCCCCAAGGTGTATGAGAACAATGACTGATAACAATGTGAAGTTAAACCTTGAATCAAACCATACTCAATGCACAAGAAACTCCAATTTTCTGTCACTAAGTACCTATATGCTGTTTTGAGGAATTCAAGGGTATTACACCTTCATATAGCAGATGTACAACCATGCAGAGAATCTAAAATGATGCTTTGATAGCCCCTATTGTAGTAGCATACATTGAGACATGGATGTAGGTAATACAACAACACACAAGTATTGAACATTGAGATTTTGTTATGTTTTGAGTGTGTTGGAGGAAAAAGAAGTTGAACAAAAAGTAGATCGCTGCCTTTATCTAATGAGGGCAGCAAAGTCCAGTTCTTCAATCAAGGGGGCACCCATGTAAAGAAATTATGATATCTTGACCAAGATACCAACAAAGACCACACCTGAATGTTTTACAGATAAGCTAGGCTCTATGCATAATGACAAATAGGTACAGGAAATTGCAGACACATATCATTAAGCATACCTTAATAAGCCAGAAACAAACCCACGAGTTTCATGTATTATCTTGAAGAGATACCTTACAAAGTCTTTACAAAGGATTTTACAACCTTCTAGTTGACTAACTAATCAAAAATAATACTCAAATCAGCAAATGTGATTAAGGAGATTAATCAGATCACCAAAAACTATTACAATATTCATGGAGACACTCAATAAAATGTCAAATCTGCACTTCTAATTCATTCTTTGGAGATTACAATGCCCTCTCATATCCTTTGAGAGAAAACCTAGGAGAAATTATAAATAAAATGCTCTTTCGCAACAATTGGAAGAAACCCAAACATTCAGACTTGTATTCTTCTATTTTTGCTCTGCAACCAGGTTTTTTCCATCCTTTGGAAATGAATGCAAAATGTGTTATATACCTCGTTCAATCCGTCAAGCAGCTTTGGAAGGAGGGATTTGACGTTTGAAAACGAAATTGGGCGACCATGTCATGTCCCCATATCAAGACATTGTTTAAATTAATGATTTAAACATCATGATAAAATAGAGAAATCGCTTTTGGTAATGATCATGTATATAATAATATTTAATAAATAAATATAATGTTATTAATAAATAATAATATTAAATAATATTATTTTATTAAAATATAATATACTGTATTTATAAATAATAAATATAAATAAAATATAATATTATATAAGTATATATATAAATATATATTATATAAATATAAACATAAATATAATATATATTATATAATATAAATAATAATATTTAGATAATATTATAGAATATAATTATAACGATAAAAATATCATTTAATACTAGAAGCTGCGATTCATACAAATAGCAACAGCAATAACTATAATCATAAATTATAAATCAAAATATTATATTGATGGTATAAAGTGGGCAGACCAATATAAGGAGGGGCCCACATAAGTCAAGACCTAATTAATATTATAAGGACTGATGGAATAAGAGACAAGTCTTAAATAAAGCTAGTGAAATAAAAGGAAAGCAACGATTATTAAGGCTGCAGCAAAGAATACAAAGGTAGCAAATAAAATGTGAAGGGGCAGCGCTTGTTAAGGCTGCAATCAGCAAATAAACATGACTCTTTAAAGAGTCGTTTCTTTTGAAGGAAGTCATGCCTCTATTGAGGCATATAAATATTATGAAACATGAAAGGATTCCGGGGAGGCATCGAGGAAGAAATAAAGAGATAAAAGTCGAAAGCAAACAGTCCATCCATCATAAAAGAAAGCAAATATAAATCAAGCATTACAGTAACAGCAATATAATATACTGAAAATACTCATAGGAATTTGCTGCTCACCATACGGTGGTTTTGGGAACCTTGTAATGGTATAGCTAGTTGTATGGTTGCTCAAGACTGATAGTACATTTTGTATGGCAATCGGGAAATAAACCAAAAAAAAAACAAACTCAGTTTAAGGTATCAGAGGCGCAGATCTAATTAGCAATATCACTGGAATCATCAAACCAACCTGCATATCAGGGAATAAACAATCAGAAACGGATTACAGTGAGTAATCATTCAGCGATCAAACTTTCATCGTGGGATATAATTGATACGACTGCACTCGCCAGCCTCAGCAAACATACTTGCAACATCATTTAACACAGTCTTCGTGAGACTTGCATCAGCATAACGAATACCAATTTTGAGTTATTGATCCCAGTCATCTGTCATAACAGCAGTAGCACTAAGTTGAAATTGTGCAAGGTCAAGGAAAAATTCTGGCTGCTAGAAGGGGACATTACAAGTGGTATCAGAGCAGAAGATTCTGCCATCCTGTGAATAAATTTAATGCAACACTATACAAGACAAACAGCCCGTAACAATAACATGGATACTCAAGACATGAAATCATTCATGGAGATGATCACCAAAAGCATGATGGAACAAAATGAAAGAACAACCAGAATCGTGATGGAACAAAATGAACAGACAACTAAATCCATGATGGAGCAAGGAGAGAAGACTACACAAATTCTCCTAGAAGCACTCCAAAAAGCACGAAGTACCGTGGAACAACTTAAGGGCCCTTCGGCAAACGGAAAGGAAGTAGTTTCAAACCAAGACGAAAATAGCAACTCCTCCTCAAGTTCGCGAATTCCACTACCATCCTTCCTACCAAGTGAGGAAACTCCAAGGAGGGAAGAAGAAAATCCACAAGCTATAAGCACCGAAGACGTGGCTAGGGCCTATGCAAGTTTAGAGCCCGAAGTAAGAAGAGCATTTTCCTTCCAAGAATTTAGTAACTCTAAAAGGAATGAGTTAACAAGACATGAGAAAAGACCTATCCACAAGGACTTAAAACATAAGGCTAATAAAGTAAACCTTCCTAACTTTGATGGAACCCCAAAAATCACCCCACATGCGTGGCTCCAAAAACTTAATGACTATTTTGCTCTTAGTCCCATGACCGAAAAAGATGCCCTCCAATTTGCAATCCTCCACTTAGAAGGAACAGCCTATGAATGGTGGCATAATGGGAAAAATACCCTGGGTCATGAGACCATCACATCATATGCCGAATTCTCTAAAAGGTTCCTTAAGAAGTTTGATAGGAGACATCCCCAACAAGACTTTAAGGACTTAACCTTGGTAAGACAAAAAGGAACGGTGGATGAGTACATAAGTGAATTCGAGAGAATAGCTATTCGAGTTACCGGAATTGAAGATGAAAGACTAACATTTCTATTTATTGAGGGCTTGGATGAGAAATTGAGAGGACTAGTGGGAGCACTTAAACCCACCTCATTGGATAATGCCATTGAAATGGCAACCCGTTTGGAAAAGAACAAACCCCCAAATCTCTATACAAACCCATCCCACAAGAAGGAAAGATTCCATAAACCTTTCTCATCCGAAAATGAAATAAAGGAAAAAAACTTATGTTACAAATGCAAGGAACCCTGGACTCGTGGACATACTTGCAAAGGAAATGGGAGACCCTGGACCAGAGATGATACGATGAAAGATGATTTCCGAAAAAGGAATCTATGCTTTAATTGCAACGAAAAATGGGAGCCGGGTCACAGGTCTGCAAGAAAAAGAGAACACCACCTAAAAATCATAACAAATGAGGAATTGGAGGAAAATTTTGAACCAAAAGAGAAGAAAAAGAAACATAGTGAAGAAGAATGTTCATGATGGCTCAAGCACAAGCAAACCCTGTTCAAGACATGATAGGTAGGAAGTGTGCCCTCCATCATGTTCTTGTCAATATGTGATAGGTAGTGTTGATGATTGTTTTTGGACAAGTCAACAATTAGAGTAAAATACTAAGTATCTGACTCCCTCTTGAGCAAAGTCTCTCGAATGCTGAACTATGTGATCAAACGAGATGACTCCAAGGTTCCTTTCTTATAGTTTTGTAAGAGACAGCTCAGTGACTAAGTATGATTTTGCTGTTAAACACAAAGGGACTTACGCAGACTCTTCTCCTTTCATTCAGCTTGTTCCTCCTTTCAGTGCGGATGACATATATACAGAGCTTCTATGATAAAGAAAATGAAAAAAGGGGTAAGGGTTTAGAAGGCTAATCTAAGGACAATGAGATAATGAAACATGTAAAGATAGACAAACTCCTCATGAAACCAGACTTCGCTTCGCCATGAGAACCAACAACTACACGAAGACGGTGCAATCTTCTAAGGAAACTCAAGGATTTTCATGTTGTAAATCCCCATCCAAACACCCACAGCTGGCGCAATTTGAACAAGCATTCACAACCGAACTAAAGAAAATGAAGGTTCAGTCTAACTTTGCAAAGTGGGTTGCCTTCGACAATACACGAAAAGTATGAACCAGAAGAATCCATCAAATATCTTTACGCATATTCATTACATCAATGCACTTCTAATCTATTTCTAAGCTATTTGAAACATCTCTTAATTCCATCAAGATTCAGGAAACCATGTTACTCCACAAGATAATACTTAACACCAAACAAGTAGCTCCAATGTCTTTGCATTAACTTTGAGGAATATTTACAACAATTTCAAGTTCTCTCAGAGAATTTTGAGAGTCTCTTCTATTCTACTTTTAAAATCTACTCTCTACTACTACTAATGATCTACTGAATTACAAATGAGGCAACAAGGCCTTTATATAGAAGCCCAGGTTACAATGAATGGCTTAGATCAATTTGATGGCCAAGGGTCTAGATCGTGCGACCTCACAGGTAGTTACAACAACTTGCTATTTTTAGTACAAAAGAGGGAGGCAATGAAGGCACATTTTCCAATGTGATAAGGTAAGGCGAAAGCATTTAAAATATCTTCCACATAGGAATCCCTTTGACTTCTTTTATTAAATGATACATTGAATGCATTAAATAATGCGGCTAATCAAAATTGAATGATGTGTACTTGCCACATAGATGCCAACTCGGCATACTTTGAAAATTGTATCATCTTTGTGTGATGTATTCAATGTAATTGCTTGAACTTGTATGTTTAGGAATACATCTTGTAGATCTTTGCCTTATTCATTCTTCTTGTAACTGGATGTATGATACTTGTTGCTTCACTTGTCTAACTTCACGATTTTTTTCTTCTTGTAGGATGTAGATATGAATGATCTTCTTTGGATGCATCCTTTTGAAGAGAGTAGAGTAGAGATATGATGATGATGATGCTTCCTTCATGTAAGAGTAGGAGAGTCTCTTGGACTTGAAGTTGTAAAGTCTTGAAGTGTAGATGGATGAATGCCTTGTCTTTGAACATGATGCCACTTGATGAAATGCTTCAGTAGATTGATGAAGAAACCAGCTAATACTTGAAGTGATGTAGATCTCTTGAAAGGATGCTTCCTTAGGAAGCCTTGATGAAGATGATGTCCTTCGGGTGGATGTCTTCTAGACAATCTCAACTTGATGCCACTTGATGAAGAATTCCAACACAAGGATGATGAAAGGTTCCTTTGAAGCAGCTACATGATGCTTGAAGTGATCACTTTGAGCAGCTTACGATGCCTTCTTCTTGAAGACTGCTTCCTGACTTTCCTTCCTACATGAAAGTGTTTCCAGCCTTTAGCTCCTACAACACAAAGAAAGAAATAATATCAACCTTCTTGATAAACATGATAATATTTGATTTATAACATATAAGAATGCATTTCCAAGCCAAGCGCACTAGATGACAAGTTCTTGATCTTCATTGAAACTCTTAAAATTTGCATTCTAAACCACTATTTTTTCTCCTCTACAAGTCGCATTGGATGAAGGATTAAGATCCTCTTGCCTTTTAGAATTTCACTTTAAGACTTGATTCTTGATTCTTCGCATTAGATCACACCTTCGAGGCCCTCTTTGTATTCCTTGAATTAGTGTTTGATTTTCCTCTTGCATTTCGCATTGGATCAAGTTTTAAGAATCCTTCTAGCATTTCGCATTAGATCAAGTTCTTGATTCCTTCTAGCATTTCCCATTAGATCAAGTTCTTGATTCCTTCTAGCATTTCGCATTAGATCAAGTTTTTGATTCCTTCTAGCATTTCGCATTGGATCAAGGATTAAAATCCTCTCAACATTACTTTGGTTTGAACTCGTTTTCACTTGCAAGGGAGTAGTGCATTGGTTGAAGGTGACAAGATCCTCCTTGAGTTAGTGTTTTGCAAAACATTCTACCCTCTTCCCTCTTTAGCGCATTAGATGGGTAACTTGAGTTGTTCTCATATGTGGCGCAATGGATAGGTAGTTTGAAGTCTTCAAAAACAAAACAAACTTCATTCTCTTCATGTGTGGCGCACTAGATACCACCTTTGATACCTTCTTGTTGAGCATTTTGATAAAGAGTCTTGGAAATGGCGCATCACTTCATTATGTTGAAATCTTCAAAAACTTCGGTATATTAGATGGCCTTTACCTTTAGCGAATCATGCATGGTGTTGGCGCATTGGATGGGATAAAGAAGATCCTCTAGAAACAAATCTCATTCTTCCTTATATGTTGCGCATTGGATAACCTTGAAGTAGGCGCATTGGATCACTATGTTGGAAGCTTCAAAACTTAGGTGTATTCATGATATTGGCGCATCAGATAAAGCTTTAAAATCCTCCAAACTAAAGCCTTGAAGACTTGACATTGGATATCCACTTTCCTCCTTGTATGGCGCACTGGATGAGGCATGGAGAATCCTCTGGAATTTCGCCTTAGATAAGGATCCTCTGAACTTTATATTGAAACTTCTTTGGCGCACTAGATCACTATGTTGGAATCTCTTGAACATTGACTTAAACCTTGTGAAGTATCGTCTTTGAAGTGCCCGGAGTTTTCCTTCATGAAGTCGCATTAGATGAGGGATAAAAATCCTCTAGATTTCGCCTTGGATGCTTGATTTAAGCGCTTATGTTGAATGCTTGGGAGACCTCCTTTTGCAAATATGATGTTTACTAGATGGGCGCATTAGATGAGGGATAAAAATCCTCAAGTTTTTGGCGCATTAGATAAGCTTTTGAAATCCTCTCAAACTAGATCCTTCTTAATTCAAAAACCTTAAGACTTCTCCTTCCTTCTAGGTGGCGCATCAGTTGAACTTTTCAAATCCTCTAGTCTCTCTTCAAAATTTAGATTTCGGAGTCAATTCTTCTATCCTAGCGCATTGGTTGAGGGTTTGGAAATCCTCTGGATACTTATCACTTTAATTTCCTCCAAAATTCGTTCCAAAAACTTGTCTTTTCATTTTTGCATTAGTTAAGTGTTTGAAAATCTCATCTTTTCCTTCAAAATGATGCTTTTAGTTTGGGCGCACTAGATGAGTGATTGAAATCCTCATGTTGTTTCGCATTAGATCAAGGCATTGAAACCCTCATGCTCTTGCGCATTAGATAGCATGTATAAATTCCTCTGGAATTCGCATCAAAAGGCATGAAAAATCTTCTAAAATCACTTCAAAACTTGAGATCTTTTAACATTTTCGCATTACTTCAAGGTTTTAGATGGGCGCATTAGATCATCAAGTGGAAATCCTCATCTTACCTTGCAATTGAGAGCGCTTTTTCCTTCGCGATTTTGCGCCACTTAAGTGCCCCGTCGCACTAGATTAGCTTTTTGAATCCTCTGGAAAAGTCAGGCGTTTTTCAGGGTCGCGAGGGTAAAGGTATATTGAAAAATATTTTTAAGTATAAGTTGAGAGATTAAAACTTATACTTTAAATATTTTTCAATATACCTTTCAGGATGTTTGAGATAGGTCCCGAATCCACCGGATTTAAGATGCAAAATATAGAATTTGGAGGATTCACCAGATTTCAGACTTAGCCATTTTTTCAGGATTTTCAGGATTTCAGGCTCCAGACTTAGTCATTTTTAGGATCTCAAACATACTTAAGGATTGATCTCAACATTCATTATTTGGATGGGACTTGATCAAGATTCTTCATTACTGCAAGTTCATTTGCCTCCTAATCATGAACCAAAGATCATAGAAGAGGAAATCATTACCGGATTAGGACAGGAAGATGAGCCAGGACATCATCAAAATCACATTGAAAGCACAGAGCTCAAAAAAAAAGGGGGTCCCCATTTGCAATGGGGCGATGTGTGATTTGGTCACAACAGGTAGGAAGTATGCCCTCCATCACACTTTTGATCCTTAATATTAAAGAGATGATAGGTAGGAAGAATGCCCTCCATCATGCTCTTATCAAATTATGCTAAAGGGATGATAGGTACGAAGAATGCCCTCCATCATCAAGACATGATAGGTAGGAAATGTGCCCTCCATCATGTTCTTGTCAAGATGTGATAGGTAGGAAGTGTGCCCTCCATCACACGCTTGATCCTTAATATTAAAGAGATGATAGGTAGGAAGAATGCCCTCCATCATGCTCTCATCAAATTATGTTGAAGGGATGATAGGTAGGAAGAATGCCCTCCATCATGCTCTCATCAAATTATGTTGAAGGGATGATAGGTAGGAAGAATGCCCTCCATCATCAAGACATGATAGGTAGGAAGTGTGCCCTCCATCATGTTCTTGTCAAGATGTGATAGGTAGGAAGTGTGCCCTCCATCACACTCTTGATCCTTAATGTTATAGAGGTGATAGGTAGGAAGTGTGCCCTCCATCACACTCTAATTTGCAAGTATTTCTATGGATTCTATCAAAGGATCAACTTGAGGTATGGATAATTATATGTTGAAATTAAATGTTATTTATGTTATATCATTAATTATATTATGATGTATTGATTTCATTACTAATTTATGGATCTTTAATATGGCTAATGTTCCTTTCTAGTAGTTATTTTGTGTGCAGGTTAATAGATCAAGAATGGGACATTATCTCATCATCAACCCCAGGGTCATACTATACATCAACTTGCTTAAACAATTCAAGTCTTAATTACAACATCATTAGATTCTGGGATATTCATCAATATTATTTCATTCCAAATCTCCAATCTCGAAATATCAATACTCCCAAAGTTTTCTTTAAACAATGAAAAAGTCTTCCTTCTAGCATTCATTTGATTAAATAAATTTCCTCAATCATATTGCTATTCAACATCAAATCAACTCTTCTCGATCATGACATCAGATAATCAATTACTCCCCAAAGAACCTAGCTCTTCTCGATTTTGAGGTCAATAACATATGAGACTGAATCTCGTGACCAAAGATCAAGATGCATCTTGGAATCTCAATACTCTCAAATCTTCTTAATCTATGATACTCGCGTCCCGTCATTATTATTCAAAATGTCAAACGAATACTCTTTTGATCACAAATTTTCTTTCATATTCTCTTCACTCAAGTGTGTTCATCAAAGCCATGATTTCGTCTCAACACATTGGAAGTTAAAGTACGAGGTGATGAAATAACTCGTGATTGCTTGAGGACAAGCAATTTCGAGTGGGGAGGGTTTGTCATGTCCCCATATCAAGACATTGTTTAAATTAATGATTTAAACATCATGATAAAATAGAGAAATCGCTTTTGATAATGATCATGTATATAATAATATTTAATAAATAAATATAATGTTATTAATAAATAATAATATTAAATAATATTATTTTATTAAAATATAATATACTGTATTTATAAATAATAAATATAAATAAAATATAATATTATATAAGTATATATATAAATATATATTATATAAATATAAACATAAATATAATATATATTATATAATATAAATAATAATATTTAGATAATATTATAGAATATAATTATAACGATAAAAATATCATTTAAGACTAGAAGCTGCGATTCATACAAATAGCAACAGCAATAACTATAATCATAAATTATAAATCAAAATATTATATTGATGGTATAAAGTGGGCAGACCAATATAAGGAGGGGCCCACATAAGTCAAGACCTAATTAATATTATAAGGACTGATGGAATAAGAGACAAGTCTTAAATAAAGCTAGTGAAATAAAAGGAAAGCAACGATTATTAAAGGCTGCAGCAAAGAATACAAAGGCAGCAAATAAAATGTGAAGGGGCAGTGCTTGTTAAGGCTGCGATCAGCAAATAAACATGACTCTTTAAAGAGTTGTTTCCTTTGAAGGAAGTCATGCCTCTATTGAGGCATATAAATATTATGAAACGTGAAAGGATTCCGGGGAGGCATCGAGGAAGAAATAAAGAGATAAAAGTCGAAAGCAAACAGTCCATCCATCATAAAAGAAAGCAAATATAAATCAAGCATTACAGTAACAGCAATATAATATACTGAAAATACTCATAGGAATTTGCTGCTCACTATACGGTGGTTTTGGGAACCTTGTAATGGTATAGCTAGTTGTATGGTTGCTCAAGACTGATAGTACATTTTGTATGGCAATCGGGAAATAAACCAAAAAACAAACAAACTCAGTCTAAGGTATCAGAGGCGCAGATCTAATTAGCAATATCACTGGAATCATCGAACCAACCTGCATATCAGGGAATAAACAATCAGAAACGGATTACAGTGAGTAATCAGTCAGCGATCAAACTTTCATCGTGGGATATAATTGATACGACTGCACTCGCCAGCCTCAACAAACATACTTGCAACATCATTTAACACAGTCTTCGTGAGACTTGCATCAGCATAACGAATACCAATTTTGAGTTATTGATCCCAGTCATCTGTCATAACAGCAGTAGCACTAAGTTGAAATTGTGCAAGGTCAAGGAAAAATTTTGGCTGCTAGAAGGGGACATTACAGACCATGCTTGCTTGCATCATGTAATGTTCCATTTTTGGCGCATTGAATTTTGTGAGCATTTTGGCTTGTTCTTAGTCTCTTAGTGGCTATTCGGCTTTGTTGGGAGAACTCCAATGTTCTTGGAGTGGCCACAGATCAGTTTACAAAGCAATTGGTTATGGCTTTGAGCTCAGATGGTGTTCAGGATTGCAATGATGCTTTTTGTTGTTTGATCGGGTTCCCGGTTTGCTCTCCAAGATTCTTGGAGAGGCCGTCTATTTTTAGAAAGTCACCCAAAAGGCATCATTCATCTTCCCAAACATCATGGAGTATGTTGGTATGCTTAATTTTGCAGTTTGATGATATTTGGGATTTTTCGTAAATCAGTTGATTTAATGAGCTAAACAATTAATTATTGCACTTAAGTTAAAAAGGTTGGGAAATGTTCATTTAACACTTAAGTGTTATAGCTCGTTGGAAAGAGGATGAAAAGCTTTAAATCATGGAAGCATCATATTGGGACCTCGCGAATCAAATATTTCCTTTATTTTGATAAAAGGGTCTTTGGAGCTGAAAGGGGCTTTAAATTAAAAAGGTGACTTTAAGTTGTGCACACATAATGAATTATTTTTATATTGTTTGAGGAGAAATATGAAGGGATAAAAGAAATAATATTTTATTTCCCTCAAAAAGTTATAAAAGGAGGAGATGGGCTCATTGTTTGGGTATGCTTTGGTTTTGATATTGTTACTTTGCCAGATTGAACCCGCGTGTTCTTCCATATTCTCTTGAGGACGAAAACCCTCTTGAGGTTGGGTGTGATTTCAATATAGAAGTCACCATTGTGTTGAAGAAGAGATTGGAGCAAGCTTATCCAGAGTTTGCCTTTGAGCTGAATGGAGTTGATAGATTTTGAGAAGTTTTGTATGGGATTCTGAATAGTTGTTATTTCAATAAGATTTAGATGATTTTTGGAGTGGATTGTGGGCTTAAATTGGTGTTTTGTGAAAGTTCTCTGCCTGGCCGTACTTGTTGGGCCGTACAATGCAAAATGGTTTGGTTTTGATTAGAAATTAATGTTGATGACTTTTGATTTAAAGCTGTTTGGGATGTCTTTGTTTGATCTAGACGTTTCATTCAAGACTGATTTCAATGAATTTGGTGCTGATTTGAAAATCCTACGAGGAAGCTGTACTATTCAGGCTGTATGGACCTGTAGCAGCATTTAATGAATTTTCAGATGATATATAAATTGTAATGGGTCTTCTTCCATGTTCATTTGGAGTGTTTGGATATGCCAATGAAGATTGTGAAAGAGTTTGCTCATAAGTACTCTGCATTGTGTTTATGATTCCATGATTGGTTTTCTATATGGCCGTACGAGCCAGTATGGAACAAATTGAATTTATGAATCATTGCTGTCTCCATTGATATTTATAATGTTTGTGGATTGTTTGCCATGCAAAGGCGATCATTTGAGCCTCATTTTACTGATGTCTTGGGCAGTTTCTTGATGCTATGAACAATTCCGTACCAGCAGGCTGTACAGACCTGTATGTGGCTGCTTGGTCATTGCTTGCAGACTGATTTTCAGATTGGATTGTCTTCTTTGTGCATTGGTTATAATTTGGAGTAGTATCATATGGTGAATGTTGTTAGAAAAGTGTCCCATCTTCTTATTCAACTTATGATTTAGTGTATGCTTCCATGCAGCTGTACATTATAGGGGAAGTTCTGAATTTTAGCAGTACAGTCTGATTAGCAGGGAGAAAGCAGTGTTTCAGTTATTGATAGATGATGTTATGAGGTTTCTAATGTGAAAGTTATGCAGGGAATTATCACAGTGATCATCCAAAATTTTCAAGTAGTTTTAAATCAATTCCCTAATCAATGTTTCTAATAGTTATTGCATTGATTTCATTGTAATCTTTCCTATTGCAAACACATCTTTTAACCCTTGGATGGTAGTACCACTAGTGTGGAGAAAGAATCATTCTTTATTTACTATCACCCACTGAAAAGTGGAGTATTCCCATTGAATAAGTAGAGGGCATTGTAATTTTCCCTTTGTGCTTTACCCACTGAAAGTGGTGAATGCCCACAACTTGTGGATGCCCGCCGCAACAGATGAATTATAATTCTTTGTTGCATAGTTGCTTATTGTAAGCCAATCACCGTATGCTCTCACCTTGCCCATTCCAGGATCTAGGTGATCAGAAAGTGAGGCATTTAGTTGGTTATGCATTTGAGCTAACACTGTCATCATTGTATGTCATTTTGAAAAAAATTTGGGGGTAGTATCTTACACATCACAATCACATGGCCTAGAGCACAAAACCCTGCATATTCAGAGTGTCTACCCATGCTTTGGTACAAAGATTTCATCATTGAAGGGTCTACAAACTTATTGAGGCGTATGGAGCTCACCTACTATGCCATCTTGCCTCAAAAAGATCATTAATGGGGGTCCTGGGAGTTGTTGGAGTGTTTCTGCGCGTTACTATGCATTATGTCAGGATTTCGGAGTTTTGGGGAACCTTGGAATATGTGGATGTTGGAACCAGGTTCCAAGATGTAGGAGAAGTCTGGAATCTCGCAAAGCAGAAGGGGTCAGGAAACGGGAGTCAGAAAGGAACGGGGACGAGGGAAAGGGGACATTGGGTTTTGGGGAACCTTGGAACCTCGTGCAAAGTTTCCAAGAGGGTCTAGAAACCTGCGAGGAGAAAGGGGAATTGCATAGTGGGCCAGAATTGGGAATTGGGAAGGACCAAGAACCTCGGGCTGAGGAGCGCAAAGAAGGCCAGGATCCGGGTCCAAGAGGAACCAAGGATGTGAGAACAGGAGATGCAGGGGTCCGGGAGGGAGATAGGGATCAAGGATTGAGGTTCCAGAGGAACATGGAATCTTGGGACCAAAGAATGAAGGGAGCGGGAAGTCGGGGTTTTGGGGAACAAGGGAACATAAGGACTTTGGAACCAAGGGATGCAAGGTTCTGGGGAATTGCGAAACATTAGGATACAATAGCGAGATTTGGGGTTCTGGGGGAACTTGGAACCTCGGAACCAAACACAAAGGTCGGGGAAGTGGGGTTTTGGGATTTCCATAGTTACCGAATACTCCACCTCCTCTCCCTTAGTATGCGTATCACCGTATCGGATATGGCTACTCATAGGATACGACTCAGATATGTCTTGGATATAGTATTCAGCCGTACCAAAAAAAAACCCTATTTTTTCCTATGTTGGATACACGCAAATGCGGTATTTTCATGATATTTGTGCCCTGTCCAAAAAATATTAACCCTAGAATTTAAAAAATTGCCGCAAGCAATTGTTCCATGACCTAGCATGCTGATTTCTTGTTGCAGGGAACTACTCTGGACCAGCACGCACACGATTGAAAATGTCTTTCTACACGATTGTATTTACTCAAATAATCGCATTCATTCTAAAGTTGGAGATATAGTGTCAACAAGCAATGGAGGAAGAGGCAAATTTTATTAATTGGTGATACTTTTTTTAATTTTTGGCTTTTTGTTTTACTATACATTGTAAACTTTTATTTATTTATTTATTAAGTTTAATACATTTAACTTTTAATTTAAGTTTAATCTATTAATATATAATATATTTGTTAAATATATATTATTTATATTAAATTTAAATTATTTAATATTATTTATTGCTAATATATCTATCTATCTATATATATGTCGTATCTAGCCGTATCCATATTAGGGGTCTTGAAAAATAGCTGTATCCGTATCTGATACCATATCCGTATCCAATACCGTATTCGTGTCCATGCAACTCTGGGGGTTTTAGAGAACTTGGGAACTTCAAAACATTTGAAATAGTGGGAAGGAATAGGAACTTGGAACCTGGAATGAGAAATGGCGGGAGTTCGGAGTCTGGGAGGACTTGGGGACAAAGCAATGGGGATTTGGTGTTTCGGGGGAACTTGGAATCGGGGAACAAAGCAGGAAGGAATAGGAAATCGGGGAACATAGGGACTTTGGAATCGGTTGAAAAGGTTCCAAGGACCCTCGAAAGTCCGAAAACCCGCAAAGATCGAAAATTGGCAAGGACAGCCCCACACAGAATTTTTTTTGATCTTTCACGCTAATGCCATCATTACAACCACATGAACCATCAACAATGCACTGTTGGGGTCTGGAGTTGCGGAGGAACCAGGGACATAGGAACTTTGAGAAAATACATTGTCGGGGTTCGGGATTTTGGAGGAATTTGGAACATTGGAACCTAGAAAAAATACATTGTCAGGGTTTAGGGTTTCGAAGGAACTTGGAACATTGGAACCTAGTGCGAAGATTCCAAGGTCCACAGGAAACACGAAAACCCGAAAGGGACCAAGACACCCAAATGAAACAACCATTTAATTCTAAAGTGACACATAAATACAATCCTCATCATGATCCCAAAAATCCAAATTTATGTTTCAAATTATTTCATGGGGAATTCGGGGCCAGGAACTGGGAATCCCAAAAATCCAAATTTATGTTTCAAATTATTTCACGGGGAATTTGGGGCCGGGAACCGGGAAGGAACGAGAACTTGGAACCAACCTATCAGGGGCAAGGAAACTTGCAGAACTTGGAACATTCCCAGGGTCCAACAAAGTCCGGAAACCCAGGAAGCTAGAAAATGATGAGGAAAGTGCCGGACTTGGATTTTTGAATTTTTTTGGCAACAATGTCACAAGGCCAAGGCACAAGGAAGGTCAGGACCTCATCAACATGAAATTTTGACCAAGTCAGACCCATTGAAGGTCTCTTAGATCGGTTATCAATGATGGGTAGACAACTTCCTTGACAACAATGAGGCATAGAACTTGGGATTTTTTGAAAATTTTTAGGCACGTGCCAACACATCCATAAGTTGATCTTGAGTGGAGCAATAATAAAGCTCTATCTTGCTATTCTGCAACTTTTTTCTGGATAAGCGACAATGCACCTCTATATGCTTGGATCTGTTGTGCACAATTGGATTACAATCTTTAGGACACTCTTATTGTTACAAAACAATGTTGTTGGCTAAGCCACCAGTATATCCATATCACTTAGGATTCTATGAAGCCAAATAATACTTGCAATCACCACAACTGCAGAAATAATATTGTACAACATCAAATAACTCTGCATGCTTAACGAATTGGAATGGGCAATTTCAAATGGCTATTACTGAGTAAAGCAGCTTGAGAAGATAATACAGGGACATGATACTAATTACCAACATATCTAAGGAATACTACTATTTTCACTCAATGGGGGAGACAGTAAATGCTTCAGAAAAATAACAGCAGCGCTGTTATAAATCAACTAAAAATGAGAAAAAAATGTCCCTCAGAACAAGGAGAAAAGTAAGGTAAGCAACCATCTATAGATTACTTGGGAGAGAGACAGCTTCTGCTTGAAACGATAGGGATAATATCTTACCAAATATTATACACTTAAATTAATAGCAAAGTAGTTTTGTTTTATAAATGTTCAAACAAGTATTTTTTTGGTCAGTAAATGAGGGTTCTATTGGGGCCCTCATGCATATATATTAAAACAAACTTATACAAAGTACAACCACAGGAGGTGACAGTGTGCCAAACAAAACTCCAAAAACTGCTACCCTAAAAGCACAAAGGCAACAAAGTCATATACAAGCTAGTTAGCTAAGGGCCTGTCATGTCCCCTTCTCAAAAATAAGGGAAATATTTTATTTTTATAATAAGGCCGTCTACATGAGACATTTTTGGCCAATGTAATATATTTAAAAAAAAACAAAGATACTTTTTAGACTAGGAAAAGTAAAAATAGAATTTAATTGAAGGCCCATAGGTGGCACCTATAAAGGAAAAGCAAGCATTCAAGGCAAATCTGTAAGATCCCTGTCTAATTCTGCCCTGAATTTCTGATTTTTAATGGTTTGATATTTTGTCAAACACTTTGCATGATGTCTGATTTTGTTTGTTTCTGAATGTAGTTTGTTTTGAACAGCAGATATATGTATGCCAGTTGCTCAAACTAAATGAAATTCAAATGCACTTATGAGGGAGCTCATCAAACATACATTCAATCACATAACTAAACCTTTATAATGCAATTTTAATGATACATGAATCTGATTTCTGAATATGATCAACTGCTGTTATAAATTAGATTGTTCAGAACTGAAATAACATCAAATTACAATGCTTAAACATGCCCAAATATGTCTCAAGTCTTTGCCATTCAGAATCAGATTATTACAATGATAATCAAAGGTCTTTTACATACCAAAATATCAGATTGCAATGTCCTTGTCAAACCCTAGCTGGGCGATCAACCAATGACATTTATGCAATTTTATGGCTCCAAAAGCCCACGATCCCTCTTAAACTCTTGGTGATTCTCTTCAAACTTCAGACTTGCACCTTACAATTATCCACGTGCCCTTGTAAAGCCTTGGCGTCCAATATATATGGCTGCAAATGAGGTAGAAGGGGACGGCGACTCCGTAGGTAGCTGCAGCTAGGGCAAACCCTGGTCCACACCAATATTTCCACTCACAATATCCTCCAAAATGCAGCTCTAGGGTTTCAGGATTAAACCCTTTTTTCATAACAATAATCCAGCTCTGAATATCTTTGAATAAACCTCCACAAATCTGAATATATTGCCCAATTTGTACTTGGAACAAATCTCAACCTGCAGAAATATATCTCTTTGAAGCTCAATCAACTCCTCGAAATCACCATGAAGTGCAAATGTGAATCCTGGAATGAATCCACCTCAAGATGGAATTGGGTTTTCGTCCAATCCACCAATATTCCAAGGGTTTTCGTCCTAGGAATATGCTGAACCTGTAGTTGCACCTCACAAGGAAAAATTTCAATGAAAATAACAAGAATGCATGCAATGACTTGTCTTCACCTCTTTTAAAGCCACAAGTGAATCCTCCTTTTTGGCCGACAAAGCTTCACTTCTAGAAGATTCTCTTTTTTCTTTATTTTATTTATTTTTTGTTTTCCCTCTCAAAAGTGACTTATTTTTTATAATGTCTCAATATAATATTATAAAGTCACTTTTATAATAAAAACAGGTCCAGCTAATTAATTACATATAAATAACCCAAAAATGACTTAGGATTATTTATTATTTAATTAATCAAATTATTCCCTTATAACTCCCAACTTAGCCTTTGAGAATAAAAATAGACTAGTGGACATCGTTGGATGATCACTTGGAAAATGGGGACATTACAAAATCGTTCAGACTCTTTGTTATGAATTCAATTTTTAGTTTTCACACTCTCAAGGACGGAAACCCTTGGTAGCATGATCTAGAGGACAAAAATCCTCTTGGATTGCTTAACGGAGTGAGGACGAAAATCCTCTACTCTTCTATCTGTTGGATGTAATTTTATTGACGAAATTGGAGGCTGCTGTGCCAATCTGAGATATATTCAGCAATCAGCCTTTGGGAGGCAAATTTAATACTGTCATTCTGCTGTGCTGCTACATCTGAAAATATTCTGTACGGTCAGCACTTTTTATTATTGTTTCAAACTTCCAGTGCATCTTGCATTTTGTATACATTGTCTTTTGTACATTTTGCTATGTGGAGGATAGGCAATATGATTTATATGGCTCAATGACTACTGCTGAATGCATCACTGTCTGTAGGAGAAAGTGCGATTTAATAGAACTAGGTTATTATTATTATTGCATGCTGTGTCATTCAAAGGGTTTAAGATATTAACACTGCTGCAAACTATATCTTTATCGCTGGTATGAGATTGAATAAAATGGTGTGATCAGGTTTACTGTGTGAATGACCAGGTTTATCGTGTGAATCTGGGAAATAAATTTGATTCAAAATTTATCTGCTGCGTCTAGGCTCATCCTTTGTGATTAAGAGTGTGGCAATTCATATAAACTGCATTTTCCTTAGATAAATATTCTGTGATTTAAGGAAAATGTTTGTTATGAAGTCTTTTTTGGTTTGATAATTCCTACTATGCCAATCGCCTATTTTAATCAGATTTTGTGAGTGATTTTTGTGCAGCTGAAGTCCAATCTGCATGCCTTTCTAGAGTGCCGTACCATTTACAGGGGCCATACATCCATGAATGCTAGGTGTGAGACTTCTGGGAAGTTGCGCTGCCATTTTCTGATTTCAAATTCATTCCTAGAGCAAGTTGCCTCTAATTAGATGAAATCCGTACCAGTTAGACGTGGTTATGATAGACAATGTTCATTTTTGTGAGTTTTTACCTTCACTGGGCCATTCGTACAGCATATGCAGAGGCTGATCTGTTTGCATTCTAAAATGGCAGTGATTATTAATGGTTTTGATCAGCTTGGGAAGGAGATTTCTGAGTTATGTTGGTGCTAATAAGTAATATGCAGGTTGCCAAATGAAACTGTATCTTTCCTGAGAAATTTGGAGGTGTTTTGACAAGTGTAATTCTGATTTTTGTTGCAGCAGGGACAGATTAGAGTTTGATTTAATTTTGATTTATCCAGCATCTTCTTAATTGTTCATCCCACTGAATAAGTGGCTTTGTTTGGCTTTCCGCTGAATAAGCGGAAGTGCCTTGCTTCTTACGTTCATTTTCCCACTGAATAAGTGGTGTATTCCCACTGAATAAGTGGATGTCCGCTGAATAAGCGGAAGTTGTAATTGTTTCCTTGCAAGCATTATATTTGTTTAATCTGAAGCACTTGTATGATCTCACTTTGCCCGTCTTGGGAATTTGGTGGAGGAGATTTCATGGTTGCATTTGATTTGCTAACATTGTTTGGTAGTGTTGAAATTTTGAATTTTGTTTGGGATAGAACATTACAATAAGGCTATTGATTATTATTATGCAAAAGAGGAAGCATTAGGTGACTTTGGAATAATAGCCAAGAAAGTACATTTAAAATCCTTAAGAATCCAACTTTTCTCTAACAATTCATTTAGGGCTTCCGTAACCTCTGCATCCACGATCTCCTAGAACAATTGAAAGAATCCTACTGGGAGGCGATCAGGACTTGAGCACTATCCTTTTTCATAGCCATAACCACTGGTTGTACTTCTTCAAGTGTGAAACATATCATCTTAGATTTTGAAACTAACATGGGAGCGTTATCCAACAACATTGAACTCTCATTAGATATCATATCGTTTTTAGTTAAAAACTTGAAGAAGTCCTCAACTGCCTAGATTAATGTCTTCCTGAGAAGAAAAAGTGTTACCATATTGGTCAGAGATTCTCAAGATTTTCTTAGCTATCTTCTTGGCTTGGGAAGCTACATGAAAGTATTTGTATTTCTATCTCCTGCTTTAACCCATCTCTCGCTTTTTCTCCCAATAAATTTCTTCCTTCTTTAGAATTAATTCCTTCTGAGCTAACGATAAAAACATAAAGTTTATAATTATCAGTATTTCATACAAAATTAAGAGACACTGGTCATTTGAAAGTGTATAGAATCTACTTCCAAACAAGAAAATAACACTTAAAGCAGACACTTTGATTATGAAGTAGAATACAGAATTTGCAATGTCCTTTTAGATCAATCTTGAACAACTTGTGGTGGCCATAGCTCCCTTGAAATTAATCCGGAAATTATGGCGAACCACTCACATCTCTGAGTCTACTTTCCATAGAAAATATTTTGCTTCAATTTGGTACTCCAGTAAAGTTAAACTTTTTGCAATACATGGTTGTTTTTTGTCATGTAAAGAAAGCATCTCTGAGATGACCTATTGTGTACCTGCAACCATAAAAGGCATGACTACACAATGGATAGAACTATGTGGGCAGCTGCACAACCAAGGCTGGACTTCACTTATGCTTACAAGTCCTTGGTGAGAGAAATTACTCTTCCTCTAATAAATGTAGAGAACAAATAAGTTTATATCAATGTGAAAATGAATGATTACAAGAGGGGGTAAACCCCTTTTTATAACTAAGTTAGTAGCTTCTCACACAAGCCATCTACACAACCACATTGAAGAGACAATGAATCTACTACTAGCTTTTCACACAAGCTACCTACATTTTGCATTAAGATTTGTTTTCACCTAATAATAATTATCTACCTAAGACTAGTACCTACTACCAATCAATTAATGGCACGTGACAAAATGAGCTTCACAAAAATATAGCTCATTTACAGTATATAACATGTTTTTTTTTGTATACCATGTGTTTATATCATCTATGCACTTTTTTAACAATTTTTTCTTTCAATTTTGCACAGGTTTTTATAGAGGAATAACCCCAGGATTGACTGGATCATTGGCAACAGGGGCAACCTACTTTGGTGTGATAGAGTCCACTAAGAAATGGCTAGAAAAGAAGAATCCCTCACTTCAAGGTCATTGGGTTCACTTCATTGCTGGAGGTGTTGGTAAGCATTACATTAAATTTTTGTTTAAGCACAGTTGCTGGTCCTAGATAAACAATAGATAGTATGCTGTAACTTGTCCATTTCTTGAAATAATTTTAACATTGAAGTTTGTATTCAGACCTTGCAAACTAATCTATACAAACATTACAGCAACTATTACCTTCTGCTATATTTGTCCCCCTGAATTAAAATGAAATGCAATGGGGCATTACAAATTCAATAGAAGATATGAAAGTAATTGGCAATTACTTTTCTTCTTCTTGCTCTTTGATATGTTCAAATATGTAATAAGTCTATATGTTTTGAAATTGTGACCTCTCAGATAGGAAAGAACTATTAAATAGAGCCTTTACCAAGTACCCTAAAAAATACTTTAACATATAAAAACATGAAACACGTTTTAATGGACACATTGAAAGAGAGATTTAAAAAAAAAAAGAGAGATTTATTTGCTCTTTACTAGCAAAGGACTGCAGCATGTGCCTTGCTGGGTGTGACCTGGTGATTTGTATGTGACCAAATCTAAGCATTAATTTTGTCACATCAAAGTAGTGTAGCTCTTAAGAAAACCTACTTCTTTCCTGCTGTTTTATATGCCTACTTTCATAATAATATCTTGAGGCACTTTAATGGTGACTTCGGTCTGTAGTGCTTAATTATAACATCTGCTAGAAAATTTTCTTCAGCCCACTGAGTGTGACTTTTTTTAACTGAGGAACAACAAAGCACTGAAGAAATTTTTCTAGCAGATGTAACAATTAGGCAGAAAAAAGAAAATCCCAGGCAGTGAAAGTTTTAATACATCGCTCAACCTATTTGGTTATTTTGTTTCACATGCATGCTCCAAGTTAAAGTCTTCACATGATGTAAAAACTCGGGACTCTGATCATTTTCAGGCATGAAATGTCTTTGTTTTTGAATAGCGAGCAACAAGCATATCTTTAAGTGCAGATTTATTCAAAATTTGAAAACTTCCTCTGGGAAGATGTCTTCAATCAGCAATTTGCAAAATCTTAGATGGCTTTATGCTTCACCCATGTTGCATCATGGCAGCCTGGATTCTCTGATACCACTTGTTGGATCAGAGAATGCAGTATGCATAGGAAAACAATCTTTACACTATGAATATTAGAATAAGAATAAAAACATCAAATTCACGGGATAATTTTTACAATAGAAGATCACAGGCTTTATACAAGCCTTTACACAATGCAACCACCCAAACCACCTTATGGGAAACTATACTTGTACAACTAACTACTAACAGAAACAATTACAGTACACTTATTAACTTACTAACAAAGTAGCAATATTAGTGCTAACACATCATACATTGACTATAGGTTATTATTATAACCTATTCACACATACAAACAAAACACATGCTTTTGGATCACAAGGACCACAAAAGTCAATATGACATAGGAAAATCAAACTAAGGTTGAGAGGAGCCACACCTCACTACATTAGATAGAAGCTGCTGGACCCTGCATTGCTTTGTGTACATCGAAGAACCAACTGCAAACATTATATTTGCAGAAGAGGTAGCAACATCATCCTGGACAACTTCTTTGTCTCTAGTTGGACGGGCATGAACCTCTTCCCCTAGTGCTACAAGCTCTGCCATAGTTTGATCAACGCATGCATGGTCCTCTGTAAATATGGGGAAGTTGTAATAATAGGAGAAGAATGAGGAGGTAGCTCACAAGAAATGGGTGATGATCCTCTAGTTGAAGGGGAGGTATGGAAGGGGAAGTGGTTAAGGATAAGGTGAGGGAGGTAGAAGGGCGAGAAATAGAAAGAAGTGGAGTCATGCTCTTAATAGGTGCCTCTAATGTTGGCGGAGGAATGGTAGGGAGAGGGGCATAAGGAGAATCATCGATGTTCAAGGCATTATGTAATTCAGCCAACGTGATATTTAAGAAATGGTCAATGATGCTATCGTGATCAATGTTGTTGATATGGGCCAAAACATCAAAGGAGGAGGTTCAGGAGAAGGATACAAGTAAGGTACGACATGGTAGTTGGTGGAACTAATGGGATTTTCAAGGGTAGAATTGTCATCATAAGGAATATAGCTTTCATCATTAGTTGGTGAAGAGTCACTAAAGGCATCAAAAGAGAAAGTGTCAATAGAGGTACATGAGCCTTTTGAAGAGGCAGAATTGGGAGTTGCAGGAAGAGGATCATCAAGCGTAGGGAGGAAAGAGGAGAAGGCCTTACCATCCCTTGATATATCCATAGGGCAGGAGCATATATTAGGAGAATGGAGGGAAGTGGGAGAAGAAGTATCATGATTAAGTACTAAGGGGTACATCATGTGCATAGAATGGGGAGAAGAGGAGTTGTTTTCATTGTGTTTAAATGTGAATGAAGGATAATTGTGAGGTGATGGCATAAAATAATCTATAAATTCATTCATCAACACAGAAAAAGAAGTTCAATGCATGCCATAGGAATTAAACTATATATGTGCATCATAATGCAATGTAAGGGGAATGCTAGAAAGAGGAACATCCTTTTTAGAACAGAATGCATACAGAGAAGCCATAAATGGTTGCAGATGCAATGTAGGGCTGTCGTTGTTAGAATGCCAGTGAACCTACTAGAATCCTGGGCAAAAATGCTTCAGTGCTAGAGTCAACATTCCTACTGAAGCTTTTTTATGGAGAAGTGTGTGTGTGTGTGTGTGTGTGGTGTACGGTTCTTGATAAATGACATCTCAAAACTTTTGTCAAGTTGTAAAATGCTTTATCACTTGTGTTGGATGCAGTTAAAATGCATATACAATGTATGGGCATATGTAATAACCTCCTTAGGATTGTGTATAAGTTTGTCAGTTGTCTTGCAGAAGCCTCTTGAATGCAGTTAATTAAGATCAATTGAGAAAAATAATCATCATATGTTGTCTCGCTCATGGTTTCTATTTATGTTCACAATAGTACAAACTGAGGCCTTCTCTAGTGTAGAGGACAAATTGAGGGCTTCTCCAATGTATAAATCTATAACAAGAACTGCACGTAGAAAATATGTATTCATTGTTTATTTTTCAGAATTTTTAGATTTTTTCTTGCAATAACTAGTAATTTTCCTAATGGTATGTTGAATGTGCTTCAGGAGACACTCTGGGATCTTTTTTATATGTTCCATGTGAAGTAATGAAGCAGCGCATGCAAGTGCAAGGCACAAAAGGGTCATGGTGTTCAATGATATCCAAAAATAAGGCTTCTTCATTGAGCTCTAGTGCTAACATGTATGAATACTATTCAGGAATATTTCAGGCCGGAACCTCTATCTGGAAACAAGAAGGACTAAGAGGCTTATATGAAGGGTATGTGGATACCCCTGATTCGCTTTTCTTTCTTTCCATTATTATTTTTCCTTATTTATGGATTGGTATACATATCTTATTTGCTGTTTGTAACTATGATTCTCAATTTGGGTTGAAAAGATTATTAGCTCTGTTTCTTGAGATTCTTGTTCCAAGATATGGTATGTATTGTGGTTTCTCTACTTGATATTATTGTTCAGGATAATGCTCATGCCTTGCATTCCTTGAGCTAGTAGGATATCCTAGAATAATTCTTTGATGTGAATTCTCTTTTATATTAGTCCAAACAAAATAATACATAATATTAATATTTATTTTATAATACAAACATACATGCCATAAGATCCTTGAACAATAACTAGATTCTCTTGACAAATTATCTTTTTATTTTCTCAAGCATATATTTTGTTTTAATTTTTTCACAATTAAAACCTATTCTTTCAAATCAACTATTCTCCTATAGATTCTAGTTAATCTAAGCTCTAATTCTTAAGAGTTATGCAGTGTTTCTCTGAGTTTTCGAGATGGGGGGACGGGTTTCCATGGATGGCAAAATTTTCCAAAATTTTGGGGACGGCAAAGGGACGGCTATACAATAAATTAATAATATATTTTAATAAAAAATATATAAGTTCAAAAACTAAAAAGAGATTCAATATACACACCTTTAATAAATTATAATATACATACCTTTAAAAAACTAAAAACAGATACAACAATATTAATAAATTATAATTATGATACAATATACATACACATTGCAATATATACCTTTTGCCTTAATACATACACTGCAATATATACAATCTGAGCTGCTGGAAATAACATTGTTTTATGGATATATACAATCCGAGGTGTTTCTCTGAGTTTCATGTTATATATTGCAAGTGCAAATCACGATTTGCTGTCCAATGCTATGGAAGTGAAATGAAATGAAATGATTCATGAATCATTTTGTTTTTAAGTGGAAGACACGTTAGGGTTTTAATCGCATACTTAAAGTCACATTTTTTGGGAGCTTTGACCAATGTTTGAAGTGTTTTCGCAAGGGACCACACGGCGTCCTTGGGACGTCTATGTGTGCCCAATTGAAGGGATGTTCCCCTTGTAGAGGGGGTGTCCTTGGGACATCCCCATTTTAAATTAGTGAATAGGGACTACAAGGGGGCATTTTGTTCCCATCCCTGCGTCCCTGAGGCATTCTACAATGAGGAACTTGTCGCCTATATCTTTGGTATTCCTTTGATACTTGCCAATAGAATTATCACATTTAAAACCATTTAAGAAACATGGGTGCTTCCTTGCATATCTCATGTTTGTTCTTATTTGAGTGAGGATGATTCATTCTTTAGTGCATCTTTTGCTATCAATTCTTGTTGCAATTGTTCAAGGATTCCCCCAAAAAATTTAGATTGGTCCTTTTTCTCTATTTACAACTCTTCAATTCTTTCTCTCAAATGGTGGACCTTCCTATAGAGCTTTATTTTCACCTGATACTAACTCATAGCTTTCTTGAAGGTCTTCAAGCTTCTTCTTTGTAGATTTTGTCATTTTGTCCCTTTGGCAACTTGTACACCTTGAGAATAATTTGCAAAAATGGTTGCACACAAATCCTATGTGTTAAACAAAATTATTCCTACAAGTCTAAAGGAACTTGTGGCTCTTGTAGCAATTGATTTGTAGATTTCCACCAAAACTAGTTAGAAACTAGGGAATCAAGCAAATAAATTATTGGTCTATAATGACATTCAAATGACAATGATAATTGGGAGAAATTAAAGAGCTGTTCACAAAGAAATGAAGTGCTGAAATGAAAGGATGCAACACAAACACAAGCTTTTTATCTTGAGACAACCATCTAAAGGGGTGAAAAACCTAGGCAGTAGAGGCAATTGCTTTTCTATTAGAGTGTATTGCTCAAATGGACAAGTATAGATGTATTACATCCTCTGTCAAGCCTTTCTACTTTAGCTTTTTACTACTTAGGGATACAATCTTTAGTTTTCCTCATTTTGATCCAACAGATGATGAAAACCATACGCTCCTCCTCTCTATATAGCTCCTGCTATTGGAACATCCCCCTTGTCAAATTGGACTTCTGAATGGATTAGGAAGTGTAAGAGTTGGTTTTTCGCTTCACATTCCATTTGGTGTCGCTAGGTCAAAACTGTAGGTGTGGGATCGACCCCACATGTGCGGATTCATCATGCAAGTGTAGATTTGGTCACTGCTTCTATTCTGAAATGTTTTCACTTGTAAATGAGTTTTTCCACATTTGGATTAATTATGGCTCAATTTTACTTTTATGTTTTATATGTTAATGTTGAACAATGAGTTTGAATTCTTTTTTTTTTTTCCATTTCAGATGTATGATTGAGAGGCTTGGTGCTAAGGTGGCAAATCTTAAAAGGCTTGCTATAAAAGTTTTGAGCCAACCACACATTGCTTTAGGATGTGAGCATGGTTGGAATATATTTGAGTACATACACTCCAAGAAGTGTGATAGATTGCTAGTGCAAAGATTGAATGACCTTTTTATGTTCATTACAGTCTTTGCCTCTATCACAAGCAAATTGTGGGCTAAAATCTATCTCCCATTAGATTAGAGGAGATTGATCTACTATTAGATTGGATCACTGAGGCTGATAATCCCGTGTTTACTGAGGATGATCATGCATGGGTTGATTAGGTCAAACTTGAGGCAGAGGGAATAACAATGGTGGAGGAGAGAGCATGAGCAGATCCAATATTTTTTGTTGACACACATGTAGGTATTATGGCTGCAACAACATCAATGATTCACCATAGAGCTAGTGATGTTGGGACGAGCGATACATGCCTCCCTCTAGCAGAGTTCATGACTTCATGTTGTGATTTTTGTTTTTGATGCCATAGATATCATAATCCATGAGTTTTGTACACCGAAAACACTTGTGAAGATTTATATATTGAAAAATGTTGTTTCCTTTGGCTCAAATCTACTTTTGTACTCGTTTGATGTATACTTGTGTATGTGATCAAAGTAGCTTGTAATTGATTTATCTTTATATTGTTAAAGTTGATTTAGGGAGGAGTGCATAAAATGCGTGCTTCCGTACATAATCTCTATATATCATGTTTTAAAAAAATTATCGAGTCTCTGTTGAGTCCGAGTTTGGTAATTATGCTATATTCAGCAGCAAGAAGAGTGCATTCTCCACTCGATTGACAACACACACCACCACCACCAAAGGTTTGAGACCATCGAGAAACTTATTCTTGATGAGCAAGCTAAAAAGTGTGTAGCTGCTATCATAAAAGAACATGAAGCACCTCATCCCACCCCAAAGCGGCATGTATCCCAGCCTGTAAGTTTCAGAGCAACAAACACTCGCAGCTCATGATATATGGGCCTCCTGTCAGGAAAGCAGTTTCTAGCTGGCAGCCCTAAGACACTATGGATGCATGAGACACTCCCACTAAGGCCTAGAATGATTGCTGGTGGGACTCGTGTAATTCTGCCTTGTATGGGAATGGTCACGAGCTTCTTTGCCTATACAAACATAGATCAAATCTTGAGGCTGCTTGATGGTAGTAATATTTTGTTGTGGCTTTTCTTATGTTGTAGTGTTTGCAGTCTTAACATGACATGGATAGAAATGGTAGCTGTTGTATTTACTTAAGTTACACTGCCCTAGGTATGTAAAAGATGTTATCCATAGGAATTGTGTATAGATCCTTAAGTTGGGGTTTTCCTTTTGGCTGCTAGAATGTAAATAAGCGTCTCTTTTTAGTTATGTCGGCATCCCAGTCTTTTGTCTTACTCAGGGCTTGGGCTTACTTAACACTTCGACTTTTATTGTCATAAATGCGAAGATGCATTTTTTCAAAAAGTAAAACCAGTAAAGTGTGAAGGCTTATCATGTGCATGTATTTATTATCTTATAATTTGTCCTCACACATGCATGGGGATAAGGAGACTGTATTTAGATAGTTAGATGGTGATGCTATTTTGATATAGCATCAATTTTTCGTAACCTGTTTAAATAGCCTTTGTCTTATTTAGCATGTCTTCATGAGCAATTGTGCCTATATTAGGTAGTGTGATATTCTTTCCATTGAACAACAATAATAAAGCGGACAATTCTTTTTTGCAATTTATTGTGTGTGTGTTTTTTTTTTGTACGTGAGCATTGTTTGGATGTATTTTACTTGCTCCTTTTTAACAATCTGAAGCTTCTCATTATGGGGTTCTTATTGAATGAAAGATAGCCATTATGTGTAAAAGAAACATTAATCAAATGAAAGCCAGCAAATTTGTGAAATAGAAGGACCTAAATCTTCCAACCCTGATGCATTCTCTTCAAAGGCACTAGAAATATGCTGTATCTACCCACACATAAAGTGTGAAGGCTTATCATGTGCATGTATTTATTATCTTATAATTTGTCCTCACACATGCATGGGGATAAGGAGACTGTATTTAGCTAGTTAGATGGTGATGCTATTTTGATATAGCATCAATTTTTCGCAACCGGTTTAAATAGCCTTTGTCTTATTTAGCATGTCTTCATGAGCAATTGTGCCTATATTAGGTAGTGTGATATTGTTTCCATTGAACAACAATAATAAAGCGGACAATTCTTTTTTTGTAATTTATTGTGTGTTTTTTTTTGTATGTGAGCATTGTTTGGATGTATTTTACTTGCTCCTTTTTAACAATCTGAAGCTTCTCGTTATGGGGCTCTTATTGAATGAAAGATAGCCATTATGTGTAAAAGAAACATTAATCAAATGAAAGCCAGCAAATTTGTGAAATAAAAGGACCTAAATCTTCTAACCCTGATGCATTTTCTTCAAAGGCACTAGAAATATGCTGTATCTACCCACACATCCTCCTCCAATCACCAAGAAATTTTGTTCTCATTGGTGTATTGGAAAGCAGGTGAACTTGAAAGCATGAAGTTATAGAATTTGAAACAATCAATGTTTGTTTTGAGGTGTGTTTTGTTTGCAGGTTTAGGGTTGTGTTAGGTCAGTTTAGGGTTTATAGTTCCTGTTTTGTTTCTAAGTGAAATTGTATATAAATCAGACAGATAGGGAGACAATACAATCATGTTGTATCTGGATATGATATGAATATTAGGCATACCCATTTACATATCTATTACATCAGATGTGTGTGTAGGGAGGGAGTGGGGTGAGAAGGATTTGGACAGGGTGCACGGGGAACGTGGTTGGAGTGCGGGGGGTTAGGTTTATGTGCTTTGTAAAGTCTTAAGACTATTTGGTCATTTCCTTCATTGTTTTATTGTTATTTAATATTTTCTGATTATACATATGGTAGTTTCTTGCTGATCTTACAACACATTTTTAGTTTCTTTTGAAATCTGTTTTGTTCTGGCAGTTACTGGTCCACTTTAGCAAGAGACGTTCCATTTGCAGGTTTGATGGTAATTATATTCTATAATAACAAATTTTCCAGATTTATTTTTTGAACTGTGTTGGTTCGTACAAGGTAAGTTGGAAACTGTTTGGGTGGTCTTACTGTTTTATTTCTAGGTTATGTTCTATGAAGCACTCAAGGATACAGTTGAGTACGGGAAGACGAGATGGGCACTTGATGCAAGGTGGCAAAATCAAATTTCCTTTGAGGGTCTGATTCTGGGAGGTGTTTCGGGGGGTAGGTTGAGTGATGTTTTTGGTCTTCTTTTGCTGGTAACATCAAGTTCTGCGTAGTTGATTGGTTTGTTTAAAGCATGAGAAATCTTGATGCTGGGCATAGTTGAAGATGCCTGCCCTACTTAGAATAGTTCTCTAGTTTTGCAGACCATAGTAGGGGTTTCTGAAGCTTTTTGTCTGATTATATTTTCATGTTTTTTAATGCAGGTGTTAGTGCTTATATGACAACACCACTTGATGTCATCAAAACACGACTTCAAGTGCAAGGCTCAAATAAAAGGTCCATGCATGTGCCTTTGTGTAACTTTGGTTGTATTTCAATGATGATAGTAACCTGATATATATAATTGTTAAGCCATGCACGATCTAAGTTAGTTGATTATCCAACGAAGATTAAGTTCTAATATGCTGTCTCAGGTATAATGGCTGGCTGGATGCTTTAAAGAAAATATGGAGAACAGAAGGACCAAAAGGATTCTTCAGGGGGAGTGTTGCTAGAGTTATTTGGTATGTCCCAGCTTCAGCCTGCACATTTATGGCTGTTGAGTTTCTTCGACAGAATTTTAATGATAGAATACAACGTGATATTGATGAAGTTGCAAGTCTATCTATGGAGACAGCTACTCCCATGTCAGAAGTGGTTTTTGAGTTAAATGGAAAAAAATCTTTCCCGTAACTGCATTTTTTATTTTTTGATATTTTTAAAATTTAAATCAATTTCTCAGCAGTTGCAAGATGATTTTGGTTGAAGGTTTAGGCATTGCAATCTGCTTTCCGAGAACTCGAGGACACTGAATTGCTTTGAGTTGGCTTTTGTTAATGTCTAGCAATTATTATTACCCATGGGGCTTAACCTTTTTCGTTTTTGACTCCACTTTATAAAAGTTGAGTTAAAATGATGTATCCATGTTTTACAATTGATCCATGCTTTTATGCATGGCATAGATATGAGTACCTTTGAATGCTGTTAATGCCTTGTGTATATTATATTATCAAGGAACCGTATGAGGTTGCACTAGAATCACCAGTGCCCGATATAATGTTTAGCTTCTTTTCCATCCCAACTGCGGGTGTTTTTTTCTATTATTAATTTTTGTAGTCACGAAAGCATTACTAGATCCTTGGAAGAAGGAGATACTAAGCTTTGATGGATGTAAGTGATGTTTCTTTTGTTAAAATTCTATTACTATGGAGTTTGCCATGTGGGAATGCATGCATCCTATTTCATAACAGCAGACAAGCAACAGCCTCGTAAAGTATCCAAGTTAAGTCCCGGGCAAAAAAATCAATACTCTAAACCTAAATAGAGAGCAGAATAAGCTTTGCTAAAAATATACTGAATAAAATTTGAAGAACCAGAATCCAAAGGACTTTGACAGACTCAAAATGCCTTGACAATCTTTTGCAGCACGACAGAGGAATATTGTCTTATCTTCAGTCTTGTCAGATTAAAACACAAAATAACTTGGAACTTGAGTAGATGGCTATTTTACTTGAGAGCCATCATATAGGGTGAGAAGTTCCTTGTTATAATACGAGGCCAAGTTTTCACAAGACTTTTGGGGTCCATGGTAGTAGAAGCCCCCATGACAATCTTAGTGACCATAGTCGAAGACATGCAGAAGTGTAACCTAGAAATATATGCATCCCGAATTAGGAAGGTTTAGACAAAAGAGATCATAAGTTTTCCCAAGCATTTTATAACCCTTTGAGTTCTTGGTTGTGTTAACATGTGGCTATGCAGAAATAATAATTGATACATATGGTTAAAATGCCTTATGTTTTTTTATGTCAATGCTTAGGAAAATGTGGGGTGAAAGTGTTGGGACCTGGGTGATGTTCCCTTGTAGAGAGAGTCCTTGTAGGAACAGTATGTCAACATACTTCAATGCAGTAATTTGTTATTTCAAGGAAAAATCAGGATGCCCCACAAGTAGGATGTAGCCTGGATGAAATACGACTGTCAAGATTGGTGTGGTATGTTTGAGGCATGATAAGATGATCTTTATTTCCGATGTGCTGATGAATTTTACTATTGTTGACAGTGTTTTACACACTATTTTCTGTGGGTCTAGGTATCTTTAGAAAAATAAATTAAAGTGATTTGTTTGATGGCATCCTCACAAGGGGAAGGGTATTGGGTGCTCCACTTACTGCCCTTGTAAGATGAAGATCTTGGGTCGAAACCCAAGATCGTTTGTAGCTAACTCATGGGAACCCTGAAAAAAATGTTGGTTGGCAAGGAAGCAGAGATTCCTCTTTGCTTATTTTAGGGAGCAATGATATAGATGTTGGGGCAACACTAATCAAATCTTAAATATGTGTAGGTAAGCATTGAATATTTTGCCTTTGTTCTTGTGATTGAGTTGCATGATGAACCAATCATCTTGGCAATTAAAGGTAACTTGGTTTGATCCTTGCAAAGGATGGATACGGAGGCAGCTGAATCTGTGTTTTGCCAATATTTTGACAATGTCAGTTTGTGCCTCACGTATGATTTTTATACCCAACTATCTTTTAGTAAATTATTAAGAGTGAACGTACAAGTCAGTCAGTCCTACTTGGTCAAGAATTCAAACTTTTGTGTTAAGGGTGCCCAAGTAATTTAACTTGGCTGCAAATTTTGGAGGGTTAAAAGGTGGAAACCAATTTGTTTTTGATTAGATCAGCTGGAGAAGAGGGTCTAGAACCCTTTACAATACGTCTGGAACTATTCAAAACAGAATAGCAAAAGAAAAGCCGCAAACAAGAGCAGAACCCATTACAAACCAGGCCCCCAGGGCAGAAAAACAGGCCACAAAAAGGCCAAACACAGGAAAACAGAACAGAAATAGCAGAGGAACGGCAGCCAAACGACAAGCAGAAACAAAGGATCTAAACAACACTAGATCCCGAAGGCAATAACCTAACTCTCTTGACTCTCTGTCTCGAAGCCAATTTGTTAAAGAACAAGATGTCCCAGATTATCAATTCACACGAATAGGGATGACATATTGGTAATGTTAGCATGCTAGTCGATATTCAATTGAAAATGTGGATGTCATGGCTAGAAGTTAACGAGTGTAAAATATTAAGCAAAATAATAAATAAATAGAGAGATTAAAGGATTAAAAAAGAATTGTGGTCAAGGGGCTTTTAGAGTGAAATGTAAGTTAACACACTTTTGAAATAATTTGGTGGTAGGAACAAATACAACTATAAGGATTAATGTTTGTCTCACACCAATAGGGATGATTAGACTGACAATGGGTGGGTATTTAGCCAAAAAAGTGGTTGTCATGGCAAGAAATTAACAAGAGTAAAATATTATGCAAAATAAATAAACAAAAAGATAAAAAGGATTTAAAAAAAATGGTGGTCAAGGGGATTTAGAATGAAATGTAAGTCGCACCCTTTTGAAATAATTTGATGGAAGGAACAAAATCAACCATAAGAAGTGTTTTTAACATCTTGAAGCTTTTTATAAGTTGATGCAAAATAACACAAAACATTAGCTAGGAAGACACATGCTAGAGTAATCAAGTTTCCCAGTATATCTTATTTGAAAATTTAATCTATAATACATCGATAATATGGACTAGCATTAGGAAAACTATGATCCATCTCATCTTTAGCACTCTTAATAACCTTGATTTGGACCGTGTGGGTGACATCTATAGGCCCATGTGTCATAAACAAGAGACATTGTAAAAAACCTCTTTGGCAAAGATACTAACAACCTCATTATAATTTCTATTTACATGTTTGATTGGAAAAGTTTGGGAAGACTAAGAAAAATTAGGGGTCTATTTAGCTTTAGAGATGAATGACCCCCACTATGATTTCTCTTTTGATGTTACATTGTATGGAAGACCTATTGACATTTTCTAATAGTGACAAGAGAGTGTGTATGATATTGGTATCATTGCAATCATATGTGCACGTTGCACTTCAAATGATAATAATAGATTGTTTCACGTGCTTGATCATTAAGATCATTTTTTAAAACTGCTTTTTTGTTAGACTAATATTTGAGTGGTAAATTAAATAGAAACAACTTTCTTGCATATTATTAGCTTATAATGAGGTATCTAATATGTTCATGTATTACAAAAATTGAGTACATAAGGATTACCAAGATATCCATTGATTAAAATAAGAAGCGGAATTTGTCTTATATAGAATTACAAGTATGAGAGACAACCCACGTTATGAATGTGGGACAAATTAAAAAACATATTAAAGTGAAATAAAACAAAGTATATCTTAAAGTTAGAACAACTTTATTAAAGCCCACGATTAAAAGTTAATTGACCATTACAATAATTACTTTAACGACCTCTCTTAATGGGCAATCTACTAACTACACCAAGTTTATCTTGCAATTTTACAAATTTGTTAGGGCCCAAAGACTTGGTAAGAATGTCTGTAGTTTGATCCTTTGTTAGACAATATTATAGCATAATAGTTCCATATTTTGCAAGTAGTTTGATGAAGTGACAATGTATTTCCACATGTTTGGTATGCTCGTGGAAGTAAGTTTGAGCACCCCTTGATTGTCAAAGAATAGGGATGTAGACTAAGTTTGTGGGATCTTCATGTCTGAAAGCATCCTTTTGAGCCAAATTGTCTCATACACTACTTTTACTACTCCTTGATATTTTACTTTAGTCAAGAAAAGAGCTATTGCATTCTGCTTCTTGTTGGCACATGTGACTGCACCCTTGCCAAGGTTGGAAACATATCTAGAAGTAAATTTTCTTTCATCCATAGAATCTACCCAATTTGAATTTGTAAACGCACGCAACCTAGGATCTTTTCTTCTATTGTACAAAATATCGAAGTCAAGTGTCCCTTTCACATATCTCAACACCTCTTTTGTTGTAGTCTAATGTTTAATCTTTTGTGGTGTCATGAATTTGGAAATGAAATTCACAACATAGCTCAAATTAGGTCTAGTGGATGTAAGATATATTAGGCTCCTCACTAGTTGCCTATAGGTTGACTCATTAAGTGTCTTAAGAGTCAAAATTGGCTAAAAGTTTCAACCCTTTCTCCACAAGTGTAGACAAGATTTTGCAATGTGTCATTTTGAATTTATTGAGCAAACTCTTGGCATCTATTTGCCAAACTTCTACATCTAGGCAATAATGTAAGAGGCCTAGATCAGTGATGTCAAAAGATTTACTCATTAGATTTGATTTGTTCAATAGTATGTGCCTCACTCCCTGTAATAATGATGTCATCAACATATATGACTAGTAGAATGAGATCATTACCTATACTTTTGATGTACATATTAGAATTTGAAGGACTCCGTTGGAACCCCTGTTCAACTAAATACTTGTCAATTTTAATGTACCATGCTTTGGGTGCCTACTTCAAGCCATATAGAGCTTTCTTTAGTTGGCATACACGATGCTCCTCCCTATAACCTGAAAACCTTGTGGTTGATACATGTATACTTCTTCCTCCAAATCTCCATTAAGGAATGCACTCTTCATGTCCATTTGATGGATTGTTCAACCAAACTAAGCTACCATGGCTAGGACTAATCAGATGGTGCTCATCTTTGCTGTAGGAGCAAATGTCTCCTCGTAGTTAATGCGCTCTCTCTATGAGAATCTTTTTGCAGCTAACCAAGCTTTGTACTTGTCTAGTGTATCATCTGCCTTATACTTGACCTTGTACACCCATTTGCAGCTAATGGGTTTCTTCCCTATGGAAGATTTGTGAGGTCTCAAGTCTTATTTTTCGTAAGACTTTCATGTTTAGTTGTCATGGCCTTTTTCCGCTCAGTTTTTCCTTTTGCCTCAAACACTTGTGGCGCATAAAGTACTTAAATATTGGCCATTAGAGCAAAGTTGACTGTGTTCCTCTTGCTCTTGCCTCTTGATGATGATCAAAGGTCTCCTTGTAGTTAATGCCCTCTCTCTATGAGAATCTTTTTGCAACTAACTAAGCTTTGTACTTGTCTAGTGTATCATTTGCCTTATACTTGACCTTGTACACCCATTTGCAACTAATGGGTTTCCTCCTTGTGGAAGATTCGTGAGGTCTCAAGTCTTATTTTTCATAAGACTTTCATGTTTGGTTGCCATGGCCTTTTTCCGCTCAGTTTCTCCTTTTGCCTCCTCAAACACTTGTGGCTCATAAAGTCCTTAAATATTGGCCGTTAAAGCAAAGTTGACTATGTTCCTCTTGCTCTTGCCTCTTGATGATCATGCCTTGATCATTTCACTTACTCGAACATCTCCAATGGTGCTTTGCCACCACTTTGATCTCTTCTTGGGATCCTCTTTATCAAAATTAGTGTTGTCACCATGACTTGGGCTACTTGTACTTGCAATTTGAATATTGATTCAAGTTGTCATCAATAGATTCTAGAACTATGACTTGCTTGGGAGACTCATGCTTAGAATCCACCCCCCTTTAGGTGGAGCTACTTGAAGCTAAACACCTAAATCCTTTGCCACAATAGGCCGTTCTTTGATAATTTTGAACTTTGGAGAAGTTAGGAAAGGTCCAACTCCTTCATCAACCATGACATCTTGGTTGAAGGTTAACTAGTTGGTGTCAACATCAACCAACCTATAGGCCTTATGATTGTCGTTGTACCCTGCAATCATTAGTTTTTTACTCTTGGGATCTAACTTGGTTCTCTTTTCATCTAGAATCTAGGCATAGGCAATGAAACCGAAAACCTTAAGATGACTTACCTTGGGCTTCCACTCAAACCATGCTTCCTCTGGGGTCTTCTTCTTCACCACTTGTGTCGGAGATCTTTTTAGTAGATATAATGCTGTAAATCGCCTCAACTCCAAACCTCTTGGGAAAACCATTGTTTTGCATCATACTGTTGATGCATAAATCTGTGGGTGTAATCCAGCAGCAACATGGGAAACTCTGAGACGTGGGAATGCTCCTCAGAGTGACCTCCAGATTTTTAGGGAAGTTGGCTCTTCCGTTCTTTCAGTGGGGGGTTTGGGAAAAAGTTAGAAAGAAAACTATATTTGTAGAAAACAAATGCCTAATCCTAAGGCGATCCGCGAGATTTGAAAACTCAGTTTGCACAGTGTCTAACTTTGAAAGATTTAACTAGAATTAAAGAGCATCAATGCATGATTAAAACTCAGTTTTAAAACATATTAAACAGAGGCAGAGAAACAGAGAAATCAAAAGCAAGAAACAAAGATATCCAATATGCACAGAACACATCTCTTTATTTGAATGATCAGTAATAGAGGCAAAAGTTGTTGCACAAAATGACTGTTACATTCTCATAAAGAAATAACTGCAAAGGTGAAAAGAAAGAAATCTGAGTCTGCTGCTCCAACTCTCTGATCTGTAGAAAATGTAGAACTCTGTATGTGTCTGAAGAACTCTTAAACTGTGTCTCAAATTTGCCCATTTATAACCTGAAAGACCCAACAAAATCTCAACGACCTTCGCATAATCTGGCCCCAAATCCGACAACAAATCCATTATTTGAAACTGAACTGTTGTTTTTGTTTTTCCCATGGCTGGAAAAAATATGCACCTGTGTGAGAAAGAAAACTCCCGCCGCTTCCTGTAGCTTACTCATAAGAATGAAACATTGCTGCTCATATTTTAGGGTTTCACTTTTTATGTTTCACGTGAATCATATAAGGGTCAATTTTAAATAAAATTTATTTCATACTGCCGGGACCCACCATGTCTCTTCATAGACCTTATTATATTTTAAAATTGTTTCTTAAAACTCCCGTGGCTTGCTGAAAATAAGGTAAGACTTATATTACTGAGTAAAGTATTTAGCTTTACTAGAGAGGCCCACCGCGATATGACTTAATATTGAAGCCTCAGCCTCTCCCGTGAGATATTTAAGTTTTAATAAAATGAAATGAAGTATTTGTATCTCCTATGCGCGGGCTGCTCCATGTGCCTCCTTTCGCATCCTCCTCTTATTTCTTTTTAATGCTTTCCCCACGTGGTGGCTTCCGCATAGATTTGAGCTGCTCTCCTTTCGCTACAGTGTTTCCAAGTGTCACTCTCCGCATCTTTCTTTGTTCCCACCCGCAACCTTTGTTCTTTCCTGTGGAGGAATAAAAATGAGAGCCACTTTACTTATTTTATTTTATTTCATACGGTTTCAACTTTTATGAAAGAGGGACCCACCATGATTATTATAATAGACACATTATTATAAATTTAGCTTTTCATCCCATGAAAACATGTTGCCACAATTAAAAAGAAACAAAATACTTATTTCTCTATCTACTGCGCTTAAGCCACGTGCCTCCTTCCGCATGATTCTGAGTTTCTTCAATTTTTACTCCGCATCCTGCACGTGGAAGGCTCCGCATGACTTTTAGTTGCTTTCTCTTTTGCCTCTATCTGACATGTGTCTTTATCCACTGATTCTTAGTTCCAAAGATGACAGTTATTGTGCCTTTATTCTATATTAGCTGAGCTATATATTTGCATTATAAAACACCATATGAACTTTAAACAGTAGCTTCATCATTCATAATACATACTAGCCACTTCCCTGGTATATGGAACGCCAGATTTGATTATACTTGAGCTTTACATTATCTCCTGTTGCAATAGCTGCGCCTTTATTCTAAATAGAAACAGTGCCACATTCCACTTTATAACGTTGAAGCTTTACCTCTGACACCATTTTGTTCCACTCTTAAATTCTTGCACTTATGTTTATACTGATTCTTCATAGTGACGCCACTTCTTGGGCCGAGCCACTTCCCTATAATTTATGAGGCTTTATTTCAAAGAGCTTCATTTTAAATTTTGTTACCCCTTTTGATACATAGGCTGAGTGTCTTCCTTATGATGATGCTGCGCTATCCATGACTCGAGCATTTTAATATGAGAGTTGTGTGCCTTTATAGAATGGAGAATGTTATACAAGTGGGGGCAGCGCCGTTAGCTTATAGTTGGCGTCTTGTTTAACACAGGCGGTGTCATTATTGTATATAGCTGTGCTTTGAATTTGATGTTGTCTCTTATGATAGCTGAGTGAATTTGTGGTGGCACCTTTTGATCATAGCTGATGCCTTTCTTTTCCTTACTTGCACCATTTGACAAATGACCGTGGCTTCTGTTTTAGTTGAAGACTCTATTTGCTGGATCTGAATCTTATATTATCTACACATGAATCTTATGTTATGCCCTTGATTTCTTAAGACCGCCTCACTCTAGTAAATATTGCAACTGCATTTGGAGCTCAAACGACACCATCACTAACTAGTAGCGTCCCCTTGATCAATATGTTGCATTTCAAAACTGTTGCTTCCTATATCTTTGGCAGTGAGCTGCACAATAGATTGCGCTTTAAAAATAGGCCGGGCTTTTTCTTATTGGAGCACCTTTGAAATGGAGGCTGATCACCTTCCCTGACTCGAGATTTAATCACCTTACGGACAATGTGCTTCATAAGAGATCACTTTATGACTCTCTAATGAACATGCTACTGTACTAGATTAGAAACATAAAAGTTTTGAAATGGTGGGAAAATTTTATCACCACATACATCAAGCCATATCCGTGATAGTGCGATTCCACCTCTCAACCACTCCATTTTGTTGTGGAGTGTAGGGTGTAGTGAACTATCTCTTTATATCGTGTTTAGCACAAAAGTTGAATTCTTTTGAAAAAAATTCTCCTCCATTATGAGATCTAAAAGTGGTTATGTAACAACTAGGCTGTTTTTCTATTAATGTTTTAAACTTTTGAAATTCATTAAACACATCATATTTCAATTTTTGAAAATACACCCACATTTTCCTACTATAATCATCAACAAACAATAGAAAATTCTTGACACCATTGATGGATGTTGTGTTCATTGGTCCACAAACATCTGCATGAACTAGTTGTAGGACTCTCTTGGCTTGGCTCTCCAAGCTTGTTCGATATCAAATGGAGCTCTGTGTTGCTTCCTTGCTTGGCAAGCTCTACAAACACCTTGTATCTGTTGTTGGATGTCAAGAAGTCCATCTACCAAGTTCTCTCAGGCCAATTGAGAGAGGTAGGATAATTAAGGTGCTCATATCATTGATGCCAAAGTGTACTAATGTTTGATGCAGTATTAGTTGCCAATGCATGCTCCTCGACCTATCTAGTGTTAACCAATCTATACAGTCCATGATCTTATACGCCAACAACAATAGTCTTCTTGGTCTCTTTGTCAACTATGTAGCACTTGTGGTTGCTAACGATGACATCTAGATGGGGGTCTGTCTCATAATCTGACTCATTGAGACTAGATTAAGCTCCATTTCTGACACATTAAGGAAAAATAGCATTTCCCCTCCAAAGGAGATTTGCACATTCCCTCTACCTACCGCCATGTACTTCCCATTGTCGAAGATCATTAAATCATTGCAAGTAGTGTACTTCATGAACCAATCCTTCCTGTTGGTGAAGTGACGTGATGCCCTTGAATCTATGTACCGAGCAGATGACTTGGACTTTTCTACTGGTCTTTTGGCCACGAATGCATAGAAGATTGACTCTAAATGCTCTGCAATATGAGCCTTCTGTTGAGGCCCTCCTTGGTTGGTTTTCTAATTAGCCAATCGTTTTCTGCAACGTTTCTTCATATGACCTATCTTACCACAATAATGACATATGATCTTCAGATTCTTTGTTGCATCCTACCTTTGCCCTTGTCTTTGGCTACAAAGGCTTGTTTTATACCCTTTGTCTCACTACTGCTACCAAATTGTTTCTTCCATTTGTCCTATTGTAAGAACTTATTACACAACTCGTCAAACTTTAGGTCAACATTTGTGGAGGTGATATCTAGGGTTTCAATAAAGTGTTCATAAGCACATGGTAAGCTTTGCAAATGAATTACCACCATGCCCTCTTCTTCCATTTTTTGACCAATGGTTGACAACTGATTTTCGATGTCCTTTATCTTGAGTAAATGCTCCTGTAATGAAGCATTTTCATCCATCATGATCGAAAATAACACATTCTTTAGGAAGAAGGCTCCGCCCTTTCCTGAAGTCTCATGCAGATGTTACGGATGCTTCCAAATTTTAGTTGAAGTCATCCTAAACTAGACTTTAGGAAGCATTTCAGTTGTCACAAACAATTTAATGAACATGACTGCTTCTTCGTCATGTTCATCAAATTTATTTTGGTCTTTAACTGCAGTCGTTGGGCAAGAAACTGTACTAAAGACAATATTTGCGAGACATGTATACTCAAAAATAGTTAATACACATTACTTCTACGTATTATAATTTTTGCCAAATAATCTCTAGCTACCTGCCAACATGATGTTGGGTAACGAGGCCATTTGTACTATTCTTCCCTCCTACAACCTGCAATCTTGGAATAAGGAAAAAATGAATGCCTCACTGCTGCGACTCTGAGATTTCAACAAATCCCTTGATTACAAACTGTGAGGCCCACCCTTGTGCAATATGTTTAGTGGCACTATTAGACCTAATTGTGTTGCTTCACCCAGGCTTATGATTTGGTATATGGTATTGTGACCATGTCCAAGAGACGATATGGTATTGTTGTGGATCTAATTATAAGATAGTTGTGTTTGATTTGAGTATGTGTAGGAGATGTATGCCTTAGCTTAGATTGATTGTATATCACTCGATTGTGCTTGAAAATGATCCTTAGTGAGATTGCTGTGAAGCCACCTTTGTTACACCTCTTGATTTGACTTATTAGACTTGTTACATATGGATTTGTATTTTGACATTGGATATTATTGGGGACTTTCGATCCCATCCATTAGACTTTCGATGGCTTTATTTTTGTTTTGAGTAGATAGATGTGTTGTTATATCATTGATGATGTATCTATACATGCTTAGGTTATATTCTGCTTTCTATGATGATAAATGTCTTGAATTACATGATGCAATTGAATTTATAGAATGACCTAATTTGAGTTGATGGACTAGTATATTGATTTACGATTTCATGATCAGGATTGTGTTGTTGAAAGTAAATTGATTTGGGAATATAGTGAATTTTACCATGTAGTATGGAATTGATCTAATTGAAATGTATGAACTTGTGCCACATCGTGTCTGTAATTTGAATTGCTTCGGCTATGATTTACATTGGACTATTGATGTGTGTGTGTGTGTGTGTGTAAGTGTGTTGGTTAATTCCATGGCTAATGGAAGCCGAAGGTCTCACAAGTAACCCTAGTAATTATCCCCATAATGCCAACCTAGTCCCTAAGGTGGACAAAGGTTATATGTTGTTTGATCATGAATGTATTGTGTTATTAATTTATTTTGGTTTTATTTGAGTCTCCTAAAGTTGACTTAGGATGAGGTGGATGATGAGCGTCATCCATGTGTCCATTTTCGTTCATGGGTTTTAGGGGCTTCTTAAATGATGATTTTTGAGATTTTTAATGTTAATTTCATGTGTTTAAGGGTCCTAGGTCAAGTACCTATGGGTTAAGTACCTTATAGATTTCAAATCATGAGTTTTAACTCATATTTGACCACTCTATTTGACCATGGGACTTAGGTGGCGAGATTAGGATTGGGTGACTTGTCACATCCAAATCCCACAACCCTAGGTTCATGTAAGGGGTTGGGAGGATCCCAAAGGTTTCACGTGTGAGAACACATTGTAAGAGCTTTTGGAAAGAGAACCCCAAGTACTTCCATTTCCCCATGCCTCACACATGTGTGAGGAGTGTGGGGAGGTGTGCTCTTGAGGAGGAATGAGAGGATGACAAGTGTCACCTCCCTACTCGTCAATATCTCACACATGTTTGAGAGCACATGCGAGGAGTTGTACTTGAGAGAGTGAATGAGAATGTGACAAGTGTCACCTCCTCATTCATTGGGATGGTTTTTGGAGACCTATTTATCTCCCTCTTGTGCAGGTGAGAAGGGTTTTTTCTTTTGATTTTTGGAGTTGGATTTTTGGGAAGGATCTTTGGCTTGGAAGGGAGATTGAGCTAAGGAGATTTGGAGTTGGCTCTTGGAAGTCTTCACCAACTATCTTCTTTCACTTGAGACTTGAGAGGTAGGCTCTCAAGGCTTCAAGATCTTCTTGCTTTTGCATTTTATTTCATATATGTTTCTAGACATGTTTATGTGTTTTTCTTTGTGTGTTGTGAAGGGTTAAAGGGTTGTTGGAGTGAACTCTCCATGTGAGAGAGCTCACCTTGTGTAGGGTGAGAGAGGAGTGAACTTCCTCGGGGAAAGCCACTCCTTGGGGAAAGTCATCCCAAGATAGCCATATTTAATCTTAGTAGATGTCTCAATCAATCAACCTTGGAGTTCAACAAAAGTTCCTCTGTTGAATTCTCTTGCCATTTTTGAAACCTCCATAATTTAGAAGTTGTTGCTCCAAACCCTTTTCTTCTCTCTGAATGAAGTAGAAATATGGCTTTACCTATGTTTTCAAACTTGCCAACATAACGTACTCATAAAAAATCGAATCTTGTGGTGTGTTTTTAGGTTTCCTTTTGATCACAATAACAGAACAATCATCATCCTTTGAACAAAATCCATTGACAGTTCCAAACAATTACCCTTTGGAAAGGCCACGACCACTAACTACAAGAATATCTGGATGCAATATTTTGACTTGACAATAATTCCTCTGGATCTCCTATTTTGATCCATGCTTCACATGCAAGCCCAATTTTATTGTGGCACCTCACAAAATGCTCTAAGAAATGAATCTTCTATACAACATATGACTGGAAAGGAAAGAGAATAATATTTGGTTCAAACGATATACTACACAAAGATTAGTGCTGCATGTTCTCTTCTTTTGAAAATTTTGTTATTCTCAATTGCCTCAAACTACCTTAACTGCCTATATATGAAAATGAACAAAATGGAGTGAAAATGATGAAATGAGTGAACAAGATGGAGAGAGAGAGGAGAAAATATAGATGGATGGGAGTGCCATATATTTTCAAGTGGTTTGCATTGCATCATTGTCAACAAAATGCAAGAATGGTGGATGGGAAAGACAATGGCTGTGGCACATGGTCGTCATTACATCACCATTGTGAGCACCACTTTGGAACAAAGGCAATTGAATGGAGGGTGACAAAAGAGGTGCATAAATCCCACTTTGATACCATATTGAGATTGCAACAATGAAGAAGAGCCAAAGGCTTCAACCCCACAATCAATCACTCATCTTTGACATTTCACATTTTACATTCAATGGCTTTATAAAGCCATTCAACCTACTAACTACCCAAACCACTAACTACCAACTAACACATAACTAATACCTAACATCTAATAAATTAACATTAACATGTTAATTTATTATTTATTACATTACTCTGTCATGCACTAATTAATTCCCAACAATTAGATGGTTAGAACAAGAAAAAATGTTATGCAAGGCCAACAAAAACTAGCAATGCTAGAGGAGAAAACTCCTTAGAGAACCAAGATATGCCTAAAGATTTACAGGTAGAATTGGAAGCATTAAGAGTACATATAGATCTATAGGAACAAAAAACATGAGTGATGAAAAATCCAAGATTAGGGTAATAACAAAAATAATCATAAGACCAATCTTAGTTATGAAAATGATTTCCAACAAGATCCAAGTCAGGAGCATGGGAGTAGAAAAGAGGATACAATTCAATTGTCAAATTCTATTTCAGAGGTTGGATAGAGTCAACCTTGTATGAGGAGGGTGGATCCACTACTTAAGGAGCTTAAGAAGATGAAACCATCTATATTTAATGGTACACATGAGGGTGATGCCATTGAAACTTGGCTTATTAGTATGTGCAAGTGTTTTATGATAATGGTCTTAAGTTCAAATACCAAGGCTTGATGTTATTTCTCATTTGGAAGAAACATATTTATGGCGGGACCATTTGAAGGCCATGAAGGATTATGACATCACATACCACTTGGGAGAAATTTGAAAAGAACATTAGGAAGGAATATTTATCAGGCCAATACAAGGATAAGAAGCTTATTGGATTTTGTTCATTGCAACAAGGATGACTTACACTAGTATAATATAAGGCCAATTTTATGGGTTTACTTAGACAATGTGCATTACATGAAATTGAAGAGGATCATATCAATAAATTTATTTTGGGGTTAAGGGAATAATATTTGCCACAAAGATTGTGAAACTTAAGAACTTAGTGCAAGTAATAGAGGCAGCCACAATTCTCAAGGAAAAGAAAGAGAACAAATTTGAAAGGTGTTGGCACCTAGTTTAACAAGTGCAAAATTTTTCAATTTTGGTGCCCCTCCTGTTGCTTTAGGCATACTATGCCCATCATTGATAACCGATTAAAGAATTCTTCAATGGGCTCCTTGCTCTTTATGTGCTTCTCTTGCCTTCATTGCTTTGTCACGAGCCTAAGCTTCAAAAAATTCTAAGTGTGTGGGTCTTCAATTCAATTTCTAGTGCTTGGGTAAAATTTCAAGAATTCAAAGTTTGTCATCCTGACATCCCAGCATGCCTTTCCTCCAAAGTACTACAATTTACACTAAAATGTTGAGTTTCAATTTTTTCCCTACCAACATACCTTTTTTGACTTTTCCTTTCCCACATGCATTTTTTTCCATTTCCTCATCTCTCATTTCCCTCTAAGTCCATTTTCCCATTTCCTTCGATTTCAAATTTTTTGGAGTTTCTCATCCTGACATCCCGACATGCCTTTCCTCCAAAGTCCTACAATTTACACTAAAATGTCAGAGTTTCAGAAATTTCCCTACCAAAAAACCTTTTTGGACTTTTCATTCTTGGCATGCCTTTCCTTCCATTTCCCCATCTTCCATTTCCCTCTAAGTTTATTTTCCCATTTCCTTCAATTTTAGAATTTTAGAGTTTCTCATCTCGGCATCCCGACATGCCTTTCGTCCAAAGTCCTTCAATTTATAGTAAAATGTCAGAGTATTAGACTTTTCCCTACCAGCATACCTTTTTGGACTTTTCCTTCTTGGCATGGCTTTCCTTCAATTTCCCCATCTCTCATTTCCCTCTAAGTCCATTTTCTCATTTCCTTCAATTTCAGAATTTTAGAGTTTCTCATCCTGACATCCTCACATGACTTTCCTCCAAAGTCCTACAATTTACACTAAAATGTCATAGTTTCAAACTTTTCCCTATTGGCATACTTTTTTGGACTTTTCCTTCTTGAAATACCTTTTAGAGTTTTGGGGTGTTTTTTACCTTCTTCCCCCTTTGGCATGTAAAGTCTCAAAACTCTACTGTTCAAATAAAAAAACCAACCTACCTCCCTGCATGATTTAGGATGCCATTAATGGGCTCGGATGGATGCAATCAAGCAAACGAAGACTACCAAATCCTCCAAGTACTAGTGGACCCCCTCAAGGATCTAATGGCATGGGTGAGTGACCCAAATGAGCATGATTTCAAGTGCGAGCCATGTGAAAATGATGTAAGCAGGCATGAGCGGCCAATTTCACTTGCAGACAACTTGAACTCTTCTTCCATGATGGATTGCTAACATGGGACAAAGTATATAATGCAATTTCTCATTCATAATGAGGGGGATGGATTTTTGGTTGTAGAGCATAAAGAAAGAAAGAAAGAAGAACAAGTCAAAACCTCTAGGGTTTTTTTATAGCAATGTTTTTTTGGGCATTTTTATTGTAAATTTTCTAGGTTTTCCCCAAAGGATATGATAGGACATTGTAGTCATGAAGAATAAATTAAATGTGCAGATTTGACATTTTATGGAGTCTATCCATGAACACTGCATGAGTTTTTGGTGATTTAGCAAATCCCTTAATCACTTTTGCTCATTTGAGATCTGTTCTTGATTAGTTAGTCAACTAGAATGCTGTAAAATCATTTGTAAAGATTTTGCAAGATATTTTTATAGGATAATACATGAAATCCATGGGTTTGTTTTTGGATTATTAAGGCATGCTCAATAATATGTTTCTGCAATTTCATGTATCTATTTGTTGTTATGCATAGAGCCTAACTTATGTGTAAAACCTTCAAGTATGGTATGTTGGTATCTTGATTAAGGTATCATTATTTGGATTACACTGATGTCCCCTTTGGTGATGACTTAGACTCTGCTACCCTCGTTGGATAAAGGCACAGATCTACTATAAGATCAACCTCCCATCCCATCAACACCTTAAAACAAAACAAAACCTCAATCTTTATCTTTATCTTTATTTGTGTTATTTGTTTCACCCACATCCATATCTATATGTATGTAGTTGCATTAGGGGATATTTAAAGCATCATTTTAGACTTTTTGCATGGATGTGTTTTTGCTTTATGAAGGTGTGGCATCCTTGTGTTTTCAAACTAGTATATAGGCGCTTAGTGATAGTTAAATTGTAGTTTCCCATGCATTGGGTATGGTTTGATTCAAGGTTTAATTTCACATTATTATCTGTTATTATCCTCATACACCTTAGGGAATCCCCCTTGGTCTAGCAGAACCTAAAGAAGGAGAAGCTCTTACACACCTTATCAAGTTGGTCCATTGTTGCCTTATCCTAATCATAATTTGGATGATTTTCCTTGAGTTCGACACCCTTAGCACTCAAGAACTGCCTAGCTTTAGGGATTTGAGGAGCCTCAACTTTGAACACCAACAAACTGGCACCATTGCTGGGGAAGAAAACATTTGGACCTATTTTTAAAACTTCCGCAATCTAGTGAATTTTGCTAGGGAGATTAAGTTTTGGTTCGTGGTTTAAAATCCTTTATTGCTAAAGAAAGTTTCTCTTCCAAGGTGAAGAGTGGCAACTCTGTTCAATTGAACCCATTCAAAAATTGAAGACAAGAATTAAAAAGATGGAAAGAGGGAGGCATTCAAAGAATTTACAATAGCCTAATGATATGGCAGTACACTCAGGGAGACAATGTACTACCTAAAAAGCTACAAACAATGGTATGTCTACCAAATACACTTTTCAAAGAAATGACGTTGGTCCTTCTATTAGAGATAATGTGCATGCTGATTTAAGAGATCAATATACTTATACTTCAGATGATTCTAGTGATAAAAGGATTATATCTGGTAGAAGAAATCATAGACATGAATATGACATGCTAAGAGATTTAATGAACATGACTAAAATGGATAGAAACATATCCCAAGAGGCATAATATGAAGATTCGAATGCATCAATTCTTACAAACATAAGAACTATAGCAGTGGGATCACATCCTAATTCTCCTACCTCCACACATAGAATTAAAATTGAACAAGATACTACATTCCATGATACCAATGCATCCACATGGTTAGAGAATGATCATAGAGAAAGGGAAATTGATTAGACAATAGATTTGCTCAGTCATCTTAGATAAAGGCAAGGGATAATTCAAGCTTAGATTACCTAGGATGCCCACCAACAAAATAAATCTCAGCTCCATAATATTCCCAATCATCTAGAAGCAAATCAACATCCTAACCGACATGAGCATAACCAACCAAATATAGGAGCCCATAATAGGAGACAAGCTCAACGATTCCCACCACCAAGGCATCCCCTAGGAATGAAAAGATATAGATAGTTGGAATTTTATGGCCTTCCTAATCACCCAAATTAGACACCTAATGAGATAAGGGGAATATACCTAAGTTCCAAGGTAATAATGTTGTCACTGGTGAAGAACACCTATGATGCTTCATCAATGTAATGAACGAGTATGAAATTGAAGATGGGGACATCACGATGAAGTTTTTTTTGCAGTCTTTAGAAGAAAGTGCTAAAGAGTGGTATAAAAGTCTCTAAGATAGCAACATAGATTCATGGGAATAATTCATGAGGGTCTTTAGACTATAGTATGGAGATAGGATTGATCTAAAGTTTGTAATCCATGAGTTGATAGCCATCAAGAAGGGTGTGAATGAGACTGTTGTAGAGTTTAACTATAGATTTGTCATGACCATGAGGAAGGTGCCTCTTGATGTGAGACCAAGTGAGTTGATGTGGTTGGTTCTCTATTGTGGAGCATTTGATGCAAAATTATGATATTTCCTTTGTGGAAGAAACTCTCAAACTTTAAAAGAGGCTTATACCATGGTAATCAACATAGAAAGCAACATGAAGGCATCTGAAAAAGATGTCAAAATAGATGACGTAGACATTTTTAAATCCGATGCATCAACTTTAAGCAAACCTCTTACTATTGAAGACAAGATAGATAAGTTGATGGGGGCAATGAAGGACCTATCATACAGGGTTGCGTGAAATGAGAAGGGTTATCCTTTATGTTGGTAGGTGGCGACTGATCAGGAAAGTACTGTACACTAGTAATTCAAAAAAAATTTTTTAGGACCGACATATTTTTTTTGTAACCGACATAAAAAAACCCTATTTTTGTAACTGACAAAAGGCTTGATAAAAGCAGCTAAGGGTTAGGGTTTTGATATATTGTATTGTAGCATTTTGCAGCAGTATTGAGTTGCGGGGATTGCTGATTGTAATCGGTTTGATTTACTGGATAATAATATTGGACTCTCTGTTTGGTGGATGTATCCCGAGTTTGGGTGAACCACGTTAAAACTTGTCTCTCGCTGTTATTATTTCTGTGTATTTCCATTCCTCTATTTAATCTTTATTTGCATTTAATTGATATCTTCTATCGGCTAACCCTAACACTTTAAACAATGTTGCTACTCATTTCAATGAGGGGCGAAGGTTACATAGTAGGTTGTACAATACTGATTGGTCCAAGAGACCAGGACATAATGATAAACAAGTTGTTCTGAGGCAAGGAAATCCAAGGTAGCAAGACAAAGATACATCTGATCCTTTAAGGAAAGATCATGTGAATGTGTCTAGGATGATTCACTATGGTGTGAAGCAAGATTTTTGCCCCATGATTCAACAAATTGTGCTATTGTAATTGCACTCTTAAAGGAGAAAGAATTCCTTAATGAAGATGGTACCCCTAAGTATTATGAAGATGATAATGTGGACCAACTTGATGCTTATGAAGGTGATGAATTCTTTCAGTGTGATCATGACAACTATCATGTCTAGTATGAAATGCCAAGTCATGATTTTAAAAATCTCAAATATCTCATGCAAAAAAGCTATAAGAGAGTAAAGACCTTAAATGAAGATATCAAGGCTCTTACTAATGTAGTTGTCATGCAAGTGCAAAGTGAGTATCAATTGAGAGGAAGGCATATAAATGCAAGAAAAGAGATTGGATCTGTAGTCACACTAGAGGTGCTAAATTTAATTGTAGATAAAGGAAAGCAGAGATTAGACCTTGATACTAACAATAAGGACATTGTAGAAAAGAGTATGAGCAAGACTACATAAGGGTCATCACAAAAGAAAAGATCATCTGTGCTTGATATGAACCCTATGCAGAAGAAATACATCCCAAAGAACAAAAATATAAGTGTACGAGAAAGCAAGGTTGAAAATCCAAAGGTGACAGAAGTTAACAGTAAGCCAAATCAAGCAAGGAAGAGTTCTCAATAAGGATACATTATAGCTAAGACAATTGGAAATAACAATGGTGGTCAAGTAATGCATTTTTTCCTGACACTCATGCAACATCTATGCCTTTGTCCACTCCTCTGTCTAATTATGTCCCCATTGCCATGGCTCTTACTTTAAGCCAAATGAAAGTCTTAGTACCAGTCTAGGAGATGCTTAGAATCTCTAAACATAAAGATAGGGTCATTTGATATATCAATGCCCCAACCATACTTGAAGACCACACAAATCCTTTAGATGATTCTATAAATGATATAACTACAAAGACAAGTTCCCAAGGAATACCCGAGGTCTACCTTGGTACAATGTCTGTAAGTAATCAAACTATGGTTGATCCCTTTTACACCTTCTTATTGATACAAATATGGTTGGTGTATAATTGCATGTTAGACGTAGGTGCTTGAAATAATGTGGTGCCATTAGAAGTAATGAATCAGTTAGGCTCAATAGTGTCCAAATCTTATGGCAAGTGTTATGTGATGGAATCAAGAGAAGTAAGTGTCATTGAAGTTGTCAATGGTGTGTAAGTGCAACTTGCTACATACCCTGGAAAATGTTTTGTAATGGACATAATCATTATTGATTGTCCAGCTAAGTGGGGTATTTTGCTCTCAAGAAAATGGGTAGCTTCAATAGGTGGTAGCATACAAATGGATCTATCCTATGCCACTATACTAGTCAATGGAAAATAAGTCTAGTTGTCTAGAGAAAATATGTTGCATACTGTAGAAGATGCAAATAAATAAAAGGATGAAGTGCATTATACAGAAAGTGAGCTAGGTAACATATCTGGATATTTTGATGAAGATGCTAACAGTCATGTTGATCTAGCCTCATGTCCAAAACCTCTCTATCTTGAAAACAATGATATATGGAAGATGCATTTTGATGGTGCTTGCTCTAGAGAAGGGAATGGTGTAGGTTTGTATTGGTTTCTCTAAATGACAAAACTTGCAAGTTCACTTTCAGACTTAACTTTGAATGCACTAGTAATCTAGCAAAATATGAGACTTTGTTGCTTGGTTTGAATGTTGCTTCCAGGTATGGAATTAAATGTCTAAGTGTGCATGGTAATTTTGAGTTAGTAGTATCTTAGGTTTGAGGATCATATACAATGAAAAAAAACTAAAAATGTATAGGAACATTGTATGGGATGCTATTGAAATGTTTGATGCGTTTGATATCAAGTGGCTAGATAGAACTAAAAATATTATAGTTGATGCCTTTTTGTCATAGCTTCAAAATTTGATGCCTCTTTGTCATCACCTCATTGTACATATAATGTGGAAGTCCTCACTAGGCCAAGCATCCTTCATAACATATACAATTGACAAATATTCAATGATGACAAGTAGATTTATAAATTTCTAAACTACATAAGTGATTTTGAAAACCAACAGATTGATTGGTAGCCAATGATTGGGGTAGAGGATGGAAAGGATATCTTGTTTGGAAATGAGGTCATTTAGCTCAAGACCAACACCATCCCAAAAGGTCTTGTATCTCTTGAAAGAATTCTTGATAGAAATAATTGTTACAAGACAAGGAGTAAACTAATCAACAAAGATGATGTAAGAGTACATCTAGGAAATAAATCAACTTCAAAGATGATCTACATTGGGAAGAAGTTGAAGCCAACAGAGAAACAAGTGCTAATCAACTTGTTAATAAAGTTCAAAAAGTGCTTTGCATGGTCATATGATGAATTGAAAGGATATAGGGAGGATTTGTTCCAACATACCATTTCTTTAGAAACTAGTACAAAACCATTTAGGCAAAAATAGAGGCCTATCAATCCTACATTGCCCCTCAGATGCAAAAAGAATTGATGAAGTTGAAAGAGGGTGGTATTATCAAGGAAATCAGACATTCAGAATGGGTGTCTAATCTTGTCCTAGTGAGGAAGAAAAATGGGGACATAAGTCTGTGCAAATTTTAAAAATCTAAAGATCAAGTCTCTTAAGGACAACTACTCAATACCTAGCATGGACCATTTGTTGGATAGGATGACATGGTTTGAATTGATTTTAATTATGGATGGATTCTTAGAATATAATTAGGTAATGGGCAAAGAGTCTAAGCAGCATAAAACAACCTTCATAACCCCTTGGGGAATATTTTTTATATGAAGATGCCTTTCGGACTCAAGAATGTTGGAGCCACCTTTCAAAGGGGAATGAATGTTACCTTTGTAGGATTGATAAATGAAATCATGGTTGTCTATTGGGATTATTTGACTACATATTCCAAGGACAAAAATGACCATTGCAAACACTTAAAGCTAATTTTCCAGTGATGCTTAGAATATGGGTTTTCCTTAAATCCTAAGAAGTGCACATTTGATGTTGAAGAAGGTAAGATTCTTGGGCATATTGTGTCCAAAGAATGTCTGATACATCTAGAGAGAGTCAAAGAAAGAGACCTCATTCCTCAACCCAAAACAGTTAAAGCAATGTAGTCCTTTGGACAAATTAATTTTTTTAGGCAGTTTGTTTCTAACTTTTCTTAAAAGATAGGTTATTTCCAAGGTACTTAAGAGAGGATAGTCAACCAAATGGGATAAAGAATCAACTAACTCCTTCATGGATATCAAATATGCACTTAAGAAGGCACTCATATTGGCTAGTCTTGATTATTTGAATTATTTTCCATTGTTTTCTTTTGCTTCTTTCTACACCATTGCTGCAGTACTACTTCATAAAAGTGTTGATGGATATGAGAAACCTATTTCCTTCTTCAACAAATCATTGTAAAATGATGAGTTAAACTACTCCATCATGGAAAAACATTAAACCAACCATAGTATATGTCACTAACATGTTTACTTAGAAGAAATTAGGTGAAATAAAAATTTAGTAAAACTGATATTACTAAAATAATAATTGAAATTCCATGTAGCATTCCTCTATCTTCTATAGGTGCATTTTGTAATTGGGCCTGTCTATTATCTAAAGCTAAATGAATCTAATGTTGAAAGGCTATCTATGGAGGATTATACCTACATACCCTAATCTTTCTACATATGCTCTAATCTTTTAGGGCATTCCTTATGCATCCACCTACAAAACATCCCCCTAGAGGGGCTTTTATCCTATTCTAATTACTAGTAACTTCTTCGATAGGTTAAGCGACATGATTGTTTTTTATTTTCATTCCTATTATTATTTTTGTTATTATTCATTCTAAAAGTGTTTTTTTACCACCATTATCAAATCCTTGCCTCTTGAAAATAGGTATTTGAATTCTATTATGTCCATTCCTTTTTTTGCAACTCTATTTGTCTCTTTTCTAAACACATTTACATTAGACACAATTCGATCTTGTGTTCTTGCTTCAAATATTTTTCAAGAACCAAATCCACCCTCTCTCTACCCCATGAATATCAACTTCTATCCCAATATTGGTATTCAATCCCAAAATAGGTTTTCTAATTTTGAATCTCTCATTCTATTGGTAGAAAGGTACATATTTAAGATGCAAATGGTAAACCTCTTCTAATACCACTACATTGTAAGAGATCCAATTTGTTTCAAGTTGTGAAATTCTATCATTTTCTCATGAAAGTAGAGTTATGGAAACCAACTACTTTGAAACAAGTATACAAACAAATCCCGTGAAGTATTCTATTGTGTTAACCTTAGTTAATTTTTTTTATTAAGCCACTAGGAAGATGTTTCACCTATTAATGATAGGCTCCCTATAAAGCCTTAGCTATATTAAAAATAGTCACATAGCTCAAAGTAATTTTCCATCTCATCATCTAAGACATGGATCTATCTACAAATCATGTTCCATCAAACTTCAAGGGTGTCACTTTTCTCAAATCCTTGTTTAAAACATGATTTATATGTTTAGATTTATCTCCTCCTTTAGTTTCATGGTGATAAACTTCATTGCCACTATCGTTAAATGACACTTATTCCTCATTGTTTTGATGTTGCGTGTGGAATTTATTAAAAAATTGATCTATAGCAAACATCCTTTTAGATTGTATTATTTCCATAGCTACCATCTTATCCCTATGTTTTTTGGTCATTTTCATTATTGTTACCATGTTAGATGAATCCCAATTAGATTCCCCTTGATTTCCAATAGTTGCACTGGCAACTCTCCTAGCCTTGTATCTAGTTCTAGCCATGACTACCCTAGTAAGGAATACATGCTTATACATAAGACTAAGGTCATATTCAAAATTTATTATTACATATGCTCAAATAGAACCATGGTCCCTCACACATAAGATATATCAATAAGTTGAAGAACAAAATTCACACACGATATGTTTATATAACAAAGCAATAACATCCATAATACATATAAACAATTTCCTAACAGGGTTCTCTCTCGACATAAAAACAAAACACAAACAATAGCAAAGTAATGTCCTCTCTTAACATGTAAAATAAAAATATCATTGTTCTCACTAATACATGTAATCATAACACATTTCCTCACTCAACAATTCCACAAGTTAGGTCAGTAATACACAACTATGTGTGTCATGCCTAAAGCATGCTATCCAAAGACTCATATGTAAGACTAATTTAGTGGATTAGCATCAACCTAACCACTAGTGGGTTAGGACCATAAACTCCCATTTGGAATTGTTAAGTAATGATCCATAACTTGTGGTTCAATTTCATAATGCTTTAGACAATGACTTGAAAACTAGGCCTTTCTCATTTAAGTTTTTTTCTAAATAATCATAATTTGGCATACACTATTATAGTATAAGTTTGTGGGTGATCATCATATTATACTAAGGTCTTTTCTCTTTAGGATAAATAAATAGTCATGCATTAATTGCCTCAAGTTTTATGTGCTACTATTAAGGAAGTGTGAAAGACCCCTTGCTCAAATCAATTGAGTGCATGACCTTTATCTATATACAACTATATACTCATAGTTCAACATTTATTGTTCATATTATAACAATCATATAAATTATTCAATGCACTACCACATAACATCACAAAGAGAAAAACAATTGCACTTGTTCACGTTCTAAATAGCTTAAGTCGTAGTAGACACATAAAGGCCCAGATTGTGAACCTAACTCTAATACCACACATGATGACCCCTATACCTGGCTATTGGAAAGTCATAATATAACCCAAAAGTACATGTTCTTTTTTAATAATGTAAAACAAACCATCCAACATTTCAATTAAACATGTATAATAAATTCTTCCACAAGATGTAGTAAACATCATGATTCATACCTACATTTAGGTTTGTCAAGTCATCGTGCGATAAGCAATACAAAAGTATAGAATAATTAAACTTGTTTCAATATAGATAACTTTTAATTCTTTCCAAGCTATATATCCACTAGTCATGATAAGGTTAAGCATAAAGTTTCCTAATCAACCATTTCTTTGTTTATGATTCTAGCTTTGACTCAGTGCTTATCATAACCCTAAATCAATATATACACAATCATTCTTATTTAGAAAAAAAAATGTCAAAACCTAATTACTTGATTAGCTGAGGAACTCTAAGTTACTATGCATATTAATCTGACTCCATGAAATTCCTTCTACAATATGCCTACCTACATATCCATGTCCAAAGAAACAAAATCACATGTAGTTTTCCCTTTAAAATTATATATTAACTAGGTTATGATAGTGTGTAACCATAACTTCATGTGTACTGAAAATTTTGGATTCATTACTTTTATTTCACCTATCAAAATTACTCATATTAGGACTAAAATTATAAAATATCAATTAGTATAGGTTAATAATTTTAAAATTCTTTTTTATGAAATTAGCTACTCATTTAGAATTTATGCCTATCTAATTTTTAAATTGATTCAGATATTAGAAGTGTTAATTATTTTCAATAGACCTAATAGTAAAATTTAAAAAATAGACTTCTAGGATTACAAAATAGACTATTTTAGATCTTTGAGTATCAAGCATGAGACTAACCTTTGTAACTCACGATTTTGATCCTATAGCTTGCAAAAATGAACCATAGATGTAAGTTTGATCCATATATGTGGAAATGACTCTTGAAATTATAATCTAAAAATGACAACCTAGTCGACTTTTTAGGATTTTCCCTAAGTTTTAGTCAACCCTGAACTTTTAAAAGATTTCCAATGAACTGGGAATTAACAAAATAGGTTTACATAGGTTGCACAAAACACAATTCCTAATGAGAATACAAGAATATGAATATACAAATACCCTCTAATGACCCTAGGGTATCAATAACATTCAATTTATCCCTAATACCGAATTCAATAACCTAATTTACATAAAATATGAAAACATGTACATTCTCACATAGAAAATAGATTTCCCAACACCAATTGACAAAACTAAAGGACAATAAGTTACAATTTAGCTAGCACAAAACTCAACAATATCCTACCAACATGTAGGTATAAATTTCAATGTTAATTTATCATAATTATCTAACCCTAGTCTTGGTTTCACTTATTAGGGATTAGGGTTTCGTTTTATTATCCCATTCCACCATAGGGTTTCATAACTAAATTTTATTTTATGAGTTAAATGATTAGAAATCAATAATCTAATTTTTCAACCCCTCTTTGTTAAATTTGCATCTAATTTCCCCATGATCCCCATACGTTATAAATTGACTAGTTTTTTAATGTTCTTAAAAGCCACCTGGAGGGTTTGAGGAAGATAGGTGTGAGCTTGCTCAGCTTCTGGCTTCCAGTGCTTGTAATTCTTTGAGGGGACCTGATGTCTTGGCTTGGGATGGCTCTGATTTGTCTGGGAAGTACTCTGTGTCTGCTGGTTATAAGCAGCTTGGTAGGCAGTTGTTTGGGGATAATGAGGTCCCTTGGTGGAAGCATGTTTGGCACAAGTTGTCGTGGCCCAAGTGCACTTTCTTCATGTGGTTAGTTGCTCAAAACCGGTGTCTCACTTGGGATAATTTGTGTAAGCGTGGTTTCCAACTATGTGTGTTTTGTGTCGTAACTATGAGGAGAGTGTCTCTCATCTCTTCTTCCAATGTTCCTATGCTAGGGAGATTTGGCATTTTTGGTGGAGGGTGTGGAATAAGCCCTGTTGGCATGTTTCCTCGCTAACTGATTTTGTGGATCGGTGGGGCAGGGCTCCTGTTTCTACTTCCTTTCTTCAGACAGCTTGGGCTATTGGCCCATCCTTTATTATTTGGAACCTTTGGTTGGAAAGAAATCGACGAATTTTTTAGGAGGAGAGGTTGGTGGCCCCTCGCTTGTGGTGGAAAATTTTGCATTCTTTGGGAGAAACTATTGCGGCTAAGTGTGAACTTATAGCATCAGTGGATCCTTGTGATGTTGGTTGTTGTAATCGTCTTCAACTTCTGCCTCAGCAACGTCAGCTCATGCGCAACAGATGTAGACATCCTACCCCGAAGGTGAATAGGGAGGTGAGATGGTCTCCTCCTCCTCAGGGTGTCTTAAAAATCAACATGGATGGCTCTTCTCGAGGTAACCCTGGTCATGCTGGAATTGGTAGTGTTGGTCGAGATAGCTCTGGAGATGTTCAGTTTATCTTTTCTATTTATAAGGGTCTTCATACTAATAATCTAATGGAGGCTCAGGCTATTTTAATGGTTGTGGAGCGTGGAAGTCAATTGGGTTGGCGAAGGATCATATGTGAGTCTGATTCCCAGGTTGTGGTGAACTTGTTCAATAGGCGGCATTTAGATGATGTCAACTGGTATTTGGCTTTGATTATTGCTCAGATTCTTAACCTCTGTGCTTCTTTGTAGTTTGTTACTTTTACTCATATTCCTAGAGAATGGAATGGTGTTGCTGATTGTTTGGCTAAATGGGCTTCTGAGCATACTCATGATTGGAATTTGATGGACCGAGGTTGTTTACCCCCGGATCTGTCTCAACAGTTGGATCGCTTGGTGGAGCTTGATAGGGCTATGTAATTTCCTTGCTTTGTACTTCTTCTTGGTTTAATAAATTTTTACCCCTCCTTTATGTTAAAAAATAATATATTTATATTAATTCCAATTATCATGATATTCATAATTATAAATTATCTCTATAGATTCAAGACCCTACCTCTAGAATCTTTCCAAAAACTTGTAAAAACCTTTGATGAAAGCCTTTAAATCCTCAATTCTCATTTAAGCTCTTGTGAATTATGATTACACCTGTAAACCTACGTGGCTACTCTAAATCTTTCAATGCTCTTTTAATAATGGCTAGAATTATATTTTCATCAATTCTATAATTGTTTCAGCCCAAATAATCAAATAATAATATATTTTTTCTTTAGATCACTTCTTTAATTACTTATTTCAAAATCTCATCTTTATTTTCTATAAATATTTTTTAAAATTCTCTACATTCTCAAACTCAAGGCTAAGATTAATTAATAAATAAATCTATTTTCTTCAAATATAAATATTCATCAATAAATTTTCTTTTTTAAAAAAATTAACTAAAAAGTATTTATGAAATTGATTTCTATTCATAGAGTTTTGAAGATAATTATTCAATTTGTAAAATCTATCTTTGAAATAAAGTCAACTATCTTAAAATAGCTGCAATTAAAATTATTAAAATAATTGAATAAACTTGTAAACATATTCTAAATAATCATTTCATGTAATTAATCTATTTTCCTTAAATAAATTGATATCTAAATAGTTTTTCTTCCTTTAAATTTTATTTCAAAAGAATTTCACACTATCTAATAATTCTAATGATTATCCAATTATACCAATCCACTTAGGTTTAAATCATTCTTTCCAATGAACTAATAAATAAAATACTAATCTACCACATTAATTTTATCCTCCATGATAAAATAATCATCAAATAGTAATCCATTTTATTAATTTTATCCTCCACAATAAAATAATAATTAAATAATCCACATGTCATCACAATGCAAAATATCAAGTACTATCTAAGGTGGGTATTACATTAAACTTTACCAAATAGAGATTTTGTTGAAATTGAGATTTGATTTAGGTTGCGTATGATGAGTAATCGATGAAGAGTATGGTTTTGTCTTTATTGTTTTGGATTAAAAAGTTGGACTAATTGAATATTTCTTGAGAAGAGTTTAACATTACTTGGATAGATGCATTAGATATAAGTGCAATTACTTGAGAAGTATTTCTAAGTGTTTAATTGATGTTTGGGATGCCAATATTCCTAAGAAAGGGAGTATGTTTTATCCCCAATTTTCAACCTATTTTGTTGGTGGTATCATCTTGTCTTGATGTGAATTTGGAGCTAGGTAATTTTTTTATAGTTTTGTTCAAACTAGGTGTGCTTGATATTATGGTCATGTGTATTCTTACATTTATTATATAGATGTGTTTGAATGAATGATTAAAATATTTAAATTAGATTATTTATTATTTCATCATACAAATTATATGATACAAATGTTATTAATGGTGTATTGTAGTTTATGATGTATCAAGTGTAGATTTGTTGGGGTGGTTGGATGATGCAAAAGCATCTCAAGGGTCATGAAATCTTACATAACCCAAAAATATGTTTTTATGTAGGTTTGCTTGTCATGCATGGTTGTATGGTTATATAGAAGGATCATTTGAAGATTTCTATTTGTGAATGTGTATTTTGGTTGTACAATAACTTTTGAAATCACAAATAATGTCTTAGCTCCATAAAAATCTTTTTCATCCATGTGCACACTTGGTGGAAGAAATACGATTGATTCTAGATCCCACACAAAAGGTAAAGTCTTGGAATGAAGGATGGTAATGTGTGCATAATGGTTACACTAACCTAGAAAACATATTTAAATACCACATAGTGGAAAATGTATCAAAAGTCATAATGATGATTGAGAAAATTTTATGGTGCTTTAGAATTTGATTTATCTTAGGTATCATAATGAGTTTTCACCTCAAAAGTTGTACCATGTTTTTATACCAAGTTTTCTTGATTCAATTTATATGCACTAGATCTAAAAGATGACATATTTGGTGGAGATAGAGTTGATTGAAAATGAATGGTTAGTTGTCACTTGAAGGTTCATGATTGATAAATCTAAAAACCAATATTTGATCACAAGATGTTGGTGCATGAATCTTTGAGTTTGTATGATTATTTTTCTTTTTTCATGCTGGAGCATCCATGAGATCATGTCATTTAAGACTTGTGAAGCTATTGAATAAATGGTTGGATTTATTGTGCATAGAGTCTTTGCATATGTTTTAATCTCCTCATGAACGTATAGCTAATTTATAATTTATAATATTTCTACAAGTTAATGAAATTTGTTGTTCTATTTCTCCACAACTTTCTATCTTGCTTTCCATTGTGTATCTAGTAATTGGTTATTCATTTGATCCATTTCTAATATTTAATCAAATTGGTATAAGAGCATATGTTTTGAGTCTTGAGGGAGGTGAGTTATGTAATGCCCCAAGATTTTCCCAAGACATTAACTGAAAAAACACTAAACAGACAAATGTTTTGCATTTGCAAGTGTGATATTTACATGTTGCATTGCACTCACTCATGCACAAGGTGTCATGAAAAGCACAATGACACACAAGATGACATAAAAATGCACCAAGCATGGTGGCAGAAAATGGCAGACTTCACCAATCATGTGACAAAATCACCACGATGACCATATGAGAGGATGAAGCTTCCTCCATGATGACGATCAGATACTAGTCCATGATATCGTTCTCTCATGAACACATGGAGTAGGATGAGGCTGAAAACTACCTCAAATCCATTCCATGATGACATAAAACAACAAACAAATACAAGGGAAAACCTACACAAGAGGTGGATTAACTAGGAGGTGCAAGCCCTCAACTAATTGGAATGAAAACCAATCAATTTCATGCAAACTAAATCACCACATTTTAAACAAAATCAAGGCTTCAATTTTTGGAAAATAAGACAGGATATAAGGAGAACTAAATCACCACATTTTAAAAAAAATTTAGTTCAGGGTTGGTTATATCAACTAAGCATTATTTTATTAAACTTTCAAATTAAATTATTTTGCCATAGTAAATGATGAGTGGTTGGAGCCTAATTACCTATAGCTTATAATACTATTACAAATCTAAATCATTTTTTCTATTAATATTACATTCCTACTTATTTTTTGGTTCCATATCACCAATCTTCATTTCTCACCATTGATTTCCTCTCTCATCTAATGGTTATGATTTCTTTTTGGGAAGTAATATGCATGTGCAATTTAAAATGTTCAGCTAGCACAAAATTTCATTTGGACCATTAAATCATTATTGATCAACTATTTATCAGTAAATGATCTAGTGGCCCAAAATAAATTATGATCTAGTTGAAAATTTTTAATTGTGCATGCATATTACTTCCCTGAAAGAAATCATAACTATTAGATTAGAGAGGAAATCAATGGCATATAACATTCATTCAAATCTTACAGTAGGGCCATATTTTAGTGTCTTCTTTATATGGCATACGGTTTTCAAAATGTTATGTTTGTGTGTGTTCTAATGCCTTCTGAATAGTAGATTTATGCTTGGTGGCCAAGGGCTCCACTCCTTGACCCTGAACCTCACAAGGGGGTACTGCACCCTCAACCCTTGCAAGGAGGAACTACCCCCTTGACCCCACTGGTGGCTACCATCTATGGAAAAATAAAATAATAAATGGGGGATTGTATTGACCAATTATGAGGGTATGCTATAACACTTAATTTACCCACAATTTAGATAACATTGGATTTATGGTTAGCTCAAGTTAATAATTTTTTTTGTACAAAGGATTTTTAAAGGAAGAAGGATTTTCCATGGTAATTAATGCACTTAGCCAATATTCACTAGGATTTTACACAAATTTCTAGTGATGTGCATAAATTTTGCCATGAAAATTAATATTTTTTCTAAAAAAGAAAGGATTTGCCAAGATTTTATATAAAAAATCAAGGTCCTTTTTTTAAATTTATCACTAACTTCCATAGTTTATGATACACCAGAGCACTTCCTAGATGTTTTTGGTAACACAAGGATCATCCATCTATCCAACAAATGCCTCATACAATCTAGCAATGACATAGAGCACTTTGCATAGGATTGGGCACTCGTGGTAACAATAATACTTCTACTAAATTGTTGTGGTTTCTACCATGGCTTCACTAGGGTCAAACACACCTCTAGGCCAAACTATAACGGCTAATTCACACTACACATCACCACACCATTTTGAACATTACACTTCTTCCATTGACTAGTGTAGTCATTGCAATGATCCAAGTGGCACTCTTGAGATGCACACTATGCCAACTCATCTACTAGCACATTGCACAACCAACAAATGACTCAAAATCACACACCAACAATCATAAGATGAGGAGTCACACACATAAACAATTCAACTTCCATGATGACTCTCAACCTTCACAACATGTAATCTCTAGATGTACATATATTAACATCAAATAGATAGATTAAATATAGACATGTAATCAAGACAGGTGGAAGATAGGTAGATAAAGTCATACACCCTTCTCAAGGGTATGCCATGTACAAAATGAATATTTAAATAAAATTACATTTATTGTTTCAGTTCTATATATTTCTTTGTCTTGCAACTACTTGTCTCTAAAGCTTCCACGCACACTATAACTTCATCTAGATCCTCATCTAGAGAGTTGTCCAACAAGTTTCAACCTAGGCCATGGATCAGTCACATGATGTTATTTAAGACATTGTTACATGATTATTGAGTTTACATAATCATATCTTTTTACATATTACTTGTTCTCATCTTCTCCAATTCCTTGCATCATTCACATACAACCAATTACAAGGGGGCATATAATATCACTAACATGTTTTCATATGATGGCTCCTTTACATCACTATAGTGATCATTTTTGTTATGATCCCTCCTCCATAGACCTACATTGTTCACTTTTGGTCATAATGTCTACTTTGCAACCCTACATTGATCACTTGCAGTTATGATGGCTCTTTCACAACCCTACAACATTCTTTTGGTTGTGATAATTCCTTCACATCTTAACGTCACCCTTTTGGTTATGATGGCTCCTTTTGACCCCCTATGTTGTTCTCTTTGAGTTTAAAGCAATTTTCTCATGATCCTACACCCACCTTTTTAATTATGCACAATGCATGTTGACAGTGCTAAGTAATTTTTACTGTATGCTTCATGTTGATTGCTTGTTTACTTTGACATTTATGATTTGAATTATAGTTCACATGTTGAGCCAAAGTGGGGCAAAATGTAAGGGTGAAAAGTGCATCCCTATCGCTTATACTTATTTGTTTTGGATTGACTTTGACGTATCGTCCCTAGTGCAACAATCTTATGTGCAAATGTCATATTTATGTGTGAAAGTTTGTATTTTACTTCAGCAATGAATGGACCTGACTCTCCATCCCCTAAGAATCTCAACATGGTTTTAACATTACTTGTTGCTTGTCTTAAGTCAATCTTGCACTTGTGGCCTTGAACCTAGTTTAGGACTGCACATGTGGTATTGACTCCCAAATTCCAAAATCAAATGTAATCCTAAGCTTGAGCTAACTTACCTCCAAGTAGTCTTTACCCACTAAATCAAGTGTGAAATATTCAAATTTGCACCTAGTGTGTTGTTTAAAATGACAAGAACCCTAGCTAATTTTTAAAAAAATCAAGGAACACATCTACATCTTATGATTATTACAAAAGGCAATTCATAACAACATAGCACAATATCTACATTCATAAGGACAAGTTTGGGCATTTTCATTTTTCTTGGTGTGTCTATGAACTTGTAAAAATCATTGAGTTGATGAAAGAACTTGACTATGGTGCAAGGTGGAAAGCTAATCTAACACCATTCTACCCCAAATTGTTGTATATTTATGAAGAAACCAAACAATAGGGTCAAGGTTGTAAGTCTAGGTTCAAGACCACAAGAAAAGCTCAAGACTACAAACATGGGGATCAAGTTTGCATGTGCAAGATTTTATAAAAGAAAACAAGTGATCTTAAAATTTGTCGGAGCATGATTTGTGCAAATATACTTGCTAATTATTGAAACAAATCACAACATATTCTAAACTAGAGTATTCTTCATTATTCCTAGAACTAAATGCCTCCATCCCTTTTTGTTAATTTAATATTTATTTATACACACATTTGTATTGTGTTTTGAAACTCAACTACTTTATCTAACTTAATTGTATATTAATTGTTTACTTAACTAATTAAACTAAGTAAATAAAAAAAGTCATTTATATCTTTCCAATAACATTATATAAGAAACTAAATTGTTTTTTTTTTAAATAAAAACTAAGAACTCTTTACAACACTTCTTTCCTGCCAACCACACAATTCCACCACCCAAGGCCTAAATTTGAAGCAATTCCACCACTCAAGAGCTAAATTTGATGGTCATATGACCGTATTTGATTATTTTAACTATAAAATACAATCATAATTTTAAGAAGACTGGGAAGATTTCATGATGTGCTCAAGCCAAAAAAGCACGAGGGTAAATTTCTCAAGAATAATGAGATAATATTTTTTGATGTTTGGAAAAACTTAGTGTGGAGACTCTTCTCTGTTACTTGGTCAATGTTTTCTTAATCATGTCACGGACCTCATCAACGACCAACCAGGCCTTGTGACCTCCAATGACCTCTCCTTGCATTTCTCCATTTTTCCACATCTGCAAAATATAATTATCACTCACTCAGTTCATTTCAAACCAAACATACAAATATTAGTCTTCCCATGTACATTTTTTATATGCTCCTAATTCCCTGTTTTACTAAACCAGCAAATTTAATCCAAAAGAACAGCAAATGCCCAAATATGATTTCAGTATAAGTAAATGATGTAACTTTACCTGAATTGTTGGCATTTTCTGCAGAGATTCATATCCATCCGTGCAAAATGGGAGAGACAGCAACCAAACAAAAATTGTCATTAATATTAATATCCTACTTAGGCATTCAAAACGATGCTCTGAAAGTAAAGGCAATCCTGCACCAGTGTGGCACCATGAAAAAAGCATTTTCCCATATGAATTTAAAGAGAGGAGAAAAACATTAAGTGGGATTGATCATAATGACAAATAGTATCTACTGTGGTCTTCAATTTTGGATTCAACAGTAATGGAAGAAAGAGAGATAAAGCTTAAGCCTTACCGAGACCCCCCCACGCTTTACCAGAGCTTGCGGTACATCATTTACATCTACATAGTAGAATTTTATTCTGCCCACAAACAGCAAAACATAATCAATACAATTCTGAGAAAACTAGTGATAAACTGAGGGGAAAAGGGGTTACGTTGGGTAGAACTCTGCCGCCAGTTTCTCCAGTTTGGGTTTGAGATATATGCATTTTCTGCACCAATTTGCCATCCTAGCATGGCAAGACAAGTAAAAAGCAGCGGTTGCATTAGAGATAAAAAGACAAGAGAAAGAGGAGAAGGGAGAAGAGGAAAGCAATAGAAAAACAACCAGTCTATGACAAAGGGCTGAGGTTGAGCGAGCAATTGATCGAATTGTTCTGGAGCAGAGATGGCCTCCATTTCCACCGAGCTGGGCCTCTCGCTTTCCTTCCAAAACATCCCCAATTTCACACATCTTGTCGCACTATAATCTGCAAAGCCAAAGAAGAGATTGTGAGAGGGAGCGCGGATTCCCAAGGGTGTGGGAGAACAGAGAGATCTGGAGGAAGGGGAATGGGAATGGGAATGGGAGGAGAATGAGAATGAGCATGAGTATGAATATGAGGGGAGCCACAGCCCCCGCGGATGATTCAGTGCAAACACTGCTGACGCCATATATCTCCACCCGTAGCCCCCTTCATCCTCCCCACAGATATATACCTATCCTTATCTCTTTCTCTAACAGATTGGCTTCCTCTTTACCACGCTTCCCTATGGAACAAGATAAAAGCATTTGCAACAACTCACATCAAAGAAGAATGATAAGGGAAAGTAAACTTTCCCTAACCTTAACCTAGGTTAATCAAATAAGATGTATACACATAAGCATAAACTAGCACTTGTACCATAGGAGGTTCAAGGAATATGCCGATAGGAACAACCGACGAGTTTAGAAAATTTGTCGGCGTGAGACAATTCCGAGCACTATAATGCTCACATATAAAAGCCTATGGGCTAATTAAAGTAGATTAATAAGGACAGTTAATTGATTTAGTTAAATCTAGAAAATTAAATGCGATAGATAGTTGTACTTAGTTTATTTTTTTATGAAGGATAATAATTCTGATTTAGAATTGAATTCAATTTGCTTTGGGATTAGGAGTGGATTCTATTTGTTAGTATATCGTCTTGGATTCTATGTAAGATACGTGTCTTTGTCTAGGTCAAGTCTATGGGTCTAGGACGATTTTGCAAGTGCAAATCTACTCCAATAACCACGTATTTGATCCTATAATTTATGTGCCTCTACTTTCTAGTTTGTATGATTCTCTAGTATGTGCTCCACTCTAAGGACTAGTAGTATTTACATATAACTTTAGAAGGCTATTAGGATACATATTCTCCTAGGTCAATCCCTAGTAGTATTTACATATAACTTTAGAAGGCTATTAGGATACACATTCTCCTAGGTCAACCCCTAGTAGTATTTACATATAACTTTAGAAGGCTATTAGGATACACATTCTCCTAGGTCAACCCCTAAAAATGGTTGGCTTTATAGTCATGCAAAGGATCAATAAACAATAAACAATCATACAGATGTCCTAGGTGATAATGCTAAAGTAGATTGTATTCTTTTTAGAGTATCGAGTTGAAGTATTCCTAGGATGCTCCTTGAATGCGAATGATACTTGAATAAAAGCTTGTGGATATGAGAGGATGATATTAAATGAATGCAATTAAACGTCTTTAAACACTAAGACATGGCAATAATTCATGCAAACATGTATTTAGTCAGATCACAATGACTAGTGAAATGGGCCAGAGTTTGCCAAATTTGAATTTGAATTTTAGAAATTTGGGGGTTAAACCGATGGTTGATGGTTCATAGATCGATCCTACACCCACAAGAATGACTTGAGAAAATAGAATAGTAAAGTTTGAGCATGGAACAAATGTCTAAATAAAGGAGGTACAATAAATGTAGAATGCACAAGAGAATTACAAGAATGGATAAGGTATGTTCAAAATGTGGGAATAAGTGTAAATTGGGATAGTGAAAGCAAGGAGATGACCTCAACTTCACATAAGATTGTCATTTGTTGATATATAGTTGCATTAAGAAATTCTCTCAAAATGGGCACAAAACTAAATGGGAATTGGCATGGGTATGCAAACTTCACCATTACATTTGCCCCCACTTTGAGCTACATGTAAATCCTAGAATGATCATGTATCTCAAGTTCTGTAGCACTCACAACATGCATTTAAACTAAATATTCAGATGTAAAAGAATGCATAAGCCCATACAAAGTATTGGAGCCCACTAAATCTCATTATGTGTGTTTGTCCTTTGGCATGTGCATTCCATGGAAACCTACAAAATAAAGGAAAAATGTGCAATAAGTTTCTTTTGTCTCACAAGTGAAAACTAGGCACAAAATACAAGCTTACTTAATTGTCTAGGAAATTGAAAATCAAGCAATGAGAGAGAAAGGTTAGGAAATTCTACTTGTATGGAAAATGGTATGAATCACTATCATGTGGCATATTGGATAATGCCATGCTATGTGATAATCTCTATTTGGCCATGGTGATGACTCAGTCTTTGTGTAGCACCCATCACTACTTGAAAGCTTGACCATAGGAATAAATTAGTGACAATATATGCCTCCACAATTAGAAGATACAGGAAAATAGTACATGAAATGTAAATGTAATCTAGAGATAATCATCTAAGCACATGAATCATGCAAAGTAAATGCAACATCATGTAATAAGCATGTAAAGCATAGTCATAATGTGGGTTGGAGTGGAATCTTCAAGTAATAAGGTTGCTCCCAACAACAATATACATAATGGTGATGTAGCCCTTAATGGACAAAAACACATGTATAGGTACATAAGGCACTAGGATGAGCATATGTCCCCTATGTGGCATGCATGAAATGGTAGAGGTAAGTCCATAGATCCCTAGTGGCAATCTAGGTCAAGGAAGGTATGATTCCACCATGCAATAGGATAAGCATATAAAAAGAATGGGGAGGGAAAGATTCCCCCACTCAAAGCTAATATCTCTGAAAGCATTTAATAAGGAAATGTAGGTACAAATCATACGAGGGAAGGTATGATGCCCCCAAATGTAATGATATGGAAATGGAAGCTCAAATGTGTAAGAAATATGACCCAAGTAGCAACCTTCAACAAAGTTAACATTAATACTAATTATAGGAAATTATATTAATCTAACAAAATAATACTTGCAAGATAAAATAGAATTATAAGCACATAACACAAGGTATAACTTGGGAAAACCCTTTTATAAACATTCAAACCTCCAAAGCACACTCAACATATTATTAGCAACAATTCGAATATAATACAATATCATATTATCAATTATCTATCAAAAGTGACAGAAGATCTTCAACCAATAAGATGGCATGTCACCCTAACACATGCTCTCTAACCTATATACAATCCAACAACATCACAATCTTACATCCATGGCCCTACTACAATGTCACAACTAAGAGCAACAAGAAATCAATGCTCTTCAACTAGAGAGGAGATTCAACAACATATACCTATCTTCTAACCACCTCACCATAAATATCTCATCCCAAGAACTCTATTTATAGACATGGGTCAACAAGAAAACTTGCTAAGTTTTCTAATCAATGCACCCAAGTGACAATTCCAAGGTGGGTGCCTAAGTTTGACTCTAGATTGTAGAGTCATTACAACCTCCAAGTAAAATTCATACGTGACCCTTAATTTAATTCTTGTGCTCAATATGATGTGTCTTCATACAACCCCCCATATATATTAAATTCATTTTCCCAAAGTGGCATATCTTGCAAGATGAACTACAACTTTACAAAATATTAAATATTTATATGCAAGGTGTACAACACCTTTCCCAACATTCTCCCACTTATTGTATACATTGCCTAAGGGGTCAAACATAGACAAAACAAATCACTACTCTAGGGAAAACATCTCCATAACCATCTTGCATCATCTAAACTTCTTTGTTCTCATGAACTTTAGTAAAGCACCTACGACATCTAGAACTACACATCAATATGTTTCATTCAGACATGAAAAGTAGTGTTCTCTACCATGAAGTGATACTCTAATTGTCATAATAGATCATAGCATCCTACTACAAACTAAAGTGGTAACACAAGTTCAAAAGTAAAATCTCCTCCTTACAAATGTTCATTCCCATATCTAAAGAATCGACCCATAACCACTAGCCATGCCTATACTTCTCAAACTCATCCCTAGAACTAACTCCTTAGCTAAAGATAAAACCATCCTCAATTCTAACATCTTGATAGTTCTAGACCCATTCTCATTAAAAAACAAAACTAGAACACATTTGAAGAAAAGGTGGGCTATATCTATCAAATCATTCTCCATTGAGTATGTTGAACTCATGTCCATCTACGAATGTAGGATCCTTAGTCTTTCTATTAAAACTTCATCAAGAGAACCACTATTCCAACACTTGATCTCTAATCACCCATGAGATCTCCAACCTCACCCAAATTTGTCTAGCAAAAAGTACACTATCGATCATCGCATGCCAACCAAACTCAAACTATAACACCACAATATCTAGAAGCATCTCTCACCAAGGCCAAATGATCATTATACTCCACTAGAAGATTATCCCCAAATCATAGCCAATGCTCCCACTACATGATCAGTCTAGACTCCAAGAACTCCTTTATGGCACCATGATTTATAGCTTCACATTAGAATAACATTTACCTCTCACTAACAAATCTACTCAAAAACATCTATATCATGTCAATAATCCCACGACTGATCCAAGATCTACCATGACACAATAGTACATCATGCCAAAGCTCCCACTAAAAGTGATCTAGAGCTACTCATGGCATCATGATAAACATGTCATAGATTCTCAAACACAACCATGTTATGTCAAAACTCTAGCTATGCACATAAGAGTTTATCATGGCATCATAATCAAACATGCATCTCCTAAAATTGAAAGATCACTCATGGCCTTAACACAATCAAAGAACTCCAATTGATATACTAAGAGATCCCAAAGGGAAAAGTAAAACCACCATCTCCAAACCAAAGAGACAATCTATCACAACCAACTATGTTTTTGCACAAAGCTCCCATTGAACTATGATCTAGAACTTTTCATGTCAACATTGTCCATGTCCTCAAAAAACTAAAGACCATATGTCTCTAATCGATAGATCCACTTTTAACCATTTTCACTACCCAAAATTCAACTAAAAAATGATATATATCTTCCCATGGTAGAATCGTTCATGTCCTCAAAAAACCCAAGAACGTCCATTGACATCTCAACATGAAGAAATGTCAAAATGATCTTTCAAGCAACTTGAGGTATCACCATGGTGAAACCATTGAAAATGCCCCTTCTAAGACACTTCAAGTATCGCCCAAGAAACATATTTCTCTCTTCCCAAAACCATGAGATATCACTGTAGCGATGTTTTAGGGTCTACCCATACATCCAAGTCTCACCATGTCAACACCTAGGTTTTTCCCCATCCCTCAAGATGTCACCTAGGTGACAACTAACTCAAGGATCTCATCACTAAAACTCCTAAGAGCCATAACTTTCACATATGGACTCAAAATTAGGTACTATTTTTTATAAAATTGTATTTTTTTTAAGACATCCAAATATGCAATCCAAAACTCTCCAAGAGGTCTCACTTGGGTAATATCTCTTTTCCTTTATCTATAACACCTAGAGTCCATCTCTAGTGATATCTTGAAAAAATTGGTACCAACATGACTCGACCCTCAAAGACATACAAGGGTGATGGCTTGAGACATCTTTCAAGCAACATTTTATTTTTCCTCCTTTCCCAAAGTATTGCAGAGGTGATATCTTGAGTCCTTCCTAGGAAAAATTTTGGTGTCGTTAATTTCCAAGAGTAGATTCCAAACCCCTGACCTCCAAGATATCTTCATAGTGATAGCTTGATGCATCCCTTGAGAAAATAACCTTACCCAATATATTTTCTTGGTGATATTTTTCCTTTTCCTTCTTATTGTGTAGCAACCAATGAGCTAGAAATGATCAAAAGGTCAACTAACTAGAATTAGCAACAATACTCCAAAAAATTGCTCCAAGCTTTTTGTGCAACATGTCAATATAAGTTACATAACACCCACAAATACTACAATACATTAACCTCCATAGTTAATAGAAATCATAGAAAATGCTCATCCTAAACCAAATAAAAAAGGCACAAAACTTGCAAATCTTGAAATGGTTCAACTTCAATTCACCAAAAATGGTGTAGATGTAAAAAGTAGATTCAATTTTTCCATCAACAACAATAGAAAGAAGGAACCATTCAAATTCTTACCATGGCATGAATATTAGAACCAAAAGCCCTCAAATACAATATTCCAAATATCTACAACTTGGAAATTCTTCCCATTTAGGAACCTAGCAAGAACCCACGACAATTCTAAAAATGTCTCCATCTAGAAAACCCTTAGAGATTACAATCTAAAAAATAGTCCTCCACAAATGTACAACTCATATTTTTGATTATTCATAAAACCTACAAAACCATGCATGCCAAATGCAACAATGAAAATCAAAATTCATTAACACATCCAAAACACCTACAAATCTTAAGACTAAGATTTCACTATTTAAATGATGAAATATCACAAATAAGCAACCCACAAATCCAAACATTATCAATCCACAACATACTTCTAGGGGATGTCCTAGAGATTTAGGTCACCAAAATACCAACTCCACAACCTCAAAGTAACATTTTTATCTCCATTCTTATTTTATCTGAAGTCTTCACTATTTCTCTATACCTAAAAGCCTATACAAGATACTCCCATGGAGAACCCAGATTAATACAAGATTGAAATTACCCTTCCTCCCATGGACCAACCAAGCTAAACAAACTTTGATACCAAATGTAAGAATACTAACACAAATACCAACCCTCAATAGGTTAACATTTATACAAATTATAGGAAATCATATTAATCTAACAAAAAAATACTTGCAAGATAAAACAAAATCAAAGCATTCTACTAGAGAAATAAATACATAACATAAGATATATCTTGAGAAACCCATTTAAGGAAAAACCTAGCCTCCAAAGCACACCCAATGTATTATCAACAACAAATCCATCACAATACAATACCTGAGTATCATTGCTCTATCAAAATCAAGAGAAGATCTTCAAACTAGAAGACAATCTTTCACCTCAACCACATGATCTCTTAAATGTGAATAATCTAGTAGCATCATAACCATACATCTATAGCTATAAATTAAAGAGGATATTTGATAGCATACACCTATCTTCCAACTACGTCACCACAAATATTCCATCCCAAGCACTTTATTTATAGATGAAGATCAACAAGAAAACTAATTTTTCTTATCAATGCACCCAAGTGACATTTCCAATGCGGGCACCTAAGTTTGACTGTAGATCCAAGAGTCATTACAACATCAAAGGTGAAACTCATATGACATTTGATTTAATTCATGTGCTTAAGGTGGCATGTCTTCATGCAAGCCCCCATATACATTAAATACATTATCCCAATGTTGCATATAACTTCCTAGGAAAATATTGCTCCACCTAAAATGTAGCATCCTATTTTAAGATGGACCACATCTTTATCAAATATTAAATATTTTATGCAAGGTATACAACACCTTTCCCAACAAAATGCTATGGGGAAGACATGATTTCTTTGATGTACAAATATGTCAATGGAATCTCAAATGCTATGGGGAAGATATGGTTTCCTTAATGTAAAATTAACTCGAAGAATGTGATATGGAAATGTAGGAACAATACATAAGGAGGGAGGCATAATGCCCTCCAATGAAGGAAGATCACTCTAAAATAATGATATGTCAATAAGCTCAATATATAAGATCCAAAAGCAAGTTATGACACTATAAGATAATGGTATGTAATCAATGATCATAGGATATAATGTCCCCATTTCTGACATGATCACCTAGCAAGGAGAGAGTTACCCTATTCACCATTCTCGTAGGCTAATTCATTTGGTAAGGGAATGATTGTGTTGAAGCTTGGAGAATGGAAAATCAATTTATGTAGCTTCAACTATTTTTTCTTGGCAAAACAAAGTCAGCAAATGACTTGGAGTATATTTGTGTTAATTTTGGAGAAGTCAAAAATATTAAAATAATTTGCCAAGGGTAGGAGCGAACTACTTGGAGAGAGGAAAAAAGGAGAAAAAAGAGAAAAAAAGGAAATAAATCAAATGACAATTAAAATAATATTTTATTTATTAAAATATTATAATATTTGCTCCTAAAGTGACTGCGCAAGTCTAATGGGTAAAAATAATAAAATATTATTATTTTTATTTCTCCATGTGGGCCGCCCAACTTGAGGAAAATAAAATAAAATTAAAATAAAATATATTTTTATGGCGATGGACTTGAAAATACATAAAAATATAGTGGAATTGGGCACCCAAGTTGAGAATTATAAAATATGGCATTTGGGAGTCATTTTCATCATCTTGTTATATTGTCATTTGGTATTTGGAGAGTTTTCTCTTGGCTGTAACAGCGTTTCAGCAAGCTTCTAAGGAGGAAAACCCTTAGAATTCATGGTTTGGACGAAAACTCATTCCACTTGGTGAGATGAATCCATCCAGGGTTCATTATTGGGCATAATTGCATGTTTACTTCATGAAGGAGCTTTATATCAACTAGGATTTGAAGCTTTTCTTGCAGGTTGAGGACTTTATGATACAGATATGAAGGTTTTCTTGGTGTATTTTCATCCTAACATTCGTTGGTAGTCATTGGAGGTGAAGAGCCATATGTTGGAGGGTTTGTTGGTGATGGAAGTCATCCATTAGTGTGCAGATTTGTATATCAATCTTAGAAAAACTATATCAGACTTTAGATCAGATGGTTTTGAGACCACATTTGGCATTGTGATGCAATATTCTCCATCTAAGAACTCATCGCTCCATCCTAGAACTAGTCGTTGCCATTTTTGAGGAGTTTTGAGGCGTGGGAGGGTGGATTAGAGTTACATGAGGGTTTTATCAGTCAGCTATAGACATTTTCAGATTGGTGGTAGAGGTAATTGCATCATCTTTTGACATTTGTCAACATCCTAGCCTAGGTGGCTTCCTTTGGGATCCATCGCTTCAGTTTGGAGGTGAAATTTGGCATGTTCTAGCATTGTACACACTCAAAAAATTACATCAACAACTCAAAACTTTACAACAACAGGGTATAATCAGATCTGGGCACTAAATCAGACCTCTACATATCTCTATTTAACATCAAACTTGTACCCAAGTGTGGAGAATTCAATCGGGTATGTTTATGCAACAATTGGTTGATGTAATCATTTCAAATCTTTAATTTGAAATAAAATATCTTGTTGTTCTGAGTGAAATCAGATCTCTGATATACGTTTTTAGTTCATTATTTTGTTGATATTTCATTTCAAAATGGTTCTATATTGTTATCATTATATGGCAAATGCATCCTTTCATTGAAAACTCATGTAACCATTCAAAACAACCAAGAAACCCTAATCAGAAATTCAGATCAATATTGAGAAAAAAATAGGGCAGAATAATGTGGGGTTCTTACATAGGATAAAACATAAGTATCATAGGCATGTGGTCTAGGTATAGTAAATGTCATAAGCATAGGCATGCTAACATATATTAACAAACATGAGGATCATAAGTAAATCATCATAGTAAGCATAAAAATTTAATCAAGAGGCAAGAAGAAAATATGAGAAGCCAAAGTGGTAAATGAATGTAGTTGATGGGTGTTTTGATACTCTTAGCAACTCAGGTAAATTTACAAGATCAATTCCAACTCAGGTAAAGTTATAAGATCATTTCTGATTTGATTTTCCTTAACAAATTTATCCAAATATTTGTTGAATTTAAGTATTATTTCATATTTTATCACCAACAATAAGTACACTTACAAACCCTAGATCTAACCTTTTAGTCAACAAATTTGTAAACTTTCCTTTTAAACTAATCATTATCTAAATAGATCTAAAAGAAAAGACAAAAGGTATTAGGGTTTAGAGAAAATTAAAAGTAAACTGAGTTTGTTTTGAAATGAATTTAATTTCCAATTCAGTTGAGACAATGAAATCACAATAAACCAACTTTTTTTAATCTATATTACACATAACCATTAACACAAAGTAGTGCAAGTGTTCAACAAACTTGACAATGAAAGAAAACATACAAAATTACTATATTCCACAAGCAAATTCTATACATCACCTCTTACAGTCCATTAATTCAAAATATTTTTCAATAAGCATGCCTTGGATTCCATCCTTAATTGAATTTCAAAAACTAGTTCATTATAGCATGAGCCTGTTTGGAGAACTTGTGACTACCAAGAAAATTAACTATGAAAATTTATTCCTTAATACTCTACTCCCATATCAAGTTCCCATCCATTAAAAAGGCTTATGAGCCTCCTATAAATAGATAACCTCTTGAGAACAAAACTTAATGCTCACTTTACATCAATGGCCAGGATTAAAATATACCGGCTTAGGCCCCAAATCAAAAAATAAGTCTACCTTCAGAAGTACTAAATGTCATAATTGAAATAAGAACTAAACAAGTGGCACCAATCTCAAGGAGCCCCATCTTTTTTATCATTCTTCCCATCACTAACATCTTCAATGATAATTTTATTTTCCATGGCTTTTTCTCTCCTCTTGTATTAAATAATGCAATCAAAGACTCATTCATCACTTCCATATCTAGCCCATGAATGAAGTTTGATCTAAAGTAGTAAGTAACATATGCATTGGAAATTTGATAGTACTTTTCATGCCTCCTTGGCATCTATTATTAAAATTATTTGACAAAAAACTTTAGGGATATTAACTTATCAAATGAGGTAGGATTAAAACATATGGGTTAATCAAGATCATGGTGTATCACCTCCTTCAGATGATGTTTGAGACTTTCTACATCATTAACATCTTAATCATCCTCATAAAAGTGTACCATTATTTTGTCAATTAGTTCTTGGACATCCATTATAATTTCCACCACATCACTGTGAACAACTTTGAGCTTATTCATTCCTTCCTCCAACAAATCTAACCATTTATGATTTCCATCTATTCATCCAATAATGAGGTATATACCCTATCTAATATGCCTTCACTTACCAATAAATCAAACTTCATTTTTGACATCATGTCAAGGTAGGAAAGATTCTAGCATGGGTATCTAATTCATCTTGGAATTTGTCCATCAAAGATTTTTCCAACTCCCTATCTCCTTTGACCTTATTATGCATAGTCATGGCGTGACCAATTACTTTGGATCCATAGGAACAAATTACTCATCCATTTCTTGGAAGAAGTTGAGATACATTTCATTTCATCAAGTTCTAAGGCTTCCTATTATGATATCATCATTGGAGTAGTAAGAGTTCCATCCAAAGATTGTAAAGGACTTACTAGTTTCTTAATGAATGAAGTCAATTGATGAACCTACTCTTTCAACTCTTGTTTGGCCTTTTGTTCCTTGTCCATGTGGGACACCATAACATTTTAAACTATAGTATGCATGTCTTATATGTCATCTTCCCTAGTTTGATTGCCTAAGTTGATCATAGAGATCTAATAGTCTAATCACAAGATCTATCTATCATCCTTATCGACCAAGGGGGTAGAAATTTCTACAATCCTAGATCCAAAGGCATTTGTGATAATAGAAGATAGAGTTATGGGTTACTTCTTTGTTGGTGGTATATCCAACATTGCAGAAATAATAGAGAAATTAGTAGAAACTAGCTTTACAATCCTCTTTCTCTTTTGTATATTGATGTCCAACCATGTAGGCATAAATGGCATAGTTGAACTATCTTGATAAGATGCCTCCAATTAACCTATTTCAATTTGAATTGGTCTATTCGTATCTATTTTCTCTTTCTTTTCACTCTCTTGTTCCAACTTCTACTAAGTCTTAGCCATTATCTTCTCAACTTCTTTCATCAAGAATATATCTTTTTCTACTTCATCCTCTCCCCTTTGTTCCTCATCTTATCCTCAATGTTGTTCTTTACTATTCTCATCCTTGGAGGCATGTTCTTCCTTTTGTTCCACACAATTCCTTATTGGTTCTACATCAACTTCTATTTGTTCCTCTCCTTTAGTTGTATCTTTCTCCTCAACTTCCCTTTCTATTGCTTTTTCTTGTGCAACTTGGGTTGCATCCTCCTTGGATTGGTCCATTTGATCCTCTATCTAATGAGCTACCCTTTATATGTTACGCAAGGGGGATGAGAGTTGGGTGGAGAAGGAGAATTTCTCCAATCTTAAAATTTACCAAACATTATTCATTAACCAAAGCTTTATGATCTTTTTGCAGCCAAGCAATCCTATATAGATGTGGATGCTCTATTCTTTTCAAACTCAACTTATTAACCATTTCTTCAAAAACTAGATTATTTGTACTTCCACTATCAATGATTACATTACAACATTTACCTTCTGACTTACACTTTGTTCTAAATAGACTCTTTCTTTGGGTTGGTTCTTCTTTTCCTTCTTACTTCAACAAGACTCTTCTGTTGACAAGAGTCTCTCCTCTTTCATCTTCTTCTAAATGTTCAAATCTAGTCTCCTCATCGACATGGGCAACTCTAGCATTACCCTTTGGTCTTCTATTTGGCCCTCCTTTATTTTATTGGCAGTCATAAGCTCTATGTCCTTCTTCACCGCATTTGAAACATGTTCCTCTGAAAAGTCCTCTTCCAAATCTTCCTCTTCCTCTTTGATATCCATCATTTTGGTCTCTAGGGTGGTATGTATTTTCACCTCTATTTTGTTGGTTGGTGTTCACATCATCATTTTTATTTTTCTCATCTTGTTCTCCATGGCCTCCATATGATCTTCCTCCTATTCTACCACCACGACCTCTTCCTCTTTGTTTATTTTCAATTTTCCTACTTAATTTTTCTTCAACATTCATGGAAAACTGTTATGCATCTTCAATAGTAGTTAGCCTTACTAAGCTTAGCTCTTCTTGAATACTAGGCTTCAGTCCATTGATGTATCTGGCTACCTTTTCTTTATTGCCTTCAGTGTGGTCTGCTCTGATGATGACTCTGTAGAATTCTTCGGTGTATTCTTTGACTGTTTTATTCATCTGCCTCAAACTTTGCATCTTCTTTAGGAGTTCCAACTCGTAATCTACAGAAAAAAAAAACATCTTCAATTTGTCCACCATTCTATCTCATTTGGAGATCTTTTCTTTTCCTTTTTTGTTCCTTTCTAACTTTACTTCTTTCCACCAAATTCCAACATGAACTTTCAGATTGGTCTTGGAAAACTTGACCCTCTCAGGATCATCTATTTCTTCATACTCAAAATATTTTTTCATTTCATTAATTCAATCTATCAATTCTATCGAATTGAGACTATCAAAATATGTAGAGATATATATCTTTGACATTTTTCCAATTTTTGTTATGGCCTTCAACATTTTAACTTCATCAGGTTCTTCTTCTCCATCATCTTCTTCAAATTGTGGATCATCTTGTGTTGCATCACCTTCATCTTCACTTTCATCCCTCCTTGTTTCAAATTGATGTAGCCAACAACATACACTCAATAAAATTGTACCATTAATCATGTGTGAGAGCCAAAGATTTGGAACACTGAAAAAAAATTCTATTCACCAACTCTGTTGCTACAATGAGAGAAAACTCTCTTATATCCAAGAAAAACAAAAAAAATTCAAAAAATTACCTTTTTTGGCAGATTTCGACAATTGTCAGATTTTTGCCATTTTAGGTAATTTTACAATCATATCTAGAAAATCCTATTTTTTCCCAAAAGCTTCCTAAAACTAAGGTAGGACGAAATGCCAACTAATATTCTAAATTCGAAACATGAGTTTCGAGTTATTAAAAAAAGCAACTTTTAAAAAACTAGAAAAAAAACACTAAATTGTCATTTTGAGGGCCAAGATGAAAGTTTCAAGCCCTGAAAAAGTGCCAAGACGAGGTCCAACTGACTAGGGTGGGTTGGGAAACCACTGGCCACCTCATAACGCATCCACCTGTAAAATTTCGTAGAAAACCCACATCTGAGTCAAAAGTTATGACCTCCGGAAGTCCCTGCATCATTCTCCTCTGGTTGAAAAGAATGCAGCTCCTGCAAGTGAGTGTCTTCAAACTGCTGCCATTTGATTGGATATAACCTCTACACTTCCCACTTTGTAATCCACGTGCTATCTGTTGGTGCAATCCTTCCCACTGTACTAAATACTTGTTGTAATGCCCTTGCCGAGTGTAGATAGTTTTCTTATCAAGAACCTGTGCAATCTTTTCCTTCTTCTTATGGGGAATGTGATGGTGCCATGCCACTTCTGGTTGACTATCTTCAGCATCATCCTCACCATGGAATGCATATAAATCAGAAATATTAAACACAGGAGAAATATCAAGATCATCTGGTAAACTGACCTCATATGCATTATCATTGATCTTCTTTGTAATTTTGCAAGGACCAATTTTCCTGTACTTCAACTTGTGGTATGTTCCAGTAGGAAACCACTCTTTTCTCAAATATACCATCACTAAGTCACCTTCATTGAATGTCTGATGTCACCTACTAGTATCCATTGTATTCTTGTACCTCTCATTACAGTCCTGCAACTTCTGTCTCACTTCTTTCTGCAACTGTTGAAGGTGTTCTGCAAATGCTTCCCCATCATCACTGACCCTATCTTTCATTGGTAGCTGTACCAAATCTAGAACACCCTGAGGATTCCTGCCATACACAATCTAGAAAGGGTACTTTCTCGTTGATCTATTAACAGAACTATTATAGGCAAATTTGGCCTGGGGTAATGCCACATCCCATTGTTTTGGCTTTTCTCCAATAATACATCTCAACAAATTTCCTAGACTCTGATTGACTACCTCTGTTTGCCCATTCGTTTGAGGATGATAAGCACTACTAAACTGTAACTTAGTCCCCATCTTCTTCCATAAAGTCCTCCAGAAATGACTGAGGAATTTGGTATCCCTCTCAGAGGTAATAGTCTTTGGAACACCATGCAGACGAACAACTTCTGAAAAAAATGACTTTGCTACCCTCGTTGCATCATTAGTTTTCTTACAGGCAATAAAATGAACCATCTTGGAGAACCTATCAACAACTGCAAAAATGGAGTCATTACCTCGTTGAGTATGTGGAAGTCCCAACACAAAGTCCATGTTCAAATCTGTCCATGGTGCAGCTGGTACTGGTAATAGCATATACAACCCTGTATTCTGTGAATGTTCCTTGGCCACTTGGCAGATTCTACACATTGTTACATACTTAGTTATATCCCTTTTCATCTTTGGCCAATAATATTTATCTTCTATCAAGGCTATTGTCTTGTCCTTGCCAAAATGTCCAGCCAACCCACTGCTATAAAATTCTCTGATAATGTTTTCCCTCATAGAGCCAGCTGGTATGCATAGTTATTTTCCTTTAAATAGATACCCATCTTGCATAAAATATTCACCCCTAAAGTGATCCAAGTTACCAGATACTGGTGCCTTCAATTGTTCCACAATCTCCCAAAAATCATCATCAGACTCATACAAATTTTTGATGGTATCAAAACCAATCACCTCAGTTTCCATTGTGGTCAAAAGTGCAACCCACCTATTTAATGCATCTGCAACCTGATTTTGTTTTCCAGACTTATGCTTCAACACAAAATTGTAACCCTGCAAGAAAGAGACCCACTTGGCATGCCTACTATTCAACTTTTTGTGTGTGTTAAAGTATCACAGTGCAATATGATCTGTAAACAATACAAACTCCTGGGGAACTATATAATGTCTCTAATGCCTCAATGCTTGAACAATTGCATAAAATTCCAAATCATAAGTAGAATAATTCTTTCTCACTTCATTCATCTTTTCACTAAAGAAAGCTATAGGTTTTCTAGCTTGGCTAAGCACAACACCTATTCCCACATGGGAGGCATCACATTCTACTTCAAATACCTTATCAAAATTTGGCAATGCAAGTATAGGTGCTTCTGTTACCTTTTGCTTCAAGTACTTAAAGCTCTCCTTAGCATCCTTGGTCCATACAAACTCCCTTCCTTTAGTGCAATATGTTATAGGAGCTACAATACTACTAAAATTTTGAATGAACTTTCGATAGAAAGTGGCCAAGCCATGAAAACTTTTTACCTCTGTGATGCTGCTTGGACTAGGCCATTCTAGAATTGCCCTGAGCTTTTCTGGATCCATTTTGACACCATCTTTAGAAATGACAAAGCCTAAAAAAACCAAACTGTCCTGCATGAACCTACACTTCTTCAAATTGGCATAGAGCTTCTCCTTCATTAACACACCAAAGATGATCCTCAAGTGTTGTAGGTGCTCTTCTTTGCTGTTACTAAATACCAAAATATCATCAAAATAAACAACCACAAACTTACCAATGTAAGGTCGTAGTATAGTGTTCATCAATCTCATAAATGTGCTAGGTGCATTTGATAACCCGAATGGCATAACCATCCACTCATATAATCCATCTCCAGTCTTAAAGGTTGTCTTCCACTCATCCCCTTCTCGGATCCGGATTTGGTGGTAGCCACTTCGTAGGTCAATCTTGCTGAAATATTTGGCCCCTGCAAGGACATCCATCATGTCCTCCATATGAGGTATAGGAAACTGATACTTGATGGTAATCTTATTAATTGCTCTGCTATCAGTGCACATCCTCTATGTTCCATCTTTTTTTGGGGTCAACAATGCAAGTACAGCACATGGGCTCATGCTCTCTCTCACCACACCTTTACTTATGAGTTATGTTACTTGCTTATTCATCTCTGCATGTTGTGTTGGATTCATCCTATAAGTTGCTTGGTTGGGTAGAGTTGCTCCTAGAATCAAATCAATATGATGTTGAATATCTCTCTTTGGCGATAGACCATTAGGCAATTCATCAGGCAAAACATCAACAAATTCTTTCAATAGCTCTGCTACTTCTAGGGGAACTGAAATGTCTTCCTCTTCACCTTTTTTCACTACTAATGTGTAGCAACACCATGTTACCTTCATTTCTTTAACAAGATCTCTTTCAGACAACATGGTCTCACCTTTTCCTTCATCCTTAAGAGGCAATAAAATCACCTTAGAGCCATCTTTCCAAAAGGTGTATGTGTTTTTCTCTCCATCATGCATAACTTTTCTATCATACTGCCATGGCCTTCCCAATAACACATGACAGGCATCCATTGGGACAACATCACACCATATCTCATCCTGATAGATCTTCCCTATGCTAAACTTAATTAGGCATCTTTCATCAACAATGACTTCATTTCCCTTTTTAAACCATGCAATGCGGTACAGATGAGGATGTTTTTCACAGTGTAAATTCAATTTTTCTACCATCTTTAGAAACCATATTTTCACAACTACCTCCATCAACAATAACTTGACATACCTTGCCACCCGAAGTGCATCTGGTTCTGAAGATATTGGTTCGAAGCCATGAACCATCAGAGCTTTTGGCTTGTGTTTTCTCCTTCTCTGGAATCACCATTGCTCTTCTCATCATGAGACTTTCTCCCACATCTGGTGGAACCTCTAGTTCCGTCCCTTCCACTTCATGTTGCATTTGAATCAAGTTCACCCTAGGTTGTCCTCCTTGATTTCTTTCTTGCATGTTATAATTTGAGAATTCAAATGCCCTATGACCTTCTTCTCCACATCTGAAACAAGTGAAAGGCCTTCTCTGGCTTTCCCATCCTCTACCTCTACCTCTTTGAAATCCCCTTCCTCATTCTTGATTCAGAGGATCTTGTCGAGTGTCTACTTGTTTTTCCAATCCATGGGATGACTCTCCCCTGCCATAATTTGAACCTCCTCGAAATGGGGTTGATGTACCCCTTCTTCCTCCTCTATTCCTCTGATGCTACTATCTTTTTATTTTTCTTCAGCCTTTAGAGCCAATTGGTAAGCCTCTTCCATACTGTTGAGTCGATGCATGCTCTATTCATCTTGAATAGAAAATTTCAGGCCATTCACATATCTAGCAACCATCTGTTCATCAGTTTCTTGATGCTCTATACATATAGACAACGTATAAAACTTATTTGTATAATCTTACACAGAAGAGAGGTTCTGCTTTAAATTTTGAAACCTACGAAAAAGGGTTTGCACATAATCTATGGGCAAAATTTTTTCTCTCAACTTCTTCTCCATTTTATTCCATGTCTTGATCTTATCCTTGCCTTTCCTTGTTCGTTCCTTTTGAAGATGATCCCACCAAATCATTGCATGACCCTTTAATTTGGTGGATGCGAATTTTACCTTCTTTTCCTCTATCATGGATTTCCATTCAAAAAAATTTCTCATGTCATTCAACCAGTCTATCAACTCCTCTGGTTTAAGACTATCTACATAATCTGAAACATCTACCTTGATCCCTTCATTTTTCTCTTCTAAGGCCCTAAGCATCCTCTCTTCAAAACTCATGCCTTCTAATTCTTCTTCTTCATGTTTTGTATCTTGATTTGCACCTCCTCGACCTATCTCTTCATTAGATTTGTCTCCTCCTCTACCTAGCCTTTGGTTTTCCATCTGTGTTGTAAGTTCTACTATTTGCCTTTGCAGATTTTGCATTTCTCTATGCATCTCGGCAAGACCGCCTCTTCCTCTTCCTCTCCCAGCCATCTTCCTACTCTGATACCAAATGATGTAGCCAACAACATACACTCAATAAAATTATACCATTAATCATGTGTGAGAGCCAAAGATTTGGAACACTGAAAAAAAACTTCTATTCACCAACTCTGCTGCTACAATGAGAGAAAACTCTCTTATATCCAAGAAAAACAAAAAAAATCAAAAATTACCTTTTTTGGCAGATTTTGACAATTGTCAAATTTTTGCCATTTTAGGTAATTTTACAATCATATCTAGAAAATCCTGTTTTTTCCCAAAAGCTTCCTAAAACTAAGGTAGGACGAAATGCCAACTAATATTCTAAATTTGAAACATGAGTTTCGAGTTATTAAAAAAGCAACTTTTAAAAATTAGAAAAAAACACTAAATTGGCATTTTGAGGGCCAAGATGAAAGTTTCAAGCCCCAAAAAAGTACCAAGACGAGGTCCAACTGACTAGGATAGGTTGGGAAACCATTGGCCACCTCATAACACATCCACCTGTAAAATTTCATAGAAAACCCACATCCGAGTCAAAAGTTATGACCTCCGGAAGTCCCTGCATCACAAACCCTCTTCTCAACTCCTCTTGGATTGCATCAATCTACCTCTATAGATCTCTAAATCCTTCTTTTGTCACTACAACATTCCTACTAGCACAATTTCTTCATGGAGGCATCTTTGTATCTTATTTATTTTCTCCTCTTATACTTAAAGTAAAATTTCTTAGTGCAAAGCTACCTCAAATCAGTAATTCTGCTTCCACCTTCCAACGCACTACCTTAAGGTCTTAGTACAAACTACCTCACTGTTTGGAAATCTATCTACACAGTCAGGATAACCTAGCTCTAATACCACCTGATGAGGGTGTACTCCACCCAACACACTTACAATAACAAATCAACATCAGCAAAGAGATGAATTTAAAGATTCAAAGAAATATAGTTATCTTATTGATCATGAAAACTGCTTCAAAATTGCTTACAAAAACTACCTTCAAGAGCAAACCAACTGCATTGCAATCACATAAGGATCATGGGACCTCTTGTTACAGACATATGGTTGTTGAATAATAGCAAATTTAGACCCTAATGGTCTTGGAAAAGAGAGAGATAAATAAAAAATAACAAAACAAAAATTAACAGGTTACAACCCTCCAATTTTTGGAGTATTTTGCTTATGCTAGAGCTTCAAAATTGGCATTGTTTACCCCCTGAATGTCTTGCATGACCTATAGCTGCAAGTTATCTTCAATACCTCATCTCCAACTGCCTCCTACCTCTCTTGGCCATTCAAATCCTTATTCCCTTCCTTCTTGTAACTCCCCTTTCCCCACTCAAAGGAAATAAATTACATCTTTATATTAGACAAGGAATCTAGGCGCCTTTCAATAATATTCCAAATTGAAAATTTATTTCCCACCTTTTTATTCCATTTTTATGGGCATTTAATTTCCTTCACTGAAAATGCCTGAAAATAGCACAACTTATGGGAGCCATAACTTTTGATACGGACACTCGATTGAGTTTTTTTTTTTTTAAAACTAAAGAGTTCAAAGTGCTCTACAAACTTGAAATTGAAGTCGTTTAATTTCCCCAAAATTTGGGGCCTCATTCAATCGTTTAAAGCCTCAAATTTTACTTTCAAATTTTCTTCACATTTTCCAAAAAATTGAAACTTTAATAACTTGAGATCTAGACATGACCTTGGGTTGAAACTCACCCACTATTTATTTAACAATTATGGAGCTTTGGGTACAATTTCAGGGCCATATGTGATCAAATGCAAACTTTCTAAAAATAGAGACCTTGATATTTTTAGAACTTCTGGAAATTTTGGTTGTCCTAAATTGTTCTACAAAACTTTTTAGGGGAAATAAGCTTGATGGGTATTGTAGCAAAAGGCATAAACTACCTGAATTTCAACATGCATTCTAACAAAATTATTGAAACTTGCAAAACCAAAAATAAAACAAAATCATTCATTTTTTTAGGTGATGCAAGATTGCTCCTACACCTCTGGATGCTCCTACATCACATTCCTACAGAGAAACATAAGTCCATGGATCCACAGAGCAGGCCTTACATTTTTTTAAGCTATCCATATGGTGTTAAGGGATATCAAGTCCACCCTACCACACATGTTGTTCATTGAGAGGAGTGTCTTCTTTGAGGAAGGCTATAAACAAGTTCCTCTCTTGACACTTATCATCCTTCTACATTCACATTGGATTCAGTAAGCATCGGTGATAGTTTCGGGGATTCAAATCCACGTAGGAAAATTATTAATGATAAGGATTCTTCTTCCTCCACTTCAAATGCTAAGAGTGATGATAAGGATTCACCTCCTCCCCCTTCTAGAAATCATTCAGAGGTTGAGGAATCTCATCTAGATTCTGACTACAAGTCCACTTAGGGCTTGATAGACCCCACAAGTTGCAGGTGATTGAGTTGGGGATCCATTAGATACCATGTGGACACAATCATAGTTCTAAGGAATTCCACATGTTTTTATTGCTCTTACATCCAATCCATAGTCTTTTCAAGAGGCTTTTGTCAATCCTAAATGGGATATAGCCATACAGAAGGACTATAGTTCCTTGGTTAGGAACCACACTTAGGATCTGGTCCCCATTCCTAAGGGAAGATAACTTGTTCAATGTAAGTAGATATATCAAACAAAATTTGCAATAGATGAGTCAATGGATAAGTTCAAAGCACGATTGGTAGCAAAGGGGTTTCCTAGGTTCCCGGTATTGATTAGTTTGAGACCTTTGTACTAGTTGCAAAGATGAACTCTATCCAACTCACACTTGCTATCATTGTAGCACATCATTGGGAGCTTCATTAAACAGACATGAAGAGTGTCTTTCTTCACAAAGACCTTCAAGAGGAGATATATATGGAGTAGTTGCAAGGGTTTCTACATTATTTTTACATGGTTTGTAGAGTTTAGAAATCTATCTATGGCCTGAAACAAACCACTTAGACTTGGTATGCCAAAAAGGATTCCTTCCTTCTCATAATCAGGTACTCTCAGTGTCATTATAATCCAAATGTCTACATTTTGTAGTAGAATGATTCTCTCCTATTTCTAGTTTTATATGTTGATGACCTACTAATCATGGGGAGTTCATCTATTACAACAGTGAAAACTACCCTTCATGACAAGTTTTTAATGACTGACTTAGGCTTGTTGAATTAATTTCTTGAGATTGAGATATCTAAGCCTGCTTCTGGGATTACCATTGCACAATCCAAGCATGCTCTTGATTCGCTCTCTCAATTTCATATGGCTAACTATAAACTTGCTCCAACACCCTTTCTTTCTAGAGTTGAGGCTTAGTTCTCTTCACCATTAGTTGATGGTACTTTGATCGATAACTTTTTGGGAGCCTCGTTTATCTAACTCACACAAGGCCTAATAAATCATATGTTGTGGGTGTGGTCTCTTGATTTATGTAGGAGCCCTATGAGATACATTAGAAGGCAACCAAATAGATTCTTCATTGCATTCAAGTTACACACAGTTATTGGATTCAATATGTAGTAGGTATTGATATTGATTTGGTGGAGTATACATATTCAAATTGGGCAAGCAATTCTCAAGATTGCAAGTTCATTTTAGGTTACAACTTCTCACCTAGTTCAAGTACTATATGTTGGTTGAGCAACAAGTGGTCTTCTATTGCTCTATCTTCCACTGAGGGAAAGTATCAAGGTGTTTTGAATGTATTCACTGAGGCCATTTGGCTTCAACATATTCTTATTGATTTTGTTACCAATTTAGATGGCCATCTATCATATTTTATGACAATTAGAGTGTCATTCAAATTTCTTAGAACTTTGTCCACCATCTGTTGACTATAGATTGCTCTATCTTTCACATGCACTACATCCAAGAGCTTATACATGGACAATTCATTGATCTTTGGTACTACCTAACTTCTTAGCAACTTGTCAACATATTCACCAAACCCCTTATCAAAAGCAAGTTTCTTCATTTACAAGCTTTACTGAGGGTGCAGTAGACTACTTTGAAGGGTACTTTGTCCTTCCCTTTTCTCTCTACTTTAGGGGTCTCCTCTCTCTCTCTTTGGGGGGTGGGTTGGCTTCTTCTCTTTGGGGGGTATCTTTGTAAATGGGTACCTCATCAAGCTTTGTTTGTCGAGACTAATCTTTCCACCCACCTAAGTTTCCCTTAAAGGGGGTGTTAGTGTAGGTTTTTTATTTTCCTTTGTTGGATATTATTATATTTTCCTACATGTTTGTTTAACTTGCTTATTTGTATCATTATAACAGTATATGGCATCTTCCGTAAGTGTAACTCCCACCCATTTTGGGGTAATTAACAATACTTTTCTCATTGGTTGGTTTTGCCTCCCCTCTTCTTTATAAATGTATCTACTCCTCTAACTCATTTTAATTCATACTATTGTAAGCTTTCTTAATGCTAGTTTTTTCTTGAGCATTTGTGTATCTCTTTGTAGAAATTAACTCTAATCAACTATTTTAGTTTCAGTATCATTTGCTAGAATAGTTTCATTGTTTCTATTCCATGCACTAGGTTTTGGGTAGCTTCAATTTATTTTTGAGTTTAACACTCTCTTCTCCCTTTCTAAGAGAAAATAAGGGGGAACCTCCACTAAGCCAATTAGAGTTAAATACCCCTTCATCATTCTCATTTGCCTTCCCCTTCTGCATGAGTCCTTGTGTGCTACATGGCTAGTGGCATGTTAGCATTTTATTTCATACCTTTCAGTGCAAACATAAAATGGGTAGACGTACGGTAAGACCGCTCTTTGAATTAGAAGGGGAAGCTCCTTGTAAAGTAAACTAACCTAAAACTATATAGAATTTACAGTGTTTTCAAAGGTTTTTCATACTTATGCTAAATGAAACATGAATTTGCAATTTTTTTGGGTTTACAACGTACAAAAGGCAAAAATGTACTTTCAATTACGAAGCAAGGATTTTTGTACTTTTTTTACTTGAATTAGAACCTAGACTACACTCTTGCACTATTCAGCTAAATTCATAGGTTGAGCAAGGCAAGTACACAGATTTGATTGAACAGATTAACAACAATACATAATTATGAATGCCATGACAAAATCAAGCCAAGGATGATACAAAGTTGCAACTTATACCTTCAACTTCATTTGCGACACAAAGTTTACAAATCCACTGACCCGACTTAACCTTTAGCATTGAAAACAACATAATTCAATAGACATTCAGAAGCAAGGCAAGCATAGTAAATTCTATTGAATGAGTAACAAAATTATAAGAATGTTGAACACCAGGTGACTAACAACTCCAGCATAATGAAGGCATGAGAATTGCCGTTTTCATTTATGTTCACTCACTAGTACATTGATTTCTCTACTCTGAAAAATAAATACCGAAAAATGTTAACTCCTAAAAAGCTCTGAAAAAGCTAACTAATAAATGAATCGACCTCCTTTTCTATGTGCAAAAAGCACTAATTTATACTACTACAAATAAAATGCATGAAAATAATAAAGTGAAGTCTAACCTAATTGACTACTGTTTGCATGACATGCAAACTTATTACAAAATATCTGCTCCACTAAAACTGAAAATAGAAACATACAATTGCTAGCTCAACTCATGATGTAAAACATGCAATCTTCATTTGAATTGCGACTTCGTGCTCACACCTCTGCATGATGATCGAACTAGAGTTAACTCAGGTCAACGCTAAAAATAGTGAATGATAAAATTAGCAAGCTTTCTGAATTTGGTTTTACTCTTTGATGATGATTTATTTTTAGCCCACAGTAAAAATAGAGTTTCTTTAGGCGGCTTTGACTTGGTGAAATCTAAAAACCCTTATAATCATGATGGTGCTTTGATGGCAAATTCTCCGTTTCGATGAAGTTTGGCAAAAATATTTGGACAAAGCATCAAAAATCTACATTGCGGTTTTCATGGCAGATTCTTTGAAAACATTCAAAGGCTAAAAACTCTCTTTCCCCTGATCTGATCATCTGGTTTATATATATATCCTTTTAGCATTGAAAGCACTAATCATTCAAGGGGAAGACTACACATATTAACTTGATTTCTTCATGTTGACTATATTTGTTTTTGTCCTCTATGGAAAACTCCACTTTACCCACTAGTTGCAACTCCTTTTAGTTGATCAACTTTTAGTTATTTGGCTTTTGATTTGAATGCATCTTTTTCTGAAGGTATTTTAACATGGAAAATTCCTTTTGTAAGCATCTTGATTCCCTATGGCTAATGCTTTAAATGAAATCTTTCATTTTTTATATCTGCCTGTGTTTGAAATGATGGATTGGGCGTCTATTTGAATCTTCTTTTGTTGTAGGTGCTTCATTTGATTTCATACACTCTTTATTCTTTGTTTCGACCTCCATCTTCATTCCTTGGCATGTGAACTTCCTCTTGAAAGCGCTTTTGTTGTATACAAGCACATGAGTCTCCTTTTAATGGCATCTTATTTCTGCTAAGGGGCACTTCTCTTTTTGAAGACTTTGTCTATATAAGTGCGTTGAAAGTGTGAGTTGGGCGCTATTTTTTTCTTTTATTTCTATTTGCTTTTGACAAGGCGTAGCTTCCTTCTTGCTTGTGGTCTATGTCTTGAGCTAGAGGTGCGTTGGATGTTGATGAAAGATGCTTCCTCCTTTGCCTAGCGCATTGAAATTCCTTCTTGCTATTGATCAAGAGTGCTTTCCATAGGCGCCTTTAATCTGATCTGGATGTGTAGAAGAGATTTTATGAGGCGCCTTTTTCTCCTTACTAGTTGCTTCTTTTCCCTTTGTTGAAGTGCATGGCCCACCTAAGAAAGGTGTTTTATTTTGTTTGATTGTGGATTGCTTTTCCTTTACTTGTGAGTCATGGGAAATAGGCACCTAATCTCTTCTAACTATTAGCACATCCTCATGCTTTGGTGGGTGTCTAATCTGTTTTGTTGCTGATTTGGAGCTATTTAACTCCTTTGCTAGCGCTTCTGACTTGACATGGGCGTAAGTTCCTATTTGTTGAGGCATCTTTGGTGACCACCGTTGATAAGGCACATGAGCTGAATATGGCCACGCTTCTAAGCTTGAAGGAAGCACTTTTTTAATTTCTTGTTGTTTGTTTTTTTTACTTTTAACTTTCCTTAGTGATGCGCTTTTGAGGCACCTTTGTAAAGGTGCATTAATTTTTAATGGAGTGCTTCTCTCTTTTTAGTACTATTGCAATGAGTTTTTTCTTGTCTAGTCTTATCTAGTGATTAACCTATCTATAGTAAAACAATCAAAAGAAAGTATTATTTTTTATATTGAACAAATTTTAATTTTTCCCTAAGTCTACATGAGAAAATTTTAACAAAAATTATTGGGAAAATGAATTATCTCTATTGTGATTGACTCAAAAAAATTACCTCTTAAGGGTGGATTTTGCAGAAATACTATTTTGAGTGAAACAAACACCTAAAATTGAGAAGAAAAATCCGGTTAGAAGTGAGAAGGTGGCAATGCTAACAAATTAACTTGTTTAATTAAATTATGAGTGATGCGGGAATTTGGTTATGAAATGAATAATTTTTTGTTATTAAACGAATAATTTTTTTAATTTAAACAAATAATTTTTTTTCTTAAAGTGTATGCAATATTATAACAAAAATTGTAATATTTATATTGATATAATATTCATATTAATATCATTATTTAGTTTTCATCATTGTATAATTATTTCATTCTTTTATGTATAAATATTAAAAATTAAAATATTGTAGTGATCATAATGTGAAACAAACACCTAAAATAGGGAGGGGAATTGGACTCCTCCTCCTCAGGGAGTTTTGAAACTCAACACAGATGGTTCTTCTCAAGGAAACCCTGGTCATGCTGGCATTGGCGGACATAGTACTGGGTCTGTGCAATTTATATTTTTTTATTTATAAAGGTCTTCATTCTAACAATCTGATGGAGGCTCTTGTCATTTTATATGCTGTGGAGTGTGGTTGTCATCTTGGATGACGAAGGATCATTTGTGAGTCAGATTCCCAGGTGGTGGTGAATCTGTTGAACAAACAGCATTTAGCTGAAGTTAGTTGGCATTTATCTTTGGTTGTTAAACAGATTCTTAATCTATGTGTTTCTTTGGATTTGATTTCTTTCATTCATATTCCTAAAGAATGGAACGGAGTTGTGGATTGTTTGGCCAAATGGACCTCTGATCACATGCCAAATTGGAGCATTGTGGATTGGGGTCAATTACCCCTGGAGATGTCTCAAAAGTTGGACCACTTAGTGGAGCTTGACAGGGCTGAGTAATGCCCTTGCTTTGTACTTCTTCTAGTTTGAATAAATTTTTACCCCTCTTTTAGTTAAAAAAATATTATATTCATATTAATATGATTGTTTAATTTGTATTGAATATAACAATAGAATTAATAATATATTAACAATAATATTTATATCAAATTATTGATTATACAAATAAATAGAATTATGATTATTGTATTTATATTTATGTTATATTAAATAGTAAAAATGATATATATATATATATGAACCGTTTTAAGCTATGTTTAAGAGTAAGAACAAAATTGTTTAAAGTTAGTTATCTTTCTGAAATTACAGGATTATTTTAAACAAATTGTTATGAACAAAGAGCTAAGAATTGAAGTGTAGAAGTACGATATATTTTGTGAGCTCTCTTTATGCTTGTTTACTGGTACTATTGACCTTCTATGTTTAGTGGCACTATTTAACATTTTTGTGAGCTCTCTTTATGCTTGTTTGCTGGTACTATTGAACTTTTGTGTTTAGTGGTACTATTTAACATTTTGTTTAATATGTTTTACAAATTGAGGACTGTTTAATTTGTTTATTCAATGACTAAAGAAAATAATATTTATTTGTGACTTTGTTTTGCCACGGATGAATCTCATAGGAAAAGAAAACAAGATATCTCATTGAAAATCAAACACGCAATACTATTTCCAAGTGAGTTATGTTTTATAGGAGGAAAAAATTTAGAATGAAGATAGATGAATAACAAGTAAGACATTCATTCAAGATTTAAAGATTTCAAGGGATAAATTTTCAATATTGTTCAAGATTTCAAGTTTTCATTTAAAACTAAATTTTTAGTATGATAATAAGCATGCATGCACTTCAGTGAAAGAAAACTCCTCTATGTTGAAGTTAGTATATTATGATGCATAAAAGTATGGGGCATATCATCATTTTGAAATTCATGTTGGGTTTCTTAGTTTGAGTGTCGATTAATTTTTCTAGTTTATACACCTGGGATATTATGGATTTGTTAAATTTTAACTAGTTCAATTTATATTTCCATCACTATAATATATTAATATTTAATTTTTATAAACAAATATATTTTACAAATTGAGGACTATTTAATTTGTTTATTCAGTGACTAAAGAAAAATTATATTTATTTGTGACTTTGTTTTGTCACAGGACGAATCTCACAAGAAAAGATAACTTGTTCAATGTAAGTAGATATATCAAACAAAATTTGCAATAGATGAGTCAATGGATAAGTTCAAAGCACGATTGGTAGCAAAGGGGTTTCCTAGGTCCCTGGTATTGATTAGTTTGAGACCTTTGCACTAGTTGCAAAGATGAACTCTATCAAACTCACACTTGCTATCATTGTAGCACATCATTGGGAGCTTCATTAAACAGACATGAAGAGTCTTTCTTCACAAAGACCTTCAAGAGGAGATATATATGGAATAGTTGCAAGGGTTTCTACATTATTTTTACATGGTTTATAGAGTTTAGAAATCTATCTATGGCCTGAAACAAACCACTTAGACTTGGTATGCCAAAAAGGATTCCTTCCTTCTCATAATCGGGTCCTCTCAGTGTCATTATAATCCAAATGTCTACATTTTGTAGTAGAATGATTCTCTCCAATTTCTAGTTTTATATGTTGATGACCTACTAATCATGGGGAGTTCATCTATTACAACAGTGAAAACTACTCTTCATGACAAGTTTTTAATGACCGACTTGGGCTTGTTGAATTAATTTCTTGAGATTGAGATATCTAAGCCTGCTTCTGGGATTACCCTTGCACAATCCAAGCATGCTCTTGATTCACTCTCGCAATTTCACATGGCTAACTATAAGCTTGCTCCAACACCCTTTCTTTCTAGAGTTGAGGCTTAGTTCTCTTCACCACTAGTTGATGGTACTTTGATCGATAACTTTTTGGGAGCCTCATTTATCTGACTCACACAAGGCCTAATAAATCATATGCTATGGGTGTGCTCTCTTGATTTATGTAGGAGTCCTATGAGATACATTAGAAGGCAACCAAGTAGATTCTTCATTGCATTCAAGTTACGCACAGTTATTGGATTCACTATGTAGTATGTATTGATATTGATTTGGTGGAGTATACATATTCAAATTGGGCAAGCAATTCTCAAGATTGCAAGTTCATTTTAGGTTACAACTTCACACCTAGTTCAAGTACTATATGTTGGTTGAGAAACAAGTGGTCTGCTATTGCTCTATCTTCCACTGAGGGCAAGTATCAAGGTGTTGTGAATGTATCCATTGAGGCCATTTGGCTTCAACATATTCTTATTGAGTTTGTTACCAATTTAGATGGCCATCTGTCATATTTTATGACAATCAGAGTGTCATTCAAATTTCTTAGAACTCTGTCCACCATCTGTTGACTATAGCTTGCTCTATCTTTCACATGCACTACATCCAAGAACTTATACATGGACAATTCATTGATCTCTGGTACTACCTAACTTCCTAGCAAATTGTGGACATATTCACCAGACCCCTTATCAAAAGCAAGTTTCTTCATTTACAAGCTTTACTAAGGGTGCAGTAGACTACTTTGGAGGGTACTTAGTCCTTCCCTTCTCTCTCTACTTCAGGGGTCTCCTCTCTCTATTTGGGGGGTGGGTTGGCTTCTTCTCTTTGGGGGGGTATCTTTGTACATGGGTACCTCATCAAGCTTTGTTTGTCAAGACTAATCTTTCCACCCACCTAAGTTGCCCTTAAAGGGGGTGTTAGTGTAGGTTTTTTATTTTCCTTTGTTGGATATTATTGTATTTTCCTACATGTTTGTGAAACTTCCTTATTTGTATCATTATAAGGGTATATGGCATCTTCTGTAAGTGTAACTCCCACCCATTTTGGGGTAATTAACTATACTTTTCTCATTGGTTGGTTTTGCCTCCCCTCTTCTTTATAAATGTATCTACTCCTCTAACTCATTTTAATTCATACTATTGTAAGCTTTCTTAATGCTAGTTTTTTCTTGAGCATTTGTGTATCTCTTTATAGAAATTAACTCTAATCAACTATTTTAGTTTCAGTATCATTTGCTAGAATAGTTTCATTGTTTCTATTTCATGCACTAGGTTTTGGGTAGCTTCAATTTATGTTTTACTTTAACACTCTCTTCTCCCTTTCTAAGAGAAAATAAGGGGGAACCTCCACTAAGCCAATTAGAGTTAAATACCCCTTCATCATTCTCATTTGCCTAGCCCTTCTACATGAGTGCTTGTGTGCTACATGGCTAGCGGCATGTTAGCATTTTATTTCGTACCTTTTAGTGCAAACACAAAATGGGTAGATGTACGGTAAGACCGCTCTTCGAATTAGAAGGGGAAGCTCCTTGTAAAGTAAAACTAACCTAAAACTATACAGAATTTACAGTGTTTTCAGAGGTTTTTCATGCTTATGCTAAATGAAACATGAATTTGCAATTTTTTTGGGTTTACAACGTACAAAAGGCAAAACCGCACTTTCAATTACGAAGGAAGGATTTTTGTACTATTTTTACTTGAATTAGAGCCTAGACTACATGCTTGCACTATTCAGCTAAATTCATAGGTTGAGCAAGGCAAGTACACAGATTGGATTGAACAAATTAACAACAATACATAATTACGAATGCCATAACTAAATCAAGCCCAAGACGATACAAAGTTGCAACTTATACCTTCAACTTCATTTGCGACACAAAGTTCACAAATCCACTGAACTGACTTAACCTTCAGCATTGAAAATGACATAATTCAATAGACATTTAGAAGCAAGGCAAGCATAGTAAATGCTATTGAATGAGTAACAAAATTATAAGAATGTTGAACACCAGGTGACTAACAACTCCAGCATAATGAAGGCATGAGAATTGTCGTTTTCATTTATGTTCACTCACTAGTACATTGATTTCTCTACTCTGAAAAATAAATACCGAAAAATGTTAACTCCTAAAAAGCTCTGAAAAAGCTAACTAATAAATGAATCTACCTCATTTTCTATGTGCAAAAAGCACTAATTTATACTACTACAAATAAAATGCATGAAAATAATAAAGTGAAGTCTAACCTAATTGACTATTGTTTGCATGACATGCAAACTTATTAAACAAAATATTTGCTCCACTAAAACTGAAAATAGAAACATGCAATTGCCATCTCAACTCATGATGTAAAACATGCAATCTTCATTTGAACTGCGACTTTGTGCTCACACCTCTGCATGATGATCGAACTGGAGTTAACTCAGGTCAACGCTAAAAATAGTGAATGCTAAAATTAGCAAGCTTTTTGAATTTGGTTTCTCTTTGATGATTATTTATTCTTAGCCCACAGTAAAAATAGAGTTTCTTCAGGCGGCTTTGACTTGGTGAAATCTAAAAACCCTTATAATCATGATGGTGCTTTGATGGCAAATCCTCCATTTTGATGAATTTTGGCAAAAATATTTGGACAAAGCGTCAAAAATCTACTTTGTGGTTTTCATGGCAGATTCTTTGAAAACATTCGAAGGCTAAAAACTCTCTTTCCCTTGATTTGATCATCTGGTTTATATATATATATATATATATATATATATATATATATATATATATATATATATATATATTAGCATTGAAAGCACTAATCATTCAAGGGGAAGACCACATATTAACTTGATTTCTTCATGTTGACTGTATTTGTTTTTGTCCTCTATGGAAAACTCCACGTTACCCACTAGTTGCAACTCCTTTTAGTTGATCAGCGTTTAGTTATTTGGCTTTTTCTTTGAATGCATCCTTTTCTAAAGGTATTTTAACGTGGAAAATTCCTTTTGTAAGCATATTGATTCCCTATGGCTATTGCTTTGAATGAAATCTTTCATTTTTTATATATGCCTGTGTTTGAAATAATGAATTGGGCGCCTGTTTGAATCTTCTTTTGTTGTAGGTGCTTCATTTGATTTCATACACTCTTTATTCTTTGTTTTGACCTCCATCTTCATTCCTTGGCATGTGAACTTCCTCTTGAAAGCGCTTTTGTTGTATACAAGCACATGAGTCTCCTTTTAATAGCATCTTATTTCTGCTAAGAGGCGCTTCTCTTTTTGAAGACTTTGTCTATATAAGCGTGTTGAAAGTGTGAGTTGGGCGCTATTTTTTTCTTTTATTTCTATTTGCTTTTGACAAGGCATAGCTTCCTTCTTGCTTGTGGTCTCTGTCTTGAGCTAGAGGTGCGTTGGATGTTGATGAAAGCTGCTTCCTCCTTTGCCTGGCACATTGAAATTCCTTCTTGTTGTTGATCAAGAGTGCTTTCCATAGGAGCCTTTAATCTGATCTAGATGTGTAGAAGATATTTTATGAGGCACCTTGTTCTCCTTACTAGCTACTTCTTTTCCCTTTGTTGAAGCGCATGGCTTGCCTAAGAAAGGTGTTTTATTTTGTTTGATTGTGGATTGCTTTTCCTTTACTTGTGAGGCATGGGAAATAGGCACCTAATCTCTTCTAACTATTAGCACATCCTCATGCTTTGGTGGGCGTCTAATCTGTTTTGTTGCTGATCTGGAGCGATTTAAATCCTTTGCTAGCACTTCTAACTTGACATGGGCATGAGTTCCTATTTGTTGAGGCATCTTTCTCTTCATACAGGCACATATTTTCTTTCTGAGCGTGTGTGAAATGCTTCAGGCACGATTTCCTGTTGGAGGCACATTTTTCTTTGATGAGGCATGATTAACATCTTCAAACTCAATGCTGGGCGTCTGAATCTTTGGACTGATCGCACCTTCCTGTTTGCTGGCACATCCCTTGCTATCTTGGAGCGCTTTTGAGAGGCGTGTTCTGAGTATAAGCATGTTTGTTCTTCCATTTTTGTTGACCGCCTTTGATAAGGCACATGAGCTGAATATGGCCGCGCTTCTGAGCTTGAAGGAAGCACTTTTTTAATTTCTTGTTGTTTATTTTTTTACTTTTAACTTTCCTTAGTGATGCGCTTTTGAGGCGCCTTTGTAAAGGTGCATTAATTTTTAATGGAGTGCTTCTCTCTTTTTAGTACTATTGCAATGAGTGTTTTCTTGTCTAGTCTTATCTAGTGATTAATCTATCTATAGTAAAACAATCAAAAGAAAGTATTATTTTTTATGTTGAACAAATTTTAATTTTTCCCTAAGTCTACATGAGAAAAATTTAACAAAAATTAGTGGGAAAATGAATTATCTCTATTGTGATTGGCTCAAAAAAATGACCTCTTAAGGGCAGATTTTGCGGAAATACTATTTTGAGTGAAACAAACACCTGAAATTGAGAAGAAAATCCCGTCAGAAGCAAAGAGGTGCCAATACTAACAAATTAACTTGTTTAATTAAATTATGAGTGACTACATTAAAATATTGTAGTGATCTAAATATTAATATATTATTATATTGTGTAATATTATATTCATATCAATATGATTGTTTAATTTGTATTGAATAGAACAATATAATTAATAATATATTAACAATAATATTTATATCGAATTATTGATTATACAAATAAATGGAATTATGATTATTGTATTTATATTTATGTTATATTATAATAAAAATTATATATATATATATATATATATATATATATATATATATATATATATATATATATATATATATATATATATATATATATATAAGTATTATATATTAATATATTTTAGATTTAAATATTAATATATTATATTGTGTAATATTTATATTTATATTTATATGATTTAAATAGTAAGAACAAAATCGTTTTAAGCTATGTTTAAGAGTGAGAACAAAACTGTTTAAAGTTAGTTATCTTTATGAAATTATAGGTTTATTTAAAACAAATTGTTATGAATAGAGAGCTAAGAATTGAAGTGTAGAAGTACGATAGATTTTGTGAGCTCTCTTTATGCTTGTTTAATGGTACTATTGAACTTCTGTGTTTAGTGGTACTATTTAACATTTTTGTGAGCTCTCTTTATGCTTGTTTACTGGTACTATTGAACTTTTGTGTTTAGTGGTACTATTTAACATTTTGTTTAATATGTTTTACAAATTGAGGACTATTTAATTTGTTTATTCAGTGACTAAAGCAAATAATATTTATTTGTGGCTTTGTTTTGCCACAGACGAATCTCACAGGAAAAGAAAAGAGGATATCTCATTGAAAATCAAACACGCAGTACTATTTCCAGGGGAGTTATGTTTTATAGGAGGAAAAAAATTAGAATGAAGATAGATGAATAACAAGTAAGACATTCATTCAAGATTTAAAGATTTCAAGGGATAAATTTTCAATATTGTTCAAGATTTCAAGTTTTCATTAAAAAATATTTTTTTAGTATGATAATAAGCATGCATGCACTTCAGTAAAAGAAAACTCCCCTATGTTGAAGTTAGTATATTGGGATGCATAAAAGTATGGGGCATATTATCATTTTGAAATTCATGTTGGGTTTCTTAGTTTGAGTGTCGATTAATTTTTCTAGTTTATACACCTGGGATATTATGGATTTAATAAGTTTTTTTATATTTCCATCACTGTAATATATTAATATTTAATTTTTATAAACAAATATATATTTTATAAATTGAGGATTGTTTAATTTGTTTATTCAGTGACTAAAGCAAAATAATATTTATTTGTGGCTTTGTTTTGTCAAAATTGAGAATGGAGATAGACGAATAACAAGTAAAACATTTGTTCAAGATTTAAAGATTTCATGGGATAAATTTTCAATATTGTTCAAGATTTAAATTTTTCATTAAAAAATAATTTTTTAGTATGATAATAAGCATGCATGCACTTAGTGAAAAAAAACTCCGCTGTGTTGAAGTTAGTATACTGGAATGCATAAAATTATGGGGCATATCATCATTTTGAAATTCATGTTGGGTTTCTTAGTTTGAGTGTCATTTTGAAATTCATGTTCGGTTTCTTAGTTTGAGTGTCGATTAATTTTTCTACTTTATAGACCTGAGATATTATGGGTTTGATAAATTTTAACTAGTTCAATTTATATTTCCATCAAATATTTAATTTTTATAAACAAATATATATGAATATATCATTTTTACTATGTTATAATTAATTTTAATAACATAAATTTTATTATAAAAATAGTATTCATTTTATTATTTTATTGATATTTAAATATATTCTATTTATTCAATCACTAAAGGAAATAATATTTATTTGTGGCTTTGTTTTGTAGAGGAGGGATCTCACAGGAAAAGAAAAGAAAGAAGATATATCACTGAAAATTCAAATACATTCTACTATTTGCAGGTGAGTTATGTTTTAGAGGAGGAAAAAATTTAAAACCAAGATAGATGAATAAGCAAGCTCTAGCTCTTATAGTAGACTTCATAGTATACTTATCCCATTTTTTTCTCACATATTCTTTTATGGCATAAATATTTCATAGGGTTTAAGATTTAAAGATTTCATGGCATAAATAGAAAGAGTTGCTTGAATGTATTCAGTGTTCCCTTATGCCTTTGGATAGGTACTCTAAATTTTGTCACTGTCACCTTCTCAAATGATGTTCAACCATGCAACCTCATATTAATGAGATGATCCTCTTGTTATTTATTTATGCAGGTGGCAATTGAGGTCCCTTATATTCTTGTGTGGTCTATAGTTTATGCCATCTTGGTCTATTCCATGATAACATTTGAATGGATAGCAATCAAGTTTTTCTAGTTCCTCTTTTTCATGTATTTCACTTTTCTATACTTCACCTTCTTCGGAATGGTGATAGTTGCCATGACTCCAAACTTCCATGTTGCGGCAATCAGTGCATCTGCATTTTGTTCTACATGGAGCCTCTTTTGTGGCTTCATCATTCCTTAACCTGTAAGACCATGTTAAAACTTTTTTGTTGAGGCAAATTTTATATATTACAATTTAAACTAAACTTTTTAAAATGTATAGTAGCAAGCCATGATGATTAGCAATACAATCAAATCTATTTTCTTTGAACTAGAAAATGCATGTGTGGTGGAGATGGTACAACTGGGTGACACCTATTTCCTGGACACTCTATGTTTTGGTTGCATCATAGCTTGCCGATGTGGATACAGAGATGGAAATGGGAAGTGGTGGTGTCTAAATTCATAAAGAATTATTTTGGATGAGACATGACTTTCCGGGAATTGTAGCAATGGTGATTGTTTGCATCCCTATTGGCTTTGCTTCCTTGTTTGGTCTGGCCATTAAAAAGCTCAATTTCCAAAGAAGATAGGCATTCCATAAAACCAGTTTATTGCACAATCATCCAATGTATCATATAGGTGACTATTTCATCTTTTTGTCAGAACCGAATAAATCGTATGCTTCACTTGAAGTCATATGAACATTTTAACCATGTCCTGTAATTCATCTTCAACATTTGGATATTGAATCTCTAGTGTAACTGTATTCTTGTATCTTGCTTAGTAACTACCACTTTTGGGAATAGCTTCCTAAATGCTACACATTGCTTTCATACTACATACTTCCAATATTAATGGAATAAGCTTGTAGAACAGCGTGTTGGGGTTATGTATACAGTGTATTTGTTTGGTTCACTTTACTTGTACATGTAAATACACATCGAGTAATCAAACCGAGGTGTTGGGTGTGCCACATGCGATTTCAGAGGATTCAGGCAAGTGACATAATTGTGACCTACTGGTCATTGTGTGTTTGAGTCTTGAGGTCAAGATTTTGCCATTTGTTGGGATTTTCCAATGATCTGCTTTTCTTTTTGGTTGCTTCTAAGAGCATTGGTCTCTCTTGGCAGAGCTCATTGGCTCATGCTTTGGACTCTCTTGGCAAAGCATATTGGCTCCAAGCAATAGGCTTGCACTGCTTTCAAGTGGAAGCAGCGTCATGGAAGGAGTTGAGCTAGTGAGGGGAAGATTACATCCTTAATTCAACCAGGGGCAAATAGCAATCTTATCCCATGCAATTCAAACATTTCACTGGGTTTTACAGTTCATCAGTTTAATTTAATATAATTCTTTGTTGGTGTTTTGGCTCGCATTTCAATAAGTCAATATCAAACCATGACAAGTGTTCTTTTGAGTTGGAAGATATGCAATCTTTTTAGGGCTTGCATAGAGTTTTGGGATAGAGCTTCACGGGAATGAGACTGGTTGAAACTAGATGTGAATTCAAGTGGAGTTTTCAAGAATTATGTAGGAGAAGATATTGGCCCTTGGCATTATAGTTTAATTATTGGTTTTCACCACAATTCAAATATTCAAGGACGGGAGTTGATTAATTTGTTGTGTCACATTCCCAGAGGAGCACCCCCAAACCCCACCACAATGAAAGAAAAATTCAAAATACACAAAGCATCATGTATCAGAACAAGGTCTAAATGGAATCAGTTGAAAATTACACCTTGTATGTCAGCAATGTCCAGGGCAGATATGAATTCACAGGAATCAAGTGATAGATGATATTGTCCTATGGCATTATTGCTTAATTATCACTGTGTAGAAGTTATTTAATGTTGAAGGATTTGATCTGACTGATGGAATGGATATACTCAGGGAGCAACTCCTTATTGCAAACGTAGATTTTTTTAAGTCACATAGGTTTTCACGAACTGAACTTTTGTTAGAGGACATCATATGTGGGTTCTTTGAAAATGATTTGGATGAACAATAATTGAACAGATGATGAGTTTTTATTTATATTTGTTGATTTGACATGCTTTTTGCATTCCAATTAGCTTTTTGAAGAATTGGTTATTGACATGCTCTAAAACGATGAGTTACAACTCTAAGATTTGGGCCATGAGGATTGATATTGGGTGTTGCACATGGATTAAGTTTTACACTCTTTTTTTCTACAGATGATGATCTTATTTAATTGGGCGTTGTTGTGAATGCAATATAGCCCAAGTTGAGTTTAGCAGTGTTTCTGTCTAGAATTTTGCACATATTTTAGTAGAATATTGCATCCTTGTTCAGCGTGTATTTATGTAATTATTTGGTCGATTGAGCACATGTACAATGGTTATGCATTTGTGGTGAAATGTGGACATTAATTTTGTGGATAAATTATTTGATAGTTCCGAAGGAGCCCTTGACAGTAATGACTGCTCCATCTCCATTTGACACTGTTGATTCAATAATAATAAATGAACAAGATGCTCAAGCTTGTTGGCCTCTCAAACTCAAATCCGTAGACTTATATTCAATGCATATATCAAATTATATGACTACAATTAATTAATATATGTCAAACAGATAGACTGCTAGAGAAAACATGACTAGCACTATCAGTCATGTGGGTGGCAAGAAAACAATTGTTTTAAACCATAACCAAACAGTTTTTTTGAACTAGTAGATGTCTACACTGATTACGATTCACTATTTCTCATAAATCAAGTTTTTCATTACTCAATTTTCTGTTGTGTTCCCAAAACCTGCTAAAGAAACAATTAGAACTAGAAGTATAAAAACTACATGAGACCATTTCTACATGAAACAAAAATAGACAGATGTGGATGAAACGAAGCAACAGGAAAGAATAAAAATGACAAATGTTAGGACAATTAATTACTATTTGAAATGTATACATCTCAAATTAACATTTTACAAACTTGACTTAGGCGGTATGGTAAAATGTCAGGTCCTGATCCATAGTAGAAGGTCAAGTTCAGCAAAATCCCTAACATAGGTCACTAGTGAATAGAGAATTGAATTCTGAGCAACTTTGCCTTTTGAATCGTGTTAAAATTTCTTCAAATAAAGAATTTATGCTTGGTCAAAATTTGGTCTTTCATGTGTTTTCCTTGGTCAAAACAGGTTAAGTCTAATGTTATCGAAAAAATCCTTAGGAAGTGAACTTAACATATTTTCGTTGGTTCGTGGGTTCAGCTTTTTACCGACTTCCCTACTGAGCAATAGAGGGGACATAAACGTAAGTCATTCAGTTCATATATTTCCAATGTCACGGATGAGGAAAAGACTTAGGTGTTTTAACAGTTAGCCAGTTCGGACATCTTATGATTCCCCGACTAAGCATGAAAAAGTGAAAGCATTTTCAAAAACGAGCTAAGGCAAAAGCCTTGTCAGGAGAAAGTCTATCGACAGAACTTAGGTTTTCCGAACAAGTTCCAAAGGTTTTGAATTCTAAAGAATCCACGATAGGCTTAAGTTCGGATATTCCTCTTTTTACTGATAACGTGTTTGAAACAAAATGTTTATTTTTTTCTAGGGCAAAGCCTTATTGGCAAAACTCCCATCAGAAGAACCTAAGGTTTTAGGACTAGTTCGTAGGTTTTGAAATCTCCCGACTTGCCGATAACAAGGCATAGTTCGACTATTTGCACTTTCGCCGATAAATGGCTATGAGGGAAGTTCTTAATCCGCCACTTTTGCTGATAAGCATAGATTATGGAAAAAGTTCACAAATTGGCACATTTGTCGATAAAGAGCAAAATAGCCACAGTTTGTCATCCTTAACTTTTACCGGTAAGACTAAAGGATAAAAGTTCATAAAACTTTTTTTTTTGTCAATAAGCTTAAAAAAGGGGCAAGGTTCGTAAAATCTAATTTTTACCGATAGCAAGGCATGGTTCGGGATTGGCACATTTTTCCGATAAGTAAAGGCCAAAAGGCGAAAGTTCATAAAACATAACTTTCGCTGATAAGCCGAAGTAAAACATAGTTAGGAATCCCTAATTATTTTCGGTGAAAGCATTTTCAAAAGAGAGCTAAGGCAAAAGCCTTCCCGAGAGAAAGTCTATCGGTAGAACTTAGGTTTTTCGAACAAGTTTCAAAGGTTATGAATTCTGTAGAATCATCGATAGGCTTAAATTCGGATATTCCTCTTTTTGCCAATAACATGTGTTTGAAACAAAATGTTGAATTTTTTCTAAGGCAAAGCCTTATTGGGAAAACTCCCATTGGAAGAACCTAAGGTTTTAGAACTAGTTCGTAGGTTTTGAAATCTCCCGACTTGCCGATAACAAGGCATAGTTCACATATTTGCACTTTCGTCGATAAATGGCTGAGGGAAGTTCTTAATCCGCCACTTTTGCCGATAAGCATAGAACATGGACAAAGTTCATAAATTGGAACATTTGCCGATAAAGAGCAAAATAGCCACAGTTTGTCATCCTTAACTTTTACCGATAAGCCTAAGGGATAAAAGTTCATAAAACTCATTTTTTGCCGATAAGCTTAAGAAAGGGGCAAGGTTCGTAAAATCTATTTTTTGCTGATAGCAAGGCATGGTTTGGGATTGGCACATTTTGCCGATAAGTAAAGGCCAAAAGGCGAAAGTTCATAAAACATAACTTTTGCTGATAAACCGAAGTAAAACATAGTTCGGAATCCCTAATTATTGCCGGTGAAAGTATTTTCAAAAAAGAGCTAAGGCAAAAGCCTTGTTGGGAGAAAGTCTATCGGCAGAACCTCAATCGGCAAAACTTAGGTTTTTCAAACAAGTGTCAAAGGTTCTGAATTCTATAGAATCGCCAATAGGCTTAAGTTTGAAAATTCCTCTTTTTACCAATAACGTGTTTGAAACAAAATGTTGATTTTTTTTCTAAGGCAAAGCCTTATCGGGAAAACTCCCATCGGAAGAACCTAAGGTTTTAGAACTAGTTCGTAGGTTTTGAAATCTCCCAACTTGCCGATAACAAGGCATAGTTCGCATATTTGCACTTTCGCCGATAAATGGCTATGAGGGAAGTTCTTAATCCACCACTTTTGCCGATAAGCATAGAACATGGACAAAGTTCACAAATTGGAACATTTGTCGATAAAGAGCAAAATAGCCACAGTTCGTCATCCTTAAGTTTTACCGATAAGCCTGAGGGATAAAAGTTCATAAAACTCATTTTTTGCTGATAAGCTTAAGAAAGGGGCAAGGTTCGTAAAATCTAATTTTTGCCGATAGCAAGGCATGGTTCGGGATTGGCACATTTTGCCGATAAGTAAAGGCCAAAAGGCGAAAGTTCATAAACCATAACTTTTGTCAATAAACCGAAGTAAAACATAGTTCAAAATTTCTAATTATTGCCGGTGAAAGCATTTTCAAAAAAGAGCTAAGGCAAAAGCCTTGTCGGGAGAAAGTCTATCGACAGAACTTAGGTTTTCCGAACAAGTGTCAAAGGTTCTGAATTCTATAGAATCGCCTATCGGCTTAAGTTCGGATATTCCTCTTTTTACCGATAACATGTGTTTGAAACAAAATGTTGATTTTTTTCTACGGCAAAGCCTTATCGGGAAAACTCCCATCGGAAGAACCTAAGGTTTTAGAACTAGTTCGTAGGTTTTGAAATCTCCCGACTTGTCGATAACAAGGCATAGTTCGCATATTTGCACTTTTGCCGATAAATGGCTGAGGGAAGCTCTTATCTGCCACTTTTGTCGATAAGCATAGAACATTGACAAAGTTCACAAATTCGAACATTTGTCGATTGTAGGAGTGAACAACTCCTTCCCATGATCCTCAGTCTGCAAAACAACACCCTCACAGATACACAAGAGAAGCAAAATGCTCTTCCACCAAATATCAATGAATTGATATTGAGAAAATGAGATATATTACACTGTGCAAGCGCCTATTTAAAGGCAAAGACAAAACATAACAGGTGAAACTACTCGATAACCAAAAATACGGGTAACCAATATTAAATATTGGCAACTACCTATAATGTTAAACCTAAGTTAAACTTAAAAAACTGTGTAAGGGTAAAAACCCGTTCACACTAACACCGATAAAGAGCAAAATAGCCACAGTTTATCATCCTTAACTTTTAACGATAAGCCTAAGGGATAAAAGTTCATAAAACTCATTTTTTGTTGATAAGCTTAAGAAAGGGGCAAGGTTTGTAAAATCTATTTTTTGCTAATAGCAAGGCATGGTTCGGGATTGGCACATTTTGCCGATAAGTAAAGGCCAAAAGGTGAAAATTCAGAAAACATAACTTCTGCCGATAAACCGAAATAAAACATAGTTCAGAATCCCTAATTATTGCTAATAAAGCCTAAGATAAGAGTAATTTCCAAATTTCATAATTTTGCCAATAAAGCCTAAGACCACTTATCAGTCTAAAGTTCTGAATTTCATAATTTTGTCGATATACCTATCCTAGATAAGGCTAAAGTTATAATTTTGTAAGATTTGCCGATGGAACCCTAAAACAAGAGAAAATTCGTGAAACTATGGATTTACTGATAAACCTAAGTCAAGCCATAGTTAGGAATTTTATGATTTTGCCGACAACATTGATAAGTAAAGCTAGTTTGTACTTGTTATGATTTTCTGATAAACAACAAAGAGAGGCAAGGTTCATAATTTTTTATTTTTGCCAACAAGGCACAGTTCTTAAAATTGAACTTTTGCCGACAATAGAAAACATAGGCAAAACACAAAGGTTTCAAAAGGTTAAAATTCACCGATAACTAAGTGAAAGAGAAACTAGAAGGCAGATCCATCTAACATACACATCAACCCTAGTACAACACATGCTAGAATGAGGAACAATACATTCTACAATGCATTGTCATTGTCATTGTAATTAGTTTTTCCAATATCTTGTATTCGACTAGTTCATTTAGCTAATTACAATGTAATTTCAGTCTTTCCAAGATCTTGTATTCAACTAGTTAATTTAACTAATTGGAATGCAATTTGTGTATACAACAAATATTTAATCTAAGAAAAAAAACACATACTATAATTACAACACTAAAGGCAAGTACTCGCCACTAGTGGCACTTGTTTTTTATATGCTTTTCTTTATTTTTTATTTTTTATTTTTAAGATGATTCTTGTTTTTTCTTCTTTTTCTTTTTTTATTTATTATTTTAATATTTATCATTAACAATAATAAATTATTGACAATAACTATTAAATATAATAACAATTTTTATTTTTTTGATTTTTAACACTTTAACATGAATTTTAATTTTAATATTGTTAATAAATAACTATTAACAAATTACTAATAGTGGGGGGGATCATTCGTTGTCCATCAAGCCTTGGGCTCGCTCCTTCAATCCTCTCACCAAGCCACTCAATACTAGACCTATATGGGTCCGTCTTCCTAATCTTCCCCTCCAGTTTGGGAGGATTCCTGCTATGAAGCTATCGAAAACTTGCTAGAGCATTTTTTGAAGGTCAATGCTACAACTTCATATATGGGGCATACTACAGTTGCTCGCATTTTAGTGGATATTGACTTCTCTAAACCCCTCTTTGGAGAGGTTATGTTGATGGTGGAGGACAGGCCATGGACGCAATTATTGGATTATGAGGGTCTCCCCTTTCGGTCCAAGCGATGTTTTTCAATTGGGCATATCGCCTCTGGTTGTCCTCATTCTCACCATAAGGGTGCAACAACTTGGTGGAAAAATGCTCTCCCGGATCATTTGACTGTTTTGGCATCATTTTCTGATGACTCTTCTCAGGAAGGCGAGCCTTCCCTGGAGAGTGATCCTTCTTTGGTACCTGCTGGAGAGCCCTTGGTGTCCACTTCTGCAGCTAAGGCTGCTGTTGTTCCTACTACGTGTCCTAATCTGGATGTTGTCGCTGCTGCAATTCCGGATGTTGCCCCTGCAGCTGATCTTGATGGTCTTGTTCCCACTACCTCTGGCGGTTTGGCGATTCCCACTACCGCGTTGGTGGCCCCTTCAGCAACGCATCCCTTGGTTGCGGAGCCTGGTGAGGAGCCTCTACTTTCCCCTCGCTCGGAGGATTTTGACTCTGGGCTTTCTTAGACTGTTGTCCATAGAAAGCAGAAAGGGTTGCCCGGGTCTGTTGCGGCTTCGCGACAGAGGGTCAAGGGAGTTGTTTGTTGCCTTCAGGATCTGGTTTTGTTTAGATCCTCTATTTTTGTTTGCCGTTAGTTGGCTATTCGCTTGCTGTCCCTGTTCTATTTTGCTTTGTGTGGCCTTTGTTTGGCCTGTTTTTCTGCCCGGGGGCTGCTTTGTTAAGGGTTCTAGACCCTCTTTTCCAACTGATCTAATAAAAAACTATTAACAAATTACTAATTATAAATCAATATACAAAAATTTACAGACAAACGACTAACCCACAGAAGCTTAAAATTTTGACGAAACAAAATGGACTTAACAACTCGATATTTGGATTAGACAATTTTAGTCTGTCGACTATGGCGACAGACAAGTGACGAACTTGTGAACCTTTTATGATTACTTGATATAGTGGACTTAGACACACTGATGCAACAACAAGAACACAACTACAATTCAACATTTTATGACACTTTGAATTTCGACAAGACGGATGATTCGAGACTTGGATACAACTCAACGACTGTATTATTTTATGATTTGGATTTTTACGACACAAACACTAAACTTGACATCAGATTTTTACAAAAATGTGACATTTCGACATATTGACTTGACAAGACGACACTTAAACGGATCACTTGAATAGGACAATTCAATAAACACAAACAACAATTTGATGAGTAGATGATGAAGAAGCTTGTAACAATCCGAGTTTCGAATTGGGTACAACACGACACTACCACAATCCCTTAACAAGGGGGAAGGAAGGAAGTGGCACAATATTCTAAAGAATAGGAAAATTGAAATGTTGTTAGTGAAGTCTAAGGGTCTACCAAAAGAGGGTACTCTAAGTGCCAAACAATGTATGGGTAAATATCCCAAGTCTGATGATGACCAAACACCCTTAATAACCTCCATGGTAGAAAAGCAACAATTGACCTCAATTCCCAAGACATCCCTGTCACCCAAATATCTTAGGCCTCTTCTAGCATATCGCATAGTCCATCCTAGTCCCTTACCATTTTCTTGTTTTCTTTCTATTTCTTATGTTTGTCTTTTTTGTCATCCTTTGGCAAACTTGCTTATTTTTATAGTCAATGGTTATGAAACCAACATAGCAATTTCATAATTGTCAATGATTTCAAGACTAATGTGGCAATGTTAAAACCACCATGACAATCTATCCTGACAATTATGTAACCACTACTCCATGAAAAATTGGTGATTTTATAACAAATTATTGTGGAGATTTCACACTCCAAAACATGTGTTCTTTCTCTTCATCTCTCTAAAAACTACTTTTTGCCTCATTTGAACATGTCATTCGATTTTTCTTGCATCCTCTTTAAAACGCCCAAATTTTGTTTTTATTTGGGTTGGAAAACTCTTGGAAATGTATACAATGTCTTTTATTGGCATTTCATTATTGTCATTCTAGAAGAGAGCCTACCTCCCTACCATATGGCATCATCAAGTCATATCATGGCTCTAACCAACCTCCATGCCAAGAGAGGCATATGTGCAAGCCATGGAACACTCAACTAAAGAGAAGGGAAACAATGCATACCCAGCACAAAACTCGAGCAGTCACAAAGGAATACCAAACCAATTAGAACTAGGATAATCACCATTACAACTTTTTTAAATAAAACACATTATAGACTCATTTCCTCCACACAATACTTCACTAACACATTCAAAATGGACAAGAATATATGTATTCAATAAGAACAACACAAAAAGTGTAATAAATTTAGCATAAACAAGTATTAGGGAAGAAGATAATTTATTCTCCAAGCTCTCGACTATAATGAGCTTCTTGCATTCCCAAGAGCTCATCCTCCATCTTTCTCCTAAGAACAACACCATCCCAAAAACACCACAAGGAAAAAGAACCCCTAAACAAGACCAACTCTCCTACATAAATAGATGTGTCATGTCACCTCCTCACCCAATCAATGTGGTGAGGCCACATTACAACTCCAATCTCCAAGACACTCAACCCCCTTTCTTACATAAGCAATTACTCCTTACATACCCATGTACACATGCATGTCCCACACATGGAGTGGAGCGTACTCCATCCACTTACAAGCATTGAAAGAGAGGAAGGGCTTGGAGAATCCCACTCCACCCCTAATCCGTAGGCAACCCACCCATCACTTCTTAAGACCAAATGGGTACTATGTGACTCTTTGACCTTCCATAAATGTACACAAGATAACTCTCCACTAGGTAATAACTTGAGGGCCCTAAAAAGGCATAAAATTTGAGAAAAAATAATTTTAACACCTTTGGAAATTACCTAATTCTACAAATCCGAGTTTCACAAAGAAGAAAGGCTTTGAGGACCACATGCATACATACCAACAATAATTTGTCGATGATAGCATGTTGTTCATTCAAAACTCAATTGAAGAAGTGGCCCATACTCTTAATATTCTAAATATGTTTGCTCAATCTTTGGCTCTTAGCTAGCCATGCACAAAACTAAGTTCTTTACAGCAAGGCCCAATCCTCACCCTCCTTGGATACCTACGAAATGGCAAGAGGTGAAACATGGGGTTATTAACAGATGCCCTCACATCCCTTTTGGCTTGGGAGTCACTCTCAAAAATATGTGAAATTGATTTCTTAAGAACATTAAAGCCAAACCTTTGAATTGTAGCAACAAATTCCTCAATAGCTAGAAAAATACATGTGGCTAATGAGATCATCTTCTCTAGTCATGTCTATATTTCTTCATGTTCGCTACCCTCCAACTGTTATAATCAATGTACACAACTAATTAGGATTTTTATGTGGGTTAAATGAGACAAAAAGAAAGGAATGCCTACCACCTCCTGGCTCCACTATATTCAGACAAAAAAGAAAAGGGTCCTTGGCATTATTGACCCATACTCTCAAGGAGTATGCCTCATTGCTAAATGGATTGTTCAAGCCTTGGAAGGTGATGCTCCCATTAACATTTGGTTCATTTTAGAATGCAGTCAACCATTGTTGGTAATCCTTGGAAGGAGGTGTTGTGGAAAGATAAGATCCTTTTTGCTCCTTTCTTAAAGACTCGAGGTTTTGCTCCCTTCAATATTATATAGAAGGTCTAGTAAGTTGTGTCTCAACACTTGACCTAGTATAACCAATCCCTCAGACATGGACACAATTTATCAACCTCTTACATTCGATGGAATAAACTAATCCAACTAAATGATCTTTTGGGGCTCCTCACCAAACTAAAGGGCAAAGACTTGTTCAAGAAAGGTTTACACATGTTTAAGGACTTTGGGACTTGCCCAATCTATAATGGAAATCTTGGAAACACCTTAAGCAAGAATAACATCTCAACAATTCTAATAGGTTTGTTGTCTCAAAGATTTAAGAGTTAGTAAAAATCCTTTCTCTTAAACTTTTTGCTTTCTACCAGTGCAACTTTCTTAACAACTAGTGTGAGCCTCAAGCCCACATCATTCATTTCTTCCCCCATTAAATCAAGCTATTGAAGGTTGCTCCCATGCCTCCCCATCACCCCAAGACTCATTGTCAAATGGAAATATAAATCATCCTACTCCAAATGTTAGAAACTCATCTTGCAATTATGGAAGTCTAAAGTCAATGCTCAATCCCAACTTACTACTTGGACACTGATGTATGTCAAACTATCAAGTGGTGACCACCTCAAGTTCCTCCAACTCCCACCCATTTGCCCCTTCTACCCCAATCATGAATCTATTAAACATGCCTTATGGTACTGCCCCCACTCTCAAAAATTGGCGAGCCATCATGTTCTCTCTTCCTACCATCTTTTTGCATAAATGGTCTTGGAAAACTGCTATGTCTCATAATGTAGTCTTTGAATCATGTAAACAAGTTATTATCAAATCCATTTGGAAATTCATATCACATTCTCTCTCATTCATTGAACTCATTCAAATCAAATGGGAGGGATGGTTTGTTCCCCTTCCCCCAATCCGGGTAGGTACAAATAACGGGGATAGGGAAGAGTTCCCATATGACCCATTATTAGTATCTCGATCTCATTAGGTGTACCAAGCATACTATAGAGGATAGGGCGTCCCATCTCATCCATAGTCATTGCCCTCATGGAACCCCGAATCGTCTACTAGATGTTCAGCTCCAATATCAGAGATGGCAGTCAAGAGCATTTGCACTATCCACTCAATCCGTCAAATGAATTGGATATCAGCCGACCATTCATAGATCCATGGATTGGATGGCTCCCATTCCAATAATGTAACAAATGTGTGATTAGGGGCACTTTGCATATGCATGTTTCTTTTCTCTCATTCAATTTATCCTCGTGAAGTTGAATTACAATTACTCTATTTTAACCTTCCTCTTCAAATGGTAAATATTCCACAATTTTACAGGAACAACTCAAAGTGAACAAAAAGTTTGAGAAACATGTCAATAGTCTGCATGCACAGCTTAAGGCTCTCCAAGGTAAACATGAAAACATGGCTGAAAAGATCAACAAGATAGCGAAAAATTCCAGCAATTTGTCCTCCCTCAACAGCACCCTTCACACTGAAGGGCAAATCAATAGGGTCAAGTATCATTACCTGTACAATTGTTCAGGCCTCTATGAAGCGCATCAACAATTTTACCTGTACAATGTTCAGGCCTCTATGAAGCGCATCGACAATTTTATCTGTACAATGTTCAGGCCTCTAGGTGGTCAGTGATGGAAGAGTAGTTGTTCTTTTCTTTCATGCTTTTGCTGTCCTGAATTTTAGTTTGGTAGCAGCATGCCGTCCAAATGCAGTTTCATTATGTATCTAATTTGAAAACTCTTGTTATTATGTTCTTGTTGACAGGGTGATGTCTCTGTTATTGTAATATTTGACTCTTTTAGCTTTTAATTTAATCATTTATTTATTTTAAAAAGGTAACTAGAAATAAAAAGTTCATTAAATTAGTAAAGAAAATTAATATTTGATAACTTAAAAATGTAATAATTTTCCGTTAGTTTAGGTAACTATCAAATTGTATTAATAGAAGATTTGAGTTGATCCTATCTTCAGAAGAAAAAGGTTATTGTGATTGATCTATGATCAATGAACAATTTAAAAAGAGCATAGTTTCAGCATATAATTCAGATGAAGGAAGGGAATTGGCCTCTTTATTAATTTATGATTCGGCCAAGCTTTGAAAAGCATCAGCTTAACTAGTTTAGTTATAAAGCTTTGTAAGAAATGCCTATTGATTTCAGCAAAGCATGAATAGTATTTCAGATCATACAGCCTCTGTAAGAGGATTCGCAAATAGTCATTTCCATCCTCACGATTCACTGTGAATTTTGAGGGTGTCAGATCAAAAGCCCAAGAATCTATGCATCTGGTATTTGAGCTGCCTCGGTAGTACGAAATTTTTTTACATTTTTAATAATCTCTATGCCTCCTTTTGCGTTCTGTGATATTGTAGATCTCTGTAGCACCTGTTCATACTGTTGAAGGACATCAGTAAGTATGAGAATAAATTCCCAATTGTTTTTCTTTGAAGGGCAACTGATCCTGCCATTTAAGAATTTGATAATCCAGAAACAGGACGACGAGATTTAATCCCACATACAGCTTAACTAGCTGAACTTATTCCACAGGCATATGAAATTAATTATCATTTGTCATTCTTTAGACTTTTTCCATCTCAATTAGTTAAGATCAACAGTCTTGGAATCTCGCCAAGCTTTTTGAGTCTAGATTCCCATAACCCTAGGTAGATTGTACTCCCAAAAAAGTATTTTGTAAACTTAATTCCATTACAGTATCGAAGGGAAAGTCTATCTAAATGATTCATCCTTCCCTGAGAAAAGGTGATGATATTAAAGATAAAATCTCCAAATATCAACCATTATAACAAGGAACTAACTATACAAAATGGTAAGTGGTACAGAGCTTCTATCTAATTGGTCTCGCTTACATTTTATCTTTGCCTAATTGTCTTATAATTGGACATTGTTACATTTGGAATAAACATACAACTAATCATTAGTTATGCCGATGCATATACCATATATATGCATCGTTTCCCGACTCAACTTTCATCAATATTATTGTATACTCCAGAATTCCTCTTCTGATAAATTTAACTCTAGTTCAAAAAATATGGTGCTTCATGTTCCACAAATCAATAATTAATGAACCTAGAGGGGATAATCATGTTGTGAAATAAAATAAAGAGCAGAATTACGTAAGTTACAGGATTATTTCCTCTTGCACGCTGACATTAAGTGTCTTGTGGGGAAGTACAATGCAGTTCACCACCACTACCTCATCTTCAACTGTAACACCCTCACCTGGTGACCATAGCATAGTGAGTACTAAAGTTTCAATGAAAGGTGAAAAACCCAATAACTGTTTGACAGTCTGAATGGAAACTAGTGCTTACCAAGAATTGCAATCCCAAGTTTAGATAAATAGTTCCCTTCACCCTGAAATACAGAAGAGTTTTAGAAAACTTGCTTAAATATTTTGCAACCACTTCATGTGAACAAAATAAGAGACTTGCCTGGACCCTTGACCACCTTCCTATTGAAGACTTCCAGCCGACAATAGAGTGCATCACAATGGAATTTTCCTGTCATTGAAAGCAGAGAGTGATTTTTTGACTGTTAAGGAAAACTCCCCAATTGGCAACAATTCTCCAAAAATTTGCTTTTACCTTTATCTCAACATCATCGAGGACAATGCAACCAATTAGTCGAACACCTGCCCCAATACGAGCATTGGCAGAAACAGAAACATTTGGCCCTATCTGCTCCAGCAAACTATGATTAGGACGCATTTAAAATGTAGCCACAGAGAAAAAATGAAAACAACTGAAATGTCTCCCACCTTAGCTGTTGGATGTACTTTTGCTGAAGGATGAATGTACACATTACCAACAATAGTAGCAGTCCTACCACCATCACCCTTTGCTAAGAGTTCAGGACTAGTACGTTGATATTGTGAAAGGTACAGTTCAGAACATCGCAGAGACATCCTAGAAGTAAAGAAACAAAATCTAATGATTCCTGAGGCATAATATAATATTCAATAAAAATTTATTAGATGTTCCACGTTACCCTGGAGTCTTGATCTGCTCCCAGAATTCCGATGTCTCGAATGTGTACAATTTCTTCTTCCCAGCAAGAGGGGATAAAATGTCCTGGTCTAACCTAAAAAAATCTGTCGGAAGTGACCTGTCAAAAGCACCAATCCAGATAAGAACCAAAAGCAAGCTTTAGCAATCTATTTTGAATTACACCAATTTTGTTTTTTTCCCAGAATTTTTGAAATTCAACTTAACAGCAAGCAAAACATTTCATGTGTATAATTTTCTATCTCAGGCTCTCCCAGTGCATCCAATACTCATTAGAACAGGTTGTTGAATGGTTTTCCCCAGCAGAACATTTCATGTGTATAATTTTCTATCTCAGGCTCTCCCAGCATGTACCCAATGCTTATTAGGACAGATTGTTGAATGGTTTTCCCCAACACTCTACTACAAATTTTCAACAGAGGATACTAGAGAATGTCACATTATGCTTATTTATTTAACTTGAAAACTAAAAAGAGACTTGCTAATAAACTAAATTATGAGATAATGCACATGGACGCCATGGTTGAAACCAAAGTTACAAGACTCACCCAGACTCGGTGAATCGCGAGCCGGGCGACCCTAGGCGAGTCTGGGAGACTTGGCAGTCGAGTACTCGCTAGTCTCACCAAGTTTGCTAGACTCGCCAAGTCTGGGCAAGTCCCAACTGCTAGACTCAGCTGCGGCTGTAGAGTTGCAAAAAGCAAAAAAAAAAAGAAGAAAAAAAAAAAACAAACTCACTCAAAACAAAGACTCTTATATTTGTCTCCTACACCCTAAAAGCAACTTCATTTCATTTCAAGCCAACGGAGAAAGAAAAAAGAGAGTTTTGAGCCAAAATTGGATTGCATTGAAGGGAAACCAGCAAAGAGATTGAGTTAAAATCGGTGGTTGAATCACATTTGGGCAGATTTGTAGCTACTTTTGCAGATTTCAAGCAAAATTTAAGAGATAAGTTTGTATTTTGAATTTTTTTTTGTTTTTTTTAATAAAAATTTAATTTCTCTTTTACATTTCTTTTTTATTTTTTCTATTTTGTTTTAGTGGACCAAAAAACAAACCCTAAGCGTGTTTAATTTTTTTGTTGAACAAACCCTAGATGTTTTTGAAATTTTTTTTTAGTTTTATAGTTGCAAACCCTAGATTTTTTCATATTAGTTTAATTATAAAGTATAAACCATAAATGTTAATTTTTTTTCTATTTATATGTTATGCAGCATTCTTTAGATTTATAAATTGTCTTAATCGCAATGTCAAAACCAGTTAGAAGGGACCCTTGTTGGAAACATGCCATCCTTGGGGAAAAGAGAGGAGAGATAATTTGTTTTCATTGCAAAAAATCTTTGGGAGGGTGAGGCATTAAAAGATTGAAATACCATCTTGCACATATACCATGCCGAGATGCTAAACCATGCCAAGCAGTACCTATTGAAGTTATGCGTGAAGTGCAAGTTCAATTAGAAACCTTTCATGAGCAAAAAGAACTAAAAAAAAGGCAAAGAGAGGAGATGACAGCCATTGGTGGAACTGCAAGTGCAGAGTCTTCTTGTCCCATTCCTCCAGTTCGTCCATCTACAGTTAGTGGCAATGGTAGTGGCAGTGGCAATGTTAGCATTGGGCCTAGAGTTCGTGCATCTAGGTTAGATTCATATATTTTGCCACACACTACTCCAGGTTCCCAACTATCACTTGAGAGCATGGGTTGGAACAAAGATAAACATGATGCAGATAGAAGTGCAATTGGAGACTTTTGGTTCTATTGCACCATTCCATTCCACGCAGCCAAATTATTCTTTTTTTTTTGTTTTAAAATATATAGTTTGAAACTTTGATTCTGTCTCTTGAATTTTTAATTTTAGAGGTAGGTAGAATTCAAAGTTAAACTCTCAATTTTACAATACTTATTTTATTTAATTTATTTGTGATAGGTCTCCTTTTTGGCAAACAAAACATGGTGGATGCCATTACTATTTGTGGGGCGGGGTTCAAAGCGGGGCGGGGTTCAAAGCCCCTAATGATGAGGAGATAAAGGGTCCCATGTCACACCCCGTTTTTAAACTAACATATTTATTTTCTTTATTTTCGAGAAGACGGATAGTCAGAGAAAATATTATGATTAAAGTAATGAAAGAAAATGCATTTGCTTTATATTAGTTTATATGCAAAGAATAATTGTTTATGACATTATTAATCACGTGGTTAAATGATGTAATGGACTAACTACCGTCGTGCGACTGAGGTGGATGCAGGAATAGTGTTCTTTCCCCTTTGAGATGAGGAGAGAGAGTGTCACCATGGAGAGGATGCTAGATCGCGTGAATACAACGATTCTTATTGCATCTGGAAACACACGCACACATATACTTATTAGAGGATAAGTCAGTTTTGGATTAAGTCTTAATCCCTATGTCTCTGGTTGTTTTAGAAATATTTTTTAAGCATAGAGATCATTTTATTCTTGTCAATTTTTGTCGTCATCGAGTCGATGGCTAAATCTTCTTCATCGATAGATAGTAACGTAGTGTATGTCTTTGAATGCCAAGTCAACGTGAGTAATCGACTAAACAAGTTCAATTTTGTCGTTGAGGTCTTAGTTGATTTTGCAAGAATCCTTCGTCGATAATTGTGCTCATGAATAAGCATAATTAGGCATTTGAAAGTATGCCTTAGTGACATCTATAAAATAGGTGTACTATTGTTTATTTTAAATTATTATTTTTGTTTAAGCCTAGTCCTGGTTAAGAATAATGTCTGGTAAAGAAGTAAAAGTCTCTTTTTCACCCTAGGCGTTCTTCCTAGATGCTTGGGGAGTGGGGGAAGGAGCAGTAGCTCCATACTTCCCATATTTTGCTGCATGTGAGATCCGCGAAGGAGTGGAGAGAGAATAGTGAGAATGCATTTACTATGCAGCCCATAACTAAGGGAGCGGGGAGAAAGGAAGGATAATCTTTTATCAATTTTTAGGCTCGAAAGCATAGCGCAGAGGAGGAGAAGATAGGAACGCAGGTATTTTGGAGGAAGTAAGGCATCAGTGAACGTACTGCCTGTAACACTCTATAGGTAAGCCTATCGTATTCCATAGAATATGTCGAATACATTGCTTCTTATTCGTTGATATCTACAAGTAAAGACATGTCTGGAGTTTACTGTTTAAACTGTCGATTGGCATGTAGGCTATCAAGAATCTTAGTGATAGTTAAACTTGTTGTTCAACCTTGACAGAGGATTATCTTTGTATCCTATACCGAATACTGGAATCAAGAGCATTATGTTAACTCTATAGGATATATCTATCCCATGTCGTATAGTGATTACTATTGGAATGACTATACATTTTGATATCTTTGGTTAAGAGTATCATATATCTATGTCATAAACATATGTCGTTCCTTACTAATAACGATACACAAGAGTATCGGTGGTGCAACAGTCAAAAGACTGTGTAACCAAGCCGATGGCTTATGATATTTAACAGCCAAACAAAAGTTATGTATGCAATACAACCTCAGTATAACAATGTGGCCGACTGTGTAAAATATAGGCCAACTGTGTAATGGGCCGACTGCTAAATGGAAATCATGCTTTGGTTTAAACGACTCAATATGAGCCAAAGGGGCCAAAGGCAGGTATATTCAGAGACCTGAGAGAAGGTCGTTTTTAATCATAGTATTCTACTCATAACAGTAGCTAACCGAGAAGGTAAAGAGCATGTTTTTAAGCTTAAAAGCTAGTAAATGAGTCGATGTCATCATGTAGAAGCACTAGACATTAGACTGCTACTTCTAAGTATATATGAAGAAGTATAAGTTGTTTTAGATGTTATTCTAAGAATTATCTTAAACTATCTTTATCTTAGTTTTGTAGAGGAATATTCTTTTTACCCAATCCTAGGCTAAGAATAGCCACAAGATTGCCGAGAGATACACTCACTATAGCAATGAAAGGTCAAGATTTAGATTGCTTATTATTTTGAAATTATCTTTTGATATACATGAGGAAGTGTATTCAATACGTAGATTTATGAAGTTATTGGTTATCTTCAACGGATTAGGAGTCGAATATATATTCCTAGATTAAGACAGATAGAGTCTTTAATCGTTAATCCATGTGACTTAAATGTCAAAGTTTTGTATATTATTATAGAAGAATACAAATGAGCACGGAAATAGGTAGGCAAGTCATTGAATAAATGACAGGACATCATAACCTATGATTGCAAGGATGCAAAGAGGGACTCAATGTATGTTGCATAAGTTACCTAAGCTCTCATCCTATACTTGTTTAGTTGACTAGTAAATAAGGGAATATGGTATGTCTTTAAGACTAATATGGTATAAACAAGCCATAGAGTGTTATCATATATATGTTATAAATTGAATTATAAGAATGTTGTCTCCAAGTCGAGAAAAGAGTGAACATACGACTTTAAATATATGAAACTTTGGCCAAAATAATGCAAAAGTCACTGCTTGCATTGTCGGTTCACTGTGTACCAGATAGCTAAACAGTCAGAGTGGGTTATACATAGCTAGAGCTAGACTAGAGTTGTAAACCCAATTGTCATTAGCTAGGACACATCACTAGTTCTCAGATGGCATAAAGAATCAGTTGATTCTCATTATCTATCACCTTCGCGAAGGGAAGGGCCACTTCTAGAAGGAAGGTGTGCAGGGGACTGCTGGTCTGTGGTTGGAGGAAAAGCACCTGGGTCATGCTCTCTCTCTTGTAGTTGACTGCCGAAGACTTGTGAACAGGAAAACATTACTTATTCTGTAAATGAAATTGATAAAAATTGTAAGTCATAAGGAATGCGACCACTGATATATGTGAAATTTGCTAGTTGCATGTGAGCGACCATCTTTTGAAATTATATAGTGTACTTGGAAATTGCAAATGTAATATTTTTTATTTTAGTTATTTATAAAAAAAAATGAGATTTTTGCATTATTTGTGTTTAAAGATATTTAATATTCCAGTTGGGATGTTACACCCCATTTTGACTCAAAAGGTGGCTGATGTGAAAACCACAATTGATGGGCAACGAGAGATACGGAGGAAAAAGGGTTGCACTATCATGACTGATGGTTGGACTGATAGAAGAAATAGAACATTGCTAAATTTTCTTGTTTCTTCCTCAGGTGATTGTACTTCTTGAAATGCATTGACTTAGTGATTAAGATTTTTTATTTCTACTTTATTCAATCATTGATTTTGTTTCTTTCTCAGGTGCCACAGTGTTCATTAAATATATTGACGCTTCAGGAAATACAAAAAATGTTGAATTCCTTTGTGAAGCTTTGGAGGGAATCTTGGTTGAGGTGCGTGAGGAGAATGTGCTGCAAATAGTGACAGATAATGCAACAAATTATGTTGCTGCAGGTAGACTACTCATGGATAGGCACCCATCATTATTTTGGACTCCGTGTGCTACTCATTGCCTTTACCTCATATTGGAGGATCTTGGCAAGTTTCCATGGATCAAATCATGTGTGGAGCAAGCTAGAAATATTTGTAAATACATTTATAATCATAGTTGGGTCCTCAACCTAATGAGAAGTTTCACAGGACAATAGGAGTTGGCTCGTCCTAAAATAACCCGCTTTGCAACTAATTTTATCACATTATAATCCTTGCTTAAGGCAAAGGGAGGTTTGAGGCGCATGTTTGTTAGTGAGGGTGGAGTTCCTCATCATATGCTAAAACCAATGCACGGGTTGATGTGGCTAATTATATTTTTGATGAGCAAAGCTTCTTGGTACCGACCGAGGAGATCGTAGAGGTAAATCTACATTATATTTTTATTCATATTTATATTTTATTTGCTTATTTTTGTTCACACTTATGTTAATGTTTCAACTTTCACAATAATTGTAGTTCACAGAGCCTTCAGTGGTTCTCCTACGAGTTGTTGATGGGGAGAAGCCCGCAATGGGCTACATATATGAGATCATGGATAGAGCCAATGAGGCCATTAGATCCATTTATGCAGGAGTTGAGGATAAGTATCGCCCCATTTGGGAAATCATTGATAGACGATGGCATCTCCAACTTCACAAGCCCGTACACATAGCTGCTTATTTCCTCAATCCAGCATTCCAATTCCGCCTTGATTTCAAGGCAAATGAGGAGATTCTAAGTGGGCTCTACACAGTCATAGAGCGGATGGTGCCTGATTCTCCTCTTGGAGCACGAATAGTCATCGAGATTGAGATCTTTAGACTTGCACAAGGAGATCTCTTTGCACAAGATATATGCAAATCAACTCGGACGACATTGCAGCGACGTAAAAATCTATTACGGGCATAATTTAAGTTTAAAAATTAAAAATTTTCATTTTTTTACATTATTATTAAATATTGAAACTTAAAGTGGGCCAATGAGATTGGTTTTTTCTTTTTCTCATCTCAGATGCATGGTGGGAAGATTTGGTGCTAAGGTACCAAATCTTCAGAGAATTGCAGTTTGAGTCTTGAGCCAACCATGCAGTGTTTTAGGTTGTGAGCGCAATTGGAGTATGTTTGAGCACATACACTGCAAGAAGCCCAATAGATTGTCAGTGCAAAGGTTGAATGATCTAGTTTATGTTCATTACAACCTTCGCCTTCACCATAGACAGATTTTGGGGAGTGACTCATCACCAATCTCACTAGAGGAGGTTGGTCCACAATCTGAGTGGATCACTAAAGCTGAAGATCCTATCTTTGGTGATGAGGACCTTGATTGGGTTGACCAGGTGGATAGAGAGACAAAGGCAGTAGCCATAGTTGAAACACTCACCGATTATTCCGGGAGTTTTAAAAAACTCGCAAGTTTTTCCACACGGCGGGGTTTTCTTGCAAGTACTTGCCAATATTACTCGCCGAGTAAGGCAAAAAAACTCACCAAGTTTTGGCGAGTTTTCGCCAAAAACTCGGCGAGTCCGACAAAAAGACTCGGCCGTCGAAAAAATAGACTTTCGTGGCCGCTAAAAAAGCAATTTCATTTCATTTTTTCACTCATCAGTTGCTCTCCTTCACGAAAAACACCCTCCCAAGCGTTTAGCACATATTTGCAGTGATTTTGCATCAAGGAAACAAGATTTGAAGAGGAATCTTCGGCTGCGCACAAGAAAGGTAGAGGAAATATCAAGTGATCCAGTTGATTTGGATGAGATAGATCTTTACAGTGATTGGACAGGGCGGGATGAGCAGCCTTCATTGTTTTCCAAGGATGATATCTATGATTTGGAGAGACAGGCAATGGAGGAGGGGGGTGGATTGGGATTCTCATTGGATGACATTGAGGATGAGGAGACTGAGGAGTCATTGCCACCAACATCTACATCTAGGATGGAGGTTGAGCCACAGCGTGTCATGCCGAGGATGAAGGAGCCACAACAGAGTCCTAGGACTAGACCCTCTAGTTCTACCTCTCCCCTAGTTTTCACTAGACATGGGAAGAGGAAGATGTAAATTTGTAAAATATATTAATGTAGTATTTACTTTCAATTTTACAAAAATAATTTGCTATTTTCATTTTGTTTCAGACTATCAGTATCAACACATTCCACATGAGGATGCCATTTTGTACCCAATTTGCTTTCAAATCAATCAAATACAACTAGACTCAGCTTGTTTCTTTTATGTACTCATTTATTGACTCATTGGATGCATCTTATCATTGAATTTTGCAAAGAAAATGCATTTTTAATGAAATTTAAGCAATTTTTTAAGTTGTTGAGTTTTTGTCGAGTCGTGTTTTTTGGGCTTGGCGAGATTTTTAATTTGGGGAGTTTTTCAACTATGGTAGTAGCCATGGCAGAGGAGGAGGCTAGAGCACGAGGAGACACCTTGGATGTTGGTGTGAGTGTCACTAAGACACAAGCAGATATCATGGTTGCATCATCATCCAGAACCTATCTTAGACGCCCACGCAGAACTTGCCGTAATATTGGGCCGAATGATGCAGGCCCCTCTGAGCCATAGACTTCTAGTTTTTGTTTTGATATTTGTTTTGAACTTTTAATGACATGGATTTCATATTCCATGAGTTTTGTATACATTTGACAATATTTATATATCTAAATGTGTTATTTCCTTTAGCTAGAATTTGTGTTTATACTTATGTGATCGCTGTATACTTGTGTATGTGATCAAAATAGCTTCTATTTGATAAGTTTATTGTGTCTTTAAGGTTTATTTATTAAAGGGTGCATGAAACAAGTTTTAAATCCTTAAAAATATTTGAATTTCATTGGTTTTTCAATTTGTCGAGTCTTTAGCGAGTCCGGGTGACGAGTCAAAAATCAGCTTGCCGAATCTTGGGCAAGTCCAGGTCTTGTAACACTGGTTTCAACAATTAGTGTGGATGTACAAGATAACCATCAAGTTCCAATAAGTCCAACAAGACCTTTGAAACGTTTCAAGAAAGATTGACGAAAATGACATTTTTTATGGTTGCTTGGGATGTAGATGAGAACCACCAACATTTGATAATCTTGACCTTCTCAGACAAAAAATTTGGGTAACTAGCATTGCAAAAAACATAAAAGCAAGGAATTTAAAGGGAGTCCTGAAAATTTTGGGTGGCCTTTCAAATTTTGCGATAAAAAATATCAAGTAGAATGGGCTACCAATAGAGGATGCAATTTTGGAAAATGAGGGTTTCCTAGTTAAGCATCTAAACTTATCAAACATGTGAAAAAAAGGCAAGCCATTTCAAAAGGGCTTGAGGTGTAAAAAGAACTCTCATTCTCTTCCTTGCATATTGTTACGTCCTAACGTCTAAAGTTTAAATTGTCACCTCATGCCATTGCTTGTGACTTACTAGTTACAAGTTTGATTCCTAACGTGTGTGTCAAGTACATGTAAAAGCATAGCTCAAAAATTTGTACGTGTAGATGCTTCTTGGGAGGTCGCCCATCCGAATGCCAATCTAGATTGAGCAACTTAACTCAAGTTCTTGCTCCAAAGACAAAACTCTTTAAGGGGGAGGACATGTTGCAGTAGTGTACCTAGACACAACATGGAATTAGGAGTATGTTATGGCCCATTTGGTTCTAAGACCGTGGTCAATGTATTAGTTTAGTAGGGACAATATTATGTCGTGTTGTATTTATATTGGCATAAAATTATGTCACTATGTAATAAGGGTTTTCTTCCCATCATGAGTATAAATTTAGGAAAACCCTTACCTGTGTATTTGTTTGGCACTTGATATCTATCTAACACAAAGAGTCGTCACTTGTAACCTCTTTAATTATGTTTTAGTCGGATTAGCAAATGTAAATACATATCAGGCGTGTGGGTGCTCTATTTTACATTTCAGCATTTTATCTTCAGCTTAAATATTTTGTGGAGCATTTTTTCATTGTCTTCAGAACATTGCACACTTTAACTAGCTTGTTACTTATGGGGTAGTGCTTCTTTCACCATCGAAATATTTCCACCACAAGCCTCCTTTGGAAGTTTCCAAAGGCTTTCTAAGGAGATTTCAAGGCACTATGGCATGGTTCAAGAGGGACAACTACTGCATAACACTGCAAATCCCTATGGGGAGAGATTCTGCAAGGCCACCTCATAGCTTGCCTCGCAGGCACCTCAGATCTAAAAGCAGTTGCAACTTGTCTCGAAATGCTTGTACAATTTGGAAAATAACTCCCTTGAAGAAAAATAAATTCTTGCCAATCCTTCTTGCAATTTTAAAGAGGAATGTCACCAAGACTAGGGCATTAGTACCAATGGTGTTTGGTTTGTTAATAACCCAAACCCTTAACAAGTGCAATTTGAATGGGATGTTTTTTGTTGCATGGATTGCAATCCATCTCCACCTACCAGCCTAATCATTATCGTGACCATCTACCTTGTCGGTACCTATGCCTCTTGTATGAACATAGGCATTTACCACCAATTTTCTCTCCAATTCATTGACCTTGGATGTCAAGAGAAATCCTATTGGATGTGTCTCAATTCCTCCTAGGATATTTCAACCAAACCTACTTAGGCCAAAATGTTTTACCCTAGATATTTTATCAGATCTTGCAATGGTCTTGTAGTGATGGGTGATAATGTTGGTGGATTTCCTTCCTCCACTCTGAGCATTGATATAGACATGTGATGACTCCAAATTCATGCCATGCTCTTCATCCTTGTTCTTCATCATCTTCTTTCTCCCCATTTCCATGTGGCACAAAAATTCAGCAACACCCCTGAAGATTCAAGGGCTGTGGCTCCAACTCAAAAAATCCAACCACTAGAATCAATGACAAGGAATCTATTGTCTATTACGCTGTCTCAAGAGCTAAACAAAACTTACATATTTGGTCAGGGGAGGTGAATGAAAGTCCTATTTCTAAAAACCCCAGCCCAGAAATGTTGTACCTCACTGGATCCCTCACAAATGAGAAAATAATACACTGGAAACCCACACCTCAGCACTTACTGGCTCTCCTCTTGCCCTCTCATCCCCCACAAGAGGGGATAATCCTTAATGAAAATGGGTATTCAGAATACAACCACCCTGAATCACACAGATCTATCCTCAAGGACAATTTGGTACTACTCTTTGGTCTCCTAGCAGTAAGCAAAGCAAGTATCATCCTCGGCAAAGGGCTAACTGTTTGGGCCCATCTGCATGTGTGTTCTATGAAGTACTTCGCTTATACACACTTTTTGAACACTCTAACACAGCATATTGTCGCAAAGTAACTCATTTTATCTGAGATGTAGACTCATTCAATATAACATCCTTCTCTGCAGTCTATCCCTTGTATCTGGCTGTACTTCACACCTATACTGGGATTTTGTAAAAATCTTTCCTTCTCGATATATTATTGTCTTAAATCAAAAAAATGCAGATTTTTGTGAAATTTGTTAACTTGATGGCTGCGTGATAGCTTTTTGTCAATATGCCTAGGCACTGTCCCATCCTGGCAGGCTAAAATGGGTGTGCCTTGCACATCCCATTTTTTAGATAGAAGCTCTTTACGTTGATCTATACTTTAAAAACCTTTTTACCAAAAACAATCTACAATAAGAGGTTATTAAGCAAGAATTATTTATTATATATCTCTTGATATTCCTCCTGGCAATCAAAATAAACAGGCATGCTAAAATTACAGTTGTTATACACCTTCATCTCAGATTTAGAACTCCATTTTTGAGCCTTTAACTGCCTTTTAACTGATTTAAATCAGAATTAAAAACCTGTGTGATACTTCAACCATAACTAATATGACAAAGCCTTGTATTCCATCACTGATAATGTTTTAGGAAGATATTAAAAGCACTTTTATTAGTCAGAAAGAGCACCATAGAAAGACTGAAAGCTTTGGCCGTTGCTCAAAATCAAGGGCAAAGAAATTTGTAGAAATGTCAATTTTATGCTCTCCAACATCAGAAATCAATGAATAATTTAATTAGGACTTACTTTGTTGCTGACTGAAGAGCCTCAAAACTAGATACACGCCGCATACTTGCTGCAATGCAGTAAGACATAAATAAGCATTTATAGTCAACAATTGCAACAAACAATACTGGTCTAAACACCTGAATTGTTAAAACATATAATAGAACTGTAAATAACTGATCAAAAGGTTACTGATTTTTTCCTCAAAACACTCAAAGAGAGTACTAATGATGACAACTACATATGTTTTAATTTTCTTTACCACAAATGTGATGCTTGCAATTTTTCATTCTAGGGATTTGAATTCAGGCCAGAGATCTGCTCAGAACTTACAGTTGAATTGGATAAAAAATAATTAGTCTCACCATTTTGCCGTCCATACAAAATGATCCTGGCCAGACTCTAATGCATTGCATCTTAAGCAAATCTGTGTGAACTTTGAATGCTAATGCACAACTATATTTTCACATTTCATTATGTTGTAAATATTGTGAATGACAGTGCCACAGACTACAATTATTGCAGCTCCCAACCAGTGCAATTAAAAAAGGTGGCAGAAATATCCTGCATTTTCAAAATGGCAAGAAATGATTCTACTTTTATATTTTTATTTATGAAAAAAATCTCAGAAGTCAAATCAAAGACTGGTGGACAAAAGGATATTTCTCTGGCATAGGAGAGAGAAAATGAATAAAGAACACAAGGTTAGAAAGTGTGGGTTGGGTAGCAGATCTTCTTGGTTGCCTGAGTTTATCAAATGATCAAGGTATATCCACTTCTCATTTGAGTCCATGTTAATTCACCAAAATTCTCACAAAATTGGAAGAATCAGTGGTGTAAATCACAGAATATCAATTTCAAAAAAGGACAGATATAATGGTCTAGCTGCCAGGGAGAAAACTTCAGAAGATATGCTCAGAATAGGACAATAAGGCACTCCACCTAGGTTGTACAGCCAGCAATAGAAATAGTGCTGCGGACTGCAATTGGTACAGTATTCTTTGCGAGCTGTATGGTACCCTGCAGAATGGTACAGCAGCAATAAACCTCCAGCAACAATTAGATTTGCTGTGCAACAGCAAATAGAATAATAATGGCCTGACATCTTCACAAAATCTAGAACTTAAATCTGCAATCTTTCAACTCACTGAAAATCTCCAAAATGCTCCCCAACCAACTGAAACTGGAAATGACTTCAATCTTTCAGCACCAATGTGCTTCCTAAATGAAATCATCTCAAAGGGACAAGAGGGTTTTGGTCCTCCAATCCCAACTAGAAACCAAGAAGGTTTTCATCCTCCGAATTCCCACACTCCAAGGGTTTTCGTCCTTGGGTGCAAAGATGAATACAGGTGTTCAAGCTGTAAGAAAAGGGTTTGATTTTAATAAAACAATGAATGGTTTCTTTTGTGCAATTCTCCTCCTTTTATAGACTCATTTTTGGCTCTTGTGATTTGAATTACCTTCTCTCTCTAGTATTACATAAGGCCTTATAGTGTCCTATTTAGACAGCCACTTTATTAAAATAATAATAGTATTTACGTTGTCCTTTTACAATGTTTTAAAAAAAATAGAATTCTATTATTAAAAATATTATTAAAATAATAATAGTATTTAAGTTGCCGTTAAGGGCGTCTTTCGGTGGTCAAGTCGCACGGTTGTTGTGGCGGCCACCAAGGTTCAAACCCCCGTTGGGCCAACGAGCTCGCGGGCCTTGCATCCTCACAAGGCCCCTGCTGGGCCGATGAGCTCGCGGCTTAAAGCCCCCGCTAGGCCAATGAGCTCGCAGGTTTGAACCTTCAGCATTAATGCAGGTGTTCATGCCAAGGTGTTCATGCCAGGGGATGAGGTCCCCCCCGTGTTGTGGCCTCACCGGTTCATAGCTCTAGTAAAAAATGTTCACCGACCAAAAAAAAATAATAGTATTTAAGTTATACTTAAAATATTATTATTAAAAGGGAGCATGACAATCCGCCCTTCCCAGAATTGCTTGCCCTCAAGCAATTGTAGATTTGGATGCTCAAGTATCTCTACACCTTACCATGTTGCATCTTTAGTTGAGAGATTTTTCCAATGCACCAGATATTTTGTTATGCTTATTTTCCTCAATTTCTTCTCTCTGGTATCAATGATGGCTTCTAGAACCAAGATCAACTTGCCTTCATCATCTAGAGGAGGCAACTCTGCTGAAGAAGTAATATGCTGTTCAAGTGCCCTTTTGAGGCACGAAACATGAAAAACATGATGAATTCTACTTTGCTCTGGCAACTCAAGCTCATGTGCAACCTCCTTGATCCTATAAAACTTGTAGAAGCGAGGTTTGAGCTTCTCAACTCCACTTCTCTTAAGAGAAGATTGTCTATATGGTTGTAACCTCAAGAAAACCATGTCCCCAACCTTAAAAGTCCGCTCAATGTGATGATAATCTGCATATATCATTTGCTAATTTTGAGCTCATTGGAGGTTTCCTTGAGTGACTTCAAAATTTCTTGGCTCTGTTTGACCAAGTCTCTAGCCCCTAGCACTCTACTATCAACAACAACTAAATCAACAAAAGTTAGAACATCATAACCATATAAAGCCCCAAATGGAGTCATACCAATAGACATATGATGTGAAGTGGTAGCAGTGCTCCCCCAAATAGAGCTATTCGATCCATGTTGTTTGCTAACTTGCTACATAATTCCTCAAATACCCCTCAATCCACTCATTCACAATCTCTATTTGCCCATCCCTTTGAGGGTGATAACTGGTACTGGGTGTCAACTCGGTTCCTGTCAGGGAGGAAAACTCCTGCCAAAATAAGCTAAGGAACTTGCTATCCCTGTCATTCACTATGTTCTTGGGCAACCCATGAAGTCTAAATATTTCTCTGAAAAACAGATCAGCCACTTGTGGTGCCTTGAACTCAAAAGATACAGCAAAGAAATGAGCATATTTAGTGAATCTGTATACGACAACAAATATGCAATCCTTACACTGAACTTTTGGAAGGCCGGTGATGAAGTCCATAGAGATGCTCCCATTTTTTATTGGGAATTGGTAAGGGCAGCAATAGACCTACTGGAAACACCTGCTCTAGTTTGTTTTGCTAGCAGCTAACACATTCTCTGATGTGCTTAAAGACATCACCCTTGAGTCATTTCCATGAAAATCTCTCCTTGATTTGCTTGTAAGTCTTGCAATATCCTGGATGACCTACCAAAGGTGTATCATGGATTACTCTCAAGACTTTATTCATCTTTGATTCTGGGACAAGATAAACTATATCCTTGTAAAGGATGAGATCATTTGCTACATTATACCTATCATCTTGTAATTTACCCTCAAGGACATATGTAGCAAATGAGTTCTTTGCATACTCTACTATTATAGTCACCTTCCAATCAACAAAGATATCAGACATAGAGCATAAAGTTGGTTTTCTAGATAGGGCATCAACTACAACATTGTTTTTACTCTTAACATACTCTATATCAAAATCATAAGCCCAAAGCTTACTCACCCATTTCTATTGTCTGTCATTCAAATCTTTCTAGCTGAGGAAAATTTTCAAGTTGTTGTGGTCAGTCTTAACCACAAATCTGCCACAAACTAAATACTACCTAAATTTGACCAAAGCATGCATTATGGCCAACATCTCCTTATCATAGATTGAGAATCCCTTTTCTGTCTCTCTGAGATTCCGATTCTCAAATGCTATGGGATGCCCATTCTGCATCAAAACTGCCCCAATCTCTTCTCCTAATGCATCACACTCTAATACAAAGAGAAGTAAGAAATCCAAAACAACTAACACAAGGCATGAACTCGTTACCTCCTTGAGCTTGTCAAAAGCTCATTGTGTTGAATTCGACCATGAGAAAGCTCCCTTCTTTGTTCAATCTGTCAATGGAACTGCCAACTGTGAGAAGCCCTTAACAAACCTCCTATAGTAACCGCAAAGGCCAAAGAAATCTCTCAATTGTGTCAAAGCCTTTGAGGGAGGCCAATCTAGGATTGCTTGTATTTTCTGTTGATCCACCTAGACACCTTGAACACTGATAATATGCCCCAAATACAGAATCTTTGCCATCTCGAACTCACACTTAGATGCCTTGGCGAAGAAAGGCTATTGTCCTAGAATGCCAAGTACCTCATCTAGATGCCTCAAGTGGTCTTCCCAAGTCTTGTTATAGATGAGAATGTCATCAAAGGATACTAGCACAAATTTCCTCAATTGTTTGATGAATACCTAATTCATACAATATTGGAAGCTAGCAGACACATTTGTCAGGCCAAAGGGCATGACCAAAAACTCAGTGTGTCCATAATGACACCTAAAAGTTGTTTTCTATACATCCTCCTCTCTCACCCTTATCTAATGGTACCCTGATCCGAGATCAATCTTGGAGAAGTAAACTACCCCATGAAGCTCATCTATCAACTCATCAATCCTGGGGATGGGGTACCAACTCTTGATTGTCTTCTTGTTGAGAGCCCTATAATCGATGCACATTCTCATTGTGTCATCCTTCTTAACCAGAACTACAAAAGAAGCAAAGGCACTAAATTGCTTTCTCTATTTCCTACTTGTGCTTCCTGGGATGGTGGTAAGGAGTAGTAATGACAATTTTGGACCTTGTCTCAAATTCCACTGTGCTAAAATCCTCTATCAAGTGGCAATCCTGGAGGTATGTCATTAAACACCATGCTATACTTATCCAAAATAGACTGTATATTCACATGATAGGGTTCGATGTGGAGAAAGAGTAGACTAGCAAATAAGGAGAAGATGTCTTTGGGCACACTTTTATTTTGATAATGAAAGGGAGGACCTCCGCCTAAGGATAGAAGTTTCAACAGTTAAAGAAGTCGGCAAGCTATGATTCGATCAATGAGAATCAGTGATTTGGATTAGTTATTGCACACTCAACTAGAGAAAGAAAGGATGGCAGTCAAATGTAAGAAAGGCACCAAAGGAAGAAAGGACTTTGTCAAATATGAGTCAATCAAACAATTTCAGCATCAGTAATTCATGCCAAGAGTAAAGCACACTTTTTACTTTTCTCTGAAGGTGGCAGTCAACATAAAAAATAATTCCTAAAAATGACAATTTAACCAGTAAATCATGCCCAACAACAAGAGCTCATTTGGGGACTTAAAAAAAAACATGCCTAGAGTTTTCACACGGCTGTCTAGGGGCATAAAAAATTATGTTCTTTACAAAAATTGCAGCAAGGCACAGAGGCACACACCCTAGGACATCAAAAATGAAATTTTTGAAGTCAAAATTCAATAAAAAACAGTGTTACTGGGGGACGCATCCCCCCCCTTTTTTCCCCCACTCTCGCCGACCAAAACTCCTCACGGACGCAGGGACGGGGACAGAATGCCCCTCCGTTGTCCCTCATTTTTTTCTATTTTGGGGACGTCCCAAGGATGCCCCCTCGACATGGGGAACGTCCCTTGGGAACATGTCGTCATTTGGGGACGGAATGGCGTCCCAAGGACACCCTAGAATCCCCCGAAATTCGGGTTAAAAAAAACAATTTCCTTTAAAGTTTAAACCCTAAACGCGACAGTGAATAAAGTAAAACTAAAACTAAAAACTAAAAAACAATTTCCGAATAAAGTAAAACTAAAAACCCTAAACGCAACAGTGAATCTCACCGTCATTGGACGTGGAAACCCTACGCGAAACGAGGAAGCTTCGCTACACGATTTGCAAGTGATTTGAAGCTTGGAATCCAATATACGCGGAACAATGAATAGAGAGAAGGGAATATCGTTGGTTTCTGAAGCTATCCATTGTGAAATCTATGCAAACTTTGTTTTGATTGAATCAGTTATGTCATGTTTTAACAGTGCCATTGTTATAGTGTTGTTTGCCGAGTCTTGTCTCTCCCTACTGCTATTTGGTTCTAGTGTTTTTGTTCGGCTCATATCTGAGCTTTGCTATAATTTGAATCTTTGTATTATTAATTTATTACTTCTTCAATATATTTAAAAACTTTTATGTTATCTTGGAAAAATAGATGTTAATTTTTATGAGCTTACTTTCAGTACGAATTACTAAACTTAACACACATAATTGTTAACAAATCTTGAGTTGTGGCTAAATTTTTAATTGCTACTAAATTTCTTATTGTGACTAAAATTCTAATTGTTATTAAATTATTGTGACTAAAAGTTACTTCAACCTAACCTGATAATGGGAGAGTCCCATAAGGAGGTATTCATTACAAGTTAAAGCTTATGTTTTGATACGTGCGGATGTGATAGTCAGACTGCTGGCATTCGTTTGTCGAGGACTGGAGAGCTGCAGTGGTGATGATATTAATTATTTGAGGTGGGTTGGCATGTCCATTATGTCTTCCTTCTTTGTTGATGGTTTCCTTCCTTGGCGGTGTGCTTATGGTGTGTGGGCTGGTACGGCGGATGGGGCAGGTGATGCTGGTCCGATTCGTATGAATAAAGGCAAGAGGGTGGCGGGCATGTTGCCCAAGAGACAAATGATTCGAAAAAGAGATAGTAAGATAATGGGGGGTAGAATGAAGAGATGCTATAAGTCACACAAATGCTTATAGAAGCTTTTGGCTGAGGAGGCGATGGCAGGGTTCGTTAAAGACATAGAAGGGGAAATCAAGAATCCGATCTTAAGGGAGTGGCTGAGCAGACTGCAAGTAATGGCTAAAGAGGTGGACGGCAAGGAGGGGGTTAATGTCAGAGAAGCTATGGCAAATCTTCTTCTGGACCCAGGGACATTGAGGGACCGGTGGAATGTGTTCAGCGCCGCTCAATCTTTGACTGTGGCTACAATGCTTTCGATCACAGTGGCCTCGCTGTTGACCCAAGAGGATATGATCGAGGCGTCTTCTCAAGCGGCTGCAAACCATGAGGCATTGCTTGGGCATATGCATGATATCCTGTTGGGGATGGTTGAGACACGGCGGATGGTTGAGGATATAGCAAAGAAGATGGATGTCCCAGTGCAGGAGCACTCTCGGCCTCTCTACCCCTGCGCATGTGATGACGAGGCAGATGTTGTGGAGCTGTTTGGCAAAAATGTTAAGGATGATAAGTAAGGTGTTATTGTTAGTTTCTTTTTGTTTGTTCTGTTAGTCTCTGTTATGCTAAGACAGTGGAGAGTGGGCCACTGTAATTTGCCCCTCCGGTAGATACTCTGGCTTGATATTAGTAATATGATGTGTTAAAGACTTACGGGCTTGGCCCCATTTTTGGAGGGTCCCTAGTCCCTAACCAAGGTTATACTATCAAAAAAAAAAAGTTACCTCAACCTGCATCTCTTTTTAGTTATAAACTTTTTGAACCTATATATATTTTCAATTTTTATTATAATATATTATATAGCTGTCCCCTCGCCATCCCCTTGTCGTCCCCAAGATTTTGGAAAAATTTTGTTGTCCCCGTCCCCTCACTGTCCCCTTGCCGTCCCCAAGATTTTGGAAAAGTTTTGCCATCCATGTCCCCCCATCCCAGAAACTCAGAGAAACACTGATAAAAAAGCGATTTGTGCAGATAGATAAGAGTAAAAAAATGGACTTTTTACTGTCATATAGACACACACAAGAGATTAGGGCACAAAATGAAATTTTTTTGTCAAAAAATGTGGCCATACTCAGGCATGTGCAAGCAGAATGCAAGTTTTAAATGTTTTTTTTTTGTTCACAAAAATCGTGGTCTAACAGAGGTGTGCATGGGTCAAATTAGGGTATAAAAAGAAAAACAACAGTCAAAAATCACGGCTTTGAAGAAGGGAAAGTTTGAAATCATCAAAGTATCAAAGCGCACCATGGTTAAATTTAACCTCACAATAGAAAGGTTAAATTTTTAAAAACACGAAGGTTCGAAATCATCATAGTATCAAGGCGCACGCCTAGTACAAGAGCACACACTTCACAAGGGGGTTTATATTGTTTTAAGTCTAGATAAGATGCACCTTCTCATATCAGCTGACCAATTTCAAATAGCAATAAAACTTCAATGAATAAAAGTCTAGCACCTAAGATAGAGCAAAGGGAAACCAGCATCTATGTAATGGTCCACCCCAAATTGAAACCAATTTTTTCCAAAACCCACAAATAATTCTTAGTGAGCAGGGATTTCGTCAAACACTTTGCATTTTACTCATAAACTGAAATTTCTGATTGTGCTGATGTTGAACTGCTTGTTCATGGATTTTTAAATGATATTTCAAGTACAAACTTAACACCAAACACAAAGATGATGTAATGGCATTTTGTCATAAAGTTTGCATTAACACAAATTGAGCTGCAAATGCTTTACCAGTAAGTATATAATGCTGTTTATAATTTCAGAAATACAAGATTGTAATAGCTTAGGATTCTAACCTTCAGAATGCATCAAATGTCCAAAAAGTTTGTATAACAATATATGCAATGGCTGTGTAAGGATCCTTGTATTCTGCAGCAGCAAGAGACTCCTTCAAACTGAGCAGCTATCTTCCCAGAAATCTGTTCTAGCTTCTTCCAATATGAACCTGCTGATGAATCCTCCAAACTGCTATATACTCATCAAGAATTGCCGCGCCACTTCTTCAGCTGTTCACAAATCCCTTTCAAACTCACAGTTCCTTCTAGCAGGCTCTTTAAAAATAATTTCTGAACTTTGAAAAGGCGTTAGATATAAGTTTATTCAAAGTCTTTAACTTTGGATCGCTACTCCCTTTTAACTCACGTCTCCTAGTCTTTCCCACCTAATGCTAATACAAGGAGCGCCTGATGTTTTAATCACCACAAAGTCTTCAAACCAATGAATCGATTCTTATTGATGCTACCACGCCTCCTTCCCAAAAGCTGCGATGGGTGTAAAGTCTTCAAATAACAATGACTCGCCTTTTTTCTTGATTACCCACGAATGTCATCCACACCCCTTAATTAATAATCAGCTAGCTTCTTTAGATTGGTGATTTGAGAAGTGAAGGGGCCCACCTCATATATTCCACAAACCATTTCAAAATAATCTTTTCCAGCGCTGAGTATAGTCTTTCAAACCTCTTCCTCGTATGGCTCCTCATGAGATTAAGCACTCACATGGATATATTGGCTGGGCTGCGTCTAACAAAGGCCTTGATATATAGCACATGATTTCTAATATTCATATTCAGGCGCCAAAATCTAGGCTTGATCTCTCACCCATTATCAATAAATCTGCAATGAATACTTCAGAAAATCTTCATGAAAACGGCCATAAATATCTGCGAACCCTAGTAGATACTTCTAACCCTGAATTTCAAAGCCTTTCCTGCAATCGATTGAAGCACAAGCACAACCCCTGAATGAAGTTGTCAGCTAGCAGCCTTGGGAGATCTTTCACTCCTGTAGCATGTTGTTCCTCATGAGGGTTTTTGTCCTCAATGAAGCCAAGATTTTCAGACTTTCCAATCCAACCAGCAAAACCCTTAACAATTTTCTTCTCAACATGAATATTGCAAATGAGCTTACAAATGGGCTTTTATATTCCCCTCCAATTCCCACGTCCAAGTTGGCAATTAAATTATTTTATTTAATTTATTTCCCGCCTTATATCTACCTTAAGTTGGCGTCCAACTTTATATTATAAAATAATCTTTTGAAACTCCTTATAACGCCTTTTTATCATAAGTCATTAAAATATATAAATAACGCAATAAGTTAAATATTTAATTTAACTTTATTATTAACATTATTTAAATTTAATACTCATGACCATGATAAACGCCAAGATAATTTCATGGTGAGAATCCGCCAACTTTCCTGATATAGAAATACTGCCAATTGACCAAGACCCTGACCCCTGGTGACTTACTAAAAATAGTAAGTATGGACAAAGTGTCCAAATCAAGCTCCGGAGGGTACACAACAAAGACCCTAGGAACGTTGAGTTGGGAAACACCAATTGAGCTCAAATGGTTGACTGACCAAGTCCACAAACGCCCTCAGAGGGCCCCCTAACCACCCTGTTAGTCCACGGGGACCAAATGATGGACTAACCTCTGCAACTGATAACTACCTAGGAGAAGGGGACATTACAATCTATTGGAGGAATCTGCTATTAGTAAGAGAAATAGCTCCTATTTTAGAAGTGAATTTCTACTTAAATTAAAATAAATCCTCAACAATAGTTTGCACATCAGACTGAACAGCAGAATGTTAAAAGACAGCAATATCTTTAAAAAGCATTCATACAAGCAGGGATTTATGCCCTTGAAGAGGGTCTCTCAATTCATGGTACAGACATGATCATTCATTGCAACATCTAAGTTATGTTTTCTCCATTTCTGTTGGTGAATTTTATATCAAAATTCATAAAAATTGCAGCAGTAGAATGGCAGCAATGATTTTACTTGTCATTCCATACAAAGTTTCTGATTAGTGGTGGTGCCTAGGGTGTTGAGCAGATCTTCATTTTAAATGGTTTAGTTTTGAGAACAAATAGTGAAAGTTGTTATTTGGAGTGTTTCGATATCCATTGTTGTATTCATCAAAGGAGGTTATCATTGAGGTTCGGTGTTGTCAAGTTTACAAAGATGGCAGAAGATAACGAAAGGTTTCAAATCTTTCAAGTGAGCATCAATCAAATTGTCAAAATTTTAGAGTTTCGAAGGATTTGTCGAGTTCATCAAACTTCGTCAAAACAAAGGCAAACTTCATTGGAATCTCCAAGAGTCTATTTTTAGCATGTCACCATTTTTCGAACAAAAGAGCATATTCTAGGATAAGCTATTTTTAGCCAAAGCCAGCTATGTATATCTTTTCACTATTTCTAGCGTCCTCTATTTATAGCCTGGAATCGGCTATTGTTAGATTGTCTAGCTCTTCATGCGAGAGATGTGAGCATTAAGGAATAAACTGTAATATTTCAATCATCAATTGAACTAGTAGTCGCACGTTGTAATATTAGAATTAGTGGATGCGATAATTTGTAATAAAACTTGCACATCATGCAAACAGTCATCGCTAGAGTTGATGTCCAATCAATTTATTTCATTTATTTTTATGCAGTAGCATTGTAAATAGTATAAATGTCTTTTTGCACTTAGTTTGATCAATGGTAATTCTCACACTTTCATATTGCTGAAGTTGCCATTCAACCGAGTATTCAATGTTATTGTTGTCTAAAATTTGTTATTTACTCAATGAAATTTGTTACGTCTATCTTGCTTATAAATGTTTATTGAGATGTCTTGTGATGTATGTTGAGGGTTAAATTGCTTTGGCGAATTTGCAAACTTTGTATTGCAGGTTAGCTCGAAGATTTAGATCGTGGCTTTGTACCAAATCTTGCATTTAATTTACCACAATATTCGTGTTTATGTGTTAACCCATTCAATCCATGTATAATTGCATAGTTTAGTCTCTATTTTTAATTGAATAGCACAAGCATCTAGTCTTACGATTTATTTTGAGTCAAAAAAACAAAACAAAAAATTCCTTTGCCTTGTGTTGAAAGAGCGTCTCAGCCTTCACCCTAGGCAAACCCAAAAAGATACACATTAAAGTTTATTCAGCCTGAATGTGAAATCCCCAAAAAAACATTGTAAAAATTGTAAATTGCAAGTGCATATTGTTCATAGTAGGTTAGTTTTTATTTCCTATGGAACTTCCCCTTCTAATTTGAAGAGCAATTCTACTACACATCTATTTCATTTTGTGTTGCACTGAAAGGCGCAAATTAAAACGCTAATAGATATTAAAATTTTCCCTTGATTTCATGCTGAAAAAAATAAAATCGCAAGGTCAACTTAAAATCACCATATATCCCTCAATAATGCTCCAAATCCTTATTATAATTCGAAAAGTTTACAAATTCTCTTTCCAATGAATCAAAGATCATATTAATTGGAGACATTTATGAGGCGAGTGACCCTCTACAAAATTATGCCCTAAACTAAATAAATTTGTCAAAAATCAGAATCGCTGGGTCAACTTTACATCATCATATCTACCTAGATACTATTTCAAATCTTAATTGTGACCATTTTTCGGAAAGCTCACAAAATTCTCTTTCCGACAAATCCAAGATTGCTTTAATTGGAAATATGTGTGAGGTGCACAACCTTCTGTAATATAGGTAGCTTGTTTGGAAAAACAATCAGCAAGAATTTTCTCCCAATTTGCCCATATCAAAGCTCTAATACCAAATGTTAAGACCTTGCATAAAATAATAGGAATACTCCAAATAAAATCCAATATACTTAGAAATAGATCAAACCTTTAAGGTAGGGCAACACAGTACAATGCTCCTTATGGAAGAAGCCACTCCACACTATATCTCCATTTTGAGATCCTAACACATACAATACTTATAATATATCCCTCTCTTGCCTAAGCACCACAATATATATCCAACCTGAAGGATGCTTGCCACATGACTAGTGAAAAGGCTAGTAATTACATAATTCAAACAAGAATGGTGGTCAAGAATGTAGATGTAAGAGTGAACAAGACAATGAAGAACAAAAGTGGTCTTATTGACACTTTACAGGAAAAAAAGAGATTGATTCTAATGTTCAGTCTTATCAAGAAAAGAAAAGCATACTGTTAGGTGAGATCAAAGAGCTGAGGCAAGGCCGTCAAGCCACTCCTTCATCCCATCAGCCTCTATTGATTACCTCTTTTTCTGATCCATTACAAGATGCTCTGAGGCAATTAAAGGAAATGGATCAAGCATATAAGAGGATGCTAATCTCTCTTTTGACTCCTCATACAATAGCCAATAGACATAAGGGAATGGCAAAAATCATGTGGACCACCACAGGGGACTTGTTGTATGTCAAAAAGGGAATTAAAAGAATAAGGGAGATGATTATACAACTAACTTGTTGGTTACTCAAAGAAGAAGTTGGGAGGATATGGGAATAGGTTGAGCACTCATAATTTACAGAATTACAATAGAGCTCTCTTGAAGTAGTTGCCACAAAGGTCCATGGAAAAGGATTGTGAGATATGTTTAATGAAGTCAAAAAGGCAAAGGAAAGAATAAAAAACATAGAGAAACCTTTGGTTGAGACAACCACTAGATATTCAAACCTGACACTCTATGCATGCCCTCGATTATGGATAGAATTTAAGAGACAATCAAGTTTGAGGATTGGATTGAAGTTCATTGAAATTTGTTGGAAGACTTCCAAATGTATATTAAATTTGAAGTAATTCCATATGAGAGAACTGTGAATGAATCTGTGGGTTGAAATCTATGTGAAATAAGCTATTGAACTGCTCTAAGAGAAAAAGTGTTACACTAAAGTTTATTGAACCATTATGCCTATAAAAACAAATAAAAGGTCAAATTTTCCCTGTGTGAATACATCAGACATCCTCACAAGGCTTTTCCTCTCTCCATCCTTTGCAAGTATCCCGATTACCAAGTTACAAGCTGAAACTGAAAGTGTGCCTCCTATATTAAATCTATTTCATCCATCCCCTTTGGTCCCCCTTATGTGCCAATTGAAGTTTCCCCTTCCATTATTGAGGTTGTTGCTATGGATGAAGTTGTGGACCCTCCTCAAACTAACCCAATTCCTCCAAAAAATCCCATGATTAGTGTGGATCGACACCTAGACACTTGACCCCACCATGGTGCTTTTCTAAGCCATTATCTGAAATTGTAGGCCTATATGAACATGAAATAAATGTGTTTAGTTGTACTCAATTCTCTTCTCCTAAATTTAGAAAGGCATATTGTATGCCAACTGCTAAAACTTAGACTTGTCATAATCCATTGTGGTCATGGTGGGAAAATAAAAATTTGTACCGATGAATACACCAACAATATAATATTTGTACATAGACATTGCCCCCTAAATTTTGTAAAATGTAATTTATGTATTCCACTCCTAAGAGCATCTCAAGGTAACATTTGTCCATGGAATGTGCACTCAACACTCATGGAGACAAGAAGAGCATAAACCACTTAAAGTTGTTGATGGAGAGAAGGACGAAAGAAGATTGTAGTTGTGGCTAACCATGGTTACACCCAAGTGTAAACACAGTTAAATCCTTCTTCAATATAAAGAAGTTTCTGCATCAGCACAAAACATAATCAGCATGTTGGCAGAGGTACTCTTCACGTGTCTAGCATATTTGTGTTCTGTCGTTCTTTGTGTATTATCCTTTACTAAATCATCCTTTTTTTTTCTTCTCATTCTCAGGTTATGGCGTAAAACCAATGACCCAAGCATAGTTGAAGGCTTGAAGCATCGTGGTTTAGCTCAATAGTCTAGGATTACATTCTGTCTGGATACAAATTAGGCACTTATCTTATGCTTGTTGTATTTGAGGCTCATGAGAGGTCATATTTTATGTAAAGCCGAAGTTATGGTTCATTGCAAGAACAAGGTGCAACTAGGATTTTGGTAGATGGAACCTTTCACATTCTGCTAAGACTGTGTCAAGATTGAAACGATGTTTATCAGTTATGCTCTAATATAAAGATTAATGTTCACATTGCATTATGTGTGAATGTATGCTTGTAGGGATTCATCATTATTCTTGATTCACTTGCATATCTAAATCTGCTTATGTAGTTGCTTGAGGATAGCGTCTAGTTCTAGACTTAGTCAAGTTTAATGAAAATGCCCTTGTTGTTAAATTTTCAGACCATGGTAAGCAGATTTTGCATCAGAAATTTAAATCCTAACTGCAAAGTAGCTTAAAACAAAAACTCCAATCAGAACAACAGATCTGAGTATGCTAATCTACAAAAATGTATTGCTAAAAATATGAACAGCAAATACTCACAAATCCAAACTTTCAAAACTGCATCTATATTTTTATCAAAACTGAAAGAATTACACTGCACTAGTTCAACACTCAAATATGCACTCTTTGTCTACTCTCTCTATCTTCCTTTTATTTCATTGGTGTGCACTAGGCCTCTTTTTATAGAACAATAGAATTCTACGATTTAGAAATGAAAAATCTCCATCTTAGTGGAGCACTAGAAGAAAATAAACTAAAGCAAAAAAGCAGCTTGTTCTAATATAAGAGCAGTAGCTTCTCTCAAAATTTAGAATCCAATCTAAATACAAGAAAAATATGCCTAGCTAAAGATAGAAAAAGCTAAACACCTAAAACAAAAACTAAAAACTGGTCATTGTGTTGTATTTGGAGAGTGCGCCCTGCTAAAGGAGAACAACTGCCAACCAACAGCTACAAAAAGCTAACATCCCCTCTTTGCAAGGAAGGTGTTCTCCATCAAACCCAGTCTTTCCCTGAGTATCTCAAACTTCCCTTTGCCAAGGGCTTTATCAAGATATTTGCAACCTGCAAATATGAGGGAACATACTTAAGTACCACTACTCCCTTCTCTTTGAGGAAATGGAACCGAGTGTCTATATGCTTGTTGCGATTGTGTAACACTAGATTCTCAAAGAGCTTGAGGCAACTCTAATTGTCACTGTATACAATTGTCGACTCCAACATCTCGTAACTTTCACTATCAACTTGCAAAGCTAGATAGCCTCACAACTAGCAAAAGAAGTTGCCATGTACCCTGCCTCTATTAAACTCAATGCCACTACTACTTGCTTCTTGTTGAACCAGGATATCATACTTGATCCCAAGTTGAAACAACTGAAGTGTTCTTTCTAGCACTGGCATCACATGCCCAGTCTGAATCTACAAAGCCATGCAACATCAACTCTTCTCCAACATACCTTAACCAAAATTTCATAGTCGATCCCAAGCTGAAACAAATTCCTAAAGCGCTCTTCCTTGCATTAGCATCACTTACCTAGTCTAATCCACAAAACCATGCAACATCAACTCTCCATCTCCAACATATCTTAACCCATAATGAATTGGCCTCCAAATATCGAAGCATGTGTTTTGCAATAGTCCAATGAATCTGCCTCGACTCAACCATGAGCTAGCTCAATGTATTCACCGCAAAGCAAATATCTAGTCAAGTATTCACTGGATACATGAGGGAACGAATCAATTGCCTATACATTGAAGGATCCACCAAATTTGATTCTGAATTTACAATCAACTTCAGAGTCGAAACCATTGGAATAGCCAAGGGCTTAAAATCCATCACTATGTACTTCCTTTAACCAAGGAAGATCTCACTTGTACCTTGCCACACCTCAAGACCCAAAAGATAGTGTATCAAGCCAATGTCAACTCCCTCTCACACCATGCTACTGTTGGAAATTGTCATTGATGTCAAAGGCAAGAGAAAATCGTTATAGGCCGAAGGCCATATATCGTCATCCAAGAAAGATCTTGATCATGGCCGACTATATTGGCAAAAATGAAGGAATTATATTGGCACCCAAATAAGAGTTTTGAATTCCATTAAATAAATAAATTTATGCTTATTCATGTGGCCGATCCAAGCTCAATAAGATCACTGCCTTTGGAGATTTAAATAAAATAATTTGAATTCAATATGGGCCGACCCGTATTGGCATTTTAGCACCACTTTTTGAAAGGATTTAAATAATATAAAACATTTCTTATGGGGCCAACCCCCTAAAAGGAGCGCTCTATATAAAGACAAAATCGTCATATTTAAAAGGAGTAATGAAAAGGTATTTTGTTAACAAAAGTTGCCTCCTTTTGTGATCGGTTGTGTCTATTGAATGAAATCGCCCTCCTTGGAAGATATAAAAGCAAGTTTGCAATTTTGAAGAAGGTAGAGTGTGTGGGAATAAAAGATATATGTCAGATTTACACCTACAGATCTGCACATGAAAATATAAGAAGAAGATCACTGAAGAGGAGTATATAGCAGATTTGTAAGAAGAATTCATGCAGATTTAAAAAGAAGAATTTATGGCAGATTTGTAAGAAGAGTATATGCAGATTTAAAAGAGGAGTTTATGCAGATTTAAAATAGGATTACATTCAAATTTGAAGGAGATTGTAATGTCCATTATCCGTTGAAGAAGCAACATTCAGAAGGTGGAACTTTGTTGTGGAAGTCGGTGCTTCCTAAAGCAAAGATTGGTGTCTCTCGCTAAGTTGGTGCTTAGCAGTGGGGGTTGGTGCCTCTAGTGGGTTGGTGCTCACAAATTCTACAAGTGGGGATTGGTGTCTTCAGTGGGTTGGTGCTTACAAATCATATAAAAGGGGATTGGTGTCTCCTGCAGGTTGGTGCCTACAAAGATTGTAAGAAAGATTTATAAGCAATATTTTGCTATGGTTTTCTCCTGTAAGGGTTTCCACGTAAATCTTGTATTCTTCTTGTGTTGCATAAGTGGTAGATCTTGTGTGATTGATATTGTCATGGTTAAGTTTTGAAAAAGTAAAAGATTGTATTATACTAGTTCACCCCCCCCCCCTTCTTAGTATAATCGTGTGCTCATCAATTGGTATCAGAGCTAGTTCCTTCGAAGATAGTTTAACCACTTGAAGGTAGATCACAAGAGCACACATGGCCGGTCAAGAAGGATTTGGATTCTCCTCAAACAAGGCTGTCATGTCCCCATATTAAGGCATTGTTTAAATTAAAGATTTAAACATCATAATAAAGACGGTGAAGTTGATTTCATGAAATACGATGTTTAGTCGATTTGAATGATAGAGATAATTGCTTATGTATTAATATTTTAATAAACATGTATTATTAATATATATTATTTAATAAATAATATTATTATATAAGCACTTTAATATAATTGAAATATAATATATTTATTATATTTATAAAGAATAAATATGAATACAATTATAAGACATAAAACTAATATAAAAATAAATATATTTACAATAAATTTAATTTATAAGTATAGTAGTAAAATATGAAACATATACTATATTAATATAAAATATTTAAATATAAAATAATATACATTTTTGGAAGGAAATACAATTATTAAGGTTAATAGAACAAGACAAAAGTATTATTCAGTTATGATGTGATTAATAAAAGCAACCCGATCAATGCATATGAGATAAGACAAAAGTCTTATTTAAATGGAAAGTAAGTCACACGATTAATATTAAGGAAGTGACTATTTTAAAAGAAACATACTAAGGCAGCGATCTCCATCAGCAAGATGCAGCGATGAATTTTAATAAAAGAAAAGTGATTTGTTTGTAGTAAACAGCGATTTAATAAAGGAAAGAGATTTTTATTTATTCTGAAGAAAATAATCAACAAAGGCATACATTTTGTGAAAGCTGCCATCAATATGAAGGGTAATCTCCTGGGTAAAAAGACATAACCATTCGTTGAAGACATCTCCCTTGAGATGTATAAAGTGTCAAAGGAAGTTTGGTTAGAAGGGGGCAATAGATCATTCCGAGTCTGAAAGACATATTTCTGGACAGCAAGAAAGTAATAAATAAAATATGATATAAAAGGCAAGCAAGTAATAATACATTTCTGAGCATAAAAAAGGAAAGAGAATAAAGATATATCAAGAAGATACACTCAGATCTGCATATGAGAGTTTAAAAAGCAGATGTAGAAGATAGATCAAACAGTTGTATACAAATGAGAATATATGGGAACAAGTATATGGGAAACCTTAAGGAATTATTACTGAGTTTATAGAAGAAAGGAAAACAATAAAAATCTTTATACAAACAAGATAATATCATGGTAATATGGAGCAGATAATATGGCAGATAAAAGGCAGATTTATAGGCAGAGCTAAAGCAGACAAAGTCAACACTAAAGGAAGGAGTTAGATCCTAAGAGTCCTAAAGGTTACCAAGGCAAGAATTGCCCTCCTAGTATGATGTATCTAACCCTATGTCTATTATGATGAATGCCATGTGGTAAGAATTGATAAATGCATAAAATTGAAAGATCGGCATTAGTCATGTATATTATTAGGCATTATGAATCTTGCTATGAAATATAGATCATATTCACAACACATTTGACATGATTGTTTGCAACTACGAGTTTGATTAGTTCATTATGCATTAATGTGGATTCTTGTATGAATGTCATGACGAGGGAATTAAGGGCCTACGAGGAGGGGAAACAGCATTGGGATCATCTTCTAAGTACCCCACCCCATGGTGGATGGCTGAGGCCTGCCACATGTGGGCCAAGGGGGCATAAGAGGCTGCTCTTGGGCTTAGAAGTTGTGATTTCCGGGACACCCTCTGTAGTTGCACCCCAACCTCCCATCATGGTGATTAATTGAGTCATAAGAAGAAGCAAAATGGTTCTAATAAAGGGAACGGTGATAGGACGCCTCACTAGGCACCCCACCCCATATGGATGGCAAGAGGCCACATGGGGCCAAGGGGGGTGAAGCACCCGCTCTTGGGCCTAGGGTAGAGGGTTTCTTGGGCACCTTATCAAACCATTTTGTTCCAGGAATTAGAAACCCTAACCCTAAACTTGTGGGATTTGAATTTTTTAGGGTAAATTTTGTATTGTTCCAATTGGGGACATTACAAAGGCACCATTGTTCGATGGAACAAACTATGCCTTTTGGAGCATAAGGATGAAAACCTACTTAATGGCACTAGGGTTTGATATTTGGCAATCTACAGTAAGTGGATATATTGCTCCATCAACCCCACCAACAAATACTGTGGAAAAGAAAGCAAGTGAAAAAGCTACGAATGCAATTTTGTGTGGTCTAAGTGAATCAGAGTTTGTAAAGGTGATGCATTGTAAATCAGCGAAAGAGATCTGGGATAAGCTAAAGAATATTTATGGAGACGACAAAGCTTCAAACTCACAGGGGACAATTCGAAAGCCTTAAAATGAAGGACGAAGAAAACATTGCCGCCCATCTGCTTCGCGTGGATGAAATTGTTAAAACTATCAAAGGTCTTGGAGAAGAAGTAGAAGAGTCAATTATTGTGCAGAAAGTATTAAGGTATGAATATCTGGGCTTTGCTGAACTTTGAGGGTCTGTAGAATTTCCTAAACAATTATGTTATCTGTGATTTGCCTCCCCAGGATAAAAGCTGATTTGGACTCAGCAATAATGTTAGCAAGAAATGTTTGATCCTTGATGCACTCAACTTGGAAAGAATTTTGTAAACCATATTACAAAGAGCAATGGACTGAAATAAATCTAATTGCTCCCATTATGTCTATTCAAGGATAAAGACCAACTTCTTAGCCTTAAGCTTTCAAGCACTTTCTAATTCTGCCTAGATTATTCAACTCGGACCAACAAATTTCCTTTAATAAGATCCCAAAAAAGCTGATAGAAGAATGCCGGAAAACCATCGAGTCCAGGAGCCTTATTCAAGTGAACTGAAAATACAATAGTTTTTATTATTTAATTCATCCTCCATCAATGGTCTCAAATAATGCAGAGATTATCTTCATCTGTTATTAGACAAAATGTTTTTGACAAGGGTCTTTTGGGCGCTTTTTTTTTTTTGAGTATAAGGGGGGTTCGATGAGTTTGTTTGAAATAAGCCTATATTGCATAATCACCTCAGAATGCAAAAGAAGAGAACCATCAACGCAATTTATTTGCTGGATGAAATTGAAGTGTTGCCTATTCAAAACTTACAAAAGAGCTTGGTATTGGAATGCCCTTGTTTGATACATTGAATGTGAGGTCTTTGCTAACAAAACAATTCTTCCTTTCTTTGAAGATATGCCAGATAGAGAATCAAAGATTGTTCTTCAAGAGCCATAGCTTAAGATACACCATATTCTCTAATTTGTTTTTGAACGCGTGTAAGCTGCCTTTTGATAATTATAGACTAAAGAAAATATTACCAACCACTTCCTTATTCCATCCTTTCAGTTTTTTCTTGAAAAAGTTAGCTTTCACATGAATTTAAACATTTCATGGCCATAGACAGGGATGCCTTCCTTTCACCACTGCTCAATTTGTTGATTGCACAATGGATAAGTCAGCAGCATCTGCTCACATTTGAATTGAGCTTCTGATATTTAAGATAAAGGACATTGATATTCAAGGAGATCGGTCAATGATTGGAGAGCTTAGTACTAACTCTTGTAAAAATTTGTTGGACAAGGGAGATCCATTGATACAAGATGAAAATCCTATCCAATTTTTCTGCTATATAATTTCTATCCTTCCTTTGAATACTCGAATTAAAGAGTCCCAATGCATAGTCTATGTACACCAAAGAAGCATTTGATCTCATCCTAAGAAGAGCATTGGCAGTTTTTAACTAAATCCTACTCACCCTAATTTTTTCCCCAAGTGATTTGATAGAATTGAAATCTCCCATGAGGATGAGATTTGGCGGATTAGAGTTAACAATCCAATTATGAAGTTGTTCCAAAAGAGTGATTCTATTGTTCCCAATAAGGATGAGATTGGGTGGATTAGAGCTAACAACCCAATCTCTAAGCTGTTTCAAAAGAATGATTCTTGTTCCCAATAAGGGGGATATAAGTATAAAGCACATAGCATATTTCTTGAAATTCATAAAAGAATAGACTTCCAAGCAGCCCCCAGGGAAAAGAAAGATGAGAAATGACAACAAACCTAGAGGGGTCCCACTTCGGTCATAGTCTTAGAAGATGAACAGGTAAATACATGCTTACTTCCCCAAATCCCTGGAAAATGGTGCTTCCACATGGAACCAACTCTCGTGGGTACTGAGAAGAAGCAAATCAATTTTACTTTTTTGCAATTACCTTGTCCTTGAGATATCGGAGTTTGTTGGAGGCACCAATCCCTCTGTTATTCCAAAATACAATACATATTATGGGTTTGCATTATTGGGATGATGGGGAGACAGGGGCTTAGAGGTGCCTGGCTTGGTAACTAAAATTGTGCTTGTCGTAGCTAAAGTTGGGTTTGTAGCTTTAGAAAGTCAAATCTGCAAGTGCTCCTCAAATTTGTGGAATGTGTGTTCTTCATTAAGCATCTGATGCTTTTCTAAATGATTTCTGCTTCTTTTTTTAAAACCATGACTAACCATGCATTTCCAAAGTAGGGGATCTGTGCATATGAGATCTGTTTGCAAAGGAGTGGTAACTTTTATTTTACTAGGTCTCACTTTGGGTGTTGAAATATCTTCTATTGACATAAATTGCAGGTATTTTAAAACTTTACCGTGAAAATGCAAGGAAATTGTCACTTTAGGCCCTAGAAATTGTCCTGAGTGTTGTCGACCTCCATTGTCTCCAAGGCCTCTGCTTTTATCTCTTTGGTGCTGGATCTGCTATGCTGCAAAAGGATTGGTAAGAGTAGGTGATTTTTTTCTATTCGTCGCTTATTTTCCTTGCCTTTTCCTGTAAATGCTTGCTGAAATGTCCAGGAGCCTTACTCTACTGGCTGTTATTGGTTGGCAAGATCCCTTTTGTAATGTGGTTGCCGATAATAGGTGTCTTGAGAGGGGCAAACTCTTGCCTAGTAACCATGTCCATGGCAGATGCTGTAGTGAAGAAAAGGGATGTTTCCATAATCTAATGTCTGCATCCATAATTTTAAAGCTCAGTGAGTACTCGCGAGGGTTCGAGGAAAACGAGTAAACCACGCTCAAACTCGCTACTCGGTAGAAATGGTTGTCAAAGAGTTTTTAGAGTACTATGGTCTACTCTGAGCACATTTGTGGGTTTGAACCCTGCGCTGAGTGCACTCATACTTTTTCTTCTGGCCTGCACGTGTTCTATTTTTCAGTTGCGCTTTTTCACTCGGCTTGTGTATGCTTCTTTTCTGTTACCTGCAACCCATCTGCTTGCTATCCACACACTTGCAACTTGCATGCCTGCAACCTGTGCACCTGCTGCTCCTAGGGCAGGAACTATTTGCTTGTTTGATACTACAACCCGAGCCTGCAATTTTTCAATTTTTAATTTTACTCTGCTCTCCCAATGCAACCCTACCCTGCAGCTCTGCAGGTTTGGCCACCCTAGTTATTCAGATCTGCTTCTACAATTTCGGTAGCATTTCTGGCCTATGATTGTTCACCTACATTTCAGAGGGTTTTGGATAAATTAAGGAATTTGAGTATATTTTTAAGTTGCTGAGTCACCAAGTCCAAGTCAAATTTGGGTCTGCCAAGTTTTTGCCAAGTCCAAGTTTTCAAAATATGGCTGCACCCATCCAGTACCGCTCAAAAAAACAGAACTAATTGATCAGGAAGAGGTTAATCCAGATCCAGGTTGACATATTCTCTTGTGTAGTTGACCGCTCCCAGGTTCCTTGTGAGTTCAAAAGCCATAATGTATTCACTATTCCACTATGGCATTTCCTAGTTTCTTGAGTGGTTGTTCTTGTCAAAATTCAGTAGGGAGAAGGAGAAACCTCACCCATACTGGGACAGTACTGGGTAGATCTCTGGGGACAAACATTTCATTCAGTGGCCAAATTTCTTAAAGAACCAGGACCATCCTTAGAAGGCTTGATCTTTCTCTTGCTTGGAAAAGAAAATGATCATAAAATATACTTTGGCATTATTAGAATTGTCAACGTCCATGGAGTGTAAGGGTTCCCATTTTTATTGAATCCAGATCAATAAAGTTTGCAGTACAAAAAGATCTCCAAAAAATTGCATATCAAAGGTTTCCCTTTAAGGAGCCAAAGTTCATTCTCCATTTCTTCAATAGAAATGGGTATCCATGAAGGAACTGCATTTTTGGATAGCAACCATTTCCTTTTGTCCTAGGAAAGTTTGGACTGTCAATTATCCTTCTTGCATGATATTGCAAAAACTGATGCAGTTCTTATTTGTCAATTTAATTGGGATGGATCATTAGAAGCAGCTATTTTGAAATTTTGGCTTGAGCTCAAAGGAGGAGGATTCTAAGAGGGGGCCATCTCTATAGAGGAGATTTTAGGGCCACTCAGCCAACAATTGAATGAAAGGAAGCAATATGGGAGGTAAAGCAAGGAAGATCTGGTGTAGGGAGGATTTTAGGAGAGCATGACTTATCAGAAATTTATTTTGTGCAGCACATGTTTTGTGTTCTAAAGCCTTTGTGTGCAAGAGTCAACCCAAACAAAGAAAAGAAGCAACCATCTAAAAAATCAAGTGCCCAATCCTTCAGGCTACACCACCAATGATGAGAAATGGTCAAGTAGACTCTGAAACTAAAGCCAACAGTGTGATCATGGGACAAGTTTTTCTCAATCCAAAGGAGCCCAGACAATAGGAGGATATACCATAGGAACTCTCATAGACAGGAAGGACAGACAGGAAGAAATTAACAAGACCAGCAACAACAAACCAAATCCAAAAGACGAAAAATCTCGGTATCCCTTTTCTTTTGTCCTTCACAAAGAAGCTTCATCAGGTTGCCTTTTCCTCTGGATAGAGTTGTGTGTCGTTTCTATTTCCTGCACAAGAAGCACTGAATGCATAATACATGCCTTATGGTCCAAGATAAGCCTTGTATTGATGTAGATTCCTGACCACCTAAGACCAAAAAGCTTGTAATTCCAATCTCAAAAGGCATAAACCTGGAAGAAGATAAGAAATCCAAAGGTTTAGGACAAAGGCACACCTAAGGTAACTAACAAGTCAATACAAATGCTGTATCTTAGAAAGGAAACCTCGTCATAACATTAAGGAAACAAGCTATGCATGGCAACTGTATGACAATATTAAAAAAAAGAAAGATTGACCAATACTAGACAAATTTTATAGATCCTCTATCGAGAAATGGAAGATGTCATGGGGGAGGAGAACCCAAAACAAGTAAAGCACTAAAATTCTATTGAAAAAATCAAATGGAATATTAGCAAATTAACAATCTGCATGCAAGAATATCAATTAGGAGTTTCTTGCCTTACACAATTTTGCTTTCGGAAGTTATTCTTTTCTTATTACAAACATAAACCCATTTGCAAGGATTGAAATTACCAATGCCATGATGTATACAAAAGAAAACAAGCACATAGCCTTTTTGAAAATAGATGTCTAGGACCCAATTAAACAGAGAGCTAGCGCTATTCAAAAGGAAATCTAGTTGAATACAAAGAAAGTATAGGATCCATTCATACAAAAGAAATGTATTTCCACAAACAGGTAACTTGTTTGAAGCAAAAAAAACAAGATCAAATTGCAGAATCTCCAACTAGGAGGAAGCCCACATTGGATTCATCTCAGGCATGGAAGGGTAGAAAAATAACTAGTACTTAGAAGACACTAGCATAGCTGTCCTAGAAAGACCAAACATAATAGATCTGTCAACTGACAAGGAACTTAAATCGTCAAGTGTTAAACCCAGTACAGTTCTCTTTCCTGGATTACCCCAAAAGACTTCATTGCATCTTGCCCTTCAGAATTTAGACATTCTACCATAATTTATGGTCCAACCATAGTCATACAATCTAATAGTAACAGATGCAAAAAATTGTTTACTATGGTTTGGTCAAAGCTCAAAACAATTCGATCATTGCATGCTATTTTCAGGTTTTAATCAAAACATATATTGCATACAGAAGTTTTGCTATCAAAGTTAAATAGTAAAGGCCATCATACACTTGTCAACATTTGTTTGCTTGTAAGAATTCAATAAGATGTATCATGCTAGGCTGAGTTCCTCAGATTAGTGAGATCCTTGTTTCCCATAACAAGGTATCGTCCAAATTAGTGTTGGGGTCTAAATCGAAAAAAATGAGTGCATGGAGATATGTCTTGTAAACACAAGCTGGCAAATGCCACTCACTAATCCTTCACCCAAACCAACTTCAGGTGTGAGAACATGTAAATGATTCCTATTCCTGTTAGCCTACAGATTGGTGGCAAATGTTCTATTTAATTTGTATTAATTACCAACCTCTGTCCTTGCGCTGGATTGAAACATCCTGTATAGCTAAGAAGATGTCTGGGGTGAAAATATAGACACCACAGTTTATTCGGTCACTTACCTGCAAAATTGCACAGAAAAGGATGATACTGATAGCAATATTACAATAACTGAAATGACAAATGAAGAATTTGTTCAGAAGAGCCATTTTAACTGTATGAAACCCATTAAACAGGTCTCTAAAGACTAAAACATTAACATGCAATTGACTATAAATATATACCACTAAATACTATAACGTGTGGGGGCAAAGGTTCTGTAGACTTACAAAAGTCTCCGGCTTTTCTGCATAGTGCAGTAGTTCACTGGTGATAGAATCTGCAACCAATTCACCAAATTGGTTGGCCGATTCTGCAGAAACCTGTGAAGCAAATACTGATCAACGATTGAGATAATACTGTTGATACAAACTATTTATACATGTGGTATACTTCAAGCCTCCAAACAATAAGTAGACAACATTAGCCAGCCTAAACAGTAAAAAGTAACTACAAAACACATACACCTGGACCCCAGAGTAATTGAGGCTAAAGTTCAAATTATTGAGAAGCTCAACCTATTGACCATGACAAGGGGAATGTTGTGGGGTATGATAGAGGTTTGACTTGCTATCTCACGACCAGCATCTGACACTGGCACTCTAAGCCACTGTGGGATCAAACAGTTAGCTTGCATGTAATATCAGGAGACTAATATGACTGACAAAAAGCTGTACTTTCAGAGGTTAGAGCACACTGTGATTAATAATTAACATATGCATAAGATAGTCGCTGTTGAAAAATCTCTTGAATGTAGGCCGTTGAAAAATCTCTTGATGAAAGGAACAAAGCTTAAGAGTGGTCCCAAAAACAGTTTTTTGGTATAATAACAATGTGAAGGAAAGGATCTGAAACAAAACAACAAACAGTTTTGGGGTATAACAAGATGGCAAGGATCTGAAACAAAACAGAATATGAAGATTATGCTTATTAACTTAGTAGTGGTACAGACCCAAAGGATTGACACTGAATAAAAGAAAATAATATGACATGCAGGTGTGACAAATATACAATCACAGTCGGGACAGATTAAATTTTATAGACATCTAGCAGAAAGAATTATGAGAAAGAACATTTAGTTCTCACTCTATAGCTCAAGTGCTAATGAAATTTTGTTTTTTAATTAGCCTGAAATGAATTCATTGCTTCTGTCAACCCATTGCAATTTACCTTAATCACTAAGATTGTGCCCATTCCGCCGTATCTGTTATGGGCCTCTGCCACAATGCCAAATGGAGAAAAAAAAAATCAGTCAAGTTATAAATTTTTTGAGTCTTACCTTTCAACTATATCAGAATTAATAACTTACATGTAGACAACGTGTAGATTTTTCTAACTTATATTCTTATGGAAACTATTACATAAAAGGGGCTGATCTAGGGATGCAGGTTATGAATCAGAGTAGGCAAACTACTCATTGAAATGAACCATAAAATCAGCCAGTAGGCCAAAAACATAAAGGAAAATGTTGAAGCTATATGCTGTATTGCCAGAAACAGACTTCAAGTTAATAACACATACCGAGCATATCTGCAAGAGGAAAGCTGCAACATACATCACAGTTGAGCAAAAATATATTTGTCTGCAGAAAACAGATATTCCCCTCAATTATATAGTTGTAGAAAGGTAAAACAAACTAGAAGTAAAATATTTCTACATACAAAAGACACATTATAATTCGAGTTGTTGTTAGACAAGCAATAGCAGTATTTTTGTGAAATGAGTTACTAGCAGGAGACTTACCGGATCGTACTCCATAATCATCTCTCTAAAGTGGTAAAGTCCGCCCGCTGAGCCATGTGGTTTGTCCTCTCTCAGGTACCTGCAAATGCCAAAGCACATTCACTTTCTATGTGCTCGTCCACTAAACATAATAGTATAGTTTTGAGTCAACCTTCACAGATCCTTATTTCATGAGAGGTGTTTCACAACCTATTTTTCATAACCATGAATCGGCTACTTAGCACTTAATATATCTAGGTGATGCCTACAGAGATGAAGCATGGATCCATCCAAGCACTACTCTGCCTCAAGTGCACTGAACCATAAAAATTGTCCACAATTAATCCACTTAACTTGCCACCCCAATTACAGGTTTATTTAGACAGAGATGAAGCATGGATCCATGCAAGCACTACTCTGGCTCAAGTGCACTTAACCATAAAAATTCCCCACAATCAATCCACTTGTCACCCCAATTACAGGTTTATTTAAACAGAGATGAAGCATGGATCCATCCCATCACTACTCTGGCTCAAGTGCACTTAACCATAAAAATTCCCAACAATCAATCGACTTAACTTGCCACCCCAATTACAGGGTTATTTAGCTTGTTTGATATGATGAACAGAATTGGTGAAGTGAATACTACCTTACAGGTATCTTGAGCTCGGTTGATATGGATGAAACGTAAAGCGCAAATTCGCGCTCCTCATAAAACCCTATAAGATAAATGTGAGCCAGATTTGGTATCTGCGAAAAAGAAGGGCTCTTTGCTTCAGATCTGCAACATCACATTGCACTACACAATCAAGAACAAAGTGAGAGAAAGAGATGAGCGCAAACCTTTTTGCAGGCGAGAATGGGATGCTGAACCATTGCCTGCCCGGCCAAAGGAAACAGAGGTTTGGCCACATTCAGCGACAGCGGCCGAAACCGAGTGCCTGCATGCCATTCTCAGTTATTCACCATTCAATTAAACAGACAAACAAAGTTTGCTTCTTCACCTACCTTTTGTTGGGCCTCCCACCATGATGACCGCAACAGACCTCTGTTCATTCTCCATTGCTCTTGCTCTGTACCAATGGAAAGATAGCGTAGGATATCTCGCCTTTGCGGCTCCTTTTTATTATAATTAGTATGCGGTCCGGAAAGCGTCCTACGTGGAAGTCAAAAGGTACGCAGCATGAAACAGGCATAAAGTCAGATCGAAGAGTATTCATTGGCGGAACTTGCGATTGGAAAACTCTATATAATTTTTTTGTACCTCGAAGAAAGTATTCACCTGTGAACTGTTATAGCGAATTATGTATATTGGCAGGCGGCTTCACTGGAGAGACAAAAAGGAAGAAGGGTCTGCCATTGAATTTTTGCTTTATTTCTTTCTCGTATATTTATAAACAGCCAGAGTATTCTACCATTGTTTCCAGAGGTCTGTGCATTCGATTTTGAGTGAGATGGGTAGCAGACTTCTCGTGAAATAATAGCTGACAGTTATGTATTGCTGGGATGCTCTTTATATGGTTTTCACGGTCAACTTAAAAAAACATGCGTTCAGCAATCTATCTTACTTAGGATAAATCAATAAATTTGTATTTATTATACCTTGAGGATTGTAACATAAGGAAATCTCAGCTAATTAAATAAGTGTACACAAATATAAGTTTACAAATTTTAATTATGGAGTTAAGATTTGATAGTTATATTAAATATTTTGAAATTAAATAAGGAGGACAGGTGTAATTAATTTTGGGAACAATGATAAAGAATAAATGTTAATAATGTGTAGAATTCAAGTTTAAGTTTACAAATTTTAATTATGGAGTTAAGATTTGATAGTTATATTAAATATTTTGAAATTAAATAAGGAGGACAGGTGTAATTAATTTTGGGAACAATGATAAAGAATAAATGTTAATAATGTGTAGAATTCAAGTTTCAGGTATAGAAAATGATTACTTCCAATCTATGAATGTTTCGGATTGTGTACATTCTCAAAAATACTTGTAGATCGAATTTGGCACACAAAATTGATCTATAACTCATGGATCTATCTCGCAGACTATAGACTCTTGAAAGTTGCTTTGCTCTTATCTTTGATATCTAAATGTACGTAAGGACGACGATATTTAAAAACACCTTTGAGAAAGTTGTTAGATTGCTAGGATCAAGTTCTCCTACGTCAACCCCCTAAGTAGGGCAATTTTATGGCCTTGGGTGAATATTTTATGACAACCTTCTTAAGCATACAGATGGCCTATATGTGGATTTCAATGTGATGGGTTCCTTTTAAGCTCCAAATCTAAATGCTCCTAGAATGATTTTTCTTGATTCTCCTTATGAATTAATTACACATTAAATATCTTTAAATATAAAGACATGACAATAAGTTGCACAAACGTATACCAAGTCAGTTTTCAACAACTAGTAGGAATGGGTGGGAATTTGAGGATTTAAATTTTACTGTTAATCTCAAACCCCTTGGGATCGAACCTAGGTGCCATGGGATTGAACCCCATGCAAATCTCTGGATCAAGATTAGGTGTATGGAAATTTGAGCTAATAATAGGGTGAATGTGTGGAAATAGATGCAAATGGGGTTGGAATAAGATCGAATGTATGAGAATGTATAAGTAAGAGTAAATGGGGACAAATAAGGATCGAGGAATGAGAGGAACTTAACACAAAAGTGTGTCACTTGCCAATATGTAATTGTATTGTCATTCCATCAAAATAGACCCAAAACCAAATGGGAAGTGGAATGGATATGCAAATTTTACCATTACATTTCACCCCAACTTCAGGTGCATGTGAATCTAGCATAAACAAGTATTTCAAAGTATATGGACATTCTTAGCCAACATGAAAAGTAAATATTTAGACATTTCAAAAAGATATACGATCCATGTAAAATAGTGGGCATTCTTGAATTCTTTATGTGTTCCTCTCACTAGCATGAATACTCCATAAGAACCTACAAAATAGAATAAGATGTAATGAGTATCTTATGTCACACAAGTAAAAATAGACACAACTGCAAGTTAAAAGTAGAGAGAGATGTGTTAGAAATTTTACCTGTATGAAAATTGATGTTGTAATACTTTATCCAGTGTGGTGACATGATGTGGTTCCCCTTAGGGGTGATAAATGTGGTATGTTCAATTGCAATATTGCGATATGGCACATCTAGTATGACCATGTAATGTAACTCCACTTAGGGGTGGTAAAAGTGGTATGCTCGGGTTTACTGATGTGGTTTACTCAATGGTAGTGATGTGGTATGCTCTATGGCAATAATGTGAAATGGAACTTTATTTATGTGCTAGCATGTATGTGCAATCAAGATCTATTTGGGTATGATGATGAGTATCTATGCAAGCATGTGTCATTGTCTAAAATCTCAACATAAGAGTGTCAACAATAGTATATACCCCCTTTACTTGGTTGCATCCGTTGGGTCTGAGGAGTTAGAGGAAAGGAAAAATGATAAATGTAAAGTAAATGTAATTGATTAAGATGTAAGCATGTAAGCACGTATAGCATCATGTAGCATGTAGCAAATGTCATAAGTAACATTGCGTGACAATCAAATGATAGGTATCCAAAAATAAGCTTGTAAGTACATCAATCATGTATCAAATGTGTGATAGTTGAATGATAATCATGTGAGTTCAACATATAATAAAAGTCATAGATAGCATAGTGTGACAAGCAAATAACAAATATCAAATGATAGGCATGTAAAGTACATAAGTTGGAGATATCCGTCAAGGCAGATAAGGTTGCCCCTAATATAAGCAAATGATAAGGATGTAGCATCTAGGCACATAGGAAATAAGCATCAAGGCACATGACATAAGTGTTATCTTGAGTATAGGCAAATGAGAAGGTAAGGAATATGTAAGTACATTTAACATGGGGACATGGTGTCCCCAATGCAAGAAGATAGCTCTAGGAGCATGACAAGGCACGTGAGAAAAAGATGGTGTGGGGAAGGCATGGTTTCCCTAGTGCAATAGGATAGTTCTAGGAACATGATAAGGCATGTGGGTATAAAATAGCATGGAGAAGGCATGGTCTCCCCAATGTAAGAAAATAATTTTAGGAGTGTGATAAGGCATGTGAGCACAAAATGGTACGGGGAAGGCATGATTCCCCCAATGTAATAGAATAACTCTAGGAACATGATAGGAAATCTAAGCATAAAATAGTATGGGGAAGCCACGGTGCCCTTAATGTAATAAGATATCTCTAGAAGCATCATAAGAAAATGGCAGCAACATATGGCAACATAAGATGTAAGAAATGAGCACAAGAACATAAGATTAAAGTTAGGATATGCATAAGGTAGTGGCATGATAAAAGGTCATAATATGTAATCATCATATCTAAGCATGAAAAAATATAAATACGAGATCACAAGATATAGACATAAGAAGGATCATAGCATAACATGATAAATATCATTTGGGATGATAGGAATGATAATGGCATAATCATAAGATGTGAATATGATAAGCATTATAATAGGTAAATTGGCGGCACTAAAAATGAGGATTAAGGAATGGAACAAGAGTAGATTCAAAACATCTTCTCTAAGAATGAAAGAGTGGAAGAAGAACTCTCCTCTCTCAATGAAGAAGTAATTAAAGGAGACATGTAAAGAAGCAATTTCCTTCTTTTACTTCTACTTGGTTTGAAGAATTCATAGAGCAATCTAAATTCATGAGATTAATTCCCAAAGTGATCACTACAATTGATAACCAAATGTTAGTGGATGCATTTACAGAAGAAAGATAAAACTAGCTTTATTCTATATGCACCTAGAAAATTCCCTAGGTCTTGATGAATTTTCTATAGCCTTTTTCCATAAATGTTGGCACATTATGGGCAAAGAAGTGGTTGAAGCCTATAATGAAACTTACAATATTAAAAAATTTAAAAATCCCTCAATCGCACTTTCATTACTCTCATTCCCAAGAAGCCCTCTCCAAACACCTTTGTGGTCTTCCACCCAATCTCACTATGTAATATTTAGCCAAGGCTCTAGCAAATAGACTTAAAGTGGTTCTCTCAACCCTAATTTTAGATGCACAAAGTGGCTTTGTCCCAAGAAGGATTATGTTAGAAGGTATAATCACCACTCACTAGATCATTCATTCTATATCCAGTTGCAAGAGTATGATAATCAAGTTGGGTATTAGCAAAGCCTATGATAAAAATTAATTAGAGATTCTTCATGAAAGTCTTAGAGCAATTTAGCTTCTCTTTGCATTGGTTAGAACTAATTTTTGAGTGTATCTCCACCCCTAATTACTCTATTTTGGTTTATGGCAGTCTTGAGGTTTTTTTGCCCCTACTAGAGAAATTTGTCAAGGTGACCTATTATCTCCCTATATCTTCATATTGATGGTAGAGGCACTAAGTAGGTGTATTACACGGGCCAAGGTAAAGGGCATATGGAATCATATTGTTGGCAATGAACATAACAAAGATTAGAAGCCACCGCAAATGGAATTCAAAGCATAAGGACAACTAGGCCTAGTAGGAAAAGATCCATTTTGTAAGGGACGCATCCCTCTTATACTCTTATGTATAAGGATAGTAGAAATAGTAATGGATAGAGGAGAGATATAGATAGATAGATAGAGGAGAATATAGTGCAGAGTAGAAGTTACATACCTACTGTTGTAATACTTGATAAATATATCTATATATATGATGGCGATATAAGGAGTTTGAAGAACTATTTGATTGTTTTGAATCTACATGATGAATTGTATAGTATTATTAGTTACCACATTATGTTATTCTTGTTGCAAATGATCTAACTCTTATATCACTGTCATCACTAGGGTATAAAGACTACATAAGGGACATTAGGCTCAAATCTTCAGACTATCCCTCTATCCCTTGCCAACATTTGGTTCCGTTGCTGAGACCCTGGCAAAACAGTGAAGAACAAGTCAGGTCATCAAAAGGAAGAAGTGTGGAACAGAAAGAATCACTAAAAAGAATATTATAAAAAGGACAAGAATTTTTTTTCATGATTTGCAAAAGATTCTTTTTAGGTCCTAACCTTGTGAGAGGGGGGTAGGCACCTAGGGGACGACAAATGGAAAGGGGGGATCTCAAAAGATCCCTAAAAATATGTGACCACTCAAAGTAGGTTGACCATGGGATACATAAGGACTAATGAAACACCAGATCCTAAAAACCCATGGCAAAAGGAGATCACAAAATATTAAAAGAAATTAAGGAAAATATTCAATTACCAATGGAAATGAACATGGAGGAAAGAAAGTAGAAGCAAACACATGAACTTCAAGAAAGGTACCACTGAAGGATAGAGAAGGAAGGAGAGATAAAAATAGAGCGCACCAAGAGGGTTGCAGTTGAAAAAGAAATAGAGGAGGAAAATGGGTGCGCTAGAGGGGCTACAATTGAACATGATAATAATAATTTACTTAATTATGAGAAGATAAATGAGCATGCCATAAGGGCAACAACTAATGTCATGGAAACAAAATTTGATAACACTCCAAAGCAAATGAACTCCCATCTAAAGAGAGCAACAAAAATTCTAAATAATTTGGAAGGAAGTACCACAACGTATGGGATATCCAGGAAGCTATGGGAAGAAGGGTGTAGTGGTATAGAGATCCCAACCCTACTGCAATTAAGTAAAGCATTGCATATGGAGCCAAATTTTTCTAACATCCAAATTAAAATCAATATTTTTTTTGAAAAACTACTAGATCCCATAAGAAATCTACAACCTTTAAAGTTTGATGCGAAGTATCTAGAGAAATTGGTTATTAGAAGTGTAAGAAAAATAAGAGAGGAGGATTTACACCGAGCGGTACTAGATGGTGATAATATTATGTTCAATAATGTGATCAAAATAAAAGAAGGAAGTTGGACTACATCATTAACTAATCAAATGTCTTTAACTAATTAAAGAATATCCCCTACAATAAAATGCCACTTTGAAGAGGTGCAACCCTTAGACCAAGAGTCATCCCCTGTTCCCGATAAATCACTAGTACAAAAACAGTAATATATGACTGAAAAAACTACTAAAAATTGCTTATAAATGACCAAACATGGTCACATGACCATTAGTAGTTTATTGCTAGTCATTTATAATGCGACGAAATTGAAGACTAAACCATTTTTATTCATTTATTGGTTGTTTTGATTGATCAATTTGGTAGTATATTTAGTCATTGATTGTTGTAATCTGGTCACTTATTTAGTCATTTTTTATTCACTGATATATTTAGTCATTGATTGGTGTTAACTAGTCACTTATTTAGTCATCTTTATTCATTGATTTCTGTCCATTGGTAGTGTATTTAGTCATTAATTTTAATTATCATTTTGATCAGTTTGGTAGTATATTTAGTACATTCACTCTCACTTGCAAGATTATTGTGAAATAATACACAACCATTCACACATGTGTGGATATTTTCATACCCTAATTCTAGCTTGGTGATTTGCTTTTTACATTGACTTTGTTTTGTTGGCAATGTGGAGTCAGGTGGTAACAACAAACTTAATAATGCCAATAACTGATCTACACTCTCATTTGTCCAACCATGCACCACTTGCAAGTTAAGAATTTGAAGGATTGTTGTCAAATGACTTAACTTGCAATTAGCATACATAGGCTTTAAAGCATCCTCCATCGACTTGGCCCAATCATCGTCTAGACCCTCATTCAACATTCTATCAACTTCAAACCCTTCGTCTAACATTGTTGCCTCTTCATCTATGTTTGGTGCAACTTCATCTATGTTTGTTGCCTCTTCATCTCTCACACTCTGCAATTCTATTATATCTTCATAATAATTGTAATCCCAAGGGCCTATACCACTATGCCCATATCTTATCATATGTCGATAAATCACATTTATTTTTCTCACCTTTCCACCAAGACAGTCCTTACATTGACATGGATATTTGTCCATGTGCCTATCATCGGCTACGCTCTCATCATATGCATGGTATTGATCCATAGTTAACCTTTGACATTGATCCATCTGTAATGTTCTACACATAGCAACATAAATCTTTAGGGGAAAAAATCGGCAAGCCAAAAGTTCAAGATTTTTTTTTTTAAATGTAAAAAATTGTAGAATAAGAGACAAAAATTGGTTTTTTTAATTGAAAGGCATTTCAATAGAAATAGAGTTATAGAGAGCAAATAAAATAGAGAGTTTATTGTAAAAAATAGATTTTTGTAGTTTATATTTAAATTGTTGATTACATTGTATTGCATATCTTTCAAACTCAAAGCATTACTTCACATTGCATAACTAATAACTAGATGCTGATAGATGACAAAATTTTAATTACAATATAGTTTTTACAAAGTCAACCTAAGCAGTTATGCAATTACTTCACATTGCATAACTAATAACTAGGAGCAGTTGCCAATTGCATTTGCTTGTCATGGAATTCCATGAGACCACATTTCTTTGAGGCATTTTTTCAAACAGTTCACTGCCTTGTCTATGCTACCACATTTTTCATACATGTCTACCAAAGCATTTTATCAAACAGTTCACTGCCTTTTTGCTATGGCTAAAAGCCTAAAACAAGTGCTTTTGAACAAGCTATGGATGCTTGGAAAAAATCTATCAAAGCATAATAGTAAGCAATAACATAGATAAGGCAGTGAACTGGTTGAAAAAATGCCTCCAAGAAATGTGGTCTCATGGTGATGGAATGCCATGACAATCCATAACAATTCGTTTGTCATGGCATTCCATCACCATGAGACCACATTTCTTTGAGGCATTTTTTCCAAAGTTCATTGCCTTGTCTATGCTACCACATTTTTCATACATGTCTACCAAAGCATTTTATCAAACAGTTCATTGCCTTGCTGCTATGGCTAAAAGCCTAAAACAGGTGATTTCAAACAAGCTATGGATGCTTGGAAAAAATCTATCAGAGCATAATAGTAAGCAACAAGACATGGTCTCATGTTTTTTTGGCACGAAAATTAGCGTGATTTTATTTTCATTTTTTTGCAGGTTTTAAACACATTTTTTTGGCAATTTTGTTGTTTGAAATGGGGAAAAATCTTTGTGGTCAGTTTTGTGCATTTTTTAATTGTAGGATTCTCACAATTAGTGAAAAAGGTAGTGTTCACGAAGCAATGGAAAAGTTGCGTAGAGCCTTCGAATTATACCCATACTGTGCAATGGCATTGAATCATTTAGCAAACCATTTTTTCTTCATAGGGCAGCTTTTTCTCGTGGAACAGTTGACTGAGACAACTCTTGTTTCAATTGACCACCCTCTCATGAAATCTCATTCATATTAAAATCTTGCATGATCTTATCATAGTAAAGGTGATTATAACACCACTGGCCGCTACTACATGGCATCAGTCAAGGAAAGCCAAAGGCCACAGGATTTTGTGGAAAGGTTCAATTGAAGCTAGGAGATCTTAAGAATTCTCTCTCAAATTTTGAAAAGGTTTTAGAGGTCCACCCTGAGAACTATGAGAGCTTAAATGTTGTAGGCCATATATATGCTTAGCAAGGGCAAGGCAAAGAAGGCTTTGGAAATTTTGAGAAAGGCAACTCGCATAGATCCACATGATGCCCATGCATTTATCAAGATGGGTGAGTTATTAATATTGTCAGACCCCAGTGTAGCCTTAGATTCTCTTAAGACACCAAAGTCTCTTCTGAAGAGGAGTAGAGAAGAAGTACCCATTGAATTGTTAAACAACATTGGGGTTCTTCATTTTGAGCATGATGAACTAAAGTTGGCTCAACAAACTTTTATGGAGGCATTAGGAAATGATGTTCTGCCTCTACATAAATCTCTATGAATGGAAAAGATGCATAGAGCCTTTGAATTATACCTGTACTGTGCAATGGCATTGAATCATTTAGCAAACCATTTTTTCTTCATAGGGCATCATTTTCTTGTGGAACAGTTGACTGAGATAGCTCTTGTTTCAACTAACCACCCTCTCATGAAATCTCATTCATTTTACAATCTTGCACGATCTTATCATAGTAAAGGTGATTATGACACCACTGGCCACTACTACATGGCATCAGTCAAGGAAAGCCAGAGGCCACAGGATTTTGTGGACAGGTTCAATTAAAGTTGGGAGATCTTAAGAGTTCTCTCTCAAATTTTGAAAAGGTTCTGGAGGTCCACCCTGAGAACTGTGAGAGCTTAAAAGTTGTAAGCCGTATATATGTTCAGCAAGGGCAGGCAGAGAAGGCTTTGAAAATTTTAATAAAGGCAACTCGCATAGATCCATGTGATGCCCATGCATTTATCAAGATGGGTGAGTTATTAATATCATCAGACCCCAGTGCAGCCTTAGATTCTCTTAAGACAACAAAGTCTCTTTTGAAGAGGAGCAAAGACGTACCCATTCAATTGTTAAACAACATTAGGGCTCTTCATTTTGAGCGTGATGAACTAGAGTTGGCTCAACAAACTTTTATGGAGGCATTAGGAAATGGCATTTGGGTTGAATTCATAAATAAAAGCCCCAGTGCCAATTTTGCAGTTTTTCTTGTGCTCTTTAAGGATATGGAATTCTTCCATTGACTAGAAGAAGGTGGTGTTTCACTTGAGCTACCATGGGATAAAATCACAACACTATTTAATCTTGCTAAGTTGTTTGAACAATTACGTGATACTGAAAAAGAAAATCTTTTATAGAGGCTAATATTGTTCAAGTTTCTTGATTATGTGGATGCATATCTACATCTTGCAGCCATGGCTCAGGCTCAGAATGAGATCCAACTAAGCCTAGAATTGATTAGGGATGCACTTAAGGTGGATAAAAACTCATCAAATGCTTTATCTATGCTTGGAAAAATGGAACTGAAAATAGATGATTGGCTTAAAGCAAAAGAAACAATTAAAGCTGCACAAAGTGAATCAGATGCAAAGAATTCTTATGTTGACATTTCACTTGGAAATTGGAATTATTTTGGAGCTTTTCGCAATGAGGGGAGGGATCCAAAGGTGGAGGCACAGCAACTTGAGAAGGCTACAAAACTATATTGTAAAGTGTTGGCACAGAGACTAGGAAATGTTTATGCTGCAAATGGGGCAACCATTGTGCTAGCTGAAAGGGGTCAATTTGATATTGCAAAGGAAATTTTTACTCAGGTACAAGAAGCTGCAGCAGGAAACATCTTTGTTCAGATGCCTGATGTGTGGGTAAATCTAACACATGTTTACTTTGCCCAAGGATGGTTGCGCTTACAGTGAAAATGTATCAAAATTGCTTGAGGAAATTTTATTTTGGCACTAACACCCAAATTTTATTATACTTAGCTCAAACACATTATGAAGCAGAATAGTGGCAAGATTGTAAAAGAACATTATTAAGAGTAGTAGATTGTAACTGATGTAAGTTGCCAATCACAAAGCTATAGATTTTGTGTTTATAAATGTAATGAGGGTTTCGAATTACCTCTTAATTTGCTACAGAGGGCGTCCCCAAATCTAACTTCGCTGCAGAGGGCCTCACTAACTTCAAATTCGTTGTAGCAAACTCTGAATTCCTTGCCTACTTTTTTAGAAGTCTCCAAGTCCTCTCCAAACAATCTTTATCGCCCATGCAAGTAGTTGTTATAACTCAAAATGCCTCAGTGCAATATGTTGCAAATTCAGACCAATACTATGGCACCCAAGATAAACCAGGAAAAAATGTTGCATTCTAGCCTGGTGGGACAGTGCAATTTATATGTAGTTCATCTCTTCAAATTTCACCCCTTTTAGATCGCGGCAATAGACCCACATTGTTTCATTTTCCTTTTGTAGGTGTGATCGGATACTTTGGTATGGGAAAGGAATGAAACAATTGTCATATGAGAGGGTAGAGAGTAGACTTTTGGATCACTGCATTGTGTTGGCCATTTTTACAATAGATCTACAAACAACCAACTAACGAAGGAGGAATTCAATGAATGCGAATAATGAATTGCACCAATACATCCCGTCAATAATTTCCTAAAAAGTTTTTTTTTTAATTTTGTTTAATTTGTATTTGCGTGACTAACTATTTAATCATTTTTATTTTTGTGACTAAAAATTTTTTTAGTCAACGACCAAATTAGTCATTTATTTACTCATTTATAGCCGAGTTGCAAAAACTTAGTAGAATTTAGTCAGTTTTAGTTGTTGTGACTAAAAGTTTTAGTCATTTAGTCATTTATTTGCCAAATTCTACTAGTGAATCAAAAAGAATTTCATCACAAAGCCTAAGTGAAGAATAAAATCATGCATTAGATCTGTAACAATAGTTTATAAGCAATTGTGAAGCCATATCGGGGAAAGAGTATTTTGACATTCAATTACCAAGGGGCAAAGGAAGGGAAAATAAACCTATACAGCAAAATTGATTCAAGAAGAAAAAAGAGTAGTTACCAAAGGAAACTCACTGCAAGGAAGGAAAAGGAAATAATAATAAGATGGATTCCCCAATCAAACTACTAGTGTCTGGAAACGATACCACAGAGGAAACAAAACATATATTCGTGATAGAATCCATTTGGCAGAGAAAAGGCCCAAATAAGGATCACACTAAATTATTTGATTTTGTGGGAACATTAAGAAACAATGCCCTCAAGTGGCATATAAAAACTTACCCACAACATGACAAAGAATGGGACAAAGTTAAAAAGGAATTTTTAGATAATTTTGAATCCCTTAAAATTCCCATAGTGAGTGTTAGTAAAATGAGAGACTTAGTTCAAGAAGGAGAATCAATAAAAGAGTATGACCAGAGGTTTAAGGATATATCACGAAAGTTAGAAGAACCATTATCAGAAAAACAATGTATAGAATGGTTTGTCTCAGGACTAATTCCATAAATTAGGACATCCTTAGATGGAAGAACATTGACAACATACTCTGAAGTGGTAACTTTGGCCTATTGCATAGAAGCACAAACTTGGAGAAAGAAAGAAAAAGCCAATGAGAATAAAGAAATAGAAAAAGTAAAATTAGAACTAGAATGACTCAAACTCAAACAAGAGATAATGGCTAAAAAGGATCCTAGTCCACAAAGGAACATAACAAATATCTGGTGTAAATATTGGTCAAGAGAGGGTCATATCAGAAATGAGTGTATGGTCATAAAAGGTGAAAAGAGAGTTGCTTCATTAAGGGTAGATCTAAAAGTAGTCCCAAGAAGAACACAAACTATATATTATGGAATCTATAGAGAATGGGATGACCATGATACTGATGATTGCCCATCTCTACTATTTAGACTTAGAAGTGAAGAGGAGGAACATGAACCATGGTGCAATAGTCACCACAACAACAGAACACGAGACCAAGAAATGGCATATGTCAAAGGATTGGTAGAAAGACCTCTTTACACCCAAGACCATGGGTACAAAGTACCTAACTGGAAAAACTATAGAAACATAAACACACTACAAAATACACGTACGTAAAATCAATTACCATACCCAAACAACTACTCCAATGAGGAAAGAAGACAATATAGTAACTATAGAGGTGGAAGAGGCTGAGGTAGAGGTCGAAGAAGAAATGATGCCACCTATTACAAATATGATAAGCAAGGCCACTATGCAAATGAATGCTAGTCTACTAAGAAGAAGCAATGTCCTTTCTGCAGAAGCCTAGACCATGATTTGTTTACTTGTGACAAGGCACAACAATACTTAAAAAATGCACCACCTCGATCAAAGAGTGGTGAACAAAAGGATTCAATGCCACTAAAGGTGTCTGGATTATGAGAAAAATCCCTAAGAACATACCACAAGCATCAAGAAGGTGTGAAAAAACAAGAACAATACAAATCTGACACTTATGATGAAGAAACCTTCGAATAAGAGTACCAAGAAAAGAAACAAAAGACAAAAAAAAGACCTAGTCCAATACAAGGGTAAGAACAAAGTTGTGATACTAACAAGACATGGACAACTTACATTCAATATAGAAAATGAAGATGATGGTGAAGAAGAAGAGGAAGAAGATAATTTCTTGCCCAACAAATATCAACATGGTAAAACAATAGAATAATCTAAACATATAATAAACAAACAACAAACAACAAAATAACTTTTTTCAGAAGAAGTTTTAGCACTCAAAAAGTTAACCCGCTTAACACAACACAATAACCTACTAGAAAAATTGAGACAATTTTGTAAATATTGGAACGAACAAATAATCTATAAACCTCAGGTTAGAAGAATGACAAAAACAAATAGGTTATGGAAGACCAAACCATTAATGATCATCGCACATAGCACCCATAAGAAAATTAAATAAGTGATGGTATATCTGGGAGTAGATGTAAATATGCTCCCAAAAAGAGTCTGGGAACATCTAGGAAAACCAAAATTAGAGGAAACCCCATACAACATTACCCTAGCTGATAGATCAATAATGGACACCCTAGGCAAATGGAAAAAAGTAGAAGTTAACGTATTGGGGGTGAAACTAGTTGTCGATTTTGAAATTGTTGCTATGAAAGAGCCATTTGATTCTTTCAATGCACTATTAGGGTTACAATGGATTGTCAATGCAAACGACATAATAGACTCAAGAAAAGAAGAAATATCCTTTGCAAATGAAGATAGAATAGTCCACATACCATTGGGCATAGACATAAACAATGCATACATAGAAGAAGTAAATCAAGAGGAACATAGAGATGAAGACTCAAAAATTCTCTACTCTTTAGCCAAGATACCCAGACCAAAATCATTAGAATAACCTAACTCAAAGGGTGAGATAGAAATTGAAAGTGACAATAATAGTATTGATAGTGAGGTTGTCTTAAATGCTTGGCTTAGAGAAGACCCAGGATTGAGATCTTGGAAAGTTAGAGGATTCAAAAGGATTTTTATGATACATAGAGCATAAGAAAACTTATTGTACTCTACCATATTGAATGAAAACCTACCACAAATAACCAACAATATATCAGGAGACTACTCTGTAAACTGCATACAAAAATCACTTCAAATAAACTAAATTTCCTGAGGCATTTCACACATTAAACTACCAAACTACTTAGGGATTAGAGACCTGAACACTTATCTAGAGGATATGGAATGAACCTTTGATAAAGAAGACACAAGGTTAGATGCCTTACAACACGCATTGGTGTGCAACACAACAAGTTGGTGGAAAACTCACAAGGACAATATTCCATGATGGCACCCCTTCAAAACCTTAATAAAAACTAGATATCTGTAGGAGGAAGGAGAGTATGAAATAATTCTGAAATATAATGGGACAAGCTCACCAAGGGAACATCTAGACATATGTATAACTGCATGGAAGGGCATAAACGAATATGATGAAAGACTATATATACAGATGTTTTACTGGAGCTTGACACCAGTAGCATAAACATGGTACATTAACCAGGAAAGGAGAACATAAACAAAAGATTAGGTAGAACTCTAAGAAGGTTTCATGCACACATTCTCATTCTATAACCCAAATAAAGATATTCATAGTTTGCTACTTAAGATGAAACAAATTATATTCAAACCAACAAAGGAAGACACTCTAGACATCTATCAACAAACTCCAACACCACCAAGTTCAGAAGGAATACGGAAACTGATAGAATGGATGGATAAGGAAAATCAACTTATTCTAGAAGATGTTACGTAAGACACCAGGAGAATAATGATGACAAACTAAAATTGGACATAGAAGTACATCAAGGGGAAAGAGAGATATCATTAAAGAGTGAATCAAAGGAAAATTATTACAATCAACCCTTGAAGCTTAGAGAAGAAAGCATAACTACATTAGGAGATCCAAAACTAGCAAATATTGGAGATTATTAGGATGAGGAAGTGGTTATGAAGGTAGCATAAATACTATCAGAATATGAAGATCTTTTCCCCCACACATTCACTTACCTAAAAGGAATCAAAGAAGCAAGAGTCATGAAAATACATTTAAAAGGAGGGGCCAAACCACAAAAGAAAAGACCTTATAGGCTCAATCCAAATATGAAAAGAAAGTAAAAGTGGAACTAGATAAAATGATAGTTGCAAGAATTATAAAGCCAGTGGATGATGCAGAATGGATTAGCTTGATGGTTGTATAAAATAAAAAGATAGGATAATAAGGATCTACGTGGATTTCAGAGAACTGAATAAAATAGTTATACATGATCCTTTTCCCACACCCTTCACAAAAGAGATCCTGGAATCAATTGTAGGGAGAGAAATCTATTATTTTATAGATGGATTCTCAGGCTACCATCAAGTTAAATTTAGAGAAGAAGATCAACACAAAACAACTTTTGCAATAAAATGGGGCTCATTCATATATACGGTGACGCCCTTTGGATTAAAAAATGTGCCGGTAGTTTTTAGGCGAATAATGGTCAACACCTTTAAAGACTTTATCCATGATTTTCTAGAAGTCTATTTAGACGACTAGACAATCTATGGACTAATACAATATCATGTGCAAACACTCTACATGATGTTGAACAAATCTAGAAGCCCACAAATTTCTTTGAATTTAAAGAAATGTGTATTTGCGGTACCTTTGGCACATTGTTAGGACATATCATATGTAAGGAAGGATTAATGGTGGATCCCCTGAAGGTTGCATTGATTATGACATTACCACCACCAAAGACACCACCGAAGGTTAAAACTTTCCAAGGATATACTAGATACCACCGCAAGTTCATTAGAGGGTATGCAACAATAGCAGCCCCATTGGAAGAATTGCTAAAGAAAAAATCAAACAAAACCATCGAATGGAAAATAGTGTCAACAGTCCTTTCACACATTAAAACAAAAGATTGTCGAAGCATCAATTTATTTTTGAGAGATGTTATAATCTTTTTGTTTGATTTTCTAATTTTGTAATAATTTTTGGTATTTTTCATATAGTTTCAACAAATTAATCTAATGCAAAAATTAAAACAGGTTTTAATATAATTGTTGAAAATAAAAAGATTAATTTACTTTCAATTTTACCAATGATCATGCAAACTCTTTCTTTTTATGTTTTAATAAGTAAATGAAATGTAATTAAACTAATTAATTGAAATAAAATAGCTAGATAAACCAATCAATTGATTTAATGCACTTAATTAACCAAATTAAATAATTAATTAGATGTATGCAACTTTAACCCTTTCTAAACAAACACAAGAAGATTCATTTACTTTTTTAGAAGATTGTATTTTTTAGGATAATTAATATTTAATAATTAAAACAAGTCTTTCTCCAAACAAATCACATCAAGCAATAACATTCTTCTAGGTACAAACACACTATCATTGATTTCTCTACAAGTTCCTAAATCAAATTAAATTTCTTTTACAATTTTAATCCATTGAATATCTTCCGAGTAATTCTTCCAATTATTCCCTTTGAGATGTTTGCAGAGGTTTCTCTTAGAAGAAATATTATGGGTAAAACTTTCATATGATTTTGAGAATGAGCAATTTTAATGTTGTATGGGAAGAAGATCTTCTTTATAACAAAACCAACATAATATATCCTCTATAAAGTAGATACTTTTTGTGATTTTTGATAAATAAAAGTAAGATAAATAAACACAAATAAACAAGCAACAAATAAAGAAATGAGAGGGGCAACAAATTTTATTTTATCTTTCCTATTCTAACAATTCTTACACTAACAAAGAAACCACTTCCAATGCAAACACTCTTTCCTAATCTATAATAAACAATTAAACTAAAAAAAAAAAATATCCACACTTAGAACTAGATGGGATGAAGATGTAGAGCAAACTTTATATTGGCAATTGATCCTTAGGAATCCAAATCCCTCCTTGTTTACACCTCCTTTTATAATCACTAATTATTGGGTCAATCTCCAAGGTAAGGATAGGTTGGTAAAGTTGGATTGAAATACTTCGGAGAAATAAAAGTGATGATTATTTAACTAAATTTGTGATTAGAGTTGGTTATGACAATAAAAGTGATGATTATTTAACTAAATTTGTGATTAGAGTTGGTTACGACAATTGTCTATAAAGAAAGATTTGGTTGTCTATGCTATAATTGTAATGTTGTCTCTAAATTTGACCCTTCCAAATGACCAAGATCACAAACTTTGTACATGAACGTTGATTGGGGATGATCGGTAACAAAAAGTGGATCTTAATTGAGCAAATTTAAGGGGGGACACAAGAAAAACTTACATTTTGGAAGCAATTTATGTTTGTGAATAGAATGATAACTCCATTGCTTCTGCTCAAAATCACTACTTTTGATAATTAAGAAATGGTTGTGGTGATTATGTACTACTATGGTAACCATAAGAAATATTGTGGCCATTGAAACAATGCCATGATAAGTGTTGAAATACCATGGTATATAGACAAAAAAATGTGGTGATCACTTATTTACCATAATAAACAAACAACTAATTTGGTGAGAGCTATAAATATCATGATGAATTTGTCACTGAGGGGAAAAAATAACGTCTTTGAATAAAGCAAGAACATGAACATACACTAGACAATAAATGGCAAATGTAAGAAGCAAATTATTGGATCTAAAGAATCAACAAGTGGAGCCTTACCTTGGAGATGCACATCAAATACCACTACAAGGTCAGAAATTGCTTCATTTGTAATCTCGAACTTACATTTTTGCACTTAATTTAGTGTTCACTCCTTTAGGTGTGTTCTAGGACCTATTTGCCACTTTCAAGCCTTCTCCTAAGGATGAACTAATTTCCCACTAGATTTGAACCTTTTCCAACCACTCAAACTTGCCCCTAAAGCTTCATTTAAAAATTCAAAAAAGATACTTATATTTGAAAATGTCGGTGTCTTGGACATGTGTGTAGCTCTAACGTTGGTGCCCAAGTTCAATTTGAAATTTTGAGATTTTAATTGTAACTTCTTACCCAAACCTAGAACCTTCCTAATATATTTTCTACTAGTAAACAAAACTTTAAAATGTGAATAAATCTTATTAGGTCATTTAAAAGCATAAGCAATCATAACATTTTACACTCCCAAGCAAATATGTACTAAGTTTTATCCTACAACACACTTGATACAACATTTTTGAGGCCTCATACTAGAGAATATTTAGAAAGAACCTTGTGATACATCCCTCAATTCTTCCATCTCCTAGGTATATTCTCCCATTTTCTTCTATGTTTCTCTCCATATCCATCCCTAATCCTTTTTAATGTCTTTCTAAGACTCTCATTCCTTTCAAAATCTAAATTCATGCCTCTCACATCCTTCCTAAATCAGTCCATTATCCACCATAACCTCTCCTTTCATTCTAACGCACCATAATAGACAGCTTTCTTTTAGAGTTTTTAATTGTTCTAGGATCATTATCTACAAACACCACTTAACACCTTCACCTTAGGGAATCACAAATATCTATTTTCTAAAAGGCTAAGTTGAGGTTGAAAGATAGCAATGCAAGGGATTGACCAAGGTGAACTCCCAAATAGCCACACCCTTTCCCTCTCTAGATATGAAAATATTCAGATATAAGTAATGAATAGATTGAAGGTACTCTAGAAGGTGGCATAGATAGAGTGAGGTATAGAGGTGAACATGTCTTGAAAAAATCATAATTCTATCACAAACATATACACTGGCATTTGAGATATAAAAGTAACTTGTGAGAGAGTTTTTACAAATGTATTTGCATCAATAAACTATAGGAGCACCCATAACCAATGGTAGTGTCTGTCAAGGGTGTCTCAGAAGAATATGATCACCCATAACTGACACTAGTGTCCTCTAAAGGTGTCTAAGAAGGACAAGAGTGCTTGTGGCTAATGTTGGTGTCTCATAGAATTGTCCTTGACTTACAGGAGCACCCTTATTAAATGTTAGTGACCTATATAGGTGTCTTGGGCCAACATTGATATCTCCATTGATCCTCCAAGGCTACAATTTTACAAGGCTTAAGTTTCATACTCATTTTTCCTAGTTCTTCAATTAGTTCCAGCCTCTAGATATCCTAGTGATGTATATTCTTATCTCTTTCCTTGCCATTTTACTAGTTTCATTCCCTAGCTCCAACACTTATTCCATTTGAATGCAAATATGATAATTACTAGTTTATTATTACATATCAGTTAGCGTATCATATTTCAAGTAGATTAGTGTAAAAAAAGAAAGTGTAAACCTAGGTTGTAAATTGCTTAATTTATACAACACTATTAACCTAGGGTTCATTATTTATTCTTTCAACCACATAATCACATTTTCATACCTTGTTGGCTTATTTTAAAGATTTTAATCATTATTAGACTTGTCATGTTGACTCAATCCATTTTGGGCACTTATAGCAACCTTAAGTGCATGTGACCCATATTTTATCTTTTTGTGTGATTTGATTTGATACTTTCCAATTGATTGATAATGAATTGTGAAATTCTCTATAAATATACATCTTTAGTCATTCAATTTTATGTTTTTGGTGCATAAGTTAATGGGATAACGTCTCATTTCTAAAAGGATCAACTCAACAGTAAGGATTTTGGAATTTGAATGAGGTGGAGTAATTCATACTATACAGCTAGTTCACAAATTGAGCCACACCACACAACCCAATTAAAAATAAAAAGATTCAAACCCAAAAACTTTACATTGAAGGCATTCCCTCAATGAGATGGACAAGCTAACTTTGTGGATTGACAATCTCTGTTATTTGAGTACAATGCAAGACAATTGAAACAAAGTTGGTCATTTATTTTTGTCAGTTTTATTTCGTTTGTTGTCGTCAAGAAAGCAATTTCTCTGCACCTTCATTAAATGCTCGAGAACATCTGGTCAAGTTTTTTTTTCGTCAATTTCCTTTCGGGCTCCGTAGCAGGCATTTGTCATTTCTACTTGTTTTCTCCATGGTAAATATTTTCAGGTTGGTTTCTCAACCCATCTGATTTTCCAATAGTCAATGTGTGGCACTAAGCAAGATTAGTACATCAACAATTACTACGATTTAAATCTCGGTCTTTGCTTTCTCAATAAGGCAAATTATCTGGTGCATTTACTCATTTTTTAAAAATGTCAAGAGTGAGGAATGAAGATAGGGCAAAGTAGAAGGAGGATAGATTGCAAGAGGAGGATGATCAGGGCAGGGCTATAGCCATGGGAGATTTGCTCATGGGAGCAGAGGAAGAGCGCAAGAAGGAGGAAGCAGAAGGTAACTGTATGGTAGTAGGAAATATCAATCTACAGATTTTGGGGGAAATCTTGAGCTTAAACATCTTGGAGGATATGCTCAATTCCAAAGTGAAGAAACTAAAAAGAAGAGTCGTTATTGCTAAATTCATTGGAATCTGGTCGTCGATCAAGAGGATCAAGGACTGGATGGAGCACAAGTGGGTAGGGGCAAAACCAGAAATTAGCTTTATAGCGTTAGGGTTTTTGCAAATTACATTTGAGTCTGAGTTGGAGCGTGACAACATCCTGAAGGGCAGTCCGTGGTTCATGGGCAATGCTGGTTTGTATATCAGGGCTTGGACTCCAGGGTTTGACCCTCACCAGGAACTGATTCGTGATGCCCCCTAATGGGTAAGGATGTACAAGCTTCCCCAAGAGTTGTGGTCAGAGGAAATTTTCAAGTTGATCAGGGGCGCACTTGGAGAATATGTTTGTAGCTCTGAGGCCTTGTAGAAAGGAAAGTTGGCCTCCTATGCTAGGGTTTGTATCAAGGTAGATTTAAGCAGACCGATTCAGCATATGATTAGATTTTCATCCATCTTGGGGGATTGGGTTCAAGAGTTAGATGATGAATGCCTTAAAATCTGGTGTTTCAGTTGTTGGAAGGTAGGGCATTTGGAAAGGTAGTGTCTGAAGAAAAAATTAGAGCCCAAAGCTATAGAGAAAGGTGGATGCAGCCCTACCCCACTAGTTAATGATGAGAAGCCATCCGAGTCAGCAATACCCCTACTCAAGGAAAAGGGGGAGACAGATTCAACTACTCTAGCACGGGAAAATCTGGAGACAATTATTGAACGATTGGGGGATATTGGTAGGGGGTTCCAGTCCAGCAAGGAAAAGAGCCCTAGGGTGGCACTGAGCCTAATTCATAACACCTCTCTGGGCGGATCGTCCCCTCAAGCTCAAGTTCTATCTGGGGCTCGGGTGGATGAATTAAGGGGGCTCAAATTTTCAAACAGGTTGTCGGATGACGAAGAGGCAGAGAGAGAAAAGGAGAATGATTGGAAGATAGTCACAAGGAGTAGAAAGAAGGGCAAAAATAATATTCTGATGGATGCAGGGGGACCAGTTTTAAGATGTAGAAAGACCGAGGCCAACAAGGCTAAACATACAACGTTGGTGGAGGTAGGGAAAGGCACTCAAGACACTCTACACAAGTTTGTGAAGCAAGGAGGTGAGCACCTCCATGGCAAGGGGGGTAAATGAAGGTTGTTAGCTGGAATGTGCGAGGCCTCAATGGCCTGGAGAAGTGTCGTATGGTGAGATGACTGATTGAGGTGGAGGGTCTATTTGACTTTTACAGGAAACTAAGTTAGATCATGATTCTATGGAGAAGCTTGTAAGTAGGCTATGGAAATTAGGTGAAGGGATTACGGTTGGGGTTGTGGGTACGATGGGCGGTCTAGGGATTTTGTGGAATAAGTTGGAGTACGTGGGAGAGGTTGTTCTCATCTCAGAGAACACACTAGCCATCAGAATAAAGCCCTTCCAAGATAGAAATCAGCTTATAATTCTGAATGTTCACGACCCTAATTTGGAGAAAGATAGATTGTTTTTTTTGAATGAGCTGAGGAGTTTTAGAGCATCAGTTGAGAGAGAGAATTGGGTCTTGGGTGGGGATTTCAATGCAACTCTCACCCCAGAAGAAAAGAAAGGGGGAAGAATGCTCGACAGTCTTGGTTCAGCTGGCTTTAGGAAGTTTTGTGAAGAAATGTCCTTGGTAGACATTGCCCCTAGGGGTGGATGGTTTACCTAGTCAAACAGGCGCAGTGGAGAGGACAATATCCTGTGTAGACTTGATAGATTCCTAGTCAATTTGGATTGGCTTTTATCCCCTATCTAGTTTGTAATAGAGGTATTATAGTCACAGGTTTAGATCATTGGCCTATCAGGCTCCTCATTACCCAAAGTCGAAGACCTAGGCATCCTCCCTTCAAAATGGAGGCCTTTTGGTATGGACACCCAGATTTCAAGAAGGAATTGGAAGTGTGGTGGAGCAAGGGTTTCAAGGGCAACTTCTGGTACATGATTTTCAAGAAATAAAAAAAGTTGCAAGATTGTGGAACAAGCAGGTTATGGGGAATCTTTTTGAGGCCAAACTCAAAGCAAAGGAGGAGCTAGCTAAGGTGGAAAAGAGCCTATCCGAGGAAGGCATGATAGAGGCTCTTAGGGAGAAGAAAAAATGTCTCTTAGTGGAGTAACAACGATTGTTGAGGATGGAGAAAAAATTTGGCTCTAGAAATCAAGAGTCAAATGGCTAAAGGAGGGAGACAGAAACACTAAGTTCTTCCACATCTCTACCAATATCAGAAGGAACATAAACAGAATCCTCAAGATCCATCTCCTTGGCGGTTCGATAATTAAGGATATTGACTCCATAAGTGAAGAAGGTTTGAGTTTCTTTAAAGGTATGCTTGGAATGGAGAATGAAAGATCAATAGAGGCCCAACAAAGAATCCTAGAGTCCATACCTAAAGTGGTGGTAAATGACAAAAATGACCGACTCATGGCCCCCTTCTCTAATGAAGAAATCTACAGGGAAACTTTTTCCCTAGGAGTGATGAAGGCCCCTAGCCCTGATGGTTTTCAGATTGGCTTCTTTTAGAAGTTCTGACATATAGTGGGAGAAGCTGTATGGCAGGTGATAGAGGAGAGAAGGCAAAGAAGGACAATGATGGGAGTGTGGAACTCAACTTTCCTTGCCTTAATTCCCAAAGTTAAGGACCCCAAATATTTTGACGAGTTCAGGCTAATTGCTCTCTACAATGATATTTATAAGATTGTAACTAAAGCAATGGCATCAAGGCTAAAGCAATGCTTAGAGGAAACTATGGGGATGAACAGAGCAGCTTCTTGAAGAACAGATAGATCCTCGATGGAATCATCCCAGCCCATGAAACCATTCACTCCATAAAGGAAAGAAACAAAGAAGTTATGATCCTGAAGTTGGATATGAATAAAGCATACGATCAGGTTTCGTGGGATTTGTTGATTTAAATCATGAAGAAGATGGGTTTTTGTGATGGATGGTGTGATTGGGTCCTTAACTGCATCTCCTCGACCACTTATGTTATTCTGATTAATGGTAGTGCCACGGATTTTTTCCTAGCAAAAAGAGGTCTTAGACGGGGGGTGTGAGGACCGCCCTTTTTACTACTGTTGTCATGACTCTTTACAGTGCTGTTATTGTTACTTGCATATTTGTGGGATAGCAGTTCCCGAAATTTGTCAGACTATTTAACTTTATTATGTTTTCGGAAAAACTAATTGGGTGATGTTTGGATAAGTTACTTTTCAGAAAAATGAATTAGAGATGTTAGAGATGATGGAAAATTGTAATATGATTTTTAATTATGTTAGATTGTACTAAGGCATGAGAATGCATGTGTTATTTAAGTTGCTTCGGCTATGATGAATTTATGTGGTTACTGATCTTGTAATTGAGTGTGCAGGGACTACTAATCAAACCACAGATTTCGGAGATCATTCCACACTTTGTTAATTGTTATTCCCTGTTAAGCCGATCTGGTTCCACGATGAACCAAGATCTCTTTGTGTTTGATGTCATGATGTAATGTGGTCTTTCGTATGGTCGAGTGGGTTAGGTTACCCTCATGTAATATTATTTTTTATAAGTAAGTGTTGTAAAGAGATTGAATTTGAAATTTCTATTTTTATTTTAATTATGAGGCCCTTTTTCTTGTGCTTTACCTTGACCTGGGGTGTCTTGTATGGGTTAAAATTGACCCTGGGTTCTACCCCATGGGTCTAGGGGCCTATTTGGCATGGGTAACCCTTGAGTAACCTCCATCTAGTCAACTTAACCTCCCCCTGAAGTTAAGTGGCGAAAATTGGAGGTAGGAGGGGACATGATGGGTTGTACCAACACTCAACCCATCCCCTCTACTTTCCCCTAGATAAGAGATGCCATCCATTAGTGAAAGTTACCTCTTCTTTAGTAAGATTCCCCCATGTACTATGGGGACACCCATGTGAAGAAAGGAGAAAGAGGCATGGGTCACCTGTCTTGTTCCCATTTAACTCTTTTTTTTTATTTCTCCTATGAGAAAGTGGAGTCACATGAAAGGAATAAGGAGTACCCTTGGGAATGGAGAGTGACATAAGCCACCTGGACAGAATAGTGATTTTTGGGAAGGGTGAGGAGGTGACAAGTGTCACTTCCCCATTTCTCAAAATTAGAAAGAAAGAGAATTTTGGGTTATTTATTTTCAAATTTTGGGATGAGAGGGAGTTAGTTGAATTTTGGGGAAAATCTTTCATCTTTGGCCTTACCCAAAATAGAGAAGTTAGTTTGGAAGATAGAGAAGGGAGAGGGAGTTGGTGGCTAAGCTTGGGAGTGAACTCTGTGGACTCTGCAACAACTTCATTCCAGAAGGGCTTTGCAAGGTTGGTCTGAATTTTACCTTTGTTTTGGTAGAACTGAAATGTGTATGAAATGTGTTTGGAATATGTGTTTAAATTTGTTTTCTGTGGGGTTCTTGTCGGGTGTTTGACAGAGCGTCTCCCACTTGGGAGAAATGCTCATCAAGTTTGGGGTAGGGGAGGAGAGATCCTCCTCGGGTGCATACCTGTTCCATCTTTTGGGATGTTGAAAGCCTTGAGGGCATGTATCTGTGACTGTATTTTTGACTTGAGAGTCATATACAGATTTCTTGCAAAATGTGATCACACTTGGTTGAGACCAAGAGATATTTATATGAGTTCATTTATCTGTCAGGGTGACACTCTGGAGTCGAGTGTATCCACTCTCCTGCCCCTTATGAAACTCACTGTAGTTGAGTTTCCGTATTGTGTAAATAGCCACGGGTGTATGTGTGCTTTGGGATTGTTGTTGTTTCTGTTGTGAAGTGGAGTGTTTGAATACCCAGGTGTGAGTATGGTCTCCCTAGCTCGGGGGTGACCCTCTTGCGGGTCTACGGTAGGGAGGAGAGCTAGACAAGTGGTATTTTCTTCTTTGTTTGTCTTTGATATGCAGGTTTTTCTCTTGGAGCTTTCTGGTTGGCTATTTTATGAAGAAACAGATCATCTTCTTGTCATGAGAATTAGGCCTGGATTATTTCATAGAAATGAAGAGAGAACACCTCTCTTGTTATTGTTGTAAATTACTGATATTCTGGGAGTGAAGAAAATCACCTCCCTGGTCTTGTTATTATTGGACTTTTATTGGTTGTCATAAGTTTTCAGTTGTATACTGTTTGGGAGGAGAAAGTTCATATCTGGGAAGTTGGTATTCATGTTTGAGAAGTTGTAATATGACTGTGCTTAAATTTTTAAGTTGATGTTTGCAACCTTTGTTCAATAGCAATTTTTGTGTTTCAAGTATTACTGAAAGGAATAAGTTCGTTTTTGCAACTTAATCTGAGTTGTTTACATTGAAAGTTTGGAATTGCTTCACTAGTTGAAATGCTGATTTTCTATTCAATATTAAAATGGAAAAGACAGTTTTAAATATTTGTGTTATCCTCCCTATTTAATGGATTCTGTTAAATTAGAAGGATTAGAGGAAATCTAGCATGTAAATATAATCTGGTTGTAAATTTACAAGTCTTGTATGTTTATAAAAATGGGCTTAGAGTAGTGAATTTTGAGAAAATTGTGGAAATTGGAATTATAAAAATCTATAAAGAGTATTTCTTTTTCTCTCAATAAATTTATAAATATATATATAGAGCTATATATATATTTCTCATTTTGAGTAATTATCATTTTAAGAAAATAAAAGAGTAATTGAAAGTAATTATAACTGTTATATATCAATATAAAAAAAAAAGGGGGATATATATATATATATATATATATATATATATGAACTATATAAATATAGATATATATAAATATATTATTGTTGAAATATATATATATATATATATATATATATATATATATATATATATTTATATATGAATATATATAAATATATATATATATATAATATATTATTATTATAAGAACCAACGAATGGTGAAAGACTGTCAACATGTTAGCCGCGGATAAAAGAAACACAGTCGAAATTTTATTTGGGCGGTGGGGAGTAAACCCCACCGCGAGCTGTTATTACATATGGAGGTGTGGAGTGGGGCGGAGCCCCACCCACACCCCACGTCGTGGGAATGTGGGTGGGGCTCCGCCCCACTCCACATCTCCCCCCCCCCTCCAAACCCTTATGCCTCCCGCGAAACCTTTCCGCCGCTCTGCGGCCACCGCGAAGTCTTGCCCGCCGCTCTGCGGCCACCACAAATCCCCGTCCGCCGCTCTGCGGCCACCACAGATCCCCGTCCGCCGCTCTGCGGCCACTGCCGCCCATGGCCGCCATCTGCTGTGGGTTGAAAGCAATAAAAAAATGTAGGGCTTGGGCCCTAACATATGAATGGGTTATTTGGTAAATAAATTCAGTTTATTTTTATATAGCTCTATATAAAGGCATATATATATATATATTATATATGTCTATGTATATAGCTATATATATAATATAAAAATGATTATATATATACATATATATATATATATATATATATATATATATATATAGGTTTATAAGTTGTGGGAAACCAATTTGTTCATTATTGAGATATTAAAATAAATATATTATATGTATATATATATATATATATATATATATATATATATATATATATATATATATATATATATATATATATATATATATATTTATTGGGCCCTCGTTTAAAATCGTTAATAACTATGTTTCATGGATATAGAGAAAAAAAATATATATATATATATATAACAATTATAATCTCACAGGAGATGTTATTAAGTGTTGAACACAACAACCAAAGAAGCTATATTACCATGAACAGAGTTTTATAAAGTGGTGAACCACCTACATCTATTGACAACGTCATACGAGTTACAAACAGTGTATGAATCGTAATTAAGAGTAACAGTAACAACAGTAATTCTAAACAAGAGAAAATAAAATTAGATGTAAAGTGAGTTTAGGAATATTCAGTGATACTCTGGAAAGAGTTTCTCAGAAGTTTCATCTGTTAACGTACTTATAAACACCCGAAAAATGAAGAGGAAAATTACTCAACTCCTTGTGCAAAAGAACACTGGAAATAAACTTATGATGCCACCACTAACAATCCATGTGGCCATATTAATCTCAACTGTAGCAAACAATCTCATATGTAAACCTGTAAGAGGTTCCGAAGAAGGAAAAACCAACATTGGAAAACACAGAGGAGAAAATGCGCGACATATCTCACACGGGATAAGAGAACTAAGTTGACGGACCCTTCTGTCAATTGTGCTTAGGTACAAGTTGACTAAGTATTTACGAAGAGGAGGAACCTAGATCGGGGAAGATTAGGAGACTGAGTCCAGCGAAATAGTAAACCAGCCTTTGTGGCCTAGATCATCCTGAAATTAGGTTTAATATCAACAATAACTGCAGTAATAACCCTGATTGACGTAAATCACGAAGAAAGGACAGGATGCACATAAAGAAAGTATAGAAAATGAAAGAGAGAGAGAGACCGAAATATAAACACACTAAATGAACTAAGAGATAGTTAAGGTAAGGGCGATAAAGTTATAATCCAACTTAAGAACTTGTGGAAAGGGAAGAGAGGGCAACCAAGCCGCCTTGTTGAAAATGCTAAGTCATAGGAGTAGTATGTTTCAGGAAACAAGAGAGGAGACAGACAACCGTGCCTGGCAGAAAAATGACTAAATAGTGAGATCACTAGCCGGTTTAGTTGGAACAAGGCGTCGAGGGGAGTGGTTCCTCTATCAGCGAACCACGTGCGTAAATGAGTGCAGCGTAATTCCCACTAACGCCGTAAGGCATTTTGCTACCGAACATTGCCGAGGGTTCGATTTAAGAACTTGGGTAATCTCACTCTTGCAATGACGTTAGCAGCATTGTATCGACCCTCTTGTTGATCTATATGTTTCCGTTTGCACGCCATTGTACTTGTATTCCGTCGATGAGTATAGTGTTTCGCCATGAGAGAACACCGTTGAGCATGCGTACGCATGCGAAAGGGGTTTTTAGGACGGTGTGAGAAAAGTTTTTCATATCTCGTGTCATAACCACATGACAGATGTGGCTATGACACGTGCGAAGTGTGTTGTGACCACAAGGAAAATGTGGGCATGACAGGGGGATCCACTTTCACCTTTCCTCTTTCTAATTTTGGTTGAAGCTTTGAGCTATGCAATCAAGGAAGCGGTCATAGGGAAAGGCTCGATCAAAGGTCTTCAATTTTTAGGAGGGTGCCCCAATCTAGCCCATCTTCAATTTGTAGATGATACTCTTCTATTCGGAGAGATGACGGCTAGGGAGGCTAGGGGATATAAGAAAATCTTTAGCTTTATGAGCAGGCCGCGGGTCAAAGGATCAACTTAGGTAAGTCTTATATCTTTTTTCTTAAAGGCCACTGTTCAGAAGCTTTGGCAGTTAAAAGGATCTTGGGCTTCAATGTGAACTCTCTCTCGAGCAACTATTTGGGCATGTCACTAGTGAAGGGAAGAACTTCTGAGCTAGAGTGGAAGAAGGTAGTGGACAGTATGCAAAATAAAATGGCCTCCTAGAAGGGGAAGTGCTTGATGTTGGCTAGTAGGATAACGTTGATCAAGGCCTCTTTAGCTACTCTCCCGATATATACAATGTCGGTGTTCCAGTTGCCTAGTAAGGTTGCCCAAACTCTGGAGAAATCTTAGAGGGTTTTTTTGTGGAGAGGGATGGAGGAGAGTTTCAAATACAGTCTAGTTAAGTGGGAGGAGGTGTGCAAACCCAAAGCCATAAGTGGTCTGGGGTTTAGGAATCTCAAAAGGGTTAATAAAGCTTTGGGGGCAAAGCTAGCTTGGAGGATATATGAGGAAAAAGATCATTTATAGAGCAAGGTACTTCAAGCCAAATATCTCTAAAATAATGTAGATAACCTTTTTGATGAGGAGGTATCTCTGCCTAAAGGCTCAAGTGTTTGGAACTTCTTGAGGATTTGCAGCCTAATTTTGAGACCAGGTCTGGTTTGGAAGGTGGGTTAGGGGAATAAGGCCAGATTCTGAAGAGACCCATGGATCCTTCTTAAGATTGATCATTTCTGTCAGGTTGGTTTGGCCATGGAAATCCTTTTTGGCCCCACAACTTAGAATTACATCATTGAGGAGGAAGGTAAGAAAAGGTGGCGAAAGCAAAGTCTCTTGAATGAGGAATTGGATTCAAGATGGAAGGAAGTCGGAGTCCTATTAAAGAGGAAGCTTATAACTGAGGAAGAGGACAAGTTGGTATGGAACGGTAGTGGAGAAGACCGGGCAACAGTCAGAGATGTTTATAATAGACTTCTTCCTACAAGTAGGAGAGGCTGGCATCGGATAGCAGGCAAAATTTGGAATCATATGGGGTTTCCTAAGGCCAATGCTTTCTTCTGGCTAGCTTGAAGGGGTGGTCTCTCAATTGGGACAGGTTGATGCGATTGGGAAGGCTGGGTCCTTCTCAATGTGCTCTATATAAGGCTTATTATGAAGATAATGCTCATTTATTCCTCCATTGCAATTTTGCTAGGTCCCTATGGAATAGATTTCTAAGCAAATGGAATCTCAGCTGGGTCATGCCATACAGCCTCTCAGAGCTGATAGAATTTTGGAAGTTCAGATGCAAAAGTCAAGGGTTGAAGCTGATCTGGGAGGTTTTTCCTTCCCTCCTGGTATGGAACTTTAGGATGGAGAGAAACAGGAGAGTTTTTCAAGAACAAGAAAGAGGTGTGGATAGAGTGTGGGATGTTGTGGAAAGTCTCCTAGGAGAACTAGGTGAAATCCATCAGAGAGATGGGTGGTCGATTCCAGTAGAGGAAAGTCACCTAGCAAATTAATGGCCTCATTTTAGGTGGTTTGGCATAGCTCCACCTCCCCACCCTTTGCTTTCCAACCAGAATGTAGTTTGGGTAAGGCCTGAAGAAGGTTAGATCAAACTAAACTTTGACGGGGCGACTAGAGGCAACCCAGGCAAGGTTAGGTGTGGTGGGATTTTCAGAGACCACAAGGGGAAACCCCTTGGTCTCTTCTCCTTAGATATGGGTATAGACTCGTACAACATGGTGGAAGCTACCGCTCTGTGGAAAGGATTACAAATTGCCCTTGAGAAAAGGTTGGCTTAAGATTTGGGTGGAGGGGGATTCTTTGGTGGTTATTGATCAGGTGAAGGAGGGGTCGGTCAAGAATTAGAGACTAGATTAGGTTGTGAAGGAGATTATAAGGCTCACTTCTCTTTTCAACAGTTTCAAGATCTCTCACATCAGAAGATTAGGCAATAAATCTATAGATTGGGTGGCTAACTTTGGAGTTGATTTTATCATTAGAGGCTTCCCTCAAGGTTGGGTGTGGAAGGAAGAATGCCCCCAAGAGCTACTGCATACTCTATAGAGAGATATCAAATCTCACCCTCCTGATAATGGGATAGAACAATAAAGAGTCATAATAGGAGTAATCATGAAGTGAGGTCGTGAGCTTCGAGACATGTGAGATAGGAAGGTTGGTAGATCATCATTATTTCAAGCAGGTGGAGTGTTGAAGGCAATTTGCCTTTCTCAAGAAGAGTCAACAACGGTTTCCTTTCTCTTCTTTTGTTGTGTGTGGTCTCTGGGTGTAGTGATGGATTATGGGGGGGGCTGGGTGTTGGAAACAAGGCTGATAACTGAGAGGGGGGTGAATCAGTTATCTCAAAATTTCCTTAATTTCTTTTTCTTTTGTTATCTTAATAATTAATGCAACATCAAATCATATAAACATATGTGATCATAAGAATAGAAATAAAATCAACACACATAACACAAGGATTTTTACGTGGAAAACCTTGTTAAGGGAAAAACCACGGGGTGACTAACCCAAGATTGTATTCTCTGTTAAAAGAATAAAGGAGTACAAGATGGCACTTGCCAATTAGGGCTCACTGCCTGAGCACACTGCTTACAAGAGGCACACTGCCTACAAGAACTTACAGAAGGTAATCAGATGTTTGAACTGATGAGAAGCATCTACAAATGCAAGAGTTTAGTTCCGGTTAGGCTCAATACACTGATTTGATGCACTTCATTCTTCCTCTGCTTTAATACTGTTGCTCTGTCACATATCAGACTTGATCTGTTGCTTTCACACTTGTCCCTGCTTTTCTTCGCACTTTATTTCATCACTTGTATATTTTACACATCTACATACTGGAATCCATCTGGTATATATATCTGCATCAAGGATTTCATCAACTTTCTAGTCGGCAACAAGAACACTCAAGATATTTACAAGTTACCGATCTGTCAACTAAATACATGCTTGATTTGTGATGCGTATCAAAAGCATAGGCATAGAAGTCATTAATCATGTTGGCCAACAATGTATAATCCCCCAATAGCTTGATCAACACCTTTTACTCATCCGGATTGAAGTCTGATTCTCTGCCGGTCAGTTCTTCCTCTATCTGCTCTACTTGACTGGAACCTGATGCTCATATCTTTTCCATGCTTTACTACTGGAGGCTAAATCTCTGGAATATAGTCATGATACTCCTCTTGACTTATCCAAATCTGCAACTTGCTGAGTTACACCATTTGAGAGATCCAGACCTGATTGTCAGACCTTGTTGCATACTATGTTCTTGTTCACCTGACCAAAACAATCTTCAATCTGACTTCCAGTATAGGCATACTAAGTACTGCAGATGTGTGGGATAGACTTTGTTGCCATCAATGACAACACTCATGAAGCCACACAGTGTCTCTTGCCAACAATCTCCCCCTTTGGCATTGATGGCAACACTTAGTGAAAAATGGCTAAGTATCGCAGTAGCCCCCCCTTGGCTGATGCTCTATCTTTTGCACTATTTTACTGGAGCTCCCCCTTAGCTGGATTCCACATTTTCACTACTCCTCACTCCCCCTTTGACATCAATGGCAAAGGGCGGAATCCACATACCAAAATTTGCAAAAATTGTCTGATACATGACCGTATAAGTATATATTTAAATGTTATACTTACATATACTTAAGTATATCCGCAAAAGTGGCCTTCAACTATACAAACTCTGTGGCCTAGCTCCACTTCATCCTGTCCAAAATGGAGATGTGACCACTCAACAAAAATGCATATGCTTTTGCCCTTCTTAAATCTGCCGGATCACTAGTCCGAGCTGTGGTTTGAACATCTGTCAAGGCCTCGTGCCTTGCCTCTAACTTAGGGATAATTATCCCTCTAAGTTCACTCATTCTATTTATTATATCCGTCTTTTCTTTGTTCAGCCTCTTTATTTTATTTATGATGAATGGCCTGGCATTCTTGATTCATTAAAGATGTAGTGAGGGGATCAAAATTCAGAGATAAACTTGACAGTTTACCTTCTTGTTCTTTCACCTTCTTTTCAATATCCTCTGTCACTTTGGGCCAAGATAGACAAAATTTGTACATGTCCCCACCATCTTTAAGAGCATTTTCAAGGCTCTTTATTCCAATGTCTAGGGTCCTCCTATCATTAGTAATGAGTCCCTGTACTTCAATGAATCTTTTTCCCAAAAACTCCTTCCGGACCTTAGCTTATGCTGATTTTTCTAGAGATTCAAAGTGAGTGGTAACTAAATTTACCAAAGATTTTAGGTTGCCAGATGGTGAGGCCGAAGGATCCTTTTGGAATGATGGCATGATCTTCTCCAGCATCCCGGATGCCATCTCCAACAGCTCACAGTCTTCCATGTGAGATTTCAGGAGTTTTTCTTTTGCTTTGGCTTGAGCAAAAGATGATATTTTCATTGTCTGGACCGGAGAGAGAGAGTCAAAATTTAGTGGCCCTTGAAATAGCTCAGGTTCATCTATCTCCATCATTTCTTTATTCAAGAAATTCTTCACTACCCCTGCAGTGTCTCTTGCCCGTGATTGAGTCTTCTTTTCTTTTGGGATCTCAGAACTGTCATCATAGGTCTTCTCTGCTTGTTCTTCTTCTTTTCCCTTTACTTCCTCTTCTTGACTCACTTTCTCCTCTTTTCTTTCTTCTCCTTCAGCTTCTGAATCTGGAATGTCTGCAGTGGGATCCAGAGGAGAGATGTTACCTGTGTCTACTGCTTCATGAACTTCCACTTCCAGAATAGAGGAATCCAAGTCCTTAGACTTATCTTCACCTATCACTTTTGATCCTTCTACATCAAAAGATTTTTCATTGGTTACATTTAATCCTTCAACATCCATGGTAGAAGGTTCTTCGACTGATTCCTCTATAACAGGAAGATTGAATCTTTTCAAAGCATTCCAGAGGATGTCTTTTGTCTTACTTGCTACTTGGTCAATTTCTCCAAGCATAAGTTTATTCATTCTTGCCTTACTCCGAAACTCATCCTTACAATCTTTAAAAATCATGTCCATTTGTCTTGGAGTGATAGAAGGATAAAGTTGAATCATTATTTGTTCCCGAATCTCTAGGTCTTTTTCTTTTTGCATTCTCTTTTCTCAGTTCAAGTACCTTTTCTAGACTCTTGGGAATTAATGATATAATTTCAATGAAAGCTTTATTGTAAATATTCAGGTACCTGACAGTAGCTTCTTCCAAAATTCTCTTGTCAGTATCACTATATTCATCATAGAACTTTGTTACTAGCTGCAGGTTCCCATCCACAGTAACTGCCTTGATGATGTTATCAATGGAAAGAGTGGGCTTTTCAACAAATTCTTCTGCCTTGTCTTCCTTATTTTTGCTAGCAGAGAATTCACCAGATGTTTTCTTCTTCTTCATTTTCCTGATTTCTTCATCAGATTTTGTTTCTTCATCATCCTTGAGGCTTGTATATGACCTTGTGGCTTTGGTCTTCATCCTCTTTTCTCCTTTTCCGAATGTCTTGACTTCCGGTTTGGTGGCCCTTGAGCTTTTAGGAGTGGCAGGTGCAGAGCTTTTGGAGGAGCTAGTCCGAGAGGAGGCTTGTACCAGAACATCTCCTTTTTTTGCTTCTTGTTTTTCTTTCTCAACCCTTTCCATTTTCTCTATATTTGCATCTACTACTTCTTTAGATAAGCCAAATCTTTTGGCAATTTCCTCAACTTCCCTTCTTACTTTCCTCTTTATCTTCGGTTGTCTTAACTCAACATGTATTTTTACACTTAGAACTCTTGAAAGGTTCCAAACCTTTCTGCCTCAGGGTCCTTAGGCTATCTTAACAGGTGTTGAATATGTAGCTCCAAGATTTTCTCATCGACCTCGTATCCCATAGGCATTATCCATACTGTTCTAGGCTCAACTGCCTCCATTGGGTATTGATCAGTGTCAACTATGAAGCACACTGTATCCTTGTATTTCTCAACTATGGATTGAGGTATCCTCTCTCTGGCCTGCATCATGCTTTGGAAGTTCTTAAAGTAACCCCAGAGAGCTATGTTTTGAGCTTTAGCATCACCAAGCCCATACATATAGTCTCTAATATGGATTGTGTTGGCACTCATTTTGACCTGGAGGTTGATTTTGCATGTTTAGAGGGTTTCTTCATTTAAACCCTATATTTTCTTGCCCATCGGCATGACCTCGCAGGTGTTTTGGCGATAAGGTTGATGGCAGGGATGGTGTCATCGCTGAGACTTTGCCTATCGGGGGGGAGCTTATTGTTATTCCGACAGTTTTGATCTCACTGATGGGGGCAGAGTGAGGCTCTTTGTTCATCGCTGTGACTTTGTACTATTGGCGTGGGAGATTGTGGTTCCCCCGATGGTAGTGGTCATGCCGATGAGGGTATCTCAGGTGTTCGTCGGCGTGAGTGGTGTTATCGGCCAGGGATTTTCTTGTTGCTCCGAGGGAGGATGGTCTCGCCGAAGACTTAGGATGTGGTATGCCATCGGAGTGAGATTGAGTATCGGCATAGGCATTTTGAGGTTAGCCAATGGCTTTGGTCATACCGACAGAGATGGGAGGCCGATGTCTATCGGCGTAACTAGTGAGATCGGCTGGGGAGATTTTGGTTGCTCCGACGGTGTAAGTCACACCGACGGGGTAGTTTGGAGTAGTGATCGGAGAGACTCATGCTATCGGTGGAAGTTTGGAAGGTTGGCCCGATGGTGCATCTCTGGCCGATAGAGGGGATTGTAGTGTAGCGGTCGGTGAGACAACGGAGGTCGGCAGGAGGTTTTTGAGGCGAGCCGATGGCTTGGGTCTGGGCGACGGGCTTTGGAGGAGGACCGTGGGTCGAGCGCGGCAAAAGCGCTCGACATTTAGTATGTTAGTGGCCGTGTTTATAAAGCACTAAAGGGGTTTCCACACTATGCATGTGGGATTATTCCCTTGTGTATTTTGAACCTACGAAGAAGCACATTTTGGCGGGAAATTCTTTTTGAACGCTGCGGTGTTTTTCTTGGTGGTTGCGGGTAGTTGAGCCATCAATGGCAACAGTGCAGGGGTATGGGCGACGAGACAAGCGATCAAGTTGCCCCATTGTGGATGAAAACTCCCGGATGGTGGCACAGGGCTCGAGGCCACCCCTATCGACTCTCCTGCCTACTGCGTTGATGACTTATGGGCGCCATTTCTCATGGGCTGTATCTGGCGGTTTTTTGTAATAGTCATGTAATTAATTACTGTGAGGTACACTTTCTAGCCAATATAGGCAGACTATGTTACCATTGTTTTGGTTGTTGAAAGTTGAATATTTGGCTCTGTAACACAATACAGTTCATTTTGGTTGCTCTGTATAGTTAAACCTGTGAGTTTATGTATCTCTTCTTGTACGTTTTTGCATGAATCCACTGATTTCATGGTTAATTTTATATGAGAAATGCTATGTTAGCATGTGTTTTGTTAATTCTGTCTCCAGTATTGCATGTATCTTTCTTCTGAGTCTGGATATTTAAGCAATGTTTGAGACTCTAGAACATAGAATTCCTGTGTTGAATGTCTAATCTCTTAACTTCTGCTCAAGGGGTAGATTAAATTGTTCTCAGATTGAACATTGGGAAGGGTATACTGCAGTCGGGATGCCATAAGTATAGATAGCTTAACACTCTGTATTGGGAGATATCTGTAAGGCAGGTATCACCTATGTCCCCCTGAAATCCAGTTTTAGCTGTTCATGCTGATCATTCACAGGTGTATGTCTACTGACTCCAGGCCCTGGATAGGCACCAATCTTGCTTTGTGTTTATGTTACAACCATGTCCAGCTTTGCATCCAAGCTTAAAATCAAAATCAAAATCTAAAACAATCTTTAGGACATTAGAATTAGTTTTAGGATCCTCAGTCCTCTGTCTACAACTGCAAATAGGCCCAAAGCTAGCCCCTTTGCTCTTATCTTTTAGTTTTGGTCTACTTACAGGAGGACTTATCTGCTTTCTGTCAGCATCCCAGCCTTTGTATGCATATCCTCATGGATGTTGAGTAGGGAATATCCCCCTAGGTTTTGTAGAGCCTGAAGAAGAAGAGGAGATAAAATATAGAGTCTATCTCCTATACTGTTGGCCCCTAGCCCAGAGATCTTATTGATCATTGATGGCTACCTTGTAGGGAAATCTGGGAATAAGCATCCAGTTTGGGAAAAAACCAACAGAAATTGGTGACTCTGCTGGGGATGGTGATTTGAAAATTGTTATTTTTGTCCTCCCTGGTGAAATATCTGTGTGCCCATCCGAGTCACCAACAGAAATTGGCGACTCTGTTGGGGAATTTGTGAAAGAACCCTGATTTTCAAAAGAAAACAGTTCCTAGTAATAGGTGGCGACTCTGAAGTAATCTCCCAACCAGTCAAAGTAAAACTTATATGTAGGGGAGAAGATCCCAACAAAATCCTTTATTTGAAGAGTTACCAGTAACAAGAAGAATGATGTACAGAAGAAAGGGAGCTGTCTCAGTCAGTCATGAGGGTTCCCCCAGAAAAAATGATGATATGCAAGATAACCCTAGGCCATCAGGACAGCATGTGCCTTACTTTTCAAATGCAGAAGCTGATATTCAGGGTGCATATGAGAGGCAACAGGGTGGTAGCGTGAGAATGAGGTCAGAGGTGTTCCAAGAACGCCCATTTCTAGACCCTAGTGAAAGGTTTGAAGAGGCAGAGTCTCTAAGGGATGATGAAGATGAAGATCAGAATATGGTAAAACCATCCTCCTCTAGGCCTAGCGAGGAAGAACTAGCTGATGAAATTAGGAGCTTAAGGGCCGAGTTCGAATATCAGCAGGCAATAACAATCAGAGATGACTTGAGGAAAAAAGTGCAAGCTTTAAGGGCTGCCCAAAATAATTCAATTCCTACCCTTGAGAATGCAAATGTGCAGAGACATCAACAGAGAAATGAAGTGCAACATCAGCATAATGATGAGAGACAAAATGTGAATGATGCTAGGATACCACTGAACAATGTAAGAAACCAGAATGCAAACAGAAATATTAATATTAATCAGTTTGACAGACAACCCATGCAGTTAGATAGATTCAGACCGCTGGTATTTGATGGTATTCCTGGGTATCCTAATCCCATTGACAAGCATCTGAGGCTGCAAGTGCCTAAATTTTCAGGAAACAACACTATGTCAGGAGAAGATCATCTAAAAGCTTTTCAAAATGTCATGGATAACTTTGAGGTTGAACATGAGGATGTTTTCATGAAGTCATTCATACAATCTTTAGTAGATGAGGCAAGGGAATGGTATAAGAATCTGCCTGACCGGAGTATTTCATCATGGGATGATTTTAAAAGGATGTTCAAGGAGCAATATGGTGACAAAACTGACCCTAGCTTTTTTGTAAATGAGTTTAACAGTATCACTAAAGGGTCAAATGAGCAGGTTGCAGATTTTAATGCAAGATTTACTAAAGTGTTAAACAAATTGCCACGTCACATGAGGCCAAATGAACCTATGTGCATAATATTGTATATCAACGCCTTTGATGCAAAAACTACATATTGATTAAGAGATAAAAGTCCTGCTACTATCAGGGATGCTTTCAGAATTGCAGTAAATATTGAGAACAACAGGAAAGCATCAGGCAAGACTAACAGAAGGGATGATGTGAAAATTCTGCAGAATCCAAACAAGCCTCAGAACACTCAAGGTAATACATCTGCCCCTGAAGATAAGATAGACAAATTGGCAAATGTTGTTAAGGACCTAAGTTACAGACTAGCTAGAAGTGAAAAAGGGATAGGTCATGATAGGCAAGTCTATCAAATGCAGGAAAAGAGGCCATCATTGCATGATATGCCTTATAATACCAGTTGGCATAATGGTAAGCCTATATTCCCACATAATAGCACAAATCAGAGAGCCCAATATGTCAAAGAAACTGCTGATCCTCTAAAGAAAGCTGTAAATATTGTTGATGATACTCCATGGTGTATAATTTGTCAGATGCCACATTCGCAGTCATAGTGTATGATTGCTCAGTCCTTGTGTGATAATACTACATCTTGTAATGAATGCAATGAGCCACATTATGTGCAAGATGATGATGTTAATATGATGTCCACAAACAATGGATACCCTCTTTATGATGCTGATGAGAGTATAGATAATGGAATTCAGGCCTGTCAACAGGACTTTTATGATGAAGGTAATGAAGAGAGCTATGTGTATGCTCAGAGCTCGCACAATTTTCTAAGTAACTTACAACGACCTTCTGATGAGGAAATTAGGGCCTTCACAGCTGCAGCAGTTGCTCAAGTCAAGAGTAACTACAATCTTAGAGGTAAAGCTCAGATAAGCAGCCTGCGTCAACCAGAAGATGTTTCTGCAGGTCAGCCAGTGCATGGTCATAAGGGGATTGAATCACAAAAAGGCAGTGGGGTAATAATAAACAGAATTTTAGAAATAGAACAGGTCATGAATCTCAAGGACCAGAAAACAGAATCCCTTAGGCTGAAGATCAAAGTAAAGGTTCCCAAGACAAGAATGATGATCAGGGAACTATGAAAGTAAAAGCTAAATCAGTTCAGGATAAAAACAAGATTGTGGAGCAAGCTACAACTGTTATACAAAATTATGCTCCATTTGATATAGCTCAAGTCCTCTCCCAGGTAAAAGTCTTTGTTCCACTTATGGAACTGATGAAGGTTGAAGAGATCAAGAATAGGACAATATCCCTAATTTCAGGGGTGCCTTTTCAAGCTAAACAAAATGTTCAGACCCAGGGTGAGAAACATGTCATGTATAATGAAGAAGATGAGGCTCCTGAAGTCTATTTAGGAGTGACTATGACAAAGTGTCCTTCACAAGTGGAACCATTTTATGTATCCCTGGTTATAAAGGGAAAAATAATCAGAAATTGTATGCTTGACTCTGGATCATCTACAAATGTCATGCCTTTAGTCGTCATGCAACAAGCTGGATTGAAAATCGACAAGGCATGTGGAAAATGTTATGCTATGGATGCCAGAGAGGTACTAGTTATTGGAATCATGAAGGATGTAGATTTCAAACTGGCAGCATTTCCTGAGAAAAGATATAAAATGAATATAACAGTGGTTGACATCAAGCCACAGTATGGTATGTTGCTGTCAAGAAGATGGGCAACATTAATTGGTGGAAGTATGCAGCTGGACCTGTCATATGCCATGATTCCAATGAATGGCAGGGATGTTAAGCTAATCAGAGAACAGAGATCATCAGAGACAGTGGAAGACCAAGAAGCAGAGGAACAGATATGCTTTGTAAACACTGACTGTGATAACTTCAAGGTTGTCTCAGATGATAGAGAAGATAAAGAGAAAAATGTCTGCAGTGAAGAGCTGGACCAGCACGGTCTGTGGACCATGTATTTTGATGGAGCTTGTGCAAAAGAAGGCTCTGGAGCTGGAGTTGTTTTCCTGTCTCCAACTGGTAAGCTCCTCAAATTTTCTTTCTTGCTGAGGTTTGTTTGCACAAACAATATTGTAGAATATGAGGCTTTAATCTTAGGCCTAAATATAGCTCTCAAACGTGGAATCAAAATGCTAAGAGTATTTGGGGATTCTGAGCTGATTGTATCCCAAATTAGAGATAGGTATGCTTCAAAAAACAAAAGATTGAAACAATACAAGCATGTTGTTTGGGATACCATTGAACTATTTGATGCATTTTCAATAGGCTGGGTAGAGAGATCAAAGAATGTTATGGCTGATTTCTTAGCTAATGTTGTAATAAGGCCAGATGACATCACTCTGTCAGATGTTACAAATGTAGAAGTTAAAATCAGGCCTGCAGTACCAGAAAACATATGCAGTTGGCAAGTGTTTAATGATGATAGGGATTTGTTAAAATTTTTGCACTGCATAGATGAATATGAGAATCAAGAAATTGATTTCCAAGCTTTTGTAGAGACTATAGATGGAAAAGAAACTCTTGTGGGAAAAGAGATAATTCAATTGAAGACTAATAAAATCCCTAGAGGGTTAGTAGCTTTGGAAAGCGCTTTTGATAGTAGAGACAAATTGGTCACAAGGACATCTCCCACAAATAAGGAAGATTTAGAAGAGATAAATTTGGGAACATCTCAGGCCCCTAAGAAGGTATATATTGGTAAGCAGCTCAAACCACACATTAGGAGTATGCTGATTGCATTATTGAGAAGGTATAAACATGTTTTTGCTTGGTTATATGAGGACCTAAAAGCCTATAGGGAAGATTTATTCCAGCATGAGATCCCATTGAAGCCTGGAGCTAAGCCATTCAGACAGAGGCAAAGACCTATTAATCCTACCTTAGCTCCAAAGATGCAAGAAGAACTCAAAAGGCTTAGGGAAGATGGAATAATTGTGCTAATCAGACATTCAACTTGGGTGTCTAACCTTGTCCCAGTCAGAAAAAAGAACGGTGATATTAGGCTTTGTGTTGATTTCAGGAACTTGAATGTATCCTCTTTAAAGGATAACTATCCACTGCCTAATATGGAGGCTATGTTGCAGAGAGTGACTGGTTGTGAACTCTTATCCATGATGGATGGATTTTTAGGTTATAATCAGGTGAAGGTAAAGGAATCAGAACAGTATAAGACTGCCTTCACCACTCCATGGGGAACTTATGTATATGTTAGAATGCCATTCGGATTAACAAATGCAGGTGCTACATTTCAAAGAGCAATGGATGTTGCTTTTGCAGGGTTGATTGATTCAATCCTGGCTGTTTATCAGGATGACTTGACTGCATATTCAAAGAAGGAAGAGTAGCATTGTTTGCATCTAGAGCAGATTTTCATAAGAGCACTAGAGTATGGTATTTCTTTAAATCCAAAGAAGTGTGCCTTTGGGGTAGTTGAAGGAAAGCTCCTGGGACACATTGTTTCCAAGGATGGAGTCAGGATAGATCCAGAGAGAGTGGCTGCTATTGACAGAATTCAAATGCCAAAAACTGTAAAAGGAGTTCAGTCCTTCTTTGGACAGATAAATTTTGTTAGGAGATTTGTTCCCAACTTTGCAGAAACTACAAGGAACATTTCTAAGATGATGAAGAAAGATGCAACTGTCAACTGGGAAAGTGAAGCAATAGAATCATTTCAGAGTATCAAAGAGGCAATCAAGATGGCCCCTGTTCTTAAATCTCCTAATTTTTCTAGGCCATTCCAAGTATTTTCATTTGCTTCCTTTCACACTGTTGCTGCATGTTTGCTACAGAAAAATGAAGATGGTTTTGAACAACCCATAGCTTTCTTCAGTATGTCCTTGCAAGCTTCTGAGTTGAAGTATGATATTATGGAAAAACAAGCATATGCACTAGTCAGAGCCATCAAAAGTTTCAAACCATACCTGGTAGGATCACATGTAATTGCATATGTACCCCATGCAGCAGTCAAAGACATATTCACTCAACAGGAGGTGACTGGAAGAAGGTGTAGATGGATAAACAAACTGCAAGAGTTCAACATAGACATACAAATTACCAAGTTGGTAAGAGGACAAGGATTAGCCAAGATGATGGCACAGTCAAACTTGGAAGCATGCCAAGTTAATGCAGTCCAAAATGAGAGTGTAAATGTATCAAGATCTGAACGGTACAAGGACATTATATACTACTTGCAAAATCTGAATTGTCCTTCCCATTTCAGTGACAGCCAAAAGAGGACTTTAAAGTTACATGCAATCAGGTATGTTATTGTTCAAGGTGAGTTATACTGGGAAAACCCTGATGGTGTGCTGCTGAGATGTGTGGATGAGGATATGGCTAACAATGTTTTGATTGACATGCATAAGGGATTGTGTGGTGGACATTATACTACCCAAACAACAGCTCATAAGATTCTCAGAGCAGGATATTGGTGGCCCACTCTCTTTTCAGATGCACAAAGGTTAGTGAGGAAGTGTGACCCTTGCCAAAGATTCTCAAGAAAATTGAGATATGATGGTGCTTTACCTCTCAAAACTGTAACTATGGATGCTCCATTTCAGCAATGGGGAATTGACTTCATAGGGGAAATTGCAGACAAGTCAAGTGGGGGACACAGTTGGATTTTAGTGGCAACTGATTACTTTACCAAATGGATTGAGGCCATTCCAACTAAGAGATCTACAAGTAAGGTGGTGATGGATTTCATACTGGAAAATGTTATCATCAGGTTTGGAGTACCATTCAAGATAGTCACTGATAATGCTATGTGTTTCAGATCAGGTGAATTTGTTGATTTTTGCAACAAATATGGGATCAATCTATCATATGCATCACCATACCACCCACAAGGAAATGGTCAAGCAGAATCAAGCAATAAAAGCATCATGAAAATTATCAAGAGGATACTGGACAAGAACAAGAGAGCTTGGGACTCAAAGTTAAAGTTAGCAATATGGGCTGACAAAGTGACAGTAAAAAAGGCTATTGGAATGTCACCCTTTGAGCTAGTATATGGTGCATCAGCCAGATTGCCCATAAACAATCTCCTACCAGTTTATAGATTCATCCAGGAAAATGATGAGGAGATTGAAGACTCCATGACAGAAAGAGTGAACCAGGTGGTTGCACTGGATGAAAACAGAAGGAAAGCACACCAGATCAACCTCAAGAGACAACAAGATGTGAAATATCAGTTTGATAGGAGAGCTACAAAAAGGAAGTTTCAAGTCAATGATCTGGTGCTCATCTAGAATGCAAAAAATCAGGACAAGGGTAAACATGGTAAGTTTGAACCCTTATGGATGGGCCCATATCAGATTTGCAGTATTTATGGGGAGGATTCTTATTTCCTCCAGGCCCTAGATGGTGAAGTTCTTGAATTGCCTGTGCATGGCCAATTCCTTAAGTTTTATTTTACATAGATGGCCTATCCCTGTGCACATTTGTAAAAATATGTATATAATGTAGATGTCTTGTACATGTTCGTGCCTTTTTGGTTTTTGCCTGGTCTGCCCGGAGATCTAGTTCTCGCTGTAGGTTTTTCACCTGCACGTCCCCATTTGGAGCCAGTGTTGGCACTCATTTTGACATGGAGGTTGATTTTGCATGTTTAGAGGGTTTCTTCATTTAAACCCTATATTTTCTTGCCCATCGGCATGACCTCGCAGGTGTTTTGGCGATCAAGTTGATGGCAGGGATGGTGTCATTGCTGAGACTTTGCCTATCGAGGGGGGGGGAGCTTATTGTTATTCCGACAGTTTTGATCTCACCGATGGGGGCAGAGTGAGGCTATTTGTTCATCGCTGTGACTTTGTACTATCGGCGTGGGAGATTGTGGTTCCCCCGATGGTAGTGGTCATGCCGATGAGGGTATCTCAAGTGTTCGTCGGCGTGAGTGGTGTTATCGGCCAGGGATTTTCTTGTTGCTCCGAGGGAGGATGGTCTCACCGAAGACCTAGGATGTGGTATGCCATCAGAGTGAGATTGAGTATCGGCATAGGCATTTTGAGGTTAGCCGATGGCTTTGGTCATACCGACGGAGATGGGAGGCCGATGTCTATCGGCGTAACTAGTGAGATCGGCTGGGGAGATTTTGGTTGCTCCGACGGTGTAAGTCACACCGACGGGGTAGTTTGGAGTAGCGATCGGAGAGACTCATGCTATCGGTGGAAGTTTGGAAGGTTGGCCCGATGGTGCATCTCTGGCCGATGGAGGGGATTGTAGTGTAGCGGTCGGTGAGACAACGGAGGTCGGCAGGAGGTTTTTGAGGCGAGCCGATGGCTTGGGTCTGGGCGATGGGCTTTGGAGGAGGACCATGGGTCGAGCGCGGCAAAAGCGCTCGACATTTAGTATGTTAGTGGCCATGTTTATAAAGCGCTAAAGGGGTTTCCGCACTATGCATGTGGGATTATTCCCCTGTGTATTTTGAACCTGTGAAGAAGCACATTTTGGCGGGAAATTCTTTTTGAACGCTGCGGTGTTTTTCCTGGTGGTTGCGGGTAGTTGAGCCATCAATTGCAACAGTGCAGGGGTATGGGCGACGGGACAAGTGATCAAGTTGCCCCATTGTGGATGAAAACTCCCGGATGGTGGCACAGGGCTCGAGGCCACCCCTGTCGACTCTCCTACCTACTGCGTTGATGACTTATGGGCGCCATTTCTCATGGGCTATATCTGGCGGTTTTTTGTAATAGTCATGTAATTAATTGCTATGAGGGACACTTTCTGGCCAATATAGGCAGACTGTGTTACCATTGTTTTGGTTGTTGAAAGTTGAATATTTGGATTTGTAACACAATACAGTTCATTTTGGTTGCTCTGTACAGTTAAACCTGTGAGTTTATGTATCTCTTCTTGTACGTTTTTGCATGAATCCACTGATTTCATGGTTAATTTTATATGAGAAATGCTATGTTAGCATGTGTTTTGTTAATTCTGTCTCCAGTATTGCATGTATCTTTCTTCTGAGTCTAGATATTTAAGCAATGTTTGAGACTCTAGAACATAGAATTCCTGTGTTGAATGTCTGATCTCTTAACTTCTGCTCAAGGGGTAGATTAAATTGTTCTCAGATTGAACATTGGGAAGGGTATACTGCAGTAGGGATGCCATAAGTATAGATAGCTTAACACTCTGTATTAGGAGATATATGTAAGGCAGGTATCACATATGTCCCCTTGAAATCCAGTTTTAGTTGTTCATGCTGATCATTCACAGGTGTATGTCTACTGACTCCAGGCCCTGGATAGGCACCAATCTTGCTTTGTGTTTGTGTTACAACCATATCCAGCTTTGCATCCAAGCTTAAAATCAAAATCAAAATCTAAAACAATCTTTAGGACATTAGAATTAGTTTTAGGATCCTCAGTCCTCTGTCTACAACTGCAAATAGGCCCAAAGCTAGCCCCTTTGCTCTTATCTTTCAGTTTTGGTCTACTTGCAGGAGGACTTATCTGCTTTCTGTCAGCATCCTAGCCTTTGTATGCATATCCTCATGGATGTTGAGTAGGGAATACCCCCCTAGGTTTTGCAGAGCCTGAAGAAGAAGAGGAGATAAAATATAGAGTCTATCTCCTATACTGTTGGCCCCTGGCCCAGAGATCCTGTTGATCATTGATGGCTACCTTGTAGGGAAATCTGGGAATAAGCATCCAGTCTGGGAAAAAACCAACAGATTGCAACCGGTTTATCATTCTGCCAAACCCAACCACTAGATCTGAGTAGCTCATTCATATAGTAGAAGAATAGACATAGTATTAGACAACCATGTTTGAAGGAATTCTTCTTATCCTTTTTGATCTTCTACAGGTTTTCTAATAGTTAGTTTAGGAGAAGATCACATAGGTCATAATTTGCATTTTCCCTCAACATCTGATATGCTGCATATATTGTGATCCCAGACACAGAATTCTTCCTGCTCGAATGATAGATTTTGTAGCCAATTATCATTGAGGCAAACGTGACATCTGGATCTGTGATGTCATCTATGGTCATTGCTCTTTTGTCAAACTTAGATCCGGTGGCTTTAGTCACTGTCTGGTTCTTGACAGATTTAAGTGTAGGTAACCCACTGGAAGAATGCAGTCCAGTCACTGCCCTGATGGCATCTTTTGTTATCTTGAAGGGCCTCATTAACCACATGAAATTATCATGCATTCTGCTTAGGACATACCAAACCCAATCATCTTCTGCAAAATAGGGGAAGTGTATGCAATGTCGAATTGTTTATCCCGGAGGGCCTTGTATTGAGGTTTGAGTTCAAAACTCTCATCTATTAGCTATTTGTGATAGATGTCCATCAATTTAGAGTCTCTAAATTCCTCAATGTTGGCATGGATATAGACCCTAACACCTTCTACGTGCAATACCCCATGCAGAATGCTAGAAAATGCGCCTAAAGGATCAACTTCTGGAGATTTATAGGGGTGTTTCTTGAATTTAGGACGCGGCCTATCAGTGATCTTTACAACCATTGGAGTAGCCATCTTGCAAAAGATTCAAAGAGAGATTTTTAGAATGTAAGTACCTTTTTAATGCTTTTAGGGTTTGAAATAGAAGCCAAAACAAATCCTTGATTGAATTCGATTTTTCAGTTGATCTTTGAGTGAATTGTAGAAACTTCATTGTAGAGCTCTTCTTATCTTCTTCGTGAATGCAAGTGTGCAAATTAAGAGTGAAAGAACCCTTTTATTCTTGCGCAAACCCTAATTTCCTTTTGTAATAAATGCACAACTTAAGTTATCTGGTTATCCTATTTTAAGAGAGATCTTCTCAAATCAGTGTGTTGATCTTAGAATCATTGTCAGTGAGGATTGACAATGTATCTTCTTTTCTTCAATCATGCCATGGGTCTGCAGATCAAAGTATTTCAATTCTGAATCATACCGGATCTGTCTGTGAAAATCCTGCTTTATCGGATGATTGTCAACCGGATCAACTTGAGTGGTTAACTCGTGCAAAACTCCATACGGATCTTTCACATTTTTCTTGAGGGTTATTTAGATATTTTTTATGAGAACCCTTTAATCTGCAACATTCCATGTGCCGAATTTAGGCACTAATTGACTGGCTGGGGGAATTTGTTTTTCTCTGTGACTTTCCCTGAGCCATAGCTCACCCTTTTAGTTTCTGGAAGGAATATCAGCACCGGATTCCAGTGCGGATCTATCCCCAATACTTTTTGTACTCTTCTTTACCCAAATCTTGTTCATCTCCCTTTGAACTTCATCCGCATTCACTTTGCCTTTACCCTTATCTTGCTTTTGATTATGATGCACCGGACCCTTTTATCCTGATTATTACTTCTGCAGAATTTGGCAGTATGACCGGATCTATTGCAATTGTAACAAACAACATTTCTTTGCATATTTGATTGATATCCTCTTGATCTGCATTGATTAGCCATATGTCCCATTCTATTGCATGCAAAGCATCTACCATTGAATGAATTGTTTATTTGCATATTTCTGCATTCATGAGATTTGTGACCATACCTTTTGTAGTTGAAACATTGTTCGGAGAAGGATGGATTAGTTTGATTCATTCTCCTTCTGCACTGAGTTGCTTTATGACCAAAATTGTTGCAATTGAAGTAGTATCCATTAAAGGATGGATATCTTTGAGCATTTGGTTGCCTTACCGGAGGTCTTCTAGGCCTATTTCTTTGATTTCCTGATGCAAAATTCTTCTGACCGGATCCAGAGCTTTCACCTTTGTCATATCCCAAGCCACGCTTATTATCTACCCTCTTTTGGCTTTCAAGAAGAACTTCAAGTTGGGCTGAGCTTATCTTGAATTTCTCTTTGTATTCATTTGATGTTTGAAGATCTTGTTTAAGAGTGTCTATCTGATTCTCAAGTTGTTCTTCATTGTCTCTAGCTTCTTCAAGATCAGATTCAAGATGCCTGATTATTCTATCCATTTTGTGGCAGTCCTTTGTCTTCTCTTTGAGAGATTGTTTTAGATTATCTTCAATCTTCCTTTTTTCTTCAATTTCTTGGGTGAATCTCATAACCCCTGATTCCATTTCATGCCTTACCATAATGACCTCTTTTGACAGCTTCTCACATAGCTTATTTTTCTCATTCAGATCTTCATTAGTATCATTGTCCTCACTCTGATTGGCTAATTTTTGAAGTAGTTCCTTTCTCTTTTTCACATAGATACTAAGTTTTTCTTTTAGCTCATTTATGAAATCATCAGCTTGTTTGAGTCTTTCTCTCAAATTATTGACTTTAGAATGAGATTGTTCAAGATCATCTAGGGCAGACTGAAGTTGTTCCTTCATACCATATATATCCATTGAGATTCCCAGATCTTCCTCAAGCTGTTAAGCTTTGTTCAGAGAAACTTAGCTCTGATACCAATTATTGGAAACAAGGCTGATAACTGAGAGGGGGGTGAATTAGTTATCTCAAAATTTCCTTAATTTTCTTTTCTTTTGTTATCTTAATAATCAATGCAACATCAAATCATATAAGCATATGTGATCATAAGAATAGAAATAAAATCAACACACATAACACAAGGATTTTTACGTGGAAAACCCTGTTAAGGGAAAAACCACGGGGTGACTAACCTAAGATTGTATTCTCTGTTAAAAGAATAAAGGAGTACAAGATGGCACTTGCCAATTAGGGCTCACTACCCGAGCACACTGCTCACAAGAGGCAAACTGCCTACAAGAACTCATAGAAGGTAATTAGATGTTTGAATTGATGAGAAGCATCTACAAATGCAAGAGTTTAGTTCTAGTTAGGCTCAATACACTAATTTGATGCACTTCATTCTTCCTCTACTTTAATATTGTTGCTCTGTCACATACCGGACTTGATCTGCTACTTTCACACTTGTCCCTGCTTTTCTTCGCACTTTATTTCATCACTTGTATATTTTACACACCTACATACTGGAATCCATCTAGTATATATATCCGCATCAAGGATTTCATCAACTTTCTAGTCGGCAACAAGAACACTCAAGATATTTACAAGTTACTAATCTGTCAGCTGAATCCATGCTTGATTTATGATGCGTATCAAAAGCATAGGCATATAAGTCATTAATCATGTTGGCCAACAATATATAATCCCCCAAATAGCTTGATCAACACCTTTTACTCATTCGGATTGAAGCCTGATGCTCTGCCAGTCAGTTCTTCCTCTATCTGCTCTACATGACTGTAACCTGATGCTTAGATGCTCATATCTTTTCCATACTTTACTACCGGAGGCTAAATCTCTAGAATATAGTAGTCATGATACTCCTCTTAACTTATCCAAGTCTGCAACTTGCTGAGTTACACCATCTGAGAGATCCGGACCTTGTTGCATACTCTGTTCTTGTTCACCGGACCAAAACAATCTTCAATCCGACTTCCCGTATAGGCATACTAAGTACTGCGGATGTGTGGGATAGACTTTGTTGCCATCAATGACAACACTCATGAAGTCACACAGTGTCTCTTGTCAACACTGGGAGATCGGGCCCAAAATGTAAAGAGGTGAAGGCTCAAGTTCCTCAACGCAAACAATTATCCCGCTCTATTTTCAAAAAATTGGTGGGTGGTAGAATGAAGAGAAGGTACACTCTAAGGAAGAGAATGTAGAAGATCCCAGTAGAGGCAGCTCTGAAAGGGTTTCTAAAATGTATTGAGAAGGAGATAAAGAATCCTATTCTGCGTGAATGGTTGTTTCATCTGCTTAAGGTTGCTAAGGAGGTTGATGGCCAGGAGGGAGTCAATGTCCGTGAAGCCATGGCTCACCTATTGCTTGACCCAGGAATGTCTAGAGGTCATTGGAATGTGTTTGGTGCAATGCAATCCATAGCGGTGGCTACTATGTTGTCTGTGGTTGCTGCCTCAGTGTTGACATATGAAGATTTGGTGGAGTCATCTAATCAATAGGGGAGAACCATGAAGCCTCGCTGGGTCACTTTCACGACATCCTATTAAACGTCTTGGAAACCATGAAGATGATGGAAGGAGTTGCTGCAAAACTCAAAGTTGTCGTTCCAGCTCAGGCTAAGCCACTGTAACCCCGTGCCTATGATGAAGAAGGTATTGTCATAGAGGAAGGAGATGCAAATAAGTAGGATAGTTTATGTTGTCTTAGCTTTGCTTCTTTTTGGGATGTCTATGATTGATGTATGGTGAAGATTGTATGTTTTTGAATATATGTTGTGAGGAGTTTGGGCTGAGGTAATTTGCCCTACTCCTTTGGTAGGTTACAGACTCTGTTAGGCAGGAGGTTAAGGTCATATGATTATACTATTGTTACAGAGTTACGGGATTGGCCCTATTTTTGAAGGGTCCCTGGTCCCATAACCAGGGTTAATATATAAAAAAAAGGCAAATTATATGGTGCCACATTGACCTTTCACCCGTACAAGCAACGTTCTACTATCTTGTCAAGAAGTTATTAGATACATTTGACTCTCACTTGCTACTTTTTTGGCCCCATTACGATTTACAGCGTGACACTACAAAAATCCAAGATGTCAAATGAATAAAAAATGTTAACACATTAAAAACTAGTCCCTTAAAATTACTTTCAGCTATATTTTAATTTTGAATTAAAAAAAATCCTATTTGATGTTATTATATTTAATATAATATATAAATAAGACTATTTTATAATGGGTGAGTGCATGATCATGATGGGCCAAACACTACCCCTAAGTGGCAATGTCAATGTGAAAAACAGACTTAAGTAACTTCATGTCAAAACTTAAATGAGCTATCTACACAATCTGGAAATAAGGTAGTAATAAAAGTTGTAATAAATTGAATGTATTTTATGGGATACTACATCTTTTCTGAAAATTTTAAAAATAGTTTGGTGAAAATAAAAAATTTCAATGAAGCACTACTAAAATTTTCAGAATAACGTAAAAAGTATGTGTCATTCCGGCCAACCTAAGAATGACAAAAAGTTAATATTTTTCCTCCATTATTTGGATTTAAGTAAAGGACACATGAGTGGATGTGACGCAATTTTTTTTGAATTTTTTAAATAAATAAATAATTTATTATGAATTCTTTACTGTGACTTTTTTAAAATATTAAAAATTAATTTTCCAACCAACCTAACTTGGTCAAAAATATATGAAACTCAAAAAATTTAAATTTTAGCCCCCGAGGTTTAGCTTGAGTGGTGCAGCTACCCACTCTAAGTGTGTGGTAGTTTGCACACCTGAGTTCAAATCTCGAATCACCTAGCCACGCATGCTGTGGGGTAGGTGATGGGATATCGCGTTGGCCCAGAGGGTTAGTTTCGGCTCGCCCAGACTCACTCGGCAACAGGGTTGCAATCGCTGAGCCGAAGACACCTCTGAGATATCAAAAAAAATAAAATTTAAAGTATACCCAATAAATCCTAGAATGTGACTCATATTTCAGATTTAAAAAAAAGATTGATATGTTGTAAGTTATGGATGTTTTTCAATATATATATCTATCAGGAAATTAGACATAGCGTATGTATAAAATTAATAATAATTACCTACTAAAATTATTATGAGGCGTATATTATATTTTTAGAATCTTAATAGCTTCCTCTATAAACCCTATTCATTTGATTAAATTTAGTTACAAAAAAGTCTACCAACTTCAAGGATGAAATTGTGAAAAATTTCACGATAACACTAAATGGGTGGTTTTGCAAGTTTCTTTGGCAAGTTTTGGGACTCCCACTTGCCTAAATATGATGTATTCCAAAGGCATTTTTGGAGTGAATCCATACTTGAGCTAGAAATATTAACATCCTTTCCATCCAAATCTAAATATTAGTCTAAATATTAGCATTTTTTCATCCAACAAGTTTTTTCACCATTGCCACTATTTGGCCCATCATTATCTCGCACTCACCCTAATATAAAAATTATATTCATAAATATAAAACAATATATATTATATTATATAATAGGATATATATATTATCAATATGAATATCATATAATGCATTTTATATTAATCTTATTATAATGTATATAATATATATGGATTATAATATTAGATAAGTGATTTAAAATAAAGGGATATATTATAATATTTTAAGAAAAAGGTATTGCATTTATTATTTATATAGAAAAATAATTTTTAAAATAAATTAAATGTCTTATATTTGTGTTTTATAATGGGTAATTATTTAAAATTGAGTTAATAATTTCTATGTTATGATTTCGTTTGCAAGTGAATTAAGAAGTATTCTTTGGGTCTATTTTAATATATAGATTTTATACTTGTGTACATTTAATCGTGTGTAATATATAAAATGTGATAAATATAATTGTATTAAATATTTATAGTCTATACAATAAATATATAACCATTTCTATATATTAAAAAAAATGTATTTATATTGATGATGCTTGCATAGGTTGTAGTTGCATGTAGCATAGGTTGTAGTTGCGTGTAATTGAGCACACGTACAATACATAGAACTATATTGTATGGATATGGAATAATGAAACTATAAACATAGCGATATAAAAAACAATAATATGTGTCATAAAGATCAACATCGATGTTACGTTTGTGTCACAATATATAATAAAAAATAGTTGAGATTACAATTACAAAATGTTCTTTTACCGAAATTAAGTTCGCTTAAATTAAATACATCGCACATGTTAACATGGAGTATGACCAATATAAATACATTGTGTAGAATAACATTTGGCCTGACAACTATGTGTGTGCCTAGGTTGTATACAATGCATATTTACATTCGGTTTAACAAATAAAAATTATTCTTTTCATAAAATTAACTAGACTTGATTTAAACAAGTTGCACACATTAGAGTGGTTTCCCCTCCTTGCAGACCTCAACATGCAATATATAAAATATTTCAAAATCCCCTCTATACTAGATTCAATGATGTATATATTTATTTATTTTCATTTCACATAGTGTGGAGTGACATCCATTAGATACAACATTTATAGGAGCCTAGCTACATTATACCTAGCAATTTAATACAATAGATATTTGTTTGGCATAGTAAATTATATCTTAAGATTTCTATATTGAAAAACTTTCAAGTTGTGTTAGCAGGGTGTCTACAGTTTTTCATTTCGAATAACATGGAGTGATGTCCATCAAATCCAACATCAATAGGATCTCAATTGCGTTATACTTGATAGTTTAATCTCGTATATAGTTGTTCAATCTTACCTAGCCTCCATCGCCAAAGAGGGAGTTTTCTTTGCCACCTATGTACAGACCCCTCATCCATGGGTGTTTTTAGGAGATAATTGCCCATCTAGCAACACAAGCACTCCTATAAATATTTTGTTCTCCATACATTATTCTACTTGCAATTCATTTGTACTTCAACATAGTTCCAAACTATTTCTAGTATTTCTTGCTAGGTGCTTCATTCAAAGTATGCAACTGCATTGGTTTCTTTCAATATTTCTTCAATTGTTTCTTTGAGTCGAATACAAATTATAGGATCATGAATTTCAAAGATTATTTATGCTATTCATTTTTAAAAATTTTGTTTTCTATATATTGAGATGCTCCTATTTTGTATTTCCTACATTATCGTGCAAGTGTTTAATTTCTCTCTCTCAATCTTGGATGGTCAAGTGACTTATAGATGTTACACTAAAACATAAAGCGAGAAATTATTTTTAAAAAGTCTGAGGACAAAAAACAAGTAAAGGAAATCCATACAAAATCATAAGGCATTCACAAGAATTTGAAGGTATGCGCATGCTGTGCAAAATCTTTTGTATTTATAATATACACATTAATCTTTCGCATTAATCCATTATGAGTCGTGCAGACGTATATGTCATGCATATGGTGCATACCTCGTTTTCTGGAATTGATGGCAACCATTATTGAGGCCATGAAAGGTATGGTTTGTAAGTAATCTAAGATATTTGAACCTGGCAAGAAATTATCCTCTTGGCCTCCGAATTTAATTCCCCACTCAATATACTTTGTCTTCACTTCGTAATCCACATTATCAACCGGACTCGACATAAATCTAATACCACATGACCTCACCTCATTACCAAAAAATCCAAAGCCTAGATTTGGTGTTGATACCATAAGTATATGACGAGGCTGTGGAACGAAATGAAATCAAAGGTAGGGTCCTGCACTCAAGTAATGTATTTACCTCAAGGACATGCTCGTCATAGATGCCAATTGAAATTTGTAGACCTCTATATTCTTCATCGTTGAAAGCCCAAGTTAAAAGCTCAGTGTTGCTTACAATCAACCACATTTGTTTTACAATGCACTTATCTCTTTTACAAAACTCCCCCATTCATATAGTATGATACAAAGAGTCGGTGAAACATGGTGCCTTGTAAAAAATGAAACATTTGCGAGAGCTATTTGCCAGTTGAACAAATAGTTCAATGAATGAATGAATGAATTTTAATGACATCCACGAGGCCAACAGCCTAAGGGACCAAGAGCTGCAACCCTAAGACATTTTCTGAATCTTCTCGATGTCGACTCTTCTGCTATGTAACTTGATCAAGAAGCCAGCCGTTATGTGGAGATTGATTTCCTCGAATAGCCCCTTTAAACTACCCTCTTCAAGTTGTTGCCATACTGAGTGCGGATATCTTCATAGGCAGCACACTCAAAAATTAAGTGCCACTCAATTTCAACTACCCTTTGATTGCAGAAGTTGCATAACCTATCGTCCCAAACTTCCTTGGGGACCGTCCATCTACTAGTTTCGCACCTTAGATGATGAGAGCCGATCCTCTACTGCGTAATTAAAAGTCTAGCCTTACCTTTAATATTGGCATGCAAGTATGCTTTTTCCCCATGCTCCCACATGGGGTTAAACTCTCTGACACAATGCAGTTTTTTTCGGCCAAGTTGATGTGTCCATATAGCAGATTTGAATTTTTCTAACACGAACTGTTTAATTTCAGCTTTGTTATTAAGACAGATTTGTATATTAATATCCCATTTGTTCAACCATTTGTTGTTCTACTTCATCCATGTCTTTTTCCAGTGAACTAACTCTTCCTCTAACACCAAGTTAGGCCAGCATTGATTTTCCATGTTTTCCACTTCTTTAGGTAACAAAGGAGCCAAATAATAGCAACTGCCTCTAGCGGGAAGGAGCCCGCCTCGGCCAAAAGAATCTCATACGGAACTGTAGCTTTGACTTTAAGATTGCTAGTGATAAGATGCTTTTGAATTCTCTCTAATTGCCTCCACTTGTGGTTAGACATGCTACTCCCCCAAACCTCGCAGCCATATAAGACAACCGGGGTGACTAACAGACCAAAGAGAGTCTTCTTGGTTTTCCAATCCCATAGCTCTGCTTTCTTGCATCTATTCTGCAATAGGTAAGAGGCTCTCCAACCCCCTTGGATCCTTTTCATTCTACAAGTGTCCTAGCTGAGCTTGTTGTTGAAAACGATACCGAGGTACTGTACTCTTCAACTATTACATATTACAAGTGTCAAGGGACACGACAAAATTGCTAGAGATCCCCCTGTATAACTCCACATACCCTCTCCGTCACCACATACCGACACATGGAACTCCCTGTATTGACTAGGTAAAGATAGGTTGACGACACCCTACATTTACATTTCACTATTCGCCGCACTATTTTTGTTGACGTGCTTGTTTTGCATTATTTATTTATTTATATATTTTGTTATATAGATGTTTTACTATTGGATATTCTTGCTACTGAAAAATATTATGAAATTATAATTCAATTGGATTTATTTTAATATAGTTCTATATGTTTTTTTATTCTTGTATGTAATATGTGTGTAAAAAAAAATCATCTTTCTTTGCCTATTTCTTGATTAGTCTCATGCAAGCTAGGACAAAATTGATTAGAAAAGAGATGTCATTTTCCTTGCCAACATTATTTATATTATTTAACATTCATTGTATAACAACTAAACATTTTGTTTCGATTGAAAAACAATATTGTTACAAATTAAGAAAGTAATTGCTTTTGAATTTCACTGTGTGTGTTTCTTTGTCTCAACGTTTCAAATCACATTCAGTGATCCATCATCAGGAAGAGGATACAAATATTGTTACACATTTTGTGATTGTTTCCTCATTTACTACTTATACATTCTTTCAATTCAATTCTCTCAAGACATGGAAGCACATATACATGGTCATGATGTCATTCAAATCTCTAGCACAGATGCAACCAAAAGTGTAGAGAGCCCCTTTGTGTTGTTGGATGGCTCACACATGCTAGCAGAATCATGCTCATCTATAAATAAACTAGATGACCTTAACAGCGATGCCCAACGTCTTGCTTCAAGCGTGTCAACCATCTGCCATGAGATTGTTAAAAAATTCAAACTTATGTGCTAGAAAAAACCTATTATTGAAGGATTGGATGTCAAAAACTTCAAGACACATTGTCAACATTCCATAATAGTTGCACTAGACTGGAGAGCCTCTGCACTTTCCTCAGAGAGCTATACTACATGATCATCATTATGGAGATAACACGACCCCCTATCATCCATGCATATGAGATGCACTTGCAAAATATGTGATCAACTATTATACCTTGCTGCTAGGTAACCCGCCTATACCTATCTATGTAAATGATCTTTAAAATAAATAAAGAGGCTTCTTTTTAAAGGACTTATTGTACGTTTGCCCAAAAACAATCTACCTTGCTTCAAACAAAACTAACAAATCGTTTATTTCTATTCATGGTATTGCAAAAAGTCAAAGTCAAGAAACTAATATATACAAGGTGTCTTTCTGCCTATTTTGTTTATGCACAATTGAGGGGGGTAAAAAAGTGGCTCCACCCAATCATAGCACAAAAAACATATTTTCAATGGATTATCTTAGGATTCCCACTAACGACATATTTAATAAAGGCATATGTTTGATACCTTTAGAGAAGGATTTAAATGGGTTAAATATAATTTTTATGGCTTTTTGTTGTGGTACAATCTAGATTAGTATGCAAATTTAGAAACTAATATAGTTATTGTTCACATTCACGATGCAATTGAACTTGAGCAAACTGCAAAACCATTTCCATCTCTCAAGTACTGCCACGCATATGCAAAACAAGCCATGGAAATCCCTTGCCAAATAAAATACCACTGATTAGCGAAAGGTTGACTTCATCATTTAGCTCAGCGAGGAGCCAACAAAGTGCTATCGTGCTATATATTTCAAACATTTGGAGGCTAGGGTTGTAAGCTAGCCTATCAAAAATATGTTTCCTTCTCGCTTTATAGTGTCTTGTCTACTCATCTCACTTTATAATATCTAATACCTATTTGGGAGAGACCTATTTTCGATAATCAATGGCTATAACTTCACCATTCTGATGCAAGATGATGAAACTACCTTAGCCATCTGCTTTTGCCCACATCATCTTAGCTTTACCTAGCAAACAATAAACAGTAATGTGAAGACACAATTATATTTCCCAGAAAAGTACTAACAAATTAAGGGAGAGGGCCCGATCGTGGACATAGCACCCATCGTGGGTATAGTATGTGACAACTTTGGGCCCACTTTTGGGAAATAAAAATGCCAGCAAAAATAACAAAAGTGCTTTTTTAATATGATATGACAAGTTCATATAAAATTTAAAATATGTCCTATCATAGGTAGAGTATTTTTTTACCACCTTCTCAATAGTAGGTGAATGCAACTTGACATTTATTTGCCACCATCCCAATATTAAGTGAATGCAAGTGGACAAACTTATTTCCACAATATAAATAATTTTTACCACCTTCCCAATAAAAGGTTATTGCAAATGGTTTATTTTTTAACCAAAATATGTCTTATTGCATTAAAAGTGAGTGGACATGTACAGAAGTCATTGTCAACTCACCAAGATGTAAATATATTTTAACAAAATACATAAAAACATGTTCCATTTCTCATCTTTTTTTTACAAACTATTGGTTCCACCATGTTCGTAATCACCAATCTTTTTGTGAATTTACCTGCAAAAATTTATTAAAAAAAAAAAAAACTCTCAGGCTCACTGTGCATTGCAATTTTTCAATAAAACACGTAATTATTATACTATTATTTCCAAATAAACATAAAATTAAAATAAATAAAAAATATTAAAACTGGTTAGAAATACAATTTTTTTTAATATCATTTCAAATTCTTCATTTGCATTGAACCAACTCAATGATTAGTAAACAACATACAATTCTAACTGTTACAATTAAAAGAATGATACAAATTGAAACAACAAATTCATACATGTAAGAGTGAGTGTAATTGAAGACACATTTTAGTGATTTTTTGGCGGTTTTTGAAAAACACACGGTAAACATTGATAAACGTGCTTAAAAAATGCTAGGAAAAAAAATGGGTGGGTGTCAGCTTGACTGTCAACAATGAAACAAGCAATGATCAAGGTTATGTGTGCAATGAAATAGGCAATGCATGGTATACTATCATATCCCCAATTCTACATTTTATAAACACTTGGGTGATCATGTTAAACCCTTCCTCAAACAGCACAATGATACAAATATATATAAACTTCAAACAACGGTATGATATAGATAAAGCTTAAAACAACAATATGAAATAACTTGAAAGAGCAGTATGCTACAGATAAATCTTAAATCAACAATATGAAATATCTTGAAAGACTAGTATGATACAGATAAATCTTAAAACAACAATATGAAATAACTTGAAATAGTAGAATGATACAGATAAATCTTAAAACAACAATATGAAATATCTTGAAAGACCAATATGATATAGATAAATCTTAAAACAACAATATGAAATAACTTGAAATAGCAGTATGATACAGGAAAGGGACGATTGAAATATTTCTATCATACTACTATTTCAAGTTATGTAAGTGTTTCATAATGTTGTTTCAGAAATGGCTACCATACATTTTACAGTAATTGATATATATATATATATATATATATATATATATATATATATATATATATATATATATATATATATATATATATATATATATATATATATATATATATATATATATATATATAGTCAAATGTAATAGTGGCTAACTCTTACTTATGTTATGACCATTTTTTAAACACCATATATAACTTGAAACAACAGTATTATATTATACTGTTGTTTCAAGTTATATATGGTGTTTAAAAATGGTCATGACATAAGTAGGACTCAACCACTATCATAGTTGGTTGTAAGGGAGAGGGGCCGATATTTACAATCACTTTAATTGAAGAACAAACAAAGCATACATCTAATTAAGTTCAATGTAAATACTATACCAGGACCGGGCCTCTTTAGTATGTGACATATGGCATATGGTGGGTATAGTGTGACAACATGGTATAGGAAACTATATCTAGATAGGAAACTTATGTATAGGAAACTTATGTAAGGGAGAGGGAGCAGTGGTGGGTAGGATGATGTTCAGCGAGGGGTCCACGTCAGCAGCTGCCGAGTCAAAAAAATTGTTTTGCCACATCCCTTGACAATCAAGCTGGCACCCCCCCATATATATATATATATATATATATATATATATATATATATATATATATATGACTCAACTATATGAAGACCTCTCAACTATATCTATCTATATATTTGACTCAGCTATATCTATATATCTAACTATATCTTTATATCAAATTATCTATCTATCTATATATCTGACTATATATATATATATATATATATATATATATATATATATATATATATATATATATATATCTGACTCAACTATATGAAGACCTCTCAACTATATCTATCTATATATTTGACTCAGCTATATCTATATATCTAACTATATCTTTATATCAAATTATCTATCTATCTATATATCTGACTATTTCTATATATCAAATTATCTATCTATCTATATATCTAACTTAGCTATATCTATCTATATTTTTTGAGCTTTTACATTCATATTGTTACAAGAAAGGGTTTAAAATATTACTATCATACTATTGTTTCAAGTTATGTAAATGTTTCATAATGTTGTTTCAGAAATGGTTACCATACATGTTATAGTAATTGAAGAACAAACAAAGCATACATCTAATTAAGTTGAATGTGAATAAAGAAGGGTATAGTAAACTTATGTAATTGAAGAACAAACTAACCATGTATCTTATTGAGTTGTTTACAAATGATCAAGGGTGTGTGTGCAAGAAACAAACATTGCATGTTATACTATCATATCCTCAATTCTAACTCTTACAAAAAAAAGAATGATACAAACTGAAACAACAAATTCATACATGTAAGAGTGAGAGTAATTGAAGAACCAACAGATACGACATTATGATACTCATATATAATTGTTCTCATGAATGGAGTATTCGAGAAGCTAAAGCAAGACTAAGTGAATGGTGTGCATGCCGAGGTGGTAGGCATTAAGACCGTCGGCGGTAGAATGTTGGGCAATTAATGCACATTAACTAGTAGTAGTAAACAGAGCCAGTACTGGCATTTTGCACCAACCCATGAAGGATAATACGCATGTCCAATATCAGTCGATGACACATTTTACTACTCAAAAACTCAAATGTCAAGAGATATATATACATTGCAAAGATAGATAAATGGTAAGTTTAATGAAAATGAACAAGGCTATATATATATATATATATATATATATATATATATATATATATATATATATTCTGATGCAGGAGCATCCCTGGTTCAAGAGCAATCTTGCATCAACCAAAAACATTTGCACTTTAGTTTGTTTGAAGTTCAGTTTGTTTCTTTTATTTTCCAGTTCAGTTCAGACAGTTTAGTCAGAAGCAGTTTCTGTATTTGGGTCTGACATTCTACCACAGTTGCATTTCAAACCTTGCGGATCTAGACTTAGCATCTACATCATATCCAGAATTTAGAGCATTTGGATCAGTTACCGGAAAGATATCGCTATCAAAAGATCAACTTTTTTCTCATAACAGAGCACCCTGACAGTCTCTGATAACCAGCTAAAGGAGAAGACTTGGAGAGCTTAATGACACATCATTCAATGACCTTTGGTTCATGGCCAACCTTCCCCAAAGATCCACGTGTTATTCCATTCATTGGAGGAAGTGTTCTATGCATTTAGGTCCGACTTATCTGTGTACACACGTTACAACTCTTCATGGGAGTTTGTGACCTTCCTTGGCCAACGCAGAGGAATCTTGTGGTCCGAAAATGATATATATTGATGTAATAGATCCTTAGGAGAGTAGTGATTCACATAGCAATATCTGATAGTTTAGATTTCTACAAGGAGCTTCAAAGCTTTATCTTGTGCATGTATATAATCAGGCCTGTGAGCCCTAATTGTAAGCCCACATGATGCTGACCAGATTGTATTTGAATTCTATGATATACTAAATGACTGAATCTATGTTTGTTCCAATTCTTTGTGTCATTTTTGTTGTGTTTACTCTTGCTGCATGGTCCGGACAGTTCATTTTGTGAAGCCTCCTACTGTGACTGCACCAAGTGGTATCAGAGCGAAAGTTTGAATCTTTGGGAGCAAGTTGAGCGAAGTGGCGAAGGAATTCCATAAGATCTTGCTGTGGACAGATCTCTAAATTGAGGCAGGTTACTTGTGTCGCAACTGATCGCCGATTGAGAGGCAATTGTCACCTTGTAGCCCGATCGCTAAACTTGAGGAAGTTTGCACTTGATCCTAGGAAGAATGTCGCTGCAAAGAGTTGTTACTGTTGGAACAATGGCTGGTAGAATGGATGAGATGATGGAGATGATGAAAACAATGCGAATTCATTTGGATGTTGTTGAAGAAGATAGGTGAAGAGGATTGACACCGAGACCTAATGTTGAAAGCGATGAGGAAGAAGAATTTCAATCTGTTGAACAAACTGGCAAAACCCCAGGAGGTGATGAAGGAGAAGAATCAGATCAAGTGAAGATGTTGTGAGCTATTTCAAGGATTGGAAAGAGACCAAGAGTTGATGTGCCAAACTATACTGGTAATTTGAACTCTGAAGAATTGATTGATTGGATAAATGACATGGAAGAATACTTTGAATATGAGAAAATTGAAGATCCAGAGAAGGTGAAATTTGCAAAGACAAAGTTGAAAGGACATGCTGCTATATGGTGGAAAGAAGTTCAGTTGGAAAGAAACAGAAGAGGAAAAGAAAAGATTACAAAATGGGATAGGATGGTGGCAAAGTTGAAGAATCAATTTATACCTGCTGACTATGAGTTGGAACTGTTGAAGAGATTACAAAACCTAAGACAAAAGGAGAAATCTATGAAGGAGTACACTAAAGAATTCCATAAAATGATCATAAGGATAGGACATAGTGAAGCAAACAAGGAGAAAGTGGCTAGATATATCAATGGACTGAGATTGAACATTCAAGAGGAACTAAGCTTGGTAAGGATGACATCTTTGGAAGAAGCATATCAGTTTGCCCTGAAATTTGAAGAGAAGATGAATAAGAGACATGATCAGAAACAGAGAGGTAGAGGAGGTAAATTTCAGAGAAGTAGAATATTTTCTGGAGGAGATAGATCATATCTGGAGCAAAACAAGTTTGACAACCCATTTAAGGAGGACAGAGATAACAATGCTTACCGAAGAGATGACATAAATTTTTACCAGAGAGGAAACCCTAGTGTATACTGGAATGAAGGATACATAAGAGAAGGAAGAGGATTTGATAAGAGAACATTCATAGGTACTTGTTTCAAGTGTGGAGGTGAAGGACATAGAGCATTTGAGTGTAATCAGGGTAGTACAAGTAAGAGGACAGAAAATAGTGGAAGAGCAGCATATGTGGAAGAAGAGCCTGTTGGATCACCCAGTTCTGTTGGTAAACCGGAGAAAGGAGAATCACTAGTGATGAGGAGAGCACTATTTCAAGTAGAGACAAATGAGGAACCACCGTAGAGGAAGAGTTTGTTCAAAACTAGATGCAAATCAGGAGGTAAATGTTGCAAAGTTGTAATCGATAGTGGTAGCTTAGATAACCTAGTTTTAGAGGAGATGGTGACTAAGCTGAAGTTGGAAAGATTGAAACACCCTAAGCCCTATCAGATAGCATGGATTCAGGATGATCATAAAGGTACTGGTGAGTGAACAATGTTTGGTGAAATTTCATATTGGATCTTATCATGATGAAGTCTTGTGTGATATTATGCCTATGGATGTATGTCATATCTTGTTGGGTAGACCTTGGCAGTATGATAGAAAAACTATACATGATGGGAGAAAGAATACATATACTATAACAACAAATGGAAAGAGAATTACTTTGATTCCTTTGGAGGATGATCCTAAGAGTGAAGTATGTGGGAATGCTAGAATTTGTTTGGTAGATGGGAGAAAATTTCTGGATGGTTTGAGACATGAGAATATGTGTTATGCCTTGATTCCTAAGAAGCCTGAAACATTGAAGAAGGAAACTGAAGAGACACAGCTGGAGGAGATAAGAGAACTGCTGACAGAATATGAAGACATCATATCAGATAATGTACCTGAAGGATTACCACCTATCAGGAGTATCGGTCATCACATGGATCTTATACCAAGAGCAAGTTTGCCTAACAAAGCAACACACAGAATGACACCGACAAAGAATGAAAAATTGAATAGACAGATACAAGAGTTGTTGAGGAAAGGTTTGATTAGAGAAAGTTTGAGTCCTTGTGCAGTACTTGCAATATTGGCACTGAAGAAAGATGGAGAATGGAGAATGTGTACCGACTCTAGAGCAATAAATAAGAACACAGTTAAGTATAGATTTCCTTTACCTAGGATGGATGATATCATGGATTGTTTGAGTGGAGCAAGATATTTCACAAAGATAGACTTGAAGAGTGGATACCATTAGATCAGAATCAAAGAAGGAGATGAATGGAAGACTGCTTTTAAGACAAATGAAGGATTGTATGAGTGGTTAGTGATGCATTTTGGATTGACAAATGCACTGAGCACTTTCATGAGATTGATGAATGAAGACTTGAAGAAATTCTTGGGTAAGTTTGTGATTGTATACTTGGATGATATTCTAATTTTCAGTAAGACAAAAGAGGAACATTTGTGGCATATTAGACAAGTTTTGTAGAGACTGAGAGAAGAGAAATTGCTGATAAACATCGAGAAGTGTAGTTTCATGAAAGAAGAGTTGGTCTATTTGGGATTTGTGATTTCTGAGGAAGGATTGAAGATGGACCTTGAGAAAGTGAGAGCAATTGTTGAATGGCCTACATCGGAGAGCATTAGAGAAGTTAAATCATTTCATGGATTGGCTAGTTTCTACCAAAAGTTTATCAGAAATTTCAGTTCAGCTTGTAACCCTATGACACAGACAATGAGAGGTGACAGAAAAGATTTCAAGTGGACATCTAGAGTAGATAAAAATTTTGAGTTCTTGAAGCAGAAAGTGACAGAGTAACCTGTTTTGGCATTATCGGATTTCAATAAGGTATTTCAAGTTGATTGTGATGCAAGTGGAAATGCAATTGGAGCAGTGTTAATTCAAGAAGGTAGACCTGTAGCATATTTCAGTGAGAAGTTGAATGATGCAAGGAGAAGATATTCAATTTATGATCAAGAGTTCTATGCCATAAATCAAGCCTTGAAGAAGTGGAGACATTACTTGTTGTCTAAGGAATTTGTGTTGTATATAGATCATCAAGCTTTGCAATATTTGAATAGTCAAGGTAAGTTGAATCAGAGACATATGAGATGGGTAGAGTTCATGCAAAGTTATACTTTTGTGTTGAAACATAGGAGTGGAAAATCAAACAAAGTTGCTGATGCATTGAGTAGAAGAAGAAACTTGTTGATAGAGATGAGAGTTGAAGTGTTGGGTTTTGATGAATTGAAGAACATGTATGAGGGAGACATTGATTTTATAGAACCTTGGAAAGCATGTAGGGAACCTGTTGTGACAGATAGAAGTAAGTGGTTGGACTATTTCATTCAAGAAGATATGTTGTTCAAAGGAAATCAATTGTGCATACCTAGAAGTTCAATGAGAGATAATTTGATCAATGAGAAGCGTAGTGGTGGATTGGCAGGACATTTTGGTATTGATAAGATAGTGGCTTTGGTAAGTGAAAACTACTTTTGGCCTTAGATACATAAGGATGTTAGGATATTTGTGCAGAATTGTAGAGTTTGTCAAGTTGTAAAAGGGAGTAGTCAGAACACTAGATTGTATAAACCTTTGACATTACTGGAGAGACCTTGGGAAGACATAAGCATGGATTTTGTAATGGGATTGCCTAAGACACAAAGAGGATATGATTCAATATTTGTAGTGGTTGACAGATGTTCAAAGATGGCTCATTTCATACCTTATAAGAAGACAACTGATGCAGTGCATGTAGTTGACCTATTTTTCAAGGAGATTGTGAGATTGCGTGGATTACCTAAGAGTATAGTTTCAAACAGAGATACAAAGTTTGTTGGATACTTTTGGAAGACTCTTTGGAAGAAGATGAAGACAGATTTGAAGTTTAGTTCAACTTTTCATCCATAGATTGATGGACAAACAGAGGTTGTGAATAGGAGTTTTGGAAACTTGTTGAGATGTTTGGTTGGAGAGAAGACAGGGAGTTGGGATTTGATTCTTTCACAAGTACAGTTTGCATACAATAATTCAGTAAATAGGAGTACTGGAAGAACACCTTTTGAGATTGTGACCGGAGAGAAACCTAGAGGAGTAGCAGAATTAAGAGATATCAACATGGAAGGAAAGAGAAGTGCAGAAGTAGAAGAATTTACAGATCACATGAAGATAGTGCATAATCAAGTGAAGAAGCATTTGGAGGATATGAACAGTAAGTATAAGGAAAAGGCAGATGGAAAGAGAAGACATAAGTAATTCGAAGTTGGAGATGAAGTGATGGTGTACTGTAGTTTGAAGGTATATAAACATAACACAGTTAGCTTTAAGGGAGAGTGGTCGATATTTGGTTGGGGTTGTCTTGGAGGTATAGAATGTGAGCATAAACATGGGCTATGAAACAACAAATTTGATTCATTTAAATGTAAATGGACAAGGCATTTGAAAGTAATGAAATCATACATGAATGCATAAAAAAAACTGAAGGCAAGTTTGAGTCTTACCGTAAAAGTTGAAGGAGGAGACTGCATTACTTTGGAGGAGCTCATTGTCGATCCGTTGTATCGAGCACAAAGTAAGAAATTTGAATTTGTGAATAAATAGCTTGCATCGCACAATTGAGCATTGCTTGTATAAATAAATATGTTGATAGAATTTGAATAGGTAGCAAGTGGAGAATTTTGAATATACATAATTTTGAATATGCATATGCATTATATATATGCATATGCATATGCATATATGTAATAGGAATATGCATATGCATGATCAATTATGCATATGCATTATGATATATATATATATATATATATATATATATATATATATATTTGCATGAAAACCAGTGATATACATTAAAATGAGCCATAAGTAAATAGGAATGAGCCCTTCTTTTGTAATAAGAGTGAGAGTAATTGAAGAACAAAGTAACCATGCATCTAATTGAGTTGATTGCAAATGATCAAGGGTGTGTGTGCAATGAAATAAAAAATGCATTGTATACTATCACATCCCCAATTCTAACTCGTACAATTAAAAGAATGATACAAACTGAAACAGCTAATTCATACATGTAAGAGTGATTGTAATTGAAGAACAAACTAACCATGCATCTTATTGAGTTGTTTGCAAATGATCAAGGGTGTGTGTGCAATGAAACAAAAAAAGCATGTTATATTATCACATCCCCAATTCTAACTTGTACAAATCAAAGAATGATACAAACTGAAACAACAAATTCATATATGTACGAGTGAGTGTAATTGAAGAACATACTAACCAAGCATTTAATTGAGTTGATTGCAAAAGATCAAGGGGGTGTGTGTAATGAAATAGAAAATGCATGTTAGTCTATCACATCCCCAATTCTAACTCTTACATATCAAAGAATGATACAAACTGAAACAACTAATTCAGACATCTAAGATTGAGAGTAATTAGATAGTAATATTTGGAGCCATTTTCTAATACAACATCATGATTTTTAAGAATAACTCGAAACAACCAATTGATACAACATTTTGATACTCATATATAACTTCAACCAGCATTATGATACTCATATATAACTTAAAACAACATTATGATTCTGCAAGTTGCATATTTATATTGACAATATTGGAACATTATCATACACTCCATAGTTGAGGGTGCCATGGACCTATCTTTTGGCCAAATGTATGTATGTATGTATGATTAGTTTCCATACATACATACATACATACATACATCATAGTAAAATAATGTATGTATGTTACATATGAACACCATATGTATGGGTACCTACATGACCTACATACATACATATGAACTGCCATATGTGTGTATGTATGTGTGTATCCATAATATGTATGTATGTGTGTATACTATACATACATACATACATACATATGACAATTCATACAAATCTATGTATGTGTATATGAACTCCCATATGTATGTATGTATATGTGTATAGTATACACACATGCATGCATACATATTAAATTATGTATGTATGCGTGTGTACGATACACACATATTATTATAATGTTTATTAATATATTAATTTGTTAAATATTATATTAATATGTTACTATTAATATTAAAATGTTATGTCAATTAAAGAACTAAATTAAAAAACTAAAATGATTACGAAATTGACTATAATAATCCTATATATACATGTGAACTATTCACAAGAATTTGACCATTCCAGCTGAGGCGATTCTTCTATGGACAGGGCTGAGAGGACGATGGGGGTCAGGAATTGTTGAGTGAGGGGTTCACGACAGCGGTGAAAACAGTCGGTAAAACTATAGGTGCAAGAAACCCTTAATGGTGGAGCTGTTGAAACCCTTCAATGGTATGTATATGTATACACACAGTCGGCCAAAGGATAGGTACATGAAACCCTTAACAGACAATGCAATATGGAAAAGGTGTTTAATAACTTTGAATACTGCCACTATACATATATAGAAATGAAAAGAAAGGGCTATATTATGGCCTACTGTGTGTAATATGCATATATACACATACATACATATATATATGTGTGTTTGTGTATACACACATATACACACAATCAACCATAATATATATATATATATATATATATATATATATATATATATATATATATATATATATATATATTTGTATACTCACATATACACATAGTTGGCCGCAATATAGGTGCAATATTGCTATAAAATAACATTTGTTCATCGTTTCTGTGTTTGTGTATATATATATATATACACACACAACACACACAAAAGCGGCCATGATAAAGCTGCAATAAAGCTTCATAAAACAAGCATATCATTACTTGTACACTGAAGCTATTTACACAAAAAAAGATTGCATGAAAATATGAAAAAAATCTTGCAATGCGTAGTTTATGCCTGTGTGAGGTTGGAACACAACCTCACCTACGTATCCAGAAGGTAAATGGTTTCCTTATGCCAACTGTGGTGTTGACAAACACAAAAAGTTTAAAAAATGTATCACTAGTATTCGCCCATGGCCTTAGCACCGTCGGGGTCCAGCCAAACCAGGACTGGTCCTAAATGCAACCGCTCCAAATACAAATTATTCTCATGAATGGAGTATTTGAGAAGCTAAAGCAAGACTAAGTGAATGGTGTGCATGTCGAGGTGGTAGGCATTAAGACTGTCGGCGGTAGAATGTTGGGCAGTTAATGTGCATTAACTGGTAGTATGTTGGCCAGTACTGGCGTGGTGCCAACCCACAAAGGGACCTTAGACGTGTCCATTATCGGTCGATGACAGATTTTAGCAAATTTTGGGCAGTTTTTGAAAAATGAACCATAAACATGCTTAAAATGCCAGGAAAAAAATGGGGGGGTGCTAGCTTGATTGTCAAGGGACGTGGCCAAAAAAAAACAATTCGACTCGAAAGCTGCTGACATGGACCCCTCGCTCAACATCGCCCTACCCACCATCGGTCCCTCTCCCTTAATGCAACTTGGGAGGCCCTTTTATTTAATGTAAGTGGGCTAATGGGATATATTTCATCGATGACTCTGAATTCATCTCAAGCACTTTGGGGATTTGTACACCCTCCAATAAATTGGGCAATGACAACTCAGGCAACTCTGAGACCTTCGAAATGAGAGTCAATGGTTGTATGTGCATTGGTGACCACCCATACAAACCCTTAGACATCATTTTTTTGTTGTATACATTAAAAATTCATGTTTCCAAAGGGATTTAATGCATAAATAATTGCAACTTTAAGCTTAGATACATCATGAGTTTGATGCCCCATGCAATCTACCGACTACTATAGATACTCACTCGCAGTCAAAGAAAAGTGTGGAAAATACCATTGGGAATTTGTCCTCCCTTGGCTTTGTTTTGTTCCTTTTTATTTGTCACCAAATATAGTGTTGCTTTCCAATAAACTAGCGTCATTCAGACCAAGTCCTCCAAATTTAGAGTGGCCTCTAATATTAGTGTTGGGTTGGTGGCATACAAATTATCAACGCCCAAAATCCAAAACCTAGAACCTATTACCATTACAATATGTTGGTTTGTACAAATTGACAAGTATTTCAAATCAACAAGTTTGGATCAAATATTGGCTTTTGGGAATGTATATATTTATTAATATTGTAATATTTTGGTCTAGCATAAATTAATATTGATAATGTTTTATTATTAAATGAAAACTCAAAAATTGATGGGCAAACTTTTATTATGTTAATATAACAAGAAGTACACAATAAACAAAGATGTGTATGTTTATGTTTCGTAGGCCGAAGAGATAGTCAATCTTTATCATAGAGATAGTCAGTCTTTTGTGATGGGTTTATGTTTATTTATATTTATAAACGTATATATTTTTATCATATATATCATTAGATATATATATGTATTAGGTGTATTTATTTTTCATGTATATAGATATATATATAATATTTTATCATACCATATATATATTTTATTTTTATTTACCTTTTTTTCTTACTTTTATATTTTGTCTTGTTTTAACTCTTTTTAATTTCCTTTCTTTTTACACCTTCTAGCTTTGTAGTTGCTCTCTCTCCCCTAGAACCCTCTTGGTTACCGTGTCACACTCCTCCCTCCCTCTCTTTTTATTCAGATTGGGTCTGCAATTTATCAATTTTATGCCTCTTCTCTTTCTCTTTTTTCTCCTGATGATGGATCACGGAGTGTGATCCGAAACGTTGAGGGAAAAATCTCGATCACAGTCAAATCCAGAAGCACTCATGCAAAAATCTTTATTGCTTAGTCAAAAAAATATTATTTCTATCTAAAATTTGGGGGAATTACATAATAACACCAAAGATGTTCTTTCTATGAGAGGGAGCAACCTAATTTTGGTGATCGACGACTAAAATTACTCCTTAAGCATGCAAGGTGATTGAAACGTTCTTGCCCATGTGATTGCCTTAATAGCCTTTCATTCTCATTTGTAACATTTTTTGACAATCAATGGTGTGATACATGATATAATTTCCCTTCATCTCAAGATAAAAAAATCCTTGGAATCCTTAGTGATGGAAGAAGGAATGAGATGTGAGTCAAGGAGGCATAGGATCGAGTCGCGGAGTTTGGTGGGATTGGCCTTGACCTTGGCCCTATGGTCTCTAGGTGAAGACTTTGAAGCCATGACTAAAGTGTAATTCATGATTTTGCCTATGGATTGACCAAGGCATGAGTCTAGGGACCTCTGAAGACATATGGACTTGATAAGACTATGTGATCAACCAAGTGATGTAGGAGTAGGATCCAATTACAAGGAAGGACACACACAATGCTAACAATCTCAAATAAATTATAGGGGCAACCACTAATCCCTCAACTACCTATGGTAAGTAATCATCGCATATCATGGATTTGGCCACACAAACAAAGGGTCTACCGCGTTATGCCATTTGCTATCCATAAGAAGTGTCAATTAGGTCGATAAAGGTTTGATGTTGAGTGAGTATACAACTTGAGCTCTACGGCTAGCGCATAACACATAGCCAAGGTGTACACTTGTAAGGTTTAGTTGCTTAGTCCTTTCCACGCACCATCAATCAAGATACACTAATGAGTTGGCCCACCAAAATATATCCATATGAGCAACATACAATAGATACAAATATGCCACCACACATAAGAGTATGTCACATCCATAAAGCCTTGGGCCCGCCACCACCAAAGGCACTGTGTGGTAGCGTATACCATGCTGAAGGGTCCCAATAATCAACTTGACCTTGTTTTAAACTTTGCATTGATATTACTAAAACCAAAAAAATATCTCAACCTCTCCATTTCATTTGGATTCATTCATTTCTCATATGAACTTCGTGCATAGGGACATCAAATGTGAATGTTTAAACATTAGATTTAATCTCAAAAGTAATAATGGAACAAATTTTAAAGCACACGTTACTAGAAACTTGATCAGATACCCGCATGGTGAAGGGGAAGTTTTAAAAATAACACAAGTCTGTATTGTTTGTAAAACATTTTTTCCTATGAGATAAAATTACTTAGAGGCTATTAATTTCATTTTAAGCAAAGTTCTAGACAATGCAAGCAATTAGACAAATACACTGAAAATGTAGTAAATATTCACCTTCTCTTTAAAATAATGAGTTGGATCTACTTTCATGGTCATAGCTTGCCTAATATTTACTTTAATATCAATAATTTGTAATCTATGTAGATCATGTATATCCTGAATAGATACTTCACTTCTCCAAATATATATGTATTGAGACACCAATGAACCAAATTTGGAAAAATCGAGTCTTCTTGATGCCTTCAATATTTTGTGAAGAATGACATTTCTTTCTTCCTTCTTATTAAATCCACTTCATCCATCAAAGTCTACTTCCTTTTCCCACTAATTGAATGTATTTCATTATCCATTAACATTGACATGGTCAAAATCCATAATGTTGGTCAAACATAACCTTAAGAGATGTGGTCCCATAGATTGTGATGATTGTAGAAAATGCATAAAATGGAGGTTTTAATATCTTAAAAAAAAAATAACTACCCCAAATTAATTTGCCTACAATATTTTAATTATTGTAGATTACCTCCCAATAGATGATAGCCTTAAATATATAACCCATCAACCAATTTGAAAGGTCTACACCTTACTATATCCATCGAGGCTCGATAGTTGTAAAATAAGGTTTGTTTTGCAGACATAGTTTGATCATTTCTAAGGCAATCTAGACCATCATTTGGAATAGTTAGGATGTCAATTTTATACTAGAAAGTAGTGTTTGAATAGAAATCCTATTTGACCATAGATTAGGAGTTGTAAAGTGTCGTAATGGATCATGTTGCTAATTTTCAACTTATTGATGTTGTAAACCTATTTGTTTAAGCTCCATTACTACAATATGTGTGCCATTCTTTTATCCATTCAAGCACGTGCAATACTCCTTGGTTGAAAAAAGGGTTATCAACAAACGGTAAATGTCAAAGCACGTGCTTAGCATCCCAAGCCACCTGCCATTGTAGAGAAGACATCATAGGGCATGACTGTCTTGCAACTATTCATTGTATGGTTTTATTACTCTTGTTTACCATTAATAATAGATAATTTAAGCACGAGAGTGTTTAATCATCGATGTATACATTATTTTGTTGTCCAGATATATAGTTCATGGCTTCACTTGTTGTGTTTTCTTATTGCTTGAATAATTCTTCTTGTTTTACATTCCAGTGCTTTAATATGCTTTTATTAGCAACCTTGGCATATGATTTACAAAATGTCGCATCAAAACTTATAATTGCTTGTAGATATGTATTGTACTCAAAACTAACGTTGAGGCTTAGAAACCAATATTTTGTACGAACCATCCTCCACTTCCCAATGCTAGCTTTCAACTTGTAATCAAGCTTGCTTATGTTAGGCTACTCTTTTACCATACCTCTTTTTTATAGGTTGTTTTAAAGTTTCTTCTTCTAAATGTTTGAAGTATCTACAAAGATAACACTCTATTAAATCTTGTAAATAATGCAAAAGGTAATTGCTCAATCTATTTTCTTTTGGGGCAAGTTTCAATAAATTCAATACCTAATTATATTGTTTCCAATTACTCGCAAGCTAGTTTCTTCCACTCAATTGTTGCTTCATGGTGACAATGTTAACTGCAAATGCCATAGGCAGCATGCTTGCAGGCATGGCTGGTCTTGATCCTTCTTTATGAGTTACATCTGTAGACTCCATTCAATAGCCTTAGTCTACAAATGTCAAGTACTGGCTACAACTCTCCAATGGTATACACATACACACCATGCTCTACTTCCCAACCAGACCAACAATCTTGTTTCAAAAGAGGCTATAATCAAAGGTTTTATTTTCCAACTAAAAGACTATACTCGCAAGATGTTCCACAAATTCACGTGCACGTCCATACTTGCCCAATATAGTTTTAGGGATCTTGTTTCTTCGGTTGAGCCTTTGCCCTAAATTATTGATTTCCTTTTGTTGCAGGGCTATCATAATTAATAGCTTGGAGATAATTTCAAATAGTGCATCGATAGTTGGAACTCCAATTCCTCTCCTCCAAACTCCAAGCTACCTTCCATAAAGTAGCTCTCATGACTCATTCTGATCTTCTCCATTTGGAAAATGTTCAACCTAACAAGATAGAGGCTTTACAAATCAACGAAACATGGTCCCAATTGAAACCATCTCAATTAAATCATTGACCATGTACCATAAGTAATGGTCCATCGAGGGTCGAATCTTGACAAAAAATTCAATCCATGAATTTTAAAATGTTGTACACATGAAAGTTTTTTGTCTTTGATTTCATAGATAGAGCGGGCTTTGAAATACATATAACTTGCTTCAATGAACTTGTCGATGAGTTCTACCATGTTGTTCACTCTAATAATCTTTATGTAATCTCTAATGGCCACATTAAATTAGCCAACACAAAATACATTAAATGGCATGTCAAGTTGTAGCATTGATGTTACACGCTGGGGTCATCATTGTCAAATTGAGGGGAAGCAAATCTTCGATATGTGCTTGGAGCCAAACCCCCTGTTCTAGTCAAATTTGGTTATATAACCTCTTGGTGTGGAAAAGTAATCGATACTATTTTTTCAACTATAATTCTAATCAATGTAGATTTGTTGGAGGCTTCAGTGTTAAACACATTGTATGCCACTATAGGGCTTGTCCAACCTTCAATCTCCTTGTCAAAGAACCCACTTTCCCCCTACATGTTTTTAAACCTCTATATATTTCAATGATTATAGATAATGTTTTATGAGAAAAATAATGTTTATGTTACAAATCCCACTATCTCAAAAGGCTACTTGGACAACTTCTATAAAGTTTCCTACCTGTTGTTGGTGGAGATTAAAAATGTAAGAAAAAAGTTGTTCAAAGTTCCACCAATACTTTTCGATGCCCAAAGTGTTCTACCGATCTCTTTGAATGTGATTTTGGCTACAAGTTAAAAATGGACTTGCAAGATGGAAGGGGTGAACTTCTTAAAGTTACAACAATTGAAGGACCAACAAATGCCCTGTTTGGTGTTGTCTCAAAGGATTTCCAACTTTTACTAGCAAAGCCTAATGTTGCCTAACAACACATTTTAGACAATGTCGTGGGCTACAAATTCCTACTCAATCTAGCTATCGAATTGAATCCATTTGGTGGATAGGAAAGACAACATTATTATTACATCCATTCAACTCATTTAATATATACATTGAACTCTCATTATGTAGAGTCATATGTCCATCGGTATAGCTCCTTTAATGTTATGTACATTCAAATGTCCTTAAGTAAACTTCCATCTTCAATCACAATGGTTAGCTATTTAACAATATCTATTGTGTTTTCTTTTTACAAAGATGGTTAACCTCAAATAAACTTGTTTATAAAGATATGTCATGTTATTTTGCTATGTGCCAAATTTTATTTGAGTACCATGTTGTCTCCTTAGATTCTCTATAATGGTTGATCATGTTATTTCAAAATACCTTTACACATTAATGTACATTGCTACAATAAAATATTGCTTACAAATAGTTGGATGTTTTCATATCTCGTGTTTCAAATTGGGATATATATAGTTTGTCATGCATAGATAACTCATAATTTTTTAAGCTTCAATATACCCTACAATGAAAGTATAGAATGAAAGGATACATGGAAAACGAGCCCACTAAAATTAGATGCAACGTATATAGTACCATGCAAGAAAAAACAATATTAACAAAAAAAGATGAGAAAACCAACACATCCTTGTTGATGGTGCATCAACATCTACACTCTCTTCTTTTGATAACCCCCATCTACAAACACCTACACCTTGACTACAACATAACTTACAAACCACCCCATTTGGCCAAATCCATCCTCTAGATTTCCCAAATAATTATTGCATCACTAGGAAAAACTTTCATTAAAGGTTGGATTTCCTTTAAAATATGTCAATGATAACCCCCATCTACAAACACCTGCACCTCGACTACAACATACCTTACAAACCACCCCATTTGGCTAGATCTATCCCCCATATTTCCTAGATAATTATTGCATCACTAGGAAAAACTTTCATTCAAGGTTGGATTGCCTTTAAAATATGTCAACATGTATAGTCTACATGGAAAGATATCTAGGAATTAAAACTAGGCAATCAAATGGAATCCCTACCTGTTATAGATGCACATCCGAAAAAATGACCATCGCTTCTCAAAATGGAACAACATGGACCCTAGTGATCAACCTGTATGTTTGCAAAAACTAACTCAATTTGAAGATATGTTGATAGCAAGGGTTAGCCCAGTCCTTGAAGTAACCTATGCTAGGTAAAATATAACGGTCACACCATTTGTTTTTCACATGATATTTCTGCAATTGCAAGCTACTTGCCCATGCGTATAGATGAATTAATAGTAAACAAGGAAAACATTGAGCAACAAAATAATAACTTCTATGTTATTAGAGCTTGTGTTCTTGAGGCATTGAAACATAAGCTCTGTAATGATCCATAATACAAAGATGTGTGATTAGATGAGGTTGCATTGTCATGTTTACCTTGTGCCTCCACTAACATATCAAAGCTTCTGTATGCAACGAATTCAAACCCAAGTCCCACAAATCTTGGCTCAATGTAGACATATATTATATAGGATGACACATTCAATGAGAATATGCATACCACATCTTTATTTGTGGTAAACCTACCACCTTCACATAGAGAGATGAAAGAGGTGTGAACATTGCTACAACTAGGGAATGGATGTCCAACTCCTGTTATAGAATGGCCACCCATTTCTTTGTCACCTATAAATGAGTACACCATTGAAGGATTATTTGTGATGGCATTTCCCACTCTACTTACAAACAACATAGCAACATTCAAACAATAGTAGATGAAAGAGGTTAAGCTACATTAATATGCTCTTCATCTTCTAAGATACCATGATAATATGTTTGGCTAGCACATGTGGTTTAGGTTCTTCCTGCTCAATATACTTATGCATCATTGAAGCTAGGCCACAACAATTTCCAACCTTCATCAAAGATTGAAGGACTTGCCTGATGACAAGCTTATAGATCAACTCGTGCCCTTTAGCTGAACACTTCGTGGTACATGCCCCTTTTGGAATTAGTGCAAAAGCCAAATTTAGTAACATGGTCATTCAAATTGGTTGCCCAACACTATTCTTCACCTTTAGTGTGACAAACACAAAATGGCCAAACTTGCATAACATTATGCCGACTTCCACGCCTCTAGATCCTCGCAAGGCTTTTAAGTGGATGCTACAAAACATAGTTTGCAATCCACACCTTGCCATGCTCTACATGCATCATAGATTCAACATTTCATGAAGAGGTTTTGGAAAAAGCTTCTTAGTGCAAGTGACTACTGGTACAGGTAAAAACCTTCCATTGATAAAATATCGCATGCAACTCCTTTGTAATTGCTTGTTGATGATATCTTTCACTAGGTATGAATGAATACACAGAGGCTATACACATATTCATGGTTTTCTTCGGCTCTAGGAAGCACCTAACATTGGGTAGTTACAGTGGAACAACCTTGAATTTGTACAAAAAACACTTGACTACATTGATAGACATGTCTTTGTATGGAACCCACAAAGCCTTGGCTTGAGAAACCAAAATTTGCATCAATCTATACTCAAAGACCCTTGCTTGATGGACACAAGAATGATAGTCATAACCAACCCTTCCACCGATCATAATGAGTTGGTCAATCATGTGCAACAACATATAAAATGAACCATTCAAACATGTTTGAGGAAGAAAGGGACATCTCTTGCATGTTATAAAGCCCCCTGGAACTCGCAAGAGAAATCAAGTCTTTCAATTGTTGAGAATGGAAAACCTAAACACACCCTTGCTTGTAATGATGAATGCTTCATAACCCATTTATCTTCTCTGTTTGGAGAGTCAATGTGGATTACCAACCTATTCTTTCAACCAATGTAGTGATCAAATATATTGCAAAATATGCATCCAAAGATGAACACAAGTTTGAAACATACCACAGTATGTTGAATCACATTTTGATCAATTCTAACTCTGACATACCATCCCTGATTGCTTTTTAGAAACTACTTGTCGAGATCCTTGTCAACCACGACATTGGTGCCTAGCCGACTTGCCATTTGTTGCTAAAACCACCCCTCTTGATATCTAGTAGAGGATTTGTTTGTTTAAATGTAAGCTAGAAAAAATTCTAGCATGTTCCTTTCTCAAGCACTACCAACACCCCACCTCCGACCTTCATTGAATCATACTTGGCATGACTAATATAGATGGAAATGATGTCACTAATTGAAGTGGCTAAAAAACTAACCTTCACAATATATTGAAAGAACAGTAATTGGAAAGAGCACTTAACACCGACCATTGTTTGAGTCTCCTTGTAGTTCATGAACATCCCGACAAAAGATGATAAATGTTTTGAGGTGTTTTGTTGGAGTGAACTACTACTGTACTAGCCATTTTGTAACATTCATGATGATATTGGTGCATCAAAGCAAAATATTATAGCACATTGGGAAATATTCTCATGCAACTACCATCCATGGCATTTGCGTCACACACCACCAAATCCAGAAGCAGACATTGATGATGAAACTAATTTTGGCAAGGGAGATAAGGTGCAAGAAAATAGTCTCGATGAATGGCAAGTCTTATTGAGGCTATATCTAGGCCTATCATTGCAACTTGTCTTTGCCATAGTCTTCTGGCCATACTGCCAGGTGCAGGGGCTTCACTGATATGCCGTTGAGCTGGAGGACTAGGTGGCCATGGTTCTCTTCTTTGCAGTGGCTTATAGCCATGCTGTTATGGAATCTCAGCTGTTGAGACTGACAATCCGTATTGAAGGATGGGTGTCCTTCGCACAGGAAGTTTAGGAGGTCGATCCGCCTCTTGCATCAGATAGTGCTTTTTGGCATTAAGCTGTTCTAGCTTGTTGTTCAGCTTTCGCCATGTTTCTTGACCCATATCCATACTATGGAGTCTAGATTCTATTTGGACAATTTCTTCAATTGTCTTGTCTAGATCTGCACGGGTGTCCCTTCTTAGCATTCTGCAGTAGAAGGAAACTTTTGAATCATCATCAGATGATTGAACTTCCTTTGTCATCAGATTTACTTGAGCTTGCTCTGGAGCTGATGCATATTCTTCAAACTTTGATTCTGTTTCTGTATCAGTACTAGACAAGATGATATCTTCTGACTCTAATGGGTAGTCGTTGATGAAATCAAATTCATCATCTTCCACACTTGCTTCTCTTGCAGCGCGGACTTTTCCTTTTCCCTTTTTCTTATGTCTGTCTGGGCATTTATTTGCAAAGTGATCACCCTTACAAATATAGCAGGTAGGTTTTCATTTCTTGGAACCTTTACTTTTCTTATCCCTTTTTTTGAAATATCCTTTCTTCTTGGGATACTTATTGAATTTTTTCTTTTTCTTCTTGTAGGATTTCTCTGGCTGGTCACAATCATGACAAGAAGATTTCCCTTTATTTGGGAACTGATTTGAAGGCATTATCTGGTAGCATATAGAGCAAGATAACAAAGGTTGTACCTTTTTTATCTCCTTCTTTGCTTTTCCTTCTTCACAGGTTTCTTCATTAATCTGAGTAAGGAATTGAACTAACTGAGGAAAGGTTAGTTCTTTCATCTCTATATTTTCTGTTACCAGATTCTCAAGAACTTTTTTGTGATAGAATTCTCCTATCACATTTCCAAAACTTTTTAGAAAAGTTGTGAACATGAAATCATGGTTTTGTTCACGGCCTGACTAATAGAAATTTTGATATTGAACCTCAAAATATTTTTTGAAATATTTGAGATCTTTGCACTTACCTTTTATGAATTTGTTGTAGGCCAACTTTTCTCTGGTATATGTTCTTCCTACGAACAGATGTGTTAACTGAGCACAGACTTGATCTGTACCTCTGCCTATTAGGCTTTCTCTGAAAGTGTCATCCAGTCTATCCCAGACACTTCGTGCTACACCTGTCATAACATGGAGAGCCTACTTGATCACTTGTGATTCATCAGCATTAGCATTAGTGGATAAATAATTTGTTATTCAGGCTCGCATAGCATCTATTCCTCTTGTATTTTCTATATCTTCAAAATTATCAAAATTGACAAGGGGAGGTGTGTCAACTTTCAGAGTTTGAATATTTTTGAATGGATCAATAGGATTGGAACCATTAGCATGAGCCATTTGAAACTTTCCTTTTTCTCACTCTTCAGGGGTGGTTTCTCTGAGAGTCCCAGTTGACGAATCAAAAACCTTTTCAATTACAAGCTTCCTGCCCTCAGTAGACAACTTTGGTCCTTCATACTGAGCCTATAGATATCCCTTAGCACTGGAAGGGAAATTCATTATTTTTACAGTCTGTTAATGCCTAACTGTTTGTACTACTGACTGAATAGTCGTAGACTCTTGATGTAGCTCATACTGGATGTTTGTAGATTCCTAAACTATGGAATCTCCTATTAATAGTTGTGACTGTGCAATTAAATGAACTTCATTATAAACTTCATCAATCCTGTGTCCATTATGCTTTGCATGAATATTTGCAGTATTCATTTGTGCTGCAAGCACATCACAATCTAATTTTACTTCACTTTTGACCTTTTGCAGAAGTTCTCTCTGATTTTCTAAAGACCGTTGCTGGGAGACCCACCATGTTTCTACTTGACTTTTGAACTCATTGTACTGGGCTTTGAGTTCTTGGAGGTCTTTATTGACAGAGGCCATCCATTGATCCGTGAGACGCTTTTCCAAGCATTCTAGAGTGAAGATAAGAGAATGGAAATTCTCTTGAGAGCTGAGATGGGCCTTTTCAGCCTTGACTACTTCGATTTGATGCCAGATCTTCTTATCCTCAGCAAGAAGCATGGATTTCCCAAGACACATATTAGTCTAGTTCAGCATTTTGCTTTGACTGGATCCTTGTAAACTTTCAGCTACAGGAAATATATGGAGAGGCCAGAAATCAGCTTTGAAAGTATCGGTAGTGTCAAAAAGCATGAAATCCCTAGAGGGGGAATAGCACTAGGCACAAGGCAAGGACCTGCAGGAGTGGCTATGACTTTCTCATGGGTTTCTTTGATATCCTATTCTGGCATTATAGCTTGCTTGGCTGAAAACATTTGAAAATGGCATGTTCTGGGAGGATTAAAGATGAAGGAACAATCCTCACATTTGTACATCCCATTATCTAGTTCAGAATATAACTTATGGGAGCAAGAGGTACTAGTAGCTTTAGTGGTGGAGCTGCTAGGTTTTGAAATAGAGGGGATCTTAAACAAATCTTCAAAACCCTTTGTGGGTTGGAATCTTGCACTCTGTGTGCGAGGCAAGCATGACACAGATGGACCAGGTTGGTTATAATTAAGAACTCTTTTTGTTCTCATGGAAGGGTTGCTGCGTAAAGCAGGCTGGCTACCGGATGAGAATATGATTACTGCCTGATCATCTAATTCTTCAATTGAGATGCCTCTCAATTGTGGTTGTTTTTCTTCTTCGGGTTGACTATCTTGTTCCCAAAGATCTAATGCCCATTCTTCTGGCAACTTGATATCCTTATGATGGACTATCTTTGGTGCGGTTAACCGCGTGCTGTCATTAGTAGATTTCTAGATGGTTGACAGGCCTTCCAGACCTTGTGCCTTTCTAGGATTTATCATCAAGGGAAGAACCTTGTTGTATAATCGATAGTGAATGAGAAAGGTAAGGGAATGGTCTACAGACTAATTTTTCATATGAAGGTTCATGGTCTTGAAATTATATTCAAGAACATCTCGAAGGTTACCATCTTTTAAACTAACAGGGAAATCTAATAAACAATCAATATAAAGTGACCCTTTGGCCATGGAGTCACAAGCAACACCTAACAAGAAATGAGACAACTTTAGGAACCTTGCATCTTTCAACATCATGAGGATGATGATTGGTAATCCCTTTTGATAGTGTCCGGTGATTCCTATCCTTACATAGGAAAAATGCATAAACTGGGGATTATCAGGGTTTGCTAAGGCTTCCTTTTGGAATTTCTGAACTTGGACATCTGAGAACAATCTCAGCTTGCCTTTGTTTCCACCTGTAACTACATGCTATAGAGTAGCTACATGACATCTTTGAGAAGATTTATATCCAAACCAATTTTTGAGACCTTTGTTTTTGTTGAACATATCTACTAGACTGTTTGGCACATCTCTATAAATCTTAGAGGATTTTATCTTAGGCACACGAAATTCCTTATCATCAAACTGACTAGAGAAATTCTCATCTAATATATTACTACTAGATTCAGGAGTACAAAAAGAACTTTCATTATCAGTAAAGAAGTTTGTGAACTTAACTTCTATGTTGCGATCTGCTGTGTGATCGATGCCTTCCATACTCGATCCAGACGTGCTTGGTCTATCCATTTCTGCGCTCAGACCTACGCTCACACCTGCGCTCGAAATACAAGATTACTGCCTCATATCAGCCCTAAAAGCAACAAGCAAAGACGAGACTTACACGAAGAGGACTTACAACAGAACTTTGGTTTGTACGAGAAGTACAGGGAGCTATATAAGGAGCAATACAGGTAGATAGTTTATCACTTAGCGAGTCGTTATAGTTAGACAATAATGATAACAACAGATGAACACATCATCGGCTCTGATACCAACTTTGAACAACAGCTGCAAATGACAAATGAGATGCGGAAGAAACAAAGGAATTTGTTGTGTAATTTCCCTCTCAAAAGAGATCCTCAAGGTAATGAACTTACTCCTAAAGCAAAAGCAAATTATTTTTTAATGAGTTCATTTGAAGCAGTAATCTGCAGAACAAAAGTTGTTGAATTAGAAAAACTTGGAATAATTCAGACTTCTGAATCGCCATTCTCATGTCATGCAATGTATGTTCTGAAGACTGATGAGAATGGTAAAGAATTACCAGAAAAATGGCTAGTAGTTAACTATAAGCTGCTAAATGACTGTCTTGTTGATAACAGACATCCTCTGCTAAGCAAGGATCATATCTAGTAGACTATTCAAGGTAGTCATGTTTATTCTAAATTTGATCTAACAAAAGGGTTTTGGCAGATTGGACTCAAATGTGTTGACTTCTACAAAATAGCATTCTCAGTTCCACAAGGCCTTTATGAATGGAAAGTTCTACCATTCGGTATACAAACTGTACCCTCCATTTTTCAACAGATAATGGATGTTATTTTCTAGCCTTATGCCAAATTTATTCAGCTCTACATTGATGACATTCTTGTCTTTAGCCAGGATATGCCCCAACACCTTGCTCATCTCTGACAGTTCCTTTCCATCTGTCAACATCATGGGCTTGCTGTCAATCCCACAAAATCCTATTTTGCCCAAAACCATATTGTTTTCATTGGCATCAAGCTTCTTCCGGGCGGGAGAATGGAGGCTCAACCCCATATCCTGAATAAAATTTCCAATCTTATTGTCACCAATGTCAAGGAATTACAACGCTTTTTAGGTCTTGTTAATTATATTGTAGGATTCTATTATAAGCTCGCTGGAGATAGAATTGAACTCAACAAGCTTCTGGGAAAGACACCACCACCATGGACGGCCAAGCATGATGCACTAATCTCAAGGATCAGACAAAAATGTTCTCAACTGCCGCCATTAAAATTACCAGGTAATGGTTTCAAAATTGTGGAAACTGATGCAAGTGAGAGTGCCTGGGCTGGTGTTCTCAGAGAACAGAAGACTACATCTCACTAAGGATAAAGGTGAGATTGTTAGATATATCTCCAGTAGTTTCAAGAACAGTGAAATAGACTACCATAGTACGCATAAAGAAATCCTTGCTATTGTAAATACTTTTCAAGCATTTCAAATGTTCATTGCTGACAAGCGATTTCTATTAAAAAGTGATCTCCAAAATCTGCGAGGATTTTTTTAGAAAGAATCCAAAAATAAAGTTGTCAGAGGAAGACTCCTTAGATGGGCTCAACTTTTAAATACCTATGAGTTTGATTTCATTCATCTTCTTGGAGTTAATAACATTTTTGCAGATTTCCTTTCTAGAGAAGGTCACACTTTAGAACTTGTTCTTTCTGAAGCAAATCAAACAACCTCTGGCGTTGTTCAAATAATCTAAATAAGGGAACATCGATGGTACGAAGAAAGTTGCCGAGAATGGAGTACAAATCCTTTCCAGAGGAGAGATCTCCATAATTTCCAAATGGTCAATGATTTTCTCTGTGATTGTTTTAAAATGTTAGTAGCCAAGCAACAACTAACATATCCAGGTCTATGGACTGATAGGCCATTCTTTCAATTCTCAGCAGAAGCAAAACCAATTGATCCTGAAGTTGGTCATATTCTCCAGAACTGGTGTGGAGACTTTGTTCTCCCTGTCATGTTTCTCAATCCGCTAGTAGAAAGACCAGATCAATGGTTGAACGTAGAACATGGGAAGAAGTTAATCAGGGATTTGTTCCAAGGACCATACCCATATGCAGATGACATGCAGTTTAATGGGACTTCATCCTATACTAGATGTATATTCAAGCTCATGTTCAATTCTCTTGAAGAGAATCCAATCAGTAGGCACCTTTGTCAGATTTATGGACCTGCTGGATCCTCCCCTATCTTTGAACACTTGACAATTGTAAATAGGTTGAAGTTCTTCCATTTCCAAAATACACCCATATGGATTCATATCAAAACCTACCGAATGGATAGGACAAATCAAAGAGCTATGTCTCAAGGAATTTACGGTCCATACAAAATGAAGACAATGAGCATTATCTGGAAGGAGAATGAATCTGCTCGTCGTACAAATACAGGATGTATACCACATTCTTCCAATCAGACATGTGAATTGTGAGTATGACCCAGCTGACGATCCAAGAGTCCCAGCCTATGATGAGAAAGGTAATCTTAGAACATCTAGCTTTGATCCTACTGATCCTCGCTGTCACCCCTTTGCTAACTCTGATACATCTGAACATAGCATGATTTCCCAGGCTAATGGATGGGCATGTCATCCATCGAGAGCATCTATCATCTCGTTGAAAAATGATAGACATGGGCCCTTCCATGGTAAAAGGGGAAAAGCTTACGTGCCTAATAGTAAGCACGAGTTAACCTTCTTGTGATAAAAAAGAAGACATGTAAAAGTAGATTCCTTTTGTGTCTTGTCTGTCCCCTCCTTTCTCTATTCACGAGTTATTGGGGCCCACCAGAAGATGCTTATCTTCATTTGGGTAACTCTACGATAAAGGAGTTGTTACATGTCTGCTTTCTATGGACGGATTTCAAATTGTAATTCAAGAAATAAGGTTAAAGTTTTGCCCACACTGCCTATAAAAGGGAAGAGGGATGCCTTCATTTCTCAACGAATTCTAGGCGAGTGAAGTCTTAGAGAGTAAGAGTCTAAGTCTCGAGTCTGTTAGGAGTTTGATAAAGAAGAGTATGCTCTTCACTTTGCAGCTTTAAGCTGATATGAGTGAATCAGAAAATTTGATGCAAAAAAGTTTAAAGTATTGTAAAAGCTTTTAAGCTCCTCTTTCTGCATATATGTTTGTATCATTGCCAGCGCGCATTGAATATGATAAATGTATTATTCCCGAGTGTTAGACATAATAATATTCATAAGATTTATTTGAATGTCTGATACGAGTTTCTTCCGCATCTCATTTGTCATTTGCAACTGTTGTGACATTGACCTAAACCATGATTGGGCAGATCTAACCTTCAATCCACTACTAAAAGTGTCAACTATTAATTTCATTGACTCCAACCGCCCAACATTCCATGTCCAAAATGTTGTGAATCAACAAACCCTAAACAATCTATCTATTGAGCAACAAAAAGCATATGATATAATTGTATCGCATCTCTCTGCCACTGGTTTGCAACCACCTCTAAAAATCATTGTTCAAGGAACTATAGGAACTGGAAAGTCACACTTGATAACAAGCATCAAATCCACACTCATTGGGGTGGCCCCTTATGGCTAATCACCATTACTACTTATCGTACCAATTAGTGTTGCATCTTTCAACATACAAGCATCAACAATTCATTATGCCCTTCGAATACCAATCAAAGAAATGAAGGTCCCCCACAAGGGAAAACACTTGCAACATTCCAAGAAAACATGTATTTCATTTGATACATACTGATAGATGAAATGAGCTTCATTGGTCCAAAGTTGCTAGAATGAATTGACATCAGGGTATGTGAAACATTCCTCACCCAAAATCAAGCCCCATTTGGAGGATGCTCAATCATCCTCTTTAGTGACCTTAGCCAACTCCCACTAGTTAAGGATATCCCCGTGTATGCTTCAACCTCCTATGGAGGAACACTATGGCGAAGCTTCACCACAATAATTACATTGAGCAAGGTATTCCAACAAATTAGTGAATACCCTGCACAAGTGATGCAATCAAGACCAAGCGGTTTTGTCAAACAACCCAGTCATGTAGCTAGTAACACACAATGGAAGCACAAATTCATTCACAAATCTGAAACTATTTTATTAACTTCAAAAACATCAGCATTTACAAATTCATTGGCCATCAAAGATTCAACATTAAGCATTACACTGCAATATTCTATCAAACATGTGCATACAACACCAAATCATTCTCATATGAATACAAAAATCTCCCCCAATCTAATATCATCTTACCTCTGTTCTGAAAGGAACAACTACCGCAATCACACACCACTGACCCCCCTTCTTTGAATAAGCAATGGGTTCCATTTATACATAGAGTGAAAAAGGAACTGAAAAGTTGATAGTTGCATAACAGTTATAGAACAGTCGCCAAGTAGTTGATTAGTTATAGAACGGAATCGCCACAGAACTTGACATGTGCCATGTCTAGAATAATCCTCCTGGTTATGAAAATAAATGCTTTTTTTCATTAGGACCCCTTTATCGGCAAAACATACTACCCTCAAACTAAGTCAAAATGTCTTCATCAACATTCTTTAGGGTTTGGGAACTTAGACGTTCGCAACACACCATTAGGAAGAGTTATCGACAAAAAATATACTTTGCAAACTTAAAGGTTTGCAGACACAAGCTATTAGTGAAATAGTTGGTTAACAAACCAAAAGGTTTGCCGATACAAAGTCATAAGCCTTTAAGCTCCTTTATCGGTGACTTTGCAAGTTCGAGAACTTAGACATTCCCTGATACACCTTATTGGTAAAAATGGCCCTTAGTGAACTTAAGTTGTGCCGACACACGCTTTATCGACAAATCTTCAACCCCACGAACCTTGGACTCGACCATCAATTGTTTTGTGAACTTTGAGTGTTTTAACTTCAACTTTATCACTAATCGGCGAATTAAAGAAACTATGAACTCCACTCCTTAAAGCCTTTATCGACGATATGGCTTATCGATGAACCTAAGGTTTGCAAACTGATGGTTTTACCAATGAAGTTCCCAAACTTCAAACTTTTTTGATAACAAAGAATACACTCTTCCAAATGCTCTTCAAATATTCAATCAACAATCCATACAATCGGTGAACTACTGGCTCAATGAACTCAACAGTTCGCGAACTAGATAATTTTTTGACTTGTCATAACTTAGCCATTTTCATCCAAATTTCCCTAAATTGGAATTGGAGATACCCAATTGGCTCTTCTACATGACGATGCTCTTAACTTGGATGAATTAATATGAATTTGCCTCCTAAAGCAAAAGACCAAAACCAACACAAAAAGAAGTCAAAACACAACAAAAAACTGAACAGAAACTGAAACTAAAAACCTAAAATATTTTTGGTTGATGTTGATTGCTTGTGGACCCAAATGCTCCTGCATCAGACACGCTGGGTAAATGAAATCTTCCATGAGTTGGAAAATTTATGAACATTTGGAAGTGCTTGGGATGGTGATCCCATGCTTGTCCTTTATCCAAACCTCCTCTTTATCTACTTGACCTCTCCTCTTCATCACTTGTTGAAATACTTCAATGCCACTTACTCTTCTTGGGCTACACCTCTCTTGAGAAAATTCCAAGTGTTCAAATTGTGACTTGTGTTGTTTCCTCTCCAAACCACCACTCCTTTGTTCAACACTCACAATCTTCACCCTGTTGGCCGCTGCTTTATGTTGTTGTTGCACAAAACCAGTACCACTCCCTTTATCTTCAACCACAGTCCCCTTCATGGGAACTTTCATTGAGTCATTCCCAATCTCTCTTGTCACCTGTAGCAGTTGTTTGTTAGAGTTACAACAAACTATCGAGCTGCTTTCTTTCACCTACTATGTCTTCTCTTTTACTAAACTCAACACATACTTCTGCCCATCCTTCACAATGGTATACAAATTCCTTTTACCATTGTAGATTACTTCCTTATCAAACTGCCAAGGTCTACCCAACAACACATGATATGCACTCATTGATATAACATCGCACAAGACTTCGTCCTTATATGACCCAATCTGAAAACTAACCATGCATTGCTCCTTTACTACTAATTCATGTTCCTTTTGCAACCAACTAAGTTTATAAGGACCAAGATGTTTCCTCTTTTTCAAACCTAGTTTTTCTACCATTTCCTCTGAAACTAAGTTATCGATACTATCACTGTCTACAATTACTTTACAACACTTACCTCCAGACTTGCATATAGTTCTAAAAAGTCTTCTCCTGTAAGATGCTTCATCCTTCTTCACTTCTGGTGTTATCAACACTCTCTTGAACATAAGAGACTCTCCTTCTTCAAGCTCTTCTGCTTTCAATGATGCCATACTCTCTTCATCTTCTTGTACCATGTTATTTTTGACCATACCTTTCTTGTTTCCCTCCTAATGTAATTGTGGACACTCATAAGCTCTATGTCCAGTCTCACCACACTGAAAACATTTCCCAAGGAACCCCTCACTGTTGCTACCATGTCCTCCTGTAGAATATTATCTTCCTCTCGCTCCTTGAATTGACTCCTTATTCCATTTTGAATTTGTTTCTTCTTCTAGAACTTGTTTGCCTTTTCTACTACTTCCCTGTCCTCTCCCAGCTGAGAATTTCCCTCTTCCTCTTGCATTACTCTGTTGTCTTCTTTCTATCCTTTCTTTCGCTTTCAAAGCATATTGATATGCCTCTTCTAGTGTAGAAATCTTCAGCATACTCATCTCGTCTTGTATATTAAACCTCAACCCACTGATATATCTGGCTACTTACTCTTTATCCATTTGATGATGCTCAAATTTGATTACCATTTTATAAAATTCTTCAGTATAGTCCTTTACACTCATATCTTTCTGCTGCAAATTCTAAAGTTTTCCGAACATCTCCAACTCATAATCTCTAAGAATAAATTTGGCCTTTAATTGAATAACCATTTGATTCCACCGGGTTATTCTCGCATCTCCATTAGCCATTCTTTCTCTTTACAACTCCCTCCACCATAAGGCAACATGTCCTTTCAGTTTTATCTGTATCAATCTCACCTTTTGAGGGTCATGCATGTTTTCATATTCAATATATTCTTCTAATTTGCCTATCCAATCTATCAATTCTTTAGGATTTAATGTTCCAAAAAAATTAGAAATTTTCATTTTATTACCTCCTCCAACTCTAGCAAGTGCTCTCAGGAACCATTCTGCTCCAACATCTACTGACTGTTTGTCTTCTCTTTCTCATTCGTCCTCCACAATTTTGTCCTCATCATCAGCATGATCTTCTGCATAGTCTAGGTTTCTTCTCAATCTAGCAACTAAATTTCTCAACTCATTCCTCATTTCAACACAAAATTGTTTGAACATTTCTTCCATTCTTAGGACTCTTCTTCTCGGGGGTATTTTCTCCAAATACAACCTCTACTATTTGCTATCCACACACATAGTGAAAACAAAATCCTCCTCTGCTCACAACTCCAATCTCTCCTTCAACCCTTAGTAATTACAAGACTCCTCTTGACTCTCGCAAATACCCTCTCGAGCCCTCTGAGACAATGCTTCAAATTCTCCGCAACATATCTCCTCCCAGCAAGAAAGTCTTGCTCTGAAACCACTTGATGTAGTCAAGACCAAGGGTTTTTATCAAACTACCTAGTCATGCAGCCAGTAACACACAACAAAAGCACAGATTCATTCACAAATTTGAAACTATTTTATTAACTTCAAAAACATCAGCATTTACAAATTCATTTGGCCTTCAAAGCTTCAACATTAAGCATTACACTGCAATATTTCATCAAACATGTGCTTACAACACTAAATTGCTCTCCAACGAATACAAATATCGCTCCTAATCTATTATCGTCTCGCCTCTATTATGAAAGGAACAACTACCACATTCACCCACCATCGATCCCCCTTTTTTGAATAAGCAATAGGTTCCATTTATACATAGATTGGAAAAGAAACTAAAAAGTTGACAGTTCCATAACTGTTATAGAATAGTCGCCAAGCAGTTGAATCGTCGCCAGGCAATTGATTAGTTATAGAATGGAATCGCCACAGAACTTGACATGTGTCATGTCTAGAATAATCCTTCTGGTTATGAAAATAAATGCTTATTTCATTAGGACCCATTTATCGGCAAAACATACTACCCTCAAACTAAACCAAAATGTCTTCATCGGTGTTCTTTAGGGTTTGGGAACTTAGACGTTCACAACACACCATTAGGAAGAGTTATCGGCAAAAATTGTACTTTGCAAACTTAAAGGTTTGCTGACACAAGCTATCGATGAAATAGTTGGTTTGCAAACCATAAGGTTTGCCAATACAAAGTCATAAGCCTTTAAGCTCCTTTTATTGGTGACTTTGCAAGTTCAGGAACTTAGACATTCCCTGATACACCTTGTCGGTAAAAATGGCCCTTTGTGAACTTAAGTTGTGCCGACACACACTTTATTGACAAATCTTCAACCCCACGAACCTTGGACTCGACCATCAATTGTTTTGTGAACTTTGAGTGTTTTAACTTCAACTTTATCGCTAATCGGTGAATTAAAGAAATTGCGAACTCCACTCCTTAAATCCTTTATCGACGAACCCAAGGTTCACAAATTGATGGTTTTGTTGACGAAGCTCCCAAACTTCAAACTTTTTTGATAACAAAGAATACACTCTTCCAAATGCTCTTCAGAGATTCAATCGGTAATTTGTACAATCGACGAACTACTGGCTCAACGAACTGAATAGTTGGCGAACTAGATAATTTTCTGACTTGTCATAACTTAGCCATTTTCATCCAAATTTCCCAAATTTGAACTAGATATACCCAATTGGCTCTTCTACATGATGATGCTCTTAACTTGGCCGAATTAATATGAATTTGCTTCCTGAAGCAAAAGACCAAAACAAACACAAAAAAGAAGACAAAACACAACAAAAAACTAAATGGAAATTGAAACTGAGAACCTGAAATATTTGTGGTTGATGTTGATTGCTTGTGGACTTGGATGCTCCTGCATCAACAAGTTTCTTTCCGTGCTCTTCTCTCAAATATAAGGAATGCAGAGCCTATAGTTGCAGATTGGCAAATTCTAATGTCACGATCAAGTTCTTCACTCACCTCTAATAAGTAATCAACTTTTTATCCTCCATACATTTGTTTGCAACAAATGAGTTGGTTTCACTACATAATAAACATATGCTCCAATTTTTAGCGATGCCAAATTAACCTACACAATGTTGAGCAACTTAAGGGGGCAACATGCCCAAATCCAAACAATGAACAACTTGGAGCTAAGATCCTCTTGTGTATTGGCCAAGAAGTTATGTTTGTTCTAATTTGTGGGTGCAAGCAGGTCTTGTGAATGGTACACTAAGCCAGCTCAAAGCAATTGTATATAGGGATGGCAAAAACTGCCTCAACTTCCTTTGTTTGTTGTTGTTTAATTCAAACATTACATAGGCCCCATTTGGGATCACAACACTCTAAAAAATGTGCCCATTGCACTATTGAGCCGTGGTGGCCATCGCTAGATCCCCCTGAAAATGGCTTGGGCCTTAACAATACACAAATCACAAGGCTTTACACTTCAAAGGGCAACAATCGACACTGACAACATTGATTGTTAGGGGTTGACATTCACAATTGTATCGAGAGTTCGCAACCTTGCAAGTCTTCACATATGCCCTGCCTTCACATTCGAAAGATATGCATGCATGCAACAAAGCCCATATGTTGCTCTCCAAAAGCAAGAAGAGGACCACTTGAGGACATTATCACACACAATCTCTTGACCAAATTAGAAAAAAATACAACAAAAACAGGTTGGTTGTCTCCATCCCTACTTTTGCCCACTATTATTCAAAACAAACTTCCCTTCCAACCATGTCAACATTTCTAATTTGCTCCATTTTTTTCCAGTATAAGGTCGTGGCCCACACTGCTACATTGTTTCAATGTTCAATTGTTGGATGAACTCTTTAATGTTCGTTGGGCATTTGTAAAGGAACCGTTGTTTGCTTTTCCCTCCATGCAATCTTGGCATACCCATTGCACACTTTGGTTTGATTTATTTCCTCGCATAACTTTAAACTCTAATTTCTATGCAAAACAAATGACACTCTTTTCCTATATTTTACCCAATATTAAGAACTTCTCAATGTTCATTGTACAATTATATCAAAACCACTATAAATAGGCTTCCTTACAGTCTACTTAGGAGATTTTATATACTTTACACATGCAATGTACAATTCCTACAACCATTCTTCGCGTACCTATTGAAAACTAAGTGCGATTACTAGTTTATATGACAAATAACTAATAAATTATACACTAGGAACTAGTTTTTATGATAGACATCAGATTTCTACAGTCTATATTGATTGAGAGCAATGTTTCAGGATTAAATTGTGTTAGTGTTTTTTCTCTCAACGTTTCGGATCATACTCCATGAGAAACATTCTCTTCTCTTACTCTAATTTCACCTGATGATGGATCATGGAGTATGATCCGAAACGTTGAGAGAAAAAAACACTAACAATAATGAAACATTGCTCTCAACTAGTTTTTATAGCAAATAGATGGAATTCAATACCATAACAATATTTATAACATGTGCTCAAAATAGAATAAAACTAAGACACCAAAAGCAACAACAAATTCTAGCTCTCCATAACATGGTTTTCCTACCTCAACAACAAACGTCCAAGAAAAAGGAAGGCCTGGAAAACCTTGAGCGGCAAGCAAACCCAAACAAAAAATAATTAAAAAAGAAAAAATAATTAAAAAAGAAAAAAAAATAGAAAAACCAAGAACGAAAGGACCTTTTCAGAGCTTTTATTTACATTGCCTTTGAGCAGACAGAGGTTTTACTACCAAGTTAAATTTCATTTGGTTGTCTCCATTTGAAGCCTACGCTCGAGCAGGTTTTTTAATCGACAGAGCGCGAAGAGGCTAGTATCTTCCTTTACTTCATTATTTTTTCCACTGAAAATCGGTTTTCAGTTTTCCATCTTCTTATAAATCGTTCGTCAAGTTGCTTGCAGAAATGGGTGACAGAGAAGTGATCACGCAGCGTCAGTCTACATGGAGTCCTTACGACAACAATGGAGGGTAAGGATTTCTTCGCAGTTCTTTTTTTTCGTGTTCCCATATCATATTTTTGTATTTTACTGCTTTTCTTTTCTAGGGTTTATTTTCCTGCTTCTTTGGGCTACCAATTACCAATACCATGTATCAACATTTTACAGAATACGAATGTTAACCTGACATGCCTCTTCTATGATTTAGCTTAAGATTATGTTGTTTCTCTGATCCTTTTTTTTTTTCCTTGGTCAGGTTTTTAATTTCAGGTTTTTAATTTTATTTTTATTTCTTTGTATTCATGTTATTATTTCAATCAATTGGATCTTCAGCAGTGCAACATTTTTAGAAATCATTTTTTTAGGTTAACCTGCTCACGGATTAACGTTACCTTCAGTAACCTATCTCTGATGAATAATCATTCTTCTACGACAGATCTCTCATTATAATTCTTATTACTGTTACAGAACTTGTGTTGCAATAGCGGGGGCCAACTACTGCGTAATTGCAGCAGATAGAAGAATGTCGACTGGCTATAGCATTCTCACAAGGGATTATTCTAAGATTTGCAAACTGTAAGTCCTTAAAGCCTTGACTCTAGTAGTCATGCTTTTTATTTAATCAAGGGGATAGCGTGCGCCTTTCTTTTAATTTTTTCTTGTTAAATTGTAACATTTTCCTGGAGTAAAAGGTCGGTGTGCACCTGTTTTTTTCTTGGTAAGTTGTAACGAACATTCACTACAATGGACCTCAAATATGGAAAAAATATGATAGAATAGAATGAATTGATATATATACACAGAGAGAGAGAGAGAGAGAGAGAGAGAGAGAGAGAGAGAGAGAGAGAGAGAGAGAGAGCCGACCATTCTTTCTTACCATGGTTGCAACATTTACTTGCAGCCAATGCAGCATCAGGTTTAGATCACTTGGTTTCTATACTGCTAGTTCGCCTGAGATTTCCATCCAGTTTAGTCCAGATGTCGCTACTGTCCTTCAGGGCTGAGCTCAAGCAGCACATGGGGTTGCTTGGCTCCATAACATGGTCAAGGCCCAGACAATCTTTCAAGGGAAGCAAATTGGTTACATATATTTGTGTCATTCTTCATGTTCTAGATTACCTGAATGCATTTTGGATAGGTTATCCTGTTATATTCAACACAATTGTCAATAAGCTTCAGATAGAGATGTTTCATCCTGTTATTGAGATTAGATGGTTTTATATTGTGGTTTGTTGGTGATCGGTTTGACACCCATCAAGTTACAAACACACACACCCCTGCTAAAGTCCTTGACTGCTATTGGCAACTTCTGTAATGGTTTTAATGGCCAATGGAAACAGGCATACGTTATTAATAACTTTTATGGTATGATGTATATATAATATTATATTTCAGATATACGAAGTGAACATGGCTCTTGAATTTTGTAACAGTTTCTAGATTTAGCTTTAGATATGTTATTTTTAGTTGTTAGAGCTTTCTTTAGAGCTCCTGGTTTGCTAGTCTAACTTGCTATTCTTTTGAGTCTTATGTATTGACCTAGTTTGCTATCTGGTTAGCACTCCTAGTCAGCTGTTATAATTTCTCTCTCTTTTTTCTCTATCATAGAATGTAGGTCCACTTCTTGAATGATAGGCAGCAGCTTGCACTTTATTACAGGATTCTGATTTACTCATAGGGAGGCTAATATGTTGGGTACCATTTGTAGGGATAATTTAGTTTGAATATATATATTTTTTCAGTTTGAGGGTTGAGGCAAATGCTTATTTACAACTGTTGCTCCACTGCCTTGTTATTAGTCTATACACAGTGTATTTCATGTTAAATTATTATTCTCAGCCAGAATTGCTTAATGTAAGGATTGTGAAGTGGTTTATGCTGTTTTTTCATATATCTCAATTATAAATACATTTGTTAATTTTTTCTGAGAAAATAATACAGTTACACAGAATAACAGGAACTGCAAATTTGGAGCAGATTGCCAACTATGCATTAAATTCAAATTTAAAGTTTCAGGTGGCCTATATAAGATACATTACTAAATATATGAACAATAGAGTTATGCTTTAGTTCTGGGATCTCAAAATTCATTTGGCAGAACATGCTATAACAAAATAGCACACCAAGAGAAAGAACACAAGACTTTTGTGCAAATGTGAAGAAGAGAAGTTCTCTTTGTACTATTTTTTGTCAAATGTATATCATGTACAATCAATATGAAACACTTTTCTTTGGTATGGAATTACAAACAGAATGAAAATGACTTCTGATAATTATATTGAAATGACGCTAATCAGCAGCATACTGAAAATGATAAGCTAATAAACAAATCACCCTGCTGCAAATATACAGGTTAGTCCAGGATAGACTTGCAATTGAAATAACTCTGAATATTAGCTGAAATTGAAGATGGACTGCTGCAAGAAGGCTGAGAACTGAATCACCAAACTGAAAACAAGCTGAACCGAAGGTCACAATTTGCCCAAGACTGGAAAAATCACTGAACTCTGCGCAAAATCAGAAAACCCAGAGCTGTATGGCCCAATAATCACCCATGTACAGCTTCATCATGACTTGTACGGCCTGCTGAGATTTAATACTAACTGCTGCAGACAATATCAGACTGGTATGGCCCTTTATGACAGTAGTACAGCCCTCATGAAATGCTTAAACTGTTATGCTTCAGCAAAAGTAAGGTACAGCAGTACCTGATGATTGGACGGCCAGCATACCAATGAGTTTTGAATATAAAAACTGGTGCACTTCTCCTTGGATGTCACACGTCCCCTTTAATCATGCTGTACGGCCTTTAAAGTGTCTTAAGGTTTGCATATTAAGATGGTATGACTCCTTAGCAGGTAGTATGGCCTGTTTTTCTTACTAGTACAGCCACTACCAAAACCACAATTTCACCAAAAAGCAATAACTGGAACTCAGGCAATGAAACAAGAAACTTGAAATCAAATTAGCACTTGAAACACATCAAACAACTTCATGATATCTGAAACTGGAAAACTGGAACTAGAAAATTTCACAATCAGCACATAGGTGATTTCTGGATGAAATCACACAAGCCAGTTAGGAGGGGTTTTGTTTCCAAAACTGGATTCACCAAAGGGTTTTCGTCCTTAGGCAAATGGAAGAACTCACGTTCATTCACAGATCAAATAGAAATTGAAATTAGCCAGGAAGCAGTTCTTCTGTGCACAGACACCCTTTATGTAATTCTCTGAGAGAAAATAATGTATTTTATGGAGTGGAGGTTCAACTTGCAGCTTATCCTGGTAAGTCTTTCTTGATGGATATAATGATTGTTGATTTCCCTGCAAAGTGGGGCATGCTGCTGTCAAGGAAATGGGCTGCCTCCATTGGAGGTAATGTTCAGATGGACCTGTCTTATGGCACTATCCCATTGCACGGGAGGAAAGTCAAGCTACTTAGGGAGAGGAAAATGACACACATTGTGGAGGATCCTAAAGAAGCTAAGAATGAGGTGCTCTACATTGAGGGTGAACTTGATAACATCATTGGATATTGTGATGATAATGTTGACAGCCGTGTAGATCTTGATTCTCACTCCCATCCCTTTTATTGTGAATGTGATATTGTATAGACTATGTATTTTGATGGTGTATGCTCTAGAGAGGATAATGGAAGGGGTGTCGTTCTTGTGTCTCCTGATGACGTAAATCTCAAATTCTCTTTCAAGCTGGACTTTATGTGTACTAATAATATTGCAAAATATGAGGCCTTGCTCCTTGGTATGAATATTGCTTCCAAACATGGCATCAAGTGCCTAAGTGTGCATGGAGACTTAAAATTAGTTGTACCTCAGATTGGGGGATCTTATGCAGTCAAAGAGAAAAGGCTAAAAATGTATAGGAATGTTGCTTGGGACAGTATAGAGTTGTTTGATGCTTTTAGTATCCAATGGTTGGATAGATCTGAAAATACTACAGCAGACACTCTTGCAGTTATGGCTTCAAAGTTTAATGTTAGTTGGACATCACCCCATTGCACATACAGTGTGGAGATCCTCACAAGGCCCAACGTACCTAATAATATATAGTTGGCAGGTATTTGATGACAATTAACAGATATATAGGTTCTTAAATTGCATAGATGAGTTTGACAGTCAACTTATTGATTGGGAGCCCATGTTGATAAGGAGAATGGTAAAGACACACTTTTTGGCAGTGACATCATTCATCTTAGGAGTAACTCCCATCCTAAAGGTCTTGTGGCCCTTGAGAGAATGTTTGATAATGCTGATTTCCATAAGGTAAACCAATCAATAAGGATGACGTAGAGGATGTTAACTTGGGGATTGAGGCATCTCCACGGATGATTTACATAGGCAAAAGATTAAAACCTGCAGAGAAGCAAATGCTGATATCATTACTAAGAAGGTTCAAAAAATGCTTTGCATGGTCCTGTGGTGAGTTGAAAGCTTATAGGGAAGATTTCTTTCAAATTTTCAACACAAAATCCCTCTGTAGCTTGATGCAAAGCCAATTAGGCAGAAACAAAGGCCTATCAACCCCTCATTGGCCCCCCAAATGCAAAAGGAACTCATGAAGCTAAAAGAGGGAGGTATCATCAAGCCTATTAGACACTCCAAATGGGTGTCCAACCTTATTCCAGTCTAAAAAAAGAATGGAGACATAAGATCGTGTATATTTCATAAATTTAATGCAAAGTCTCTCAAGGACAATTACCCACTACTGAGTATGGACCATTTGCTACAAAGTGTGACGGGTTCAGAGTTGATGTCAATGATGGATTGGCTTCTTAGGATATAACCAAGTGATGGTCAAGGAGTCTAAGCAACACAAAACATCATTCACAACTCCCTAGGGAATGTATATTTATGTAAGAATGCCATTTGGGCTTAACAATGCAGGAGCTACCTTCTAAAGGGTAATAGATGCAACGTTTGTAGGTTTGATAAATGATCTTACCAAGATGATCTTATTGCCTACTCCAAGGATAGAAGAGATCATTGCAAGCATTTGGAGTTGATATTCCATAGGCGCCTAGAGTAAGGGATGTAGGTGGATTAACAAGATCCAAGAATATGACATGGAGGTGCAAACAACAAAATTGGTTAGAGGCCAAGGCCTAGCCAAGCTCAAGGCTAATGCAAACTTGGAGGCAACAAAAATTAATGATGCAAGTCTTGATCTTGCACATACTCCTTGGCTTTTGAGAAATGACCCATGGTATAAGGATGTAGTTTTCTACTTGGAGAATTTGAGTTGTCTTTTAGGATTGAATGATAATCAACAATGTGTTACAAAGAATCGATGTTGTTCATTATATAGAGGAGACGAAGGCTCCTTAAATAGAATTACAAGGACGATGTTTCTAAAAAGAAACAATCGTTAACACAAGACGAAGTTAGAAACTACTGGATGACCATTAATAACATAAATAGAAAGATATTATTCTAATACCCTCCCTTAATGGTCATCATTCTAACTACCCAGAGAGATAACAGAGAAGGCTGCCCCCTTCTTCTCAGATCGCTTCTGCAACAAAAGACAAGAGCTTGCCATTGACTTTGCCACTTGAGATGAGTCTGCCACCAACCCTCCCAGAAACTGCAGAACTTCTGGATAAACCCCAAAAAACAACACCAACCATCCAACCTGATGTTGGAGAACTGCCCCTCCCTGTAACTAGAGATACACCAAGAACAACTGCCACGATTTTGAGGAAAAATCGGCAAACCCTCCAAACTTTTGCAAATGAGCACGACCCTCCAGAACAAACTGCAAGAAGTCAGTTGTGCAGATGTTCGCCCCAGCAACTCTAGGTGCGACCAAAACAGACTGCAGCAAAGTACAATTTTTGAGGAAAAAATCACCAAACCCAGAAATCTGAAGATTAGAAATCATCGTTTTTTTGGAAAAAACGGTAAAAACCAAATACCAGAGAGCCCTCCCGAACGACAGAAACCCTGACTAGGGTATACATGAGAAAAACCCTTAATTTTTGAGGAGAAAATTATAAACCCTATTACAAAACGATTTTTAAGGCAAAATCACACAAAACCCACAACCAGAATTTTTAAGGAAAAAATTAATGAAAACCCAGAACATCGATTTTTCAAGATTGAAAACGGCACCCAAAAAAAAAAATAGAGGATTTAATAAAACCCTAGCCACCAAAATTTATCAAAAACCTTTTAGGTAGACGGGAACCAAGAATCCTCAGACCAGAACAAATTCGAGGCAAAAATCCGCCCAGCACAAAAGCACGAATTTCTGGAAAAATAGGAAACACCCAGAAATCGCAACAAATAAGGATGAGAAGAAAAAAAATGTGCCCTGATCCGCAGAAAAAATCCACGCCAAAAAGCTTGAAGGACACGTGCCTTAGAGACATGGGATTATCACAGAAAGAGATGAATTTTTCAGACGAAAAATGCAGGTTATAGAAAACTCGTGATTTTAAAATCGCGTTTCTTCCTTCCACGATTTTTTTTTTTTTTTAATCTCCAACCCTTCGGTTTCTCCAACAAACAGGATCCACGAATTTGCAGCAAACCCTCAAATTTCAGAAAAAAAAAATGCCCCACAAATTTTTTTTTAAAAAAAAAAATCACTAAAAAGCAAGAGGCCACAAATTTAAAAAAAATTTGCCAAATTCTGAAAAACAAAGAGCCCTCCCAAGATCATGAGCCCTCCCATGAGGGAGTCCGACTCAACCTGGGTCTGATACCATGTTACAAAGAATCGATGTTATTTATTATACAAAGGAGACGAAGGCTCCTTAAATAGAATTAGAAGGACGATGTTTCTAAAAAGAAACAATCGTTAACACAAGACTAAGTTAGAAACTACTGGATGACCATTAATAACATAAATAGAAAGATATTATTCTAATACAATGGGCACTCAAGCTTGCAATTCAAAGGTACGTGTTGGTGGAGGGTCAATTGATGTGGAGAAACCATGATGAGTTGCTACTTAAATGCTAAAATTAGGAGCAATCTATTAGGATTATTAATGAGTGCCACCAAGGAGTGTGTCGTGGGCACTTTATGATGAAGACTACTACTCACAAGTTTCTAAGGGTAGGATATTGGTGGCCAATCTTGTTCAAGGATGTGGCCAAGATGGTGAGAAAGTGTGATGCTTGCCAAAGGTTCCTCGACAATATGAAATTTGCAGGCACTCTCGCCTTCACATTCATCTTAGTTGAGGCTTTTTTTCAATAGTGGGGTATAGACTTCATAGGAGAAATTGTTGAAAGGTCTGACAATGGATACAAATGGATTCTTGTGGCTATTGATTACTTTACCAAATGGGTGGAAGCAATCTCTACTAGAAATGCAACATCTAAAGTGGTGATTGATTTCTTGTTGTCCAATGTGGTCACTAGGTTTGGTGTGCTTACAAGAATAATTGCTAATAATGCAATGTGCGTTAGAGTTCAAGAGCTATTAGACTTGTGTTCTAAGTATGAATCAGTCTAACATACTCATCACCTTATCATCCCCAGGGAAATGGTTAGGCAGAATCAAGTAATAAGAATATCATGAAGATCATAAAAAGAACCTTGGAGTCAAATAAGAAAAGGTGGGATGACAAGCTTAAATTTGTTATTTGGGCTGACAAAGTGACTTACAAAATGTCTATTGGAATGAGCCCATATGAGCTAGTCCATGGAGTAGAGGCTAAGGTGCCTATTAGCTTAGGATTGCTTGTTTACAAGTTGTTGCAAGAGGTAGAAGGAGGGGAAGTTGATGCAATCTCTCATAGGGTTCATGACCTAATAGAGCTTGATGAGGCAAGGAGAGTTGCACATGACAAAAATTTATTGCAGCAACAAAGGATAAAGTATTTGTTTGACAAAAAGGCAATTCATAGGAGCTTTCAAGTTGGAGATATTGTTCTTATGTGGAGTGCAAGGTTTGAAGTCAAAGGGAAGCATAAAAAATTTGAAGCCACGTGGGTTGAGACTTATCAAATTGCAAACAAGTGTGGTCAAGGCACTTTATATCTCAAGAGTATGGATGGAGATTTCATGGAGTTGCCAATTCATGGTCAACACCTCAAGCACTACCTCTCTTCATGACTCAAGGCATTCTCATGACTTGTGTAGATTCTTTTTTCTTGTTGTTTCCTTCCTTGTCTTGTGTTTTGTAAATTTGTTCAATCTTGTGGTTGGCTTTGTGTTGGTTCTATTATTATAGTTATGCTTTGGTGTACCCTTGGAGGCTTGTTTGGATACTTGTTGTGCTTGCAAGAGGCACAAGTCGGACTCGGTAGACTAGAAATTTTCGACTTGGTGAAAAGTCGACAAAAACTTGGCAATTTAAAAAGTACTTAATTTTTTGAAAAAACATAAATTCTATGCAAAATACAACTACAAAATGTATCAAATGAGTTTGGTTGGGTTTTGAAGGCAATACCCTCGATGGGGCAGTGCCCCTCATGGGTTCTGGATGCTAATACGAGGTTTCTAATGCTCCATTGCTAGTCTGGGGTTCTTAATGGTCCTAGACACTACTAAGACTGGGAAGTAGGTTTGAGCTAGAGTAAGAAGGCTACAAACAATTGAAGGACAAATGGAAGTGATGAAATCATGTCTAAGGGGAGGATGTGCAGGGTCCTCTAATGTGTTCCAAACCCATGACATTGGGCTGTGGGGTGGAGAAGGGAACTAAGAAGCTCAAATAACTTGTAGGGAGCACACACAAACACAAGCAATGGGAAAGGAGAGGATAGACAAACGTAAACACACAGATATATGCTAATTTCTAGAACGTAACACACAAACAAGGAAATCTACCTTAAAAACACACATGAATAATAAAAAAAGGTCTAAGATACTAGTTGACAAACTAAACTCAGAACAAACAAAAGGAAAATACAAATCCAACTTGGACACATTAGGTTGCAAGTTTGGAGCAAATTTGAAGGAGTTGTAGCAGTTGTCCTTAGAGGAAAATGCCAAGAATTTTATCTCCTATGTGCAAAAGGACATCTAAATTGTTCCTATGTCTATGTAGGGGGTGGCATGAGGTGGATTGAGGTAGAATTGAGGCCTCTCAAAGCTTGTAGAGGGTAGGAATGCAAATTGGCAAAGTTTCCTTGCTAGAATGTAGTGAGATTCTAAAAAATGGCTTGAAGAATGCATATATGAAAAGAGAAGGGTCAAGAATGAGGAGTTACCAAGGCCTAGTAGGTGGGAGGAGACATTATGTTTAGAGAAAATTCAATAAGAGCTGGGCATGGCATTTGAAAGTCCATGTTTTCCCACGTTAGGCAAAATTACCACTTCTAGTAGACAGGTAAACCACAGAAGCAACGTTGAAATCGAAACTACTGGAGAGGTCATGAAAGTCCATGACAGTTTTGCTAGAATGTAGTGAGATTCTAAAAAGTGGCTTGAAGAATGCATATATGAAAAGAGAAGGGTCAAGAATGAGGAGTTACCAAGGCCCAGTAGGTGGGAGGAGACATTATGTTTAGAGAAAATTCAATAAGAGCTGGTCATGGCATTTGAAAGTCCATGTTTTCCCACGATAGGCAAAATTACCACTTCTAGTAGACAGGTAAACCACAGAAGCAATGTTGAAATCGAAACTACTGGAGAGGTCATGAAAGTCCATGACAGTTTTGCCATACTAGGCGAAACCATAACCATAAGATTTCAAAGCAGGAAAAGCTAGGGAACAAAGCATGAAGGTAAAAGAGGCACAAGGACACACTAATGGAGGTCAACAAGGGGTCTAAAGGCATGAAAGACAGGGGAGTAGCTGTTTGGTTGTTTTTCTTGATGCCTAACAAGACGCGTACATGGCATTGCATCATCATAAGACCAAAATGTTGACCCATACATCAACATAAAAAAATGGGTACTTACAAGTACTTGTCCCTACCTCTTGTACCATTACCAGTCCTCGCTTGTTGGCAACCATGCTTTGGATGCTTCTGATTATAACTCCACAAGAATTCAATTCACCACTGTTGTTTGACCATTGGTTTGGAGATGAAATGCGGTTGTACACTTGAATTGGGTATAGGGCAAGGTCAAGGGGTGGAGCCCCCACCACCATGCCCAAATGAAGATCTTCTAAACCACATAGACCTTCATGGCACACAACATTTTCCTAGTTTTTAAAAGGCAAAAAAGTTAAAAACCATTTTCATAATGCATTTTTTTAGCATTTTTGGTGTGTTGACGAATCAAACCCTTAGACTTGCCAAGGACCCTGTCAGTACTTGCCACAAAACTCGCATAGACTTGTGAAAAACTCGGCGACAAAAACTTGCTAGTTTACTTGGCAAAAACTCGTGGCTGGAAAAAATGGCGAGTACTTGGCGACTTGCCGAATACTCGTTGAGTTTGCAAACTATGGTTGGCAGTGGCACCCCTCTCAAATTTTGCATTTCATACTTGCAAGTGTTGCCCCAAGTACTTGATTTTGGCCCAACATAGATTATTGATCGAAGAGCTCATAAATGGGCCACCTCGGTCAAGTCATGTTCAAAGTTGTGCTTTACATCCTTCAGAGTCTATGTTATATTTATTTGTTGAAAATTCTAAGTTTTGGGGGGTTTTATTCATATTTGTGTTTTTTGGTGGAGATGCAGAGTTTTGATGCAAGTTTGCATCTTTTGCAAGTTGCACCTTGACCTGCACTTCCCATTTTTCCGTTTTCTTTGTTCTTTTGTTGTGTATAGATGTTCAGACCTTGCGTGCAAGTTTGCAACTTTTGCAAGTTGCACCTTGACTTCCACTTCTTGATCTTCTGCTTTTCCATTTCATTTGTTCCTTTATTGTCTGTGGACTTTCAGACCATGCGTGCAAGTTTACGACTTTTGTAAGTATGTTTATACATAAGAGATTGTTTTGCTAGCTTTATTTAATTTAGCTAAAATATGGTAAAAGCAGATTTAAGCTTCAAATTAGTTTTATTTGGTTGGTGCCGATAATAAGCTACTTTGATGTATAAATTTGTTTTACAAATTAAAAGACTTCTGTGACATGTTACTAAGTGTTTTTGGTGTGCTTTATGGTGATTAAAATCCTTAAAATGATGTTTGGCAAATTGCTTATTGCAGTGCAGATAAATGTGTACTTGCATCTTCAGGATTTCAAGCTGATGTAAAGGCATTGCAAAAGAACTTATCTGCTAGACATCTGGTGAGTAGCTTGTGAAATTAACAGTGTCAATGCGCTTAGTTCTATTCATCTATTTTAAGTGTCACCAATTTTTAGAGAAGTTTAACTATGTTTCCTTTTCGAAACTATGCTGACAATTATTATAAATGCAATTGAAATGGGTGAGAAAAATTTCTTTCCCATGTGTTTTGGAAGTGATGATCCATTCAAATAAATGCCCTTAGAAGTTGAAAAAATATTTCATTTATTTTATTAGTAGTTAGACTAATGTTAATGTAATGTCCCCAAATTGAATTTGTATGAAATATGTAAATTTTTAATATTTTTCTCTGATTATGGAAAACTGGAAATTAATGCTGAAAGAAAATATCAAATGTAGATGCCAAATTCTACTGAAATTAATGCTGATCAGCAATGCAAGACAATTTGCAAACCCCCTTCAAACAAATACTCAACTCCAAATGGCAAATTCAAACCCTCACAAGCTGTTATATATCCTCAAATGCAATACTAATTAGTTACAATAGCAGATCTGAATTTTATGTGCCGAAATGCGCAAGTGTGGTAGCTGATTTATAGCTGATTTTTCATGAACAACAGATATAAACCCTAGGATAGTTATTATTGGTAAACCTTACCTTTGAATTAATGCGACCAAACAACAAAAATGTATGCAAACTCCTTGAAATTATCAGCAATTTCAATTATATATACAACTTAATCAGAAGTTACCAGCAATTACAAAATGACAACAATATTCAAGTTTCAGCATACAATCATATCGTACAACTGTAAGGATGCCAAAAATGACCTCCAAAGGGTAGCAACTGAAATGTGTGGTGACTAGGGCACCAAAAAGCACTACCAACAATGCTGCGCTTCAATATAAAATGCTGAAATCTTCTGTCAGGGGCTGCGGCTAGCTATCATGAAGGAAAATGATGCTCAAAGCGGCTGGAAACATGAATTGCCGTTGATTCAAATGGCTGGAATTCCCTAAAACTACAACACTTTAAACCCTAGACACCTTGATGATGATGGCTGGAAACACCTAAATACAACAGATCCAATAGATGATATGACTCCCAACAACAACCAAATACTCCAAACCCTAGGTGCAGCACCAAGGGGGCTGAAAGCACTAATTATATGCTGGTCGCAACCAATTAGAAGGATGGAAATGATGAACAATTGGTTGGAAACATCAACCAACAACAATCCGATAGGGGTGCAGCTCTAGGATGACAAAAATCAGTTATACTTGATGTAAATTCAGCGATCCAACATGAGCACCAAAAGATTTGCTTATAAATGCCCAATCTTCAACAACAATTCAGCACAATTGTGATTTCCAGATGGAATCACTTGCAAGGGATAAGAGAGTTTTTGTTCTCAAATCTAAATTTGGAAACCAATAGAGTTTTCATCCTCAAGATCTCCCACACCAAGGGTTTTTGTCCTTGAATGCTCCCGAACTCCAATTTGGAAAGAAATGTGAAATAATAAAATTGGATGATTTGATGTGAGCCTTGACCTTTCCTTTATAGACGCCCACTGGGCCCTCTATTTCAATGTATTTGTTATTTAATTTACTTTTTCCTGCCAAGTATTTATAATTACTTATAAATTACATCCAAAGGCCCTTTTCTGAATTACATATTGAATGAAGTGTTAAAAACACTTTTTGAATATTACATAGGCCCTATTTAAGTTGCCCTTTGAAAATAAAGTGATTGGGCCCATATTATTATTATTTCCCTTATTTTATCCCTTAGTCTATATGTAATGCCTTTCCTGAGCCCCCGCCTCTAAAACAATTTAAATCATCCATTGAAGAATTGAAAAGTGCCAAATAAAACAAACCACCTCAGCAATAATAAGGACCAAAGGCAACCGTTGGCGCTAGAAGACAAAAGGATAGTAATTAAAAAGAAATCACAAGTTAAGGAAATCACGAGTCATTTAAGGGAGCACTCCACCATTATAAATAATATTATACAAAGAAATGGAGTTTAAATAAAGATATAAATTGTTAAGAATAGCCAGCAGTTTTATGAAAGGTTATGTCTCCTGAAAGCACATTAGTATAAAAGGAAGATCATTCAAGGAAGTGGAGGCATCAATTGAGAAGAAATAATATGAAATATTCCAAGTGAATTATTCAGCCAAAGAGGACGAAGCCCCTCCAAGGTTAATTGAGAGATTTAAGGACGAAACCCCTTAACTTCTCTTAGCAAGTTAGTGGACGAAAACCCCTAACTTGGGTAGACATTAGAAACAATCGTTCAAGGAGAATAGCTGCAAATTTGAAGGAAAATCATAGCTGAAAATAAAGATAAGTTCTATTTCCAGAATTATTTCATAAGTTATAAATCTGAATATTATACTAAAATTCATAATTTTAGATAAAGTGATATTTATAAATATAGTGCAATTATCATTTCAAGTTAGGATTATTGTTTTAAGGCAAAAATAAGAAATGTTCTAGAAAGGGACATTACACTACGAGAAATAGAGAATAGGCTACGGGTCTTAAATTCTTTCTTTTACTTCTGAAAAGGGGACATGACAGCTAAGCTATAAGTTAATTGTAATCGCAATAAATATCTAAACTGCTAAAATTTTTTAGGGCACTCTCAAAATAAAAAGCCACCTGCATTAAAACATTATTCTTACTAGAAGTTTCTGTCTTTTAAAGAAATTGTTATGGTTCAACATTCTTGTTAGCATTGTGAGCTTTAACCAAAGCAATGCACATTGCAAGAGCTTTCCAACAATATACAACAAAACCATGTGTAACGTGAAATGCTTTGTTGATGTAGTGAGCTATAAGAACCAATGGGAAAAATGAACTTGGGTAACAATAGTTGCTAGAGGATTACATCACCAGAAAATTATTCAAGACCCTTTTAACTAGGGACAATATGCCCATGTTTGGTTAAAATAAGAGAGTGAAATCATAATAGCTGATCTTATACTTGTTGCTGAACTTGAGCCTGTTGACCAAACTAAATTTGATTAATCTGTATCCAAACAGAATTAGTCCAGCTGAATCAAGCATGGAATTAACAATGAAATAAATAAGTATAAATATACCAACTGTTCTGCACTCTTCACAAATTCTTGTGCAGTCTGACCATAGGAATTGCACATTATACTACAAAAAATATAAAAACCTGATTAAAAAAAATATGGGAATTCTGATCGCATGTGTATTTCACATCTACAAATTTTTTGTTTTGTGGAAATGCAAGTAAAATTTCTAGTAAAGGTGCTTTTTCATTCTTTTTATATTTTTTTTTCATTTTTCTGGAGTTTGCTTATCCTTTAGAGATGAAATTCAGGTCTCATGGTTTGAAGAACACCTACATTGCTGACACAAACCGAGACACTCTTTGGTGGATCTTAATGAACTCTTGTTATTTAGTAATTGTGCAGGATTTTTGATATATCCATTTTTTATAATGAGAAACAAATGCATGAACCTTAGATGCATGGCCTAGGATGATGGATGACTTTGTTGTAGCAATGCCAGCTTGCAAAGAAATCAGAGAAAATACTGATGACCCAATCATTGGTTTCCTTCAACCGTTATGGGCCTGCTTATTTTAAAGTTGGGATTGATTATGAACAGCTGTTAAAGGTTGTGGAGTCTGGACCTGTTTGATCTCTCATAGGAAAATAGAGTCGGTTCATAATCTCTCTTTGGAAGAAACACTGGCCATCTTATTGTCAAATGGTGCCTATTCAAATGGTTACAATCTATTTTTTCTTATATGGTCAGACTCTAGTCTTCATCCTGTTGGTCATCAGGAATACGGATTCATTGTTTCCTGCGGTGCTTGGGCAGGTTTGCACTTCATGCTACGACATATGTCTTGTTTCTGTGTGTATGAATGTACAAGAAAGGCTGTTTGTAACAACTGTATCCGTTCCTTACCATCTTACAAACTTGATGAAGATGTTAAGTGACAAGTTATCTGGCATAGGGTATGTAAAATTATCAATAACTTCCGTCTTATTTATTTTGCCATTATGATATTCAATGCTAGAAAAATGCTGAAATTGGCCATGTTGGTGGGAGTGGTTAAAATGAACCTACTTATGTAGGATTTTTTTTTTGAATCTTAAACACGTCAAGCTTGATGCAAGAGAATTTGAGGGTAGGATCAATAATATCTTTTTATTTAGGAAGTCCAGCCCAAAGTCTTTGCTGATGTGATTATCTCACTTATTGCACCTGTTATCAATTGAACTTAAGATTCAATGAACCCTTTATCACACGATAAACCAAATAGTCCAACCAAAGTCAATTAGAAAATAAGTAGTAATCCCTGCATCAAATTATCTGTCTTGGAATGACTTGTCAAAAAAGTTTCATTCTCTGCACACTCATATTACGTATATACTCAAAGAGGTGATATGAATAAGTTAAATGTAATTTTTTAAAGATTCAAAGGAACACAAAAGATACGAGCAAACTATTTAAGATTATATGGAAACAAAACCTCAAATAAGATAGAAGTAAAGTTGTAAACTGTAGCACATGTAATATTCAACATGTTTAAAGAATATATCAAAGAAGACATGGCTGATGTAAGAAGATGGGAGTAACTCATATGTTACACTTTGCATCAAGATCAACTCCAACCATAGATATCCTAGACCAAAAACAAACATATGTCAGAGTTGAAAAATGATAATAAAGCACATTTAAGAGTAAAAAAATTGAAGTGTTGTGGATAGGAGAACAAATTTACTTAAAGAACACTGAAGACATTTACCATTTAATTAAACCATCCCAGAGAGGTTACAGACCCCTCATAGAGAAACTGAAAATGTTAAGTCAATGGACTTTTGCGAGAGGATAGATGTTTTTGCCCCAAAACTTGATAGGATTAGACAAACTCTACACAGTAGAGCTTTCTAACAACATAACAATCATGTGTGTAAGGTGAAATATTTTGTGGACATGGTGAGCCACCTTTCAATGCCATAATGTAAATCTTAGTTCTTAATATAAATACAGCAACAATTAACTTGTAGATAAAAATCTTGGAGCAAAGATTGCAGCATCAAGCAATACATTCTGATAGCTTATAACAATGCATATATATCCATGTTTGGTTCATCCATGAAAAATGGTGCTCTGTTATGCTGTACTTGAATGTGCCATTAAATTCAAGCATGTTGGCTGACCCAAATGTAGTTCTTGGGTGCCCAAATGGAGTCAGTTTGGTTGATGTAAGCAGGAATGAACAGTTAGAAATGGCCTTTAGTAGTGGACATTTATTCCTTGCATTTTTGTGTGACTGTTAACATTGTATTCCATCTTTATGATGATCTAACAAAAACATGAGAAATTAGTTTCTGAGAGGATTTTAAATCTTTGGACAACATGAATGACCTGATTGGGAAAATGAGGAAAACATCAATGAACTGAACTATTCTTATTTTTTTGAGAATGGGTGTGGTGTTTATCTTTCAAAGGTGCATTTAAGTACTTATGCTTTGGATGACATCTATATTTCTAATAAAAACCAAGATGCTTTATGCTACGATTAATTTATTTTATGGCTTAGAATGATGGGATAAGTAATGTCCTTCTGTAATTGAATTGTAGTCAAGCCAGTCATTGGTTTTGGGCTTAACCTTTGTGGTCATTTAATACTATGACAAATACTGGTTACTCATGGTTTTATCTGTTCAAATGAAGACAAGAGGGACTATTTAATTTTTCTTTGGAGGGAATGTTGGTGATACACTTGTAATATGACATTGGGCAGGATGTATGGGATAAAGTTGCTTTGAACTAAGTTGCTGGTTTGGATTTGGGTTTGTGGGTTCGGCAATTCTTAAATTTTTAAATTTTTTTGGGGTTGCATTCGTTCGTGTGTGTGTGTGTGTGTGTGTGTGTGTGTGTGTGTGTGTGTATCAGGTTAAAAGCAGGAATAAATTTAGAATACCACATAGCATCATATAATGAACAAATCATAGCAATTAGTAAATACTACTTTAATGTCAATTAGTGAAACTTGAATGTCATGATAAATATTCATTGTTCAAACTTCAATATTAAAATAATAACGTCAACAATCAGGGTTAAGTGTCATATGGGTATTCAAAAACATAATCATCATCATTGACATTGGATGATGTAGGCAGTTTAGAAGAACCACAAGGAGTGCCACTAGAACTGGTGTTGGAAGTATGCTTTCTATTTGGATCCTCCTGAAATGTATCTTGTTGGGAAGCGGAAGCATCCAAGTCAATATCCAAGTCAATATGCTTTGGCTCTATATCCTAGAGCCTCATGTTTGCTTGTAGTCAGTTTGTTTGTGTGAAAGGATATTAAAATAATATTTAGATAGTTTATTTAATGGTCAATCTTGTAAACTTATTAGTTTAGATTGTTTCTAATTCTTTATTAGCTTTAGTTTCTTTTAAAAACATCTGTTTGTAACTCTTTAAATAGAGCCTTTGTCTCTGTTGTAAATATATCAAGATTTTACCATAACATGGTATCAGAGCGAGAAAACACTTTTAGATTTTTTTCTTTTTATCTTTTTTTGGCGCTCTTTGAGGGTTACCATCTGAAGGTTTTCTGGGCAGATTTTTTTCTTCAATCACGTCCGTACAGTTCTGTACAGCGCCGTACGGTCCTCGGCCCTTGGCCCTCGTCTCTGGTGTTTTTTGATCTTAGTGGTTGATTTTTTTGTTGGCAGTTTTAGTTTTTGAATTCGGCGGTTTCTTGCCCTTTGTGGTCGTTGTCACAACAAACAGGGTTTGGTTGCTGTTAAAGCTTGCTGGTCGAGGTTTAAATACTTCGGCGTTTTTGTCTTGCCTTTTTTGGTCGCGGTTTGAGGTTGTAGACAACGCTTCAAGCGCTTAAGGAAATTTAAGCCCGTGGTCAGTAAACCTTTGGTCACCATTTGTTGTGTCTTCAGCAGTCTTCGATGGTCGCGACGTCGGCCTCATTTTCTTGCAGGGTTTGAAAAATTCGTCAACAGTTTGTTCGCAGTCCGACGTGTTCAAAAAGTGTGGTCGTTGTTTAAATCTATTGAAGGTTTTTGTAGCGGGTTCGTTGTTTAGGTTTTACTGCCCGCCTGTGGTCACAACACTGTCGGTGGTCGACCAGACTAGCGCCTAGTGCCTAAGCCTCAAGTCAGCGGCTTCAATAGACCCGAGCCCCATTTACCTTGAGGTCATATTAAGGACCAATGCCCCAGGACTCAGGCACTCAGCTCCAATCCTTCGGCAGTGGTCATATTGTCGGCCAATACACAGGCTTGTATTTTCATCTTGCGTGCCCTCGGTATTTGTGATGGTGTCTTTGACCAATATTTTGTTGGAAAATAGTCAGAAGTTTAATTGTCGCAACTACAACACGTGGAAGCAACACATGATGACCATATTTGAATATCGTTGCCTTGATAAAATCGTTCTGGGTACAAAATCCCACCCTGCAACTGTTGGAAAGGACCAGGACAAATTTGATGAGCGCAACCGGGAAGCCGTAATGATTATCAAACTTTCAGTTACTGATAATCAGTTGCCTCAGTTGTCGTCTGGCAAAATTGCTAAAGAAATCTGGGATCTTCTGAAAGATCTTCATGAAACATCCGACAAGAGTCGCGCGTTCTTTCTGAAGAACATGTCCATCATGATGGATGAGAAGAAAACTCTGCAGGAGCACTTGATAAAGATCAAGGATATCCGTGATCAGTTGGAGGCTATTGGTCGGAAAATGGAGGAGGAAGATTTGGTGGTCATAACTCTGAAGAGTCTGTCCAAATCATATGAGCACTTTATTGAGACGCTCAACATTACTTTAACAAATGTTGACCTGAAGTTTCTTGATCTGCACAACAAACTTTTGCAGCAAGATCGTTGGAAACAAGAGTTTGGAAGCGCTGCTAGTTCATCCTCCATGGAACAGGCATTTACTGCCGAGGCATTTCAGAAGAATAAGGGCAAAAGTCAGCGCTTTCAGCAAACCAGTCAAGGTCAATCGCAGGACACCTCCAAGAAGAAGAATATTCAGTGCAACTATTGTCACAAGTATGATCACATGAAGAAAGATTGTCGGAAATGCTTGGCTTTTGAACAGTCCAAGCAAGGAGAGCCTAAACCTAAAGCCCATGTTGTAGAGCACACTGAGCAGAAGGAGTCTATGCCTTTATGGCCAAGAGACCAGAACATCATGTTAAATCCCGTGCTTGGTATATTGATTTAGGTGCATCATGTTAAATCCTCTGATTGGTATATTGATTCAGGTGCATCTCAGCATTTCACTCATCGTCGAGATTGGTTCATTAAGTACACGCCATTTAGAGATTCTGTTATCTTTGGAGGAGGCGAAGAGTATACTGTTGTCGGAAAGGGCAACATACAGATTCAATCTGGAGGGAGAAATTTAATATTTCTCAATGTATACTTTGTCCCTGGCACGGAGCTGAATCTGCTATCAGTTAGTCAAATTATGCGTCACTCTCCTCAGCTAGATATTGTTTTCAGTTTGCATACATGCAACATTGTTGATAGAGAGACTCGCACTACAGTTGCTAAGGGACTTGAGGATCATGGTCTTTATAGACTTGTTGATTCAGGTGATTCTCAAGAGCACGCCATGGCAATCAGAAGTATTTCCATCAGCAACCTCTAGCATCAGTGTTATGGGCACCTGAATGTGCATTATCTCTCTCAGTTATCTAGGGAGTGTTTGGTTGGTGGTCTACTTGAGATTCAAACTCAGAATCGTGGAGTTTGCGGAGCTTGTCAGGCTGGAAAATAGCATCGGACTCCATTCTGAGATGGTGACACATGGAGAGCTTCCAAGGTATTAAAGTTGGTTCACGTTGATGTATGTGGACCAATGAACACTCCTTCAGTTACTGGGTGCAGGTATTTTCTGTTATTTGTTGATGATTCTAATAGAAGAATGTGGGTGTATTTTGTCAAAAACAAATAAGAGGTGTTCAATATATTTCAGCAGTTTAAGGCCTTAGTTGAGAAAGAGTCAGGGTCTTAGATAGTCACTCTTAGGTTTGATAATGGGGGGGAGTTTTGTTCTTCTGACTTCTCCAGTTTCTGTCCTGCACATGGCATTGAGCGCCAACTTACCACACCCCACACACCTCAGCAGAATGGTGTCGTTGAGCGTCGGAATCGCACCATTACTGAAATGGCTCGTTCTATGCTGGAGCATAGAAATGTTCCTAAGAAGTTCTTGGCTGAAGTAGTTTATGCTGCAGTTTATCTTCTGAACCGGTCTCCTACATATGTCGTTAAGAAGATGACTCCTGAAGAAGCTTGATCTGGACACAAGCCTAAGGTCAGCCACCTGAAAGTCTTCGGCTTTATTGCTCATGTGTGGATTCCAGAGGCCAAGCGCACCAAGCTAGATTCCAAGAGCTAGAAACTCATATTCACTGGTTACAGTGATAATCATAAGGCATATAGGCTAATTGATGTAGATACAGATCGTCTCATCTTCAGTTGTGATGTTGTGGTTGATGAAGCTAGTGGGCCCTTTTATTTGTCTTCTCCTACTGTGAGCCCTAAGGATCAACCTCTGAAGACTTCTGATTTGGGTGTTCGCCTTCCCCTAGCACCACCTGATGGGAGGGATTTTGTAGTTGTGGAGGCACCTCAGCATACTGTTATACCACATGCCCCTCCTTAGGACAATTTGGGTCCTCATCCAGATGACTTTGTTCCAGCCACCCCAGGTGATGTTCCTCCTGTTTTAGATGTTGGTACTACTCTTCGACCTAAATGGTGGGCGTGATCTCCATGATGATGAATTAATTGAGGGTAGATCTGTTCGGAAAAAGAGCAAGCAACAAAATACAGTTAATTTTGCTCTTATGGCCAACATTCATAGCATCTCTGAGCCTTAGACATATTTAGAGGCTAAAGGCATACCCAAGTGGGAACAGGCTATGGAAGCTGAACATCATAGTCTTCTGAAGAACAACACTTGGGTCCTCTCTAATCTTCCACTTGGGAAGAAGCCCATTGGCTGCAAATGGGTTTATAAAGTTAAGTATAAGGTTGACGGAACTCTTGATAAGTATAAGGCTGAGTTAGTAGCCAAAGGGTTCTCACAGACAGAGGGCATTGATTATGAGGAGACTCTTGCTCCCACAGCCAAAATGAGTACCATTCAGCTTGTCCTCGCTATTGCAGCCCAGTTTGGATGGAAAGTCCATCAAATGGACGTTAAGAGTGCATTCCTCAATGGGGATTTACAGGAAGAATTCTATATGACGCAACCTCCTGGTTTCAAGGTTGCTCGTAAAGAACACCAGGTATGCAGACTGGTGAAAGCACTCTATGGCCTTAAATAGGCTCCACAGGCATGGTACATGAAAACTGATAAGTACCTAGTTGATCATGGTTTTCAGAGGAGTCCCGATTCTAATTTGTATGTCAAATAGTCTGGTGATGATATTCTTTTTCTTGTTGTTTATGTTGATGACCTGATCATTACTGGCAGCTCGGAACATTTGATTGAAGAGATCAAACATAATAGCAGTCAATCATTTGACATGACAGATTTGGGGCTTTTGTACTATTGTCTTGGTGTGGAGGTTTGGCAGACAGTTGGTAGCATCTTTATCTCTTAGTCCAAGTATGCTCGAAGTTTGCTTGATAAGTTTTGGATGAATGATTGCAAACGTGCATCTACACCTATGGAGAAAGGGTTGAAACTATCAGCCAAATTAGATTCACTTGTGGAGAATGAATCAACGTTCAGGCAACTAGTGGGCAGCCTCATTCATCTCACTGCTACTAGACTTGACCTTAGTTTTGCTGTGAGCTACATCTCTCGCTTCATGACAACCCCTAAGCTGAACATTGAGTTGCAACGAAGCGTGTGCTGAGATATGTGAAAGGCACTTCCGACTTTGGCATTTTGTATGGCAGGTGCAAAGATCATAAGCTGATTGGCTTTATAGACTCAGATTGGGCAGGTTCTGTTGATGACATGAAGTCTACTTCTGGGTATGTTTTCAGTTTGGGTACATGTGCAGTTACATGGACCAGCAGGAAGCAACAGGCAGTGGCTCTTTCCTCAACTGAAGCTGAATATCGGGGAATTGTTAAAGCAGCTTGTGAGGCAGTTTGGCTTCGAAGGATGCTTTCTAACATGCAAATGTCTCAAGCAGGGCCTCCCCCCTTGTACTGTGAAAACCAAGGGGTGTTGAAACTTGCCAAAAATCCATTCTTCCATGAATGGACCAAGCATGTTGAACTTCATTGTCATTTCATCCGCCAGCTTGTCGAAGATGGATCGGTGATGTTGCAATATGTTCCAATTGAGGACCAGACTACATATATTCTCACCAAGTCTTTGAGCCCGGATAAGTTTGTCAAATTTAGGGGGCACCTTGGTGTAGTTGATAGATTGACCATTAAGGAAGGGTATTAAAATAATATTTAGATAGTTTATTTAATGGTCAATCTTGTAAACTTATTAGTTTAGTTTGTTTCTAATTCTTTATTAGCTTTAGTTTCTTTTAGAAACATCTGTTTGTAACTCTTTAAATAGAGCCTTTGTCTCTATTGTAAATATATCAAGATTTTACCATAACAAAGGAGGTGTAAGTTGGAATGCACCTACACTAAATCCACTACCTTTCTTGAGTGCAATCGATTATGCTTTACTAAGTGGATGAAAGAATATGTGCTCCAATTCCACTTAGATACAGACAAAAAAGCAACCTATTGAGGCAAAGTTAGAGAGTTAGAAATTAGAATTATAAAATTAAAAATTATAAATGAAACTTCAAACTTGAAAATGCTTGTCTTTTTATTTTAATTTTCAGATAATTTTTTTATAAAACTTACCTGCGATAAAACTTTGATGGCAAGAGATTGTAGGTGTTGGAATGCTTTGCTATGGAGGTACCACTACCAACAATTGTGAGCATCCTTCTTAAACTTGTCTTGGAGAGCTTCAATACTTTGAGCAGTAGATTGTACAAAATCAATAAGCTCACTTGTGACTACATCTTGCAAATCAAGATTAGGGAAGAGTCTACAAAATGCTGCCTTGTAGCCTTTGTTGACTGATAAGTCTCTATACGGAGCAACCCTCGTTAGCATAGAAAGGATCTCATCATTATAATACTTTGGGCTCAACGCAAAGGCAAGACGATGTAGTGGGGTGGTCATTATGTTCCATCTCTCTTCAATAATTTTCTGCACCTGTTTGAAGAAAGTATCTTCGGGATCTTGCTCTTTTTTAGTTATGATGGTCTTTTCTTCTCACTCATTGGGTCGATGCCATGATATATCTTTCCAAAACAAGGCTGATCCATATTAGTATAATGGATCATACTCACAATGGTCTCGATGAAACCAAGGAGATATTCCACACAATCCCAAATGTCATCTATTGGATCATCAGCTTAATATTTGCTTCCCTTTCATTGTAGGATTGCTTGCATATGGACCAAAATTGGCTGATGACCATTGCAAAAAGTACATGCCAAACCTTCACAAGTCGTCTCAAGACGATTGTGTTGGAGGCAAAACGAGTCTAAACAACCTATTCAAAAATAAAAATAAAAATAATAAAAACAAAGAAGAAAACATAATTGAGTATTAAAAAAATTACTAAAGTGAAACATAAGATTTATATTGTTTCACATACCTTTAGCAGCTCCAATATCGAGAATGTTTTGAATATGCCCTGCATGGTGGTGGTTGGTGATGAACATTTAGATCTCTTTGGCCTCGACATACACCTATTTGATCCAATCAATTTTTTGGCCAATTGTTTGTAGCAGAAGGTTGAGAGAGTTGACAACACAAAGTGTCCAAAAGATGTGTGAATAATGGTCCTCAACCAACAAACCATTTGCTCTACATTTTTTTGTGTTCGTTATGATTTGGACAACACTACGAGGCCCCACTTCCTTAATGGCTGCGATGAGGATGTCAATAATAAATTGGCCATCCTTCGTCTACCCCTCACAATCCATGGCTCTCAAAAACAATGCCCCTTTAGGGGACATCACAATCACATTGATCAAGAGTTGATTTTTGGCATCTTTCCATCCATTGCAAACTATGGACACCTCTGTCTTGGCCCATTAATCCTTGATGGGTTGCGATGAATCTTCTACAAGTTTATGTCCTTTTCCAATAAGGTGCTATGCACCTTCCCATAACTTGGGCTTTTGTACTCTTTTGGAGTGTCATTAATTTTTCTCACAATTTCTTGCCAATATATTTGAGGGAACAACATTGAAAGCTAATCCATTTGCATGGATACATCTTGCAAGGTGTTGATCACCAATCTCTCAAGGCTCATTTTGAAATGCCATTTCCAACTGTCCGTTTGGTGTCTTTTGTGTAACAAACAGTTTTTGAGGTGTGGCCAAAAGTGGGTGGCCCTCTACCACAAAGACTAGATGGGGGAAGAAGGGGCTTCATTCCTCAAGATCCTTTCTTTGCCAAAGGATGATTTGATCTATAACCTGGTACTTAATCTGCTTGCGCTTGCTCGTTAGTAGGTGCTATCACTTGCTCTGATGATACGAACACACCATTCTTTGTTGGGCAAGCTTTGATGCCTTGTCTAGGAATTTCTGAAAAGGAAAGTGTGAACTCCCGGGGCAAAGTTTCTAAGATTCTGTTCATATTTTTTGAACAATGGATGGTCTAGAAGTGTCAGGTCTGTAAAGGCGACAGTAGGGAAAAAGAATTGAACTCAAATCAAACAGCCCAGTTCTTAAGCAAGTATTATTACTCACCTGGTTCATATGGATTATGATAATTCTATGTTACAAGGATGGACTTTATATTATTATAAGGCTTGTTAGAAAGAAATAAAGGCAAATAAAGAAACTATCGAATTCAAAAGATTCTTAAATAGGATGGACCCATGATTTTTTAAAACTATGATAATCAATGATTAATGTGTTTAAGAATTCTCATTTGAATGTGCTACCCGTTTGGCATAATCCTTTTAAACCACATGCACTTTGCAGACCACTCTTCAATCTGATAGACAGGCACAAGGGCAGATAAGCACCCTTCCCATCTACCACAGCACATCTTGTTGTTCTGCAAATTGACTTCTTACAGAAGAGACAGTTATTGAGAACCTCAATGGATTGGGGTTGAGTTGCATGGTGCCCTGGAACTCCATTTAGATCCTCTTGTAGTGCCCCCAAACATGCTGGGTAACCTGGAAGTCACAGACCATGCTGTTCCAGATGGGAATTAGGTCATTCTTGATCTCCTGTAATTCGGATATGGAGCCAAGAGGTTTTCTTACAAGAATATCCCTCACATTGTACTGAAGCACCATCTTGAATTTCTCAGCTCCGTCTTTCATCTATGATATACTAGCAGGGATTGGACAAAGCTCCAGATATGGGACCCCTTGGTTATATAGTCGGCTGCGAATATTATCCCTGTCCATGACATCTAGGTATTTTGCTCTAAACATTTGGCTCCAAGGCTGAGATGCTTGCATAAAAGTCTTCCACACCAGCTGTGCTCCCAAAGTACAATTTAAGGTGTCGAAATCTTGATTCCCACCAATTCCTTTTCACCCCTGCCCTTCCCCTAATATTTTGTAAGATTCAGATTCTTTTGCATTTCAAGAGTGATTTTTTTCCCTCCGAAGAACCTTGCTGGAGGAAGTTGCCCACACAATCTTAGACAAGGTTTTGATGATCTTCTTAAGTGCCTTTAAGGATGGAAAATGAATAGGAGAGCCTGCAGCACTGCTTGGCGGAGTTGAATTTGCCCTGGAAAGGAGAGTCACATCTTCTATTTTTTAAATCCTCTGAGCATGGCGACATTTCATTTCTATGCCCAGGTGCTAGACTATTTAGCGCACCCTGGGGGCTGTTTTCTGATTGTGAAGATTTTGGTGCAATGAAATTGTAACTGGTGTCATCTATTACAGAATTGAAAAATCCTAAAATATTTTGTAGTATCTTATGTTTTAACCTAGGAACTGGCTAGCATTATAAGCTGAATTCTTGAGGGAATTAGCACCTCATTCTGTGAGAGTGTACATCTGCCCATGCCATGGTATCTTGTCTGCTGGACTGTCGAAATTGTGCATAGCCTTGGAGTTGCTTTCAGACTTACAACTTCTACAATCTACTATGCCCATGAGAGTTGATTCTCCTTTTTAACAAAGCACTGGAGAATTTGATGTTATTAGCTGATAGGCTTTTATATGTGAGCATTATAGTGCTCGGAATTGTCTCACCCCGTAAAAAATTCACGCCGGAAAAATATTTTCTAAACTCTCTGGTTGTTCCTATCGGCGTATTCCTTGAACCTCCTATGGGTGCAAGTGCTAGTAAAGTAAAGCTTGTGGACAGCAGGCTATGTTGGCCTCTAATGGAAATCAATTTACCTTCAATTGCAAATCTGCATGACATGTAGTCTCATTGGGTTGTATTTGCATGAATTTAAGCTGCACTAAATCCTTGTCCATGATAGCGAATCTGGTCCTTTTCCTTGTGTATTGATATATGGAGTTCTACTACAATTGGTGTATTGTAATACTTATGGTAGAACCCAAGTTACTGTTTTTTCACCATTTTTTGTGCATAGTATCGTTCACGGAATCTTAGCTACTGTTTTTTTTTTTGATTAATAGGTAAAGGTGGGTTTTTTGATGTCACACACAACTATGGAAAACAACAAACCAGGACCGACAACTAAGTCCTGTTGAAACCAAGCTGTAAGCCAATAATAGATAATACAAAAGTAACAGCAGAAAGACAGCACGACAAAGCTCAATTCTGAGATGAAGAGAGATTATTCAGAGAATCCACTACATTCCATTCTTCTCAGAAATTCCAATTGATCCTTCACCATGTCCATATCTAGATCTCCCAAAGCTTTCCCCTTCTCCCTCCTTTGACTTCTTGTTCTTTTACTAGGTTCAGCTTCATGAAAATTCTCTTTGCTTTTAAGCATACTCTCCTGAAGCATTGTGATACTGGCAGCTGAATTCTTGATTGTAGTTCTGCAAAGCTGCAAAACCTTATTTAGAGTGACATTCAAGTCTTCTTTGCTTCTTTCTATCTGGAGCATTTGGATTTTTAACTACTCAAATTCCCCTCTAATATCCTAGACATCCCCTAGTAGGTTCCAATGATCCTTGTTAAACTGAACCTTAACTTGAGATTTGGGCTGATCCCCATTGTCTTGCTGGTGCGGGTGGTCCATTCTTGTTTTCATTCATTCACCCTCTGTCATGAACCATTTGAGGATGCTGTGCTGAAGATTGTAGTGTTTGTTAAGTGAATCCACTCTGTTTTGTAAATCTTTGATTGTGACTTAATTCTCCATGCTAACGTCTCACACTTCCAAATTCTCCCTCTCCTTTATCTGAATATCATCTTTATTGGGGTCCATGATTTTACCCTCCTTATGAAACACCTCCGAAATATTCTCTTTATCCTTTTGGGCACTCTTGCCACCTCCCTGAAATTGGTTTTTTCTATCCCCTTTAACCCCTTTCACCTTAGTTCTCATATCATCAATCCCATCATTTGTAGAGAGCCCTTTAGAGCATCTCTCTCATTGCCCCTATTGTCTTCCAAGTCCACTTTATTTTTACCTTTAATATTCCTAGTCTCAGGTCCCATCTTAGAAGTATTCTTTGAGGGAATTTCAATGGTAATAGACTTAGAAAAATTGCTTCCCTTTCTAGGAACAATCCTGGAAGGCTTGGAAGGGCTCTCATTGGGCTGGGCTGACACCACAACTGACACGTTTGGGGTTGGTTGATGGACCACCATTTTGGCTTTAGCCACTTGATAAAGCAAGTAATTTAGACCTCGATGAAGTGGAACCTTCACCTTGTTCAACTAGACATTCACAATTGAGCATTCCAAAGACATTAACAAGTAGAAAGGGAAACTCACCAATTTCCTATGCTTGAAATGGTTCAGCATGGTGAAGTGATAGGAGAATACACATTTATACCTACCCTTTAGAGCATAGTTGCATGGACAGGGATACGGTATCAGATACGGATACAACTATTTTTCAAGACCCCTAATATGGATATAGCTAGATACGACACACACACACACATATAAAATAATATTATTAATAAATAATGCATATATAATTATTAGTAATGAATAATGTATATATAATTAACAATAAATAATATTAAATAATTTAAATTTAATAATATATAATTTAATATAAATAATATATAACAACAAAATATAAATATAAAATTTTTGATATAAATTTATAAATACAAACATTTTAAATTTAATAAAATAAAAATATAAATTTTTTAATATAAACATTTTAAATTTGATAAACTAAAATTTAAAGTTTTCATACATACCTAAAAGTGGAGACTTGCAGGTCGTGCTAGAGAAAAAGATTCATAGGTCATGGTGGAAGAAGGAAAAAAAAATGTTGAGAGAATTTACAACCCTACTCGACGCTCATAATTGAACAAATATTTAATATTTATATGAAAAAAACTCACGTTTTTAATGATTTTTGCCTTGTTTAGCAGACACTTGATTTTAACCCACGTTTTTTATTAATTTTCGCGGTTGCCTGGTTTTAGCCGTGTTTTTTTATTAATTTTTGCCTGGTTTGAACCCATGTTTTAAACATTTTGAATGAATACAGGGTGATTTTAAAAAAGTGCGAATCCTCACGAATACGGTGTGGTTGGAGGAATAAAAAATTTAGGGCACGAGCGGGTATGGTATCCATGCCGTATCAGCTTCTATTGTACCCGAATCTGTACTGGATACTCAGGTACACGTGCTTGTGAAGGGGGGATGGCGGCGTATCCTGCAACCTTGCTTTAGAGTTATATATTTGCTTATTTGGGTACTCACCTCATTCCATGGCCCAGGAAGAGAGTTCCTTAGATATCCGGCTTGAAATTTGACTAGTTTTCTCTCTTCCTCTTAAGAAAGCCTCTATTTCTTCCTTTTTAGTATTCTTGGCCTTGTAAACCTTTAGCCCTTCCATGGAGTTCCTTAGATATCCAGCTTGAAATTTGACTAGTTTTCTCTCTTCCTCTTAAGAAAGCCTCTATTTCTTCCTTTTTAGTATTCTTGGCCTTGTAAACCTTTAGGCCTTCCGTGGCCTCTGTTTAGACACCTCAAAATAAACTCCTCTCACAATAACTTTTCTAGCCTTCTAGGACTTAGCAAACTCCATTGAGAGGATGGGATCATGGATGTTGATTCTTTCCATAAATTGGGTAAGGTCACCTCTCTGAAAGATGTGCCAAATTGTAGCTTCCTATTTTAACCTTTTGCAGGACGAAGGTTCAATAGGCAGTTTTTCACCTTTTATAATGATTTTGATAATCCAAGACCTTTGGAAGCTATTGCACTCCCCACTAGGAAGCCCTTGATTGATTCTGAAACCCTAACTATAACCACAATAGGCCTACTCCCAACTCCTATACAATGCTTGATTAGAGCCATAGCTTGTGGAAGCATGAGAGACCTTAATATTGATTTAACATTTCAAATGCCTAGGCTTCTTTCTTATGGTATCATCTTAATTGACTTCGTTCCAAGACTTCATAACAATGATTAACTGCCTGTGGAATAAACCAAAGCTCTTCTTCATTCCACACATACCAACACAGAGAGGTAAAATAGGAACCCACTTGTCTTTAACATACATCATAGCTTAGAAAGCAAGAGACAAATGGTTACATTGAGGCCTCATCTCTTAGATGTTAGATAATGTCGCAAGGTAGGGAATCCACCTCAATCCATTTATCGAACCTAGAACCATAAGCACCTTTATTGGGCATCCTATTAGCCATCTTGTTATCTTCTCTATAGATGTGGCAAATTTTAATTTCCCTGAAGGTCTTCATAGCATCCATGGCATCTTCTATTATATGTTTGATGGTCCAGCTAGGGGATGTTTGCTTTCTAAGACATTTGATTATGTTCATAGAGTCCCCCTTGATGGTAAGATTAGAGATCTTCATATCTTTAGCTAGGTGGATAGTTTGAACTCCCATACTACCTGCACAGGCAGCCACAAACCACCCTTGCTGTCCCTGATAACACCTCCACCCCCAGCCATACCTAGATTACCTTTCAAGGCCCCATCGATAATGAGTTTGCTCTTTGATGAATAATGGGTTTGGTCTTTATTTTCGCTAGTGTTTCATTTGTGATGTGTGGATCATTATTACTCTGTTTTCTGCAATGTGCATGTTTTAATCTTGAGAGCTTGTGTTAGCAACTAGCTAGAGGAACAATATTAGAACAGTTTCTCTCAAGAAATGAGACCTTAAATTTTTAGTGGGCTTCACAGCATGCTCTCTTGTAATTGTAATACGATCTGTGTGTTGTTTACTATTCTTAGTTGAATCAAGACCTCTTTTATTTGGGAGGCTTTAGTTTTAATGATTGAAGAACTCAGATTGCAGACTATGCAGGTTATAGATCTTTTCCTTATGAACATCATGAATATTATGATCACTCACAGATTTTATCTCCCTGACTAGTGTAGTAGTCAAACATCTTCCTCACCTGTATTTGCTTGTTTTGTGATGATATGTTTTTGTATACTCTGTTGCCTGCTAGATACTTATTGTTTCTAATCATTTTGATTGTGATAAATTTTGGAGCAAATGGATACTTGTTCATAGAATTAATAATGGATCTGGTAATTGTAGATATATCAGCATCAGCATAACAAGCAAATGAGTTGTCCTGCCATGGCACAGCTCCTCTCAAATACTCTTTACTACAAACGATTTTTTCCATATTATGCTTTCAATGTTTTAGGTGGCCTAGACAGTGAAGGTAAGCTATGAAACAGAGTATGTTTGAGTTCAGAATTCATACAAGAAAAAAAAGAAATTGATTTGTTAAATTATTTTTAATAAGACTAATGCTGATTGTGCAAATAAACTTACATTGCTACAGGAAAAGGCTGTGTTTTCACATATGATGCAGTGGGCTCATATGAACGAGTAGGCTATGGTTCTCAGGGGACTGGCTCGACACTTATGATGCCTGTTCTTGACAATCAGCTTAAATCGCCCAGTCCTCTGCTCTTGCCAGCGAAGGTATGTGTTGATTTGTCTGGCATATATTGCACGGCTCTTGAATATTTATATATTGCTCAATTTTATTTTGTTTCTATATTGTCAGGCATAGCACTTATCTTGTTGTCAAGTCTTGTTGCTAATGTTTTTTCATTGACAAGCTATGTTACTGAATCGGCAGAAAAAACCTGCGTTTCCGGGAACGATTCATCTTGGAAACGAAATTGGATGCGATTCGACTATAAAATTAAGTAGGGTTTGGATTTGAGTGGTCAGAATCGTGTAGAAATGGATAAGGGTGAATTTGGGTGATTCCAAGATGGATGTCGTGATTTCAAATCAATTTGAAGACGATTCCAGCATAGAAGTCACAACAAAAACCTAGTGATGGGCGAACGACAGTCATTTAACAGTCACAATGAGTTGCTAATGAGTCACAATCAACAGTAAAGGAGTTGCAGCGAAAGAGTCACAGCAAACAAAGAACACTTTTTGCTTGAAAAGTCAAATGAAACCCTAAATCGTTGAACGTCTTCTTTGTCTGGCTCATATTCTCAACTCAGTATTCAAATCAATTCGAAGACGATTCCAGCATAGAAGTCACAACAAAAACCTAGTGTTGGGTGAACAACAGTCATTTAACAGTCGTGATGAGTTTCTAATGAGTCACAATCAACAGTAAAGGAGTTGCAGCGAAAGAGTCACAGCAAACAAAGAACACTTTTTGCTTGAAAAGTCAAATGAAACCCTAAATCGTTGAATGTTTTCTGTGTCTGGCTCATATTCTCAACTCAGTATCGTGTCATGTATTTCATTTCAAAGCTTGGCAGAAACTCATCTATATCGTGTTTTGCCCTATCCCTCTATCGACAACATGATTTTAAATTTTATTTAATTTAACAAATCTATAGTAAAGCTTAATATCATTTGTACAATATTTTTGTATGGTATAGATATTATTGTGATATTAAGGTATAGTAATTTATTAACTTAATATCACAAAAACAAACTGTCTTTAAGTTAATACTATCGTATATATATAAATACTATAGTTTTGTATAGATATAAATACTATCTATAGTTTCGTATAGATATAAATACTATCAATATTAGTTTTGTATAGATAGTATGGTTCTTATAGTATAGTATAGAGATAAATATCATGATTTATCAATACTAGTTTCGATATTAATATAGTACAAATAGTATGCTATTAATATAGTTTAAAAAATAAACGATATTAATATGGTATAGTAGTAATATAAATTTTTTGAATATAGTTGAAAAATAAATTTAATCTAAAATAGCTTTATATTGAAATTTAATATGGTATTAATATAATATAGTTTTTAGGCTATAAATATAAAATGATTTTTATATGTTTTTTGTACAGATGTACTCAGAATGTACCCAACCTTTCCTAAAAAAATTGCCATACCAGTGCACTGTATCCATTTATCCGTACCTGATTTCAATTTCGATTTGGTAACATAGTTCACAAGTAAAATAGTTTTATTAAAACTAGTAAAATGCATCTAAAACTGGTGTTAATGTTTGTAGTTTACTATTTTAACCTAAGATTGCATACGGAAGAGATTGATTAAGACTCCAAACTACAGATTAGTAGTTTTACAGATAATATGTGTAATAATATGGACGTCAGCTTTTGAATCATGGGCAATACAGGAAACAGTGATGGGAAACAAATGGCTATCCTGGAATGTTTTCATTGCCTTATAACAAATGGTTAAACTCCTAATATGTTCTAGAACAGTGGAATCCATACTTAGAAAGTGCATCTATGAAATGAAGGTTTTAGACTACTACCAATTGCACACAATTTCAGCTTCATTGTGAGGTCAAAAATTGAATCTTCACTGTATGTGTAATTCTGATTTTCTGAAACAGCACTTTCTGTTATTCATTGTATGCAATTTCCGCTCAATAAAAGTTTGCCAACTGTTTGACAGAATGCCTGTATGAGATCCCTGAATATTATGATGTTTTATGAAGTTGATTCATGATCTAAGTTCATAGTTGTAGCTGTTCTAAATCATTGAATTCATGAATTCTATATGATTAGTTGTATGCAAAGTGTTTGACGAAATACCTGCAAGCCAAAAATCAGGAATGTTGTGAGTTTGGAACAAAAAAGGAAGATTACTACAAAGGCTGCTTTTCTGAAAAGGAGGCTAATTATTGAAAAATTTGGCCAATCTTGCAGAAGAGGAAAACATACTGGAGAAACTAAAACAATTTGCAAAATATGGGAATAAAAATAAAACCAGTAACTTCAAGCCTCAGATAAAAAATGCGGTAAAAACTTCCAGGAAATGGAAGAAGAAACCTATCATGATTGAACTATGTGTTCAGAAAAGATGGTTTAAGAATGTACTAGTAGATTTTGGCGTAGATGTTAGCATCATGCCAAAGAGAGTATGGGAATAATTTGGTGAACCAACATTGTATGATACACCATATAATATTACATTGTTAGATGGGATTGCCATAAGCACCATCAACAAATGGTGTAATGTTGAAGTCAAACCTATTCGGGATAAGACAAAGAATAGACTTTGAAGTTATTGAAATGAAGGAACCATTTGACACACTTAACACCTTGATGAACTTATAATGGTTCGTGAATTGTAATCGAGTCTTTAACTCCCAAAAGGAAGAATTCACATTTTTTGATGCAGACAAAACAATACACACACCCTTCTATAGAGACGTGAGTGTCGAATACGTTGAAGAGGTGGAGCAAGAGGAAAATATGAGTGAGGAAGAAGATAATAGAGCATTATACTCATTAGGAAAAATCCCTAAGAAGAAATTGAAGAAGACCTGAATTCGGAAGGGGAGTTGTCATTGATAGCAGTCATTGATAGCAGCAATTACAACACATATAGTGAAGAAGAAATGGAAGCATGGCTATGGGGTGGGCCAAAAAGAAGGTATTAGGGGCTAGGAAGGTCTCTAGTTTGAGAGAATTTGAGAAAATGACCACCAAAAGCATCGCCGATGAAGAGAATCCACTGCAGACTAGAACCAGGAGAGCATTTGGTCTAAGGATTTAGGGAAAAAGTAGTAGAAGGCACTACAAAGATGTCCGTGGTAGACATGAAGGATAGAGAGAGCACCATAGAGGAAGAAAACCTACTGCAAATGAAGAGATGACACCACATACAAAAGAGGGTACTGAGTATAAAGAAGATTGAGAAGGAAATAGTGGAAGATATTGCAAAAATGTTTGCCGCAAATATGAAGATCAGAGGGAGTATCACAAATATAAAAAACCTCTTGTAGAAGGCAAGATGCATATGGAAGATGACAAAGAGGATGGAGAAGGAAGGTGGGGTACCACAAAGTGGTTGTTTTTGAGTAAGAAAGGAAGATGAAGGCCCTAAGAATCAAGATGTTTATGTCAAGGAGGAGACACCAACAAAAATTAGAAATGAGTTGATGGAAAGGAGTTTTATGAGGTTGTTCTCGAGGATGAGACAATGGTTTAGGCCTGGAGGGTATGTTGGCAGGTGGTAGCGGTACCAAAAATAACATTATAGAACCTTCTATGATATTATCCTATGTCGAAAAAGGTTTGCTGTACCGTACAAGAAGAGTTCCACATCCTACAGAGATAGAAAAGAAGATGGTGCAGTACCACACACTACACTAAGGGCCCTGTGGTATTGCATATGAGCATTAAAGGCCTTGCAGTACAACATATGAGCATTAGAAACGCAATAAAGGGATACAGGAGGTTGTGCAACATCACACAACCTCCAGACATGCCATTTAAATCATTTCTAACCCATATATGGGTCATATAGCCCTTAAATAGCCTTAAACACACCTAAATATCCCTAAATAAGCTATAATAAGGTTAAATATCATAATGGGAAAGGTGAATTCATGGGAAAAGGATAATTAAGAGTATTTGTGAAATGTTGCAAAGAAAAGGCGAGATGAAAAGGTATTAAGAGTCTATATAAGGAAGGGAAAGTGAGAGAGAAAGGCATGGAATAGATATGAGTCAGATAAAAGACATGGATGAGTAAGAGGAATATATATGAGAGAATGAGAAGGGAATATATATATATATATATATATATATATAATGAATACATAGTGAGAATATATATGTGAGAGATATATGTATAAATATACGTTTATTTTATTTGATATATGTTGGAATCTGCCACACTATGCTATAACCTCGTTTATTTATAGTCCACTGCACTGAGTTCTAATCTGCTTATCCCTTTACATTGGGATGTAAACTACACATCAGAGAGCATAAGCCCAGATCTTCGGTCTGCGCCCCCTTTTCCGCTAACAATTATAATTTATAACTAATTATAATTATAAGTTCTTTGTATATTCATGAGTTGTGCATATTAAGCGAAGTTCATATATTTATCCCATGTAGACATAACATCACACTTGTAAGTCATTATAGCAAAAAACAATGATTTACTTGCTACCTCCCTTTGAGCAGAAAGTCATGTCCGGTTTTTGGCACAATTTTTTCCAAGTGGAAGAAAATCCTCATGTTCTTGGTCTTCTTTACAAACTGTTGGATGTTATGACTATGTGGAATGAATATATGAAGAGCTTTTTGGAATTTTTCTATTTTGTTTCGCCTTGATGCTTGTTTTCCTTCATGCATTTGGGTATTTATTTCTTATGTTCAAAAAATATTTAATAGTGATTTAAAAACAAATTTAATGTTTTTTCAAGGTCTTTAATTTTTAATTTTTAATCTAATATACTTAAATTATAATATTTTTAATTTTAATACAATATACTTAAATTATAATAAATTTAATATAATATACTTAAATTATAATATTTTTAATTTTAATATAATATATTAAATTTTAATATTTTAAATTTAATATAATATATTTATGAACTTATTTCCTATTTTTAGGTTAAACTATGTATATATTTATGATTTTTTATCTATTTTGTACAAAAGTACCCAAAACGTAACCAACCCTAATTTTTTGCCATACCGGCATACCTGGACCTCTGTACTTGATCTCAAGTTCCAAACCTGAACCTGAACTGGTAACTTAGTGTGAAATCCAACCATCGTCATGAAGATCATTATATTTACTTTATTTTACTGTAACCATAGTAGCATTCATCAGAATCAAGATTGACTTGGCAAAGCAAAAGTATTTGTATAAATGGAATTCATTTACACAGGATTTACCCTGTGCAGCCGAAAATGCTTTTTAAAACTAGAGCAAGTGTCTAGGGGCAGCAGCCTCCCAGTGGGGTTGAGGGACTAATCCCCCTGCACCAAGCCCAAGTCAAATCCTTTAAGGCCACAAGGACCTTCACCATTTTTTTGTTTCTGTTTTTTTCAATCTTTTAAATGTTAAATAATTTTGTTTATGCTATACAGGGGATAGCGGACTTCCTCTTCCACTACCTCTCATACTGTTTTTCATAATTGCAATATAGACAGGCTATTGTATTTATAAGTGTTAAGGGTAGGAGGCCTTGGTGGGCACCCCATTTAGGTTGTTTAGACTTTTAGGTTTTGTTTTTTAAATTACAGACCTGTTTTTTATGAGGACATGGGAACGCCTTGCAGTCCCTAGGACAGCCAAGTGATGTCTGCATATCCCCTGACCGCCCCAGGGATGGCAGGGTGTTTCCCTAGAGGGGAATGTCCCTTGGGACATCCTCTGCTTGGCAGGATTGTCCGAGGGACAGGCCCCTTTCGAGATGGTGCATAGAAGGATGTTTTGCCCCCCATGTCACCGCTGCTATGACATCCCCGCTCTTGGAAACAAGGGGTTTTAGCCGGGAACATTGAAAAAATGGCAAAAATATTTGACATATATAATTTAACTCTAAATATATGTTCACGGCAATTCTTGCATCTCAACTTTGCTAAGTCATTTTACATTATTGATTACTCTATACAAATGAAATGTCCCCCAAATTGAGGGGACATTCCCAGTTTCTGCTTTTCCCTGTCCACTCCCAAAATGTCGCTGTTTTTGGGGATGGGCTAAAATCCTCGGTGACAGGTCCCTGTAGTACAATATATGAATGATTTCTCTTTACTTCTTTAGAAACTAAAAAATCATCACGAATGCATCATCATGCTGTTTCATTCATCCACTTCAATAATTGGTGATTTTCTTGTTATCTCATCAATCATCCCTACATAAGAAATAATGGTTCTGCTATGTAATATTGTCTTGTCTTAAAAGAAACAGAATTGCAGACAAAGAGGCAGAGGGCAGGAGAGGGGATGGCTTGGGGGAGACCTTGGTGGTTCCCCAATTTAGGTTTTAGTTTTATTTAAATTGTTTTGGGCTGTCAAGAAGACAGGCTGCAGGAGACATCCTGATGTCTCTATTACTGTTAATTGGCTCTAGGGCGACTCCCAAGGCGGCATCCCCTTTGAGTTTCATGTTTTAGGGGATGTCCCCAAAATTGGGATGGGGTAAATGGCTGGAATATCCCCCCTTTTTCACAAATTTTGGGGACAGGGAGGGAATGTCTCATGCCCGTCCCTGAGTACTTGGACATCTTTGTAAAATGCTACCCCTAGATTTTTTTTTTTCAAAATTCATACAATGATATGGCAAGGTTAGCATCAAAGCATAAACCATCTAAAGGCCTCACACTTTCTGATCACCAAGATCCCAGGATGGGCAAGGTGAGAGCATACAGTGATTTTGGCTTACAGTAACAAGTATGCAAGAAAGAAATACACTTCTTCCGCTGCGGCGGGCATCCACATATCGTGGGGATTCACCACTTTATCAGTGGGTATGAAATAAGCATGAAAGATTACAAAACCATCCACTTATTTAGTGGGAATTCTTCACTTGTTCAGTGGGTAGATAACAAAAGGAAAGATTCATTCTCCTCTCTGGTGGTAAACCATCCAGGGATTATTAAATGATTGCAAAGGATTACAATGAAACAATTACAATGATGCTCAGTATTCCCATGACTAGAATCTGTTAATATTACCTTTGTAGAATTGGAAAAGAGAGATCATACCATGCAAGACATACATAAATCCATTGCCAAAGAGAAACTGATTTGCTGCCAGACTGAACTGAGAAGATATCAAACTATCATAATCAGATGATCACCAAGAGGATAAACAATCCATCTTAAACCCCACACACCTTCTAAATCTGATCTTTCCTTTCAACTATCATAAGAATATACCACTGATCATCAATATATTCTGCAGATGACCTAAATGAAATACATGGAATAACTTTTTGACTCTGGAAATTTCCCTGACAAGGACTGTATGGCCCCATAAATGTAAATGTGATCACCACAAAATGATACTCAGTCCAAACTCTGCAAAAAGGCTCCCAAAACAAGCGTCAAACCCCTCTAAACATATCACAATCATTTGCAGGCTTAAAATACTCAACATTAATTTCTATTGCTGATCGCCCATTACAAACTGGTATGGCCTGGAAGTACGGATTTTATCATAAATACTAATTCTGCATTGAAAACCTTAATAGAATATATTGGAAACAAGGATATACTATAGATAATAGCATCCAACCAGTCTTAAAACCAATAAACATCAACCATTATTTATTATAGCAAATCGTACCATCAAAGGTGTACGGACAGCAGAGGTACGGAATTTCCCAAAACTCTTCTAAGACTGCTCAGACATGTATAAAATACATCTGCATATAAACTTTTACCCATGCCAAAGGGTTTATTAACAATAGATGCAACCAAACAAAAGAAATAAGTCCATGATCATTTTTGTTTCCCATGAAGAAATGGCACCATGTACGGCAGCTTTGGCACACCACAAAAATCTTATAATCTTTCATTATTTCTCACACCAGAATTCATACAATCTCCACACAAAACATAAACAAAAAATACACAACAAAACCCCAAAGAAATCTTCAACTCTTTCTGGCTCAATGCAACTTCAAATTGAATAATCCAAAACTCATGAAAGCACAAAGGCAAACTCTGCATAAGCTTGCTCCAGAAACCAGCTTCAATACAATGGTGATTCCTGTATGAAATCACACCAAACCTCTAGAGGGTTTTCGTCCTCAAGGGCATTCTACAAGAGGGTTTCCGTCCTCAAGAGAAATTGGAAGAACACTCCGGTTCAATCCAGCAGAATAACAATATCAAAACCAAGCATGTCTAAACAATGAGCCCAACTCCTCTTTTTATAACTTTTTGAGGGAAATAAAATATTATTTCTTTTATCCCTTCATATTTCTCCTCAAACAATAAAAAATAATTCCTTAAGTGTGCACAACTTAAAGTCACCACCTTTAATTAAAAGCTCTTTTTAGCTCCAAAGACCCCTTTATCAAAATAAATGAAATATCTGCTTTGCAAGGCCCCAAAATGATGCATCCATGATTTAAAACTTTTCTTCCTCTTTCCAACGAGCTATAACACTTAGATTTTTATTAATTATTTTCACCCCTAGGAGCTTAAGTGAAAATAATAATTAAAATAGCTCATTAAATATTATATTTTGCGGAAAATCCCAAACGGCCTCCGAAAGCAAAATAAACTGAACCAATATGCTCTGTAAGGTTTGGGATGTGCAACGATGCCTTCCGGGTGACTTTCCAAAAATAGAAAACTCCTCCAAGAATCTTGGAGAGCAAACCAGAAGCCCGATCAAACTTTAAAAACCATCAATGTTACCCGGAACATCAACTGAGCTCAAAACCAAGACAAAATTATTCATTTACAAAAGGAAAATCCAATTAACTGTTCTGCAGACTGAACTAAGACCACTCCAAGAACATTGGAGTTCTTCCCAAACATGTTGGATAGCCTCCAAAAGACTAGGAACAAGCACAAATGCCCATAATAATCAATGTGCCAAAAATGGAACATTACAATCTTGGATGTCTGGGATGGCCCAAAACCCTCAGGGATGTGTCCCTAGGGTATGCTGACATTATTAGGTAATTCATTATACTTTCCTGCGTGACATTTTGATAATTAGTACAAAAGCAGAAATCTATGAATGACAATGCTACATTTACATGTTTTCTATTCTTTATATAGGGGCACAATTAGCACCTTCATAATTTCTGTCTTCTCTTTAGGTTTCATGGTGTTAAACCTTTTATTGTAACTAACAAATATTCTAGTAATGAAAATAACAATCAAATGATATGACTCAAGCTTTTATCAAACATAGCAGTTCCATCTCATTTTCATGGAGCAAGTCAAGAACCAACCCAGAAAGCGAGAACTGACGAAAATATTTGGCTAATGTAATTTAATTCTCAAATATATGTTCATGTCAATTCTTGCATGTCAAATTTGCTTTGCTATGTCATTTTACACCACTCTATACAAATGAGCTTCAAATTTTGCTACCTTATCTCAATGACAGTATTGCAAGCTAAAATAAGCACATCAATTGATGATATGACTCAAGCTTTTATCAAACATAGCAGTTCCATCTCATTTTCATGGAGCAAGTCAAGAACCAACCCAGAAAGCAAGAACTGACGAAAATATTTGGCTAATGTAATTTAATTCTCAAATATATGTTCATGTCAATTCTTGCATGTCAAATTTGCTTTGCTTAGTCATTTTACACCACTCTATACAAATGAGCTTCAAATTTTGCTACCTTATCTCAATGACAGTATTGCAAGCTAAAATAAGCACATCAATTGATGATATTATCTAGACATACACTAATTACATCATGACAAGTTATTTCTTCACATAATTCAATCCCTAAAAAAGACGTAAAAATCCAAAATTGTTAAACTGACAATATTTAGATGTAAACTTGAAATTCTATTTTTTGGATATTTAAATGTGGATTTCAGGTTTTAAGCATTTGATGTACATTGGTTTTAAGAGCACATTTTTTTGTTTGAGAGGTTGTCAGAATTCATGTTTTTCCAATTTATTCTTGTTTTGAAAATATCTAATTGTTCGTTATATTCTTCTTGTTTAGGATGCTACAACTCCCCTGTCAGAATCTGAAGCAGTTGATTTGGTGAAGGATATTTTTGCTTCAGCTACTGAAAGAGACATATACACTGTATTTGCCTCTATCCTATATTGAAACATTTTTCAAAATTTCATGCAAATTTCTGTGAGGATATTTGTTGCTGACATGTTAGCATATTTTATTTTGTGGTTTATCATTGTTCTTGTTTCGCTTCTATTGTCTAAGTATTACTTGAATTGTCTTGATAAGGGTGTTATGTGATTCCTCAGGGTGATGGGCTAGAAATAGTAGTTGTGAATGCAGAAGGCATCAGACGAGAAGAGATTATGGAGTTGCGAAAAGATTAATTTGATGTCACTGCTAAATTAGGTGCACTATTAGTTATATTTTAAACTAATTTGTGCATTTCTGTTGGAGATGATTTGAATCTGCATTAACTGATATCCTTTATCTGAGAATTACAAATATCATTTTGTTATTTATTGTGAAATTAAGTGTTTCAATACGCTCAACTTGATCTTAGATATCTATTCTAAGTTTTGTACTCACTTCTGCAACTTATTGAACAATGATACAGAATTTTGGTGTTTAGCACAATGCCTTCAGATAAACAAAGTAATTATGTATGGATACACTGTATTTGCCTCTATCCTATATTGAAACATTTTTCAAAATTTCATGCAAATTTCTGTGAGGATATTTGTTGCTGACATGTTAGCATATTTTATTTTGTGGTTTATCATTGTTCTTGTTTCGCTTCTATTGTCTAAGTATTACTTGAATTGTCTTGATAAGGGTGTTATGTGATTCCTCAGGGTGATGGGCTAGAAATAGTAGTTGTGAATGCAGAAGGCATCAGACGAGAAGAGATTATGGAGTTGCGAAAAGATTAATTTGATGTCACTGCTAAATTAGGTGCACTATTAGTTATATTTTAAACTAATTTGTGCATTTCTGTTGGAGATGATTTGAATCTGCATTAACTGATATCCTTTATCTGAGAATTACAAATATCATTTTGTTATTTATTGTGAAATTAAGTGTTTCAATACGCTCAACTTGATCTTAGATATCTATTCTAAGTTTTGTACTCACTTCTGCAACTTATTGAACAATGATACAGAATTTTGGTGTTTAGCACAATGCCTTTAGATAAACAAAGTAATTATGTATGGATACTATCTTTGGTGTTTCCTCGGGGCATTGTGCTGAACATTTAGTTTTTTATGCAGAAGGAATCAAGTGAGTTTATGTAGTTCGTTTCAAGTGATTGATCTAATCACATTGCTAAGTTGGGCGCAAGTCAAATGATTTCCAATTTGTTTATTTTTGTTGAAGGCAACTTGGAGGCTAGTTATGAACATGCAGTAGCCTTATCAGACATTATGTGTGTTTTTATTTTACAAGATCTGTTTATCTCTGGTATCAGTTCCTAATTTTTTAATTAACATGTAAGAATAATCCTGGTTTCTTGGTATTAGTTTGAAAATTAATATTTTAACACATTAAGCGAGAGTAGTTCTGTTTACTTATTTATGCAACAAATTGAAGAACAATCATCTAACGTGGATTTTGTGTGTTGAGTAATGACTGGCAAAGGTGATTGATATAGAAATGCATCTCAATTTTGCAAACACAGTTTAAGGGACATGAAGATAAGTTGTTTGTATTTTTCAATGACGATAAGCAACAATCTGTTTGTAGATGTAAGGTTGATTTTGCAAAGCCAGATGCCGGTGGGATATTTTAAGGATTTTGTAGATCTAGTGTGTGGGTAGGTAAGAAGCATACTTACCAGGTGGATGTTAATGCCTGCTAAAGTTTTCATTTCTATGATTTAGGTATCTTTCTTTTTATATTATAGCAGTAGTTATGTTTTTCAGAAAATGTCCTGCTTAGTTTCTCGTTTTCACAAATGTTATGCTTGTCAACACCTATGTTACATTAGACTTGCCACTCACCTCATATTAGCATGGGTTTCGAAACATACTATATTTGGTTGGTTGGATATTATCAAATTTTATTATACATGATGGTTTCTACCTTGTATCTTTTGTTTTAAATTTTACCTTCGTGTCTTTCTTTTAATTGTCAGGTTAAAAATCTAAAGATTAAAGTAAATAATGTTTAGTGCAAAAATGGTTGAAATAGGGACTTCTGTTAATCCGAATCGTCGAGTCTACTGTATTGCCACTAAAATGTAGGATATATAACTATAAATAACACGTAGTCTAGATAGCTTATTTGTTGGGTGTTTATCACTACAGGGGAGTATTAAGAACGAGTCTTCAAGATGACTAGACTATTTCAATGGGTTGTAATTTCTCTGATAAACTTATGATGTATATTGGCAAATAATCACTAGGCAAGGAACACATAAATTACACAAGGACCCTTTAGCATTCTCGAGTTTGGGAGAGGAATGACATTTAAAAAAATAATTGCTATGAGCTTTTCATCCTCTAGCCTCTTTTCATGATTTATTGTTTTAGGTATTGATAAGCTGCAAACAAGGGTGCAGGTCCCAATTACAAGTGAAGAAGAGAAAGAGAAAAGTAGACAACTAGGTCAAACCCCCCACACAAAGGCCCAAAGGGCAGAAAAACAGCCCACAAAGGCGAAACAAGCAAAACAAAACATGAACAACAGAGGAACAACAACCAAACAACAAACAACAAAGGATCTAAACAAACCCAGATCTCGAGGGCAGTAATCTAACTCCCTTGACCCTCTGTCGCGAAGCCGCGATAGACTTGGGGAGCCCTTTTTGCTTTCTATTAACAACCGTCCAAGAAAGCCCATAATCAAAGTCTTCAGAGCGAGGAGAAGGGATGGGCCCCTCACTAGACCCCGTAGCCAAGGGGCAGCCGTGAGCAGGAGGAGGGGCCCCTTGCTAGACCTCGTAGCCAAGGGGCAGCCACGAGCAAGAGGAGGGGCCAACAACCTGGCAGCGGAATTTGGAACCGCCAAAGAAGAGCGACTCGTAGACAGGGGAGTCGACATCTCGGACGAGGCAACGAGAACAGGTCCAGTAGGAACAATAGCTAGGACAACATCCAGAACATGACCAGTAGTAACTGTAGTAGGAACATCCAAAACAGGACTAACAGGGACAGTAGCAGCATCGGCAACACAAATGGACACCAAGGGCTCCCCAATAGGCAAATCACTCTCCAAGGAAGGCTCGCCCTCTTGAGAAGAGTCATTTGAAGGGGAGGCAAAAAGGAGGGGCCAACAACCCGGCAGAGGAATTTGGAACCGCTAAAGAAGAGAGACTCGTAGACAGGGGAGTCGACATCTCAGACGAGGCAACGAGATCAGGGTAGCAAGAACAACAGCTGGGACAACATCCAGAACATGGCCAACAGTAACAATAGCAGGAACATCCAGAACAGGACTAGTAGGAACAGTAGTAGCATCGGCAGTAGAAGTGGACACCAAGGGCTCCCCAACAGGCAAATCACTCTCCAGGGAAGGCTCACCCTTTTGAGAAGAGTCATTTGAAGGGGACGCAAAAACAATCAAATGATCCGAAAGAGCATCTTTCCATCAAGTTGCCGCACCCTTACAATGAGAATGAGGGCAACCAGAGGCTAAATGACCAATAGCGAAACAACGCTTGCACTGAAAGGGGAGACCCTCATAGTCCAACAACTGCGTCCATGCCCTGTCCTCCACCATCAAAACCACCTCTCCATAGAGAGGTTTAAAGAAGTCAATATCCACTAAAATGCGAGCAACTGTAGTGTGCCCCATTTTCGATGTTGTAGCATCAACCTTCAAAAAATGCCCTAACATGTTACCGATGGCTTCATAATAGGTATCCTCCCAAAACTGTAGGGGAAGATTAGGTAGTTGTACCCATATTGGTATGATATTGAGTGGCTTGGTGAAAGGATTGAAGGAGTGAGCCCAAGGTTTGATGGACAATGAATGATCCCCCCACATCTATACCCTACCCATCACTAAATTCCTCTCCTCAGAGGATTCAAAGGTAGCAATGAAGAACCCCCTAGCGCAGGGGTAAAGCTCAATCTTACCTTCAAAAATCGATTTCCAGGATTCCAAAATTCAGTTATGCAGGTTGGGGAGAGAGGGCCACAATCCATTGAATCTGCAGATCACTCCTTTCCTCGAATAAAAATCCTCATTTTTAGAAACCTCAGGCCCACAAACCACTATAGGAGAGGAGCAGTTGCAAGGAAAGGGTCTAGCTTTTACCTGAGATGAACGAATAGCATCAGAAAATGAACGGCCAGAGGCTTTCCCAGTAGCACCAGCCGCAGGCACAGGAGTCTGAAGCAGAGGCCCAACCTGTACCGATCCATGGGGATTAAACGTCCCATCATCTGCTTAACCCCCAACACCCTCATGACCAGGTGGAGGAACACAAGAAGCAAGCACAATCAGTTCTTGACCAGGAACCTCCGGTTCGTGAACAGGAACCCCAACCCGCACTGGACTAGATGTGTGCGCAGAGCACATTTTGAAATTTTTTTTTTTTCATGATTTATTGTTAAGCCCATTAAATATAATATATTAATATATAAATTACAATAAAGACTGACAAAGGGATTTGGATTTCACTCATATTGTAGGATATAAACATGTCATAGCCCCAATTCAGGATGGTGCAAGTGGACATATGGACACGGTCTTGACTCTCATATGTTGTGTCTTTCCTATATTCAAATGCTCAAACTTTTGTTAGTCAAAAGCTGCTGTATATTCTCTTACAGATTTAAATAAGGTCCCTGACTTTAGTTATTGTTGGAAGTAGAACCGATGCCTGCTAAACAACAATTTAAATTTACAGATGTAAACCGCGCAAAGTTGGCAATGTTTAGATGATAAATAGACCGACCAAGGTGAATATCATGATCTCTTTGCAACTTTGTAATCTCTTCACCCTTTGTAATATATTATGATATTAAGCATTGCTATATTGTAACATATTGCAATCACAACTAATATATAAATCCTTAAGCCATGACTATCAGACAAAAAATTGAAGAATTTGTTCTAAAAAGAAACCATAAAACAATCTTTGAAACAATTAAGCCTATGTTAATATAGCCTACAAGCTGTTATGGCTTCAAAAGTCAATCTCTTTTTAATTTGGTTGTGACTATAAATTATTTTTAAATCAATTTCACATTAGATTTCTAATAAGAAGTTTGGGTTAATCATAAAAGAGTTCCAAGGTTTCCAAAACTTATTCCAAACTTGCATGAAAAATAGAGTGTTCTAGGTATTATTAGTAATGTTGGTATTGTTGGTATCAATTTGGAGTATTTTGTTGACATTTTGTTGATGATATTTTTTAGCAAATAATATTGTGCTCAATTGCTTGCCCTCATTCTCGTTGAAAGGATGCAGCAATTTGGTGGAAGGATGCTCTCTCGGATCATTTGATTGTTTATGCTTTCCTGACGAATGATTCTTCTCAGGTGGGCAAGCCTTCCCAAGAGGGATTCTTCTCAGGAACTTCTCTCCCAAGTCACTGTTGGGGAGCCCATGGTGACCACATCTATTGTTGCTGCTATGTTAGAAACTTGGTGGTGTTGTCATTGATGTCAACTCCCAGCAGATGGTTCACTTGGTTTCCAAGTGCTTTTGAGAAAATTTGATAAAAAAGTGTGTAGTGTGACAGAGGTACCCTTAGTGTTATACTCCGCATTTCTTCCTAACTGAAGATATGCTTGTGCGGTTTGGAAGTATTGATCAGAGGTGTTCAGAGGTATTATATCCAGAGTTTCAGGGTCTGGATCGTGCGGAAGTAGAAGATGTGTTTGACAGAGTATTTGACTGTGAAGAAGACCGTCTGGGAGAAATGAGATTGCTCCGCATTTCTCCGCATTGAGATTTCGTGACCTGCGGATTTGGGAAAGTGCTTATACAGTCTACATCAATCTTCCCTTGAAGTTTCTAGTGATGGGTTGCTCCGCAAGTTTAGTTCTTGTGTTAGTATTTAGTGGTAGTGCATCCTGATGTGCATAATGAAGTCATTCTTGGTTTCAGGTGGTTGCGGTAGTGTGGCAAAGAATTTTGATGATGTTGAATGTTCTAGGAAGGTGTGAGTGCTGTGGAATGTCTTTCTCTAGTTCACATAATGTTTTTGGACTTGGAGAAGCGTGAATGTGATCGTTAGCTCAGGCTTGGCCGACTTGGGATACTAACACTATTTGCGGAGGTACCTCGTGGATTGTAAATGTGATCAACAGCTTGATGATACAAATTTGAGTCCTAGTTATCCCTTGACATGGTCCACTTTTACTTCTTTCCACCGCGGAAGTGTTTAGTGCTGACCTAAGTAATGTTGCATGTGTGTAATGCACACGCTTCATTAATTAATGCACACGCTTCATTAGGAATGACCTAATTGAGATAGGTCTTGGTTATAGATAGTATAAATGCAAGATGAAGTTGAATGGAGCATAGTAGAGAAGAATATGCGAATGTGAATCAAGGGCAGTGAAGTTGTGTGCGAACTTAAATGCTTATGACTTTGAAATGTAGTGAGTAGGTGTACATTTTAGTGTGCCAGAAGTTGCTGGAGGTAGTGAGCCAAAGGTTGCGGATGGCAAAAGTATCAACGGTGGATCTCTCTTGTTGCTTTGAGATAGTGAATCTCTCTATAACAACCTTCTTTCTTCTCTCTTTTGGGCAGTGAGCCTATTGATTTTCAGTGTTGTTTTTTATTAGATCAGCTGGAAAAAAGGGTCCAGAACCTTGATTTTCGGTGTTATTCATATATATTGTGAGCTAATCCTCACCGTGGGTTTTTCCCTTATTGGATTTTCCACGTAAATCTGGTGTTCTTATGTGTTTTGATGTGTTTGCATTGATGCTTCATATGTTGACATTCAACTAATGCATTATAAGTGGTTGATGTTTTTTTTATATTGCTAATCGTTTACAAAGATTTTGCTCAACTAAGCATCAACATGAGACTAACACAAGATCTTGTGAGCACAACCATGAGACCAATACAAGCTCCTTTTGAGCAACCACACTAGAAACCACTTATGGAAGACCAAGAGTCACAACTTAGAAATCCACTTATTTAGAAACCACCTCAACAGTAGAAGCCAACAATGGAAGACCAAGAGTCACAACTTAGAAATCCACTTATTAGATGTCCCTTTGGGATTTGAACTTGGGTCTCCACAATGAGAACTCAATGCTTTAACCCATTAGGCTCAACCCCTTGGACAATGGTTGATGTTTTGAGGTTTTAAAGTTTAACATACAATTGATTCACCCCCCCTCTTAGTTGTCCTGTGCATTCTAACATGTTGCTATTCCTGCTGGACCGTCGGCTCCCTTTTTGGACCCTACTGTTGTGAGTCAGACTATTTTGTCGGTACTTGATTCTTCATCTGCACTGCCGGCTTTTCTGCGCATGACTGCCCTTTGGTTGCGGTGTCAATTGAGGGGCCCCTCCTCTCACCTCGCTCTGAGGATTTTGACCAGAGGATTTTGACTCAGAGCTTTCTTGGACTGTTGTTCAAATAAAGCAAAAAGGACTCCCTAAGTCTGTTGCTGCTTCGTGACAGAGGGTCAAGGGAGTTAGATTTTTGCCTTCGGAATCTGGTGTTGTTTAGATCCCTTGTTTCAGTTTGCCGCTTCGTTGTTGTTCCTTTGTTGTTCCTATTTTGTTTTGCTATGTTTGGCCTTTCTGTGGTTTGTTTTGCTATGCCCTGAGGGCCTTGTTTGTAGCCCCTAGTTAAGCTGCTTATCTTAATAAAAAACATATATGTGAGGACAACCATCCCCACAATACCGTCCGTTTAGTGGGCCATATAAATGGCGTTAGGAACTTGATGCAATTCTTCTAGAGTTTTTTATTTTAATTTAATTTGAACTTCAATTTATTTTATTTTATTTTGAATTTCAAATTTCAAATTTATTTTTATTTTTTAAATATTGTTTTTTAGTTTTTTAAAAATAGGTTTAATTTAATATTTTTTAATAAAATAATATTGTTTATTAATAGGATTAAGGAACTTGATGCAATTCCTTTAGAGTTATTTTATTTTAATTTAATTTGAACTTCCATTTTTATTTTATCAAATTTCAAATTTATTTTTATTTTTTAAATATTGTTTTTTAGTTTTTTAAAAATAGGTTTAATTTAATATTTTTTTAATAAAATAATATTGTTTATTAATGGGATTAACCAATCCATATATATATATATAGCTTAATGGTGATCTTATCATAGTCTTTTATAACATATAAGATGATTAAGCCAAATTATAATTCCTCATAATGATAAAATTATGTTTTATTAACATAGTTTTAGGTAGCCTAAGAGGACAACAAATGCAAAATATAGCTATTTAAAAATATTTTAATTAATCCTAGGCTAATGCATAAGGTAAATTCTTATAAAGGAAATTGTATTTGGATTCAATGTCAATTGATCAAAGCTTCATGTAATATAATTATATACACTTATGAGCATATGAAAACATTGTCTATCATTTATAATTAGAGTTAACCATGGGGATTGTTCTTTATTCTTAGAGTCTTTACAAGCAACAAACATGTCGAGGGATCATTGTGTTAGGTATAGTTGGTTGCATCACATGGCTTGAACTATTGTTTGTAGACATGATTGTAATAAGCATCAACCTACCTTTTGAGAACCACAGAAATCCCTGAACCTTTTGTTTTCACAACAAGGGTCTTGCTAAGGATGCTAGTTAGATCTTGCCCCATCTTCTTGCTTTGGAGTTCTTTGAAACAAAGGAACCATCTTTGAGTGCAACCATGACATACAAGATGAAGCCACCAATAGATTGTGTAGTCTCCTTTAGATAAGGTTTCCAATTTCCCTCTAGTCATTCTCCATCAACATCCTCTCTATAGCCTTGACATCCATTTCCAAATTTGATGCAACATTATTGTTCTCATTATTTTACCGTTGTAAATAGAACTTCAAAGCATGAGGAACAACTCCCATCCTCACTCTTCATGGACGAGCCTCTCCTAGCAGACTAACTTTGCCAAACAAGGAGACCACAAGATCCTTCAATCCATTAGTTGAATCTTTGAGTGGCTTAAACATAGACAAGGGAGACATCAGTATGAATCATCACTTTATATTTGTTCACAACAAACAAAAATAAATGAATTAATAGATATTAATAATTTCATTAATTGATTCATTGATAAAGGGTTCTATGAGTAATATTTTGTGTTTTGCATCTCATGGTATTAAACAAATAGTGCCTCGTGCTCAAGCCATGGTCTACTTCCTTCAATTTGCTCTGAGAACTGGTCAATAGGTTGGACCACATTAATGAAAAAAATGATTCATGTATATTGTGGCACCATAGGTTTGGCAACATTAGTGAAAAGGGTCTTAAGTCCTTGAGTAATAAAAATATGGTGGATGGTTTATTTATTTAATATGTAGATTTTAACTTTTGTGAGTACTGTGTTTGGAAAATACAATAAAATTAAGTTTATTATTGGTAGCACTAGAGCAAAGAGATTATTGGAAGTTATTCATAGTGATGTATTTGGTCTTGTGGACGTTCCTTAAATTAAAAGATCTCATTATATTTTTTTATCAACAACTTTGGATTTACATAGATTTATTTCTTAAACATAAATCTAAAAGTTTTCTCTAAGTTTTAAGGATTTTAAAGTTCTTTTTACGAAGTAGACAGATAAGAAGATAAAGGTCCTAAAGTGAGATAATGGAGGTGAATATTACTCTAGGTAATTGCAAAGTATTTATCATACATTATTGTTTGGATTGAAGAAGCTCCTCAATGCGTAAGGTGCATATTCATTCCAAAGAGCTTGAAATGCATGTACAAGAAATTTGAGCCTCTTTAGTCAATTCTATTTGGGTTTATACACTACTTTTTGTTCGAGATCAATTCCATCTAGTAATTGCATGTGAATACAATTAATGCAAATGAATAGTAGCGTTGATAAGTTTAGTTGCACCATTAAATCTAGCCACTCATTTTGATTATGTTCTTCCTCTCTACAACATTACACATTGCCGCCCAAAAATGACGTTTCATTCATTTTAACAGGAATTGAGGCCATCACGACACATTTCTATTAACATAGCTTTCATATGTACATATTTCTAACAGAAAAGAAGACTGGCAATAAGGAACAGTCAAGATCATTTTCATCGTCTTACATCCTTTCTTAAACAACATATACTGCTGATATAGCAAATCAGATTGCTCCCTCTCATATTAAAAGTGCCTTTTTCTAAACTCGTGGGCTGTTCTATCGGCGTATTCCTTGAACCTCCTATGGGTGCAAGTGCTAGTTATTTATATTACATGGGGTTTGATGGAGAACAAGGAGCCTAACCCTAATGTTATAGGGAGAGAAGTTCTTTCACCGCTCATGTAACTCTAGATATTGTCATCACTCCTCACCAAAGGTCAATAAGGAGCAAAGTCTTCAGATGGATTAGAGGTAGCTCTTGTTGATGTTTTGTAGCAGCGGGAGATTTCAAACCAACTTAATGAGGAGTCACACCCCATTCATGAAGAGGCACCACAATTACATATATATACACACGCAATATTCGTCATTTGATCATTCACACAAGTTCTTTCTTCTACAGCAGATCGAGTTTGATTGAAGGCAGAATCAACACTTGGAGAAGAATTCAATTACCTTCAGCATATTGTCATATTGCTTGTAAAGCAGATTTATGCATTAGCTATTCTATAATATAAGAGAAATTATTGGCTGGGTTTTTCTCCCTCGAGAAGGAGGGTTTTCCTAGGGAATATGTTGTGTTAATGTGTCTGAACTTAAATTAATTTTTTATTTTTTTATATCTGATCATAAATTCAACATGGTATCAGAGCCAGACCCAAGCTAGGAGCCCCAAACACACGAGAGGTGTGGCTTAAGGGGGGTGTTGGTGTTGGAAATAAGCCACACCTGGACTGACGAGGGACTAGTCCAAGAGGGGCCAGTAGCTCAGTGGTAGAGCACTCCAGCAATGAATGGAAGGTCCTAAGTGCTTATTTCCAACATCAACACCCCCCCTTAAGCCACACCTCTCGTGTGCTTGGGGCTCCTAGCTTGGGCCTAGCTCTAATAACATGTTGAATTTATGATCAGATATAAAAAACAAAAAATTAATTTAAGTTCAGACACATTAACACAACATATTCCCTGGGAAAACCCTCCTTCTCGAGGGAGAAAAACCCAGCCAATAATTTCTCTTATATTATAGAATAGATAATATAGAAATCTACTTTACAAGCAATATGACAATATGCTGAAGGTAATTGAATTCTTCTCCAAGTGTTGATTCTACCTTCAATCAGACTCGATCTACTGTAGAAGAAAGAACTTGTGTGAATGATCAAATGACGAATATTGCATGTGTATATATATGTAATTGTGGTGCCTCTTCATGAATGGGGTGTGACTCCTCATTGAGTCGGCCTAGAAATCTCCCAATACTACAAAACATCAACACTCCCTCTTAGGTAGGGAGATATCTTTTCAGATACCCATGTCATGAAGTCTCTCAACATGACACTCACAATGACCACCCATTAGTGAGAAGAATTTATGATCACCTCATCGTGATGTCAACCCCTATGGGTACTCCCATATGTGGAAAAGGAACATATCACCTCATCGTGATATTAACCATCATGGCTGCTCCCATGTATGGCATATGTAAATAAGTGCCCATCACAGAATCGTGATGTCGTCACCTCATCGTGATGTTCACCATGGCTACTCCTAGAGGGTGAAAAGCACAAGTACAAAAAAAATCATCATGGACTCTCTCACGTGATGTTGTCATGGAGTCACACTCATGACATCCACCATGGCTACTCCCAGAGGGTGGAACCAAGGGCTTTCACCTCAAATCTCTCTCACAGAGAGAAATGCATTAACAAGGGCTTGCACCTCAAATCTCTCTCACAGAGAGAAATGTATTATAGTACATCTCAAGAAGTCACTGATACTAAGACTCCCTCTCAGCAAGGGCTTCATTCTCCACAACTCCAAGCTTGTCTCGAAAATGCACAAACTTCACTTTGGCAAGAGGCTTTGTGAGAATGTCTGCCGTCTACTCATCAGTGCTAATATATTTCAACTGGATTGCTTTCCTCAATACCATATCTCTGATATAGTGGTATTTGATCTCAACATGTTTAGTTCTGTCATGAAACACTGGATTGACAGAGAGCTTCACACAACTTTGATTATCACAATGAATGACAACTGGCTCCAACGATTGTCCAAACAATCCTGCAAGGAACTTCTGAAGCCACACTGCTTCTCGAGATGCCACACAAGCTGTAATATACTCGGCCTCTGCGGTGCTCAGTGCCACTGAAGACTGTTTCCTGCTACACCAGGATATCATCGTAGACCCCAAACTGAAGCAACATCCAGAGGTGCTCTTCTGATCAGTAACACACTCTGCCCAATCATAATCAATATATCCATGCAGCTTCAAGTCTATACCAGAAGAATATCTCAAGCAATACCCAACTGTGCCACGTAAGTATCTTAGGATATGCTTTACTGCGACTAGATGTATTTGCCTTGGTTCACACATGAACTGACTAAGTGCACTCACTGCATAGCAATTATATGGTCTAGTATTAACTAGATAGATCAATGATCCAATCAACTGTCTGTACATAGTAGGATCCACCAGATCTGAACTAGCTGCAGCCTCTTTTAACTTCAACAAATTTGTCTCCATCGGTGTAGACACGGACTTGCAATCCATCATACCAAATCTCTTCAAGATGTCAATAGTATACTTTCCTTGACTTAGAATGATCTCATCTAGCTTCTGCCATACTTCTAAACCAAGGAAGTAATGCAAAAGGCCAAAATCCTTCATTTCAAATTCTGAAGCTAACTCCTTCTTGCATTTGATAATGAGGTGATCTTCTCCAGTAATAAGTAGATCATCAACATAGAGAACCAAGATTAATGCTTCGCCATCAATTACCTTGAAGTATAGTTTTGAATTAGCATCATTCTTGGAGAAACCCAAGCTCATCAGGTATCGATCAATTATTTCGTACCAAGCACAAGGAGCCTACTTAAGGCTGTACAAAGCCTTCTTCAGCTTGAAAATATGAGACTCCTTCCCATGAACCTCAAAGCCATCAGGTTGCTCAATATATACCTCTTCCTTGATTACACCATTTAGAAATGCTGTCTTCACGTCCATTTGGTGTATCTTTCATCCTTTAAATCCTGCAATAGCAATGATGGTCTTGACGGATGTATAATGAGCAACTGGAGCAAAGGTTTCCTCATAATCTACTCCCTCTTTCTGAGTGAATCCTCTAGCCACGAACCTAGCCTTGTACTTCTCAATGCTCCCATCAGCCGCATGCTTGATCTTGAAGAGCCACTTAGAAGAAATAATAGATTTTCCTTCAGGTCTAGGTACAATGGTCCAAACATCATTCTTGAGGATGGATTGATACTCTTCAACCATAGCATCTCTCCAAACTTGTTGACTAGTAGCTTCCTCAACACTGGAAGGCTCAGACTCAATAATTTGACTCATCAATGCAACATAGCTTGAAAACTTTTGAGGTCTCTTTCTTTCTCTAAACATTCCTCTTGGGACTGCAAACCTTTCTACCCCCTGCATTGTTTGCCTAGCCCAAAGTGGTCTCTTACGACCAATCACAATATCTGTAGGCCCATCGGTAGGTTCCAAAGGCTCAACTGGATCATAATCTTCTTTTAGATCAGTAGCCTCCCTCTGAATCTCAAGAGTATGGTCAACTTCCATATCCTGAGGAGACTCTTGGTCTTCATTATCTATCTCCATGGTTGGTAGAGTATGAAAGTGAAGGTGAGCCAATCTTCTATGCCAAAATTCACACGAACATGATGAATAATGCAACAAGGCCTGAAGTGGACGAGTGCAAAGTCTGTAGAGACTCTCATGTCGAACTCCAATCACCTGAGCTATCTTGATATTTGAGTTCTTTGGCCATGCAAGAACTTTACCTTCTGAAAATGCAACTTGGTATCCCTTATCTTCTAAGGCTGAGATAGAGACAAGGTTCCGCTTGATACCCGGAACAAATAGAACATCACTCAACTGCAAGGAAATGCCGAAATCCAAGTGAAGAGAGGAGGTCCCAAATCCTTTCACAGAATAACTAGCATAATCTCCAATAATTACTTGAACACTAGAATCTTTCTCCACCAAATTAGTTAGATGCTCTCTAAATCCGGTGATGTGGCGAGAGGCACCACTATGAATCAACCAAGTATTGTTGTTGGTAGGTACATTGCTTGAAATAGCAGAATAGAATAGAAAGCCACTTGAATCCTTCTGCGGAGAGATCTCACTCACATCTGCAATAGAAGCTTGCTGCTTATGTCTGGTTGGACAATCCTTAACATAGTGACCAAACTTGTCACATCTAAAACATTGAATGCGAGAGAGGTCCTTCTTCTTAAATGCAGAAGTACCATTTGATCCTTTATCTCTATTCCTCTTGAAGTATCCTTTCTTTCCTTCTTTTCCTTTCTTCTTCGAGGAATAAGTGGTAAGAACATGAATGTCTTCATTTGTAGAGTTTTGACCAATCCCTCTCGCAGCCAACCTTGATTCTTCTTGAATACAATCCGCCCTCAACCGATCAAACTTAGGAAGTTTTGATCTCACACTAATTCCTTGAATGAATGACTCCCAAGATGGAGGAAGACCATTAAGAGCCAACATAGTCAAATCCTTGTTATCAACAATATGCCCAATGGTAGAGAGCTAATCTCTCAACTCGGTAATCTTTATGAAATATGAGATGACAGATTCTCCTTTCGCCATCTTGATATGATGAAGTTGTTTTAATGCAAGAGCTCGACTTGTGTTGTTGATCTCAAACATTTCCTCCAAAGTCTTGAACATCTCTCTTGCAGATTTTAACTTGGAAATTATTGGCACAATGTGATCTTTCACAGAATCAACCAACATCTTTTTCGCCTTAATGCCATTTCTCTTCCATTGAGGCTTCTCATTCTCATTGGTTGGTTCGGGAACTTTGCCCTCCACGAACTCGGCTAACTCATTTTCTTCCAAAGCAAGCATGACTCTAAACTTCCAAGATGTGAAGTTTGATGCGCCCTCAAGTCTATCTTCGACCTTGAGCCTGTTCACCATCTTGACAATAGATGTAATCAAGGATGAGAATAAGATAGGAGGGTAGCGTTGCTGAATGAATCTGATCATGATCTTTCTTATACCTGCTTTGATACTATGTTGAGACATGGACCAACTAGGACTCGAACCTAGGACCTTCCATTCACTGCTGGAGTGCTCTACCACTGAGCTACTGGCCCCTCTTGGACTAGTCCATCATCAGTCTGGGTGTGGCTTATTTCCAACACCAACAACTCTTGTGAATGTAGGCACAGGGAAAGTTGCACGTTGACAAGGGAAGGAGGGATTGACGGTTGGGCGAGAAGCACTTGTGATGCCAATAAAACTTGATGGAGGCAACACTAAAAAATGTGCCATATGAAGATAAAAGCCAAAACCAAGGTCGCAGTCCACTCATATGTAGATGTGGTTGGGAAAAGAAAAAGATTTTTTGCTAAGTACAGTGCTCAAGATACTCACATGGGGAGATAGATGCAAAATTAAGGCTTAAGGTGAATCAAGGTTGCGGGAATACCAATAGTGGAACTAGGTTCAGAGGAGATAGAGGAGATGGAGCATTACCAGAAAACTGTGTTACCAGAAATGCAACAGGAAGGCCTCGTTTCCCATTTGGATAGGCAAAATGCCATTTCTGTTCCATTTTCCCACCATTACCAACATAAGCTAGAGGACTCTATGTTACATCATTTTCCTTTTCCCTTAATGTTTGGTCAAATACCATTTCCCACCAAAATAAGCTAGAGGACTATATGTTACATCGTGTGCCTTTTCCCTTAACGTTTGGTCAATAATTTGTCATTCTATTTTTATGCTATTTGCAATCAACTTTTTGGTAAAGAGTGATTTTTATTAAAAACTTGTTGAAGCCTTGGTGGCTGTTGAGAATGTTGTTTAATTATTAATGGAAAGTAGTTTTATTTTTTCCTAAAACAAATTTCATAAAAGAGAAGAGTGCCTTTTAGAGAGTAGAAAAAAGAGTGCCTTTTAAAATGTAGTTTAATTATAAATAGAAATTACATTTTTTTTCTATGTTTTTGATAAAGTAAGTGGTAAAAAAGGGTGCCGATCCCAATGCACAACAACCACAAAGGCACAAAAAGAGCAAACAAGGGAAGAACCCTTAACAAACACGAGCCCCTGAGGCTCAGCAAAACAGACCTAAACAAGCCACACACAAAACAAAAACAAGACAGTAACAGCTGACAAACAACAGACTAGACGACCCTAGAACCTGAGGGGACAAATCTAACTCCCTGAACCCTAGGCCGCGAAGTAGCAACAAATTTGGGGAGTCCCTTCTTCTTTCTCTGAACAATAGACCAAGAAGACTCGGAATCGAAGTCATCGAGCGAGGCGAGAGGAGCGGATCCTCGACAGCCACCACGGGCATTGAGCCACCACACAACGAGGGACCCGACAGTGTAGAAGAGGAGTCAGGAGCAATCGTAGGGCCAGCCAAAGAATCCTCCCGTAAAGATGCCGAGTCTGAAGATAACAAAAATGAAGAAGAGGAAGCTGGAATGGGAGCAGAGGGCATGCTTGAACAAGGAGGAGCCGTCAAATGAGCTAAAAAGTGTTTAGAAGAATCTCGAGAAAGTGAGGGAACCGCAGCAATAGCTGTCGCCAACTCCACAGAAGCAGCCCCAGAAGGGAGCTCAGCCTCTGCAGAAGAGATAACCCCCTGAGATGAAACGTCCACCTCAGAAGCATCGATAGTCAGGTGATCCAGGAGAGCGTCCTTCGACCAGGTAACAGCCCCCTTACGCCGTGAGAGTGGGCAACCAAAGGCCAAATGACCGGTAGCAAAACACCTTTTGCATCTAAACGGAATACCCTCATAATCAATAAGTTGTTTCCATGGCCTTTCCCCAACCATCAAGACCACATCACCATGAAGAGGTCTAGACAAGTCAATATCCACAAGTATCCGGGCTACCGTGGAATGCCCCATGAAAGAGGTTGTTGAATCGACCTTGAGGAAATGACCTAAAGCATTGCCTATGCTCTCATAGAAGGAGTCCTCCCAGAACTAGAGAGGGAGATTTGGGAGGCAGATCCATATAGGTCTAATGTTAAGTGGCTCAGTGAGGGGATTAAAGGAGAGAGTCCAGGGTTTGATGAAGAGGGAATGCTCCCCCCACAACCAAATCCTGCCGTCGAGAACTAAATCTCGCTGCTCTGAAGAGGCAAATGTCACAATAAAGAAACCTCTAGCAGATAGAAACAACTCAATCTTACCTTCAATGAGAGGCTTCTAGGACTCCATGACCCAATCGTAGAGATTGGGCAGGGAAGGCCATAAGCCGTTAAACTGCAAATTACCCCAGTATTACGATAGAACTCCTCATTTTCAGTGACCTTTGAACCGCAAACCACGATAGGAGACTCCCGGGCACAGGGGATAGGTCGGGAACCGAACCGGGGAGAGTGGGACAGAGCACCAGATCCAGCAACAACAACAGAGAAAGATTTTTTTGGGCCCACCAGAACCGAACACCCCACAGCCAACCCACCAACAGCATCAACACCTACAACACCAGAATGGCTGCAGGCCCCCAAACCAGCGTCATCAGCTGACCCAGAAGGGAACCGCACCTCACGAACAGTTTCCTCCGGATCCTTCCCCAGCCCAACCGTAGCAGACTCCAAGAGCGACGACGAGGGAAGTCTGCCATCACCATTCAAAACAGTCGTTTCATCGCCATTCAAAACTCCCTTTTCCCGCTTAGCGCTCGCCATCAACATATGAGTTAAGGATTCAAGAAGTTTGTTTTCTATGTTATGTATAGATATTATTACAAGTAATTATGATAATTTTATTTTGTTTTTTGAATTAAAAAGTATTTTAAATTATTTTAAAATTTGGTGTTTTATTTTTATTATGTTTATAATTTTACAAACTTTAATTTGTATGTATCTTTAATAATATGGGATAGAACTTTATAATAAATCTAAAATTTTGAAAAAAGTATATGTATCTAAAATCCGTTTCTTATACACAGCTTTTAAATTTCCCGTTTCTGGTCACGTTACTGCTACCATTTCCGTTTTTCATTTTTGGTAACATAGCCATAAAATGGCATTAATAGGCAGATTCAACTTTCTCTAGCCCAGTTTCCCAACCATAACAAATGGGTATCGCAGATTGGTAGCTATTTTTTACTACACCACTAGTAATCTATCCCTATGCACAAGGCTTCTTTGTGATTGTGTGATTCAGAGAAAATAAGATTCTAAAGTTGGGACCAAAAATGAGAAATAGAAATGACATTGACAACAGTAACGGTAACGTGACGAGAAATGGGATATTTAAAGGTTGTGTATAAGAAACAAATTTTAGATACATATACTTTTTCAAAACTTTAGATTTATTATAAAGTTTTATCCCATGTTAATAAAGATACATATAAATTGAAGTTTGTAAAATTATAAACATAATAAAAATAAAACACCAAGAATATTCTAAATCACTTTAAAATAATTCAAAAAACAAAATAAAATTATCATAATTACTTATAATTTAATATCTATATATAACATTGAAAGATATCATCAAATCTTAGTTAAGTTTGTTTTATAAAAAAAAACTTAATTTCCATTAATAATTAAACTACATTGTAAAAGCCACACTCTTTTTTTCTTTAATGAAATTTGTTTTAGAAAAAAAAAAACTACTTTCCATTATAATTAAACAACATTCTAAAAAGCCACGCAGAGCTTCAAAAAGTTTTTAATAAAAATCACTTTCTTTACCAAAAGTTGATTGCAAATCACAAAAAAATAGAATGGCAAATTATTGACCAAACATTAAGGGAAAAGGCAAACGATGTAACATACAGTCCTCTAGCTTATTTTGGCAACAATCAGAAACGAAAGGCCAGTGAAGAAACGACTGTTCATGATGGAAACGCCATTTCGTTCGTCCAAATGAGAAACAAGGGCTTCCTGTTGCGTTTCTGGTAACGCAGGTTTCCGAGTTCAACCCTCTTATAGAAAACTTTAGGATTTCTTCTATTTGGATAAGAATGTTGAATCTTCCTCTTCATTTTTGGCTTCACTCCACATTTAAAAATATATGTAACTCTTCAGGTAAATTGATTTCTCTATTGCTTGAAACACATAAGCATGTGCTAACATCTATAGCTAAGATTTTGGTAGAAATGGATTCATCTAAAGGTCGTCCATCAAAAATTGGCTTGAAAGTTGTTAGAGTTGTATGGAAACAACCTTGAGATTATGAAAATCAAGCATTATGTTGTTGGAACTGTTTCGAGGTTGGTCACTTGGCAATTGAATGTTCAAAGCCCAGAAGGCCCTTAGGGCAATGGAGGGATGCAACTCCTAATCATATGCTTATGGACTACTTTTTTGATTTGACCCCGAATATCCCAATGGTGTTGGTTAAAGAGTAGCAAAGGTCTTTAGAGGAGAGGAGTTTTAGAGAAGTTTATGAGTTAGAGGAGGTAGGTGGATGCTGAAAGAAGAAAGAGTGGTCTGAGGAAAAAGAAAAGAGAAAGGATGGAGAGGAGCTTCCAAATGTTAGAAATAGTTTATTGAAAATCAAGTTGCTAAAAAACAAATAGAGAAGAATCAAGTGTGCAATATCCCAAATGGGGATTGGCCCTAAAATTTTGATTTTCAAATTTTGATTTCTGCCCTAATTTTTTTATTTCCTGAAATCTACTCAAAACCCTAATTTATGAATTTCTAATTTTAAATTTTAGACTTGATGAAGTACTTATAACAACCAATATAGAATAGAAAAACACATCAAATATTATGCCCAAATGATTCGCCAATATCAGAGATGAATTACAACATGAAATACACAATTTAGGAGCAATAAATGCACACGAGTCTGGAAATTTGAGTACAACTCTGCTGTTATAAATAAAAAATGTAGAAGTCTGAAAGTACATCAAAGCATGGGAAAAAATATGACAAACATGCCCAGAAATCTGCTATCCAAATTAGAATTAAACCCTAAGGTTTGATACATACCAAATGATGGTAAATGATGCTCAAACAACCCTTCAAATGATGGCGCTCCAATCTGCCCTAGGGATGTGTAATGAATGATCACCAATTGTCTTCCAAGGATGAAATCGCCCTTCACAATCAGGTCTAAAAATGCTGCTCCAATTACAACTAGGGTTTGTTGCTCTGAATGTGAATTACCTCACAACAAAGCCTAGCAAACTCCTCCAAGTAGTGGTGCTTCAATTTAGAGCTAAACCCTAAGGCAATGATGACATAAACCACCAAGATATGTTGCTCCAAAGTAGTGCTCAAATCTACTTCTATGAATTTAGGATTTAAGAACCCTAACTAATGAAGATTTTGCCTCAAAATGCCACAAATATGATCCTCCAAGGTTGGCGCACAAGGCTAGGGTTAAAACCCTAGTGTCAATGATGCAAATGCCACAAGAAGAATTTCCTCCAAAGCTGATCTCAAATCTGAATTATGCAATTATGCTCCAAACTCTGTAGATCTCTAATCAAGTGCAAGTAGGCCTCCGTTATGAAACCTCCACAAAGATGAATTAGGTTTTCGTCCAATTCACCTAGAATCACAAGGGTTTTCATCCTTGGATTCAAGCCCAACTTTCGTTCCATCCAAGAGAGATAAAATCCAAGAGAAAATATGATTGAATGATGATGAAATGACTACAAATGAACCTCTATTTATACATGATTTCATCCTTTCTACAAGTTGGCCGACCTAGGCATGATTTTCTTTTATTTATTTTTTATTTTCTCACTCCAAGATGGCCGACCTCTTAAGGACAAGTTAGGTGCCCAAAATTGCAAATTAAAGATTTGAATTTTGTTTTCTTTTTTTTTCTCCTTATGTCGACCTCCTCAAGGCACCCAAAAGATAAATGATTATTTTATTTTATGCTTAATTTCCCACTTTTCCCACCTCCAAGTGGGTCACTCTCCATGAGGGAAATTTATTTCATCCATGATGATTATCTCAAAATTATCACAAAAATATATCAAATCATCTCCCATACTCAAATTGGTCTACAAAATTAGCCAAGTGTTAGAATTATCCATGTGAGACACTCCTTGAGCCCTTCAGCTTAGCCTAGAGGAATGTGAATAGGCTAGCCAACTCCGCTAAGTGATTACTCCAAAAAAGGAGACATTGTAGTCCTCCCTTCTTGAAATTGCTTGTCCTCAAGCAATTGCAAACCTGTATCATGTGAAATACCCTCAAGTGACAAGTATCTCCATCCAACCAAGTGTCATGTGATCACTCTACTCCTCAACTTGTGGCTGCATCTCCTGAAGAGAATATGAAGAATGATATGTAAAGTGAGCTCCGGTGGCAAAACTAGTCATACATATTCGAACTCAATTTGACTCCATTCCCCAAATTTGGAGATCCTGTTCCCCCTCCATGTGCTTTGCTTGTACAACTGTAGGAACAAAGTGCAAAACTCTTAACCACAGTTTCCAACAACTCCATGTCTCCAAAGGCTCCACTATCCATGAGTGCTAAGTCTACAAAAGATAAAACACTATACAAAACCAAAGCCTCGAAGAGTTCCCTGTTCATCAACAAGTGATGGAAGATATAATCTTTGAAACTCATCCACCTGTATTGTTGCTTCACTCTGGTGTATACATCACCATGCCAAGAGTTATGAACCAACTCATCATGATCCCAGTGTAGTAGTGCACCAAAAATGCCAATGTCAGGATCCCAAATCATTACACTATCACATCCATAAAAATGAGGAGAGAGGTGTCTCTCAAAGAGTTATCAACATCAACAATCCCTCTAACTCCAAATGATATCTTCGCGATGTGCAAGATGCTCATCATAGGCGCATGAAAAGACATATCAGCTCGACCTAAGTTGCTGATGTAAATTAGAAAAACACCTATCAATCTAAAAATTAGATCTATGATGATGCAAAAAGTGCCTCTAATGACATATGATGATAGGACCTCATCATTATGCCAACCTCCAATGATGAAATGGTGATCTACACCTCTCCAAATCACCCAAACAACTGTTGTCCCCCAAGTACTCCCTAGAAAATTTGTATCCAAAATGTAGAACAACCATCTCTCAACAATGTAGGAAATGGCAACTCATGGATTAGGGTTGGAACACTTATGCCCTCATGCTCATGTCCATACCATGTACCATAGTCCAGTTGAATCTCAAACGTTTGCAACTCAAAACCAAGTATCTCCATGACAATATCTTCATACCTTGGTTCATAGACTAGTTGAAACTCCACTCCTCCAAATACATACCAATCAAAAGCAAGTGACTCCATGACAAGTGTCACAAGTCCTAAAGATAGGACAGCTGCATACTCCATCAAGGAATCACCATCATAATGGGGTTGTGTCTGAACACAATTGATCTCCTCGAGCTCTCCATGGATAGCTAAAGGCCCAACCAAATTTGAATCACCCATGTCTCCATCTACACATGTAGGCATAACACTAGTGGCTAGTCCACAAAGTGTGTGCTCAACTACCCCATCCATGTGTTTCATATAGGTTGTCATTGATGTCAACAATGATATGAAGTGTTGCGACATAAAAGAATGGTGTATGAAATGACAAGGAGATTACAATAGTATGATGATCAATGAAGATAGCTGAATAAGCATTATGAGTCAAACATGTAAAGACATGAATATGTGTGAAGCAACTCAAAGGAGCAGACTGAGAATGATAATTGTAAAATAAAGAAAATGGATCAGCACTATCTGTACACTGTCATACCTTATCTGCTGAAGCACATATGTAAGTTGACATTCCTAATATTCTTATGTTTGAAGACCATGACTGGATATAGTTGGGTGTTTGTTGCATGATGATAACATGAACACATGATGATTGACACCTGATGGATAAAGTTGAAAAAACTTGAAGAAGAATTGGATAAGTACAGTGTATGTCAGGAAAGATGTTACAGGCTTGGAAGAAAGTACCGCACTCTATCGCATTCAGAGATATGAGCCTACAGATAGGTATTACTCTCAGGTATCAATGTTTCAATTTTGAGGTCATAATGCTTACTGCAAAGTATTTTGGAGAATGAAGAATGAAGACAATTAAGAAATAGGGTAAGTACAGTCACAGTGTAACAAGAGAATGCTCCACACTCCTCCGTGGATGAAGATATGAGATTACAGCTTGGAGGACAGGTAGATATGAGTCTTAGGTATGCATGTTTCAAGATTCAAGCAATAATGGGTACCGCAGTTGCCTCTCCGGAGTCAGTTGTATGAATACATGCCTTAATGCTAATTGAAGTAAGTAGAGGGAGATTGTTGTGGCCACCGCAGATCACTGCACAATGGTACTTGGCCCTGCTGTTTGAAATATAAGCTCATATGGTTGGTCGGTATGTGCTATTCATGTCTTAGATAATTATGTTCACCACAATTGTGTTTTTCATTTTTTTTTATCCTAAGACTGGGTAAGCAGAGTTAGTTATGGACATCAGCATCAGAGTTCAAGTGTTTGAGCCATCATATAACTACTTGGCTTGGTAAGAGACGTGTTCAGAAATGTTTTACAAGTCACATAATGATCAACATGTGCTCTGCATGATGTAATTTTATCTCCTTTGGTACCGCTTTTGGTCTAGAGTTAAATGTAAGGAAGAGTATGGGCTAATTGTGCTGACCTAATGTGTGTTGATGGTTATGACGTATGTTTTGAAGGATGCACTAGGGTGGAAGACTATGTCGAGGTAAGATAAGTCTTGATTATGATTTGTTCTTGAACGGCATTGGAATTTTGCTTACCGCATATGTTTTGGAGCCGACTGATATGGCCACTACACACTTCATGCTACATGCTTCATCTTGGCCGACCAAGGAGAGAGTCTTTGATGCTTGCGGAGGTAGTTGAAAATGAGTAGTGAGTTGGAACAATAAGAAGAGTTAATATTGTGCGAATATACTTGTAGCAGAAGCAGATATGATGATGAAAAGTGCCAAGGATCGGTTCATGTAATATGATATAGATGCGAAAGATATTGTGAGCTCTGCAATGATAAAGAAGAACTCCTGAATATGTTTTGAAGTTGCAAAGATTAGTATTGTTGTTGTTAGGAAGACAAATAGTAGTGCAGAGGCTGAAGTGATCAACATTTTGTAATATGCTTTGTAAATGAGTAAACTGATTAGGGAGTTGCAACTTCCTTTGGGTTGTAGCCCATAAATAACATTGTAATACTATTTTATCCTTATTTGTGAGGCTAGATTTGGACAGTAGATCTAAGCAGCTTGCTCACCGTGGTTTTTCCCTTCTTGGGTTTTCCATGTAAATCTGGTGTTATGGTTGTGTTATTGTGTTCCTGCATCTCTCATGTTTTGAATAGTCACATTAGTTTGAATTCTGCAAAAATAAGGTAATTTGATTAAGTACCAATTCACCCCCCTCTCAGTACTTTTATGTGTTCAACAATTGGTATCAGAGCAAGGTTCCTTGGAAGCATCCTAACAACTGAGGTAGATCTTGGTGTGGAACACATGGGATCAAAAGTAAGGTTAATTGGGAAGAATCCTTTGAAAGTTGATAAAGACATGACAACCTATAATCCAGAAGATTGTGTGGTTGACTTTGAAGGAGAACTCATTTATGCCCTAGATGATTTGGATGTTGCAAGAAGTGAAAATGAAGAATATAAGATCAAGCTCATAAAATTAGAGGAAGCAAATGCTAAGTTGAAAATCCAAATTGAAGAAAATAAGAAGATTGCAGATGACCTAAATGCCAAGATTAATGACAAAAAAATTGAATGCTCCAAACTTGAAGAAGAAGTTGTCTCATTGAGGAAGGAATTGGAGAAAGCAAAGGATCAGATAGATAAAAGTTTAAAACTAAAGAAAAGTACATACATTCTTGATGAAATACTCAATTGTCAAAGACCTCCAAAAAATAAAGGTGGTATTGGATTTGAAAAGAATCAGAGCCCTTAAACATATATACCTAAAGGCATGTTTGAAATGAAAAAGGAAGAACTTAGCATTGAAGATTCTGAGGAAACTGAAGATGAGAAGCAAAAGCCTGATAATGACAACTTCATACAAATTAGCAATTGGAAGAAAAATCTCAGGAGATCTCCTCCTAGAAAAGATGTTAATTCCAGGTTCTCTCAATCCTTTCTTGGTCATTGTTATTCTTGCAATAAATTTGGACATAAGGCTATTGATTGCAAAACCCAGGCTAGAGGAAATAATAACATGAGGAAAAATTTATTTGTGCCTACAAAATATAATACTGTGACCTCTCATCCCTTCTATGGCTATTGTTATGCTTGCAATAAATTTGGTCACAAGGTTGTTGAATGCAAAACCAAACTAAGAAGAAATGGTGTGACTTTGGACTATAATGATGTTTGCTACAAATGTGACAACTTTGAGCATAAAGCAAGTTCCTGCAGGAATGGTTCTGTGAAATCATATGCTCAACATAAGAAGTCAGAAATTTGTGACTCAACAAAAGAAGGAAATGACAAAGATATGGAGAAGAAAGACATAACAAGATAATGGGAAGAAGGAAGAATTTGTGCTTCTCCTCAAAGATGAATTAGGTTTTCATCCAATTCACATAGAATCACAAGGGTTTTCGTCCTTGGATTCAAGCCCAAATTTTGTTACTGCCAAGAGAGATAAACTCCAAGAGAAAATATAATTGAATGATGATGAAATGACCACAAACGAACCTCTATTTATACATGATTTCATCCTTTCCACAAGATGGCCAACCTAGGCATGATTTGCTTTTTTTTTTTTTTTTTTCTCACTCCAAGATGGCCGACCTCTTAAGGATAAGTTAGGCGCCCATTGCAAATTAAAGATTTGATTTTTTTTCTTTTTTTTTTCTCCTTATGTCGACCTCCTCAAGGCACTCAAAAGATAAATCATTATTTTATTTTATGCTTAATTTCCCACTTTTCCCACCTCCAAGTGGATTGCTCTCCATGAGGGCAATTTATTTCATCCATGATGATTATCTCAAAGTTATCACAAAAATATATCAAATCATCTCCCATACTCAAATTGCTCTACAAAATTAGTCAAGTGTGAGAATTCACCATGTGAGACAATCCCTGAGCCCTCTGACTTAGCCTATGGGAATGTGAATAGGCTAGCCAACTCCACTAAGTGATCACTTCAAAAAAGGGGACATTACAAAGTGTGATGGGATTTAGGAGCGAGAAAGACAAAAAGGAAGAAAAAAGGGTGGAATCAGATTGCAATGATAAGGTAAAATGTAGAGCTTCCTTATGACTCATGGGAAAAAACAAAACTTCTTCTGAAATGAAGAGAGGAAATTTTAAAATAGTTGCCATTGTTGTATATGTGAATTTGGAAGAATATTTAGAAGTGCCAAGGAATTTAAAACAAGATCTTTTTTCTTTTGAAGAATACTTTACATCAAAGTGGAGAATAATAGTGAGAATGATGTGGAAGAAGAATCCTCCCAAAAAAGTGAATGGATAGTGGTTAAAAGTAAAAAAGCCAAATAAAAAAGTCATCTCTGAAAATGGTGTTAAGATCACATTTAAAGAAAATAAGTTGAGTTGTGATGTTGCATAGAAGTGATTTAGAGAGTTATTTTTCTTGGATAAGGGTTATAGTGTATTCTTGAGGTTAGTAGTAGTGATTATCCAATTATAATTTTCCATGGCCTTTTGTTTGATGTCATTATGCTTAATTATACTTGTTTATTTTTTGTATTCAATTTACTTATATCAATGACAGTGGTCCCTATAGGTGTAAGAGTTGGTATAGATTGATCTATACCATGCAAGATTTGGCTATGGAGGCAGCCACCCGAGATCTAGGAGCTTCAATAAAAGCACAAGAGAAACCCAACATTAAAGAATAATTCTATTCTATCAAAGGATGCAAATACACAATATGCTACATCACTATTATGAAAATGCAATGAGAAGACTTTGGTTATATAGACCAAGGTTTCAAACATAGGACAACACAAGATTATGACAAGTGTCTTAATCTTATGACATGAGACACAAAGTGATAAGTATTCTTGGTGCACCCTAAGTATGCCCTAAGTAAACTTAACAAGACAAGTGTGAATATGACCTAATGTGGAACTAGTTAGGTAATATATCCCGTCCATACCAACACCCCCCTTAAGTGCAACTTAGGGATAAGTAAACAAATGCAAAGATGCAAAGATGGGTCCAGGCTACAAGGTCATGTTAGGTACCCATGTACAACCAATCTCTCACAAATGGAGTAAAGGAGAAAAACCCATAGAAAAAAATCCCTCTCCAAAAGAGAGAAAACACAAGATCCTCTCTATAGTATGAGAAGAACAAAACCCTATGTGAGGAAAAAGTCCCCCCATTAGAGAGAAGAAGAAAGACAATGTAGCCCCCGTCAATGTAGAATCTCCTGCACTGATGGTAGATGCTCGACAATGAATGCTAATGATGATCCAAGAACACCGAACAACATTTCTCCCCTTAGGAAGAAACAAAGCCAAAGATGTATGCATGAAGTCTTCCCATTCCTGAACGGAATATGAAGGAAGAAAACTCAAGATGTATGGAGTCTCTAAACTCTGCTCAATTGTCGCCATGTCAATGTCAAAAGATGCCACAATCAACATGAGTCTCAGGCCTACCTGAAGAATGTGACAAATCAGAACCTAGTGGAAATTGATGTAGAACATGATCCAAAGACAATTAAGAATCCTTTGAATGTTGCTCAAGGTTTTCTAATCCAATGCCAAATTGTGACAAGTGAAGAGGAGAAGAAAGAACAAGAGAGTATGAAGGTTCCCTCATCACATCCAAAGAAGATGATACAACTCCATGAAAGCTAACATCAAAGAGGAGATTAATGTCCTCAATAGTGTCCTCCAAGTCTGCAAGATAGGACTCACAAAAAAAACAAGCAATGTTTGTCAAGTACCCATCCCAAGAAGATGTATCTGGAAGACAATGAATATCCTGCTACATTGAATCAATAGAAACCATGGATGTAGCAACATTAGTCTCATCAGAAGCAACAAGAGATGAAGGAGGAGATGGAATGTTAGCACATGTCTCTAGAACCTCAATGGATGAAAGAACACCAAGATTCAAATGACCATATTGCATCTCCTTAATAGTGTCCACATGAGTGTAAACATCAAATGAATCTGCTAATGCTGGAATACAAGAGTCCTTAGCCTCAAGATGTTGACTCATAGATAAAGAAGATGAACCCTCTAAATCTGGATTAGGATTCATAGAAGCCAAAGTCTCAATAGAAGTTTTTGTAGGAGGAGAAGGGGCATCTGTAGAAGTCTTTGTCATCTCGATATTCAAGCTCTTCCCATTCATTAAGCACTGCAGTTGTTTTATGATCATATGGTTGAAAAATATCAAGTGGAATAAGACAATCCAAGGCAGGATCTTCTAGGAATGGAGGATCAACTGGATCTCCATACATCTCCCAAATTTCAATCCAAAGGTCATGACGGAACTCAATATCAATGGTGGCCATTTGAGTGTCAATATCAACACTGCAACAAATCACTCCTAGGATTTGTTCCATCTTAAAATCCCACACAAGTTTCTGCCAATAGGATGTAGGTTTAGGAACTAGTCCATAGAGTAGGGAAAAAGATGAAGCCACCTAAAATGTGTCAAGATTCCATCTCTCCAAGACTAATAGTTCCATTTCTCCAATCTTATTATAGCAGGATGCCTTTTGATACCCATGATTAACTCCTCAAATTAAGTCACACAATAGACCAATCAAGAGACTCAATCCAACAAAAGCACAAGATTACCCCCCAAAATGCACTCAATCAATGATCCCCCTAGCAAATTATGATCTTGGCACTTTATACTTAGTGCGATTACAATTGCCACTAGCTAAAACATCACGGTGGACTTTTGACTTTAGTACATGCAAATGTCAAATATGACTTCAAACTGAAAGTACAATTTAAGTGCAAAATTAGATCAAACTGATTACAAATCTGAGTAAAAAAAATATGCACTTTCAAAAAACATTCATCCAAAAATGTTATCATATGAACCCAAATGGAGCCCCAAAAGTTCCCAAAGTGAGAACTGCTCAGCAACAGGTGTAAAAAACTATAATTTCTAGAAAAACCAAGCACCAAAATAAAAAACCGTTTGCACCATTGTGAAGCCTATGAAATTCTGACCCAAATAATAAAAAAAACTCCTCCAAAAAAGGAGCCCGGGTGACTGAGAAAATGGCCTCTAAAGATCAAGTGCAAAATCAAAAATGTGAATGGAGAGGTGTAAAAGGTTGGGGTGAAGAAAAATGTTGACGTCAACTGACATAGGATGATGTCAGTAGACAGAATATTTGAAGATTCCTTTGAAATATACTAGATTCGTTGGAGATTCTGAAACTGTCGATTGTTTCCCAAAATTGCCTTTCTGGAGCACAAAGCCACTCTTTTTTGGTCGAAACTACCTTCAGGCCGTGGAAAATTGCTAAATGACAGTGGTAGGTGGTTTGGCGAGGAATTAGGTGAATATTCTTTGAATATTTTGGTATGATGCCACTACTGGGAAATTACCTACCAGTATATACTTTTGTTGACGATTTCAATCATTGGTCGTTGTTTATAGGAGGTTGGTAGGCCCATGAGGCCACGTCAGTGGCATAGAATGTGCCATGTAGCATACCCACAAGCCACAAGTATTGCAGGTACCTACGCATGCAGGTACAAACCCTGTGCCACAAATATAGTCCGTAGAATAATACTTATAACCAACAAATATAACAGTTGACCAGTGATAAATAAAATTACCCAATGGATAAAGCAATGAGCCGACCGTATGATCTGCATAGTAGATCCTGTGGAATACTTTGTCTATGCATGGAATATTCCCTGCCATCCATACGGTTGAGGAGGGAAATTTTTCTGATGGCCCAGGGCAAAAGTGTCCAATTTTGACAAATTGACAATCGGTCCTTAGGTTCTTGGGCCTTTTGGACGTGATGGTAGGGTTATATTTGACCCAAAATGCTCCAAAAATGTAACTACCTTCCAGATTTGGCAACCACATCCCAAATTCAAACCCTTGTAGATCTTGTCTTCAATGACCAATTTAGACAAATCAAAAGGCTAAACTGACTTTCTTGGACACCCTGAACTCAATTGTGAGCTCAGATTTGCACCAACATGCTCTAAAATGAACCTACAATACAAAGCCACAATGAAAAAACCCTCCCAAATTTGGTATTCTATTAAGTTTTTTTTATTCTCTAGATCATCATATGATACAAGAGAAGAGCATACTCAACTTTTCAAGATGTACTATGATTTGCAACCTAGATCTCTCAATAAAGACTAACATAAAGCAATCCTACAAGCTCTAATACCATACAAGAGTTGGTATAGAATTGTCTATACCATGCAAGATTTTGGCTATGGAGGTAGCCACCCAAGATCTAGGAGCTTCAATGAAAGCACAAGAGAGACCCAACATGAAAGAATAATTCTATTCTATCAAAGGATGCAAATACACAATATGATACATCACTATTATGAAAATACAATGAGAAGCCCTCGGTTATATAGACTAAGGTGAAACATAGGACAACATAAGGTTATGACAAGTGTCTTAATCTTATGACATGAGACATAAAGTGATAAGTATCTTTAGTGTACCCTAAGTATGTCCTAAGTAAACTTAACAAGACAAGTGTGAATAGGACCTAATGTGGAACTAGTTAGGTAATATACCCCGTTCACACCAACAATAAGTCCCCACTAATTTATCTAAAAATATATTTATTCATATTATATATTTTCTATTTTTTATATACCCAATAAGTATGTGACAAGTGGTATCAAAGACAATTAGGAGTTATTTCATCTGTGAAGACCAGACCTATGGATTGATTAAATTTGTAGTTGATGACCAAAACAAAACAAACCTATAGTTAAATTAGACCTATTAGAAGAAAAATAATTCCCATACCAAAAAATTATTTTTTTGGAAGAAACCAAAAAAAAAAGGGAAATGAAAGGTGAGTGAATATTAATATAATAATAATGGGGTTTGAGTAAGAGATATAACTCTTTATTATGAAGGTAACTCTTCTTCTAATAAATTAGTTATCTTAATTAATTACATATTAACAATACTAAATGTGATTGAGAATGCTTTGGGAATAATTGTGTGGGTGTCTTTTACATCCATACAGTTGTATTATTGAAGCATTCTCAATCAATATGGAAATATCATGTTGTAATACTAAATGTTAAAAAACTTTAAGAAAATGAATTATAAATTAAAAAATTATATTTAAAATTGTTTTTTAAATAATAGGGGTAGGTAAGAGTTAATAACAATGATGAAATAAAAATAAGACCTCTAATAAATCCCCCTTCTGTTTAAATTGAAAGTATGTTTTCCATAAATCAAGATGTTGAAGCTTAGAAAAGAATATGTAGACAAAAAGTAACTTTTCCAACTGAAATATTTTCTTATTTCAAAGACAAGGCCCAGGAATGGTGGAATAGCATTGATTTTAGTATTTAAACTAAAATAATATGGAATTAACTATAGAAACAAAATTTAGAACAATGGTCAAAGGAAGGGAAACTTAGACATAAAATTAGACTATTATAAACCAAACTAAAAGACCAAGATAAAGAAATCTTGAAATTAAAGTGTGACAGACACTTTTAAAAAATTTTATATGACAAATATGAAGAGATTTTGCACCTCCATTACCATAAAAAAAACTCCTTACTAAAGTTAAGAGTTTGAAAAAAGGAAAAAAAAATGTAAAAGAAAGGAAATAATGTGATGAAAAAGAAGATTCCATTCTTGCAAAGTATTGTAATTAAAGACATCAAATTTCTACAATTCATGATATTGTAATATAACTCTTCTAGATTAAATTGTGGTAAATTTTATCAACATTTTTTATCACACTCCATGATCCATTCTCTTCTCCATCTCTCTCTACATCCTGATGATGGATCACAGAGTATGATTTGAAACGTTGATAAAAAAATTACCACACAGTTTAATTCAAAAGAGTTATCTTACAAGGATTTTAATGCTAAAAAAACATTTCAAACTAATAATTTAGTATCAAATGATTGATATTAAGTTAAAATGATCCCAAAAGTGAGATTCTAAAATATCGACTTGCAACCAAATTTGACAAATTTTGCAAAGGTTAAACATATTGACCTACTAGATCCAAATTAACATGTTGAATGCCCCTACCAACACCCTTCTTATTATGAATGTTATTATGTATGACAACAAAGTTCTAATGGTTCTAATCATGATTCTTGACAATATATATGGATTTCTAATCCAAGTTGTAAGAGACATTCTTAGAGTTTGTGTCAACAATACTCAAGTAAAATGTTGGGCTATCAATTTCAAAATCTGCTTCTCAACTTTGAGTCACTCTCATTTTCTCCCGATGCATTCTCCCGCTCCCCACCGTCTAGTCGCTGGTTGGTGTAGGTGCAGGTTTAGATCCCATTCCGGGCATTGTGGGCTCATTTGTCCACCTGCTTTCCTCTTCAGTGGAGGAATCTTTTCTCACAACTCATTCCTCTCGGCCTGGCTTTTCCATTGCGCTCTATAGGTCTCTCGCCACTGCTAGAGGACACGATTTTTTAGCCCTTTTTCTTGAGATCGAAGGATCCAAATCCTCCCCTCCTTGGGGTCATTCTAATGGTCTTTGAAACAACGTTAGGTCTTATGCAGCGGCTACTAGTGCGCAGGTCCATGGATGCCCTGCTCAAAAAACCTTGCTTCATCCCCTGTCATGCGCACATCCTCCTCTGGTTGTGGTGTGTGGTCAGGATGTAGTGGAAAATGAAGAGTTTTATCTGAAATATGAGATGATTTGTAAGTTCAACAACTTCTTTTCGTCTCTGCCTAATCTCCATAAGTGGTTCTTAGCTTCTTGTAAACCCCTTGTGGAGGGTAAGATCAATCTTTTCCCATGTGCCAGGGGTTTCTTCATTGTTACTTTCGTGAACACGGAGGACTGGGATATTGTGTTGAACGGTAGGGTTTGGTTTTGGGGAGTGCACTTCCTCTCCATCAAACCTTGGTCCAACTCTTTCAACCCTCTTACTGAATAGCTTAATGTTAGACCAATCTAGGTTAGGATCCTGAATCTCCCACTCCAGTGCTAGGAAGATTCTTGCTATGAAGACATCCGTAAGGCTATTGGCCGCTTCTTGTTGGTCGACTCCACAACCTCTTTCATGGGGCACTCTACGTTTGCATGTATACTAGTCGACATTGACATCTCCAAACCCTTGCATGGAGAGGTTGTTTTGAAGGTGGGAGAGAGGTCATGGTCTCAACAACTCAATTACGAGGGCCTCCCCTTCAGATTAGACGTTGTTTTGCTACTGGTCACTTGGCCTCTTGTTGTCCACTCTCTCGTCGCTCGAGTACTGCTACTTGGTTGAAGAATGCTCTTGATGATCACTTGACTACTGACACTAGTGACACTCTGGTGGTTGATCCATCCTAGGATGATGAGCCCTCTCTAGAGGTTGTGTCCTATCTGCTTGAGCTCGCTCTCATGGGTGAGCTAGGGGGTGTGACTGCATGCCCATCGATTCCTCCCAACTCTTCCGCAGATCTGGCTCAAATGTTTGCTACACCTTCTATGCCAGATGGCGTTGAGCCCTTAGGTCCAATTATTGCAATGGTCTTTCCAGCCTTTGGCTTAGGTTTGTCCCCGCACAACTTCTCTTTGGTTGTGGCTTTGACTGATGATTCTATCATTTCCCCTCATTCTGAGGACTTAGACTCTGAGCCTTCTTGGACTATTATTTAGAGAAGGAAATAAGGACTCCCTAAATTTGTAACTATTTCACACCCTCAGGTGAAGCAAGTCGGATCTGCCAGGTTGGGGTTTGGAGTTGCCTAGATCTCGATGCTCTGTATTGTTGTTTTATGGGTTGTTTGTTCCTTTGTGGTTAGTACCATATCTCATGGTACTTGTTCTATCTTCCTTTTGGTTGGCCTGTACAAGGGTTTGAGCCTTTTCAAAAACCTATTTTTATCTTATCAAAACAATACTCAAGTAAATGCAATTTTAGTGGATTTATAAAGATACTTCATACATATTAAGATTGATCTTGGATGGATTTATCTCAATTCTATATCATCAATCTTGATATTTATCCAAGCCATTTTTGTTATCATATTCTCATGGTGCTTCAACATCAAAGCCTTTCAAACATGAGAGGGCATTTTACATACCTAAGTAAGCCCAATTAATTATTAATAGTCACTATCTTTGGAGATGTAACCATCGTCTTTGTCTAACTCCATTATTCGTTAATAAATCTGATGTAGAAGGGGCATGCACTCTACTCAACGGACCAACAAATCCCTTATCAAGTGACTTAATGGCTATAATGTGTTATATTTATCATGTCAAACTAGGGAACATATCTTATTGGATGGCACCTATATTGTATGTACAATTAAGGATTCCTGAGTCTTTCTTAGAGGTTGTGTATAGAAAGATAACTGCTTATGACTGAAAAGAAATTCTAAACTATGAACTTTGCTCATACAGTAGTTGCTACGAGTAGATTCATGAAGCTACAGGTAAGTTCATTAAGCTATAGGTATATGCTACTTCAGCTTTTACAATGACTACTTTTATGAAACAATTTATCACAGTTAATCAAAACTACTATCGACCTAATTTAACAAGAAAACTATAGTTACCTCAAGTGGTCCCTTGCTTGGGTGGACTATATTCTCACAAAATCTCAATAAAATCTTTACTTATATGTTTCTACACATCGACTGAATCTTGACAAATATTTATTGATTGAAAAACATAATACAAAGTACTGATAACAAAATTCTTCTAGATCCCCGTTACACACAAAATCTACTACGTGTATAGACATACTCTAATTCTCCTATCTAAATTGGAATCTAAACAACTTTAATCTACACATGTCGACTCTCCCCTCAAACATAGGAAGAGGACTTGATCTTATTCTAATCAAAATAGAAATAGGAGACTTGTTTATATAGAAATTGTTCGAAAAGCATAATCCTACCATGACTTTACAACTTATCATGAAAAACAGAAGCAATGAGAACATGTAGACCAAGGCGTAATTTGTGTAATCACTAGCCATGATCTGCTAACATTATGAATTTCTTCTTATTCCTCACAAAAGCCATTACTGATGCTAATTAAACCGTTGGTGAGTGGAATGATTTTTTGTGAAACCAACTCCTTTACAATCGGGTTCCTTCTCCTTTGGCTACGGGCACTTGCTTTGTAAGATACAACCCCTAATTTATTTTTTTTCAAAAATGACTTACAAGGATATGACAATGTTAGCTCAAATGCATAATCAACTAAATGCCTCACACTTTCTGATCATCCAGATCCCAGGATGGGCAAGGTGAGAGCATACAGTGATTTGGCTTACAATGAACAACTATGCAAAAAGAAACTACAATTCATCCGCTGCGGTGGGCATCCACTTACGTGGGAATTCACCACTTTCCAGTGCGTATATAAACAAACATGAAAGAATACAAAGCCATCCACTTATTCAGTGGGTAGGAAACAAATAAATAAAGATTCTTTCTCCTCACTGGTGGTAAACCATCCAGGGGTTATAATGTGAATTTGTATTAGAATGAAATTACAATGAAGACTCAATACAATCAATTTCATTAACACTTGATCAAAACTTGATGAAATACCCCTGAAGAATAATGATGAAGATCATACCCTGCACCCTTTTTGCTTGGCAAAAGATCCTTATGAGGACTGATCAAGATTGCAAAATTTCTTATGTAAACTTACTGATCTCTATTTATTACACTTGTTGAATGTAGCAGACTGGTACGGCTGCCATGAAGATGAGCTGAAAACACATTAACACCATACACAACTAATATCATTCCATAACTTCCTTAAACTGAAGTGAAAACTCATATACAATAGTTCTGAGCACTAACACTATACAAACATATTAAAAATGATCAATCAACAATTATCTGATACTGGACATGGTAGTACGATAGCCATGAAAGGATCATTAAACCCACAAACATCCATACTCATTATTAACCAGTTCAAACTGATACAAACTGATTTATAAATACCTCTATATTATTTCTGATCACTGCAACAACAAAGACTACAAAGATATCAACAATAGTTATTATCTTTTCCCTGAGCAGGGTCGTATGGCTTGGAATAGTACAACAACATACAGTAAATTCTAGACTGCACCAAATATCACCAAAATACTCTTAAAATCAGTGTTTAGGATAGGCAAATACAATACAATCAACTTGGCATCCAATATCATCCAAAATAAAAACTAATGAGCATCAACCTCCATTGCTTGGTACGACCTCAGGAAGTACGGCCAGATTGAAACTAACCCAAACACCACAAAAAGTAACTCAAAATCAACACCAAAAATCATCTAAAACACAATGCATTACTAATAAATTGATTTCAGAATAAAACTTCACAAAATCTTTCGAATCCATTAAGCTCCATGACAAACTCTGTATGAGCTTGCTCCCAATCCACCTTCAGCACAATGGTGATTCTTGTATGAAATCACACCAAACCTCAAGAGGGTTTTTGTCCTCAAGAGCATTCTACAAGAGGGTTTTCGTCCTCAAGAGGATATGGAAGAACTCTCTGGTTCAATCCCAACAACATTTCATTACAAAATCCAAGCATGTACAAACAATGAGCCCATCTCCTCCTTTTATAACTTTTTGAGGGAAATAAAATATTATTTCCTTTATCCCTTCATATTTCTTCTCAAACAATATAAAAATAATTAATTATGTGTGCACAACTTAAAGTCACCCATTTTAAATAAAAGCTCCTTTTAACTCCAAAGACCCCTTTATCAAAATAAAGGAAATATTTGATTCGTGAGGTCCCAATATGATGCATCCATGATTTAAAGCTTTTCATCCTCTTTCCAACGAGCTATAACACTTAAGTGTTAAATGAATATTTCTCAACCCTTTTTAACTTAAGTGCAATAATTAATTGTTTAGCTCATTAAATCAACTAATTTTACGGAAAATCCCAAATATCATCAAACTGCAAAATTAAGCATACCAACATACTCCATGATGTTTGGAAAGATGAATGATGCCTTCTGGTGACTTTCCAAAAATAGACGGCTTCTCCAAGAATCTTGGAGAGCAAACCGGGAACCCGATCAAACATTAGAAAGCATCACTATGAACCTGAACATCCACTGAGCTCATTGCCATAGAAAATTAATCCATTTTCTAGAAGGAAACCCATTATTTAATTAATATTACATTAAGTTGTAATAATTAAATATAACCTTAGGCAACCTTAGTGAAATATTAATTAATTATCAGAATAATATTTCCAAGCCAAAATAAGCACTAGAAATGCTCTGATAAATAACTTCGACCAATCCCTGATGAAATAAAGACTTGAGACACACACAACTGCTCTGCAGATAGAACCACGACCACTCCAAGAACTTTGGAGTTCTTCCAACATGCCGGATAGCCTTCATAAGACTACGAATAAGAAAAATGCACATAATAATCAATGTGCCAAAAATAGAACATTACAGTCCTCTTCGCTCAAGATTGCTTGTCCTCAAGCAATTCATGCTATCTAACAAAGATACCAACATGATTAGCAATAATATACCTGGATCCCAAATCAATCTCAAGAATGTTTCACACCGCTTTTGCTGCGCCACTCTGATATAATTGTGAACTGCACAGTTGAAATTCTGCTTATAACTATGAAACATTCTTCCAACCATAAATCTTTTTGATCCCAGACATCAATAAACCCAAAGATGAAAGAGGTAGCAATCATCAATACAATTATCCAACATGAAACTACTACTGGGAACCAAAATCTGAAATGCTCCTCCAATGAAGAACAAGAATCAGCTTGATCACAAGTTGAAAACAACTCCGAACAGCCATGAATCACCTGATTCTCACCATCCAAAAGAGCAATAATAGCTGTAACACTAGTTGTTTTCAGCTGAAATCTTCTATCATCCTTCCACAAAGAGCTAAAAACAACAAAATGATCAATCTCATGGCTAAAAAATTCTGAAATAATCTCCTGACAATCAGATTTTAACAATCTGAAAATATGACAACAACAACAAATTTGAAATCTTCTGAAAGTAACAAGAGATTTAGGCCATCTCTAGTCAAAATATATCAAAGCCATGACCAAAATCTCTCTCGAATCCATCAAAATGTATGCAATTTTCAACTCATTATGGCTGATATGATTAAGGACAGCAACTTTGTGACATGGATTTGTCTTCAAATTCATGCATGAAATTGTTACAAAGCCTTGAAGATAAACTCTATTATGAAAATAAGCCATCCGTGCACTAGACCCATTGCATACCTTAACCTTATGCTCACCTTCAACAACTGATGAAAACTTCCAGTTGAAGAAATTTTTATGCAAAGTAATATTCCATGAGTGCTCCTCACCAGGATCCCATATCCTGTTACTATCCTCCTCGTTATTAATCACATTAGATTGGTCCTCATCATTCAACACTAGAAGAAGATTATCATGAGTTAAGTCAACTTCCATCATAAAAAAAGTATTACCAAATGATTGGAAGTTGTTTTCTTCTTCATGTTCAAATAGATTACCATTTTGCTCCATCTCTACATCATCATACTTAGGAGATTGTCCTAAGTCAAAATCTTCTTGGAACAAATCAAGCTCTTAAGTCATCAGCTTGTTATCATCATCTTTTGCAACTTTATCTTGCTCCTTGAATTGATGTTCATCAACAAGCTAGATTTCAACTTCTAAGAGAGCCATTTGGGTACTCTCTAAAGAATCCATAGTTGTTTTAAGCTTAAATGTAAGCTTATTAATTTCAACATCTCTTCCCTTCAATGCTTTATATATTTGATCAACAAACTCAAGGACATGATCTCTATCAGAAAGAAGGTTCAAATAATCTGATTTCAATGTTTCCAGTGCCTCTTTGACTACACACCAATTTTCAAGTGAAGATCATCTTTCCGTGCCCATTTGTCTTATTCCAACTTGTGCCCTCCAAATGTGATCTTCAACAAACTTATGTATGTGATCAAACTGTGTTAAAGATTGAACAATCTTATCTTTAGTGACCAACAATTGATTCTGAAATTCAAATGTTGGATCAACAATAGAAGCTAATTCAAATCTTCCAACAAACTTTCCATCAACATGCTCATCAACTGACTCTTCTGCAAGGACACGAGGTTCTTCAAATTGCATGGGAGTTGAATCTTCTTCATCACTTAGATCAAATGAAATGACAGTCTCATAATCAAACATTGAATCATCACCAATGGCTGATTTAAAGTCTTCATCAGCACATTCTTCGTCAAGGATCATTGAAGAGTCTAACTGCTCTTCTCTTTGCATGGAAATATCCCACTCATAATCAAGACTTCCATCACTAGAATGGTGGAAATGCTCTTCATTAAGTGTTGTTCTGAAATTTTTAGCAGCATCAAACTTTTCATCTTTTGTGATTTCATTGTTTCCCATGTCCTCAACAAGACACTTTGCTTCAATGCTCTCAGGCTCACTTACAAAGTCACCGGCAAGCAATCTATCGATCATCTTCAACTCATTCTCAAATGTAGTGGCATCTTCAAGATCTTCATCAAATGAAGGATTTGCTAAGTCCCATACCTTTGGCTCATAATCTTCATCAAAGCAAGGCTCAGCTTCACCAAATTCTATTGTAGCCTTTCCCAAATCAGCAAGCTCCTCAATGCATGCCTCTTGATTAGTGACCTTCTCTTCATCATACAAAGACTCAAACTCATGTCTTTTAGCTAACAAGTCTTCATCTCCTCCTTTGTTGGATTCCTCATCAATCGGAAGGAAAGAACATGTGGGAATGGTTGTTGGTTCATCATCTTTATTTTTGCATTGGTGAGTGGGCTCCCAAGAGTCTTTGCATAGGAAGCAAAGATTTCTTCTCCTGATTTCATTCTTGTTGTCCTCTTTTTTCCTTGAAATAGGAGGCTTCTTGTTCGGTGGGCTGGAAAGTGATGACTTAGAATGGATCTTGGTCCTAGCCAAAGGAAAAGGTAATTCGAGCTTGCATAAAGACATTGTCTTCATCTCCTCTTCCTTCCTTATCTTCTAAATGTATTCTATTAAACCCTCTTTGCTAGGATTCCCCTCTTTGATGATTTCCAAGAAAGGATCCCAAGGGAGTTGTTGCTTACAATCATCTGATAGTTAGTGGCCTCATGATGATACTTCCTGCGATCCAACTTCTCTTGAACAACTCTTTCTAATTCATCCAGGGCATCTGTCTCACTTCTTTTCCACATAAGAGATGCCATGTTCTCTCATCACTGATCAAAATTTTTCAACTGCCCAACTCTGAACACACATGCAAGTGTTGATCACTCACAAGGAAAGTTGAAAACTAACTTGCTCAACTGAAAGATCTGCAACAAATTAGCTTCCCAACAGGCTGGCAAGAACATACCAGCTCTGATACCACTGTAGGATACAACCCTAATTTTTTTTTTCAAAAATGACTTACAACGATATGACAATGTTAGCTCAAATGCATAATCAACTAAATGCCTCACACTTTCTGATCACCCAGATCCCAGGATGGGCAAGGTGAGAGCATACAGTGATTTGGCTTACAATGAACAACTATGCAATAAGAAACTACAATTCATCCACTGTGGCGGGCATCCACTTACGTGGGAATTCACCACTTTCCAGTGGGTATATAAACAAACATGAAAGAATACAAAGCCATCCACTTATTTAGTGGGGATACTCCACTTATTCAGTGGGTAGGAAACAAATAAATAAATACTCTTTCTCCACGTTGGCGGTAAACCATCCAAGGGTTATAATGTGAATTTGTATTAGAATGAAATTACAATGAAGACTCAATACAATCAATTTCATTAACACTTGATCAAAACTTGATGAAATACCCCTGAAGAATAATGATGAAGATCATACCCTGCACCCTTTTTTGCTTGGCAAAAGATCCTTATGAGGACTGATCAAGATTGCAAAATTTCTTATGTAAACTTACTATCTCTGTTTATTACACTTGCTGAATGTAGCAGACTGGTACGACTGCCATGAAGATGAGTTGAAAACACACTAACAACATACACAACTAATATCATTCCATAACTTCCTTAAACTGATCTGAAAACTCATATACAACAGTTCTGAGCACTAACACCATACAAACATATTAAATATGATCAATCAACAACTATCTAATACTGGACAGGGCAGTACGATAGCCATTGAAGGATCATTAAACCCACAAACATCCATACTCATTCTTAACCACTTCAAACTGATATAAACTGATTTATAAATACCCCTATATTATTTCTGATCACTGCAACAACAGAGACTACAAAGATATCAACAATAGTTATTATCTTTTCCCTGAGCAGGGTCATACGGCCTGGAACAGTACAACAACATATAGTAAATTCCAGACTGCACCAAATATCACCAAAATACTCTTAAAATCAGCGTTTAGGATAGGCAAATACAATACAATCAACTCGACATCCAGTAGCATCCAAAATAAAAACTAATGAGCATCAACCTCCATTGCTTGGTACAACCTTAGGAAGTATGGCCAGACTGAAACTAACCCAAACACCACAAAAAGTAACTCAAAATCAACACCAAAAATCATCTAAAACACAATGCATTACTAATAAACTGATTTCACAATAAAACTTCACAAAATGTCTCGAATCCATTAAGCTCCATGGCAAACTATGTATGAGCTTGCTCCCAATCCACCTTCAGTACAATGGTGATCCCTATATGAAATCACACCAAACCTCAAGAGGGTTTTCGTCCTCAAGAGAATATGGAAGAACTCTCTGGTTAAATCCCAACAACATTTCATTACAAAATCCAAGCATGTACAAACAATGAGCCCATCTCCTCCTTTTATAACTTTTTGAGGGAAATAAAATATTATTTCTTTTATCCCTTCATATTTCTCCTCAAATAATATAAAATAATTCATTATGTGTGTACAACTTAAAGTCACCCATTTTAAATAAAAGCTCATTTTAGCTCCAAAGACCCCTTTATCAAAATAAAGGAAATATTTGATTCGCGAGGTCCCAATATGATGCATCCATGATTTAAAGCTTTTCATCCCCTTTCCAACGAGCTATAACACTTAAGTGTTAAATAAATATTTCCCAACCCTTTTTAACTTAAGTGCAATAATTAATTGTTTAGCTCATTAAATCAACTAATTTTACGGAAAATCTCAAATATCATCAAACTATAAAATTAAGCATACCAACATACTCCATGATGTTTGGGACGATGAATGATGCCTTCCGGGTGACTTTCCAAAAATAGATGGCTTCTCCAAGAATCTTGGAGAGCAAACCGAGAACCTGATCAAACATCAGAAAGCATCACTATGAATCTGAACATCCACTGAGCTCATTGCCATAGAAAATTAATCCATTTTCCAGAAGGAAACCCATTATTTAATTAATATTACACTAAGTTGCAATAATTAAATATAACCTTAGGCAACCTTAGTGAAATATTAATTAATTATCAGAGTAATAATCCCAAGCCAAAATAAGTACTAGAAATGCACTGATAAATAACTTCGACCAATTCCTGATGAAATGAAGACTTGAGACACACACAACTGCTTTGCAAATAGAGCCATGACCACTCCAAGAACTTTGGAGTTCTTCCAACATGCCGGATAGCCTTCACAAGACTACGAACAAGCAAAATGCACATAATAATCAATGTGCCAAAAATAGAACATTACATGCTTCCTCGGTTGTAGATGATCACTCCTTTGGCTGCAGGTTCACAACGACCTTTGTTGCGGGTATCTCTTTCCTTGTTGCATAAGGGTTAGTTTCATCCCACAATACTTTCATACCATAAACTACCATAATCAAAATGAATTACTATCATATTTGGAAAACGATCATCAACACACAAAACATTTATTAACATATTATGTACCAATCTTAGTGCTTTGAAACTTAAAAGTCAACATAAGGTTTGGATAATGTCTAAGGAAATGTTCTGGGAAAATATAAACTAAACATGGAAAATGAGACAATTTCAAGTCCTATCAAATATTCTCTTGATCCACATATAAATGGTTGAACACCTATTCATTCATTCTCACTTGGCAAATTGTCTATTATATTTCATATTTACTACATACTGCCTAGTAAATATGTGACAAAGTCAAGAAGCCTCCTATAGAATTCTAATAAATCTCATATAACTGACATTGATTTTTTCAAGTGCTAGTTACTAATTCATGAGACATTATAGAACTAAATAAAAATATTTAACTCATGTATTTTTTAATTTTGGTATAACAATTAATGAAATTTTATTATAACTCAAGATTTATCTTATAATAGTTTAGTTGGAAAAAAAAACAATAAAATGCCTCAATATATCTATGTGCACAAAAACTTTATGAAATCATAGAAATGGGAAAGAGGGGTACTCCATGACAGTAGCTTGTGGTAATAAACTATAGGCTATATAGTTGACATTAGCATGAAAACTATTACAATTATACATTTTAGAATATATAATGCATTCACACACACACACGCATGCACAAAAGTGCACACCCACATGCATGCACCCACACACCTACACATGCACACACTCCCACACATTGTATGTGTAAATATACTAGCATATTCATCCTAGTCCTCATTTTCCATGTATGGAACACCTCTAGTCTCTAGGTGACTAATATGTATCCATGTATTTATTGTATATGTTGGATATCAATATGATATATGTATCATACAATATCATGTAAATTAAACTACAAGTCCTATAGAGAAAGGATGTTGGTAAATGTTCACAAGGATTTGAGACTAGTAGTGGTTATTTTGTATATAACATGGACAACTCACATTGGTATGCTCTAAGATTATAATTTCTTTCATCATCAAAAGTGAGGTTATTAATCATATAATATATATTAGTCTACCAAGATGAATCACATTTTGCATATAATATATAGTTTGCTTATTTTGTTATTTATTTATATGTTTATATTTGAGCTAAGCAATATTAAACCGAATCAAATTCATGGTATATAGCTATAACTTTGTTTCTAAGAAACGGTTCTCCCCTAGAAAATTCCTTAACAAACATTCATAAACACTCTCTTAAATAAATGTGTTTACACACTAAAATTACCTATATCTAATACTCTTAAACTTGAACTTTGTTTATTTTTTAAAGGGTGGGTCTTATTTCTAACAAACCTATCTACCCTTCTAGTTTATAGTAAAGCCCAAAATTTTTGGTCCTATTAGTAAATGGTATTTTACTAATCATTTAGTCTCATCAAAACGACTACAAAACACTTCAACAAGCCTCTTCATCCACAACCACCTTCAAAATGTGAAATTAAACATCCTTAAAGCATAACAATATTCAAATTATCAACAACATACTTTAAAACCTTAGAGACTGAAAACTACCTTCATTTCTTGGGTAAGTGCATTCACTCGAGTCAAGATATAAAAATATTCCATTATATACAAAAAGAAAGCATTATCTACTTGCACAACGGTTCAATCATAATTGTTTTTCAAATGAAGGGTGGTGTTTATATCCATTTTCAATTAAATGATATGGTTCAAATAATAGCTTCATATGGAATATGAAGCCACCTTATAAACGGCTTAAAAAAAGATGGTATGCAATGGATTAATGATTTAACACACATTATCAAAAAGACTAGAAAAATGTGTTACCATTGCAATCCTATCTGGAGTTACAATAATTTGAGAGGGATTAAGCATTGAAGGAGAGGGGTACATGAGACTAATGGCAACATTTTAGGACTTCTCCCTCATGTCCTCTTTTATCTTCCCAAGTCCAAATAATTTTTACCAATGTTTTTTATTATATATGATCTCTTATGTAGACTTCCACATCTTTGTCAATATTAGTACAAAAAATCTCGTGCAATCACAGGGGGTTGTCACAAGTAGTATTCTTCATGGAGCCCACCACTAGAGAGTTCTTAATGGAAATCATGCACAATTTGAATCCATAAAAGCATAAAGGTGCCTTAGAGTTTGACAAATTAATGATACAAAAGAATTCTATGGAACTTTAACATGTTTAAAGAAATTGAGTGAACAACATAATATCTTGTACATCGATAATCAATTGGTTCAAATTGCCATGGGGACAACCTAAGTGTAAACCACTACGAGCTTAAAGCCTCTTCTATCTCTCTTAGGAGTTTGACCCACAACCCTATTTAAAGTAGTCCTAAATATAATCAAAGAACATTGCTACCTATAAAAAAAGAAACCAAACACTTTTACGTTTTCAAAACACATTTGTGTGCAATAAACCTCAAACTATGAAATCAAATTTTGCTTAATTTTGAACTATAATAGATAACCAATTTATCACATATCATTTGCATAAACACTTGTTGAAAGTAAAGTGCATAAAATACACAAATATACAACTGAACCTTTTACTAATGTAGAAAAGGAAAGGAGCCTCAAGTATACACAAGTCCAAAAGTTGATTCATCCAATTTCATTCAAGATGAACTTCGTACCACTGTAAGGAACCTGCCCCACCACCTAACTCAAGTTCACAAGCAAATTTGACAAGGTGATCTACAGCATCCTCAAAATTATTATTGAATTTGGTAAGGTCCACAGGCATTTCCAGGTCCTTGGGCCATTTCTCTAGTTGTCCCTTGAGTCTCTCTTTAAGCTCCTCTAGCGTCACAAATTGTTCATCCTTAGCTGGTTCCAAAAACACATATGTTTCTGATCTAGAAAATGTCATTCGTCCTCGTCCTCTTCCTACTGTTGCACGTGTGACCTGTTCAATTCAAATTCAATTCAACTATCATATTAGATATATGTCCTAAGCTACAAATATCTAGTTCAAATCAAATTAAAATAAAACATGTGCTTCACGTTTCCCATCCCAACTAGAAAGTTATTATCTTAAAATCAACAAATATTCTTTTGGAAAAATGATCTTTCATTCCACATATATCTTGTGCATGCTCAAAATAATAAGAATTAAAAATCAACATTTTCTATAATTCTCCTTAATAATTAGGTTAGGGTTGCTTGTATTCTAAATCATCTTATTTCTAGCTTAGAGGTTACAAGTAGATTGGAAAGGCCCACTTTGCTTCCAAGTTCTATCATAGAAGCATAAATTGGGAAGAAGCTACAATTAACAATGACCCAACCTTGGGGCTATGCTAGTTTGATCTGGTAGACAATTTAAAACAGTCAAATATTATTTCTGATCAATTATATGTGGCTTTTTGAAAAACTACCACAGAAATTACAATTTATTCAACAAGCCACAATTTTTGTAATATTATGTACATAATCTTAGGTTATAGTATTTCACAATATTTATTTTCTTGTAGGATATGAATAGTCATCTTGAAGATGAACTAAACAATCATTTTGGAGATGAACTAAATGAACATACATTGTTGATAATCATATACTTCACGTCTCATGAATGAAATTCTAGATTTACTTCAATATAATTTTCCATTCAATTTTTACATTTTAGTTTCCTAACAGGACATTGGTATTAAAGCACAAGGACTTTTTTTTTCATTTTCCTCCATCCCATTTTTTCTTTGCTCCAAATTCCTAATTCATGTTTGCCATTGTGGTAGCAAGACTCTTCAAATTCTCCCTCCATGCCTTTTGAAAATATAGGTTTCAATCTTCAACCTCAAAACTTTCTAGCCTCGACTTCACCAAATCCTCCAACGCATTAACCCTTCAACCCGCCCTCAATATTTTCACATAAGTGCATCCCTGCTTAATATTTCATGTTGTGTATTTGTTTCATGCCCACCTACAATACTTGTTGCCTTCCTGCAAAAAACTTTCTTTGAAAGAGAGTCAAAAGATTTTCTGAGCAACTCCTTGATACCCTATGCCTATTGGGATTGCACCCACAAGGAAAACTATAACTTTGAGGATGACAATGATGACCACGATGAAGATGGTGATGTTTTCCCAGCAACGTGAAGGAGGGAAATTCCATGTCATAGGAAGATTTTAATGACACTGCAAGAGAAACTACTTACAAGCAGTTGCATATGTGATTGGCGTCAAAGGCCCTCTATTTCCCATTCCTGGCTTTAAATGATGTTTTATTTTTTTATTAAAACTTTAGAAAAATATTTTATGAGATATAGCTAATTTGGAGAAAAATCATTTTTTAAATATTTTGGAGGATTTTAAAAGATAGTTTCAATTGTACAAAAAACATTTATGATTTATTTAAATATTGCAAAATAAGTCATTTTGGTGTACAAAATGTAAAAATCAAAAGAAAATTTGTAAACCTAAAACAAATCGCAATGTTTGGTATATGTGATGTCTTTGGTTCACGCTCATGGGTGATGTCATTGTGCTTGAACTATTGCATCCGGCCTAACATGGCTGCAACAATGATGTCTCAAGATTCAACCCTATAAATCGTTGAGAAGAAATAAGGACACAAAAAAAATATTTTCCCATTTCCCTCCATTCTCTACCCATTTGTCTCTATTATTAAATGTACATCCTAATAATAAGAAATTCCAAGTATATAGGGAAGTTACGCCTACATACAAGGATTTCTTTCTAAGAAAGTGTTATGGATAAGGCGAATCATTTTCACGTGTTGTCTAAGTGCCAAGTACCACTCTACTCTCACATGCTTTAAGGTTTCTTTCACGTACCAATGAGAATATCGAAAGGACTAGCTTCTTCCACAGACCAACATGCATATAGAAAGGGGGAGCATATCGAGAGGTTTGGTACATCAATCTAGTAGTATATAAAAGGGGAAATCTCTTGAAGTGATAAGGAACCAATCCATCTCCCATTGACAACAAAATGTGTTCAATCACATCAATAGTTGGTACAACACTAACTGAAACAAACATTGGTTAGCATGGGCAAGGCAAGTTCGGAATACTCTCATCTGCAACGATGTATGGTTTGATATTTTTGGACACACAACCAATTGAACCACTAATAAAGGAAGAAATACAAATCTAGATGCATAAAAATTCTAAGGCATTGGCTTTGATAAGGGCCTCGGTTGATGGAGAAGTCTTCGATCACATACAAGGGTGCAACACACCATGGCAACACTAAAAAAGTTAGAAGATTTGTATGATTCCCATTTAAAATTGGAATTCATATAATTGCAAATAAAGTTGTTTAACCTTGAGTTGAAAAATGGGGACATAATGAGTCTAGCTTCAAAAATCTGAGCAATCAAGCATGATGTTGACGGTGCTAGTGGTAAATTTGATGTATATATGATTGCCTTTATAAAAACTCTTCTTCCCACATATTCAACCTATTTGGAGTCAAAACAATCAACTAAAGTCACTCACTTTTATCAGTTGGTTGAAAAGATGACTAAAAGAGAAAAGGCCTTTAGAAGAAAGACTAAAACCATTAGAGAAAATATTTGTTATGCTTATCAAAAAGGCAATTCTTCCAATAAGGTTTCATCTTCTAAGAATGAAAGAAATGATAGAAGCAAAGGAGTACATAGAAGTTGAGGAGACAAAACTTATAGAAACAACAATCAACACCATGAGAAGCAAAATGACAAACAAAACATGTTTTGCAAATGATGTCGTAGTAAAGGGAGTCATGAGGCTCCCAAATGCAAAACATCATGGGTTAAGATTGTAGGCCTATCAAAAACAAAAGGAAGCAATAAGGGAAAGAAGAATATCTTAGAATCAAATTCAAGTCAATTTGTAAGTGAATGAGTTCTTTCCATATCAAAGGATGTCAATTATGCCTTAATGAATTCAACCTGATATAATGTTTAGGTTCTAGATATTGGTGCCATGCAACATGACTTTCTAAAGGGACTTCTTTTAAGGAGTTTCATGAAAAAAGATGTGGCCCTGTATATTTGGCAAACAACAAGTCTACAACCTAAAGGAAAAGTGACAATTTGACTCAAGTCATCGAGACTTCCAAATTTCATTATCCACAATATCTTATACCTTTCTCAACTAAAATGAAACTTGTCCCTAGTGCTCATTCAACAAGGCCACACCATTTTGTTGGATGATGGAGAGGTACTAATCAAACGAAAATGTGATAATACAATTATCTTGACCATATTTGAGGAAGGAAAGTTGTTGAAACTCAAAGGTGAGCCTTCAATTTCAAAAACCTTTGCTCATTTCATTGAAGTAGGAATTTCAACAAGTCTTTTGTGGCATGCAAAATTTGAGCATACTAACTATGACAACATTCAAAAAATGCAAAAGAATGGTGTTGTAGGTTTGCCAACTCCACCCAAAACAATTGAAAAATGCGAAACATGCATATTGGCTAAACAACAAAGAGAGCCATTTCAAAAATCAAATTGGACAGTTGAAAAGAAATTGTAGTTGATCCACTTTGATTTGTGTGGTCCACTACCGATCTCTTCTATTAGTGGAAATAATTACATCATGTTATTCATTAATGACTATGGCAGAATGACTTGGATCTATTTTTTGAAGCAAAATTAGAAGCTTTCAAAAGTTCTACATAGTGGTTGAAAATGAAGCACAATGTCATATTCGCACACTAAGAACTAATAGTGGTGGTGAATTCACATCAAAAGTGTTTGAAGCCTATCTCAAAAAAAAAATGGAAACAAGCATCATCTCACAATCCCTCACACTCCTCAACAAAGTGGAGCAACTAAGAGAATGAACAAAACTGTGATGAATATGGCTCGAACAATGTTATATTTCAAAGGAGTAAAATTACATTTCTAAGAAGAAGCAGCTTAAACAACAATTTATATCCCAATAGGTCACCTTTAGCAACTCTTCAAATGAAGACTCCATATGAAATTTGGCGTGGTCATCTTCCATCAACACGACATCTTCAGATTTTCAAATCCATGTGCTATGCATTGATTCCCAAGGAGAAAAGGAACAAGTTGGACCACAAGAGTAAAAAATGCATCCTTTTAGTATATTTAGAATCCTCAAGGGTATGGAGACCGATTGATGAGAAAAACAATAAATTTCTCATTGTAAAAGATGTTTTCTATGATAACACAAAGGACAAAAACAACATTGATCGACAAATGAGTCAACTCAAGAAATTTGTAAAATTTGATGTTTTCAAGAAGAATGATATGGAGATTCCAAACATTAAAGGGGGGGCATATAGTTTGGAATTTGTTGAATCTGTTCTACCTCCAATAATTGAAAAGGAAACTCCCCCTAAGGAAAAAATTGAAACTTCATAAGAAGATGAAAACATATTTTTGAAGCAATAGCCAAAAGATGGAGCTTCAAATCAAGGAAGTGAGGCATCAATTGTTCCACAAGTAACATAGAAGAAGATGCCAAAATGGGCCACAGAGACATTGAAAGATGTCAAACCTAATGAAGTTGGAAAAACATGCACTAGAAGTGAATAGAAAGCCAAACAACAAAAAGAAAAGTCCCTAGAAAAGATTCAAGATAATCTAGAAAAAGATGCAATGGAATGACATCCAAAACAAGAAGTCAATATTGCTTTCAATTCAGAACCAAATTCCTTCAAACAAGCTGAAAAGCTTTATGCATGGAGAAGAGCAATGAAAATTAAATTTGAGACCTTGTTCAAGAAGGAACTTGGGAGTTTATTTGATCCTCCACTCAATTCTAAACCCATTGGTTGCAAGTGGGTCTTTCAAAACAAATACAAAGCAAATGAGTCACTTGACAAACACAAAGCAAGGCTTGTTGCAAAGGAATGTGCTTAAAAAAAGGGCATAGACTATGATGAGACCTTTGCACCAACAACAAAGTGGACCACCATTTGAGTTTTGTTGGCTTTGGCAACACAATAAATGGAAAGTCCACCAAATGAACATGAAAATTACTTTTCCAAATGGTGATCTCAAATAAGTAGTTTACATAACTCAACCAAAAGGTTTTACAATTGAAGGTCAAGAACAAAAAGTGTGCAAGTTGGTAAAATTGTTGTATGGTTTCAAACAAGCCCCAAGGGCTTGGTATGAAAACTCACCGAGCACCTCTTAAGCATGAACTTCAAGTGTTTTGAATTTGAAGATGCCAACTCTTTTTGTCAAGACAGTTGACAAAAATTTGTATCTAGTTATATATGTGGATGATCTATGCATAATTGGATATAATCATAGTAGTAGGGAGATGCATCTCCTACCCCCTAAGACGTTTCTCATTTACTGGATGTGTCTCTTATACCAGAGATAGGTATGGAGATGTCTCTAGTCATAGGGGATGTCTTAACTTGGCATCTCCATTCAAAAAAATTCTAAGTTTTGACATCTCTGAAAAGAAACCCTGTTGGGACACAAATTGAAATTTTCATATTCATCTAAGTCCTAGCCTATTTTGCCTCTTGTATCCCTCATCATGTGTTAAAAAGCCTTCAAGTCCTTAAGAAGCCTTCAAAAATTCTCTAAGAGCTTTTAGCAAATTCGCAAGTTCGCGAACCTACTGAAAGCCTAAAAGCTTTTGAAAGATAAAGCACTTCGACTTTTCAGGTAGGTTTGTGAATTCGTCGAAACCTCGAAAGAAGAAGAAAGGGAAAGTTTCAGCTTTTCGACAGGTTCGCAAATTGGTGAACCTGTCGAAAGGTTCATAAGTTATTAAAGTTGCCGAAGTGACGAAAGATAAACAAGGAGCAAAAAGAGAAGTGTTTTGGCTAGTTCATAGGTTCGTGAACTTGTCGAAATGTTGAAAGAGTTCATGAGTTTTCAAAATACCTGGAATGCCAAAATGGGGAAGACAAAGACAAGCTTTTTGGCAAGTTCGTCAGTTCGCGAACTTGTCGAATCGTCGAAAAAGGAAAGAGAAAGAGCAAAGGAAAAATAAAACATTTCTGCAAGTTTGTAGGTTCATGAACTTGCTGAAATGCTGAAAAAGCTTCAAAGATAAGTTTAAAAAAGTTGGCGTGGTAAAAAAAGAAAGATTCAAAATTGAAAGCCCGCCAAAATAAAAGAAACTCGACAGAGTGGAGCTTGAAGCTACAAACAGTGTTGATGAACATTCAAACGCCCCAACCACCCCAGGACGCTTCAATGACTCTCAAGACAACCATTAATGACCCTTCTAGGGCCAGATAGCTTGGTAGGTGAATTACATACAACCCACGACACATGTAGGTCCATCAGTAATGAATTCCTTGTACCAAGGCATAGGTGAATGCTCCAAGTGAGTACAATTTCAAGTACAACCCATGTGAAGATGATGCAACAGGCGTGGGCAACTTGCAAGCACGTTGACCACTCCAAATCCACATCCAAACAATATGAATGAATGTAATGCTATATATACATGTTTGTAAGATGTAAAAGGGGGTTGGTTTGTGAACCAATTTTTTATGACAAGTGTCTCGAGCTATTTTTAGGGTATCAAATGACGTATTTCTAGCTTTGTAAATGATGGAACATGCTTTGTAATTCAGGGGAAGGTGTAGTCAAGTAGGGTTTAATCTGTAGGTGTATTTCTCCATAGCAAATGGTTGTATTTCAAGAAAACCTTTGAACCTAGTTGTTGGTTCTCTCTTGCCACACTCGTTGGCACGAATGTAAGGGAAAATTGATTAATGTCGCAGTATTATAATACGTTACAAACTCTTTTGAAATGGTCTTTTCTCTGTTGCATGTGGGATGCAGTTGATGTTATTTTGGATAATTAAGAATGTTATTTGCAAATTACCTTATCTTATGAAGTTGTGTTTATACAACTTTTGTTCCAATGTTGAATTGCAAACACGTTTCCATCCTCTTTGCAAGTTTGGACTCTACTGCCCAATGGAGTAGACACCAATCAAATTGGTGAGGCCAAACATCTCATTTTAATAACTTCTCTTATTACCTGTAGGATTATATTAGTCTCCTACTATGCCTGCATACGAACCAATATTATACTTTGGGTATATCTTATGGGAGGTTGTGTCAAATAGATGTTTAGAGGTTTATGGAGGTAGGAGTTCTACTCATTGTCATAGTTCATTATTTTGTAAATACATATCCCCAATGGGCTGGTGTCAAACAAATGTATTGAGGACTATGATAATGAGGGTGTGGGATATAAGTGTGTATGAAAAGTTAAGGGGATTCATCTTTAAATATCTTAATTGATCACATCTGTTGGTGCGCTTATATTCTTGCTTTTAATATGTTGTTAGTGAGGTCTTGTAGGCTTGCTCCTAATTGCCATGAGAGCGTGGTAGTCAAAGTCGTATTTCAAATTGTTTCCATATGCTCAGACCTCAAGGGAATACCCCTCAAGGTTTTGCAGAGCTTGAAGAAGAAGAGGATTTGTCCAATCCTATGTGTTGGTCTAAAATCGCCCTCTATTTGTTGATATATCACTCTCCCTGCTTGTGATACTTGGTTCCCCTTTGTGCCACTCTTGGTGGTGGTGTTAGAGGAGAAGGCCTATGTTTTTGTGCACCAACAAACCCTAGAAGCTAAAAAACAAAACAAAACCCAAAAAAATTATTTAAATAATTATGTTGTTTCATTCACAACAAACACATGAAAGGAGTAGCAAAAAAATCAAAACAAGTAGTCCAAGGTAGTAGTCAAACATAGCAAGAAGCGAATTGTTCAACGATTTGCAATTGCAGAGCAATAGGCATCGACAAATTTAAGTCATCAAGCTTCTTTGTTTTCACAATTTTCCTGAGTCTTTTAGATGCCTCTCAAGTTGATTTTTCTGAGTCGTTTAGCTACCTCCCATGAATACTCTGCCAAAAGTTTACAATTCAAGATTTACTTTTAAAAATTAGTAACTTTAGAACATTATAGTTATACAACCTCTACCTCTCGGTCTAATGTAAAATACTAAATGCACACTCCATGTTTGAAAATTTAAGCAGCTTACACATTTGGAAATTGTGGTATAATGTGTATTTTATTTTTCACTATAATTAATTTACACTATCATAAATTACTATATATTTAATATTAATCTTTTTTGTGTTATTTACTTATAAACTATAGTGCTTCAATTTGAAAGTTTAATGTTTTGTATTTCCCATTTTTTAATTTTTAATTTTAACAAATTATATATATAAGAGAAAGGGGGTGAAAACGAGCGAAAAATGCAAAAAAAGCCTATCAAAGGAGAGCACTGGCAAAAGCGTTCAGAGAAAAGAAAATGGGGCAGAATGGAACTCGACGATACAAGTAATAGACATCATAGAGGAAAGTGGAGACAATGTGGAAATGTTGTTAAATTTTGCGATTATTTGTCACTTCATTGGTCCAAAAATGAAGAGGGCTCGTATTAGGGCTTGGATAGAATAAAATTGGAAGACACTGTGTGTCATAAAATTCTTACCAAAAGGGTTTTTCAATGCAGCCTTCCTATCAGAGGTTGATAGGGATTAGATACTGAAAGGAAGATTATGGAAAATGGAAGATGTGCCTTTATATATACAGAAGTGGACTCCGAAATTTAATCCCACACAATATGATCCCTACAGCGGTCCCAAATGGATTCGTCTATACAATTTGCCCCTGGAATTCTGGTCAGAAGACTGCTTGGCGAAGATTGGGAGATCTCTGGGAACCCTTACAAATATAGACACATAATTATTTTGATTCGTATCTATATGCAAGGATACAAGTCATTGTGATTAAAAAGATCCCACAAGAAATCTCTCTTTGCTCGTCTCATCGCATGTGGACCCAGACACTAGAGATTGAAGAACCAAAATACTATTGGTTAAATTGCGGGAGTAGAAACCATGCAACAAATCGATACCCAAGACAAATCAAGGAGATGGATGTATGAAAGCCAAAAAACATGGAATGTCCAAGCGAAACAAAAATCATGGCGGAAAAGGCGTAGGAGGAGAACCAAGCAACACAAGTTTCTCAACACCAAGCCACCAATGGGCAAGAAAATCACCCTAAACTGCCTCTTAGGACCAACTGTGATCATTCTAAATCACGCTCAAACCATCGTAATGCACCAACCTCACCTAACAAGGTTGTGAATGGGAGTGGCGAAACAAGAAACCAAAAGAAAGGATCATAGGCGGTTACAACATCCAACAATCAAACTTCGAATAAAACGGAGCAAAATTTAGGAACTCAAGAGGCCATCGTCAATAAGGAAATGATGTTGAATAGAGGACATCAGCTAGAAAAAAAGGATTCGGATAAAGGCAAACTTGGACTCATCAGCGCAGGATGCTTATCTCAATCAACGTCTAAAGGCCTTACAATTAGAGAATTTCTTAAGGGAGTTAAGGGTGGCACCCCCTCCCCTTCAGAGAAATGAAAATTTCCAAGTGAAACATTAGGGGCTCATATGTCCCTAACAAGTGGCATTTATCTAATCGCCAAATGGTAAACATGCCAAGTAAAATCAACATCTTCATCTTCATTGCGGGAACAAATGGGGTTCGCTACAAGGAATGTAGTAATCGATTATAAAAAAGATAGAATGTCATGTGGATCCTTGAGTAGATGGTTGAGTAAATAATTATGTAGGGAATGAATGCGAATAGCAGTCCGCGCATGTGGGATGAGCTTGTGAGCTGAGGATCTGCTGAACGGTGTGTGGGTGGCAAGCATACCTTATTCGGAGGACAGACATGATGTCAATTGTTCTGACGAAGGAGTATTTGGAGGGTTGTTAACGTCATTTGCATCTAATTCTCGAGTGAGGTCGTTGCCATGAAGTACAATCCCATGGCTTGCTGCGATGCTCCCATTACATTTCTCTACACAAAGTGGGATCTGGCGGCTTGGCCGATTGGATTGGAGGCAGGTTACGCGCGCAAGCTGGTTACAAAAGAAGATGGACCTCCAAGAGATGTCACAAGCCTCATTTCAAACTTTGAATTGCTACTTTGCAACACAATGGCCTACACTAAGTTGGCTGGTTATGAATGCTCGTGTGTTACGAACGACACACTACAACAGATGAGGAGGATCTTTTTGGTGCATAACAGTGAAATCCTCAAGGCGTTGCGGCAGGTAATCAACCCGGGGTCCCGCCGAAGACACATCCACGACCATGTGCTCCTCGGTCATTTCATTGCCCAGTTCACTCTGGCACAGGGGCACAAAGGGCTTACTAAAATCGTGTTGAGGAAGTTGGTGGCTCCGCACCTCCTATCTATTGCCACCAAAGTTGTGACCACCTACAACAAAAAACCCCCAAAATGGCAACTGGGGTGGCATTTTTGATATTGTCACTACCCAGCAAAACAAAGATGTACAATAGGCCATCACCCTCTTCAGGGAAGGGGTAATTCGGGACAATATGGAAACTTTTTTGTTCTATGTAAGCCATATGGCTCCTCCTCTCTCCTAAGAACAAGTGGGAAGAGCTAATGAGTTAAGTGATGGAGTGAGGTTCTTCCTCCATAAACTTCCCAAATAACCTACTGGCAATGTAACCTTTTTTTTTGGTTAATACAATGGGAGTTGCCCCCTTAGCAGTAATTTACGAATCAGAAATATAGATATTGGCATCTCAAAGTACCTGACTCCTATTTTTTCAAAAAATGACATACCAGTACTCATACATTTCTTTTGTACCAATACCAATGCACTGGTAAAATAATGAAAGGTACACTGCAAAAGTCAGTCAAACTAATGAAAGGTTTTGAAATGACATATTTAGGTCATCTTCATTACTATTTGAGTATTGAAGTGATTGAAAATTCAAGGTATATTTTTATCACACAGCAAAAGTATATTGATGAAATTGAGAAAATTTAGAATGACAAATTGTAAATCACTCAAGACACCCATGGAACAAAATATGAAGTTAACATCAAATGATAATGTAGAGTTTAAAGATGCAACTAAGTATAGACAACTTGTTGGAAGCCTAATCTATGTAACCACGACTAGACCAAACATTTATTTTGTTGTTTGTGTTCTCTCTAGATTAATGCAACAACCAAGAGAAAGTCATTGGCTAGTACTAAAGAGAGTTCTTTGATGTCTGAAAGGAAATTAGAATTTTGAACTAAAATACTCCAACACACTATATTTCAAACTAGTTGGATATTCAAATTCAGACTATGCAGGTGATTTTGAAGATGGAAAATCTACTTCAGGTTCCTTGATGAATTTAGGATCAGTAGTCATCACTTGGAAGTCAAATAAATTGTCGGTGCTAGCTCTTTCTTCAACAAAAGCAAAATATATGGTAGCTTCGGAGTTAACCAAGAAATTATTGTGGCTCACAAGGATTCTTGAGGATTTGCAAGAAAAACATGTTTCATCAACACCACTCATGATTGACAACACTTGTACAATGAAAATGACAAGAAATCCAATATTTCATGACCGAACCAAGAACATAAATACCACATTCTATTTGATTTGGCGCTATGTGAAAGATGGCAGTGCCAAATTGATATATTGTCCAATTGCAATACAACTAACTAATATCTTAACTAAAGCGCTTGAAAGAGAGAAAATTGAAAAATTCATAAGCATGCTTGGTCACTATAACCCCTGCGGATAAAGGATGGATTTAATATTATTTACATAATCCTAGGTTATAATAACTTACAAATGTTGTTTTTAAAAAAAGTTGAACAATCATCCTAAAGATGAATTGAATAGTCATCCTCGAGATGAATTATGCATCTCATTCTAATTAATACACTTTTGGGTTTGCTTCAATATAATATTACATTCAGTTTTTGCAGTCTAGTTTCCTAGCTTGACAGTTTTTTGGTGGTTTTTGAAAAACTGCCAAAAACCTTCGGTTAATTTAAAAAACCATAATCCACTGTATCTTACTCTAGAAGTGCATTTTTTGAAAATTTTGGATCTCGGGTAAAAGCAATAAAATTATGAAAAATGTTTTAAAATTAAAAAGCAAAAAAATAGAACTTGTTTTGAGCAGCACCAGATGGAGAAGAAGTGGTTTTTGTTCTCTAAGACTTGGGTGCACTTTATTTGATTGAGAATTTGAAACTTATCCAAAATTTCAAAGTAATTGGCAACATTGAATCTCTGTATTATGTTTGAACTTTGTTTCTCTTTTTACATACTATATTTACATGTTTTCATAAATATTTTAGTGCATTTTAATTTGCCCAATTTTTTCCCATTTTAGACCTAAGTAATGGACTTCCATTTACACTAAAATTGTCCTATCTGTGTAAATGGAATGCTATTATGATTAAAATAATATGTAGAGAAAATGAAAACCCCTAAGTGTACAGAATTAACATGCTACATAGATAAAATTGTGCATAATCTAGCCTACGCCTTTTAATTTATTAGGACGATTCAATAACTCTTACTGCACACATAGTTTCCTCGAGATGAGATAATCTTTGGGATTCGCTGAAGTATAAAATTCTTACAAGCTACGGAATTCTTTTGGGGTTGAACAAAATCCAATATCATACTGGTCTTTTCCTCCTCGCTAAAATATTTTTCGTCAACACAAAAGAATGCAGCTCTTTTAATCGATGTAATACATGCTTTCAGAAATATGAAAAATACATATCCCATGAAACATTCTTTCCTACTGCAACTGATATAGTAAGCTTTAATTCCACCTTTAAGAATAATACACTTAGTCTTTTACTGAAAATAGTACACATCTTTAACTATCTGTAAAACATACAATTGTTTTTTATAACGGGGATCTCCAGCAACAATATAAGAAACCCTATATTTATCCTTAGTACTGATTTGATGCAAACATTACTTAAAAGGGATACCATAAAAAAACTACATCACCTTTCACTGTATTTAATTTTTGTATGCCTCTGGACAGGTGTGCGAAATGCTACAATCATTCGCTTCATTTATATATAAATGCTTGAAAACCAATACTTGGATACAAATTCCCTTTGTAAATGTTGATCTTTGAAAATATATTAGTCCTAGGTGGACTAGATGAAGCCTAGCATGGATTCAGTTCTAGAGACAGAAAAGGGAAGAAAACTTCATCCAATAAATGACACCGTAAGAGTCATTCAGTAGATGAAATGCAATTGCTGCTCTTAACTTGTTTGACAATTAGAAGATACTAGCACAATGTGACCTACATAAACACAGACTCTTCCCACCACTTGCCACAAGTAGTGATATAATCACTCTTTTTCTCCATACATGTGAGGAAGTGGTTGTTTGCATATCTGCAGAGAGCGCTATGTATTAAGTTTGAAAGACAACAAAAATGATTCCTCCATAGCATGAACCAATCAACACACAAAATGTGCTCAGTGTGATTACTTTTAGTCTATGCTAAAAATGAAGTCAATGGCGTTGAGCTAGTGCTTGTATACAAATAGAGAAGTATACTGATTGCAAGCTGGTCACAAAAACAATGATTTGGATGACCATATTTCTATTACCATATGGATAAGACTAATAAAATTGGAAAAATGTACCATGCAACTTCCTATTGCCAGCCTCTCATTAAACTCACTCAAGCACACCCCTAACATAAGATGACCCAAAGATGGTGGTACTTGGAAAGCTTCCCAATGCTCGGCTTAGGTGATTTTAGCTCGCTGATTGTCCCAAAGCTTTTTATGTTATTGTCTGCCACCAATCTCTCCTTACATGACATTCTACCAAATGCAATGTCATGTTCTCTAGTCATCAGGAATTAAATTGGGTAGTGTCATCCCCTTTAAACCTTGATCTCTTCCTCTGCCTAGGGTTTAAGTTTGGGATAGGGTCTCTCTCAGTGGCAACATTATAATTCCTAGAAATTGAAGAAATCAAGCCAAGGATGGACTTTTAGAGTTTCCTAAAATAGAAAAGACTTGTTTGATATGTTGAACATCCTCCTCCTAAGTCTTTCTAGAGCTAGATTGATGAGAATGTGCTGATGAATGGATAATGTGGTACCGGAAATCTGTTATAGCCTTGTTATTGTTTCTTGAAAATGTGTATGTTTCTTCAATTGATCATTATGGCCATTTCCCTCCATTTTGAATTATGGATCATTCTGTATCTTGACCATACAGGTGTTACAATTGACCTTATTATTAAATACGTCTTTCCGTTATTAGGTTGACCATTAACAAGGGCCATTTGTACCCTCTTAATTACGTTGTACATTCATATAAATTAGATTTATTTAATCACATTAGTCTGAGTACAATCAACTTGCTTGTGGGGAGACTGTACAGTCAGAACATGCTTTTTTACATTCCCAGCTAGGGCAACTGAGATGGTTAGTTGAGTTGATGTTAGTCTGACAAGCAAAGGATTCCATTAAGCTTATTTTCACTGCACCATTAAGTTGAGAAAGTGCACAATCGCCCTGATTCTGAGTTGGCTAATTAGATATTTGAACAAACCCCTGATTTCAATTTTTGTCTCCTAGTCCAGTTAGGTTGGTCCCACGCCTCTTTTAGAGAATCTCTAGTGTCATCTTTTCTTCTTCAATATTTAAAATATTAATGATGCTTCCAACAAGCCTTCTGACAGATGTGTAGTGAATGAATTTTAATAAAATCTCCTTTATTAAAATTCCACAGACCACATAGCATGACTAGTGGAATGATTTTCTAATTTGTAGTGGCCTCTTTAAATAAATGTAATACTTTCCCCTCCCCCAAATGAGAAGTGTGGGGCAAGTAAGCTAATTTAAGGCCTACGTGCTCAAACGTGATCCTCAAGCAAAGGTGGGCATACGCATTAAGTGTGTATAGCATGCTCTTTAAGTGTCATCTATCAAATCTCTTGAAAATCAACAGTTGTGGATTGCCCTTCCTTTTGAGGGTGAACTATAAATATGAGGACCTCCCCCATTTGAAAGGGGAGCTCTATGAAGATCAACTACACTCTTGGCATTTCTCTGCAGATTTTTGGTCCTAGTTCTCTTGTAGAGGTTTAGCGTAATCTGGACATCTGATACTTGTATTGGAGTCCCTACACCACCTTCTCGCCCTTAACTGCAAGAAAAACCTTCCCATCCGCAACTTTCATGTTGTGATTGAGAGTAATCTCGAGGCATCTGATGTTTGCATTCAAGTCTTAAGAACTCATCCTTTGCAATATGAGATGAGTTTATGGTTCTGTATTACTTGTGGGTTATTTTGTTGTGTCACCTAATTTTCTTTACAGAGTTTCCCACTCTCTATTCTGGCGCATCACCTCCTCTAATTTTTATGCATTTCTCTGAAGGCCTTGCCTCCTATCCCTTTTCCAGTGAATGTTAATTTAGGATAGTGTTAAAATAGAGTAGACAGGGACCGGCCTTCTTTGGAGATCATTCGAGTGGTGAAGTTGGCCTGAGCTTCCCATTGCTGTGGCCCATGCCCCATTTCTATGCCATAACAATTTATGGCACCCCTGACAGGACTTCATTCTTGAAGCTCATATGAAATTGTTTTTTGGGACTTATTTTTTAAGTAGCCCATCAAAAATAGCTCTTCAAATTTTCAAGATTTTGGGTGTAAATTTGAAATTCTTCTTTTTGAAGCAAAGGATTTGTACCCACTGCTCATTTATATAGCTTTTGGTGAAGAAATCGCAGTTATTCTCTCTATCGGAGCACTTTCATTCACCTGGTGACTCCATGCTGCTTAACCCAGAAACTCTAAGGAAGAGATCTCGCCTTTCTTTTAAAAGTCTTATGCAAGTCTACATGCCCCATTAACGATTGGTTTTCATCTAGATGCTCTTTGGTGTTGTAACCACATACAGAAACCTCATACTCAATCTCAATGCCCCTATCTCTACTACCATGTTTGCCGAATGAAGCATTTGGTTGTATCTTTCCCTCATGCATTTTGTAGGTGGTGTTACAAATGGCATTCTAAGCTAGAATGTATTAGAAAATCTGAGTTCCAAGCAGCTATGCTTGTAAAAATGCAAAAACTAAGAGATGCCATGGACGAGATAAGAAGAGAGTAGGCATTTGCTGAGGTTGTATACTACCAACAGTAGAGATATGCTATAGAAATGGAACAGTGGCAACTCTCTACCCAAATCTTAAGGAGGCCGACCAATTTGTCTTTGTTGTTTCACAACAGATTATACAACTGTGGATCCCACTTGACCTCCGTTGGAAGACAAAATACAATAACCACCTTTGATTTCGATATTCATATTTTTCAGTTTTTTTCTGGATCCTTTAATTAAGAGGTAACAAAAGCAGATGGAAAATCTCGGGCAGATCCCCACTTGCAAGAGGAAGGAGAGAAGAAGAAATGCACTCTCAATCATATGAGAGAAAATTAGCACCTCCTATAGAAAAGAGCATGCTCTTGAAGAGCATGAAGTACTTGTGGAAGACACTCTTAGCCTTGGTACATTAATACTCTTTGACAAGCCTATTGTTGAAGTGGATGCAAAGGAATTATGTCATGTTGTTGAAGAGGAATCAAGGCCCTTCTCTTATGAGTGGGTCTTTTCTATTGTTTACAATGTGCTCATTGGACCACCTATGTATGATAAGGAACCTGAACCTAAGAAGGAAAGGATCTTTAGTGAACCCATAGTTGCATCATTTATTGATGTTGGAGACTCCTTTCCCTTCTCAAATGCAATGTGTGATAAGGACGAACTTCTTCCTCCTCTTGAGTTCATAATGCTTTATCTCCTTGAAGATGCATCTATGGATATTGTTGCTCAAGAAGAAGTATGTGTAAAACCATGTTTCAAGTGAAACGTGTCCTCCTTGACTTCTAGTGACAATGACCGTAACCCTCTATTTAGAATATTTTTAATAGTTTTGGTGACCCGCATGTACTTCAAGCCAAATCTAGCAAGTCTCCCGTTATTTTTTTGAGTAGAAGATGAAAGCACATTTCAAGATCTACTGCAGTTTTCTGGTCTTCTAGACTCTAACCCTTCATGATTGATGGTGCTCAATGCAGAATATTTGGGCAACAGTTTGAACCCAAGAACTTTAAACAAAGAAACCATAGAACGGAAAAAAGATTCAAGTGCTTGTTGTTCTTCTTTGTCCACTACCTTTGCCTATTCGTTGAAGCATCCAAGCTTGCAGTATGCAATCCGCTAATTAATAGGGGCAACTATTTTCCCTACCTGTTAATGGTTTGGTTCACAACAATGTCAATAGGTAGCCCCTTTTCTTTTTTGTTAATAAGATGCATCTACAATTATGTAAATAGTATTGTGTTTGTATTTTGGATTCCTATGTTTCAACTCCGGTATTTTTCTAGTCAAATTTATTTTTGCTAGTTCATGACTTCTCTTCAAAATGGTTTCCTTCTTTGTCTCCTCACAAATGACTTGGATTAACACACAACCACGATCAATTTGATGACAAATGGACGAAAGGTAAGCTTACACATTGAGTTTTGTAGGGGTATAACATTTGGCTCTTTTTGGGGACCATGGGGCATACTTCGGCCATAAGAGAACCTTAGAATCTGTAGTAGAAATTTCAATCAGTGTCTTATTTGTGGGCAATACAGTCAAGCCTACCTTAACACCTAACCTAAACAAAAGTTAAAGCGCTACAATAAACAAACACATTATGCGAAAGGGAAAAACATTACAACATCAAGAACACTGAAAAAGACAATACCCACCCCACCTATGAGACAAAGGGAATAAACTAGCTAAACAAAACCATTTACAGTCTAGGAGAAATAGAAACCCCTCCAGTTGAGTTGGGAATTCAACCAAGGCAATATACATCTTTCAAACCTATACAAAAAATTTATTGAGATCCATGGTTTAGGATGATATGGACAATTCTATAAAACTCAAGGATGAACTCATAAATGTTCTACAGTTGAGGAAAATCTTCTTCCTCATTGAAAAACCTCTCCATAAACTAAAAATACTCTACCTCCTTCTGAAGTACCTTGCAAAGTCTTCTTGTCATAGCACATCCTCAAGAATGATGACTACCTCATAGTTCACTCGTATCTTCTTCACCTATCACTTCGGCATATTCGATCTTAAATTTAGATGAAATATTTCCATTACCTGCATTTGACTCTTCAAGTCTAGAATTGGTATTAGCTATGAACCTCGTGCTAGCAACACTTTGTCAAGATTTGTAGCCTCTTCAAACATTGGATCCTCATCAAAATGAACACGTTGAAGAAAAATATCCATCTTAGGCAACAAGATCTACAAATCTTCTTCAAATGATGGTTGTGGGCCTTGGGCAAACTTATTTGCTTTGGGCTTTTGACAAGAATCCTCTTCAAAGAAATCACCCAACAAAGGAAGAAAAAAGCAAGGTTCATCATTTCTAATTTCACAGCTATTGTCTTATGTCACAAGGGCCAAAGTGAAGATGATTCTTTGAGAGCATTTCTTCCTCTTTGATCAACAAGCCTTCTTCTAACAAATCCAATCCTAGCATCAGCTCACTGACAACTGACATATGTCCAACTCCTAGTTCTGCATTGATGTTTATAGGAGATATTGAAGATGAGGATGAGTGAAAACTCAAAAGAAAGTTCATTGTGTCTTCCAACACCCCACTCTCAAGATGTTGTAGGAAAACGTCTAAATCTAGCAATTAATCTTTCATAAATATTCCTGACATGAAGTGTGTCTCTAGAGTTGAATTATCTTCAAGAAAAAGATCTTTTTTTCAATCCTATTATTTCCTAGCCTCATCTAATGTAGGCTTTGTAAACAACCCTTCACAAGTGAAGAAGAATTCATCTAGTGCCTCTTCATGTTTGGCACAATTTTTAATCTCTTGCTCAACAAAAAACGTTTGTTCATCACCTTGCTCCACAGACACTTGTGAGACCTTATCTTCCTCAAAAAATAGATGATATGGAATTCTTTCTCCATCCGACATAGGAAGTTGTCCCTCTTCATCATGGAAATTGAACAATGCCTACGAGGTAGTTAGAAAATCAAACTCTTCACTATCATTTGTCAAAGGGACAAAGATGGGTTCTTGAAAACAAGACACTATTGGTGGCTCTCTCCAGGGATTCTCATGTACCTTCCTCTTTTTAGCTATATGATCTTTCTCACCTCTTTGACTCCACAAACATGTGTAGTCATTGAATGTGTTTACTTTTTACACACAAACAAGTCAATATTAAAAATATCTTGTCATAGGTGAAAGGGGTTGTGCTTAAATGGCAAGGCCATAAGGTTCTCACAATGGAGATCCAAGTTCGAATCCCCCAAGTAACATGTGGTTTCTATGTGGCTTCTAAGTTGAATAAGTTTGTTTAAGTGGATATTTTGATGGGGAGGAGGTCCCCCTTGTGACCTCCAACGCAGGGCTAGAAATAGTTCCTCTTACCAATTAAAAAAATATATATATCCTATCATAGAATAGTCATCACGCTCATCTCGAAGGTGTTGAAGATTACCTCAAACCCATTGATAATTTGACCTAGAAAAGGCCATGAGTTGCATCATGCAAAGCATCTTGGGACAACTCCTAGCACTGTGATCTCCTATCTATGAAAGGAACAAAATTATTCAAGTTGTCTTCAGGAGGTGCTTCAAAAGCAAGCCTTTTAGTTGGAGGTAATTTGAATCAATCATTTCTATTGGAAGGACCAACATTTTCCTATAGAGGTCCTTGGTACTATTGAGTTGGACCATTCTGTTAAAGTTGTCTCTTCATGTTTGTCATGTCACCACTCTTTGCAAGAGGATCAGCAAAACCTGGAATAATTGGCCTGATTGAGTTTTTCCTAATTTTGCCAGTGGTAATCATATTGTCTTCTACCACAACTTCTTGTTCTTGCGCTTCTTTTAGTTCATCGATCCAGCTGCACTTGATCATGAATGCAACCTCTGATGGAAGTGCATTAATAAAACAACTCAAGAGGATTTCTAGAGATGGCTTCAAAGTAGAGTTGATTCTTCTAACAAGACGAATCACACAACAAATTCTCTCATTTGCTCATTGCTATCCTTTCCATTTGACAATTGGGCAAAAATAATATGACTATCCTTAACTGGTTTGAATCCTACCAAGAACTTTTTGAGTATGATCTCCCAATTGGTGATTGATCCTGTGGCAAGATGGTGGAACCACTATGCTATGCCTCCAACCAAGGTCTAAACAAAAAGTCTGACTACAACATCCTCGTGTGCCACTCCCAAAATACTGCATGTTGTGGTGAAGGTAGCAATGTGCTCATCAAGATGTGTGTTGTCAACATGAAACTTTGGAAAAAAATTCTTGATCCATGTGGAAAGTCATTGCACTCTACAAGAACCAAGGGACCAATACTAGCTCCCCATAGCAAAGTGGAAGTGGAAGTGGACCATTGTGGTTATTACGACTAGCCATGTTTGTAGTGTTTCTTTTCCTAAAGTTGAGAAAATTTCTACAAGCTCTAGAACTCTTGAAGAAAAACCATCATTGGTAGAAGGATGAAGCGTCTGAAAAATAGAATTTGTGAGACTTGCCTTGCTTTCTGATCTTGGGGAAACCTTATAAGCCAGATTTCTTCAATTCCAAGAAGGAGGAGATAAGATTGGTTTTCCTATTGCAAGATCGACTTATCGTTCCTCTTCATCGCAAATGGTAGTAGCTTCTCTCCAATGTGCAAGACTCTTCTTGTGATAAAAAACAAAGCGCCTCAAACTGTCTGATCCTGTTCAATCCAATTCAAGCTAGGCTACAAAAAAGGAGCATGTAATGTCCCCATTTTCAGATTGATCACCTAGTGGAGTTGGCTAGCCTATCCTATTCCCGTAGGCTAGGCCGGAGAGCTAAGGGAATGACCTAATTGGCAAAATTTCACACTTAGCCAATTTTGTAGGGCAAAATGATTATGGAAGATGACTTAGCATATTTTTGTGGGATTTTTGATGAAGTCAACACTAATAAAATAATTTGCCCTAATGTGGAGCGACCAAGGAGGAGAATGGAAAATAAAAGAAAATATGGAAAATGCCTTTGGAAAAATAAGAATAATTTATGATATTTCACCTTGAGGAGAACGACTTGATTTGAGAACAAATTCATGACGAATTTTATGCCTAAGTGGTTCGCCACTTGGAGGATAGAAAGTGGAAAATAATATAAAATAAAATAAGGATATTTTCTTATGTTTGGTGCCCAAAGGGAGGTCGGCCTAAGGAGAAGGAAATAAAAAGGAAATAAAAGAAAATGTCTAAGGTGGTCAGCCAATTTGAGGAGAGGAGACAATCATGTATAAATATAAGGTGCTTTGAGGCATTTCCATCATCATTCATTCATACACTTTCTTTTGGAGATTTATCTCTTGGCTGCAACTTTTGGTTCAGCACCTTCCTAGGACGAAAACCCTAAGGAAGATAGGTGGATTGGACGAAAACCCAATCACATCTTGGAGGTGGACTCATACGGAGTTCATAGTTGTGCTTCGTTGGAGATTTGCAAGGGAAGAAGGAGCGACAAAGCCATATTTGTTTCTGCAGAAACCCTAAGGCCAAATTGTGAGATTTGTGCCAAATACAATTTGGAGAAGTGAAGGAAAAATCAGATATTCAGATCAGACTTGGAGCGCCACCATTTGGAGGTATTTGTGCATCATTGGAGCTAGGGTTTTCATCCTAGATTGAGCACCAAAGTGGGCGATTTCATGTGGGAGCATTGCTGATCCATTCTAGCCCTAGCCACCCTCATTTTGCATGTATTTTGTCATCTTCAAGGGAGCGCCGCCTGGCTGAAGAAGTTTTCCCAGCTAGGGTCTGTTTTGTGTCATCATTCTACATCATTTTGGTATGTACAAACCTATTATTAGGTCTGAATTGTAAGGGCAGATTTCTGGGCTGTATTTGGGCATGTGTGAGCCTATGTATTTGATGTATTTGCATATTCAGATATTCTGATTTGTAGCAGCAGTCTGATATAATCAGAAATCAGATTTGTTTCCTATGTTTGTTGCATTGTGGATGTTCATATCTTGTGATTAAGTTCATAATTGAAGATATCATCATAAGGGTTCCATATTGGCATATTATTTGAGCATTTTAGATGCATATGTGTTCCCTGTCCACATTTGTTTGAAATCAGAAAATAAATCAGAATTCTAGGGTTTGGAGCAGAATTCTAAAGTGCAGAAATTTAGGTCAGAATTCAGAAATTTAATTCCAGAATTTTAGGGCAGATCCCATTGGGGATATTACAATTCGGCACTCAAATGGTCATTTGTTGTGAAATAAAAGCTTGCTGAAATTTGCTTTGTCCCCCAGCAGAGTTGTCAAAAAGTATTGGTGAAGCAGAAACCTCACTTGAATGTGCTTGGTTGAGTGTTTGAAAGACGAGATCAAGAAGATCATGCCTTCCTCCACAATCTAGTATAGATTTTATCTTCCCAAAAGTAGATACTTCAATAGGAGGTGGCAAGACTAACCTTTAGTTGCGAGTGTTTTCAGTGAACACCAAAAGTTCTTAGTGTTTTAATTTATCTCTAACAAGTCAACACAAAATAGAACAAAAAACAAGGATAAGCTTCTTCAAATTAGCAAGGGAAGCTCCTTGAAAACTAAACACTGCTAAACCTAAAACTATGAACAATATCATCAATGGGATTTTCCATAAAGGAAATAACTGAAAGTAAACTCAACCTATTTTTTTGAGTCTCAGAGGTTTAAGCACAAGATTGAAGGGTTCTAATCTCACAAACGAAGTATGCCTTCAAAATATATGAAGATGATATAACATATATATTTACTCTTCTAACTGTAACCTAGTATTTGCAGTAAACAAAAAGGAAGAGCTAAACCCATACAAAGAACCAAAAACTTGCTAACCTTTCCTCGAAAATGATTCTCAGATATTGATATATTTAATGATCTAAACATTGCATTTTGTCTGTTTCGTACTCTAGATCCAAACCATACACTCCTGTAGGCAATCAACTTGGGAATGTTGAACTTTCCTGAACCTGCACATATTCATAAAGTACTATCTTAATGAATAAGATTCAATAAATCAGGTTTAGCAGATATTCAAATAAGATAACCATCAAACAATCTTCAAAATTTTAAGGAATCAACCTCAGGCATGGGCTTATGCTATTGAACAAAATATTTTTGTATGGAAAGTCTCTTTCATTAACTTTAGAATATCAAGGTAGGAATATGCCATATGCAATGTGCTAATAGCACTGAAAGCAACTCTAATATGTACAGTGTATTATTTATATTTTTCAAGAAATCCATCTTATATTAAGAAAGCACTGTGTACCGATTGATACATAGCTAATTTATTGCTCAAGCAAAAGTCCAACCATGTACTTGAAATGTATTTCTTCTATCTTTTATAGCTTTCAGGATCCTTTTAATAGAAGCAACATTTTATTCATTAAAGAAGGCCGGTACTGGTTTCTCATTTCAATGATTGTTCTCAATGGGGCTATAAAATTAAAAAAACCTAAGGATAGGAACCAGAAACATTATACAGTTCTAATTATATGACACAAATCATTATCTCATACATTTAAAAAGGTGTTCAGATTGAATATGTCACTTATTCACCACCTTGCCCTTGAAACATAATGACATAAAAGCAACTTCATAGGGTGAGTGTAAATGCAGACCTTGTGTATGTGGGCATGATTTGATCAAATTAAGCAATGCTTATGAAAAGGACAAACCCACATCAAAAGAAAAATCTATTTAGTTATTTTTCTCTTGATGTTACACTATAAATGCAAGCTTTACTGAACTCTCCTTCATGAGAAAAAGGTGAGAGGGAACTTCCAAGGAGCATCTAAAAGGAGGGGCCCAGTCTATGAAGATGCTAATACATTAAAGAAACAAACTTGTCTCCAAATACCAACAATGCCAATGTCCAAAGAGAACTAAGGAAGTAACATTCTATAATGTACAAAGAGCTAAATACTGATCGCTCTCTACCTGAATTTGAATCACCAAAGGCCCTAAGTCTACAAAAAGAGAAAAATGTATTAGATAGATGCTGGAGGGATGCATGGATCACAGTTCATTATAAGTAGTTAATATTGATAAAAATAATTGTTTCGTTTAAATTACTCTTTGCTTGAGATACTCTTTCCTCAAAGCATGGGGAGAGATGTTTGCATGTTCATAGAAGAATGTTTATCTCGATATGCCTTGTCTAAGGGATAGAAGAAGAAGACATTAAAATATATCAAATTTGTATGAACAGGATGTTATACTGCAACACAACGGCATCTATTAAATTGGTGTTAGTGGGATGTGTGGGGCACAGGTCACACAAGTTTATTACAATTATTTAATATTAATAAATAATAAATAGTTTCAATACAAGCCCCCTCTGCAGACTTTTTCCTCAAAGCATGGAGAGAGATGTATGCATATCCATGACAGATTGTTTTTCCCAGTACACCTTGTCTCATGATTAAGGCTTCCATTTAATTAGATATTCAATGATTTTTAGATAGTTTATCCAAGGGCAATGATAAAGAGTTAAAAACCTGTATTTGCAAGTAATGACATTATTATCACAGTACTGAGTGATTAAAAGCTATCCATGAAAAAGTGGCTTTCCCAAAAGTGGCAGTAAAGAGATCTAAGCTATCAATATTGTAATGACCCTAACTGGTTTTTTTGTATTTTTGGGAGAAATATATAATTTTTTGAATTTTCTGGTTATTGAGAGAACTGAAACCAATGCTGAATAATAGTGCTAAAATTCAGAAATTAATGACAGCAGTGCAGCAAAGATAAAATACTGAAAATAATGCTAATAGTAATGCAGAACTGTATGAATCAGACCTTAGTGAACATTGGAAATAAGAACTGAAAATGATTAAATTAATTCCTCAGCTATGCTAAAATAAAAAAGGCAGATTTAATCATAACCCGACTGTATTTTAGACACAATATATAAATATCAGAACTCCTGGAAATTGATGTGGACACCATAAGCAATTTTAAGTAAACAGGTCAACACAATATGAATAACTCAAATCTGATTATTATTTCCTACTCGCCACATTAGTAAATGACCCCACGATATGCAATGCAAGTAATTAGCTGATAGCCACTTAATGGAATGCAATTTAATTTTACTTGCTGATTATTCAAGCCATCACCCTAATAAATCACCAATAATAAGAAATGCAACCCCTGAATAATTCAATGAGTTGGATGCACTTCCAAATAGCAATCACATAAGTTAGTGGAGCAATAATCACATAAATAATCTCAGGCAGCAGATATTTGAACAATATAAATTCAGACCAAATAGATATTCTAAATTGATCCGCCAATTTATCAATGCAATATGGTGCGATCTATGCCAAATTTCACATAGCAATAAATATACGAAATTAAAATGCAAAGATTTATTAAAAAACTCAATAACTAGTGGGTCACCTTAGGTTTGGCGCAATAATATGATAAATTTGCTCAATGATATCAAGTTGGCGAAGTATGAAATATCAACAATTTCTGCCAAATTTGCCCACAAATGGCACCCAACAATGAAGGGAATTGAGGGTTTTCGTCCCCAATTCACACAGCAATTCCAGAGGTTTTTCATCTCCTAGAACACACCAAGGGTTTTCATCCTCAAGAGCTTGAAAACAAAAATCAGTTTCGTGATAATGAGCATGGATGCAAGCCTTTGGCGCTTGATTTACTTTTATAGGCACCACCTTCGGGCCCATAATTAATTTTAATTTAGTTTTCCTAGTCTAAAAAGTATCTTTTTAAAAATAAAATATTACATAGACCAAATAATGTCTCATATAGACAGCCTTATTATCAAAATAAAAATACTTCCCTTATTTTTGAAAAGGGGGCATGACAATCCGCCCTTCCCAAAATTGCAATTGTAACCCTGGATGCTCAAGAATTTTTGCACCTTCCCATGTGGCATCTTCCACAAGAAGATTCTTCCAATGCACCAAGTATTCGATAATGTTCATTTTTCTCAACTTCTTTTCCCTGATGTCAATGATAGCTTCGGGTCTCGAGATGAGCTTCCCCTCATCATCCAAGGGTGGCAACTCTGTTGAAGGAATGATGTGTTGTCCGAGTACCCACTTGAGACATGAAACATGGAAGACATTATGGATCCTGCTATGCTCGGGCAACTCCAACTCGTAGGCGACCTCGTCCACTCTCCTCACTATCCTGCAAGGCCCGTAGAACTTGGGTTTGAGCTTTTCAGACCTTTTTTTCTTAATGGAAAACTGCTTGTATGGTTGCAACCTCAAGAACACCAAATCTCCCACTTCGAATGTCCTCTCTGTGTGGTTTTGATCAACGTGAAGCTTCTGTGTGTTGTGTGCTTGTTGGAGGTGATCCTTGAGTGACTTCAATATGTCTTGGCTATGCTTGACCAAGTTATTATTTGTTGAATTAAAACAGAGTTCCTCAAATAACCTTCAACACATTTGTTCACAATTTTCGTCTATCCATCGGTTTGAGAGTGGTAGCTTGTGCTTGGAATAAGTTTTGTACCTGTCAACTGAAATAATTCCTGCCAAAAAGCACTAAGGAATCTACTATCCTTGTCACTCACAATGTTCTTAAGCAAACCATGTAATCTAAACACTTCTTTGAAAAATAAGTTAGCCACTTGAAACGCCTTGAACTCAAAAGAAATAGCAAAGAAATGTGCATATTTGGTCAATCTATACACAACCACAAAAATACAATCTTTACCTTGTACCTTAGGTAGACTGGTGATGAAGTCCATGGATATGTTTTCCCATTTTTTATTAGGGATAGGCAGGGGCTGCAACAAACCTACCGAATGAGTGTGTTCTACTTTATTTTGTTGGCAAATGATACATTCTCTAATGTGCTGAAAACATCCTCCTTTAGTTCCTTCCAAGAGAACCTCGCCCTGATCTATCGGTAAGTCTTGTAATAATTGGAATGTCCTATGAGTGGTGCCTCATGGAATGCTCTCAAAATCTTCTCTTTCATTCTGGATTCTAGGATTAGGAAAATCCTATCCTTGTAAAGAATAAGACCTTTTACTACATACCTATCATTTTTTACTATTCCATCAAGGAGATTAGTAGCAAAAGCATTCTTAACATACTCAGCCATAATATTAGCCTTCCAATCAGCAAAAATTGTAAGATCCGACCATAATATGCAACAATAAAGTAAAGATAAACACTATAAAAAGGGAGAATTTTTTTTTTTAATTTACATCAAATAATCTCACATCAAATTTATTCAATCAATGATTAAGGCAATAATCACCATAACATTTACATTATTGCTTTAGGTTCACACTCCCTGAAACCATGCACAGAATCTATAAAGGAGAGAGAGAGAGAGAGAGAGAGAGAGAGAGAGAGAGAGAGCATCATCGGGGTGATAATCACCCTGCCACAAAGCATTAAGCTTCCCCGTGCTACCCCACTAGAGAAGTCCGACCCATCATGAAGGATCTAGCAATATGTGGCAACATGCATGAAGGAATCTGTGCACTATGGGAAACACTGACAATCTAGCAAACCTATATGCTTGTGCAACATATATCTAATACACATGTCCAATGATAAACATATTATGGAAGAGAATTTAGGTCAAGCAAATTAACACACTCATGTTAGATTTCAAGCTAAAGTATCTTTCCATAGCAGAGCAACCTACCTTCTCTAAGTTCCCAAAACGGCACCCATCCATACTCATCTCTCAAGTAACAAACAATTTGTAATAAATACACTAGATCGCAACACAGAATTTTAATAGATCTATAAAAAAAAATCTACAGTATAAACAATGGCAATCAATGCCTAGATAGCTTCAGAATGTCCTATCATATTACCATGATATCTCGACATTCTATAGGATGGATAAAATATCGGGAGGACGAGTCCATATTTGACATTTGGTCCTAAATAAAAAAATAAAATAAAATTTCCAAGGTAAAGATGTTTACTAATTAGTCCAACAAGGATGCTAATCAACACAACTCATTTCCCTAATCCACTCAGTACTAGCTGATTCAGGGAACAAAAGGATCTTACTACCGCCATCATGACATAGTTGGGGTTAGATTGTCTCTCAATTTACACATAGAAGCTCACAATTTACTCGAGAAATAAACTAGCATACATTGTCTCTTCTATGAGCACTAGAAATTTTCAATTAAGATGTTGGTATTCACAACAAAAACGAACTTTCAAATAAGATCGGCAAGGTTCAAATGTCTCAAACATTGGCAAGCACGTACAGTCTAAACATATTACCAATCAATAGTGAAGGTTTTTCTATGGTATCAAAATTTAACCATCTTTTATTGAGTTTACTTCATCCTTCTCTCAAGGCTAAGAAGGATCTTAATGCACTTGTGTATGCATTAATGAATACACTTATGTAATATCCCCAATGGGATCTGCCGTAAATTTCTGATTTTTATTTTCTGATTTCTGCCCTAGATTTCTGCACTTTAGAATTCTGCTCCAAACCCTAGAATTCTGATTTATTTTTCTGATTTCAAACAAGTAGGGACAGCAAACATATATGCACTCAAAATGCTCAAATAATATAGCAATAATGAACCCTTATGATTATATCTTCAATCATGAACTCATCCAACAATATATGACATCAAAGTGCAAACAAATATAGGGAACAAATCTGATTTCTGAATAAATCAGTCTGCTGCTACAAATCAGAACTTTTGAATATTCAATTACATCAAATATATAGGCTCAAACATGCCCAAATACATCTCAGAAATCTGCCCTTACAAATCAGACCTAATAATAGGTTTGTAAATACCAAAATGATATAGAAAGATGCTCCACAAACCCTCTACAATAATGGCGCTTGGGCTGCTGCTCGGATTAGGGTTTAGAAACCCTCAATGGTGATGAAATCGCCTCCAAAGGCCAAGTCACTCTCCTCTAGGTGTGGTACTCCAAATTAGGGCAAGCCCTAATGCAATGAACACACAAAATGCCACAATAATGATCCTCCAAATGTGGTACACAAGTCTAGGGTAAACCCTAGTGCCAAATGAACACAAATGCCACAAGAAAACCTCCTCCAATGCTGATCCAAGATCTGAATATGCGATCAAGCTCTTCTCCTCAACAAATCTCATGTAATATCCCAAATAGGATATTCCCTAAATTCTGGAATTCAGACTTTGAATTCTGCCCTAAATTTCTGCATTTTAGTTTTCTGCTCAAAACCCTAGATTCTGATCTGATTTTCTGCTCCTAATCAATTAATTCCAGCGAGCATAAAACACATCCAAAACATGGCAAAATGATGGCAAATGAAGCTTTACAATGACATTCATATCAACCATGAGTTACACCATGAAATACACAATGTAGGGCAACCAAAATGGCAATATAAGTCTGATTTTCTGAATTAAACTTCTGCTGCTACAAACTGAACATTCTGGAAATGAAATTACATCCAAGGCATAGGCCAAACATGCCAAAACTCCAATCAGATCTCTGCTGTTACAAATCAGACCTACAATTGGATTTGTACATACCAAGTTATGATGAACAAGTAACTTCCATACAAACCCTAGCTGGGCGAATTACATCAGCTAGGCAAGATGTCCAAAATGATGATGAATGATGATCCACAAGCCTCCCAAAATGATGGCGAACAGGTCTGCTGCTAGGGTTAGGGTTTTAGAAGCCCTAATCAATGAGAAAGTAGCCTTCAACAAGCAAAAATCGCTATTCACAAGGTGGCACTCCAAGTTTAGGGTTAAACCCTAATGCAATGTGACATAAACCACCACGAAATGCTGCTACAAAGTGGCAATCCAGCTCAAAGGGTCTTCAATGCTGCTCCAGAATTCTGCTCCAAAAGTTGTTCAAATGCTGCTCCAAGATGAAGATCAAATGCTGCTCCAAGATGCTGCTCCAAAGATATTGAAATTCTACTCCAAAGATATTAAAATTCTACTCCAAATGATGATCAAATGCAGATCCAAAATGATATAACTCGAATACTCAAAGCCTCCAAATGTGGCACACCAACCTAGGGCAAAACCCTAGCTCCAATGTCACACAAACACCACAAATCTACTGCTCCAAAACTGATCTAGAATCTGACTTTCAAATCTGCTCTTCTTCTCTGTGAATCTCCAATGAAGTGCAATTGTGAACTCCGTATGAATTCATTTCCAAGATGAGATTGGGTTTTCGTCCAATCCAACTTATATTCTCAAAGGTTTTCATCCTTGGAATATGATGCAAACAAGTTGTAGCCAAAAGGAATAAAAATGATATGATGAATGATTCTTGAAATGACTCCAAATGACTTCATATTTATACATGACTTTTGCCCTCTCAAATAGGGCCGACCCAGCCTTGGTATCTTTTATTTTATTTCATTGTATCTCCTTTCAAGGGCCAACCTCCTCTTGGGTGCCCAAATCAACAATAAAACATTTTATTTTTTTCTTATGAGGCCGACCTAGTCAAGATATTTTCTTTTATTTTAAAATTGTCTTTCTTCCTCCCTAAGGCCAACCACCTTCTTGACAACTTAGGCGCCCAAAATTCAAATTAAAGATTTGAATTTAATTTCCTTTTTCCTCCTAAGTCATCCCTTATACTTTATTGACCATTTTCCACACTTTACCATCTCCAAGATGGTTCGCTCCATGTGAAGGCAATTTATTTTGCTCAAAATGAATATATAAAAATTATTAGAAAAATATGCCAAGTCATCTCGTATACAATCATCATCACCAATCCACGAGTTGTGAAGCAACTCATCATGATCCCAATGAAGTGATGCACCAAACATGCCACCACCAGGATCCCAAATCATCACGCTATCACATCCATCAAACATGAGGAGATAGATGTATCTCAAAGATCCATCAACATCAACCAACTCTCCAACTCCGAATGATCTCCCATGGATGTGCAAAACACCCATCATAGGTGCATGGAAAAGCATATCAGCCCATCCTAGGCTGCTGATGTAGATCAGGACAACACCCATAAATCTGAAAATCAGACCTATGATGATGCAAGAAGTGCCTCTAATAACATATGATGATAGGATCTCATCATCATGCCATCCTCCAATGATAAAGAGATGATCCATATGTCTCCAAATTACCCAAACAGCCGCTGTCCTCCAAGTACTCCCTAGGAACTCCATGTATAACAATGTAGAACAGCCATCTCTCCTCAATGCATGAAGTGGTGGCCCGTGAATTAGGGCTGGAACATCAATGCCCTCATGCTCACATCCATACCACACACCATAGTCCAGCTGAAACACAAACATTTGTAACTCAAAACCAAGTATCTCCATACCTTGGGTCATACTTCAGCTGCAACTCCATTCCTCCAAGTGTATGCCAATCAAAAGCAAGTGCCTCCATGACATGTGTCACAATTCCCGAAAGTAGGGCAGCCTCATGCTCCACCAAAGAGTCATCAACATGATGGGATTGTATCTCATCACAAGTAAACTCCTCAAGCTCTCCATGAATGACCAAAGGCCCAACCAAATCTGAATCACCCATGTCTCCGTCTACACATGTAGGCATAACACTAGTGGCCGATCCACAAGGTGTGTGCTCCATGTCCATGACTTGAGCCTTCAAATGGCTCTCCAAAAGAGGTGACACAAAATCCTTATGATGCAAACTATGTGAACAAACATAAATCTCTGAATCATACCTCTCACCATACAAGTCTGATTGCTCCTCTTGCTTGGCCCCTGTACAAAGCTCATCCGTCACATGCCACATGCTTTGAGTCTTCTTATATTTCTTCCAAGTCATGGCGTACCAAATCAGTCCTCTTGTGTCTTGGATCCACAACAAATGCCACATGTTTGACCCTCAAGTCTTGAGTGTCAATAGAAGAAGTCTTCCCACATGTTTAAGGGCTGTCATCTCATGATTATGCAAAGGTAAAAGACTATTGTTCCAAATCAGAAAATCAGAACTGTTGTCATACCTTTTCGTAGTGTCTTCAACCGCCTCAAACATCTCCTTCCTCATTGTTGCATGCTCTCCATCAAGTGCCGATGGAAATCACATGCCTCAAGGTTGATCCTCTTGGCTATTATGTCATGATGAGGTGAAGATAAGGGACTGCTGTTACAAGCTAGAAAACCAAACCTTACCTCATGCCTTTGAGTGATGTCTTCATAGACCTTAATCTCCTCTTCTTCCATGAGCGAATGATCATCAACTAGTGTTGGTCAAGGGGCGTCTCCAATTGAAAATCAAGTGTATCATGTGTCACAGGGATGTCTCCAATCGAAAATCAAGTGTATCATGTGTCACAACTTCTGTCCCATGGCTGCAAGCTATCTTCATGTATACATGTCTCTTCCATCCTCAAGACTTCATAATGTTAGCAAGACGATTGTTGTTGCACCAAAAGATCGACCTGTTAATGCTCGATACAACCGCCAGAGTTAATGAATCCACGGGAGGCGGTTAAGCCTTGTCACGAACCCAAGCGCTGCACTGCACAGCACAAGGAGACCAAGGGCACACACCTTGCAACAGTCCCCCCTGGGCAAGCGAGGGGGGGTTCGAACCTGTGACCCAGGCTCTAATACCAATTGTTAGCAAGACAGTTGCCGTTGCACCAAAAGATCGACCTGTTGATGCTCGATACAACCGCCAGAGTTAATGAATCCACGGGAGGCGGTTAAGCCTTGTCACGAACCCAAGCACTGCGTTGCACAGCACAAGGAGACCAAGGGCGCACACCTTGCAACACATAATAGGATCCATCAAGTTCTTCCTTCATGTCTCTACTCTTTGCAATCTTCATGTTGAATTGTTTTTCTTCAGATGTGGCTGCCATAGAAGACTGAAGTTCTGTTGTAGATGGTGAATAATGTGCCAAGCTCAACTTCAAACAAAGTTCATCCACTTGATCTTTTGATTCTTGAAGGGCCATTTGAGTGCTCTTCAAAGAATCCATAGTATTCTTAAGCTCAAAGGTGAGCTAATCAACTTCATCTTCCTTTCTTTTCAATGCATCAACATATATCTCACCAAGCTTGAGGAGATGATCTCTATCCAAAAGTAGGTGTAGGTAATTCGACTTCATCACAACCAAAGCCTCTTAGAGTACCTGTAAGTCGTCAAGAGATAGTCCTCCTTCCAAGCCACTGTGTCTTCCTTGTGCCTTCCAACACAAATCTGCCATCACCTTATGAACATTGTCAAAATGAGTTAGGGCTGCCACAATCATACCTTCATTTGCCTTTAGTTGACATTCCAAATGATGTGACTTATGGGATCTGACACCTTCATACAAAATTTCTGATTGGTCTTCATAGTCATGCATCTCCAAATCAGCTTCCTTCATGACATCTCCTCCATTACACCCATGTTTGGAAGCTAGGTCATCATCATGCTCAATCAAGGGGTCACCATCAAAATAGTAAGTAGAATCATCTACATCATGCTTTTCCTCAATGGCTGATCTAGAAAGTGTATGTACAGCTATGACCTCCTTAACCACAAAGTGATCCTGTCATGTCCCTTTTCTCCGAAATGGTCACCATCTAGAGATTGTTGCATTTTCCAATGGACTTCGAGGTACTGGCAGAGATTTGAGCTTCACATGTTGTATTGATGCTACCATTTCATGCGGATGCTTCATCTGGATCATAAGGTCATGGAGTTTATTATGCTTATTGACTTCATCATGGATGTCATCCCTTCATATCTTGGGCGTCAACATTGAGGTCATCTTCATGCTTTGGACGACTTGGGATGGAGGGAGAACACTAGCTAACATCTCACCCTTGGCGCTTGGAGGAGAGAACACAATTAATAAAATAACACATTTAATTTGATATCATTTAGGCGCCTAGGCACTCTAAGGCTGGTCGACCCTCTATGGGGAGAAATTATAATACAAATCAGTGCACTAATCCCTAGGTCGGCCTAGAAAGGAAAAGGAGTAATGTGTATATATACCCAATGGTTTTGGCATTCTAAGGCATCATCGAAGCATTCATTCTTACATTTGTGGAGAGCAATCTCAAGTCTTCTAAGGGAAGTTGGGCGACAATCTAGCTTCTCATTGTGAGGGTTCCGTGACGGGAATCCATTGGAGCATTCAACCATCATTTAGCAGATTTTATAGCAGTCATCAAGGCATTCACAAGGGCAATTCATCTTCCATCTTGGGCGCATCTACTTGGGAGATAGGCGAACTGATTTAGGGCAGATTTGTATTGGATATCTTCAGATTTCGGCCTGCTAGGGTTTCAGCACTGCTGATCTGCTACAGCAGACCTATGACCAGGTGGGAGGAGGAGCATTTGCAAGGTCAAATCATGCCATGGAGTAAGGGCGACTAGCCCCTAAATGTAGCGCCTGCATTGTGGATCATTTTGATATTATTTGTAATGTTATTTGGCATCATTTCAATATAATAATCAGGCATATGTTCAGACTGTAACAGCAGATTATATAATTGTATTTCATGATCATTTCCTTCATGTTCATATGTGATTCTATGTTCCAATTGCCCTTCATAATGGAGCGAACCTCTTAAGCATAATCTTGTGATGATTGATGTGAGTTTGGTGCATAAATATATTTGTTTACAAGTCTGATTCTGAAGCAGCTAGGGTTAGGGCAGATTGAATAAGTGCAGAAATTCAGACCAAAACTAGGGTTTTGGTGTAATATCCATTTGGGATATTACGAGTGGTATCAAAGCCACCGATTTTGCCGGCCCGTGGGAAGGAATGGAAGACAAAGAGATGGAATCTTTGAAGATTATGAGTCAAGGCACTATCCATATGATTAAGAAGCTCAAACGGTGGATGTATGGACAAGAAGCTACACGAATCATTGAAGAATACAATGCCCTATCCGATGGTTTCAAGAAGGCAACTCCCTTTGAATTTTATTTGAAGGTTCTTGAAGATGGAAACCCGGGAAAGGAAGGTCTCTATGCCTATATCAGAAATTTGAAGGAAGAAGAACAATCAAGAGACACCGTTGAAGAGTTGGGTGAAGAATCACATGCCTATGACTTGCAGCCTATGAATGATCAAAATCAGTCTATATGTATTGAAGATTGGGCTCCAAGCCCTAAAGAAGACCAAGCCCTAGAAGATAAAGCAGAAGAGGCTGCCATAAAAGATAAGGGTTTGAGCGAAGAAGCTTCACACATTGCAAAGGAAGATCGCCTAAGGCTTCCTAATGATCACACAAAGGAAGGACATACTATTGCCGAACCTACAAGGTTGCACCAGCTATATGAAGGTATGAGTTTTGATGATGTCTCATCACTTGATCATGGTATTATCTCACTTCCTTTACATCATAGTGGCAATTGCACTTTGGGAGATCTTGAAGAAGATATTATTCATGCTTATGAGGGGAATTCAGAAATATTGTTATCAAGAGATGTTGATTTAGATTGGCAAGAGGTGAATGATCCCTTGGAAGATAAGGAGGTCATACATGTTCCACCTATCATGGAAGACCATGATGTAGAGGACTCCAACCATTGCTTTGATGGCAATCCATTGCTCAAGCATGATGATAACTTAGTCTTCGCACCTGAGTATAATGATGCCATGAAAGAAGCTGATTGGGAACAGCATGATCATAATCACAAATCAGAAATTTCACATGGAGATGTTGGGTCTCCGAAGTCACATCCTTTGGAGGGTCAACAACGGGTTAATGAAGGTATGGTTGTAGCAGCTCTAAGTTCTAACTCTCTTTGATCATGTCCATAAGATGATAGCCACTAGCTGGGCCATACAGGCCATATTGGGACATGGGCTCTTTCTAGGCTGAAACGCCTACTTTCTGGGGTATATTCTGCATGGAATATGGGCGTCTAGGGTACAGCAGCTCATTACCCTTGTTTGCATAGTGGAATGTTTGAAGTTTGATGCATCTGGAGCTTATTTTGGTGACAAACCCTAGCTGGTTTTGTACTTCAGTTTTACAATATTGAAGAAATACAAATGGGTATGTTACTATAATAACATTTGAGCAATTTCCTTATCTGGGTATTTATTCTTTTCAGTGTTTATGCTTTATTTCCATCTGGGTATGCTTGCATGTTATGCATTTCATTTCTATTGAGCACCATTGAATGATAAACAATGCAAACAAACACACAAAACCCTCAGCAGTAAACATCACAGCAAACAAAAAAAACTTGGTCACAGAAAACCTACAGAACAGGGTGTATATTACAATTTATTATTATATTATTCCTAAAAGCTAGCTCTTGAGATCTTATAAATAAGTGTTTTAAGCACATAATTGGCAATGAGAGTTCATGTCGGACTTATGCTACAAAAATTTTCATTCGAACTTTGAAGTCAAGTTATTGTGTTTTTGTGTAGTGAATGAATGTGAGTTGATGTTAACCCTATGTTGAAAAAGCTTATGTTAAGGCTATCGATCCTATGTTTGTAATTCTGTTAATTAAATTGAATTAAGCTGTAATGTCCCCTTCCTAGATGGCACATAGATGAGCAGTGGTTGGCCTATTACCAGGGTTTCCGTAGGTCAATAAGTTGGTTAGGGAACCCGACCAAGGGTGTTGGCGCTTTGCAGGGAACCTTCCGAGACCTTCAGTTTGATGTTAGATGTTGATTTCAAGAGTTGAATTGAAAACACTGAAGGTTTGCCTTGATGTGAATAGTGAAAGTGAACAGTAACAGAGAATTAGAAGGAGAATAGTAAAAAGTACCCCATCCTAGTAGCTTTAATGTTGTTTTGAAAGATGGTGTGACTTTTTCATGAGGAAGTAACCCTCAAGGTGGGCTTACCCTTTAGTGGGATTATTTTATTGATATTTTATGGAAAAGGGAGATGGAATCTATAAAGCAATGAATGGGGCTATCTTTTGGTCATTCATTCATCATTTTCTAAAAATACAAGTGCAGGTTTGGAGCTCTGGATAGAGTTTCAGCAGGTTGCAGCTCTTCTGAGGACGAAAACCCTTAGAGGACAGTGGATTGGACGACAACCCAGTTCACATTACAGGGAAATCTACACTGGGTTTCCGTTTGGATGTCATTGGACTTATTTACAGGTTGTAATTACAGTTGGAGTGCTTGCAGCAGTGGATTAACAGGGTATAAGTGCAGATTGGGTCTATTTATCAGCATATATCCTCATTCCAGTACCTATACTAGCTGGCCATACAAAACAGGAATCATATTCACTCAAATCTTCGCTAGAAATTGGGGTTTCAACAACTACATATTCCATAAAGTATGCGTTGGTTCCCGGGTATGTGATTATCATTGGGATAGTTTAATATTGCATTTCATAGAAGTCTTTTGGTTGCTGTTATAGTCTGATTTAGTGGAAATCAGACCTCTGAATTTGTAATCAGATCTGATATAATCAATTTAAAGGTGTTCCTTTGATGTGCAAGTCTTATCTTTTATTTATGCAATAGTTCTCTTCCATGTTTCTATGGTTTCCTTATGATTTGGTCCTAAAACAAACAAACATTTAAACTCAAACATCAAGCAAATCAGCACTCAAGCAAAAACACCAACATACACTTTGCTAGTCAAAGACAAAAATTGAAACAAACAAATCAGCAGTTTCAAAAAAATCAGAAAATTCAGATCAGAATTGGTTAGGGATCTTTCAGTGGTATCAGAGCTTTAAAATTTCAGTCCAATATCCATTAGGGATCTTTCAGTGGTATCAGAGCCATGATCTTGCCAGCCTGAGGGTGTTTGTTCAGCTCTATGCATCCTAGAGAGGTGGGTCCACATAGGTATTCTAATCGGGTTAGCACATTTCATATATGGTTATGTGAGGAGTCTAAGACACCATATGATGACAAAAGAGAAAACAATATACAGCAGTCACAGGACAGGAATTGTATAATATCAATTGCAGGTAGTTTTGATTTTTCATCACCAAATTCAGAAGTTATTGCACCAATTCCTCAGTTAGAAGAATGTAAGTCAATTGTTTGACAGAATGTCTTTGGGATATAAACTGAAATATCAGAATTCCTGAGTGTAAACAGCAAGGGGAACATTCAAATCTTAAACTTGAATCCAGCTATTCTATCTTCCCAACTGTTTGATAAATTGCAATACATTTGGTAATGTTTCTTTCTGGCAAATGCATGTTATATGTTGATGAAATGTCTATGAGATTTGAGAACTGAAGTTGCATAAGTAGACATCATAAACAACATTCCAAACAAGCTAAAGATTCAGAAATACAGATATTTACAGCAGCATGCCAAGAATTTGATGAACAAAAAGAAAAAAAATCAGGAATCGAACGCAGATTAGTTTGGGATACTATAGTAAATAAAATGAAGACAATGGCAGATTTGAAAAGTATCCTTTTCTCAAAAGAATTCAACGATACTTTTAATGGTGATCAGTTAAGGGATTTACAGAAAGAAATGGAAGTAGGGAATCGGCTCTATGTAACTGGATTACAATTGAAGTCCACGAAATTTTCCGATGATGTTCTCTCTAAGTTGGAGGAATTAGACACATATTTGTCCAAAGTAGACCAGTCAGATTGGAGGCTTCTGAATTGGGCCTTGCAACCCTCAATGCTCACTTTGGTTCAGCACAGGTTTGTGGAACATCCTTATGAAGAGGTGAGACTTGCAGTTGCTTCTTGTTACAATGAGATCATAAGGATAACAACTCCTGTAGCACCCTATAATGATGACATACTAAAGAAGGTTCTACAGCTGATTGTGAAGAGCTTACATGGGTTACATGATGCCAAAGCCCCTACTTTTGGTAAGAAGGCTAAGATTTTAGAGAGCATGGCAAGAACCAGATCATTTATCATTTTGTTGGATCTCAGATGTGATAAATTGATTCTTCGAATGTTTCAATGCTTCTTAACTGAAATTAGGAAGCATCATCCAGATAATGTGAGAGCTTGTATGCAAACTATTATGTCCTTAATTTTAGATGAGGATGATGATATCTGCAGACAGTTGCAATCAAATTTGTTAGCCATTTGGAGAAAGGAGCATAATATCTCACCTATGGCTTATGAGTTCTCAAAAGGGTTAATTGAGCAGAAAATTGAAAGGTTCAAGAAACAGATGATTGAAAAAGAACTAATCTCTATGGGCTTACAGGTTACAGGATCTCCCAAAAAAAAGTAAGAACCAATTGAGGAGAGAGCAGATTTGTTTCACATGTCTGAAGACTTGGACACTTGATCATAATTGTGGGGTTAGTGAGGAAGATAAGTCAGCCAAAGAAATTTGGACCAGTGATGAAGAAGATAGGAATTCCACAGTTTTGTCCCAACAGAATGACACGAATGTTTGCAAAGAAATGGAATCAGCTGTGGATACAGAAAAAGAAGATGGAACAAGCAGGAAAGAGGATGGAGAACAAGTTGCTTCAGGAGAGAGGTACTCTAAGTTTTTTGTTGGAGGTTTTGAGATCGATGTAGATAAACTTTGTAAAGAGATAAGTCCTCTTGATTTAAACTCTCCATTTCTTCATGAAGAATGCATTGACACTTGTTATGAAATTGCTGATATTGTTCCTATTAAAAATGATCTAATACCAGACGGGAATAAGTTAGAGTACCAGGGTACTTCTAATGAAGAACATGCATCTTCTTATGACAAAGAATCCCCTGAGAATGGTAACATAGCAGCATCAATGACCATGCATTTAGATCAGTCCAACAATGAGTATGAGGCCTATGAAGACATTTATAACACTACTGAAAGATTTGATGAATCATGTAGTAGTAGTTTACTCATACAGGATTGTATTTTTGAAGCTCAGCATAGTGGTTTTGCTGAGGAAGAGAATGAAGATAATGTTGCTTATTTGATGAACTCAAGAATGACAAACATGAGCGGCTATGAAACATGCCAAGAAGATGACACTCTAGGGACTGAATTGGAAGGCAAATCAGAAAATGTCTTTCAAGATGAGGCTTTTGAACTATATGGTTTCAAGAATCAATTGAAGGTTAGTGAAGACTTGATTGTGGCAGCCTTGGTTCATTATGACAATATTCATAGGGACATTGAAGGTCTTCTTTGGGAAAGTAAGAGTAAGGAAAAGAAAGGAGAAGGGGCAAGTGGATTCAATAGCACCCTCTTATGCAAAGTCAAAGGAGCATTAGAAAGAATGAAATCTGATTACTTGCAGTTGCTCAAGGATAGGGATCTTGCAATCAAGTTTGCTGAAGACAGAGAAAAAGAAGTTGATGACTTGTGCTTGCAGCTAAGTATGGCTCATGGTGCATTATACAAAGCAGAAAATCAGTCTCCTATAGCAGCCACCTCTATGAAACAGAAAACGAGCAATAGAACTACGGAAATCATGCAACTTGTAGAAGGGATCTATGCACTTGGTAAGGATGAAATAATGTTTGATGATTCCAGCGGAAGCAAAGAAGAGAATCCCAAAAGTTTGATTTGGGACAGCGATAATCTACATCTTCCCCTTGATATTGCAGCTCATACACTTGGGATTACTTATGAAGCCAAGATTACAAGTGTTGATCATGACAGCAGTAATACTTCTTTCCTTCATCAAGAGGTAACAACTTGGTGACATAGGGTGGATAGCGTTATGGAATCTTCCTATGATGATACCCAAATGGAGTGTGAAAACTATGGAAAACAAAAGGTGGATTCATGCCACAATGGTATGGAAATTTCTCATCAATCCAAGGAAAATTGCATAGGCAAGGACACAAAGGTTGAAACCAGTCCTAAATTTCAGTTTGAGAACAGCAGTGATATATTTCACCTTTCCCATAATGTTGCCACTAACAATCATGAAGAAAGTAAGGGTACAATTTCACCTACTGATGGACTACAAGAGGCAAGTATGGTACATGGTAATTTTGATGTTGTCTCTTGTCATAGGACTGAGTTTATACATTGTGATACATCTGATATAGAATCTACCCAAGTTTTGAATGAAAAATAGTTGGAAAGAGCTAAACAAGCTAAGATTGTGGCTCAACAAGCCAAGCTTCACTTTCAACATATTCATGATATTCGCCATTCTTTTAATGATGAGAGACATGAATTGCCTAACCTAGAGTCTCCAGTTGAGATAGTTGATCATTCCCATGATGGTGACAGTGATTGGGTTGATGAATCTCTTAGTGGGCCAGCCACTCAAGAGTTGTCTGTGTTGAGAAGTGTTGACATACATACTTCACTTTTGAGTTGGGTAACTGTTCCTCTTAATATGGCAGCGATATCTTTGTTGTTTGGTGACTTCATAGTCTTCGATCTCTTATGGACTAATGGCTGTCCTAGTTGGAATCATGTAGCACTTTCTGATTTTGCCTTGACTACATCAGTGATTCAGCAGTATGGGAATGTTGAAGGGCAATTCTTTTGGGTTGAGTTGGAGTGTGGAGTAATTTTCCTTGATTGGCCTTGGTTTGATGACATATTTGATAATGGAATCGGCTCTATGTAACTGAATTACAATTGAAGTCCACGACATTTTCTGATGATGTTCTCTCTAAGTTGGAGGAATTAGACACATATTTGTCCAAAGTAGACCAGTCAGATTGGAGGCTTCTGAATTGGGCCTTGCAACCCTCACTGCTCGCTTTGGTTCAGCACAGGTTTGTGGAACATCCTTATGAAGAGGTGAGACTTGCAGTTGCTTCTTGTTACAATGAGATCATAAGGATAACAGCTCCTGTAGCACCCTATAATGATGACATACTAAAGAAGGTTCTACAGCTGATTGTGAAGAGCTTACATGGGTTACATTATGTCAAAGCCCTTACTTTTGGTAAGAAGGTTAAGATTTTAGAGAGCATGACAAGAACCAGATCATTTATCATTTTGTTGGATCTCAGATGTGATAAATTGATTCTTCGAATGTTCCAATGCTTCTTAACTGAAATTAGGAAGCATCATCCAGATAATGTGAGGGCTTGTATGCAAACTATTATGTCCTTAATTTTAGATGAAGATGATGATATCTGCAGGCAGTTGCAATCAAATTTGTTAGCCATTTGAAGAAAGGAGCATAATATCTCACCTACGGCTTATGAGTTCTCAAAAGGGTTGATTGAGCAGAAAATTGAAAGGTTCAAGAAACAGATGACTGAAAAAGAACTAATCTCTATGGGATTACAGGTTACAGGATCTCTCAAAAAAAGTAAGAACCAAATGAGGAGAGAGCAGATTTGTTTCACATGTATGAAGACTTGGACACTTGATCATAATTGTGGGGTTAGTGAGGAAGATAAGTCAGCCAAAGAAGTTTGGACCAGTGATGAAGAAGATAGGAATTCCACAGTTTTGTCCCAACAGAATGACACGAATGTTTGTAAAGAAATGGAATTGGAATCAGCTGTGGATACAGAAAAAGAACATGGAACAAGCAGGAAAGAGGATGGAGAACAAGTTGCTTCAGGAGAGAGGTACTCTAAGTTTTTTGTTGGAGGTTTTGAGATCGATGTAGATAAACTTTGTAAAGAGATAAGTCCTCTTGATTTAAACTCTCCATTTCTTCATGAATAATGCATTGACACTTGTTATGAAATTGCTAATATTGTTCCTATTAAAAATGATCTAATACCAGACGGGAATAAGTTAGAGTTCCAGGGTACTTCTAATGAAGAACATGCATCTTCTTATGACAAAGAATCCCCTGAGAATGGTAACATAGCAGTATCAATGACCATGCATTTAGATCAGTCCAACAATGAGTATGAGACCTATGAAGACATTTATAACACTACTGAAAGATTTGATGAATCATGTAGTAGTAGTTTACTCATATAGAATTGTGTTTTTGAAGCTCAACATAGTGGTTTTGCTGAGGAAGTGAATGAAGATAATGTTGCTTATTTGATGAACTCAGGAATGGCAAACATGAGCAGCTATGAAACATGCCAAGAAGATGACACTCTAGGGACTGAATTGGAAGGCAAATCAGAAAATGTCTTTCAAGATGAGGCTTTTGAACTATATGATTTCAAGAATCAGCTGAAGGTTAGTGAAAACTTGATTGTGGCAGCCTTGGTTCATTATGACAATATTCATAGGGACATTGAAGGTCTTCTTTGGGAAAGTAAGAGTAAGGAAAAGAAAGGAGAAGGGGCAAGTGGATTCAATAGCACCCTCTTATGCAAAGTCAAAGGAGCATTAGAGAGAATGAAATCTGATTACTTGCAGTTGCTCAAGGATAGGGATCTTGCAATCAAGTTTGCTGAAGACAGAGAGAAAGAAGTTGATGACTTGTGCTTGCAGCTAAGTATGGCTCATGGTGCATTATACAAAGCAGAAGATCAGTTTCCTATAGCAGCCACCTCTATGAAACAGAAAACGAGCAATAGAACTACGGAAATCATGCAACTTGTAGAAGGGATCTATGCACTTGGTAAGGATGAAATAATGTTTGATGATTCCAGCGGAAGCAAAGAAGAGAATCCCAAAAGTCTGATTTGGGACAGCGATAATCTACATCTTCCCCTTGATATTGCAGCTCATACACTTGGGATTACTCATGAAGCCAAGATTACAAGTGTTGATCATGACAGCAGTAATACTTCTTTTCTTCATCAAGAGGTAACAACTTGGTTACATAGGGTGGATAGCATTATGGACTCTTCCTATGATGATACCCAAATGGAGTGTGAAAACTATGGGGAACAAAAGGTGGATTCATGCCACAATGGTATGGAAATTTCTCATCAATCCAAGGAAAATCGCATAGGCAAGGACACAAAGGTTGAAACTAATCCTAAATTTCAGTTTGAGAACAGTAGTGATATATTTCACCTTTCCCATAATGTTGCCACTAACAATCATGAAGAAAGTAAGGGTACAATTTCACCTACTGATGGACTACAAGAGGCAAGTATGGTACATGGTAATTTTGATGTTGTCTCTTGTCATAGGACTGAGTTTATACATTTTGATACAGCTGATATAGAATCTACCCAAGTTTTGATTGAAAAATGGTTGGAAAGAGCTAAACAAGCTAAGATTGTGGCTCAACAAGCCAAACTTCACTTTCAACATATTCATGATATTCGCCATTCTTTTAATGATGAGAGACATGAATTGCCTAACCCAGAGTCTCCAGTTGAGATAGTTTGATCATTCCCATGATGGTGATAGTGATTGGGTTGATGAATCTCTTAGTGGTCCAGCCACTCAAGAGTTGTCAATGTTGATCAGTGTTGGCATACATACTTCACTTTTGAGTTGGTTAACTATTCCTCTTAATATGGCAGCGATATCTTTGTTGTTTGGTGACTTCATAGTCTTCGATCTCTTATGGACTAATGGCTGTCCTAGTTGGAATCATGTAGCACTTTCTGATTTTGCATTGACTACATCAGTGATTCAGCAGTATGGGAATGTTGAACGACAATTCTTTTGGGTTGAGTTGGAGTGGGGAGTAATTTTCCTTGATTGGCCTTGGTTTGATGACATATTTGATATCATCTATGTTTCTAATCAGAGTTATGACAGAGAGGTTTGGTGGCCATTTGTGCTGGTTTGTGGGCGTATGGAGGTTCATCTTCACATTGGCTGGATGTCTTACATGCACGGATGGTTACGTAAGGGTACTTGGTTGACAAACTTCTTTTTCATCTCTTACAGTGGGTTCTTGGTTTGGGATCTGGGTACTGACATGACTGGTGCATTGTCTCTTATGGATTCCATGATGTTGCTTTACAGTTTGTGGTGTATGGTGTTTTTATTAGGGTGGAGCAGCAGGTTGGTTGATGTTTGCTTGAGGGCAAGCAATCCCGGGAAGGGAGGATTGTAATGTTCCCTTCCTAGATGGCACATAAATGAGCAGTGGTTGACCTATTACCAGGGTTCCCGTAGGTCGGTAGAGTGATTAGAGAACCTATCCAGGGGCAATGGAGCTTTGCTGGGAGTCTTTCGAGCCTTCAGTTTGATGTTAGATGATGAATACAGGAATTAAATTGAGAATATTAAAAGTTTGCCTTAATGTGAATAGTGAATAGTAACATAATAGTGAAAAATGAATAGTAAAAGTGAATAGTGAAAAATGAATAGTAAAAGTGAATAGTGAAAAATGAATAGTAAAAAGTGGAGTGAAAAGTTAGTAAAAGTGAAAATGTCCCCATCCTAGAGACCTTCAAGGTGGGCATCCCATTATAGAGGGAATATTTTATTAAGGTGGGCATCCCATTATGGAGAATATTTTATTGTTTTTTGAGAAGGTGGGCATCCCATTATGGAGGTGGAATATTTTATTAAGGTGGGCATCCCATTATGGAAAATATTTTATTCAATTATCATTTTCTAAAGTAACTGGATTACAATTGAAGTCCTAAAGTAATGGCACATAGATGAGCAGTGGTTGGCCTATTACCAAGGTTTCCGTAGGTCAATAGGTTGGTTAGGGAACCCGACTGAGGGTGTTGGCGCTTTGCAAGGAACCTTCCGAGACCTTCAGCTTGATGTTAGATGTTGATTTCAAGAGTTGAATTGAAAACACTAAAGGTTTGCCTTGATGTGAACAGTGAAAGTGAACAGTAACAGAGAATTAGAAGGAGAATAGTAAAAAATACCCCATCCTAGTAGCTTTAATGTTGTTTTGAAAGATGGTGTGACTTTTTCATGAGGAAGTAACCCTCAAGGTGGGCTTACCCTTTAGTGGGATTATTTTATTGATATTTTATGGAAAAGGGAGATGGAATCTATAAAGCAATGAATGGGGCTATCTTTTGGTCATTCATTCATCATTTTCTAAAAATAAAAGTGCAGGTTTGGAGCTCTGGATAGAGTTTCAACAGGTTGCAGCTCTTCTGAGGATGAAAACCCTTAGAGGACAGTGGATTGGACGACAACCCAGTTCACATTACAGGGAAATCTACACTGGGTTTCCGTTTGGACGTCATTGGACTTATTTACAGGTTGTAATTACAATTGGAGTGCTTGCAGCAGTGGATTAACAGGGTATAAGTGCAGATTGGGTCTATTTATCAGCATATATCCTCATTCCAGTACCTATACTAGCTGGCCATACAAAACAAGAATCATATTCACTCAAATCTTCGCTGGAAATTGAGGTTTCAGCAACTACATATTCCATAAAGTATGCGTTGGTTCCCGGGTATGTGATTATCATTGGGATAGTTTAATATTGCATTTCATATAAGTCTTTTGCTTGCTGTTATAGTCTGATTTAGTGAAAATCAGACCTCTGAATTTGTAATCAGATCTGATATAATCAATTTAAAGGTGTTCCTTTGATGTGCAAGTGTTATCTTTTACTTATGCAATAGTTCTCTTCCATGTTTCTATGGTTTCCTTATGATTTGGTCCTAAAACAAACAAACATTTAAACTCAAACATCAAGCAAATCAGCACTCAAGCAAAAACACCAACATACACTTCGTTGGTCAAAGACAAAAATTGAAACAAACAAATCAGCAGTTTCAAAAAAATCAGAAAATTCAGATCAGAATTGGTTAGGGATCTTTCAGTGGTATCAGAGCTTTAAAATTTCAGTCCAATATCCATTAGGGATCTTTCATAAGCCAAGCACTACATTGATGCTCATTATTCATTAAAGTAATAACTTTGTGTATCACTTAGCAATTTATTTTCTGGAATCTTGTGGTATTCATCCATTTAATTCTTTCTTGTTGATGTAGATTTGTTGGTCTCCAATTTAGCCAGTAATCAGTATTCATCTATGTTTGTCCTTCAAACCTTTATTTACAACCAAATACTAGTATCTGCTTTAACCAGTAGAAAGTGGTCTTCGTTTGTGCTTGAATTAGTTTCTCCTCTAAATTTTGAAAATCTCACTGAAGGGCTTGACTATTGACAATCCGGGGAAAAAACATAGTAGCAATTTACATTAAATGCAAAACCCCATTGAAATCCTATGTAGTGTCCATACTTGTAAATTATATTTATAGTTTTAGGTTTTAAGGTTAGTTGGATCTCAAGAAGCTTCCCCTTATAATTTGAAGAGCCGTTCTACCATATGTGTTTTTCCATTTGTGTTGTCTGGCAACAAACAAATTAAAATGCTAACAAATAACATTGACCCAGTATCTAAAGGTACAAGAAACAATTATGGAAGTTGAACAGTTCATCTCCCTTCCATTACTAATTTGAATTAACACATGAGCGACACTTCACAAGTGCATGCAAGCGTCAATGATTGTGCAAGACATTGTTGACCGAGTGAGCACGCCATCTCGTGAACTATCCAAATGTGCAGTCATGTTGTTAGTACCCAAATTTGCTACCCATAAAAAACTTTGTGTTTAATCATATCTGTGGCAAAATGTTAGGTCATTTTTGTCACATCAATGTCAACTATGTTATCTTTCCTATCAAAATTGTTAAGTCTTTAGGTGTCGGTCTGTCTTACTCCACTGACAATGTATGCAGGTTGCTTGTCACAAAGATTATCAAGCTATGAATCCTAAAGGAGACACCAACACACGCAAAGGAAAGAAAGAGTGAAGTTCAAAGAAAGACTATGATGGCAGATACCAAGCACAAGCAGGAAGGGTTGAGGCTATGGAAAATCTTCTCCAACACATTGAGACAAAATCATATATGAGGATCATCTTCTAAGCATGAAGTTGTCACTTCGGAAGGTCCAATATTCAAGATAGGCAATTTTGGTGTATACTAGAGACCAAACTTTTTATTTTAGAAAGTTTCTAACTTTTTTTAAAGTGGTTTTTTTTTCATTGTGTCCCAAATTGAGGAGATTAGCACAAAAATCAAAACTTCCTATTTTTAGAACGTTGCTTTTTTGCTCTCCTTTTTCAGCGAAAAGTAGTAGATGGCAATGGCAATGAAATGTACACCCCAGTTTTTTTTCAAAATTAACTAACTTTACAATTCTTAACACATGCACACTCTCATACACCCATTTAACATAAAAGGCTGCTGCTGTAACATTAACTCTAAGCATGAAAGAAATAGAAAGACATTCAAGTACCTTTGCAACTCAAAATTTCTGAAGCAATGTTATTGTAGATGGAAGAGAAGATTTTTGAACACAGAATCCTTTTTGAGGCTAAGGGAATAGTTCTATAATCAACCCAGCACTACTATGAATGCCCCAAACACATCCAGTTTTGCACATATCCTCTGCCCTGTAGTATGAACAGTTCACAAACTCCTAGCAACTGTTAGAGTAATAGGTTAATTACTTAATTAATTTAATCATATTGATTAATTAATTAAGTCACCTTTACTTTATTTCACTTAAACTAAACTTAGGCACTTTAATAATTTATTATTAATCCTAGGGTTCTCACTTTTAGGGTTTCGATCTCCTTTCATAAGGATTGATCTTATTGTAATTATTCAATTCTTTATGCATTTCGCTTCAGGTTTGCAGAGCACCATTATTGTGCCTCTTGATCTCCTTTATGTGACAAGTTATTTGCTTGCAGGTGTTCATTGGGATCTGTGAGGTTGGTTTATCAACTTCAACATGGTATCAGAGCTCCAAACCTGCAACTTCCTGTTCATTTTTTGAGGGATCTTGCCTTAAAGCGACATTCCAGTGCATCTTGAATCAATTTGGACCTAACAATTGCGTCTAGAAGGTTCGAAATAGTCAAGATTGACCTTTGTTTCGTCAATTTTGGTTATACAATGCCCGATCTACGAAGGTTTGAAGTTTCAGAGGGTTTCCAGATCCAAAGGGTACCTGCAATTTTGGAACATTTTCAGCCCAAACGAACCTCACCATCGCGTTCAAAGTGCCCAAAAACCCTAAAATTGACTGTCAAATCGTCGAAATCGGATACAATGACTCCGAGAGGCAATTTTCTTTCATTTTTGGGTCGTACGACCTGGTACGACACGAAATCCAAGAAAAAAATTAAAAAACGGTTTCAGGCGCTGCAGTTAGTTAACCGCTAGCGGATACCACTAGCAGTTAATGCTAGCGGCTAGCATAACCGCCGGGCTTCACCCCAAACACTTTTTGGAGCAGTTTTGGTATTTTGGCCATAACTTTTGCATCCGAACTCAGATTTTCGAAAACGAAATATCGCCGGAAAGTTGGTTCTAAGCCCGATCAAGTGGTTCAAGTCTGTTTTCCTGGTTTTTCTGTTTTGCTGCATTTATTGCTAGTCAAAGTCAGATCTTTGTTTTTGCGCTTCAGGAGGCATAACTTTTGCATACGGACTCCGTTTTTCGAAAACGAATAGGAGTTGGAAAGGTCTTCCAGTGCTCTTTCCAGATATGTAGAGTTTTTCATCAGAAAATTTACCAAAAACATAGAGAATCATCTGAAGTGATTTTTGCTTTTTTCCGCTTTCCAGCTTTCAGATTTGCATTGGGGTTTGATTTTTTGTGTTGTGGGGGGTGTTTTTTTCTTGGTTTCTGTATATACACATCAAAGAACAGAAAACTCTTCCCTTAAACACATTTCAAAAACTTAAACATCATGGCGGACACCTCATCAATTGATTGTCTTACCACACATAATTATCACATCTGGAAAGCACATATGACCAGATTGCTCATGTCAAAGGGTTTGTGGTCTTGTTTGGATGACATTCAGCCTCAATTGACACGTCAGTTTGAGGTTCTACAACACAGAAACAAAATAGATGAGGCCATGGGTTTGATATCATTGCATGTTTCAGACAGTCTTTTATTTCACCTGGAGAGTTGCACAACTCCTTGGGCAATGTGGACCAAGTTCAATGATCTATGTGGCACCATCAATTAGTTTAGAGCACTTCAGATTGAGGCAGAATTGACTTCCTTGGTACCTAATTCCTTTCCATCTATTGAGGATTTCTTGATGAAATTCAAATCACTCAGATCACTTTTGCAGGGTTGTGGCAAGATCAAAACTAACACAGAGTGTATTTACCTGATTCTATCTAAACTTCGAGGCTCCTTTCAGATCTTTTCTTCTAAATTCTATTCCACCATGGATGCTTTGGGTCCAACTTTTACCATGCCTACCTTTGAGGTTTTCTGCGATCGTTTGACTCGTGAGCAAGCCAAGCAATCATAGTTGGATGCTCTCACAGGACCAAAGAACCAAGCCTTGGTAGCTCAGACATCTAAGGGGAAACCAAAGAAGAAACAGAAGCCCAAGTCAGATTCAGCAGGCAATGAGAGTTCCTCCAAGCCACCTCCTACGTCAAATTCCAAACCATACTATAATCCTAAGTAGGATAAGTCTTCTAAGTCTGGTGAGTCTTCCTCCAAGACAAAGACAAAATCAGGTGATCCTTGCAGTTTTTGTGGCAAGGAAGGTCATCCAGTTACTAGGTGTTGGAAGAGATTAGAGGCTTTAGAGGAGGCCATGCAGCAGCATCATATCTCTTCACCTCAGTCTTCTTCCCCACACATAGGGAAAGGTCATGCTCTTTCTGCACGGGCCTTACCTTCAGCATCCACATGGATTCTAGATTCTAGTGCTTCTCACCATATGACACATACTCAAGAGTTTGTTACCACACTTGCCCGTTGTGGCACTTCACAGATTGCAATTGGTGATTCTACACAGCTTTCAGTTATGGGTTCAGGTCCTGTTCCATTGGACGGTGGTTGTCTTTAGGATGTTCTTGTTGTTCCTAACATTTCGACAAACCTCCTTTCTATTTCCCAGATTTGCCATTCTGGCACTAGTAAGACAATTGAGTTCTCATCACATAATGTGGTTATTCGAGACCTCCATGATCCTGATTTAGTTGTGGCTACTGGGAGTGTTGATCCTGCATCCCGCTTATACATATTTGATGGCTTTGCGAGCTCAAATGGTTCTGGTTCATCACTTATAGCACATGCAGACATAGTGAGCAGGCTTTGGCATGAGCGTTTTAGCCATGTCAATTACAGATATCTACAGCAGATGAGTACACAGGCACTTGTGATTGGGCTCCCTCAAATTACCTGTACTGATGGTGTTTGTCGAGGATGTGTACTTGGCAAACATCATCGGGATTCTTTTCCCACAGGTAGAGCCACACGTGCTAAGGCACCCTTGGAGTTGGTACATAGTGACCTAATGTCCTTTCCGACTTCTTCATTTTCAGGGGCCAAATTTGTGCTCACATTCATTGATGACTTCTCCAGGCGTACATGGGTGTACTTTCTTAAGTACAAGAGCAATATCTTTGATACTTTCAGGATCTTCAAGGCATTCGTGGAGAAGCGGTCTAGACTTTCTATCAGGAGGATACACACAGACAATGGTGGGGAGTATGTCAATCAGGGTTTCAGGGACTTTTGTACTGAGCATGGTTTGCAACATCAGCTTACAGTTCCTTACACCCCTCAGCAGAATGCTGTTGCTGAGAGAAAGAATAGAACTTTACGGGAGATGGCCAATTGTATGATTCAGTCACGTGATATGGATTCTTCATTCTGGGCTGAGGCAGTGAATTGTGACAATTACATTCAGAATCAGATGCCTCATAAGGCATTACGACATATGACTCCTGCGGAGGTTTGGACCCATGTCAAGCCCGATGTTTCTACATTTCGAGTTTTTGGTAGTGAGGCTTGGGCATACATTCCTGATGCTCAGCGGAAAGCCATGGAGAGGAAAAGCCAACCACTCATATTTGTTGGCTACTATGAGGATGTTAAGGCGTACAAGTTGTTTGATCCTGATTCTAGAGAGGTCTTGTTTCAACGAGATGTCCAGTTTGATGAGCGCTTTCCTCAGATGGATTCTCCATCACCAGCTTCTCCCTCACTTCCTACTCCTCCCACTTCATCTCTTGAGAATTCCTTATCTCTTGAGGATGATGTTGATGATGATCCACCTTCACCACCACCTCTAGATATTCAGCCTATACCCAAAGTGGACCCACAATACTATTGATGCAGTTGGAGCTTTGGCAGGTGATCCTTCAGATTCTCGTCGTACCCATGCACAAAAAATCAGGTGCTAGTCTTTTGAGTCATGCCATTTCGGATGCTCCTCAAAAGTTTTCAGAGGCTACTAGTAATCCTGAGTGGGATAGGGCTATGGAGGAGGAGTATTCTTCATTGATAAAGAATAATACTTGGGATCTTGTTCATCTTCCTAAGGGAAGAAAGTTGGTTCGGTGCAAGTGGGTGTACCGTACCAAATATACTGCAGATGGTTTGATTGATAAGTATAAGGATCGTCTTGTTGCGAAGGGGTTTTCTCAAGTTGAGGGTATTGATTACCCCGAGACCTTTGCTCCTGTTGCCAAGATGAATTCTATTCGCTTTGTACTTTCACTAGCAGCTTCACAGGGATGGACAGATATTTCAGATGGATGTGAAGAGTTCCTTCTTGCATGGAGACCTACATGAGGAGATCTATATGGAGTAGCCTCAGGGATTTGCGCAGGACACTTCATTGGTTTGCAAACTTCGGCGTTCATTATATGGCTTCAAACAAGCCCCTCGGGCTTGGTATGAGAAGATGGACTCTTTTCTGCTTTCTTCTGGCTTCACCCGTTGTCATTCCGATCACACAGTGTACATTCAATGTCAGGAGGGTGATCTTTTGATCCTTGTGCTATATGTTGATGATTTGATTCTTACAGGTAGCTCATCCTCCATGATTCAGAGTGCTCAGAGAGCTTTGATGGAGCAGTTTGAGATGACAGATCTTGCTCTTCTGCACTACTTTCTTGGTCTACAGGTTATTCAGTCTTCGGATGGGATTTCCATATTTCAGCAAAAGTCTGCTCTTGATATGCTTCAGAGATTTGGCATGCTTGACTGCAAGCCTACCCCCACACCATTTCAGTCAAGTGTTGTCTTGTCTTCCACTTGCTCTACTCCTTCAGTAGATTCTACATTATACAGGCAGTCGGTTGGTAGCTTATTGTACTTGACACATTCTCGTCCTGATCTTTCCTTTGCGGTTGGTCTTGTCTCTCGGTTCTCACATGATCCACATGAGAGCCATTGGCAAGCTACCAAACGTATCTTGAGGTATATTTAGGGCACCACTCATTATGGCATTCACTATACATTAGGAGCACCTCAAATTATTGGCTTCACTGACTTGGATTGGGCTGGTAATGTCAATGATCGGAAGTCTACTTCTGGCTTTGTTTTTTGCCTTGGTTCTGGTCCTATTACATGGTCTTGCAAGAAGCAATTTGCTATTGCATTATCATCTACAGTGGCTGAGTGCCGAGCTGCAGTTTTAGCTAGCCAAGAGGTTTTATGGCTTCGACAGTTGATGACTAAGTTTGGTTTTCCTCCTGATAGTCTCACTCTTCTTTGGTGTGACAATCAAAGTGCTATTCACATTTCACGCAACCCTGTGGAGCATCAGCGGACTAAGCACATTGAGATCCACATGCACTTCATCAGGCAGTTGATTCAGAATGGTTCTCTCATCTTGGAGTACATTCCTACACAGGAGCAGGTTGCAGACATCTTCACGAAACCTTTGGCATCGCCTCGCTATCTTCAGTTGCGATCCATGCTTGGGGTGAAGTTGTCCTTGGGGGGTCTTTATGAGGCCTTCCTTCCTTCATGTTTTTTTTCAGACATGCTTTCATCTCTTTTTGGAGAGGAGTTTTTTCCCACTGGGTTTTCTCCTTTACTCCGCTTTACAGAGATTTGGTTGTATTTGGGTACCTCATCAGGCCTAGTTGTCAGGACCCGTCTTTGCTTTCATGCATTTAGTCCTTAGTTTTTTTAGCTTCTCCCTAAGTTCATCTTAAGGGGGGATGTTAGAGTAATAGGTTAATTACTTAATTAATTTAATCATATTGATTAATTAATTAAGTCACCTTTACTTTATTTCACTTAAGCTAAACTTAGACACTTCAATAATTTATTATTAATCCTAATGTTCTCACTTTTAGGGTTTCGATCTCCTTTCATAAGGATTGATCTTATTGTAATTATTCAATTCTTTATGCATTTTGCTTCAGGTTTGCAGAGCACCATTATTGTGCCTCTTGATCTCCTTTATGTGATAGGTTATTTGCTTGCAGGTGTTCATTGGGATCTATGAGGTTGGTTTATCAACTTCAACAACAACATCTAGCATAACCCTAAGCGAACTTGCTCAAAGCACATGACATAAAAGTGGGCAGCGGTCTGCATTAAGGGCTCACGTCCCCAATACTGTCGTACGTGGTACGGATTACCCAACACTTGCTATCTCCTTGGAATCTCTTTCATAACTGTTTCTATGCATGAACAAATGTGTAGCGACCAAGAGACAGAGTATTTGCTGTGGAATGGTCTTCATTTATTTTTTGCAACTCCTATTCAGGTTCCCGTACGGCTCAAATATGTATGGCCACTTCAATATGTTTCCCTAGCAAACATAACTCATTGTAATCCCTTGCAGTCTGCTAAAATAACACTGTGAATGTGAGTTTGGTGCAGTCTTTGACAAACATTGTATCACAGGATATAGCTTACACAGATGTACAACACCCTTCAGGTACGACACTCTCAGGAAATACAATAAAATGAACTTATTGCTTCCAATACCACTTGCTATAAAAATAATCACTTTTAGCCATAACAAAATCATCTGCAATTCATACAATCTCAAAACACATCAAAATCCGAAATCTCCATAATAGCTCCAGTTGGTCCTCTGTATGAGAAACCACACCAAACTGGCTAGGGTAGGTGTTTCACTACCGAAACCAGTGAATCTCTGGAGGTTAAACAACCCCCTATCAAGCCCTGCTCACAGCACAAGCACTCAGAAGATGGAAAACAATTTTCAAAACAGCATGAAGGAAACTTCTCCAAATGAGCGAATGGCTTATTTATCTCCTTATTCCCCCACATCCCACGCCCAAGCAAAAATAGAAAAATCAATTAATATATCAACAATGAGTGCTCCACTCCCCACAAAGGAATAGGTGACCACTAAAGGAGGGCCCACCAAGACAATGCCCAGCAAAGGAGTGGGTTAATAAATAAACTTAAAAAGATATAAGTTTCCACTGAAAGATTAGAGTAATTAACATTGGGAACTTATTCTAATTCTTTTTTAAGTTGGCATTTCCCTTACCTGCCAAATTAGCCTCCGGGAAATAAAAAGGCTAACGTTCTATCAACACTTACTGATGGAAAGGGGACATTACAGTCCTCCCTCCCTGAAGTTGCTTGCCTTCAAGCAACTGCAACTTCGGGTGTTGCAAAATCTGCTCTCTCCCATGTAGCATCCTCAAGCGGTAGGTTCTTCCACTTGATCAGGTACTCACTAATAGTCCTCTTCCTCACTGTTCATTCTTTGAACTCCAACGCCCTTTCTGGAATCAATACCAAATTACCTTCCTCATCCAACGGAGGTAATTCAAAAGAAGCTACCACATTGTGTCTCAGAGCCTTCTTGAGGCGAGACACATGGAAAACATTGTGAGCCTTGCTGTTCACCGGTAGTTCCAGCTCATAAGCTATTGCACCCACTCTCCTCTTGACCCTGAAAGGTCCATAAAAACGAGGCTTCAACTTCTTAGCTCCACTCTTCTTGAGAGTGGATTGTCTGTAGGGCTATAATCTCAAATAAATCATGTCCCCCACCTCAAAGGTGCGTTCAACACGGTGCTGACCTACATAAAATTTCTGCCGGTTTTGAGCATGCAAAAGATTGTCTTTCAAAGCCTTCACGATATCTTGACTTTGTTGTAACAAATCTTTGGCCTAGGGCATTCTGCACTCATCAAAAATTAGATCAATAAAGCTTGGTGCATTATAACCATAAAGAGCCATGAAAGGAGACATTTTGATAGATGTGATAAGTTGTAATGTTTCCTTCTCCTACCTAGTCAGCTGTGGGCCCGATAGCCTGTTTTCTGGAACCCTGATAGGCTATCTCGGAATGGTAAGGGGTTCCTCTTTTTCGAAGAACTCTTGGTTCAATTGTTTTGTTGATCTCTGATGTTGGTTTTGAGCTCAGTATTGTGTCAGGATGTCAATGCAACTTTCTGAAGTTGATTCGGCTTCTTGGATTGCTCTCCAAGATTCTTGGAGAAGCCGTCTATTTTTAGAAAGTCATTCGAAAGGCATCGTTTTGCTTCCCAAACCCTTCTGAGCATATTGGTTCAGTTTACTTGGCAGTTGGATGCAATTTGGGATTTTCTGCAAAAAGTAATATTTAATGAGCTATTTTAATTATTATTCACTTAAGTTCCTAAGGGTGAAAATAATTAATATGTAATTAAGTGTTATAGCTCATTGGAAAGGGGAAATTATATTCTTTTATTTAGGCACTTAAAAGTGAGCACTTAAGCGGAGAAAAAATGGAATTATTTAAGATTGGAGGAAAAAGTTATTGTTTCCAAGAAATAATTCATTTCTTTTGTAACTCCTAAAGTGCCTTTATAAAGAGATTGTGAGCTCATTTTGAAAGTTATGCTTTGATTTTGTACTGAGATGCTGCTAGGATTGAACCAGAGAGTTCTTCCTACCTTCTTGAGGACGAAAACCCTCTAGAGGAAGATCAGTTTCGGTGGTGGAATATCCACCCTAGCTGGTAATGGTGATTTCACACAAAAATCACATAGAGTCTACATGGAATTAGTATTGTTGATTGTTGATATGATGAGAGTTAATTGAGTTTTGATTTTGATTGATGAAAGTATTGATTTGTTGTTTTGGAGTTGTTAATATATGAGTTCACACATGCTGGCCGTACACATTCAGGTCGTACCAGCAAGGAGAGTCGACTCATATTTTGGGGTGTAAAGTTCAAATTTATTCTTGATATTGTTTGGTATCATTTTTCCCTTGTAGTGGCGCCTAATGCAGATCAGTTTTCAATGATTTTTGTGCAGTTATTGAGGGTGTATGATGGAATTTTGACCCTACAGGGCTGTACGGACCTGCTATAGGGCGATTTCTGGCTGAGATCTTATTCCTTTTTGTTTGAAGCAAATAATGATTGGGTATTTATTCTCATGTATAGGCGACCATATCAGACCATTTCTTATAGATTTCTGAGCAAATTTTATGTTGTTAGAAGTGAATGCACTTTGCTGGGGCCATAATGTACTTTGCTGGGGCCATACGGACTTGACAGGGTTATGACTTGTTTGTGGGCAGATTGCAGACTTGGCTTGGATGTTTCTTTTTTCTGTGGTTATGTATGGTGAACTCAGTTTAGTGTATGGCAGTTTTGGAGTGGTTTATCATTGGTGTTCACTTGTGCGAAGATTTTGCTTCCTTAGGGCTGTCGTACAACTCAGAAAAAACCTGATTTGAATCTCAGATTTGACCAGCAGTGGCTTCAAGTGTCTATCAGTTATGGACAGTTTATTACTCTAAGTTAGAGATACTAATGATTTGTGCAGGGCATTCATGTGTTGCAAAGATTTAATTCAATGCTGATATGATGATCTAATGAGTCATTCCTAAGTAGTCTTCAGCTTAATGCATCATTTGTAATCTTTCTTTTAATGTTGCACAAACTTAATAACCCCTGGATGGTTTACCACCAGTGTGGAGTAATTGGAAAACTTATCTTTCTTGTATTTTCACCCACTGAATAAGTGGATGCCTACTGAAATGCAGATGCCTACTCATTAGCGGATGAACATAATTACTTTGTTGCACAATCTTTATTTTGTAAACCAAAACACAGTATGCTCTCACCTCGCCCGATTTGGGAACTTGGTGATCAGAAGTGTGGAGGTAATTTAGTTGGTTCATGCAATATTGTGCTAACATTGTGATATCATTGTTTAAATTTCAAAAAAAAATTGGGGCAGTTTATTACATAAGAAGAGTTATAGCAATACTCTCCCAAATGAAGCCATCGAACCCAAGCCAACTGCTGCCCTAAAACATAGTTTCTCAAATATCCTTCCAGCCACTTATTTACTATCTCAGTTTGCCCGTCATTTTGTGGGTGATAACTAGTTCTTGGAGTGAGCTCAGTTCCACTCAAACGGAACAACTCCTGCCAAAATAAACTTAGAAACTTGTTGTCCCGATCACTGACTATGTTCTGAGGCAACCCATGCAATCTAAACACTTCCCTTAAAAATAGTTCAGCCACTTGGATTGCTCTGAAATCTGAACTGATTGCAAAAAAATGAGCAAATTTTGTCAATCTGTCTACTACAACATAAATAGAGTCTCTACCTTGAACCTTAGGCAACCCCGTAATGAAGTCCATTGAAATGCTTTCCCATTTCCGAGTGGGAATAGGCAAAGGTTGCAGCAGACCAGTAGGGTAAGTATGCTCATTTTTATTCTGTTGACACACCAAACATTCTCTAACATAATTCATGATGTCATTTTTTAACCCTTTCCATGTGAATCTCTCATGAATTTGTTTGTATGTCTTATAGAATCCTTGGTGACCAGCCAAGGGTTCATCATGAAATGACCTCATAATCTTTTGCTTCATCTTAGAATTTGCCACTAAAAAGATACGTTCTTTATAAAAAATCAAACCATTAATTACCTTGTACTTATCTTCAAATGTATCTCCATCAATGACGCTAGCAGCCAAAGGATCCTTTGTGTTAGTTGTCGTTGCACCAAAAGATCGACCTATTAATGCCCGATACAACCACTTGACTTAACAAGCACGAGAGGCAGTTAAGCCCTTGTCGCAAACCACCGTAGCGCAGCGCTGAACAAGGAGACCAAGGGTCACACCTTGCAACAATCCCCCCCCCCCCAGCGCAAGCGTGGGGTTTGAACCCGTGACCTCGGCTCTGATACCAATTGTTAGTTGCCGTTGCACCAAAAGATCGACCTATTAATGCCCGATACAACCACTTGACTTAACAAGCACGGGAAGCGATTAAGCCCTTGTCGCAAACCACCGCAACGCAGCGCTAAACAAGGAGACAAGGGGTCACACCTTGCAACACTTTGCATATTCAGCGAAAATCTGATCTGTCCAATCAGCTGTTATACCCACAATGGAAGTGAGATGTCTCCTCGAGAGTGCATTAGCCACAACATTTTTCTTCCCTTTCATGTAGACTATGTCAAAGTCAAAAGCTTGATGTTTGCTTACCCAACGCTGCTGCCTTTCACTCAAATCCTTTTGATTTAGAAAGTATTTAAGACTATTATGATCAGTCTTAACTATGAACTTACCTCCCACCAGGTATTGTCGAAATTTGGTTAATGCATGCATGATAGCAAGCATTTCTTTATCATAAATTGAATAACTCTTTTCTGCACCTCGCAACTTCCTACTTTCAAAAGCAATTGGACGTTTTTGTTGCATTAGGACAACCCCTATACCTTCATCTAAAGCATCACATTCAAGTTCAAAAGACTTGGAAAAATCTAGAAGTGCTAACACGGGACAATTGCTCATGATTTTCTTGAAGGCTTCAAAAGATTTCTACTCTGATTCAGACCAAGATAAGGCTCCCTTCTTAGTAAGATCCATGAGAGGTGCTACCACTTGAGAAAAACCCTTCACAAAATGCCTATAGAAGCTGCATAGGCCAAAAAAACCCTTCAAATGAGTAAGAGTTTTGGGTGGTGGCCACTCAATGAGAGCACGAATCTTTCCTTGGTCAACTCTAACCCCATCCGCACTGATTACATGACCAAGATATAAGATTTTAGTCATGCCAAATTCGCACTTAGATTCCTTGGCAAACAATGAACTTGCCTCAAGTATTCCCAACACCTCATCTAGATGATGTAGATGCTCTTCCCAAGTTTTACTGTAGATAAGGATGTCATCAAAGAAAACCAATAAGAAATTGCGGAGCTGCTCACTGAAAATCTGATTCATGCATGACTGGAATGTTGCAGGAGCATTGGTTAGGCCAAACGGCATAACCAAAAACTCAAAATGCCCAAAGTGGCATCTAAATGTAGTCTTCTCCACATCAGATTCACGCATGTGAATCTGATGATAACCTGATCTCAAGTCTATTTTTGAAAAATAGACTACTCCATGTAACTCGTCAATGAGCTCATCTATTCTGGGTATTGGATACCGATTTTTGATGGTGTGTTTGTTGAGCTCACGGTAGTCTATGCACAATCGCATAGTCCCATCCTTCTTTACTAGAACCACTGAAGATGCAAAAGGGTTCTTACTTGGGCGGATGACTCCTATGTCAAGTAACTCCTTGATGGCCTTCTCAATCTCATCTTTAAAACGGTTTGGATGTCTGTAAGGAGTGGTCATAACAGGTTTGGCTCCATCCTCTAATTCGATCACATGCTCAATCCTCCTCTCAGGTGGCCTTCCAAGAGGAAACCCACTGAAAACTTTGGTATGCTTGGTCAAAATTTTCTGCACATCAGGATGGTGCTCTCTCTTCCTCTCATGAACAGGAGCTGGTAAGACAACACATTCAGCAATCCACTCAGCTTGGCCTTGCCTCAAGATTCGCTCCATCCTCTTAGCAGTAACCACCCTAGGACCCCCATTTGACATTCCACAAAGAACAACCCTCTTTCCTTCTTATTCAAATCTCAACTCCATGGTTTGAAAATTCAAGTTGATCTCTCCAAGTGATTTCAGCCACTGGATTCCCAGCACTACATCTGTGTCACCAATACCTACAACATAAAATTCATCTTTGACCTCATGGTTTCCCAACTAGATGCAAAGTTGGGGAATCTTCCTGCTGCAAGTAAGGGTAAATCCATCAGCAACCATGACTTTGAAGCCATCAAATTCTTCTATCTTCAAACCACGCTTGGCTACCAAGCCCTCATCTATGAAATTGTGCGTGGCACCTGTGTCAATAAGAGCCACCATTCGCTACCCTCCTAGAACTCCTCGAACACGGAATGGATTGTTCTTTTGTGTACTGGACAGCTGAGTAAGAATCCCACTATCCTCCTTCACTTCTTCAACCTCAAAGTCTTCCACCTCTTCACAATCCACAAATTCACCTTGTTGTTCTGATTTTTCTGATCCTGTTTCAACGTCAACATAGACTTCCAAATGTCTTGCTTGGACTTTTTCATAACATTTATGACCTGGAGCCCAAGGTTCCTTGCATGTAAAACATATTTTTTTCTTTTTCAGCTCATTTTTAACTTCATCACTCATCCTTTGCAAAGGTGGCTGCTGCTGATTGGGAAATTTAGTGAAAATCTTTTTGTCCTTGTTGAATGAAAACGGTTTAGCTATCATTTTGGGTTTTGGAGCTGAAAATTCCATACTTCTTGCCTTTTTAATAGCCTCTTGCAAGGTTTGTGAATCCAAGGATTTGACCCATCCTCTAATTGGTTCAACTAGACCCTCAACAAACAGAAATATAAGCCTTCTTTTAGAGATATCCGGAACCATAACACTAAGTCTTTGAAACTCAGTGATGTATGCATCAATGTTACTAGTTTGCTTCAGCTGTGCTAGGTCCTTGAAGCTTTGCTCTGGATCTTGCTTGTCAAACCTCTCGATGAGTCTATTGGTGAACTCATCATAGATTGTGATTAGATTGTGACCTTGAGTCACTAGACCATGGTACCACCACTCGCAAGCAGCCCCATCCAGGTGCAAAGTAGCAAAATTTAAGGTTGTCTCCTCAGGCATAGGCTTCAAAGTAATGTTTGTGTCAAGCTTCTGAACCCAAGCTCTTGCAGAACATTTTCCACTACCATCAAAACGGTCCAAAGACACTTTACTCAGAGCATGCTTGTAATCTTTGTTGTCCTTGTTGTCCTATGTTCCACCATTCCTCTTTTTCTGGTTCATTTATTGATCAAAGGTTAAGCTTATGCGAACATGATCAGGAAGTGTCATATATTCATCATGACATACCATAATATCATCAGTGAATGCAGTTCTATCCTCTTGTACAAGAGGTGTTTCTTCCCTTCTATTTGCAAATGGTTGAAGGGATCTCGCAACTGATCCCACTGAAGTTCTAGCAGGTGTTCTTACATAGTCATTTCTTGCACCATTGTTTTGAGAGCTGTTGGCTTCAGTGTTATTTCTTGGGCCCTGAAATAAGTTCTGATCCATTTAATTCATTAATTGGCCATCATATCAAACATCTGATCAAACTTCCTTTCCATCCTTTTGCCTGGACTATCAGGTGGACAATTTTCTTTATCTCTATCTGCCATGACTGAATCCTCTTCAACAGAGTTCTCTGAACCACAGGCTGTTTTCAACTTCCTCTCTTCCCTTTGCTGGTATCTTCTCTCTCTGGCACTGGTTTGCTGCATGCAGAGTTGGGGAGATTTACACAGGCTGGCAGGAGACAAGCTCTAATACCACTAAAATGTACATCCTAGTTTTGTTTTTCAAAATTAACTAACTTTGCAATTCTTAACACATGCACACTCTCATACACCCATTTAACATAAAAGCCTACTGTTGTAACATTAACTCTAAGCATGAAAGAAATAGAAAGACATTCAAGTACCTTTGCAACTCAAAATTTCTGAAGCAATGTTATTGTAGATGGGAGAGGAGAGTTTTGAACAACACAGAATCCTTCTTGAAGCTACGGGAATAGTTCTATAACCATCCCAACACTACTATGAATGCCCCAAACACGTCCAGTTTTGCACATATCCTCTGCCCTGTAGTATGAACAGTTCACAAACTCCCAGCAACATCTAGCATAACCCTAAGCAAACTTGCTCAAAGCACATGACATAAAAGTGGGCAACAGTCTGCATTGAGGGCTCACGTCCCCAGTACTGTCGTACATGGTATAGATTACCCAGCACTTGCTATCTCCTTGGAATCTCTTTCATAATTGTTTCTATGCATGAACAAATGTGTAGCGACCAAGAGACAGAGTATTTGTTGTGGAATGGTCTTCATTTATTTTCTGCAACTCCTATTCAGGTTCCCGTACGGTTTCGATATGTACAGCCGCTTCAATATGTTTCCCTAGCAAACATAACTCATTGTAATCCACTGTAATCCCTTGCAGTTTGCTGAAATAACACTGCGAATGTGAGGTTGGTGCAGTCTTTGACAAACATTGTATCACAAGATATAGCTTACACAGATGTACGGCACCCTTCAGGTACGACACTCTCAAAAAATACAATAAAATGAACTTATTGCTTCCAATACCACTTGCTATGAAAATAATCACTTTTAGCCATAACAAAATCATCTGCAATTCATACAATCTCAAAATACATCAAAATCTGAAATCTCCATAATAGCTCCAATTGGTCATCTGTATGAGAAACCACACCAAACTGGCTAGGGTAGGTGTTTCACTACCGAAACCAGTGAATCTCTGGAGGTTAAACAACCCCCTATCAAGCCCTGCTCACAGCACAAGCACTCAGAAGATGGAAAACAATTTTCAAAACAGCATGAAGGAAACTTCTCCAAATGAGCGAATGGCTTATTTATCTCCTTATTCCCCCACATCCCACGCCCAAGCAAAAATAGAAAAATCAATTAATAAATCAACAATGAGCGTTCCACTCCCCACAAAAGAATAGGTGACCACTAAAGGAGGGCCCACCAAGACAACGCCCAACAAAGGAGTGGGTTAATAAATAAACTTAAAAAGATAGAAGTTGCCCGACAAAATTAGTTAAATACATGATTTAATTAATCAGAATATTCCCTTGCTTCTTCAACCTAGCCCATAGGAATAAAATAGGCTAGCCGACTCCAATGGGTGATCACTCGGAAAAAGGAGACATTACAAACCTCTTCCCACCATTGGCTAGGAATAGCCAAAGGCTGTAAAAGACCAATGATCTTAATAGTCTCCCCTTTATTTCTTTGACATATTAGACATTTTGCCACAAATTTCTGAACATCACCTTTAAGCCCTTCCCAAAAGAAATCTTGCTTGATCCGCTGATATATCTTAAAAAATCTTGAGTGGCCACCTATTGGAGAACCATGGAGCTCCTGGAGAATTTTTTGTTTGAGGGTTGAATTCTTGCGTAAGTACAATCTCTCTTTATACCACAAGGAGTTGTCCTTCCAATAAAACTTATTTGAGCTGCTTAGATCTTTTTGCAACTGCTAAATGAGATTCCAGGTAGCAATATCTTGTTGCCACTCTAAACTTGCTTCTTTGACCCAATCCACTTGTAATGTTGAAATGACATACAAAAATGCTTCATTGCTATCATTTGTTCTAGATAGTTCATCAACCAATACGTTCTCCTTCTCTTTCTTATAGATGATATCAAATTCATATCCCAACATCTTAGCAACCCATTTTTGTTATTCTTTAGAGGATAACCTTTGCTCTAAGAAATACTTTAGGTTGTCATGATTTGTCTTCACATTGAAGTGTCTACCCATTGGATACGGCCTCCATTGTTTGATTGCATGAAGAATAACGAGCATTTCCTTCTCATAAATAGGTTTGAGTTGATTCTTACCCTTCAATTGACGACTTTCAAAAGCAATGGGCCTTCCTTCTCTCATGAGAATTGCTCCTATACCATGTCTTGAAGCATCATACTCCACAATAAAGTCTTGGTGAAATCTAGAGTGGCTAGAATTGGAGTGGTACACAGCCATATTTGACTACTAGAAAACATCCTTTTTCAAAAATGTTGTGAAGGGTGCTGCTATGCAGTCAAAATTCTTTATAAATCTTCTACAGTATCTAGTGAATTCTAAGAAACCAAGTTCTTGAGGGTTTTAGGAACTTGCCACTCCATCATAGCCTTGATTTTGTTAGGATCAACTTCGACTCCTTCATGAGACACAATGTGACCCAAGTACTTGACATCTTTGAGTCCAAATTCAAAAGCACACTTAGAAGGTTTAACATAAAGTTGATGTTTGCGAATTTGTAATGCTTGATCAACATGGTGCAAATGGTCTTCCCATGTTTTACTATAAATCAATATATCATCAAAAAACACTAAAACAATCTTCCTAAAAAATTGCTTAAAAATCAAATCCATCAAACTTTTAAATGTGGAAGGAGCATTAGTAAGATCAAATGGCTTCATTTGGATCATCATGTTTTCCATCATTTTGCCATTCAATTTTGAGAACTTGAGTTGTGTTTAAGTTTGCTTCTGAGGATGAAAACCCTCTAGGATTTTCATTATTGGATTTGGGGATGAAAACCCTTATCTCCAACATCGCCAATTCCATTCGAGAGTTGCATGTGTGATGATTTGGATCGCTTTCAGGTTTGAGGTTCGTGATTTGAAGGGTTTCATTGCAGATTTTAGAATTTTGAGGGTTTTGGAAACATTTTGTTGCTACTACAATGAAATCAACATTTTTGGGGAATAATTCATCATTAGGGCAGCAATCAACTTTTTCAGTCATTATTGGGGCATATTAGCATCATATCTTGCAAATTGTGTAGTCCTAGTGCAAGTGCCAACATTTTGGAAGATACCGGAGAGGGTTTGGTTCATTTATTGCTGCAAACACATTTCCAACCATCATTTTTTTGGAGCACTAGCCTTTGGGAGTGCAGACCTGTCTTTCTTTTCGCTATTAGAACACTTTTCCAACCCTCATTTGGGTGTGCAGTCTTGGAGGAGTGTAATGTCCCCTCTGTAGGCTAATTGGGATGTGGAAAGGGAATAATTAATTAAATAAGTTAAGTTTAAAATTATTCATTTTTACGGGCAACTTATATTTAATTAATTATTTTACTAAAGTTGGACAGTTGTTAAAAAGTGACTTATTATTGGGGCCCAAATATAAAGTTAAATTAAAAGAGATTTTTTAAATGTCACTTTGAGGGGGAAATAAAATATAATATCTTGAATATTCTAAAAGGGAGTATAAAAAGGAGGATGTTAGAAGAGAAATTCATTCTTGGCATTCTATTTTTGAAAACCCACCTTGAAGATTGAGTGACTGTTCATCTTTTTGCCTAGGATGTAAGAACCCTGTCTAATTCTGTCCTGAAAATAACCCTACTGATCTGAATTTTCTGATTTGTTTTTCTTCAAATTGACTTAGGGTTTTCAAGTTTTGTTTTCACCAATATGTTTGGAATGTGTTGTAGATGGAAAGGTTGCAATATAATAATGAAATAATACCAAATGATGATTGAAAATGAAATAATCAGCTCACTAATACAACCAATTATCAACACAAAACATAAGTGAACATACCCGGATGGAGAATTTAACTTCTTTATTCAATAGTAGTTGGCTGATTACAAAAACAGAGGTCTGATATAAAAATCAGACTAGTATATGAGTGCAAATTGACTCCAAAGATGACCAAAAACATGTACAAATGATGCTCCAATGATGTCACCACATGTGTCAACTAGTGGATGATGAATGCTAATGATAATCCAAGCCAAATGAAGTCTGATTTCTGATCTGTAGCTGTTGATATAAAATCTGATGTCAAAACCCTAGCTGAAACATGCCAAAAATGTCTCCAAAGTGTAGCCGCTAGGTCTATGAGTGAAGCGATTATGCCCAATGTGTAAAATATCACCAAATGTCATCAAGATATGCCCTTATATCGTCAAATCTGCAACTGATATGAACCTGTAGAAGTCTGAAACACAATTCAGCTTGCTAAATGCCAAGCACAAATGTGTCCTCCAAAGCCAAGAGCTTCAATGCCAAACCCTCATATATCAACCTATCATTGAAATAGCATCACAAATACCTTCAAATCTGAATTCCAACCTTAAAGCCCTAGCTAATTGTAGTTGTCCTCTTCACCCTAGCTGATTGAAACTCGAATCCATCAATTAACCTGCAAATAAGCTCAATAATGGATTCTAGGCGAATCCATTTCCCATAGTGAATTGGGTTTTCGTCCAAATCACTTTTATCCAAGGGTTTTTGTCCTTAGATACTGCTAAAACTCTGTTACAGCCAAGAGAAACTCTCCAAAACATGCAAATGCTAAATGATCAATGATATGAAAATGTCTCCAATTCATGTCCTTTTATCCTCCTCAAGTTGGGCGACCCAATAAACCAATATTTTATTAATTTTCAAGTCCACCGCCATAATAAAATATTTTTTATTGATTTTCATTTAATTTATTTTCCTTATTCCTCCAAGGGTGGCAAATAGGAGAGAGAAAATAATATTCTATTATTTTCTTTTTTTCTTTATTTTTTATTCTCTCTTGGGTGGCGATTTTATGGGAAAATAATATAAAATATAACAATAAAATATTATATTTCACTTTCACCTTCCAACTTGCCCATTTTCCATCTTTAAGTCATTTTTCGTTTTTCCCCTTGGCTAAATATTAAAATAATTTTGATTTTTTCACAAATATTATTAAAATATTAAAAATCATCTCCAAGCTTCATTTGTCAAGGAAAAATCATTTTTGCCACTAAAAACCCACTTTCCATTCTTCAAGCTTTAAGTCACTTTAGCTCAAAAAGGGGACATTACATAGGATGAAAACCCTACGGGAAAGATTGGTTTCGAGGACGGAAATCCTCCTAGCCAATTTACGAGTGGATTCACACAAGATTCACAGGTGTTTCTAATGTTTGGAATTTGTGGAGATTTGTGCTGAAGAGTTAAAGATCATTTCCAGGTTTGTTTTTGATATTTGGTGAAGTTGTAGATTGAAGGATTATCGAAAAGATTTGCATAGCAAATAATAATTGGTATTTGAGTACTTGTCCTGGTTTAGAGTTACACGTTGAATAAACAAATTATTATTTCAGATTTTATCAAATCCTAGTTGTGAAGTTGATTGAATATTTATTGAAAATATTTACAAATCACTTTAATGAGATGGAGATTATAGTTTGTTGGCCCTTGTAAGACCAGCCATACCATTTTTAATGCATAAGGAGCAGGCCAAATATTGGCCGTACCATTCATTCCCAATAGTTGCCATACACATTCTGGAGGGGGGCGTTTGAAGCATTAAGGGGAATCACTTGGTTTAGAAGAGTATTTTGGTGACTTTAGCCTCAGCCGTACCATCTTTGGGATGGAATATTAACTTCCAAGGTGGATCGCTGCTATAGTTGGGAGTTTCCAGCAATAAATGCTGTCATGTAAGGAGGCCGTACAGTTCAGGAAGTTGCAGGTTTTAATGTACCTTGGTAGTAGCAATTAATAATATCATATTAAGGGGTTTCAACAGCATGTTGTTTCAAATTTGAAGGTCAAATCTTGCACTTATATTCAACTCTATATATTTGTATCATCAAATACTTTCAGCTGATAAAATTAATGATTTATATCAAAAATTTCTGAAATATATATCATAGTTGGTTCACAATTGAAATAGACATTGTTGTTCCTACATTACTCGTGAATGTAATACCAGCCTATGCATTGCTATTTCTCTTGCCATTTTGTCAAACATTTGCAAAATACACAAAAAATTGGAATATTTTAGTATTGGCATTTCGTCAAACATTTGTCAAAATACAAGAAAAATTAGCTTGGCATATTACAAGGAGGGTTTGACTTCAATTTGGGCAAGTTTCATTCACGTTTGTTGTTGTTGGGAGGTGATTTTGAGACTTTTACCAGCATTACAATGATTTTTCATTCAGTTCCAGCCTTGGAAACTTCATTGTAGCCATCTTTCATCTCCTTTGCTCTTTGCCATCATCACAGAAGATTGCTATATCAGATTTGGGCAAGTTGGGACCTTGTGCAGCCTTTAATACATGTTTCTGTTCACTTCTAGCTGCTGATTTGTCAACATTGATCATCTTATTCATTAGGTTTGTGGAGCACTAGCTTGAGGAAGAAGATAGGATCATTTGAGTGGCTGTACCGACTATTTTTCCACTTGTTTTCAGTCTCATAGTGGCCGTACAACCTTGCATCAGCCAGCCGCCACTTGAGCAGTGATCATACCAGTCTAAGGTTTCATCATTATTGCTTGTGAGTTGTTTAAACTTTTGACAATTGTAGAAACTCTTAAAATATCATTTCCAGCTTGTAATCATTTCCAACACTTGCAAATAAATGGAATCAACTTTCTAAGGGTTTCTAAAATTTATGTTTGATGCTGTCATAACTTTCCCAATTCAGATCTGAGTGTTTTTTGGTCAATCTAGGGCCTACACCATCCAAAATTGTCATTTGGAGTGTATACTAGCATTTGGGGGTTTGATATGTAGTTTTCAGTCATTGGTTTCTATTTGGTTTGCTGTTCCAGTTTGTGTTTGTTTCAGAAAAAATAGAAAAAAAGACATAAAAATCAGAAAATTGACAATATACCTAGTTGGGGACATTATAATCTTTCACTTGGGCCCATATACTAACTTGGGGGCCACTTTTGCTTTGTTTCTCATTTTGTTTTGGCAAGAAAAACATGCTATTTTGGTGTCCAGAAGAACTTAGGCGCCCAATTGTTTTTTTTTAATAATTTTTTTAACTTGATCTTACATTCATAAAACATTCTAATTTGATTCTCATCGGGGATTTGCTTATGTGGATGCCAATTTTGAGTTACTTTGATTTTGGCGCTCATCGGGGATTTTCCCCAATGGACAACAAATTGGGAATTCCATGCCTCGAATGCCAAAGACAAAAGTTGGCACTCATCAGGAGTTTTCCTTGATGGACGCCAAAATTTGGAAAATGATGACTTGGATGCCAAAATTGAAGATTTATGGCGAGAAATGACTTCAGATATTTTTATGAGCCATGGGAAAAAATAAAATAAATCAAAATAATTTTCCTTTGAGCTGGACGACCTAGGGAGAGATCAAAAAGTGAATTAACATGTGCCAAAAAGCGTTCGCCCAAGGTGGGAAAAATTAAATAAAATAAAATGATTTAATTTTGGCGCCTAGGATGAGGTCGGCCAAGTTGAGAGAAGAAAAAGAAAATGAAATGAAATATATTGCCAAGATGAGGTCGGATAGGGCTGGAAATAGCGAGAAAATTGGCTATAAATACAAGGTCATTTGGAGTCATTTCATCATCCATTTATATCATATTTTCTTATTGAGATTTTCTCTCTTGGCTGCAACATTTGTTGGGCTTTATTCCAAGGACGAAAACCCTTGTGAATATCGATGAGTTGGACGAAAACCTAGTCATCTTGTGGTGGACTCATAATGGAGTTCAATTTGCACTTCATTGGAGACTTGGAGCATATTTGCATATTCAGATTTTCATATCAGAATTGGAACGACATTCTTTGTGGCATTTTGTGTTGCCATTGCACTAGGGTTTCACCCTAGATTGGAGCGCCACCTTTGGAGAAGGGTGATTTTGCTTGTGGGAGGCGATTTCATCCATTGAAGGGTTTCCAAACCCTAAACCTAGTAGCCGCCATCATTCCTTGCAAGCGCCACCATTTGGAGGGTTTGTCGAGCATCATTCGCCATCATTTGGTATGTACAAACCTATGGTTTAGGTCTGATTTGGACAGCAGTATTCCGGGCCATGTTTGATCATGTTTAGCCCATGATTTTGATGTAATTTCAGTCTTCATACTCAGATTTGTAACAGCAGAATTATATTCAGAAAATCAGACTTTATGTTACTTTTGGATGGCTATATCTTGTGTATTTCATGGTGAAATTCATGTTTGATATGATCAGCAATTAGTAGTATCAATTGGCATTATTTGGCACTTGTATGTTCGCTGTTGTATTTGTTTACAAATCAGAAAATAAAAATCAGAATTCAGGAATTAGGGTTTGAGTAGAAAATAAATCAGAATTTTAGGGCAGATCTGGTTAGGGATTTTACAGTGGTATCAGAGCTTTGATCTTGCCAGCCTAAAGGGTTTATTCATGTATGAATCCCGAAGATAGAGAATATATCACATACAGGAGAAGGCACCAGTTTGTTGGCTCAGATTCTGAAGAAGAAGCTAACATGGGTGACAGAAATCATGAGGATCCCAGCACTAGAGATATCCTCAATGATATTGCTAGAGGACAGCATGATCTAATGCAGATTTGGTCTCAATTTGTGCGGCATAATATGGGAAATAATGGAGACAATAGAGGCAATAGAGGCAATGGGAACAATGGTAATAATGGAGAAGCTAGCAATTCCAGAAATAATGCCGACACTCACACTCATGCATCTCATGCATCCATGGCTAGACCTCTTATGCCTACTTTCTTGGATCGGCAAAGAGCTCCGGAGAATTGACCGCAAGTTGCAGGTGAGAGCTTCAATGATTACATGAGAGAGTGGCAATCATTAGGTGAAGAATTCCAAGCTGCCATGTCTTTGCAAGATTTTTGTCAATTGAAGTACAGAAACAGAGATAGACCTAGAGGAGAAAGAGGCAACAATAATCATGACTGGCAAAGAAAATTAGGAAAGGTGAATATCACTCCTTTAGATGGTTCAAGCAAAATCATAGCACGAGCATGGATCCAAAAATTGGATAACTATTTCACATTGAACCCTATGTTCGAGAGGGATGCAATTCAATTTGCTACCTTACACTTGGAGGGGGATGCTCTTGATTGGTGGTACAATGGTATGGTGACTCAAGGGCATAGCCTTGTTACTACTTATGTTGATTTCTCACAGAGGTTGATTGATAGATTCGATGAGACTAATCCTGAGCAGTTCTTCAGACAGTTGGCATAACTCAAGCAGAAGGATTCAGTAGATGCCCATATTTCTGAGTTTCAGAAGCTTGTTGTATTGGTTCCTAATGTGTCGAAGAGTAGATTGAACTATCTTTTCATTGAGGGTCTGGAGGAGCCACTTCCTGGATGGGTGAAAGCCCTAGATCCACCATCTTTGAGGGAAGCCATTAAGAGGGCTAGAGGTATGAAGTTTTCAGCACCTTCCAAGCCCAAGTTTTAGGGTAAGCCTTTCTCTTCATTAAGGAAGGACCCAAGGAAGAACTTTCAAAAAGAATGGCGCAAGAGGACAACACCAGACATAGAGGCGAAGAATGAGCTAAGAAGGAAGAAGTTATGCTTCTCATGCAAGGAACCTTGGGAGCCCGGTCATAGATGCCTTGGGAAAGGCAAAGCACACTACATTGAGGTCACTTCTGACATAGAGGATGATGAGGTCCAAGACACTACTACTTCAGAGAGTGATGATGAGGAGCAGTCGTTAGTGCTTGGTGCTACAGCGAATGACACGGTACATGGTACTATTGCTACATTGTCAAGAGTTCCTAAGTACAATCCCTTTAGAGTGAGAGGAGTCCTGAAGGGACAGCGGGTCACATGTTTGGTTGACAGCAAGGCCACTCATAACTTCATTGATGAGGGTTTGGTGCTGAAGAGAGGATTGCAAACAGAGGAGTACTCAGGCTTCAGTGTGATGGTTGCGGATGGATTCAAGATGAGTTGCATAAAGAGGATTCCGTAGATGAGTATCCAGATGGGCGACTACACAGTCACTGATGATTTCTATGTAGTTGGCATTGGCGATACAGATGTTGATTTGGGAATCCAGTGGCTACATTCTCTTGGCAGTTACATTCAGGATTTTCAAAAGATGGAGTTGGAGTTCATGTCAAATGGGAGGAAGGTAGTGTTGAGAGCTATGGCGAATGGTACGCCAAGGATAGTGACAACGAAGAGGATGGAGACCTTGTTTAGACATGGTGACATTGCATGGGCAGCCCAGTGTTTTGTGTCTTCTAAGTCTTCTTCTACCAATGACCAGCAGTATCATGTGGACATTTAGTCAGTGCTGGATAAACATAGCGTGGTGTTTGGAGAGATTCCTCCTAGCAGACCTCCGGATCGCGTCTTTGAGCATGTAATAGAGTTAAAGGAGGGCTCCAAGCCCGTCATCACTACTCCCTATCGTCATCCTAGGAGATTCAAGGAGATAGAGACGATTAAGGAGTTGTTGGATATGGGACACATCAAGCCTAGTTCCGGTCCCTTTGCTTCTTCAGTGGTCTTGGTGAAGAAGAAGGACGACACGATGAGGATGTGCATTGACTATTGTGCCTTGAATAAGAAGACCATCAAGAATCGATATCCTATACCCAGGATCGATGAGTTGCTAGATGAGCTACATGGTGCAGTTTACTTTTCGAAGATTGATCTTCACTCAGAGTACCATCAGATTAGAGTCTATGAGGAGGACATTCATAAGACAGCATTAAGATGTCACTACGGGCACTATGAGTTTTTGGTCATACCCTTTGGTCTTACTAATGCTCCCGCGACTTTCCGGTCTTGTATGAATCACATCTTCAACAGACAGTTGTGGAAGTTTGTTTTGGTATTCTTTGATGATATCCTGATATTGTAAGATGCTACCCCAATTGTTTCAAAATTACATACAATGATATAGCAGTGTTAGCATAAATTGCATATCCAACTAAATGCCTCACACTTTCTGATCACCCAAATCCCAAGATGGGCAAGGTGAGAGCATACGGTGATTGGCTTACAATAAACAACTATGCAATAAGAAATTACAATTCATTTGCTGCGGCAAGCATCCACAAGCTGTGGGAATTCACCACTTTCAGTGGGTAAAGAGCAAGAAGAAGATTACAAATCATCCACTTATTCAGTGGATAAAGAGCAAGAAGAAGATTACAAATTTGCCACCATTCCAATGGGTAGAAGCAAATAAAAAGAGTTCAATTACTCCACACTGGCGGTAAACCATCCAAGGGTACTTAATGTGTATTGAATTTCAATAAAGTACAAATATACTCAATTAAATCAATTTCCAAGCACAAGAATTAGAGCTTGATAAGTAATTTCCCCCTGAGAGCATTGATGGAGAAGCATACCCTACAACTTGGATGATCAATAACATCAACAAACTGATATAAGTGCAGATCAGACTTTATATTGGCTGAGCTCTGTAATTTTAATTGTTGCTGGTTGTGAAGATACTGTACGGCAGCCATGGCTAAGCTAAAAAAAACCAAACAACTAAACACTCAACTGATTCATCTTACACCACCACTGTAACAACCATCCCTTTCCATACGATGGCTCGGGGATTTGGTAGGTGAGTTGGTTTATTGCCAGAGGAAAATATCTAGGGGGACAACTGATCGATTTGATGGCTGTGTGGAAAATGGGGAATACGGTGGCATGCAAGAAGAGACAAGAATGGATAGGGGTTGCTGACTGGTGCAAGGTATGGAGACCCAGTAACACATTAATGAAGCATGGCGCCCCTTTCCCCATCGATTATCTTATTCCAAGAAGGACTGTAGGAACGATGCTTAGAGGGGAGGCAATAACATGAAAGTCAATTTCATGACCTGAAAAAAAAAAGCGGATTTTTCTGTTTTTGGAATGGGATTGAAGGAAGTTGTCCAGGCCTTTGGCAGCTATTCACCATTTCATTAGCACAGCCCGGCTTGCAGAGCCGTCTAAATCTGAGTTGGAGCTTGATGCTAAAAGTTTGCTTTCAAAGTTGTCTGCTGAAAATGGTAAGACATTTATTCCTGTCCTCCGCTCTGGTAGCTGGGCTCAAATAGGGCCCAAGTGATACATGGAAGATGAACACATCTGTATTGATGATCTGGTGGAGCATCTTGGTACCGTTTCTGAGAAAAGCTACCCAAAGAAAGAGAAAGTAGCCACCACCGATGGCAAAAGTTCTTCGAAGAAGATATTCATATGTCACTATTGCAAGAAGGCGGGTCGCTATGCAAAGGACTGTTGAAAGAAAGCAACAAATCTTGTTAGAGCAAACACATCAAATGAAGGATTTGAAGAGTTCGAGCTATTCGTAACAACGTTGGCTACCACTATGAGGGAATGAAAGTGGAGTTTGACTCAATCTTGTGCATACTCAAGAAGAACGATTGGAAGCTCATAGCAAAGGGAGTACAATGAGCAAGATTGAGTCTCACTTCAAAGCTTCTTCACTTACATTTACAACCTAGAAAATATATTTTGGATAGATGGAGAGAGGATGCAAAAGGGGAGAAAAAGTCAGAGTCTACGGGGATTTGGGGGCTCTCAAAATACACAGAGAGACAAAACAAACAGAGAGAGAAAAAAACATGGGATAGCAGGATACGCAGGCAAGATATCAGTTTGCAAGAAGGGGAGGCGCGCTGTAGGGGAGTGCAACGATTTGGGTTTTGAGGTATTTACATCTACTCTTTGTTTGTTTCCAGCACTTAAACTATAATCTGTTGATGCAATTTTCAATTGCCTCGGAAAAAAACTGGAACCCCGTCACTGCGTTTTATTAAGGATGCCAAAAAAAATTTATTTCAATGTAAGATATTTACACTGCCTCTTCTGGAATTTATTTCTTTCATGCAGAATGATTTCCTTTATTCTTAGATGAGAGGGTTATCAAAGAAAGATCATGTGTTTGTTGATTTATAGTTTAGAAATAAAAACTGGGACGTATGATAGAGATTGAAGAGATCTTAGTCCATGGAACCCTTTTGTTATTCAATGACTTTCTGCAGAGATTTTCCTTACAACTCTTCTTAAGAATGTTGAGTGGCTTTATGTTTGGTCATTACGGACATATTTCTACTAAATCACTAGCCTTGTGGAAACTGTCGACTTGAGTTAAGAATGTTATGGCACTAAAATACCATAGCTGTAGCAATCTGGGTTTATACATTGAAATTTAGTCACATAATTTCTATTAAGAAAATCTGCCCGCATACAGGGATCTAAGGGAAACACTGTAGGAGGAAAAACTAAGATCTCCTTTTGTAAGTCTTTATTTTACTCTTCTTTTGTTATGATAATGTGGCAGTCATTATGCAAAATTCAGGCTGTGAGTAGACTTGCAGCACCTTTCACTGTACTTTTCTTATTACATCCGTGCATACTTTTATTAATCGTGACCAATTTGGGGTCACTGGAGTTGTTACAAAACTATCCTTACTGACAAAGGGCTATTTTCAATAAAATTCACTGTCATCGAAAGCTTTTGTTGTGTTGATCACAGTTTTCAATGTTGTTTTTAATATTTATAAACATATTGTGTTTCTATTGAGTTAGATGTGTCCTTGGGACACGTCCCCTGCCCTCTGTGGCTATTCTGAATACTTTGGGGATGCTTGTGGGACACTCACTATGTCACCTATTTTTATTGGATTGTTTTATTTGGCATTTGTATGCCTTGTTTGGTTAAACGAGATGAGCTTAGGTCTAGGATATTGAGTCCTCGTGCATGGCCTTGTGCGTTTGTATAGGCTAAGGATGCATACGAGAAGGCCTATCCGTCTACGGGGCGTCGAGTTATCCGCCTGCAGGGCATTGATTTGGGCATGTTTGAGTCTCCTCATCAGTATGAGTAGTGTACTTGTTTCTATGTGGTGCCATCCCTTCGAGCACACATGATGACTTCCCATCCAATCTACACTCTAGTGTCTAGTGCTTTAGTAGTCGTGAGTAGTACCCAACCTATGACTTGGATGAGTACTGCTATGTTATGACTTTAGCTATATGTATTTTTTTTCCATGTCTGCTCCGTGATTAATGTGAGTGTTGGCCATCATGTATACCTTGGTTGTTGTTATTTCCGTTTGGGCCTTGTGACTATCTCTGAGCACAGTGGGGTGGTTTCTTCTGAGTCCACATGGTTGGGAGGCGTTGCCACCGCCAGTGGGGACCGATGTACAGGTTTTGGAGCACCAGCTTGGAGATGTTCTCTTTCTTCCTGTTACTTTATCAGTCATGTACCCATTCAGTTATTGTATCATTCATGGGTATGCCATTGTTCTTGTTTATTCCTTTATGTAATTTTGTACTCTCTTGCGAGAGATGATGTAAATTATAGTAATGAGAAGATATGTGATGTTGCCTCTTATTTGACTTACAGATTCCGGTGTAGGTATCGGATCCGCTTGTAATATGGTGTTTATGGATTCATGTTTATATTTGGAAATGGGATTAAGAACATTTGAATTGGTGTTTAAAAGGAATGTAGTTTATTAATGTTTCTCTGGAGAGTGATTTAGTCCTCTCCTGTGGGTTGTGTATTTGGCCATACTTGGCCATGAATGTTGTCTACATATCGAATCGACAACCATCTTATGTGTATGTTATCACTTCATGTCAAAAAAAAAAATTATCTTGTCCTCTTTTGGCCCTTATCCTTTGGGGTTCGCGGGGCGGGATGTTACAACCACCAAACTGGATTTATTGGCCAATAAATTGATTCTGAGCAGATTTCATACTGGAAGCAATGATAGACAATCAACAGTTATAAATTCCTCATAGGCAGGACCGTACGGCCTGGTACAGGACGGCAATTAACACAATTTCAAATCTGCATCAAAGTCCTTCAAAACACTTCCAAAATAGGCGTTTGAAATAAGCAAAAATTACACAAACATTAGATGTTACAAAGACTCCACCAATATTTTTCTATATGCATCGATTCACTTCAGCCAGGTACGGCCTCACACAGTACGGATGACCAGCATAAATCATTCACCACTTTGAAACTCCTCAAATTTGTCTTAAATGAATCGATTTAGTCATGCAAAGACACTAGCAATTGTATAGAGTAGACAAACTTCAATAACAATTGCAATCTCCAAAAATGAGCTTTCAATTGTACGGCTATCCAAGGTACGGATGAGTTTGAAACAGTTTCAAATCAAGACAAAGGTATATCAAAATGATCCAGGATGATTATCTGAGCATACTAATCAAATTGCAATCACAGAAGGATGCCAAGAAAGTCTTAACATTTCAGATCGATCACCATGAACTTTTAGTATGTACGGCCATTCAAAGGTACGGATGCACAAGAAAATTAGACAATTCTTTAATTCCTTCAAAATCACCATGGAAAGTGATGCATAGGATAGACAATGATATTGCAATAAGATAGAAACCCAAAACTCAACTTCAATATTTTATTTTTTCAAATCTTCAATCTGCCAGTATGGACATGAGAATGTACGGACCAGCATGGATGAGCATCAAAATCTCAACAAAACATAATCAAACTACTAGCAATAACATCTACACATGATTTACAAATAAAAACTATTGATCTTCAAACCAAAAAACTTAGCAAACTCTCAACACTGTTCAGCTCCATGTGATTCCCTGAAGTAGAAACCACCATTACCAGCTAGGGTAGATATCACACTACCGAAACTGATCTTCTTCGAGTGGGTTTCCATCCACAAGAAGGTAGAAAAAAGGAAGAGCACGCAGGTTCAATCCAACAGAGTAACAATACAAATTCCAAGCATGTCTTCAAATGAGCTCTCATTGTCCTTTTATAACCTTTTGAGAGGAATATAATATTATTTTCCTTTTGCCTCTTCATATTACTTCTCTCAAAGAACTTTTATTATTTTCCCGCCTTCACTTAATGTATAAAGTGACTTTATTAAAGTAAGCTATCATGTCACTTTATAACCTTTTGATATAATTATTTAATATTACCTTTTAAACTTAGCATTCTCTGCCAGGTAACATTAAATAATTAGAATAATAATTATCCCTTTGGCGGAAGGACAATTGGGGACATTACAGATATACAGTAGGACATGGGAGGATCACCTCGGGCACATTGATGACGTGTTGGGCATCATGGAGGCACAATCCCTGTTTGCTAAGGCTTCCAAATGTGAATTTGGAATGACAGAGATTCTGTACTTGGGACATGTGATTGGCGCTGGTGCAGTGAAGGTACACCAAGAGAAGATACAGGCTATTCTGGATTGGCCGCCGCCGAAGAACATATCAGATTTGAGAAGCTTCTTCAGGCTTTGCAGTTACTACAAGAGGTTTGTGAAGGGTTTTTCACAGCTGGCTTTACCTCTTGCAGATCTCACTAAGAAGGGCGCATTCAGATGGTTGGATGAGGCTCAGGCAACATTTGATAGACTCAAGGAGGTAATGAGCACTTTCCTAGTTTTGGCACTTCCTGATTTCTCTCAGCCATTTGTTTTGGAGTGTGATGCATCAGGTGAGGGGATAGGAGCAGTTCGCATGCAAAATAGACATCCCATAGCCTATGAGAGTAGGAAGTTGAGAGACGTAGAGAGATTATATTCCACCTATGATAAGGAGATGCTTGCCATCATGCATGCGTTGGCAAAGTTCAGACAGTACTTAGTGGGTGGTAAGTTTGTGGTAAGGACTGACCACAATAGTCTGAAATACCTTCTAGAGCAGAAGGATCTGAGTGACAGGTAGCAAAAATGGGTGAGCAAGATTCAAGCATATGATTTTGACATTGAGTATGTCAAGGGTAAGAATGATGTTGTTGCCGATGCTCTATCCAGGAGACCTACTCTTTGCTCTATGTCAGAGATTTCAGCTCATTGGAAGGCTCACCTTTTGGTTGAGTATTCCAAGAATTCTTTTGCATGCAAGCTCATGGATGACAAGATTCAAGATGACAGGTATAGGGTGATTGATGATGTGATCTATTTATAAGGATAGAATGTATTTGGTACCTGAGTCTAAGATGGAGGATAAGATTTTGAGGGCTGTTCATGATACTCCATTAGCAGGACATCCGGGGTTTTTCTAAACCTATAGGCAGGTGAGAGAGATTCTCATGGAAGGGTCTCAAGGATGATGTCTTACGACACGTTCGTGATTGTATGACTTGTCAGCAAAACAAGTTAGAGCATACTTTCCTAGCAGGTTTGCTTCAACCTTTGCCTATTCCAGAACAAAAGTGGGAGAGTATATCTATGGATTTCATTACAGGTCTTCCGAAGGTCTAGGGCAGAGATTGCATATTTGTGGTTGTTGATAAATTGACTAAGTATGCACATTTCTTTGCTATTTCATCTGAGTATAAGGCACCTCAAGTTGCAGAGTTGTTCTTCAGAGAGGTGTTTAGACTCCATGGACTTCCTAAAACCATTGTCAGCAATCGGGATAGCAGATTTCTCAGTGTATTTTCGTAGGAGCTATTCAGATTAGTTGGTACGGAGTTAACCCCGAGCACTAGCTACCACCCTCAGACAGATGGGCAGACAGAGATTGTGAACAAATGGGTAGAAGGATATCTACGCAATTATGTTGTGGGGCAGAAGAAGGCTTGGGTCAAGTGGTTGCATTTGGGAGAGCATTGTTACAACACCACTTATCACATGTCGACAGGCATGTCTCCTTTTAGAACCTTGTATGGCTATGACGCTATGTCTTTCGTAGACTTAGCATTTGATGACAACAAAGCTCCCCGAGCTCGAGAGATGATGCAGGATAGTCAAGATATCCTTAAGGCACTTAAGGATAATCTTTACCATGCCCAGAATCAGCAGAATATGTATGCAAATAGGCACAGGGTGGAGAGGACTTTTGAGGCTGATGACTTAGTTTTATTGCGCCTTCAGCCATATAGATAGACTACACTAAAGAGTGGCGCAGAGAAACTGAAACCTTGGTTCTATGGCCCCTACAGGATTGTGAGGAGAGTTGGAGAGGTTGCATATGAGTTGGAGTTGCCTGAGGGTAGCTGAATTCATAATGTGTTTCATGTATCTTGCCTCAAAAGGGCAATTGGGCAGCATATTACTTCTTGCCCAGAGCTTCCACCATTGGATGAGGAGGGGAAACTAATTCTTGTTCCTGATGTTATTCTGAATGTCAGGGAACGCAGATTGAAGAGTAGGGTGATCAAGAAATATTTGGTGAGATGGAAGGACTTGCCCATTGAGGATGCCACCTGGGAAGGAGAACAAATTTTGCAGCATCCAGGTCTACAATTGCTTGAGGGCAAGCAATTCTAGGAAGGGAGGACTGTAATGTCCCCTTTTTCCGAGTGATCACCTGTTGGAGTCGGCTAGCCTATTTTATTCCCGTGGGCTAGGTCGAAGAAGCAAGGGAATATTCTAATTAATTAAATCATGTATTTAACTAATTTTTTCGGGCAAATTGATGGCGAGAAATGATTTTAGATATTTTTATGATTCATGGGAAAAATAAAATAAATCAAAATAATTTTCCTTTGAGGTGGACGATCTAGAGAGAGGTCAAAAAGTGAAATAACATGTACCAAAAAGGGTTCGCCCAAGGTGGAAAATTTAAATAAAATAAAATGATTTAATTTTGGCACCTAGCATGAGGTCGGCCAAGTTGGGAAAAGAAAAAGAAAATAAAATGAAATATATTGCCAAGATGAGGTTGGCTAGTGCTGGAATTAGAGGGAAAATTGGCTATAAATACAAGGTCATTTGGAGTCATTTCATCATCCATTCATATCATATTTTCTTATCGAGATTTTCTCTCTTGGCTGCAACATTTGTTGGGCTTTATTCCAAGGACGAAAACCCTTGTGAATATCGGTGAGTTGGACGAAACCTAGCTCATCTTGTGGTGGATTCATAACGGAGTTCAATTTGCACTTCACTAGAGACTTGGAGCATATTTGCATATTCAGATTTTCAGATCAGAATTGGAGCAGCATTCTTTGTGACATTTTGTGTTGACATTGCACTAGGGTTTCACCCTAGATTGGAGCGCCACCTTTGGAGAAGGGTGATTTTGCTTGTGGGAGGCGATTTCATCTGTTGAAGGGTTTCCAAACCCTAAACCTAGCAGCTGCCATCATTACTTGCAAGCGCCGCCATTTGGAGGGTTTGTTCAGCATCATTCATCATCATTTGGTATGTACAAACCTAGAGTTTAGGTCTGATTTGGACAGCAGCATTCCGGGCCATGTTTGATCATGTTTAGCCCATGATTTTGATGTAATTTTCAGTCTTCGTACTCAGATTTGTAACAGCAGAATTATATTCAGAAAATTAGACTTTATGTTGCATTTGGATGGCTATATCTTGTGTATTTCATGGTGAAATTCATGTTTGATATGATCAGCAATTAGTAGTATCAATTGACATGTTTATTTGGCATTATTTGGTACTTGTATGTTCGTTGTTGTATTTGTTTACAAATCAGAATTTTAGGGCAGATCCGGTTGGGGATTTTACAAGGTCTCCATGAATTTCATCACAGACCTGCCAGAATCTTAAGGGAAGAATGTCATCAAGGTAGTAGTGGATAGACTCAACAAATATACCCATTTTTGTGCACTTTCATATCCTTTTGCAGCAAGTATAGTAGCCAAAGCCTTTATGGAGAATATACAGAAGTTACATGGTATCCCAAAGGCTGTCATAAGTGATCATGATCCTATATTTAATAGTAATTTTTGGACAAGTTTATTCTCTTATTTGGGTACTCAACTGGCTCATAGCTCTACCTATCATCCTCAATCAAATGGGCAAACTGAGGTAGTCAGCAAGTGCTTGAAGGGTAATCTACATTGTTTTACTTCAAATAAGCAGTTTGAATGGGTGGCTTGGCTACCACTAACAAAATGATGGTATAACACTTCCTTCCATGGTGCTTCAAAATGTCCCCATTTATGGCATTATATGGATACCATCCTCCATCCATCACATTATCGTTGAAGGTTCCACCAAGAGTTCATGATGTGGAAGATCACATTCAACATCAACAACAAGTACTTTCTGACCTCAAGGAAAATTTGGCCATGGCACAAAACCGAAAGAAGCAGCAAACTAACCAACACCGTAGTGAAAGGAATTTTGAAGTAGGAGAATTTTTTTTTGAAGTTGCAACCATATAAACAAATGTCCCTAAATTAGAAAAAGAAGAATAACAAGCTCTCACCCAAAGATTATGATTCTTATCAAATTTTGTAGAAGATTGGTGGTGTGGCAAACAAGCTAGAGTTACCTCCAACAACACAAATAGATACAATTTTTCATGTCTCTTGTTTAAACAATTTTATTGGACAACATCTTCTAGGACAAATAGTGTTACCTAAGCTTGATAAAGAGGGAAGAATCATGTTGGATCTTGATTTAATTCTCCAAACACGCACAAAGAAGCTGAGGACTAGGACAATCATAGAGTAGCAGTTCAAGTGAAAGAATCTGCCTGTCAAAGATGCTATGTGGGAAGATGAAGTTTTCCTGCAAAAGCATCCATAATTGAGTCGCATTGAGGACAATGCTTGTCTAAAGGAAGAGCATGCTACACCCTTAACCCATCAATCATATTGGGACATGTGATAACCAACTATGGCTCACATAATCCTTATTTCAGTTATTTATTAGTCCCTATGTATATTTATTATAAGCTAGGTCAGCATCATTGGGATTATGGTGTTAATATTGCCTAATGTTGCCTATAACTAGGAGGTAGTGAGTAGTTATTTGGCATCATATTACAAGTTTTGTTCTTATTGTATGCCTTTTGGAGGTTACCCCCTCAAAGTGGCTTATTATAATAAAGTATTTGCCTCTTCTTTTTAATTATATTTTTCTCTTGTGAAGTAATTTCATTTCAAAGCATGTCAATTTTAAAGAGGTGGGTTGACAGGTGGAGGTTAAAGGATTATTTTTTAATACAAGACGAGGGGCAATGGTTTTTATATGGATTGTTCCAATTAGAGTCTAGGGTATAGTTGGTGTAGTTCAAAGGTTCTACAATTATGAGGGAAAGTTGGTTTTGAGACGGTTGTGAGATTTTAAGGGCTTGTATATTGGCCAAATGAGCTAGAGATGCTTTATCAAGTGTTAGTTTAAATTGTTTTGAGGAAATTGTCCATGGGATGTGTGATCTAATGTTAATCTATCAAGACATAGAAAGGTTTGGAATGTTATCTTAGTTTCGATGGTTTGAGGAGATCAACTACTTGTCCCAGGAGGAGGTGGGTTGGTAGTGTTGTTTTGACGGTCTAATTGATGGCTTATTCAATGACATGGGGTAAGTTGTTTTGAAGGGATCTGCCTATACATTTTCAGAAATTATTCAAAGATTGCTTGTTTCCAATTGTCTCATTAAAAGGGAGCAGTTGACATATTTGTGGTTCTCATCTCTATATGGTAGAAGTATCGTTATTAAAAGTCAGGGATGGTTATTTCCGATTTTCCTAGACTGAGTCCTTTGGGAAGTTTGAGGGTAACAACATAGGAGGTATGGTCATAATTGGAGTAATCATGGCCAAGGTCAATATCAAGATTATCATCAAACCTATATATGTGATTATGGTCAATTGTAACCTTTCTCCCATATGGAGTGGGAGAAGGTAGTCCAAGGGTGGTTGAAAAAAAGTTTGCTAAAGAATGAAGTGAACCAATCCAAAAGAAAGGTTCACGTTAGGTTTACCAAAAATGTATGACTGGAAACAAAGCCCCCAAACCAATAGTGGTGGTTCGCAAAGGGACATACAAGCCAACCATCAAATGGAGAGGCCAAGAATGGCTCAATGGGGGAGGTAATGATGTGAAATCACAAAATAAATAAATTCCAACGAAACAAGAACAGTCAATTGTAACCTTTCTCCCATATGGAGTGGAAGAAGGCAGTCCAAGGGTAGTTGAAAAAAAGTTTGCTAAAGAATGAAGTGAACCAATCCAAAAGAAAGGTTCAAAAGAAAGGTTCACGTTGGGTTTACCGAAAATGTATGACTAGAAACAAAGTCCCCAAAACAATAGGGGTGGTTCGCAAAGGGACATTCAAGCCAACCATCAAATGGAAAGGCCAAGAATGGCTCAATGGGGAGGTAATGATGTGAAATCACAAAATAAATAAATTCCAACTGAACAAGAACAGTCATTCATATGACAGAGGAAAACACAACATACACGTAACACAACTAACCTTGGTCCTTAATCTATCCTAAGAAGACAATGACAATGCAAAGACGAAAATATACATGAGAATGGATTAGGTAGCACCTGGTTTGACAGATTTTCCATTTTGAAGCTTGCACGCTTGGAGGAGGTTTGATCTCCCTTTGAGCTTGAAGACCTTGGGTGTAGCTTGAGATGACATTGTGGAGAACAACAAAGACCAAGTTTGGAAGAGACTCCAAAGAAACCTGACTTTGTCTTCCGAGCAAGTGCAGGCAGACATGTGACAGAATAATAGACCAAAATTCATTCTCTTTGCTTTGTCCAAACAGGAAAAAGGTCCTTGCTTATGCAAGCAGTGAATATTCAATGATGTTGGAATTCAAATCGATTGAGTCTTTATTTACACAAGGAACTGCCACCAAATTTGGCAGGATAACTCCCAAAGCCAACAGTTTTTGGCGCTAGACCAGTGAAAACGACCAGGACAACTATGCCAAAAAGGGTGAAACGACAGAATAGAAAGGGTTGACATGGCAATGCCACTTCCTATGCACCAGTGGCCTTGTCAATTATTGTTTCTCTTCATAACCAGAACAACATTTATAATAAGTTCTCGTTAGCAGATGTTTGAAAATAAACAGCCAGCATGTTGTTTGTTATTTAGGCCATGCAAGGGTTCCACATTTCAATGACACTTGCTAGGCACCAGTGGCTCAATGAATTATTGCTTGTCCTGCTAACCAAAACAACATTCTTGATGTATTCTCATCTGCAGTCGGTTAAAAGTAAACAGTGGGCATGTTGTTTGCTATTTGGAGATTTGGATGCCCCGAATCACAAACAACATGCCGATTGTTTAAGCTCCACCTCGGCAGACTGTGAATGGTCAATTGCTGGTCTCTGTGAGGCGTCATCCAGTGTGTGCCCCAGTGACATAAATGCTTCCAAACTGGCCTACTTGGATGGATCTAATGTCATTCACTGTACTTGTGGTGTCTCCATAAACTTTATTACAGTGTGTACGCGTGTGACAAATTTTTACAATGTTAATAGCATATGCATGTAGATGCAGTCTATGTTATGAAGCCTTTTTCCAAATACGCAGGAGGGCAGGAGAATTCCTTACATGAAAAAACAGGGGACATCAACATTTCTCTTGCGCTTCAATCGTTCCACGACCATGTCTTCCTCCCGCCCAGATGCGCGGATAATGAAATATTTAACAGGTTTAAAGTCATAATTTATAGTAAATGGTTATTTGTTGGGTTTTATCATAAATAAATAAATAAAAATTGATGGGGGATTTTATATCATCCACAAGATCTTTTTGCTAAATAAATAAATTAAAATTGATGGAGTAATTTATATCATCTACAAGATCGTTTTGCTACGCAATAGGGGAGCACAAACCTATGGTGATGCCTCTTCAACTGAGAGCCAAGGATTGAGGGACATCTATTCTGCCAAAGTCGTCGAGGGTACGATCTCATCCTCGTTCCTTATATATCATACCTTCGAGGGTTTGAACCTTGGTGCATGGTGTAATCAAGGAACATAACATCACACTCACCAATTGTGCTCAACCAATTAAGCTACAACACTTTGGTATCATAAATAAAATTTGAGTGGTGAAGAGGTAGAAATAGCCACCTCTTCAATTTAGGCTAATTTATTGAAAGGAACAAGTAATGTAGAATAAATTTAATGTACAATAAATTTAATTTAGAAATAGTATTGAGTTTAGATATAAATTTGGATTTAGAATTGAAATAAAAATAAAATGACAAAAATAAATGTGTACGCTAATACTAGAGAGAGAGAAATTGATTTCATTGTGAAAGAGATTTAGTATACAAATAGAATCTAAGATTGGATTTGGAAATAGATGATTGCAATGAATGTGCACTGTAAAATCTAGAACTGTGTGAAGATTTGAATCAAGAACCTCTTAAATGTGGCCTTCATCCTAATGTATCTTGAACCTAATGGACAACCCAAAGTCATAACATATTTAGTTGTCCACTATTTTGATCATAACTTTTTAACTACAGCACAAAATTATTTTTAAAATTGGATGTGTTCAAGTAAAACAATAAAATTTGAGTTGGGTCATTCTCAAAATTTGTGTAGGTCAAGGTCGCACTCTCCAACAAAGATTTGTGGGTGTAAACTTCTATGCAGCCTTGATGACGTAGGAGCATCCGGGTCCACGGGCAATTGACATCAACCAAAAAGAAAGTTGGGTTTGTTTTTGTTTTGTTTTTGTTTGTTTTTGTGTTGCTTTTGGGCAGTTTGCTTCAGGAAGATTTTTGGTCTCAAGTTGGCCAAGTGAAGAGCACCATCTTGTGGCAGACCCAATTGGGTATCTCTAGTTTCATTTTGGTGAAAATTGTGTAAAAATTGGCTAAGTTAGAGCCAGTTAGAGAATTTCTCAGTTCGCGAACGATTTAGTTCATCGATTCATTAGTTTGTCAGTAACCCAGTTAGCCAATGAGCACTTTTGCAAACAACTCTTAAAGACAAGTTACATTTTTCCAAGTTTGACTAAGGGGAGCTTTTGGTCAGTAAAGTTCCTAGTTCATGAACTATTTAGTTCGTCGATGGGCGATTTCACCGACTAAGGTTTAGAGGGATGTTTGCATTGCTCAAAGTTGTCGATCCTTCAGTTAGTGAGTTTTGGAATGAAGTCTTTTTGTTATCGGCAAAGTTGCAAGATTGTGAACTTAGTTGGCAAAACTTCTAGTTTGTGAACCCTTAGGTTCATCAATAAGACATTTCGTCGATAAAGGCTTTAAGGAGTGTAGTTCCCAGTTTCTTTAATTCATCGATAGGCGATAAGTAGAATTTAAAACACCCAAAATTCATAAATTCAATTAATGGCCAAGTCCAAGGTTCGTGGGGTTGAAGATTTGTTGATAAAGCGTGTGTTGGCACAACTTAAGTTTGCGAAGGACTATTTTTACCGACAAGGTGTATCTAGGAATGTTTAAGTTCCCGAACTTGAAACGTCGCTGATAAAGGAACTTGATGGATTAGGAGTATTGTATCGAGAAAGTGCCTAGTTTGCAAAATAAACAATTTTCCAATAAGCTTGTTTCGGTGAAATCTTATGTTGGGGAAGTGTCACTTTTGCTGACCACATCTTCATACTAGTGTGTCAGGAAATACTTAAGCTTTTGAACCTAAAAGGAACGTTGATGAATAGATTCGTGGGAAGGACTCCGTGGTTCGTGGAAGTTCCACATTGCCGATGAAGACATTTTGACCTAGTTCAAGGGTAATATGTTTTGTTGGGGCAAAGAAATGAAGTTTTCTAAAGTGATGTTTTGTCAATAAGAGGTCCCAGAGAAATAAAGGCTAATTTTAATAATCTAGAGGATTATCCTTGGCACAGGTACGTGTCAAGTCCTAATCAAAGGACTATGGCGATTCAATTTTATTCGTAGGAAAACAATTCAAATGGTTGAATTGATTTTGAGATAGTTTAACTTCCCTGTTAGAGAATAAAAAGAAATGTTGTTGTGGGTTTGAGGTAGATTTCTAAGGGGGAGATTAGGGAGATCTCAGTCCATGTGAGAGGCTTATGAAGTAGAGAAGACTATTGTGTGAGGGAAATAGAGGAGTTTCTGTAGAATTTGAGAGTCCATGTGGAGCCAATGAATGTATATGTGGAATTTGTATGGTGTAGATTTGTTGATTGTAATTGAGTTGTTTTCATTGAAATAAAACAGAGATTTTTTATTTGCAATCTGTATTATGTTGTGAGTTTGTGAGTTTGTAGTAGGAGGGAGTCCCTCTGTGTCAAATGGTATCAAAGCCAGAGGTCTTGAGTGTGTGGGTAGAGCGTCGAATGTGAGGCAGTCTGTACCAAGACCTGCAGGTGGTAGTGGAAGTGGTTGTGTTGTCTGAGGAGATCGAGAGAATTGTTGCAGGTGTGCGAGGAGTCCTAAGCAATTGAGAGCTAAGAGAAGACATTGAAGCCACACAGAGAGTTGATTGTGTGTGCAGGTTGCAAAAATTGTGGATTGTGAGATTGCAAATTGTGTGTGAAGATGGCAAGCAAGAAAAGTATGAATTTGGCCTTGGGGCAAGGCCTTAAGAATTTTATTTATTGAAATGAGAGAAAGAAGGTTGGATGCCTTGAAGGAGAGTAGAAAGAGGGAAAAGAGAAAGACAGGAAAAAAATATGGGTAAGGTAAAGTCTTGTTATTCTTTTGACAATTATTTGTGTGTGCAAAGAAGGACGAGGAAGAAGATGAAGAGATAGTTTGTGAAGAATTGAGAAGAGTGGAGGCGAGATTAGAAGCACTAAGATTACAGTAGTATGCCATGATGAAGGCATGGAAAGAGAGAGAAAGAGGAAAGAGCAGAGGTTGGGGAAGAATAGGAAAGTGTAGTAGTGAGCAAAAAAATTGCAACAGAGGATTAGGAGAAAGAAGATGAAAAGATTGAGCAAGGGGATGCAAGTGCAGTAGCGGTTGAAGATGAAAAAGAGATGATGCTAGAAGAGGTTGAAGATGCAGCTATGAAGATTGAGATGGCAGCGATGGAGCTTGAGGATGTTGCAGCAAATGAAGAGGATAAAGATGATTTATTGTTGTAGATTTTGGCGTTAGAGGAGTGGCTTAAGAAGTTTGCTGGTGAGGATGAGAAGAATGAGTATGCAGTTGTGAGTCCTTTGGAGGTCATGAAGATGGTGATAGCAGTGAATGGTTAAAATGAAAACATTGCAGCGAATGGTGAAGAAGAAAAAGTTACAGTAGAAAAGAAGGATGAGGTAATTTTTTATTTCAAATTCAGTCGTGATGATTTACCTTCTATGGTGAGAGTAGAAGAGGATGTTATCATAGAGGATGAAGTTGCCATAGCATATTTGCATATAGATGCTACATGTTTGTGTATAGAGGTTGTGGAGGATGATGCAGGTGGAACTTGGTCGAGGTGGTCAGTTTGTGGTGGGTTGGATAACATGAAAGAGGAGAGAGTATTTGGAGGAGAAGAAGAGAGAACCTTTGGCAGAGGAGGATGGTCTATAGAGGATGTGAGTCCATGAGAGGAAGAAGGAAGAAGGTGGACACTTGGTGGAGGAGGATGGCAAGTGTCCCAGCGAAATGCTGGAAGAGGCGAAGGAAGAAAGTTTCCAATGAACCTGTTACAGTGATGAAGATTATTGCAGGTTGTTTGCAACCTAGAAGGGTAGTTCTACTATCCATCCCATGCTCACAAACTTTTTACTCAGTGTGTCTGATGCCAGAGCATCTGGGTCCACGAGCAATCATCTTTGCTTTAGGAAGATTTTTAGTCTCAAATTGGCCAAGTGAAGAGCATCATCTTGTAGAAGACCCAATTAGGTATCTCCAGTTTCATTTTGGTCAAGACTGGGTGAAAATTGGCTAAGATAGAACCAATCAGAGAATTTCTCAGTTTGCGAACTATTCAGTTTGTCAATAGCCCAGTTATCCGATGAGTACTTTCGCAGACAACTCTTCAATACAAGCTACATTTTTCCAAGTTTAACTAAGTGGAGCTTTTGGTCGGTAAATTTCCTAGTTCTCAAACTATTTAGTTCACCGACGACTTAGTTCACCAATGGGCGATTTCACTAACTAAGCCTTAGAGGGATGTTCACACTGCTCAAAGTTGTCTATCCTTTAGTTAGCAAGTTTGGAATGAAGTCTTTTTGTTATCGACAAAGTTGCAAGATTGCAAACTTAGTCGGCACAACTTCCAGTTTGCGAACCCTTAGGTTTGTCAATAAGACATTTCACTGATAAAGGCTTTAAGGAGTGTAGTTCATAGTATCTTTAATTTGTTGATAGGCAATAAAGTAGAAGTTAAAACACTTAAAGTTCATAAATTCAATTAATGGCCGAGTCTAACGTTCATGAGGTTGAAGATTTGTCGACAAAGCATGTGTCAGCACAACTTAAGTTTGCAAAGGGCCTTTTTTACCGACAAGGTGTATCAAGGAATGTCTAAATTCCCAAACTTGAAAAGTCATCGATAAAGGAACTTGATGGATTAGGAGTATTGTAACGGCAAACTCTCTAGTTTGCAAAACAAACAATTTACCGATAAGCTTGTGTTGGTGAAATCTTATGTTGGCAAAGTGTCACTTTTGCCGACCACGTCTTCATACTAGTGTGTCGGGAAATACTTAAGCTTCCAAACCTAAAAGGAATGTTGATGCATAGATTGGTGGGAAGGACTCTGTGGTTTGTGGAAGTTCCACATTGCCAATGAAGACAAATTGACCTAGTTCAAGGGTAATATGTTTTGTTGGGGCAAAGAAAGATAGTTTTCTAAAGTGATGTTTTGCCAATAAGAGGTCCCAGAGAAATAAAGCTAATTTTAATAATCTAGAGGATTATGCTTGGCATGAGTACGTGTCAAGTCCTAATCAAAGGACTGTGGTGATTCAGTTTTATTCGTAGGAAAATAGTTCAAACAGTTGAACTGATTTTGAGATGGTTTAACTTCCTTATTGGAGAATAAAAAGAAATGTTGCTACAAGTTTGAGGTAGATTTCTCAGAGGGAGATTAGGGAGATCTCAGCCCGTGTGAGGGGCTTATGAAGTAGAGAAGACTATTGTGTGAGGGAAAGAGAGGAGTTTATGTAGAATTTGAGAGGCCATGTGGAGCCAATGAATGTATATGTGGAATTTGTATGTTGCAGATTTGTTGATTGTAATTGAGTTATTTTCATTGAAATAAAACAAAGATTTTTTTATTTGCAATATGTATTGTGTTGTGAGTTTGTGAGTTTGTAGTAGGAGGGAGTCCCTCTTCGTCACTTGATCTTTATAATTTTTGGAACTTCAATACATGTAATAATTGTTTGAATGTCATAATATTGGTGGGCGAAAATGTACAAGGGCTTTGCTTCCCCTCGCAGTACTATGAACACTGGAGTAGATGCGGGCATTGATGAGAAGGCATTGCAGTCTAGCGCAAGGAACAAGGATGTGATTAGAGGCAAGAAAGTAGCGAATGGCAAGAAGCAGCTTAGTCGTGTGGAGGTGGGGGATGGGAGGAACTGGTACTCTCTCCAGTCTATGGCTAGATCCCTCTCACAACAACCCTCGTGTATGGAAACCACCGCTATGGGGTTTGACCCTCTGGGTTCTGGGTTGGGCTCGGTGCAAATGGCGACAACAGTACCTTTTAATCTGGCTTCCAAATCCTTGGCAAAATGTAGAAATAGGGTGAATCTGTACCATGAATGCAATGCTTTATGTTTGGCTTAGATACAACAAGCTAACCCAAGCCCTTCTCCTCCCAAATCATCATCGATTCCTGCTGCTACTCCCAATATGGAGCATGTGCAACATTTTGAGGGCTCTTCAGTTTCTGTTGGTGATGTAGAGGTTGTTGTTAGGGTTAGCTGGCAAAAGATATCAATTAAATGCAAATAAAGATTAAACAGAGGAATGGAAATACACAGAAATAATAACAGCGAGAGTCAAGTTTTAACGTGGTTCACCTAAACTCGGGCTACATCCACCAAACAAAGAATCTAATATTATTATCCAGTAAATCAAACTAATTACAATTAGCAATCCCTGCAACTCAATACCGCTGCAAAATGCTACAATACAATATTTCAAAACCCTAACCCTTAACCACTTTTATCAAGCTTTTTGTCGGTTATAAAATAGGTTTTTTTTTTGTCGGTCAATGAAAAAATAAATCCCAGTGCCTTTATAAAATAATAAAAAATTGTGTGAGGTTTCGGGGGTGCTGCCCCTCGACCTCGCCTTGTATCGCGACCATTACTGAGAACAAACAGCATAATCTGCTTCAATCTCGCCTTAGCTTAAAAAGAAACTTGTGGGCAAGTTCTCCCCCAAACTCCAATCCTGAGGATCACCATTCCATGCACGAGATTTTGCCACCTATGGGAAGGTGGTACATTTGCATCTCACCAGACAGCCTCCATTTGTAGGTTCATTCTTAGAGTTTTCCATCGTATCCTGCTTGAGGATTCTCCTACTTCTCCTACAACGACCTCTTGTTTTATAGAAGACTTGAGAGGCTTCATCAAAGCCTACAGATCCCAAGGCTAGCAAATGAGCGGACAGACTATGTCGAGCCTGCAACTGATTTGCACTTTAGCAGTACTTCTGTGCTCATTCCACCCGCCTCCATTCGGACTCACTTCCGTCCATGCCTTCAAGAGATTGATGTGTGACAAACCTTGCACTAGTAATTGATAGGAACATCCTTTCACTTTTGCAGTAGTGGACAATTTCATGAGTCTCATCACATATGGTGCAATTAGGTATGTGTTAAGCAAGAGGGAACTATGTGGCATTAATAGCTTGAGTTCCCACCACTAGATAGTTTGTAGTTGTATGCCCCTTAGTGTGACACTTTGTTCATCATAAACATAAAGGATAGAGGAATTTTGTCAGATGTTGTAGTTGCAACTGCCTTGTTAGATGTGTATACAAAATGTGGAAGCATAGACAAGGCATGTGAATTGTTTGACATAATGCCTCAAAGAAATGTGGTCTCATGGACTACAATGATTGTAGGATATGCACAAAATATGGAATCATAGACAAAAAAAAGTGAACTATTTGATATATTCCTCAAAGAGATGTCATCTCATGGAATGCAATGATTGCAATATATGCACAAAATGGATTTTGCAAGGATACTCTCAAAATCTTTGAATTAATTAAGCACTCTGGAACATATCCTAACATTGTAGGCTTTTCTTGTATTCTAGTGCATGCAACCATGAAGGTTTAGTTGATGAGAGCTGTACATACTTCAATCACATTTGTAACCCTTATTACATTACACCTACAGTTGATCATTATATGTGCATGGTTGACCTCCTTGCCTGTGCTAGCTATCTTGAAGACACCCTAAACTTCATCTTTCTTTCTAAATCCATAAATTTGCCCTATTCCCGCTCACATTGAAGACCTATGAGCGGGAATAGGGCTAACATTTTTTCTTTCTAAAATCTACCAGATAAAGCCATATTGCTAACTTCATTTTTTTTTTAAACAAATTAGACCTTTATCTTAAGGTTACTCATGAACCTTAAGATAAATAATTATTGAAAAAAACTGTAAGAGAATTTAATCAACTGCTACTTAAAAACTCTTTAATGTTTCTGTTTAATGCAGGTTATTAGATTAATAGTGAAAAAGAACATACATGGACCAAGCAATTTGTGACACTTAAGGTTATGTAATAGAATTTATAGTTTTTTTTTTAAAATAAAATGCACTCGGTAAACTTTTTAACGTGACCGACGACGCTGGTGTGACACGCCCTTTGGCTCCATGTGAATGCTTTTGCTTTTGCCCAAAGCAATTAACTGGTGAGGCCACAACACGAGGGACCTCATCCCCTAGCAAGAACACTTCAAACCCATGAGCTCATTGGCCCAACGACGGCGTAAAGCCTGCGAGCTTGTTGGCCCAGCGGGGGTTTGAACTCTGGTGGCCGCCACTACAACTGAGTGATTTAACCACTGAACCACGCCCTTATCGACATAATTTATAGTTGATAGTTAAATTGTATAACAATTTTTTTTATGATCTTTACTAATATTTATTAGAATTGTTGCAAGTTTTACATCATTGGAATGACATATTAGCTGTAACTTTTTTGAAATTTTATTATGGTATGTGCACTTTGATATGATGTAATATGATTATGGTTTGATTTCATATGTTGTAATATTAGATATATAACAGAAAAATAAATTATTGCATGAAATAAATAATAATTTTTTGTTTTAAATATTTTTTTTGCAGAACACGGGTCTTCCAGAAGATCAAGATGATCCTCATGATATAGATCTAGATTATGTTGGTTCTGGTATAGATCACATGGAAGAGGATGATGACATGACGCAGATACAGAAGACACCGAGGCCGATGACGATGATGACAACGACAATGATGATGATGATGATGATCACAATTTGATGATGATGATGATGAGGTAGATGCTGGTAGTAGCCAGTGACATTCATGATCATATAGACTGCATCATGGATCATTGTCGATATATCGTTATGATGCCTCTTTTCATGGTTACTATCATATGTATCATTTTCACAGCCTACAGTACCATATTAATGAGTTGTATCATAAATTTATGTATCATTTTGACTTATATCATTTGGACATGTATCATCTTGACTTGTACCATTTTGAGTTACATAATTTATCAATTTTACTTATATCATTTGTACATGTATCATTTTGACTTATGTCGACTGTTGGACATGTATCATTTTGACATGTTATTGATCTATTGGCATATTTGTCTTTCACTTGTTTTAGTTATATATGATGATGATCTTATCAGTATTGACTTGTCAATTTATATATATTGAAAGTGGTCGATGATTTTTGGATGGATATTTATTACATATGATGATTTTAATTTACTGCTCATGATGGATGTTGTCAAATTCAATTAAATTATAGATATTTGACTCACTTATTTTAATTATAGATGATGATCATGTTATAATAATTATCTTGTTATTTAATCATGAGTTAAATAATTAAATTACTTACTCTATAATCATATGAGTTATTTAAGAGGCATGATATATTTAACTAATTAAATTGAAATAAAACATATTATTTAATTTACTTACTCTATAATCATATGAGTTCTTTAAGAGGCATGATATATTAAGCTAATTAAATTGAAATAAAACATATTAAATTAATAGATGTAAGCAAAACAAGAAGCATTTTAAGAAGCAAAAAAGGAAGCAACAATGGAAGCCAAACTAGAAGCAATCTTGGAAGCAAAACTTGGCGTTATCTAGGAAACAAAAATAGAAGTAATTCAGGCAGCAAACAAAGAAGTAATAATGGAAGCAATTTTAGAAGCAACAAAAGATGCAATAATAGAAGTCATATTAGAAGCAACAAAAGATGCAAAAATGGAAGCGACAAGCGATGTTATAGCGGAAGCAAAAATGGAAGCAAAATCAGAAGCAAAAGTGGAAGCAAAACCGGAAGCAAACCTGGAAGTAAAACTGGAAGCAAAACTAGAAGCAAAATTAGAAGCAAAACTAGAAGCAAAATTGGAAGCAAACTGAAAGCAAACCTGGAAGTAAAATTGGAAGCAAAAGTGGAAGCAAGACTAGAAGAAAAACTGGAAGCAAAACCAGAAGCAAACCTGGAAGCAAAATTGGAAGTAAAACTGGAAGTAAAACCGGAAGCAAAACCAAAAGCAAATTTGGAAGCACAATTGGAAGCAAAACTGGAAGCAAACTTGGAAGCAAAATCAGAAGCAAAAGTGGAAGAAAAACTGGAAGCAACACTAGAAGCAAAACTGGAAGCCAAAGTGGAAGCAAAATTGGAAGCAAACCTAGAAGCAAAACTGAAAGCAACACAAGAAGCAAAACCAAAAGCAAAACTGGAAGCAAAAAAAATTGGTGCTGAATTCAGCGCTAATCTCGACACTAAAACCCGATGCTAAACTCGACGCTAAATCTGGTGCTAAATCCAGAGCAAAAGTGAAATGCAATTGGGCATCGAGTTTGGCGTCGACAGAAGTGTCCAATTCATGAACTCAAATGCACTAAATTTTGACACTATTTTAGACTAATTACCTCTTTTGTTGTAGTGTGACTAAGCAACCAAAGTAAGCAATAACAAAAAAATAACACATTCAAAATAAATTGTTGAAGGTAATCAATAACACTGACTAACTAAACAAGTGGATGACATAAGAATAAAGAACGACAATAACAACTAACTTCATTTATTCACAAATAATGATACAATCATGATTACTTATGTCTTGATTCAAGATCCTCTCTTCTTAATTTGCTATAACTAAATGATACTTCCTTAATGATACCCCTTTTTCAGCCACTTTATGTTGGAATGCCTCACAAAACAAAATGAAATTAAAAAGGGAATTAGTTTAGTAATCATAAGAAAAATATGAACAATATTAATCAAAATTGTGTAAATTAATTAATCAAGACATCTATAATAATCCCAAATGATAATTAGAACAACATAAAGTGTACCATAGTAATGAAAAACTATTAATGTCGGGTGAGGCAATACAATCAAGAATATTGGCATATCTGTCTCTAACATTTTGTAGGTTCTCAATAACCTCCTCTAGCTACATCAACACAAAACATTCAACTCCATGATCTCTTTTACACTCTCAGTGTTAACTCAATCATGATGGTTGACCAAGGCACAAGAGGGAAGTCAGTACACCTTCACACACCATCTTAGAAAACTCCATGGTGTTTCTCAAAACCACCCCTTTATCTTTATTTTAGATAATGATATTCAAACAATTATTTTATTTTTGATCAATAATAAGAGTCTTTTTATTAAAACATAGAAAAAAAAGTACAACAGGCCTGGCCAAGAATGAAGAAGAAAAGAGAACCAAGATGCTCTCAGAAGAAGAGGAAAAGCCTAAGAGGAACTAAGGAAAGAAAGAGAGGCACAGACCCCTAAAAGAGTCGAAAGAGAAACCAATTACAAAACACGAGGCATTAAGCCCAGAACTGAAATAAACTAGGCTTTTTTGCCATGCCGTGAAAGAAGAGCTCCATAGTCCATTAAGATCCCTCTTTTGCAACATCCATTCCTTCAATACAGAGTTTCTCTACATCAGATTTCTACCCCTTATTTTTTGTAGTCCTACAATTTGGTTTAGATTTGCTGCAATCCCTTTGAGCAATCCCAAGCTTCCAAGGGGGAGCCAGAATAAAATCCTGAACAAAATGATCACAATTCTCCTCCAGATCCTCCATGAAAGGATAAGTGTCCTCCGAGTCAGATCCATCCTCCTTAGAGACAAGAAGGGAAACATATACATTGTTGATAACCGAGACATAATGAAGAGGAGAGAAGGGCACAACAAGAGGCTCTAGAGCAGACCCATGAACTGGGTTAGAGGACAAGAACTTCCCTTGATTCCACTAGATGAAGTCAGCATCAGGGACTCTCAACTTTTTCACCAATTTTTTGAGACTGATATATCAAGTGCCAGTTAAACGCTTAGCAGTGCAGGCCACAACTTTGTGTCCCAATTTGTTGCAGCGGAAACACCTGAAGGGAAGCCCCTCGAAATTCAAAAACTATGTCCAAGTACCCATTGATGAGTATATTTGAATGGAATGAGAAAGAGGTTTGGAGATATCCACCAAAGCACTGACCCTGATATACTTGCGAGAAGGAGCAGCCTCCTCTGAATCAATCTTAACAAAAACACCCACTTGATTGATCATATTTTTAATGAGGTTAGAGGATTGCATAACAAGAGGCAAATTGTAAATCCTGATTCACATAGGGATGTATGAGACCAAGGCTGTGGAATGGCCAAAAAAAGGATGCCATGGGGACAGAAAAATGCTAGAATTCCCAAAAAACCATGGGCCATTTTGCATCACGAAATTGTGATCCTCAATCGAGTTGAAGGAAAACAGGAAAAAAAATAAAATCTAGAGGATCAACCACAGGAAGAGAGAGATTATTATAAGTGTGTTTAGCCTATTCTAGAACCGAATCTAGGGACGGATGCCTACACATGAACCTCATAACCAAAGAGCAAGCACCAATATCAACATCGATCTCACTGATGCAATCATCAGAAATGAGGAGGTTCACCGGTTCATCGGTGAAGGCAACTGCTGTTATATGGAGCCTAATTAGACTCCGAGGTTAAATTTACCCCACTTTTATCGACGTGGTTTCCCCCCAAATTCCTACGGGGTCAAGGGGTAGCGCCCCTTGCGGGATCCAGGGGCAGTGCCCCTAATGCGTTCCCTGTCGCGATACAGGGCGGGGTCCAGGGGCAGCGCCCCCGAAACCTCACATGATTTTTTATTATTTTATAAAGGCACTGGGATTTATTTTTTCATTGACCGACATTAAAAATAAAAAAAAAAAAAAAAAAAAAAAAAAAAAACTATTTTGTAACTGACAAAAAGCTTGATAAAAGCGGTTAAGGGTTAGGGTTTTGAAATATTGTATTGTAGCATTTTACAGCGGTATTGAGTTGCAGGGATTGCTAATTGTAATTGGTTTGATTTACTGGATAATAATATTGGATTCTCTATTTGGTGGATGTAGACTGAGTTTGGGTGAACCACGTTAAAACTTGACTCTCGCTGTTATTATTTCTGTGTATTTCCATTACTCTGTTTAATCTTTATTTGCATTTAATTGATATCTTCTGCCGGCTAACCCTAACAACAACCTCTACATCACCAACAGAAACTGAAGAGCGCTCAGAATGTTGCACATGCTCCATATTGGGAGTAGCAATAGGGATCGATGTTAATTTGGGAGGAGAAGGGCTTGGGTTAGCCTGTCGTATCTAAGACAAACAGAAAGCATTGCATTCATGGTACAAATTCACCCTATTTCTACATTTTGCCAAGGATTTGGAAGCCAGATCAAAAGGTACTATTGTTGCCATTTGATAAAATCCATTTTGTGCATATACTGCAATCATTGCATTCCATGAGATGACATCTCTTTGAGGAATATATCAAATAATTCACTTTTTTGGTCTATGATTCCATATTTTGTGCATATCCTACAATCATTGCAGTCCATGAGACCACATTTCTTTGAGGCATTCTATCAAACAATTCACGTGACTTGTCTATGCTTCCACATTTTGTATACACGTCTAACAAGGCAGTTGCAACTACAACATCTGACAAAATTCCTCTATCCTTTATGTTTATGATGAACAAAGTGTCACACTAAGGGGCATACAACTACAAACCATCTAGTGGTGGGAACTCAAGCTATTAATGCCACATAGTTCCCTCTTGCTTAACACATACCTAATTGCACCATATGTCAGGAGACTCATGAAATTGTCCACTCCTGCAAAAGTGAAAGGATGTTCCTATCAATTACTAGTGCAAGGTTTGTCACACATCAATCTCTTGAAGGCATGGACGGAAGTGAGTCCGAATGGAGGCGGGTGGAATGAGTGCAGAAGTACTGCTAAAGTGCAAATCAGTTGCAGGCTCGACATAGTCCGTCCGCTCATTTGCTAGCCTTGGGATCTGTAGGCTTTGATGAAGCCTCTTAAGTCTTCTATAAAACAAGAGGTCGTTGTAGGAGAAGTAGGAGAATCCTCAAGCAGGATACGATGGCAAACTCTAAGAATGACCCTGCAAATGGAGGCTGTCTGGTGAGATGCGAATGTACCACCTTCCCATAGGTGGCAAAATCTCATGCATGGAATGGTGATCCTTGGGATTGGAGTTCGGGGGAGAACTTCCCCACAAGTTTCTTTTTAAGCTAAGGCGAGATTGAAGCAGATTATGCTGTTTGTTCTCAGTAATGGTCCAAACGAAGTGATGCCTTAGCATTTCGAAGTGGAGTTCTGCTGTAAGGAGGATGAAACTGGAGGGCAATAGATTGTGTACCTATTCAACAAAGCCTCTAATGAAGAAAAAGTGGCCATCTTGAAAGTGATCGAGGTTGGTTTCTGGTCAGGAAGGCACACGCATGACAGACAAGTGCTGGAACATTTTTTCCAGATCTATGTACAGGGTGTGGCAGCAAGGCTTTGGGGGCTAAGAGTTGCAATGAGATTGGTGAGGGAAGATCTGATGGATATGGTCAGGACTACCATGGATGGTGTGGCAGTGAAGCCTGAACAGGGATTTGCTCTTGCCACCCTCAACCTGAATGAGGAGAAGAAGAAGGTGAAGCTGCACAAAGCCTGGGCCCTCTACAAAAATGGCATGGAGAAAGAAAATAACATAGGAGAGTTCTTGAAATTCTTGGAAGTCAACTCGGGTCTGATTGATGAAAATGTAATAGCTAGGATGGTGGATATTGCTAAAGGCATAAGTTGTATATATCACTAGATGTAATGCCTCAGCTTTCTATGTAACTTTTTTTTTTGATATTTTAATATAGGGAGCTACCCCCATATCTGGTAGTGCTTACCAAAAAAAACATTTCTTTCAGGTATTCTGTCAAACAGTTCACATGCCTTGTCTATGCTTCCACATTTTGCATACATCTCTAACAGGGCAGTTACAACTACAACATCTAACAAAATTCCTCTATCCTTTATGTATTGATGGATGTCCATACCCTATTCCAAAGCTTCCATTTTGACACAGGAAGAGAGGATGCTGGCAAAGGTTGTGGAATTTGGCTTTACACTAGCCAATTGCATTTGCTTTATAATTTCTAAAGCCTTTTCAACAAATCCATTTTGTGCATATCCTACAGTCATTGCAGTCCATGAGACCACATTTCTTTGAGGCATTCTGTCAAATAGTTCACGTGCCTTGTCTATGCTTCCACATTTTGCATACATGTCTAACAAGGCAGATGCAACTACAACATCTGACAAAGGAGGACTTAAGCATTCAGAAACTTGACCATGCCACCTTGTGTGGATTTGATGAATGGCTTGTAGCCATCAAATCCAATGAACTCTTAAATCATGTCTTCCTTAATCTAGACTAGCAATGTAGAGACAATCCTCTATATCCATCCCCTTGGCAGTCTCAAGGGCCACCTTGAGACAAAAAATGCTAATGTACTATTATGACAGTTATGATTGTCCTCCATCGTTTCATTGTGCATTTGAAACTTGAGATGAGGATTGGGGAGGTCTCCATTGGTATTTTGTCATAGACAATTTGGGAATAGAAGACCCCCATCTTATCAATAATGAAGATTATATAAATCTTGAATAAAACAAGAAAAACCTCATGACTATCTTGCATGTTAACAAATTGACTGTGACAGTAGTAAGGTTAGTCAATAATTTCCACACCTTATATTCAATCTTCAGATCATTAGGGGGGTAAAAGCATGGAAATACTCATGGCAAGATCTTTAAAATAGGCATATTCAACTTCAGGCATTTCTGCAGACCCTAGGAAGGTGGATGTAAACATAGCGACTATAATTACCACCACAAAGACTATCCCCTTTGTGACAATGACAAGGTAACATTGTCATGCTCTTTATGACAATCCCTTCTCCAATGGGTGATGGCCTAATAACATTTATCTCCTTTGTGATTTCAATGCCTCTCTAATGCACTATCATAGGAGTCTTGATAGTCCTTATGTATCAATGAAGAAGGCTTCCGACAAATCCAAAAGGAGGGCTTAAGATTACATAAAAAGTCCTAGCCTTCATACCCTAGTTACATATCACCCCTCTAAGAAGACCTCAAGACTTTATGGGTTCCAAACATAACACAAACCCAGTCCTATATGATTGTCACTACCCTAGGTCCCTCAAAATTCTTATATCAACCTTCCCTTGGCTAGCAAGAGTCTTGAAACTCCATTATCCCTGCTAGTCTGAACTTGGAATGGTCAATATAATGATTCTACTACAATGCATAGTTAGGGCTACACTAAGGAAGTCCTACCCACACCTAAACTATGATGCATCCATGATCTTATCAAGCATGATCTTATGATAGTGTTGGGACTAAACTTGTATAGTTTTAGGGCTTTCACACATCTTAGTTACAGTGTGGTGTGTGCGGAATTATTACTAAATGGTTGCTACCATGCACATAAACTATATACATATCTAAAGACTGTAATATGACATTATTGTGATAGAATCCTAGGTTGGAATGAAAGCTAGGCCTTAGACCATTTTAAATTGATTCCTTGCAAAAAAATCTAATATGAGAGCCATTGTGTCCTCGAATACCATTCCACCAGCCTGTGGACCTAGTGCAAGGTGTGCAACAAGTCTAAGAAGCAACAACATCCTTCTTTCTATCATACTGAGAACCACAAAATAATGGATTTAAATCATGGAACATATATAATTGATACCTTTAATGCATCTTCCATGCAAGTGAGTTTAAAACTGAAGATTTGGGTGTAGGAAAGGGTTTCTGAATAAATGTTCATCAGAAAAGAAAGAAAACAAATGAGTGCAACTTTGATCTTTCTTCAAATCACCCTGACTTCATAAGGAATCCAAAAATGGGATCTTAAGTCCATTAGTTGGAGGCAAGCAAACAAGGGTTTTCTGTTCATTATTAGCCCGTTAAACTTAAGCATATGAGATAGCATGGCACACAAAAAATGTTGTGGATAATGACCACAAGATTAGGTTAATTGCAACCACTTTTTGTAAGCAAGCACAAGACTAGTATACTCATTATGATCCTAATGGCACCAAGAAGGGTCCCCAAAGATATAAGAGTAATCATTTGTCATCTAAGAGAAATCTTACATTTAAGGGTACTGACTATGTGCCTCAAGAACCATATTTTTGGTATGGTGTAGAGCTAGTAAAAAAAATGCAATGGACAAGAATTTAATAAACCAATCCCCTGTACCCTAATTATGGTGGAAGAAGCATTTACCCACACAACCATTTAATATGTGTAATAAGTTATACTACTAATTCATGCACGACTTTATTAGCCCCTTGAGTTTGCAAGGCTTATTGTGGGTTCATCCTTAGTGAGTATATCCATACATACAAGAAAACAAATACTAAGAAGTGGTGCTTCAATTCCATAGAGGAAATGCTTACTATGTCACTTGTCTAGGTATGGCTCTTACTTTTCCTTAAGAACTTTGGAGTACATGCAATCTAAAGGCAATAGACAACTCTGATGGAGACTTCTGTAATTACTAATACCCCCATTGAATCCTCTGAATAATCCCTATTCCATACAAACAATGAAGGATAATACCTTTTGCAATTTGATGGGAAAACCATGGGAAAAGATGCCTGTTGATTAAAGCCTGGTTGAAATGATAGTTTGAAGACTTGGAAGCATAGAGACAAAATGCATACTTATATGATTGTTCTGTAAAGGTAAAAAGGTGCATTCATAATGAGAGTGCACATGTCCAGGACTGCAAATAATGGGACAATTGAGTGGGATCTAGGGCCAATAGAGAAGCACTTTAGAACTTATCCTACGCATCAATAAACAACTCAACACAAGAAATGTAAATTGACATATTAACACAATAATATCCAACTAAGTTATTGAAAGTCAACTATTGATACCTCGTTCTCCATCCAGATTACAAATCAGTCCACTTTTTGCTTTGTAACATTTCCTTTTCAAATTGGCTTGGATGCCGGCCATATTTCTCCTCCTGTCAAAACATGGCACTTGGACTAGTTAAACTAATTAATATGCAATCATTTACTTTTTCCTAGGAAATTAAAAAAATATATATCATTTAACTTATTAAATATACTTACAAATGTACAAATCAAGGCCTATAAACATTTTTGGCCATTATGATGCGTGGCACGAAGTTTGTGAAGCCTAGCCTTGGTGGCCTTGTCCTGAAACATATACTAATTCAATTTAACTATGCATAAATACAATTTAAAAATTGTTTAATAAATTTGATATAATCTTGTGAGCAAATTCAAATACCTACGTACTCTCCTCACCAGACTTCCTTCGTGCATTAGACTTCTCATATGCTTTTACAAGCTCTTTCCATACATTCAAACTTACATCAATTGGCCTTTTTTTTAGCCTTAGCCCAGGAGGGAGTTTTTTTATCTTCTTTGTTTGGTTGCACCAAAATCTCTTGCAGTTTTGAGACATTCGTAACTTTATCTTCTTTACAGACCAACCTGTGCCAAATTCAGTGTCCATGTCTTGGATAACTACTTTTTGCAGGTGCATGGGTATCTTTGAGAATGGCAAATGTAGATGGTCTTTGAACCATTGAAGGCATGATTCCTTCAACCTATTCACAAATGTTTTTCCAGCATCTGTCATTTAGACTTCCCCTGAAACCACATTGTATTCTATCTTGGTATCATAGGTACCAATGCAAGATGCAAAACATGGCGCGGTGGTTGAAGAAGTCTGTGTCCCAGGAGTGGGTGGGACATTGGAAGCCTCTGTTCCATGTTCCACATTCTTAGAGGTTGTTGTTAGTGATTTCCTCCTGGATCTTTTGCTCGATCTAGGACTGGTTGGGGAATCAATTGATTCCCTTTGACACTATTGACTTGATTGTAATATTTCAGGGGCTTTACCAGATCATTTTTCTATGTATCTGGCAAGCATTGTCAAGTCCACACCATCCAATTTGTTCACTGCCTCTACCCCCAATATGGAAGCCAATGCCTCTTTATCTTTGTCAGTCTCATGTCCCTATATATATAAAATAAATTTCTTCTTTTAAATTTACAAATTAAAAACTAAAAACTAAAAATCAAAGAAACAATGGAAACATTTACAAATCTATAAATTGACAATGAATTACTTCATTGTGGCCAAAGTCTGCTCCCTTTGCTCTCTTCCCTCTATTGCTTGACATTTTGAGGCAACCTAGGGCAAATTATTTTCGTTCAGTCTATGGAGGCAAACGAAGTACACACTGCCAGGTATGAAAGTTTTCGTTCAGTTTTTTCTGCATTCCTCAAGGTTTTTGACCTTTACTTTGTAGAGCAAATCATGAAGTTGTTTTCCTATGAATCAATTGCTTCCTTGAGAGGGAATCTATAGTTCCGGGCCTAATTTTAGTTTGCTCACCCTCGTCTCAAAAGCCTTATCTCCTCATATTGTCTTAACCAACCTTTGTTTTAGTTTGCTCACCCTCATCTCAAAAGACCTAATTTTAGTTTGCTCACACTCGACTTGTCTTAAAGCACTCGACTACTTTTTTAGGAAGGAAGCGATAAAGTTGTCTTTAGGGAAAAGTATTGATGGGAATGATAAGTGAACCTGGGCATTGGGGTATGAAAAATGTGTTCAATGTAGAGGAAATAATGTAATGTCTACAATTTTACCCTCCTCCTTTGCAACCACATGAGACTTGAATGATTTGCCTGTAAACAAAACAATATTCACAACCCTTTCTTCACAATCCTCTCCATTTAATCGAAACAAAAATATTTTTGGGAACGAATTTTTTTTATTGTAACCTTACCTATGGTGTTGCAAACTGAATCAAATTTCTCATCTACTTGCTTGTTTTTCCCTTTTTTCTCCTCTCTTCGCACGGCATTTTTCTGCTTGTTCTCCTCTAATCCATGCGGCATTTTTCTCCTGTAATTATCAAATTTCTCATATAGTTCAGGCAGGAAGTTTTTATTTTTTGTTTTTGATTTACTACTCGGTGCTATACTCGGCGTAGTTAACACCGACTTTAGTGCCTACTTGTAGGCCTAAATGTAATCGTTTTGGGTCGTCAAAGGTGGTGCAAAGTGCACCTAATTTAGCGCCAATCAGTGCGTTTTGGTTATGTCCTTGTGACATTACTCTCTACATATATATCTCCTCTTTATAGTGACATGGTTTCAAGAACATGACAACTTAGGTAAGGTATCAACTTGTCTCTCTGACCTCTGGATTGTCATTTTTCAAGAATTGATCTCATTGAAATGCAAAGACAACATGTTGATTGATGACTAACTACATTGTTACTATGATAGTGACTTAACTTGGTCACAAGATTAATGAGACAATTTTATAGTAATAACTCTATGGATGCATACCTAGCTATCCTAGGTGTACTATGACAATAATTTAATGTTGCTAGTGTTGCTTTTAAACCTCCTATGGTTGTTACCTATGCCTCATGGTATGACAACCTCTAGAATGTTAGTTATGATATTCATATGATGGTGAATATTGGAGCAATGGTTTAGATGACCTAATAACATTTATGATAGTCCTTTGGGGTTGTGATTAACCTTTTGGGTTGTAACAATACTTAGGACGATTGTCCATCAGCTATAACAAGGCATAATGATTGTCCTTGATATCATCCCCCTATAATGATGGAAATCCACCATATACCAACAATTATATAAGTTATAACTGTTGATAACTGAGAGGGGGGGTGAATCAGTTATCCTAATATTTCAACTTTCTAAACTTTCTTAACAGTTAATGCAACATCAAATCAACTAAGCAAGCATAATCAAGAAATAGAAATAACACCAATACACATGACACAATGATTTTGAGGTGGAAACCCTATTAAGGGAAAAAACCACGGGGTGATTAACCCAAGATATTATTCTCTGTTAGAAGAATAGATAGAACAAAATGGCACTTGCCAATTAGGGCTCACTGCCCGAGCACACTGCTCACAAGAGGCTCACTGCCTACAAGAGACTCACTGTCTACAAGAAAGAAAGGTAACTTAATGTTTGAACTGATGAGAAGCATCTACTCATGCTGATGTTCAGTTCCGGTTGAGCTCAATAAACTGATCTGCTGCACTTCATTCTTACTCTCTTTTGATGCTACTGTACTATCACATTCTGGACTTGTCTTATTGTTTTCACTCTGCTTTTCTACTTTTCTTCGCACCACACAATGCACACACACCTTCACATCTAAATCCATCTTGTATATATATCCACACAAGTGATTTCAACACTTTTCTAGTCGGCATCCGGAATAGTCAATATTATCCCAAACTCTGGTCTGTCGGCTGAATCCTTGCATACCAAGTAATGCGGATCAAGGATATGCTTGTAGAAGTCTTCAATCATGTCAGCCAGTCATGAATGATACCTCAAGAAACTTAATCACCATCAATATCTCATCCGGATTTAGGTCTGATGCTCTTTCGGTCAGTTCTTCCTCTGTCTACTCTATCAAACAGGAACCCAACACTCAAGTGCTCATATCATTTCACTCTTCTATCACTGAAGGCTAAATCCTTGGAATCTATTAGTCAAGGTACTCCTCTTGACTTCCCCAAATCCGCACTTTACTGAGATACCTCCTCTAAGAGATCTGGACCTGACTGTCTAACCTTGCTGCCTGCTCTGTTCTTGCTTACCGAACCACAACATCTCTTCAATCTGACTTCCGGTAAAGACACACCATGTCCTGCAAATGTGTGGAATGATCTTTGTTGCCATCAATGACAACACCAATGAAGCCACACAATGTCTCTTGCCAACAATCTCCCCCTTTGGCATTGATGGCAACACTTAGTGAAAAATGACTAAGTGTCACACTATACTCCCCCTTGGCTGATGCTCTGTCTCTATGTACATTTTTTGGAGCTCCCCCTTAGTAGGATTCCTCATTTTTCACTGCTCATCACTCCACCTTTGACATCAATGGCAAAGGGTGGGGTCTGCACACTAAAATTTTCAAAAATTAATCTATACTTAGTCGCATAAGCATATCATCCGGTTGTACTCTACATATACTTTAGTATATCTGCAAAAGTGTTTTTCAATTGTACAACTTCAGTTTCCCAACTCAACTTCATCCTGTCCAAAATTGATATGTGACCACTCAACAGGAATGTAAAAGCTTCTGCCTTCTTCAGATCTGTCGGATCATTTGTCTTGGCTGTGGTTTGAGCATCACTTAGGGCCTCATGCATGGCCTCCAACTTAGGAATGATTATTCTTCTAAGTTCATTTAACCTGCTGATTCTATTTTTCTTTTCTTTCTCTAGCTTCTTAATTCATCCAAGACTGCAATAGTCTGACATTCTTGATTTACTATGGATGAGGTAAGTGGATCAAAATTTTGAGAAAGTTTTGTTAGATTGATCTCCTGTTCTTTCATTTTCTTCCCAATCTCCATTGTTGCTTTGGACCATGATAGACAAAATTTATATATTTCCCCGCCATCTTTAAGAGCATTTTCTAAGCTCTTTATCCCTATATCCATATTTCTTCTATCATTTGATATTAGACTTAGTACTTTAGAGAATCTTTTATCCAAAAACTCTTTCCGGACCTTTTCCTCAGCTAATTTCTCTAAGGACTCAAAATGAGTGCTGACTGAACTAACAAGAGACTTAAGATTACCTGATGAGGAAGTCGATGAATCCTTCAAAAAGGATGGCATGATCTTTTCAAGCACACCGGATGCAGCTTCTATTAGCTCACAGTCTTCCATGTGAGACTTCAGGAGTTTTTCTTTTGCCTTTGCATTAGCAAATGAAGCTATCTTCATTGTTTGTATAGGGGAAAGAGAATCAAAATCAAATGGTCCTAGTAGAAGTTTCGGTTCATCAATCTCCACAGTCTCTTTGTTTAAGAATTCTTTGACAATTTATGTAGTGTCTCTTGCCAGAGACAGAGTTTTCTTTTCTTCTGCAGTCTTAGAGCTGTCATCTTCTTTTCCCTTCACTTCTTTTTCTTTCTCCTCTATTCTTTCTTCTCCTTTGGATGCGGAGTCAACAGGGGAAACCGGAGGAGTAATGTTTGTTTGTTCATGGGCCACCTCTTCCAGAGCAGAGGATTCCAAGCCCTTATCTTCACCGGTGTCCAATACTTCTTCTGTCATTGCCTCAGTAGATCCTTCTTCAACACCTGTGGCCAAGGGATCAACACCTAAGTCCTCTATAACAGGAAGATTGAATCTTTTGAAGGCATTCAGGAGGATCTCTTTTGTTTCGCTTGCCACTTTATCAGTTTCTCCAAGCATGAGCTGATTCATTCTAGCTTTTCTCTAGAACTCATCCTTGTAATCTTTGAAGATCATATTCATTTGTTTTTGAGTGATTGAAGGATAGAGCTGAATAGCTATCTGCTCCCGAATTTCTAGATCTTTGGCTTGGGCATTGTTCTTCCTTATTTCAAGTTCCTTCTCTAAACTTTTGGGGATCAGAGATATAATTTCAATGAATACTTTGTTGTAGATGTTTAGATACCTAATTGTGGCATCTTGCAACATCTTCTGATCAGCTTCACCATAAGCATCATAGAATTCAACCATTGGCTGAAGATTTCCATCCACAGTAATTGATTTGATGATGTCATCAATGCAAAGAGTGGGTTTTTCAACAAATTCCTCTGCCTTTTCTTCTTTGCTTTGACCGGTAGTGGATTCTCTAGATACTTTCTTCCTCTTCTTCATTTTATTTACTTCCTCATCTGATTCTGTCTCTTCTTCATCCTTTTGGCTAGTGTAAGACCTTGTTGCCTTTTTCTTGGTTCTTTTCTCTACCTTACCGGATGATTTTGCTTCTAGTTTAGAATCCTTTGAGCTTTTAGCAGTTGCAGGTACAGAGCTCTTAGAAGATCTGGTCCGGGAGGGGGCTTCTACTGGATCACTTTATTTTTTAGTTTCTTCCTTTTCTTTCTCCGCCCTTTCCATTTTCTCTCTGTTTGCATCTAGTGTCTCTTTTGAGATGCCAAAACTTTTGGCAATATTTTCCACTTCTTTTCTTGCCTTTCTTTTCATCTTTGGTTGCCTTAGCTCAACATGGATCTTCACACTCAATTCTTCAAAGGTTCCAAACCTTTCTGCCTTGGGATCCTTTGGTTGACTTAGCATGTGCTGAACTTGTAGCTCCACGATGTTCTCATCCACCTCATACCCCATTGGCATGATCCACACTGTTCTTGGTTCTACTGCCTCCATTAGACACTGATCAGTCTCTACCATAAAGCATACTGTGTCTTTGTATTTCTCAACCAGAGATTGGGGAATTCTCTCTCTAGCTTGCATCATGTTCTGAAAGTTTTTGAAGAAACCCCAGAGAGCTATGTTTTGTGCTTTGTCATCACCAAGTCCATGCAAATAATCCCTGATTTGTATGGCAACTGGTCTGTCATTTTGCCATACCCATCCACTGGATCTGGGTAGCTCATTCATAAAGTAGAAGAATAAACACAATATTAACCCACCATACTTAAATGAATTCTTTTTATCTTTCTTTATTTTCTGCAGATTCTCCAAGAGTTGGTTTAAAAGGAGCTGATAAAGATCGTAGTCTGCATTCTTTCTTAACGTTTCATAAGCAGTGTAGATGGCAGTTCCAGGTACTGAATTCTCCCTGCTAGAATGATATATCTTGTATCCAATGATCATGGAGGCAAACTTGACATTCGGATCAGTGATGTCATCTACTATCATTGCTCTTTTATCAAACTTTGATCCGGTAGCCTCACTCACAGTTTGATTCTTGACAGATTTAAGAACAGGAATCCCACCGGATGAGTGCAATCTGGTAACTACCCTAATGGCATATTTTGTGATCTTGAATGGTCCATTTAACCATATGAAATTGTCATGTATCCTGCTCAAAATATACCTAACCCATTCATCCTCAGCAAAACAGGGGAAAAGTATGTATTGTGCAAAGTGCTTGTCCCAGATGGCCTTGAATTGGAGTTTGAGCTCAAAAGAATCATCTATTAGTTGTTTGTGGAAGATATCCCTCAATTTGAACTCTCTGAATTCTTTAATGTTTGCGTGAATGTAAACCCTAATATCTTCTATGTGCAATACACCATGCGGTACACTGGAAAATGCTCCTAGGGGATCTATTTCCAAAGATTTGTAGGGATGTTTCTTGAATTTGGGGAGAGGCCTATCAGTGATCTTCACTATATTCAGAGTGCCCATCATTCAAGGATTTTACAGAGAGATATTTGATAACGGAAAATACCTTTTGCGCTTGTAGGGTTCGCAGAGTGAACTTGAATGATTTGCTGATTGAATCAACTCCAATGGTTGGTCTTTGAGAAGTTTGAAGCAATTTATTGTAGATCTCTCCTTTCTTTCTTTTCAAATGCAAATGTGCAAATGACGAGCACATGAACCCTTTTATTTGCAAGAAAACCCTAAATTCATACTGCAATAAATACGCAACTTAAGTTATTTAGGTTGCTCTATTTTTCTTATTCTGAAATAGATCTCTTTCTGGATCACTGTAATATGCTTAGAGTTATCCTTGGTGAATAACAAAGAGCTTTCTTACTTTCCTTAACCATTTGATTTATCCACAGATCAAGATGTCTCAATTTTAGAATCACACCGGACCAAACTTGTAAGAAGCCTGCTTTTACCGGAAGTCTGTTAAACCGGATCTATCCGAAGGGATTAGACTCTTTAAATCTTCATGCGGATCTTTCAAATATTTACCATGGCTTATCTAGGTGTTTCTCTGAAAACCCTTTGATCCGCAGCCTTTCATGTGCCGATTATAGGCACCAATTGACTGGCTAGGGGAATTAGTTTTTCTTTTGTTACTCCCCCTGAGCCAGAACCCATCTATTCAATTTTTGGAAGGAATATCAGCACCAAATTCTGGTGCGGATCCATCCGCTACATTCTCTGTACTTTTCTTCATCCAAATCTTGTTCATCTCACTTTTAACCTCATCTGTATTCACTTTTCCTTTTCCTTTGTCTTGATTCTGATTATGATGCACCAGACTCCTTCTGTCCCGATTCTTGCTTCTACAGAATTTGGCAATATGACTGGATCTATTGCAATTGTAACAAACAACATTTCTTTGCATATTTGACTGATATCCTTTTGATCTACATTGATTAGCCATATGACCTACTCTATTGCATGCATAGCATCTGCCCTTGAATGAAATGTTCATTTGCATATTTCTACAATCATGAGATTTGTGACCATACCTTATGCAGTTAAAGTACTGTCCAGAGAAGGATGAATTAGTTTGATTCATTCTTTTTTCTGCATTGATTAGCTTTGTGACCAAAGTTATTACAGTTGTGGCAGTATCCATTGAAGGATGGATATCTTTGAGCATTGGGTTGCCTTACCGGAGGTCTTCTAGGCTTGTCCCTTGGATTTCTTGATCCAAAATTCATCTGACCGGATCCAGAGCTTTCACCTTTCTCATATCCTAAACCACGCTTGTCATCTACCCTCTTTTGTCTTTCAAGAAGAACTTCAAGTTGAGCAGAACTTATCTTGAATTTCTCTTTGTATTCGTTTGCTGTTTGAAGATCCTTTTTAAGAGTGTCAATTTGATCCTCAAGTTTTTCTTCATTATCTCTAGCATCTTCAAGATCAGATTCAAGATGTCTGATTATTCTATCCATCTTGTGGCAGTCTTCTGATTTCTCCTCGAGAGATTGTCTTAGATCATCTTCAGTCTTTCTTTTTTCTTCAATTTCTTGGGTGAATTTCATAACTCCTGATTCCATTTCATGTTTTACCATAATGACCTCTTTTGACAAATTTTCACATAACTTAGTTTTCTCCTTCAGGTCTTCATTTGTATCATTTGCTTCACCTTGACTTGCTAATTGCTGAAGTAGTTCCTTTCTCTTCTTCATAGAGATGCTTAGTTTCCCTTTTAATTCATTTATGAAATCATCAGCTTGTTTAAGTCTTTCCTTCAATTCATTGACTTCAGAGTTGGAATGTTCAAGATCATCTAGGGCAGACTGAAGTTGTTCCCTCAGACCATACATATCCATTTGAATTTCTAGATCTTCCTCAAGCTGTTAGGCTCTGTTTAGAGGAACTTAGCTCTGATACCAATTGTTGATAAATGAGAGGGGGTGAATCAGTTATCCTAATATTTCAACTTTCTAAACTTTCTTAACAGTTAATGCAACATCAAATCAAATAAGCAAGCATAATCAAGAAATGGAAATAACACCAATACACATGACACAATGATTTTGACGTAGAAACCCTATTAAGGGAAAAAACCACAGGGTGATTAACCCAAGATATTATTCTCTGTTAGAAGAATAGATAGAACAAAATGGCACTTGCCAATTAGGGCTTACTGCCCAAGCACACTGCTCACAAGAGGCTCACTGCCTACAAGAGACTCACTGTCTACAAGAAAGAAAGGTAACTCAATGTTTGAATTGATGAGAAGCATCTACTCATGCTGAGGTTCAATTCCGGTTGAGCTCAATAAACTGATCTGCTGCACTTCATTCTTACTCTCTTTTGATGCTGCTGTACTATCACATTCTGAACCTGTCTTACTGTTTTCACTCTGCTTTTCTACTTTTCTTCGCACCACACAATGCACACACACCTTCACATCTAAATCCATCTTGTATATATATCCGCACAAGTGATTTCAACACTTTTCTAGTCGGCATCCAGAGTAGTCAATATTATCCCAAACTCTGGTCTGTCGGCTGAATCCTTGCATACCAAGTAATGCGGATCAAGGATATGCTTGTTGAAGTCTTCAATCATGTCAGCCAGTCATGAATGATACCTCAAGAAACTTAATCACCATCAATATCTCATCCGGATTTAGGTCTGATGCTCTGCCGGTCAGTTCTTCCTCTGTCTACTCTGTGAAACAGGAACCCAACACTCAAGTGCTTATATCATTTCACTCTTCTATCACTGGAGGCTAAATCCTTGGAATCTATTAGTCAAGGTACTCCTCTTGACTTCCCCAAATCTGCACTTTACTGAGATACCTCCTCTGAGAGATCCGGACCTGACTGTCTGACCTTGCTGCCTGCTCTGTTCTTGCTTACCAGACCACAACATCTCTTCAATCTGACTTCCGGTAAAGACACACCATGTCCTGCGGATGTGTGGAATGATCTTTGTTGCCATCAATGACAACACCAATGAAGCCACATAGTGTCTCTTTCCATCAATAACAATCTTAATGGTTGAAAGATGATCTTTGATACCCCTATTAATAGTCAAGGCAAAATTTTAAGGTGGTTGCTATAATAGCATTTTTTAATAATAAATGATTACCTAACTTATAATGTTAGCAATGCCTTTGCTTATTTTTGTTAGTCATAATTCTATATCATATGGTGGCTACCCTTTATTCCCATATCAGTCCATTGACTTGCTAATAAAGATTCTAAATCATTGTTAGTACAACATTGGGTGGTATTTAGACAATAGCAATGATATGACAACCTTTGAATCCTCATGATCCCACTACAGTAGTAGATCAACACTATGATGGTCAAATATGAAATAAATGTCAAATATGAGAGTCAAATATGAAATAGATGTCTTTTTGATGTGAATTTGTAGTCATCTTGTAATCATAAGATTTGAGCTCTAGTTGTCAAGATTCCACGTGTAAACTTTTTTCTGAAGAGCAAAATGTTGCAATGTCCTATTTTGTTTTTCATAGTGCGTCTTAATGAAAAGCGAGTGTATTAATAAGATAAATTCAAGAATATTCTCTATTGTCATTGTTGTGTATTACAGGATCCAGAGGAGGCCATGGAGAGAGGACGTGGATGGCGTAGAACTACTAAATCACAGAAAGGAAAGTGGGTGGAAATAGATATGACAACGGAATCTATAGATACAATAGAGGTAAGAAGAGAAGGCAACCTCAACCAAAGGAGGAAGGTGTTTATGAATTCACAAATGCTACAACATAGAGGAGATAAAGTCATTTTTTACTATGTTGTGTACTAAACATTATTTACTATGTTGTGTATTATAGGGGCTAGACAAGGCTATGGCAATAGATCGTGTCATATCAAATGAGGACACAACAGATGAAGCGGGACATCAGGTACTCAAATCCAATTTCCTTAGGAAAAAATGATATGATGGCATTTTGTGATATGTCCATCTTTTTTCACAGTATTATTGAAATTTATAATGTATTATCCAATCTTGACATAAATTAATGCATGTTGTTGATTATTTTAGATGGAGATTGGAGCAAATGCAGATCCTGAGCATTCAACTAGCAAACGAAAAAGATATGTATGTGGATGTGGACCTAAAACTGTTAAATCACATAGACAACAGTGGGTGGAAGAGGATACGACAATGGATCTTGCAGACACAACAAATGATTGCACTGAACAAGAGGTTGGTCAGGACTATAGTATATGGGATGAATACTTTGAGAAAATTGTTGTTTGTAATGTTTTGTATGTCATGGAAAGAAACAATTCAAACGAACAATTGTACAAAGACATTACATATATGATGAGCTTCCAATCGGTAGTATGCCTCCTACAATCAATTCAAATCCAATAGGAATTGTGGTAAGGAATTTTTCAAATTGATATAAATAACATGTATACTTTGTTTAAACATTGTTTTATATTATTTAAATAACTAATTTTTTTCTTAATGGATACTTGTAGGATAAAGTTCTTGGTTTAAAGTTTCTTGGATCACCGACTTCCAGCCTAGAGGGCAATGATCATTTATCAGATGATACATCTAACAAAAATATGTGCCAATATACCATCTCAGAAGATGAGGAATTGATGAAAACAAGCAATAGAAAAAGAACTAGTTTAAAGTATATTATTGATGTGAGTGAAGGCATGAGGTTGCCCCCAAGTATGGGATATAAATGGATGGAGAAGGGATTATGCATGATGCCCAAAAGGGGTTTTCATCATGGTACTTTCCCAAGGTGTCACAAGGAGTGATTTTCACCATTGGACAAATGATTTTTCTTTACTATTTTCTTGATTTTTTTACTTTTTTGGATGGAAGGGGGACTCTAGCATCTGTTTCCTTAGCAAGGAGGATGTTGTCCCATGTTTCATAGTCGGTAGATAGGAGAAGATAGAATGGATGGTGGCTAGTGGATGATGACGTGGATCATGGATGGATGGGGGAGATATGTGGATTTTGATGTGGATTATGCGTGGATGGAGGAGATATGTGGATTTTGCATGGATGGAGGATGATGTGGACTTTGATGTGGATTATGTAAGGTTTATGTAAAAGCATGGACCATTGGGATGTGATGGGGAAGATATGTAGGATAGTGGTAATAAGATGGGGAGATGAAGGTATGTGGGAAGGTTGTGGGGTTGAAAGGGATCAAGACCAGCAGTTGCACACACCATAAAGTATTTGGAAGCTTATATCTAGGATGTGAGGTGGGTAGTAATGGGGATCATGATATGGGATTTTTGGATGGTCAATTTGGGGTTTTAGGGACCCAGATAGATTGAGGATTTGTAGGATTTGGTGGGGAGCGGGATGTTTGGGATTTTGATATGGATGCTTCATTAGATTTGATCCTTTTTTTTAGGGACCCCATTTTTGTTTTTGCTTTTGGGGGTGTGGGTATTTGTAGCCTTTTTGATGTTTGATTTGGTGTTATGCATCGATGTCTTGTGACATGATGATCTTGAGGCTTTTATGGATTGTTCGCTTTATGAGTAAAGACATCCAAACTTTTACTTTTGAATCCCATAGGGTTTGTGATAGCTTCAAGTTTGTTCGATGTGTGCTTTTGTTGATCATGATGAAGGATTTTAGGGGATTGGGGATTATGGGATGAGGATTTATAGATAGGAGTTGGAAGGATAGGGGGATAAGGGGATCATGATTTATGAGATGAAGATTTATGGATAGGAATTGGAAGGATGGGAGGATAAGGGGATTTAAGGATCGGGATATTAGGAGTTGTGAGTAGTGGAGGCAAGGTTGACGGGGAGAGATGTATGGTCGCATGCTTTTGTTCATGATATAAAGATGGAGGAGGGATGGAAACATATGATTTGGAGGTGCGATGAGGTGCACTAGATTTGGAGTTAGAAGAAGATGCTTTATGAGGTGTGCAAATGCTACCAAAATGGGTGGATTGTTTTCCTTGGAATGTATAGCCAAGGCCATGAGAGGATGAATGGAATGTGGTGTGGATGGGTTCCAAAATACCTTGTTCATGAAGGCCTAAATCTTTGCCTTGATATTTCATGTTTTGGAGTATGTGACATGCAATGGGATGTTTGGTGCTTTGGAAACAAGACGCGAGTCCATTATTTGTTGGAGGAGGATAGGTGGTGGATGGAAGTTGTTCACCTCCTATGAGGGAGCCACCGTGGATGAAGGTTCTTTTCCCAAGTGGATAAGAGGATGGATTTTGGGATGGGATTGGTAGATGGTGTGGGAGGATCAACGGGGGTTGTTGTGGTAGAAGTGATAGGGTTGATGTGGATAGGGTGATCACTAGATGGGAGGGGATTAGGGATGGGATTAGATGGGGGGTAGGGATGGAATTAGATGGGATGTTTAGATCTTGATTAGGATGGGGGGTTTTTGCTTCAACATGCTTTGGATTTGACTCTTGATATAGCTCATGTGTTTGGATAGCAGTGGAAGTGACTTGGATAGATGTGATAGGTGCTTAGATGGATGTGATAGGTTCTTGGATGGGCTCTTGAATATGGTTACATGATGGTTCTTGACTTGTGATAAGAGATTGTTCAAGAAGTTTGGTAGGATGGTATAGTGGATGGATGATGATGGCAGATGTTGTAAGATTTGGATTAGGATTAGGTAGATGGGTGATGGGATTGCATTATGGTGTTGAGGAGGTAGGGGATTCCATAGCTTTGCTTTTTTAATTTTTTGTTAATGTTATTTGGAGAAAATCCTTCAAGGATTCTTTAGTGGATGGATTAGGATTTGGAAGGTTTGATGGTGGGTTAGATGGTGGATGGGGGATAAGGGTTGGTGGATTGGGAGATACATAGGATAATGGATTAAGGTTGATAGGATTGGAAGGATATTGTGATGGAGGTGTAGACACCCAAAAATGACCAAGTCATCACGTCACTTACATTTCTTCAAATCTGTCTAATCACCTGCATTCAACATTAATTGAATAATCTAATTATTTAATTAATTTCATCAAATTCTTCCAAAGCTTCAAAAATCAACATTAATTAAATAAATCCTCTTTATTTAATTAATTTCAGCAAATCAACCTTATTCTTCCAAAATTAAACATTTTTTATTATTTAATTAAGTCATAATCCTCTTTCAAATTTCAAGTCTACATTAATTAAATAAATCCCATTATTTAATTAATTCATCACAAATCTTCTCTTATCTACAATTAAATAATTTACATTATTTAATTAAATTCAATTATTCTTCTAAATTTATATAAATCATGCAAATTTATTTAAATTATCTCAAACCTCTAAAAATAAATAAAATCAAATATTTTATTTATAATCTTATGTTCCTCTCTCATGCACAAGCAATTAAATAAATTTATTTATTTAATTTCAGTTATCTTTCCAATTCCTCTAAGAGTATCATGATAACTCATGTGCACAACCAGTCTTATTTTTAGAACTCTAAAAAAGGCAAAATTACAAGTTGAGTTATCTATTCAATCAATCTTGTTTTCATCATATCTTAATAAAAATATCCTTATGGAGTGACACATGTCGTGTGCACATTCAACATGATTTATTTGATTTATCTCAACCATTCATTCTGTGGATTTATTTCATCTGTTGATCGATCATGTTTGAAACCTATATAAACCCCCCTCATCTCCTTCACAAATCCTTTTTTATCACTTATTCTCAAGCATCTTTTTACAACACTTTGAGCATACATCGCATCATTGAGCACCTTACGATCTTTTGACATCGATCTTTTGAGCACAAATACCCCTACATCCGCTTGTTGCAAACATGGTTTCGCAACGTTATTGAGCAATCCACATATCGACAAAGAGAACAATACAATCCGGTAAAAGCTTTCTTGTTTTATTTGATTTATTCATTGATCACGGCTTTTTATTTAGATAGATCTCTTTATGTTATGGGTTATTGATTTGGTTATTATCATAGTTTTGATTTTATCACTCTCTTTTATCTCCACTTTTCTTCTATCTGGTGCATATCTGCAAAACCCAAAAGTTAGATATCGCATGTCATAGCATCTATATCATCATATCTATATTATCATCATGTCATCATATGTCATACATCTATGAGCATCATATAAGCATACACATCATCAACCCTTCGTATCCTTCAACGACACAATGTCACGCAACCCCAACCATCACAAAACGTCCACACTACCTATGTCCCTCCACCACAACATTCTTCTACACTCAATCTTAGTCAACCCCAACCATCACAAAACACATCTACCTATGTTCCTCCACCTCAACGTTCATTGACACTAACCTTTTTCAACACATTTTCTAACCACCCTCAACATTCCTGAAACCAAACTTCCTAAAGCTATGTTCCACGACCGCAACCAAACCCGACAAGCTTTAGCTTTCCTCCACCAAACTCTTATCAACAACCATCACAAAGCCTACATTCTTACCTAGCACCACCCCCACCTCCCTAAAATCAAAACATCCAATTCCAACCCAATCTACACCCAACATACAACACATACGACCCCAACCAATCTTACGACCCTTATAACACCAACACCCTTGGCTTCCACTACAATCTTCCATATGGGCAACAACAACCACCACTAGTTCCACAAGAGATGTTTCCAACCCCTCCCACAACTATGGAGCTAAAACTTGCAGAAGTTCAACAACATCTATCTAATCTTACGTTTGGCCATACCAAGAAAACATTCTCTTTGGAAGAAGTTTGTCCTTATCCATTTTATCAATCGTTACCCATGATCCCATTTCCTAACAATTTCACTATTCCCAAAGTTGATAAATATAAAGGAAAAGGAGATCCAAAAGACCATCTTAGAGAATTCTATCTTGCTTGCTTCGAGGTCTCACATAACGACACATATCTTATGCGCCTTTTTCCTCACAGTCTTGGAGGTCAAGCTATAGAATGGTTCTCACACCTACCGAAGGTATAAAATATTTTAATGAGCTTGCGAAAAAATTTGCCACCCATTTCTTTTACAACACAGAACATGAGATCTCCATGATCGACCTATGCAATAATAAATAGAAAAATGGGGAAACTTTCATTTCCTTCCTTCAAAGATGGAGACAAATGGCTAGCAAATTCCCATTCAAGATACCTGAAAAGCAGCTTGTTAGCATATTTGTGCAGAACCTTAACCAAGAATTAGGTTTCCATTTACAAATTCTTAGTGCAACAACCTTCGACGAAATTACCTACAAGGGAATCAACATTGAGAAAGCCCTCATTGCTAAAGGCGTGGTCAAAATCTTTAAAGACAACAAAGATAATGCTCCTCAACAACAATCAAATGATAAACCCAAATTTTGGAACAAAAATAAAAATGTGGTCAATGACGGTGTGGTCGATTCTAAACATGTCCAAACATTACAAACACCCCTTCATCTTCCCAAACCAAGTCAACCCCCACCTTAATAGAACCAACAACAACGAGAATGACCTTCACAAAATTACCCTCCGCCGCATCAATTCACTCCCTTGGGAGAACCCATAGAGTCTGTTCTACAAAAACTTTTACACAAGGGAATCATCACCTTACCGAATGCTCCCCCATATGGTGAACCTATTTACAAAACCACACAGTACAGAGACAATGAATATTGTGACTTCCATAGGAGCAAAGGACACGGAACCGCATCATGCATGAAACTTAAGCACATAATTCAAAATCTTATCGAGGGAGACCTAATCTCTTTTGAGGATGAACCACCAACTCAACACATGAATAAAGACCTCAACATGTACAAGGAACCATTCTCTAACCACAGTCAAGGTCCTCCCCTGGATAAAGGTAAAGTTATTAATAAAGCTTCCACTTCCTATGACTCCATTGTGGGTCGTTTTGAAGAGAGTCGTGTATCTACCCTCACAATTAAAGGCAAATCTATGGATTGCGCTGTTACAACTTGTCGAGGTCGTGTTACCATTCGTGGTCCTACACCAAGTCTCCCAACTCATTCAAATTATAATCTTGTCGAACATCTAGGGAAAACCCTTGCACAGATCTCTATCTTGGACCTTCTACGGTTGTCACTTGCACATAAAGCTATGCTAGAAAAAGCCCTACAAGAGTCTTCGATTCCTAACAACATAGCGGTCACGGATTTCCAAGCTACAATAGGTAACATTGACTCACCCTACAATGTGGTCTTCTCTGAAAAAGACCTCCCATCTCACGATCCATGTCACAATGATGCCCTTCACATTGAGGTTCTCATCCATAAATTCAAGATCCAATGCATACTCATAGATGGTGGTGCTGGTCTCAATATCTGTTCTCTAAAGTTACTTAAACAATTGGGATACTTTGAGGATTAAGTCAACATTCATCAAAGTATTACAATCAAGGGGTATGATGATGCTAAACAACAGTTAGAAGGTGTTATCCACTTGCCTATACAAGTAGTTCCTGTCATGCTTGAAACCAAGTGCCAAGGCCTTGACATTGAGCTACCTTACAACATTATCCTTAGACGCCCATGGATCCATGCCATGAAAGCTGTTCCCTTAATGTACCATCAGTCTCTCAAGTTCCCATTCAATGGTATAGAGATTACTATCCCAGGCGACCCTAATCCTTTTGAATTTTGTCGTGTCTTACAAGGCAGTTATAAGAATTGCAGCCAAGTGCCCAATAATGACAAAGCCCTTGAATCCCCATTATATATTGATTCTGAAACTTTGACAAAAGCCTCTGCAAGTGAACCTAATCCTCATCCTATTCCTGAAATCAAAGATCACATCCGTGATATTGGCTTTGGAGAATATGATATCTCAAAATCTTGTTGTGTAGGGCGGATGCCTTTATCCCCTCAATCCTATGGCCAACCGCCCATAGCCAAAGCAACTAAGAAAGCAGCAATTCTCCTCCAGCATCTCTAACCCAATTTCAAGAAGGAAAATTATTGGCAGAGGAAACTATTGAGGACATCTCTTCTTGGCTCTATAAGGAGAAAGAACTAGTCACAATACCAGTCAAGTGATGTTGAAATGGCTTAAGGATAGTAAAAAACATGGGCTATAAAGGCAAAGGTGGCCTTGGAAAATAGAATCAAGGAACAATGGAACCCATTATTGTGATGAAGAAACTAGACAAGAAGGGGTTAGGATTTGGTAGGAAGGTACCACGCACCTTGGACATTGAGGGTATCCTTGACAAGGTGGCAGAAACTTTTCCCATCGATTCAACGTCTAATGAGGATATCATCGATGACTCTTCCCTCCATATGACTGACCTATTTACATAATCCTCCATTTTTATGCTATCATCTGTATCCTTAACATGCACCACCAGCACCCAGATTGTAACACTTGTCTTTCCTAAACTTATCGATAACATGCACCACCACCATCTAGAACTAGAACCAACAACTTATTTTGGTGAGAATGCCAAATCCTCCAGTCGCAAAAGTAAAAATAAAGAAAGATCTCCAGGTGAAAACCACACTGTGGCACCTCTCGATCACAAAATAGTAAAAACAAAGGATGTATCCAAAGGTGGAAACCCAACTGTGGAACCTGAGGATGGAAGATTTGACCTTCCCCTACCATCTAAGGATCGAGAAAAATTAGCTCTCCTAGTGGAAGATTCTACAGAGATAAACCTTGGTACAGAGCAAAATCCTAGGACCACATTCCTTGAAGCATTACTATAAAAAATAGAGCACGAGAATCTTAACAAATTCTTCTTACAAAGAACCATCAACTTTGCGTGGACCTATGCTAATATGCTAGGGGTAGACCCTAAGCTAGTAGTTCACTATCTCACAGTTGATCCAATAGTTAAACCAGTTAAGCAAAAGCTAAGGAAGATGCATCCACAAATAGCTCTTTTGGTGAAAGTGGAAATACAGAAGTTGCTAGATGCCAAATTCATCAAGCCTATTGATTATCTGAAATGGGTCTCAAACATAGTACCTGTGGCTAAACCCAATGGGGGCATCCGCATGTGTAATGATTTCAGAGATCTTAACAAGGCGTGCCCCAAAGATGACTTCCCATTGCCGAACATTGATCTTATAGTAGACTTGACCGCAGTTCATGAAATGCTTTCTCTCATGGATGGATTCTTAGGCTACAATTAGATAATGATAGCAGAAGAAGATCAACATAAAACAAATTTCACTTGTCCTCGGGGTAACTATTATTGGTGTGTCATGCCATTTGGTCTAAAGAATACAGGGGCAACCTATCAGCAAGCAATGACAATGATATTCCATGATCTCTTTCATCACATCATGGAGGACTATGTGGATGATATAGTAGCAAAATCTTCTAGGGAAGATCACATACAAGTTCTAGGACAGATCTTTGACAGGCTTGAAAAATACCAAGACTCAATCCAAAAAAGTGTCTTCGGGGTAACATCAGGAAAACTGTTGGGATACATTGTATCTTGAAGAGGCATTGAAGTAGATCTCGTAAAAGTCAAGGCTATAGTGGAGATGCCCCCACCAAAGAATCTAAATGCATTAAGGAGTCTTCAAGGAAGGTTACAGTCTATTAGACAATTTATCTCATAGCTAGCGGATAAATGTCAACCATTTCAACACTTGCTCAGAAAGGATGTCTCATTTCGATGGGAAGATAAATGTCAAGCAGCATTTGATCAGCTCAAAGAATATCTAGCTACACCCCTATCTTGGTACCACCAGTCGCCGATAGACCTTTGATCTTATACATCTCAACTACAATTGCAGCCTTAGGGGCTCTTCTAGCACGACATGATGAGTCAGGAAAAGAGCATGCAATCTATTACATCAGTCAAACCTTGGTGGGATATGAACTTAATTATTCACCTATAGAAAGAGCTTGTTTAGCAGTAGTGTTCGCTTCCCAAAAGTTACGACATTACATGCTAAACCAACATACAAATCTCATAGCAAAATATGATCCATTGAAGTACCTACTAGCAAAAACAACCCTTACAGGTAGACTAGCTAAATGGGTCATGATCCTTAGTGAGTTTGACATTGAATATGTGAATCATAAAGAAATCAAGGGACAAGCCCCAGCGGATCAACTAGCAGCAGCACCTATGACAGATGTACATCCTATGGTATCTGACTTTCTAGATGAGAATCTCTTCACTCTTTCTACCTCAATAATGTGGAAATTGTACTTTGATGGTTCCTACACACAGCATGGATTAGGGGCTGGCATCTTATTCATCACACCCCAAAATGACTATATTCCAAAGTCATATCAGCTTGCATTTCCTTGCACCAACAACATAGCCAAGTATGAAGCACTCCTCATAGGTCTCAATACAACAGTTCAATGGGACATCATAGAACTACATGTATATGGAGACTCACAACTAGTCATTCGACAAGTCACTGATGAGTACCAAACAAAAGATGAAAAGTTGGTCCCCTACAAGCAACTAGTGGATGCCTATAAACCACACTTTTCTAGTATCACTTTTGAGCAAATTCCAAGAGAGCATAACAAAGCGACAGATTCTATGGCTTCTGTGGGGTCACTTATAGACATGCTAGCAAACACACATAAATGTGAATTCTTGATCGAGCAATTGTTGATACTAGTCGTCGATGTTCCCATTACTAAAATCATCTGCGAACTTGTTGGTCCCAATTCCCCATGGTACGAAGATATCTATGACTACCTTAAAAATGGTACCTTTCCCATTGACCTATCCGCTACCCAACACAAAACCTTTATCCGTCGATCCTCCTGTTACACCATTCTAGGTGATACACTATATTGTCGGAGTCTCGATGGTATCCTCTTATGATGTCTTAACACAGAAGAAGTCGATGCTACCTTACGAGACATACATGAAGGTGTCTGTGGCGCACATTCTACCGGTCCTAACCTCGCTGATAAGATACTCCGAACAGGTTATTACTGGCCCACAATAGAATAAGATGCTTTGAAGTTTGCTAAGAAGTGTCTACAATGCCAGCAACATGGAGATTTGATTCACGCACCAGCTCAGGAACTACAACCTGTGACAACTCCATGGCCTTTTTCTCAATGGGGTCTCGACCTCGTAGGACAAATCCACCTGTCCTCATCCAATGGCCACAAATTCATCATTACCGCCACCGAGTACTTCCTGAAGTGGGTTGAAGCCATTCCCATGACCTATATCACTGAAAATCAAATAGCCAAGTTTATCCTTAACTACCTCATTTGCCAGTATGGTATTCCCCAAGCCATTGTCATTGATAATGGGAAACCATTCAAAAATTAAGATGTTTGTGCCTTGTGCACACAATACAATATCCAACATCACTTTTCAACTCCCTACTATCCGCAGAGTAATGGCCAAGCTGAGGCTTCCAACAAAACCATTCTTAAAATCCTCAAGAAAATAGTCAATGAAGTTGGTCGTGATTGGCACTTGCAACTCAATCTTGCCTTATGGGCCTACCGCACTAATATCAGAACACTAATTGGTGCCACACCCTATGGCTTGGTTTATGGCTCTAAAGCCATCCGAGGTCAAGATCCCATCCCTTAGAGTATCCATGCAGAACCTGATTGATGGAGAGGAGTATTGCACTTCCAGATTAGCTGAGCTAGAATTACTAGATGAGAGGTGCCTTGCCGCACTTAACCATCTCCATATCTATCAAAATTGCCTCTAGCGTAATTACAACAAAAAGATCAAAGAAAGACGATTTCAAGTTGGTGATCTTGTCTTAAAAGAAAATAAGAGAAATCAAGCAGATCGAGAAAAGAAGGGCAAGTTTGAGCCTAATTGGTTAGGACCCTTTATTGTCATAGCAGCATATGGATTATGAGCTTATACTTTAGCTACACCTGACGGCATTCCTCTAGATGAGCCATTTAACAGTGTTCATCTCAAGAAGTTTTATGCCTGATCCTCAAAGTACCAAAAACAAACACAAAAACAAAAATAATCCATCCTATGGTGAAAACCTGGCAAACAGGCTCTATGTGTAGAGTCAGCATCCATCATCTATTGAGTCATGTTCCTTCCATGTCCATTTCACAACAAACTTCATCCATCCATCCATAATAAAACCATTGACCTTGTTTGCATTTCCATCTCCCTATCTAGAATAGCTTGGAAATTTGTCAATATCCATCAGCGTCATCCCACATCTTGATCTATGTCAACAGTTATCATTGTCTTGTCCTAGGTCAAACTTTCTATGTCTTCTCCATCAATCAACTATGCAAATACCTCTACCGGAATGGGGGCAACTCTTTCCTTAACCTAGGTCTAGGAAGGGATCCTTGTTCATGGTTCACAAACACCTCAACACTTCACAACAACACAAACACTTCAATCGTTCTCCTTTCAACAGATAACATCCTTTAACAGACACATCGTTCCTACAATAAGCTTGTTATCTTCCCAACACTTTTCCTACATCACCACACCAACCAAAACTACATATTATCTCATCTCAATCTTAAGGTACCTTGATCCCATGGATATGGGTATGTAGGCAGTCTGGCAAATAAAGGAAGTTTCCAGTACTCAAGTACATAAGATCTCATCATTTCACCTACCCAAGCCCAAACACCTTGACCCATCTCATCACTCTACCTAGAACTACATATTATCATCTTTCATCTTTCATCGTAATACGCCTTGATCCCATGGATATAGGATATGTAGGTAGTCTAGAATATCCAGTACTTAGGCACATATGATTCATCATTCTTCACCCATCCCAATCCATTGGCATGTCACCTTTCTAGTCTTCCATTTATCAAAATCCATTCACCTTGACTTGACTAGCTTAAGTAGCAAACAAACAAACGCATCCTTGCAAAGCAAAAGTCCTTAACAAACCTGAAACAAAGAGACTTACTTACAGAGCCATATACTGTCCTATGTATCCATTGCCAACATCAACTAAATCAATCTTCAAACAAGCAACAGATCAACAAACTTGTCTTATATAGAGTGTTCCATGATTGAGACCAAAACACATGTCTCATATGACATGTGGCATTTCCTGAAACAAGACATTATCTTTTCAACATATAACACCCTTTAATGGACACATCGCTCCTACGATAAGGCTATTTTCTTTCCTATCCAATCTATCTTGAGCAACCTCTTTGTCAAGAGAATATGTTGACTGTATGTTTACTTTGTAAGTCAATCAATTTGCTTTTTGATTTATCTTTTTTGTTCCTTTTCCCAATACTTAGTCAAGACTACTTTGATTTATCTATAATCTTAGTATGTTGCGATGTGGTACGGATTGGGGGCATAGTCATTACTTTTGTGTGCTGTGTTTGAGGATTGATCTTTAGTATATTTTTTAGCAACATATTTATCTTGTGTGTGTTACGTCCTAGCATCTTACATATTAATATTCTTCTTGCATTTATGTATTGAAGTTTATTTTATGTTCAAGACTATGGCTCATTCACATGTACAACAAGGTCATATTATGTCTAAAGGATCTAAGATCAAACTGCTTGCTTGCAGAGTCAATGTCTACGCACTCGGATATCACAACACATTGGTCTTTTATACCCTGGTAGCAAACTATCCATGTGCTATATCAAAAATAAGGATTGCTCTTTATAAACATTTGTGAAACCATTGCAACAAGCTCATCCATTTAACCATCCATTTATCCATGGCCTTATATAGTTTTTCAAGCAAAGATCAATCAACAGTCTTTCTATCATGTGCTCTTCTATCTCCACTTTCTTCTATCTATCTCGTAACGCAATCTTCTAGTCGAGCATCAACCTAGTCCTTCTACCGCTTCCCTATCTTTCCTCTCGAGGGGGCATCCTACACCAGCTACACTGGGGCAGCTAGCTACACTGGGGCATCAAACTTGTATCATGTCTTCAACAATTATTTTCTTTGAAACAACGTTGTAAACTACATTGCATCAAAGAGGGGCAAAATGTAGACACCCAAAAATGACCAAGTCATCATGTCACTTACATTTATTCAAATCTGTCTAATCACCTATATTCAGTGTTAATTGAATAATCTAATTATTTAATTAATTTCATCAAATTCTTCCAGAGCTTCAAAAATCAACATTAATTAAATAAATCTTCTTTATTTAATTAATTTCAGCAAAATCAACCTTATTCTTCCAAAATTAAATAATTTTTATTATTTAATTAAGTCATAATCCTCTTTCAAATTTCAAGTCTACATTAATTAAATAAATCCCATTATTTAATTAATTCATCACAAATCTTCTCTTATCTACAATTAAATAATTTACATTATTTAATTAAATTCAATTATTCTTCTAAATTTATATAAATCATGCAAATTTATTTAAATTATCTCAAACCTCAAAATAAATAAAATCAAATATTTTATTTATAATCTTCTGTTCCTCTCTCATGCACAAGCAATTAAATAAATTTATTTATTTAATTTCAGTTATCTTTCCAATTCCTCTAAAAGTGTCATGATAACTCATGTGCACAACCAGTCTTTTTTTTAGAACTATAAAAAAGGCAAAATTACAAGTTGAGTTATCTATTCAATCAATCTTGTTTTCATCATATCTTAATAAAAATATCCTTATGGAGTGACACATGTCGTGTGCACATTCAGCATGAGTTATTTGATTTATCTTAACCATTCATTCTATGGATTTATTTCATCCGTTGATCGATCATGTTTGAAACCTATATAAACCCCCCTCATCTCCTTCACAAATCCTCTTTAATCACTTATTCTCAGGCATCCTTTTACAACGCTTTGAGCATACATCGCATCATTGAGCACCTTACGATCTTTTGACATATATCTTTTGAGCACAAATACCCCTACATCCGCTTGTTGCAAACATGGTTTCGCAACGTTATTGAGCAATCCACATATCGACAAAGAGAACAATACAATCTGGTAAAAGCTTTCTTGTTTTATTTGATTTCTTCATTGATCATGGCTTTTTATTTAGATAGATCTTTTTATGTTGTGGGTTATTGATTTGGTTATTATCATAGTTTTGATTTTATCATTCGACCTATCAATTTTCCTCATACACATGAGGGATTGGGGATATTGATGGATTAGAATATGGGGGATTGACATAGGGCCATGGTTGTGCACTTAAGATTTCAATTTTGGCCATAAGTTATTTGTGTGATAAATTGATGTTCCCTTGATCAAAGGTAGCCTGACAAAGGTTGGGGGATGGATAGCTTGGAGGTATTTGTTGACTGGACTAATATGATAGCATGAATACATAAGGGGATGAAGATTGATATGATGTTGATGGGGTTGAAAGATAGGGTGAAGGTTGATAAGATGAAGATTGATACGATGTGGATGGGGTAGGGGCTTGGTAATCTCCAATGATGAGGGGTGCTAAGGGTATATCACTAATGACATTTTTGCATTTTTCCTTAGCATTAGGATCCATGTTCTCATAGATTTTTCTAACTATTTATAATTGTTGCATTGCTACATATGTATCCATGTTGTTGGGAGGATATAATAATAGATGAGTGATGTAGGTTGGGGATCAAATTTCACGACCTTAGGATGATTTGATTTGATTTGAAGGATGGATGACTCTCTATACTTAAGGTAGACTAATGACACTTAAGCAATATAGTTTATTGGGTTGATTTGATTGGATGATTTACTCAAGATAGACTAATGATCTCAAGTAAGTTTGGATAAAGGTTGATGATGATCAACTAAGGTCTTGATTTTTTGATTGGATAATGATGTCAAGAGGGATTTTGATAATGATGTGGATAATTTGGATTGGGATTTTGGATAAAATATTGATGGAGGATGAAGGAGACTAAGTCCTTAACCAAAGTTTGATTTTCAAAGGATAATTTGTTGATTAAAGATTAGGGATTGGGATGTTTGATTGGAGTAGATAATGGATGAGGGATGATTGATGTTGGATTTGATTTTGGATTTGGATTGATGTTATGATTTTGACTTGGGGGTTGTTTGGATGATTTTTTTATTTTGATTGGAGGATAGATTGGATGAAGGTTTGATTTGGGTAGGATCTTGATGAAGTTTTGGATGAGATGAGTTGGATTTGGACTATGGCTTAGAAGATGTTAGGATTTTGATTTTGGAGATAGATTTGATGAAGATTTAGATGAGATTGATTTTGGTTGGAAGGTATATTGGATGAAGGTTTGCTTGATTTTGGATTTGGTTTGGATATTTTTGATCAATGCTTGGTTTTGGATTGGATTTTGGATGAAGGTTTGGGATGAAATGTGATCAAGTGGATAAGGGAGTTGGATCAATATGATGAGGATGAATTGGATTAAGGATGATAAGTAGATAGAATGAATGACTAGAATGATTAGGATGAATAAGATATGATATGTGAGATAAGGTTTGGTTAATTTGGTTGAATGGGAAATGAATATGATGGGTGGTTATGATTAGGACCTTGCCTTGACTTAGAAAATTGATTGGGATTAGGTCCAATGAGGAGGGATTAGGAGAATGAGTTGGATGACTAGGATAATGATTAGGATGAAATTGGATAATTAGATGAGTGATTAGGAAGATAAGGGGATTGGATTAAGAGGATTACAAGGTGATTAAGATTGGATAAATGGATTGGAATATAGATTGGAAAGATAATGGATATTGGATTAGAAAGTGATTAGGATAATAATATGGGATTAAGCTCAAAGATGGGGATTAATTAAGCTCAAATGATGGGATTTGATAAATGGGCTTGTAAAATTGATGGTTTTGATGGGAAAATTTAATTTTTGGATTCCAAAGGTTCTTGGCAAGAAATTAAGAAAGCAAGAAGACACGATGGATTGACTTTGATGTATCAAAATGATTTTTTTGCCTTCACTGGGGTTCCACAAGAAGACACGCTACTCACATGAACACCCTAGAAATTATTCAAGTTGGAGTATACAATATTATGAGTTCACCTTGCAAGTCCCATGATGAGCTAATCATTTTTGATCACCCAAGATCTCTCTTACATCACAAGGGGAGAGAATGAATGACATGCATTTTTTTTCTAGAGCGCATTTGGACATGATGATAAAATCAATGTGGTTTGTGCAGCAAGTAACTTCCCGGTCCCTATAGGTATCTGGTGCATCACAATCTCATATGGCCAAGAATTCTTAAGCTAGGATTGAATGAGCTTCTAGGGAGTCCTTGATATAGGCACAAACCATGAACACTAGTCCTTTGAAGGCATGCAACATAAGCGTAAACAAATGTTACTTCACCTTGTGTCTGGACTTACCCGGGGCCCCAAGGCTGTGCCAATGACAATGTAACTAGATTGGGGTATAAGTTTCCTTCTCCACCCTTTGGTATACCCCGTCGGTACACATGGTTGAGGTCATCCCTTGGGGTGATGAAATTCCCAAGTAGGCCTCCTAAGAAAAAACTATCCCTCGCTTTTGATCACCTAAGATTGCACTAGGCGCGAGGGGAGAGCATACACAAAAAGGATAACCCCTTCGGGATACAAAGATAAATAAAAATAGTTTGCAAGTAGAGTTTTGATCACCCAAGATCACCCTAAGGTGTGAGGGAGAGCATACGTCTAGAAACAAACACAAGTAACACAAACAAGGTTGATTAACCACTAATTTAACCTTAGTGCAACTAGTTCTAGTGATAAAAACAAGCTTTGACAAGTGATTCTGCACCAAAGAAGTTAGTAGTTTGATAAATCAGCCTTGGACAAATGTTTTTAGTACCCACAAGAATATGTTAGACCCCTGCATGGACCTGTAAACTCTGTTAGAAAAATGGTGCTAAAACAGAGACAAAAAGCGTTGACAGATAGATAAATAATGCTAAACAGAGAGCAAATGGTGCTAGAACAGACCCCAATAGCGCTAAAACAAAGACAAAAAGTGCTAACAGACAGATAATATGCACTACAAAAAGTTTCAAAATGGCGCTAATTCGGGAGCAAATGGCGCTAATCTATCGCCCGATAGTGCTAATCTGAGGCCTGATAGAGCTAATTTGTGGCCGGATAGCACTAATATAGAAACAGAGGGTGTTAATGTGGAAAAAGATAGCTAGGTGCAAATCTAGGTACAAATGAAGCTAATCTAGGGACAAATGGTGCTAATCCAAACACTGATAGCGCTAAGACGGTCACTAATAACACTAAAATAGTCTCCTAAGGCACTAAACTATAGACAAAAGGCGTGAATGTGGAGACAGATTGCACTAATCTAACCTGCATGTTAAAAATTTCACATAAACTTGCAAAAAAAGGATTAGATATAGGGACACGGGTCCCACTGAGCATGCCAAATGAAGATTAGAAAAGCTTGAAGACTGAAATAAGATGAAAAGAACTCAAAAAGAAGAGATTTTATACCTTCCAAGAATCTTCAAACCTTCTACACTCCTTGATAAGATGGAGGATCTTGTACCCAATAGCTCCTTACTTTACCCAAGATAAAGAAATTTGAATGTGGATTTCTCCAATACTTTCAACACAATGTAGATAAGGATTTGGCTATGGGTAGAGATTGGATAATGATTTGGGATGAGAGATTAAAGCTGTGGATGAATGCTTAAGAGATGAAGATGAGAGGCTTAGAGAGATTTTGACATTATGAGAATATGGCAGATTAGTTTATGAGATAGTTTGGCATGGTAATGTTGCTAAGAGATTGTGATGAAAATAGCTTGGGTTGATCTTGTATTTATAGGCAATTTTGGAGGGATTTGAATCCAATGGCTAGGATTCAAAGTTGAGATCAATGGTTGAGATGAGAAGATGAGATCAAGGGTGGAGATCTCCTCAACAAAGATGGAGGGTTGGGATTAAAAGTGAATTTTAAATTCACCTTGGGAAGGATGAGGAGGATTATAATTAAATTAAAAAATTCATTTTGGGAAGAGTTGGATTAAGACATGTCAATGAATTAAAAATTCATTTCCATGGGAGAGTGTTGAATAAAAAATTAGGATTTATTGAGAAGTGGGATGACATGTGACACATGTGTCTTTTTGGAAAACACATGTGTGAACTCTTTGCATAAAAAAGATCTCTTACATGGAAATAGAAAGGTGAGGTTGAGGGGTCATGTGACCCCTTTGAATAAAAGATAATTTTTTATTCAAAGTGTGGGAATAAGGGCTAAGCAAGGTTTGACTAAGTTAATCAAGTGATTAACTTAATTAATGTGGCTATTGGAAATTAGTGAGGAGGCCAATGAGGGGTTAAAATTAATTAAATAAGGATTTATTTAATTAATTTATATATAGGGGTTATGTAGGCTAGGGTAGCTAATTAAACAATTGATATTTATTCAATTAGGCTAGGTTTAGGCTGTAGGATAGGAGAGATTAATTAAATAAGCATGTTTTAATTAATCTAGGTTGGGGACAAGGGAAATTAATCAAATAAATATTAGTATATTTATTTAATCAATTGTGGATAATAGTCTAAGGTGTAGTAACAAATTAATTGAATTAATTCATTACAAGGGATGATCGATTTAAGATGAATGGTTAGGGATAAATAGTTTGAGATAAGTCAATCAAATAAAATGGTTTTATTTAATTAATTGGCAAAGGATAAGTTAGTGATGTGAGGATGTGGGAAAGAGTCTTGTGGGGAAAGTCAATTTAAGGTGTCTACAATAGTATTTCTATAAATATCACTATCTACCACTCTCATTGAAGTGTCATGACACTCCCATTCCATCTAACCATTTGTTTCAAGGTGGTAGGAGGAGCTAAAATTATGTTTGGCACCTAATGCATGATACAAGGATGTCCACAACAATGATTTGAAAATGAGATCATAGTTTAAAATAATCCTACGAGGCACTCCATGCAAGCGTACAATGTCCTCCATAAAGGTGTTTTCCATAGACAAAGCACTATAGGATTCCTTCACGGTGAGAAGGAAACCTTGGTTAGCTTGTTTATTGTCACCATGATGGCTTCATGATGATGAGAAGAAATAGGCAAACCAACAATATAGTCTATATAAATCATGTCCCATTTCCACTCAATGTTGATGTTCTACCTTTACTCTCTAACAATCATGGCACCTACCGAAAAATTAGCAACATCGCACCTCATCCTCGCCCAATGGAAAATAACAAAGATCAACATGCATATTCTTCACACTAAGATGTGCTTCATAAGGGGCATAATGCACCTTAGTCATCCCAACCAAGTGAAGGCCACCTAAAGCTAGGACATAAATATGACCAAGATGTCACAATAGTCCATTAGAATTTAAAGAATAGATATAATACCATCCTTTAAGGGCCCTCTAGGACTCTATCTCAACTCTAACCTCACTTGAAACCATGGATCCTATTAGAGCCTACTATTTTTCTAGGATTTTAGAATTATTTCTTCAAAACATTATCCTAAGTATAAAACCCTAAACCCTTCTATTTGGCTTTAAGCCTTATGTTTCGTTGTTGACCTCCTACCCCCAATTGCTAATTGTTTAAGTTATGAATTGAGCCTTCATATGTCATGTTTCACCGGCCCCTCTATCGTAGATTATCGTTTGACAGACCATGAACAATGGAAATATTAAAGTATATAAGTCTTTTGAGCTAAGGTCAGGTTTGGAATTGACACATGGTAGATTATTGCATACCCACCAACTTCTAATGAATATAACTTGTGTTAAGAGGTGGAAAAGGTGAATGATGACAACTAGCATGCACACTAGATCAAACCCTCTTCCACAATAACATTCAAGGACAAGACCGAGCCAAATCACTACCAAATGGAGGTGGACTTAGCTACAGATCTTGTACTCAAGAGTGCTATGGAAATATCTAATTTAATCATGGATTTTATCAAACCCCAGGTCAAATAATGCACTAAACCCTAGATTTATAAAAAAATGATCATAACAGAAGATGTATAGTTGATAATAAGAAACCAATTTCACAAGAGTGATTAGAGAGATACCCATAATTGTGTCTCAAAATTAGGAATGTCAGAGGACTATTTTGTGGGTGCCCATGTCCAAAAAGATGGAATCTTCAAAAATTGAAAACTGGAGAAATGTCAAAAAGAATGTCGTGATGCCAGATCTGATGTTTGTTTAGGCAGAAAGACTATTTCGTGGGTGCCCAAGTCTTTTGCAGAGGAATATTGCTTAAATGTTTTTAGCTCTCAAAACCTTTTCCCTTACTCAGTCTTCGTGTACCTTCACCTTTCTAGATCTCGTACCTGTAACCTGCACACAAGAAGAAAAGGGGTTTAGGGGTTATGGTGTTTATGGACTTGTCTCAGTCAAATCTTAGGATAGCATTCAAGCTTCCCAACACCATAGTTTGATAGAGAGAGTGTGCCCTAGCAGGGCAGAGGCTAAACAAATTGATGATAGAATAATTCAAATAATAGTGATATCACCTCAGAGGTGAAGCCCTTAGGAGAATTAAGATCCTTCAACTCATAAGGAGATGGATGATGATTCTAAATCTGCAACAACACACACAATACAAAACAAATGTACTCTAGAAACACAATGAATGCTTTGAATGCTCTTTTCTCCAAGATCATAAGTTTGCTATTTCCATCTTCTTTACAAATGAATTCAAAAACATACTTATATATGCTTTCCCACTAAAATTCATGAAATTAACCAAAAGAGCCAATAAGGAGAAACCCTTTTAAAGGTCCTCTGCTGACATACATTGAAATTTACCCTGACCAATCAGGGAGGACTTGGGTGCAGGCGCCCAAGTCCCAAGGCACCTTTTTGGTCTAGGGTAAGGTACAATATGGGCCCATAGTTCCCAATTTACATGGGTTTCAGGGGATTTTACATCGGGATGAATATTTAGCATGTATAATGTTATCACAGGGACCTAGGAGCTAAACAAGGAGGTAAAAAGACATGTGTCCATTTTTTACTCCATAACATTTAGCCCCCACTTTAATGTGTGTACGATCTTACAATCAGTATGATGTAGGAGCATCCCTGGTTCAAGAGCAATCTTGCATCAACCAAAAAAAAATTGCATTTCAGTTTGCTTGCAGTTTAGTTTGTTTCTTTTCATTTTCTAGTTCAGTTCAAGCAATTCAGTCAGTAGCAGTTTCTGTATTTTGGTCCACATTCTACCGTAGTTGTATTTTAGATCTTGTGGAGCTGGACTTAGCATCTAGATTCATTCATCTACAACATATCTAAATTTTAGAGCACTTGGATCAAGAACTGAAAAGTTAACGCTATCAAAAGATCAATTGTTTTCTCAGAACATAGCATCTTGATAGTCTCAGACAATCAGCTAAAGGAGAATACTTGCGGAGCATTTCCCAATCCATGGAGCCTAATGACACATCATTCATTGATCTTTGGTTTGTGGCCAACCTTCCCCGAGATCCGCACATCATCCCATGCACTTGCAGAGGTGTTCTACATGATTAGGTCTGACCTATTCGTGTACACACGTTACAGCTCTTCATTGGAGTTTGTGATCTTCCTTGGCTGACGCGGAGGAACCTTTTATAACAGAGATGATATATATTGATGTAATAGATCCCTAGGAAGGAAGTTAGAAATTGATTCATAGTTCTTAGTATGAATTCTTAGCGAAGGAGCTTCAAAGATATATCTTGTGCATATTCTAATATGAGGCCTTTGAGCCCTAATTGTAAGCCCACTTGTTGCCGGCCAATTTGTATTTGAATTCTATGATATACTGAATGACTAAATCTGCATTTGCTTCAGATCTTTGAGTTGTTTTTGTTGTGTTTACTCTTGCTGCATGGTTTGGACAGTTCTTTTTGTGAACCCTCCTACCATGACTGCACCACAGTACATACATGAAAGTATGGTTGAACCACATCAAACACATCAGACACTAGAGCGAAGACACACCGTAAGTTTGGAGGACCATTTTTAGCCCCCAAGCTTAGGCAAACATAAGAAAACACTTGACAGTCACATAAGACACAATGAATACAGTAATGAAGTACACAATACATGGAGAAGACATGAATATAGTCACACAAGACATAGAGAAGACATGATTAAACAATTATATATATATAGATTCCTAACTAGGTGATGGGGGGAGCTCATCGCTACACGCCACCATCAAAGACACACAAAACACACAACATGGATGGAGCTCATCGCTATGCGCCTTTAAACCACTAAAACATGCAAGACATGCAAGGAAGACATGAAAAACACATGGAATACACAAGCAACATAGAGTATGTCATCGACACACTATATGTCTTATACACAACAAACACATGTGATAGGGAGGAGCTCATCGCTACACTCCACTATCTAAGACATGCCAAACACACCTGACAGTTGAGCTACACTACCACAACCGCTAAAGACATGCTTAAGGGTGAATAACTCAAGATCCAAGCCTGCCTTTGCATAGGACTTATTAAAAAGATGTGCAACTGCTCAAGGGAAGACACAACCCCACCTTCCATAGAAGGGCTTTCAAAATGCAACCCCACCTGCATTCGCAGACACCTTATGGTGAAAAGGAAGCATGCACAAAGTATACAACCCCACATGCATATGTAGGTGCCTTACAGTGAAAAGGAGGTATACGCAAAGAAAAACAAAGTACACAACCCCATCTGCATCCGCAGACGCCTTATAGTGAAAAGGAAGCATACACAAACACACTTTTTCAATAATGTCTGAAATATCCAAGCATAAAACCAAAATATATGCCCCCACCTTAAATTGGTTGATCTCTCTTTCCAGTATCAAACACATTTAAGGTAAAGTGAAAAAACGCAAGGGAACAAGAGCTTTCACAAAGCACGTGCCCCCACATGTGACACGTGCTTAACAATCACCAAATGTTCCTACAAACACATCAATATCATTTGCTAACATAATCAACAGTATATAAGATTTGGTTAGAAATTCTATTCTAAGATAACAACTAAATCAATTAACATATCACTTAATAGACCAAGGCTACACTTGTGGGTTTAGAACTGAGTATAGCCATGAGGTTATACTGCAGGTATCTCAGAACTGAGTGTAGCTACAAGGTGAGATACAAAACAATCCAAAGTGCATAGAAGCAGATTTAAAGTATTGCAAAGGTTTGTTACAAGATATTTCACAAGATGAATCACAACATGAGGTGATTCTACTAGTCAAACATCAGTAATATATAAACCCCATCTTCATATATGAACTAGGTCCACTTTTGCTTTCTTGTTGTAGGGACACACGATCCTTATCAGTATTTGTTTTCGTCATCCACTGACTAGTAGATCCACTGAAGAATGAAAATACTAAAAATGAGAGAGGAGACAAAGGTGACTTAGGTTCACAATGTGGGGAAATGCCCCCAAGACAACACACACAACAATTACAATTAGAGAGAGAGGAATAGAAGAAATAGAGAAACAAATAGAAGAAGGGTCACAACAGAGGTGGTCCCTTTGTATCCTTGACCTTAGAAGAGTATCAAGGGTCATCCAAGGAGACCTAAACATCATTTAACACATCATGGGGGAACACAACATCTTAGTGGAGGCCACCCATGAGAGCAACTCAAAGAGGTGCTACATCAAAAGTGGCTAAAAGGGTGATAAATACTTACCTATTATAAATGTAACCGCACTAGCGGTTGTCTTTGATCTTGATCTTTATATATATTGTTAAGTCTTGGTGTTTTCTTCTTTCTTCCCTTCTAGTCTCATTTGTTGTATTTTCCAAGGGAGTTTCTTTGTCGACCATCAATGGTTCATAATTTGCCGCATGTTCTGGTATTTGTGAGGAGGAAGCCGGTAGAGAAGTAATCTTATGATTTTGTAATGGATAGCTTTGCTCTTGAATATTTTCTCCCCATTCATGTAAGGATGGCGGAGGGGGAACCCTAAAAATTCCTTTTCCTTTCGGTTAAGGTGGTGTTGAAGCACCTTGAACCATAGCAATGTTATTCTCTTTTTTATTAAGCTCAACATCCATCCCTAAAGGGTTTAATATGAGAGGCCTTTCTTCATCCATCAATGCTTCTTTCTTGTTAAGAGGGTTGTTCATTATTTCATCTTTAGTGATGCCCAGGGGTGTTGAACATGCAACCAAAGGAGCCTTAGAGATATCCAAGGTACTTAAATATTCAAGAAAAGGTAGGAGATCCATAGGATAATTCATAGGATCCTTATGTATTATGTTGTTGATAAGAGTTGTAAGAGTAGTAGATGAACATCCATTATTGACCAATTGAGGGGTCTTTTTGAGAGAAGGCTCTTCATTCTCTAATGATTCATGTTGTAAAGAGGGAGTATTGGAATGAAGAGATGGTAGGGTGGTGTTTAGGAATGTATCGATGATTTCATCTTCTTGCACCAAAATATCCTCATAAGTGAGGACCATTTTGGGAGAGGGATCCAAATCATTGGATGGGCTAGACAAGGCTATGTCAGCTTCATATGTTTTAGAGATGATGTCCATTATATTGTCATGAAATGTAGTAGAAGAAAAAGAGATATTATCAGCATCACCTTCGTCATGCTTATTCATGGAGATGAAATTAGTGAGATCTAATATCGAAGGTTATATACCCATGAGAGTTGTGAAGCTATCAAAACCAGATATATAACAAATAATTTCATATGTGGAACACATAGAAATGTCAACATCATATATGTATACTAGTTGATTTAAAACTTGAGGATGCCTATTAGTGAATTTAGAGAATTTTTCAAAATCTATGATGTATGCAAACAAGTCTTCCAAAGATGAATAACAAGAAGCATCAATGATGAATTATCTATTTACTTATCAAATACCACCGATGTGAGAGACTTGTATACACCAAGACACTAGAGTGAGGAAGTCAAGTTCTTTAATCTTTTTGCAAAGATCAAGAACACACAAGTATCACTGCAAACCAAGTGATCCCAATGTTAAAGTGTTGTGCACAAAGGCAAATATAGATATCTTTGAGATGTTTTGCCAAATGTGAAAGAAGTGTTATATTATTATGTTGAAATACACAATGTGTAATTGAAAAGTTATGATTTTTGAAATAAAATATGGAAAATGATGTAAAACTTCAATGCAAAATCAGATTTAAATGAATGTTTATGATATTTTTTTGAGAAGTGACTAGGTTTTAGGAAAAATGCAACTTTTCAACAAAACGCTAGAAAATTAGCTCTTCAAATACAAGGTACAACATCATGACATGATTGTATACTATAATATGGATCAGATCTGATGTAAAAATTAGAAGTCTAAATCTTTCTATCATATGATGTGAAAACAATGCAAAACTATGCCTTTTTCTAGCCTAGAATGCTTGATTTTTTTCACTTTTTTCAAAATTATGCAAGATCTTTCAATGAATAATGATAAGTATGCTATGAATCAATGCAAGATCTGAATTCACCACATAGAAAGATGCAAATGCTCAGAGCAACGGGTTCACCAAAGTGTTAAGAGGTGAAAAAGGTGAATGATGACAACTAGCATGCACACTAGATCAAACCCTCTTCCACAATAACATTCAAGGACAAGATTGAGCCAAATCACTACCAAATGGAGGTGGACATAGCTATAGATCTTATACTCAAGATTGATATGGAAAGATATGATTTAATTAGGCCTTTTATTAAACCCTAGGTCAACTAATCCACTAAACCCTAGATTTGTAAAGATCCGATCATAATAGAAGATGTACAATAGATAATTAGAAACCAATTTCACAAGAGTGATCAGAGAGATACTCAAAATTGTGTCTCAGAAGCAGGAATGTTAGAGGACTATTTCACGGGTGCCCAAGTCCAAAAGGATGGAATCTTCAGAAACTAAAAATTGGAGAAATTTCACAAAGAATGTCCTAATGCCTGCTATGATGTTTGTTTAGGCAGGAAGACTATTTCATGGGCACCTAATTCTTTCGTAAAGTAATATTCCTGAAATGATTTTGAATCTCAAAACCCTTTCCCTTACTTACTCTTCCTGTACCTTCACCTTTTTGGATCTCGCACCTATAACCTACAACAAGAAGAAAATGAGTTTGGGGGTTATGGTGTTTAGGGACTTGCCTCAATCAAATCCTGGGATAGCATTCAAGCTTCCCAACACTATTGTTTGATAGAGAGTGCGTGCCCTAGCAAAGAAGAGGCTAAAAAAATGATGATAGAATGATTTAATTAATAGTGATATCACCTCAAAGGTGAAGCCCTTAGGAGAATGAAGATCCTTCAACTCATAAGAAGATGGATGATGATTCCAAATCTGCAACAACACACACAATACAACACAAATCTACTCTAGAAACACAATGAATGCTTTGAATGCTCTTTTCTCCAAGATCATAAGTTCTCTATGTCCATCTTCTTTACAAATGAATTCAAAAATACACTTACATATGCTTTCCCGCTAACATTCGTGAAATTAACAAAAAGATTTGACAAGGAGAAACCCTTTTAAAGGTCCTATGCTGACATACATTGAAATTTTCCAGAACCAATCAGGGAAGACTTGGGCGTGGGTGCCCAAGTCCCAAGGCACATTTTTGATTCAGGGTAAGGTACAATATGGGCCCCTAGTTCCCAATTTACATGGGTTTCAGGGGAGTTTGCACTGGGATGAATATTTAGCATGTATAATGTTATCACGGGGACCTAAGAGCTAAATTTTATTCCATAAAACCTTGTCAGGGTCATACTACTATGAAATGATCCCACTTGTTTAGTGGGTCTATGATCTCACTAAAGAAAAAGATACCGGAAGTACAACTATGTGGACGGTAATTGGTCACACACTACTGTGGAGGATGAGCTGTCAGAGTTGAGTCAACATTGCACTATTGCGATTTGTTGCCACGTGTACCCTAGTCAACTGAGTACTTGTGGAGCTTAAAGTGTGATACTTTCCACATGGATGGAATGCATGAGCCCATAGTGCTAGAGTTTTGGTACCTGATAGGGAGTGCGGGGATGTGAGATGGCAGCACATGGCGAAGTCTTGATTGTTTGACTTACAAGATTTTCTCTCCTAGCGCATTCTGGTTGGTTGAGGACTTTTCAACACTCTTGTTGGATTTTTAAAGTCTACCAGGTCATCTAAACCATTGATCCTACCACGATCTACCTCACATTGACATTTCATTTTTAAATTTAAACTTGCCTTTTGCAGATGGCCTAGTTGGATACGTAGGAAGTAATGGTAGAGCATCTGTTGCACGACAATTTTAAAATCCTCAGCTATGTTCTAGTAGTGGCTAGAGCTTGTGAAGTAGGATGGCACTATTCAAGTATAAAGGATTGTGATTTCACACCAGGTACTATAAGCACAAAAATTATGCACAGCCTCCATGAGGAACCCTATGATGATTCAAATCCTTGTCATGTACATGTAAGCATGAAATAATGTTCTTTGAGTAGCAAACCTCTTGATGACATGTCTTCTTTCTTGTCTTGTGTTGATTCCTCTTTACCGATTTCTTTCTCATCACTTGCGGCACTTTTCGACACTTTTTGTGACACTTGTTGATTCACATTTTTTGGGCATTCGACCTTGCTCCTAATCTTTGTAAGTGTCTTGTAGGTGAGTTTTCACCTTTCCCTTGTGTTTTTCATCCTCTGCACCCCCTAGAAGCCTTCTAGAGGTCCCCCTATCCATCTCCCACTTTCAGTTTTCAGTTCCGCTCAACCAATCCAAATCTCCCCTATTATTTCCAGATCTCCCCTGGGAGATCCTGCAGGTGCAAGTAGAGATTTAGATTCTTGCACATGACTTACCTGTTTCCAGAGGCAGAACCCCTCCGTTTCTTCTCTTCTTGCATCTCCCCCTACTTTTCTGCAGAAAACCCTATCTAACCTGGATCTCCCCTGGGCAACCCATGGTCGCCCAGGGGTGACCCTACTGGCAAAACGGGCGACCCTGCCATTTTTCCATTCGTGGAAAAACTTGAGTTTCTCACTCATTTTAGCTCCATTTTTGCTAATTTTTCTTCCAGTTTGCATAATTTTTGATGCCTAATATGGAGTTGACTATTTCATGCACCTTCACATGCATAATTAACTCCATTTGATCTAAAATTAACAACGTAATCAATCTCATGCATTCTTCTAACTCCATTTCTTCTTCAATGATAAGCTATCATTGCTTTGTCACTCTCTAATCAATTGAGTTCACTAGGTAATCAATCCATTTCACTCCCCAATCAATCCTTGTTAACTCTTCAATCAATTGAGTTAACTTCTTAATCATTTCCACCTCTCATCCCTTCTTCAAACCTATAAATACCCCTCACCTCTTCATTATTTTCCAAGTTGAGCAAGTTGGAGAATACCCTTCTCATCTTCACAAGCCTTTTCAAGCTTCTTCACAGGCCTTTGAGCCTCTTTCACTATTTCTTTCTTTAGTTTTTCAAAGCTTCAAAGATTTCATTGTTGCATAGCTTCAAATCTCTTCCATGGAGGCAAATTCATTGTGCACACAACTCTTGCCAATTTTTTCTCTCCAACTTAGCATTCAAATGCTCTTACAAGACGAAGGTGCCTTTTGCTTTATTCATTGTTCAACCAAGCAACATTACGCTACTTCATTCTATGCCATTGTGCTCAACCAAATCTCTCATTGAGCTCATACAAGCTGCATCAAAGCTTCTTTTTGCTTCTTTGTGTCATTTTGTCATCAAGAGGATCTCCTACTACTTCAAAAGGACTCAAGGTTGCTAATATCAAGGATTTCTGAGGGTAGTGGAGTCACACAAATCTTCATTTCTCTCAGGTTCCTTCATTGTTTTATTCAGTTTATAGCAATTAGAAAACCAAATTTGCTCTTGGGAGCAGTAAATCATTGTTTTTTCCTTGATAATTAGATCTTGGATGTTAGAATAGTTGTTTTCATAATTCTAGATCTAGATTATTAGAAGAAGCATTTTCCTTTCTTAAATTAGATTACTTCAAAACAATCAAAAACCAAAAAACATAGATTAAACTTGCATTAGGAAAAGTCATATTAGCTTGCATTCATATTTCCCTTTCATAGATTAAATAGCACTTTTCATTTCCAAAACACTAAAAAAGTACAAAAACATGTTTGCATATCATTTAGTTTTGCATGCATATAGAAACCCTAGAAATAGACAAACTTGCAAACCCTTGATACCATCACAAGGTAACCACGATTAAAATATTCAATCAAACCCTTGATCACATCACAAGGTAAAAACAAGTCAAAGCATAGCCAAACCCTAGGTCAACTAAACCCTAGGTCAAAACCCTAAATCTAGTTAAGGTTAGTCATCACACATCTACCTCCATCTTGGCTCTCGAATGTGTCTAGGAGTGAGAGGAGAGTGGGTGAGGGCTATATGTGACGAGATCGAGGAGATCAATCCACAACCACAACAAGAAGCCTTTACTCTACCACAAGGAGACCCATTTGTCCTCTTGTTGTTAGAAGAAACTAGACAACTCCAAATACAACAGGAACTAGTTCAACACATAGAAAGATAAGAAGACATAAATGAAAGAAACCGCTTACCCACACAGAGGTGGAACCTAAGAAACCCCAACATGAGAAGAGAAACTAGTGACCCTTCGGGTCATAGGGTTATCTCAACAACAACTACAATCGAACAAAACATTCAACTTAGCACACAACAACAAAGGCCACAGTACTTGCTGACCCCTCTCCGCGAAGTCTAGCTCTCCAACGAGATAGATCCCCATCGTGTCTCGCCTCCTCTCAACTGGCTACTTCCACGTCAACGAGAGTGACGTGGCGGATCACCCCGTGGAAAGGAGGGAAGGGTCCGTGTGCGTGTTGAAATCTAACCCGACAACCCCAGGCAATTAGAGTCACGATTTTGAGCATACATATTTTGGTAAACCCAACGTGAAGGGAAAAGCCTCTTGGTTATGCTTTTTGCGTTCCCATTTCAAACATTTCAAAACATTTAACAAAAACTTTGAAACATTCTTACACTACTCTTCATAGCCGCTTCAAATTCTATCGCTTACGCCATCATCCATTCCATTTATTCTATGGTGTCTATGGCACCCCTGAATATGACAAAATCTAACTTAAACCAAGGGAACATTCCCTCTTGAGAACTAGAAACTCCTTCATTTGATAGGTATGTGTCACCGCACCCTGATGCACCAATCACCAACTATTATGACTACGAAGATTCTGATTATGAACCAGAACAAAGAGAATCCAGATATTCTCTATCTTTCAACAACCTAGCTTGGGAAAACAACTCAGCCATACCAAATGGGCCACATAAAGCAAGAAGGATAAGATCAGAGATACATCGACCAGATCAACCTTCCACAAGCACATCAAGTACTCATCTTGATGAGGAAGTTAAATGATTGGAAAAATATTTGCTAAAAGCTAGAGATGCTCAAGAGGCATTGAGGATTGCCTTGCGAGAAGAACAAAGAGAAAATGTTGTGTGCGAAGAAACATATCACCACGAAAATACTTGATGAGAAAATCCTAGAAACGAAGAAACACCTAGAGTTGTAACTCCTGTGTATTTAATCACAACTCTAGTGCAAAGAATTAGAGTCTTGGAAGCAGAGCAAGCTACTCCAGAAAGAAGGCAAAATTCTCATGAACAGGACTAGGGGGCATCACAAAATCCCCCCTACCTCAATTACTATTCACGAAACGCTAGCAACGACACATGTCTGAATGGGAATCATCTTGTTCAGAACAATCAAACAAATCTGACAATGGGTTATCAAAACTCACCTACAGGGTTATTACTATCAACCCCGCAATCTCAAAGGGCCTTTCTAGGAACATATCTTGAGTATTTGAAGGAACCCTTAGACCAAAACATAAGAAGCATGCAAATACCTCAGCCGTTACCAGATCTCCCAAAGTTCAAAGGAGAAGGAAATCTAAATTCTCACATTAAAGCTTACACCATAGCCATAAGAGAACTCCTCCCTTGGGATGGGGTTGTAGCAAAAATCTTTCTGAAAATTCTTGAAGGCATCACGGATTGGTATTATTGCTTACCAGAAGCTTCAATTCACTCATTCAGACAACTCATCGGAGAGTTTGTCATGGCATTCAACATGAACAAAATTGTTAAAACATGGATTAGAGAATTCCTCATAATGAAACAAGAGCCAAACGAATCTATAGCCCGCTTTGTCACTCGATGGAGGCAAGTCCTTTACTCTTTGACTAGTGCTTCGAACATGGACCACTGAGAATTGTGTGACCTCTTTTTGCATCCCCTTAACAAGGTCATGAGGGAAGATGTTCAAAAATTGCCATATAAATCCTATGAAGAGGCATTGGAAAGTGCTTTGAGGATTGACCAAGCCACCATCAACAGTGGTAGAAAGGTCTACGGGTCAAATGGAAAGCTGACAAAGGAAGACATAGGAAGCAATGCCTTTGTCATTAAAATCCTTAAAAACAACAAGAGTGCAACCATAGACGAGGTGACAGACCAACCCCCAATTAAGAAAGTAAGAGATGATTATAATGGGAGAGATTGCTATCCCCCTAACGTAAATGCCATAGACCGACCTTGAAACAATGGGTACTACCCTCGAGACAATTACCAAAGGTTGAAACACAATGGAAACGAGAACAAAAATGATGGAAGATACAAGAGACCCCCATACAAGTTCAATCAATTTTGTTCTTTTCATAGAACAAGGGGGCACAGTACAGAATCTTGTAGAGAATATAACAGATTCATAGCAAGGCTACCGGAAGACCAACAACATTTGCTCATAGAGATGTTCTTAAACCCATAGCAGGTCACGTTAGATAACAAAGATACAAGATAAAATCAAGCTCCAATAGAACCGCAAAACGCAAACATGAGAATTTATCAGGACCCATTCCCCGCGCATAACGACACAGAAATGACAAACCTAAACAAGACGGCCCATAGTAGTAACCTCGAAATCCCACTGCAACTGGGACAAAGAGGAGAAGCTAGGATGATGGGATTATTCAAGATTATGCACAATGAAGGAGAAGAAGAAGACCATGAGGATGAAAATGAGCAAATAGAAACATACAAAGGTATTATCTCGATAGTAGAACCAATACCACCTCTAATCGGACCCTATGAACTCATAGAAGACTTAAAGATAACATATTCTCACATTTCATTCATTGACTTACTCAGGAACTCCCCTTCACATTGCTCAGCATTGCTAAAGGCAATAGGTTTAAAATACCTCGACCAAATCACGCCACCACCTAGTGAGAAAATCAATCACGTGGACTACGACCTCAGTCCACCAAACTCAGAACTCAAAGATCTAGCATTTTTCTTTGACTTATAACAGATGCCTTCCAAGGTAGAGTTAACCAAAAAAGGAGACCTTGCGTTGTATCTTCAAGTGTGGATCTACGATACTTGCATCAAGTGGACCTTAGTTGATGATGGGGCCACAGTGAACATAGTTCCATTCTCCCTTCTAGAGAGGATGGGCTATGGGAATACAAATATCACCACTTCATGGGATACTCTAAGCGGGTATGATAATCTGAAGGCTGCCACCATAGGCAAGATTACCCTTCCAGTGACTTTGGGACCTAAAACCATTCCTACCACATTCTATGTCATAGACAAAGACACAAGATATAACTTGATTCTTGGAAGGCCATGGATACATAGAATGAAAGCTATCCCATCCACATTATTTCAGGAAGCTCAATTATTGCACTTAGGGAAAGTATATGTTGCAAAGGGAGACCCAGAACCTTTTAGCATGTTAAAATCAAACACACCGAACAAATGTATAGGTATCCCCATAGACTACGAACTCCCTACCAACAAGTTAACCGTCCCTAATCCTTCACCTCAGTTGATATGTATCAAACGAATGGAAATCCTGGAAAAGACCATAAACACTGCAGAGATCAAAACTTTAGAGAATGAGGCATTACCAAAACAAAAGGAAATGTTTCCCAAAGATAAGACAATTGAGATCATGGAATTAATTGAGTAGGATGGACCACTCCAATTCCCCCTAGAGGTACTCATGATCGATTTCCAAGAGGCCTACAAACTCTTCCCTTGCATAGGGGAGAAGCCTCATAGAACTGAAGGACCAGCGTTTCAAACCACTACATTAGATCCAAGAAATGTAGATCCACATGCTTTCTCATACGCTGAGGAAGACATGATAGAAAGTTACACTCCACTATCACCACTAAGTGAATCTCATGTCCCCGAGACACTAGAAGAGATAGAATCTTATGAGCCTCTCACACCATTAGAGGATTCGTATCAACCACTAACACCCATGGAGGAGGTGTTGGCAAGAGACACTATATGGATTCATCATTGTTGTCATTGATGGCAACAAAGGTTAGCCCACACATCTGCAGGACATAATGAGTCTTTACTGGAAGACAGATTGCAAAGTGTTGAGGTTCGGTAAGCAAGAACAGAGCATGTGGCGAGGTCCGATAGACAGGTCCGGATCTCTCAGAGGAAGTATCTTGGTGAAGTGCGAATTTGGGGAAGTCAAGAGGACTACCTTGAGTGATAGATTCCAAGGATTTAGCCTCCGGTGATAGATGAAGAAAAAGATATGTTCACTTGAGTATCGGGTTCCTGATTGGCAGTGTGACAGAGGAAGAATGACTGACAGAGCATCAGACATTATTCCGGATGTGTTACTGATGATGGAAGAGATTCTTAAGGCATAAGTCTTGTTTGGCCGACATGATTGATGACTTCTACAAGTATATGCTTGATCCGCATTACTTGATGTGCAAGGATTCAGCCGACAGATCAGAGTTTGTGAAAAGTTTGACTATTCTGGGTGCCGACTAGAAAGGTGATGAAATCACTTGTGCAGATATATATACAAGATGGATTTAGTTGTGAGGGGTGTTGTTGTCGTTGGTTATGTGCGAATAAAAGCAGAAGGGAAGAGTAGAAGAAGTAAGGAAGGTTCAGTTTGTGAAAGGAAAGTAGCATAAGAGAAGAAGAAAGATGAAGTGCAGCAGATTAGTATACTGAGCCTAACCGGAACTGAACTCCAGCATATGTAGATGCTCCCAATCAGTTCAAGTATTGTATAACACTCTTTTGTAGACAGTGAGTCTCTTGTAGGCAGTGTGCCTCTTGTGAGCAGTGTGCTCGGGCAGTGAGCCCTAATTGGCAAGTGCCATTTTGTATTTCCATTCTTCTAACAGAGAATACAATCTTGGGTTAATCACCCTGTGGTTTTCTCCCTTAACAGGGTTTACACATCAAAAATATTGTGTCATGTGTATTTCCATTTCATGGTTATGTTTGCTTATTTGAATTAATGCTGCATTGTTATTAAGAAAGTTTAGAAAGAAGAAATAATTAGGATAACTGAATCACCCCCCCTCCTTAGTTATCAACAATTGGTATCAGAGCCAAGTTCCTCCTAATAGAGTCTAACATCTTGAGGAAGATCTGGGAATCCAAATGGATGCATATGGTTTAAGGGAGCAACTCAAGACTGCCCTTGATGATCTTGAACAGTCAAACTCTGAAGTCAATGAATTAAAGGAAAGACTCAAGTAGGCTGATGATTTCATGAGAGAACTAAAAGACAAATTAAGTCTCTCTATGAAAAAGAGAAAGGAGCTGCTTCAGTAATTGGCAAGACAAGGTGAAGCAAATGATGCAAATGAAGAACTAGATAAGAAAACCAAGTTATGTGAAAAGTTATCAAAAGAAATCATTATGGTAAGACATGAAATGGAATCAGGAGTTATGAAGTTTACCCAAGAAGTTGAAGAGAAAAGAAAAACTGAAGATAATCTAAGACAATCTCTCAAGGAGAAATCAGAAGATTGCCACTAGATGGATAGAATTATCAGACATCTTGAATCTAATCTTGAAGATGCTAAAAATAATGAAGAAAAACTTGAGGATCAAATTGTCTCTCTCAAAAGGGATCTTCAAACAACAAATGAATATAAAGAGAAATTCAAGATAAGTTCTGCTCAACTTGAAGTTCTTCTTGAAAGTCAAAGGAAGGTAGATGACAAGTGTGGTTTGGGATATGAGAAAGGAGAAAGCTCCAGATCCGGTCAGAAGAATTTTGGATCAGAAAATCCAAGGAACAGGCCTAGAAGACCTCTAGTAAGACAGCCTAATGCTCAAAGATATCCATCCTTCAATGGATATTGCCACAACTGCAATAACTTTGGTCATAAAGCTAATCAGTGCAGAAAGAGTATGAGACAGACTAATTCATCCTTCTCCGGACAATGCTTTAACTGCAAAAGGTATGGCCACAAATCTCATGAATGCAGAAATATGCAAATGAACAAATCATTCAATGGTAGATGCTTTGCATGCAATAGAATAGGTCATATGGCTAATCAATGCAGATCAAGAGGATATCAGTCAAATGTGCAAAGAAATGTTGTTTGCCAAATCTGCAATAGATCCGGTCTGTTGACTTTTTCCCAGACTGGATGCTTATTCCCAGATTTCCCTACAAGGTAGCCATCAGTGATCAACAGGATCTCTGGGCCAGGGGGCCAACAGTGTAGGAGATAGACTCTATATTTTATCTCCTCTTCTTCTTCAGGCTCTGCAAGACCTAGGGGGGTATTCCCTATTCAACATCCATGAGGATATGCATACAAGGCTGGGATGTTGACAGAAAGCAGATGAGTCCTCCTGTATGTAGACCAAAACTGAAAGATAAGGGCAAAGGGGCTAGCTTTGGGCCTATTTGCAGTTGTAGACAGAGGACTGAAGTTCCTAAAACTAACTCTAATGTCCTAATGTTGGTTTTAGATTTTGCTTTGGGGTTTTAAGTGTGGATGCAAAGCTGGATATGGTTATAACACAAAACAAAGCCTGATTGGTGCCTATCCAGGGCCTGGAGTCAATAGACATACACCTGTGAATGATCAGCATAAACAACTAAAACTGGATTTCAAGGGGATCTATGTGATACCTGCCTTACAGGCATCTCCCAATACAAAGTGTTAGGTTATCTCTACTTATGGTATCCCTACTGCAGTATATCCCTCCCAATGTTCAACCTGAAAACAGTTTAATCTACCCCTTGAGTAGAAGTTAGAAGATCAGACAGTCAACATAGGAATTCTATGCTCTAGAATCTAAACATTACCAAACATCCAGATTCAGAAGAAGGATACATGCAATACTGGAGACAGAATCAACACCACACATGCCAAACAGTATTTCTCATATAAGTTTAATCATGAAATCAGTGGGTTCATGCCAAAAACAAACAACAAGAGATACATAAACTCACAGGTAAGCTGTACAGAGCAACCAGATCAGCTTGTCATGCATTACAGAGCCAAAATCATCAACTTTCAACAACCACAAATGAACAACACAACCTGCTTATAACAGCCAGGTAGGTGCTCAGCAATTAATTACAATGTTGACCAAAATTTTGCCAGATACACAGTATCATGAAAATGGCGCTCAAACACAACCAGATTGGCGCCCAAACTTGAATGCAGCAGGTAGGGGAGGAGACAAGAAGATTTCTCGAGCCCTGCGCCATCATCCGCTGATTGACACCTCCAGTCGGGTACAAGATCGACCCACGCCATCGCCCACACCTCTGCAACAATCGCCATTAATGGCGCACCAACCCGCGGCCTTGGGAAAACCATCAAACAGACCATCGCAAGCTTTTCCCGCCGAGACTCATCATCATGATATTTGAAAATGCAGGATAACAATATCCCACATGCACCCCGCGATGACCTCAATAACACCTTATATACTAGGTCATGAGCATATATCATGTCGGTGCTTTTGCTCCTGACGACACTAGTATAGACTTCATCATCATCATCTTCCAGCAGCATGATATCCTGTTGTTCGAAATATCACCCTGACGTCATCATGATATTTGAAATATAACCTTCATGATAATCGGCACAACCTGATCCTTCGGAGGAACATCCTCCTGCTGAGCTTATAACAAAAGTCTGGCCGATGAACATCCTGATGACGTCATCATCATGTTTGCAAATATCAGGAGGTCTCTTCAAGATGATCAGTTGTTAGAAATATGACCCCCGCGGACCTTGATGACGTCATCAGCATATTAACATCATCATGATATTTGGAAGACAACCGGATATTTGGAAATATCCTCCTGACTTTCAAATATCAGGTTGCACTGTAGCTCCCCCTCAAGATCGGGGCGAAAACTGAATATGATGATGCTGCTTGAAAAGATCACCCTCAATAGATAACACGCGAAACCAGCAGGCGGATGTCTCCTTGATATCAACATCATCATGATGTTCGAACAAACATATATCCGGGTGATATGAAAATATCACCCCCTCCTTCGCGAATATCATGATGCAGATAGGCAGAAAGAAAAATATCACCCTGATATACGGATGACGTCAGCATCATAAGGATGAGAAACAAAGAACAAGAAGTGATACAACATCATCAGGATGATATTGACTAAGATCATCCTGACGTTCCAAAATATGATGACCCTAGTGAATATCGGGTCGCAATTACAACTCTTCAACAACATCATCAGGATGATGTTAACCAAGATCACCCGATGATAAAAATATCACCCCAGCGAAATATCATGAAGGCAGAAAATATGATGACCTCCACAAGCAGCAGGATGATAACTGGAAATATGATGATGATGAGCACGACCCTTAGGAAAAAACAAGTTAGGTCGAGCAATTCAAAGAATAAGCAACATCATCATCATGCTCGCGCAAGGTGATAAATGGAAGATCACCGGAGACTTTGAAACATCACCCTCGCAAGCAGATCAGGGCGCACTGTAGCTCGGCAGCATCATCATGATAAAAACCAAACATCACCCGACAGTTGAAATATGATGATGACGTTGAAAAACAAGTCGACGAGGAACATGATGATGCAGATCATCATCGAAGACAAGATGATGATGATGACCTCCTCCTCAGGAAAACATGATGCTGCAGTTGAAAAATGCTGAGGAGGTCCAACACTTAGAAAAAATGGGCAAGAAGATAAAGGCTTCAAATGAAGAAACCTCTTGATCATGACAAATCAACCCCTGGTCAAAATGAGTGTCAACAGTGGCTCCGAATGGGGACGTGCAGGTGAAAACCTGCAGCGAGAACCAGATCTCCGGGCAGACCTGACAAAAAGCCAAAAAACGCGAGCTGTACAAGGCATTTACACTACATACATATTTTACAAATGTGCACAGCAACCAGTCATTATGCAAAATAGAACTTAAGGAATTGGCCATGCACAGGCAATTCCAGAATTTCACCATCTAGGGCCTGGAGGAAATAAGAATCCTCCCCATGAGTATTGCAAACCTGATATGGGCCCATCCATAAGGGCTGAAATTTGCCATGTTTACCCTTTTCCTGATCTTTAGCATTCCAAATGAGCACCAGATCATTTACTTGAAACTTCCTTTTTGTAGCTCTCCTGTCAAAGTGATATTTCACCCCTTGTTGTCTTTTGAGATTGATCTGGTGGGCTCTCCTTCTGTCTTCATCCAATGCAACCAGCTGATTCACTCTTTCTGTCATGGGATCTTCAATGTCCTCATCATACTCTTGAATGAATCTGTAAACTGGTAGGAGATTGTTTATGGGCAGTCTAGCTGATGCACCATATACTAGCTCAAAAGGTGACTTCCCAATAGCCCTTTTCACAGTCACTCTGTCAGCCCATACTGCTAAATTCAACTTTGAGTCCCAAGCTCTCTTGTTCTTGTCCAGTATCCTCTTGACAATTTTCATGATGCTCCTATTGCTTGATTCTGCTTGACCATTTCCTTGTGGGTGATATGGTGATGTATATGACAGGCTTATCCCATACCTGTTGCAAAAATCAACAAACTCACCTGATCTGAAGCACATAGCATTATCAGTGATTATTTTAGATGGTACTCCAAACCTGATGATGATGTTCTCTAGTATGAAGTCTGTCACCACCTTACTTGTAGCTCTTTTAGTTGGAATGGCCTCAATCCATTTGGTAAAGTAGTCAGTTGCCACCAAAATCCAACTGTGTCCCCCACTTGATTTGTCTGTAATTTCCCCTATAAAATCAATTCCCCATTGCTGGAATGGAGCATCCACAGGTGCAGTTCTGAGGGGTAAAGCACCATGATATTTCAGCTTTCCTGAGAATCTCTGGCAAGGGTCACACTTCCTTACTAACTTTTGTGCATCTGAAAAGAGAGTGGGCCACCAATATCCTGCCTTGAGAATTTTATGAGCTGTTGTTTGGGCAGTATAATGGCCACCACACAATCCTTTATGCATGTCAATCAAAATATTGTTAGCCATATTCTTATCCACACATCTCAGCAGCACACCATCAGGATTTTTCCAGTACAGCTCACCTTGAACAATGACATACCTGATTGCATGTAGCTTCAGAGTCCTCTTTTGATTGTCACTGAAATGGGAAGGACAATTCAGATTTTGCAAATAATAGACAATATCCTTGTACCATTCAGATCCTGATGCACTTACATTCTCATCTTGGACTGCATTAACTTGGCATGCTTCCAAGTTTGATTGTGCCATCATCTTGGCTAGTCCTTGTCCCCTTATCAACTTAGTAACTTGTATGTCTATGTTGAATTCCTGCAGTTTGTTTATCCATCTGCACCTTCTTCCAGTCACCTCCTGCTGAGTGAATATGTCTTTGACTGCAGCATGAGGTACATATGCAATTATATGTGACCCTACCAAGTATGGTCTGAAACTTTTAATGGCTCTAACTAGTGCATATGCCTGCTTCTCCATAATGTCATATTTCAATTCAGAGGCCTGCAGGGACATACTGAAGAAGGCGATGGGCTGTTCAAAACCATCTTCATTTTTCTGTAACAAACATGCAGCTACAGTATGAAAGGAAGCAAATGAGAACACCTGGAATGGCCTAGAAAAATCAGGAGATTTAAGAACAGGGGCCATCTTTATTGCCTCTTTGATATTCTGAAATGATTCTGTTGCTTCCCTTTCCCAGTTGACGGTTGCATCCTTCTTCATCATCTTGGAAATGTTCCTTGTGATCTCTGCAAAGTTGGGAACAAATCTTCTGACAAAGTTTACCTGTCCAAAGAAGGACTGAACTCCTTTCACAGTTTTTGGCATTTGGATCCTGTCAATGGCTGCCACTCTGTCTGGATCTATCCTGACTCCATCCTTGGAAACAATATGTCCCAGAAGTTTTCCTTCAACTACTCCAAAGGCACACTTCTTTGGGTTTAGAGAAATACCATATTCTAGTGCTCTTATAAAAATCTGCTCCAGATGCAAACAGTGCTGCTCTTCCTTCTTTGAGTAGGCAGTCAGGTCATCCTGATATACTGCCAGGATTGAATCAATTAGCCCTGCAAAAGCAACATCCATTGCTCTTTGAAATGTAGCACCTGCATTTGTTAGTCCAAATGGCATTCTAACATACACATACGTTCCCCATGGAGTGGTAAAGGCAGTCTTATATTGTTCTGATTCCTTTACCTTTACCTGATTATATCCTGAAAATCCATCCATCATGGATAGGAGTTCACAACCAGTCACTCTCTGCAACATAGCTTCCATATTAGGCAATGGATAGTTATCCTTCAAAGAGGATACATTCAAGTTCCTGAAATCCACACAAAGCCTAATATCACCATTCTTTTTCCTGACTGGGACAAGGTTAGACACCCAAGTTGAATGTCTGATGGGCACAATTATTCCAGCATCTCTGAGCCTTTTGAGTTCTTCCTGCATCTTGGGAGCTAAGGTAGGATTTATAGGCCTTTGCCTCTGTCTAAATGGCTTAGCTTCAGGCTTCAGTGGGATCTCATGCTGGAATAAGTCTTCTCTATAAGCTTTTAGGTCCTCATATGACCAAGCAAAAACATGTTTATACCTTTTTAGCAATGCAATCAGCATACTTCTTATGTGTGGTTTGAGCTGTTTGCCAATATATACCTTCTGAGGGGCCTGAGATGTCCCCAAATTTATTTCTTCTAAATCCTCCTTATTTGTGGGGGATGTCCTTGTGACCATTTTGTCTCTACTGTCAAAGGCTCTTTCCAAAGCCACTAACCCTCTAGGGATCTTGTTAGTCTTCAACTGGATGATCTCTTTTCCCACAAGGGTCTCTTTTCCATCTACAGTTTCTACAAAAGCTTGGAAATCAATCTGTTGATTCTCATACTCATCTATGCAGTGCAAAAATTTCAGCAAATCCCTATCATCATTAAAAACTTGCCAACTGCATATGTTTTCTGGTATGGCAGGCCTAATTTTAACTTCTACATCTGTGACACCTGACAGAGTGATGTCATCTGGCCTTATTGCAATATTAGCTAAGAAATCAGCCATAACATTTTTTGACCTTTCTACCCAGCCAATTGAAAATGCATCAAATAACTCAATAGTATCCCAAACAGCATGCTTGTATTGTTTCAGTCTTTTATTCTTTGCAGCATACTTATTTCTGATTTGGGATACAATCAGCTCAGAGTCTCCAAATACTCTTAACATTTTAATTCCATGTTTGAGAGCAATATTCAGGCCTAAAAGTAAAGCCTCATATTCTGCAATATTGTTTGTGCAATCAAACCTCAGCAAGAAAGAGGATTTGAGGAGCTTACCAGTTGGAGACAGGAAGACAACTCCAGCTCCAGAACCTTCTTTTGCACAAGCTCCATCAAAAAACATGGTCCATAACCCTTGCTGATCTAGCTCTCCAACACAGGCATTTTTCTTTTTGTCTTCTGCATCATCTGAGACAACCTTGAAGTTATCACAGTCAGTGTCTACAAAGCACACCTGTTCATTTGCTTCTTGGTCTTCCACTGTCTCTGATGATCTTTGCTCTCTAATTAGCTTGACATCCCTGCCATTCATTGGAATCATGGCATATGATAGGTCCAGCTGCATACTTCCACCAATTAGTGCTGCCCATCTCCTTGACAGCAGCATACCATACTGTGGCTTGATGTCAACCACTGTTATATTCATCTTATATTTCTTTTCAGGAAATGCTGCCAGTTTGAAATCTACATCCTTCATGATTCCAATAACTGGTACCTCTCTGGCATCCATTGCATAGCATTTTCCACATGCCTTGTCAATTTTTAATCCTGTTTGTTGCATGATAGCCAAAGGCATGACATTTGTGGATGCTCCAGAGTCAAGCATACAATTTCTAATTATTTTACCATTTATAACCAGGGAAACATAAAATGGTTCCACCTGTGAAGGACACTTTGTCATGGTCATTCCTAAATATACTTCAGGAGTCTCATCTTCTTCATTACACATGACCTGTTTCTCACCCTGGGTCTGATCATTTTGCTTAGCTTGAAAAGGTACCCCTGAGATTAGGGATATTGTTCTATTCTTGATCTCTTCCACTTTCATGAGTTCCATAAGTGGAACAGAGACCTTTACCTGAGTGAGGATCTGGGCTATATCAAATGGAGCACAGTTTTGTACAGCAGTTGTAGCTTGCTCCACAATCTTGCTTTTATCCTGAGCTGACTTAGCTTTCATTCTCATAGTTCCCTGATCATCATTCCTGTCTTGGGAACTTCTACTTTGATCTTCAGCCTGAGGGGTTTTGTTTTCTGGTCCTTGGAAATCATGACCTGTTCTGTATCTAAAGTTCTGCTTGTTATTTACCCACTGCCTTTTTTGTGGTTCAGTTCCTTTATGACCATGCATCTGCTGTCCTGCAGAAATATCTTCTGGCTGATGTGAGCTGCCAACCTGATTTTTACCTCTGAGATTGTAGTTGCTCTTGACCTGAGCAACTGCTGCAGCTGTGAAGGCTCTGATTTCCTCATCAGAAGGTCGGTGTAAGCTACTCAGAAAATTGTGTGAGTTCTGAGCATACACATAATTATCCTCATGATCTTCATCATATGGGGACTGTTGGCAGGCCTGAACCTGATCATCTGTCTTCTCATCAGCACCATATAGAGTATATCCATTACCTATGGACATCATGTTAACATCATCATCCTGCACATGATGTGGCTCATTGCACTCATTACAAGATGTAGCATTATCATACAAAGATTGGGCAATCATGCACTGTGACTGTGAATGTGGCATCTGACAGATTATACACCACGGAGCATCATCAGCAATATTTATAGTTTTCTTTAGGGGATCAGGAGTTTCCTTGGTATGTTGAGCCCTCTGACTTGTGTTGTTACGTGGATATACAGGCTTACCATCATGCCAATTGGTGTTATAAGGCATATCATGTAATGATGGCCTCTTTTCCTGTCTTTGATAGACTTGCCTATCAGGACCCATCCCTTTTTCACTTCTAGCTAATCTATAGCTCAGGTCCTTAACAACATTTGCCAGTTTGTCTATCTTATCTTCAGGAGCAGATGTACTACCTTGAGTGTTCTGAGGCTTATTTGGATTCTGCAGAATTTTTACATCATCCCTTCTATTTGTCTTGCCCGATGCTTTCCTATTGTTTTCAATATTTACTGCAATCCTGAAAGCATCCCTGAGAGTGGCAGGACCTTTATCTCTCAGTCCATATGCAGTCTTTGCATCAAAGGCATTGATGTACAAAATTATGCACATTGGTTCATTTGGCCTCATATGATGTGGCAATTTGTTCAACACTTTAGTAAATCTTGCATTAAAGTCTGCAACCTGTTCATTTGACCCTTTGGTGATGCTGGTGAACTCATTTACAAAGAAGCTAGGGTCAGTTTTATCACCATATTGCTCCTTGAACATCCTCTTAAAATCATCCCATGATGAAATACTCCGGTCAGGGAGATTCCTGTACCATTCTCTTGCCTCATCTATTAAGGATTGCATGAATGACTTCATGAAAACATCCTCATGCTCAACCTCAAAATTATCCATGACATTTTGAAAGGCCTTTAGATGATCTTCTCCTGACACTGTATTGTTTCCTGAAAACTTAGGCACTTGCAGCCTCAGATGCTTATCAATAGGGTTAGGATACCCAGGAATACCATCAAACACCAGCTGTCTGAATCTGTCCAACTGCATGGGCTGTCTGTTTGGCTGATTAACATTAACATTTCTATTTGCATTTTGGTTTCCTGCATTGTTCAGTGGTATCCTAGCATCATTCACATTTTGTCTGTCATCATGATGCTGATGATGCACTTCATATCTTTGCTGATGTCTTTGCATATTTGCATTTTCTAAGGTAGGAACTGAATTATTTTGGGCAGTTCTCAAGGCTTGCACTTTCTGCTGTATATCATCTCTGATCTTCATGGCTTGTAGGTATTCTAGTTCTGCTCTTAGGCTTTTGATTTCTTCTGCTAATTGTTCATCCTTAGGTCTGGAGGTAGATGGTCTCATACCATTTGGGTCATCATCTTCATCATCCCTTAGGGACTCTGCCTCTTCAAACCTCTCACTTGGGTCTAGAAAGGGGCGTTCTTGGAACACCTCTGACCTCATTCTGATACTACCACCCTGTTGCCTCTCATATGCACCTTGGATATCTGCTTCTGCACTTGAAAAATAAGGAGCATGCTGTCCTGATGGCCTAGGGTTACCTTGTACATCATCACTTTTTCTGGGGGAGCTCTCATGACTAGCTGAGACAGTTCCCTTTCTTCTATACATCATTCTTTTTGTTAATGGTAACTCTTCAAATAGAGGATTTTGTTGGGATCTTCTCCCCTGCATATAAATTTACTTTGACCGGTTGGGAGATTACTTCGGAGTCGCCACCTATTGCTAGGAACTGTTTTCTTCTGAAAACCAGGGTTCTTCCACAAGGTTCCCCAGTGGAGTAGGTTACTATTGCTGACTCAGATGGGTCACATATATATATCACTGGAGATAATTAGATAGTCTTTTACTTCTCACTCCCCAGCAGAGTCGCCAATTTCTGTTGACTTTTTCCCAGACTGGATGCTTATTCCCAGATTTCCCTACAAGGTAGCCATCAGTGATCAACAGGATCTCTGGGCCAGGGGGCCAACAGTGTAGGAGATAGACTCTATATTTTATCTCCTCTTCTTCTTCAGGCTCTGCAAGACCTAGGGGGGTATTCCCTATTCAACATCCATGAGGATATGCATACAAGGCTGGGATGTTGACAGAAAGCAGATGAGTCCTCCTGTATGTAGACCAAAACTGAAAGATAAGGGCAAAGGGGCTAGCTTTGGGCCTATTTGCAGTTGTAGACAGAGGACTGAAGTTCCTAAAACTAACTCTAATGTCCTAATGTTGGTTTTAGATTTTGCTTTGGGGTTTTAAGTGTGGATGCAAAGCTGGATATGGTTATAACACAAAACAAAGCCTGATTGGTGCCTATCCAGGGCCTGGAGTCAATAGACATACACCTGTGAATGATCAGCATAAACAACTAAAACTGGATTTCAAGGGGATCTATGTGATACCTGCCTTACAGGCATCTCCCAATACAAAGTGTTAGGTTATCTCTACTTATGGTATCCCTACTGCAGTATATCCCTCCCAATGTTCAACCTGAAAACAGTTTAATCTACCCCTTGAGTAGAAGTTAGAAGATCAGACAGTCAACATAGGAATTCTATGCTCTAGAATCTAAACATTACCAAACATCCAGATTCAGAAGAAGGATACATGCAATACTGGAGACAGAATCAACACCACACATGCCAAACAGCATTTCTCATATAAGTTTAATCATGAAATCAGTGGGTTCATGCCAAAAACAAACAACAAGAGATACATAAACTCACAGGTAAGCTGTACAGAGCAACCAGATCAGCTTGTCATGCATTACAGAGCCAAAATCATCAACTTTCAACAACCACAAATGAACAACACAACCTGCTTATAACAGCCAGGTAGGTGCTCAGCAATTAATTACAATGTTGACCAAAATTTCGCCAGATACACAGTATCATGAAAATGGCGCTCAAACACAACCAGATTGGCACCCAAACTTGAATGCAGCAGGTAGGGGAGGAGACAAGAAGATTTCTCGAGCCCTGCGCCATCATCCGCTGATTGACACCTCCAGTCGGGTACAAGATCGACCGACGCCATCGCCCACACCTCTGCAACAATCGCCATTAATGGCGCACCAACCCGCGGCCTTGGGAAAACCATCAAACAGACCATCGCAAGCTTTTCCCGCCGAGACTCATCATCATGATATTTGAAAATGCAGGATAACAATATCCCACATGCACCCCGCGATGACCTCAATAACACCTTATATACTAGGTCATGAGCATATATCATGTCGGTGCTTTTGCTCCTGACGACACTAGTATAGACTTCATCATCATCATCTTCCAGCAGCATGATATCCTGTTGTTCGAAATATCACCCTGACGTCATCATGATATTTGAAATATAACCTTCATGATAATCGGCACAACCTGATCCTTCGGAGGAACATCCTCCTGCTGAGCTTATAACAAAAGTCTGGCCGATGAACATCCTGATGACGTCATCATCATGTTTGCAAATATCAGGAGGTCTCTTCAAGATGATCAGTTGTTAGAAATATGACCCCCGCGGACCTTGATGACATCATCAGCATATTAACATCATCATGATATTCGGAAGACAACCGGATATTTGGAAATATCCTCCTGACGTTCAAATATCAGGTTGCACTGTAGCTCCCCCTCAAGATCGGGGCGAAAACTGAATATGATGATGCTGCTTGAAAAGATCACCCTCAATAGATAACATGCGAAACCAGCAGGCGGATGTCTCCTTGATATCAACATCATCATGATGTTCGAACAAACATATATCCGGGTGATATGAAAATATCACCCCCTCCTTCGCGAATATCATGATGCAGATAGGCAGAAAGAAAAATATCACCCTGATATACGGATGACGTCAGCATCATCAGGATGAGAAACAAAGAACAAGAAGTGATACAACATCATCAGGATGATATTGACTAAGATCATCCTGACGTTCCAAAATATGATGACCCTAGTGAATATCGGGTCGCAATTACAACTCTTCAACAACATCATCAGGATGATGTTAACCAAGATCACCCGATGATAAAAATATCACCCCAGCGAAATATCATGAAGGCAGAAAATATGATGACCTCCACAAGCAGCAGGATGATAACTGGAAATATGATGATGATGAGCACGACCCTTAGGAAAAAACAAGTTAGGTCGAGCAATTCAAAGAATAAGCAACATCATCATCATGCTCGCGCAAGGTGATAAATGGAAGATCACCGGAGACTTTGAAACATCACCCTCGCAAGCAGATCAGGGCGCACTGTAGCTCGGCAGCATCATCATGATAAAAACCAAACATCACCCGACAGTTGAAATATGATGATGACGTTGAAAAACAAGTCGACGAGGAACATGATGATGCAGATCATCATCGAAGACAAGATGATGATGATGACCTCCTCCTCAGGAAAACATGATGCTGCAGTTGAAAAATGCTGAGGAGGTCCAACACTTAGAAAAAATGGGCAAGAAGATAAAGGCTTCAAATGAAGAAACCTCCTGATCATGACAAATCAACCCCTGGTCAAAATGAGTGTCAACACGGTCATAGTGCAAAATTATGTAGAAGCAAGAATCAGGACAAAAAGGGTCCGGTATATCATAATCAGAATCAAGATAAGGGTAAACAAAAGGTGAATGCGGATGAAATCAAAAGAGAGATGAACAAGATTTGGGTGAAGAAAAGTACAGAGAATGTAGAGGATGGATCCGCACCAAACTCTGGTGCTGATATTCCCTCCAGAAATTAAAAGACAAGCTCTGGCTCAAGGGGAGAGACAAAGAAAACCTTGTTCCCCCAGCCAGTCAATTGGTGCTGGAACTGGCACAAGAAGAGTTGCGGATTGAAGGGTTCATAAGGGAAACATCCAAACTAACTATGGTGAAGATTTGGAAGATCCGCATGATGTTTAAAGATCAGGATTGATCCGGTTCTTCAAGTCATCTGAATAAGGCAAACCGGAATAACTTAGGTCGAGCATTTATTGCAACCTGACATTAGGGTTTGCGGAGCAATATAAGGGTTTTCTCATTAATCACTTGGTCATTCTGCATTCAAGAAGAAATGAAAAGTGAAGCTCTGCGAAAAATCTCCTCAAAGTTCATCTAAGATCATTTGCAGAAGCCATTTCATCCAGAAATCATCAGGCCAACTCCGTGAAATTGAAAGGCGCAAAAGGTATTTCCCATTTTCAATATCTCTCTGCAAATCTTTTGAAAGATCGCTACTCCAAATATAGTAAAGATTTCTGATAGACCTCGCCCCACATTTAAGAAACATCCATACAAGTCCTTGGAGGTAGATCACTTAGGAGCCTTTTCCAGTGTTTCGCATGGCATATTGCATACAGAAGACATTAGGGTTTACATACATGCGAGTATTGAAGAGTTTGGGGAATTCAAACTAAGAGACATCTATCACAAACAATTAATAGATGATGCTTTTGAGCTTAAGCCAGAATATAAGGGCATCCAAGAGAAGCATTTTGATCAATTCATTCATTTCCCCTGCTTTGAAGAAGATGAATGGGTCTGGTATGTATTGAGTAGAGTGCATGATAACTTCCTTTGGCTAAACAGACCTTGCAAGATCACGAAGGAGGCAATTAGGGCAGTAACTGGTTTACACTCCTCCGGAGGAATACCTGTCCTCAAATCTGTGAAAAACAACATTGTAACTGAGGCCACTGGATCAAAATTTGATAAGACGGCAATGACCATTGAGGATATTACTAACCTGGATATCAAGTTTGCTTCTATGATAATAGGATATAAGATATATCACTCCAGTAGGGAGAATTCAGTTTCTGGAACTGCAATATATACTGCCTATGAGATGTTGAGAAAGAATGCAGAATATGATCTCTGTGAACTTCTTTTGAGCCAATTAATGGAAAACATACAGAAGATCAAAAAGGACAAAAAGAACTCCTTTAAATATGGAGGACTGATACTATGTTTATTTTTCTACTTCATGAATGAGCTTCCCAGATCAAGTGGATGGGTATGGGAAAATGACAAACCGGTAGCAATCCAGATCAGAGATTACTTGCATGAACTTGGAGATGCTAAGGCAAGGAATACAGCTCTGTGGGGTTACTTCAAGCAATTCCAAAATACAATGTAAATCAGAGAAAGAATCCCCAAATCAGTAGTTGAGAAATACAAGGATACAGTGTGCTTCATGGTAGACACTGATCAATGTCTAATGGAGGCAGTAGAGCCAAGGATAGTCTGGATCATGCCCATGGGGTATGAAGTCGATGAGAAAATTGTTGAGTTGCATATTGAACACATGCTGAAACAACCAAAATATCCCAAGGCAAAAAGGTTTGGCACCTTTGAGGAGCTGAGTGTAAAGATTCATGTGGAACTCAGACAGCCAGAAATCAAGAGAAAGGTGAGAAAAGAAGTTGAAGATGTTGCCAAAGGCTTTGGCATCTCAAAGGAGGCACTTGATGCCAACAGGGAAAAGAGGCAAAGGGCAGAGAAAGAGATGAAAGAGGCAGAAAAGAGAAGTAAGGAAAGTGCTCCAGTAGAATCTTCCACCCGGACCAGATCTTCAAAGAGATCAGCACCTGTTACTGCTAAAAGCTCAAAACCGGAAGTCCAGGCATCCGGAAAAGGAGAAAAGAGAACAAAGAAAAAGGCAACAAGGTCCTATGCTAGCCTAAAGGATGATGAGGAAACTAAAACAGATGAGGAGATAAGGAAACTGAAGAAGAAGAAGAAATCATCCGGTGAACACTCTACCGATCAAGGAGAAGAAGAGAAGGAAGAGGAATTTGTTGAAAAACCCACTCTCTCCTTAGATGTTGTAGTGAAAGCAGTCACTGTGGATGGGAACCTACAACCCTTAACTAAATTCTATGATGATTATAATGAGGCTGACCAAAAGATCTTGCAGGAAGCTACAGTTAAGTATCTGAACATATATAATAAGGCCTTTATTGAAATTATCTCTTATTCCCAAGAGCCTAGAAAAGGAGTTAGAAATGAGAAAGTCTAATGCCATGGCAAAAGACCTTGAGATCTGGGAACAGATAGCTATTCAACTATATCCTTCAATCGATCCTAAGACAATAAATAATATTCAAAGATTGCAAGGATGAATTTAGGAGCAAAGCAAGGATGAATCAGCTCATGCTTGGTGAGACTGACAAAGTAGCCAAGGGCACAGAAGAGATTCTCCGAAAGACCTTCAAAAGATTCAATCTTCCTATCATAGAGGACTTGGGTTTGACCCCTCGGCCACAAATGTTGCAGAAGAATCTACTAAGAAAATGACAGAAGAGGTGGGCCTTGAACAGACTAACATTTCTCCTCTGGTTTCCCCTGCTGACTCCGGATCCAAAGGAGAAGAAAGAGTAAAGGAGAAAGAAGTAGAGGTAAAGGAAAAGGAAGATGCCAGTACCAAGGTTACAGAAGGAGAGAAGACCACAACTGCCAGTGGTGAGAACGTAGAAGGAGAGAAAACTCCAAGAGACAGCTCTAAGAATGCAGAAAAAAAGAAACATCTGTCTCCGGCAAGAGACACTGCAAAAATTGTCCAAGAATTCCTGAATAAAGAAACAATGGAGATTGATGAACCGGAGCTTCTACAAGGACCATTCAATTTTGATTCTCTTTCTCCAGTACAAACAATGAAGATAGCTTCATTTGCTAATGCAAAGGCTAAAGAAAAACTCCTAAAGTCTCACATGGAAGACTGTGAGTTGATAGAAGCTGCTTCCGAAGTGCTAGAAAAGATTATGCCATCATTTCAGAAGGATCCCATAGCCTCCTCTTCCGGTAATCTGAAAACTCTAGTCAGCAGTGTTAGTACACATTTTGATTCTCTAGAGAAGTCAGCTGAAGAAAAGGTCTGGAATGAGTTTTTGGATAAGAGATTTTCAGAGGTACAAGGGTTGATCACTAATGATAGGAGAAATATGAATATTGGGATAAAGAGCTTAGAAAATGCTCTTAAAGATGGCGAAGAAGTATACAAATTTTGTATTTCCTGGTCCAAAGCAACAGTGGAGATTGAGAAGAAAATAAAAGAACAGGAGGAAAAACTGACAAATCTTTCTCAAAATTTTGATCCACTTACTGCATCCATAATAAATCAAGAATGTCAAACGGTTGTAGTTTTGAATGAGATTAAGAAGCTTGAAAAAGAGAAGAAAAATAGAATCAGTAGATTGAGTGAGCTCAGAAGAATAATTGTCCCTAAATTAAAAGGCCATGCACGAGGCCATCAAAGAAGCTCAAATCATAGCCCAGACCAATGATCCAACAGATCTAAAAAGGGCAGATGCATTTGCATTCCTGTTGAGCAGCCATATATCAATTTTGGACAGAATGAAGCAAAGTTGGGCTACATAATTCATTCAATTGAAGACAACTTTTGCAGATATCCTTCAGTTTATGTAAAGTATAGCATGTACACATACTTATGCGGCTAAGTATAGAAGTGTTTTTAAAAATTTTGGTATGCAGACCCTACCCTTTGCCATTGATGTCAAAGGGGGAGTGAGGAGCAGTGAAAAATGAGGAATCCAACTAAGGGGGAGCTCCAGAAAATGTATACAAAAACAGAGCATCAGCCAAGGGGGAACATAGTGTAAACACTTGGCCATTTTTCACTAAGTGTTGCCATCAATGCCAAAGGGGGAGATTGTTGGCAAGAGACACTATATGGATTCATCATTGTTGTCATTGATGGCAACAAAGGTTAGCCCACACATCCGCAGGACATAATGAGTCTTTACCGGAAGATAGATTGCAAAGCATTGAGGTCTGATAAGCAAGAACAGAGCATGTGGCGAGGTCCAACAGACAGGTCCGAATCTCTCAGAGGAAGTATCTTGGTGAAGTGCAGATTTGGGGAAGTCAAGAGGACTACCTTGAGTGATAGATTCCAAGGAATTAGCCTCCGGTGATAGATGAAGAAAAAGATATGATCAATTGAGTATCGGGTTCCTGATTGGCAGTGTGACAGAGGAAGAACTGACTGACAGAGCATCAGACATTAGTTTGGATGTGTTACTGATGATGGAAGAGGTTCTTAAGGCATAAGTCTTGTTTGGCCGACATGATTGATGACTTCTACAAGTATATGCTTGATCCGCATTACTTGATGTGCAAGGATTCAGCCGACAGATCAAAGTTTGTGAAAAGTTTGACTATTCCGGGCGCCGACTAGAAAGGTGATGAAATCACTTGTGCGGATATAGTTGTGAGGGGTGTTGTTGTTGTTGGTTATGTGCGAATAAAAATAGAAGCGAAGAGCAGAAGAAGTAAGGAAGGTTTGGTATGTGAAAGGAAAGTAGCATAAGAGAAGAAGAAAGATGAAGTGCAACAGATCAGTATACTGAGCCTAACCGGAACTAAACTCCAGCATATGTAGATGCTCCCAATCAGTTCAAGTATTGTATAACACTCTTTTGTAGACAGTGAGTCTCTTGTAGGCAGTGTGCCTCTTGTGAGTAGTGTGCTCAAGCAGTGAGCCCTAATTGGCAAGTGCCATTTTGTATTTCCATTCTTCTAACAGAGAATACAATCTTGGGTTAATCACCCTGTGGTTTTCTCCCTTAACAGGGTTTCCACGTCAAAAATATTGTGTCATGTGTATTTCCATTTCATGGTTATGTTTGCTTATTTGAATTAATGCTGCATTGTTATTAAGAAAGTTCAGAAAGAAGAAATAATTAGGATAACTGATTCACCCCCCCTCTTAGTTATCAATAGGAGGTGCATTCCATTGACAATGAATCAACTAATTCCATAGGAATGCTGCCTAGAATGTTCACGGTATCACAACCACAAGAGAAACCACCTCTGCTTCGGTTCAATCAAATAAACTCAGAGAGTGGGAAGCACCTATAGTACAAATCAAAATGATTGAAAGACTTCTTGACGAAGATGAAGAAAGCAAAGGTATCTTTCACATAGAATGGAAGATGAGAGTGACAGTTGGTGTTGACGATCTTGTCATTTTTGAATTACCAAAAAGTAACATCGGATATGCCATGGACTTAAGACCAGAACCAAATGGGAGGACAAGTATAAGCTTTGTCCCTCCTGATGAGAAAAGGGAGCAACAAACTCCCCTAGAGTTGTTCCAATTTTTGCAAAGAATCCAAGAAAGACCAAATGTGAAAATCTACATGCAAGAACAATCTAACCTATTAGCAAAGCTATTGAATTGTGATGGAGTCCTATATTGGACTCCTCATCAACAAGCCTTTCGAGGCTTACTTCATCTCACAATGCCAAGAGAAACCACCGAGTTGGTAGAAATAGATTCAAATGACAAACCTTACAGAATAGGTGAACTTGTCCTGAGAAGAGGTAGCATGAAGAATAAGAAAAGAAGACGAAAAAGAGCTTTTTTGGAAGACTGGAAAGGTCCTTACATGGTCAAAGAAGATGTTGGAAATGGTGCCTATCTCTTGTACACAATGGAGGGAGAGGAATTTGGTGAAACAATCAATGCCTTTCACCACAAGAAATATTATGTCTAAAAACCAAAAAAATCATAAAACACAAAAATACAAAAAATTTTAAAAATCAAAATGTCAAAAACAATTTGTTTCTTACATTTCTGTATCATTCTGTTCATCTTGTTGTACTGTCAGTGACTTGCTCTTGTGGTATTTTCTTTTTGGTAAGGAGTCTAATGTTTCTAAGATATACGTCATCCTTTCAAGACCTAGAGATTCCCCATTTTTCACAAATCACCATTATCACCCTTCATTCCCAATGATTCTAATCAAAGCCTAGCTCTTAGCTTTACATTGATCCCAGCCTTAATAAGTCAAGATGTTAGGTCTAAACAAAGTCAATATTCAAACCTATAGTGTTCAAAGGAAGCTTGCAAGTAGACCTTTCCAATTCTTCCCTAGTATTAGAGAAGTCCAACTAGATTACAAAAACTTTAGGTGGTGCTCAGCTCCTTATCTTTCTTGACAAAAACGTCAGGAAGATCAAAACTCTGAAGGAAGCAATCTAAAATTTGAGTGAATAAAAAAATGAGTAATCAAAATAAGAGTGTCAAAAAGTGAGAATTGAGAGATCAAATTATTGTATATCAAAGTTCCAAAAGCATTCATTTCTTGAAAAGTAAAAAATCCAAAAAAATAAGAAAAATCAAGTGAGAAAATACAAAAAAAAAGTTGAAAGAAAAAAATAGAGAGATAAAAAAAAAGAGTGAAAGAGAGAAGATTGTTGAATATCCATACTCTTGGGCAGAGATCAGTCTAATCTTGAAGCCTCAAGGGTGACATTCTAACAGAGAAAGAAAGGTACAAAACACACACACGCACTAGCTGAGCAAAACTGAAGAGTCTAGTACTCTCTAGGATCATCTTCTACCAAGGGACCCTTGTTCTTTCCTATTTATCCTCTACCTTGGGTCTACCTTGCTTGCCATATATGATCTAAGTCTAGTGAACACCTATAAAATTTGCTACTTGTCTAAGTTGAAAGCTTGTCATCTTGTCTTATCTAGATAAGGATCAGTGTTTAGCCTTTAGTGGGGCCAAAGTTTAGAAACACTTCATCTTCATCCGCGCTCCTCACTTGAGTTATAAAATCCTACTTCACAGCCTTGAATAGGTCTCTTATATTAGGACAACTCGCAATCCCCTGGATCAAAAATCATACTAAAGAGCAGTCATGTTGTTTGTTCCACATTGCATTCATGCCAAAATCAAAAAAAGAGCCTCAAAGAAATAAAGTCAAATGTCATATCTCATGACATTTAGTAGAAGTAAATGTTTCATTTCAGCATTTCTTGTGTTCCTGTATTATCATATCGTGAACTGCATCTCATATATATGCCAAAAAATTACAAAAATATGTCATCGTTATCATACTTGCCTTGTTAAAAGAGTTGAAAAGGTCAAACACATAATTGAAAAGTTCCCAAACCTCCAAACATGCACAAGAGATGAGTACAAATCTGAGAAGCAAAAACCATAAAGGATAAATTTTCATAGATACATCTAAATTTTACATATAACAAGAGTATCAAAGAGCTAGGACAAGATGCTCTCAAAAGAAGTAGAGGCTCCCCATGCAAGGGGGCACGATTTCAAGAAAGGAAGTCAAGGTTGGTTCCCTCCAATGGAACCTTCAAGATTTCGGCTCCTCCACCGATGAATACCACTCGTCGCTCCATGAGACCTATGAGAGTGAGGTGCTTTGCTGTGAGAATGTGACTGTGAAGGCCCTGCCATACTAACACCACGTCGTCCAAAATTAAGGTGAACCATCTCTTAGAGTACCTGATTCTCACCCTTAAGGGTGTCAACCTGGGTCTTTAACTCTGTATTCATCTAACATCCATGATAGACATGAGCAAAAATGTCAGTGTGTCGCCCTGTAGTAGGGGGCACACTAGGATCATCTAAAAGACGGTCACGAGTTATCCTAGTGAAGGGAGCAGCCAATCCAACATTAATTTCATGAACAAAGTCCCTCCACTCTCTGACATTACCTGAGAGAGAAAAACAAGTCATTTTCCCATGAAAAGAGAAAGGAAAAAAGTACAAAAAGCAAATAGATTAGACTTACGTGGATCACCAAGCTGCCAATCAGGGTCAAATTGTCGCATCACCTCATCTAAATGAGGAGGTCGAGGAACACCAGGAGGGCCCTCGGGGATATCAGGAGCATCGTCAAAATCATCAAGATCATCAAAATCCTCATCCTTGGGAGGGACCTCGTCTGACGAATCATCATCATCTGGAACATAGACCTCATCAGTAGACTCTGAGTCTACAGTCACAATCAGAGATCGGGAAGGAGTCCCTCTCCCTCCCCTATGTCCTTGTCTCTAAGCTCTAGTCATTAAGACTCCAGGAGTCAGGGGAGTCCAAACTACGGTCCTCTATCCAATCTCACCCATCTCCTGAACTATCTTGTAGCATGTAGACACTGGGGGCAAGTCCTCAGGAATGTCTTCGCCAAACTATTGTGAAACACGATCAACTCGATGGGCCTCAACCAGACCATTATAGTCTGAAATCTTGGATACACCGCGACAGTACTCTCTGACCTCGCCATCATGGGCCCAGGATCCCTTCATGTCACGATAAGGATCAAAGATCATGTTATCATCTGTAAGAGTAGCAAAAATGGGTAAAGAAGCATCAAAGTGACCAACATGCATCCACCTCACTGCTCTTGGTAAGCATTTATCTGGAATCAGAATGAGCTTCTGATAGGGCCTCATATGCTCAAATATCCATGTCATGATAAAAAAAAGAGTGGCTAAAGGCTAGAGCCCCTCGTTGCAAAATATGATAGAAGTCTCTATAAACCATGGCCAAGATGTCCGGTCCCCAAGCATAAACTGTGCCCTCCTCAATCTCACGAATGATGGGTTCCCAACACCATCTCAAACGAGCTGAGGCCTTGTCTCCTGATAGCCTCGGTGCAATCAACCCAATCAGGAAATGCCTCAAAAGTGGGATGTGAAGGCGTGGCATAGAAGTGAGTTGAACTCCTGTCTGATCCCTGGGATGGTTAACCCCCATGAAAGTAGGCCAAGAAGCTTTGTCCTTGAAGGACTCGCTAACTGGAAGAACTAAAGTCTGTCCTCTCATAGGAACCCCAAGTATACGATACACATCATACAGAGTGATGGTCCACTCTCTAGAGATCTGTGGGAACCTGAAGGTGTTTCTGTCTACATCCTAGTAGGTCAGAATGTCACAACATATACGAGACATAGGATGAATAACAGGCACGTGACAAACTCTAGCTAGACCTGCCCTCTTCATAATAGCATGATATACATTACTCAATGAAGCAAACATCCCTGAGAGCCATCCCTGCTCTCGGTAGGCATTCCATCGGATACGCATGTCCTACAAAATCAGAAGAGAACTTTAGATTAGATCTCTTAAACTCATAAAAATCCCTAAAAATCATAAAATTGCAGTGAAAACTTTACACACAAAAAAGCCTATAACCTTCAAAATTGCAATAAACAGGCGAATACAGTAACCAAAACATGTCAGATCGAAGTAAAACGAGCATCAAACAACATGAAATTCTAGTTAAAGTCAGTCCAACAGGGTCGCCCTCGGGCGACCCAGGTGTTCTGCAGGATCTCCCCCGAGTGACCCTGCCTGACAAAAGGGGCAACCCTAGAGGAAGATCCCTCAACCAAAGTCTTCTCTAAAAACTTCATTTTTTGGCCGATTTCAGAAAACGAAAAACCTATCTTGCTCTAAACGATGAGACAGATACAATGCAATAGATAAAATCATCAAAAACAAACAATTTTAAGAGATTTTTTTGCAAAATTTAAACTAGGGATTAGAGAAGAGTGTTTCACTGTTTGCATGCCTGATTCTCCGCGGCTAAAGAAGAGGCGGCCATCTTTGCGATCTCCTTGATGATACCTTTCTAACGACTTCTCACACGAATGATTCTGTCACCATTTCGCTCCGATCTCACAATTTGACTTGCTTTGTTTGCCATTAGCTTAGTTTCATTTATGCATTTTTAGATTAGTTTTGTGCTTTATGCATCTTTTTCATATGTCATTTTGCGTGCTTTCATTGCTATAGGTCCAAACCGACAAAGGCAAACAACTAGCCGAACTCGAATGATCCATGGTAAGTTCGTCATTTCAGTTTTCATTATTCATTTTGATATATTTAAATGCTAGACAAATACTAGTTATTGCAGGTACAATTATGGAAAAATTGACAACAGGTAAGGCCTAGTTCGGGAACGGTACCTACCTTTCATGTAGATTACCGTCCCTGAGGGGGAAAATCCTTGTCACGTACATGTAAGCGTGAAATAATGTCCTTTGAGCAACAAACCTCTTGATGACATGTCTTCTTTCTTGTCTTGTGTTGATTCCTCTTTACCGATTTCTTTCTCATCGCTTGCAGCACTTTTTGACACGTTTTGCGACACTTCTCGATTCACATTTTTTGGGCTTTTGACCTTGCTCCTAAGCTTTGTAAGTGTCTTGTAGGTGAGTTTTCACCTTTCCCTTGTGTTTTTCATCCTCTGCACCCCCTAGAAGCCTTCTAGAGGTCCCCCCATATCCATCTCCCACTTTCAGTTTTTAGTTCCGCTCAACCAATCCAAATCTCCCCTTATTATTTCTAGATCTCCCCTGGGAGATCCCATAGGTGCAAGTGGAGATTTGGATTCTTGCACATGATTGATTTGTTTCTGGAGGCAAAACCCCTCCTTTTATTCTCTTCTTTCATCTCCCCCCTACTTTTCTGCAGAAAACCATGTCCAACTAGGATCTCCCCTGGGTGACCCATGGTCACCCAGGGGCAACCCTACTGGCAAAAGGGGTGACCCTGCCATTTTTCTAGCCATCAAAAAACTTGAGTTTCTCACTCATTTTAGCTCCGTTTTCACCCATTTTTCTTCCAATTTGCATGATTTTTTATGCCTAATATGGAGTTGACTATTTCATGCACCCACAGATGCATAATTAACTCCATTTGATCTAAAATTGACAACTCAATCAATCTCATGCATTCTTCTAACTCTATTTCTTCTTTAGTGATAAGCTATCATTGCTTCATCACTCTTTAATCAATTGAGTTCACTGGGTAATCAATCTAGTTCACTCCCCAATTAATCCTTGTTAACTCTTCAATTAATTGAGTTAACTTCTCAATCAATTCCACCTCTCATCCCTTCTTCAAACCTATAAATACCCCTCACCTCTTCATTATTTTCCAAGTTGAGAAAGTTGGAGAATACCCTTCTCATCTTCACAAGCTTTTTCAAGCTTCTTCACAGACCTTTGAGCCTCTTTCTTCATTTCTTTCTTTATTTTTTTCAAATCTTCAAAGGTCTTCCACGGAGGTAAATTCATTGTGCACATAGCTCTTGCTAGTTTTTTCTCTCCAACTTAGCATTCAAATGCTCTTACAGGATGAAGGTGCTTTTTGCTTTATTCATTGTTCAACCAAGCAACGTTACACTGCTTCATTCTACGCCATTGTGCTCAACCAAAGATCTCATTGAGCTCATACAAGCTAAACCAAAGCTTCTTTTTGCTTCTTTGTGTTGTTTTGTCGTCAAGAGGATCTCTTGCTACTTCAAAAGGACTCAAGGTTGCCAATATCAACGATTTCTAAGGGTAGTGGAGTCACACAAATCTTCATTTCTCTCAAGTTCCTTCATTATTTTATTTAGTTTATAGTAATTAGAAAACCAAATTTGCTCTTGGGAATAGTAAATCATTGCTTTTTCCTTGATAATTAGATCTTGCATGTTAGAATAGTTGTTTTCATAATTCTAGATCTAGCTTATTAGAAGAAGTATTTTCCTTTCTTAAATTAAATTACTTCAAAACAATCGAAAACCCAAAAACATAGATTAAACTTGCATTAGGAAAAGTCATATTAGCTTGCATTCATATTTCCCTTTCATAGATTAAATAGCACTTTTCATTTCCAAAACACTAAAAAAGTACAAAAACATGTTTGCATATCATTTAGTTTTGCATGCATATAGAAACCCTAGAAATGGACAAACTTGCAAACCCTCGATACCATCACAAGTTAACCATAGTTAAAAGATTCAATCAAACCCTTGATCACATCACAAGGTAAAAACAAGTCAAAGCATAGCCAAACCCTAGGTCAAAACTCTAAATCTAGTTAAGGTTAGTCATCACACATCTACCTCCATCTTGGCTCTCGAATCTGTTTAGGAGTGAGAGGAGAGTGAGTGAGGTCTATCCACGACGAGATCGAGGAGATTAATCCACGACCACAACAAGAAGCCTTTACTCTACCACAAGGAGACCCATTTGTCCTCTTGTTGTTAGAAGAAACTAGACAACTCCAAATATAACATGAACTAGTTCAACGCATAGAAAGACAAGAAGACATAAATGAAAGAAACCACTTACCCACACAGAGGTGGAATCTAAGAAACCCCAGCAAGAGAAGAGAAACTAGTGACCCTTCGGGTAATAGATTTATCTCAATAACAACTACAATCGAACGAAACATTTAACAACAAATGCTGCAGTACTTGTCGACCCCTCTCTGTTAAGTCTAGCTCTCCAACGAGCCAGACCCCCGCCAAGTCTCACCTCCTCTCAAATGGCTACTTCCACATGAGCGAGAGTGACATGGTGGATCGCCCCATGGCAAGGAGGGAAGGGTCTGTGTGCATGTTGAAATCTAACTCGACAGCCCCAAGCAACCAGAGTCATGATTTTGAGCGTACAGATTCATCTTGCCAGCGATTCCTGATCTTCAGTTAGATTTTGGTAAGAAGATTAGACATTTGTTGTCTATGAAGGATGTGTTCATAGTCAAGTTCTAATAAGCTATGAACTTAGCTTGGACCTCCATTTCTTGCCTTGGTGGTTGTGATGTGAACTTTAGGGTTTTCCAAATAAGGATTAAGTGTGTGAACCTTGCAGGTGCCTGAAATGGATTTATGGAAGTTGTTGGCAAGTAGAAAGTACTTGGGTGAAGAGACTTCTTCCCTTTTACCTATAAATGGAAGCTTTCTCATGGTCAATTTACATCATCTCCCACCATGGGTACAACACAGAGTATTCTCTTTCATACTTTTCCTTTTTTGCCCTCTGTTTCCCAAAGTGGCATGCCCCTATTCTCTTAGATTCAAATTTATCCATTCTGAATTAAGAACATGGAGTGCAGTGCTCGGGGAATAGATGGTTCAAGTAAAAGATTGAGTATGAAGTTGTAGCAAGAAACATAGTCCCATTGGTTCACCTATTGATAGTGTCATTCTGGTGAGGGAATATTTAGGATGCTTAGGGACTTCAATTGCATACAGTTGCTTGGCTAAAGAAAAGAAGCTTGTTGAAATTCCAATAACCTCAGCCAAGTTTTAGAGCCATATGCTTAGGCAAAGAGGCATCTCATGCCTTCTCCCCTTTTATAGGCTAAATGAAACTCATCATAGGGACAATTGTAACAATGGGAGAATATCACATTCGGATGGTCCAGTTGGTGATGAAGAATTGGGAGTTAACTGGCAAAACCAAGAAGATGCATGCTTGAATGATGATGACATCTACAATAGTTTCCTCAAAGGAGTGATTGTGATTGCTTCTTATTTTAGCTTCTGATGGTTACCTCAATAGTTCTAGGGGCTCTGACACATGATGACCTAAAATTGATAGATGGGGAGGCATGAGGACAACCCAATGGCCCATGATCAGGGAGTCTATGTTCAAACAAAATGGCATTTATCTTGAATTGTCCAAAGGATTTTTGAATCCTATTCACGTTCTCTCAAATAAATGAATATTGTTAGAAGGAATCTTGATGCATTGTAAGAACCCCCTTTTCATTATAAAAGGGTGGTATTTGTTGGTTTAAGGGTTTTGGAAAATTTCAAAAGGGGGCTCTATAAAAGGGAAAATAGGTTAAGTCTGTTGTAGAATATTAGACTTTCATTTGTAAGTCACTATGTGATACCATTAGAGTATCATAAGTTATGCAGATATGAATACATACTGCTATGCCACTATCTCCACATTTTGAAATGTAATGTTCTTTTAATGAATTAATCAAGGATTATATAGTTTATCATACACACTTGTTGTATTGAGTTTTTCTTCTAAGTTTGCTTTTTATTCAAGGAATGGTGTAAATGCTTACTTAAGAAATACAAGAATATTACATTTTTGAATGGATCACTAAGTATGGTTGCATTGTAGGATTTATAAGGTCTTATTATTACTAGGCGATAATATTTTATTGACCATCAGAGATATGTTTGAATGTTGTGATACATGCATAACATTGTGACTCTGTATCCCATGATATGCACCGATTTCTCTTTTACAAATACCCATTTAAAGGACCTTAATCTTAAATGATAAATTTTAAACCATTAGTTAGCTATTTATAAGTATTTATCAAGCTTCATATCAGAGCCGTAAGAGATTACAAAGAATAGGACATCCTTGTGATTAGTTGTACAAATCTTTATCACCGTATATGAAGTCCATTTGCTAGGCACTATATTTTAACCCTATTAGTAAACTATGTTTCGTTTCATTAAAAGGGAGACCCACCTAGGAATTATAGAGCCTAAAGAGTAGGGGAGAAAATTGTGAAACAAATCTCCTATTCATTGTCTAGGATTCACTACTTTTGATTATAGGGGTTTCCCACCTTTTAGAAATTAGTGGGTATAGTTTGGAGAACCAACAGACTGGCAACTCTGCTGGGGACTAGAAGTCGTCCATTGGATAGGGTCATTTCATATTTTCATTAGCCTTTTGAAAGCCATCCAATCATTTTGTTTAGAATATGTCATTCCATTTGTTTTGGTGTTCTATTTTGGAGTGTGGGAGTAAGCATGATCTCTTGTCTAATCCTCGAGGTGGGTGGCGACTCTGCATTTTAGAAAGAACCTGATTATCTTTCACTACTCAACAATGGATGAGAGAAGATCATTGCACAACAACCTAAACTAGAAGCTAACAATAGAAGTTAAGGACAAAGAACAAACCACCTGGAAAATCAAGGATAAAGGTGAGTCATCTAATCCTCATGTTAAAGTTGAATGTCCTATAGTTAAAAAAAGATTAGTAGGGTATGAAAGTGATGCCTCAGTAAATAAATTTAACATGTTAAAAGAAGAAGAAAGATGGCTTCTCTTAAAACAAGAAAGGTTAGAAAAAGAGGTACAAAGAGAGGTTGCCCAGTAAAGATACTATGAAGCTTTAAGACCCAGAAGTTCCCCCTTTGTCACAAATGCAAAAGTTAATTTAGGGTCATCTAAAACATGAATAGCATGACCTTGTGATGTGACTAGTCTTGAGGATTGGTTTGATGGCTGCTATCAAGATCAAGATAGTAAAAACCCTAGGATAACAGTTGAAAATAGAAATAAAAGGAGAAGGGGGAAGAAATACAAAGAAGACTTGATACCCTAGGGAGTCAAGGTGCTATTAGAGAAATTGATTTCCTTAGTTCTAAAGTGGCCAGGTTAGAAGCAGAAAAGGAAGTTAGTGAGTTAAGAAGAAGGATTGATATGGCTAATAACATGGGCCAAATAAATATCTTTGTGGGAAATGAGAATGTAAATGTTGGATTTCAAAATAACTACAAAGTAAATCAAGGGTTAAATCAAGGTAATCAAAACAATCCATGTAATAACCAACCAAACTTTGTCGGACCACCTCTTAACCTAGCTAGATATAGACAACTAAATTTTGTTGGGATCCCTGGTTTTCCAAACCTTGTTCCAAACAAAATCAGAACCAAACTAGTAAAGTTCCTAGGAAATAATGTTTTTTTAGGAGAAGAACATTTAAGGTATTTTTATAATCTGATGCATGACTTTGAGGTGGAAGACGAGTATGTACTAATGATGTTATTTGTGCAATCCCTAAATGAGACTACTAGAGAATGGTATAGGCGTTTACCATAAAATAACATTAATTCATCAAGGGATTTCCAAAAAATGTTTAGAGAACATTATGGAGATAACTCTGATATGAGGTTTACAACAAATGAGTTCAAAAGTATCACTAAAGGAGCAAATGAATCAATTTTAGAGTTTAATAACAGATTTGTTAAAGTATTGGCAAAGATACCTCCTCATCTAAGACCAAATGAGTCTATGTATCTAGTTTTATACAACAATGCTTATGACCACAAGATGGAATTTTTGTTAAGGGATAACAATCCTTAGACACTTAGAGATGCATACAAGGTTGCCCCAAATATTGAAAGTAATAGAAAAGATTCAGGGAAATTTTATAAAAGGAGTGATCAAAAAATTATACCTCGAGACAAAGGATAGGGTAGTAGGCCTCCTGTCACTGATGAGTGTGAGAAACTATGGAAGGCTGCCAAAGAAATGAAAATTTCCATGGAAAGGAATGATAAGGGGCCCTCTAATGATAGGCCTCCCTTTGCAAGTTAGGAGAGAATGCCAAGACTCTCAGATCAACCTTATAACACAAATTAGCAAAATGGGAGGCTGATCCCTCCAAATAATAGAGGAAATCCTAGTAGAGACACTGTTGATCGTCTACGAAAAGGGGTGTGTGCTATCGAGGATAACCTAAGGTGCCTAATATGTCAAGCTCCTCATTCCCCTTCCTCATGTGCCATTTCTAGATCAATTACTGATTCAAAAAGTCCATGTGATGAGTGCAGTGATCAGGATGACCGAGAGGACCATAGTATAAATATGGTTTTGGATCATAATTTTATATGTGAAGATGATGATACATCTGATGAGGAGGGTTTATCGGGTGAAGATTTTAAAAAAGGAAGACACCTTGACAATTATCTTAAGCAACAACTTTTCTCTGGTAATGATGAGGATGATCATTATGTTTTTTAGTTGGATTCAAGAAACCCTAGAGTTCAGTTAAGAAAACCTTTTGACAAGGAAGTCAGATGCTTGACTGCTGCCAAAATTGATTAGGTTAAGAGTGATTACAATCTAAGAAGCAAAAGGATTCAGGGGAAAATAGTACTACAGGTAATGTAGGTAGTATCTTTATTAAATAAAATCATAGTGTTCCTAATCTCCAAAAGGTTGTGAATATTTCTAAAGAAGTATTAGTGAAAAATAATCCACATCACAATCCACATCAGAAGGCAAAAGGAACCAAAGGGAATAATATTGATAAAAAAAGAAATAAAGGGGTCCACCCAAAAGGAGAAAGGAAAATCATTCCTTAGGTTCCTACCACACCTGATGGCACTGTCCATAACAAACCTCTACCAAGGTATATTCTCCTGGATATGGCCCATATCCTGAGTCAAATCAAAGTGACTGTTCCCTTACTAGAAATGATGAGAATACAAGAACACAAGGACATGGCATTAGCCATCATTGATGATACAATACCAAGCCAATTAGAAGCTCAGTATGAAAGTAATGGAAGATTAGGAAAATAAGGTGTTATAGTCGAGAAGGATAAGAAAGGGAGTCCCAAAGCACTAGAGGAATATTTGGGAACTACTATGCAAAAATTCCCTTATCACATTGATCCATTTTATGTCAATCTCCTTATAAAGGACATACTCTTGAAGAACTGTATGATTGACTGTGGCTTCAACCAACATTATGCCTTTGGAGATTATGAAAGAGTTAGGTTTGACAGTTACAAAGGCATATGGGAAATGCTTCACCATGGATTCAAGGGAAGTCCCTATCATTGGGGTGATTAAAAATATTGGTTTCAAGTTGGTAGCTTACCCTAAAAGGGATTACAAAATGAACATTACTCTTTTGGACATCCCTCCCAGATATGGAATGTTGTTGTACACAAAATTGGCTTCTACTGTAGGGGGAAGTATTTAGATGGATTCATCCTACGCCATGATCTCTATGGATGCAAAGGAGGTTAGACTTGATAGGAAGAAGAGGGCCTTCTCAATCTTAGATGGTTTTGAAGATCATAATGATCAGGTGTGTTTTTTAGACATTGACATGGATAATTTCATAGTGAAAGCAAATGATGTTGATTAGATAGAACAGAAGACTGTGATTGAAGAGGTCAAGAATGCTTATGAAAGTGATGGATTGTGGTCAATGTAGTTTGATGGGGCCTATTCTAAAGAAGGATCTAGAGATAGAATTGTACGTGTTTCTCCTTTTGAAAAGACATATAGATCATCATTCAAAATTGGTTTTGAATGTACCAACAATGTTGCTAGATATGAGGTACTTCTCTTAGGGTTGAAGCTAGCTATCAAGTATCAGATAAAAAAACTGAAGGTCTTGGGAGATTTTGAACTTGTGGTCTCCCAGATTAGAGCCAAGTATGCTTCTAAAAATTTGAGGCTAAAACAGTACAAAATATTGTTTGGGACACAATTGAGGCCTTTGATGCCTTTTCAATTGATTGGGTAGAAAGGACTAGTAATGCAATGGCTGATTTTCTAGCCAATATAGCTATCAAGTCAAAGGACTTAACGTTAGTAGGAATTTCAAAGGTGGAGGTATTGACTAGACCTTCTATCCCTAACAACATCTGTCACTAGCAAGTCTTCAATGTTGATCATGATTTGTATAAATTCATGAACTCTATGGATGAATATCAAGGACAAGAGATTGACTTTCAAAACTTTGTTGAAAATATTGATGGGAAGGATACCATTTTCGGTATTGATGTCATCTAGCTAAAGACAAATAAAATCCCAAGAGGATTGGTAGCTTTAGAGTGAATATTTGATGGAGCAAACATTCAAGCTACTAGGACAACACCTATGCACTAAGATGATTTAGAGGAGATAAATTTAGGAACTGAAGCCCAACCAAGGAATGTCTACATAGGTAATACCCTGAACCCTCAAATTAGACCCATGCTTATCTCCTTGCTTAGGAAGCATAAAAGGGTTTTTGCCTAGTCTTATGATGACTTTAAAGCATATAGGGAAGATCTGTTTTAGCATGAAGTTCCATTAAAGCCATATGCAAAACCTTTTAGACAAAAAAATAGGCCTATAAATCCCACCCTAGCACCCAAGATGCAACATGAGTTAGATAAACTCAGTGAGGAGGTATTGTCAAGCCATTCAAACATTCAACTTGGGTATCAAATCTGGTCCCTGTCAGGAAAAAGAATGGTGACATTAGGCTTTGTGTTGACTTTAGAAATCTAAACATTTCATCATTAAAGGATATTACCCTTTGCCAAACATGGAGGCCATATTACAAAAGGTGACTAGCTATGAGCTTCTGTATATGATGGATGGGTTTTCTAGTTATAACCATGTAGTAGTGAAAGATTCAAAACAATTCAAAATTGCTTTCACTACTCCATGGAGCACTTATGTCTATGTCAGGATGCCTTTTGGGCTTACTAATGTTGGGGCCACTTTTCAAAGGACAATGGATGTTGCCTTCTCTGATATGATAAATGTCATTATGGCAGCGTACCAAGATGACTTAACTTCTTTCTCTAAAAGGGAAGAGGATCATTGTAATCACTTAGAGCAGATTTTTATGAGAAGTATGGAGTATGGTATATCTTTGAATCCCAAGAAATGCATATCTGGGGTAGTTGAGGAAAAAACTATTGGGTCATATAGTCTCTAAGGATAGAATAATAATTGACCCTGAGGGGGTAGCAACTATTGAAAGGATTCCTTAGCCTAAGATAGTCAAGGGAATTCAATCATTCTTTGGACAAATAAACTTCATTCGAAGATTTGTCCCAAATTTGTAGAGAAGACTAAATCCATCTCCAAAATGTTGAAGAAGGGGTAGAGTTTGACTTGGGAACGTGAGGTAGTCACATCTTTCTAGGATATCAATGAATCAATTAAATAAGCCCCTGTGTTGGGTTCTCCTAATTTTACTAAACTATTCCAATTGTTTTCTTTTGCTTCTTTTTACACTGTAGCAGCAGTGTTGTTACAAAAGAATAGTGATGGTCTTGAACAACCTATCCCATTTTTTAGAAAATCACTCCAAGATGTTGAATTGAAGTATGACCCCATGGAGAAACATGCATATGCACTGGTAAAGGATGTGAGGAATTTTAGGCCTTATCTGGTGGGAGCTAAAATTACAGCTTATGTTCCACATGCTACAATAAAAGATATTCTTGTGCAGCAGGAGGTTACTGGAAGAAGATGCAAATGGATTAATAAAGTCCAAGAATTCAATATAGACATTTAGATCACCAAATTGATCAAGGGTCAGGGGTATGGCTAAATCAAAATTGGAAGTTGCTTAGGTAAACTGTGTGACTGATGTTCACTCGACAGAAAATGCAACTTGGAAGAATTAGGTTGCTACAAGGATATTATATTTTACTTGAATCATTTAAAGTGTCTAGAGAATCTAAGTGATAATAAAAAAAGAATGTTGAAGTTGCAAGCATTGAAGTTTGTTATCTTAGAGCAGGATTTGTACTGGAAAAATGAGGATGGTATTCTACTAAAATGTTTGGATGAGTCTACAATAGGCCAGGTATTGGAAGATATGCATAGTGGAAATTGTGGAGGTTATTTTATGGCCAAAACTACCGTTCATTAATTCTCAGAGTAGGATATTGGTGGCCTACCTTATTTTCTAACACTTATAAATTTGGTAAGGAAGTGTGAAGCATGCCAAAAAAAATTTGGTAAATTAAAATGGTCTAGAGCTTTACCATTAAGGCCTCAAGTTGTAGAAGCCCCATTTCAAAAATGGGGTATAGATTTCATTGGTGAGATCTTTGAAAAGTCTAGTGGGGGTTTTAAGTGGATTTTAGTAGCAACTTACTACTTTACCAAATGGATAGAAGCAATCCCGACTAGAAGAGCTACTAGTAAAATAGTCATGGACTTCCTCATGGATCATATCATCTCAAGGTTTGGGGTGCCAAACAAGTTAATCATAGATAATTCCATGTGTTTCAAATCAGCTAAGTTGATTGACCTCTATACTAGATATGGAATCAATCTATCCCATTCTTCACCATACCACCCACAAGGAAATGGCCAGGAAGAATCTAGCAATAAGACCTTAATGAATATTATCAAGAGGATGTTGGGGAAGAATAAAAGGCTTAGGATTTAAAATTGAGATTGGCCTTGTAAGCGAATAGAATGACTATAAAGAAGTCTATAGGGAAATCACCTTATGAACTTGTCTATGGCATGAATGCAAATATGCCTATCAGTAATCTATTTCTTATATACAAGTTCATTCAGGAAGATTCTAAAGACTTAGAAGATGCCATGACAAATAGGATAAACCAATTGATAGAATTGGATGAAATACATACTTTCTTTGAGCTTTATCTTTTGAAATGGTTTCTTGTGATAAGTTTGATAGTAATCATTTTCTAAATCTAAGTGCTTTCTTTTATGAAAAATGATTTCTTGCAATCCTCTAGGCTTTCATTCAATCCTTGTAAAAGGAAACCATGCTTAGCATGACTAATCAAACTAATAACCCTAGCATTGTAATTAACAACATCCAAGCCTACAATTAGTCCCATGCTAATTTTGTAAACAAATTTATTCCATATAATAAAAATAATGTCCATATGGGCCTACAATTGGAAACATGCATTAATTGTACAAACAAATTTGCTACGCAGAATCAAAACAATAATAATGTCCATAATTTTCAATACTTGTTTTTGGTAGCCTCTTCAATTTGGGCAGGAACTTGGCTATGAAAAATAAGGAATTTATAATCTATTAAAGTCTAGATTAGTACAAAATGAAGGTTTCGTTATTCTATCAAGTTACACTTGAACGAATTGTATTCATCCCATATATTCTTGTTCTTGCTTGTTAATCTATTGTAGGGGCTTCCACCTATTATCACATCAAAACCTCCAACTGAATTAATCATTTAATCAAGTCCTTCTTTTGTCAAATTCTCCACATTTTCCACCTCAATCAATTTACCTTTTGATGTGTTTTTTCTACCCAACTTTTGAGGATAAGATTGTTTTCTTTACATTTTTTTTGTAAATACAACATAATTGAGTGGTATACCCAAACAATGCAAAGCAACTTATGCACCCCCAATTCTAGCAAACAAGAAAGTATATTGATCCCCTTTACATATATAGGCTTCAAAATAAAAATATGTTATCCTTTAATGAACAAATCAAAGTGATACTTTTTTCCTCTTCTTCCATTTTTACATCTATGGAAGGCAACTGACTCACTACTAGATGAAAATCATTTAAATGTTTGGTTACAATGTCTCCTTCATGCAACTTTAAAGATCAAAGATTTCTTTTCAAAAATAATTTTTTTACAAGACACTTATAGCTAAAATACCATTCAAGTGTCTTAGATGATTTCATATAGATTTGTTTCATAGGATGGGGGCACCTCCACAATCAAAAAATTTGATAAACTCTGAGTCACTTTAAAACATTATAAATGAGTTAGTTACAATTATTTGCTTATTCTCAATACATAGCAATTTAAATATGACATTAATAAATTATCATTATATTTTACTAAATTAAGTTGATAAGGAGGTTTAGGAATGACTTTTCACAATTTATCTCACAAAACTTCTTAAAGGCATTTGATACACACCATTGAATGCACAAATACTTACAATATTTAGGCTCTTAAAAGAGTCATAAACTCATTACAAAGACAATTTTGAAAATTAGGATTAAATAATAATAATCAAATTATAATATCATACTACAAAGTTATAATGACATGATTTTAAATATTATTTTTAGTAAATACACATTAAAAAAATACAAATTTTATCCATAATTTAAATTATTATATAATTGTATGTACTATTATCATTAGAGCATTGTGACAAATATATGAATTTCAACTTGTCATGTTTTTGGTCATTTAAGATTTATATATGGTTGCTTTATATCATATATTTTGTTGTTATTAAAGATAAGAAAAAAAGTTCACTAAAAGGTCATAGTTTAATTAGTTGAGCGACCTGTAGGGATGATGGTACGTTCCTTTATTACACCATCCACCAAGTCTCAAATCCCCTAAAAGTATGATTAAACCAAATTTAGTCCTTAGATGACTTTGCTAGAATAAATATCCTACACCCCTAAAAGCAATTAGCTTAGTGGTTTCCCACTAATATAAGCAAGAAGAAACCTTATTCCAATATCCAAAAGCGTTCTTGACATCCATCCTTGTACTTCCATCCACAAGAACACCATCATTTGTAAGTTGTTCTGATTTTAGGCCATCCTTAAGTCCAACTTGAAAAAGTGCAATTCTTCCAAATAATAATTAAACACTTCTGAATCTACCCTTTGCTCATTTTCAAAAGATTCTTATCTCGTGACTACCTTAGTGATTCTACAACACAGCACTAAATCCCCCATAATTCTAGAGCATTTTCCATAATAATATTACATTGGAGAATCCATTAGTAGAGAAAATATAACTGATTAGTATGAAACCTATCACAAGAAACCATTTCAAAATATAAATCTCAAAGAAAGTATGTCCATATAATCAAAATAATGTCCATAATTTTCAATACTTGTCTTTCCTAACCTCTTCAATTTGGGGTAACATGACTATAAAAAACAAGAAATTACTAATCTATTTAAGTGCAAACAAGTGCAAAATAAAGAATACATTACCAGAATACTATATAGGTCTACAATTTCAAATATCCATACTTGGAATTAGTCCCATGCTAATTGTACAAACAAATTTGCTACATAGAATCAAATTAATAATAACAATATCCATAATTTTCAATACTTGGTTTTGGTAGCCTCTTCAATTTGGGTGGGCTATGAAAAATAAGGAACTTATAATCTATTGAACTTCATAGAAAATAGAGGGATGCTTCCCCTCTAGCCCATCCCTTGTGTTCTTGTTGTTACCTGTTAGATTATTATACGGGCTTCCACTATTATCAACTCAAAACCTCCAATTGAACTAACCATTTTATCAAGTCTTTCTTTTGTCAAACTCTGCACAAATCTTTCACCTCAATCAATTTACCCTTTTTATATATTTTTCCACCCAACTTTTGAGAATAAATTTGTTTTCTTTACATTTTTTTGCTACACATTCAACATAAGCTTGTCTCAGGATATATGCATAATGTTTTTAAAAAAGGGATGCATGCGGATAGAGACTACACACCAAACATGAAAGCTCACACATTTGAAGTACCTACTAATCAAAACATAGGATCTTAAAATCCATTAAGATTATGCAAATTGATTCAAGACAATGGAGAAAACAAAAGAAAAATATATACCATAGGAACAAATGATAGTCATCATTTACTTAAAGACATGGAAATTGAACTTTCACAACTCCTCGGCGTACCCATTGCACACCAAGGTGCGATTGCTAGTAATAAATACTAGCAATTGGACCATAGGTTCAATGGGCACGCTAATAATTTTTTTCATGCAAGGTTCTTCCCAAAAGATTATTGCCTTATCCTTCATACTTCTTTGCTGATTACTTTATTATGACACTCATCTCTGCTCTATAAACCCCCCCTCAAACTACATTAGAATACATACTCAATAATTCTTCATACTTAGAATTTGCTGAATAATTAAACAATCGCCATAATTCTAATATGGTTATTAGAATTTGCTAAATAATTCTTCCTTGTCCACCCTTTAGAATAGTCGATTAAGATTACTTTGTACACAAAATGAGTATGAAGTGTTCTTGCTTGTTTTGAAAGTTAGTTTCCAAATACAAGGCTTCGAAAATGGCAGTGAAAGAATTATAGATCATATCTTAGGTAGCATAGAAATTACATTTTCAAGGCAACCAAAAATAACTTTGCTTCTCCAATTCCCATAATTTTTAAAATATTATATACCATCAACTACAATGACTCAATATTAACAATGGTACAATAATAGTGGGATACAACGAAGTTATGTTAGGCAGCTCATGTATGAAAAATGAAGGTTTTATATCATTCCTAATTTAGATATTCAATTGAGATCATTAATCTTAGAGATGCCACAATACTTTAACATTCCAACGAAGTAAAATTCTTTGTTGTGGTAAGAATTATAGATCATATCTTAGGTAGCATAGAAACTACATTTTCAAGGCACGAAGAATAATGAAATCACAATTTAAACACTTCCAAGTTTTTTTTGTATAAGAAGAAGCAATACTTGTTCATTCAAATCCCCCTTCACATACTTTTGTCAATTTGAAAAGCTACAACCTAAATGTGAGATGCTCAAGCACAAATACTTACACTACTTACACTACATATGAAGCCCAAGTGCTTTTTACATTAGTCTATTCAAACTAAAATTCCCATATGACATATGTAACACTTACAACATTTGCAATTTATTCATTGTATAAACCAATCACAAATTTTTTAGCTAAATTTTAGTTTTGGCCATTGGTTCTTCATGAATTTGTTTTCAATATAGCTTTGTTGTTTTGTATCGGTTCCTTTTTCATTGTCATATGCCTATTTTGTTACATTTGTTTGTTGTTTTAGTGGTGCTTATGTTGTATTGGTTATTAGAATTTGATAAATAATTCTTCCTTGTCCACCCTTTAGAATAGTTGATTAAGATTACATTGTACACAAAATGAGTATGAAGTGTTCTTGCTTGTTTTGAAAGTTAGTTTCCAAATACAAGGCTTGGGAAATGGCAGTGAAATAATAGTGAGCCTTGCCTAACAATCTTGATTAACTTGTGTTTCCAAGGAAATACTTTCTTTCTTGGGGCAAGTTATTGTTAGTTTTGAAACACTCTCCGTATGGAGTCATATGGAGGATTTCTCCAAATTCAAGATCAACCCTCACTGCTTCCATCAAGAATGAAATGCATCCGTTTAAGCTTAGTAGCCATTATCATTGAAGACATGATATTTCCACAATACATGACATACAATTTGCATGATGGAAAGGGATTTTTGTTAGACATTATAGTTGGAAGTGTTGTGTCAGGGATATATGCAAAATATAAAAGGATAGAAATAGCTGTAAATTGTTTGATAAAATATGTAGATAAATCTTCAGCTACGCAAACCGTTTGACAGAATGCTTCAAGAAAAAAAATCTTCACCTACAGACTTAGTATGACGATTGTTTAATAGAATGCCTCATACACAAGGTAAACCAACCCATTTATAATAGCAATAAGTTCAGAGAACCATTTTTTTTGAGAGAGCTCCCTTAAACTCCAACCCTATCAATGCGCCTACAAAGCGCAGAGTGACTAGCTTTGCCAGGGTCCTCTCTAGCTCTGCCTAAATGGGAGCTTTGGAACAGAGTATGGACATCCAATAAAACATAAAGGGTAGAAATTTTTTGTTAGATGGTACACATGCGTAAAATATGGAAGTAAAGACAAGGCACACAAAGTGTTTGACAGAATGCCTATTAGACATCCGGTCCCATGAACTGGAATTATTGCAGAATGTGCACAAAATGGATTTGTTAAAAAGGTTTTAGAAACTTTTAGGCAAATGCATCTGGCTACTAGCACAGTTCTTTCGTTTGTCCGTGCATACTGCTTTGCTTACACAACATCGAATGTGCTCCACTACAAAAAGCACTTGGTGACTACGCTTGTCGACACACAGTAGGGCTGAATAGGATTGAAATCTTGACCTCTATATCTCTATTTAAGCTCATGTGACTTGGACGACTGCTAAATTAAAGCATGACTCATGGAGATATTCTAAAGAATTCAGTTGTTGTGAGGGCGGGATGGTCGTATAGAGTTCAGAGCAATGCATTCTAGAAGCTTCATCTTTGGTACATTGCCAACCCAACTCTTGTTGCAGTGACTTTGGTGAGGATTCCCCAGAAGGACAAGAAAGCAAATCCACTTGTCTCGTCAAATCCTCCTCTGTACACCAATGTGTCTGGTTCAAATTCAAAGTGGAGGTTTCTTTTTTTATCAAATCACGATAGGGTCTAATGGACTGTAGTAAGTCAAAAAAAGAAGGGCCTTGTAGTGAAGCAAAAGATGTGCCGATCAAACTGAAACAAAAAAGGGCATTGAAAAATGCATAGAAAATGTTAGTGGAGGATGTCGGGCATGTAACCATCCAGTGAGCTTTGTCATATACTGCGTACCTATGTGTTGCTGCCCTTGTGCTTCTGCGTCTCTTCATCCTCACCTCTGGAGAAGGAAAAAGCTTTGCTTCCTAACCCAGAAAATCTCTAAATTTACTGTTGCTGCGATTTGATGTTAAGAGTTGAGATCGCTTGGAGGGTCATTCGTGTACTTGACTGTCATTTTGATTGGATGGAGCACGCTGTCATCCTCATTTCTTTCGTTGTGGTTTCCAATGTAAGAAAAACTGGGATATCATCAAATTCGATGGACAAGATCATTTTGATCGTAGTCCTTTTCATCTCAACCTTCCATATACACAATTCAGGGTGTGCTGCTCACTACAAGAATGCTTATCAGCGTTATTATAGAGTCGTCCGTTATTCCTATCAGCGTATTCCTTGAACCTCCTACGGGTGCAACTGCTAGTAGATAACATAATAGTATGTAGAATTTATGTTCATTTTCTTGCAAATATTAATTACAGGTTGAATGGCAGCTTTGACCTTGGTACTAGTCAGTTACATTTGTGTTTGTTTCTTCCTTGATAATAAAACCCTTGGAAATATCTACGAGTCTCTTCATTTATAGTAACCGTAGGGCCGTATCTTTTTAATGTTCGAAGCGCAATACTTAATACAATACCGCAATAGTCCGAAGAAACTCATTAATGTGGAGTCATAAATCTATTCCCACTCAATGCGTCACTACCAAAAATATCAAAGATCTTGTCGCTTTTTATCATGTCCTTCAAGGATAACCTTTCCAAAATAGAAGGGCATATTATGTAGCTCATTAGTTATGAATAGTTAATCTGATAATTAAAAAAAGTTATGAATGGTTGCCTTATAGAAATGTGCCCCCTAAAATCTTTTAAGCCCGAGTCTTTTGCATTCATTGTCACATCAATAAATATCTAAAACTTAACAAAGGGATTCAATGTAGACGAGGATTGGAACTTTCCCACATAATGCCCAATTGTCTTTCCAAATTATTTAGATTTAGTTATAATATTAGCCTAAAATCTTAGACTTCACATATATTTGTCTTTGATATTTTTTTAATGAATTAGGGAAAATTGTAGATGTGCACTAAATTAATGAATAAATAAATGGTGAATTAGGTTCTAACATACATTTTTTTTTAAGTTTTTTTAAGATTTGAATGTTTATGTGATACATTAAATATTTTATTATATTTTTGTTTGCTCAGATCTATTACATTCTTCCCTCTGATTTGGGCATGCTATGTTTTGCTTTTGTAATTTATTATGTTTAACTTTGATTTGTGTATTTACAATGCCAATTCTATTCTTGTTGAAAACAAGCTTTTAGTTTTGGATTAGGGATTTCACCCAAGGGGCTTTATAAAACTAGCCCATAATTTCATTTAAAATAAGCTAAAATCTATGCACTATAATTGTAATGATAAATTAGGATGGAAATCCATCCATAGAATAGTTTTATTTTCTTTGAGTGAAAAGACAAACATTATAGTTCATCTTTTATATATTTTTATTTTTTATTTTTTTTACAAATATATCATCAATATGTACAACACATTAAATCCTAGGGAAGGAGAGCATTATTCGTGATACCTTAAAGATTATGAAATGATGTGATAAGCAAGTGTTTCCAATGAAACATGGAGTATTTATACGAAGTTGTGTCCACCTTCGTTTGCAATAAGGCACCTTCTACTTTCATAGATATGGAAGATATGATGGACACCATAATTGAAAATCTATTCAATGATGTGTTGTTGCCTCTAATACCATAATGTAATACTACTTTTCTGCTGGGTTATTTAATTATTTGCAACAGATTTAAATATAGTTATTACTAAAGTTGAACAATTTAAAGTATGCAAGGTTATTAATTTTAATGTAAATTACAACATGGGATAATTTAGTATGAGCTCTAAAGTAAGTAATTAACATAGTAGATTGGATAACATAATCACATAATTCAACTAGATTATGTGTGTATATATGTATGTATATGTATATATAATTCAAATCTCTTTTAAACATCAATGGCTTCAATATTTTGTTAGAAATTTTGAAACATATGAATAACCCAAGACTTTTTAAGAGAGATTCTAAGCTACAAAATTTGTAAATGCATAAACAAAAACAAACCAACAATTTTGAGAGATATGCAAATGTTAGGATGGTAGAATTGTATTATGAGCTCAAAGAAGAAACTACAAAAGATTGACAGAATTGTAATATAAAATGCAAAATACAATATAGGTAGTGAGTTTTTATAGACCAGGGAGAGGGGTGGAGGTGGCAAACCTAACCAATAGGGAGAGACCACCAAACGGTCTAAACATAGTAAATATAACTCCCTCGTAGGATGGTGACATCTCAAATGACCCACTCACCTAATTAAAATCACTTTATTTAACCTAAACAAGCTTAATAAAAGTTTAGGAAAAACCTAGGAAATGGAAAAATACATATCCCACTAGGAAAATAAAAACTTGCACTAACACCTCGCTTTAAGCATAGCTTAGGTGGGTGAAACGATGGGTCCGAACAAATGAAGCATAATGAGGTACCCATGTACAGTGAATTCCCCCCAAAAAGAAGAACCCCCCCAAATAAAGGAATAGAAGCCCCCTAAATAGAGAGAGAACAACCCCAAAATAGAGAGACAAAAGAGAAGGGCTAAGAATCCCCCTCAAAGTGGACACCTGTCGCATCCCTAGCAAAGCTTGAAAATGAAGGAACTTGCTCTTAGTAAAGAGTTTGGTGAAGATGTCTGCAATCTACTCTGATGTCAGATAGTACTTGAGATCAATGACATGGTCATGAATCAACTCTCGACTATAGTGCATATGGATCTCAATGTGTTTGGTCCGTTGGTGATGGACCGGATTCTGAGAGATCTGAATCGCACTTTGGTTGTCACAAAAGATTATTGTAGGCTTTCGAAAGGGAATACCAAACTCAGTGAGAATATTCTAAATCTAAATGACCTCAGTAGAAGCATTAATTGCTCCTCGATACTCAACCTTTGTAGATGAAAGAACAATTGCAAACTAATTCTTGCTTGACCAAGAAACTAGACCAAAACCAAGTGAGAAGCAATACCTTAAAATAGACTTATGATCACGAGAATCACCTACCCCATCTAAATCTATATGTCCCACCAAGTTAATAGCCATGTCCGTTGCATAATTAATCCCATAACTATGAGTGCCCTGTACATAGTGAAGAATTCGCTTAGTTGCTTTCCAGTGCAACTCATGTGGCTCCTACATGAACCTAGAGACCAAACCCACAACATATGACAGGTCTCATGTGAGTCAAGTATATGAGACTCCTAACTAATTGGTGATATAAGGTAGCATCCACCAATGGTGAAGTATAATGAGACTCAAGTTTGACCCCTAACAAAAATGGAGTTAGTGTAAGCTTACAATCAGCCATGTGAAATTTGGAGAGCATATCAAGTGCATACTTGGGATGTGTGATGAAGATACTAGATGAAGACTGAGTGATCTCAATCCCCAAGAAGTAGTGCAGAAGACCCAAGTCTGACATTAGAAAGTGATCATGAAGGACAATTTTCACTGCCTTAATGGTGGATGAGAAACTCCCAATGAGCAACAAGTCATCAACATAGAGAATAAGGAAGGTGAGAGTATCATCCTGTTGCAGAATGTAAACATTTAGATTAGAATGGCACCAAGTGAACCCAACTGATAGAAGGAAGGAGTCCATCTTGGCATACCAAGATTGAGGGGTCTGTTTGAGGCCATAGAGGGACTTTTGAAGATGACAACTAAGTGGAGGATCATGTACAAACCTTTTTGGTTGCTCCATATATATCTCCTCCTGAAGGTCACCATGAAAAAAAGCACTCTTCACATGCATTTGATGAACTTCCCAATGATGGGTTGCAGAAATGACAATGATAAGTCGGATGGAATTCATTCTGGCAACTGGCACAAAAGTCTCATAGTAGTTAATCCCAAGAACCTGAGAGAATCCCTTAGTGACCAGACAAGCCTTATGCTTATCAACTGACCCATCGGCAATAAATTTTATCTAATAGATCCGCTTGCATCAAACAAGTTTCCTTCCCTTAGGAAGAGAGTCTAAATCCCATGTATGGTTCCTCTCTAATTAACTGGACTCTATTGAAGTATGAGCAACACTGAGAGGGGGGGTGAATTAGTGTTGTACCAAAACTAGACAATCTAAAACTTATCAAAATTGAGGAAGAATATGCTAACAACTAATTATCATATTTTGCATCAAGGAGATAAACATTGAATGTTTAGACTTGAAAGACAATCAACAACACACAATTTATGAAACAAGGACACAAAGAATTAGGAGTGGAAAACCCTCTAGGGGTAGAAAAACCACTCATGAACTCCCTCACTGGCTTAACTTTGAAAAACTTCTTTTACAAGGTCTCACTGGCTGATATATGTGTCTCACTAACCTAAAAGCCTCACTGGCTAATCACAAACTCTTTGAGTGCACATACAAAATTTATTAGGGGATTACCCTATTTCAATCAAGTACAGAAACCTTATATCTCCCCTTTTTGACTTTCACAAGAAATACATTACAAGAGTATGTTCTTCAACCTCTGCAAAAAAAGAAATCAATTTATGTCTTCTTTTGATGTTAATCAAATCACCTTTCGATCTCTGCACAAATTCAATTGTATCTTTGTAAGAACATCAAACATCTCTGCAACTCTATTAGGCTTCTTTGCACAAACATGTCATCTTTACAAACACATAACTCATCTCTACAAAAATTAGCTCATCTCTGCAAAATAATTTAAGTCATCTCTGCAACATTCTTGAAGCCTTCTCTACAATCAAATTAATCTTTCACCCTTTTTGTCATCTCTGCAAAAACCATTACCTCTGCCATACAAATTTTCCTTTAAAACTATACCATCCTTTTCAATTTCAACAAAAACCAATATAGATTAATATTGACAACTCCATTCTCCTTGAATTGATGATAAAAGCCTTTTAAAAAGGATTCTCTGGTCAAATTTAGAAGGTTTCTGAACTTATCTACTAAAAGGAATGATAATAAAGCCATGATTTTTAGCTTTTATACCACAGAAAACGTCAAATTCTTCATGGTTGCCCGACCGTTGGGCTTCAACTGCAGTTTAAAAGACATCCATTTGATCCTTTCTTCGCGCCATCTTTCTTTTCAATCTCTATCATTGGATTTGTTCACCCACCAAGGTTTTAAAAACAACACCTAGTGACTGGGCATCCTAGGGCATCAGGGCCAATCACATAACGATGCATAACCCTCGACAATATAACTTAAGTTATGTAATACCTTTCGAATCGGTCACCATTTAATTATAACAAAAGGTAACATTGTTAATGATGGGTATAATTAGGATATAGAGAATAATGTAGGGTTTAAAAAACCTTCTTTCCTTTATGCAGATAATTCAAACAACTCAGACATTCCTGATCATGAAATTTATGCAATAACATCTAGACATCAGAAATCAAGGCACCAACACACAATGATGACATCCTTAAGTATCCTTCTTTCATCCTGATGACATCTTGAACACAATGATAATACATCAAGAATACACCATGAGCACCTCACCTCTGTCACTGTAAGATAACCTGCCATTGTGAATGAGCAATTCTCTTGTCCTGGTCTTCTTTAAAGCATAATGAACATCATTAAGACATCACAATCATCTATGCACCTGAGATACTTTTTACACAATTTATATGACATGCATCATGGAAGTTAGACATCTCATCAATACCTCTATCAATATCAAACAAGCTCACTATCATCAAGACACTGATCAATACACTTATCATACCATAAGGATCAAGAAGCCATTACCCTGATTACACCATGAAGACAACAAACTCTTGTTGACATCAATGAAAAGACAACTAACAAAGCCAATGCAACAAAACTCCCCCTCTGTCTTTGAAATTGATGGCAAAACAAATTTGCAAGACAACCAACCACCTGTCTCCCCCTTTTTGACACTTAATGTCAAAGGCAAATATGAATGATATTGATTGACAAAAAATAGCTTGAACATAGAACAACAAACTGTATATCTGATTTAGATGACATACCTATGAAGTACAGATGACTTATTGTGATACCCATGAAGTGTTGATTGGCAATATAAACGTCATGTCCTCTCTGACATAAGGTGCTCTATTTACTTTGTAACAAATCATCTATAAACCACTGCCATTGTATGAACTGTCAACATCAGATATATCTGCAAAAATACCTCTGTCAACATAACATCTTGATATCTGATTCTAATATTATTGCATATTAGTCATCAAATGAATACAATGCCATTGCAACAAAAAAACAAGGAGACTCTAGACAATCATTCAGAGCAAAGATTGCCACTTGTATAGCAAAATGAAGGAGATATAAAACCTGTTGAATTGTCATTGACAAAGAGACCATTGTCATTGATGTGCTGACACTGTTTGTCACTGTACTGTCATTGTGCTTAGTCATTAAAGCCACTATCACTGTACTATAAGATGTATAACCTACATCTCCACCATGTACTATCACTATTACATAACAGATACAGTTAATCTAAACACTGTCATTGTTTCCTCTACTCTAACTGATACCAGTCAATACAAACACTGATTCCTCTGCAAATTTAACAGAAGACTGTATCTTTATATACAACTAGAAGACTGTATATATACAACTTCATCAACCAACAAAAATGATAAATAAACAAAATGACCACCACTTTACAATGGAAGAAGCCATAATCTTTCTCACCATGAAGATTGATCAACCATCTACACATGAATTTTATACACAAAAGCTGACCTGCATCTTATACAACTGTCAAACTCAAAACTTGAACTAACAAAAGAACTTTAGTACAAATGAAATTCAGGGCTTCATAAGGATATAAGCAATTACTCCCCTTGAATCCAACATTTTGAAATTCATTGAAGAGAAACAAAAGATAGAACCCCAAGCCTCTGTCTCAGGGATTCAAACACCTCCTTAGGCAATGGTTTTGTGAATATATCAGCCAATTGATCATTTGTATGCACATAATCCAATGCTACTTCATTTTCAATCACCTTTTCCCTTAAAAAATGATATCTGATGGCAATGTGTTTAGTCCTAGAATGCATTATAGGATTCTTGGACATATTGATGGAACTTGTGTTATCACAAAGAATGGATACATGTTTTGTTACCTCCACCTTGATGTCTTGAAGTGATTGTACCATCCAAAGTACCTGTGTACAACATGAAGATGCTGCAATATACTCAGCATTAGTAGTAGATAAAGAGACACACTATTCTTTCTTACTGTGCCATGCAACTAATCTACCACCAAGAAAGAAAGTTGCCCCACTTGTGCTCTTTCTATCATCAGGACAACCTACCCAATCATCATCTGTATATGCAAGAAGAGTAAAGTCATTGTGCCTAGGATACCATAAGCCAAAATCAAGATTACCCTTAACATATCTAAAGATCCTCTTAACAACATTCAAATGAGATTGTTTAGGACAAGCTTGGAATATTACAACTAAACAACAGCCTGCATGATATCAGGCCTAGAAGCAATGAGGTACAATAGGCTGCCAATCATGGATCTCTACAAAGATTATTCTACCTCAGGTGAATCGTCATTTTTACTTAGTTTGTGTCTTTTTTCCATATTAGTACCCAAAGGTTTGCAATCATCCATTTGAAATCTTTTAAGCATTTCTTTGGCATACTTATTTTGTGAAATGAAAATCCCCTTCTCAAGCTGAGACACCTGTAAACCAAGGAAGAAAGACAACTCTCCCAACATAGACATTTCAAATTCTGACTTCATGATGTTAGGAAATGAATGACTCATATCATCATTATAATTACTTCCAAAAATGATATCATCAACATAAACTACAACCAAGATATCCTCACCTTTGGTTATGTAATACAAATTGCTGTGCACACCTCCTTTAGTGAATCACTGCTCTTGCAAATACTTATCCAGCCTATAGTACCATGCTCTTGGGGCTTGTTTTAAACCATACAAAGCCTTTTTCAATCTATATACATGGTCTGATTTGTCTTTGTACTCAAAACCTTTCGGCTGCTCCATGTAAACCTCTTCTTCAAGATCACCATTTAGAAAGGCTGATTTGACATCCATTTGGAACACCTTGAATTTTTTATAAACTGAGAAAGCTAAGAACATCCTTATAGCTTATAATCTAGCCACATTTGCAAAAGTTTCATCAAAGTCAATTCCTTCAATTTGTGAATACCCTTTGCAAACCAATCTAGCTTTGTTTCTAACAACTTTACCTTTATCATGAAGCTTGTTTCTAAACACCCACTTTGAACCAATGACATTCTTACCTTCAAGTCTTGGCACAAGCTCCCATGTTTTGTTTTTTTCTATTTGATTTAACTCCTCTTGCATAGCCTTAATCCAAGCTCTATCTTTGTTGGCCTCAACATAACTCTTTGGTTCCATTTCTGATATCAAACACACGTGTTCTTGATTATTTGCAGCAGCAAGCTTTCTTCTTGTTGACACACCACTATCTTTGTCTCCAATGATCAACTCAAGAGGATGATCTCTTTGATATGCCTTTAAAGGAGTCTTGGTCTTAGTTTCAATAAATTTTTCAGGAGCTTCTTCTTCTACTTGAACTTCTTCCTTTTGTGAATGATGATCTTTTTCCTTGTCTTGAATCAGCTGTATACAAGGTTGCAAATTCTCATCCACTTTAACATTAGTACTTTCGATGATTCTTTTGAGTCTTTTGTTAAAGCATTTATATGCTTTTCTATGTGTAGAATAGCCCAAAAATATACCCTCATCACATCTAGACTTAAAGCTACCCAAATTATCATTGTCTTTCTTAATGTAACACTTACTTCCAAAAATTTTAAAGTAGCCAACATTAACTGACCTACCATACCAAAGTTTATAAGGAGTAAAATTTGATTTTACCCTTAATTGAACTCTATTTGGAGTATACACAGTTGTATGAACAGCTTCTCTCCAATAAGTATTGGGTAGATTTGCATCATGAAGTAAGGTCCTTGCCATCTCCTTCACAGTCTTATTCTTTCTTTCATCTACTCCATTCTTTTGTGGAGTTCTAGGAGCTGAAAATTGCCTTTTTATCCCATGTTTTTCACAATATTCTTCAAACTCCTTAGAGGTATATTCTCCCCCATTGTCTAACCTTAAACATTTGAGCTTGTAATCATATTCTTTTTCCACCATCTTTTTGAAGATCCTGAATCTTTCACAGGCTTCTGATTTATGCTTCAAGAAAGTTACCCTTGTCATTCTTGAAAAATCATCAATGAAGAGCATAAAATATTTTTCACCTCCTAAAGCTTTAGTCCTTATAAGACCACACAAATCTAAATGTGCAAGTTGTAGAGGTTTTGAAGTAAAATGCTCTTTAGATTTGAAACTAACCTTGGTTTGCTTACCCAACTGACACTCTTTGCATGTAGTATTACTTGGTTTGGAAACAAGAGGCATGTTCCTTACATTATGATTCTTGTTGATCCTCTCAAGGTTGTCAAAATTCACATGACCAAGTTGCCTATGCCACAACCAGCTTTCTTCAATTTGGCCCATGAAAGAAATATGACTATCTACACTTCTATTTCCAGCTTCGTGAAGATTGTAGATGTTACCACTTGTTGTAATATCCCTTTTAGGAACAATACTAATTTCACCCCAAATTATCAATTTCCAAGCAAACAAAGGTTAGAGACCTTGGCTTGATTTAATTCTTGCAAACTAGTTAGAAAATACTTACAATAAATTTTCACAATCAAGTTAACAAGATCAACAAGCTCATAACGATATTATTAATCCAACTAACCCCAACTATATAAGGGACTCAACCATAAGAGAGTTGAGGAGTGTGACTTTGATAGGGTGTCCTGAATCCTCTACCCAAGGCCCAAGAGCGGATATACCATCCCTCTTGGCCTCATGTGGCGCATGGCATCCATATGAGGTGGTGTACCTAATGAGGCATCTGTTGTTCTGTTCCCCTTCTTCTTGTCATCTCCTTTCCTTTCTCTATGATTGGTTCCTTGAACTTGAGTGTTTATGATAGGAAGATGAGGTCACAAAGGGTGTCCCGAAAGCTATCTCTTCTAAGTCCAAGAGCAGTACCCTTTGTACCCCCTTGGCCCCAATGGGATTTATCAGTCCCCCCTCAAGGGGTGGTGTACCTAGAAGAGTGCCCCATCACCATTACCCTCTTGTACCACATTCCTCTATCATAGTAACATAACACTCATACAAATATTCATATTAACATATTAATTCAATATATATAATTATACACAATTATTCATATCAACATAATAATTCAGCATATAAGATTATACACAAACATTCACATTAGTTTAGAAAGCTTATTTGATGATAAAACAATAATACCTATATTAGACTATTAATATGTAAATTTGCTGAAGAAAACATTCATTAGTAAATTATATATTAAACAATTATATTCAACAACATAGTAAACTATTACTAATTTACCACTACTGACTCTTCCAATTGCTGCAGACTAAATGACTGTGTATTTCTTAGATCAGAAATGTTCCTATTTATTTCCTTCTTCTTCCACGATGCCTTTTGCTCACCCTTCATTCTCCATATATACTCCCGATTGCTTTTGGGAGGGTGCGATCTTATTGGTTGCATCCCTTTCTTCATGAGGGATCGCATCCCTTTTAGACTCGGCCTTCCTTTATTTCCTTTGTTAATATTAGTTGTTTATTCTTATTACTATCTTACGGGGATACAACACTAGTATAGTATTTAATTTGGTTTCATATTTATATTAATAATAATATTCAATTAAATATTTATATTTATATTTCTTATATTAATAATCATGTTTATATTAATATTATATATTTTTTAATTTGTGTGAATAACTAATGAATGATAATAATGCCATTATTCTATTTCTAATATATGAAAGCTGCAATTACAATTATTTATATTTATATAATCATTACTCAAATTGATATATAATATCATCTATAGTTATAATAAAAAATAAGATTGCAAATACTTATGATTGTTCTTAATAATTATGGGGGCATTACACTTGTCCTTAAGCCTGCTGCAACAACCTTACCTGATTTCTTTTTAATTTCACACCCATGAGCATCAAAAACCACATTGAAGCCATTATCACAAGTTTGGCTAACACTCAATAGGTTATGCTTCAATCCTTCAACAAAGTAAACATCATGTAATGGTGTTTCATCATCTAAAAGAATAGCACCTTTTCCTTTGATGAAAATACAATCATTATTGCCAAACATGGTTGATCCTTCAGTGAGGTCTTCAAAATTGATAAATTTACCTTTATCTCCTGTCATATGATTGGAACAACCACTATCTATTACCCATTGATCCTTCTTCTTGGCATGCAAAGCTACTTGTACAATCATAGCTTTCATCTTTGGTCTCCAAACAAACATCTTCTTATCATTATTTGAAATAGACACTCTTGAAAGAGTATTCAATCTGTTTTTCTGCCCTTCCACATTAGGTTTACAAAATTTGGCTATGTGACCATAGTTATTGCAGTTAAAGCACTTTAGGCTTCTCAAGAACACAAATGGATTTCTTGTCAAGAGATTTGCATTTCTCCTAAAACCAAATATGCACTCACTTGCTTTGTGCCCAAACCTGTTGCAATAGAAACAATAACCAATAAAATGCATATTATACCTGAATGAATTATTTTTCTTGAGATTGACTGTCTTCATGATACTCTTGTCATGTTGAAGATTGTTTGTGTAGGAACATTCTCCTTTTTCAAATCCTAAGCCAGTTTTATCTTTGAATCCTTTTTGTTTTTCCAAAAGGTCCTCAAGTTTATCACTGCTCTTGCACATATCAAGTTTCTTTCTCAAATCTATGATCTCAGCTTCAAGAGTGTGACATTCTTTAACTTTGACAACTAGCTCTTTGCTAGTAACATCAACTATTCTTTTACTTTCTTCAAGAGACAAGTTTAAATCTGCAATTTGCTTCTCATAGCCAGTGACCTTATTGATCATGATTTCATTTTCCTTTTGAAACTCATTTCTTTGAACATTTATCTCCTTTTTAAGTCTCTTGACTTCACTTAGAGCACACTTTAACTCACCGTCAAAGTCAATTTCTGATTGTTCTTCACAAACATTATTTTGATTTTCACTTATGATGGCCATGAATAGTGTCTCCGCACCTGCCTCAAGAGAGTCTTCTGAAGCACTATCTGACATATCAACATTCTTGATAAACAAACTCTTCTTCTTCCTAAAATTATTCTTCTTTTTAGAATTAAATTGCTTCTTCTGATATTGTTTCTTATTCTCCTCTTCATCACTATCCACATCTTTATAAGGACATTTGGCTGCATAATGTCCTATTTTTCCACATTCAAAGTATTTGAATGGAAGTTTACCTTTGTATTTGCCAGTTGATCCCTTTTTCAATTTGCTTACAAAAGATATCTCTTGATCATCATCCAACTCCTCTGATTCACATTTAACCTCTTTTTTCTTTTTAACTAATTTGAATGCAGCTTCTTTGCTTAAAGGAGTATCATTACTGATTCTCATTTCAAAGGCAGTGAAAGTGCCATGAAGTTCATCAAAAGTAACTTTGCTCAAATCTCTTTCCTCTACTGCAGACACTTTGGACTCATATTTTAGAGTTAGACTCCTTAAGACTTTTGTTAAAACTGTCTTTTCTTCCAGAGTATCACCAAATCCTCTTATGGCATTTATAATTTCTTGGACCCTCAGGAGATATTCAACCACTTTCTCATCATCACTCATCTTGAGACTTTCAAATTTGGCCCTATAGGATTGTAATTTTCCTTCCTTGATTTTGTCATCTCCTTGATAAATATTGGATAACTTGTCCCATATTGCCTTAGCTGACTTACACTCCATGATTTTAACAAGTATCTCATTGGGTAAGCCACAACATATTACATTTTTGGCCTTAGCATTGTTCTCATAGGCCTTTTACTCATCAGGTGTTGAAGGAGGATTTGTTGTAGTAAATTCATTTTCAATGGCAACATACACATCATACCCCAAAGAGGACAAATATGACTCCATCCTATACTTCCATAAAGCATAATTAGACCCATCAAACGAAGGAGCTTTGTATGTAGAAAATCCTTCCTGACTACCCATGACAAATGCTTCAATAACAAGACCTACCCAAGCTGATTAAGCCTTATAGGGAACCTTGTGCTCTGATACCACTTGTTGAAGTATGAGCAACACTGAGAGGGGGGGTGAATCAATGTTTTACCAAAACCAGACAATCTAAAACTTATCATAATTAAGGAAGAATATGCTAACAATTAATTATCATATTTTGCATCAAGGAGATAAACATTGAATGTTTAGACTTGAAATACAATCAACAACACACAATTTATGAAACAAGGACACAAAGAATTAGGAGTGGAAAACCCTCTAGGGGTAGAAAAACCACTCATGAACTGCCTCACTGGCTTAACTTTGAAAAACTTCTTTACAAGGCCTCACTGGCTGATATATTTGTCTCACTGACAAATGAAAGGTCTCACTGAGCTACAAGCCTCACTGGCTAATCACAAAGCCAACATTCTTACCTAGCACCACCTCCACCTCTGCCAAATCAAAACCTCCAATTCCAACCCAATCTGAACCAAACGTACAACCCGTATGATCCCAATCAATCTTATGACCCTTATAACACCAGTGTGCATGGCTTACACTATAATCTTTCGTATGGGCAACACCAACCACTTCTGGGACAACAGGAGATGTTACCAACCCCTCCCACGACTATGGAGCTAAAAATCGCAGAAGTTCAACAACAGCTATCTGATCTTACGTTTGGCCACACCAAGAAGACCTTCTCTTTAGAGGAAGTGTGTCCTTACCCTTTTGATCGGTCATTACCAATGATCCCTTTTCCTCAAAATTTTACTATTCCCAAGTTTGATAAATACAAAGGAAAAGGTGACCCAAAAGACCATCTTAGGGAATTCTATCTTGCTTGCTTCGAGGTCTCACATAATGACACATATCTTATGCGTCTCTTTCCTCGCAGTCTTGGAGGTCAAGCTATAGAATGGTTCTCACACTTACCCACAGGTATCAAGTCTTTCAATGAGCTAGCAGAGAAGTTTGCCACCCACTTTTCTTACAACGCAAAGCATGAGATTTCCATGACTGATCTATGCAACAACAAATAGAAAAATGGTGAAACTTTCATTTCTTTCCTCCAACGATGGAGACAAATGGCTAGCAAATTCCCTTTCAAGATTCCTGAGAAACAGCTTGTTAGCATATTTGTGCAGAACCTCAACCAAGAGTTAGGTTTCCACTTGCAAATCCTCAGTGCTACAACCTTTGACGAAATCACATACAAAGGAATCAACATTGAAAAGGCCCTCATTGCTAAGGGTGTGGTCAAAATCTTTAAAGAAATGAAAGACAACGCTCCTCATCAACAGACGAATGATAAACCCAAATACTGGAACAAAAATAAAAACGTGGTTAACGATGGTGTGGTTGATTCTAAACATGTCCAAACTTTGCAGACACCGTTGCAGCTCTCCAAACCAAGTCAAGCTCCATCTCAACAACAACAACAACAATAGCGGCAACCATATCAAAATCAACAACAACGACAACAGGAGCGACCTCAACAAGATTACCCGCCGCGACGTCAATTTACTCCCTTGGGAGTGCCTATGGAGTCAGTCCTACAACAGGTTTTACAGAAAGGACTCATCACCTTACCAGATGCTCCCCCATATGGTGAACCAGTTTACAAAACTGCGCGATATAGAGAAAATGAATACTGTGAATTCCATCGAAGCAAAGGACATAGGACTACGTCGTGCATGAAACTCAAGCACCTCATCCAAAATCTCATCGACGGCAACTTAATCACTTTTGAGAATGAACAAGCGGCTCAAAACACAAACAAAGATCTCGATATGTACAAGGAACCATTCCCTCATCATTGTCCACCTCCTCCTCAGGATAGAGGTAAAGGTATCAATCATGCTTCCACTTCCTTTGATTCCATTGTCAGTCGTTTCAAAGAGAGTTGAGTGTCTACCCTCACCATCAAAGGCAAATCTACGGATTGCGTTGTTACAACTCGTCATGGTCGTGTCACCATTCGTGGTCCTACACCCAATCTTTCGACTCAATCTGATTATAATCTTGTCGAACATCTAGGGAAAATGCCAGCACAGATCTCTATCTTGGACCTTCTACAGTCATCACCTGCACATAGAGTGGTGCTAGAAAAAGCACTCCAAGAGTCTTCAGTTCCTAACAACATAGCGGTCGCGGATTTCCAAGCTATAGTAGGTAACATTGCTTCACCCTACAATGTGGTCTTCTCTGAGAAAGATCTCCCATCCCATGATCCTTGTCACAATGATGCCCTTCACATTGAAGTCCTCATCCATAAGCGCAAAATCAAACGCATCCTCATAGATGGTGGTGCTAGTCTCAACATCTGTTCTTTAAAGTTACTTAAGCAGTTGGGATACTCTGAGGATCATGTCAAGAATGATCAAAGTATTACAATCAAGGGATATGATGATGCAGAACGTCGTTCAAAAGGTGTCATCCACTTGCCTATTCAACTGGGCCCTGTCATGCTTGAAACCAGGTGTCAAGTTCTTGATATTGAGTTGCCTTACAACATTATCTTAGGCCGCCCATGGATCCACGCAATGAAGGCTGTTCCCTCCACGTATCATCAATCTCTAAAATTCCCATACAATGGTACGGAGATAACTATCCCAGGAGACCCTAATCCTTTCGAATTTTGCTGTGTCTTGCAAGGCAATTATAAGAATTGCAACCAGGTGCCTAACAATGAAAAAGCCCTTGAATCCCCACTATATGTTAACCCTGCAACGCTGACTCCGGCCTCTACAAGTGAACCTAATCCGCTGCTTGTAATCACGGCTCGCATCCGAGATATAGGCTTTGGCACTTACGATATCTCAAAATCTTGTTGTGTAGGGCGGATGCCTTTATCTCCAAAATCTTACGGCCAACCACCCATTGCCAAAATAACCAAAAAAGTAGCTATTCCTCCCCCAACATTCCTAACCCAATTCCAACATGGACGGTTATTGGAAGAGGAAACTATTGAGGACATTTCTTCTTAGCTCTATAGGGAGAAAGAACCAGTCACAATACCAGTTAAGCAATACGGCAATGGCTTAAGGATAGTAAAAAACATGGGCTATAAAGGCAAAGGTGGCCTTGGGAAACAGAATCAAGGAACTATGGAACCCATTGTTGTGACAAAGAAGCTAGATAAGAAGGGATTAGGATTTGGTAAGAAGGTACCGCACGCCTTGGACATCGAGTATATCCTCGACGAGGTAGCTGACGCTTTTCCCACCGATTCGACGTCTACAGAGGATATCATCGATGACTCTTCCCTCCATATGACCAACCTCTTCGCAGAATCCTCCATTTTTACGCTATCCTCCGTATCCTTAACCTCCACCACAAACACCCAGAATGTCACACTTGTCTACCCTAAACTTATTGATTGGGACTAACAAGGGTCCCCCGTGATAGATGTATTTCAGAATGACGAAGCTTTAGCTGAGTTCATGGGACTTCGGGAGGGAATCCCTCTTGGCGATCATAAAGCAGGTTTTGTAATGGAACTAGAGCCAACAGCTTATTTTGGTGAGAATGCCAAATCCTCCAGTCACAAAAGTAAAAATAAAGAAAGATCTCTAGGTGAAAACCACACTGTGGCACCTCCTGATCACAAAATAGTAAAAACAAAGGACGTATCCAAAGGTGAAAACCCAACTGTGGCACCTGAGGATGGAGGATTTGACCTTCCCCTACCATCTAAGTACCAAGAGAAGTCAGCGCTCCTAGTGGAAGATTCTACAGAGATAAACCTTGGCACAGAGCAAAATCCAAAGACCACATTCCTAGCAGCATCATTATCAGAAACAGAGCACAGGAATCTTAACACATTCTTCCTATAGAGAACCATCAACTTTGCATGGACCTATGCTGATATGCCAGGGCTTGACCCTAAGCTAGTAGTTCATTATCTCACAGTTGATCCCAAAGTAAAACCAGTCAAGCAAAAGTTGAGGAAGATGCACCCACAAATAGCTCTCTTAGTGAAAGTGGAAATACAAAAGCTATTAGATGCAAAGTTTATACGACCAATCGACTATTCAGATTGGGTCTCAAACATTGTACCTGTGTCTAAACCTAATGGGCGGATCTGCATGTGTAATGACTCTAGAGATCTGAACAAAGCATGTCCTAAAGATGACTTTCCACTACCGAATATTGACATTATAGTGGACTTGACAGCAGGTCATGAGATGCTTTCTCTCATGGACGGATTCTCTGGCTACAATCAGATAAGGATAGCAGAGGAAGATCAACATAAAATAACATTTACTTGCCCTTGGGGTAACTATTGTTGGTGTGTCATGCCTTTTGGTCTAAAGAATGTTGGAGCAACCTATCAGAGAGCAATGACAGTGATCTTCCACGATCTCTTTCATCACATCATGGAGGACTATGTGGATGATATACTAGCTAAATCTTCTAGGGCGGATCACATACAGGTGCTAGGACAGATCTTCGACAGGCTCGAGAAATACCAAGTAAGACTCAATCCAAAGAAGTGTGTCTTCGGTGTAACATCAGGAAAGCTGTTGGGATATATTGTATCTCGTAGAGGCATCGAAGTAGATCCAGCGAAAGTAAAGGCTATAGTGGAAATGCCTCCACCCAAGAACCTTAAAGCATTAAGGAGCCTTCAGGGAAGGTTGCAGTCCATTAGGCATTTCATCTCACAGCTAGCAGATAAATGTCAACCATTTCAACACTTACTCCGCAAGGATGTCTCATTCCGATGGGATTATAAGTGTCAAGCAGCATTTGATCAGCTTAAAGAGTATTTGGCTACACCTCTTGTATTGGTTCCACCAGTTGCGGACAAACCTTTGATATTATACATCTCCACTACAAATTCGGCCCTAGGGGCCCTTCTAGCACAAAATGATGAAACAGGAAAAGAGCATGCAATTTATTATATCAGTAGAACCTTGGTGGGATATGAACTCAATTATTCACCAATGGAAAGGGCTTGTTTAGCAGTAGTGTTTGCCTCCCAAAAGTTGTGGCATTACATGTTGAACCAACACACAAATCTGATAGCCAAAATTGATCCCTTGAAGTATCTACTAGCAAAAGCAGCTCTTACAGGCAGACTAGCTAAATGGGTCATGATCCTTAGTGAGTTCGACATTGAATATGTGGATCGTAAAGCAATCAAAGGACAAGCCCTAGCAGATCAACTAGCAGAAGCACCTATGCAAGATACACACCCTATGGTAGCAGACTTTCCAGATGAGAATCTATTCACTCTTTCCAACTCAATAATGTGGAAGCTGTACTTTGATGGTTCCTACACACAGCATGGATCAGGGGCCGGCATCTTGTTTGTCACACCTCAAAATGACTACATTCCAAAGTCATATCGGCTTGCATTCCCTTGCACCAATAACATTACCGAGTATGAAGCACTCCTCATAGGTCTCAATATAGCAGTTCAATGGGACATCACAGAATTACAAGTATATGGAGACTCACAACTAGTCATTCGCCAAGTCACGGATGAGTACCAAACAAAAGATGAAAAGTTGGTCCCCTACAAGCAACTAGTGGATGCCTACAAACCACACTTTTCTAGCATCACATTTGAGCAAATTCCAAGAGAGCATAATAAAGCTGTGAATTCTATGGCTTCTGTAGGGTCACTGATTGACATGCCTGCAAATACACAGAAGTGTGAATTCTTGATCGAGCAATTGTTGATACCAGCCGTCGATGTTCCTGTTACTGAAATCATCTGCGAACTTGTTGGTCCCAATTTGCCATGGTATGAAGATATCTATGAATACCTCAAGAACAAAACCTTTCCCCCTCACCTATCATCCACCCAACGCAAAACCTTTATCTGTCGATCCTCTCGTTACATCATTCTGGGTGATACACTATATCGTCGGAGTCTCGATGGTATCCTCTTACGATGTCTTAACGTGGAAGAAGCTGAAGCTACCTTACGAGACATACACGAAGGTGTCTATGGCGCACATTCTACCGGTCCTAATCTTGCTAAGAAGATACTTAGAACAGGTTATTACTGGCCTACAATAGAGCAAGATGCTGCACAGTTTGCTAAGAAGTGTCTAGAATGCCATCATATAAGAATGCATAGGGCTCGCCTCTATCCCGATGGCACTGTGCCATGGGTCAGATCACTGGAATATGCTCCCACGCCCATACCTGTAACAAGGTCACCCCTGCTGAGAGGCTCCTACCTCTCCTATACACGCAATGGTGCATGTCGTGATACAACTGTCCCAACACACATGGGCCCCACGCATATTGTCTGCCATGTGTGAACATCCTGGATAACACTGTGCCCCATCCAACTGATAGTCCTCTGGATCTCCTGTCAGGACACAAGAAGCCGTAATCAGTGACGCCACTATCCATCTGATCCTGTCATAGAGTCTCGAGATGTCTGCCCATCGAATCTCCCCGTCATCTGTGCAGAAGACCTCCACCAAGCCTGCCTCGCCCCGTGTCGGGTCAAAGTCTACTATATCTCCATCAATCTGAATCTGCAGGATTCGGTACACATCCTCCAGTGTCACTGTGGCCTCCCCTGTCAGAAAGTGAAATGACGAGGTCTCACTGTGATATCGCTCTACAACTGCTATCACTAGGGTGAGATTCACCCTAATGTGTGTCAGGTGCGCAACGTGCCACAATCTGACATGCTCCAAGAATGCATCCTCCTCCCAGGTCAGCTGTACAACCTCTTGCGCTATCGGGTGGTGTCGCTCCCGCGACATCAGTGGTGGTAGAATCCTCTGCATCCATAACAAATCACTTGTCAGTTCTTCTGTACCAGATCCCTCCAGTCCTATCTACACATATGCTATGCAACCCCCAACCCCTTTTCTTAACCCACAATTCTAATTTTCTTCTACTTAACCCCACAATCCTCATTTTCTTCTACTTAACCAAAAGCGCTTTGTTCTGTACAAAGGCGTTGTACCTACATACCAAAGGCACCACACTACCTAGCCAGATGCGCTACGTTTTCTCTCCCAAATGCGCCTTGTTTTACAAGAGCGCTGCCCCATACCTCCATCCGCGTCGTCCTGTCCTACCAAAAGCACCCCATTTTTCCCTATCCCTCCCACTCGCGCTAGCTTCTCATACCACATGCGCTGCACTCTCTAGCCATAGGCGCTACAGCATACTGCCAACAGCACTGCAGCGCTAACACAAAAACCAACTGCGCTGCATTTTTGCCAAAAGCGCTGAACCTTCCTACCACCCGCGCTGCGACGCGCCAAAAGCGCTCTAACCGACTACCATATGCACTACACATCCCTACAGCGCTTTTGGCTGACATCCAAACTCTACCTAGACCTAGCCCTAATCTACCCTCAAACGATAAATTCAAATGGGGTTTTCGACCACTTACCGCTGCCGGAGCTCCTGGTGGCCTCCTGTACGTCCGCACGAGCTCCGCCCGATGCCTGTGCGCTGGAATCGGCATCTCTCCTCGCTGTCAGCTCCTCCCACTCAAACTCTCTCACATTAGTTTGGAGGCTCTCTTCTCTCAATTTAGAAACTTCTAGGGTGCAAATGAGGATTGTGGTCCCCATGGGACCTATTTATAGCATCCCTCCCTCATGTCTTCTTCTTTTCCCACCCCTTTCTACTTTTCCTCCTACTTGGTCACGCACTCTTCTAGTCGAGCGTCAACACCGTTTCTCTGTCGCTTCCCTGTCTTCCCGCTCGAGGGGGCATATGCTGGGGCAACTACCTACATTGGGGCATCAGTAAATTGTATCATGTCTTCAGACAACCGATTTCTTTGAAGCAACACTGTAAATTGCATTGCATCAAAGAGGGGCAAAATGTAGACACCCTAAAATGACCAAGTCATTGCACTACTTGCACTTCGTAATCTGTCAAATCACCTACATTTCACACATTAATTAAATAATCTAATTATTTAATTAATTTCACCAAATTCTTCTAAATCACATACTTGCGATGTTAATTAAATAAATCCTCGTTATTTAATTAATTAAATCAAATTCCTCTATATTCTTCTACAATTAAATAATTTTAATTATTTAATTAGACCATTATCCTCTTTCCAAAAATCAAGTCCACATTAATTAAATAAACCTAATTATTTAATTAATTCAACAAATTCCCTCTTATCTACAATTAAATAATTTTTACATTATTTAATTAAATCAAAATCATTCTTCCAAAATCATGCACAACAATTAAATAAATTTATTTATTTAATTTGATTTCAAATCTTCTAAATTAAATAATTCTAATTATTTAATTATTTCTTCCAAAATATCTTCTCTAAATTTAAATAAATCAATTATTTATTTAAATTGTTTTTTCTTCTAAATTTGAGTTATCTCTAAAATAACTCAAGCTTTCTTGCTCATGTAATTAAATATTTTTTTATATTTAATAAAGCAAAATATCTTCTTATTCTCATGCAAATCCCTTCTTCTTGTTTTAAATCACTTAACTGATCATTACATTCTGTTAATTGCTTTAACTCATCCTTATATTCTTGATAACTCCTCTCATGCAAAAGAAAGCACGACACTTGTCTTCTTCTTATTCGTTGCACGTTCCTCAACTGTTCTCCTCCATTGATTCGTTTGAATTATTTGAACCGTTGATCGATCTTCATTGAAATCCATATAAACCCCCCTCATCTCCTTCATTAAGCCTCTCTCTTCAATCGTATTCTCAGGCATACTTAACAGAGCTTTGAGCATACAAAACGCGTCGATTGAGCAACCTTATGATCTCTTAACATTGATCTTTGAGCACATTGAGTACACTACTTGCTTGTTGCAACTATGGTTTCACAACTTCATTGAGCAATCCACACATCTCCAAAGGGAACAACACAAATTTTGGTAATAGCTTTCATTTGTCTTTGATTTTATGATAATGGCTTTTACTTAGATTGGTTTGCTTTATGTGATTTGTTTTTAGTTTTATTAGTTTAGATTTAATCAATTTTTCCTCATACATAGGGATTACCATGTTTCAATCAAGTACAACAACCTTATATCTCCTCTTTTTTACTTTCACAAGAAATTCATTACAAGAGTATGTTCTTCAACCTCTGCAAAAAAATAAATTAATTTATGTCTTCTTTTGATGTTAATCAAATCACCAAATCACATTTCAATCTCTGCACAAATTCAATTGTATCTCTGCAAGAACATCAAACATCTTTGCAACTCTATTGGGCTTCTTTGCACAAACATATGTCATCTTTACAAACACATAACTCATCTATGCAAAAATTAGCTCGTCTCTGCAAAATAATTTAAGTCATCTCTGCAACATTCCTGAAGCCTTCTTTGCAATCAAATTAATCTTTCACCCTTTTTGTCATCTGTGTAAAAACCATTACCTCTGCCATACAAATTCTCCTTTAAAACTATACCATCCTTTTCAATTTCAACAAAAACCAATATAGATTAATATTGATAACTCCATTCTCCTTGAATTGATGATAAAAGCCTTTTAAAAAGGATTATCTGGTCGAATTTAGAAGGTTTCTCAACTTATCTGCTAAAAGGAAGGATAATAAAGCCATGATTTTTGGCTTTTATACCACAAAAAGGTCAAATTCTGCGTGGTTTCTTAACCATTGGGCTTCAACTACAGTTTAAAAGACATCCATTCGATCCTTTCTTTGCGCCATCTTTCTTTTCAATCTCTCTCGTTGGATTTGTTCACCCTCCAAGGTTTTAAAAACAACACCTGGTGACCAGGCACCCTAGGGCATCGGGACCAGTCACACAACGATGCATAACCCTCAACAATATAACTTAAGTTATGTAATACCTTTCGAATCGGTCACCATTTAATTATAACAAAAGGTAACATTGTTAATGACGGGTATAATTAGGATATAGAGAATAATGTAGGGTTTAAAAAACCTTCTTTCCTTTATGCAGATAATTCAAACAACTCAGACATTCCTGATCATGAACTTTATGCAATAACATCTAGACATCAGAAATCAAGGCACCAACACACAATGATGACATCCTTAAGTATCCTTCTTTCATCCTGATGACATCTTGAGCACAATGATAATATATCAAGAATACACCATGAGCACCTCACCTCTATATCATTGTAAGATAACCTGCCATGTGAATGAGCAATTCTCTTGTCCTGATCTTCTTTAAATCATAATGAACATCATTAAGACATCACAATCATCTATGCACCTGAGATACTTTTTACACACTTTATATGACATGCATCGTGGAACTTAGACATCTCATCAATACCTCTGTCAATATCAAATAAGCTCACTATTATCAAGACACTGATCATACCATAAGGATCAAAAAGCAATTACCCCGATTACACCATGAAGATAACAAACTCTTTTTGACATCAATGGAAAGACAACTAACAAAGCCAATGCAATAGACTCTTCCTGCATAGCAACATCCCACTCGAGGACACTAGAAGCTTCCCAAAAGATTATGGATCGAAAGTTGAAGCAATGAAGAGATGTGAAGCATGCTGAAACTATGACCTTATTCTTCTTGCATACGAAGGATCACCAACCCAATCCCCTGCTGACTCTAATGTCTGATGAACCCAAAGAGGCCAAGTAGGAGAGTTTGGAGGAGAATCAACACCTTCTGAATGATGACTAGGGGAGGAGGAAGATGAATCCTCATCATCATCGTTGCCATCTAAAGTGGAGGAAGAATACTCCTCATAAAGATCGAGAGGATTAAGATCCTTGGAAGAACTATCATCATGCTGTAGTGTCTCAAAAGTGATGGTAGATGGAGAAGTGGTAGGATAAGAACTAGATACATCTTCCTCAAAATGAACACTCCTCTCAATGAACAACTCATGAGTGGCGAGATGAAGAAGCCTATACCCTTTGACACGATCTGGGTACCTAATAAATATGCAAGGCTTGCTTTGCGGATCCATAGCCTTACGTTTCTCTGTTATAATGTGGGCCCATATAGGAGAACCAAACACCCAAAAGTGTTTTACTATGGGTTTCCAACTGGTCCAAGCTTGAAAAGGACTGACCCCCTTCATAGATTGATGAGGAACTCGGTTTTGGATGCAACATGCATAGTTGATGGCCTTCGCCCAATACTGATGTGCCATAGACCTAGAGAGAATCATACAAATATCCATCTCTTTCAAGGACCTATTATTTCGCTCTACAACACCATTTTTTTGTGGATTGTAGGGAACTGTGTGTTGAAGATCAATGCCCTATGAGCCACGAAACTGCTCAAACCTTTGGTTAACATATTCACCCCATTATCTGTACACAAAATCTTGATGGCCTTCTCAGATTATTTCTCTGCAAAAGCTTTGAAGTCTTGAAAAGACTCAAAGACCTTAGACTTCTGTTTGAGAAAATAAAACTAGGTGTATCTGGAAAGATGATCAAATGAAAATTAGAACATATCAAGCCCTGCTAAAAGAAGGATGCAGGATGGTCCAACCAAGTGACTATGTACTAACTCCAGAAGTTGTATGGCCCTCCATGCTTTGCCTTTATCATATTTATCTTTAGGATGCTTGCCAAGAATGCACCCTTAGTAAATTCCATCAAAAAATTGAATAAAAGGCAACCCTAAAACCATGTCTTATTGATTGAGCTACTACAAGTCAAGGTAGTTCAAGTGGCCAAACCGCTAATGCCACAAATAACTCACCTCATTTGAGTGAGTGAGAAAATCTAGTGAAGGAGAATCAGGAACAAAGTGAGAAAAGTGATACATTCTATATTAATGATCAACCTTCCCCACAACAATTGTAGACCCACTATGCATCTCACTGATTGCCATTGTGTCTAGAGTGAACTCAACCCGCTTGCCAGAGCCAATGTGAGTGATCTAATAGATAGATCTAGGATATTAGTTGACAAAGATGGAACATAGAGAACATCATAAAATATTCCTTCACCCATGTCAACAGACCATCTCCCATGCACCTCAGCACGAGTGTCATCACCCAATAGAATAGATGACATAGAACATGGCTCCAAGGAGGCAACACTACCTTGTGATGAAGCCATGTGGTATGAAACACCCAAGTTAATGATCCAGGAATTTAGCTGTGAAGAAATAGAAACTAAGGCCTTGTCCTTTCCTTTCCCCTTACTTTTATTTGTGTCCTTTGAAGATTCTTGAGATGAACTATGTTTGACAAAATCAAGCACCTTAATATTGTTCTTTTCAAGAAGATGTGTAAGGTGATCTATCTATTTCTTTAAACACTTATGTTCATCACAACCAAGTTTCTTACAATAGGCACACTTGTTTTTCTGCTTCTTAGGCTTGTCTCCTTTGGAAGAAGAAGCCTCATTAGCTGCTTTAGGGGCAGCTAATTTCTTATCTTGTTTCTTCTCTCCTTGATTCTATTGTTCCTTATTTTTCTTACAGACCCTTTTTTATCTTTAGTGCCCTGATTTGCAACTAAGGCATGAGATTTAGAGGGCTTAATTATGCCCATTTGAACCAATTTATATTGTTCCTTTGTGAGTTCATTTGCAAAATCATTAAGAGAAGGCATTTTATAAGTGATTCCTAAGGCACTTTTAGTGGCATGAAATGTAGAAACAAACACAAAATAATTAGGACCAAGCTTGGAAAAAATACTTAAGATCAATTAAGAATCTTTCTTCTCAATTCCACATTGTTTTGACTGTAATATTATGGCCTTTAGCTTAGTGAAGAAGTCCTGAATAGTATCAAAACTAGCAGGACTTAACCCTATGAGCTCATTCTCCAATAGATGTCCTCTTATTTCATCATGTGTACCAAAGAGATTTTCCAAAGTGGTCCATACTTCATTTGGTGTAGAAATAGATTCAATATGAAAAATAAAATCTGGAGATACAAACATACACAAGGTTCCAAAAGTTTCATCACACTTATTAAACCATTTTGGCTTTTTTGCAATTAGAATTGGTTCAATTTCTATCCCCATTGTTACCCTATACAACCCTTGTTTCTTTAGAAAGATTGTCATTTTTGACTTTCAGTTAGAGTAGTTATAGAGAGTGAGTATTGGTATTGTTACTTGATACATTTTACGTAGAAAAGAAGATTGAGTTAGTTGTTGTTGTGAGGAAATCAGAATGTAGAAACTCAAAGAGAGCACACAAGTCACCCCTCCCTTTCACTCAATCAAAGAACCCCCAAGAAAATATGATTTGGCACTTTATATTTAGTGTGATTGCAATTGCCGCTATTAAGAAACATTGAGTGGACTTGATCTCAATGCTTTACAAAGTTCTCAACAAATGAGTATATGTTGAAAGTACAATCTTGGAATAAAAGCACATGAAACAAATAACACCACTATGAAGTACTAAAAAATCATGCACTTTCAAAAAAAGAAGCACCTCGATTCGAGGTTGTATGTGAAAGTTATGAGTCTTCAAATTTTTCAAAACGAGAACTATGCAGTGTCACTTGTGAGAATCTGCATTTTTTGGAAAAAAAAACATGCACTGAAATAAAAAACTATTTGCACCAGCACGTAGAGCGTGAAAAATTAACCAAAATAAAAAAAATGCATTGAAAAAGGAGGTCATGAGCCCAAGTTATTAGCCTTCAAAGTTTGATTGGAAAAACCAACTTTCCAATAGAGAGGGCTTTGAGTTGAAAGAAAAAGTCTCATTATGCCAAATTTGGCAGAACTACCGCCAACTTTAGCAGTGCTACTAAAAATAGGATTTTGCCAAAAAAATAAAACCTCTAGCCAAATATAGAGTCTGTCAAAACACTGCCAAATGTGGAGGGATTGCTAAAAGAATAGACTTGCCAAATTTAGAGAAGCTAGAAAGAAGAGCACGAAGGCCGAGGTTGTCCTTGTTTCCAAGGGCCAAATGAAGAAAGGTGTGCAGGGTTTAAATGGCCTAGAGGCCAATTAAAAAGAGGGTTCGAGGGTTTAAAAATCCCGCCCACTCCAAGGGTTTGTGACCCCTTAAGGCTTCAACCTTAAAGAGGTCGTAAGCCTCTTAAAAGAGGTTGTGGCTTCAAAAAAGTCACCTACCCTTTAGTACCATAAGGTATAGGGCTTGACAAGAGGTCAAGTACCCTGGTACTTGGTAAATTTTTTTTGAAAACTTTTATAAAGAAAAATAAAACTATGATTTTTTATAATATTTTTTACAAAAATATTTAAATCGTAGAATTTTTTGAAAAAATTCACCTCGAAATGCTTGTTGGGGGAGGCCATACGGCCTTCCTAGCAATTTGTTTTTACCTCTATGACTCTTGACACCAAAACTAGGTAAATTATATATCGAAATTCATTTATTTGACCTTCTAGACTAAATGGCAGAGTCCTTTTTGGCCAAAAATGCTTTGTATTCAAAAGTTGATTGCCATATCTAAGCTTTAAACCCCTGCCTGCAATTGTCTCAAATGATCTCCAAATCAAATGAAACGGAAGCCAATCTTAACTTTCTCGATCCTACTGGATGCATTGGAATAATAAAAAATACTGCTAGTATAACTAGAATAGCTGCAATCACCCAGATCTTACAAAGCACATGCAAATTGAAGAGGTTAATGGATCTTGATAAGTCCTTTATGATTCTCCAGATCGTTAAAAACACAAGAGAAAATCATACGAGATTTATAAGTTATCACAAAAAACTCAATCTCTAAATCAGGAATCCTAGAACTTAAAACTCTCAAAACAAAAGCTCTAATACCATGTTAGAAATATGAAATAGATGAATAACCCAAGAACTTTTTAAGAGAGATTCTAAACTACAAAAGTTGTAAATGAGTAAAAAAAAGCAAACCAATGATTCTGAGAGATAAGCAATGTCAGGATGACAGAATTGCATTACGAGCTCAAAGAAGAAGCTACAAAAGATTGGTAGAATTTCCATACATGATGCAAAATACAAGTTAGGTAGTGATTTTATATAGACCAAGGAGAGGGGTGGAGGTGGTAAAACCAACCAATAGGGAGAGACCACCAAATAGTCTAAACATAGTAAATGTAACTACCTCATAGGATGGTGATACCTCAAATGACCCACTCACCTAATTAAACTCACTTTATTTAACCTAAGCAAGCTTAATAAAAGTGTAGGAAAAACCTAGGAAATAGGAAAATACATATCCCGCTAAGAAAATAAAAACCTACACTAACATACTTATCTTATCTAAATCAGAGTACTTTGAAAGGCCATTCTCACTCTAGGAAGATTTCAGTGGTCTTGGCCCTCATAGATATGGTGCATTCCAAAGAACCTATGTAAAAACATAGCATGTGCTTACACAACACAAGTCCTAGCCAGAACAATCCCAAGTGTACTTTGTACCCCAAGTTGAGCACACTCTGCATGCCCCCTTCTCCAATTCTTGTAGCCCACCAAACAACCTTCTTCATTGAGTGATCTCCATGCCCCCTTTCCAAGTCTCACTTAAATGCTTTATATAAGCCTTAACGGGTGGTTTTCAAACCATCATACTTTCACAAAGGTTGCATTTGATAATTATTTAATAAACACAACTATTCCTCCCTTTTTAAAAGGGTTTTTATAAATATTCTTTATTTATCTCCATTTTAACCAAAGGATCATAATATTCTTTATTTTTCTATCTCCCTTTTAATTATAAAGGGTTATTTCATAACTTGCTTTGCACTTTGGGGAAAAAGTCCCCTCACAATAGTGATAGTCTTCTCAATCAAAGCGAGTGTTCCCATGATTATCATGATTTCTTTAACTCCAAGATGAACAAGGACGTACCCTCATAGATCATTTTGTACATCAAATAAGGATGAAATACTTAGGAGTCTTGTCAAATTAGGAGTCAAATTGCTTATTGTTTATAACTTAGATAACCTTAATAACATCATATACCAAGATTCCTCCAACCCAAATCCCAACAACACCAATGTTGATCAAACTCATGTGGACCTTAAAAATGTTATTCCAAAAGCATCTAGCCTCAACATAAAATAGAAATCACAATGTAATCCTCAACATCAAGGCAAAACAAAATCCTCATCACTCAAGTTGCCATGGCAACCCAGTCTATTATACCAATATAAACCCCAACAATCAAAATCCTCAAAAAAATCAACCCACTAAAAAAAACCAACCATCCAATCAACACATCCCAACCAATCAAAACAATTTGCAAAATCAATCCAATCCAAGTCATCAACTAAATCAATCCAATCTCAACAATACAACATACTTCCAATATGTGCACAATCACAATAAGCAAAATAGCCAACCACCACCCCCTAATATGTCATTTGACCAAGAATGGCAAGCCATGAAGGACACAATAAGAGGCCTATAAGCAAAAAATCAAATTCAACACAAAGGATAGACATTTGAAGAGTTATGTCCTTATCCACTCGATAAATTCTCAACACAAATCCCTTTCCCTCCACATTTTGAGATTCTAAAGCTTGATAAATATAAGGGGAAAGGGGATCCTCAAGAGTATGTTAAGTAATTTTTCATGGATAGTCAAGAGGTTTCTTTTGATGACATGAACTTGCTTAGACTATTTCTACACAGCTTGGGTGGACAAGCACTTGAATGGTTTTTGCACTTACCAAAAGATACCATCACTACATTGAAAGATTTGGATAAAAGATTTGTTGCACATTTTTCATATAGTTTAGACATGAACTCACCACGATGGACGTTTATAATACCAAACAACATAATGGGGAAAGTTTCTCTTCTTACAATGATGGAGAGGTTTAGCAAGTTGGTTCCCTTGGCCAATACCTAAGAAAATTTGTCATTTTCTTTATTGAAATTTTGAACCAAGAAATGGTGTTTCACTTACAAGTCCATTGTGTTTCTACTTTTGACAAAATTATCAAGAAAGGTGTGCAAATTAAAAAAGCCCTCATAGCTAAAGGACTTGTGAAAATCCTTTCCAAAGATCAAGGTCAATCTAAAAGACCCAAATTCTTTAGCAAAAACAAACATGTAGTAAGCGATAGTGTTACAGACTCAAAGTATGTTCAAGTTGTCCAAAACACCCCTAACATAACAATTCTCACTAGACAACCAAAATAGGATATTAAATGTAGATAATATACACCTCTTGGAGAGCCATTAGAGGTAGCATTTCATAAATTGGTCAAAGCAAACATGATTATCTTTCCATCTACCAAACCATTGGATGAAAGTAAGCCCAAGATAGAATGGTACAAGGAAACATAATATTCTGAGTACCACAAGATCAAAGGACATTCTACTAACCAATGCACTGAATTGAAAAACTATGTCCTATACCTTGTTAATAGTGGGGATATTGAGATAGAAGGGGGCACACCATTATCACCAAATAAACAATTAGGGATATATCAAGACCCATTTTTGAAGCATGATCAAATGCATCAATTATCAAACCAAAGTTAAAATGCTCATGCTAATAATATTCATTATAATAAATTTGCCTATGTGTATGATGTTGTAGTAGGTCATATCCATCATTCCAAAAACCAAATATCCATAATCAAAATTAAATTTCCTTCTTGTCTTGTTACCACAAGACATAACAAAGTCACTATCTAAGGGCCTTCCTTGCTTGCTCCCAAGGGTCGATACAATCTAATAGAGCAATTCGAGAAGACTCCAACACAAATATCAATCATGGAGCTTCTAAAAACATCCAAAATTCATAAGGATGTATTGTACAAAGACCTTCAGGAGCCAACAGTCCCAAATGATGTTGACCCATTACAATTCCAAGCTCCTGTGAGACACCTATCCTTAAATCATTGCCTTACATTTAGCCAAAGTGATATGCCTTATGTAGGTCCAGATCATAACCTTCATCTATACATTGAAGTTATTGTCACCAAACATAAATTTAAAAGGATGCTTGTGGATAATGAGGTCGGTTTGAATATTTTCACTTTAAAATTGATTTAACACTTTGGGTATTCAAAGTAAGATTTGAATCCTAAAACAATCACCATCAAAGCTTATGACAATGTAGAACGAGAGTCAGGTAGAACAATTCATCTATCACTTGAAGTGGGGCCTGTCATACAACAAACCTTGTTACATGTCATCGATCTTGATTTTACTTACAATATTCTCTTGGGTCATCCATGGATCCATGCAATACAAGCCATATCCTCCACTTTTCATCAATGCATTAAATTCCCACACCTAGGAACAAAAGTAACAATTTTGACCGATCCTCAACCTTTCCAATATTGTAAAATGTTGGAAGGTCTCTATCAACAAATCAATCATCACCCATTATTGATGTAACCTTGAATTATGAACCCAAACAATATTCTTCATACATGGATCCATCTAATCTTACATCCACATATACAATCACATCCTACATCCCACATCAAGATCATTGATAAAGGTTGCGGAGAATATGAGATCCATGATGTCTTTCATGTAGGCAAACTTCCCCTCACTCCTTGATCTTTTGGCAAGCCTAGTAACAATACAAAGAAAGAAAAGATCTTAGTTCAATGTGGCTTGACTACCTTCATAAAGCATGGGCTCATAACATATGAAAAATAGATGTAAAAGGCTCTTGCCTCGGTGAGGAAGATGAATTTACATCTTATTTTGAAAATAATGAATATTCTATACCCAATAGAATATGCAAAAATATGAATACAAATGGAAGGGCCTTAGACTTCATGAACAAGGCATTCTAGAACCTATGCATATACATAAGAGTACAACAAACTGGGGGCTATGATATGTCCCCTATGATGAGCAATCCAAGGAGGTCAGTGATACTTCCAAGGTTGTTAGGAATGATTTTTACAACACATTAAAACAAAGTCCATTCATGACCCCTACAAAGACATTGTCGCAACTAATCTCTTTGATGACATCGCCATTATTACCATCCACTTGGATCTTACATAGCCTAGCTTTATCGAATGGGACCAACAAGAACCCATATCATTAGATACATTTGAAAATGAGGAAGCACTTGCAAAATTCATTGGAATCAGGGATAACATGCCATTAGGGGATCAAAAGAAAGGTTTTAAGATCAATTTAAACACCTACACATACTTTGGGGAACATTAGGAGCTCCTTAGTCCAAAAAACCAAAACAAAACAAAAAACAAATGAAAGTAAAAACACAAAATTAAGAAAAAGGTGAAAATCAAGAAAGTGAAGACATGTCCATTGGTGAAAACCCCTTTAGGACTCTATTGTATGAGGAGCTCAACCTTCCTTTTACACTTAGGCACCTACAAGATGGGCCTACATCACTAGTTGAAAAAACTATGGAAATCGATCTTGGCATAGGAGAAGATAAAAAGATCACTCAAGTGGCTACAACTTTAGATCCTACAGAAAAGGAAACCATCAATACTTTACTCAAGATATTCATAGATATTTTTTCTTGGTCATATGCCAACATGCTTGGGTTAGACCCATCCCTAGTGGTACATCATCTTGTTGTACATTATGATGCTAAACCTATGAAGCAAAAATTAAGAAAATTGCCCAACTTGTTGATAAATGCCAACCATTCTCACATCTACTAAAGAAGAACATAGATTACCACTAGGATGAGTCATGTCAATATGCTTTTCATTAGATAAAACATCTCTCTAATCCACTAGTTGTTATGTCACCAATCCCATATAAGCCATTGATTCTCTATGTTTCAGCCACACAATTTGATTTGGGAGCCCTTCCAACACAACAAGATGATCAGGGAAGAGAAAGGGCTATTTATTATATCAACAAAACCTTGGTATGATATGAATCTATCTATACACCCATGGTAAAGGCATGTTTGAATATGGTCTTTGCTTCACATAAATTAAGACATTACATACTCAACCATCAAACTAAACTTATTGCCAAAATTGACCTGCTCAAATATCTTTTATCAAAGTCATCTCTAATAAGCTAAATGGCTAAGTGGGTTATGTTACTTAGTGAGTTTGATATTGAGTAGGTTGATCAAAAGGCAATTAAGGGACAAGTAGTAGCAGATCAGTTGGTAGAAACACCATTGGTAGATACCCAACCATCGAATACTGACTTTCTAGATGAATTCATTCTAACCCTTCAAGAGTCACATGAGTGGAAGCTCTATTTTGATGGCTCCTTCACCAACCATGGCTAAAGTGTAGAAATATTATTCCTCACACCAAAATGTGACCTTATACCAAAAGCATTCAAAATCAGTTTTCCCTGCACCAATGATATTGCTAATACAAAGCATTAATTTCAAGTCTTAAGCTTACAATCCAATGGAACATCCAACACTTGTCAGTTTTTGGTGAATCTTAGCTAGTCATAAAACATGTCAATGATGAATATCAAACTAAGGATGACAAACTCATCCCTTACAAGAGAATGGTTGAAATCTTTTGAGCAATATTTTATTGACATTCAATTTGAACAAGTATCTTGTCTAAATAATATGGTAGTTGATGTAGTGGTAACTATTGGTTCTCTCCTTAGAACACATGCATACACTCCAAAATGTCAGTTCTTGGTTGAGAAGCTCATGATCCCAGTTATGACGTCCCTGAATCAAAAATGATATACAAAATTATTGGTCCCAACTCCCTATAGTATCACAAAATTTACGCCTACCTCCAAACTTAAACCTTCCTATCCAACCTTTCATCTAATCAATGTAAATCCTTTATCCAACAAACATCCTATTTCACCCTCCTTGGTGGCACACTTTATCGTAGGGGTTATAATGGCACCTTGTTACGATGTTTAGAGTCATAGGAAGCAAACTTATATATCAAAGAGGTTCATGATGGCATCTGTGAAGCGCACACTAGTGGCACAGTCCTAGAAAAAATTGTTAAGAATAAGATATTATTGGCCCACCATGGAACATGATGCATGCCAGTATGTCAAAAATGTACATGTCAAGAATATGGATATTTAATTCATGCACCTTCTCAAGCAATTCAACCCATCACAACTCTGTGGCCTTTTTCCACATGGAGGCTTGATCTAATTGGCAAAATAAATCCTTCCTCCAATGGCCATAAACATATTATAATTGAAACTAAATACTTCACCAAGTGGGTTAAAGTAATTCCTCTTACTTACATGATTGGCCAACAAATTTTCAAGTTAATTCTCAACCATATCATCTATCGTTATGGTATCCTTGCTACCATTATAACAAATAATGGTAAATAATTTAAAAATTATGAAGTTAATTCCCTTTGTGAGAAATTTCACATCAAACACAAATGGTCTACACCTTACTACCCACAAGAAAATGGTCAAGTAGAGGCATCTAATAAAACCATTATTAAAATCCTCAAAAAGATCGTCAATGGTGCTAGCCATGGTTGGCATCTTTAGCTTTATCCTACCCTATGGGCTTGTCGCAATAGCATCCATACACCTACTGATGCCACTCCCTATTCTGTCGTCTTTAGTACTAAATGCATCTTGCTAGTTGAGATTGAGCTACAATCCTTGTGCATCTCTTTGCACGACCTCATCATTGATGAAACCTATAGAGTGAATAAAAGGGGTAAAAACTTTATTGAAGTCAAGAAAAGACCGTTACAAAGAGATCAGGGAACCAAAAGACACCCGAGGAAATGAAACAAGAGCACCCAACCAACCACAATCCAACATCCAAACATCAACCATCATCTTAGCCCTCCAAATCAGCAGCAAAAGCCCTCTCTAGCTCAAGATAATAATCAGTAGATAATTGCCCCCACGCCTCAATCTTCCACCCATCACCATGCTCTGAAGCCCACTTAGCTAGATAGTTCGTAGCCCTATTCCATTCATGCGGAATGTGGGAAAAAGACACCACCTCCATCATAGAGAACATCTGTAGAATCTGTTGAACCACCAAAGCAATCTGCTAGTTTACATCAGTCACCTTTCTCTCCTTCAACAAATTAACAATAACCTATGAGTCAGATTCATAGATAACCTTACACCAACCCAAAGCATAAGCACGCTCAATAGCCCAAAGAATCGCCAACCCCTCCATAAAGTTGTTAGAGTGCTGTCCTTTATGAATAGAGAAGAAGAAAATAGTAGCACCCGAGCAATCTCTACCAACACCACCAATCCCAGTAGGCCCGGGATTACCCCTAGAGGAACCATCAGTATTGATCTTCAAAAAATCTACCAGAGGAGGCAACCATCTGCCAACCCTTTGAACCTTCTTCTTCGCACGCTTACCTCTTTTGATAGAAGTAGAGGCCAGACACAACCCCTGTAAACCTAGGCTACCAACAATCTTGTCATCCCCTTTCTCTAAAGGAAGCACCACCTCACATTTAGCTTCCACCGTCTCCTGGATCATACCAACAATTTTATACCAAACTTGTTGAACCGATAGCCTCTCCCCGCAGAAAATCATACGGTTTAGCCAAATCTACCAAAGGATAAAAGTAGGACCAATGCACCAAACAATATGGAGAAAAGAGGCCGAAGTAGGCGGTCTACCCAAACTACTCCAGAACTCCACCAAGGATGATGCATGAACACAAGGTTGTTTCCAAACACCCCACTAATGATGCCAGAGCTGCAAAGAGAAGGAGCACTGGAAAAACAAGTGGGAAGAATCCTCCTCGCTGCAGCCACAAAAAACACATATAGAAGGACCCTAGAATCCCCGTTTCTGAAGATTATCCCAAGTTAAACATCTATTCTAGGCCAAGGTCCACACAAACCAATTACATTTCGACCAAGAGAACTTGTTCCACACATGTTTCCACCAATGAACCTCCACCCCACCCACCTTACGAGCCACCAATTCATGATACCCACTAGCAACTGTGAAGACACCATTAGGATTCGGGCTCCAAGCCAGACTATCCTTATCCTTAAGAGAACTACATTGTCTAATAGATAAAATGCTATGAAGCATAGCACAATCCTCCTCCCTACCAAGAACCAGCCAGGTGCCAGGGTCCTTCCACCCAACCACCTCCAACTGCCCACAAGGATAGAAAGATTTAAAATCACTCACCCTAACCCAACCAACCTCAAGGAAGTGCTGGCAAAGAGTCATTAACTAAGAATACTGGCACACAATGGGAGGAAACCCATCCCAAGAATTAGACCAAAAGAGGGCCTTAGCCCCCTTCTTACAAATCCAAAACAAACCTTCCTTGACTAACGCAGCCCCTTTCTTGAGTGTGCCACAGATCACTGAACCTTTTCCCACCAGAGGATACCTCGGAATCTCCTCCTTCGGAACCCCCTGAAGGTACTTATGTGCCAAAATCTTAGCCCAGATATGATCTTGTTCCACACACCATCTCCAATAGAGCTTAGCCACCATCGCCAACCTAGACAAAGTTGACTGCCTCAAACCAAGACCCCCAAATTGTTTCAGACTGTAAACAATATCCCACCTGACAAGACTCCATTTAGAGGAAGACAAGCTGCCAGCCCATAAGAACTGTCTAGAAAGCGAGTCCAACTCTTTAACAAACCCAACTGGAGCCACCTGAATCATACATTTGTAAATGGGTAGAGCCTGCACCATAGATTTAAGCAACTGAACACGTCTAGCAAAAAATAACCACCTATGTGTCCAATGAATAACCTTCGCATGGAACTTGTCAAGAATATACTACCAAGACTCCCTGGGAAGACTACCAGAAGAGATAGGAATGCCAAGATAAGTCAAGGGGAGAGACCCAATCTGGAACCTCAAAATGCGAGCAATCCTCTATTGGATAGGCAATGGAGTATTAAAGAAGAAGATGGAAGACTTATCTTCATTGATCAATTGACCAGAAGCAACAAGATACACATACAAGATCTTTTGCAAGTTTATTGCTTCTTTGACCTTAGCCATACCCATTAAAGCCATATCATCAACAAATTGCAAGTGAGACTGAGGAGGCAAGCCATTACCCCATCTCCATCCCTGAATAAGACCCAACTTCACATTAATCTTCACCAATCTCCCCAAACCTTCAATGAGAAGAATAAATAAATAAGGAGAGAGAGGGTCCCCTTGATGAAGGCCCCTAGAAGCACCAAAAAGCTCAGAAGGTTCACCATTTACCAGCACCGAGAAGGAAGTGGAAGTAACACAACACATAACCCATTGGACCAAGTCCTCATCAAAGCCAAAAGCAACAAGAGTTTTGTGTAAGGACCACTTGACTCTATCATAAGCCTTTGCCATGTCCAGCTTGATGAACATAGCTTTCTCCTTAGATGACGCAATGGAATGAATAGTCTCAGTAGCAATGATCGCCCCATCCAAAATTTGCCAACCCGCCACAAAACCACTCTGTTCCTTAGAGATAAGCCATTGAAGCCACTTCTTCATCCTTTCAGCAATCAGCTTGGAGATGATTTTATAAGTCACATTACAGAGGGAAATAAGATGGAATTGACTTAGTTGATCTGCCCCATCACACTTAGGAATAAGAGCAAGGAATGTAGCATTGAAAGCACGCATCATCTGTTTATTCCTCTAGGACTCATGGACCACCTCCAATAAGTCCATCTTGATAATATCCCAAAATTCTTGAAAGAATTCAACCAGAAATCCATCTGGACATGGGGCTTTCCCCTTCTTCGTATGGAACACAGTAGCCTCCAACTCCTCCAGCAAAATATAACCCATAAGATCCTCATTCATCTCCCTAGTAACCAAGGGTGGAATACCCGACAGGACATGATTTTCCTCAGCTGAACCATCCTGAGGCTCCGCTCTAAATAAGGAAGTAAAGTACTGCACATCTTCAATAGAGATGTCATGTAAAGAGGAAAAATGTTGACCCCTGTCATTAACAAGAATAGGAATGGAATTACCATGCCTACTGGCCTTCATTGAATTGAAAAAGAAACTAGTGTTCTTGTCACCTTCTTGAAGCCACTCAACCCAAGCCTTTTATTTCCAATAATTTTCCTCACGCAGCTTGCACTCTTCTAGAGCTTTCAATGCCCTAGCCTCCTCTTTGAGTAAAAAATTAGACAAACCAAACTCCCTTATCTCGTGGGTAATGCCATCCAACTCGGATTGAGCAACAGTCTTAGCATGAAAAATGTTTCCAAAACATTGCCTATTCCACTACTTGAGCTGATATTTCACAAATTGTAACAATTTGGAAAAAGAATACATAGCAATGCCATAAGTAGGTCTCCCAATCCACCACCATTCAGTAACATACTCTTGTAAAGAAGGGTCTCTCAACCACATGAGCTGGAACTTAAAAGGAGGAGACCACGCAACACGAGCTGAAGTAGCAGACAATTTAATAGGCTAATGATCCGAACCCTTCTAGTGTAAAATCTCAGAGCTAGTAGACCACAAACTACCGACCCAAAAACAAGAAACCAAGAAATGATCCAGCCTCTCCGCAATGCGTTTCACCCCTGTCCTCCTATTATTCCAGGTAAACTAACCATTACGAGGCTTGACGTCAACAAGGTTCAAAGCTGAGATGTTATCACCAAGTAAGAAGGCAGAAGGCTCCAAACTCACACTACCACCCTTCTTCTCCCCCAATTCAGTAATAGCATTAAAGTCACTAGCCATAATCCAAGGAAAGAAAGGAGCTAAGCTCCGGATAAAATTAATATGAAACCACAAGAGTTGCTTACCTAGAAAATCAGTAGGCACATAAATATTTGAAATAAGGATCGATTCTCCTGTCTCAAGACTTGAGGCAACAACAGAAATGAAAGACTTAGAAGACATCCACCAAAGAGGGCGAATCTTCAAAGGATTCCACAAACAAGCCACACCCCCATCACTCCCATGAGCACCAATGCACTGGCAAGTACCCCACTTCCACAACTTCAGCAACAAGACAACCATACTCTCAACAAATAGCTTGGTTTCCTATAAGAAAAGAACATTAGGAGAGTGAATTCTCACCAAATCACGAATAACTTTTTGTTGAGGGCCACTGTTCAGGTCCCTTACATTCCAGGAGAGAACAATCATTTTTGAGGGGTCAAAAAATATGAATCCAGAGTCTTAATAGACCTTGACTCCACCAAAGTCTCCCCCATCATCTTACTCTTTTCTAAATCCTTCTTAGACCAACCTTGGAAGGCTTCTCCATAGCCCCCTTTTTTTATCCTTTTGAAGGAGACCCAGCTGAGGAGAGACCTTCCCGCCCTTTGCCACATTAGAGCCTGATTTTAACAAAGGAGAAGAAATAACAGCCTCCCCCACCCCCAACTGTACATCAGTAAGAGGTTTCGACCTCCCTTGAACCACCAAACTGAGATCTGTGTCCATCTGCAAAGCCCGATCAACCTACAAAGCCTGGGTGACACTAAGAAGAATGCCCTTTGAACCCATCTCCAAAGCATCTTGATTCATAATCATCAAGCCCGAATTCACCTCCTGCTGACTGAGATCATCTAGACCTTCAAACCTATTGAAGGTATCATCATCCCATCTCTCCCTCAAAGGCCTCTTTTGACCCTAATTTTTATTACAAGCCTTAACTGGAACAAACCCATTAGCATCCGCAGCCTCACCAGGAATGCGAGCCTTGCCCTTGTCAACTCTACGAGGATTACGAGGAGGTTGAGGCTCACTAGGTTTATACCTTGGACATCTTCTCTGCAAATGGCCGTAGTCATGACACAAACGGCATCGAAATGGTAAAGTCTCATAATCTAGCTGTTGCACCCAGGAACTTGAACCCGCACAAATATCCAAGGAATCTGGCAGAGGGTTACTTAAATTAATTTCAACACAAATATGAGCAAATGTCATTACCTTTCTATCTTGAGTCTGCTGAGAAGGACCAATTGGTTTCCCTAGCAGCGAAGCAACCATATGCAAAATATCATTGCGCTAAACTCCACTGGGAATCTCGGAAGCCGAACCCACGCCGGAACCTGATTTGGATGTTCCTCTGAAGGATTGAAACCCGCATGTCATGGTTTAATGAATAAACCAATTTGATTGTGAAAATAGGGCCCACCTTCAAAGACTCAATTCCTATCGGCCATACAGTTAAAAATCACCATGAAATAACTATTTGCCAAAATCATTATATCCATCTCACCCTTTGGAGACCAAACCCGATGAGCCCAGGATTCCAAAAATTGTAATGAGACCCTCATTCCCATAAACTTGCACAGTAAGGCATGCTTCGAATAATACTCAATGTCCTCGGCAATCAGCTCTGGCTGAATTACCAACTTCAGCCTCTCCTTGGAACATTCGAGGCATCCATTGACTTTCGACATGCGGGAGCCATCGGACGAGCCAGAATCCCCACACCCCGAGTCATGAGAAAACAAATTGTTGTTAAAGACCTTCGATGCATGAGTAGATGATTTTGTACCCACCGCAGAATGAAAATCTAGAGTAGGGTTGACCCCCGCAGCCTCCCCTTGAGCCATTGACCAGGGAAAAACCCCACCAAACGACAACCACCACTCGGGCACCACTGAACAACCAAGCACCACACCTCACCCACGCACAAGGGAAAACACCACGGATCGTGCAAGGAAGAAAACACAACCCCACCAAATGCTGGCACAAGAGAACAGAAAAACCAAATGACAAACAATGGAACCAAGCAAAGGTTAAAACACACAAAATAGGCCCCTCATAGCCGTAGCCCACAAAACTCCCCACCCGCATGCAAAGAACGTTGACCACCAAACAAGAAGATACGAGCTAGGGCACGGATGCCCTAGCTCCCTCACAGACTAGACCCAAGATCATTTTTTCAATCTGACATTACCCTTCCATATCTTCTCTCCTCTTAGAAAGAAAATAAAATCGATGAAGCCTATAGAGTGGCATAGTTGCACGAACTATATTTTCTTGATGAACACTGACTCAATGTGGTAAATCACCTTAAGGTGTATCAAAATTGATTGCATCGTAACTACAACAGGTGCATAAAAATTAGAGAATTTAAAATCGAGGATCTTATGCTCAAAGAAAATTAGAAGAATACAAATTAAGATTGTGAGGAAAAAGGAAAATCTGAGCTAAATTGGATGGGTCCTTATGTCATCATCGCCAAATATGGCTTGGGGGCATACAAGTTAGCAACACCTGAAGTTCAAGAGCTAGAGGAACCTATGAACATTATGCATCTCAAGCAGATCCATATATAATCTAGTAGCATCAGTTTCATAGCATCATAAAAGTCTAAAAAAAAATAAAAAAATAAAAATAAAAATAAAATAAAATAAAATGCAAAAAGTAAAGAGAAAAATTGTCATTTGGTGAAAACCATGCTTATGGCACCTTGGGCAAGTACCATGATGAAAATTCACTTGAAAGTGTCATGTGTAAACAACCATGTTCCATTATCCATGAGCATCTTTGAACTTGGGGGCAAATATAGGTATAGTCCACCCTATTTATTCTATATAGTTTCACTCCCATCCATTGTGTTAATCTTTTCTACATTCATCCACCCATATGACCTTTTGCCTTTGGTTAGGGCTTGCTTCACATCTTGACTCATGCTTTAGATAAGACACATGGATTATTCCTAATTAGAAAATTTGACATTATGACATGTGCTCTATTATCACTTTATCCCCAATAGTCTCAATACACAAATTTGTATACCCTACAAAAACTCACCATGCATTCGCTCTTAGGAAAACAACCACTTGTCACACACACACTCACTTGACCTCACTTAGACGAATGCCTTTCCCTCTTGGTGAAATCTTTATTTAGAGTTCCATTATATCATTTAGTGGGATATATTGCTCCCAAATCTAACTTCGCTACTCACTATCATAAGAATCTCTAACTTGGTTTTCAAATTGATGAGAGGCAAACTCATTGTGTGTCTTTTTGTCAATTTTTTCTTTCTTGTTTGTTTGTTTCTTTTTATTTTTGTCTCACAACATACTCTACCAAGGTCATCATCGTCCATCATTTTGTTGTGACTTGTTGATATGCTTGCAGAGACATCTTTTTTAATGCTTTTTGCTTGCCTGCATGAGTTGGTCCTTGCAACATATGATAAATTATCATCAAGGTTCCTCATACCTTTGGTGCATAACATCATATGCTATAGCAAAACTTAAGTTGCTCAATTTGTGGTCGAAAGCTCTTTGAAATAAATAACATGTTCATCCAAACTTCACCCACATCCACCCTCACAATCCTTTTTATTCACCCCCTTAATCATCACATCAATCAACCTATATTCTTCAATTCATTCTTATATTACTTTTCATCCATCAACTAACATTCTTCCTCCCATTAATTTGATCCTCCACTTTCCTCATTACACATTCCTATTCCTTTCAAGAGCACACTCGTGTTCTTCTAACCTGTCTGTCCTTTCGAGGGGGCATCCTATCATTTAATCTCAAATTTACCCAAACATCAAACTATTCTTTGAAGTCAATCAATCAATCAGTCTAAATCAGTGGGTCCTTAACCTTTGGCACTTGGGGCATCATTTATCATTCATATCCTACCACCAAGTCTATCTTCTTTGAACAACATTGCTTCTTCTAGTAGTAGCACCACTTCAAAGAGGGGCAAATGTAGATATTTAAATTTCACCTTACATTTTTGACACCAAAATTCACCACTTCTAATCCCTACCACACTAACATTTCTTACTCATTCATTAATTAAATAACATATCCATTGTCCATCATCAATTAATTAGATAATCATAATTAAGGACATGATATTTCCATAGGCCATCTAATCAATACAAATGTATTTGAAAAGTTGTGTAAAGTTTTTGTTGCATCATAGTTTTACATAGTTTTTTCCAAAAAAAATTGTATTCATTAAATAATCATATTTAATTAATCTATTTTCATTCTTCAACTAATTAAATAATCCTATTATTTAATTAATTTAATTCCTTCACCTCCTATGCACAATTAAATAATTTTATTATTTAATTCTCTAATTATCTTCCATGAATTATCTAATTAATCTTTCACCACTAATTAAATAATTTATTTATTTAATTATCTCCTCAAATGCCACCTCACCAATTGCTAAATTAATTGATATACTTTAACTAATTACCTACTTATCATGCACTTAAAGGAAATTAATTCAATAGAGTAATGAGGAGTTAACTACCCAACTTAGTAGTTAACTACCTCATTACATTAAACCACCCACTTTCTCAAACTCAAGGACAAATCCAAAGACTATTTCAACAATCCATTAATATTTGTAACAAGTAATATTAATGGAACTTTAATAGTTTAACCATTTTCTCCCTCATTCAATCGCAACCCTTGATCTTGTCTTCAAATCTTGGCCATTGATTTTAAAAATAAAAAAATCTATAATTTAATCTTATGGCTTTCAACAATTCATCCATGAACATGAAGTAAACTTATGCTATAAAATTTTTCAAGGAGCTTTATTTTGAGCAACTACATTTCTTTTGTCAATCAAGAGAAAATTTGCAACTATAAAATGGAATTTTGTAAAGTACGCATTCTAACACAAAAGTTACTGAAGTAAATAATCCACTTAATTACATCGAGTCAAGTAAAAAGGTAAATCTCCATAATCATATCAACATCAACGAAAAATACATATTACAATCCATGTGCTTAAACCAAGTATTAGCACTATAAGAATATACAAGGTCTACTTGGCACGCAGGCCACAAGTAATTATATGAATAATAAATACAATAATCTACTACAAGAATGAATAACATCTAAATCAATAACTCCAGCTGCCACTAACCCACATCGTCATCCACAAGCCGAGAGACGGGAACATGACTCAGGGGCTTTTCTACCCAACCATGAAGTAATTACACTTACCCAGATCCCTTCATAACACGAAGGAAACCTAGCCCTGCACGAAACATCTAGCAACCTGAAAACAACTGTCAAGAGGGAACACTCGATGCAACCTGATGTCTAAGTGCAAATCTAAATGATGATATGCAAATGTCTCACAGCACGATGTGATAGAGATATATATAAATAAAGTTTTGCTAGACAAATATTCATCTATTTCAATATGATACCTAGCTTGGCCCAAGCATTTTAAATAGTTACGGTCAAATCCCAAAAAGAGGAAAAGTTGTCTCTATTTGCCCACATTTGGCATCCTAGCCCAAAAGCAACCCAACATGCATACAAGAACAAGAAAGAAAACTAATCCCCCCGTATGCCAATACGTGAATTATATCTATATGCAAGAAGAATAACTCTAACCCTAATGTACCCATTTTCAAGAATTGGATATGAGCAAGAAAGGGAAAAATAAACATTCTAAACTGAATATACATGTGTCATAATATTTAAGGAAGATTCAAGATCTATAGTTTTGGGTACAATCATGATTCCAGTGTTTCAAGTTTTTGATAAAAGCATAAAGCAAGAACGTCAAGAGGAGTAAAAGTGTGCAATCATAAGAAGATGTTCATTTGTATAGGATATACATAAGGTAATATACACAAGTTTTCTATTTCATCAATAATTATTTGATCTTGTTTCCATCAATAATCTATTGGCATTCCAAGGCCAACCCATAATCCCAAGTATAATTTAAGCCATAATTTAACTCCAGTTCTAATATTATTATCATCGCATTACATTATTATCGAAGTGTTCCCACTCAAATTAGGTATACAAATATACTCTTAATCATATATGAAGGTAGAGAGATAAAAGTGTTTAAATATGATAAAAACATTTGTCTGTCATATACATGTAAAGAAAAAACCTATTAGATTCTTAAAACAATTATTTAAATCTAACCATTTTGTAATAAGTGAAAGATAATCTCTATAGAAAGTAGTAGTTTCTTCCAAGGAAGTCATAATCATTTTCATGTCTAACTAGCTATTCATTCACCTCTGGTTAACAAAAAGGCAAAAAGTATGGTCCAACAAGGTTCAAATAGGCGATAAAAATGGCACAACAGGCCAAGTTTAGTCCCTAGAGGTCGAATTATCTCCGTCTATAGGCAATTGCTTTAATAGTAACCCGGTCGGATAAGTAAAACATCAATCTTAAAAAAAGGTTGCCCTATATAGGCCGCTAAGGTAAAGAAGCCAGGTCGTTTGCAAATAAAAAGAGAGCCATCTGTTTAACATCTCGACAACATCCTACCATGGGGCATGCAGCTAACATAACATAACAATAAGAAGTGGTCAATCATTGCATAGACAGGTTCCCTACATGATTGCACAAGCTGCCATATTTAAAAGCATAAGGGTCGATCATGACAAGGTTGACAACAATGTAGAGAAGGCCAAAATAGTAATAAAGATAAGGGCGTTGGAATAACTCACATACGCATAACTAATGCAGAATAAAGAAGTGAGTCCACAAGGTAATGATAACAATGTGTCACCTCTATGGAGGCCGCCGCCGTCTTAAATGACTACACGAAGATGTGCTAAGAACACAAGCCTTATCAGGCCACTCGAAAGGAGTTCAATGGTCATTTTTAGAACAAGGTCTAAAAGGTAAAAGAATAAGACCGCTACCCTATCTAATCTGACAGAGCAGAGGCACACAACCTAACCAAGTTGGATTCATCAAGCCAATACGTAGTATATATACAAATCAACTGACTGTTTCGAGAGGTTGCTGGTATAGATTTATAGGAAGTATGAGATTTAATGAAGTAAAGTCTAAAACAGAGATAAAAGTAAAACAAAGGCCAACTACTAAGCACTGATCTCAAATAGATAGGAAGACTACCCCTTCAAAGGTCGATCCCCTCAAAACAACGATAGAAGTAACGCAAAACCAAGAATAAACAATAATAGACAAATTCTTATATATATATATATAGTGGAATGCCTGGGTACTGGTAGTCCTCTCTTTCTTCCCTTCTTTGTGTAGCCGTGGTTATCCTTGTTTAGCTGCTAATCGCATAACTTTCCTTCCGCCGTCTGGTGTTCTGTGTCTGGTTTCCTGCCGCATCCAATCTATTGTGTGCTTTTTTTAAAGACTTCCTCTCCCTTCTTTTATTTGAAATTCCCTGACCTTATTTTTAGAACTCATTTTCATTCTGAGTTAACTTCCTATCACACAAGTTAACCTCATAGCGTAGTGCATGATGCTTCTTTTAGTTTGTATGCTTTTTCTTTTAAAACGTGAGTTTAACAATTATTCATAAGAAAGCTTCAACATGCATTTTCAATGTAATTCTAATAATATAAAACTATAATTTAATCAATTTAATTTACTCCTTTTTGTTTTGCATGTACATGCTTAACATGTTTATTTATTTGTATAAAGAGAAGTAATCGAAAGCTCTATCTATTTTTAAGTTTTCACTACTTATAACTCGATTTAACATTTATATGTGCCTAAATTTGGTGTTATATATATAGACTCAATGTATATGTATAAAACAATTTATTCTTATATACTACACATCATAGACATAATGGTCAAGCAAGTGTTTTTTAGCATTAGTATACAATTTATTTATCTCGATGACAAAAGAGATTACAATACTACAAAGATATTGTGAATAACATACACAATTAAAAGATGTTTTAGAGTGATGGAGTAATGAAGTAAATTGTTTTTCTAACTCGCACAAGTTAATCACTTAAATAAGAGAATAGTGAGACCCAAGCAATCGGAATGAAAAAATGACATGAGACTACATGAACTACGTGGTGTGTGTGCAACATTGGGGTCCATCTTGTTAGTTCTTACCGGTAGCTAGAACATTTCTACCTCAATCATGTTCTCGTCTTTGACGAGTATCTACACTCAATTGCACTCCAAATCACATCAATAGGTTAGTCTCAAAACCACAACCAAAGCAACATAATTCAATTATAGTAACTAGGCATTCATCAATTACAACCATTTACCTATTAGGGTTACCTAATTTAACCATAAAGTAAAACCATCAAGATAATAACCAATAGTCAAAAGGGTCACAAGGTTCAAGACGTGACATCCTTCCCCACTAGGAAGAGACATCGTCCCGATGTCTAATTTCATAACTGAAACAATAATGTATCCATCGACCACTAACAATGTATTCAAATGTATCATCTAAACAAATAACAAAGTCTCATAGTATCATCTACTATGCATAAAACAAAGAAACTATGCTAAATCCCCCAAATGAGGAAAATATCTATCAATCTCCTCAGCATCCTCCCATGTGGCACTATCCACAGAATATTGGTCCCACTAGACCTTGTACTGCACAATCCCCCTGTTACACAACTTAACATTGCGCCTCTCCAAAATTCAAATGGGCTCCACTAGCACCACTCCCAGACCCTGTACTTGTAGGACATGCCAATCAAGAATATGTAAAGCATCAGGATGATAAGGCTTAAGTAATGACACATGAAAAATGTTATGGATTCTGGTAAGAGCAGGCAGTAGATCAAGTCGATAAGCTACATGATTGATCACTTCCAAGACATCAAATGGTCCTACGAATCGAGGATCAAGTTTGGATGCTTTGCCAAATGAAATTGAACTCTTATGAGGCTTAACCTTCAGGAAGACTTTGGCACTGACTAAAAATTGTCTAGGCGTCCTATTTCTATCTGCATAAATTTTTTGACGATCTGAAGGTTACTTCAGTTTCTCCTTGATTAATTTCATCTATTCGTCCATATCCCTAAGCATGTTAGGAACAATCACTATTCTGTCTTCTACCTTGTCCCAACTAATAGGTGTTCAACACTTATGCCCATAAAGAGCTTCGAACGATGTCATTCCCAAAGATGCATGGTATGAATTGTTGTATGTGAACTCCACCAATGGAAGATACTCCTCCCATTTGTACTGCTGGTCCATACAATACATCTTGAGAAGGTCTTCAACAACTTGATTGACTCTTTCTGCCTGACCATCCATTTGAGGATGATATGCCGAGCTGAATTTCAACTTGGTTCCCAATGCTACATTCAGAGTTCCCAATTCTAAAATGATAATCTCTGGCACTCCATGTAATCGAAAGCTTGGACGAACTTCTCAGCTAATACCAACGAACCATCTGAAAGGTTCCCTGGAATGAAATATGCTACCTTCGTTAACTTGTTCGTGCAACTACCAAGATGACATCATGTCAATTCTTGGACATGGGAAACCCTTGTCTAAAATCCATACTTATCACTTGCCACTTATGTTCAGGCACACTGTGTGGGTACAACAATCCTACTGGATGCACATGCTCAGCCTTGACTCGCTGGCACTCCAAACATTGAGCTACAAATTCTGTCACATCCTTCTTAAGTCTAGGCCAAAAGTATAAGGGTCTCAAACCTTTGACCATCTTTGTCACTCTAGGGTGTCCCGAATATGGTGCACTGTGGATCTCCTCGAGCACTAACTTTCTCAACTCTCCCGAGTCAAGAATATACATCCTTCCTTGATATCACAACAATCCATCTGACTCAATCACATAACCATCAAACCAATGATCTAAGGGGTCTGTTTCTAAAGCTTGTTTCACCCTCTCATAATGTTCATCCCCTTGAAGATTCTGAATCACTCTTTCTCTCAAAATGGATCTGCTAGTAACCATGGCAACCAAATTGTCTTCTCCTAGTAAGAGCATCTACTACCCTATTCTCGTTTCCTTTTATGTACTCAATTCCAAAGTCATACTCACTGAGCAATTCTAACCATCTTCTATGTCATGCATTAAGGTTAGGTTGTGTGAAAATGTACTTGAGCCCTAAATGATTTGTCTTTAACTCAAAGGGCTTACCTAGAAGATAATGTCTCCACATCTATAGTGCATGTACTATGGCGACTAGCTCAAGGTCATGTGATGCATAGTTCAACTCATATTGCTTTAGCTTCCTTGACTCATATGCAACCACTTTCTCATTCTACATCAACACTCCTACTCCTTCTCCTGAAGCATCAATTATAACTGTGAAATGAACATTAAGATCTCGTATGGTCAAGATAGGAGAAGTTGTGAGCTTTTCCTTTAACACTCGAAAAGCTTGCTCACACCTTTCTGTCCATTTAAACTTTTTACCTTTCTTCTGTAGCAAGGTAATCGGTGCTGCTATAGTTGAGAATCCTTCCACAAACTTTCTGTAATAACCTGCAAGTCCCATAAAACTTCTGACTTCTATCACACTCTGAGGTGCAAGCAATCCCATTATCGCCTCAATCTTCTCAAGATCAATTGCAATCCTTTCAGTTGAGATCACATGACCAAGGTAGTGCACCTTGTCCTGATAGAATGTGCACTTAGATAGCATACCACAAAGTTTTCGCTCTCTTAGGCGCTATAAGAATATCCTCAAATGCTTCTTGTGCTCTTCCATCGATTTAGTGTAAATCATCATGTCATCAAGGAAGATCAACATAAAATCATCTAAGAAATCACTGAATATGTTATTCAACAAATTCATGAAGGTTGTCGATGCATTAGTCAACCCACATGGTACTCCTATGAACTCATAGTGACCATAGCGAGTTCTAAAAGTTGTCTTTGAGATGTCCTCGTCCTTAATCTGTAACTAGTGATAGTCATATCTAAGGTCTATCTTCTAGAACACTGTAGCTCCCTTCATCTGATCGAAGAGCTCATCTATTCTTGGGAGTGGGTACTTGTTCTTTATAGTAGCTTTGTTAAACATCCTATAATCAATGCATAAACGCAAAGTCCCATCCTTCTTCTTTACAAAGATGACCAGTGCGCCCCATGGCGACACACTAGGTCTTATGAACCCTTGATTCAACAACTCCTACAATTATGCTTTAATCTCATACAATTCTGTACTAGTCATCCTATAGGGTGCCTTAGATTGAGGCTCAGTCCCTAGTCACAAATCAATTGAGAAGTCAAATTCTCTCTTCGGTGGTAACTCTGTCAACTCCACAGGAAACACGTCTCAGAATTCTCTAAGGATCGGGTAGTCATTAAATGCTGATTCTTCATGGTCAAGGTCCTTTAATTGGACTCTTGGCTTTCTTTAACTCCATAGCCGAGATTTGTCTAAGCTCTAAAGCTCTCTTAGATCCATTAATCTCCGTTTGATTTCCTAGGTCATCCAAACATCTAACAACCTTGTCTTCACAATTTACTAATGACTTATTTTCAGCTGACCCGTTGCTTCCCAATATCCAATCATAAGGCCCTGAAGGTGCTACATACATATTGACTTGTGTTTGAAAACTTGGGAGCTCTAATTCACTGCATGCTAGACATGACTCCACTCTCTTCTCTACTCTATTGCCATATTATACCCTCCAAGAGTTTTCCATATGCCCAGGTCTAATAGATAACTTTGATACTACTTTAGGATCTACAAAACATCCTGTGGCACTAGTATCAATCAAAATAGAAATAGGTATTCCATAGAAATTACCTTGAAACTATATAGATGTTGCCTAAAAGTTAGCTTGCCGATTATCCACCGTGACATGAATCTAGTGTTGACGTGCTCCTTGTTGGTTCTTGTTTGCTTTTCCTGTCAATCTCTGAGGACAAGCATTAGCGTAATGCTCTCCTCCACAAATATAGCATCCGCCACGTGTTTCCCTAGGTCCCTCTGTCCTATCCCGCTGATTGTTGTTGCGGTTGTCGTTGTTATTGTTATTGTTGTAACCACCTCTTTTGTTTCCTCTCTTCTGATTTCCACCATTCCCATCCTGAGAGTTATTACCTCTCTTCAAGTTTAAGATCTACCAACTGTTGTTTCCTTCATTGTTATTCTGATTGTTGTTATAATCTTGGGACCTCTTTTTTGCAAACTTCTCATCTCTCTGCTTACAATAACTGGCTGTCTGTTACAACTTCTGCTCATATTTAATGGCTTTCTAAAAACCTACATCCATGGTCAATGGATTGTGAATGTCTACATCTGCTCCAATCTGGGGCCTTAAGCCCATGATAAACTTCCTAATTCAGAATCTCTCATCCATCTGGTACTATGGAACATACTTAAGTAAGTGAGAGAACCTTTGTCGACACTGGGTTACCGATATTCCTCCTTGAGTCAAATTTTGAAACTCTATCATCTTCTTATCAAAGAAGAGCTGTGGTAACCATCTTTTCATGAAGAGCTACAGGAAAAATTCCCAAGTGATTTCGCCAGCCAACAACCTTTTATTTGCCTTTTCATTATCCCACCATGTTGACGCTTCTCCAGTAAGCTGGTAGGAACCCCACATTGCCTTCATCTCATTAGAATGATTTCAGAGCTCAAAGTATTTTTTTCATTTTGATGATCTACGCTTCAGCTCCATCATCGATGGTCCTACCATCAAGCTTGGGTGGTGAGACCTTCTTGAGGTCTTTTCCCAATTCTTTTGCAATCCTCCCTTGATTATTCAGATTTGCTTCAATCTCAGGAATTTGTGCCTCAACCCTTGGGTTCTCATTCTGTGCACCCACCCTTAGGTTCTCATTACCCTGATTCAGATTTGCACCTCCTTGGTTTTGGTTTTCATTTTGATTTTGCTCTCTACAGTTCCCTCTGATTTCTTGCTCAAGATTATCCATTCTTGTACATTGCTGGGTTAAGAGAGCAAGAATTTGATCCAATCTTCCATCTTGATCATTGTTTGCATCACCACGATTCCTCTCATTTTGTCCATTTTTTGAACCTCCACTTCGGTTGGTATTTCTTGTATCGATGATGACTAATCTGCATCAAATTCTCAACTTAGCGTAATAGTCCAAAAAGGCCCTAGTGTTCAAACCTGGAGCTCTGATACCAAATGTAAAGTACACATTCTAACACAAAAGTTACTGAAGTAAATAATCCACTTAATTACATCAAGTCAAGTAAAAATGTAAATCTCCATAGTCATATCAACATCAATGAAAAACACATCTTACAATCCATGTGCTTAAACCAGGTATTAGCACTATAAGAATATACAAGGTCTACTTGGCATGCAATGCACAAGTAATCATATGAATAATAAGTACAATAAATTTCTACAAGAATGAATAGCATCTGAATCAGTAACTCCAGCCGCCACTGACCCACAAGGTCGTCTGCAAGCCGAGACATGTGAACATGACTCAGGATCTTTTCCGCCCAACCATGAAGCAATTGCACTTCCCTGAATCCCTTCATAACATAAAAGGAAACCCAGCCCTGCACGAAATGCCTAGCAAACTGGAAACAACGGGCAGGAGGGAACACCTGATGCAACCTGATGTCTAAGTGCAAATCTAAATGATGATATACAAATGTCTCATAATAGGATGTGGCAGAGATTTATATAAATAAAGTTTTTCTAGACAAATATTCATCTATTTCAATGAATCCCCAGCTTGGCCCAAGCATTTTAAATAGTTATGGTTAAATCTTGAAAAGAGGAAAATCCATCTCTGTTTGCCCACATTCGGTATCCTAGCCCAAAAGCAACCCAACATGCATACAAGAATAAGAATGAAAACTATTCCCCCTATATGCCCATACGTGAATCATATCTATATGCAAGAAGAATAACTCTAACCCCAGTGTACCCATTTTAAAGAATCAGATATGAGCAAGAAAGGGAAAAATAAACATTCTAAACTGAATACACACATGTCATAATATTTAAGGAAGATTCAAGATCTATAGTTTCGGGTACAATCATGATTCCAGTGTTTCAAGTTTTTGATAAAAGTATAAAGCAAGAACGTCAAGAGGAGTAAAACTATGCAATCATAAGAAGATGTTCATTTGTATAGGATATACATAAGGGAATATACTCAAGTTTTCTATTTCATCAATAATCATTTGATCTTGTTTCCATCAGTAATCTATTGGCATTCCAAGGCCAACCCATAATCCCAAGTATAATTTAAGCCATAATTTAACTCCATTTTTAATACTATTATCATCACATTACATTATTATCGGAGTGTTCCCACTCAATTTAGGTATACAATTATACCCTTAATCATATATGAAGGTAGATAGATAAAAGTGTTATAATATGATCAAAATAGTTATCTGTCATATACATGTAAAGAAAAGACCTATTAGATTCTTAAAACAATTATTTAAATCTAACCATTTCGTAATAAGTGAGAGATAATCTCTATAGAAAGTAGTATTTTCTTCCAAGGAAGTCATAATCATTTTCATACCTAACTAGCTATTCATTCACCTTTGGTTAACAAAAAGGCAAAAAGTACGGTCCAACAAGGTTCACATAGATGATAAAAATGGCACAACAGACCAAGTTCAGTCCCTAGAGGTTGAATTATCTCTATTTAGAGGCAGTTGCTTTAATAGTACAACCCGGTCAGATAAGCAAAACATCAATCTTCTAACAAGGCTGCCCTATATAGGCTGCTAAGGTAAAGAAGCCAGGCCATTTGCAAATAAAAAGAGAGCCATCTGTTTAACATCTCGACGGCATCCTAACATGGGGTAGGTGGCTAACATAACACAACAGTAAGAAGTGGTCGATCACTTCATAGAGAGGTTTGCTACATGATTGCATAGGCTACCATATTTAAAAGCATGAGGGTCGATCATGACAAGGTCGAAAACAATGTAGAGAAGGCCGAAACAGTAATAAAGAGAAGGGTGTTGGAATAACTCATAGACGCATAACTAATGCAAAATAAAGAAGGGAGTCCTCGAGGTAATGATAATAGTATGGCACCTCTATGGAGGTTGCCGCTGTCTTAAATGACTACAAGCCGCTGTGCTAAGAACACAAGCCTTATCATGCCGCTCGAAAGGATTTCAATGGTCATTTTTAGAACAAGGTCCAAAAGTTAAAATAATAAGACTGATATCCTATCTAATTTGACGGAGCAGAGGTGCACAACCTAACCAAGTTGGATTCATCAAGCCAGTACGTAGTATATATACAAATCAATAGACTATTTCGAGAGGTTGCTGGTATAGATTTATAGGAAGTATGAGATTTAATAAAGTAAAGTCTAGAACAAAGATAAAAGAAAAACAAAGGCCAACTACTAAGCACTGATCTCAAATAGCTAGGCAGACCACCCCTTCAAAGGTTGATCCCCTCAAAACATCGATAGAAGTAATGCAAAACCAAGAATAAACAATAACAGACAAATTCTTATGAATATTATATCTTTTTTTTTGTGGAATACCTGGATACTGGTAGTCCTCTCTTTCTTCCCTTCTTTGCGTAGCTGTGGTTTTCCTTGTGTAGCTGCTAATCCCATATCTTTCCTTCCACCGTCTGGTGTTCTGTCTCTGGTTTCTTGCCACGTCTAATCTGTTGTGTTTTTTTTGAAGACTTCCTCCCCCTTCTTTTATCTAAAATTCCCCGACCTTATTTTTAGAGCTCATTGTCATTCTGAGTTAACTTCCTCTCACACAAGTTAACCTCATAGTGTAGTGCATGGCACTTCTTTTAGTTTGCATGCTTTTTCTTTTAAAATGTGAGTTTAACAATTATTCATAAGAAAGCTTCAATATGCATTTTCAACGTAATTCTAATAATATAAAACTATAATTTAATCAACTTAATTTACTCCTCTTTTTTTTGCATGTACATGCTTAACATGTTTATTTATTTGTATAAAGAGAAGTAATCGAAAGCTCTTTGCATAACTCACTAATTATAATTTGATTTAACATTAATATGTGCCTAAATTTGGTGATTTAATAATAATATACTTATTTAGATTATAATATAATAATCTCTTGCAATACAAACTATATATATACTTAATGTATATGTATAAAACAATTTATTCTTATATACTACACATCATAGACATAATGGTCAAGCAAGTGCTTTTTAGCATCGGTACACAATTTATCTATCTCGACGACAAAAGAGATTACAATACTACGAAGATACTGTGGATAACATACACAATTAAAAGACATTTTAGAGAGATGGAGTAATGAAGTAAACTGCTTTTCTAACTTGCACAAGTTAATCACTTAAATAAGAGAACAGTGAGACCTAAGCAATCAAAATGCAAAAATGACATGAGACTACATGAACTATGTGGTGTGTGTGCAACATTGGGGTCCATCTTGTCAGTTCTTGCCAGGCGGCTATAACATTTCTACCTTAATCATGTTCTCGTCTTCGACGAGTACCTGCGCTCAGTCGCACTCCAAATCACATCAATATGTTAGTCTCAAAACCATAGTCGAAGCAACATAATTCAATCATAGTAACTAGGTATTCATTAATTACAACCATTTACCTATTAGGGTTACCCAATTTAACCATAAAGTAAAACCATCAAGATAATAACCAATAGTAAAAAGGGTCACAAGGTTTGAGACGTGACAAATTTATGGCAATAAATCTTATTGTTTATTTACTAGTTTAATTACCTTTTTTATTGTTCTACCTCGAGGTTTACATACAAAATTTTAGAATAGGCATATGATTTTCATTGAATTTTGTTTGCTAATGGTTTTCTGACTTTTGCATGTTCACAAATATTCTATTTTGCTCATCCATTTTTGTTTTCTTTCATCCATGTCTTCTTTCTCTTATTCATAACTTTTGTGGTGACAATCTTAGGCCATTTATTTGCATCCATTTGTTCATTCTTCTAGATATCTTAGAAGATGAACCATAAAAGTTGCCTCAATAGGGAAGGTACATGTTTATGCTAGAAGAACCTCATAAGGAATTGAAGCTTTTATTTTCAATTTGTTTATAATTATGAATCCTCTCTATTGGTCTCCATTAAAGTTTTGATGTGTTACTAGCCCACATTTCACACTCATAAAGCACCATTAGTATAATTAATAGCCCAAATAAAACCCATATAGTTTTCTAGTCCCATGATTCAACCTCTCTACTTCTATTTTTTACTGCAAAAAGTGCTCTCCATCGGCAAAATTCTCTTCCTTTTGCATGTTTCCCATCTAAGCTTACTATTGAAGTTTATCTCGATATATTTCTACTCTATTACTTCTTCTAGGAGACCCTTTCAACATAAAATTTATGCTTTTTTTTCTTTTGGTTGGAGAAGATCAAGATCTTGGTATTGTTAATGGTTTGTTTGCATGCTTAACTCCTTGCAAAAATGCTTTGAGGCTTTTAAGTACTATTTTAGCTCCTAGACAAACCTTGCAATCAAAATGAGATCATTTACATACAAAAGAAGCCTCAATGCATACTCTACCAAAAAAATGAGATCATTTACATACAAAAAAAGCCTCAATGCATACTCTACCAAAAAAACATGAGATCATTTACATACAAAATCAGCCTCACCAAAAAAATGAGATCATTTACATACAAAAAAGCCTCAGTGCATACTTTACCAAGTCAACATCATCCCCTAATCGCATATTTAACAATTCTTCTAATTTATAAATATATAAACCAAATAAAGTAAGAGGTAGTGGGACCCTCGTTTAACTCCTTTGTCACTCTAAGATATTTTGAAAGGCATGCTTTAATTCTGAATTCAAACCTCCTCATAAAGTCTTTGAATGCTGCACTCTATAACTTTGGTATGCCCAGATCCTCCACTTTATTCTATAATTTACTTTCTTCTAAAAACTTTTTTAAACAATAATAAACCTTCATCTTTTCATTCCATATTTTTGGATAAAATATCTTAAATTGATACCGGCGTTCGATTTAAGACCCATAAGCCTCCTATCCTTTCTACTTTATTTTCTCTCTTTTTTCTACCCACTACACTCAACCATACTTCCGCATGTGAAAATTAATTATGAGGGTAAAGTAGTTAAGAAGAATCGTTTGCATCTTCACTCTTGGAAGGAATTGATGGCGATGGTCCGTAGAAACAAAAGCTGGGCGGCTTTTCCATACTATAAAAGACAAGTGTAAACAACTAGAAGCAAGAATTATAGAGCCGATTTTTCCGTCCTTCGATTCCCTCATACGATGACGCGTGTTCCCTTAGATTTCATCTCTCCCATGTCGTAAAATCCGCCTCTCACATGGTCATGGATTAGGCTCAGGTAATCTACCTTTTTCTATTTGCCTTTTATATCTGGTCTCCTCCATCCATTGCCGCTCTACAGGTAAATTTATGCCTTACCACTAGGGTTTCGGAGGAGTCTGCCTTAATTTTGCTGTTACAGTATCAGTTCCCTTCGCTTTGCTTCTCTTGTCACGCAATATTACAGGTGCGTTTTTCTTTCTCTTGTGTGTGTGCATTTGAATTCGTGGGGTTTGAGTGTCAAACACGCCAAATCAAGTGTATGCACATTTCTTTTGTTGCTCAAAATTGTTCCTTCTATTTTTAGAAAAGTTATCCTCAAATAAGTTTCCATGGAGGCATAATGACCGCGGATATCATGGACAATGTCAATTTAGTTACCAAGCAAATGCATAAAGATAAGTCCAACTTTATTGTTGGCAACCGCATATATAATCAAGATCAACAAATTCTAATTCTCGTTTTCCGTGTACCCTACCTCGGCTCTCCATGGCATCCCAAGCACTCCTTATTTAAGCAATCTTGCAGTTCTTTTATCATTTGTTTCTCATTCTGATGATTGATGGATCTGTGATCCGAAATGTTAGATGCAGAAATTTGAGATGGTTTTCTCCAAAAGCTTTACAACTTAAGATTAACAAAATTTGTATAATAACATTATACAAAATTTTACACTTACAACTACTCTCCAAATAAAACTCCAAGACAGTGGTTACAATCATTTTGTCAAGCATTTTATTATTATTGTTTGCCACAACGTACATGGAAATTAGAATCATCAGCTTCTGCACCGTTATAGCCCTGCTTTTTTGCACGACCTGATTTCTTTTCCGTTTTTGCTCATTTAAGTCCTGAATAGTGTTAATTTTCCCGGTGATGGTGAACTGCTAGAAGATTACTTGACAAACCGCAAAAAATGATAACTTTAATATCTGAATACTTTCAATTTACTAGGTGATCCAGTATATGATTATTTAACAAACTGCAAAACTCAGTCACTTTTATCCGCTGCAAAGTCTTAGCAGATTGCAGCTACAGAGTGGAAGGAAACTATAAAATAATCTATGTTAATTTGAGAGATAAAGATTTTGGCAAAACTATGTTATTTACTTACTGTGCAAAGTGACCCTTAAAATGTTGTAGCCTAGGAATTAACCATATATCAATTTAGTTGTCAATGATCTCATCATTTATAAATCACAATTTAAGAAGACCCAGTTGTATGTTTCCTTGCAGGATTTAGTCTATTCTATGTGTGTGCATGCCGACTATTAAATTGTCAAAAGTGCTTTATGAATTTTAATGAAGAGATTCACTCATTTAAAATCAATAATGTCATCTTGATTTTGGTTTTTTTTATTAATTTTGTTTTCTTCCATATAGGGAGAAGAAAGATTGCGCTGTAATTTGTGTTAGGGACAGTCTGGAGTTGCACTTGAGGTTAAAGATAACGCAACCTGACATTATAACACATTTGAAAATGACCAAGGGGTAAGATTACGCGTCTGTTATCCTCTCCAAGTCAGCCTCCTCACCACCTGCAAAATTCATATGGCAGCCGCAGATTCACGTGACTCAACTGCACCCTTGTTGCAGCCATTAGTAGATAGAGATTCTTCAACAGCTGTGCAGAAATACGACCCTTTTACAAAGATGGGTGGTCTCCTTGTTAGCATGCTTGTTCCTCTGCTGTTTTCCTATATATTTAGGAATAGAAAAAAGGGAAAGTTGCGCGGAGTGCCTGTCGAAGCTGATGGGGATGGTTGTCTTGTGATTCGGAACTATCAGTTTCCTTCCCCGGTAGAAATGCCTTTTGAAGGAGCTTCAACCCTAGCAGACCTCTTTGAGCAATCATGTAAAAAACATGGCTATGTGCCCTTGCTTGGAAGCAGGAAGCTTATCAGCAGAGAAACAGAAGTCAGCACAGATGGTAGATCATTCGAAAAACTACATTTAGGAAAGTATGATTGGATAAATTATGCTCGTGCATTTGAACGTGCATGTAACTTTGCATCAGGCTTGGTAGAACTTGGCCATGAAAGAGGTGAGCGGGCTGCAATTTTTGCCGAGACTCGAGCAGAATGGCTAATTGCCTTGCATGTGAGTTGGCAACCATTCCTTCTTTGGTTTTAGTATTTCAGCTGGTATTTCCTTAAATCAAGGCTGTAGACCTTTTCTAGAGCAGTGAATTTAATGGCAAATCTCTCTCTCTATAACAACTAAGGATGCTCTTTGTAACAAAATCACTTTCATGCCTTAGAAAAACTAGAAATTTGTCTATAATAAAATGCTCTTGTCCTTGTTGCAAAGTTTTTTTTAAACTTATTATAACTTTTGGCAAATTTGGATCTATGAAATAGGGTTGCTTCCGTCGTAACATTACAGTTGTAACTATTTATGCTTCTTTGGGGGAGGAAGCACTCGCACACTCGTTGAATGAGGTCTGTCTGAACATCCTTTCCTTTGTTGTCTGTTTTTAATTGGTAATGTTTGGGTTTTTAAAATCTAAATATGCAAATTTGGTAGGCAAGTTTATTTTTTAACATTATCATCTTCTGTAGAAATATCATTTGTTATGCCATTGCCGCCTTTATGTATTTCAAAATTTTAATTCGCCAAAAAGCGGTCTGATCTTTATCACAATATTTCAGAGAATAATTTGTCAAAAGCTTATGTAGGACATTTCCACAAGTACCTGTGAAGATACCAAAATTGTGTTCTACAGACAAAAGACTTGTTTGCTAATCCTTTTCTTTTCCTTTTGGGTCATGGCTGCAATAGTAGCAACAGTAATGGTTGTAAATGATGATTATATCATAGTCAATGTTACAAGAAGTGGGGATGTAGTAGCAAATATAGGGCCTTTATTGTGAAGAGGCTAATGTTTGTACCCCTATATTGTTGTGTTAGTGAGATCGGATTCAAGTCCTAGGTGGGTGTTGATGAAGTAGAGACACATTAGACAGACAGCCTAAGTAGAAAGGCATGCATCACATGCCATTTAAAGGAATGTTTCAATGAATCCTTCAAGCAAGTTAGACAAAGCATGGGTGCAGGTTTGTGTTGGGTGATGTGACTACTTGCATGATGATGTGATGGATTCTTTGTGTAACTTGCTTTATTCCATTTGTCATGAGTTGGCCTAGGTGATGTCACGATGGATGCTTCATTACATTTGTTACATGGGTGTGTATTGGGTGATGATGTACCAGGTTCCCACTTTTATGATTTGGGGTTTCACAATATTCTATACGTGCATAGTTGCAGACCACATTCTCATCATGGAATAGACAGTGACATTGTGATTCCCCATTGAGAAATTAATAACATACTTTACATGATGATAAATCAATACTTATTTAACATAACTTATGCATGTTAATTTTGGAATTACAAAAATGTCAAAACTTGAAAATCTGCAGGACAAAATGTCAAAATGGAGAGGTTTGAACCTTGGAAAGCCCCCAAAATTGGTAGATGTCACCATAGTTTCCACCTTCAATAGAATAAAACACAACATCGACTAAGCTGGGTCCAACCTGACGGCAAGAACCACTTGTAGGAACATGCTGTAAAGAAGAACTAGATGTGGATGCAGACAAAGCAGTTCCCATTGTTGATGCTTTTTTCCATTAAATCCATACGAAGGAAGAACTCATAGGAAATTTAGCCATCATACAAGAAAGGAGTATGCAAGAATCCTCTCAGGTTTTGCATCCTATGAAATTGAAGGCTCCTTTTTTTGTTGTTCCTTTGAATGGGAGAGAAGGAAAATATGTATGAATATAATCAACATCTTTTACCGTTGCTTATCTCAACCTATTTTTCATTGTATAATCAATGCACCTATATCTAATGCTGGTAAGGATGGTTACACAGTTTGAATGCAGATCATAATTCTGCTAGTTCTGAGGTGGATGTTTGCACACTCATTTTTGAGTATATGTTATGAAAGACAATAATTTAAATAGTTGAGTTAGAAAAGCCATGCTATGAGCAGGTATGAGCACATGAAACAATGCTTGCAAGGTGAGATATCCCAACTGATTATTTTTACAATATTCTGATTTTTTTGTAATTTTGTGATTTTCTGGCTATGCAAACCCCGAGTTTATGTATTTCGATCCACAAAACTATTATTCAGAGATAGATATAAGCCAATTAATATCACATGAATAGCGGCTTCAAACCACTAGCAAATATAGCACTCAGACTATTTTATAACTGATGACCAGCATGCAGCCCTACTGATGATAGCAATTGTCTTGCAGCAATCCACAGATAATAATCAATAGAAACACCAAATAAACCCAATATTAAAGGCTGCGATTTACCCACTAGGTTGCAGCAATCACAATATAAACAACATTTCACATTATATAAAATTGTTGCGATTCATACTTCCGAAGGCAACTTAACACAATCAAACAGCAGACAACTTCTGACTATTTTCTGATGACTCAGCTTCTTGTCAACCTTCTAAGGCTTCGAAGGGCCCCACCAAATAATATTCAACAAGCTTCAATATTCCCAAAGGCTGTGTTAGGTAGAAATGAAGTGTACAGCAGTCCTTCAGACCATACCCAAGGCTGCGATCCAATATTAAATTGAATATGGCAGGAATCTAGTAGTCAACAGCCTTCATGATAATTTTTTCCAATATTTTCAACTTAATATGTGAGGCAAGGATGCCGCACTAACTACAATACGGTGTGGCTCACATAAATGGACCCACAAACCCTCCCACCAGTGATAATAGAATCTGCTAATAGATATATAATGAAAGATGAAATCGGTCACAGAAAATCTGATAATCTGTTCTCATTCTGGAAATTCTCTATACCCGCCTGAAAAGTGCAATATGGAATGTCAAACATGCAGATCTGAATATCAAAGAATATAGGTACAGCTGGGATATAGATTAAAAAACACAGAAATGATGGAATCTACAGCACTTAAATTGTAATTGCAATAAAATGAAATGGGCAGCACCCAATGCAAATCTGATGTCAATCTTACACCCACTGAAATTTGAAATTCTGCAAACCTCACCATACTGAAAATCTGAAACACACTTTGACAAATCGGCAAACCACGCAATCTTCAATTTGCTTGCAGATCCAAAACGCTTCAGCACATATGCGATTTTTGAGTGAAACCGCCTCCAATGAGCGTGTGGGTTTTCGTCCTCAAGCTCGCTTCGGAAATTGAAAGGTTTTTGTCCTTCGTCCTTGATTGCTAGAAACTCCAAATTGGAAGGAATAATTGAAAATGATAAATCGGATGATTTGCTTGATGCCTTTATCCTCCTTTTATGGTTGCCTTTTTCGGGCCCTGTATTTATTTTATTTTTTTATTTCAATTTATTTTCCATGCAAGTATTAAAATACTTTTTGAATTACATCCATAGGTCCCCTTTTAGAATTACATTTGCATAAAGTGTTAAAAACGCTTTTTATTACATAGGACCTATACTAATATAAAGTGATTGGACCCAATTTTATTAATTTTTAATTCTAAGAAGAGGGGACGTCATTGAAGGTTTGGGGACGTCTGGCCGTCCCAGGGACGGGCGGGTACGTCCTAAACGTCCCTCGACCGTCCCGGGGACGGCTAGACGTCCCCGAACATTTTGCATAGATTTTTAAAAAAAATTAACGCCAATAGTTTTTAAATCGAACAGCGTTGCCTTTTATATGTGAGCATTATATTACTCGGAATTGTCTCACGCCCTAAAAAAGACGTTCAGCCTCAGGTTATTAACTTATTCGTTATTAGTTCCTCTGCTGCAGAGAGGAATTGGTCCACCTATGGCTTCATCCACTCGATCAAGAGGAACAGGCTTACCTCGAAACGAGCAGAAAAACTAGTTGCAGTTCATAGTGCCTTGAGACTTCAGGATCGGCAGACTACTGAGTATCGACAGACTCTAGCAGCACGTTGGGATGTTGATCTTGAAGATGTTAGGCAGATTGACGAGGAGGAGGTGCAACCAGGAATGGTTGGAGTTCCATTGGATGATCCACTTCAGGCAGAGAGTGGCAGTGACACAGATACTTCTTTTGATATTGATAGCCCGAATGAGGCATAGACATTATGATTAGATTGTTGTATATTGAAGTTTGAAACTTTGGGTTTACCGTTTATTAGTTTAACAGTTTGTTAGTTAACTTGAAAATGCTTTAATATTGCTGTTATGAATCTTCAATCTCATGACTCATGATTATATTTATCATTGCTGTTATACTAGTGTTACTGTTAATGTCTATTGTTTAATGTTTATTAGTTTACTCATGGAGTCATGACTCATTAGTCATTAATGATTATAATTTAATAATTTATTATTAATGTTCATTGCAATGTTTATGACTATATATTATCAATTTATCAATTTATCTCTATTTCATATTGATATTTTGAAAAATTCATATACATAATATATATATATATATATATATATTTTGAAAAATTCATATATCGCCGTCCCCTCGCCGTCCCCAAAAATTGGCCCTCGGACTGCCGTCCCCGAAACGCGTCCCCGTCCCCCCGTCCCTGAAACGCCGTACAACATAGGATTATATATATATATATATATATATATCATAGAAGTATATGTATATATTTAAATATTATAAAAGTAATTGTAAATCATAATATACTTCTATAATATATATATATATATATATATAGGATAATTATTAATTATATTACTTATATTATATCATATATAAATATAAATAATTATATTACAAATATACTTATAACATAAAAGATAATGATCATAATCATCATGCGAATTATAAAAGTCCCAATACATGAAGCGCTGCATATATCTAAGTGATACGTCCCGTTTGTGGGACAGCAACTATTAAAAAGTTGTGACCCTTGAAGAATCGGGGGTATAAGGAGACAGCGCTGGAAATCTATGCTCCCCCAAGTATCGGGATCGGGGACGGGGACGGGGGGGCGAGTTTCGGGGACGGCATTTTTTTTGGCCATTTTTTAGGGGACGGCATGGGACGACTACTAAAAAAATAAGATTTTTTCTAAAAATATAAGGAAATTTCAAATATTTATATGATAACATTGATAAGGCATTCATTATAGACATTATAGAACCAAAAAACATGAATACATAACCATAACATTACACATGAACTTAGTTTTCAACTTGTCACATGAGAATTGCCAAACAAATAAACAAAATTTAATTGTTTTTAATGACAATCTGCATATATATTATATCAAAATTATATCAAAATGCCCAAAGGCTGCAAGTTTCAAGTTTCAACAACAAAATGACAAAAACATACAGTCTAGAGAATATCAATATATGCCATATGGCTGTCCCTAATCAGCCTCTCCTAATACTGTATCAAAATCGGAATTTGAGTCCGAATCACTGCCACCATGTAATCATCATTTTGGAAATTTGAATATAATATAAATATATTGATATTCGGCATTTTCATTATTCAATGCAATTGTGCAATATGTTTAAGTATTTCATATTTTCATATGTTATTCCTTGTATATTTTTTAATAACTAGTTTTTTAACTATTTTTTAATAACATTGGTTAGGAGGAATATGTTGCTAGACGGGTTGGATTCTTGAATGAAATTTTAGTTTACCTACAAAGGCTTTACATCAATTCTTTACCCCATCCGTTGAGTCTTGACTCTGTTTCTCATTGGAGTAGGCACCGGTCACAATAAACTCAATGATCATATTCTCAATCCTGTTTTTATCTGTGGTAATTATCATAAATTAACCTCCAATCAATATGCATAGGCTTGTGAGAAGTAACTTTTGACAAATATTTAGAGAGCCTGTTGTTATTTGTTATTTTGGACAAAGATCTACATTCTGGGTACATTAAAGGTTATAAGAGCTGTGGGAAATTACAAATGAATTCATATTTGGGGAAATCTATTCGGTTTGTATCTTTAGTGAGCTTTGTAACTTGGTATCAGTTTAAATTTGTTGTTTAGAGCCTCGTTCTGCAAGACCGGTAAGTGATCAGGAGCATAGTTGAAAAACTCGCCAAGCCCGAAAAAACTCGACTCGGCAAAAAACTTGACAACTTAAAAAATTGATTAAATTTCATTAAAAATGCATTTTTTTTGCAAAATTCAATGATAAGATGCATCCAATGAGTCAATAAATGAGAAACAAGCTGAGTCTAGTTGTATTTGATTGATTTCAAAGCAAATTGGGTACAAAATGGCATACTCATGTGGAATGCGTTGATACTGATAGTTTGAAACAAAATAAAAATAGCAAATTGTTTGTAAAATTGAAAGTACATACTAAATACTACATCTTCCTCTTCCCAAGTCTAGTGAAAACTAGGGGAGTGGTAGAACTAGAGGGTCTAGTCCTAGGAATCTGCTGTGGCTCCTACATCCTCGGCAGGACAGACCGTGGCTCAACCTCCATCCTGGATGTAGATGCTGGTAGTGGTACTGGTGGCAATGTCTCCTCCTCATCCTCAATGTCATCCAATGAGAATCCCAATCCACCGATCCCACCCTCCTCGTCCATTGCTTGTCTCTCCAAATCATAGATCTCATCCTTGGAAAACAATGAACGCTGCTCATCCCGCCCTGTCCAATCACTATAAGGATCTATCTCATCCAAATCAATTGGATCATCTGATATTTCTTCTACCCTTCTTGTGCGCAGCCGAAGATTATATTGCACATAGACAAGGTCATTGAGGCGTTTCTGAGCTAGCTTGTTCCTCTTTGTGTGGATGGCCTGAAATAAGCTCAAATTGCACTCACAGTTGGATGAACTACAAGGTTGGCATACACAGAGGGCAAATCTTTGGAGATTTGGGGTATTTCCACCCCAATTTGTCCACCAAACCTCTACAAAAAAAAATATTGAAGAGTTAGAAACTTAGAAAGGAAAGTCAAAAGTTCAAAACATATTAATATTCAAATTATCAATAGTTGTAACTTGTAAATTTGAAATTTTATACCTGGTGACTGATTGTTTATTGCTTGTGTAGCTAGGTTTGAAGAAAAGAGCCTATCCCTTCTTTCCCTATAAGCTTGCAATTCATCAACAATGAGGTTTGCCACCTCAGCCTGGGGTGTCATCCTCTAAATGCAAGAAGTGAGGCCCTCCATAACCTCTCCACTAGGATTTGAGAAGGTGCCTGAATGGAAGAAACGAGGGTTCAAAAAGTACCCTGCTGCATGTATGGGTTGGTGGAGTTGATTGTTCCACCTCCTATCAATAATCTCCCATATGGGTCAAATTTGAGGCTGTCCCTCTTATAATAATTTCTTATAGCCTCCTTGGCCCTATCCATGGCCTCAGAAGGATACCCCATTGGGGTTTTATCCCCATCTACCAAGCGGAGGACTCTAACCAAGGGCTCCGATGTATCCAATGAGTCCATAAATGATTACAAAAGTGTTTTCTATTAAATTTGATTGATTTGAATGCAAATTGAGTACAAAATCGCATCCTCATGCGGAATGTCTGAAACCCTAATATCCTGAATTTGGCTAAGTCTGAAACCCTAAAACCCTGAAAAATTGGTTAAGTCTGAAATTTGATGGATCCTCCAAAATCTAGAATCTGCATGTTAAATCCCATGGATCCGGAACCTATCTCAAGCATACTGACAGTATATTTCAAAATATTTTGAAATATACTGACCAAGCATGTTCCTGATTTCTTAAGAGACTCAAATGCCCCAATCCCTCTTTTGCCGAGTTTTTTTTACAGACTTGCCAAGTTTTTGGTAAAAACTGGCCAAAAAATCGGTGAGTTTTTCACAAAAACTAGGCGAGTTTTTCAAAAACTCAGTGAGTGAAACAGGAGAGTTTTTGCACGAACTACTTGCCATAAAAAAAAACTCACGAGTTTTTTGAAACTCGGCGAGTTTTTTGCGAGTCTTGCATCTATGATCAGGAGCATTCTGGGGCTCATGCCATCCTGCACAACCAAAAAGATTTTCTTCTAACAAATTTTGGGTTTTCTCCGACTTTCTGTGTGTTTCTGCTTAATTTATTTTGTCTTTTGTTAGGATTGCTGATCATGTGGAGTCCACAGTGGAGCTGGATGCCAAGGATGAAGTTTATTGTAGGAATCGGAATCCTTGCTGATTCCCTGGGACCCACAAGTTCTTATCTTGGTCTGATCCTTATTAGGCTTGCACCAACATTCTACTTTGCTGGCGCTCACTTTGAAGACAATAGTCCAAAACTCAATGTTTTATTGTCTGCTGATTAAGTGTCCTGCTGGGACCTGCCAAACTTGGATTTTCCTGGGTGTTGGCATAATTCAAAGGTCTTATGTTTAATTTCTGGGCACTGCATTTCCCTGATTCCGTAGGACACATTAAATTGTCTCTTATGCTGGGTGGAAGGACAGAAGAATTAAAAGATAAAAGTAAAATTCCTATGCTGGCGCTGCATTTGTCTGCCTTCTGATTTTGCTTTGCTGCTGGGGCCCACACACTTTGTCCCCTTCCAGGTTAAAAAAGATTCCCTTGCTGGCAGCTGTTATCTTACGTTTGGCGGTTTCATTCCTAAAATTGCACTCTTCTTACAGATGGTAATTCCTGACGGCAGCTGCAGTTTCAAGTTTTGCTGGGGCTGACAGTTACCTGTCAGGCACAGCCTCATCATAAGTTTACAAATTCAGGTGGCGGCGCATAATCTTGGCTGTTACACTTATACACCTGCTGCACCTTAATTCTGGTGGTTACAAACAACACAAAGGGCCCAACGTTCAGATTCTCTGTCTAAATGTAGTCTATAAGTTCATTTTAAGAGCCAGTTAAAAGAGGAGGGATAAGGAGGAAGACGCCAAAGCTGAAGTCAAGTAATTTTCTGTTTTGCTGGGTCGAGTGCCATGGAGGAAGTGAAAGATCTGTTTGCTGGTCTGAGTGCCTTGGAAAATAATTTAGTCGAAATGCTGTAGGTTATTACTTGTTGTTTCTGTGTATTATGTTGTCAAAGATATCTGCGATTTGCCGGGATATGAAAGAATAACTTCTTGTGATAAAACCAATTATATTTCGAGTGTAAATGCTACAGCATTATCTGGAGGGATACTATCTGCTTGTCCCTATGGAGTTTGGTGTCTGTAAGTTAGCTTAAAATCTGAAAATTCCATATTGTTGACTTTCTGAGTATTTAGAGATACTCGTTATTGGGCTGGGAATCAGTGAGGAAGTTCTATAAATGCTGTCTACTATAATGTATTGCTGCTGTTTCAGTTGATTTAAATGGACTGCTAAATTTTTCTGTCCTGTTAAGTATGTTTGGCTGCCTGAATTGGCTACCTGTTCTGGGTACCCGATTCTTGTCTGCATCAGTAAGCTAGCACATGGAATAATTAGTGATAAATTTTGGGTTATTCTTGTGCAAAGGGTATAGTTAAGTCGTGTGACCATGCTCCTGTATTTCTTCTTTGATCATTAAATGGGATCTCTGAGAATACCCTCCCTGGTTTGCAGAACTAAAGTGTAGAGGAGTTGCCCACTCCCGTTAGTTGGCCTGTCTGTAGTTTGATTGTGAATTTCACTTGAATGTCTAACCTGACATTGTTTCCCTGGGGGTTAGGCTTTAGGTGTTTTTTTCTAGAATTTGTAGGGTGTGGCTTGGAGCACCAACAGAGTACCCATATGATAATCTTGGATTGAGCTTCTTTGGTTGTATGGAACCATTATTTGATTTTACTACTTGTAAACATCCATACTTTCAAAAACTTTCTTTAAAAGAACATTGTTGCATTTCAAAGGACACTACAAACATTTCATTAGAAAAGTTCTTTTGATCTTAAAAGGGGTATGTTTTTCAAAGTTTTTTTTGAAGTAAACTTAAGTTTGTTCTTAGGCTACTTGCTGGTTGGTTCTATTAGGATGACATTTGTTGCTACTAAATTTGTTCAGCATGGGATTATCTCTTGTGGCTACTAGATAATAGATGAGAAACAACGGTCAGGAGACAGAATGATCTCTATTACAAGATAGCATGATTAAGGCTTAAGGTTCACCTTGTTCTTAGTACATTGTCTTTCAATCATCATTTATTCACGTAATTTTGTTAAACAGAAACTGAGAATTTCGTGGATCTGGTTGAATCTGCAAGTTCTCTAGACCTGAAATTATGTATTGGCATCTTTTTCCTGTGGGAAGACTCTTTTCAAAATATTTATTTTCTAAATACTTGTTAATCTCTAAGATTTAAATTGGAAATTGTTACATGATGAAAGAAATGCTAGCAATGGCAATGAGCACCCACATATGACACCTTAACTATTTGCTTACTTCTCAATTTAGTCTGCAAAAGAATGAGAACCAACAGACATTACTTGTGTAGAGCACCGTCTTATCTCTTTGCATTAAGAGTTTACATAGTTCTAATCTATTACTATTCTTATATGACAGACAGAAGTTTCAACAGTGATTTGTGATCGCAAGCAGCTAGGAAAGCTGATTGACATAAGTACACAATTGGATACTGTAAAGCGTGTAGTTTACATGGAAGATGAGGGTATTACTTTTGAACCTTCTTTATCTGGGCGAAGCAGCAGCTGGACGGTATTATCCATGTCCAGAGTTGAGAGTCTTGGTCAGGAAAGTCCTGTTGATGCTGATTTGCCAGTAGCTGCTGACATTGCAGTTATAATGTACACAAGTGGTAGTACAGGCATGCCCAAGGTAGGTATATATTACATGGGAAATAGTCATGGTCCTGAAAAGCTTTTGTTTTTAGCAAGGCCATGGATGATAAAGGATGGATATTCGTTTGCAGATATCTGTTTTATGGTTAAGAATAACCGATGCACAATTTTGTGATTAAAGACAAGGAAACAAATCCATATTAGATGAATGAAAATAATAAAATATGTGATATTTTGAAAGGAAATAAATGCTGATATAGAACTGCCTGGAAATGCACATAATTGGCTTGATTTCAAACCCCTTCTCTTTGAAGTTTCCATGCTATCAGGTCAAATACATAATCTGTTCTCTGGCATTGCAAGGAAAGCACACTTATTAATTATTCACCATTGAATTTGCAGACAATACACATTTGTGATTTTCATCTATAGGAATTCACAGGCTTTGTTATTTTGTATTTGGAGAAAATATATATATGCTCAGTGACCCGATAGTTCTAAGTATTCCAGTCTAGAAGAGACTTCATAAATGTTGGTCTGATTCATTCCATGTGTAGTGTTTTATAAAAAGATCCTCTTTGGCTTAGAGTATTTCTTGCTTGTATGTAAGCTCCCTCAATTATAATAATTCCCTAAGGGATCAGGTATTTGGAAATTTTGGGTTTATTAAGGGGTCCCAACCCAGAACATAATCAAGAAATTCAAACTTTAAAGAAATCTAAATGCCTGTGTCAACAACCCAGAACTAGGCGAAACAAGTGAAAGGAAACCAAGCCTGCAGCATTAGGCTAAACCCGTTTTGCTATGAGAGTGAAGAACCATATGTCCTAAAGATTGTTTTTTTGGGGGCAGCTTTCTGTCCAGCTCACTGTATCATCCTCTTCCTCATAATCAGATGATAATCGAGATGCTGATAACTATTGATTAATATTGTCCAATAGTGAATCAGGAATATTGGCTCCTTTACCCCATTCCCCCGCTTGAGACAAACCCAATGGCCAATCAAAACGAAAAGGAGACGGAATAGGAAGCGTATTTGCAGATTTGGAACAGCCCACATCTACTGTTCTTTCCTTCAGCGCCTAAACTGACTTGGGAGCTGTTGCTATGGGGGAGGAGCAAACTACATCTGCATACCAAAGAGGGGAAGGAGGAGCTGCCTTTGCAACAACAGTTTGCAGCACTATATCCATCACTGGTCCATGATCAAGTGGCAACTTTTGGGGTGAAGCAGTAGGGAAGCTATCAGATTCATCAAAACATTCAGGTGCTGCTCTCTTTATTGTTAAATGAGATAAACAAACATCCTTCCACCAGGTTCTATTTTTAGGATTTTTGGATTACTCATCCAACAATCTGCAGCAATATGATCAACCTGGAAGCATCTTCTACTTCTAAGTGCTATATTTTTATAATTCAGGATCTATTTCCAAACTCAATATTCCACCTAGAGCCATATCTCATCAGGAAGGCCTTTCGAGATGTCCAGTTCCACTTGAATACAAGCAGAGGTTAAGTGAATCAAACCATCCATTTCCATGTCCAAAGCCAAGAATCTTCCTAAGGAGTTATCAATACCATGAAGACGGGAGTCAACCCAGAGTTGAAGTGGTAGGTATGAAATCTGCATCTAAACCAGCAGAACATAAAAGGTTTTTGTCATAGGATTGAAAGCAGGGAACCATGGCTTAACTAGCCACACATGTTTATCACAAAACTAGGACTGTTTTTCCAATATTAAAGACTGATCATCACTTGGTTTGCATAAAAGAACAAGAAAACCCCGAGCACTGGAAAATATTTCTATTGTGTCTTTAAGATTAGAAGGCTAGGTTTTTGAAATCCATGCATGCAGGTCAGAGAGGCTTCACCATAATAAACTTAACTTACACACCAGACCCCGCTTACAATATTTTACCTCTTCCTTGAGGATATCATCATCAAGCATTAGCACAGGATGGAGGCCAGAGCATGGGATAAAATCCAGCCATAGCATTTGAGATTCCAGCACCATAGGACGAGAATTGGAATCATTAGTTGGAGCTAGAAGCTCCTAAGAGCTTGTAGGACAAGCCCCCACAAGCTTTGCACTCTCCAAAAATATCACGAGAATCCCCGTTTGGGTCCAATTTGCAAAGAGTAAAGGGAGCTATAGGCACAAGATCCCTGGGAAGAGATGGAACTATAGGTCCATCATCCAATGTGGCAGCTGTAGATGGAAGGGATACAAAATCCACACAAGTAGTAGTGACAACAGTAGGAGAGTCCCTAGAATCTGTGCGAGCATTACCAGTGGATTTAGGGTTTGCAGAGGTGGGAAGAGCCATTTTAGATAGGCATCGTAAAGTTGGCCATCTTCATTCTTAGACTTATTCTTGGTTTGCAATTCAAATTTACAAGATACTTGTAGGCTTCAACCAAAGAGGAAATACGTGGAAGAAGTCCATGTTGCTCTAGTTGCAGGGTCTCAAGCCAGACCTCTACTTAAACTCGAGGTTTTATTGGGACCCTTGAATGTGCAACTTGAAAGTTAAAGTATGGCACAAATTAGTATATTCTTAAACAGAATATCTCGATCTTAACGAAGTTGGGAGTTCTTGATATACCACTCCTCATATGTTCCAACAAGGTAATAGGCTTTTTTGAAGGCTTTGACAAATGCCATCCTTATGGTTAATGCAATAATATTCCACCATTTCTTAACAGATAAGGGAACTCTTAGAAGTGCCAAGGTAATCTTTTGTTATCAGAAAATTGATTAATCATTTCTTTATATAGATTTACTTGTACCTTGTGAGTCATTGGCCTCCAAATAGGTTGTTTGGTTCTAGAGTCGACAATTTGGAAAGGCATCGAAGAGGCTGTAAAAGTTGAGCAAAGTGATCAATGATCCATGCTTTTCTTGATGCATAATGCTGCTCTAAATGATCTCTTTGTTGGTGCAAAGCATTCTCTATCATCTTCTTAAATATTTTTGAAGTTGTCATCTTTGGTGTAGTTTTATCTACCATTTGCTTAAGTCTTGAAGGAAGACAAATGGCAGATCGTGGGTTTTGAGACCAAGCTTCTGATACTTAGACCTGCAGGGTATGAGTGAGATGCAAACTATAGAGAAGAATTCGGATAAAAATTCAGTACATTGAATGTAGAAAGAGATTGAATTCTTTGAAACCATTGATCCAATGATTGGTAATGCTTGGGAAATAACATACTCAAATTGATTTAAAAGTGTTATGCGTGGAAGTGAATATAAGAATAATAAGGTGCAAATATTTCTTAGAGTGCATAATCAACAAGAGATTCAAGGGATGGAACACATCATGTTAAAACTATAAAGCTGAGTAACCGGTTTTGTGCATAGGGGCCCTAGATATGGGTCCAATCCACATTCGGTTCGGGACCTGGTTCATCCTGGCCGGTTAGTCCTCTAGGGGGTAGCATTTCCTCTCTGGGTCCCCTGGATGAACCCTGGCAAACCCACAGGAATCCACACAAATTAGGAGACAACCTAAACTTGCATTAAAACACAAATATCCCTTTAATAGGGTGTTATTTTTGTTTCTTTCAAAATTTCCCATAGTAGAATGAGAATTTTTGTCACCAGTTTGCCCCTAGTTTTGTATTACGTCTGTAATGACCATCATTTGACTTTCCAAGGTTTTGCTTGGAAAAGTAACTTTTTTGTCACTAAATTGCTCCAAATTACACTTGTGCCATTTGATTTCTATTTTTCGGAAGAAGCTTTGTCTCTAGTTATAGAATATGATAAGGAACGGTAATGGAAATAGCACTGTACTATCTATGCTTAAAGTTGATTTATATTTTCTGTTGCCTTTGGAATTTTTTGTTCTTGAAAGGAGATAATCGACTGACTTGAAAAAAGAAACAAATGTTGTAGAGTTCCATGTTGTATAATGGTTTTTATAATTTTATATCTATAATTTTAATTTACATGGAAATTCAAAACAATGTTTAATATTAGATATATATTTATGCATAATATACTTCTCATAGATCCTATCCTCCTTTTGGAAGCCTAATGTTGACAATTAATTGTTCCACTAGATTAAGATAGTTTTTTTATGATTGTATTTAATATAATGTCCCCTTTCTAAGATTTTTGCAAATCTTTGATTTTTTTTTTGTATTTTCCTGATATCTAAAACAAAATGCAAACTGAAACAATAGCTTGAAAATTGAAACAAGTAATTGGAAACTTCTTTTAAACCATCAATGGCTGGTATGCAACTTTAAAAGCATCAAACACATCAATTTCAACTTGTAGATATCAAATTACCACAATTAAATTAGCTGATTTATGACTGATAATGAGCAGCCAATATGGAACCCTGTGACAATAATTTGTAATATCCCCAATGGGATCTGCCCTAAAATTTTGAAATTAATTTTCTGAATTCTGCCCTAAATTTCTGCACGTTAGTTTTCTGCTCAAAACCCTAATTTCTGATTCTATTTTCTGATTACAAACATGTGATCACAGCGAACATATATATATATCCAAACATGACAAATAATCATGGCAAAATGATGCTACAGGTTGGCATTCATAACAACACCATGAAATACACAATGTAGGGCATCCAAATCCAACAACCAAGTCTGATTTTCTGAATAAAACCCTGCTGCTACAAACTGGAAGTTCTAATCTGATTTTACAATAGAATCTAACCCAGATTTCTGCACTATAAATCAGACCTATGAAATATGTTGGTACATACCAAATTACATGCAAAATAGAAGGCAACTGATCAACCCTAGCTGGGTGAAATCTCCATGAGGTGCGCCTAGGGTTTGTTACTCCAAATCGCCCTCCAAACAAGTGAAATCGCCCTCAAGATTGGGCGCTCCAAATCTGCTCAAAAAGTGGCACTCAAGTAGGGCAAAAACCCTAATGCAAGCTGCTCCAAAAATGATCTCCAAATCTGAATATGCAATGTAGTTCTCCTCCAAATGTCGCCAATGAAGCACAATTAGAACTCTGTGATGAATCCTCGACAAGGATGAGCTAGGGTTTTGTCCAACTCACCACATTCCTAATGGTTTTCGTCCTTGGAATGAAAGCTAGCAATATTGCAGCCAAAGAGTATGAAACTCGAAAGAAAATATGAATGTGAATGATGATGAAATGGCTTGCAAATGACTTTATATTTATACATAATTCCCTTTCCTGAAGCTGGCCAACCTCCTCTTGAAATCTTATTTTATTTTCCTTTTTTCTTCTCCCATGAGGCTGACCTCATGCTAGGCAAGGTATTTTATTTTTCTTATTTATTTTATCCATTCTCCTACATCATGTTTTTGACCTTCAATTAGGTCATTCATCTCCAAGGGAAACTATCTTAATTTATTCTTATTTTTCCTCAAACTCCCAAAGTCATTTCTATCATTTTTCTTCCTTATTTTTATTTTTCTTTTCTCTCCCGTGGTTGCTCATCTATAGGGCAATTTATTTTAATTATTTTGACTTATCCAATAAATCCACAAAAATATACAAAGCCATCCCTTATGAGCATTTTGCCCTACAAAATTGACTAAGTATGAAATCTAGCCAATTAGGTAAGTCCCTTAGCCCTTTGGCTTAGCTTATGGAAATAGGATAGGCTAGCCAATTCCACTAGGTGATCACTCGGAAAATGGGGACATTACACAATTGTGTTTCGATCTGAATAGTTTATGCTCAAATACACCAAGTATAAATACCAGTGTTGCAGGATACAGCAGCTCCTCTCCCCTGGTACGCGTACCTGGTACGGATGCGGGTACGGTACGGCCAAAATACGGCCCATATACCGTATTGGCCCGTACCCAAATTTAGGGCATCTTTCGAGCCGCGCCAGACACGTCTAGGTTCAATATTCTGAAAATATTGGCCGTATCCAAGTATAATGTCTTTAAAATATCGATTAAGATTATTACTTGCAGCTTATTGCTAGCAATTTCACCCATAGGAGATTCAAGGAATACGCCGATAGGAACAACGGATGAGTTTAGAAATGTTCCGGCGTGAATTTTTTTACGGCGTGAGACAATTTTTCGAATAGATCGAGATTAGAAAATGTTCCGGCTTGAATTATTTTACGGCGTGAGACCACTTTTCGAACAACAGACAAGTTTATAAAATGTTCCAGCGTGAGACAATTTTTTGAGCACTATAATGCTCACATATAAAAGCCTATTGGCTAATTATTTATTATAAATTTCTTTTTTATAATTATTACTTTTTATTAATATTTAAATTTAAATATATTTCTAAATTATATTTAGTTTATTTAGTTAAAAATATATTTATAAATTATATTTAGTTTATTTATTTTAATTTTTTATTTAGTTAAATATGTGAAAGTATTTAAGTATTTGTTTTAGTTATTTATAGAGAGATTTTTATATTTATAGTTTTAATTTAAAAGACAAATAGTTAATATATATATATATATATTATAATAATTATGTTTTACTAATATTTAAATTTAATATATTTCTAAATTATATTTTTTTTTAATTTTAATTTTAATTATATCTTTTTTTTTTTTTTAAAAGGGGTAAAAACTTTATTGAAATTCAGAAAAGAACATTACAAAGCATCAAAGGGCCAAGGCCCCAGTAATCCATAAGAAACAGCCATACAAAGCATGAAACAACATCATCCTTCACCAATACCATTCCCATCCTCAGCAAGAATCTTCTCCAAGTCATGTCGGAGCTCATGAGGAACCTGCTCCCATTCATTAATCTTCCAACGATCTAAATGCTCAGAAGCCCACTTAGCCAAACAATCTGCTGCCCTGTTCCACTCCCTTGGAATATGGACAAAAGACACCATCTCCATCAAAGAACTTATCTGCAGAATTTGTTGCACCATCATAGCCAACTGCCAACTAACATCAGAAACCTTCTGTGTATTCAGCAAATTAATCAAAACCTGTGAATCAGACTCACAGATAACCTTGCGCCATCCTAAAGCATAAGCCCTCTCCAAAGCATAGAGGATTGCCAAACCTTCCATAAGGTTGATAATTTGCCATCCTTCATGAACAGAGTAGAAAAAAACCACCGATCCCGAAAAATCCCTGCCAGTCCCACCAATCCCAGCAGGCCCAGGATTGCCCCTTGAAGAACCATAAGTATTGAGCTTCAGAATGCCAGACGGAGGGGGAAGCCATCTCCCCACCCTTTGCACTTTCTTTTTCACTCGCCTTCCTTTCCTGACACAAGTAGAAGCTGGAGACAACCCCTGAATACCCAATCTATCCACTAGCTCAGCATCTCCTTTCTCCAAAGGGAACACCACATCACACTTAGATTCCACCGTCTCCCGAATCATACTCATAATTTTGTGCCAAACTTGTTGAATCAACAGCTTCTCACCTCGAAATATTCTACGATTCCGTTCCAACCAAATCTGCCATAGTATGAAGGAAGGCCCAGCATAACACACATCTTGCAAGAAAGAGGCCATAGAAGGAGGTCTACCTAGAGTACTCCAAAAATCCACTAGGGAGGAAGCATGAACACAGGGGCTTTTCCAAACTTCCCACCAAAAATGCCAAAGCTGCAAAGTCAAGGGACAACGGAAAAACAAGTGAGAGGAGTCCTCCTCTCCACATCCACACATAACACACATAGAAGGACCTTGAAAACCCCGCTTCCAAATATTATCCCAAGTCAAGCACCTATTCCAAGCCAAAGTCCAAATAAAGCAGTTACACTTCGGCCAAGAAAGCTTATTCCACACTTTTTTCCACCAGTGAACCTCCACCCCATCCAACTAGTTAGATAACAACACCTGATATCCAGAAGCAATAGTATAGACACCCTTAGGATTAGGAGACCAAGAAAGAACATCCCCTTCCTGGAGGGAGCTACAACGTCTACGAGAAAGGATACTATGAAGCTCAGCACACTCCTCCATACCAACAACAGGCTACTCATCAGGATTCTTCCATCTTGCCACCACCAACTGCCCATGAGAAGAAAAGGACTTGAAGTCACTCACCCTTGACCAACCAACTTCACAGAACCTTTGGCATAGAGGCACCAAATTAGGAAACTGAGAAACAATGGGAGGAAAACCATTCCAAGAATCAGACCAAAAATGAGCTTTTGTCCCTCTTTTACAAATCCAAAATAAACCATCCTTGACTAGAGCAGCCCCTTTCTTGAGCGTACTCCAAATCACCGAGCCTTTCCCCACCAGTGGATACCGAGGAATATCAATTTGAGGGATCCCCGGGAAGTATTTTTGAGTTAATATCCTGGCCCAGATCCCATCCTGCTCCACACACCACCGCCAATACAATTTAGCAGCCAACGCCATCCCTGACAACGATAACTGCCTTAACCCGAGGCTGCCAAACTGCTTCGGGCTACAAACAATGTCCCATCTAACAAGGCTCCATTTAGAGGACAATAAGCTACCAGCCCATAAAAACTGTCTTGCTAAGGAATCCAATTCCCTAACAAAACCCAAAGGGGCCACCTGAATCATACATCTATAAATGGGGAGGGCCTGCACCACAGACTTGAGCAACTAAACACGACCTGCAAAGGACAACCAACGATGGGTCCAATGATTAACTTTCACACGAAATTTATCCAGAATATTCTGCCAAGACTCCTTGGGAAGTCTTCCAATAGAGATGGGAATACCAAGATAGGTCAAAGGGAGAACCCCAGTCTGAAATCTCAAGATATGAGCAATTCGCCTCTGAATGGAACCTGGAGTATTGAAGAAAAAGATGGAAGACTTATCTTCATTAATCAATTGGCCCGAAGCTAGAAGATAAACATCCAACACCCTGCGCAAATTCAAAGCTTCCCTAATTGTAGCCATACCCATCAAAGCAGTGTCATCAACAAACTGCAAGTGAGATTGTGGAGGTAAACCACCTCCCCACCCCTAGCCCTGAATGAAACCTAACTCCACATTCCTTCTTATCAAGCGTCCCAAACCCTCAACAAGAAGAAGAAACAAGTAAGGAGAGAGGGGGTCACCCTGCCGCAAACCTCGAGAGGTGCCAAAAAGCTCAGAGTGCTCACCATTTATTAACACAGAGAAGGAGACCGAAGTAACACAACTCATAACCCAATAAATCCACTCATCCCCAAAACCAAAAGCACCAAGAACTTTCCGAAGGAAGGACCATCGAACACGGTCATAAGCCTTAGCCATATCAAGCTTGATGAACATTGCCTTATCTTTGGAATTAGCCATAGAGTGAATGGTTTCAGTTGCAATAACAACCCATCCAGAATCTGACGTCTCGCCACAAAACCACTCTGTTCCTCAGAAATCAGCACTTTAAGCCACTTTTTCAACCTATCAGCAATCAATTTAGAGATAATTTTATAAATCACATTGCAAAGAGAGATAGGATGAAATTGACTTAACCTATCTGCCCCATCACACTTTGGGATGAGAGCAAGGAAGGTAGAATTCAAAGCTCGTAACATCTGTTTATTCTTATGAGACTCCTGAACAACTGCCAACAAGTCCAACTTGATAATCTCCCAGAATTCTTGAAAGAACTCAATCGGGAAACCATCAGGGCCAGGAGCTTTCCCCCTCTTCATTTGAAACACAATCCCCTCTAGCTCCTCAATCGAAATATCACTCATAAGATGCTCATTCATCTCCCTAGAAACCAAAGAAGGGATACAAGAAAGGACCTGAGCTTCCTCATCAAAATCCCCCTGCGAGTCCCCCCTAAATAAAGAAGCAAAATATTGCATAGCTTCACATGTGATTTCCTGCAAAGAAGAAAGAGTTTCACCCCTGTCATTCACTAGAGTAGAAATAGAATTGCCATGTCTCCTGGCTTTCACCGAGTTGAAGAAAAAAGCGGTATTTTTATCCCCTTCCTGAAGTCACTCAATCTGAGCCTTTTGTTTCCAAAAAACTTCCTCTCGTAGCTCACACTCTTCCAATGCTTTCAAAGCCCTAGTCTCTTCTCGAAGCAGGTCCTTAGTCACTCCATCCTCCCTAATCAACCTCGTAATACCATCCAACTCAGCCTGGGCAGTAGTCTTAGCATGGAAAATGTTTCCAAAGCACTGCCGATTCCAACGTTTAAGCTGATACTTGACAAATTGAAGTAACTTAGCAAAAGTATACATTGCTGTACCATAAGCAGGTCTACCATACCTCCACCACTCAACAATATAGTCATGGAGAGAGGAGTCACGCAACCACATAAGCTGGAACTTGAAAGAAGGAGACCGAGGCACACGAGCTGAAGAAATAGCCAGCTTGATAGGCCAATGATTTGATCCCCTCCAATCCAAAATTTCAGAGCTAGAAGACCACAACCCACCAACCCAGTAGCAAGAAACCAGAAAACGGTCAAGTCGTTCCGCAATGCAGTTATTCCCAATCCTCCGATTATTCCAAGTAAACTGGCCATTAATGGGCTTGATATCCACAAGATTTAAAGCTGAAATGTTATCCTGAAGCAGCAGCGCAGAAGGCTCAAGCCTCGCAATACCACCCCTCTTCTCAGCCAACTCAGAAATAGCATTGAAGTCTCCAGCCATAATCCACGGATGGAAAGGAACCATGCTTCGGACAAACCGGATATGGGACCACAACAGTTGTTTACCCTGAAGTTCATTAGGCGCATAGATATTGGAGAAGAGAACAGACTCCCCTGTCTCAAAACAAGAAGCAATCATAGAGAGAGAAGACTGAAAGGACAACCACCAAAGAGGGCGGATCTTTCGAGGATTCCATAAACAAGCCACTCCTCCAGCAGACCCTTGAGCACCAATACACTGGCACTCTCCACTCCCCCACAACTTAGGCACTAAACCAAACATACACTCCACTGATAACTTAGTCTCCTGCAGGAAAAGAACATCAGGAGATTGACTTCTAACCAAATCACGAACAGCTTTTTGTCGAGGGCCACTGTTCAAGCCCCTTACATTCAAGGATAGAACAATCATTTCAAGGGGCTCAAAAAATGAGAATCCAGAGTCTTAACAGACCCTGACTCTACCAAAGTTTCCCCTGTTAATTTAATCTTATCCAAATCCTTTTTTCTACCAAGCTTGGAAGACTTCTCCCCAGCCCCTTTTTTTGGATCCTTTTGATGAAGACCCAAATGAGAAGAAGAAGACTTATTAATCTTCACCCCCTCAGTACCTACATTTGAAACAAGAGGAGATCCATCCTCACCACCCTTCTTCCCAGCTATAATAGGAACCGATTCCACCTGGACTTCCATTTGAACATCTGTGTCCATTTGCAAAGCCCTATTTTCCTGCAAAACCTGAGTAGCTTCAGAAAGAAGGCCCTCCTGTCCTGTACTTGAAGCACGCTGATCCATATTCACCAAGCCTGGATTCACTTCCTGCTGGCTGAGATCATCTAAAACTTCAAATCTGTTGAAAGAATCTTCATCCTGCCTTTTCCTTCAAAGTCCTCTTTTGACCTCGATTCCTGTTTCAAGCCTTGACAGGAACGAAACCATCAGCCCCATCCACTTCACCAGGAATGGGTTCCTTCCCCTTTTCAACTCTAGGGGGATTGCGGGGAGGTTGAGAAGGCTGGGAGTCCACAGGCCTAGCCTTAGGGCATCTCCTCTGTAAATGTCCATATTCATGACAGAGACGGCACCGAAAAGGAAGTCTCATAGTCCAATTGCTGCACCCAAGAGTAAGGACCCGCACACATATCCATCGAATCTGGCAAGGGTTTACTTAAATCAATCTCAACATAGATACGAGCAAAAGTCATCACCTTTTTAACTTGAGTCTGCTGTGAAGCACCAACTGGTTTTCCTAGCATTGAAGCCAACAAGTGTAAAACATCATCCCGCCAACATTCCACAGGAAACCTTGGAAGCTGAACCCACACTGGAACTCGGTTCGGAAGCTCTTCAGCAGGATTGAATCCCGCATGCCAAGGTTTAATGAATAACCCAATCTGATTATGAAAATAGGGGCCTCCTTCAAAGGCCTTGTTGCGATCTGCCAAGCAATTGAATGAAACCATGAAAAAGTTATTTGCTAAAAGCATAACCTCCATTTCTCCCTCTGGCATCCAAGTCCGTTGGGCCCATGATTCAAGAAATTGTAAAGAAACCCGCATCCCCATAAACTTGCACAGCAATGCATGCTTCGAATAATAATCAATATCTTCCGCAATCATCTCCAGCGGGATAACCAATTTTGGCCTCTTCTCACAACGTTCAAGACATCCATTGATCTTCGTAATCCGAGTACCACCAGACAAACCCGAACCAACCAACCTTGGATCTGGTGAGAACAAGTTATTATTAAAAACCTTCGAAGCGTGCGAAGGAGAATTTGTACCAACCGCTGCTGAGCGAAAATCCATCTTGGGACTAGCCCCTGAAGACTCCCCGATCGGCATTGAAACTAAACAAGATCCAAGGCGGGCAAGCAGGCCCCCGAGAAAAAAGAACCACCACTAGGGTTTAACCGATCCACCACCCAGCACTGCCTTCGAACTGCAGACCCAAACCAACCAGGCACAAAAACCCCACCCACGGCTTCCAACCAGGCACAAAACCCCCGCACGCTCAGGGAGAAAGATACACTGATGTAGATGAAAAAACTTTGCATTGATAAAAAAACACAACCCCAGACCTCCCCAAAACGCATGCACTCCCCACACTTCGCACGACCAAGAAAAAACCAGAGGATCGGGCTAGGGCACGAAAGCCCTAGCTCGACATGTAGAGCAAAAAATCGACATCCTCATTTTAATTATATCTAACTAAATAAGAAATTAAAATTAAAAAACTAAGTATAATTTAGACCATAATCTGATCTGGAATTGTTTATTTCCTTTGTTCAACTTCTAAATCCTACTACTAAGCTCTTCACCGAGTTTTTTTAAATTTTTATTCCAAGAAAAATTAAAAATCATTAAATGAGCCAGAAATTGTGGATTTTCAAATACACAAATCAAATATAGAGACCTTTAAAACTATAAATGGCATGGGATAAATGCCAGAGGAAAAATGACTTTGTTGCACTAAGCAATTTCTTGTTATGTCCTTGTTTGTTCTGGAGTTCTGAAGGTTAATTGCTTCTGATGTGATAAATGTTCATTAATGGCTTTTTGATATGTCATGCACTGATGGTGCTAAATTCAATAGTTGAAAATTAATTAGTGGATAGTTTGCTAGAAAGTTAGAAACTCATTTTGATTTAACCAAGTGTAAATTATTGATTCCCCTAGGGATTGAAGTTTTGAAGTTGGTTCAAGTTTGTTTAAGAAGTGATTTTACTGAGATTTACTAGTACTTCATGCCAGATGTTTCCTTGTTACTTGTTCTCATCCCATGTTCTTTATGAGTTCCATTTCTTCTAAATATTGCCTTGTTTTTGGTTAAAACAATTTAAAAGAGAAATTCCAGCATGCATGTCCTGTTTTTTTATGTTTGTTGTTAAGGCAAGAGGATGTTTCTCACTGTTACAGTTTCATTTTTTAGTTGTTTTTCTTTTGTATTTGGTTTTCTCTCCTTGCAGCAATTAGTACTTATAATCTTATTTTGACTTTGTAGGGAGTCATGATGACTCATGGAAATGTTGTCGCAACGGTTGCTGCTGTAATGAAAATTGTTCCAGGTCTTGGTAACAAAGACATTTATCTGGCTTACTTGCCATTAGCTCATATTCTAGAACTTGCAGCTGAGGTACAGTACCTGATCATCTTCAAGTTGTACATAATGAGAATGCATGTAAATGTGCAGGCTCATAATGCTGCCCATGTTTTTGATGGTGCATTCATCCAAGTTACTAAGCAAGTATTGGCATGTTGCAGGCTGTAATGGTTGCTGTAGGATGTGCCATTGGTTATGGCTCACCTTTGACACTAACTGATACATCACCCAAGATTAAAAAGGGAACGAAAGGTGATGCTTCTATGCTGGGTCCTACTTTAATGACTGCTGTACCAGCTATTTTAGATCGGGTTCGCGATGGTGTGCGGAAAAAGGCATGCAATATGCATTTTAATTGCATGTATTTGATTTGATACTTTCTTCCTGTTTAAGCGCAGTGAACAACATTTTTGGTTCTGAAACAATGGCCTTTTCTACCTTAACATAGAGGTTTTTGCAAATGCAGGTTGAGGCAACAGGTGGGATGTCAAAAAGATTGTTCGATATTGCATATAACCGTAGATTAGCTGCTATAGAAGGGAGCTGGCTTGGAGCCTGGGGTGTAGAGAAGGTTCTCTGGGATGCACTAGTTTTTAGGAAGATACGTGCAGTTCTTGGAGGTCATGTCCGTGGTATGCTTTCGGGTGGAGCCCCTCTCTCTGGAGATACACAACGATTCATTAATATATGCCTTGGGTATGAATTTACAAGTACTTTACCTTTTTTTATCAGTTTTGAGATTTTGAATTGTATGTTATAGATACCATGTTTACAGTGTACACCCTTTTATTGCTTTGACAGTGGCAAGGAAGAGGGGGAGGGAGAGAGGGAGGGAGGGGAGTATTAATAGAGACTTCAGCAGCCGAAAACATAATCAGGACTAAGAAAATAAAAGATCCTAATCAGAGGGGCTGAAAAGAGTCATATAATGGGAATAACTGTATATATAGAGTGATGGAGGGAGGACCGTCTGAAATGAGAAAACTTGAATGATTTCCCAAACAAAAACAAGTTTTGAAGATTATATTTTTCTAATTTTAGGAAAGAGAGAAAAGGGATGTGTGTTGGGCCCAAAATATTTTATAATATGATTGATCCTTTAAACAGGAAAAAAGTAGAAGATCAATTCTAGATGCAACTCAATTCAAGAATCTGGTCCACAAAGGGGTCTGGAGCTATAAGCAAGGGCTGTTTGTACAAAGGGGTGGCACTAGTCAGTAAGTAGGAGCTATGAAGACTGTAATGCCATTATGCGGTAAGCAAGGACTATAGGTAACAACAATATAGAAGTAAAGTAATGAGGAATACTATGTTATCTATTACATGAATAACACAACATTCACGTTGTAAATGAAAGCACCAAAAGAAAGAGGTTAGTCTTAGGGATACTTTCTTTTGTCGACTTGTGGATGCTGATGCATTGATCTCTCTCTTGGCTTGCAGCACTTTGTGAGAGATAGTTGTAAGTGAAGTCAATATGGATAGAAGAAGACCTAAGTAGGTCAAATTTGGGGGCTCCAAAGACTTGGTAAACCTTCTTGGTTCAACTATTCATGAAATCTTCAAAACCCTCTATATTGACTTGTCTTCCTTGGATGTAAGCTCCTCTTAACTCTAAGTCCTCTTTTGCTTCTTAACACATATGTATATGTGCAAGTAGAGCAAATGATGAATCTCCTTTTTCTTGTGAAATAACAAAAGGGGAATCCAATAAATATGAATCTAAACCCCGTAGACAAGTCTTGTTTTGGTCAAAGTAATTAGCTTGACCGATGATGTTGGCAAAAACAGTGGTTCTATAGAATGTCATTGGTTGGGCTGATGATGTTGGCTACATGTAAAACTCAGGTTAAAAGAGGGTCAGAAGGAGAATTAAGGAGTCAGCAGGACAAATCTGCAAATGTGAAAGTGTTATGAAGTTGTGATGGCTGATGATACATCTCTCACAAAGTACCGCAAGTCTGTCCATCCTGATCTCAACATATGCGTGAGCATATGCTCAGGGAGATTAATGCACGGACAAGCATTACCTTGGAAAAGTGTCTGTAAAGCAAAACTAAGGCGTATATAGGATGTATCTGTGCATATATACGTATATGTGTGTGTGTGTGTGTAAGTATAGTTATAAACTTATATATACACTTTTTAAGTTTTTAGTAGTTCCTCAATAGCTTCAACATCAACCCTAACTTTCTTTTCAAAATCCTTTCCAAACTCCAGTTATCCTTTTAGAAGAAAACTGAGGGAGAAGAAAAGGCCCCAATGATAGGCAAGCTCTCAAAACTGCAAACATGGGTACAAACATGGCAAGCACAAAATCCCAGACACTGATGGGGGGAGAAACACCCAATTACCACAATAGAACTGAAAAAAGCATTAGACATGTATTTGACAACCTGTACCAGGAATATACAGATCATAAAAATCAGATAGAGCAGAGAAACCTTTGACCCCAAAATGCAGGAAAAAACCAAGCATTAACTGAGTTAGAGAAACCAAATCCTATGGTGCAGCAGTCACAAACATAAACTTTTGCAAACACTAATAGGCAATAATATATTTTGAAGAGACTAAACACAAAGAATATCGAAAAGAAACAATACATAACTGTAAGCTCGGATGTAGGATACGGCGAATCCAAACTTCAGAAGTTGCCGTAACACCACGGAAAGTCCTTCCCACTTGAAATCCTAACAACTTCTTTATTTCTGTTATCATTAGAAGTTGTGCTAGGATAAATATTGAAAGCTCACTAAACTCCACATAATTAAATAATATTTATATAATTCTTCTAATTTTGGTTATTGTCACAGTTACTCAGTGTTGTGACATTTTCACACATCGCCCCATTGCAAATGGGGACCCCCTCTTTTTTGGGGCTGGTTCCATTTTTTGCTTTGATCTTGTAGTTTCTTGCTCGAATCCATGAAGCTAGGAAAGAATTTCCAAACACTTAGCTCACAAGGAATATTAAGAGTGCTTGAAGTGGTGTGGAAAAGAGTAATTTTCTTGAGGATAAATAATGCCCTACCTATCAGTCCTTGATCAAATCTGGTCAATCCATGGACGGTTTCCATCATTCCACAGTTCCACTCCATGTTTCAAACTTCAGAGTCTGGAGGTCCTTGTTCACAATTCCATTCCGGTGGTCTTTTGTCCTAAGTTCCTGTCTAGGGTCCTACTCCAAAACCCACCATGATTTTTGTTCCAGAGTTCTAAATCCAGAGTCTGGAGTGCACCGAGGGCTTGTCATTCCTTGGTGAAACTCATCGATCCTTGACTTGAAGTAATGGAAAATTCCAAAGATGACTATAGGGATTCCATGATAAAAGAGGCAGTTCCCCATTCCAAGGTATAAATCCTCGTTCAAATGTCAAGAAGCTTCATCAAGAGTGAATAGAAATTCCACAGTTCAAGGCAGGAAAACCCAAGACCCAGTCCAACTTGAGACTTGGAAGATCCTCAGGAAGGAATTCCTGAATTGGATATTCCATGACAGGAACATTCCTGAACTGAACATTCCTTGACCCACTCCAAAATGCGACCTTCTGCCTTGCAAGAGTTCCGGATAGGAAAATTCCTTCACTTAGTGAAATTTGCAAACAAGGAATTCAAGGATCATTCCATTCCAAGACCCACCTTGAAATTGCGACTTTTTGCCTTGGAGGAATTCTTGACAGAGGAAATTCCCTGATCATCAGGAAAATGCGACAAGGTGGAAAATCTTGTTCCTACAGGAATTTGCACCCTAGGAAATTCCTCCTTGACTGTCTGGAAAATGCGATCTGGAGAATTCTTCCCTGACCAGGTGGATTTTGCGACCTAGGTGAAAAATCTAGTTCAGCTTGGAATTTGCGACCTGGAATAGAGGAATTCCAGTCCAGACTGAAAAATGCAACCTTAGGAAGATTCCTTCACAGACTGAAAAATGCGACTTGGGAAAATTCCCTGAGCGACAGGATTTTGCGACCAGGAGGGAAATTCTTGTTCAGGGTGAAATATGCGACCTTGGAAGAGGAATCCTGCTCGAGGTGGATTTTGTGACCTTAGTGACTTGGAAATTCCATAAGGGCCTCCAAATCGTGAAATTCCCTGAGAGCCTTGAAATTGCAACTTAGGAATTGGAAATTCCAGAGGACACTTCCAAATGTGAAAATCCTTCAAGCACTCAAAATTTGCCATGGGATTGGGAAATTCCTTCACCAGGTGGAATTTGCGCCCCGGTGGAAATTCCTTCACCAGTTGAAATTTGCGCTCTAGGGAGAATCCAGTCCCTACTGGAATATGCGCTCCTAGGGAAAATCCTGTTCCCTTTGAAATATGCGACCTAGGACAAGGAAATTCCTGAGGACAGTGAAGTTTGCGCTTTGGACAGGAAGGATTCCTGAACCAACTGGAATATGCGCCCAAGTCATGGAGGATTCCCTAACACATAAGAATCCCCGACTATCCCAAAAGTGCACCAACGCCTGAAGGAGAACAAGACAAAAAAAAGGTCGGCCATGCTTTGGCGGTTAGGAAAAAAAGACAAAACAAGAAGGCAAGTCGGCCATTCCTAGTCGTCCAAGTGGCAAGGTGACCAAAGTGCCTATATAAAGGGAGCCCAAGCCATTTCCAACCCAAGTCCAAAGCTTTCCCAATCCAGATGGGAGAGATTTTTGGAAGGGTGAATTTCATCAAGGATGGAGCATTCTATAACTTAATGGAAATCTTGATCGTGTAGTGAACGTCCAAAACTGAAGAATCCATGACCTCTTGGATTTTGCGACCTGGAATTCCTGTCCAAGGAATCCTGCTCCACCTTCCATATGCGCCCTGCCCTGGAAACTCCTCCTGTGCATGCCTGGTAACCCTGGAATGGAGGAAAAGTTAGTCCAAGTGTGAAGAATACCAGAAAGTGAAGAAAATCCTTTATTTGTTCAGGAATTTGGAATGAAATTAATCAATCATGGAAGTTTATTTCCTGTTTTATCTTTGGATTGCATTGCATTTAAGGATTTCGTTCATCATGACTACTTGAGGTTTTCTCATTTTGTAGGATTCAAGATGAGGATTACGTTCCATGAAGAGGATGCTCGGCGGAAATCCAGATGTTCGAGGTGGATACAAAGAGTTCCAATGCCAGGGAAAGAGACTTCACAGGTCCAGAACAAAACATCACTCCATCCCAGTGCCCGCCTTTCTCTCCCTAACACTCGACGTGATTGGCGCAAGGAAGGCAACATCAAATATTCTAGTTCAGCGACAAGGAGACTTCACAAAAAGGATGAAGGAAGATCAGGAGTCCTTTCAAAGATTTCAAATGACACTGAGATTACTAGCATCAAGATCCTCAATGGGGAAGATACACTTCAAGTGTAGCATCGGGAAGACAGGAATCCACGCTAAGAACAAGGGTCCATGCTAGTGTAGGAATCCAAAGGGAAATGCAGCAGGGATGGAATTCCAATTCCAAAGTACACAACACAGAGACAAAATTCCAAGGATCACTCCAAGAATTCCATAAACAAGTTAGGCAGTCCTTATCAAAAGGTTGAAATTCTTGCTCAAAAGTCGGGAAACCCCATTAGGATTGACTTGATTTCTAGCCTGAACGGGAATTTCATAGCAGAGAATCCATGACCCGTGGAGGAGTGCAGCCCTAGTCTGGAAGGAATCCCAAACGAAGGATTCCCTGAGCCTATGAAAAATGCGCCCCCTAACCTGGAAGGAATTCCACAGTAGGAAGATTCCTTGAGGTAGTGGAATTTGCGCTCAGGATATAGGATTCCTTGACACTCTGGAATTTGCGCCCAAGGAACAGGATGAGCTGACAGTTGATTAGACACCTCCCTACCAAACAACACTGTCAGCATGGGCGCCCAGGACAGGGGGCATCCTCCCATTGGGCCTATGATGTAAACTCACCTACCCCTTTAGGGTTTCTGACTCAAGGCGTGGATTTCGAGGAGATTAGATCTCCCCACCTCCTCTTTGTATTTTGCTGGCCTATATAAAGGATAAGGCACCTCATTTGAGGGGGGGGGGTCCTTTTTCCTCTCTCATTTTTTCATGCTCTTAGAGCAAGTAATTAGTTAGCTGTTCATTTTTGTTGCACTTCATTTCTGGAGCAAGGAACTTTGAAGAATCAGCAAGATTGTTGTAAGACATTCCCAAATCAATATATGAACATTGAAGATTGGTGTTCTTGATATTCTTTGGATTGTGGCATGGCTTTCTGACTTTTTTGAAGCAAATCATAAGCTTCAAGATCTAAGTTGTTTCATTTCTATTTTCTTTCAGTATTCCTTAGTTAGAATGATTGAAAACATTGCTGTTGGTGCATGATAGAAACTCCTTGTTCATACCATTTGCGATTTGTGGCTTGCAAATCATAGTGCATGGTTAGCCTGAACTCATTTCAAGCTTAACTTCAATTGTTTTGGATATTTCATTTCCATGTTCTATGTTTAAGCAATCTGAAAATCGTCATTAACACCCCAGAAGATTGCACCATTTTTGTGTAGTTGTCTCATGACGAAGCAGAGTGTGGTTCTAGTTTCCATGGATCAGTAGTAGTCCCTTCCACCAGTTAGATTCCCCAACCCTTTCTCATCTTTTGCATTTTGTTTTTAGATCTTCATTAGGATTAGTTTTCGAGAGTTCCTTTCATTCACAAATCCAAGGAGTAAGGAGTGAATTCCATGTCCATGAAGGAGTAATTTCACGTAAGTCCCTTTGTGATTACCAGCAAAATCACATTATTCCACTGAGTCTATCCCTGTGCACGTCAAGACCTGACATTCAAGGAACCTTGGAGCAGTCTCATTCAATCACGAAGTTCAGCGTCTGAGAAGCTTTGTTCAAGAGAGGATAGGATACTCAGTATTTTATTCTATTGTTGTGTTATCACAAAAACATCATCAACACTCAGATTAATGGATTTTATGATTCCTTTAATTTTAAATTTTTTATCAAAGCCCATCCTCTATACCCAAGGCTACATCATTTGTCATAAGAGCTCCTCATTTAGTTTGCAGTATTGCTGGTTTATTTTATCTCCATATCTTAGTTTGTTATATTTGTGTGTTTTGAATCTTTCACTAGTGCAATTTTCATTTGCTTTGTGTATAGTACCTATTCAGGAACATGTAGATTGCGCTGGTAAAAATAATTTACACTATCCTTATTTGGAAAATCATCACTAATCAAAAAATGAATTTGTGATTTTCTTCAAATTTAATCAAGCCCTTCTCTTTATTAAGATAATATTTATGTTCACTCCTAGTTCGCTCCTTGTTTTGTTCCTATTAGATAGGTTTTTTCTGTCTTTAGCAATGTTACTTTTATAGGTGTAGCTTTTTTGCTAGCTTTTAGGCTTTCTTCATTTGTACCTTCTATATAAGAGCATTTGCTCTTTCTTTGTAATAATCTGATTATTCAACAATAATATTTTCATATTATTCTGTCACATTTCTGTAACATGGTATCAGTGCAGGTTCCCTCTTGCATCTGTTCGTACTTCATACGACGTATGGATCTGGATTTGAAATGTCATTTCTTTAGATCAAGTTTTTTCTCTTCGTCCTCCTGTTCGTGGGTTCTCTTCTGATCGTTGTTTCAATTTTTGAAATCACGTTTGTGTTCTGGGCTTCGGCGTCTTGCCACAAGAGCTCGCGATTTTCATGTATTCCTTCACGTCTGTTCAAAACTTGTGCTTTAAAAGGTTTCTAGCCGAGTTTTCATGCTCTCTGTATTCGCGTTTTGCACACATTTCCTAATCGCGACCTTCTATTCGGCGTCTCTTTGTTCGTCGGCGCTTTCTGAGGGCATCGGTTGTCTTTTCTAGTTTCGGCGGGAGTTTATCAATGGCGTCCTCATCTAAGCTTGCGTTTTCTTTGAATAAAGTCACGATTTGTGGGTTTCCTGTATTTCCCTGCGTTTTTCAGCACCTGTTTTGGACGCGAATCTATGACTTCCACTCGGGTGACGGCTCTGGCAGATTCGGTGATCTTCAATCACGTCTCTATGTGGACGACTCCTGCCCCCGATTCCTAGAAGGGTGTTAGCATTTTTTGGAGTCTTTGGAGGCGAGTTGGAGTCTTTTGAAGCTGTTTTCCCTCTGAATAAGGGTTCCGTAATCTCTGGGTGTTCGGAGTTCGGGCATGGGTTCTGGCGGAATCTTTAGATCCAGTTGCAATCTAGAGAAGTTTTAAACTTTTGCTGGGTTCTATTTCTTTTTGTCTTCATCGCGTCTTTTTCATGGTCGGTCTTTGTGAAGACATTTTCTAAATTCTGAGATCGCGGGTGGGCCAGCGATTATCTAGTCATCACTTTTGGACACTTCTGATTGGCAGTGTCTTGCTTAGATTTATTTTCTTGGTCGCCGTTCTCTTCAACATATGTTCGCCATTTTCCTCCATAACTGCGAAGTGTTCTATGTGATGACTGCGAAGTGTTCTATGTGGTAGCAGACAAGTGCTTACAACGCTTCTTTTATTTTGGTGTGTGGAGGTTTGATCCAACAGACATGTAGAGTACGCTTTGTTTCGAAATTTGTGCTCAAATGTTCTGAGCCTATGCTTTTCTACAATCTCGAGATTTGTGTTGATTTGTCTCGAGATCCATACCTCGAAGTCTGTGTTCAGGGCTTTTGAGCTAGTATATTCCGTGTTTTCAGAATCCGTAACCCGTGCTGGGTTCTATTTTCCTTCTCTGTGCTGTCTATCTGCTTCGGTATCTGTGCCAACTGCTTATAATTCATTTTTTCGTGTTTCGAAAAACGTGAAGCATGGCATCTTTGACCAACATCCTGTTGGAGAGCAGTTAGAAGTTCAACGACAAGAATTACAACACCTGGAAGCAACGTATGATGACTATCTTCGAATATCGACGTCTTGACCAACTAGTTCTGGGGAAAACTACACATCCTCAAGTGGCGAGCAAAGATCAGGAAAAATTTGATGAGCAAAGTCGTGAAGCGGTGATGCTTATCAAGTTATCAGTGACTGATGATCAGCGGCCTCAGGTTTCGTCTGGGAAATCTGCGAAAGAAATCTGGGATTTGTTGAAGGATCTTCATGAAATGTCCGACAAAAGCCGTGCATTCTTTTTAAAGAACATGCTTTTCTCGATCATGATGGATGAACAGATGTCTCTGCAAGAGCATCTCACCAAAATCAAGGACATCCGTGATCAATTGACGGCGATTGGTCGTGACATGGATGAGGAAGATATGGTAGTTGTCACTCTGAAAAGTCTACCACATTCCTATGAGCACTTTATTGAGACTCTTAACATTACTTCAACTAATGTTACTCTGAAGTTTTCAGATCTGTGCAACAAACTCTTGCAGCAGGATGGATGGAAACAGTAGTTCGGTAGTAGTGCTAGTCCCTCCTCCTTAGAACAGGCATTTACTGCCAAGTCCTTTCAGCAGAATCAGGGCTCCAATCAGCCCTCTCAGCCATTCAGTGAGGGTCCATCACAGGACTCTTTTCAAAAGAAAAACATCCAGTGCAATTACTGCCACAAGTTTGGCCATATGAAAAAGGATCGCCGGAAACGCCTGGCTGCTGAACAGTCCAAGTCTGAAGCATCAACACCATCAGCACATGTCGCAAAGCATACTGAGCACAAGGAGTCTGCTTTCTACACCTTCTAGGCCATCTCTTCTGTCTGTTATTTCAGTTGCTTGTGGACCAGTCTTTCTCTTTTTCGGTTGTCACCATTTAGGAGGGGCAACTCTGTTTTTAGTTAGTGCAGTGACCATTAAGGGGGGGTATTAAGATAATATTAATGGTCACTCCTAGTTCGCTCCTTGTTTTGTTCCTATTAGATAGGTTTTTTCCGTCTTAAGCAATGTTGCTTTTTTAGGTGTAGCTTTTTTGCTAGCTTTCAGGCTTTCTTTGTTTGTACCTTCTATATAAGAGCATTCGCTCTCTCTTTGTAATAATCTGGTTATTCAACAATAATATTTGCATATTATTCTGTCACATTTCTGTAACACTCTTAGACTGATGGGTTATTTTGTTTGCCATAAGACATACTCCCTATTTAGAAAGCAAGTCTGGTGGTCTGCATTCCCTCTAAACATGCTTGAACAAGCTTAGCTTAGTTTGTTACAATTGTGGTTTTTCAATGTTGCTGCAATATTGGTTTCCTTTTATTTCAAACAAGTAGATTGTATTATTAACATTTTCTTTGAAATTGTTATTTGTCATGTTCTGGGACAAGGATCCTGTTGGTCATGTGGAATTCACAGGCATTAGTAAGGGATTAATGATCCTATTGTTTAAGAAAATCTTGTTACAGATTACCTAATTATTTTGAAAAACTGTATTCAATCTACTCTAGAAAATTAAATTAAATTGGATTTCTAAAGTGGTGGAGGTGGAAGGTGAAATTTTCAATTCCATCGCCTATTCGATTTTGAGTGAAGGAACAATATCCTATAATGAAAATGACAAAATCCCAAATTCACTACAACACGTGCAAAATTATGAAGAATTACTGTGCCAACATTGAACAATTGAAGAACAAACAATGAAATCAAACAATTTTATTCTGTAAATTATACAAGAAAAACAGCAGTGCCCAAACGCAATGGAATATTCTGTTGTACCTATATGACATTTGTTCATATTGAGCCATCTTTTGAGGCAAAACATTGTCACTTTACGTCTAGTGAGTCATGGTGTAATGTCCCCATTTTCGGAGTGATCACCTAGTGGAGTTGGCTAGCCTATTCCATTCCCGTAGGCTAAGCCGGATCCTAACTGGCTAGATTTCATACTTAGCCAATTTTGTAGGGCAGAATGATTATGGGAGATGACTTGGTATATTTTTGTGAGTCTTTTGGTGAAGTCAACACAAATAATATAATTTGCCCTAATGATGAGCGGTCAAGGAGGAGAATGAAAAGAGAAAATATGGAAATATGCCTTTGGAAAAATAAGAATAAATTATGATATTTCCCTTGGAGGAGGATGACTTGATTTGAGATCAAAATTATGATGTATCATATGCCTAGGTGGTTCGCCCACTTGGAGAGTGGAAAGGGGAAATAATAAAAAGAAATAAAATAAGAATATTCCTCTATTCTTGGCGCCTCAAGGGAGGTCGGTCCTATGGGAGAAAGAAAAACAATAAAAATAAAAGAATTGCCAAAGATAGGTTCCCCTTGAGGAAGGAGAAAGAATTGTGTATAGATATAAGATCATTTGAGGCATTTTCATCATCATTCATTCATATCATTTCTTTGGAGATTTATCTCTTTGGCTGCAACTTTGGTTCAGCATATTCCAAGGACGAAAACCCAATCTCATCTTGGAGGTGGACTCATACGGAGCTCATATTTGTGCTTCATTGGAGTTTTGGAAGGAAAGAAGGAGTAACAAAGCCATATTTGTTTCTGCAGAAACCCTAAGGCCAAATTGTGAGATTTGTGCCAAATACTATTTGGAGGATCAAAGGATCTATTCAGATTTCAGATCAGACTTGGGGCACCGTCATTTTGGAGAGCTTTTGCATTGTTTATGCTAGGGTTTTCACCCTAGATTGAGCGCCAAGAAGGATGAATTCATTGCTGATGTTGGGAGCCAAGCCCTAGCCGCTGCCATCTTCATTTTGCTTGTGATTTGCCACTTCCAAGGGAGCGCCGCCTAGCTGAAGAAGTTTGCCCATCTAGGGCTTGATTTGTGACATCATACTCCATCATTTTTGGTATATATAGACCTATAATTAGGTCTGATTTGTAAGGACAGATTTCTGGGCTATGTTTAGGCATGTTTGAGCCTATCTATTTGATGTAATTGCAAATTCAGATTATTCTGATTTGTAGCAGCAGATTGATATATTCAGAAATCAGACTTGTTTGCCATTTTGTTTGCATTTGGATGATCATATCTTGTGGATGAGTTTATAGTTGATGCTATTATCATAAGGGTTTATTATTGGCATGTTTATTTGAGCGTCTTGGCATATATATGTTCTCTGTCCACCCTTGTTTGTAATCAGAAAATAAAATCTGAATCTAGGGTTTTGAGCAGAAATCTAAAGTGCAGAAATTTAGGGCAGAATTCAGAAAATAAAAAATCAGAATTTTAGAGCAGATCCCATTGGGGACATTACACATGGTCAAATCCTTGTCTCCTATGGTCATGAATGTCATGATTCTAAGCTCTAATGAATGTCATCATATAGCCAACGGCAGATGCTTTCCAACACATCAGTTGAGACGAAGAACAGAGCTTGGATGTAAGAGGAAAAGGTAAAATGTGTCTTAAGGCATGAAATGGACATCACAGTGCATTGGAGTGTGCCAATACACTGTGTTCCACATTCAGTGTTTAGGTAAAAAAGTGGCCTTCCAGTATCTTAGAGCATGCCATAACACAAGAAGGGCCAAAGGTTTGAAATGATGAAAAGTTGACCACTTAAAACATGAGGAGCGCACCAATGTAAAGGGGTCCCAAAGGTTTGTTTTAAGTTAAAATGGCCACTGGGCCTTGAGCATGCACATAAGGGAGATTGGCCAAAAGTTCAAAAACAGTAAAAAGGTTCTCCCCAGCATAAAGTGTGTGCCATCAGCAGGTTGGGGACAGATTTTGAAATGTTTCAAAAAAGCCTAGTGACTGAAAGGAATGCACCCACATACATGCTTGTCAAAAACTGTAAAGATCAAAAAGTGTGTTTACGCCTGATTATGCAGTTGCAAAGTTTCAAGCAAAACAAGTGCACAATGTCTTCATAATGCCCAGGCGCATGCCATAAGAAAGACTAAACATGAGTTTTTAAAGATGAAAAAGAGTCAATGAAGCATAAATCGCATGAGGTTATGAGGCGGGGAACAAGTTTTTAAACATAAAAAAATGAAATGTTATGCTAAGGTCCACCCAGCTGTGTTCACTGTTGTGTCATTTGAGCACTAGAGATAGTGTTTTTTACCTTCATAAGGGCACTTGACATTTTTTAACTCATTCTTCTCATTGTCATTCAATGCTGCCTATTTGCAAGGGCAATTTCAGCAGATTGGAAAAGGATTGGAGTGTTGCTGTTCGCTGTTAGAAGCATCTTGTGGAGCTTTTTGCAGGTGTTTCGAGCAGGTTCTTGCAAGTTCATTCTATTTTCAAATGTCTACAACAGTTTGCAGCAGGTTTTGATTGTTCAAAGGGAGATAAACAGCAGATTTTGAGGCACCTAGGGCTTCAGTAATCTCCCAAGGAGTTGAATGTAGATTTTTAGCAGTTCGTCCAAATACCTAGGGTTTGATGATCTCATTTTTATCCAAGAGGATTGTGTGAAGGTGGCCATACTCTAGGTTTTTCAGAACATTGACTTGCAGATTTGTCTCAGATGGTTAAGGTTCAAAATCAGTTTTCATTCTTCAGGATGACGCCTAAGGTTTTGTGATCAAGTTTTTGTAAAGCAGCTGTGCCAAGGATGAATTACCAGGGTTTCATCCTTACTCTAGGTTTCAAAACACTAAACTGTGCAACTTCTGAGGCAACTAGTGTTTGTGAGTGCACTTTCAGCAAGAAACCAGATTCAAGAAACCAAGATTGTTTAAGATTTTGCTGAGTTGTTGCTACGGTTTCAAGCTTCTTATGATGGCCTACATTTTCAGAGGGAGGAAGCCACTGTTGCTGCATTGGTGTCACTTGGAGGAGCTGATTGACATCAGACTAGCTATTTTTAGCCGTTGCTATTGTTGGAGGATAGGTATTCTTAGATGAGCTTCTAAAAGGTTTATCTTGGGACATGATATATTTAGATGAAATCTATTTGAATATTTCCTTATTTTAGATGATTTATTTGAGACAATTTTATGTTTAGAACTTCCTTTGATTGCAAGCAACCTATTTTTAGTGTAGAAACTTAAGTAGTTTTTTTTTTATTTATCTTGAATAAATTGCATTATGGGAGCATGCAAAATATTGTAAACATTTATATTTGTTTTATGCACTTAGGGAGAAAATAGTAATTTACGCTTGCTGTTGAATTGTTGTTCAAGCCCACTTATGTGATTTTGTGAGTAGAATATTGTTTGATATTATCATATTTATTATAAGCTTTGTATTGTAGTAGTTATTGATTTGGGTTTTGTAGCTTTGCATGCAAATCTCCTTATCCAGTTAATAATATCTTGTGCATGTTTAATCCAATTCAATATATTTGTTGTATTCACTTTTTAGTCTCTGTGTTTTGCTAGAAAGACTGAGCATTTGCTAGCTGTTTAGGTTGTTTGCTTTAAGATAAAAGACTTAAAAATATTTCATCTTGTGTAATAGTGCTGATAAGCCTTGTGCCCATACCTGAGAACCAAAAAGATAGGATGTTTTAGTTTTTTAGAGTTCTAGGGTTTTAGTTTTTTGTTAGACGGGAGTCAATGTGAAGAAAGGTATATCCTTATATACTCTTCTATTTTATTGTCCTGAAAGGGACAGATTAAAATGCTAACATATTTGAGAAATCAGAAAATTACTTTAAAACAGAGTTATAAAGTTCTTTATTTGAATTGATATGTGAAAATTAGAATAACAAGAATTCAAGTTTATTTCCATCCATAAATTGAAATGAGATTTGACAGAATTAACATTGTACACAAAACAAAAGTGTTGCAGTAGAAGAATAGTCTTTGTATAGCTTTATGCAAACATTCTTCACAAGCCCATCCAATTTTCTTTGGTATAGCTTCATGCAAACGTCACCCCATTTTCATTTCATAGGCCCAAATCCAATGTCGGGCCAGAACTTCCAATGGAAGATGAAACAAAAGACTCTTGACTCTTTACCTTCCATTAAAAAGACAAAATCATTGTGGGTAGCCAAATAGGCATGAGCATTCGTTTCATATTCGGAACTGCCCTGCCTCTTACTCTTGGACTCTGGCACTCAATCTGAACCACCACCTTTGCATACCCTTATGGGAACATGGATGGAACAACTCACAAGGTACTCTTCCCTAGATGATCCATTCTTGGCGACTTCAATTAAATACATCAGTTGCCCATCTATTCTAAAGTACCAAACAAATACATCCGTTACTCAACCATTGCATTCTTTCCATTTGTTAGTGTTTGATGTCAAGTTCATGGACATTTGAGATCCATTTTTAGAAAGAGGATTATGAATCTTTACCAGATTTGAACTTTATTTGGATAGTGTACCCAATGAACATCAATGTATTCACACCTTATTCTTGAAAGGATTCAAATCTGATCTTCAAAATGTACATTTCTTGATAAAGACAATTACTATAGAGTTGTATTCTTAAGTGTAGTAGCATTACTGTGTATAACCAGGAGATGATCATTGGTGTATTTCATTGTAGGGCTTTTACACCTTATGCAACATATGACTTCGCTTTACAACCAATTAGTGCATTATGCAATTCTCATAATGGTTGTGCACCTCACAACACTACCTCTGCAAACATCCTACTCATCACCACATGTTCTTTGAAATGCTAAGGTACGTGTGCCACAGACGTAAACCTCAGAGAAAAGTACACACCCAATTCAGTCACACCAATTCGTGCTTTATACAACATATAATATGCTGCACTATCAAATGTGCAAGGTAATTCGTTCCCAACTTTTTAGTTTGCAGAAGATTGCACATGTAAAAGTGCCTCCAGGCTGCATTACATTTACTTTACAAATAAGCTTCATTATGTTTACAAATCAAGCCCCTAACAATGCCAAAGTCCCTGTTCTACACACATTTCTTCATTTGAAGCGTAAGGTACAAGCTTCATTATGCTGAGGGGATGCATATTAGTTCATTGTAATGTTAGCTTCTTTTGTCCCTTGTGGATAAGATGTGCTTTGTCCTAGCATTTTCTCTTTTGCAATTGGAATTGAATATGAGCTTCCTGTGAACATCTTAGAAAGGACTATGAGTTCAACAGATGGAATGCATGCCAAGGAAACACATGGAAAAGAATAAACTGCGTAATTGAACATTCAAACCACATTTGGTACTACATTATAAACTATGTTCCACAAAGTTTTGGAACAGGGAGATAGGCGGACAGGGCCTAAGTTGCCGGTTCTGGTGCGGGTTCGGGTTCGGGTTCGCGGGTTTGGTTCGCGGGTTCGGCCAAAATTTTTTTTGGGGTTTGGGTTCTTTTTTTATATATATAAAAAAATATATGTATATGCAAAAAAAATTAAGCATAGAAGCAAGAATTAAGTGTAGAAATGCAAGAATAAAGTGTAGAACACCACATAGCATCATATAATCAACAAAACCACCATCAACTTGAATATCATAAAACATAAAACTCGAACTTCAAGTTCAATAACAAGATTCAAAATAATAATAATTAATATCATGTTCAACAATCAATTTTCATTGTTTCAATGTCAAATGACAAGTGTCAATCATCATATGGATTTGCTAAATCCTCCACATCATCATCATCTTCTTGGACATTAGCAGGATCATTTGAAGAACCACAACCAGCACCACTGCCACTCGCTGAAAAAGTATGCTCACTCTCTGATCCCTCAAGTGCAACATGTTTGGATTGGGACGTAGAAGCATCCAAGTCAATTTGCTTTGGCTCCACATCGCACAACTTTGATTCCCCCTCCTTATAGTCTTGCTTTTTGTGCGAAAGGAGGCGCAAGTTGGAATGCACATACACTAAATTCTCCTCCTTTTTGGAGTGCAATCTGTTGCGCTTTATCGAGTGGATAAAAGAGTACGTGCTCCAATTCCTCTCAGATTCAGAGGAACTAGCAACCTATGATGACAAAGTAGAGAGAAAGAGTTAAAAATAAAAACTTACAAAGTTAAAACTTATAAAGTTACAAGTTATAAAATTTATAATAATTAAAAATTATGGAACTTCAAACTTCAAATTTTTAAAAGTCTTTAAGATAAAATTATAAATCATAAAAAACATAGAAATTTAGTAAACTTACTTGTGATAAAACTTTGACTGCAAGAGGCTGTAGGCACCGGAATTGTTGGCCATGAAAGTACCACCAATTGTGAGCATCTTTCTTGAATCTATCACGAAGAGCCTCAATGCTTAGACCATTGGAGTGTACAAAATCAGTGAACTCATCAGTGACCATATCATGCAAATCTGGATCAAGGAAGAGTCTACGAAATGCTGCCTTGTACCCTTCAGACACTTCTAAATCTCTCCATGGGGGAATCCTATTTGTCACTGAAAGAATCTCACTGCTGTAATATTTTGGAGTCAATGCAAATGCAAGAAGATGTAGCGGGGTTGTCATTGTGTTCCATCTAGCCTCAATAATTTCATGCACTTGCTTGAAGAGAATTTTTTGAGGATCTTTCTCCTTCTCATTTATGAGGTTCTTTATCTTTTCTATCATTGAATCAATGCCATCATATATCTCCCCCATGCAAGGCTTGTCCATGTCCGTATAACGAATCATGCTCAAAATGGGCTCGGTGAAACTAAGGAGATACTCCACACGATCCCACCAATAGTCATTTAGGATCATCCCCTTAACATTTGCTGCCCTCTTAGTGTTGCTTTGCCTCCATACGAACCAAGTAGTGCTTGTTACCATGCTGATAAGACCCTGTTTGACCTTCACAAGTCGTCTCAAGGCAATTGTGTTTGAGGCAAAACGGGTCTCAGCGACCTATTGAAATATCAAAAATAAAAAGTACAATAAATAAAATTTAATTTAAACATTGAAAAAATTGAAAACAAACTATAACTTTTAAGAAGAAATAAAATATGTGAAATTAAAAATTTAAAGCACTATGAAAAATTTAAATTTAAAAATATATTGCTTCACTTACCTTCAACAACTCCAATGTAGAAAATGATCTAAATATGCTTTGGGACATGTGGTGGTTGGTGATGAACATTCGTATCTCCTCGGCCTCTGCATACAACTCTCTAATCCAGTCAATTTTTTTTCCCTATCTTTTGTAGCATTAGATTGAGAGAGTGGACAGCACAAGGTGTCCAAAAGATATGTGAATATCGTTCCTCAACCAACAACCCAGCAGCTCTACAATTTTTTGCGTTGTCCGTTATCACTTGAACAACATTACGAGGTCCCACATCCTCAATGGCTGCAATGAGGATCTGAGCAATAAATTCACCATCCTTCACCTGTCCCTCACAATCCACAGCTCTCAAAAACATTGCCCCTTTAGGGGACACTGCAATGACATTGATCAAAGGCCGATTTTTTGCATCTTTCCATCCATCAGAGACAATCGACACCCCTGTCTCACTCCATGATTCCCTTAAGGGCTTCAATGCATCTTCTATATTCTTCACCTCATTCTCCAATAAGGTGCCACGCACCTTCTCATAACCTGGGCTCTTATACCCTTTTGGAGCCTCATTAATTTTTCTCACCATCTCTTGCCAATATGGTGAGCGAACAACATTGAATGACATACCATTTGCATAAATGCATCTGGCTATATGTTGGTTAGCAATATCTCGAGCCTCATTTTGAAATGATGTTTCTAAAGGTCCCTTTGGTCTCTTGTTTGTAGTGCTTATGGGTTGCTCTTGAGGAGTGACCAAAAATGGGTGGCTCTCTATCACAACATTGGAACTAGGAATAGATGGAGGACCCATTCTTTGATTTCTGCCTCTTTTCCTTAACACGTTTGCTACTGATTTACGGCCTGCTGCTTCATCTGCTGCTTCTTGCTCGGTGATATATGCCAGCACTTGCTCTCGTGGTATAGGTTTATTACTCTTTCCTGGGCAAGCTTTGATCCCCATCCTAGGGATGCTACACAAATGGGCTTTCACCCGACTATATGACCTGTTGTATTGCACATCACAGCCATTGCATTTCCAAAGGTAACCCCCACCACCTGGTTGTTGTTGAATCATTTCAACATGCCTCCAAAGAGGTGAGTGTGGATTGATTTTGAATTTTGATTGTGATACTGAGCTAGAACTAGCTGCCATTGTGATTCCTGTCACCTGTGGGCATGGCAATAAGTTTTGTAAACAAAATGGAAACAATGAAAACTCAAAACTTTCAAGAATCAAAACAAAAACAAAAGCATGGTGATACATTCATGATTCATATAAATAGTTTAAAAAAAAAAACAAGTTGAAAAGAATTTGTTTGTTGTTCAAAAATGCAAAAAAAAAATGAATAGAAAACCTACCTCTTTGCAAAAATCTCTTCCTTTGATCTTCTTGGCAGCGTCTAAACCGTTGGAAATGAGTAGGAATGGTGGAGCAATCGACTTCCAACCTTCAGGATTCAATCTTCAAGCTTCTTTCTTCAACCACAAAAAAATTCTTGAGTTCAGCCACAATGGACAATTTTTGTGTTTTGGAATGAAAGAATGAGTTGAAAATGGCAAAAGTGTGTTTATAATGACTTTTTAGGGTTATATTTGCATTTTTGAATGTTTAAAATAATATTAAATTGTGTTTTAGTCAAAAAAAAACATAAAAAAAAAATGAAAGGTGCGTGGGTGCGCTCCGGGTGCCATGTTTTAAGGCTGGGTTCACACCCAGCGAATCCGAGTGCGTCCGGGACGCACCCAACACTCTTCTTCAGCACCCTGACCGCACCCACAGGGTACCTGCACCCGAGCCTCTAACAGGGGAATCCGGTAACTTCAAAACGATGAGGGGACTATGGATCAAAATTTGGGGATAGCGGGGGGACAACAGTGCAAATATAATATAGTACTTGAAAAATTAGTCATAAAAAAGATAAGAATTTGTACTTAACAGCATCCATTGATATCATATGTAGGCAGCTTAGAATGTACTTAGGTGCTCTTAAGTCTTAACATATAGTTGTGCACCAAGTAAACTAAGGTTTATTAAGATGCTGAACATATTTTAGTTAAGTTAATTATTAATATATTATTTTGGAAAGATATCATCAAAAGTCACCCATTTTAAGTATTGAATCATCATTCTATGCTGCCTATTGCTGCTATTGGCATTTATAGTCGTTTGATCTGTGCTGTTATAATTGCTGTAAATTTGTCCTACTTATCTGCATAGCTGTTAAAGAGCACATAGTGCTGAATGTATGTCATTATTGGTGAACCTGACATAGTAGTATAAGGGAAGTTTATGTAATTGTTTGCAATGGAAGTTTTGAGTGTCAAGGAAGTGATAATACACTGCAAGAGGTGAAGAACCAAGTAACATGTAAGAGAGAAAGAGAACTGCTCACCAAAGATGATTCAGTTATTCTTTAAAGTGTTTTTCTAAATGACTTAGTGGCTTGTTGGGGGTGGGGGGACTCCTAGCCATCTCCGGGTCGGTTGGGAGTCCACACATTGTCCCTTGTAGGAGGAATGCCCCCGGGATGTTCCCTGCTCTTAAGGGACATCTCCCCTAAAGGGGGCAATTGAGGGGGGGGGGGAGGTGGCCGGGGGATGTTTTGTCTCGTCCTCGTGTCTTGGGGATGTCACCATCCCATAAATGCTAGGATTGGGGCTGGTGATGATAGATCCACTTTGTAGAGACATCAATTTATTTGGAATCAACTATAGTTATGAAGTTTCAACTTTGAGGCATTTATTAGTTGATATTTTTTACTCAGCGGAAATTCTTAGCTTTTACTTCTCTAACTTTGTTGAACCCATTAATATCAATACTTTACCCTAATCCTCTCTCCCCTGTTGTAGGGTTTCTTCGCAAATCTTTGCTTTGCATTGCTTACCAATGATATAAATGTTTTTAATTTGCATTCCATAATCTGAATTCAGGATGCCCATCCTCAACAACATCTATGCCAATGCGCTCACTACACTCCCAAACATCAAGAGTATTGCTTTTTTATGATATTCACATTCCATTATTCAATTTCTTTGCAGTAACTACATTGGTTCATGGTTCAACTTCACTTTAGCTTAGAACCATTGCACTAATGGGTGGTGGTGAGAAATGTTTGTGAGTTGTAAAAGCCTTGTTAAGAATCAAAATGTATGGAGAATTGTCTGCCCTAATGATCCTAAATTGAATTTGTGTAAATGTCTCCACAAAAATGGCCACTGGAACTTTTCTTTTTCACTTCCTTAGGTAAGATTAAGCTACCTTGTAATGATTCTCCATCTCGCCATCCATTTGTTGAAGTGCAAGGGTATGTGTGGAACAGAAAAACACCTCAGAGGCAAGTACACAGCCACTAAAAGGATATTCAATCTAATTCGTGCCATATAACATGCTGTGCTATGAGTTGTGCAAGGTAATAAGTTCTCAACTTTGCAGCTTGAGTAAGACTGCATAACAACATGAAACGCTGTGGAAAAGTGCATGCTGGCTGCATTATGCATGCCATACAAACCAAACCCCTAATTACACCTAAGTCCCTATTCTACTTACATTTCTTAATTTGGAGCTTCATGTGTGAACTTGATTACATTGAGGGGATGCAAATCACTTGATTACCTTGTGGATAAGTCATGCTTTAACTATGCATTGTCTCTTTTGCAATTGGAATTGAATATGAGCTTCCTGTGAACATAGGAGATAGGGCTGTGAGTTCAACATATACAATGCACTCTGAGGTATCCCAAATTTGAATTTGGGTGTGTTGGTGACAGTAGTTACTGTTTGCAGTGGCATCTAATTATGAAGAATCAATTATAGTTATGAACATTCATGTTTGAGACTTTTCATTATTTGATATTTTTTTTCACTTGGTAATTTTGTTCGACTCATTCTAATCTCTTAGTCAAGAAAGTTGTAGCTTTTCCTTCTATTGTTGAATCAGTTAATATCAATCATTTTGCCTTGGTCATTCCTCCCCTTTCCTAGGGCTTCTTTGTAAGTCTTTGCTTTGCATTGCTTACAAATGGTATAAATGTTTCTAATTTGCATTCCATAATCTGAATTCAAGCATGTCCATCCTCAACAGCATCTATGTCAAGGTTCTCACCACAGTCTCAAACATTAAGAGTAGTTCTTTTGTGATATCAATAACATTTCATTATTCATGTTCTCAAGAGTGGTAGAGACAAATGTTTGTGAGCTATAAAAGCTTACTTAAGAATTTGAAATATATGGAGAATTCTTTCTCTGCAAAGGTATCTGCTCTTATGTTCCTATACTGAATGCATGTAAATGTATATCTCTACAAAAATGGTCACTCAAAACTTCTATTTTCACTTCCTTAGGTAAAGGTTAAGCCTAGCCTGTGATGATCTCCCATCTCACCATGCATTCCTCGGAGTGCAAGGTTATGTGCGCAAAAGAAAAACACCTCAGAACCAAGAACACACTCACTTCAAGCAAATTCATGCTAATTCTGTTTTACACAGCATATAACATTGCACTGAGTTGCAAAAGGTAATAGGTTCCCAACTTTGCAGCTTGTGGAAGACTGCATAACAACATGAAACACCACATAAAGTGCCGCCAGGCCGCATTACGTGTACTTTACAAACTAAGACCTTAACAACAGCAAAGTCCCTATTCTACACACATTTTTTGATTTGGAGCTTCAAGTTTGAATTAAACCATTCTGAGCGGTTGCAAATCACTTGATCATGGCTTCTTTCCTACCTTGTTGATAAGCAGTGTTTATCTTGGCATTGTCTTTTTTGCCATTGAAATTGAATTTGAGGTCCCTGTGGCTTCTTTCCTACCTTGTGGATAAGCTGTGCTTTATCCTAGCATTGCCTCCTTTGACCTTGGAATTGAATATGAGCGTCTTGTAGCTTCATTCCTACCTTTGTGGATAAGCAGTGCTTTAACCATCCATACATTGTCTCTCTTGCAATTGGAATTGGATACAATCTTCTTGTAAAAATCACAAATAATAGGGTTATGAGTTTAACAGATAAAATGCATGCAAAGGGAAACATACAGAAAAGATACCAAATTTGAATTTGGGTGTGTTGGTGACAATTGATCCTCTTTGCAATGACATCCAATAATCAAAAATCAACTATAATTCTGAATATTGAATATGAGTATCTTGTAGCTTCATTCCTACCTTTGTGGATAAGCAGTGCTTTAACCATCCATGCATTGTCTCTCTTGCAATTGGAATTGGATACAATCTTCTTGTAAAAATCACAAATAATAGGGCTATGAGTTTAACAGATAAAATGCATGCAAAGGGAAACATACAGAAAAGATATCAAATTTGAATTTGGGTGTGTTGGTGACAATTGATCCTCTTTGCAATGACATCCAATAATCAAAAATCAACTATAATTCTGAATATTTAACTTTGAGGCTTTCATTATTTGATATCTTTTCACTCTGTTCGTATTTTGTGTTACCCTTTCTAAGCTCTTCTCTTAGTCAAGAAAGTCCTAGCTTTTACTTCTCTAACTTTGTTGAATTGATTAATATTAAGCATTTTGCCTTGATCCTTCCTCCCCTTCATAATGCTTCTTTGTAATTCTTTGCTTTGCATTGTTTACCAATGGTATAAAGGTTTCTAATAATATGCATTCTATAATCTAAAGTTAAGCATGCCATCCTTAACAACATCTGCATGAAGGTGTTCACTACACTCCCAAACATTAAGAGCAGTTTTTTTTTGGTATCACGAATGTTCTTTATAATAAATTCATTGTTTCTTGTTTCAAAATCACTTAGTTAGGAATCATTGCACTCAAGAGTGGTGGTGAACATAGGTTTAAAACTTGCAACTCTAACAAACCCAAATTTAGTTTAGACTTGGTGACCTAGCAAAACTTGGAAAAACTCAGCAAAATCTTGGCAAAACTTGGCCTAGGTAAGTAAACGGGTGAATTTCTCAGCTATCATGTTTTCTTGCAAGTGCGTGCGAGTACTTGGCAAGTTTTCAATCTATGGAGGTGAGAAACGGCTTGTTGAGAATTCTAAATGTATGAAGATTTCCTTCTCTACAAACATGTTTGCTCTAATGCTCCTAGACTGAATTTGTGTAAATGTTTGTCTCCACAAAAGTAGCCAGTCAAAAAATCTTTTCAGTGAATTTTCAATCTATGGTGGTGAGAAATGTCTTGTTAAGAATTCAAAATGTATGGAAACTTCCTTCTGTACAAACATGTCTGCTCTAATGTTCCTAGACCGAATTTGTGTATATTTTTATGTCCGAAAATAGCCACTCAAAAAATCTTTTTCACCTCCTTAGGTAAGATCAAGTCTAGTCTGTGATGATTGTCCATCTCAATTAGACATTCATGATTTTCTGTTCTCTGTTAAAGACACAAGAATATTTATCTTTCACAATTGTAGAGGTTTTGGAACAAAGGACTGTGGTGCAGAGCTTTTCTTCCATGCTTAAAAAATATGGAATATTCTGCATATTTACTGAGTTTTATTTTAGCCTTTATCTACATATTTCTTTTGGAAGGGCAAGCTTTTTCTTTGAACCTGCCCTATTCTCACTGAAAATCGAATCTTATATCACTAGATGTACTCAAAGATGTATGCTTAAAAGGTTGTCTTATTTCTCTATTAGCTTTGCATATTTGGTGAATGTAAAGATTTTATCACTTTTTTGTGGCAAGGTTCTTATAGAGAAGTTTTATTTACATGGTATATCAATATTTGGACAGAATTATAGTACATACAAAACAACCAGACACTAAAACAATTGTGTTTAACATATTTCATTTTTGATCCAGGGCGCCAATTGGGCAAGGGTATGGTCTTACCGAAACTTGTGCTGGAGGCACATTTTCAGAATGGGATGATATAACTGTTGGTCGTGTTGGTCCTCCACTGCCCTGTTCATATGTGAAGGTAAAATAATCTAAAAGATGACATAATTATATTCTAACATTTTTGAGGTACTTGGATACATTTAGCCTTTATTGCAGAGGTGTAATTCATGTATGGGTTAGAAATATTTTTTAATTGAATTTTCATTTTGGACAATAGTTAGAGGGAAAAGTTAAACCTATTTTTGATCTTTTAAATTTATGATTTATCTGAAGATTCAAAGTGAATATTGCATAGAAACAATAGATTGGCATCGTCAATTGATTCTGTCTAATGCCCTTAAACTGATTAGGGTGTACCCCACTGATTATTTCACACAGATTTTTGGACAGGATGAGGCACTTTAGAAGAGCTTTCCACTGTTTAGCTTTGGAAGGATTCATTTGGTTCATGTACAATTCTTTTTTAAGATTTTTATTCCTGTAGCTCTGTCACTGACTCTCTACATCTATTTTAGAAGACAAGTTAATTGCAGGATGAGTGACTTAAGGGCCTTTAATCAACTAAAAGGGACTTTCCTGCATTGAGATACTTATTATAATTAGAAGTAAGTGGAATTACCCACCAGTAACTCTTGATTTAATATGACAACCAACTTTGTGTCCTGGAGATTGCTGCTGTTTACAGATACCGTTAGGGAGGATTGCATTCTTCTAATACATAATTTCACATTTTATCTGAAATTGTGGGTATAATACCTGATTTCAGACACTAGTATTGCTTAGATGTGTTGAATCCCAAGCCAAGAGAACTGGAAATTATGAATTCCAGGGGTCTATATTAATATGTGAAGAAATCCTGTTTCTTTGAGATTTAGAGATGAAAATAGAGCTGTTCGAGATCTACAAGAAATAAATGTTTTATATTTAATAAAATAGTGAATACGAAATTTACAGATCAGTGGAACCTGCACATGGCCACATTTTTTTTTCTTCAATATAACTATCAACTATATGAACTGAAGTGGTGCTGCAACTATCAAAATATAAGCCTATTGTGCTCGTTTGAATGATCTGTCATATGCTCATATGTTACAAAATAAGTAAATCTGCAGCTGCAAAGAAAAAGAGATTGTTCTTGAGATGGAACATATTGTATCATAAGGGAAACTTGCAAGAGAAAAACATGGATGGACATATGACTAAATACATAAAAGGATATGAAAACTAGATCTACACATGGAAAAACATGCTGCCGGTAAGTGCTGAAGAATAATGTTAAGCATTGGAGTATTGAAGTAGGAAATTCACTCCCATCAACGCTACAGCAGTTGTGCAGGTGGTATTAATCCAGTCTGATGGAGGGTTTGAATTGCACCTGTTGCTGAACTTTGAGGCAGTGTTTCTCTGAGTTTCTGGGATGGGGGGACGGAAAATAATTTCCAAAAACTTGGGGATGGCGAGGGGATGGCTATATAATATATTTTAATAAAAATATATATAGATAAAAAAGTTAAAAACTAAAACGAGATACATGTTTAGGTAACTTAAAGTCTTAAACTAAACAGGAAACACTAACAATAAACTTTAAACATTGAACAATTGAATATCAATGATCATTCAAGAATCAAATTTATACTCATAGTAGCTGAAAATCCATTTCAAAATTCAAATTGAAATATTCAAGTAAGTTATGAACTTTAAAACTTATAAGTAGTCTCATAATCTGATTATACAAGTGACAAGCATCAAAATGACAAAATTAAATTGCCAAAAATGATATTTATAACTGAAAACTCAAAAATCATAATCATAATCATTAGCAACAGCATATGTAGGAAACTCCTCGTCACTGAAATTGTCAGAAGGAAGTGGATCCTCCAATGCCACCTACACATTGTGGTCATTATGAAGTTGTTCTAGCTCCTCGGGCTCTACATCCCAACTTTGCGTTGGGCTCTGTCTATATTGAGGTGTCTTGCGACCAATGAGACACAAGGCACTATGCACTGCAACAAGCTTTTCGGCTCTCGTAGAGGTAAGTCTATTCCTCTTTAGAGAGTGGATAAAGCGTGGACCAATTGCTCTTAGCAGTTGAGGAATTAGAGACCTGTGAGAGAAGACGAATGGCAAGTGTGTGCAAAATGGTCCTGGAGGTCCATAGATTGTCCACCAACTAACTGGCTTATCCTGTGCCATAGTGAGCCTATCAATCCTTGCCGAAGTCTTGTAGCCTTCTAGTTCTGTGAACTTAACCCACTCAACTTTGATCAATGAAGCTTCCTTTGGACTATACATTTTTTTGAAGGCTTTCATGATGCCATTCCTCACCTCGTGGTCATGAATAGGAAGAATTCTACTAACTCTTTCCACATACCATTTTGGATTCAAAGCATATGCAACCATGTGTAGAGGGGTGTTCAACTTGCTCCACCTTTTCTGGATGATGGGGTGAATATGCTCATTGTACAACTCTAGGGTGGGTGGGGTCTTTCGCACAAATGGTAACCTTCATTTGCCAAGCATGCTATCAATGCATTCGTACATCTCCCCAAGACTAGGACTATCAGAATCCTCAAATCTAATGACAGTGAAAACAAGCTGTACAAAAGATGTGATGTATCTCACATTCGACCAAAAAGTATCACTAATCACAATCTCCTTCACCCTCTTCCCTTGCTCAATCTTTGATTCCATCCACCTATTCCAATCTTGTGTCATAACCGTAAGTTGCAATGGCTCTTGCAACTCAAACATCCTCTCTAGTAGAAAGAAATAGGAAACAAATTGAGTCTCAACTAGTTTGAGGAATTCTTTCTTTGTAAAGGTCCGAAACAATGTCAATGACATGTGGTGGTTGCAAATAAACATTTGCACCTCCCTTGCATCCGCCACCACCTGTTTCACGCACTCTATCTTTCCAATGTCTTTGAGTGCATTGTTCATAGCATGCACACAACAAGGGGTCCAATAGATGTGCCTATATGTAGATTGAACCAACATACCTGCTGCCCTACAAACATTTGCTACATTAGTAATCACTTGCACCACATTTTGAGGACCAACCTCAATGGCATCTCTCAGGATCTGAAACTGAAACTCAACATCTTTGCGTCTTCCTGAGCAATCAATTGCTCGCAAGAAGTAAGGTCCATCAATGCATGAAACTATAACATTGATGAGTGGACAGTGTCTAATATCTATCCACCCATCCATGATTATGCTGCAGCCATGTGTCACCCATTTGGCCTTCATCTCCTCCATCAACAAGTTAACCTTGGAATAACTTTATTCCAAGAGTGTGGTTCTCAATTTAGTCTCACTAGGAACCACATAACCAGGACCAGCTTGTTTTACCTTCCCAAACCTTTCCTTGTACTAAGGAGAACGGGCAACATGGAAAGGAATGCCATTGCCAAAATAGAAATTGGCAATGGCCTCATCTGTAGCCTCCCTTGCTTGCAAATTGAACATATTTGTGATTGGGTTTGGTGAGGATGAACCTGTAGCTTTCCATTTCCCCCTTGACTCCACTGCACTCACCCCAAATGACGGATTAAGATATGAAGGTGGTAACCCTGAACCTTCTTGTGTTGGTGTAGTAGAAGCTGATGGTGAAGAGATTTCCCATGAGTATAATTTGATCATCTCAACCCTCATTTCAAGATCGAGAGCCTTGCAACCCCCAACTCCTTTACCAAGGATATTGAAAATGTGTGCATTGGTCCTCGTTATGTTGCCATACCACTTATCGTCTGCACAAATGTTGCATTTCCATAATCGACTTCCCCTTGAATTAGGTACTTTATTTCTGTCTTGTATTGCTGCAAACTGTTGTAAATAATTTTTCTTGCTAAAAGGCCCTCTGGCATATTGTGACAACAACTTTGAAGGACAATCAGATTTTAATACACTTGCAGTTGCACTTGAAGTCTCTGTGGTTTTGCTTGTGGTTTCTGTTTGGCTGCCTGATCCTTCATCCTCATCAATTGCTATTTCTGTTTCATTCTCCAAATTTATATCAACTTTCACACCGAAAGAGTCCATCTTCAGTTTCAAGTTTCAAGTTTCAATCAGTAAATCAGAAATCTAGACCCTGATGCAATATAAAGTTAAACCGATTATAAAATATAAACATATTATAGCATTTACAAATAAAGTTTAAATTGTTTAATATATATATATTTTAACTTTTAAGTTTATAATAGTTTCTAGTTTATCAGTTTATACTTCGAAATTTCAGAATTTCTATTACACACACACACACACAGATACACACACACACACAAGCTTTCATGACTATGCACTTACCATCTGGATAAGGGAGGCTATGGTGAATGTATATGGGAATGAGGTTATGGTGAATGTCTATGACGCTATCATTCCCGAAGGCTATTTGATGCCAAGAGTCCAGCAAATAAAGTTACATCAATGCAGCGTGTTCCAAATAAGCACACTTGGAGTTGATACCAGGTGTGCATATACCACAAAATTTGTTTAGGTAGAATCTAGATATTCATATTTTTAATTTTTTAATATTTCATAGGTGGAGCACAGAAAACGGTGAAAGAGATTGGTTTGTAAGTAGGCATTGGTCAAACCAGATGCTCTTCACACTGGAGCTTTAAACCAGATATCCTTCCCATGGGCAAGAAGAAAATGAAAATTGTTTTGAAGTTTTATAAATTATATCACACAGAGTTTAGTGGTTGTTGTGCTAGGCATCCAATAAAATATAGTGATTGTTGTCATTGATTTAAGTAAAATAATTAATCCAATCTAAACGATTTGGTTTTGCTATGTACAACCTACAGGTAATGTGGACAGTGGAACATATCCTTGAATGGTTCTCCAAAAACAATTTTTTTCAAATCACTTGCAAGCAACAAATCACGTAGGCGCCAGAGTTTCTTGCTTCCGCGTAGGGTTTTTTGGTGCAATGGCGGCAAAATTAATCTTTATCCCGAAACACTATTAGTCACTATCGCATTTAGGGTTTGTAGTATTTAGTAACTTTAGTTTCACTTTGTCATTTATGATTTTATCCTGAAATCAGTCAAATGAATGATGCGTTTAAAAATAAAAACAAAGGCATTTTTAGTAGAATTTTAGGGGACCGTCAGGCGTCCCCGAGATACCATGTTGTGCCTAGATGACGGGACGTTCCCAGGGAACGTTCCCCATGTCGGGGGGCGTCCTTGGGACGTCCTCAAAACAACTAACAAATGGGGGACGGTGGGGGGGCGTCTTGTCCCCATCCCCGCGTCCCCGAGGTGTTTTGGCCGGGGGGAGCGCGGGAAAACGAGGGGGAGACGTCCCCCCAGTATCACCGCTTTGAGAACAATTTAATTTTTAGTCTCTGGGAATTGTCTATGAGAATCATGAATTTGTTTAACCTTGCAGAGACACTGTGTTGTGGGATTAGTTTACAGTGCACACAAAAAATTTAGGAATAGATGGAGCAGTGCATCCCTCTCACTAATTCTTTAGCTATCCAACCTATTGCTGGATAGAAGAATCCAGTTCTTTTGTGTCATTCGAGGATGTGAGGGAAGGGATACATTCATGGATTTAATGGTACACTTTTTGAGTTTTAGGATTTGTAGGAGCATTTCTTTTGTTTCCTTGTTCACGTATTTGCCATATTTATCAAGAAGTGTGTTTGATTATGTGATAATGATTTTTGGGATTAAACCGTGTAATTTCAATTCAATCTATATCAACCCATATTTCATGAGTAATGGTTTGCAAGAACCCACCTTTCATGAGCATGAATGTTCCACTTGGCACTCATTGCATCTAGGTGATGGCACTCATTTGACTTGATTGATATCTTCAAAAATGTTTCTCTGCAAAATTGGGACTATAGTTTGGAGGAAGATGCTTTTGGAGGGTACAAAATGGAACAAGATTGTTGTTTGGTCTTGGGAGTTACAAAATATCTTTGTTCCTCGGGATGCATCCCATATCTTAGCAACACGTCTCGAACGTCCAAGGTAGTCTAGGGACAAGGACAAGGACGGGGATGGCAACATGATGTCTCCCTCTTAATGCTCCTTTATTTTAAAATTTTCTAGGGTCCCATAAAAGGGGGATATCCCCTAGTTTTGACAGTGAAGGGGGATGCCTGGGGGATGATATGACATCCCTCAATTATTTTGGAGATGTCTGGGCATCTCGCATGTATTCTTTAAAAAATAGAAAACAAATAAAAAACAATGCAAACCAAAAGAAAGTCTAAATTAATTAAAAACCTAAAGGAAGGCCCCCCAACTTAAAAAAACTTTTAAAAGCCATGCCTACTGCTCTTTTGCAATCACCAAGAGGGAAGAAAGGAAAAGTGAATATGTGGAAAAGAGAAGAAAGGGAAGAGGAGGGTCTTCTTGCAAAGTCAGGTATGTACATTACTCACCGACTGATTTTTTTGAAACAAAATTTCCTTTGTAAATGCCAAAGTCAAAGCTTGTGTGAGGGCCCCCTAGCCTAAAAGAACCTTTAAGACCTAAGCCTGTTGCCCTTTTGCAATCACCAAAAGAGCAGAAAAAGAAAAGAGAAGATATGCAGAAGAGGAAGAGAGAAGAAAGGGAAGAGTAGCTCTTCTTGCAAAGCCAAGTATGTACATTACTCATTGACTGATTTTAAAAAAATTTCCTTTGCAAATGCCAAATTCAAATCTTGTGTTTTTTCCCATTTTCTAATAAATTTTAAAGTTGGTTTTGGATTCAATTTGATTTTTGAAGGCACTGAAGTTGAACTTATTTTATTAGGTTCTTTCCTTGAGGGTCCCGTTGTAGGATCAAATGGGAATGGGTTTTGGAATGGGGTTGGGAGCATGGGTTGGACGGCTGGGGTATGTCCCTGTCGCCCTTGGTACAACCTGGTCGAATCCGACAAGATTTAAAAAAAGAAGTCAAAACTATGAAGAAAAATTCCATAACACCAGTAGATTTTCTGTGGCAGCATCCTTATCCTCTGCTGATGCCTATTGTAGAATGTCCCCTACATAACAAACATATAATACGAATGACAAATAATGGCCAGCCTTCAGACATCTCTATGACTGGAACGAAGAGCATTGATTGATCTTGAAGCAAGCAAGCTCCCTAGTGAGCTAACCTACCAGTCCACAAAACCACCCTGATCTTGTCTCTCCCCATGATTGAGTGACCCCTTGGTCTCTTTTCACTTCATGTTCCCATCTATCTAAGGTCTTGAAGGGCTCGCTATTGGTCAAGTACCTTGCTTGTTTCAAGATCAAGAACAAGATTCTTGTAGGTTTTTATTTATATAATATATTTATTTTTAATTAATTTAATAAATTAAAACATTTATAAAACCATATAAATTTATTATTAATTAATCTATTATATATTATATATTTATTTGTTTTTGATATATTTATATATATTATGAATAATTTATAAAAAAATATTCCTGGCTGTGCCCATATAGTTATAAATAAAAATATCATGATTTATTTATTGATATTTTTATATAGTTATTATGAGTATTTTCATATATATAGATTACAGCCATACCCAGCAGTACTAAACTCAGGAGGAAAAAATCCCATGCTGACATACCCGAACCTTGATCTTGACCCCAAACTAGCAACTTAGTGTTGAACCATATGAAAATAATTTCTCTTCACATTGCCCATTGGATCAATGTGTTGAAAAATCAGATTTTTCTTGTTTGTTTGAATTTTAAATGATAGAATTAAGGAAATCACACTTTAATTTTTTGTGATTGAACTTTATGAGGTAATGTAGGAAATGGGTAGCGCAACCAAGCAGGTTGGAGGAGAAGGGGAAGAGATAATGCAAACTGATAGTTTAGTTGCAAATGTTGGGAATTTTGATTGCACTTTAGGGTTGTTGACCTAATGGGCCCAAGGGCCATTTAACAAAAGAATCATTTGCAATAGTTTATTGCCATTGTTGATACAAATGAAACAAATAATTTTGGGGGGGGGGGGGGAGTCGGCATTAGAAATGCAATATTTGCTCTCTTGGTTGGTGTGGTGGCATCACAAAGGTCAATGCACATTCTTTTTTTTGCCATTGACAAATGGGTCAGGGTTTGTGAGGAGTTAGCACTTGATTAGAGGGCCTAATTTATTAGATTTTTTCAAGGATAATTCTCCACTCCCTTTGCACCAATCCCTTTTCCTAGGACTTCCAAGCAAGTTTCTAGTACAAAATTTCCTACAGTTCCACCTTTTGAGGCGAGTTAATGGAGCCTAAGGTGAAAAGAAAGGATGTGTGTTCAGCTTCCAATCCAATTATTTACATGTTTAATTTAGAGGTGTACGGTTCTACCCCAATTTTTTTTTTTTTCAAATTGATCATACAGGGATATAACAATGTTAGCTCAAATGCATAATCAACTAAATGCCTCACATTTTTTGATCACCCAGATCCCAGGATGGGCAAGGTGAGAGCATACAGTGATTTTGGCTTACAGTAAAAAGTATGCAAGAAAGGAATACACTTCTTCCGCTGCGGCGGGCATCCACATATCGTGGGGATTCACCACTTTATTAGTGGGTATGAAATAAGCATGAAAGATTACAATGCCATCCACTTATTCAGTGGGAATTTGCCACTTGTCCAGTGGGTAGGAATGAAAAGAAAGAGATAGTGCTTTATCCTCACTGGCGGTAAACCATCCAGGGGTACTTAAGTGTGATTACAATAATAAAGAGATTATAAATGAAAGCAATTACAATGATGCTCAATAACTTGATTTTAAATCTTGATAAGTATCCCTTGGAGGAAAGATGATAATACCCTGTATAGAAGACTTGAAAGATTAGGTGCTATCATTGAGAATTATTGCTGATCAACTCTGCTGCAACTCAGAAAATGACTTACTAGACTGCCCTGCATAGTTTTGTATCTTGTGATGGAAAGACCAACATACTCTGACACACATCATTAGACTTCCTAACAACATCTTAGGACTTAAACATGCATTATTTGAGATATCAATGTTCATGATACTGACATAGAGCAGAAACAGTGAAAAGAACCCCAAAACTCAGACCAGTACAGCTCATATATGACTGGTATGGACTGCCACAAGACACTTATTATCTGCCCACTCTTAAAACAGAGATATTATGTGAATTTCTACTCCCAAACAATGGATTTTGAATGCATTAGTTAACACTGCAATCATGTTCAGACTTTACACAAAGTAACTTTCCTTTCTAAGTGCCATACGACCTGGAAATGTACGGCTGAACATTAAAATTCATACACTACATTAAAACCCACAATACAAGCTTGAATGGTGACGCCTAGGACATATAAAGACATTGCAAAAAGTATGAAATCCAAAGTAATCTCCAATCTTTTTATTTTTTCAAATCTTCCAATCTGCTAGTACGGCCATGAGGGTGTACGAACCAGCATGGAAGAGTATAAAGATTCAAACAATCTTACTCAAAATGCTAATAAAATCATCTACACCAGATTACAACTGAAAGACTAATGATCTCCACTCCAAAACTTAGCAAAACTCTGAACACTGATCAACTCCATGAAAGCTCAATGGCAAACTCTGGGTAAGCTTGCTCCAATCTCATCTTCAGCACAATGGTGATTTCTGTATGAAATCACACCAAACCTCTAGAGGGTTTTTGTCCTCAAGGGCATTCTACAAGAGGGTTTTTGTCCTCAAGAGAAAAAATGGAAGAACACTCCTGTTCAATCCAGCAGAATAACAATACAAATCCAAAGCATCCCAAACAATGAGCCCATCTCTTCCTTCTATAACTTTTTTTGAGGGAAATAAAATATTATTTCCTCTATCCCTTCATATTTCTCCTCAAACAATATAAAAATAATTCATTATGTGTGCACAACTTAAAGTCACCTTTTTAATTAAAAGCTCCCTTTAGCTCAAAAGACCCCTTTATCAAAATAAAGGAAATATTTGATTCACAAGGCCCCAATATGATGCATCCATGATTTAGAGCTTTTCATCCCTTTTCCAACAAGCTATAACACTTAAGTGTTAAATGAACATTCCCCAACCTTTTTAACTTAAGTGAAATAATTAATTGTTTAGCTCATTAAATCAACTGATTTTACGGGAAATCCCAAATATCACCAAACTGCAAAATTAAGCATATCAACATACTCCATGATGTTTGGGAAGATGAATGATGCCCTCCAAGTGACTTTCTAAAAATAAACGGCCTCTCCAAGAATCTTGGAGAGCAAATCGGGAACTCGATCAAACATCAGAAAGCATCACTGCGATCCTGAACACCATCTGAGCTCAAAGCCATAACCAATTACTTTGTAAAACTGATCTGTGGCCATTCCAAGAACATTGGAGTTCTCCCAACAAAGTTGGAAAGCCACCAAGAGACTAAAGACAAGCCAAAATGCTCACAATAATCAATGCACCAAAATGGGACGTTGCAAGAGGCTATAGACAAGGTTGATGATGCCCTTAGCAATCTGTTATTTGCCAATGGTATTCCATTCCATGTTGCTTGGTTTCTGTATTTCAAGGAGGCTATGGCTAAGATAGCCAAAGTGGGTATTTTGTATGTGCCTCTTGAGTAGATGAAATTACGCATCACCATCTTGGACAAACATTATTTCAAGGTGAATGCGTTCATGTAGGAGACGAAAGTTGCATGGGTCTCTAATGGTTGTAGCATGATGGATGGGTGGATGGATCTTAGACATTGCCTACTCATCAATATTATAGTTTCATGTAAGGATAGGCTTTTACTTCTTTAGGGCAATTGATTGCTCAGGGAAACATAGTGATGTAGAGTTTTGGATTTTGAGAGATGCTATTGAGGAGGTTCATCCTCAAAATATATTGCAGGTGGTTACTAATTTAGTATATATGTTTAGAGCAACAACCAAGCTGGTTGAGTCTACCCAGATGCACATTTATTGGACCCATGAACAATGTGCTCAAGGACATTGGCAAAATTGAATGGGTGAAGAAGGTTATGGAGGGACATACAGATGTTCATTTGCAACCACCACACCTTCTTGGCATTGTTTTGATCCATTTCGAGGAAGGAATTCCTCAAACCAATTGAGACCTGGTTTGATTCATACATTATTCTACTGTAGAGGGTGCTTGAGTTGTAGGAGCCCTTCTAACTTATGGTCATAACACAAGAATGGATTAGGTAGGGGAGTCTACAAAGCAAGGGAAGAGGGTGAAGGAGGTTGTGGTTAGTGATGTGTTATGGATAGATGTGAGATTCTACACATCTTTTGTATCCCCAGTTTTTACTGTCATTGGATATGTAGATTCTGACAATCCTAGCCTTTGGGAGATTGACAAGTGCATTGATAGAATGCTTGGACAATGAAGACCACCATTTATGAGAGAAACCCCACCTTGGAGTTCTATCAAGAGCATTTTCAGCTCATTATACAATAGAGGTGGGAGAAGCTGGACTCTCTTTTACACATGTCGGCATATGTAGTGAATCCAAAATGGTATGTGAAAAGGCTTGGTACCATTATCCCAATCAATGATGATGAGGTGAAGAAAGGCCTCATGAAGGCCTTAGAGAAAACGTTTAGTCCAGATGAAGCATCAAAGATTAGAATGGAGTGGATCAAATTTCTTAAACTCGATGGCTTTAAGAGTTATGCACAAATAGATAGGCCCTTTTTTTTTACTACTTTGTTTCTCACGGGCCTATCTGCATATTTGGTTCCCTATGATCCTGCATATATTAACAATATATATGGAATGACTTATGATTCCTTCCATAGTCAAATTGAATGTCTGCCAAGGATTGTGATATTCTTATCATCTTAAAGTTTCTTTCCTTGACCTTACATAAAGATCCGTGGATAATAATCTACTGTACAATGCAAAATTTCTTGGCATAATGTTTGTAGGATTTTCTCTTCATCTTTTTAGTGTTTTTTTAGCTTAATTAGTTTCTTACATCCATTTCCTATTGTATAAATGCCAAATTTTATTGGCACGAAGTTTGTATGATTTTTCTGTGGTTTGATTGCGCTTCTTAAGATTAATTAGATTCTATCTTCATTTGCATATTGTATTCTTTGATTCTTATTGTATTCTTTTATTCCCTGGGAAAAATCTATTTTAATTTTCTAAGTTTTAATAGTGTTTATTGCTTCTCCAGCTGATTGATTGGGAGGAAGGTGGATACTTAACAGGAGATTCACCAATGCCTCGAGGAGAGATTGTTATTGGTGGTCCCAATGTAACACTAGGATATTTCAAGAACAGAGAAAAAACTGAAGAGGTGTACAAGGTGATTGAATGCTGGAACTCAACTTACTCATTTTGATTGCAAATTGATTATCACTATAGTTTTAATCCTAATATGGCTTTCTCTGAAAAGGTGGATGAACGAGGAATGCGATGGTTTTATACTGGAGATGTTGGCAGATTTCATCCTGATGGCTGCCTTGAGATTATTGACCGCAAAAAGGACATAGTTAAACTTCAGCATGGAGAATATGTTTCCCTGGGCAAGGTATAAGTAATGATTTTGCTGAAAATTTATAATTCTTCAATTTCTCTACTATTTGATCAACTTTTCTTATTGTTCTATGGTTTCTATTTGTGCAGGTGGAGGCAGCTTTGTCTGTGGGTAATTACGTGGACAATGTTATGGTACATGCTGATCCATTCCACAGTTATTGTGTGGCTCTGATTACTCCATCTTGCCAAGCTCTTGAAAGTTGGGCTGAAAAACAAGGAGTTGTTTATAAGGATTTTTCAGATTTGTGTGAGAAAGGTGAAGCAATCAAGGAAGTTCAGAGCTCAATTTTGAAGGTTTGTACATTGAATATATGTCACATGTTGCAATTGGAAGTTTCAATCTTTGGCTATAATATAAATTATACAATAGCTCTTAGAGTTTCCATTGTTATAGGCTATAGCATATGGCACTGTGTTTTATTTTGGTTTACTTCATTTGGCTATGATCCAAGATAAGGGCCTTAATCCGAAAAATATTCTATGAGCTCAACTATAAACCTGCTATAACTATTGTAAGCCCGACAGAAAAACCTAGGTCTTCTAAAATGTAAGACTTAACAAACATTTGAATTTTGAATTTATTTTTGAAGACTGAAAAAGCAGAACATTCATGAAAGAGCTAACTCGTAAAAAATAATTCTTAGAATGCTGAAACTGGAAAGAAAATATAACTATAATATTGTCAAAACTAGTATTACAGGCACTAACTACATAGAATAGGCAAGAACTTTCTTTAGAGATGTCAATGCAGACTTGGGCCAAATATAAATCAAGAGCAGTATGGTTGTTGCACTTGGCCCATTCAGTCTGTAAACCCGTGCACAAAAATTCTGTCCAAAACAATGGAACCTGCTTCTATGGCCTTTGGGCACATTAAGAGAGAATTATCTTTTCTAAGGACTCTGTTAAGTTTTAACCTAAGTTGCCGGTTCTATACAGGAACGGGTTCGGGAGCGGGGTTCTGGTATGCCGGTATGGCGATTTTTTTTTGTGGGTATGGCTAGGTAGGGCCGTACTATATTACACTCTTTCAATTAATTGATTATATATATATATATATACACCAGAAAAATTAAAAAATATACAGAATTGAACATACATACATTTGATATATCAATTAATTGAAAGAGTGTGTGCTCCAATATCAATGATAGTGATAATCATAACAAATAAACTTTTGGAAGTTTAAAATTAAAGTCTAAAGATAATCATAATGATAAAGTTGATATATAATTGTCAATTGATAATTTAGATGACCATTGAACAATGAAAATCATTACAAATACTCAGTACTGTATTACAAAATTTGAAAATTCAAAATAGTAAACTGTAAAATACTATAACTATAAGTCTATAATCAAAAGTCTATTTTTTGCTCTTCAATCTTCATCAAATGGATCTAGATCTAAGTCATCATCATCGATTGGTTCCAAATCATTTGAAACACAAACATATGGAGTGCCACTCCCACTAGGTACATCATGTAGAAAATTCTCCTCATCATCTACAGTGATTGTAGCAAGCTTTGCAATAGATGCATCCAAGTTGGCACACTTAGGGGCTATATCCCAATTCTTCGCTGCCCCGTCCTTGTACTCAACTTGCTTATGTGACAGAAGACTCAAGTTGGAGTGGACATAGACCAAGTCTTCTACTTTTTTAGCGGCCAATCGATTAGGCTTCACTGAGTGGATAAAGGAGTATGTACTCCAATTCCGTTCAGCCGAAGAACTTGCAACCTATTGAAATTTCAAAATAGAGCTCTAGTCAATACAACTTTAAAATGCAAAAAATGGTAAGTACTAAGAATCTTAAATAATAAAACATTCTTACTTGTGATAGAATTTTGATTGCAAGAGGCTGGAGCAAAACATAATCTTGCCCATGGAGGTACCACCATGTATGAGCATCTTCCTTGTACATGTCTCCAGTAGTACACAAACTATGTTCTCATCCTTGTATGAACCTGCCAAACTCTTTCTTAACACCAACCACCATTTTTGGATCGGAGTAGATTCTTCGAAATGCTTTCATGCAACCATTAGCAACTTCTCTATCTCTATATGGTGAGGTTCTCCTTGGCAAAGCAAGTATCTCAGCACTATAATATTTGGGAGACAAGGCATATGCAAGGAGGTGCAAGGGTGTGCTCATCTTGTCCCAACTATCATCAATGATTTTTTTGACACTTAGGAAAAATGTTTCATTGGGGTCATTGCCCTTTTGTGTTATTATGCTCTTTATTTTTTCTATTATGGAGTCAATGCCATCATAGATTTCCCCCAAACATGGCTGATCTGTATCAACAAACCTAAGCATACTTATGATAGGTTCCGTGAAACTCAAAACATATTGCACACATTCCCAGAACTCATCAGCTAGGATCAATGACTTCACCTTTTGAGCCCTCTCTGAATTAGCTGTCTTCCATATACTCCATTGGTGGCTAGTGACCATGGAGCCTAATGCCTCTTTCACCTTCACAAGTCATCTCAAAACGATTGTGTGTGATGCAAATCGGGTCTCAGCAACCTAATGTAAAAAAAAAGTTAATAACACATCAAAAATTAAAATGTAATCTTATAAATTAGAATCTAAATCAATGAATCATGTAAGTAAATAAAAATATGGCATAAATTAAAATTAAAATAAATTAAATTTACCTTCAACAACTCCAAATGCGAGAAAGACCTGAAGATGCCTTGTGAAATATGATGGTTTGTCACAAACATTTGAATCTCCTCCCCCTCATTGTATGTAGTTTTCACCCAATCTATGTGAGTGCCAATTGCTTGCATCACCAAGTTAAGGGAGTGTACGGTACATGGTGTCCAAAATATGTGTGAGTATCTTTCCTCAACCAAAGCACCTGCTGCCCTACAATTTTTTGTATTATCTGTAATGACTTGGACAACATTATCAACACCCACCATCTCTATGGACTCAATGAGGATTTTGGAAATGAATTGTGCATCTTTGATTTGCCCCTCACAATCAACCGACTTCAAAAACATTGCCCTTTTGGGGGACACTGCAATAATATTTATTAAAGGTTGGTTTTGCAATCTTTCCATCCATCAGAAACAATGGACACTCCTGTTTCAATCCATGAATCTCTAACTGGTTTTAGTGATTTCTTTACATAATTTTTTTCTTTTGCCAATAAAGTGGTTCACACCTTTTCATAACTAGGACCTGTGTAACCAGAAGGTGCATTACTAATTGCTACCACCATTTCCTGCCAATATGGTGATCTCACCAAGTTGAAAGGAAGACCATTGGCATAAATGCAATGTGCAATTTTTTCATCTGCAATATCTTTTGTTTCATTTTGAAATGCCTTTTCCAATGGACCTCTTTTGTGGGAAGAAGAAGAGGGTTCATCATCTTGGATAGATGTTGCCTCCAATTCCAAGAAAGGATGTTGGGGCATGGAAAAAGGAGCTTCTGTAGGTGGATTGATTGTTGTTTTCTTTGTTAAAGGATGAGCTTTTGATTTTGCTCTTGCACTCTTTTCATCAGCTTCTTGTTTTTTAATGTATGCCATAATTTGTGCTTTTGGCAACCCCTTCTTGTTTGGCCCTTCACATATTTTTATTCCTTTTCCATAAGTGAGCTTTCAGTCGAGTATATTAGCTCTTATATGTGACCTTGCATTCATTACAAACCCAAATATAAGCCCCACCTTCTGCTAGTTGTTCAATCATGTTGACATGTCTCCAAAGAGATTTTTGATCATATTTAAATTGTTAACTTTATACTTCTCAAGACCCACTGAACTTGAACTAGTAGGCGTAGCCATTTCAATTTCAAATAGATTGCTGTTTAAGAAATTACAAGATTTAAATTTAAAAATATAATATAATAAAAAAAATGCAACCCTACACACTAATAAAACACCTAAACATTCAAGAGAAACAACAGAATAGGTTTAAAAAAATGTTAAAACTTGTTTTTTTTTTTTTCAAAAAAAAAGTTGAAATTTTTTGTAAAAAACTTGAAAAAATCCATAAAAAGCTTGAAAAAATTCAACAAAAACTAGAAAGAATAGGTTAAACTACTTACCTTAGATCAGTAGATGACCATTGTGCAAGCTACAATCCTTCCTTGGCGCTTTGCAATCGATTCCCTTCGAAAAAATAGCCGCAACCCTCCACAATGCAAAAATGAACAAAAGATGAAAAACTCTTGTCAAATGGAGTAGTTGTTGCAAAGTAAGCTATTGAATGGGGGCGTTTTTGTTATAAGTTGGTTTTTAGGGTTTCATTTTTATGTTTTTTTGCCTTTTAAATGACTTAAAAAATGTTTTTTTGGGTTTTATATTTAAAAAAAAATATTTTTTGCCCTCGGGAGCGGCCAGGGAGCATTGGCGGGCGGGGCGCTCCCCTCGCTGCTCTGGGACCTGCCCACGGGCGGTACAGGACCGGCGTCCCGAGACCAAGTACCCGCTAACTTAGGTTTTAACTATCAAAAAGTACAACCGACTAATATAAACCTCTGTTAACTACGCGGACCCACAGGGAACCCGGGGCGGGTGGGGCGCTCCTTGGCCGGTCCCGTCGCCGCTCTGGGACCCGGTCCCAGGGGGTACGGGACCGGCATCCCGAGACCAAGTACCTGATAACTTAGGTTTTAACTATCAAAAAGTACAACCGACTAATATAAACCTCTGTTAACTAGTCTCGGAGCGGCGACGGGACCGGCATCCCGAGACCAAATACCCGATAACTTAGGTTTTAACCATCAAAAAGTACAACCGACTAATATAAACCTCTGTTAACTAACGCAAAAAATACATTTGACTAACGTAAAATTCCTTTAGCTGACAACATGACAAGAAATCCTATGTATGGCCTTTCATAGAAAGAACTTGCTCCAAAAGCAATACTTGCTTTATTTTAAAATTCCATCCCTCTTGTCCAAGGGGCTATGGTGTAATGATAAAGTGAACTGAGGCTTGTTCATCCCTAAAACTGATCGGGGTCCAGTGATGCTCCTAGTTACCCTTAAAAAAAGTTCTTTTTAAAACTCTCAGAACATATGCAATAACCACTTTTATAGAGGAAGGATTTCACATGCTGGTCTTTCATAAAGAGATTTTCTAAGTACAAAATGATCACTATTAAAACAAAATGTTAACAGAAAATTCCATTGTTACCTAAACTGACAATAGTTTATATAAAAGCACACTAAGCTGACACTAGATATTCGTAAATGATAAAACATGCTATTGTCAACTTAAATTCTTTATCAAGTGCACAACTGAAGGACACTGTGGATGTCATTCCTATACAAGGGCTGGGAACAAAATTTGATTATTGTAACTTCTAAACGGTGTATAGATTGAGTAATTTTAATTTACAGTACTGCAAAATTATTCTCAAAGCAGAAGAAATAATTTAGAGAAACAGCTTGTGATGAAAGCCATGCGACTGTGTCGTCAAAATCCCTACAAGAGCTCAACACCGATATTCATCCTGATTCAAATGCTAGATTAATAACTTAGGTCCATAATTGATTAAATAATAAACTTAACTTGCGTAGAAAGAAGACCAAATATGTAGAAAATCAAGAGTCATAATTGAATAATAGAATATAAAATAAATTAGATGATTTGATTGATATGGTGAGAGGCATAGTATATATATAGACCACTCAAGCATATGATACAAGGGTATGCTTACTCACTAAGCACTGGCCCAAATATAAAATATTAAAATATGATAATAAGGGCAAATTATATATGTAAGCCCATAACATCATTAACATATGAAAGCTATACACAGAACCCAACAGCATAGCACAAGCATGGTCACTCAGAGGGACCCAACAAGTTGGGTTTTCCACTCGCTATCCTCCCCTAAAACTCAACTTGGTGGGGACATAACTGTTGCAAGATCTTTGCGTAATTCAAGTTAATATTTGAAATTTAATTTTATGCTAGTGCAGCAGACCCATTTTCAATTTCTACACATGCCAAAGGAAATATAATCGTGAGGCTTGAGCGTATGACCTGTGTATAGTATCTTTTGCAGGGGTGGACATATCCGCATAATCAGCTTTAAAACCTTTGAAACCATTCATTAACCAAGCAAACATGGACTTGTACTTTAGTATCCTATCATGTCATTTTATAGGCAACCCTGTTATTTTACTTTTTATCTTCTATATAGAGTAATATAAGCATGGTGTGTTGTATACTGCCTGCTTGATTGGTTCTGCTGTGGAGAAAATTCCAATGGTCACTATTCCTATGGCAAGTAAATATTCTGATTGGCATTCAAGGAGATTGGGCTGGTTCATCAAGGTTCAGAATGTTTAGCATAAAAATGGAGTAATGTACATGTATTATGTTGCTTTAGAGGATTTTTTTCTCTGTTTAATACTTTTTGGGTGATATTATAAGCAGGCTGGCAAGAGTGCAAAACTTGATAAGTTTGAAATTCCTGCAAAGATCAAGCTACTTCCAGATCCATGGACACCTGAAAGTGGCCTGGTCACAGCAGCACTTAAGTTGAAGCGAGAAATTTTAAAGAAGACTTTTGCAGAGGAACTGAAGAAATTGTATGGTTAAATGAAATGCAATGAACATGGATATTGCTGAGGAACTGTAGTCCTTGGTAAATATAATCATCTTAAATGGTTGTTTACCATGTTTAGTAACTGTTCAGGGAAGAAGTCTGTGACTGATTTTCTCCCACTTTGTTTGGTATTTATTTAAAGGCTGAAATGGGTAGGCATTGGCATTGATTCTGTTCATATTCCTTCTCTGTAACTGCTCACTGTGAGGAACGAGTGTGTAGCATTTATTTTGTAATTTGTGCTGCCGATCTTTTGGATTGCTTTTATTATCAAAAAGGACAATGGCCAAGCGTAAGTATTTGATGCAGATATGTGAGACCCATTTGCCTGTTGTAGGTTTTATAGCTTTTACAATTGCAGTCACATGTATTGCATGTTCTGTAATTTACTTGGTGAACTTTTTGAGCTTCACCTTAAAAGAAGTTAAACATCATATATATTTTGGTAACTTTCTAATCTAGAGAGGATGTTCTATTATACATTCTAAACATTCTCGAGCTATTCACCTCTAGTGTGTATTCAGTTCTTTAGGGGAAGCTACCTTGTAGATGAAATTCTAGAACTTTGGATTATAAAGTAAAATATTATAGTTTCTATGGTCCCAAAAAATCAAGTTAAATCTTCTGTCTACCATAATTAACTGATGTTCTGATCACATATCAGTGATATGCAAAGAGTTTTTTCTCATTTTATTATTATCTCCTCACCATTACCCTGAGTTTCAATTGTCCATCTCCTTTAACAGGAACTTAACCAATCTTGATTGCACCTCTTGGTCTTTCTGTCCTGCATCCTCGAGTGCAATATCCCATCATGTTATTTGGCCTCCTTTGGCACAATCAGTCTCATCATACTGCTGTACCTTCTGAATTCTAAGTGCTCCAATGATGTTAGATGCCCAAGACATGGTGTGCAACAATAACTTCTTTACTCTTTAAAAGCGGTAAGCACATTCTTCTTGGTAGAAGGGATGAAGCTATATCATTGAGTAACCAACAATGAACTAAAGGAGGCAATTGAAGTGTCCATGGTATTGTCACACATATATGTAGCTAGCTAGCATCATCCAATGGACAATAGAGGAACAAGCAACATTAGAAAGGAGGTAAATAACAAGTGTTCATAATCCTGTCACACCCACATGCCGTTGATAATATCCAATTACATCATCTTGCTCCAGTGAGCCTATTCTCCTTAGTCAATGAGTTCGGTAAATGTTGCACACCGAGACTTAAAATTTTTAGCCTCCTCTTTTGGGTAAATATTCTTTAGGGTCTTAAAATGGCCATTCTTCCCCTCCTTATCATTGGACATATTTCTCTCCTAAGCCTTTCAATGCTATTTAGGATTAACTACAAATGTTGTGGCTTGTATGGGTGTTCAAGTGCTGCTATCTTCGTTGATGTCTTGTACAGGCTCATTGCTTGGGTAAATTTTCTCAACTGCCTTAAAAAAGACCTCCTTCCCCTTATCATAGGTATGAGTTCTCTCAATTGATTTTATACTATTTTTGATAATTAACTACTCTTTAGGATTAACTACAAATGTTTAGGCGTGTATGGGTGTTTAACTGCTCTTATCTTCATTGAACAATGGGATTTTCTTTTGCAAGTTAGTTGCTTGGGTAAATTTTCTCAACTGCCTTAAAAACAGCCCTCCTTCCTCTTATCATTAGTATGAATTCTCTCAAGCGGCTCTATACTGTTATTGATAACAACAAAACATGTGTGGTGAGGTGTTCACAATTTCTCCTACCATTCTTTGAACGATGGGATGATTTGCTTGTCATAGAATAAGAGAAGGGGGACCAATCACAAAACATGACTTTGATCTGGTCAAGCATACTACTAGTAGTTTCATAAATCTAGCCAAGGCCACCAAGAGCTAGTGTCGTCAGATGAACACCTTGTAATAATAGGTGCTACAAAAAACAAGATATATTTTGTTTTAACCACCACTTGTCTTGATATTCTTCCACGTAGCCCTCCTGAAGTCATTATAGTAAGTGGTAAGGGCTCCTGCAACTAAAGCATCCTCTCCAAAATATGAAAGGGGGTAATTTTCATGACCACGAGGTTTAAGAATTCCTCCATTGGAAAAGAGACCCAAACAATGCCGATGAAGAGTGGTGTATAGAAAGAGAGAAATTACATACTCATACTCAGCACTACTTGGTTCACTAAAACAGTCTTTCCAAATGTTCTTTTTAGCATCGTTCTTTGCAACTCAGAAGGGGTTAGATAGATATGCGTAGTGTTATACTTAACCATCCACACTTATCTACACAGTTTGCATTATCATTGTAAGATTTATGACGTATTAAAATTGGCATATGAACAAACTAGATTTAAACGAAAACTACGTAGCACGCATGAAAATAAAGACGTCCACAAATGATGAAGGAATAGAAGACAATCTTATTCACTAAAATAGGTGTACAAATTGAGCATACCATGCAACCATAAAATGCAATGAAACATGTTATAGGAGATGATAATTTAGGAAATAAAGCAATTTATCTTAGAATTATCTAAATATCTAAATAATAATTATAAATTATCTATACATAATATTCGCCTAAGCAAGATGAATATAATTTAAGGCGTGATAATGCATCAATTACACCAATACCCTCTTTCACCAATTCCATATCCTTAGAGAGAGAGAGGGAGGGAGACCTATGGATAGAATGTAGTATATATTTGGCAACTTTTCAGTGAAGTTCACTTGTCTCTTACATAAAGTGGGAAACCATACTAACGACACAAGAAATGTCTGAACAAATGTGAATCAAGTAGATGAGATTACTAACAAGTTGTCCATACAAGTTAGCATCGACCGATGGAGTAGAGCACTTAACCTTAAGCTTGACTTCATAAAGAAAGGGAGTTATGGAGGCTTGTAATCAACCGCGTGAAATTGTGTAAGAAGATCAAGCGCATACTTGGGTTGTGCAAGACTAATCCAAAAATTAGTCAGTGAATACTTAAGTTTGTCTGTTAAATATGCCATTTAGAGTTGTTTTGAGCATGTTGATGATGTTTGTAGAACTATCTATGATGATGAGGTCATCCATATAGAGAACTGAGATCAAACTTAGGTGGCGTGATGAGAATCCCACTAAAAGGAGAAAGGAGTCAATCTTCTCATACCAAGCTTGAGGGGCTTGTTTAAGTCCATAAAGAGATTTCACAATTGGCAATTGTGTGGCTGCACCATATAGAATTTGTGAAGATCCCCATGAAGAAATGCACTCCACATCAATTTGATGAAAATGCTTGTGATTGACAATGACAATGGCAAGAGTAAAGCATATGGAGTACATCTTGACTATGGGAGCAAAGGCAAATAACTTGTGAGGAACCTTTTTCTACAAGATGAGCCTTGAACTTATAAATGTTGCCATTTGCAATATACTAGGTTTGTTAGATCTATTTGCATCAAACCATCTTCTTTCCCTTTGAAAGGGTGACTAAATCCCAACTTTTATTCTTGAGGAATTACCACTTCCTTTATTGTTGATTCCCATTTAGCAATACTAGGTGCTTCTCCAAAGAATTGTGGATCATAAGCGATGGCAATGTAGGCATGGTGAAGATCTTGATATTGTCATTGAATTCTCCGAGTATCTGAAGGATCCCAATTGAAGTTCATGTATCTTGTTGTGTCTTGTGGACCCAAAGTGGAAGAGTAACAACAGGGCTATTTGTTGGAGATACAAGATTGGAAGGTGTAGATGAAGAAAGAGGTGTCTACTTTATCTCATAATATGATCTACTATTAAGGCCTCCCATGTGGAGGAAGAAAGAGAAGATGTGGAGGAAGAAAGAGGAGTGTGATACTTTAAGATGGAAGATCTTTCCTTAAATTTCACACTTCTTGCAATGATCACCTCATGAGTATTTGGATGCAATTGCTAATACACTTTGACTCCATCACAATAACCCATAAAAGTGCAAGACTTGTTTTGTGGTTCTATAACCTTAGATTTAGTTGTGGGAATCTAGGCTCATGTAGGAGAGCCAAAAACTCTTAAGTGCTTAGTTGATAGTTTATGACCCACCCATCCTATATAGGTGTGACACTTTTCAAGGCTTTCGGTGAAGTGCAGTTTTGAACATAACACAGTTTGTGGCCTCAACCCAATACTATGGTACTAATGATGGTGAATGTATCATGTAGTAAGTCATCTCTTTGAAGGATCTATTCTTTTTTCTACAACTTTGTTTTGCTATGGGCTATATGAAACTATATGTTGAAGATCAATTCCCTTTGTTGCATAAAACTCCTCAAACTTATGGTTAACATACTTCTTACCATTATCAATGTGAAGAATATTGATTTCCTTTTTTGTTTGCTTCTCTACAAGGGCCTTGAAGTGTTGAAATTTTTTGAACACTTCATTCTTATGACAAAGGAAATAAACTATAGTGAATTGAAACAAATAACCAATAAAGTTAAGGACAAAACTGACTGCTAAGTGATAAGAAAGGAAAATGAATTGATAAGTCACTATGAATCAACTCAATTACTATGGAAGCTCTCTGAGAATTTCCTTTGTTGTATTTCTCTTTGGAATGTTTGTTTAAGAGATAACCTTGACAAATGTGCTCAACTACTAAAGATAATAGTAATTCAAGTTACCAATGTAATGAAACAACTTGCACAATAGATGAATATAATAGGAAATATACTACAAATACTTGATAATAATATGCCACTTCGAGGGGACAACCTCCTAATCCACTTCGAGGGGGATACCTCCAATAGTCTTCAATAAGAACACAATACTTAATATGATGATAATAAATAAACACTTACCTCCTATATATGCCATACTTATGCCATGGATGCCCCCCAGGCCGACCTAACTACCTATATAAGACTATTTTAATGATTATATAACTTAAATAAGAGTTAAGGTAGCCACAAGCCGACTACTTATACCCATATACACACTATAGGATTAGGGGTGTAGCATGCCCCCCACCTTTACAAAAGCATTGTTTTCAACATTGATCAATTGTGGTAGTTTCTTCATAAAATCTCCATCTTCCCATGTGGTTTCTTCAACTAGAAAATATTTCCATATAATGAGGTAATTTAGAATTGTCAATGTGTGTCTAGAAAATTAACTTTAACTCCAAGATGCGTCTTCCCTTTGCATCTAGCTCTTGATGGCAATGAATGTGTTCTTTCATTTTTCTAAACTTTTGTTGTGCCTTTAAAGAAGAGGTGAGGAATGGTAGATGGTACCCTAGCATTGGTTGAATTGCTTGATCAAGATCTCCTTTAGGAAATAATGCTTTTTGAAATGCTCCAAGTAGTGATAATGCATGGAAAGATGTTATGGCTTTGACTTCTCTTTTTCCCTCTTATCTCTTTCTTTTCTTCCTCCTCCTTCTCCTTCCCCTTCTCCTTTTGCTTCTCTTACTTCTCCTTCCTCTCCTTTTACATCATCATCATCATCTTTTTCTACTACTACTACTACTACCTCCTCCTCCTCCTCCTACTACTACTACATCATCATCATCATCATCATCTTCCTTTTCTTCTTTATGTTCTTGCATATTCTTCATTTGTATAGGTTTTGAGATCTCATTTGTAATAGCCAAACTATTTTCCTAGATATTTCACTGATCATCGTCTTAGTTGATGAAATATCTGTTGGAAAAGTTGTCATTGATGTCAAAGGCATAGAGTGAAAGAGTTGTCATTGATGTCATTGGTATGAGGATTCAAGGTATTGAAGAATCCATTGAAGCACACTAGTGATAAAGAGATTGTTGTCATTGATGGTAAGTAATCATTGATGCTAAAACTGAAAGAATAAGAACAACTCTTTATATCTCCGTCGAAGAAAAATGGTGAAACGATAAGGCTAATCTTAACGTTTGTACTAAAGTTTAAATTAAAGATTTAAACTTGTTTTAGCCGACTTTGTTTAAGGGAAATTAAATATTCAAGGAATAAAATAAGAGGAAGATCATGACCGACTCCATGAAAATAATGGTGCCAAAACTTGAAATCAAAACTACGACGACTGACTTTCCTTATGAAGCCGACTTCTTGCAGTGCTGGCCAACTTTGCTCTAAATAAGACCAAGTATCATATATCTAAAGATTAAGGTGCAGCGCCCAAGTCAAAGTTTAAATTTAAAAATAATCCTTAGTGAGGCTGACCTCCTATTTAACTTGAGTGCCCTTAGTGGAAAGTATGGAATAAATTCAGATTTAAATACTTTAAAAGTGGCCGACTTCCCTTAACATGGAGTGCCACATATATTAGTTATTAATAAGAGATTAAGTGGTGCGCTAGACAAAGGAAGATATTAATATGTAAGAGGTGTGTTTAAAACAAATACAAGGGATGCGATTTGCGAAAAAAGGAAAGCAACGATTTAATTTAGAAGAGGTGCGATTATCTTTGAAGGAGTATCATTATTAAAGAGGTACGATTAATTAAGGAAGAGCTGCTATTTGGAAAGGTATATCAAGAGTGATGTTGTTTCATTTGTGAAAGGATATGTCTCTTGGTTGAATCGCCTCCCATGGGAAGCTATATTAGAGGAATGAAAATATGTTTTGAAAGCAAGAATTTAATGTTTTATTTCTGAGATTAGAGCAGAATTGAGATAAGAGAAGGGGTAGAAAATGAAGTGCAATTCAGATCTATTTTGAAGAGTATATGCTGTCATGTATGAAGGACAAATGCAAATATATATGAAGATTAAGAGTTGAATGTTAAGGATGATATGAGTAGAAATTTATATGAATATATTGACTCGATTATGATCAGTTTGTGTAAAGAAGTTGTGATTTGTGAGGGAAGGAAGTGTGTGATCAGATTTGTGAGGTAAGAAAGTATATGTGTGGGAATTTGATTTGAAAATGAAAGACTTACATCATACGAAATCAGAAGTAGTAATTAGATTGTGAGTAAAAGAGAACGAGATCATCTATTGAAGAATTCGTAGGTTGGTGCATAGAGATTGGTGTCTCTTACTGAGTTGGTGCTCAATCGTAAAGGTTGGTGCCTACAAATTCTACAAGCGGGGATTGATGTTTCTAGTGGGTTGGTGCTCACATAAGAAGAATTGTAAGAGAAGTAGGTTGGTTCCTATATATATATATAAGCAATATTTTGCCATGGTTTTCTCCCACAAGAGTTTCCACGTAAATTGTGTGTTCTTGTGTTCTTAATTGTTAGATCTTGCATGTGTGTTATTGATGTGATTGATGAAGTTTGAAAAGTAAAAGTTTGTGGTATACTGATTCACCCCCCTCTTAGTATAACCATGTGCTCATCAATATCCTCCCCCACCTTGGTAATTTTCTCATGTAGATCATTACTATAAGTCTCCTTGCTTTTTATATCTTCCTTGTCTGGAGATTTTCCGGCTATGATAGGATTCTTTTTGCCTCTTGTGGTAGGACCTACCATGATTGGGAAAACTAATTTTGCAATAAATCACACAAAACAAATCCAATTTTTTTTTTTTTTACTGTAACTTACCAGGGCTTACATCTCACTTCCCACATAAAATCTCCCATAAATTCATTAATTTACAACTTTCAGGGTGAAATTGTTGGAAACCCTAATTCTATAACAACTCGCTCAATTCTGCTCCAATTGCTTTGAAATCTGGACTATAGAAGCTTCAATATGTCCTTGAAAAGTGCTTTAAAAATCTTGAAATGATTCGCCAAATAGCGAGTTATGCGCTTCACAAAATGACCTCCAAAATTTTAAAAAAATCGCCTTGTCTCTTGCCTTCACGGTGCCAAGATCATGCTCTGATACCACTTGTAATGAAACAACTTGAACAATAGATGAATATAATAGGAAATATGTTACAAATACTTAATAATAATATGCCACTTTGAGGGGGATACCTCCAATAGTCTTCAATAAGAACACAATATTCAATATGATAATAATAACTAACCTCTACCTCCTATGTATACTATACTTATGCCATGGATGCCACCTAGCCTGACCTAAGTTCCTATATAAGACTATATTAATGATTATATAACTTAAATAAAAGTTAAGGTGGCCACAAGCCGACTACTCATAACCATATACACACTATAGGATTAGGGGTGTAGGAACCAAATTGGTAATGCCATAGTTTATGATGAGATGTTGAATCTCGCAATTTAATAGATAATAATCTTTGTCAAGTCAGGTCGTGTCTGAAGGCTATTTGCAAAAGGGTAGTTTGAAAAACCTTTCCTAAGAGTTGTCCTACTTCTCAAAGTAAAATTTCACTCACACACACACACACACACACACACACCTAAATATTCATTTGAATTTAAAGGGAGTGGTTAAACTAAATTATTACTGATTCTAAAAATTTAATTGAAATTAAACTACAAAAAATAAATGCTTACGCTTGAAATGAAATTTGCTTGAAAATAAACTAGCTTAATAACTCAATGCTTATGTTGCAATAAAAATTACAATTATTAAAAAAAACTATATGATTTCTTTTTGTGCTTTTCTAAAAATGTGAGAACAAACTGAAGCAAGGAACAATCTCACTTCTCTTTTTATGATTTTTTTGAATTTTCATAACAAACAAAGTAAATAATGCTTTCACACACAATGATTAAGATGAAAAGACTTGTAGGTAAACATAATGCAAAGAACGAACAATGAAACAATTTAACACATGCATGTAATAACAACAAAACACTTATCTCTAGAAACATTCATCCTTTCCAACTGAGTGGCCATTTCCTTCGAAGGATGGAACACTCTTCAGATAATCACATTCATAACTTAAAATTCACAAAAATGAATGCAAAATTGTCTTGTATTCATGAAACTTAGAAAAGGTACATCAATTCTTTATTTAAAGTCTGTACTGAAATATAACAAAGTTTGTGTGCAAAAGATAACCAAAAAAACTGCTTAACTTCTATTCCTCTATTCCTATCTTCTATCTCCATAATTCTATACTCATTTAATTCCTACAAAAACTCCTATAGATCAACGTTGTGCAAAGACATATAGAGCGCTGTCCAAGTTCAAATGAAACATCAACTGAAAGTTAAATACAAGAGTTTGTTAAACAATTAATACAAAGGAGTGTTTGAACATAAAGAGTGGAAGACAATTCCTAAATAACTACTACTAGTAATTTGCTGTGCTAATTATTTACTTATAATTAATGATCTGGAGGATGATTGGGGCTTGCATCAGTTGACTACTGTGTGTAAGAGAATATGAAATGACTGAGTGGATTTTTGTAACTGATTATGCTCTCTTCCCAGAGTTTGAAGGCTCTAGAGCTACCATCCCACTTTTTTTAGAGCTTGACACCCACATAGTTAGCAAGATTGTCATTGAAGCTCGAGACTTATGGAGATACTCACAACCCAACAAAACAAAAGGTCTTATATATGAGTGCTTACTCCAAATTCCACCAAAATTCCCTTGCTTAACCAAAAACATGTCTTTCATTTAAACACATCAACATTTCAATCCCATTAGACAACAAATACTAAACCAAAACATGCATTTGATTTCTACTTCAAAATAACTAATAATTTTCATACAAACATTAATTTCTGCATGAAGGGGGTTAATTAGGGGAAAAATGTTACTTTCTCTACTAAGTTCATGACACCATGGTTGACCTCATCAATTTACTCATTGATGTGAGTAAAAAGTGACTTGGAAGGTGAATCAAGCACAATGTGAAATTGAGTACAATTGTGCTTTATGGTCAGACTTGCCAAGGGAAACTAGAGAGTCATCTTAAAGATCCCAAATCATGACTTTATTGGGAGTAAAGTCAATTTGCTTTTCTAAACATGTGCGAATGATTTGGTATATAAAGAGAAAATTTATTAACGAGGAAACACATAAAACATTGTTGAATGTTCTACCTTCCATGCCAAGGGATCTTAGTCCAAGAACATCTACTGAAGAGTCATCACCCATGTGAATTTGAGGAGTAGGACATGGCTCAAGTGTGGAGAACAAGTCTCTTGATGTGGCCATATGGTGTGTAGCACCTGTTGGCCAGTATGGGTGCAAATTGGATATTGGGTTTAGGTAATTGAAATGTTGTATTTATACCTTGGTATTAAGGATAAGAAGAGGATTAGAGAAAGTGACATGGGTTACAAAAGGAGGTGGAAGGAAAGAACATGCAAAACTAATAAAACGTAGTTACTAACAACCACAACATACATCATAACACATTATATACGACTAGTATTTATCGAAATAGCTTTGTTATAGTATTAGTCTATGTCCCATATACATACCATAATTCTCTCTTTTCTAATACATTATCCCTTACAATTCTGGTTAATCCTTGTATTTGTAGTGTAAATATTACATTCTTTTTTCTTCCCTTTCTACTCTTTCTATCTATATCTATATCCATGTCTCTATCTTCTCTATCATATATTACATTTTAAATTTGTAGAGCCATTACTTATATACCCAAGTATAAGTATCAAAGAGTGTCTTCTTGTATTCATTGTGTTCTTTGGATGTGTTGATGCTATAACCTTTTTGCAGTAGATGATTCTTGTTGTAAAGCCGACTCTGTTATTCTAACATCATCCTCCCTTTGAAATGTTGACTTGTCCTCAAGACATTCTGGCTCTATCTTGTAAATTTTGACAAAATTATGTATCACAAAATTGCTTTTAGGTACCAAAATCTCCTCAAGGTAAGATATACTTGTAAATCCCTTGTGGTTGGGTGTATAGGTTTTCCCATTGCGTGATCCCTTGTTGTAGCAACAAGATTTTCCCATTGATACCTAACAGGATTTGTTCTCCCTCCTCTAAGGTATTTGGTATCTGAATTTTCCTTATAACCTTATTTTCTTTTGTTAATAGGGATGTCATATGGGCTAGGTAGAGGCTAATCACTTCCTAGAATTGTTTTATCTATGCTCTTGAACTTGTTAGTACTAGTTACACTGAATCTCAATGTACACCCAATAAATTTCATGTTGATCCTTTTGTATGTCATAAGTCGATGCCTACTGCATTATTTGGTTGTCAATGAATTTAACCTACATCTTTAGGGATTTTCTTGTGGTAGGCCGTCCAAAGGAAAAATGGCACAAAGAGTTGATATTTGCCTATGTTGTCTACATGTTTCTTACTTTAACTTCTAACTTGGTGTGTGTAATGGCACACTTCCTCCTTATTTCTTCGATTTGTTTCATTTTTATATCCTCCATCACTTCTTGTCTAACTATTTTCTCTTGATTCTATCGTTGTTGTAGCATATCATTAGTGAATTGCTTCAACTGTTGTCCCAAGGTAATTGAGGTATCATTGGTGAGTTGTGGAGATGTTGCTTGAAGTGTGTTTAACATGTTTTCTACTATATCCACTATATCTATTTGTTATTTAAGCAAATCTTCCCTTGTTGTTGACTATAACATATCTCCTAATTAAAATTTTTGCAGCGGGAATATTTGTGCTAGATTTGTGATTGGTAGTTGTAGAATTGAAGGGGTTGGTAGTGGTTTCAATTGCTTTTGTTTTGACAAAAAATGTTTTATTTGATGCATTAAATTATGTGATGGAGATGTAGGTGTGACCAATGGAGGTAAAGGGGGCTCTTGCTATGGTAGCTCTTATTCTTTATGTCCTTCCTCTTGTTGTTTTTCTTCTTGTTTTTCTTTCTCTTTTTGTTGTTGTTCCTTCTTTTTTGGTGCATCATCCTTCTATATCGTCTTTCCCTTTTATTCCTGTAGCCTTTGTGTATCCACTATGTGTTTTGATCTTAGCTCTTAATATTGTAGTTGTTTCAATTTCTTCTTTCTCTCTAGTGACAATTATCTCAGAATCTCTTCTAGGGATTTGTTACTTATTTCTTCTTTTGCCCTTACTGCTTCTCTTTTATGTAACATAGTACTTTTGCTAGATCCTCTAGCAATCCCTCTATTATCTCTACTAATGTACAAAGAGTATTGGAAATGAAATGCAACTTTTCTTGCTTGATAACTTTCTTTTTGGATGTGCTAACTTGGGGAGACATTTTGGCCATTGTGAGTGGCATTCCCTTCGTAAACAATGATCTATATAGTTTTATTTAAGCTATCAAAGGTTCTTCCTTATGCACCTTTGATTTTTGTTCTTTTTCTATTTGTGTCTCTTGTTTTCCTTTTGTGGTGGTTTCTTACTGTATTGACTCTTTAGTTTTCTTTGGAGGTGGTTGATGTGGCCCTACCTCTTTCTCTAATTGTGCTGCATCTACTTTTTCAATCTTTTTTGTGTTTTTAGGTTGTAAGGGAGTATATTTCCTCTTTGCTTGTTGCTTTTTCCTAGGTTGAGAGGTCTCACCTTTCCTTTTCTCATTTCTCATTTAAAGAAAGGTCTCTGTGGCTTCCCTTGTTGGTGATTTAGGTGCTTGTGTTTTACTTTGCGCTATAGATACTAATAATTTCCTCCTTGTGGTGATCGACGATGATCTCTTTTCTAGCTCTTCGTTCCCTTATACTTTGTGGGTGTGGGAGTCCCTAATTTCAAATCTTGGTGACTTTATTTTTAGATTGTCTAACTGGTCTACTTGCAATGGCACTTCTCATCCTATGGTGGGGAATCCAAAAGTACTATGACCTCTGATGTTGTAAGGTCCTGCTGCAACCCCCAAAGTTTCATGCATTTTCCCTTCTACTTCTCAAATTGTTCTTCAACCTTCTACTTCTATGTGATTTCTATGTAGGTTCCAATCCTTTCTGTCTTTGGATCTATGGGGTGGTCTAGTAGTGCTATTATGTTTTCTTCTACAACTAGATAATCTATTCATATGGAAGTGGAGGTATCCATGAGGTTCTAGGATCTACTACAAATACATGATCTTTGTTGATGATAAAAGTTATTTGATATGCATATTTTCTAATTATTGTATGTGATACTCTATTCCTTTGTTGGATTTTTTTGAAAGATTTTGATAAACCCCCCAAAAAATTCATTATAAGAGGTGCTGTCTTGAAAATGATTTACCTGTTGATTTATGTGTGTGGCCACCATAGAGTCTTGGCTCCATACTTTACCAACAAAACTAGGTAATCTATTCATAAATAAAATTCAAGGAAGATAATGAGTGAACAATACCAGAATGGATAGGTGTTGGTGTTCTTTGTGCATTGAAGATTTTCCATTAGTTGGTCCCTTAATACTTTGGACAAGTCTATCTATGTCCCTTGTACAACCATCTAATATGCAGTGAATGTGGTGGTGCCTATTGTAGATCCCTCCTAGTTGTTGTAGTAAATTTTGTGTGCTATCCCTAGGGTTTCATATTGCACGTGGGATTTGTGATTACCACCAAGTTTTTCCATTTGCCATGGCACTCGTTAATCAAGTGAATGTTGCATTGTTGATGCTTTTCTTTGATGGTAGATCCCCTCTATTGTGTAACCCTATCACCAGATGTAATGCCTCCTTGGTAATTATGTAGGGTTTGTCCAGGAACATATAGTCATCATGGATACGACTAAGTATTATTTGCACCCATGCATGTTTTGCTTTGAAATTGGAGAAATCCTTCCACACATCCATCTTCAAATTAGAAATTTGTTGATATGGAGGTAGATATTCATTTTTCCTTGGCTTCAATAGTTTCTTGCAGAGCGACTCAAAGGTCGTTGATCTATCTCAATGAGTGGAACATGATTGTATTTCCTCACGTCTTTCGCGTATAGGACGTTTGTTGGAACAAACGAGAGTGCTTCATCTAGGTTCACCTCCATGGATTTGAATGGATATTTCTTGTACTTGGGGCATGGAGTATGCTCTACATGGATAAGGATTGGAGTGGCCATTACTTCAACTATTTTCCCTTCTCATACTTCTTTTCCTTTCACTATTCACTCATAGGATTGCTTAGTTCTCTTTTCCTTCAACACACACTTAGCAATTTTATACAAGTGGGTTTCTCCTTTGTTCCTCATTGGCTTTATAGATATCTAATGACATGTTTTTGTATTTATTGTTCTTCACCTACCCAATCCTTCTTTCCAATCTTTCCATTGGAGTGTTCTTCATGTCATGTATTTTATGTCTATATTACACTATGGTACAAAATATGATACTTTTTCCTAGTTTTTCCATTCTTATATCTTTTCATGTTAATGTTTTAATCTTGCACCATTTATGTATCCATTTATTGGTTCGTGCTATACTATTTTGAGTTTAATGGCTCCAAAGTTAGATATCCCCACAATTTTATAGGGTCATAACCATTTCATTTATAATTTTCCCCATTTCTTGAAATTTCTATCAAATAGGAGAACTGTATCATTAATTTGGAAAATCTTATGCCACAAATTTCTATCATGCCATACTTTTTTGGTGATTCTTCTCTAGATTTTGATGATAGGTTGCTAACAATATTTTCTCATCTAGTTTTTATAATTCCCTTAGTCTTTCTTGTAGAGATTCTTTATCATTCAATCACAATTTACTAGCTAACTTAAGTTTGGTACAATGTATTGGATGGGTAATGCCGCATTAGTTCCATATACTAATTCAAATGGATAATGTTTAGTTAGTTTTTATAAGTTGTTCTATAAGCCCATAGTATTGTTGGCATCTTAATATCTCAATTTATGGTATTACTATTGCACATTTTAGTATGGTTTCTATAATCCTGTTTAGAGCCTCACTTGCTCCATTTACTTGAGGGTGATAAGGCCTACTTATGTGTGATCGTAAATCTATCTAAGAGTTTTGCAATTGTCATGTTCACAATGTGTTTCCCTTGATCACTCGTTATGCTAAGGGGGCATCCAAACCTTGTTATAATGACTTGGTAAATGAATTTTGCAGCCATCTTAGCCATACACTCTTTTTTGCCTCAGTTTCAACCCATTTTATAAGGTATTCAATCCTTGTTACGATAAAGTTGGATTTTGACTTCTTTGTATGGGATCACCAGGTCTAATGAAATCAATTGACCATTTCTCAAATGGGGCTTGTGCCAGTACTAGCTGCAAAGACATTTCATCTCTTACGACTGGTTTTCCTACCCTTTGACATATGTCACACTATCTCACATACTTGTTTGCATCCTTAAACAATGTAGGCCACCATAATCTTACCAACATCACCTTTCTTGTAGTGCCTTTTCCTTAGTTATGCCCTCTAGATATCCCTTCATGACCTTATCATAAAATGTTATTTCTTTCATATTCCAACACAACTCTTCATATGATTTCATCTCTACCTATGACATGTAGTTCTCCTTCAATCAATGCATATGGTAATGACTTATGCAAGAGCCTATATCTTTTATTTTTAGAATAGATTTCTATGAAATTCCTTGTAGTTAGTAGTTGTGCTACTTCTGCCAGTTCTTCTAGTATTGCATTTATTCTAAATAAACTTACACTAGGTAATTCTTCCTCTGCTTGTCCTAGCTCTTTACCTGTTTCAATCCTGGATAAATAATTTGGTTCTTGGTTGGCTTTTCCAAGTTTTACCATGATCTTGAAATCAAATTTCTGAAATAGTAGTAACCATCTACAAATTCTTCCTTGTATTATTGATCTATTCATTAAATACTTAAGTGGATCATGATGTGTAAAGAATGTAAATGGAGTTGCTAAGAGATAGTGTATAAACTATTGCAACACATAGAGAATAGCCATCACCTTTCTTTTTGTTGTACTGTAGTTTCTCTATGCTTGTGCTAGTTTGTGGTCCTAGCATATGCAATCAGATGGTCCTTGTTTCCTCTTGTCTACCCTAACACTACTCTAATTGCGGTGCCTACTGCATCCACATGTACATCGAAATGAATGTTCTAGTCTGGAAAAATAAGATTGATGCGTTTGCTATTTTCTTTTTTCAATGTGTCAAAGGCTTCTTGGCACTAGTTTGTTCATTGGAAAGTTTTGTTTATCTTCTTTTCAGGAGCTCTTCTATTTTTCTAGTAATTATTGCATATCCTTTGATGAATTTTCTATGATATCTTGTGTATCCTAAAATGTATTTACTTTTGTTACTATTTTTGGAGTTGGAAGATTTAAGATTATTGCTACCTTCACTAGATCCACCACCAAACTTTTCTTGCATATGATGTGTCCTAAGAGGGTTCCAAATATGCATTTCTTCAAGTTTAATAAAATTTGTAGAACTCTACATTGTTCTAACATTAGCAGAAGTACTTGAACATGGTATTTAATCAACCATATATTGTCCAGTCATCCAGGTATACTTCTAGGAATTTGTGAAGGACGTCCTTAAATGTGTTGATCATGATTCTGCTGAATACCACAAGTGTACTCTATCCTTAGTGGCTCGTGGAAGTATTTATTTTCTAGTGCATTCATAATAGCTATCTCTCTTTCACCTTCCTCAACTTCTACTTTCAAGTTTTATGAGTCCTCTTCTTCCTCAGATTCTCTAATTCTTCTTGAAGTACAACATAAAATTTGTTGTGGGATTTCCACGTTATCCACCCATTCTATTAATTTTAAAATACCCCTTTCCTTTGGTGGTATGGTCTGATCTGTCTTGTTGTTGCTCATGTTTCAAATTGCTTTTGTTGGAGACAAGATTATCTCCCTCATCTTTTGGAGTGTGATGTGAATAAGTTTGTTAGGGCTATAAAATAAAAATATTTTACAAAAGTCATCCTGTACCATGGCCTAATCTCTATTTTCTCCTCCCTCTTTTATTAGTTAATATACCAAGTTTTTTCAATAGGTCTCCAACTCTTGAGTATTGTGGAGGTTAATATCTAAATTACCGCATGAGATGTGGTTTAAATGACGTGAAATTTTGGTATGTTGTCTATCTTCATCTTTGTTTTCATCTTCTAAATTCTGCAGTGGATCTTTTTTATTTGCGGTAATGTGGCTATGGCATTTCTCAACCCTTCTTAGACTACAAACCCTTCTTGCTCCTAGCATTTTCCTAGATCTTACTCTAGTTCATCCCAAAACCAAGCTTCCATTGCATCTTCACTATTAGTGCTATTGTGGCGCAGTCACAAATGGAGGGTCCAGAGAATGGACTGTCAAACCATGTAGCTAGAGTAAACACAACATAAACAACACAAAAAAGAACACAAGACTATGTTGTACCCAACCAAATTTTTTGCTTCATTAAGGCATTTTGAAACAAGTCTAGAAAATTTTTCGTCAAAAAGTCAAAAAAGCAAAATTTCTAAAAATAGACGTCGAGTTAGGTTTTCTGGGTTTCTTGAGATATGGATGTTGGCAAAACTTTCTAAAAATAGAAAGTTTCTAAAAATAGAATCTCCAAATCAGGTGTCGCGCTCGATTCTCATTGGTCGATTTTCCTTCACGATCGGCACGGTTCAGACGGAATCTTCAAACGACCAAGTTTTCTCTACTGGGTCATTTTTGCTTTTTCACAAGGTGAAACATGAGCTCGAAAGTCATCAACATAGAAAAGTTCACCTGCCAAATCTCTTCGACGAGTTTTCAACGCTGTTTCAACGACGCAAAATCGACAAACGGCCGTCGACTCGACGATGCACGCAAAACGATGCAAGATGGATCCAAGGTGAAGTGAAAAGTTGGAAAATCAAAAAATTGGCTAAGTCTGGTGAAACTGGGCGCCCCAGGAGGCTAGGGCCGCCCATCCTCTCCTGTGTTAGTTTTTTTTCATGTTTTTCAAGAAACGTCGAAAATGCTTCTGTCAGCTCTTTTCTGGTTGGTCAAACTTGGTCAAACTCAGTCAAAAGGCCCATAAAAGCAAGAGATTCATCTTTTAGATATGCTCAAGTTATCCAATCTACCCTCATCCTGATGCCTGTCCGTGGAATCCTAAAATTGGCTAAGTCTGATGTCCTGAAATCCTGAAAAATTGAGTAAGTCTGAAATTTGGTGGATCCTCAAAAATCTAGAATCCGCATGTCAAATCCCATGGATCTAAGACCTATCTCAAACATCCTGAAAGTATATTTCAAAATATTTAAAGTATAGGAAATTCAATATCTAAACATATACTTAAATATATTTTGAAATATACGTCAAACAGGACCTTCGAATTTTGGTGAAATTCAAGATTTGCGGCAGAAATTGAAAAATTCCAAAATTTTTCTAAGGCATGGAAAACTAGGCGCCCCAGGTGGCTTGGGGTGCCCAAACTCTCCAGAGTCAGTTTATTTTTGATGATTTTCTCAAAAAACATGAATCTCCTTTCGTCAGCCCGCTCCGGTTCAGTGTTGATCAGTTTGGCACGTTTTTCGAGGCAAACGAAAGGTACAATCGGCTCAATTTTCATCAGGCTTGCATATTTTCTAGATCATCAGACTTAATTTCATCCCAGTTCATAGAAATCGACAGCCAAATAGGGGTCCTGTGCCTCCGGAACGCGCACGCAAACCAGGAAATTGGAAAAATTGAAAAAACTAAAAAAATGGCTAAGTGTTGGGAAACTGGACGCCCCAGGAGGCTTGGGGCGCCCATCTTGAGCAGTGTTAGAATATTTTTGTGTTTTCAATGTTTTCCGACATGCCTTGTTACCAATCTTCGCCTGTTGGCAGTTTCGGGGAGGTCAAACTTGGTCAAACGATGTCAGATCGTCGAACGGAGGCAGGGGATGGAATCTCAGTTGATCAATCTCCAAAATGTCAAGATCAGTTAGCTTTTTCAGTTCATGATGACATTTTTCCACCTTGTCAAAGTCAGAGACAGGCCATATTTGAGTCAAAACGAGTGTTGAAGTGTCGAAAATGAAGAAAATTTTGTTAACACTTCTTCCAACTCATGCATTCGATGACATCATCAAAGAAAATATTTTTTGTCATCTTACACATGAAGCCATAGCCTCCTACAAAATAGGGATTCTTCCTATTCGAAGACATCCATTTGGATTTATGCTTTAAAAGTTGCTTTCTTCATGGATGAGGATGAAGTTTTCTTCTCACACAAGTAAAGCTGCTTTTTCGACCAAAAGATTTAGAAAGACAAGCTTTGGCTTCTTTATTTTTTTTTTTTTGCAGGTTGCATCCAGAGGAAAGACTTTATTTTTCTTTCAATGAAGATTCGAAGACCCAAACTAGGTGCTTTTCCAGTGTTCTTCATAGATTCGGGTTGAGGAAGAAGAGAGGCTTGCTTTTTCAGGGTCCTTGTTTCAAGGAGATCATTTTTCAAAAATCTGACAGAACTTTTTCAGTTTTCATCGAGATGGGTCCATCCAGATTATCATCCTCTTGAAGATTGGAAGTTGTGCTTTTTTTTGGAAAACTACTTTTTTCCCGCTTTTTCGAGAAAATCTCCGCTTTTTCAAAATCCGACGATCTGGGTTGCTTCAAAATAGTATTTCCTACAAAACCCATGTGCCAGCTTTTTTCGCTCAGAATCAGCTTTTTTAGAAGAAATCAGCAAAAGAATATCGACGGATGACATCACCAAAAAGCTAGAATGTTGATGAGGATGCATTCCAAAATAAAGCAGCTTTAAAACATATGCTTTTTGTTTTAAAGCATGTGCTTTCATCCTAAGCTCATCCATTCTATATTTAGAAAGAAATCACCTTGTGATAGTTCGAGTCTTTTTGCTTTAAAGTAGATTGCTTTAAAGCATTTGTTTATTGTATCTTTGTCTTAGAATAGTAATAAAGCTTGCGAGTTGGCAAGTTAGGGTTAATCAAGGAGATTTTAGGGTTCCCTACTCCTTTGATTTTAGTATAAATAAGGGCATCCTTGGCCATTGTTAGTAATGGTAGTTGTGATAGCAAATTTGCTGTGCCTATTCTAGCCTGCAAACATTGTTATTCCAAGTGTCTGTTCATTTGTGTTCAGTGTTCTCCGGTGTTTGATCGCTTACTGTATGCCTACCTTTTGCTGCAGTCTGGCTGTCCTGGAGTTGTATTAAACTTTCTGATATTGAATAGAAATCTCATGCCTACTTTGCTCTGATATTCTATATCGATTCATCAAGTTTTTTGTCGTCAGATATGTAGCTTCTGTGGCTTTCATTTTCGGCTTTCATCATTAAAGTACTCTTAGTCTTGTGGTGTAAATCTGGAGGAAAACTACTTGAGTTTTTGTGTTAACAATCATTCCCCGTTCACTTTCAACTTCCTTTGCTCTGAATTTACTCAAGAGGTTGAAAGCGTCATTAGTCTATGCTAGTTGTAGTAGAAGTTTTATTAAAAAGGAAAAACCTCTTCTGCAGCGTTTAGAGTTTTATAACCTTGTGCTCTGCAGCTGAGAATCAAAAAGAAGATAGGCAAAGTTTCATTCAAGTTATCTTTTCAGCGAACATCAGCAAGAAAGGGAACTCCCCCTTCCAATAGGAGAGCAGTTTATCTGTGCATAGCTGTCCGTTTCCAAATCGCATACCAGAGGTGCAAATTGAAACGCCAACAGTTTTCTGGCGCCCACCGTGGGGCACGAGGCATAAAACTTCAAGCAAGCTTAGGCTTATGACACGGTAATGACTCTCTGGCATCCTTCTGCTCCAGTTCAACAACCAAATCTTACACCACCCGTTATTCAACCAAATCTTGTACGAGTGGAAGGAGAGCAAACAAACATCATTAGCAGCATTAGAAGTTTCATATTTGCGCAAAAGGAAAGTCCTGATCAGTGGAGAAGCGCACTGCTATCCTTGATGAAGAAGAACATGAAGCAGATCTTACAACAGGAAGACCAGTACTACCACCTCCCGCGTGGCAATAGATAATCCTGGCTCACAGGGTTTATTCAAGAAAAGGAAAAGGTGGTGCTACGGATCCTTTCTTTCAAGATCTTGATTCTATAAAAGTTGGAGAAGCATCCAACATAGCTCGAGAAATTCAGATAGTTCCTGAAGTCAAGCAGGAAGAATTACAAGAAGAACCAGTAATCCAGCCTAGAGCAATGGGTGATGCAAATAACAACAATCATAATGATCCAAATCAAAGGCGACCGCCACCATTGCCTTGGGGTAATAACATTGGATCTTTGGCCCTACAAGCACATCATGATTTACCAAAGGGGTTAAGAAAGCACTTTCCTCGGTTCCATGGCGATGGAAGTCAACATCCTGATGAACACATCTCTGCATTCACAACAGCTTGCGCTGTTTTGCATGTATCACATGAAGATGTCGCCGTGTGTCTCTTCGTTGAGACTCTCGCAGGAAATGCTGCCGATTGGTTCAATCATCTGGAACCAGGAATCATTACAAGTTGGGCAACTATGAGCGAGAAATTCTTGGCAAGGTTCAAGCCTACCGAAGATGGTCACAGATTGTTCGCCCAACTCTCAAATTCAAAGATGGAAAACAATGAACCAATGAGGGAGTTTGTGGCAAGGTTTAATCGCCTAGTTACACGTCTTTCTCATACTCTTAATCCATCTCCGCAAATCCTGTTGAGCAGTTTCATTAACGCTCTTCCTTCTGAGATAGCCTTCTTTTTGAGATCGGCTAATGAAACAGAATTATCCAATGCACAAGAAAATGCCATCAAGTTAGAGGACGACATGATTACCTCTGGCAAGATGAAAATGGATTCAATCAGGCCTCTAGTTCAGAGCTCTGCAGATCCACTACTGCATAAGGTAGCAAATGAAGTGACTATCATGAAGAGACAGTTGCCTACTCAGGGGCAACTCGCGCAACAACAATACCAACCACAGCAACAGTATTAGCCTCAGCAACCATATCAGCCTAAGAGGAACAATTTTCAGCCTTTCAATAACTATAGGCCCAGGTTGCCAGCACCACCACCAAGGCAAGCAGTCGATGCTGCTCAAAATGTAGTGTTTTGTTCCTTTCATGAGACTGATGCACATACCGGAGCCACGTGTCCTGAAAATTTAAGGATGAATCAAATCATGGGATATGCTGATGCTGCACCTATATCAAACATTGTTCCCTCCCCAAGTGCGAATGTTGTCTTACCACAGACGGACAACTTCGATGGCGACTCTACCACGGGATACTTCCAGAATGAACCCGTTATAATGAAGGAAGAACAAGATGATTTTCGTCAATATTCTCTTGCAGTGAATCATGAAAACCTTTCAACTCTTGTGTTTACACGTACTCAACATTTTAAAGCACAGAAGGAAGGAGAGGATAGACAAAGACCAAAAGAAAAGGAGAAGGAAGTGGCTTCCACTTCCAATGCTCAGCCATCACGTGAAAGTGTTCAAACTACTCAAAATTCATCTTCAACAAATTTTGATATAGTCGATTCCATGATGAAGACAAAGGTGCATATTTCTCAGCTGGAGTATCTTCAAGACCATCCAGATCAGTTGGATAGAATTGTCAAGTATGTCAAGAAAGATACTGTCATGCAGCCCACATTGCTAGAATCTTCTGTTCCAGCAGGAGAGAAGCCAAAGCCCTTCTATATTTCTCTATATATAGGAGGTTATAAATTGGGCAATTGTATCATTGATTCAGGAGCCTCAGACAACGTCATGCCTTTGCAGGTAATGAACGCTTTGGGACTCTCGTGCACCAAAACACATGACAAGTGTTATTCGCTTGAGTCTAAATCAGTGCCATTGGTTGGACAATTGAAGGATGCTCAAGTTCGATTAGCGGCTTGCCCAGAGAAGAAAATAATGATGACTATCTTGGTAGCTGACATTCCAGCCAGCTATGGGATGCTGCTAAGTAGAAGTTTCTGCAAAGATCTTGGAGGAGAAATACAATTGGATTGGTCATCTGCGACCATTCCTTTAAAGAAAGGTAATTTCAAATTGGAACCAGAAACCAAGTCATGGTTCGCGGTGGTGAAATCTCAGGATCCTCAAGCACAAGTGCTATATCAAGAAATGGATTCTGGTACATATGTTATGTTGTCTGATATAACTAAAAAGAATCAAGAGGTTGTCTATGTGGTTGACGAATCAGAGGAAGTATCTGAAGAAATGTGCAATTCGCAAACTTTCTTTGAAGAAGAAGTGCAACAATCTTCTCAAGAGCAAAATTACAAGGAAGAGATCAAATATGTTGCAGAGAGCAATGAAGAATCCAATTTGTTCTTCTCATCTTTTGAAGGTTGGTTTGAAGAACCTGTGTTAGATATATCCAAAGAAGAGACCAAAGAAATATTGCAATTGGAGCAAAAACAAGATCTTCTTCATTTTGAAGATGATTCATCATTGGAGGAATTTCTCAAAAATGGAGATCATATGGAAGATTCATCATTGGATCTCGACAGTTTTCTACATCACTTGGAGAGTGATTCTTCAATAGAGGATACTATAAATTTTATTTTACAGTTTAGCCCATCTTCACCTGCATCTCGAGAATCTTTCATACATACTAGTGAAGAGGACGATGTTGAATCCATCTATGAACCTGTACAAGAAAAATACTTCACCGATACTATGCAACCAATGTGGAATGCAACAAATGAAGAGGTTGATGGAGAAGAGCAATTCATGGAATATTCAGTTTTGGTCACTAAAGAGGACGATGTTGAAAAATCAGAGATTATTGACAAATGTCTTGTGAGATACGCCGTGTGTGAGATTGATCAAGAAGAAGAAGAGGAAACATATGACTCAGATGAGGCTGTCTTTGATTCTACTCCTTTTACAGAAGAAGAAAGATACATGAATGCTGAAGAAGAAGTGATGATGGATATCTGCATTGAAGAAGAGTACTCTACAGAGGGTGATGAGATTCCAGGTAATGAATGGGAAGGTGAGCTATCAGGTGAAGGTGTTCCAGAGTTTAAGCATCCAGATCTTGACGATTCATTGGATTTTGGAGAGTGGATGGACGAAAACACAACCGATGAAGAAATCCCTGATGCACTTGAAAAGTGGGCGACAACAGTTGTGGATCCTATAAGCCAAGAATCAGTGATGAGAGTCGTGTATGAGCAGCTTGCACCTTTTCCAGAAGATGATGCATTGACTGAATACAAAGTTGCGTGTGTACACGATATAAATGAAACTCATATTCAATATGTGGTGATGACCATTCCAACAGATGTACTTTGGCCACAAGACTTTCTTGTATATCTTCAGAAAGAAGTTCTGTATCTCCACATATTGCAGAGGTTGCTTGCATTGGAGGAAGATGCTCCACCTGATCCCTAGAATATCAATCAGTTTCTCAGGAACTTCTCATGGCTTGAACGTGAATACCCTCCCAAATCATGGCTCTTTGAGAGGATGTTGCAGAGAAAGAAAAGTTTTGTGCTACCAAGGCAATCTTCACAGCTAAAGAGAGATGGTTCTTACTTTTCTGAGCCGATTGACGGTTTCATGTGACAGTTCTAAACTCTTCTCATCCTCGCTCAGGAGAAAGAGTGCGTGAAACACTTTTTGTTCTCGTAATGTGTTTCCCCTTTCTGTGATGTGACCGTTATGTCGTAATGTTTTTCCCCTTTCCGTAATGTGATAGTTGTGTTTCTTGTGTGTTCTGGGAAGTTCCAACTTCTTAGGTGATTGTAGGAAGTCCGATTTTAGGTGATGTAGGAGAAATGCCTTGTTCTAGGTGATTAGGAATGTAACCTGACTCTATTACCCAATGGATAAGGCACTGGTCCAACTTGCAAAAAACCAGAGCTTCTTGGTTCTCCTATGCCGTAAGTATCCGCCATGGTCCCCAGACAGAGCCAATTGTTGTACCCAACCAAATTTTTTGCTTCATTAAGGCATTTTGAAACAAGTCTAGAAAATTTTTTGTCAAAAAGTCAAAAAAGCAAAATTTCTAAAAATAGACGTCGAGTTAGGTTTTCTGGGTTTCTTGAGATATGGATGTTGGCAAAACTTTCTAAAAATAGAAAGTTTCTAAAAATAGAATCTCCAAATCAGGTGTCGCGCTCGATTCTCATTGGTCAGTTTTCCTTCACGATCGGTACGGTTCAGACGAAATCTTCAAACGACCAAGTTTTCTCTACTGGGTCATTTTTGCTTTTTCACAAGGTGAAGCATGAGCTCGAAAGTCATCAACATAGAAAATTTCACTTGCCAAATCTCTTCGACGAGTTTCCAACGTTGTTTCAACGACACAAAATCGACAAACGGCCGTCGACTCGACGATGCACGCAAAACGATGCAAGATGGATCCAAGGTGAAGTGAAAAGTTGGAAAATCAAAAAATTGGCTAAGTCTGGTGAAACTGGGTGCCCCAGGAGGCTAGGGCCGCCCATCCTCTCCTGTGTTAGTTTTTTTTCACGTTTTTCAAGAAACGTCGAAAATGCTTCTGTCAGCTCTTTTCCGGTTGGTCAAACTTGGTCAAACTCTGTCAAAAGGCCCATAAAAGCAAGAGATTCATCTTAGATATGCACAAGTTATCCAATCTACCCTCATCCTGATGCCTGTCCGTGGAATCCTAAAATTGGCTAAGTCTGATGTCCTGAAATCCTAAAAAATTGACTAAGTCTGAAATCTGGTGGATCCTCAAAAATCTAGAATCCGCATGTCAAATCCCATGGATCTAAGACCTATCTCAAACATCCTGAAAGTATATTTCAAAATATTTAAAGTATAGGAAATTCAATATCTAAACATATACTTAAATATATTTTGAAATATACGTCAAACAGGGCCTTCGAATTTTGGTGAAATTCAAGATTTGCGGCAGAAATTGAAAAATTCCAAAATTTTTCTAAGGCATGGAAAACCAGGCGCCCCAGGTGGCTTGGGGCGCCCAAACTCTCCAGAGTTAGTTTATTTTTGATGATTTTCTCAAAAAACATGAATCTCCTTCCGTCAGCGTGCTCCGGTTCAGTGTTGATCAGTTTGGCACATTTTTCGAGGCAAACGGAAGGTACAATCAGCTCAATTTTCATCAGGCTTGCATATTTTCCAGATCATCAGACTCAATTTCATCCCAGTTCATAGAAATCGACAGCCAAACAGGGGTCCTGTGCCCTCTAGAACGCGCACGCAAACCAAGAAATTGGAAAAATTGAAAAAACTAAAAAAATGGCTAAGTGTTGGGAAACTGGACGCCCCAGGAGGCTTGGGGCGCCCATCTTGAGCAGTGTTAGAATATTTTTGTATTTTCAGTGTTTTCTGACATGCCTTGTTACCAATCTTCGCCCGTTGGCAGTTTCGGGGAGGTCAAACTTGGTCAAACGATGTCAGATCGTCGAACGGAGGCAGGGGATGGAATCTCAGTTGATCAATCTCCAAAATGTCAAGATCAGTTAGCTTTTTCAGTTCATGATGACATTTTTCCACCTTGTCAAAGTCAGAGACAGGCCATATTTGAGTCAAAACGAGTGTTGAAGTGTCGAAAATGAAGAAAATTTTGTTAACACTTCTTCCAACTCGTGCATTCGATGACATCATCAAAGAAAATATTTTTTGTCATCTTGCACATGAAGCCATAGCCTCCTACAAAATAGGGATTCTTCCTATTCGAAGACATCCACTTGGATTTATGCTTTAAAAGTTGCTTTCTTCATGGATGAGGATGAAGTTTTCTTCTCACACAAGTAAAGCTGCTTTTTCGACCAAAAGATTTAGAAAGACAAGCTTTGGCTTCTTTATTTCATTTTCTTTTGCAGGTTGCATCCAGAGGAAAGACTTTATTTTTCTTTCAATGAAGATTCGAAGACCCAAACCAGGTGCTTTTCCAGTGTTCTTCATAGATTCGGGTTGAGGAAGAAGAGAGGCTTGCTTTTTCAGGGTCCTTGTTTCAAGGAGATCATTTTTCAGAAATCCAACCAGAGCTTTTTCAGTTTTCGTCGAGATGGGTCCATCCAGATTATCATCCTCTTGAAGATTGGAAGTTGTGCTTTTTTTTGGAAAACTGCTTTTTTCCCGCTTTTTCGAGAAAATCTCCGCTTTTTCAAAATCCGACGATCTGGGTTGCTTCAAAATAGAATTGCCTACAAAACCCATGTGCCAGCTTTTTTCGCTCAGAATCAGCTTTTTTAGAAGAAATCAACAAAAGAATATCAACGGATGACATCACCAAAAAGCTAGAATGTTGATGAGGATGCATTCCAAAATAAAGCAGCTTTAAAACATATGCTTTTTGTTTTAAAGCATGTGCTTTCATCCTAAGCTCATCCATTCTATATTTAGAAAGAAATCACCTTGTGATAGTTGGAATCTTTTTGCTTTAAAGCAGATTGCTTTAAAGCATTTGTTTATTGTATCTTTGTCTTAGAATAGTAATAAAGCTTACGAGTTGGCAAGTTAGGGTTAATCAAGGAGATTTTAGGGTTCCCTACTCCTTTGATTTTAGTATAAATAAGGGCATCTTTGCCCATTGTTAGTAATGGTAGTTGTGATAGCAAATTTGCTGTGCCTATTCTAGCCTGCAAACATTGTTATTCCAAGTGTCTGTTCATTTGTGTTCAGTGTTCTCTGGTGTTTGATCGCTTACTGTATGCCTACCTTTTGCTGCAGTCTGGCTGTCCTGGAGTTGTATTAAACTTTCTGATATTGAATAGAAATCTCATGCCTACTTTGCTCTGATATTCTATATCGATTCATCAAGTTTTTTGTCGTCAGATGTGTAGCTTCTGTGGCTTTCATTTTCGGATTTCATCATTAAAGTACTCTTAGTCTTGTGGTGTAAATCTGGAGGAAAACTACTTGAGTTTTTGTGTTAACAATCATTCCCCGTTCACTTTCGACTTCCTTTGCTCTGAATTTACTCAGGAGGTTGAAAGCGTCATTAGTCTATGCTAGTTGTAGTAGAAGTTTTATTAAAAAGGAAAAACCTCTTCTGCAGCGTTTAGAGTTTTATAACCTTGTGCTCTACAGCTGAGAATCAAAAAGAAGATAGGCGAAGTTTCATTCAAGTTATCTTTTCAGCGAACATCAGCAAGAAAGGGAACTCCCCCTTCCAATAGGAGAGCAGTTTATCTGTTCATAGCTGTCCGTTTCCAAATCGCATACCAGAGGTACGAATTGAAACGCCAACAAAATATAATGCAATGGAAGATTTATATGCTCAATATCTTAGAAAATTACAATGCTTATATGCCGACAACATGCGGCTACAATATGGCTCACAGGCCTGCCTTCCGGGTTACAACATACACGAATGATATGACATCGAAGTGCCTTCGAAAAAGGACTATATTTCTATTCTATTATCATATGTGACTAACTACTTTACTAATGCATCTCATGAATTCTTATATATCATCTCCTAGCTAAAGAATGCTTCGCGTCAAAATCAAGAGGTCTCAAACCCCAATGCATGATGAAATGTGTAAGAAACATGTAGGTTAGCCTACAACTCATGGGAATGCTCCACAAATGAATGAAACATGATGCAGTTCTCAATTAAGGTCCATCTGGTCCCAAATTGCCTTGTGTGATGTTCCATTTGGCTTCGTAAGTCACAGGAATGCTCCACAAACCTTGTTTTGTCATGCTGACTGATGAATGCTGATGATCTTGTGATAGCAATATCTCTTCGTAGATGAATCCAAATCTCATGAAATCTGAATATGATAAAGATGAAATAGTGTAGAACTGAAATCTTGCTCCACGAGCTCTGAAATGAAGATGCGGTAAAATGCGGTGGAAAGTTCTGAACTGCAAATGACTGAAATGTAAGAAAAGAAAAGAGTAAATGTTTTTGGTTGATGCAATATTTCTCTTCAACCTGAGACGCTCTTGCATCATATTGTTGTTGCTATCAAGAATAATTTTTCTCCTTCCAAAACGGGTTCATGCATGGTGTCTTTTGTGAGGATTTTAAAGAGTACATGGCCTTCTTATCTTCTTCTTCACTCTCCTCTTGAGCCACTTCTTGTATGTAGGTGTTACTCATATTGGTGTATAGGGGTATATGTATTATATTATCTTTATCAAAGAATAATATTTCTTCCTTACATGGATCTATTGTCCCATTATAGTTAACAAACCATCCAAATTTAGTAGGATGTTAAATGTGTCAAAAGGTTCCTTCATTCTTATCACTTCAAAATAAACTTTCTTTTTGATTCCTAGTAAGTTGACTTATACATCCCTCCAAGTACCAACTATATTGATGGAACTACCATTTGAAAGCACAAAGTTATAAAGCATATCATAGAACATTGATTTTCTAAACTCTTCCCAAACTCTTTTGGATATGATACTAACATTTGCTCCCAAATCAACTAGCACATTTTTAAAATGCCTATGGTTTACATGGAGTTCTATCAAGATCAATCTCTTCTTCTATCTCCTTGGATTTTTTGCCATATTTTTGGTTCAGGGTCTAGAATTTGTGGTTTTAGTTTTGTTCCAACATTTTGAGAATTGCTTTAATTTTTTAGGAATATTTTATTCTTCCACAAAGGTTGCTAACTCCTTCAATAACTAGGCTTCTCTTTATGAAAAGAATGCCTTGCAGTAGTCTTGTTTCTTGTTTTCTTCTAGGATAATTTTTCTAGTATCCTTAGTTATCTAGTCATGTTTTAATTTTATTGGGAAGTATTCTCATTCTTATTCATTGTCTTCTTCTTCTGACTCATTTCCTGGTATTCTTCTGTATGCACTGTTAATTCCTTCTCTGGTTATTATTGCTGCCTTATTTTTCCTTCCATATTTTATAATAGCTTGCTTTTTTAAAATTTCCTTCCTCTCCAAATACTCCTTTTCTAGTTTTTCCTCTTTTGTAGGTGATAGTTTTCTTCTCATATTTTCCTCACTAAATTTAATTTTCACACATCTCTTAGATCCTTGAGTGTTTTGCTTGGTTACCTTCATTATAACTTTTACTACCTTTGTTGTGTTAGGTCCTAATAGATTTTTAATTTTTGTTTATGGTGGTGCATTTTTAAAATATTGTTTTTCTTTGGCACATGTGAAGATATCATGATTGGAGTCACTATAGAATCTGCAACTCTTCTTCTTTTCTACTTGACATTAATTGGCATAATGGACCATCTAACCACATCTGAAATAGGGGGTGTCTTCTCTTCTCCTATGTCCTTGGCTTCTTCCTCTATTGCGTCCTCCTCTATATTTGTTATAATATCATCTGTTGTCATTTAGAGGATAGCTAATAGGAGATTTATTAATTGTAATATGCGGTGGAGCAAACTATGCCACATGTACATTACATTGATTCATCTATGTTGGATGTTGATAGCCATCGTCATAGAAGGCTCTCATGACCAACCCTATAGCCTTGGCCATTTTTTTGTTGATAAGATCATTATCTTCACATCAATGGTTGCACCACGGTTCATGTTCGTCCTCCTCCCTTAGTTTGAACAAAAGAGATGGACAATTATCTATTTCATGGTCATCCCATTCACTACAAATCTTACAATTTACACTTTTTAACTTCCTAAGGAATGATTATAGATGAATTTGAGTGTTACAGTTGTTTTCTCTCCTTTTATCGTTGGACATGCATTTCTTAGATATCCTTCTTGATAGGGTTGCTATAGGTGTTCAACTACCCATGATTTAATCTTATCAATCCAGGTTGGTGTTTGGAGCAATCTGTGATAGGGTTCTTAGGTCTCAAGGTCATTATTCTACTCTAGATCTCTATGATGGAATTGAAATCTAACTAGTTACTGTTGAAAAGAAAATACTCTCTACATACTTCTGCTTCCTAAAATAAACATTCATGCTGAAATAACTATCTATGCCAGAAATAATGGACACACACATGTTGTAATATAAATACTAAAAAGAATTGATGCTAAAAGATAAATTCTTCAAAAGTAAATGTTTTTAGTTTCAATTTTCTGATTTATGTGTTTGCCTGCAGATTTGTGTTAAGTGAAGACAAATGAACAAAGAGGAATTAATCTAATCAACATAATGATAAAATGAAGATCTTTTAACACAAAAAAAAATTCAACATACAAAAACAAATACCACAAGATCACCTCCTTCTGGTGGAGTGTGCCCTACTCCCCGTCTGGATGGATCTTCTATGCTAAAACATGATCAGAATAGTTTCCTTCTTATTCTCAACAAATGAGACCTTCCACATGGTCTTGTTATAAAATTTCTTTTAAAAATAATAAGGTTGTAACAAAAATACTGAATTTCTAACATCTGCTGGCTTTCTTCTTATACATCCGAGCCTTATTTACTAAACTTAATTGCATCTTCATGACTTCACTTATGACTAATAGTATCTTATTCTAACATAAGCTACCACTAACCTTAACCAAGGAATTCCCTAGATTAAAGGTGTGAGTGAAGACATGCAGGAACAACCTAAATTAAAGGAGAACTATCTGAAGAGATGCTTTAGTTATTTACATAACTTAAATGTTAAATTGGAGAGAACATCACATGGAGGAGGAAACTAGATACAGACAAGAGATTCATAATAAACAAATGAAGTTGTTTGGATCCATCCTACTCCCATGATGCATGCACCAGAATTGATGTCATGCATTGAAATTGGTCAATCTAACGATGGTCTTGTGAATGAGTGAACAACTGTAACTACAAGTGCCACTTCGGAGCTTGGTGATCCACTCCAAAGCTCTGCGACCTACTCCAGAGTATTCAATTATTTGATTCTATGGTTCTATTTGTCATGAAAACACACATACATATATAAAATATTCAAGCACATTTAACCATTAAGGAAATAAGTTCCACAATATATATTATTTATCTATTGTTAAAATAGTTATAGATACTTAGACATGTATTAAGTATACCAAGTCCATTAAAAACAAGGAAATTGAGTAATATTTTTGTGAAACTAAGAAGACAACATTGTGCCCCATCATCTCCCCTCTACTAGAATCAAACCATGTCCTCATGAAATAACTTGTACACCATCTTCATTGGCCAAATTCTTATCTTCTAGAATCTAGCTGCAATCATAATCCCCTTCGTTATGTTGGATGAAATGCCTACCCCCTTTTTGCGTAGCCATTTGTTCTGAAATCTTCTTGAGCCACTTTTCTATCTTTCTTTGCAGCATCTACCCTATGGTAGTTGTAAGAGGAGCTAGTACAAGAATCGAATGAGGTTTAGAATCACATCCCAATCCAATTATGTCGTCATTCCTGAATATGGATGATGAGGTTCCTAGATTGTGTGAGGCTCCATCATAAATTAGTTGGTGACATGGGTTATCTCCTCTTCAAATGATTTGGGAAACCCTCCCACTAGTTTATGTTGGAAATAGTCTGGACAACTGAGAGGGGGGGTGAATCAGTTGTCCCTAAATTTTAACCTTTTCTGAACCTTTTAAATCATCTTTATAATCAGATTAATGATGAAGACATTTAAGCATAAATTAACATATGAGCAGAAACAACATGAACACAACACCAGAATTTTGACGTGGAAAACCTGGTTAAGGGAAAAACCATGGTGGGGGTTAACCCACAAAAATGCATGCCCTGTTAAAAGTACTTAAGAAAATAGAAGGAACATGCCTTCGAGCACACTGCCCAGAGCTCACTGCTTAAGAAGAGGCTCACTGCCTATAAGAAATTATGATTTATACAGAAATAATGAACTAAGAAATAACATCTATATTCATGCCTGAATTAGTCCCTTTGAAGGCTTAAAAACTTCTTCTCTTATCTTGAAATTCTTCTTCACAGACTCTTCACTCTATACTCCCTTCGCTTCTCTTCTTCTCTGCTCTGCTTTTGATCCTTTCTTTAGATTTAATTCATTGTATACCAGTATGCTTTTCAATAATTCTTCAACAAGTATTTATATGCTTCATCAACCTTGGAATGATCAACAAGGTCGGCTAAACTTGACGCGGATCATCACACTGTCGGCCAAACACAACTGAGACTTGAATCTGCTTCTACAACCACTCCACGCTTCATAAAAATGCTCTTAAATCATCCACAACATGCTAGGATCATCTGGTCAACCAAGACTGGGAAGAACATCAACCTCAATGAAGAAATCTTCAATCATCAAGCTCAAAATTCAATACAGATCTCCAACATAGTAGCCACATGATCCAGAGACCTCCACAAGCACATTGAAATCACTAATAACATTCACTCTAGACCATATTACCAAAAACATTTGTATCGTCCTCCGGAACCTCAAGAACACTATCTTCCATGACTGTCAAACTAGAAAGATAGCTTGCAGACCTCCAAACCAGGAACCATTGGAGTTGATGATACACACTGACTTCCCAAACATGCCTTCAGATCCACAGACCAAAATATTTCACTACGGAGCAATCCGTACCAAGTTACTGTCACACTATCTCTTTTGAATACTGCAAAATCTGGTTCTACTCATATGGCCATAAATTCTTCAAATATTCATGCGGATATCTCAATTCTTAACTGGAGGAACCTCTCACAATCCTCTACACAACCATATGGTCTGCATGCATTGATTGTCATTAATTTTCTCAATATCCTCAACTATCTGGTCTTCTATACAGACAACAAAATATGATACAGTTGACACCAATGGCAACAATGATATGTTGACATCAATGACAACACCACTTAGGCACATATTTGCAACAATCTCTCCCTTTGTCATTGATGGCAACATATGATGTGAAAAACTAAATTTAACCATCAAGACAAACTTCTCCCCCTTTCTCTTCTCACTTCTATAACTACTTCCTTTACTACTCCCCCTTACATCAGCAACTAGTTTTTCACATGACTTCTCTCCCCCTTTGACATCAATGGAAAAGAGCACATATTTTCTATATTTTCTCCCTTTTTGCTTCAGACTGATCCCAAAATTTGCATACTGACTACACCCCCTTTGAGTAGTACCTTCTTAACATCAATCCGGATCACAAAATATGAATGTAAATTCTACCAGACTGATGCACCTTAGTGCATCTTAGTTCTGATTAGGAGGGGTAATTACCCCTAACTTTTCTCTGAGGTACTCAAAAGTATCTTTGGGAAGAGGCTTAGTGAAGATATCCGCAATCTGATCTTTGGAAGACACAAACTCCAACTTGACTTCATTCTCATTAACTTTCTCTATCAAGAAGTGAAACTTGATAGATATATGCTTTGTCTTTGAATGCAATACTAGATTCTTGGAAATGCTTATAGCACTTGGAATTATCACAAAAAATTGTGACTGGCTCCTCAAACACAAGTTTGATGTCCTTCAGCATTTGCTTCATCCACAAAACTTGAGAACAATTATTTGCTGCTGCTATATACTCTGCCTCTGCAGTAGACAGAGAAATTGCTTCTTACTTTTTGCTCATCCAAGAGACCAATCTTCTTCCCAAGAAGAATGCACCACCGCTAGTACTTTTTATGTCATCCACATCTCCTACCCAATCAGCATTTGTTATGCATGAAGAGTGAAATCATTATCCTTTGGATACCACAGTCCATAATCAATTGTCCCCTTGAGATATCTAAAAATTCTTTTAATTGCCACAACATGGGATTCTTTTGGATCAACTTGAAATCTGGCAACAAGTCCAACTGCATTTATGATGTCAGGTCTGGTCTGAGTCAGATAGAGCAATCCTCCAATCATTGATCTATACCTTTTCTAATTTGCCTTCGAGGAGTCATCTTTGCTTAGCTTGCATCCGGTTACCATAGGAGTACCTATTGGCTTTGAATCTTCCATTCCAAACTTCTTCAACATTTCTTTCACATACTTGGACTGAGATATGAAGATACCTTTATCTGACTGAACAATTTGTAGACCTAAGAAGAAATTCATCTCACCACATTGACATCTCAAATTCACTTTTCATCTGATTAGCAAATGCTTTGCACATGCATTCATTTCCACCAAAAATGATATCATCAACAAAGATCTCAACAATTAGAATGTCCTTATGATTTATCTTGAAGTACAGATTACTATCAACAATACCTTTGCTAAATCCTAGCTTAAGCAAATGCTTATCCAATCTAGCATACCAGGCTCTTGGAGCTTGCTTGAGCCCATACAAGGCTTTTCTTAGTCTGCAAACCATATCTCCCTGATCAGATAATTAAAATCCTTCCGGTTATTCAATGTGTACTTCTTCCTCCAAATCTCTATTTAGAAATGCTGATTTGACATCCATATGATAAACTTTAAAATCTTTAAAAGCAGCAAAAACAAGAAATAATCTGACCACCTCTATCCTTGCCACCAGAGTAAAAGTTTCTTCAAAATCAATTCCTTCCACTTGAGAATATCCTTTACATACCAACCTTGCCTTGTTTCTTACAACTTTACTATCTTCATTCAGTTTATTCCAGAAGACCCATTTGGTTCCAATCACATTTTTGTCTTCAGGTCTGGGAACAAGATCCCAAGTGCGATTCTTTTCAATTTGCATCAATTCTTCTTCCATCGACTTAACCCAGTTTTCATCATTGCAAGCTTCACTTACTGATTTAGGTTCAATCTTTGAAATCAAATAAATCTCTTCTTGATCTTCAACAACTCTTCTCCTAGTTTAAACACCTCTATTTTTATCTCTTATGATTTGATTTTTAGGATGATTCATTCTTACATACCTGGGGGTTTTGGGAATTGCTTGGGCTTCTATTTCTTGAGCTTGTTCCTCAACATCTGTACTAATTCATTGAGTCTCTGGAGTTTCCAGATCAATCTGCAACTAAGTCAGAGTTTGAACTAACCTTCCTTGACTTTGATTTTCATTTTGATCATCTGAATCATATCTGCAGAACCTGGAATGTCCTTCCTTGCTTTCATCAACTCTAACATTAGCACTTTCAACAATCTTTTTCAACCTCTTATTAAAGCACCGGTAAGCCTTACTTAGACTAGAGTATCCCAAAAATATTCCCTCATCACTTCTTGTATCAAACTTGCCTAAATCCTCATCTCTTTTGATATATCATTTACTACCAAAACCTCTGAAATATCTCACAATAGGAGGATGACCAAACCATAGTTCATAAGGGGTCTTACCAGTATTGCCTTTGATCTGCTCCCGGTTAAGAGTGTAGACAACAATACTTATAGCTTCTCTCCAATAAACTTGAGGAACATTTGTTTCCATCATCATGGTCCTGGCAACTTCTTGAATGGTTCGGTTCTTTCTTTCCACAACTCCATTTTGTTGGGGAGTCATAGGAGCAGATAACTGTCTTTTTATGCCATGCTTTTCACAGAAAGCATCAAACTCATGAGAAGTAAATTCTCCACCTCTATCGGATCTCAGACATTTCAATTTTTCACCAATTTCATTTTCACCATCACTTTGAACACCTTAAATTTGTCAAGAGCTTCTGATTTTTCTTTTAGGAAGGTTACCCACATCATCCTGGAGTAGTCATCAATTAGCAACATGAAATATCTATCTCCGTGCACACTCCTAATTCTAGTAGGACCATAGAGATCAGTATGTACCAGTTCCAATCAACCATTTGAAAATTGTTCCTTACTTTTGAATGAAATTTTGCTCTGTTTCCCCAATTGACATTGTCTACACATGCTATTAGGTTTCACAAGTTTTGGAAGATCTCTTACAGCCTGAGTGGTACTTATTTTGACAATGTTATCAAAATTCACATGACACATCCTCCTATGCCATAACCAACTTTGTTCTATCTGAGCAATCAAACAACTTTTGCCAGAGCTACTTAAATGAAAAATCTTACCTCTAGTTTGAGTACTGTATGCAATTTTGAGTTTCAGAACTTTCCAAGATTCTGCACTTTCCATCCTTGAATTGAAGATCATAAGCTTTATCAACCAACTGTCCAACACTAAGAAGATTATGTTTCAGTCCTTCCACATACAAAACATCATTGGTGCTATTCTTACCATCAAAAGAGATGGATCCTCTACCACGGATTCTACCAGCTGAGTTATCTCTAAATTTCACAAGCCCACCTTCATAATTTTCAAAATTCACAAACTTACTCTTGTCTCCAGTCATATGATGAGAACATCCACTATCAATCACCCATTCATCTTTCTCAATAACCTGAGTGGCCAAGGCACTTTCCATATTTGCATAGCTAGCAGATTCAGTAAACACCGGATCTTCTTCTTTGATGGCAATGAACACCGAATCATTTTCAGGGGAACCTCCATGATTAGATTCATCATCTATGAATCCTCTTGTTTCTTGGACATAGTAACATTTGTTTTGATTTCTGTATCTGTTAGGGTTTGGTTTTGAAAACCTCTTAGGACATCTTGAGGCAAAATGACCAATCTTATTACAAGCAAAACATTTGAGTGGCAATTTTCCTTCATACTTACCGGATCCTCTTGGCAATCTTTTGGCAATAAGAGCTTCAAGATCCGCTGTTTCACTTTCAACATCTTTAAGATCCTTCCTTGTCTTTACGAATCTGTTTGATCTTGCAGAAGAGCTTTCACCCGGATCATATCTTTGTTTTCCATATACACTGGCCTTAAATGTAGATTCAGACTTGGGGAGAGAATCACCAAACTCACTTAATTCAAAAGCTAAAATTTTGCCAACTAGATGATCTCTTGTAACATATGAAACCATCCTGATCTCCTCTATAGCTGCAACCTTATGTTTGTATGAATCAAGTAAAGATTTGAGCACTTTTGATACAATCTCTGATTCTTCCAAAGTTCCACCAGCACACCTGATACCACACACAAGTTCATTTATCTTTTGCATGTAGATTGTAATGTTTTCATCTTCGCTCATCCTCATAGTTTCAAATTTTCCTCTCAGACTTTGCAGCTTGGCACATTTGACATATTTATCACCTTTATACAGATAGTCCAACTTTTTCTAGATTTCATAAGCAGTTTTAGACCAAAGACATTTGTCATTTCTGAATCAGTCAGGGCACTCAACAAGGCTTCTTTAGCTCGAAGATTAGTTTCAGCATCTTTGACTTGATCTAGAGTTGAAGAACCTTTTTCCAGAGGTTTATACTCAACACTGGTTATCGCCCAATAGGCATCACCAATGTATTAAAAATGACACTCCATGCGAATCTCCCAAACAAAATAATTTGTTCCATCAAATCTCAGACTATCCTTCTTGTAGGTTGACATCCTGGATCTCCTCAAGCGGTTGGGCTTTTATAAGAGGATCTGGCTCTGATACCAATTGTTGGAAATAGTCTGGACAACTAAGAGGGGGGGTGAATCAGTTGTCCCTAAATTTTTACCTTTCCTGAACCTTTTAAATCTTCTTTATAATTAGATTAATGATGAAAACATTTAAGCATAAATCAACATATGAGCAGAAACAACATGATCACATAACACCAGAATTTTGACGTGGAAAACCCGGTTAAGGGAAAAACCATGGTGGGGGTTAATCCACAAAAATGCGTACCCTATTAAAATTACTTAAGAAAATAGAGGCACATGCCTTCGGGCACACTGCCCAGAGCTCATTGCTTAAGAAGAGGTTCACTGCCTATAAGAAATTATGATTTATACAGAAATAATGAATTGAGAAATATCATCTATATTCATGCCTGAATCAGTCCCTTTGAAGGCTCAAAAACTTCTGCTCTTATCTTGAAATTCTTCTTCACAGACTCTTCACTTTATACTCCCTTCACTTCTCTTCTTCTCTGCTCTGCTTTTGATCCTTTCTTCGGACTGAATTCATTGTATACAAGGATGCTTTTCAATAATTCTTCAACAAGTATTTATATGCTTCATCAATCTTGGAATGATCAACAAGGTCAGCTAAACTTGACGCGAATCATCACACTATTGACTAAACACAACTGAGACTTGATTCTGCTTCTACAACCACTCCACACTTCATAAAATGCTCTTAAAATGTCCGTAACATGCTAGGATTATCCGGTCGGCCAAGACTGGGAAGAACATCAACCTCAAAGAAGAAATCTTCAATCGACAAGCTCAAACTTCAATGCGGACCTCCAACATAGTAGCCACACAATCTAGAGACCTCCACAAGCACATTGAAATCACCAATAACATTCACTCTAAACCATATTACTAGAAACATTTGTATCTTCCTCTGGAACGTCAAGAACACTATCTGCCATGACTGTCAAACTAGAAAGATGGCTTGCAAACCTCCAAACCATGAACCACTGGAGTTGATGATACACACTGACTTCCTAAACATGCCTTCAGATCCGCAGACCAAAATATTTCACTGCGGAGCAATCTAGACCAACTTACTGTCACACTGTCTCTTCTGAATACTGCAAAATCTGGTTCTACTCAGATGGCCATAACTTCTTCAAATATTCATTCGGATTTCTCAATTCTTAACTGGAGCAACCTCTGACAATCCTCTACACAGCCATATGGTCTGCATGTATTGATTGTCATTAATTTTCTCAATATCCTCAACAATTTGGTCTTCTATACAGACAACAAAATAGGATACAGTTGACACCAATGGCAACAAGGATATGTTGACATCAATGACAACACCACTTAGGCACATATTTGCAACAGTTTATACATGACCTAATTTTAGATGGGGGAAGATACCCTTCATGATTTTGTAGCATGGTAATGATGGAAAGGAGATTTTGGGCATATTGTTCTTTGACCTCTGGTTGAACCACATGAGCCTTGGACCTCTTGGAAAATTGGGTGGTCTTAGGATACTCATGACACATCAAAATGCTTACTATTGCTTTGGTAGTGTCATATTTTGCAGTACAATTTTTCCATTCAATCTAAGGGTGGAGAAGAGAAACCAAATTTTGCAACTAAATTTCACCCACATATAGATTCAACATGGATGTGTGGTGGTGTCCCATTATAAACTCATGCTGATAAAATTCACTCGTTCTTTTGTTCCAGGGTCCGTTCAAAATAATTTTACGGGAACACTCTATCATCATTCAAAATGAATGGAAGATTGCAATAAATCCTTAAAAGATTACATCGCAAGAATTGTTCTCTTAAAAAGAGAGCATACATACTTGAGGGTTGGTGTAGGGCCAAATGTGCTTCTTTGGTTTCACAAGCTTGAACCACTCACTTGTCTATTGCATTCTTTTCCTATTGAAGGGTCTCCAAAGCCCTCTGGAGTTGAGAATTTTATTCTCTAAGTTAGGCCACAAATGGTGAGACAGGGCGTGGGGGTGCTATAAATTAGAATTGCACACTTTTATCTTGGACATAAGTAGTTTGTGGTAGTCTTTGTGAAAGGAGAGCAATGTGGGTATATTTTATAGCAGCACCAATTTTCTCCAACTCTAGGGTTTTCCAGAGGTCAAAAACCAGTCTACTATGCATTGCTCTTTCTTGTGCAACCTTCTATTGCATCTCCTCCAATTCCTTAGTTTTATTAGAAAGAAGTTGTTGCAATTCCCCTATTTTCTATTTACACTCTTGAAGGGAATGCTCTATTTTGGACAAAGCAAGAGCATGTAGAGTTTGTTCATGTTCCTCATTTGTGATTTTCTCAGTCAATGGTTGCTTCCCTTCTCTTCGGAGGGATTTGAAGCTTGTTGCCCTTCAGGTGCCAAATGGGCCGAGGACATGCTTCCCAAAATTTCAGCAATCCCTATTTCTTCCTCTTCATCTCCTTTTTGCAAGACAAGCTTCCAGTGCATTTTTTTGGAATTGTAGCATAGGTAGTTGCTTCAATTACTTCTATATCAATGATGGGTGGTTCAATGGCCATCTAATGCCATTGGGAGGAGCAAGTGGCCAATGCAACAGGAGCAGACATAGGAGTAGGTGCAACCTCCTTCTTCTTGATTTTCTCTGTCTTACTCTAGAGGAATATTTCCCATTTCCTCTTTCCATTATCTCGCGATAGAAAATTATGTTTGATGATCAAATGAATGAGGCCATGATGGATGATTTTCCCATTATCCCACTTGAACTTGTTGAACATAACCTGAAAGCAATTGTAGAGGAAGGTAGGCAAATTTATGGGGCACTCATGTTGATTAATTCCATGTCGTAGGTGAATTATCATTCGCATACCTAGACCCAAGACCATACCATATTGTCCATCGTAAGTGAATAATTTCATGGACCAAAGAACCATGACCGACCATGGCTCCAAAAGGCTTTTGCGATCAATTCCTTTGGTTGCTCCCTTATTGATGACATACTTGGGCAAGGGCTCTAGAGCATCATGAAAATTTTGAATCAATTCCTCGTATGAGACCTTAGATTGTGATATGTCTGCACCTACCTTGGGGATTATAGTGAGTTGACTGATGATCATGGGGTTGACCTTAATGTGGACCCCCTTAACTACGGTAAAAGTTAGGTAAAAAATCTAGATGAATTATTTGACCAATTCTAGTTCATATCCTTTAAAATTTTGTAAGAAGTCTAACCAACTAGCTCGAGTGAACACTTCTAAACTTTGGGGGTTGAGCACAATGTTGTCAGGTTCAGATTTTTGCTTCTAGCTCATTATTGCTTAGATTTTGACTCAATAGTCACAACCATTAGTGAATGTCACACACCAGAGAGCATGGAGAATGTGATTATGAATTATGAAAATGACCTTGGATAGGGTTATACCATTTACATTGCATCTATTAATGAATTTCCAATTTAGGAAGGTTATGGCATTGATTGTTGTGCGTGTGGGAGGCATATGGTGGTGACTAGGTATCATACTGATAGATGGACTTGCCGAACATCACACATACCCCTCATAATGAATTGATGTGGGAACCTAATTCATCACTAAGTTGTTATAATTGTGTGTTATGCTTCCCCTTTCACTCTTGCAACATATCTTTCCATTTGTCCCTGACCACCATTCTCTAAATTTGATATATCGCCATAAAGGTACAATGATCTCACTTGAGTAATTATAGCCATTATTTCCTTTATGCATTGAATTAATAAGTGAATCCTCCATGATGAGCTATAAAGTGCACATCATGTGAACCCTATCCTCGATCTTTCAAGAAGTGGCACGAAGTACCACATATTCTTATGGGAAGAATCCCATCATTTCCTTGAGTGAATGACATAAATACACATGTAGGGGCTTGGTAACTTAACAACATTCCTAAATATCATAACTATTTACAAGAAGGATGAAAATATGCAAGGTACTTATGCCTTTGGTACTGATGTGGTTGAATGTCAATAGGAGTTTGGAGTCATTCAAGTGAATGGTATTGTTTGGAGCCTAGTAAGTTAAACAACACTATTTGGTGCTGTCGGGAGTCCCACAAGAATGTGGACTATAGTAGTGGCCCACCTCTGTTAGAAATGAAGGTGAACAACTATAGAATGAAAATATGATTTTAACTGTTATAATAATACAATGCAGAACCAAATGGAGATTATAGGAAATCAAATCAACAATACAAAGAAATAAAGGAATAGAAAAACTAAACACATAACACAATGTTTACATGGAGAAACCTTTTCAGGTAAAAAATCCACACAAGAAGAGATGCATCAGTCTGTATTAACTTCAATAGAGTTTACAATACATCACTAACAACCTCCTCTTCAGTCTTCAATCTAGCAACACCTATTTTTCCAGTCTTAATTCTCTACTACACCACAATCGTAATACAATGCCCTCATTAAAAGAGTGTTTCCATCTAGGAAAAAAAACCCTGACATAACTTCTATTGTTAGATCTGCGACCTAATGATAAACGGTCCAGATTGGCTACAAAATTACAATATTTTACAAAGCAATTTTCTAAACAAAAAAATTTCTTGCACCCCCTGTCAAGTACTGGGATCTAAATGTGGCTGAAACAAGACCACTGCTTGGTGAATACATCTTCCTTTATGGAAATTTAGAAACAACAATAGGAGTAATTAATTACATAGGATTTACAAGGTTGATGGCACCTTAATCCTAACATTCTCCCACTTGACATCATATATTGTAAATTCATCTAGAGGAAAACATAAAATAATTAAGCACTAGGAACAAGGCCCATGGCTTCCCTGCACCACATAAACTTCTTTGTGCTCACAAATCTAGTAAGTGAATTTGCAACATTCTCCCGAGTGTCAATCTTCTTCAGCTCAATCTGTTTATTAACAAATTCACAAAGTGCTACTAAAAATCCACATGCTTCGTCTATGCATGATACATAGGATTCTTGGCCAAACATATCGCATTGGCTATCACAGCCAATTCGAATAGTCTTGCAATCAAAACCAATATTTACACACAATATTTGTAACTAAACTGCCTCCATAGAGATATGGGTAGCTACCATGTACTTTACGTCAATGGTCAACAATGCAACTGTGTGCTGCCTTTTACTCATCCAACTCACTGCTCCTCCAAATAGAGTAAATACATCCCACTTGTGGATCTTCAACTGTCTAAGTCACCTACCCAATTTGCATCAATATAACCATGTATATCCAATGTCTTTTCCACACTATTAGTACTAGAATAAACTAAATAGTTGTTAGAAGTACCAGCCCAATATCTAAACACCCTCTTTGCATAATTCCAATGTTGTCTACCAGGGTTAGACATAAACCTGCTCAAAAATCCCACTGCTTGGGCAATATCTAGTTTAGTACAAACCATTGCAAACGGCAAACTTCCTACAACACTAGCATATGGAACCTTATACATATCCTCTAAATCATCTTCATTTTAGGACGCATATCTAATGAAGCTTAGTACCAACCGATAAAGGAATTCTAATGGGATTGCAATCGTGCATATTAAATCTTTTCAGAATAGTATTAACATACTTACTCTACAATAACCAAAGCTTTTTATTTACCTAGTCTCTTTTGATCTCCATCCCCAAAATATACATGGCTGCTCCTAGATCCTTCATCTCATATGCACTTGAAAGTTGAGTTTTTAGTCCACTGATTATACGCTTAGTGTTACTGAAAAATAACATATCATCCACATACAAGGTAATAATCAGTATATGATCATCAATACATTGAATATAAATACAATGATCCTCTTCACTTCTAATAAAACCCAATTTCAAAACAAAAGAGTTAAATTTTTGATACTACATCCGGGGAGATTATTTTAAACCATAAAGAGACTGTTTTAATCTACATACCCAATGTTCTTTCCCTTTTACCTCAAACCTTGTAGGCTGTTGCATGTAAATTTCTTTTTCCAAGTCTTTGTGTAAAAAGTTGTTTTAACATCCATTTGCTCAATCTCAAAGTCATTAGCAACAACAATAGATAACAGAAGTCTAATCAAGGATAATTTAGCAACATGAGAGAATATTTCATCAAAATCAACTCCCCCTCTTTGGGAGTAGCCCTTGGCCACCTATTTGGCCTTGTACTTCAATGAACCATTTGCTCCAAACTTCTTCTTGAAGACCTACTTACATCTGATATCCTTTCTACCTTTGGGCAAATGCACAAGATCCTAGGTGTCACACAAGTATAATACCATCATGTCCTCCAATATTGCTTGTTGCCAAGACTCACTATCAACTGAATCTATAGCCTCCCTATAAGATATATGTTCATCATCAGTACCAAACAAATAAAATATACAATAGAAATTTGGTGGGCTATACCTGTCAATTGGATTATGTTGTCTTGTGGATCTTCTAGGAATAAGAGTAAGGGGCTCTTCTTGTTCTTGAGCTTGCTCAACTTCTTCTTGGTTATCTTCCCCAACCTCTTCAGTTTTCTCAGTAACCTCACCTCAACCCTCTTCTTCATCTTCATCCTCCTCATCCTAAAATCTATCTCTCTATTCTTCCGGAGGTGCACCTTCCTTATTAATCTGAAAGTGCACTCTCCTTTCCTCATCTTTTTCTCTTGGCTATTTAGAATCTAAAATAACTCTAAGTTCCCTGAAAATGACATCTCTAGAATAGATAATCTTATGGGCTAGTGGATTCTAAAGATTATAACCTTTAACATTATCACCATATCCAATGAAAATACACTTTTCAAAATTTGGGTCCAACTTAGATCATTTTTCTTTAGGCACATGAACATAAGCCTCACAACCAAATACCCTTAAATGTGAAACATAAGGTTTCTTACATGTCCACACTTCATAAGGAGTTGTTTCAAGAGCCTTGCAAGGAGATCTATTCAACACGTAACAAGAAATACTCAGCTTCTACCCAAAAGCATATATTCAACTATGAACCACTCAGCATACTTCTAGCTCTTTCCATGATTGTTCGATTCATTCTTTCTGCCAGTCCATTCTATTATGGAGTATATGGAGTAGCTTTCTGTCTAACAATCCTTGCATGCTTACAAGATTCATCAAAGTCCCGAGAACATTATTCCCCTTCGTTGTTAGATCTTAAAACCTTTATTTTACAATATGATTGCTTTTCAACTAAGGCTTTAAATTCCTTAAACTTAGTGAATATTTCTAATGCAGGAGCATCCAATGGTGTAAAGGCAATCTTGCATAACCCAAAAATAAGTTAATTCAAAATCATTGTAGATGTTTTCATTTCTTTCCATAATTAGTGTTTTTGGTTCCATAATCTCCTACATAATGATGTAGGACTTTCAGTTTTTTCCAAACTACTAAAAATAGAAAACTGCCAGTTTTGGAAAGTTTACCTGCCATTTTAGGAAAGTTTACATTTACGTACAGATTGAAGCAAAAACTTACAAAAAGTTACATAACAGAAATATAAGACCTTTGGCGAAGGAATCAGGAAAAGATCATTTGTGAGCTGAAAGATATTAAAGTTTTTGTTTTATGAAAAGCCCCTAAATTTTTTTGAAATTAGATATGAGGCACTAAAACATTCCATAATGTCCCAAAAAGTTGACGTGATAGTTCACATCGTGATCTTTCTGGTGCTTAAAACGGTTCGTCAATCAGACACCCGAATCAAAAGTTATGCTTCCCGAAAGTTGACCTACTTTTGGAAGGAGTTGCAAATTTTAAAATTTAGCTGGAGGCCACCAAAAAGTGCTATTTATGACTATTTTGGGAACCCTGGGTAGTAGTAGAGTTAAGTGGGAAAGTGTGGAGTCAAGAATAGGAAGGAAAACGAAAACCTTAACTGATTTGGGGTTGTAGAAGGCAGATGATTCTAGAGTCTTGTGATAGGAAGCTGTAATGTGTTGCAGCTTGTGGAGGGTTGGATCCCCTGATTATATTTGAGCTTTTGTAATGTAATAAGTTGTCCAAATAAATAAAAGAAAGTTCTATTTTCTGTGTGCAATTTCTATTGTTGTGTGTTTATGATTTACCCCCTTCATTAAGTGGTATCAGAACAAGGGTTCCTGAGTGTGTAGACAGATCACCGACCGTGAGGCAGTTTACACCAGGACCTGAGGTTGTGGGTTTGTTGTGGAGATCAAGATGCCTCCATGAAGAAATCGTATTGGGAGGAATGCTTTGACGGAAGAGGGTTTTAGAGCCCTGTAAAGGAAAATCGATGCATTGGAAGAGGAGCTACGAAGAGGGTTTGAGCCGAGAACAAGAGAAGAAAGTGAAGATGAAGATGAAGAAGAGTTATCTGAGGAAGAACAAGAAGTTGTAGGAGATCCTGCAGAAGTTAGGTTTCTGAGGGCCATTTCTAAGATTGGAAAGAGGCCCAAGATCGAAGTTTCTACATATTCTGGAGAATTGAATCTGAAACAGCTTATTGATTGGATCAATGACATGGAGGAGTATTTCGAGTATGAAGATGTGGAGGACCCAGATCAGGTCAAGTTTGTAAAAACAAAGTTGAAGGGCCATGCCAGTATTTGGTGGAAGGAGGTCCAATTAGAGAGGAATAGAAGAGGAAAAGGAAATATCACCAGATGGGATCGGATGGTGGAGAAACTGAAGAAGCAGTTCATTCTTGTGGACTATGAGATGGAGTTGCTGAAGAAGCTGCAAGGACTGAAGCAGGTAACAAGTTTGTTAAGGAGTATACAAAAGAGTTTTATAAAATTACTATCAGGATAGGCCATGCAGAGCCCAACAAGGAGAAGGTAGCCCGTTACATTAATGGGTTGAGGTTGAGTATTCAAGAGGAGTTGAGCCTGATCAGAATGACCACCATAGAATATGCGTACCAGTTTTCCCTAAAGGTGGAAGAGAAATTGAATAAAAGATTCGATAGCAAGCAAAGGGGAAGAGGTCAAGGCGGAAGGACTGGTGGAAGACCCTATGGAGGTTGTAATGAAGATCAAAAGAAAAGTGAAGAAGTTGGCACCAGTCGAAATTACAGACGGGATAATGCCTACCGCCCTCGGGACTAGAACAATGGTGAGCAAAGAGGAAGAGGTAGACCTGGGCAAGGACCCAGAAGAGGAGGTTTCAGAAGAACCTGTTTCCAATGTGGAGAAGAAGGGCACCGAGCATATGAGTGTCTGCAACATCAAGGAAGGACAAATAGAAGACCTGAAGGTACTATAAAAGTTGCACATGTAGATGATGATGCACAATCTGAGCGTTCTGAAGATGCTATAAGGGGAGAAACCCTAATTGTCAGAAGAACTTTGCTGAATGAGGAGAAGGAACCCAATCAGAGGAAGAGTTTATTCTGCACAAGGTGCAAATGTGAAGGTAAGTGTTGTGACATTATTATTGACAGTGGAAGTACTGACAATCTTGTTTCAGAGGAGATGGTTGACAAGAAGAAAGCATCCACATCCATATCAAATTGCATGGTTGCAGAAGGACCACAGACCTTTGGTCAATGAGCAATGTTTAGTGAAGTTCAAGATTGGGGACTACCATGATGAGGTGCTGTGTGATATCATATCAGTGGATGCATGTCATATTGTGTTGGGGAGGCCATGACAGTATGATAGGAGCCCTGTCCATGATGGTCATGTAAACACATATTCCCTAACAAAGGATGAAGTTCATCATAAGTTGAAGCCTTTGAAGGAGGTGGAAGAAAAGGTATGTAGTACTGCCATAATTTGCTTGGTAGATGGTAGGAAATTTCTGGAGGGTATGAAGAATGAGTGTCATTACTTTGCATTGATTCTTAAGATTAGTCGAGAGAAATGTGAAGATGTATCGGTAGAAGTCTCAGATATGTTGGAAGAATTTTAGGATATTATCTCTGATAATGTACCAGAAGGTTTACCACCGGTGAGGAAGATAAGTCACCAAATGGATTTGATACCAAGAGCTAGTTTTTTGAATAAGGCATCCCACAGAATGACTCCTGTAGAGAGTGAAGAGCTGAATAGACAAGTTCAAGAGCTATTAAGGAAGGGACTGATAAGGGAGAGCCTAAGTCCGTGTGTGATACCTACAGTACTAGCACCAAAGAAAGATGGAGAATGGAGAATGTGTACAGATTCTTGAGCCATCAATAAGATCACAATCAAGTACAGATTCCCATTGCCCAGAGTGGATGACATAATGGACTGTTTGAGTGGAGCCAAGTACTTCACGAAGATCAACCTGAAGAGTGGGTATCACTAGATCCGTATCAAAGAAGGAGACGAGTGGGCGATAGCCTTCAAAACCAAAGAAGGTTTGTATGGGTGGTTAGTCATGCCATTTGGGCTAACCAATGTACTGAGCACATTCATGTGGCTCATGAACGAGGTATTGAAAGAATTTTTAAGAATTTTTTTTATTGTTTATTTGGATGATATTTTGATTTTTAGTAAGACTTGGGATGAACATCTAATGCATATCAAAAGAGTTTTAGAGAAGCTAAGAGAAGAGAATTTGTTGATTAATTTGAAGAAATGCAGTGGTGGTGCCTACTTAGGGTTAGGATTTAGAGCTTGAAAATCTATTGGTCTTTTTATTTAAACCTTCAAAATTCTAATTCCCTTAGCCTTCTACATTGTATCTACTATTGTGTCATCGGCCCCCTTCGCCTTGTGTTGCCTCCTTTTCTCACCGCATCAGAAAAATGTAGGTCCAAAAAATCTCTATGTAGTGATGGGGTCCACAGTTGCATGTATCGTTGTATGTTCCAGATTGTATCTAATGCGCAGGTTCAAATGTACATTGGCGGACCCAAAAATGGAGTTAAATCAGCTTCAGAAAGTGAAAAATTAGTTGTATGCATCTTTGTAGGCATATTGGGTTTGTACATGGCATTCGGGTACATTTCTGAGTGTGAAAAGGTGGTAGCGCATCGCATATTCCATCGCAAATTCTGTGCTTGTATGTAAAAGTTTGTATGTATATGTTGTATATTCGATATACAATGGATAGATACAACGCCAGATTTTAAAGTAGATTCAAATCTGGTTAGGCAGTGGTCAGGCCCACAGGAGAATGACGGAGGGATTGTATGTATGTGACTTTTGCATATGACATACAAAGCGGATGTACAATCCCAGATTTCAAATATTATCAAGTCGGGCTTGGCAGGCATGCATACAACGGCAAAGTTGAAAAGTCAATGTGTTTCCTTGTATCTTGTATTGTATGTATCTGCGACATACAATTGGACATACAAGTAAATATACAAATGAAATATGCAAAGGGGGAGCAGTCAAAGTCAATAGTCTTCAAGAACATGGTGGGGCCCGCATAGTTGTATGTCCCGGATTGTATGTATGTGCTATATACAATGCAAAATACAAAGCGCACATACAATCCCGGATGCGAATGAAAAGTTTGTTGTGGCGGATAAGTGGTTGAGGTTCGAGATTGTATATTGCACATTGTATGTATGTGCGTTATACAATAAATAGGTACAATGAGGCTGATACAAATGCCAGATTTCAAAGTTGTTCCAATCTAGCTGATTAAGGTATTGGAGTCCGCAGTCGTATGTGCATTGCACATTGTCTGTACGATATACAAAGTGATATACAAGAGGGAGCGGGTGAAGACTGGAAATTTTTTGGTGGAATAATAAGATACAGTTTTGCTGGTGGCTCTGTTGGGTATCTTGTGAGTTTATGAATCATATGTTGAATATTTTTATGCATAGTTTTGCTGGTTTCATGTTGTTTTTATATGAGAAATGCATTGTGGCATGTGTTCGGTTGTTTGTCTCCAAGTTGTGGGCATCTTTTCTTTTGAATCTAAATAGCTAAGGGTTATTTGGGATTCAGGAACATGGATTTTCTGTGTTGAATGTCTAACCTCTTATCTTTGTTCAAGGAACAAATTAAATGTTTTAGGTTAAGCATTGGGAAAGGTATGCTGCAACAGGGATATCATCAAGTATGAATGACTAAATACTCAGTCTTGGGAAGTATCTGTAAGGCAGACACTAAAAAATTTCTCCTTGAAACTTAGTTATTGATTCAAGTTTATGGTAATCATTCACATGTGTATGTCTATTGACTCCTAGCCCCGAGATAGGCACTAGTCTGGTCTTGTATTGAGGTTACAACCCAAGATCTCAGTCTTGCATCCAAATACAAAATACAAATTCAAACTTCAAATATAAACCTTTAGGACATTAGAAGTAGTTTTAGGACTAAAATCCTCCATTTCACAACTGAGCATAGGCCCAAAGCTAGCCCCTTTGCACTTATTTTATAGTTTTGGTCTGCATAAGAGAGGATTTATCTGCTTTGTGTCAACATCCTAATAAGTTCACATGTATATTTTACGGATGTTGAATAGGGAATACCCCCTTGGTTCTGCAGAGCCTAAAGATGGAGAGGAGATATTTATAGGGTCTATCTCCTATACTGTTGGCCCCTAGCCCAGAAATCCTGTTGATCAATGATGGCTACCTTGTAGGGATAACTGGGAAGCATCCAGTTTGGGAAAAAATGCAACATGCAGTTTTTCAAAGAAAGAGTTGGTATACCTAGGATTTTTTTGTCTCAGGGGAAGGTCTTAAGATGGACCCAGAGAAGGTGAGGGCTATCATTGAATGGCCTACGCCAAGGAGTGCTTCCGAGGTAAGATCTTTTCATAGTTTGACAAGTTTTTATAGAAAGTTTATCAGGAATTTTAGTAGCATTTGTGCACCCCTAATGGAGACAATGAGAGGGGATAGAAAAGAGTTTAGATGGACTAAAGGAGTAGACAAAAGCTTTGATACATTGAAGCAGAAAGTTACAGAGCAACCTGTTTTGGCACTTCCAGATTTCAATAAGGTATTTCAGGTAGATTGTGATGCTAGTGGTAGTGTTATAGGAGCTGTTTTGAGTCAAGAAGGTAAGCCCATTACCTATTTTAGAGAGAAGCTTAATGATGCAAAGAAAAAGTATTTTGTTTATGATTAGGAGTTTTATGCAATAGTTCAGGCTTTAAAGAAATGGAGACATTATTTGTTGCCAAAGGAGTTTGTTTTATATACTGGTTATCAGGTTTTGTAGTATCTTAATAGTCAAGGAAAGTTAAATCAAAGACACTTAAAATGGGTTGAGTTTTTGCAGAGCTATACTTTTGTTTTGAAGCACAGGAGTGGGAAGTCCAACAGAGTTATAGATGCCTTGAGTAGAAGGTAAAATTTGTTGACAGAAATGAAGATAGAGGTTGTTGGGTTCGATAAGCTCAAAAGTTTGTATCCTGAAGATCCAGCTTTTGCAGAGGCCTAGAAAGCTTGTTTGGAACCTGTTACTTTGGACAGGATAAAATGGTTGGATTTCATAATCCAAGATGACATGTTGTTTAGAGGAAGCCAGTTGTGCATTCTAAAGAGTTCCATGAGAGAGAACTTGATTAAGAAGAAACATAGTGGAGGATTGGCTAGACACTTTGGTCAAGATAAGACCACTGCTATTGTTGGTAAAAATTATTATTGGCCACAGTTGCAATAGGATGTGAGAAAATTTGTGCAGAGTTGCAGAGTGTGTCAGATGGCAAAAGGAACAAGTTAGAATATAGGGCTATATCAGCCATTACCTGTACCAGAGAAGCCATGGGATGATATCAGTATAGATTTTGTTCTTGGTTTACCAAGGACACAGAGAGGACATGATTCCATTTTTGTTGTGGTGGACAGATTCTCAAAGATGACACATTTTATTCCTTGCAAGAAGACTAATGACGTTGTTCATATTGCTGAGTTATTTTTCAGGGAGGTGGTGAGATTACACGGTCTACCAAAGAGCATAGTTTCAAATCGAGATACCAAGTTTGTTAGTTATTTTTGGAGGACATTATGGAAGAAATTGAAGACAAATTTGAAGTTCAGTTTTGTACACCATCCACAGACTGATGGACAGATGGAAGTGGTGAATAGGAGTTTGGGTAACCTACTACGATGCTTAGTAGGAGATAAGCCCAATGGATGGGATTTGATTTTACCATAGGCAAAATTTGCTTACAACAATTTTGTCAATAGGAGTACTGGTAAATCACCATTCCAGATTGTATATGGCAATAGCCCAAGAAATTCTTTTAAGTTAAAGAAGCTGAACAAAGGAGAAAAGACAAGTGCTGAAGCCGAAGACTTTGCAGAACATCTTAAGAATTTACATGAAGAGGTGAGAAAGCACATTAATAAGATGAATATTCAGTACAAGGTTAAGGCTAATCAGAAGAGGAGGTATAAGGAGTTCCAGGTAGGAGATGAAGTCATGGTTCACTTGAGAAAAGAAAGGTTCCCAATTAGAACAAACAATAAGTTGAAAATGAAGAAATTTGGAAGTGCAGAATCCTGAAGAAGCATGATTCAGGAAATGTATATGAGGTAGAGCTGCCGAGTGGGATTAATATTTCCCCTATGTTCAACATTTGTTAATTTAACAGAATATCATGAGAGTGACACATAGGATGGAACAACAGAAGAACAGTGGAGTATTCTGACATCTACTTCAACAGAGGAAATATAAGAGATATTGGATAGCCGTGTGGGAAGAAGTACTCGGAACAGGCAATATGAAGAATATCTAGTGAAATGGAAAGGAAGGCCTATTGAAGATTCTTCTTGGTTGTCTAAGACAGAGGTTGAGCATTTAGGTTTTCCTCACACAAACACTTGAGATGTGACAGGGTCACTTCTCAAATTACCCTAGGTGTCTGATGCAAGAGCATCCAGTGGTGTAAGGGCAATCTTGCATAACCCAAAAATAAGTTCATTAAAAATTATTGTAGATGTTTTCATTTTTTTCCATAATTAGTGTTTTTGGTTCCATAATCTTCTAAAGAATGATGTAGGACTTTCAATTTTTTCCAAACTGCTAAAAATAGAAAACTACCAGTTTTGGAAAGTTTACTTGCCATTTTAGGAAAGTTTTCATTTGGGCACGGATTGAAGAGAAAACTTACAGAAAGTTATATAACGGAAATATAAGACCTTTGGTGAAGGAATTAGGAAAAGATCATTTGTGAGCTGAAAGATATTAAAGTTTTTGTTTTCTGAAAAGCCCCTAAAAAAATTTGAAACGAGATATGAGGCACTAAAACATCCCATAACATCCCAAAAAGTTGAGGAAATCTATTTACAAATTTTTGGCATGATAGTTCACATTGCGATATTTCCAGCACTTAAAACGGTTCGTCAATAGGACACCTGGATCAAAAGTTATGCTTCCTGGAAGTTGACCTACTTTTGGAGGGAGTTGCAAATTTTGAAATTTAGCTAGAGGCCACCAAAAAGTGCTATTTATGGCTATTTTGGGAACCCTGGGCAGTAGTAAAGTTAAGGGGGCAAGCGTGAAGTCAAGAATAGGTGGGAAAATAGAAACCCTAGCTGATTTAGGGTTGCAGAAGGCAGATGATTCTAGAGTCTTGTGATAGGAAGCTGTAATGTGTTGCAGCTTGTGGAGGGTTGATTCCCCTGATTGTATTTGAGCTTCTGTAATGTAATAAGTTGTCCAAATCAATAAAATAAAGTTCTATTTTCTATGTGTAATTTCTGTTGTTGTGTGTTTATGATTTACCCCTTCATCAATTTCAAATTTATGTCACATAAATAAATCCTGTGAGGCCTACACTTTTTTATTTCCGTACATGTGACTAATTACCTTACTGTTGTTGATATTTTTACATTTGTGGGATTGTTGATCCCAGATTTTCAAACGATTAAACCTTATTATGTTAAAGGAAAACTAATTGGGTGATGTTAGATGTTTTCTTTAAAAGAAAAGAAATCAGGTGATGTTAGATAGATGTTTATTTTATAGGAAAAACTAATTGGGTGATGTCCAATTAATGTTTACATTACAGGGAAACTAATTGGGTTATGTTAGAAAGAAAATTGTCATGTGATTTTATTATATTTATAAGAACTGTGGTATGCCTTAGAAATGCATGTATTAAATTTGCTTCGACTATGAGATGTATATGTGGAATTAACTTTGAGGTTGAGTGTGCAGGTATTTCTAACAAAACCACAGATACTAGAGATCATTTCGCACCTTATGTTGTAATCCCTTGTGAAGCCGATCTAGTTCCACGAGGAACCAAGATCAACTCTATGTTTGATGCAATGTTGTAATGTTGTAATATTGTCTTGCATGAGGTTGAATGGGTTAGGTCTACCTTCTTGTAAATTTGAATTATGATATGTGTTGTAAGAATTGTTTTTTTTGAATTTTTATCTTATTTTTAAATTTTAAATTTTGAGACCCTTTTCTTGTGTCTTAACTTGATCCTAGGTGTCCTAACTATGTTTAAATTGACCCTGGGTTATACCCCATGGGTTTAGAGTCACTTTTGACTTGGGTAACTCTTGGTTAACCTTCGTATGGTCACCTTAACTTCACAGTGAAGTTAAGTGACGAATTTGGAAGCATGGGAAGGATATGATGAGTGAGATCAACACTCAAGCCCATCCCTTCTCCATTACCAAGGCTTGAAGTGACTCCATGGTCCACCAATAATGGAGGGGCTTATCTTCTTATTCCCTCACTTTTGGTGAGAGTCCCCATGAAGTGGTTTGGGGCTTCATGAGTGGGGATTTTTTTAATCCCACTTGGGATAGTGGGGATATTTTTTTAATTCCACTTGAGATAGTGGGGTTATTTTTTAATTCCACTTGGGATAGTGGAAAAAAGAGTGGGGTTATTTTTTTACATATAATTAAATATTCTTAATATTTAATTAGCTAATATCCTCCATTATCTAAAAATGAATCTTTAATTCATTTTGTCCTCCACTAATGGAATTAAAAATTTAATTTGTCATAATCCACTCTTCCAAAAAAATAAATTTTTAATTCATCCACTATGAATTTAAAATTCACAAATAATGAGAGCCCTTGATCTCAACTCTTGATCCTCACTCTCCATTCCCTTTTCAGAAAATCTATAAATAAGACCCTTCTCTAAACAATTAGGGGAAATAAAACTTCATTCTTACAGGAGGGGACTTCATTCTTGCAGGGGGACTTCTTTCTTGCATTCTTATCATGCCTAATTTCCTCTAGGAAATCTTCTTCTGGCATCCTCATTATGCCCAATTCCTACTCTATTCTCCTCTTCATAGCCTCATAATGCTGAAATTATTCTAGCCATCTTATATCCTCCATTCATTGTCCCTTGCTTGTGATCATAGAGAGATTATTTTTTTTGAGAAGGGAGATTGGAGAGGAGGCTAGAGAGGAACTCTACATCAACTTCATCCATTAAAGGACTTTTTAAGGTTGGAATTCATGGCTTTTCCTTTGTATTTCTATTTGTTGCATGAAGGATGTGTGAAAATTATTTATTTTGCTTGTGTTGTAAATTTTGTTATTGTGGGGAAATTTTATTTAGATGTTGGCAGAGCTTCTTCCACTTGGGAGAAATACTCATCAAGTGTGGGGTAAGGGAGGAGTGATCCTCCTCGAGTGCATGCCTTGTTTCTTTTGAGATGTTGAAAGCCTTGAGGGCATTTGTGTGAATTTGAGAAAATTGGTTATATGGCTTGAGAGCTAAATATGATATCCCTTGGAATTTGATTATCTTGTTTGGCTTGAGGCCATGAGGAAAATTGTGTTGAATTATTGTGAAGGGTGGTACTCTAGAGTTGAGTGTGTCCACTCTCTTACCCCTCTGTAAACTCACCTTTGTTGAGTTTTTGTGTTGTGTAAATTCCCTTGGGTGTATGTGTGTTTTGGTGTGTTGTTTATACCTTGTTCTAAAGTGGATTTTTGATAATTAGAGCAGCTTGTGTGGTGTTTCTTCCCTTGTGTGATATGCAGGTTTTCTGAGAGCTTATTGTGAAGCTTGAAGAAGATTATTGGATCTTAGAAAATATTTTATTTTCCTTAAGTCTTAAGGAGAGCCTGATCTTTTAATAGCTCCTTCCTTGTCGATTTCCAAAAAGAGAAAATTATCCCCCTATTGTTGTATAAATTGTTATTTTTGGAGTTGTGAAGAAATCCTCCCTGTTCTTGGGTTGATAAATGTAATTTTCTTGTTCATTAAGTTTTACCATTTAGAAATAAGAAAAGGAAAAGAAAATTTGTTTTTAAAAGGATATTAAAATTATCTAGTTCCTTCTTCTTCTACTTGCAAAGTTGTGAGTTAGTTGATGTTTTAATCAAGTTTGTAAAAGTATTATTTCTGTGTAAGCTTAGTGGAAATATTAATTTTACATTTGTTATAAGTGGAGTTGTAATTTTGCTACCATGAAAGAAATGAAATTTGGGTTGCAGTATTACTTTTGAAATTACCGCCACCTTGAGGGTCTCTTCCTAGGATGGGGACCTTTTCACTTTTACTATTCACTTTTCACTATTCACTATTACTATTCACTATTTACTTTTACTATTCACTATTCACTATTCATTTGAAGGCAAATGATATGTAGTTTAAAACATTTGACTTGAAATAGAAATTTTAAATCAAGGAAAGTGGGATTTATTTATGCATATTGTATAATACGAATTGAATAGATGCTTAAACTCAGAGTTGCAATTCAGAAATACAATGTTTATATTTGCAAAAACAAATTAACTCATTCCCCTATTTTTAATGAATTATTGGATAGTAATCTATTTTAACAAATTATATATATATATATATATTTATTTATTATATATATTCTATACTTTCTTTATAGTTAAGGAACTTATTAATGAAATTATGAGTTAAAGTGAACTGAGATAATGGCAGTATATACACACACACACATATATATATTTAAATTGAATTTATAAGGAGAAATATAATTATAATATAAAAAGAGCATAGGAAAATATATTTTAATTTTAAGTAAGAGTTTCTCGGAAGTTTCAACAATTATCACAAATTACTTAACAGGAAAATGAAGAGGAAAATATGATCCTTTCATTTACAAAGGACACTAAAAATAAACGCAAACAAGCCCTCACAAGCATTCCAAGAGTGCCATTTAAAACTCAACTGTAGATTTAGAGAATAAACGTCCAATTGAAAAAAAGAGAGAGAAAGAGAAAGAACAACTAACCTTGGAAAACAAAGAGGAGAAAATGCGCGGCATTTCCGAACAGGGCTAAGAGAACTAAGTAAGTTTAACCTACCGTTAAACCTGTTTAGGAACAAGTTGATTATTAAAATTAATTCAAACGTTGAACTAAAACCTAGAGCGGAACCCTAGGGGGTCTGAGTCGAGTGAAGTTAGCCAACCCTGTTTAAGTGATCTGGTTTACCAAGAAATTAGGAATAATGTAAAGGATACAGTGTTAATGCTGTTTGATAAAGAATGTGAAGAAAAAAAATAGGATAACATAAGAAGATCTTGCACAACGAGAAGGAGAATGAGATAGAAATACAATCAAAATTAAATTTCAGAGAAACGGTAAAATGAATGTGATAGAAATACAATCAAAATTAAATTCCAAGAAAAGGAAGAGAGGGCAAATGAACGGGTTTGGTTGAAAATGCTAAGTCTGAAGGAGGAGAAATTAATATTAAATTCCAGAAAATGGAAAGAGGAAACAAAAGATCGTGCTTTGTTGAAAAATGATCTATCACCTAAAACAACTGTTGTCCAAATGTAATTCGTGAGATTAACCTAAGTCAAGAAACCACGCATTTTCTTGCGTAGGGTGTGCGCACATGTACTTGGTACCCCGTTGACAACCGTATTATTTTTGCCTTAAGTGTACGCCGCCGAGCACGCCTATGCGTGCGAGGGGGTTTCTAGGGAAGCGTGGAAATTTTTTTGGTATTTCGTGTCATGACCACATGGTACATGTGGACATGACACGTGTAATGTATGTTATAACCGCATGGAAAAAGTGGGCATGACAAATCCAAGTAAATCTTGAGACATCATCAATGAAGGAAACAAAATATATAGATTTTCCAATTGATTCAACATCCATAGGACCAAAAACATCCAAATGAATAAGTTCCAATTTATTCTTAGATTTATAACTGCCTAAAGGAAATGGATTTGTATATGTTTTCCAAACACACAATGTTCACATAAATCACAACACTCATTATATTAAGATAAATCATCTAACAATTTTTATTCAAATTGGTTTTTAAACTAGTTTCATTTATGTGGCCCAATCTGCGGTGCCACAACATACAAGTATTTTCAGATTTGTCAGTTGCATTGGTAGAGTTATAAATAGTAGTGGCTTCTAGCTTAAACATAGTCCCCTTCCTTTTCCCTCTCTCAATCACCAAACTCCCTCTTACCAATTTGCAACCATGCTTATCAAATGTTACATGCATTCCAACATCATTCAACTTAGAAACTGAAATCAAATTTCTAGCTAAACCTAGAATATGTAAGACACCAGGGAGGGTTTTCATCCTTCCATAATTGAAGCACAATTGTACCTTTCCTTGACCAATGATAGGATATGAATTATTGTCACCAAGGTATACTTCCATCATACTTGTATGTGGAAAACCATTCTCTATGAGGAGTCAGATGATAGGAGCAACCTGAGTCAATCAACCATTGTTCGTTACACATAACACTACAAGAAGAAATCAAAACATCATCACCTTAATTTGAGGACTTATCTATGGATGAATCAAACTGCTTCTTTTTATTCTATTATTCCTTCTTCACATGTCCCCTCTTTTCACAGTTCCAACACTTCACTCTATTGTTTTTTCCAGGAGGTCTTAGATCTGCCCTTAGAACTATCCTTGTGCCCCTTATGATCTCCCTTTTCTTCTCTTTCCTTGGACCTTCCCTTGACATGGAGTGTATCCTTTGAACTATCCATAGCCTTCTTTCTCATTTCCTGTGCCAACATAGTTGCAACAAGAGCATCCAATTTTAGATCTTCAAGATTAACACTAATAGAAAGAATAAAATTTTCCCATGACTCAGGCAAAGTACAAAGTAACATGATACATTTATCTTATTCATCTATCTTAACATCAACATAAGCCAAATGACTCAAAATCAAATTAAATGTATTCAAATGCTCTGCTATCAAATCATCCCGCCTTCATTTTAAGTGAAAATAACTTTCTTTTCAGATAAAGTTTTTTTACCATACTTTTGGCTTGGTAGATCTCACCCAATCGTTTCCATAATGCAAATTTAGTCTTTTCTTTAGAGACATTCAGTAGGACATAATCTACAAGACATAACTGAATTGTACCTTTTGCATTTTTGTCCATCTTGTCCCACTCATCTTGACCAATTGCATCAAGTTTCTTTTCTTTTGTTGCAACCAACCATTTATCTCTTTCTTCAAGTAGGGCCTCCATTTTCAACTTCCATAGCTCATAACCTATTCCATTGAATTTTTTGATGTCCAATCGGGATGAGGATGCATCCATGGCTTCTACACAAATATGCAAAATAAGTTTCAACCAAACTTCACACTACAACTCAAAAAACCTTCACACTTCCACCCAAGACATAGAACTAACTAGGATCTAATACCAAATGTTAGAAACGAAGGTAAACAACTATAGAATGGAAATCTGATTTCAACTATTATAATAATCCAGTGCAGAACCAAATGGAGATTATAGGAATCAAATCAGTAATACAAATAAATATAGGAATAGAAGAACTAAACACATAACATAATGTTTATGTGGTGAAACCCTTTCAGAGAAAAATCCACACTAGAAGAGATGTATCAGTTTATATTAACTTCAATAGAGTTTACAATACATCACTAATGACCTCCTCTTCAGTCTTCAATCCTGCAACACCTGTTTTTCTAGTCTCAACTCTCTATTACACCCCAACTATAATACAATGCCCTTGTTAAAAGAGTGTTTCCATCTAGGTTAAAAAACCCTAACATAACTTCTATCATAAGATATGTGACCTAATGATGAACGGTCCAGATTGACTACAAAATTACAATATTTTACAAGACAATCTTTTAAATAAAAAATTTTCTTCAGGGGTGCTGCCTCTGAACCCCCACCAGTGGGGAGAGATCACCCCCCTAGACCCCTCGTCAAGTACTGGGATCCAAATGTGAATGAAATGAGATTGCTTCTTGGTGAATACATCTTCCCTAATGGAAATTTACAAACAACATTATGTGTAATTAATTGCATAGGATTTACAAGGTTGATGGCACCTTAATCCCAACAACCATGTCTGGTAATTTGAAGCTATCCTTCATCAAATGCACCATCAAGATTCCTGCAAAACAATTCAAGAGATGAGAACACCCACTTTCAGTAGTGGAGGTAAGAGCATTTGTAGTCCATTTTTGATAGGGAGGGCCACCATTTCTAGTTTTCAACCCTTCCTATTTATTTGTGTAGTACTACTTCAATTGTAGGATGCAAGAAATTGAGATACTATACTCATGGAAGAAAGGTCTTCTAGGCTATAATGCTCAATATGAGCTTGCAATTTTGTAGTAAATTCATCTTTAGATGCTGGCCTATGGTATACCTTCAACCTATGCCATTGACTAGGAGGGTCTTGCAATTTCCATCTATCGACAACATCTACACAATGCCATTGTCGAAAACTCAAAAAATCTCATATGGTCCTAACCATCTGGGGTGCATCTTGCCTTTGAATTCTTGGTACTTTGAATCATACAATAACACCCGATCCCTTGCCTTGAATTGCCTATTGATAATGTGCTTGTTGTGCCATTCTTTCCTCTACTGTTGAACATGTTTTGTATGTTGAAGTGCCTCTAATTTCATCTTGTCCAATCTATTGAGTTGTATGATCATGTGCTGCTAGGCTTTTGTTATGTCAATTCCCACCTCCAATGTTGTCTTCAAGGTTTTAAGTTTGTATTCAATAGAAAGTAATGGTTGCTTTCCATAGACCAATTCATAGGGGTAAAGTTGGTAGTGATTCTCCAAGTGGTATTGTAGGCACAAATAACCTCTATCATTATGTCAGCCCAATTTGACATGTTGGTTGAGATAGTCTTTGTCAAGATATTCTCCAGTTCTCTATTAATCACTTCAACCTATCCACTTGTTTGAGGGTGATATGGGGAAGACTTTCTATGGTTGATTTTATACCTTGTCATGAATTCTTTAATCATTGTCAACATGAACTATGGACCTTGATATGAAATAAGAACCGTTGGAGCCCTAAAGCTTTGCAAAATATGTTTATATAGAAAGTATGCTACCTTCTCCTCACATGTAGTGGACAAGGATTTAGCTTCAACCCACTTAGTAATATAATTAGTACAAACTAGGATGTACTAATTGCCTCTAGAGGGTGGGTCAATTGGACCCACAAAATCTATACCCCATTTCTCAAATGTTTCGAGAACCACATGAGGGTGAAGGGGCATTTCAATGGAAAGTATAGGGCGTCTCATTCATTGGCACTAATCATATTGCTTGACATATTATTGGATATACTTACTAATGGTAGGCCAGTAGTACCCAGCTCCAAGGACCTTGTGGCTAGTCCTTAGGGTTGAGAAATGTCCTCCTGATGGTTCATCATGACATGCACATATGATTTCATATACTTCAACCTCCTACACACATCTATGCAAAACATGATCAAGGAAACATTTAAATAGTATACCATTTAACCATGTAAATTTAGAATTGTTCTTGATTAACCGATTGATTTCTTTTGGGTTAAAATGTAAGGGACACTTCCCTATGGCCAAAGAATTGGCCAAATCAATGAACTAAGGTGATTGAATTGATATAGAAACCAAGTGTTTGTCTATAAAAGCATCATCCATTGGTTAATTATTTCCCTACACATTCAACCTTGACAAGAAATTCTTTACCTAGTTTGTCAACGATTGTTATGTCAATTTCTTGCAATAATAACAACCAATGAATGATCCTCCCTATTATATGAACTTATTCATTAGGTACCTTATGGAAAAATGGTATGTATGGACAAACACCTTATACATTTTAATGTAGTGGCAAAATTGTTTGATGGCATAAATTATTGCTATAAGTTCTTTTTGTTGTGATTGTGTAGTTTTTCTCTATAGAATTTAGATTCTTACTAATATAGTAAATAGCATGCATACCTTTGGATTCACTTGTTTGCCCTAGGACAACCCCTATTTCTTGGTTAGATGCATCTGTGTGAATATGAAAAAGGTTCTCCCCAATTTAGTTCTTTTATGACAGGTGTCGTATTCAAGGATTTCTTGATTGATTCAAATTTTTTTTGATATTGATTAGTCTAGCTAAATTAAAAATCCTTCCTCAACAAGGTAAATAGTGGATTGGCTATTCTACTAAAGTTATTGATAAATCATCTGTAATAGACAACATGCTTGAGAAAACTTCTTACCTCTATCTGAGTTTGAGGTGTAGGGATCTGCACAATAATTTGAATTTTTGTAGGATCCACCTAAATACCTTCTTGAGAGACATGATGTCCAAAAACCATTCATTCATTCATCATAAGGAGACACTTCTCATGATTCAAAGATAATTTATGCTCTTTACACCTCGCAAGCACTCGGTTGAGGCTATCTAAGGATTCCTCAAAGGTTTTCCCATGGACCGTAAAATCATCCATATACACTTCAACACATGTATTAGTTAGATTAGCGAAGATTGCAAGGACAACTCATTGGAAAGTTGTTGGGTCATTACATAATCCAAAGGGTAAAATTATATAAGCATAACTTCCCTATGGGTAGGTAAATGATGTTTTGTCTTGATCTTCTAGAGCCATTGGATTTGATTGTAGCCACTAAAACCATCTACAAAGGAGAAATAATAGCTATCAGCCAAATTATCCAAAACTTGGGCAATGAAGGGAAGAGGAAAGTGATCCTTCTTGATCACTTCATTTAGCTCTCTACAATCAATAGAAACACGTCAATTCACATTCTTCTTAGGCACAATGAATAATGGTGAGACCCACTGATTATCAGAAATAGGAAAAATGAATCCAACATGTAACAATTTCTCTATTTCTTCTTTCACTATTTCTCTCAGAGCAGGATTAATTCTTCTTTGTGGTTGCCTTATAGGTCTAACATCCTCAATATGAATATGGTGAGTACAAATGCTTGAATGAATTCATTTCATGTCTTTATATTCCCAAATGAAGGCCTTCGTGTGGTTTTGCAATAGTTTTATTACTTTTTGCTTCTTCATCATCTATCAACCAGTTGTTAATGGATAATTGTTTATTTGGTTGAACAGTAACTTGCTTTGTACCCAATTGGATAGAGTGAACTCATTGATAGGGATTGATCAATGTATTTAAGGGGCAAGAGTGAGGAAGGACCTAATGGAGTGTGCTCACATGTTGGTAGTCTATTTTGTATGAAACAGTCTCTACAAAGGGACAATTGAATGCCTTTAGAGATTATCTTGGACACCTTCAGAGCCATCTGGAGATGTCCTATTGTATGACATTTGAGAGAGACTACTCATCTTTGTTTTCTCGCACATGATATTCTTCTAGGTGCTCTGCTATTATGACCATATCCAAAGTAGACACATTTTCATCATTTGAATTTGTAAGGTTGTCTACCTAAAGTTTGTTCTCATGTTGTAGGGAAGGTTTAGCAAGTGGGTAGATGGAGATCTCCTTTAGTTTAGTCCCTTTAGAAATAGTCATATTCCTTGATTGATAGTTAGTAAGAGTTGTTGCCATGGCTAACCAAGGTTGGTCTAATATGATTGGGTAGCTCAATTTTTTTCTAGCTTGAAGTATAAGGACGTCTATTAGGTATTCCCAAGTTTATATTATGATAATGATATCCTCTAGTACCCCTTTGGGCTTAGTGATGGATTGATCAATCAATTGCAACACCATAGATTAGGTTGCATTTCAGTCATAGATAATACGTCTATAGTATCTATTGACATTACATTGATAGCAGCCCCTAGGTCAACTAACACATTTGAAACTAGCACTCCTTTATCACCATTGAAATGATGGGGTTTCTTGGGTTTTCATACTTCTAGGGAATTAATTTTCCAAACAAGACAACTGAAAGTTCCCCCCAGTTGTATGGTGTTGGGTAATTTCTTCTTCCTCCTGGGGGTTTTCAAGAATAAGCTCTTGATTGTCTAGTTTATTTCTGGAATATCTTTGTTGGCTTGTAGCAGAGGAACCTCAATGTTGACTTTTTGGAGCTTCTTAACTAATTGAGTCTTGTAGAGCACTCTAGAGATTTTTGGAGCTCTCTAGAGAACTATGAGGTTGTCGTAGTAACTTAGGAAAGGGTATTGGTATTGAGTTAGGAGTTTCTTGGAAATTTTATCGTTCTAAATATGACGTCCCTTCTTGAGGTTGCCCTTCTTGGGTCCCATCATGCAAAATTTTTCTCTCACTAGTTAAGTTAGAGGAAATGGGGGAAGGTTCTACTAATACCTTTCTGGAATGTAGTTGAATTTCATTAGGGTCTATCACACTCAAGGTTGCTATGTTTTAATTTGCATTGTAAATTGGTTATTGTGGCCTATTATTTTTTGGATCAGGTATAGGTTGGGTAGGCAATTGTGGTTTGTTTGCTTTTTCACTAGGATTTTGAGATGGTGGTTGGGATGGTCTAGGTAGTAGGACTTGTGGCTGACTTACATGGCATCTTTGTGCTTGGTTTGGTTGGGGTATCCATGGTTGTTGAAACTAATTCATATTTTGTTTTTACATTGCATGGTAGTCCATGATGGATTGACCCATTCATGCTGCACCCATGGTGGTCCCCATTGGGGTGATATTTGTGGAGGTGGGGATCCCCATGGTTCAGGCCATTGATTTGGTACCCAATTTGGAGGAGCTCTAGGTCCAAATTGCCCAAGATATTGATTAACAAAAAATTTGGTTGCTTTTTTCCTATGAAATTTAGTTTCTCAATCCACAATATCTTTTTAAACCAATTTTTAATTTCAGGAAACAAGTTGCATTCATTTGTAGGATGACTTTTCTCATAAATCTTAGATAACTTAGGCTTATTTAAGGGGCATTACTTGAGAGGATGCTTCTCCCTGCATCATGGGTAATAGATAGCTAAGAGTTTAGTTGTGTTCTTACTTGGTTGTAATCAATCCAAAGTAGTGTCTAAATGGAGTAAGATATTAGTTTTGAGGTTGGCTGATTCTTCCATTACTTTAGTGACATCACTCCCACTATTGTTCCCCTTTTTAATTATCTTATTTCCTGCCCGAGTGCGAGATTAATTCTTGTTGAATTCTTTGATTTCTCCAAAGTCCAATTTATTGATATCTCCTCACCCCATGAGGTTTAAAGCTTCTTGAGCATCTTCATCTATCCCCCTTATAAAAATGGTCTTATCAAGTTCCTCATCTAGACTACTGCCACACCTCCTATGGATAAACAAGAAGTGGTCTGAGTAATCTTCCAAGTTTTCATCTTTGAGTTGCTTCATCCTAAATAGTTCTTATTTTTTTGTCTTGGACCCTATAGTAGTCTTGGTATTTTTTGAGAAAGATAGTTTCCATTTCTTCCCATGTATGTATGGAGTTAGCAGTCAACCCCATAAACTAGTGCAAGGTTGATTCCTTCAAGGTGGAGGGCAAAAGTTTCAGTTTTTGATTATCAGTCTCATAAAAATAGGATTGACAAAGGACCTTGAATTCAAATAAAAATTGATCAGGATCTTCTAAGACCTTTCCTTTAAATGTTATCAAAATAAAGGGAGAGGTGTTCTTTATAGGAGGCTCATTTCTTTCCAAGGTTAATGATATTGGATAGGATAAAGTCCTATTATTGGGACCATCATCTCCCAAAATGTTAGCTCTTTTTTCCACGATGATGGTGAGTCCAGGGGCTGTGTGAGATTCTTGATCTGACAAATGATTTGATATTTCCCTTGAATTGAGTTCTAATGGTGACTATAATACTTTTCATATTTTGACTGGGGACTTCTTTATAAAATGACCTAAGGAGTCTCTAGGCCTACTCATAAACTATAAGAATTCCAATGCTTCAATTGAGTAACCCTACCAACATCTTGCAAGATTTGTAGTTAATATGTCCCTAACAATGGTGCCAAAAATGATAGGGTCATTGTAAGTGTTTAATTACCCATTATTTTAATCTTATCAATCTAGGTTGGTGTTTGGAGTGATCTGCGATAGGGTTCTTAGGTCTCAAGTTCATTATTCCACTTTAGATTTCTATGTTGGAATTGAAATCTAACTAGTTGCTGCTGAGAATAAAACACTCTCTACACAATTCTGCTTGCTGAAATAAACATTCTTGTGGAAATAACTATTTATGCCAGAAATAATGGACACACACACATGTTGTAATATAAATACTGAAAATAATTGATTATAAAAGATAAATGTTTTAAAACTAAATGTTTTTAATTTCATTTGATTTATGTGACTGCCTACAGGTTTTTGTTAAGTGAAGACAAATTAATGAAGTGGAATTATTCTAATCAACATAATGATAAAATGAAGAGTTTTTAACACACAACAAAAGAATTCAACATACAAAAGAAAATATGACAAGATCACCTCCTTTTGGTAGAGTGGCCTTACTCCCCATTTGGATGGATCTTCTACACTAAAATAAGAATAGAATAGTTTCCTTCTTATTTTCAACAAATGGGACCTTCCACATGGTCCTTCTATATAATTTCTTCTAAAAATAGTAAGGTTGAAAGAAAAATATTGAATTTCTAATATTTGCTAGCTCTCTCTTCTTATATATCCTAGCCTTATTTACTAAACTTAACTACATCTGCCTGACTTTACTTAAGACTAACAATCTCTTATTCTAATAGAAGCTACCACTGAAATTAACTAAGGAATGCCCTATATTAAAGGCATGAGGGAAGACATGCAGGCATGGCCTAAATTAAAGGAGAACTATCTGAAGAGATGCTTCAATTATTGACATAACTCAAATGTTAAATTAGAGAGAATAGGGCATGGAGGAGGAAATTGGAGATAGACAAGATATTCATAATAACCGACTAAAGTTGTTTGTATCCATCCTACTCACATGATGCATGCACCGGTCAATTTGACGTTGGTCTTGTGAATGAGTGAAAAATTGTAACTCTGAGTGCCACTCCAAAGCTTGGTGATCCACTCTGGAGCTCTGTGACCCACTCCAGAGCTAGTCGTCTTTTCTATACGGTTGGCTCCAGAGAGATCCATACTATTCAATTCTTTGATCCTGTGGCTATTTTTGTCATGAAAACATACACATATATACAGAAATAGGAAATTCTAAAACATTCAAGTACATTTAACCATTGAGGAAATAAGTTCCACAACATATTATTTATCTATCCTTAAAAAACAATTGTAGATACTTAGACATGTATTAAGTATACCATGTCCATTAAAAACAAGGAAATTGAGCAATGTATTATGAAACTAAAAAGATAACACCATGCCTCATCACTTCTTCTATATAGTAAGTGCACCATATCTTTTGTCTTTGAATTGATGATTATATTAGGCTATTTTTCAGCCTTAGCTAGTATATCCTGTTTTATTTTCAACTGTTTCAACTCTAGTTTCATCTTTTCTAATTCCTTTCTGTCTTTCTTCTTATTCTTTCTTCTCTAAGGCTATACTTCTATTCTGCATGCTAATTCTATTGCACTTGAGTATGCCTCAAAGGTCCTTCCATCCAACACAGTCTAGACACAAACCACTCAACTCTTTGTTTCTTCGTTAGTGGCTCTTCCATTTTTATTTCTACTTCTTTGAATTTGTGGTCAAATATGTTAACAATTTCCATTTCTTCCTGTACCATCTCTCTCATCTTGTTGATGCTCTTTGATGGAACCTTAGGAGATTTGAACCTAGATAGAAACTCATCCTTTATATCGTGCCCTTCCTTATCATGTTGTGGGAAATTTTTCATATACCATTTGAGGGAATCATTGCTTAGAGTCCCTACAAAATCATAAAGTTTGGCTTGATCACCTTAGGTTGCATCCCTTCTCAAAATATATTCCATCGCAAAAACGTGTTCAAAGGGTTCAGTGGTATCTTTTCCAAAGATTAATAGTTTCATGTTTAGGCCCATATCTAGAGTTGGCTCTCTAGATTTGTTGGTACCATGTGAGGGTTCTTCTCTTCTTTACAATGGACTACTACACTTTGACCTTAGCTCTTGGTATGTTCTTTTTTGCGTTGATTTCTTAGAGCAATTTTTTTGTTTCACTAATTTCTTATTTCTCTCCTTATCCATTCCTATTCAGTCTCAAAGAAATTAGTCCCTAGTATATTTGCACAATTTCTTATGAATTTTTGTTGTAATTGGTTTTATCTTGTCTAATTTGAATCACTATATATACCCTCCATAAGTACTCTTCTTATCATATTTGATACGAGGGATGACACTTAGTCTAAGGGGTTCACCTCTTCATGTGACTTTTTCAATTTGGGGTACACCCTTTCATTAGTTAATGATATCTCATTTGTTATTATAGGGTCTTCCCAACCTTCATTAATCATTTCAATAGTGTCCATGGCAAGGTTCTTGAACAAGTTCTCAATTTTCTTTTTTACCGCATTCTCCTTATTTTCTTGTAGATTCAAATCTCTCATCATTTGATCCTTTTGTAAATCCACACTTTCTCTTACCACCTTATCTAGATAATATACACTTGAATCCAAATGCTTTAGTTTCATAAAAGGGTTTACTAATTCCTCAAATCCTTTATTAATTGTGACCTTTAGATTAGGTAGACCAGGTTCCAAATGAGGGTTTTGAGTCAAAATTTTGAATGGTGGAGCACCCCTACTTCTACACCCTTCTAATGACTCATTAGATACAATGTATTATTCAATATATCTTTCTAACACTTGTAGAATTTTAGTTATCTGTGTTTATGAGGAAAATCGATTAAATCAAAACTAATAAATCAAAAGCCCATAACATAAAGAGAACTAATCTAAATAAAAGCCATTATCAATGAATCCGATTAAATAAGAAAGCTTTTACCCAGATTTGTGTTGTTCCCTTTGTTGAATGTGGATTGTTCAATAACGCTGCGAAACTATGTTTGCAACAAGCAAGTAAAGTGCTCAAAGTGCTCAAAGATCAATGTCAAAAGATCGTAAAGTTACTCAATCGATGTGATGTATGCTCAAAGCGCTATAAAGAATGCCTGGGAATAAATGATCGAAGAGGATTTGTGAAGGAGATGAGGAGGGTTTATATAGATTTCAAATATGATCAATCAACGGTCCAGATAATTCAGAAGAATCAACGGAGGAGATAAAACAAATAACCATGATGAATATGCACACGACATGTGTCAATCCATAAGGATATTTTTATTAAGATATGATGAAAACAAGATTGATTGAATAGATAACTCAACTTGTAATTTTGTCTTTTTTAGAGTTCAAAAAATAAGACTGATTGTGCACATGAGTTAACAAGATATTTTAAGAGGAATTGGAAGATAACTGAAATTAATTAAATAAATTTATTTAATTGTTTGTGCATGATAGAGGAATATATAAGATTATAAATAAAATATTTGATTTTATTTATTTTTAGAGAATTGAGATAACTTAAATAAATTTGCATGATTTATTTAAATTTAGAAGAACAATTGATATAATTAAATAATGTAGAATTATTTAATTACAGATAAGATAGAATTGGATGAATTAATAAAAGAATTGGATTTATTTAATTAATGGAGACTTGAAATTTGGAAGATGATAATGATTTAATTAAATAATAAAAATTATTTAATTTTGGAAGAATATAGAGGACTTTAATTTAATTAATTAAATAAATACAATTTATTCAATTAATGTTGAATATATGTGATTTGGAAGAATTTGATGAAATTAATTAAATAATTAGATTATTTAATTAACATTAAAATGCAGGTGATTAGACAGATTCGATGAAATACAAGAAGTGCGACGACTTGGTCATTTTAGGGTGTCTATATTTTGCCCCTCTTTGATGCAATGTAGTTTATAACGTTGCGTCAAAGAAAATGATTGTTGAAGACATGATACAATTTTTGATGCCCCAGTGTAGGTAGTTGCCCCAGCGTATGCCCCCTCAAGTGGAAAGACGGGGAAGCGACAAAAGAACTAGGTTGACGGTTGACTAGACGATTGCGCGACAAGGTAGCAGAGAGAAAAATGGGGTGGGAAGAAAAAATGAGGGAGGGATACTATAAATAGGTCCCTTGGGGACCACATTCCTCATTTTTACACTAAGAGCTTGCTAAATTTAGAGTGTAGAGCCTCCAAACTTAGGGTGTGAGAGTTGAGTGGAAGGAGCCTGTAGCGAGGAGAGATGCTGATTCCAGCGCACAGACATCGGGCGGAGCTGGTGCGAACATACGGGAGACCAGTAGGAGCTCCAACAATAGTAAGTGTCTGAAAACCTCTTTATATTTGACATTTTAGGTCAGGCCTTAGGGTTAGGTCTAGGTAGGTCTTTAGGTCAGCTAAAAGTGCTACAGGATGGTAGGGCACGTATGGTAGTCGGTCTAGGCGTTTTTGGTGTGCTACAACGCGTTTGGTAGGGCAATACAATGCTTTTAGTGATGCCACAACGCTATTGGTTTTTAGCTGTCGTGCTGCAGCATGGTTGGTAGGGTCCTGCAGCGCACTTGGTAAAGCAGTGCAATGCAGTTGGCGGGGGAGAGAAGCGTGGTTGGAAAGGGAGGCAAAAAAATGAGTCACCTTTGCAACTACAGGAAGGCGTGGGTGGATAGATAGGGCAGTGCACTTGTGCAACACAAGTCACTTTTGGTAGAGGCAGTATAGCGCTTTTGCATAGACAGTAAGGCGCTTGTGGCAGAACAGTGCAGCACACTTGCTTAAAGCAAGGCGCCTTTGGTAAAGTTAGGAGAGTACAACAATTTAGGGTTGACTTAGGGGTTGACAACCGAAGCTAGAGAAGTGCAGAGTTGGTCTTAGGGTTTGCGTCATAGGGTAGGACTATGGAGAAATGGTTAAGAAAATCTGACAAGTGGTTTTGTGGATGAAGAGAATGATGTCGCCGCTGATGTTGAGAGAGCGACACAATCCTATAGAACACGAGGTGGTACAATTGTCATGGGAGGAGGATGCCTTCCTAGAGTACATGGGTTTATGGCAAATGGCACACCTCACACACATTAGGGTGAATCTCACCCTAGTGACAGCGGTGGTAGAGAGATTCCATAGTGAGACATGCTCATTTCACTTTCTGACAGGGGAGACTACAGTGACACTAGAGGATGTGTATCGTATCCTCAGGATTCGGATTGATGGGGAGCGAGTGGATTTCAACCCAACAAGCGGCGAGGCTGGCCTGGTAGAGGTATTCTACACAGATGACCTGAGGATAGATGATAGCGAGATTTGGTGGGCAGACGTGCCGAGACTGTGCGATAGGATCAGATGGATAGTATCTTCATTGATTAGCAGCTTCCTGTGCCCAGACATATGATCTAGAGGATTATCTGTTGGATGGGGGACTGTACTATCTAGGATGTTTACATATGGCATTCAGTATGCATGGGGTCCATGTGTGCTTGGGTAGCTATATCAAGATATGCATGACTACATCTATAGGAGAGGCCGGAGTCTCTCAGCAGGGGTGACTCTACTACAGGTGTGGGCGTGGGAGCATATCCCAGTTATCAGACCTATTACACAGTGCCACCGGGAGAGGGGGGAGCCCAATGCATTTCTATATGAGGGAGTGATTACGAACAGGCAGCTTGGATCTATGAGCCACTGGAGGTGACAGATCGACGAGATGGACGTGTTCATTTGGTGGTCGTGGTTATTATGCGAGGAGTGGGAGGAAGAGCACGAGCAGCTGATGTACTGCCGCCAGGCTCGATACCTATTTGGGAGGCAGATAGATACCATTGAGAGATACCTGCTGGAGCGGGTACTTAGACAGTTTGGACTACCACAGGGATTGCCAGTTGGGGAGGCTACCCATGCACAAACATGGAGAGAGATTGGGGACTGGGATGCTGATATTCCAGTGGCTACAACCTTGGCAGAGGTACGAGGACTTGTCCCCGTGAGATGGGACTGGGACTCAGGACTAGTAGACCCAGGTACTTTACCTGAGTATGATAGGTACTAGCAGACACACAGGCCAGTGAGACTGATGACACCAGGTGTGGCAGGGGCAGTGGGTGAGGTACTAGTCCTAAGTGTGGAGGCTAGGATGAGATGGTAGGCCCGAGAGGCCTGACAACAGGCAGGTGGAGAGGCCGGAGGCCCACAGGAAGATGTAGAGATGGTGGAGGCAGAGGGCCCAGTCGTAGAGACCAATTTATAGTGGGTCGAGTGGCTACTACAGGAGGAGATAGCCCGGAGGCCATGACTAGAGCTTCGGATGGTGAGGTTGAGGAGAGACAGGGATGCAATGAGGGCAGAGGCGAGACAGGCCGAGGCCTTAGCACAGGTGCAGACACAGATAGCAGCATTAGCACAGGAAACCCTGGTACAGGCACAGTCACAGGCACAGGTATAGGCACAGGCACAGGTACAGGCACAGGCACAGACATAGGCAACACCTGCACCATTTGGGGATGATGGGCAGTTAGCCCAGGTGACTAGGGAGAGGGACACAGAGGCCCAGCTACGTTTGACAGCAAAGGCCTATTGCAAGTATGGGCCTAACCGGTGTTGTCATTGATGTCAACATACTCCTGTTGCATTGATGATAAGGATTGGATGCGCTATGTGCTGAGGATATTGAGAAAATTAGTCATATCAGGAACAGAGAAGAACAATGAAGATAGTAAGGTAAAGATCCAAGATAAGATGACTATAAGAGGATGTAGTTCAAAGGGTTTGTAGATATGAGTCTTAAGATGATCTAGTAAAGATTTTAGAGGTCCGCATGAAGATTTGAAGAAGTTGTGGCTGCTTAATTAAAACCGGTTCCAACAGGTGTTCAGAGGTGACAGAGTGACACAGATAGGTCCGGTGGGATCCGGAAATGCAATATGCTATTCTACGGATTTGGTGGAGTATTTAGGAAGTCCATGTGAAGTGATAACTCAATTGGTTAGTGGTCTGGAGGTCCGCAAGCATCTATTCCATTGTGACAATGATGACAGATTGTGTTCTTGAGGTTCTGGATGAAGGAGATAAGGATTTCAGTTAGCAGATGAAGTGTGGATGTTCTTGGTGATTCAGGCAAGATTGTGGAGGTCTTTGGATCGCGTCCAGTTCGTGTTGGTGGTCTGCATTAGAGTTTGAGCTTGCAATTGAAGAATAACTTCCGGATGATGGTGCTCTTCCTAAATTTGGCTGACCGAATGAATTACACATCTTGCGGATGTTCTTGTAGATGTTTGCCAACTTAGATGATTATTCCTAAGTTGATGTGTTGTATAAATAAAGAATTGTAAAGTCATTTCAAAGTGTCTTGTGGAGATGAGAGTGTGGTAGCAAGGAAGTGAGCGAAAGGCAGAGCAGAAGTTTTTGGGCTTAAATGGAACTGATTCAAGCATGGTAAAGATGTTATTCTCTAGTTCAAGTATGTGATACTTATTATTTTGTAGACAGTGTGTCTCTTGTAGGTAGTGGGCCTCTTGTGAGCAGTGTGCTTAGGCAGTGAGCCCTAATTGGCATGTGCCATTTTGTTTTTTCTATTCTTCTAATAGAGAATACAAGCTTGGGTCAATCACCCCGTGGTTTTTCCCTTAACCAGGTTTTCCACATCAAAATCTTGGTGTCTTATGTGTTGATGTGTTTCTACTCTTGATTTAATGCATTATGTTTCCATGATTGATTTATTAATATGCTGCTAAATCACAAAGAGGATTTAAGTGTTTAATTGGAAGAAAGTTTTTGACAATTGATTCACCCCCTCTTAGTTGTCTGTCCTGAATCTAACAATTGGTATCAGAGCTAAGTTCCTCTAAAAGGAGCTTAACTGCTTGAAGAGATCCAGGATGTTGTCCTACAAGAAGGATAGTCCGAAGTTTGATGGAACCAATTTTAATCTTTGGAAAAGTCGCATGCAATGTCACTTGCAATGTATGGGAATGCAGTACTGGACCATGACTACAACAAAGTATATGCCTCCTTAGAATGGCCCGAAATCTGCAAGTGAAATCACAGATGCTGAAAACAATCTGTGAACTAAAGAAGCCCTTCTAAGTGCCTTGTCTGATTCAGAGCTTACAAATGTTGTTGATCTACAAACTGCTTTTAAGATTTGGGAAAAACTGGAACTTCTGCATGAAGGAGACAAGTATGTTAAATGTACAAGACTACAGAGTTTGAAAGGGAAATTTGAAAATCTGAAGATGAGAGAAGATGAAAATATCACTACCGTTATGCCAAGAGTAAATGAGCTTGTTTGTGGCATTAGATGTGCTGGTGGAGTCTTGGATGATGATGAGATTGTTGGCAAAGTTCTCAGATCCCTTCCCACTTCTTATAAAATCAAGGTTGCTGCCATTGAAGAATTCAGAGCCCATTCAAGTGTCAAAAGAGATCAATTGGTTGGTAAATTAGCCACATTTGAAATGACTGAGTTTGTAGATGTCCCCCCCAAGATTGAATCTACATTCAAAGCTAGTGCTTCTGTAAAAGGAAAACAAAGGTTTGATCCAGGAGAGAACTCTTCAAGTAAACTATCATGGTATGAAAAAGCAAGAAAAGACCTGGAAGAAGAAGTTGAAACTGCTCAGCTTGAAGCCCTTATTGCAAAAAGACTGCCAAGAGGATCTGGTAAGTATGAAGGGAAATTGCCTTTGTTTTAATTGCAATAAGATTGGTCATTTTGCCTCAAAGTGTCCAGAAATATTTTCAAGGCCAAATCCTAACAGATCAAGGTTCCAAAAGAATTGTTACTATGTTCATGAAGAGGATGATAATGAAGGAGTAACAGATGATGAATCAGAGACAGGAAACAAATCTGGAAGTGATTGGGTGTTTATTGCCATCAAGGAAGAAGATCCAATGCCCTCTAAATCTATCAATCATAAAGTTGTAGAAAGAGCTCTGGCTGCCCAAGTTGAAGAAAAGGATGATTGAGTCATTGACAGTGGATGCTCTCACCATATGACAAGTGACAAAAATAAGTTCTTAGATTTGGATGATATGAAGGAGGAGTGGTAAAGTTTGGTGATAATTCTGTTGGTAGAATTAGAGGTAGAGGAACTATTGCTTTTGATGGAAAGAACAAAACCGGTAATGTAATGTATGTTGAAGGATTGAAGCACAATCTTCTCAGTGTTGGACAGCTGGTGGACAAAGGCTATGATCTATGATTCAAGAATGGAAAATGCTAGATCTTTGAAAGTTTTGGAACATAGATTGCATCCGATACTCAGACAAAAGGTAATATCTTCCATTTAGTTGGTACTGGTAAAAGTTGTCTATTTGTGCAAATTGATCAGAGTTGGCTATGGCATAGGAGGATGTGTCATGTGAATTTTGATAATATCATCAAGATAAGCAACACTCAAGCTGTAAGAGATCTTCCAAAACTGGTGAAACCTACAAATAACTTGTGCAAAGAATGTCAGTTGGGGAAACAAAGCAGAGTCTCATTCAAAAGCAAGGAACAATCTTCTACTGGATTATTGGACTTAGTTCATACTGATCTATGTGGTTCGGCAAGAATAAGGAGTGTGCAAGGTGATAGATACTTCATGTTATTAATTGATGACCATTCTTGGATGATGTGGGTTACTTTCTAGAAAGAGAAATCAGAAGCTCTTGAGAAATTCAAAATATTCAAGGCTATGGTAGAGAATGAAACCGGATTAAAATTAAAATGTCTGAGGTCTGATAGAGGTGGAGAATTTACATCTGGTGAGTTCATAGAATTCTGTGAGAAACATGGAATAAAGAGACAGTTGTTTGCTCCTAGGACTCCACAACAGAATGGAGTAGTGGAGAGAAAAAATCGGACCATCCAGGAAGCATCTAAGACCATGATGATGGAAGCAAATATTCCTCAAATCTATTGGAGAGAAGCTGTCAGCACTGCAGTCTATACTCTCAATTGAATTCAAATCAGAAGCAATACTGGTAAGACTTCTTATGAACTTTGGTTTGGCATCACTCCTACTGTGAGGTATTTCAGAGTCTTTGGTAGCAAATGTTATATTAAAAGAGATGAAGATCTAGGCAAGTTTGATGCTAGAAGTGATGAAGGAATATTCTTGGGTTACTCTACTCAAAGCAAAGCATACCAGTGTTATAATAAGAGACTGAGAAAGATTATAGAAAGTACAAATGTGAAGGTTGATGAAGGAATTGAAAAACCTTCAAGGTTTTATGAATATGATGAAGATGATCAGAATGGTGGTTTGATTCAAGGAGCCCAAGCCCCTTCTAAAATTTAGATTCAAACTGATCCGGTAAACCAGGAAGAAGAAATGAGTTATAATGAGCCTGATCAAGAATTAGAAGTGCAAGAAACTCCCAAAGTTCGTAGGTATGTAAGACTGAACCACTTTGAAGATCAGATCATAGGTGATAAAAGCAAAGGTGTACAAACAAGAAGCAGGATTGCTCAAGATTCAGATGAATATTGTCTGATTTCAAATATTAAACCTAAGACAGTGAATGAAGCTTGCAATGATGAAAACTGGACTAAAGCAATGGAGGAAGAGCTGATGCAAATTGAGAAAAATCACACTTGGGATCTTGTTCCTAGACCTAGAAACAAGAATGTGATTGGAACCAAATGGGTCTTCCGGAATAAACTGAATGAAGTTGGTGAAGTAATCAGAAATAAAGCCAGATTGGTCTGCAAGGGTTACTCTCAAATAGGAGTTGATTTTGAAGAAACTTTTGCTCCAGTGGCAAGAATTGAAGTAGTCAGATTATTTCTTGCTTTTGCTGCCTTCAAGGATTTCAAAGTATATCAGATGGATGTCAAATCTGCCTTTCTGAATGGTGACTTAGAAGAAGAAGTATAAATTGAGCAACCAGATGGATTTGAATTGTCTGATCATGGTGATATGGTCTACAAGTTGAAGAAAGCAATGTATGGACTAAAGCAAGCCCCAAGAGCCTGGTATGAAAGATTGGATAAGCATCTTCTGAAGATTGGTTTCAACAAAGGTACTGATGTCAGTAATTTGTATTTCAAAATTGATCATGAAAATATCTTAATTGTTGAAGTATTTGTTGATGACATCATTTTTGGAGGAAGAGATAATATGTGTAAAACTTTTTCAAATCAAATGAAAAGTGAATTTGAGATGTCCATGCTTGGGGAAATGAATTTCTTCTTGGGTCTACAAATCACTCAAACAAAGAAAGGAATCTTCATTTCTCAGACCAAATATGTGAAAGAATTGTTGAAGAAATTTGGGATGGAAGAGTCAAAACCAATGAGTACTCCCATGGCAACCGGATGTAAATTAAGTAAAGATGATGACTCTCCTAAGATTGATTAGAAAAAGTACAGGTCAATGATTGGAGGATTGTTGTATCTCACTCAAACTAGACCTGATATTATGAATGCTGTTTGTCTTTTGCTAGATTCCAAGTTGATCCTAGAGAATCTCATGTCATGGCTATCAAGAGGATTTTTAGGTATCTGAAAGGGACAGTTAAGTATGGTTTGTGGTATCCTAGAGATCATAATTTCTCTCTTCATGCATATACAGATGCGGATTGGGCAGGAGATGTGGGTGACTGGAAGAGTACCAATGGTGGAGCATTCTTTTTGGGGAAGAGATTGGTTTCTTGGCTAAGAAAGAAACAAGAGGCAATATCTCTGTCCACTACAGAAGAAGAATATATTGCAGCAGCAAGTAGTTGCACTCAAGTTTTGTGGATGAAGCAAATGCTAAGAGACATCAAAGTGGAGTATGAGGAACCTATCACAATCTTCTGTGATAATTCAAGTGCAATAAATATATCTAAGAATCCGGTGTTGCATTCAAAGACTAAGCATATTTCTATCAAGTTTCACTTTCTGAGAGAGCAAGTGAACAAGAATGAAGTTTGATTGGAGTTTGTGCCTTCCAAGGATCATATTGCAGATATCTTTACTAAACCTCTACCTAAGGACTCTTTTGAGTATCTCAGGGAGAAGTTAGGGGTTATTACCCCTTTGGTGATGAACTAAGGTGCACTGATGTGCATCAGTTTGGTGGATATCATAGTCATATCTTGTGGTCTGAATTGATGATGGGGAGCTGTTACTCAGGGGGAGCAGCTGGTATGATTCTAAAATGGTGGAATTGCAAGTATGTGCCCTTTACCATTATGTCAAAGGGGGAGAGAAGACATGTGAAAAACAAGTGGTGGCTGATCAAAGGGGTAGTAGTAAAGGAAGAGAAGACAAGTGAATGGTTGTTGGTGATAGAGGGAGTTGTGTCAGTAAAGAAAAGTTCTTGTCTTGATGGTCAAAACAATTTTTCACATCATATGTTGCCATCAATGACAAAGGGGGAGATTGTTGCAAGTATGGGCCTAACCGGTGTTGTCATTGATGTCAACATACTCCTATTGCATTGATCATAAGGATTGGATGAGCTATGTGCTGAGAATATTGAGAAAATTAGTCATATCAGGAACAAAGAAGAACAGTGAAGACAGTAAGGTAAAGATCCAATATAAGATGACTATCAGAGGATGCGGTTCAAAGGGTTTGTAGATATGAGTCTTAAGATGATCCAGTAAAGATTTCAGAGGTCTGCATGAAGATCTGAAGAAGTTGTGGCCACTCAAGTAAAATTAGTTTCGACAGGTGTTCAGAGGTGACAGAGTGACACAGATAGGTCCGGTGGGATTTGGAAATGCAATATCCTATTTTATGGATTTGGTGGAGTATTTAGGAAGTCCATGTGAAGTGATAACTCAATTGGTTAGTGGTCTAGAGGTCCGCAAGCATCTATTCCATTATGACAGTGATGACAGACTGTGTTCTTGAGGTTCCGGATGAAGGAGATAAGGATTTCAGTTAGCAGATGAAGTGTGGATGTTCTTGGTGATTCAGTTAAGCTTGTGGAGGTCTTTAGATTGTGTCCAGTTTGTGTTGGTGGTCTGCATTAGAGTTTGAGCTTGCAATTGAAGAATAACTTCCGGATGATGGTGTTCTTCCTTAATTTGACCGACCGGATGAATTACACATCTTGCGGATGTTCTTGTAGATGTCTATTTCAAAGTGTCTTGTGGAGATGAGAGTGTGGTAGCAAGAAAGCGAGCAAAAAGTAGAGTAGAAGTTTTTGGGGTTAAATGGAACTGATTCAAGCATGGTAAAGATGCTATTCTCCAGTTCAAGTATGTGATACTTATTATTTTGTAGACAGTGTGTCTCTTGTAGGCAGTGGGCCTCTTGTGAGCAGTGTGTTCGGGTAGTGAGCCCTAATTGGCATGTGCCATTTTGTTTTTTCTATTCTTCTAATAGAGAATACAATCTTGAGTTAATCACCTCGTGGTTTTTCCCTTAACTGGGTTTTCCACGTCAAAATCTTGGTGTCTTATGTGTTGATGTGTTTCTGCTCTTGATTTAATGCATTATGTTTCCATTATTGATTTATTAATATGCTGCTAAATCACAAAGATGATTTAAGTGTTTAATTGGAAGAAAGTTTTTGACAATTGATTCACCCCCCCTCTCAGTTGTCTGTCTTGAATCTAACAAGGCCACACTATAGAGAGTGGGGCGGGAGAGAGATGAGGCATGCCGTACATTAGGTGGCGATCAGAGGACACTATACAATGAGCTCATCCGTGTGCAGGGAGAGATAGTGTCGGCAGGCAGAGAGGCCGAGTACTACAGGGGTCTCTACGTTGGTGCGGTGCTAGCAGCTCAATAGGCACCAAGTTACAGAGAGAGGAGCAAGTCCGGAGCATCCAGGTCTCGCAGGACGGACAATCATTGTCTTTAGTTAGAGGACCCCTCGTGCCACCAAGGGGAGGAGGACCCTTAGGGGGACCTGCACCAAGCACAGGTGTAGGATAGGGGCCACAACATGAGGGCAGCTCTACCCACTAGAGCATGCAACTTTGTACATTGTAGCATTTTTGTATCATGATAGACACTTGTATATTTTTGACCGATGCCTACGTGCATTCGATGTATATTTTGCAGGCTCTTGATAGCCTTGATGTACTTTTGTTGATGTATACTCATGGACTATTGATGTGGACACATACAACTTGTATTTTGATGACCTTCACATGATATATATGATGACATATTATGCTCACTGATGTTCATGTTTTTGTGTATGCACTTCTTGATGACATGGATGTGATGATATGTATGTATGATTATGGATATATGTGATGATGTATATTGGTTATATGATGCTTATAGATGTATGACACATGATTACATGATGCTTATAGATGTATGATAATATAGGTGCTATGACTTGCAATATCTAACATGTGGGTTTTGCAGATATGCACCAGAGAGAAGAAAAGCGGAGATGGAAGAAAGAGACTATTGATCGATCATTGCTTTGAAAATGATATAAGGCCATGGGTGAATGGATGGGAAAACGATGAGCTTGTTGCATTGGTTTCACATTTGTATATAAAGAGAAATCCTTATTTTTGATATAGCACGTGGATAGTTCACCACCAAGGTATAAATGACCGAGGTGTTGTAAGATCTGAGTGCGTGGACGTTGACTCTGCAAGCAAGTGGTTTGAACTTAGATCCCTTAGAGATAATATAACCTTGTTGGTACATGTGAATGAGCCATAGTCTTGAACATAAAATAAACTTTAATACATGTAAATGCAAGAAGTAATATTAATATGTAAGATGCTAGGTCGTAACACACACAAGATAAATATGTTGCCAAGAAATATACTAAAGATCATTCCTCAAACACGGCATACAAAAGCAATGACTATGCCCCCAATCTGTACGACATCGCAACATACCAAGATTATAGATAAATCAAGGTAGCTTTGAATAGGTAATGGACAAAGGAACAAAAGATAAACCAAAAAGAAGATTGACTGACTTACAAAGTAAACATACAACCAACATATTCTCTTGCCAAAGAGGTTGCTTAGGATAGATTGCGTAGGAAAGATAACATCCTTATCGTGGGAGCGATGTGTCCGTTAAAGGAGGCTATGTACCTAAAAAAAGACAATACGTTGCTACAGGAGATGCTACACGTTGCAGGAGACGCGTGTGTTGGTCTCGACAATAGAACATTCTACAGAAGACAAGCTTGTGGAACTGGTGCTTAGGTTAAGCTGGACTTAGCTAATGTTGGCAATCGATACGTAGGACAGTAGATGACTCTGGAAGCGAGCTGCTTTGCTTCAGGTTTGCTAAGAACTTTTTCTTGGAAAGGATGCGCTAGCTTGTTGTTTTGCTTCTTGAGTTAGTCAAGTCGAGGTGAATGGATTTTGATAAATGGAAGACTAGAAAGATGACATGTCAATGGATTGAGATGGGTGAAGAATGATGAATCGTATGTGCCTGAGTACTAGATACATCCTTCGTATTCCAGACTGCCTACATACCCTATATCCATGGGATCAAGGCACATTACGAGGAATGATGAAAGACGATAATATGTAGTTCTGGATAGAGTGATGAAATGGATCAAGGTGGACAGGAGGAGATCTTATGTACTTGAGTATTGGATACTTCCTTCGTATTCTAGACTGCCTACATACCCATATCCATGGGACAAGGTACCTTAAGATTGAGATGAGATAATATGTAGTTCTATTTGATGTGATGATGTAGGAAAAGCGTTGGGAATATAATAGCCTTATCGTAGGAGCAATGTGTCCATTAAAGGGTGTTATCTGCGGAAAGGAGAACGGTTGATGTGATTGCGAACCATGAACAAGGAACCACTCCTAGACCTAGGTTAAGGAAGGAATTGCCCCCATTCTAGTAGAGGAATTCATATGGATGACCGACAAAGAAGACATAGAAAGCTGTGACCTAGGGCAAGATAGTGATAACTGCTGACACAGATCAAGACGTGGGATGACGATGATGGACACTGACAAATTTCCAAGCTATACTAGATAGGGAGATGGAAATGCAAACAAGGTCAATGGTTGTATTATGGGTAGATGGATGAAGCTTGTTGTGAAATGGACATGGAATGAACAACACTCGATAGATGATGGATACTGACTCTACACATAGTGCCTGTTTGTCAGGTTTTGACTCTGCTACTTATCCAAGGTGCTTATTTACTAGGTTTTCACTATAGGATAGATTATTTTGCTTTTTTTTTTTGCTTTTTTTTTGGAATATTTTGAGGATCAGACATAAAACTTCTTGAGATGGACACTGTTAAGTGGCTCATCTAGAGGAATGCCGTTAGGTGTAGCTAAAGTATAAGCTCATGATCCATATGCTGCTGTGACAATAAGGGGACCTAATCAGTTAGGCTCAAACTTGCCCTTCTTTACTCGATTTGCTTGATTTCTCTAATTCTCATTGAGTACAAGATCCCCAACTTGAAACCGTCTTTCTTTGATCTTTTTGTTGTAATTACGCCGGAGGTGGTTTTGATAGACATGGAGATGATTAAGCGCGGCAAGGTGCCTTTCATCTAGTAGTTCTAGCTCAGCTAATTTGGAAGTGCGATACTCCTCTCCACTGATCAGGTTCTGCATGGATATTTTGAGGGATGGGATCTCGACCTCTATAGGTAGGATGGCTTCAGAGCCATAGACCAAGGCATAGGGTGTGGCACCAGTTGGTGTTTTGATACTAGTGTGGTAGGCCCATAGGGTGGGATTGAGTTGCAAGTGCCAATCATGACCAGCTTCATTGACCGTTTTCTTGAGGATTTTGAGAATGGTTTTATTGGAAGCTTTAGCTTGGCTATTACTCTGCGGATAGTAGGGAGTTGAAAAGCGATGTCGGATATTATATTGCGTGCACAAGGCACAGACATCTTAGTTTTTAAATGGTCTCCCATTATCAGTGACAATGGCTTGGGGGATGCCATAGCGGCAAATGAGGTAGTTAAGGATAAACTTGGCTATTTGCTTACCGGTGATATAGGTCATGGGAATGGCTTCAACCTACTTCGTGAAATACTCAGTGGCAGTAATGATGAACTTATGACCATTGGAGGAGGATGGGTGGATTTGTCTTATGAGGTTGAGACCCCATTGAGAAAAAGGCTATGGAGTAGTCACAGGTTGTAATTCATGAGCTGGTGCGTGAATCAAATCTCTATGCTGTTGGCATTGTAGACACTTCTTAGCAAATTGTAAAACATCATGCTCTATTGTAGCCAGTAATAACCTGTTCTGAGTATCTTCTTAGTGAGATTAGGACTGGTAGAATGTACACCACAGACACCTTGGTGTATGTCTTGTAAGGTAGCTTCAACTTCTTCTGCATTAAGACATCGTAAAAGGATACCATCGAGACTTTGGCAATATAGTGTGTCACCCAGAATGGTGTAACGAGAGGATCGATGGATAAAGGTTTTGCATTGGGTTGATGATAGTTCAGAGGGAAAGGTACTATTTTTAAGGTATTCATAGATATCTTCATACCATGGGGAATTGGGACCAACAAGTTCGCAGATGATTTCAATAACTGGAACATCGACGACTAGTATCAACAATTGCTTGATCAAGAATTCACATTTCTGTGTATTAACAAGCATGTCTATAAGTGACCCTACAGAAGCCATAGAATCTGCAGCCTTGTTATGCTCTCTTAGAATTTACTCAAATGTGATGCTAGAAAAGTGTGGTTTGTAGGCATCCACTAGTTGCTTGTAGAGGACCAACTTTTCATCTTTTGTTTGGTACTCATCTATGACTTGGTGAATGACTAGTTGTGAGTCTCCATATACCTATAATTTTGTGATATCCCATTGAACTACTGTATTGAGACCTATGAGGAGTGCTTCATACTCGGCAATGTTGTTGGTGCAAGGGAATGCAAGCCGATATGACTTTGGAATATAGTCATTTTGAGATGTGATAAATAATATGCCAGCCCCTGATCCATGTTGTGTGTAGGAACCATCAAAGTACAACTTCCACATTATTGAGTTGGAAAGAGTGAAGAGAGTCTCGTCTGGAAAGTCTGCTACCATAGGGTGTGTATCTGTCATGGGTGCTTTTGCTAGTTGATCTGCTAGGGCTTGTCCCTTGATTGCTTTACGATCCATATACTCAATGTCGAACTCACTAAGTATCACGACCCATTTAGCTAGTTTGCCTGTGAGAGCTACTTTTGCTAGTAGATACTTCAATGGATCAATTTTGGCTATAAGATTTGTGTGTTGGTTCAACATGTAATGCCACAACTTTTGGGAAGTGAACACTACTGCTAAACAAGCTCTGTCCATCAGTGAATAATTTAGTTCATAGCCCACCAAGGTTCGACTGATATAATAGATTGCATGCTCTTTTCCTGACTCATCATGCTATGTCAGAAGGGCCCCGAGGGCCAAAGTTGTAGTTGAGATGTATAATATCAAAGGTTTATCAGCAAATGGTGGAACCAATACATGAGGTGTAGCTAGACATTCTTTGAGCTGATCAAATGCTACTTGACACTTATCGTCCCATTGAAATGAGACATCCTTTTAGAGCAAGTGTTGAAATGGTTGACATTTATCTGCTAGCTGTGAGATGAAACACCTAATGGATTGCAACCTTCCTTGAAGGCTCCTTAATGCCTTGAAGTTCTTTGGTGGAGGCATCTCTACTATAGCCTTTATTTTTATGGGGTCTACTTCGATACCTCTACGAGATACAATGTATCCCAATAGCTTCCCTAATGTTACACCAAAGACACACTTCTTTGGATTGAGTCTCACTTGGTATTTCTTGAGCCTGTCAAAGATCTATCCTAGAACTTGTATGTGATCTGCCCTAGACAATTTAACTAGTATGTCATCCACATAGTCCTCCATGATATGATGAAAGAGATCGTGGAATATCACTATCATTGCTCTTTGATAAGTTGCCCCTGCATTCTTTAGACCAAACGGCATGACACACCAACAATAATTACCCCAAGGACAAGTAAATTTTGTTTTATGTTGATCTTCTTCTGCTATCCTTATCTGATTATAGCCTGAGAATGCATCCATGAGAGAAAGCATTTCATGACCCCCAGTCAAGTCTACTATGAGGTCGATGTTTGGTAATGGAAAGTCATCTTTGGGACATGCTTTGTTAAGATCTCTAAAATCATTACACATGCGGATGTGCCCATTAGGTTTAGACACAGGTACAATGTTTGAGACCCAATCTGAATAGTCAATAGGTTGGATGAACTTCACATCTAACAACTTCTGTATTTCCACTTTTACCAAGAGGGCTATCTGTGGGTGCATCTTCCTTAGCTTTTGCTTGACTGGCTTAACTGTTGGATCCACTGTAATATAGTGAACTACTAGCTTAGGATCTAACCCTAGCATATCGGCATAGGTCCATGCAAAGTTGATGGTTCTCTGTAAGAAGAATTTGTTAAGATTCTTGTGCTCTGTTCCTGATAATGATGCTGCCAAGAATGTGGTCTTTGGATTTTTCTCTGTGCCAAGATTTATCTCTGTAGAATCCTCCACTAGGAGAGCTGACTTCTCTTGATACTTAGATGTTAGGGGAAGGTCAAATCCTCCATCCTTAGGTGCCACAATTGGGTTTTCACCTTTGGATACGTCCTTTGTTTTTACTATTTTTTGATTGGGAGGTGCCACAGTGTGGTTTTCACCTAGAGATCTTTCTTTATTTTTACTTTTGTGACTAGAGGATTTGGCATTCTCACCAAAAGAAGTTGTTGGCTCTAGTTCCATTACAAAACCTACTTTATGATTGCCAAGAGGGATACTTTCCCAAAGTCCCATGAACTCAGCTATAGCTTCATCATTCTGAAATACATCTATAACGGGGGACCCTTGTTGGTCCCAATCAATAAGTTCAAGGTAGACAAGTGTTACTTTTTGGGTGTTTGTGGTGGATGTTAGGGATATGGATGATAGCATAAATATGAAGGATTCTGTAAATAGGTCAGTCATATGGAGGGAAGAGTCATCGATGGTATCCTCATTAGACGTCAAATCTATGAGAGAAGTTTTAGCGACCTTGTCGAGGATACCCTCGATGTCCAAGGCGCGCGGTACCTTTCTACCAAATCCTAACCCCTTCTTTTCTAGTTTCTTTGTCACACTAATGGGCTCCATTGTTCCTTGATTCTATTTCCCAAGGCCACCTTTGCCTTTATAGCCCATTTTTTTTGACTATCCTTAAGTCATTGCCATATTGCTTGACTGGTATTGTGACCGGTTCTTTCTCCTTGTAGAGCCAAGAAGAGATGTCTTCAATAGTTTCCTCTTTGAATAATATTCCCTCTTGGAATTGGATTAAAGATGCTGGGGGAGGAATAGCTACTTTTTTAGTTTCTTTGGCAATGGGAGGTTGGCCGTAAGATTTAGCGGATAAAGGCATCTGCCCTACACAACAAGATTTTGAGATATCATCAGTTCCAAAGCCTATATCACGGATATGAGCTTTGATTTCGGGAAGAGGATTAGGTTCACTTGCAGAGGCTTCTATTAGATTTTTAGGATCGACATATAGTGGGGATTCAAGGGCTTTGTCATTTTGAGGCACTTGATTGCAATTCTTATATCTGCCTTGCAAGACATGGCAGAATTCAAAATGATTGGGGTCTCCTAGGATAGTTATCTCTATACCATTGAATGGGAACTTTAGAGACTGATGCTACGTTGAGGGAACAACTTTCATTGCATGGATCCATTGGCGGCCTAAGATAATTTTGTAAGGCAGCTCAATGTCAAGGACTTGGCATCTGGTTTCAAGCATGACGGGGCCCAGTTGTATAGGTAAGTGGATAACACCTTCTGAACGGTGTTCAGCTTCATCATACCCTTTGATTGTAATACTTTGATCAACGTAGACATTATCCTCAGAGTATCCAAATTGCTTAAGTAACTTTAGAGAACAAATGTTGAGACCAGCACCACCATCTATGAGTATGCATTTAATTTTGTGTTTATGAATGAGAACCTCAATATGAAGAGCATCATTGTGACACGGATCATGGGATGGGAGGTCTTTCTTAGAGAAGACCACATTGTAGGGTGAAGCAATGTTACCTACTATAGCTTAGAAATCTGTGACCGCTATGTTGTTAGGAACCAAAGACTCTTGGAGGGCTTTTTCTAGCACCACTTTATTTGCAGGTGATGACCGTAGAAGGTCCAAGATAGAGATCTATGCTGGCATTTTCCCTAAATGTTCGACAAGATTATAATCAGATTGAGTTGGGAGACTGGGTGTAGGACCACGAATGGTGACACGACTGCGATGAGTTGTAACAACGCAATCTATAGATTTGCCTTTGATTGTGAGGGTAGACACTTGACTCTCTTCAAAACGACCCACAATGGAGTCAAAGGAAGTGGAAGCATGATTGACACCTTTACCTTTATCTTGTGGAGGAGGCGGACCATGGTGAGGGAATGGTTCCTTGTACATATTGAGGTATTTGTTCGTGTGTTGAGCTAGTGGTTCATCTTCAAAAGAGATTTGGTTGCCTTCGATGAGATTTTGGATTAGGTGTTTTAGCTTCATGCACGATGTGGTTCTGTGCCCTTTGCTCCTATGGAATTCATAGTATTCATTTTCTCCGTACTGTGCAGTTTTGTAAACTGGTTCGCCATATGGGGGAGCATCAGGTAAGGTGATGAGCCCTTTGTGTAAAAGCTTCTGTAGGACAGACTCTATGGGTTCTCCCAAGGGAGTGAATTGATGTCGAGGAGGGTAATCTTGTTGAGGCCACTCTTGTTGTCGTTGCTGTTGGTTTTGATAAGGTTGTCTTTGTTGTTGTTGCTGTTGAGGTGGAGTTTGACTCGGTTTGGAAAGCTGCAATGGTGTTTGCAATGTTTGGACATGTTTAGAATCGACCACCCCATCATTGACCACATTTTTATTTTTGTTCTAAAACTTTGGTTTATCATTTGTTTGGTTTTGAGGAGCATTGTCTTTAGTTTCTTTGAAGATTTTGACCACACCCTTAGCAATGAGGGCCTTTTCAATGTTCATTCCTTTGTACGTGATTTCATCGAAGGTTGTAGCACTAAGAATTTGCAAATGAAAACCTAACTCTTGGTTGAGGTTATGTACAAATATGCTAACAAGCTATTTTTTAGGTATCTTAAATGGGAATTTGCTAGCCATTTGTCTCCATCATTGAAGGAAAGAAATGAAAGTTTCTCCATTTTTTTGTCTGTTGTTGCATAGATTAGTCATGGAGATCTCATGCTCTGTGTTGTAGGAGAAATGGGTGGCAAATTTCTCCGCAAGTTCATTAAAAGATTTGATACCCATGGGTAAGTGGGAGAACCATTCTATAGCTTGACCTCCAAAAATGCGAGGAAAGAGATGCATAAGATATGTGTCGTTATGTGAGACCTCGAAGCAAGCAAGATAGAATTCCCTGAGATGATCTTTTGGGTCTCCTTTTCCTTTGTATTTATCAAATTTGGGAATAGTAAAATTTTGAGGGAAAGGGATCATGGGTAATGACAGATCAAAAGGATAAGGACACACTTCTTCTAAAGAGAAGGTCTTCTTGGTGTGGCCAAACGCAAGATCAGATAGTTGTTGTTGAGCTTCCATGATTTTTAGCTCCATTGTTGTGGAAGGGGTTGGAAACATCTCCTGTTGTCCTAGAAGTGGTTGTTGTTGCCCATACAGAAGATTGTAATGTAAGCCATGGGCATTAGTGCTATAAGGGTCATATGATTGGTTGGGGTCATATGTGTTGTATGTTGGGTTGAGATTGGGTTGGAATTGGATGCTTTGATTTGGAGGAGGTGGGGGCGGTGCTAGATAAGAATGTAGGTTTTGCAATGGTTGAAGAAAAGAGTTTGGGGGTGGAAAGCTAAAGTTCGTTGGATTAGGTTGCGGTTGCGGAACATAGCTTTGGGAAGTTTGGTTTTGGGAATGTTGAGGGTGGATAGACAGGGTGTTGAAGAAGTTTAGCACTGATGATCGTAGTGGTGGGGGGACATACGTAGACGTGTTTTGCGATGGTTGAGTTTGCTTGAGGATGAGCGTAGAAGAATGTTGTGGTTGGGGTTGCATGACCTTGGTTGGTTGAGGGATACAAAGGTTTGATGATGTTGGGGGTGGTGTTTGTTGAGACCCTTGTTGCATGGCTACATAGTTGTTCCCTGGATTGTAATTTGGTGGGAAACCTTCTCGTGATGGGGTAACCAAGTTTCCACATACGATTGGTGTGGACACTTTAGGAGTTTTTTGTATATTTGATCGAGCTATGGTGGCTTGCTTAGCTAACTCTGCTTGACGATGTAGAGTTTCTTGTTGGTTTTTGTAGATCTCCATAGGCGTCAGAAGTGGTGAAATGGCCCTCTTTTCTGTTGGGTTTTGATAAAGGGGATTCTCATATTGTGCAATCATTCTCCCTTGTGAGCTTTGTTCGTGTAAGGGCGTGGTCACTATTGACATGGTTTGGACCGCATGTATGGCATTTTGGGTGTTGTTTGTGTCCTTGAGATTGGATAAATCAAAATCTTGAGGTAATTTGGCTCCTTGCTCTGCAAGCAAGCGAAAGAAATGATCTTGGTTCTCACTAAAGATTTTGTCAAAGGTGACTACAGCTCTAGGATCTTATATGAATTCATCAAGATCTTGTCCATCGTCTTGAGAGGATTGACCTATTTCCAAGTGTCGCTCTTCTTGAGATGGGGCTTGATCTATGGTATAACCTTGTGGAACAAAATCCTGAGGCATGCCGGTGGTATAGTGAGGTGTACTTACCAAAGGGACCCTACCTTCTTGAGATGGGAGTTGATTGACAGCATAACCTTGTGGAACAAAATCTGGAGGCATGCCGGTGGTATAGTGAGGTGTACTTACCAAAGGGGCCCTACCTTCTTGAGGATTGTTTGGTTGGTCAAGTTGCGGTATGTTTGGAGAATTGGTCGATCTTTCCGCGGGGGTCTTAGGAGTAACGTTGGATCGACTTGATTGCGGGGTGTGAGGAGGTAATTTGCGCTTCCTTGGGACAACTTGCTTGGACTTCATAGTTTGCTGGAGTTTAGTGGTTACCATGGAATACACTAGGACAATACATTGGGATTCTACTTGTGTTTTGAAAAAAAAAAGCAAATTTTGATGCACAGATTACTGGAAAAAGGCGCTGTACTGTTTGACCAAAGGCGCAGGACTTTGCTACCAAAAGCGAGCTACTATAATACCAAAGGCGATGGACTGAGTTGCCAAAGGCGAGGTACTACTATATCAAAGGCGAGCTACTATGACCAAATGTGAGCTACTATTATACCAAGGGCGCTGAAGCAGGGTTGCCAGAGGTGAGGTACTATTATACCAAAGGCAAGCTACTGTACTACCAAAGGTGAGCTGCTGTAATACCAGAGGCGCTGAAGTAGGGTCTGATGTTTTATAAGGCAAATTTTGATAGATTTTGGCTTTGGTTTTGATTGGATTTGCTTTGACAAGAGAAAACATAGCAAACAAAGTGGCAAAAAAGGATTGACACAACAGATAGTGTATGTTCGAGGCTCACAAAAAAGCTCAATGTTTCCACAGGTACAAGACAATTGCAAACAATATCAAGCACTAGATCAGCTCACAACTTAATACTCCATCGATCAAAATGTCATTCCATAAAGGTGTCAGACATTTGTATCTTTGCGAGAGACGATAGGTAGGGATATCTCACCCTCCCTTCAGAAAGCTCAAGTAGGTCACAAGAGCTTTATGGCCGAGGGAATACTATCTCTTCTCAAGGGAGCCAATGGTGAGTATCTTGAGGGCTTAAATTGATTCCCCTTGCACTGATGATTACCGCAACGTTTGAAGGTAGGTCAGGTAGTCACTATCTAGAATGGTGCTTAGTAACTTTGAGGGACCAACGCCTTACGAGCAATGCGACAAGCTACTAAAAGCTTTAACCAATCCTACTAAGAGTATCAAACACTTCGCTCGATGTGAAAATCATTTCCACAAAGAGCTAGTACACCTCTTTTCAGTTTGGCACCACAAGGTAAGGCTGGCATTGGTTAGATCTTGGATTTCTCCTTATCCCTCTTATATAGCGGTTCAAAGGAAAAATCCACTTAGGGTCATCCCTTTTGGATGAAACGCAATCCAAAAGTAGGCCCTTCTAAAGGAATAACTGAAATGTAAGAGCAAGCATGTCAAACAAAGGTTCAATTGTTCCGTTATAAGAAAAATAAGGTGCAACTAAATTAGGCACACACACGATTGTAGTTGTCAGTTGTCCCTTATGAAATTGAAGTGTTTGGCTTTCATGTCCATTGTCCCTTGGAAAATTGAGGTGTTTTCGCATACATGTCCATTGTCCCTTAAGAAAGCAATATGTTCCTAAGACTTAGATTGCAAAAGATGTTTGTTCAATTGTCCCTTAAGAAGCCAATATATTTCTAAGACTTAGTGCAATAGAGTGAGATTTCTTCAATGCTCATCCTGCATGAACATGTTAGAAAACCTATTTGCTCTGTGTGAGTGATAAGAAGTTGCAACAGGGCAATTAGTTCCACAACAACTCACAAGTTAACAAAAATGAATCAATTTGACCAAAAGCGCTTTACTGTCTTACCAAAAGGAACTTACTATGATACCAAAAGCGCTGCACTGTGTTACTGAAAGTGAGTTTCTCTAGATTAGGGGTGATGCACTGTACTACCAAAAGCACTTCTCTATGTTACCAATAGTGCTGTACTGTACTACCAAAAACACTTTACTGTCTCAGATCTAAAAAAAGTTATATTTTGTCAAAAAAGTTAGGTCAAAAGATAATTTTATGTTTGCTTCGTAGATTTGGGATGTAATAGATGTTAGATCTGTAACCCGGGATCAAGAACAATTCAAAGAATGCCGCTAATAGATAGATTAACTCAAAAATTATAAATACTCCTAAATACGTCAGCTTAGGATGTATAAAAGGTAATTGAATGACAAATAAATCAGCTTGTCAAACAAATCAATGGTAGTTATGAGAGTTAAAATCCTACAAATGACAAAGCAAGATATAGAAAACCCTAATATGCCAGAAGTGCCTTACTATGCTACCAAAAGCGTTGGATTGTGTTACCAGTAGCGCTCTATTGTACTACCAAAAGTGCTACAGTATTGCTTGAGGGCGCTATACTGTGCCGCCAAACACGCTTTACTATATTGCCAAAAGCGCGTTTCTATGTCTTTTGTGCTGTTTCATACTGTACTTCTACAAAAATCAATTTCTCAAAGAAAAAGAGGGATTAGTGGGTCCCACCGGGCATGCCAGAATGCGTATGAGGAAAATTGATTAAATCAAAACTAATAAATCAAAAGCCCATAACATAAAGAGAACTAATCTAAATAAAAGCCATTATCAATGAATCCAATAAAATAAGAAAGCTAAACCTAGATTTGTGTTGTTCCCTTTGTTGAATGTGGATTGCTCAATAACGCCGCGAAACCATGTTTGCAACAAGCAAGTAAAGTGCTCAAAGTGCTCAAAGATCAATGTCAAAAGATCGTAAAGTTGCTCAATCGATGCGATGTATGCTCAAAGCGCTGTAAAGGATGCCTGAGAATAAATGATCGAAGAGGATTTGTGAAGGAGATGAGGAGGGTTTATATAGGTTTCAAATATGATCAATCAACGGTCCAGATAATTCAGAAGAATCAACGGAGGAGATAAAACAAATAACCATGATGAATGCACATACGACACGTGTCAATCCATAAGGATATTTTTATTAAGATATGATGAAAACAAGATTGATTGAATAGATAACTCAACTTGTAATTTTGCCTTTTTTAGAGTTCTAAAAATAAGACTGATTGTGCACATGAGTTAACAAGATATTTTAAGAGGAATTGGAAGATAACTGAAATTAAATAAATAAATTATTTAATTGTTTGCGCATGATAGAGGAATAGATAAGATTATAAATAAAGATTTTATTTATTTTTAGAGAATTGAGATAACTTAAATAAATTTGCATGATTTATTTAAATTTAGAAGAACAATTGATTTAATTAAATAATGTAGAATTATTTAATTACAGATAAGATAGAATTGGATGAACAATTGATTTATTTAATTAATGGAGACTTGAAATTTGGAAGATGATAATGATTTAATTAAATAATAAAAATTATTTAATTTTGGAAGAATATAGAGGACTTTAATTTAATTAATTAAATAAATACAATTTATTCAATTAATGTTGAATATATGTGATTTGGAAGAATTTGATGAAATTAATTAAATAATTAGATTATTTAATTAACATTAAAATGCAGGTGATTAGACAGATTCAATGAAATACAAGAAGTGCGACGACTTGGTCATTTTAGGGTGTCTACAATCTGGATGGATATTGAGTTACTCAAATATATCTTTGTTATAGAGTGGTTTAATTATCCCCAGTTCATCTGTTTGTGGAGTCATACTAATCTCAATGATATTCATATGTTCAGTTGCAACCCCTTTGATTTAGTCATTCACACTCTTATTCCAAACAGTGGGTTTTTTGTTTCTTCCCTAATTTTATCATTCTTAGTAGTAGCCTCCTTGGGGCACTCAAATTCTCCTTCGATATCATTATCATCAGTAACCCTCCTGGTGTGCTCTAAATCTTACTCAATAGCATCCCTCCTAGCACACTCAAACTCGACTTCTCTAGCCTTCATTCTTTTGCAGTATATTTTCTATCTTTCTTGAATTTATTTTAGTTTCCTCTCTTTTGTGTTCAATTCCATTCCCAATTCAATCTCTTCCCTAACCTCTCTCTCTCTCTTTGTTACTATCTTCTTTTGCCATAGGTGTTTAATGATTTGGTATTTCATTAATCTTTTTATTCATCCTTAATGGATTAGTCTTTTTCTTCTTTTAAAGGTCACATCTCTTTTGAGATCCCTTTAATATCCCCCCCTTTCTATTCACCATCTCCTAGGTGCCTAACCCCCTCTCATGAAGCTAGAACCTAGAGTAACCTGCTACAATTCATCAAGTATTGTTCCTTTTTAATGGTAATCCTTCTTGGTTCTAATCTTGTCTATTGTGAATGATGCATTTTTTTTTTTAAACCACTTTTTATCCTTCTACCAGGGTCTCGACGACAAAATCAAGATGGAAAGTATGGGCATAGATCAAAGAAATAGGCTTAGGTCTTGAATTATTGTATTTATACCCTAGTGATAAGGATAAGAAGAGGTTTAGAGAAAGTGTAGTGGGTTACAAAAGGTTGCGGCAACAAAGAACATGCAAAATGAATAAAATGTAGTAACTAACATCCATAACATACACCATAGCACATTATATGAGTCCAACCAACTTGCATTATATTATATTTATCCAAACAACTTTGTTACAGTATCAGTCCATGTACTAGATACATATCAAAATTCTCTCTTCTTTCTAATACATTATCCCTTACAATTCATGTTAATACATGTATTTGCGGTGTACATATTACATTCTTTCCTTCTTCCTTTTCTACTATTTCTATCTATATCTATGTCTGTGTCTCTATGTTGTCTATCATGTATTACATTTTACATTTGTAGATCCATTACTTATACTGAAGTATAAGTATCAAATAGTGTGTTTTCTTGTATTCATTGTGTCCTTTAGATGTGTTGATTGTGAGACCCCTATTCTATGTACTCTTGTTTATTTGAGATCCTTGATGTTCCTAGAGACATTTTGATGATTATGATACTCAATACTTATGGATGGCACATTTATTTATTGTGTATGGTATTTGATATACTTATGGATGTTATATTTTATGATTCGATTCCATTCCTTTGATGAGATTATTTGATTTATGTATTTGTGAATGATGAATTTTATATGTTAGTCTATGGTTACTAATGGATTTGTGATAATATGTTATTTATGATGGAAATATTTTGGATATATATTGTACTAACACTTCTTGTTGAGTGTACATGTAGAATTATTATGTCAATGGATGATGGGGGTCATTTAGCCACGTTATGTCTTTCTATGTGATGTCGGACCTAGGCATGGAGCCCTAAGGTCTATTGGCTGTGATGTTAAGAAATGTTATTTTTAGTTTTATGTGATAAAATGATTATGTTCTTGTGTGGGTTTTAACCTTGTAATTTTTAAAATAATTTTTAAGTGTTTTTAAGAGGTCTAGGTTGTATTTTAAATTTGAAAAATTGTCTTATGTCTAAGGTACATAGGTTAGAAGTTTATTTTTGTCATTTATAATATTTTAAAAGGTTTTTAGACCATCCTTTAAGCCCCACTTACAAAAGTAACGAAAATGGGAAAGTAGTTGAGTGGTTGAGGTAGTTGGTTGGTTGAGTTAGTTGGGTGGTTGAGTTAGTTTTGGGTAGGAAGTTACTCCATTCTTCTCTTTAAAAACTCTTCATGGAGTAGGGGGAGATGCTCATTTTTATGATTTTCATTCAAGGATTCTACTATTAGTGGGATATCACGATTGAGGTATCATGTTTTTCTTTATTGATTAAATGTAAATATTATATTTTTCTTTATTGATTAAATGTGAATTTTATACGTTTTCTTTGTTGATTTAATGTAAATATTATATGTTTTTTCTTTATTGGTTAAATGTAAATATTGTATGTCCTAAATATTATATATTTTATTTATTTATTAAATGTAAATTTTGTTTTCTAAGGGTTTGTTGCTTGTGAAATTGGAAAAACAAACATTTCAATGTAAATCTTGAAAGAACCATATTTGTTGCATTATTTGCATGTCATAAACGTAGATCATCAAAGCATGAATTATATTTTTGATTTTTACATTAGATCTGATTAGAACAAAAGCAATTTGTCATTTAATAATTATACATATTACATTTAAAATATCTTCATTGCTATATTTTACTAAAAAGAAAAAAAAAACATTTTTTTAGAAGACATAGTTACTATTGAAATTTAGGATTTGCATTTAATATCTTGTTCCAGATTTGTTGCTGTAATTTACATTCTTAAATATGATTTAATTTGTTGTACCTCATGCCATATGTCATCTTGCATTAAAAATTGAAAGAAGGAACAATTTTTATTTAAGGATTTTGTTGGGGTTTGTGAATACATGCTTTACTTTTTGTTGTGTGATGTTCTTTATGTGTTTTATAGGGGAGTTGACCCCCTCTTGTATAGAGGATCCTTGGTCCTCCATGTATAGGGGTTTGAGTGGGAGTAGCTCCCTCACATTGGGGCTTTTCATTTTTGGAATATAAGTATTCCATTCAGGTAATGGCCATTACTGGGGTATGAGTACCCTTGTATCTATGGGATATGAGTATCCCCTTGTATTTTGCAGATATATATATTGTTGGGAGGTATAAGGTGTGGATTGGGTGGAGAGTATGATATATTTTTTTCCCCATGTCTGGTTGAGCCCCCACTCCCCCTAAGTGGTTTTCCCTTGAGGTAAACCAATGTGATAGAAATATGTTGTGCTTTATGTATATGTAAAACATTGTTGTTGTACTTGTGTACGAGTTGTGTGGCTTCATATGGCTAAGTGATTACCCCATGCTTGGGGGTGGGTTGTTATACAACCCTATGGATGGGTGGAGAGCCCATTGGCATATTGTTGTTTCCCTCTCTTGTTCATTTTCAGGTTCTTGGATGGAGGTTGAAGATGTTTTGGAGTTGTTCAAGTCTCTTGGACAGAAAAGAAATATTGTTTTGTTTTCAAGAAAGACATCTTTCTTTCATGATGTACTTTATGTACCAAATTTTGTAGATCATTTGAAAAGTGTTAAAGTAGAAAACTTGTGTTGTTACTTATGCATTTGAGGGAAAAGAAAAAGAAAAGATCAATTGTTAAGTTTTGAGCAAAAAATGGATGTGCAAGAAAAGCAAGTTATGTGTTTCTTTGGAAGAAAAGATTGTATCATTGCATTATTTAGTTATCAAGGATCCTCCTGTTTCATAGATTATCTTGTAATCGTTTCTTATACACTTGATTTATAAAATGTTAAACAAAGACAAAAATGATTTGAATTTATAATCATATTGATTGCATTGTATGATTCAACAAAGGAAATCAATAAGAAGAGAACTAGTTTTTGAGTTAAGAATAAGGTAGTTTCTATTTAAGAATCTTTAAATTAAGAGTTTGGGGAATAAAAATTAAGTTCAATGGAGTTAAAACAGAATTGTAATAAATCTATCAATTTAAAATTTAATGAAAGCATAATTAAAATTTCTAAAACCATTAATATTGTGATGTTATATATATACATGTATTTTAACTTGACTTGGACATTAATCAAACTTAGAATCAGATTATCATTAAATGTAAACTATCTAGTGGTGGTGAATCAATTGCCAATAAATTATAAAGTTATGATTTGACATTAATAGTAATAAGTTGGAGTTGTAATTAACCTTAAAGTTTATCTCAATGAATGAATCTAGTAGATAGGATAAATTCCATAGAGAAATATAGGAGATCTTCTTGAACTGCAAATGAGTTAGAAAATCCTGAATTGAAAACCAAGACAACAAAGTAATAGCTAACTTATTTAAACCTTTGATCAAGAAAAGTAGTATAACCAAGTGGAAATTTTGTTTAGTTTGAACATTAAGTCAATGAAATCAAAGTTTAGTATATGAATTAAAATGTAGCAAGTAGTTACATCTAAATCTAAAACTACTAGAAACAATAAGTAATTGTCATTTATAGCTTAGAACTTGAAACTAAGCTAATCTATCTTTTGAGTCTTGATAGAATCAAATGATTCTTGTGTCATTGATGTTAACAGTAAAGTAAATAAATAGTTTCATTCACATTAAAAGTTTGTTGCATGCATTATTATTTGTGTAAGGTTATTTATATTAAACGTAGCTCTTCATTTTCAAACTCTTGATAGTCAAGTTATTATTAAGCAATATTTTTTCTCTTTATAGCTATACTAGGGAAATAAATGTAGATAGAAAATGGGAAATTAGTTAGAAGAGCGATCAAATTCTATACTCTAGGATACCTAGGAAAAGTTTTGTACATCTCAATAAGGAAACATAGGGAAAAATGCATACTAAGATTGTTTAAGTAGTGAGAGGACATCGTAAACTTGATGTCATCAATTCTAGATTAACTTTAGAACTTGAATTTACCTTAGTAGGACTAGAAATTCAAAAAAATTTGGTAGTTGTGTTTGGTTTAGGTTGAGTTAAATTTAGGGCATGACATTGATGCCACACTCATTTTCCAGTGGATGATTTTTGATACAAAGTCAAATTTCTCCTACTAACAACATTGAATCAAGTATCTAGGTTTGTTGATAAGATGAAGTGGCTATGGTTGTGAGAACCTTACCCTTTTCTTTCCTAGTGTTAGAAGAGAAGTCAGTGGTAGGACAATCTAGTAGATTGATCTTATTCTACTTAAGAAGCTCTTTATGTGAGTATATTTTCTCATGCACTTAGACTCATCATGCCCCCTTCTTATGGTACCTGTTGGGACTCCTATTTTCCATGCCTCAAAATTGTAAAATCTTGTCAAAATTCCATCAAAAATCTTAATTGTGCCTTTCTTCCTTAAAAACCCATCAATTATATCCGATCTGAGACAATTTTAAATGGGTTCCCTTCAAAAGTTATATGTAAAAATCCCCAAGTTTCCCTTAAAAAATTTGGCACTTTTGGTCCCGTCAGGATTTCGGGACCAAGATGGAAATCGGGCCTTGACGCATTTTCGAGCTCTGAGGAGATTTTGGGCTTTCATGACCAAAGTGGATTTTGGACCTTTTTCAAAGGTCCAAATGTCCTAAGTCCTCCCATGGATCCGGTCCCCATTTTCTCTTAACCCCCTCAGCAAAGTGGATTTTTGGCCCAAGGTGCATTTCGGGACTTTGGGACCAAAGTGGACTTTTGGTCCTAGTGCAAAATCTTCTCGAACACCCTGAAATTTTAAGGTGATTTTGGAGGTGCAAATTTTTGAGTTTTCAAATGGTTTTTTGAGGAAAGGGCTAAGTTTTTCATGGATAATCAGGTCAAACATTCAACTTTGACTTTTGACACTTTTGGTCATTCCGGGACTTCCAGACCAAAGTGGATTTCAGGACCTTGATGCATTTCGGGACTTCAAGACCAAAGTGGACTTTTGGACTTTTTCCAAAGGTCCAAAAATCCTAAGTCTTCCCACCGACCCGACACCCGGCGAAAGGCCCAGAAACACCCAGACACATGCATAAACGTGCCACCAACTCTTTGGATCATCATCAATGAGAAATGGGTAGTTGAATTTGGTGTTATTAATGCAGTTGGTGGAGTTGGTAGGATTTTTCTTCCCATTCCAAGATTAGATCCTTGCAAATGATATAAAGGGAGAATTGAATTTCTTTTGAAGGGTCAGTCATCTTTACCATTTTTAGGCAACTAAAGTGTAGAGCTATCTAGGATTTTAAAGAGTAGAAAAGTGGCAGTTCACTAGAAAACACAAACACATGTTATGAAAGGTTTTTTAGATTGATTTCAATTATCATTGTATTAATTTCTCCTTCTTATGTAATTTTTCAAGGAAAGCCTAAGTATAGCTAGGTTTCCTCTTGCCACACTTCATGGTATGACTGTATCTATTTATCAGATGAATTAGAAAAATTCTTAAAACATTACATGTTGTGTAATGATCTTTTTTATGGTTATATATGAATGATTATATGTTGCAAAGGATTACTAAGTATTTTCTTCTTTTATAACTATTCTTCTTGCATCTGGGTATCCAAAAAGTGCATGTTTCATTTCTTTTGTTGTTTTCTTCCTTCTGTTGAACTGTTGACTCCATAACCCAATATATTGTTGGTAGTGAGCTTCCCCCTTATCAGTGAGGCATTCAATGCCTACCTTGGGATTCGTGACATGGCAGTGAGCCTCTTGTGGATCTAGGTTAAGTCTGGTGTTTATAGTGAGCATTGAGAGTTGGAGCTTTTGGCGCAACAACAAACGATTCCAACAATTGGTATCAGAGCCATGGGTCACGGGTTCGAATCCCTCGGGTTGCGTTGAGGGGGGGTTGTTGGCAGTGAGCTGCCCCCTTGTCAGTGAGGTGTTCAACTCTAACTTTGGGATTCGTGACATGGCAGTGGGCCTCCCGTGGATCTGGGTTAAGTCTGGTGTTTATAGCGAGTGTTGAGAGCTCAAGCTTTTAACGCAACGACAAATGATTCCAACATATATAAGGCACCAATCTAAAGTATTTGATCACCCACACTCTCAAAAATCAAAACAAACTTATCATGTGTGAAGCAAGTAATTAGTTTGTATGTCTTGCAAACAAGCATACCTACACTTTCCTTTGTCAATGGGAGTGCCTTTTCATCAACTATATAGGGGTTATTAGTGACAACCGGTTGTTTTAGATCCAGTGACAACCTTTGGGGCCTAAAAGATGAGTTGGGTTTGGTTGTCCTTTCATTTTTAGTTATTCATCTGGTGTTGAAACTAATACCTATTCAGGTATACCTCTTGGAATATCCCTCCTGAGTCTAAGATGAGCTCAAAGTGCAGAGGAGCCTAAGTACTCCTGTTAGTTGGCCAAAATTACCCTAAACTTGTTGATGAACCTTTTCCTTTCACCCAGAATGACCATCCCTAGCCTAGGTGATTTAGGAATGTTTTAGGGTTTAGGGTTGTAGCTATTTTGGGTCCCAACAAATTGGTGCCGGTGCCAGGGACTTGATGTTTGTTGTGTGGATTCAGATTTGAAAACCTTTGCAATAGTCACTAAAGAAGTTCTTCCCATTAGGGAAGTGGCGACTCCATCAGTGAAAAACTCAGAAAATTAGTTTTCAAGAGTATTGAAATGGATAGAGGAAGAAACTAGGGACAACCTAGACATGGGGAGTCCTCTAGCAGTACATGAAATAGAAGGGGTAGATACAGGGAAAGAAGACTTGGTATGGTACCCTCAAGGAATACCCAAGATAATGCATTTGTTGTTCTCAAAAGTCAATATTAGTATACTTCTAAGTGCTCTACTGATAATATACTCAGAACAAGTAGGAGAATGAACATTGATGGATATGATGTCTATTGGTCTTCTACAATAATTTAACAACTAAGCCCATAAAGTTGTGACTCAGAGATTGGACATCTAACCTGAATAGCTGTCTTAATCACTATGAAGGTGCATTTAACTTGTCAACACATGGGCGTGAACTTGAAATGAGTCAGCATAGTATGTGCACTAGGAACCCCAAAGTAGCCACATTCATTCTACAGCTAAGAAAGACATAATGCTGAAAGTAAATTGCTTGGAAAGAAATAACATAAATGCTGAACATCAACCAACAACTATACTAAACTGAAGTGCATGACAGAAAATAAAAATCTAGACAAACAAAAAGGAAACTACTCTGTCTACTTTGGCTACAAGAATAGACATAGAATGGAATTCTAGTGGCTGCAGGAACATGCAGTGCTAGATTTTAACTAACTGCTTGATAGAAAATAACAACTAAAGTAAAGGATGGAATGCTCACCAAGTGGGCCCCCTTGGATGAGTATCCCTTAAGACAAATGTAAACTCAGAGATGTGAACTTATAACTTCATTTTATTCATTGAAAAACATGAGTATAAATGAGCAACATAACTGTATTACTAAAAAACTTAATAATGTGAGTACAACCTCAGATTAATCAACCCCTTAGAAGGAGCATATGAGTCTTATTTATAGAAAGAAAAACTACAAACCAAATACCTAGCAAGGCGGTCAACTCCAACAGATTAGGAGGATGCTACTTTAGGGAAAGCATAGAAAGTGGAGAGGAGGTTATGCATGCGTGGAATCTGGTCAAGCATGTTCACTTTGACGCAGATCTAGCACAACAGTAACTCCTATATTTGCTCAACAAGCAATTAAGACTAGTTACAAGGCAGTTATCTTCCCTCCATTTGACATTTGAACGACCACCTTGTTGAATTTGATGGCGAGTGACCAACTGACAGAATCTTCCTTGATTTTATAGGCTGCTAATTATATCTGCATAACAATATTAGTGCGCATAATAATTGCATATCTGTAACTATCATAGAGTAACATTCATTAATCCACATGTAAAATTAACATAGATAGTTCATATAGCATGTCAATGTCATTTAAAGATTATAGGAAATAACCTATGCCCAATATCTATGGTTTTGAGGAAATATCATAAAAAGATCAAGATCTAGGTACCAAAGTTCCATGATAACTACAACAAATGGATAATAAATTCTAACAAAATTGAGTCATAAACTAGACTCATCACTCTCCCCAACCTAAGACTTTGTTGGTCCTCCAGCAGAGGAAGGGTTGTTCTTCTGTTTTGTCAATGCCCTAAAATTTGCAACTGCCAGCTACCCTATATCAGTTTCTGTAGTGCGTGAATTAGGATCCCAATAGAACCCTTGCTATCTATCCAATCTGCTCCATCTCTGTCTCTCTTCAACAATATCATACCTACAATTTGGCACATGCCATAATAGGATAGGTGGTTGGAAAATTAAGGGAATCTAGAATCGCCTCTTTGTCCTCCCAATCTGCATATATATATCCATTCTTTTACATCCTACATCATAGTTCTACAGAGAGTGAGGCTCCAGTTGTTTTAGTTCATCAGTCAAATTGTTCCACCTTTGTGCCAAATATCCCTTTATAGATTCTCCTATAGTGTTTGCTACCTCCTCATATTCTTTGTAAATTGCTTCTCTCTCAGACATGATTCTATTACCATAGCTTGGTTTATAAAGTATTCTGTGCCAATCATTGAAAATGCCCCCTAGATTTCTAGATTAAGCTTTGATGGATAGGGGAGTGTTGAATTCTGTTTGCCTATAAGCCCTAAACTATTGTCCCCAACTAATCTCATTTTGTATCCAAGACATAAATGCCCTTAATTAAACATCCCCAACATACAACAAGGGATTCCAATCATGATTTTGGGACACATCATAATTATGTAAATATAATTCACACAACAAATTCTTCATTTTAGGAGGAGCAATCCGATAAGCATTAAAAAATTCAAGAGGAGTCTCAATGGAAGGATTCAAACCTGAAATAATCCTTGCTAGTTTAAAAGAAAGATACTTCTCCTTCAAATATAGAGCATAGACCCTTGGAGGAGTCTTACACTCTAATACCTAAGGCACTAAGGCTACCATATTATCCACTCTCTCCTTTAAAGTCATAATTTTTGCTTTCTTATCTTCAATCTCTTCATCTTTCGTTTGAACTTTTTCCTTCAACCTGTGTTTCTCCTTTTTCCATTCTTCTTCTCTCCTCTGCATCTCATTCCATAAATTCATAGCTACCATATACATTGAAAAATCAAAGGGCCTATGTATTCCTACCAAAAATTTTCCTGTCACTGATGGTTGCCCTTCATATAGCTCTAACTGTAGGGTTCTTGAATGTTCAACCAATTCTAGTTGTAGGGCCTCTTGCTGCAGGAACTCCTAGTTGTCTTCATATCCTTGACTCTCAATTTGTTGAGCAATGGTAGCAGGGTCTGCCAATGTTACATTTGCTGCTTTCTCAAATATGTCCTTTTCTTCAACGTTCACATGCCCCATTGGGGCCTTTGTATCTTCTAGTGACGTTTCTTTAGCCCTAGGGCTTCTCTGTGGAGGCACACCAAAGGTTGGCCCAGCAGGTCTTGATTTTCTAGGAGGGCTCTCATGTTTTTCTTCGGCTGCAGGAAGAGTAGTGTCAGCCTTCTATTTCTTAGAGCTTGGCACTTCCTTTCCTGTAGTTTTCTTTTTAGCTTTACCCTTTCTTATTTCTGCCTCTTTCTTCTGTGCCCTAGTTTGAATTAGGTTGCCAAGAGGAACATCATCATCAAAATTTGAAGAAGAACTCTCTTTGTCTAAATGATCTGGCTCAGAAGAACTAATCTCTATAGTTTGTTCAACTGCAGGAGGGTTTACACCAGAAGTTGAGGTTCCAAGAGTAGCTTCAACAGAACTCACTCTCCTCCTAGTCCTACGAGGTTGAGGCACAATCGTAGGTTGCAAATGCTTTGGTCTAATTTGATCAATATTTATGAATTCTTCCCAAGTCATGTCAAACACATCATGCAGAGACTTTTCAACTAACAATTTGATCAAACAATGGTGGGAAACAAAATTAGCCCTACCTTTTTGGGTCTCGGCCGCCATGATTGAGAGAAGGTGGTATAGCATGTTCGGCACATTCATTCTTCTCCCATGCCTTATATGATTTAGAAGTTTGAAATGCATAGAATGCAGATTCGACTGACAACCTTCACAAGTAATGTACCTCACAACATGAACAACTACTTGCTTCCATGGCTCAAGAAGAGAGGTTCTCTTGGCTCCCTGTTTGTCTACACTTAATGGAGGGTCACCAGGTTCTGTAAATTCAGCCCTAGTTGACTTGGCATCTCTGGAAACAGGGTAATTTTCACCGTCAGCAGGCAACCTTGTAACTTCTGCAATCCTTTCTTCAGTAGCCAATACCTCTAACCCTTTTACCATGGCCTTACCTTTAAACAATGTCTGGGAAAATTCCAATGCAACATCTTCATTAAAACCATTTAGATTCACGAAATAATCTAACCACCCGTAATTTCTAAACTTGGCCTGGCTGGGTGCATCCTGCAGTAATAATTCATGAACAAAGGGTTCATTTCAATTTAACCCACCTCCCATTGTTTAGCTATTTGAAAATAAACAATCACTCTGCAAAGTTTTTCTTCCCGCAATCTTTATCTAAAAGCTAAACTTCGCCTTCTTGCAACACTGCTAAATTTCCAACGCCAATGTTGTCTAAATTTTCCTTATTTGGGGACTCAAGATTATGACAAGTGTAGTAAAGGCAATAAAGGAGTAATCAATGAAGGCTGGCACCTCACACTTGCGAGCCATCATCTCACTTAGAATTCAAATCAACTCAATTTTAAACTTTGCTGACGTGCTGGCGTAAACCAACATAGATTGACACGTGGACATGGTATTCACACTCCCCCCTAACCTAAATTTGAGCATGTGTCCTCACATACAGAATGGTGATGCTTGATTTGATAGGGCAGGGAATAATTACATGCTATGTACAACATCAACATTAATTTATAGTAATTAAATGAGTATACTAAAAGATAAGTAAGAGATAACAAATTGATGCACACATACCTTGATTTTTGGAAGATTAGTTGCAAAAATGATGGAGAAAGTACTGGTCACCTTTTAAGAAATTCATTGAGCAATGAATGGAAGTGGAGCAGAATAAAGTGAGGCGGAATGAAGTGAGATCATGGAAACATGACAGAAGAGAGAATGATGGATATGGATGGGCGGATGGGTGAATGAATGAAGAAGTGGACCTCCACAAAAGTGGAAGTCTTTATTATGACAAGTGTTGTACCTTGGTTAGCTAGAAGGAGGGACACTAGGTCCATTGCCTTTGGCTGTAGGAAGTTCGGGAGTTGCATACTGAGTGAATTGTTGTAGGAATTCATCCTTCAAAGTTGGCTTGTGATACAACCTGAGGTGATGACCATTGATGAGAAGCTTAAATCTGACAGGGTCAATGGTGGTGAGTTGAACAACACCATTGGGGAAAACTTTAGCAACCTCATATGGTCCTAGCCACCTTGTCTACAATTTTCCTGCATTATCCTGATACCTTGACTCGTAGAGCAGTACCCAGTCACCTGGCTGGAATTTCTTATCTTTGATGAATTTGTCATGCCACTTTATTCTCTAATTCTGCACTACCTCTGTGTGATGCAAGGCTTCTTTCCTCATCTCATCCAAAGAATTGAGCTGCATGATTCTATCCTTTTGTGCCTTAGAGATATCCATCCCCAAGTCTATTGCAATCCGAAGAGTCTTCTGTTCGAATTCAATGGGCATCATAGCTGTCTTTCCATATAGCAACTCAAAAGGAGTGAAGCCTATGGTTGTTTTCTAGGTTGTCTTATAGGCCCAGACAACTTCTGGTAGCCTGTTTACCCAATCCTTCCTATGGACAACCATAGTTTTGGTCAGAATGGCTTCAATTTCCCTGTTAGTCACCTCAACTTGGCCATTGGTCTGAGGGTGATAAGGAGTAGATTTCTTGTGCCTAATGTTGTACTCATTGACTAGTGTTGCAACTAGGGTTGAGGTGAATTGAGCTCCTTGATCAGTCACTATCTCTCTGGGAACCCCATACCATGTGAAAATTTCCTCATAAAGAAATTTTGCAACCTTGTTATCTCTTGCATGCTTCATGACCTTAACTTCTACCCATTTGGTTACATAATTAGTGCATACTAAGATATAGGATTTACCATTGGATGAAGGATCAATGGGTCCTACAAAATCTAATCCCCACTTATCAAATGGAGTGATCACTAGCTGAGGGTAAAGGGGCATCTCATTAGATTTGGTTGGCTGTCCCATCCTCTGGCATCTGTCATATTTCCTTATATATCTCCCTGCATCCTTGTGCACTGTTGGCTAGTAATAACCTGTATTTAAAATCTTCATTTCTGTCCTCTTGGCTGCAAAATGCCCTCCACATGGTTCATTGTGGCATGCATGCAAAATATCATATGTTTCATCTTCCCTCACACATGACATGGTTTGGTCCAGTGTAGAATAAACATCCAACAACCCATGAAAAAGGAAAAGACTTTTCAATGAGCACCCTTCTCTCCTTTGGAGAGAAATGAGGAGGGACTCTCCTTGTGACCAGATAATTAGCTGTGTTAGCATACCAAGGCATTTGCACAGTGATGGAAAATAAGTGTTCATCTGGGAAAAAGTCATCAATGACTTGGTTGTCCTTTGATGTAGTCAGCCTTGAAAGAAAGTCTGCAACAACATTGGCCTTCCCTGGCTTATCCATAATGGTAATGTCAAATTCTTGTATTAGCAACACCCATCTTGCTAATCTACCTGATATCAAGGGTTTGTTCATGAGATACCTAATGGTTGTATGATTTGTGTGCACAAAGATTTGATAGCCTGTTATGTAGTTCCTGAATTTGTTGAGAGCATAGATTACTGCCAACATTTCCTTTTTGTCACTGTATAATTGAACTCAGCTCCCTGTAAGTTTTTGCTGACAAAATAAATAACATGTTCAGTGGCTCCTTCTTTCTACCATAAGACTGCTCCTATGGAATAATCTAATGCATCAGTATGGATGTGGAAAGGGAGCTCTCAATTGGGCCCTTTCAATATAGGAGCATGAGTTAATGTTGCCTTTAAATCAAAAAATGCCTTGTTATAGTCTTTCATTCCACTGAAATTTAGCATCTTTAGTGAGAAGAGTATACAATGAGGCTGCTATTTTATTGAAATCCTTGATGAAACATCTATAGTACCCTGCATGACCCAAGAAGCTTCTGACATCTCTTTGCTTTGTAGGAATGGGTAGATTGATTGTCACTTCAATCTTTGCTAGGTCTACTTGAATTCCTTTTGGAGAGACATAGTGGCCAAGCACTACTCCTTCCTGCATCATCATGAAGCACTTTATACTATTTAGGGATAGATTGTGGTCTTCACATCTCTCCAAAACCTTCCCTAAGTTTTCCAATGCCTCATCAAAAGTAGCACCATAAGTAGTGAAATCATCCATATAGATTTCCATGCAATCATGTCAGATATCAGAAAATATGCTAATGACTGCCCTTTGGAAAGTTGCAGGTGCATTGCATAAGCCAAATGGAAGCACTGAGTAGGCATAAGTCCCCTAAGGATAGGTAAAGGTTGTTTTCTCTTGGTCCTCTGGTGCAATCTGTATCTAATTGTAACTATTGAACCCATCCAATAAGGAAAAGTACTGCTTTCCTACAAGTGAGTCCAATACCTAGTCTATGAAAGTAAGGGGAAAATGATCATTTTTGGTGGCAGAGTTTAATTCTCTATAATCAATACAAACTCTCCATTTCCATCCCTTTTTGGGCATGAGAACCAGAGGAGACACCCACTGGCTATCTGAGATTGGGTAGATAAACCCTACATCTAATGGCTTCTGTAATTCTTCTTTGACAATCTCTTAATGCAGGGTTGATTCTCCTTTGTGGCAGTCTTACTGGTGTACAATCTTCCCTTATGTAAATCCTATGGGTGCATAATCTGGGATCTAGTCCTTTCATGTCATGGTAATCCCATGCAGAGGCATTCTTGTGTTTCTTTAACAAGTTTGTCAAAGACAACCACTGTTCTTGAGTCAATTTGTTGTTAATATTCAGATATCTTTCTTTTGAAATCTCCACTTGAGTTGTTAACTCTACCATAGTTGCTTCACTAATGCTTGGTACCTTGATTTCTTGTGGTAGTAATGTATGAGACATACCTGTTGCTGCAGGAAAAGTGGGAATAAGTGTCTTCACTGGATCAACAGAATGAGAGAATGATGCTTCCTCTACTTCACAATGATTCTGAATTATGTTAGACAATACGTCATCTTCCTCTTGAAGTTGCATGAAAGAGCTTCTACCTAACATCATAAGCTGTACCACATAATTAGATTCCTTGGCCTCTTCACCAACATGTTGCCAAACATGATTATCCATATCATGAGATGGTTGTGCAGGTGGGTAAAGAACAATCTTTTTAGTGCTTCTCCCATCAGAGATGGTCATGTCTCCTGACCGACATCCAATATAAGCATCAACGGTGGATAACCATGGCCTTCCTATAATAATGAGATACCCTCCCAATGTAGCTTTAGGAGAAAGTACCATGAAATCAACTGGATATTCCCTTGAGTCCAGGGATACGACAAGGTCCTCTACTATCTCATCAGGTTTAACAGTAGAACTATCAGTGAGCTGCAGGACAGTAGGAGTAGGTCTCATGTTTGCAATATTTAGTTGCTATAGGATATCCTTGGTCATTACATTTATTACTGCTCCCAAATCAATTAGAGAATTCCTTATTTGGATCCCATTTATAAAAACTCCTACCACAGGACTCCCTGGATCATAATATTTGGGAACAATCACTTTCCCAAGCATGATGTCAGCCAACTGTCCCACCACATGAACCATAGTGGGGTCTTTCCTCTTTCTGCCTGGGTTCTTAAGACATGCTTCCTTGATTGCTTTGCCATATATAGGAACATATTTTATGGCCTCAAATAGAAGGATCTTGACACATACATGTTTCAACTGCTCTAGAATGTCAAAGGTGGGTTCCTCTTTCTCTTCCTTTTGTTTCACAGCTTCCAACCTCTGTGTAAATGGTGGTTCTTGTGTAGTCTGCTTGACTGGGACTGGTTCAAGATTTTTAGGTGCATTTGACTGAATGGGGGCATTTAAAGAATCCTCTTCCTCCTCAGGAAGCTTAGTAATAATGGGCATGGAAGGAGCTGCCAAGGTAGTTCCTGAATGTAGGTGGATGTCACTTACACTCACAACATATGTAGGGAATTGATTTGGATTAGTAGAGTAAACTAACTGCTGTTGTAGTCTGTTATTTGGGTTAGGTGAGGACTGAGCTAGTAACTGAGTAGGTTTAGGTTAATTTGAATTTGAACTAGCATGAGGAGGCATTATAGCAGGCTATTGGGGCTGAGAAGGTGGCTGCATGTAATTAATTGTCTGTTTGGCCATTGTTGTCCTCCCCTCCATTGAGATGTTTGCTGCTAGTTTCCTGGAGGTTACTGCCAATTCCCCTGAGGTTGTTGCCACTGAGGTGTAGGGTTTTGGTAATTTTGCCAAGTGTTTGGAGGGTTATTCCAAGGCTGAGGTGAATATCCTCCATAGTTGGATGGAGATGTTTGTTGCCATTGGTTACCATATACATAAGTATTGAAATACGATCCAACAAATGTAATGGATTTGGTGGCATACCTTGTCTTAGAGCCCATGGCCTCCTTTGTGCAACATAGTAGACTTGATCTTCTTCAACCTGGATTGGATTGAATTCAAGTGGAATCTACTTACTGTCAATATTAGCTACCATCTTGCATCTGCAGTCCCTCTTCTTTTGTCTGCAATGAGGGCAATATTCTGCCAACATTGCCTCTGCCTCATCTTGCTTCTTCTTTTCTTGAAGTGTGTCTAGCTGGGTGGCCATATTATTTATGATATCTTGTTTAAAATCAGACAACAAGTGAGTTATCTCCATCCTTGAAACTCCATTGGTAGAGGTTTTTCCCATAAGGGAATGGTAACCTCTTCCTTTCTTCATGTCTACTCTGGAATAATTCTGGCACATCTTCTTAATATCCTCCCAAGGCACTTGGGTAATATCTCCTCCTCCCATCAAATCCAAGGCATCTGTGCAATGCTCACTTATTCCTATGAGGAAGAGTAGTTTCTGAGACTCTTCATTGAGTGTATGATGGGGAGATTTTTGCAAACAAAATAGGAACCTTGAGTTGTAATCCTCCAAACTTTCATCCTCTTTCTGCTGCATTCTAAAAATATCATGTCCTCTCATATCTCCACCCCTACAGTAGTCTTTATACTTCTCAAGAAATTTCTCTTTAATCTCATCCCAAGTATTGATAATATCACTAGCTAGACCCATAAACCATCTCAATGTAGCATCTTTGATGGTAGTAGGAAACAACTTAAGCCTATGAGCATCAGTGGTGTAGTCATAGCTTTTGCAGAGGATATCAAATTCAAACAAGAAGGTGTCTGGGTCCTCTGTTGCAAGTCCATAGAACTTGGGAAGAACTGAAGTAGGGATGTTCTTGAGGTTATCTACTTCATTTTGATGAGCAATAGGAAATGGAAATGTTGGTTTATTGGGTCTATTTTGGGAAGCCATAGCTTCTTGGCTGATTATCAAAGCAAATGGATTTTCAATCAAGTTTTGGGCAGCTTGCTCTTTAGAGGATGTTTCAGAACTATTCAAATTGGGGAATGCATCAAGAAAAGGATTCTCTTCTTCTTCTTCTACTAGGTAGTTTGGATACTCAACTAAGCTATCATCAGGAATAGGATCATTAGGAAGGAATCTCCCTAAAGCATCTCTTCTTCTACCTCTATGCATGCGGTATACACTCAGTATCAACCAACTCACACAAAGAATGTTGTGAACGGATTGTGGGTCGTTACTTCCGAAATGAGGGGTATACTAAGAGCACACTTAAAAAATGCTTCTACAAGAAATAATACTAAAAATGACTCCAAAGATCTTCCTAGTTTGACACCATCCCTGGCAGCGACACCAAAAATGTTGGTCTTCTACAATGATTTACCAACTAAGCCCATAAAGCTGTGACTCAGAGATTGGACATCTAACCTGAATAGCTGTCTTAATCATCATGAAGGTGCATTTAACTTGTCAACCTAGGGACGTGAACTTGAAATGGGTCAGCACAGTATGTGCAGTAGGAACCCCAAAGTAGCCACATTCATTCTATGGCTAAGAAAGACATAATGCTGAAAGTAAATTGCTTGGAAAGGAATAACATAAATGCTGAACATCAACCAACAACTATACTAAGCTGAAGTGCCTGATAGGAAATAAAAATCTAGGCAAACAAATAGGAAACTATTCTATCTGCTTTGGCTACAGGAACATACACAGAATGGAATTCTAGTGGCTGCAGGAACATACAGTGCCAGATTTTAAATAACTACTTGATAGAAAATAACAACTAAACTAAAGGATGGAATGCTCACCAAGTGGGCCCCTTTGGATGAGTATCCCTTAAGACAAATGTAAATTCAGAGATGCAAACTTATAACTTCATTTTATTCATTGGAAAACATGAGTACAAATGAGCAAAATAACTGTATTATTGAAAAACTTAATAATGCGAGTACAACCTCAGATTAATCAACCCCTTACAAGCATCTGAGTCTTATTTATAGAAAGAAAAACTACAAACCAACTACCTAGTAAGGTAGTCAACTCCAACAGATTAGGAGGATGCCACTTTAGGGAAATCATAGAAAGTGGAGAGGAGGTTATGCATGCGTGGAATTTGGTAAATCATGTTTTCTTTGACCCAGATCTAGTACAACACTAACTCCTATATGTTGGTAGTGAGCTATCCCCTTGTTAGTGAGGCATTCAACACTAGCCTTAGGATTCGTGACATGGAAGTGAGCCTCCTGTGGATCTGGGTTATGTTTGGTGTTTGTAGCATGTGTTGATAGCTCGAGATTTTGGTGCAATGGCAAACAATTCCGACAATTGGTATAAGAGCCATTGGTCACGGGTTTGAATCCCTCAGGTTGCATTGAGGGGGGATTGTTGGTAGTGAGCTGCCCCCTTGTTAGTGAGGCATTCAATGCTAGCCTCGGGATTCTGACATGGTAGTGAGCCTCCCGTGGATGTGGGTTAAGTCTGGCATTTGTAGCGTGAGTTGATAGCTCAAGCTTTTGGCGCAACGACAAACGATTCCAACACTATATTCGCTCAACAAGTAATTAAGACCAGTTACAAGGTGGTTATCTTCCCTCCATTTGACATTTGAACGACCACCTTGTTGACTTTGATGGCGAGTGACCAACTGACAAAATCTTCCTCGATTTTATAGGCTGCTAATTATATCTGCATAACAATATTAGTACGCACAATAATTGCATATCTATAACTATCTCAGAGTAGCATTCATTAATCCACAAGTAAAATTAACATAGATAGTTCATATAGCATGTCAATGTCATTTAAAGATTATAGGAAATAACCTATGCCCAATATCTATGGTTTTGAGGAAATATCATAAAAAGATCAAGATCTAGGTACCAAAGTCCATGATAACTACATCAAATGGATAATAAATTTTAACAAAATTGAGTCATAAACTAGACTCGTCAATGTCCAAATAAATGAAAATGTTATTGGCAGAGGGAGCAGGGATAGACATAATGATCCCTACTTGAGGACATTTGGGATGCCCCATGATAATGAAGAAGCATATCAAAATATCAAGCATCCTTGTTCTCCCACCAAGACAATTGAAAGCTAGCATGATACCATACCAAATGAGGGTGATCGACAACAACAACCTGATGATGAGGAAAGAGAAAGGAGAATCTAGGATGAGCTATATTTGCTTGATCATCTCATAAATAGGCAAAGAGAGGTGCTCGCCTTGATGACCAACAACAGGCTCAACTTGCTCAACCGGCCCAACAAAACCTGAATGCCCAACAACAAGGAAATAATATGTAGAATAACCATAATGATCAACAACAACAAAGACAACATCATCAACATAATCAACAGGGCCATAACTTTCAGGCCAATCCTAGACAACAACAACAGGTGAGAAAACAAGGTGTAAATAATGCCCATGCTAAAAATATGCACACTCAGCCCCTACAGAATCAAATGAATGAGCAACATGGCAATATTTAGAATGTTAGACCTCCATTTAGAAGACAAGCACAAAGGTTTCTTCCGCAGAGGCAACCATTGGGAGCTGAAAGGTACAAACAACTTGACTTTATTGGCATACCCAATTTTCCTAATCCCATTCCAATTGAGATTAGAGGAAACATTCCTAGGTTTCAAGGTAATAGTGCAATCACTGGTGAGGAACACTTGAGACACTTCATCAATGTCACAGATGAGTATGAGATTGAGGATGAAGATGTGATGATGAAGCTGTTTGTGCATTCGTTAGAAGAAAGTGCCAAAGAATGGTACAAGGCACTCCCTGATAATAGCATTGACTCATGGGAAGTGTTCATGAGAGCATTCAGATTGCAGTATGGGGATAGGATTGAACCCAAATTTACTATCTATAAGCTCACAAAAATCAAGAAGGACATCAATGAAACTGTTGCTGACTTCAATGGAAGATTTATTATGAAAATGAGAAAGGTATCTCCTCAAATGAGACCTAATGAATCCATGTGTTTAGTTTTATATTGTGGTGCCTTTGATTCTAAAATTGGTTATTTCTTGAGGGACAAGAGTCCTCAAACACTAAGGGAGGCCTATGCTATGGCCATCAAAATTAAAAGTAACATGAGAGCCTCTAGCAAACATGTTAATAGATTTGATGTGAAGATCTCTTAGCCAGATAGAGCAGCTTTTAATAAGCCTCTCACAATTGAAGACAAGTTGGATAAGCTTATGGGGTTTATGAAAGACCTATCTTACAAAGTTGCTCGAAATGATAAAGGGTTGCCACCACAAGATGCTGCAACACATTTCAACGAAGGTCAAAGACTACATAACAAACCTTACAACACAGATTGGTCTAAGAGACCACAACAGAATAACAAACAAGTTGCTCTTAGGCATGTTAGCTTTAAACAGCCTGAGAGGGACACCCCTGATTCGTTGAGTAAGGATCCAATAAATTTTTAAGATGAAAATCTTTGGTGCCAAGTGTGTTTCCTTCCCCATGACCCAACAAACTATGTAGTTGCTCATTCAATGAGCAGAGATGAGGAATTTCCCAATGAAGAGGGTGGATTTGAGTATTATGAGGAGGAGATAAATCAGTTTGACACCCATGGGTTTGAGCAGATGGGTCATGATATAAATTATGGCAGGTATGAGGATGATGATCATATTTTCCAATATGATTATGATGAAGGTCAAAAGAGATATCACCTGCCCACTCATGATTTTGGGCACTTGAGGGATCTCATGCAAAATAAGTGTAAACAATCTAGACCTTCTGAGAAGGATGTGAAATCTTTCACTGATGCTGCCATCTTGCAAGTTCAAGGGGGCTATCAGTTGAGAAACAGACAAGTGCCTATGTAGAACTCTCCTATTGCTAGGCCAAGACAGGGTACATTGGATGATGGCAAGAAGAGGCAAAAGGAGGATGTGGAACAAAAGAGCAATATGGTTCAACAAAAGACTATACATGAAAAGAAGAAGATTCCAGTGTAGCTTATAGAAGAAAAACAAAAATATGTACAAAAGAACCCAACATCATAGGTGTAACCAGTTACTTCGCCCATTCTAGGGGTCCATTATCTGAAAGATTACAACAAATGTGATCATCCTCAAGTTCAAAAGGAATCAGAAAAAGAGAAAGAAAAGACAAAGGAAGAAGGTAAGGATATCTCATCCTCTCAAGTAATACCTTATATTCCTTCTACAAATGATGTAACTAATTCATTTGATACTCCTTTGCCAAATTATCTCCCTATTGACATGGCTCAATTATTTAGCCAAATTAGAATTTCTATGCCAATAGTGGAACTCCTTAGGATCCCTGAGCATAGTGATAGAGCAGGGTCTTTTATTATTGCCATAGAAGCACAGAAATAACCTATTGTTGAACCTAGTAATGATGATACCATAGAAGTATATCTGGGATCAATTGTTGTTAACAACAAGATGGGAGTTGACCCCTTTTTCACCACATTGGTCATAAATGGATGGTTGCTACACAATTGCATGCTTGACTTTGGTGCTTCCAGTAATGTTATGCCCTTGTCTATAATGAATAAATTGGGATTGAAAGTGTCCAAGTCTTTTGGCAAGTGTTTTGCTATGGACTGTAGAGATGTAAATGTGATTGGTCTTGTCAAGGATGTTGAGGTCAATTTGACTGCATACCCTGACAAGTCATTTTTAATGGACATAATTAATGTGGATTGCCCTGCTAAGTGGGGTATGCTGCTATCAAGTAAATGGGCAGCATCTATGGCTGGAAGTATCCATATGGATCTTTCATATGCCACTATTCCAGTACAGGGTGTAGATGTGAAGTTGTATAGGGAACATAAGGTGGAAGATGAACATATAGAAGATAGATACAAAACAGAGGAAGATCAATTAAATTTCTTTGACACTGACATAGATGATTTCATGGTATATTGCAATGATGATAATCCTAATTTGGAGGCTTTAACTTCTAACCCTATTACTATTGTTTGTGGTACAACTGATTTGTGGACTTTATATTTTGATGGTGCATATTCAAGGGAAGGTCCAAGTGCTGGTCAAGGAATTTGAACAACACAAAACAACATTCACCACTCCTTGGGGGACCTATGTGTACCTAAGAATGCCATTTGGATTAAAGAATGTTGGGTCAACATTTCAACGAGTTATGGATGTGGCTTTTGTGGGTCTCATTGATGAGATCATGGTGGTCTATCAAGATGACTGGAAGACATTCTCAAAAGAAAGAGGTGAGGATTGCAAGCATCTTGAGATAATCTTCTTGAGGTGCTTAGAATATGGGATTTCTTTGAATCCTAAAAAATGTTAGTTCAGAGTTGAAGAGGGCAAGTTACTCGGGTACATTATGTCAAAAGATGGGGTAAGGATAGATCTAGAATGAGTCAAGGCTATTGATCTCATTCCCAAGCCCAAATCAGTTAAAGGAATATAGTCTTTTTAGGGCAAATCAACTTTGTTAGGAGATTTGTTCCAAATTTTGTCGAAAAGACTAAGGTCATTTCTAAAATGATCAAGAAGGGGCAATCTATTACATGGGAGAAAGAGCCATCTGAAGCATTCAAGGATATCAAAGAAGCTATCAAGGAGGCACTTGTACTAATAAGTCCAGATTATTCTAAACCCCTTCAGCTGTTTTCATTTGCTTCTTTTTATACTGTTGCTGCTACTTTACTTCAAAAGAATGGAGATGGATTTGAACAACCTATTGGATTCTTTAGCAAGTCTTTCCAGGCTGTTGAATTAAATTATTCCATAATGGAAAAGCATACCTATGCATTGGTTAAGGCCATAAAGAATGTCAAATCTTATTTCACATGGGCCATGATCATAGCATATGTGCCACACACAGTAGGAAGCTTCTGGGAGAAGGTGCAGATAGATCAAAAGGATCCATGAATATGACATGGGCGTACAGGTCACAAAGTTGGTTAGAGGCCAAGGCTTAGCTAAGATGATGGGAAATTCCAACTTAGAGGTAGTTGAGGTGGATGAGGTAAATGTTTCTCAATCTATTGGTAAATGTGCTTTGGCTGACAATCCATTGTATAAGGATGTTATATTTTATCTTGAAGACATGAATTGTCCACCATGTATGGATGAGAATCACAAAAGAACACTCAAGATAAAATCCCAAAGGTATGTCTTGATCCAAAATGAGCTCATATGGAGAAACCACGAGGGAGTATTTCTCAAATGTTTGAATCAAGAGCAAATTAAAAAGATGATGAATGAGTGTCACCATGGCATTTGTGGGGGACACTTCAAAGCAAAGACCACTGCTCATGAGATTCTTAGAGCTAGGTATTGGTGGCTGATCTTGTTCAAGGATGTGGTACAAGAGATAAGAAAGTGTGATGCTTGCCAAAGATTTTCTGGCAAGCTAAAATTTGTTGGGGCATTACCCCTGTTACCCCTTGTTGTAGACGCACCTTTCCAGCAGTGGGGAATTGACTTCATTGGAGAAATATAGGAAAGGTCTAGCAATGGTTTTAAGTGGATCCTTGTGGCCACTGATTACTTCTCCAAGTGGGTGGAGGAAATCCCCACTTGCAATGCAACATCCAAAGTGGTCATTGACTTCATAGTAAGCAATATAATCACCAGGTTTGGAGTGCTAGCTAAGATTTTGGTAGACAATGCAATGTGTTTTAGACCTCAAGATATGTTGAACATGTGTTCTAAATTTGGCATAAACCTTGTACATTCATCTCCTTATCACCCCCAAAGTAATGGACAAGCTGAGTCAAGTAATAAAAGCCTGATGAATATCATAAAGACACTAGATCAGAATAAGAAGAGATGGGATGACAATTTGAAGTATGCCCTTTGGGCTGATAGGATAACTTTCAAGAGATCCATTGGTAGAAGCCCATTTGAGATGGTATATGGAGCAGAAGTGAATATGCCCATGAACATAGAGTTATTAGTCCACCAGCTACTACAAGAGATTGAAGGGGAGCAACATGATGCAATGTCTTAGAGGATCTTACAGCTAACTGAGATAGAAGAATAGAGAAAAGATGCACATGACAAAATGTTGTACTAAAAGAAAAAAATGAAGCTCTTATTTGATAAGAGTACTGTGTGAAGAGACTTCCAGGTTGGTAACATGGTGCTTCACTGGGATGCAAGATCTGAAGATAAAGGGAAACATAGAAAATTCAGTCCCTTATGGCTTGGGCCTTATGAAGTTGCAAAAAAACTAGAGCTCAATGTCTACCGTTTGATGACCCTGGAAGGAGAATTGCTAGAGCTGCCCGTTCACGGTCAACTTTTAAAACATTACTTTTCATAAGAATGATTTTCTTCAAATTTTGTGATGAAATCTTGCTATATCTAATATTTTTGACCTCAAGCAGTCTTGACCACTATTGTTCTTGATGGTGTTTTGTTTTTTTTCATGTGTATCATTTTTTGATGGTCTTCCTAGAGATCTGAATTCTTGCTCTACCACTGCTTGGCACACGCCCCCAACCATAGCCACTGTTGGGACTCCTATTTTCCATCCCTCCAAATTGTAAAATCTTGTCAAACTTCCATCAAAAATCTTAATTGTGCCTTTCTTCCTTAAAAACCCATCAATCATTTATATCCGATCTGAGACAATTTAAATGGGTTCCCTTCAAAAGTTATAAGTAAAAATCCCCAAGTTTTCCTTCCTTCAAAAATTTGGCACTTTTGGTCTCGTCGAGATTTCAGGACCAAGATGGAAATCGGGCCCTGAGGCATTTTTAGGCCCTGAGGAGATTTCGAGCTTTCAGGACTAAAGTGGATTTTGGACCTTTTCCAAAGGTCCAAAAGTCCTAAGTCCTCCCATGGATCTGGTCCCCATTTTCTCTAGACCCCCTCAGCAAAGTGGATTTCGAGACTTCAAGACTAAAGTGGACTTTTGGTCCTAGTACAAAATCTTCTTGGACCCCCTGAACTTTCAAGGTGATTTTAGAGGTGCAAAATTTTGAGTTTTCAAATGGTTTTTTGAGGAAAGGCCTAAGTTTTTCATGGATAATCAGGTCAAACATTCAACTTTGACTTTTGATAGTTTTGGTCATTTCAGGACTTCGGGACCAAAGTTGATTTTGGGACCTTGATGCATTTCAGGACTTTGGGACCAAAGTGGACTTTTGGACTTTTTCCAAAGGTCTGAAAATCCTAAGTCTTCACGCCGACTTGACACCCGTTGAAAGGCCCAGAAACACCCAGAAACACGTAGAAACGCACCATCAACTCTCTGGATCATCATCAATGCGAAATGGGTAGTTGAATTTGGTATTATTAATGCAGTTGGTGGAGTTGGTAGGATTTTTCTTCCCATTCCAAGATCAGATCTGAGTTACAAATGATATAAAGGGAGAATTGAAATTCTTTTGGAGGGTGAGTCATCTTTACCATTTTCAGGCAACTAAAGTGCAGAGCTATCTAGGGTTTCAAAGAGCAGAAAAGTGACAGTTCACTAGTAGGCAAAAATACATGTTATGAAAGGTTTTTTAGATTGATTTTAGTTATCATTGTATTGATTTCTCCTTCTTCTTTTGTAATTTTTCAAGGAAAGCCTAAGTTTAGCTAGGTTTCCTCTTGCCACACTTCGTGGTATGTCTGTAACCGTTTATTAGATGAATTAGACAAATTCTTAAAACATTACATGCTATGTAATGATCTCTTTTATGGTTATAGATGAATGATTATATGTTGCAAAGGATTACTAAGTATTTTCTTCTTTGATAACTGTGCTTCTTGCATCTAGGTAACCAAAAAGTGCATGTTTCATTTCTTTTGTTGTTTTCTTCCTTCTGCTAAATTGTTGACTTCGTAACCCAATATATAAGGCACCGATCTGAAGTATTTGATCACCCACACTCTTAAAAATCAAAACAAACTTATCATGTGTGAAGCAAGTAATTAGTTTGTATGTCTTGCAAACAAGCATACCTGCACTTTCCATTGTTAATGGGAGCGCCTTTTCACCAGAGATATAGGGGTTATTAGTGACAACCAGCTGTTTTAGGTCTAGTGATGTCTTTGGGGCCTAAAAGATGAGTTGGGTTTGGTTGTCCTTTCATTTTTAGTTGTTCATCTAGTTTTGAAACCAATACCTATTCAGGTATACCCCTTGGAATATCCCTCCTGAGTCTAAGATGAGCTCAAAGTGCAGAGGAGCCTACCCACTCCTGTTAGTTGCCCAAAATCACCCTAAACTTGTTGATGAACCTTTTTGTTTCACACAGAATGACCATCCCTGGCCTAGGTGAGTTATGAATGTTTTAGGGTTTAGGGTTGTAGCTATTTGTTGTGTGGATTTAGATTTGAAAACCTTTGCAACAGTCATTAAAGAAGTTCTTCCCATCGAGGAAGTGGCGACTCCATTAGTGAAAACCCAGAAAATTAGTTTTCAAGAGTATTGAAATGGATAGAGGAAGAAACCAGACACAACCTAGACATGGGGAATCCTCTAGCAGTACAGGAAATAGAAGGGGTAGATATAGGGAAAGAAGACCTGGTGTGGTACCCTCAAGCAATACCCAAGATAATGCATTTGTTGGCCTCAGAAGTCAATATTAGTATACTTCTAAGGACTCTGCTGATAATATACTCAGAACAAGTAGGAGAATGAACATTGATGGATATGATGTCCAAAGAAATGAAAAATTGGCAGAGGGATCATGGATAGATCTAATGATCCCTACTTGAGGACATTTGGGATGCCCCATGATAATGAAGAAGCATATCAAAATATCAAGCATCCTTGTTCTCCCACCAAGATAATTGAAAGTTAGCATGATACCATACCAAATGAGGGTGATCAACAATAGCAACCTGATGATGAGGAAAGAGAAAGGAGAATCCAGGATGAGCTAGATTTTCTTGATCATATCATAAATAGGCAAAGAGAGGTGCATGCCTTGATTGACCAACAATAGGATTAACTTGCTCAACCGGCCCAACAAAACCTGAATGCCCAACAAGGAAATAATATGCAGAATAACCAAAATGATCAACAACAACAAAGACAACAACATCATCAACATAATCAGCAGTGCCATAACTTTCAGGCCAATCCTAGACAACAAAAATAGGTGAGAAAACAAGGTGTAAATAATGCCCATGCTCAAAATATGCACACTCAGCCCCTATAGAATCAAATGAATCAGCAGCATGGCATTATTTAGAATATTAGACCTCCATTTAGAAGACAAGCACAAAGGTTTCTTCCATAGAGGCAACCATTGGGAGATGAAAGGTACAAACAACTTGACTTTATTGGCATACCTAATTTTCCTAATCCCATTCCAACTGAGATTAGAGGGAAAAATCCTAGGTTTCAAGGTAATAATGTAGTCACTAGTGAGGAACAGTTGAGACACTTCATCAATGTCACATATGATTATGAGATTGAGGATGAAGATGTGATGATGAAGTTGTTTGTGCATTTGTTAGAAGAAAGTACCAAAGAATGGTACAAGGCACTCCCTGATAATAGCATTGACTCATGGGAAGAGTTCATGAGAGCATTTAGATTGTAGTATGGGAATAGGATTGACCTCAAATTTGCTATCCATGAGCTCACAACAATCAAGAAGAGTATTAATGAAATGGTTGCTAACTTCAATGGTAGATTCATTATGACAATGAGAAAGGTACCTCCTCAAATGAGTCCTAATGAATCCATGTGTTTAGTTTTATATTGTGGTGCCTTTGATTCTAAAATTGGTTATTACTTGAGGGACAAGAGTCCTCAAACACTAAGGGAGGCCTATGCTGTGGCCATCAAAATTGAACGTAACATGAGAGCCTTTGATGTTAAGAGATTTGATGTGAAAATATTTCAGCCAGATAGAGAAGCTTTTAAGAAGCCTCTCACAACTGAAGATAAGTTAGATAAGCTTATGGGGGTTATGAAAGACCTATCTTACCAAGTTGCTTGAAATGATAAAGGGTTGCAACCACAAGGTACTGCAACACATTTTAATGAAGGTCAAATATTGCATAACAGACCTTACAACATAGATTGGTCTAAGAGACCACAACAGAATAAAAAACAAGCTGCTCCTAGGCATGTTAGCTTTAAACAACTTGAGAGGGATACCCTTGATCCGTTGAGTAAGGATCAAGCAAAATTTCAAGATGAAAGTCTTTGGTGCCAAGTGTCTTTCCTTCCCCATGACCCAACAGATTGTGCAGTCGCTCATTCAATGAGTAGAGATGAGGAATTTCCCAATGAAGAGGGTGGAGCTGAGTATTATGAGGAGGAGATAAATTAGTTTGACACCCAAGGGTTTGAGCAGATGGGTCATGATATAAATTATGACAACTATGAGGATGATGATCATATTTTCCAATATGATCATCATGAAGGTCAAAAGAGATATCACCTACCCGCTCATAATTTTGGACACTTGAGGGATCTCATGCAAAAGAAGTATAAACAATCTAGACCTTCTAAGAAGGATGTGAAAGCTCTCACTAATGTTGCCATATTGCAAGTTCAAGGGGGCTATCAGTTGTGAAACAGGCAAGTGTCTATGCAGAACTCTCTTGTTGCTGAGCCAAGACATGGTACATTGGATGATGGTAAGAATAGGCCGAAGGTGGATGTGGAACAAAAGAGCAATATTGTTCCAAAGAAGACTATACATGAAAAGAAGAAGCTTCCATTGTAGCTTATAGCAGAAAAATAAAAATATGTACAAAAGAGCCCAACATCAAAGGTGCAATCGGTTACTTCGCCCATTCTAGGGGTCCATTATCCGAAAGATTACAATAAATGTCATCAACCTCAAGTTCAAATGGAATCAGAAAAAGAGAAAGAGAAGACAAAGGAAGAAGGTAAGGATATCTCATCCTCTCAAGTAATACCTTATATTCCTTTTGCAAATGATGTAACTATTTCATTTGATACTCCTTTGCCAAATTATCTCCCTATTGACATGGCTCAAGTATTTAGCCAAATTAGAATTTTTGTGCCAATAGTGGAACTCCTTAGGATCCCTGAGCATAGGGATAGAGCAGAGTCTTTTATTACTACCATAGAAGCACAAAAACAACCTATTGTTGAACCCAGTAATGATGAGACCATAGAAGTATATCTGGGATCAACTGTTGTTAACAACAAGATGGGAGTTGACCCCTTTTTCACCACATTGATCATAAATGGATGGCTATTACACAACTGCATGCTTGACTCTAGTGCTTCCAGTAATGTTATGCCCTTGTCTATAATGATTAAATTGGGATTGAAAGTGTCCAAGTCTTTTGGGAAGTGCTTTTCTATGGACTCTAGAGAGGTAAATGTGATTGGTCTTGTCAAAGATGTTGAGGTCAATTTGGCTGCATACCCTGACAAGTCATTTTTAATAGACATAATTATTGTGGATTGCCTTGTTGATTGGGGTATGCAGCTATCAAGAAAATGGGCAGCCTCTATGGGTGGAAGTATCTAGATGGATCTTTCATATGCCACTATTCCAGTACAGGGTGTAGATGTGAAGTTGTATAGGGAACAGAACGTGGAAGATGAACACAGAAGATAGATACAAAACAAACGAAGATCAATTAAATTTTTTTGACACTGACATAGTCCATTTCATGGGATATTTCAATGATGATAATCCTAATTTGGAGGTTTTACCTTCTAACCCTATTACTATTGTTTGTGGTACAACTGATTTGTGGACTTTATATTTTGATGGTGCATATTCAAGGGAAGGTCCAGGTGTTGGTCAAGGAGTCTGAACAACACAAAACAACATTCACCACTCCTTGGGGGACCTATGTGTATCTAAGAATGCCATTTGGATTGAAGAATGTTGGGTCAACATTTTAGTGGGCTATGGATGTGGCTTTTGCGGGTCTCATTGATGAGATCATGGTGGTCTATCAAGATGACCTAACAACATTCTCAAAAGAAAGAGGTGAGAAGTACAAGCATCTTGAGATAATCTTCCTGAGGTGCTTAGAATATGGGATTTCTTTGAATCCTAAAAAATGTTAGTTCAGAGTTGAAGAGGGCAAGTTACTTAGGCACATTGTGTCAAAAGATGGGGTAAGGATAGATCAAGAACGAGTCAAGGCTATTGATCTCATTCCCCAGACCAAATTAGTTAAAGGAATACAATATTTTTTAGGGTAAATCAACTTTGTTAGGATATTTGTTCCAAATTTTGCCGAAAAGACTAAGGCCATTTCTAAAATGCTCAAGAAGGGGCAATCTATTACATGGGAGAAAGAGCCATCTGAAGCATTCAAGGATATCAAAGAAGCTATCAAGGAGGCACCTATACTGATAAGTCTAGATTATTTTAAACTCCTTCAGCTATTTTCCTTTGCTTCTTTTTATACTGTTGTCGTTGTTTTAATTCAAAAGAATGAAGATGGATTTGAACAACCTATTGGATTCTTTAGCAAGTCTTTACAGGCTGCTAAATTGAGTTATTCCATAATGGAAAAGCATGCCTATGCATTGGTTAAGGCCATAAAGAATTTCACATCTTATTTCACAGGGCCCACAATCATATCATATGTGCCACACACAGCAGTGAAGGATATCCTCGCACAACAGGAAGCTTCTGGGAGAAGGTGCAGATGGATCAATAGGATCCAGAAATATGACATGGACATACAGGTCACAAAGTTGGTTAGAGGCCAAGGCTTAGCTAAGATGATGGAAAATTCCAACTTAGAGGCAGTTGAGGTGGATGAGGTAAATTATTCTCAATTTGTTGGTATATGTGCTTTGACTGACAATCCATGGTATAAGGATGTTATATTTTATCTTGAAAACATTAATTGTCCATCATGTATGGATGAAAATCAGAAAAGAACACTCAAGCTAAAATCCCAAAGGTATGTCCTGATCCAAAATGAGCTCATGTGGAGAGACCACAAGGGAGTATTGCTCAAATGTTTGAATCAAGAGAAAATTAAAAAGGTGATGAATGAGTGTCACCATGACATTTGTGGGGGACACTTCAAAGCAAAGACCACTGCTCGTAAGATTCTTAGAGCTAGGTATTGGTGGCTGATCTTGTTCAAGGATGTGGCACAAGAGATAAGAAAGTGTGATGCTTGCCAAATATTTTCTAGCAAGCTGAAATTTGCTGGGGCATTACCCCTATTACCCCTTGTTGTAGACACACCTTTCCAGCAGTGGGGAATTGACTTCATTGGAGAAATATAGGAAAGGTCTAGCAATGGTTTTAAGTGGATCCTTGTGGCCACTGATTACTTTACAAATTGGTTTGAGGTAGTCTCCACTTGCAATGCAACATCCAAGGTGGTCATTGACTTCCTAGTAAGCAATATAATCACTAGGTTTGGAGTGTCAGCTAGGATTTTGGCAGACAATGCAATGTGTTTCAAATCTCAATAGATGTTGAACATGTGTTCTAAATTTGGCATAAACCTTGTGCATTCGTCTCCTTATCACCCCCAAAGTAATGGACATGCTGAGTCAAGTAGTAAAACCTTGATGAAAATCATAAGGACACTAGATCAAAACAAGAAGAGATGGGATGACAATTTGAAGTATGCCCTTTGGGATGATAGGATAACTTTCAAGAGATCCATTGGTAGAAGCCCATTTGAGCTGGTATATGGAGCAAAAGTGAAGTTGCCCATCAACATAGAGTTGTCAGTCCACCAGCTACTACAAGAGATTGAAGGGGAGCAGCATGATGCAATGTCTTAGATGATCTTACAGCTAACTAAGATAGAAGAACAAAGAAAATCTGCACATGAGAAAATGTTGCACCAAAAATAGAAAATAAAGTTCTTATTTGATAAGAGGATTGTGTCAAGAGACTTCTAGGTTGGAAACTTGGTGCTTCTCTGGGATGCAAGATCTGAAGATAAAGGGAAACATGGCAAATTTAGTCCCTTATGGCTTGGGCCTTATGAAGTTGTAGAAAAACTAGAGCCTTTCTGTGTATCATTTCTTGATGGTCTTCCTAAAGATTTGAATTCTTGCTGTGCCACTACTTGGCACACATCCCCAACTATAGCCACTATTGGGACTTCTATTTTACATGCCTCAAAATTGTAAAATATTGTCAAAATTCCATAAAAAATCTTAATTATGCCTTTCTTCCTTAAAAATCATCAATTATATCCGATCTAAGACAATTTTAAATGGGTTCCCTTCAAAAGTTATAAGTAAAAATCCCCAAGTTTTCCTTCCTTCAGAAATTTGGCACTTTTGGTACCATCAGGATTTCGGGACCAAGATGGAAATTGGGGCCTGAGGCAATTTCAGGATCATGAGACAAAAGCAGATTTTGGACCTTTTCCAAAGGTCAAAAAGTCCCCATTTTCTCTTGACCCCCTCAACAAAGTGGATTTCGGGCCCAAGGTGCATTTCGGGACTTCGAGACCAAAGTGGACTTTTGGTCCAAGTGCAAAATCTTCTCGCACCCCTTGAACTTTCAAGGTGATTATGGAGGTGCAAAATTTTGAGTTTTCAAATAGTTTTTTGAGGAAAGGGCTAACTTTTTCATGGATAATCGGGTCAAACATTCAACTTTGACTTTTTGACACTTTTGGTCATTTTGGGACTTCGGGACCAAATTGGACTTTTGGACTTTTTCCAAAGGTCTGGAAATCCTAAGTCTTCCCGTCGACCCAACACCCTCCGTAAGGCCTAGAAACACCCAGAAACACGCAGAAACGTGCCACCAACTCTCTGGATCATCATCAATGTGAAATGGGTAGTTGAATTTGGTGTTATTAATGCAGTTGGTGGAGTTGGTAGGATTTTTCTTCCCATTCCAAGATCAGATCCGAGTTGCAAATGATATAAAGGGAGAATTGAAATTCTTTTGGAGGGTCGGTCATCTTTAGCATTTTCAGGCAACTAAAGTACAGAGCTATCTAGGTTTTCAAAGAGCAAAAAAGTGACAGTTCACCAGCAGACAAAAACATAGGTTATGAAAGGTTTTTCAGATATATTTTAGTTATCATTGTATTAATTTCTCCTTCTTCTGTAATTTTTCAAGAAAAGCGTAAGTTTAGCTTGGTTTCCTCTTGCCACACTTCATGGTATGATTGTAACCATTTAACAGATCAATCTGACAAATTCTTAAAACATTACATGCTGTGTAATGATCTCTTTTATGGTTATAGATGAATGATTATATGTTGCAAAGGATTACTAAGTATTTTCTTCTTTGATAATTGTCCTTCTTGCATCTGGGTATCCAGAAAGTGTATGTTTCATTTCTTTTGTTGTTTTCTTGTTTCTGCTGAACTGTTGACTACATAACCCAATATATAAGGCACCGATCTGAAGTATTTGATCACCCACACTCTTAAAAATCAAAACAAACTTATCATGTGTGAAGAAAGTAATTAGTTTGTATGTCTTGCAAACAAGCATACCTACACTTTCCATTGTCAATGGGAGTGCCTTTTCATCATATATAGGGGTTATTATTGATGATAATTTGTTTTAGGTCTAGTGACAACCTTTGGGGCCTAAAAGATGAGTTGTCTTTGGTTGTCCTTTCATTTTTAGTTGTTAATCTGGTGTTGAAACCAATACCTACTATAACATTGAAAAATGTCCCCTTGGGGGCTTTTCCCTCATAAGGTTTAGGTCTCGAGTCTTTTGCATGCATTTAGGACATCTTACTTCATAATTTGGCATCCCAATGGAATGAGCCCTAGGTAACATGACAAATGGGACCTAGGAGGAACCCTTGAGTTGTACCTTGCCCAAAATAGGGGGGAGGATTTGGACGCCCGTGCCGTGGTCCTACCTTATTTTGGGGCAACCCTAATTTTTGGGTGTCAGTTTATGACCATTATTTGGGTCCTTCACCAACACAGTAAGTTTAAATTATGAAAATCTTGGCGAGAGTGCTTGTAGTTGCATATAAAATCATGTTTAGGCATTCATTTGTAAACTAGATGGCAATTATGATGTTCAAGTGTTCTCAAGGTGATTCAAGGCTTTCATTGTGTTGCAAGAGCAGACTTGTGTGGTTTGTGTGTTTGTATTTGCATATTTGAGCATCAATTTCCTCATGGAATGAAGAGCATCTTCCTCCCATGACAGCTTCACTACAAGGTGACATTATATTGTGTTTTCATCATCATTTCCTTTGGTTTTTGCCTTTGCCTCACAAGGGCATGCACTCTCTATCTGACAACGGTGTTTAGAGACTTAAGTGTCCTCTGAGGCTTGACTGAGGCAAGCCTCTAAACACCACAACCCCCTCCCAAAGTCCTGTGATTGCATGTTCCAGGTGTCACATTTGGGAAAAGTGAAGTTGCAGGAAGGATTAGCAGACATCAAAGATTCTAGATCCAAAGAGAAGTAAGACACTGAAGCATTTCCAAGACTTGGGTGCTTGCTCTAGTGTCCTCCGCAGCTAAATTTTGAGAAACAGGAGTTACAGTGCTGATCAGTGTCGGAAGGAGGTCAGGATCCCACAAAGAAACTGGTACCTTGGACTTGGGTGCCCGCTCCAGTGTCCCCGACTATTCCGCCTCGGAACCCCAAAAATAGGTACTCTGTGATTTGATATTTTACTTCCGTCTGCAAGAGTTTTTTCTGTTATTCATCAGTTTATTGCCGTATTTGCATAATTAGGGTTTTAATGGTCAATTGAGCATAAGAGAAGAGATTTTTTTTATTAAATTCCCTAATCCAAGCTTCCCTACATCTCACAGCAATATAGGGTATGATAGTGAATTGCCACTTGACCTTAGATCCTTGAATGTATAGGGTGAAAGGATGATTCAAACATCTAAACACTAAAACATAAACAAATCCAAATTTTACCCTAAACACCTATTTAGGTATACCCCTTGGAATATCCCTCCTGAGTCTAAGCTGAGCTCAAAGTGTAGAGGAGCCTACCCACTCCTGTTAGTTGGCCAAAATCGCCTTAAACTTGTTGATGAACCTTTTTCTTTCACCCAGAACGACCATCCCTGGCCTAGGTGATTTAGGAATTTTTTAGGGTTTAGGGTTGCAGCTATTTTGGGTCCCAACAGTACCCATATTTTGTCCACCCTTTTTCTATGATTGGGTGATGCCACAATAATGGGTTACACTTTTTGGGACATCCTAATTTTTGCTAAAATCACTTTTTTTAGAAAATATAATTATTTAAGCCTTGAAAGGTTCCATTTAAAAGATTTTAATTGAAGAGGGTTTGATCAAACCCCCTTGGATAGAACCCCACTAGTTTTAGACCATACCTATAATGGAGTCTCCTCTACACCTATCAAAATGCTGATAAAAAACCACTTTTGATTTACCTTTTGGGGGATCAAATGAATTTATTTAAAATTTATGCTTTGTAAGTATGTAGTCCTTATTATAAGCTTCCCAAAAAGTATAATTTTAAATATATTTAATTTGATTATTATATTTATTTTTTATTTCTTGTGAATGTAGGTTTTTCAATGAACATTAAGATCTTTGTTTCACACATATGAAAAAAATAGGAAAATAGAGAAAAAAAATTCTAAAAAATACATGTCCTCTAGGTATTGATGTCCTTATTCCAACAAAAAAAATTGAATTCTGATACATACAAAAAAAGTTACGTTGGACATAATACGCCTATGTCTAACTTATAATTGGTTTGACTTCAAAACTTAATTAAAAAAAAATCAACAAAACATTATGAAACCAAATGCATCCTCTAGATATCAGTGTTACCAATCTAAATTCAAAAGAATCAGAATTGTATCCTTTGTAGAAAAAAAATATATGCGACAGAATACACATCACTTTAAAAAATGTTGTTTACTATTAAAAACTAGTTATTAAAGGAGACATAATTTTTTTTACAATTTAACTCTAATTTTTTTAAAAAATATATATTTATAATCTACAGACAAAATCTCACAAATCACTAGTTCATATCATCTTCAAATTCCTAACTATTTAGTGGCTATAGGTGTTAGAAAGTGAAGATTTAGTTCAAAATGTTGATTTCAATGTCAAGTTTGGCCAAAAGTGTAACCCATTATTGTGGGATGACCCAATTATGATTATCATTATGGAGAAAAAGAGGAGGGTGGATTAGTTTTTGTCTTCTTATTTGAACTTTGTGAAGCCTTCTAGCCCTTATGACCCTTCTGTGATTGGTTGGAAATCAAGACATGGTGCTTTAAGACCTATTTTTGAGTACCTCCATCTACATCAATTTTCCATGTTCTCTTGTGAGTCTTTAAAAAAACTCATCAAACGTTGGCATAGTGGATAAAATGCCTAAGACATCTCTAGTGAAATAGAAGGTAGAAACAAATATTGAGTAGGCAACCTAGTTTAGAAAGGACATTGACTATAAGTTGTTAATTTTCATGATCTGGTAGTCTTGTAATTGTAGTATGATTGCATTCAAATGTAAGATGAATTCATGTCGTCACAAGGATTGTACCTTGGCTAAGTGTAAAACTTAACTATCATGTGAAACATGGGATCACCTTCAAGTTGTGGGTTCCCTATGATGAAGGTGAACCTCTAGAGAGGGTTGGTTCCCTTGATAGACCTCCTAAATCTTCTATATTGATGAGGAAAAGGGATAAAAGGATTGTTATGCACTAAAATCTAGATCCTAGGAGGTGATGCACCGAGTTTATAAGACTTGTTTTTGTTGTTTCAACTCACAAATTCTCTTAAAAAAGGGGGTTTTATTTCACACAACTCAATCTAAACAATGTTCATATATCAGTATGTCATAGGGAGGTTTGAGTTTTCATGTTTGTTGAAGGAAAACTAATGGTTTTCTCAACTACAACCTGTTGAAAGTAATTAACAGAATTTATGACCTATATGAATTAGTTGTTTCCTGTATTAAGCTTCTTAGAATGAAATAGAAAAATTGAAGGATTTGTTTAAAATTACAAAAAAGTTGCATCAAGATCACTCATTTAACACATAGCACATGCTAATTGATAAGGATAAACTGCTGATTTTATTGAAAAGTAGGAGTTTCTGTTTACAATGTCTAAAAAATGCTTGAAAATTACGTAAAAAGTTGATGTTCAACACTGAATAATTCTATTTTTTGAATTACAATACTATGTTTTCTTGCTCTGAGCAAAGGAAAGCTAGAAAGAACTAAGAAAAAAACACCTATGTGCTTGGTTTTGATTGAAGAACCTCTTCAAAGAAGGTTGAGTCTACATGCTTAAACTGGGCACTTGGGGAAGTGAAAAGCCTCTATTTTAGGACTTCAAACTACCCCAAAATGCATGATTTTGGCCTCAAAATCCACTCAACTCCAGTTATAACCATGTGGGCTTCTTAAGTAGGCCTAAACTTCCTGTAAGTGCCTCTAAACTGAATGTTTAGGCTAGTCAACTTGCTATTATCTCATGATTATCCTTTGCATGATAGGCATGCGATTTGCATGAGTTTTGGTTTTCTTGGGCGTGTAAAGTGAAGAAGCCTTGTTTTAAGGGCTCAAAATTACCCTTAACTACCCCTTTTTGCCTCCAAAACTCCCCTCAATCCATATATTATCCATGTAGTACCTTTTTGATACCTAAAACTAGCTGTAGGTGCCTCTAAACGGAATGTTTTAGGCCTTTTGTATTCCATATATCTAGTATCTCTGCACTTCCTTATAAGTTATCTCTTGTAAAGGTTTATAAACGTCTATAGATCTGATCTTAGCCTTCCCTATGTCATTATTCTCTATACTGTTGGTAGGTCTGAAGGCCTTAGAAAATCACAGAAGCTTAATGAATTAAAAAATCTCGATAGGATCCATCTAAGCTTGCAAACCTAACACACATTTCACAGATATATACGCCCTTTTGATTGATCTCTAATGCATGTGCAAGGTTATATGAGAGTTTATAAGGTTCAAGGAGATTGACATCATTCACTTTTATCATTACGAGATTCTAAAATGAATTCAGACCTTGAGAAGACCTTTTAGGACCTTCACAAACCCTGGCAGACCTGTGTCTAAGAAATGAACTCTGCTATTTGCATTACGCCTCTTTCACACTTCCACTGACCCTATTGTCATAGTTTCATCACTATCCATGCATTTGACATCACTGTATCACTGCCTTGTTTTACACTTCAGTCACTTCTTACTGTTCCTCTGTCAAGATCATCTGTGCACTTATCTATGCCAAGCCCTAAAACCCAACATTAGTCTTAAATCTCTGTCTTGATTGATCACTGTAGGTTTGTACCTTGTCAAAATAGTGAGGCCTCTGTTAGGAAACAGACCTCGATTGTTGTCTCTTTGAGTCCTCTAAGAACTTGACTGAGCATACCTTTGTGGAAACTTTTAGCAGTCTTAAACCCTTTTCTTACCTTGTGTCTTCAATGCTTCTCTTTGTCTAGTGTTAACACTATAGCCCTAAATAACCTTTATTTATTCTCTGTCTTGACCTTGGCTTGAGCCCCTTTTCATCACACTTAAATGACTATTGTCCCCTTTTGCATTGTACTGCTCTTTTCCTCTAGAAACATTTCTATAGTTGATTTTTTAAGCAATCTTTGATAGGATTGTAACATGCATGGGTTTGATAGTTAGTTCACTATACAAGATCTTCTGAGTCATTACACCATGAACTTTCCATGGCCTTCATAGTTTGTAGTTTTTTAGGTTTGGTCCCTTTCAAATCCATTGATTTTTAACATAGCTTCTATGACTATTGACAAATTTTAGAGACAATTGGAAGCCTCTTTTAGATGTTTGGGGTTTTCAATGGATATTCAAGGTTGTAGTTCCTTGAAAAGGTTTATAATAGAGATATGAAACTTGAAACCCTTCTTTTTATGCCTTATCAATGGCCATAACAGTCATATATATATGACTTTTTTTTACAATAACAGTCTCTAATATGATTGTTTTTATTAAAACAATCATAAATATGACTGTTTTTTATTAAAATAGTCATATTTATGATTGTTTTTATTGAAACAGTCATATTTATGACTGTTTTAATAAAAAACAATCATATTTTTTTATTAAAACAGTCATATTTATGACCGTTTTAATAAAAAAATCATAAATATGACTGGTTTTTTTCTATAACAGTCCCCAATATGACTATTTTTGACTAAAATAGTCATAAATATGACTTTTTTTTGCTATAACAGTCCCTAATATGACTGTTTTTGACTAAAACATTCATAAATACGACTATTTTTTATTAAAACAGTCATAAATATGACTATTTTTTTAATTAAAATAGTCATAAATATGACTGTTTTAGTCAAACTTTTAAGGATTTACAAAAAATTTGATACAGTCCAACAATGGTTGACAGTGTCATACAACTTCTAAACTCTTTTGGGTAATGGTGTATACCTTGAATGCTTATTGAAGAGCTTTATCTTAGAGTTTACTCATTCTTTGTCTTTGATAATCCTCTCCTTATCATGCACCACTGACCCATGATGCCATGATGTACACTGCACTTTTCCATTATTTAATGCTCCTGCACATTAAATCATCAGAGTCTTATTCAAAGGCTTCATGAACTTGACGTGGTCTTTACTAACTCCTTGCTATTTCCACGATCTTTCCAAGGCCAGGTAACTCTCGCACTATCTCAACTTCATTTGAAAGATCTTCACTCTTGAAACTTCAAAACACATTCATGCTCATTGAAATCCTTCATGCCCATTGAAATCCTTCATGCCCATTGCTACAAGATACATATTGAAAATGTCTATTCTCTTTCTCAAAAAATGGTGAAAAAAGATGCATATTCTTTTCCAGATCCAAGAGGGATATCTTGAGATTTTCTAGCTTTGTGCCATGCATAAGAAACAAAAATTGCCTCCATGAAATGACATAGACTATCACAGATCTCTTCGTAGTTTGTCATGATACTTGCAAGCCTTGTAGATATCTATAACCTTGTTATACTGTCTCTCATACTCTTGTGGATCTTTGAACTGTTGATAACATTCTTTCCTTGTCTTTCAATATATGTGTTGTGTGAATTTTTCACACCATTTCAAAAAAATTTAATGCATGTCAGATTAGTGGCATTTCTGGTTCTTGTCTTGGTTTTTGTTATTCACTAGCATCATTTTAGTAAGATTTAAATATGCAACTTTTAATCTATTGTACTGAGGTGCAAGGATGTACAATATGGAGAGGTGTCATCATTTCCTCAAAAGGGCACAAAGTCAACCCATATTTAGATGGAGTACATCTTGAAGCATGTCATAGTTCGTGTTAGTCAGAACAAGCACATAATGAGAAGGATTCTTAAAGGGGTCATGGTGCAAGCAAGAGTCTCATGATGCACCCATTCATAATAGGAATGCAACTTATAATTGAAATGCATGAGTATTGCAAAAGAAGCCATAGGCAATCAAATATGACACCAAGCTTTAGAAAAGGGACTCAACCTATCACAGATGGTGGTGTGGCCTCATAAATCTTGTCTCAATCATTTTAGTGCAAGATGAAATTTGGCACAACCAAAATGAGACAACGCAACTTTCAAAGTTACAAAGGCATCTCTCAAGCATGACGGTTCAATGTGAGTCTCATCAAACAAAGCATAGATGGTGTAAAGCCACAATGCAAAGAACGCAAAACACATACCATATCCATACACAACTCCTTGTACGTAGCACAATGCCTATCAAAAGGTTCACATTACCATAAAAAAGGAAGTTTGGCTACTCAGCAATAAAGATTTCACCATGGGTCTTGGTATTAGTGGTTATGGCGCCACCACACAGGCATTGCCAATGAAGGAAGATGCAACCTCAAATAAAGACTCAACAAGTAATGGTGCATCATGATTCTAGGAGCAATGTGATGCCATGACCTCTATAAAAGGTGACACTATATGTTAAAGTCATTAAACATCAAAGACGACACAAGCCATTGAGAAAGCAATGGTCATAAGGCAGAGTTTCAAATCAAACGCAAACCAACATCAAAGTGTAGACTATTCACTAATGCAGGCACTGTCAATATGAACACCATTCCATGGCCTTGTTTAATAAAGGCATAGCATTTTCATCAGATATGAGAATATGGCGTAGGCAACAAGTAGAGAATCGGTTGTGTTGTGGCACAATATGTCACTCTCCTAATGAGGCACAACTATTACATGGGACTCGGTGCCTCAATTGCACATCAACTAAAGAAAAGGTTCGCAATGATGATGCTACCATTAGAGCAAAGGAAGGCACTCAGCCAAGCAAGGAAACATGACACCATAGAGGAAGTCATATAATTCTTGGCACATGTAGGTTTAAAGAATGAAATTGAGAGTGCAACAAGGTAAATATGGTGCAGTTTATCATATAGAATAGTGGCACTATCTACAAACACAAAGCTCAACCATAGTGTATCCATGACCACTGTTGAGAGTATGGCATTGTCGTAGACAAAGAAAGGCACAAAGGTACAACCTGCAATAAAGATTTAACTCTTCAAAGCATGAAATTAAAAGTCTCGATCCATATCACAAGTGTAGGGCCATTTCGATTTAAAGACATCGCAACCTCCACAATAAAGGTGCCACTTTTGTCTTCATCAACGCACAACCACTAATTTAGCACAACCATTGAAGATATAGAGTGCAGGCTTGGGGAAAGAACGTTAAGTTTAACTATGGATTACATGAAGGACACAAAGCCATAGTTAGAAGTTAATATGGTACTCACTAAAACAAGGATCGGCCCAAAGAAGCATCTGAATATGGCGTAGCATTAGATAATGGTACTGCCTGTTGTCAAAAAAGGCACTCAGCATTCAACAGATCAGGCACAATCGGTACTGCTATCAAATTTGAAGACACCATAGTGCGCTAGTTCCCTAAGGCACGATGCATACAAAGAGGAATGCATAGCCATTTCATGATGGCACCAATTGAACAAAAGGCTACATTACAATAAATTTTCGGCCTTCCAATGAGGAGCTCTAGTTTAAAGGATGATGGTGCATCCAATGATCCACATATCAGTTTAAAGTGTGGCGAAGTCATTGAAACAATGTGAGTCTTAGCATATTCTAGAAATGGGTGCATCATATATGAAGGCTCGCTCTGTGGATAAAGATGACACTGGTTTTATGTTAGGGCCACCATTATTAGATATGGTGCTGCTCATACAAAGCACAAACATCTTGAAAGAGGAGTGACCTAATGAAGAAGGCACTGCTAATAAGTCTCAACACATATGATAAGGCATGGTGAAGGGGAGGAATAGTGCAAATTTGAATCATCACATATCATGGAGCAACTTATCTGTACTTCAAATTCAAAGGCAATGGCGCTGTCAAATCAAGCTACCATAGTTCAAAAGCTTAAAGGAAACAAGCAGACTATATTTTAGGGCTTGATCTCAATCATTTTTGGCGCAACCATTAGGGTTTCAAGGATACAAAGATGAATCCTTAGAAAAAGAAATGCAAAAGACTTAGACATTGTTAGATAAAAACAATCCAATGACTCACGCAAGTGGATGAAAGGATGCAGCGAAAGCCACCACGTGGCTCAACCACGCTAATTCACAACAGCAGGAGAAAAATTCCATCCCAAATGAGCGCTAGTTTGACGCGTGGGAGAGGCGGGTGCAAGATAAATAGTCTATTTTGTTTTTTATAAAACTCACCTAAAATAATGAAGTGCCATGTGAGCCTTAAAGGAGCTAAGTCAATATTTTAATAAGAGACAATGGTGGGTCCCTTGGGAATAAAGACAAGCTTTATTATATGAAGACTCTCTTATGACTCTATTCACAGGTAAAAGATATATGCAACCCTAAAAATAATAAAGCCATGCTTTTATTTTTCACGGAAAGAAATAGAGGAAAGAGTGGGAGTTTGGTTTACACAGACCAAGCAAATGGAAGCTGCAATTCTCATGGAGTTAACTAGAGAATTAGTTACCAGAACTGTTATCAGGGTAGATTTTGTGGGATTTTTAGTGGCAGATATTTCTGGACGGTTAAGGAAGTTTTAGAAAGGTTTTGACTATAAATGGCATGGATCGGGGATAGAAAAAAGATATATACACAGATGCTTAGAAAGTTTAGCAACTCGAATAAGGACATTTTAATTGCCTCAGCAGATGCCTCTCATGAGGGATGCAATATTGTATTTTGTGCAAGTCATTTGCCTCTATATTTTGTTCTCTTGTCAAGCGATGAAGAGAGTGTGGTGTTTTTGTGCAATCTAAATGTGTTTCTTATTCTTTCTTCCTTCTTTCTATTTCTATGCCTTTGATAAATCTGATGCAATATACTGGGGTTATTAATCATGCATTTTGCTCTTTGATTTTACCAATTAATCTTTTAGGGTTTAATCATTGTGCTGTTTAGAGTTAGGAAATGAATCTGGCACATCGCCATAGCAGTAGATTAGGCATTTATTTTATAATCTTGTTTATTTCTTCCCTTTTCCCACAAACCCTAGAGAAGAACCAGCTTCTTTAAAATCTAAAGGTTGTTTCAAGAATCCATCCCACATTCTTGAAATTTCCCATGTTGGTGATTACTTGCGCATTTAAACATCAACAATTTTTGGCATGCCCGGTGGGACTGGAATCAAAGACTTGAGTCTTTGTTTTCTTGAATCTTTGTCCTATATTTTGTGGTTTTGGTATAAAATCACAAAAGTATCTACTCATGGGAGCATGAATCTTCCACTTGGTGACTCTACTGGTGACTCTTTCTTAGATCTTTTCTTTTGTAGATTATGGCAGCCTCAAATATTTTTACGCAGCTCAATATTCCTACCAGAAATTTGTCCTTTGTGACTTGGGATTCAAGTCCTCTTCTTCTTCAACAATAGGGTTAGGTTCCTGATGCAACATGGAAATTATTACCTCATTTTCTTAGGGATGGCTCTGTTTGTCTTGCAGATCACATTCAAGATGTGGCAAATTTGTGTACCATTCACCATATCATAGCTGAGAATGAAGCTCTTTTACTATTGGCATCTTCCCTCAAAGATAAAGCAAGGGAATGGTATAGAGGTTTATAGCCTAGTTCAATCACAGGATGTGACTAGCTTGGTGAGCTCATTTACAAGAAATTCCAAGAAAGGACAAATATCAGCACACTCACTTAGAATCTCATCACAATCAAGAGGCACCCTATGGAGTCTATGTGTGATTTTAATGCAAGATTTGACAAGGTATGGAAAAAATTCTCAATAGATATCAGGCCTCCTCTAGTTTTTGCATTTCTATATTACTTGAAGGCTTTAGACCCTGAAATCTCTATTATGATACAAGCCTTAAGAGGTGAAACTCTACCCCAATCATATAATCTTGTTATTAGAGCTGAAAATAATCTCAGAGGCTGGTAAATTGTCTCATTTGCCCTTAAAACCTCTGATGCCTCATGTAAATACCCTGTCTCAAGCTCTTTCTTATGGTCAAATGCATAATTGTTCTAGTCCACCCACCTTCCCTGCTGATTTGTCAAATCACAAGGAGATGCTGGAGATAAAAGAACTCCTAAAATATTTCACCAATGAGCTAAATGAGCTAAAAGATCAAGCCATGTACCACGCTGATCCAAATGTCATGCCTCAAAGTTCTTATGGACAACAATATCAATACAGTCAATTTATGGAAGAGATCCTCCCATAGGCACATAAAAGACCCAATTATTTTGATAATTGTACTTTACAAGCCTCTGTGGCTACAAATCAGCCAATAGAAGTCACATATCAGGTACTGTGTCATTTTGATATCAAAGAAAATTCAAGTCTTAAAGATCAAAATACAAGAAGAGAGGTATCTCCTATCTATTCAATGTGCACTTTTGATTCTAAGCATCATGCACCTGTGGTAAAGTGTGACTTAGAAATTCAGTCAAGTAGTGAAGGATATTCAGATAATGCTTATGAATTGATTCTTCTAGAAGCTGAAAAGTACTGGGTGACGCATGATGCAATATCTGAACCTCACCTTGAGGAAGAGATTATAAAGGACATTTCTGCAGAGACTACAAAGAGTGATCATTTTTATTTTGTCATGAGTTTTCACATCTTGCAGCAGGGATGCTTAAAAATGAGCAACATGAAGAATACAATGAGGATTTATTCTCACTTTTGCAACAAGGGTATCAGATTCTTGATGAAGGAAATCCAACCATTGAGCCAGTGAATGGCTTTTTTACAAAGCCTCTTGTAGCGAATCATGGAGAAAATTTTGAAACAAAGGTAGATGCAAGTGTTGATCTGTTTTCTATTTTTGAAAATGGGTATTCTCTTCTTCTTGATGAAGACCCACAGATGAAAGAAGAGATTCATGACAATGAGGTCCCAAGAAACATTTACAACAATGAAGGGTTGCATATAGAATCGCATCATACTATGTTCTTCTTGCAAGGAGAAATCCAAATCAGATTCAAGACCATTATTGATAGCTCCGTCACTTGCACACCTAATTTTAATGTTATCTTGAGTTGTGAACCTGTGGAAGAGCATGAAAAAGAGCTCATTGATGAAGTCCTGTTAACAGAAGCTTTCACATGCAAGAAAAGAAATGAGCCCCAATGCTTGATTCTCCCTTCCCACCCTCCGCTGAAGCATAAACAGTGTGCAAATCACTTTGAATGGTCTTTCAATGCTGAAAGTGGGTCTCTGGGAAGAAGGAAGGTGAAAAGGTACAAGTTTCTATTATACTTCTTTATGTATTTCATTTGGTCGGTTCTCAGTGCAATGTGGATCCACTAGAACAACATCATCTGATTTAGGAGTTATTTTGCCATTCTTGTACATGAGCATATCCCTGTGAGGTTCATATGTTAGTAATTTAGTCTCAATGCTTTGGAATAAGTCGTAGTCGCATCATTATGTTTCAATTTTAGTTTTGTTTCTTTCAATAAGTCTCAGTTGCTATAAGGATGAAAGTCAGTTCTGTGATTCATCCATGTTCAGTCGTCATCAGTTGGTTTGTCAATTGCAAAATATGAGTTTTTGGTTTAGCAATGTTTCAGTTTCAGAATCAATGCATTTTCTAGGCAAGTTGTATCAGAGAGGTTGCATAAATGTTGGTTGTAGATGTGTTTTCAGGGTGCTGGTTTGTTTCTGCGTCAGATATTTGACTCTATTGCCCAATGAAATGGCCTATTTTTTGGGTTCACAATGAGCAGGCTCATTTTCCTAGCCAGTCGCCAAGAACTGTTGTGTGAATTTTGCACACCATTTTGAAAATTTTTAATGCATGTCAGATTAGTGGCATTTTTGGTTCTTTACCTGATTTCTATTATTCACCAACATAATTTTAGTAAGATTTAAATATGCAACTTTTAATCTATTGTGTTGAGGTTCAAGGATGCACAATATGGCAAGGTGTCATCATTTCCTGAAAAGGGCACAAAGTCAACCCATATTCAGATAGAGTACATCTTGAAGCATGTCACAGTTCATGTCAGTTAAAAGAAGCACATAATGAGAAGGATTATTAAAGGGGTCATGGTGCAAGCAAGAGTCTCATGATGCACCCATTCATAATAGGAATGCATCTTATAATGAAAGGCATGAGTATTGCAAAAGAAACTATAGGCAATCAAATATGACACCAAGCTTTAGAAAAGGGACTCAACCTATCACAGATGGTGGTGTGGCCTCATAAATCTTGTCTCAATCATTTTAGTACAAGATGAAAGTTGGCATAGCCAAAAGGAGACGACACAACCTTCAAAGTTTAAAAGGCATCCCTCAAGCATGGCGGTTCAATGTGAGTCTCATCAAACAAGGCGTAGATGGTGTAAAGCCATGATGAAAAGAATACAAAACACATACCATATCCATACACAACTCCTTGTATGTATAATGTAGCACAATGCCTATCAAAAGGCTCACATTACCATAAAAAAGGAAGTTCGGCCACTCAGCAATAAAGATCTCGCCACAGGTCTTGGGTATTAGTGATTATGGTGCCACCACACAAGCATTGCCAATGAAGAAAGATGCAGCCTCAAATAAAGACTCAGCAAGTAATGGTGCATCATGATTCTAGGAGCAATGTGATGCCACGACCTCTATAAAAGGTGACACTATATGTTAAACTCATCAAACATCAAAGATGACACAAGCCATTGAGAAAGCAAGGGTCATAAGTTAGAGTTTCAAATCAAACACAAACCAACATCAAAGTGCAGACCATTCACTAATGCAGGCGCTGTCAATATGAACACCGTTCCATGACCTTGTTTAATAAAGGCATAGCATTGTCACCAGATATGGGGATATGGCATAGGTAGCAAGTAGAGAATTGGTTGTGTTGTGGTATAATATGTCACCTTCCTAATGAGGCACAATTATTACATGGGACTTAGTGCATCAATTGCGCAACCTTCAGCTAAAGCAAAGTCACACAATGATGATGCTACCATTAGAGGAAAGGAAGGCACTCAACCAAGCAAGGAAACATGGTGCTATAGAGGAAGTCATATAATTCTTGGCACATGTAGGTTTAAAGAATCAAATTGAGAGCGCAACATGGTAAATATGGTGCAGTCTATCATATAGAATAGTTGCGCTATCTACAAACACAAAGCTCAACCATAGTGTATCCATGACCACTATTGAGAGTATGGCATTGTCCTAGACAAAGAAAGGCACAAAGGTGCAACCTGCAATAAAGATTTAACTCTTCAAAGCATGAAATTAAAAGGCTCAATCCATATCACAAGTGTAGGGCCATTTCGATTCAAACACAACGTAACTTCCACAATAAAGGTGCCACTTTTGTCTTCATCAATGCACAACCACTAAGTTAGCACAACCATTGAAGATACAGAGTGCGGGCTTGGGAAAAGAACATTAAGTTTGACTATACATTATGTGAAGGACACAAAGCCATAGTTAGAAGTTAATATGTTGCTCACTAAATAAGGATCTGCCCCAAAGAAGCATCTGAATATGGCATAGCATTAGATAATGGCATTGCCTGTTGTTAAGAAAGGCACTTAGCATTCAACGGATCAGGCACAATTGGTGCTGCTATCAAATTTGAAGACACCACAGTGCACAAATACCCTAAGGCACGATGCATACAAAGAGGAATGCGTAGCCATTTCATGATGGCACCAACTAAACAAAAGGCTACATTACAATAAAGTCTCAGCCTTCCAATGAGGAGCTCTAGTTTAAAGGATGATGGTGCGTCCAATGATCCACATATCAGTTTAAAGTGTGGCAAAGTCATTGAAACAATGTGAGTCTCAACATATTCTAGAAATGGGCGCATCATATATGAAGGCTAGCTCTATGGATAAAGATGACACTAGTTTTATGTTAGGGCCACGATTATTATATATGGTGTTGCTCATATAAAGCACAAACATCCTGAAAGAGGAGCAGCCTAATGAAGAAGGCATTGCTAATAAGTCTTAACACATATGATAAGGTATGGTGAAGGGGAGGAATAACACATATTTGAATCATCACATATCATGGCGTGACTTCTCTACTTCAAATTCAAAGGCAATGGCACTGCCAAATCAAGCTGCCATAGTTCAAAAGCTTAAAGGAATTGAGCATCCTATTTAGGGCTCAATCTCAATCATTTTTGGTGCAACCATTTTGGTTTCAAGGATATAGAGACAAATCCTTAGCAAAATAAATGCAAAAGACTCAGGCACCGTTAGATAAAAGCAATCCAACGACTCATGCAAGCGGATGAAAGGATGCAGCGGAAGCCACCACGTGGCTCAACCACACTAATTCACAACATCAGGAAAAAAATTCCATCCCAAATGAGTGCCAATTTGACACGTGGGAGAGGCGGGTACAAGATAAATAGTCTATTTTATTTTTTATAAAACTCACCTAAAATAATGAAGTGCCACGTGAGCCTCAAAGGAGCTAAGTCAATATTTTAATAAGAGACAATGGTGGGTCCCTTGGGAATAAAGCCAAGCTTTAATATATGAAGACTCTTATGACTCTATTCATGGCAAGCAATAGAGGAAAGAGTGGGAGTTTGTTTTACACAGGCCAAGCAAATGGAAGCTACAGTTCTCATGGAGTTAACTGGAGAATCAGTTACTAGAACCGTTATCAGGGTAGATTTTGTGGGATTTTCAGTGGCAGATATTTCTAAGCGGTTAAGGAAGATTTCAAAAAGGTTTTTGAATATAAATGGCATGGATCCGGGATAGAAAAAGGATATGTACATAGATGATCAGAAAGTTTAGTAGCTCAAATAGGGACATTTTTCTTGCCTCAGCAGATGCCTCTCATGAGGGATGCAATATTGTATTTTGTGCAAGTCATAAGCCTTTGTATTTTGTTCTCTTGTCAAGCAATGAAGAGAGTGTGGTGTTTTTGTGCAATCTGAACGTGTTTCTTATTCTTTCTTCCTTCTTTCTATTTCTATGCCTTTGATAAATCTGATGCAATATACTGGGGTTATTAATCATGCATTTTGCTCTTTGATTTTACTAGTTAATCTTTTAGGGTTTAACCATTGTGTTATTTAGAGTTAGGAAATGAATTTGGCACTTTGCCATAGCAGTAAATTAGGCATTTATTTTATAATCTTGTTTCTTTCTTCCCTTTTGCCACAAACCCTAGAGAAGAACCAACTTCTTTAAAATCTAGAGGTTATTTCAAGAATCCATCCCACATTATTGGAATTTCCCATGTTGGTGATTACTTGTGCATTTAAACATCAACAATATGAAACCTACAAAAACATGTTAATGAAACCCTAGAACAAGCATAACATAGAGGAAAAGACTCAAACTCCTTGAAGACCTAAACCTATACCTTGAACCCACCTTAAACTTAACTCAAAGACCTCAACTTGTGTTTGCAAGACAAGACCAAATTGTAGCTTGGGTTTGAATAAGCTTTCCCTCCACACAAGTATGAGCCTTTTTGGCAAGATTAAGGTTTTTTGGACATGAAACTTTGCTTTTTTTTAACCTTAAAATATATCAAAACCTTCATGCAATGTATAAACTCCCTTGTCTTGACTTTTAACCTTCCTATTGTTACATGCAATGTGGAGATCTTGCTTTTTGGATGTGGGAAGGAGATATTTGACTCTTTGACATGAGGGATAAATTCATGTTACATGGACAAGGGCTTTTTTAGAAGCAAATACATAATTTAGGCTTTCTTAAACTTAGGAAACCTGCTTTTAGAGCTCAAAAATGATCCTTTAGACCTTATCATCCAAAATCGTTTGCTTATTGATACTACAACAAGAGACACTTCAAGATTTTATACATTGGCCATGTCATACAAAACCTTTCAAGATGTAACATGAGATTAAAAAATATTTAGGACTCATGAAAATTACCCCACCGATACTTTGCAAAATGCATATTTTGGTAAAAATGACAAAGTATAATAACATTTTGATGACTTTGCTGATGTTTTGCCTACTACAACTGGGAGACCAACTGCCTTGCATATTCATTGGGTAATAGAGTCATTTAGGCTTGAAAAGAAACTCATAAAACTCAAGGCACAAATGAGAGAGATAGAGAACAACAACAACCTAAGACCAATAAACCTAAAACAAGACCCAAACAATCCTCTAAAAGGACAAAACTAGCTATGCATAAGGACTTATTTGAAAAGAAAGACTCAAAGAAAATGTGCAACAACACTTATTTGACTCAACAAACCTATCCTAATTGTCATGAATATCTATTCTATACATTATGTTTTTAATCTCTATTTAAAGATTAAAAAAATAGAGAAGATATATATATGGTGATAAAAGTTAAGTTGAAGTATTATAAAATAAACATAGAGAGCGATTTATAGTCGATTGTATTATTTTTAGGGTTTACATTGTAAAACATATGAAAAACATATGAAAAACAAAGAAGAGTTGAATGTTTTTTTTGTGAACCACTGTTGTGTGGTAGGGCCGAGGGCACGGGGCTTGAGGGAACCCATCCTCACAGAGCCCATGGGCTCTGTGGGGGTAGGAGCCCCCACCCTCAGCTAGTTGGTTGCGGCCGCTCGGTCGTGGGCTCTACCTTTCTTCAAACTCTGCAATATTTGTTATATACTCTGTTAATTAAAACTTTGCATTTTAATAAGTAAAACCTCTGTGTTTTTTTGGCCGATGCATTTATTAGTTTTATATATATATATCCTTCTACCTCTGTATATACACAGAACTGTGTATATACAGAGCTCTTTGTATATACACAGTTTTGTGTATATACAAAGGGTTTTTCCCCATTTTATAATAATTTATTGTCCAATATATGTATATATATGTATACATATACATATGTATATATATGTACATATATACATATATATACATATACATATATGTATATATGTATATATATATGTACATATATATATACATATATGTATATGTATATATATGTATATGTACATATACATGTATATGTACATATACATGTATATGTACATATACATGTATATGTACATGTAGATGTATATGTACATGTAGATGTATATGTACATATATATATATATATATATATATATATATATATATATATATATATATAGACACACACACACACACACATATATGAAACCCTTCTTGTTGCAAAAAATATATATTCTAGTTAGTATTTATAGAGACAATAATTAATAACATATTTTAAAACTATAGAAAGAAAAGGGAAAACCCTTGAGTCTATTTTTAAAGCTTAAAAAAAATGCTTTGTAATATCATCTATTTTTAAATATTTTATTTCAAATAGCATTGGAGGGAAAATGATTTTTAAACTTTTAGTCAACTATGATATTCAAAAATTGGTACTAGTGAACTTTTGAAACTTAGAAACACAAAAACATTAGAAAACTATAGACCTAGGAGAAATGATCTTCGCACGAGGGAAGAGATTTCTCTCTCTTCATTTTTCCTCCAACCTGCAAACAAAACTTCACGTGTGTGTGTCAAATGAGATAAGTTGTGCTTTTATAAACCTAATTTAGGGTTAGATGTGTTGCCCTAATAATTAGGGTATATTAAACAACTTTTAGGCCCTTTGCATTCCCAAAAAAAACTCGCTTGGGTGTTAAATTAGATTTATTGAAATGTTCTATAGTTTGAGATTGATTTATTGCTTTTAATTTAATTTTCTCCCTAGTTCACTTTAGTAATGTTTTGTTGCCAAAAATTTTGGGAAATTTATCACTCGAGAAATGTTATGTTGTCAAAATTTTTGGAGACCTAGTATTTGGCTTAGGATTATATATGGGCACTTGAGTTAGTTAATGTTATGGAAATTATTATTGAGTTGGTTAAATGGTAATTTTGTATAGCTGAATTAACGTTTTCTATTTTAAATTATTATACTTGGGTGTATTGAAAGTCTCTAAATTTAAGTTTTTCAGTGGCTAGTTATTGATGTTCAATTAGACTAGATTAGATTATAGCCTCTTTTACTTCCGCACTATAGTTTAATTTAATTTAATTATTTATTTTCATGTGCCCTATTATGTTTATCCCCCACCTTGTTTTGATTAGATAACCTATGAAGTGTGGGATAAGTTTGTATCTTTTACTAGACTCCTAGTTGAGATGCAAAGAAGTTTTTCTATAGTTATCCTTTTGACTTAGGATTTATGGTTAACTTACCCTGATGGATTATTGTCACTTGAAGAGTGAAAAGAGGATAAAAATAGTATATTTTCTCTTGTAAGAGTTTCTTGGTACCCTCATCTTGAGGATGGGGTAGTGGACATTAAAAGAGTATGGTATGTAAGGCCTTATAGGGCTATGTCCTTCTGTATGTCATTTGGTTAAGTGGAAGGATAGTAGTGGCTTTTCTCACCACTTCCTTGTTGTGAATCTTGTGACACTTGTCATGCCATGTCAGGATAACCTCCTTGTAACATATTGGTGTCTAGTGTTTAATAAAGTCTATACACTGCTCTTAGCATTAATTTATAATGTGATATAATCACTTAAAGGAGATACCTCGTGTCTTTAATGGTATAAAGGCTGTATATTTGCATGATGTTTGAACCATGTAATGATATTCAAAGAGTAAGAACTAGTGGTGTGTGTGATATCCTAGTTGCTTATTAAGTAAGAGCTTGAGAGCAACTTGATCCCTACCTTTCCACCCTTGTTTCATTGGTTTTTGCATACCTTGATGTCTTAATAGGGTGACAAGTCACACTTGGGAGCAAGTTATGTCTATGTGCATAGAAGGCAGTGGTGAAGCCTTGTGATGGCGAGATGGGTTATAGTAAAGAAAGTTAAGATTTGGTTATGCTTGTCCTTTTGGGTTGTGAAAACCCTATAGTAGTACTTCTTTGTCTTTTAGAATGGAAGAACACATGAGATGCTTAAGGTGTTGAGTAGTTGATGCAACAAGATAGTTGGAGTGCCAACCCTTCTATCTTGAACCATTAGGTTTAATGGTGTTTTGAAAGGTCTCAGGATAAGTCCCTTTGTGTAATCGGTAGCATGATCCCAAGATGGTGTTCATAATGAAATTGAAGGATATTATGTTATGGAATGCAATAAATCTAGGTGTTGAATTGATTAAGGATTTAGGTGTTGAATCGATTAGTGATTCACACACTTTTCTTTAGGGTAATGAATGTGATTAGTCACTTGAATTGTTATCTTGGAAGTATTTGGGATTGAAAGTATGCGCTGGGGAGTTGGGTTCATTTTGTGATTATTAGTAAGTTGGTCAATATACCTATTAGTATTTAGTGGAAAAGTGTTGTGGATGACACGTGTGATCGACATAGATTTTCCTGTTGGAATGTTATTTAGGTGTGAGATTTGAAGGAAAACATATCAATATCCCTACATGCCTTTAAATTCTTATTCGTGTACCTGATTCTACATGGGTACTAGGTGTGTACTTCTATTTTTATTTTGATCCTTAGCAATGCATGAGGTTATGGGTGTTATTAAGACAATGGTTATAAACTTGAGTTTAAATTATGGACACTTTGGTTGGGGTTTTCCAACTTTATCACATGGAATTTGTGCTAGGATAGTTGACATGATGTAGACTCAACTAGGGTTGGTATGGAATGGTTTCCACTCTAGTATCTTGGTGTCTTGAGTGAGATTAGTTATGGTATTTATGCACTGCATTGTGTAAAATGTAGTTTATGGAAGTGAGTTAGAGAATTTAAGATGGATTTGGAAGTGTCCATGAAGATGTTGGTTTGTGTTCCTAGTTAGAAAGAACTAATGGCACTATTTGAAGGTGACTCAAGTAGGATACATGACTTTTGGTAATCATTTCCAAGTATGTCCTGGGTTGCATAGAATAGGTGGGTGTTCATTTAAATGAGATGTTTGTGATCTTAGTTTAGAATGTGACCACTATTCCTCTTCTCTCTTTTATGTGACTATGTTATATACATATGATGTTGTAATGTGCAATTTTGGTAAAAATGTTAAACATAATTATTTACTTATTGATAAAAATTTATTGATTGCAAACCCAATAGTATTGGAATTTGTTTCTTGGGCTACTTAGCCGATTTACTTTCTTATAGTCCTCTTACCTCAAGGACTTGTTTAATCGTATTTTGATTCAAATTTTGGATCTTAAACTTTGGCACCACTTATGAATTTGATTTATCTTTTGAATTTTATTCTTTAAATTTGATTTAAAAATCTCATCTTTTGCAAGCTTGTTATTTTGAGGATTTGTTCATTGTTGCTACTACTGGTGTAGGTGTAGTGTTGTGAATTATGTAATCTACCCTACTCATAAGAGGTATTTGGTGAGAGGAAAATGGGAATAGTTGGTCTTGGTTATGATGTCGTAAGGTTGAGAATTATAGATCAAGTTGGTAAAGGTTGGACGAAATTCCTTGTTGAACTTGAGCCTTGATGAGTATTACTCTAGTACTTTCCCCTTTTGGGAGAATAAATCTTTAGGCTATCAAGTGAGGAATGCTAGAAAGGTTCAAAGGAGTAGTCAAGTTGGGAAACCTTGAGATCCTCCTATTGTAGTGTAGACTCACTATCCTCGTGGTATTGGCTCCCTTGTGATAAAGACTTTTTGAATTCTTCAGCCGATTAGAGGTTGACTCTTGAGTTTTGTAGTGACATGGGTGTTTAGTTCTTAGTTCCTTGATGCTAGGAATGCACAACCGTGTTGTTGGTTCTTGTCTATTCTGTAATAATCAACCTTGGTAGTCTAATGAAGACATGTTGATAGAGGAGGCAGTCGATACTTGTGAGTGCCATGTGTATTGCATGGAATCTAAAGTGTTTTAACTTAGCATCGGTGGTATGGCGAGTTAAGTGTGTGTTTAGGGCTACGATCAGTATGGTAATTGTGACTAGTTGGATTTCCCAAAATTCCTATTGGTTGTTCTTATGTTAGTTAAGTTAATTCGGATGGCTAAGAGAGAACATGAATCTGGTAAAGTTAGTGTTATCGAAAAGGCCTTTAGTGGTGCTAACTTTCTTGGTGTGACTTCATCTTTTTTGGCCTTGAATTCTTGGTGATCTATCTTAGGACATCGAATGCCCTTGTGTTTTGTAATGCTAGTTAAGTTTTTGGTGAATGGGTTGCTCTAGACACTTGACTTCTCATAATTGAAGGAGGGTATCATCTAGATTAATTGTTAAGTGATTACTTTGTAAGATCATGATTGCTTTTCTTATCTTCGATTTAGAAATCATTTTGAGTTCACCACCCTACAGGCATGGTTTGAAGGTGGGTTGCTCTACTCTACCTCCATGTTAACTTCCAGGAGGAAGTTTAACTCTAGGGGAGGAGGATGTGAGGCCCTCCCTTGTGCGACATGTTTAGTGGCACTATTAGACCTAATTGTATTGCTTTACCTAGGCTTAGGGTTTGGTGTATGGTATTGTGACCTTGTCCAAATGACGATATGGTATGGTAGTGGATCTATTTATAAGGTAGTTATGTTTGATTGAGTATGCATAGGAGATGTACGTCTTGGCTCAGATTGATTGTATGTCACTCAATTGTGCTTGAAAATGATCCTTAGTGAAATTTATGTGAGGTGACCTTTATTGCACCTCGTGATTTGACTTATTGGACTTGTTACATATGGATTTGTATTTTGACACTAGATCTTATTAGGGGATGTTGATCCCATACATTAGACTTTTGATGGCCTTATTTTGTGTTTTGAGTAGATAGATGTGTGTTATATTATTGATGATGTATCTATATATGCTTGGTTATATTATGCTTCTATGTTGATGAATGTCTTGAATTGCATGATGCAATTGAATTTATAGAATGAGATAATTTGAGTTGATGGACTAGTGTATTGATTTACAATTCCATCATTAGGATTGTGTTGCCGAACGTAAATTTGATTTTAGAATATAGTGAATTGTACCATGTGTTATGGAAGTGACCTAATTGAAATGTATGAAATCGTGTGACCTCATGTGTGTAATTTAAATTGCTTCAGCTATGATATACATTGGATTATTGATGTGTGTGTGTAAGTGTATGGGTTATTTCCATGGTTAATGGAAATCAGAGGTCTTACAAGTAACCCTAGTAATTATCCTCATGATGCCGACCTAGTCCCTAAGGTGGACAAAGGCTATTTGTGTTTAAGCATGAATGTAATGTGTTATTAATTTATTTTGATTTTAATTTAAGTCTCCTAAGGTTGACTTAGGATGAGGTGGATAATAAGTGTCATCCATGTGTCCATTTTCGTTCACGGGTTTTAGGGGGTTTTAGTGTCGGGTTGGATTTTTTTTTTATATTTCAGTTTTCATGACCGCATGTAAAATATGGGCATGACACTAATTTGTTACAATTTAGATCAATACTTTAATAGCAAAGCTTGAGGTGAATCCCATTAACTAGGATTAGCAACTCCTCTCCATCAAGTTTGGACAGCTGAAAAGCATTGTGCATCTTGCTACTTGTGATCACAAAAGGACCACTCCACATGGCATCAAATTTAGTATGCTTTCCAGGCCTGCTTTTCAACTCATCCCATTTTAGAACCACATCTCCTTCATTGAAGACTCTAGGGACTTCCTTTTTGTCAAAAGTCTTCTTCATTTGGGCTTGATGTAACTCCAAATTTTGTATTTCTATGCCAAGCTCTTTGATTATCTTCTACTGTTCTTTTGATGATCCTAATCATATTTTTATTTGTAGATTCAACTTGACCATTACCCTGTGGGTAATAGTTGGATGAAGCACTCAAAAATATGTCATTTTTAACAATCCAATTAGTTATTTTTGTGCCAATGAAAGCTAATGCATTATCTGAAATAATGGATTTAGGAGTTCCAAACCTTGCAACCAAATCTTCGTAGAAGTTTAGGAATGGGTTTTCATTTTCTTCTTTCAATGCTAATCCTTATGTCCATTTGGTAAAGTAATCCATTGTTGTTAGTATCCACTTGTGTCCTGAACTGGATGGTGGATTTATGACCCCAATTCAAAATTAAGGCCCCATTTCATGAAGGGTTGTTCTACCTACATTGGGTACAATGGTAAGGCTGCTAACCTCTATTTTTTGGCAAATATGGCACACTTTTTGCACTTCCTTACCCATGTATGTGCATCCTTATACAAATCAGACCAAAAGTAACCAAGTTTCATTACCTTAAGGGCTATAGTTCTTGGTGCAAAATGGCCACCAACTATCCCATCATGAAACTCTTCAAGAATTTTGTTAGTTTGATCAAATTCAACACACCTTAATAGCACACCATTGAATTCTGTTCTAAACAAAATGTCGTCTATAATGACATAAGGAATTGCCTGCAATCTAAAATACCTTTGTTTTTCATTGCTTAAACCTTTGGGGCATTCAACTATTTGAAGATAATGCATCATTACTTGCACCCAACTTGAATTATGAGTTGGTACAACAATTTGACCTTCATTGTTGAGCACAAGGACATCTTCTTTTTCGAGTTCTTTGCTATTCTCTAACCTACCAACCAGCTATTCATATAATCCTTTGCCTCTTACTAGCTTGGTGACCTTTATTTCTATGTCATATTCCATGACTTTTGTTATCCAACTAGCTCTCTTGTCATTTAAATCTTTGTTTAGCAAGAAATATTTTACACTTGGGTGAGCAACCATCAAATGTATCTAGTTTCTTGAAACCAAATGCCTAAATTTCTTGAGACTTCTAATCACAGCTAGTACATGTTTCTCAACAAATGTGTACCTTTGTTTGTAACCTTCCAATCCTTGGCTGAAGAAGGATACTGGCTGTTCTAAATCATCTTCACTTAGTTGTACTAGCATAGCTGAGATTGTGTCAATGCTTCCAAAGGCATATAATATGAAGTCTTTAGAAAATTTTAGATTTGTGAGTGTTGGTGCTGCTACTATGGCCTCTTTGATATCTTCAAAACTTCTCTTTCCCTCTTTTGACTAGTTGAAGTACATGTTTTTATTTAACATAGAGGTTAGAGGTTTCAAGAGACTTGCAATATTAGGTATGAATCTCCTAACAAAGTTGATCCTTCCTAAAAAACTTTGTAAGACTTTTTTATGAGTTGGTAAAGGTAAAGATAAAATTGCACTTACTCTTTCAGGATCAATTGTAATGCCATGTTTGGAGACCATATGGCTAAGGAGTTTACCCTCATGAACATCAAAGATGCATTTCTTTGGGTTGAGGGAAACATCATACTCCCTACATTTGTCAAAGACTTGCCTTAGATGAGAGAAATGCTCCTCTGCATCCTTTGAGAAAACAATGATATCATCAAGGTATACAAGCACAAACTTGTTCATGAGGCCTTGAAAAGCCATGTCCATGGCCCTTTGGAAAGTTGCCCCAGCATTGGACAATCCAAAGGGCATCTTTCTATATGCCATGGTTCCCCATTTTGTGGTAAAAGTTGTTTTGAATTGATCTTCTACTTTTACCAAGATTTGGTTATAATAACCCAAAAAACCATCTAACAAAGAGAACCTCTCTGAACTTGAGACTACTTGCAATATTTTCTCCATAGAGGGCAGCGGATAATGATCCTTAAGTAAAACTCTATTCAAGTCTCTAAAATCAACACAATTTGATTTCACCATTCTTTTTTCTCATAGGTACCAAGTTAGATACCTAAGACGTGTTTGACAGGGAAAATGATATTACTTTGGATCAACTTGTTTAGCTCTATCTTCATGAGGTGTTCAAGCTTAGGATTCAAAGGCCTTTGCCTTGTCTTATTAGTTTTGCATTTGGTTCTAGCTCAATAGTATGTTGTGCTACTTCAGGGTTAAAGACCTTCAAATCTTGATACTCCCAAGCAAAGATATCATTATACCCTTGACAAAGCAAAATGAAATCATGTCTTTCTTCTTTAGTACATACCTTTCCAAGTTTGAGGAGTTTACCTTTGAAGATCTCAATGGACTCATAGTGCTCTTCTTTGACTAATATGCTAACCTTTTCTCTCCTTACTTGGTCATATGGGTTGAAAATGGACTCCAAAGTCACTAACCCCTTTGGTAATTTGTTTGTTTTCAGCTGTAAAATCTGATCACCAAACTACTGTTGCAATTTTTGTTGATTCCCAGCTACAAATTCAGCCTCTTCAATCAAAAAGTTTACAATTTATTCATTGCTGTCAAACACTTGCCAATGGATGTTATTATCCAGAACTGATGGATTACAACCAGCTTTACATACTGTTGTATCTCAACATTTTTAACCTCTTTTGGAATATCATATTTAGTACCTATGGTAGCCAACTTATCAGCATGTTTGTTCTAATTTCTTGGTAAAGATGACAAGTTAAAGGCATCAAATTCTTAGATAATGTCCCAAACTCTAAAGCAAATCATTCTTAGTCACATTTATGCCTCTTACTTGATTCACAACCAATGCATTGTCCCCAAACACCTGCAAGTACTTGATTTTCTTCTTTCTTGCCCATTCTAAGCCATGGATAAGTGCTTCATACTTTGTTGTGTTATTAGTATAGTTGAAAGCAAACTTGAAAGTTGAATAATACCTCTTACCCTCAGGAGACACAAGCATAGCTCCTCCACTAGCACCTACTTTTCTTCTTGAGCTATCAAAATATAGTTGCCATAACTCATTTGATTGTTGTTCATATTGCTATTTTTCATCTTTTACAACTTTAGGGACAACCATGTATTGTTCATGAATCATGTAGATACCCAATCTTGCTTCTTCCATATGTTTGAATGGATCATCCTCATGATTCTCAGCTGCCCACTCATCTAAAATCAAATCAGGAATACCTTCTATAGGAGTGTTTGGCTCTTGGACAACACGTTGTTCCTCTTCATAGATGGTAAGATTCACATTGACAGCACTTGGAATGTATGGTTCTATGTGGTCTTTTGTTGTAGGTTCTAATTTCACAGTCATTCTAGTGCCATACCTTGTTCTAAAGAACATGTGTAACCAATCAGAAGATAGATAACCCCCCAACTTTGTAGTGAAGTCTCTAGAAAGGCATATGGCAAAATATGGTGGTAGATCTATGATGTAAATATCTTGTGGTATAGAGAAGTTGGGCAAGCATGCAAGGTAAGTCTCAAATGTTTGATTACCCCAATTGTGTTTATGGTTGTCCCATCCAACTAAACTACTCCCTTGCTTAGTGGCTCATATGACAATCCAAGCTTATCTACTATTTATTTACTCATTACAGAGCTACTAGCCCCTGAGTCAATTATACAGTTATGGACAAGGTGCTGGCCAATAATCAAAGACACATAAAATAGAGGTGGTTTGACTTATTGGGTTTGTTGTTCACTTTTATCTTGAGGCGTATTGGCAAGTATAACTTTAGGTTGCTCATTAGGAGACTCATTTGATAAGGTAAGATTAGACAAAGCCTTTTGTAACAAATCTCTTTGACTAGGAAGGGATAAAGAATCCCACATTGACATGCTCACATTTGTCTTTCTCATGTGTTCCAAAATACTGAATGAAATTGTACTAACATTTGGATGTCCTTTTGGAATAGCAGTGTCTACTTGTGCTTGCAATGGCTATGATTGACTTCTAGGCTGATCTTTGCTTTCCATAGGCTGAACTCTTGGAAGAATTTGAACATTTTGAGAAGGTGAAGGACCAGCAACACCTTGATGGCTTGTAGAAGCTTGATTTTTACCTTTATTAGCTTGTTGTCCTATGTCAACAACCCTCTTTTTAGCCTTTGTATTGGATGCTATGTAGTGAGATGACTGATTTTGCCCATGTGTATGATTTACCCCACAGAATTTCTCACCTTGCCAATTCATCAAAGTGACATCATGGTGGCCTTGATCAATATAGCAACCCTACTGTTCATGATTTTCTTGTGTTATATTTTTTGGGACAACAATGTTATTCTATACCATGAGGGCTTGATTAAGCACTCCATTGGAACATGTAGCTTGGTTATGAGGCTAGTTGCATGGAAAGAACCACTCATAGTCCTGTGCCATGTTATTTTGTATTGGTACAAGCTTTATAGAAGTGGTGGCAACATTCTGATTGTAAGGTTGATAAAGCCTTGCATTAAAATTCCTTCTCTGACCTTGAGGATCAACTTGGTAAGGAGGCCTATTAGGCTGATAAGGTCTAAAATTCTAATTTTTCTACTTCTTTATATTGACTAATTAATTACCAAAGGTCTGCAATAAACCTTTTATCTTTTGTAATTCATGGGATTGAGTGGGGACAACCTTTTCTTGGGAAAAATTTGGATAACTTAGTGTTAGTACAGTAGCTATTGGAGGAATTGGCAAAGGTATAGGTGGCTGCACCTCAAGAAAAATAGGCATTGGAGGCCTTGGGGTTATTTTACCATCTTGTATAAGGCTATTTTCTGCCCTGATGGTGATGTCATATGCATTAGGAAGTGTAGTTCTACCCATTGACTGAATCATCACATATATGTCACCATTAAGGGCTTTAAGGAAATACAAGAATGCATGTTGTGCTAAAGGCCTTACTGTTGGTGGGATTCTACCCTAAGGCTTATTGAAACAAAAGTTGAAATTTGTCATATGCTCATGTGGAGCTCTCTTTATGGTAGCTAGTTGCTCCACCAAAGACAAATGATTTGACTTATCTTCAAATTGCTTATGTAAGGCATCACCTAGCTCATCCCATGATCTGATTGAATTGACAGTCAAAGTCCTGAACCATTACAAAGCTTTTCCTTTTAGTGAAGTAGCTAGGAGCCTAATTGCCACATTCTCAGTTGTTATATTATGAACTGAACATAGTGTAGCCACATCTCTGATATGCTCAATAGGTGTAGTTTGATCTTCATCAGTGAAGAAAGGCAAACTTATAAGGGCTGCCACAGGTATATCATCATGTTGGGCAAGATTTAATGGGTTTTCCCCATCAAATCATGCAAAAGAAAACTACCTTGCCATTGGAATTACTGGTACTTGTGTGTTTGGTAATGGACTTCTTGGAATAAAATTTGCAAGACTATGGTTTGGAGGCATAGAACGTGATCTAGCTAGTGAGCTAAGACTCTTGTTGCTCTCCCTTTTCTTCTTGGCAGTGATAGCTGCAAATACTCAAAAGGAGCTAAATTTTCTCTTGTTTGCACTCTTCTCATGTGTTGTTTGCACTAGATCTACTTAAAAATCATAGATTAGAGTCGCTTGGTATATGTTTATAACCTCAAAAAGGTCAAAAGCACTATTGTATATACTAGGATAGTAGTGTAAAGTGAGTAATTCTTTATTGAAATGAGTTTCAGTGTCCCACCGGGTGTGCCAAAAATTGTTGTCACGAGGATTGCACCCTGGCTAAGTGTAAAACTTAGCTATCTTGTGAAACATGGGATCACCTTCAAGCTGTGGGTTGCGTATGATGAAGGTGAGCCTCCAGAGAGGGTTGGTTCCCTTGATAGACCTCCTGAATCTTCTATATTGATGAGGAAAAGGGATAAAAGGATTGCTATGCACTAAAATCTAGATCCTAGGAGGTGATGCACTGAGTCTATAAGACTTGTTTTTGTTGTTTCAACTCACAATTTCTCTCAAAAAAGGGGTTTTGTTTCACATAACTCAATCTAAACAATGTTCATACATCAGTATTTCATAGGGAGGTTTGAGTTTTCATGTTTGTTGAAGAAAAACTAATGGTTTTCTCAACTATAACCTGTTGAAAGTGATTAACACAATCTATGACCTATATTAATCAATTGTTTTCTGTATTAAGCATCTTAGAATGAGACAGAAAAATTGAAGGATTTGTTTAAAATCACAAAAAAAATGTATCAAGATCACTCATTTAACACATAACACATGCTAATTGAGAAGGATAAACTGCTAATTTTATTGAAAAATAGGAGTTTCCGCTTACAATGTCTGAAAAATGCTTGAAAATTACATAAAAAGTTGTTGTTCAACACTAAATAATTATGTTTTTTGAGTTCTTTCTAGCTTTTCTTTGCTCATAGTAAGAAAACATAGTATTGTAACTCAAAAAACAAAATTATTCAATGTTCAACAACAACCTTTTATGTAATTTTCAAGCATTTTTCAGACATTGTAAGCAGGAACTCCTATTTTTGAATAAAATCAATAGTTTATCCTTCTCAATCAGCATGTGTTGTGTGTTAAATGAGTGATCTTGATGCAAATTTTTTGTGATTTTAAACAAATCCTTTAATTTTTCTATCTCATTCTAAGAAGCTTAATACATAAAATAATTGATTCATACAGGTCATAGATTGTGTTAATCACTTTCAATAGGTTGTATTTGAGAAAACCATTAGTTTTTCTTTAACAAACATGAAAACTCAAACCTCAATATGAAATAATGATGTATGAACATTGTTTAGATTGAGTTGTGTGATTTAAAACCCCTTTTTTGAAAGAATTGTGAGTTGAAACAACAAAAACAAGTCTTATAAACTTGGTGCATCACCTCCTAGGATCTAGATTTCAATGCATAGCAATCCTTTTATCTCTTTTCCTCATCAATATAGAAGATTCAGGAGGTCTATCAAGGGAACTAGCCATCTCTAAAGGTTTACCTTCATCATAGGCAACCCATAGCTTGAAGGTGATCCCATGTTTCGCAGGATAGCTAAGTCTTACATTTAGCGAGGGTGCAATCCTCATGACAACAAGTCCTATATGTTGTCAAAATCAATTGCACTTATATTGATTAACTCATTTTCCAATTGGCGACCTTTAATCATGCCAAAATTCCTAAGTAAAGTTTCAAATTTCCCAAATTTCTTGTGGTGAATTTAGACATTTTATGTGGAAGAGTAGATTTGGAGACATCAAAATAAAAGTAAAAACACTCTTCCTCACATTTGTTAAAATTTTGTGTTTTTCTATGCATCTAAAATGGTTATTTCTTTATGTTGTATGATACTTCACCGATAGATTTTTTATAGGGCATAAAGATAAGAGTTTGTTATTATTCCATATTAAGTGAAAGAATAGAAAGACAAAGCAACCCAAAGAAAGATAAGATACAATAGGATAAATTTAAATGGTTTAATTTAAATCCACAACCATGACACACACTTGGTCCCCACAACCCATCAATAGGACATCTCCCAACCGTGCAATGTACCCAAGTATCACTACCTCACATAAGAAAAGAAGGTTAACTATACCACCACAAAGCACTCTACCCCAACCCCTCAAGGTAGAACAACATGCACGCTAATAAACATGCCACATGTCTTATCCTTAGAGATCTCCTAGATACTAGTGATGGATGGCAAAAATAATGCATAAATAACCTATGGACCTTATGCCATTGAGAGCACTAGAGATTTGCGTGATGTGGTGCCTATAGCAAGAAATAGCAAGCTCAATTCCTCAGTCAACTTTCATAATGGGATGATATCTCAATGTGTTGGGACCGAAGTAGAGAAGATGATGCCAGGATGTATCCACCCATGACTAGGACATCCAAACTCTCTTCCTCCTTTAATCTTGTCACCTCCAACAGAAGTCAAGATATCAACCATCCTAACCCTTAGGAAAATCAAGTGTCAAGAAGCTTTGGGATCACTTCCATAAACTGCTTACTCATATGACCACCTCCCTACTCTCACGAGAAAAATCATGACACGATAGATGTCTCACATAAATATAATCAATCATGAAGCAAAGGATGTCATATAATTATAATCAACCATGACATAAAGGATGTCACAAATAAATAGATACATCTCCCCAAGGAGATTCCACATTACCTGTTGCAAATATGTGCCTAAGTGGTGTTGTCATTGATGTCAACATATTCTTGTTGCCATTGGTGTCAACTGTATCCTATTTTGTTATCCATCTAGAAGTCTGGATTGTTGAGGATATTGAGAAAATTAATGACAATCAATGCATGCGGACCATATGGCTATGTAGAGGATTGTCAGAGGTTGCTCCAGTTAAGAATCGAGAAATCCACATGAAGATTTGAAGAAGTTACGGCCATCTGAGTAGAACCAGATTTTATAGTATTTAGAAGAGACAGTGTGACAGTAAGTTGGTCCGGATTGCTCCACAGTGAAATATCTTGATCTACGGATCTGAAGACATGTTTAGGAAGTTAGTGTGTATCATCAACTCAAGTGGTTTGTGGTTTGGAGGTCCGCAAGCTATCCTTCTAGTTTGACAGTCATGGAAGAAAGTGTTCTTGAGGTTCTAGAGGAAGATTCAAATGTTTCTGGTAATATGGTTTAGAGTGAATGTTATTGGTGATTTCAATATGCTTGTGGAGGTCTTTGGATCATGTGGCTACTATGTTGGAGGTCTGCATTGAAGTTTGAGTTTTTTAATTGAAAGATTTCTTCTTTGAGGTTGATGTTCTTCCTAGTCTTGGCCGACCAGATGTTCCTAGCATGTTGCGGATACCTTAAGAGAATTTTTATGAAGCATGGAGTGGTTGTAGAAGCAGATTCAAGTCTCAGTTGTGTTTGGCCGATAGTGTGATGATCCACATCAAGTTTAGCCGACCTTGTTGATCATTCCAAGGTTGATGAAGCATATAAATACTTGTTGAAGAGTCATTGAAAAACATCCTTGTGCAAATCAGATAAAATTTGAATAAAGGATTAAGAGTAGAGTAGAGAAGAAAAGGAGTGAGAGCAATATAGAGTGTGAAGAAGAATTTGGGGCAAAGTAGTTCTTGAGCATTCATTGAAACTGAATCAGGCATGAAGTAGATGTTATTTCTCAGTTAATTCTTTCGGTTCTAAATAAATTCTGTAGGCAGTGAACCTCTCTTTTGAGCAGTGAGCTCTGGGCAGTGCGCCCCAAGGCATGTGCCTTCTATTTTTCTAAAGTACTTTTAACAGGGTACGAATCTTTGTGGGTTAACCCCCATCATGGTTTTTCCCTTAACTAGGTTTCCACATCAAAATCTTGGTGTCAAGTGTGTTGATTATGTTTCTGCTCTTATGTTGTTGATCTATGCTTTAATGTTTACATCATTCATCTGATAGTAAGATAATAAAGAAGGTTAAAGAGAAGAAAAAGTTTATATTGTGACAACTGATTCACCCCCCCTCTCAATTGTCTGGTCTAATTCCAACATTACCAACCCAAGTTGGATTTACATGAGCATAAACAAGAGAATCTCATCCTATACATATAGTAAAGAAAACGTTGTACACATAATAACACTATCTCGACAAAAATATGATCTTCAACCAAGCTAAGTTGGAAAAAATAAAGGTAACAATGGAAATCAAACATTCCAACCATGACATCAAAACTACCCTACACAAATCCACTAAAGGACTCTCAAACATAAGATCACTATACTTAAGTGTATGGGTAGCATAGAGGATAAGTTCTGACTCATGCTCACATCATCATAAATAGCATCCACATAACAATTTTAACATATTCAATAAAAAGTAAAAACTCACCAAACCATGTTGGGAGATCACACACACCAAACATGATTTTCATGCTAACAATTTCTATCTATTGCAGAAAAGTAGTCTTCACTAAAAAAATTCATAACTCTCTTAAAGCATAACCTTTTCCCAAATTTTAAAATTTTATGGAGAGATAACATAGATATATATACAAAACCCGGAAATATTTTTACAGTAATTCTTTAATATAATTTTCTAAATTTGATATAATCACATATAAAATATAATGATAAAATAGCAGCTTAGAAATGGTCACTAAATCACTCATATCTAATAATTAATTATTTACAAACTAGGTATAACTAACTATTTTAGAGGATTTAAAAATATTAGTTGTACACCTTCCATAAACATTTTAGAGAAACCCAATTTCTAAAGTTATTCAAGATGTAACAAACTAGTTTTTTCTCCTTATGACAGTTTGACTACCATTATAATTGTTTTTCAAAAATCCATTTTGAAATAGAGTTCAACAACAAAAGGCACATCCGGAAGAAATAATTTGAACACTCATAACCATATAGATTCAATCCAAAATCAGAACTATATTTGAATTTTATAAATCACATGATTCTTCTAAATTTCACTACGTTTCTTCTTCTCTAAGGGACTCTAATTTTCAACCTACAACAACTAGTTTCTTTTCAATTTGAACAATATGAAACCTAATTGTTTTGATTCAAAATTTTCTATTGTTTTTAAATTAAAATATGATCAATAAATAAATTCATGTTCATCAAAGAAACCTAGGTTCATTGATTAACAAAAGTAAATATTATTTAAAGCCTTCCATGATGAGAATCCTACCTCAATCCTCATAGTAATTCGATAATCAATGGAGATGAATTAAAAAATAATCCAAAAATAATAACAATTCTTCATTTTTTCACAAAAAGCATTTCCAAATCCTTAAGCTTCAATAACATGTTTTTTCTCTTCTTCTAAATTGCATAATAAAATTGATAACCAAAAGAATGAAAATAAAACTAATTCTTTCTTTTAATAACTCCTCTTTTCCCAAAACCTAAAAAGTAAAATAATATTAAAACATCTTTATTTATATTCATCCATATTCAACAATAATATTAAATTATTATCTTTTTAATTCTATCCAAATAAAAGAAATCACTTAAAACTAATATTTTCATTCACAATAAAATAAATAAAATAATTTATTTTCTAAATTCTTAAAGTAAACTTGCTCATTAAATATTAGTTTTCTAAATAAAAATTAGAGATAAGAAATCCTTTATTATTTTCTTTTTCTAAATTGAAATACACTATAATTATTTATTTCTAAATTCTAAAATAAAAACTTGTACATTAAAATATATTTTAATTATAATAATTAAATAATTAAAATACAAAATTACATTAATTATATTTCTAAAAATTATAGAAATTATAATTATCTAACTAGATAATTAATTTAAAATAAAACCTAATTATCAAATAAATAATTAGCTTTATCTATTTATTTTATTTTCTAATTAACCTTAAGAATTAATTATCAAATAAATAAATAGAATCACTTTTATGCACTTAAATAAATTAATTAAGCCACTAATTAATTTATTTTTAATTAATTATTTATCTTAATTTAATTTATCATTTAATTGCCCACACCATTGGATTGTTTCAGGACACTTTAGTACCGTGACCTAGTTCACCTTCCTCGATACTTGTACCTGTCGTACAACATAACCTTGCCACACATACCTTAGTAGCATTGTTAGGAAATAACATAATCATATAATCACCTTTATACAATCAACTATGATAATGAAACTACACATTATGCACACAATGTATATAAATCAAGACGTTACACTCAACATAAGTCAATATAGCTAATCCAATTTTACTATAGAATTGAAGCATCATTGACTCATAAAGAAACCATAAATGAGGGATGTTATAATTGTATTCCCTCAAGATGGAGGATGGTGGGTCTATGGCTAAACATCTAAATGCCTTTAATATGTTAGTTACCTAGTTGCACTCTGTGGGAGTGAAGATGGAGGAGGATCATTGTATCACTTTTCTATGTTCTTTGGTAGATTCATGGGACCACTTGGCTATGGTCATTCAAAGCACTACCACCAATTTCAAGATGGATGAAGTGGTTGCATCTTTGTTTTCTAAAGAAATGAGAAGGAAGACTTCTAAGTCATCCAAGGAGGCCCTAACAATTCATGGAAGATCTAAAGGAAAAGGAAAGAAGAAGGACAAGAGGTAAGATAAGTCTAGATCCAAATTTCCTAGTAAGTTCAAGGTAAAATGCTGAAATTGTGGCAAAGTTGGACACCTCAGAAGAGATTGCGAGGAGAAGACGAAGAAGAAAAAGGTTGAATCTGATGATGAGTTTGAGATATCCTTATATGATGATGGTGATGCTTTCATTGCTCCCTTGGCTACTCATGCATCATAAGGTGCATGATTGATAGACTTTGGTGACTCTTTCCACATGACCTCACATTAGGGTTGGTTTACAAAATTTGAAGAATATGATGGTGGGAAGGTGTACCTTGGAGATGATTCTCATCTGAAGATTGTTGGTTGTGGAAGAGTTCTGATTCAATTCCTTAATGGACAAGTGAAGGGGATCAATGGTGTACTACATATCCCTAGTTTGACCAAAACCTACTTTTTGTAAGTAAACTTAATGATGTGGGTGTACAAGTTGTTTTCTCAAGTGGAGGGTGGAATATGGTTAGATCAGCTATGATTCTTACTAAGGGAGTTCAGATTAGCACTCTATTTCAACTGGATGCATGCATGTTCAATGTAATTCTATTTCTGTAGTGAAGAGATCTACAAAATCTTCACCTCCACCATTGGAACCAACAACAAAGAAGTGTGTTGCATCTACTTCTAATGATCATACTTTCTAGGTACCTAAGGGTGCTCATTCTTTGAAGATAAAACTTCTATAAAAGAAAATAATGTTATGGCACTAGCAGATGGGTCATATATATGAGAAAGGTCTAGAGACCTTGAAAAATAAAAATCTTGTTACAGGGTTGAATGATTGTAGCCTTGAGTTCAATTTTTGCAAACATTTCATCTACATAAAACAAAATTGTGTTTAGTTTTATTGTAGTTTTCATAAATCTTCTAAAGTGTTGTACTTGATATACTATGATGTTTTTGGTCCTATAAATGTTTCTTCAATTTCAAAATCTATTTATTATGTATTTTTCATTGATGAATACAATAGAAAGACATGGATATATTTCCTTAGAAGTAAATCTTAATTCTTTAGTTGGTTTAAAGGGTTTAAATATCTATGGAAAATTAGGTTGGTAAAAAGATTAAGTGTTTGAGGAATTGATGCAAAACAGAGTAAGGTATGTCTTCAAATGCCAAATGAACCAATCCTCAAGTTTCAACCTTATAATGTTATTGTAGTTTCTTCAAACAACTCTGTTTTCCTTGTAAGCCTTCCTAATAGGGTTTTTCTAACATATTTTTGCAAAATGGACTCTAACCCATAAACAAAATATCTTTTTGGGCACCCATTATGGACTTACACAACATATCAAAACCACTCCCTAAGTTTCTTCAGAGAAAATTGGAGAATAATTCTCTGCTGCTGTCAATTTCTAGGCCACATAGGCCTTCTTTCCAAAGGAACTATGAGATCTATGGCCTCTCAACTTACCAACTACCCTTGGAAGCATTCAATGTGTTTCCAATGAACAAAATCCACTATTATTTTGATCAGGATCTACAATTACCTAATGAAAATCAGACATGCAATGTTAAAACCCTCAATTTCTCCTAAAAAACAGGAAGAACAACACTAGGGCTCACCCAAAATCACCACAAACCACCTTACTCTACTCTAAAAATGAAATAAATAGTTAAGGGACTTCAAGATCTATCATTCCACCAATTTGTGCAATTTTCCCATGGTCGAATCTCCCAGAAACATGAATTTTCTCCTTAAATCTGCTAAATCCTAGGTTACAGAGCTGTGCATAGAAAAATGCTCATAAAATCCTTATACAATAACATCAGAACATAAAATCATATGCAAATGAAAGGTAAGACAAAATTCTATCTATCCATGTATGGTGCAGAGCATCACGGGGCCATACCAGGCTGTACAAACGCAAAGAACAACAAAAAATAGTAAAAATTGTCAAAAACTATGTAAAAATAACAATGTCTGAGTTTCTTCTTCTTTTTCTTCCTTCTACAAACTCTATTCAATCCATTCTCATCCTCTACAACATTCCTTTTATGAATACCAAATGTTTCTCAACCAAAAAGACCATATTTGTCTCTTGACCTTCTATATTTCATCTCTTGACAATGCATTGTTTTTAATAGAAACATACCAAAATGACATCACCATAACAAAAATGGCCTAGTTTAGGCCTTGCTTCAACTTAACTAGACTTGACACACAAACCTATCATTTGACACCTATTTACAACCCTCCTATATTTGAAATTCAACAAAACACTATCAACAACTATGCACATGTCTTAACAATGCAAAAATGCCTCTTTCTCCTAGGTGCTCCTGCACCATACACCCGGGGGTGAAATGATTTCATCCTCCTGATGAAATGAGATCTTCTACAACTAATCCATGTTGTGTAACATCTTCCTCAGTCATCCAATTTGTATCTTCAATAGGTAGTCCAACCCACTTGACCAATTATTCCTTGTATACCTTTCTCCTTGTTCTCTTTACTTCCTTGGTGTCTAGAATAGTTTCCAACTGCAGTGGTTGATTGGCTGGTAAATCCTTGACCCATTCCTCATCATCAGCATTAGTTTCATCTACTCCTTTATCTACACAAACAGATCCCTTGTAGGGATATAGGTCAGCTACATTGAAAATAGGTGATATAGTAACTCCTTGTGGGAGTTCAATCACATATGCATTGTTTCCAAATTTATGGACCACTCTGTAGGGTCCTATTTTCTTCATCATGAGATTTGTGTACTTCCCCTTGGGCAATCTCTCTTTCTTCAAATGTGCCAATACAAGATCACCTACTTGGAATTGGATATCCTTTCTCCTCATGTCTGCTGTCCTCGTATACTTTTCCACATTCTTTTCAAGTGTTTGTCTAACTTGTTGATGAATGTCAAGCATGGATGCTACAAAATCCTCTCCTTGAGCACTCCTCTTATCCATCCCACTCAAGTCTCTCAGTTCATAAATACCTCTAGGGTGAGCCCCATAAACAATCTCAAATGGAGTTCTACCAGTACTCCTATTGATTGAATCATTATAAGCATATTCAGCCTGAGGTAGTATCAAATCCCAAGCCTGATTGTGTTCCTTAGTCAGACATCTCAATAGGTTTCCCAAGGACCTATTGACAACCTCAGTCTACCCATCTATTTGAGGATGATAGGTAGAAATGTAGGTTAATTTTGTGCCTAGCTTTCTCCACAGTGTTCTCCAAAAATGCCCAATGAACTTTGCATCTCTATCAGATACAATAGACAGTGGCAATCCATGGATTCTAACAATCTCCTTAAAGAACAAGTTTGCAATATGGGTTGCATCATTAGTAGTCTTGCATGAAATGAAGTGTGCCATCTTGCTAAACCTATCCACTACCACAAATATGTTGTCATATCCCCTTGTAGTCCTAGGCAGCCCTAAGACAAAATCCATACTTATTGCTTCCCATGGTTTGTTTGGTATAGGTAGCCCGGCTGATACAAACCTGCATTTAAACTTGTCCCTTTGGCTCTTTGACAGATGACACACCCTTCCACAAAATTTTTGACATCCAAATGCATCTTGGGCCACTAGCAAAATCTCTTCACTTGATCTAGAGTTTTGTCACAACCAAAATGTCCCCCTAAGCCTCCACTATGCTTTCCACTATGCTTCTCTCTTACTAAATTCTCCCTCATTGAACATCTTGGTACACATAATTGGGCTCCCTTGAATAAAAGACCATCTTGAAGGACATACTTAGCATATTCTCCATGAAATGAATTAGAAAATTGATTGCATACCTCAAAAGCATCCTTGAAGTCAGCATCCTCTTTCTACATGTCTTTTAGGGAATCAATCCCCACACTTTGAAGTTGTACTTCTTGTACCATCAGCACCCTCCTACTGAGGGCATCAACAACTTTATTATCTTGACCCTTGTGTTTTATTGTGAATGTATAGGCCTGCAACTGCTCCACCCACTTCATGTGCCTATGGTTTAACTTGTCTTGACTATTCAAATAACTTAATGCATGGTTGTTTGTATGGACAACGAATTCTTTTGGCAGTAGATAATCCCTCCATTTCTTGAGAGTCTGCACAATGGCATATAGTTCAAGATCATATGATGAGTATCTTCTCTTTGCCTCATTAATTTTTTCACTAAAAAATGCCACTGGCCTACCTTCTTGGCTTAGCACTGCCCCAATTGCTTGATTTCTTGCATCACATTCAATAGTAAATACCTTATTGAAGTCAGGGATGGCAAGGATGGGTTTTTGTGCCACCCTTGTCTTGAGATACTCAAAGCTCTAATCTACTGCTTCTATCAACTGAACCCTACTCTTCTTTTCTCCTTTGATGGTGTCAAGAATAGGGGCACATATATGGTTGAAGTTCTTGATGAATTTTCTATAAAAGGTAGCCAGTCCATGAAAACTTTTCACTTCTCCCACTGACTTAGGTGTTGGCCAATTGAGTATGGCCTCAACTTTAGTAGGGTCCATCTTTAGAGTTCCTTTGGATGATACAAACCCAAGATAGACTAGTTCTTCCTTCAAAAACTCACACTTTTTAAGGTTGATTACCAACTTCTCCTCATCCAACCTTTTGAAAACTCTGTCCAAGTGCTACAAATGATCATCTTTTGTTCTACTAAACACAAGGATATCATCTAGGTATACTGCCACAAACTTACCAATGAAATCTTTCAGCACCTCATTCATGAGTCTCATGAATGTACTAGGGGTATTGGATAGACCAAAGGGCATCACCAACCACTCATAGAGACCTTCATTCATCTTGAAGGCAGTCTTCCACTCATCACCTTCCCTTATCCTTAACTGGTGGTACCCACTCTTTAAATCTATCTTTGAAAAGTATCTTGCACCAGCCAAACTATCCATTAGGTCTTCCATCCGAGGTATAGGGAACCTATACCTAATAGTAATCTTATTTATTTCTCTAGAGTTAGTGCAAAGTCTCCAATCTCCATCCTTCTTAGGGGCCAAAACTGTGGGTACAACACAAGAACTTAAACTCTCCCTTATCAAACCCTTATCCAGTAGCTCATGAACTTGTTTCTTTATTTCCTCATTTTGTTGTGGTGTCATTTTATATGCTGCCTTGTTGGGTAGACTTGCACCTGGTATGAAGTCAATATGATGACTTAAATCCCTGATAGGTGGCAATGCACTAGGTAACTCTCTTTCTCCAATATGCTCATACTTGTCTAACAAGGCCTGCACTTCAGGAGGAACCTCCACTTGATCTGTTTCAGCCTTAAAGACTGGCTTTCCCACAATTACAAATCCACCTTTTTCCTTCTCAAGATCTTTCAAGAACTCCTTTTCTTTCACAACCATTACATTAGGACCCTCATGTACTGTATTGTCATCTTCTTGCAGAGGTGACAAAGTAATTGACACACCATCCTTTTCAATTACATACTCATTCTTATAGCCATCATGTTGAGCCTTCTGGTCAAATTGCCAAGGCCTACCAAGGAGTAGGTGGCACACATCCATGGGCACAATATCACAAAGGATCTTGTCCTTGTAAGGTCCTATGGTGAACTTTACCCAAGCTTGCTCATTCACAAGCACCTGTTGCCCCTTATTGAGCCATAAGATCTTATATGGAGTTGGGTGAGGTATTCTCTTCATTTTAAGCTTCTCAACCATTTCAAGAGACACAATGTTATCTGTTGAACCAGAATCAATGATGACCTTACATATCTTTCCTTGAGACTTACAGGTTGTCCAAAATAGAGCTTTCCTCTAAGGGGGTTCCTTAGAGGTTGGTACTTTAATTAGAGTTCTCCTGATCATCAAAGCCTCTCTTCCTACCTCTAGTGTAGCATGAAGGGAAGATGGGTTGACATTTTCTTTATCCTCCTCCCGAACAAGTTGTGTCCTTCTTTCTCCACTATGAGAACTTGTACCCTATTTGTCTGGGCACTTCCAAGTAGGATGACCATATTGATTACAATTGTAACACCTTCTAGAGAAGTTATTGGACCCCCTTCCTTGTCCATTAAATCTGCCCCTACCTCTTGGCCTTCTTCCCCTAAAATTTCCTCTTGTTTCACCACTAGACTCTTGACTTGTGCCTTAATCATTTGGTTCTCTTTGTGAACCTCTGTCACTAGGGTTACCTCTGCCCCTAAAACTCCTTCCTCTGCCCCTTAATTTCTTTTCTTGCCTCCTCTTAATCTTCTCTTCAGCCTTAGTAGCCATCTGAAAACTCTCCTCTATAGTCCTAGGAGTGGTAAGACTGATTTCATCTTGTATTGCTGACCTCAAGCCATTCAAATATCTAGCCACTTTTTCCTTTTCATTCTCCATATGCCCTGACCTTATAGTCAATTTGTGAAACTCTTTAGTGTATGCAACCACATCCATTTCTTTCTATTTTAAACTTTGCAATCTCCTATATACTTGGATCTCATAATCAATAGGTAAGAACTGACTCTTTACCTTTGCCACCATCTTGTCCCATGAATTGATCTTGGGCTTATTCTTCTTTGCTCTCTCTTCTTGGATGTAATTCCACCATGTCAATGCTGGTCCCTTTAACTTGGTTTTGGCAAACCCGACCTTCTTATCTTTAGGCACTTCTTTGTAGTCAAAATAGTTATCTAAAGCATCAATCCATTCAATTACCTCTTCACCATCCATTTTACCCCCATACATTGGTATCTCTATCTTCACATCTTGAGCCTCACCTTTTGCAGCCTTGAGTACTTGCAGAAACTTCATTTCTTCAAGGTCCAACTCCTCTTGGAGTTCTTCTAGAGGGTTCCCTCTTTCACCCTCTTCCTCATCTTTAGGGTCACTTATCTCTATAGTACCATTACGCCTCTTGTCGCTCCTCTCCAGTGCTTCCATCCTAGCCAACATGGCTTCTTAAAGCTCTTTTAGGGATCTAATCTCCCTATCAACCACTGTACTGCCCATTTTTTGAGGCATCTTGAATGTTCTTCTCTTATCTTTCTTCTTAAAACTCAAATCTCTTCCTCTATTTGATCACAAGCCTAAGCTCTGATACCACTCTGATGCAAAACAGAGTAAGGTATGTCTTCAAATGCCAAATGAACCAATCCTCAAGTTTCAACCTTATAAGTTATTGTAGTTTCTTCAAACAACTCTGTTTTCCTTGTAGCCTTCCTAATAGGGTTTTTCTAACATATTTTTGCAAAATGGACTCTAACCCATAAAAAAATATCTTTTTGGGCACCCATTATGGACTTACACAACATATCAAAACCACTCCCTAAGTTTCTTTAGAGAAAATTGGATTATAATTATCTGCTGCTGTCAATTTCTAGGCCACATAGGCCTTCTTTCCAAAGGGACTATGAGATCTATGGCCTCTCAACTTACCAACTACCCTTGGAAGCATTCAATGTGTTGCTAATGAACAAAATCCACTATTATTTTGATCATGATCTTCAATTGCCTAATGAAAATTAGACATGCAAGGTTAAAACCCTCAATTTCTCCTAAAAAATAGGAAGAACAACACTAAGGCTCGCCCAAAATCACCACAAACCACCTTAATCTACTCTACAAATGAAATAAATAGTTAAGGGACTTCAAGATCTATCATTCCACCAATTTGTGCAATTTTCCTATGGTCGAATCTCCCAGAAACATGAATTTTCTCCTTAAATTTGCTAAATCCTAGGTTATAGAGCTGTGCATAGAAAAATTCTCATAAAGTCCTTACACAATAACATCAGACCCTAAAATCATATGAAAATGAAAAGTAAGACAAAATTCTATCTATCCATGTATAGTGCAGAGCATCATGGGGTCGTACCAGGCTGTACAAATGCAAAGAACAACAAAAAAAAGTAAAAACTGTCAAAAACTGTGTAAAAACAACAATGTATGAGTTTCTTCTTCTTTTTCTTCCTTCTACAAACTCTATTCGATCCATTCTCATCCTCTACAACATGCCTTTTATGAATACCAAACGTTTCTCAACCAAAAAGACCATATTTGTCTCTTGACCTTCTATATTTCATCTCTTGACAATGCATTATTTTTAATAGAAACATACCAAAATGACATCACCATAACAAAAATGGCCTAGTTTAGGCCTTACTTCAACTTAAATAGACTTGACACACAAACCTATCATTTGACACCTATTTACAACCCTCCTATATTTGAAATTCAACAAAACACTATCAACAACTATGCACATGTCTTAACAATGCAAAAATGCCTCTTTCTCCTAGGTGCTCCTGCACCAGGAATCATAATGGTGGTGAGTTTTGTTTGACATATTTTGATAAGTTTCATAAAGATCATGGAATAGAAAGGCATAAGAGAACTTTGTATACCCTTCAACAGAATAGAGTTGTAGAAAGAATGAACGAAACATTGATGGAGAGAGATAGGAGTATGCTTAGTGAGGATGGCCTAGAACAAAAGTTTTGGGTAGAAGTAGTTGCCATATCTTTCTACCTAGTTAACAAGTCTCCTAAATCAACTCTTGTTGATAAGAAACCTATGGAGGTGTGGTTGGGAATAAAATCCCTCATTGAGACACCTTCAAGTCTTTGGTTGCAAGGCATATGCACATGTACCTAGGGAGAAGTGGTCAAAGCTAGAGAACAAGCTTGTAAAATGTATCTTCATCAGCTATGGTGTTGGTGTGAAAGGGTACAAGCTTTGGGATACTATGGCCGAGAGAGTTTTGTGTAGAAGAAGTGTTATCTTTAGTGAAGTCAAGCCTTCTTCCCCAATATTGTAGCTAGAGAAGGATGGAATGAAATATATGGTTCAACTAAGCCCAAAGACTAAGAAGGCTGAGCTAGAATCCCATGAAGGACTTGAAGAGGAGGAGAGCTTAGATAGTTCAGAGAGTTTTGAAGAAGAGATAGAAATTCCACCTCAATCATTGAGGATGTCCACTCAAAAAAGACAACTAGATAGGTATACTCCTACTCATTGGAGATGTCTTTTTACTTTTATTACTAACACTAATGAGCTTAGGACTGTAAAGGATGCTAAGGGTATGAATGATGCATATTCTTGGAAAGTGAACATGGAAGAAGAGATGGTTGCGTTAAAGAAAAATGATACATTGAATCTAATACCTTTTCCCGATGGATGTAAACATGTTGGATGCAAATGGGTGTTTAAGAATAAAATTAATGGTTACGTTAAAGAAAAATGATACATTGAATCTAGTACCTTTTCCCGATGGATGTAAACATGTTGGATGCAAGTGGGTGTTTAAGAATAAAATTAGTTTAGATAGTAGTGTTGAGAAGTACAAGGTGAGATTAGTTGCAAAGGGTTATTCCCAGGTTGAGGGAATCGATTATGGTGAGATTTTCTCCCCAGTTGCTAAGCTAACATCCATTCAATTTCTATTATCACTTCTTGTACTGTATGATCTTGAGGTTGAGCAAATGGGTGTGAAGACAACTTTCCTGCATGGTGATTTGAAGGAAGAGATTTATATGACACAACTAGAGCACTACATTGAGAAAGGTAAAAAAACATTTGGTTTATAAGTTGAAGAAATCTTTGTATGGTCTTAAGAAAACTCCTAGGATGTGGTACCAAAATTTTAATTCTTTTGTGTTAAGATTGGGATTTTTGAGATCCAAATCAAATCATTTCATCTACTATAATATGTATGGTGATTCTATTCTCATTATTGCATTATATGTTGATGATATGTTGTGTTTTTAGTAATGGGAAGGGTTTGATTTGTGAATTGAAGTCTCAAATTTCAACACGGTTTGAGATGAAAAACTTAGGGGCAACTAGGTACATATTGGTATGAAGATTAGAAGAGATATAGTGAAATAGAAAATATTGGTTGGGCCAAAGTATGCATGTGAATTCGGTGTTGGAGAGGTTCAACATGTTAGTTTGTAGGACATTGTGTGTTCCTATGATAACGGGGACAAAGTTATCAGTTGGGGATTGTCTGAAGTCTCCTAGTGAGATGGAGGACATGAGTAGAGTAACTTATTCTAGTGTTGTTGGAAGTTTGATGTATGTCATGGTTTGTACAAGACCAAACATTGCCCAAGTAGTGGGTGTCCTTAGTTGTTTTATAGCTAATCTTGGATGGGTACATCAAGATGTAGTGAAGAGGGTCTTCAAATATTTATGGGGTAATTTTGAGTATTCCATTTGTTATCATGGTTATCATATAGGGACTTGACATTCAATGTGTATTCATGGATATATGGATTCTGATTGGCCTAGTGATATTGACAGTAGGATATCCACTAGTGGATATGCTTTCACTATGTTTGGTGGTGCAATCAATTGGATGAGTAAGTGATAGGATGTGGTCTCTTTGTCTACTATAGAAGCATAATATATAGAAGCTACTCATGCTTGTAATGGATCCATCTATGTTAAGAGATTGCATTTAGATGCTGGGCTAGATGCAGGAGCCATTATGGTTCATTATGATAGTTAGAGTGCCATGTGTCTAGCAAATAACCTAAACTTCCATGCAAGAATGAAGCACATTGATGTCAAATACCATTTTTTTCATGATATGGTTTAGGATGAAAGGGTGATGCTAGAGAAGGTTGATACTTTGATGAATGTTATAGATTTGTTTACAAAGCTATTAAGCATAGACAAGTTTAGGTGGTGCAGTGAGCCTATGGGCCTCTCAGCCCCTAGCAATTAGTTTATAGTGTTAGTAAGTGTCCCCTTTGCTCTTTCAAGGTGTTTGACAAGTGGGATAATGTTAGGAAAGGTGTCTCAACCTTGCACCTAATGATAAGGTTACAAACAATGCAATTTTTAGGATGAAAAATAGATAAACTCAATTTTTGGGCTATAGAATTGGTTTTCGGCCAAAAGAGAAACTATGGATTTTTGGCACTGATTCCTTGATTCCTACCACATGGAACTCTTCAATCTCTAAAATTTAAAAAAATAGGCCCAATCATCCTTCTGGATCAAAATTTATGTCCTTCGGAAGTTGGGCCTCCTGCATTAGAAATATAAAAACATCAACACATAAAAGAGTTGTAAAAGGAAGTTACACTTATTTACCAACATGTCATAAGGAATATTTGGATGGGGATAATGGATCCAAAATAAAACTCCCAATTTGGTGAGTGGATTATAATGAGGCTATGACAAGTGGAAGGAATATTTTATTTTATCTTGTGGACTCATCTTAGAATTTGGGTGTTGGATTTCTAACTAAGGATTTGGGTGCCACTATTTTTAGTGGTTTATCTCATGGTTTTATAATTACCATTTGATGGTTTTATGCATTGTATCTCCTTTTTATTAGGTTCTTGAGATGGAGGTTTGGTAGTGAGCATTGTAGGTATTATGCTGTTAGAATTTCTCCAGATCTATGGTTGGTGATACTCCTATGAAGGCTTGCTCTACAAGTGTATTGTGATAGTGATATTTACTAAATAATACATTGAGTTTATTTGGAGTGTGGGTTTTTCTCCTGAAAGGGTTTTCCCCATGTACACCTTGATGTTATGGTATATTGTTTATTTTATGTTTATATCTGTTTTTACTTTCTGTAATTGATAAAAGATTGAAATTTGCACAACACTCTTCTTAGAAGTTTAGTTTAGGAACCATTTATATGTACCTTGCTTCCTTTCATCACATAGGTACTTAATCTAATGTCTACCATGCAATTATGAATCACATTATCTTTGTATGTGAGAGTAAGGTAGAAAATCTTGGGTTTAGGCCAATTTACCTAATTTCTTGCAATGTGGAGAATGATATGTTGCTTTGGGGGACTCTAGTGTATCTACATTCTAATTCTTTTGTTTACCTAATTCTTATTTCTCCTTTAGGTCCTCCTCCAATATTTCATTTGTTTGGGGATTGAGAGAACCTCTCGGAGAGGCATGCTAATTGTTGACTTCTTCAATTGATCCATAATGTTAAAAGTTTTGACAAATTTAGTTGGTTGTTTGACATTAGGTGCCCAATGTATCTTTATCTTTTTAATCGGGGGTAATCTAATTCTTTCTATTTTAGAGGGGCCTGAAGCAACCTAGTTGTCCCAAGATCATTTAACTTGACACCACTTATGGAGGAACGCCTAGAAGTGGATACTACTAACACACCAAGGAGAGGAATCTCTTCTACCTATTGCATGTTTGGTGTAGCTTGTCTTGTCTAATCTTATTCTTTTTCTACCCTTTCCTTCACCCTAGTTTAGTAATCAAATTGAACCTTTGGCCTTTCAAAGCTTGTGGTTCATTCATTTAGTGTATAAGCTTCACAATCTTCCCAAGTAACCAAGTTTTGTTATTGGGTAAATGGTCCTTGATTTATAAGTGTTTCTTGCACTTGGTTACTTTTGTTATTATTTTAACTTTGATCAAGAAGGGAAATAGCTCGGTTTTTACAAATTTGAGGACAAGAAGTTAGAGTATGGGGGGCTAAACTTGGATAAAATCATAAGGTAGGTTGCTCAACATAATTATTTTACATAGTAATGAGCTATCCATTAAGATTCAAAGGAACTTGTTGCAGTAGTAGCTCTCCTAGTACCAATTGGTACTAATGTTGTCTAGGTGCTCTATTTAATTAAAAACTAGGCCTTTGGTAGTCGCCTTGACTAGTTTGGGCATTATATTGTGGCATTGGAGGCCATTGATTATTTGCAAAAGGGGGTCATTTGTAGTTTTTCTATCTTTTGAGAGCGGTGACTTGATTGGACATATTTCTAAATAGGTTCCTCATTTCCTCAAGCTTACTAGGGGCTCATGGTTTAGAAAAGTGATATTATAGGGGCAGTTTGGGAGCTAGAGCTAGGATGGAGTTAATATATGGTTGGTGGGTCTTCTAATTGAGCACTAGAATAGGATTGGTAGGGAGGTTGTGTCTTTAGGAATAAGGGCATTAGGGGTCTAGGGGCCAACCTACCAATTTCTAGTAGATCATTTTTAGTAACAATAGCTATATCATAAGCATCTAGAATTGTGTTTCCTCTTTTATATTTCACCATCATATAAATCTCAAAATCCATTTCTTTTAATTAAAAATATAGGCCATACTTGATGGGGGGAGCATTTCGAGTGGGATTCTTTGTCATGTTATCTAAAATCTATTATTGAAATTGTCCATCATTTCTATGGGGGCCTCTTGATAATTGTCAATTGTTCTAACAAGCAACTATCATCTCCCTTTTCTTTGAACTTGTTGGTCAATGCTCGACCCAACTAGTCCCAATCACTGATTGATAAAGGAGCTAGAGATTAGTACCAATCAAGCACCTTTCCATTGAATGATGCAACCAAGAGTCTCAAGGCTATGTTTTCCTTAGCAATATTATGTGTTGTGCATTATTTCACTATGTCATGTAAGTGTTCTATGGGAGGGACTACATTTTCTCTAGTGAAGTGTGGAAGGAAGTACAAGACAACATTTGGGATGGAACCTCATGTCACAAGAGGAGTAGCAGGGATAGGAGGACATATAGTTGTGATGAAATAACTTGCACAATAGAAGAATGCACTAACAAATACTTAGAAATATGATATAAATACTTGCAAATGATTGATAATAATAAATCCACTTCAAGGGGTGTATGGGGTGTGGTCAAGTGGCTAAGGTCACTTGGTTATCATGATGGAGATTGAGGTACAAACCTCCCTAAAGACATGTTATCTATGAATTGCTTGTATTCCATTTTTGTACCTGGTTCATAGCTCCAATCACAAGCATTTACCCATGTTGAATAAAATAAATAAATCCACTTCAAGGGGGAAAACCTCCAAAAGCCCTGAACAAGAAATATAATTTGTAATATGATGATCAAATACTACTCACTACCTCCTTTATATATGATACTTATGTCTTAGAACTACTTATATAATACTATAGAAATGACTATATAGCTAAATTAAGGGTTATGGTAGCCACACGTCAACTACACATATCCTAATACAATTAATGGCATAAGGGCATAGTATGCCCCCACTTCAGAGAATTGGTGTCCTCAACATGGATCAATTATGGATGCTTTTGCATAAAATCTTGATTTTTCCACATAACATCTTCCACAAGAGAATTCTTCCACTTGATAAAATACTATGTGATCACCATTGTCCATAGCTTCTTACTGCATGGTTGAAGGATTCTCTCAATTTATAAAGTCATTCTACTCTCCTCATCAATCTTTGGTAACTCAGTATAGGATAAAAATCTTTGTCCAATAACCTTTTACAAGTAGGAAACATGGAAGAACAAATGTATTTTTGTTGACTTGGGTAACTCTAATTTGTATGCCATTGCCAATCCTCTACAAAAACTTATAGGGGCCATAATACTTGGGTGCAAGATTTTTATCCTTCTTCTATGATTGTAGTGGAATATTCTTATATGGATGTAATTCCACAAAGACCCAATCTCCTACATCAAAAGTCCTTTCACTGCTGTATTGATCATCTTGTTATTTCATTCTGTTCTATGCCACTGAAAAGTTCTCTTTGAGACTAGAGAGTACCTCTCACTAGTGTTGAATGTGGTCTTAAACTACTCTAACTTTTGGTTGTGCCTACAATGGAGAAGCAATTAATGATGGATTGACCCATATAGTGTAAAAAATAGAAACACTTTGGATGAAGTGTGGAAAGATGTGGCATAAAAACATAAGACTTGTGTCACACTTTCGACCAATTAAATAGTTTCTATAGAAACAGTTTTTCCCTAAACAATTTTGGGTGAAATAGTTTCACCTGAAACCACGTAGCACTTACATGGCATTATGTAGCATAAAGAGTTTTGCCCAAAATATTTTCATCCGAAACTTTTAAATCTATAAAATCTTCTTTCAAATTTGAAAAGGGTATTTATTTGCATAGAAAATTTTGGGTGAGAGTTTTGCCCAAAACCTTTCCGAGCAATATAATTTCACCCAAAACTATCTATGTGCCATCCCATATGGTAGCCAACCCCAGGGCCATTTTCAACAAATTGATCACAACTTCAAGTTCAACTCCAAATTTCTTTAGCCAAAGGGTAATTTCATGAAAATATAAAAATACCCTTTGGTAGATCCCAGAGTCTAGAACTTAGACATATATTTTTTCTAATATTTTGATCAGTTATATTAGGATTATTTTTAAATTTATTGCAAGTAGGTTATTATAATCAAACATGCAGCTGATTAAAAATTTAAAAAATAGTAAAATATACTTAAATTTTTGAAAAATTATATGGTGCATTAGAGGAGAGAATCCTCTCCAAGATGGTATAATTTGTTTTTTAATGATAAAAAATTAGACAAAAGTTGACATCCCATGAAAACTATGTCAATTTGAGTAAATCTGACTTTAAAAAAATATTAAAAAATAAATATTCATCAAAAATTAATTTTTTTTCTCCATGCACTAGATTTTTAAATTACCTAACTAGGAAAAAAAATTCAAAAAAAATATCTTTTAATTTTCTGACGTCCTATCAACTTCATTTTTTTCTTTTTTTTTTCAGCAATTAAATTTATGCTCTTAAATTTGTAAAAAGTATATCCAACTAAGTTTTAAAAAATTTAAAAAATATAAACATAAACTACATTAAGAGTTCTACATTTCATTAGTTTATATCATTTTAAAATTCAAAACATAAACATCACTTTTAGGCACTCCAAGTTGGAAAACTGTATTTGTGTTGGCCATTTCCTTTATAAAAGTGTGACACAGTTCTATGCTTTTACCCTGTGTTATACCATCATTCTGCTAGTGGAAACCACTGCACCCATCTCTGTTATTTATCTAAAACAAAACATTAGAGATATCCCTCTAATCACTTGTTGGCCACCTTAGTTTATCCATATGATTAGGATTATATGACAAGTTGAGTTTCTAAACATGAGAATAAGTCAGTCCAAAAATTAATTGTAAATATAAGATCATGATCACTTAATATGATTTTATAAGCGCATGAAACTTCTAAATAGTGTCCATAAAGGTTATTGCTTCAGAAATTGCTACAAATGGGTGTAACAAGACACAAAAATGTGCATATTTAGTTATTTAATCCACAACAACCATGATGACATTTTTTCCTTCAAACTTTGGTAAACTCATGATGAAATCCATGGATACCTCTACCCACCCTAGCTTGGAATAGATAAGAGTTGCAATAGGCTTGGAACCTTAATTGTGTCTACTTTATTTTTCTAGAATATCATGCATTCTACTAAAAATTTCTAGACATCCCCTTTGAGCCCATCCCAAAAGAAATATTGTTTGAATCTAAGTCATCAAGAATCCTGACTACCCACCTATTGGAGAATCATGTAGCTCTATCACAACCCTAAACATAAGGGTTGAGTTCTTACATAGGTACAACCTATTCATGTACCATAGATCATTTCCTCTCCATGTAAATTTATTTGACACACTTGCATCATGTTCAATTTTTAATGAGAGTTTGATATCCATGTCCTTCTACCACTCTTCTTGTGCCTCATCCACCCAATCTTCTTGTACTATGAAAATTGTTGGAGTAAGGTGCAATTAACCTTCTAAATTCCAATATTGTATTTTATCCCATTTATTATTTTTAATTTGTAATTACCCATAAGGGAATGAGGTAGTTTCATTGACAATTTGGTAATTCCGGAGTTACCAATGATAGTTACAAAGTGATATTTACTGTTGGCAAATGTAAAACTTAGAGGTAAATGAGGGTAGGCACTGTTGGCAAGAGACACTATATGGATTCATGATTGTTGTCATTGATGGCAACAAAGTTCATCCCACACATCCACAGGACATGGTGTGTCTTTACCGGAAGTTAGAGTGAAGAATGTTGTGGTCCGGTAAGCAAGAACAGAGCATGTGGCGAGGTCCGACAGTCAAGTCCGAATCTCTCAGAGGAAGTAACTTGGTGAAGTACAGATTTGGGGAAGTTAAGAGGACTACATTGACTAATATATTCCAAGGATTTAGCCTCCGGTGATAGATGAAGAAAAAGATATGAATACTTGATATCGGGTTCCTGATTGGCAGTGTGGACAGAGGAAGAACTGACTGGTAGAACATTAGACGTTATTCCAGATGTGTTACTGATGATGGTAAAGGTTCTTAAGGCATAAGTTATGATTGGCCGACATGATTGATGACTTCTACAAGTATATCCTTGATTTGCATTACTTGGTATGCAAGGATTCAGCCGACAGATCAGAGTTTGTGGAAAAGATTGACTATTTTGGATGCCGACTAGAAAGGTGATGAAATCACTTGTGTGCATATATATACAAGATGGATTTAGTTGTGAGAGGTGTCGTGGTTTTGTGAAGTGTGCAAAGAAAAGTAGTAAAGCAGAGTGAAAGCAGAAGGGTAGGTTCGGTATGTGAAAGGACAGCAACACTAAGGAAGAGAAAGGATGAAGTGCAGCAGATCAGTGTACTAAGTTTTAACCAAAACTGAACTCCAGCATATGTAGATGCTCCTTATCAGTTCAAGTATTGTATTACACTCTTTATAAATTGTAGACAATGTGTCTCTTGTAAGTAGTGTGCCTCTTGTGAGCAGTGTGCTCGGGCAGTGAGCCCTAATTGGCAAGTGCCATTTTGTGTTTCCATTCTTCTAACAGAGAATACAATCTTGGGTTAATCACCCCATGGTTTTTTCCCTTAACAGGGTTTCCACGTCAAAAATATTGTGTCATGTGTATTTCCATTTTCATGGTTATGTTTGCTTATTTGAATTAATGCTGCATTGATTATTAAGAAAGTTCAGAAAGCAAAAATAATTAGGATAACTGATTCACCCCCCCTCTCAGTTATCAATAGGCACTTCCCTTGAGGAATCTACTATTTTTATCATGTATCACAACTTGTCATAATGTGGTGTAAGTGGATTTATGGCAGCGGCAAGTTGTCATAAGATTCCATGCATGTATGACGCATATGACACCCATTATTAGTTGTGGTTGCTATTTTTAGACCCAGTCACCCATATTGGGAAGATTTATTGTTGGTGGTATCTATGATGGTTATGATGCATCATAAGATGTTGTTACATGCTATTCTTAGTTTTGGGTACCTAACCTTGCATGGGTAAGTTTTTTGCCACTTGGAGGTTCTTTGTATGACGATATTTAAGGCTTGCATGTGGGGGAATCTTGGAGAGAGAAAGTGGACACCTAGAATGGAGGGAAAACACTTCTATAAGTACTTGCAATTGTATTTGTTGTTGCAATATAGATTTTAGGTACTCAAGTGCTGCCGGAATGCTATCAAGTTGAATACTGGTGGAGAGAGTTGTTGAATTGTTGTATTGTACAATATTTTTCAGATTAATACAAACTTGTGCCTCTTTCCTGGTGGAGTTTTTTTTATCCTCAAGGGTTTTCTCCACGTAAACACTGTGTTGTGTGTTCAATTTTCTATTTTGACATTTCTGTGTTGCATAGTTTCAATTTTATGTTACTATCTCCATTGATGATACACAGTTAAAGATTGCAGAAATTTATATTTGAATTAGATTTCTGTTAAGTAGTTGTGCTTTCATTTCTAACATTTGGTATCACAGCCTAGCCATCTTTGACTCTTGGGTGGTAGTGTGGAAGCTATATCTATAGTGGGAGATTTGGTTGTGTTTATTTTGTAGATCTTGAGTTGATATTATGGTTGCATCCACCGTTGCATCAACCTCTCGATTGGACATTGAGAAGTTCAATGGAATGGGGTATGAGTTGTGGAAGCTAAAAATGGAGGATTTGTTGGAAGAAAGAAACCAGTGGTTGTCTGTTCAAAAAGAGAAGAAACCCATTGATGTCTCTCTGGATGAGTGGGATAGACTGAATAAGAAGGCACGAGGAACCATCTATTTGTGTCTGTCAGACTATGTTCTGTTGAATGTCATAAAGGAAGAGACTGCACATAAATTGTGGAATCAGTTGGGTGAGATCTATCAAGATAAGAGCATGGTAAATAAACTCTATTTAAAAAGAAAATTATTTTCCATGAAATGAGAGAGGGTGATTTAGTTGCAGAGCATTTAAATTCTCTTAATTTATTGTTGAGTCAGCTTGCATCAGTAGATGTTGATGTTAATAAGGAAGATAAATGTATCTTACTAATTTGTTCTTTACCTAAGTCTTGGGAGAATGTTATATTGGCTATCACTGCTAACCTCAGAGATCCCAAGTTGGATGCCCTTGTTGCAGTTTTACTATCACAGGAATTGAGGAAGAAGAGTTCTAATAGTTTAGGGGATGTTGTCAATGTTAGGGGAAGGTCTAAGGAAAGAGGACTAAAAGGAGATCAAAAAGGGGCTAAGGACAAGTCCAAGGGCCGATCTAAGACTCCTGGGAAGAAGAATAGAGTTAAGTGTTGGAACTACGGTAAAAGGGGGCCTGTGAAGAAAGAGTGCAGAAACCCAAAGAAATAGTGGGAGATTGCTTCAGATAAGTCCTTGAATGCAAGTGAAGATGTTTTACTTTTAGCATGTAATGTTGTTTCTAATGATCACTGGTTGGTTGAATCAGGATGCTCGTTTCATATGACCCCACATAAGAAATGTTCTCTACATATGAAGAATATGATGGAGGTAATGTGTACCTTGGGGATAAGTCTGCATATTTGATAGTTGGGAAATGCAAGTTTCTATTGTGTTTCAATGATGGGAGGATTAAAACCCTCCCTGGTGTTTATCATGTTTCTAGATTAGCTAGAAATTTGATTTTTGTTTCAAAGATGAATGATTTGGGAATGCATGTGACTTTTGATAAGCATGGCTACAGATTGGTGAGAGGGAACTTGGTAGTAGCAAAGGGGAAGAGATTGGGAAACTTGTTCAAGCTTGAAGCCACTATAGTTTGTAATGCCTCCTATGTATCTGAGGCCAGTACTAAAAATACATGTATGTTGTGGCACCATAGATTGGGTCACACAATTAATAATGTTTTGAAAACTATTAAGAATAAATATTTGTTGGACAGTTTCTCTTATTTTGATGAGCACTTTGATTTCTATGAGCATTGTGTGTTCGGTAAACAAAATAGAAAATCATTTCCTTCAGGAAGCAATAGAGCAAAAGTTAGAAATTATTCATACAGATGTGTTTGGAGCTGTGGATAATGATTCTATCAAAAAATCTTGTTATTTTGTTACCTTCATTGATGATGTATCTAAATTTACTTGGATTTATTTTATGAAACACAAATCTGAAGCTTTCACTAAGTTTAAGAAATTTAAAGTCTTAGTAGAGAACCAATTAGGTTTGAAGATAAAAATATTAAGATCTGACAATGCAGGGGAATATTGCTCTAAGGATCTTGATGAGTTTTGCAAGCATGCAGGTATTATCAAACAAAAGACAACTCTGTATACACCACAACAGAATGGTGTTGCAGAAAGGATGAACCGAACAATCATGGAAAGGGCTAGAAGTATGCTAAGTGATGCAGAGTTGGATAAATGCTTTTGGGTAGAGGTTGTGTGTACTGCTTGCTACTTGATTAATAGATCTCCTTGTAGGGCTCTTGATTCGACACCTTATGAAGTGTGGACAGGTAAGAAACCTTCTGTTTCACATTTAACAGTTTTTGGCTATGAGGCTTTTGTTCATGTGCCTAAGGAAAAGTGATCTAAGTTGGATCCAAAAGCTGAAAAGTGTACATTCATTAGATATGGTGATAATGTCAAAGGTTATAAGCATTGGAATCCACTAACCCATAAGATTATCTATTCTAGAGATGTTATTTTTAGGGAACTTAGAGCTATTTCTGAACCTAAGCAGCCAATAGAAAAAGATGAAAAGGTAAAGAGAGTGCACTTTGAGTTAGAGCAGCAAGATGCACCTCAGGAAGAATAGAATGATGGATTTGGGGGTGAAGAAGAAGAAGAATATTTGAGTAGTTCTAATGTAGATGAATCTGTTGTTACAGAAGAAGTTGGTACAAATGATAATGTAGAAGAACAAGTTGACACTCTTACTCCACCCTTGAGGAGATCCACAAGACAACAAAATCCAGTTGACAGGTATATCACACTAGATTTCTATTGTGTATTTGCTTTATTGAGTACTAATGATGAGCCTAGATCCTACAAGGAATCTTTTCTTTCAGATGATAGTGAGTCTTGATAGTTAGACATGCAAGAGGAGATGATGGATTTAAACTCTTATAACACTTGGGATTTTGTTTGTTTTCCCAAAGGAAGAAAGACCATAGGTTGTAAGTGGGTCTTCAAGAATAATTTTGGAGCAAACAGTTCATTGGAGAAGTACAAGGCTAGACTGGTAGCTGAGGGCTACTCCCAGAGAGAGGGAGTTGATTTTGGTGAGATTTTCTCTCATGTTGCTAAATTGACTTCTATTAGATTATTTTATCCATTGTTGTAGCTTATGATTGGGATATTGAGCAAATGGATGTTAAGGCTGTGTTCTTGCATGGAGATCTTGAGGAAGAAATTTATATGTAACAACCTACAGGTTTTGAGGTAAAAGGGAAAGAAAAATGGGTTTGCATGTTAAAGAGGTCTCTCTATGGTTTAAAACAGTCCCCCAGAATGTGGTATCAAAAGTTTGATTCATTTGTTTTGAAATTGGGTTTTGTTAGAAGCGAGGAGGATCATTATGTTTACATTCACTGTGTTGATGATTCTATACTGGTTATTGTATTGTATGTTGATGACATGTTATTTTTCAACAATATTAAGGCTATAATCAGTGAGCTTAAAGCCCAACTTTTAGGTGCATTTGAGATGAAGGATCTTGGTGCTGCCAGGGATATTTTGGGAATGGAGATCAGGAGGGATAGAGGTAATAGAAAGCTTTGGTTGTCACAAAGTAAGTATGTGAATATCATTTTGCAAAGATTTAGTATGCAAGATTGTAACCCAGTTAGAGTTCCTTTACCCATCAGTACTAAGCTTTCATTAGATATGTATCCAAAGACTAAGGATAATCTTGAGGATATGTCTAATGTGCCATATGCTAGTGTTGTAGGGAGTTTGATGTATGTGATGGTTTGCACTAGGCCAGATATTGCCCAAGCAGTGGGAGTTTTGAGCAGATTTATGTCTAACCCTAGTAGAAAACATTGGAACTATGCGAATAGGGTGCTTAAATATCTTGTAGGTACTCCTGATTATTGTTTGGTTTGCTTTGGTACTAATAGTGCTGATAAATATTTGGATATATAGGGATTTTTTGATTCAGATTGGGCAAGTGACTTGGATAGTTGAAGGTCCACTAGTGGCTATGTGTTTACTATGTTTGGAGGTGTAGTGAGTTGGATGAGTAAGAGGCAGTCCACAGTTGCTTTGTCCACCATAGAAGCAGATTATATGGCTACTACTCATGTCTCTAAGGAGGCAGTTTGGTTGAGGAGACTATGTAGAGGTATTGGTTTTGATTGCAGGATCATTCAGACTGGTTGTGATAGCCAGAGTGCTATCTATTTGGCTAAGAATCCTATGTATCATGCTAAGACTAAGCATGTTGATGTTCAATATCACTTTGTTCGAGAGTTGGTTTCTAATAGATAGATTAAATTGAAGAAGATAGACACTTGAGAGAATATTGTAGATTCATTGACCAAGCCTTTGAGCACAGAGAAGTTCATGTGGTACAGAGAGGCCACGGGCCTTGTTTCTAGTGCCTGATTATTATTTCATTTGATTTCCTATGGGTTGATTTACAATGTATAATGTCAAGTGGGGGAATGTTGGAATAAGGTACCATTAACATTATAAATTCTAATATTGTATTTTATCTCATTTATTATTTGTAATTTGTAATTACCCATAAGGGAATGAGGTAGTTTCACTGGCAGTGGTAATTCTAGAGTTACAAGCAGTAGTTACAGAGTGATATTTACTGTTAGCAAATGTAAAACTCAGAGGTAAATGAGGGTAGGTGTTTCCCTTGAGGAATCTACTATTTTTGGCATGTATGACAACTTGTCATAATGTGGTGAACTGGATTTATGGCAGCTGCAAGTTGTCATAAGATTCCATACATGTATGACGCATATGACACCCATTATTAGTTGTGGTTTCTATTTTTAGCCCCAAGTGCCCATATTGGGAAGATTTATTTTTGGTGGTATCTATGATCGTTATGACGCGTCATAAGATGTTATTACATGCTATTTTTGTTTTGGGCGCCCAACCTTGCATGCGTAAGTTTTTTGCCACTTGGAGGTTGCATGTATGACGACATTTAATGCTTGATGTGGGGGAATCTTGGAAAGAGAAAATGGACACCTAGAATGGAGGGAAAACACTTCTATAAGTATTTTCCATTGTATTTGTTGCTATAATACATATTTTAGGTACTCAGGTGCTACCAAAATGTTGTCAGGTTGAAGACTGGTGGAGAGAGTTGTTGAGTTGTTGTATTGTACAATATTTTTTAGATTAATACAAACTTGTGCCTCTTTCCTGGTGGATTTTTTTAACCCACAAGGGTTTTCTCCATGTAAACATTGTGTTGTGTGTTTAGTTTTCTATTTTGATTTTTTTGTGTTGCATAGTTTCAATTTCATGTTACAATCTCCATTGATAATACACAGTTAAAGATTGCAGAAATTTATATTTGAATAAGATTTCCATTGAGTAGTTGTGCTTTCATTTCTAACAGAAATGACATGCAATAGTGACTCTATGGGATCATCCCTTCTACATAAAGTATCAACCACAATATTCTCCTTTCCTTTCTTAGATATGATCTCAAAGTCATATCCCAACATCTTTGTGACCCATTTTTATCATTCTTTAGATGACAACCTTTGTTCCAAGAAGTATTTGAGACTATCATAATTTACCTTTACCTTAAAGTGTTTTCTCATTAGATAAGACCTCCATTATTTGACTACATATAGGATAGCCATCATTTCTTTCTCATAAACTAGCTTTAACAAATTCTTACCTTTGATTTGGTGATTGTTGAATGCTATGGGTCTTTCTTATTGCATGAGAACTGCTCCTATACCATGCCTAAATGCATCACATTCCACAATGAAGTTTATAGAAAAATATGGAGTAGCTAGAAATAGAGTTGTGTTAATGGCTTCCTTTAGCTTCTCAAATTACTTGGTGGCTACCTCATTCCATTGAAGGAATATTCTTTAACAAAGCTATGAGAGGTGTTGCTATGCTATCATAATTTTTTACAAATCAACAATAGTAACCAGTAAGCCCTAAGAAACTGTGTAGGTTCTTGAGGATCCTAAACACATTCCATTCTATTATGGATTTGATATTATGAGGGTCCACCTTGACTCTCTCATGTGAAACGATATTACCTAGGTACTCCACGTCTTTGACTCTAAAAACACACTTGGATGGATTAGCATAAAGTTGATGTTGTTCAAGAATTTCAAAAACTTGATCACATTCTACAAGTGTTCTTCCCAAGTTTTTCTATATATTAAGGTGTCATCAAAAATACCAAAAGGATTTATGCAAAAATGGCTTGAGGATAGAGTTCATAAAACTTTGAAATGTAGATGGTGCATTTGTGATGCCAAAATGCATCACTATAAATTGAGTGTCCCCCATGGGTTTGGAAAATTGTCTTATGTACATCCTTGTCTCTAATTTTGGTTTGATGATAACCAAAACAAAGATCAAGTTTGGTAAAATAAATAGAACAAGCTTATCTAACAAATCATCAATTGCTAGAATTAGAAACTTATCTTTTATGGTGTACTTGTTGAGCTCTTTATAATCAAGACATATCTACCAAGTGTCATCTTTCTTATGTACCATTACCACTAGAAAGGAATAAGCACTTTGACTATGCCTGATAATACCTACCTCTTGTATCTATTGTAACATCTTCTCAATCTCACCTTTTGTACATATGGGTTCTATAGGACCTGATGTTGGGTGGTTGAATCCCAAGTATTGATTGAATGACATGATCATAATCTCTTTTAGCAGGTAATTCTTTGGCATATCTTTGTAGACATATAGTGACTATTCACGATTGTTTGTAGATCTAGCAATATAGGAACCTTTGACTCATAGGCTTCTCATGAAAAAATTAGGCCATCAACCCATCTGCCCCTTTGTTAATCATCTTTTAAATTTTATGAGATCTTATCATCTGTGAAGACTTTGCCTGCAATCCTCTCCGTTCAACTATCCTACCCTTTGAGTGAAAATGCATGAATATGTCCTAGAATTTCATCTTAGTTATCCCCAATGTAGTAAGCCACTAAACTCCCAAAATAATGTCCACTATGTTAGAAATGAAGGTGAACAAATATAGAATGGAAATCTAATTACAAATGTAACTATTAATCTAGTGCAGAACTAAAATGGAGACAATATGAAATCAACACAAATAAATAACAGAATAAGAGATCAAACACATAACACAATGTTTACATGGAGAAACCCTTTCAAGAAAAAACTCCACACAAGAAGAGATGCACAGGTCTGTATTAACTTCAATAGAGTTTACACTACAACACTAGCAATCTCCTCTTAGGTCTTCAATCTAGCAGCACCTATAATACTCATAGAGGACTGTAATACAATGCCCTCTTTAAAAGAGTGTTGCCTTCTAGGGTAAAAAAACCCTAACATATCCTCTACTATTAGATTTGCAACCTAATGATGAATGGTTTAGATTGACTACGAAATTACAATATGTAATAACCACCCTAGTTTTTTCAAAATATTCCAACTAAATTTGATTGCACAAATAATTCTGATACACCTTTTGATCACCCAAATCCTGAAGAGGGCAAGGTGAGAGCATACGATGGTCTTAGATACACACAACAAGTATACTAGTGCAACAAATGTAGACATTCACTTGTTCAATGGGCATCCACTTGTTTAATGGGAATATATGAGAGCTACTGGAAAAATTTCTAAGCTCGACTCAAACCCAATGGGCTGATATGCCAGCTTGTTCATGCCAAAATGGGCTGTGAATTTGCAAACTAAGAGACTGGTGGTGAACCGTCCAGTGTTACATTCATCATATTATAGCTAAAATAGAATACAAATGATTAGGGCACACTGTAACAATTAATTTAATTTTGATTCTTAACAATTGCCTCTACTGTAACAATAAAATCAAACTTTGAGAGTGTAGAAGTCACCCCAGACAACACTCAGAAGTTTTCCCATGAAGCTCAATGGTTTGATATGAATGTATGGCCTCTCAACACTGATATTTCACCTCTGAAAGCACTCCGACAACATAAATTCATAGGTATGATACATAAATCAAAATTCTACAAATGCACTATATCTCACCCAGAGCACCACAAACACCCCACAGTTGAAACCATCATTGAGCAACTCACCAATACACACCAAAATGTCTATATCAGACTAGAATCACAAAAACTATAACTGAGAAATCAAAATCAGAACTGTACCCTATGTTGGTACAACATACTAGCACCCATGTTTTGGTTCATACTTCCTTTAAACTCATCATTTCCCCTCCATAATAGTAGGGATGTCTCCCTCAAATATGGGCGCCAATGTTTGATGTAGAAACAATCTCACAAAGTTAGTGCTTTATTTATTAAAGCCTTACATACCCTTTTTTATGGTATGGCCCCACATGGTACAACCTCTTCAACAACCTAGCATCCTGACAATTGTATGGTCAATAGGTAATTTGTCTCTTATGATTGCGAAAGACAAAATCAATCCATATCAACACAAACAAAGGTTCTTATTCACTTAATAGAATTTGTACGACAACCAAGGAAGGTACAACTTCAGTAGGAGAATAGTACAACTTAGATTTTCTTGAATCAAACACTTCATACTAAGCATAAATCCACCTTCAATCACATAAAAACACTACTTATCCAAATAGCCTTAAAAAAACATCAAAATCAAATAGCTCCATGATTGCACATAGGTGATCCTCTAGATGAAAATCACTCCCAACTAGCTAGGGAAGATGTCTTACTACCAAAACCAACAAAATAGATGGGTTAAACAACCCTAAATGAATCAAGCTCAATAGCTATGGTTCACAGAAGAACAAATTTCATATTCAGATTGCATAAACTCCCATGAGCATTCAATTCTTCCTTTTATATTTTTCCCCTGCATGCCTAATAAGAATAAAATATAATATAAGGCATTATGCGTTTCAATGAGCATTTATTTCCACTAAAGTGAGCTCTCACTTTGGGAAATAAAATAATTCTTTGTCCCAACGCTCATCAACTTATTAAAAAACTCACTTATAAAGTAATTAAGTTATCAACTTTATAATATGAAATAAAACCAATGCAACCTTATTTAATCATTTTAAAAGTCATTTCCCTTAAGAAAAACCAAGTTAGCCTTCGGGAAATTAAAGAATAAGGATAATGGTCACCATGATAATCACTAACAGAAAGGTGACATTACATCGTCCCTCCCCAAAGTTGCTTTCCCTCAAGCAACTAGAACTCGAGATGCTACAAGATTTGCCCATTCTCCCATGTAGCATCCTCCAACAATAGGTTCTTCCACTTGATCAAATACTCACTAATAGTCTTTTTCCCAATTGTTCATTCTCTAAACTCTAACACTCTTTCTAGAATCAACACAAGGTTTCCCTCCTCATCTAATGGGGCAATTCAAAAGAAGATACCACATTGTGTCCAAGAGCCTTCTTGAGGCGTGACACATGAAAAACATTGTGAACATTGTTGTTCACAAGAAGTTCCAACTCATAATTCACTTCACCAACTCTCCTCTTGACCTTGAAAGGTCCATAAAAACATGGCTTCAACTTTTCTACTCCACTCTTCTTGAGAGTGGACTGACGGTAAGGCTGCAATATCAAATAAACCATCTCTCACACCTCAAAGGTGCACTCAACACGGTGTTTATCTGCATAAAATTTCTACTAGTTTTGAGCATGCAGGAGATTGTCTTTCAGAGCCTTCATGATATCTTGACTTTGTTGTAGTAAATCTTTGGCCTAGGGCACTCTGCACTCATCAAAAATTAGATCAACAAAACTAGGTGCATTATAACCATAGAGAGCCATGAATGGAGACATTTTAATGGACATGTGATAGGAAGAATTATAGCAATACTCCCCCAAGTGAAGCCAACGAACCCAAGCCATATGCTGTCCTAAAATATAGTTTCTCAAATATCCTTCCACCCACTTATTTACAATCTCAATCTTCCCATCAGTTTATGGGTGATAACGAGTGCTCAGAGTGAGCTCAGTCCCACTCAAATGGAACAACTCTTGCCAAAACAAGCTGAGGAACTTGTCCCGATCACTAACTATGTTCCGAGCCAACCCATGCAACCTGAACACTTCCCTAAAAAATAGTTCAGCCACTTGGGTTGCTCTAAAGTATGAAGTAATTGCAAAAAAGTGAGAAAACTTTTTTAATCTTTCTACTACAACATAAATACAGTCTCTATCTTGAACCTTGGGTAGCCCGGTGATGAAGTCCATCGAAATGCTTTCCCATTTTTGAGTGAGAATGGGCAAAGGTTGCAGTAGACCAGCAGGGTATGTATGCTCATTTTTGTTCTGTTCACACATAGAACACTCTCTAACATGATTCACGACATCATTCTTTAATTCTTTCCATGAGAATCTCTCACAGATCTTCTTGTAAGTCTTATAGAATACTTGGTGACCAGCCAAGGGTTCATCATGAAAAGACCCTATAACCTTCTCTTTCACCTTAGAATTGGCCACTAAAAGAATACGTTTTTTGTAGAAAATCAATCCATTGATTACCTTATACTTATCCTCATATGTGGCACCATCAATGATACTTGCAACTAAAGGATCCTTCACATATTCCACAAGGATCTGATCTTTCCAATCTATTGTTATCTCCACAATGGAAGTAAGATGTGGTCTTCTTGAAAGTGCATCAGCCACAATGTTTTCTTTCCTTTCATGTAAACTATATCAAAATCATAGGATTGAAGTTTACTTACCCAACGTTGTTGCCTTTTGCTTAAATCATTTTGATTTAGGAAATATTTAAGACTATTGTGATTAGTCTTAACTATGAACTTACCTCCCACCAAGTATTGATGAAACTTGATTAATGTATGCATGATTGCAAGCATTTCTTTGTCATAAATTGAATAACTTTTCTTGCCACCACACAACTTCCTACTCTCAAAAGCAATTGGATGCTTTTGTTGCATAAGGACAACACCTATACCTTCCCCTAAAGCATCACATTCAAGTTTGAATGGCTTGGTGAAATATGGAAGTGCTAACACAGGATAGTTACTCATAATTATCTTGAAATCTTCAAAAGATTTTTGCACTGATTCCGACCAAGAGAATGCTAATTTCTTAGTAAGATCAGTAAGAGGGGCTACCAATTGAGAAAACCCCTTCACAAAACATCTGTAGAAGCTGCATAATCCAAAAAAGCCCTTCAAATGTGTGAAGGTTTTTGGTGGTGGACACTTAATGATAACACAAATCTTTTCTTGGTCAACTCTAACCTCACCCGCACTGATCACATGACCAAGATACAAGATCCAAGTCATACCATATTCACATTTAGACTCCCTGGAAAATAAAGATTTTGCCTCAAGGATTCCCAACACTTCATCTAGATGGCACAAGTGTTCTTCCCAAGTTTTACTATAGATAAGAATGTCATTAAAGAACACCAACAAAAATTTGTGGACATTAAAAATATGGTTAGTGCATGATTGAAATGTGGCCGAGGCATAACTAGAAATTCAAAGCATCCAAAGTGACATCTAAATGTAGTTTTCTCCACATCAGTCTCATGCATGTGAATCTGATGATACCCTAATCTTAAGTCTATTTTGGAAAAAATAGATTGCTCCATGTAACTCATCAATGAACTCGTCTATCTTGGGTATTGGATATTGGTTTTTAATAGTGCATTTGTTGAGCTCACGGTAGTCTATGCATAATCACATAATCCCATCCTTCTTCTTCACTAGCACAACTAAGGATGCAAAATGACTCTTGCTTGGCTAAATGAACCCCATATCAAGAAATTCCTTAATGGCCTTTTCAATCTCATCCTTGAAATGCTTTAGATGTCTATAAGGAGTAGTCATAACTAGTTTGGCTCCCTCCTCTAATTCAATCACATGCTCACTCCGCCTATAAGGAGGCCTTCCTAGAGGCAACCCACTAAAAACTTGGGTATGCTTGGTCAATATTTTTTGCACATCAGGGTGGTGCTCTCTCTTACCCTCATGAACAAAAGATGGTAAGACAACACATTTTGTAACCCACTTAGCTTGGCCTTGCCTCAAAATTCATTCCATCCTCTTGGTAGTGACAACTCTAGGACCTCCATTTGACATTCCATGGAGGGTAACCTTCTTCCTTCTAAATCAAACTTTAGTTCCATGGTTTGAAAGTTCAAGTAGATCTCTCACAAGGATTTGAGCCATTGGATTTTGAGAACCACATCGGTGTCACCAATGCTTACAACATAAAATTCATCTTTAATCTCATGATTTCGCAACTGGATGCAAAGTTGAGAGATCTTCCTTGTACATGTGAGGGTAAAGTGATAAGCAACCATGACTTTGAATCCCTCGAACTCCTCTATCTTCAATCCATTCTTGGCCACAAGTCCCTCATCTATGAAGTTATGTGTGGAACCTATGTCAATAAGAGCAACCATATGCTACCCTCCTAAAACACCACAAACATGAAATGGGTTGTTCTTTTAAGTATTGGATAGTTGAGAAAGAATCCCGCTATCCTCCACTTCTTCAACCTCCTCAAAGTCTTCTACATCATCACAATCAACAAATTCAACCTACTATTCTGATTTTTTTGATTCAGAATCAGCATCAGCGTACACCTCCAAATGGCATGCTTGACCCTTCTCATAGAACTAATGTCATGGAGCCCATGGCTCTTTAGATGTAAAGCATGATTTTTCCTTTTTAGCTCATTTTTGACTTCATCACTCATTCTTTGCATAGGCGGTTGTTGTTGATTTGGGAATTTGGAGAAACCTCTTTTGTCTTTATTGAAAGGAAATGGTTTGGCCACAATCTTAGTCTTTGGAGCTTAAAATTCCATGCTTCTTGCTTTCTTGATGGGCTCTTGTAAATTTTGTGAGACAATAGATTTGACCCATCCTCTAATTGGCTTTGCTAACCCTTCAACAAATAGGAAAATGAGTCTTCTTTATGAGATATTTGAAACCATTACACTAAGCCTTTGAAACTCAGTGATATATGCATCAATGGTGTTAGTTTTCTTTAGCTGTGCTAGGTCCTTGAAACTTTGTTCCGTATCTTGCATGCCAAACCTATCGATGAGTCTATTGGTGAACTCATCATAGGTGGTGATGAGATTGTGACCTTGTGTCACCAATCCGTGGTACCACCATGTGTGGGCTACTCCATCCAAATGCAAAGTGGTAAAGTTTAAAGCTTCTTCCTCTAGCATAGGCTTCAAGGTGATGTAGTTATCAAGCTTTTGAACCCAGGCTCTTGTTGAACACTTCCCACCACCATCAAAGTGGTCTAAAGATACTTTGTTCAAAGCTTGTTGATAGTCCTTGTTGCCCTTGGTGTCTTGCTTCCCTACGTTCCTCTTCTTTTGGTTCATAAATTGCTCGAAAGTCAAGATTCCATGAACTTGGTTAAGAAGCGTACTATACTAATCAAAGCAAATCATCACCTCATCAGTGAATGTGGTCTGTTTCTCTTGCATAGGGGGTGCTTCCTCCCTTCTATTGGAAAATGGCCGAAGGGGCCTAGCAGCTAATCCCACTAGTGTTCTGGATACCCCTCCATTGTCATATCTAGATCCATTTCTCTAGGAGCTACTGGCATCAACATTAGGTCTTGGAACATGAAATAAATTCTGATCCATCTTGTCCATAAACCTTGTCATCATGTCAAACATCTAATCAAATTTCTTCTCAATTCAGTCACCCAAACTATGAGGTGGACAAGTATCCTTGTCTTTCTCTGCCATGATTGGAATTTCTTTCACAAAACTCTCTGTCCCACAAGTTGATTTCAAATTTTTCTCTTCTCTTTGTTGATATCTATTTTCTTTGTCACTAGTTTGCTGCATGCAGGGTTAAAAAATCACACGAGCTGGTAGAAGACCAGCTCTGATACCACTGTAATAACCACCCTAGTTTTCTCAAAATATTCCAACTAAATTTGATTGCACAAACAATTCTGATACACCTTTTAATCATCTAGATATCAAAGAGGGCAAGGTGAGAGCATACAGTGGTCTTAGATACAAACAACAATTATACTAGTGCAACAAATACAAACATCCACTTGTTTAGTTGGCCTCCACTTATTCAGTGGGAATGTGTGAGGGCCATTGGTAGAAATTCTAAGCTCGACTCAAACCCAATGGGTTGATATTCTAGCTTGTTCATGCCAAAATGGGCTATGAATTTGCAAACTAAGAGACTAGCGATGAACCATCCAGTGTTACATCCATCATATTATAGCTAAAATAGAATACAGATGATTAGGGCATGTTGTAACAATTAAATTAATTCTGATTCTTACCAGTTGCCTCTTTTGTATCAATAAAATTAGACTTTGAGAGTGTAGAAGTCACCCCAGACAACACTCAAAAGTTTTCCCATGAAGCTTGGTGGTTGGATATGGATGAATGGCCTATCAACACTGATATTTCACCTCTAAAAGCACTTAGACAACATAAATTCATAGGTCTAATATAGAAATCAAAATTTTGGAAATGCACTGTATCTTACTAGAGCACCACAAACATCCCACAACTGAAACCATCATTGAACAACTCACCAATACACACCAAAATGTCTATATCAGACTAGAAGTACAAAAACTATAACCTAGAAATCAAAATCAAAACTATACCCTATGCTGGTACAACAGACCAGTACCCATGTTTTGGTTCATACTTCCTTTAAAACTCATCAATTCCCCTCCAAAATAGTAGGGAAATCTCCCTCACATATGGGCACCAATGTTTGATGTAGAAAAAAGATCACAAAGTGAGCACTTTATTTATTAAAGCCTCACGTACCTTTTTTGATGGTACAACCCCACATGGTACGACCTCTTCAGCAACCCAGCATCCTCACAACTACATGATTAGCAGGTAATTTGTCTCTTATGATTGCTAAAGATAAAATCAATCCATCTTAGCACAAACAAAGGTTCTTATTCACTTAATAGAATTTGTATGGCAACCAAGGAAGGTATGAATTTAGCAAGAGAATAGTATGGCTTGGAATTTCTTGAATCAAACACTTCATACTCAACATAAATTGACCTTCAATCACATCAAAACACTGGTTATCCAAATAGCCTCAAAAACATCAAAATCAAATAGCTCCATGATTACACATAGGTGATCCTCTAGATGAAAATCACTCCCAGCTTGCTAGGCTAGATGTCTCACTACCGAAACCAACAAAATAGATGGGTTAAACAACCCTAGATGAATCAATCTTAATATCTCTAGTTCGTAGAAGAACAAATTTCATATTCAAATTGCATAAACTCCCATGAGTGTTCAATTCTTCCTTTTATCTTTTTCCTGTGCATGCCTAAGAATAATAAAATATAATATAAGACATTATGGGTTTCAATGAGCATTTATTTCCACTAAAGTGAGTGCTCACTTTGAGAAATAAAATAATTCTTTCTCCCAACGCTCATCAACTTATTAAAAAACTCACTTTTAAAATAACTTAAGTTGCCAACTTTATAATATGAAATAAAACCAAGGCAACTTTATTTAATCATTTTAAAAGTCATTTCCCTTAAGGAAAACCAAGTTAGTCTTTGAGAAATTAAAGAATAAGGCTAACGGTCACTATGATAATCATTGATGGAAAAGGGACATTATACAATATTTTCCAAGTGAATTTTCTAAATAAAATCTCTACTGGACGCCCTAGCAATAGTAGTGGGGGGCAAGCCTCCCCACACCCCCTGTTGGGTACAAGGATCCAAAGTGTGGTTGAAACAAGGTCACTACTTGGTGAATACTTCATCCCTTATGAATGATTTACAAACAATATTAGGAGTAATTAAATACATTCACCTATTGATGGCACCTATTATCACCTGGAATTACACCCTACTTGAAGCTTGTTCAAACATTCCAATGACACAATGGGATTGATTTTAAGGTGTGGAACCTTGCATATGAGATCGGACCTCTAGAGAAGGTTGGTTCCTCTTTATGAGCTTAAGGTTTAGAGAGAAAAGCTAAATCTAATGCTATCGGTCACCAAGGAAAAGGGGAAGGAGGAATATAGAAAGGTAAATGGTGATGCACCAAGATTTAGGGTGGTTGACTACAATTGACCTAGCATAGTAATGATCTCAAATACTAAAGAGAACTCACACAGACTCATGCAGGTTCAAACAAAGTTTAAGGTAGAGAGGTGAAAGTATGAAAGGGATCATTTTATCCACAATACACAATTTACATCTATCAAATAAACACAATGCATGAACAATGAGAGAGGCAAAACATCAATTTATATTGATCATAGAGGCTAAATAACCATTACAAATAGAAGATTGATTCATTACAGGTAAAATAGACATAAAATGATAGGATTTCCTTCATTGTTAAACTGATACAGAGAGGTGAGAGGCTTGGAAAAGAACACAATCCATCAAATCCACTCAATTCTGGAGTGAATCACAAGGTCTGATCCTAAAAATGAATCTTCTACCTATGATAATGACCCAAAGTAGCCAACCAACAGAAATACATCTCAAATACATGCATGTATATCTTTTCGGATCACACTGTAGCATCCATGGACATGGGGAAGAGTGGTCAACAAGGAAAACCAGTCGTCCATGTTGTAAAAAATTCACTTATGCGTCCTTGGTGAATGCCTGCATGGATCTACCTTACAAATATGCTGTAGAAGAGTGTTTGCCCATGTCTTGGGTACAAGAAATTCAATGCGAAGGAGCTACAGTGGCATAGGGGGCGATAAATCTATTTTCCACAAGCAATCAAGCTCTAAAGAAGCATTAATGGTGGCTAGGAAGTGTTGAACACACTAGAATATTGAGAGGTGGGTGAATCAATATCTAAACAAACTTTAAATCCTCCAGAGTAGATTAAAACTTAAGCATTACAACATTAACATAAACATGAAAGATCAACACAATACAAATCAACACATAACACCAAATATACGTGGAAAACCCAAGAAGATAAAAATCATGGTGAGAGTTAACTCATACTATATTAAGCTCAAAATAACAACTTTGTTTTAGGGCTACAACCCAAGGAAGCTGCTACTCCATGTTGAGTTTGTTTTAGGGCTACAACCAAAGCAAGCTACTACTCCCTGTTGGATTTGATTTAGGGTCACTCCCAACGAAGCTACAACTCCCTGTAGACATTATTTTAGGGCTACAACCTACAAAAGTAACTACTCCCTGAACTGAGAATGAACTTAGGAAAGATTACAGCATGACAGTCCGTCTACTATCTAAAAAATGACATTGAAGCTCACACCTTTGATTATTGCAATTCTACCTCTTTACACTTTCTTTTGATGATTGTATCAGTTAGGCACTCTCTACACTTCCCTCTTGTCACAAAATTATCTTCAAGATGAATCAGGATAGCTTCTAACACTTTTGCTCTTTCTCCTTCAGTCAGACATCACAATGCATATGATTTTCATATTCTACTCTTCATACAGTCATATGTTCATCTTCGCAATCATGCCTCACCTAGACCAACTAGGTTTACAATATATACATGACATTACATTTAATTCATTACAAGTCGGTCAATACAACAATAATATTACATTTTACAAGTCAGTCAATACAACAATAATATTACATTTTACAAGTCGGCCAAAGATCACAACACATGAAATATGCATAGGACAAGCCCTATCATGAACAATAGGCTACTCCAGAAGGAAACACATGCCTTGCAGATCCCAAATCATGATTAATCCAATCCTAAACATCATTCACAACATCATTCTTCAAGGGATAACATTGGCACATTACACAATTTTGAATTAGGTCTCCCTTAAGCAAGAAAACATGAACCAAGTACCACATCGGTCTTCAGAATCTTGGTGGTACTCATGAATGATTAAAAATTGCTTGTTCTTCTTCCAAATGAGTCATAAGGACCTGTACATCATCTTCAAACACTTCTTGAACTTCGTACAACAACAACATGGTGGTGCATACCTTCAACATTCTCTAGTCGGTCAAACAGAAGCATAGCCTAGAAAAATCAACATTTCAGACCACAACCAGTACCGGAGAGAGCAGAAAAACATCTTGCAAAGAAACTAGAGACAACATAAGATCATCAGGACCATCTTCCCTCTATCAATAATATCATTTTAAGCCACAACAAACTAGTGCACATCATCAACATATGTCCTGAGAATAGCTAGGCATCTAGAACAATCTCTATCACAATTGTCAACTGAAAATCTATCACTGCTGAGAAATACGGAGCATTCCAAACAGTCTTCATTCCTTAATTTTGCTAGAGCATAGACTAGAACTCTGTCTTTCATAACTTTCACTATGGAGGGACAAAGGATCTGAAACATTGGATTTAGCACCTTCACATCATACTTAACCTAAGTTCTGAACTGCATGACCATATCTTCAAATGTGGAGGAATGCGAAGCATTTTTCTAGACAGTCTTTCAGGCACCTCTCTGTGGCAGAAACCTTCACCAACTTTTGAAAGCCAAAATCTTCATATAACTACACATAATCCTTAGAAGCAATAGGAAGGATCACAAAACATGCCACAGGTCCTCAGTAACATCTTCTCATCCTCAACATAGCTTAATGTATCATCATTATCTTAGTGCTTCTAATTCTCATCTTAATATTTCATCATGGAAACTTCTTTTGTTAACCAACAATTTGACTTGATACTGATCAGGACATGACATCCAACCATGAATTGTATCTTCTCTACTAGATAGGACATGACATCCAACCATGAACTTCTAATTCCCATCTTAATATATCTTCTCTATTGTCACTGGATAAGACATGACATCCAACCATGAACATTAGGAACATCACTGCATCTCACTGCTTTGTTGACCTCAAGCATGCTCAATACACCTTTTTTGACATTAATCCAGACATGAAATCCAACTATGAACATCAGAAACCCACTATGAACCTCAGGAATATTATTGAATATCAACAACCCTAAACATCATCATCAACACTGTATCCCACTGCATCTCTGTATCTCACTGGTGTATTATCATCACAAGTTGAATGCTGACCTTAGTTTAAGTATTAACATCAATGACATCATATATTTCCAACAATCTCCCCCTTTGTCATTGATGGCAACACATACTCCCCCTTAGATGTATATTTCTCTCTCCCCCCCTTTGACATCAAGGACAAAGGGCAACTATTTCTTCCCCTTAGGGCACAAATTCTCCTCCTAAGGTGCATAATCTCTCTCTCTCTCTCTCTCTCTCTCTCTCTCTCTCTCTCTCTCTCTCTCTCTCTCTCTCCTTTTGATGTTCATAACTTCTTTCTTGAAAAAACTCAGGGCTCCCCCTGTTAGCAACAACCACCACCTACTCCCCCTAAGAGGTAGCCACCATCGGTCCAAGAAAAAATATATAGCATGAACTCCCCCTAGACGGATACGCCACTATGCATTTAGCAAGAAGAAGGAGGGGAAATTACTCCTAACCTCTGTCGAAGATCCTCAAAAGTGTCCTTTCCAAGAGCCTTTCTAAAAATATCTACAAATTGATCCTTTGTTAGAACATATTCCAACCTTACTTCCTTATCTGCAACCTTCTCTCTCAAAAAGTGATACTTGATTGCTATATGCTTGGTTCTAGAATGCATCACTGGATTCTTGGAAATATTGATAGCACTTGTATTATCACACAAAATAAGAATAGGCTCATCATACAGTACCTTGAAATCCTTCAAGGTTTGCTTCATCCACAACACTTGTGTACAACAGGATGCTACTGTAATGTACTATCCCTCTGCAGTTGATAGGGACACTGAATCTTACTTCTTACTCTACCATGAAACCAATTTGCTTCCTAAAAAGAATGCACCACCACTTGTACTTATTCTATCATCAACACAACCAGCCCAATCAGCATCAGTGTACGCACTTAGATCAAAGTCATTACCTATTGGATACAATAAGCCATAATCTAGAGTTCCTTCAAGTATCTAAATATTCTTTTCACTACCTTCTAATGTGTTTGGTTGGGATTAGCTTGATATCTGGCAACCACACATGTTGCATGCATGATATCAGGTCTAGAAGTAGCCAAGTACAATAATCCTCCAATCATAGATCTATAGGAAGTTTGATCAACCTCTGGAGACTCATCATCCTTGCACAAGTGACATATAGTGACCATGGGAGTACTCATTGGTTTTGAATCCTCCATACCAAACTTCTTTAACATCTCTCTAACATACTTAGCCTGAGAAATAAAGATACCATCATCTAGCTGAGCAATTTGAAGTCCAAGGAAGAAAGACATCTCACCTATCATAGACATCTCAAATGCTTTTTGCATCTCCTCTGCAAACCTCTTATACATATCATCATCTCCACCAAAGATGATGTCATCAACATATACTGCAACTATCAATATCATATCTCCTTCTTCCTTGATGTAAAGATTGCTATTTGTAGTACCTTTTTTGAAGCCCTACTAAAGTAAGTACTTATCCAACCTTGCATACTATGCCCTAGGTGCTTGATTGAGACCATACAAGGCTTTTTTGAGTCTGCACACCATGTATGGATCTTTTGATATCTAAAAATCATTTGTTTTCTCAATGTAGACTTCTTCCTCTAGATCACCATTCAAAAATGTAGACTTCTTCCTCTAGATCACCATTCAAAAATGTTGACTTGACATCCATATGATAAACCTTAAAGTTCTTGTGAGCAGCAAGAGCAAGAAACATCATGATTACCTCCATCCTAGCTACTAGAGCATAGGTCTCCTCAAAGTCAATTCCTTCAACTTGTGAATATCCTTTACACATCAATCTTGCTTTGTTCTTCACAACTTCACCTTCTTCATTTAGCTTGTTCTGGAACACCCACTTTGTTCCTATGACATTCTTGTTGGCTGGTCTGGGAACCAATTCCCATGTTTAATTCTTCTCAATCTAATCCAATTCTCCTTCCATTTCATTTATCCATCCATAGTCTTTTCTATCATCATCAAATGTTTTGGGCTCTACCTTTGATTGTTAGAAATGAAAGCAACACTACTTCAATGGAAATCTGATTCAAGATAAATTTTAGCAATCTTAAGTGTGCATTAACAATGGAGATTGTAACAAACCATAAAACCCACTACAGAAAATATGTCAAACATGAAGAACTCAACATAATGGCATAGTGTTTACATGGAGAAAACCCTTCTGGGTAAAAAACTCCACCAAGAAAGAGGCACAAGTTTTTATTAATCTCAACAAGATTGTACAATACATCAACTACACAACTCTCTCCACAAGTCTTCAATCTGACAGCATTCCGGCAACACCTGATTACCTAAACTCTATATATCACAGCAACAAATACATGGAAAATACTTATAAAAATATTTTCCAACTCAATTCTAGGTGTTCACATTCTCTCTCCTAAGATTCTCCAACCTATAAACATTAATTACTATCTTACAAGCATCTTACACTTGTCCAAAAATAGCCATGCAAAGGTTGGGTGCCCAAGACTAAATCTAGCCTCTTACAACATCTTATGATGTGTCATAACCATCATAGATTCCACAAAAGAGTATCTTTCCAAGATAGGAACCTTGGGCTAAATATAGAAAATAACAACTAACATATCCGTCATATGTGTCATAGAATCTCAGAATCTTATGACAACTTGTAGCTGTCATAGATTCACTTACCAAACATTATGATAATTGTCATACATGCCAAAAATAGTAGATTCCTCAAGGAAGCACACCTACCCTCATTTACTTTGAGTTTTTATATTTGCCAACAGTAAAAGTCACTCTGTAATTACCTCTGGTTACTCTGAAATTACCCCTGCCAGTGAAACTAGTACATCTCCTCATGGATAATTACAAATTACATATAATAAATGGAATAAATACAATATTGGGATTTACAAGGTTAATGGCACCTTATCCCAACATTCTCCCACTTGACATTATACATTGTAAATTAACCCATAGGAAATCAAATGAAAAATAATCAGGCACTAGAAACAAGGCCCATGGCCTCTCTGCACCATACAAACTTCTCTATGCTCACAGGCTTGGTCAATGAATCTGCAACATTCTCTTAAGTGTCTATCTTCTTCAGCTCAATCTCTCCATTTGCAACCAACTCTTGAACAAAGTGATACTAAACATCAACATGCTTAGTCTGAGCATGATACATGGGATTCTTGGCCAAACAAATAACACTCTGGCTATCACAACCAATCTAAATGATCATGCAATCAAAACCAATACCTATACATAGTCTCTTCAACCAAACTGCCTCCTTAGAGACATGAGTAGCAGCCATATAATCTGCTTCTATGGTGGACAAAGCAATTGTGGGCTGCCTCTTACTCATCCAACTCATTGTACCTCCAAATAGAGTAAACACATAGCCACTAGTGGACCTTCGACTATCCAAGTCACCTGCCCAATCTGCATCAACAAAACCCTGTATGTCCAAAGATTTGTCAGCACTATCAATACCAAAATAAACCAAACAATGATCAGAAGTACCTGCAAGATATTTAAACACCCTGTTCGCATAGTTCCAATGTTGTCTACTAGGGTTAAACATAAATCTACTCAAAACTCCCACTGCTTAGGCAATATCTAGTCCAGTGCAAACCATTGCATACATCAAACTCCCTACAACACTAGCATATGACACATTAGACATATCCTCAAGATCATCCTTAGTCTTTGGACACATATCTAATGAAAGCTTAGTACCAATGGGTAAAGGAACTCTAACTGGGTTATAGTCCTACAAACTAAACCTCTGCAAAATAGTATTCACATACTCTATGACAAGCAAAGATTTCTGTTAACTCTATCCCTCCTGATCTCCATTCCCAAAATATACCTTGCAGCACCAAGATCCTTCATCTCAAATGCACCTAAAAGTTGGGCTTTAAGCTCACTAATCATACCCTTAGTATTGCTGAAAAATAACATGTCATCAACATACAAAGCAATAACCAGTATAGAATCATCAACACAATGAATGTAAACACAGTGATCCTCCTCACTTCTAACAAAACCCAATTTCAAAACAAATGAGTCAAACTTTTGATACCACATTCTGGGGGATTGTTTTAGACCATAAAGAGACCTCTTTAACTTGCAAACCCAATGTTCTTTTCCTTTTACCTCAAAACCTGTAGGTTGTTGCATATAAATTTCTTCTTCAAGATCTCCATGCAAGAATGCAGTCTTAACATCCATTTGCTCAATCTCCCAATCATAATTTGCAGCAATGGATAAGAGAAATCTAATAGAAGTCAATTTAGCAACAGGAGAGAATATCTCACCAAAATCAACTCCCTCTCTCTGGGAGTAGCCCTTGGCTAACAGTCTAGCCTTATACTTCTCCAATGACCTGTCTACTCTAAACTTCTTCTTGAAGACCCACTTACAATCTATGGCCTTTCTTCCTTTGGGCAAACAAACAAGATCCCAGGTGTTACAAGAGTCTAAAGCCATCATCTCCTCCTACATGGCTAGCTACTAAGACTCACTATCATCTACAAAAATAGCTTCCCTGTAGCATCTAGGTTCATCGTTAGTACTCAATAAAACATATACATAATAGAAATCTAGTGGGCTATATCTGTCAATTGGATTTCGTTGTCTTTTGGATCTCCTCAAGGGTGGAGTAAGAGACTCTACTTGTTCTTCTACATGATCATCTGCACCAACTTCTTCTGTAACAACAGATTCATCTTCATCAGAACTACTTGAATCTTCTTCTTCTTCACCTCTCAATCCATCATTCTATTTTTCCTGAGGTGCATCTTGCTTCTCTAAATCAAAGTGCACCTTCTTTACTTTTTCTTCTTTCTCTTTTGGCTGCTCAGGTTCAGAAATAACTCTAAGTTCCCTGAAAATAACATCTCTAGAAAATATAATCTTGTGGGTTAGTGGATTCCAAAGCTTATAACCTTTGACATTATCACCATATCCAATGAATGTACACTTTTCAGCCTTTGGATCCAACTTAGATCATTTTTCCTTAGGCACATGAACAAAAGCCTCATAGCCAAAAACCCTTAAATGTGAAATAAAAGGTTTCTTACCTGTCCACACTTCATAAGGTGTCAAATCAAGAGCCTTACAAGGAGATCTATTTATCAAGTAGCAAGAAATACACAAAGCCTCTGCTCAAAAACATTTATCATAGAAATAAATGAAGGTTACAAAATAACAAGATTTTCTCATAGATTCATTATCCACAGGTCCAAACACATCCGTATGAATAATTTCTAACTTCTCTTTTGCTCTATTGCTTCCTGAAGGAAATGATTTTATGTTTTGTTTACCAGACACACAATGCTCACAGAAATCAAATTGCTCATCAGAATAGGAGAAATGATCCAATAGATTTTTATTCTTTATAGTTTTTAATACATTATTACTTATGTGGCCCAATCTATGGTGCCACAACATACATGTATTTTCAGTAGTGGCCTCAGATACATAGGAGACATTAGAAACTATAGTGGCTTCAAGCTTAAACAAGTTCCTAAATCTCTTCCCTTTCACTACCACCAAGTTCCCTCTCACCAATCTGTAGCCATGCTTTCAAATGTCACATGCATTCCCAAATCATTCAACTTCAAAATTGAAATCAGATTTGTAGCTAATCTAGGAACATGCAAAACACCAGGGAGGGTTTTAATCCTCCCATCACTAAAACACAACAATACCTTTCCTTTCTTGACAATCGGATATGAAGAGTTGTCACCAAGGTAGATATTACCTCCACCATATTCTTCATATGTGGAGAACCATTCCTTATGCGGGGTCATATGAAATGAGCATCCTGAGTCAACCAATCAGTGATCAGTAGAAACAACATTACATGTAGAAAGTAAAACTTCTTCACCTGCATTAGAGGACTTATCTGAAGCACTTTCCCACTATTTCTTGGGGTTTCTGCACTCCTTCACATGTCCCCTTTTACCGTAGTTCCAACACATAACTCTATTCTTTTTACCAGGAGTCTTAGACCGACCCTTGGACTTGTCCTTAGCCCCTTTCTGATCTCTTTTAGGTCCCCTTTCCTTAGACCTTCCCCTGACACTAAGAGCATCCCCTAAACTATCCAAACTCTTCTTCCTCAATTCCTGTGACACTAGCATTGAAACAAGACCATCCAACTTCAGATCCGCAAGGTTAGCAAGGATAACATTTTTGTCATTGACCGACATAAAAAAGCCCTATTTTTGTAACCAACATAAGGCTTGATAAAAGTGGCTAAGGGTTAGGGTTTCCATTGTTCTTATATTGTAGCATTTTACAATGGTATTGAGTTGCAGGGATTGCTGGTTATAATCGGTTTGATTTACTGGATTATATTGGACTCTCTATTTGGTGGATGTAGCCTGAGTTTGGGTGAACCACGTTAAAACTTGTCTATCATTGTTATTATTTCTTTGTATTTTCATTCCTCTGTTTAATCTTTATTAGCATTTAATTGATATCTTCTGTTGGCTAACCCTAACAAGTGGTATCAGAGTGGGTTGTGTTTGATTATCATCTGTAGGAAGGTCTCACGGTTGAGTGGGAGCAATGGCGGATGAGGATAAATTGAAGGTTGATAAATTTAATGGGAAGAACTATCAGTTATGGAAGATGTAGATGGAGGATTACCTCTATCAGAAGGATTTATAGAGGTCGTTGGAAGGAGTATCCAAGAAACTGGCAAGAATGACGGATTAGGATTGCAAACTTCTAGACAGAAAGGCACTGGGAACCATTCGGTTGTGCCTGGCACCATCTATGGCATTCAATATAATAGAAGTGAAGACAACAAGTGAACTAATGAAAGCTTTGGCTAAATTGTATGAAAAACCCTCAGCCTCAAATAAGGTATTTCTCATAAAGCATTTGTTTAATCTCAAAATGGTTGAAGGTGGATCTATGACAGATCATTTAAACGAGTATAATATGATTGTCAGTCAGTTAACTTCTGTAAAAGTGAAATTTGAGGAAGAGGTGAGGGCTCTCTTGGTTTTATGTTCTTTGCCAGAAAGCTAGAATAGCTTGGTAATGGATGTAAGTAACTTTGTCTCTGGTTCAAACACTTTAAAATTTGATGATGTTGTTGGTGTTATCCTTAGTGAGGAAATGCGATGGAAAATCTCACGAGGGTCCACATCAGGTAGTGTTTTGAATGTAGAAAGCAGGAGCAGATCAAAGGAGGAGAAAAGGTTCTGGAGGTCATGGGAAGTCACGAGGAAAATCAAAGGACAAGAGATCCCAATCCAGAGGACAGAAGGATTGATGGTACTGTGGGAAACTAGGTCATCTAAAGAAAGATTGCTAGTCTCAAAAAAATAAAGGAGACAAACAAGAAGGAAATAAGGAGGCAAATGTGGTAAGTAATAAATCTAAAGATGATGCTTTGATTCTTTCCCTAGATAATGTTGATGATTCAATGGTTTTAGATTCAGGGGCCTCATTTCATGCTACGTCCCATAGAAGTTATTTTCTTGATTATGTCTAAGGAGATTTTGGGCTGGTTTATTTGGAAGATAACAAACCCTCTCAGATTGTTGGAAAGGGAAGAATTAAGATTAAGTTGCAGAATGTGAATCATTGGCTACTACAAGAGGTAAGGCATGTTCCAAGGCTCAGTAGGAATTTAATTTCAGCAGGGTAGCTAGATGAAGAAGGTTGCATTGTTACATTTACTGATAAAAATTTGAAGGTTTCAAAAGGTGCCTTAATAGTAGCAAAAGGTGTGAAAGTAGGCACCTTATATCTTTGTATAGGTCATACTATTCCTTCAACTTTAGTTGTTGCAGAGAAAAAACAAATAGGTTCAGGAACAATTGCTGCAGGTTCGTAGGAAGAGATTGAAACAGTTGCTGTAGGATCTAAGACAATGTTGTTATATAATAGACTTGGGCATATGAGTGAAAAAGGTATGAAGTCACTTCATTCTAAGAAAGTTTTACCAAGTCTGAAATGTATTAATATGGATTTCTGTGAAAGTTGTGTGTATGGAAAACAAAAGAGAGTCAATTTTCTCAGGGATGGGAAGCAAAAGAAAGATGAAAAGTTGGAGCTTGTGCATACAGATGTATGGGGACCAACTAAGGTATCTTCTCTTGGTGGCTCTCAGTATTATGTTAAATTCGTAGATGATGTAACTAGGAAGGTATGGATCTATTTCCTTAGGCAGAAATTTGATGTATTTGAAACATTTAAGAAATGGAGAAGCTTGGTTGAGAATGAGATGGGTAAAAGATTAAAATGTCCCAGATTTGATAATGGTGGTGAGTATTCAAGCAAAGAATTTGAGGATTATTGTTCCTTTAATGGAATTCATAGGCAAAAAATGGTTCCAGGGACTCCATAGGAAAATGGAGTGGCTGAACGCATGAATAGGACAATAATGGAGCATGCAAGGACCATGAGATTGCATGTTGGGCTACCTTTAAACATGTGGGCAGAGGCTGTCAACACTGCTATATATTTAATTAACAGAGGTCCTTCAGTTCCTTTGGGCTGTGGTATTCCAGAGGAAGCATGGACATGTAATAAGGTGAGTTATTCTTTTCTCAAAACCTTCAGATGTGAAGCATTTGCACATGTAGATTATGAAAATAGAACCAATCTGGATGCAAAATTAAAAAGGTATACCTTCGTTGGATATGGAATTAATGAATTTGATTATAGGCTTTGGGATTTTGGAAATCAGAAAATTGTGAGAAGTAGGGATGTTGTATTCAATGAGAAGGTGTTGTACAAAGATTAGTTGCAACAACATGAGAAGAAAGAAAAGGATTATGTGGTGCTAGATGATACTCCAAATAGTGATGTTCCAGTGGTTCCTCATGCTCCACAACAGCAAATAGAAATACCATAAGCTCTAGTGAATGTTAGACGATCATCAAGGCTAAGTAGGCCTCCTAAAAGGTTCTCTCCCTCTTTGTATTCTATTTTGTTAACAGATGTTGGTGAACTAGAAGGGCATGATGAAGCTATGTAGGTGGATACAAAGGCTCAGTGAGAGCATGCAATGAAAGAAGAAATGGACTCCTTGCTGAAAAATCAAACTTGGGAATTATGTAAGTTGCCTGCAGGTAAAAAGGCTTTACCAAACAAATGGGTTTATAGGCTGAAAGAGGAAGATGGAGGTAAGAAAAGATTTAAATCCAGGTTAGTTGTAAAAAGATTTGCACAGAAAAAAGGCATTGATTTTGATGAGACTTTTTCTCTGGTTGTTAAGATGACTTCTATTTGCATTGTTTTAAGTATTGTGGCTGCTGAAGATTTGCATTTGGAATAGCTAGATGTGAAAACTACCTTTCTCCATGGTGATTTGGAGGAGGAGATATACGTGGAACATCCCCAAGGATTTGAGGTCAAAGGTAAGGAGAAACTAGTGTGCAGATTGTAGAAGAGTTTGTATGGCTTGAAACAACCACCTCGGCAATGGTATTTAAAATTTGATAGTTTTATGGCTGAGCAAGTCTACATTCGGTGTAATTCTAACCATTGTGTTTATTTTAAGAGGTTGGATAATGATAGCTACATTATTTTATGTTTATATGTTGATGACATGCTTGTAGAAGGGTCTAACATGAATCACATAAGAGAGTTAAAACAACACTTAGCACAGTCATTCGCTATGAAGGATTTGGGGGCAGCAAAACAAATCCTTGGTATGAAAATTTGCAGAGATAGGAAGAATAGAAATTTGACTCTATCTCAGGCTGATTATGTTGAAAAGGTGTTGCAGAGATTTCATATGGAGAATGCAAAAGCTGTCAGCACACCTTTGCCTAGTCATTTGAAATTGACTAAGGAGATGTGTCCTAAGACATAAGAGGAGAAAGAAAAAATGTCCAAGGTACCATATGCTTTAGCTATAGGAAGTTTAATGTATGCCATGGTATGTACAAGACTGGCTATTGCACATGATGTAGGAGTCATCAACATGTATATGAGTCATCCTGGATTGGAGCATTGGAATGCGGTAAAATGGATTCTTAGATATTTGAGAGGTACATCCAATAAACACTTATGTTTTAGGGGCTCTAATACAGATTTAGCAGGTTATGTAGACTGAGATTTGGCAGGGGATATTGATACCAGGCAAAGTACTACAGGTTATGTCTTTACTGTAGGTGGGATAGTGGTGAGTTGGATTTCTAGGTTGCAAAAGGTGGTTGCTTTATCCACCACAGAGGCAAAATATGTAGCTACAACAGAGGCAAGAAAGGAGATGATATGGCTGCAATCTTTCATGGAAGAATTGGGCAAACAGCAGGTTAACAGTTATTTGTTTATGGATAGCCAGAGTGTCATACATCTTGCAAAGAATTCTTCCTTGCATTCAAAGACTAAACACATACAGTTGAGGTATCACTTTATTCGATCGGTGTTGGATGATGGACAATTACAGCTGGAAAAGATACATACAGATGAAAATCTAACGGATATGTTTACAAAGGCAGTGACAAGGGAGACGATGAGCTCCTCTTCAGCTTCAATTGGTATTCAAGACTAAAAACAACAAAAATAGAACAACAAAGTCCAGGGTGCTTATTTCCAATGGGAGCTACAGGGTCAGCGGTGTTATGATTAGTCTCCAAGTGGGAGATGATATGGTGTGGAGTCTGATCAGTCTCCAAGTGGGAGATTGTTGTTATATGGAGCCTAATCAGACTTGGAGGTTAAATTAACCCCACTTTTATCGGTGCGGTTTCACCCTAATTTCCTATGGGGTTAAGGGGCATCACCCCTTGTGGGGGTTTGGGGGCAACGCCCCTTGCAGAGTCTAGGGGCAGTGCCCCTGGTGCGCTCCCTGTCATGATACAGGGCAGGGTCGAGGGGCAACGCCCCTGAAACCTCACACTATTTTTAATTATTTTATAAAGGCGCCGAGAGTTATTTTTTCATTGATTGACATAAAAAACCCTATTTTTGTAACCAACATAAGGCTTGTTAAAAGCGGCTAAGGGTTAGGGTTTCCATTGTTATTGTATTGTAGCATTTTGCAACGGTATTGAGTTGCAGGAATTACTAATTGTAATCAGACCAAATTGGTTTGATTTACTGGATAATAATATTGGACTCTCTATTTGGTGGATGTAGCCTAAGTTTGGGTGAACCACATTAAAACTTGTCTCTCACTATTATTATTTCTCTGTATTTTCATTCCTCTGTTTAATCTTTATTTGCATTTAATTGATATCTTATGTCGGCTAACCCTAACAATCTCATCATCAATTCCTCTCATGAAAATGGTTTTACTAAGCTCTTCATCTAGATTACCATCACATCTCCTATGGACAAATAAAAATATATCCACATAATCTTCCAAATTTTCCTCTTCCTTTTGTTTCATTCGGAAGAGTTCATCCTTCCAGTCCCTAACTCTACAATAATCTTGATACTTATCAAGGAAGACAGTCTCCATTTGATCCCATGTAGTTATGGAGTCTGATGTCAGGCCCATGAACCATTGTAAAGTTGATTCCTTGAGAGTAGAAGGAAAAAGCTTCAACTTTTGATTATTTGTTCCATAATCATAAGTCTGACAGAGAACCTTAAATTTGAACAAGAACTGATCAGGGTCCTCCAATGCTTTTCCTCTAAAAGTTGGAAGGAATGCAGGAGATATATTTTTCATGGGAGGTTCATTCCTTTCAAAAGTTATGGAAATTAGATAGGAGAATGTCCTATTATTAACGGGTTCATCATGTTCACCACCTCCAAAGAGATTATTACCCATTGTGAAAGTGTTCCAAGAAAAATGGGAGATTCTGGTGGTATGGGAGGTCCTTGATTGATTAAATGATTTGGAGGTTCTTCCAAATTAGGCTCTAATGGTGGACTAACTATGGTTCACTTTATGAATCAACCTAAGGCATCCCTAGGCCTACTCATAAACTGGTGGATCCAGAATGCGCTTGTTCAAAAACTTACCAACACCTTAACCTACAATGATTTGTAGATTAATTCTCCGGAAACGGCGCCAAAAATGATGAGGTCATTGTAGTTGTCTTTAATTTAAAATAATTTAATTTATCAATATAGAGGTGTGTGGAGCTATTTGCAATAAGACTTTCTTGTGTGGGGGGTTGGAGTGGAATCTTAATATTGTGGGATGGATGTTTTGAATCAGCTGCTAAAGGAATCTTACTAGAATTCAATTTAACCTACTTGCCGAAAGAAACACACATGTTGGAAATGGAAACTATTCTATTTGCTTTGGAAGGAAACACATGTATTGAAATGGAAACTATGCTAATTGCTTTTGAAATAAACACACATGTTGTAATGGAAACTATTTTACTTGCTTGGAAAAAAAACACATGTGCTATAATTGAAACTAATCTATTTGCTTTTGAAATGAAACTCATATTAACCACATCAAAATGTATCTTATCAATCCACAACAATGAAATACTCTGAATAAAACAATGTTGTTTCACATAATAACAAATACTTCTTTTTGGTATTTTCATATTTAAAGGATAGACCTGCAGGTATTTAACATCTAAAACATTCACACAAAAGAAGAACGCAATAGCTTAACATTAACGCACAATAAAATGATAGTAAATAGAAAACATAAAAAGAAACACAAGAATAAATATCGAGAGATCTCCTCCTAGTTGGGTAGGTGGGCCTTACTTTCCCAACTGGAGATGATCCTGTTGAACTCTATCAACTTCAACAAAAATTCCCTTTCATATGCATTAAAGATAATCCCAGATGGGCATCGATACATGAATGAGCAGGAAGATTCACTCCTTAATGAAAAATAGCAATACTTGACTAAAAAATAGAACTAGAACTAAGTGAGTGAGACTACTAGGATCCTACTTATACATCTGAGCTTTATTGAAAGCAATAACTATACTAGTTCCTAACTACAGTGAACTTGGACTGAGCTAGTTGCTTTATTTAATGCATTAGCAATTCCTTTGCAATATAACTTTGGATCAAGAATTCGTATCAATAGAATTATCAATAGTTAAGTAGATCCTTGAAGTGGCGTAGGTACTAATTGATGGATACTTCAATTATCATAAAACAAAGTGACATGTGGACTTGGACTTCAAATTTGTCAATAAGTGTTGTCGCTGGGATGAACGGCTAGACATGTTGGTGGGTGTGCATAGCTAGATTCCTGAATGACCCTTGGATTGGCCTTGTTAGTCATTGACTCAAGGGGAGGATGACTCTCTTATATCATTGTAGGAATCTAGAGCTCTCCGTGGTTTGGGTTCTTCATGAAGGAAGTAGATCTGGAGGGATTTAGAGCCCTCTAGAATGCCCTTTGTTGTATCTTTCATGCAATCACACACAACTTGGGCAAAAATTTCATAAAGTATGCATTTGAAAATAGAATTCACAGTAATCAGTCAAAAGATTTCATCTAAAGGAATAAATACTAAGCATGCATATAAATCATCCAAAAGATAAATATAATCGCAGTAATATGTATATGCCATAGTGTAAAGTCAGAGTCTTAAAACGTGAAATATATAGAAATAACTGAGTCATGTATTTTGGTCTCAACATAGGATCTCATCGACTCATCAAAGGAATCTATACAACAACCAATCCAGCATTGAATAGTATCAATCAAAGAACATTCCTACTTTATATATATTCCACGAATACCATTTAGTGACAGCAGATAGAATCCATTAAGGAACAACAGTCATAATAATCAGTATTGACAAGTGTTAAAGAATTATAATTGACAGTATATCTGATCCGCCACTAATATTATTGAATACAGTGTAGAAGATATAGCAGAAAGTAAACATCTATATATTATCATTATTCCTGATCGAATAGAATTATTGAATAGCAATCATTCCTCATCGAACACCAATTAGCAAAAAGAAAAGACAACGATCATCACAAACAAAAAGAGTATCGAGGTGCATCAACGGAGAAGCTTTAAGACAAATTAAAGCCTTATATAAGTCTATACAGATCGGTAATAATATTGAAACTGCAGCAAAATACATATTCGAAGGAGAACACATCATCAATAGAGGAAAAAAGAGATCGATCAAAGGAAACTAGTCAATCGATCCTTGTAAGAGCATCAATCAGAATCAACAATCTGTTGCAAGAACTTATCATAAAAATAAGTCAATTTCTGAGCAAATAGCAACAGCCAACACCATGTCAGCAAGTAAGTTTCTATTATTTATCACTTCCATATCAGTCGATCATATGTATATCAGGTATGAATGCCTCTTTACATTTATTGCCAATGATAAGTTTAGATTTGTATCATTATGATAAGTTTAGATTTGTAAGCAATCATCTCTTTTAGACAGTCATATACCATAGTAATATAATTTGTATGGATCTTATGTGACCCATTAACCTCTTATGAGAGTGAGAGTAAGTGCCTAAGAGGCCATTCATGGGTAGTTAGTCTCATAGAGGCCTTAACTCTAAGAGTATGGAACTTGAATGTAAGGATAGGAGACATTAGAGCCCCATGGTGGATAAGTGGCAACTCTCATCTCAACTCTCATAGGCTGTTAATGAGTGACATAAGAAGAGATAGCCAATATGTTTAATTCAATAAGCATGAATGAATATATCTTTCTTGAGGCAATAACACATAAACCTCATAGGAGAGGAGGTAGAAGAGGATCCTTGCCATTAACCAATGGGTATTTAGAGCCCTTTGACATTATGAGTACAAAAGGTACCATATGCAAAGGTTTATGACATAGAGGCCTTGTGTACAAGTGATGCAAAAGGCATCATTGTGCCAAAGATAGGTCATCTTATAAATGTGACATAGAGGCCTTGTTCACAATTGATACAAAAGGCATCATTGTGTTAAGGATAGGTCACCTTAGAGGCCTTGGCTGCAAAAGGATACAAAAGGCATCATTACACCAAGGATATAATAGAGCCCCATAATGGCAAATGGCAAAAATACTCCCTCCCTACTCTCATATGATATCCATGAATTAATGCAAGATGTTATAATGATATGAGATATCAAGTGAGTGCATGTGAAATGCAAGTGATAGAGAATAATAGAGAAAGTGAAATATAAAGTGAATATGAGAATAGAGAATTGAGAAATATAAATAGAGAGTGTACATTATGTAATGATGATGCTTATAATGTTCAAAGTTAGTGAATGAGAAATAATGTCTAGTAGTAGAAGATATGAAATGAAATGATCGTAAGGAAAGTGATAATGTAAATAGTGAACATAAATTGTGAATCTTAGAATCATGAAATATATATAAGAGTAAAAGAGCAATATGATGAATATATCTTATGTTATTTAGTGATCAAAGATTTAGTGTACTAATGTTCTCTTCTTGCAAGTTGAAATTTGTGGACAAGGTTGAGAAATTTCAAGTTGCGAGAAAGGGACATTACAAGTGGATTTCCCTCACGGGCTATATTTTTTGGTCTTTAACTAGTGGATCTTTTTTTACCAGGAATTTTTTTGTGTTTTTGGTAGCAAAAATCAGCCTTTAGTGGCATTTTTTTTTATCTATACCTAGCAGGTATTTTACAAATCTTAAGGTTTTTGTTAAGAGGTGGTCTTATGGAGTTTCAAGCATTTTTTTGAGTGTTCAAGGGGCATTTTTTACCCACAGGATTTTAAACCCTGGCAGGAGTCGACAGTCACTGCTGGCTCTTTTAGGTGGCTTAATCTATGTACTCCTCCCTTAGCAACAATTCAACCACATGTCGCCACTTCCTGCGACCCTCAATCAAATTCCACCCTCCTTGCGGCCTTTGGTGGTGTGATTCGCCACTCCAAAATTGCCTCCCACCAATAAGTCACCACCTCGGGCAGTGCTCAAAACTTCTGTCGTTGCCAGTCCGCTTCAACTGTACCACCAAGAACCCACCCCTTTTTTTGTCATCCCTTGGTCACGTGAGTGACTAGGGCTCAAACTGTAGGTGCTAGCCCCTCTGCCCTCCAATGCTTGGTCACGTGGGTGATCAGGCCCTTAAGCAGGGGGTCCTTTTTTGCCTTTTAAGATAATTTTGGAGCACCTTCATGAAAATAGATGTAACTTGAGCATATGGTCTCTACTTTTTTCAAACAAATAGGCATAAAAAATATGATTCCACTATATACATAGCCATCATAATTTTTTTCTAGATTCTTTTCCAGGTACATAGAAATTCAATGTAAAGTCAACCCTTTATTTTTTGCTATTTCATTGTAAATATTTGTAAAAGGGGTTTACTTTTTTTTTGTTGTGGGGGTCAATTTTTCTCCCTAAAACACATTAAGGGATCAAAAACATAAAAAAATCAGCAAGTCATTCTTTTTTGCAAAACTTAAAAAATTAAATACAATGGTGGAAATCTCTTTAATTCAATGTCTTACACCACACAATTATCATACCTAGAAACCTCAGATGACTAAATTGCTCATTTAGAATGGATTATGGTCCAAATTGGATGAAACATAATGTGAATTAACTCGCCAGTTTGAGATATTTTAGCACAGGAATAAGATGGATGAGGTTATGGGACTGATTTCACTACATGTTTCAAACTATCTATTGTTTCACATTGATTCTTGCACCACTCCTAGGGATATGTGGGAAAAATACAAAGAGCTTTTTGGTAAAATTAATGAGTTATAGGAACTTCAGATTGAGGTAGAATTTACTACACTAGTACCTTTTTCATTCTCCTCCATTGAGGATTATTTGGTGAAATTTAAGTCACTTAGGTCACTTTTGTAGGGTTGTGGAAAGGATAAAACTGACAAAGAATGCATTTTCTTGATTATGTCTATGCTTCGAGGACCATTTTAGGTATTCTCTTCTACATTTTACTCTAGTATGGATGCATTGGGTTTTGCTTTTACTATGCCTACCTTTGAGGTTTTTTGTGATCATTTGGTATGGGAATAGGCTAAATTAGTTCAATTAGATTCTCTTTCCAATTCTAAAAACTAAGCATTGGTAGCACAATCATCTAAGGAGAAACAAAAGAAGAAATAGAATCCTAAGACAAATTATTCATTAGGTAGTAAGAGTTCCTCCAAGCCAAACCAAAAGTTAGAACATAAAAACCAATTCACTCCTAAGAATGACAAATCGTCTAATTCTAGTGAGTCTTCCTCTAGAAAAAGAAGAAATCAGGAGAACCTTGTAGTTTTTTGTGGCAAAGAGGGACATCCAATAACCAGATGTTGGAAGAGACAAGAGGATTTAGAGGAAGCCATGCAACAACATAATATTTCATCCTCTAAATCTTCTTCCACCAATACAGGCAAAGGTCATGCTTTTTCTTCCTGGGCCTTGTCTTCATCAGCTAGTTGGATACTTGACTTAGGAGATTCCCATCACATGACACATTCCCAAGATATTGTCACATCACTTTCATATTGTAACACTTCACAAATTGTAGTGGGGGAGTCTACACAACTTTCAATTTTGGGTTCCGGTATTGTTCCACTTGAGGATGGTTATATTCAGGATGTACTTGGGGTTCTTGATATTTAAACCAATCTTCTTTTAGTGTATCAGATTTATCACTCTAGTACTGGCAAGATAGTTGAGTTCTCACCACATGATGTGGTTATTTGGGAACTTCATGATCTTGATATTATTGTGGCTATAGGGAGTGTTGATTCTTCATCTCAATTATATAGATTTGATGATTTTGAGAGTTTAATTGGTTCATCTTTCATAGCACATGCAAACTCCTTGAGTAAGCTTTGGCATGAACGCTTCCGTCATGTCAACTATAGGTATCTACAATAGATGAGCACTTAGGTATTAGTGATTGATCTACCTAAGATTTCTTGCACTGATGGTATTTTTTGAGGTTGTCTCCTTGGGAAACACCACCAGGATTCTTTTCCCAAAGGTAGAGCCACATGAGCAAACGCACCTTTAGAGTTGGTACACAATGATCTTATGTCATTTCCAACTCCGTCTTTTTCAGGGGCCAAATATGTGCTCACATTACTTCTCCATATGTACATGGGTGTACTTTCTTAAATACAAAAGTGATGTCTTTAATACCTTTAGGATCTATAAGGAATTCATGGAGAAGCAATCCGGTCTTTCTATCAGGAGGATACACACATATAATGGGGGGAGTATATCAATTAGGAATTCAAAGATTTTTGTACTAAGCATGGTATTCAACACAACTTGCAGTTCCCTACACCCCTCAACAAAATGGTGTCACTGAGTGAAAGAATAGAACCTTAAGGGAGATCGCTAATTGTATGCTTTAGTCATGAAATATGGATTCTAATTTTTGGGTTGAGGTAGCTAATTGTGCCAATTACATTCAGAATCACATGCCCCATAAGGCATTGCAATAGATGACTCCTAAGGAGGCTTGGTCCCATGACAAGCCAGATGTATCTTCATTCTAAGTTTTTGACAGTGAGGCTTGGCCATTTATTCCTGATGCTCAATAAAAAGCTATGGAGAGGAAGAGGTGACCACTCATATTTGTTGGCTACTTTGAGGATCTTAAGGGTTACAGGTTATTTGATCTTGTTTCTGGAGATGTCTTGTTTAGGCAGGGTGTCCAGTTTGATGAGAGCTTTCCTCAGAAGGATTATCCATCAACAACTTCTCCCTTGCTACCTACTCTTCTCTCTTCATCTCTTGAAGATTCCTTATTTCTTGAGGATGTAGATGATGTTCTAGATCCACCACCACCTCCAGTTATTTAACCTTTACCTGGATGGACCCGCACTACTATTGATGCAGTTGGATCCTTTGCAGGTGATCCTTTAGCTTCCCATCATACCACTCACAAACCTTAGGGGTGAGTCTTTTGATTCATGCCATTTCAAATGATCCTCAAAATTTTTTAGATGCGGTAGGTATTCCTGAGTGGGACATAACTATGGCAGAGGAGTATTCTTCATTGATGAAGAATACCACTTGGGATCTAGTTCCTCTTCCTAAGGGAATAAAATTGGTTCAATGCATGTGGGTGTACCATACCCAATATGATGTAGATGGTTCCATTGATAAGTACAAGGCTTGTCTTGTTGGAAAGGGGTTTTCACAGTTCGAAGGTATTGACTATTCTGAGACATTTGCCCCTGTCGCCAAGATGGACTATATACATCTTGTACTTTCATTTGTAGCTTCACAAGGATGGACAGTATATCAAATGGATGTGAAGAGTGCCTTCCTACATGGTGATCTTCATGAGGAGATTTATATGGAGCAACCTTTTGGTTTTGTGCATGACTCTTCTCTACTTTGTAGGCTTCACCGTTCACTATATGGTCTCAAACAAGCCCCTCAATCTTGGTATGAGAAGATGGACACATTTATACTTTCTTCTAGTTTCAAACAATGTCATTTTGATCCCATTGTGTACACTCAACAATAGGAGGGTGGTCTTTTATACTGGTACTGTATGTAGATGATTTGATTCTTATAGGAAGCTCATCTTCCATGATCTAGAGTGTTTAGAGAGCATTGATGGAGCAATTTGACATGACAGATCTAGGAATTTTGCATTACTTTCTTAGTTTACAAGTTATTCAATCTTCAAATGGGATTTCCATTTTCAACATAAGTATGTTTTTGATATGCTTCATAGATTTGGCATGCTTGAATGCAATCTTACCCCCACACCTTTCTAGTTAGGTGTTGTATTGTCTTCAAGTTGTTCCACTCCTTCAATTGATGCTATATTATACATGTAGTTGGTAAATGTGCGGGGGACCACAGTGAGTCCGTGGTTGGAGGAAAAGCGCTTAAGTGATGCTTCCCCTCATACAGTTAGCATGCAGTTGGCGGCCAGGAATATTGAAGACATACTAGTATACAATCATGTGTTTCTATTTTTTAGTTAAGCTCTTGAAGCCTGTATGTATACTATGAAAAATTGTAAGGATGAATGTTCAATCCTTTTATTGAGAAAATGTAAATTGATTATGCAATGGAAGTTTAAAATATGTTTCAAATGTGCATCTTATTGAATAAATTAAGGAAAATTTTTATTACGTTCGCTATCAGTATCTTGATCATTTTACTTTTGGAGTAAAACATAGTAAATCTTAGTTGGTAGAACAAGTGGTATGTTATATATGGCTTTGTTAGTTATTGACTAAGTTTGGCTTCCCTCTTGATAGTCCCACTATTCTTTGGTGTGACAATCAGAGTACCATTCATATTTCCTACAACTCAATGGAGCATCAGAGGACTAAGCACATATAGATCCACATGCACTTCATACGATAGTTGATTCAAGATGGTTTTCTTACCTTGGAGTACATGCCTACCGAGGAGAAGGTTGGAGACATCTTCATGAAACCTTTAACATCACCTCGTTATCTTCAGTTGTGATCGATGCTTGGGGTGAAGGAAGTTGTCCTTGGAGGGTCCTCATGAGGCCTCCTTCCTTCATCTTTTTTACATGCTTTTCTTCATGTTGTTTCTCTCTTTTAGAGAGGAGTTTTTCCCGTGAGGTTTTCTCCTTTTCTCCATTTGTGAGAGAATTGTTTTGTACATGGGTACCTCATCAGGCCTCATTTCCAAGACCCATCTTTGCTTTTTCATGCATTGTTTTGTGCCACCCTAAGTTTCACTTAAGGGGGTGTTAGTGTAATTATTAATTTAATTACACTTATTACTTTTTATTAAGCTCACTTAGGGATTTTCTACCCTTGCACATAGAGCAAGGCCTTTTTACTTTTTTATTTATTCTATAATTGTTCTTTCCTGAGGCAATATCAATATTTTCTTTGCAGCTCTCATTTGTGGAAGGTTCTTGGTCTTGTTGTTTGATTTTTATGCTTGTGGATTCTCCATTTCTTCAACAGCTTCTATGTGAAAGAGATAAAATCCATCACCTTAACGTGACTAGAACAATACACTCAAGTGTCAAATTAAATACCTCAAAACTAACCATAAATTTAATCTTACATTAACACTTGTTTAAATTACAATGTAGTAGAATGATAGATTTTGTAGGGATTTTGTCTTTACCCTGTCTGGATGAAGCTCAAGCATACAAAAAACTCTGTTTAATTTGGTTAAATTTAATATAAAGGGAGCAGTCCCCGTGACTGAAGTTTACATATCAAAAAAAATTACAACCTAGTACAATTTGGCTAATACATAAATAAATAAATAAATTACATGATATCACTTGATCATAATAAAATTATTGGAAAAGAAATAAATTTAATAATGTCATAGTAACTATCATTATCAATATTTAATAAACCACTAAGTTAATTATATAAAATGAATTAACTATTTACTAAACATATTTTTTCTCTCACCTAGATTTGAATCATAACTAATGCCATACAAAATTCTAATAATTTTACACTAAAAAAATTAAGGGCTTAGAAATCTAAACTCTCATATTTAAATTTAAAATAAAATTTAAGAGCCAAGAGTTAATTGAGTCCAATTAAGTTATTATGACTTAATAAAATATGTAAATCCCAATACTTATATTAAAATTAAAACAAGATTTAAAGCATAAATGCATACCCAATTTAAATTAAAATAACCAACATGTCACAATAAATTAAGTCAAGTCGACTAAAATAAAGGAGCATATTATGCACTAATTATAAAATTATAAAATTATAAACTTACCTAATGTAATAAAAACATATAAAAGCCTTTCTTTTACCTTACTCATCATTTTCTCCTATTTTTCTTTACTATAGAGTTTTTTGTTTGTATAGAAATGGAGAGGGTAGGTGAGAAGAAAAAATTCATAGATCTCTCAAGGTTTTCTCCCTTCTTCCCATACTGTGCTTGGGTTGAATTACTGGTGATTCTCTGAGCCTAATCAACCATTTTTGTAATTTGTTTTGTTTGTAGGAATGAAGGTTTTGGAGAGCATTGGGTTAGGGAGAATCTTGCGGACCCCAGCTACAAAGGACCTCAAGGAATTGACTTGCATGCAGGTTTCCAGATGACTTGATGATGAGAATCTATATAATAAAATAGATTTCAAACATATATATATATATATATACACACAGAGAGAGTTTTTAAGAAGAAATATACACTACTGTATTTGACTATAAATTCCAACGAATGTTTGGTGACATATCGACAAAATATTGTTGACTTACCGATGCAACACTGATTTAAATTTTGTCACTGAATTTTTGTCGCTTTAACGACCAATTTGTATATGTTGAAACCACAACCCAGCATCGTCGGTCAGTGCCACAGAAAATGTTGGCAGTGTCCATTGCAAAATCAACATAACTTCGTCCATCTATCAACACAAAAAATCACAAAACATTGTAGAACGCCCATTTGAAATCATCAAACAAACACCAAATGTTCGTCTATTTTCCGACGAGGTGGAGCAAACCGTCGTTGCCATTACGATGAAAACTGCGTCGCGTGTACATCAACCTCATTGCAAATTTTTGTGGTTCATCAGGCTATGTTTGTCAAAATTGCGACAAAACCCTATAGTTTTTAAAAAAAAATTATTCGATCAAACATCTTTTACTTTCACCGATGGTGCCTTATTTTATCCACTATGTCAGTGTAACTTGAGATATGTTCTCCTAACTAAATGTTATCGGTGCAAGATGTATCATCAGGCGGTCCATTTTCTGTTGTTCTGATATCAATGTTTTCCTCTGATGAAATATATCGATGTACCTCATGCCAAAATCCCGAGTGAGTCTATCTGTTACTTTCTTGAATAACCCATCGGTAGAACAAAAAGAATGTGTCCCCGATACGAGCCTTTTACCTTCATCAGAGTAGTATATGAGATCAGAATTGTCACTTGTTAGGCTTCCAATGGCCAATGAGTATTTTGTCGAGGAAACTTTCATGAGTTATGTCGATATGCATTTCCTGTGGTGCTACATTCTCTATTTGTTCCTTTTTAATCAAAATATACAACCCAATTTCTTTTTTCAATCGATATGAATGCAATGTTCCTATGCCGATATTGTACAATGTGCTTCCTCTTTCACATAGGCCACTCTTGCAATGTTTTTTATCGGTGAAGCTTGCTAGTTGTTGTGCTGATATATTGTATCATGCCAATATAAACATAAAACATGATCGGGTTGACATAGATACTGCTTGACCGATATGTTATATCTCTTCAATTTGAAATGTGTGAACAATGGGTCTTGGATACATAAAGTGAGTAAATAGCTTATAAGAACAATGGTAGAAGACCCAACAATGGAGACTTGGGAAAAAACTGCCATAGAAATTGCTGGATACGTCTCACATGACCTGCAATAATGCAGGTCCCAAAGCATATGGGCATAGTGTTGAAAACCCACACATGGAAACTAGGGACCCAAATTTGTGTCTTAAGGTTGTGGAATCCCTACAAAAACCCTCATTAACCAATCAAAAAGTAAACAATTGTCTACTAATTTGAAAAGATTAATCACAAAATCAGTTTTAATAGTTGAGACAAGTGTGAATGAAAAAATGGAAGACTTATGGTAAAATTTCAAATATATGAAGATCTCCTTGGGAAAAAATCTAATAGTCACCTTCTTCTCTCATAGTGGAATAAAGTAAAATATGTTCTTAACATTTTATAGGCAAAAGTTAGTGTAAAGACAACATACAAGTATGTTGATGCCATCATTGAACTGCACACCAAGCTCATGAATCAAAACAAGTATTGTTCCCACAACGTATGAAGCCCACCTGATTACAATTGAGTTCAAATAGAAATTAAATCCACAACTAATGATTTCCAAATAGTACATTCTATTTTTGGTCAGTTGTGTGTGTGAGAGAGCAAGAAAGTGAGTTTGTGTGTGTGAGAGAGAGAGAGAGAAGGTCACTTTTGTGATGGATCTCTAGCAAAATATGTGTGTGCTTTCTCATATGATACCTGGGCGAATAAAAATAATAGTTAAACCCAAACCAAAAACCAAACCAACAACATATAATACATAACTGTATTAATTCTATCCAATGAAATTATTTTATCATCAGTACATGAAGCACATGACAGGTGATTACTAGGAGCAATCCATCCACTCACTTATTCTATTCATCACTAAATAAGAGAATCATCTATAAAATTGCTACCCAGATTGAAAGGTGCCCCTCATATGGATCAAATGGCATGGCACCAACTAGAGATGATTATTGGGAGAAACTACATTATCAATAACCTACCAAACAATGGCATGACATCTTCACTAACTACTCATCACATAGTGAATAGTGGATGATTTTAGCATTAACCACATAATTACAATATATGTATGTTTAATGATTTAATACCAGTTGTGTTATAGGGCTCTCTCCTAGACCCCTCATACCCAGACCTAGTTTGAATCACGTACCAGTCTCAAGCCAATTCTTGTGCTGAAATGGCTAGGCTCTTCTCTTTTGTTTCTGCGCTACATGAGTACATCCCAAGTTTGTCTAATCCAAACTCATATATCCCCAGAAGCGGGATCCATCCATGGATAGCTTCCCCTGCAAAATCTGTCATCCAGGGTAACATATGAGATGTGTTAAAAAGTAAAATAAGTACAAAAGGTAACATATTGAAGCAAAGAGAACTAATGAAAATCGCATAAGCTTAAAAGTACAACATAATGAAATATTGAAAATTACATTACCTTATTGAGCTTCTCTTTGTTTCAAGAATAGTTTAATATTCTCTACTTAGCAGGGCCAACCACGTGACGGTGGAAGCTCATTTGGCCCCTCCCCCCCCTCACATCACTCTCAATTCCCCATACCCTATCATATAACATTAATCATTCATTCATCCATTAATAACATATAACATTCATTCATTAACATATAACATTCATTCATTAACATATTCACATTCATTCATTAACATATAACATTCATTCTTTCATTTTTTACATATTATAAAAAATATGGTTGTCAAAAATATTAGTTTTTAACATTCATTAACATATTATCAAAAATATGGTTGTCATAATATGATTACAATCACTTTTTTTTGTTTCTTTTTTGCAGCTAAAAAATGAAGAAGTGGAGTATCATTTTCTAAATCATATGTCCCCCCTTCATTTGTTCTGCCCTCTACTCATTATCTTAATGTATGCCTAGTCGTGTACTCACGACGGGGAGGCTGCTGCAAGGGGGGTCTACTACAATAACAAAGAAATGTTAAATTGATATGTTTTATTATTATTGTTACAAGTATTTCATTAATTAAAAGAACATTAGAGTGGTGCTCTTTACTTGATGGGGCCACATCATGTTCCTGATCTTGTCTTATAGCCTCATGCTCAACATGTTGAACACCCTCTGAATCCTCTGGAGTTGAAACACGAAAGGTTACATTAATTAATACACCAATTGCAATTAAATATGTTTAAAAGAGCATTACAGTGGTCCTCTTTACCTGATGGGGCCGCATCATGTTCCTGATCTTGTCTAGCCTGATCATGCTCAACATGTTGATCACACTCTACATGCTCTAAATTTGAAACACGAAAGGTTACATTAATTAATACACCAATTGCAATTAAAGATGTTTAATTGTATTAATCCATACTGCATTTGTATAGCACATGAATACATCTAGTATAGGGATGCACACCATGACCTTCATCTGTAGGTTGTGTTCCACCCTCACCAGGCTGCATTCCAATGTCATGTGTAGTATTATCATTGCTTGCCTATTTAAAATAAATAGGCACATAATTACTTTATGGTGGAAATTAATATTGAATAGATTGTACAAGTATTTAATTTTAAATAAACTTCATTGAGTTTATTTACCTCAGTGTCGGATGCAGTGGAAGCTTGTGTTTGCCCAGTCAAGAGTCTTAGGCATTTACCCATGGCTCCATAGCCTTGCTAGAAGGCAATCTTCAGGTCCTCTTCTGTGGGCACTCTGTTGAATTCAGATCCCTGCATTTTTGCATAAGATCATGAATTTTGCTTCTATGGTGTGATAAAACTAAAATTGTTTGCAATTTATTATTTGGATACAATATTTCATTTATTGATACTTACAATTCATGCGGCTAATTTCATATATCCACCAAAGCCAAGTTTGTGCTTCTCGTGTTTTTCTAGTCTTGCCATTGTTGCCTTCGATGTGTCGGGCAGCCTATGAAAAGTTTGAAATACGTTAGATTATGTAAAAAGAAAGAGTAATCAGTATATAATTACATTGTTGATAGTATCACATACCTTCCTTGGCCCGGTGGTGTCTTTCCTTTTTTTCTTTTCAGCCTTCTCCTTTCCATCCGACACTAGGTCCTTCCACTCCCTCTCTGAAATCATGGGGGATGATCACACTTTTTGTTCTTCTCTAAATGTGACCTATATTGGTCCCTCACATACTTTAGATAGGTACCAGCTTTCTTAAGGACCTTGGTTTGGTTGAATGTGTTATTACTAAACAGCACAACTAAATGGTTAATGAGCTCATCTTTTAAATCTTGATTTTGGACATTCCACCGTGTACGTATGGTGGGCCCAAAGATCTCCAATGTAATATCATTTAGATGTTTATAAAAAATATCATTTCCTGCAAAATGATCATGGGATCATTAGTCTAAAAAGAGTGATCAATAAGTAAATTCCAATTGGATTATATATAATAATAATTAAAACATTTTAAAGTACCTGGGACCTTCTCTATCTTTATGGGATCAAAATCCTCAGTCACCACAAATGTGACCGGCAATGTTCCCGTACTAGTAATACAAGAAGATCCAGGAAACATTGCTAAAACATCACCAGTACTAGTGGCCTTTGCATCCCCAGGTACATGTCCTGACGCATGTTCTAGCATGTGTTCACTGCCAGAGGGTGCACTACCCGATGCCTGCATGCTATGTGTTGCTGACATTTCAGTCGACAATATAGGCACGGATGATGGGATCGGATGATGTGATATATGTGTAGGAAGATCAGGATCAACACTTGTACCAACCCCTACTCCTCGAGCAACACTTGCAGTACCCTGATCATGGCCAGCAGCATCATGAGGATGCAAAAAATCCTGTAAAAACAACACATATTTTAGTTCATGACATAAAAGAGTACAAAATATAAAACCATGAATGAACTTGTGTTATAATTAAAGTTCTCATGACAACTTACTTGCAAGTTCTGTGCTCTCTCAGTCAATATTTTAACCCTTTCTCTTATCTCATCTGTTCAACTGAAGGATTTCTTCATTGCATTTTTTTGGTCTTCCTTATCATATCCAGAGGGTTTGCAGAATATGCGATGTCATCATCGCATAATAGTGACTGTGCCTCCCTATGGATGCTCTCCTCTACTGCTGGTGCCTTTCCCCGATCATCCAACTGTGACAAGAATATTAAAAACATTATTGAAATTAACCCAATAAACTTATGAAAAAAACATAATAATAAAACATTTTGCTTGTATCTAATTTGTACAATTACAATGAGGTAAACCTGTCAGGTAGAAGCGCCTGAAGATGCATCACGATTTGTGCTCTGGGCCAGAGCCTTCCCCCTACGATCAATGTCCCACTGTGACAAAAATTAAATATAAAAAAACATTACCAAAATGAAACCAATAGACTTACGAAAAAAAATATAATAATAAAATGGTATATTGGAGTCATTAATTGGAGGTTGGGTAAAATAGTATATAGTACGTACCACCCCCATAGTAACTGTGTGTATCTATGCGATTCAAATTGTAATCAATTAGCAACTCTTCCCCTGCAGTTATTGATTTTATCGCACATACGAATACATGATTTCCCTCGCGCACCTCGAATATGCAATTGGGTTGCTTATTTGTTGACCTAGGTCGTGTACTGTTTATAAACCCTGCAATATTCCCTGTGTTAGGGTTAGCCGGTAGAAGATATCAATTAAATGCAAAAAAGATTAAATAGAGGAATGGAAATACACAGAAATAATAACAACGAGAGACAAGTTTTAACATGGTTCACCCAAACTCGGGCTACATCCACCAAACAGAGAGTCCAATATTATTATCCAGTAAATCAAACCGATTACAATCAGCAATCCCTGCAACTCAATACCACTGCAAATGCTACAATACAATATATATCAAAACCCTAACCCTTAGCCGCTTTTATCAAGCCTTTTTGTCGGTTACAAAAATTAGGGTTTTCTTATGTCGGTCATTAAAAAATAGGATTTTTTATGTCGGCCCTAAAAAAATTTCTCGGGGGCTGCCGCCCCCGAACCCCGGCAAGGATACATGGCTAGTGTATAGTACTTTCCTGATCAGTTGCCACCTACCAACACCCTGATGCTTTTGGCCTTCTGTCAATGTACATAGCCACTCCTTTATTTTGATCCTTATATATTAGCTATATATAATTTGCTGACAGTGCATACCTACGCATACATAGTGTATATTGAACCAGCTACATCCAATCTTTGTAACTATAATAGGGTCTGACATACTCCATCAATTCAATAACTTTGTCATAACAGACCTTTATTCTGTCCATGCAAAATAGGCCCAAACCATGTAATGACAATGGTGCTATGCGATATATCCTCTTGTTAACACAAAAATCAGTGTTTATTGGAGGAAGTTCCTTGGGTACCCATTGTTTCCATAGATGTTTGTACCTCAAGGGCACCTCGGTGTCGCCTATGCTCTCATCATCATAAGAACATGACCCCTCTTCAATAAGAAAAAATTCCATGCGTTTAGGGAATTTTCTTATAATCTTTTGAACTCTAGTTGATCTCCCTCTTTTAGACCTACTACATGTCTCGTTTTCCTCTTCTCTTCTTGAATTTCACTCGCTCGAGGAAGACAGATCTGACAAATACCTATTTGGTGGTACCTGCACTCATAAGGATGTTGGATGAAGTTCTTTCATGGTGATGTGATCCCAAGGTATGGAGTTGGAGGATTAAAAACCAAGGTTGTCACTACTAGTCAAATGCATGTGGAGGTAACAATTGTTGTGAATGTATCAATAAACCTTGTAAGGGTCTGATGATTAGAGATCACTTGGTAAGCATGGGAATGGTTTGTAGGGTCACCAACCTTGTGTTTTAAAGCCATTTCCAGGAATTGTACGACATTAAAGGCATGGTAGAATGGTTGGATATGGTAATAATCTCAATCACCTTCCTGTTACATCAAAGTTCATACATTTTAGTTAAGATTTGTGTGGGTTATTATGGATTTACTTCAAATTGCTAAAACCCTCAATTAGGGTAAGCAAAGACAAATAATTATGTTTCTCCTTTATTAATTGGTGGAATATTCTGGTTTCTTGTGAGATTATCCTACTATGAATGTTCTTTCATGTTTCAGTGGATCTAGGGCAAAATCATAAAGATAAGATGCGAGGGAATGAAGTTTCTTGACTAAAAAATTATGTGTACAGTCTGTGAACAGAGTAATTATGAAGGTTAATCCCTTAGGGTTTTGTGAAAATACTTTGTAAATGGACTTTGATGCTTTGAAGAGCATATACCAGTCAAACTAAACATGTCCTAAGTACTAGACAAGTGTACTTTGGTCAGGAGTTAGTAAAGAAACAAACCCTTATGCAAATCAGGCCTAATTAGGCCTAAATCTGTCTGAGACAACAATATTTGAAGCTTGTGTTGTAAAAGTTTTGATACCCATTTTGAATATGTTTTAGATCTTCAAGGAGGGCATCGAAAAGTGTGGATAGACTTGTGTAATAGTGCTTAGATTGTGAATGAAGCCCTGACAAATAGGTTGGCAGACCTACAAGTGTTGCCAACAGGGTATGAAGGAACCAGTGACAGTAAAAACTTTAAGGGCTTTTGATGATTAAGTGTGATTTCTTGGTTGTTTTGGTTAAGAGATTACCAAGGTGTAATTTGATCTCATTTGATATAAGGTTTGGTGTAAGCATGAAGTTAAAAAGTCCATTGCTTTGACTAGTCTATCTAATAATAGCCCTGTTTTGGAGACTAAAATGAAAGTACAGTATATGATTTTGTTAAATTATCAAGAATAAAGGATGGGAGATGGTTTACATTTGTTTGAAGTAAAATGGAATGGAAATTGTCTGGTCTATATTAGCCTAAATACTATTTTGGGTCAGATTACTTTATGTTGAGTTGAAATTGTGAAGTTTAGGACAGTCATAAAGAGAGTTAATGGTAAAATGAAAGGGCAGACTGGGTAATTGTTTGTTTTGATCAAGATGAAGTTGACTAAGGTGTTTGAAGGTCTGGTAATGGTTTGGAACTCTAAAGCAAAAGTTGAGTGTTTTTGTTGAGTTTTGTGAAGGGAAATATAGCTGAATAAGTGTGTCAAAAGAAGGAAAGTTCAAGATTGTTTGTGACTTGTCAAATGAGATTGTGTGAGTTTGTTTCCTTCCTTTGACTCTGCATCATGTACTTCTGTATGTTCTCTTATGGATAGGCACTAGGCATTTTTTATTGCACTCATGAACCATGTATTTTTTTCAATCCCTTTAATCATTTGTGGACCTCAATATGTAAATTTATTTCATCGAAGTTTAGAAATTTGAACCCTAGTGAACTTCGTGTGTTGTTATGTGATGGGAATTCCTTTCAATCTTATAGTAGAAAAAATATACTAAGACAGATACAAAAACTGCAGTTCACAAGCCAAAAATGGCCACCCAACTGATTGAACATCTCAAAGCTTGGCTGTTCAAACTAACCAAACACCAGTACTAGGTAGTACTTGGGTTTGTCAATGGGACATTGGCTCAAATTGACCAAAATATAGCATGCAACACTTCGATGGGAACAAATAGAGTCTAAATCACTGTACTTACAACAAGATTTCTAAATGTGGGGGAAAAATCATTTACAGTCATTGTCCCTTGGTTGATTTTCCCTTTCTGAGTGCCCTCACCTCTCACTCTGGCTTTCCTCCTGCCAAATGGTTCCTAGTCTTCCTCCTCGACTCAATGGCCTTGCAGCACTCATCCAGTGAAGTCTCGCAACTCTCCACTCAGGGGCTGGATGCAGTGGTTCTTAGTGCAACTCTCCAGTTAGGGTCTTGGTGCAGTATGCTATGTCGTGCTCCTATGCGCGCGGGGCCAAAATTCAAAATATATAGTTTATATATATGCTATGTCAACATATAGTTTATATACAAAATATATATGCTATGTCAACATATAGTTTATTTTATTTTCTACAAAATATAATTTTTGTATGGTGGTTTGCTGAGCTTATATAGTTGGTTTTCTCTTTCTTTATAATTTTTGATGATTTATTTCCTATGACATGATTGAATATTATCTACAGTCCTAGTGATTGTTAAAAAGGCTTATGATATGTGATGTTTAATCATGATGGATGTCTAAGAATCAGTGATTGAAATACTACTTGACTAAAGATTGAGCTATCTGATATTTTTTCATTTAAACATCATGGAAGAAATGCTTGCAATCAATGTCTTATTAATGTAGCCTACAAGGTTTCTTTTCCTATTTTTTTTGGTCCTATTCTTGTTATGACTTATTTTTTTACGTTGGTCTATTACAGTAATGGGGAGCATATCTAGTGAATCGATTCTTTCAGTCTCTTTGATTCTTATCCTTGTGCATAATGAGTTTTCTTCTATCCTATGATTCATTGATCATTAGTTTAAAACACTCATTACAAATAACAAGGATATGAATTATGATGTGGGTGTGAGAAGGGATTGTTGAATATGAAGGAATGGTGCCATTGGTTAGCTTATCATGTGAACTTCCACTATAAGTAGGATTACCATACACTTTCATAACATGCATGTGTGGTTTCAAAAGGTTTATACGTTCTTGTGAATTTGAAAGAAAGGTGTGTTTTGACTTTTCCAATAGGTGTTAGGGGTTATTTTGACTTGGTTTTAGCATTAGAGTGACAAACCTTGTGGTTTAGGTTCCATAAATAAAATATACTCATTTTTTTAGCTTCCTATTATCATTTTTATATTCAATGAGCTTTTTAAAGATCAGCTAAATATTCATTGCTAATGAAAATGTACAAACTGGTGTGTAATAGATCCAAGGTGAGGCTCAGAGAGCCTCGTCTTTTGAAACCATTAACCAAAGAAATGTTAAGAACAATATATGAAAGAGATGAAGAATAAGGCAACTTATATTATTAGGAAGGATGAGATGCCTTTATATAGCATGACCTCATGTTTGAGTCTCAAAACCCTCCCATATCATCAACACATGCATCTAGGCTAACCATGCCAAGTTTCACTCCATACAAGCACAAATTGAAAAAATTTCAATGTTGGCCCCATTCACATGTCACTATGTGGGGTCAACATGAGGAAATGCTAATTTTTTGGGAATGAAATAACCAAAAATATGATCAAATAATATCTAATCATAAATAGTCGTAGAGTAATTAGGATTTGATCATATGGAAATTTCTAGGAGAGCTACAATAGTTGTAACATCATGAATTAATTATGTAATGGCATAAAAATTAAAAACATCATGAATTAATTATGTAACCATATAAGTCAAATATAATTCTATCAAGAAATCAATATCAAATAGATAATATAATCACATAACTCATACATTTCAATGTCATTGATCTTCTTCTTCATCCAACTCTTTGTCTGTATCATCCAATCCAGATTCTACATTGTAAGGATTGGTCATATCATCATCATCATCATTGATATCAGTTTCGATAATGTCATCATCCACACGGATATCATCTTCATGAACATTAACTCCTACATCATCATGATCTAGTTCCTCTTCTTTGACATCTTCGTCAGGCACATCATTAACTAACTGTTGATCCTGATCATCATCTACATCATCTTCTAGTTCTTCGGTATCTTCTTCTTCCACCACATTATACTTTACCAGCCTTCCTCTTGGATCATGTCTAACAACAAATGACCAACCCGGTTTACCTGGAACCTCTGAGTAAAATACCTGCTCACATTGGCTTGGAAGAACATAGGGCTTATTGCCAGCTCGCTCGATCGACCTTGTATTAACCATGGTAAATCCATTATCATGTTCAATAACAGTTCTCTCGGGATCATTTTCATTCAATCGTAGCCTGTACCATTGGATGATGAACAAAACTAATTTGAAGGACTTAAAGTCACACTCAAGTATATCATCCAAAATCCCATAGTATCAGATTTCTAAGACTTCTGGATGTATGTCGCTTCTAGATGAAACATTAGTCAGCTGAAAGACTGTAGTTATCCCAGAATCACAAGTTTTCTTTCTGTCATCCAACTTTTTGATTTGAAATTTACGAACATTGCACCACATAGCCTTGTGGTGTTTCACCTGCAATATGTCAAACATGTAAAAATTATTGCATCGTCAGTTGATAAACATATTTATTCTTGGCTGAATGTATGCAAAGAAAAAAAACTCAACATATATATACATCAATATAATTGAAAATAATTAAATAATATGGGTGATTAATATATTTATACGTACCTGTTTATCTCTTAAACCATATGCTAAATCAATTTCCCTTGGTGTAACAATGCAATCTCCATTACGATGAGCTTCTTTAACCAATGAAGCCACACCTTCCCATGTTAATGCACGACCAGATTGTTGACATCATTCAATCCATACCATCATCCAATCAAGATTGTTTGTGATGTACAAATGTAGTGCATCCCACTCTCGACTAACTGTATCAAAAAAAATTGAAATTCACAAACAACGTATAATTAGTTAATTACCACGATATACGACCTTAATTTATAATTGATGTACCTAAAAACCTAACATCCCACTACTAATGATCTTATTATCTTTCAAAAAAATTCATGTCCTATTCCATCCCCTTATGAGCAATTTCAAAAGTATTATACCATAAATTATAAAATTTGGTATTATGAGAGCCATCATTTGTGTGACAAGATCCATAGCATAGCCACCCATAACCATTAGTACTATCACCCTAGTTACAACTAACCAAAATACCATTACATCCACTTCAGCAAGACTTTGAACCCTTCATACTGACCCAAAATGCAGCAAGGCTTTAGACTCGTGAAGCAAACAACTTACACAAGATTTGAAATCTTATGAGCTAAGGGTATATCGGCCTAGAAAAGCCCCATCATTGGAACCTTTCATTATGCTACACTGATGGTCCGATAGAGACAAGATAGTATTATATCAGTATGACAATGACCTATCAGAGTAACTTTTGAGACATCCCACCGATAGATTGATGAAATTAAACACAGTGAACTTATCAGAATAACATGTAGATATCGGTGGAAACCACATCATGGTCCCGCTGATAGGCCAACAAAATTGGTAAAAGCAGATTGTATCGCCACAACATAAAGACTTCGGTGGAATAGATGTCACACCTTCACCGAGGAGTTGATGAACTCAAGTTAGCTGGAACATGTCGACTTCAGCGGATCTTATATACAAGTTCCCCCAATATGTCGATAAAAGCCCACAAGGACAATAAGCATAACTGAAACATATAAGGATTAGTGGAACCAAGGATAAAGTTTCATCGATGGCCTGAGATAACTGAAAAGCATTACCAATATGATAAGTATCGGCCGAGCTAGGGTATATCAGAGTAACTACATACAAAATCCCACCGATAGACCGAGAAAAGGAAATCCATCGATGGAAGAAGTGGGCATCAGTGAAATATAATGCAAAGTCACAACAATACAACAATAGTTATTAGACATGACTGATGTGACACTCCAAGACATCGCTCAAATATTTGCAATTAATATACCAACCCTGGCAAGATATGGTTCATTTATGAGCTGAGATTGTAATAACTTGCATTGCTTCTGTAAAATTTTGCTAAAAAAAGGAAAAAGGAAATTGATCCCTCATAGAATGAAGAAGAAGAAAAAGGCCAGCTAAAAGCTCAGTCCAAGTAAGTACATTAACCTGGTCTATAAATTCATATTGTGTAGAAGCTTTGAATTTTGGATCATGGAAGATAATCCAGAAAAACCTAGAGCCAAGAGACAGAAAATTGAGAAGAGGTCATTAAACCAAGATTTAATTGACCAATGTCTAGGGTCTGGGCTGAGACCTAAAAGAAGTGCCCAGATTAATCCTTCCTTGGATAAATTATTAGACAACTATAAGGAGTTAGGAGATATCTGGACTCCTATTCGAGGGTATCAATTATTTCTATATCAAGAAGCAATACAGATATGATCCTGTCTGCAACCCTTGGAGGTTAAATTTAGCTAGGCTCATAGTGCCCAGTGTGTTTTTGTCAATGTGGATTTGATTAAAGCTTTAGCTAGCCATTATGACCTGAAAACAAGGGCTATTAAATCACACAATGGTGAAAACATACTGGTGCTTTCTAGGGACCTCATTTCAAATGTTTTTCAATTAGAGTGTGGCTTCAATATGCCAATTACAGTCAGAGACCTGTTGCTTGAATATCAACATATGGATACTAGTTACAAGAGAGGCAAATTGGCCCAACACAGACCAAAGGATGATAAGGGTCAAAAGAGAAAATTTTCCAATACTAAAAACTGCCCTTTTTCTAAAGAACTGTTTGAGGAATATTTTTGTTATACCTACTATGTTGTTGGTCAAGTGTTAGGTATTGCGGTCCCCCCACAAATGTTAGTTGCACCTATGGTGTTAGCTGTGGACATTCAAACAAAGGGAGCAAGGCCTTTTGATTATGTGAGCTACATAGCCAATACCTTGAACCAAGGACTGGAGAAAATCAAACACAATAGTGATCAAATTAACTTCAAACATTATTCTTTGTTAATGAATTTACTTTGCACGAAGGGCATGGAAGAGGATTGTGGAGTGCAGAGATGAAAATTTGGGACTCATTTGATAATGGGGATCCAAGGCTAGTGCAAATGTGGACTTCTCTATGGGATTGGCATTTTGATAGATCTCATTATTTTTGCTTTGAAGATTATTTTGTGAAACCTCTAATGCAATGGCTGGAATGTTCTCATGACTATAGCCTCTCCCCAAAAATACAAAGGTTCCTTAGGCCAAAGGAAAATGACTCGAAGAACAAGGTGGATCATAACTGGAGGGACTGGTATGCATTTTGAGACTGCACTATGATAAGGGTCTATGGTTTTGAAGGCTCCCCTTATTTGTTACCTAGAATTGTCCCAAACAGAATTGGACATTTAGAAATTGTTAGACAATTGGCTAAGTCTGATGCTATGCATTTGAAGAAACACAACAAACAATCATTCATGCCCAGTACTTTGTGCTTTGGGGAATTCACAGTAGTCATGAATGAGGGCTATGAGGAAATAAATGCTAAATTAGCACAGTATAATCTCCCAATAGGAGATGAAAGGCAAAATTTTGATGCAGAAGGTTTTATCAACAAAGCCAGGGTATCACAAGGACTATCTAGTTATGAACATATTTTTTCAGAAGTAGATATAATCAAGAATCAAGATGAATCTTCTACTAAAGATAGAATGGCCATATTTAATAAAAATTTTCTTGCAGAGGATTGGAAGAGCAAAAATATTCCCACATATTCAAGGGCTTTTTCTGAGATTCAAGACCCACTGACAAGAGTTGAGCATCTTATTGCTCATGCTAATGAAATCATAAAAGATGTGCCATTAAATGCTTTTGATATAGCCTACATACAATATTCTGGGACTCAGGCTCAAGAGGTGCAGCCATTGGCTCATATACCCTCTCAGCCGACTCCTAAAGTATCATTTTCTATAGATACTAATGAAGAAATGAGTGATGATGAAATTGCGCAAATGCAACCAATAAGTGCTCCTATAATTCCACATTATGAACCTCCTGCAGAATTAGATCATGTGAAAATTGAGACCTCAGAGGATCTGTCTGATGATATTAGAGTTGTGGATGCATAGAAGTTTATCTCTGATGATGAGTTTATTAAAACCCCTGAGTTTAAATCCTTTGTATATGAATACCAAGGAAATAAAATGAGGCAAAGAATGAAAGATGCTACCCCTGAGCAAGAAGGTGCTGCCTTGGAAGACTTGAAAAAGGAAATTGATAGAGAACTAGAGTCTATTACTCCAGAAAGAGGAAGACAATTGCTCCAAGAAGCCAAGGTATTTCTTGTGCCAGGTTGGGACATGAGTTCTGCTATGGTATTTGATACATTTAGAAGAAGGGAAGACAAAACACTAAATTTGACAGAAGAAGCAAGTGACGAGATATACTCAGGATTAGGGTACAATATAGATGAATCCACCCTATTGATTTGGTCATTTTATCCTCAAGATAAGAGACCAACAACAGTTAGTGACCCAAATCAAATGTTTTGCCACCTTTTGGTCAAAAGGGTAGGAGATACAGATCCCTTGGAGGCAGTTGAATTGAATGTTAATGTGGCAAATTTTACCAAAGTTCAGATTGAGAAACTAATCAAGGAGAATGATAAGTTGAGAAAGGAATTGGTATACCACAAGGAAAGAACATCCTCATCCTCCACATCTAAGGTGCATCCTCCATGGATTTAGAAAGATCTAGAAACACTAGATGCATTAACAGATGCAATATATTGAAAGAATGCCATGCCAAGTCTCAAAAGAAGTGTGAAAAGTTAGAAAAGGAATTGAAAATTCTTAAATACAATATGGCTACTAAAATCATAAAAGAGAGGTTTAATAAAATGTGGGAATATGTAGATGCATGTTGGAAGGCATTCCAGCAAACATACTTAGCCATGACAGAACACAAAAGATTATAAGAAAGGATGATGGAAAAGAAGAAAGAACTTTCTGATAGCATTACAGGGTAAAGATTGCAGATGTATAATAAATTGGTTTAGATACATGAGGAATACCACAATGAATTATGCAAGCAACTGAATTCCTTTGATCTTGATCTCTCAGTTCATGATGACATTGGAGAACCAAGAAAATATGAAGAGTGGAAGGAAGATGTGTTCATGGTTCTAAACACAGCATCATAGGAAATAAATGATGAAGATCTGTTTATGCATAATATCCATAAACATCTTGAGAAAATAATGAACATGGAGCACGACATGAAGGAAGTAACCCTCAAGGTGAACACATATGCCATGCAAGAATATATTGAGCATTTATCTGAAGTCAATTTGTTTCTTAGTAGAGCAGTTGATGCACCTGTTGTTCAGAAGGAGTAGATCAACCAACACACAGATGAAACATCCCGTGAGAAAATAGAAAACCTTGCTCAGGCCTTGAATGGTCACGGGTTTCTATTCAAAGAGTAATGGATCGACGTTTTAATTATATTTCTGTTTATTTTCTTAATTCAGTTAGTTATGAAAAGATGCAACTCTTCCATTGTAACCGACCTAAAGCTTGTTCGGTTCCCAATATATAAAGGGAACCCAAGGCCGTCTTTTGAATCATCATCAAGATTAGATTAGAATCACTACCATTAGTAGTAGCTTTCATCCATTCCATTCACTATCAAAATGTTTTAAATCATATCCAAAGACCATGTTGCACATAATATTTTGAGGAAATCAATTGAAGATCTCAGATTCGGTGGCTCTAATCAACTGTTTGTTAAGATAAGCAATTGTTTGGTTGTCTCCAAGTTGGTATTCCTTATTATTTGAATTTATTCCAAGTAGAATATCAAATTCATCAAACACATTTGTTGTTCCTGTGTAATTTGCTTAACTGGTTTCTTCAAGTAGGAATTAAAATCCTTTTAAACAGATTACAGTAATTTGGAAATATCAATTGGATAGATAAGGAAAGTCTATAATTGAAGGCTGTTATACTGTCTCTAGACAATACTATTAAGTTGTTCAAAATTGAATATATCAAGTATATTTTCTTTTTGTCAATGCACATTTTGCTGTCATTGTGTGATCCCTCTTAACTGGTTCCTTCAAGGAAGGATTAAAATCCTCTTAGATAAATCACAGTAATTTAATAGATCTTGATTGGATCAATAAGAAGAGTCTGCCAGTCACATCCCTACACGTTTATACAAGTCATAAACCAGAAACATTGTGCCAGACAGTTAGAATTATTGCCAAGTAACACCATTAATCCTAGGTTCTCACTTGACTTTGTTTACCCAACAAGGCATTGGTCTCACCCATTCCATCTTAGAAATTCCATCAATCTAACTTAAGGTTTTTACCTTGATATTGCATATACAATTTATACCAAATTACCATCATTTCATTTCAGAATTCCATAAAATCTCATTTGAACATTCACATTTCATATTTACATATTAGAAATAGAAGTAGTCAGCAAGCTTTCATCTATTCCACACCAATTGCCACTGTGGGTAGATTCGTTCATTTAGATAAAAACTGCACATCAAACCAATCTGCTTCAACTATTAAGGTCCACCCGCCTAGGTCTTGCAGAGCCTAAAGTGTAAAGAGTCATTAACTATACTGGTTAACTCTGTCAATTGGCTGAAGAACGTTGCAAGTCTGATCATAGAGCCTGGCATCCTCTTAGGACTTGTAACCTGCATTTTTGAGACCCAACAAAAGGAGTTAGAGCAAAAAAAGCAAAGGTTGCAAGAAATGGATGATTCATTTGAAGAAGAATCTGCGGGAGAAAATGAAGCACAATCACAGTAGAGAACAATCTCTCGGATGATGAATGATGAATATGAGGAACTCCCTAACAGGGACTTACAAGTAGCCAAGGAATTGCATGTAGATGAAGATGATAGGCTTACAGCCTATGAATCCTTTATTTCTGATAATGAGTTTGTCAAGTCAAGAGAATTTAAATCTTTTTATATAATTACAAAGGCAAAGGTTGAGGGAATCCATCCCAAATATTACCCCTAAAAATGAACAACAATTGATGAAAAAGTTAAAAGATGATATAGACAGTGAAGTGTAGAACATGACCCCTGAAAGGGGTAGATAGTTGTTACTTGAAGCTGGTGTAATAGTATTTCCTGGTTGGGACCTTAGTGCCTCTTTAATTTTTGATAGTTTTTTGCATAACAAGGAAGGAGAATACAAGTTAAACATAGAGGGTCTGAAGGAAATTTACATAGGGTCAAGATTCAATCCTGATGAAAATTCAATATTGATATGGGCACTATACCCACCTCACAAAAGGCCAAAGATCATCGATATCGAAAAAGCCTTTGGACACATGATGACCCTTAAAGTTGGGGAAACTGACCCTATGGCTTCAGCAGACATGGGCATAAGCATTGCCAAGTTCAACAAGGCACAAACAATACAATTAATGAAAGAAAGAAATTATTACAAAATGAAAAGTGAAAAATTAATTTGGAAATTATTGTCATGAAAGATGCTAGAATGAGGATCACCTCTGGAACTAATACAGAGTTGCAAAGTGAATATGAGCAATTGCAAGAAGAACATCAACAGCTAGTAGAAAAGATGAAGGACATTCAGTTTGACACTATGGCAATGATGTTGCACAAGAGATTTACAAACCTGAAGATATGCCTTGATAATTTTTGGCATGTTCACAAAAAGAACTATGAAGCCATTCTTGAGCATGGGAGAGTGAAAAATAGATTGGGTACTAAGAGACATGATATGCAACTACATGAGGGATCTGACACCAATTCCATCTCAGCCATTGACACGATCATGAGAAAGCATGACAAATATGATGAAGACTTACACTCAGAAAACACAGGGTTTGATGATACTATGAAGTTGGGATTACCCAAATTATGTGATAAGAATGGGTTTCTGAAGGAACAAGATGATTGGATGGATGAATGCAATAGGATACTTCAGGAAGCATTGGATACAGTCAAAGCAGAAGGTCTATTGCTGGATGGAGCATGTAAACATATGGAATTGATGATAAAACTCGAATATGAAGCCTGAAATGCAGTGCATGATGCAGATACCCATACCTTGGAGGAGTATAAAAAACATCTCTCAGTGGCTAAGTCAATGTTAGGAGAAGATTAAATTGTTTTATAAGTTTAATTAAGATCAGTAGTTTAATTATTTGCTAAAAGACAATCCGAAGAGACACCTTTGTTGGGTCTTCTTCTTATATATATGAAATTTGAATTGTAATATTTGATCATCAGCACTTTTTAAGATTTTAATACTTTTCAGCAGTGAAAGACTTATTTTTTGGAGCAATACAATACCAGTACTTTTCTATTTGTGTGTGGAAGATTCTTTCATTTGGACTAGTTCTCTGTTGTTTCTTTTCAAGCAATTGAAGGCAATGTAAAATGTATTCTAATTAATCTCCATTACCATCTTATAATTACCTCTCACTTTCCTCAATCTACCTTTCCCCATCAGGTACTCCCCTTCGAATTTGTTAATGGAGTTGGGATCCCAAATGCGATCTACATGGATCTTTGCTGCAAACTTAGGAAGATATTCAGTAATGTACACCATGGTTTGGTATACCATATATCCCTCCACCATAGAACCCTCAGGATGTGCTCTTTGTCTAACCAAATCCTTAAAAAAATTCAAGTGCCTCTCAACCATCCACATTGACCTTGTGTGTACAAGTCCACACAATTCAATCTCCTCAACTTGGTGTATGAGGTAGTGTTCTTGTGCATTGAAAAATGTTGAAGGTAGACACTTTTTCATTTCACACATTAGATGAGGAATTTTTCTCCTCCAATAATTTATATCTTCTTTATGGATTTCTTTAGATGATAGCCATCTACAAGTGATTCAAGGCGCAAATATATTAATGAGATTTAACAAAAATATACAATATATACATAACAAGTAAAACAAATGGCAAATATAAGATCTATACAATGAATTGAACAAATATCGCTACTTACCTCATGTATTTTCCAAGATCATATATAACTTGCTTGACATTGTTGTCGAAGTTGTCTAGGGGAGATAGAGGTAGAACACACTGCAACAATTATAAAATGATCTTTTCATTATTTTTCCAAAACTAGTAAACATAATAGACTGAAAAGTACATGCAGTATACAAATATATATAAAATATACCAGAATAATTACCTTAATGAAGGTATGCCAATCATGTGTTTTCATCCCTGACCCAAATTCACCTTTCTTTGTTATGATATTGTTTATGTTCGTAGCAAATCCTGTGGGAAATCAAATTTTTCGTATGACTTCTTTTATAGCATTGCTTTGCTGCTTCGTTAATAACCAAGGAAGGGCGCTTATATTAATTTGGTCTCCATCGCTATTTAATTGAATGACATTTTTCATTGCATGATTGGCTTCCTAAATGTCACTACAAATTTTGACAATTTTTTCTTTGTCATGCCCTCCATCCAATATTTTCCATAACGTTTATGTTATATTCTTTCCGATATGCATTGTATCAAACAAATGCACAATTTGTAGCTGCTCATAGTAGGGAAACCTACTAAATTGTCTAGGATAACTTTTCAATCCTTGTGGAAGCCGGCCATTAATGCCTTAACGACCTTCATGAAGCATATAAGTTAAACAAATTAACAACGACAATCATTGTCAATTATATCAAAAACAACAACAATCTTTGTGGTTCGACCCTTGGTTTTTGCCGCCTTATTATATCAAAAACAACGACAATCATTGTCAATTACAACATGAGTAAACAAAACACAATGTAAAAATATAAATTCCAAACATATCATATATGATAGATAAACAATTTGATCCGATGTATAACCTTGACGATTAATTCTATTATATTCCAACTCACATAGGCGAGGTGTCATTCTTCGTGGTTTTGATGTAGTCTCTTCTTTCCCATTGAAAAGATGTTTTTTAGTAGTTCGATACTTATGATTTCTGTGGAGGAAGTGCCTATACTCATCAAACACCTTCTTTCCTAAACTTGTTGAACGATGAGATTTCATCTTTGAAACACAAACTGGACATGCAAATTTTCCCTTTGTTTGAAGACCTACAAGATCATATATAATTGGATTAAATATGTCAATTTTTATAATTATATATAATGAATAGATTATTTAAAAAACATGCATGATATCTACTTCATAAAATTAAATTCGTTAAAGTGCAATCGAACGTTATAACATACAACAAAAATGTGTTAGCCTTGGGGCATCATGAATTGTCCATACAAGCATTGCATGGTTGAAATTGTCTTTGTCCTATTGGTCTAGAGATGTCATACATAGTGACGCCATTCCATAACTTTAGTAACTCGTCGATAAGAGGCTCGATATATACATTCATATCTTTAACTTGGTACTTACCTAGTTGAATGAACATAAACATTACATAATTATTATAACCATTTTACTGCAATATATATAAATTAATGTACATGACTATTAAATGAAAAAAATATAAGTCATTATGCAATAAATAAGACAAATGAGATGATACTATGTTAAAGAAAATTGATGTAAACAAATACCTGAAACAATCATTGCCAACATTACGTGCTCCCTCTTTATTGACATCTATGGAGGAATGTTATTGTTGATAACAAAAATAGGCCACACCGAGTAAATAGATCTCAGCTCTCCAAATGGATTGACACCGTCTGCTACCAATGAAAGCCTGAGATTACGAGGTTCTTCTTTAAAGTGTGGCCATTTTTCCTCCATGTCCCTAAATGTAGAACCATCCGCAGGCATTCGAAGAATGTCATCTCCACTTCTATTCCATGCATGGTAATCCATAAATTGTGCTAAGCTTTCGCACCTAAATAATTGTTGCATACGTGGAATAATGGGAATATAACGAAGAACCTTGTGAGGCACCTTTTTTGTTAGTTGATCTATTCGATATCTACTGATATGACATTTTGGGCATTTGTTGCAAATTCATGTTGTTTATGATATATAATATGATCATTGGGACATGCATCTATTGCTTGATACTCCATTCCAATATCTTTCATAATGGTAGATAAATCTCGGTATGAGCGAGGTAAAATATTTGATGGTGGTAACAAAAATTCACCTATCAATCTACAACAAAAAAATAATTTGTTAATATAAAGAATATTAATGGTACATATTTCATCCTTTATTTACTAGTGATGAACTAGCAACAAAAATAGATGAAAAAAGATGACATATATGACATACCTTAACATCCGTGAGATTGCTATGTTGGATAAACCATTCATAACCTTCAAGTTCACTAGCAACAATACAGCAGAGAGAAGAGTTGTTTGGGAGCCTTCATAAAGGGGCTCGTATGCCTTCTCAAGTACAGGTAAATCATGAACATCATTATAGTCATCTCGATCATCATGATTAGTTGCGCCACTAAATGTGTCGTGGATCAATGTATTTGTACCATCATCTTCAACTGTGTTTTCTGGTGCATGATCATCTTCTTCCATAGGATCATTAACTTCATCTTCGATAGTTACAGCTCCATGTTCCTCCGCTTGCAAAACCACATTCTCCAGGCCATGATAATCCATATCATGTGCCCTAGGGCACCCCACCTTTATAATAATGATCGACACAAATAAACCATGATCATGATCAAGTGATTTTTTTTATATAAAAAAATGTTAAAACGATATAAACATTTACAAATTCAATCAATATAAAGACATATAATGAACAACTTACCAATGGACGATAACCATGCCCCCCTTCAATGTGACCATGCTGCCTACAATGTTTCTCAGTTGTTGTGATTAAAAGTCTTCTCGTCTTTAAGCCCTTGCAATTATTGCAAGGACAATAACATTTTCCATCACCCTTTCTTTTCAATCTAGCCCACAATCTAGCAAGTGTCTCTTCATTTTGTTCTGCACTAATATTATCTGACATGATTTTTCTTTACCAAGCTTGAATATTTAGATCTTTAAAAAATATCAAACTCACGCTCCAATAATTTTTAATCATAGACAGGTAACAAAATCTAATAATTCTGATATTTTGCACCAAAAAAATTCAGCCTATAACCTCCACAAACTGTCACAAGTATAGAAAATTCACAAGTATAGCAAAACACTATCGCAAGTATAGATAAATTGTTGAACTCACTTTTATTTATTAAAAAACATTCGTTGGAACCCCGATAAACGCTAACCATATACCCGTCGGCCGACAAATTAAGGAGGCTAACCATATCTTGGCCCACAAATTGATGGAAGGGGATGGTTGACTTTAAGTGTATGTCAAAATAGAAACAAAAATTATGGAGCATTGCAAGTTCGACGAACGTTGGGCATAAATTTTAAAAAAATTTGAAAATTTCACATTAAATACACAAGTACCTGACGATACATCTAATTATACATCTTTCATCATAAAGTTTCATCATATTTTGTAGTCAAATGAGTTAGTGATAACAATTCATAATCTAATTTTCAAGGAAAATATGCCAATACAAACTGATTTATATTTATCCAAAGCTTGCAAAATATCAGAGGGAATAGTACAAAAAACTATTTTTGAGAAAACAGGTTTATGACTTCTTTCTCATTTTGGACTGAATCATCTCATGCAATTTCTTCAGTTATAAATAACAAGTTCCTACATATTGAACTATTTATATAGAAATTTCTTATACATACAGGGAAGAAGGCATGCGTTGGATTAGAGGGATATACAAAAACAAGGAATTGTAAAGAAATGGTTTTCTTTTTGGTATAAGTAATAATTTTTTTTGGGAAATCTCTTCTACAACTTTACAAAATAACTTTAAACATGATTTAATTTTCTAAATACGAAGAAGTATTTTATTGTGATAATTTACAGTAAATGATTATACATAATTAATTTACAGTAAATGATTATACATAATTAATTTACAGTAAATGATTATACATAATTAATTTTATGTTCATACATGCTCAACTAAATTAAAAGACATAAAATTTCATTAAAGAATTAAATCTAAGACTATATTTTTGTTGTTTAAACTATATAACAATTAACAAAAATATGAAAATTAAGCATGTTATTTTACTAGATGAAAATTATAATCAAAGGATTCCCTTCGAAAAAAATGAAGGCATGTAGTTTATACAGATTTAACTAAAGGATATATACATTAAAAAATGGAAAAATACTTCCATTTACATGACTCCATCTTAACATACAAAATTGTGAAAGAAATATCTCCAATGTTCTCATAGTACAAACTCATTTACAATGGGGGTTTTGAAAGATTAGAATAAGTGTACAATAAGCCTTCCCATGAAGTATATCTTCTAAAATAGTCACAAATATGCAACATACAAAAACCAAAAGGCCTCACATGACCAAGGCTAGATCACCTCCCAACTGTAGGACTTGCAAGCAAGTTCATCCCTGAGCTAGGAGGCTTCCAAAAAATGAGTTTGCACAATACAAAACACATACAATCATTCACAAATGTGTAACTACCTTTTTTGGTTAACACACACAAATGGATTTCCGCAAGGTCCATAACAAGGGGGAGTCAAGGGGACTCACAAATTTCTTGGGGAAACAATGAAAATAAAATATCCATCTCAACCAAAATGAAAAGCCACAACTCTCCATAACACCACAATGTTCTTCACCCAAAATGCATAATCACCTCAACATAAATATACCATAACATATATACTCCATCTTCACAACCTTGCCACCATATCCACATAGGCACTCATGTCAAACATATACAATAAAAAAAATTCTCTAAGAGAGGGTCAACACCTCTCTCAACACCAACACATGGGTAGCTCTTAACTCAAGTGGGAAGATTTGCATCCAACACAACTCTATACTCAAAAAGATGAATATGCAAAATAACAACACACAAAGGGTTTTCAATGCTCAAAAACAAAAAAATTCATAGAAAAATTAGCAACTATATTTCTTTCATATTAACCAAAAATAACACTACCACAATCTAAAAATGACTTAAAAACCTAACTCTATGCTTCAACCAAGTTAGGTAAAGCCTTGATTCAAATTCCTCTAACTTTCCTCTTCTTCAAGCTCCCAAGTTTTTTCTCCAATCTTCCCTCTTCCAAAAACTCTTGTTCCTCAAAATAAAAAACTTTTAGTATAGAAAAGTCAACCCTGATTTAACTAACTTCTAAAAGAGAATAAATAAAAAATAAAACTAGGGTTAGGTTTTGACTTGCAATTCAAAATTAGGTTTTGCCTCTCAAATATTTGTCACCTATCTTCCAAGGCACTTTTCAAGCCTCTAGATGCTTCCAAAACATTTTTTAAACATTCAAACATGGGCCTTGATGAGGTCATAGTAGTGTTTGTTAATTCATCATCATTTAATTATCAATCCGGAGGTGTCTGGAGCGATCTGTGATAAGACTCTTAGTGCGGGGGATTTTTGGAGTAGAATCTGAATCGGTGGTTGCTGGATGAAGTCCGGTTTACTCAAATTGCAAAAATAAACACACATGCAAGGAATGGAAACTATCTATTTTCTTGAAAGGAAACACACATACTTAGAAAGAAACTATTCTAATTGCTTTGGAAATAAACACACTTGCTTGAAAGGAAATTATTCTAATTGCTGAAAAAATAAACACACTTTGCTTGAAAAGAAACTAGTTAAATTTCCAGAAGGAAACTATCTTAAGTGCTGAAACAAAACTTCAAAGTAATCGAATCCATTGTCAAACCACAGCAATGAGACACTTTGAATATATCAGTTCTGTTGAAATAACAATCCTATTTTTGGTATTCTCAGAATTGATAAAACAAATTTGCAGGTGACAATTAGCTAAATAGTTATACAAAAAAGAGAGGACACATCACAAAGTTAACATACACAGATAATTTCACTAAACAGAAAGACAAAATAGAATTGGATAAAATACTGAGTGATCTCCTCCAGTTTGGGGAAGTGAGCCTTACTTTCCCAACTGGAGACGATCCTCTGAGCTTCAACTAACTTTCAAAATAATTCCCCCTTCATTTACATTAAATCAAAGTTCAGAAATGGACATGGATACAGAACTGAAAAATAAGGAGTTTTCCTCTAACTAGAAATATAAATGGACTAACAACTTGCTATCAAAAACTGAAACTAACCTAAAGAGACGACTTGCTCCTATTTATACAATCGAGCTTTATTAAAAGGAAATAACTATTAGCGAACCTAACTATAGTGAACTAGAATTAAAGCCAGTTGCTTATTTATTACATTAATGATTCCACTGCGGGTTACTAAAGATCAGAGATTTGTATTGACTTGGTTGTTGGTGGACTTGAGTGATTTCCTGGAATGGCGTGGCACTTGGTGGCAATGACTTCAGTTGGAACTGATGCCAATTAATAGCTATTTCGATTAGTCACTAAAATGGAGTGACGTGGAGACTTAGATCATAATAGTTGTTTTAATTGAGGCATGGGTCATGTTTGTGTTGCTGGACCTTTTGGGTAACCCTAGGATCAACTTGTAATAGTCATTGACTCAAGGGGAGAATGGTCTATTGAAGGGTAACAACATCTGGAGCCGTCTGGAGTTTAGGCTCCTTGCAAGAAAAGGGGCTACGGAGGGATTGGGAGACCACTGGGAGTCTCACCACTATAATCCTCATGCAAACATAAACCACTTATACCACAATTCATAAGATGTGCACTTTGAAAATGTAATTCAAGTAAATAAGTTAAGAGATTGCATCAAAAGGAAATGAATACTAAACATGTGCATAATCCATCCAAGAGACAAATATAATTATAATAATATATATATGCCATAATGTTTCATAAAATTGTTTTGAAACAAGAAATATAAAGAAATAAATGAGTCATGGATTTGACTCATCATCTGCCCCCAACTGAAACTATGCCATGACCTCATGGCTGTCCTGCATCCCCTTCATAAGTTACATTCTTTTCTTCAATTATGACATTGCAGTTATAATCTTCATCTTTGTATTGGAAAATTTGTCTCCCCTTTGGCACAAATCCATTATTTTCTTGCAATTGGTTGAACCATTTTTTGATCTTTTCCTCCCTCATACCTTGTCCTAGAGGGTTGTTGACCCAAGGTGCTGGCATCAGAATCAATGGTGGTCTAAATCTCATTCTTATCCAATTTTTCTACCTTTGCTAAATCAGGGGGATCAACTTTCTTACTCATGTAGTCATCCATCTTGTATTAGCAGGGGAAATTGGTTCTCTTCTTTTGAACATATATGGCAGGTCCTCAAATCTAAATAAGCAACTTGTGATAGTTGCACTCGAGAGATAGTCTACAATGTCAAAGAAATCAGAAATACAAGAATTCAAATTCCTTACATATAGGGGTGTTATACCCTATCTGTAAACCTGTGCTCTAAATGAGTTGGTGAACCATGTGGATTTTGGACATTCATGCCTCATCAGCAACCCAATAGTTGAGGCCACTATATTATACTCCTTCATGATTTCCTCCCATAACATGTTATTCCTGAGTAGGGACAAATAGCTCTAGATCTGGAGCTGTCCCACATATAGATTGAGCATGGAAGTGTTAACATGCCCCATTATGTGCCCATGTTGGAAGAACTCACAGAGGAGATTTTGTTGTTTTTTGGGGTTTTCCATATAGCATTCAACAAAATCTTGATCATTATCAAAATCATATGGGAGATTGCAACTTATCCTTAGCAACTTCTATCTTAAAAACTGTTCTCTCAGAAATAGGGCATACACACCTGATGGCAAGTGCTGAGCTAATAGAGTTTCCCATGTTTCACGGGCTAAAGCTAAATTATTTTCCACCACCACCTTCTCCTTTTGAAAGGCCTCCAAGTCACTCTGAAGCTTGAGGATTTCACCCCTGAGTTGGCTATTGTCCCTAGTCAGCTACAAACTTTGGGCATAGACATTTAGTGATGCAGGTGCAGGGGTTTGTTGAGTAGCCTTCTGCTAAAGTTGTTTGATCTGAATGTCTTTTTGGGCCACAATGGCCTTATGGTTATCTATCTCCTTCAAAAATAAAAAAATTATTTATCTTTCTCTTCCCTCTCCAATGTAACCTTTCCTAAAAACTAACTCAAGTTTGAAAAGGCAACCTTTTGGAGTGATAAGGAACCAATCCATGGAAACCATAATGTGTTGAAAATTATTTTATCTCTTACCATTATTATTCGATCTAAACTTGAAAGTGTGTAATTATTGTATTTATGTTAACATTAAACACCAATGGCATGGAATTTTTGCAAATTAATAGACTTATAAATATTTGTTTTATACTATTATGTAGGTATGGATTCACCTAGGTTGAATGTTGAATCTAATGAGGAATAAAGACAATACCAATGAATGGAAGTTGCTCATGACAAGAACCAATGTTTGCATAGATGCACCAACCAATGAAGAATTTGATAGTACTATACATTTGTTTGCCACAAATGATAATGTGCATAGTCACAACAAAAAGAAATTATTCTCATTGAGGCATCCACTTGCACGTAGCATTACAACAAGAGTGGGCAGTGTCAATGCACCAGAAGTAGGTTAGATTGATGAAATTAATGTGGGGTTATTACTTGCTAAGGATGCACGAGTGATGTTAACTTCTAATCTTTGGATAGAAGCAGGCCTTGTAAATGGATCTCTAGGGTATGTTCAAAAAATAATATGCAAACCTGGAAGTGCACCACCTAAACCACCAACATATGTTATGGTGGAGTATGATACTTACATAGGGATACCATTTGAAGATCAATCTCCACGTACAGTTCCAATTACACCTATATCATTTAAAAAATATTAAACATTAGAGTAAATTAGTATATATAAAAATAGAATTATCATTAGGGTTATGGGTATACAATTAGGGTTATAACCTAATTGTATACCTATAGTTAGAATTGGGCTTGCCACTATATAATATACCTATATATAATATCTTGCTCGATATGGGTATATAATTAGGGTATATAGATATATAGGCGTTCTATATATAGGTATACAATTAGGGTTATAGAAGTTTATAACCCTAATTGTATACCTATATATAAAATGCCTATATATCTAAAGTCTAATGTTAATCTTAGATTTTGATTTTTAAATTTGAATTTTGTTTAAAAATAAATAAATAACAACTTATATTTTCAAATATATGTTAAAAATAAACTTTTGATAATTGTTATGGTGGAGTTTGATAATTACATAGGGATACCATTTGAAGATCAATCTCCACGTACAGTTCCAATTACACCTATATCATTTAAAAAATATTAAACATTAGAGTAAATTAGTATATATAAAAATAGAATTATCATTAGGGTTATGGGTATACAATTAGGGTTATAACCTAATTGTATACCTATAGTTAGAATTGGGCTTGCCGCTATATAATATACCTATATATAATATCTTGCTCGATATGGGTATATAATTAGGGTATATAGATATATAGGCGTTCTATATATAGGCATACAATTAGGGTTATAGAAGTTTATAACCCTAATTGTATATCTATATATAAAATGCCTATATATCTAAAGTCTAATGTTAATCTTAGATTTTGATTTTTAAATTTGAATTTTGTTTAAAAATAAATAACTTATATTTTCAAATATATGTTAAAAATAAACTTTTGAAAATAAATTAAATCTAAAATAACTCTTAATTTAATAAAATTCTATGGTAAAATCAATTAAACTCTTAATTGAAAATAACTCTATAATAAAATTAATTAACACTAAGATAAGAAATAACACTACAAAACATAAGTATAAGATTATGTTATATAATTTTATTTCATTTATTATTTTATGGGAGTTACCCCCACTTAGTAACAACTTACCTTAAAAAAAAGATTATGTTATATAAAATTAAATTAGGCTATAATTTAGGAGGTGGTAGAGCACTAATTTTAGAAAAAAATTAAAACTTGTCAAATGACAAAAGCATATAAAAAACATACTTCTACAATATTCTAATTCAAATAATTTAAATAGAAAATTAATCCACCACTTTATTTGAAATAATTAAAATATAAAAGTTACAAAATTGAAATAATAATAACTAAATAATATCATAAAATTATTTTTTATTTTTTAAATGTGCATAAGTAATTAAAACTAACAAATTAAATGTAAATTTAAATAGCATTTTTCAAAATATTTTAAATATAATGAGACATAAGTGAATTTTTTTTCTAAAATAAATAAAATACAACTTAGATAATTTTAAGAAAAATACATTTAATTATGAGGACTTAAATGAAGTCCTATAAAAAGAGATTATGACTCACCATTTAAAAACATTTATTATATTAGATAGAAACCACAATTTAAAAAAGACACTCTAACAATAGAATTGAACAACTAAAACATATAATTTATCGGGCACTTAAAATAGAAAGTATATTATCTTACTAAAGAAAAAAAAATTCTACTCAACTCATAATTCTAATTCCTATGGTTTATTTTGTGTAGAAGTGAAGAATGGAAGTCTAAAATTCAAGAGTTTAAAATGATAGAGGGATCTTTTAGGAAATAAATTAATAGATGTTTGTGTTTACTATGGTTCTAAAACTGAGGAACATTATGAAATACATGCATAAATTATTTTCTTGATTCATATATAAAATTATTTATTTGATTAAACTGTATTTGTAATATATTATATAATTATATAATAAACACAACTATAATGATGCATTTGATTAAAAATATTGGCTTGAGCAACTCCATTTAAAAAAAAAAGATTTCATTTTTAAATAATATATATGTATTAAAATAATCTTAGATTTTGATTTTTAAATTTAAGTTAACATCATATAAAATTAAATTAGGCTATAATTTAGGAGGTGGTAGATAATCTTAGATTTTGATTTTTAAATTTAAGTTAACATCATATAAATTTAAATTAGGCTATAATTTAGGAGGTGGTAGAGCACTAATTTTAGAAAAATATTAAAACTTGTCAAATGACAAAAGGCATATAAAAAACATCCACTTTATTTGAAATAATTGAAATATAAAAGTTACAAATAATAAAGCAGTCCCTTACTAAAAACTAACCTAATAATTTAATTATGCACTGTATAAATTTAAAAAAAACATGATCATATTTTTAAACTAATAATAAAGCAATCCCTTACTAAAAACTAACTCAAGTTAGCTACAAAGCAATAATTATCTTTTTCTATTTTGAAAACTTGTAATTATTTAAAACTTAAAATACATTTCACTCACAAGAAATTATTCATTTAGCTTACTTAATTACGCCGAGAGGCGTTCTACAATGGCAGGAAGGGGCTAAAAGATTCAGATTCCCATAAATATGTAAACAAAATTCAAAAAATTCAAAAACTAAAATCTTTATTTAAAAAAACTACAAATTAGAAGTGGGGAAGGTGAAAGGACTAGGATTTCATGGTTCGGATGGAAATCAAAAATAATTCTTGTAATGGAGAGTTACATAAATGGTGCAAATTAAAAAATATAGAACAAACATATCAAATTGTACGATTTGAGGTGAGTGTAGTAAATTGATAAAAACAAAATAGGAGAAAGATATCTCTCGGCATACTTTAGATATATTTTTTTAAATATAAATATACTAGTTTTAGTTTATTTTATTATTTTATTGTATGATAAATCTAGAGGAGACTCTCTAGAAGAAGCCATAGTCCACCTTCATGCCTATGAGGTAATTTCCCTTGTTTGTTTTTATTTGGTTTGCAATTTTAGTTTATTTTATTGTATGATAAATCTAGAGGAGACTCTCTGGAAGAAGCCATAATCCACCTTCATGCTTATGAGTAATTTCTCTTGTTTGTTTTTATTTGGTTTGCAATTTTAATTATTTATTTTTCAGAATTTCTAATTAATTTATTTTCTCCAAGTTATTATAATGTGAACTGCATGTTTGAGAAGGGAGGTTAAAAAAACCCTCTCTGAAAAAATCACAAGCATGCACATGCATCCAAAGAAAGGAAAGAAAAATATCTTTTGTTTTATTTTATTATATGTATTTAAACCTAGGATAAGTTGTAAGGTTTGTACAACTAATATCTTAAATTTAAAATAAAATAAAATAAAGTATTGTATGAAAAAAATTAATAAATCAATTTTAACACAAATTAATAATTTTATTGTTTTATTCTAAATAACCTCCTTGCCAAAAAAAATTGCCATCCTTATTTTATTTTTTATTCCTTTCACCTTCTCTTTTTTATATTTTTTTATATCTTTTAGCTCCCATCCATGCTATACTAGCATACCTATATTTAAAAATGTATATCTAATGTACGTCGAGAGATATCCTTCTTGAGGTGCCTATTCCACCTATGTGAGGTAAATTGATTAAAAAATAGGCACCTCAAGAAGGATATCTCTCGGCGTACTTTAGATATATTTTTTTAAATATAGGTATGCTAGTAGCATCCGCAGCAGTAAGCCCAATTCCAACTATATATTATAATATATTATATAATAATTATAATTATATATTTATTATATATAAAATATATAATATACTTATATTATATTAATTATATAATATAATATATAATTATATAAGTATATATTATATTATATAAAAATATATAATATACCTATATCATATTAATTATATAATATAATATATAATTATAATTATATATCTAACCTATACTATAATATTAGGATTATGGTTTTAATCTAATTAGGGTTATGGTTATGTTCATAGAAATATATGCTAAGTGTAATGTTAGCACAACTTGTCATAATTGTAACCATAACAATAACCCTAATTCTATCCTAAATTTGAACTATAACTCTAACTCTAACTCTAATTCTATCCTATATTTGCCCTATAATCCTAACCCTAATTGTATTGCTAACCTTAATTCTATGCTTAACCCTAACCCTTATTTAACTCTAGTGTTTTTACCTTATATATTTGCCCTAATTATAACCAAACCCATAACCCTAATTCTATACCTAAACCTAACCCACACACTAATTCTATCCCTAAACCTAATTGTAAACCCAAACCTTTGGTTATATATATGCCCTGATTGTAACCCTAAACCTCATTCTATCGAGAACCTTAATTTTATCCTTAACCACAACCCTAATTTAACTCTAACCCTAATTCTAACAATAAAAATAACCCTAACCCTATTAGTAACCCTGATTTTAATTCTTACTCTAATTATAATTATAATCCTAACATGAATATTGACCCTAATTCTAACCCTAATCATAAGCCTATATGCAACCCTAGTTCTAACCCTATCTTAAATTTTAACCATAATTGTATCCCTAATTCTATAACCTAACCCTAGTCCTAATGTTAATACTAATTCTAACCCCAACCATGAAATTGATTCTAACCATAATTTTAATTCTAACACTTATTTGAACCCTAACCCTAACCCTAACCTTAGTTATAACCCTAACACTAATTATCACCCTAACCCTACTTTTGACCCTAATTCTTATTCTAATTCTCATTCTATTTTTAATTGTAACCCTAAAAATAACTCTAATTTTGACTCTAACCCTAACCCTGACCGTAATTGAAACCCAAAGTACCCTAACCTTAATACTAACCTTAACTTTGATTATAACATTAACCCTAACTCTAATCTAACATTAACCCTAATTCTAACCCTAACCCTAATTCTAACATTAACCCTAGTTATAGTCATAACCCTAATTCCTACTCTAACCCTAAGCCTAAATTTAACCCTAACCATTACTCTAATTCTATTCCTATCCCTAAGTCTATCACTAACCTGAATTCTATCCCTAACCTTAATTATAAGTCTAATTCTTACCCTAATTCTAATAGTAACCCTAATTCTAACTCTAACCCTAACCCTAACCCTAATTCTAACTGTAACCCTAAGCCTAAATTTAACCCTAACCATTACTCTAATTCTATTCCTATCCCTAAGTCTATCACTAACCCAAATTCTATCCCTAACCCTAATTGTAAGTATAATTCTTACCCTAACCCTAATTCTAACCCTAGCTCTATCCCTAACACTAATCCTAATTCTAACCCTCACCATAAACTTGATTCTAACCATAAATTTAATTATAACACTAATCTAAACCCTAACCCTAACTTTATTTCTAACCCTAACCCTAATTCTCACCTAACCCTAACCGTTATTATAACCCTAACCCTAATTCTCACCTAACCCTAACCGTTATTATAACCCTAACCCTAATTTTGACCCTAATTCTCATTGTAATTGTCACCCTATTTTTACCTGTAACCCTAAACATAGCTCTAATTTTAACCCTAACCCTAACCCTAACTCTAACCCTAACAATGACTGTAATTCAAACCCTAAACCTAACCTTAATACTAACCTTAACCCTAATTGTAACCTTAACCTTAACTCTAATTCTATAAATAACCCTAATTATAGTTGTAACCCTAATTCTAACCCTAACCCTAATCTAACCTTCACCCTAATTCTAATTCAAACCCTAACCCTAACCTTGATTCTCACTCTAACCTTGACCCTTATTATAACCCTAACCCTACTTGTGACCCTAATTCTCATTTTAATTCTCTCCCTATTTTTACTGTAACCCTAATTCTAATTGTAATTCTAACCCCTATCCTAACCCTAACTCTAATTTTGACCCTAACCCTAACCCTAAAGCTTATTCTAACCCTAAACATAGCTCTAATTTTAACCCTAACCCTAACCCTAACCCTAACTCTAACCCTACCCCTGACCATAATTCAACCCCTAACCCTAACCTCAATACTAACCTTAACCATAATTGTAACCCTAACCAACTCTCTAATTCTAACATTAACCCTAATCATAGTCGTAACCCTAACCCTAATTTAACACCAACCATAACCATAATTCTAGCCCTAACCCTAATTCTAACTCTAACCCTAACCCTAAATTTAACCCTAACCATTACTCTAATTCTATTCCTATCCCTAAGTCTTTCACTAACCCAAATTCTATCCCTACCCTAATTGTAAGTATAATTCTTACCCTAACCCTAGCTCTATCCCTAACACTAATCCTAATTCTAACCCTCACCATAAACTTGTTTCTAACCATAAATTTAATTATAACACTAATCTAAACCCTAACCTTATTTCTAACCCTAGCCCTAATTCTCACCCTAACCCTAACCATTATTATAACCCTAACCCTAATTCTCATTGTAATTGTCACCCTATTTTTTACCTGTAACCCTAAACATAGCTCTAATTTTAACCCTAACCCTAACCCTAACTCTAACCCTAACAGTGACTGTAATTCAAACCCTAAACCTAACCTTAATACTAACCTTAACCCTAATTGTAACCTTAACCTTAACTCTAATTCTATAAATAACCCTAATTATAGTTGTAACCCTAATTCTAACCCTAACCCTAACCTTGATTCTCACTCTAACCTTGACCCTTATTATAACCCTAACCCTACTTTTGACCCTAATGCTCATTTTAATTCTCTCCCTATTTTTTATTGTAACCTTAATTCTAATTGTAATTCTAACCCCTATCCTAACCCTAATTCTAACTACAATTCCAACCCTAACTCTAATTTTGACCCTAACCCTAACCCTGATTCTAGCATTAACCCTAATTATATTCATAACCCTAACCCTGACCCTAATTTAACCCTAACCCTAACTATAATTGTAACCCTAACCCTAATTCTAACTCTAACCCTAACCCTAACCCTAATTCTAACCCTAACCCTAAAGTTTATTTTAACCCTAAACATAGCTCTAATTTTAACCCTAACCCTAACTCTAACCCCACCCCTAACCATAATTCAACCCCTAACCCTAACCTTAATACTAACCTTAACCCTAATTGTAACCCTAACCATGTCTCTAATTCTAACATTAACCCTAATTATAGTCGTAACCCTAACCCTAATTTAACCCTAACCATAACCATAATTCTAACCCTAACCCTAACCCTAACCCTAATTCTAACAGTAACCCAAACCCTATTTCTAACTCTAATTTTAGTCTTAACCCTAATTTTCAGGCTAACCCTAACCTTAATTAAAAATAGTGCATTCCATACTCTAGTTTGCTCTATTTAAATAAAAAGGAAATACCAATTAATTTCTTATATCAACCAAAAAAGAATTTAGATACTCATTTCATTTGCACTCAATGGTGACTTACCCCTAATATTGTTTGCATTAAATAAAATAATAATTACCCTTTTAAAATTATTTGCATGCATTAATTTAAATATAACACACTCCTAAATTAATTTAAATAAACCAATAATCTCAATTGATTCCACTTATATTTATTCTACAACTAAATTAATTACATAATTTAATTTTAATTTAAATAATTTAATTACAATTAAATAACTTTCTCACTTAAATGTAATTTTGAAAAGAAAAAACTTATTAAAAAGAAATAATAAAAATAGCACTAATTCTAATAAATTTAAATTTAAAGGTAACATTCCTAAAAAAACACCACTAAATAAATAAATTGGTAACCTAAATTCATGGAATAAGTATATGAAGCTAAATTTAAGGAAAAGAAATAGAATTAGTTAAGAAGTATATAAAACATATCTCCTACTTAATTCCTTTTCATTTTCTCAATTTCTTCTTATGTTTCATTTTATCTCTGCATGCACAATGGAGGAGAACCTTCTGCAACAATCTTGAAATGCCCTCTTCCCACCTCCTTACCCCATATTGGGAGCTATATTTTATGTCACTCCTTATTTATGTGTTTATTAATGTACATTATTTTTTGTTTTGAAAACATAACTTTGAATTATCTTGTTATTGTGTTAAGATCACATATTTCAAGCTTTCAAGTGTTGCATGATGGAAAAATGGTCTACAAAGATAAATTCATAGGTTTTTTTAAATATACAACTATGTTCATGCTCATACACCAAAGGAAGAAGAAAATATTTAAATATGTATGTCTTCAAATAACAATAATATGAAATCTCTCTTGTTTCTTTTGTAAGGAATGGATCAATACAAAATTTAACATTAATATTTATTTCTTGTTTTAAAAATAAAATGGTTACTATAGATTTGTTTTTTTTTTTTAACTATGCATCAAAAGAAACAATCTTTTTTGTTTTAAAATATTATCACATGCAATTTCCAATATCTTAAATGCAATTAATATTTATATATAAAATTAAACAACAAATAAGAAAAAATTTTTTTAAAAATCTTAAATTTAAACTAAAATTTTAAAATAAAAAATTAAATAAGTTAGCATCAAGTTTAAGTCTTAGTAATTTCAAATCTTAATTTTCATTTAACACATGATTACATTCCTTTAAAAAAATCAATTTTAAACAACAGTTACTGTAATTAAGTCAAGTTGGCTACATTATAGGAATCCATATTGATGTTTCCCTTTTTATTTTGTAGTTTTCTTCTTTTCTTCTTTTTTAAAGGGATTATAATTTGTTTTGATATACTTTCTTTTATTTTTAACCATTACTTTTTATTGTTCCCTTTTTCTCCTTGATTTTAAAATATATTTTTTTCATTTTTTTTAAATTATCAATTTTTATTTCCAATTTTTTTTTATTTAATAAATTTTTATTTCCTTTTGTCTAGGATTATCATGTAGTTTTGGCATGCTTTGTTTTATTTTTATCCATTGCTTTTCTCTTTAACTTCTCTTTAAAATTGTATAACTTAAAAGTTAATAATTTTCTTAAAAATTAATTTTTAATTTATTATGCATAATTGTTTTTATTAAATTAAATTCAAACTAAAACAACTACTATTATTACAAAGCTATTTTTAATTCCATGGTGGACCAATTCTAGTGTTTTTTAATTTATTCTCCCATGCCACTACCCCATGCATTAATTTTATTTTTTTATTTTGTGGATTTTTGTTTTCTATTTTTCTATCCATTTGGCTTTTAGCACGTAAACAAAATTCATAAATTTTTCTATTGCGCCCAAGTTTTTCTATTTTTCTATCCATTTGGCTTCCATAATTTATTTTTTATATTTTCAACTCCCATCCCTCACATAATAATTATCAATATTTAAAAAACCACTAAATTAATTATATAAAATGAATTAACTATTTACTAAACATATTTTTTCTCTCACCTAGATTTGAATCATAACTAATGCCATACAAAATTCTAATAATTTTACACTAAAAAAATTAAGGGCTTAGAAATCTAAACTCTCATATTTAAATTTAAAATAAAATTTAAGAGCTAAGAGTTAATTGAGTCCAATTAAGTGATTATGACTTAATAAAATATGTAAATCCCAATACTTATATTAAAATTAAAACAAGACTTAAAGCATAAATGCATACCCAATTTAAATTAAAAAAATAAGCAACATGTCACAATAAATTAAGTCAAATCGACTAAAATAAAGGAGCATATTATGCACTAATTATAAAATTATAAAATTATAAACTTACCTAATGTAATAAAAACATATAAAAGCCTTTCTTTTACCCTACTCATCATTTTCTCCTATTTTTCTTTACTACAGAGTTTTCTGTTTGTGCAGAAATGGAGAGGGTAGGTGAGAAGAAAAAATTCATAGATCTCTCAAGGTTTTCTCCCTTCTTCCCATACTGTGCTTGGGTTGAATTACTGGTGATTCTCTGAGCCTAATCAACCATTTTTGTAATTTGTTTTGTTTGCAGGAATGAAGGTTTTTGAGAGCGTTGCGTTAGGGAGAATCTTACAGACCCCAGCTACAAAGGACCTCAAGGAATTGACTTGCATGCAGGTTTCCAGATGACTTGATGATGAGAATCTATATAATAAAATAGATTTCAAACATTCATATATAGAGAGAGAGAGAGTTTTTTTTAAGAAGAAATATAACAGTTCATAATCTAATTTTCAAGGAAAATATGCCAATACAAACTGATTTATATGTATCCAAAGCTTGCAAAATATCAGAGGGAATAGTACAAAAAATTATTTTTGAGAAAACGGGTTTATGACTTCTTTCTCATTTTGGACTGAATCATCTCATGCAATTTCTTCAGTTATAAATAACAAGTTCCTACGTATTGAACTATTTATACAGAAATTTCTTATACATACGGGGAAGAAGGCATAAGTTGGATTAGAGGGATATACAAAAACAAGTAATTGTAAAGAAATGTTTTTCTTTTTGGTATAAGTAATAATTTTTTTTGGGAAATCTCTTCTACAAGTTTACAAAATAGCTTTAAACATGATATACAAAAACAAGTAATTGTAAAGAAGTGGTTTTCTTTTTGGTATAAGTAATAATTTTTTTTGGGAAATCTCTTCTACAAGTTTACAAAATAGCTTTAAACATGATTTAATTTTCTAAATACCAAGAAGTATTTTATTGTGATAATTTACAATAAATGATTATACATAATTAATTTTATGTTCATACATACTCAATTGAATTAAAAGACAAATAAAATTTCATTAAGAAATTAAATCTAAGATTATATTTTTGTTGTTAAAACTATATAACAATTAACAAAAATATAAAAATTAACCATATTATTTTACTAGACGAAAATTATAATCAAAGGATTCCCTTTGGAAAAAATGAAGGCATGTAGTTTATACAGATTTAACTAAAGGATATATACATTAAAAAATGGAAAAATACTTCCATTTACATGACTCCATCTTAACAAATAAAATTGTGAAAGAAATATCTCCAATGTTCTCATAGTACAAACTCATTTACAATGGGGGGTTTGAAAGATTAGAATAAGTGTACAATAAGCCTTCCCATGAAGTATATCTTCCAAAATAGTCACTAATATGCAACACACAAAAACCAAAAGGCCTCACATGACCAAGGCTAGATCACCTCCCAACTGTAGGACTTGCAAGCAAGTTTGTCCCTGAGCTAGGAGGCTTCCAAAAAGTGAGTTTGCACAATACAAAACACATACAATCATTCACAAATGTGTAACTACCTTTATTGGTTAACACACACAAATGGATTTCCGCAAGGTCCATAACAAGGGGGAGTCAAGGGGACTCACAAATCTCTTGGGGAAATAATGAAAATAAAATATCCATCTCCACCAAGATGAAAAGCCACAACTCTCCATAACACCACAATTTTCTTCACCCAAAATGTATAATCACCTCAACATAAATATACCATAACATATATATACTCCATCTTCACAACCTTGCCACCATATCCACATAGGCACTCATGTCAAACATATACAATAAAAAAATTTCTCTAAGAGAGGGTCAACACCTCTCTCAACGCCAACACATGGGTTGCTCTTAACTCAAGTGGGAAGATCTACACCCAACACAACTCTAAAATGATGAATATGCAAAATAACAACACACAAAGTGTTTTCAATGCTCGAAAACAAGAAGATTCGTAGAAAAATTAGCAACTATATTTCTTTCATATTAACCAAAAATAACACTACCACAATCTGAAAATGACTTAAAAACCTAACTCTATGCTTCAACCAAGTTAGGTAAAGCCTTGATTCAACTTCCTCTAACTTTCCTCTTCTTCAATCTCCCAAGTTTTTTCTCCAATCTTCCCTCTTCCAAAAACTCTTGTTCCTCAAAATAAAAAACTTTTACTATAGAAAAGTCAACCCTAACACCAACTTCTAAAAGAGAAAAAATAAAAAATAAAACTAGGGTTAGGTTTTGACTTGCAATTCAAAATTAGGTTTTGCCTCTAAAAAATTTATCACCGATCTTCCAAGGCAGTTTTCAAGCCTCTAGATGCTTTCAAAACATTTTTTAAACATTCAAACATGGGCCCTGATGAGGTTTTAGTAGTGTTTGTTAATTCATCATCATTTAATTATCAATCCAGAGGTGTCTGGAGCGATCTGCGATAAGACTCTTAGTGCAGGGGATTTTTGGAGTGGAATCTGAATCGGTGGTTGGTGGACAAAGTCCAGTTTGCTCAACTTGCAGAAATAAACACACATGCAAGGAATGGAAACTATCTATTTGCTTGAAAGGAAACACACATACTTGGAAAGAAACTATTCTAATTGCTTTGGAAATAAACACACTTGCTTGAAAAGAAATTATTCTAATTGCTAAAAAAATAAACACACTTTGTTTGAAAAGAAACTAGTTAAGTTGCCAGAAGGAAACTATCTTAAGTGCTGAAATAGAAATTCAAAGTAATTGAATCCATTGTCAAACCACAGCAATGAGACACTCTGAATATATCAGTGTTGTTGAAATAACAATCCTATTTTTGGTATTTTTGAAATTGATAAAACAAACTTGTAGGTGACAATTAGCTAAACAATTATACAAAAGAGAGAGGACACATCACAAAGTTAGCATACATAGATAATTTCACTAAATAGAAAGACAAAATAGAATTGCATAAAATACCGAGTGATCTCCTCCAGTTTGGGGAAGCGAGCCCTACTTTCGCAACTGGAGATGATCCTCTGAGCTTGAACTAACTTTCAGAAGAATTCCCCCTTCATTTGCATTAAATCAAAGTCCAGAAATGGACATGGATACAGAACTAGAAAACAAGGAGTTTTCCTCTAACTAGAAATACAAATGGACTAACAACTTGCTATCAAAAACCGGAAGTAACCTTAAGAGATGACTTGCTCCTATTTATACAATCGAGCTTTATTAAAAGGAAATAACTATTAGCGAACCTAACTACAGTGAATTGGAATTAAATCCATTTTCTTATTTATTACATTAATGATTCCACTGTAGGTTACTAAAGATCAGATATTTGTATCGACTTGGTTGTTGGTGGACTTGAGTGATTTCCTGGAATGGCGGGGCACTTGGTGGCAGTGACTTCAGTTGGAACTAATGCCAATTAATAGCTATTTCAGTTAGTCACTAAAATGGAGTGACATGGAGACTTAGATCATAACAGTTGTTTTAATTGAGGCATGGGTAATGTTTGCATTGCTAGACCTTTTGGGTAGCCTTAGGATCAGCCTATAATAGTCATTGACTCAAGCGGAGGATGGCTCTATTGGAGGGTAACAGCATCTGGAGCTGTCTGGAGTTTAGGTTCCTCGCAAGAAAAGGGGCTCCGAAGGGATCCAGAGACCACTGGGAGTCTCACCACTATAATCCTCATGCAAACATAAACCACTTTTACCACAATTCATGAGATGTGCACTTTAAAAATGTAATTCAAGTAAATAAGTTAAGAGATTGCATCAAAAGGAAATGAATACTAAACATGTGCATAATCCATCCAAGAGACAAATATAATTATAATAATATATATATGCCATAATGTTTTATAAAATTGTTTTGAAACAAGAAATATAAAGAAATAAATGAGTCATGGATTTGACTCATCATTTGCCCCCAACTGAAACTATGCCATGACCTCATGGCTGTCCTGCATCCCCTTCATAAGTTACATTCTTTTCTTCAATTATGACATTGTAGTTATAATCTTCATCTTTGTATTGGAAAATTTATCTCCCCTTTGGCACAAATCCATTATTTTCCTGCAGCTGGTTGAACCATTTTTTGATCTTTTCCTCCCTCATACCTTGTCCTGGAGGGTTACTGAGCCGAGGTACTGGCATCATAATCAATGGTGGTTTGAATCTCATTCTTATCCAATTTTTCTACCATTGCTGAATTAGGGGGATCAACTTTCTTACTCATGTAGTCATCCATCTTATATTAGCAGGGGAAATTAGTTCTCTTCTTTTGAACATATCTGGCAGGTCCTCAAATCTGAAATAGGCAACTTGTGATAGCTACACTCAAGAGATAGTCTACAATGTCAAAGAAATTAGAAATAAAAGAATTTAAATTCCTTACATATAGGGGTGTTATACCCTATCTATAAACATGTACTCTAAATGAGTTAGTGAACCATGTGGATTTTGGATATTCATGCCCCATCAGCAACCCAATGGTTGAGGCTGCTACATTATACTCCTCCATGCTTTCCTCCCATATCATGTTATTCCTGAGCAAGGACAGATAGCTCTGGATCTGGAGCTCTCCCACATATAGATTGAGCATGGAAGTGTTAACATGCCCCATTATGTGCCCATGTTGGAAGAACTCACAGAGGAGATTTTGTTTTTTTGGGGATTTTTCATATAGCATTCAACAAAATCTTGATCATTATCAAAATCATATGGGATATTGTAACTTATCCTTAGCAACTTCCATCTCAAAAACTGTTCTCTCATAAATAGGGCATGCACACCTGATGGCGGGTGCTGAGCTAACAGAGTTTCCCATGTTTAACAAGCTAAAGATAAATTATTTTCCACCACCACCTTCTCCTTTTGAAAGGCCTCCAAGTCACTTCGGAGCTTAAGGATTTCACCCCTGAGTTGCCTATTGTCCCTGGTCATCTACAAATTTTGGGCATAGACATTCAGTGATACAGGTGTAGGGGTTTGTTGAGCAGCCTTCTACTGAAGTTGTTTGATCTGAATGTCTTTTTGGGCCACAATGGGCTTATGGTTATCTATCTCCTTCTTAAAAATAGAAATTTCTTTATCTTTCTCTTCCCTCTCTAATGCAACCTTTTCTTTCTACTTCTCAAGTTCCTCTGCCTTGGCTGTCAACTGTTGAACCAGGGTTTCCAACTGTGCCCTGCATTACCTCGAGTCATATTCTACTTTTGATAAGGTGAGAGCATGGTGAGTGGCCTTGGTTGTGGTATCTTTAGACCTTTCCACATAGAGTGGCATCGTGCAAAGTGGAAGTTCACAACCACCACCTTAATTGCCTTTCTTTTCAAATCCGGAGTTGACGCCAACAATCATAGCTCTCACACCCTTGTGAATGCACTTCCCTTTTATAGTCATGATTACTGATCATCATTACATCTCAAGTGAGTACATATTTCTTTTTATGGCATTTATTATAAATGTCTCTATCATTATGACCAAGTACTCGCAACTTATTGCAAGGTATGCAAGATTAGAAAATAATCTTTCATTGCCACCTATCTGATTGCCATCATTCATGCAACTGCCTTGGTAAATGTGAAAAATAAGGACTGCATGCAGGTCATTTGAGGAAACACGTGGCATATATACATATATTAAAATAATTATACAAGTTTCAAGGTAGGAATATACCTTTGTATAGTACGCATCCCTAAGATGGTTTTGCCTTAACTTTTACTGAATCATTTTTTTGCGATGCAACATGACCTAGCACCCAATGATACTTTGGAAAGCAAGCGTTCACCGATGTTCGTCTGAAGCCATCCATAGCCATCTGGAGCTATAGGTAGCTGTCTGGAGCTTTTCAAAAAAAATCAACACAAAGACCTGCAAAACTGCAAAAAGGATTTTTATTGAAGGAAATGGGAAATTCAAAGAAAAGATCGCCATTTGTTGGTTTTCAATCTTCTTTCTAGACAAAGCCACCATTTCTGGTTTTCAACTTTGCCTGATTTTTTTTATGTTTTCTGACAGAAAAGGCCGCCATTTCTAGTTTTCAACCTTTACTGCTTTATTCATTCGAGAATCATCATTTAGAACATGAGTACCATGGAAGAGAGATCCTCCATGGTGAAATGCTCTATTCGAGACTGAATTTCTACAGAGAACTCCTCTTTGGAAGCTAGTTTGTGATACAATTTCAATCTATGTTTATTTACCAAAAGAATTATGTAATCCCCATCAATGGGAACTAGAGGTGAAAAACCCCATTGCTGAAGGTTTCCTAGATTTCATAGGGCCCCAACCATCTGGTGTGTAGTTTTCCTTTGGGATCTTGATACTTTGAATCATACAGTAGGACCCAATCTCCTTTTTTGAATTGCTTACTAATAATGTGTCTATCATGCCATTCTTTTCTCTAATGTTGAATTAACTCTATATATGTTGCAATGCTTCCATCTACATCTCCTCCACTCTGTTTAGTTGCATCATCCTGTGTTGTGCTTCAATTAAGTCAATACCAACTTCAAGTGTTGTTCTCAATGTTTCCACCTCATATTCTATGGGCAACACTAGGTGTTTCTCTTAGACTAATTCATATGGTGTGAAATTAGTGGTGGTCCTCCATGTGGTGTTGTAGGCCTAAACAACTTCTGTCATTCTTTCAGCCCAATCTATTCTTTTGTCTAAAATGGTTTTTTTGAGGATGTTCTCCAGTTCTCTATTCGTTACTTCTACTTGACCATTGCTCTGAGGATGATATGGAGATGACTTCCTGTGATAGATTTGATATCTTTCCAGGAATGCTTTGATCATAGTAGACATGAACTATGGTCCTTGATCAGAAACAGGGACTCTAGGTGCTCCAAATCTTTGCAAGATGTGCTTATACAGAAAATCTGCAACCTTCTCCTCTTTTATTGCTGGTAGTGCTTTTTCTTTGACCCATTTAGTGGCATAGTTGGTGCAAACTAGAATGTAGTGATTTCCTCTAGAAGGTGGATCTATCAACCCCACAAAATCTATTCCCCATTTTTCAAATGGTTCAAGAACCACTTGAGGATGAAGCGGCATCTCTGTGGTAGAAGTTGGATGTCCCATTTGTTGGCATTGGTCACAATGCTTGACATAATGTTGGATATCCTTGGTCATTGTTGGCCAAAAGTACCCTGCTCCCAGAATTTTATGTCCCTTCCAGAGGGCTGAAAAATGTCCACCAAGAGGTTCATCATGGCATGCTTGGATTATGTCATAAACTTTAGTTTCCTGCACACACCTTTGCAATATATGGTCAAGACAATTTTTAAATAAGATACCATTTACCCATTTGTATCTGGAGCTATCTCGAATCAGTCACCTAATTTCCTTCTGATTGAAATGTGGTGGGCATCGTCTTGAAACCAAATAGTTAGCTAAATCTAAAAACCATGGCGATTGTGTGGAAATGGCAAAGAGATATTCATTTGGAAATGTGTCGTCCACTAGTTCATTACTTCCCTACACAGTCAATTTGGATAAGAAATCAATAACAACATTATCTTTTCCAAGTTTATCAACAATGGTTATGTCAAATTCTTGTAGCAATAACAACCACCTAATAATTATACCACCTACCATAGTTTTATTTATTAGATACCTAATAGTTGCATGATCAGTATGTATAAAAACTTTGTAGCTTGTGATGTAGTGGTGGAACTTATTTATTGCATAAACTACTACTAAGAATTCCTTTTCTATAGTGGTATAGTTTTTCTCTGCATGGTCTAAGTTTTTTGCTTACATAATAAATTACATGCATCCCTCTGGATTCATTAGCCTGTCCTAAGACTACTCCAATGGCCTGATTTGAAGCATCAATGTGAATATGGAATGGCTCACTCCAATTTGGTCCTCTGATGACTAGTGTTGTCATGAGGGCTCTTTTAATGGCTTCAAAGGATTCTTGACATTGTAGTGTCCAATTAAATTTAGAATCCTTTTTAAGCAAGGTAAACAAAGGATCATCTTTTCTACTGAAGTTTCCAATAAACCTTTGATAATACCCAGCATGTCCTAGGAAACTTTTCACTTCTATTTGAGTTTGAGGAGGGGGAATTTGAACTATAATTTCAACCTTTTTGGGGTCCACTTTCATTCCCTCTTGTGAGATGTGGTGACCTAGGACTATCCCTTCAGTCATCATAAGAAGGCACTTCTCATGATTTAGGGATAATTGGTGTTATTTGCACCTTTCAAGCACTTTATTCAAACTATTCAAGGCTTCATCAAAAAAAATTTACGCACCATGAAATTGTCCATATAAACCTCCACACATGTATTGGCTAGATCGGCAAAAATTGCCAACACAACCCGTTGAAATGTGGCTGGAGCATTACATAATCCAAATGGCAAAACTCTGTAGGCAAATGTCCCCCATGGACACATGAAGGTAGTCTTATCCTGATCTTCTAGAAAGGAGAAGTAGCGACTACCAACCAGATTATCCAACACCTGATCGATGAAGGGAAGTGGGAAATAGTCTTTTTTAGTGGCTTTATTCAATTCTCTATAGTCAATGCAGACTTGCCACTTGCCATTTTTCTTTTGTACTATAACCAATGGTGATACCCACTGACTATCAGAAATGGGGTAGATGAATCCTACTTGTAACGGTTTCTTTATTTCTTCCTTCACTATATCCCTCAAGGCTGGATTAATTCTCCTCTGTGGTTGTCTAACAGGACGGACATGTTCAGTGTAGATATGATGTGTGCATACACGGGTGGATTCCTCTCATGTCTTTGTACTCCCATGTGAAAGCCTGGCTATGATTTTGCAATAGTTTTGTCAATTGAATTTCTTCTTCTTATGTTAACCAACTACTAACAGAGAGTTGTTTGTTGATTTGGACAGTGATTTGCTTTGTGCTATTATGAACAGAAAGAAGGTCTTTGTAAGGACTTAACAGAGTATTTAGCAGAAAAAGGTGAGGCACAATATGGTGTAACATTTTTACCTATTAATAATTTAAGTGGGAAGCAATGTGTTCCAAATATGGACAATGGAATTCCTTGAAAGATCCCTTTGGATCTCTCCAGAGCCATCCATAGACCTCTTGTTGGGCAACACTACACAAGGAGGTTTCATTGTTTGATTCCAATTCTTTATACTCCTCATTACATTCTTCAAAATATTCTGCAATTGTTACCATTGCCAATGAGGAGGTGTCCTCTTCATCTGATTCCATCAAATCATCTATCCATGGTTTGTTCTCATACTGTAGGAATGGTTTAGTAGGGGGATAAATGGAAAGTTCCTTCATCTTTTTCCCATTTGAAATAGTCTTGTTTCCTGACCTACAGTTAATAAGGGCTGCTATGGTAGCCAACCAAGGTCTACCAAGTATTATTGGGTACCCTAAACATTTCTTTCTAGTCTGAAGGATGAGGAAATCAACTGAATAGTCCCAGGTATCGATAGTGACTATGATATCCTCTAGAATTCCCTCTAGTTTGGTGATAGATAAGTCTGCCAATTGTAACATAGTTGATATTGGTTGAATATGTGTTAATGCTAGAGCTTCTATGGTTTCTAAAGTCATCACATTGATAGCAGCTCCTAGGTCGATAAGTACATTAGAGACTGACACTCCTTTTATTTCTAATGAAATAATAGGACTTCCAGGGTCCCCATATTTTTTAGGAATTAGCTTGCCTGATAAAACATTGACAAGCTTCCCTTCTACTTGGATGGTGTTGGGTAATTTTCATTTTCTACCTGGAAGTTTTAGGCATAAGCTCTTAATGGTCTAATTTATCTCTCGGATATCTTTTATTGCTTGTAACAAAGGAACTTCAATATGTATCTTTCTAAGTTCCTTGATTAACTGTGAGTCATCATGTGCAATCTAGTTTTCCTTATATTTTGGAGGAGTCTATTTAAAACGCTATGGGAATGGAACAGAGGTTTCCTTTGGAATTTCTTCTAAGTTTCTTATCTCAATCTTCTCATATTTTTGTTGTTTATCAACATTCGGCATTACTTCCTCTTCCTCAGTGACTTCCTCAACAAGAATATTTACAAGAATACTTCGAGATCAAAGCTGGATGTCATTTATTTTTACAACATTCAAGGTGGTTGTATTTGGATCTGTGTTATACACCTGTTGTTGTGGCCTATTGTTTTTAGGATTGGGAACTGGCTGAGTAGGCATTGGAGGTTAATTTACCCAATCACTTGGATTCAGGGTTGCAGGTTGTGAGGGTCCAGGGAGTAAGGCTTGAGGTTGATTCCCAAATCGCCTCATTCCTTGGTTATATTGAGGTGCCCATTGTTGTTGATTTGACCACTAAGGGTTGGTCCAAGATTGATTTGTCCAGTCTGGCTGAGGCCATGCTAGTCCCCACTAGGGTGGCATTTGCATTGGAGGAAGTGGACCTCCCCAAGGTCCATTCCAAGAGGTTGTGCCCCAATTTGATGGGCCCCTTAGAGGATATTGGTTTGAAAACTAATTGAATCCATAATTTGGTTGTTTCTGGCCAATAAAATTTAGTTCTTCCTCGTATGTTGGTACCTTCTTCAATCTATTTTTGATTTTAGGGAGCAGGCTACATTCATTTGTTGGATGACTTTTCTCACAAATTTTGCATAACTCAATTTGATTTAAGGGACACTCACTAAGCGGTTGTTTTTCTCTACAAATTGGGTAATAAATGGCTAAGGGTTCCGTGTTCCTTTTACTAGATTGCATACTATCCAAAGTGGTATTCAAATGAAGCAAGATATCAGTTTTTAAATTTGCTAGCTCTTCCATAACTTTTGTAACATCACTGGTGTTGTCTTTCTTCAATATTCTCTTACTTGCGTGAGTGCGAGAGTAATTCCTACAAATTTCCACAATTTCTGAAAAATCTTGTTTATTAATATCTCCTTTTCCCATTAGGTTTAAGGCTTCCCTGATTTCATCATCAATTCCTCTTAGAAAAATGGTTCTACTTAATTCCTGGTCTAGATTATTTCCACATTTCCTATGGACAAATAGGAATCTATCCACATAATCCACCAAATTTTCATCTTCCATCTGCTTCATGTGGAAGAGTTCATCTTTCCTATCCTTGACTCTACAATAATCTTGATATTTGTCAAGGAAAGTGGATTCCATTTCATCCCAAGTAGAGATAGAGTCTGCTCTTAGGCCCATGAACCATCAGAGCACTGACTCCTTGAGAGTGGAAGGAAAAAGTTTAAATTTCTGGTTGTCTATGGCATAATCATAGGTCTGGCAGATGACCTTAAATTCAAACAAGAACTGGTCTGGGTCTTCAGAAGTCTTCCCTTGAAAGGTGGGTAGGAATGCAGGAGATATATTTTTCATGGGAGGATCATTTCTCTCAGGAGTGATAGAGATTGGATAAGAGAATGTTCTATTGTTGGTTGGTTCCTCATGATCACCATTATCACCCATTAAAGAAGGTGTATCAGAGAGAATGGGAGATTTTGATGTTACAGGAGATCCCTAATCACTCAGATGATTAAGTTCTAGAGATGTGCTAGCTATGGTTTGTTTGATGAATTGACCTAAGGCGTCCCTAGGCTTCTCATAGACTAATGGATCTGAAATGCACTCATTCAAGAAGTCTTATCAACACCTTAACCTACAATGATTTGTAGATTATTTTCCTGGAAATGATGCCAAAAATGATGAGGTCGTAGTAGTGTTTGTTAATTCATCATCATTTAATTATCAATCTAGAGGTGTCTGGAGAGATATGCAATAAGACTCTTAGTGCGGGGGATTTTTGGAGTGGAATCTGAATCGATGGTTGGTGAACAAAGTCCAATTTACTCAACTTGCAGAAATAAGCACACATGCAAGGAATGGAAACTATCTATTTGCTTGAAAGGAAACACACATACTTGGAAAGAAACTATTCTAATTGCTTTGGAAATAAACACACTTTCTTGAAAGGAAATTATTCTAATTGCTAAAAAAATAAACACACTTTGCTTGAAAAGAAACTAGTTAAATTCCTAGAAGGAAACTATCTTAAGTGCTGAAATAGAAATTCAAAGTAATTGAATCCATTGTCAAACCACAGCAATGAGACACTCTGAATATATCAGTGTTGTTGAAATAACAATCCTATTTTGGTATTTTTGAAATTGATAAAACAAACTTGTAGGTGACAATTAGCTAAACAATTATACAAAAGAGAGAGGACACATCACAAAGTTAGCATACATAGATAATTTCACTAAATAGAAAGACAAAATAGAATTGCATAAAATACCGAGTGATCTCCTCTAGTTTGGGGAAGCGAGCCCTACTTTCCCAACTGGAGATGATCCTCTGAGCTTGAACTAACTTTCAGAAGAATTCCCCCTTCATTTGCATTAAATCAAAGTCCAGAAATGGACATGGATACAAAACTAGAAAACAAGGAGTTTTCCTCTAACTAGAAATACAAATGGACTAACAACTTGCTATCAAAAACTAGAAGTAACCTTAAGAGATGACTTGCTCCTATTTATACAATCGAGCTTTATTAAAAGGAAATAACTATCAGCGAACCTAACTACAGTGAATTGGAATTAAATCCATTTTCTTATTTATTACATTAATGATTCCACTGCGGGTTACTAAAGATCAGATATTTGTATCGACTTGGCTGTTGGTGGACTTGAGTGATTTCCTGGAATGGCGGGGCACTTGGTGGTAGTGACTTCAGTTGGAACTGATGCCAATTAATAGCTATTTCAGTTAGTCACTAAAATGGAGTGACGTGGAGACTTAGATCATAACAGTTGTTTTAATTGAGGCATGGGTAATGTTTGTGTTGCTGGACCTTTTGGGTAGCCCTAGGATCAGCCTATAATAGCCATCGACTCAAGGGGAGGATGGCTTTATTGGAGGGTAACAACATCTGGAGCCGTCTAGAGTTCAGGCTCTTCACAAGAAAAGGGGCTCCGGAGGGATCCGGAGACCACTAGGAGTCTCACCACTATAATCCTCATGCAAACATAAACCACTTTTACCACAATTCATGAGATGTGCACTTTGAAAATGTAATTCAAGTAAATAAGTTAAGAGATTGCATCAAAAGGAAATGAATACTAAACATGTGCATAATCCATCCAAGAGACAAATATAATTATAATAATATATATATGCCATAATGTTTTATAAAATTGTTTTGAAACAAGAAATATAAAGAAATAAATGAGTCATGGATTTGAGTCATTAGGCCCCTCTCATAGGTTATCACTATAGGGTTTAATTTTACATAAATAATAAATAAAATAACACTTTATGACCCCAAACTCTCTTTTTTAAGTTCAAATCTAAGATTTGACACTTAAGGGAATTTAACCACACCCAACATAGATTAATAAAAATATAATTAGAAATTGCTGGTGTACAGATTTTGTCACCAAACTCTATATTCTCACACCTAAAAAAGTGACAATTGGACCAACAGTTGAACCGAATTCAATAATGTTTTGCAACGATTCTCTACTTGTTTTACAAGGTGCAACTACCTTCAAATAATATGCAAAGAATTGAAATATAGTATGCTTTTCACCAGAAAGCAAAAAAGGTGGTTCTTTTAACCAGAAAGCATAAAAAGGCAATAAATCACAACAAAAATTGAATTCGAAGAAGTACAAAGACTTCGATAGCTATTATCTCAACCACACTATTAAAGAATCATATCAACTATAATATAATCACCACTGCAAACCATTCACCAAAAGATAAATATCCACAGTAATGAGCAAGAATATAATCATCCAATTACTTCAACATAGAATTGTTACTTAGCAACTAGTAGCACATTCAACATAAGAAGAACAAGCATCCAATAACCATAACACAAAGTTTATGATTACTGAATTTCCCACTATACCAACTTCAATTCATATATTAAAGCAACTAAAAGTAGCAACACATCAAAATTGATCTTCTACCAAAACAAATTTTGCTAAAAGATTCTAAACATTGACAAGCTTCTAGAATTTATAGCCTTGTCCCCATAACTGTCTTTAAAATAACGGCTTCTTGGGGACATCCGATTTAAAGATGTTTTAAAATAAACATTAATTTAAAGAGAGCTCTCCAAAGCCAATAGTTTTTACAAGAAATAAAATCAAAGCATATGAAAAAGTCATCAGTTGACAATTGTCACATCTTCATCAAGTTCCACCTCCTTTTGTGTCGCTTCCTTTTCCTTGCTTTGCCCATCTCCCGATGTTGAATTGCCCTGTGCCGATTGAGTTGCCAACACCCGCAATTTCACTTTATAATTTTTGTACCTACTAATGATTGGTGTTAATGTCTTGCCACTTGGGCTACCCATGATATTAGCCTAAAGCCTCTGTTTACTTATCATCTAATCGACGTTCACCATCCTTTTATGGATCTCATCAATTTCACATTTGAAAGTTTTTAGATAAGTTGCCATCCTTCCAAGTTTTCCAATTGACTCACCGGTGACTATATCAGTAGCCACAAGCTCCTTATTAATCATCTTCCTGAAACTATATTTTATCTCTTTAATATCAAGCAACTTATCTTCATCTTCCTCAAATGTTTATGTGTCCAAAATGGTGAAATTGCTCTTAAGATCTTTCATATTAGTGAAATAGCAAGTTAATGTACTCCTTATTTCTTCCTTTACTGCTCCCAGTACATACATTATCCATTCAAGCGTATCTAGCTAGACTATAGATTCATACTCCCTGGGGTCATTCAGGATCTTCTCAGCCACAAGAATGTTAGTATCAATATTGGCCATCTCTTGGACTTTCTTAGACACCATAAAAAAACTATTATTGTCTTTTCTAACAAGTTGCAATTCCACGGCCAATGTCTCCCTTTTGCTGGAGAGCAAGGTGTATAACTTAGCAGCTTCCTCAATATAAATTAAACCATCAAGAGTGATCTTCTCCACCCATTGCTCAACAGCACTGCCTAGGGCCTGGATCCATTTAATTTGTTGCAACATATTGGTTTATGGGCCATCTACATCTATGCTAGGCATTTCATCTACAGGTTGAGCAGTAATTCTCAAAATGGATTGAATAAATGAAGTTAATGACCTCACCTTAGCTTGTAGCTTGGCTTTCTCCTGTTGTTCATTCTTTAACCTTTTTGATAATGCACCCACAGAGAATTTGGCATGATAAATTTCACCTTCAACAATGGAAGGTCCCATATCAACCTGGCTCATATTGAAATCAGCTTCTGTGACTTCATCTTCATTTTTAACTCCAACAAGATCAGCAATTTCCAAGACATGGTGCCTAGTGGAAGGATCCACCACTATCCTAGACATCCTTTTGGATCGCTTGGGCTTAGGAGTATCTTGTAGAAATTTTGCTACATTATCTATATTTGTATCGATCGTATCTCTTTTTCTTTTCCACAACCTTCTTTAACCAGGAAGGAGAGGGAGTAGCAGAAACACTAGCATTGACATTAACATTCAAAACCATACCACCTAAATGTGTAGGAGGAGTGCTATGTTCTAAAGGATTGAAGTAGGAGAATTTGGATTGCCAAATAAAGACTGAAAAACATTATCATCAACAATTTGATTAAAAATCAAAGAATCACTATCTGGTACCAAAGAGGAGGAAGGATGCACATGGTTTGCTTGCAACTGTGAAGCATCCAATCTCTTTTCTATTTCTTTTCTCACAAACATAGGCTAGCCATCTTGCTCATAGGTAGCCTTCAATCTTCTTCTATCTTCAGGTTGATCCCTGTCTCCGCCCGATTGTGAGCCAACTCTATGAAGAGTTGTATCAAAACTCGATGTGTTTATGGGAGTGTGAGATGCTTGAGACTTGTTTTGTTCTTTTACAGTAGATTCTTTCAGGGCTGAAGAGCCAACATGCTCTCTGAATTTCTTATTAAGCCACTTTTCAATTCTTCTTAAAACATGAAAAGAATGAATCATAATATTTGTGACTTCCTTTTCTGACCAGTGCACTTGAGGCAAGGGTCGCAAAACAGCTCTATTATTACCTTCATAAAAAAATGTCTGAGTTATCATCTGTACCTTCTGGGACTTGTAATAGAAAACCAAAAGAATAGACTTGGTTAATTTTTAAACTCAGCCAACTTCTTCTCTGCACTTCCCTCTAATCCATGCAATCTTCCCAATAATCTTTGAAATGAGGCTTATGTAGGTATAGGCTACCTCTGTGCATATTCTTCTTCACAAAGTTTTTGTTGTCAAAGGTTAGTCTCACAGGCAATGAATGGAGATTATACTCAGCCAACAATTTCCCTATGCTTAGAGTATTGTCATTGCTTTTACAAAAAAAGAAAGACAAAGACACGGGAAAGGAATATCCTTTCTTCTTCATGGCATGGTACCTGATATTTACAGTCGCCATTTGGCAGCAAACTTCCAATAACACCAGAAAATCTGAAGGATACCTTATAAATTTCAACGGGGCATTTTTAAAACCCCTAATTCTTAAATAAGAAAAATGATCAAACTAAATATAAAAATTGCCAAAATTCATTACCAATGTGGTCGCTTCAGGGGAGATTCTCCTTTCTAAAGAACCTTCAATCTTCTTTGTAGAGAGCATAACGAAAGCATCATTCACCCTGGGAAAATCTCTCATTCTGATATCCTTTTGAAGCTGCAGGAAATAATGATACATAGGTGTGTCTAGGGTAAGAGATCCTTGGGTTCTTAAACCAAGCCAAACAACCTCTTTGCTGGCTAGAATGTACACCAAAAGAGAACACATATGAAAAGTCACCTTCTTCTGAAAGTTCTGTTGAAATTAGGGCAGACAACTAAGAGGGGGGGTGAATCAGTTGTCATAAAACTTTTATCTTTTGTTGCATTTAATCTTCTTTACCACTTATTAACAAATTAATGATATAACCATGAAATCATGAATCAACAACACATGAGTAGAAACATAATCAACACACATAACACCAAGATTTTTACGTGGAAACCCGATTAAGGGAAAAACCATGGTGGGGGTTAACCCACAAGATTTATTCTCTATTAAAAGAATAGAAAAATGGGAAGGCACTTGCCTTTGGGTGCATTGCCCAGAGCTCATTGCTCAAAGGAGGCTCACTGCCTACAAGAACATTCACAATGTTAACACTGAAAGGTTGAACTGAGAAACAACATCTTCTTCATGCAAGGTTTAGTTCCATTGAAGCGCACAACACCTCTGCTCTACCCCCACTCACTTCCTTGCTACATCCACATCTTCACTCACAACTACACACTTCCACAACTTCACAACACTTATTTATACATGTCATCAACTTTAGAATGAACATCAAAGTCAGCCAAATAATCATCTATCTGGAACATTCTCCAAGATAGGCATTACAAGAAATTACAATCACAAGACTTAAAATGCTTCATGCGAACCATCACACTGTCGGACAAACATAGTTGGGACTTTAATCTTCCTTGAAAAACACACCACGCTCCATATAACTCTTCTTAGATCATCCACAACACACACCAAGCATCTGGTCGACCAAGATTGGAAAGAATAGCAACACCCAAGGAGAAATCTTCAACCACAAGCTCAATCCTTAATGCGGACCACAAACACAATAGGTACACGATCCAGAGACCACCACAAGCACAATGAAATCAAAAAGAACAACCACACCACCTCAAATCACCAGAAACACTTGCATCTTCATCTGGGAACTTAAGAACACCAACTATCATGATTGTCACACTAGAAAGATTGCTTGCAGACCTCCAAACCATGAACTACTTGAGTTGAGGATACACACCAACATCCCAAACATACCTCTAGAACCACAAACCATAATAGTCCAATCTAGAGAAATCTAGACCAAACTTCTGTCACTCTATTACCTCTGAACAACTGTAAAACCCAGTTCTACTCAGATGGCCATAACTTCATTAATCCTTCATGTGGACCTCTCAAATCTTGACTGGAGCAACTTTAGACTATCCTCTACGCGACCCTTTGGTCTATAGACTCTGATCTTCATTTTACTAAAAATGTTGAGGAATCGACTTTGTTGAACTGCACTGTCTTCATTGTTTCTGACAAAGAGATATGTAACTCACTTGTTTCTTCCGGCGAGGCTAATTTTCTCAATATCCTCAACATACAAGTCTTCTAAACAAGTAATAGAATAAGATATAGTTAACACCAATGACAACAAGAATATGTTGACATCAATGACAACACCGATTAGGCATATATTTGCAACAATCTCCCCCTTTGTCATTGATGACAACATATGATGTGAAAAACTGATTCAACCATCAAGACAAGAACTTCTCCCCCTTTCTCTTATCACACCTGCAACCACTTTCTTCACTGCTCCCCCTTTCACCAGTAACTACTCACTTCCATCCAAGTTTTTCACATGACTTCTCTCCCCCTTTCACATCAATGGAAAAGGGCACATATTTGCAATCATCTCTCACCCTTTTTGTTTCTTAGACAAGACCAAACTAAACTCAGAACATACTGACTACTCCCCCTGAGTAGCATCCCCTTAACACCAATCTGGATCACAAGATGTGACTGTGAGTTCCACTGGACTGATGCACACTTAGTGTACCTTAGTTCTGAACAGGAGGAGTAATCACCCCTAGCTTCCCTCTACGATACTCAAAAGTGTCCTTAGGTAGAGGCTTAGTGAAGATATCTGCAATCTGATCCTTTGAAGGAACAAACTCCAATCTGACTTCACTCTCATTTACCTTCTCTCTCAAAAAGTGAAACTTGATGGATATGTGCTTTGTCTTTGAATGCAACACCGGATTCTTTAAGATTTTTATTGCACTTGAATTATCATAGAAGATTGTAACAGGCTCTTCAAACACAATTCTGGTATCCTTCAACATTTGCTTCATCCACAAAACTTGAGTACAATTGCTTATTACTGCTATATACTCTGCCTCTGCAATAGACAGAGATATTGCCTTCTACTTTTTGCTCAACCAAGAAACCAATCTCTTTCCTAAGAAAAATGCACCACCACTAGTACTCTTCCTGTCATCCACATCTCCTACCCAATCTGCATCTGTATATGCATGAAGAGTTAAAACATCATCCTTAGGATACCATAAGCCATAATTAGATGTTCCCTTCAGATATCTAAAAATTCTTTTGACTACTACAACATGAGATTCTCTAGGATCAGCTTGAAACCTAACAACAAGGCCAACTGCATTCATAATATCAAGTTTGGTATGAGTCAGATAAAGTAGTCCTCCAATCATTGATATATACCTTTTCTAGTCTGCCTTAGGGGAATCATCAGCTTTACTCAACTTGCATCCAGTTATCATAGGAGTACTTACTGGTTTTGAATCCTCCATTCCAAACTTTTTCAACAACTCTTTAACATACTTAGACTAAGATATGAAGATGACCTTATCTGACTGAATGATTTGCAAACCCAAGAAAAAATTCATTTCACCAAGCATGGACATCTCAAATTCACTTTGCATCTGATCAGCAAATTTTTTACACATGCTCTCATTTCCACCAAAGATGATATCATCAACAAATACCTCAACAATCAAGATGTGTTCATGATCAATTTTGAAATAAAGATTACTGTTAGTTGTGCCTTTGCTAAAACCTAACTTTAGTAGATACTTATCTAATCTTGCATACCAAGTTCTTGGGGCTTGTTTAAGTCCATACAATGCTTTCCTCAACCTGTAGAGTATATCTCCTTGATTAGAATACTGGAATCCTTTCGGTTGCTCAATGTAGACTTCTTCTTCCAAATCTCCATTTAGAAATGTTGACTGGACATCCATCTGGTAATCTTTGAAATCTTTGTAAGCAGCAAAGGCAAGAAATAATCTGACTACTTCGATTCTTGCCACCGAAGCAAAAGTTTCTTCAAAATCAATTCCCTCTACCTGAGAATATCCTTTGCACACCAATCTTGCTTTGTTTCTCACAACTTCACCATTTTCATTCAATTTATTCTGGAAGACCCATTTAGTTCCAATTACATTTTTGTTTTCAGGTCTAGGAACAAGATCCCAAGTATGATTCTTTTCAATTTGCATTAATTTGTCTTCCATTGTTTTTACCCAACTTTCATCACTACAAGCTTCATTCACTGATTTTGGTTCAATCTTTGAAATCAAACAATACTCTTCTTGTTCTTCAGCAATTTTTCTTCTAGTTTGAATACTTTTATTTCTATCTCTTATAATCTGATCTTCAAAATGATTCAACCTCACATACTTGGGAATTTTGGGATTTTCTTGAATCTAATCCTTGAACTTGTTCCTCAACATTTGTACTAGCTTCTTGAGTCACTGGATTCTCTGGAGCAATCTGAATCTAAGTTTGAGGACTTTCATTTTGATCATCTTATTCATATCCACAAGACTTGGAAGCTCTATCCTTTCTTTCATCAACCTGGACATTAGCACTTTCAACAATCCTTTTCAATCTCTTGTTAAAGCACCAGTATGCCTTGCTTTGGTTTGAATAACCCAGAAATATTCCTTCATCACATCTTGCATCAAACTTGCCTAGATCTTCATCTCTTTTGATATAGCATTTACTACCAAACACTCTAAAGTACTTCATGGTAGGAGCATTACCAAACCATAGTTCATAAGGAGTTTTACTAGTATTACCTTTGATCTGCACCCGGTTAAGAGTGTAGACAACAGTACTCATAACCTCTCTCCAATAGACATGTGGAACATTTTCTTCCAACATCATAGTTTTAGCAGCCTCTTGAATAGTCTGGTTCTTCCTTTCCACAACTCCATTCTGCTAAGGAGTCCTAGGAGCAGATAACTATCTTCTTATTCCATGCTCTTCACACAATGCATTAAACTCACCAGAGATAAAATCTCCACCTCTGTCAGATCTCATACACTTTATCTTCACACCAATCTCATTTTCCACCCTAGCCTTGAACATCTTGAATCTATCAAGAGCCTCTGATTTTTCTCTCAAGAAAGTGACCTACATCATCTGGGAGTAATCATCAATCAGTAACATAAAGTATCTGTCTCCTTGCAAACTCCTAACTCTGGCAGGACCACACAAATCAGTGTGCACAAGTTCCAACAATCCACTTGAAAATTATTCTTTACTTTTGAATGTAGTTCTGCTTAGTTTGCCTAACTGACATTCCTTACACATGTTGTTAGTAGGTTTCACAAGCTTTGGAATATCTCTCACAGCCTAAATGATACTTATCTTGACAATATTATCAAAGTTTACATGACACATTCTCCTATGCCATAACCAACTCTGATCAATCTGAGCAATCAAACAACTTTTACTAGTACCACTTAAATGAAAGATATTACCTCTAGTCTATGTACTAGATGCAATCTCAATTCTGGAGCTTTCCAAGATTCTGCATTTTCCATCCTTGAATCAGATATCATACCCTTTGTCAACCAATTGTCCAACATTAAGAAGATTATGCTTCAACCCTTCTACATACAAAACATCATTAGTGTTATTCTTACCATCAAGAGAGATGGATCCTAGGCCACAGATTCTACCAATTGAATTGTCTCCAAACTTCACAATTCCACCTTCATACCTTTCCATACTTACAAACTTACTCTTATCACCTGTCATATGATGAGAACATCCACTATCAATCACCCATTCATCCTTTTCTTCAACCTAAGCAACCAAGGCACTTTCCACATTCACACAGCTAGCAAATTCAGTAAGCACCAGATTTTCTTCTTTGATAGCAATGAACACCCATTCATTTCTAGAGGTACTTCCCTTATCAGATTCATCATTTGTAACTCCTTCATCAACAGCTTCTTAGACATAGTAGCATTTCTTCTGAAACTGAGGTCTGTTAGGGTTTGGCTTTGAAACCCTCTCCAAACATCTTGAAGCAAAATGACCAATCTTATTGCAAGCAAAACATTTGAAAGGCAACTTTCCTTCATACTTACCGAATCCTCTTGGTAATCTTTTGGCAAAAAAGACTTCAAGTTCTTCAAGCTCCAATTCATCTTCTTCAAGTTCCTTCCTTGCCTTCTCATATCTGGTAAGTCTTCTTGAAGAGCTTTCACTTGGATCAAATCTTTGCTTTCTGGAAACACTGGCCTTAAAAGCATGTTCTGATTTAGGAAGAGAATCACCAAACTCACTCATTTCAAATGCTAAAAGCTTGCCAACTAGCTGATCCTTTGTAACAGTTGTCACAGTCTTGATCTCCTCAATAGCAACAACTTTATGCTTGTATGAAGAAGGTAAGGATCTGAGTACCTTGGTAGCAATCTCTAATTCTTCTATTATTCCACCAGTACTCCTGATACTGCTCACAAGTTCATTCTCCTTCTGCATATAGGAAGTGATGTTTTCATCTTCACTCATCCTCAAACATTCGTATCTACCCTTCAGGCTCTGTAACTTGGCACATTTAACATATTCATCACCTTCATACAAAGTTTCCAACTTCTTCCAGATTTCATGAGCAGTTTTCAATTCCAAAACATTTGTCATTTCTGTATCAGTCAGGGCACTTAGCAAAGCTTCTTTAGCTCGAATGTTTTATTTAGCTTCTTTGAGTTCATCTAGAGTTGAAGGGCCTTTCTCCAGAGGCTTATACACATCCTTAGTTATCAACCAATAAGGATCACCCATGCACTGCAAATGACACTCCATCTGATTCTTCCAAAGAGAGTAATTTGTTCTGTTAAATCTTAGACTGTCCTTCTTGTATGTCGACATTCTGGATCTCCCCAAGCAGTTAAGCTTCTTTAAGAGGAACCAGCTCTGATACCAATTGTTGAAATTAGGGTAGACAACTGAGAGGGGGAGTGAATTAGTTGTCACAAAACTTTTATCTTTTTGTGGTATTTGATCTTCTTTACCACTTATTAAAAGATTAATCATATAACCATGAAAATATGAATCAATAACACATGAGCATAAACATAATCAACATGCATAACACCAGGATTTTTACATGGAAACCCGGTTAAGGGAAAAACCATGGTGGGGTTTAACCCACAAGATTTATTCTCTATTAAAAGAATAGAAAAATGGGAAGGCACTTTCCTTTGGGTGCCTCACCTAGAGCTCACTGCTCAAAGGAGGCTCACTGCCTACAAGAACATTCACAATGTTAACACTGAAAGGTTGAACCGAGAAACATCTTCTTCATGCAAGGTTCAGTTCCATTGGAGTGCACAACACCTCTTCTCTGCCCCCACTCACTTCCTCGCTACATCCACATCTTCGCTCATAACTACACACTTCCACGACTTCACAACACTTATTTATACATGTCATCGACTTTGGAATGAACATCAAAGTCAACCAAACAATCATCTATCTACAGCATTCTCCAATATGGGCATTACACTAAATTACAATAACAAGACTTAAAATGCTTCATGCGAACCATCACATTGTCAGCCAAGCATAGTTGGGACTTGAATCTTCCTTGAACAACATGCCATGCTCCATATAACTCTTCTTAGATCATTTGCAACACGCACCAAGCATCTGGTCAGCCAAGATTGGAAAGAACAGCAACACCCAAGGAGAAATCTTCAACCACGAGCTCAATCCTTAATGTGGACCACCAACACAATAGGTACATGATCCAGAGACCACCACAAGCACAATGAAATCAACAAGAAAAATGGCACCACCTCAAATCACTAGAAACACTTGCATCTTCATCCAGGAACTTAAGAAGACCAACTGTCATGATTGTCACACTAGAAAGATTACTTGCAGACCTCCAAACCACAAACCACTTGAGTTGAGGATACACACCAACATCCCAAACATACCTCTAGAACCGCAGACCATAATATTCCAATGCGAAGCAATCCAGACCAAACTTCTATCACTATGTTACCTTTGAACAACTGCAAAACCAGTTCAACTCAAATGGCCATAACTTCATTAATCCTTAATGTGGACCTCTCAAATCTTGACTGGAGCAACTTCAAACTATCCTCTACACAACCCTTTGGTCCACAAACTCTGATCTTTGTTTTACTGAAAATGTTGAGCAATCTACTTTGTTGAACTGCACTGTCTTCACTATTTCTAACAAAGAGATATGTAACTCACTTGTTTCTTCCGGAGAGGCTAATTTTCTCAATATCCTCAACATACAAGTCTTCTAAACAAGTAATAGAATAAGATACAGTTGACATCAATGACAACAAGGATTAGGCACATATTTGCAACAAGTTCACCAATTGTTCGTGCATGTGTTCACTTATCAATTTTGCCCAGTTTATGTGTTGAGATTCACTACAGATGAGCAAAATGAATTGGCACATCTAGTTTTCAAAAGAGTCAGATTCAGCACTCCCAATGATACGATGTAATAGAGTAATCATATCAAATATTTTCTCTTTAAAGTGACCTCTTTTAAAATTGGTAGGGAGTCTAGACTTCCCTTTCCTCTCAACTTTCAGCTAGCTTTTGGCAATACGATTTGACACCATCTTTCTTATCCTAGAAATACCCCTAGCTAGCAGTGATAGCGACATCAACAAATTCCTCATAATATACCAATTTCAAAGCATGTGACACAACATCCAAATCAATTCTCATTATCACAGAGCCATCATAGGTTCATATCTCTTGTGAATCAGGGTAGAAATTATTTGTGCATGCAAAAATTAAGTCTGGAGAAGGCACAGCAAGCAGGAAACCTCCAGTTCATGTTAACCCACTGCTTACAATTTTCTCCACAAGGGAGGACCTATTTTCTTGGCGCATTCTCTCCCAGAAATATAATAAATCCACATGACCAAGGTCTGTATCCCTTACATTTGATAAACCATCCTCAACAATAGAGAGAATTGGGGACCCTTGAAATTTATATTTCATTCTAACTTACTTGAGAAACTAGAAAGTAAACAATTCTAAACCAGTCAAGGACACAAAAGAGGTCCATAGGACATTTGGGGAAAACTAGCTATCCAGACTCATGAAAGAAAAATTTGTTCTTCCCAGACTAATTGAATCACAATTACAAACTATCACAGTAAGAGAGATGAGGAGAAAAAGCTAATTATTCTGACCTGTTTGCAAAGAGTTATGTGAATTCTACATTAATGGCGGGACTAGAAGCTCCTTCAGCGTATCCTCCTTTGCACTGCAAAAATGAGGTATTTCCTTATGAAGTAACGAATTTAACCAAGTCTTGTATCAAAGCTTATTAAATTCTCCATAAATTTCATTTAATCCTAGTGATGAACCGTAATTCAAAATTCATAAATGACCTCCTTTATTTCCCTCCGAAAAGTGTGCAAACACTTTTCCCAACATTCCAATTTATGATGGGCTAATAGGTGTCACTTCTTTGTACATATCAATAGCTCAAAGGACAGTGCTTTGGGAGTAATGAACATGTTTAGTCGGGGCGTCAGAGATTTTGTGAACAAAAGAACTAACCAACTGAGAGTTTGGAAGTTCAAAGAACTTACAACCCTCTAGCTACAAAGGATTTTCCTTTAAACAAAAAGACACAAGACCGAAACACAAGTCTTAGACATTTGCTTTTGTGAGAAGTAAAGGAATCAGGAGGTTCAACAACTCTTGAACTTGCTGACTAAAGTACAAAAATGCATTAGATCACCGAATGAACATAAAAATGACTAAGGGGGTGTGACTCATAAGGAAGGCACAAATAATAAAGAATAAGGGTGGGACAATGACTTAACATATGAATGACTTAGAAAATTTGAAAATAGGGTAACATAAATTTAATTAAGACTATCACACCCATAATACTTTTACACAAGAAGACCTTAATCCTCTCTTAGGATAAATCCTAGGTACACTAGAGAAACACAATAATGGTTTTTTGAGGAAACTCCATGATTTTTTCATTAGTCATGGAATTTAACTTGCACACTTACACACAACTGTCAATATATCTGACATAATAGTCAAAGCAACCTTTATAATTAAATTAATAAACAAAATGTAGATATATAATAATTAACAACATTATCATGACTAAAGAAGATCCAAATAACAAGTTTAATCTATAATCTAAATCACATTAATACTAAATGGCACAAGCACATAACACTTAATCAAAAAAAGCCTAGATTCATCCTACATAATTATGTTCAATAAAAAATCAATCCATAACAATAAATTAATTATAATTAGTAAATCCTAATTTAAAAATTACGAACAAATCTATAGCCATAAATTAACCAAATCATCATCAATAATCCATAAAATGTTAGTTCATACTTTCCTTTCCAAATCCCATAATAATTGAAATCAAATTAAATTAAAATTCATCATTACATGATTAATTCCATACTAAAATTAAATCAAAATGACAAGATGAAATATGTACTTCTAATTCCATCTTATAGATAATGTGAGTAAATCCTAGTTTCTAACTAACTAAATCCAACATAACAAACTGATAAAAGCCACTAATCTTGCCATAACACTAGTATCCACACAAATCCATGATTGTATCAAAATACAATGAGAAAGCCCCTAAGTAATCATAAACAAAGCAAGTCTATTCAAATACAAATGGTCACAAGGAGGAATGGGCCTCACACATCTTATTCTAGCTCCATCGCAAGCCTGGGTCAACATAGCTTAAGCTTGTGTTTGTAATTTGTATCCTAGATTCCAAGTCATTATTGAAAATTAGTGATTTTAGTCCCTATATTAGCCACATTTATTTTTTATTAGGTTTGTAGCTTTGTGTTTCCATTTATTTCCTTTTTCCATCACCCATCACCCTATCCCCATTGTAAAACCCTAGAGGACCTAGTTTCAGTTTTTCTTGCACTTCTCCCTCAAAATACATCATATCTAATCTAAACTAAGTGTGTCACCTTTCTACTTAAAATATATTTCCATCCATACCAACCTTGCTAGTTTTTGTTGTCATTTGCATAGTTTTTTCATCATCCAAGTCCCACTTTGTCGACTTTTCTTGCATCACCTCCTAGTTGCCGATACACTTGAAATTTATTATTTATACTTAGAATAGGTATGAATTATTTGTATAAGCTTTTTTATCATATTGTATCAACATTTATGTTATGTGGATCCAAGATTGAAATCCCACAAGGGGATTGGTTGAGATAGAACCTCTTTTAACCATTTATTTTGCAGGTGTTTCCTACTATGATTTTTATAATTGTAGGTAAATTTAAGTAGAATTGGTCAGTAATCAAGAAAAATTTTAGTTTAGATAAGTTCTTGGAAGGTTGAGAAGAACCTCTCTGTAAATTTTCAAGTCAAACAAAGATAAAGAACTTCTCCTCAATCTTGGGTGCACCCCTGGACTTCTCAGTACTAGGTGAAACCCCAGAATCCTTCTCAATCCTAGGTGTAGTATTGGATGCACCCAAAGAATTATCCTTAGTGTTGGACTCATTTATTCTAGAAGACAAAGTCTCAACCTCAAAATTTAATGAAATTTGGTTCACAACCTCGTAGTAGTCTATAGATGTTAGTTCACTAGTGTCTCATTCCATAAATTAGGTATATCTCTCTAATTTTATGTTTTCATATGATTTATAGTGTATTTGAATCCATTTGACAATTTTTTTTTGTTATTTTACTCCATGTTTTGTTTATTTTTGTGACACATGTCCTCCATACTAAGTTTTTTTATTAGAAGCAGATTTTGAACAAACCTAGAAAATTTGAAGTCTTTGTGACTTAAGGACTTTTCCTTGAACCTAGACTTCTCCACACCCCTGGGTGCACCAAGTCCATGAGGCAAATTTTTGAGCTCAAAAATTTATGAATTTTAGTTTGGAGCCTCTATAAATAATCCTAAGCCCAATTCTAATGATTCTTAATTTTTCAAGTGCATTTGAGTCCATTTCTTTACTATTGTGATGCCCCAAGCTTTCACCCAATAAATTAATGGTCAAAGAATAGACAAACATGTAATTGTGACACTAACATGCCATAATGCACTCTTATGAATGAGAGATGTCATGACACAACACAACAACACTCACTAAGCGTGACATTAATTATTGGTGCATTTTAGTTTACTTGCATTCAGATTATTATTATATTGCATTATATGCACCTACTTAGGATAAGCTCACTTAGGTTGTTGTGTCCATGTCTTATGAACCTGATTGACACTTATCTAGTCTTTGTTGAGTTACATTCCTTCTATCATGTTAGTTCATCTAGTTATATCCATCTATTATGCATGTCTAGATATAGTTAGATACATCGACTATGGATGTCTACCTTTAGTTAGTTTCCACCATTCATGCATTGCCTTACTCTAAATAAACATAGGCTTCTTTGTACTTTGTAACAAGATAAATTCATTATTAATTTAGTGCAATCATTCTATTGATTATTTCTTTGTGTCTCGTATTATCTTGTTTATGTAGATTTTCCTATGGAAGGCTTATTAGTTTGATAGTTCCTAGATTTATGGAATATTTCATTATTCCTACAGGGTATTTTTATCACTTGAAACTGTACCCTTATTTGAACTTGGTTTAAATGTTCCAATGACACAATGCGAGTGACCTCAAGGTGTGGGACCTTGTTGTTTGAGGTCAAACCTCTAGATTAAGGGTTGGTTCTTTATAGGATATTTAGTGAATTTTGCTTCAAGATTGGGGGAGAAAAGGGAAGAGAGATAACTAAAAATAAATCCTAATCTAAATGGTGAAACGCCAAGATAAAACGTTCTGACTTACGTATGATTGATACACACAAGATTTACAAACAAGAAACAAGATAAACACAGATGCAACAATGAAAAGTGAACAACACAGTCATTAAACTACAAAGGGTTTGATAGTTTCATATTTACAAATAGAGGTTGCATATGCTAGGAAGAAACAGAGAAAATGATAGTTTCCCATTCATTCTCAAACCGAATATGAAGACATGAGAGGCTCAAGGAACAGTCCATCAAAATTCATTCAGTTACTTGGAAAATGGCACAAAGTCCTGAGAGTCTTGGACAGATAAAGAATCCTCCCTCTAAAATCTAGGAACCATTGAAACATCTCTAGATCAGGTATATATATAAATCCATTTAGGGTTGTACATGGTCTAGAATCAGCTACCCCATCTGCCTCAAAAACTTTGGCATTGAATCCTGAAGCTAAACCTGGGTGGGAAATTCCTACCCCAACCACTTCTTTGTGCCTTCGTATTGAATCACACCCACTATGTTGCTTGTTAGTGCCTTGATACATGAATCACATTCATGGCATCTCAAGAGAAGGCATGTGGCATTCAAGACTCACCATGAATCTACATGGGTGGTTCAACAACCAAATCTAATTTAAAAACACACAACCAAACAATTATAGTGAATCTAAAGTGCCCTGAAGGAATGTTGAACTGCCATGTGTCATCCTTGCAAGGCTCAGAGGCTTGTTGACTCACCTACTTCAATTCCCAATGCATCACCTTCCTTAAATGACTCTGAAGGGCCTTTCATGATGCATGGGTTGTAAGATCACTTTAGGCTCAAGATCGACGGTATGGGATCCTTCCGTAGCTTCTTCCTTATAGTGAGTCTCACTACTACCACATGGAAAGATGTCGTAATGCCTAAGGAGTGTCAGGGTTTCTTCATTAAGGAGTTGCATAGAACTACCACATGCCTCTTTTCATGCTTTATTTTAGCCTCTCCCTTGGCCTCTTCTTTATAAATAATCTAAGCCTACCACTTGAGTCACTATTACTAACCAATGGTTACCCATCTAGAAGCTGTCAAAACTAACAACTTCTAGACATGCATGGTATTACCATGTGGAGCCCTAGAAGAGTCTCGAGATCCATTGTTTCCTTCTTGTTTCATCGAGCTTTAAACTAAATGGGCCTCACTACAAGGCTAAGTCAGATGCTCCAACCAATGGCATGACACTAAGAATGTGTCAGTGCTATCATCCTTCCAGATGTGCGCAGTGACACCACATGGAAACAACGAAAGAGTCTTGTACCCCACTTTCCTTTGATGAAATAGGGACCCACATCTTGATGACTCAGTGATCTTTGTCCAATAGCGCATCATCTAAAAGTTGTCAGGGCTAACAACTTTTGGACATGCAGGGTGACACCACATGTTTCTACTATGCGGTCTCCTTTTCTCACTAAGTCTTTAAGTAACCTGGCCCCACTGAGAATGACTCAATGCCACTTGTCTAAATGATGCATCACCTCGACCATGTCAAAACTGACACATTAAGAAGGTGCATGGAAATGACACCTATTGCAAACCCTGAGCCAAAACTTGGCGGCCTATTGAAAGATTCAACTCACCCGACGCAAGGTCAAAAGAAGTTGCCACCATGCAACTCTCAACCTAATTCCTTTGCCACCCAACTCCCATATCTGATTCTTATGAACTCATCAATTCCTAGGAATCCTCTCGATGAATCCTCCTTATAGGCTCTACATCCTAAAAATAAAAGTGCTTCCATACACCTGAAGATGCCTCACAAACCCCCAAGATAATTTAGGTCTAGTAGACTTAAATTAGTTAACATTTTGGTGACCTCTTGGGGTGTTTTCCTGCTTAAAACTAAAACCAGTAGCCTTAAGTATCCATTGGGTATAGGAATCAAGAGGGACCTGAAACAACCTTACAAGAAGAGCCTCTATACTAGACCAAACTGAAACATCTGACTACCACTGCCTTTGCAACAACAATAACCAAAGACAACACAAAACACAAAATCCAAAAAGACATGCAGTCTCCTAAGGAGAATGGAGCATGTGCAACACTCGGAGGAAAATAAAACCTACACAAACCTAATCTAATCCTAAACTAATGAGAAAGAAACTTAGACAAAGTTACTGACTGGTTGGTCAAACTAACTACCCTTTTTAATCAATCTAGAATAATTTTCAAGCTTATGGGTAGCCAAAAAGGGATAGACAGAGAGTGGGCATACAAAAAACTAGTGAAATGCTTCTCCAAGAATGAAAAAAAACTCACCTACCTATTTGAGGTAATTGTGAAAGAAACTATCTGGAAATGGATAGGTGGGTTAATTCCATCCTTCTTGATGCTCAACTTCATACGTGAAAGGAAGCTAGGTGTGCGGAAAACGCTTCCTACACTAATCTAGAGAGGAGAGGGCTATGCAAATTCAACTTTATCCTAACTATTATAGCAATGTTAAACCATTAACATGAGATATTGCAGAAAAACACAAGAACCAGAAAGTAGACAGAAGAAGAGAGATAAAGATTTACGGTGGGGAAAACCCTTATCGAGTGAAAAACCCCACACTCAGAAACCTGCACAATGTATTAACAAATCTGAAAGAATGTTTACAATACACTTGCAATGCAAGCTTCAATGGTCTTTGACACTCGTGTCTGGAGTCAATCCGGCAGCATAACAATACCTATAAAACTGTGATACAAACTCCATCTCCAAGCACCTGTATATAAAGAAAACACAAGGCAATATTGGACCTATCTTGGAATGGGCATCCAATATGGCATCTTGGACCAAAACCCATGCCTAGGGACACTTGGTCAACATTGTAGATTGTGTCTAACACTTGTCCACAACTCCCATCCCAAAGAGGTTGCCTATTTCCAAAATGGGCTATGACAGATGCTCTTATGACACTTACGACCAGCATAGAATCTATCATAGTGGTTACAACTTACAGTTGTAAGAGAATCTGTCATACACATGCTATAAATAGCATATTATCTTACAACACATCATATTCCACCTTGGGGCACCCAAATATGCCTCATTCAAAGATGCTACATGACACATGTCATTACCTGTCTTACAACCTTCTATTCTCAACTCTTACATGTCATAGATTTGTCATAGGAATCCCTCATAACCGTTTCGGTCAAACATTCCTTACACAACATAGAAGATGCTGACACATGGCAAAATATTCCTACCACTAAGTGGGATGCCTATCTCCTCATGTGAGGACAAAATAACAAGTTGTCATAATCCGTGTAGGATTGACACATCACCGTGACACATCCCACAATATGACAAAGTGGAATTTCCAATTATTTACAACATAGGCAATTGAATAATAAATACAAACCTTACAAATGCAAAAAATTACCAAGGTTGAGACACCTTAATTCCCAACATTCTCCCACTTGTCGAACACCTTGTAAGAGCCAATAGAAAAAATAGGATTTAACTGCTATAGGCCGAGAGGCCCATAGACTCCGAACACCATCTGAACTTCTATGTGCCCACTAGTTTCATCAATGCATCTGCAACATTCTTCAAAGTATCTACCTTCTCCAAATTTACCTTTTCATCCTCAACCATGTCCCTCACGAAGTGAAACTGAACATCAATGTGCTTGGTTCTAGCATGGAAAGTTGGATTCTTTGCAAGGCAAATTGCACTCTGACTGTCACAACTAATCGTGATCTGACCTGCATCAACACCAATATCAGAACACAATCTCTTAAGCCAAATGGCTTCCTTACAAGCATGAGTTGCTGCCATATACTCAGCTTCTGTCATGGACAAAGCAACAACTGGTTGTGGCTTACTCATCCAACTAATAGCACCATCAAATAGTGTAAAAACACAAGCACTGGTGGATCTCTTGCTGTCAATGTCACCTGCCCAATCTGAATCCACAAATCCATGAATATCAATAGAATGCGGAGGTCCTAAAACATTACCATGATAGAAAATGGAATACTCAGAAGTACCCCTCAAATATCTGAACACTCGCTTAACTGCATCCCAATGAACCCGTCTAGGATTAGCCATAAATCAACTAAGGACTCCCACTGCTTGGGCAATGTCTGGTCTTGTGCAGACCATAGCATACATCAAACTACCAATAGCACTAGCATAAGGTACTCTGCTCATGTCCTCCACCTCACTAGGAGATTTTGGACAATCCTCGACGGACAACTTTGTCCCCAAAGAAACGGGAACACACAATGGTCTACAATCTGTCATGTTGAATCTGTCTAACACGGACTTCACATACTTACTCTGGCTTAACCAAAGTTTTATGTTGGTTCTGTCTCTTCTAATTTCCATTCCTAAAATGTACCTGGCTGCCCCTAAATCTTTCATTTCAAACTGAGCTGACAACTGAGATTTAAAATCAGAAATCATATTTGTACCCTTCCCAATGAGCAACATATCATCAACATATAGTACAACAATGAGAATACAATCACCATCAAATTTATAATACACACAGTGATCTGATTTTGATCTCACAAATCCAATTGACAACATAAAGGCATCAAACTTCAAGTACCATCTCCTAGGGGATTGTTTCAAACCATACAAAGACTTCTTAAGTTTGCAAACTAAATTTTCTTTACCTTTCACCATGTAATGCTCTGGCTGTGACATGTAGATTTCTTCCTCCAAGTCACCGTGAAGGAAAGTTGTCTTCACATCCATCTATTCTACCTCCAAGTCATAAGCTGCTGCGAGTGACAACAGGAATCGAATGGATGTCATCTTTGCAACAGGAGAGAAGATCTCACCATAATCTATACCCTCCACTTGTGAATACCCCTTCGCAGCCAATCTGGCCTTATACTTCTCAATACTGCCATCTACACCAATCTTCTTCTTGAACACCCATTTGCATCCAATGGGTTTCCGTCCAGGAGGCAAAGGCACCAAGTCCTAAGTTTGATTCTTTTTCAAAGAAGCCATTTCTTCCTCCATGGCCTCCTTCTAGGAACCTGTATCCTTCATATCCAAAGCCTCTGATACAGTTCTAGGTTCATCATTGTTAGTGATTAAAGCATAAGCACAACTAGAATCAAGCAATGTAAAACCAAACCTTTCAAGTTGCTTTCTTATCCGTGTAGACCTCCTCAAGAGCTGAGGTTGAGGTTCAGCTTCTTCATCTAAGCTTTTAGAGCTACTAGAGCTCTCCTCATCATCAAGTCCAACATTGTCTTTATATTCAGTCTTCTCAGGGGTGAGAGAAAACTGAACAACAACCTCTTTCTTTTTTTTTTCTTCTGACTGCAAAACAATGGAAGAAGGTGTAAGCTCTCTGAAGATGACACTTCTACTAGACAACACTTTTTCAGCCACGAGGTCCCAAATCTTGTATCCTTTCACACCAACACCATAGCCAATGAAGATACACTTAACAACTTTGTTCTCCAACTTTGACCGCTTCTCCCTAGGCACATGTGCATATGCCTCACAACTAAAAACATGAAGATGCCTTACTGAAGGCTTTCTACCAAACCACACCTCCATGGGTGTCTTTCCAACAAGAGTTGATGTAGGAGATCTGTTTACCAGATAGCAAGTAGTGGCAACAGCTTCAGTCCAAAACTTTTGTTCTAGACCAGCTCCACTAAGCATACTCCTAGCCTTCTCCATCAGTGTCCTATTCATCCTTTCTACAACTCCATTTTGCTGCAGTGTGTATGGAGTTGTCTTATGTCTTTCAATCCCAAGTTCCTTGAAATACTTATCAAATTCTGTAGAACAAAACTCACCACCGTTGTCAGTTCTCAAACGTTTAATCTTTTTACCAGTCTAATTTTCAGCAAAAGCTTTAAACTCCTTAAACTTGCTATAGACTTCAGATTTGCTTCTGAGAAAATAAATCCATGTCCTACTGTAATCATCTATAAAAGATACAAAGTATACAGATTTTGATAACGAAGGAACATTAACAGGACCAAACACATCAGAATGAATAATGTCCAACACACTAGAAGACTTATGAGAACTCGAGTAAATCTGAACACGGTTTTGTTTTCCATAAATGCAATGTTCGCAAAAGTTGAACTCAAGATTACAATCATCTAACCCCTCAACGAGGTTCTTATTTTTTAGGGTATGCAGACCCTTCTCACCAATGTGGTCAAATCTCTTATGCCATAACATTGTCTTTTCTGCAGGAAGTTTAACTTCCAATGCACGATTACAACCATCAAGACTAGAAACAACAGATTTCTTCACTACTCGTTCAAATGGTGGGGATGAAGTGACAGCTGCCCTCTTCCTTGAGTCAGAAGAACTATTGCATTGTGCAATGCATGTTCCAGCTGAAACAGAGTACCTCTCCGAGTACCCTTAGCAAGTACCATAGATCCTCTAGTCATCTTGCATCCTTCTTTCGAAAAGACAACCTGCACACCTGCATCATTCAAAATACTTACAGAAAGTAGGTTCCGTGCTAAGCCTGGGATTTGCATAACCCCAAAGATCCCCTTCACTCGACCATCAAAGAATCAGATAGAGACTCTTCCTCGACCAACGATCTTCAGATGAGAGTCGTCACCCAAATACACCTTTCCACCATCGAACTCCTCATACTTAGTCAACCATTCTCGATGCGAGGTCATGTGGAATGATTCACTAGAGTCGATTAGCCACACATCATCAGATGCATGGGTTGTCAGGGCTGCGATGAAAGCATCACTGTCATCTTGTGATTTGTCAGAATCTGAATAAGGAGCTTTCTTCTTTTTCTTCTTCTCCTCTTTGCATTCCTTTCAGAAATGGCCAGTCTTGCCACAGTTCCAACAAAGAGCCTTGGACTTTCCAGGAGATTTTGATCTCCCACAAGATTTGGATCTACCCTTCTCAGCTTTCTTGTCCTTCTTTTTCCCTTTCTCCTTGGGTCTTCCACAAACTGCAAGGGTTTCTTTGGCTGTCTCAGAAGACTTTCTCCGCATCTCTTCAAACAACAGCAAAGAAACCACTTTTTCCATTTTGAATGTGGATGTGGTTCTTCTGATTTCCATGACAAGATGATCCCATGAGTCTGGTAGAGAACAAAGCAGGGTCATACACTAATCCTCCTCCTCCATCTTTACACCAATAGATGTTAATTGTGCAACTAGCATATTAAAGGCATTCATATGCTCAGCCACAGATCCTCTGTCCTCCATTTGAAGAGAATACAACTTCTTTCTCAGGAAAAGTTTATTGACTAGGGATTTGGCTTGATACACATCCCCCAACTTCTTCCAAAGGAGTTTTGCATTAGTCTCCTCATGGACATTTAATAACACAGAATCGGCAAGACTAAGTCTTATGAGACCCTTAGCCTTCCGATCCTTGAGATCCCACTCATCTTGTGTCATTGTAGCTGGTTTAGTTCTGTTCACACTTTCCCAAAGGTCTCGGTCAACTAACATGTCTTCCATTTTGAGCTTCCACAGCTTGAAATTACTGCCATTGAAGTTATCTACTTCAAACCTTCCTGATGTGCCTACCATCTCCTTGCTGCAATAAGATACAGAATGCTTTGCACAGACTCCCACTCAACCTAAGATTAGCTCAAAGAACCCCTACCCTACAACTAGGACCAAAGGTGATCAAGCTCTGATACCAACTGAAAGGAAGCTAGGTGTGTGGAAAATGCTTCCTACACTAATCTAGAGAGGAGAGGGCTATGCAAATTCAACTTTATCCTAACTATTACAGCAATGTTAAACCATTAACATGAGATTGTAAGGAAAGCAAATGTGCGGAATACAGCTTCCCTAATGAGAATTCAAAGGGGATAATGCAGACAGGTAACTTGCAATTCAAAACACCACAGATGAATACACCATATAAACAAAATGCACATTCTAGACAACAAAGAATGACACCAGATTTACGTGGGAAAACCCTTTCAGGTAAAAAACCCACCACCACAATAGAAGCTATCTTTATTACAGTAATCTAACAAATTACAATAAAGATACCCAGCTCTTTTTCCAAGTATCAATTCTATATCAATTATACAGAGTCGTTTATTGCATCTGCACATCTACAGAATAAACTATACAATTCAAATAGTTTCAACATCTTTTTAACGATGCCAGAAGATTGAGATTATATTATCAGTCTCCAAGGCCAAAGAACCGTTACATCACTTTTGCCCTAACTGATTGATCTCAACTTCTCCAACGCCGCTGCCTTCTAACCGTCGCAACATTTCACATTCCAGCAAGACCTTTAGTCCCACATGCATCAGGTCGCAGACTTCTCTATAGTGTATATGGCCAACAACTCGATTATACTATCGTCGGCAATTTTGTTGCCGATGATACCAAACCAAAGACCCATCGACCTAACCCGCTCCATTGGTGATCGGATTGCTTCCTTCACCGATAACACATAGTCTCCGCGATCCCCAAGTTCATCACCCTACATTGGAGTGACCTCTGCCATCGGCCCAAACACTTTACACTGCGCTGATGAAGGTTCTCACACTGACGCCCAATGCTTCACCAACTTCCATCGGGGTGACCATTCACATCGGAGCAACTACCAAGAGCTTGGTCGATGGCCAACCTTATGCCGATAGACATAAGTCATCGGTTAAACCATGCAGATCGGTGTAAGACTTTGAATGCCCGCCGATAGTGAACGTCATCCTAATGGTCACTACCATCGGTGAAACACATACACGGATATACCAATAGTGTTCAGTCAACCCGATGAACGAAGAACATGACATGAACAAAACCAACGATTAAATAAATGAGGTCCAAGCAGTAACTTGAGACATTAGGTCTCTTCAATCTCCCACTTGTCGAAGAGATTACTGCTACATCTTAATCCTCACTTAGTTACAAAGAATTATGGGCCCGAAGACCCATTCCATCTGAACACCATTTGAACTTGGCCGTACTCACTGGTTTAGTTAAGGCGTCAGCAACATTTTCCAAAGTGTCAATCTTTTCCAGCTTCGCCTTCCTGTCTTCCACCATATCACGAACAAAGTGATATTGGACATCAATATGTTTTGTCTTAGCATGAAATGTAGGGTTCTTCGCCAAACATATAGCACTTTGACTGTCACAGTGAATTTGTATCTGCCCTGTACTAAAACCAACATCAGAACACAACCTCTTCAACCAAACGGCTTCTTGGCATGCACGAGTAGCTGCCACATACTCTGCCTCTATTGTGGACAAAGCGACTATATCCTGTCGCTTGCTCATCCAACTGATAGCACCACCATTTAACATGAACAGATATCCACTGGTTGATCTTCTACTATCAATGTCCCCTGCCCAATTAGAATCAACATATCCTTGAATGCTGACAGATCTCTGTGATCCAACTAAGTTTCCATGATAACAAATAGCATAATCAGAAGTTCCCTTCAAATACCTCATAACTCTTTTCACAGCATCCCAATGTGATATACCTGGATTCACCATAAACTGGCTCAAATCTCCCACTGCTTGGGCAATGTCTGGTCTGGTACAGACCATTGCATACATTAAACTGCCAACAGCACTTGCATAAGGCACTTTTTTCATGTCGTCAATTTCATTTGAAGACCCTGGACAATCTTCAACAGATAGTTTCATTCCCTGCAAAACTAGAACAACTAGTTGTTTGGAATCATACATATTAAATTTATCAAGAACATTTGTAACATACTTGCTCTGGCTGAGCCAAAGCTTTCTCTTAGATCTGTCCCTTTTGATTTCCATTCCCAAAATGTACTTTACTGCCCCCAGATTCTTTATTTCAAATTTCAAGGACAACTGAGGTTTTAAATCTGAGATCATCCCCTTACCATTGCCAATGAATAACATGTCATCCACATACAGTGCAATTATAAGAATCCAATCACCTTCAGTTTTATAATAGACACAATGATCAGATTTAGATCTCACATATCCCAAAGATAAAACATACGTATCAAATTTTTGATACCACATTCTGGGAGATTGCTTCAAACCATAAAGAGACTTTTTAAGTTTACATACCAGATGTTCTTTACCTTTTTCCACAAAAAGCTCTGGCTGGGACATATAAATTTCTTCTTCAAGATCTCCATGAAGAAATGTTGTTGTCACATCCATCTGCTCAATTTCAAAATCATATGCTGCTGCAAGTGACAACAGAAATCTAATGGATGTCAGCTTAGCTACAGGAGAAAAGATTTCTCCATAATCTATACCTTCCTTTTGGGAATACCCCTTAGCAACCAGTCTTGCCTTGTACTTATTAATACTACCATATGGACCATATTTCTTTTTAAATACCCACTTACAGCCCACAGGTTTTCTACCTTCAGGCAAGGGCACTAGATCCCAGGTTCCATGTTTCTCCAATGATGACATTTCATTATCCATGGCTTCCAACCAAGAATCTGAATCAGATAAACTAATAGCTTCTTTCACAGTCCTAGGTTCATCAGTATCAATAAGCAAAGCATAGGCACAACTAGAATCAACTACTGAAAATCCATACCTATCTAGTTGTCTCCTTTCACGTGTAGACCTCCTCAATGGCTAAGGTATAGGTTTAGGTTCTTGCTCTGGATCAGAATCTTCGGAGCTACTAGAACTCTCATCTGAATCATCTACACTTGGTGCTTGTTGTTCCTCTTTTATAGGGGTCAGAGGAATAGTAACAACACTCTTTTCTTTCTTCTTTTCTATCTTCTCCGGCTGAGGATCAATAACCAAAGTTTTCAGCTCTCTGAAAAATTACATTCCTGCTGTAAATTACTTTTTTAGTTTCAGGATTCCAAAGCGTGTATCCTTTAACACCGACTCCATAGCCAATAAAGATACACTTGACTGCTTTGTAATCCAATTTAGATCTCTTTACCTTAGGAATATGAGCATATGCCTCGCAGCCAAAGACACGAAGATGTCTTAGAGAGGGCTTCTTTTTAGACCACGCTTCCATAGGCGTCTTATCAACCAATGCCGAAGTAGGAGAATGATTCAGCAAGTAACAAGCTGTAGCAACTACCTCAGCCCAGAACCTTTGTTCAAGACCAGCATAACTCAACATACTTCTTGCTTTCTCCATCAACGATCGATTTAACCTTTTAGCAACTCCATTTTTCTATGGAGTATAAGGTGTAGTTTTGTGCCTTTTTATACCATGATCTACACAATACTTATCAAAATCTGCATTGCAATATTCACCACCGTTATCTGTTCTCAAGCATTTTATTTTTCTACCAGTCTGATTTTCCACAAGAGTTTTAAATTCTTTAAACTGACTAAACACTTCTAATTTATTTTTCAAAAAATATACAAATGCCTCCTTGAATAATCATCAATAAACAATACATAGTATCTTGATTTAGATAAAGAAGGAACATCAACTAGACCAAAAACATCAGAATGTACATAGTCTAGAATACCAGAAGATTTATGAGAACTAGAGTAAAAAGAAACACGATTCTATTTTCCATATATACAATGTTCACAGAAATCGAACTCCAAATTACAATCAATCAGTCCATCTACCAAGATTTTGTTTTTCAAGGTTTTTAAACCTTTTTCACCTATGTGACCAAGTATATGATGCCAGAGTATTATTTTCTCTGCAGGAAGTTTAACTTCCATAGAGTTTGCATCATGTGTTACAATAGTAGCTTTTTTAGATTTTATAGAGACACTATTACAGCACACTGGTTTAGCATCTAACCTATACAGGGTTCCAATGCGATCACCCTTTGCCAGTACAATAGAACCTCTAGTCATCTTACAGCCACCATTCACAAAAGTAACTTGCACTCCAACATCATTAAGCTTACTAACAGAAAGTAAATTTTGAGCCAGACCTGGTATGTGTAAAACTCCATTCATTCCCTTTATTCTGCCATCTGGAACTGGATTCTGACTCTTCCTCGGCCAACAATTTCTAGTGTTGAATCACCTGCCAGGAACACCTTCCCACCAGCATATGGTTCATACTTTGTGAACCACTCTCTGTGAGATGTCATATGAAAAGATGCTCCTGAATCCACCAGCCACACATCTTCAGATGCAGGTGTTGCCAAGGCAGCAACGAAGGCATCAGCATCACTCTGAGAAGAATCATTGTCAGAGGAGTTCTTCTTCTTCTTTTTTTTCTCCTCTTTGCAGTCTCTTCTGATGTGTCCTTTATGCCCACAATTCCAACACTTCACCTTGGACTTTGTGCCAGGAGATTTTGATCTCCCCTCTGATTTTCACTTAGACTTCTTGTCCTTCTTCTTGCCTTTTTCCTTTGATCTACCTCAAACAAACATGGCCTCTTTGGCTGTCTCAGAAGATTTCCTCCGCATCTCTTCAGATAACAATGAGGTAACAACCGCTTCAGTTGTAAGCATGGTTGTTGTACTTCCAATAGCCATCACAAGATGATCCCATGAGTCAGGCAAGGAACACAATAGAAGCATACAGCGGTCTTCCTCTTCTATTTTTACACCTATAGACTTCAACTGTGCAACAATCAAATTAAATGTGTTCAGATGGTCTGCTACAGATGCACCTTCATCCATCTTCAGAGAATACAACTTCTTTCTGAGGAACAATTTATTCACCAAGGACTTGCCCTGGTAAATATCTCCCAACTTCTTCCACAAATCTTTGGTTGACTTCTCTTCATGGACGTTCAATAGAATAGAATCCATAAGACTTAATCTTATCAGTCCTCTAGCTTTTCTGTCAGCTAGGTCCCAATCTTCTTATTTCATGCTTGTAGGTTTAACCCCAGACACAGCAATCCAAAGATCTTTGTTGACCAGCAAATCTTCAGCCTTAATCTTCCACAACTCAAAGTTTGTGCCATTGAACTTTTCAACGTCTATTTTTCCTGATGTACTTGCTATCTTATTTAATAGAATAGACCTCTATAGAACTCCCACTTTCTGAACTAACACAAAAAATCCAACCTACCAACAAGGATAACACAACTGGCCAGGCTCTGATACCACTTGTAAGGAAAGTAGAGGTGCAGAATGCAGCTTCCCTAATGAGAATTCAAAGGGGATAATGTAGACAGGTAACTTGCAATTCAAAACACCACAGATGAATACACCAGATAAACAAAATGCACATTCTAGACAACAAAGAACAACACCAGATTTACGTGGGAAAACCCTTTCGGGTAAAAAACCCACCACCACAATAGAAGCTATCTTTATTACAATAATCTAACAAATTACAATAAAGATACCCAGCTCTTTTTCTAGGTAACAATTCTATATAAATTATACAAAGCCGTTTATTGTATCTGCACATCTACAGAACAAACTGTATAATTCAAATAGTTTCATCATCTTTTTAACGATGCCAGAAGATTGAGATTATATTATCAGTCTCCAAGGCCAAAGAACCATTACATCACTTTTGCCCTAACTGATTGATCTCAACTTCTCCAGCGCCACTACCTTCTAACCGTCACAATGGTTCACATTCTAGCAAGACCTTTAGTCCCACATGCATCAGGTCGCAGACTTCTCTATAGTGTATATGGCCAACAACTCGATTATACTATCGTCGGTAATTTTGTTGCCGACGATACCAAACCAAAGACCCATCAACCTAACCCGCTCCATCGATGATCAGATTGCTTCCTTCACCAATAACACATAGTCTCCGCGATCCCCAAGTTCATCGCGCTACATCAGAGTGACCTCTGCCATCGGCCCAAACACTTTACACTGCGCTGATGAAGGTTCTCACACCGACGCCCAATGCTTCACCAACTTCCATCGGGGTGACCATTCACATCAGAGCGACTACCAAGAGCTTGGCCGATGGCCAACCTTATGCCGATAGACATAAGTCATCAGTGAAACCATGCAGATCGGTGTAAGACTTCGAACGCCCGCCGATAGTGAATGTCATCTCGATGGTCACTACCATCGGTGAAACACATACACGAATATACCGATAGTGTTCAGTCAACCCGATGAACAAAGAACATGACATGAACAAAACCAATGATTAAATAAATGAGGTCCAAGTAGTAACTTGAGACATTAGGTCTCTTTAATTGAAGCAAAACACAGGAACCAGAAAGTAGACAGAAGAAGAGAGACAAAGATTTACGGTGGGGAAAACCCTTATCGGGTGAAAAACCCCACACTCAGAAACCTGCACAATGTATTAACAAATCTGAAAGAATGTTTACAATACACTTGTAATGCAAGCTTCAATGGTCTTCAACACTCGTGTCTGGCGTCAATCCGGTAGCATAACAGTACCTGTAAACAATGTAAACCTGTGACACAAACTCCATCTCCAAGCACCTGTATATAAAGAAAATACAAGGCAATATTGGACCTATCTTGGAATGGGCGTCCAATGTGGCATCTTGGACCAAAACCCACGCCTAGGGACACTTGGTCAACATTGTAGAATGTGTCTGACACTTGTCCATAGCTCCCATCCCAAAGAGGTCACCTATTTCCAAAATGGGCTATGACAGATGCTCTTACGACACTTACGACCATCATAGAATCTGTCATAGCGGTTACAACTTACAACTGTAAGAGAATCTATCATACACATGCTATAAATAGCATATTCTCTTACAACACATCATATTCCACCTTGGGGCACCCAAATATGCCTCATTCAAAGATGCTACATGACACATGTCATTACCTATCTTACAACCTTCTATTCTCGACTCTTACATGTCATAGATTCGTCATAAGAATCCGTCATAACCGTTTCGGTCAAACATTCCTTACACAACATAGAAGATGTCGACACATGGCAGAATATTCCTACCACTAAGTGGGATGCCTATCTCCTCATGTGAGGACAAAATAACAAGTTGTCATAATCCATGTAGGATTGACACATCACCGTGCCACATCCCACAATATGACAAAGTGGAATTTCCAATTATTTACAACATAGGCAATTGAATAATAAATACAAACATTACAAATGCAGAGAATTACCAAGGTTGAGACACCTTAATTCCCAACAATACTTAGGAGTAAGCATTACAAGTGGTGACTCTCTCCTATTGATCTCCAGTTGGGATAGATGTCTGATGGGACATCCCCTTGAAACGACATTCAAATAATCAGTGTTGGTCTCATGCTTATGCTCTGCTTCTTTATCATCCTGTTGGTTGGGACACTTTGGCACTTGTGACTCATTTAGAAATGTGGTCACTTCATCCTCATGTTCATGTTGCTCATGACTCTCTTCCTTATGAGATGCTAGCTTGATGTGACAATTTGAGTATAATTCTTCTAGCTCATCCCAAGAAAGGGCAGCTTCAAGTTCTTCTTTACTCTTCTGCATGAGGGGACTTATCTTAGCTTCATAGCAACTCTCTTAAAGCTTTGAAGAGGCATCAAGATCCTCTTCTTGGAGAATAGGTTCTTGTTTGGTATCTCATTCAACTTGAGGAGCAAGCTCATGTGTATCAAATAAATTGTTCCTATGATCTTCCTCATGAGTTAGAACTGTATTCTCATACTTGTACTCATAAACCAGCAACTCGCCATAATCTCCAACATCCTCATGTTGCTTCAAATCTATTGCCGATGTGGGTGTTGGTATGATTTCTTCATCTTTTCCAACAAAGTAAGATAGTTGATCAAACAAGAGTACCATCTCCTCACTTTCAACATTATCCCCTACAAAATGTGGAAGCTCATCAAATAGGTCAACACCACCACTCTTTGAAACCCCCATGAAAATGTTCTTTACAATTTCTTCATCTAAAAGAGGTATGGAGATTTCATCATTCTTCCAAAAGTACTTTTTAACTTCAAGAGTAGTAAAGGAATCATCATTAAGACACTCCTCATCCTCTTCTTCATTTGATTCTATCTCTATTGGATTTTGCACAAGTTGCCTCTGTAACTGAATATTTTCACCATGTAGTATTTACATTTCACTCTCATTCATTTCATCAAAAGAATGAGAAAAATACTCAAATGAATCATAATATAGAGAATTCAATATTGAGCATGAATCAACATTCTTCGCGTGTGTGATGCTCAATATCAGTAGATTATTCTTCTTTTACCTCAAACAGCTCCCTCTCATGCTCATCTAGCCAACTAGCTTTCCAAATAATAGGTCCACCTTTGAAGGGTGAAATAGTGCTAGGACAAGAAGGATGACATGGAATGGGGACCTGAAGGATTTGTTGAGTTGCTTGAGGAAGGTTAGGCTTCTAAGAGGGTTGTTCATATGGGAAAATAGACTGATTTTGCAAAGGAACAGGCTCTTGTGAAGGATGAGGACCTCTAAAACTTGGAATTTTGAAGTGAGAGACTTACTTGAAGGTTCAAAAGGCGTCCCTTGCTTTAATTTTGGGATTTTGAAACTAGAATCCTTCTCTTTTATAGGCTAATCCATAGTAGTAGGAGAAGCTTGTTTGAAACTAGGAATAATGGAGGTTGATTGGGATTCCATCCTTTGTATTTGGGAAAGCACTTGCCTCATTTGCTCCTCTTTAGCTGCAATCTACATAGCAAGGCATTATTTCTCATACATTTCTTGTGCCTCCATCTCCTACTGGTGAGGATAAGCTTGATAAGAAATCTCTTCATTCGGCCAGTCATACTCCTACTCTTTGTTAACGTCATCTAACTTTCTTTGAATGTCTAACATCATATCCTTGAGACTCATGTTATCAATATTTTGGGGTTGTCTAGGAGGGTAACCATGATGATTGGTAGTAAAATAATATTCTTGAGGCTGATTATAAGCATGAGCAGGCTGCCAAGAAGACTAAGTAGGGGTGGGATGGAGGTAAACACTACAAAAATGTTGATATCTTGCTACAACAAGGCTATTTGGGATGAAACCAGGAGCATTCTCAAGTTGATGTGGATGATAGGGAGGCATAAAAACTACATTTTCCCAAAACAGAGGGGAAGAGACATAGCTTCCATAATAGTTTGACATGCTATAGCATTTAAAGGAGCTAGAGAATCATTTAAAAGTACTTTGAAACAAGAGCAATTAGTTTTGCCCCTTGAGAACTAAGTACATGCCAGTAGAGTCACTAGGTGATTGAAAAACTTCAAAAGAAGGGAAAAGTTCAAGAATATCACCTAAATCCTAATTCTTGATAATCTTTAAGTAATTGGACTACTTAAACCAGTATATTTGATCTTGGAGTCACCATGGTGTTGAAGAAAACTACCCAAAATGGCAAGATGCACTGAAGAACACACCAAAATTATTCAATGGATGATATAAGGATCATCAAACTAGAGTCTCGTTGGATATGCCATAAACTGTGATCACTTGAAACTACACCCTTGTTTAAACCTGGTTCAAATATTCCAATGACATAATGGGAGTGACCTCAAGGTGTGGGGCCTTGTTGTTTGAGGTCAAACCTCTAGATTAAGGGTTGGTTCCCTGTAGGATATTGAGTGAATTTTGCTTCAAGATAGGGGGAGAAAAGGGAAGAGAGACAACTAAAAATAAATCCTAATCTAAAATGGAAAAATGCCAAGATAAAATGCTCCCACTTGCGTATGAATGATACACACAAGATCGGTAAGCAAGAAACAAGATAAACATAAATGCAATAATGAAAATTGAACAACACATAGTCATTAAACTACAGAAGGTTTGATAGTTTCATATTTACAAATAGAGGTTGGATAAGCTAGGAAGAAATAGATAAAATGATTCAATATAGATAGGAGATAGTACACAAAATGACAGTTTCACATTCATTGTTGAACTAAATATAAAGACATGAGTGGCTCAAGGTATAGTCCATAAAGATTCATTTAGTTACTTGGAAATTGGCACAAAGGCATGAGAGTCTTTTCCAGATGAAGGATCCTCCCCTCCAGAATCTAGGAACCCTTGAAACATCTCTTGATCAAGTATATATAAAAATTCATTTAGGGTTGTGCATGTGCTAGAATCACCTACGCCATCTACCTCAATAACTTTGGCATTAAATCATGAAGCTGAACTTGGGCAGGGAAATTCCTACCCCAACCACTTCTTTGTGCCTCTGCATTGAATTGCACCCACTTCACTTCCTATCAGTGCCTCGACACTTGAATCACATTCATGGCATCTTGGGAGAAGGCCTACGGCATTCAAGACTCACCAAGAATCTATGTGGGTGGTTCAACAACCAAATCTGATTTAAAATCATGCAACCAAACAATTCTAGTGAGTTTGAAGTGCCTTGAAGGAATGTTGAGCTTCCATATGTCATCCTCACAAGGCTCAAAGGCTTGCTGACTCGCCCACTTTGATTCCCAGCACATCACCTTCCTTTACTAGCTCTGAAGGGCCCTTCATGATGCTCAAACCATTGGATCTCTTTAGGCTCAAGATTGACGACCTGGGATCCTTTCGTAGCTTCTAACTTATAGTGAGTCTCATTGCTTCCACATGGACAAATCACACAATGACTAAGGAGTGTTAGGGTTGCTTCATTGAGGAGCTATGTGATGCTACTGTGTGGCTCTTTACATGCTTTAATTTGGCCTCTTCTTTATAAAGAATCTAGGCCCACCACTTTCTGAGTCACTATTACTAACCAATGGTGCACCGCCTAGAAGTTTTCAGAATTGACAACTTCTAGACATGTGCAGTATCGCCACATGGAGCCTCAGAAGAGCCTCGAGACCCACTATGTCCTTCTTGCTTCATTTGGATTCAAATTAAATGGTCCCTATTGCAAGGCCGAGTTGGATGCCCCATCCAATGACGTGACATTAAGAAAGTGTTAGCATTGTTATCCTTTTGAATGCATGCAGTACTACCATGTGGAAGCAATGGAAGAGTTTTACACCCTATAACATCACATTCCATAATGCTCAAAAATTATCTTAATTATTCATATTAATCAAGAATTAGATTAAATCATAATTATCCGAATCAGAGTAAACAAAAATGAATCATTATCATTTAGATAATTAAGCATGTTATTCTAAATCAGAATGTAACAAAGCTTACAATTTCAATATCCAATTACATATCATTAGTGAATAACTTTCACTATGCACATACAAAGCTATGCTCAAGGTATCAAATATCAAATTATACATAATAACTAACTATCAAGTCATAAAATGAATTGCACTATATCTGGAACATACGACATCCATCTTCATAAGCCTCAGCTTCTCTCATGCTTGGGAAGGAGAGCATCATCCAGGTGCTTTTCCTCCAACCACAGACCGGCAGTCCCTCACACAACTTCCTACCTAGAAGTTGCCCTACCCTTCACAGAAGGTATAGATATAAGGAACCGTTAGGTTATCCATCTGAGTATCTGGTGTTGTGTCCTTCATAATGCCTCACGGTCACACAACTATAGATCCACTCTAACTATGTATAACACTACTGGAGACATTATGCCTTCTGGAGCACTGGACCGACAATGCATGCAGAGACGGATGCATTACTTTAGCCAAAGATTTTCATACATAAACGTTACGCAATGAATGTTGTCATATGTCCACTACCTCAACTCCACTTATAAGTTGCCATGTCCTACAGTAAACATATTTTTGACCCTTCTTGGTCTAGAATAATTAAGTTCAAAACATCTTAGTCCATTCCTTGGACATTCAACTCTTGTTTCAAAAACCCATTCTTAAGGTCCTTGATTTCTTAAGCATTTGGGAACTAGCGACTCCACACCACACTATCCTGTATTTCATAAAGAAACCAATACGTTCATGGTTTTAACACTTAACCCTACTCGATTGGTGTTTACTTTGTTTACCTATTTTCAAGGTTTAAGCTCAGTTCATAACATCAATGAAATACTTATAATGACTCATATGGTCGATCACTTTAATAAGTACTATCTTAAGATATCTTCCTAATACCATACATATATAAGATTAATTTCCATTCACAAGATGGCATTCACCTTCTTTTATACCACTAGTCTCTAGAAAACTAGGGTAAGTGTAGACACCCAAAATTGTCCCCAAATTTGTCCATGTCTTGCTACACCTAGTCAAAAACATTATTGGAGACATCATGTAGCATTTTGTCATAATTCCCACTCTTAATTCCACTAATCCACCTAGCCAATTAATTAAATAAATTTTTTTTATTTAATTAAAATCTCATCCTTATCCCACTTAGCCAATTAATTAAATAAATTTTATTTATTTAATTAATTTCCTATTCATATCTCAATCCTATCCTAATCATCTTCCCAATTAATTAAATAAATTTTATTTATTTATTTAATTTCCTATTCATATCCCAATCCTATCCTAATCATCTTCCCAATTAATTAAATAATTTTTTTATTTATTTAATTAATATCCCTCACATATCCCAACTAATTCAAATAAAATATTTGAATTAAGTCTTCACCTCTCACCACATTCCAACACTTGTCCATCTCTCAATTGAATATGTGTGGTACTACATTTTTTATTTAATAGCTTTCACATGTAGTACTTTTTATGTACACAATCACACATAAACTTATTAAATAAATATTTTTGTGTACACGGTCACATATGAGCCTTATCCTCCTTTGTACACTTGTCACATGACTACAACTCCCTTAAAGAGTGGGAATAACTAATCAATCCTAGCCATCCACATCATTCATTTAGCCTTTTAATCTCAACCATCCATTTGAACCAACTCTTTCTTATAAATCAACCCTCTCCCAAGCCATTAGCATGCATTGAGTCTTGAATATCCTTATGTTGCCAAAATATCATTAGAGTCTTTGCATCATTCATCCATTATCATTCATCTATCATTTTCATCTTATTGTTATGCTATTGAATTGAGCAACCAACATATCAAACCATTGAATCAATCAAGCTATCTTACATCTATCTATTCGAGGTATTGAAAGATTTGGACAAGGTAATGAATTTCATTTGTTTTATCCTTTTCATTTTATCCAAATTTTTCATTATACATTTTGGTGAACCCGATGTGAACATGCCCAATTGGATCTAATCATTAGTTTTTGCAGCTTTATGCACTTTGATTTGTAGATTGAAGATATTTTATATTGTTGGTTTTCTTTATTTAGAACCAGATCTGTTGCAGAGGGTTTTTTGTTTTACACAGGTCCTGGAAAAAGGAGATCTTAGATTCGTTGGAAAGAAAACTTCGAGAGCTTTCTAAAACGTGGTTACATTAAAGATTTGGCTTAGTAGTGAAGAAGTTATGATGATTTGAAGTTGACCCTGCAATTCTGATTTTTCAAAAAAAAATTACGCGCAACTTTTAGAAAAAAATCATATCTTCCAATCTAGCTAACCAAATCACATTCTATTTTTTGCAGGTGGTTAGAAATATTTAAATCTATTTTTCTATATCATTATTTTTCAGATCTATGGTACAAATGGATTTTTTGTCAAAAAAAATTTTTTTTTCAAACCCTAGTTTATGACATAATTTTTGCATATGGAGTCCAATTTGAGCAAAAAAAAAATTGATATTGATTAGACAATCATAAGGGATCTCATGGTCATATCTATTTTACTGTTGGATGACATTATTTGTTGATTTTTTGCAGGGTTTGTTTTTCAATCTTAACACTCTTTCATTGCAAACTTCAAACAAGCATAACTTTTGCATTTTTGATCCTTTTTCAATGAATTGTTTTTTTAAAGTGCATGAAATCTTCTAAATTTTCTATTTATGCAATCCATTCTATTGCATTAGATCATTTTAATCAGTCTTTATCAGATTTTTCATTTTTTGCATAACAGTTTCTTGTGCAAGTTTACTTAGTCATTTTTTGATTTTGTGACTTATAGGTGAATCAAAGGAGATGAAGCAACGTTTGGATCAGTCATAACAACAATTAGAAAGTAAAAACAATCAGGGGAACACATTCCATCCTCATCCCATAATCTTGTTTGATCATACATTTGGACATTGGGCTTAAAACGAACAATTTGCTTGCAATCACATCAAAAATTGGGTTAAAATCAACAAGTGTCTTCCTACACATTTGGCTTTGGATCTAAAAAAAACAAGTGCTTGAATTGTCTTCCACACATCTCATTTCTAAAGGGTCAATTAACAAGTGCGAGTGTAAATCAAGTGATAGGTCACTTGGTTTACTTTTGTTTACCCTATCTAGGAGGCCTACTTGGAGATACACCACTCCAAGGGACGACCTCAACCGAGGCTGAATTGAAAGACACCCTCATTGGGAGTTAGAATCTTGTCACTCTTGGCTAAGCCCCAAAGAAATTTATACCTTTGGGAAGTGAAGGTGAAGGGTGGGTTATCCCTTTCTCCCAGCTGTGTGGCAGGATTTCACTTTCAATTCCTTAGTCAACCTTGTGCAATCTAGCCTAAGACCTAATTGGCCATACCCACTTGACTAGACATTTGGCTTGTGATGTGTTTTCAAGTGCTTGCTTAATCATCACAATTTATTTTTCAAAGTTAAACTTGCTTATGTGTCTTGCGTGAGTGATTCATGTGTGTATATGCATAATCATTGTTTGAACATTGCCAAATCAAGCTATAGACACCAAACACATAAACAAATCAATCTAAACTTTCATCCTAGTCACCTTCATCCTAATCATCCAATCATCATCCAAACAATCCACATCATCATCCAAATCATAATCAAGCACTTGCTGAAATGGTCTTAATCTTAAACATTGGTGACACCATGTCAACCTTAGAGGGCCTCCAAAAACTTTCTCATATGCTTCACCACATGCATGTAAGCCAATCACCTTTAGAGTAGTGAACCTTTCAAAGCATTCAAGATCTTATTCAAATATGTCAAACAATCCAATTCTCACACATACAATACCTCTTGGCAGAAATCCAACACCTCTTGGTCACTAGCAAAGTCTAACGACCATCCTATATAGCACCTATCCCATCATATTTATCCACTCATCAACCCAATTCTATACCAATTTATTCCATTTCTTCTAATGTTAGCCCTTATCCATGTCAATCTCCATCTCAACAACAATTATCCTATGAAATCCCTCCACCACAACACCATCAACCAATTCAACAATTCCAATCATCACATCAACACATTCAACTACAACAACATCAACCAATTCAACAATTCCAACCATCACAACAACCCATTCAACAATTTCAACAACAACAAGTCATATCACAACAACAAGTCCAAATACCATGCCAACCTCAACAAATTCTACCTAATCCATCCACATCAACCTATGCCACATCAACATATCAACCTCCTCCCCAACATTATCCAATTCATCATTCTAACATTCCAACATATCACCAAACCCATCCACAAAACAACCAAGTATAATTGATAAATCTAGATCCACCTTTGCAACAAGAAGCACATGCAAGTCCAAGTGGCCCCTTGTACATAAACCAAATGATTCCAAGTTATCCTATACAAGACTTAATTACCTTTGACAAGGGAGAAACCAATCTAGAGTGGCCTCCACCATCCAATCCCATGCCAACACATGAGCCAACAAGTCCTATCCCAACACCACCATGTGATCACATTCCTAGTCCATTAATCCCTCTACGTTCCAAACCGCCAAGCCCTCCATTACCTTCATCACCATGTCATTCTAATCCTTCACCAAAGGATGCAACTGAGATAGTTTTACAAAAGATGCTTGAAGCAAAACTCATTGAACTTCCCGAAGTCAAACCATGTGAAGAAATTCCATATGATGAACATGATTATTGTGCATACCATAGGACCAAAGGACATGATACAAATAAGTGCCCCATATTTTTCCCAATTGTTTACAAAGTGTATCGACATACAATAAGAAATCATGTCACATCGTCCAAATCCCATGTGTCACCCCTCTCTAATCCTAATCCTAATCCATCCAATCCCATTATCCCTCCATCCAATCAAAATCCTAATCCTAAGCCTACAAACCCATCCACCTTTATTGTTAATCCATTAGATTGTCCATTTACCCATACCCTTGCAAAGCATGTGATCCATTGGCTATTAGAAAGGAACAACTTATCCCCATGTCAAACACCCATTCATGAGCCTACCAAAGAACTTCCAAATGTCATTTCCAATCCTACAACTCCTTTACATAGCCCATCATGTGGTCCACCTATCCTTGAGCCTATCCAAGAGCCCTCAATTAACATTCATAGCCTTTCAATCCCTTCATGTGACCCACAATCCATTAAGCCTATTCAAGGACCTCCCATAAGTCCAAGTCAAGAGTCATCATGTTCTCATGTTGTTGACCAAGAACCTATTCAAGAGTTATCCACTTCCATTCAAGCAACCCAAGAGGTATGTCAAGAGTTTAATCTTAAGCATGTGGAAACATTAAGCCCTAGTCCAAGTCAAGATCAAATCACTTTTATGCAACCTATCCATAACATATATCTTTTCCATGATCAAGATGATATCCATAATGATGAATCTATCCATGAGCCACTTGATCATATCCATCTCCCAACAACTATTCATGAGCATGCTATCCAAATTCAACCTATCCATAACATTTACCTTCTTTATGATCAAGATGATACCTATGAAGAAGCTATCCATAAGCACCTTGATCTTATCCATAATCCTATAGCTATCCATGAGCAAGATATCTAAATTGCTCCTAGTCATCCGCCATCTAGTCCTATCCATAATGAGCAAACATCCACTTGTCATGATGAGACACTTGTCCCCCAAGTAAGCATAAGAGATCAAACAAATAACTTGGATCTTAGTGAACACAATGCTAATCAAGATCCTAATGATCCTCCTTCCACATCCACCTTCATGCATGAATGTTCTTCCTTAGGACAACAACAACCTTTGTCCTACACCTTACCTTTTCCATCCAATAAAGATCTCAAGTCTAGTTCCCAAAATATGCATAGTCCTATTGTCCATCGCATACTCAGAAACATGAACTACCAAGGTAAAGGCTTAGGCCTTTATGAACAAGGTATTTTGGAGCCCGCCCATGTCAAAGTTCCCCCACACTCATATGGCCTTGGATACACACCCCAAGGTAAACACTCTAAAGATGTTGGTACTTCTTTCACGCATCCTAAGTCCACTTTCCATCACAAACCACATCATATACCCAAAGCATATGTCACCTTTTCACCTCCATTATCCTACAAACCCCAAAAGCATGTGATCGTACACCTTCCACCATCCACTTTACCTCCACTCCTTCCAACTCCTAATATTCCTCCATCCACTTTACCACCATTACTCCCAACACCTAATATCCCTATCCTCCAATCCCCTTATCCATTTATCCATAAACCCACTTTTAATCCATTCATCCATAAGTACCCTTATATTCCTTATCATGACCAACAAGCGCACACATTGTTTAAGCATAAAGTTTCCAATCATTCCATCCACTCCACCCACCCCATGGTATTCAAAAGAAAAAATTTTGATGCCTCTACTTATAAAGCTAACAATCCTAACAAAAATCCTAAAGGTCCTCATGCCTTAGGATATAATTGCAAAGAATCAAAATCAAAGCAAAGTATATCTAAGCAGCCATCAAAGCCCAAAAGCAAAATGGTTTGGGTCCCTAAGCAAAGAGAAAGAAATTCAAATGAGGCATCCTCATCCACATCTCAAGAATCCCAACCACCTATATCCATCCAAAAGCCTACTTCCATCCAAAACTTTCATTCCCTTCAAAAATCCCACAAGCAAAACAAAAGCACTAAAAATACTAAATTTATGTGGGTTCCTAAGTCACTCCATCACCCATCTCCTAATCAAACATCCCCATTGCTCCCTACACCACCATCCACTCAAAAGCTTCAATGTTTATCACGGTGTGTGCAACCGTTGGTCATGGTTCCCTTCCATTCTGCAACACTTCCACATACCTCCATCTCCCCATCTTTCATCCCCTATCCTACATATCTTTCCCATCACCTTCCTATGGTCCATGCTTTTGCATAAACCTTTCATCCATCCTTTTACATGTGCCCTACATAACCCACATCATAATACACTATCCTTCCAGGCATAAGCCTTACATAATCCACATCATAATCCACTACCCTTCCCTCCATAATCTACTATCCACTTAATCCATCTCCCATCCATGTAATCCACTACCAACATCTCTGAGCATATTTGACATGGTCCATGCGATGACATCCTACCTCTAAAGGGACACTATCACTTTTCATGAAACTAAACACTTGAGTCCCTTCTATCCATATCCACCTATCCCATCCCAAAAAAAAGGAAAAAAAAAGTAAAGAGAAATCCCTTCGTCCAACGGTGAAAACCTAGTAAACATGTATCTTAGATAAGTACCATGATGAAAACCTGGCAATCATGCATCATGTATAGGTTGATCTTCTATGTCACTTACACTTGGGGGAACATTGTCTCATCCATCTTATTATTTCCAACCTATCATTTTTCATTTCCATATCCTATCCTACCATCCTCATCCATTACACCCATGTACCTATTATATTGAGTCTATTCATCCTCCCTTTCTCCTTTTGATCTTGATGAAAACATAGGGGCAAAATGTTGAAATATGCTTTGGTTATCTCTTGGTATACCTCACCCTTTCCAAACAATACTATCATTATCCACCTATCATAAGCCTTGTCATGTAAAATTCATCATGTCATCCTATCATCATGAGCCTTGTCATGTAAAAATCCTAAGCATTACCACCTAGAATGGGGCAAGTTCTTCCTATGCAACATAGCCTTTTGGAGATCACATCCTAGCTCCCTTATAATCAATCCAGTATGGCATACCCTTATCATGAGCTTTCTGTCTTATAGCTTATCCCCATCCATTTATCATGAGCCCCTCCTTTTATCCATCCATAATATCCATCCTATTTATCCTCCATCCTCCTTAAACCTAGGCTTGGTTTTATCCCTTGTCATTGGTATTTAGCACAAAGGCTACCCAAAATTAAAAATCCATTGACATTCCAAAACATTTCAAATATCCAAAAAATTAAAACATTTCAAAAACACAAAAAATCAAATATTCCCAAAATACAAAAAAATCAAATATCCAACAAAAAATCCAAGCAATAAGATCGATTCAGTCATCATCCAAAACAATCCACTCTATCAACATCAAATCAAAATCAAATCATCATCCTCAATTCTTCCTATAAATAACATTCATTCACCTATTTCAATCAATCACTTCATCCAATCAACTCAATCTAAGCAATGATCTCAAAATCCAAGTCACACTAATTCATATCAAGCAAGCTAATCAATCAAGGAACATTATCCAGTCAAACCAACAGGTTTTGATCCTAATCTTGTCATAAACCAAATCAATCATCATTAATCATCATCAATGGGATATAGCGTTCCCACATCCTTTTGTTGCTCTAGGGATATAGCTTTCCCTGCAATGACAACACTATCATCATCAATCAAACAATTAATCATTGGTTTATGACTTGACAAGGGAAATACCTTGTTTGTTTTACATCCTTTGAGCACACTGAGAACACTTGCTTATGCTAGATTGAGTGGACACTCTAATCATCACACCATCACTATCATCATTTAAAACAATCCAATCATCAAAACAATCAACCTAGCAACAACAAACATCAAAACCAAAGCACATCAAGCAAACCATCAAAACAAATCCAATCACTTCAACAAATCAAAAGCAACTCAATCCACCACATATCATCCCATCATCAACATTTCATCAATCCATAACTTGATCAATTCAATCCATTTTCATCATCTCATCAACAAAACAATCAGAACTACATCTCATTTCCATCATTAAGTGCCTTGATCTCGTGGATACAGGGTATGTAGGCAGTCTGGAGTAGGAAGGAAGTGCCCAGATTCAAGCACAGGCAATTTTCCTCTTTCTCCTCTCCTCATTTCTTCTATGATCTATCTCCCATATCATCAATAAACACCTAAAATCCAATCAATCATCACTTCTTCCAATTCATCAAATCAATCTTCATTCATCATTTCATCATCCTCAAAATCATTCCAAACAATGATCCAAGTGTAAGTCAATCCTTAAATCTATACCAATCAAGTTAATCAATCAAACCAAGTTATCCAAACGCAATCCATGGTCTTGATCCTAGCCTTGTTGTAAGCCAAATCAATCAACCAACCAATCAACCAACTCAGCAAACATCCTTGTGTTGATTTAGGGATATATCGATCCCCACAATGACAACACTATCATCATCATCAACAAAACAATCAATCAATTAATCATTGGTTTATAGCTTGACAGGGGTAATGCCTTGTTTGTTTTTGAATCATTTGTGCATGCTTGCTTGCTTGTGTATGTTATCTTTATATCTTGCATTTGTATCACATCGGTATCATTCCAGCTAATATTTATATCTTGTGTATGTTGGAATAGATTTTGCATTATCCTTTGCATCTAAGGTCACATCATACCTTTTGTGCATTAGGACTTTAATGCTCTAAGTTTACTTCTTCGTATGATAGACAAGGTTGTATTATGCTGGGGCATGAGACACATCGTCACCCTAGTCCTTATACCTTGGTGTATAATGTCTAGTGCTATATCAAACATCATGGTTGCTCAACTTAATTGCAGCATAACGCATCCTTCATTCATTTCTTCTATCCATCCCCTTATCTTTCTTAACCAATCCATTTCATTTCGAGAGCCTACCCATGTTTGTCCAACCTGCCTATCTTCTCGAGGGGGCATCATCATCCCATTTCATCATCATCCTATCTTCTCATCATCATCCTTTTCCTCTATCCATACATAAATCTTATCATCTCGAACATCATCTCAAAGAGAGGCAAAATGTAGACACCGAAAATTGTCCCCAAATTTGTCCATGTCTTTCTACACCTAGTCAAAAACATTATTGGAGACATCATGTAGCATTTTGTCCTAATTCCCACTCTTAATTCCACTAATCCACCTAGCCAATTAATTAAATAATTTTTTTTATGTAATTAAAATCCCATCTTAATCCCATCCTTATCCCACTTAGCCAATTAATTAAATAAATTTTATTTATTTAATTAATTTCACATTCATAATCCCACTTTCCAATTAATTAAATAAATTTTATTTATTTAATTAATTTCATATTCATATCCAAAACCTATCATAATCATCTTCCCAATTAATTAAATAAATTTTATTTATTTAATTAATATCCCTCACATATCCCAACTAATTCAAAAAATATATTTGAATTAAGTCCTCACCTCTCACCACATTCCAACACTTGTCCACCTCTCAATTGAATCATGTGTGGTACTATATTTTTTATTTAATATCTTTCACATGTAATACTTTTTATGTACACAATCACACATAAACTTATTAAATAAATATTTTTGTGTACATGGTCACATATGAGCCTTATCCTCCTTTGTACACTTGTCACATGACTACAACTCCCTTAAAGAGTGGGAATAACTAATCAATCTTAGTTGTCCACATCATTTATTTAGCCTTTTAATCTCAACCATCCAATTGAACCAAGCCTTTCCTATAAATCAACCCTTTCCCAAGCCATTAACATGCATTAAGTCTTGAGTATCCTTATGCTGCCAAAATATCATTAGAGCCTTTGCATCATTCATCTATCATCTTCATCTTATTGTTATGTTGTTGAATTGAGCAACCAACATATCAAATCATTGAATCAATCAAGCTATCTTGCATCTATCTATTCGAGGTATTGAAGGATTTGGACAAGGTAATGCATTTCATTTGTTTTATCCTTTTCATTTTATCCAAATTTTTCATTATACAGTAAGTTCTTGTAAATAAAGAACCTATCAAGAAATTACTTCCTCATAAGGAATGTGACATGCAATCGTGGCTGCCAAGAAACAATATTATATCTATATATAATAACCTTCTCATCTCCATGAGAAGTCATTATGACTAAAATATATGCAATATGCATAAACAGTCAAGGCTCGACATCATTTACCATTAGGTTGATAAGATAAAGTATCAAGTGCACACAACACCAACTTAGTTGTACCACTGAGTTTAGAGTGATTGTATCTATCATAAGTTACAGTCATAGTTATTATGGCATGCAACAGTTTTGTGGTGTCGATTTCATAAGCCGATACCATCGGCCTTCCCTTAATAAGCAATTATTGCCCTATCGGGCTCATTAATAAACACTAGGTTTTCAAGTCTTATTGACTGATAAACAATTGAAAGAAAGCATTATTAAAAGATTCATGGCTCAACAAGGATAAATTGGTTTATCGCAGGTGCTCTTACATGCGTAACCATCAAAGGTGTTACGGCCTCAAGTTGGCTGAGTGCCATTAAGACATAGTAGCTTCAAAGAACATCATAAAAAGATTGCAATGAGGCTTCAAGAGCCTTCAACGACAAGAGATATTCATCAAGATATACATATAATATAATTATGACTTAGCATGCTGTATACATATGTTAATATTTTCCTCAAGTTGACACTGTCAACATTCTCCATTAACAAAACGTTATAACTGTATTGGAAACCATTTATATATAAGCCATGAGCTCTTAAGGTTATCATACATGTGATTATGACACAACAGTAAGTATCTTGCTTGTGGAAAGATGTTCTTACACACTAGGCTCGAGCCTCCTCGCCCTTCCCTTACGGTTGTGACAGCCTTGTAAATCCACCACTAATCAATATCTCTCGAGTTTTTCTCTTCACCAACCCTGCTCTCCTTTTTTTCCAGTCACACCAAAAAAATAATGATAGACATAATACCCAGTCCTCCTTTGATAGCTTTTGATAACTATCAAGAACATGGTTCTTTGCATGCATTCCATGTATCCCACCTCACAGGATCTTTTGATCCACACAGTCCACTATATGTCGGTCTGCAAGGAGGGCTCTAACAAGCCATCACTCAGCCTAAATTCTCTCTCCCCACTCCTCATGGGTGTTGGATATCGGGGTGGAAAGAACGCGGTTAAGATAATATAGTTATATGCATAATCAAAGATACTAATGTCATTGACCCCTAAAGAGGTTCACATATATATAATCACCCTTAACTAAATAATAAAGGTTAACTAACTTCTATAACATCAAAGATCATCATCATAATGAAAGCAAAGGATGACACACTAATAGTTTAGGGTTTTCGAGATCGAGTAGAACTCCCCTCAATCGACTATAGACCTTAGTCGAATAACAAGGAATAAAGAATTAATATCCCAATTTGGAAATAATGAAATCAAGAGAACTCTTCATCTCTTCACAAGACTAACTCTAGACTTGCGACAATGTTCTAGGAACGTTGTTTAGTCGTCATAACCATTGTCAAGATAGCACCACTGACAAGACAACTCAAAAAGGAGATTGATTTCCTAGAAAGAAAACATGACTCATGACAACTTACAGAGGGTTCATAAGGATATAGAAACTGATACTCAGATGGCTATTTGGCCCATTTCCCGACATCTATCTCTTCCTCTTGGATGATACTCTCCTTCCATCTTCAAAGGATGATTACTTTCCTAATCAAAATCACCACTAGAAAATCATGATTAGTGTATCATCATATGATCGATAAATCATAATAATTAAATAATCATTTCAATCTTGAAATCTCATATCTAACTAGCATTAGTTAATTTCCTCATAAACAATGATTAATCTGACATTTTTAACAAACATCTAATCATTCAACTCTTAACTAATCATCCTGATTACCATGCAAAAGTAATATTAAGCTAAATCACAAGTTGGGGATGTAACACACTTGCTTTCCTTTGATGAAACGGGGACCCACCGCTTGATGACTCAACAATCTTCGACCAATAGTGCATCATCCAAAAATTGTCAGGGCTGACAACTTTTGGACATGCACGGTGACGCCATGTGTTTTTGCTTTGTAGTCTCCTTTTCTCACCGAGTCTTTAAGTAACTCGACCCTCCAGAAATGACTCAATGCTACTTGTCTCAATGGCACATCACCTCAACCATGTTAGAACTGACACATTGAGAAGGTGCATGGAAATGACACCTATTGTTGTACTTTCACTACTTTATAAAGTGCCATTGGGGATTTGTTGTGGGTGTCTTGGTTTTATCTTTACAACCTCATCTACCTTCATGTCTGTGTGTCATGTTGTTGCACACCCATTTCTAGTTGCAGGTCTTCATTTTGGGCCTTCGAATGTTGCTTCTTCACCTTCTTGAACTACTATGTTGTGACACATTTTTTAGTGGACCTTCGATTCCTCTCCTTCATCAAAATTATGGGGGGATATTTTACTATTTTTACCTATACTAATGCTTCCTTGGTTCTATTCTAGAGTGAATTATGTATCTAGTGCTTATTTCTACATACTATGTGGATGTAATGGTTGGTTACCCATGCATTCTAGTAAGATGGAACATGTATCATATAGACACTTCTATATACTTGTTTATAGAATCCACCTTCTTTAGTAATCAACATTTATGAGTCCATTATCACTTGCATTTTCAAATACCAAATTGTTGCCTTGTTGCAACATATCAGTGTGAATTCACCATATGTGCATTGTTCGAGTAGTGTTGTTTTCCCTCACTCATGTAGATTTATGTGTTTTGTATCTTCAACTATACTTGTACATTATTTGAGTAGTGTTTCTTTATCACTCATGTAGTATCATCTACATCTTCAACTATATTAGTGTAAAGTTTGAGTAGTGTTTTGATCACTCATGAAGAATTGTGGCTTTTTGTACCTAATCTTTGATACTAATATCATTGGAGGTTCTTCAGTTCTAGTATTATAGCAGTTTTTCTTTTGAAGTTATTTACATATTCTTCATGCTTCTTTAAATGGAGTTCTTCATGTTCCTCATCTTTTAGGGACATCTATTTTAACTTTTGGGTAGACATATTAGCCCTTCTCATGTTCTCTCTTTTAGAGGTGAATTTTTTCCTACAAGTTTTCTCCCTTTCTATGTTTATGAGGGAATCTTTTGTAAATGGGTGCCTAATCAAGCCTAGTTTCTAGAAACCATCCTTTTATTTATCTCCCTAAGTTTTGCTTATTGGGGGTATTGACACATTTTATTTTACTTGCATTTAGTTTATTACTATATTGCATGTACTAATGCTTCCTTGGCTCTATTTTGGAGTGAATTATGTATCTAGTACTTGTTTCTACATACTAAGTGGATGCAATGGTTGGTTACCCATGTATTCTGGTAAGATGGAACATGTATCATATAGACACTTCTATATACTTGTTTATAGAATCCACCTTCTTCAATTGATCAACATTTATGAGTCCATTGACACTTACATTTTTAACTACCAAATTGTTGTCGTGTTACAACTTATTAGTGTGAATTCACCGGCTGTGCATTTTTAAAGTAGTGTTGTTTTCTCTCACTCATGTAGATTTATATGTTTTGTATCTTCAATTGTACTTGTGCATTATTTGAGTAGTGTTTCTTTATCACTCATGTAGTTTCATCTACATCTTCAACTACATTAGTGTAATGTTTGAGTAGTGTTTTGATCACTCATGAAGAATTGTGGCTCTTTGTACCTGATATTTGATACTAATTTCATTGGAGGTTCTTTAGTTATAGTAGTATAACAATTTTCTTTTGAAGTTATGTACATCTTCTTCATGCTTCTCTAAATGGAGTTCTTCATGTTCCTCATCTTTTAGGGACATCTATTTCAACTTTTGGCTAGACATCTTAGTCCTTCTCATGTTCGCTCTTTTAGAGGTGAGTTTTTTTTCCTACAATTTTTTTCCCTTTCTCTGTTTATGAGGGATTCTTTTGTAAATGGGTGCCTAATCAAGACTAATTTCTAGGACCCATCCCTTTATCTCTCTCCCTATGTTTTGCTTATTGGAGGTATTGGCACATTTTATTTTACTTGCATTTAGTTTATTACTATATTGCATGTACTAATGCTTCCTTGGTTCTATTTTAGAGTGAATTATGTATCTAGTGCTTGTTTCTAAATACTAAGTGGATGCAATGGTTGGTTACCCATGCATTCGGTAAGATGGAACATGTATCATAAAGACACTTCTATATACTTGTTTATAGAATCCACCTTCTTCAGTTGATCAATATTTATGAGTCCATTGACACTTGCATTTTCAACTACCAATTTTTTGCCTTTTTGCAACATATTAGTATGAATTCACCATCTGTGCATTGTTCGAGTAGTGTTGTTTTCCCTCACTCATGTAGATTTATGTTTTTTGTATCTTCAATTGTACTTGTGCATTATCTGAGTAGTGTTTCTTTATCACTCATGTAGTTTCATCTACATCTTCAACTACATTAGTGTAATGTTTAAGTAGTGTTTTGATCACTCATGAAGAATTGTGGCTCTCTGTACCTAATATTTGATACTAATTTCATTGGAGGTTCTTCGGTTCTAGTAGTATTGTAATTTTTCTTTCAAAGTTATTTACATCTTCTTCATTCTTCTTTAAATGGATTTCTTCATGTTTCTCATCTTTTAGGGACATCTATTTCAACTTTTGGGTAGACATCTTAGTCCTTCTCATGTTCTCTCTTTTAGAGGGGAGTTTTTTATCCCACAAGTTTTCTCCCTTTTTCTGTTTATGAGGGAATCTTTTCTAAATGGGTGCCTAATCAAGCCTAGTTTCTAGGACCCATCCTTTTGCCTCTCTCCCTAAGTTTTTCTTATTGGGGGTATTGGCATATTTTATTTTACTTGCATTTAGTTTATTACTATATTGCATTATATGCACCTAGTTAGGATAAGTTCACTAGGAAATTGTGTCCATGTCTTATGCACTTGATTGACACTTATCTAGTCTTAGTTGAGTTGCATCCGTTATATAATGCAAGTTCATATAGTTTTCTCCATCTATTATTCATGTCTAGATTTAGTTAGATCCATCTATTATGGATGTTACCATTAGTTAGTTTCCACCATTAATGCATTGTCGTGGTCTATATCAGCATAAGCTTCTTTGTAATTTCTAACAAGATCAATTCATTATTTATTTGGTATAATCATTTTGTTGCCTATTTCTCTATGCCTCTTACTATCTTGTTTATTTAGATTTGTCTATGGAAGGTTTGTTAGTTTGATGGTTCCTAGATCTATGGAATATTTTATTATTCCTACATCAATCCATAAGGCATACTACACAAACAAAAGAGTTAAATATTATCATGTGACAACCTCAATGTAATGACCATATGAGAGGGTAGAGTTGCCTCTTATGGTAGTGACTAGATATTAGACCATGACCTCCATCTCTCTCCAAAAAATAAAGTGGGGATGAGAACGACCATCATTTCTTGGTTCAAGGAAACCTTAGCATTGTCCCACCCTAAGGTACAAACTAAAACACACTCACACCTCCCATAAGATGTGTAAATGACATCCATACTTAGGACTCACTCACACACAAGGTAGGACAACTGCAATATCTAAGTCCTCAACTAGACAACTAGGTGATTAAATTTTCTCACTCAAGAGCATACCTTCCAACACAAATGAGCGAATAACTTACAATAAACCTCATACATATCTAAACCATGATGATAGGTGGACAAGGAAGACACTAGGGAGAAATTATTAGTTATAAAACTTTTCTTAAATAGTTAGGGAAGTGCTCACTATCTAGGAATCACCCAAATTACTAGTGCAAATCAACTGGGATATTCCAAGATCAACCCTATTGCTAATACAAATCATCTCTTTGAGAAATGGGTGATTTTGAACAATGTATAGGTCTAGAAATGCACTATAAGGTCCCTAAAGGTCCCAAAATTGAATCCAAAGGTAGCTAGAAGGTCCCAAAGGTATATAACACCCAAAATAGCATCTAATACTAAGCTCCAACCCTCAAAGACCAAAACAAAAGTCACAATGTCCAAGACAAGATAAGGGCCTAGCCTAAGCAAGCCTTCGAGGCTTTGACCACCTAACACTAAACTACAACCTCATTGATTTAATTATTATTATAAAATGGTTAAACCAAACATTTCCTAAGTGCTTAAGGTTAAATTTACCATGTTTGGAAACCTCATAAACCATAATCTATTTTAAACAAAAATCACTAGTTACTATTCATGAGAAAACATGCCCCTTTCCTTCCCATGTAGCATGATCATAAATAAATTATCTTAACTCCCATCCATAGGGTCAAATACATAATATATATACTATGAGTTCATTCCAACTTGGAAATTACTAGATCTTCACATTTAAGAATCAGGACTTAGCATAACATAGGATTCCATTTCAAATCTGTATACTAAAAGAATACAATATGGTAATACCATCCTAGATATGGATGGTTTACATAATTTGACAAAGTTATTTCATGGCTATAATACAACATGAACCATGGAGTTACAAAGGATCTCAATTATACATTTCTCAACAATGCATCAATGAAGGTCTACAATATCACAATAACAAAGAGAACTTTACATGCTCCCCAAAGCATCAATATTTATCCATCTAGCCCAAATGATGATTAACACCACCCAATCATGTGGGACCCTAAAGCCCGCCCTATATACTATAAGAGGGTCAATCAGGAAATCATATAAACTCACACAAAACAATACATGTATGATACAAACCAATACTTACACAATATATCCTATAAGAATGCACATTACAAAAATGATATCAAACAATCATACAATGGAAATGGAATTAAACACCAATAGTACACAAAGAAACACATGCACACATCAAATACAAACAAACCAACAATCAATAGGAAGGGGTACTAGACATAGGACATGGAATGTCATTAGGATAGTTTTTCCATTATGTATGGTATTGATAATTGTCCCTCATCACCATGGATGTTCCCATGACATTCAACCAATCAAAAATAGATTGTGGTGATGTTCTTCACTATTATAGACATCAAATTTTCTCAATCCATAATGATTGTAGTTCAGTATTTCAAGATTTAATTGTGTGCATTTTTTTTCCCTCAACGTTTTGGATCACACTCCATGATCCATCATCAAGAGAAAGGAGAAGAGAAATGTTATTCACTATTGTTCACAAACCCTATTAAGGATGTTTACTACTAGAAATGAATTATAACTTCATTATGTTTTATTTTGTGTTTGAACCCTAATGAATTTTATCCTTTTAGATTTTATCCCCTTTAATCTCTTCTCTTCTTTTTTCATTCCAAGTTTAATGATGATAGTTTCCACTCTTCTCCTAACTGTAAAGCTCATCTTAACACAAAGAGGTCCAAAAACAACCAAAAGATCATGGCACGGAAAATAAGGTCAAAACTAAGACACTCAAATCCAAAGATAGACCATTATATTTCCACAAGGAGACTTTTCATCCTACAAAATAAAAAGATCTTACATGTTCTAAATTCCAATTTCATTTTTTCAACAAAGTCAAGATATAAGTCCTAATACTATGTTGTCTTATGTCTCACCTTGGTCTTTATAACCAAGGCCTCTATTGTACATTATCGTATCTAGTATTCCTATATCATTATTTGGCAGTATAGCATTCATTTTTCCTTGTCTCTCTTGTGTAGAAGGTTATTTGGTTTTTTAGATTTGATCTTGGTTGATTGTTTCAACATGGTATCAGAGCTAGGAGGATTTCTTCTTGTTAGTCAATTTTTTGAGAGATCTTGAATGCAAATCATGGTGTATCTTGAATAGTTGAGTATGTTCTTCTCTTGCATCGAATGGTGACTTGGAGAATCAAAAAGACTTGATAGAAAAACCAAATTTGGATGGTTTCCTTCTTGTGGCCTTAAATTGTAGGTTTTAGCATGCCTTGGCTTGACTTAGGTGGTTGATTCAACTTCTACATGTCATTTTTGAAAGGAAGCAAGGTACGTGGAATAGCTTCCTACACCAAACTAATGAGGGGAGAGGTATACAAATTTTTAATCTTTACAGTTAACATAAAAGAAGATACACAATCATAAATCAAATCAATAATACCACAACATAAGATGTGCGTGGGGAAAACCTTTTTAGGTAAAAACCCTAACACTCCAAAGCATACCCCAATGTATTATTTAGTAATCAAATAATGGTTATAATACAATTATAGAGCCAAGCTCTTCCAAGAGTTTACCAACACAAAGTATCTGGAGTAATTCTAGTATAATAACAACACATGCAAATCAACCATACAAACTACTCCAACAAGCACCTTATTTATAGAGAGATACAAACATGGAGGAAGCTTCTAGAGCAAGCAACAAGAGATGGGCGTCCAAATCCATGTGGCACACTTTTCAAGCACATGTTTGACTCTTGTGACACTTGTACATGATTCTGTTACACCTCTTACAACCCTCCATACTTGGGCACCCCAAATTTGACCAAAATAGGTATGACAAATTCTCTTACACCATCATAAAATCTGTTATATATGACACCACTTACAGTTGTAAGAGAATCTATCCTAACTAACTATCAATAGAGATTCTCTTACAACTTCTCATATCCCAAACTTAGGCACCCCAAAATGGGCTAAGTCAAAGATTCCTCTTATAGTGTCATACATGTAAATGACACTTGTCTCATCCCTTCTATTTCTAGCTCTTACAATGTCATAGAATCTGTCATAGTTCTTACGCATCATAAACCTCTTACAACACCTAAAAGATGCCGACACATGGAAAAATACCTCTACCATAAGATGGGATGCATACCTCTTCATATGAGGATAAAAATACATCTAGTCACCTTCCATGTAGGATAACACATCACCGTGCCAACTCCCACAAAGTGACAAAATAAGATTTACATAGAAAATTACAATAGTAGGCAAAAATAAATAAATACAACATTAGGAACTTGCAAAGGTTAAGACACCTTAATTCCCAGCATTCTCCCACTTGTTGAACACCTTTCAAGAGCCAATAGATAATCAGGGACTAATTGCTAGGGGCCAAAAGACCTATAGACTTTGAATGCCATCTGAACTTCTTTGTGCTCACAGGCTTTGTCAAGGAATCTGCAACATTCGTCAAAGTGTCAACTTTCTCCAAATTCACCTTCCCATCCTCTACCATGTTACAAACAAAATGGCATTGGACATCAATATGCTTTGTCCTTGCGTGGAAAGTAGGATTCTTCACCAAACATATGGCACTCTAACTGTCACAACAAATGGTAATCTTCCTTGCATCAAAACTAATGTCAGAACACAATCTCTTAATCCAAATGGCTTCCTTACAAGCATGAGTTGCTTCCATGCACTCTGCTTCTGTAGTGGATAAAGTGGTGACAACTTGTCGCTTACTCATCCAGCTAACTGCACCACCAAACACAGTAAAAACATAACCATTGGTGGATCTTCTGCTATCAATAGCTCTAGCCCAATCTGAATCCACAAATCCACGAATACTCACAGAATGTTGAGGTCTTATAGGTTAACCATGATAACATAGGGAATACTTAGAAGTACCCTGCAAGTATCTGAACACTCTCTTCACTTCATCCTAATGTACCCATCTAGGATTAGCCATAAATTGACTAAGGACTCCCACTGCTTGGGCAATGTCTGGTCTTGTACAAACCATAGCATTCATCAAGTTGCCAACAACACTAGCATAAGGAACTCTTGTCATGTCCTCCACCTCAGTAGGAGATTTTGGACAATCCAAAATAGATAACTTTGTTCCCATCATCAGAGGAATAGTCAATGATATACAAGCTTCCACGTTGAATCCCTCCAACACAAAATTCACATACTTACTCTAGCTTAACCAAAGTTTTTTGTTTGCCCTGTCTCTTCTGATTTCCATCCCCAAAATGTATCGAGCTACCCCTATATTTTTCATCTCAAACTGTGCTGAAGGCTAAGACTTCAAATCATAAATCAAGTTCTTTCCATTCCCAAAAAAACAACATATCATCAACATATAAAGCAATAATGAGAATGCAATCATTATACATCTTATAATAAACACAATGATCTTATTCGATCTCAAAAATCCCAAACTCAACACAAAGGCATCAAACTTCTGGTACCACATTCTAGGAGATTGTTTCAAACCATACAAAGACTTTTTCAACTTGCAAACCAAATTTTCTTTACCTTCAATAATGTAGTGCTCTGGCTATGACATATAAATATCCTCCTCTAAGTCACCATAAAGGAAAGTTGTCTTCACATCCATCTACTCAACTTCAAGATCCTACATTGCAACAAGTGATAATAAGAATCTAATGGATGTTAGTTTTGCAACAAGAGAGAAAATCACACCATAATATATTCCCTCAACTTGGGAATACCCCTTCACAACCACTCTAGCCATATACTTCTCAACACTACCATATGCACCAAATTTCTTTTTGAACACCCATTTGCATCCAATGGATTTTTGTCCTTCAGGCAAAGGCACCAAGTCCCAAGTATTATTCTTTTCCAAAGCAGCCATCTCTTCTTCCATGGCCTCTTTCTAGGAACCTGCATCTTTCATACCTATAGCCTGTTTCACAATTTTAGGCTCATCGGTGTTAGAAATTAAAGAAAAAATACAACTAGAATTAGGTAATGAATAACCAAACCTCTCAGGTTGCTTCCATGTAGACCTCCTCAAAAGTTGAGTTTGAGGTTCTTCTTCTTCTAAACTTTCAAAGATACTAGAGCTCTCCTCATCATCAGGTCCAATCAAAGCTTTCAGTTCAATCTTCTTAGGGGTAGAAGAAAACTGAACCACATCCTCTTTCTTTTCTTTCTCTTCTGGCTATGTAACAACAAGAGAAGGACTTACTTCTCTAAAGATAACACTTCTTCTATGCAAGGCTTTATTGAGCACAAGATCCCAAAGCTTGTACCCTTTTGTTGGCAATGAGCTGCCCCCTTGTCAGTGAGGCTTTCAACATTGACCTTGGGATTCATGACATGACAGTGAGCCTCCTATGCATATGGGTTAAGTCTGGCATTTCTATCTCAAGATTTTGGCGCAACGGCAAATGATTCCAACAATTGGTATTAGAGCCATGGGTCACACCATAGCCAATGAATATACACTTAATTGACTTGTTCACCAATTTTGACCTCTTCTCCTTAGACACATGTGCATATTCCTCACAACCAAATACTCGAAGATGTCTCAATGAAGGCTTTTTACTAGACCACACCTCTATGGGTGTCTTCTCAACAAGTGTTGAAGTAGGAGACCTATTAATCAGGTAACAGGCAGTGGCTACAACTTCAGCCCAAAACTTTTGTTTGAGGCTAGCTCCACTAAGCATACTCCTATCTCTCTCCATCAATGTCCTGTTCATCCTCTCTACAACTCCATTTTGCTGAGGGGAGTATGGGGTTGTCTTATGTCTTTCAATCCCATGTTCTTTACAGAACTTCTTGAAATCTACCAAATAAAACTCACCACTATTGTCAGTCCTCAAACACTTAATCTTTTTACTAGTTTGATTCTCTACAAAAGCTTTAAACCCTTTGAACTGACTAAAGACTTCAAATTTGCTTCTAAGGAAATAAACCCATGTCCTTCTACTGTAATCATCAATGACTGACACAAAATATAAATATTTAGAAATTGAAGGAACATTCACTGGATCAAACACATTAGAATGATAAGATCTAACACCTTAGAGGATTTGTGAGAAGTATAGTAAAATTAAACATGGTTTTGCTTCACATATACGCAATGTTCGCAAAAATCAAACTTGAGATTACAATCATTTAACCCCTCAAAGAGGTTTTTATTTTTCAGAGATCTAAGACCCTTCTCACCAATGTGATCAAGTCTCTCATGCCACAACATTATCTTCTCAGCAGGAAGTTTCATCTCCAAAGCATGAGCACCCTTAGGTATCAGAAAGCACGACCATCGGAAGTAGATGCAACACACTTCTTTTTTGTTGGTTCCAATGGTGAGGATGAATAATCTGAAGCTCTCTTCTTTGAAACAAAAGAACTATTGCCTTGAACAATGCATGCATCCAACTGAAACAGAGTACCTCTCTGAACACCCTTAGTAAGTACCTTAGCTCCTCTTGTCATCTTGCATCCTCCATTTGAGTAGACAACCTGCACACCCACATCATTCAACTTACAAAAATAACATTTCATGCCAAACCAGGGATATGCAAAACACCATTGATCCCCTTCACTCGTCCATCAAGGAATCGGATCAAGACTCTTCCACGACCAACAATCTTTGAGTGAGAGTCATCACCTAGGTACACCTTCCCACCATCGAATTCTTCATACTTTGTGAACCAACCCTGATGTGAGGTCATGTGGAAAGAAGCACTAGAATATATCAACCACACATCTTCTGATGCATGGGTGGCCAAGGCAGCAACAAAAGCATCACCATCATGTTGGGACTTGTCAAAATCTAAATTAGAGACATTCTTCTTTTTCTTCTTCTCCTCCTTACACTCCTTTTGGAAGTGCCCAGGTTTGCCGCAATTCCAACACTATGCCTTGGACATTCTAGAAGACTTAGATCTCCCACGAGATTTAGAACTTCCTTATCTACTTTCTTGTCCTTCTTTTTCCCTTTGTCTTTTGATCGACCATGAACTACAAGAGCCTCCTTAGTCATTTCAAAATATTTTCTCTGCATCTCTTCAGATAATAATGATGCAACCACTTCATCCATATTGAAGGTGGTAGTGGTACTCCCAATGGCCATCACAAGGTGGTCCCATGAATCTGACAAAGAACACAACAAAGTCATACAATGATCTCCTCCTCCATCTTCACTCTAATGAAGCTCAACTAGGCAACAAGCATATTAAAACTATTCAGGTGATCTGCGACAGATCCTCCATCTTCCATCCTCATAGAGTACATCTTATTCCTTAGGAACAACTTATTTACTAGGGATTTAGCCTGATAAATTTGATGAAGTTTCTTCCATAGGTTTTCTTCTGTAGTCTCTTCATGGACATTTAACAAAATAGAGTCAACCAAAAAGAGTCTTATTAGACCCTTAGCCTTCTAATCCATTAGATCTCACTCTTCTTGTTTCATGCCCGTTGGCATCTTTTCAGATATAGAAACCCATAGATCTCTATCTACAAGCATGTCCTCCATTTTGAGTTTCCACAACTCAAAATTTCTGCCATTAAACTTCTCTATCTCTATTTTTCCAAATGTGCTTGTCATCTCCTTCCTGCAACAAGATCACAAAATACTCTACACAAACTCCCACTCAAATGAAGATCAATACAAAAAACCCTCTATCCAAATGATTACACAAGAAGTGAACCATTTCTTTTAAATCACTATCCCAATCTCTTTTCCACCACCAACTACACACTCTATGTGGAATTCTACCCTTACTAGACAATGCCAACACACTTAATCACTTGCAGCCTCAGTCTAACCTATGCTTGTACCTCAAACCTATAGCATTGTTGTAACACCATTATCTCAGGCCAAACCTAGTGTTATTTAAGTACCAACAACATTCTTGCAAGTAACCATGTCAAGTTTCTCTATATGTTATTATTGGTAAAATGCTAAAAGATTACTAGAGTGAATCTTATCACTCTCATGTTGTTGTGGGGAAACAACCTTAACACTTGTTGCCTTTGCTATAAGTGAACTTAGAACACCACTAAACCTTTCTATAGTGTCATATAAGTTGTTGTAGGTGAACATGTCCTTGACCCCATTATTCACCAAAATTGATCCACTTTCATATCATGCCTCTGAAACCAAGGAGCAAGACCAAAGTTGAAACTAAAAACTCTCACATACCTCTAAGTAGCCTATCTCCAAGGATAACTTTTTGATGTAGCATACACTTATGTCATCAATGAGCCCCAATCAAATGTTTGGTGATGTCTACTACACCTCTGCATCTCTCTATAAAGGAATCAACTACAACTTATTTGCAATAGTGCTTTGATGGACTAAAACCAATATCGAGATGAGAAATTATCATGCTTATCCATCCTCTTGATGAACTAAAACCACCATAGGAATGAGACCATGGTCAACTAGCAGGATCATGTTTTTCTCAATTGATAAATACCTCCACTCCCTTTGCAATGACTTATGTTGCATTATCTCTGGTAGCTCAATACATAACTCTCCTTAAATATGAGTTTCATCCCTCCTTCATGGACAACTCAAAAATCTAGCCCAACAAATTCTTGAATGCTACACCCCTACATGGGTTCGACTATGGCACTTAATCTGGCTCTATCTCTTGTGTAAATGGAACTAGATCTAGCTCTTGAAACTCACTCTAGCATTGTCTCTTGGCTTTGGCACTTCAAACCTCTCTATACTTTTCTTGTCATATGTTTTACACCTTACAGCTAATCAGAAAAACCTCTACACACTACTAGATGTTAGCAAAAACTTAGGCCCAATAGATAGACCAAAATGGTACCACCTCCCTAAAGTCTTAGAGAAAGAATGGCTCTAATACCACCTAATATATAAACCTTTAGGCTGATAAATTTAAAAGTATATAAATAATGGATTTAAAAATGAGGTGTTTCCAACTTCCTCTACATGCAATCAACAACCTCTAATAACTATTCAAAATGTGCATTTAAGGACTAAGACAACATCTGAATGTGGAACCTATAAACTTGCATCACACATAAATAAATAGTATACAACAGAAGAATGAACTCAAGGGAAATTATTAAATGTGCAAAAAACTCCCAAAAGAGTGAGGAATGCTCCTCATGCCACTAATCCATAATTTACAATAGTTTTTATATAGCCTCAATAGGGCTTACATCACCCAAATGCACAATATCTTGAAATGGATCATGACCTACAATTTCTCTTGTATTAGTGGAGAAAGGCTTCAACTCTCTATCAACCAAATAACTCCCCAAAGTTCTACCCCCAAATTGCAAAATGGATATGGTCATGCAACTAGTTTTGTGCAATAACCAACCTCCTACTCATATGGTTTCCTCAAACCATATAATAGTTGGTATTTCTTCAAGTCCTTCCCAATCAATCCATCTTTTGCCTTGCCTTCACTTTCCACCTATTCACATTTTTACCTTTTAGATTCACTATCCAAACATGAATAGTCATTTCCCTAGATAATGCTAGTAGCAATGCAATTGCAACTAGAAATAGGGCAAGGTATGGTGTCACCCAAGAATTAAAGGACCCCTAGCAGGTGAATCGTGCCTATAAAAAGATGTCTAAAAGGATGATTCACGCAGCCCAAGGAGAGGAATGAGAACACATGGGAATAGAAAAGAATGGGCACATACAAAATACTAAAAACCCCTCCAAAATGAACACTACTAATAAATTTCCAAACAATCATTGAAACTTCTCACACAAAAATGGTAACCATTGCCCTATCTTTTGCAATCTAACAAGATGCAAACAATTACACAAGAAGTGAATTGTCACTTTTAATCACCACATCATTCTCTCTACCACCACCAACTACACACTCCACATGGTATTCCACCCTTACTAGGTAATCCCAACACACTCAATCACTTGTAGCTATGGTCTAACATATGCTCATGCCTCGACCCTATAGTATTGTTGTAAATAGTAACACTAGCTCAAGTTAAACCTACAATGTTGTTGTAAGTACCAACAACATAGTTGCAAGTGATCATGTTGAGTTGCTCCATGTCTTATTATTTGTAACTGGCGCTAAAAGATAACTAGAGTGAAGCCTAGCACTCTCATGTTGTTAGAGATGACTTAGCAACAATCTTAACACTTGTATCCTTTCTTGTAGGTGAACATGTAGCACCACTAAGCCTTGCTATGGTGTCATATTAGTCTCTACAAGTGAACTTGAAGCCTCAAGCCTATATTTTGTCAAAATTGATCCACTTTTGGATCACTTTAATAAGCTATCCTAATGGTGATGAGCAATATTGGAGACAACATACACAAACAAACAATTAGCCTATATGATGATGATGTGGATATGATTTTTGTCTCTTTATAAATTTTATGTGTGCTCTGATTATTTTCCAATATGTTCTCTTATGAATTAATTGCACATTCAATGTCTTTAAATACCATGGCATAGCAACATTTTGCACAAGTGTATGTTAAGTTGGATTATAATGACTAGTAGAAGGGGCTAGAAAGTTAAATTTTGAATTTGATGATTTGAATATTAGGTTCATTCTATGTGCCTTAGGATCAAACCAAGTCAAACTTGAGCCACTCAAGAATGAACCCTAGGGTAAAATGATAATTTTGAGGTAGCAAGTAAGTGTGAATGAGGGTGCAATAATGAGAAGTGAATGGCAAATGTATGGAAATTATGTAGATAGAGATTAAATGAATGTGGATAGAAATCAGGCCATGAGCCAAGATTAACACAAGAATATGCCACTTGTTAATGTGTTATTGTATTAAGCATGTTCCCATAAAGGTGTGCATAAAACTAAATGGAAGATGGCATGGGTATATTATTTCCACCATTATAATAATAACTATTGAAAGGGAATAAAATCTCATTTACATAAATCTAGGTTAATTAAATACAAGTAAGAAATAAAGCACAAATGACCTAAATTAATTATAGTTGGGAATTGATAATGTGAAACTTTATTTTTGGAAATTAAATATAAATAGATAGGGCACTTAGCTTAGGGAATAATGATGAATAACAATATTGGAATTGTGCACAATCCACCTATTAATGATTCAAAAATTGATATGCACAGTGTGCTCATTGTCTCAAACTTTATGTAGACCCATAATTATTTGTATATTTAATCCAAGAGGTGTGGGGTTGATCCAAAGTTATGCAAAATTGATCTATTACATGTGACTCTCTTGTAACTAATGAGATTGATTTGGTGGACTATGGACTTCTAAAACCATTTTTACCTCAGCCATTGATGTCTAAACTTGTACAAGGATAAGAAGTATTTAGAAACACGTTGAGGGAAGCTGTTGAATTATGAGGGTCAAGTTCTCATTGATCAACCACCTTGTTGGACCACCTTTATGGCCTTGGGAAAATGTTGGTAAATACTAAGCAAGCATCCAAGTGGCCTTTATGAAAATTTTGTTTCTGATGTAGATGTTTTTGCTTTAATCTATAAATCAAAATCTTCCTAGAATGAGTTTTTCCTTGTGAATTAATTGCACAAATGAACGTATTTATATAGCAAGGCATAACAAAAAAATTCATGCAAATATGTACAAAATCAGCACCCAATGGAAGTCAAAATTTTGAATTATGGGCCAATCCTAAATAGATCAGGATCAAACCTAAGTGTTGTGAGATTAACCTGGGATACATAAATGTGAATCTCAAGGTGGAAATTGAATGTATGATATGGGTACAAGCATGGGTGCAATAAATGGATAATAATGGTGAATGCGTGAGAAGAGGTGCAAACATGGATTGGATAAGGCTGAATGTATGGATGTGTGCAAATGGAGACAAATAAAGTGTATACACCTAAAAATGGCTCGTGTCGAATTAAGTAAATATTTTAATATTTATCTTAATTCTTATTCTTCTATCAATTAAATAAATATTCTAATTTATTTGATTGGTTCATTATCCCATAATTAAATAAAATCAATTTATTTAATTAAAATCCCTATATTCTTCTAATGTCTCATCTAATTAAATAATCCTAAATTATTTAATTAATCCCAAATTCCTCTATTCCAAAGTCCTAATTTCATAAATCCACCTCACCAATCCACATCACCTTTCCACCTCACCTTTCCACCTCACCATGTTGCACACATAATTAAATATTTTAATATTTAATTAGCTAATATCTCCTTACCCACATGTCCTATTTATCCTCCAGTCAAATTAGTTAACTCATCAATCAAATCTGTTAACTAATTAGTCAATTGAGTTCATTGATCAATCTATTCTGTTGACTCCTCAATCTATTTTGTTAACTCTTCAATCGATTCTGTTAACTCCCATAAACTCATGAAAGGAGCTTGGACACTTGTCCTCTTCTGATTCATGCACATTCTCTCAAGTCTTCTCAACCATACACCTCACAGGTAATTCCTCCAATCATGGATCTATTAACACTTGGATTTGGTCTTCCCTCAGTCTATATAAGCAAGGTCTTCACTCCCATTTGTATCCACTCAAGCATTCATAATCTTACTCTACAGGAATCATACTAGCGTGCCTTTGGAAAAGTTATCTCCATTTACATTTACACAACCTCATTATCATAATCATCATCCAATCATGTCTCCATCAATCCATCTCCATTAGTATTGCATTGTAGTGTGATCTTCATTGCATTATCCACCTACAGTCGTTCTACTCTTGTCATCTTCAACAGCAAGGAAGTACACACTTCTGAGAGCTCCATTACCATCAAGATCAAGAAGAGATAGGCAAACAATGGAAGCATAGAGGTAAAATGGTCTTCGAAGGTATAATCTTTGTTTACTTGTATTTACATCAATTTCCATTGAGTTATTATATACTTAGTTGTTTTAAACTATTATTCACATTTTCCATTAACATTTTGGTGCCCACTTGGAAGGAAGGAATTCCAAGGGTGGGCCTCTTCTAAAGGTTACACATGCAAAATGATGAGTTTGGCATTTTGGTCACCTAGGAAAGGGGAGAGCATACTCCTATCATCATTTTAAAAACATAGAGAACACTAGTTCTTTATCCCCCTAGTTAAAAATAAACAAACTAAATGTGTTTAATCTACCAAGCACAATCCATTTGACTGGATAGCAATAACCTTGAAAAGATGGTTCATTTTATCTCATAAACAGATCTATGTGAAGATTGTTTGTTGGGGGAGAAAACAAATTACTTTCCTTTAATTTTATGCTAGATGATGATTTGTAATTGCTAGATTGACTTGAAATATTCGTTCAACTTTTAACCACCTAGGTTAGGACTATGTGCGAGTTGTATGCAACAATTCATTTTACTTCCTCCTAATTAGATCTAGGTGAAAATTTGCATGAAGATATCGAATTACTCCTCCCTAATTAAATCTAGATGAACTTATGATGTAGCTAAATGACTAAATAGAGCTCCCACACCTGCAAGAAGAGTTAGTACAGAAATCTTTGCAAAAATCAATACAACTTTTCTGTCAAAAAGTAAATGCACAAGAACAGGAAGCAAATGCACAGCACTGCTTAGTAAAAGTGCAGAAACGTGAATGCGTAGGATTATGCTATAAATGCGCAGGAAGATTTATCATATGCGCGGAACGATTTATCATATGTGCAAAAAGACTTATCATATGCGCAAAAAGACTTATCATATGTGCGGAAAGACTTATCATATGCATGGAAAGACTTATCATATGCTCAGAAAGATTTGTCATATGCGCAGGACTGGTTATTTGCTCTTGTAGGCTCTATTTTTGGCATGGGTGTGTAGAATTGGAACTCGTATGTGCTGAAACAACCTGTTACAACTTCAAGTGCACCAAAAACTCAAATTTGATGTTATAAACGGGGCAAGGCCCCATGGTGGGCGCTGGAAATGTTAGTGGAAAATGTGAACAATAGTATTAAACAACTAATCATCCAATAACTCAATGGAAATTGATGTAAATACAAGTAAACAAAGATTATACCTTTGAAGACTATTTTATCTCTATGCTTCCATTATTCGCCTATCTCTTCTTGATCTTGATGGTAATGGAGCTCTCATAAGTGTGTACTTCCTTGTTGTTGAAGATGACAAGAGTAGAATGGTTGTAGGTGGACAATCCAATGGAGATCACACTACAATGCACTACTAATGGAGATGGATTGACGGAGACATGATTAGATGATGATTATGATAATGATGTTGTGTGAATGCAAATGGAGATAACTTTCCAAAGGCACACTGGTAGGATTCCCGTAGAGTAAGATTGCTAAAGCTTGGATGCAAAATGAGGGAATGAAGGTTCCTTTTATAGGCTCAAGAGAGGCCAAATCCAAGTGTCAATAGATCCATGACTAGAGGAATTACCTGGGAGGTGTATGGTTGAGAAAGCTTGAGGGAATGTGCATGAATTAGAAGAGGACAAGTGTCCAAGCCTTCTTCATGAGTTATGGGAGTTAACAGAATAGATTGAGGAGTTAACTGAGATGATTGATCAGTTAACTGGGTTGATCAATGAACTCAATTGACTAATTAGTTAACAGATTTGATTGATGAGTTAACTAATTTGACTGGAGGATAAATAGGACATGTGGGTGAGGGGATATTAGCTAATTAAATATTAAAATATTTAATTATGTGTGCAACATGGTGAGGTGGAAAGGTGAGGTGGAAAAGGTGAGGTGAAAAGGTGATGTGGATTTATGGAATTAGCACTTTGGGATAGAGGAATATAGGATTAATTAAATAATTTTGAGATTATTTAATTATATGAGACATTAGAAGAATTAGGGAGTTTAATTAAGTAAATTGATTTTATTTAATTATTGGAGGGATGTGAACCATTTAAATAAATTAGCATATTTATTTAATTGATAGAAAAATGAGAATTAAAATAAATGATAAAATATTTATTTAATTCGACTTAGCCATTTTTAGGTGTATACATTTTCCCCCTCTTTGATGCAATGTGTTTTATCACGTTGTTTCAAAGAATAAAAATTTTCTATGATTGATACATGCCCCGGTTTGCCCCTGGTATAGGTTAATGACGATAGGATGCCCCCTCGGGAGATTGGATGGGAAGAATGTGACGACAGGATGATGGATGATCTCACGATGAGACAGGTTGAATGATAGGTTAGGGTGAAGAAAATGGAGGATGCAAGATAAGGGATGGACAAAAGAGCTGAAATGATATGTTATGCAAGGTAAAATGATAACACACACAAGAGAGCAAGCAAGTATGCACAAATGATATGAGAACAAACATGGTACTGCCCTTGTCAAGCTATAAACCAATGATTAATCAATAATGATTGATAATAGTGTTTTTTCATTGTGGGGAATGATATATCTCTAGATCAACACAAAGATGCAGGAAAGATATATCCCACTGATGATGATGATTGATTGATTTGGTTCATGACAAGATTAGGATCAAGACCACTGATTGCGATTGGATAATATGACAAGATTGATTTACTCGATTGGTATGGATTAAGGATGGACTTGCATTTGGATCATTTCTTGGATTGATTGGATTGATTTGATGATCAGATGAATGATTGGATTGATGATTGGTGATGCCCTAGTCATTCAAGAGCAAGGGTGACAAGGAAATATAATGGTAAGTTAGCAAACAAGATGAATGATGATGATGATGCCCCTTCAGGAGGACAATTAGTGTGCTCTCAAAATGAAAAGAGAGAAAAGGGTGAGTAGATTAAGAGATGTACATAAAGAAAGGACTTGGATCTTAAGTCACTTGGAAAATGATATGTATGAAATGCTTATAAATGAAATGAGATGCAATTTGGTATGTATCATAGTGGATTTTGTCATCTTCTTATACAAGTTTTTGAAGTACTTTGTTTCATCATTGAGCTTACTTGATTACCAAGTCTATTTACTTTCTTGTAAATTCTTGAGTTTACTTGAGTGTTAGAGGATGGGATGTTACATATGCTATCAGAGTAACCAAGTTCAACACATGGACCTATGAGCTCACTACAAGAAAATGCATTAAACATTCAGCCAATTGGATATGATTTAAAATTGGTTTGATGCCAGAATGGCATAGAGAAAAACCAAATGATATCATCATCAGTCAGTGTGCAGTAGCACAAGAGATAGACATAAAAATTAATTCCTTGGAATGAAATCTTGCTGAGAAGCGTGATAAACTAGACTACATGACTACATAGTGTCGTGTTGCGCTTAATCAAAAACCTTGGCCAAGGTGATGCTACTACCTGATAACGTCAGTCAATTTTCTTGTCCCAGATACACACCTAGTCAAAGGTCATGCTAGTTAGGAGTTACCTATAGTGCATGACCGACTAGGGATTGTGTAGGGTTAGACACCAGTCTCAGATGGCATTAGATTTTCCTTCCATTACTTCTCTATGAAGGACCGGGCCTTTCAAGTAGGAATGGGACAAGGGACTAGTAAGTCTGTGAATGGGCGGAGAAACGTCCTGACGATATTTTTCCTCCATTTCAGCAGTAAGGGATGATTGAAGCTCCAGACAGATTAAACAAATTTCAAAGAACACTGTAATCTCAAACCCTCTATAACTATGAAATGGAAGTGTTGCATTCTATGAGATCAAGGTTTACATATATGTGAAAGATTCAGGGATCTCCTGCGGGTTTTTATGCAAGACAGTGAAATGGAAACAAGGTAACAACAAGAACTCATTTTTGTTTTGGTTATATAATGTGGTGTTGAAAAGTTTTTCTTTACAAATTATATTTCAAAGGTTTGGTGGGTTATCATTAAGTTTTGTATTTTGACCTAGCAAAGGTGAAAGTGTGTCTTGTAAAGGATCTGGCTTTTAGTGACAGGTATCTTTATGTTGGTAACATTATTTGGTGATGCTTTCAGTTTTGAGCAGATTTATAATATGTTCATTGTTCTGAGGCAGTTGTATTTTCCAATGAGGCATCTATGTAACCAATGAGGTTCTCATGCCAGTGAGGCAGTTGTGACATTGAATTGCCAGTGAGGCATAAAATAGCCAGTGAGGCTCTGTAATGGATGAACAGATCAAAATGATCAAAACAGATTGGCATAAGCTAATAATAGATAGAAAAGTTACATAGATGCCAACTGTACACTAAAACAACTCTCAGTTAAGGAAGAAAATTTCTTTTGAGGACCAAACCCCAAAGAAAAGTTTCATAAAATAAGAAATGTATTTCAAACCAGCTCCTAGATATAAAGGACTCTTCAAAATTCGTGAAGTTATCGATTCAATTGATTATAGAATCATTCCATTATCAGCTATTACGAGGAGGTATAATGCTTTTTGTGATTTATATTTGAAAAGTATATAACAGATGATAATTACATTCTTAGAATGTTTTATAGGTACAGGACCGAGGAGTGGTCATGATCAAGCTTCTCAAATGCTTCAAGTTTGCAAGCTCTGCTTGCATGACAGAGAGGTTATTCAATGCAAGGTCTAGGGGACCGGTATCTAGGGGGTAATATGACATGAAAAATTTACCATGATTATATATCAAAGATTTTCTCAATTACTTATGTTTTGCAGAATAAACAAAATTTTATTTTATTAAGGTTTCGAGTACATTAGATCACTGAGGACGATGACTCTTACGAGGGGAGATATGTTACATCCATAACCTTGAATATGTTTTACTTTTAATTCTAAAGTAATTAGTAGATGGTTACGTATGACTCAATGATTTGATATTTAGTAAAAATGTCTGGAAAAATCAATGTTTTCATGATTTATGTTTATTTGACTATAATTGACATGTGTTTATAAGTTGTCAAGATGTTTTGAGTTCATAAGGATTATGAAATAAATATTGATACACTAATCTTGAGTTGGTGATTGCAAGTTTCATTTAGGGAACAGTTTTTCTACCTCTCTGAGAAAGGAAGGGAGAGCATCATCAGAGAGAAGGGAATAGCTATAAGGAAAGAACAGTTTGTTGCCATCTTTAACCAGGTGTTAGTACAAATTAGTAAACCCATGCCGATTGAGGTAAGTCATGTTATTCAAATGGTTTTAGCTTGTTGATCGACTTAACAAGTTGTCGATGTCGTTTAGTATCTTTTGATGTCTTGACAATAACCTTTTCGTTTTGTGGAATCAACGTGATCAAGAATTAACGTTAGTCATTTTGTGACTAAGATGACTTTCTGTCGAACACGCCATTCCTTACATCATGAAGGAGACTGTGTTTACATCTTCAATAGTGTGATTGGTATAATTGATAATATGTTCTTATTCATAGTTCTTAACATTGAATTTCATATTCAATTAAGTCAAAATTGATGTGATTTTATTTTTAAATGTGAAGGGGAGAATATCTTGACCCAGTCATGTTTTGTGTGTAATTTTCATCTTAACTTATTATAAAACCATATTGTTGTTAATAGAAAGGACATGGTTAATGGATAATCACAAATAACTAATTTGAACATGGCAAATTGGTTATATCATCTTTTATAGTGGAATTGCGGGCTCTTAAAAAAAGAGATTGCACTTCAACCATGACATCCTGATCTTGCTGCATGTGCTTATATAGAGCAAAAGGTGATGTTACTTGGGGAAAGCACAAAAATTAGTTATATCAACTTCTTAAGAACATAAAGAAAATCATCGAAAGAGATCATCAAAGGGGGTTGTGCAAAAAAAAGGAGGTCGTGATTTGCTAAGTGGGAAGAGGCTATGGAGTTTCATCCATTAACCTAGGGGATGTTGAAAAGATAGTCTATGAGGGCAAACCAGGAGTGAGGTTTTGAAGATTTTGATTGGCTAAACATTATTATCGTGCAAATGGAGGGATTCCAAGCTATACCCTGTCAAAGTTTATGAATGTCACAGGATTGCATTTGGTGGACCTAGCGATTATGAATATTATGTTCATTACACTAAGTGATTGTGAAAATAGGTGCAAAGAGAGCTCTCTGTGACATATACTCTGAAGGTTTTATCTTGGAAGTGGAAAAAGAATGGGAAGACTAGCCCTTGCGGCCTTTAAACAAGAAGCATGCGATATGGAAAATCCAGAAAAAGGATAGTCAAAGACATAAGTCAACATGAGAGGCTATGGCGCATGGATATACCAAATAGATTTATGGATAAGGATTTCAAAACCTCCAGCAAATGAAGTTGGTTATTACAGAATTAAAGCCACCAACCTCCACTACTGAATTAACCGGTAAAGTCACATACTTCTATGCGAAGTGGGTCTAACGGTTCAAAGAAACTTATAAATAGTAAGTGAAGGAAAACACTTTTCTTGCAGTAGTCATAGTGATAATATTTAATCAAAATAACTTGCTAACATATAAGTGTTCAGGAATAGTTTTCACACTGGCAAAGAATGTGGAGTTAGGTTTTATACCCGGTAATTACTTTTGCTTGAAAGTTTTTTTTTTTTTAACTTTTTAAACAGACCCATTTTGTGTGTATCCGGCAATCATTGCAATGATGATAAAAAATCATATCATGATAACACTGTGGAGTTCTAAAATAGGAATGTTTGATAGCTTAGAAAGCTTTGGTTGTTGAAGCACTTTTATCTCACATATATTTGTCAAGGTCTCATTGCTATTGGTGGATTCAATGGTGTTTCCTTCTTTTGTGTTTGCTAAATAAGTATGAGAAATTATAGGGCAAAAGGTTGTTATGAACAGTCTTATGAGTAAGTGGCATCCATTACAAGACCATCAAATATTGCAGATTATACAGGAATTATTGCAACAGTTGTATATTCATTTCCATGTATAGTTAGGTGGTTTGAAAAGACTGATTTTCAAAAACTCTTACCACCAGCAACTGCATCACTTGTCATTACAAAAGTCGGCTACCGATGAGACCCATGCTTTTGCATAAGAGTTTTGTCATTCTTTTATTTGAGTAAAAGGCCGATATGCCATATTTCACTGTATATAGTAAGATTGACGGCTTAGTGAGGCAAATGCTTTATAAGCATAATGAGGCCATCTCTTGTAAGGCCGGCTAATGTAAATAAATCTTCAAGTTTTATAAGGCCATTATATATATTTAAACCTCTGTATTTTATGGTTGTTTATACATTTAACTTTTGTAGTGTGGGTTCAACAATCTATTCTTGCTAACAAGTTGAGATAAAGGCCGAAGTATGAAGGGTTAGTCCCCAATAAACCAACTCAGCTAGATGCTATATAATTATCCATGATATTAAAGACCGAATCAATTGAAGTCACTAATTTTAAAGATTGGAATCAAGTGAATAAGTGACTTAGACATATATCTCTTTTTCTTAACAGCTCATATGCATAGTATTTTTTTTTATAATCACAAGAGAGTCTGTGATATGGATATTTATTCATTTTGAGATATCTAAAGATAACTACAATCTTAGTAGCTCAGAGGGTTATAGTTTCATATAGGTATTCATACCAATGGTAAATATTATCAAGATAAACATTAGTTGACTTGAGGGAATCCAGAAGGTCAATAACTGTATAGTAAACTCAAACTTACCAAGGATTGTTTAGTCTTGAATGAAATTCTATGTCGAGAATTATTGATACAGATAATCCATGCTTTTGGAAGCATATATTACTACCTCCCGAATGGAGATTTTGATGAGTTTATGTCATTTTGATATTAGTGGAACTATGTTTCAACTTGCATATAGATTTCCTTATGAGGAATAGAATTCTTCTTTAGAACGTATTATAAATTATAGGATTGGGTGAACCAAGATAGTAGAAACCTAATTATCCCTTTGAATTACCAATTACTACTTAAGCAAAACTATCTTGAGAAAGGGAATGATACGAGACATAATTACTTCTCCTATGTTTCAAGATTGAAACTAGTAGACCAACTCGAGGGCATAAGCATACTAAGAGATGGGGAGTTATAATTCTATTAGAACTTATTTTAATGTCAATTGCACATAATACAAAGTTAACCCAGTGTTGGGTATTTCTGACATGATTTATACCAAGATGTGTATGTTGGGAAATTAGAAACTCAACCCCACATGATTGTTGATAAAGGATTATTAGACATTTATACAAAGGAAGTTTTATGTGAGTTCATGACCTAACTTATGCTGAAAGTCAATAGGCTTAAATAGACCTTGGGGTCAAAAGTAGATTATTACCTTTTATGAATCAAACCTAATAAGGTTGGAGATTGACTTAGATAAGAGAATTGATGTGAAATGATATTATTCCTTTAGATATTATGTGTAAGGGTATACTTTGATTAATATGCTTATTCATGATACGTGAAATGTGAATTTTGAGCAGTGCCAAGTGGTCTAGGAAAGACTAGAGGTACTTGTTCTCATGTTTGGTATATTTATGAATATTACTTTTGGAAAACAAGGATGTTTGATATTTCCTTATTTTGGGTTAGAGAAGTTAAACCCTAGTGTTAAGACACAAGGATTTAGGAAACCTATAACCCTTATGTCGGATGTGATAGTGTTTATATTCTACATATTTGCTCAACAGTGAAAGGTCGAGAATACCATATTGGTTGACAGTGAAAGGTCAAGAGAACCATAAAACAAGATAGGGTGAGTCGTTGTTGTACTTAGCCATTCTAAGTAATTTTACGATAGAATCAAAACTTGTTATAATACACCAAAGGGGTGTGATATTTGAGTTAGAGAGAAGAATGACAGTAGGTCATAAACCCTCGAAGTTGCAAGTATGCAAAGGGGAAATCACTGAAAGGTTAGAATTACCTAAACATATATATATTGCATGTTTATCCTAGATCAAGGATTATTTCTAAATCAAATTGACTAGAATGAGTTTGCATAATAGACAAGATTGTGTCTAGATTTATTAAATGATGAAATTCAACTATAGGGTGTGACAGTCTAGATGGCATGACCAATCAGTATAATCATACTTAGCTAGAAGGGGTCTAGAGTTGTATGGTTGATTGAAGTTATGTAGGACACATCACTAGAATTCGGATGGCAAGCACTTGTTGATTCATTATATCTATACCCTTCGTGAATGGTAGGGCCACTTCCAGAAAGGAAGGTATGTAGGGGACCGCCGGTCTGTGGTTGGAGGTAAAGCACTCAGATGATGCTCTCCCTCTGAAGCAGAAGATTCACCAAAGCTTGTGAAGATAGATATCAACATCCAAATGCAGTGTACTCCATGTTATGGCTTATGATAGTCAAACTTATGAGGTAAGCCTATTCTTTGCCAAGTACATTTTATGTAATATAAATGTAAATTGAAAGGAATTCAATATGATTCAAACTTTGAGTGTTATGATTTCAAGGTTGACATTATATAGAAAGTTGTACTTTATTTCTTGTGTTTATGCAAATGATATTTAATTTTTTTTTTTAAATCTCTCTCTTGATTATCAAGTCTATTTACTTTCTTGTAAATTCTTGAGTTTACTTGAGTGTTAGAGGATGGGATGTTATAGATATGATTGTGAAGGCACATGTAAAGATGGTTACCTTGAAATGGGCAAGTTAGTAGACAAGACTCATAAATGATGTGGGTATAAGAAATATCACAAGCAATGTAAAGTTACCCCTCACATATAGAGATCATCAATAATAGCATCATAATTGCATAATATTAACTAGATCTTTCACAATTTTTTCTTTGATAGTAGATAAACCAAAAGCACAAGTACTAAACTAGGAAGTAATAATGAAAGGTCATATCCAATTAGGTTGAAATTTTCCATGCAAATCTTTCTTATAATGTGGGTTCCTAAGATTTACATGAAGAACCAAATCACCCAATTGAAACTCTCTTTGAATGATTCATGTGTTGTAAGATTTCTATAAATTTCTTTTGATACATTTGAAGATCATCTAATGTATTTACTATTATTCCATTAATTGTCTCAAGTTCTTGTAATCGATGTTCCTTGTATGTATAATCATCAATAATACCACGAAGGGAGACACATAATGAGGGAATATCTAACTCAAGGTGGGTGATGGTCTCTATACCATAAACTAATAATAAGGATACCCAAACGAGTGTGTACGCTAGTGCAATATGCCCATAATGTAGGGAAAAACTAGGTATGCCAATTTTCTATATAGTTTTAATAGTAACCTTTGCTGGTCCATTGCCTTGTGGATATAATGGAGTAGAAAATTGTTGTTATTGTTATCTTTGAAAGTTGCACCCTACCAATTTGCATAAAATTGGTACTCTAGAGAAACATAGAAACACTCCTATAGCTGTGGGTCACCTAGAAACTGGAGTGAATCTCCGGAGAAGGCCAGCTTCCTAAACTTTGTTTGATGCCTCGTCATTACTCTGACATCAATTTTTTCAAAATTTTATGCAGATAACTAGGGGCAGCAAGGAGACAGCAGTTGAGTGCAGGACATGCGGACATCACGGATGACACAAGACATGACAAATAGAACCAAGACTCGTCATTCAGGCAATGACGAGTCACCCTATCTCATATGCATATTTATCTCTTTAGTTTTCTATAAATGTATAGTTTCTCTTTTCATTTGCAATGAAATAGTTAGTCTCATGGCTTGTGTGAGGCCTTATACATTTATTTTATCAATAAAGACTACTCCTTCTAAAAAGATTTGTGAAATCTTTTCTATGTTATCTGCATTTGCATAAATGCGATCTAGTGTAATGTAACCTTCTGATTCTATTTATGCACATGCATGTAATGTAGCAGAAGAAATAAAAATGTACCTTTCTCTTCTTTAAAACTTGAAAGCTCTACCTGATTGAGCTAGTAGTGAAATTAGGTAACATTTTTTGTGACATCTGCTATATGTTTGCCTGCTAAACATTAGACCAGTTGCCTGAAGCTTATCCATTGGACATGGGGTCACTTAGAGACTTCTAAAACACTTGGACAAATAGATTTCTAACTTCTACAACTCAGCAGAACAACTACATGATACCTTGGAAACTTATTCAAACACTACCAAAACTTCAGAAGGAAAACTACCTGACTGTGTCAAACAACACTTAGGGAATTAAAAACTGTATCTGGAAACCTATTCTAACCTACCCTAACCAGCAAAGAAGTTGGTCAAACAAAACCATCGATTGGCTTTACAAAATAACACCCCTTTCTAATCAACAATTGATGCATTACATGATTATATATTGTTGAAAGAACATGAAACATATGCAAATATTCAATAGACTGTTGCAATGTTTCATGAAAGGTGTAAATAAACTCACTTACACCTTGATTTTGATCATGCCTATTGCTGTCCTGGACTAGACAAGTGAGCTGAATTTGACCACTTTCAGCTGCAACTTCAAAAGCAATTTCTTCTTCAATTGCATCCTCATACTTGGGTGCAAGCATGACCTCTGGTAGTTCAGTGGCCTCCATACTAGCCGCATATCTGATTGGATAGCCCCTAGAATGGATAAAACTTGGACTCCCATTGTTGGTTGCTTCACATTCTTCCTGCTGCTCATGGTTGTCCTACTTCATGGCTAAGTTTGGACTATAGAGAAAATAATCTGGATGCTTAGAAAAAATAGCATTACCTTCACCTTGCATAATAAGTTTCCATGATGATTCCTCCTCCATGGTCAATGGACAATATTCTTCCACTAGGGTGTCTAACAACTCTTCAAAGCTATCGGCTCTTGGAAGGCTCTTAGGGACAATTGGTTCAAGCTCAAAATCCTCATTATCACTCAAGGAGGTACACTTCAAATCAGGACTTTCTTCTTCAATGACGAAAGGCAAAAACTCAAACATTGAAGTAGCCTCACCTTGATGCAAACTTTTAATTGATATATCAACCTCAAACTCTTTAGTACAGCAGAAAGGAAGCTCCTCCAACCAGCTAAGACCTTGCAAATCAAATTCATGAGAAGTTTCTTGACTTGAGAGAATGAACTCCTCTCTATCAGGACCATATTTCTCATGTTGCTTCAACACTTGTTCAAGCTTATGAACTTGTTGTTCTAGTTCATCATGATTGTCAACTTCTCCTAAAAGGTCTAATTCCTTGTCATCCAACATTGAACAAAACTGTTCAATTATACCTGTGCACATCTCTCCAAAAAGCTCAACATTAGCTTTCTCATGCATAACATGCTCGAACATATCAAAGCTCATAACTTGGAAAATGGTACCAGGTTCAGATTTATGCTCTTCTTCATGGTCCAAGGCTCCATTTTCATACTAATTATTGTCAATTAGCAACTCCTCAGATTGTTTGATATCCTCTTGCTATTTTGAAACTGTTGTTAGAGTGGAAAAACTCACACCTTCTTCATTCCAAACTGTAAACTACTCTTCTTGACCAACCTCTTTCACCATTTCACCTTGTTGTCCTATTGGAACATTTTCACCATCTTTTATGAAACAAGGAAGCTGATAAGTTAGAGCATTCAAAGACACTTCTTGAAAGGTCTTTTCCTGTCCAATATTCTCCTGTTCTAACCTATACTCCTCCGTAGGTAAATGCAGCAAGTTTATATTTCTATTTTCCTCCATGTTGAGTGACCTATGCTGGTCAAAAGTCTACTCTTCTTTTGCTTTCTGGACGTTAGGAAGAGTTGAGCTGAAACTAGGAATGGAAAGGGTTGCCTGGGTTTCACACCCTTTTTGGCATTGATAATCTGAGTAAGCTTGACTACTTTGTACCTGAGCAGACAAAAACTTCATTTGTTCCTTTTTAGCAGCTATCTCTCCTTCAAGACTTCTTTCAAACTATATTCTTTTTGTCACCCAGTCTTGATCATAAACAAAGGATTTCTCAGCCAACTCTTGTTGCTGCAAGATAATCTTTTTCTACTTCTTGATGTCAACCAACATCCAATACATATGTGAGAACTCCTTACTAATGTCGCTAATCTTCATATGTTCAAGCTTTTGGCTCAAATCCCACAAAACACAGTCAAACTTTCAGATTAGATCCAACACATTTTAGTAAGGGTGCTCTTGAGGATGATTGTGTGAATAATCATGTTGGTTGGCATAAAAACCCTCTTTTTGGGGTTGAATTTGATCATATATCAGTTGATATCGAGATTGAGCAGGGATGGGAGGGTGGAAGACATGATAGGACTGCTGGTAATCTACTATTATAGGATCATTTGGAATAAAACCAGAAAGTTGTTCTATGTGATATGGTTGGTAAGAGGGCACATATGCATGATTTTCATGAAATGGAGGTGAAAAACCATCACAATGCAGATACCTAGACATTGCAAGATTAAAACATGAAACATAGCCAAGTCTAGATAACTGATTTGGAATGAATATAGTTTAAAAAGTCTTGAAACACTAGGATATGAGGTAGAACACCAAATAGAGTCACCAGGTGCTAGGAAAATAGCTTCAAATGGTAGAAAACTAACAAGTAGCACCAACCTTGTTAGTTGCATGTACCTAGACTGCTAAAACCAGTTGATTCTTCACTTGTAGAGTCACCAGGTGTGTGAATATTGCATCCAAAGGTTGATGTTGTTGACATACACACCAAATATCAATAATGAAAAGAGGACTTGTGGACTATGATAGTCCAATATGTCCCACCAGGCGCGCCAAAAATTGTTATCTCTGAAAGTTACACCCTACCAATTTACATAAAATTGGTACTCTAGAGAAACATGGAAACACTCCTATGGTTGTGGGTCACCTAGAAACTGGAGTGAATCTCTGGAGAAGGCCGGCTTCCTAAACTTTGTATCACCTAAGACTGATTACTCTATAATCTTGACAAGCAAAAGAGTGAGAAGGATATGCACTAAAACTAAAATTAAACTCTAATTGGTGATACACCTAACTTAATGAGGAACATAAAAATACCAGATTCAAACACTTGTTAAAATGACTGAAAGATTTCTTGCACAACCTATCACTTATACTTCTACATAAATATTTCACAAGTAGGTTTAAGTATGCAGAATTCTTAAGAGGAAAATATGATTTCACACTTAAAGATAAAACACACTTAAAACACAACTTACAACCTGCATTAGTATTTACTGCATAAAAGGCTCTAAATCTTGAGACAAAAGCTAAGAGGAAATAAAACTTACTTTAAAAATAACTCTATCAAATCAGTTGATAAGCACAAAGATGCATAAGACAAGTAGGCACAATCTCCAATCAATGACATTCAAGGTCTCCATTATATTCCATATCAAGTAAACCGGTAAAATGAGTTACAAATTGTCAAAATTTGAGCAAGGATTGTAAAAATCACAAGTCTCCAAAAGTTGCATAATCAAAACTATCTACAAAAGAGTCACATAAGTGACTATATCCATTAGCTTCCTCCTAAAATCTATCAAAAAAGGAACTGAAAATAGTTGGGGTCGGATACAACAGAAAAGCCCCAAATCTAGCACCCAAATCTGCTCCAAAATAGGTCACAATGAGTGAAAAAGTCCAACATGACTTAGTCTAACATAATGGCACATAAAGCTGTCCACAAAAGGCTCCTAATTGCCCTCCAAAGTCAATGAAATCTTCTCCTAAATCTCCTGTAAATGTTGGGCAACTCAAACAACTGCCTCCTATAAGTTTGGCATGTGTCTATCCACCTTCTCCAATCCCCTATATGCTTGGCATATTCCAAGGCATGACAAAACACTTAACACTTTGCATGTCTTTACAACCTCCTTTGCATTTAAGGATTACAATAAACTTTAAATGATTTATAATTGCATCATTTAAGATTAAATGTTTTACATTTTGAGTTTTAAAGCAAAGAAAATAAAAGCACCGAAGTGCTGACTCTAGCAAGAGGGGACAAAGTCATTACAAAAGACTTGCATACTTCATCATGGCACCTATCACTAACTTGACTTAATGCTAGGCATATACCTCCAAGCCTTGGACCACGGGCTTATTAATGAAAAAGATACAAAATTAAAAAAGAATACAAAAAGCCCATCAGGCTCTTAGGGCATGAAACCCTAAAAGACAAAAAGGTCGAGCAACTTTTGCAACTTTTCATTTTGCAATTTTGGTTTCCACTATGTGTGTCACCATGAGTGGGCTTTGTTTGGCCTCTATAGAGGTTTCCTTGCTACTTTGAAAGGCTTTTTCAATGATTCCATACACACAGAGCTTGAGGAATGGCTTCAGACTACTCGGGTGGGTAAAACAGATGTAATTTTGGAGCTAAAGCTTGTATATTTCATTTTGTTTCTACTCCTTTGCTTCACTATATATGATGGATGTTTTATTTTGTATTATGGTCGTGACCAAACATGTGTTTCACAAACTGTATTTTCTTCAATATGAATACAGAAATAGTAGAATGATTTTCTTTTGGTCAAAACTTGTTCTCTGTATTATGTATGGTTGTGTATCATCAATGTTCACTGTCGACTTTTCTTGCTGAAGAAGACTGAACTTTTAGAAGTTGATCTATAAAAGAGTTTTGAAGAAACAAAACCCTAGTCCTTTTTTTTCTTTTTTAAAACAAACACAGTCACTCAGAAATGCTTTACTCTTTCATTGTCAGCAAAAAAACACTGTTACCTTTCCTTTGTTTACATGTTGCATTAGGGTTTGGTGGAGGTCCTTAACTATACTCGATCCACCCATTATAGATAAACTCCATGGCATTCTATATCTTTTAATGGGTTCAAAAAGACACTTTTCCTTTGTTCTGTAGCAGCAATTCTTGAACTATGTGCATACTTTCCTTGTCTCTCATGCTCTGTATACATTTTGAATGCAAAAAAGACCCTTCCTTGCAAAGCTTGAGCATATCATGTAGCTTTCAAAACTGTGGATTCACTTTTCATTTAGCATATCCTGCATATATTATGAAATATTGATATACCAAATCTCTATAAAGTTTGAACACATTCTGTCACTGATAATGAAAACACACTGCTGTCTTTCTTTGATCTCATTAGGGTTTACAAAACAAAACCCTTCATTGTATACTTGAACCATATCTCATGACTCCTGTAGCTGTAGATCTTATATTTTTGTTCTATAGCAGCATAGATATATGTTCATAAACTATGGGTATTCATTTGATTTGCATTGTTATTCACATCTAAGGTACCAATTATAGCAGCAACTCTTCATGAGATCTCTTGAAGCTGTATCTTCTGATGAATAACTCTGAGCAGTCTTAGTAGCATCAAACTTATGGATGTCCATTTTGCTTCTTATGACTTGTGTATATACATTATGAAATGTTTATAATCTAGGGTTTTGTAAAGCAAACCCTAGACTATGGATAACACTGTCATTCATATCATTTGGTCTACTGTATACATACCTCATGCTTTTGAATAAACTGCATATAGCTCCTTTGAAATGCTCCTATAGAAGCTTCATTCATTCCTTCATTCAATTCACTTGTAGTTTACTCTGAGCATGTAATTTCATTGTGTTTGACAAGCAATCAATCATGAAGGAAGTAAGAACTGTTTCTATTCTGTAACTTGCATGACTGCCATGATTGTCTTTACCCCACGTTTAGACTGCACCTTCCATTCATCTTTGCACCTGAGATGTCTAAAAACTCTTCAACATAGATCTCTGAGGTTTGAGGAGTCCTATAATTTTAGTTGCAGACTGCTACTTCTTTGTTGGCATTGTCCCCGTACACTTTGGTTTGTCCTATACTGATTATTGTTCCTTCACTATCTATTAACAAGATCATTTCTGACATGACTATCACTCATTATCCTTGCTATGTACAAAGAAGATTGTTATATTGTTATCTATGACTGTCCTTCTCCATACTTAGACTGTACAACTTGACTATCCTTGTGACTGTCTATGGATTCTACTGAGGCTCACTTCTGTCTTTCTGATAACTAAAACCTAAAAAGTCACATGATTTCTCATCTCTATATTAAGATTCAATTGAGTAGGTATTTCACCATTTATGACAATGACATCAGTCAAATCATTTTTATTAATGATGAAATATATACTCAAAACTGATAAAGAGAATGCCTTTACACTCACATCCCTCTTAAAACACAAGAGGGAAGCATGTTGGGCTCGACCCTTATGGGAGCCCATTTCACTCCACATGCTGAAATTAGATAAACAAGTTAGTAACATAACTTGCTCTATACTTGCAGAGGAAACAAACATGTTAGGAAAAACATGGGCATGTGATTGATATTCTTGATTATCTTGTTGATTTCTCGAAGGTCCATGTGAATAACTAGTTTACTGCATTTGAAAGTCAAACTACATATTTGTAGATGTATATCATATGATGTATGATGCCTCGTCATTACTCTGACATCAATTTTTTCAAAATTTTACGCAGATAACTAGGGGCAGCAAGGAGATAGCAGTTGAGTGCAGGACATGCGGACAACACGGATGACACAAGACATGACAAATAGAACCCAGACTCGTCATTCAGGCAATGACGAGTCACCCTATCTCATATGCATATTTATCTCTTTAGTTTTCTATAAATGTATAGTTTCTCTTTTCATTTGCAATGAAATAGTTAGTCTCACAGCTTGTGTGAGACCTTATACATTTATTTTATCAATAAAAATTACTCCTTCTAAAAAGATTTGTGAAATCCTTTCTATGTTATCTGCATTTGCATAAATGCGATCTAGTGTAATGTAACCTTTTGATTCTATTTATGCATATGCATGTAATGTAGCAGCAGAAATATAAATGTACCTTTTTCTTCTTTAAAACTTGAAAAGCTCTACATGATTGAGCTAGTAGTGAAATTTGGTAACAGTTGTATATAGAATTTTTCTCATAATTTATTCACTTCGTTATCCCTAAAATATGTTCCATTATAGGTACCAATAGTAGATGGAAAGCCTGACCGAGAGATAAGGTTATCCATAATAAAGGCATAAATCTTGGCTAGTAGATTTCAAAGGTATGGCCTCATCCCACTTTATGAAATAGTTAGTAGTAGTAATGATAAATATATGGCCCTCAAAGGAGGTTGGGGTAACTTTGCCAACCAAATCTAATTCCCATATAGAAAATGGCCAAGGTGATGTAAAGGATTGAAGCTCATGGGCAAGTGCATGTTTCAAGTTACTATAGGTTTAACACACTGCACATTTTTTAATGAAGTCATGGGAATATTTTTCCATTTTACTCCAATAGTAACCCATGCATAGTATCTTTTGAACTAGTGATTTAACATCAATATGCCCACCACATATGCTCCCATGGGCTTCTTGGAGAGCAAAATACTTTTCATTATCTTTAAGGTTTCTGTAAGGTGCAAAACTTTACCAACTAAACATAGTACCCGAAAAGAAAAGCATATTCCATAAATAAGATAATCAACTAGTTATAGTTCCCCATTATCCATAATAACATAAAATGGCAAGAATCCATGAATAAGAATAATGATCCATATACCAGAATGGATTAAAAAACAGTTTACATACACCTGACTTGGTGTTACAATACATCAGTTTCAATGTTACACAAAGAAGAACTATCATCAAGATATCCATGAATCATATTACAATTACAACTTGGCAATGAATCCATACAAAGAAATATATATAAAGCAATTATCCATATCAATAATAATATATGAACTCAGTTGCCTCGATCCTTCGATCTTTCGCAGACCAAGCCCAAGAGAGTGGTTGAGGTGCTTTTTCCACCCAACCACGAAGTACTGGACTTCCCCAGGTTTCTTCTGAACTCGAAGAAAGCACCGACCCTGCACAAGGAGCCTAGCAACCTGGAATGGTGTAAGCAGGAGGGAGTCACTCAATGCATGCCCGTTGCCTGTATGCATCCTAATCCTAGAATGACATAAACTCTTGCAACATGATGTGGCAGAGACAAACATAGTTCTAGGATTTTAAACAAAACCATATGTTTCAATGGTACAGTAGTTTGGCCAAGCAAATAAATAAAATGACAGTTTTAGAAAAAGTAAAACTATCATCTCTGGAAGCCCACATTCGGCATCATGTCCCAAAAGTTCATACTTTACCAAAATACACAAAGCACAATATCCTAAGTTTGGTTTTTCCATAATCATAAATATCTATATTTTGAATTCAAACATTATTTCCATTGTTTAGTTGATTTCAGTGGTTTGCTTATTGGAAAGTTTACTATTTTTCCCTTATTTTTATCTCAATTTTTCCTGATCTATGTGATGCATTTCTTTCATAAATCAAGAAATTTGATATACTGCTAGTTTTTTTTTTTCCAAGTGAATTGTAAAAATAACATTTATCAAGAACTCAATAATTTAAAAGTTCCTACAAGTCATTCTCATCAGTGCAAATATATAAAATAGAAAGAATATTTCTTTTCTACAGTGCTAAAATTTAAATATAATTATAAAAACTAAGTTATCACTGATATAATCAAATACAGTCATAAACCATTCTATTTTTCAGACAAATAAAATTACAATCAATATATCTACATGCTATCAAATGATATAATTGATTACAATCATAATCCATTTAGTTTCCAAATAATAAAATCACAGTCAATACATCTATATGCAAAGGAAATGAAATTCATATATATATATATATATATATATATATATATATATATATGATGAAGGGGGTAAATCATAAAACACACAACAGAAATGGCACATAGAAAATAGAATATTTCTTTATTGATTTGGACAACTCATTACATTACAGAAACTCAATTACAATCAGATGAATCAATCCTCCACAGACTGCAACACACTATAGCTACACATCACCAGGCTCTGGAATCTTTTGCCTTCTGTAACCCCAAATTAGTTAGGGTTTTTGTTTTCCCACCTATTCTTGACTCTACATTTTTCCCCCTTAACTGTACTGTTGCCCAGGTTTCCCAAAAATGGTTATTAATAGCCTTTTTGGTGGCTAACAACCTAATTTCAAAATTTGCATCTCCCTCCAAAAATAGGTCAACTTTTAGGAGCCATAACCATTGATCAGGGTGTCTGATTGATGAACCATTTTATGCGTCGAAAAGCTCACAGAGTGCTCTATGCTCTTAGAACTCGCTCTGCTAGTTCCGGCCATTTAGTGCCTCAAACCTAAGTTTGAATAATTTTCAAGCATTTTTTAGAAAACAGAAACTTTAATATCTTTCAGCTCGCAAATGATCTTTGCGTGATTCCTTCGCCAAAGGTCTTATTTTTTAGTTACAAAGCTTCTTATAAATTTTCACTTCAATCCATGCCCAAATGCAAACTTTCCTAAAATAGCATGTTGTTATTTTTAGCAGTTTGGAAAAATTGAAAGTTCTACATCATTATTCAAGCGATTATGGAACCAGAACCACAAATTTTAAAAAGAAACGGAAAGAACATCAACAATTTTGAAACAAATCTTTTTTGGGTGATGCAAGATTGCCCTTACACTACTGGATGCTCCTGCATCAGACAGTCAGGGTAATTTGAGAAGTGACCATGTCACGTCCCAGGTGTTTGTGTGAGGAAAACCCAAACGGTCAACCTCTGCCTTAGACAACCAAGAAGAATCTTCAACAGGCCTTCCTTTCCATTTCACCAAATATTCTTCATATTTCCTATTCCAAGTACTTCTTCCCACATGGCTACCTAAGATCTCTTCTATCTCCTCTGTTGAAGTAGATGTTGGAATGCTCCACTGTTCTTTTGTTGGTCCATCCTCTATTCCACCTTCATGATATTCTGATAAATCAGCAATGTTGAAAACAAGGAAAATGTTGATCCCACTCAGTGGCTCCACCTCATATGCATTTCTTGAATCATGTTTCTTCCAAATTCTGCATGGTCCAAATCTCTTCAATTTCAGCTTATTGTATGTTCCAATTGGGAACCTTTCTTTTCTCAAGTGAACCATGACTTCATCTCCTACCTGGAATTCCTTATATCTCCTCTTCTAATCTGCCTTAGCCTTGTACTGAATATTCATCTTATTAATGTGCTTTTTCACCTCTTCATGTAAATTCTTCATGTGTTCTGCATAGTCTTCAGCCTCAGCACTTGTCTTTTCTCCTTTGTCCAGATTCCTTAAATCCAAAGTATTTCTTGGACTATTCCCATATACAATCTGGAATGGTGATTTACCAGTACTCCTATTGATAGAATTATTGTAAGCAAATTTTGCCTGTGGTAAAATCAAATCCCATCCCTTGGGCTTATCTCCTACTAAGCATCATAGCAGGTTACCCAAACTCCTATTCATCACTTCCATTTATCCATTAGTCTGTGGATGGTGAGAAGAACTGAACTTCAAATCTATCTTCAACTTCTTTCACAATGTTCTCCAGAAATAACCAACAAACTTGGTATCTCGATCTAAAACTATGCTCTTTGGTAGACCGTGTAATCTCACCACCTCTTTGAAAAATAATTCAGCAATATGAATAGCATCATTAGTCTTCTTGCAAGAAATGAAATGTGCCATCTTCAAGAATCTATCCACCACCAAAATGGAATCATGTCATCTATGTGTCCTTGGTAAACCAAGAACGAAATCCATACTAATATCATCTCATGGCTTCTCTGGTAGATGTAGTGGCTGATATAGACCTGTAGTCTGACTTGCTCCTTTCACCATCTAACATACTCTGCAACTCTGCACAAATTTCCTCACATCCTGCTGCAACTATGGCCAATAATAATTTTCACCAACAATAGAAATGGTCTTATCCTGACCAAAGCATCCAACCAATCCTCCACTAAGCTTCTCCTTAATCAGGTTCTCTCTCATGGAACTCCTTGGAATGCACAACTGGCTTCCTCTAAACAACATGCCATCTTGGATTATGAAATCCAACCATTTTGTCCTATCCAAAGTAATAGGTTCCAAACAAGCTTTCCAGGCCTCTGCAAAATCTAGATCTTCAGGATACAAACTTTTGAGCTCATCGAACCCAACAACCTCTATCTTCATTTTTGTCAACAAATTTTTCCTTCTGCTCAAGGCATCTGCAACTCTGTTGGACTTCCCACTCCTATGCTTCAAAACAAAATTATAGCTCTGCAAAAAATCAACCCATTTTAAGTGCCTCTAGTTCAACTTTCCTTGACTATTAAGATACTGCAAAGCCTGATGATCAGTATATAAAACAAACTCCTTTGGGAACAAATAATGTATCCATTTCTTCAAAGCCTAAACTATTGCATAAAACTCCTGATCATAAACAGAATACTTTTTCTTGGCATCATTAAGCTTCTCACTAAAATAGGCAATGGGCTTACCTTCTTGGCTCAAAATAGCTCCTATAGCACTGCCACTAGCATCACAATCTACCTGAAATACCTTATTGAAATCTGGAAGTGCCAAAACAGGTTTCTCTGTGATTTTCTGCTCTAATGTATCAAAGCTTTTATCTGTTCCTTTAGTCCATCTAAACTCTTTTCTATCCCCTCTCATTGTCTCAGTTAGGGGTGCACAAATGCTACTAAAATTCCTGATAAACTTTCTATAAAAACCTGCCAAACCATGAAAAGATCTTACCTCAGAAGCACTCCTTGGCGTAGTCCATTCAATGATAGACCTCACCTTCTCTAGGTCCATCTTAAGACCTTCCTCTGAGACAACAAATCCTAGGTATACCAACTCCTTTGCAAAACTACATTTCTTCAGATTGATCAACAACTTCTCTTCCCTCAGCTTCTCAAAAACTTTTCTGATATGCATCATATGCTCATCCCAAGTCTTACTAAAAATTAAAATAAACAAAAAAAAAATTTCCCAAAAATTCTTTCAATACCTCATTCATGAGCCACATGAATGTGCTCTGTGCATTGGTTAACCCAAATGGCATGACTAACCACTCATACAAACCTTCCTTTTGTTGCAAGTATGGACCTAATTGGTGTTGTCATTGATGTCAACATACTCCTATTGCATTGATGAGAAGGATTGGATGAGTTGTATGCTGAGGATATTGAGAAAATTAGTCCTATCAGGAACAGTGAAGACAGTAAGGTAAAGATCCTAGCTAAGATGAAGATCAGAGGATGCGGATCAAAGGGTTTGTAGATATGTGTCTTAAGATGATCCAGTAAAGATGTGAGAGGTCCGCATGAAGATCTAAAGAAGTTATGGCCACTTGAGTAAAACTGGTTATGGTAGATGTTCAGAGGTGACAGAGTGACACAGATAGGTCCGGTGAGATCCAGAAATGCAATATCTTGTTCTACAGATTTGGTGGAGTGTTTAGGAGGTCCATGTGAATTGACAACTCAATTGGTTCGTGTTTTGGAGGTCCGCAAGCATCTATTCCAATATGATAGGGATGACAGACTGTGTTCTTGAGGTTTCGGATGAAGGAGAGAATGATTTCAGTAAGCAGAAGTAGTATGGATGTTCTTGGTGATTCAGACAATCTTGTGGAGGTCTTTGGATTGTGTCCAGTTCGTGTTGGTGGTCCGCATTGAAGATTGAGCTTGTAATTGAAGAATTACTTCCGAATGATGATGTTCTTCCTAAGTTTGGTCGACTGGATGAGTTACACATCTTGCGGATGTTCTTGAAGATGTTCTGTGATTATTGGCGTGTTCCTAAAGGAAGATTGAAGTCTCAGATCTATGTGGCCAACAGCATGTTAATCCGTGTGAAGTCTTTTTGTAATTAGTCATGTTGCATTTATGTATTTGCTCTGTAATGTATGCCAACTTGGATTATTATCCTAAAAGTCAAATGTCTTATATAAATAAGAGGTTGTGAAGTTGTTTCAAATGTATCTTGTGAAGATGAGTGTGTGGTAGAGAGGAGCAGAGTGAAAGGCAGAGTAGAAGTATTGGGCTTAAATGGAACTGACTCAAGCATGGTGAAGATGCTATTCTTCAGTTCAAGTATGTAATATTTATTATTCTATAGACAGCGTGTCTCCTGTAGGCAGTGGGCCTCTTGTGAGCAGTGTGCTCGGGTAGTGAGCCTTAATTGGCATGTGCCATTTTGTTCTTCTTATTCTTTTAACAGAGAATACAATCTTGGATTAGTCACCCCGTGGTTTTTCCCTTAACCGGGTTTTCCACATTAAAATCTTGGTTGCTTATATGTTAATGTGTTCTTGCTCTTGATTTAATTTATTATGTTTCCATGATTGATTTATTATTATGTTGCTGAATTACAAAGTGGATTTAAGTGATTAATTGGAAGAAATTTTTGGACAACTGATTCACCCCCCCTCTCAGTTGTCTATCCTGAATCTAAAAATTGGTATCAGAGCAAGGTTCCTCTAAAAGAGCTTAACCGCTTGAGGAGATCCAGGATGTCGTCCTACAAGAAGGATAGTCCGAGGTTTGATGGAACCAATTACACTCTTTGGAAAAGCTGCATGGAATGTCACTTGCAATGGATGGGAATGCAATATTGGATCATAACTTCAAAGAAGTATGTTCCTCCACAGAATGGTCTGAGAACTGTAGATGAAATCAGAGATGCTGAAAACAATCTTTGGGCTAAAGAAGCTCTACTAAGTGCCTTATCTAATTCAGAACTGACAAATGTTATTGATCTAAAAACTGCATATGAGATTTGGGAAAAACTACAACTTCTGCATGAAGGAGACAAGTATGTCAAATGTGCCAAGCTATAGAGTCTGAAAGGAAAAATTGAAAACCTGAAGATGAGAGAAGATGAAAATATCACTACATTTATGCCAAGAGTAAATGAGATTGTTTGTGGCATTCGATGTGCTAGTGAAATCTTGGATGAAGATGAGATTGTTGCCAAAGTTCTTAGATCCCTTCCTAATTCTTACAAATACAAGGTTGTTGCTATTGAAGAATTTAGATCCTTTTCAAACATCACAAGAGATCAATTGGTTGGTAAATTAGCTGCATTTGAATTGTCTGGGTTTGGAGATGCACCTCCTAAGACTGAATCTGCATTCAAATCTAGTGCCTCTATAAAAGGAAAACAAAAGTTTGATCCAGGAGAGAACTCTTCAAAGAAACTATCATGGTATGAAAAAGCAAGAAAAGATCTGGAAGAAGATGAAGCAGAATCTGCTCAACTTGAAGCCCTTATTGCAAAAAGACTGCCAAGAGGATCCAGTAAGTATGAAGGGAAATTGTCTTTTAAATGTTTTAACTGCAATAAGATTGGTCATTTTGCCTCAAGGTGTCCGGAAAGATTTTCAAGACCAAATCCTAACAGATCAAGATTCTAAAAGAAATGTTACTATGTTCATGAAGATGATGATGATGGAGTAACAGATGATGAATTAGAGATAGGAAACAAATTTAGAAGTGACTGGGTGTTTATTTCCATCAAGGAAGAAGATCCAATGCCCTCTAAATCTGTCAATCAAAAAATGGTAGAAAGAGCTCTAGCTGCCCAAGTTGAAGAAAAGGATGATTGGGTCATTGACAGTGGATGCTCCCACCATATGACAGGTGACAAAAATAAGTTCATAGATTTGGAAAGATATGAAGGAGTAGTGGTAAAATTTGGTGATAATGCTACTGGCAGAATCAGAGATAGAGGAACTATTTCTTTTGATGGAAAGAACAAAACTAGTAATGTACTATATGTTGAAGGTCTAAAGCACAATCTTCTCAGTGTTGGACAGTTGGTGGACAAAGGCTATGATCTCCGATTCAAAAATGGAAAATGCAAGATCTTTGAAAGTTCTGGAATAGAGATTGCATCCGGTACTCAAACAAAAGGTAATATCTTCCAATTGGTTGGTACTGGTAAAAGTTGTTTATTTGTTCAAATTGATCAGAGTTGGTTGTGGCATAGGAGAATGTGTCATGTGAATTTTGATAATATCATCAAGATAAGCAACACTTAGGTTGTAAGAGATCTTCCAAGACTAGTGAAACCTACTAATAGTTTGTGCAAAGAATGTCAATTGGGTAAGCAAAGCAGAGTCACATTCAAAAGTAAGGAACAATCTTCTACCAGATTATTGGACTTAGTTCATACTAATCTATGTCGTCCGGCAAGAATCAGGAGTGTGCAAGGTGATAGATACTTCATGTTATTAATTGATGACCATTCCCGGATGATGTGGGTGACTTTTCTAAAAGAGAAATTAGAGGCTCTTGAGAAATTCAAAACATTCAAGGCTATGGTAGAAAATGAAACCGGATTGAACATAAAATGTCTAAGGTCTGATAGAGGTGGAGAATTCACATCCGGTGAGTTCATAGAATTCTGTGAGAAACATGGGATAAAAAGATAGTTGTCTGTTCCAAGGACTCCACAGTAGAATGGAGTAGTGGAGAGAAAGAACCGGACCATCCAAGAAGCATCTAGAACCATGATGATGGAAGCAAATCTTCCTCAGATCTACTGGAGAGAAGCTGTTAGCACTACAGTCTATACTCTTAATCAAGTACAAATCAGAAGCAATACCAATAAGACTCCTTATGAACTCTGGTTTGGCATCACTCCCACTATGAAGTATTTCAGAGTCTTTGGTAGCAAATGTTACATTAAAAGAGATGAAGATCTAGGCAATTTTGGTGCTAGAAGTGATGAAGGAATATTCTTGGGTTATTCTACTCAAAGCAAAGCATATTAATGTTATAACAAGAGATTGAGAAAGATTGTAGAAAGTACTAATGTGAAGGTTGATGAAGGTATTGAAAAACCCTCAAGGTTTTATGAATATGATGAAGATGATCAGAATGATGTTTTGATCGAAGAAGTCCAAGCCCCTTCTGAAATCCAGATTCAGATTGATCCGGTGAATCAGGAAGAAGAGATAAGCTTGAATGAACATGTTCAAGGATTAGAAGTGCAAGAAAATCCCAAAATTCCCAGGTATGTAAGACTAAATCACCCTGAAGATTAAATCATAGGTGATAAAATCAAAGGTGTTCAAACAAGAAGAAAGATTGCTCAAGACTCAAAAGAGTATTGTCTGATTTCAAAGATTGAACCAAAGTCAGTAAATGAAGCATGCAATGATGAAAGCTGGACTAAAGCAATGGAGGAAGAGTTGATGCAAATTGAGAAAAATCACACTTGGGATCTTGTTCCCAGACCTAGAAACAAGAATGTGATTGGAACCAAATGGGTCTTCTAGAATAAATTGAATGAAGATGGTGAAGTGGTCAAAAACAAATCTAGATTGGTCTGCAAGGGTTACTCTCAAGTAGAAGGTGTAGATTTTGAAGAAACTTTTGCTCCGGTGGAAAGAATTGAAGCAGTCAGATTATTTCTTGCCTTTGCTACCTTCAAGGACTTCAAAGTATATCATATGGATGTCAAGTCTGCCTTCCTGAATGGTGAGTTGGAAGAAGAAGTATACATTGAGCAACCAGATGGATTTCAATTGTCTGATCATGGTGATATGGTCTGCAAGTTGAAGAAAGCATTGTATGGACTCAAACAAGCCCCAAGAGCCTGGTATGAAAGATTGGATAAGCATCTTTTGAAGATTGGTTTCAACAAAGGTATTGCTGATAGTAACTTGTACTTCAAAATTGATCATGAAAATATCTTAATTGTTGAAGTGTTTGTTGATGATATCATTTTTGGAGGAAGAGATAGTATGTGAAAAACTTTTGCAAATCAAATGAAAAGTGAATTTAAGATGTCCATGTTTGGGGAAATGAATTTCTTCTTGGGTTTGCAAATCATTCAAACAAAGAAAGGAATCTTCATTTCACAGACCAAATATGTGAAAGAATTGTTGAAGAAATTTGGGATGGAAGACTCAAAACCAATGAGTACTCCCATGGCAACCGGGTGTAAATTGAGCAAAGATGATGACTCTCCTAAGGCTGATCAAAAAAAGTATAGGTCAATGATTGGAGGATTATTGTATCTCACTCAAACTAGACCTAACATTATGAATGTTGTTGGTCTTGTTGCTAGATTCCAAGCTGATCCTAGAGAATCTCATGTCATGGCAATCAAGAGGATTCTTAGATATCTAAAAGGGATAGTTGAGTATAGTTTATGGTATCCTAAAGATCATGATTTCTCTCTTCATGCATATACAGATGCGGATTGGGCAGGAGATGTGGATGACCGGAAGAGTACCAGTGGTGGAGCATTCTTTTTGGGGAAAAGATTGGTTTCTTGGTTGAGCAAGAAACAAGAGGCAATATCTCTGTCCACTGTAGAAGTAGAATATATTGCAGCAGCAGGTAGTTGCACTCAAGTATTGTGGATGAAGCAAATGTTAAGAGACATCAGAGTGGAGTATGAGGAACCTATCAAAATCTTCTGTGATAATTCAAGTGCAATAAATATATCAAAGAATCCAGTGTTGCATTCAAAGACAAAACATATATCCATCAAGTTTCACTTTTTGAGAGAGCAAGTGAACAAGAATGAAGTCAGACTGGAGTTTGTGCCTTCCAAGGATAAGATTGTAGATATTTTTACTAAACCTCTGCCTAAGGACTCTTTTGAGTATCTCAGGGAGAAGTTAGGGGTTATTACCCCTCTAGTTCTAAATTAAGGTGCACTAATGTGCATCAGTCTGGTGGATCTCACAGTCATATCTTGTAGTCTGGATTGATGATGGGAAGCTACTACTCAGGGGGAGCAGCTGGTATGATTCTGAAGTGATGCAAGTATGTGCCCTTTGCCATTGATGTCAAAGGGGGAGAGAAGACATGTGAAAAACAAGTGGTTGCTAATCAAAGGAGGAGCAGTAAAGGAAGAGAAGACATTTGAATGGTTGTTGATAGGGGGAGTTATGTCAGTAAGGAGAAGTTCTTGTCTTGATGGTTAAAATATTTTTTCACATCATATGTTGCCATCAATGACAAAGGGGGAGATTGTTGTAAGTATGGGCCTAACCGGTGTTGTCATTGATGTCAACATACTCCTGTTGTATTGATGATAAGGATTGGATGAGTTGTATGCTGAGGATATTGAAAAAATTAGTCCTATCAAGAACAGAGAAGAACATTGAAGATAGTAAGGTAAAGATCCCAGCTAAGATGAAGATTAGAGGATGCAGATCAAAGGGTTTGTAGATATGTGTCTTAAGATGATCCAGTAAAGATGTGAGAGGTCCGCATGAAGATTTGAAGAAGTTATGGCCACTTGAGTAAAATTGGTTCTAGTAGATGTTTAGAGGTGACAGAGTGACACAGATAGGTCCGGTGAGATCCAAAAATGCAATATCTTGTTCTGCAGATTTGGTGGAGTGTTTAGGAAGTCAATGTGAATTGACAACTCAATTGGTTTGTGGTCTAGAGGTCCGCAAGCATCTATTCCAATATGACAGTGATGACAAACTGTGTTCTTGAGGTTTCAGATGAAGGAGAGAATGATTTCAGTAAGCAGAAGTAGTATGGATGTTCTTGGTGATTTAGACAATCTTATGGAGGTCTTTGGATTGTGTCTAGTTTGTGTTGGTGGTCCGCATTGAAAATTGAGCTCGTAATTGAAGAATTACTTCCGAATGATGATATTCTTCCTAAGTTTGGTCGACCGGATGAGTTACACATCCTGCGGATGTTCTTGAAGATGCTCTGTGAAGATTGGCATGTTCCTAAAGGAAGATTGAAGTCTTAGATCTTTGTGGCCAACAGCGTGTTGATCCATGTGAAGTCTTTTTGTAATTAGTCTTGTTGCATTTATGTATTTGCTTTGTAATGTATGCTGACTTAGATGATTATCCTAAAAGTCAAATGTCTTGTATAAATAAGAGGTTGTGAAGTCATTTCAAATGTATCTTGTGGAGATGAGTGTGTGGTAGAGAGGAGCAGAGAGAAAGGGAAAGCAAAAGTATTGGGCTTAAATGGAACTGACTCAAGCATGGTGAAGATGCTATTCTTCAGTTCAAGTATGTAATATTTATTATTCTATAGACAGTGTGTCTCCTATAGGCAGTGGGCCTCTTGTGAGCAGTATGCTCGGCTAGTGAGCCCTAATTGGCATGTGCCATTTTGTTCTTCTTATTCTTTTAACAAAGAATACAATCTTGGGTTAGTCACCCCGTGGTTTTTCCCTTAACCAAGTTTTCCACGTTAAAATCTTGGTGTCTTATGTGTTAATGTGTTCCTGCTCTTGATTTAATGCATTATGTTTCCATGATTGATTTATTATTATGTTTCTGAATTACAAAGTGGATTTAAGTGATTAATTGGAAGAAATTTTTGGACAACTGATTCACCCCCCTCTCAATTGTTTGTCCTGAATCTAACACCTTTGTCTTGAAGGTTGTCTTCCACTCGTCTCTTTCTCTGATACAGATCTAGTGATACCCACTCTTCAGGTCAACCTTTGTGAAGTACTTGGCTCCACTCAAACAGTCCATTATGTCATCCATTCTGGGAAATAGAAATTTGTACTTGATTGTGATCTTATTGATGGCTTGAGAGTCTGTACACATTCTCCACTCTCCATCTTTCTTTGGTTCTAGTACTGCAGGTACCGAACATGGGCTTAGGCTCTCTCTTAACAATCCCTTCCTTAACAACTCCTGAACTTGTCTGTTCAACTCTTCACTCTCTGCTGGATTCATTCTATGGGCTGCCTTATTTGGCAAACTAGCTCCTAGTATCAAATCCATTTGATTACTTATCTTCCTTGCTGGTGGTAAACTTTCTAGTACATTATCAAATACAATATCTTGAAATTCTTCCAACATTTTTGAGACTTCTGTTGGTACATCTTCACATTTCTCTTGACTAATCTTAGGAATCAATGCAAAGCAATGACGCTCATGCTTCATACCCTCCAAAAAATTTCCACCATCTACCAAGAAAATTCTAGCAGTACTACATATTTTTTCTTCCACCTCCTTCAAGGGCTTCAACTTATAATGAACTCCATCCTTTGTTAGGGAGTATGTGTTTGCATGACCATCATAGATAGTGCTCCTATCATACTACCATGGCATCCCCAGTAACATATGACATGCATCCATCGGTATGATGTCACACAGCACCTCATCATGGTAGTCACCAATCTTGAACTTCACTAAACACTGCTCATTGACCAAAGCTCTATGGTCCTTCTGCAACCATGCAATTTGATATGGATGCGAATGCTTTCTTCTTGTCAACTTCAACTTGTCAACCATCTCCTCTGAAACAAGATTATCAGTGCTTCCACTATCAATAATAATATCACAACACTTACCTTCACATTTGCACTTTGTGCAGAATAAACTCTTCCTCTAATTGGGTTCTTTCTCCTCATTCAACAAAGTTCTTCTGACAACTAGGGTTTCTCCCCTTTCAGCATCTTTAGAGCACTTAGATTGTGCATCTTCATTGGCATGTGCAATTCATGCATTACCTTCAAGTCTTCTATTTATCCTTCCTTGATGTTGTGGACACTCATATCCTCGATGTCCTTCTCCACATTGGAAACAGGTTCCTCTGAAACCTCCTCTTCCAGGTCCTTACCTAGGTCTACCTCTTCCTCTTTGCTCACCATTGTTCTAGTCACGGAGGCAGTAGGTATTATCTCCTCTCTGATTTCAACTGGTGTCGGCTTCTTCACTTTTCTTTGAATCTTCATTTAGGCCCCCATAGGGTCTTCCACCAATCCTTCCACCTTCACCTCTTCCCCTTTGCTTGTTGTCAAATCTTTTATTCAGCTTCTCTTCCACCTTCTGGGAAAAATAGTATGCATCTTCTATGGTGGTCATTCTGACCAGAATCAACTCCTCTTGAATACTTGGCCTCAACCCATTAATGTAACAGACTACCTTCTCCTTGTTGGCCTCTGCATGACCGGTTCTGATAGTAATCTTATAAAACTCTTCTATATACTCCTTAACAGACTTGTTGCCTTGCTTCAATCCTTACAACTTCTTCAACAACTCCATCTCATAGTCCACAGGAATGAAATACTTCTTCAGCTTCTCCACCATCCGATCCCATCTGGCGATCTTTCCTTTTCCTCTTCTATTCCTCTCTAACTAGACCTCCTTCCACCAAATACTGGCATGGCCCTTCAATTTTATTTTTGCAAACTTGACATGATCTAGGTCTTCCACATCTTCATACTCAAAATATTCCTCCATGTCATTGATCCAATCAATAAGCTATTCTGGATTCAAATCTCCAGAATATGTAGAAACTTCAATCCTGGGCCTCTTTCCAATCTTAGAAATGGCCCTCAACAATCTAACTTCTACATGATCTCCTGTAGCTTCTTATTCTTCCTTAGATAGCTCCTCTTTCGCTTCATCCTCTCTTTCTTCTCTTGCTCTTGGCTAAAACCCTCTTCGCAGCTCCTCTTGCAATGCATCGATTTGTCTTTGCAGGGCTCTAAAACCCTCTTCCATCAAATCATTCCTCCCAATACAATTTCTTCATGGAGGCATCTTGATCTCCGCAACAAACCCACAACCTCAAGTCCTGGTGCAAACTGCCTCATGGTCAGCGATCTGTCTACACACTCAGGAACCCTTGCTCTGATACCGCTTGATGAAGGGGGTAAATCATAAAACACATAACAACAAAAATGGCACATAGAAAATAGAATATTTCTTTATTGATTTGGACAACTCATTACATTACAGAAGCTCAATTACAATCAGAGGAATCAATCCTCCACAGACTGCAACACACTACAACTACACATCACCAGGATCTAGAATCTTCTGCCTTCTATAACCCTAAATCAGTTAGGGTTTATATTTTCCCGCCTATTCTTGACTCTACACTTTTCCCCCTTAACTCTACTGCTACCCAAGGTTCCAAAAAATAATTATTAATAGCCTTTTTGGCGGCCAACAACTTAATTTCAAAATTTGCATCTCCCTCCAAGAATAGCTCAACTTCCAGGAGCCATAATTTTGATCCGGGTGTCCGATTGACGAACCGTTTTATGTGTTGAAAAGCTTGTGGAGTGCTCTACACGCTAAGAACTTGCTCTACCAGTTCCAGCCATTTTTAGGTCCGTACGAGGCCGTTTAGTGCCTCAAACCTAATTTTGAATAATTTTCAGACATTTTTTAGGAAACAGAAACTTTAATATCTTTCAGTTCTCAAATGATCTTTGCATGATTCCTTCGCCAAAGGTATTATTTTTTAGTTACGAAGCTTTCTGTAAATTTTCACTTCAATCCATGCCCAAATGCAAACTTTCCTAAAATAGCAGGTTGTTATTTTTAGCAATTTGGAAAAACTAAAAGTTCTACATCATTATTCAAGTGATTATGGAACCAAAACTACAAATTTTGAAAATAAATGGAAAGAACATCAACAATTTTAAAACACATCTTTTTTGGGTGATGCAAGATTGCCCTTACACCACTGGATGCTCCTGCATCAATTACCCAAAAATCTATTGATTGGAAGACTATTAACACACAGGCGTAGCAAGAACAGCAATATCAATTTTATACTAAATATTACATATATTTACGATGGTTTCAAACTACAAGAAAGAGATTACAATCATTTGAAATGAAATTAAATAGTGATAAACAAAGGTCGTCATCCCCAAATGGGGTCGCTGTCCCTAAGGGACTGTGGCACCATTTGGTGATGCCGCACCTATACTACCTACAACAGCCTTAGTGCCATCTGCAATAATCTTTTCATTATAAAATGCAGTCAATTCATAATGCAATAAAGTTGATTCCATATGTATACAATAGATTCACTGTAAAATACAATCGATCAATATAATGTACAATCAGTGCAATGTTAAATATAATCGTTCCAACATAGAATTTAGTCAATCCAATATAATATACCATGTATCTATCAATATATATATGTATATATATATATGTATATATATGTATGTATATATATATATATGTATGTATATATATATATATGTATGTATATATATATATATGTATATATATATATGTATATATATATATATATATATTTCAAAACAAAACTTTTTTTTACAATACTATAGCTAGATGCTTATATGTTTATATCAATTTCAGACAAAAGATCATGATTTTGCACGTAAGAGAAAGAACCTGGAATCCATTCCCTATTCCAATCGAATGCTTGATTCCTACAGAAACTTCTTGATCTAAACTATTCCCTCTTTGTGCCCAAAATGCTTTCAAAATTTCTTTTGTTTTTAATGCAGTTTCAGAGATGATGATCCCCCTCTTTTTGAGAATGCAAGATGTTAATAGGAGTTTTGGGGAGCAAGAAATGAATTATAACTTATTGTTTCCTCTTCATCAAGTGTTTCATTTTCTAGAGATTTTCTTTTCCTAAAAAAATAGTTGTCTTTTCAAATTCTCTACTGTTTTATTGTCTTCTTGTTTCCTTTCTCTTTTGTTTTGTTTCTAAAATAAAAACTTGTTTTGTTTCTAAAATAAAAACTTGTTTTGTTTCTAAAATAAAAACTTGTTTTATTTTCTAATTCTATTCACTAATTTTATCAAAAAAATAATATTAAAATAGTTAGCATGATTATCACACTTTCTATAAAACAAATGAAAATATATTTTTTCATTCTTCAAATAAAATCAAATAAGTAAATCATTTAATCTATTTTTTTTATGCACACATAATTTCAATGACAATTAACTAAATAATCTAACTAAACACAATGCAATAATATAAGATCATTTAATATGCAATCAAATGCAACTACATGACTTTATTGTGAAGTGTGTGAATAATATCCCTCCATCTTAACCTTGTCAGGATGCTAATCTCCTTTACCTCAACCACCCCTTGTCTTCGACAACCTGCAACTCATAGTAAACTCTAATTTCCCGTTAATAGATTTGTAACCCAAATAGCCGAAGCATTACTAACATGAATATTACATTCATTTCATTACATCTTTTCATATTAAAATATTCATAACAAATTATCCATCTATCTGCATATAATTATTCATGAAATATTTCTATTTAAAGTAAACCCAGATGGTATCAAAATTTGAGACGTGACATCCTTTCCCCCTTAAAAGAATCATCGTCTGGATGATCAACTTCACTAAAGATAAAATTTCATACCTCTTTAATTTTGTTTTACCTCAAAGTGAAAATCGGCCTACCTGACAATGTGTCATTGCTCCAAGCACCTATTTGTTCATAACTGCAAAAATTCCTCTATCTAACATTCATTTACTTGCACACATCATTAGCATGTCGTTGTTAATCAAATGGATGGATAAAATCATGCAAGCTAAATCATTTCCTTCATAAAATCTTATTCATATCCCAAACATTTTCATAAAATAAAACATTTATGTTTATTTTGTCAACATGCCTACTCGCATGAGACAGCAGAACAATTTCCCTTATGATGAAAAACAAGCATCCCATACTACTTGTTATCATCATTGGCAAATCAAAACGTCTCAATAACAGAAATATCACAATTTACAATAAGGTCTTCAACTTGAAACATAAAAGATAAGATCACAGGTTTTCAACAGGTAAAAAGATCATTACATGATTAGAAAGATCAAGGATAAGAAATTCATCATGATTTCAATGGTGCAATATCCATCTATTTCAATGGTACAATATCCATCTCTTTCAATGGTGCAATATCCATCTATTTCAATGGTTCAATATCCATCTCTTTCAATGGTACAATATCCATCTCCTTCAATGGTGCAATATCCATCTATTTCAATGGTACAATATCCATCTATTTCAATGGTCCATAAAATATTGACAAATGCACAATGAATAATTAACAATGAGAATGCATGAACCCTTGGGGTATAACTCACACAGGGTACGAATACATAAATTACTTGTAGTGCATCATTCACACAAGAATGTCAATAATATGAAATATGCATCACTCACATTAGTATAAGTATAGTGAATATTTCTCGTTCAAGTATAAATATAATAAATATGATAAGTGCATTTGAGGCAACAATTCTATGAATATAGTCACTCATACATATGCTTTATTTGCACAAAGTATGAGAAGTGCATTACTTGCACCAGAAGATGTATCATTCTCTTATAGTACATATTTATAAGTACTTTCACTAATAGAAAATAGGCATATAGGATTCTTAAGATCCTTTTTCAACACAATATCAATCATTCCTACCTTGTCTATAAGGCAAATCAAGAAAACTTATCTATCATCCTTATTAATGAAGGCCCTTAAGGCATCTCAATTTTGCATTCTTCAAAGATCTCATGGATTTTACTAGATCCATATCCTGAAAGAAATTAACTTGCCCAAAGCCTAGTACTGTTACAAACATTCTTGTCTTTAAAACATCCATCTTAGGTTTCCTACCTTCAAGGAAGGATCAACCAATAATTATTCATTATTATTGACTTTATTTAATTCACAGGTGATTTTCCTTCTTCCTCTTATCAAAATTTTCATCTTTTCTTCTTCCCTTGTATCTTATCAACTCATTCATCCTTTACGTCATCAGAGATCTCTCTTTTCAATATATTTCTCTTATTAATTCACTTTTATTGTCATATCATCATTCATGGGTTGTCACTATATATATGTTATCCATCTTGGCTTACTTCAAATAGTCATCATTACTCTTACTAGCAATGTCCTATGAAAACATGATTAAGATGAAGAGGTCTCACACTTCTAGAACTCTTTGAATGATCAAACTATGTCTAAAATTCTACTCAGTTTCAACTAAACCATCTAAGAATCACTAGGATTCCAACTCATCAAAAGAATTCTAACCATTACTAGGGTCCTCTAAACCTAACACTTTATGTGACCAAGCAGGTTTGTGTTACTATAATGCAACTTAAGTGTAGAAGACTCGAGGCCCGAGTGTTGAACCCAGAACGCTCTGATACCATATGTAAGGTGTGGAAATTTACCAACTAAACATAGTACCCGAAAAGAAAAGCATATTCCATAAATAAGATAATCAACTAGTTATAGTTCCCCATTATCCATAATAACATAAAATGGCAAGAATCAATGAATAAGAATAATGATCCATATACCAGAATGGATTACAAAATAGTTTACATACACCTGACTCGATGTTACAATACATCAGTTTCAATGTTACACAAAGAAGAACTATTATCAAGATATCCATGAATCATATTACAATTGCAACTTGGAAATAAAGCCATACAAAGAAATATATATAAAGCAATTATCCATATCAATAATAATATATGAACTTAGCTACCTCAATCCTTCGATCTTCCACAGACCAAGACCAAGAGAGTGGTTGAGGTGCTTTTTCCACCCAACCACGAAGTATTGGACTTCCTCGGGTTTCTTCCTAACTCGAAGAAAGCACCGACCCTGCACAAGGAGCCTAGCAACCTGGAATAGTGTAAGCAGGAGGGAGTCACTCGATGCGTGCATGTTGCCTGTATGCATCCTAATCCTAGAATGACATAAACTCTTACAATAAGATGTGGCAGAGACAAACATAGTTATAGGTTTTTAAATAAATCCATATGTTTCAATGGTATAGTAGTTTGGCCAAGCAAATAAATAAAATTATAGTTTTAGAAAAAAGTAAAACTATCGTCTCTGGAAGCCCACATTCGGCATCCTATCCTAAAAGTTTGTACTTTACCAAAATACACAAAGCACAGTTTCCTAAGTTTAGTTTTTCCATAATCATAAATATCTATATTTTGAATTCAAACATTATTTCTATTGTTCAGTTGATTTCACTTGTTTGCTTATTGGAAAGTTTACTATTTTCCCTTATTTTTATCTCAATTTTTCCTAATCTATGTGATGCATTTCTTTCATAAATCAAGAAATTTGATATACTGCTAGTTTTTTGTCCAAGTGAATTGTAAAAAAAACATTTATCAAGAAATCAATAATTCAAAAGTTCCTACAAGTCATTCTCATCGGTGCAAATATATAAATATGAAAGAATATTTCTTTTTTTGCAGTGCTATATATATATATATATATATATATATATATATATATATATATATATATATATATATATATATATATATATATATATATATGATTCATCTTATATATTTTTCAATAAACACAATCAATACGAACATATATATATATATATAATTGTAAAAATTAAGTTATCAATGATATGATCGAATACAGTCATAAACCATTCTATTTTTCAGACAAATAAAATTACAATCAATATATCTACATGCTATCAAATGATATAATTGATTACAGTCATAATCCATTCGGTTTCCAAATAATAAAATCATAGTCAATACATCTATATGCAAAGGAAATGAAATCCGTATGAATATATATATATACATTACCCAAAAATCTATTGATCAGAAGACTATTAATGCACAGGCACAACAAGAACAACAATATCAATTTTATACTAAATATTATATATATTTACAAGGGTTTCAAACTACAAGAAAGAGATTACAATCGTTTGAAATGAAATTAAACAGTGATAAACAAAGGTCGTCGTCCCCAAATGGGGTCACAGTCCTAAGGGATTGTGGCACCATTTGGTGACGTTGCACCTATACTGCCTACAACGGCCTTAGTGCCATCTACAATAATCTTTTCATTATAAAATGCAGTCAATTCATAATGCAATACAATCGATTCCATATGTATACAATAGATTCAATGTAAAATGTAATTGATCAATATAATATACAATCAGTGCAATGTAAAATACAGTCGTTCCAACATAGAATTCAGTTGATCCAATATAATATACCATGTATCGATCAATATATAAATATATATATATATAACAAAACATTTCTTTTACAATACTACAGCTAGATGCTTATATTTTTATATCAATTTCAAACAAAAGATCATGATTTTGCACATAAGAGAAAGATTTAAACACACAACAACCATAGATGATCTAGGATTAAATAAGAACTTGGAATCCGTTCCCTATTCCAATCGAATGCTTTATTCCTATAGAAACTTCTTGATCTGAACTATTCCCTCTTTGTGCCCAAAATGCTTTCACAATTTCGTTTGTTTTTAATGCAATTTCAAAGATGATGATCCCCCTCTTTTTGAGAATGCAAGATGTTAAATAGGAGTTTTGGTGAGAAAGAAATGAATTATAACTTATTGTTTCCTCTTCCTCAAGTGTTTCATTTTCTAGAGCTTTTCTTTTCCTAAAAAAAGTAGTTGTCTTTTCAAATTCTCTATTGTTTTATTGTCTTCTTGTTTCCTTTCTCTTATGTTTTGTTTCTAAAATAAAAACTTGTTTCATTTTCTAATTCTATTCACTAATTTTATCAAAAAAATAATATTAAAATAGTTAGCATGATTATCTCACTTTCTATAAAACAAATGAATTCATTCTTCAAATAAAATCAAATAGGTAAATCATTTAATCTATTTTTTTATGCACACATAATTTCAATAACAATTAACTAAATAATCTAACTAAACACAATGCAATAATATAAGATCATTTAATATGCAATCAAATGCAACTACATGACTCTATTGTGAAGTGTGTGAATGATATCCCTCCATCTTAACCTTGCCAGGATGCTAATCTCCTTTACCTCAACCACCCCTTGTCTTTGACAACCTGCAACTCATAGTAAACTCCAATTTCTCATTAATAGATTTGTAACCCAAATAGTCGAAGCATAGCCAAAGCATTACTAACATGAATATTATATTCATTTCATTACATCTTTTCATATTAAAATATTCATAACAAATTATTCATCTATCCGCATATAATTATTCATGAAATATTTCCATTTAAAGTAAACCCAGATGGTATCAAAATTTGAGATGTGACAGTTTCTAAGCAATAAACCATTGAATCCATACCTATAAATTACCCCCACAATGACTAAGTATTTTATTGGAACCTTAGTGTGTTATTCACTTGTAGGGAGTTTCTGAGTGAGAATAATGTTGGAACTGTGAGAATTCATGTTGAGCAAAAGTTAGATCACAAAAAGTAGAATGGTGTTATTAGCCCATACAATAAAATATAGTGGGAGTTGGAATTTGTTGTATGGATGGGAGGTTTCTTGGACCTTGGTGAAGCCATAGTAGTAATGCATGAGGTTTGGCTATGTTATGGTTACCACATCTCGTGCATGGTACTTTGTTGGAGTATGTATGGCATTGCTAATATATTGCAGACTGTTGGAATGCATGCAGTGACAATATAGGACATTTATATTTTTTGGAAGGTGCTTTGGATTATTGCAACTCATGAGAGTGTAATCTCTACTTTCTCAAGCCATGTGAATGCTCTTGGTAGTACCACAAAAGTCTCTATTTAGTATTTCTTCATATAGTGGATGTATTGGTTAATAACTATGACTTGGTCATTGCTAGTGTATCTAGAATGACAAGTAATTTGTCCATTCAGATGTTCCTTGTGGTATTGACATGTAAGTATGATGTCATGGTAAAGACATTGTTTGGTTAGACATTGAGTCATTTGGGATTCCAATAAAATGACTTGATATATATCTAGTTTGTGACAAGGATGGAGAAGGTCGGTGCTTGATGATGATGTGATGATGTTATGAAGTGTGTGTAGAGGTTGTACCCACTTGATGTCTATAGATAGATATATCCAAAATAAGGAAATTGTATTGTATTTAGATTATGTGCTTATAGATTAATACAATTGTTTGCTTTCTTTTGTTGCTCATTTTTCTCCTCAAAGGGTTTCCCAAATTAAACCCTATGTCTCATGTGTTTTGTGGATTGTATATGACTTCATCTTCTTCCATAATATTTTGTGAATTGAATGTAGTATAAAAACACACTTAATCTATAATTTGGTCACATAATCTAAAGCTATAGGGCAATCAACTTACTAGTATTATGGATTAGTTTCCATCATTTGGTATCAAATCCTTATTGTTTGGGGTTAGAGCCAAGTCATTTCATGTTAAATCCATACATTTTTGGTGTTGGGACCATGTGTTGAGGGTTTATGCTAAGGTTAACTTGTTTGGTCGAAGAAAGGGGATGCCTTTTCTTACCATGTTTGTTTTTGGTTATAGTGGAAGCTTTTGGCAATTCTATGAGAATTTAGGGATCATGTTGTTGAAGTCATATCTAGCACATTGTGATATGAGATTGAGAGATCCAATGGTTAGAATTTTGAATTGTGGAAGTTAAAATTTGAAGACCTCTTGGTTGAGAGAGATTAATGGACCACAATTTTTTTCATCAAAACGTATGTTTGATGAGGATAGGAATAAACAAGATAAGAAAGATAAAATTTTATCCATTTGTTAATAAACATGTTAGAAGAACAAAATACATATTCATTGTGGAAGAAGATAAGAACCATGTATCATTCCAAGTCTAGTAAACAAACTATTCCTAAAAAGGAAGTTCTATGCTTTGAAAATGATAGGAAACTCTATAAATGATCATCTTAATGAATTCAATCTAATTATGAGTCAGTTAATTTTAACTAGAGTCAAATTAGAAGAAGAGGATAAGTGCATAATTTTACTTTGTTCCTTACATGATTCATGGAAAAATCTAATTATAACAATTAGTGTGAGTCTTTCTTCACCTTAACTTGAGGATATCGTAGGAGTTTTGTTAAGTAACGAGATTAGGATTAAGTCAATGGATGATTCCTCTAATGATGCCTTGTTTGTAAGGGGTAGGTCAAAAAACAGAGAGGGTAAGAAAAGGATAGGAGACAAAGGGAAGTCCAAAAGAAAGGGAAGATCCAAAACTTTTGGTAAACCTAAAGTAAAATGTTGGAATTGTGGCAAGAGAGGTCACATGAAGAAGGAATGTAAATCTAGGAAGAAAGATGATTCATCTAATAAATTGTCAAACAATTATGAGATGATGTTCTCAACTAACATTATTCGATGATAATTCTTGGTTAATTGACTCAAGTGCATCATTTCACATGACTCCTCATAAGGAATGTTACTTTGAGTACATGAAATATGATGGAGGATGGGTTTTCGTTGGTGATAACAACTATTTTAGAATAGTTGGTCAAGGAAAGGTAAAGTTGTCTTTCATGGATGGAAGAGTGAAGACACTCTTAGATGTATTGCATATTATAGGTTTTGAAAGAAATCTTATTTTTATTTCTAAAATGATTGAGTCCAAAGTGCATGTTACCATTGATGAGAAGGAGTGTATGTTGGCTACAGGTAATTTTGTAATAGCTAAAAGGATTAGGCATGGAAAACAATTTAATTTGTAGGCATCAACTTTATGTAACTCAACCAATGTAATTGAACCTAAATTAGGTATGTTGTTGCACCATAGATTGGATGACATAGGTCGAAAAGGTTTGAAAAACTTGATGAGTAAAGATATGGTTATATGTATTTTACATTATTCTATTGGTTTTGAGTTATGTGAATATTGTGTGTTTGGAAAGCAAAATAGCTTTGAGTTTTCTTTGGGAAGTACTAGAGCAAATGAGATTTTGGAATTGATTCACAACAACGTGTTTGGTCCTATGAATGTGCCTTCCATTGGTAAGTCTTAGTACTAGGTATCATTTATTGATGATTATTCTAAACAAGCTTGGGTATATTTGGGTATATTTTCCTAGGAAGAAGTTTGAGTTTTTTTGCAAGTTTAAAGAGTTCAAGGCACTTGTCAAAAATTAGATATATGAGAAAATTAAAGTGTTAAGGTCAAATAATAAAGAAGGATATTGTTCTAAGGAGTTTGAAGAGTTCTACAAACACACACTAGAATTGTTAAACAAAGGAAAATACCCTATGCACTGACACAAAATGGGGTAGCTAAAAGGATGAAACAAACTTTGATGAACAAAGCCAGAAGTATGTTGAGTAGTGCAAGGCTAGAACATAAGTCCTAGGTTGAAGCGGTAAGTACTACTTGTTATTTGATAAACAAGTCTCCCACTTCTATACTTGAGGACACACACCATATGAAATGTGGATAGGTAAGAATCTTATTGTTAGACATTTGAAGTTATTTGGCTATGAGGTATTTATTCATGTGCCAAGAAGAAGATGATCTAATTTGAATTTTAAAGCTAAACAATGTATTTTCATAGGTTATAATGAAAATGTAAAAGGGTATACTATTTGGAATATTGTAACACTAAAATTTGTCTATTCGAGATATGTTGTATTTGTTAGGACTATGTGTGGTATTCATCTTGCAATCCACTAGACTATTGTAATTAAATTATTTGATAATCGGTTAATTATGTGTACATCTCTAAGGATCATGGAGAGGGACAACTTGGACACTCACATGAGATTAATGGGTATTTATAATTATTATTTTTAGGTGACTTGGAATATGTGTGTGAGGGGCATAATGTGGGAGGAAGCATTATAAGGAATCATTAGATAATTATTGTGAAGTGAAAGGGAATCTATGACAATTTATGATGTTGTAAGATATGTAAGAAGCACCTATGACACTTTAAGAGATGTAACAAAGCATTTATGATGATATGTGTTGGTAAACATATTTTTCACCACAATTCTTTGCTAAAAAATTAGTTGGACTCACCCGATGGGTAGTGACAAAGTTTACCACAGTTGGAGAGATTGTTATTAAATTAATAATATTCCTTTGTGTTTAAGAGGGGTGACTCCCTCTTATGATGGATTTGGGTTTTTTGAGGTATAATTTTGACCAGAAAGTAGAAGGCGCACAAACTAAACTAAGAGGAGAAACTTCAAAGGATGAGCACAAAGTCTCGTACAAAGCATAACCAACATAAGAAATAACTTGAAGTATGTAGATCTAAAAGATATGTACCAGATATTGCTTAAACATAAGAGAAAGAATATATAGGTAGGGAAGTAAGCCCAAGATCTATAGATGACTATTAATATTCCAACATGTAAAGATAGAAAAATGAAAATACAAAGAACCATGAAAGAAATCCATAGTATATTGTTACAAATTTAACATAAGAGAAATCTACAAAAATTTAGAACTAATGAACCAAAGGCCATTTGTATTCCTGGAATTCAAAAATTGAGATATTAAAGTCTCTTCAAAAGATTCCTATAAAATATCTATGCAAAAATTTCCTAGCAGAAGAAGAATAGGAAGGGATAACCCTAGAGGAAACAAAACAAGAGCCTGGTGAAGTAGAAATAAGATCATGTTTTCTACCTCCCATCTCACTTATATAGTTTTACATTTGTAACTCTTTCTTGTTCCATAACTCCTTGAAAAGAGAAAATAAACTTTATTCTTTTCTTTTTTTCATTACAAGAATAAAGCCCATTTTTATTTTATTACAATATGACTTATAAAAGTCACTTTACAAATAAAAGATAAAGGAAAAGAAATAAAGCATCAATTTTGGACTTCTTTATCCTTATCAGAGCTCTAACTGCACCATTTGTTGGGGACTTTGATTATGAAGAAGCCATCTTTGACTTGTAATTTCTAAATTTAGTGATCATTGGAGCTACAATCTTTCCATTTGGGATGGACATACCATTAAGCCAGACCTTCCATGTCGACAACACCTCACTGACTTCCTTAATTCTTTTATCAAAATTTAAAAAAAATCTTTCTAAATGAAATCAAGGCAACGAGCATGTTACTTAATTTATCCATTATATTACCAACAATAATGTCCATTTTAAATAGTTCCTTTGAAATGTCTTTGAAATTATTTTTTACATCTGCATCAGATAATATGATTTCATCATTCTTTAAAATATTATCATTAATGGATAAATAGTTAGCTCAAACATCCATCAAAATTGAATCACATATCTTGACAAGCCTTTTAAACTCAATTAAATTTTATTTTATTACCAACACTTTGGACATTCAATTCCCTTTAACCATTTGAAAGTGTCATTTTATTTAGGCTTGTTAAAGACTTTTTCAAAAACCAAAATACTTACGTCAATTTTGATGAATTCTTGTAGGTCTATGACAATGACCTACAATACAACCTCTTCTTTCTTGGCTACTTAGGACTTAACATCAATTTCCTTCTTCTTAGATGAAACATGTTTATATAACTTCATGGCCTTTCAAAGTAAACAAGATCATTAATAGTTACCTTTTCTACCCAGGTTCCAAATACCTTCCATAAGCTTGGTATTTACCAATTTTGTCTATGATGTCAGAGGTTATCCCCTTTAGAAATCCACTGATGGTGTTGTTGATAAGGCATCAAGGGGTTGAGTAAAGGTATCTATAATATATTTGATGCATGTAGTCAAAGTTCTCACCTACTCTTCAAGCTACTCCCTTGTATCCTTTTCTTTTTATGTCCTTTCCTCCAGTTTGGCAATGGATATTTGAGCATAATGAATATCACCTTCATGTGTAGATGGGCCAAGATCTACTCTGGTGATATTGTAATCTACCTTAGTTTCCTCTTCTTAATTCTTATCTATTGTTGGCTCTATGATCCCACATATTAATCACCTAAAGAGGGATCCATCATCAACCTAGAAGTTGTATGGACCTTTGTTGGTTCATGTGTAACCTATAGCAACTTGTCTACTGCATCAAAACCAAGATCTATCATTTGAGAGTGCTTCCTCTTCTTAGATACCATCTCTTTGAGCCATGGATATGAGGATAACACTGGTTGAGACTTAAGTAGCAATGGAGGAAGAGTGGTCTTAGGAGCATAATCAATGGTAGTCTTGATAGGTGGTAGTGATGGAGTACGTAGATGAGGAGGAGGTGGAGCAAGGGGAGATATAACAAGATTTACCTATGGCTACTCACCAATGGGGTTTTGTGAGCTACCATCATCCTTTTGAGAAGGTGGCCTTTAATCTCTAATTTCTTCCTTGGTGCTTGATCTCCACCTTCACATTCATTCTTTAAATCAACTCCTTTGTTTAGGTCTTTGTCGTCATCACCTCTACCTAGAGTAGATCTAGACCTAGTGGAATATTTTATGAATAGAGGATTGGACAAATAAGAAGCTTGTTTTTGTCTCCTTGATGCAATATCTTTTGTAGGTGGTTTAGTGGTTGTACATTCAACAACCCTAGCCATCAACCATTTTGTACTCTTCTTGAGCACATAAAAAGATATTTCTCTTATATATGTAATCTCTTTATCAGACCAGTTGATTTAAGGATATGGTTATGTCCGAATGGATGGATAGGCATTGTCAACTAACTCAGAACCATCATCTACCATATTTGGTATATCCCAACCAAGGTTGAAAGCTCTCATCTAGTCTACATTCAATCTCATCCAATATCTTCTTCTGACTTCATAATCATTAGTAGAATCTTCCCAATAGTCATCCAAGTGAGAAACATGACTATATGTTGTCTCAAAGTACAAGTTATCTTTGACATAATTCTTGCTACGATGAGATAGCCTTGTTGTAAATGGATGAATTCATCTTTGACAATAGCCTATCAACATTTTGTACAACTGCAGTTGATTTGTAGGTGTAATAGCTTAGGCTCATAGGGAAAGGATATCCTACCTTCTTCTTTTCATTATATTTCTTGCTTACCTCTCATTCATCTACATATCTCATGTAGGAAAATGAGATATTTGAATGTGATGCCAAGAGATGGACCATCTATTCTTGCTATTACTCTGTCATCTGTAGTCCTAATTTCTCTAGTCTCTAGTTTATAATTCTTTATGCAGGCAAGGACCAGGTCTAGGCATTGGATTGTTGTTGGGAAATCCTCTACATTAGCCAAACTACTAGAGAAGGTTGCTTCTACCATGAGATCCCTTGGGTTTTCTCTCATTCTCTCCTAGAAGTTCTCTAAATCAATATGTCCTAGGTCACTATCCTTTACCTCTTCTAGAAAATTGTGAAAGATGGAGGTATGTTCATAGCCTTGGTACTTATACTTAATTTTCTATAGTTTAGATAGCAACCAAAGTAGATAGGCTAGAGCTTCAAAAAGGTTTTTATGGGTGGCAAGGAATATGATTTTATTTGGAAGAGGGCCAAAGCTAGAATGCACATAGTTCATTAAAATATAGATGGGAAAAAGTGAAACTTCAACAATTCAAACACTATCATGGGATTTGAATGCACAATTGAATGAATACCAAAAATTTAATTCCAAATGTAAGCAACCTATGTCATTGGGCAAAGTAGGATTGCTTGAAAAATCATAGAGAAACATTGGCAACAATGGGTCATAATGAAGCACCTTTGTTTGAACATAAAATATAGTGACAATTGGGCCCACAAACCCTTTAAATACTTTTAAATCAGCCACTTTGAATAATATATTTATATAAAGTTAGAAATTTTTGAAACCCTTTGAAAATCCAATGCATATCACCATTTCTTCTTCCCATTAGAGCTTTTGAAAAATTTAGAACTTTGTTGGTCTTTGGGCAATTCTGTGAACTCTCGAGCCATGTCAACTTTTTGGGAATTTTGAAAACTCTCGAACTCCATCAGTAAATTAGAAACTTTAAGAACCTTTGAACCATGTTAACTTACTCTTTGAAGACACAATTGAGTAGAGATTTTTACTCATTTAAAACTTTTGTCAACTTTTCGACAAGTTTGTGAACTTGCAAACTAGATGACATTGAAAACTTTGATTTTTCAATTGAAACTCTATTGACTTTTCCAAAGATTAGAGAACCTTCAAAAATCCCAACACATATATTTGTCATTAATTCTAAAAGTTTGAAAACCTTAGAACTAAATGCCAAATACAAAGGAAAAGGCAACTTGTTGGCATTTCAACAAGTTTTGAAACTTTAAAACTTAGTGCCATGAAGGAAAGAAACACCTTGTCGAGTTTTCCAAAAGTTTGAAAACTCTCTAATTGAGTGCCAAACAAGAGGAAAATAAGATTTATCAGGATTTTGGTAGGTTCTAAAACTTTTGAACTTATCGAAAAGGTTCTAGAAAACTAAAATTTGCTAACATAAGAAGGAAAACTTAGATTTTTTTATGCTACAAGAAATTTGCTTAAGGTAAAACTTTTGCAAATGACTTTGTAGGAAAATACAAATGTTTCCATCCAACTAGAATGACTAAATTAGGGGGAAAAAATGGCTAATTTTTTTGAAAGGAGACTGAAGCAAAATTTATAGGAAACAATGTGTAAGAAGTTGGTTGTCTTTTTTGAACTTGGGAAGTTGTTATTTGTCCTCTAGTGGGTTGTTTTTGTCCTCTAGTGAAGTTGGAGAACTAAGTTCTTGAGAAAGGTCTTGAATCTTATAGAAATATGCTTGTAACTCCTAGACACGTGTCATAAGGTCTCTTTTGCATGTTGACTACTTGGCTCATGGGCTAAGTCCATTGTTTTGGAAACTATTTGTAGTTTTCTATATTGTGTTTACCTATATATTAAAGGCATGGGATACTAGTTTCACATCTTTGCGTGTTGAAGCATATTTATGTTGTTGGAATGCTACTATACTCAAGAGAGAAGTGATTGTATTGATGTACTCTATATTTGGAGATTAATACAAGCTTGTACTCTCTTTAGTGGTGTGTTTTTTACCTGGAAGGGTTTTCCCTGTCTATAGCCATGTTCTTATGGTTTACTATTTTTTATTGCTCCACATTTATTTATATTTCCATTCATGTTTTATCATTGTTAAAGGAATTTGGTCACTAAAGTTTTAATTTATATTATTGTATTTTCACTTGGTTAATAATAATTTCCTAGGAACTTAGAGTTTTATCCAAGGATAAACAACCAAAGGAAGAAGGTAGCTCAATAAGATGCATCTTGAGAACAAACTAGAGTAGGAAGATGTATTTACAAATAGAAAAATTTAATGAACAAGACAATGAGGATGGAGAGGAAGAAAGATCAACAAAAAATTTTGAATAATAGAATTTTGATATGGCAAGTTCTCCACCACCTATGAGAAGGTCTACAAGGTAGCATAAACTACCAAACAAGTATAGTCCACTAAATCTCCATTATTTTTTTTTTCTCTAACTTGTACCAATAATGAACCAAGTTGTGTGAAGGAATCTCTAACTTTAAAGGAAAACAAGTCTTTCAAAGAAGACCATGAAGGAGGAGATAGCCTTGGAGAAATGCGGGACTTGGGATTTAGTTGATCTTCTTGAAGGAAGAGAGCTTATTGGCTAGAAATGTGTGTATAAAAATAAGTTCAACATAGATGGTACATTGGAAAGGTACAAGGCAAGATTGGTGGAAAAAAGGTATTCTTAGATTGAGGAAATTAACTTTAGTGAGATTTTTTTCTCTTGTAGATAAATCTAACTCTATTAGAATGTTGTTATCTATTTCTACTACTTTTGATTTTGAAGTAGAATAAATGGATGTTAAGACCACATTTTTACATGGTGATTTAGAGGAAATATAGATGGATTAGACTAAAGGATTCAAGGTCAAAGGAAAAAGAAGATTTGGTCTATAAATTGAAAAGATCTCTGTATGGTTTGAAGTAGTCATTGCATATGTGGTATCAAAATTTTGATGCATATGAGATGGAACTAAAAAAAATTAGGAGTAAATTTGATCATTGTGTGTACTAAAAATAGGTTGATGATCACATTTTAGTTATTGTTTTGTATGTTGATGATATTTTGATCATTAGAAATAATAAGGCAATAATTAAGGAACTCAAGGCTCACTTGTTTAAAAAAAATGAAATGAAGGACTGAGGGGTTGCAAGATACATACTAGGTATGGAAATTAATAGAGATAGGGATAACAAGAAGTTGTGATTCAATGAGAGGAAGTACATTGAGACTATTTTGTATAGGTTTAATATGTAATATAGTAAACTAATAAACATCCCTTTACTTGTAGGAAATAGGTTGTGTTTGGAACAATGTCCCGTTTCTCAAGAGGATTTGTAGGACGTGCATTGTTCCCCGTGCTAGTGTGATAGGAATCATGATGTATGTCATGGTTTGTAATAGAGCCAACATTAATCAAGCAATGGGAGTTCTTAGTAGGTTCATATCAAAATCCTAGCATGGAGAACACTAGAGTCGTGCGAAAAGGATGTTTAGGTACTTTAGAGGAATTTTGTATTATTAGTTGTGTTATCATAGGAATGATGATGTTGGAAAGTTGTTGAATATACATGTCTTTGTGGATTGTTATTGGGTTGGAGATCTTTATAGTCAAAGATCAACACTTAGCTATGTGTTTACTTTGTTTGGAGGAGCAATAAGTTTGATGAGTAAGAGGCAACCCATAGTTGTATTGACCACTATTGAAGAGGATTATATGGCCATGACACATGCTTACAAAGAAGTAATGTGGTTCAAAGACTTTGTGTTTATATTGGTTTTAAGAGTAGGACAATGATTAAGCTATGACAATTAGAATCCAATTTGTCTAGCAAAGAACCCAATTTACCATGCTCATACCAAACATGTAGATGTGTAATATCATTTTTTTATGGAGATGGTAGAGGCAAAGAAGGTTTAGATGAAAACTTTGATACTTAATGAATGTAGCTGACTATTTGACAAAACTAGTAAGCATTGTAAATTTTCGTCAGTGTAGGGATGCAATGGGTTTATCTCTTTCCCGTACTTAGTTTCTTCTTAGTTTATTTTGCAACTCTCTTGTGATAATTATCAAGTGGGAGAATGCTGGAACTTTGGTGTGCTATTTACCTGTAGAGAGTTTTTTAGTGTCAGGAGATTGTTGGGATTACAAGAGTTTTTGTTGTGTAGAAGTTTAATCACAAACAATAAAATGGTGTTGTTTATGGTGAAATATGGTGGGAGTGATAGTTTATGATATGTCCTAGAGGTTTATTGTACCTTAGTGAAACCATGGTAGCAACAACATGATGTTTGGTTGTGTTATGGTTACCACATCTTGCTCATAATACATTGTTAGATTTTGTATGGCATTTTAATGTATGTGCAAAATTATTGGAATGCATGTGGCAATAGTAGAGGACAAGTAGATGTTCTAGAAGGTGCTTTGTATTACTACAACTTGTGAGAGTGTAATCCCCACTACCATAAGCCATGGGAATGGTTTTGGTAGTACAACGTAAGACTCTATTTAAGATTTCTTCATATAGTGGATGTAATGGTCAACAGCTAATAACTTGGCCATTACAGGGGTATCTAGACTGAGGAGTACTTTATTTATTTGGAGATTCCTTGTGGGAGTAACATGTGGCAATATGAATTCATAGTAAGGTCATTTTTTAGTTATGTGATGGTTGACTTTCTATGTGTGATGAAGGGGGTAAATCACAAAATACACAACAATAGAAATTAAACACAGGAAATAGAACTTTCTTTTATTGATCTGGGCAACTCATTACATTACAGAAGCTCGATTACAATCAAAGGAATCTATCCTCCATAGGCTGCAACACATTACAGCTTCCTCTCACAAGACTCTGGAATCATCTGCCTTCTGTAACCCCCAAATCAGCTAGGGTTTCTATTTTCCCTGCCTATTCTTGACTCTACACTTCCCCTCATTAACTCTACTACTGCCTAGGGTTCCCAAAATAGTCATAAATAGTACTTTTGGCGGCCTCCAACTAAATTTCAAAATTTGCAACTCCCTCCAAAAATAGGTCAACTTCCGGGAAGCATAACTTTTGATCTGGGTGTCCGATTGACGAACCGTTTTAAGCGCTAGAAAACTCGCGATGTGAACTATCACACCAAAAATCCATAAATGGATTTTCATCAACTTTTTGGGCTGTTATGGGATGTTTTAGTGCCTCATATCTCATTTCAAAAAAATTTAGGGGCTTTTCAGAAAACAAAAACTTTAATATCTTTCAGCTCACAAATAATCTTTGTCTGATTCCTTTGCCAAAGGTCTTATATTTCTATTATGTACCTTTCTATAAATTTTTGCTTCATTCCATGCCCAAATGCAAAATTTCCTAAAATGGCAGGTACACTTTCCAAAACAGACAGGTCGTTATTTTTAGCAGTTTTGAAAAAACTAAAAGTCCTACATCATTATTCTGGATATTATGGAACTAGAAACACTAATTATGGAAAGAAATAAAAACAACTACAATGATTTTGAATTAACTTCTTTTTGGGTGATGCAAGATTGCCCTTACACCACTAGATGCTCCTGCATCAAACACCCAGGGTAATTTGAGAAGTGACCCTGTCACATCTCAGGTGTTTGTGTGAGGAAAACCCAAACGGTCAACCTATGCCTTAGACAACCAAGAAGAATCTTCAATAGGCCTTCCTTTCCATTTCACCAGATATTCTTCATATTGCATGTTCCGAGTACTTCTTCCCACACGGCTATCCAAGATCTCTTCTATCTCCTCTGTTAAAGTAGATGCTAGAATACTCCACTGCACTTCTATTGATCCATCATCTGTCCCACCTTCATGATATTCTAATAAATCAGCAATATTGAAAATAGGGGAAATATTGATCCCACTCAGCAGCTCTACCTCATACGCATTTCCTGAATCATGCTTCTTCAGGATTCTGCATGGTCCACATTTCTTCATTTTCAACTTATTATATGTTCCAATTGGGAACGTTTCTTTTCTCAAGTGAACCATGACTTCATCTCCTACCTGGAACTCCTTATACCTCCTCTTCTGATCTATCTTAGCCTTGTACTAAATATTCATCTTATTAATGTGCTTTCTCACCTCTTCATGCAAATTCTTTAGATGTTCTGCAAAGTCTTCAGCTTTGGCACTTGTCTTTTCTCCTTTGTCCAGATTCCTTAACTCTAAAGCATTTCTTGGACTATTCCCATATACAATCTGGAATCGTGATTTACCAGTACTCCTATTGATAGAATTGTTGTAAGCAAATTCTGCCTGTGGTAAAATCAAATCCCATCTTTTGGGCTTATCTCCTACTAAGCATCGTAGCAGGTTACCCAAACTCCTATTCACCACCTCTGTTTGTCCATCAGTCTGTGGATGGTGTGTAGAACTGAACTTCAAATCTATCTTCAACTTCTTCCATAATGTCCTCCAGAAATAACCAACAAACTTGGTATCTCGATCTAAAACTATGCTCTTTGGTAGACCATGTAGTCTCATCACTTCCCTGAAAAATAACTCTGTAATATGAACAGCATCATTAGTCTTCTTACAAGGAATAAAATGTGCCATCTTCGAGAGTCTCTCCACCACCACAAAAATGGAATCATGTCCTCTCTATGTCCTTGGTAAACCGAGAACAAAATTCATACTAATATCATCCCATGGCTTCTCTGGTACAGGTAGTGGCTGATATAGACCTGTATTCTGACTTGCTCCTTTCGCCATCTGACATACTCTGCAACTCTGCACAAATTTCTTCACATCCTGTTGCAATTGTGGCCAATAATAATTTTCATCAACAATAGCAACAGTCTTATCTCGACCAAAGTGTCCAACCAATCCTCCACTATGCTTCGCCTTAATCAGGTTCCCTCTCATGGAAATCCATGGAATGCACAACGAGCTTCCTCTAAACAACATGCCATCTTAGATTATGAAATCCAACCATTTTGTCCTGTCCAAAGTAACAGGCTCCAAACAAGCTTTCCAGGCCTTGGCAAAATCTAGATCTTCAGGATACAAACTTTTCAACTCTTCGAACCCAACAACCTCTATCTTCATTTCTGTCAACAAATTTTGCCTTCTGCTCAAGGCATCTGCAACTCTATTAGACTTCTCACTCCTGTGCTTCAAAACAAAAGTATAGCTCTGCAAAAACTCAACCCATTTTAAGTGCATTTGATTTAACTTTCCTTGACTATTAAGATACTGCAAAGCCTGATGATCACTATATAAAACAAACTCCTTTGGCAAGAAATAATGTCTCCATTTCATCAAAGCTTGAACTATTGCATAAAACTTCTGATCATAAATAGAATACTTTTTCTTGGCATCATTAATCTTTTCACTAAAATAGGCAATGGGCTTACCTTCTTGGCTTAAAATGGCTCATATACCACTACCACTAGCATCACAATCTACCTGAAATACCTTATTGAAATCTAGAAGTGCCAAAATAGGTTGTTCTATGACTTTCTGCTTTAAAGCATCAAAGCTCTTGTCTACTCCCTTAGTCCATCTAAACTCCTTTCTATCCCCTCTCATTGTCTCAGTTAGGGGTGCACAAATGCTACTAAAATTCTTGATAAACTTTCTATAAAAACTTGCCAAACCATGAAAAGAGCGTACCTCTGTTGCACTCCTTGGCGTAGGCCATTCAATGATAGCCCTTACTTTTTTTGGGTCCATCTTAAGACCTTCCTCTGAGAAAACAAATCCCAGGTATACCAACTCCTTCTTTGCAAAACTACATTTCTTTAGATTAATCAACAACAACCCCTCCCTCAACTTCTCTAAAACTCTTCTGATATGCATCAGATGCTCATCCTAAGTCTTAATGAAAATCAAAATATCATCTAAATAGACAATAACAAAACTTCCCACAAATTCTTTCAGTACCTTGTTCATGAGCCGCATGAATGTGCTCGGTGCATTGGTTAGCCCAAATGGCATGACTAACCACTCATACAAACCTTCCTTTGTCTTGAAGGTCATCTTCCACTCACGGATCTAGTGATACCCACTCTTCAGTTCAATCTTCGTGAAGTACTTGGCTCCACTCAAACAGTCCATTATGTCATCCATTTTGGGCAATGGAAATCTGTACTTGATTGTGATCTTATTGATGGCTCGAGAGTCTGTACACATTCTCCACTCTCCATCTTTCTTTGGTGCTAGTACTATAGGTACCACACATGGACTTAGGCTCCCTCTTATCAACCCCTTCCTCAACAACTCCTGAACTTGTCTGTTCAACTCTTCACTCTCTGTTGGAGTCATTCTATGGGCTGCCTTATTTGGCAAACTGGCTCCTGGTATCAAATCCATTTGATGACTTATCTTCCTCACTGGTGGTAAACCCTCTGGTACATTATTAGAGATAATGTCCTAAAATTCTTCCAACATATTTGAAACTTCTGCTGGTACATCTTCACATTTCTCTTGACTAATCTTAGGAATCAATGCAAAACAATGACACTCATGCTTCATACCCTCCAAAAAATTCTACCATCTACCAAGCAAATTCTGGCAGTACTACATACCTTTTCTTCCACCTCTTTCAAGGGCTTCAATTTATGATGAACTCCATCCTTTGTTAGGGAATATGTGTTTGCACGACCATCATGGACAGCACTCCTATCATACTGCCACGACCTCCCCAACAGCATATGACATCAGTCCATTGGTATGATATCACACAGCACCTCATCATGGTAGTCTCCAATCTTGAACTTCACTAAACACTGCTCATTGACCAAAGCTCTATGGTCCTTCTGCAACCATGCAATCCGATACGGATGTGGATGTTTTCTTCTTATCAACTTCAACTTGTCAACCATCTCCTCTGAAACAAGATTATCAGTGCTTCCGCTGTCAATAATAATATCACGGCACTTACCTTCACATTTGCACCTTGTGTGGAATAAACTCTTCCTTTGATTTAGTTATTTCTCCTCATTCAACAAGGTTCTTCTGACAACTAGGGTTTCTCCCCTTTCAGCATCTTTAGAGCGCTCAGATTGTGCATCTTCATCAACATGTGCAACTCATGCATTACCTTCAGGTCTTCTATTTTTCCTTCCTTGATGTTGTGGACACTCGTATGCTCGATGCCCTTCTTCTCCGCATTGGAAACAAGTTCCTCTGAAACCTCCTCTTCCAGGTCCTTGCCCAGGTCTGCCTCTTCCTCTTTGCTCGCCATTGTTCTAGTCACGAGGGTGGTAGGTATTATCTCCTCTCTAAATTTGACTGGTGCTGGCTTCTTCACTTTTCTTTGAATCTTCATTTCTCCCCCCATAGGGTCTTCCACCAGTCCTTCCGCCTTGACCTCTTCCCCTTTGCATGTTGTCAAATCTTGTATTCAGCTTCTCTTCCACCTTCAGGGAAAACTGGTATGCATCTTCTATGGTGGTCATTGTTAGTTGCCGTTGCACCAAAAGATCGACCTATTAATGCCCGATACAACCACTTGACTTAACAAGTATGGGAGGCAGTTAAGCCCTGCTGCGTTGAACAAGGAGACCAAGGGCCACACATTGCAACAATCCCCCTAGCGCAAGCACGGGGTTTGAACCCGTGACCTCAGCTCTGATACCAATTGTTAGTTGTTGTTGCACCAAAAGATCGACCTATTAATGCCTGATACAACCACTTGACTTAACAAGCATGAGAGGCGGTTAAGCCCTTGTCACAAACCACATGCTGCGTTGAACAAGGAGATCAAGGGCCACACCTTGCAACAATCATTCTGACCAGGCTCAACTCCTCTTGAATACTCGGCCTCAACCCATTAATGTAATGGGCTACCTTCTCCTTGTTGGGCTCTACATGACCTATCCTGATAGTAATTTTATAAAACTCTTCTGTATACTCCTTAACAGACTTGTTGCCTTGCTTCAATTCTTGCAACTTCTTCAACAACTCTATCTCATAGTCCATAGGAATGAACTGCTTCTTCAGTTTCACCACCATCTGATCCCATCTGGTGATCTTTCCTTTTCCTCTTTTATTCCTCTCTAGTTGGACCTCCTTCCACCAAATACTGGCATGGCCCTTCAATTTTGTTTTTGCAAACTTGACCCTATCTGGGTGTTCCACATCTTCATACTCAAAATATTCCTCCTTGTCATTGATCTAATCAATAAGCTGTTCTAGATTCAAATCTACAGAATATGTAGAAACTTTGATCCTGAGCCTCTTTCCAATCTTAGAAATGACCCTCAACAACCTAACTTCTACAGGATCTTCTGTAGCTTCTTGGTCTTCCTCAGATAGCTCTTCTTCAGCTTCATCTTCGCTTTCTTCTCTTATTCTCGGATCAAACCCTCTTCGTAGCTCCTCTTGCAATGCATCGATTTGCCTTTGTAGGGCTATAAAACCCTCTTCCATCAAAGCATTCCTCCCAATACGATTACTTCGTGGAGCCATCTTGATCTCCACAGCAAACCCACAACCTTAGGTCCTAGTGCAAACTGTCTCATGGTCAGCGATCTGTCTACACACTCAGAAACCCTTGCTCTGATACCACTTGATGAAGGGGGTAAATCACAAAACACACAACAATAGAAATTGAACACAGGAAATAGAACTTTCTTTTATTGATCTGGGCAACTCATTACATTACAGAAGCTTGATTACAATCAGAGGAATCAATCCTCCACAGGCTGCAACACATTATAGCTTCCTCTCACAAGACTCTGGAATCATCAGCCTTCTGTAACCCCATAATCAGCTAGGGTTTCTATTTTCCCCGCTTATTATTGGCTCTACACTTCCCCCCCCTTTAACTCTACTACTGCCTAGGGTTCCCAAAATAGTCATAAATAGTACTTTTGGCAGCCTCTAGCTAAATTTTAAAATTTGCAACTCCCTCCAAAAGTAGGTCAACTTCCGGGAAGCATAACTTTTGATCCGGGTGTCCGATTGACGAACCGTTTTAAGCGCCGAAAAGCTCGTGGTGTGAACTATCACACCAAAAATCTGTAAATAGATTTCTGTCAACTTTTTGGGATGTTATGGGATGTTTTAGTGCCTCATATCTCGTTTCAAAAATTTTCAGGGGCTTTTTCAGAAAACAAAAACTTAAATATCTTTTAGCTCACAAATGATCTTTGCCTGATTCCTTCAATAAAGGTCTTATATTTATATTATGTAACTTTCTGTAAGCTTTCACTTCATTCTATGCCCAAATGCAAACTTTCCTAAAATGGCAAGTACACTTTCCAAAACATGCAGGTCACTATTTTTAGCAGTTTTGGAAAAACTGAAAGTCCTACATCATTATTCTAGATATTATGGAACTAGAAACACTAATTATGGAAAGAAATGAAAACTACAATGATTTTGAATTAACTTCTTTTTGGGTGATGTAAGATTGCCCTTACACCACTGGATGCTCCTGCACCAGACACCCAGGGTAATTTGAGAAGTGACCCCATCACGTCTCAGGTGTTTGTGTGAGGAAAACCCAAATAGTCAACCTTTGCCTTAGACAACCAATAAGAATCTTCAACAGGCCTTCCTTTCCATTTCAACAAATATTCTTCATATTGCTTGTTCTGAGTACTTCTTCCCACATGACTATCTAAGATCTCTTCTCTCTCCTCTGTTAAAGTAGATGATGGAATACTCCACTGCGTTTCTATTGATCCATCCTTTGTTCCACCTTCATGATATTCTAATAAATCAGAAATGTTGAAATCAGGGGAAATATTGATCCCACTCGGCAGCTCTACCTCATACGAATTTCCTGAATCATGCTTCTTCAGGATTTTGCATGGTCCAAATTTCTTCATTTTCAACTTATTATATGTTCCAATTGGAAACCTTTCTTTTCTCAAGTGAACCATGACTTCATCTCCTACCTGGAACTCCTTATACCTCCTCTTCTGATCTACCTTAGCCTTGTATTGAATATTCATCTTATTAATGTGCTTTCTCACCTCTTCACGAAAATTCTTCAGATGTTCTGCAAAGTCTTCGGCTTCGACACTTGTCTTTTCTCCTTTGTCCAGATTCCTTAACTCTAAAGCATTTCTTGGACTATTCCCATATACAATCTAGAATCATGATTTACCAGTACTCCTATTGACAAAATTGTTGTAAGCAAATTCTACCTGTGGTAAAATCAAATCCCATCCCTTGGGCTTATCTCCTACTAAGCATCGTCGCAGGTTACCCAAACTTCTATTCACCACCTCTATCTATCCATCAGTTTATGGATGGTGTGTAGAACTGAACTTCAAATTTGTCTTCAACTTCTTCCATAATGTCCTCCAGAAATAACCAACAAACTTGGTATCTTGATCTGAAACTATTCTCTTTGGTAGACCATGTAGTCTCACCAGTTCCCTGAAAATAACTCTACAATATGAACAACATCATTAGCCTTCGTACAAGGAATAAAAGGTGCCATCTTCGAGAATCTATCCACCACCACAAAAATGGAATCATGTCCTCTCTGTGTCCTTGGTAAACTAAGAACAAATATAGGTAGTGGCTGATATAGACCTGTATTCTGACTTGCTCCTTTCACCATCTGACATACTCTGCACAAATTTCCTCACATCCTGCTGGAACTGTGGCCAATTATAATTTTCACCAACAATAGCAATGGTCTTATCTCAACCAAAGTGTCCAACCAATCCTCCACTATGCTTCTCCTTAATCAGGTTTCCTCTCATGGAACTCCTTGGAATGCATAACTGGCTTCCTCTAAACAACATGCCATCTTGGATTATGAAATCCAACCATTTTGTCATGTCCAAAGTAACAGGGTCCAAACAAGCTTTCCAGGGCTCGACAAAATCTGGATCTTCAGGATACAAACTTTTGAGCTCTTCGAACCCAACAACCTCTATTTTCATTTATGTCAACAAATTTTGCCTTCTGCTCAAGGCATCTACAACTCTGTTGGACTTCCCACTCCTGTGCTTCAAAACAAAAGTATAGCTCTGCAAAAACTCAACCCATTTTAAGTGCCTTTGATTTAACTGTCCTTGACTATTAAGATACTGCAAAGCCTGATGATCAGTATATAAAACAAAATCCTTTGGCAACAAATAATGTCTCCATTTCATCAAAGCTTGAACTATTGCATAAAACTCCTTATCATAAATAGAATACTTTTTATTGGCATCATTAAGCTTTTCACTAAAATAGGCAATGGGCTTACCTTCTTGGCTTAAAATAGCTCATATACCACTACCACTAGATCACAATCTACCTGAAATACCTTATTGAAATCTGGAAGTCCCAAATCAGGTTGTTCTATGACTTTCTACTTTAATGTATCAAAGCTCTTGTCTGCTCCCTTAGTCCATCTAAACTCCTTTCTATCCCCTCTCATTGTCTCAGTTAGGGGTGCACAAATGCTACTAAAATTCCTAATAAACTTTCTGTAAAAACTTGCCAAACCATGAAAAGAGCATACCTCCGTTGTATCCTTGGCGTAGGCCATTCAATGATAGCCCTTACTTTTTCTGGGTCCATCTTAAGACCTTCCTCTGAGACAACAAATCCCAGGTATACCAACTCCTTTTCAAAACTACATTTCTTCAAATTAATCAGCAACTTCTCCTCCCTCAACTTCTCTAAAACTCTTCTGATATGCATCAGATGTTCATCCCAAGTCTTACTAAAAATCAAAATATCATCTAAATAGACAATAACAAAACTTCCCCAAAATTCTTTCAGTACCTCGTTCATGAGCCGCATGAATGTGCTCGGTGCATTGGTTAGCCCAAATGGCATGACTAACCACTCATACAAACCTTCCTTTGTCTTGAAGGTTGTCTTCCACTCATCTCCTTCTCTAATACGGATCTAGTGATACCCACTCTTCATGTCAATCTTTGTGAAGTACTTGGCTCCACTCAAACTGTCCATTATGTCATCCATTCTGGGAAATAGAAATTTGTACTTGATTGTGATCTTATTGATGGCTCAAGAGTTTGTACACATTCTCCACTCTCCATCTTTCTTCGGTGCTAGTATTGCAGGTACCCCACATGGACTTAGGCTCCCTCTTATCAACCCCTTCCTCAACAACTCCTGAACTTGTCTGTTCAACTCTTCACTCTCTGCTGGAGTCATTCTATGGGTTGCCTTATTCGGCAAAATGGCTCCTGGTATCAAATCCATTTGATGACTTATCTTCCTCACTGGTGGTAAATCCTCTGGTACATTATCAGAGATAATGTCCTAAAATTCTTCCAACATATTTGAAACTTCTACTGGTACATCTTCACATTTCTCTTGACTAATCTTAGGAATCAATGCAAAACAATGATGCTCATGCTTCATACCCTCCAAAAATTTTCTACCATCTACCAATTAAATTTTGGCAATACTACATACCTTTTCTTCCACCTCTTTCAAGGGCTTCAATTTATGATGAACTCCATCCTTTGTTAGGGAATATGTGTTTGCACAACCATCATGGACAGCACTCCTATCATACTGCCATGGCCTCCCCAACAGCATATGGCATGCGTCCATTGGTATGATATCACACAGCACCTCATCATGGTAGTCTCCAATCTTGAACTTCACTAAACACTGCTCATTGACCAAAGCTCTATGGTCCTTCTGTAACCATGCAATCTGATACGGATGTGGATGTTTTCTTCTTGTCAACTTCAACTTGTCAATCATCTCCTCTGAAACAAGATTATCAGTGCTTCTGCTTTCAATAATAATATCACAGCACTTACCTTCACATTTGCACGTTGTGTGGAATAAACTCTTCCTCTAATTTGGTTCTTTCTCCTCATTCAACAAGGTTCTTCTGACAACTAGGGTTTCTCCCCTTTCAGCATCTTCAGAGTGCTCAGATTGCCATCTTCATTAACATGTGCAACTCGTGCATTACCTTCAAGTCTTCTATTTGTCCTTCCTTGATGTTGTGGACACTCCTATGCTCGTGCCCTTCTTCTCCGCATTGAAAACAAGTTCCTCTGAAACCTCCTCTTCCGGGTCCTTGCCCAAGTCTGCCTCTTCCTCTTTGCTCACCATTGTTCTAGTCACGAGGACGGTAGGTATTATCTCCTCTCTGAATTCGACTAGTGCCAGTTTCTTCACTTTTCTTTGAATATTCATTTCTCCCCCCATAGGTTCTTCCACCAGTCCTTCCGCCTTGACCTCTTCCCCTTTGCTTGCTGTCAAATCTTTTATTTAGCTTCTCTTCCACCTTCAGGGAAAAGTGGTATGCATCTTCTATGGTGGTCATTCTGACCAGGCTCAGCTCCTCTTGAATACTCAGCCTCAACCCATTAATGTAACGAGCTACCTTATCCTTGTTGGGCTCTGCATGACCTGTCCTGATAGTAATTTTATAAAACTCTTCTGTATACTCCTTAACAGACTTGTTGCCTTGCTTCAATCCTTGCAACTTCTTCAACAACTCCGTCTCATAGTCCACAGGAATGAATTGCTTCTTCAGTTTCTCCACCATCCGATTCCATCTGGTGATCTTTCCTTTTCCTTTTCTATTCCTCTCTAGTTGGACCTATTTCCACCAAATACTGGCATGGCCCTTCAGTTTTGTTTTTGCAAACTTGACCCTATCTGGGTCTTCCACATCTTCATACTCAAAATATTCCTCCATGTCATTGATCCAATCAATAGGTTGTTCTAGATTCAAATCTCCAGAATATGTAGAAACTTCGATTCTGGGCCTCTTTCCAATCTTAGAAATGGCCCTCAACAACCTAACTTCTACAGGATTTCTTGCAGTTTCTTGTTCTTCCTCAAATAGCTCTTCTTCAGCTTCATCTTCGCTTTCTTCTCTTGTTCTCGGATCAAACCCTTCGTAGCTCCTCTTGCAATGCATCAATTTGCCTTTGTAGGGCTCTAAAACCCTCTTCTGTCAAAGCATTCCTTCCAATACGATTTCTTCATGGAGGCATCTTGATCTCTGCAGCAAACCCACAACCTTAGGTCCTAATGCAAACTGCCTCACAGTCAGTGATCTGTCTACATACTCAGGAACCTTTGCTCTAATACCACTTGATGAAGGGGGTAAATCACAAAACACACAACAACAGAAATTGAACACAAGAAATAGAACTTTCTTTTATTGATTTGGGCAACTCATTACATTACAGAAACTTGATTACAATCAGAGGAATCAATCCTCCACAGGCTGCAACACATTACAGCTTCCTCTCACAAGACTCTGGAATCATCTGCCTTCTGTAACCCCCAAATCAGCTAGGGTTTCTATTTTTCCCACCTATTCTTGACTCTACACTTCCCCCCCTTTAACTCTACTATTGCCTAGGGTTCCCAAAATAGTCATAAATAGTACTTTTGGCGGCCTCCAGCTAAATTTTGAAATTTGCAACTCCCTCCAAAAGTAGGTTAACTTCCGGGAAGCATAACTTTTGATCCGGGTGTCCGATTGACGAACTGTTTTAAGCACCGGAAAGCTCGTGATGTGAACTATCACACTGGAAATCTGTAAATGGATTTTTGTCAACTTTTTGGGACGTTATGGGATGTTTTAGTGCCTCATATCTCGTTTCAAAAAATTTTAGGGGCTTTTCAGAAAATAAAAACTTTAATATCTTTCAGCTCACAAATGATCTTTGCCTAATTCCTTCACCAAAGGTCTTATATTTTCGTTGTGTAACTTTCTGTAAGTTTTTGTTTCATTATGTGCCCAAATGCAAACTTTCCTTAAATGGCAGGTACACTTTCCAAAATAGGCAGGTCGCTATTTTTAGCAGTTTTGGAAAAATTGAAAGTCCTACATCATTATTCTGGATATTATGGAACCAGAAACACTAATTATGGAAAGAAATGAAAACAACTACAATGATTTTGAATTAACTTCTTTTTGGGTGATGCAAGATTGCCCTTACACCACTGGATGCTCCTGCATCAATGTGCAGTTAGGATGTTGAGTCGATTGGGATCAAGGAAAATGTCTCAATCTACATCTAGTTCTTAACAAGGATGGAAAAGGTTCATGCCTGACGATGATGTGATGATGTTGTGAAGCAAATGTAGAGGTTGTACAATATAAGTCTATGGATTGAGATAGGCAAAATAAGGATATTATATTGTATTTGGATTTTGTGTTTACAGATTAATACAACTGTTTTCTCTTTTTCTATTGGTTTTTTCCACAAAAGGGTTTCCGAAGTTAAACCTTGTGTCTCATGTGTTATGTGGATTGTGCATGACTTCATGTTATTCCATAATGTTTTACTAAATGAATTTGGTATAAAAGCACACTTAAATTTGGAATTTGATCATATAATCTATAGTTATAAGTCAATCAAGTTACTAACATTGTGGATTAATTTCCATCATATTCAACAAATAGTTTTTTAATGTGAATGTAGGTATTTTTAGAATAATGTGATGGGAATGCCTTGAATCTAGGTAAGTGTAACTATCATGAAACTAATCCTCACCAATAAGTGTAGCACAAACCAAAGAAGGTGTATCTTGTATAGCAAGTTATTTCAATCTATGAATATTTAATGTAAAATGAGGACCATCATTATCCATATTCATGAAGGAAGTAGCACTATCCATAGCACTAAATGTTTATCATATTTACATGGAATACCATTAATTGTATAATATGAATCAAAATAATTTAGTAGTTGTAATGCCATCTCATTCTATTGTGTAAATTTCACTGCTTTGGTCTTGTAATCACTTGTGACTTGTCTAGCTACTAACTATGAATTGCCATTTATATCAATATACAACTTGTGAAGGAAATAGACACACATAATCCCAAATTAATGCCTTGTATTCAACCACATTATTGGTATAGGGAAAATCAAGCCAAAAAGAGATATGGGTCAAGTCTCATGAGGGAGGTATCAACATCACTCCCACCTCAGTATGAATCATACATCTAGAACTATTAAAGAACATAGTCCAAGGAGATGAAAAATCAATGTATAATATATGCTCATTCAAGAAAAGATGTATGAGTAGGATGTGGTATTGCAGATAACTGGTCAACAAATGTTTGTCCTTTAATAGATTTTTGAGAAAAGAACTTAAGATCAAACTCTAAAAGCAATATGACCCATCATGTGGCACAACCCAAAATATTAACTTTGTAAAACACATATTTCAAAGGATCTTCTTTTATGATTACATGAGTCTAAACTTGTATCATACAATGTTTGAATTTTTATGACAAAAAGACTACAACCAAATATAATTTTTCCATAGGGGTGTATCACGTCCCATAAACTAATAGAGTGTGTAAACAACATGTTCTTTTCCATTTTCATCATTTTGTGTTAATAACCCTCCAATAATAGATTTAGTAGTGGATATATATAATAGTAATGATTTAGCATGAATAATAGGCTTGAGTATAGGTGGATTCATTGAATAATATTTCATGTCATCAAATTCCCTTTAACAATCTTTGTTCCATTGAAATTTGATATCCTTCTTCAAAATCTTAGTAAATGGCAATATATAATCTACAAGATGTGCAATAAAATGTCTAATAGCTTGAATTTTCCCCTATAGGCTATGGAGTTGCAAAATATTCTTAGGTCAAGGCATATTGACATTAGCATCCATATTTTTAGTTCATTGATGTGCAATGCCTCACCTATATATGATACAACTTAATAGACATCCACTATCCACACCAAATTAACATTTATTAGGATTCAATCTAACTTCATATTGTCATAGGCATTCAAAAATTGTTCTATAACTTTTATATGGGGAGTTATATTTCTTAGATTTTCACAGGATATCATCCACACAATATTGTAGAATGTTGTGCATCAAGTCAAGGAAAATCAAGGTCATGGGCCTCTGGTAAGCAACTCCAATGTTTTTAATCCAGAAGGCATGACCACATAGTATAATGCACCCAATGGTGTAGGAAAAGAAATTTTGTGTTGATCTTGGGGATTTATAAGATTATATCCCAAGAATCCATCCATGAAGTATAACATCTCATGCCTACTAGTAGCCTCTTCAATTGTGTCAATATTAAGCAATGGGAAATCATCTTTAGGTGATGCTTTGTTTATGAAAGAGTCCCTAGTGGACTCAAGCTCCCAAGATCACTTGCAAAACCAAAGATTGTCTTCTACAAGAGAGAAGCAAGAGGATAAATTGCTTGATTATGGATGCAATATAATGATATTATTATCTAAATATTACATGAGGGACCTTGCTTATATAGGCATGGTAAGAAACCCTAAGTAAACTTAATAAAATGGAATTAAATGAATAATTACACCAACACCCCCTTAAGTGCAACTTAGAGAGAATGAAAAATATTCAATAGATGCAAAGATGGGTCCCGGATACAAATATGGGTCTCGGATACAAGGCCTGATGAGGTACACATGTACAAAAAGTCTCTCAGAAATAGAGAAAAGGAGAAAACCACATGGAAAAAAAATCCTCCCAACCGAGAAAAGATAAAATATGTGCAAGTGATGGATCACAAACATCCAAGTCCATCACAAATACACAATCAATACCCCCATGGGACAGAGTGAATGAATGAGATAATAGATCCCTCTATGAAGAAGTAGCTCCTATGTCAATGGTGAATGGCTGAAGACAAAACACTATCCACTGCCTCCAAAAAATGTTTATCCCCTTAGGAAGAAACAAATATAATGGTGGATGCAGAAGTAACTCCCATGATCTGGATGAAATGAGAACCCATATCTAAATGTGTGTCTCAGAATATAACTTGGGTGCACTCTTATTGAGAAAAGATGTCTCCTCCAAACCAGGAACTAAATGCCCAATCAAAGAATTAGAATTAGGAGAGGAAAGATATGGAACTACATCTTAAAAAACTAAAGATGTGATGACATCCCTGCCATCAAAGAGGAGAGATAATCCCTCAAATGTGTCCTCCAAATTTGAAATGTGAAACTCCACAAACAAGGATGCAATGTCTGATAAATAGGAACCCCAATGAGGTGGATTTGAAAGACTGAAATAGTCTTGTTGCAAAGAATCATTAGATGCTCTCAAGGAAGCAACTCTGAACTCTGAAGTAGCAACAAGTGATGAAGATATGATCTCTATAGGAGAAGAAGGAGAAGAAAGAGAAGTCTCTATGCCATCAAAATGATCAAGATTTGTTAAATATTCAAGCTCCTCTTCTATATCATTAGTAAAGGGTCTATTATCTGCATCATCAAAGGGTATAAGGCAATCCATTGTAGAATCATCTAGGAATGGAGACAAATGTGGGTCTCCATAGATCTCCCAAATTCTAGTCCAAAGAGTGTGTGGGCACTATATATGTGAGATAGAACACATAGTGTCAAAATCAACACTGGAACCAATCAATCTTAGGACATGATCAATCCTATTTCTCCATGCATATTTCCTCCTACGTGTATTTGGTTCAGGTATGAGTCTATAAATATAAGGCAAAAGATTGATCCACCTAAGATTTTTTAGGATGCCTTTTTGCCAAGACTCATAATTTTCCTTAGTCAAAATGACCAGAAAAGGATGAATGGAAAAACCCATGATAACTCTTCAAATGATAAAATTAGAGATCAAAGTCTCAATACATATTCATGCTAATAAATGAAGCCCATACAAAAAAAACAAAACATTTCCAGGTGCCAAAATGTCAGGGATATCAACTAGAATGTATGAATATCTGACAAATTGAATAAAAATTACTTGGGACCGAGTCTAGAAAAATTACATAGATGGATGTGTAGATCTCCTCAATACCTTTCCAATGTCACAAGAATCGTGAAAATTAGATATTCTAGAAAAAAGTTATGAGTTTGAAAGACAAAAAGGTGATCTAGACTTCAAATAGTAATAAAATTCATCAATAGAAAAATCTAGAAAAATAACCGACACACTAGATAGTGCTCGAAACTAGCTTTATGACACCTATTCATTTGTGAAAATCTAGCTGCATATGTGCAAGATATGGTTGTTTCTATAAATTTGCTCCTTTAGGCAATGAATAAGGAATTGCAGAAGGTCCTAGTCATCCATGTGACCAAGTGTTGAGTCTCTAGGGGCTAGCGGTTAGTGTTAGTGTAAATGAGGTCATTTCATAACTAGTTAGGTAATCTCTATTTCTAGGTTGATACATTCACACGTGTTAAGTCTTAACTTAGGGAATTTTAGACTTTTGTCAAACTTCATGTTGTTGAGACATGTGTAATCAACTTTTGAGACACCTAGTTCATACACACTTGCCATATGCTCTCACACATGTCATTTGAGCTAACATGTGTTGCCCATTTGGAGGGATAATTAGTTGTTCAGTCTTACCTTCCTTCCTCCTCATCCCTGCCTATTTATGCAAGGCTTATTTGTATATTTTACACACTGTTAAAGTATTTCATGAACATGATTTTGTGCTCTATTTTTTGCTAGTGGAAGGTTGTTACATGATGTCACATTCAGATCTCGGTTGCTCCAACATGGTATCAAAGCCATGATTGCATGTCCCTTCTTGAATCATGGTGACTCCAACACTTAGCCCTATTATCAAAGAATCATAGAGCCAAAGGGACCTTGTCATTGAATCTAGAAGGCTTAAGATAGTAAAGATAGCCTGTCATTTCAACAAATTCTGACAATGGCAATTTTTGTAAAAAAAATACACCTTTGTACCAAACAACCTGTATGGATTTTTATCAGTTTGAAAAGCAATTTCTTTTTTCAAATCAATTTTTTTGCAAGTCTCTATTTGTTTTTAAGGTGAAATTTGAGATTTTCAAGCAATTGTTCTCCTGAATCAAGGGTTTAATAGGCAAATTTCAACATTTTTTGGGCATTTTTCACCACGGTTGAAGGGTTTCATCAAAATTTTCTAGTTCAAGCTCTGGATTGACTAGTTTGTGAGGCCCACATGGACCTAATCCTTCTAGTTTGATCTAATTTACTTTAAAATTTCCTATTTTGGTTTATCCCATTTGGGCTCTCTAGGTCACTTTATGTTTCTGGTTTTGGAACTTTGTTGGCCGTCTGACCCTTGAATCTAGCCCCGATGACCCTTCAATTCACCAAAGGCCCAAATTGGCTCACTAAACTAGGACTCCTATCCACCCTTGGCCTCCAAATGCCCAACTCCATCAACCACTCTACTTAGTAGGTCAAGGTTTCCAAAGATCGTAGTCTACAACAAGATTAAAATTTTCATATTTTTTGGTCTTGCAGTCAAGGTAACCATAGGAGATATAAGATCAAGGCTAGAGTAGTCGTGGGCTTCAAACTCTCATAGGTCATGGTTTATGCTTGATTGGTTAAGCCTTCCAAATTGCCTATCAAATTCTTCACACAGGCATCCATTTCATCTGCACACGATCTCCAAGGTCGAGGTCTTCAACACATGGTCGTGGTTTCTTATCAAAGGTCGTTGTTAACCCTTTGTTGCCAACGATCTGTCAAACCACTCCATTTCTTTTCAATTTTGTTGTTAACTATTTACTGTCACATTTTATGTGACTGTCAAATTTATCGTAACAACAAATAGGTGGTTAGTTTATTTTTTGTAACCATAACATTTTATATTAACATTTTATGCTATGGTTACATCTAGTGGTTTTCTTTAAACTACCAACATTTTACTGTAACCACAACATTTAATGCTGACTATTAGTGGTTTATTAAACACTAGGCTAACCACCAGACCTGCTTAGTGCTCATAAGGGGGCACGTTTTCATTTTGCCATAACTTGCACTCGAGGAGTTAGATTTTTGACTTCTTATAATTGGCAGAAAGATGGTTCCATCCACTACACAATGGAAAAATTATTTTCCCAAATTATGTTGTTTTGACACACTTTTTGCCTTCGTAGTCATAGGTTTTGCACAATTTTCGACGAAGCATATCTTTCACCTTGTCTATAAAAATTTGCAAACTTTTTATTGTAATTTATCAAAATTTCGTAAGAAATCTAAATACACATGTAAAATTAAGATTTAGATATCCCACTTTATCAAAAATTGTAAAAATCACCATATGTTATAAACAATCAATTTAGGCATCCAAACTTAACAACATTGTATTTTTTTTTGCAATTTTTTCTAGGGTCCTATTTTTCATCATAATCATTCAGGGGGTAAACTTGCACTTCTACTTTGGATATTGCTACAAATTCGATCATGTCTCTCACACACAATCCCTTCCATTTGAGTATTGTTCATAATCCTCATAATAAATGGAAAATCAAATGGATATTGTGGGAAGAAAAGACATACAACGAAAGAATGTATTCCTCGTCAAATTGATGAAATGAAAAAACTTCTTATTGATCATGGCATTCTTTACCTATCATTATAATCCAGCACTTGTAGAAAAATCATCTAGTCTCACTCAGACATCTTGTGAGATAACATCATTTGGGGATAAACAATGTACTCGGGTCTCATCTCATCTCCTCCATCTTGTCATCAAGATCTCATCTTGTCCATCACCTGTTGCTACATTTGAATCTAGTGTTGACTCATCCATTGCTTCCAATGATTCCTTACACCAGGACATTGACATTAGTTTTCAAAATCCACATTGGGACACATTTCTATTAGACATATCATCCTTGTTTGTAGAGTCCCACATTGTAGATTTGGAAGACACCATTGAGGACATTTGTCTTATATTTGATGATAGATTCGATGAAGTTGCATCATCATTGACTTCTTTGGGTCTTGTTCTACATTAGCTTTCACATGGGACACTTGAGTATCATTCGAAGATATCATCATGGGCACTGTCTACATCTTTGAATCATGTGCATAATTCAAAGACATCCATCCTTCTTCCTACATATTCCTATCTAGAATAGAAAGATCATTTACACACTTATGTGGTTCTATTTCTTCCCAAGGGGAGAAATGTTGTTCAACATTCATGGATCATCTTCAGCATCTAGTGTTGAGCATCTACCAACACTACAAGAGGCATTTTGAGGGGAGGCTGCATGATTTCTCTTCTCATATTAGTTTTGGGAGGGAGCATTTCTTCACATGGAGTTATTTCCTTCTCACTTTTTGGGGGGTCACATAGACCTTCTCTCTTTTCTATCCTATAGGGGAACATTTACTGTACATTAGTGTTAGAAGTAGTCCCCCTTCACTTGTACAATTTTATCATGTCGTCATTTCTCTTTTGAAGAGGAGTTTTATTTCCCATTGGGTTTTCTCCTTTACTCTGTTTATGAGAAATTTGTTTGTCCATGGGTACCTAACATGGCCTAGTAGCCGAGACCCATCATCATCATCATCATCATTATATCACTACTCCCTAAGTTGCACTTAAGGGGGTCGTTAGTGTAAATTAGGTCATTTCATAACTAGTTAAGTAATCTCTCTTTCAAGGTTGACCCATTCACACTTGTTAAGTATTCACTTAGGGAATTTTATACTTTTGTCTCACTTCATGTGGTTGAAACATGTACTCACCTTTTGAGATAGCTAGTTCATACATACTTGCCACATTCTCTCACACGTCATTTGAGCTAACATGTGTTGCACATTTGGAGGGGTAGTCAATTGTTTAGTCCTACCTCCCTTCCTCCTTATCCTTGTTTATTTATGCAAGGCTTATTTGTATATTTTACACACTCTCAATTTATTTGATAGACGTGCTTTTATGCTCTATTTTTTACTAGTGGAAGGTTGGTATGATGTCACATTCAGATCTTGGTTGCTCCAACAGTTAGCAATAGGGTGCTAGTCACCCATGCGACCAGGATCTAAGCCATTGGGGGCTGGTGACTAGAAGCTAGGTGTTGGTCACCCATGCAACTAGGGGCTAAGGCCCAAGGGGCTAGCACCTAAATAAAAAATATTTTTTTAAGATTGATTTATTAATAAAATATTTAGTTATACCTTCTATGCATAGAAATTGAGACGACGTGCAAATTAAGATGAAACATAAATCAAGATGACATGCAAATTGAGATGACTCAAAAATTGAGATCAACTGAAAAATAATGGCATATAAATTGAAGCAATCGTGTGGCTATATAGATCTTATGAAATTTTCACAAAGAAAAATCTTCAAACCCTCAAAATTGCCAAAATTTTGAGTGTTATATATCAAAATTCATTTCTCAAGCCTTCTGGACTCGACGGTGGGGTCCTTTTTGCTCATAAATGTACCCAACAAAATCTCATGCCTAAATCACTCGCAAATTTAAGAAAGGGCTTATAGATCTAAAGCTCTAATAGCATATAAGAGTCCCCAATGGACTCAAGCTCCCAAGATCACTTGCAAAACCAGAGATTACCGTCTACAAGAGAGAAGCAAGAGGATAAATTGCATGATTATGAATGTAATAATGATATTATTATATAAAGATTACATGAGGTACCTTACTTATATAGGCAAGGTAAGAAACACTACGTAAACTTAATAAAGTGCAATTAAATAAATAATTATACCAATAATTTAAGTCTCAAAAGTTAGTACATATGTGAATGCATCCATTAGGTTTTGACAAAAAGCATCATATTAGAAATCCATGGAGAACAATCAATTGGTCTAATGAAGATTGCTTTCAATATCTTTTCAATTTTGTCTTTGATCAATAAAGCAATCTTTGGATGCATTTTTCTAATTTTTTGCTTGACCAATTTAGCATCAAGTTTTAGAACAATGTTATGAATTACAATATCACTAGAGATAATTAACATATCATGATATGACCATGCAAATATATCACCAAAATATTTAATTTAAGTGGAAATATTATGTTGTCTATAGATATTTAAGAAATCTCCAATTTTCAAGACTTTCCATTTGTCATTTTTGTCCATCTCAATATCCAAGGTACAACTAATAATGAGTGTGTCTCTAGCCTCAATGAAGGGTTCAGTGGGCAAGGTATCAAGAGGACCATCTAATGAAGGAGCATCTTCCCCAAAATATGAAGAAACCTTAAAATCATATGGGAAGCCTCTATCGTGATAAAACATAGATAAATTGTCATAAACTCCTAAATATTTTACAAGAGCTTCATTGTTAGCAAATGTATCTAACATAGGAGTGGTGTTCAAAGAATTTGTGTAAATAATCTTAGGATGGACTAACATTTGGTAAATGCCATTATCAATGGCACAAGAATAATCTATACTCACAATGCTAAGTTTGATAGGTGTTTGGGTGGGTTCTATTATGCCTTGTCATTTCAAACCTAAACGTCTTCCATTATAACCATATTTTTGTAAAATGGAATATCCTTGCTGCATTGATTAGACAATTGAGATGAAGATAAACTATATTTGGAATGAAAGTTAGTCTCAGTCCCGTGAGATGTAATACCTTCATCAGAATTTTTGTTCAAATGAGAGTCCAAAGGTGATTTATCATGTAATATTGGGATCTACAGTCAAAGTAGAGGTAGGATGACCATTATTTTTAATTTTATGTTCATCATCAAAAGATGATGTAAAATCAAGAGAACCCTAATCATCCTTAGGATCAACATGATGTATGGGTGTATAAGGTGTTCTCAAATGTACCAAAGGTGTAACTAGTGATTTGGGGATATTAAAGTATTATCTTTATCAACAATGTGATAAATTGATAAGGATTATCATCAAATACCACCATAGACCTCTTGTTAGTATGAATGAGCTTGAGATTGTAATGAAGTGTAGAAAGTGGGTAAGTCCATGGAAATAGGAGTCTTAAGTAGCCACTTTTTTTCTAAAATCAACAAAATTGGACTTTAATGAGTAATTCAAGATGCTTATGCTCGAAATTGGAAGATGTGATAAGAACAAGAATACTAGGGCTCAGGATCTAGTTTTTAAACTACTATTTTTTAATTTGTGAAGATCAAGAGGATCAAACATTGACAACACCCAAAGTGGTTTTTTTTATCACAAAAATATAAAATAGATTTGGGTGTGCTCTCCCACATTTTTGAGTTTTGTTAAGTATTTCATAATTCCCTTTAGTGGAAAGTTAGCTAACATCATGAAGTAGTTTGGATGATAATTTTTTAATGAATATATTATATTTTCCTAATTTTTAAAGTGGGCACATCCCAAAAATGAAAAATTGAGTGTGTTTGCTACACCCTTAATCCTATAGTGTGCATAGGGCCATGAGTAGTCAGCTTGTGGCTACATTAATTCTTAATTAAGTTATATAATCATTATTATAGTCATATATAGGTAGTCAGGTCAACCTAGGTGATATTCAAGGCATAAGTATAGTATATATATGAGGTAGAGGTTAGTTATTATCATCATATTGAGTATTGTGTTCTTATTGAAGACTATTGGAGGTATCCCCCTCAAAGTGACATATTATTAGCAACTATTCACAACATATTTCCTATTATATTCTTTTATTGTGCAAGTTTTTTCATTACAAATGGTATCAAAGCATGATCTTGTCACTATGAAGGCAAGAATTAAGGCAATTTGTTTTCAATTTTGGAGCTCATTTTGGGACACACATATCTCTCTCATTTTGGAAAATCTTTTCAAGATTTTTCAAGGGTTTGTCAAGGACATATTGAATATGCTGCAGTCTAGATTTGAGGTCATTTGAAACATAATTCAATGAGTTATTGCAAATTTAGGGTTTCCACCTAATTTGATCCCAAGGTTGCAATCAACAATTTTTTTATGATCTCTAGAGGGTTGATCAAGAATATATATTGGACCTACTATAGTCCAAATTTGAGGTCATTTGGTGTGGAATTCTAGGAGTTATTACAAAATTAGGGTTTCCCCCAAATTCATTTCCAAGGTTGCAAATCATCTAATTTCTTGGAGATTTTTTCTAGAAAGTAAGATCTATGCCCTAGTAAGATATAGTGAAAATTTTAGATTAATTAGATTTGTTTGTGTCATTTATTGCAAAATTATTTTGTTGCACCATGGAGGGGTCATCCACAAGAAGTGAAAAGAATGCATTCACTCCTAGAAGGAATCGTGATAAAGATAATCCATTAGTAAAAGATAGGGGTACTAGAACTAATGATATTATAAGGGAACAAACCAACAAGATGAAGATTGAAACCTTGTCAATGGTGGTAGAGCAAATGCAATGGGTAGTTAAGATAAGTGATATTAAGGAAATGGTCGAACAAGTAATGTCTTACCAAGGTTTTAGAAATTTCCAACTCCAAAGATCTATCCAAATGAAATATTAATCAAAGACACATGATGATGTTTCAAGCAATCAAGAGGGATCATCTAGACATGCCTATCTTGATCTAAATACTACCACTCACATAGGATGCCAAAAAATATTAATATTGATGGATATGCAAGAAGAAGGAGAATAAGAAGAAGCACAAGAAGAAGAAGAATGAGAAGAAGAAGATGATGATGATGATGATGATGAAGATGAAGACAAATAAGAAGAATCAAAGATTCGTGCACAAGAAAATCTATAGGCAATTAAGAGGTGAACTCAATGGTTGTTGAGGATGTGCCACAAGGATTACCTCCCAAAGTATATCATGATCATGCTGTTCAAATAGTAATAGGGCACTACCCACCATCCATTACCTCTTCTTTGAGGATGCACCCAAAGGTTAGAGCAATAGAAGAACACATTCAACACAAACAAGAGGTACCCTTTAGTCTCAACGAGAACAAGGCAAAGGCATAAGATAGAATGAAGAGGCAAGCAGATCAATGCAAAATTCTAACATGTATAGTGCTACCTAAGCTAGATGCAAAGGGAAGACCCATATTGGAGCTTGAGTTCATTTTCCAAACATACACAAAGGAGATGAGGACTAGGACACTCACATAATGGAACAATTTTCCAATCAAAGATGCCACAGTGGATGATGAAGATTTTATATAGAAGTATCTAAAATTGATCAATGTTTTGGACAACACTTTTGTAAAGGGGGGCATGCTACACCCTTAATCCTATAGTGTGCATAATGTTGTGAGTAGTAAGCTTGTAGCTACCTTAACTCTTAATTAAGTCATATAATCACTATTATAGTCATATATAGGTAGTTAGGTCAACCTAGGTGATATCCAAGGCATAAGTATAGTATATATAGTAGGTAGAGGCTAGTAATTATCATCATATTGAGTACTATGTTCTTACTGAAGACTATTGGATCTATCCCCATCAAGTATTTTTAGCATATTTCCCATTATATTCTTCTATTGTGCAAGTTATTTCATTATAGTGTTCACCCCTAATTTTGAGAAAAATAACAAAAAAAATTCTCATTATATGTAGAACAAAGGGTAGAATGTAAAAATGTCATTTTTAAATAATTGGATGAGTGGATAAAAAATCTGTAGAAAAAGTAATACATGTGTTTTTAGTGGAAAATAAAGACACTGCTAAAAGTAATTAAAGATCAAGACATTAATATATTTGGATTTTATAAAAAACACATGGTTAGAGAGCTAAGGTGAAGCTTGATGTTGTAGTGGTGATTTTGTAGAATCTTGTTTTAAAATACGTGGAATTGATAGAAAGCGTGATTGATATTTGTAGGTGTTTAATGTCTTTTATAAATCATAAATTTGGGCACCCAAATTACATGTCCAACCCTTAGGCTTGGAAAATTCAAACATGTTCCAAGCCTAAGAGTGGGATTTCATTTGTTTAAATTGGAACATGTACTCATTATAACATGCTCATATTACTAAAAACTCTCCTACACCTTAATGTGAGCACATAATTTTTTCTGGAACATGAGCGCAATATGGCTTAAAATGAACTTTTGGCCACTTATTGGCTCCATATTTATGCACATACCCAAGTATACCACCCATAGCACAAATCCAATGATGGCATAAAATGTTATACACTAAAGCTCCAGGCATCATGTGGAAGATTGCATCAAATGTGATGGGTCCAAGAGTGATAGGAAAAGTGACAAAACTAAGGGATTCCCACATCACAAATTATCAAATTCTTTGATAGTAATCTTAGATTTTGGAAGATTACATTAATCAACTTGAACAACATCCAAAAAGTTTTTACTACAAATGTTTACAGTAGATCTATTGTCAACTAAAGCTCTTTTAACTCTAACGTCTCCATACTTAAACCATAATATATAATGACCTATATCCTTTAACCATGAGGGAGGAGGTAACTCATGAAGTGTAAATGGAATATTAGTTTTTATCTTGAATGATAGGCTCCAAGATCAAGACTAACTCATTGGGAGTAATAGTAGATGGAACAATAATTCATGTTAAAGATTATTTCAAAAAAAAGACTATATATATTAGAGGAATGCATCAAATCCCAAAGAGATGTTTGAGTGGGGTTATTGCTATATTAATAATGTTCATTATACCTTGTATTTGTTTTATGGTATGTATGCTTAACTATAGAATAATTTTGTGGTGTAATCAAGGCATGAAAAGTAGGGATAACACTAGAAATAAATGGCTTAACATGAAAGGTGGGGCATTGTTGGTAAACAAATTTGTCATTGTAAATTTTTCATTGAAAATAGCCTTAACTCACCCAATGGGCAATGACAAAGTTTACCATAGTTGGAGAAACCACTATTGAGTTAGTGATTTTCCTCTACATTTGAGAGGGGTGGCTCCCTTGTATGATAGGTTTTTAATTTTCTAAGGTATGCTTTTAACCAGAAAGAAGGAAAGGCACAAAAACTAAAACTAAAGGAAAGAAAAAGGAAACCTTAGGTATGGCTAATATGAGGCCAAAAATCTAGTCCTTACAGGAATAAAAATGAGAAAATTCTGAAGAATGAAGCAACAAACACAAAGATTTATTCCGTTAAGATATTTCTTTTAATGAAAATATGCAACCAAGGTTTGAAAGAGAGAACATTATCTAACATAAGAAATATTATCTAACAAAAACTAAAATTAAAGGAATGAAAAAGGAAACCCTAGGTATGGCTAATATGAGGCCAAAAATCTAGTCCTAGGAATAAAAAATAAGAAAATTCTAAAGAATGAAGGAACAAACACAAAGATTTATTCCCTTAAGAGATTGCTTTTAATGAAAATATGCAACCAGGGTTTGAAAGAGAGAATATTATCTAACATAATAAATATAAATCCACTTAGAGTTTTTAGACTCATATATCAAAAAACAACCATTTATCTCATCCATGATTGCATAGAGTGAACATATAAATTAAATATGACTAATTACATTCTCCGCATAACAAAAAATATTAAAGGAACAACTTCAAATTTAACATAAGAAAAATCTACAACATAAAGAGACAATACATAGGCTCATAGACCAGCAAGATTATTCTTTATTCAATTGAAAATGAAGATCTCTATAGACTTTTGCTATTTCTGTACAAATGTGGGGGAATCAAAAGTCCTTAAATTTACAAACAAGCATTGTATAAATAGGCTTCTCCTTTCATAACTAATTTGAAACTAACTTTAGTTTATAACTTAATAACATTTAAAAAGGTCATTACTTTTCTAACCTTAAGTTATAAACATAAAGTCACTTTATTAAGTCATATTAAAATGACTTAATTTACAATTTGAAAAAGCAATAAAGAAAAAAAGGCACAAGTCTCCAGCTTTGCTGATTTGAATTTTGTTCTTTTGAAGCTTTTGACTTTGGTGATTGTGATAGTTTTTGAAGATGATTTAGCTTTGAAATTTTGAATTGCTAAATAGTCAGTGCAATCAACTTGGTTCTTGGAATGATGGTATTCAATAGTTGCAATTTCCAGGTCACCAAGGTTTCGTTTAACTCTTCCATTTGTTGGAGAAAAGCCAGAATGTCCCTTTGACAACTAATTAAAGAGGACAACATAGTGTTGAGATTCCACATAGTGTTAGTATCCACAATGTCTTTATTGAATAACTATTTTATGACCAAATCTTTGAAATTCTTCTTAACCATGTGGATATCTACTAATCTAACCTCATTTTATTTGAGAATATCAATATCTAAAGATAAACAATTAGCTCTAATACCTTATTTTATTTGATCACACAATTTGTAAGCTTCTTTACCTCAGTTATTGTTTACTTCCAAATTAGAAACTTCCATTCTGTGTATTTATACTAGAAGGAAGCAAATCATGTTCATCAACTTTATTAATGACCTTTTTGGAGATTAGCAAATTGGCGTTGAACTTAGTCATTTCTTGTAAGTCCTAGGTGACTCCTTGCCAAATGGAATCTTCTTTCTTTGTGACACTAATTTCAATATCTAACTCCTTTTCATTATCTTTTTGATACAACTTTACTGCCTCTTCAATAAAATTGAGGTCATCAAGAGTGATTTGCTCAACCATAACTTAGGTGCCTTGCCATAGGCTTGATACTTGTTGATCTTCTCGATGGTTTCTTTGCTCACATCTCCCACAACTAAACTAGTAGAGGCTATTGATATGTTCAAAGGCTGAGTAGAGGTGTCAACAATAGATTTGATATAGGAAGTTAGCACATGGATCTACTCTTCCAATTGCTCCCTTGTCTCTTTCTCCTCTATCCTTTCAACTAACTTAGCAACTGACACTTGGAAATTGTGAATATCACTCATGTGTGTAGCTGGGCCAATCATCCTCTGTCATGTCTTCCTTGTTCTTTTCTATAGTCGGTTCGACTATCTCCATATATTGGTTACCAAAAGAAAAGTTTACCATCAACATAGAAGTAGTATGAGTCTTCTTCGATTGAGGTGTCATATGTAGCATCTTTGCTACTACATCAAACCTAGGATCAATGACTTGTGTATGCTTTCTCTTCTTGGTAACCATCTCTTTTATACAAGGGAATGAAGAGGTGACAGGTGTTTTCTTGGGGACGGAAGAGGGGATGATAGGAGGAATGGTGACCTTTGGGATATTGTTGGTCCATGTGAGATCAGGGGGTGGAGAAGAAGGATGATACTTTTATGGTGAAGGAAGGTAGAGGGGAGAATGTCGAGGTGAAGGAGGAGGAGGAAGTTGGGAAGAATAAGGCTTAGTATTGGGGATGGGTGCTGATGGTTAGAATCTATAGGCACTTGAGAATCAATATATGTGTTTTTCTTGGCTAGTGTTGGTGGCCTCTTTACTTTAGGTTTCTTCCTAGGCTCTGTCTCTCCTTTAGTGCAAGTACTTTTTAAGTTTACCCCTTTCTTGGGATCTTCCCCATCACTACCTCTAGTGGTCCTAGCTTTGGACCTTGTAGAGTATACAATTATGAAGTACTAGGTCTGAGATGTCCCACTTTGCTAATCAACTTGCTTATTCTTCTTTGGAGTGCCATGTGGCATTGTGGCGGTGTGTTCAACAATTTTTGCATCTAGGTACTTTTTGGTCTTCTATATAACAAAAGAGATCTTTCTCTAATGTCCTTTACCTCTTTGTCAACCCAATTAATGGATGTGAGAGGCTACAATTGTAGAGTGGATGTGAAAATTTGGTCCACCATGTATCTTCCTTTTGTCCACAATGCCCATGGTATCCCAATTGAGATTGAAGGCTTCAATTTGATAGATTGTCATCCTCATCCAATCTCTTTGACTGACTTCAAAGTTACTTTCACAATCGACCCAATAGTCTCTAATTGTAGGGAATGAAGATACACATGCCTGAGATGCAAGTTGTCCCTCAAATAGTTTTTGTTGTTGAAGGGGAATCTCATCTTGTAGAAGCACATAGAGACCTTTGCAAGAGACCTCTTAATGTTCTATGCATCAATAGAAGTTTAGTATATGTAATAACTTAGGCCCACCAAAAAGGGGTATCCTACCATCTTTATCACATCACATTCCATAATGCTTAATAATTAACATAAGTTTTCATCTTAATCAAGAATTAGAATACATCATGATTATCCAAATCAGAGTTAAACTAGAAGGAATCATTATCATTTCAATAATTAAGCATGTTATTCTAAACTAGAATATAACAAAGCTTACAATTACAATATCTAATAACATCTCATTAGTGAATAACCTTCACTATGCATATACAAAGTTATACTCATGGCATCAAATATCAAATTATACATAATAACTGACTATCATGTCATATAATGAAAAGCACTACATTTGGAACATATGGCATCTATCTTCATAACACTCAGCTTGTCTCATGCTTGGGAAGGAGAGCATCATCCAAGCACTTTTTCTCCAACCACAGACCGACAGTCCCCCGCACAACTTCCTACCTGGAAGCAGCCCTACCCTTCATGAAAGGTATAGATATAAGGAACCGTTAGGTTAGCCATCTGAGTATCTGGTGTTGTGTCCTTCATAATGTCTCTCGGTCACACAACTATAGATCCACTCTAACTATGTATGACACTACTGGAGACATTATGCCATCTAGAGCACTATGGACTAACAATGCATGCAGAGACAGATGCATTACTTTGGCCAAAGATTTACATATATAAACATTATGCAATGAACATTGTCGTATGTCCACCACCTTGACTCAACTTATAAGCGGTCATGTCCTACAGTAAACATATTTTGACCCTTCCTGGTTTAGAATAGTTAAGTTCAAAATGTTTTAGTCCATTCCTTGGACATTTGACTCCTGTCTTGAAAACCCATTCTTAAGGTTCTCGTTGCTTAAGCAATCGGGAACTAGTGACTCCACATCACTTTGTCCCGCACTTGTATGCAGAAAAAGGTTCAATCATGTTCTCAACACTTAACCATCTCGGCTTGGTGTTTATTTTGTTTACCTCATTACAAGGTTTACATTTAGATCATAATGTCAATGGGTGAACTTGTAGTGACTCATAGAGTCGATTCCCTTTAACAAGGTTCTATCTCAATAGACCTTCCTGATTCCAAATTCTTAAAAAAAAAAAAAAAAAAAACTTAGCCATTCGAAAAGAAGGCATTCATTTACTATTGCACAATAAGATATATGGTGATAAGGTTCTATTCTTGTAAAAGAACATTTCAAAGAATAACTTTCCCCTAAGGAGATATGGCACAAACCCATAGGAGTCAAAAGATAATAACATGTCCACAAGAACCTTCTTGTTACCATGAGAAATCATTATAGTATCAAAATACATTATGTGCACAAGGGTATCATTACATGCAATCAAAGGTTTACATCTTTCACTTCGAGGTGATAGGTTTTAATGTTAAGAGCAACGGCTCAATAAGGTGTTTTCTACCAAGACTGGAACAGTCTTCAACATAATATGGATTGGCCTTACTTAGTTATCATAAGTCTATAACACAGTATGTTTTGGCATTTCTTGCCATCATATGCAAGATTTTGATTATCGAGAGCATAAGTCGATGCTCTCGGCTATCAAAGTCATTAAAACACAGTCGCCCTATCAGGCTTTTCATATAAAACAAACTCCAAGCCTTTGCGATTGTCAATCAATCATTAAGAACATCATAACATGGTTTCATGGCTCGAAATCCACCAAACATAAGTTGATAACCCTATATGGGTTAAACACAGGTATGAAATGATATTGTCTACTTATTAAACATAGTCATCATAACGATGACATGAAATTATAGAAGTTTAATAGGGTTCAAAACCCTGCCATATGGCACACAGTAGGGTTCGTATAAGCACAACACACTTGTTGCATCTCCAAGTTGGCCAAGGATTTACTACATACACAGTAAGTTATATGCAGCCTCAACAATATAATGTAGTTAACACAATGATGATACACAGTATTAAACTTTAATTTTAAAATGGCTTCGTAACCCATTGAACCACGGTGCATACTATACATGGGTCGACACCCATTATAAACAATCGAAGACTCATACCAAAATATGATTATCAAGTTTTAATCGATGAGCTACAACTCATACATGTATCTTATGCGTATTCAAAAGTGGCTACTGCAGCTAGGCACCAAATAAACTCTAGTTCCAAGCTTGACTCCTCCTAAATTTTGTTGTAGCAGCAATATCTCTGTATTGAACACTTTGTCTCTCCAACCCAAGAGTCACCCAAAGACATAACATAACATAATACAAGCCAACAACAAAACCAAGACTCTCTATCCAAATCAGTATTAATTGATTCTTTGCATGCATTCCAAACAAGAACCGTTCACAACAGATCTTAAAGCTCGCCACCTTTTCTATCTTCGATAGGTTAGTTGAGATAATGGCTTGAGAATAGGGTACACTCAACTGCCACTCTCCTTCCCACTCCTTGCGGGTGGTGACTGGCTGAGTGCCCCCACCAAAACATGAACAACATTTGAATAAAAGAATAATGTAGTTATTAATCATATTCGGCCTCTTGAAGAGTTTAGACCAATATAATTTATGTAATTATACTTGTATACTCCCTTATATAAGGTTTAAGGGTTATCAAATATCATCATCATAAGATAAGGATGCATTCTTACGATGTGTCTATGGGGTCAAGCACTGCTCCCCCTGAAAGCATCATTCACCGAAAGACATAAATATCCAGATAAAATAGTCACAAAACATATTGCAAAAAATAAACATGGAATCAAAGGGTTCTCGACAACCTTGCTGAAATCAGCAAACGACTCAAAAAGACGTTCTTGCGAACATCATCATTTCGACAAATTGACATTAAAGACGTCGAGAAGAGTCCAGTTGACCAGTCAATAAGAGAAAATAAAAGAATAACATGGGAGACGTAACTCACCCTAATTACAAGGATTCAAAGGACAAATTTTGATACTCAGATGGTTATTTAACCCCTTTTCCCAACATCTATCTCTTCCTCCTAGATGATACCCTCCTTCCGTCTTCGAAGGATGATTACTTTCCTGATCAAACTCACCACCATAAAATCATGATTAGTGTATCATCATATGATTGCTAAATCATGATAATTAAATAATCATTTCAACTTGAAATCTCATATCTAACTAGCATTAGTCAGTTTCCTCATAAACAATGATTAATCTGATATTTTCCACAAACATCTAATCATTCAACTCTAGTTAATCATCTTGATTATCATGTAAAAGTAAGATTAAGCTAAATCATAAGTTGGGGATGTAACATATCTCTCCCAATAAGAATCATCGTCCTTGATGATTTAATGGCTTCATAGTCAATCAACATAATGAGAAAAATGTTTTGAGAGCATAATAAAAAGTTTTCAGAAAAGATGAGGAAATCTCGCATAAAAGTCATCATAGTTTTCCCAGGTGGCATTTTCCTCTACATATTGGTCCCACTGGACCTTGCATTATGTTATCTCTTTGTTACATAAGTGTAGCTTATACATTTCAAGCACCTTGATGGGCTCGATCACCACCACCCCTGGGTCCTTCACCTATATAGCATTCTAATCAAGCATAGGAATTTGATTATCTGCAGTATTAAACTTTTTTCAAATAAGAAACATGAAACACATTGTGCATCATGGTAAGAGCTGGCAGTAGAGCAATTATGTATGCCATTGGGTTGACCTCTTCAAGAACTTTGAAGGGGCCCACGTATCTAGGTGCTAGTTTGGATGTCTTTCCAAATTTAATGAAACTCTTTTGAGGTTTTACCCTTAAGAGGACTTTCTCTCCCACTGTGAAATGCCTTTCAATGCGCTTACCATCTGCATAACTCTTTTGTCTATCATTGGCTTCCACTAGCCTCGTCTTAATCACATGGACTTGCTCTTCCATCTCTGACAGCATTTTTGGATCAAGGCTAACCCTATCTTCTAGCTTGTCCTAGCTTATAGGGGTTCTGCACTTCCATCCATATAATACCTCAAATGGAGTTATCTTAATAGCAGAGTGATAGGAGTTATTATTGACAAATTCCACTAGAGGAAGATAATCCTCCCATTTGTATTGTTGATCCATGCAATACATTCTCAATAAATCCTCCTGCACTTGGTTTACCCTCTCAGTTTAGCCATCCATTTCAGGATGATAAGCAGAGCTTATATTCAACTGGTTCTAAGTGAAGAGAACAAGGTTTGCCAAAACCTCGATGTCATTTGTGCATCCCTATCTGAGATAATCTTCTCAAGAATGCCATGCAATCTGAAGATCACTTGAACAAATTTTTGGGCTATGACAGGTGCCCCATCTGTCAAGTTCCTAGGTATAAAATGAGTGGCTTTGGTGAGTCTATCCACCACAACTAAGATAGCATTATGCCTATTCCTTAACATAGGAATCCCTTGCATAAAGTCTATGCTTATAATTTACCATTTCCACTTAGGAATTTCATGAGGGTATAAGAGTCCTATCGGGTGATGGTGTTTCGCCTTCACCCTCTAGCATTCCATACATGTAGCTACAAAATTTGCAGCATCCCTTGTCATTCCTTTCCAGAAATATAGGGGTTTCACATCAGCAAGTAACTTTGTTACTCCAGGATGCCTATAATATGGTGTAGAATGAACCTCCTTCCACACCATATTCCTTAACTCTACAGAGTTAGGTACATACATCCTTCCTTTAAACCTTAATAACCCATCTGGTTCAAGGCTAAATCCCTCATATCTCAGATTCTGGGGGTTTTCCTTAAGGACATGTTTTACTTGCTCGTAAAACTCATCTCCCTTAGTTTTTTGTAATACTTGATTCCTAAAATCAGAATGTATGGAGATCATTGAAGAGTTGTGTCTTCTCCTACTTAAAGCATCTGTCACTTGATTTTATTTTCCTTGAATATATTTAATCTTGAAATCATAATCTGAGATGAATTCCAACCATCTTCTTTGTCGAGCATTAAGATGTGGTAGAGCGAACAGATATTTGAGTCCCTGATGATATGTTTTTCACTCAAAAGGTTTTCTGAGCAAGTAGTGCCTCCACATTTGCAATGCATGAATGACTACTACCAATTCCAAATCTTGTGGGGCATAGTTTTATTCATAATGTTTTAGTTTTCAGGATTCATATGCAATAACTTGTCCATCCTGGACTAGTACACCACATAAGCCTTCCCCTGAGGCATTGGTAATGACTACAAATTGACCCTCTGGGTCAGGTACCTTCAAAATTGGTGTTGAAGTCAATTTTTCCTTCAGTAGGTCAAAGGCCTCCTGACACTTTTCTGACCACTCAAATCTCTTGCCTTTTCTCTGCAAGGAAGTTATAGGGTATGCAATTTTTGAAAACTTTTTCACAAACTTCCTGTAATAACCTGCAAGGCCCATGAGACTTCAGACCTCATGAATATTTCTTGGTATCAACCATTCCAAATAGCCTTAATCTTAACTAGGTCCATAGCTATTCCCTTAGCTGAGATTATGTGGCCCAAATACTGCACTTCCTTCTAAAAGAAAGTACACTTAGAGAGCTTGCCATACAGCTTATGCTCTCTCAACCTCTGAAGAACAATTCTTAAATGTTGTAGATGTTCTTCCTCATTCTTAGAATAGATTAGAATGTCATCAAGAAACACTAGGACAAACTTGTCCAAACAATCCCTGAACACACTATTCATTAGATTCATAAATGTTGTCGCTACATTCGTTAATCCAAAAGATAGGACAGTGAACTCATAATGCCCATACCTTATTCTGAAGGCTATCTTATGGATGTCCTCATCCTTTAACCTCAATTGGTGACACCCAGACCAAAGATTGATCTTAGAAAACACAATTGCACCCCTCATTTAATCGAAAAGCCCATCGATGCGAGGCAACGAGTATTTATTCTTAATTGTTGCTTTATTCAACATGTGGTAAGCTATGCATAACTGCAAAGTACCATCTTTCTTTTTCACAAATATAATAGGTGTCCCCAAGGTGACACACTGGGTCTAATCAACCCTTTATCCAACAATTCATGTAATTGAGCTTTTAGCTCCATTAGTTCTATAGTGGTCATTCTATAGGGGGCTTTAGAAATAGGTTCCAACCCTAGAATTATATCAATGGAGAAGTCAAAGACTCTTTTAGGAGGTAATCCCGGTAGCTCATCTGGAAAAACGTCCTCGAAATCTCTAAGGAAAGGATACATGTCCATATCTAATCTTTCCTGATCTATGGACTCCTTCCCAACTTCATTGAGTTTCTGAGATTCACAAAACATTAAATCATCTTGGAAATTGGTTTCCTCAATCTCATTTAATTTTTTCAATTTTGACAGCAAAAAGTTGGCACCTTTTCTTTGAGCTCTTTTCATTTGCATGGCAAAAAATTGTCTTAGTTTGACTTATCTAGGGTTCCCTTGAAGAAAGACTTTGTTTCCTTATAAGTCATCAAGACATTCTACTATTTTGGCATAACAATCCACTTTGGCTCAATGTCTCCATAGCCAATTTATCCCTAGGATAACATTGTACGATCCTAGTGGGGCTACATAAAGATTTACTTCCATGGAGAAACTTGAAAGTTCAACCCTAGTCTCAAATAGGCATTTCTCTACCTAAGCCTTGGTTTGATTTGTATATTCTGCATACCATGTGTTTGCCATGAATCTAGCCTTTCTAGGAATTTTGCTTACAATTTTAGGGGAAACAAAACATTTGGTAGCACCAGTGCCAATCAAAACTGAAACCGAAAGACCAGATAAAATACCTATTGTTTCAATGGGAGTTATTTAGTATTCAGTTTGCTTGTTGTCCAAGGCTGCATGAATGCATTGTTGGAACACCGCTTGTTGAGAGGGTAGAGAGTTTCCTCTTGGTTGTGCTCCCTATGTCTTGTTAGCACATTGGTTGGTGTAATAATCTCCACCACAAGTGTAGCACCCTCCCACTAGTCCATGCCTCTCCTGCGGTTTTCCAGAATTGTCTCTGTTTAAGGTAAAATTTGTAAGAGGGTTTGGATTTGATGGTTTATGTGAGTCCTCCTTTCACCTTAAACATTCAAGGACTTTAGCTCAAGTAGTAATCTACTGTCATGCCTTCAGTCACTTGGAATGTAGGGAAAATTGGAATTGTGTAGATTTGTTGTTCAATTATGCCCAATTATGCTCAAAACCCTAATTATGCAAATTTGGAAGCAAACAGACTAATCACGAAAAATGCTCGCACATAGAGATACTAAATCATAATCAAATGCATACCAAATTTCAAAGTTCAAAAAGTAGAACAGTCGAAGACTAATGAGAGAGCACCCGAGTCCAAGGTACCATTTTCTTTACAGAATCTTAATCTCCTTCTGACACTGATCTACACTGTAACTTCTGGTTTTAGCAATTTAACTGCGGAGGACACAGGGACTAGCGCCCGAGTCTAGGGAAATCTCTAGAGTGTTGCTTCTTTCTAGATCTTGAATCCTTGATGCCTACTGACCTTCCCTGCAACTCCACTTCTTCCAGATGCGACACCTTTAACCTGCAATCACAAGGAATGTGGGAGGGGGTTGTGGTGTTTAGAGGCTTGCCTTAGTCAAGCCCCGGAGAGACATTCAAGTCTTCCAAACACCGTTGTCAGAGAAAGAGTGTGTATCTCTATAGGATATAGGCAAAATCCAAATGATAAACGATTGAAAACATAATTGATATCACCTTGTAGTGAAGATCTCATGGAAGGAAGAAGCTCTTCATGCCATGAGGAGATGGCTGCCAAATCTGCAAATACAAACACAATAACAACACAAAGTCTACTCTATAACACACAATGAATGCCTTGAATCACCTTTACATAAGCTCATGAATCAAAATTAGCATCCAGTTTACAAATTAATGTCTAAACATGCTTATATATGCAACTACAAACATTCCCGCCAAGAATTTCGTAATTAAAACTTACCGTGTCGACATGGGACCTAAATAACGGTCACAAACCAGCACTTAAAAATTGGGCCTAACCTAAAATGGGGCAGGACTAGGGCACGGGCGCCCAAGTCCACCCCCCTATTTTAGGTAGGGTTTGTCATAAGTGCATCCACTGAGCCCAAATTGCCATGGAACTTCACGGTTTTCTCATCGGGAAGTCAAACTAACATCAAAAGTACTCTAAATGCATAAACAAGACCAAGGACCTAAATCTTAAGAGGGAAAAGCCCTCAAGGGAACATTTTCTGATGTAATAGTCTCCATTCTTCTTTTAGTAGCTACTGCCCTTCTTCTCTCCCTTGGACTCAGTTTTCTTATGCTTGGTCCCTTTATCATTTTTCTTAGTCAAATCATGTTTCTTCCCCTTTTTCTTAGAGGATTGAGAGGATTGGGACCAATTGTATCTCTTTCAGTTCCTTTCACTATAAGCTGACATAGCTTTTAGTTTTTGTTCTTGTTTGATGGCCTTTTCATAGACCTGGTCCATCGTAGTAGGACCATGAACATCAACCTCACCCCCAATCTAGGAATTCAATCCCATTATAAACTTATGAATGCAGAATCTCTCATCTTGTTGGTACTGTAGCACATACTTAAGCAAGCAGGTGAACTTTTCCCAATATTCATTCACAGACAAATCAACTTATTTCAATTTTGAAACTCTATAAGCTTCTGATCATAAAACAACTAAGGCAACCATCTTTGCCTAAAAAGTTCCACAAACCTGTCCCATGTAAGGCTTGTAGACCTCAAGCCTAGTTCCATCTTTTTATTCATCCACCATGTGGATGCTTCACCTGCTAGCTAGAATGCCTCTCATACTACTTTAGTGACCTCATTATAGTTTCTGATTTTGAAATACTTTTCCATTTCCATAAGCCATACCTCCACGGCATCTCCACTTACAGATCCATCAAATTTAGAGACATAACCTTTTTCATGTCTCGGGATAGTTCCATAGCCATATGGCTCCTTCTATCCACTTATTGTCTAGCCTCGGAGTTATTTTCTCCGTGCTCACTTTGGGTGGTATAATTATGATGTGTCTTGTCATAACCCCCATCATAGGCATCCTGCCTAGGTCCTTGCCAATCCCTGACTTCCTGTTCGAGAGTTCCTACTCTCACTCTTATGTCTTGAGGTAAGGCAATAATCAGATCTAGTTTAGTTTTGAAGTGCCTTTAAGGTTGCCCTTCATCTTGGCTATCTCCCATCTTGGTTCTTATCTGAACCTTTGTTGCAATCTACTTCTTCCTAAAGTTTGCATATTAATCATAGATTAGTTTTTCCATGTCATTGAATTCATTCATAATACAAATATATTCTCATTCATGTATTCTTTAATAGGAAAGATTGTCAAAAAATTTCAATTGCATTATAGTTTTCATTAGATTACATATAATCCATCAAAATTACAAAATTTTGTTTACACCTTGCTACTGCAAGTCATTTTCAATCTGGGATAGCTTCCCATGTTCATTTCCCAACTTTGAGTTTTATCATTTCAGTTTTAGGAGGTGGAGGTACACATAGGTACTCTTCCACAACCTCCTTAGGTACATCATAATCCTTAGGATTGTTTTCCACAGCTGGTGCATTAGGTGCAGAGGGTTCTATTGATGCATCAGTAGTGTTAGGAACAGCAATCCTAACTACTTTCCTTAACTCCTGCTCGATGCATTTCACAACATCAACGAAGGTCTCCACATCAGTCAACCATGCTCCTACTAAACAGCTAGTCTGTTCAAGTCTTTTCATTCTTGAGGCTTGATCCCTTAAGACCTTTTGATGACGTAGGTAACATCCATGTTATGTTACTTTCTTTCAGGGTGTTCTAATTCTTACCATTCTGGCATAGAAAATACAATCATTAGCATCTGTTAATGTTGGATAAAAAGTAATCATCAAGTAGTGAGTTCATAGGTCCATGTATTGAACATGGTAGCTCTGATATCATATGTAACATCACATTCCATAATTCTCAATAATTAACATGAGTATGCATCTTAATCAAGAATTAGAATACATCATAATTATCCAAATCAGAGTTAAACCAGAAGGAATCATTATCATTTCAATAATTAAGCATGTTATTCTAAACCAGAATATAACAAAGCTTACAATTACAATATCCAATAACATCTCATTAGTGAATAACCTTCACTATGCATATACAAAGTTATGCTCATGGCATCAAATATCAAATTATACATAATAACTGACTATCAAGTCATATAATGAAAAGCACTGTATCTAGAACATATGACATATGTCTTCATAAGCCTCGGCTTGTCTCATGCTTGGGAAGGAGAGCATCATCCAGGTGCTTTTCCTCCAACCATAGACTGGCGGTCCCTCGTACAACTTCCTACCTGGAAGTAGCCCTACCCTTCATGGAAGGTATAGATATAAGGAACTGTTAGGTTACCCATCTGAGTATGCGGTGTTGTGTCCTTCATAATGCCTCTCGGTCACACAACTATAGATCCACTCTAACTATGTATGACACTACTAGAGACATTATGCCATCTAGAGCATTGTGGACCGACAATGCATGCAAAGATGGATGCATTTCTTTGGCCAAAGATTTACATACATAAACGTTATGCAATGAACGTTGTCATATGTTCACCACCTCGACTCAACTTATAAGCTACCATGTCCTATAGTAAACATATTTTGACCCTTCTCAGTCTAGAATAGTTAAGTTCAAAACATCTTAGTCCATTCCTTGGACATTCGACTCTTGTCTTGAAAACCCATTCTTAAGGTTCTCATTGCTTAAGCAACCGGGAACTAGTGACTCCACGTCACTTTATCCTGCACGTGTATGCAGAAAAAGGTTCAATCATGTTTTCAACACTTAACCATCCCAACTTGGTGTTTATTTTATTTACGTCATTACAAGGTTTGCATTTAGGTCATAATGTCAATGGGTGAACTTGTAGTGACTCATAGAGTCGATTCCCTTTAACAAGGTTCTATCTCAATAGACCTTCTTGATTCCAAATTATTAAAAAAAAGAAAATTAGCCATTCAAAAAGAAGGCATTCATTACTATTGCAAAACAAGATATATAATGACAATGTTCTAATATTGTAAAATAACATTTCAAAGAATAACTTTCCCTTAAGGAGATATGGCACAAACCCATAGGAGTCGAAAGACAATAACATCTCCACAAGAAGCTTATTCTTACCATGAGAAATCATTATAGTATCAAAATACATTACATGCACAAAGGTATCATTACATGCAGTAGAAGGTTTACATCTTTCACTTCGAGGTGATAAGTTTTAATGTTAAGAGCAACAGATCAATAAGGTGTTTTCTACCAAGACTGGAACAATCTTCAACATAATATGGATTGGCCTTACTTAGTTATCATAAATCTATAACATAATATGTTTTGGCCTTTCTTGACATCATATGCAAGACTTTGGTTATCAAGAGCATAAGTTTATGCTCTCGGCTGTCACAGTCATTAAAACACAGTTGCCCTATCGGGCTTGTCATATAAAATAAACTCCAAGCCTTTGCAGTTGTCAATCCATCATTAAGAACATCATAATAGAGTTTCATGGCTCGAAAGCTACCAAACATAATTTGATAACCCTATATGGGTTAAACACAAGTATGAAATGATATTGTCTACTTATTAAACACAATCATCATGATGATGACATGAAATTATAGAAGTTTAATAAGGTTTGAAACTCTGCCATACAACACACAGTAGGGTTCTTAGAAGCACAACACACTTGTTGTGGCTCCAAGTTGGTCAAGGATTTACTACATACACAGTAAGTTATATGCGGCCTCAATAATATAATACACTTAACACAATGATGATACACAGTATTAAACTTTGAGTTTAAAATGAATTCGTAAGCCATTGAACCGCGGTGCATACTATACATGGGTTGACACCCATTATAAACAATCAAAGACTCATATCAAAATATGATTATCAAGTTTTAATCAATGAGCTACATCTCATACCTGTAGCTTATGCGTATTTGAAAGTGGCTACTGCAACTAGGCACCAAATAAACTCTAGTTCCAAGCTCGACTCCTCCAATATTTCGTTGTAGTAGCGATATCTCTGTATTGAACACTTTGTCTCTCCAACCCAAGAGTCACCCAAAGACATAACATAACATAATACAAGCCAACGACAAAACCAAGACTCTCTATCCAAATCGGTATTAACCAATTCTTTGCATACATGCCAAACAAGAACCGTTCCTAACAGAGCTTAAAGCTCGCCACCTTTTCTATCTTTGATAGGTTAGTTGAGATAATGGTTTGAGAATAGGGTACACTCAGCTACCACTCTCCTTCCCACTCCTCGCGGGTGGTGAATGGCCGAGTGCCCCCACCAAAACATGAATAAGATTTGAATAAAAGAATAATGTAGTTATTAATCATATTCAGCCTCTTGAAGAGTTTAGACCAATATAACTTATGTAATTATACATATATACTCCCTTATATAAGGTTTAAGGGTTATCAAATATCATCATCATAAGATAAGGATGCATTCTTACGATGTGTCTACGGGGTCGAGCATTGCCCCCCCCTAAAAGCATTGTTCACCGAAAGACATAAATATCTAGATAAAATAGTCGCAAAACATATTGCAAAAAATAAACATGGAACCAAAGGGTTCTTGACAACTTTGCTGAAATCGGCAAACGACCCAAAAAGACATTCTTGCGAACATCGTCATTTTGATAAATCAACATTAAAGATGTCGAGAAGTGTCCAATTGACCAGTCAATAAGAGAAAATAAAAGACTAACATGGGAGATGTAACTTACCATAATTACAAGGATTCAAAGGACAAAGTTTGATACTCAGATGGTTGTTTAACCCCTTTTCCCGACATCTATCTTTTCCTCCTGGATGATAGCCTCCTTCCGTCTTCGAAGGATTATTACTTTCCTGATCAAACTCACCACCATAAAATCATGATTAGTGTATCATCATATGATTGGTAAATCATGATAATTAAATAATCATTTCAACTTATTATCTCATATCTAACTAGCATTAGTTAATTTCCTCATAAACAATGATTAATCTGATATTTTCCACAAACATCTAATCATTCAACTCTAGTTAATCATCTTGATTATCATGCAAAAGTAAGATTAAGCTAAATCATAAGTTGGGGATGTAACAATCTTCCTCTCCTTACATCTTTTGTTAATTGACCCCATTTGCATGCACACTTCAATGAGAATGAGGTGGTCACCTACACAGTGAGGTAGTTTGTAATGATAATTATCGAAACCACCAATTCTGATATACATTAATCATGGAGATTGGTGCAGAAGCACCTAAAAGAACACCTTGGAGCAAGAAGACACAAATGATCATAGGAAGAGCCCATAGAACCCATCAAGTCAAATGGAACATCCTAAAACCAATTATGACATGTTATAATGGGTAAAATGATGTAATGATCAAATGTCCTGAGGGTCTTGGTAAGGACCCTAGGACCAAAAATGATGTAAGTTGGGCCAATAGTGCCTCTAGAGTCAAATATAGGTGTCTAAGGCTAGGAATAAGGTATAATGGCCCTAATAAGATCAAACATGTTGATTTGGTAGGGTAAAAGTCCATTAAAACAAAGTTTAAAATTCAAATTTTTGAAATAAGCATTTGGGTGGGAAAATCAGTTTTAAGTAATTTTGGAAGTTTAATCAACTCCAACCGATGGGAATTGGTTGTGGAAGTTGAACAAAGGTTATGTAAGCCTGCCCAAGGCATTTGATGGTACGGTGGAGCCATTTTGGAGGCCTAAGTTGTACAGTTTGACAGAAATAACAGAGTTTCTCATCTAATTCTTGTTTTTTCCTTGCATTTTTTATAATCTTTTGATCTATGGTGGCATGGAAAATGTCTTGAACCTTCATTGAATAAGTATTGGACCTTGTTTCATGCTTTGAGAAAGTTTCTAGGCTAAGTTTTACTTCTGTCCACCTGACTACTATAGGGAACAACAAACTGTTCTGTGAGTTTTGAGAGGTTACAATGCATCAAAGGACCTTTCCATGAATGTAAGATCCTGGTTCTCATGGAATAGGTCCTCAATAAATTGTACAATATGATTTATAACCTTTGCAAGGTAGGAGGAGTGCAAATGGAGAGGTGATCACCATTGGAAGTCAAGTTTGTATGTGAAAAGAGCATGAGAATGATGGCACAGTTATAACAGCCAGAGATTTGCCTTAACAAGGTGATGTTTTTATGATTGATATTGTTTAATATGGTCAAGGATGTTGATAACTGAGAGGGGGGGTGAATCAGTTATCCTAATTATTTCTTCTATCTGAACTTTCTTTTTAATCAATGCAACATTAATTCAGATAAGCAAACATTATCATGAAATGGAAAAACACATGACAGTATTTTTGACATGGAAACCCTGTTAAGGGAGAAAACCACAGGGTGATTAACCCAAAGATTATTCTCTGTTAGAAGAATAAGGAAATACAAAATGGCACTTGCCAATTAGGGCTCACTGCCCGAGCACACTGCTCACAAAGGAGGCACACTGCCTACAAGGAGACACACTGTCTACAAAAGAATGTTATACAATACTTGAACTAATTGGAAGCATCCACATATGCTGGAGTTCAGTTCCGGTTAGGCTCAGTACACTGATTTGCTGCACTTCATCTTTCCTCTTCTCTTATGCTGCTTTCCTTTCACATACTGGACCTTCCTTACTGCTTCTGCTCTGCTCTACTTTTTTTCGCATATCACATATATCAACAACACTTCTCACAACTAAATCCATCCTATATATATATATCCGCACAAGTGATTTCATTATCTTTCTAGTTGGCACCCGGAACAGTCAATCTTCTCACAAACTCTGTTCTGTCGGCTGAATCCTTACACATCAAGTAATGCGGATCAAGTATATGCTTGTAGAAATCATTAATCATGTCGGCCAAACATGATTCATGCCTTCATAACCTTTAACACCATCAGTAACACATCTACAAAGTAGTCTGATGTTCTGTCAGTTAGTTCTTCCTTTGTTCACACTGTCACTCAAGAATCCGGTACTCAACTATTTATATCTTTTTCCTTGTCCATCACCGGAGGCTAAATCCTTGGAATCTATTACTCAAGGTAGTCCTCTTGACTTTCCCAAATTCGTACTTCACCAAGATACTTCCTCTGAGAGATCCGGACCTGTCTGTCAGACCTTGCCACAAGCTCTGTTCTTGTTTACCAGACCTTAACAATCTTCATTCTGACTTTCGGTAGAGACACACCATGTCCTGCGGATGTGTGGGATGAACTTTGTTGCCATCAATGACAACAATCATTTTTCCATATAGTGTCTCTTGCCAACAATCTCCCCCTTTGGCATTGATGGCAACACTTAGTGAAAAATGACTAAGTGTTTACACTATGCTCCCCCTTGGCTGATGCTCTGTCTTTATATACATTTTCCGGAGCTCCCCCTTAGTTGGATTCCTCATTTTTCACTGCTCCTCACTCCCCCTTTGACATCAACGGCAAAGGGTAGGGTCCGCACACCAAAATTTTCAAAAAATTTACTATACTTAGCCGCATAAGTATATACATATGGCATACTTACATATACTTAAGTATGTCTGCAAAAGTTGTCTTCAATTGTACAACTTATGTCACCCAACTCTACTTCATCCTGTAAAAAATTGAGATATGCCCACTCAACAGGAATGCAAACGCATCTGCCCTTTTTAGATCTGTCAGATCATTGGTTTGGGCTGTAATTTGGGCTTCTGTTATAGCCTCATGCATGGCCTCTAGCTTAGGGACAATTAACCCCCTGAGCTCACTTAACCTACTTATTCTATTTTTCCTTTCCTTCTCCAACTTCTTGATTTCACTCAAGACTGCGATAGTATGACATTCTGGATTTGTTATAGAGGAGGAGAGAGGATCAAAATTCTTTGATAAGTTTGATAGTTTATCCTCCTGTTCTTTTATTTTCTTCTCAATGTCCAGTGTTACTTTGGACCAGGAGATACAAAATTTGTATATTTCACCACCATCCTTAAGAGCATTTTCTAAACTCTTTATCCCAATACTCATATTTCTTCTATCATTAGTGATTAATCCTTGTACCTCTGAGAATCTCTTATCCAAAAACTCCTTCCGGACCTTTTCTTCAGCTGATTCTTCTAGAGAATCAAAATGTGTACTAACACTGCTGACCAAGGTTTTGAGATTACCGGAAGAGGAGGCGGTGGGATCCTTTTGAAAAGATGGTATGATCTTTTCCAGCACTCCGGATGCAGCTTCTATCAACTCACAGTCTTCCATATGAGACTTTAGGAGTTTTTCATTAGCCTTAGCATTTGCAAATGAAGCTATCTTCATTGTCTGTATCGGAGAAAGAGAATCAAAATTGAATGGACCTTGCAGAAGCTTCGGTTCATCAATCTCCATTGTTTCTTTGCTCAGAAATTCTTGGACAGTTTGTGCAGTGTCTCTTGCTGGAGACAGATGTTTCTTCTCTTCTGCAGTCTTGGAGCTGTCCTTTGGAGTTTTCTCTCCTTCTACATTCCCACCACTAGCAGTTGTGGTTTTCTCTGCTGAAGTCTTCTGTCCCTCTGCAACCTTTGCACTGTCACCTTCTTTTTCCTTCACCTCTGCTTCTTTCTCCTGTAATTTTTCTTCTTTAGATCCAGAGACTGTAGGAGAAACCGGAGGAGAAATGTTAGTCTGTTCAGGGCCCACCTCTTCTGTCATTTTCTCAGAAGTTTCTTCTGCAACAGTTGTGGTTGAAAGGTCAGTACCTAAGTCCTCTACAATAGGAAGATTAAATCTTTTGAAGACCTTCCGGAGGATCTCTTCTGTATCCTTGGCCACCCTGTCAGTCTCACCAAGCATGAGCTGATTCATCCTTGCTTTGCTCCTGAACTCATCCTTGCAGTCTTTGAATACCATGTTCATTGTCTTGGGATCAATTGAAGGATATAGCTGAATAGCTATCTATTCCCGGATCTCAAGGTCTTTTGCCATGGCATTGGTCTTTCTCATTTCCAACTCCTTCTCTAGACTCTTAGAAATTAGAGAGATAATTTCAATAAAAGCTTTATTGTAAATGTTCAGATACCTGATTGTAGCTTCCTGCAGGATCTTTTGGTCGGCCTCATTGTAATCATCATAGAATTCGGCCATTGGTTGAAGGTTTCCATCCACAGTGACTGATTTGATTACACTCTCTAGGGACAGGGTGGGCTTTTCAACAAATTCCTCTGCCATTTCTTCCTTGTCTTGGCCTGTGGAGGGCTTACCGGATCCTTTCTTCTTCTGCTTCTTTATTTCCTTTACCCCCTCATCTGATTCGGTTTCTTCTTCATCTCTTTGACTTGCATAAGCCCTTGTGGCTTTTGTCTTTGACCTTTTCTCTCCTTTGCCGGATGCTTGGACTTCCGATTTTGAGCTTTTAGTAGGGACAGGTGCTGGTCTCTTTGAAGATCTGGTCCGGGTGGAAGTTTCTACTGGAGCACTTTTCCTGCTTCCTTTTTCTACCTCTTTCTTCTCCTCATCAGCTTTTTGTCTCTTTTCCCGGTTGGCATCAAGTGCCTCCTTTGAGATCCCAAGGCCTTGTGCAATATGTTCTACTTCTTTTCTCACCTTCCTTTTCATCTCTGGTTCTCTAAGTTCCACATGGATCTTTACACTCAGCTCCTCAAAGGTTCCAAACCTTTCTGCTTTTGGATCTTTAGGCTGACTCAACATGTGTTAAACATGTAGCTCCACAATCTGTTCATCAACTTCATACCCCATGGGCATGATCCAGACTATCCTTGGTTCTACTGCCTCCATTAGGCACTGATCAGTCTCTACCATAAAGCAGACTGTGTCCTTGTATTTCTCAACGAGAGACTAGGGAATCCTTTCTCTTGATTGCATCATGTTCTAAAAGTTTTTGAAGTATCCCCACATGGCTCTATTTCTTGCTTTAGCATCCCCAAGCCCATGCAAATAGTCTCTGATATGAACCACTACCAGTTTGTCATTCTGCCATACCCATCCATTTGATCTGGGCAACTCATTCATGAAGTAGAAAAATAAACATACTATTAGTGCACCATATTTGAAAGAGTTTTTCTTGTCCTTTTTGATCTTTTGTATGTTTTCCATTAACTGGCTCAAGAGAAGTTCACAGAGATCATATTCTGCATTTTTCCTCAGCATCTCATAAGCCATGTATACTGCAGTTCCGGATACTGAATTCTCCCTACTGGAATGATATATCTTGTATCCTATTATCATAGATGCATATTTGATATCCGGGTCAGTAATATCTTCAATGGTCATTGCCCTCTTATCAAATTTTGATCCGGTGGCCTCTGTGACAATGTTGTTTTTGACAGATTTGAGGACAGGAATTCCTCCGGAGGAATGTAAACCAGTTACTGCCCTAATTGCTTCCTTGGTGATCTTGCAAGGTCTATTCAGCATAGGAAGTTATCATGTACCCTACTCAATACATACTGGACCCATTCATCTTCTTCAAAGCAAGGGAAATGAATGAACTGATCAAAGTGTTTTTCCCAGATGCTCTTATACTGAGGTTTGATCTCAAAAGAATCATCTATTAACTGCTTGTGGTATAAGTCTCTTAGTTTGAATTCCCCAAACTCTTCAATGTTTGCATGTATATAAACCCTAATATCTTCAGTGTGCAAAACGCCATGCGGAACACTGGAAAATGCACCTAGGGGGTCTACCTCCAAGGATTTGTATGGATGTTTCTTAAATGTGGGGCGAGGTCTATCAGAAATCTTTACAATATTCGGAGTACCCATTATCAAGAGATTTGCAGTGAGATATTTGAAAACGGAAAACACCTTTTGCGCCTATCGGTTTCATGGAGTAGGTTGAATTGATCTCTAGAAGTAATGACTTCTGCAAGTGATCTTTGATGAACTTGAGGAATTTCGTTGCAGAGCTCCACTTTTCGTTTCTTCTTGAGTGCAGAATGAACGAGTGATTAATGAAAAACCCTTATATTGCTCCGCGAGCCCTAATATCAGATTGCAATAAATGCTCGACCTACATTATTCCAGTTTGCCTGGTTTTCCTTGTTCAAGGAGGAAGAAACTCATCCGAATCATTATTATTCCCTTGTGATCGATGTTAGTGATGAATCATCATATCCACTTGTCCTTCTAATCATCTTATGTATCCGCAGATCAAGCTGTATCAATTTGGATTCATACCAAGCCAATCTTGTGAGAAACCTGTTTTACCGGAAGACTTGCTTAATCGGACCAATTCTTAAGGATTTGAACTTATTGAATTTTCTTGCGGATCTCTCAGATCTTTACCTGACCTTCTTTACATATTTCTCTAGAAACCCTTTGATCCGCAACTTCTCATGTGCCAATTTCAGGCACCACTTAATTGGCTGGGGGAACAAGGTTTTCTTTGTGTCTCCCCCTGAGCCAGAGCTCACCTTTTAGTTTCTGGAAGGAATATCAGCACCAGAGTCTGGTGCAGATCCAACCTCCACATTCTCTGAACTTTTCCTCACCCAAATCTTGTTCATCTCATTCCTAACTTCATCCGCATTCACCTTTTGTTTACCCTTATCTTGATTCTGATTATGATATACCAGACCTCTTTTCTCCTGATTCTTGCTTCTACAGAATTTTGCATTATGACCGGACCTATTACAGATTTGGCAAACAACATTTCTTTGCATATTTGACTAATATCCTCTTGATCTACACTGATTAGCCATATGACCTACTCTATTTCATGCAAAGCATCTACCATTGAATGATTTGTTCATTTGCATATTTCTGCATTCATGAGACTTGTGACCATACCTTTTGCAGTTAAAACACTGTCTGGAGAAGGATGAATTAGTCTGATTCATTCTCTTTCTGCACTAATTAGCTTTGTGACCAAAGTGATTGTAGTTGTGGCAGTATCCATTGAAGGATGGATATCTTTGAGCATTGGGCTGTCTTACCGGAGGTCTTCTAGGCCTGTTCCTTGAATTTTCTGATCCAAAATTCTTTTGACCAGATCCAGAGCTTTCTCCTTTCTCATATCCCAAACCACATTTGTCATCTACCTTCTTTTGACTTCCAAGAAGAACTTCAAGTTGAGCAGAACTTATCTTAAATTTTTCTTTATACTCATTTGTTGTTTGAAGATCCCTTTTGAGAGAGACAATTTGATCCTCAAGATTTTCTTCATTATCTTTAGCATCTTCAAGATTAGATTCAAGATGTCTGATAATTCTATCCATCTGGTGGCAATCTTCTGATTTCTCTTTGAGAGATTGTCTTAGATTGTCTTCAATTTTTCTTTTCTCTTCAATCTCTTGAGTAAACTTAATAACTCCTGATTCCATTTCATGTCTTACCATAATGACTTCTTTTGATAACTTTTCACATAACTTGGTTTTCTCAGTCAGCTCTTCATTTGCATTATTTTCTTCACCTTGTCTTGCCAATTGCTGAAGCAGCTCCTTTCTCTTTTTTATAGAGACTTAATTTATCTTTTAGTTCTCTCATGAAATCATCAGCCTATTTGAGTCTTTCCTTTAATTCATTGACTTCAAAGTTTGACTGTTCAAGATCATCAAGGGCAGTCTTCAGTTGCTCTCTTAAGCCATATGCTTCCATTTGAGCTCCCAGATCTTCCTCAAGATGTTAGGCTCTGTTAGGAGGAACTTAGCTCTGATACCAATTGTTGATAACTGAGAGGGGGGGTGAATCAGTTATCCTAATTATTTCTTCTATCTGAACTTTTTTTTTAATCAATGCAACATTAATTCAGATAAGCAAACATTATCATGAAATGGAAAAACACATGACACAGTATTTTGACATGGAAACCTTGTTAAGGGAGAAAACCACGGGGTGATTAACCCAAAGATTATTCTCTGTTAAAAGAATAAGGAAATACAAAATGGCACTTGCCAATTAGGGCTCACTGCCCGAGCACACTGCTCACAAAGGAGGCACACTACCTACAAGGAGACACACTGTCTACAAAAGAATGTTATACAATACTTGAACTAATTGGAAGCATCCACATATGTTGGAGTTTAGTTCCGGTTAGGCTCAGTACACTGATCTGCTACACTTCATCTTTCCTCTTCTCTTATGTTGCTTTCCTTTCACATACCGAACCTTCCTTACTGCTTCTACTCTGCTCTGCTTTTTTTCACATATCACATATATCAACAACACTTCTCACAACTAAATCCATCCTATATATATATATATCCGCACAAGTGATTTCATTATCTTTCTAGTCAGCACCTGGAACAATCAATCTTCTCACAAACTCTGTTCTGTCGGCTGAATCCTTACACATCAAGTAATGCAGATCAAGTATATACTTGTAGAAATCATTAATCATGTCGGCCAAACATAATTCATGCCTTCATAACCTTTAACACCATCAGTAACACATTCAGAAAGTAGTCTGATGTTCTGTCAGTCAGTTCTTCCTCTGTTCACACTGTCACTCAGGAATCTGGTACTCAACTATTCATATCTTTTTCCATGTCCATCACCGGAGCCTAAATCCTTGGAATCTATTACTCAAGGTAGTCCTCTTGACTTTACCAAATCTGTACTTCACCAAGATAGTTCCTCTGAGAGATCTGGACCTGTCTATCGGACCTTGCCACAAGCTCTGTTCTTGTTTACCAGACCTCAATAATCTTCATTCTGACTTCCGGTAGAGACACACCATGTCCTGTGGATGTGTGGGATGAACTTTGTTGCCATCAATGACAACAATCATTTTTCCATATAGTGTCTCTTGCCAACAAAGGAGATGGTGTTAGACCTTTGAATGAGGTCTGGAAGTGATTGGAAGTGGGAGATCTAGTAAAACCTAGGTTTTAGGTCCTAGAAATGGGGGTTTAGTATTTAAACATTTGAATGAGAAAATCATTGTCTGAAACCTTGAAAATCCTCTGTTTTGGAACCTCTCCTAAGACTGTTTCAAGGTTTGGAGTGATTATGACAAGTATCTAATAGGGTTCCTTTGAAAAGTGTGCAAATTAGGCCTTGTAGGAAGGCAGCAGGGTGTCAGGACAATCAAGTTTGGACCAAAACAATAGTATATGAATCTTAGGTATGTTATAGAACTTGGTAAAGGGTATTCATATCAATCATTAGTTTTGGAAGTGCTTTGGGAAAGATTGAAGAAAAGTGCAGGTTAGTCGCTGAACAGGGCTACTAGGATTAGGCCTAGTTAAGAAGAGTTGTCAAGAACCAGTCAAATAAGTTTGTGAAACCTTTTGAATCTTGTTGATTGGGGTGTGTTGAGACCCTAGTAGGTGTAATATTTCATCTAAGAAGTTGGAATCCAAGTTTGTGCCCTTTGGTGGAGTTTAGGGCAAGAGGAAGTCTAGTGAAGTCTTATTGGTTGAAGCCCACAAGGTATTTAAATCTTTTGATCTTGCTAGATTATCATTGGAGACTTGACACCTCTGCATCATAGTGGTATTAGAGCAGTAAGTAGGTCCTTGAGGGAGTAGTAGGATCTTGTGGAAGAGTTAAGGGTTGGTGAGAGTTGTAAAGATGCCCCCTAAGAATCAAATGGCTAGGGAGAATAATGAATTGAGAGAAGCCTTAGAGGCACAAGAAAGAGAATTGAGGAAGAGAAGAGAATAGGAGGCTACAAGAGAAAGAGAGTTAAGACAAGTGAGAAGAGAGAATGCATCAATCTTGGCAAGGTTGGAAGCATTGGAGAAGAATCCTAGAAGGGATGAACAAAATGATCTAGAAGGAGATGAGGAGGCAGATGAGAACCCTCCTGAGGATGAATTGGATCCTGAAGAAAAGAAATTTGTGAGATTGCTTAAGGCAGTTCAAGGTAGTGGAACAAAGGCAAACATAGAGTTACCTATCTATCAGGGGAAGATGGATAGTGAAGAGGTATTAGGGTGGGTAGATGCCCTTAAAAATTTCTTTGAGTATGAGGAAATGAGTGATGAGAAGAAGGTTAAATTTGCAAAGACAAAGTTGAGAGGGACAACACTTACTTGGTGGAGTAGTGTACAAACAGAAAGAGTGGCTAGAGGTGGATCAAGAATCACTTCTTGGGGTAGGATGAAGGATATGATGAAGGATCAGTTTCTTCCATCTGATTATTCTATTCAAACAAAGAGGATGAGGCAGAACTTGAAGCAGAAGGACATGGATGTTATGTCCTATACTGAGCAATTTCATAAGCTTAGTATTAGAGGAGGATTGGAAGATGAAGAAGAGAAAGTTGCAAGATACCTTAATGGGCTTAGGTACAACTTGCAAGATGAAATTGGTTTGACCATACCAAAATCAATTGGAGAATGTTTTCAATTAGCCATAAGGGCTGAAGAGAAGGTGAAGAGGAAGCAAGAAAGACAAGGAGGTAGTGGTAGAGGATATAGAGGTAGGGGCAGACCTACTAATGAAGGGCAGAGCAACAATGAGAAAGGCAAGGAGTTTTCTGCAGATCAGAGAGGTGGATATAGAGGTGGAGGTAGGTTTGGATTAGGTAGAGGAGTATTCACAGGTAGATGTTATCATTGCAATGAAGTGGGACACACATCTTTCAAATGTCCTAAGAGGGATGATGTTGATAAGAGCAAGGAGAGAAGAGTTCATTTGGCACAAGAAGAGGAAAAGAAAGAAGACCAAGAACCAGCAGTAGCCTATCCAGAAACAGATGGAGAATTGCTCATGGTGGAAAAAGGCAAAATGCAGCAAGCACCACATGTATCTATTTTTAAAACTAATTGTTTAAGCCATGGAAAAATGTGTAAGTTGATCATAGACTCAGGTTCACATGACAATTTAGTTTCTTGGGATATGGTACACAAATTGGGATTGAAGACATTTGATCATCCTAGTCCTTACAATGTCACTTGGGTAAGTCAAGAGTAGCAAGTAAGGGTTAGTCAGAGGGCATATGTTGATTTTTCAATTGGTCCATATCAGGATTATGTTTTGTGTGATGTCATTTCAATGACATGTGGGCATATAATCTTGGGTAGACCATGGCAACATTCAAGAAGGACAATTCATGATGGCTATACAAATAACTATTTGGTGCACAAAGATGGTAAACAGTTTAAACTAATACCTTTACCTTGTGGAGACAAGAAGGAACATGCTACTATCTATTTTGGAGAGAAATTGCAGTTGAATGTGCAGGTTAAGGATGATTGGAAACAACAGGAATAGTTGCAGCAGAGGAAGGTGTATGACAGTCCTAAAGAACAGCAAGTTTGGGACTTGAGTCATATCAAGATTGGGGACATTGATTGCCCTATAAGGAGGCAGGAAAAGGAAGGCAAACAACAAATATTACAGAGAGGAACAAATCAGAACCTTAAGATGGAGAGGGCAGAAGTATTACAACAGTAGGGTCCTAGGCAAGGACATCAAAATATGTTTTATGATACTAACACTCTTGGCAAGAGTCATGCAGGTTGGAGAAGGAGGAGGATAAACCTTGGAGAGTTCATGTTCCCTATCAAAAAATCAGATGGACTCTTCAAAAAGATTACAGAATGCTTGGAGCAGTTCACAAGACTCTTGGGACAAGAGTTTTCATCATGTTGGGGAGTATGGTGTAGGAGCACCTAAAAGAACACCTTGGAGCAAGAAGACACAAATGATCATAGGAGGATCCCATGGAACCCATCAATTCAAATGGAACATCCTAAAACCAATTATGACATGTTATAATGGGCAAAATGATGTAATGATCAAATGTCCTGAGGGTCCTGGTAAGGACCCTAGGACCAAAAATGATGTAAGTTGGGCCAATAGTGCCTCTAGAGTCAAATATAGGTGTCTAAGGCTAGGAATAAGGTATAATGGCCCTAAGAAGATCAAACATGTTGATTTGGTAGGGTAAAAGTCCATTAAAACAAAGTTTAAAATTCAAATTTTTGAAATAAGCATTTGGGCGGGAAAATCAGTTTCAAGTAGTTTTGGAAGTTTAATCAGAATTGGTTGTGGAAGTTGAACAAAGGTTATGTAAGCCTGCCCAAGGCATTTGATGGTACGGTGGAGCCATTTTGGAGGCCTAGGTTGTACGGTTTGACAGAAATAACAGAGTTTCTCATCTAATTCCTATTTTTTCCTTGCATTTTTTATAATCTTTTGATCTATGGTGGCATGGAAAATGTCTTGAACCTTCATTGAATAAGTATTGGACCTTGTTTCATGCTTTGAGAAAGTTTCTAGGCTAAGTTTTACTTCTGTCCACCTGACTGCTACAGGGAACAACAGACTGTTCTGTGAGTTTTGAGAGGTTACAATGCATCATAGGACCTTTCCATGAATGTAAGATCATGGTTCTCATGGAATAGGTCCTCAATAACTTGTACAATATGATTTCTAACCTTTGCAAGGTAGGAGGAGTGCAAATGGAGAGGTGATCACCGTTGGAAGTCAAGTTTGTATGTGAAAAGAGCATGAGAATGATGGCACAGTTATAACAGCCAGAGATTTGCCTTAACAAGGTGATGTTTTTATGATTGATATTGTTTAATATGGTCAAGGAGATGGTGTTAGACCTTTGAATGAGGTCTGGAAGTGATTGGAAGTGGGAGATATAGTAAAACCTAGGTTTTAGGTCCTAGAAATGGGGGTTTAGTATTTAAACATTTGAATGAGAAAATCATTGTCTGAAACCTTGAAAATCCTCTATTTTGGAACCTCTCCTAAGACTTTTTCAAGGTTTGGAGTGAGTATGACAAGTATCTAATAGGGTTCCTTTGAAAAGTGTGCAAATTAGGCCTTGTAGGAAGGCAGTAGGGTGTCAGGACAATCAAGTTTAGTCCAAAACAATAGTATATGAATCTTGGGTATGTTATAGAACTTGGTAAAGGGTATTCAGATCAATCATTAGTTTTGGAAGTGCTTTGGGAAAGATTGGAGAAAAGTGCAGGTTAGTCGCTGAATAGGGCTATTAGGATTAGGGCTAGTTAAGAAGAGTTGTCAAGAACCAGTCAAATCGGTTTGTGAAACCTTTTGAATCTTGTTGATTGGGGTGTGTTGAGACCCTAGTAGGTGTAAGATTTCATCTGAGAAGTTGGAATCCAAGTTTGTGCCCTTTGGTGGAGTTTAGGGCAAGAGGAAGTCTAGTGAAGTCTTATTGGTTGAAGCCCACGAGCTATTTAAATCTTTTGATCTTGCTAGATTATCATTGGAGACCTGACACCTCTACATCAGAGATTGAATATAATCATTACCAAATTGGGTATAATCAAATTTGCCACTTCAAGGGAAATTTTGATCCCTACATTTCCATCTAACTCTCTCATTATTAGCATGGTGAAGGCATCATTAACCCACTTGAAGTTCTTGTTGTTGATTTCAAGCTATAGTTATGGGTAAGAATCATAAATTTGCATTATGTTATCATAAACACCTTGTGATTGCAATCCATGCCATGCCTTCATGTTGGCTATTGCATAGGTACAAGGACATGTAGAAATGTTGGTTAGTTGGGAAATTGACTAGTTGATCGTGCAAATTGTCACTTATTAACTTTCTATAATTAATGTACCATGACTGATAGAAAATTACTATAATAAATTGGCACATCTAGTCCTCGAAGGAATTTGTTTCTTTATTTCCCATTACCTATTGTCACATAGAATTGCATCCAGCTTGGAGAGAGTCCAAGCATTCTAATGACACAATGGGAATGATCTCAAGGTGTTGTACCTTACAAATTAAGATCAAACCTCTAGAGAAGGTTGGTTCCTCGTTCTAAGCCTAATGCTTAGAGAAAACTACCTAAATCTAGTGCTAATGCTTGCAAGGGAAAAGGGTTAGAAGGAAACATGAATGGAAATAAAGGTGATGCACCAGATTTAATGTGTTTGGTTGCAACTGACTCAACACAGTAATAATCTCATAGCTTAAAGGACTTACATACACTAGATTGATTCCAACAGAGGCCAAGGTAGAGAAGTAGAGAAATGAAAGGGACCGTTTTATCCACAATCCATAGCTCACACCAATCCAAAGAGTAGACACAGTGTTAAAATCAAAAGAGAGAGGCAAAATAACAGCTTATATTGATTAGAGAGGTCAAATAACTATTACAAAAGAGAGAACAATGCAAAGAGATAGACACAGAATAACCAATTACACTCATTGGTGAACACAACTAGAGACATGAAAGGCTCAGCAAAAGAGCACAATCCATCACATCCAATAGTTCCTATAATTGTATTACAAAGGTTTGGTTACATAAATTCTCTATCCTATAGTAGCCCAGAAGAACAACCAACCCTAAATACATCTTTCAGATATGTATATATAGCATTTTTTGCACTTTACTGTATTAGCCATAGTGGGAAAAGAAGAAGTCAATGAGAAGAGACATTGACCATGTTGCATTGAATTTTGCTCAGAAACCCCCTACAAATTAGGGTAGAGCCCATACCCCTATCAAGCTTGCAAGCCTATAAAGAGGCTGCTTGTGCAAATAAGTGGTAGGCGCATTGATGAGGGAATGCAGAAAGTCTTCATTTTGTTTACTAGTGAATCGACCTTGCATCTCCATCCATGCTTTGGCATTGAAAGGTTCATCGTTTCATCTACCCCCATTGACCCAAGTCTGCAGAAATTGAATGCTGAGTTGACATGAGGAGCAAGCTTTTACAACACTTTAAATTTTTTAACCCTTGATTCTTTGCATCCACATCTGCAGGAATGGCTGTCTGCATGCAAGAGAGGATGGAGCATGAAGAAAAGGGCCCCAAAGTCATCGCCGACTACAGAAGATCTACCACTAAGCCATAGGAGTCCCCTTGCATTGAAGAACTACACCAAACCCTGGGAATTTTGTCTGTAGAGCCCAACAAATGAGATAAATGCTTTTGGTGCCACCTCCTCTTTTAAAAGATCTGAATTTGAATTGGGGTCATCAAATCAAGGAACGATTAGAAGATCAATGACATCGTGAGCTCCGCAGCATACTTTACCTTTTACCTTGATTTGACACCTTAGGATATCTTGCAAGATCTCGCAGGCACGCAAAGAATCTGCTCTGCAGGCAAGATTCCACCACGACATTGCACCACCATTGATTTATAATGTCCCCACCGCCGCCATTCTTTCTTTGATACTTGGCACCATCTGAACGAGCGAATCCTTCCCTTTAATAGCCGTCATAGGATAAGGGCCCACCGTAAAGATCCTGCAGAAGAAGCATGAACCTACCACATGGCAACATCTTGTGGCTATGCATTAGATTTATGACGTCAGCAAGATCCATCTGTGATGCTACGCTTCCATCTGATGGAGTCAACAATTCAACACTATGGCCCACCTCATATAGTTTACACATGTCACTATTCTGGAGCTAGGAGGAAGGAAATGGGTTGTCTTCATATGGGCTCCACGAAAGCATTCTAAACTCTCCATGTGGCCCCCCATTTCCTTAGGCTTTATTCTCCTTGAAAACCAACCACGCGTCACGATCTTGTGGTAGTGCAAAGGATCTTTCCCTCTGCCAAGATTCTTCTGCGGACTTGCGCTACCGTTGGATTACAATGGCCCCACTGCAACTCTTCCTTCTTCGACACCTGGCGTGAACCTCCTTTGAGGCTTTGATATACTTTACAGGTGTCCTCTTTTCGTAGCCTCGCAGAAGGAACGTGACTTCAGCTTTAGCAGTCTGCGGGCATGCAATATCTAGATATGCACCCGTCAAATTCACCTTTGCAGCATGGAAAAAACTGTCATCCGCATGGATATCCATCATCAAGATATTAACTTAATATTTGGATGCCTCTTGAATATCCTGATGATGTCATTGACATGAACTTCGTCGAAGAGGGGATCTGGATAACGTCATCAGGATATTAGCACTACAGGGTGATATGCCGGGGGTGGAATGTCTAGATGACATAATCATCATATGCACTTCTTTGGGGAGGGGGTCTGGGTGACATCATCAGGACATTTGCAAAGGCATGGACATTAACTTAGGATCTGGATATTAGGAAATATCTGGATGACATCATCGTTGTCTTCACAAGGTCTGCACATTCAGGAAGGACCTAGATATTAGTTAAGATCTGGATGTTTAGAAAACATCTAGATATTAACTAAGATCTGAATATGAAGGGGATATCAGGACCTTAAGTAAGGTCCAAGATATTAAGATAATATTCGAGATGTTAGCTAAGATCCAGGTGATGTCATCAGAATATCCATGTCAAAATGACTAAGTAAAAGATGAAAATCTCTGCGAGGGAAGACATTGAAGCCAAAAGGATTTCTATGTTTTTCTAGTTTTTTTGCAAGGATTAGCATGAGGATCATGAAGGATTTAGGCTTTTCCTCCTTCTATTTAGGTTTTCTCTGATCGAATTTTTCTGATAGGAGGGGAATAGGAATATTTTGGGGCCAGGCAAAATTTGACAACATTTTGGTGACTTCTCAGGGACGTTTCCCTACTAAACAAATAGATTAGTGGCCTTAATAATCCATTAGGCATGGGGTCAAAGAACCACAACAAGAACAGGGGAGCTGAAACAACTAGGCAAGTGAACAGGGCAAAACAAAACAAACAAAGCATGCATCTCCTAATGGGAATACAATAGAGTGCAAGGGTAATTTATTGAAAGGAAACATCTATCCTATTTACAAGGTCTCACAACCATGATAAAAGCAAGGCTTGAGATGAATCCCATTAACTGGGATTGGCAGAACCTCTGCATTCAGCTTAAGAGTTGGAATGCATTGGCCTATTTGCAACCGGTAATGATATAAGGGCCACTCCACATGGCATCAAACTTTGAATGTCTTCTAGCTTTGGCCCTATCTGCATCCCATTTCAACACTATATCTCCTTCACTGAATGTTCTGTCAGTAGATTTCCTAACAAAATATCTCTTAACCTGATCTTGGTGAGCTTCTAGGGTCTTCATAGCAACATCTCTTTTCTCTTCAAGTTCTAACAGCTTTACAAGTCTGATTGTCATGGCATCATTCTCTATTAATTCTAGTTGTTGTGCCAACTCAAGAGAAGTCAACTCCAATGGATAATGGAACCCTTGCTTCCCTTCCATATACAAGCATGAAGGGGGAATTACCTATGGCTCTCTTGGGAGTGATTCTATCAACCCAAAGAGCAGTCTTTAACTTGGAATGCTAAGTTCTTTGATTGTCTTCCACTGTCTTCTTGATAATTCTGATCAAGTTTTTGTTGGTGGACTCATCCAAGTCATTTCCCTGTGGGTAGTAATTAGATGAAGTCTTCATGTATACCCCATAGTTCAATGTCCATTCACTAACTTTTGTGCCTATAAAGGCCTTGGCATTATTAGATATGATGGTGGATGGCACACCAAACCTTGTAGCTATACCCTCAAGGAAATCCACAATGGATGCTTCTGTAGCATCCCTTAATGCAACTACCTCTATCCATCTAATGAAATAATCAGTGGTTGTGAGAATCCACTTATGGTCAGCACTAGAGGGTGGATTGATTACTCCAATGAAGTCTAAACCCCATTAAGCAAAAGGTTGATTTGTTTGGATTGGATGAAGGGGAAGAGCTTCCAATCTCTGCTTCCCAGCAAATAATGCACATTCTTTACATTTTCTAATCCATCTATGTGCATCACTTAATAGACTAGGCCAGTAATAACTGGCCCTCGTGATTTTCATTGCAGTTGTTCTGGGAGAGTAATGGCCACCTACAGGGCCACTATAGAATTCTTCTAAGACTCTAGAAGTATGATCTTGTGCAATGCATCTAAGAACTCCATTGATGTCTTTTCTAAACAAGACACCATCAACAATAACATAGGGAATGGATTGGAATGGATTTGCTCTCTAAAAAGTGGCTCAAGCATTTATCAATCCAAAAGGCATCTTTTGATAAGCCAAAGTACCCCATTTGGTGGTAAAGGTTGTTTTGTACTGATCTAATTATTTCACAAGAATCTAATTGTAGCCTGAGTAGCCATCTAGGAGAGAAAACCTTTCAGCACCTTCTACTATTTGTAGGATCTACTCCATGGAAGGGAGTGGATAGTGGTCTTTAAGTGAGACCTTATTCAAGTCTCTAAAGTCCACACACAATCTAATTTCTCCATTCTTCTTCCTAATTGGAACTAAGTTGGCTACCTAAGAGGAATGCTTGATGGGATAAATAATTTTAGCCTCTATGAGCTTGGATAACTCTTTTCTCATTAATGGCTCAATATTTGGATTGACAGGCCTTTCCTTTTGGTGGACTGGTTTGGCATTAGGATCTAGGTCAATAGTATGTTGGATTACACCAGGAACAAAGCATTTTAAATCTCTATAATCCCAAGCTATTAAATCATTAAATTCATTACAAAGCTCAATGAAACCTTGTTTGTCAACTTGGCTACATACCTTGCCATGTTTTAAGAATCTGTCATGTGCAATTTCCACTTCTTCATAGTCCTGCTCCTTGACTGTCATGTTCATTTTTTCCTTCTTTTTCTAATCATCAATGCCAAATATGCTTTCCAAGGTGATCAATCCTCTAGGCGACTTGTTGGTCTTTAGCTAGATTATCTAATCACCATATTACTCTTGCAAAACTGACTAATTCTTGGCAGAAAACTCTACCTCATCTTGCAAGAAATTCACAATTTGTTGGTCACTTTCAAACACTTACTAGCTTATCACATTGTCAGGCACAATAGGTCTGACAACAATCCTTACATGCTGATCTGAAACTTGCTTGACATTCTGAGGAATATCAAACTGTGCACCAACTGTAGCTAACCTATCAGCATCCTTGTTTCTCTATCTGGGAACTGCCTAAATATTGAAGGCATCAAAGTCTTCAATCAGGTCCCAGACCCTGTGTTTGTATGAATTTAACAAGTCACTCTTTAAAGCACTTAGTTTTCTAATTTGGTGGACAACAAGTTCACTATCACCAAATACATGCAAGACTTTTATTCCTCTTTTTTTGTGCTAGTTATATGCCTTGAATCAAGGCTTCATATTTAGCTACATTGTTAGTACAACTAAACTACAATCTGAATGAAGAGAAATAACTTTCTTTTTGGGATGAAATCAATACAACCTCGGCACCTACTCCATTTTTGCTTCTGAAGCCATCAAAATACATCTGCCATATCCCAGTGGGATCTGATTTTTCTTTTTCAAGATTGGGGATAGTAGCATCCTCATCATGGATACAATAAGTACCCAACCCTGTTTCTTCTATGTAATCAGGAGTGTCAAACTGAAAACAATTAGCCCACTCATCTAACAGTATATCAGGTATTTCATCCACAAATGTGGCAGATTCATGTCCACTGCTATCATCCTCTTCTAACTCATGTATTGTGCAGTTCATATTGTTTGGGTTAGGAGAGTAGGGTTCTATATGGTCATTTGCAATAGGCTCGGCCCTAATGGTCACTTTAGTGCCATATCTAGTTCTAAACAACATGTGGGACCAATCAAAAGACAAATACCCACCAATTTTAGTAGTGAAGTCCCTAGATAAGCATATGCCAAAGTATGCAGGGAGATCTATAACAGATATATCTTGTGAAACAGAGCAACCAGGACATGCATGTAGAGTGAGTTCCAAGCCATTAATAACTCCTACAGTCTTGATAGTAGTACCATCTAATTGCACTACACCCTTGTTCACAAGATCATACTCTATACCTAATCTTTCAGCAATATTTTTTGGGCATAACAAAGGTACCCACCCCAGAATCTATCATACAATTATGCAACAATTTATCGCCTCTGATTAGGGAAACATAAAGTGGAGGGGGCTTGTTAGTTTTGCTTGTACTTACTTCCTCTGGCTAACATAGATTTGTTGAGGTAGTTGTCTTTTCTTTGGTTGCTTCCACATCAAGTTGACTGAAATCAGTCAAGGCTTCTTGGAGAAGATTCCTTTGGGCTGGAATTAGCAACACATCCCACATAGAAACACTCACATTTGTTTTCTTCATCTAGTCCACTATGCTAAAGGGTATAGCTTGACTGCCCCTTTGGGATGCTTTAGTAATAGCTGGATCATTTTTGGCTACTGATTGGATTGGGGTCGTGTTGTTGAAACCGTATATGCCTTTCCAGCCGCCTAATCTATTTTCTCTCAAGGAACTTCAGGCACCTTCTCTCTTAGCTATAACTGGTGGAGACACTTTGGACACAGGTGTATGACCAGTTGCAGGTACTGAAGTATCTTCAATAGCCCTCTTCTTTTTCCTTGTATTGAATATTATAGGGCTAGCGCCTTGATTGACACCACAATATTCATCAGGGTCCAGTTCATCAAGGTAGCATTGTCTTGCATCTACCCTTGGCTCCCAACCCTTCCTTGATTGGTATTAACTTCTTGTTCTGAACTTGTTGGTTGCTCCTGCACTGTTAAAGCATGACTAAACTATCCACTCTGGGACAAGTTTTGGTCATGTGGCTGATTGCAAGGATAACACCAATCACTGTCTTGGGCTAGATTGGAACAAGAGGCCCTGAGGTGCTTGTTGCATTAGGGTTAACAACATTTAGTGGTCTAACATAACTAGGTTGCCCTTGCCTGTTACCCTAGTATGGTGGCTTGTTTTGTTAATAACCCTGATTGAAGGGTTGATATGCCTAGTTGGAGGGCTGAAATGGCCTATTTGATTATGTCTGTTGTCTCTCTAACATCACCACTCAATTGTTCAACCTTCTTATCTCGACATCTTTATCCTTCGTTGGTTCAATCGAAGGTGTAATTAGAGGGGCAATAGAAGAAACAGTAGGAATTGGAGCCACAATAGGCTGTATAATAGGGGCTTCTAGAAATAAAGGCATTGGTGGCCTTGGAGCAATCTTTCCTGCCTGAATTAGGTAATTTTCTGCCCTTATGGTTGTGTCATAGGCATCAAGTACTACAGTTCCACCCATGGACTGAATCATGACAGCAATAACTAGATTCAAAGATCTTAGGTAGTAGATAAATGTTGTATTTGGAGAGGGCTTCACCAACAAGGGAATCATGTCCCATGTCTTCTGAAATATGTAGTTGAAGTCCACCATGTATTCATGTGGAGCTATCTTGATATTAGCTAGTTGCTCCATGAGTGACAAATGGTCACTCCTATCTTCAAAGTGTTGGCACAGTTTAGTGCTCAAATCATCCCAACTGTGTATAGAGTTGGCTTGAAGACCCTTATACCACTATAAGGCCTTTCCCCTGAATGAGGAAGCTAGCAGTCTCATAGCCACGTTATTAACAGTGACATTATGGACAGAGCAGACGCTAGCAACATCTTGAATGTGCTCGACAGGAGTAGTAGAGTCTTCACCAGTAAAGAATGGGATAACCTTTAAGGCTGAAGTAGGGATGTCATCATACTATGTAAGGTCTAGTGGACTACCCCCATTACAAGCAACAAATGGAATATTTCTAGCCATATTAGGGATATTTAGGTCAATGACTATAGGTGTATGTAGGGTTCTAACTGAATGCTGAGACCTAACCTAAAAATCTAATGGAGGAGTAGACCAAGCTCTTAAATGATATGAATTATTTTTGTTTTCCCTCTCTAGGGACCTAGATAGTCTTGTTCTTCTTCTTCTATCAACAAATGAGAGTTCTGTGAATTGGAAGTTACCTCTAGAAGAAGACCTTGTCTGCACTCTAGGCATGAAATGTTGAGTTGTTGTGTAGGAACTGGATCAACAGAGTCGTCAGGTGCCTGTTAAACACTTTCACAACAACAAATGAATCAAGAACAACACCAAAATCCTTAGTCCAACTCTCACTCAGAGCAGAGTGTCCCACCGGGCGTGCCAGAAAGTGTTATCACATAGAATTGCACCTAGCTTGGAGAGAGTCCAAGCATTCTAATGACACAATGGGAATGATCTCAAGGTGTGGGACCTTGCAAATTAAGATCAAACCTCCAGAGAAGGTTGGTTCTTCATTCTAAGCCTAATGTTTAGAGAAAACTACCTAAATCTAGTGCTAATGCTTGCAGGGGAAAAGGGTTAGAAGGAAACATGAATGGAAATAAAGGTGATGCACCAGATTTAATGTGTTTGGTTGCAACTGACTCAACACAATAATAATCTCATAGCTGGAAGGACTTACACAGACTAGATTGATTCCAACAGAGGCTAGGGCAGAGAAGTAGAGAAATGAAAGGGACCGTTTTATCCACAATACATAGCTCACACCAATCCAAAGAGTAGACACATTGTTAAAATCAAAAGAGAGAGGTAAAATAACAACTGATATTGATTATAGAGGTCGAATAACTATTACAGAAGAGAGAACAATGCAAATAGATAGACACAGAATAACCAATTACACTCATTGGTGAACACAACAAGAGACATGAAAGGCTCAACAAAAGAGCACAATCTATCACATCCAGTAGTTCCTGTAATTGCATTACATAGGTCCGGTTACAAAAATTCTCTATCCTATAGTAGCCCAAAAGAACAACCAACCCTGAATACATCTTTTAGACATGTATATATAGCATTTTTGGCACTTTACTGTAGCATCCATAGTGGGAAAAGGAGAAGTCAATGAGAAGAGACATCGACCATGCTGCATTGAACTTTGCTCAGAAACCCCCTACAAATTAGGGTGGAGCCCATACCCCTGTCAGGCCTTCAAGCTTGTAAATAGGTTGCTTGTGTGAATAAGTGGCAGGCACATTAATGAGGGAATGCAGAAAGTCTTCATTTTGTTTACTAGTGAATCGACCTTGCATCTGCATCCATGCTCTGGCATTGAAAGGTTCACCGTTTCATCTATACCCATTAGCCTAAGTCTACAGAAATTCAATGTTGAGTTGACATGAGGAGCAATCTTTTACAACACTTTAAATTTTTTAACCCTTGAGTCTCTGAATCCACAAGAATGGTTGCCCACATGCAAGAGAGGATGGAGCATGAAGAAAAGGGCCCCAAAGTCATTGCCGACTACAGAAGATCTGCCACTAAGCCATAGGAGTTGCCTTGCATTGAAGAATTGCACCGAACCCCAGGAATTTTGTCTACAGAGCCCAACAATTGAGATAAATGCTTTCAGTGCCACCTTCTCTTTTAAAAGATCTGAATTTGAATTAGGGCCATCGAATGAAGGAACAGTTAGAAGATCAATGGCCCCATGAGCTCTGTAGTGTACTTTACCTTTTACCTTGAGCTAACGCCTTAGGATATGTGGCAAGATCTCGCAGACACACAAAGAATCTACTCGGCAAGCAAGATTCCACCGCAACACTGCACCACAATTGATTTACAATGTCCCCACCACCACCATTCTTTCTTCGACACCTGGACCCATCTGAATGGGTGAATCCTTCCCTTTAATAGCTGTCGTCAGATAAGGGCCCACCGCGAAGATCCTGCAGAGGAAGCACGAACCTACCACATGGCAACATCTCACGACCACGCACTAGATTTATGATGTCACCAAGATCCATATGCGACATTGCATTGTCGTCCGATGGAGTCAACGATTTAACACCGCAGCCCACCTCATATACTTTACACGTGTTATTATTCCATAGTTGGGAGGAAGGAAATGTGTCATCTTCATATGGGCTCCACAAAAGCACGCTAAACTCTCCATGTGGCCCCCCATTTCCTTAGGCTTTATTCTCCTTGAAAAACAACCACGTATCACGATCTCGCGGCAACACAGAGGATCTCTCCCTTTGCCAAGTTCTTCTGTGGGCTTGTGCTACCATTGTACAATGGCCCCACTGCAGCTTTTCCTTCTTTAACACCTGGTGCGAACCTCCTTTGAGGCTTTGATATACTTTACAGGTGTCTTCTTTTCGCAGCCCCACAGAAGGAACATGACATTAGCTTTAGCGGTCCACAGGCATGCGATATCCGGATATGCACCCATCAAATTTACCTTTATAGCATGGAAAAAACCATCATCCACATGGATATCCGTCATCAGACTATTAACTTAATATCTGGATGCCTCTTGAAGCTCCTGATGATGTCATCGGCATGAAGAACTTTGTCGAAGAGGGGATCTGGATGATGTCATCAGGATATTAGCACTGCAGGGTGATATGTCGAGGGCAGAATGTCTAGATGACATCATCATCATATGCACTTCTTTGGAGAGGGGGTATGGATGATGTCATCAGGATATTCGCAAAGGCATGGACATTAACTTAGGATCTGGATATTAAGAAATGTCCAGATGACATCATTGTCATCTTCACAAGGGTCTGCACATTCGGGAAGGACCCAGATATTAGTTAAGATCTAGATGTTTAGAAAACATCCAAATTTTAACTAAGATCCGAATATGAAGGGGATATCGAGACCTTAACTAATGTCCAAGATATTAAGATAATATCTGGGATGTTAGCTAAGATCCGGATGACATCATCAGGATATCCATGTCAAAATGACTAAGTAAAAGATGAAAATCTCTATGAAGGAAGACATTGAAGCCAAAAGGATTTCTGGGTTTTTCTGGGTTTTTTGCAAGGATGAGCATGATGATCATGAATGATTTAGGCTTTTCCTCCTATTTAGTCTTTCTCTAATAGATTTTTCTTATAGAAGGAGGGGAACAAGAATATTTTGGGGCCAAGCAAAATATGACAACATTACCCTATTGAGCAAGGTGATCATATTCAAGATGGCCTCTAACAGGTTGTCGTAAGGTCCTAACACTTTAGATGAAAATTATCAGTTTATCGACCGGGGTAGTGTCCAAGGTTGTTTGCAATAGGTAGTTTGTAATTTCATTGAGAAACAATTTTCTAGATCTCTTAAAGAGTTGAAACAGTATATGAAATGAAACAACAACTTTATTCTTCTACAGAAAGCATTCAAATTCTATACTAAGAAGCATGAAAACTCTAGACTAGAAAGCATATAAATTCTACACTTAGAAAGCAGATAAACTCTACACTAGAAAGAAGATAAATTCCATGCTAACAATTCACAACTGCAATTTGCTAAGCTACAAGCACTCAAATTCTAACCATCAGAAAATAGTAATTCTAACTAAGGCAGATGCATGGGAAAACTTCTAATGAACATAGAAAATTTCAAACAACAGTTTAACTTTTGCACAACACACCTTGCAGGTTAACAACAGAAGCTAAACATAAACTATTTTCAACTGAATAAAAACATCCATAGAAATGAAAATATTTATCTATCCTACAGTCCCATGAGTGGCCAGCTCGTGGGAGAAGCTTGTCTTAACTCAGTTCACATTCAATCGCTTCAACAACACATGAGAACTCCATTCAAATCTTCATATATTTTTTTAAAGAGACTAAAACTCAAAATATCATTTCCATTCATAAAAATTGCAAGTACACAGTTCTGATGATTTTGAAAAACTAAAGGATTGATTTTCATTCATCCATAGTGTCTATTTATATCCATATTTCGAGCAATAGAAAAAACTGAACTACTTTAAAAACTCCTAAACTTCCGATGGCAGGAAAATGCCAGTTGAAGAAGTCTTATAACTGAAAAACAAGATCTTAACTACTGTTGTCTTTTAAACATAAAAATGACTCCGAGTGGAGTCATAATGTCTTTTGGGTAACCACAGAAATAGCATAATAAAACAAAGTCTTCATTAAATGCAAGCCTAAAATTTATGGCGCCCCAACTTCCGACGCACTCGTCCATAGTTGCAAAATGTCCACTTCTTAGGCAATGCATTAACCTGCACAGTTACCCAACTTTTCATGCCATTAAATCAACATTTAAAAGCTAGTTTCAATCAATTTAGGAAATCAGGATTTGTATAGTATTTTATTTAAAAATAGATAAATATCGCTTATAAAAATAAATAAATTGGCAAGGCTAGGGAATTGGATGGTGCAAAAAAGGCTATTTGATCCATTAAAGAAATGAGGTTATTTATACCTCATCATTCTTCCCCTTCCTAACCTTGAGCAGGTCCTCCTGCTTTATGATATACCCTTTGTCTCTTTGCCTCCCTTTTCCTATTCAACTCATCAAACTTTGAGCTCAAGTCATATACCTCATCTACTTCTTCATCAATATGTTCAGGGACCTTCAAAAAACCTTTGTGAAGTTTGACTCTCAACTGCTAGGTATGTAAGTCCCTTGGTTCTGGCTCTGTAACTAAGACTATAGGAGGTGGCAGTAAAAGGAGAGGTGGTATGTATCTCATTCATATCCATTTAATCTTTAGTTGCTAAAGAATTTATGTCAATGCCTCTGCTCTTTTATATGACCATCTGAGGCTAGTGGGGGAAATCATTTCTCTTCTTTTTAAATACATAGGCAAGGGGGTATACCTTTCCTCAAAAGCATTCCAAGCTCTGTCAATTAACTGTGGTCCATTGATCTTAAAATCTTCATAACATATCCTAATGCTTTCATTGTATTTTTGTTTCATATGTTCATAACTCTTGACTCTCCTGAACTGAGCTTTGAAAGCAAAAGGTTTTCAATTGGGATACCTCATGTGTAGTCCTACAGTTCTCTCTGCATGAAGATATTCTCTAGTTCTGTCCTGCCACTAAATTTGATTTTGCATATTTGACAGAAATGCCCTTAACTAGACTTCCCCCACAAACAAATTGATGAAGAAATTATTATGCTTCTCGAGAAATAAATTATGAATGAAGAACTCACATAATAAATTCTTTTGCGCGGGAGATGCTTCTTTAAATGTCTCAAGGAATTGCTGGTCATCAGGATCATGTGGTAAATTGCAAGAGATTCTCAGGAGCTTCCATCTTAACAACTGTTCATTAAGGAACATTGAATATAGTCTGGACGGTTTACTGCAAGCCAGCAATAGCTTTCCAATCTGACATGCATCCATCTTGGCCTTATATAATCTATCATAAGATTCCTTCAACAATACTATTTCTTTCCTTAATCTAGCATTTTCGGCTCTAGCTTGCCTTAAGAAACAGCATCGTTCCATCTATTTGGTTAGTAAGGGAGGAATGTGAACCTGAAACCATTCTATTTTAGTAGATTCAGTTTGAACCTCTTTTGATTCCACAGTTGGTTTAACATTAATTTCTTGTAAGTCTTGCTCCAGTTCACAGTTCTACTTATGGCCTTATTCAATTCAAGTTTATGTTTCTCTCGCTCTTCTGCAAATGTCTTAAGGCATTGTTCTAAGTTGAAGGTGAGATTCTTGCTCTGTCTATCTTTTTCAGCTAGACTATCCAGACAGTGCTTATCCCTTTGCTGCAATTGGGATTGCAGCTCTCTAATGGTCTAGTCCTTTTGATCAAGAAGCTCTTTCTGTTCTTCTATCTCCTATTGTTGCCTATTCAACCGTTCTTCATTCAACTATATTTGATTCCTCAACTACATAATGTATGTGTTTAATCTCTTTGTTTCTAGTGTCATAATTTCACCTCTGTTATCCTCTGCATATGTAGAGAAGGGAGTAATAAAAACTTCTGCTTCATTGCCAGATATATGTTCTTCATTAATTTCCTTAGATGGGCCTTGTTCTATATTATCCACATTATTTAAGGGAGACAATTGTCTCTCCTTAAGTATTGCATCAACTTCCTAAATATTTTCTGGCTGCAGGAATGAAGAAGTTGTTTCAATAATCTCAAATTCTTGACCCCCTTCTTCTTCAACTAAGACATAATTAGGCATCTGATCACTGGTTTTGTCTTGTCCTGTTTCTCCTTTTTCCTTAGGATCCTCCTTAGATGGGCTAATTGATGGTTTAGATGCAGGGGGTTCATCACTTTCCATAGTCTGAGTTATATCTGCACAAGTTTGGGATACATTTTCATTGGGCCGAGTCACATTTTCACTGGGCTGCCTTTCCTTTCTCTTTTTCTTGGGAATAGGGGGTAATTCACAGGCAGCAACACAACTAGGCTCATCAGCTAACTGTTTACTTCTTCTCAAAGGGGTAGATCTTTGCAGTTTTGTTTTGAGCCTCTTTTCCTTTTTATGAGGTCGAGTACCTTCCTCCTCTGAGTCTACTAAATCCACATTTTCTCATTTTTCTGGGGTTTCAGGTACATTTTGTGATTTGGGCCTTTCTTCATGGTTTGGAGAGTTTGGAGGATTTTTTGGTGCTTCACTACTAGGAGCTTGTCTGTCATCATAAGGTATAGGGGAAAGTTCTCTTATATTTTGGTCTGTCCTACCAGATGATTCACCTACCTCAAATTGTCTTAGAGGTTCAGGGGTTTCAAATTTTTGCCATTTCTCATCTGGTTTCCTTTTTATATGAAAATGATAATTGTAGACTAAATGTATAATCCCATGATGCTTTAAAGGCCCAGACCCAATTTTGAAACGTTCTATCATGCAGACAAGGGAATCATGAAGGAATGCAGGTATGTTAACTCTCAGTTTAGGATTTTCCAGACCATGACACAAATGAATGAGCAGCTGAAAAGGGGGACCAACTATTGTGGCACATTATACTTCATAGGTGAAATACTTAATAATCCATACGACTGTTGTTCGCCATAGTTCTGCAATGGACATTCTCTAAAATCTCTTATTTTGCCCTTAGGTACTGACAACTAATAATGGGTGAGGTTCCCCTTCTCACACAAAAAGCTCTATCATTTTCTGATAGGAAATATTGGTAGTTTCAGACAAATTAATTCCTTCATATCCAATACCAGATAATTTGGAGATGATTCAAGGACTTACCTTAAATTTCTTTCCATGCATAATTGACTACCCATCTGCAAAGTTCTCGGCGAATTCATTGACCAGTTGTGCATGATGTCCCTCAAATTTCTTTATGAATTCTAGCCACCCTACTCTCTGAAATAGTTCTAAAATATTCGCCAATGCCAGCAGTTTATTCGGTGAAACTGGTTCAGACTTGCATTTGGCTCCTCCCATATTGCTCAAAGACTACTGAAATATTATGGCACCCAGAGTGGTAAAATTGCTTAGGAAATTGATAGGAAGATTAAAGGAAATGCAAGTTTTGATGACACTTGGGCTTCGGTAATGTTAGTTCAGAATATTTGGCTTTTCAATAGTTTATCACAGCAGTTAATTATTACTTTGCATGGGATAGAGTGAACAAGCTGCCACCTTCTCTAATGAAGGAACAATTCACACATTTGCTAAATTTGGAAAAGAAAGGGGTTCGTGCCAACTTATCTATCTTTACTTACAATAAATGATCTATTAAAAATAAAATATGTACATACCTTCCATCCTATTATTGATTTGAAAGTTGCTTGTCTTTGCTGATGTAATAGCATCCTAGGTGGCAGTACTAACTGGTTTGAATGGAATGGATTTTATTATGATGTGATAATGGGGTGGCAAAATTTATTATGGTATGATGACAAGGTGGCTAAATTTTATTATAACAAAATGTTGTCATAATAATGTTTATTTACTTATGGTCAGAAATGTCGAACTCATGATGGCTTTCACAGTGGATTGTGGGATGAATGGTGTGTTTTAAGATAATAGGAACATTTACAGGGGTGTCAACTGCAAGTTTATAATGATGGAAGAAGATATCAACGGGATGGATATGGGGAATACAACAAAGTTCTGGAGCATCGCTAAAAGATGCAGCCAGAATGTAGGAACAAAGTTCTGAAGCATCGCTAAAAGATGCAGTTGAAATGAAAGAACAAAGTTCTGGAGCATCATTGAAAGATGCAGCTAGAATGCAGGAACAAAGTTCTGAAGCATTGCTAAAAGGTGCAGCTGGAATGTAGGAACAAAGTTCTGGAGGAACGCTGAAAGATGCAGCCGGAATGCAGGAACAAAGTTCCAAAGCATTGTTGAAAGATGCAGTCGGAATGCAGGAAGAAAGTTTTGGAGCATCGCTAAAAGATGTAGCTGGAATGCAGGAACAAAGTTTTGGAGTATCACTGAAAGATGCAGCCAGAATGCAGGAACAAAGTGAGGGTATGGACCTTATTTATCAACAATTTTTGGAGCATCGCTGGAAGATGCACTATAATTTGTAATACTTCTTAAAAGATGAAACCCTACAAAACATAGATGAAATTTAGGCAAGTACTAAGAAGAAAATATGAATAATTGTTCCTAAATGCACATACACACATTCAAACATGATTTTTTTTACTAAAAGATATTTATGGTATTGTTTCTGTCGAAGTAGAATCAACACATTGAGTTTCTCCATGCATTTCTACCAGTCGAGTAAATTCTTCTTTGTTGACAGGTTTATGGTAGATCCTGAGTCAATGTCCATTAACTAAGAGGGTTTGAGAATCACCATCAATGGGTTTGAGTTGTACTGCTCCATTTGGGAATACCTCAAAAATCTCATATGGACCCAGCCAATTAGTTATGAGTTTACCTTTCTGGTCCTTGTATCGAGAATCAAATAACAATGCCCAATCTCTGGAATGGAATTCTCTTTCTTTGATGTGTTTATCATGCCAAGCCTTTCATTGTTGTTGAACTAGCTCAGTTTGATGAATGGCTTCTAAGCGGAGTTCATCTAGTTCACTAAGCTATAATACTCTCTACCTGAGATCGATCAAGGTTGAAGTCTAGCTCCATTGTTGTTCTAAGCATTTGGAGTTCAAATTTAATGGGCAAAAAAGGTTTCTTCCCAAAGACCAATTCGTAAGGGGTAAGACCAGTGGTGGATTTCCAAGTTGTATTATAAGCCCAAACAACCTCAGGTAACTTCCTAGCCCAATCCTTTCTACCTGATGAAACTATTTTTGTTAGGATATTTTTGAGCTCCTGATTAGTGACTTCTACTTGTCCATTTGCTTGTGGGTGATAGGGTGATGACTTTTTATGGCTTATCTGGAAATGATTGGTGAAGGCTAACAGAACTTTGGACATAAACTGAGGTCCCTGGTCTGTGACAATGGACCTAGGGGCTCCGAATCTGAGAAAAATTCTGTTATACAGAAAGTCTGCAACTTGTTCTTCTTGAGCAACTTTGAGGGCCTGGACTTTTGCCCATTTGGTGAGATAGTCTGTATAGACCAGAATATATTCTTTCCCTTGTGAAGGGGGATCTATAGGACCAATGAAATCCAATCCCCACTTTTCAAATGGTTCAAAAACTACCTGTGGTTGCAGAGGCATTTCATTGAATGTTGTAGGTCTTCCCACTCATTGGCATTCATCACAACAGCGAATGTAGTTCTTCACATCCTTGTGCATTGAGGGCCAATAGTATCCTACACCTAAAATTTTATGGGAAGTTCTTTTGGCAGAGTAGTGTCCACCAGATGGGTCGTCATGGCAAGCTCTAAGGATGCTGTATGTTTCATCTGGTCTGACGCAACGTTGCGGGACTAAATCAGGCCCATATCAAAATAACATGCCATTAATCCATTTAAAGTGAGCACTTTCCTGAATAAGGCATTTCTTTTGTTTTGATGTGAAGTCTGGGGGAAGCTCTAAAGTGGCTAAGTAATTGGAAATGTCTGCAAACCAGGGTGTTTTAATGGAGACAATGAATAAATTTTCATCAGGAAATTCATCCTGTATAGGAGTACAATCTCCATCATCTTGCTTTATCCGGGATAGAAAATCTGCAACTACGTTGAATTTCCCAGGCTTATCCATTATGGTCACATTGAATTCTTGGAGAAGTAATAACCATCTGATTATGCATCCATTCACTAATGGTTTGTTCATCAAGTACTTGATATCTGAATGGTCTGTGAATATAGTCACTTTGTATCCTATAATGTAATGCCAGAATTTGTTTATTGCATGGACTATTTCTAGAAATTCCTTCTCCGTGGTAGTGTAATTTCGTTCTATGGGGCTCAGGTTTTTGCTAATGAAGTATATAGTATATTTTCCTCCATTCTCATCTTCTTGGACTAACACTGCTCTAATAGCATCGTTGGAAGCATCAACATATATATGGAAGGGAAGTTTCCAGTTAGGTCCTCGTAAAACTGGGGCTGAGACAAGCTTTTCTTTAATGATGTCAAAATATTTTTGACATTCTTTTGTCCAGGTGAAATCCACATCTTTCTGCAGAAGAGAGAACATGGGAGCTGCAATCTTACTGAAGTTTTATATGAATCTTCGGTAATAACCAGTGTGTCCTAAGAAACTTCTAATATTGGTTTGATTCTTTGGGGTTTCCAGCTGCTGTATCACTTCAATCTTCTTAGGGTCAACCTTTATCCCTTCAGCTGAAATATGGTGTTCCAATACTATACCCTGTTCTACCATTATGAGACATTTCTCATGGCTTAGAGATAGTTGATGATCTTCACATCATTGTAACACTCTATCTAGATTTTTGAGACCTTCATCAAAAGTGGAACCATAGATTGTGAAGTCATCCATATAGACTTCTACACAGTCATTTACGAGCTTAGCAAAGATAGCCAAAACAACTCTTTGAAACGTGGCAGGAGCATTACAAAGCCCCCAAAGGGAAGAACACGATATGCAAATGTTCCCCAATGACAGGTGAAAGTGGTTTTGTCCTGGTCCTCTGCTACCACTTGTATTTGGTTATATCTGCTAAATTCGTCCAGAAATGATAAATACGTCCTTCTTGCTAGATTATCCAAAACTTGGTCTATGAAGGGCAGTGGGAAATAATCTCTATAGGTTGCTTTGTTGAGTTCTCAATAGTCAATGCACACTCTCCATTTCCCATTTTTCTTTGGAACTACCACTAAGGGTGAAACCCATTTGCTATCTAAAATAGGATAAATAAATCCCACCTGTAAGAGTTTCTCAATTTCAGTTTTGACAATATCTTTGAGAGTCAGATTGAGTCTTCGCTAGGGTTGACGGACTGGTCTAACGTCTTCGGAATAGATTTGGTGGGTGCAAACACTTGGGTGGATTCCTCTCATATCTGTATAGCCCCAAGCAAAAGCTTTGGACCTGTTCATCAAAACATCGAATAATTTGCGCTCATCAGATTCTGCCAACCAACTATTGATATTTAAGGTCTTTCCTGGCAATAACATGATAGACTTGGTTCCAAGGTAATTGGAGGTGACAGTGTGAACTTCTTCCATTAATGTGTTGAGAGGACAACTATGTGGTATGATTCTATGAAGTCTGGCAATATCTGAGAAGAAATGATCTGTTTTCAAGATGATATTTGCCAGGGGGCAGGGTCAAGTTGTTAAGTTGGTATAATCATGTTCTTCGTCATTAATGTGGATTGGATGTCCTAAAATTTATTCCACCTCTAAAGTTTCTTCATCTTTTGAGCCTATGGAAAGATCTTGGGCGTTGTCTAATTCATCTTCCAGTTCTTTGTTGTGTTGTTTAATAACCACCATGGCAAGTGAAGCTAGATTTTCTTGCTTATCAGATTCATCTGATTCATCCACCCAAACTTGGTTATATTCTGCAAGTTGAGCGAGGGGGTATAGACTTAGATGTTTGCTACTGAGATCATGTGAAATGACCATTCCTCTTGCTCTGCAGTCAATCTTGGCTGCGACTGTGGCTAACCATGGTCTACCCAGTATTATTGGGTAACTATCTTTGGGTGTGAGGGATTGGAGAACTTGGAAGTCTACTGGATATTCCCAATCTTCAACCTTGATAGGGACATTTTCTAAGACTCCTTTGGGAATAGCTATGGCCTGATTTGCCATTTGTAATATGGTAGTTGTGGGGCGAAGATCAGTGAGTCCAAGTTTTTCCATAACATCCATTGTTATAACGTTAATGGCTGCTCCCAAGTCCACCAATGCATTAGGTATTGCCACTCCATTAATTGTTATTGTTATAAGTGGGCTACTTGGGTCACCATATTTTGGAGTTAAGTTTTTCCTAGCTAAAAGTTCAACCAGATATCCATTAATGTGCACCATATTAATTTGTTTTGGTTTCCTTCTTGGTGTTTTAATGCACAATTGTTTAACTAGCTGGTTTAGTTTGGGAATTTCTTTGATCGCTTGTAATAGAGGAATCTCGATATGGAGTCATTTAATTTCTTGCATCAGAATAGTTTCGTTAGACAATGATACCTCTGGTGGGTTCTTAAGGACATTTGATCTGAGATGATCCGGAAAAGGTGCTTGGGTTTTCCTTCCTGACATGGGGTTTTTTTTCTGGAATCGTTGGTGGTTGCTTAACAACTTCTTCCTAAGATGGTCCTACAATAGGTGCTGAGGTTATCTAGGGTGGCAGTAAGGACGATTCCTCCTGAGTTTTCTTGGAGTCATGCTCTGTAGGTACAAGAGGAGTCTTTGGTTCTGCGTTGAGTCCTTCGTGTGGGTCTTCTATAACTTCAACAATGGTCGGTTGATTAAGTGTTTTTCCTGACCTCAATTGAAGGTTTCCATAATATATAGCATTGACCCTTGCCATGTTATCCTGATCAACAGCATACACTGGGGCATTTTGACGTGTGTTCTTGGGATTAGGGACAGTTGTGTCAGTAATGGTGGTTGATTAACTTGTTCATTCTGTTGAGGGTTTTGGGGAGCCGTTAGAAGGTTTTGTTGTGGAATTGGCATTCATCTAGGACCATTATAGAATTGGTTTGGTTGCTAATTCCATTGTGGAGGTTGATTGTGAGGATGCCATTGCTGATTTGGCCATTGGGGGTTTCCCCAAGCTTGGTTCGTCCATTCAGGTGGTCCCCAAGGGGGATAAGATCCCCATCTAGGTGGTACTGAAGGCCATGGAGTTGACCACTGAGTATTGTTCCAAGGGTTTGGAGGTTGCCATGTAGGGTTCCATAGGAGAAATTTCCTCCAGGTCTTTGGCCTATGAAATTGATTTCTTCCTTAGTGTGAGATGGTCATTTTTTAGAAGTCTTGATGGCATTCAGAATCTCACATTGATCAGTGGCATGACTCTTTTCACAAATTTGGCAAGTGTTAACCTTGTCCAAAGGACATTCCCTTAATAGATGCTTGTTTCGACACCTAGGACAATAGATGGATAAGGTCTCAGGGTTACGTGTTTTGGCTTGTATTCCATCCAAGGTAGTGTTCAGCTGAACAAGAATGTCAATTTTTAGATTCACTATTTCCTCTCGCAATTTACCTATTTCATTGGAGCTCCTTAGGAGGCTAGATTTTTGGATTCCTCCTCAAGTACGGGAAAAATTCTGACAGAACTCAGAGATATCAGTAAGTTCAAGTTGGGAAACATCTCCTTTTCCCATTAAATCTAAGCTTATCCTTGCATCCTCATCAAGTCCTTTGAGGAATATAGTCTTTAGAATCTCCGGACTTATGGCTTCCTCACCACATCATTTGGTTAGAAAGATAAACCTATCAAGATAATCTTCTAGGCTCTCATCCTCTTTTTGTCTTAGTTTGAATAGCTCTTCCTTTCTGTCACTAACTCTGCAATAACTCTGGTATTTTTCTAAGAAAACAATTTCCATGTCATCCCAGTTAGTTATTGATCCAGAAGCTAGTCCCATAAACCAAGGCATTGCAACGTCTCTCAGAGTGGAGGGAAAAATTTTAAGCTTATGATTGCCATTCTTGTAGTCATATGTTTGACACAAGACTTTGAACTCAAAGAGGAACTGGTCAGGATCTTCAGAAGAAAATCCCCTAAAAGTCAGCAAGATAGATAGTGAAATATTTTTCATTGGTGCATCATCATCTTCATTGAGAGCGATAGGGTAGGTAAAGGTTTGTGTTGCCAGTCTTCTTGCCATATCGTCATTATGGAGATTGTTAGCCATAATGTCAAAAGGAATGTTCTCTTCCTCAAAGACTAGGTTGGTTGGTTGAATAACTATCTCCTCAAAGATTGGGTCAACTGGAAAAACTTTTGGGGTACGATGGGAGGTCTCAGGTTGATCTTGCTCAATCAATTCGTAATTTAGTTCTTCAGCTGAGACTTCTTCCTCCCTATTTATGGTTGGAGTTACTATTGGGGGGGGTTGGTATGAATCTTCCATGTGGGCCTCGCCTTCTGACCATGCAGAAAGAGAGGTTTGGTAACTATTTTTGGGTGTTTACTACAAGAAATTCCCAAGCATGCCCTAATAACACTTAGAAAAGATCACGTTTCCCTGGCAACAATGCCAAAAAGTGATAGGTTTTCATAAGGTCCTAACACTTTAGATGAAAATTATCAGTTTATCAACCGGGGTAGTGTCCAAGGCTATCTGCAATAGGGAGTTTGGATATTTCATTGAGAAATAGTTTTCTAGATCTGTTAAAGAGTTGAAATAATATATGAAATGAAACAACAATTTTATCCTTCTATAGAAAGCATTCAAATTCTATACTAAGAAGCATGAAAACTCTAGACTAGAAAGCATATAAATTCTACACTTAGAAAGCAGATAAATTCTATGCTAACAATTCACAACTGCAATTTGCTAAGCTGTAAGCACTCAAATTCTAACCATCAGAAAATAGTAATTTTAACTAAGGCAAATGCACCGAAAAACTTCTAATGAACATAGAAAATTTCAAACAACAGTTTAACTTTTGCACAACACACCCTGCAGGTTAACGACAGAAGCTAAACATAAACTATTTTCACCTGAATAAAAACATCCACCGAAATGAAAATACTTATCTATCCTATAGTCTCGCAAGTGGCCAGCTCGTGGGAGAAGCTTGTCTTAACTCAGGTCATACTCAATCACTTCAACAGCACATGAAAACTCCATTCAAATCTTAATATATTTTTTTAAAGAAACTAAAACTTAGAATATCATTTCCATTCATAAAAATTGCAAGTACACAGCTCTGATGGTTTTGAAAAACTAAAGGATTGATTTTCATTCATCCATAGTGTCTATTTACATCCATATTTCGAGCAACAACAAAAACTGAACTACTTCAAAAACTCCTAAACTTCCGATGGCAGGAAAATGCTAGTTGAAGAAGTCTTATAATTGAAAAATAAGATCTTAACTACTGTTGTCTTTTAAACATAAAAATGACTCTGAGTGGAGTCATAATGTCTTTTGGGTAACCACAAAAATAGTAGAATAAAACAAAGTCTTCATTAAATGCAAGCCTAAAATTTCTGGCACCCCCAACTTCCGGTGCACTTGTCCACAGCTGCATAATGTCCACTTCTTAGGCAATGCATTAACCTACATAATTACCCAACTTTTCATGCCATTAAATCAACATTTAAAAGCTAGTTTCAATCAATTTAGGAAATCAGGATTTGTACAATATTTTATTAAAAAATAGATAAATATCGTTTATAAAAATAAATAAATTGGCAAGGCTAGGGAACTGGATGGTGCAAAAAGGCTATTTGATCCATTAAAGAAATGAGGTTATTTATACCTCATCAGCCTCATTGAAGTGAGACTTTTGTAAGTTCTTAGGAATCTTGCACTTGCCCTTCTTAGATACATTCAACCAATATTTTGCAATGTTGAATAGGCTAGTGTATTTCTTTTCTTGAAAATATCAACTTGCCTCTACTAGGTTCATAACTACAAATTCATCTCTTTAGGGTAATCTGAGAGTTATGCTAAGAGAGGGACCATATAGCTTAGCTATCAATTGACCATCAACAATTCTAATTTCCCTAGTGTTTGGTTTGTAATGTCTTACGCAAACAAGGATGAAGTCTATGCATTAAATAGAGGTAGGGAAACCACTGGCATGAGCTAGACTGCTTACAAATGTTGCCTCTGCGATGGGAATTTTAGGGTTATGTTGCATTTGGTTAAAAACATCTTCTAGACTCACATGCCCTAGATTGCTATACCCAACTTTTGACAAGCTCATATCCTTGATACCCGAACTTCATTGTATTGTCAATTTCCTTCTTTCTACTTATATTATGGATTCATGGTGCAGCTACAAATGAGAGACACGAGGAGGCTTCTATAATAAGATGTTGGAAACTTGCATGTGTGATATTTGGATTAGACGTCAAGATGCATGCTCCACTTCTAAAGGCATTCCTTTCTGGAAATGAAAATAGAAGCAAGTGTTGGGTTTGGTGGATTCCTTCCACACTCTCTACAGTCTTTTCCTTTGTCACACTCGTTGCTCTTCTTTACCTGATGAAACATTTGTACTTCATTGGAAACCAAAAGCTCATCTTCATTGCTTTGGTTTTCATACTTGTTTCTGTTTGTGTCATGGGAGTCTTTCCACTCTCGTTTTGTTGAAACTCTTATCTGTGGGTAAACGACTAAGTTCTGCTAATATATGTGATATTCAGAATGTGCATGTAGTAGAATAAAAATCACAATCGGTGGTGTTTTTATGGGGTTTGGATACCAACCAGAGCTAGGATTTTTAACAAATTATGGCATATCACAAAAGAAAGGAGTTTGTTTTGATAATTAGAATAGATATGATGGGTGTAATTCATGAAAACACAGGTTTAGGCTTTGGGAATTTTTGAAATAACAAGTAGGTGGCGGGGGTTTTGAAAATGGTAAAACAATGCAAGAAACTTAGAAATATTTGAGGGAGAATGTGTTTAACTTACCTTGCAATGCAGATTTGGATAGATGAAGGGAGTTTTTGGTTGGTGTTTGTAGAGAATTTATAGCAACAGTGTGATTTTGAGTGGGTGATAGACCTCCTTTATTGAATCTAAATGTTTTGGTAGTTTTAAATGAGTGTGTGTTGTGAGGTCCATCTTTTTCAACTACTTTAGTTACTTCAGTTTAGACTATTTGACTATGTTGATTTGGTTTTATATGCTTTATGTGTGTGGACATTTTTGCTTTTATGCTATGGACATTATGCTATATTTGAACTTTATGGACATAGTTTTATAATTGAACTCTATGGGAATTATATTTCATACTTTATAATTTAACTCATGATTGGATGTTATTGGATTATTATTTATATGTTAAAAATAAGTTAGTAGATGAGCTAGATGCATGTATGATAGTCATTTAATAATTTATTTGATTTTGGAATCATAAATGAGTTAGAGTATTAATTTATTTTCATCTATGCATTTTCATGTTGCTTTGGCTATATATTCCTTGATATAATGATATTTGGAAATGAAGTGTGCATGTGGGTGGCCAAGATCATTAAGTTTCAGAGATTTCCAAGAACTTGTCTTGTGATACCCTATTAGCCTAGTCTAACCCGTGGGAGGGGTGAAGATTAAGTGTCGTGTGAATTAATTATTTATTTTTGTGTTGACTATGGTTGGTTTCATTTTATAATTTTATTAAAATTAAATTTGTTATTTTTGAGAGTTTAAAAATTATTTTAATTAATTTATTGTTTTATTATTTTTGGGATGAGGATAAGGGATTTGTTTTAATTTTTTTGTTTTTAATAAAAGATTTTTGAGGGAAAAAGAAAGAAAGTTCTAGTCTTTTTGTTTTTTTTAGTTTTTTGATTATTTATGGGGAAAGTTGTATTTTGGGAAATACTTTTTAATTTGCATGGTTTGGGGAGAAAGAAGGAAGAACTTGTGAATAAAATTGTAAGAAGTTTTGCTTGGAAATTTTGAAGAAGGATTTTGGTTGTGCATTTGAGTTTTGGGCTCTCCCTAACTTAGGAAGCTGAAGTAGGATTTAGACCCTTTTTAAAAATTGTATATAATGTATGCATGATGTGTTTGTGGAAGTTTTTGTTTTATGGGTTTTTGTATTTTCTATTTTGTTGTGGGAATCAGGTTGTATAGGGAGCGGCCCTCCCCTGAGGGGTGAGAGCTTCCCAAGTGTTGGGGTACAGAGAGGCATGGAGCCTCTCTTGGGGAAAATATTGGTTGTGAAATGTGATAAAAAGATGGATTGGGTGATTGTTGTTGTTGATATTGTATGGAGATGTGATGGTTAGGAGGTATAAGTGGTATTTGTGGGAATGAAAGTTGTGATTTCTGTGATATGGTATTTGTATGGAGAATTTGATTTGTGTTCCCTAAGAGGGAGGATTATCCCCTCTTTCCCCCTTTGTGGAATCGCGTGGATTCCAAGTTTGTGAGTCAACCAAATGGGGTTTTGATTTTATGTGTAAATGGATTTTCTGGTTTATGTATTTTGTGTGGTTGCATGTGTGTTTCCCGGTTCTTGGAGTCTCCTTCTTGGGGGTGGGATTGTGAGACAATCCCTACGGTAGGGTGGAGAGTAGGTTTTGGCCATTCATTTTTGGTGGATGTGTTGTAGGAAAGAAACTTGAAGTCGTTTGAAGAATTTCAAGGTCAAAGAAACTACTATTTTTGCTCAAGAAAAGAAATCTTTTATTTATCCTCATGACAAGATGCCATTGTAAAGTTAGATTGTTGGAATTTCTGTAAAAGTTAAGAGATTGTATCTCTCTATGTATTCTTGAGATTTTATAAAAATTTATCCAAAAATGTAACCATGTGAATTTCTAAAATTTCTATGTCTCTTGTTCATTTATGTATATGAAATAGAAATTATGTGTATGTAGATTTATGTTTTGTTGTTGATGTCTATACAAATAGTTGTTGTTGTTATATATATATGTCTGTTGTATGAAACTATTCTATATTAAACACATGGTGCGGGGTAATCCAGGTTTCTGAATAAATAGATACATAAACCATTGCATGAAAAAAAATATCCTTACCAGTATAACAGCAACAGGAATAACAGCGAACTGTGAAGATATTACCTAGAAATCTAATCATCTTGAATAACAACGGACTGTGGTATGTCTATCATGTAATTATTTTATGTTTGGTTTATATTTATGATAGGCTTTATCTAACTATGGTATGCAGATATATATACAGTGATTCATGTTTATTATTCTGGTAGTATGTTATATCTTACTATGGTGTGCAATTATATATATATATAGTCATGATAAATGCAACTCCATATATTTGCATAAATATGAGTTATCATATATTGCTAAATATGACATAATGAATATATTACTGATCTGTATAGAATATGTGACTACACTATGAAATGGTATTTATATTATCTGACTGTGGTAACCAACCATGATGAGGGAATTGAGGGCCTTCGAGGAGGGGAAACATCATTGGGATCATCTTCTAAGTACACCACCCCATGGTGGATGGCTGCGGCCTACCACATGTGGGCCAAGGGGGCATAAGAGGCCACTCTTGGGATTGGAAGGAGTGATTTCTAGGACACCCTATTGTAGTTGCACCCCAACCTCCCATCATGGTGGCTAATTGAGCCATAAGAAGAAACAAAATGGTTTTGATAAGGGGAACGGTGATAGGACCCTCACTAGGCACACCACCCCATATGGATGACATGAGGCCACATGGGGCCAAGAGGGGTAAAGCACCCACTCTTGGGCCTAGGGTAGAGGGTTTCTTGGGCACCCTATCAAACCATCGTGTTCTAGGGAGAATGAATTAGAAACCTATACGATTTCAATATATTTATGACAAGACATTTATTTCTCGTCATATATGTTTACTAATCTATTTGCAGGTCTTAAACATGTAGTTGTATCACTAACCTTACTTTCCTTGTTTTCTTTACATATTCCAATGAGAGCATCATATAATACTATCTTGCAAGTACCCAACCAACTTATAAACTTTCCCCAAAACCAAGTTGATTAATTGAAATTGATATGTTAGGGCAAATTTAGGGGTCTTCCACATTTGGGGACATTACAAAATATATGTTATTCCTATTGTTGTTATACTGGCAAGGATATTAGAGATACAGGAATGCTAGTATGGATAGAAAAGGAATGAGAAATAGGTAATTAATATATATATATATATATATATATATATATATATATATATATATATATATATATATATATATATGTCTTGTGATTGGAATGAAGGAGGGAGAGAAATGTGTCTTGAAAGCTATATCATAGCAAGAGATATACATATATAGAGATAGGCAGATCTAAAGGTATTTGCAAAAGATATATGGGAATTAATATTCAAATCTACATAAGTCTAAAAGCATCCAGCAATAGAGATCAACAAAGAATATATGAACTAAATATAAGAGGAAGAAAACATAGAAAAGAGATTTTTTCTGAGTTAAGAGGAAATATACATTCAAAGGGAATAAAATCTGATTTGGAAAAGGAAGAATATAATTCTGAATAAGGAATATCAAGGAGAAACATATTTCTGAGTTAAGAAGAGACATATATTATAAAGGAATATGGAAGAGAAAATACAATCAAGAGCAAGGAATCAAGGAAGAAGATTTATGAACTGTATAAGGAGAAAAAGAATATATTTCAGAATTAGTAGGAAAGATACTTGGAGGCATAACTAAAAGAAAAGGCACAGCAGTCTATTAGGCTGCAAGGAAGAGACCCTTAAGAATTCAAAAAGGCAAGAATTATCACGGTATGATGTATCTAACCCTATGTTTCTTATGATAAATGCCATATGATAAATAATGACAAATGCATATAATTGAAAGGTTATCAATTTAATTATTGTATGCATAGTATATTTTGCAGAGAATTCAATATTTATTGGTCATGATAATAACAGTCTGTATACCTGCATAAATCTGAGTTATCAATTATTGCTAATATGACATAACGAGTATGTTATTGATCTATATGTAAGGATAGAATATGTGACTACAATATGAAATAATATTTATATTATCTAGTTGTGGTAACTAGCCATGATGATGGAATTGAGGGCCTACGAGGAGGGGAAATGACATTGGGATCATCTTCTAATTACACCACCCCATGGTGGATGGTTGAGGCCTGCCACATGTGGGCCAAGGGGGCATAAGAGGCCGCTCTTGGGCTTAGAAGGAGTGATTACTGGGACACCCTGTTGTAATTGCACCCCAACCTCCCATCATGGTGATTAATTGAGTCGTAAGAAGAAGCAAAATGGTTCTGATAAGGGGAACGGTGATAGGACACCTCACTAGGCACCCCATCCCATATGGATGGCAAGAGGCCACATGGGGCCAAGAGGCCACATGGGGCCAAGAGGGGTGAAGCACCCGCTCTTGGGCCTAGGGTAGAAGGTTTCTTGGGCACCCTATCAAACCATTTTGGCCCAGTAAGAATGAATTAGAAACCTAAAAGATTTCAATATATTCATGACATGATATTCATTTCTTGTTACAAATGTTTACTAATCTATTTGCAGGTCTTAAACAGGTAGTTGTATCACTAATCTTATTTTCCTTGTTTTCTTTACATATTCCAATGAGAGCATCATATAATACTATCTTGTAAATATTTTCTAACTCTGTCTTGCAGGTACCCAATCAAGATATAAACTTTCCCAAAACTAAGTTGATTAATTGAAATTGATATATTAGGGCAAATTTAGGGGTCTTCCAAATTTGGGGACATTACAAGTGGTTTGAATATATATACCACTACTATTACTGTATAATTTTGAAGTGATTTGAAATTGATATATATAATGCTACTGTTACTGTATAATTTTAAAGTTTGTTATTATAAACTAGAGAATTTGCATATTTGAGTGATTTGAATAGAATGAAACAATGTTTATATAAATTTAAGACTGTTGAGATTTTTGTTGTTTTGGGCTTGGCCCAAGGGAGGGCCGTGGGGAAGACCCGCAGCATCTCATAGGTTGCAACCTGTGGGAGCCATGGGGAAGACCCATGACGCCCCTCGTGGGGAGGCTACAGCTCTGCTAAGGTTGCTGGCCTAAAGGCCACGCCCCCCAAGCTCTTTTTTGTTTAAATTTTTATCCTTTAAGCCTATAAATTTCAACAGACTCTTTGTACTCTTAAACTTCAATGAAATTTGGTTGTGTGTAACAATACTTTATGTCACGGCAACCTATATTTTTATTTACAATAAACATTGTATATATATACATATTTATCATCCCTGATAGCTCCAACTGCCCAATCATCATTTGCACACAGTAAGCAGCAAATAGGTTTTGTTAATTTTAATTTAAAGAATAATGGTATGGTTATAGATAAGGATTTGAAAAGAAATCAATTTCTTTTAGTAATAGAAAAAAGATTTAGTTTTATTTTGATTACTTTAAAAAAAAAAAATGGATTTGTGTAAAGAGGAAATTTATATTTTTTTAAAATATATATATACAAATCTGTATGCTGAATAGAAAAAGGAAGATTTATGTTTTTTTTATTAGTTTAAAATAATTGCTTCAAGTCCTTATTTAGCTTTAATTATCTATGGAAAAAGCTATGGAGTTTTATCTTGCTTTGATTTTAAAAGGAAAGATCGATTCTATTTTTAATATTGATATTTATAGAAAAAGATAATAGTGCAATGTTTAATATATTCATACTTTTATCAAATAAAAAAATTATATTTTATTAAGTTAAGGAAAGAATTTAATTACGCATTGAAATCATTTTATTACTTTGTTATTATAATTTTAAAATATATTATTAAAGAAAATATTTAATTGTGGGTGAATTTGTTAATTATGTAATAATTAATTATTTAAACCTAAATACTCTAGTTAACTGATTTTATCATGTAAATCCTAGAGACTAAGTGTTATGACTGATTGAAATATCTTCCAAGGACTTAACTTGACACATTGGACTATTAGGATAATTGCAATCAGGGTAGACATCATCAAACCAATACGTGATTGTGACATATAAGTGAACGATTAGGTAAACTTGCAATTTAGTTTCTTTGTTTAATTCAATTTCCTGAGGGAAAAAAACATTTCCACCATTTTTGCCCACTTGTATGGTTGACATACAGGTGGGCCTGATATAGGCATGACATTTGGTATCAGAGTTAAGTTTCCAAACTTTGGGAACTCTGGGGATTTAACTGTATGTAACTAAACCTTTGTAATTGTATATTTTATTAGGATGCCTCCTAGACATAGACGCACCCACTCTCAATCTTAGTCAGAATCTATTCATCATGATGTACCTGTAGATCAGGGCCCTCAAATCTTACAAGTATTACAACAACTTGTTGATGTAATTCAGACTAGGCTACCACCTCCAGCTCAAACACCGCCTAGGGTTTTGTCTTAGCCCCATTCTGAGAACACTTCAGTGCACCATGAACGTAGTAGGAGTCCTACCTGTGATAGAGGAAAGCATCAGGAGGAAGGGGTAAGTGAACCAGAACACCATGTTCCTCCACGGTTCAGTCGGTTAGAAAAATTTGAGACACCTGGGGCACCATTTGACACATATAGATAGATCAGGGAATTCCTTTGCCTTCAACCCCCACATTTTTCTAGTACTTCCAAGGGTGTGGAGGCAGAATCTTAGCTACTGAACCTTGAGGGTTGCTTCAAACTCAAACTTTATGAAAGCAACCTCAAGGCAAGGTTGGACATACACCTACTCAGAGGTGCTGCAATCACTTGGTGGTGTTAGGAGGAGAGAAAAAGACATATTGTAGTTGACACTTTGACTTGGGAAACCTTTCTTGAAAGGTTCAAGAAAAGATATATTTCAGATCACTTTAGGCATAAGAAGATTGATGAGTTCCATGACCTTCAGCAGAGGGGACTCACAATAGCACAATATGAAAACAAGTTTATAGAATTGCTTCTGTACGTAGACTACGTACAAGAGGAAAAGTTGATGGTCAACCGATTCATTAAGGGACTTAACCATGGGATATCTGGACCAGTATGATTGGCAGAGCCTCAGACTTTACAGGATGCAATAGAGAAGGCCTTAATTACAGGGGAAATACTCCCTAGAAACCAGGAGAACTGTGAACATTTTAGGAACTATGATCAACCCCAGTAGAACCAAAATTTCTCTAGACCACCCTTGCCTTAGGGAGGTGGATTCAGAAATAATGCACTTCCACCTAGATCACCTCGACAATAGTAGCAACAGTAGGGTCAAAAACCTAGGACTACTCAGGGGGCACCTTCTAGGACTTGGTAGTCACAGCCTCAGCGTAGATATCAGAGACCATAGACACAGAATGTGGGACCAACCCATTCACAACAGACTTTCAGGGGCAGTTAGGCTAGTTCCAGCAAACCAGTGTTTTAGCAACAGGCTCAGGCACCTCCTAGAGGTTCTTGTTACACTTGTGGTAGCATTGGGCATATTTCTCAAGAATGCCCTAAAAATTTCTCATCAGCAGGAGGTCAACAACCAACATATTCTGAGCCTACAGTTGGGTATGTGGGAAAGTCCCACAAGGTTTTTACAGTGGTTGATAACTATCAAGCAAATCATCAAGCTACAGTCATAGAGACTCAAGGTAAAATTGGTGATGTTTCAGTATCTATACTTTTTTATTCCTGGGCTATGGATTCGTTTATATCCCCACCTATAGTGAAGCAATGCAGGTTGGTGGCAACTAGGCAAAAAGTCGATTGGGATGTAGAATTAGCCACGGGAGCCAAAATGTTGGTTATGTTGCAAGTATGTGCCTAATCGGTGTTGTCATTGATGTCAACATATCTTTGTTGTCATTGGTGTCAACTATGTCCTATTCTATTACTTGTTTAGAAGCTTTGTATGTTGAGGATATTGAGAAAATTGGCCCCTCTGGAAGATACAAGTGAGTTATAATGAAGTGCAATATAGATAGTGAATTGTATGCTAAAGAACAGTTCGGTAGATTGATCCGCATTTCTCGTTGGTTGAATATCTTGGTCTGCGGATTGGAAGTTATTTAAAGGAAGGCCTGAAGATTCTAAATCCTCAGTTTGAGCCTCCGGTGTGAAGAATTAAGAGAGTTGCATTCACCAGAGTAAAACCTGCTTTCTCTGATTATTCTCTGGTGATAGGGAGAAAGTATTTTGCTCCACATTCCTCCGCAATAAAGTATTTTGCTTTGCAGTTCTAGAGGGAAGTCTGGGATGATGATAAGTGCCTATAAATGCAGTGGTTCATGTTTTGGTGGTCCGCAAGCTATCTTTCTCTTATGTCAGTTGAAGATAGTGAAGTTCATGTGTTCCAGTGAGAAGATTCTTATGGCTAGAAAGTGGTTAAGGTTCGTGTGGTTTCTCCTGATGATTATAACGTGCTTGTGGATGTCCCCTATTCATGTTCCTATCTTGACATTGGTCTACGTTAAGGAATTGAGATCTTGCTTGAAGATTGTTCCCAGATAGTGTAATGTGTAACCGGTCTTAGCTGACTTGGTTAATTCTAGTTATTGCAGAGATTCCTTGAAGATTTTGGAAGCGTGTTGTGGCATGGAAGATTGTGTTTGAGTCCCATCTAAGGCGTGGCATGATCCGCATACATCTTTACTTCATTTCCTTTGCCTTATGTTGTAAAGGTCAGGACCTATTTTGTAAATGTTTGTAATGCCGACCTCAGAGATTATTCCAATGGTTGATGATTGTAATGTTGGCCTTGATGATCATTCCAAGGTTGATGAAGTGAATAAATACTTGTAATTGAGTCATGGAAAAGGTGACCTTGAGCAAAAATGGGAAAGTAAGGAAAAAGGATGAGGAGATAAGGCAAAGCAGAGCAGAGGACCGATTGTACTTCAATGTTTTATTCTCATACATGAAGAAGATGGTGATTGTGGCAGTGAGCCACCAGTAGGGTTTAACAACCCTTATTGTAATCTTTCTAGGTTTAGGGTTGAGGCAGTGAGCCTACTAGACCTAACTGTACTTCATGGCAGTGAGCCAGTATGTTCTGGGCCCGTGGAGTGACCAAGCCTGAACATCATTTTTCAAAGATTGCAATATATTTTGAGAGCTAATCCTCTCCGTGGTTTTCCCCCCCTTGGGGTTTTCCACGTAAAAAATATGGTGTCTCTTGTGTATAATGTTGCATCTGTGTTTAAGTTTCTGATTTCATGCATTCATTGTTATATCATAATAATTGTGGATAAGTGATTAATGTGTAAGTGAAGAAGTGTTTAAGTTTTTGTGACAATTGATTCACCCCCCCTCTCAGTTGTCCGGCGCATTTCAACAATTGGTATCAGATCAAGGTTCCTCTGAAGAAAGTCTAACAGCTTGAGGAAGATCCAAAAATGTCTTATAAGAAGGAAGCACCACATTTTGATGGGATGAACTATGCTCTTTGGAAGACACGAATGAGAAGTCATCTTCTTTGTCTTGGTTACAAAGTATGGAAAGCTACAGAAACAAAAGACACCTTGCCTCAGAATGGTTTGACGACTGAAGACGAAATCAAGGAATATGAAGTGGATGTCAAAGCAAAAGATGCTCTGTTAAGTTCATTGAATGACACAATACTGACAAAAGTGGTGGATCTTGAGACTGCAAATGAGGTATGGGAAAAGCTAAAAAATCTGTATGAGGGAGATGATTCTGTGAAAGAGCCCAAGCTACAAAGTCTGAAGGTGAAATATGAAAGTTTGAAGATGAATGAAGATGAAAACATAACAACCTTTATGCAAAGAGTTGATGAACTAGTCACCAGAATAAAAGGTATGGGGGGAACTCTCAATGATAAGGAAGTTGTAATGAAAATTCTTAGATCACTACCAAAGACCTACAGTCACAAGGTAGTTGCAATTCAAGAATTTTTGCAAGTAAAAGATGTTGACATAGATCAATTGCTTGGTAAACGTACTGCGTTTGAGATGAGAGAGTTTGGTGATGCCCTGCCAAAAGTAGAGACTGCCTTCAAATCTAGTACGTCTAGGAAAACCTCCAGATCAGAAAAGTACAAGGTAGAATCAAATGATGAGTTTGATGAAATTGAAGCCAATTTTGTGAATAGACTGCAAAGAGGATCCAGTAAGTTTAAAGGTAAATTACCTTTCAAATGTTTTTCCTGCGGTAAAGTAGGTCACTTTGCTTCTAGATGTCCTAAAAGAATTGAAAGAAATAGGAAAAGATATGAGAACAAGCCTAGGATCCAAAAGAAATGTTATTATGTTGAAGATTTTGATGATGATGAAGGAGTGTCAGATAATGGTGAATCAGATAATGCTAGTACTTCCGATAATGAATGCTTGTTTATTGCTATTAAAGAAGAACCTTGTCTACTAATCTTGCTAGCTGTACGAAGAAAGAAAAACTAGTGGAAAGTGCTTTGGCTGCTCAAGTTGTTGAAGACAAAGATGAACAAGTTATTGATAGTGGCTGCTCTCACCACATGACTGGTGACAAAAGTAAGTTTGTGAGTTTGGAAAGATATGATAGTGGACTGGTTAGGTTTGGAGATGATACAGTTGGTAAGATTTGTGGAAAAGGGTCTATTTCTTTTAATGGCAAGCATAATACTGAAGATGTCTTGTATGTGAAAGGATTAAGGCATAATCTTTTGAGTGTGGGTCAGATGTGTGACAAAGGGTATGACCTAAGCTTCAAGGACAATGGATGCAAGATTAGGGAAATCTCTGGAACAATCATTGCAACTAGTAAGAAGACTAGAGGTAATATCTACCACTTGAGAGGAACTAATAATTATTGTTTGTTAGCTCAGACTGATGAAAGTTGGCTATGGCATAGAAGGTTGTGTCATATCAATTTTGACAACATTATGAAGATAAGTACTGCACAGGTTGTTAAAGATTTGCCCAAACTTGTGAAGCCTGCTAATCTTATTTACAAGGAGTGTAAATTTGGGAAACAAACAAGAACAAGTTTCAAAAGCAAGGACCAATCAGTTGATGGATTACTGAAACTAGTGCATACAGACTTGTGTGGACCTACTAGAGTAAGAAGTTTGCAAGGAGACAAGTATTTACGTTGCTTATTGATGATTATTCTAGAATTACTTGGCTTATCTTTTTGAAAGAAAAATCAGAAGCTCTGGATAAGTTCAAAGCATTTAAGGCAATGGTTGAAAATGAGATAGATTTAAAGATCAAATGTTTAAGGTTTGATAGAGGAGGAGAGTTCACATCAAATGAATTCAATTTCTTTTGTGAAGAACATGCGATAAAGAGACAATTATTTGCACCTAGAACTTCACAACAAAATAGAGTCGTTGAAAGAAAGAACAGAACTGTTCAAGAAGCTGCTAGAACCATGATGAAGGAAGCTCATCTTCCAAACGTATATTAGAGAGAGGTAATTCACATTGTTGTATATATCCTAAACAGAGTCCAAGTCAAAGGTAACAGTCCTAAGACTCCTTATGAATTGTGGTATGGTAAAATTCCTACTGTGAAATATCTCAATGTTTTTAGTAGCAAATGCTATATCAAAAGAGAAGAAGCTCTGGGTAAATTTGATGCTAGGTGTGATGAAGGAATCTTCCTTGGTTATTCAACTGAGAGCAAGGCCTACCGATGTTATAATAAGAGGCTAAACAAGATCATTGAAAGTGCAAATGTTAAAATCGATGAAAGCAAGGAAAGGTCTCTAGATTCAAGTGGATATGAATCAGATAAACTAGATGTTTCAGAAGTGGTGCAGCATGAAAACAACTCAGATGAAGAGAATCAAGCTCTGGAAAGTGTTGCCAAGACACCACGATATGTATAACTTAATCATTCTGAAGATCAAATTATAGGAGATAAAAGTAAAGGAATCTTGACCAGAAGAAGAGTTGCAGAAGAACAAATAAATTTCTGTCTGATTTCCAAGATTGAAGCTAATAATGTGAATGAAGCTTACAATGATGAGAATTGGGTAAAAGCTATGAAAGAAGAATTAATGCAGATAGAGAAGAATTAGACCTGGGATCTTGTTCCCAGACCAACAGACAAAAATGTAATTGGTACCAAGTGGGTTTTCAGAAACAAGATGAATGAGAATGGTGAAGTAGTAAGAAACAAAGCAAGGTTGGTATGCAAAGGATACTCTCAAGTTGAAGGAATAGATTTTGAGAAAACATTTGCACTAGTGGCAAGGATTGAATCTATAAGAATGTTTCTAGCATTTGCATCCTACAAGGATTTAAAGTATATCAGATGGATGTAAATTTTGCATTATTGAATGGAGATTTGGAAGAAGTCTATATTGAACAATCGGAAGGATTCTAGTCATCAAATCAGGGTGACATGGTATGCAGATTGAAGAAGGCTTTGTATGGATTAAAATAAGCCCCCAGGGCATGGTATGCTCGGTTGGACAGGTATTTGATACAGATAGGGTTCAGTAAAGGTACTACAGACAACAATCTCTACTTCAAGATCAATGATGAACAAATCTTAATTGTAGCAGTCTTTGTTAATGACATTATCTTTGGAGGCAATGAAGGTATGTGCATAGTGTTTGCTAGAGAAATGCAAAGTGAATTTGAAATGTCCATGTTTGGTGAGATGAATTTCTTTTTGGGTCTACAAATAAATCAATCAGATAAAGGTATCTTCATTTCTCAGTTTAAGTATGTGAAAGAGTTGCTAAAGAAGTTTGGGATGACAGACTCTAAACCAGTAAATACTCCCATGATAACCGGTTGTAAGTTGAGCAAAAATGATGATTCACCTATGGCAGATCAAAAAAGGTACAAATCTATGATTGGAGGACTACTTTATCTAACCCAAACCAGACCTGACATAATGCATGTAGTTTGTCTTGTGGAAAGATTTCAAGAAAAGCCCAAGGAGTCACATATGATGGCAATCAAGAGAATTCTGAGATATTTGAAAGACATAGTAGATTATGGTTTGTGGTATCCAAAAGACAATGATTTCACTCTAAGTGCATACACTGATGTAGATTGGGCCGAAGATGTGGATGATAGGAAAAGTACAAGTGGAGGTGCATTCTTTTTGGGAAAAAGGTTGGTATCTTGGTTGAGCAAGAAACATGATTCAATATCCCTGTCTACTGCAGAAGCAGAATACATTGCAGCAGCATGTAGTTGCACTCAAGTATTATGGATGAAGCAGACTTTGAAGGACATCAGAGTTATGCATGAAGATCCAATTGCAATCTTTTGTGACAATACAAGTGCCATAAACATATCAAAGAATCCAGTAATGCATTCAAGGACAAAGCACATATCCATAACATACCACTTTCTAAGAGAAAAGGTGACAGAGAATGAAGTCAAGTTGGAGTATGTATCTACAAAAGATTAGATTGTAGATATTTTCACCAAACCTCTATCTAAGGATACTTTTGAGTATCTTAGAGAAAAGTTAGGGGTTATTACCCCTCCTGTTCTAAACTAAGATGCACAAGAGTGCATCAGTCCGATGGTGCTTCTTCAGTTCTAGATTGATGCTTTTAGGGCTACTTCTCAGGGGGAGTAGTCATTGAGTTCAGAAGAGAAATTGAATCAGAGCATAAGAGTGCAAGTATGTACCCTTTGCCATTGATGTCAAAGGGGGAGAGAAGTCATGTGAAAAACTCAGAAAGAAAGAGTGCAGATGTGTAAAAAGATAGGGGGGAATCTTGGTTAGAAAGAAAGAGTATAGATGTGTAAAGAGATAGGGGGAGAATCCTGTCTTGATGGTTGTTGCAGTTTTTCACATCATATGTTTCCATCAATGACAAAGGGGGAGATTGTTGCAAGTATGTGCCTAATCGGTGTTGTCATTGATGTCAACATATCTTTGTGTGTCATTGGTGTCAACTATGTCCTATTCTATTACTTGTTTAGAAGCTTTGTATGTTGAGGATATTGAGAAAATTGGCCCCTCCAGAAGATACAAGTGAGTTACAGTGAAGTGCAGTATAGACATTGAATTGTACGCTGAAGAACAGTCTGGTAGATTGCTCTGCATTTCTCGTTGGTTGAATAACTTGGTCTGCGGAATTGGAAGTTATTTAAAGGAAGGCTTGAAGATTCTAAATCTTGAGTTTGAGCCTCTGGTGTGAAGAATTAAGAGAGTTGCATTCACCAGAGTAAAACTTGCTTTCTCTAATTATTCTCTGGTGACAGGGAGAGAGTATTTTGCTCCGCATTCCTCCGCAATAAAGTATTTTGCTCTACAGTTCTAGAGGGAAGTCTGGGATGATGATAAGTGCCTACAAATGTAGTGGTTCATGTTTTGGTAGTCTGCAAGCTATCTTTCTCCTATGTCAGTTGAAGACAGTGAAGTTCATGTGTTCCGGTGAGAAGATTCCTATGGCTCAAGTGGTTAAGGTTCATGCGGTTGCTCCAAATGATTATAACATGCTTGTGGATGTCCCCTATTCATGTTCCTATCTTGACATTGGTTCGCGTTAAGGAATTAAGATCTTGTTTGAAGATTGTTCCCAGATAGTGTAACGTGTAACTGGTCTTAGCCGACTTGGTTAATTCTAGTTATTGCAGAGATTCCTTGAATATTGTGGAAGCATGTTGTGGCGTGGAAGATTGTGTTTGAGTCCCAGCTAAGGCGTGGCGTGATTCGCATACATCTTTACTTCATTTCCTTTGCCTTATGTTGTAAAAGGTTAGGACCTATTTTGTAAATGTTTGTAATGCCGACCTTGGAGATTATTCCAATGGTTGATGATTGTAATGCCAACCTTGATGATCATTCCAAGGTTGATGAAGTGAATAAATACTTGTAATTGAGTCATGGAAAAGGTGTCCTTGAGCGAAAATGGGAAAGTAAGGAAAAGGGGCAAGGAGATAAGGCAAAGCAGAGCAGAGGACCAATTGTACTTCAATGTTTTAATCTCAGACATGAAGAAGATGGTGATTGTGGCAGTGAGCCGCCAGTAGGGTTTAACAACCCTTATTGTAATCTCTCTAGGTTTAGGGTTGAGGTAGTGAGCCTGCTAGACCTAACTGTACTTCATGGCAGTGAGCCAGTATGTTCTGGGCCTGTGGAGTGACCAAGCTTGAACATCATTTTTCAAATATTGCAATATATTTTGAGAGCTAATCCTCTCTGTGGTTTTTCCCCACCTTGGGGTTTTCCACGTAAAAAATTCGGTGTCTCTTGTGTATAATGTTGCATCTGTGTTTAAGTTTCTGATTTCATGCATTCATTGTTATATCATAATAATTGTGGACAAGTAATTAATGTGTAAGTGAAGAAGTGTTTAAGTTTTGTGACAATTGATTCACCCCCCCTCTCAGTTGTCTGGCACATTTCAACAAGTTAACTCCTTGGTAAGGGATTGTCAGCTAGGACTAGGGGTTTTCACAGCTAGGACTAGGGGTTTTCACTACTTCAGTGGACCTTTGAGTCCTTCCCTTAGGATCATATGATGTAGTTCTAGGCATGGATTGGTTGAATGCTCATGATGCTAAGTTAGATTTTACAAACAAAATAATTGAGTGTCTTGACAGTGTGGGTAATCCAGTGAAGATTTCAAGGGTTCAAAGACCAATGTCTTTGAGAATGAATTCCATAAAGCAACTCAAGCGTAGCATGTGTAAGGGTTGCCAACTCTTTTCTATATCCATTAGTGATAGATCAAAAGGACCTAGAACCTCCTTAGATGATCATCCTATCTTGAAAGAATTCACTGATGTGTTTCCTTTAGAGCTTTCTGGGATGCCACCTTGGTGAGAGATTGACTTCCATATAGATTTAGTGCCTGGAGCAGAACCTATTTCTAGGGCTCCTTATCGTATGGCTACTCAAGAGTTTTAGAAGCTCAAATTTTAGTTAGAGGAACTTTTGGAGAAGGGCCATATTCTCCCTAGTGTCTCTCCTTGGGGTGCACCTATTATCTTCATCAAGAATAAGGATGGGTCACTTCACCTTTGTATCTATTACATGCAATTGAACAAACACACAGTGAAGAATCATTACCCACTGCCTAGGAATGATGACTTGTTTGACCAAATTCAGAGAGCTAAGGTATTCTCAAAGATTGATCTCAAATCAGGGTACCATTAGTTGAGGATTGCATAAGCAGATATTCACAAAACAACTTTCTGAACTCACTACAATCACTATGACCTTATTGTAGTTCCCTTTGGGCTAACTAATGCCCCAACAGTGTTCATGAGTCTTATGAATGGAGTTTTTCACACTTTCCTTGATAGGTTCATGGTCATCTTCCTTGATGATATTTTGGTATATTCTCATATGGAGAAAGAGCATGAGGATCACCTGAGGATGGTTTTACATTGTCTAAGGGAAAATCAACTGTATGCGAATTTAGCAAAATGTGACTTCTTCCAGACCGAGATCCAGTACTTAGGTCACATCATTTCAAGGGACGAAGTTGCAGTGAATCCAACCAAGATTAAGGCTATTTTAGAATGGCCCATTCCAACTAATGTATCTGAGGTTAGGAGCTTTATGGGTTTCACCAGATATTAGAGAAGGTTTGTCGAAGGTTTCTCTAGGATTGCACACTCAATCACTTCACTTCAGAAGCAAGGGGAAAATTTTATGTGGACGGAGCAATGTGAGAGATTTTAAAATCTTGAAGGAAAAACTCACTAGTGCTCCATTTTAGCTATACCTGACCATACAGCTGATTTTATGGTGTGCACTGATGTTTCGATTAAGGGTCTAGGTGTAGTCCTTATGCAAGAAGGACGTGTAATTGCTTACGAGTCCCGCAAGTTGAAAGTACATGAGCTCAATTATCTGACACATGATTTGGAGCTAGCAATTGTTGTTAATGCATTAATGAGATGGCGACACTTCCTCTTAGGACATCATTTTGAACTTCACTCTGATCACCGTAGTTTGCAGTACATTTTCACATAACCAAATCTTAATGCTTGACAATGACGATGGATGGAGTTTCTTTGTGAGTATGATTTTAACGTACAATATATTAAGGGAAAGGAGAATGTGGTAACTAATGCTTTGAGCAGAAGAAGGCATGGGGTATCCTCCTTGGTTTTGCAGACAGATTTGCGGGGACGTGTTCTAGATCTTTTACCTCGAGATCCTTGGTATAATGAGGTATTACAAGAGTTTCAACTCCATGGGTCCTTGAAGGACAAGTTTGAGGGTTATTCTCTAGATGCAGAGGGTTTGCTTAGGCATTGCGGATGCATAAATGTTCCTCCTTTGGGGGATCTTAGATCATTTGTTTTAGCAAAGGCCCACAGAGCTCATTATGCAGCTCACCTAGGAGTTAAGAAGATGTACACAAACCTTCAAAAAATATACTTTTGGGCTAGTATGTGGAAGGACATAGCCAATTTTGTAGCCTGATGCATTGAGCGTCAGAGGGTGAAGGCTGAACACCAGCATCCAATAGGAATGTTATATCCTCACGCTATTTCAGAATGGAAGTGGGATGTCATTTCGATGGATATTATAGTAGGTTTCCCAATGTCGGCTCGGAGGCATGATGCCATTATGGTCACTGTGGATAAGTTAACCAAAGTAGCACACTTTTCACCCATGAGATCTTCGTATAATGCAACGTTAGTAGCGAGGGTCTTTCTAAATGATATTGTGAGACTTCATGGTATACCTCGTAAGATTATTTTAGATAGGGATCCAGTCTTTACCTCATCTTTCTGGATAGCTCTATAGTAGGCCTTAGGTACACAACTTAATTTCAGTATAGCATATCACCCCGAGATGGATGGGAAAACAGAGAGGGTAAATCAGGTCTTAGAGGACATGTTGAGGATGTATGTTATGGACCAGTAGTCCAAGTGGGAGGACTATTTGTACTTAGTAGAGTTTTTTTACAATAATGCGCATCATATCTCTTTAGGCATGGCTCCGTATGAGGCTTTGTATGGTAGGCCTTATAGGACACCTTTAAGTTGGGACCATTTAGAGGACAGAGTTGAGGTGAGACCTGATTTAGTTCAAGAAATGGAGAAGCAGGTGATCTATATATGAGGACAGTTGCAGAAGGCGCAGGATAGGCAAAAGCATTTTGTTGATGCTAAGAGGATAGATAGAACCTTTCAGGTTAGAGATAAAGTGTTTTTGCGAGTTTACCCTCGTAAGAGCTCTATTCGTTATGGGAAAGGTTCCAAGTTAGCATCTAGATTTGTAGGGCCTTTTCATATCCTAGAGAGGATTGGCTCAATTGCTTATCACTTAGCATTGCCACCCACCCTATCTCGCATTCACGATGTTTTCCATGTTTCAATTTTTAGGAAGTACATATCAGATTTATCTCATGTTTTGGATTGGGATGCCCTATAGGTCATGCAGGGTGGGCAGTTATCACTGGAGCCCATTTGCATATTGGATTGTTAAACCTTGGCCTTGCAAGGATGAGTGTTGGACCAGGTCAGGGTCCAATGGGGCCACCTCGATGAGGCCACAACTACATGGGAGGATATTGTTCAGATGAAGACCTTATACCCTCAACTCTTTGAGGGCTTCTAGGAGGAAGCCTAATATTAAGAGGGGGAGGATGTGCGGCCCATCTTTTTTTAGCTACTTTAGTCACTTTAGTTTAGACTATTTGTTTATGTTGATTTGGTTTTATATGATTTATGTGTGTGGACATTTTTGCTTTTATGCTATGGACATTATGCTATATTTGAACTTTATGGACATTATGTTTTTGATATTTATGGACATTATATTATAAATGAACTCTATGGGAATTATATTTCGGACTTTATAATTTAACTCATGATTGGATGTTATTGGATTATTGTTTATGTGTTAAAAAGAAGTTAGTAGATGAGCTAGATGCATTTATGATACTTGTTTAATAATTTATTTGATTTTGGGATCATAAAGGAGTTAGAGTGTTAATTTATTTTTGTCTATGCATTTTCATGTTGCTTCGGCTATATATTCCTTGATATACTGATATTCAGAAATGAAGTGTGCAGGTGGGTGGCCAAGATCATTAAGTTTCAGAGATTTCCAAAAACCTATCTTGTGATACCCTATTAGCCTAGTCTAACCCATGGGAGGGGTGAAGACTAAAGTGTCGTGTGAATTAATTATTTATTTATGTGATGGTTATGGTTGGTTTCATTTTATAATTTTATTAAAATTAAATTTGTTGTTTGTGAGAGTTTGAAAATTATTTTAATTAATTTATTGTTTTATCATTTTTGGGATGAGGATAAGGGATTTGTTTTAATTATTTTTTTTAATAAAAGATTTTTGAGGGAAAAAGAAAGAAAGATCTTGTCTTTTTGGTTTTTTTTAGCTTTTTTGGTTATTTATGGGGAAAGTTGGATTTTGGGAAATACTTTTTAATTTGCATGGTTTGGGGAGAAAGAATGAAGAACTTGTGAAGAAAATTGGAAGAAGTTTTGTTTGGAAATCTTGAAGAAGGATTTTGGTTGTGGATTCGAGTTCAAGGTTTTCCATTATGGTTTTGGGCTCTCCCTAACTTGGGGAGCTAAGGTAGGATTTAGATCCTTTTTAAATTTTTTGTATAATGTATGCATGATGTGTTTATGGAAGTTTTTGTTGTATGGGTTTTTGTATTTTCTGTTTTGTTGTGGGAATCAGGTTGTATAGGGAGTGGCCCTCCCATGAGGGGTGAGAGCCTCCCAAGTGTTGGGGTAGAGAGAGGCGTGGACCCTCTCTTGGGGAAAATATTGGTTGTGAAATGTAATAAAAAGATGGATTGGGTGATTGTTGTTGTTGATATTGTATGGAGATGTGATGGTTGGGAGGTATAAGTGGTATTTGTGGGAATGTAAGTTGTGATTTCTGTGATATGGTATTTGTATAGAGAATTTAATTTGTGTTCCCAACAGGGAGGATTATCCTCTCTCTCTCCCTTTGTGGAATCTCGTGGATTCTAAGTTTGTGAGTCAAAAAAATGGGGTTTTGATTTTATGTGTAAATAGATTTTCTGGTTTATGTGTTTTGTGTGGTTGTATGTGTGTTTCCCAATTCTTGGAGTCTCCTACTCGAGGGTGGGATTGTGAGACAATCCCTACGATAGGGTGGAGAGCATGTTTTGGCCATTCATTTTTGGTGGATGTGTTGCAGGAAAGAAACTTGAATTCCTCTAAAGAATTTGAAGGTCAAAGAAACTACTATTTTTTCTCAAGAAAAGAAATACTTTGTTTATCCTCATGGAAAGATGCCACTGTAAAGTTAGATTGTTGGAATTTCTATAAAAGTTAAGAGATTATATCACTCTATATATTCTTTGTATTCTTGAGATTTTGTAATAATTTATTTGGAAATGTAACCATGTGAATGTCTAAAATCACTATGTCTCTTATTCATTCATGTATATGTAACAAAAATTTTGTGTATGTAGATTTATGTTTTGTTGTTGATGTATTTACAAATAGTTATTGTTGTTATATATAGAGAGATATATATATGCTTGTTGTATGAAACTATTGTATATTAAACACATGGTGTGGGATAATCCTGTTTTCTGAATAAATAGATACATAAACCACTGGATGAATATCTATGTATGTATGTATGTATACATTCATGCATATATATACTGCTACTATTACTGTATAATTTTAAAGGTTGTTATTATAAACTAGAGAATTTGTACATTTGAGTGATTTAAATCGAATGAAACAATGTTTATATAAATTTAAGACTGTTGAGATTTCTGTTGTTTTGGGCCTAGCCCAAGGGAGGGTTGTGTGGAAGACCTACGACATCCCATAGATCATGGCCTATGGGAGTCGTGGTGCTCCCACGGTGCCACCCATGGGGAGGTTGCTACCCTGGTAAGGCCACTGGCCTGCAAGTCGTGCCCTCCCCAAGCTTTTTTTTGTTTAAACTTTATTCCTTTAAGCCTATAAATTTCAACGGACTCTCTATACTCTTAAACTTCAATGAATTTTTGGTGTGTGTAACAATTCTCTTTGTCGTTGCTACATGTATTTTATTTGCAATAAACATTATATATATATAATCCCTGAAAGCTGCCCCAATCGATCACCTGCACATAGTAAGTAGAAAATAGGTTTTGTTAATATTAATTTAAAGAATAATGGTATGGTTATAGATAAGGATCTAAAAAGAAATCAGATTCTTTTAGTAATAGAAAAAGATTTAATTTTATTTTGATTTTTTTTGAAAAAAAATATATATATAAATGAAGATTTATGTTTTTTTTAATTAGTTTAAAAGAATTGCTTTAAGTCCTTATTTGGCTTTAATCATCTATAGAAAAAGCTATGGAGTTTTATCTTGCTTTGATTTTAAAAGGAAAGATCGATTTTATTTTTAATATTGATATTTATAGAAAAAGATAATATTGCAATGTTTAATATAATTATATCTTTTATCAAATAAAATTATATTTTATTAAGGAAAGAATTTAATTACGTATTGAAATCATTATTATTACTTTGTTATTATAATTTTAAAATCTATTATTAAAGAAAATATTTAATTGTGGGTGAATTTGTTAATTATGTAATTACTAATTTCTTTAAACTTAAATATCTTAGTTAATTGATTTTTATCATGTAAATCTTAAAGATTAAGTGTTATGACTAATTGAAATATCTTCCAAGGACTTAACTTGACACATTGGACTATTAGGATAATTGCAATCAGGGTAGACATCATCAAACCAATACGTGATCATGACACATAAGTGAATGATTAGGTAAACTTGCAATTTAGTTTCTTTGTTTAATTCAATTTCCTGAGAGAAAAAAAAATATTTCCACCATTTTTGCTTACTTGTATGGTTGACATACAGGTGGGCCTGATACGGGCATGACACGTGCTAACCCTTTTATAGCTTGTGTTTTTCTCTTGTCAGTGTTTTTGGACAATGCTGAACTTTGTTAGTGAATTAGAGGGTTTGCAAACTTTTAAAGTGTCACTACTTCTATTTTGATCTCAAATTGTACCCTTTTAACATATCATCAAAATTTTTGGAAGTTTTGGAACTTAAATAAATGTTGACACCTTTATTTTAGTGAAGAGAAGAATCCATCAAGCTTTTGAAAAAATTGCTAACTTTGTTAGCAATTTCAAGAAACTTCAAATTTGTCGACACATAATTTCTGAAGCTTTCTACAATCAGAGCTTATGAAAGTTTTGGAACTTTGTTGATGTTTTGGTGATTTTGTGAACTCTTAAACTCATGGAAAGATTTTCAATTTGCTTGTTTCCTTTGTTTCTTGAGACCTTGTTGACATTTCAAAGATTTCAAGAATTTGCGAACTTGCCAACAAACTTCTTGAGTTCATTTGTTTTCTCTTGTTTCTTTAAGGACTTATCAATGTTTTGGTAATTTAGAGAACTTGCAAACTAGCCAAAAGTTTACATTGAATACTTATAACTTTTAAAGTGGAGCTTTGAGCTTTATGAGAACCTCGTCAGAGATTTCAAAGGTTCATGAACCTTGAAAATCATCGAGACCTTTATTTGTCGGTACTTCTAAGAATTTTGAAACTTCAAGAAAAAGTGGCAAGTTAAAGATAAATCTTTTGTTGGGGACTTTGAGAGTTCATGAACTAGGGAAAACACTAACAAAGGTTTAAAAATGAGCCTTGTCGGGGTTTCAAAGAGTTCACAAACTTATAAAATTACCGACAAAGTTTGATAAAAACTCAAAATGGATGACAAAGGAAGAAAGACTTAGAATTTTTGGAAACTTTGGAAGATTCTTGAAGTTTCAACACATCAAAATCATAGATGACTGATTCAACAAGGCACATATGATGACCCAATATTTTGGAAAAAGGACTTGGACAAAAATGAGGGAAATAGGCATGAAGAATCATAAGCATCATTATGACATGCAGAAAGAATAGCATTCCAACGTTCAACAGTGTCATGTATAGGTAAAGTAGATGCACCTTATCACATAAAGTATCATCCATATCAATAGAGGGTAAAGGTGTACCATGAATATTTGCCACCATAGATGTATCATGAAGCAAATATCATGAAGGAAAGGTGCTCAAAGGTAAAGTATTATTATTCTTGAGCCCATCACTAGCACTATACATGGGAGGAATGAAAATAATACAAGAATCATGGGTAAGTGACATGAGAGTATCTAAAAGAGAAAGGTACACACTCGAAGGAGGCAAAGGTACATACATGATGAAACAAGGCCTTCATAGAAAATGTGATTCCATCCTTAAAGTAAAAAATTATGAGTGATTCAAGGATAATGGGATCATATGGAAAAGTGTGCAAACACATCAAAAGCTACAAGATAAGCATGAATATTAGTCAAGGGCAAGGGGCCATGATAATCCATCATGAAAGATGTAGTGATGAATGCCAATCAAGGGTGGGCATAGAAGATATTATTTAATAACGACCTCAAACCCTAATAAAAGTAGCTAAATGATACATAAATGAGATAAGGTCTAATATGAATTAAAAAATTAGTCAATGATCACATCAGTACAAATTTGAAACCCTAAAGGCCCCAACAAGAGTGGGAAAAAGCAAGGTCACATATTGTAAACTTTAACCTCAAAGTAATGATATATCAATGAAGCATCAATATGAAAGGAAAATTAAGGTCTAACTAGATTTGGAAATAAGATGTGCAATTAGAAAATGACATATTTAAAAACACTAATGAAGGAAATAAACCCAAGGGGGAACTATCACAAAAAAGTAAGGCAAGAAAATCCCTTTTATATGAATCTAAGCTAATTAAATACATGCAATCAAAAAGCACAATTAACATAAATTAATTAGAGTTTAGAATTGATTGAAGTGCTATTTTTGGAAATTAAACACAAATGGATAGGGTACTGAGCTAAGGGAATAATGATGAAGAATAGTGTCACTGTCATGCATAATCCACTCATCAATGGTTCAAAAACTGATACCCTTGGCATGCTCATTGCCTCGAACTTTGTGTATACCTAGAATCCTCTATAGGTCAAATCCAAGTGGCTTGAAGTTGATCCTACATAGTGCGTGAGATTGCCCTGTAACTTGCAGGATCAATCTAGTAGACTATGAACTTTTGAAACTAATTTTTCCTCAATCTTTGATATTTGAACTTGTGCAAGGACATGCAATATTTAGAAATAGCTTAAGGCGAGCTATCATGCAAGGGTCAAGTTCTCCTTTGGTTAAACCCATTGTTACATTGGCTTTATAACCTTGGGCAAATGCTGCCAAATAAAAAAGCAAGCATTCAAGTGACGTATATACAAGTTTTGATTTCAATTTGTTTTAAGCTCCAAATTGAAATGTTCCTAGAATGATTTTTCCTTGTTCTTCCCTATCAATTGATTGCATAAATGAATGGCTTTAAATACCAAGACAACAAAAAAATCATGCAAATGTATACCAAGTTGGCTACTAACGACTAGTGAAAAGGGCATGAGTCAACAATTTGAATTTAAAAAGTTGAATTTTTTGGGGTCAATCCTAAGATGCTCAGGATTAATCTCGAGCTCCACTATGATAGGGAAATGTAAATCTTAAGGTGGGAATTGAATGTATGGATATGGGTGTGAGCAAGGGTACACTAAATGGCTAACAATGCTGAATGTATGGGGATTAGATAAGGTTGAATGTATTAAAGTACACATAAATGGAGATAGATAAAGAATCGAGGAATGAGCCAAACCAAACACAAAAATCCACCACTTGTTGATATCTAATTGCATTAAATCATTCCATCAAAATGAGCATTAAATAAGAATTGGTATAGATATACAAATTTCACCATTACAACTATTCATGTTGAATTAACACAATCAAATCCCACAAAAATTATAATTTCAAATTATTATTATTATTTTAATAAAAGGGGTAAAAACTTTATTGAAATTCAGAAAAGAGCATTACAAAACATCAAAGGGCCAAGGCCTCGGGAATCCATAAAAAACAACCATACAAAGCATGAAACAACATCATCCTTAACCAATACCAATCCCATCCTCAGCAAGAATCTTCTCCAAGTCATGTCGGAGCTCATGAGGAATCTACTCCCACTCATCAATCTTCCAGCCATCTAAATGCTCAGAATCCCACTTAGCCAAACAATCTGCTGCCCTATTTCACTCCCTTGGAATATGGACAAAAGACACCATCTCCATCAAATAACTTATCTGCAATATTTGTTGCACCTAGCCAAATGCCAACTAACATCAAATACCTTCTATTTATTTAGCAAATTAATCAAAACCTGTGAATCAGACTCACAGATAACCTTGCGCCATCCCAAAGCATACGCCCTCTCTAAAGCATAGAGGATCGCCAAACCTTCCATAAGGTTGATAGTCTGTAATCCTTCATGAATAGAAAAGAAAAAAACCACCGATCCTGAAAAATCCCTGCCAGCCCCACCAATCCCAGCAAGCCCAAGATTGCCCCTTGAAGAACCATTAGTATTGAGCTTTAGAATGCCAGCCGGAGGGGGTAGCCAATTCCCCACCCTTTGAACTTTCTTTTTCACCCGCCTACCTCTCCTGACACAAGCAGATGCTGGAGACAACCCCTAAATACCCAATCTATTCACTAGCTCAGCATCCCCTTTCTCCAAAGGGAACACCACATCACACTTAGCTTCCACCGTCTCCTGAATCATACCCATAATTTTGTGCCAAACTTGTTGAATCAACAGCTTCTCACCTCGAAATATTCTTTAATTCCGTTCCAACCAAATCTACCATAGTATGAAGGAAGGCCCAACATACCACACATCTTGCAAGAAAGAGGCCATAGAAGGAGGTCTACCCAGACTACTCCAAAAATCCACCAGGGAGGAAGCATGAACACAGGGGCTTTTCCAAACTTCCCACCAAAAATGCCAAAGTTGCAAAGTTAAGGGACAATGGAAAAACAAGTGAGAGGAGTCCTCCTCTCCACATCCACACAAAACACACATAGAAGGACCTTGAAAACCTTGCTTCCGAATATTATCCCAAGTTAAGCACCTATTCCAAGCCAAAGTCCAAATAAAGCAGTTACACTTCGGCCAAGAAAGCTTATTCCACACTTTCTTCCACCAGTGAACCTCCACCCCATCCAGTTGGTGAGATAACAACACCTGATATCCAGAAGCAATAGTATAGACACCCTTGGGATTAGGAGACCAAGAGAGAACATCCCCTTCCTGGAGGGAGCTACAGTGTCTACAAGAAAGGATACTATGAAGCTCAGCACACTCCTCCTCCATACCAACAGCAGGCCATTCATCAGGATTCTTCCATCTCGCCACCACCAACTGCCCATGAGAAGAAAAGGACTTGAAGTCACTCACCCTTGACCATCCTGCCTCACAGAACCTCTGGCACAGAGTCACCAAATTAGGAAACTAAGAAACAATGGGAGGAAAACCATCCCAAGAATCAGACCAAAAATGAGCTTTTGTCCCTCTTTTACAAATCCAAAATAAGCCATCCTTAACCAGAGCAGTCCCTTTCTTAAGCGTACTCCAAATCACCGAGCCTTTCCCCACCAGGGGATAGCGAGGAATATCAATCTGATGGATCCCCAGGAAGTATTTATGAGTTAATATCCTGGCCCAGATCCCATCTTGCTCCACACACCACCGCCAATACAATTTAGCAGCCAACGCCATCCCTGACAACAACGACTGCCTTAACCCAAGGCCACCAAACTGCTTCGGGCTACAAATAATGTCCCATCTAACAAGGCTCCATTTAGAGGACAATAAGCTACCATCCCATAAGAACTATCTTGCTAAGGAATCCAATTCCCTAACAAAACCCAAAGGGGCCACTTGAATCATACATCTATAAATGGGGAGGGCATGCACCACAGACTTGAGCAACTGAACACGACCAGCAAAGGACAACCAACGATGGGTCCAATGATTTACTTTCACACGAAATTTATCCAGAATATTCTGCCAAGAATCCCTGGGTAGTCTTCCAATAGAGATGGGAATACCAAGATAGGTCAAAGGGAGAACCCCAGTCTGAAATCTCAAGATATGAGCAATTTGCCTCTGAATGGAACCTGGAGTATTGAAGAAAAAGATGGAAGACTTATCTTCGTTAATCAATTGGCCCGAAGCTACAAGATAAACATCCAACACCTTGCGCAAATTTGAAGCTTCCCTAATTGTAGCCATACCCATCAAAGCAGTGTCATCTACAAACTGCAAGTGAGACTGTGGAGGTAAACCACCTCCCCACCCCCACCCCTGAATGAAACCTAACTCCACATTCCTTCTTATCAAACGTCCTAGACCTTCAACAAGAAGAAGAAATAAGTAAGGAGAGATGGGGTCACCCTGCCGCAAACCCCGAGAGGCACCAAAAAGCTCAGAGTGCTCACCATTTATTAACACAGAGGAGATCGAAGTAACACAATTCAAAACCCAATAAATCCACTCTTCCCCAAAACCAAAAGCACCAAGAACCTTCCGAAGGAAGGACCATCGAAATCGGTCATAAGCCTTAGTCATATCAAGCTTGATGAACATCGCCTTATCTTTGGAACTGGCCATAGAGTGAATGGTTTCAGTTGCGATAACAACCCCATCCAGAATCTGTCGTCCTGCCACAAACCACTCTATTCCTCAAAGATCAGCACTTTAAGCCACTTTTTCAACCTATCAGCAATCAATTTAGAGATAATTTTATAAATCACATTGCAAAGAGAGATAGGATGAAATTGACTTAGCCTATCCGCCCCATCACACTTTGGGATGAGAGCAAGGAAGGTAGAATTCAAAGCCCGTAACATTTGTTTATTCTTACGAGACTCCTGAACAACCGCCAACAAGTCCAACTTGATAATCTCCCAGAATTCTTGAAAGAACTCAATCGGGAAACCATCAAGGCCAGGAGCTTTCCCCCTCTTCATTGAAACACAATCCCCTCTAGCTCCTCAATCGAAATATCACTCATAAGATGCTCATTCATCTCCCTAGATACCAAAGAAGGGATACAAGAAAAGACCTGAGCTTCCTCATCATAACCCCCTGTGAGTCCTACCTGAATAAAGAAGTAAAATATTGCATAACTTCACGTGTGATTTCATGAAAAGAAGAAAGAGTTTCATCCCTGTCATTCACCAGAGCAGAAATAGAATTGCCATGTCTCCTGGCTTTCACCGAGGTGAAGAAAAAAGCAGTACTTTTATCCCCTTCCTGAAGCCACTCAATCCGAGCCTTTTATTTCCAAAAAACTTCCTCTCATAGCTCACACTCTTCCAGTGCTTTCAAAGCCCTAGTCTCTTCCCGCAGCAGGTCCTCAGTCACTCCATCCTCCCTGATCAACCTCGTAATACCATCCAACTCAGCCTGGGCAACACTCTTAGCATGGAAAATGTTTCCAAAGCATTGTCGATTCCAACGTTTAAGCTGATACTTGACAAATTGAAGTAACTTAGCAAAAGTATACATTGTTGTACCATAAGCAGGTCTACCATTCCTCCACCACTTAGTAACATAGTCATGGAGAGAGGAGTCACGCAACCACATAAGCTGGAACTTGAAAGAAGGAGATCGAGGCACACGAGATGAAGAAATAGCCAGCTTGATAGGCCAATGATTTGAGCCCCTCCAATCCAAAATTTCAGAGCTAGAAGACCACAACCCACCAACCCAGTAGCAAGAAACCAGAAAGCGGTCAAGTCATTCCGTAATGCAGTTATTCCCAATCCTTCGATTGTTCCAAGTAAACTGGCCATTAATGGGCTTGATATCAACAAGATTTAAAGCTGAGATGTTATCTTGAAGTAGCAACGCAGAAGGCTCAAGCTTCGCAATACCACCCCGCTTCTCAACCAACTCAGAAATAGCATTAAAGTCTCCAGCCATAATCCATTGATAGAAAGGAACCATGCTTCGGACAAACCGGATATGGGACCACAAAAGTTGCTTACCCTGAAGTTCAGTAGGCGCATAGATATTGGAGAAGAGAACAGACTCCCCTGTCTCAAAACAAGACACAATCATAGAGATAGAAGACTGAAAGACAACCACCAAAGAGGGCGGATCTTCCGAGGATTCCATAAACAAGCCACTCCCCCTGCAGACCCTTGAGCACCAATACACTGGCACTCTCCACTCCCCCACAACTTAGGCACTAAACCAAACATACACTCCACTGATAACTTAGTCTCCTGCAGGAAAAGAACATCAGGAGATTGACTTCTAACCAAATCAAGAACAACTTTTTGTCGAGGGCCACTGTTCAAGCCCCTTACATTCCAGGATAGAACAATCATTTCAAGGGGCTCGAAGAATGAGAATCTAAAGTCTTAATAGACCCTGACTCTACCAAAGTTTCCCCTGTTAATTTAATCTTTTCCAAATTCTTTTTTCTACCAAGCTTGGAAGACTTCTCCCTAGCCCCTTTTTTTGGATCCTTTTGACGAAGACCCAAATGAGAAGAAGACTTATTATTCTTCACCCCCTCAGTACCTGCATTCGAAACAAGAGGAGATCCATCCTCACCACCCTTCTTCTCTACTATAATAGGAACCGATTCCACCTGGACTTCCATTTGAACATCTGTGTCCATTTGCAAAGACCTATTATCCTGCAAAACTAGAGTAGTTACAAAAAGAAGGCCCTCCTGTCCTGTACCCAAAGCACCCTGATCTAGATTCATCAAGCCTGGATTCACTTCCTGCTGGCTGAGATCATCTAAAACTTCAAATCTATTGAAAGAATCATCATCTTGCCTTTCCTTCAAAGTTCTCTTTTGACCCCGATTCCTGTTTCGAGCCTTGACAGGAACGAAACCATTAGCCCCATCCACATCACCAGGAATGGGTTCCTTCCCCTTTTCAACCCTAGGGGGATTACGGGGAGGCTGAGAAGGCTGGGAATCCATAGGCCTAGCCTTTGGGCATCTCCTCTACAAATGTCCATATTCATGACAGAGACGACACCGAAAAGGAAGAGTCTCATAGTCCAACTACTGCACCCAAGAGTAAGGGCCCGCACACATATCCACCGAATCTGGCAAAGGTTTCCTTAAATCAATCTCAACACAGATACTAGCAAAAGTCATCACCTTTTTAACTTGAGTCTGCTGTGAAGCACCAATTGGTTTTCCTAGCATCGAAGCCAGCAAGTGTAAAACATCATCCCGCCAACATTCCACAGGAAACCTCGGAAGCCGAACCCACACTGGAACCCGGTTCGGAAGCTCTTCAGCAGGATTGAAGCCCACATGCCAAGGTTTAATAAATAACCCAATCTGATTATGAAAATAGGGGCCTCCTTCAAAGGCTTTGTTGCGATCCGCTAAGCAATTGAATGAAACCATGAAATAGTTATTTGCTAAAAGCATAACATCCATTTTTCCCTCTGGCATTCAAGTCCGTTGGGCCCACGATTCAAGAAATTGTAATAAAACACGCATCCCCATAAACTTGCACAGCAATGCATGCTTCGAATAATAGTCAATATCTTCTGCAATCATCTCCAGCAGGATAACCAATTTTGGCCTCTCCTCACAACGTTCAAGACATCCATTAATCTTTGTAATCTGTGTACCACCAGACAAACCCGAACCAACCAACCCCGGATCAGGTGAGAACAAGTTATTATTAAAAACCTTCAAAGCATGCGAAGGAGAATTCGCATCAACCGCTGCTGAGCGAAAATCCATCTTGGGACTAGCCCTTGAAGACTCTCCGATCGGCATTGAAACTAAACAAGACCCAAGGCGGGCATGTAGGCCCCCGAGAAAAAAGAACCACCACTAGGGTTTGACCAACCCACCACCCAGCACTACCTACGAACTGCAGACCCAAACCAACCAGGCACAAAAACCCCACCCGTGGCCTCCAACCAGGCACAAAACCCCTGCACGCTCAGGGAGAAAGAGACACCGATGCAGATGGAAAAACTTTGCACTGATAAAAATCACAACCCCAGACCTCCCCAAAACGCATGCACTCCCCACACTTCGCACGGCCAAGAAAAAACCAAAGGATCGGGCTAGGGCACGAACGCCCTAGCTCGACATGCAGAGCAAAAAATCGACATCCTTCCTAATTTCAAATTATTATTATTATAAAGAAATATAATAATTAAATTATAAATATTATTCTCACTAAAGAGATATAATAATTAAATGTATAAATATTATTTTTATTAAAGCTATATATATAATGTAATTTTTGTGAAAACTGTTTGCCTTTGGACGACGCTGGTTTGGTATTAATCAAATATTATTGTTATTAAAGACGCAGAATGTACTTATTGGAAATCTGTGTTGCACATGAACGACGTTGGTTTAGTTTTGGGGTTAAACTGTTACCCAAGTCAAAAAAGAGGATTGTGGTTGCTGGGTAAGGTACCTGTTACCTGCTTCCTGCTTCCTCATTCTTCGAACCCTGGTTTTTTGGTTTTTTAATGGAGTCATACGCTCACAAGGTACGCTACCTTTCCAATTTCGATAATTTGGTTGCTTAGTGGACACAGGAATTCCAAGGTTAAAAAAAAAGATTGCAGAGTTTTTAATTCAGTTTCTTTAAACATGTCGAAATACGAACGCGTGAGGTTTTTAGAGATTGCGGCTGCAGAAATGTCACAATAAATCGAAACCTGTTTTTGATAGGCCGCAGTTGCTATTTTGAATTTTCTTGTAATTGTAATTGTAATTGAAGAAAACCCCCTAAAGTTGTGCTTGCTATGTTTTGGAAGCTGCAATTGGTTAGATTTATCAGGAACTGGAGCTACTTTTGTGTGTGTTCATTTGGAAATTCGCCTTCCGTTAAGCGGCAGGGCAGACGGCCTTTGGCGATGGAAGCCATGCCTTGCCCTTCTGTACTAAGTTTAGCTTTGTTGAAGATAGGGTTTTGTGCGAAAATTCGCTTCTTTGAAGTCCATTTGCTTAGATTTGGAAAAATCAATGCTTTGTTACTCCTACAAGAGAACTTTTTCTCCTGAATGTGTCATTTGTTTCAACTTAGGCATGAAGTTGGCCAGGTTTGAACCTCGGCAATACAAAATCTGGTCGCTTTTGGAGTGAGAAGGCTTATATGTGCTAGATTCCATTTTTATTTTGCTATGCAGAACTTTGGTTTTCGCTAACCTGCTTAATTGTTATCTGTCATTCAATGCAGAATTTGATGGAATATATGTTTTCCACTTTTTCCAGGTCTGATTTTAGTAGACTGCTTTCGAATTTAAAATAAATAGTCATTAGGCCATTCTTAAGCTGATATTAGTACCGTTGGTAGCAGGATGTGCGTGACCATTCTTCATCTGTTATATTTACCTACTTCTTTGTACTCTGTTTGGTTGATCATATAAGTAGAATCAAAGAAAAGACTCCCACTAGCCTGACTATAGATGGAAGAAATCAATCCACTGTCCGGCATCCCAACAAATGACATAATGGCCAGAAACAGGATCACAAAAACAGAGTCAATAAATTAGTTGTTAACCGATACTTTGCTTTAATTATATCAACACAGCAACACATTCTATACAATAGACTCCATTGAAAAACAAGAGCACAGAATGGATATTGAAGTCCCGACAGCATGAAGAGGATCATTTGCCTACAAGTGTCTGTCACGTGTGACTGCTGTCAAATGATTCACCTGCTGCCTGTATGCTTCTACATTTGCATATTACATAATCTTTGTATGTGGCCACATTTTTCAAGTGAGTCCTTCAGGGAAGACAACTACAACATTTGACACAAAATATCGGAGAATGCTGGCAAAAGTTGATGATATACCTTCCAATTACATCAATCTCTGTGATCTGAATTAAATTGGTTGTTTTGGGAACAATACACTTGTTGAGAAAATTAACATATTATATGCAGCAATTGAATGAAAACTAAATAGAACAGAATTGTCAATTTTTTTAATCTGTGAATTGTTGGCAGGGCCCACTTTCATTAAATAAAAGTAAAAATATTCAAAAACCAAAGATGTCATGACAGAGCTCTGTATGATTCAAAACAATGCCGAACATGCAAAAAGCCCTATCCAGTGTCATGTCCCAATGAACCACAGAGGAGGCCACATGCCTCGTTCCACTATACCTTTCTTTCTTCTTCCTTCTTGGATGATCTTAAAGTCATCAAATGCTTAGCATTCCTCTGAGGAGTGCCTTTTCTATTTTGCCTCAGTCTATTACCTGGTGAAGATGAGGCCTGCAATTATGACTTGGCCAGAATATTGTGCTCCGCTTCAACCCTTGGAGTTTTCATCACTAACTCAGTCTTAACAGAACTTGAATATGTCTTTGCATCCAAAATTGCAGGAGGCTCAATAGCTGCGCCTTTCCTTGGAGATTTGGAGTTAGGCAAAGCCTCAGGCTCAAAAGAAACCTTGCCATAACAATATCAGAAGATTCCAACAAAGCAGGAGAAGGGGAAGCATCAACCACAAGAGTTTCAGGGATAGTCTCACCACCAGGGGCAATAACATGATGGTGAAGCTCAGCATCTGTCCACGAAGCAACAATCGTGAGAGGTTCAGGGATAGTCTCATCACTAGGGGCAATAACCTGATGAAGCTCAGCATCTGTCCACCAAGTGGGCTTCGTGTGCAGTGTTTGTCTGCCCATTTCAGAAACAGGATTTTTGTGGCATCTGGACATATTCTCAATAGAAAGATTTCATAGTCTACTTGTTGCCTCCATCGTCTGTCTCCAATTTTTAGAAAGATTTCAGCAGGAAGGCCCTTGGAGAGTTCTATTTCCACATAGATACAGGCATAAGTGGAACGTGAGAGGCGAGCTGTCTCCCTAGATAAACAACAATACTTCCCAAGCCCATTTCTGATAGCCTTAAAACCTACCTCCCAAAACTGTAGCAGTAGGTAGGATAGATGAACCCACAATATGTGGAGGAAAAAGAATCATTTCCGGGATCAAAGGTAGGGAACCATGGTTTGATACAGAGAAAGTCTCCCTGTAGATCCCAAGGCCCAGATTTTAGCACTAACTCCTTATCCTCGAGGGAGTCAAATTCAAGGATTAAAAAATCCCTTGCACAGGGGTAAATGAAGATTTTATCGTCCATAAAGTTATTCCACTTTTCCATGATCCATGCATGTAGATTGCACATTTGGCCACAGTTTGGAAAATTTACATATGAGTGCATGTTTCTGTAGGTATGCTTCTCTATCTTTTGTTTCGCCTCCATGCAGATCTCGGGAAAATGGTCAGAGGGGCAAAAAGAAGGGGGAAAAGGCCTTCCCAGAGAATGAGAGGCAGGAGCTGTTAGGGAAGAAATTGAAGTTGCAGTTCCCATATCCAGTTTGGGTGCTCTCCGAATCCTAGTCTGATCTGCTTCAGTACCAATCATGGAAGCCCCCGTGGTACTGCGAGCCGGGGAATGGGTTTCAATTGCTTCTACAAACATAGCCATGTCTTGGGCTTGCTTAGATCGCAGACCTCAAGCGAGAGCCAGGGAGGCAGTGTGGGCAGTATTAATCTCAGATCGGCTGTCATAGTTCCTGCCATTGGAGACATTGGCCTGTCCTGCTCTGCTTCCCATCGTCTGAATCCTTCTCAGTACTTCTGTGAGACCAAAATCTGCCCTTATTCGCATGCGAAGTGTTGGAAGACATATTGGAGACCATCTAAAATTGGCAATTTTTAAATAGCTGAACAAAAATAGAATTTTATTTTAACCAAGAGCATATACAATATTGACAAACTGTATAGGAGGGATGTATGCCTTCCACACTCACTTCATGCTTTGGATTCAGGTGTAATATGACTATAGAATACAAAAACAGAAACTTACAAAAAATAATAAATTAGGGTTCTTGGTGATAACTGAATACACACTACACTTGGTAGTGATGTGTATCCTTCTTGGAAGTTGAAATGGATGCTCAAATGAGGATGATCATAGTACAAAACTAAAACTGTTTGTTGGAGTTATCTATTTTTTGTACCCCCACTTGTTGGGGTTGTAAGTTGAGCCCGTGGCTTGAAATTTAAAGATCATATATGTTTGGAAAACTTAGGTCGTGGCTTGAAATTTAAAGATCATATATGTTTGGAAAACTTAGGTCGTGGCTAGAAATTTAAAGATCATATATGTTTGGAAAACATAGGTCATGGGGGCTAACTTAGATTTCTTTTAGGCATGCAAAAGCAGCAAATCGAGGCAACCAAACAAAATCTCAGGGCCAAATTCCCACTCTGGAGGGCCTTGAAAAGGCAAAATACAAAAAGGTAGAAAATACTGAAAAAATATATTTTTAGAAACTTTTAGAATTCTGTCCAAACTGTGTCACTTGGATGATTCAATCTGATTTCTGGATCACTCTGAAGCTTTTTGGACAAGGCTGTCTCGTGTAAATCCAGCAATGATTTGAGCCTATGAGACCAATTTTTTTTCAGGATTTTGTAATGTGTTTGCTGTTTGTATGTTTCCATATTTTTCTTGGATGCCTATCAGGTTGGACGTGGCCATGGCATACTTAACCCATAGCGAAAAAGAATTGGATTCAATTCTTATTTCCCTTACCAGTATGTGCCAGAATCTCTTAATTCTATCATCTCTCCTTATCAGAGGAGTCTTCTACTGTCATTGGTTCATTGTTGAATGCCCCCTTTATTAGGCTCTTAAGACCTTAGAATCACTTCCTGATTCTTTTCAATGAGTATTTGAAGTTGTAAAGATAATCTAATGACTAGACTACTTCTGTTTCTTACTAGCTCCACAGATTTACTGGCAAGGTAATTAATTCGTCACTACATTTCCCTATTGCCTAACATGAAAGTAGCTATATCCTTGACAATTATTTCTAATTACCAGTGTTACCTTGATGATTCTGTTGAGTCCCCAATTTGCAATATCTCCATTCTTATAGCACTCATCACTATTATCAAATCACCTTCAATGAGACAAATTGCTTCTAGTTCTTCTCCCTAGCAATTGTTATTCTACTATATAATGCTCTCATTTGAGCAATATTGTTTGTAACCGATCCAAAATCTTTGTAGTATGTTAGCAATGGCTGTTTCATATGCTCCCATAATACTTCTGAGAGCTCTTCTTCCCTGATCGAACCTTCTTCCACAACAACATTGTCACCTACCAATTGTAGATCAGGTACATGACATACTCGTGCTGCCTTCACCCTACCTTGGGTATGTATTCTTCGAATTTTTCTTTGTTTGATACTTGTTCAGTGGCTGTCTCATATGGTTCCATAATATTTCTGAAATCTCTTCTTCTGTGATTGAACCTTCTCCAAGGAAGAAATTGCCATCTACAAATTGTAAATAGGAGACTGCACGTGTTCCTTGTGTAACGACCATCTGTTTTAATTGTCCATTCTATTGATAGTCTGATTATCTTTCCCAAGGCTTATACTGATATAACCATTCCCAAGTGTATTTCTAAGTTTTCATTTACATAAGAGAATCATGTATAGATAGGCTAAAAATCCCACAATGACATTTAATTATTCGTCTACTTTAAATTCATTGCAATCAATTCTTCGCAGCTGTTCCAGATGTCCAACGACTTTTTGTTTTACTTATATTTACCCATTTGCTCATGTATTTAATTGATAAATAACCATCAATAAATTACTAACTATATTAGTTGTCCTCTCATCTATTTGTAGGATAAACAATTAATGTGAAATTGGGTTCCCTTGTGCTGGGCCTCTTGTTGCATTGAGAATGCCAGCTTTTTTGGAGTTAAGCTGTACATATTTTTTTGAGAGGAATAGCAATTTCTTTTCCATTGTCTCCATTCCTCACTGAACTTGAATCTCGTTACGAATTTTTCTAAGAATACCCAGTTCACTCTCTTGTAAGCCTTATTTTTTGGTCAAGTTTTATCATCATTCAGCCTCCTTTTGGTCTCTTAACCAATGCAACACCTCATTAGTAATTATAATTCCATCGAAAATCTGCTTTTCAGCTATGAAGCCACCTTGTTTGTCTGAGATTTTCTTTGGATCGTAGTGGTTCAAATTCACCACTCTTATTGGGAAATAAAATGAACTTTATTTTCTATGCGATTTTAATATAGAATTTTTTTCTTTTATTAATTTACAATTTTTTTTCTGTATGTAATAAATATATTAGTGGGGCATGTTTTGCTTTCTGATGGGAATTCTGCAAAAGATACCAGTTTCTTTTCTTAATGTTTGGCTTTGTTCTGTGCAGGTCCCTGTGTACTGATAAACCTTTGACTCGGAGATTCTGGAGATTTCATGATCTCTATTCTGTGACAGTGACAAAATTCTGACAGATTTATTCCAAATTGTTCCCACCATATGGGTGAGCATTCGCAATTTCATATGTTGGGTTGTATTTATTAGAGAGAGGTGTCCTCTGTACTTCTTAGGCTGCCCATTTCAACTTCCTGATGGCATCTGGAAACACACAAAAGGAAGAGGCCGAAGTTGTTCCAGAGGAATTTCGTTGCAAAAGATCTGATGGGAAGCAATGGAGGTGCAGTGCAAGATCCATGCCAGACAAAACTGTTTGTGAAAAACATTATATCCAAGCAAAAAAGAGAGCTGCAAACTCTGCCTTACGTGCTAGCCAGAAAAAGCTAAAGAAAAAGGAGGAGGGAGTTGAGGTGGTTCCCGATAGCAAGAAGAATGAAGTTGAAAAACGGCCGATTTTTGATACAGCTGGGGGGGAGTTCTCAACTGCCCCTTTGAATAAGAAGTCTAAATCCAGAGGTGTCATGCACACAGCACCTCTTCGTATAGGGCAACGCCAATCTCAGTTGATGAATGAAGAAGCAGAGATGGACATTTCAAGAAGTCGCATGTCTGAAAAGGAGCCTGATTTTCAGATGTATAAGATCCACACAGCTCCATCAAAATCAAAAACTGCGAAGGATTTTGTACACAGGCCTCTCTTGGTAAGTTGAACTGGTTATTATTCTTTTTGTATTGGAGCATCTCATTTTCTTTCATTATGTTTCTTGTAGATGGGTTGCACTATTTTTAAATATTATGAGCATCAGTTAACTTAGATCAGTGGATTTTTTAAGGAACATGTCATGGATTTTTTAAGGAACATGTCATGCTGTTATTTTCAGGATTGTTCTAGTAAGAGCACTGGTACTCTAGCCGAGGTGGAAAGTGCAATGTGTCATCAATGCCAGAGGAATGACAGAGGAAGGGTAGTTCGTTGTTCAAAATGCAAAAGAAAGCGCTACTGCCTACCTTGCATTTCTAAATGGTAAATCTATTTCTTCTAGTTGGATTGTATCTGTCTAACATTTACCACCTTTTTTAATATATTTAGAAACTTGTCATGATGAGAATGAATATACAATTTATTTTAACTTAGCGTAGTATTTAACTTTGCATTGCACATTGGTGCATTATAATTTGATTCAGGTACCCTGAATTACAAGAAGAGGATATTGAGAAGGCATGCCTTGTTTGTCGCGGGAAATGTAATTGTAAAGCATGTTTGCGTGGGAATGGACATGTTAAGGTATTTGATCTTTCTATGAGTTGTTGTAGACTTAAATTATCACCATACTGAAATTTCTATGATTGTGGCAGACTTAATTATCCCCAGTTTGTTTGCAGAAATGCTGTTCTCTTTTTTTATAGATATGGTAAAGTTTGGAGTGCACATGATGTTAGTAATTCACATTGGAAGTTGTTATTATCTATATGTAGACAAGGATGCAGGAAACTGATAGCATTGAGAAGTTACGCTATCTCCATTACTTCCTTTCTATGGTTCTTCCCGTGCTTAAGCAGATCCATAAGGAACAGTGTTTGGAACAGGAGGTAGAAGCCAAGATTCAAGGTAAGAATAGATGGTTTTCTGTTGGTTTGGCTGTTGGTAAGCTATGTATTTTTTGCCTGCTTCATCTTTTTTCTGTATTTTTTTCATGGGATCTCAGTGTGCTTGAAATATGCTTTATGCTAGGGGAAATGGAAACAAAGCTGGAGATTCCTAGAGCCAAACTTAATCCTGATGAGAAGTTATTTTGGTGTGTTTCAAATTTCAATTTGTATATTCTTTGAACTAAAATTTGCTTTGTAATATTAATATCATAAGATCAGGTTCTACCTGGACAAGTTGTTGGGAATGTTGGAGATTGAAATGAAAAACTACAATTGTACATGCTAACATTTCTGTTGTTTTTCTGTTTTACAGTGATAACTGCAGAACTTCAATTGTTGATTACCATCGAAACTGCCCTTCTTGTTCTTATGATCTTTGTCTCAGCTGTTGTTCGGAGCTTAGGGAAGGTTGCCAATTTGGAGGTAATAAAGCAGATTTGGCTCAGCAGTCTGTAGATACACCTTATTCTCATGGTAGAGATGGAATTCAGAGAAATAAGCAAACAAAAGTGGCTGGGGGAAGAGCTGGTTTCGAGCTTCCCTCTCAGGCCATTAACAATAGCACCATGGATTTGACGTATCGATCTTCAGATTGGAAATCAAATAGTGATGGGAGCATTCCGTGCCCCCCAAAAGAATGTGGTGGCTGTGGTAATTCTTTGTTAAAATTGAAACGCATATTCAAAATGAATTGGGTTGCAAAGCTGGAGAAAAATGCAGAGGAAATGACTAGTAGCTGCAAACTTGCAGATGGCTTTAAAGTTTCTTGTTCTTGTATCTCATGCTTCAAATATGGTTCTAATGGAAACAGCGGATATCAAGGAAAAAAGTTATGCCAAGCAGCATGTAGGAATGACAGCAATGACAATTTCTTATACTCTCCCACTGTACAGAATATTAAAGAAGAAGGTCTTGAGCATTTTCAGAAACACTGGATTAGGGGTGAGCCTGTAATAGTTCAGAATGTACTTGAAGGTACATCTGGTTTGAGTTGGGAGCCAATGGTAATGTGGCGAGCTGTACGGGAAATTACTAATGGAAAATTCAATGATGAGACGAAGACAGTCAAGGCTATTGATTGCTTAAATTGGTGTGAGGTATGTTCTGTTTTCTATCAACATCATGGAGTGCATGAAGGTTATAATTTCTCATTGATTTTTTTATATAGATATATATTTTGAGTTACACTCACATGTCAAGTGGAAACTGAATTTAAGCTTTTCAGGGTGCTGGTGCAAATAATTCTTGTCCTTTCTTGAATTTTTCGTTTAATTATTTCTTATACATTTCTTAACAGTCAGTGAAATAAACAATAAGACACAAATAGCTGATTCTTATACACTTGGTGGTGCAGGTTGAGATAAGCATCCATCATTTTTTCAAAGGATATACAGAGGGTCGAATGCATAAAAATGGTTGGCCTGAGATGTTGAAGTTGAAGGATTGGCCACCTTCAAATTTTTTTGATGAACGTTTGCCACGCCATGGAGCTGAATTTATTAACGCATTGCCCTTTCATGAATACACACATCCCAATTGGGGTCTTCTTAATCTGGCAGCAAAGCTTCCTGAAAATTTCTTAAAATCGGATCTAGGACCAAAAACTTACATTGCTTATGGGACACTTGAAGAACTTGGTAGAGGTGATTCAGTTACTAAACTGCACTGCGATATGGCTGATGTGGTGGGTACTTATCTTATGTTATAAAATAATACTGGTAACATCATGTCTGTATAGCTTACCTGCTATTTTAGATAGGTTGATGGTTTAGATTAACTCATTTGTTTTTGTCTTCTTGGATGCATAAGTGCCCAATTGAAAAACAAATTCTCATTTAAATTTTATCATGAAAATTTCCATAGAACTAAGATGTGGCATTGTCTATTAACTATTCAATGTGTGGAAGCTTCCTGCATTGAAGACATTGCTGGGCTGGGTTTCTAATAAAATCTGAATGATATTTTCTGGCTTTCTTCCATGATGATAGGTTTAGTTTTCTCAATTTACACACTAAATAATTTACTATATTACTATCTTAAATTTCTAAATGCATGTTCACTATTTTATTTCATAACAAATTGTAGAATTCTTACTATGACCTTTTTAGCAATTCTTGCTATCAGTATGTTTTTTCCTCTTTCTTCTTAATGGGTTGTTCATTAGAATAGTATTTTCTGTGCAGTAATTACTATGTACAATTGTAACTTATTATAATATTATGTATTCTTCTGTTTTGTGTTGCTTTCAGGTTAATGTTTTGACACATACAGCTGAAGTCAAGTTTCCAGGATGGCAGCAGGTGAAGATAGATAAGATTCAAAAAGTATTCAGAGCATTAGATTCAAAGGAACTCTATGGAGATTCAGAGAGGGCTGACAATAAATCTGGTGATGTGGAGAAAGGAAGATCAACAAAAGTTCAAGCAGCGACATTGGATGTTTCACTGCTTCAAAATATTACCAATAAAAAAGCTTCTTCACCTGAGGAGAGAGAGGAATGTATTAATGATTATGATATTGAATCTAGTTTGACAGTAAAGCATGTTGATTGCAACGATGAACAGGATCGAGAAATAAATAGACTAAAATCAGATGGTCCAGAAAAGTGGAAAGCGAATACTAGTGAACAGAAGGAACATGGTACAATACGGGCCAAGGTAGAAGGTAACAATAGTAATAAAGAGAATAACGGGACAGAGGTGACTCGTGGTGGAGCTCTCTGGGACATTTTCCGGCGAGAGGATGTACCAAAGTTGCAAGATTATTTGCTAAAGCACTGTCAAGAATTCAGACACGTTAAAGGCGTCCCTGTTGACTCTGTAAGCCTAAACAAGATTCAGATTGCAAGTGTCATTTATTGACAAGAATAAATAAGCAAGAAATTTGTCAGTTGATTAGGTTCTAACGGTTTATATTTCTCCTTCAGATTGTCCATCCTATTCATGACCAGGCATTTTACTTGACTGATGAACATAAAAGGAAGTTGAAGGAGGATTACGGTGAGTGTTATTTTTATTTATGATTGTAACTTCTCTAGGCGGTATTGTGCAAATTTTTGTTTAAAAGTGAACATTTGTTTCCATGTGTCAATGTGCAGTGTTGACTAATATTCAATACATTTGCAGAAATAGAACCATGGACTTTTGAACAACACCTTGGTGATGCAGTTTTTATTCCAGCGGGATGCCCTCATCAAGTGAGAAATTTGAAGGTGAGATTGGAGTGTTTCAATTTACAAGTTGCTGGTAGCCACAGCTCTGTATGTGGAGAATACTTCTTCTATATATGAGTGGTCTTTATCTTGAATATCCATATGGTGATAATGACCTCCTAATATTTTTCAACTGAATGCTCGATGTGCCTAATCAACGTCACTGTACATGGAAGTGTATTATTTATTTTTCTCTGAGAGTTCTGAATGTGTGAGATAATTCTTTTAAAGAGTGTTTATTGTAAAAACTAAAAAGGCTTTCATTGTGTTGGCAAAATTATATTTGCAGTAGAAATTAGTGGGTTGCATGGTGGTCATCCTTATCGTATAGAGCATCCACACTCCATGTGGAGTACTCTAAGTATAGTTCGTAGATATAATCACCATTGAATTACAAGATACCTTGCATAGCATTTTTATTCTGGAGAAATTCAAAAGAACATGTGTGAAACAAACAATCACAGCAAGTTCCCATCAGTCACACAACTTGGAATTAGGAGTGACATGAAAAACAAGAGATAACCTTGCAAAAAAATCAATGAAAGCTTGGGCAAAGAGTTGACTAATTGCTGATTTAAACCTCCTAAACTCAGGCTGAATATTTGATATGTAGTATAATGGCTAATTTCAAAACCTCTTTGGAATTCTAAAAAGTTTTGCCTGTTTCCGATAAAATCCAATTCAAAATTGGGAGTACTTTGCCACTTGGAAGAGTAATTGAACTATTCATTTTAGGGTTTTCATTTAATGCTTTGTGGTGCAGTCATGGATGGAGGGTCCAATGAAGGACTGTTCAACCATGCAGCCTCAACACAAACACACGCAATCCATGCACAGTGATAATGAAAAATCAACACGATCTTCGGGAAATTAATTCGATTCTATATATATGCTCAACAATCAGAATTTCAATATCAGTTCAGTCTTTGATTACAATACAATACTAGCACTTCACATGAGTGTGGCCACAATTATTGGCTTCCTCGGGCTGATCTTTCTTCTCTAAGCTTTGCTGGACACAACTTGGTCCTTGGATCTTTCCTTCTCCTGTCTTTTTTAAATGGATTAGCCTCCTTTTATAGTGCATCTTTGGTGTAGAAGGTTCTTGGTTGGGCAAGATGTGAATTATGATTCCAAAATCAATGTGGTCCCAAACATGACCAATATATGGTGTTGCATGGATGATTTTTTATTCTGTTGGCGTGAGTGCTCGTCTATGACTATGACAGATAATTCCAACTGCAGCATACCAAAATGACTAGAAAAGACATGTACTGAATTGCAAGGCAAAACAAATTGAAAGGAAGCATTTTTTTTGGTTGATGCAAGATTGTTTGTGGGCCTAGGATGCTATTGCATCAGACGCCCTGGGTAAGTGATTTGTGAGCATAGTGCTCACAAATAAGGGCTGAGTGATAGAACCACTTTTTTGGCTGGTAAACCAAAACCACAATTCACCCAACACATGGATAGGCTTCCAGAATCAACTTTGCACTGCTCCTTTCACCTCTACCTCTCTCGAAACAAGTAACTGGGACACACTCCAACTCCCGCACATCTTCTCCTTGGCTGTCTGTATTTGCAACTCTTGCCTTATTCTCAAATGCTTTTTCATCTTCCATTTCATCCTTTTGGAACTGAATTATTCCCATCGATCTAACTTCCTTATTCTGCAGCTCTTAGCCTCTACCTTCCTCAATTTAAAAGGCCTTATCTTTCCAAGGTAACTGAAAAATTGCTTGCATGCCTTCCATACTGCAAGATGCTTTAGAAGGCAAAAGTTTGTAATCTCTACCTTAGTCCATGTGAGAAATACTTATGAAAGGATGAACTTTTGTTTCTCAGCCCTTTTACCATGCGGAGAGCCACTCTATATATATTTCTTACCGAGGACCCTTCATATGTGATGTCATTATATGCCTTTACATTTCAAGCATGGTATTCATACTAATGTTATTTATGCTTAGTTCCTCTAATTTCTTAAGGAAGGAATGAATGCGCCATTTAACTCCCGTAGATGCGGTCCACTTCTCTTTTACCAAGGCTGCCAAATTCTTGGCACTATCCTTAGTGCTGTGCTTTTTGTGTGATTTCCTTTACTTCTCTGTGTGGCAATCTATATTAGAAGGTTTTTTAGGATCTTTGCACTGATGAACAAAAGTAATAGTCCTTTAAGTATTTACCTTTTTATTTGCCTTTCTTCTTGAATTTGGATGATGGATTCTCTTTTTGATGCTTTCCCTCCTTGCTGTCGCTTGTCCAAATCAATGTAGTAGTATAGAGCATATGCTTCATTTATGTTGGTTAGCTTGCAAAGAACTTGCCTTTTTATGTTGATGTGGGGGTCTCTGAGGTAGTTTGAGTATTCACTTCATAGATTAAAAACTTGCCGAATACTCATGAAACTCATGAGACTAATTACAACGTGAGAAACTTGCCCAAACACTCGCCTCGGTTTTTTGGTAAGTTTGTAGTGTAGACTTGCGAAGAGCCAAAAAATGGGGGTGAGTATAAGTCTACATGGCAGAAACACATTTGCATAGAAATGTGCAAAAAATTTTTTGGCCTTCAAAAATTGAATTTGACCCCCCACCTTTTCTTGCACTACATTTGCAAATCTTGTTTGAGTGATCAATTAAGTTTAAATTTATTCAAGGAGCAAAATTTTGCAATTTTTTAAGTTCCATTTTAGTTTTTTTTTCTTTTCTTTTCAAGCATTTCTAGAATATTATTTCATTCCTAAATGTCTTATTTACGTGTTTAATTAGTATAGGATGCTGCTTGGAAGCATGGTGTACTAGGATTGACCATGGGGACCGTTATTGCAACTATGTGGGTTGAAGATGAGTGGAGGTATTAATCGCCTCAAGTATCGCCTTGTATGTATTGTTGGTTGCAATGGCAGATAGAGTCCCAATGCTGGGCCAGAGGTAGAACGAGAGATGAAAGTAGCCTTTACATTGGTGGATCAAAAGAAATTGGAGAGGATGGGGACAAATGCAACCATAATGGTAGTCATGAATCTCAACATGAAGCAAGAAACATAGGTGGATATGACAAAGATTGTGGGCTCTAATCATCCATGGATTCATGTCACATTCACGTTATTGAGCTCGATCGCGGTCTAGTCACAGGGCCTTTTTTGTTTCTTGAAACAATGTTTGGATCATAATTTTTGCTTGAAGGTACAACATAAAAAATTGACAAGCATGAGGAAGTAGACATGGCTTTCGCTAATTTTTGGGCAATCTTCCTTTCAACATGGTGAGGAACCCATATTGGGAGAATTTGGTCATGGCCTTGATAGTTGCAAGGCAAGATTATAGGGCACCCATTCCATATGACATAAGCGGGCCATTGCTCTAAAAGACATTTATAAATACAAAAACAATTTTGGAAGAACAAAGGAGGGAATGGAGCAACTATGGATGCACCATACTTTTTGATGGTGGACAAATGAATGGAATCATGTGAGATGGTATTTTTGAGGTCCATAGACACCTCAAATAAGGTAAGCAATGTAAAAAAATGAGTATAATGCCGGAGAAGATTGTGTTAGAGGTGGGCATTGAAAATGTAGTGTAGGTTGTAACTAGTAATGCAATAGAATATGTGGTGGCAGGGAGACTACTTTAAAAGAGACAACCAACACTTTTTTGAAACCCTTGCTGCCCATTGCCTTGACTTTTTCTTGGAGGATATAGACAAAATTGATTGGGTGAGACTGGTGGTGGAAGAAGGCAAGAACATCACCAATACATTTACAATCACCCTTGGGTTTTTAGCTTAGTAAGAGACCACATAAAAGGAACAAGCTTAAGTGAGTGGGTGTGACACAATGTGCAATATACTTCCTCAGCTCATAGAGAATTTGTGGTTTGCTAACATCTTCAATGCAGATGTTTGTGAGCCAAACATGATTGAATTTATTTTATTCAAGTAAGGCTGATGGAGAGAGGGTCACAAAAACAATTTTTGATGATGCCTTTGCGAAGAGAGCTTCAAAGATCATTAAGATAACTTCAAACTTCGATTTAAAATTTAAATTGCATCTTTTAATTTAACTTTTTTAAAATTCTAGTTACAACATATTGTTCAATTTTTAAATGTTTTTTAATTGTAACTTTAATTTGTTTTTAGGTGTCGAAGCCTTTAGTCAGGGGTTTGCAGTTGGTGGATGGGGAGCGAAGCCCAATGGGTTACATTTATGAGGATGGAGAGGCTAGATAGAGTCGTATTATCAAACTAAGGTAAAAGGCGTTAGAAACTCTAGTATTGCATAGAAATCCTATAAAAGGATCTACATTGTCTAAAACAAAATGTATTCTTTGTTAAATTGAGCTGCATTTTGAAAAAAGTAGACACTTCTTTGACAATCAATCTTTCCTCCAAGATAAGATTCATTGTGCCAAAAGGAATTCACAAAATTTGGCATCCATTCGCAAGCGCACAAGAGAGATAAAATATATAAAGTGGAAAAAATATATTTAAAATATATTCGTTCTAGATAGTGGTCATATGTCACGACAAGGTGCTATTTGCTTGCTTACCATTTCCAAAGATTCATAGATTGGCGAGTCTAGTTTCCTTTCATTTTCTAAAGGTCATATATAAAGGAGGTAACTTGGATGTTTGGTAAGCTTGTGCTCAAGGACCTCGTTGTTTGGGTAAGCTTGTGTTCATGTGCCTTGTGGAGCATGGGTGTTCTTGGATTCAGCATGGAGTTTGCTTATCGAGGAAATATTTAATGTTGTAAGATTGTGTAAAATGTCTTGAATAACTTTTCTTTTGGTATAGTGTCATTTCGTGTTCTTTGGAGTGAATTACATTCTGCACGACTTAATTATATTCTTTTAAGGTAAAATATTTTTTAGTACCCAAGTTGAGGAGGTGGAGTTGTCTTCAAGATAGACACTTGGCATTCTGTGGTTGACTTCTATGGATCGGAAGATGGCTTTGCGGGACCCTTGTGAAGGTTTAGCCTTGTGAAGGTTTAGATCCTTAGAAGCAAATGAGGTCATGCCACATGGAGTTTGTTGGTAGTGGGCCCATTATGTTTACTCATCAAAAACATTCATGGATTCGTTTCTCCTTGGCGGTCCTATGAAATCCAGGTGGCACTGTTTGATTGCATTTGTAGATCATCTATAGACCTTTTGAGATTAATCTTGGGTCATTGATGTGTTCGAGTCAGGCAAACGAATAAGTCTGAGGTGTAAAGGCTGTATGGTGTGTCCATTTTATCCTTTTCTTTGCCACAGTGGTATGAGGAACTGCGTTTGCTCTCTAGGCTCTCACGAGTGAATATATTTTAGTGAAGAAGGATCTGGTTTCGGATGATTTAATCTCTTCACATATGATGGCACTGTGGCCATTTGCATTGCATTGTATGGGGGAGAGTTTTGGTATTGTTTGAGAGGCACTCGAAGCTAGTGTTTTGGTATTCACAAATATACTTCCAAGGCTACCATAAGCGGTTTGATGGGTCCTAAGAATATGTGAAGGATCCTCGAGGTGAAGAAAAGTTACAGAAGATGTTGAGTTCAAAGTTGCTTGGGGTAAGACTTGAATAAGAAATGGGACCAATTTATATATAATGCTATGATGCCTATTCAAACCAGGTGGTCTTTAAATCTTATCCAAAGATTAAGTACAAGTTCAAATGATGGGGTGCTCATGGGTTTGGTAATGATTTGGGAAACTTATTCTTCAAATTTAGAATCTTTGACGATGATGGTGTTGAAGCCTCAGGATGAGCATGAAAATAATGATGCATATCTTGTCCCTATAGGGGTGAATCTTTGACAATGGGCAGCATCTATGTTGTAGCCTCTATAGTCGAAGTTGCCCCTTATGTCTGCATTTTGGAGTGATAAATTGTTTAGCAAGTGGCATTACTTTGGATTTCATTGCTAACTAGCTCCTGGTTATATAGGCTTATGGGGATCATATGAATTGTATGGATCTTATTGTTGATCATAACACAAACTATAGTCCAATTTGTGGTCTTATTTGTGATCCTCTACACGAATGCGTCCAATGTGTCTTGTTTTCTATTATTCCCTATGTGGCTTGTCCCATGTGGTATATCATGTTCTATGTAAGCAAGTATTGGAGGCTGTGGAAAATGTTTATTTAGTTTGGATTGCTGATATTCTGATATTCTTTTCAAGTCATTGTTATGCATTGGGATAATGAGCAAGTTTGAAGGTGCTAGTGAGGGCCCACACAACCATTTGCCAATTAGTATGAGTCACCAGGATCCTCAGAGCCCATGCTGTCCATGTGGCATTCTCCAGGCAGTTCCATGTCACCTTGTGAATAATGATGTCAGCACGAGATAGGCAGGACTGTGCCATGTTACATTGCTGACTCATCAGGTTTCCGAGTGGTGTTGGGTGTTTGTATGGTGATAGCCTCGGACTTAATTGTTTTGTCATGATAAATATCTTGAGCAGGTTGATATTCTTTATGCCCCACACATCCAAATTCTCAAGATATTGGCTGCAGATATGCCATTTTGCTAAGTAGTATGCTTTGGTGTACTGCTGGTATGCAATCGATGATAGAGGTGATATTTATGTGAGTGTATCATTGACCATCAAGCCTCTTTATAATGTTTACTGGCTTTTAATGTTTTCGTGTGAAGTGTCTGATTAAATATTTCATATATTATAAAGTGGACATAGGTGCTTGGGATGTTCATGTACTTTGCCATATGGCAATTCCAAGGCAGTGGTTTGCCTGTGGAAATTGAAATTCTGAGGATCCAAGGGTTAGTGTGTTACTCAAATATTTTATCTGCTGTGGATAAATTTTATTGTTATGGCTTATGTTCTAAAGTAAACATTGGAGCCTAAAAAGTGCGGGCAAGTTATGGTTTATTCATATACCTTTTGGAGCACAAAAGCAAATATCATCTGATGTTCTGAGACAAACACAGAAGAGCTGTGCGGGAATAAATTTTATTGTCCTTCTTGGCACAAAGCATGTGCAATGGTGAAGAAGTGAACTGGTGTCATCTATTTGGAAAATCTGGGCAGAAATATATGGTATAAATGCAAATAGGGTCTTTTGGCTGGGTTTGTGTAGAGGGAAGTCTACAGAGTGTTTTGGGTGATCAAATGAGGTATGTTGGAGTTGGGAAATGTTGTTGTTAAGGGTTTGTGCAGGGCTTCGTGAAGGATTTGTAGGCAAATACCACTCATTGGGAGCAGATTTGTGACAGTTAGTGCAATATTTCTGGGAGCAAGTACTTTTCTAATGTTTTCGATTTGCTGACTTCTTGTATGCTTCTGATGATGGGATGCTTGAATGCTAGATGTAAATGTGCTTTTCAAACATACACAAGGGATATTGTGGATCATTTTGGTTCTAGACGAAATCCTACTTTGGTTGATATATTTTGAATTCACTGAATTTTATTTTGGATGAATTTGTAGCTAGATTGACTGGATTCCAGAATTAAATTCTAGTTTACCTGAAAAGGTTTTGCATAAACACTTTATCCTTTTTTTTGGATTCTTGACTCTATTTTCCGTTGGAGTAGGCACTGGTCACAAATGGTCAATTGGTCGTATCTTTCAAATTCTATTGTTCTTTCTGATACATCATTGGAAATTAAGTCTCAATTAGTTTGCACAAGCTCATGGTTAATGGTGTTTGCCAAATATTTAGAGAGCCTGCACTTGTTTGCCTACCATTAAGAGAGCTGTGCATGTTCCAGGTTTTAATAAGTTGCATATGAAGCAAGAAACTATGAATGACACCATATTTGAGAAAATTAATTTGGTTTTGCATCTTTAGGTGTATTGTGACCTGGTTATAATCTACTGTTTTAGGAGATCCTTGGTCTAAAATACCGGTAAGCTAGCACAAGGGGTGATTAGTGACAATATTTTGAGTTATTTTTGTGCATTGGGTATAGTTAAAGTCGTGTGATCACGTTCTTTCCATTTCTCTTTAATTGTCCTAGGGGATCTCTGGGAATACCCTCCTTGGCTTATTAGAGCTAGAAGTGTATGGGAGCTGCCCACTCTTGTTAGTTGGCCCAAAGCATCTGCAGTTTGATCACGAGTTTCACCTAAGTGTCTAGTTCGACTTTGTTCTCCAGAGTTTGCCTTTAGGCTTGGAGCACCAACAGTTTGCATGAGAAGATTGCTGCCTTGCTTCCATTGTATGATTGATTTTAGTATTAGTAGGATGACATTATTGTATTGCTGCCTTGTTTCCATTGTATAATTGATTTTAGTATTAGTAGGATGATATTATTGTATTGCTGCCTTGTTTCCAATGTATGATTGATTTTTGAATGAGTAAGATGAGATTATTATCTATTATGTCAATATCATAAGACCTATATTCCCCTGAAGTCATGCCAGTGGTCTATAGGCTCTTAAATTTTTTGATGCTTGATATACATATGTGTGCTGAAAAAAATGAGAAAGCATCGTCACTTCTGTTAAATACTAAACAGTAAACTATATATGTTTAAAGAAATACATCGCTTTACATAAATACATCTAGGCTAATAAATAGATACAATCAGTAATCACACAACCTATATTTAATTCAACTGGGTCAATAATCAGAAATGAACATTCAAAAATTAAATGCAGTGTGCAAGGATATTTAGCTCTGAAACCAATGATGACAAGTGGATGCTGATGTCACACATAATTTATTCGCTACAGTGCACAAAATTAATGCCCTTGGTATTTTCGCTGTCTCAGACTCTGTACAGACCCAGAAAACTGTATGGTTCAATCATGATCAATGCAGGTTGGTTTGATCCCGACTGCTGCAGAAATGATCTGACACACATATCTGATCTGCTAAAGTGAAAGCTATCGAATCCTGCTAACTCTGATCTCTGAAATAGCTTGTAGGGAACTGTGGTCTTTATAGACAACATTCAGCAAATCTGCAGGATCACTAGGATCAGTTTCTCCTAAGTCAGACCTTGGATCAACTGGCTTTACGGCTCTGAGCAAAGATTCAAGGACAACAGACACAAGTGCGCAGATGGCCTATATCTAGATGATGTGGGTTCTAGTTCTTTGTCCCATAGAAAATGCTCTAATGATTTCTCCTTGATTGACCATATGAATTAATCGTACATTGAATGTCTTTAAATACCAAAACATAGCAATAAGTCGTGCAAACATGTATCAACTCAGCTCACAATGGCTAGTAGAAAAGGGTGGGAGCTTTGGAACTCAAATTTAAAAATTTGAAATTTGGGTTCCATCCTGAGCTCCTTGGGATCAATCCCTAGTGTTGTGGGATTGATCCTGGGTAGAGAAATGAAAATATTTCAAGGCAGAGAGCAAATGTATGGAAGTGGTTGTGAATATGGGAACAATAATAAGAATTAAATGGTGAAATGTCTAGGAATAAGTACAAGTGAGAGTAAGTGAGGTGGATAAGGATTGAGGAATGAGTCAAACTTAGCACAAGAGTGTGCCACTTGTCGATATGTAATTGCATTAAGATGTTCCATCAAAATGGGTCTAAAACTAAATGGGAATTAGCATGGGTATGCAAATTTCACCATCACAATATGCTAATTACAGGGTTTGTATTTTGGAATCTTTCTTGTTCATGTAGGATGAGAAATAGGCTAATAGCCTGATAGGAAATAAGCCTGGCTCATACCATAAAATATTAGAAGATAAGGCTTACCTTTGTAATAATGTCACCGTAGTGACCTAAGTGATTTAGATTTATTGCTATTTTTTTAGCTTAGTAAACTGCAGTCATGGGGACTGCTCCCATTTCATAAAAGTTAACAAAAAATAACAATAGAAGTTTTAAAATGAAAGCTTAGCCTATATCCTTTAGCAGCAAACCTAACAGGGTTATAGCAAAATCCTTGTGCTACATTCAAGTTGTATTCCCTATAGTCTACTAATTACATACTGAGAATCTACCTATATCTTAAGTATTGCTGTCTACCTCATAGTAGTGGTTTATAAAATCCTGCATCCAGGCGTATTCCTACACCAGCCCTAGCAATTTATTTAGGAATCCTGCCCCCATCGATGTCTTTCTCCTCCATGCCATCACCATTTCAGTTCGCTTCTTTGTAATAAAAAGCTTCCATTCAACCAAGTCTCCCGCCGCATTCACCCCATGGAATTCATCTGATAATGGAATCCCTATGCCTTTTCTCGCCACCCCCAACACTTTTTCAAAACCCCCCCTGAAATCTCTCTCCATGAAAGCCTCCATCAGCTGCTTAATGTCTCCTTGAAATCTCTCTCCACGAAAGCCTCCATCAGCTGTTTAATGTCTCCTTTCTCCTCCCCCCAAATCTAATAGTGAAGCCAAGAACATGGACTAAACGTCCAAATTAACCCGATATCTATTTGAATTCACCATAAAATCCTCTCCTAGAACACATTCAATAGCGAACAATACCAGTCCACTTTGTGTTTTGAACACCTTTTGCAATCAGTTCCCCGTAATCTCACCCAGGAAAGACATTTGACGCTTGCAGCTCACCAATCTGATCTGAGTCTCCATACTTCCCTGAATGTCATTTCTGCTGAACAAAGCAATTGAAATCCTGAATGTGAATGCCATATCTCGGCTACAAAATCATTAATCTAACTCCTGCCTACCATCCCTTCACACGCTCCGCCACCTCAACTTGAATGTCCTTTCGTTGTTTGTAATGAGGATAGTCATTATTAACTTGACTTCTCCCACATCAGCTCTTGCGAAGTGTCTATGGCATGATTTGCCAATGAAGTTGCCTCTCCATTTGCCTCATGAAAGATATGATTAACGTTGACTCCTTCAAATATGACTATAATGCTTAAGGCTTCTCCTAGAATTAATCTTAGCTTCCAATTTTGAATGTCACGTTTCCTAGCCGCATTTGCCACAATCTGTGAGTCCCCTTACACTTAGACTCTTTTCAGATTGAGGCTTTTGCACAATTGGAGGCCTAAAACGGGGGCTTGTAGTTCCACTTCATTATTCGTGCCAAAGGTGAGCTTCCTCGCTGCTTTCCCTATCACCTCCCCTCTCTAATCTCTCACTATGCAACCCGCTCCGAAGTCTCCAGGGTCACCCTTGGATGCTCCATCATAATTCATGTTATACCATAGTTCCACGGAGTTTCGGGGACGGGGACGTGTTTCGGAGACGGGGGGAGCGGGGGGCCTAAATTCGTGGACGGCGGGGGGACGGCGATGAGGGAGCGGTGCGTTGAAATACATATAATACTCTATGTTGTACGGCATTTCGGGGACGGGGGGACGGGGACGGCAGGGGACGCGTTTCAGGGACGGCAGTCCGAGGGCCAATTTTTGGGGACGGCAAGGGGACGGCGATATATGAATTTTTCAATATATATATATATTATATATATGAATTTTTCAAAATATCAATATGAAATAGAGATAAATTGATAAATTGATAATATATAGTCATAAACATTGCAATGAACATTAATAATAAATTATTAAATTATAATCATTAATGACTAATGAGTAATGAGTCATGACTCCATGAGTAAACTAATAAACATTAAACAATAGACATTAACAGTAACACTAGTATAACAGCAATGATAAATATAATGATAATCATGAGTCATGAGATTGAAGATTCATAACAGCAATATTAAAGCATTTTCAAGTTAACTGACAAACTGTTAAACTAATAAACGGTAAACCCAAAGTTTCAAACTTCAAAATACAACAATCTAATGACTAATCATAATGTCTATGCCTCATTCGGGCTATCAATATCAAAAGAAGTATCTGTGTCACTGCCACTCTCTGCCTGAAGTGGATCATCCAATGGAACTCCAACCATTCCTGGTTGCACCTCCTCCTCGTCAATCTGCCTAACATCTTCAGGATCAACATCCCAACGTGCTGCTGGAGTCTGTCGATACTCAGTAGTCTGCCGATCCTGAAGTCTCAAGGCACTATGAACTGCAACTAGTTTTTCTGCTCGTTTCGAGGTAAGCCTGTTCCTCTTGATCGAGTGGATGAAGCCATAGGTGGACCAATTCCTCTCTGCAGCAGAGGAACTAGCAATCTGTGAGAGTAAACGAATGGCAAGTTGCTTCAACTCTGGTGTGTCCTTTCCATGAAATTTCCACCATCCAATGGGGTTTTTTTGTGCAATAGTGGCCCTATCCGTCCTAGCCTCTGGTTTGCTGAATGTAGGACCCTGAAGTTTAGAAAACTGAAGCCACTGCTCTCTAAGTATAGTTGCCTCCTCAGTGCCATACATCTTACGAAGGGCTGCCATAAGCCCCTCCATTACCTCATCATCCTCAGAAGGAAGCATTCGGCCAGGTCTAGGTGCATACCACTTCGGATTAAGAGCATAGGCAGCCATATGAAGAGGGGTGTTCATTGTGTTCCACCTCTTTGTGACAATAGGCCTGATATGTTGCTCATAGAATTGTAATTCAGGATCCTTGGCACGAATTGCTTGCCTCATCTGATCAAGCATGCTATCAAAAGTCTCATAAATCTCTCCAAGGCTAGGAGAGTCTGTATCTGCATACCTGATCACCCTCACAACAGGTGATATGATAGAGCAAATATATCTGCAAAAAAAATTTAAAAAAAGTAAGACATTAACAATTTGAATTTAAAGAAAAAACAAAGCAAAAAGTTAGAATTAGAAACTCAAAAATCAAAAATATGAAGTTCAAGTACATATTTCTTACTTGATATTGGACCACCAACTCTCATTAAGCACCATGTCTCTCATCTTCTGTCCTTCTTCTGTTTTTGATGGAGCCCACTTTTTCCACTCTCGAGCAACCACCATGGATTGTAGAGCATCTTGCACCTCCAGCATCCTCTCCAGTAAAATAAAATAGCTAGCATATCTAGTCTCGACTGGTTTGAGGAATTCTTTCTTTGAATAGGATCGGAATAATGCAAGTGAAGTTTGATGATTGCATATAAACATTTGTATTGATCTAGATTCAGCCACTGCTACCTTCACCCATTCTATTTTGCCAATGTCCTTCAAAGCATTATTCAAAGCATGTACACAACATGGAGTCCAAAAAATGTGTTTGTAAGCACTCTCAACCATCAATCCAGCCAACTTACAAACACGAGCTGAATCTGTCACAACCTGCACAACATTAGAAGACCCAACCTCCTCTATGGCCTCCTTCAAAAGGGCAAACTGGAAATCAGCATCCTTACGTTTCCCAGAGCAATCAATCGCTCTAAGAAAGTATGAACCAGAAGGACATGTAACAATAATATTAATGAGCGGCCGATGTCGAATATCAGTCCACCCATCCATCACAATGGAACAACCAGTCCTAATCCATGTTTGTCTCATCTCCTCCATTACTATGTTCACCTTTGAATATTGTTTATCAAGGAGGGAGGTACGCAATCTATGTACCCCAGGAGGAACATAAGAGGATCCAACTGCTGCTGCATCTCTCAACATGTTTTTGAAATAAGGAGACTTTGCCAAATGAAAAGGGATGGCATGGGCATAAAAAAACTTGGCCACTGAATCATCGGCTATCTCACGCTTTTGCATATTCATCATCCCTATCACTGTATTTTTTTCACCTGTGGTTGTGGTAGAAGTGGCCTTCTTCTTGCCTTTATGTTCAAGTCCATGTCCAACTGATAGATTGGAATGTTCATCAATAGATTTCATTTGCAATGAACGCTTCCTCTTAGTACTACTAGAAGTAGCTGCATGTTTTTCCTCACTTTCCCCTACCAACTTTAGCATTTCAACCTGTTCTTCCAATTTTATATCTGCACAAATTCTAACCCCATGGCCACTCTCACCCAATAAATGGTGTTCAACCCTGCTATAGCTGCCATGATAATCAGTATTGCAAATATGACACAGCCAATGCCTGCTGCCCCCTGAATTTTTAGCCTTAGGACCAGTCAAATTGGTGGCAAATTGAAGCAAAGGTTTTTTGGGATTGAAGGGTCCTTTTGCATGTATTTGAAGAGTGTCTGAAGGGCATTTAAAACGGTCTTTTGGAGTTACACTTCCAATAGAACTTCCACCTGTGTTCTGGGTTTCAGAATGTGTCATTTGAACTTCATCACTGCCCACTTCATGCAAACTTTCCTCACTGGCACTGCTGCTCATTTTGAATTTTAAATTTTTGATTGGGCTTGTTTGACAGGGCTTTGAGAGGCTAAAAAATGATTAAACCAAGAAAACTTCTGCCAAAACCAAGAAAACTTCTATCAAAATTCACAACTACAAGTGAAGCAAGAACTTAGAGTTAGAATATAAAAATTAAAATCAACAGAACAGTAACACAACTATGGTATTGTTTTTGCAACTAGTGTTCATTTCCAGCAAGAGAAACTCCAGAAATGGATGATAAAAAGAAAGATGTCCAAGTCAGTAATTTCTACCATATCAATGAAGATAGAGGAATATTATATTATTATAATAGATATTCCGAATATCTATTATAATAATATAATATTATTCAAATATATACTTAGATTTGGTCATGGATACTCTTCATTCTGCCATACTCTGTTGAGGCATGTGAAATGCTGGCAATCACACCTTTCCCTAATGAAAGTCTTATTGGCTTGCTGCTGGCAAAGGAAACAAGTTTTGAATCTTGATTGGATATGATGTAACATGGAATTCCGAATTTGTAATGGCTGTTGGAAAAAATACAGCTAAGTATTGTATTTACTATTTACTGCCCAACTTTCTGTTGGAAAAAATGCAGCAGATATATTGGCTACATTGAACTGAAAAACCAGGGTTATGTACATAATTAACTTAATTATGTACATAACCCTGGTTTTTCAGTTCAATGTAGCCAATGTATATGTTCCACTTTAATGTTTTGAGCTATACGAGTATGCATTCTTCAGATCTTCTGTGCTGTTTGAAACTTTGAAGAGAAGAAACTTAGAAATCTCAAATCTTTAAAGTCTAGATATTCACAAATATCATATATGAAATATGCAATTTTTATTTTTTAATTATTGGCGATAGGCTTTTATATGTGAGCATTATGGTGCTCGGAATTGTCTCACGCCGTAAAAAAACGCAGGCCAGGAAACTTTCTAGGGTTGTTCCTATCGGCGTATTCCTTGAACCTCCTACGGGTGCAAGTGCAGTGATATTATCATATTAACACTCAAATTCATATGTATTGAACTCGTTTTATCAATGATGTGTATTAAATTTTTAGTATTTTACCTGAAAAACGGAAACCCTTCGAAACGGCGTGAGACAAGTTCAGGCTTCGAGCACTTCCAGTTGCAGGGCACCGACAGGTAGGAATACGCCGACAGGAATAACGAATAAGTTAATAACCTGAGGCTGAACGTCTTTTTTAGTGCATGAGACAATTCCGAGTAATATAATGCTCACATATAAAAGGCAACGCTGTTCGATTGAAAAACTATTGGCGTTAATTTTTTTTAAAAATCTATGCAAAATGTTTGGGGACGTCTGGCCGTCCCCGGGACGGTCGAGGGACGTTTAGGACGTCCCCGCCCGTCCCGGGGACGGCCAGACGTCCCCGAACCTTCAATGACGTCCCCTCAAATTTTTACCGCGTCCCCGAAACGTTTCGGGTTTTCTGGTTTTGCAGGGGACGGCCAGGGGACGTCCTCGGACGTCCCCCCGTCCTGGAAACGCCACAGGGGACGGGGACGGGGCTGGAGGGGCAGGGGACGCGTCCCCGTGTTTCCCTGATAATACTTGAAAAATTAGTTATAAAAAGATGTATAACTGTAGAAGCCTAAGGAATAATTAAAGTTTAGTGTTTAAACACATTGCCATGATTTCATTGAACTAGTGAACATTGAAACAATGTGAATAGACATTGGAACGAGAACTAGATGTTTCATAATTTGAATTTCATAATCATTGTTCATAATTACAATCAAGTTTCAACAATACTGAAATAGTAAATACTAAATACTAAATACTAAATGCCAAAATGGTTAATAGCCTGGTGCCTCCAATGATCTAGTCATCTCCAAGCTCCATATCGATGTCGTCATCACTGGAACTGCTAGACCCCAAATGCTCAAGCTCATCTAAACCAATACCAACCAGCCCTGTCTGTGTAGCATCCTCATCTATCTGTGCTGGCTCTTCTGGCTCTACATCCCATTTGGCTGCTGGACTCTCCTTGTATGTAGTTGTGGTGCGGTCAATGAGACGCAAGGCACTATGTACAGCTACAAGCTTCTCTGCCCTCCTAGAAGTAACCCTGTTCCTCTTAACAGAGTGGATGAAGCTATAAGTAGACCAGTTCCTCTCAGTAGCAGAAGAACTAGAAACCTGGGACAGCAAACGAATGGCTAAAGTAGTAATCAAAGATCTAGGCCCATGCATAGTCCACCACAACTTGGGGTCCTCCTGTGACATAGTCTCCAAATCTATCTTGGCCGCCTCTGAATATCCCCAAAGAGTGGCAAATTTTGTCCACTCAGTACGAAGCGAGCTGGCCTCTGTAGAATCATACATTTTGTCAATGGCCTTCACGAACCCTTCCTTCACCTCAACATCCTTTATAGGTGTGATTCTACCAGGCCTATGTATGTACCACTTTGGGTTCAATGCATAGGCAGCCATGTGTAAGGGAGTGTTGAGCTACTCCCATCTACGCTGAATGATTGGATGAATATGCTCGGTGTAGAATTGCATTGTGGGGTCCTCCTCTCGCACAATAGACTTCATTTGATCAAGCATGGAATCAATGCACTCATATACCTCTCCAAGGGAAGGTGCATTAGAATCCTCAAATCTAATAACTGTGAAGACTGGCTGAATGATGGAGACAATATATTTTGCATCAGCCCAAAAGACATCATTCGTCGCCACCTCCTTAACCCTCAATCCCTTCCGTGTCTTCGACTTAGGCCATCGGTTCCATTCTGTTGTCATTACCGTTAGTTGCAATGGCTCTTGCAACTCAAGCATCCTCTCCAAGAGAATAAAGTATGATGCATACCGAGTCTCTACAGGCTTTAGGAATTCCTTCTTGGAGGACCTGAAAAGTGCATGTGAAGTATGGTGGTTGCAAATGAACATCTGCACATCTCTAGCATCACTGACAATTGATTTGATCCAACTAATTTTACCCGTGTCCTTAAGTGCATTATTCATAGCATGCACACAAGGAGTCCACCAAATATGTCTATAGGCTGCCTCAATCAATTTCCCTGCGGCTCTGCACACATGGGCCGCATCTGTCACTACCTGCACCACATTTTGTGGCCCAACCTCCTCTATAGCATCCTTGAGGATCTGGAACTGATAATGGGCATCCTTGCTATGCCCTGAACAATCAATAGCCCTAAGGAAATAAGGGCCCGCTGTAGATGTAATGATGATATTGATGAGTGGACGGTGCCTAATGTCCGTCCACCCATCCATGACTATGCTACATCCACTTGTGATCCAGGTTCTCTTCATCTTCTGCATCAAAATATTAATCTTGGAATAGTTTTGATCCAAGATTGTTGTCCTCAATTTAGTCTCCCCTGGTGGCACATATGATTGTCCTACCCTTATTATCTTTGACACAGCGTCCTTATAATAAGGAGAGCGAGCCACATGGAATGGAATGCCATTGGCAAAGAAGAATTTGCCAATGGCATCATCTGCCTCATCCTTTGCTTGCACATTGATCAAATCTGCCAATGGTTGTGAAGATGTCATCTTATGTTTCCCTTTAGGCGCTGCTGCACTAGAACTAGATGGATTTGGTGGCCTTAGACTCTGCAAAGTAGTACTAGAAATCTGATCACCCCTACTCCTTTGTGGCAATAAAACAGAAGTAGGTACTTCATCCTCATTACAACCCCATAATTTTAACATTTCAGCCCTCATCTTCAAGTTACCTTCCACAACTCTGCATACTTCTACACCTTTGCCTCGAACAAGAAGAAAGTGAGCATTAATTCTTGTACTGCTTCCAAACCATGTAAGCTCACATATGTTGCACTTCCATTTTCTAGTGCCCCCCTTTGCCCCAGTGTTTGCTGCCATCTTAGTTGCAAATTGCTTTAATGGTGATTTTGGATCAAAGGGGCCCTTGGCCCAACCTTCAAGGAGTCGTGAAGGGCAGCGATTATTTTTACTCCCAATGGAACTTGTGTTAGTTTGAGACTGAGTATTTGAGGCATGTTCAGTTTCACCCTCCTCTCCTATTTGAAAATCAGGATCATGATGATCAGATTGAGAATCATCATTGTCACTTCTGCTGTGTGAAGTTGAACTCATTATGATGATGATGCTGCAAAAGAAAATAAAAAGAGTTAAAAACAGAGAACTTGAAGTTAAAAGTAAAAACAATGTTAACTTGTTAAGATAAATTAAAAATATTAAATAATAAATTAAAAAATGAAATTGTCTAACATGTCTAACAGGTCTGATCAGTGATACTGATTACCTGTTAGACATGTTGATGTATGCAAAATGTGGAAGCATAGACAACTACAAGGCACATGAACTGTTTGACAGAATGCCTCAGAGAAATGTGGTCTCATGGACTGCAATGATTGCAGGATATGCAGTTGCAGAACCACCAATCTTGGTGAGAAAAACTGAAACACTAATAGTCTATATTTCTGAGTCTTGACAGATCTGAAAGATTCCCATAAAAAATTTTAAATTAGATAAATATTAAATTTAGATTTGAAGAACATGCTTTAGTTGAATGACGAATGCATACCCATTGCATCGTTCAAGAATCAAAACATAAAGGATTTCGATTGAGGCATTCTGTCAAACAATTCACAACGTGCCTTGTCTATGCTTCCACATTTTGCATACATTTGATAAATTGATTATGATATTAATGGTTCTGGGTTGTAACATTTTGCATACATGTCTCACTGACTACTCGTCTAGTCTCAGTCTTATAAGTTATAATCATTGTCTACTCGTCTAGTCTCATCGAGTCCCAGCCTCCAGGATATGTAGTATGCACAAGCCACAAAACGGATTTGTGGCGAGTGGCTTGTGCATATCTATTATCAGAAAAATTTAAAAAACACAAAAATGAAAAACACACCGCTGGTGCTCACCTTATTTATTTGGGACTCTGACTCATGCACAACAGAGACTCCGGGGGACTCACGCAGAGCAAAGAGTAAGAGTCGGAAGACTCAACTTCAAGTCTCACGCCCTTCGCAGGTCGCTCACCAAAAAACTCACGCCGCACAAAAATTTCACGCCGCACCGTTAAAAATGATTCATGAACTTAGAAAACATGAGAAATGAAATGTTAAAAAACCATATATTGAAGTTAGGTTTTCGAACTTTTCTGAAATGATTAAAAAATTTTCATTTTCCACGAATTTTAAAAAAAAAAATGATTTTCTTTTTTCTTTTTTCGGGGGACGTCAAGAAGTCTCCCCAATGGGAGAGGTTTTAGAGGGGGCGGCGAGACGGCGTTTCGGCGGAGTCTCCCCGTCCCGAGGACGTCCCCCTCTGGGAGACGGCTGATTTCGGGGGGGGGGGGGGGGACGCGTCCCCGTGGAACTAGGTGTTATACCACCCTTCCTTTAGTGGAGTCCATTAGGCCTTCATTCTATCCTTTCGAGATTGAGCTCCCCCAAACCCATTAACAGGAGGAAGTTTCAGTCCTTTCCACTACCTTCTCATCTTGTCATCCTCTGTCCTTCCACTTATTTCCTTTCTTAGTTCCTTCCATTATTCTACTATTGACCACTTCTATTATGGCCACCTCCACCTTGATCTTAAAGGCGTCCAACTCCATTCCCTTCTCCTAAAAAATCCTTCTGCTCCTTTCTTTCCACAGTTCCCACATCAGAATGGATGGGCTGATGATCCAAATGCTAGCATATAGAGCAAATTGATTCAAGACTAGCCATCCTTTGAAGAGGTTCACAATACCATTCGGTAGAGCTTAATCCACCCCAGTTTGGCACACAACCATTGTCAACACTCCAGTGCTAAGGGACATTCTAGCAATAGATGGTCTGTTGTCTCAGCCTCTCTTAAACACATCACACATCTTGACGGGTCTTCATATCCTAATTTCTTAAATCTGTCCCCTACCAAGATTTTCTTATGAAGCCTGGCCTAGAAAAAGACCCTTTCTTTAGGAAGACACAATTTGTTCCAACATAGGTGAACAGGAAGTTTTATTTCTTAAAATCCCCCTTCAGCCACCAAAAATTCAATTTTCGCATTGTATTCCCCGCTTTTAGAGCAATTCCATCTCAGTTTGTCTCTATTTGAAGACAAGCTAATCCTCCTCTTTTGCAAAATCTCTTGTAACACTATGATCTCATCATCTGGAATCTCTCCCCTATCGATCTTCTTCCAGCCCACCTGTCTATCCCATTCCAAACTCTTCTCTCCACATACTCAAGCCACCTTTATTCCCCATTTTTCAGAAAGAACCTGTCTTGCAGTCGGGCACACATCCCCAATGACTTGGAAACCCATCCACGAGTCCTCCCAAAAAAGAGCCGATCTACCATCCCTGACTTCCTAAGTTAGATAGTCTGTAATAATCCACCTGCATGATAGTAGAAAGTTCCATAATTTAGAGCCATTAGTAGGATTTGCTGTTATTAGCACTATATCACTCTTCGAGCTATCCAAATACTTGTTTTGCATGATTCGAACCCATTTCAGGTCCAGCTTCATAAACATCGTCCACAACAATTTCGCCGCCAACGCCTTGTTTTGCACCATCTGATTCCTTAGGCCAACACCCCTCGCCGCTTTTGGTCTACAAATACTATCATAGGATATGAGTGGAATCTTCCTTTCTTCCGAGGGTCCTTGCCAAAAGAAGGATATCATCTTATGTTCCAATTTTACTGTTTACCTTTTTCGGAAGCCATAAACAAGATAAGAGGAAAATGAGCATGTCAGAAATGACTGCTTTTAACATTAGATTTCTTCCAGCCCAAGATAGCCATCTGCCCTTCCATGTTGTTATCCTTTTGGATATTTGTTCAAGAGTGGATCCCACAATTTGGACTGATTTCCGCCTTCAAACAATGGAAATCGCAGATATTTGCTCGGAAACACCCCTTTCTTGAACTTCAAAATTCCCATGATCTCAGAAAATTTCTGATTTCACAGTATTGACACTCTGGCCCGAAGCCAATGAATAAGAAGACATGATTGTCTTCATCCTCCACGCCTCCCTCCTCTTAGTCACTCCATATAGCATTGTATCATCGGCAAACTGTTGATGTGTTAGAGGATCCATATTCCTTGTGAGATTTATTGCTATTTTTAGTTATTATAATCTTGGATAGTTTTTAGAAACTTAGACATGCATCATGTTTATCTGTTTCAACTCCGAACTCTATATAAGGAGATGATCGTCATTGTAGTCATTATTCTGATATCTAATAGAATAATATATTGTGTTCTATTTATTTTTTACATGGTATCAGAGCAAAGAATCATGTGAAAAGAAGTTTTGTTAGAGTGGCGCAACGGAAGTGTGGGTATTTGTTGTAGTTAAAAGTTCACACCCTCAGGAAGGATTCACAACTAGGAATAGAGGAAAATTGCGAATTTATTTAAGCAAATCGTATCTGATTTTTTGTATAAAATTGTGAGTTCTTTTTTCTATAAATCCTGCACAAGGTATTTTATCAGAATACCAAGGGTTTTTGAGTCCGTGACAAGGGCAAATAAACTAGAAAACTAGTCAAAATCGAACGAGGGTTTTGAAGTCATTTTATGCAAAATTGTGACAGATTTTGTCATTGAAAATTGATGTTTTTAAAGCGGCAGCAAATTTTAATTGTTTGCAAGGGCTTGTGAAGGTATTTTGGTGAATTGTTTATAAATCGCTAGTGGTCTTGGTAGTCTTTGTTCATGAAATTGCACCAATTTTGTGAGAAGCTACGACAAAGTTTCTTTTAAATCGTGCTGTTTTCCAGCAGATTTGAGGCAGATATTTAAAATCCAAGGTTTGTTTGGCGGATTTAAGTTGAGTTTGTAAACAAAATCAATTTTTCAATAAATTTTTTTGAGCCGTTTTTTTTCTGTGGCTAGGGCACAAATTTCGGTTTTTGTAGACTTTTGAACAGCAGCTAGGTTGCAGGGTTTCACCATTTGTTTTGCTGGGCTGTTTGTTGCAAGAATGTACAAGAGTTTTTTGAAATAATTTATGTTCTGAGCAAAATTAAAGGAGGTGTTAGGGTTTGAAAATTTTCAGGTTCATTGTTTGGGTTTGTATAATTTCCAGAAATGGAAATTCCATTAGATAAATATTCTGGTTTCAATTTCCACACCTGGAAAGTAAAAGCCCAGATGCAACTAATGCACAAGAACCTATGGGGAATAGGAAATGGAAATGAGAAACTAGCTATAGATGCTAATAAAGTATTGGAATGGCAAAGCGGAGATGATATAGTCAAAGCCATTATTGGTCTTGCTCTTTCTGATTCTAAGTTACGTCATATAGATCTCGCAAAATCAGTTAAGGGAAATTTGTGAAAATTTGAACACACTATTTGGAGCAAAAGTGGTTAATACTAAATTTTCTTTAAAGCTTCAACTTTTCAAATTCAAGATGGTCGACAGAGTCACTATGTCCAGCCACAAACAATTTGAGGTCTCTTCTTCGACAACTTGTAGAAGTCAATGCCACATTGGATGATGAGGATGCGAAAGCCATTTTGTTAAATAGTTTGCCTCCAAAATTCAGCAATGTCATCTTTACTCTTAGTCAGCTATCTTCTCAAACTTTGGAACATATGATTTCAGCTCTTCTAGCTGAAGAAAAGAGAACAATTGCAAGAGATACAAAAGATGATCCTCAAATTGAGACAACATTATACAAAAACTTGGTGAGTTAAATGCCGAGTTTGCCAACTATGGTTATCCCGATATCTAATAGAATAATATATTGTGTTCTATTTATTTTTTACAACATAAAATGGGGAGAGGCTTTCTATGGGAGTATTATGTATAGGAAAAGACAGCAATTGCATGCTGCATTATGTGTGAGGGGGAGGAATGGGAGGTTTTCTGTTTGCAATAAACTTCATAGTTACTATTTAAAAAATTAATTTGTATTAGGCTTTAGCTCATTTTCACAGTTTGGCTTTCTCATCCTGAAGATTTTTTTTCCTATGCTGTGGCTTTTTGTACTTGTCTACTAATGTGATGTATTAAGAGCCTATTTTTGTGCTTTAAATTTTTTGTTGTCTCACTATTTAAAGGTTTTTCAGAATCCTTTTTTTCCAGGACGTGAGTGTGATTCAGAGATTCTTCCATTATCATTGTTTTCTGAAGCTCACATCAGAAATCCTATTTAAAGGTGTTTCAGAATCCTATTTTTCCAGGACATGAGTGTGATTCAGAGATTCTTCCATTATCATTGTTTTCTGAAGCTCACATCAATGCTTCCAAAGTTGGCAGCTTCTTTTCCTTGTCTTCCCCTTATTGGTACTGGCCTTTGTGCACATCCAACCATTAAACCATAGCCTGTTGACTTTCTGTTTATAAATGAGAAGCCGAATCCAAGTTTTATAGTTTTTGGCCAATAATAAAATAATTGCTGCATAGCTATTGTCAACATGGTGTTAACACATGGAAAAAGATTATTAGTGAGAAATAATGTGCCAAGACTTGCACAATGCCTGCCAGGGGTGTGTTGCAATTGTGAACTGCTTTTGGTGAAATAGAACACAGTGCTTGTTTATTGCTTCTTTGACTTTCTACCTCCAGTCACACATTTTGGCAGGAAAGTCTCCCTGAATGTTGGCATGTTCTGCATTTTGGGAATTACTTAGAACATAATACTGAGTGGTTTCTATTATATCACGGAAAATAATGTCATGCTGTATATATTCTACTGAGTGATTTCTCGTCTGCAGACTAATTATAATACGTTCTAGTGCTTGTAGTGATAGTTTTTTCTCTTGTTGATAATGAATGTAATAAGCGAAGTTATGTTGACACTATTTCATCATCTTGTTATGCTGCCATTACAACTTTTCTTATCTGCTTGATGCAGTCGTGCATAAAAGTGGCTCTTGACTTTGTGTCACCAGAAAATTTACAAGAATGTGTTCGCTTGAATGAAGAATTCCGTTTACTCCCAAAGAATCACAGAGCTAAGGAAGATAAATTACAGGTATTGTTTTGTCCAGATGCGAACAAGATTTTCTATATTCAACAGCAGTTCACTTGCAGAAAATTGGAAACTCATAAATGTATTGCTATATGATTTTCAATAGGCAAAGAAGATGGTTCTGTATGCAGTGAGTTCAGCTGTGAAAGAAATACAGAGGTTAACATTAGATCCGAAGTAAGTAATAACTTGTGCTGTTCCAGTGTTTTTCCAGGTTTTCACTTTTATGGTCTTGAGTAGAAATGGAATGGAAGCTTTAGGCAGGGTCTCTAGAATTAGCATGCATTAATGAACTACCTTGAGGTGATTTTCTATGCCTCCTGGATCATTCTTGAACTAAATGTGCTGACATTTACTATGTCTAGTTTCAGGGCTGCAAACCTTGGGGAAGAGAACTTGAATTTGACAGCTCTAGTTTCAGAAAATCTAGAAAAGATGAATAAAAGAAAGAGATAATGGTACTACTGAAGTTGAAAATTGTACTTACTAACAATTTTGTCATTAAAAAACGTTGTAAAGATGTATTTTTTAAGCATTCAAGACGCTGCACATTTATGAACTGAATTGGCATTTATCTTGCATGCTAATCTGTTCAAGCAGATCTTCAATCCAACAAGTTGCAGCCTTAGGTTTGCTAAGTGGTAAACAGTCATTGTGATCCCTTTGTATAATTACCTTTTATTTGAATATAACCTTCTCTACATGCCGTCATGTGAGTCTGAACACTTGCAATCAGTACTGCATAACCTCAGGAATAAATTGCCTTGAGTTGTGCCAGCACAACATTTTATCGTTCTTTATTTTAGTTTGACATAGAATACAAAATTTATCTATAAAATGTCTGAAATTTCTATGCATTGTGATGGCTAGATTCAAGTGATGTATGTCCAGCAGATAATTCTCTGCTTTGCGCCTAATTTGTAAAATTCTCTGTTCAGCAGTAAAATTATAAAATCATATGATATTTAAAGAATGCACAAAAGGTGTGGAACCTTTACCTGGATTGCTTTTATAGGGGCACAACCTGGAAATAAAGTGCCCAGGCAAGAAACTGGGCCTTGTAAAATAATTTATAATTCTTGAGGGAAAAGCATAGAAAATTGGTATTTCATTGCACATCTTGGTAATTTATATTAAAAACTAAGAAACTTCGGAAGATAATTCATTGACTTAAAAAGGGACTCACCACAAATGGTCTGCACTTAGAAGCTGTTTACGACAATCTTAGCTTCTGAAGCTAAAAAAGTAGTTGCATGGTGTTTTGGTGTAAAAAGACTAATTAAAACAAGGTGAAAATGAAGGTACAAGGCAAGCGTGAATCTTTTCATGACAATAAACTGGGCCTTTTAAAATAATTTATAATAGCAGAGGAAAAACATAGAAAATTGGTATTTCGTTGCATATTGTGAAAATTTATATTAATAATTAAGAAACTTAAAAAAGATTTCTAAAAGGGCTTTAAACTTCATTGTCTCAAAAAAGGTTTCATCAGAAATGGACTGTATACAGAAGCTCATTACACCGACCTTAGCTTCTGAAGCTAAAATTACTTTCATGGTGTTGGTGGAAAAAAACTAATTAAAAATTTGTAGAGCTTCTGCAGTTAAGAACACTAGACTATTCTGCAGTTAATTGCGACTTTTTTTTGACAATCATGTGCTGCCTAGATTCTATTGTCCCTAGTGTGTTACCTTGCAAAGGAAACCGTTACACTTCGGCAACTTGCATCGTGCATATTTTGACTCACTTCTATTGATTAAAGCTGATATTAGAAACTTTTCATTGAGGTCGAGAAGTGTATTAATCCATGCTATCCTTGCTTCTCAAAGCATTAGTTAAACTTTTAGGTAACGATTGTCTTTTTTCGGGCCTCAAAGAAATCTTCCCTACCATCAATTTAAGAGAGGTTCACTTGGCCTTTTCAACTTATCGTGTCAACATGTACCCATTGCAATGTTGCCGTATGTCTGCTATTTGTTTACATGGTTTAGCAGTTATTATGGTGGTGTTATATGGTCTAGAGATTAGTATATGGATTATCCATAAATTTGGCGTCAAGATAACAAGATGTATCTCCTCCTAATTAATATCATGATATAGGAGAAGGCCCAAATTCATCCACGTCTGAATTCTTGTTTGAATGTAACAAAGAGAAAATATTTGAGTTCTTGTATAGATCAAAATAGGTCGATGTGACAAAAATAAGTAGGAGAGATGGTCACATAAGTAAGGGATAAAAGTTAAACACGATGCAAATTGTAATCGAAATCAAAGATGAAAAGGTCAATTAATGGTAATTGTCCCCAAGAGCAATTGAAGGAGAGACGGTGCAAAGCCAACGGAACACCATCATGAAAAGTTGAGTTGAGGAAATGTAAGGTCTGTCATCATCAAATACGACATATGGTCCAATTCAAAATTTGATTAACTAGTATAAATCGGGCTGTAGCTAATTGGGTTAGTCGGGATGATTCCAAGGCAGCGTATGGTATTTGGCTAGAAACTTTTCCATCACTTATGATGACACTACTAGTAGAAAGAAAGTTTGTGATTTGAGATGCCCTTGGCTCATAGGGTGCAGCTTGGAGGATCTTGAATGTCCTCGACGTTGGAGGATGTTTAAGATTCTAGTGGGAAAATGTTGATGACGACATTACTACACCAATCTCGATTCACTAGGATCAAAATTTACAACATCAAGAGGACGCACACCTAGTGACAAAAATATGTCGAAGGAAGCTCTTGAATCTCTATGGGTAGTAATATATCATCAGATTTCTTAATAGATGGGGTCTCCAAATATAAAATGATAATTAGTTTTAAGCTTCTGGGGAATTAAAAAGACATTAACTATCTGCTTGAATAATACGGTAGCTAGACATTGGAGATAAAAGAATTGGGTGATGATGTCATCATATATATATAACGTGTTAGGTTGTTTTTTGTGCTAAGTGGTGGTCACAACAAAATCTATGTGACATGAATGGACTTATTGTAAATCTCCCCCTAAATAGATTTAATAGATTTATTGAGCACGTTTTTTGAGAAAATGGAGAGGATTGTTGGTTTCAAAATACCAACATTGTGGATGCCTAGTTCATTTCATGGCTAGAAGTTCAGTCACGTTTGGACTTAATATCATGAAGATGACAATGCTCTCAAAGCAAAGGGGATTCCCAACAAAATGAGAAAATGTCCATTTATAATGGAGCATAGGCTAAAAGTTTTTAAATCCCTCTTATATGTGCCCAATCTACAACGACAAGAAGAACCGGGGCTTTTTGGTGATGTAAATTAGGATTACAACACAAAGTAGTTTTTCTAGTCAAAAGGGATGATTAAAATTATTAATGATGTTTAACGATATGTAGTTTTTTTTGAAGTGATGCGAGTGCACGATGCAAATCAACCTTTATATTTTTTTTAAATGGGTGAGAAACTCTACAATTGCCCTTTAAAAATGCAATAGATAATCAACACTAATGTAGTACAATTTTGGATAGATATATTGTTCTCGAGTAAGTTTTTTAAGATTTTCTCGAGTACAATTTTGGATAATCATAGATGTAAATTGATATTCATATCTTATAAGACTTGAAATATTGAGCCAGTGTCCCACCCATGATAAACGTTGGCAATTGTGATGATACAAATGAGGTGGGTATGATGTGGATGGTCAATGCGCATAGAGGGAATGCAAAATTTGTATGAGTTTTACACAAAGAGCTCAATTACAATATCTAGGCCTATTGGCAAAAAGGACAATTATTATTATGAGACAACATTTCTTAAGGAGGTTTTGAAAGGGAACTTGGACTAGAAGGAATTGGTGTAGTCATGGATGGAGGGTCCAATAAAGAGCTGCCCAACCATGCAACCTTAACACAATCACACACTCTCTATGCACAATGATACTCTAAATAAGCATATTCTCATGACAATCAACTTGATTTAACCTATAGATAATCAACCATGAGAATTACATCATTAGTATCTCTTGCAATGGAATTACAACATGCTAGGCCTCAACCATTTGATTACAAATTATAGAATTTGAAACATATTTAATACAATGCTCAAATTTGACTCCCATCTTGAATCCATAATAAAGTTTTTTTTTTAATTTTTGTAAAAACTTAAAACTAGTGAGGCTCAACAATTTCATTTCTTTTCAAAACCATATATCCTTTCCACTAAACATATGATACAAGTGCAAGTATATGTCATAATAAAGCAACACATTATGTCAAATAGGTTGCGGTTAAGTGGTAGGACCACTTGGTTCTCATGTTGGAGACCGAGGTTCAATTCTCTTCAAGTGACATCTGAGCATGGGTAGGTGTGCTAGAATGGTAGTTCTACTTCAGTAAATTAACAGTGGTAGTCTTGCATGTGATGCTAATGGAGTATGTTGGAGGACGGAAGGAGGAAGAAAACATGTGAAGGAGGTACCCTATAAGAGGAGATTGATTATGAAGCATTCAAGCTAGAGGTATATGCTAGAGGTTGCCTTGTAGGAGGAGATAGGAGGAAAGACATTCAAGCCAATGGAGCATGCTAAAGATTTAGAGGTAGGCAATGAAAATTTCAAGTTGGAGGAGGTACATGCCAGAGGTTGCACTATAGGAGGAGATAGGAGGTGAGACATTCAAGCTATAGGAGCATGCCAAAGGTTTAGAGGTAGACAATGTTCAAGCTAGAGGAGTGTAGGAGAGTGATGGAGGCAAGGACAAGGTGGAATGGTTTTCTACAAGAGGAGATAATTGATAGGTAATTGTAACAATGTCCTTGCTAGTAAATCATTAGAGAAATTAGTAATCTCACAAATGAATTGTATGGGATGTTGGGTCATGTGAAAAAAACCTTGCAATTCAAGGACGGGGGTCCCAATAGAACCCTCACTAAATAATCTAAAAAATAAAGTAACACATCACTTATATACATATTTTATAACATCATAGAACTCGGATACATACAAGAAAACACGCACACAAGTTTTTTAAGATCACTAGTTCATTTAACAAATTAGTTTCATTGTTTTACTTTTAAATCATAAACTATATTGCAGCCAATCTTTATCCTAATGTACAATTAATTATGAACACGACCATTTACTATACATAGAAGTTTAATAGTAAAGAATACCAAATCACTTATACTTCCTATAGATCATATGAAAGCTTCACTCACAATCTATTCAAGTAAGTCCTTTAAATAATACAACATTATTTGAATTATAAGCATAAACAAGGATACTTCATACTCTTCATCTAGTTAGCCTCTAATTCAACTAGTAATATAGACAACCTTTTCAATACGACAATATCTAAATCAAGATCTATATCTCATCATATTGCTATGACATAATCAATTGCTAACCTTTTAAGATCTATCAATCCTCTAATACAAGGGGTACACAAATAGGTCTTGAAAAATTGTCAAATTCTAATTCATGTTACAGAGACAAACTCTATTACAACGTTTAACAAACATATTCAGATGGAATTAATTATTCCATAAGATGCTTACATACCTTGTATTCATAAGGTTAATTCACATCTAGTTCTCTTTTTAAGTTTTCTTTTGTTTTGACTATTAGATTAATCCACTAGTTGATTAATTCATTTGTTTTCTCAATTTGCTTGGTCATCATATTCACTACAAAGGGGTGTAAGATAACCCTAAATCATTACTTTTGGATCAACTGATGCATGAAACTAAAATTCTGCTCCAACTAAATGATTATACTTAGATTTTCTATTCAACCTATGTATTCAAACATTTTTTTCTACTAAGGCAAGAATACATTGTTTTACAATAGCCCTTGACAATAGCTCTAAAGATTAGACACCTTGACACTCAAGATTGCCAACAAAAAACTCAATAAAAACATAACACAAGACTTTAGTGTTGAATCTAGGAACTCATGAAGAATCTAACACCCAATGCAAGCCCTGATGCAAACTCCAATGCCCAACCGAATCACTCATGTTGACACTAGCACCTTGTGGTGGCTCTAATGCAAACTCTAACATCAAATCTAGGTGTTAGAGCCCTACTGAGACATTTTTCAAGATTTGATTGCTTAGAACTATCAATCAAACTTCCTATGAACCTCTAATCAACTCAAATTTCTAATATGAGAAGTACAAAAACAAGAATAAGCAATACAAGTGTTCCTTAGTACATAGAACATAAACAACATTAAATTTTTAGGGATAGATGCATCTAAATTTTATATCCTACCCTAATAACATTCTTCAATAATCAAATAATCAACTTTGAAAACCTCTTCCTTTCAATTTGACCAAAACATGATTCTAGACTATTTTTCCTCATTTCACTCTTTCATCGAAATTCATCAAACTGACCTCACAACATCATACAAAATAGTAATTCAATCATCAATGAACATAGTATAATCATTTAGGTTCATATTCTAATCATATCAATCTAGAGTTTAATTCCATTCTCTTTCCAAGATCATAAAATGAGTTTAATTTCACTCTCTTTCCTATATCATAAAACCTAGGGTTTTGACTAGTTTCTAATTTCCAATTTAGTCAATTTTCTTCATATTCCACATACATCCCATTCAAATTATTCATAGATTTCATAAATTCTCTAGTTAGATTCACCTGTTCTCTAATATTCTCTATGTTTATATAATAATTAAATCTTAAGGTTCATGCACTCTTGAATTAGAAACCCTATTTAAAGAAAATTTACTAATTTTATTCAATTAAATAGAAATTGATAATGCTATTTATTCTCTTAAGATTGAACTCCTTGGGGGGCTTAATACATGCTTCCTGTGCAAGAAGGAAGGTCATGTAAGGCGTAACTGGCCTATAATTAATAAACTAGATCATCAGAAAAATAAAAAACTAAAAGGTGAAACGATGGTCTCAACCCCTCTACTGGAAGGTGGCGGCAATGAGCCTGGAGGAGGTGATGACCCCGCGGGGGAGCACCCAACGACTAAGATTGAAGAGGCCAACACAAGAAATAAGGGACTCTGTGAAAAGCTTTTTAAGAATGATGGTTTTAAAAATGTTGAAGTCCTTAATCTGGACCTCTCGCAGGAGGAACAAACTATCATTGCTGGGAAAGAGGAATTATTCAGTAATGCTGTGGGCCGCAATGATATTGTGATGCCGCCACCATTGGCCCAACCAACTGAGTACCTAAGTTGCCTGCAACATGGGGATGGAGGCTCCACCAAGGTGGCGGGGACGCCCTTGAAGAAGATTGATAAACCTATTGTCTATAAAAAGAATGCATGGGAACTTGTGCTCGATAAGATTAAACAACATAGTGCTTTGAATAAGAAAAATAAACTAAATAAAAATTCCCTGGCAACGAGGCAATCGCCTAAAATGAACTTCCATCATGCGAAAAATAAGAGTTTACAAGACCAAGAAAATGATAGCCAAATAAGACGCGGAGATCCTCCTGGGGATCGTACTGTAAAACTTAAAATTTGAGTATGAACTCGAAGGATGTTACGGACAACATCAATAAAGCTCCGAGCTCTTCCAATTTGGAACTAAAAGACTCTTTAATCTCCAACAATAAAAGCCCATGTGAAGATGTGTTACACCAAATGGAGTTAAATTTGGAAATAGCTAACCCTAAAAATGCTACACATTCCTCCAAACGTGGGATGCTCAGGGGGATCTCAAGCTCGACATTCACAATGGGAATATTAACCTGGAACAGGCAATACAAGTCTTTAAATACTGTTGGAACCCGACATGGGATAAAAGGGAAGATTGTCAAAAGGAATGTATAGAGGAGCAGGTCCCTCAAGACCTATCTACCCCTATAAGTGGGGAAAAGCTCATGTGTAAAGAATATGTTGAATCAGAAAAAAGAAAAAGAAGACATAGGCAAAAGGAGATAGCTACCCCATATATAAGAAGTAGCAATAGAAAAAAGAACCTTCCTAAATGCTTTGATGCCTTTAGGAATATAGAAGAAAGTGAAGAAGCCATGGATGCAGATGACTCTTAATTGCATCTCTTGGAACATCAGGGGATTAGAATCCCCTGATAGGAAATACAACATTAGAAGACTTCTCAATTAGGAGAAATCTAAAGATATTGTCATGCTACAAGAGGTTAAGGCAATTGGCTATACCCTACAAGCTAATCTCAGATTTATCTGGAGGGATGCCACCCCCTTCATCACTAACCATGAAAGAGGTAAAGGTGGTGCGGTTGTACTTGTCTCCATGGGACCTCCCCCTATAATAGAGGAGTGTGGGTCTACTTTGAAAAAGATAAACCTAAAATTTGGCATAGTAGACCATGGGACCTCCCCCTGTAATAGAGTAGTGTGGGTCTGCTTTGAAAAAGATAAACCTAAAATTTGGCATTTGCATTGTATGTGCACCTAATGAATACAATCAGACATGTGTGTTGTGGGACTAGATTTGTAATCTGCAAGATATCCCCTGGCTCATAGGGGGAGACTTTAATATGGTGGAAAGTCTAGAGGACAAGGTTGGAGGTATAGATATGGGGTGGAAGGGAAATGAAATTTTTTCTGGTACAAGATGAAAAATAGCCTGAAACTCTTTGACCCTCTAGAGGGCACCAAGAAGGTGAACAAAGCCATATGGTACACTTGGTACAACTCTCAGCAAGGCAATAAGAGAATTTACTGCAGATTGGATAGATTCTATGCCCAAAGGGACTGCTTCTAGTTTGATCAAGTGGAGGAAGCAAACAGTAGGGTGAAGGTTAAACCCTGGACACTGTCAGATCATCATCCCATAATGGTCAAAGTCAACATTGGAAATAGAGGCGAGAGGCCAACCAAAAATGATAAGTTCATTTTGAACACAAGCCGCCTGAAAATGGAAGATTGTAATAATGCTATTTTTACCCTCAGATAGATAAACAAATGGACCAGAGCCAACCTGTCTACAATAGAAAGATGGAACACAAATGTCCAAAGCCAACAAAGGATCTTGCAAACCATTGGGGAAAAAAGAGCTAAGGATATGAGGAAAACTTAAAATCAACTACAGAAGACCCTATTAGAAGTGGAATCCTCCCTGCAAAGGGACCCTCAAAACTTGACAGTAAATAAGGAGTTAATCTCCACAAAAACTTGACTGAGCAAAATCCAAAACTATAAAGACAAAGGTATTAGGAAAAGAGAAAGAATAAATTGGATGACTCAAGGGGATAGGGGGTCAAAGTTCTTTTTTAGGTGCCAATTCTATGAAACACTCTTTGCCTCTGAGCGCCATGGCCCTCTAGGGGATGAAACAAGGAACAGATGTAGGGAGTTAATCCCAAGAAAGGTCTCCAATGAGATGGCTAAAACCCTTAGCCAACGAATAACTAAAGATGAGATTGTCAATGCAATCCTCTCACTCAAAAATGATAAATCTCGAAGTGCCGATGGTTTACCAGTGGAATTTTATAAAAAGAATATCAGTTGAATAAGTGAGGACCTATTGCAAGTGTACCTAGAAGCTATTGATATGGGCTCACTGGGGAAATGTGTCAACCATGTCATCATCACGCTGATCCCTAAAGATGGTGACAAATCCCTAATTAAGAACCAGAGACCTATTACTCTTCTAAATGCCTCCTATAAAATCATAGCCAAGGCTATTGCCAAAAGGATAGAGAATATTCTCCCTAAAATAATCAGCAACACTCAGACATGATTCATAAAGGGGAGGTATATCTTGGAAAATTTAATTACCAGTTGGGAGGCTATGGAATGGGCTAGAGTCTCCAATCACGATGTAGGAATGCTACTCTTGGATTTTGAAAAAGCCTACAATAGAATTGAGTGGCCTTTTATTCTAATGGTATTGGAGGCCTTTGGGTTTCTAGAGCTCTTCTACAAGATGATTAGAACTCTGTTAAAGGATGCCACTGCACAAGTGGATTTTAATGGGCAACTAACAAAGGAATTCCAACTACAAAGGTCTATTAGACAAGGGTGCCCACTTGCCCCCTCTCTGTTTGTAATAGCAACAGACACTTTGTATTATATCCTAAGAGACTCCTCCTTGAGTCTAAGAGTACAGGGACTCTCACTGCCAAATAGAGAAGAACTTATAAATATCCAATTTTTTGATGACACAACCCTGTTTGTAAAGTTGGATCAAGACAACTTTGGGTGCCTAATGAGAAAAATGGAAATCTTCAATCAAGCAGCAAGGGCTAAAGTTTCTAAGGCAAAGTCAATAATGTTGTCTTGGAACAAACAACAACCGGATTGGATGCAAGAGTATGAGTTCCAATGGGGAGGTCCCAATAAAATTGTCAAATACTTGGGGATCCCTTTTGTTGTAGACCCGAACCTGAAAGACATGTGGAACTGGCTAGAAAACAAAATTGAAAAGAAAATTAATGCATGGAATAGATAGTACCTCTCCATTGCAGGGAGAGCATAGGTGTGTCAAAAAATCCTCTCGTCTTATAATATTTACTATGCTTCTGTTTGGATGTTCAACAACTATAAAATCCAGACTATACAAAAGAAGATAAGACAATTCCTTTGGTCATATGGTAAAGGGGAAAAAATAAACATTCTGTGAAATGGGAGATTTGTTGTAATGCAAAGAAAAAAGGGGGCTTAGGACTGAAGGATCTCAGGCTACAAGGCATAAGTCTAGCAGTAAAATGGATCTACAAAAGCCTCAAGGGCAATGAACCATGGAAGATCCTGATCAGAAATAATATTGAGAATGTTGTTCCTAAAGTTGCAAAAGCCTAGCAAAACCTGCTTCTATGTGACCTAATCTTTGGCAGCTTCGTTGTATCCCCTGCTAGATCTAATGTCTTTAAGAGTCTGTTGGTTTTTTCCCTGACTGGATGTTCATTCTCAGATTTCCCTACAAGGTAGCCATCAGTGATCAACAGGATCTCTGGGCCAAGGGCCAACAGTATAGGAGATAGACTCTATTTTTATCTCCTCTTCTTCTTCAGGCTCTACAAAACCAAGGGGGTATTCCCTATTCAACACCCATGAGAATATGCTAGTGGGTTGGCTTGGGATGTTGACACAAAGCAGATGAATCCTCCTGTATGAAGACCAAAACTGTGAGATAAGTGCAAAGGGGCTAGCTTTGGGCTTATGTTCAGTTGTGAATCAGAGGATCTTGGTCCTAAACTACTTCTAAGGTCCTAATGGTTGTTTGGAAGTTTGAGTTTGATTTTATGTTTGGATGCAAACCTGGACCTGGTGTATAACCTCAACACAGAGCTAGATTGGTGCCTATCCAGGGCTTGGAGTCAGTAGATATACACCTGTGAATGATCAGCATGAACACACTAAAACTAGATTTCAAGGGGATTTATGTGATATCTGCCTTACAGATATCTCCCAATACAGAGTGTTAAGTTATCTCTACTTATGGCATCCCTATTGCAGTATATCCTTCCCAACACTTAATCTGAAAACACTTTAATCTACCCCTTGAGCAGAAGTTGAAAAATCAAGCATTCAATACAGGAATTCTATATTCTAGAATACCAGACACCCCTTAGATATCTAGATTCAGAAGGACACATGCAATACTGGAGACAGAATTAACAAAACACATGCAAATACAACATTACTCATATAAAATCAATCATGAAATCAGTAGATTCATGCATGAGACATACAACAAGAGATACATAAACTCACAAGACCTCCTGCACAGAGCAACCAAAACCAGTTGTATCTTATTACAGAGCCAGATATGTCCAGTTTTCAATAACCTCAAATGAGCAACACAACCTGCTACATATAGCAGGAAGGTACTCCGCGATAAAAGTACATGGTTGACTCAAAAATTTGCTAGATACATGCATAGTGAGAAAATGGTGCTCAAACATTCAATGCAGCAGGTGGGAGAGGAGACAGGGAGAAACCTTGAGCCTTGCGTCGTCACCTGGGGATTCACATCTTCAATTGGGTACAAGATCCGTCCATGCCTTCGCCCATACCTCTGTAAGACCCGCCATTAATGTCCACCTACCCGCGGTCACCGGGAAACGCAACAACAGCGTGCTTGAGAACCTTCCCGCCAAAATACATTATGCTGATATTTCAAAAATGCAGGAACCATTTATCCCACATGCACCCCGCGGAGATCTCTTTAACACTTTATAAACATGGCCACGAGCACATTTAATGTCGGCAATTTTGCTCTCGACGACACTAGTATAAGACCTTCACCATCATCATCCTCCAGCATGATATCTGGATATAAAATATCACCCTGACGTCATCATCACCCTGCATCATAATCTCCATCAGCCATACCGTCCTCATCGGTGATCCTCATAAATATCTCCCCAACAATACATATCATGCCGATGCAGGAATATCACCCTCAGATCATGCCGATAACCAAAGTCACGCCGACGTCCCCTACTGCATGCACCCTTCGGATGCTCAAAAATCCTACTGACGTCACCCAGATAAAAGATATCACCCTGATATATGAACGTCCTGATGACGTCATCGTCATGTTTAGAACAAGGGTGATATTCGGAAGATGACCCGATATTCAGAATATCACCCCGACACAGAAATATGAGGGTGCACTATAGACTGGACGATGATGATGACCACCTCAACTCAAGAAAAATCAGGTTGGATTGAACAACTTAGAAAATGACCCCTTTGAAAGATCGGGGTGACATCATCATCATACTGGGCAGGGTGATATTTGGAAGATCACCGAATGTTTGAAATATCACCCCCCGCAAGAATATCGGGTAGCATTGTAGCTCCATGAAACATCAGGGTGATGTTAGAACATACCTGATATTTGGAAACATCACCCCATCCTTAGAAAATGAAGCTGAAAGACATATCGCCCTGACAATGAAAATCCTGATGACGTCATCGTCATGTTCAGGACTAGGGTGATATTCATAAGATAACCCGATACTCAGAATATCACCCTGACAATTGAAAATCATGCTACTGATAAGAAAATATCACCTCCGGGCAAGATGTCGAGCTGGCAAAAACATGAAGCCCCCACAGGATATCCGGTCATGACGAGAAATGACCCATGCAAGAAACATCAAGGGGGATGCCTGGGAACATGATGATGATGATGACGATCCCTTCCTTCAAAATATCATGATGATGCAGCAAAACACAGAGAGGGTCCAACACTTAGGAATTTTTTTTTTTTGGTGGTGCACATCCTGAAACCTTTAACATAAATTATTACCAACATAGGCTCTGATTGGGGACGTGCAGGTGCAAGACTGCAGCGAGAACCTCAGATCTCTAGGATGCAGACCAGTCCCTATCCATTGGGCAATAGAGTCATGAAGTCATATTGATCTGCATCATCAAACACATTATTTTCAAATATTATTTTGGCGGCCCCGGGCAGCCAAAAAGGAAGAACCATAACTTTATCCTGTCAAATGCCAGATTCTAATCTGAATAACCCCAACCATAACTGAAAACATCAACACAACCTGCCCATATGTTGATCTTGTTCATTAAATACCTCACCATCTCTGAAAATTTGCCACTTGCAGCATTGCCTCTGTCACTCTGCATTTCAAAGTCAAACATGCAGTCATGCATACTATAAAATTCTTTAGCACTGGGTGACATATGCATGTTATACTCCTTAATCAGTACATCCTCATATTGCATTTGGCAATACTCATCATCTACCTGACTGTTGCACATTGTCAGGCACTCATCCAGCTGATCTAAAAACTCAAAATACTCAGAAAATATGAGACCCCTAATATCTACTGATATTGAAAACAAATCCTGATCCACACACCCAATGTTGCACATGTCTGAATTAGGTGATGATGAACATTCATTATTCACAGTTTGCAAATCAGTATCATCATCTTCAAATAAAGGGTTAATCCTGCATCAATGAAGGTCATGACTCACAACATCATATGCATCTGCAGGCTCATCATAAAGGGGATTAACACTCATTGCAAAGGCCTCTGCTTCTTCATCATGACAATCCAATTCCTCTTCAGTATTATCAGATCTAAAGTCATAAGAAGAACAAACTTGATCCATGAATTGATCATGGATATCATCTTTATCATCTTTAATCTCTGATTGCCCCACATACAAAATTTATGCTACTTCAATGCACTCTAAAGTTGAACTATCTACATCACTTTCCAGCCCTCTGACACTTCCTGATGAGACTGATATTGACTGTTGATCCACATGATCACAACTTTGCACAACTGGATCATTTAAACATGAAGGTTCCTTGTTTAGGACTGGCATGTAAATATCACGTGAAAAATCATTATTTTCAACTTCATCTGATGGGCAAATCAAGACATCCTCCTCTATAACAGAAACATCATCAACTTGGAATGATGCAAAAACTGAGACAGCAGGGGTGTGAGTACTTTGACATTCATCCTCAACATTTAAACTATATCCCTTATCAACATTGGGGGCAGCAGGACAGCAAAATTTTTTAGGGAAATAACCTTTTTGAATTCCATGCCTCCAATTGTTCTCAATATCCATTGCAAACTGATATGCTTGATGCAATGTGGTGGGCTCCTTATCTCTCAATCTATAACTCATTTTCTTATCAAATGCTCCCAAATAGACAACTAGGCACAATGCATCATTAGGTCTCATACACTCTGGTATTCTATTCAATGCCTTCATAAATCTGAGGTTAAAGGCTGGGATCAACTCATCCTCTTCAATATGGATGTACACAAAGTCACTAATGACTGCATATTCAGAAATTTTTTCACCATATTGCTCTAGAAATGCAGATTTAAAACCATGGCAAGAGCTGACAGAGTGAGCTGGAAGGTAGGAGAACCAATCCCTTGCATCTTCATCTAGAGATTGAACAAATAATCTCATAACTACATCTTCATGGTCAATCTCAAAATCATCTATAACATTTATAAACTGCTGCAAGTGTCTCAGCTGATTCATCCTTTATACCACTGAATTTAGGCAAATACCTTCTGATTTTAGGTGGAAGAGCATTTGGATAGCCACAAATGCCACTAAAATTTATGGGCTTATATCTATCTATGTTGAAACTTCTTTTATTACATGGTTGGGACTAACTAATATATATTATTGCATTTGACACCTCACAAGGGTGCATGAGCTGACAATACATCTTTTTATGCTTTTGCAACCCTCTTCTCTACTCAGATTTTCAATCACAATATGACCTTAGGCCCTTAAAATACAAACTGCTATTTCAACCTGCCTAAAGTCCTCTATATGAGTCTTTTGAACAACATTGCATGCCCTTTTGAAATACAGAGTAGGTTCTAACAAAAGCATGCAAGCTCTGCTTTCACCAATGTTTCCCTTTTAACTAGTGCTATTTCACCAAATAGGGAACTTTTCAAAAACTTGTACAAATACTTGGATATGTTGCAGCTGCTGATAGATTCATTCAACAGAGTCGCCACCTCCTTGGCAGAGGAATGAGCTTCAAACAGGATGAAGCTGAAAATTGATTTCTTCTTTCTGGGTCATCCACCAGTAGAGCCACATATAAAACTTCAAATCTGCTGTAACAAGGCACTTCCAGGCCTAATTCTTCAATCTTTTAGACTCACACCTTCATGGATATGACATTGTCCCCAGCGGAGTCGCCAATTCTGTTGCGACTCAGATGGGCCACAAATATATTCTTTTATTTCTTTCCTCCCCAGCAGAGTCACCAATTCTGTTGGTTTTTTCCCTGACTGGATGTTCATTCCCAGATTTCCCTACAAGGTAGCCATCAATGATCAACAGGATCTTTGGGCCAGGGGCCAACAGTATAGGAGATAGACTCTATTTTTATCTCCTCCTCTTCTTCAAGCTCTACAAAACCTAGGGGGGTATTCCCTATTCAACACCCATGAGAATATGCTAGTGGGTTGGCTTGGGATGTTGACACAAAGCAGATGAATCCTCCTGTATGAAGACCAAAACTGTGAGATAAGTGCAAAGGGGCTAGCTTTGGGCTTATGTTCAGTTGTGAATCAGAGGATCTTGGTCCTAAACTACTTCTAAGGTCCTAATGGTTGTTTGGAAGTTTGAGTTTGATTTTATGTTTGGATGCAAACCTGGACCTGGTGTATAACCTCAACACAGAGCTAGCCTGGTGCCTATCCAGGGCTTGGAGTCAGTAGACATACACCTGTGAATGATCAGCATGAACACACTAAAACTAGATTTCAAGGGGATTTATGTGATATCTGCCTTACAGATATCTCCCAATACAGAGTGTTAAGTTATCTCTACTTATGGCATCCCTATTGCAGTATATCCTTCCCAACACTTAATCTGAAAACACTTTAATCTACCCCTTGAGCAGAAGTTGAAAGATCAAGCATTCAATATAGGAATTCTATATTCTAGAATACCAGACACCCCTTAGATATCTAGATTCAGAAGGACACATGCAATACTGGAGACAGAATTAACAAAACACATGCAAATACAACATTACTCATATAAAATCAATCATGAAATCAATAGATTCATGCATGAGACATACAACAAGAGATACATAAACTCACAAGACCTCCTGCACAGAGCAACCAAAACCAGTTGTATCTTATTATAGAGCCAGATATGTCCAATTTTCAACAACCTCAAATGAGCAACACAACCTACTACATATAGCAAGAAGGTACTCCATGATAAAAGTACATGGTTGACTCAAAAATCTGCCAGATACATGCATAGCGAGAAAATGGCGCTCAAACATTCAATGCAGTAGGTGGGAGAGGAGACAGGGAGAAACCTCGAGCCTTGCGCTGTCACCTGGGGATTCACATCTTCAATCGGGTACAAGATCTGTCCATGCCTTCGCCCATACCTCTGTAAGACCCGCCATTAATGTCCACCTACCCGCGGTCACCGGGAAACGCAGCAACAGCGTGCTTGAGAACCTTCCCGCCAAAATACATTATGCTGATATTTCAAAAATGTAGGAACCATTTATCCCACATGCACCCTGCGGAGATCTCTTTAGCACTTTATAAGCATGGCCGCGAGCACATATAATGTTGTCAATTTTGCTCCTGACGACACTAGTATAAGACCTTCACCATCATCATCCTCCAGCATGATATCTGGATATAAAATATCACCCTGACGTCATCATCACCCTGCATCATAATCTCCATCGGCCATACCGTCCTCATTGGTGATCCTCATAAATGTCTCCCTGACAATACATATCATGCCAATGCAGGAATATCACCCTCAGATCATGCCGATAACCACAGTCACGCCGACGTCCCCTACTGCATGCACCCTTCGGACGCTCAAAAATCCTGCTGACGTCACCCAGATAAAAGATATCACCCTGATATATGAACATCCTGATGACGTCATCGTCATGTTTAGAACAAGGGTGATATTCAGAAGATGACCTGATATTCAGAATATCACCCCGACACAGAAATATGAGGGTGCACTGTAGACTGGACAATGATGATGACCACCTCAACTCAAGAAAAATTAGGTTGGATTGAACAACTTAGAAAATGACCCCTTTGAAAGATCGGGGTGACATCATCATCATACTGGGGCAGGGTGATATTTGGAAGATCACCAAATGTTTGAAATATCACCCCCCGCAAGAATATCGGGTAGCACTGTAGCTCCATGAAACATCGGGGTGATGTTAGAACATACCTGATATTTGGAAATATCACCCCATCCTTAGAAAATGATGAAGCTGAAAGACATCGCCCCGACAATGAAAATCCTGATGACGTCATCGTCATGTTCAGGACTAGGGTGATATTCATAAGATAACCCGATATTCGGAATATCACCCCGACAATTGAAAATCATGCTGCTGATAAGAAAATATCACCTCCGGGCAAGATGTCGGGCTGGCAAAAACATGAAGCCCCCACAGGATATCTGGTCATGACGAGAAATGACCCATGCAAGAAACATCAAGGGGGATGCCTGGGAACATGATGATGATGATGACGACCCCTTCCTTCAAAATATCATGATGATGCAACAAAACACAGAGAGGGTCCAACACTTACGAATTTTTTTTTTGAGGTGCACATCCTGAAACCTTTAACATAAATTATTACCAACAGAGTCTCTAGAAAGCCTGGGAGCTTAGCAAAAAGGTTATCCTAAACAAATACCTAGTGGAAAAAGATCTGAACAATATTTTCCTAATTAAATCCATTTGGTGGAATACATTTCACAATGGGAAACTCCTTGCTCTTCTCCAAGGATGCTCTGCTAGGGAGTGGAATAGGAAATGGGTTTCAACCTTTCAAAATTTAATAAGGAATGGTAAGTTCATCAACTGGGACCAACTCAACAATGACTTCAACATCCCCTCCACAAAGAAAAGGACTTCTTAAAGAATAAAAATGTAAAAAGAAAATGTTGAAAAAGATAAAAAAGTGAGTAGGGATAATTCTGACCACCTTGTGTGGTTGAGTCATGAAAATCTAATCAAGATTAAAGCTAAAGAAGTTTATCAATTGGTGGCTCCCCCCATTAATCTAGATGAACAACTTAATAAAACTGGAACACTAATCATAGCCAGAAATATTGGAATAAGGTTTTCACTGACCTGTGGAATAATGTGATTGAACAAAAAAAAGTAGGTTTTAAATGGATGATGCTTCTACAGAAACTACCTAATTTTGATCCAAAAGGCAAGACCAATATGTGTGAAATCTGTAAGACAAATGAATCTATTTCTCATCTCTTCTTTGACTGTTATTTTGCAAAAGAAATCTGGAATCTTTTTCTAATTGATGTATCATTACCTAAAAGAAAATAGGAAATTCTTATTGGCAAAGTTGGAGACATGGAAAAGGAAATAATTTATATTAGCTTATCCTTACTACTGAAATTTTATGGTTTCTATGGAAAGCTAGGAATAGTGAAAAATACCAAGGCGTTAGGAGGACACTTACTGAGTCCAATCGTAGACTCACTGCTTATAATGTTTTTATCTAGGTATCCATAACTGTGGAAGTCACAAAAGAAAAATTTCAGAATCTCATAAAAAAAAGGCAAAACAGAAATAACCAAAGAGGAGCTCCTATATGCTAATCAGTGGATCTACTTCAAACTTGACCTGGAGAAGACTATGGAGAGAAGAACTGAAGCAAGCATGGTTGCTACTAAAGACAAATGGAAAATAAAGGAGCAGTAGAAACACCTATAGCACCATAAAGATGTAATAAATATGTATGTAATAGTTATACTGCAACATCAATACAAATATTCTAGACTATGTAAAGGTGGTGGATGGTAAATAACTGCCTGTGAGGTAGAATTTGAAGGACAACAGTTGTCAAGATTTTAATAAGCAGTTTTGTAAACTGATTTAATCATGTACATTGGTTCAGTGGACCCATTTTTTGTATATTATAATGAATACAAAAAAAATTCTCACAATTACTAATTCAAGAGTATAGGATAAATCAAATAATAGAAATAAATAAATCATATTTATTTAATTTGAATACCCAACAATAGGTTAGTTTTTCTAATAAGATAAAAAATAATAGTTATGAAAAGAAATTCTCTTAGATGTTGTGATGATAATTACTCTAATCTCCAAAACTCTATCTTTAAAAGAAGAGTCATAACTAAATATCCTCTAAATACGTCAAAATAATTATTCTTCTAATTATATTTCCAATTATCTAAATCATCCTTAAAAAAAAAGTTTTTCAAGAATATATAATAAATAAATTATAAGAGCAATCTCTAAATAAAATAATAAAATATTTAATTAATATCTACTTTTAGTTCAAATAATTATCTTCAATTTAATTTTAATTTAGATTTTATTTTTTATTCTAATAATAAAGGGATATGTTTTCCTTATTTAATTAATTCTCATTTTTTATTTATAAATAAATTTTACACATTATGAATAAAATAAATCCCTATAATTCTTAAGCCAATTTTATTTTAAATGATTCTAATTTATAAATAAATAATCTAGTTAATACTTATTCTATTTTTAATAATTTATTATTTTAAATAATTATCAATTAAAATATCTAATCATACTAAATGAGCAAATAATAATAATCAAATCTCATCATAATACAAATATAAGCTATCATGTAGGGTGAGGCATCAAAAACTTACACAATAGGAAAGATGACATGCTTTTAAGAAATGAAATGAATCTTTTTAAACATCCATCAAGCTCTTTCTAAGAACTTGTTAGTAAACAAATTTGTCACTGCAATATTTTGCTAAAATCAACATGACTTGCTTAATAAGCAGCGACAAGCGTTCACAACAGTTGGAGAAATCATTGCTAGAATATTGATTTTTCTCTATGTTTATGAGGAGCAAGTCCCTCACATGATGGGGGCTTTTTGGTCTTTTGTGTACTTTTAACCCAAAAGTACAAAAGGAAAACAAAAATGGGAAATAGAAAAGAAAGACAAAGAAACCCTAGATAAGCTCACACAAGTCACTATGTAAGATTCCTCTTACGACAAATGGGAAAAACAAAGGGGAAAAGAAGGAATGAATGTGTAGCAACAAATAAAGACAGAAAGTTCTTCAGTTTGTGCAACAAACCCATAAATTTAATTCAAAGAAAACTTAAAATGTATTAACCAAAGACTGTGATTCTGTGATTGTAAGGAAAACAAGACAATATTTAATATAAGACTAAATATGTTTACAATTGCAATTTTGACACAAAGTTCAACCTCAAACTTTATTCTTTTTCTAGGATAGAAAGCACAAAGTCTTCCATATACAATCTTACAAAAAGTTTGCCCAAGGTTCAATATAGAAAATGATAGTTCGCATCCATAATGTGTCAAGAAAAATATGAAGAATGATCACAAATTTAAATATACGAAAAACTGATAATCAATGGAGAATAGTATGAAACAAATTTCAACAATATCCTTCCAATTTCTTTGAATATTTGAAGCACAAAGTCTCTTTATAATTCTTGTACAACAATTGTGTAAGAGAAAAAAGTCCTTTACATTTGATAGGACTTTACAGTTAATAGGGGAAAAGGCAATTATCTTTCATGTGAAACCATTTTCCTTTTTACTTTTGGACTTTATAAAACATTAAAATAATATAACCAAAGCCCTTTGGTGAGCATACATTCCTTTAACTCATTAAAATAAATGAGTTCCAAACATTAATAAATTTTTAAGTGCCCAAATAGAAGTCAAACCCACAATAGTAATATTAGACAATCTTTTATTTCTAAGTGCCTAACATTTGTATAACACCAACCATAAATTTTAGCATACAATTATCCACCAACTAGGTGCTAAGGCAAACACCATACATAGTTGATAATTCTCACCATTAATTGCCCGTAATGTTCAATACAGAAAACCCCGATCATTTTAGTTTAGACAAGTCCAAAGTTACCCTTGTACATTCACATTAGAGACAAACCATGGAGAGAGCGATTCTAAAAGCTCATCCAAGATTGGAGCAGATTCAGAGAGCCTAACCCAACAACCTCAAAGTAGATGAGCTTAGTGTTGATAGGTGCCTTTTTCTATCTGAAGCCCATATAATGAGGACTTATTGATTGGAAGGTGAGTTCATAGCCATTTGATGCAATTTTAGCCTCAAGCTGCAGTATACAAAAGAGGGAAGGTTGATCAAGTTTAGGAAAACCCTCCCCTATGGACTTGAGATCCAGGGGCATCCTTCTCCCAAGAGCTGCCTACATACTTGCTTCCAAATACGACCGAAGTCACATGTGGTTCTCCTTAATCTCTCAAGGGTTATACACATAGGTTCCTACTCTTAGGATTTTAACATTATCCAATTTCAACAAACAATTACTTTCATTTCAAGAAATCAAAACCATACATAAAAGTTATGCACAATAACATAATCAATATAAAGTAAACCCAATCCTAACAGAGCACATGACATCAACAAACATAACATCTTCACATTGCAACAATTATGCAAAGCCCCAATAAGGCTCCAAGTGATGTCCTAGTGTAATATGATTCAAGGATATCAAGTAACATACACATATTATCTTATGATATCATTTTTAAACGGAACACCACATGCATCTACAAGGCCACATAAGGACTATCTAGAACTTTGAGATGCTTACAAGAATAGTTATAAACTTGCTTTAAACATGAACAATACTCGGGTCATACTCAAGACAATCATTCCCTACAAATTCTATATCAAAAGTATCATGCAACATTCAGTATCTTGATAATAACACCATACATGTATACTCGCATAGATCATGATGGCATCTCCTTGCAATTGAGTACTTAATACATAGCATGATTTATAACCAGGGCAATATCATGACAAAACATTCTACTTTGTAGTGATCTCTTTAATCTCACTAGAAGAGAACTACGTAATCATATGGCAAAGCTCAAAGTATTGTTTCCAAGAAATTTATCATAAGGGAAATCAGATTATTCAATTGTCCAAAGCTAGTATCTATATTTAAGCTCTGCACTTCTCAAGGTGTTTTAGCACTAATAGCATGCCCTTGACCAATCACTTCATAACTTGGACCAATAGGAAGAACACTGAATTACTTAATCTAAATTATTGATACTAGAGTCACAAATACTTGCAACATATATTTCAATATCCCACTTCATGCGATCAATAAGCAATTAGGCACAACAACAATATAGAAGCAAACTTTTTAACTCAATAAACCAACCCCATAATTTAGCAAACACGTACTAAAGAAATTCCAAAAATGGATACCAAGGTCTCAATTTAGATCTTTCCTCCATTATGATTCATAATTCAGCATAAACATTGCTAGAACCATTACAAGCTCCTCTTATTAACATAGACGTTGCCAAATAACATATTAATATAGGAAGACAACGAAGGATGGCTTCCGCTCATGCGCTTGCATCAGGTTTGAACGAAGGGATTCCTGCTCTTGTTCACACATCTGGTTTGGGTGGAGAGGGTGTGATCAACACTCAATCTGGAGAAGATAAAGCTTTTGGCATGTAGGGTGCTGAGTAGATTGCTCAGGATCTCTGCACCATTTTTTTAGATTCTTTTGTAGGTATAGGCGTTGTGACAGCTATGAGGTCTGTGCACTCCAAGGATGCTGGGACAGTTGTGGCTGGATGGATAGTTTCTAGACACCCTCAAAGGTCCTTCTCTGAGGTTGTGAATGGCTCGGGAACTCATGCCCACCCATTCCAGTGTGGATTTAGCCCATTTCCATGTGCCCATTCTTCTCTAGTTGTGTGTGACTCTGAGGTCATAGAAAATGAGGAATTTTATTGCAACAAAGGTGTGATTTGCAGATTCAATGGATTATGACACTCTCTTCTTGATCTTCATAAATGGGTCATGGAATCTTAGAAGCCATTTGTAGATGGAAAGATTGAGCTCTTTCCATATGCACGAGGATTCTTCATTGTGATTTTCACTTCTTCATTTGTGTTAAGTATTATTCAGTGGGACTTAGTGCTGGATGGAAAGGTTTGGATGTGGGGTGAGCACTCCCTATCCATCAAACCCTGGACTCTTTCCTTCAATCCCCTCATCGTGCCACTTAATATCAGACCAATATGGGTTCGACGTCTGAATCTCCCTCTCCAGTTTTGGGAGGATTCATGTTATGAGGGCATTGGTAATGCTATCAATCATTTCCTGAAGGTAGATTCTATTACCTCATTTATGGGGCATTCCACAATTGTCCACATCTTAGTGGATATTGACATCTCCAAATGCCTACATGGAGATGTTGTTTTGCTAGTAGGGGATAGGTCCTGAAAACTACTGTTAGATTATTAGGGCATCCCCTTCAGATGCAGACGTTGTTTTTCTATTGGACATTTGGCTTATGATTGTCCTCTCTCATGTCATAAGGGCGCTACAATTTGGTGGAAGGAAGCTCTCCTAGATCACTTGACTATCAATGCTTCCCAAGAGGCTAGTTCATCTCAAGGGATGGTTCCTCTCAGGAGGGTGAACACCCTCATGAGGTGGTTCATGAGGGGGCATTGGCGATTGAGGTTGCTGTGATTCCCACGACCTCGCTGGATTCTTCTTATCATCTCTCGGCTCCATTGTCGTCTCCTTTTGCGTTGGTTGGAATGCTACTTCGTATGTTCTGGTGTCTTCTTTGGATTTGCCTACTTCTGGTTCGACATTTCTTCGAGGGGATTCTTGGGCTATGGTGTCTGCTGTGGTTCCCCTCGAGACCTCCTTGGTTGCAGCTTTAGGTGAGGATCCCCTCTCTCCTCGATCTACAAATTTTGACTCAGAGCTTTCCTGGACGGTGGTTCAACAAAAGAAGAAAGGACTTCCTAACTCTGTTGTTGCTTTGCACCCTAGAGTCAAGGGAGTTAGGTTTGATAGATTAGGATCTGGTTTTGTGTAGATCATTTTCTTTATCTTTCAGCTGGGTTGTTGTGCCTGTGTTGTTGTTCTGCTATTGTTGGCATGTTAGGCCTGTTTGTCCAGCCTGAGGGGCTTGCTTGTATAGGGACCAGGACCCTTGTTTCCTTCTTATCTTAATAAAAACATAGACTAGGGCAATGACCTACCAGTAAATAATTATCAATCATCCCTTGCTAACACTAATAAGATACTAGGTCGAATATGTATATACATTTTGCGTGATTAACATTAATACCCATTGCATATGAAGTCTTATCGAGTAACAGTCAAGTTCCACTATTGGGGTTCTTATTCTTAAGAGGTTGGTAGACATCATGTAGTCATATTAAGCCTTTACTCCCAATCCAAAATGGATTACCACAAGCGTTAACTTGTAACATCAAAATATGTTCAATATTGTGCGGTTGAGTGCCTCTAAATGAAGTCATTATCATTTCCAATATTATGTGATCGTAAGCTAGGACTCATATTAAGTATATCTTGAACAAGCAAGATAATTCCAATAAGACATTAAAAGAAATTATTGTTGTAAGTATCATATTTGGACTGCCCTTAGATGTAATATAGGATTCTACAACGATACCATCACACACTTAAGCCAAATAGGGAAGACAAGATAATGATGTCATTTAGGTAGAGATAATAAACATAAATCAATCCCTTTAAATTATGTATATATGTCATACTTTAGGGATAATAATGTCAAATGTTCTCTTTAACATTAGCACATAGTGGTACAACATTCCCACTAAGATATAATTTATTCATAATTTAGAACTAAGTGAATATATACCACCAATGTTTAGGGAATTCTGTTGACCCAATAGTTTGCAGTTTAGTAATTCAAGAAGACAATGTTTTTATGCATGAACAATCCCAATTTAAACAATTACCCAACATAACTCTTTCCATTGTTAGGATTTGTAGTAAGATTTAATTCTTAACAATAGGAGATACATGAATGTTTTTGATTGAAGTAAGCAAAAAACAAGGGTGTCGATTCCTATTACACAAAGGCCCCCAGGGCAGAATAGAACATGCCACAAATAGGCTAGCAACAATACAAAAACATCCCAATTGTAGAACAAAACAAGGGATGTAAACAACACCAGATCCTGAAGAAGCAAATCTCACTCCCTTAACCCTCGGTCGCGAAGCAGCAATAGATTTGGGGAGTCCTTTCTTCTTTCGTTGAACCACAGTCTAGGAAAGATTTGAGTCAAAATCCTTAGAGAGAGGCAAGAGGAGGGGACCCTCAATAGACACCAATACCAAAGAGATCTCACGCGGTGAACCAAAAGCTAGCAGCGCAGAAGAAAAAGGAGTCGACGAAACAATGATTTGACCCGAAGCGGAAAAGGCTGACAAAGGAGTCAAAGGTCTATCAGAAGCAGCCAATGAAGTCAAGGTATTAGCCTCATCTGCCACCTCAGGGGGGCAGGCAAAGTCTCTTGAGAAGGCTCATCCTCCCAGGAGGAACTATCCTCCTTAGAGGAATCATTCTTCTGGGAAGCGCTAACCGTCAAGTGATCAAGGAGAGCATTCTTCCACCAAGTTGTAACACTCTTATGGTGAGAGCGAGGACAACCGGAGGCCAAGTGACTAATAGAGAAACATCGTCTGCATCTGAAGGGGAGACCTTCATAGTCTAACTGTTGCATCCAAGGCCTGCCCCCAACCATCAAAACTACATCTCCATGAAGGGGTCTGGAGATGTCAATATCCACTAAGATGCGAGCGATCGTAGTATGACCAATCAATGAGGTAGTAGAGTCTACCTACAAGAAGCGACCAATAGCATTACCAATGCCCTCGTACCATGAATCCTCCAAAAACTGAAGAGGGAGATTACACAAATAGGTCCAACATTCAACAGCCCAGAGAGAGGATTGAAGGAAGAGATACATGAATGTTACATACACAAACAATCTTAAGATTTCTAATATAATTTTAAGCTATATATTATCAAGGCTCAACATTTAATCCCTTTAACTCATGAAGAAAAGCATTTCATGTAAAGTATTTTAAGGATCTATTCAGTAACATCCTACAATTATTACCAAATTCTTTAACACCAAACCTTAATACTCTTACCTGGCAACTATCCTACATCTATGAATCAACCTAAGGCATTCTATTTTTCACAATTGTTCTTTGAATAGAAATTCATAGATCTATCAATACCAACATCCATTTCCTTTCCTACATCCCAATGGTCCTCGACATACTCCTATGCTCATTCATTTTTGCGATCAGGATAATTTTCAGCATTTCCTCACTTGCATTTGCAGTGCCATGTTGGTCATTCTACTAATATTTCAAGTATAATTTCTCAAAATTTTCACCCCAATAATCTGCTAGTCCAAGAGATTCATTAGGACAATCTTCATAAAGAGATATCGAACCTAGAGTGCATAGAACAAATCTCTAGCTCTATTATCATCCTTCCCATGGTTCTTTCTCAAATCCAGAAAGTCAAGAACATCAACATGCCATGGCTCCAAGTATACATCAAAGGCACAAGAATTGCCTCCAGCGTGGTCTACATAGTGAATTGCATCATTAAACACACACAACATTGGAACAATACCATTTTATTTGCCATTTGTTCCCCTAACGTAGCTATGAACATAAACTAGATTTCCCCTAACTTATTTGCTAATTACAACACATTGTTAAGGGTATCATAAATACCCTCAATGCTATCTTCCTTCATACAAAGAAGGAAGCAACTACCCAACTCTGTGACATCCCAAAAAATGGTAAATCATGATAGTAGATTCAATATCATCTTCTTCTTTTTAATTCCCCCAGAAACTCTCATCAACATTCATGTCATTTCTTGAGCGCACCATTCTTGTCTGGACTGCAAACAAATGAACGAGTTGAGGAGGGAAGGCAAGACGCCATTCCTTAGTTATGGAACAGTAGATGCTTTGCCCATACTTCGCCATAACTTTGTCTCCTCCCATGCCCTTTTTGTCCAACATAGTCAACTCCCTCTTCAATAGACTGGTTGGTCAATTTTCCATCACTTATCATTTTGTTTTCTTTTTCTTTTTCTTCTATTTTTGTTTTACTGTGTAGGTTTGACATGCAAGCCACACCTTCCACACAGAATGTGACAAACTAGTGCTAGTGAGAGGTTGGGGATAGTTGCAAATATGTTCAATTTGCAAGACGAGGATGCGACAGTCTTCCATTGCAAATTTTTTTATGCCCATGCCATCCCATTTCATGTGGTACATTCTCCATCAAACAAATGATCAAAGATGTAGCTTCTATTGGTCCCTCATTCGCCCCCTTAGAGAACATAAACTACACACTACCCTCCTTTACAAAGAATGTTCTAAGGTGAGTCCCTCATTTACCCCCTAGAGAACATAAACTACGCACTACCCTCCTTGACAAACAATATTCTAAGGTGAGTTTGGTGATGGACATGAGGTAGACTTGGATTAGGGCAAGTTGTTCTATTGTCATGGATGGTGGATCGATATTAATGTTGACCACTCATCAATAGTCACATGCACAACTGACTCTTATTTTCTTAGAGTTGTTGATTGTTCAAGGAAGTGCAAGGATTGAGAGTTCCAATTTAACATTGTTGGCATTTCAATTGGCACCTCTGGAATGCGATTTGGAAATAGACAGCTATGCACAGATAAACTGCTCTCCTATTGGAAGGGGGAGTTCCCTTTCTTGCTGATATTCACTGAAAAGATAATTAAATGAAACTTTGCCTATCTTCTTTTTGATTCTCAGCTGCGAGCACAAGGTTATAAAACTCTAAACGCTGCAGAAGAGGTTTTTTCCTTTTTAAAAACTTCTACTACAACTAAGCAAAGACTAATGATGCTTTCAATCTCCTGAGTAAATTCAGAGCAAAATAAATTGAAAGTGAACAAAGAATGATTGTTAACACAAAAACTTAAGCAGTTTTCTTCCAGATTCACACCACAAGACTAAAAGTACTTTAATGATGAAAGTTGAAAATGAAAGCTACAGAAGCTACACATCTGACGAGGATAACTTGATGAATTGAGATAGAATATCAGAGCAAAATAGGCATGAGACTTCTATTCAATATCATAAAGTTTGCACAACTCCAGGACAACAATGCTGCAGCAAAAGGCAGACATACAGCAAGCGATCAAACACTGGAGAACAATGAACACAAAGTGAACAAACACTTGGAATAACAAGATTTGCAGGCTAGAATAGGCACAAGAAATAAGTTATCACAAAAGTCATTACATACAATGGGCAAGGATGCCCTTATTTATACTAAAATCAAAGGAGTAGGGAACCCTAAACTCTCCTTCATTAACCCTAACTTGCCAACTTGCAAGCTTTATTACTATTCTAAGACAAAGATACAATAAACAAATGCTTTAAAGCGATTTGCTTTAAAGCAAAGAAGATTCCAACTATCACAAAGTGATTTCTTTCTAAATATAGACTGGATGAGCTTAGGATGAAAGCAAATGCTTTAAAACAAAAAGCATCTGTTTTAAAGCTGCTTTCTTTTGAAATGCATCCTCATCAACATTCTTGCTTTTTGGTGATGTCATCCTTTGATATTCTGGGAAACAATATCTTCTAAAAAGTGAGTGAATACATCTCTACCAGGAACACTGATACTCTCTAGAACGATATTCTGATTCTTTAACATTTCTTCACCATGGGCAACCATCTGAAGAAATTCATGAACTTCACCCACAACCTTGTCGAACTTCACTGTCATTGCGGCAAAATGACTCATCTTGCCAGCACTGATATCATCATTGAAATTACTGTGGACGAGAGTTTGGAACTTTGCTTGTACTTCCCTGAGATCATACAGGGTACCATCTTCTCTTTCATACGAACACATGACCTGAGAGACAAAAGATTTGACAAACTTGAGGATGTTGACTACCTTTTCTTTCCATTCTGTCAAGTCTGAAATCATAGTCATAAGTTTTTACTGTGAAAAGATATTGTGCTTTCCAAGTAGAATCTGTCTTCTTATCTTCAGCTGAATCAACCTAATCAAATGCAATCTTCAAGTTAGAGATAATGATCTCAAACACCGGTCTATTTTCTACCATGGTCAGTTGTAATCCTTGTATGCCTTGGCATAAATCATGAGTGTTGTACTTCAATTGATAAAGCTCTGAAAGCACACCTCTCCCTTTAGTCACAAATTCTTCCACCCAACTGTTCATGTGTCTCCCATAAAGAACCAACTCACTGAAATGCCGCTGATCAGTGGGTGATTCAAGATTTGGTGGAAGCAGTAAATCAACCTATGAAGTGCCATGGAAAAGGTTGGAAATGTATTGCTGCAGCTGTCGAACTTCAGCGTTGAGAGCTGCCTTGTCTTCTCCATCTTTCAACACCCTTTCCTTCAAATTATCCACTGCAACCTCAAAGAGATTTACATCTGTATGGCGGGTGCTTCTACCAAGGTTAGCCTTGACAACCGTGAAGTCATCAACCTTGACATCATTAGCACTTCTATTTTCTGGCAGTGTTGCAGTTTCAAGAATTATTTCTCCCTCCGCATTCTTCTCAATGCGAACCTGCTTCTTCAGCTTCTTGTCTGGTGTGTCTTGGTAGATGCTTTTAAGCTCTGTTAAATTTAGCTGATATAAGGGCTTTCTCCTCTTCCTTCCCAGAATAATTTTAAGCCAGGTTGAGCCTTCATCTCTTGGAAATTCGGTTCTAACATCATCAGCTCTTGATGAATCAATGTTTGCATCAAAGTTACGAACCGACGAATCTGGCTCTGAATCTATGTGGATAGGAGAAGTGATCGGTGAAGAAGGTGGAGATACATGATCTGAAGGTAACTTTTCAACATGCAACATTGTTTCAACAGGAACTTATGTTTCAACTGGAGGTTGTTCCTGCTGGACATGAGCTGGAGACTCATCCTTTTTCCTCTTTAACTTAGCCATTTTCATTCCTTCTGGGAGAACACTCATAGCTTTTACCCTTCGTTTTGGCTTGGAAGTGGAAGGCTCTGATGGTTGCACAACTGGCGGCTCTGCTAATGTAATATCATCCTTCTGCTTAGTCTTCAAGAATATCAAACTATTTTTAATCACTCGACTTGTTCTTTCTTCAATGGAAGTGCTCTCCTTTACTGACCAATTAACTGGTGTCAATGGTTATTGCTCAATTTGGTCTCTGAAATACGTGGGAAGTAGAACTTCACCACTCTCTGTCAAACCCTCTATATCTTCTGATAGGATATCAGACATCTGCTGAAGAATGAATCTGCTGTAACTGCGTTCTCGCACTTCATAATCATCAGCACAATTAGCCCAGAAGTCTTCAACTACATGCTTGTGCGTACAATTCTGTCCAAGATGTGATGCATAAACACCACGGGGATCATATGAACACCTTCTATCGAAAAACTTAAGACCATATCTGGATGATTCATTACCGATTGCCTTGGCATCTGCTCCAGATCTACATCTGTAAATACTCATCCCAAGTGGAAAATTGAAAGTCGTCTTGCGTCTGCTACGCATAAATGTGTGAACTTCATAGGCTTGCCTCAAAAATTCCATAAATGTAATTTCATCTGTAGGATATCTTAGAAACATGGCTAGCTCTCCTAAGAAGCCATATATTCTGATGTAGGAAAAAGTGGGAAATTGGATAAACCAATCAGCCCATTCTGCCATTGCTATTCTAGCCTCTACTGAAAACTGTATGCAACTCGTTGTCCATATCTCGTACTGCATGCATCAAGAATGCATCATTCACCTGCCTGTAATGTCATTCAGCTTGAGAGATCTCTAACTGTGGGAAATGATGATACACATGCTGAGTACCCAGAGTTCCAACAACATTCAAACCTCTGAATTGACCCTGAAAAGCCATCAAATACACAAGGTATGATATCATGTGGAATTCATGAGCCCTTTGAAAATCAATTATTTGTTGGTGGAGACTATCACTGATGAGTGCCGACCAGTCATAGAATTCGGTTCCATCAACAATCTGGGGCATGATGTAAAACATCTAAGGCTGGAACTTGTTTGCATCTGCTTGACCCGTGATTCGACTTAGAAGAGTAATCATTATTGCATGTTCCTCCTTGAATTCTCCACATCCAACATTCTTTGGCATGACATTCTGCTTCTCTTTTAACCATCTCTGACCAATCTTTTCCGGTATTTTTCTTTATCATTGTTCCAAACCCTCTTGCATTCTTCAAGTGAAACATTTAAGTTTTCTCTCCAAATAGCTATTGTAAAACACTTCTCTATGTCATTTGGCCTCCGGCTGTAGAGCACACGTCCATTTCTTAACTGGATTTCTGTTGTGACCGAATTGTAATGTGTCATGCAAGCAATTACAAACTTGATACTTTGCACTGTGATAGGAAAGGATGCTGCTGCAAGCAAACCAGAGTGTCCAAGATTCCTGATAGCACTATTCCCCGTATCCTCCAAAGAGTGTAAATTGATTACTGGAAGAACTTTATGCAAGTCTGTTTCACAAGTTCTCAAGTAATCGTGAACCAACGTCGTTTTGTGTCTAATTTGTGTTGGAGAGTACTGCATATTGGAAGATTTGAAAATCAACTATGAACACGCCTATGTCAGAAAAATCTTGGACAAATGGCTGAAAATTATTTTGCTAATTTTTAGAAAAAAAGCAGAGTGTGAGCAGAAAAGATGACACATGGGTTTTGTAGACAATTCTGTTTCGAAGCAACCCAGATTGTCAGATTTTGAAAAAAACAGAGATTTTCTCAAAAAAGCAGGAAAAAAGTAGTTTCCCGAAAAAAGAGCAAAACTCCAATCTTCAAGAGGATAATAATCTGGATGGACCCATCTCGACAAAAACTAAAAAAGCTCTAGTCAGATTTTTGAGAAACGATCCCCTTGAAACGAGGACCCTGAAAAAGCAAACCTCTCTTCTTCCTCAACCCGAAACTATGAAGAACGCTGAAAAAACACTTGGTTTGGGTCTTCAAATCTTCATTGAAAGAAAGAAAAAATCTTTCCTCTAGACGCAACCTGCAAAAGATAATGAAATAAAGAAGCCAAATGCTTGTCTTTATACATCTTTAGGGCGAAAATGCAGCTTTATTTGTGTGAGAATAAAACTTCACCCTCATCCATGAAGAAAGCAACTTTTAAAACATAAATCCAAGTGGATGTCTTCGAATAGGAAGAATCCCTATTTTGTAGATGCCTATGGCTTCATGTGCAAGATGATGAAAAATATCTTCTTTTGATGATGTCATCGAACACGCGAGTTGAAAGAAGTGCTAGCAAATTTTACTTCAACACTCGTTTTGACTTAAACATGGCCTGTCTCCGACTTCAACAAGGTGACAAAATGTCACTGTTGACTGAAAAAGCTGACTGATCCTAACATTTTGGAGACCTATCAACTGAGATTCCATCCCCTACCTCCGACTAACGATCTAACATCGTTTGACCAAGTTTGACCTCCTGAAAACTGTCAACGGGCGAAGATAGGGCACAAAACTGTCAGAAAACACTATGGACATGAAAAATATTCTAACACTACTCAAATTGGGCGCCCCAAGTCACCTGGGGCACCTGGTTTCCCAACACTTAGCCATTTTTTCAATTTTTTGCAACTTCAATTTCTCGATTTGCGTGGGCATTCCAGTGGCGAAGGACCCCTGTTTGGCTGTCATTTTCTGTCAATTGGGATGAAACTAAGTCTAATGAACTAGCAAATAGGCAGGCCTAATGAAAATTGAGTTGATTGTACCTTCTGTTTGCCTTGAGAAATGTGCCAAACTGATCAACTCTGAACCGGAACGGGCTGACGGAAGGAGATTCATGTTTTTTGAGAAAATTTTCAAAAATAAACTAACTCTAGAGAGTTTGGGCACCCCAAGTCACCTAGGGCGCCTGGTTTGCCAACACATAATTTTTTTTGAAAAATTCACTTTTGTACCTTTTCTCGTTTTCTGTGCCCACAGGGCCTGTTCGATCTTCAATTTCAGTCATTCTGACGACTGTCGAGGCGGGAGGGGGGGTGATTTGAGAAGTCTAAATATGTTTGTGATGAAATCCTGGTGTTGACTGACTTTTGACTGAGTTTGACCAAGTTTGACCAACCGGGAAAGAGCTGACGGAAGCATTTTTGACGTTTCTCAAAAAATGTGAAAAAAATCTAACACTAGAGAAGTTGGGTGCCCCAAGTCACCTGGGGCACCTGGTTTCACCAGACTTAGTCAAATTTATGATTTCCCAACTTTTCATTCCACCTTGGATCCATCTTGCATCGTTTTGTGTGCATTGTTGAGTCGACGACTATTCGTCGGTTCTGCATCGTTGGAACAGCGTTGAAAACTTGTCGATGAGCTTTGAAAGATGAACTTTCCTCTGTTGATGACTTTCAAGCTCATGCTTCACCTTTTGAAAAAGCAGAAGTGACCTAGTAGAGAAAACTTGGTCGTTTGAAGATTCCGTCTGGACCACGCCGATCGTGAAGCAAAATCGACCAATGAGAATTGAACGCGACACCTGAGTTGGAGATTCTATTTTTAGAAACTTTCTATTTTTTGAAATTTTTTCTAGCATTCATATCTCAAGAAACCCAGAAAACCTAATCTGACGTCTATTTTTAGAAATTTTGTTTTTTGACTTTTTGATGAAAAATTTTCTAGACTTGTTTCAAAATGCCTTAATGAAGCAAAAATTTTGGTTGGGTACAACAATTGGCTCTGTCTGGGGACCATGGCGGATACTTACGGCATAGGAGAACCTAGAATCTCTAGACTTTTAAGCTTGGACCAGTGCCTTATCCATTGGGCAATAGAGTCAGGTAACTTTCCTAATCACCTAGAACAAGACTTTTCCCTACATCACCTAAAACGGACTTCCTAAAATCACCTAAGAAGTTGGAACTTCAAAACACAAGGAACACAACTGTCACATTACGGAAAGGGGAAAAACACTACAACATCACGATCACATTACAGAAAGGGGAAACACATTACGAGAACAAAAAGTGTTTCATGCGCTCTTTTTCCTGAGCGAGGATGAGATGTAATTAGGACTGTCACATAAAACCATTAATCGACTCAAAAAAGTAAGAACCATCTCTCTTTAGCTGTGAAGATTGTCTTTGTAACACAAAGTTTTTCTTTCTCTGCAACATCTCCTCAAAGAGCCACGAGTTAGGAGGGTATTCACGTTCAGGCCATGAGAAGTTCCTGAGGAACTGGTTGATATGCCATAGATCAGGTGGAGCATCTTCCTCCAATGCAAGCAACCTCTGCAACAGGTGAAGATACAAAACTTCCTTCTGAAGATATACAGGAAAGTCTTGTGGCCAAAGTATATCTGTGGGAATGGTTATCACCACATACTAAATATGAGTTACATTTATATCTTGTACACATGCAACTTTGTACTCAGTCAATGCATCTTCTGGAAAAGGTGCAGCTGCTCATACACAACTCTCATTACTAATTCTTGGCTTATAGGTCCACAACTGTCGCCCATTTTTCAAGTGTTTCAGGGGCTTCTTCATTGGTTGTGTTTTCGTCCATCCACTCTCCAAAGTCTGACAAATTATCAAGATCTGAATACTCAAACTCTTGAACATCACCTGATAGCTCACTTTCCCATTCATTACCTGGAATCTCATCATCCTCTGTAGAGTGATCTTCTTCAATGCAGATATCTAGCATCACTTCATCTTCAGCATTCATGTATCTTTCTTCTTCTGTAAAGTAAGTGGAATCAAAGACAGATTCATCTGGGCCATATGCTTCCTCTTTTCTTCTTGATCAATCTCACACACGGCGTATCTCACAAGACATTTGTCAAGAATTTCTAATTTTTCAATATCATCCTCTTTAGTGACCAAAACTGAATATTCCATGAACTCTTCTTCTCCATCAACCTCTTGATATGTTGCGTTCCACACTGGTTGCATAGTATCAGTGAAGTCTTTTTCTTGCACAGGTTCATAGACGGATTCAACATCGTCCTCTTCACTAGTATGTGTGAAAGATTCTTGAGATGCAGGTGAAGACAGGCTATATTGTAAAGAAAAGTCTGTAGTGTCTTCTGTAGAAGAATCACTTTCCCATTGATGTTGAAAACAATTAAGATCTGATAATGAAACTTCCATATGATCTCCAGTTCTGAAAAATTCTTCCAGGAAGAAATCATCTTAAAAAAGAAGATCATGCCCTCGCTCTACTTGCAAAACTTCTTTGGTCTCTCCTTTGGATATATCTGACACAGGTTCTTCAAACCAGCCTTCAAAAGACGAGAAAAACCAATCTGATTCATCATTACTTTGCTCTTGACTAGATTGTTGCACTTCTTCCTCCTCAAAGAAAGTTTGTAAGTTGTAAGTTTCTTGGGATTCTTGCTCTGATTCATCCACCGCATAAACAACTTCTTGATTTTCTTCGGTTATCTTTGACAGCATAACATATGTACTAGGACTCGTCTCTTGATATAGTACTTGTGCTTGAGGATCCTGAGATTTCACCACCGTGAACCATGACTTGGTTTCTAGTTCCAATTTGAAACTACCTTTCTTTAGAGGAATGGTTGCAGATGACCAATCCAATTGTATTTCTCCTTCGAGATCTTTGCAGAAGCTTCTACTTAACAACATCCCGTAACTGGCTGGAATGTCGGCTACCAAGATAGTCATCATTATTTTCTTCTCGGGGCAAGCCTCCAATCGTACTTGAGCATCCTTCAATTGTCCAACCAACGGCACCGATTTAGACTCGAGCGAATAACACTTGTCATGCATTTTGGTGCATGAGAGTCCCAAAGCGTTCAGCACCTGCAAAGGCATGATGTTGTCTGAGGCTCCTAAATCAATGATACAATTGCTCAATTTATAACCTCCTATATACAGAGAGATATAGAAAGGCTTTGGCTTCTCTCCTGCTGGAATAGAAGATTCAAGCAATGTAGGCTATACGACAGTCTCTTTCTTGACATACTTAACAATTCTATCCAGCTGATCTAGATGGTCCTGAAGATACTCCAGTTGAGAAATTTGCACCTTTGTCTTCATCATGGAATCCACTATATCAAAATTCATCGAAGATGAATTTTGAGCAGCCTAGACATTTTCATGTGGTGGCTTGGCATTGGAAGTGGAAGCCACTTCCTTCTCCTTTTCTTTTGGTCTTTGTCTATCCTCTCCTTCCTTCTGTGCTTTAAAATGCTAAGTACGTGTGAACACAGGAGTCGAGAGATTTTCATGATTCACTGCAAGAGAATATTGACGAAAATTGTCTTGTTCTTCCTTCATTATAACGGGTTCATTCTGGAAGTATCCCGTAGTAGAGTTACCATCGAAGTTGTCTGTCTGTGGTAAGGCAACATTCACACTTGGGGAAGGAACAATGTTTGAAATAGGTGCAGCATCGGCATATCCCATGATTTGATTCATCCTTAAATTTTCAGGACATGTGGCTCCAGTATGGGCATCAGTCTCATGAAAAGAACAAAACACTACATTTTGAGTAGCATCAACTTCTTGTCTTGGTGGTGGTGCTGGCAACCTGGGCCTGTAATTATTGAAAGGCTGAAAATTATTCCTCTTGGGCTGATATGGTTGCTGAGGTTGGTACTGCTACTGTGGTTGGTATTGTTGTTGCGGTGACTGATATGGTTGTTGCATAGGTTGCCCCTGAGTAGGCAACTGTCTCTTCATGATAGTCACTTCATTTGCTACCTTATGTAGCAGTGGATCCGCAAAACTCTGAACAAGAGGTCTGATTGAATCCATCTTCATCTTGCCAAAGGTGATCATGTCATCCTCTAACTTGATGGCATTTTCTTGTGCATTGAATAATTCTGTTTCATTAGCTGATCTTAAAAAGAAGGCTATCTCAGAAGGAAGAGCGTTAATGAAACTGCTCAACAGAATTTACAAAGATGGATTGAGAGTATGAGAAAGGCGTGTAACCAGGTGATTAAACCTTGCCACAAACTCCCTCATTGGTTCATTGTTTTCCATCTTTGAATTTGAGAGTTGGGCGAACAATCTGTGACCATCTTCGGCAGGCTTGAACCTTGCCAAGAATTTCTCGCTCATAGTTGCCCAACTTGTAATGATGCCTGGCTCCAAATGATTGAACCAATCAGCAGCATTTCCCACGAGAGTCTCAACAAAGAGACGGATAGCAACATCTTCATGTGATACATGCAAAATAGTGCAAGCCGTTGTGAATGCAGAAATGTGTTCATCAAGATGTTGAGTTCCATCGCCATGGAACCGGGGAAACTGCTTCCTTGACCCCTTTGGTAACTCATGATGTGCTTGTAGGGCCAAAGCTCCAATGTTATTACCCCAAGGCAATGGTGGTGGTCGCCTTTGATTTGGATCATTGTGATTGTTGTTATTTGCATCACCCATTGCTCTAGGCTAGATTACTGGTTCTTCTTGTAATTCTTCCTGCTTGACTTCAGGAACTATTTGAACTTCTCTAACTATGTTGGATGCTTCTTCAACTTCTGCAGAATCAAGATCTTGAAAGAAAGGATCCGTAGAACCATCTTTTCCCCTTCTTGAATAAACCCTGTGAGCCAGGATTATCTATTGCCATGCAGGAGGTGGTAATACTAGTCTTCCTGCTGCAAGATCTGCTTCATTTTATTCTTTGTCAAGAATAGTAGCCACGTTTCTCCACTAAGTAGGACTTTCCTTTCGCGCAAATATGAAACTCCTCAAGCTACTAATGATGTTCGTTTGCTCTCCTTCCACTCGTAAAAGATTTGGTTGAATAGCAGGTGGTGTAAGATTAGGTTGTTGAACTAGAGCAGAAGGACACTAGAGAGTCATTCCCGTGACATAAGCCTAAGCTTGCTTAAAGTTTTATGCCTCGTGCCCCACGGTGGGCGCCATAAAATTGTTGGCGTTTCAATTTGCACCTCTGGAATGCGATTTGGAAACGGATAGCTATGCACAGACAAACTGCTCTCCTATTGGAAGGGGGAGTTCCCTTTCTTGTTGATGTTCGCTGAAAAGATAATTAAATGAAACTTCGCCTATCTTCTTTTTGATTCTCAATTGCGAGCACAAGGTTATAAAACTCTAAACGCTGCAGAAGAGGTTTTTTCCTTTTTTTAAAACTTCTACTACAACTAAGCAAAGACTAATGACTCTTTCAATCTCCTGAGTAAATTTAGAGCAAAGGAAATTGAAAGTGAACAAAGAATGATTGTTAACACAAAAATTTAAGTAGTTTTCTTCCAGATTCACTCTACAAGACTAAAAGTACTTTAATGATGAAAGCTGAAAATGAAAGCTACAGAAACTGCACATCTGACGACGATAACTTGATGAATTGAGATAGAATATTAGAGCAAAATAGGCATGAGACTTCTATTCAATATCATAAAGTTTGCACAACTCCAGGACAACAATGTTGCAGCACAAGGCAGGCATACAGCAAGCGATCAAACAGTGGAGAATAATGAACACAAAGTGAACAAACACTTGGAATAACAAGATTTGCAGGCTAGAATAGGCACAAGAAATAAGTTATCACAAAAGTCATTACATACAATGGGCAAGGATGCCCTTATTTATACTAAAATCAAAGGAGTAGGGAACCCTAAATCTCCTTGATTAACCCTAACTTGCCAACTCGCAAGCTTTATTACTATTCTAAGACAAAGATACAATAAACAAATGCTTTAAAGCGATTTGCTTTAAAGCAAAGAAGATTCCAACTATCACAAAGTGATTTCTTTCTAAATATAGAATGGATGAGCTTAGGATGAAAGCAAATGCTTTAAAACAAAAAGCATCCATTTTAATGTTGCTTTCTTTTGAAATGCATCCTCATCAACATTCTTGTTTTTTGGTGATGTCATCCGTTGATATTCTGGGAAACAATATCTTCTAAAAAGTGAGTGACTGCATCTCTGCCAGGAACATTGATACTCTCTAGAATGATATTCTAATTCTCTAACATTTCTTCACCATGGGCAACATCTGAAGAAATTCATGAACTTCACCCACAGCCTTGCCGAACTTCACTGTCATTGCGGCAAAATGACTCATCTTGTCGGCATTGATATCATCATTGAAATTACTGCGGACAAGAGTCTGGAACTCTACTTGTACTTCCCTGAGATCATACAGGGTACCATCTTCTCTTTCATATGAACACGGGATCTGAGAGACAAGATTTGACGAACTTGAGGATGTTGACTACCTTTTCTTTCCATTCTGTCAACACTGAAATCATATTGTCATAAGTTTTTACTGTGAAAAGATATTGCACTTTCCAAGTAGAAATTGTCTTCTTATTTTTAGCTGAATCAACCGAATCAAATGCAATATTCAAGTCAGAGATAATGATCTCAAACACTGGTCTATTTTCTGCCATGGTTTGCTGTAATCCCTGTATGCCTTGGCGTAAATCATGAGCGTTGTACTTCAATTGATAAAGCTCTGAAAGCACACCTCTCCCTTTAGTCACAAATTCTTCCACCCAACTGTTCATGTGTCTCCCATAAAGAACCAACTCACTGAAATATTGCTGATCGGCGGGTGATTCAAGATTTGGTGGAAGCAGTAAATCAGCCTGTGAAGTGCCATGGAAAAGGTTGGAAATGTGTTGCCGCAGCTGTCAAAATTCAACTTTGAGAGTTGCCTTGTCTTTTCCATCTTTCAACACCCTTTCCTTCAAATTATCCGCTGCAACCTCGAAGAGATTTACATCTGTATGGCGGGTGCTTCTACCAAGGTTAGCCTTGACAACCGTGAAGTCATCAACCTCAACATCATTAGCACTTCTATTTTCTGGCGGTGTTGCAGTTTCAAGAATTACTTCTCCCTCCGCATTCTTCTCAATGTGAACTTGCTTCTTCAGCTTCTTGTCTGGTGTGTCTTGGTAGACGCTTTTAAGCTCTGTTAAATTCAGCTGATATGAGGGCTTTCTCCTCTTCCTTCCTAGAATATTTTCAAGTCAGGTTGAGCCTTCATCTCTTGGAAATTCGGTTCTAACATCATCAGCTCCTAATGAATCAATGTTTGCATCAAAGTTACGAACCGACGAATCTGGCTCTGAATCTATGTGGATAGGAGAAGTGATCGGTGAAGAAGTTGGAGATACATGATCTGAAGGTAACTTTTCAACATGCAGCATTGTTTCAACAGGACTTCTGGTTCAACTGGAGGTTGTTCTTGCTGGACATGAGCTGGAGACTCATCATTTTTCCTCTTTAACTTAGCCATTTTCATTCCTTCTGGGAGAACACTCATAGCTTTTACCCTTCGTTTTGGCTTGGAAGTGGAAGGCTCTGATGGTTGCACAACTGGCGGCTTTGCTAATAGAATATCATCCTTCCACTTAGTCTTCAAGAATATCAAACTATTTTTAACCACTCGACTTGTTCTTTCTTCAATGGAAGTCCTCTCCTTTACTGACCGATTAACTAGTGTCAACGGTTGTTGCTCAATTTGGTCTTTGAAATACGTGGGAATTAGAACTTCACCACTCTCTGTCAAACCCTCTATATCTTCTGATAGGATATCAAACATCTGCTGAAGAGTGAATCTGTTGTAACTGCGTTCTCGCACTTCATACTCATCAGCGCAATTAGCCCAGAAGTCTTCAACCGCATGCTTGTGCGTACAATTCTGTCCAAGATGTGATGCATAAACACCACGGGGATCATATGAACACCTCCTGTCGAAAAAATTAAGACTATATCTGGATGATTCATTACTGATTGCCTTGGCATCTGCTCCAGATCTACATCTATAAATACTCATCCCAAGTGGAAAATTGAAAGTCGTCTTGCGTCTGCTACACAGAAATGTCTGAACTTCATAGGCTTGCCTCAAAAATTCCATAAATGCAATTTCATCGGTAGGATATCTCAGCAACATGGCTGGCTCTCCTGAGAAGCCATACACTCTGATGTAGGAAAAAGTGGGAAATTAGATAAACCAAGCCCATTCTGCCATATATGCAACTCGTTGTCCATATCTCATACTGCATGCATCAAGAATGCATCATTCACCCGCCTGTAATGTCGTTAAGCTTGAGAGATCTCTAACTGTGGGAAATGATGATACACATGCTGAGTACCCAGAGTTCCAACAACATTCAAACCTCTGAATTGACCCTGAAAAGCCATCAAATACACAAGGTATGATATCATGTGGAATTCATGAGCCCTTTGAAAATCAATTATTTGTTGGTGGAGACTATCACTGATGAGTGCTGACCAGTCATAGAATTTGGTTCCACAAACAATCTAGGACATGATGTAAAACATCTAAGGCTGGAACTTGTTTGCATCTGCTTGACCCGTGATCTGACTTAGCAGAGTAATCATTATTGCATGTTCCTCCTTGAATTCTCCACGTCCAAGATTCTTTGGCATGACATTCTGCTTCTCTTTTAACCATCTCTAACCAATCTTTTTTCGGTATTTTTCTTTATCATTGTTCCAAACCCTCTTGCATTTTTCAAGTGAAACAGTTAAGCTTTCTCTCCAAATAGGTATTGTAAAACACTTCTCTATGTCATTTGGCTTCAGGTTGCAGAGTACACGTCCATCTCTTGACTGGATTTCTGTTGTGACCGAATTGTAATGTGTCATGCAAGCAATTACAAACTTGATACTTTGCACTGTGATAGGAAAGGATGCTGCTGCAAGCAAACCAGAGTGTCCAAGATTCCTGATAGCTCTATTCCCTGCATCCTCCAAAGAGTGTAAATTGATTACTGGAAGAACTTTATGCAAGTCTGTTTCACAAGTTCTTAGGTAATCGTGAACCAACATCGTTTTGTGTCTGATTTGTGTTGGAGAGTACTGCATATTGGAAGATTTGAAAATCAACTATGAACATGCCTGTCAGAAAAATCTTAGACAAATGGCTGAAAATTATTTGCTGATTTTTAGAAAAAAGCAGAGTGTGAGCAAAAAAGCTGACACATGGGTTTTGTAGACAATTCTATTTCGAAGCAACCCAGATTGTCAGATTTTGAAAAAGCAGAGATTTTCTCAAAAAAGTAGGAAAAAAATAGTTTCTTGAAAAAAAGAAAAACTCCAATCTTCAAGAGGATAATAATCTGGATGGACCCATCTCGATGAAAACTGAAAAAGATCTGGTCAGATTTCTAAAAAATGATCCCCTTGAAACGAAGACCCTGAAAAAGTAAGCCTCTCTTCTTCCTCAATCCGAAACTATGAAGAACGCTGAAAAAACACTTGATTTGGGTCTTCGAATCTTCGTTGAAAGAAAAATAAAATCTTTCCTCTAGATGCAACCTACAAAAGATAATGAAATAAAGAAACCAAATTCTTGTCTTTATAAATCTTTAGGGCGAAAAAGCGGCTTTATTTGTGTGAGAATAAAACTTCACGCTCATCCATGAAGAAAGCAACTTTTAAAGCATAAATCCAAGTGGATGTCTTCAAATAGGAAGAATCCCTATTTTGTAGCTACCTATGGCTTCATGTGCAAGATGACGAAAAATATCTCCTTTTGATGATGTCATCGAACACACGAGTTGAAAGAAGTGCTAGCAAATTTTACTTCGTTTTCGACACTTCAACACTCGTTTTGACTTAAACATGGCATGTCTCTGACTTCAACAAGGCGGAGAAATGTCACTGTTGAATGAAAAAGCTGACTGATCTTGACATTTTGGAGACCTATCAACTAAGATTCCATCCCCTGCCTCCGACTGAAGATCTGACATCGTTTGAGCAAGTTTGACCTCCTTAAAACTGTCAACAGGCGAAGATTGGGCACAAAACTATCGGAAAACATTGTGGACATGAAAAATATTTTAGCACTGCTCAAGTTGGGTGCCCCAAGTCACCTGGGGCATCTGGTTTCCCAACACTCAGCCATTTTTTCAATTTTTTGCAACTTCAATTTCTCGATTTGTGTGCGCGTTCCGGTGGTGAAGGACCCCTGTTTGGCTGTCATTTTCTGTCAACTGCGATGAAACTGAGTCTGATGATATGGAAAATAGGCAGGCCTGATGAAAATTGATTTGATTGTACATTTTGTTTGCCTCGAAAAATGTGCCAAACTAATAAACTCTAAACTGGAACGGGCTAACGGAAGGAGATTCACGTTTTTTGAGAAAATCTTCAAAAATAAACTAACTCTAGAGAGTTTGGGCACCCCAAGTCACTTGGGGCGCCTGGTTTCCCAACACTTACAAATTTTTTTGAAAAATTCACTTTTTGTACCTTTTCTCGTTTTTTGTGCCCACAGGTCCTATTCAATCTTCGATTTCGATCTTTTTGATGACTGTCGATGCGAGACAAAGGGTGATCTAAGAAGTCTAAACATGTTTGTGATGAAATCCTAGCTTTGAATGACTTTTGACTGAGTTTGACCAAGTTTGACCAACCGGGAAAGAGCTGACGGAAGCATTTTCGACGTTTCTCGAAAAACGTGAAAAAAAATCTAACACTAGAGAAGTTGGGTGCCCCAAGGCACCTGGGGCACCTGGTTTCACTAGACTTAGTCAAATTTATGATTTCCCAACTTTTCATTCCACCTTGGATCCATCTTGCATCGTTTTGCGTGCATCGTCGAGTCGACGACTGTTCGTCTGTTCTGCGTCGTTGGAACAACGTTGAAAACTTGTTGACAAGCTCTGACAGATGAACTTTCCTTTGTTGATGACTTTTGAGCTCAGGCTTCACCTTCTAAAAAAGCAGAAGTGACCCAGTAGAGAAAACTTGGTCGTTTGATGATTTCGTCTGGACCGCGTCGATCGTGAAGCAAAATCGACCAATGAGAATCGAGCGCGACACCTGATTTGGAGATTCTAAAAGTTTTGCTAGCATCCATATCTCAAGAAACCTAGAAAACCTAATCTGACGTCTATTTTTAGAAATTTTGCTTTTTTGACTTTTTGACAAAAAAATTTCTAGACTTGTTTCAAAATGCCTTAATGAAGCAAAAAATTTGGTTGGGTACAACAAACATTTTGAGAGAGTCCCTAGAGGAGGTTGGGGCCTCATGTTGTCATGTGATCACCAATTCAGCACTTATGTGGAAATTGGTTGGCATGATGGTGAAGGGTGCTTACAAGAACATCTTTTTGGACCCCATGTTGTGTTCATGCATTGAAAGACATATGGAAGATAAATTAGGTGAAACAAGTGGTGGCAAAAGCTAGAGATATTCACATGTTCATTTGCAACCACCACATCTCACGTGCTCTCTTTAGGACATTTTTGAAGATGGAATTCCTCAAACCTATGGAGACAAGATGTGTCAATTATTTCATTTTGTTAGAGGATGCTTGAGATGCATGAGCCTCTACAATTGATGACGGTGAATTCAGAGTGGAGTAGATGGTCTAATTCAAGCTTTGCTAAAGGAAAATCTATCAAACAAAAGGTCCTTGATGACGATTGGTGACCCACTGTGAGGGAAGAAATTGTTGTTTTTATTCATAAATTGTTGACCACATCTCGCCTACTCTCTTCAGGATATTTTTGAAGATGGAATTCCTCAAACATGTGGAGACAAGATATATTAGTTATTTCATTTTGTTAGAGAGGATGCTTTAGGTGCATGAGCCTCTACAGTTGATGGTGGTGAATTTAGAGTGGAGTAGATGGCCTAATTCAAGCTCTACTAAAGGAAAAACTATCGAACAAAAGATCCTTGATGATGATTGGTGATCCACTGTGAGGTAAGAAATTGATGATTTTATTAATAAACATTAAATTGTTAATTTTATTATTAATAAAAAGGGTAAAAATTTATTAATCAATTAGAAGAACACAAAACAAGAAGGGGCCAACCGCCCATAGACAAAACCAAGAGTCACATAACCCTATCAGCCAACAACCGTTGATCAAGCAATTGAGAGTAATTTGCAGGTAACTGATCCTTATTCCAAATATTCCAATCCTGCACTTGATTAGAAACCTATTTGGTGAAACAATCAACCACTCCATTCCACTCTCTAGGAATATGAGAGTAGACCACAGATTCAAAAGACCTACCCAACCTAAGAATCTGTTTAACAACCAAAGCTAGATGCCAGTTGACATCATCCATCTGTTGCACATTCAATAGATTAACCACCACTTGAGAATTAGATTCACAAATAATCCTCCTCCATCCCAAAGCACACCCTCTCTCCATAGCATACAAGATGGAAAGAGATTCCATGTAATTATTTGTATGCCATCCTTTATAAATGGAAAAGAGAAACTGCACATTACCTGAACTATCTCGACCAATACCCCCCACACCAACATGACTAGGATTCCCTCTAGAGGAACCATCAATATTGATCTTCAAAACCCCTTGAGGTGGGGGAAGCCACCGCCCAACCCTATTAATCTTCCTACCAAACTGTTTACCTCTGCTTCTTCTGGCTAACAATGAGGTATCTCCCTGACCCTGAAAATCAAACCTGCTGTAGACAGAAGCATCTGAAGGGTCTGTTGGCAAGAGACACTGTGTGGCTTCATGAGTGTTGTCATTGATGGCAACAAAGTCTATCCCACACATCCGCAGTACATAGTATGCCTATACCGGAAGTCAGATTGAAGATTGTTTTGGTTCAGTGAACAAGAACAGAGTATCCACAAGGTTTGACAATCAGGTCCGGATCTCTCAGATGGTGTAACTCAGCAGGTTGCAGACTTGGATAAGAGGAGTATCGTGACTATTATATTCCAGAGATTTAGTCTCCAGTGATAAATCATGAAAAAGATATGAGCATCTAAGTGTTAGGTTCCAGACAGGCAGAGCAAACAAAGAAAGAACTGACCGGCAGAGCATCAGACTTCAATCTGGATGAGTAAATGATATTGATCAAGCAATTTGTGGGATCATACATTGTTGGCTGACATGATTGATGACTTCTATGTCTATGTTTTTGATACGCATCACAAATCAAGCATGGATTCAGCCGACAGATCAGTAACTTGTAAATATCTTAAGTATTCTTACTGCCGACTAGGAAGTTGATGAAATCCTTGATGGGAATATAAATACCAGATGGTGGTGCAGGAGCACCTATCCTACAGTGGCCTACATGAGGCAGTTAGTTAGTTAAGTCTTGTTGATGTTTCCAAGAAGGTCTTATAAGATCAATGCAATGTAATAAGGTCTGAATTGACCATGCTTTTACTATTTTTAGATAGTTTGTTGGACAGTTGTTCAGTTTGTTAGTTGGTTATGGTTCCCAGCCGCTTGGAGGCAAAATCAGTACTACTGCTGTGAGTAGTTAAATACCCCCTAGATCGGGTCATTTGAAAAGGGAAGAGAGACATACTGAAAAGTTGTATTGTGCTGTTGGAAAAACAGAGTACTGTATTTGCATTTCTAAAATTCAATAAAGATTCTGTGTGTTTTGTTCATTTGGTTCTACTGTGTAATTGATCTGTTGCCTTGATTGGCCGGATGGGTTCGATTATCCATTCCACTAGTTGATTCGTAGAATCGGTGGAATGGCTATGTATATAGTAGTTAGGGTTTCTATTTTCCATTTTATCTGTGCTAAAGTTTACAGGATCGGGTCGGAGATGCATTGAGGAACCCTAGCATGCGTATGTGCTAGGTCGTGCAGGTTGAAAGGGGTTTGAGAAATTGTCGAGTGCATAGTAGTGTGAAAGATCCCAGTTAGACGGCGATGAAAACTGGTGATCACAGGTCAAGGAATGCATGTCCAGAGCTATCGGCGTGAGGGGGCATATTGGCGAAACAGTTAAAAGCTGGGCCGATAGTAGGAAGCTTTACCGACGAAGGACTTGGATTTGGCATCGGAGAGACAATTGGCAAGTGTCGCCGAAGGAATGCTATCGGCACATCGGCGAAGGATTTTTGTTGGCTACCGATGAACTAAGTCTCACCGATGGTCGCAGGGAGCAAAGGCTTCATCGGAGTAAGTGTTTCGGCGTAAGACCTAGAGCGGTAGCCGATAGTTCATGTCTTAGCGATGGGGATGTTGACGTCGGTGTGAGGTGAAGGCGTCGGCAGGAGATTCAAGGAGTTCGCCGATAGTGGGAGTCCCGCCAATAGGAGAAAAGGAAAGTCTTCATCGATAAGGAGTTTGGTGTCAGCAAGAGTTGGTGAGAGGTCTGACCGATAGGTGTGTTAAGGGGATGGTATTGGCATGACCGAAGGCATCGGGATAACAATTCTGAGGAAGGCCGACAACGGAGATGTTGCCGATGGTCAACAAGTCAAGTGCGTGCATCGGTATAACTAACGCGATCGGAGTGAAGAGTCTAAGTGGAACCGAAGGTATAAGGTGTTGCCGATAGGCAACTTAACCGATAAATGGGTATCGGTAGGAGATGGGTGATCGGTGTAGATTATTTTCGGTCGGTCGATAGTGTTGGGTCTTGCCGATAGGCAAGTAAAGGTGAAACCTAAGTAAATAAAGTTTTTATGCATAGTTGATAATGCATAAACATACATGGGTAAATGTATGTTAGGGTTTTTGGGGTAATGCAGACATAGGTGATATTTGGCTCTGCATCATAGTGGTATCAGATCTCAGCAAAAGGTCTGGGTTGTTTGTGTGTTGATTCTGTCACTGAGAAGACAGAACTAGAGAAAGGTCGACAGAGGTATTGAGAGAGTCTGTGAATGTTTATATCAAACAGAGAAAGCGAAGAAGGGGCTAGCAATATGCCTCCAAAGGGGATGACCACCGAGGTGGCCAAGAAATTCAAGGAGATGGAGGATCTGATCAAGACTGGAGTCAAGGAAGCACTCCAGGCTGAGTTGAAAACCTTAGGAAAAGATAAGAAACCAGACAAGGGGTCTGATGGAGAAGAAGAAGATAGGGAAGAGGAAACAACCTCAGCACAGACAGACATATCTGCAGATCAGAAACAATTTCTGGAGGCTATAAAATCGCTCGGTAAGGAGTCGTCTGAATCAAGAGTGGAGATTTCGATGTTCGGCGGAAAGATGGACGCAGAAGAAGTCATCGAATGGATAGAGGCTTTGAATAATTACTTTGAGTACAAGGAGGTACCGGAGAATAGGAGAGTCAAGTTTGCAAAAATGAAACTGAAAGGTGCTGCACTCACGTGGTGGAACTACACCCAGGGAGAAAGGGTGAAGAGTGGCAATCCTTTCTAGAACATGATCTCATCCTGGAATCGGATGGTAGAAAGGATCAAGGCTCAATTCCTACCAGCGGATTATGAAGTGCAGATATACAAGAAAATGCAAAATCTCAGACAAAAGGATATGGATGTATCCACCTATACAGAGGAATTTCACAAATTGTCTCTAAGATGTGGACTTACTGAGGATGAGAAAGGAAGAGTTGCCAGGAATATTAATGGTCTGAAGTATAGCATACAAGATGAGATCACCATCTTAACACCAGAAACTGTGGACAAGTGTTTCCAAGTGGCACTGAGAGTAGAAGAGAAACTAAAGAGAAGACAAGAGTAGAATAACAGAGGAAGAGGCAGCAATATGAGGGGAAGAGGATCAACCCCTACAATAAGGAAAACCAACGAGAGTCAAGAAGACATTGGTAAAACTATTGTGTTGATACCATTGCAAGAAAATGTTGAAGCAATGAAGACAACAAAGATTATTTTGGTAGGTCAGAAGGAATTTGTGAAGATGCCTACAGCCCCAGGCATAACAGTAGTTGATGATATCTCAGGGAAAGGAGATTAGAGTTTGAAGACAGTTTCAGTTTTGACTAACAAAGGTCAGCATCAGGTTCAGGTTTGCAAACAGCAACTAGTTGAGTGGAATGACAAGGATGGTGTCATAGTTGGGACTATTGTTTGTCCTATAAAAGTTGAAAGGAAGACAGATTTGAACATTGCAGAAGCAGCAATTACTAAGGTTATTCAACCAGGTATTCAGACAGAGGTGCTAGTAAGACAGACTGGCAAACACAGGGTATGTATGAACAGAACCTACATTGACAGGCATGAGGGTTTACTTGCAGGATAGCAAGTTCAGAAATCTTGGAGCAGCCAAGAGACAACAGCGTATAAAGATGGAACAGTTCAGAACACTAAGATGGCAAAGAGTACAGCTGGAATTTTTTCACAACCTAACTCATGGGACATGAGTTCTTTTTCTGTTGGGGAGTATGGTGCAAGAGCACCTATCCTATAGTGGCCTACATGAGGCAGTTAGTTAGTTAAGTCTTGTTGATGTTTCCAAGAAGGTCTTATAAGACCAATGCAATGTAATAAGGTCTGAATTGACCATGCTTTTACTATTTTTAGATACAAAGTACTGTATTTGGCTCTGCATTAGATGGATTCCAGTATGTTGGAGTGTGGTGTGAAGTAATGTTGAAATATAGTGCGAAGAAAAGTAGGGATAAGTGTGGAAGTAGCAATACAAGTCCAGTATGTGACAAAGCAACAACACTAAAGCAGAAGAAGAATGAAGTGCATCAAATCAGTATATTGTGCCTAACCAAAACTGAAATCTAGCATTTGTAGATGCCTCTCATCAGTTCAAACACTTGATCACCTGCTGTAAGTTTTGTAGACAATGAATCTCTTGTAGGTAGTGTGCCTCTTGTGAGTAGTGTGCTCGGGCAGTGAGCCCTAATTGGCAATTGCCATTTTGTACTTCATATTCTTTTAATAGTGAATACAATCTTGGGTTAGTCACCCCGTGGTTTTTCCCTTAACAGGGTTTTCCACGTAAAAATTTTTGTGTTATGTGTGTTGATTTTATTTCTATTCTTATGATCATATATGCTTATATGTTTTGATGTTGCACTAATTATTAAAAGAGAAAAGAAAGTTAAAGATATCTAAGATAACTGATTCACCCCCCCTCTCAGTTATCTTCCTTATTTCCAACAATTGGTATCAGAGCTAAGTTCCTCTAAATAGAGCCTAATAGCTTGAGGAAGATCTGGGAATCTCAATGGATATATATGGTATGAAGGAACAACTTCAGTTTGCCATAGATGATCTTGAACAATCCCATTCTGAAGTCAATAACTTGAGAGAAAGACTCAAACAAGCTCATGATTTCATAAATGAGCTAAAAGAAAAACTGAGTATCTCTATGAAAAAGAGAAAGGAACTACTTCAAAAATTAGCAAGTTAGAGTGAAGCCAATGATACTAATGAAGATCTGGATGAGAAAAACAAACTATGTGAGAAGCTATCAAAAGAGGTCATTATGGTAAGGCATGAGATGGAATCAGGGGTTATGAGATTCACCCAAGAAATTGAAGAAAAAAGAAAAATTGAAGATAATCTAAAACAATCCCTCAAGGAGAAGACAGAGGACTGCCACAAAATGGACAAAATAATCAGGCATTTGGAATCTGATCTTGAAGAAGCTAGAGATAATGGAGAACAACTTAAGAATCACATAGATACTCTCAAACAAGACCTTCAAACAACAATTGAATACAAAGAGAAATTCAAGATAAGCTCAGCCCAACTTGAAGTTCTTCTTGAAAGCCAAAAGAGGGTAGATGATAAGTGTGGCTTGGGATATGAGAAAGGTGAAAGCTTTGGATCCAGTCAGAAGAACTTTGGATCAGGAAATCAAAGAAACATGCCTAGAAGACCTCCAGTAAGGCAACCAAATGCTCAAAGATATCCATCCTTCAATGGATACTGCTTCAATTGCAACAACTTCAGTCATAAAGTAACTCAATGAAGAAGAAGGATGAATCAGACTAATCCATCCTTCTCCAGACAATGTTTCAACTGCAAAAGGTATGGTCACAAATCTCATGAATGTAGAAATATGCAAATAAATAATTCATTCAATGGTAGATGCTTTGCATGCAATAGAATGGGACATATGGCTAATCAATGTAGATCAAGAGGATATCAATGCAAAGAAATGTTGTTTGTTACAATTGCAATAGATCCGGTCATATTGCCAAATTCTGTAGAAGTAAAAATCAGGATAGAAAGGGTCCGGTGCATCATAATCAAAAACAAGATAAGGGAAAAGGTAAAGTGAATGCGGATGAAGTTCAAAGGAAGATGAGCAAGATTTGGGTGAACAAGAGTACAAAAAATATTGGGGATGGATCCGCATTGGAATCCGGTGCCGATATTCCTTCTGAAAACTAAACAGATGAGCTCTGGCTCAGGGGGAGTCACAGAGAAAAATAAATTCCCCCAGCTAGTCAATTAGTGCCTAAAATTGGCACATGGATTGTTGCGGATTAAAGGGTTCTCAGAAAAATATCTAAATAACCCTCGGTAAAAATATGAAAGATCTGCATGGAGTTTTGCAAAAGTTTAACCGTTCAAGTTGATCCGGTTTGACAGCCATCCAGTAAAACAGGATTTTCACAGACAGATCCGGTATGATTCAAAATTGAAATACTTTGATCTGCGGATCCATGGCATGATTGAAGAAAAGAAGATACATTGTCAATCCTCGCTGAAAACAATTCTAAGTGCAACTCAGTGATTCGAGAAGATCTCTCTCAGAACAGGGTAACTAGATAACTTAAGTTGTACATTTATTGCAAAAGGAAATTAGGTTTTACGCAAGAATAAAAGGGTTCTTTCACTCATCATTTGCACTTGCATTCATGAAGAAGATAAGAAGAGCTCTGCAATGAAGTTTTTACAATCCACTCAAAGATCAACTGGGAAATTGAATTCAACCAGCAATTTGTTCTGGCTCCTATTTCAAACCCTAAGGCGTAAAAAGGTACTTCCATTCTGAAAATCTCTCTTTGAATCTTTTGCAAGATGGCTACTCCAATGGTTGTTAAGATCATTGATAGGCCGCCCAAAATTCAAGAAACACCCCTATAAATCTCTACAAGTTGATCCTTTAGGCGCATTCTCTAGCATTCCGCATGGGGTATTGCACGTAGAAGATGTCAGGGTTTATATCCATGCCAACATTGAGGAATTTGGAGGCTCTAAATTGATGGACATCTATCACAAATAGCTAATAGATGAAAGCTTTGAACTCAAACCTCAATACAAGGCCCTTCAGGATAAACACTTCCGACATTGCATACACTTTCCCTGTTTTGTAGAAGATGATTGGGTCTGGTATGTCCTAAGCAGGATGCATGATAATTTCATGTGGTTAATGAGGCCCTTCAAGATAACAAAATATGCCATCAGGGCAATAAATGGATTGCACTCATCCGGTGGGTTACCTACACTCAAATATGTCAAGAACCTGACAGTAACTGAAGTCACCGAATCTAAGTTTGACAAGAGAGCAATGACCATAGATGACATCACAGATCCGGATGTCAAATTTGCCTTAATGATAATTGGGTATAAGATCTATCATTCTAGCAGGGACAATTCTGTGTCTGGGACTACAATATATGCAGCATACCAGATGTTGAGGGAAAATGTAGATTATGACCTATGTGATCTTCTCTTAAATCAACTGTTAGAAAACCTGCAGAAGATCAAGAAGGATAAGAAGAACTCCTTTAAGTATGGTTGTTTAATACTGTGTCTATTCTTCTATTACATGAATGAGCTACCTGGATCAAGTGGTTGGGTTTGGCAAAATGACAAACCGGTTGCAATCCAGATTAGAGACTATATGTATGGACTTGGTGATGCTAAAGATTAAAGCACAACTCTCTAGGGTTACTTTAAGAACTTCCAAAGCATGATGCAAGCTAGAGAGAGGATACCTCAATCCATAGTTGAGAAATACAAGGTACAATGTGTTTCATGGTAGATATTGATCAATGCCTAATGGAGGCAGTTGAGCCCAGAATAGTTTGGATAATGCCAATGGGATACGAGGTCGATGAGAAAATCTTGGAGCTACATATTCTACACCTGTTGAGCTAGTCTAAGGACCCTGAGGTAGAAAGGTTTGGAACCTTTCAAGAACTAAGTGTAAAAATACATGTTGAGCTAAGACAACCGGAGATAAAGAGGAAAGTTAGAAGGGAAATTGAGGAAATTGCCAAAAGATTTGGCATATCAAAAGAGGTAGTAGATGCAAACAGAGAGAAAATGGAGAAGGCTGAGAAAGAGAAACAAGAAGCAAAGAAAGGAGATGTTCTGATACAAGCCTCTTCCCATACTAGATCCTCCAAGAGCTTTGCATCTGCCACTCCTAAGAGCTCAAGAGCCACCAAATTGGAAGCCAAAACATCTAGAAAAGGAGAAAAGAGAATGAAAACAAAAGCCACAAGGTCATACACAAGTCTCAAAGATGATGAAGAAACAAAGTCTGATGAGGAAATTAAGAAAATGAAGAAGAAGAAGAAGAAAACATCTGGGGAATTCACTGCTAGTAAAAACAACGAAGAAAAGGCAGAAGAATTTGTTGAAAAGCCCACTCTTTCCATTGACGATATCATTAAGGCAGTTACTGTGGATGGGAACCTGCAACCAGTAACAGAGTTCTATGATGAATACAGTGATACTGACAGGAGGATTCTGGAAGAAGCTACAGTTAGGTACCTAAACATCTACAATAAAGCATTCATTGAAATTATATCATTAATTCCCAAAAGTCTAGAGAAGGTACTTGAACTAAGAAAAGAGAATGCAAAGGCAAAAGACTTAGAGATCCGAGAACAGATTACAATTCAGCTCTATCCTTCTATTACTCCAAAACAAATGGACATGATCTTTAAGGACTGTAAGGATGAATTCCGGAGTAAAGAAAGAATGAATAAACTTATGCTTGGAGAAACTAACCAAGTAGAAAGAGAAACAAAAGACATCCTCCGTAATGCCCTCAAAATATTCAATCTTGGTATTATAGAGGAAACAGATGAAGAACCTTCTACCATGGATGTTGAAGGATTAAATGTAACCAATGAAGAATCTTCTGACAAAAATGTAGAAGGATCAAAAGAGATAGATGAAGAGAAGTCTAAGGACTTGGATTCCTCTATTTCGGAAGAGGAAGCTCATGAAGCAGTAAACACAGGTAACATCTCTCCTCTGGATCCCACTGCAGACATTCCAGATTCAGGAGCTGAAAGAGAAGGAAGAAAAGAGAAGAAAGTGATTCAAGAAGAGGAGGTAAAGGGAAAAGAAGAAGAACAAGCAAAAAAGACCTATGATGACAGTTCTGAGATCCCAAAAGGAAAGAAGACTCAATTTTTGGCAAGAGACACTGCAGAGGCAGTGAAGAATTTCTTGAACAAAGAAATGATGGAGATAGATGAACCTGAGCTATTTCAAGGGCCACTAAATTTTGACTCTCTCCAGTCCAGACAATGAAAATAGCATCTTTTGCTCAAGCCAAAGAAAAAGAAAAACTCTTGAAATTTCACATGGAAGATTGTGAATTGTTGGAGGTTGCATCTGAGATGATGGAGAAGACCATGCCATCATTTCAAAAGGATCCTTCGGCCTCTCCATCCGGTAACTTGAAATCACTGGTAAATTCTGTTAGCACTCACTTTGAATCTCTAGAAAAATCAGCAGAAGCTAAGGTCCGGAAGGAGTTTTTGCAAAAAAGATTCACTGAAGTACAGGGACTCATTGCTAATGATAGGACCCTAGACATTGGAATAAAGAGCCTTGAAAATGCTCTTAAAGATGGTGGGGACATGTACAAATTTTATCTATATTGGCCCAAAGTGACAGAGGATATTGAAAAGAAGGTGAAAGAACAAGAAGGTAAACTGTCAAGTTTATCTCAGAACTTTGATCCCCTTTCTACCTCTTTAATGAATCAAGAATGACAGGCCATTGTCATTATAAATGAAATAAAGAGACTGGACAAATAAAAGAAGAATATAATAAACAGGATGAGTGAACTCAGAGGGATAATTATCCCTAAGTTAGAGGCAATGCATGAGGCCTTGACTGATGCTCAGACCACAGCCCGGACCAGTGATCCGATAGATCTAAGAAGGGCAGAAGCATATGCATTTTTGTTGAGTGGTCACATCTCCATTTTGGATAGGATGAAGCAGAGCTGGGCCACAGGGTTTGTATAGTTAAAGGCCACTTTTACGGACATACTTAAGTATATGTAAGTATAACATGTATATATACTTATGCGGCCGTGTATAGATTAATTTTTACAAAATTTTGATATGCGGATTCCGCCCTTTGCCATTGATGTCAAAGGGGGAGTGAGGAGTAGTGAAAAATGTGGAATCCAACTAAGGGGGAGCTCCGGTAAAACAGTGCAAAAGATAGAGCATCAGCCAAGGAGGAGTTTACTGCGACACTTAGCCATTTTTCACTAAGTGTTGCCATCAATGCCAAAGGGGGAGATTGTTGGCAAGAGACACTGTATGGCTTCATGAGTGTTGTCATTGATGGCAACAAAGTCTATCCCACACATCCGCAGTACATAGTATGCCTATACCAGAAGTCAGATTGAAGATTGTTTTGGTCCGATGAACAAGAATAGAGTATGCACAAGGTCTGACAATCAGGTCCGGATCTCTCAAATGGTGTAACTCAGCAGGTTACATACTTGGATAAGTCAAGAGGAGTATCATGACTACTATATTCTAGAGATTTAGCCTTCGGTAATAAATCATGAAAAAGATATGAGCATCTGAGTGTTAGGTTCTAGACAAGCAAAACAGACAGAGAAAGAACTGACCGGCAGAGTATCAGACTTCAATCTGGATGAGTAAATGATATTGATCAAGCAATTTGTGGGATCATACATTGTTGGCTAACATGATTGATGACTTCTATGTCTATGTTTTTGATACGCATCATAAATCAAGCATGGGTTCAGCCGACAGATCAGTAACTTGTAAATATCTTAAGTATTCTTGCTGTCGACTAGGAAGTTGATGAAATCCTTGATGCGGATATAAATACCAGATGGATTCCAGTATGTTGGAGTGTGGTGTGAAGTAAGGTTGAAATATAGTGCGAAGAAAAGTAGGGATAAGTGTGGAAGCAGCAATACAAGTCCGGTATGTGACAGAGCAACAACACTAAAGCAGAGGAAGAATGAAGTGCATCAGATCAGTATATTGTGCCTAACCAGAACTGAACTCTAGCATTTGTAGATGCCTCTCATTAGTTCAAACTCATGATCACCTTCTGTAAGTTCTGTAGATAGTGAGTCTCTTGTAGGCAATGTGCCTCTTGTGAACAGTGTGCTCAGGCAGTGAGCCCTAATTGGCAAGTGTCATTTTGTACTTCATATTCTTTTAACAGAGAATACAATCTTGGGTTAGTCACCCCGTGGTTTTTCCCTTAACAGGATTTTCTACATAAAAATCTTTTTGTTATGTGTGTTGATTTTATTTCTATTCTTATGATCATAAATGCTTATATGCTTTGATATTGCACTAATTATTAAAGGAGAAAAGAAAGATAAAGATATCTGAGATAACTGATTCACCCCCCCTCTCAGTTATCTGCCTTGTTTCCAACAAGGTCCACAGCAATTGAAAGGTCACACTTTGCTAGAACTATCTCCTAAATCGTACTCATAATTTTCCTCCACAAAAGTTGGACAGTCAGCTTTGCATCCTAAAAAATCTGATGATTCCTCTCCAACCAAATATTCCATAAAATGAAAGAAGGTCCAATAGCCCAAGCCACCTGAAGAAAAGGAGTATTAACAGGCGGCTTACCCAACCGAGCCTAGAACTCCACCAGTGAAGTAACATGCCCACACGCCTAATTCCAAAGACCCCACCAGAGATGCCAAATCTCCTTAGAAAAGGGACATTGAAAGAAAAGATGAGAGACACACTCCCCACTATTGTAGCACAACATACAAATAGAAGGGCCTTGGAAACCCTACTTACAGAGATAGTCCCAAGTAAGGCACTTATTTTGAACCAATAACCACAAGAAAAAATTACATTTTGGCCAAGAAAATTTATTCCACACTTGCTTCCACCATGGAACACCATCACTACCGAAGATCTGCCTATCCAACTCCAAATAACCCCCTGCCACATAATACCTACCAGTAGAATCCCAGCCCCAAGCCAAAATATCATGCTCATCAAGAGAATTGCATTCTCTACTGGAAAGAATCTGAGCCAACTGTTGTCTAGCCCCTTCTGACCCTCCAGGTAGCCAATTTTGAGGCTCTTTCCATCTCCAAACATCAGCGTCCCCTAAACGCATAATAGTCTTAAAATTAGCCACTTTGCTCTACCCAGAAGCAATAAAACATTCACTGAGGGGTTGGAGATGCAAATAGATTGAAAGGATAGGAGGGTGACCGTCCGAGGAATCCAACCAAAACAAGGCTTCCGAGCCCTTATTACAAATCCAAAAAAGCCCTTGTTTAATAAGCTTAGCCCCAGTCTTCAAAGTGTGCCAAATAAAGGAACCTTTCCCCTCAAGAGAGTACCGAGGGACATCCCTACTACCCACTTCTCCAAGATACTTATTAGTGAGAATTCTAGCCCAAAGCTGATCTTGGCAAATACACCATCGCCAATATAATTTAGCAGCCAGCACTTGGCCATTCATAGTTGCTAAACTAAGACCAAGCCCCTCTTCTTTCAACCAGTTTCCCACTTTACTAAACTCCACTTAGAGGCCAACAAAGTACCACTCCAAAGGAATTGTCGTGACAAAGCATCAAATGCCTTAATGAAGTACGAAGGAGCCACTTGAACAAAATTCCTGTAAATAGGAAGGGCCTGGATCACAGACTGGAGAAGAGTAACCCTACCTGCAGTGGAAAGCGACCGATGAGTCCAATGATTAATCTCCTTCGCAACTTATCCAACAGCTCCTACCAGTATCCCCTAGGCTGCCTACCAATAGTCAAAGGAATTCCAAGATAAACCAAAGGAAGAGATCCAATTTGGAATCTCAAAATATTCGCAATCTGTCTCTGAATAGGCTCAGGGGTATTAAAGAAATAGATAGAAGACTTGTGCTCATTGACTTTCTGTCCCGAAGTGGCTAAGTAAATATCCAAAATCTGTCTAAAATTTTCTGCCTCCTAGATTCGAGCAACCCCCATGAAAGTTGTATCATCCACAAACATCAAGTGGGATTGAGTAGGCAAGCCATTACCCCAACTCCAACCTTGAATCAAACCTTCGGACACCCGAGACTTGATGAATCTTCCCAGGCCTTCAGCCATAATGATAAACAAATAGGGAGATAAAGGATCCCCCTGCCTAAGACCCCTGGAAGCTCCAAATAACTTAAAAGGCTCCCCATTGATGATGACAGAAAAATAAGTAGTAACACAACTCATCACCCAACTAACCCACTCATTGTTGAAGCCAAAAGCATTGAGAATCTTACGCAAAAATTGCCATCTAACCCTGTCATAAGCCTTAGCCATATCCAATTTAATGAACATAGATTCTTCCTTAGACTTAGCCATAGAATGAAGAACTTCAGAAGTAATCACAACGCCATCTAGAATTTGTCTACTAGCAACAAAGCCACCTTGTTCTTCTGAAATCAACAAAGGAAGCCAAGACTTAAGCCTCTCAGCAATCAATTTAGTAATAATTTTATAAACCACATTGTACAGAGCAATGGGCCTGAAAAGATACAACCAATCAGCTCCTTTTTTAGGAATAATGGCCAAAAAAGTAGAGTTCAAGGCCCGCAACATCTGCTTATTGAGTTGAGACTCTCGCACTACTTCCAAAAGATCAAATTTAACAATCTCCCCAAATTCCTGGAAGAATTTTGCTAGGAGCCCATCAAGACCAAGGGATTTCCCTTTGTGCAATCCAAAAACCACTTCCTCCAATTCAGACAAAGAGATAGGCCGAAGAAGGGCCTCATTCATTGCATGAGTGGCTAAGGAGGGAATACAATCCAAAATCAGATTTTCCTCATTACCCATATAACCTGAATCTTCAGAAAACAAAGCAGAATAAAATTGAGTAGCCTCACAAGACATCTCCCTATGAGAAGCGAGTTGAATACCAGCCGAGTTAACCAAAGAAGTAATATAACACCCTTGCCTTCGTGCTTTGACAGAGTTATGAAAGGAAGTAGTATTCCTATCCCCCTCTTGAAGCCAATCTATTCGAGCCCTTTGTTTCCAAAAGATTTCTTCCCGAAGCTCCCATTCCTCTAAAACTTTCACAGCCTGAGACTTCGCTCTACGTATGTCCTTAGTTAAACCACTATCCCTAATGCGGCGAGTAATATCATCCAAACAAGCTTGAGCATTCCACTTATTAGCCTGGACACTACCAAAACACTGTCTATTCCACCGTTTGAGCTTGTATTTAACAAATTGCAACTTCTTAACAAAAGAATGCATAACAGTGCCATAGGCCAGACTCCCCTGCTGCCACCACTGTCCTATCAACTCATGAAGCGAGGGATCACGAAGCCACATAAGTTGGAATTTAAATGAAGGATTCTTGGGACCAGAAAATAAAGTGGCTAAAAATTTAATGGGCCAATGATCCGACCCTCTCCAATCAAGAATCTCAAGAGCTAGTAGTCCACTTGTCCCCAACCCAAAGACAAGACACAAGAAATCTATCAAGTCGCTCAGAAATAGCCTCCTCCCCACATCTTCTATTATTCCAAGTATAGATACCATTAGATGGTTTCACATCAAATAAATTGAGTAAGTCTAAATGCCTCTGAAGAAGAGCAAAAGAGGGATCCAACCTTGCAATTCCCCCTCTCTGTTCCTCCAAGCTCAGCACAACATTAAAGTCACCAGCTAAAATCCAAGGGAGAAAAGGAACAAGAGACCACACATACCTTATATGAGACCAAAGACCTGATTTACTAGAGAGATTAGTCGGAGCATAAACATTAGTAATCAAAAAAATTTCACCAGACTCCAAATAGGAAGCCACTAAAGAGATAGAGGAACGACTAGCCATCCACCATAGCGGAACAATCTTCCTCAGGTTCCAAAAACAAGCTAACCCTCCTGAACTACCAGAAGCCCCAATGCATTGACATTGACCAGACCTCCAGATACCAGGAGCATATTGCAACATCCCATCCACTAGTAACTTAGTTTTTTGAATACAGACAATATCCGGAGAATGAGCCACAATCAAATCATGAATAGCCTTTTGTCGAGGGATGCTATTCAAACCCCTAACATTCCATGAGAGGACAATCATTGAAGAGGTTGGGAGAAATGAGCCTCAATGGGCTTCACTGACCCCGATTCCACCAACATTTCCCCAGTTAATTTAACTTTTTCTTGATCCTTCTTGCGACCAACCTTAGAAGATTTCTTTGATGGGCCTCTTTTAAGGGACTTTTGTTGCAGCCCTAACGCAGGAGATGAGCTCAAGCCTTGGCTAGAACTCAAATGCTCCTTTGCCAAGTCTGCCAAAACTATATCATCATCAGCCTCCATAGAGACCTTTGACACCAAAGGACCAATATCTCTGGAAGGCACCTGAGGGACCTGCTTCCCATCCTCTAGCAAAGTGTCAGGGACATTCCTCTGTTCCTGCTCACCATCCATACCCAAACCAGAAGCCCCCACCTGCATATTCACAGGAATCCCTTCTTCCGAAGCCAAATCCTCCAATGCATCAAAACGATTGAAACCCTCCTGCCTATCTCGAAAAGATCTTTTCTGACCTCGCCCCTTATTGCAAGGTTTAACAGGCATAAAACCATCCTTTCCTGAATCAGCATCCACCATAGGGCCTTTTCCTTTATCCACCTGTGGATCAGGGGAAGAGGAGGGAATGTTACCAGTCAAGGCTTTATTAACCCTAGGACACTTCCTTTGAAGGTGACCATACTCATGGCAAATACGACAACGGAAAGGCAAAGTCTCATAATCCAACGGCTTAATCCAAGAAGAGCCCATACAAATTTCTATCGAATCTGGCAAAGGCTTATTCAGATCGATCTCTACACATATACGAGCATAGGTAATAATTTTTCTATCCAAAGTTTGTTGGGCTGTACCAATTGGCTTACCAAGCAAAAGAGCTATACGTTGCAAAACTTCATTATTCCAAAACTCCAAAGGCAGTCGAGGAAGGCACACCCAAACAGGGACCCTTGCAGGGAGCTCTTAGTCGAATTGAGCCCCACATGCCAGGGTTTGATGAATAAACCGACTTGGTTGTAGAAATAAGGACCCCCTTCAAAAACCCTATTCCTGTCAGCCATGCATGAAAACACAACCATAAAATAACTATTTGCAGCCAGCATTATTTCCATTTCTCCTTCAACTTGCCAGGAGCGGCGAATCCACAAATCCAAAGCAATCAAAGATACAGATGCCCATGAATTTGCAGATTAGAGCATGATTGCTCAGGTATGAAACCTCGCCAATAACCGATTCTAGTTGAATGACTAAGACAGGGTGATCAAGACTCCTGGCTAAACAGCCATTAACTTTCTTCATTTTTGAAGCACTACCCACATAAAACAGCTCAAAAGGCTGTGCATGCACACCTGGAAGAGAACCTCCCTACCCTGAAGCATCAGATATTAATAAACTGGAGGAAGCACGAGCTTCCATCGCTGCCAAACAGCCAAAAGACCGCCCCCCAAAAAAGAAAAACCAGCAACAAAGTCTCCCCCCCGCACAGCAGAAAAACCCCACCCAAAACACACAACGCAACAAAAAGAGTAACAGGGATCAGCGGAAGAAAAAGGCCAGGACCAGCGGCCCTAGCCGCAAAAGGAGAAACCCACCGCACGCAACATCCAATCCTCCACTCTTCGATTCTGTAAAGTTCAAATTGTTAATTTTATTATTAAATTTCTAATTTTAATATTTTATTGCTTCTAAGTTTCTGAGTTTCTAACTTGTCATTTAACTTTGACTCTTATAATCTTATTCTTTTTTGAATTTTATTTTGCATTTGCAGATATGTTTACTCCTTCATCTCACCTGTTGTAAAGGTCATTAAATATACTAATATAAACTCTCGTAGTCTTGGAAAGATCTATGAGACACTTGACAACATGCTTTGGCGGATTAAGCAAGCAATTTTTGTTAAAGATTCTAATTTGGGATTATATGAACAACATATTAAGCCCATTGTGATGCAAAGGTGAAACACTATGAACACCCCACTTCATATGATAGTCTTTGCTCTAAATCCCAAACGGTACGCACCAAAGGTTGGGAGGATGCCTCCTTATGATGATGAAGAGGTGAAAGAAAGGTTTATGAAAATCTTTCAAAAAATGTATTCAAATGAAGAGTCGAGTATACTCTTGTACACAATGGCTTGCCTTCACAAATCTTCATAATCCAACATTCAACAAACTAGAGGCGAAGCTAGATAGAGCTACATTAGCTCAAATTGACCCTATTAGATGGTGGACATGGCACATCAAGGATACACAAGAGTTGAGGATGCTTGCCATTTGCCTCATTTCACAAATTGCCAGTTCCTCTACTGTATAGAGGAACCACATGCAACTTTATCCACTCTATCAAGAGGAATAGGCTTACCTCTAGATGAGCAGAGAAGTTCATGGTCATGCATAATGCTTATCGAGAGACTCCAACTTTATGGTGGGATGTTGACTCTAAAGACGCCATTCAAATTGATGAGGAGGCACAGAGGGATTGATTGGGATTCCATTGGATGAGGCAACCCTTGACAGTGGCAGTGACTCAAAGTCAAACTTCGATTTTTATTTAGTGTTGGTAGATGTAGATTAGGGGCAACAACATACTTTCTATGTTTTTGTCATTTTGTAGTTGAAGCTTGCAACCTTTGGGCATTTCGTTGTATTTTTTAATATCACATGCATATTGACAATGAATTATGAAAGCAATTAAATTTTGACATTTGTTAATTTGTTCAAGCCTCATGTGAACTTTCAATTCAACTCAAATGTTATGTATTAAGGATCTATAATGTATATGATAAATGCTTTATCAATGTTATCATATGAACATTTCAAATTTCCCTATATTTTTAAAATTTCCCTATTTTTATATAACAATCCCTTGTGTCCCAAAAAATGGCCCCCAAAAAACTCGTCCCCTATTGTCCTTGTCCCGAAAACTTGGTGGAAACTTGATTTATTAGAGTTTGTGCCATGGTCACCATTTCAAAACCTTTAACACACTCTATCAAAATCCATTCTTACATGGGGACTTGGATCCAATTCTTAAAATTTGAAGGTCTACCTTTGAGGTGATTTCATTATAATATATTGGAAACAAAATTGCAAGGCGCACTTCCTAAATTTCTCTTGCTATAAGATTGCTTAATCTAAAGAAATGGGTGAAGAAACCTGGATCCCCTAATCTTAATTTCCTTTGTCACAATCATAACAATTTTTATGAGAATTCTTTGGATTTGATCCAATCAAAGCTAGTAGAGCCAGAGCTTTCACCCCCAACTCAATCTCATCAACTGATTAGGGAAGACTTTGGTGGCATAAATTAGCTTTCAAAGGATGAGGAAGGCTTTCTACATGGTACAAAACAAATGGTGGAAGAAGAGGATCTCTTCTTGGGGGAGCAAGTAGAAGACTTCATAGACTTCGCTAATAAGCAAGCTGATTTTATCCCTTGTCCCAAATGCACAATCATTGCCCAAACCACAAGCAAAATCTCAAAACCAAACCTCAAGCCCTCTTGCAAGAGGAAGGGGCAGAAAACAAAAGCAGAGAAATTATGCATCAAAGGCCATGGGCAATTTTGCATCTCTATGCTTCCTATGATCCTCTTGCTACTTGAGTCTCATTTTCCAAGTGTTTGGGTCCCTTCTTGGCAGCCTCTTGCAATCGTGTCTTCTCAACTAACATTTTGCAATTTAGTAGTCTCTCTCAATTAGGCTGAATTTCTTTTCATAATTTAGTTTATTTGCTCCTCCGGATTCTGAGTCTGAAGCTTTCTTCTTTTAGCTTATTTTTTATTTTATACAAATAGGAGCAATCTCCAAGACCACAATTCACCGATTAAAAAATAAATATAAGACACGATACATCAATATTCTCTACATTATATAAATAAATATTCTTATGGTAGTTAAACACAATAATTTAAAAATAGTTAATTTATCCAAAAGTTATAAAATCTTGAGAATTTTCAAAATTCCCTTGGAGGCATGTAGCAAGCAAATTAGACTATGAAGATCCATATAGATCCTCTTGTTGACCATCTGATTTTGGAAATCAAGGCATAATTGATTTAGGTGATAGTGCATAATGCTCCCTATATACCATGCATCATAGTATAAGTTTTAGACCATATATATGGAACCAAATGCAGTACCTTTGAGATAATTGTATAAAAAGATTGAGCTACGATATATCGATTTAGTGTTCCATAGGTTACCTCGTCAACTTCTCCATTAGCAACAGGCATTGCCATTTATACACAACTATCTTAGTTGTTTTGGCGAGTGCCAATTTAAATCAGTTTGAGTGGATGAAATTTATTATTATTAAAATTAAAATCAATTTTCATTATGTTTAAGTTACTGTCATTGCCTTTTTATCATAGATGTTGACTGACCACCTCAACATACATGGACTCGTGTCTATTTGTATTGCAAATCATATCCTACAATCTGAAATTACTTTGTGAAGAAAAAATATCAACATCATTGCAAATAAGCACATCAATAATCCCAAGATGCCTTGAGATGGAACATATACAGGTGCATTGTCCTTAACTCACAACATTGGTTTTTAAAATTTAACTAATCTTTGCAAGATGACTCGTACTTGGATTGCTGCCTCTTCTTCAAAATAACGGGATAATATGTGAAGAAAAAAGTAATCATGTGTTTGTTGCTAAAGTGAACACTACCATGGAGTCCTTGAAGTGAATACCTCGTAACCTGAGATTAGCTACCAAAAACCATATAAATGCTTTTACCCACTGGATTTCATACAAGAACCATTTCCTGTATATCATATGCTTTTATTCTAGTTTTCATGAAAGACTCAAGTAACAACAGTAATAGTCTCACCTGTTACTTGTATGTGTTCAATTGTATTTATTGTGACTAGCTTCGCAAACATATGATTACTACAATTAAGCTTCACATGGTCATTTGCCTAAATATGAAGTACATGCAAAACGCTTTGAATTTTTTGGCAGCAGCAAAAGAGGTAATGTTGTTCCATGTATGTCTCGAAGTCAAATTTTCATTTGAAGGTATAGAACACACTTTACAATACTTTCAGCTTGGACCAGCAACTGTGAATCTTGAAAGAATATTCATTTCAGCTCAAGATCAAGACTACAAACCAAAATGTGCATGCATAAATCTTCCTATTCCCTGTGACCCAAAATGGATATGGTAAGGGAAAAGAAACTTTTTATTTTGATCTCACCACTTCATTTATCTGCTGTAAAATCATCATGGTCATACACGTATTAGTACTCTCAGAAAGTAAAACGTTGTTTTAAGCTGCTTCTAAAAAATATTTGATTAACCTGAAAAAAATTTAAATGGTAGGAATGCCTTTCCAAACAAGGACAACAACTTGGTACTCACAGAAAGTTCCTTGGCCTTCTGGTCATCAAAGCCAAGATTGGCCAGTATTGTTTGACCAGTAGAGCCTTTTTGAGCCCAAATTCCAAGTAGCATGTGACTTGTTGTCACCTCACCACTTTCCCCTGTATATTGGTGAAATTTTACCAAGATCAACATTGTAATTGATTTAAGTTTTCATTCTGCAAAAACATTAATATAATGCTTAAAATCCAAACCTAATTTGCAAATTAAAGATACCTGTAAAGAAAAAATTGAAAGCAAGAATAATGTAAAAATAAAGGCTTGTTCCTAGGCAAAGAGCATGTGCTAAAAATTGAGAGAAGTGGACCAAAACTAAAGCTAGAATTAGTCAAGATGCATCACAATATAACAATAATGGACAGTGACCTTTAAATGTTTGTTCCAAACCAAATCCCTAAAGTTCCATGGTGCAAAAACATGAAAATTTTAATAAAAGTTGAAGTATTAGATACAATATAATGTTACACTTCCCACACATGGCATTTATTGCTTATGTTAATGACGCAATAACACCACATTAGTTATATCTAAAAAGTCAACATAGAATTAAGTTTCAACTACCCATGTAACTTCCCTATTTGATAATAAATACAAGTCACACTCATTAAGTGTGTGCCATCCAATTCTCTCAAACTCTATGCATTCATTCTTCCAACATTTGGTATCAGAGAGAGGAAGTGCTATGAAGGGTACGCTGATCCAGAAGAAGATTCAAGGGAGAGGAGAATTGCTGTAAAAGGAGGTCTGAACAATCACCATCAAATTTCTGTCCAATGTGGCAATTGTAGTCATAAGGAAGAGAAATATGCTGTCTGTTGGTTAACAGATTTGTCACTTAACTCTATATACTCACGCCCGGACAAGTGACAAATGTAATCAACAATTGAGCCCAATATATTGGATTCTACACAAGCTCTCTGCTTATTTAACAAGGCGCAACTACCTTCTATAGATATTCTGAGGAATATAAACTTGAGGTTGCTTTTAACTGGAGAGCAAGATAAAGGCAGAGCTTTTAACCAGAAAGCTATAAAGGTAAATCTACAACTCTAATTCTAACTCTAGAAGTTCACAGACTTCCAACTGCATAACATATATTGAAGGTATCATACATACGCGCATGAATTCACCACCTTGAAAGAAATATCAACAGATAGATTATTCGAAGCAGTGAGCAAGATTTAATAACATCCAACCACCAAAACACATGAATACCATTAACATCAATAGAAACACATCCAACTTAAGAAGAACATGAATTCAACTAATCATAACACAGTCCATGATCATCCAAATCTCCACTGTATTAACTGTATTGCATATATCACAGTAGCTGGAAAACAAAATTAACTATCACCCTTTCAGAAACAAAGTTTTGCAAAAGATCCATAATTCGACCAGCCATCTAGAATATATAGCTAGGCCAAACCATAAATGTCTTGAAAACCATAACGGCTTCTTAAAAGCAGCCGATTAAAAGATTGTTTAAACAATAATTAAAATTAAGGGCCCTCCAGAGCCAATAGTTTTAGAGCAAGCATGATATTTAAATCAATTTAGAATTTGCAAGTCCCCATCGCCATCGTCCACCTCGTCCATCTCTTCATCTCCCCTTGATTGTTCGCCTCCTCCGGTGACACTTTGCGTTGCCCGAGGTACCTTTGCCCGCAATCTGGCCTTGTATGCCCTGTAATTGTTGATAACTGGCGTTAAGGTCATGCCTGGTGGAGTTCCGATCATGCTGATACGATGCTTCCTTTTCATGATAGCCCGGTCGGAGTCAGTCATTTTACGATATGCTTCATCGATACCACCTCTGCAAGTGTTAATGTAGGCTGCCAATTTAGAAAGTCTTCCCAACGACTCCCCTGTAATTGCATTGTAATTCACTATCTCCTCCGTCACTGTCCTCTTAAAATTTTGTTTGATCACCTTAACATCCAACAGTTTTTCATCATCAGATCCATTAGCCTCTACTTCTAAAGCAGCGAAATCTCTTTTAATCCTCATCATCTCCTTGTAATAAACTACCATTGCCTTTCCCATCTCTTCTTCAGCTGCAGAAATAATACAAATTTTCCATTCTAACGCATCAGCCCACACTGTGGTATCTAGTTCCTTAGGATCAGCTATGACTTCTTCGGCCATTAGAATACCGGGGTCCATGTTGGCGATTTCCTGCACTTCCTTAAAGGCTAAATTCAAGTTGTGGTGGTCACTTCGAGCTTTCTCAAATTCTACTATCAAAACTTCTCTTTTAGCATGTATGGAATCAAACAATTTCACTGCCTCCTCGATAAATATGAGACCATTGAAGATGATCCTCTCAACCCATTGGTCCATAGCCTTCCTTAGGGATAAAGAAGTTTTAACTTGTTGAAGCAGATTTGGGTCAAGAGTAGGAAGTTTGACAGTGAAGGTTACAGTAGAGGGAGTTATCACTTCAGCAATTGAATTGGCAAAAGAGGACAGAGAACTTACATGTGCTAGCAACCTTGAATTTTCATCTTGCAGGTCTTTCACCCTTTTAGAGATGTTGTCCACTGAATAGTGCATATGATATAGATCACCTTCGGTAGTTGATGGCCCTAGATCCACTCGGCTTACTCTGAAGTCTGCTTCAGTTATTTCATCTTCATTTTTCTCGACCAGTGGGTCTGCAATTTCTAAAAACTAGTTTCCCAAGGTGGCATCGGTCACTATTTTGGACATCCTCTTCGCACGTTTGGGTTTTGGAACCATATGCAAAGACTGGCAACCATATTGATGCCTTCATCAGCTAGAATGGTGTACCTCTTCTTCTTTTAAACTACCCTTTTCAACCAGTTTGGTGATGAGACTGGTGCATTAGTGGCATTGGTAGTCGCCATTATCGGTGCAGGATGAGGGTTTTGCTCAGGAATCTCTTTTTGTTGAGGGGAATTTGGTGGACTGAGTAAAGAATGCAACAAATTATCTTCTCCAACTTGCGAGAAGATGAAAGAATCAGAATCACTTATATGATTGCTTGGCGGGGACACATGTTCAGCCTTAGATGATAAGGCAGCCAATGTGGTATTTCTCTTCGTCACTTGAACATCTTGCTCACAAGTGGTTTTCAACCTGCCAATCTCCTCAGCTGGCCCTTCACCATTGCCATTTGATTGTGAGCCAACTTTTTGCAGAGTCGGGTCCAAACTACATGATCTTCTGTGTGAGGTGGCGGTCTGGGATCTGACTTGATTCTACGAGGTTGAGTCCCTTGGTGTTGTTGAACCAACACACTCCTTGGCCTTTATCTGTAACCACTTTCATGTTCTCCTTAAAACATGAAATGACAGCAACATAATATCAATAACCTCCTTTTCAGACCATTTTATTGGAGGCAAAGGTTCCCTTGACACTGTATCATATTCTTCACCCAAAAGATCTAAAAAATCATCAATTATATTTGGGACCTGAATATTCAACTTGAAGGCACAGACTTGATCAACAGTCAACCTCATCCATTTCCTCCTTTGAACTTCTCTTTCATCAATACAATCCTCCCAAAAATCTTCAAGTTGCAGAAGATGTGAGTAGGAACCACCTCCATGCTTATTTTCTTTTATAAAATTTTTGCTATCAAATGATACACGGGGAGACAAACTATGAAGACTGAATTCAGATAACAACTTATCCACATTCCGAGCACCATCATTGCTTTTGCATGAATAAAAAGACAAAGACACAGGAAAAGAATATCCTTTCTTTTTCATTGCCTGGTATTTGACGTTTAATGTTGCCATTTGGCGGCATACTTCCAGCAACACCAAATAATCAGAGGGTTACCGAGGCAATTTTAATGGGGCATTTTCATAACCCCCGATTCTCAAATACGAGAAGCGATCAAACTGAATATAAATAGTCCCAAATTTTGTGACCAATGCAAATGCTTCTACATAAAATCTTTTCTCTATTGAGCCATCAATTCTTTTAGCAAGCATCATAGAAAAAGCATCATTCACATGTCTGAAATCTTTCATACCTTCACTTCTTTGCAATTGAGGGAAAATTTGATACACAGGCGTACTTGCCGAAAAACTCCTTTGAGTCCTCAAACCAGGCCAAGCAGCCTCTCTTCGAGCCAAGATGTAGACCAGCTGGGAACACATCTGAAAGCCTGCTCTTCGTGTAAAATTCACCAGCGTGTAGACACTCGCTGATGATTTTCGGCCAGTCAATTTGGTGATCTCCGCAGATTAATAAAATAAACTTGCACATCCAAAACTCGAAAACATCTAACTCGAGGCTCCCAACTACTCTATTCAGCAAGGTTATCATATCTAAGATTTATTCTTTAAAATGGCTCCTTTTCAGATTAGCGGGCAGTCGAGACTTACCAGTCTTTTCTTCTTCCAACCGATGCCTGGCAACACAGGTACGACACCAGTCCTTTTTCTCATTATAGTAATTCCAAGCCGAAGAGACAGAAACATCAGAGTTATCTTCATATTCTTCCAAGTTCAGGGCCGAAGCAACAGATTCAGAATCAATTCTTGCCACCACAACGCCACTGGGAGTCTTTATCTCCTGAGAGTCTGGGAAAAAAACCATTGGCACATGCAACCATTAATTTGGGTCAATGCATAGCAAGCGAAAACCACCAACTTTATGCAAGCCGTTGCTGATAATTTTCTCCGCCAAGGGAGTTATTTTCTCAGACCGCATTCTCCTCCAAAAATCATCTAAATCCACGTGCCTCAAATTCGTATCCTTCACTCCAAAGAGACCATTCTCCACAATGGAGGCCATGGGGGTCCCTTGGAACTTAAACTTCATTTTTATGTGTTCCAGAAACTAGAAAACAAGAAGACTTGGAGATACACGCAGAGAGCAAAGGATGAGGCAAAACACCAACACATAATTTTTTGTGCAGATACATGGGAAATAAAAATCTCTAACTCCTCAAAGAAGATATGAAACCTTTATAGAGAGAGGAAAGAGTTACTAGCTATGCTGATCTGTGAAGATGGAACTGTGCTAAAACTTTGCACGTAGCAAACTAGCCGTTTGTTCTTCTGCAACGCATTCCCTTGCACATAATATCACCTTAGGCGGGCTTAAGAATTAATCCAAGTCACCTCTCGTAAATTCACCCAAGAAAGATACTAAATATTGGCGGCGAATTTGCCATTATAACTCATAAATGCATGCCTCGACTTTCCCTCCAAGAATGGTGCCACTGGGTCCGCACGTACCTCGAATTGAATGCAAAGTGACAAGTGTCATTCTCCTGTATAGTATGCCAGTGTAGTTAACATCACTTGGGAAAGTGTGCTACGTGAAGTCGGCGAGTCGGGCAAAAGATGAACTCTTGAACTAGGAGTCGGAGATTCAAAACTTCAAAGAATCCCCGACCTCCCGACTACAAAGGAAAGACTTCATACGGAGACACAACAAAACACTAAGTCGGTAAGTCAGGCGGTTCAAGAACTTGCGAACCCGCTGACTTGACTTCAAAAATGCAAAAGATCTCTGACTCACTAAAGTGACTAAGTGAATTAGGCCCGAAAGGAGAAACTAAGTGAAAAAGGCCGACAATGAATGGAAGGGAAAAACAAAGAATGGGTTAGGACGCCTTTTTTAAAAAAAAGGGTAACACTGTCCAAGGAGACAAATTGCAGTACAGATGAACGGTGGTAAAATGTGTGGATGAACAGTACTCGTACTGATGAACTGTGTTCGGGTACAGATGAACTGTACCAGTACCATATGGAACGGATGAAGAGTAATTTTGAAAAAATTGATTCTTAAATCTGTGTTGCTGTATTCCTCTAGTTGAAGGCCAATTGTAATTTTCTGTTAAGGGCTGATTGTTTGCTGTCAACTGCCAATTGAAGAAAAAGAAACTGCTATCAAGGGGTGATTTTAACAAGTGCATGGGTACTGAGTTTTTTGGAAACCTTTGCAATTGTTTTCTGAGAACATACAAATTTCGTACTTTTTTTTTGTGAAAAATCCTGCATCAGTCTGAATTTTTTTGGTCTGAAAGTTTCCTGTATACCCTAGGTTGCATAGTCATGGCCAACATACAAAACTTTGTTCTATCTGAAGCCCAAAAATTGACAAGCCAAAACTTTAATGTCTAGAGTCACAAATACTCACCATTGCTGAGTATAAGAATTGTGACTGAATAATTCTAAAAACCAGAATGCCTTTAAATTTTGCAGATTTTGATAATTGTAATAAAGAAGCCTTGTTTTTAAAATTGTCCATTTCTGGTAACTTGATCCAAGAAGTTTGGAATGTCATCTCCTCTAGTGATCTTTGGGAGTCTAAGAAACAGATATCAAACTTCTGAAAAAGGTGAAATCTTGTGTTTGGAAAATCTATTGTTCTCCACTAAGTTATGTGAGGGTGGATCGCTGTGAAAGCATCTACTTGGGGTGAAAGACCCAAGGAATCAACTATCTACCATTAATAAACCAATAGATGAAGATGGTACAGTTGCTATGGTCATCAATAATTTGTTTGGCACCATCATTTGAAACTTTTAGGAGATGTTCAAATTGTTCTTGGTGATGCAATGAAAGTCATCAAAAGCTTATATCCAATAATATATTTTGTTCCAAATATGAACAAAATATATTATCCATCAGTCAATTAACAAAAAATCCTAACATTGCTATGATTTTTTGTGGAATGGAATGTATTGTGACTGATGTAAAGCAGGACATAATGGTTACTCTAGGCATTAGGCAAGGTGGTATATATAGGCTAGTTGATCATGTCACAGTTAATTTGCATGAGAGTATATCTCCTGAATAGAAATTCATATAAATCCTTGCAGGTTGTCACACCTAAAGAATCCTAGTCCAAGCTCAAACAAAAGGGAGTAAACTAGATTCTAAGAGCTTAAAATTTTTATTTGATGAATATAGTGAACAATCTAAGGCATATAGACCCATTAATACTTCCATTAAAAAGGTCATAGTTAGTTAGATGCTAATGTACAAGAAACAGAAAACCTTTCTTTAATTGCAACCCTAACCAACAAGTTGTTAGTGATCAATCTATGTAAGGCCCACCCATGTGACAACTATTTTGTGGTACTAATGATGTTTGAAGATAGCCATGCTCAAAAGTTTATTTGGAAACATTTACACTTTGTGCTCCTTGTTTTGAAACATTAAAATATTATGATTTTAATTTTTATCAATGTGATTCTAGATAATTACAATGAACTGAATGTAGTGTTATATTTTGGTAAATCGAATGTTCCTCTTCTTCTTCCTCCTCCTCCTCCTCTTCATCTTCTTCCTCCTCCTTGAGCACCACTTGTTGCGTTTAGTAGTGACAAGGATTGGTGAAGAAGCCACATGTAAGGTAGGGAAGATAGTGAGTTATAAGCAAGACATAATTGGCAATAGGGCATGTAAGAATTTAGGATACGATTTTGGATGTTGGAAGAAAGGACAAGTTAGTAGGTGGGTGACATGATTGGGAGGAGAAAAATGCAAGGAGAAGAAAAAACAAGATCTCTAAAAACCATTAATGAAGAGGGTGTGAGATAGATTGAGACCATACTCTCATTGATGGCAGAATTAAAATCACCTAGATTACTAGGTCATGCTAAGAAAAGAAGGGGGTTAAATGGTATTAGAAGGATAGGAGATCTTTCAAGGGAAGAACTATTTTGGAGAGGAATTTTGCAAGCATAACCTGGGAGGAGAAAATTGTTTGGAAAGCTGACCTATGTTCTGTGTGAGAGCACTCCCAAAGCTGTGGATGGTGTCACTGGAGCAGATGACAATGTTGTGTCATTGGGAATACAGGATGAAGTCATCTCTATGGAAAATCATGAGGGTTCATGGATTTTGGAAAGAAGCGACAGCCTTATTGGTGTTTGTAACATCTTTCTGAGAAAACCTAACATGATAGTGAGTAGGTGAAGAGATACTGAGTGTTTGGGTGGAACAAGGCACAACAACAGATGCTTCAATAGAGGAAAGAGCTTCTACAAACTACGAAATAGGGAAAATCATGATAGGTAACCAAGTTTATCCAAAAATAAATTCACTAAGGAAATGAGGAGTAATCTAAGGTAATGATAATGGAAAGAAATGAATGTTAATATTTTGTTTTTGTTACTCATTCTAAGATGAGTGTAGTAACACATCTGCATATCTATTTCAAATGATTTTGATTTGTGTGTATTGCCAAGCATGGACGTGCGTAAGTATTGCCTATATAAATGGGTTGCAAATGTGTATACCCAACTTCAATGCCACCTAGGATGGCACACACACTAAACATGTATGAATTAGGGTTGAGAAAGTAGAGCTTTCATGAAAAGTTGTCTCATTGATTCACCCTAGTGGCCGCAATGGTGAAAGGAGCAAGAGCTATGAGAGTCCTTATTTGAATACCTAACACAATGCATTGGGTCCTTATTTATACACCAAGTCGGATGCCAAAAGATTAAGGCAATTTTGAGTTCCGACCATACGAAGAAGACACGCGTCTAGCACTATTGCTAGTGGAAGAATGAACCATACAATGCTGACACGTATAACCACTGTTGCTAGTGGAGCCAACAGTAAAAGAGGAAAATCACATGGAGAACACCGCATGTGGACACGGCCCACTTTACACCCGAAAGTAGCTACGGGGATCTTGCTTTTTGAATAGGGTTGCGTCCTATTGTCAGATCTTAACGTGGCTGACGTCACGGCACAGACAAGCCCATGTGCTAGCTACCATCAGACTGATATCCATCACTATCATCGTTGCTATCATCAGAATAATTTGGTTGGATAACAGGAGGAGGTGGATCTGGTTCTTCGTAGTGGTGGTCCAGATCAGTTGGTGGCATCAAATGTTGAGGTAGAGGCTGAAAAGCTATTGCCAGGTCATCATCTCGCTGGTTGAAGGTATAGATGATTTTGGCGATCTCGTCAGCAGATGCAAAATCAATCTTTGTTCGTGCAGCAATCAGAGCAGGCAGTAATGCTATCTGCATTTCTTCTATCTGGGCCTGTGGGAACCAATTCATTGTGAGAGAATAATATTCTACTCTAGGAAGAGCATAATTTAACCTCATTTGCAGATAACCAGAAGGACCTGCCATGCCTTCTTCTATAGCCCATGCAAAATTCTTTTGCAAATGATTAAAGAACTCCTTCATGTCATCTTGAAGAATTCGTTCATTATAGCCAAGGAACAAATCAGCATAATCTTCAAATTCTGTCTGTAACAAAGTGATGCTATTAAATAAACCAAATTTTGCACATTTCAGAAAATTCTTTTTAATCCTTACTAGCCAATTCATTGGCAACAGGGATGTTACGCAGACATCAAATGCAACACTATTTCTGAGAGCAAAGTAAATTGCAGCATCTTCAAGACCAAACTGAGACAGAAATGCTGATTGCTGTGGACCTGATAAAATACCTCTACAATAATTTCTATGAATTACATCACGTAATTCTTGCAGCCACTTATTCATGAAATAACACTCTAGAATTGGTGTTATAATCTCTGGAGGGAGTTGTGGAACCCATAGGTCATTACCTTGATCATCTTTGCTCAGGAAAATTTCTACACCATCTTTTCTGACAAGAGTCTCTCCTGGAATGATTACCATACTAGCTGGTTCTGCCAGTTTCGCCATTTCTCTGGTTAAGGAATCTGCAAGTGGATTGTTATCACCTTTTATCCATGCTATTTCAAAATCATAACTGGTGAAATCCAAATACCATCTTGCAATTCGGCCATGAGCAATGTCTTTATTAGGTTTTTTACTAAGAAGAGATCTCATTGGCTGGCTATCTGTTTTGACAATAAAATGCACAGGTTTAAGAAATATCTTAAACTTTTCAATTCCTTTCTTAACAGCCAAAATTTCCTTTTCATAAATAGTGTATCGACATTTTGTATCAGTGAATGTTCCAGACCTATATCCACAAACTTGAGTTCCTTTGAGAGGAATCTCCTGTAACAGTACAGCACCCCAAACATCGTCAGAAGCATCAGTGAATAAAAACAATGAAAACCCTTCTTCTGGAAGATGTAGAGTAGGGAGGTACTGGCATTTTTGTTTTATCCTCTGGACTATTTCAGTGAGTTCATCAGTCCAAGGACCTGCACCTTCTTTCAACTGAGCTTGCAATTTCTTCCTGTCTTTGGCTAATCCATTGTAAAATGGACTGACATAATTTAAACAACCTAGAAATCTTTGTATTTGTTTTGTTCCAACCAAAACATCTGGAAATTCTGAGATATGCTTTAGAATGTGGGGTTGGAGTTTTACCTTGCCATTTGACAGAACCAATCCCAAGAAATCAATTTCCTGTTTACCAATAACCATTTTCTTGGCAGACAGACATATCCCATTTTCTTTAATAGCATTATACAAAGATTCTAAATGCTTCAAATGTTCAGTCTCATTTTCAGAATAAACAATTATATCATCTATATAAACTGAACAGAAATCTTTCAAGCTCCTCAATGCCCTATCCATGCGCCTTTGAAAATAAGTTGGTGCAGTTTTCAAACCAAAGGGCATGACATTCCATTCATAAAGTCCTTGAGGGACAGAGAAAGCAGTTTTGTACCTATCTTCTTCTTTTACCTTGATCTGCCAGAAACCAGACTTGCAGTCGAACTTGGAGAAAACCTTTTTGGAAGCTGCTCTCATTATCAAATCAGTGCTGAATGGAATTGGATAATTGAATGGCAAAATAATATCATTCAGAGGCTTATAATTTATGCAAAATCTTTTCTTACCTCTGATCTGTTCGGCTCTTTTATTTACCAGGAAAGCTGGGCAGCTGAATGGACTCTTACTATCCCTGATAAACTTGCCATCAATTAACTCTTGCAAATGCTCATCAATTTCTTTTACCTCTGATGGACTCATCAAATAAGCCGGCTCAAATGGAATAACTGACTGACATTCAGGCTTGAGTTTGATTTCACATTCTTCGTGGTCCTTAGTCCAGAACTGTAAGGGGTTTAGGCTACAACATTCTTTTTCAAATCTAGCCTTTACAGGTTCTAAAAACAGAGGCAATTGAGGTCCCTGAGACTTTAGAGACTCTTTCTGTTTCTTTGCTTTGTCAGACAATTTGTGGGTTACAACTTTCAGAGAAGGAACTTTGACTGGGCCATTTGGATGTTTGAGAGTAATTTCATGAGTTCTTAGCACAAATGGCTGGTATTTAGTTAGGAAAGTATAACCTAACAGAATATCTTCTCTGAGACTATCTAACTCAATGAAATCAACCACAAATTTCTGACCTTGTATTTCTATCTGGACATCCTGTGCATATCTACCCATCTGTAACTCATTTCCATTAATGGCGTACCCAGAGGGGAGGTCTGATTTATGTTTCCAGAATTCAGGAGGAAATGCTCCAGTTTTTGCAAAACTTCTGGAAGAACCTGAATCAACAAAAGCATCTAGGGGAATTGGCTTGTAACCTGGAAAACAAAGGTTAGTTCTAATGTATGTACAATTCTCAACCATATATAAAGCTTTGGCGGGTTCACCTAGGGATTCTGGTTCAGATTCAGACTGTGAGGAGGACTGAGAATCAGCTTTAGTTAAAAGTTCCAAAATTTCCCCCACCTGAGAAGAAAGGGATTTAAGAGTTTTGGCATGAAGGGCAGATTGACGAGCCAGGATATCAATAGCTTCAGTACAACGGTCGACCTTTAAACAGAGAGTATCAATACATCTACCCAGGGAATGGGATGGTGAAGGTGACCGCTGAGAGTGAGAGGATGGTCGATCAGATTTACGAGAATGCGTCTGTGCAGACGGAGACCATCGAGGAATTGTGTATCCGTGAGAAGATCTAAGAGGCGGAGAAGGTGAACTAGAGACAGATCTGTGGGAAGGCTTTTTAAGCTTGCGAAGAATAGCAGCTTTTTCTTTGTTCCATTCTTTCAGATCGTTCATCTGTTGCTTTGCAGCTTTCTTTCGTTCCTCTAAAGAACCAGGCATATGATATGGGTCCTTAGCCTTTGCCATACTGATCTTAAACTCAAGGTTTTTGAGTTCTTTCTTCAAAGTTTTAGAAACTGTATGAGCATCAGAAGAATGAGAACTGTCAGATTCTGATGCAGAACTAGGACTAGAAGATTTTACCTTTTTGTGCTTATCTCTGGCCATAGAATATGGTTCTGGCAATATTTCTACAAGTTCAAATAATGTATCTTCTGTTCGTCCCAGCACATCTGCAGAATGAACTATATCCCAATCAAGTGAAAACTGATCAGCTATCATAGCATAAACCTTATTGTCTTTCTGATACTTCTTTGGGCAGGCAGTGGCATAGTGTGGACCTTTGCAAATGAAACACTGCACTGATTTAGATCTACCTCTCTGGCCTTTCTGAAACTTATTTTTCTTGAATAAATATTTAGGAGATCTCCTGCCTTTGAAAGAATTTTTAGTTACAGGGGCAAATCTATACTTCTTTTTGTACCTTTTGTACTTAGAAGGATGCTTTCTATAATCATAATTATCTGCAGAGTATTTACACTTTTTACAACTACAATGTTTTCCACATGAATTTCTGCTAAACTTTCTGAGAGATTGAAATTCCTTTAACTGGCTGTGTGGTGGCTGATTGCAATAATCTTGTAAATTACAGGAAGAATTGAACTGATCTTTATTATCACTCAAAGTTTTCATCAAACATCCCTTGTTCACCTTATGAGTGACTAATTGTCTTAATTCTATAAAGCCATGAGCACCAATATTTGATTTATACTTTTCTGTCACATATTCTTCTACATAAGCCCCTAGTCCATAGGGAAGAGAATTCAAGTAGAACTTCTTTGTAGTAGTATCATAGTATTTGCCTGCAGCAATCATATATTTTTCAAATACTAAATTATACTTGTGCAGTTTCCCTAGATCTTTTAATTGTAGAGAATATAAAATTCTTTCTGCTTCATGAACTTCATTTTTCCTGTTACCACTGAATAAGCCAACTAAATACAATTTTAAGGTTGCAAAACCCTCAGCAGAAATATCATTACGACCCATATCTTTCTCTTTGACATACTCATCTCCATCTGCATCTATAGAAATTATGCCATCATCTAGGAGAGAGTTCCACCAATTTCTTAATTTACCTGACATGAGTCTAACTGCATAGAGGACTTTATTAGCATCAGACCAAGTGGTGCTTCTGGTGTCAAAAAAGTTTTCTAATGTGTCACACCATGTACAAATAGTGTCATATGGATCCAGAATTTTATCTATGTTGAGAATATAGCCTGAAGTAGCATAGGCTCTCATGTTTTCTGGTTGGGAATTTTCAGATAAGACATCTTTCATCTCTATATCAAAGTTATCATCTACAACAGTTTTGTATAGAGATTCCCAATCTTCTTCTATCTCAACTATAGGTAAACTATCCTCTATTTCAGAATCTAGTTCTGGTTCTGACATAGCAAGAGAAATAGTCTCAAAGAGTTCTTCATCAGAAGAATTCATTGCGGCAGCTGGTTCATCCATATACACAGGTTCATTCACTTCTAAATCATTTTCTTCTAACCAATCCTTTAATCCTTCACTAGCTTGCAGCATATGTTCTTTTTCTTTGTTCTTGGGGAGAACAATTTTGGAAGGCATAGGAGGGTCATGACTTCTACGTGTGACTACTGATTTTTCTTCTTCAACTTCTTCTGTGAATAGAATACTTTTCTTCTTTTGTATTCTTGGTCGAGGTTTTGGTTCAGACTTCGGGGTTTTTTGTGATTTACCCTCAGAGGTTTCTTCTTCAGAGCTATCCGCACCCGTTTTTGATTTTCAGAGCCTTTTTTCTTTACAAACCAATTGGAACTTCATTGGTTAGTTCTAATGTATGTACAATTGGTGAACATAATGCTTGCAATATAACTCACCCGAGGCAAAAAGAAAAAAGGCTCTGATACCAATTGGAAATGAAACAAACCAATTGAAAATAACTGATACCAATTGGAAATAACTTCGTTATTGATTTTCAGATGATTACAATGCAACTTATAAGAATTTCTGATTGTTCAGATCGCATTACGCGTAGAACAAGAGCATACTCTTCTTGAGACTCAAAGCTAAGACTCTAGACTGACAAATTTACTCCAAAAGGTTCTTCAAATCTGTTGGATTATGGCCGATACATTGATCCTACTGGCTTCTGTCTCTCTAAAAGTTGTTCGATAATTGGGAAACCAATCTCGAAACTAGTAGGATCAATGTATCGGCCATAATCCAACAGATTTGAAGAACATAGTGCCGACGGGGGTATCTTTCCCAAAAGGTTCTTCAAATCTGTTGGATTATGGCCGATACATTGATCCTACTGGCTTCTGTCTCTCTAAAAGTTGTTCGATAATTGGGAAACCAATCTCGAAACCAGTAGGATCAATGTACCGGCCATAATCCAACAGATTTGAAGAACCTTTGGAGTAAATTTGTCAGTCTAGAGTCTTAAGAACGATCTGAGTTATTTGGGTATCTTTCCCAAAAGGTTCTTCAAATCTGTTGGATTATGGCCGATACATTGATCCTACTGGTTTCGAGATTGGTTTCCCAATTATCGAACAACTTTTAGAGAGACAGAAGCCAGTAGGATCAATGTATCGGCCATAATCCAACAGATTTGAAGAACCTTTTGGAGTAAATTTGTCAGTCTAGAGTCTTAGCTTTGAGTCTCAAGAAGAGTATGCTCTTGTTCTGCGCGTAATGCGATCTGAACAATCAGAAATTCTTATAAGTTGCATTGTAATCATCTGAAAATCAATATAACTCAATGGTTGAGAACCTAAAGCTTAATATATGGTTCACCTAAAGCTTCTTGAGATGATTACAAATAACTTCGTTATAACTAATACCTAACACAATTATAGGATCATGAACACTTATAACTTCGTTATAACCATATATTGGTATCAATATATATTGCTTTAGGTTCTTACGAACTTCAACAAACCAATTGAAAATAACTGAATTCTTCTGATAAAGAACTCTTTGAGACTATTTCTCTTGCTATGTCAGACCCAGAACTAGATTCTGAAATTAAATTTCCCGCATGTAGACTTGATAGTCCATCCACATTTTAATTATAACATAGGTGCTGAGTTTGGTTGAATCACCTAGGGATTCTGGTTCAGATTCAGACTGTGAGGAGGACTGAGAATCAGCTTTAGTTAAAAGTTCCAAAATTTAGTCATATCATTTATAGGATCATGAACACTTATAGGATCATGAACACTTATAGGTGAACCCGCCAAAGCTTTATATATGGTTGAGAATTGTACATACATTAGAACTAACCTTTATGTTTCCAGAATTCAGGAGGAAATGCTCCAGTTTTTGCAAAACTTCTGGAAGAACCTAAATCAACAAAAGCAGTATGTTCAGCAATATAACTCACCCGAGGCAAAAAGAAAAAAGGCTCTGATACCAATTGAAAATAACTTCGTTATTGATTTTCAGATGATTACAATGCAACTTAGGGTAATTTGATCTGAACAATCAGAAATTCTGATAAGTTGCATTGTAATCATCTGAAAATCAATTTGCCTATAAGTGTTCATGATCCTATAAATATATATAAGGTTAGTTCTAAGTGTTCATGATCAATATAACTTCGTTATTGATTTTCAGATGATTACAATGCAACTTATAAGAATTTCTGATTGTTCAGATCATTTATAGGATCATGAACACTTATAACTTCGTTATAACCATATATTGGTATCAATATATATTGCTTTAGGTTCTTACGAACTTCAACAAACCAATTGAAAATAACTGAATTCTTCTGATAAAGAACTCTTTGAGACTATTTCTCTTGCATTTATAGGATCATGAACACTTATAGGTGAACCAGCCAAAGCTTTATATATGGTTGAGAATTGTACATACATTAGAACTAACTTCAGAGCCTTTTTTCTTTTTGCCTCGGGTGAGTTATATTGCTGAACATACTGCTAAGTAGCGTGCTGTAGTACCTGTGGAGGATCGCAGTAAGACCCGTTATTGAAGGCCGAAGGATAGTGCCGTGTGAAGGGCAGTCAGTCGAAGAAAGTAGCAGGGAATATCGCGAAAAGAGTAATCAGTAAGTTATATTTTCTCACTTATGGCTCTCAGAAGGATTGTTCAGAGCATTTATAGGATCATGAACACTTATAGGTGAACCAGCCAAAGCTTTATATATGGTTGAGAATTGTACATACATTAGAACTAACTTCAGAGCCTTTTTTCTTTTTGCCTCGGGTGAGTTATATTGCTGAACATACTGCTAAGTAGCGTGCTGTAGTACCTGTGGAGGATCGTAGTAAGATCCGTTATTGAAGGCCGAAGGATAGTGCCGTGTGAAGGGCAGTCAGTCGAAGAAAGTAGCAGGGAATATCGCGAAAAGAGTAATCAATAAGTTATATTTTCTCACTTATGGCTCTCAGAAGATCTCTGGATGCAAGTTCCGCTCTGTCTGATATTTTACACAATTATTTCCAAGATGGTAACACACATGTAGTTGATGAAAAGTTGTCTCATTGATTCACCCTAGTGGCCGCAATGGTGAAAGGAGCAAGAGCTATGAGAACCACACAAGTGACCGGAAATTAAGTGAACATGGATTACGTAATCCTACATGTTACATATATGTGATGAGCATGCAATACTCTATGCTATGCTTATTCATCCTAGTGGTCACACAAGTGAAAGGAACCAACAGTTCCGAGTGGCCCCACGAGTGAATGGAAATAGGGTGGTTGCGGCACGCCTATTTGTCCTAGTGGTTGTGTTAGCGTTTCAATTTGCACCTTTCAGTTTAACACAAAACGGAACATGTACAGTAGAACTGTTCTTCGGATTAGGAGGGGAAGCTCCCTCAGACAAGAAATTTTAAAAGACAATTACTAATAAGTCAATAACCTATCTTTTTTGTTTTATCAGAGGTATGAGCACAAGGCAATTCAGCTCTTCCGCAACCAATGAGAAGTTTTTCGAGTAGGGCAGAAGAATAACTTTAATCTAAAACACAACTTTTAGTTTCTTCAATTAAATCCAGAGATTGAAGAAAGCAAATGAACATAGGCGAGTTGATTTGAAAGAAAACATAGACAACAATGAAAGATCAAACATGAATGACTATGCATAAAATCACTTGAATGGAGAGTGTTGATCCATAGAACAACCATGCAAGAGTTCTTCTCTAGATTTATGACATCTTGTATTCCCTTAATAATGAACCTCTTGCGTGTGGGGTCTACAATTTGTCCATGGCAACAAAAACAATGGAGACCACAAAAGCAACAATGGCGATGGAGTTAATGGAAATAATAATGTTGGTAACGGCGATGACCAAAACAGTTAACAGATTCTTGTTCTATAATATGCCATATGTCGAAATAATCCAGCCCTTTTATGTTATCTGGCTAGCTCTGGATGCCTTTTTGGCATTTAGCTGTCATCTTCAGGTTGTCTTAGTCTGGGTCTCTTGATGTAATGGTAAACTACTTCAGACTTGGCTTATGCAATAAAATAAAATTTATCAAAAAAATCATTACATACGAATTTGCACCATAAAGAAAGAAATAATATATGTCCACAAATGACCGAAATAGGTCAATGGGACTAAAAAGTACTGGTGACAATAGCAAACACTAGAAAAAAAGTTAAAAGCATGCACATAACACTGGAAGCAGTGGGTCAATCTGAGCAACATGAAAATTTCTTCACATTCGGTGGAAAAAATTATTGATGAGTTTTAGAGTTTTCTCCTTCAAGCAATGACAAGGGTGATACTGGAAGATCTTTCAGTAGCAATTTGTCCTGTGTTTTATACAACAATTGCTCTTTACTAATTTGGCAGTCCTATAGTTGAACTTGCCCACCTGAATTTGAAAAGTAACTCCTTACTACTTTCACTGCACTGCTCTGCCTGCAATTAATGCTAACTGAAGATTATTTGTCTACCTTTGTACCATATTCCTTCACTCAACTAAATGCATCTAACCAGCTTTTGAGTTTACGACCCCTTATTACACTACTGTCATCTTCCAACTCATTTGTGTGTACTGCTTTCCAGCTTTTGATAACTATATCAACATTGCAAAAAAAATTACGCCTGCTCAAAAAATGCCAGTAAGACCATTTGGGGGCAGAGTTCGTAAATAGGCACGGCTCTATGTGTGTTCTAGGGGGGGGTTTAGTCCTTCTTATTGGCCAATCAAACACGAGGTGGGATCATGCATAATACCCAATTGCAGTTTGGGTTTGGGGATTTTGTAAATAATCAGTCTTTTTTATGTGCCTCCCAAGAGTGTTGTGTTCACATGGACCAACTGCAAATTGGATTTCTCCCAGATTGCAGAGAGACTGGACCAATTCCTACTCACTCCACATTGGTTGAACAATAATTTTGGCATGAATTTACCTATTTCAAGCTTTGATCACTACCCTTGTTCAGTTGGATATTTTTGAAGATACAGCAATGGGGTTGACTCCATTCAGATTCGGGGCTTATGTAGTTTCAAGAACCCTTGATCCCAAAATTATTGAAAGATTGTTGGACTAATGTGCCAAGCATTGGCGGCTCAAAGATGTTCCAGTTAGCAAAGAAATTGTCTCATGTGAAAGGCTGCATTAAGGAATGAATTGTAAGGTATTCAAAAACATCTTCGAAGAAAAAACCAGGTTGGAAGAAAGCCTTGAGTCTTTGAATAAAAAGGTGTTGGCAATCAAGATGGACCAAGATTCATACCAGCAGGAGGAAGTTTTGATGGCAGAACTGCAAGAAATCCAACTCAGGAAGGAAATATTGGAAGCGGAAATCAAGGGAGTTGTGGCTCCAAGAGGAGGATTGCAACATGAAACATTTCCACTCCTCTACCAAAGCAAGGAGACTTGCCAATAGAATCAATTATATCAAGGCCAAAGATGGAAGAAGGTTGGAGGACTAGCAAAACATTCGAAATGAAGCCGTCCATTTTTTTAAGAGCTGTTGGGAGGGTACTCAGACATTGAGAAGGAGGCCCAAAACAGGGTGTTATCTAATATCCCCCAACTCATTACAAATCAGCAAAATTGAGACCTCATTGCACCCTTCTCTTTGGATGAGCTTCAAGTAGTGGTTCTTTCTATGAATGGTGATCAGGCTCCAGGTCCAGACGGCTTCCCAGCATATTTTTTTCAAAAGTGTTGGGATTTTGTTGGCAGTGGCATCCTATTGGCAGCTAAAGAATGTCAAAAATTAAAAAAGGTCCTAAAAGATTATAATTGCACCTTCATTACACTCATACCCAAGTGTGACTCTCCATCCTCTTTTGTAGAATTCAAGCCCATCTCCTTGTGTAACACAATTTACAAGATCATCACTAAGCCCATGGGATTCAGACTGAAACTAGTGCTATCCTCCTTTATCTCACCGGAACAAGGTTGTTTTGTGCCTCAATGAGAAAAGGGCAATGCTGATCAAACTGGATATGAGCAAGGCATATGACAAAGTGGAATGAGCCTTCTTTATCGAAGTACTGAAATGATTTGGTTTAGCAAGGAATGGCGTGCTTGGGTTCGTGGTTGCATCAGGCCCAGATACTCCATCCCAATGAATGGGAGCCCTACTAGTTTTTCAAGGCTTCACACAGACTTCATCAAAGGGATCTCCTATCTCCCTTTCTCTTTGTGCTGATGGTGGAGGACTTGGCAAGACAATTCAAATGGCGTAGGCTAATGGGTCATAGAAAGGATTTCTGACAGTGAATGACATGGAGTCTCTGACATACGAATAGTTTTCTAGTGACACTATGTTGTTTGGGACCCCGTGGTGGGCAAAGCCAATGTCATCAATTTGGTCTTGGAGACCTATTGCGCAGCCTCAGGTCAATTCATTAATGAAAACAAATTTTAGTTCTTTTTCATTAACTGTCCTCCTAGTTTGCAGGATAGAATCGCTTGCCTCTTCAATTTCAAAATCAGATCCTTACCAAGCAAATACCTTGAGGTCCCTTCATTCTCTACGCCAAGGCGAGCGTCTCTTTGGCGAAACCTAGAAGATTCAATCTACACCAAACTGGCTTCATTAAAAGGAAAGTGACCAACTTTTGCTAATAGAATCGCCTGATCAAGTTGGTCTTGGCTACCATGCCTATTTTTCTTCTTTCAGTCATGCGTGTTCTGATAAAGGCGGTTACGAACTCTTGGAATGGGGATACCATTTGCACACTTAAGAAAAATGGTGGTGTGGGAATGAGGAAAATATGAACTCAAAATGCTAAATTGGGTGCCACATTGGTCTAGGGGCTCTTCTCTAGACCCAAGACCAAGTGGTGCAGACTCCTCTAGAATAAGTACCTTGATTCTATGGACAAGGATAGAATCCTCACTATGACAAATCCTCCTATTTTTTTGCACGTGTGGAATTTCATCCTCCATTGCAAGACCTTGATTACAAATCATCTAACTTGAGAGATCAAAAATGTAATGTCCCCTTTTGGCGCATAGCTGATTTGTGCGCATTTAGTCAATTTCCAAGTCTTTGGAGGCTAATTTGGTAGTTGGGGAGAACTCCAACGTTCTTGGAGAAGCTTTGATCAGTCTTGTGGAGCAATTGTTCTTGGCAGTGAGCTCAGTTGGTCTTGAAGACTTTCATGACACTTTCAAAAGAGAATTCCGACCTTTGGTGTGTTCTCCAAACTTCTTGGAGAGAGCATCTATTTTTAGTAAGTCACTCGGTTGGCTCCAATTATCATTCTTCATCATCAATATCATTCTAGTATAGTCAAATTTTGATTCCGATATTGTTTTAGTGGTTTCCGCAACTCGGATGAGTTAATGAATAATTATTTAACTATTTCACTAAGGTTGCTTAATTTTAAGAAAATAATTTCAAAAGCAACTTAGTGTAATAGCCCGTTGGAAAGGTAATTAAATGTTTTAAATGATGGACGCTTGGAAAAGGGGACCTTTGCACATGAAATAATATTATTTTCTCAAAAAGGTCTTTATGAGGGAAATAAAGTGAATTATTATATTTTAAATTGTATATTTCCCTCAAAGTTATAAAAGGAGGTTGAGGGCTCATTGTTGAGGATTATTGATGAATTGATATTGTTATGGTATTGGAATGAACCTGAGTTCTTCCAAACCTTCTTGAGGACGATAACCCTCCTGGAGAGACTAGTTTCGGTGGTGAAAGATCCTCCCTAGCTAGACTTGGTGATTTCACTACAACAATCACAATGGCGCTGAAAAGGAGTTTGATTTTTTTTATTTGGATGTTAGGGTTTTGGTGTGAAGTTTATTGTTCATTTGGTTTGGTTTTGGTTTGAAGTTACTAATATTTTTGTTTGGAGTTTGTGAAGAGTTTGTTCTGGTTGGGCGTCCTCATTTTATCCAGGCATGCCGTACAGTTTGAAGACAATGAATGATGAAATCTGATGCAAATGCAAAAATGATACAAAGGAACACTTAATAGTTGTTGGTGGCATGTCCCCATTTCCGGCATGACCACCAAACAGAAGACTTGAGTTAGCCTATCCTCATTCCCGTAGGCTAATTCATCAAAACAAGGGAATATTTTGGTTGAGCTATGGCTTCGAGAAGATAACGTTGTTCAAAGGCTTGGAAAATAGAAAGACGTTATAGGGCTCGGCTTATTTATGGCAGAGGTGCAAAAATGAATTAATGTAATTTTTACATTAATTATCAAGGAGAAAAAAATAATAAAATAATTGATTTTTGATTTTGGGCGAATCATTGATGGAATAAGGAAAAATAAAAATAATAAAATATTATTTTAATTCCTAAGCGACAAGAGAAGGAAAAGAGGAAAATAAATTAAATAATATTATTTAATTTGAGCGCCACATTGGAGAGAGAAAAAAGAAAATTTAAAAAAAAATATTAATTCTTCGATTTTGGTGCTCACTTTGGAGAAGGAAAATTAAATATAAAATAATATTATATTTGGGTGCTCAACCTTGGAGGAATAAATTCAAAAAAATATATATATATTTATCTATTTGAGCAGCCATATTGGAGAATTAATTAATAAAATATTGGCTCTTTGGCTGACAAGGAGGGAAAAGTAATTCAAATCTTTAATTTGAATTTGTCGGCCTATTTCGAAGGAGAAAGAAGATCCAAGTATAAATAAAGGTTGATGGAGCTCATTTCATCATCACGAACATTTTGGCAATTTTCGCATTTATGCTTGGCAATTGTATTGCATGACTTGCAAGGTCGAAAACCCTTGTGGAGTTGGTGTGTTGGACGAAAACCCAATCACAACTTGGAGGTGGATTCGTACGGAGTTCACATTTGCACTTCATTGAAGACTTGAAGATTTGTTTGAGCACCAATGATATATCATTCGAAAATTTGGTTGGAGACCATTGTTGAAGATTTCATTAAAGACCTTGATTGAAGACTTTGAAGATCTACATCATTACTTGAGCGCCGATTTTGAAGGAAGGCAATTTGCACTTGAATGCCGATTTTGTAGAGGCATCATTACTTGTTTGGAGCGCCGATTGCTAGAGGACTGATTGCAGATTTGATATAACTTCTATCTTTTTCCTAGTCGTCACCATTCTTGTGGAGAGACAACATTGCTTGGGAGCGGCTACATCTTGGTGGAGATTGGCTAAGTATTGGCTGCTTATTTAAGTCTTTGGGCATCATAATCACTGTCAAGTGAGGTACGATCTGTAGCAGACCCATATTGGGGCAGCGCTCAGAATTCAACAGTCACCATTGATCAACATTCTAGCAGCAATCAAGCACTGAAGACCAGCGATCAGCCTTGGAGAAGTGTGACAGCATTAGAGTGTCATTTGCTTTGCATTCCAAAATCATTTGAAGACTTGTCCATATCAGATCTGAGTTGCACTGTGATTGGTATGTGCATCCATCATTTACCTCTGATTTTGTAACAGCAGCTTGGTGTATGTATTTGGCTATGCTAGAGCCATCCACTTGATGTAATTGAAGACTTGAAAAAACTGAATTCATAACAGTAGTGATCTGATTTGGTTTATCACCATTTCCCTTAATCCTTTATGTATATTTCATGGTGTAATTTCACATTGATAAGGCTGCCAATATCTATTTTGTTCTATCATCAAATTTGCCTATGTTAGTTCATTTTTCATGCTTGAAGAAGTCATAATCGAAGGTGCAGAAATAATTTCAGTATACAGTCCTAGGGTTTCATTGGGAAAATTGCAAAATTCAGAAAATTTGTTTCAAACCCTAGTTCAGCACATGTCAGTTGGCCGCCATTATTCCTGCAAACTTTAGAGGATTTTAAAAAGTTTAGAAGATTAAAATGAGTATCATTTGCTGGCCGCACTGCTACAGCAGGGGCTGTACTTGCTGATGGAGGGCATGGGGTTATTCTAGTTCGAGCACCTCACATTTCTGTGATACCTCTCTTTGTTTGGTGGCGCCTTGGGTAGTATTTGTTATTTGTGGTGTTTTGGGAGTGAACTTCTTGGTGTTTGGGAGTTGTGAAGTAATTTTGGGGACTGCTGCTAGGGTTTTTCAATGCTGCAACAGTATATCAGACCTGCAACAACAGTGATTTCAGTGGGTTTCAGTTTCAATCAGACTTCCAGTTCAGCTTGGAATGGTCTATCATACAGTGCTTTCAGTTTAGATGCTATTTCATGCTTTCAATCATATTATCTTGTGATTTCAATGAGTTTTCCTTGTGTTGCAGTAGTGATTTCATGCTTTTAGTAGATAACAAAAAGAAAGTTGATATTGCAGCTTCTCCAATCATTGTATTTACATTTTAAGTTGCAACTATTCTGTGTTTGTAAGCCCGGATGGTAGTACCGCTGGTGGATGTTAATGCATGCTTCATTTTGTAAGATTGGATGGTTCACCGCCAATCCCTATAGCATTTCATAACAGGCCAAGTATGGTACTAATGACCATTTTGGTCTGAATCGAGACTTGCACCATGCCAATACCTTGCATACTCATTGTCTATCATGCACTTTGTTGAAGAAGAGTAGAAGTGATCAGCTATGCCGCCTAGTGCATGCTTGTGTTGCACATTACACACTCCGCTGAATAAGTGAGGCATGTGAGCGTCGTGGACGCCTGGTGTGTACGTAAACATTTACATTGCATTCAATACCGTAGCAAATTGAGAAGAAGTATGATTCGAACACCATAAGCTTTCACCTTGCCCACCTCGGGATCTTGGTGATCAAAAAGTGTTTTGAAGACTTCCTGTTCTTTGGATTTCAATTGCCATTATTTTGAAAAAAAACTAGGGTGGTCATTACAAAAAATGGAAAAAAAAGAAAAGTTCTGGAGCGACTCATGCAATAGGCCCCCTCCTCTGTCACAAAAAGACAACTGGGAAATGCCAAAGCATGTTTGTAAGACAAATAGCGAATATTCATAAAGGATTACTTGAAGATTTCCGATGTTGGGGTTCTTCCCAAGATAATATGGAAAGACTTCGATGCATGTAATTTCCTGGATGAAAATGCAAAGGAACTTTTGAAGACAAAATTACAGCACAAGAAAGTACTCTTCAATGGAAATGATGAAATAATTTGTTGAGTCAGGGACACGACAAGGGAATACTCAATCAATCTTGGATATTTGGCTGGGCTAAATGAAAGGAATGACGAGGATCGGTCAATTGGTCAGAGCTAGGGTAAGGCATGTTTGCCCAAGGCGAGGGTTTTTGTTTGGTTGGTGATACACAACCAAATTTTCACAGGAGATAGGCTTAGGAAAATTGGATTAGTGAACCAATTTCGATGTGTGATGTGTTATGGTGCTAAGGAGACTACCAACCATTTATTGACTCACTGCCCCATTGACTCCAAATGCTAGTCATGGCTTTGTGCTCATCTTAGCTCGTCCGAGGCTCTCCCTAAAACTCTCCTACAACTCTTCCAAGGATGGCCAAAGCTTTTTCTCAAGGCAGTCTTCTCTGACTTATAGATGGCTACACCCTCTATGCCCATATGGCATGTTTGGCACGAGAGGAATTTAAGGGTCTTCAAGAACAAAGCTACAAGTGTAGGCAATGTCATTGTGAAATTGGACGTGGTCATCTCAGAAATGATTATGGTGCGGATTAACCATTCATCAAACAAGAACAATCTCTTTACTTCCTAGGATAAATTTATGTTGGCAACATGGCAACATCTTAAGCTTCCCCCAAATAATGGGGTTGTGGGAAAAAAGGCCAAGAAGAAAAGAGCAGAAAGACAACGGACCAAGAGCTCCCCGCCCAGGAGGGATTTTTCAAACTGAATTTTGACGACACTTCAAGAGGGAATCTTGGTTAATGTGGTGCAAGGTGTGTCATTCAAGACTCGAAGGGTTCCCTGATCAAAGTTGCCTCCTTCAAGCTGGCATGAGGGTCAAACAATGAAGTAGAGGCACAGGCATTGATGTTGGGCTTGTCTCTAGCCAAGGAATACAAGGTCTCCTGCTTCGTAATTGAAGGTGATCCTATGAAGATTATTAACACCATCCAACCCAACTGGAAGGTGGACAACATTCTACAAGGGGTGTGGGAGATTTTGGGTTCTTTGCAAGCATTCGAATGTAGCCATTGCTATAGTGAAGCAAATGACGTAGTGGATTTCTTAGCTAATTGTGCCATTAACATGGCACAAAACATCTCCAAAGACCATAATTTTTGGAATGAACATGGCATAATTTAGGATCAAATTTTTGCAATCGAGGAGGTGATAGATGGACTATTGGGATTGGAAACATTCCAATGACTAGACAAGACTTCCCCAAGAGCGGTACTCACTGCATTGGAGTCATGTTAATCACGATTTGGCTGCCTAGGAACTGATAATGGAGATTGGCTTACAGATTTTTTTCCTTCACCATGATCATTTCCAGATTTGTTGAGTTGTGCACAGCAATCTTGTCGGTCACGTGGTAATCGCTGCAGTTTATATCCCCATAACAAATCAGCCATTTGGTCCCATTGTTGTGGGCAGCAATTAAGATGAATCTCAGAATTTATCTTAAATTTGGAAAGGGGGAAATGCAGAACACTGCAAGATATGACTTGGAAAGGCTCAGAGAAGTTTTTGTGATTGGTACTCCACTAATGGAGAGTGCAATAATGAGCTGCTCATTCGGCTTAATAGTATTGTTGCTTCGATCTTTTTGTCTAACTTGATGGAAATTATCATGGATGCTGGTACTGTGAAGGCCTTAGCGCACACCTACATACAAGACATTTGTCCATCTAAACTGAGCAGCACCTTAGAAAGATATGATTTAATGGCCAGTGACACAGATGGGATTGGTTTGTTTACAATGGAAGAATTGCCACTTCAGTGTAAGCAAATAACATTCTCCATGCCACTGGGGAGGGGCTGGTGTTGGAGTCGCTGGTTGAGTTCAAGACCATCCTTAACAGCAGCGGCGGCTTGGAAGAGAAACGACAGGATAAGGTGAAGGGGACTATACACACACAATTTCTTTCCTGATCAAGAATGGAGTGATCTGTGGGAGTGAAGACATCAAAGATGGAGGCAATGAAGATAGCTCTACTGGAAGCTCAGAGAAGTCTCAAAGTAGCCACAGTCATGTGGCTGATCATGTCTGCTTTTAGTTGTATCAGCTGTGAGGCTGGATTTTGTATCTCTCCTCTTGTACTACACTTTGTAACCCTACCCTGACGACATAGGCTTTTCTGTTCTGATCATATATATAGTGGGATGGCCCCCATGGCCACATCTACATACCCACAAAAAAAACAACTTCCAACTGAGGAAATAGAATTTCAACAATATAGTTTTCATTGAATTCGCATGTGGTAAAACACTAATTTCTAGAGCAAGTTCAAATTAATGAGGGCATACGAGGATAAAAGTATTGTATATGCCTAAATGTTAAACAAGTAACTCCAGACTACTGAATGGATGCTTCGGAGATTTTCGTATGGAAAGTATACACAAAAAGAATAATACTAGCTAATAAAGTTCTTATTAAATCAAATGTCTCTGCCAGTCAAAATTACCCAATTTTATCTTCTCCTCAACAGCAGAATCCAATGCCTTCTGTGCATCTTCAGATACCGGCATTCTCGTTTGAAACTTACTTTCCTGCGGGTCAGACTTTCCAATCAATTTTGTTGTTTCCTCCCGAACCTTAGACAGAGTAAATCCATTAGCCCGTAAAAATTTGACAGCAGGACTTGTACCTGGGGAAAGGTAGCACAACTGAGCAAAGTCAGTTAACTTGTGAAAAGCCGGCTCTCAGCCAATACACTATGAAAATTGCATATGTTGAATCAGTTGCTTAAAACCTAGTATGAAATCATTGTAAATAACAGATATATTGCAACGCACCTTGCAAGAAAATAATTCAATTGACCATCCTCCTTGAACATGATATCAGACATATATTTCTTGACAACACATTTGCTAGCATTTCCACAATCGAAGAACGAATCTCTTCTTAAAGGCTGACAGTGATACTAGCTATCAAGCGTAAAAGAGAGATGATTTGTGTGTTTTAACAAACAGAAATAATACATAAATATTGGTTCAATTGTTAGCTCTAATAATAAGACATGATTTGCGTGTTTTATGAACCAAATATAATACATACATATTGGTTCAGAGGTTAGCCTTAATAATGCATCAAGTTAGAGAAAATCATGATTTTGATTAATGGATACAGGACAATGCTAACTATGCTGGCATTTAGATTGGCTGTCTTGAATTAGTTATTTATCTTATCCGAAGCTGTGCTTTAGTCATCATTTGGATGTACTAAGTTAATAACTGTCTCAATTGCAGTTCTAGACCATTTACTTAGAACAACTTTGGGACCACATTTATAGTAATTTTAATCATGTGATTCTGGATTTTAGATGATGTTCTAGTAAAAGTTACAGGCTTGAACATGAGTTTTGTATTATGTTGCAATAGTGAGACAATTACAATGTTTAATAATTTTTACAAAGAGATAGTTACTCAGTATGATAATTGTGTGGACTGATTTTAATGTCCAACTATGGAATATAATGAGTAGCATAAGTTATAGATTAACTCTGATGTTAATGAGGACTAACAGTTATTGATTTACAACAATTTATTCTTGAGACAACTAGTGTCATTTGTTTTGCAGGTGAAAGACAAAGGGAGTTGATCTGATAAGCTAGCTATCGAGAATCAACATTGCCACAGTGTCAATCTGAACAAATGTGCCAAAAGTTTGTTGTCTATCTGTGTTACTGTTGAGTGATTGTTCCATTTTGAATTGGTTAATTTGTTTCCAGAGACCTCGGGTAAGTTTCAAAAAGAAGAATTTAATTGTTTTCAAACCCTTAAACCTCCAAGGATTTGGATTCACACTCATAATAGTTAAAGGACAATTTGAATAGTAAACCTTTGACATTGAAATCATAATCCAATCACATGGAAATACAATGAATTTTGGCACTGGAAACAGTACAGTCTATGAACAACTCATTTAAAACTTTATAACCCACTACCCAAGAATTAGAGCATCATGCCAAACCAGTTGCAACCATAAGATTTATAATTGGAACAAATCAAGAGAAGCAGAAGGAAGTATTAGTGGAGGTAGGAGTGGGATGTAGGGGTAAGAAAGAAAGAAAGAAAGAAATTGTATTAATATCCATGGGTGAACAAATGTAGGTCGACAGGACTTGAAAATACATCAGTATACAATATAAAGACGAGTGGCATGCCAACAGAGCCGTGGAAGGGAGGAAACGAAGAGAAGTAGGAGGCAACATGGAAAAGAAGGAAAGGAGATGGCACAAGGAAGAGGCATCCACAGATTAGAAGGATCTGACCTTGACCAATTAAGTAAACAGCTTTTCCCTCTAGCTGTAAGTTAAAAATTGCCTAACTTAGCCTAGAAGAGGATCTCCATGATATTGTCAAATGAATGTCATATAAACACTTAACCCTTTGGAATCTTTATTGCTAGAATACCTTTCTGCTTATGAGATTGTCAAAACTCAAGTCATATGGGATCTGTATATTTCATATACCTGCTGCTCATGAAATTGTTACTAATAATATTGTACGGGATCTTTGTTAGCTATACATGCCTGGCTGCTTGTAATTTATTCGACAGGGGTAATTTTGCTTGGCAACCGATACTGGATTCCTAAAACAGAGAATTATGAAGTTGTTTCATTGGATTGTCAACATTAAACTAGTGTACCCTTAGGATGCATCCATGGGGCTAAAAAGACTTCTGCCCCCTCCCCCCCACTTGAAGACATTTTGGAAAAGCAGGGAAGGAGACATCAAAAAAATGAAAAAAAAAATGGCGATGTCCCTCGGACATCCCCTAATTTGTGGGACACATTGGGAGGACATTACTGGGGATGTACCCCTTTTTAACTAGCATTTGGAGGACCGCCTGCCATCTCCAACATCCCAAGGATGTCAGGCCATCCCCTGCCTATCAGAAAACAGTAAAAACAAAAACAAAAAAAAATATACAACCTAAAATAAAAAATATTTCCTAAATCAAACCTATGGGGATGTGAATAGTGTCTCCGAGGACATAGGAGGATAGAGTATCATCCCTATGCCATCCTCCAATGGTGAGAAGATGATCCAACTCTTCTCCAAACTCCCGAACAGCTACTGTCCGCCAAGAACTCAATAGGCAATCCACGCACCATGAAGTAGGACAACCGTCTTCATACCATGTAGGGAGTAGATCCTCATGAACTAGGGTTGGGACGCCAATGCCTTCTCCCAATCCAATGCCATAATCCCACTGCAATATACACATTAATGCCTCAAAATCACAAATCAAAGCAATGTCTCCATACCTAGGCACATAGATCAGCTGCAATTCTTCATCATGCCAACCAAATGCAAGTGTCTCCATGGTGTGCATCACCAATCTCTGAAACAATGCAGTCTCCAACTTCGCCGAAGAGTCACCAATGTGATAAGTCAGTACCTCCACAATCAACTCTTCAGCTCCTCCTAGTATGCCCAAGGAATCATCAAACGCTGGCCCACTTATGTCTCCCTCTTCAAGTGATGATATGACACTAGTGGCTGACCCACTAAGTGTGTGCTCAACAACTCCAACCTCCTCTAAGGCTTGAGCCTTTAGGGGGTTCTCAAACAAAGGCAACTCATGATGCAAATCAAATATACAATCAAACCTTTCCACTTGTTCACCCCAATCTGCATACTCTTCTTGCTTTCTCTTTTCCAAAGGCCTATTCCACCGCTATGCCTTCTTCCCTTGGAAGAAATAGAGATCAAAGGTGTGCTTCCCTTTGCCTTCTACCCAAATCACAAATGCCAACCTTGGGGTCTACCTCATTTTCTCCATATGAAGTGGCTGCTATGAATGAAGGAATAGGGCTGCTGTCATGAATCAGAAAATCAGACATGTTATCATACCTCATCAAGTTGTCCTCTAGCTCCTCAATCTCTTCCTCAACCTTCGCTACATGTCCTTCTACAAGTGCAGATTCAAAAGGTGGCTGCAACTGAAAATCTCTTGCCTCCAATCTGAATTGAACCTCTCTTCCTTTGGCTGCCATGTTATGATATTGTAAAGACATGGGACTGCTGTTAACAAAAATGAAATCTGCCTTTGTCTCATACCTTTCAATGGTCTCTCCATAGATATCTTCATTATTTGTTGTCCCAACAGAAGAACTCTTCCCATGTCCAAGCAAATCTGAGTGCTCCTCATGTTTGTCCATCATAATAGGCTCATCCTTCAAATTACACATGCTTTGGATCTTCTTTCCTATGCCCTGCTGTATTAGATCAGACCTTTCATGGCTTGGACTTACAACAAGTATATCATGTCTAACCTTCAAATCTTGGGTGTCATTATTGGAAGACTCCGTACAACTACCATCCTCATGTATTAGGGCTGCTACCTCATGATCATGAAAAGCTAAGGAACTGCTGTTGCAAATCAGAAGATCAGACCTTACCTTATGTCTTTATGTGGTGTCTTCAAGATCCTCAAGCACTTTTTAATAGGATCCTTCAAGTCCATCCTTCGTGCCTCTACTCTTTGCCTTCTTCATGTTGCATTGTCTTCTATTGGATGTGGCTGCCATAGAAGTCAGAAATTTTGTTGATGTGCCATGCTCAACTCCCAACGAAGCCTTTCCACATGATCTTCCACTTCTTGAAGGGCCTCTTGAGTGCTCTTCAAGAAATCCATAGTGTCCTTAAGCTCAAAAGTGAGCTTATCCACTTCATCTTCCTCCCTTCTCAAAGCGTTAGCGTATATCTCCCCAATCTTGAAGAGATGATCTCTATCCGCAAGTAGATGCAAGTAGTTTGATTTCACCATAACCATAGCCTCTTGGAGCTCTTGGAAACCGGCAAGGTATAGATCTTCTTCAAAGTGTTCATGCCTCTCTAGAGCTTTCCAACACAAACCTGCCATCACTTTATGAACATGATCAAAATGAGTTAGGGGTTCCACAAGCTTACCTTCACGTGTCTTCAATTGTCCTTCCAAGTGATGTGACCTATGAGACCCAAGGTCTTCATGCAATGTATCATGATCATGCCTTTCCAAACCAATCCCTTCCTTGATATTCTCCATTATGTGCTAAGTCATCACTATGCTCGATCAAAGGATCTCCATCAAAATAGTAGGTAGAATCTTCTACCTCATGATCTTCCTCAATGGCTGACCTAGGAAGTGAATGTACCGCTATGGCCTTCTTGACCACCAAGGTGTCATTCATTTCTTGCCAATCTAAATCAACCTTAGCAACATCTCTTTGTTCACTACATAGCATTTTTTCTGAACCATCTTCAAATGTATGAACAATATCCCTCTCAAAGACATCCAAACTACCCTTTGATTCCTTGCCCTTGTGATGCAAAGGTGATGAAGCAATGCTAGGCTCAATCAAAGGAACAACAAATGAACTCATACCTTCTTGTAGTTGATCCAACCTTGTAGGTTTGGCAACCTCCGTGATCGTGTGGTCATCATGAAGCCTTAGGTGTTCGCCACTTGCAATGTGTGATGCTTCCTCGCCCATATCCTAATGATGCAAATCATCAAGAAGTAATCCTTCTTCTTCCATGGTGGCATCTTCTTCAACCTTGTAATCTTCACAGACACTCATGTGTTCTTCATTTGTGGCTTCATTGGGTAATTCTCCTTTATCCTCGTAGGGCTGCAAATCTTCTTTCTTCTCTACCTTTTCTCTCACAGAAACTTTTGATTTTTCAAGAATACACTTCCTTTTGATTTTTGTAGCTTCTTTTTTAGCATTCCATCTATCCAACTTCCTTTCCAAATCAACTTGAAGTTGCCACAAAGATGCAAGCAAGGATTCCACTGTTTTATCATCCATGACTTATAAGCCAAGACAAACCCTTCTTCAAGATTCCATGTATGATCAAACCCTCCAAGATGGCAAGATCATGGCTCTAATACCACTGTAATATCCCAAATGGGGATATTATGAACAATTTCGGATTCACGGGCTTTTAAATGAATTTTCTGAGTTCTGCCCTAATTTTCTGCACTTTAGTTTTCTGCTCTAATCCTAACTTCTGCTCTAAAAATCAGACTTAAACAATTGCATACAACTTCCATAAAATATAACAAATCACCATAATATCATTGCCAACAATATTGCCAATATCATACTTGAATTCCACCAAACAATATGCAATTAAACCACTTCAAATTGCAACCACAAATGACTGAAATATAATTTAGAAGTCTGCTGCTATAAAAATCAAAACTGAACAAGTCTTCAATTACATCCAAAGCATGGGCAAGATGACAAACAAGCCCAGCTCAAATATGCCCTAAACCCTAAGGTTGTACATACCAAAAACAATGCAAAATAATGATAGCAAAGTCCTCCAAAATGATCTTCAAATCTGATCTGCAATTCTGCACCAAAAAACAATGAAGTGCAAGTGAACTCTCGTCACGGAATCCTCCACAAGAAGAGCTAGATTTTCGTCCAACTCCTCCAAGATGCTTGAGGTTTTCGTCCCAAGATCTTCTCCAAGAGATAAACTCCCAATAGGTGAATGAATGAATGATTGAATGATGCTTGAATTCCACACAAAAACTTATATTTATACATGTTTTTTACCTCCACCAAGTGCTGGCTGACCTAGCATTATTTTATCACCTTTTTTCACTTCAAGGCCAACCTCCTTATGCTCTATGGCACCCAACTCCCTCTGGCCAACCTAGACCTGAAAAATATGGTTTTTTTCTCCTAATAGGCCGACCTAGGTAAATTTGCTTCATCTTGGCCAAAACAAAATTCAAATTAAAGATATGAATTTCTTCCAAGCTAACTCCCTCCGAGCGCCAAGGAAAATCATATTAATTTATTATTTGTTTCTTCTTCCAAGGTCGTCCAAATCCATGAAGCATCAAATGGGATCCCACAAAGATGGCGCATACACGAGACCACATTATTATATCTTATCCTTCTTTCAGCGTGAATGAAATCGTCCATCAAGGTAATCCACCATGATCAATCAATCTCGAGAGCAAAACAAGTGATATGAGACCACCAAGCCTCCTTTTGTGACCACTCCAAAAATGGGGACATTACAATCAACAATGAATTAGAATGTGAAAATCACTTAAGTGACTCAAAAGAGCACTTTTTCACTTAAGTGACTCCAAAGAGCACTTTTTCACTTAAGTGAACAAACTCAACATCAAATTAAAAAAAGTTACACTTACGTGGCTGGTGGCGCCCAAGATGTCTTAAGTGTCAAAATGTCAATTTCAAATTAGAATGAAAAAGTGCACTTTAGAGGCTAGGGATGCCCAAGCTCGCTTAAGTGTCAAAATGTCAAAGTGAAAACATGAAAAGGTGACATTCCACCTCTCTAAGGTGCCCAATGTAATGTCACCTCAAAAATTGTACCACTTTTTCTTAAGTGTTAGATCAAAAGGTTATTATTTACTCATCAATCATTTGCTCACTAAATAATTAGGTCTTTTAACCTTTCTTTGTTATTGGTTGGATTGGCAAACTAGGTTCTTACAATCCATTAGTGAACCTTGAATCTTATATAGTTCAACTGCCTTACAACATATTAAGATGTAAGGACTTGGTCTGACGTTAAGACCTTGAGTCTTAACAGTCTAATTTATCACTGACCTTTTTGTTTCAAGATGCCTCATTGTCATTTATTCATAACCTTCTTGATTCACATCTTAATTCAGTTAAAACTTGGTTTGGAGTCATCCTAAAAGAGTTCCCAAGCTTTATGTCACTTTGATGTTTCAAAAGGTCTATCTTCAAATACTATTTTACCTTCTAACTTATTCAAGGTTCATAGGAGTGACCCTAAAGTACACTTATACTTAGGTGTTTAATCTATTCATAAAACCTTACACATCTTTTAGGATATTTGTACAACAGTAGCACATGCATTCTGCCGAGTTTTGGTTTTAAAGGGTCCAATAGTCTTCCACAATCTATATTGGTCATGATGAACTATTGACTATTTTCAATTCCTTGATATCACACAGTCATAATTCAATGATGTCTTTCTTCATATGCCATTTACTAAATAGTGTCAGTCTTTAGGCCTTAACTCATCAAATGCAGTAGCATGATTAATATTCAATTGGTTATGTAGCAACATATAATTTACATTAACTCATTATTTATTAAGTCCCACCAGCATGTTTCATAAGCATCAAGATATGATTCTTTAGCTAAGGAATAAGAAATTCACTTATCCCTGACTAAAAGGTACTATTATGCATATATCACCAAGTCCTTCCTAGAGTTTGCCACTAATGAGCCTCACAATACACCAAACAATGTCAAGTAAGGTAATTAGATCATATGATCATTCACATACCTAAGACAAACCTCCATGCCCTAGTTAATAATTATAGTAAATGCTCCTTCTATACAGTCATAACAATACTCAGATACAGCATTCTTTATGAATATCAGACTTAGGGTTTCACAATTCACAGAAATTCAATCACAGATAACATAATCAAGTCTTTTAGACTCATTGTAACCTTTTATAGCTTTGGCTATATTCTCCAAGACGAGAGCTACCCTTAAACATTAATGCAATCAACAACTTTATGAGACTAAATCCTCAAGTTTGGACAGCCAGGTACAAGCTATTTCCATATAATGACATTCATAACATTCTAAGTGCATCAGGGACTCTAGAGTCCTTTGGCTATAATTCCTCAACACAAAGGGTTAGGACAAGGAGTTCATACTACCAATTTAGATCACCTTCTCCAAACTTCTAAGGTAGGTTCCGGTTTTAAATCATCAATTGAGGCAGATATTTCACTATGAGGAAGTAGCCAACCTACAACTGGTAAAGGCCGTCTTAGGTGCAGAGGATTTGGCTGATACAAGGTGTTTTCGTTCCCATGCAATGATACTTGCTGATTTTAAGGAAAAGTTTGTGAAAAGCTTGCCGAGGTAGTTGTGGATGAAGTCATTAAAGTGTAAAGGAAGAGGAAGAATCATTGGGAGATGATCATTTCTCTGGTGAGCCAAGGTATGTGGCAAGCAAGAAACGGCATCAACCCATGTGTATTGAGATTGAAGCATCCATTTTACAGTTGCAGGAAGAGGTGCATGAAATGAGGGTGGATAACAAAATCTTGGAGGAGTTCTGCCAAGACCTGCAATTGCTATGTGTCATTTCACAATGGTACATTGGAATTGTTTAGTGGCTTCATGATGCCCCTCTTTGCAAATGGTTTTCTGACAAAGGCAATGCATAGGTCATCGATTATCAATGGCATCAAGGTGCTTGGAGCAATGCCTGCAGTGGGTGCTTTTGGAGGTGGTGCCAGTGTCAAATAATGGGGTGTATGGTCGTGCTACAAAGTGGTGGAAGATGGCTCCTCTATGGTGTTTTTTCTAGTTTATGGGTTTATGGTCCAGTTATGTGACGGTATGATTGGGTGGAAATGAAATTTTGTTGTTCTATGTTTTTGGGCGATCAGGTTTTGTTATCAGTTCCTGGTGGCTATGGAGGCAGTAGGTATTTTTTGTGTTATATGCAGGCTGCCAGTAATATGTTGCTATTTCTGTTATACGTTGTTGTTACTCTTTTGGTATAGTTGGGCTTGGGCCCCGTTAACAGATCCCTAGTAAATAAATTAAAATTATAAACATTCTTTCACATAATTCTATCACCAATATATGTTGCAAAATGAAATAAATAGGTTACAGGATCAGTTGAATGAAAAGTTGAGAACGGATGAAGTCATTGGTGTCTCTTTTCCTAGCACACACACTCAATACCTCTACGCAAAAGAAATATGTTGAGCAAAAATACAATTGTATCCAAAACTCTTGTTGTGTCTCCTTCTATATCCAAGCAAAAACATGTCTCCACATTTTCTATCAAAAAAGGGGATGTTGCGTCACAGAGGAAGTGTGTTGTGTCTAAACCAGTGATACAAAAAAAGACACCCATGTCCAAGACAGAGACATAAAAATGAAGTGTCGAAGTCTAAGTCTGGTCCTAACACTATGTTTCACTCTGTTAATCCTCAGTCAAAACCCATTGTGCAAGTCTGGGATCTTATAAGACTAATAGAGGTAGATGTGATCTAGTGTACAAGGGTTTTGTGGGGTCTTATGTTCCTAAGTATTCTAAACTCATGCACTTTGTGTTTGGTGGTACCCTTCATCCATGTCCAATCTTCACATGTCTGTGCCAGTAAGTTCCAACCCCCTAGGTTGTCCACAGATCAATGTAAGTGATGTCCCTATTGTGGCATCAGAAACATGAGTCAATTCACTATTTTGACCTGAACCCATGTTCTTTTTGGGGTCAGCATACACATACTTCTTCCCAATGTTTCCAAAAGAATGTGTCAAGACCTGTGTTATGTGTCATCAATCCCATGTTTGTGCCTATTGTTGGGGATACTATAGATGCTCTTGTTACTGTGGATGCTACAAATCTGACACCTGTGCCAAAGCTTGAGTTAATGCTCCTAATTTTGATGCAGATGATCTTCTTCAGGAGGATCTTCTTGCTTTTTGATGTGCTTTGATTTATGTGTGTGGGAATCCACTGTGCCACATTCCTACTTGTTCTTGAGCCATTTCAACATTGCGAGTCTAAGGATGCAGGATCCAACACTTGATGAACATGTGTGATCAAATTCCAGATATCAATGTGTTTGAGGCCGATGATTTGTGTAAGGCCTCTTGATCATTTTTGTGATACTTTGTTTGTGCACATGTTCCATTAAGTTCAAAACCCAAAAGAGCGGCTTGACCAAGACTTTTCATTAAGTTGAAAACCCAAAAAGGCAACTTAGAAGAGACTCCTAATGAAAACCTAAAAGGATGTCACTGAGTTAGTGCACTTATAATAACTTCATTTCAGATATGTGTGTTTTGGTACTTCCCATTCAAGGGAGGTCCATATAGTGTTCTCTGCTCTTTCCTCCCTCGAGGGGGAATATTGTTGGCATTCTCCTTGCATCTACCAGGGGGAATCTTACGTGTATGCTAGATTCAAGTGGAGATTTTTGGGCTGTTAAGGTGGAGAGTTGCAAAGAGGACTTGTGTCATTGTTCTCTTCATAGATGCATTGTGATTGACTCTAGATGTTGCTTGTGTGCATTGTGATGCAGAGTTGCCTGAGTTGTAGATCAAATGATGTTGCATATTGTTGATGATGTTGCATATTGTTGCATTGTGATGCAAAGTTGCTTGAGTTGCAGATCAAATGATGTTGCAAATTGTCGATGCCTTGTTGCATGTTGATCAAATGATGTGTTGTGATTACTCAGTTTTAAGATTCCAAAGTGTTGTTGCATTCCAATGATTGTCGATTGTTGGCCAAAGATTGCAAATGGCTTGTTGATGCCTTCAGTTGTAATCCTCATCTTTTTGTTGGCAAACAATTGATATGTACCTGATCCTCTGCATTATTCAAATCGGAGATGTTGTGACACTATTATTGCACTTGATGCATGTGATGATTGTAACTAATGATTGGTTGTAAATGTTGATAGGTGGACAATAGATGTGCACTTGTTCCTCTTGAGTGTGCATCTGTTTGATTCGATTGCACCTATGTTTGCACCTTGAGCAGTATTGTTCCAATTGATGTTGTTGCTTAAGACTCTAAGAGTTTGATGAGTTGGATGTCATCCTAGTGACTGACAAGTATTTCAGATGATGATGATTGAGAGTTGTCCCAGAATTATTAGCTAGAGACTTCTCATACTGGCCACTAGTCGATTGGCCCATTTTGATGCAAAGGTCACATTTTCGAATGGCCCTTTTGACAAAAAATTTATGATGAGATTCCAGTTGTACAAAATGATGAGAGTTGAGGACTACTAGTCAAGGGTGACCACCATTGATTGGTCACGTCAACTGGAGCTTCTGCAGAGTGATACCAGGTGATATATGGATGAGATGGTAACTTTACGATTGGTTTCTTTATGCGTAGGATCAACCAATTGAGTATCTTGATGATGAGACACCATTTGGGTCTCTTGATTTCAGGCGTTCAATTCCAGTGATTCTAGATATTGATTCCAAATTTTTTAGTAGAGATGGTCAGTGATATTGATTAAAGATGAGAATGACTCACCAATGGTCAGCCTCCAAGTTGGTCATCTTTGATTGGAGAGTGACAGCACCAATGATTGGGAGAGCAAATTCACCATTTTGGGAGATGGCTCTGCAAGCAGTAGAAAGGTGATATCGCATTGGAGAGAGACAGTATCTGAGAATGTGTCACCTATATTTATGGTTGCATTAAATTGAGGAATGCAATCATTTGAGTGGTTGATTGATGGCCATGCCAGGAGCTGAGTAATCATATTTTGAGGATCAACACTTCTTTTTGCCAGAGTTGCAGTTTTTTCAATGTCAACATGTGCCTTCATTGGTTTGAGAGCTTTTGGGGATAGGACTCTGACTGGTCCACAAATGTATCCATGTACAGTTTGCATAGCATCAGTTTCTTGCTTTCAAGGTTACTCGGTTGGATATGTACCTGAGTTATACATATATTTTTCTCTCTTTGGAACATGAAGGTGATGAGATAGATCCCGCGGAGAGATTCATCCTTGGGGCTTTATTTGAAACTTAGCATTACAGGGGCTTTGTTAGAATTAATTTAACTAATCCTAAGTAAAATTATTGTTTAATGGGTGGTGGGGTGGTTGGTAACTCCTAGGAGATTAAATATTGTTGTATTATATATGTATCATTAGAATGGTGAAAACAATGCCACAGCGATTGATGATTTTTACCTCAAGAAGCTTACTTTATATCATGTTTTGTTCATTTTATTACCATATAGGGACTTCATTTTTTACTCCTCTGTCATTTTTCAATTTTTCAACTCTAGTTCAAAAGCGCACTTTTCCCACCTAACTTTCATTTTGCAATTTTCTTCTTTCCTGTTAGAAATCACATTTTTCCTAACTGTCAATTTTCATGACTCGGGAATCGCACTTTTCCAACCTAACTGTCATCTGTCAATTTTTCACTTCTAGGTAGGAATTGCACTTTTCCACCCTCAATGTCATTTTACACTTCTCATTTTTTCATTCAGGAATCGCACTTTTGGACCCTTTCTGCACTTTTCTTCTTTCTGCCATAACTTTCTCATTCTGACTCCATTCTTCGCCCTGTTTGAAGCATCAGAAAGCTCATCACTGACTATAAGATAAAATTTGTTTTGGCTTCAAAATATGTGGAAACAAGTGAAAGGCACAAGTTCTTCAAAGTGAAGTATTATAAAGGAAAGGCCAACACTTCACAGAAAAATAACTTGGAAAGAAACTTTTATAGGGGTAAAAAAAATTAGTTTCATGATTGAACAATGAATAAGCTGCTAATTGTTTTTCACTTCATAACATCAAAAACCTTGTTTTTTAACTTTTTAATGTGTCTATAATCTAAATTTCTTTTTGTTTCTTTTTCTTTATACGTAAAATGAGGGATCGGGCACTCTCCCTTTATATTAAAATTTGAAGAAAATATACAAAAAAGATCAGTCCATACAACCAGGCCATCACCTACTACAGCTTACTTACTGAAAGACCCCTACCATACTAATGGGGCTCTCAAAACTACCAAGTCTCAATGAAACAAAAAGAGACTTAAAACACTAGCAGAAAACCTTGACAAATACTGGAATTAATGCTTTGAAATAATAAATGGCCCTCCACTCTTCAAATACCATCACAATTATTGGGGTCCACTCATGTATTGACCCTTTCCCTAACATTCCAAAGGGTGGAATTCTCCTCACATAATCATCATTATTTTTTGCAATGTGTCCACGGGATTGTATTCTTTTGCACAATATTTGTTGATCAATCCCCACCAACAGAATATTGAAGGTAACATCTTTAGCATTACAAAGGTGATATTTTTCTCTCTGGTGAAGCTATTCACATAGAAGATTCAAATTGTTGCAAGCACCTATCTAGTGCCTCAGCATCGATAATGACCTAGAATATTGGTTTGTCAAGGTTGACCTAAACTTTGGAAGACAGGGTTCTAGAACAAGGGATTCCTAAAAGTCAAGTTAGTCAAGGACATGGACCTAATTGCATCATTAGGTTGTGAATTTGGCTAAAGAAACGGGGGTTCCTATGTTTCTCAAACACATCTTCCATGACTTGTCTGGCTTCTATGAAGTCTCGCAAGTGTCTCCTTGGGAGAATTGACTAACGCTATCATTGTGTGTCTAGTAAACATGTATTAATAAATTTAACTAGGGTGAACTTCCTCTACATATTGAGATCTTGCCTAGGCTTGAATTCAAGAATCCTCTTATACCAGTGATCCATGTTGAGTTAAGCATGTGACAACATGGAGGACAGCTTCAAACCCAAGATAACTCCAAGTTATAATGTTGGTACCTTTATGCAAAAACGCTATCTAGCCAAAAATATTTACACATACACGCATGAACAATACAGAGATACCATAATGAGCTCTTCCATTATTCTTAAATGGAAATAATACATAAATCAACCAGCAAGGATGTGAGATTGTGGAATTCTGTACACCTTACCTCTATAAAGAACCATATGGCCTATCCAGAATGCTAGAAAATTGATCGAATGTTAAGAGTGTGAGAAATTAATTATGATCAAGAAGTACATCAAAATTCAGCTATATACACAAATCTTCTTTCATAACATTCTTGAGTGGCAGTTGACCTTCCTGATGTGCAAGCACACAAGGTGACAGTTCGGCTTCCAGGCGCATGGACTGTTATTGCTAAACAGACATGAACTGATAATGACTGCACATATGTGCACTGTTAATGATTGCATGTACACCACCAAACAATGTGTGCATGGCTGCCAGAGCTCGAGTAGAATGTGCACAGCCATCCTTGCCTGTTCTCAGATCAGATATTACAGTCAAGATTGTTTTCCTGGAACAAGTCATTGATCTCGTGTATGTAGTTGTGCTTCTGTCTACAGTTTGAGTTGTATTCACTTATATTATTAACTTATTTATTGAACTGTTCGAACTAATAAATCATTACAGAATAGAACACAATATTCAGATTCATGGCACATTGGCAAATTAGATTATTATTACAATATTCGTATCTCAGTTGATTGACTGATTCCTAAATGACCTTTTAATGAGTGCAACAATGTGATCTACTTTATGCCAACTTAGATGCATATGTTGCCCACAAGTAGTATTAAGCTTTACATGGTTATGTGCCTACACAAACATTTTATGTAGAACAATCCCTTTCTCTGAAAGCAGGCTAAAATATTGATTAACACAGATTTTGAGTTAGTGTCTCATCAAATTGATTAAGTTTGTTGAAACCGGCATCCCCTCAGATTTAATATGTCACCTATATATAGTCTGGCTAATGCTCTGAAATTTTTTCTTCCAAAGATAAACCCTTTTCAGTTGTAAAACATGATTTCCGATTGATAAATAAGTTGTTCCACCATTGTCTGGGTATATTTATGTGAGACAACACTCCCCTGTTATATAGACAAAGTACATAAAACAGAAGTCAAATCCTGATCAAATTATTCATGAAGAGTTAGATATTTCAACATCTCAAGTGGTACATGCTGCAAAAAAATATTACAAGATTAAGTGTGGTTAACAAACTAGAGCCCAGCTTCAAAGTGACTATTACTTTTCTTCCAAACAATAGGTAAGTTCTACCTGGATTGAGTAAGCAGTAACAAACCTTCTATCAAGATGCCCATGAGAAGAGCTTCTGTACCAGTACTTGGGTAACGTGCCTTGCGAGCTACTGACTCTCCTATACAGAAAGATCTTATAGCACTCTCTGACCATCTGTGCATCATTAAAACATGAAGATTCAGAAGATATCTTGCAAGCTAGTATTTCTGCTAACAGAAGGATCTTATAGCTCTCTGAGACAATCTGTGCATCCAAAACATGAAACAATTAAGAATATTGATTGAAGAATTGTTCTTTTACAGTACAGCCATGAGCAGGAACATTATTATAGAGTTCTTGCCACCTTATTGTAGAAAATCATCCTTTTCTGTTGCTACCCAGATAAATCACAAAAGACCAGTGAACCTGTGAACTGTTGCTTACTCCCCTTTTGTGCTCAACCACTGGGAGAGGTCAATTATGTGCCTATAATCGGGATCGTTAGAAGGAACCATCTCTAGAGAGAACCAACTGTAAAATGAATTGTGATATGAATGATGACTGCTGTGATATGTATAATAGATATGTCAGGTTCTTGACTGGTCAGTTGTGAGATGAGAAGGCCTTGCAGGTTTGGTTTGATTCCGAGGTAGGTGATATGTAAGTAATGGATAGTGGGGATCGTGGTGATTTTAGGGGTCGAGGGTTGTATGGTAAATCATTCAAGGATGTGTTAGTGGCTGGTGAGCAGACTGAGGTTGGTGAAGGAGCTGAGTTCATGGCTAAAGATGGAGAGTTCAATCAAGCTCAGGGCCAAGCGGATGGCATGCAGGGTAAGCAGTTTGTTACTCTTAACATTGTTGCCAAATGAGGAAATGTTGGGTGTCTTGGAAAAGGAAGAAACTAGGTTAAGATCAGTTGGTGTTTTCTTTGTGTGTTTAACCCCTAATGTTCTTCCTGCAAGGAAATTTTTTGATGAATGGCTGGCCACAATTTGGGGAAAAAAACTAGGATTGTATGTTAACTTCTGCTAAATGATTCAAAAGGGGCCTTTTTTGTATGCTTCAAAAACAATAAACATGCAAAAAAGAATTTTTAAAAATGGCTTTTGGAATGTTGGGAGATCCCTCTTTAGGGCTTTTGCATGGGATCCAATTGCAAACCTGTAATGTCCCCTTCCTAGGCCAGCACTTGTGCATCGGGTTAGTCTACTATACGGGTTCTCGTAGACTAGTGAGTGTGGTTAGGGGACCCACGATGATGTGGCTTACCAAAGCTTAGTCAACATCTACAAAGTAGTGAGATGGATTCCTCTTGGCAGGATTTACCAGTTGTCACTTTCTGGAGTGAGTTTGGGTTATTTGGCCAAACTTACTATTTTTAGCAGGGGCTCACGAGACTCCAAGCGAGTCGGTGCAACGGTCTGGGATCATGTCAACATTCCATTGGCCAGCTCAGCAGTACTGCGGAGGCCTAAGGAGACCGTTCGAATTAATATTTTAATAACAGACATATTTAAGTTAAATTAAAGATATAACTTAATATGTTTTATTATTATAGTGACTTTATTATATATTTGGGACTTTAAGAAATATTTCTAATGTAATAAAGTCACCACTTAAGTGGGCGCCCAAAGGAGAAAAAAAGAAAATAATAAAATGTTTGTAATTCCGAAAAAGGGGGTGTTGAGGAAAGAAGAGGAATAAAAGTGAAAAGTGACAATTCATTCTATTCATTCACTATTGTCATTTTCTCTAAGTCTGAGCTTATGCTTTGTGAGCAAGGGTTTGTACCAGCTGCTTTGGAGACGAAAACCTCCATTGTTGAGAGCATCTGCAGGGTTGAAAGACACTCTCAGGGTGTTATTGGAGTAGCCTCACCTCAGGGGTTGCTTTTGAGCTTTATTGCAAGATTGAAGAGTTCTCGCGGAAGAGATTTTAAGGAGATATCATCAGTTTCTTGTCACTATAATTCTGGGAGGACATTGAAGAATATAATGCAGGTTATAACAGTGATTTTGGAAGTGTTTTGAAGTGCATTTGACTCCTTATATAGGCCGTACCATTTCTGAACCTGGTCGTACCCTCTATAGAAGAATTTGGTGTTTGTTTGAAGGACTTCTTTCATTGTTCTTCATCCTCTTTTGGGCGTTTGGTTGCTGCAACAGTCTTAGACCACCTTGGAGCAGAAAATGTGTTTGTTGTTGTGATTTTCAGACTGTAATATCTCTGCTAGAGGCAGTACTGTACTAGCTGGGACGTGGGGGTCTCATTGAGGTTTTTTGTATGCGGTTTGGGGCTCTATATTGGAGCGCTGTTATTGTAACCCTGCTGATATCCATTGTAACAAACATTAATGAAGTGTGGATAAAAGATTAGACGAGTTTGCTGCCTATCCACTGCTGTAGCAGTCATTTCCAACTTGTAATACTTGGACAGCGAAATGGATATGTTGGTTACTTGATATATTGATTTATTTTTCATATGGGTATTGTTTGAAATGGTTCTTTAAAACCTTTCCATTATATTTCAGCTTGTGGGTATTTCCATTTCTTGTTATTTGCAAAAATATGTACTTGCACTGTGTTATGTCAAAAATGCAAAAAATCCAAAACGCACCAGGTATCAACTAAACCACAGAAAACAAACGGGGGTAGGACATTACAAAACCTAGATGATGTAGTGTTAAATTCTTCTCCGAAATGCTTAGAAGTTTGCAATGTTCCGCCATGTTTGTGGTTTTTGCTTCCGCAGGTATTGAAGTCATTAGGTGAAGTGATTAAACTACGAGAAATTAGGGCTTCGTTACCACATATGAATGCAAGGGTTCTCATTTCATTGAAACATAATGTTTGTCTCCCTAATATTATTTATGTGACATTACATGGGACTATATACAATTGTAAAATTGTGGAGCTTGGAGGGTTGATTGCGTGTTTTTATTGTAAAAATGATGGACACTTGAAAATGAATTGTCCCTTGTTAAGCAAGATTGTGAATAAACCAGTTGGTAATAATAATGACGACACTATCATGGGTAATAATGTAGAATCTGAAAGTTGTGTTAATAAAACCTTTGACCTGAGTTACCAAGTTCTGCAGTATTGGCTTGTGTGCCCGTATGGGTTCCGTACGGGTCCAAGTACGGGATCGAGATAGCTTGGGGTTCGCCCAAGGTGCCCAAGATGGACCCTGGGCGAACCCAGACTGAACCCGAGAGAACCTGAGCACACCCAAGGCGAGATAAACACAAAAAATAAAATAAAAATTTAAAACTAAAAAACACTTTTTTTATAACATTTATTAAAATAAAAAACACCTTCCAACACTTAATTTTGCCCTGAAGTGAGGGCTTATAACATCTTTTGCCTCATTTCACAAACACAAGTGAGTAAAACTGCATTGTTGCCTCCAAGTTGTCATTGTTGATTTTTTAAGGTTGCAGCATTTTTCTTCAAAGGTGAAGGCCACAAGAGTGAAAGACCTACACCAATTGGAGAGAAAGGGCTGCACAAGGAAGATTTATCTATCAAAGGTGAGTGAATTTTGTAATTTTTTTCAAGTTTTGATGAATTTTGTCAAGATTTTTCAATTTTTTTCAAATCTTTTTTTTTAATGTTTTAAATATTTATTAAACTTTTTATACATAATATAGGGGTTATGATGCCATTTTTTTTAAGTTGTAGGGTTGTAAATTTTAATTTTTTTTTGTATTCATACAAAATGGGTGGTAATTCTAGTTCAGTTGACCCACCTATAGAGAGCTCATTTAAAATTGATGCAACATCACCTCTTTGGTGACATACAACCATGATTGAACAACTACCTCGTGCTAGGGGTCATTGTTGGCATTGTAGCCAATGTGAGAATGAATATAAGAGCTCATATAGTCAAGTGAAAGCTCACCTATGTGTTCTTCCCGACTTAGGAATAAAAGTTTGTCCAAGGCCGATTAAAAGGGTTGCCAAAGCTACAAATAATGGGATATATCAAGGAACAAGAGGATGCCGACATGGTAAGTAATAGAGCAAAGGAAAGAGTACAGCCTCTTCCCAAAAGAGAATCGCAAAAACCTCCTAGTGGCTTAAAGAATTGGCTGCCCCACATCCTTTCATGACACCATCATCTTCCCGAGGAGAGAATACCCCCTTGCTTTCCCGTAAAAGAGGCCCATTGGAAAAGGCCTTCAAGAATGAGACAAAGGAGGTTGCAGATGAGAGCATTGCTCGTTGCATTTATAGCAATGGGCTTCCTTTCAACCTTGTTAGGTATCAAAGAACAAGAGGATGCTGACATGGTAAGTAACAGAGCAAAAGGAAAGAGTACATCCTCTTTCCAAGAGAGAATCGCCGAAACCTCCTAGTCGCTTAACAGAACCAGCCGCCCCACATCCTTTGATGCCACCATCATCTTCCCAAGAAGAGAATACCCCCTTTCTTTCCCGTAAAAGAGGGCCCGTTGAAAAAGGCCTTCAAGAATGAGGCAAGGGAGGTTGCAGGTGAGAGCATTGCTTGTTGCATTTATAGCAATGGGCTTCCTTTCAACCTTGTTAGATCAATAGCTAAGTTGCTACTTTTTAATTTTTTTAATTTGTTTTATTTTTTACCCCATGTTAGGTTGTCGAAACTCGATTCACATCACACACAATCATCTTGAGATGAATTGTGAAGGTGCGAGAGGCATTGAGCGCCATAGTCTTCAACACTTTTTGGAGTGTATGGAGGCAATAACAAACAGCAAGAGCCCAAAAAGTTAAAGCATCGATCCTAGATGATGAGTGGTAGGCTCATGTGGAATATATTTTGAGTTTCACTGAGCCCATCATGAGTATGATTAGGTATGCAGATATGGATCCACCATTTAGGGTGAAATTTATAATGGCATGGACTCTATGGTTGAAAACATAAGGACCATAATAGAAGCCAAGGAGCACAACCCCACAAAAGCATTTTTCAAAAGAGTGCAAAAGATTATTGATGACCGTTGGAACAAGATGACCACACCCTTGCATCTCCTAGCATTTGCTTTGTTCCCAAAGTATTATAGCAAAGAGATACTTCCCCTGCTAAGGAGGGTGGCACCATATAGAGATAAAGAGGTTGCTAGTGGATACAAGACTGCATTCAAAAGAATATTCCCAGATGAAGATATACAAACTGTTGCCTGGAGTGAGTTTGACCAGTTCATTTCTTCAAAGAATTATGATGTTTGCGCTCTTTGAGACAAGTACATGAAAGATGCTCATAAATGGTTTAACCTACATGGCCAAGACTCTATTTACTTGCAGCCTCTTGCAATAAAAATTCTATCTCAAATATGAATCTTTTTTTAATTTTTAACTTCCTCATTTTTTTTTTTGCTACTATATATTATAATTTATGTTTTATAAAAATGTTGTATGCAAATTCAACATGTTGCAAGTTATTCTTCAGCTGAGCAGAATTGGAATACATACTACTTTATCCACTCAGTTAAATGCAATCGATTGGGTGCAAAAAAAGCCGAGGATTTGGTCTTTGTGCACTCCAATTTGTGTCTCTTGTCACATAAGAAACTTTATTACAAGGAGGGAGTGACAAGGAATTAGGATCTAACTCCTAAGTGTGCCAAGTTAGATGCTATTGTTGCACAGCTTGCCGAAGTCTCTATCAATGAGGCAGCTTCTACTTATGACATGGCTAGTGGGAATGGCATTGCAGCTAATTGTGGTTCAAATGAAATTGAACCAAATGTTGACTTTGACGCTCTCAATGAAGAGACATATGAAGATTATTGATTATTGATTGTGAATTTCATTTTGTATTGACATTTGAGAAATCACTGAATTATGAATTTCAATTCATGAGTATTTTCTTTATTGCGAGTTATGAGGTATTTGTATTTTCTTTATTGCAAGTTATGAGGTATTTAGATATTTTGTTCATTGGCAATTATGAGTATTACTGTTTTAACTTTTTAGAATCTTTAATATATATATCCGACCCCGAACCCATACCCATCCTTGTACCAAGACCGACAACTTAGCCTTTGACTTAGAAGTGTTGCCTCCTAATATTGTTGAGGAAAGTTGTGATAAGCATGTGGTGATTGCTGCTAAGCCAGCGAATATTCTTGGGTCTAACAGGGCTCTCAATGTGTTAAAGCACCATGGCAAGCCTATTGCTGTGAATGTTAAAGAGTTTTGGATTCTCATGATAAAGCAAAATGTCCTCTAGTAAAACCTCTAAATAATAAGTCTGCTCTCCAGAATGATAGTAAAACCTTGTGTGGTAAGGTAATGATTAAGGGGTCAAAGGAAATTTTAAAAAAAAATCTGTGAGGCAAAAAGTGTGTTTGCAAGATGGCAATTTTGAATTAGCTTGGTTGGGTCAATTGGGGAAAAGGATAATGGTTGGGCTATTGATGGATTCAAAACTGGGAAGAGTAACGCTCCCCCTTCCTATTTTGAAAAAAATAGTACGGGGAGAAGTAATCTTCCCCCCTCTGGGCATTGATGCTCTCCCTTTTTTTTTTATTGTCTTTGATGATAATCTTGAGTTGGAATGTAAGGGGCTTGGAAGCCCGTGATAGAATTTGGTTAAATCTCTGTGCAAATCAAGAAATTTGGATTCTGTGATGCTGCAAGAAGTTAAATCAGTTTGTTTAATTTTAGAAGGTGCTTGCAAAGTTCTTTGGTCCAATGCTTTAGTTTTTTCTTCAAAGCATATGAAAGGGAAGGGGGGGAATTCAATTATAGGGGTGCATCAATTTTGTCGAATCCAATTTTGGGCCCGAATGTGATGAATCATGGCATCTTTCCTTGTAATAAAGTGGTGTGGATAGAATTGAATGTGGAAAATAAGGTGTTTGGCATCTATTCTATTTATGCTCCAAATTGGTTGGCTAATAATCTAAAAGACATTCCTTGGGTTTGTGGGAGGCTTTAATATGGTAAGAGTCTTCTGAAGATAAAACTAGTGGTACAGAATTTTAGTGGAAGGGTAACAAAAAAAATTGGGCTAAATTTAAGAGGAAGAACCCAGTAGACCCCTTATCAGGTTGTAAGAAGGATAGTAAGGGTATTTGGTTTGCCTGGTCAAACTTTTAGAAAGATAACAAAAAAGTTTTTCTAGACTAGATAGATTTTTTATCGGATAGCTCCTTCTTTTCTATCACTCCTGCACATAATGAGAATGTGGTTAATGTGATTCCAGCCAGCATTTCAGGTCATCATCCTATAATGTTGCAATTCTTCCCTCTTCCCTTTCCTATGGTTCCCCCTTGCTCTTTCAATGGTTTGTCTAAGCTGAATGTGGATCCTTCTTATAGTAATACTTTGTTTAATCTATGGGTTTTAAATTTTGGAAAGTCCTCTGAGGGCTTTAATGTGAAAAGATGGAATAATTCTATGAAGGCTGCTGTGAAATTTATGAGGATCTTTGGTTAAAGCAAGGCTAAGGAGAGAGCCCTTAAAGTTTCCTCGATGTAGGAAGAATTGTTCAAGGCTGAAAAGGGGTCACAAAGCTGCCTAGGGGATGTGAAGTTGCAGAAAGCTGCTCAGGAGATCAAATATCAGTTAAGATGTGATCAATTCTAGAAGGTCAAGGGTGCGAGGTGGAGGTCAAGGTTGATGTGGCTGCATTTGGGTGACAAAGGTTCCAAGTTTTTCTTTAAATATTTAAAGGTTAAACATAAAAGAGAAAAGGTTAATGCTGTTGAGGTGGGAGGAGTGCTGGTTGAAGATGAAACAGAGATAAGAAGGGCCTTTCACATTTTTTATGGCAGTCTATTTTCTTCCAGTGGCAGTGATGTTATTTCTGGTGCCCTATCTCTAAGATTGTTCCTTGCAAACTTGGGGCTAGAAGGTCTAGTGGTCTTGAGGCTGAATTATCCTTAGATGAGATTAAGCAAGCTGTTTGTCATTTAAAGAATGAGAAGTCTCCTAGCTGTGATGGTTTTCCTGTGGAGTTTTATAAAGCCAATGTTGATTGGGTCAGTAAAATTCTGCTTGAAGTCTATAACGAGGCAACTGTAGATGGTACCCTTAGTCATGAGATTAACAAAGGTGTCATCAAGTTGTTACCCAAAGCAGGGGATCCTTCTCAGTTGAAGAATTGGGGGCCCGTTACCTTACTTAATATGTCTTATAAAATTCTTGTCAAAGCCTTGGCCCTGAGAATTCAAAAAAAATATCCAAAGTGGTTTCCCCCTCGCAAACTAGTTTTGTGAAAGGTAGATTCATTTTGGATAACTTGTTGACTAGTTGGGAGGGTATGAATTGGGCTAAATGTTCTAAGTAGAATGTGGCTATGGTTCTCTTGGATTTTGAAAAAGCATATCATCGTATTGAATGGACCTTTATTATTTTCATGCTTAAGGCTTTAGGCTTCCGTTTTGGTGATTTTTTTTGTAGAATGGTCGACATTTTATTTGTGGATGCCTCTGTTCAAATTTGTATCAATGGTGTTCTTTCTAATTCTTTCTGTCATCAAAGGTCTATAAGGCAAGGTTGCCCTCTACCACCTTATTTGTTTGTCTTGGCTGCTGAGGCTATTCCTTTCCTTTTGAGGGATTGTTCTTTAGGAGCCCTAGTGAAAGGCTTGGGGTTTGACTTCTAGTGATTCGGTTTTAGAGCTTCAATTTGCTGATGACTCTACCTTTTTTGTTGATTTGGAGGAGCAAAATTTTTATCAATCTGAGAAAAAGGCTTGATGTGTATTGTATGGCCTCAGGATCTAAAGTTGCTTTGTATAAGTCCAATGTACATTGTTGGTCAAATGATTTTCCTAATTGGCTGGTTAACATTGGTTGGAAATGTTTAGGTCCTAATGAGGTGGTTAGCTATTTGGGTATTCCTTTTCTTTTTATCCTTCTTTGAACGAAATGTGGAATTGGGTAATGGATAAAGTTAACAGAAATATTGTTAAGTGAAATGGCAATCTTTTGTCCTTGGCTGGAAGATTTTAGGTCTACCAAAAAGTTTTTCTTCTTACTCCTTATATTTTTCTTGTTGTTGGTTGGTTTCTTCTAGTCAGATTAATCAGTTGAATAAACTCATTAGAAAATTTCTTTGGTCAGACGGGAAAGGGAATAAGAAAAGGCATGCAGTCTCTTAGGATCAGTGCATTAGACCTAGCAAGCTGGGCGGTATGGGGTTGAGGAACTCATTCTTGCAAGGTGTATCTATTGCAGTCAAATGGATTATAAAGGCTATCGGGGTAATGATCCTTGGAAGCAACTTGTTAGATGTAATTTGGCTAATGGCTTTCCCAAAGGTAATCCTAGTTGGAAAGGATTACGTTTGTGGGATTTTCTTTTAGGTGACTTTGAGTTTAAGCCCCTTGGATCAAATGTTTTTTGTTCTATTTGGAAAGTTTGAGAATTTGTTATAGTTTTACTGGAGGACATGATGTTGTTTCTAATAATAAAATCTGTGATTTCAGGTCTTTGTGGTGGTCTCTTACAGGCAAAAGATTTCTTCTTGCTTATACAAGGGGTTTCTCTATTAAATGGTGGAAAAGTGAGGGTATTAATGCTATTGAGTGTCTCTTTGACAATGGTGCTTTAATACAATGGGAGTCTGTGAAGAAAAAGTTTGGCATTCCAAATGATTAGAAGAAAACATTTAGTATGCTCAAAAGTGCTAGCTTGATTAACAATCTTGAGGTTATACAATGGAATGATAGTTTGTGGGAGAAGATTAGTTGAGTTGGGGGTAAGAAATTCTTTCAGGTTACCACAAAATATTTGTATGCTCTAATGTCTTTCTCTGCTGATTGGTGCAATAAATTGAACCTCTTGTGGGGCCTTCACGATGCCAGAGATGTATGGGCCAAGAGACTTGAGAAAATTTGGTCTAATTTTCTTGGGCCAAAAAAAAAAAAATTTAGATGGTTGTACTTGTTACTGTATAACAAGCTGGCTGTGGGAGCTAATTCTGTGGTTTCTAGGTCCAAATGTTGTCTGGTTTGTGGTTCAGTTGAATCTGTTGTTCATCTTTTTTTATTGTCCATATGCTAAGCTTATTTGGAACTGTTTTCTTCTTGATTGGTCATCTTGTGTGGATTATTAGTTGGGCTGACATCCTATTTGGTTTTATGCATTGTACTCCTCTTCCTAAGTGCCTTGATAGGTTGTGGTTGATTACTTCATTAGAGGTTTTGTGGTATATTTGCATTGGTAGGAATAATGATGTCTTCCAAGATTGTAAGAGGCTGCTTACTGATTTCTATCCAGAAATCACATTATCTGTTGTGCATAATGTGGCTTTGCAGATTCCAAAAGATAAAGATGCTGTTAAGAGATTGTATTTGGATGGTTCCCCTATTCCAGAGTCTAGCAGCCTGGATAAGGTGTCTAGTTTTCATTCTATCAAGGTGATGTTGAGTGGCCAAAGCATAAGGGCAAATTGAAGTTGTTTCTGTTCTGGCCAAGGCTTCAGGTTCGGATAGTGCTCAGGATTTACAGGTTGGTGAAGCAGTTAATGTTTGCTCTGGTTTGGTGGGCTTTCCCGAGCTTGGCAGTCAGGTGCCCGTTGCTTTTAATGGTGCAGTTTATGCTAGTTTGAGCCCTGTTATTTCTGCTGGCAATAATGTTTCTGATGGGTTTGATGATCCCATTCATAGTAATCAGGGTCCTTTGCCTGTTCTTGGCAGTTAAGTTCCTGTTCCTGTTCTTACCAACATTGTTCCTGTTTCTGTTTTACTTTTTAGCAATGATGCTTCTGGAGTGGTTGGTGTTCCTGTCCATACTAATCAAGTTTTGTGCCTTTGCATAGCTGCCATGCTCCTGTTCCTGTTCATAGCAGTCATGATCATGTTCTTGTTCATAGCAGAGTTTCTCCTGTTCATCGCAGTCGTGATCCTGTTCTTGTTTATAGCAGTCTTGATCATGTGTTGGTTGATAAAGGAAAAGAGGTAGTTTCTGGTGTCTCGGTTCCTGAAGGTTTGGTTCCTGTTGCTTGTTCGTCTGACAATGACAGTGAGGATGATCATCCTCCTTTTCCTGTGGTTCCTACAAGGTGTTTTCCTGATGATTGGTTTCAAGAATGCGTGGATTTCATAATTCAGTCTCTTAAGAAGAAGGTGGAGGTTTTTGTTAATAAGTTGGATGATGAAGGAAGACTTGGTATTTGGCTGTTCATTTATTGATTGGGCTGTGAGTTTTGATATTGTTTCTTTTTGGATGAGAAGAAGATTGTCTGACAATTGGTTCCTTCGACTGTTATTGGTACTATGAGACCGAGTTTGTGACTTTATATGCCATTCAGTATGATGCTCCTTTGATACCGTGTATTGGCAGTTTTTTTGAGTTGGAATTTGTTTTGATCATGGTGTGCTGCATAAGATTTCTCTTCATGGATGATTTATTTTTATGCTATATGGATTGAGGGGCAGATTTTCGTGTTGCAGATTGTTGTTCTCCTTTCAGTTGGTTGCGTTCTCTACTGGGGTTGATACTTGATCTTTTTGTATTGTGCCTCCATGTTGATATGATCTTTGTATACTTTTGATGCTTGACAAAGCTATATTTGTGTATAATTTCCAATATATATATTAAAAATTAAAAAGAACATCAGGCCAACGAGCTGTAGTAGAAACACAAACAACTAATGGAGATAGAAGAAGCAATTGGATAACAAGCTCATTCCATGCAGCAGGACACTCAAGATGCTGTTACATCAAACACCCAGTGGCCATGCCAGATTTGACATGTGGGACTCAATCCTGACAAGTTCTAAAACACACATTGCTAGTTCATTTTGATTTATTACTCCTGTTTCACTCTTAAGCAGAACCCCCGACCCCAAATTGATGTCAACAGCTACAAAGAGTCTCGTGTTAGTCACATTTTTTGTGTTTACAATCAAGAATGTCTCTGCTCCATGCCAGTTTGTAAAAAGGTTGAACTACGAATTCATTTTGAATTCTAGAATGCCCAACACTACAGGCCCTGGCATAATTGCTAGATGTCTGATTTTATACTTTGTTTCTCATAACATAAACAATATATTCATCAACTGTGCCAGAGCTTTCTGCTCAAGCAAATGAAGAGAAATCTTCTTTTTGAATATTTTCTCACTAATAGCTCTATATAGAATCCCAAGGTTTTCACACCAAAACCAAACTCCATTGATGCAAATAATAGTCTTCCGCACTATTAACATTATAAGGTGATGGAAATCAATGGTACCATTGCATTAGGTGTCAGTCGTCAAGTTTGACCTAAAAAAATCCTAATGAGTAACACAGCAAGCTTCAACTCCATTTGAAGGCCATCAGATGAAATTTACCTGAATTACCAAATGATTTGCATGAGATTCTCTCAGTATACAGGCAGATTTAAATTTAACCACATATAGGTGATTTAACTTTAAAAATGTTCTTCCCCTGTTCCCTTATGAAGCCAGTAATATAAGCCCAGTGGTCCAGGTTCAGTGATAAGGCAGAGCCATTGTTGTAATGATAACTAAGGTAGCCACTTTCATATAGAGTGTTTTATGCAATGGACCTTGAATATGGAAAAAAAATACGGTTTATTAAAAAATACATTACGTACCATAAAAATACTGTTAATTATATTTCAAAATAATAATTTACAATTATTAAATATTGAATGTGTAAATAATGTTCATGTTGTACACTGCAAAAAGGTTTTAATTATTTATTTACACTAATTTAATAAAATAGATTTTATTAGTTGCTTGTGTTTCTGGGAAAACTGTGTTTGCTTTTTTATCTCCACTTTTCTGTCCACTTTTATATTTTATATTTTAGAAACCTGCCATTTACACATATTTCTTTACTGTGGGATAAAAAATACAGTGGATTCAAGCCTCACTGAGCATGCTCGGCATATTAATGCGGCCACAATAGGGAGAGGCATATGGACGTAGGTGGGTGCAACTCCCAGGTGAATGTATCTGATGAAAGGTGAGGGTTACAGTTTCTGTATAACTTAAAAAATAAAAAACAGGCATCTAAGCCAAAAACTGCTCTAGTCTTGATGGTGCACTTCTACTTATCTGATGGCAAGTGAGAGTTGACACTTAACTATTAAAAATTGAAGCGGGGACTGTAATGTTTGTAAATATGTAAATAGATGATTGGTTCCATATCAGAAAGTTTATATTAGGGTTGAATAGGCAAATATGAGTAGAAGTGGATTAGCTGTGGATAAGTTGGTTTGGATTTTTATTAATGTTGAGTTAGTTTACTGTAAGTGTGGTTAATGTAGTTGGGTAGTTTTTTAGTTATTGTCCAGTACTTGGAAGTTACCTGGGAGGATGGCTTTATATGTGAAGTTTGTAGTGTAAATAATTACCTCTACATAACATATTATTTTGTGTGTGTCCATTTATATCATTTTGCAATGTAAATTTCTATTTTTGTTTCATGTGTATCTGGTCCTGGCTCCGACACTTGCATGGACCCAAACGGATGGACCAAGGATTTGAGAGGGCTCTCAAACAGGAGGATACGATGCAAACATTAGCAGCTGCCTGTCAAAACTACAGTGTGCGATTTTGTTTAAGACAAAAGTAGTGCACTAGGTTGCTTACTCACTAGGGTTTGCTCTTGTTTTAAGAAAAAGAGGTCCAATCGCCCCTTGAACTAGCGAGAACAGACAATGCGAGAAGGGGAACAATAGAGGGAATTGAAGTAACTTACTTTGGAATTTTCCCGTCGGCTGCCCATTCTGGATTTCTGCAGAGACACAACGATGCAGGACTCTTATTATTGAAAATGATTTATGTATTGTCATTCACATAGTGTGGAGAGAGAGAGAAATAGCAGTGATGCTTACGCTGTAGGAAGATGCATGAAAATGGGCAGAGGCCGCTGCAAAACATATCGCGCCTTTCTTGCTCTATATGCTGAGCTAGTTAGGATCACAATTGAGCTATTCGATTTTAATAAGAGTTTTCTTCTGCAAAATGGGGGGAGGGAGTGACGTTGTTGCAAGGGGAAGGAGAGTGATGAAGAAACAAAACGCATTTGGACAGCAGCCATGGCTTCTCCTCCGCTTCCCTCTCCTTTTGCCGACTATTCAAAAATTGATGTCTCTTATCCCAAATAACTACTGCGAGAGGTCGCCATTTTTATTATGAAATATGATGTGACCATGGCCTTTATTTGAGCCCCTGTGTGACTTTAACATTTTTTTAATGATGAATTGTGAAGTGATCTAAAATATTCATCACACAATTTTCCTAAAATTTAAAATTTATGGACAATGAAAACATATTGCTTTAATGGTAAAGAGGAACAATAAAATCTCTTTTATATTCTCGTCCCTGTACTCTTTGAAACGTGACTCGGCGTACAAGTGCGGATAAGTCAGCTTCGACACAAGCACATGGACCATCTCCTTGCCTTGGGCGACCTCCAAATCACTCTCATTATCGTGGCAGAAGCCAGTCGAGTGGAGGCGAGACCCAGGGGTGGTTATGTTCTCTTGAGAGAAAAACGTCACAAAGAACGGTCGGTCGGCCCTGGTTTGCTATGTGTTGTTCTATGACTGTTGGGGTGGAGATAATAATATGACCCGAAGGGTCACTAGTTATCAATCTCCTATTTGGGTTTCTCATGTTCCAACATCTAGATGGATGTCTGTTATAATCGTTGATAAACCTAGTATGATGTAACCTTTCTTCTATGACTTGAACATGTTATCGTATTTGTTCTCTGTGTTGAATCAACCTAAGCATGTGTTCTTGTTCTTCTTGTGTTTGTTGCATTAGTTGTGGCCTAGGATGTAATTCTTCAATCTCCTCAAGGATAGCCCTCACCCACTCACCTCTAATTCTAGGGCACATTTGTATGCTTGGATAGAGATAATATACTTGAGTTGACCAAGAGTTGACTTTTGACTTAGTGATGTTATCTAAGGCTTTGTGTGAGTTTTCTAGACTTCGTTGACCTCGTCATGAAATTGAGGAGTTTGTGAATGCTTGTTTTGTTGAATCCTACCTCATGATCGAATCGAGAGTTTGACTTTTCTAAGTTATAATGTTTTTGTATTTTCTTGAGTTTTCAATATGTATACAAACGATTTTTTTTGTTCTTTTCTAGAATTTGAAATTTAAAATGAACTAATTAACTAGAAAATGAAAGATGAATGCAAATTAATACGAGATTACCTAATGTAAATTTTATACTATGTTTTTGGTATTTTCGAAGAGATTTTTGTGCTAATCTAAGATTTGAAAGTGCAAAATATGAAATTTAATCTAGGATTACAATTTAAACTATTCAAACAAACTAATCTAATCAACTTTGAAATAAATCTATCAAGGAAATTGTAACACAAAATTACTATTTGCAAGAGCAAATTGTGATTTAATTATCTAAGAAAGCATAAAAAACTTGGATCATGGTTGACGCATGAGTCTTCGCACTACCTTCAGGTATCCTTGTTTCGGCAACTGCTTCATCCTCTTGCAGCAGTGGGGTCCTCTTGGCAGCAATTGGGAAGAGAGCAAATGAGCTTGAGAAAACTATGAATTGGGAGAGCTTTTGAAAGCTTTGAAGCACTTGGGCTTGGGAATTTCACTAGCATAACAACATTGTATGCAGCCTTTGAAGGCTTGGGCAACAAAATACAAAAGCAAAAGGCACCTACGTCCTACAAAGAGCATAAGAATACTAATTGGAGAGCAAAAGCAAAGCTTGAAAATCGACTACAACAATGGATTTGCCTCCCTTATTGCTTGAGGGAGGGGTGTTTATAGCTTGGAAGAGCACATGAAGGGGTGTGGATGATTGGGGAGTTAACTCCCTTGATTGGAGAGTTAACTAATTAGATTGAAGAGAAGATTGAGTTGAAAGAGGAGTGATGAAGCTATGATAGCTTATCACAGACTGCAAAAATGGAGTTAGCATGAGTTAGAGAGGTGACACTTGTATAGATCATATGAGCTAATTATGCATGATTTGAGGTGGTAGATGAGATAAGAATAGTTCACTCTGTGTTTAGGTCGAATCCTCATGCAAACTGGAGCAAAAATGGAGCTTTTTGGGGCTCAAACTAAAAGAGAATATGTGTTCAAAAACACGACAGGGTTGCCACTGGGTCACCAGTTTCACTAGGTCAGGTCGCCAGTGAAGAATTCCAAAATATCAGAGATGATTGAACAAGAAAAAAATATTGCAAATCAACCACAAAGCATACGAATTTGATGCAAGTCAACCATGTATTAGACTGAAAAGCAAAGTACATATAGGTGAGAAGTTTGAGTCACTTCATGGGTCGACTCATGCACTCAAGTAGTGGTGGCAGGAAGGTTTCCACCAAGTGGCAAAGGAGTGTCGACATGTATCTTGGATGAGTTTGATGGACTCTCCAAGTCGACACATAACCACCTAAGGTGGCTTAAAGTCATGTGTAAATATATTACTTGGGCTAAGTAAGTAATATCAATGTTTTGCACTAACACCCCCCTTAAGCATAGCTTAGGTGGGCACAAGAAGAGATGGGTCCCGTCTACTAGGCCTAGTGAGATACCCATGTACAAAGTAATCTCTCATGAAGTGGAGATAAGATAGAAAACCCTGTGGGAAAAAACTATCCTCCAAAAGAGAGAAACGATGCATGAAAATTATACAAGTGAAGAAGTACTACTTCTTTCATTAAGTACAATAAATGTTTCCCCCCATAGGAGATAAAATGATAGAAGGTCTATGAGACCCCCCATAATGTGTGTCTTGTTGCAATGAGGCTGGATGCTCAACAAAGGATGTAGCTGTAGATCCAAGAATGTCGAACAATGTTCCTCCCCTTGGGAAGAAATGAAACCAACTGAAGATGCAAGATATCTCCCCATTCTGAATAGGAATGTGCAGGAAGATGTATGTATGTTCCTGAATCATACATAGCACTATGTATGTATATTTCTGAATCATACATAGTACTATGTATGTATATTTTTGAATCATACATAGTACTATGTGTGTATGTTCCTGAATGTACTATGAGACCCCCCATAGTACATTTTCATACTAAATAGATCATGAATTTATACTTGAGAAGCTAATACAAGTGTATACACTAAATCTCCTATCAAATAATCTTTTAAATTTGGTCATTCATGTGTAACCTTATCTTTAATACAAATATTTTAATCTTTTAGACCTGTCACTTCAATGTAAAACATGAAAAAATTATTATCATGTGATCACATAGCACTTACTTAGTTAATGACATGCATATCCCATACCATGTAGTCGCTTATGATTGAGTACCATATACTCAAAATACATTCAAGGGTGATAGTCATGCATTCTAGACTACATGAATATCCTCTTTTCATATACCAAATACAATTGAATAGCAACAAATATATATCAACGTTTATATAATTTCCTAGTCACTCAAATAAATTTTTGAGACAAGTCTAAATCTAACAAGGATTCAAATGTAAATTGATTTTTTATTGTCAAGAAGGTGTTTATAATACCTACCTAGGTCTCAGTCTTATACAAAACATGTACAAGGTTATTGGGTTGATCAAGCACAATAATAAAGCACAATAAAATAAAGATGGTACAAAGAATTCAAATAAAGCATCTTAAGCAAAAATAGAGCAACAAACAAACTATTACTAGCTACAAAATACTTCATAAATAAAAAAATCTTAAATTTGTATATAACAGGTTTATAATAATATAATTCTCATTGAACTTCCATATCAAAAGAAAAGTTAGAGGTTGTCTCTCCCCCTATAAAATTTAACATGACCCCATGACATATGCTAAGATAATCATTTTGGTTTCATATATTGTAAAAGCATTGTTTCATTTCACCTAAACAACACCATATTTTCCAAAGTTTAAGATGTGAAAATGATCCTGGGACCTATGAGTGATGGGCCCACAATGTAACTTACATTAAACAAATACTTGGTCTATTATTTCTTTCATGATAATTGTTGGATCCTTTATTGTTATAAGACTTTTGATGATATTTCTTATATAAGGTCAACTCAAATATAAAGTTTGTTGACAAAAAAACATCAATAATGACACATTAAAATGGATATATACATTGAGAGATAATGAACTAACAAATTGAGGAACCAATCAAAGATAATGAGGGAAGATGGGAGAAGTTAACTAAGGAGTTTTACAAATCTCTTTGGGATATTTTGATATGAGAATGCATAGAAGACATGAGTGTGAACAAAACTAAGTGTTTAGAGAGACTATTTAGTTGAAAATTGATTAGCTGAAGCATCATCTACCCAATCACTTGTCAAGGTATTTTAACTTTATTCAAGATCTCTATGGTAGAAGAGATCAAGGATTAGAATGATAAATAATTTCCATACATACAAGGAGAGATATTATTAGGAAGAAGACAAATAATTACAGGATCGATGTCATCAAAGGAGTTAATGAACTTACATCCAAACAAAGGAGACAATATTAAAGTAAAGAATCAATAAAATTGATGGAGCAAAGAAAGCAAAATGAAAGCTATGAGAAGAAACCAATAATCTAACACCAAAGCATCAACCTCAATCCTAAATTAAAAACTTGAACTGGGGAGAGCTAAATCTAGGAAGTAGTTTATCACCCATGAAAAATAGGTGACCAAAGACTATTATACAACTATCCATTGTTGATGAAGAAGATATGGACCTTCCTCATCAATCTATTTAAAAAAACCTTGCAAAGGAGTCAAGGATTAATAATAATCCCCTTGACAAAAAGGTTGTCCTCATCTTGATATAGAACTTTATAGCTTCATCATAGGCAAGAAGAGAGATGTATATATGGATAGCATGAGGCATACTAACTAATCAATGATAAAAATGGAGTTTGAGAACATTAGATGTCAAGTTTTTCTGATAGAAGAAAATTTTAAAGGTCAGGGCATATTAGAAACTGCTAAGAGAGAATATAAATGTTCACGACACACACATAGGAAATACAAAGTCTAGTGACCCATACAAAGGAACAAGAAAGTCTAAAAGTGTTGGCTAATCCTTTGAGTCCCATCCAGAAGAGGCATACATTGTTTGTGTTTATTATTGATGAGACAAAATAACCTATTAGACAATATAGAATGTGCATACTAATTTAAACATCCATTAGACAAACAAATGTATATCATTAGTGGTAGTAATATTCAACTACTCTTATGAGGAATGACAATTCATGGGTATATCATTATATCAATGTAAAACCTTAGAAAAATACAAAATAATTTTGAGAAAGAGTTTAAATTGATTGGAGACAACATGATTGTAACATGTTTGTCATTAAAAAATTAACACTTCCCAAGAAAAGAAACATGAGTCTATTAGGGTCTTCAATAAAAGATATGAGAAGTTATTAAGATAGCTTAAGAAAGAAACAAATGTTGGACTTAAGAAATGACAGGTCTTTGAAGAAATCATTTTACCCATTCTAAGGAAGAAAAAATGAACATGCCACATCCATCTTATGAGAGTGCATATAATGAACAATCGACATTAACTGTGAGAATATGATGTCTATGCAATCAAGAATGTAAATTGATGACCACAAGGTCTATAGAAGCTTTTGAGAGTGATATAATGTGAATGTTATGCAAACTTAAGGATGACAAAATGAAGGATACAAATCATTGACAATGAACTAATTATAGGAAGACTAGCACTTAACCTTAACTACTAAACTTCCTTACTACATGTATGTTGCTAAGAACAGATCTTGGGATTGGATAGGTCCCTCATAAGCCACATGTAACACCAAACTTAGAGCCAACATGTGTGTACCTGATTTGACAATGAGTAGAGCAACATTGACTTGGTTTGAACAATATATCATAACAAGACTAGTAAAGAAAGGATGATCCATATTATTTTCTTATCAAATTCGTCTTTTACAAGATTATTTTTTTAAACTCATTATCACTTACTATCTCAGTTCTAATATTCATAAAGTTATAGACCAATAAGGTACACATGCAGTACCCAAGTACTCAATGCATTTATTTTATGGGTTGTTTTCCTAAGTCATGTTTAAACTAGAGATAGCCATAACTAATTGTTGGAATTAGACCGAACAACTGAGAGAGGTGAGGGTGAATCAGTTGTCCCAAAATTTGAACTTTTCTTTCTTTTAATCTTCTTTCACACTTTGCAAATTGATCAATGACGTAAACATTAAAGCATGGAACAACATCACATAAGCAGAAACATAATCAACACATTTGACACTAATGACAACAGGGATATGTTGACATCAATGACAACACTGCTTAAGGACATATTTGCAACAATCTCCCCCTTTGTCATTGATAGCAACATATGATGTGAAAAACTGAATTCAATCATCAAGACAAGAATTTCTCCCCCTTTCTCTTCTTACTTCTGCAAATCCTTTCTTCACTGCTCCACCTTTCATTAGCAACTAGTTTTTCACATGAACTTCTCTCCCCCTTTGACATCAATGGCAAAGGACACATATTTTCAATATTTTCTCTGTTTTTGTTTCAGATTGATCCCAAAATTTTGTGCTGACTACTCCCCCTAAGTAGTATTTCCTTAACATCAATCCAAATCACAAAATGTGACTGTGAATTCCACTTGACTGATGCACCTTGGTGCATCTTAAAGTTCTGATCAGGAGGGGTAATAACCCCTAACTTTTCTCTAAGATACTTAAAAGTATCCTTGGGAAGAGGCTTAGTGAAAATATCCGCAATCTAATCCTTTGAAGACACAAATTCCAACTTGACTTCATTCTCATTTACCTTCTCTCTGAAGAAATGAAATTTGATGGATATGTGCTTTGTCTTTGAATGCAACACCAGATTCTTTGAGATACTTATTACACTTGAATTATCACAGAAGATTGTGACAGTCTCCTCAAACACAATTATGATGTCATTCAACATTTGCTTCATCCACTTGACTTGAGTACAATTGTTTGGTGCTACTATATACTTAGCCTCTGCTGTAGATAGGGAAATTGCCTCTTGTTTTTTATTTAGCCAAGAAACCAATCTACTTCCCAAGAAGAATGCACCACCAATAGTACTTTTTCTGTCATCCACATCTCCTGCCCAATCAACATCTATATAAGAATGAAGAGTGAAGTCATTATCCTTTGGATACCATAATCCATAATCAGTTGTCCCTTTAAGATACCTAAAAATTCTCTTAACTGCTACAACATGGGATTCTTTAGGATCAGCTTGGAATCTAGCGACAAGCCCAACTACATTCATGATATCAGGTCTAGTCTGAGTCAGATAGAGAAGTCCTCCAATCAAAGATCTATACCTTTTCTGATTTGCCTTAGGGGAGTCATCATCTTTACTCAACTTACATCCGGTTACCATAGGCATACCTACTAGCTTTGAATCTTCCATTCCAAACTTCTTCAACAATTCTTTCACATACTTAGACTGAGATATAAAGATACCTTTATCTGACTGATTGATTTGCAGACCTAAGAAGAAGTTCATTTCACCAAACATGGACATCTCAAATTCGCTTTGCATTTGATCAGCAAATGTTTTGCACATACTCTGATTTCCACCAAAAATGATATCATCAACAAATACATTAACAATCAGAATATTATCATGATCAATCTTGAAGTAGAGATTACTATCAATAATGCCTTTGTTGTAACCTAGCTTTAGCAAATACTTATCTAATCTTGCATACCAGGCTCTTAGGGCTTGTTTGAGCCCATACAATGCTTTCCTTAATCTGCAGACCATGTCTCCCTGACCAGATAACTGAAATCCTTCTGGTTGCTCAATGTAGACTTCTTCTTCTAACTCTCCATTTAGAAATTATGACTTGACATACATCTGATAGACTTTGAAATCTTTATAAGCAACAAAAGCAAGAAACAATTTGACTGCCTCTATTCTTGCCACCAGAGCAAAAATTTCTTCAAAATCAATTCCTTCCACTTGAGAATATCCTTTGCATACCAACCTTGCTTTATTTTTTACAACTTCACCATCTTCATTTAGTTTATTCCGGAAGACCCATTTAGTTCCAATGACATATTTGTCCACAGGTCTAGAGACAAGATCCCAAGTGTGATTCTTTTCAATTTGCATTAGTTCTTCCTCCATTGCTTTTACCCAGTTTTCATCATTACAGGCTTCACTTACTGATTTTGGTTCAATCTTTGAAATCAAACAAATCTCTTCTTGATCTTCAACAATTCTTCTCCTAGTTCGAACACCTTTATTTCTATCTCCTATGATTTGATCTTCAGGATGATTCATCCTTACATACCTAGGAGTTTTGGGAATTTCTTGAGCTTCTATTTCTTGAGCTTGTTGCTTAACTTCTGCACTATCTTCTTGAATTATTGGATTATCTGGATCAGTCTGGATCTGAATCTAAGTTTGCACTTGCCTTTCTTGACTTGGATTTTCATCTTTATCATCTAAATCATATCGGCAAGGCCTGGAATGTCCTTCTTTGCTCTCATCAACTCTGACATTAGCACTTTCAACAATCTTTTTCAACCTCTTGTTAAAGCACCGGTATGCTTTGCTTTGAGTAGAGTAACCCAGAAAAATTCCTTCACCACTTCTTGCTTCAAACTTGCCTAGATCCTCATATCTTTTGATATAGCATTTACTACCAAAAACTTTGAAATATCTTACAATAGGAGAATGACCAAACTAGAGTTCATAAGGAGTCTTACCAGAATTTCCTTTGACCTGCACCCGGTTAAGAGTGTAGACAGCAGTACTTACAACTTCTCTCCAATAGACTTGTGGAACATTTGTTTCAATCATCATGGTCCGGGCAGCTTCTTGTATGGTCCGGTTCTTTCTTTCCACGACTCCATTTTGCCGAGGAGTCCTAGGAGTAGATAACTATCTCTTTATTCCATGTTTTTCACAGAATGTATCAAACTCACTGGATGTAAACTCTCCACCTCTGTCGGATCTCAGACACTTTATCTTCACACCAATCTCATTTTCCACCATAACTTTGAACACTTTGAATTTGTCAAGAGCTTCTGATTTTTTTTGTAAGAAAGTTACCCACATCATCCGGGAGTAATCATCAATCAACAACATAAATAGTTGTCTCCTTGCACACTCCTAATTCTAGCAGGACCACATAGATCAGTATGCACAAGTTTCAATCGCCCACTTGAAAATTGTTCTTTACTTTTGAATGATGTTTTGTTCTATTTGCCCAATTGACATTCTCTGCATATGTTATCAGGTTTCACAAGTCTTGGAAGATCTCTCATAGCCCGAGTAGAACTTATCTTGACAATATTATCAAAATTCACATGACACATTCTCCTATGCCACAACCAACTTTGATTTGTTTGTGCAATCAAACAACTTTTTCCAAAACTACTTAATTGAAAGATCTTACCTTTAGTTTGTGTACCAGATGCAATTTCAGTTATGGAGCTTTCCAAGTTTCTACATTTTCCATCCTTGAATCAGAGATCATAACCCTTGTCAACCAACTGTCCAACACTGAGAAAATTATGCTTTAGTCCTTCCACATGTAGAACATCATTGGTGTTATTCTTAGCATCAAAAGAGATGGATCCTCTGCCACGGATTCTACCAACTGAGTTGTCTCCAAATTTCACAAATCCACCTTCATAATTTTTAAAGCTTACAAACTTACTTTTATCACCAGTCATATGATGAGAACATCCACTATCAATCACCCATTCATCCTTTTCAACAATCTAAGCAGCCAAGGCACTTTCCATATTTACATAGCTAGCAAATTTAGTAGACACCAGATCTTCTTCCTTTATAGCAATGAACACTTAATCACCTTCAGCGGAACCTCCATGATTAGATTCATCATCTATGACTCCTTCTTCTCTAGCTTCTTGGACATAGTAACATTTTTTCTGACCTTTGTATATGTTGGGGTATGGTTTTGAAAACCTCTCCAGACATCTTAAGGCAAAATAATCAATCTTATTACAAGCAAAACATTTGAGTGGCAACTTTCCTTCATACTTACCAGATCCTATTGGCATTCTTTTGGCAATAAGAGCTTCAAGATCTGCAATCTCAATTTCATCATCTTCAAGATCCTTCCTTGTCTTCACAAATCTGTTTGATCTTCCAGAAGAACTTTCACCCGGATCATATCTTTGCTTTACATACATACTGGCCTTAAATGCAGACTCAGACTTAGGGAGAGAATCACCAAACTCACTCATTTAAAATGTTGAAAGCTTACCAACTAACTAATCCCTTGTGACAGTTGTTACTATCCTGATTTCTTAAATGGCTGCAGCTTTATGCTTGTATGCTGTAGGTAAGGATCTTAGCACTTTGGCAACAATTTCTGATTCTTCCAATACTCCACCTGCATTTCTGATACCGGTCACAAGTTCATTTACTTTCTGCATGTAGGAAGTAATGTTTTCATCTTCACTCATTACCAATCTTTCATATTTACCCTTCAGGCTTTGTAGCTTGGCACATTTAACATATTTGTCACCTTCATACAGATTTTCCAACTTATTCCAGATTTCATGAGCAGTTTTCAAATCCAAGACATTTGCTAATTCGGTATCAGACAGGGCACTCAACAATGTTTCTTTGGCTCGAATATTGTGTTCAGCATCTTTGAGTTCGTCTATAGTTGAAGGTCCATTCTTCGAAATCTTATACTCATTCTTGGTTATCAATCAAATGACATCACCCATACATTCCAGATGACACTGCATGCGTACTTTCCAGGGGGAGTAATTTGTTCCATCAAAACTTGGACTTTCCTTCTTGTAAGATGACATCTTGGATCTCCTCAAGTGGTCAAGCTTCTTTTAGACGTACTTGGCTCTGATACCAATTGTTGGAATTAGACCGGACAACTGAGAGGGGGAGGTGAATCAGTTGTCCCAAAATTTGAACTTTTCTTTCTTTTAATCTTCTTTCACACTTTGCAAATTGATTAATGATGTAAACATTAAAGCATGGAACAACATCACATAAGCAGAAACATAATCAACACATTTGACACCAATGACAACAGGAATATGTTGACATCAATGACAATACTGCTTAAGCACATATTTGCAACACTAATTCCCTAGACCCAATATTCCTTAAGTACTAAATACCTAGAGAATTAATAGATGTAGGTTTTCCATGTCAAGTGCTTCTTGTACAAGGTTGGCAGCTAAAGAGTGTCACAATTTCTTATCATTTCCTATGTATAGGAAGTTAAACTAAAGTTACTCCATAAATTTTATGGAACTAGTGCGACAAAGGTTCACCTTGTTAAATTAGCATCCCTGATTTTTAGAGAGGCTACTAGCTTGCTTCCACCTCATGTAATAAACCACCTATGCATTAAGTCGCAAGCAATATCTTTTACTCCTAGACACCATGAATAAGTCTCATGAATCTAAGTTGACGATACCACTAAATTGCACATAATCATAACATTATACACATGAAATGTTGCTCGTGAAAATCTACCTTTGCCAATAAGCCATAGATTTATTCCATAGGCATACATAACTAATGCCAAAGGACACAGTTTCCTATATAATTCAACAAAGCTTCAAAATACCTCATATATAACATGTATGTTATTCAATTTAGGGTCATTACCCATATCATTAAGGTAATCCAAATACTAATTTATATGTTTCATATTACTAGTAGCAACTCGCTATACAAGTGCTTGTATAGCTTCTATATATTTTGTAATTGTCTTCTAGATCATAATTGTCGTAATTATTTCCTATATGCTAAATTTATTAATTTAAATATTTTAAATATGTGTCCGTAATGTTAAACATGCTCTATCAACACAACCCTATCCAAACATGTGGAATTAAAGAGAGACTTAATCACAAGAAATATAAAAACAACATTAATGTAATACTTTCCTTGATAAGGAAGCAACATTAAAATATTTAAATCGAAGCTGAAATGATGCTTTCGTTTGTTTTATTGAAATTTTATTTCTTACTAAAATGAATTACGTCCTTTTAAAGAGAGGACACGACCCTTAAAAAAATGCTTAGTAGAATAGTCCTATAGTATCATGAAGGCATGGATCGAAAGAAAAAAGAAAACTTTAATTATTTAAGCATAAAAGTATATGGATTAGGTAAGTTAGAATTGTGAGCATGGAATGGTGAAAGTAGGAGGATGAGTTAGGAAAAAAAAAAGGGGGAAAGTTAATAAATATTAATTATAAAGTATTTAAGTAATTAAAATAATAAATAGATATATTTAAAAAAAAATTAAATATGTTTAGATATGTTTTTTTTTTCTCAATAAAAATATATTTATGAATTTTTTTTTAAAAATTTATATATTTAGAATTCATTTTTATTTATTTATTTTTATCATAAATTAGAAAAATGTTAGCGATTAATTTCATAACCACTAGTTTCAAAGGAACATTTTCATAGGCATCGGATTGTTTATAGGACTCGCATAGTCTTATTAAAAAAATGGTTAAAAACATCTTATAATTCAATTCATATATCTAGGGAACTTCTATAAATATTGATGTATTTGATATTGCTAGAGGTACAATCTCTCTAGGGTATACATATTGTCATATTTCAATCCAATTTAGATGTATGTTGATTGTGATTTTATAAAGTAATTGAGCTAGTGGTAATAGGGAAGTCCTTAGATTAAGCTTTTATACCAAATGTAACGCTACTTTCCCTGAGTTATTTTATTATTTGTAGTGGATTTACTATAAATTAACACTAGAGTTAAGATAATATAGAATATTAAATGATGTGTAAATAACAGAGATAAATTACAACATGTGATAATTTAATAAGAAATCTAAAGTAAATCATTAACAAAGCAAATTAGATAACATAATCACATAATTATTATCAAAACCCACATATATAATTATTCTAATATTTTTTATTAACAATAAGTTCAATGATGTTACTGAGGAGGACAAGGATGTTGAGATCAAGGAGAGCACTACGAGGAAGCCGACCATTCGAATGTCGAGCAGTTTGGCTGGGGGTAAAACACATGTGTTGAAGATTGTGGATTATTCCTCGGCCTCGGACCAGGAGGACGAGGTGGAGATAAAGTGATGTAGAGGGCTATACCCACCTATACGAAAACCTTAACATACATTCGGAATAACATACAATCGGCATTGTATGTACAAATCTCCACTTCACTTGTCCATCGGCAACACATCCTCCCGTCGGCACCACCTTTACTTCTTCTGCCGATCGCTATCCTCTTGCCGATGAAGAATTGACTTTTCGCCTATCGGCAGGATCTTCACTATCAACAAACACCTTAAGCCTCTTGTCGATCTCCTTTGTCTTCCCGACACTACCAATGCCGGACTCCACCATCGGCCAAACCTCTACCGTCGGCCCAACTTTAAGCCACTTCGTCGATATCCAACCTCACATCGATACACTTGATAACCATTACACCGATGCCCCGATGATAGCTCTCATCGCCAAGACTTTCCTCATCGGTGAAACATTCGCCTCTGCCTCCAATATCATATCTCATGCCGATGTGCCTACCATCAACTCGTCATCGGTAGGACTTTTCTCATCGGTGAATTTCAACTTCGCTTGGCCGATACCTCGACTTACGCTGATATACTCTTCATCGGTGACACTTTGCAATTGTCACCCCGATCAATGAAAGTGCCCCCTGTCGAATCAATGCAACTTTCTCAACCCGATGGTTCTTCTCACGCTGATGCCTTCACAAAATTGCACCGAAAAACTCTAAGTTCGACCTGATCCGCTTACTTAGCAATCTCGACACAGATTTGCTTCCAGCAGGGTTTCTCTGACCTAATTTACCCTGCTCATCCTAGCACATACCCATGCTAGGGTTCTTCAACATCTCTGGCCTGCGATCCTGCAAACATGCATGCGAACAAAAACATAAAACACACAACTAAAACCTAAACTACTGTACATGACCATTTCTCTGATTCGCAGAATCAACCGGGGGAATGGATAATCAAATCCATCCGGCCTCAATACAGGAAATCAATTACACAGTGAACTCAAATGCAACAGGATCTTATTAACTTTCAAAAGATGCGATTACAGTACTCTGTTTTCCAACAACACAATGCAACAGGTTGATTTCAACTACCATAAAACCTAGATGCCTTCGTCCATCAAATCCTAGGGTATTTATCTAGTTACCACTGGTAGTATAGACTTGCCTCCAAGCGGCTGGGAAATCTCTCCAAGCGGCTGGGAACTACAGCTGTTCAACAGACTCTAACTAACTCTAACCAACTGATCTAAAAATAGCATATCTTGGTCAAATAGACCTTATTACATTGAATGTCCAATTAGGAGCTTATTGAAAACATAAAACTAAGCATAAAACAACTAAATGCCTCATGTAGGCCACTGTAGGATAGGTGCTCCTGCACCATACTCCCCAACAGAAAAAGAACTCATGTCCCATGAGTTAGGTTGTGGAAGAATTCCACCTTTACTCTTTGCCATCTTAGTGTTCTGACTTGTTCCAGCTTTATACTCTGCTGTCTCTTGGCTGCTCCAAGTTTTTAGAACTGTAACTTGTTGTCTTGTAAGTAAACTCTCATGCCTGTCAATGTAGGCTCTGTTCATACATACCCTGTGTTTGCCAATTTGTCTTACCAACACCTCTGTCTGTATACCTGGTTGAATAACCTTAGGAATTAATTCTTGAACTTCTGCAATGTTCAAATATGTCTTCCTTTCAACTTTTATAGGACAAACAATAGTCCCAACTACAATCACATCCTTGTCTTGCCAATCAATTTGTGGCTGCTCATAAACCTGCTGTTTGGTCTGTGGCTGACCTCTGTTAGTCAAAATTGAACCTTTCTTCAAATTGTTGTCCTAAACAACTTCTTTCTCTGCAGTATCCTCAATTGCCTTTATGCCTGCTACTGTAGGCATCTTCACAAACTCCTTCTCTCTCACTAAAATGATTTTTGCCACCTTCTGTGCTGCAACTTCTTCCTGTAATGGTATCAACACAATAGTTTTGCCATCTTTCTTGATGGTGTAGGTATTTGCATACCCATCATACAATGCTCTCCTATCAAATTGCCATGGCCTACCCAACAAGAGGTGACAACATTCCATGGGTAATATGTCACACAAAACTCTATCATGATAATCCCCAATTTGAAAATCAACATATGCCTGTTCATATACCAAAAGTGATTGACTATCACTCACCCAAGATGCTTTGTAAGGGTTTTGATGTGGAATCCTTTCTAAATTCAGTTTATCCACCATTTCCTGAGATACCATATTATCTGTTGAGCCAGAATCAATTACAACCTTACATATTTTACCTTTGCTCTTGCATGTGGTCTTGAAAAGAGCTCTTCTTTGCATCATATCCTTTGATGTCTTCAAGATTGTCCTTCTTAACATCAATGCTTCTCCCTCCTCCGGATACCCATAATTATCAGGAGTCTCTTTCACACTTTGCTGAGTGTTTGAGCTACTTGCACTTTGTTTATTAGCTTCTTGGATCAGATTTGCCCTCTTTTCTCCTCCTGAACTTGTTGCTTTTGTTGGACATTTGAAAAATGGATGCCCATATTCACCACAAGTGTAACACTTACCAGAAAATGTAGTAGAACCTCTACCACCTCCAAATCTGCCTCTCGTACCTTTCCATCCACCTCTGAAATCAGACTGCTCTGGTCCTTTACCAGTGTCTTCTTGATCCTCATTGGTTTGCCTCATTGTAGGGGCTGATCCTCTTCTCCTCATATTGCTGCCTCTTCCTCTCATGGACTTATCTTGTCTTCTATTCATCTTTTCTTCAATCCTGATTGCCATTTGATAACAATCCTCTACACTCCTTGGGTTAGCTAAAACTAACTCATCCTGTATGTTCAATCTCAAACTAGCCAAGTATCTAGCCACCTTTTCTATCTCATTCTCATGATGACCAGATCTCATACTCAACTTGTAAAACACCTTAGTGTATGCCTTCACATCCATTTCCTTTTGCCTTAAAAATTGCAGCTTCTTAAACATCTGAATTTCATAATCCTTGGGCAAGAATTTACCTTTGATCCTTGCTACCATTTTATCTCATGAAGTGATCTTTGACTTTCCTTGTTTCCTTCTCTCGGATTGTACATAATCCCACCATACCAAAGCATGACCTCCTAACTTGGTCTTTGCAATCTTTACCTTCTGATCCTCAGCAACATCTTCACATTCAAAGTGATTATCTAATGCAGCAATCCAATCAAGTAACTCATCTTCATCCAAACTTCCATTATACTTTGAAACATCAACCTTTACCTTAGGTTTCTCACTCTGCACTGCCTTTAACAGTTTTGCAAATCTCTGATCTTCAGCATTCAAATCTTTAGCTACCTCTTCATACTCTTCAGCATCATCTTCCTCTTCTTCTGATTCACTGTCTTCCACTTCCCTCTTTTTGTTCTTCTCCAAGGCTACAAGCCTGGCTTGAAGTGCTTCAACAAGCTCCTTCATCTTCCTCATCTCTCTGGCATGTTTTTCGTTCATCTCCTGCAACTCCCGTGTAGTGCCATTACCTTTAGGAGGCATCTTGTCAACCTCTCACTCCTCTACCTCTGTCTTCTCAGTGATAGAATCAACACACAAACAACTAGACCTTTTGCTGAGCTCTGATACCACTATGATGCGGAGGGCTATACCCACCTCTACGAAAACCTTAACATACATTCGGAATAACATACAATCAGCATTGTATGTACAAATCTCCACTTCACTTGTCCATCGGCAACACATCCTCCCGTCGGCACCACCTTTACTTCTTCTGCCGATCGCTATCCTCTTGTCGATGAAGAATCAACTTTTCGCCTATCGGCGGGATCTTCGCTATCGGCGAACACCTTAATCCTCTTGCCGATCTCCTTTGTCTTCTCGACACTACCAATGCCGGACTCCACCATCAGCTAGACCTCTACCGTTGGCCCAACTTTAAGCCACTTCGCCGATATCCAACCTCACACCGATACACTTGATAACCATTACACTGATGCCCCGATGATAGCTCTCATCGCCAAGACTTTCCTCATCGGTGAAACATTCGCCTCTGCCTCCGATATCATATCTCGTGCCGATGTGCCCACCATCAACTCCTCATCGGTAGGACTTTTCTCATCGGTGAATTTCAACTTCGCTCGGCCGATACCCCGACTTATGCCGATATACTCTTCGTCGGCAACACTTTGCAATTGTCACCTTGATCGGTGAAAGTGCCCCCTGTCGACTCAATGCAACTTTCTCAACCTGATGGTTCTTCTCACGTTGATGCCTTCACAAATTTGCACCGAAAACTCTGAGTTCGACCCGATCCGCTTACTTAGCAATCTCGACACAGATTTGCTTCCAGCGGTGTTTCTCTAACCTGATTTACCCTGCTCATCCTAGCACATACCCATGCTAGGGTTCTTCAACATCTTTGGCCTACGATCCTGCAAACATGCATGCGAACAGAAACAAAAAACACACAACTAAAACCTAAACTACTGTACATGACCATTTCTCTGATTCGCAGAATCAACCAGGGGAATGGATAATCAAATCCATCCAGCCTCAATACATGAAATCAATTACACAGTGAACTCAAATGCAACAGGATCTTATTAACTTTCAAAAGATGCGATTACAGTACTCTATTTTCCAACAACACAATGCAACAGGTTGATTTCAACTACCATAAAACCTAGATGCCTTCGTCCATGAAATTTTAGGGTATTTATCTAGTTACCACTGGTAGTACAGACTTGCCTCCAAGCGACTGGGAAATCTCTCCAAGTGGTTGGGAACTACAGCTGTTCAACAGACTCTAACTAACTCTAACCAACTGATCTAAAAATAGCATATCTTGATCAAATAGACCTTATTACATTGAATGTCCAATTAGGACCTTATTGAAAACATAAAACTAAGCATAAAACAACTAAATGCCTCATGTAGGCCACTGTGGGATAGGTGCTCTTGCACCATAAAGGAGGTTAAGTCGACCCCTGAACAACCAAAGGAACATGAGGGTGTCAGTCATTTTGAGGAGTTAAATAACTCCTATTATGAAATTGATCAGGAGGAAGTTGATATTATGGAAACCCCTGAGAAGGAAGTGGCCAGTGTTAAGGACCGTGTTAATTGTAACCACCTCAATGAGGATCTGGATGGTGTTAAGAAGAGGTTGCTTGCTCTGGAGGATAAGGTGAAAGTGCTTTCCACCATGTGCTCTAAGGTTATTTACTGTGCTGCCACGTCGCTGACTATTTTGTAGGATGCTCAAAATGATGAGGTTGACAAGGAAGGCAAGACTGCTAGCAAGAAGGAGCTTATGGGTTTCCTCAGTGATGATTGGAATGCTCAAGTAATTTCTATTTATGTTGTTGTTTTGGGTATTGGGACTTTAATATATGGTTATATTAATTAGCTATTAGTTTGTTGTTATTTCGTTGTCCATGGCTATTGGCCTATTTTGCTGCCCCTGGGGCTTTTGTAATAGGGATCTGCACCCTTGTTTGCAGCTTACCAATATCAAAAACAATAAGTTCAATACTTATCTAAATCATTGAGCACTTGGATCGGCCACTCACACCCTAGGAAGATTTTGATGGTCTTGGCCCGCATAGCTATGGCACACTCTAGGAGGAACCCAATTCTTTTTTAGAACCACCCAGTTCTTATTTAGAACCACCCATGCTTTACAACACACAAGCCCTATCCAGGATAATTCCAGGTGTACATTGTACCCCAAGTTGGACACACACTGCGTGCCCCTTTTCCTAGATTTGGACACATCCCATGTGCCTATTCTCCTAATGCTCATTGTCCACCAAAACCACCTTCTTCTTCCTTGAGTGTTCTCCATGCCCTTTCCAAGTCTCACATAAATGCCTTATTTAACTTTCTAAGGGGTGGTTTCCAAACCATCACACACTTTCATAAGGTTGCCTTTTAATAATTATTTAAATAAATACATTTATTCCTCCCATATTAAAAGAGATTATATAAATACTCTTTATTAATCTTCATTTAACCAAAGGATCATAATATCCTTTATTTTTCGATCTCCTTTTTAATTATAAAGGGTTAAATAAACTTTATCCTCTTATAATTTTAAAGGGTTATTCATAAATAGCTTTCCTTTTCCATTTGGGGGGAAAAGTCACATAATAGAAATACTAGAAGCTCTCAAAGAAGTGACTCTGAAATCTGATTAAGCAACAATAGATGGAGTAGAAATGATGATTTCCTCTATGTCAACTGGACATTCTGTATCCGTATCATGATGTGCGATGCTATTTGTGATCATAGCAGGATCATGCGGGATCAGAGAAATATTTGAGTCTCCATATATCTTCCAAATTTTGATCTATAATGCACGTGGACATTCAATATCTATGATGGCATACAAAGAGGCATTTGGTATATGTAAATTGATTAATCCAACAATACGATCACGAGTATTAAACCACTTTATTCTTATGAGATTGTTTACCTAGTTCAGAGATAAGTCCATATAGATATAGCATGAGATTATGGTCCCTGAGATGTTTTAGGATGCCATCACACTAGGACTTATAATTACCCTTGTTTATGTTGATTACAAAAGAGTGAGTATCATATCCCATGATTAAGAACATGTTAACTCCTTTCGACAATAAAAATCAACACATTATGCAACCCCCCTAGTTTTGACACTTTATTATGTAGTGTTATAGGTCTAAGTAGGTCGATTAAAATTGAGCCCTAATACTTAGCCTTTTTTACAAATTCTAATTTTGGCACTTTAAAAGTTGCCTTTTACAAGAAATTGCTTGATTTAGCACTAACAATTTTAAAAAGATATCCCCAATTTTAAAATTACCCCCTCTATTTGTAAAAAAAACATAATTTTAAATGCTTTTACATGCCTTATTTGTTTGTAATTGAAAGCATTATTTTAAATCCTCATGCGTTTTGTGAGGGCAGAGGTGATCAACCCACAATAGAGGCATTTCAACGTTCAAATGAGCAAGGACGCGTTCAAAGGAGCCTCATGATTTCTACCCAGGAATTCAAACAAGCAGGGACGTTCAACCTCACGGTTTCCACGTCACTCAACCATTGTAGGGGTAGAAACAAACCAGCCTACGAACCCACGAATTGACACACCAGATCTGTGAATTGCCAAGACATAGAGAAGAGAAATAAACAATTTTAATGCAATAATAAACAAAAAATATTACTGCCAGCTTTTTCAGCTTGAGTTTTGCAATGTTTACTCATTGAGTCTACTAGCCGAGTTTTTGCAAATTTTTGCATGTTTTTTGCCGAGTACTCGCTAAGCCTTGGCTCTGCCACTCGTTGACTCTACCACTCACCAACTCTACCATACATAGAATAAAAATGGTAAAAATACATTTTAGACACTTAAAAAATGTGTTTATGTGACTTTATAAGCCCTATCTTCTCATGTTATGAAAATGGTTTTTGCCTTTTAACTAGCAATTGGACCCATAGGTTCAATGGGCACACCGATAGTTTTTATTATCCTAAAATTTTGTTAGTGATGGATGCCTTTCCCATCAAGGTCTAAATTTGAGAGTTGTATAGGTGTATTTAGGCATTTTTGTTGTAAAATACAATTAAACAATTAAAATTTTAAAAAGGTTGTATCATATGAAAGGAGAGATTTTAGAGAAATTGTCAAAATTTATATAGGATTATGCTGATATATATATTTGGTTTTTATATAATTACTTATATTAAAGTGCACGTCATAGTAAGGAATCATTGAATAGATAATTGTCATAAAAAATTGCTTGACAAGTACGGTCAACTGTCAAATTTAGGCCCTGTAATTCCCATAGTCAAATTCTTAATCACATGGAAGATGTTACAAAATTTAATGCAAATTTTTAAATTGTTTGCTTGTATGATAGGAATTAGTGCAATAATTAACTATTTTTTTGCAATAAAACTATAAGTAAGTTGTTTATATTATATACATGTAGTAGATTAATTGAATCCTTTATTGATTTTTATATAATCCCCCATACAAAACAAATGGAGCAAGCAACTTTCAACTTAAGTGTTTCTCTCTTTCTTCTTTTTTCCATTCTCTACAATTTCCTTCAATTATTCATTCCAGAGACATACAGGCTTCCTGAAAAATAGTGCAATGTAATGACACCTCTATGGTATGATAAAACATTACTTTTATCCCTATCATATGAGAGATGTTTGAGGGATACAGACCATTGAGAATCTCTAGAGACTTATTGAAAGAAACTAAAAATTGGTACAACATATGAGGAACTGTATGGGACAATGGGTAAGTCTGGACATTGTTGAAAAGCAAGGGTTGAGCTCCTTGTGAAACAAGTGAAGGTTACACAACCTTAACCTCTGTCAAATATTGTAAGAGCCCTGATAGACTATGTATAGGTCTGTATACCTATAAAAAAGACTCTGTCAATAGTTTAGATAATGTATTTGAACTACATGGGATAGTGGATAAGTTTGCACATTGTTGAAAAGCAAGGGCTGAGCTCCTTGTGAAACAAGTGAAGGTTACACAACCTTAACCTCTATCAAATATTGCAAGAGCCCTAATAGACTATGTATAGGTCTGTATACCCTTTATGAGACTTTGTTAATAGACTATGTATAGACAATTGTGACACCTAGCATTTGAAATTATTGATACCAATAATTAAACATTGTTTTCCCTAATATTACCGATAAAAACACTCAAGTCATGTATTTAATCATATTTTTTAAAGCTAAAAATGAATATAATGTGTCTATACCCAACTTGGTTCTTATCCTAGCTTAGAGAGTACCAAAATGATGAATAGTTCATGAACATGCTAAGAATGTCATAAGTGCATTCTGCTTCAATTGACTTTGCCTTAAAGGTCACCAAATCACAATATCTTTAAGGTCATAATTGTTGTTGTATATGTGTGAGACACAAATTAAAAAGGCCATTTCTTTAGGTCATGTATTTAATCATATTTTTTAAAAACTGAAAATGAATATACTGCAACTTATGTTCTTCTCTCAAACATCTATGCACAAATGGGCAGGTGGGGTGAGGTTCAAAAGGTGAGGAGATTGATGGAGGACAGATGAATTAAAAAGGAACCTAGATGTCGTTGGATTGAAGTCCATAAAATTGTACATGCTTTTTGTGTAGGAGACAGATCACACCCATAGACACAAGAGATCTATGCAATGTTGGAGAAATTGTCCTGGGACATGAGGGCATCAGGGTATTTTCTAGATTCAGAATGTGTATTGAACGATGTGGAGGAGGAAAAAGAATTATTCCTCTTCCACCATTAGAGTTGTCAAGAACATTCGAGTATTTGTTGACTGCCACACTGTAATCAAATTTATCTCCAAGATTGTTAGAAGACAAAATTGTTTTGAGAGATGTAAACTAGTTCCATCATTTCAAACATGGACAATGTTCTTGCGGAGATTATTGGTGACTCTAGGTGAAGCAAATGTAAACATATGCTTGCACTGCAACAGGTGCATTGTGTCAAACTTGAAGATGTCAGAAAGACTGGTCGATTCTTTTTGAAGCTCTATCTGCATGAGGACTGAACAACAACGAAAAATTGTAACCTTTATCACTTTGACAATTGATAAAGTGTTAATTTTTTATTTTATTTTTCTCTAGTAGTATTGCAATGATTTTTTATTTATCTAGTGATTACCAATCAAAACAAAGTATTATTTTACATGAGAAATTTTTTGGGAAATATTATTTTGAATAAAACAAACACACTAAAATCAAGTAAAAAATAAGACACGAATTTAGTTATTCAACAAATAATATTTATTTTAATGTTAAACAAATAATATATTTTCTTCAAATCTATGCAAATATTATAACAAAATTGTAATATTCATATTAATGTGATTATTTAATTTTGATTCATTGTATATATATTATTTATAAATTTGATATTTAAATATTAATGAAATAATATAATTAATTATATATTAATAATAAAATGTATATTAACTTATTGATTATACAAATTAGTAGAATTAATATGTTAGAAATCATTAATTTTCCACAGTCCATATCATTGTGATTGAGATGCTTCTGGATTTGACTGTGTTTAAGATTTTTCTCTCAACGTTTCGGATCACACTCTGTGATCCATAATCAGGAGAAATATAGCCAGAGAAGAGATTTGTGCTTTCTTGGGCCATACATATTTATACATACTGACATATTCTTCAAATTGCTTACATATTTACTTGCATTAATTTGATAATTATTTTTTCTTTCTATTTTCATACTCTAATTAATTTTTGGTTTGCTATTTACTAATTAAATATGGTTATATTTTAAGATTATTTTCTTTATTTACCTATATGCATTTATTCATTCTTTTGAAAAAATTTCTTCATTTTGTCTTTAGTCTTTAATTATTGTTAGTTACTAATTTAGATTTGCATTGATATTTAGTTTATTTTATGTGGTTTCTCCCTCTTGACTATTTTCTTTCTTTTATTCCACTCTCCTTATTATCCTTGTGTCCCTTAGCCTTGGTGCCTTGGGCTCTTCCCCCAAGTGACCCATTGGATCCCGTGCCACACCACACCTCTCTTTTTATTTAGTCTTGGTCTGCAATTGATCATTTTCATTCTCTTCTCTGGCTATATTTCTCCTGATGATGGATCACGGAGTGTGATCCGAAACGTTGAGAGAAAAATCTTAAATGCAGTCAAATCCAAAAGCATCTCAATCACAGAATTAATATGTGATAGATATTATAAAAGCTCATATATCAAATACATACTTATAAAAATGATTATGAGCCATGGTAGTATGTATTCAATAGAAAAATATAGTTATGCCTTATGTGCATAATATTACATATAAGTTGTAGAACATAAATCTATTGTACCCTCACATAATTATTTTTAAAATAATTATATGATTAAATATGCATTTGTTTTTATATAAAAATTAATAAGAGATTCAATTAATTTACTACATTTACGCAACTATGTTTGTTCATCTCAATATTTTTATGTAATGTAAAAAGAAATTTACTAATATAAGTGCAAGAAGACAATAGTTAATGTGATGAAATTTAATAAGAATTTAGTAGATTAAATAACTTATAAATTAATAGATAATAAAAAATCTAACAAATTCTATAATTTCCTCAAAAAGTTTTCAGCCTTCCCATTGAACCTATGGGTCCAATTGCTAGTTCTTAGGATTTAGATCTAATCTTCACACCCTTAGTGAGGAGCACTAGATCGATGGTCCAAATTAAAAGGACTACCATTAGATAGATCTTGACTATTGATTTTTTCAAACAATACCATAAATGAAATGAACCAAAAAAAAATTGTAATGAATATATGGTTGTGACGTTAGACCTTTTAATTTTGCAATAAATCTTTATTTATACATATAGAAATATCTATTGACCTTGTCATTTTGCAATAAATCTATAATTGTGATATATCAACCTACACCTTTTAATTTTACAATAAATCTATAACTATAACATATAGAAAATATCTATTGACCTTATCATTTTACAATAAATTTATAATTGTGATATATCAAAAGAATCTATTGATTATTCTTTCAATGATCTTATTACAACATACAATATTTATTAACATTGTCATTTTGCAATAAATCTATAAGTGTGATATATGAAAAACATCTATTAATTGTTATGAAAGTCCACTATAACCATTTCTAAATGAGCAAAATCTGTCCTTACTTCAGTGTCAAATAAAAATATTATTTGAGGAGAATTGCAAGCAATTTATGATGAACGGAGGAGGTGGGATCAAGTTACATTGTGCACAAGAAGATTGCTGCTATGTTTTGCCCCTGGATTTGTGCAACTGCTATGCAAAAGTGTTTTCAAGGAGCATTTTGTTAAAGGATTATGTTGTATTGCAAATGTTGTTTAACAACTTTCTTACATTCGCTGAGTCTTGATCTTATTGGAATAATTGGAATATTTTCTGTACTTTGCGTAAGTAATCATGTGATTGAGACATAAACATGGTAGTTTATTTCTAAGTTTTTTAAAATCGTGCTGGGAAAGGGTTCTTAATTTAGTCCTTTGTAACATTGGCTATCTTCTTAACAAGCCTATTAAATATTCACAGGTCGCCAACATTAACCGATATTTGACATGATGTAATAAACTACTATTAAATCTCAAGGGGATGAGATGGCACTTACTTTTGTCAATTTTGTGATGATAAAATAATAAATACTAGATCTGGACAAGCGCCATGTTGATTGAATGCCTGTGGATGATCTGAGGAAGAAAGCAAATGGTAATGGAGTTGATGCTTCACTTGCTAAAAAGATTGCATGCTAGATGCATTATTTTTATTCTTGTGGAAAGGTTGAATTTGATTGATATCATATAGTGTAGATTATCTATGGAACATTTAGAGTGTCAAATTGGGAAGGAAAAATATGTTTAAAGCTTTTTTTTTTCCTTTTCAAAGCTATAATAAATTGTAACTTAAATGTGTTCTTGATGATCCACTGTATTGGAAAGGGATGTTCTTCTGATTTTGAGGTTGCTCTTTGTCAAAGGAAATGTATTTGCCTACTCATATACTCGTTAACTGAAAGTTGTCAGGGATATTTGCTTTTAGTTGGGATTTATTGCTGCAAACAGTTTAGAAGAATAATTTGAAGTTCCATTTCTTATTTTCAAATGCAAAAATGATATATTTATTATACATTCGGAGAGACTACTCTACTGGATTATGTTAGAAAATGTTACTGATATATAAATCATAAAGACATCGGTCACTTGCCAAATGTGGAGTCATAGACTTGTTTGATGATGAGCCACTTGGATTGCAAGAAGACTATTGAATGGAAGCTCATAGGTAAGTTAATAATATAATATATGATATGTCTGTATTTAGCCGATAGGCTTTTATATGTGAGCATTGTAGTGCTCAAAATTGTCTCATGCCGTAAAAAAAAATTACGCCAGAAAATTTTATAGACTTGTAGGTTGTACCTGTCGGCGTATTCCTTGAACCTCCTATGGGTGCAAGTGCTAGTATAAGCTACTTTGGCGGTTGGGTTAATATCAGAAACATAAAGGAAGGCAATAATGTAAGAGTGACGAACATTAAAAAAAATAAAACCGTAAGGAGGTGATATGGTGCCACACTGATGGATGTATGCATGATCCCACCCTCTGATGTACAATTTGTTTTCTTATAAAGACCAAATTGGGTTGAAATGATGTGAAATAATTGTTCACATTACCTAACTGTAATAAAATTGTAATATGATTTCCATAATACTTACTTAACATAGCCCTTTTCTATGTTCATTGATCCCCTCCTTACAAATTAAATGTCTTTGTGTAATGGTAAGAAATGAAGACACTGTTTGGCTTGTAGGTTGTTGAAATGGATGATTGAGAACTTGAGTCTTGGTGGAGAATCATTGATAAGCACCGTATGATTTACAAGTCCAATAGCCTTTTGCAAAATATAGAGCATTGACCACTCTGCATGTGTAATATTGGTCTTCCAATTTCTTTTTCATTTACACAATTGGGCGTTGGTGAATGTTTGAATGTTGGAACAGGGAGAGTCACTGTTAATAGGAAATCCCAAAACACACTTGGTAATGCAAAAGAGCCCGTCTCTCCAAGCATGATCCATTGTTTGTCTTGTGAAATAGAGGAATTCAGACATAGAATAGAAGGAAGGAAGTTAATGAGCCATTCTAGATGGTCAACATTTGAGTCCATATCATTTGGGTATCAAAACTGAAGGATCTGGCTTTGTATTATGAGTTCCAGCCTTTGGTATTCCTAATTGTATATATGGCACCTAGATCTCTAGGAATGGTCTGGCCACTTGCAATCAACTAGAGTTTTATGTTGTGCTTGTACTTCACATTTGGTATGCAATATGAATTAGTTTTGAATGTCATGCCCTTTGCCTCATTGTAAATCTATGTGCAGCTTTATGTAGATCTTAACGCCTTTCAGCCTCTGTATTTGCTCAACGAAATGAAGAACAAGTCAGAAGGCAAGAGGAGGGTGATTGTAGATTTTAGCTTGAGAAAAAAGAGCAGAAAGGAGAAAGAGGCGCAGGTTTATCCACTCATACCACAAAAATCATCGTATGCATTCCGAATGGTGAGACCCAATAGACCTTCTCTGTCGCTCAATCTAGAGACCATTACAGAAGAGGATCCCTCCAAAACACCTTCCATACAGTACGAGCATCATGCAGATTTCAACCCTAACTAAAGCAAAAATACTAAACACACAAATGAATACAATCTCAATACCGGCTTGCCATCCAAACCCTAGATCAACCACACGTTTGCCCTAAAAACTTCTGAAACCCTGAAAAACCTCAAAATTACTAGAGGCCTCGTGCTGGACCTGCGACAATTTCTTGAACAGAGAATTCGCCTGTTTCTTGTAAAATTCCAGATCTCTCTGCTCGCGGCCATCATCCAACCCTTCCACCAGGGATAGAAACCCGTCAGAATGAATCGAGTCTGGTGATTGAAAGGATCATATCGGCCATCATCAGGTGTGCTGAAATCATAACCCTTGTGCAATCAAAGCACTTAACTTTAGCAGTCCTTTTGCCACCCGTGCCATGGTTTCCAACCTCAAACAAACAGACAACTAAGAAAAAAACATAGACAAAGCACCCCTTGGTGCAGCACCTAACTACCCCTCCTCTACACGAAACCTAAACTTCTATGGCTCCCTTCATGCTGCCGATCATATATATATTAGATTTGGATCTACAGTGTAAGGTGCAGATTCAGTCGATGGGGTTTCACACCTGGTAGATCTTTAACTCGATCTCTTCTTATCTTGTGGATCAACATTAATAGCGACCGGAACTGGTGGCATGAAACTATGACTGAAATGATGTCGGTGATAGACCAAAGCAATAAATCCAGCACAGTAGTGTAGGTGATCAAAGAAGGATCAGACTGTAACCAAGAATAAGAGACCAGACAAAATCTTGGCAGCTCGGAGATTAGATCCGACTGAGCCAAGCGACTGTGCTTTCTATAGTCTTCGCTGGCGTGGTGTCTCTGTTCTACAGTGGACGGACTCAGTTATTACCACCTAATATGCCTTTCTGTCCAAGCTTTTAATATTTTTTTTTGGTTTTTGTCTTTTATTATTTATTACTTCTTTTAACAAATCAATGGCTCAGATTTATTCTATGGTAGCTCTTTTAATCTAGACCATTCGTATATGTATTTGAGGTAGTGCTGCTCACTAAGGAAACGCCTATCGGCGTAAAAATTATGAAAATGGCGCTACCCCTCAACCTCACTAGGGGCATTGCTCCCAAAATCCTGCCAAACTCATTTGAAACATTTGTAGCTGTATTTTGCATAAAATTTATGTTTTTTCAAAAATTTGTGTTTTTTTTTAAATTTAATTATTATTTAAGTTGCCAAGTTTTGGCGAGTTTTTTTTTCCGAGTTTGAGTCGAGTTCAAGTTTTGCAAAGAGCCACATTAGTTGAAACTTGAAAGGGGGTATTTTTGAAAGAGAAAAGGGGGAAGATGAAAACTTGATAGGCTAGTGATTTGATCTGTTCCAATGCAAAAGTTAAAGGAGGAGACCAAAGTATTACCGATCCCACAGTCAAAGACTAAAAAGTTGTCAAGAATCTCAGAGATAGAATCTAGCCCACATCTTTTGTCATTCCAAGTAAAAAGGCCACATCTTAGTTTAACATCCACACAATTAAGAAACGACAAATTATCTCTAAACAAGGAAGAAGGATCTAAGTGATTAGAGCCACCAAGCTTTTCATCTAGATCAAGAAAATCATTAAAATCTCCCACCATGATCCAAGGAAGAGAAGGGAACATAGACTAAACAAATCTAATATGAGACAATAGGAGAGTTTTACCTTGGAATTCCATTGGAGCATAAAAATTGATTAGGAAAATGGCCCTACCTAAATCAAAGAAAGAACCAAACAATGATAAAGAATGTCTACAAGTTATCCATAGATAGGGATTAATCCAACAAGGATCCAAACATGTTTGACTTCTATCAGATCCCTTAGCTCTAATACATTGACACTAACTGCCTTTCTAAATCTTAGAGAGAGAAGCCATTTCCTCCATAGAGAGTCTCATTTCTCAAAGAAGGATGATACTAGGCTTATGTTCTCAAACAAGCTCCTGAATAGCCTTTTGATGAGGGGTGTTGCCCAAACCCCTAGTAATCCAAGATATCACTATTATTTGTGGGGTGTAGATAAGTAAACATCTAATGTTTGGATGACACTAGCGATTCCCCAATCATCTTCACCTTCTCTAGACCTCTTTTCCTCCCAAATTTAGAGAGCTTAGTTGAGAAAACCTTTTAAGATTTTTTTCTATAGCCCTAAAAGAGGAGCTTTCTTCTTAGAATCATCCTTTACACCTTGAGCCAAAGAATCTTTTAGAAAGACACAATCTGTAGAGTCTTCAAAGGGAGTATATGTAATGAAGGGAGAGGTTGCAATCATACTAGTGTCAACATTATCAGCTTCTTGATGCCTAACAGAGTCCTCATTCCATCTTGGAGAAAGAGCAACCCTCTCATTGGGGGCACTTGCATGCTAATAAGATCATGATTTTTTGTTGGTTCAGAAGAAACACCAAGATTAGGGAGATCCAAGTCATGCTGGGTCAAATGAAACACCAAGATTAGGGAGATCCAAGTCTCGGCCAACTAGGAAATTATCAATCAATGCAAATCCAAGATCTTAAAAATTTTTAATGACATTTACCAACAAAACTTGCACGATAGATAATCAGGAATCACAAGGATGACTCCTCTCTTGAGAAGAGAATTTTTTATCTCCCCAAGGTCTCAGGGCTTCCAAGTCTTGGCTTTGCAAAGGTCACTCAATTGAAAATGAGTTGTTGTCATAACAAGGGGTTTAACGATGTTCCAAGTGTAATAAGGGGTCTAACGATGTTCCAAGTGTAACAAGGTGCATAGTTTAGAAATCTCAACTTGATGGAAACTCTAATCTAAACCGACACTAACCAACTGATAAATAAAAGACAAAAGATCAAGGGGCAAGAGAGGAAAGGAAAAGAGAAGAGGAGGAGGAAGAAGAATGAAGAAGATAAAGAGGAGGGTCCCATAACCAGCAAGAACAAGCATTGTCACATGGTAGATTCCTTGCAAACTCAATAATAACAATTTGTACCATTGCCATCTTCTACTCAACAAATGATATGAATTATGAAGATTAAAAGGAAAACATACATCTTATGATAACATATGCAAATGAATACAAGAGGGAAATTATCACCATATTGCATGTGTAGACAAAAACCATTGCAAAATTCATAAACAAATATTCATTAAACTCAAGATAGGGTATGTTTACAAGAAATACAAGTCCAAATATGATGTTCATTGCTTACAAATCATCCAAAACCAGTTGCTACTACTACAATCTCTACCCCACCATTTACATGCACAGGAGAAGAAGAATTTTGTGTTCTTTCTAGCCTTAAGTCCTACAACCTCTGCCTCTACCTTCTATTCTATCTAATGAATTAAAAAACTACATTTTTGTTACAATACAACCCTTCAACAGACGTGCATATTGTTTACAATACTTTAGACATCATGGAAATAAGATTGAAAAATGCAGATAGGCTATGAGGGAGGAGGCGAGCTATTAGCAAGGCATGGCCACACTAAAGGAAAGAATGTAATGCCCATGCCTTTGCTGCCGCATTTGATATTCCCAGAACCATGAAGCAAATGTGTAATAAGTTATTTTGCTATTAGACTATTTAGTCACAAGCTATGGAGCAAATCTGCCATTAGAATCCTACAAAACAAAGGTTATGGGATTAAAACCATGTAGATATAGATTAAATCCAACTAAAATGCATTTGCAAAGCATTAACATGGTCAAGTGAGTAGGGAATTAGGTCACAAGGGGACTCACATGTGCCAACATGCCAAAATTATGCATTTGATAGGTTAAACAAGGGTCCAAGGTGGGAAGACAAGCTCTAGTCATGCACATGGATGTCATCGGTTTGTTGTGCGGGCCATCAAATTCAACCTAAGGCCAAACAACGAGGCATCATGAAGAGGGAGGATAAAAACACTAAAGCACAACACATGGAAATGACCCCTTGAAGGTTATCTCAGATCGGTTATCAATGAGGAGTTAAACAAGGGACTAAGGCATCAAAGAGGACAAAGACTAAGTCTAAAACAGGGCCCCTAATTTCGTGAGAAATTAGAGATGTGTTGCAAACAACATAAACAATCATTAAATCTATTATTGAAGTTTCCTCTCAGAGATCCTTTTTCTATCAGTTCAAAGGCCTTCCTCTATGACAGGTTTTCACAAGCATGAAACCATTCGGGTCAAGTCCATCAGCGTGGGTCAAGGCGTTTCCTTTTGCATTAGCTTTAGCTACAAAATTATCTAGAAAGGATTGAGAGTTAGTCAAAACAATTTCTCTGTAAATGCTCATAACCATGACAAACATGACATTGAGAAGAAAGAGCTTCATAATCTATCTATTGGATACATAAACTTGCAAACCAAAGTGTGTTCAAAGAGATAATACATGTCATCTATAAATACACATGCAGGGTCGACACCATCCCAACTTTCACTTCCCCTTCAAAATTTCTGCATGGCATATCATTGTTTCTCATTCTTTGATCCAATTAATTGCCTTATTATTTATTCATTCATCTTTTTCCATATCGGATACGAATTTATTTGCCATACATCCTGGTCCTTCCAATTTTATTTTTCTAGTCTAATCCAATTGATTACTTCACTTATTATAACTTACTATATCATCGAACTATCATGTTTTATTGTTTAGAGATCCCATAGATATTCTTTAAGTTTTGTGTCAGCACAGGTTTGAATTTGCAATACCCTTGCTTCCGCCTTAATTTCCTTCAATTTTGTGAATGTTAATAGAAACATATCTGCATATTCCTTCAATAATCCTAATATTTTCTTTGTAGTTGCAACTCCTATTGTCCCTTCATGTGTTTCTTTCAATATTTCTTCTCTTTCGTCATGCAATACCACATTTCTGAAACTACATCTTTCCCATATCATAAAGTTTTCCATCTATCAAGGTGAATTGAAATGCTTGAATCGTCAACCTTTTTTCTTCCCATTTTTTAGAAAATTCTTCTTTAGCCAAGAAACACGCTATCTTCCATGTCCTATGGTATCACTTCCATTTAGAATAAGGATGTGATTCCATGGAGGGGCTTCAAAAACTATTTTCATGGAGTAGGCGATCTCATGAGACAAATTGTTTTTTGCTACAAATAAATTAGAATCTTAATAAACAAAAAATATTACTGCCTGTCTTGTCAACAAGCTAAAACCGCTCTAATACCATGAAGAATTCCAAAATCTCTGAGACAATTGAACATGAACAAAACATTGCAAATCAATCACAAAGCATACAAATTTGATGCAAGTCAACCATGTATTAAGTTGAAAAGTAAAGTACATATAGGTGAGGAGTTTGAGTCGCTTTAGGAGTCGATTCATGCACTCAAGTAGTGGTGGCAAGAAGGTTTCCACTAAGTGGCAAAGGAGTGTCAACATGTATCTTGAATGAGTTTGATGGACTCTCCAAGTCAACACATAACCAACTAAGGTGGCTTAAAGCCATGTGCAAATATATTACTTAGGCTAAGTAAGTAATATCAATGTTTTACACTCGAACATCTAGGTGGGGATCCAAGGTCACCAGGTGGCAACCCATGGGCAACCTACAGAGGAAGGGGTTTGGGTGAAAACTAGGGGTTGAAGATTGACCTTAGAGGGAAAAGGAAGCCATCTATCACTGGAGCTAAGCCAAAAAGACAAGTTAAACATGATATCCACTTTCAACATTAGGGTTGCATGGTGGGGATCTGAAACTAATAGGTGGGGATCTGGAATCAACAAAAGTTAAGTCAATTCTAAAAGATGGGTTTGATTTGGGAAGTCATTTAAAGGCCTCTAGGAGGTGGAGTGAGATGAAACGAACATGGGAAAGGTGAAATTAGCTCACTAAGATGAAAATTGACCATGTAAGCAAGGTCGAGAATGTAGAAGAAGAATGGTTGACAAGGGTGAAAATGAAGAAAAGTTAAGATTGAGAAGAATCAATGGAGTGAGAAATTAATGTTGACGTGTCGCTAGAGAAGCACTGATGAGAGGATGGTTTATTCACACTTCTATGTACGTGATTAGGATTATACATCATCATAGGGTCCTCATGGAATCTCATGCACATTTTTAGTGCTTACATATTTTCCCCCTTGGGGATGGTAGTCTACATGAAAGGTATGTATCATTCCTAAAATAAGCCTTACATCATGTCAATTTACCACATTTGTACCTGCAATAACTAGTATTAATTCGACATTTGATGTATTTAAAATAAACAATGTAATTGAAATGAATGAACATACCATATACTGTGTCACAAGTTCCCCCAGTCGTTTGCTTCGCCAAGGAGACCTGTAGGGATGCAAGCATGCAAAATGAAGTTGCAAAGAAACTACAAAAACAAGAAATCACTCCTAAATGCATAAAACAAACTAAGCTAGGAGAAGAAGAGAGTGGAGGAATTTGAGCAAACGGAGTCAATCAACGATGAAATCATTGGTGTGAATAATCGTCGAGAAGCTATTGTCAAGGGGATCACGAAGATGGCCATGAATGTTTCTCCCACTAAAAATCAAGTACGAATGATGTGCAAAACCTCCATCTAAACCCTAGTTTGCATTTCCTAAATTTCTCTCAAAAGAATCCGTTTTTGTCTTTTTCTAGTCGCATTGTGTTAGATTTTTTGTTTTAGTGTGTATATGCCTTTTTGTTTGTTGAAATTGGGTTAAAATTAAGGTTTTTATATATATAATATGTCCATTGTGTGTAATGATACATATATTGTATATTTATATATTATGTGCATATACATATTATATATGTCCATATTAAATTTTTAACGAGCCTTTGGAGATTTTGGGCAGACTGTCAAAATTTATATAGCATTATATATATATGGTTGCAACTTATGCAGAGGCCATGTCCTTTTAAAGGCCATGATGTTTGCATAAAACAGGTTGTGGCCAAAGCACTTTATTCAATCAAAAAAAAAAAATTGAAACAACTGCCAAATAAGCAACAAAAGTTCAACACAACTGACAAAGGGCCATTGACATTACACAGTCCATAAAAACTAAAAAAATTTGAAACCTATACCAGCGAACGCGCTAAAGATAAAAGTGCAACATCTATCCTCTAATGAATGAATAGAAAGTGGAGGGTTTTACCTGCAATGGTGGTACGTGTGTTTGGCATCTCCAAGCTTCACCTAAATGTGTTTCCCCTCCATTCCTTCACATCCACTTGAATTAACTTGTTCTGAATGAACTACTCAAGGATTTTTTAGATCTCAAATGCCTTTCAAAAATCAAAATCAAAATAACACATAAGTGGGTCCTCAAATTGATAAATGTGCTTTCTTACATTGAGAAGTGATAGTGTTATAACATGTGAGGAAGGGACCTAAATAAATAGTCCAATGGCAATTTCCTTCTTTCATATATACTATATTTCACATGAAGGGGACCTATTATCTTCACTAGCATTTTTTCCTTCTCTAAAGTATCAACAACATCACATATTTCTCCCACCTTTTCAATTTTCAAGTTTTTGGAAGTATTTGTAAATAGAACCATATTTCAAGATTGTAACACTAAGTGACAAGTGTCAATCATCCAAGTGAGATGGACCTTGTCATTTAGTTATTTATAGGGGTTAGTTGCATTGTAAAAATAGGTATTATAAACTTTGTACATCCATTTTTGGTGTAAGAAATCCAATTTCAAGTAAATATTAACCTAAGATATTTCATGAGCAATTTATTTTAAAATGAGCATGCATACTTTCTTTAATAAATCAATAGAAGACCAATTTCTATTTTTGTGATATAATTTGTCTCCAATGCTTTGTTAATTATTTATAGGAAACATATGATTTATGGGCATACATTTGCTATATTTTTATTGGGATTTAATTAGTAATACAACCAATAACTATATAGAAATATTTTTAAGCACAATAAATGGGATAGTTAGATTGAATATGGGATAAATATGAATGAATTGTGTTTTAAAACAAATAGAAAGGTAATTGAGAGCTTGAGATCTACAAGACAAATATTGGAACATTAATCTTTTCTAAAACTATAAGTTATGGGCAATTGCTTTGAATTGTTATCGTTTTTACTCTATTACATAGGATTTAAGGCACTGGTCTATAATTATTTCTAATTTGACAAACACACACACATATCACAAATCTCATGTAGTGTAATTTATCTTTAATTATTCATTCACAATATGATTCATGGTATTGGGGAAAACCTTGTTATGTCTTCACTCTAAACACCATGCTCATGTATCTATGAATGTTATCTTTTTTGCAAATCTAAGATCTAATAATGTTTTAATTTATAAACTAACATAATTTGGTTTAGTGGTAAGCATAATAGGGTATATCATTTGTTGTAAAACAAGGTAAACCACTACAAATGAAAGCTTGTTAACTAAGTATACAAATCTGAAATTCCAATTTTACCATCATTTGATTAACCATAAAATGAATTTGTGGATGTATAACTCAACAAAAAATAAATCAACAAGCAATAAGATTCAAACATGACATTAAATGTACATGGAGAAACTCTTTCAAGAAAAAACTCCACCACCAAAGAGACTGTAAGAGTTGGTATATATACTCTAATAACATGCAAGGTTTGGCTATGGGGATAGCCACCCAAGATCAATGATCTTCAATTAAAGCACAAGAGAGAATAATTCTATTCTATTAAAGGATGCAAATATACAATATATGATTACAATGAGAAACCGTTGTATATATAGCCAAGGGTGAGACTTAGGACAACATAAGATATGAGATGTGTCTTAATCTTATGACTTGAGATACAAAAAGTAAATGCCCTAAGAAGTCCCTATGTAAACTCAAGTAACTAGGTGTGAAAAGGACCTAAGATGGAAACCAATTCGGTAATATACCCTATTCACACGAACACCCCCCCTTAAGTGCAACTTAAGGAGAATGAGAAAACATGCAAAGATAGGTCCTAGCATTAAGGATTGATGAGGTACCCATGTACAAAAGAATCTCTCACAAATACAGAAAAGGAGAAAACTCGTAGGAAAAAAACTCCTCTCCAAAAGAGCAAAAACACAAGATACTCTCTAAGGTATGAGAAGGATAAAACCCCATGTGAGAAAAAAGTCCCCCCATAAGAAAGAAAAAAGAGAAATCATACAATCCCCCTTAGTTTTAAGTCTCTCCTGCCAATGGTGGATACTCAACACTGAATGTTGAAGATGATCCAAGATCACTAAACAATATTTATCCCCCTAGGAAGAAACAAAGCCAAAAATCTATGCAGAATATCTTCCCATTCATGAAAGGAATATGAGGAAAGAAAGATTAAGTTGTATGATGTCTATGGAAGCTACTTAGGTATTACCATGTTGATGTCGAAAGGTGCCAAAATCAAATTAGGAGTCCTAGGCCTAACTAAAGAAAGTGACAATCCAGAACCTAGTGGAAATGAATGTAGAACAAGATCCAAAGACAATGATGAATCCTCTAAATGTTGCTCAATGATCTCCAAGATAGTGCCAAATTGTGACAAATGAATAGGTGGAGAAAGAACTAAAGGTTGATACAACTCCATAGGAGATAACATCAAAGATGAGATTAATGTCCTTAATTATGTCCTCCAAGTCTGTAAGACGAGACTCACAAAATAAACCTAATATATCTATCAAGTACTCATCCCAAGAAGTTGTATCTAGAAGACAATGGATGTGCTCCTATTGTGCTAAATCATTGGAATCCCCATCCAAAACAACATTAATTCATAAGAAGTGGGAGATGATGGAGATGAGATCCTAGTGCATGTCATATATCACTACACTACTCATCCTTGGATGATGTGTCCACAAAAGATGTTTGAGTATGAACACCAAATGTATTTTCCAATGCTAGAATGAAAGAGTCCTTAGCCACAAGATGTTGAATCATAGATAAAAAAAGATAAACCCTCTAAATCTATAATATGAGTCATAGGAGTTGAAGTCTCAAGGGAAGTCTCTGTAGGAGGAGAAGGAACATGAAGAGAAGTCTCTATGTCATCGATACGTTTAAGTCCTTCACCATAAGCAATTTCCTCTATTGTATCATCATCATATGGTAGGTTATCACAATTATCAAGGGGTACTAGGTAGTCCATAACATGATCATCTAGGAATGGAAGCTCATTTGAGCCTCCATGTATCTCCCAAATTTTGGTCCAAAGAGTGTGAGGGCACTCAATATTTGATATGTATTAAATATTATTACTTCCAACACTCTAACCAATCTATCCTAGGACATGATAATTCTTTTTAGCCCAAACTTGCTTCCACCTATGAGCTTGTTCAAGAACAAGTCTATAGAGATGGGGTAAGAGATGAAGCTACCTGAGATGTTTCAAGACCATGTCTTGCTAAGACTTATAATTTCATTCTATTAAGGTGATAACAAAAGGATGAATTGAGTAACCCATTATTGATTATTATATCCTCCTCTAATGATTCAAACAAAGACCAAACCAACAAAGAAAAACATAACCCTAAAATCACTTGATCATGAGATCCCCAACACATTAGGATCTAGGCACTTTATATTTAGTGCAAGTACAATTTCCACCGGCAAATAGAACCAAGTGATCTAGATCTCAATGGTTTACAAATATCAAAAGAACCTCAAAAATAAAAATAGAGGTTAGATGCAAAATAAGAATGGACCAATAGTACCACTACATAAAGCTCAAAAAAGTATGCAATGTTAAAAAAATGCACCCAAAAAGGAGCTCGTATGAGCCTAATTGAGGCCTTGGAAGGTCCCAAAACTAGAATTGCGTAACAACACCTACAAGAGTCTAGAAATTCTAAAAAAATGATGCATCAAAACAAGAAAATACCTACACCACCATGAAGTACACGAAAAGTAGCCCAATTTGTTTATAAAAATTGCACTAAAAAAGGAGCACATATGGTTAAGATATATGACTCTCTAAAAATTAGATGCAAAAATTAAACTAGCAATGGTGAAGGGGGTCGGTCTGGGAGTGAAAAAATGACGATGTCATGCTAACATCATTAAACCCCAATAAATAGAACATGTTGAAATGGATGGAATATTCCATTGATATAAAAAAATAATGTTCTTTTTTCACAAAACTATCTTCGAACAAAAAAATTGCTCAAAATTGATTGAAAATTTCAATTGGAGGGTAGAGGTGGTTTTGGGCATTGGTTGTTTTGAGTGAAACATTTAACAAACATTCTATTATTGGTCATGAGGCTAGAAACAGGTGGCACCACATGGTTTTGCTACTATTGAGTGGTTGTGTGGTTGATTGTCATTGTCATTGTAAGTGGGGCCAACAATGGTGGTAGGATCTGAAAGTTGTCTATCTAGAGGGGACTTGGTAGTGGGGATTACCTCACTGGTATCTAACCATGTGGCACCTAGATACAAGGAATACAAACTATGTAGGTTTGCACAACAAATTTGATCTTTTTCAATTCTAAAAAAATATTTAAAAATTAGAATTAAATAATTTTCTACCAACTATACTTACTTGCACCAACACCAGGCAAGGAAGCTCACTATGCAGAGAATATTTCATTGACAATATGACCATATGGATGATGAAGGAGGGAGAATTTTTTCTGATGGCCTAGGCCAACAATGTCCAATTTCAATGAAATGATAGTCAATCTATAGGTTCTTGGGCCTTTGGATGTGATGGCATGGTCAGATTTAACCCAAAATGCTCCAAAGGATCAAGTATGCATAAGATTTGGCATACATCTCCCACCTTCAAAACCTTGTAGAGCTGGCCTTTAATGTCTAATTTAGATGAAACAAAAGGCAAAAATGACTTTCATAGATGCTCCAAACTCAATGGTGTACTCAAATTTGCTCCATCAAGCTCCAAAATGCACCTACAATATAAAGCCACAAAAAGGAAACCCCCAAATCTGGTGTTTCTATCACATTTTTCTAATTCTCTAGGTCATCATTTAACGCAAGAGAAGAGCATGTACTCAAATTTTCAAGAAAATACAAGATTTGAACCTAGATATCTCAAAAGACTAACATGAAGCAATTCTACAGGCTCTAATACCATATAAGATTTGGTATAAAATACTCTAATACCATGCAAGATTTGTCTATGGCAATAGCTACCCAAGATCAAGAAGCTTCAATGAAAGCACAAGAGAGACCCAACATGAGAGAAAAATTATATTCTATCGAATGATGCAAATATACAATATATGTTTACATGATTATAGTGAGAAGCCCTTGTATATATAGACAAGGGTGAGAAACATAAGATTGCATGACATGTGTCTTGATCTTATGATGAGATACAAAAAGTAAATTCCCAAATAATTCCTTAAGTAAACTTAAGTAACCAGGTGTGAAAAGAACATAAGAGGGAAGCTAGTTAGGTAATATACGTTGTTCACGCCAATAGAGAGCACTAATAATGTATTAATCCAAACAATGTGTTATATCGATACAACAACTTTCTCCTCAGTTTGACAATATTTTGGGAATACTTGTGTACCTATAAAATAACCTATAATACCTTAATCCAATGCATAAAATTTATAAAGAAGTGTTGTGGGGAAATCATAAGTGGATTCTTGAAACCAAAATCATAGTATGGAAAAAACCCAACACCCCCATGAAAAATCAATCAATGCACTATGAATCGAGCCAATAATAATAACATCTTTGAACCATGTGAAGAGTGGACACACATTCCCAAAATTTGCACTCTATTTTGCAATCCACAACACAACATTCGACATGCAAAGATCCTCCACTCTCTCTCCTAGTGCCTAAGAATTTCAAAGTGGTGTAAATGAAGTCAAGTCAGTCTGTAACTACCATCATCATGATCTACCTCCCTTATTAATTCCATTACAACTAATATTCCAAGTTATGAGGAGAAATAATAAAATATTAATATCTATCAACCACCTACATGAGTGTCCAAGTACCCATTCCAAGATGTTTGGAGATTTGATATTAGTACATTAGGATTACAATTAAATATTGCACTATCCTAAGATTCTCCCACTTGATATTATGTATTGCATTAACATAAGTGGAAACCATAAATAAATCAAGTATGCAATGCAAGGCCTGGTGGCCTCCTTGCATTAAGAGTCACCAGTTTTGTTAGTGAATCTGCAACGTTCTCCCAAGTGTCAACTTCTGTAACCCAACATTACCATTCTCCACCATATTATGAATAAAGTGATATTACACATCAACATGCTTGGTATGAGCATGGTGCATGGGATTCCTATTCAAACATATAGCACTTTGACTATCACATCCAATCTGAACCACCATACAATCAAAACCAACTCTTGAATATAGTCTTTGTAACCATATTGTCTCTTTACAAGCATCTGTAGCAACCATATACTCTACTTTAGTAGTATAAAAATCAACTATGGGTTGTCTCTTTCTCATCCAACTGATAGCACTACCAAACAAGGAAAACATCTAGCTAGTAGTGGACCTCTGACTATCCAAGTCATTAGCCCAATATGCATCAACAAGGATCTGTATGTCTAATAACTTGTGCACATCATTAGAACCATGATAACATAATAAATAATTAGAATTCCCTTGAAAACATCTAAATACTCTCTTAACATGAGACCAATGCTCTCTACTATGGTTAGACATAGACCTAATAAGAAATCCCACTACTTGGGCAATATTTGGTCTAGTACAAACAATTACATATATCAGGCTACTAATAGTACTATCATAAGGTACATCATACATACCATTTTCCATTCCCAAAATAAACTTTTTTGCCCCTAGATCCTTCATGTCAAATGCACCAGAAATTTGAGATTTAAGCTCCCTAATCATTGCCTTGCTATTACCAATAAACAATATGGCATCCACATACAAAACAATAATTAAAATATGATCATTAATACATTTGATTTAAAAAAAATGTTCGACTTTGATTCTAACAAAATCCAACTTCAAAATAAATGAATCAAATTTTTGATACCACATTTGACGTGATCGTTTCAAATCATATGAAGTCCATTTTAGACTACAAACTAAATTTTCTTTCCCTTTTACCTCAAACCCATCTAATTGTTGCACATAAAATTTCTCTTCAATATCCCTTTGGAATAAAGTAGTTTTAACATCCATCTGCTCAATCTCAAAATCAAAATTAATGGAAGATAATTTAGAAACAAGAGAAAAATTCACCAAAATTAGTTACTTCTCTCTAACATTATCCCTTGGCCACTAGTCTAGCCTTGTACCTCTCTCACCAACTGTTTGCTTTCATTTTATTTTTGTACTTCCATTTACAACCAATAGGTTTTCTTCCCTTAGGCAAATCTCAGGTGTCACATCTATCCAAGACCATCATATCATCCTACATAGCTTGCACCCAAGACTCACTATCCTTTGAAGAAAAAGCCTCCCTATTTAAGATCTTTTCATCATCAATACATAATAAAGAAAATATACAACGATAATCAAGTGGGCTATATCTATCAACTAGGTTTCATTGTCTCATTGATCATTTCAAGGGTGAAGTAAGGGATTTTTCATATTCCTCTACATGCCCAACCTGCTTAGAACTCTCACCTAAATCATCTTCTTCCTCTCCACCCACTAATTCATCATTTTATTCTTCAACATGTGCATCTTCCTACTTATCAATCTTAGTCTCAAAATGCATATTTTCTTCTTATTTTCATTTAGTTGTAAAGGACTTGTAAATTCTCTAAACTCCCTATAAATCGCATCTCTAAAATAAATAATATTTAGGTTAGTGGATTCCATAGCTTATAACCTTTTACATTCTCATCATAACCAACAAAGATGCATTTTTCTATTTTTAGATCCAATTTAGTTTGATTTTCTTTAGGCACATGAACAAAATCCTCACAATTAAATACACTTAAATGTGAAATAGAAGGTTTCTTACCTATCCATACTTTGTAAGGAGTTTTATCAACAAGAGCCAAACAAGGAGATTGATTAACCAAGTAATAAGTAGTATTTACAACCTATGCCCAAAATCACCAATCTAACTATGTACCACTTAGCATACTTCTATCTCTTCCCATTGATTTTTGGTTCATTCTTTCTATAACCCCATTTTGTTGAGGTGTGTAAGGAGCAATCTTCTACCAAACTATAGTTGCATGTTTATAGAAATCATCAAATTTCTTGGAACAATATTCACCACCATTGTCAAATCTTAGTTCACCTTTATTTTTCTTATCTAAATAACTCTCTACAAATTCCTTAAATTCCCTAAACATGGAGAAAAATTTAGATTTAGAATGAATAAAATAAACCCAAGTGTATCTATAATAATTATCAATAAAGTGACATAATACCAATATTTGCCCATAGAATCCACATCCACTAGACCAAACACATTCAAATGAATGGTTTCTAATGATCTCCTAGGTTTGTAACTTATAGAAGGAAAAGATGCTCTATTTTGCTTTCTAAACACACAATGTTCATAGAAATCAAAATGCTCATCACAATGAACAGAAAATCATCAACCATATTTTTATTAATAAGGGTTTGAAGACCTTTTTCACTATTGTGGGCCAAATGTCCGTGCCACAACATACATGCATTTTAATATTTGTTAGTTACAATGATAGAGTTATAAAATGTAGAGGAGTCCCACACTATGATCCTCTAGATACTACTAAATTTCCTCTCACCAACCTGTAAACAAACTTATCAACTGTCACATGAACTCTAGAGTCATTCAACTTGGATACAAAAAGTAAGTTTCTCATAAGTCCTAGAACGTGGAAAATATTATTGAGATTTTTCACTCTTACATCACTAAAACATAATTGTATCTTTCCCTTGCCAACAATATAATGGGTATTGTTGTCACCAAGGAAAACTTATCATCCATCATAAGCTATGTATGATGCCAAACACTCCTCATAGGTAGTCATATGGTAGGAGAAACCTTAATCAATGATCCAAGCATCATCACTAATAGTGTTAGTAGAAATAAATAATGCATCATTATCACCATCATTAGAATATTTCTCTGTGGAGGACGCGTCATAGGATTTTATTTTATTTTTGTATTCATTCTTTACATGTCTTATCTTCTCACAATTCCAACATTTTACTTTTCCCAAGGTTTTAGACCATCCTTTTGACTTGGACCTATCATGTGCTCAACTTGTAATTGCCACTATCATGCTCCACCTCTCTTCTTAATGCCACTACAACTAATATTCCAAGTTACAAGGAGAATTAATAAAGCATTAATATCTCTCAACCACCTACATGGGCATCCAAGTACCCATTCCAAGATGTTTGGAGATCCAACATTAGTACATTAGGGTTGCAATTAAATATCACACTATCCTAACATTGTTATGCTTAAAGGGACTAGTTTAGAGTTGATTTATTTTTAGAATAATTCATCAAAATTGTCTAAATCTCCTGAGCATGACAATCTTTAAGACAAGTTTAGAAGAATTGATCAAAGTTGTTTAAAGCCACTAGTCTTCTGAGTTTACCAGTACATGTGTGATTTTTAATTTAAATATCTCCATAGGACTACCCTCTTAAGACAAATAGAGCTCAAAGTGTAGGAGAGAAGAGCCCTATCTCATGGTTTGGCTTGTTCATCTATTTTTCCAATCATAAAAGTTTACTTTTTTGGAAGCTTGACAATAAATCCTAAAATCTTTAAGCAAAATTCTTCAATGAGATTCTTAAGCAAAGCTAGTTACTAAGAAAAGAGCAACATAGATCATAATGTATAGTAACATAAGCATGAAAGTATAGGAATGATAAGGTGATAATTATAAATTAATAAACATGGAGATATAAGTGGCTATGCATGGTGAGGATAGCATATATCATGGCAAAGATAGATGTATAAAGCATAATGGTCAAGGCACATAGGAAGTATCATAAGTCTGTAGTGTAGAAATGTTGTGGATCATGAAAACATAAGAGCATAGTAGCATGTAAACAATGAACAAGTGGTAAGGTACGGAGAAAAACAAATAAAGAATAAAGGAGCAAAAGCAAATATGGAACTGATAAATAAAGAAAGTATAAGTGCCAATCATTAAAATTGCATACATGAGATGCCTCCAAGTGGGGAAAATAAAGTCCATATGTCAATATAAAAGGTGAAAGACAATAGTGTTGATAAACTTTTTTGATTCTAAGATGAAAGACAAACAAATAGGATTCATTTCCAATCTTGAGATAGTCATATTTTAGAGCTACATTAGAGTGAATCATCTTTATTATCCCTAGAGATAAGTATCATTATATATCACATTTAATTTCTTAGCTTAGCATTTAATTGTTCAATTATCTAGTCCTAGCTATCACATTAATTAATCTAGGTTGATTTATGCTTATGTTTATGCATCTTATTGAACTAGCCTCAATTAAACTAGAAAAAAAATTCCTTTACAATAATATAGAAGTGTTATACACCTAGGGATATGATATTATGATGTACCAAGTATTAATAAATAAAGGCTTGTGATGCATTTGTTTTGTAAGTCATCCAAATAATTAATTAGAATAAAAGTATTTATTCCACATGTATAGGGAATTGGTAATGATAAGTAGTTGAGTGTTTTATATATTGCGGGGCTTAAGTAAGAGAGGATAGGTTAATAGTATTGTATGTAATTGGTTCTCATATGGAGATATAGTGTGGAGTGACTTCTTCTAATAAGGAGCACTGTATCCTTAAATTTTGATCTATTTTTTAATATATTGGAGAATTTATTCTATTTTATGTAGTTTCATAGAGGAAATTCATTTTTATTTTTCAAATAAGAGCTATTTTTTTGTAGTGTCATGTGCCACCTAGGTCTTAAAAAATAATTTTAGATCTATTACAAAATTGTATATTTATCTTTCCAAAATGTGGTTATAATAGAGACTCGGAGAAATATTGAAAAAGATGTGACATTTTTAAATTGACTTTGTTGTTATGATTTTTTTAGTATGAATTTAGGGAAAACAATTTATATAAGGTTGTCCACCTCATAGAGGTCCTCAAATAAAGTTATTTTACATTCATTGGAAAGAGGAGTTCAATAGATTTCCAAGAAGCGTTCACATTTATATTTTGGAGCAAAAGATATAGTGATTTTAAGTTCACCTTGCAATTTTGATTTTTGATGGATTTTTTAGCACAAAATTAGGGTAAAATTGTTTTATCTTCCACACTAGGTGAAAAAGTTGAATTTTGTTTTTAATAAGAGAAACGATATATGTAAATCTATATTTCTATATTATTTTATTTTCTATGTATGATAGAAAAGGTGATCAATTAAAAGAATTCTTTTCCTAGTTTTCATGGAGGTTCCTAGGTTTGATGGAAGTACTAATGTTATAGAATAATGGTTCCAATTCAAAAGACTTTATTATCCTCATGAATCATTGAAAAAATACTTGATAGACACTTGATAGGTGTAACTTTTGCATGGTTTTAGTCATTGTTCACCTACAATTATTCTTTTGATTAAATGGAACAAGTTTTTGTAGATAGATGGGCTTCAAAAGAAGCATTTATTGATTAAGATAAGGGGAGAAAGAAAAGGAATAGAATGAAGGAGATGAAGCAAAAAAGGAGGATGATAAGAAAGAGGATGATGACGCTATTAATATAGAAAATGAAGAGGATAAGAGAACAAATAGTTTAGCCCCAAGGAAGAAAGATTTCATATTTCAATTTCATAGATGCATTCAAATGAAAAAAAAATCATATCAATAAACCCTAGTAGTAAATATAACTTCATCAACATGGACTTAGCCAAGCAACTACAAGTTTAAGAAAATAAAATCAAGGACATTCAAAGGATTAGCACATTCAAATTATTGAGAATTTGAAACTAATCATAGACAAATATGTTTTGCTTCCAAAATTTATGCTTTAGATATGGATATGTTTGATATTTTTCTTGGATATCTTTGATTGAAGAACTTGGGAACAATCAATATCAATGTGCAAAAGAAGTTCTTGAAACTTTGGTATATGAAGGAAAAAGTAACTTTGCAAGATATTACACAAGACAAGGACCAAACAAAGTTCAAGGTAAAGCAAGTTTAGGGATATGATAAAGAATGTACAAAAGAATCAAATGAAGATCATGGAGAAAAGGAAGAAAAAAAAGAGCAATCATTTTTCATTCAAAAGACAACATAGCAATTGGTAAAAAAGGTTGTAGAATCAAGTATGTCAAAGAAAATTTGAGTTAGAAAATGGTTCCACATATATAGACATCTATATTTGTAACGACCCATTTGTTGCACCCAAATTTAGCACTAATTTTTTTTGTGTGTATGTGTGTTTGTTATAATTTTTAACCAAACTTATTAAGTGTTCATTCAATTGTATACTCAAGTACTTATATCCATATGGGATAGACATTTGTCCATACGGGACAAGCATCTATCCATGCAAGATAGGCATTTGTCTATATGGGATAATTATTCCTCCATCCATCTATGATGGGCATCTATCCAAATGGGATAACATCCATCCATTTAGGATATAGGTACATGCTCTGACTAGAGACTTAGACTCATCAGGATCTAACAAATCCTAAGTCACTCACTGAAGACTACACTCCCCTAATGAGAGTGCACCGAGGTCATTGTCATTCAGGAGTATATTATATATAAATTTGTAAATAAATGGCTTGAGTCTCGCCTCATAATTTGGCCTACAGCCTCAGGGAGTCAAGTAAATCCATTCGAGATTCTTCCAAGTATACATTGAATATGTTTCATCTTGTACTTATCTTAGTGATTTCTTCTTGAGATTTAATTTAAGTGATCGTCTTGGGCAAATAATTTAACCAAATGTTTAAGTTGATAAATCTTGTAATGCCCTGCCAAGGAACCCAGAGGATAACACAACTAGGCTTACAAAAAAAGCACAATTTTTTTTTAAAACGAAAGAAATAACAACAATCATATATTTATTCATAACTTTTAAATTAAGCTTTATCCTCTAGGGTTCCACAGCTGTATTACTAACAAACTAAAACAAGATCTAACCAACATTATGAATTAACTAACAACCCCAGTTCATTCTAAGTCTAATTGCATCGGATGAATAAACACATACAATTCCATATTATAACATCCGATAAGTAATCATTAAGTCTTGTATAAAGGATTACAAGTACATATATGATTCCCTTTATATGAGGGTACACCATTACATTGCTTACAATATCGCTTTCCTGATTACATTGGAGTACATACATCAAGAATAATAGTACATGATTCTACAAGGCAAGAACATAAATATCAGTCTCCTTGAGCTAGATCAAGATTTGAAATCTGCTACAAGTAATACATCCTTCTCGCTCACGATCAATAGCAAGAAAACCAATGGAGATAAAGCACAACCACCTCACCATGTGGAACCCTAAGGTCCACCCCCGTGCTAGGAGATAACATAAGGTCCCACAACATAAAACAGTCAGAAAGATAAAAGACTAACAGGTGCAAGGACTACACATGGCTCCAATACAACACGGGTCAATATGAACAACACAAGTAAATCAAACATCACTTCCAGAGGCAATCACAAAATAAAAGGGGAAAACACACTTAGGGAATGCTAGGCTGCAGTAGGGAAGAGTGTCATCGCATGATCCTAACATGGGTTATCTTGGCAGTCTCTCACTGGACGTCGGCCCCCATCTATGGTCATCCTGACAGTGTCTCACTAGACACCAGCCCCATAGGGTGACACATGCGAAACCAACATTCCTTTCGTGAGGACAAGGAAGTTGATCTTGCCAACCACAGCCTTTTCATCCCATCCTTAGCTTGAATGAGCACTACATGCATGGGTGAGGCATCCAATTATCTTATTTAGTGTGGAAACTACCCACCCCTCTAAATTTATTATTAAGTTGTCACTAGATTAAAAACTTCTAATGGGTTATCCTGGCAGCCACTTTGGGCACCGACCCCACATTGATAGCCATTCCCCTACCTGCATCTAGAAGACCCTATCCATCAAGCAAGACAATTACCATCACAATGACAAGTAACATATACAATGTAAGGCATTTACCTTCTTGCATACAAATCATAATCATAGGGACCGATTCTTGTCCCAAAACATAAACCAAGCATGAACTACCACATTCTCATCATGTTGCATTTACAACACCGAATACACATCATTTCACATCACACAGAGCAAGGCATTATCCATCTTGCATAGTCATCATAACCACATGAATAGGTACACTAAGCAAGGCATTATCCATCTTGCACATGTATCATACTAACATGAATAAGAGACAATATTTCAAGAATGCATTTCATTCAACTCATTGATGCACACATAGCCAACCCCCACACAATCACACCCTCCTAGGCCTCTGGAAACAACTTCCCCAAATGACACAACACTTGACACCATTAAAAACACAATGGTTTCACATCACATTCACTCTCAAAGCACATCATAAACTAATACCCTTCAATAATATTTTTAAAGAATGTAACATTAATCCAAGCATGATCAATCATCTAACAATTATAAAGTGAATCCATCTCAATAATATAGAACTATAACTTTCTAATCATCAGTAGCAATTATAATATGATCATAAGATATAAGTATCCACGAGTATCAATATTTTAACTAATAATTCTCAAGACTTATAAATCAAATCTTAAATACATTGTTTACAAACCTAATTCCAAACCTACTTATCATATTTCTACTAATAAATCATAATAAAATCAATATCAATTTAAATTAAATTTATTAACATTACTATACAATCACTCTATCCAAATTGAATTCTTCTACTTCTATTCTATATAGATTTAATAGCCTTCTTATAACCTAACAAACAAAAAAAATAAATAAAGTTATTTATAATTGAAAGCATATTCACCAACGCTAGCATAGATGAGAAGATATAATTGTTGGAATTGCTCAGGTAATGTTTTTTTTAACAAACGCCTCAAATGGACGGCATCTCATGGATATCAGCGATTGCAGGATCAACACAAAATGAATTTGTTGAGAAGGCTTTAGAAGCTACCCACAATGCAAAGTGTGAAAGCATAGACAGGGCACACATACTAATTGGTAGAATGCCTCAAAAAGAGTCATATGATGGAAAGCAATGATCGTAGGATATGCACAAGACAAATTTGTTGAAAATTTTCAGAGAAACCCAATTCAAAAATATAGAGTTATTGGTGATACAACTAATTGTTTTAACAAAGATGAAACGGGTGAGAGGTAGATAGTCACAAAATATTCATATCTCCAAAATGACAAACTGGGTAAGGCTGATTTTTGGATATGATTTAAATAACTACGTCGTGCACCATATATAAAAAAATTAGAGGAACCCAGTGTGTAAAAATAAAGTTATGGCTGCCGCAATAGATTGAAAAAATAGAGATGAAATAGTTGAGAGATAGGCAATGCCAAAATATTCATATCTCCAAAATGACAAACTGGGTATGGTTGATTTTCGAAGATGATTTAAAAAACTAGGTCGTGCACCATATATAAAAAATTAGAGGAACCCAGTTTGTAAAAATAAAGTTATGGCTGACGCAACAGACTGAAAAAATAGAGATGAAGTGGGTGAGAGATAGACAGTCACTTCAATCGGTGATTCCCAAAAATGCAATGATACAGACATGCACAATTGGATATGATAACAAGGCTTCTAACCTCTCAAGCAAATTACAATCGACAAGAAAAATCATAAATCAAACATTTGCTTCAACATAAAACTGAGACATAAATTAGAACCAAAGGAACCTGATTTCGCTTGCTTGACTGGGCTGAAGATATGATGCCGGGTTCAACTGTTGCAGCCATAAACCAGTCTCTCCCATCTCCTCTCCCCCCCAAAAGTTCCATCTGCTGAAGATTATTATAAGAGAGAAATCCCCCCAATATCTTCTAGAAGATTCCTCCCATTAAGGCAATAAATTATGCCTAAATCCCTTTCTTACAATTTGCTATTTTTTTATCATTTACAACCAGACCAGACAATATATATTTTTTTATCTTATTTCTTTTACAACTAGACAAGAATCATTTTTATTCTTATTTATTTAGTATTTACTATATATGAGTTTTGTGACAACTCATAAATATTATCTATTTTTATTGCCACTTAACACAACATTTAATTATATTAATTAATTTATTTATCTTTAGCTAGCATTTACATTTATTATTATTTTTTTATTATTTATTTCCATAAACTCAAATTCTCAAAGAGGCATTTATATATATTTATTTATTTAACAAAAATGCTTTCATAACTAATAATATTATTTTAATGCAACAATTAACCAAAGCAACAATCAAACAATGCCAAACTAAATAACCCAAATGCCAAACAATACCTGACACTATGCATGATCGAAAAGCATGACCACAACGACATCAACTGACTATCATGCCCATACAGACAACACTGACTGGGTGCAAAACTAGATACTCATCTTTTTCAAGGATGATGGCTAACTAGGGAACCATATGTTATCTCTGTTCAACAGTTTCGATTGGATTTAAGGCATGCTTAGACCTGTCAATTCAGGTGGAGTCAATGCCTGGTACCTGCAACCTGTAGCACACAACACAGTCTATGCACAAGTATAATAAATATCAAACAGTCACGGAATGAAAGAGAATCGCAACGTCGTCGAACGCTCACGAATGAGTGGTACGACATTGTCTCTTTTCACACCACACAATTATTAGATTTAGGGCAGACAATTGAGAGGGGGGTGAATCAGTTGTATAAAACTTTACTTTCAAAACACTTAACTCCACTTTGTAATTTAGCAGCACAATAGTAAATCAATTATGGAAACATAAAGCAATGAATCAAGAGTAGAAACATATTAACACATGAGACACCAAGATTTTGACGTGGAAAACCCAGTTAAGGGAAAAAAAATGGGGTGATTAACCAAAGATTGTATTCTTTGTTAGAAGAATAGAAAGAACAAAATGGCACATGCCAATTAGGGCTCACTGCCCGAGCACACTGCTCATAAGAGGCTCACTACCTACAAGAGACTCACTGTCTACAAAATGATAAGTATCACCTACTTGAATTGGAAAATAGCATCTTCACCATGCCTGAATCAGTTCCATTTAAGCCCAAAACTTCTGCTCTGCCTTTCGCTCTCTTCCTCGCTACCACACTCTCATCTCCACAAGACTACTTTTGAAATGACTTTACAATTCCTTATTTATACAAGACATCAACCTAGGAATGATCATCTAAGTCAGCAAACATCTACAAAAATATCCGCAAGATGTGTAATACATCCGGTCGACCAGTCTCAGGAAGAACACCATCATCCGGAGGTTATTTTTCAATTGCGAGCTCCAACTCCAATGCGGACCACCAACATGAATTGGACACGATCCAAAGACCTCCACAAGATTTCCTGAATCACCAAGAACATCCGCACTTCATCTGCTTACTGAAATCCTTCTCTCCTTCATCTGGAACCTCAAGAACACAGTCTATCATCACTGTCATAAAGGAATAGATGCTTCCGGACCTTCAAACCACAAACCAATCGAGTTGATACTTCACAAAGACTTCCTTAACACTCCCTCAAATCCGTAGAATAGGATAATGCATTTTCGGATCTCACCAGACCTATCTGTGTCACTTTGTCACCTTTGAACACCTGCCGGAACCGGTTTTACTTGAACGGCCACAATTTCTTCAGATCTTCATGCAGACCTCTGAAATCTTTGCTGGATCACTTTAAGACACATATCTACAAACCCTTTAAATCGCATCCTCTGATCCTCATCTTATCTTAGACTTTTACCTTACTATCTTCACTGTTCTTCTCTGTTCCTAATTAAGACCAATTTTCTCAATGTCCTTAGCACTTAGTTCATCCAATCCTTTTCATCAATGCAACAAGAGTATGCTGACATCAATGACAACACCGGTTAGGCCCATACTTGCAACAACAATAATCATATCATCCTATAATACATAATCAGTCGCATAAAAATCAATTCTAACTTATGACAATCGTAGAAAGATCAACATCATAATCACCTGAATGTAAAACAATGTCAGAGCATATGGATTATCAGTGTCGCAACAAGGATTATCAATAGAACATGCTAACTATCATATGAAACCACACATGAGGATAATCAGGAATGTCACCAACATGAATGTAGCATCTACCAACATCATATAATGTACAACATCAACTGTCTAACATACCCTAAATATTCCTATTATTTTACCTTCATCTTCATGCTCCTTAGCCAGACTATCTGCACATCCAAGATGAGAATGGAGGGGCACTACAAATCCATTAATTTGGATAATCCCCAACCCCATATCTAAAAACATGTGTACTAGGAACCTCCTTCATTTACCATACTACCTACATACTCGCTTCCAAATGGGATCAAGGTGTAATATATATGTAGTTTTGGTTTCTAATCTATGTTTGATGTGAACTGTTTAGTGTGGGTATGCAACCCTTTCTAAGGCCTCTTTTCCCCAGACAGTTCCTCTTTGAATGCTACCCGCTAAGGGAAGCATTTAATTCAAAAGTATTTAATTGCCGTGACCAATATTTGTTTACTAATTTGCTCTATTTCCTAATCCTAATAAAATAAAACTTCCTTGAGCTACAGGACTCTAATTCTCTTTTTCCCTTCAAGATATGTGATGATGGTTCTATTTTCAATGATTATAATTTTCTTGAAACTATATGATGATGATGATGATTTTTTCCAATACAAAGCTATTGTTTTGTTCTTTTATTTAATCTTTTATTAGTTTAGTATTTGAGAAAGATTACCTGTTCCTCGTATTTAAATAAACAAGGTGTCCCTTATTATTCCCTGACAATTTATAGGGTTGGTGGTGCATACACCATTGTTGCAGTTGCATTAGGCTATAAGTGCAATAGTTCAAGCATGACAACATTACCCATAAACATGAATTAGAGGAATTGTTAATACCGAACACAACAATTTTTCAATTTTTATATCTTGTATAAGTTGTTCAAACTAACTAGAAAAAGAAGAAAATTCTAAAATGCCTAACATATACTGAATAATATCAAAATTTAGAAACTAAAAGCAAACCAGTAAGACTATTATACTTTAACTATTCATTAAGTTTGAAATAAAATTATAAAATTTTATTTAATCCTATATTAAACTTTTTATTTTGAAACTAATTGCATATATAAAAGAAATTAAGCTATATTGTTTAATACTAACAACTAATTAAATTACATTTGAATCAAATTGGGTAACACTATGTAAATTAATTATACTTAAGATAAATAATTCCATAAGAAATAAAATTATTCATTTATTAAAATTGTTTATTCAAGAGTAATCTTTAAAAAAACTTGAATGAAAAATGCTTCTAAGTTATTGACATGTTTACGAACAATGTTATTTAAGTTCAAGTTAAAGATTCAAAGTTATTACCATAACAAGTAACTCATCTAGTTGATTAATTATGATAAACAATTACAGGGGCTTCAAATTATAAGTTTTATCATAATCATGTAATGGAAATTAATAAATCAAGTTAATTACTAAGTACTACTAAGCTAATCAAAGAATTTGCTAATTACTAATAGACTAATGAATTCAATTCTCATTGCTTGAGTACATACTAATATGTATAAATTTGTGGATTACTTTAGTGATTTGGGATTGATACTAAGTCATATTCTCTTTTTACTAAAGTCTTTGTTGCTAGTGTTCCATTGCTTTGCTCTACTTAATCTTGTATCTAAACATCATATGAAGATTAAAATCCTAGGTTGATATAACTAATTAATTCAAATTAATAAGTTGTAGAACATGGATTCACTAAATGGTCTATGAGATTTAGGATTGATTTTTGTTTCCTTAAACACTATATTCATAAGTTGCACTATTTAAAGTACTTTAATTAAAGCTATACAATTATCCTTGGGTGATTATTTTGTCAAAATGGAACTTTACGTGAACACATGAGAACTTATGAATGCCACTAAAAGAATCATAAATGCATTTATTAATAAGCATTATAATATAAAATATCACAATTGTCGTATCATTTATAAGATAAGGTGCTCATCTAAACAAGTATTATTGTTATGTGGACAAATACTATTTTTATGTGTACAACTACTAGGATGACAATGTTCATGCATTGGAGTATTTCATATTATGTTTGTCCTATGACAATTGTAAAAGGTGCGTTTAATAAAAACCTTGTACTTTATCATGAAAAGTAGGAAGTTGTCAAAAGTTTTATGATCATTCAAGATTAAATATAGGTTGTATTTTTAACTAAGAAGGTGTTTTTATAAACATATTAAAAGTGTATGTGTGTGTAACTTTATTTATTTAGTATTATATTTAAAAATTTATTATGATATATACATTTATTTATTTATTAATATATTGAAATATTTATTAAGTTAAAAATTTTATCCTAAAAAGAAATTTTCTTTTTAAAAATATATTTGTAAAAGGGATTGCCCCCATGGGAGACTATGGCCTACTTTAAGCAGTTGTGACTCCCTTTTGTGGGTCTACAGCCTGCTTGAAGCAGGCGCAACTCGTCAAGGTGTCCATAGCTTGTTTATGACGGATCATGGCCCCAATATATATATTTTATTTAAAAAATAATAATTTCATCACATAAATTAATAGAATTAAAAAAAATTAATTATACATATTTTTTCTAGAATACAAATTCTATAGTATAGAAAATTTTTCATATATATATAAATTTTTTCCTAAGAGAAATAATTTTGATAGAATTCATAATATATATTTAAAATTTGTTTATCAAATTCCATCTCATAAGTGTATAATTTAATTACAATAGATTTGATATGCACAAGTTAAATTAAAGTTTTTGGTTTAAAGATCTAAGATCTAAGTTGGAAAAAATTGAATTACTCAAAAATAAATACAAGACTATCATAGATTTCAATTTCCCCATTTTCATTTTGCTTAATCAAAAAGGGAGAAAATTAAGAGAGAAAAAAGGATCCACCTACTTGGAAAAATGCAATTCTATCATATCCCCAACGAGGATCTGCCCTAATTTCTTGCAATTTAAATTCTAGAATTCTACCCTAAATTTCTGCACTTTAGTTTTTTGCTCAAAACCCTAAATTCTGATATTTATTTCTGCACTTTTAAAAATTCTACCCTAACCCTAAGTCTTCTGTAAAAATTAGACTTGAAACAATTTGCATATTTCCACCATAAATCATGACAAAAGTCAATATGATCACATCAAAGGATTCACCCAAAAAATATAGATTTTATCTACCATCAATCATCTATGGAACACATCATATTACATCAAGAATTTAATATCAAGTCTGCTGTAATTATCTACTGCAAATATGAAGTTTGAGCATACAAACGATGACAATAAAGCAACCAAACATCCCAACTACGAAGTAGTCTTCAATGCCAACAAGTACATACCAAAATAATGCCAATGTAAGCCTTAAAGAGGGCTAAATGATGATGAATAAGTCTACTACTATAGGTCTACTTAAAACCCTAGTGCAGAGTAGTCCTAAACCTGCCACAAACCCCTTTCAAAGCTGGTCGCTCTTCCTCAAAAGGGATTTGTTGCCCTTAAGGATAATTTGCTGATGCTCTAATGATGTATGCTGATGTTCTATGCTCCTTATTTGCTGATATTACTCCAATTTCAGATCTGAACTTGCTTCTTCTTAAGCAAATCTGCATGAAGTCTCCTTGGATGGGGTCATCTCCATCCCATATTGAGGGGCCATCTCCTCAAAGTAAGACAAAGGACTGAGATCCTTATGTTAATATGTAGAAATCAAAACACAAATCGATGCTTGAATCATGACCTTTGAAGTGCCAAACAACCTTTATTTATACCCAATTTGTCTCCTCTATTTTGCTGGCCGACCAGTTATAAGAGTATTTTATTTAAAATGTTCTATTCCCTCCAAGAGGGCCGACCTACACCACTTAAGCCCCTTTTTCATAGAACGCCCAAATCAATGCAAAAGAATATTATTTTATTAATTTCTTTCTTTTCCTTCAAGCGCCCAAGATAATGTTTAGTCATTAAGTTGTCCCAATAGTGAAGGTGACCTCTCAAGAGTATGCCAAATAATTAATTATTATTTCATTGTCTCTCCATAAGTGCCCAAGGGAAGTAGTGATCTCCATAGCAATGATAAGCATCAAATGTGAAGTAAGGGTTCCACGGCAAGATACCCCTATGTGATGAAGTCTAAACTCCCATGTGAATCCGTATGCAAGCTCCATAGAATGCAAATCATCATGAGTCAAGTATCCATGAGGGTAAAGTGATAACATCCATACATCCTGTTAAATGAAATGATAGTCCCAAGGGTGAAATCCAACCTATCTCAGTACTTTAGATCCATGGAAGAGTGCAACAATTTGCGAGATGGTGACCATTCCAGAAAAAGGGACACGACAAATTCCCTGCTTGAAGCATGTTTGACTTTTGTTCCCAAATCTTTGATCTAGATACCTGCTAATTTTTTCCTTTTTCTTCTTCTCCTATTTATAGAATTCTTTTTCCTATTTTATTTATTTAAAAAAATATTTTAATTAAATTTATTAAAAAAATATTAAGAGGAGTTATCTCCACCAATTAAGCTCATTAATTAGTTGAGAACAAACAATTTTTAATTAAATAAAATATATTTTCTCCACATAACAATTCAATCAAGGAACTGTGAAGGTACATAAAGTTCCTTGGAGCAGTTCGGTTTCAAACCATCCTGATTCTCGGTTGGTTGTTTGTTGGGGTTTGTTGTCCCCTCGTTTGTTTCTTTGTGGTTGTGTTGGTTTGTGGTTGTCCTCTATAGCTTTGCTGGGCATTTTGTTGTGCTGTTAATGTGTTGTCTTTGGCTCATTTGAGGCCTCGTGTTGCCATGGGGGCTGTTTTATATAGGGTTCTGGACCCTCTTTTCCAGCTGAACTAATAAAAAATAATTCAATCAAGGAAAATGATTTAGTAATTAGCCAATAGGCTTTTATATGTGAGCATTATAGTGCTTAGAATTGTCTCACGCCGTAAAAAATTCAGCCAAAAATTTTTCTAATCTCGTCGGTTGTTCCTATTGGCGTATTCCTTGAACCTCCTATAGGTGCAAGTGCTAGTTAACTAATACAAAGGAGTTATCTTCCTCCTTAACTCATTAACTGGTTAAAAATAAATAATTAAAATAATAATAATAATTGTTTTCTCAAGATCACAACTCAATCAAGGGGGTTAAATGCTACAAAGAAGTAGTTAGTTTCCTCATGCAACTGATAATTGGTTGAGGATAATTTTTATTTAAAAATAAAAGAAATTATTTTTCCATGCAAACACCTTTATTGACTTTAGTTAACAAATAAATCAAGTAGATTGACTATTGTCTAACTAATGTTTTTCTATGCAACTCCTCATGAAAACTAGAGAGTAAATTTAGTTAACTATCATTTAGCTATTAAATCACAAAAATAATTATCATTATTGTCTTAATTTATTTTATTATATTTTAAATCCTATTTTATATATTTAATTTAATTTATTTTCTATGAATACAATTTATTTATTATTATTAAGATTATTGTCTGATATTTAATTGTTTGTTTATTAACTTTTTTCCCATTATTATAATTTCCTTTATTTTAATAATTAAATTATGAAACAAATACTTTCCCTTAGCTAATTTGATCATCAATTAATTATTTTCCTAGCTTAACGAATAAGGTTTAATTTGTAAAGGAGAGGGTCATGACATCTTCCCTCCTTTATTTTGTGCATCATCCCAATGCACCAACAAGTAGTTTTAGTCAAAATAAAATAGACTTAAACAATATCATATTTTTAACAAATCTTCAAAATAAAAATAGAAATAATTGTTGCGTTTCATTGGTGTCCTCGCACATAGCATTTTCTGCATCATACAAATTCCATTGCACTTTACATTGGTCTACCACCCTGTTGCGCAATTGGTATTGGTGTTTCTCTAAGATTCTATGTGGCTCTACTATTATCCTCCCTTGGTCTTGGACATATAATGCATTCCAATTCAAGATATGCTTAACATCAGGTACATATTTCTTAAGAAGCAACACATGGAAAATATCATGGGTTCAACTCAGTCTTGGAGGTAAAGCTAGTCGATAAGCCACTGGGTTTATCCTTTTAAGAACTTCAAATGGCCCAATGTAACAAGGGGCTAACTTGTCTTTCTTCCCAAATGATATGGAGCTCTTATTGTTACATCCCCAATTTTTGTCTTGCTATACTTTTACTTTTTACTTGGATATAAGTAAATTTATTATGATGTTTAGATTAATGACAAGGAAAAACATGGATTATATTGAATGTCATTTATAAAATTATGGGAACGATTATGTTATTATCGATTTAATATTCGCATTATGAGATTTGATTTATTATTTGAATAATGATGCACTGATCATAATTTCTTTGGTAATAAGTTTGATATAGGTTTACAAGTTTTCAGATGACTCTCGGATAAAAGAGAGAATCTTTCCAGGAGAGAGATATAGACCTCGGGTTACGAGTGGTTTATTTGCCAAATCGGGTATAAGTGTTTAACGAAAATGTGAACCAATGTGTCGTAAGAGGTAAGTCTTGTCTTGTCAGTTTACTTCTGAACCTAATTGACAGGTAGTCGATATTGTTTTCAAATCTTTCTAAGTCGTATTAAGTCATCTTAGTCATTAATAACGTTAACGACGTCATTTGAGTTTGATTGTGACTATTTACGTTTAATGTAAATATTACAACGTTATTGTCGTAAAATGGTTGTCATATTATTATTAAGTCCTTGAGGTGTTATAAACGATTCTTGACGTTAAGACGTTTTCGTCGAGTTAAGAATACGTGATTATTGCCGATGAATTGTGATGGGGACACAAGCTCATCCCAACCACATTATCCGTAATTCCTTGTTTAAATATTATTATTTTTATTGATTAAACTGTGATTATCTAATATAGTGGCAATGTTATAAGAAGTATATTTGATGTAAACAAATATATTAATGCCTTAGCATCGTAAGAGGATAATACCTCTTAATGAGTCGATGGTATTGTAGGAGCCGTAGGCTAAAATATAGTAGAGCCTTCATTAGTGTTAGTGGTGGATCGAACCACATGTTTTGATCATTAAAAGATCGGTTTTATATTATAAAGAGTGTCGGCCTCATCCTTATGGGGATGACTATGTTTACAAACTGCCCAACTGAATGAACCATATGGCGGCCTTCCACAATTGACATGTGGACTTTTGCTTAAAAATTAATTTCAGTTTAAGACTAAGTCGCCAAGGTCTGTTAAGATGTCATTAAGTTTGCAACTGAATCATTGTTGAGGTGCAAAATAAGGCAACTCTCTAGGAGTCGTGCCTGGGTCATAATTAGTAATGACTCAGCTAAGCCGTGGTGTCTATTTTTTTAACAAAGTTAAAAACTTGAGGAAATCAAACATAGGCAGGGAGGATCGAACGTATGCAGAGAAGTATAGAGAGGGAATACACAATCAAGAGTCGTTGACCTTGTGTCTTGTTTGCACATCTCTGCCAACTCAAGTTCGTCCATTGTCAGGTATTTCTCAGTTCATGTAATCATGAGGAAATCGAAATAGTTCTTTTAGATTGAACATCGTTGTATTATGGGCAATTATATAAGTTTGCCAGTAAGGTTAAACCTCCTTTTTTTGTGGTGTAACAGTCAAAAACTATTATGTATCAACATTAGGAAAATGCAGATAATATTCTAAGTAAACTATGTTGATCTATCTCCGTAATCGATGAGACAACGAATGCAAATCATATGGTTGATTCTTGGTAATTCAAGTGAGTAGTATGTTATAGTATACTACATCGACCATTTGGTATTTCGTTTATAAATCGATAATCATATCAATGCATAGCTTAGAGGATAAAAGACCATCATAGTAAGAGATTGTCATAGCTATTATTAGCTTTGAAAGTAGTTCTCTTATCGAATAAGTTTGTAGCAAGTCAATGGAATGATTGTGAGTTAACCAAACATTAGGCTCTCGAATGAATGAACCTTGTTTTCATACTCTCAACTTGAACCGTATAGTATTGAGGTTATAATGATTTAACATATTGTAATGTATAGGTTATATATATGCATAACGGATAATGTTATCTATCCAAGAGTACTAGATTCATAAGAATCGTTAGTAAACTTTTGTATCATATCAAATGATAGTAACTTAGAGATACTATGGAAGATGGAATAAGGTTATTATGAGAATCCCATTTAAGACTATTTGTCTTTATTATTCATGAAGAGATCCAATACAATGGAGTAGGCTAAGTCTACTAGAGAATGACCTTGTAGGGATATATATTCAGGGTATGTTTTGTTTATAAATATTATCAAAGTTATTCTTCGTTCCTTTGTAAAGGAGATATTATCTATTTAAGAACTATAGTATTCTTAACCTTGGTTGAGTTAATCAAGGGTTATTTGTGAATCTAAAACTCCTAGATATAAGATATGGTTATATTGTTATATCATATTGACAAAGGATATTAGGGAAACCCTAGAGTCGATTACAAACCAATTGAATGTTTATGTTTTATAGACTTATTTAAGTCAAAAGGTATTATTATTATGACTCAAATTAAACTATTACATGATTAGGGTTGGTAAGAGTTTTAAACTGAGAGAATATGACAGTATCCAAGTCGAGTATGGGTGGGTGAACACAACGACTACGTTCATTATGAATGATATTGATATTAAAAACTTTGGCCAAAGTAATGCATTTGTTTTCTACATGCATTGTCGGTTCACTGTATTCAGACTGCTTATCCTATCGAAAATCATACTTAGCTAGAGGGTATCTAGGGTTGTATGGTTGATAGAGTTGAGTAGAATACAATACTATGTACTCAGGAAAGGCAAATTACCATTGGTCACCTAAGGTCTATATTCTTCATGAAGGGTAGGGCCACTTCCTATGTGGAAGATGTGTGGGAGACTGCCAGTCTATGGATGGAGGTAAATCACTGGAAAGATACTCTCTCTCCAAGCAGGAAACATGCTAGGACTTGTGATAAAGATGTCAGATATTTAGAAGTAGTATTTATTCCAAAATTGTATAAGTAATGGATTTACATTTGTAAACATTGTAAATGAGAAAGATAATATGGTTTATTGTATTTTGTAAAAAAGAAATCTTGTAATTGTAATTACTTGATTATATGTTGAATAATTTTTTTTTTGTATCTCATTTTTACCTTGTTGATTTACTTTATGGTAAATTTTTGGTTTTACTATGTTTTTAGAACGTGGATGTTACACTTATGAGGTCTAACTCTTAGGAAAAATTTCTCCCCCACTAAAGATTCTCTTTGAGTCCTATTTCTATTTGCATAACTCATTTGTCTATTGACTGCCTCCTTCAATCTTGTATTATCCCCTTGATCTAATTTTTCATATCTTTCAACATTTTGGGGCCAATTATAATTCTATTTTTTAGATTGTCCCAACTCAAAGGTGTTCAACCCTTCCTGACATATAGTGTTTCAAATGGGGTCATTCCCAAGGTGGACGGAAATGAATTACTATAAGCAAACTCTACAAGTGAGAGGTATTCTTCCAATTTTGACTACTAGTCCATGCAATACATACGCAAAAGGTCCTCAACTATTTGGTTTATTCTTTCTATTTACCCATTTATTTTAGGAAGATATGCCTTGCTAAAGTTTAATTATGTTCCCAAGGTTGATTGCAAAGTTGTCCAAAATGTTGAAGTGAACCTCTATTTGATATTATCCTTTTAGGAACCCCATGCAACCTAAAGATTTATTTTACAAATCATTTAGCCAAGGTCAGGGCATCATCAGTTAAATTATTGCATTATCCCTATACGGTGTCATGGGTAATCCTTGCATGAAGTCCATACTAATGACCTACCATTTGTGGTGTGGTACATCATGGGGTATAATAATCCAACTGGATGATTATGCTCTGCCTTTACCCTTTGACACTCTAAACATTTTTCTATAAAGAGTACTATATCATTCTTCATGCCTTGCCAAAAGTATAACTTCTTAAGATAAGATTACATCTTATTTATCCCTGGGTTCCTTGAATGAGGTGTATTGTGAGCTTCAGTTAGAATTATGGTTCTAAGTTCCCTAGAATCAAGAACATACATTCTATTAGCATATCAAAGAAACCCATCCTTATCAAAAGTATACCCTACAATCTTTGAATCAGTTGGATTAATGTCCAAAGTTCTTTTTACTTATTCATACCAAGGATCGTGTTTTTGTTCTACTAGCACTTCTTCCTTGAAGTTAGTTTTAAAGGTTGCCCTTGCCATCAAACATCTTCTTCTACTTAAAGTATCCACCACCCTATTTTCATTGCCCTTAATGTATTCTATTTCAAAGTCATATTCAGCTAGAAACTCCAGCTATCTTCTTTGTCTTGCATTCAAATGTGGTTGTGTGAAGATATATTTTAGCCATTGGTGGTTAGTTTTACCCAATAAGAAATGTCTCCACTTTTGAAGAGTACAATTGTTGCCAATTCTAGGTCATGAGGTCCATAGTTTATTTCATGCATCTTTAATTTCTAAGATTCATAAGTGGTGCAGGAGCACCAAGAGGATCATGAAGATCCATGATTGTTTTTGTTTGTTATATGTTTGTTCATGTTGTAATAAGCTCTTAGAAGACCATTCTCATGATTGTAATAAGGACCATGTCCAAAAACATCTCTTGTTGATGTCATGTTATAATGGAGCAGTCATAAGGTGTAGTAGACAGTCATAGCATCATGCATTGTAAAAGGAGGCAATCTTCATGATTGTAAGCCTTGCTAAGGCATGTAAGGTAGTGTCAAGAAGTCTAATGCCTAGTCCAAGGCTTAATTGTGATGTCCCAATATTAATGCATTATTTAAATTAAAGATTTAAATGTCATGATAAGACGATAAAGTTGCTCTTGTAAAATTTGAATGATAATACGGTAAAATCACTTTGGTGAAATAGAGTATTTAGTCAATAAAAATAATTACATATATATTATTAATATATAATATTTAATAAATGATATTAAATTATTATATTAATAATATATTTTTTAACAAGAATATATTATAAAAAAATATAAATATTATCAATTTAAATATTATTATAATAATATAAATATAATACAATATATTTATTTAAAAGAAGTAATAAATGTAATCATCAATATGAATATAAATATTGTCATTTTCAAATTATATATTTATGCATATAAATATTAATATTTTAAATATTATAATTGTAACTATCATAATATAATATAAATATAATTACAATTATAATAAATTTGTTTTATCTAAATATTATATATATTCTCTTTAACTATTAATAAATATATAAATACTTAAATATAAATATTATGTTTTATGAATGAGAGACTTAAGAATAAAAGTTTAAAACAAACCAATTACACAGCATAAGATGATCGACCACATCTTAGTATGCAACGATTATAAGACAAAGATTGTTAATGGACATTGGTTAGTATATGGCACAGAAAATAAAAGGGAAGTTAGCAATTATGTGAAGGAAGACAACAAGACATATACCATAGACTAATTCCAATGAACAATGATGATATTAAATGCTTTCATTTAAGACCAATTGCTACTAATAAAAAAACCCATCCCTTAAGTTAAGTTATGACCCATTACCAACGGTCATGTACTTTGAACAATATAAAAGACCATAAAGGATCGATGGGGGAACCATGAAGGAATGGGAGCATATACAATGTCATTCAACCAAATGATCAAATGGAGGAAGCATTATAAAATCTGATTATCCATCAACAGCAATAGTATATATATTAAAATCAAAACTCAGTAAATTAAAGTTCAGATCTGCAAGAAAGGTAATTAAAAGGTATGCTTTCTATACAACTATATTGAAATGAATAAAAGAATAAAATCATGGCAAACTGATCATTAGAAGACCATAATAAAATGAATTGAAATGAATAAAATAATCTGCATATAGTGGGTTGATCCATAGATTTCATAGAAGAAGATCTTAAATCAGGGCATGATGAAAATGTATATATACTAGATTTAGAAATCATAGAATATTGGAATTGACTAAATGGCTTGTTTGATCAAGTAAATAGAATGTTTAATAGCAAGTATATGTATGTAAATCATCATAGATTGAATGAATGGATATAGTCTAGGATATTAAGGCGTTGTTTAAATAATGACAATAACTAGAAGAAATACTTAAATTATGATGAATAGCAGATGAGAAATAAGGCTCATGGTTTATCCACCAAACCCATAGATCAAGGTAAAGGGGTAAGGGTAAGCAATGGGGCATAATAATGGTTGATGCCGAAGTTGGTCAAGAGTGCCATCTAGCTAAAGACCGACATCATGGTTCATGCCTAAGTTGGTCTAGAGTACCATCTGGCTAAAGACTGATACATTCCCATTATCTTGTGCTGGTTAAGAGAACCATCAAGTGATGGATAGGCTCTTGTCTCGTGTTGGTCTAGAGTACCTCTTCGGGACAAGGGATGGGCCTTTGATTTGGGTTGGTCTCCAGTCAAAGGAATAAAATATGGACCCCTCAATTGCTCCTTTATAACCCTCTCTCATTAGGCAAGTGATTTGATGAACATGTAAACCTAAGTATATCTCTCCCAAATGAAATCATGAAATATGTTTAATGGATATCATGAAAGATAGAATGCTTATAGCTTATGATTATAAGTCTTGATTTAATATATCTCTATGGATAAAATGATTAGATAAGAAAGATTGAATACTAATGTTCTCTTTTGTAAGTTGAAATTGTGCAAGGTTAAGGAAAATTTTTGGCTTTCTAGAAGGGGACATTACAAGTGGTATCAGAGCCGTCATCCTGTGTGTATATTTGTAACTTATGCAACTATGTGAATATTTTGTGTATGATGTGTATTCTTTATGACTGTTAATATATGTATTGAACTCATTATTAATTATGCTATTAATGAATCTGGATATATTTAGTTTTTGTAATTCTCATCAAGCAATCATGAGGAAGAGCAGGATAAATACTAGTAGGGCGAGCAAATACTAGATTTATTTCTAAGTACGCCACTCCGAGCTGGCCACTTGGAGCCAAGGGGGCGAGTGACTGCCCTTGGGCTTAGAAAAGAAAATCTATGGGCCTCCTATTATAGCATTTCCCCAATGCCCGCATGGATTGGTTGTTGAAGGAGTTTCAATCATAAGAGGGATGGATTAAGCAGCATGGATAGGGAAAGCAGGTACAAGTTTATCCACTAAGTACGCCACCCCATGTTGGATAGCTGCATGTCTGCCACTTGGGGCCAAGAGGGATGGTATATCTGCTCTTGGGCTTAGCATGGATAGCTTTGGGTGGACCTATCATGTTTCTCATCCAAGTCCTAGTATGATTAAACTATGCATTTGGATATGTAATTTACATATTGTGTATACTTTAGTATTACATGTGTTCATGTGTATACTTGGTGACCTTGGAACGGTGGACGGGTCCACGGTGTAGTATGGGATGCGCCAAATCCCCTTTCCAATTGTCTGATAGTATACTTATATGTATTAATGCAAATTATGTGTATTCATTACCTTATGACTTATATATTCTATAACTTGTATTTGCATGCGCGGGTATGCTCCATATATTTATGCTTCATGTGCCTTACATCTGTTTATATGTATCATGCTTTTATGGATATTACTTCATGCTTTAACCTACTTGTATGCTTCATGTGTGTGTAATTACGTATATTCTTGTGTGTGTGTTCACGTATTTTACTTTATGCTTCCTGTCTATGTGTGTTTATGTGTATTCTTGTGTGTATTTATGCTTCTTATTTGTGTAATCTTGTGTATTGCTTCATACTTGTATGCTTCCTACTGGTATGTTTTATATATTCTCGTCACGTACACTTCAAGCTCCATTTGTGTTAATATGCATACTACCTAGATATTCATGTGTATGTTTATGTGCATATGTCATTGAGTGTAATTGTATGCTATATGACTTTGCAATTGTATTCAAGTGTATGCTCTATGACTATGTACTTGCATCCGAGTGTATACTCTATGACATTGTAATTGAATGCATACTTTATGTCGATAATTATATTTGATTGTATATTCTATGCTTTGTATTTGTATTTGAGTGTATGCTTTATGGTTGTGATTTCATTTGAGTGTATAACTCTATGCCTTGTAATTTGAGTATATACTCCATGATTGTATTTGAGTATATCTTCTATGGCTTGTGATTGTATACTCTATGACTTGAATTCAAGTGTGTACTCTAGAACTTGGTATTCATATTTGAGTGTATGTACTCTATGATTGTATTTGTATTTGAGTATATACTCTATGAATTTTGATTATATTTGAGTGTATGCTCGATGAAATTGTTCAAGTGCATGCTCTATGAATTTGTAATTGTATTGTATTAGAAAATTGAGTGAGTGTATGTGTATACTCTATGCATTTGCAATTGTATGAAATTATATGACTTGTATTCCAAATTGAATGAGTACATGCTCTATGACTTGTATTCACAATTGTATAAAGATGTGATTGTATGACTTGTATTCATATGCAAATGCCCCTATATGATTATGAATTCAAGTATGACTTTGTATGAGTATGTATTCAAATGCACACTTCATGACAAGTATTTGTATTTGAGGTTGTATTCTGTGACTTATATTCATATTAGAGTGTATACTCTCTGACCTTGTATTTAAGCATGATGGTGTACGTGAGTGACAACTTTATACTTGAGTATATTTGATGACTATGTATTCGAGTGTGCTTGTATTCAAATGTATACTCCATGATTGTATTTATATATGTATACTCTATTATTTTGTATTCAAGTATGATTATGTATTCACATGTATATTCTGTGACTCACATTTGCATTCAAGTGTATACTCTATAAATTTGTATACAAGTGCATATCTTGTAATACTTTGTGAATTATGTGTATTCCTTCAAACCACTTTATTACTCATAAGTGCTTCATGACTTATGTGTATTCCTGCACTTGTATTCAATTGTATACCTTGTGAATCACATGTATTCATGTGAACATTTTATGATTCATGTGTACATTTGGTAACTTCGTGTGCTCATACTTTGTGACTTACATGTATTCATATCTTGTGACTCATTGTATTCATGAGTGTGCTTCATGACTCACCTGTATTCATAGGTATGCTTCAGGTATTACGTGTATTCACGTATATGATTCATGCTTCATGTGTATACTTCATGTATTACTTGTATTCAAGTGAATATTTGGTGACTTACATACTTGTGACTTGCACGTATTCAAACGTGTATTTGTAACTTACTCGTGTCCAATTGTGTACCTTGCGACTTGCTTGCATTCGTGTGTATACTTTACAACTTATGTATATGTACTCAATTGTATACTTTATGACTTTATGTATTCAATTGTATACTTTATGACATGTATGTTCAAGTGTATACTACTTGACTTATGTTTGTTCAAATACTGCATGACTTATGTTCAAGTGCACACTTAATGACTTACTTGTATTCATGTGTATACTTCATATTCATGTATTATGTGGGTATACCGTGCATGTTAAATGCGAATTACGCTTTATGTGTCACGTGCGTATACTTTGTGTATCAAGTGTATGCTATATGTTTTACATACTATGTTCATGATTCATGCTTTGTATAACTTTGTATTATATGTATGTCCCATACTCCATGTATTAAGCGTATAAGCTTGTGTACGCTTCATGTATTATGTATATCTATGAGTGTGCTCCAAGTCTAAGTTCTCTATGTGTGTTTAAGATTACTTTATGTAAAGACCAAATCTTTAGAGCTTTATCGTGTTAAGAAGCACTAACAAATTAACTTATATAATAACGAAGTGTTGTAACTAGTAAAGTGGAAGTATGACTCTATCGAACTTGAGATTGATTTAGAATCCTGATGGTTTAGAAGCATACTAGTTTTTATTGCTTGAGGACAAGCAATTTTGGGTAGGGTGGACTGTGATGTCCCAATATTAATGCATTATTTAAATTAAATATTTAAATGTCATGATAAGACGATAAAGTTGCTCTTGTAAAATTTGAATGATAATACGGTAAAATCGCTTTGGTGAAATACAGTATTTAGTCAATAAAAATAATTACATATATATTATTAATATATAATATTTAATAAATGATATTAAATTATTATATTAATAATATATTTGTTAACAAGAATATATTATAAAAACAATATAAATATTATCAATTTAAATATTATTATAATAATATAAATATAATACAATATATTTATTTAAAAGAAGTAATAAATGTAATCATCAATATAAATATAAATATTGTCATTTTCAAATTATATATTTATGCATTTAAATATTAATATTTTAAATATTATAATTGTAACCATCATAATATAATATAAATATAATTACAATTATAATAAATTTGTTTTATCTAAATATTTTATATATTCTCTTTAACTATTAATAAATATATAAATACTTAAATATAATCTCATATAAGACAAAAGAGTCTTATATGGGAGGGATTATGTTTTATGAATGAGAGACTTAAGAATAAAAGTTTAAAAGAAACCAATTACACAGCATAAGATGATCGACCACATCTTAATATGCAACGATTATAAGACAAAGATTGTTAACGGACATTGGTTAGTATATGGCACAGAAAATAAAAGGGAAGTTAGCGATTATGTGAAGGAAGACAGCAAGGCATATAAAATAGACTAATTCCAATGAACAATGATGATATTAAAGGCTTTCATTTAAGACCAATTGCTACTAATAAAACAACCCATCCCTTAAGTTAAGTTATGACCCTTTACGAACGGTCATGTACTTTGAACAATATAAAAGACCATAAAGGATCGATGGGGGAATCATGAAGGAATGGGAGCATATACAATGTCATTCAACCAAATGATCAAATGGAGGAAGCATTATAAAATCTGATTATCCATTAGCAGCAATAGTATATGTATTAAAATCAAAACTCAGTAAATTAAAGTTCAGATCTGCAAGAAAATGAATGAGAGACTTAAGAATAAAAGTTTAAAAGAAACCAATTACACAGCATAAGATGATCGACCACATCTTAATATGCAACGATTATAAGACAAAGATTGTTAACGGACATTGGTTAGTATATGGCATAGAAAATAAAAGGGAAGTTAGCGATTATGTGAAGGAAGACAGCAAGGCATATAAAATAGACTAATTCCAATGAACAATGATGATATTAAAGGATTTCATTTAAGACCAATTGCTACTAATAAAACAACCCACCCCTTAAGTTAAGTTATGACCCTTTACCAACGGTCATGTACTTTGAACAATATAAAAGACCATAAAGGATCGATGGGGGAATCATGAAGGAATGGGAGCATATACAATGTCATTCAACCAAATGATCAAATGGAGGAAGCATTATAAAATCTGATTATCCATCAGCAGCAATAGTATATGTATTAAAATCAAAACTCAGTAAATTAAAGTTCAGATTTGCAAGAAAGGTAATTAAAAGGTATGCTTTCTATACAACTATATTGATTCTTCAAAGTGCAAACTGATCATTAGAAGACCATAATAAAATGAATTGAAATGAATAAAAGAATCTGCATATAGTGAGTTGATCCATATATTTCATAGAAGATCTTAAATCAGGGCATGATGATAATGTATATATACTAGATTTAGAAATCATAGAATATTGGAATTGACTAAATGGCTTGTTTGATCAAGTAAATAGAATGTTTAATAGCAAGTATATGTATGTAAATCATCATAGATTGAATGAATGGATATAGTCTAGGACACTAAGGCATTGATTAAATAATGACAATAACTAGAAGAAATACTTAAATTATGATGAATAGGGGATGAGAAATAAGGCTCATGGTTTATCCACCAAACCCATAGATCGAGGTAAAGGGGTAAGGGTAAGTAATGGGGCATAATAATGGTTGATGCCGAAGTTGGTCAAGAGTGCCATCCGGCTAAATACCGACATCATGGTTGATGCCTAAGTTGGTCTAGAGTACCATCTGGCTAAAGACCGATACATTCCCATTATCTTGTGTTGGTCAAGAGAACCATCAAGTGATGGATAGGCTCTTGTCTCGTGTTGGTCTAGAGTACCTCTCTGGGACAAGGGATGGGCCTTTGATTTGGGTTGGTCTTCGGTCAAAGGAATAAAATATGGACCCCTCAATTGCTCTTTTATAACCCTCTCTCGTTGGGCAAGTAATTTGATGAACATGTAGACCTAAGTATATCTCTCCCAAATGAAATCATGAAATATGTTTAATGGATATCATGAAAGATAGAATGCTTATAGCTTATGATTATAAGTCTTGATTTAATATATCTCTATGGATAAAATGATTAGATAAGAAAGATTGAATACTAATGTTCTCTTTTGTAAGTTGAAATTGTGCAAGGTTAAGGAAAATTTTTGGCTTTCTAGAAGGGGACATTACAAGTGGTATTAGAGCCGTCATCCTGCCATCCTGTGTGTATATTTGTAACTTATGCAACTGTGTGAATATTTTGTGTATGATGTGTATTCTTTATGACTGTTAATATATGTATTGAACTCATTATTAATTATGCTATTAATGAATCTAGATATATTTAGTTTTTATAATTCTCATCAAGCAATCATGAGGAAGAGGGGGAGAAATACTAGTAGGGCGAGCAGATACTAGATTTATTTCTAAGTACGCCACTCCGCGCTGGCCACTTGGAGCCAAGGGGGTGAGTGACTACCCTTGGGCTTAGAAAAGAAAATCTATGGGCCTGCTATTATAGCATTTCCCCAATCCTCACATGGATTGGTTGTTGAAGGAGTTTCAATCATAAGAGGGATGGATTAAGCAGCATGGATAGGGAAAGCAGGTACAAGTTTATCCACTAAGTATGCCACCCCATGTTGGATAGCCACATGTCTGCCACTTGGGGCCAAGAGTGATGGTATATCTGCTCTTGGGCTTAGCATGGATAGCTTCGGGTGGACCTATCATGTTTCTCATCCAAGTCCTAGTATGATTAAACTTCCACTATGCATTTGGATATGTAGTTTACATATTGTGTATACTTTAGTATTACATGTGTTCATGTGTATACTTGGTGACCTTGGAATAGTGGATGGGTCCACGGTGTAGTATGGGATGCACCAAATCCCCTTTCCAATTGTCTAATAGTATACTTATATGTATTAATGCAAGTTATGTGTATTCATTACCTTATGACTTATGTATTCTATAACTTGTATTTGCATGTGCAGGTATGCTCCATATATTTATGCTTCATGTGCCTTACATCTGTTTATATGTATCATGCTTTTATGGATATTACTTCATGCTTTAACCTACTTGTATGCTTCATGTGTGTGTAATTACGTATATTCTTGTGTGTGTGTTCACGTATTTTACTTTATGCTTCCTGTCTGTGTGTGTTTATGAATTCATGTGTGTATTTACGCTTTTTATTTGTGTAATCTTGTGTATTGCTTCATACTTGTATGCTTCCTACTGGTATGTTTTATATATTCTCATCACGTACACTTCAAGCTCCATTTCTGTTAATATGCATACTACCTAGATATTGATGTGTATGTTTATGTGCATATGTCATTGAGTGTAATTGTATGCTATATGACTTTGCAATTGTATTCAAGTGTATGCTCTATGACTATGTACTTGCATCCGAGTGTATACTCTATGACATTGTAATTGAATGCATACTTTATGTCAATAATTATATTTGATTGTATATTCTATGCTTTGTATTTGTATTTGAGTGTATGCTTTATGGTTGTGATTTCATTTGAGTGTATAACTCTATGCCTTGTAATTTGAGTATATACTCCATAATTGTATTTGAGTATATCTTCTATGGCTTGTGATTGTATACTCTATGACTTGAATTCAAGTGTGTACTCTAGAACTTGGTATTAATATTTGAGTGTATGTACTCTATGATTGTATTTGTATTTGAGTATATACTCTATGACTTGTGATTATATTTGAGTGTATGCTCGATGAAATTGTTCAAGTGCATGCTCTATGAATTTGTAATTGTATTGTATTAGAAAATTGAGTGAGTGTATGTGTATACTCTATGCATTTGCAATTGTATGAAATTATATGACTTGTATTCCAAATTGAATGAGTATATGCTCTATGACTTGTATTCACAATTGTATAAAGATGTGATTGTATGACTTGTATTCATATGCAAATGCCCCTATATGATTATGAATTCAAGTATGACTTTTTATGAGTATGTACTCAAATGCACACTTCATGACAAGTATTTGTATTTGAGGGTGTATTATGTGACTTATATTCATATTAGAGTGTATACTCTCTGACCTTGTATTTAAGCATGATGGTGTACGTGAGTGACTACTTTATACTTGAGTATATTTGATGACTATGTATTCGAGTTTACTTGTATTCAAATGTATACTCCATGATTGTATTTATATATGTCTACTCTATTATTTCGTATTCAAGTATGATTATGTATTCACATGTATATACTGTGACTTGCATTTGTATTCAAGTGTATACTCTATAAATTTGTATACAAGTGCATATCTTGTAATACTTTGTGAATTACGTGTATTCCTGCAAACCACTTTATCACTCATAAGTGCTTCATGACTTACGTGTATTCTTGCACTTGTATTCAATTGTATACCTTGTGAATCACATGTATTCATGTGAACATTTTATGATTCATGTGTACATTTGGTAACTTCGTGTGCTCATACTTTGTGACTTACATGTATTCATATCTTGTGACTCATTGTATTCACGAGTGTGCTTCATGATTCACCTATATTCATAGGTATGCTTCAGGTATTACGTGTATTCACGTATATGATTCATGCTTCATGTGTATACTTCATGTATTACTTGTATTCAAGTGAATATTTGGTGACTTACATACTTGTGACTTGCACGTATTCAAATGTATATTTGTAACTTACTCGTGTCCAATTGTATACCTTGCGACTTGCTTGCATTCGTGTGTATACTTTACAACTTATGTATATGTACTCAATTGTATACTTTATGACTTTGTGTATTCAATTGTATACTTTATGACATGTATGTTCAAGTGTATACTACTTGACTTATGTTTGTTCAAATACTGCATGACTTATGTTCAAGTGCACACTTAATGACTTACTTGTATTCATGTGTATACTTCATATTCATGTATTATGTGGGTATACCTTACGTGTTAAATGCGAATTACGCTTTATGTGTTACGTGCGTATACTTTGTGTATCAAGTGTATGCTATATGTTTTACATACTATGTTCATGATTCATGCTTCGTATAACTTTGTATTATATGTATGTCCCATACTCCATGTATTAAGCGTATAAGCTTGTGTATGCTTCATGTATTATGTATATCTATGGGTGTGCTCCAAGTCTAAGTTCTCTATGTGTGTTTAAGATTACTTTATGTAAAGGCCAAATCTCTAGAGCTTTATTGTGTTAAGAAACACTAACAAATTAACTTATATAATAACGAAGTGTTGTAACTAGTAAAGTGGAAGTATGACTCCGTCAAACTTGAGATTGATTTAGAATCCTGATGGTTTAGAAGAATACTAGTTTTTATTGCTTGAGGACAAGCAATTTTGGGTAGGGTAGACTGTGATATCCCAATATTAATGCATTATTTAAATTAAATATTTAAATGTCATGATAAGACGGTAAAGTTACTCTCGTAAAATTTGAATGATAATACGGTAAAATTGCTTTGGTGAAATATAGTATTTAGTCAATAAAAATAATTACATATATATTATTAATATATAATATTTAATAAATGATATTAAATTATTATATTAATAATATATTTGTTAACAAAAATATATTATAAAAAAATATATAAATATTATCAATTTAAATATTATTATAATAATATAAATATAATACAATATATTTATTTAAAAGAAGTAATAAATGTAATCATCAATATAAATATAAATATTGTCATTTTCAAATTATATATATATGCATATAAATATTAATATTTTAAATATTATAATTGTAACTATCATAATATAATATAAATATAATTACAATTATAATAAATTTGTTTTATCTAAATATTATATATATTCTCTTTAACTATTAATAAATATATAAATACTTAAATATAATCTCATATAAGACAAAAGAGTCTTATACGGGAGGGATTATGTTTTATGAATGAGAGACTTAAGAATAAAAGTTTAAAACAAACAAATTACACAGCATAAGATGATCAACCACATCTTAGTATGCAACGATTATAAGACAAAGATTGTTAACGGACATTGGTTAGTATATGGCACAGAAAATAAAAGGGAAGTTAGCGATTATGTGAAGGAAGACAGCAAAGCATATAAAATAGACTAATTCCAATGAACAATGATGATATTAAAGGCTTTAATTTAAGACCAATTGCTACTAATAAAACAACCCATCCCTTAAGTTGAGTTATGACCCTTTACCAACGGTCATGTACTTTGAACAATATAAAAGACCATAAAGGATCGATGGGGGAATCATGAAGGAATGGGAGCATATACAATGTCATTCAACCAAATGATCAAATGGAGGAAGCATTATAAAATTTGATTATCCATCAGCAGCAATAGTATATATATTAAAATCAGAACTCAGTAAATTAAAGTTCAGATTTGCAAGAAAGGTAATTAAAAGGTATGCTTTCTATACAACTATATTGATTCTTCATATTGATTCTTCAAAGTGCAAACTGATCATTAGAAGACCATAATAAAATGAATTGAAATGAATAAAAGAATCTGCATATAGTGATTTGATCCATAGATTTTGTAGAAGAAGATCTTAAATCAGGGCATGATGAAAATGTATATATACTAGATTTAGAAATCATAGAATATTGGAATTGACTAAATGGCTTGTTTGATCAAGTAAATAGAATGTTTAATAACAAGTATATGCATGTAAATCATCATAGATTGAATGAATGGATATAGTCCTGGACATTAAGGCATTGATTAAATAATAACAATAACTAGAATAAATACTTAAATTATGATGAATAGGGGATGAGAAATAAGGCTCATGGTTTATCCACCAAACCCATAGATCGAGGTAAAGGGGTAAGGGTAAGCAATGGGGCATAATAATGGTTGATGCTGAAGTTGGTCAAGAGTACCATCCGGCTAAAGACCGACATCATGGTTGATGCCTAAGTTGGTCTAGAGTATCATTTGGCTAAAGACCGATACATTCCCATTATCTTGTGTTGGTCAAGAGAACCATCAAGTGATGGATAGGCTCTTGTCTCGTGTTGGTCTAGAGTACCTCTCTGGGACAAGGGATGGGCCTTTGATTTGGGTTGGTCTCCGGTCAAAGGAATAAAATATGGACCCCTCGTTTGGTACTTTATAACCCTCTCTCGTTGGGCAAGTGATTTGATGAACATGTAGACCTAAGTATATCTCTCCCAAATGAAATCATGAAATATGTTTAATGGATATCATGAAAGATAGAATGCTTATAGCTTATGATTATAAGTCTTGATTTAATATATCTCTATGGATAAAATGATTAGATAAGAAAGATTGAATACTAATGTTCTCTTTTGTAAGTTGAAATTGTGCAAGGTTAAGGAAATTTTTTGGCTTTCTAGAAGGGGACATTACATTAATCACATTGTAAACATGTTTGAAGGCATTGTCAATGCCCAAACAACTGATGCAACTCAGTTACAACATGTAATTAGTTGTTGTTTCTAAACAGAGAGGGCAGTTCGATGGTTATCACACCTTTCCATCGACCCTAACTGCCCTCTAACTATTTCAAGGTGTTATGGCAAGCTTCTTAAAGCTCTGCCTATGATCATTGTAGAAGGAGAAGTCATTTTTGGTGAAGGAAATAATAGCAAACCACAGTTTTTGGCCCATTTCTGTGTAATTCGCTGCTACAGGCCGTACCCTGTCTCTGTACGGAAATGTCATAAGGCAAGATTCTGGGAAATGATGGAGGTATGAGTTAAGTTTGCATTGCAAGTGGTTGGAAGCTTTAAAACTTACTTGTGTTTGATTTCTTTGCATCTTTCTAAAACTGTTTTGTGAAACCCTACCTTAGGGTTTTGACTGCAATTCATGCATTTTTCCTCCATTCCACTGATGTAGAACCACATAGATCAGTGGGATGGACTGTTGTGATGTTGTTTCAATGTATTTTGCAAGAGTTTTGGGTAGAGTAGAGGATTTTCTGTAGTTTATGTGAAAGACCTTAGCAAAACCATGTGCTAGGAGTGTGAAAAGAGCAATAACATAGGACCAATCAGTTGCAGTCCATTTTGGGACCCCAAAACCTAAAGAATCCTTAGTTTTTCCATGCCATAGAGGTGTCCAAATGATTGGTTTAGTTCTGTGAGTCTCTGAAAGGGTGGTTGCTTCACAAATTTTGCCTAATTGGGGCTCTAGGTCACTAGGAGGGGTTATAGGTTGGACCATACTGTCTAAAACAACCCATACCCATTTTGAAATATGTCATTGGGAGTCCAAATGGGTATCTCTAGATTGTCTAAGATTTGAGTTAGTAGGCCTGAGTCAAAAGATATTGCTCACTGTCTCTGTTTGGAGGGCTACAAGGGATTTAGAGGCCTAAAGAAGGAAGTACCAAAACCAAGTTTGTTCTACCTTTTTAAATGGTTTGGATGGGTCCCATGGCATGTCAAATCAACCTTTTCATGATGAGTTTAGAGCCACTAACTGTTGTTCCCACTTTTGCAAGTTGATCCTTGAATTTGGGTTTTTGAGTGTAGTGAAAACCTTGTCTATTTGTGGAAACCTCTATCTATCCTAGTGCCTTTACATCATAGTGGTATCAGAGCCATAAAAAGTTTTGTTGTTGGTTGTGTAAGACTTGGTATATGTCAGCAGAGGAGAGTGAAGGAGAGGCTAGCAACATGCCTCGAAAAGGGATGACCACTGAGGTGGTTAAGAAGTTCAAGGAGATGGAAGAAAAGATCAAAAGTGGAGTCAAGGAAGCACTCCAAGCAGAGTTGAAGGCATTGAGGATAGGGAAGAGGATAGATGAGGGTTTTGATGAAGAAGAAGAAAAAGAGGAGGAAGAAGAAGATCAAGAAGAGGTAGAGGTACTTGCAGGTCAAAAACATTTCCTTGAAGCCATCAAGGCAATTGGGAAAGATTCTTCAGAGGCTTGGATGGAGATTCCCATGTTTAGTGGCAAGATGAATGCTGATAAAGTCATGGAGTGGATTGAGGCCCTAAACAACTATTTTGAATACAAAGAAGTTCTTGAGAATAAGAGGGTGAAGTTTGCAAAAACTAAACTCAAAGGTGTTGCCCTTACATGGTGGAATTACACCCAAGGTGAGAGGGTAAAGAATGGGAAGAGCATGATCTCTTCATGGAGCAGAATGTTGGAGAGGATCAAGTCCCAATTCCTTCCATCAGACTATGAGGTGCAGATCTACAAGAAGATGCAAAATCTCAAACAAAGAGATTTGGATGTGGCCACCTACACCAAGGAGTTTCACAAGTTCTCTCTTCATTGTGGATACATGGAGGATGAGAAAGGTAAAGTGGCAAGGTATCTAAATGGTTTGAGGTTTAATATCCAAGATGAAATCAATCTATTAACCCCTAAAACCGTGAATAAATGCTTTCAAGTGGCATTAAGGGCTGAAGAGAAGTTGAAGACAAAAGGTGAGCAGCAAAATAGAGGAAGAGGTGGTAAAAATTTCAAAGGTAGAGACAGTTTTGGAGGCGGAAATTAGTCCCAAAGAAGTCAAGGGGAATCTAGTTCCCAAGAACAAAGTGGAGAATCAGGTTATAGAGGGGGCTTTAGAGGAAGGAGGCCCAATGGAAGGGGTAGATTTGGTGGACCAGGGAGAGGTCCTAATGTCTTCACAGGAAGCTGCTACAATTGCAACCAAGTGGGACATCTAGCCTTCAAATGTCCTAAAAAGCAAGCCTCAAGCTCTCATGGAGGAGAGAGAAGGAAGCAGTTGATCCAAGAGGAAGATTGCCAAAGTGTTAACTCTCTAATTGGAAGTGCAGCCCCAATCCATGAAGGAGAAAGTTTGATGATGAGAACCATGCTAAAGGTGCCTCAAACACAAGAACCCCCTCAAAGGAAGACATTGTTCAGGACAACATGCAAGGCCTATGGTAAGATTTGCAAGGTAATTGTTGATTCAGGCTCAACTAAAAATTTGGTTTCTATTGAAATGGTAGACAAATTGAAATTGAAAAGACTTCCTCATGTTAGTCCTTATAAAGTATCATGGTTAAATAAGGGGCAACAAGTTTTGGTAGATGAACAATCATGGGTAGAATTTGAGATAGGAGAATATAAGGACAAGATTTTGTGTGATATGATTCCCATGGATGCTTGTCATTTGTTGTTAGGGTGTCCATGGCAATATGATGTTCAATCCCAACATGATGGTAAAACTAATTCTTTCATCATAACCAAGAATGGTAGGAAGTATAGAATGGATCCATTGCCTGATGAGAATGTAGAGAAGAGTGTTGGGTCAAGTGTCATGATTGTGAATGGTAAAGAGTTTCTAGACACCCTTAAGGAGGAAGGAACCCAAGGGTATGCTCTGATTTTGAAGCCTAAAAACAGTCCTAATTTGCATGATCCTAGTAAGGAAGAGGTTCCTAAGGAGGTGCAACAATTGTTAGAGAGGTATAAGGGGATTATGGTAGAAGAAATGCCTAATGAGTTGCCACCTATTAGGGACATAAGCCATCAAATTGACTTCATACCAAGATCTACATTGCCAAACAAAGCAGCCTACAAGATGACACCTTCTCAAAATGAAGAGATTGCCAAGCAAGTGCAAGAATTGTTGGATAAGGGATTGGTAAGAAAGAGCCTTAGCCCATGTGTTGTCCCAACAATCCTAGCCCCTAAAAAAGATGGTAAATAGAGGTTGTGTATGGATTCTAGAGCCATTAACAAGATTACTATAAGATATAGGTTCCCTATGCCAAGGATTGAGGACCTAATGGACTGTTTGGGAGGGGCTAGATACTTTTCTGAGATTGATCTTAAGAGTGGGTATCATCAAATTAGGATAAACCAAGGGGATGAATGGAAGACAACATTCAAAACAAATGAGGGTATTTATGAGTGGTTGGTGATGCCATTTGGTCTATCTAATGCCCCAAGTACTTTTATGCGTCTCATGAATGAAGTGTTGAAGGATTTCATTGGCAAATTTGTTGTGGTATACTTGGATGACATTCTTGTTTTCAGCAGGACTAAGGAAGAGCATTTGCAACATTTGGATCAGGTTTTCAAGAAGTTACATGATGAACAATTGATGATCAACATGGAAAAGAGTGTCTTCATGAAGGAAGAACTCACCTATCTTGGTTTTGTCATTTCCCAAGGTAGTTTGAAGATGCATCCAACAAAGGTAGAGGCCATTTTGTCATGGCCAACTCCAAAAATAGCAGGTGATGTAAAAAGTTTTCATGGTTTGGCAACATTTTATAGGAAGTTCATAAGGGGTTTTAATCATATTTGTGCACCAATTTTGGATACCATCAAAGGGGGGCAGAAATGTAAGTTTTCTTGGACCAAGGCAGCCAATGATTCTTTTGAAATTCTGAAACAAAAAGTAGCACAACAGCCCATTCTTGTTTTGCCCAACTTTAACAAGTTGTTTGTGGTGGAACGTGATGCTAGTAACCTTGCTATAGGGGCTGTCCTAAGTCAAGAAGGTAGGCCAGTTGCTTTCTTTAGTGAAAAATTAAATGATGCTAAGAGAAAGTACTCTACTTATGACTTGGAATTGTATGCAATGGTGCAAGCTTTGAAAAAATGGAGGCACTATATTTTGCCTAAAGAATTTATTGTTTATACTGACAACCATGCACTTAGTTTTCTGAATTCACAAGAGAAACTCAACCATAGGCATATGAAATGGGTTGAACAACTCCAAGCATATACTTTTTCAATCAAACACAAGAAGGGGTAGGCCAACAAAGTGGCAGATGCATTGAGTAGAAGGGTGTGTATGGTTCATAAAATTCAGTTGCAAAGTGTAGGGGTTGATGCTCTCAAACATATGTATCAGGATGATGAAGATTTAAAGGAGGTCTATGAAGTTTGTTCACAGTTTTCAAACTCTTATCATTCTGATTTTTCTGAGTTTTTGTTGCAGCAGGGGTTGTTGTTCAAAGGCAACCAATTATGTGTTCCTAGGTGTTCCATGAGGGAGAACATCATAAAGGAGAAACATTGTGGTTGACTAGGAGGTCACTTTGGGCTGGATAAAACATTGGATCAGGTGAAGAGGTTTTATTTTTGGCCTAAAATGCAATCAGATATCAGAAAGTTTGTTGAATGTTGTAGTATTTGTCAAAGGGCAAAGGGTACTTCATCTAATGTTGGTCTATATCAGCCACTTCCTATTCCTAATAAGCCATGGGAAAGTATTAGCATAGATTTTGTCTTGGGTTTTCCTAGGACTCAAAGAGGCTTTGATAGCATATTTGTTGTGGTGGATAGATTCAGTAAGATGGATCATTTCTTGCCATGTAAATGCACTAATGATGCTTCACGCATTGCTGGTTTGTTCTTCAAAGAAATTGTTAGAATCCATGGTTTGCCTCTTAACATTGTGACTGACAGGGATCCAAAGTTTGTAGGCCACTTTTGGCGTACTTTGTGGAAGAAGTTGGGCACTCAGTTGTCATTCACTTTAGCCTATCACTCTCAGATTGATGGCCAAACTGAGGTAGTGAATAGGTCTTTGGGAAATCTTCTTAGATGTCTTACAAAGCAGCATGGAGAGGCATGGCATATGATCATCCCTTAGGCTGAGTTTTCTTACAATGATTCCACTAATAGAAGTATGGGAAGGAGTCCATTTGAGGTTGTCTATGGTGTTCACCCAAGAGGTATTCTTGAATTGAGAGATCTCCATGGATTGGAGAGGAAGAGTGCTCAAGGTGAAGACTTTGCATTGGCCATGAAGGACATCCATGATAATGTAAGAGAAACTCTTCAAAGGAACAATGAAAAGTACAAGGAAAAATCCAATGAGAGAAGGAGAGATGTACAATACAAGGTTGGGGATTTGGTCATGGCACATTTGAAGAAGGAGAGACTTCCAAAAGGACAGCCAACCAAACTCCTCATGAAGAAGATAGGACCATGCCGAATTGTGCACAAGTTTGGGTCCAATGCTTATGAGATTGAGCTTCCTCAAGGCTTGGCCATATCTCCTATCTTTAATGTTTCAGACTTGTTTCCTTTCAAAGGTGATCATATTGTAGATTCAGAAGCAGGTATGACAGCAACAGAAGATGAAGAATGGGTTAAGGGTCTTCCACCCAATCAACCATTGAAGTTGGAATGCATTCTTGATACCAAGGTCATAAAAAAGACTAGAAAGAAGACATACAAACAGTTCCTTGTCAAGTGGAGTGGCTTACCCATTGAAGATGCCACTTGGATGAGTGAAGAAGACATCTTGAAGCATGGTGTCATAGTTGCTGATCTGATTCCTCAAGAGACTTGAGCTTTTTCCACTCGGGGAGTATGGTGCAGGAGCACTAAGAGGATCATGAAGATCCATGATTATTTTTGTTTGTTATATGTTTGTTCATGTTGTAATAAGCTCTTGGAAGACCATTCTCATGATTGTAATAAGGACCATGTCCAAAAACATCTCTTGTTGATGTCATGTTATAATGGAGCAGTCATAAGGTGTAGTAGACAGTCATAGCATCATGCATTGTAAAAGGAGGCAGTCTTCATGATTGTAAGCCTTGCTAAGGCATGTAAGGTAGTGTCAAGAAGTCTAATGCCTAGTCCAAGGCTTAACCACATTGTAAACATGTTTGAAGGCATTGTCAAGGCCCAAACAACCGATGCGACTCAGTTACAACATGTAATTAGTTGTTGTTTCTAAACAGAGAGGGTAGTTCAATGGTTATCACACCTTCCCATCGACCCCAACTGCCCTACTATTTCAAGGTGTTATGGCAGGCTTCTTAAAGTTCTTCCCATGATCATTGTAGAAGGAGAAGTCATTTTTGGTGAAGGAAATAACATCAAACCACAGTTTTCTGCCCATTTCTGTGTAATTTGCTGCTACAGGCCATACCCTGTCTTTGTACGAAAATGTCATAAGGCAAGAGTCTGGGAAATGATGGAGGTATGAGTTAAGTTTGCATTGCAAGTGGTTGGAAGCTTTGAAACTTACTCGTGTTTGATTTCTTTGCATCTTTCTAAAACTGGTTTGTGAAACCCTACCTTAGGGTTTTGACTGTAATTCATGCATTTTTCCTCCATTCCACTAATGTAGAACCACATAGATCAGTGGGATGGACTGTTGTGATGTTGTTTCAATGTATTTTTCAAGAGTTTTGGGCAGAGTAGAGGATTTGCTGCAGTTTATGTGAAAGACCCTAGCAAAACCATGTGCTAGGAGTGTGAAAAGAGCAACAACATAGGACCAATCAGTTGCAGTCCATTTTGGTACCCCAAAACTTGAAGAATCCTTAGTTTTGCCATGCCATAGAGGTGTCCAAATGATTGGTTTAGTTCTGTGAGTCTCTGAAAGGGTGGTTGCTTCACAAATTTGGCCTAATTGGGGCTCTAGGTCACTAGGAGGGGTTATAGGTTGGACCATACTGTCCAAAACAACCCATACCCATTTTGAAATCTGTCATGGGGAGTCCAAATGGGTATCTCTAGATTGTCTAAGATTTGAGTTAGCAGGCCTGAGTCAAAAGATATTGCTCACTGTCTCTATTTGGAGGGCTACAAGGGATTTAGAGGCCTAACGAAGGAAGTACCAAAACCAAGTTTGTTCTGCCTTTGTAAATGGTTTGGATGGGTCCCATGGCATGTCAAATCAACCTTTTCATGATGAGTTTAGAGCCACTAATTGTTGTTCCCACTTTTAAAGTTGATCCTTGAATTTGGGTTTTTGAGTGTAGTGAAAACCTTGTTTATTTGTGGAAACCTCTATCTATCCTAGTGCCTCTACATCAATAAGCTATTACACCTTCAACTTGCATAAATACACCCCCTAAGCCTTTAGTAGAAGCATCAATGACAACTACAAAATGTCCATTAGGATTAGGAAAAATTAAAATAGGAGTTGTAGTCAACTTTTCTTTCAAGATTTGAAATGCTTTGTCACATTGTTCTATCCACACAAATCTTTTACTCTTCCTTTGCAATGAAGAGATATGATTTGCAATTCTGAAAAACCCTTCTATGAACCTCCTATAATATCTTGCTAGTCCCATTAAACTTCTTACTTCTAATACATTTTTGAGAATTGGCCACTCTATTATAGATTTTATCTTATCATGATCAACTCCAATCCCTTCTTCTACTATATATACCCTAAGAACTGAATATTCTTTTCAAAGAATGCACATTTTGATAATTTTCCATACAACTTATGTTCTCTTAATCTTTGAAAAACTAGTTGGAGGTGTGTTAAATGTTCTTGTTCATTTTTAGAATAGATTAAAATATTATCCAAGAACACTAGGAAAAACTTATCCAAGTAATCATGGAAAATTCTATTCATTAGGTTCATAAAGGCGGTAGGAGCATTAGTCACTCCAAATGGTACAATGGTGAATTCATATAGTGCCCATATCTTGTTTGAAATAATTTTTTTAGAATTTCTTCCTTATTATTCTAAGTTGGTGATACCTTGATCGAAGATCAATTTTAGAAAATACAGTTGCTTCCTTCATTTGATCAAAAGGTCTTTGATGTGAGGCAAAGGGTATCTATTCTTTATTGTTACTTTATTTAACATTCGGTAGTCTATGCACAAACTTAAGGTTCCATCCTTCTTAACAAAGATAACTAGTGCTCCCTAGGGTGATACACTTGGCCTTATTAATCCTTTTCCTAATAGCTCCTCCAGTTGCATCTTAAGTTTTAGTAGTTAAGTTGTATTCATGCGGTAGGGAGGCTTTGAGATAGGCTCAAATCTAGGTACTATTTCAATGGAAAAATCAATTTTTATTTTAGGGGTAAACCTAGCAATTCCTTTGAAAATACATCTTCAAATCCTTGAAGAAAAGGGAAATTTTCAAATTTCATGGTATCTTCATCTTCCTTCTCATCTAATGTATGAATAAATATTTGGGCTCCCTTCCTCCTTTCTTTATTTAGTTGCATTGCTGATATGGTTTCGACATTTATCGACCTAAGGGTTCCTTGCAGTTTAACTTTATTCCCTTCATCATCCGCACTCCATTGTTTTATTATAACAATCTACATTTTCTTGGTGATTGGTTAGCCAACTCATCCCAATGATTATGTCATATGACCCTAGGGGTGCCACATATAGGTTTACTCTTGTTTCAAATTTATGAAATTATATTGCAGTGTTAAACATGCATTTGGTTACTTCTCTCACCACCTTATCCCCATACTGGACTATCCATGACAAATCTATTTGACTAACTTTTAATGACATCGTTTTAACAAGTTTTGGAGAAATAAAACACTCAAATGATCTAGTGTCTACTAGTATGGAAATCGATTGCCTTGAAAGCATACTTGTAGTTTCTATGGGTACATTTTGGAATCAAGTTTAGTGATTTCTTATTGCAACATGAATCCTTTGTAGAGGTCCTTGTTGAGGTTGATTTTCTCTAATTTGTCCTTGCATCCTTGGGCATTCCCTAGCAAAATAATTTCCCCCACATAAAACATCCCCTTAGTGGTCCTCGTTGTATTGGATTCCTAGGGGGATCATTCCTTGCTTCATTAAGTCTTGGTGGAGATATTGACCTGTTATAGTTTCTCTTCTTGTTCTTGTTGAAATTTCCCTTGTTATTATTTCCATTTTGACCATTCCTTGGATTTTGATTTGATGGCAATCTCCTTTCTAAAAAGTTGGTTCTTTGGTTTTTGAAGTTTTGATTCCCCCTGAATTCCTATTTTCTTTTGAAAGATTGTTTCATGTTATTGTTGAAGTTCTACTTTATTACTAGAGCCTGTAGTTTCCTTTCTTGTTTAAGGGGGTTTTCTAGTACCTCATTATGATTTTAGGGCCATACATATCCACTTCTAGCCCAATATTAGCATTTAGTCCTAGTATGAATTTCCTGGTTTGAATCTTTTCATCACTTTGGTATATTGGCACATATTTTAGCAATTTAACAAATCTATCCAAATATTGCTACACTATTAAAAATCCTTGTTGGAGGTTATGAAACTCTATCATCTTTTCATCAAAGGATAACTATGGTAACCACCTCTTGCAAAAATGATGAACAAATTGTTCTCATGTTATGTTTTCTTTGGTGTATCTATTTTGTTCTTTAATATTAGTTCACCAACTTGTAGCTTTGATTAGTTGATAGGACCCCCATAAATCTTTGGTTATTTCATTGTAATCCCTTAATTCAAAGCACTTTTTTATTTCATTCAACCAATTTTTAGCCCCTTCCCCTAATTGTTTCCCATCAAACTTACGTGGTGTATGTTAGACTTAGGGCACACAACTGAGAGGGGGGGGGTGAATCAGTTGTGCAAAACTTTCTCCAATTTACACACTTAAATCCTCTTAGTGATTAGCAGTATATAAAACATGAAACATAATGCATTCAAATCAAAAGCAGAAACTCATCAACACATAAGACACCAAGATTTTGACGTGGAAAACCCGGTTAAGGGAAAAACCACGGGGTGATTAACCCAAGAATGTATTCTCTGTTAGAAGAATAGAAAGAACAAAATGGCACATGCCAATTAGGGCTCACTGCCTGAGCACACTGCTCACAAGAGGCTCACTGCCTACAAGAGACACATTGTCTACAAAGAAATAAGTATCACATACATGAACTGGAGAATAGCATCTTCACCATGCTTGAATCAGTTCCATTAAGCTCAATACTTCTACTCTGCCTTTCGCTCTCCTCTTCGCTACCACACACTCATCTTCACACAAAAAGGTGAGTTCAAACTGACTTTGCAATCCCTTATTTATACAAGGCATCTACTTAGGAATGATCATCTAAGTCACAAAGGAATAGATGCTTGCAGACCTTCAAACCACGAACCAATAGAGTTGATACACCACAAAGACTTCCTCAGCACTCCCTTAAATCTGCAGAATAGGAAACTTCATTTCCGGATCTCACCGGACCTTTCTTGTTACACACTGTCAGCTCTGAACACCTACCAGAACTGGTTTTACTTGAGCAGCCACAACTTCTTCATATCTTCATGCGGACCTCTGAAATCTCTACTGGATCACCTATAGACACATATCTACAAACCCTTTAATCCGCATCCTCTGATCATCATCCTATCTTGGACTTTTGTCTTTCAGTCATCACTGTTCTTCACTGTTTCTGATTGAGACTAATTTTCTCAATATCCTCAGCTCACAACTCATCCAAACCTTATCATTAATGCAACAGGAGTAAGTTGACATCAATGACAACACCGATTAGGCCCATACTTGCAACAGTGTAATCTTTTTCAAGTCTTTGGAAAGCTTCCATGACAGGAAATCCTTTCCTAGGTGCAACCATGTTCATTGTATTTTCAAGTGGATTGACCCCTCTAGGAGGATTTTCAAATTCAGGTTACACTATGTTCTTAATATCAGCTTATCTTGTTCTGAGTTCCTAAACTGTTTGCTCTAAGGAGTTTATTTTATCCCTCTACTTAGTTAGCAAATCTATTATTGTTTCTATCTTTGCATCATTGTTCCCTTGCACCTTTTGTTGTTCATTAGTGTCTTTCTTTTGCCTTTGGGCAGTGCGACCACATGTTGCTCTTGCCTTTGCCATTTTATGTTTCTTGAAATCATAATTTTTTAATTAATATTTTCTCAAGGTTTGTGTCCAAATATTTAAATTTATTCATTCATAATTTATTACATTCTTAATTGCTTTTAATTTTCATGAGTCATAGTAGGCTCAAGGCCTAACTTCTAAACCTTACTCTGATACCACATGTAATGACCCACTTGTTGTACCCAAATTTAGCACTAATTTTTTTGTGTTATAATTTTTAACCAAAGTTATTAAATGTTTATTCAATTGTATACTTAGGTACTTCTATCCCTACGGGACAAGCATCTATCTATACGGGATAGATATTCCTCCATCCATCTAGGATGGGCATCTATCCAAATGGGATAGGCATCCATCCATTTAAGATAGGCACATGCTTTGGCCAGAGACTTATACTCATTGAGATCTAAAGGATCCTAAGTTACTCACTGAATACTACACTCCCCTAATGAGAGTGCATCAAGGTTGTCGTCATTCAAGAGTATATTATACATATAAATTTATAGATTAATGGCTTGAGTCCCGCCTTGGAATTTGCCTACAGTCTCAGGGAGTCAAGCAAATTCATCTAGGATTTTTTCAAGTATACATTGAATATGTTTTATCTTGTACTTATCTTAGTGATTTCTTCCTTAGATTTAATTGAAGTGGTCCTCTTGGATGAATAATTAACCAAATGTTTAAGTTGATAAATCCATTACTTGGATATTCCCCAACCCTATATTTGAAAACCTGCATACTGAGAACCTCCTTCATTCACCAAACTGCCTACATACCCGCTTCCAAACGTTGATATATGTAGTTCTTGTTTCTAATCTATGTTTGATGTGAACTATTTAGTGTGGGTACATAGCCCTATCTAAGGCCCTTTTTCCCCATATAGTTCCTCTTTGACTGCTATCCACTAAGGGAAGCATTTAATTCAAAATTATTTAGTCACCTTGACCAATATTTGTTTACTAATTTGCTCTACTTCACAATCTTAATAGATGAAACTTTCTTGAACTACATGATTATAATTCTCTCTTTCCCTTTGATAATTTTGTTCCCTTCAAGCTATGTGATGCTAATTCTATTTTTGATGATTCTAATTTCTAATTTCCTTGAAACTATATGATGGTGTTGATTTTTCCCAATATGGAACTGTCATTTTGTTCTTTTATTTAATCTTTCATTAGTTTGGTATTCGAGGAAGATTACTCATTCCTCAAATTTAAATAAATAAGGTGTCCCTTATTATTCCCCGGTGATTTATAGGGTTGGTGCCATAGACACCATTGTTGCAGTTGTATTGGGTTATAAGTGTAGTAGTTCAAGCATGACAACATTACCCATAAGCATGAACCAGAGGCATTGTCAATACCGAATGTTGCGAGTTTTTCAATTTTTATATCTTGTTTAAATTGTTCAAACTAACTAGAAAAAAATTCTAAAATGTTTAACATATACTAAATAATATCAAAATTCAGAAACTAAAAGCAAACCATTAAAACTATCATAATTTTAACTATTCATTGACTTTGAAATAAAATTAAACATTTCCATTCAATGCCATTAACAATTTTATTTTGAAACTGATTGCATATACAAAAGAAATTAAGTTATATTGTTTAACACTAACAACTAATTAATTTTTTTGCTGATAAGGGCGTGGTTCGGTGGTTAAGTCGCTCGGTTGTAGTGGCGGCCACCAAAGTTCAAACCCCACTAGGCCAATGAGCTCGTAGGCTTTACGCCTTCGCTGGGTCAATGAGCTCACGGGTTTGAAGTCTTCTTGCTAGGGGATGAGGTCCCCCGTGTTGTGGCCTCACTGGTTCATTGCTCCGGGAAAAAGCATTCGCGTGGAGCCGGAGGGCGTGTCGCACCAGCGTCTCCAGTCACGTTAAAAAGTTTACCAGCGCATTATCTTTTAAAAAAAATAATTAAATTGCATTTGAATCAAAATGAGTAACAATATCTAAATTAATTGGACTTAAGATAAATAATTCCATAAGAAATAAATTATTCATTTAATTAAAAAATGCTTATTCAAGAGTAATCTTTTAAAAAACTTGAATGAAAAATACTTATAAGATATCGACATGTTTACGAACAATGTTATTTAAGTTCAAGATAAGGATTCAAAGTTTTTTATCAGAACAAGTAACTCATCTTGTTAAGTAACTCATCTTGTTGATTAATTATGATAAACAATTAAAGGGGCTTCAACTTATAAGTTTCATTATAATCATGTGTAATGGAGATTAATTAATCAAGTTAAATTTTACTAAGTACTACTAAGCTAATCAAACTATTTGCTAATTACTAATAGACCAATTAATTCAATACTCATTTTTCCTTGGCTTGAGTACATAGTAATATATATAAATTTGTTGATTACTCTAGTGATTTCAAATTGATACTAAGTCATGTTCTCTTTTACTAAAGTCTATATTGCTAGTGTTCCATTGTTTTACTCTACTTAATCTTATATCCAAACATCATATGAAGATTAAAATCCTAGGTTGGTATAACTAATTAATTCAAATTAACAAGTTGTAGAACATGGATTCACTAAATGATCTGAGATTTATGATTGATTTTTGTTTCCTTAAACAATATACTCATAATATGCACTCTTTAAAGTACTTTAATTAAAACTACAAAATTGTCCTTGGGTGATTATTTTGTCAAAACAAACTTTAGGTGAACACATGAGAACTTATGAATGCCATTAAAAAAAGCATAAATGCATTTATCAATAAATATTATAATATAAAATATCATAATTATCCAATACAAGAGTACAATTTATAAGAGAAGGTGCTCCACACACACACACACACACACATATACAACAACTTCTTAGTCTATATCTTTGATTATATACATATTAAAATATATATTAAACTTTATTTATTTAGTATTATATTTAAATATTTATTATGATATATATAAGTTTATTTATTTATTAATATATTGAAATATTTATAAGTTAAAAAAATATTTTTAAAAAGAAATTTAACAAAAATTGTAAAAGGGGTCACCCCTGTGGGAGGCTACGACCTACTTAAAACAGGCATGTTGTAGCTCCCATTGGGTCTGCAAGCTATTTATGACAGGTCACAGCATATATATTAATCTATTATACAATTCTTTTTTCTAGAATACAAATTCTACAATAAGAATTTTTTTATATCTATATAAATAATTGTTTATTAAAAAAATTGTTTTTGTAATGTATATAAATATCCATATTTTTTCCTACATAAATTATTTTGATAGAATTCATATATATATATATATATAAGAGTAGAATTTAATTACAATAGATTTGATACAATTATAAATTGCACAAGTTAATTTAAAGATTTTGGTTTAAAGATTTAAGATCTAAGTTGGGAAAAATTGAATTACTAAAAATAAATAAAAGTAGGTTTTAATTTTACTAAAGGAGAAAATAACCAAAAAAAAAAAAGGGATCTACCTACTTAGAAAATATGATTTCCCTCTTTAAGAAGTGTGACCTTATCCTTGCTCTCAAATCCTCAATCTAGATACCTACTAATTTTTTCCTTCTTCTTTTCTTATTTATAGATTTCTTTTTCCTATTTTCTTTATTTAAAAAACAAATTAATTAAATTTATTAAGAATGTATTAAGAAGAAGAATTATCTTTATCAATTAAATTCATTGAGACAATTTTTAATTAAATAAAAAATATTTTCTCCACTTAACAATTCAATCAAGGAAAATGATTTGGTGATTAACTAATACAAAGGAGTTATTTTCCTCCTTAACTCATTAACTAGTTGAAAATAATAATTTAAAAATAAATAATAATTGTTTTCTCAAGATCACAACTCAATCAAAGAGGTTAACTGCTACAAAGAAGATCTTCCTCATGCAACTCATTGATTGGTTGAGGATAAATTTTATTTAAAAATAAAATACCTTTATTGATTTTAGTTAACACATGGATCAACTAGATTGACTATTGTCTAACTAATGTTTTCCCATACAACTCCTCATCAAAACTAGAAAGTAAATTTAATTAACTATCATTTAGCTATTAAATCACAAAAGTACTAATTGATTTGAAAGACAACTTTGAATAAGGTGATTTAGGAGTTTGGACGGAGCGGGTGATGGTGTCGGGTGCACTAGGTCTATAGGTGCCCTGCGTCGCTGGTTCTTGCAGGGCCATGACCCTTTTTGCATGAGGCTTGGGCCCGCACCCCCTCTGGTTGTTGTTTGTTGTATGTTGGGAACTATTGGGTTGTGTGTGTGGTCCTCTCTCAAGCAGATTTGCGGATTTGGTGTCTTTAGATCTGTGATTTTGAGCTAAATTGACTTCTATTAGATTTCTTTTATCCATTGTTGCAGCTTATGATTGAGAGATTGAGCAAATAAATGTTAAGACTGTGTTCTTGCATGGAGATCTTGAGGAAGAAATTTCTATGCAACAACCTATAGGTTTTGAGGTAAAAGGAAAAAAACATTGGGTTTGCAGCTTGAAGAGGTCTCTCTATGGTTTGAAACAATCCCCAAGAATGTGGTATCAAAAGTTTGATTCATTTGTATTGAAATTGGGTTTTGTTAGAAGCGAGGAGAATCATTGTATTTACATTCATTGTATTGGTGATTCTATACTGATCGTTGCATTGTAAGTTGATAACATGTTATTTTTCAGCAATACTAAGGGTATGATTAGCGAGCTGAAAGCTCAACTTTCAGGTGCATTCGATATGAAGGATCTTGGAGTTGCCATGTATATTCTGGGAATAGAGATTAGGAGGGACAGAGGCAACATAAAGCTTTGGTTGTCACAAAGTATGTGAATACTATTTTGCAGAGGTTTAGTATGCAGGACTGTAACCCAGTTAGAGTTCCTTTACCCATTGGTACTAAGCTTTCATTAGATGTGTCCAAAGAATGAGGATGATTTTGAGGATATGTCTAATGTGTCATATGCTAGTATTGTAGGGAGTTTGATGTATGCAATGGTTTGCACTAGACCAGATATTGCCCAAATAGTGGGAGTTTTGAGCAGATTTATGTCTAACCTTGGTAGACAACATTAGAATTATGGGAAGAGGGTGTTTAAATATCTTGCAGGTACTCCTGATCATTGTTTGGTTTATTCTGGTATTGATAGTGTTGATAAAACTTTGGACATACAAGGATTTGTTGATTCATAATGGACATGTGACTCGGATAGTCAAAGGTCCACTAGTGGCTATGTATTTACTCTATTTGGAGGAGCAGTGAGTTAAATGAGTAGGAGGCAACCCACAGTTGCATTGTCCATCACCGAAGCAGAGTATATGACTGCTACTCATGTCTCTAAGGAGGTAGTTTGGTTGAGGAGACTGTGTACAGGTATTGGTTTTGATTGCAGAATCATTCAGATTCGCTGTGATAGCCAGAGTGCTATATGTTTGGCCAATAATCCTATGTATCATGCTCAGACTAAGCATGTAGATGTTCAGTATCACTTTGTTCAAGAGTTGGTTGCAAATGGACATATTGAGCTGAAGAAGATAGACATTCAGGAGAATGTTGCATATTCATTGACCAAACCTATGAGCACAAAGAAATTCGTGTGGTGCAGAGAGGCCATGAGGCTTGTTTCTAGTCCCTGATTATTTACATTTGTTTACTTATGGGTTGATTTACAATGTATAATGTCAAGTGGGAGAATGTTGGGATAATGTGCCATTAACCTTGTAAATTCCTAATATTGTATTTATTCCATTTATTATTTGTAATTTGTAATTACCAATAAGGGAATGAGGTAGTTTCATCGACAGTGGTAATTCTGGATTCACCGGACGTAATTAAGAAGTGACATTTACAGTTGGCAATTATAAAACTCAATAGTAAATGAGTGTAGGTGCCACCTTGGAAGAATATACTATTTTTAGCATATATGACGCACGCCATAATGTTTGGTGGGTGCATGTAAAAAATCTATGACAACTGCAAGTTGTCATGAGATTCTATGACACTATGACGCATATGATGAATATTCATTAGTTGTAAGTTTCTATGTTTAGCCCAAGGCTTCCCATCTTGGGAAGATACTCTTTGGTGGAATCTAAGATGGTTATGACGCGTCATAAGATGCTATAAGGCCAGATTTAGTCTTGGGCGCCCAACCTTGCATGACTGTTGTTACATCCCCAATTTTTATCTTGCTATACTTTTACTTTTTACTTGGACATAAGTAAATTTATTATGATGTTTAGATTAATGACAAGGAAAAACATGGATTATATTGAATGTCATTTATGAAATTATGGGAATGAATATGTTATTATCGATTTAATATTCGCATTATGAGATTTGATTTATTATTTGAATAATGATGCACTGATCATAATTTCACAGGTTTACAAGTTTTCGGATGACTCTCGGATAAAAGAGAGAGTATCTTTCTAGGAGAGAGATATAGACCTCGGGTTACGAGTGGTTTATTTGCCAAATCAGGTATAAGTGTTTAACGAAAATGTGAACCAATGTGTTGTAAGAGGTAAGTCTTGTCTTGTTAGTTTACTTCTGAACCTAATTGACAGGTAGTTGATATTGTTTTCAAATCTTTCTAAGTCGTATTAAGTCGTCTTAGTCATTAATAACATTAACAACGTTATTTGAGTTTGGTTGTGACTATTTACGTTTAACATAAATATTACGACGTTATTGTCATAAAATGGTTGTCATATTATTATTAAGTCCTTGAGGTGTTATAAACGATTCTTGACATTAAGACGTTTTCGTCAAGTTAAGAATATGTGATTATTGTTGATGGATTGTGATGGGGACACAAGCTCAACCCAACCACATTATTCGTAATTCCTTGTTTAAATATTATTATTTTTATTGATTAAACTATGATTATCTAATATAGTGGAGATGTTATAAGAAGTATATTTGATGTAAACAAATATATTAATTCCTTAACATCGTAAGAGGATAATACCTCTTAATGAGTCGATGGTATTGTAGGAGCCGTAGGCCAAAATATAGTAGAGCCTTCATTAGTGTTAGTGGTGGATCGAACCACATGTTTTGATCATTAAAAGATTAGTTTTATATTTTAATGAGTGTTGGCCTCATCCTTATGGGGATGACTGTGTTTACAAACTGCCCAACCGAATGAACCATATGGCGCCTTCCACAATCGACATGTGGACTTTTGCTTAAAAATTGATTTCAGTTTAAGTCTAAGTCGCCAAGGTCTGTTAAGATGTCATTAAATTTGCAACTGAATCACTGTTGAGGTGCGAAATAAGGCAACTCTCTAGGAGTCGTGCCTGGGTCATAATTAGTAACGACCCAGCTGAGCCGTGGTGTCTATTTTTTTTAACTAAGTTAAAAACTTGAGGAAATCAAACTTAGGAGGGAGGATCGAACGTATGCAGAGAAGTATAGAGAGGGAATACGTAGTCAATAGGCGTCGACCCTGTGTCTTGTTTGCACATCTCTGCCAACTCAAGTTCGTCCATTGTTAGGTATTTCTCAGTTCATGTAATCATGAGGAAATCGAATAGTTCTTTTAGATTGAACATCGTTGTATTATGGGCGATTATATGAGTTCGCCAGTAAGGTTAAACCTCCTGTTTTTGTGGTGTAACAGTCGAAAACTATTATGTATCAACATTAGGAAAATGCAGATAATATTCTAAGTAAACTATGTTGATCTATCTCCGTAATCGATGAGACAACGAATGCAAATCGTATGGTTGATTCTTGGTAATTCAAGTGAGTAGTATGTTACAATATACTACATCGACTATTTGGTATTTCGTTTATAAATCGATAATCATATCAATGCATAGATTAGAGGATAAAAGACCATCATAGTAAGAGATTGTCATAGCTATTATTAGCTTTGAAAACAGTTCTCTTATCGAATAAGTTTGTAGCAAGTCAATGGAATGATTGTGAGTTAACCAAACATTAGGCTCTCAAATGAATGAACCTTGTTTTCATACTCTCAACTTGAACCGTATAGTATTGAGGTTATAATGATTTAACATATTGTCTTGTATAGGTTATATATAGGCAGAACTGATAATGTTATCTATCCAAGAGTACTAGATTCATAAGAATCGTTAGTAAACTTTTGTATCATATCAAATGATAGTAACTTAGAGATACTATGGAAGATGGAATAAGGTTATTATGAGAATCCCATTTAAGACTATTTGTCTTTATTATTCATGATGAGATCCAATACAATGGAGTAGGCTAAGTCTACTAGAGAATGACCTTGTAAGGATATATATATATATATATATATATATATATATATATATATATATATATATATATATATATATATATATTCAAGGTATGTTTTGTTTATAAACGTTATCAAAGTTATTCTACGTTCCTTTGTATAGGAGATATTATCTATTTAAGAACTATAGTAATCTTAACCTTGGTTGAGTTAATCAATGGTTATTTGTCAATATAGAACTCCTAGATATAAGATATGGTTATATTGTTATATCATATTGACAAAGGATACTAGGGAAACCCTAGATTCGATTATAAACCAATTGAATGGTTATGTTTTATAGACTTATTTAAGTCAAAAGGTATTATTATTATGACTCATAGATTAAACTATTACATGATTAGGGTTGGTAAGAGTTTTAAACTGTGAGAATATGATAGTATCCAAGTCGAGTAGGGGTGGGTGAACACAACGACTACGTTCATTATGAACAATATTGATATTAAAAACTTTGGCCAAAGTAATGCATTTGTTTTCTGCATGCATTGTCGGTTCACTGTATTCGGACTGCTAATCCTATCGGAAATCATACTTAGCTAGAGGGTATCTAGGGTTGTATGGTTGATAGAGTTGAGTAGAATACAACACTATGTACTCGGGAAAGGCAAATTACCACTGGTCACCTAAGGTCTGTATTCCTCGTGAAGGGTAGGGCCACTTCTTATGTGGAAGATGTGAGGGAGACCGCCGGTCTGTGGATGGAGGTAAATCATTTGAAAGATACTCTCTCCAAGCAGGAAACATGCCAGGACTTGTGATAAAGATGTTAGATATTCAGAAGCAGTATTTATTCCAAAATTGTATATGTAATGGATTTACATTTGTAAGCATTGTAAATGAGAAATACAATATGGTTTATTGTATTTTGTAAAAAGAAATCTTGTAATTGTAATTACTTGATTATATGTTGAATAAAAGAAATTTTTTCTCTCTCATTTTTACCTTGTTGATTTACTTTATGGTAAATTTCTAGTTTTACTATCTTTTTAGAACGTGGATGTTACAATTGTTTTTGGACAAGTGGAAGGTGCTTATAAGATGACATTTAATGTTTACAGGTTGGAGATTCTCATCAGAGAGAAAGTGAATGCCTAGGAAGGTGTGAGAGCACTTTTATATGTATTTGCCATTGTATTTGTTGCTACAATACAAATTTTAGGTACTTAGGTGCTGTAGGAATGCTGTCAGATTGAAGACTGGTGGAGAGAGTTGCAAAGTTGTTGTATTGTACAATTATTTTCAGATTAATACAGAATTGGGCCTCTTTTTTGTGTAGAGTTTTTTACCCGAAAGGGTTTTTTCCACGTTAACACTATGTTGTGTGTTCAATTTTCTGGTTTGGTATTTCTGTGATGCATAGTTTCTTTTCTATGTTATAATCTCCATTGATAATACACTGTTAAAGATCATTAAACACATTTTGAATCAGATTTCCATTGAGTAGTTGTGCTTTCATTTCTAACATCTCTTTCTTCCTCAGATGTTCAAGTGGCAAATCTCTTGGAGCTTTCCCTTCCCATTGCCTTATAGGGTTCGTCTTGGTCTAAGAATGTAACCCTCTAGGAAGGTGAATAGATCCGGCAAGTGGTGCCCCCCTCCTAGAGGTTTTTATAAGATTAATACTGATGGGTCTGCACAGGGCAACTCAGGTGCAGTTGGAATTGGTGGAGTTGGTTGGGATAGTGGAGGATATGTTCAGTTTTTCTATAGACCATCCATTTGTATTCTTTGTGGTAGTAGTGAAGAAAGTACTAATCATCTTTTCTTTCGGTATCCTTTCTCTATGGAGCTCTAGAGATTATGGTGGAAGTTATGGAAGTTGTAACTGCTAGGGAATTTGGTCCTCCTTTTGTCATTTGACAAATTTGGCTAGAGCAAAATTGTCGGATCTTCTAGGAGTGCCAAAGTGTGGTCTTGCAAGTCTGGCATAAGATTAAGAGTATGCTTAAGGAGACTATTGGGCCAAGTTCGATCTTGATGAATCTCTTTCTTCTTTAGATGTTCAAGTGGCAAATATCTTGGAGCTTTCCCTTCCCACTACCTTATAGGGTTCGTCTTGGTCTGAGAATGCAACCCTCTAGGAAGGTGAATAGATCCGGCAAGTGGTCCCCCTCCTAGAGGTTTTTATAAGATGAGTATGGCAACTCAAGTGTAGCTAGAATTGGTGGAGTTGGTTGGGATAGTGGAAGATTTTTTCTTCTCTACTTATATGGGTTTACACTCAAATAATCAGATGGAGGCTTGTGCTATTCTAAAGGCTTTGGAGAGAACTTGTGATTTGGGTTGGAGGAAGGTGGTCTGTGAAACAAATTCTATGATTCTTGTTTCTTTGATGAATAAGAGAGATATGTAGGTTGTGATTTGGGTTGGAGGAAGGTGGTCTGTGAAACAAATTCTATGATTCTTGTTTCTTTGATGAATAAGAGAGATATGTAGGTCCTAGAGATTGGCTTTGATTGCTAAACAAATCATTCACCTAGCCACAAATTTTGATACAATTTATTTTGTTCATATTCCTAAGTAACGGAACAAAGTAGCTGATTGTTTGGCCAAATGGGCCTTTGAAGAAATGGGTAGGTGGCATATTGTAGATTGGGTAAATTTAGCCTAGGCTAAAATCCAACAAATTCTTCAACTTCTTCATGATGATCAAGAAAACTAGGACTGGTTTAACTTCTTCATGATGATCAAGAAAACTAGGACTGGTTTGTTGGTAGCCCCCTCTAGATTCCTCTTTTAGTGTACATCCTTATGGTTGTTGTTTGAATAAAGTTTTGTTTTTTTACCCTCAAAAGAAAAAAAATCACAAAAGTAATAATCACTTAATTATTCGGTTAACTATTGTCTTAATTTATTTTGTATGAACAAAATTTATTTATTATTGTCTAATATTTAATTATTTGTTTATTTACTTTATTCCATTATTATAATTTCCTTTATTTAATAATTGAATTTATCAAACATATACTTTCCCTTACGTAATTTTATCATCAATTGACATAATGCAAAGATGCCCTCCTTGAAATCAGTTGTCTCAACTAATATCAATTCAAACAAATCAAAAATTTCAAATTTAACTATAGAAAATTCTTCTCTTTATAAAATTTTGAGATCATCTCTTTCTTAAAAATCAATAATGTACTGATAGGTAACAATGTTTAATCACCGATTAAAAGAAAAATGAATAAACTAATTTAGAATTGCCAAACGCTCTTATCCCGGGTCCCACTCAATCACAAGATCAACGGATAATGTCAAGGAACTTTGCATACTTTCTTGGGAAACTGAACGAGTCAAATATGATCCGCAGTTTATAAAATCCCACCAACTACTCTAGGAAAGCTAGATTAAAAAAAAATCACATGATGGGCTCAAATTTGGCACATACGATCCTTCTGCAGTATTGACGCCGTGTATTTTGTCTACCACTCAGTTTGATACAACATGGATTTCGTATGGTTGCTCCGCAACTATTTTCACTTGAACAATGACAAATAAATTGGTGCCAGAAAAACCAGATAATTATTTACGAACATTGCGTTTATTTCTATGCCCAAGTTTACCATTGTTAACGAAATATGTTCAAATATCACCGGGACATACCAAAGACAGTAACATCCATACAGGCATAAGAAATGCAGCATTAAGCCGAAACTTTACAAGATGTACTGCGATTCTGTATGTCAAAGCTTAAGCCTCTATAGTTTACACTGTATGGAAAGGGGGCATTAAAAATATCAAACAGTTGCAACCATCAGACCTCTCATATATCAAGTGAAATTTAATCAGAGGAAGAACTTGCGTTTTCCTCTGTTATGCAGCTCGGAGCTTCATCGTCACTGGTGGCATTATTACTTGAAATACCTGTAGATGTAGAGACCGTTTCCTCACATGCAGATTGCTCTGAAGGTTCTTCATCTAAGACCTGTGAGAGAGAATCTGAGGTTGAATGATCAACAGATACAGACAATGAAATTGAGATATCTCCACCCATAAGACAATATTCACACTTTCTAAGAGCTTCACGCATCCATCCTTTCTTACAGAGGTCCATTGCTTCTGGTACTGTGACCTGGAAAACAAAGACAGAATTAGACAGGGTCCTTTCCAAGTAGTCATCATGCAACACATTGCACATGAAATGAATGTTGTTGTTCTTGGCCATTAAACCCCTAAGTACACTAACTTCCATGATATAATGCATCTCCAGACCCTTATTATCCTAGATGCCATGACACAGTGGCAGGCTGTCATCTTGTAGATAGAGAGCATGACAATTTATTATTATTCTAACTGTCATGACACATTGGCAGAATGCCCTCTTGTAGATAGAGAACATGCCAATTTCCTTTGACTTGATGTTGCATCGACTGCCTAAATTAATTTAGGACTTTTGTCCAAATTCCTCTGATTTCATAGTTTGAATATAGATGTAGTGTTTGTCCAAGGTACATGCATCTAAAGTCAACGTGTCAATTTGCACACACAAAACATATCAATTTCTTGTAACTGTTGAAGCTTGAAAGATCACAAACATACATTAGAACTATGTCATCTAAATTCCACTTATTTCCCACTTATATCTGAAGAGAGATGTTGGTGCTTTCATGAGGAGCATGCACTTAATAATTGTCATCATTATAGTTGATTCTTTTAAGACGTTAAAAATTAAAATGGTATACAAGGCACATGGTCGAAATCTAGTTTTTTCATAGAGATTACATATTTCAAGCATTCAGACAAAGTTTGATGGCAGCATACATCGAGAAAAAACAGATAACTTGCCTTAAAAATTGTGACAACCTACCATGACCAATTTGATGAACTTCAGACACAAGTATAACGTTAAAGTCATGAGATATGATCAATGCTTCAAATAGCAACACACATAATATGTAATAGATTTGCACAAAATTACAATAAAAAAAGATACAAAACTCAGGCCTCAATTCCAAACACTTCCAATAGCACTCGCTATATATATGCTCTTCATGGCATAATTTTGAGCATCTTTGTTAGTTCCCATAATAGTTCAAAAACTTGCAACTTGGCAGAATTCAGCAAACCCAAATTTCGCTGGACTCCGCAAAGCTCAACAAATTAAAAAAATGTTTAAAATTCTTAAAAATTTCATGGAAAATACAATTACAAAACATATAATGAGTTTGTAGAATATTGAGGAAGTATTTTCTATTAAATTTGAATATAAAAAGAGTATAATATCTTATCAACGTGCTAATACAATACAATACAATAGCCGATAATATGACATAAATCTCATAATAATTGAAAATCATAATAAAAAATTACAATTCACTGTAGTTACAATAATTTATAACCTTCTCTTCCTTGCATATATCCTACTGATGCATGCCGATGGGGTCCTACTTCTCAATCTTGAAGGTAATGATACCTCAAGCTCAACATCATCATCGGCCATGATATCATTCAATCCAACACATCCTACTTTTTTTTTTTTCTACACCCTCCTCTATTTGTCTCTCAAAATCAACAATCTATAAACATGGGGACCTCATCCTAGGAAGTCTAGTCACTATATGGATCAATGTCATCCAAGTCAATCACCTCATGACTATCTAAATCATCCACCTTTTTGAGCAAAAGGCAAAAGGTTGTATTGCATGAAGATCACGTCATTAAGGCACTTTTGTGTAGACCTATTGCACTTCTTATGTGAACGACATCAAATAAGCTCACATCAAGAAGTGCTACAAGGTTGGGGCAAAATTTGAAGGGCTAGCTTTTGAAGATTTGAGGTTTTTCTGCTCCAATCTTCCCACCAAGCAGCTGCAAAAATTATATTCACAAGTTTGTAAGTAAAAGTAATTGCACACATCAAAGATTTGAAGTGAAGTGAATACTAAGATTTTTTGTTACCAAGTGGCTTGGGAGGTTCTCCCTTAGAAAGCTCGTAGCAATCTCCCTCAACATGCTTGTATCTCTACAACTCTTCAATAATCAAGTCCTTGACCTCAGCCTCAATACATGGTGAGAGGTCCATCAACATCCTTGAAGTCATCTACAAAGAAAAAATTGGGATTGAGGTAGTGTGTCACGACAATTTGACTAATCTTGGAAGGGTAGAAAAGTCACTGTTAGAGGGATTCACTTCAAGGTCTTAGAAGAAAGCATTGCTGAAGCTATGGGAATGTCAATGAAAGGAATAAGGCCATACAAGGCAAGGAAAACTAAAAAGAAAGAAGATATTGAAGCCTTCCTAAGAGGTATCAAGAAGCTAGTTAGATTTCAAGCTGGCTACCTAAAATACAATTAATCAAATACATAACCCTGGAAGGCAGGTACAAGTGCATCTTCTCCTACCATTTCTCTATGCTTAACCACTTTAGGCACAAGATTCAAGTGAGTTTTCCCTTTTACCTACTCATGTCATTGGAGTTTCCAGTTGTGGATGTGTGGTTGGTTAAATAAGACAGAAAAACTGCTCCCCCAAGGTTTGATCTATCTACTTTCCTAGTTCACTAAGGCCAAAGTAGTGTCTCTGCAACCTCCTACAAAGATCTCGGTGGCGGAGACTGCCTACCCAGATGTCAGCCCTTCTGAGCCCTCTCCTGGTAAGATGTACTCCCTCCCCAAATTAGTTGTCATTAAAATTCCCTTAGAGAAGAATGATTCTTTAGGGCCAATAAGGACAAAATGGCTTCGAGTTCAAATGATTTAGGACAGAGACAAAGGGTTGGAAACCTAGGGGTGCTCTACTTTGGTGGATGGGAAGGTGAAAGGGGATAAAGGCAAGAGGATCATAGAGTCCAATAATTCCTTGGGGGAGGAGATAATTGAGATTATAAAGGACAAACTTGTTGAAACGGACAATGCCCTGAAGCCCTATAAGTTAATCCTACTTTCGACAAGGTTGAGATTGAGAATCATACAAATAATGAAGTGAGAGTTCCTTTAGGATTTAAAAAGTCAAGTTGAATCCCATGAAAAAGATTTCAACCTTCAACATAGTATCTTGAAGTGGTTTAAAAATGAGAATGAGAGATTGAAGGTTAGTATGAGACAACTTTAATAACAAGTCAATGGGGAACAACCTCAATTTGAGGTTTGTGTCAAGTTTAATGAGGTCAATTAGAATGTGTTAAGAGGATTTATGTGATATTAAAAAGAAAATGGCAAATATTAACACCAAGATGAGTAAGATTGAAAGGAATCATGAAGACCTGAAGATCTCATTGAACAAGTTTATCCAACTCAGCAGGTCCACCATTAAGAACTCTGCTATCAACATAACTATGCTCCAAGAAAACATGCTCAAAAGAAAAATGAGGAGTCATAAAGCAGGCCCTAGTAAAAGAACTAGGACTCCAATGAGGCAGAAGGAAAGCACTATTGTTGATTTGGGCAGTGAGGTAATGGAGGATCATTTGGAGTTCCTGAGAGAGGAGTGGAATGCAACAGACTCATTGAAGGATCTCTCCTCTTCTCAGCTATAAGTTTGGTGGTCTCTACTGTTATTGGATTGTTAGTCTGCTGCTTCATTGTTATTCTATTGTTGGTTTTCAGCTTTGTCTTGTGTTCTTCTTAAAATTGGTTCTTATCCTTTGTTGTTTGTAAGTCTTTAATGCCCATCTCTTGTTCACTATAAAAGTGTTTGGGCCCTTTCAAAAACACACTTATACCTGCTAATCAAATTAAAAAAATAGAAAGGTTGAACTACAAGAATAAAATTTAAATTTTTAATATAAATTTGAAGTTAATGTGATTATCTCGTTAGTGCTCATCACAAAGACATCATCAAAAGTTGTCTTTAGTAACCTCTCTCTATCCATCTTTGAATAAGAAGAATCCACCCATTGTTGGCTCACAAACATCTGCTTCAACAGTGTTAGCAAACCATTAATAATTTGCAGGGTGATGAAGTTAGTCACAAATCGTGTGACACCCACTCACTCAAGCTCCTTCCCCTTGGTGTGCCCCCTTATCAAGGGAAGCACCCAAGGGTGATTGTAGGTGTATTTGGTGAAATTCTTAGTGTCTTCCACCACCAATTTCACCCAATCAAGCTTGCATATGTCTCCCAATAGAGGATCAAGGCAATGGGTAGTGCAAGGGATAAAAAAAATGTTGGGTGCTTCTTATCAAGTAGTCTCCCTCCTATCACATCTATTAATGCATTATCTGCCACAACTTGGACTGCATGTTCTATACCAACTTCTAATACAACCTCATCCAACATTAGACTCGTGATTCTCAAGATTCTTGACTTTGTTTGAAGTGTTGATGGACCATAAAACATGATTTCACCATATTAAACCACTAGCAAGTTGATGAGTGTGTGACTCCTTCCAACTATTGACCCATCTAATAATATGGTGCATCCATACTTGTGCCAATATTTCTTTTGCACTTTCACAATTGCCTCTGCATTTGCCACTACTTTCTAAAGCAACAGCCCACTTAAGTCACGTGGACTAGACACGTTGAACCCTTTTCCTACAATGGCTAAAGTTGTGATCAAATTCTTCGAATATGGGCTTCTCACCACACTAAACGAAAGGTTATTGTATAACTGAAAATTCGCACAGGCCATATTTGCTTTGTCATGCTTCTTGCTCCAACTTGTACCTTCAAGTGAAGGTTGCAAACCTGACATGTTCCATGGAAGCAAAAACCACTATAACTGCATTTGGATGGAGATTGATAAAGTGGATGTGTTGAGAATTCATGAACCACAAGTGGAGCACACAATCTTTGTCTCTCTTTCTGCTTCTGATTCCCAAGCCATGTTGGGATTCATCAGTACTACAATGGTTGCAAATGTCCTCATCTTGTCCAATTTTTTTTCCTGTCAAAGTGAGGGTCACTTCCATCTCTTGTACAACCTTCGACCCAATGTATAAAACACAATTCGATGTCATGGCTAGCAATTCACGCAAGGGAGTATTTGAGATGATTGATGCCTCCAGTCATCTTCAAACCACAATAGTTGCAAATGACCAATCCTATGGTCGATCCTATTGTGCCATACTTCCAAGCGTATTGATGCAGGACCATCCAGGGTGTAAGAGCAATCTTGCATCAACCAAAAAAAAAAAATGTTGTTTCTTTTCAATAAGGGCTAAATTTGGCAGGGTACTATTTTTAGTAAGTTTGCATTTGTGCATGGTTGGATACAAAATCTTACACGGACCTCCAAAATGGTGAATTGAAGCTAATGGTGAAGAAATCACTTCAATATCATTTGTCATTTGTGAGATATTAAAATTTGATAAGAATGCTTTTGGATTATACTGTGTGTGTTTTTTTGTCAACGTTTCGGATCACACTCAGTGATCCATCATCAGGAAGAGGAAACAAGTGAATAGGATGCAGATGCTTAGCCTTATAAAAAGGAAGAGGGGGGGTTAGGGTTGTAGTCCCCTACAACCCTAACCCCCCCTCTTCCTTTTTATAAGGCTAAGCATCTGCATCCTATTCACTTGTTTCCTCTTCCTGATGATGGATCACTGAGTGTGATCCGAAACGTTGACAAAAAAACACACAGTATAATCCAAAAGCATTCTTATCAAATTCTATGGATTGTGGAAAACTCATGCCTGCCAGATATTAAAATTTCAAATTCTAAAATCCTATTGAAATATTCAATAGTCAAATTTGAGGCACTTAGAGGCTCCGGATGGGCCCGAAATTTGGTGGGAAACCCAAGCAGTCTACCTTTAGGTACTACTTGTCACCATCGTCTTTTCGAGAGGTTTCCGAAAAGGTATTATAATTGAAAATTCAACGGTCGGATCGAAAGATATGGTCCCGCGAAGTTGACCTATTTTTGGAGGGAGATGCAAATTTCAAAATTAAGCTGGTGGTCGCCAAAAAGGGCTATATATGATCATTTTTGGGAACCCTTAGAGTAGTAGAGTTAAGGGGGAAGGTGTAGAGTCAAGAAAAGGTGGGCAAATAAAAACCCTAGTTGATTTGGGGTTACAGAAGGCTGAAGATTCCAGAGTCTTGAGAGAGGGAGTTGTAATGTGTTGCAGCCTGTAGGGGATTCATCCTCTGATTGTATTTGAGCTTCTGTAATGTAATGTTTTGCCCATATTAATAAAATATCATTCTATTTTCTGTGTGCAATTTCTGTTATTGTGTGTTTTATGATTTAACCCCTTCATCACGTATCCTTGTTGCCAATGCTTTGGCTTCCACTTCTTGATGCCACTAGATACAAAGTGCAAACCATAGCATTCGAAAAAAATTAACTGTGGCAAACCCTAGCATTTACAAAAAAAAAAATTAATTGTTGCAAACCCTAGCATTGAAAAAATTAAAAAATTAAAGAACCTTGGCTTTGAATAAAAAAAAATTAATGCAAAAACCCTAGTTACCATAGATTGATTTGAATGCATATGAACATGTAAAGAACAACATTTTCTAAATACTTGGACAAATTTAGAAATGTAAAACAAATTTGAAAAAAAAAAGACAAAAACATAAGCAAAATAACATACCTTAAAGATCTTTGAAATTTGCTGAAATTTCACTCCACAATTGCCTAAATCACCCACAAGGAGAGCTTAACGGAGACAAACTGTTTTTCGAGTGAGAAGTGAGGGCAAGCAGGCCTTATAAAAGAAAAAAAAAAGGCAACATTTTTGGATTTTGGGCAGCAGACCACATTGTAGATGTGATGAGTTGCAGGTACAGACTCACCAAGCACTCACAGGGAGCTTGGACCTACAACTCATCCCAACTCAATCACGAGTCTGCAGGCAAGTTTCTCACCGAGCCTTGCAACATGTGAGTACTTGCAAGTTAGGCTGATAGTCAGCAAGTTTTCAAGTTATGAATTACTTGAGTTTGTGTGTGATATTCTCTCTGCATTGGTTATACAAAGTTAGTGTCCTTAAAATGAACTCCACACTTTCCAAACCCATCATCCGCCTTAAGACTATGCACAGATTGCCTTATGTATTATGAGAATATCTTGTTAATTTATACAAGAAATGTCTTTATGATAGAGATGCAAATTAATGTCATCCACAACAAAATCACGGTGTGAAATGTAACACAAAGTCTTAGTAGGTCCACTTGAAACTCCAGTCAGCAAACTATATGATTTTCAAGTCAAGATAAGGTATAACTTATTGATAGAGATGCAATTCATATAGATATTGTGATGCAAACTCATCTCAATATTTCTTCATTCTCAGGAAACTCTCACACTAGATCCAATTGCATAGTTTCATGCAAATCAATGCTAACCAACACTGGCTGATAAGTTAGCAAACACATAGGTTCACAAGCATTACCAATGCCTTTCTTCTACTTGCAATCTCTAATCTTCTATGTAGCCCAGGCTTATAGAATATGCAACTCTAAACAAACGTGTCTACAAATGCCATCACATTCAAGCAATGATTTCCTTCCAACAATTGAACATGTCCGTGACCGTGGGCTTTTAATCAGAGATGCAACTTATCACCAAAATCTCTTATACACTCTTTGAACCCCCAAAAGGAAAGGGCAATGAACCTTTAGACTTACAGTCAAAATGCTTAGAATTTGCTTATGTCTGAATCCCACTATTATCCAGAGGAAGGCCCACAATTTCTCATTATTGTTTTAATTATTACATGGAAACAAGTTTCTCTATTTTTATTATGCATGTTGGTAGAAAAATGGATACAATTTATCGCAAACATTCCTTATACACCCTTTAAGTCCCCAAATGGAAAGCACAATGAACTTTTTAGGCTCAAAGTAAAAAATGGTTAGAAATTGCTTCTGTTTGAATCCCAATACTATCCTGAAGAAGCCCACAATTTCTCGTTATTTTTTTGCTTGTTACCTGGAAACAAGATTTTCTATTTCTATTAAGTCTATTAGTAGAAATATATGTATAAGCGAACAGAACCACCATCTTTGAAGCAGTACTCAATGAACTCGTATCATGTTTTTGCAAAAGAATTAGCTCAAAACTATTGATACCTGTATGTATGCAGACGCCATAATATTTCCATAACATCTTTTCCTAATTCAAACCCAGCTTGAGTTGACGTTTTTGTGACCTAAGAATTGGTCACAATTGTGCTTTGCTTAGCTTATTATGATCTGCATCATCTTTGTAACTGAATAGTAGATGAATGTTTTAAGTTTGAAGAAGATATTAATTGGAGAACTTATTCATCTTTGGCAAAGACCACCTCCAAAACAAAAGGTCCGATATCATTTCACATTTACAAGGCAATCCACAATAACCATTTCCAAAAAAAAATCTCTATTATCAATACTTGTAAAGTAACTTCATGAGATGTGCCAATGTCTAGAAGTTCTTCCAGATTAAAGACCTTTCTCCTAATATAAAAACTGCTTCTATCTTCTTAGGAATTGTGCTCTCTGACACATCTTTACAAATTAGTGCACAGATTGCAGAAAACAACTTTAGTGGTCACGGCCCTAAAGTTAAAATCTCTAATAGAGACTTGATGCTGTACATTGCATATGCAATAGAAGCAATTCTGCAAAGAGAACATAGCAGCAATTTTCTCAGGAATGGAAGCAGAAGAAATATCAGAACATGCAAGACAGACAAAAAAAACATACATAGGAAATATAGAAGTAACTTACTATTGGAATTCAGGACATTAATATTCTCATCCTAATGAACTGTGAAACTTTGCTTTTGTTTAGTTGGCTAATAGTATTATATGATGTTCAAGGACTCCACGTTCTGTCTTTATAGAATTATGACGAAATTATGACTATGGTAGCTAATGCAAGATATTAGCTAGATATAGCTTCAAAAGCATAAGCCATGTACCCTTGTCTCAGAGAAATAGCCATGGAATGTGGCTAGGGAGGCGATGAGGATACAGCTTTACATGTCTTTGATGGTACAAAGAATTATAAATGTTTCATGCTGATCATAATTCAACTAAACTGGCATATTGTCCTTGTTGCATTAGAACCCGTTATGATATTACACTGTCTTTGCCAAATTGTGTATGTGTAGAAACATAAAGTAAACCTACATCAGGGTTGGCCTCTTCCACTATCACTATGTATTGCATTGTATGTAGGTCTTACCATAAGCTCGAATTCCCTTTGAGACTTGAGTTAATATATGTATATAATATGTAGCCATATTGCATAATTGATCATGCAGAATTCTATGATGATTTGGAGCCCATTAGGAGAGCCGTTGATTTTAGGGAAACATAAGGATTTAAGCAAACATTAGACATTTCAAGTTAAGGGAGTCAGAAATCAGAACCATTGGTACTGGGCCTTGGATTTATCCTTGGTCAAGAGGCTTCAAGACACAGAGCTATTAAGCACCAGGTCCAGAAGTAATGAACGAAGAATATAGAAGCATGAAGTAAACCTCCCTCTCAAGAGTTCATAATAATCAAACTAAAATGCCTAATTATAGTATGGGACCAACTATAGAAGTAGCGCTTGAATGAGAAATACATCTCATATTAAATAAATTTAGATACAACTATACCTTTTATTCTGATGTCTTCATAAGTTAATAGAAGGGTACAGATAGACTCAGGCAGACTCTGAAAGCAGAAAATTTATGTCTCGGTGAATTGTTCAATAGAGACTTAAATTCCCCCTTTGACTTGTAAGTAGCATCCATAACTACACTCAATGCACTTGGAAATAATTAACATGACAAAACCAATAAATGTGATAAACATATCTAAGCGCTAAATAATAGACAAATGATCTTATGCTAGAAATGCAACTGACCCATTTCCGCTGACGAAAATCGTCTTCAGGCCATGAATCCAATTCTTCGGTGACCCGCAATGGATACATATAAACTCTACGTTTACCTCGTAAACCATGCTCATCACGGCACCTTTTGCTTAGGAAATCCCATGAACCCAAACAATCCTGCAGACATCACAAAAATCAATCACTCAAAAGAAAGTGGAACTCAAAACAAGCATCAACTTTGCAATACATAATAGCAAAAAAGTTCCACTTAATAACAAGTTGTAGTTCTTGTAGTTGCCAAGCATGCAAAGTGGTGTTACTTTGTCTATATTCACATATCGAGGACATAATTGTACTGATATGTGCATTTTCCTGTAGACAGCTGTCTGTCAGCCTAAATGAAGATTCAATTTGTTTTCTTATCAGTTAAACTACCAATTCCCTCTCCCTCTCCCCCACCACATTTCTGATTGGGATTCCACAAAACGTCTGCTGTAAACTTTCTTTGGAGTGCCCACAATTTCCAACATCACAAATTTCTCTTAACAGGTCAAATGATATTGCAAAGTGCATATTGAAAGATGGCAGTGAAAGTAAGAAACCTAACCTTAATATCTCCCCTCACCCCAGCCTCTTCTACAGCTTCTCGACATGCTGCTGCTTCTTGTGATTCATCAATCTCCCATCCTCCCTAACATTAAGGAAACAAGAGTCGAAAAATAAGAAATTAAAGATAAATGGGAAATGTGTAAGGTATAATAGATAGAGAAAGCAACAACTTTAGCCAACAACTAGCAATCATATTAAAAGTTCAAGGCTACACAAAAATTCAATTTGTGAGAACACAATGATAAATTGTATACACTAATTAAATTAGCCTTACTTTCTTCACCTAGACAATAAAAGATTATATAACCTTACATACAATGTAAAAGTTAAAAAATTACTTAATCTTGGCAAGGCCAATCCTGTCTTTATTAATAGTTCTCATGAAAACTCCACCTTGTACCAGACACTCTTTAAGACTCATTTTGTAAGAAAGATGCATGAACACTTGCAAAGGACAACTTGTTAGAGCATAGCAGAGCCAAAACTGTTCTGAGTGATTCAAACGCTCAGGATGTCACTATGATGATAAAACACAATCATCAGTGACAGATTCAGCCCCACTTGAAACTATCAAATCATTTCTGTGTTCCATGGGGATGGATCGCCAGCCCTAAAACCAGTGTCCTGTCCCCCATGGCATTTCCAAGATGGCGAGATAGCAGGAGACATCCCCTGGCCATCCCAAATTTTTTCCAAAACTTTTAAATGTCCCTGAAATGGCATAAAATGTTAGGAAATGTCTGTGAGACATTTGGCCATCCCTGGGATGGCCAGGATGTCTTGTCAGAGACATCCCTCGAGTGTCCTGCAGACGTCCAGGTATCCTGGAGAGAAAAATAGGCAATTTTGCATGTTTATAAAGAAAAATACACTTGAATTTATTAAAAAATACAGTTGTATAAGGGGCATTGCATAAATCTAGCAGTTTGTGATGTGTCCTGATGGATTATCACCACAAAAAGAAGTCATTTACTTTGATGGATATATTATTTCTAGTATTGTTTATAAAATTTTAACTATTCTGACTCCAAGCAGAATCATTTATTGAACCGCACTCTAAACAGTGTTGCTTGATGATGATGGATTTTTGTTATTAAAGCAACTACATTAAGGTTCTTGGCTGTTTGAGATAATACTTGTAATTTGCAGATGTCTGATATGGTGTGTTTGATCGAGTTATTTCTATATAAAAGTTGGCATAGATAAGTTCAAACTCTTGCCACGGTGAGCATGTCACCTTGCAAAAATTTAAAGGAGGCACAATGTGATGAGGTTTTTGGGGCAAATTGTTCTTTTCTAACTCTTGAGTAACTTAGATCAATTATAAGTAGTTCCCAAGTGATACACTCACAAAATAGATACCTGGTACCTCAATTATAAGGCTATTTTATTCTCTCCATTATCCAATTATGTTCTTTTTTAATCTGACTCATGATATATTTTAAAATTTCTGTTTTACTTTAAATTTTTTACTGCTGTATACAGCTATCACTGATTGATTCAGCCATGTCTATTACATTTTGAATCTTTGATTTAATTTTAATCAATTAATACTGATTTCATCACATTATGTTATGTATGGTTAAACTTGCAGAAATATAGTAGTCATGATATTTCCACAGTCCATGATAATCAATAGTAAGCTTCTGGAAAAACTGTGTAGCTTTTTTTGCATCGACGTTTCGGATCACACTCCCTGATCCATCATCAGGAAGAAAAAGAGAGAACGAGAAAGAGTTAAATTGCAGAGATAGAACAGCCTTAAAAAGAGAGGTGGGGTGTTGGCACGGAGTACAAAGTTGATAGGATGCAAAGAAGCCAAAGGAGGAGAATGTAAAAATTAGAAAAGGCGTAACTTTAAATTTAGGAGGCAAGAAAGCCAAGAACAAAGTAAGAGAGTGTTAAAAAATACAAACAGACACGCATTACTTAGTTTGTTACAAAATAACAATGCTCATGCTTAAAAGTTACTTCATTATTCGGAACATAATGAAGAAGAGACAAAACATAAAGCTAGATAACGGCCCCCCCAAATATGAGCATCCCAAAAAATGGCCCCTGGACTGCCATCCCTGAAACACGTCCCCTGTCATCCCCGTCCCTGTCCCTGTCCCCAAAATGCCATGGACCATAGAATAATTTCAATTGTTACTGAATTCATCACCATGCATTTCGATTGCTGTTGAGACCATCACACAAAATGGCATATCCTACAGTCTCAGAAAAACTGAAATGTTCAAGGTTTGAGAGTTTCGGTTGCTGAAGATTGTTGGGCTCCTCTCCAACATTTCTTGTAACTTTGCTCAATAATATCTCAAAGAGAAGTCATTGTAGGACACGCCTTAGTGCTTTCTTAGCAGTTTTGGCTGAATTGAGCTTATGTTGCTTCAACGGTTCAACCTATTAGTGATAGAGGAGTTATAGTATGTTAGGGAAATGCCGAGAGTAGTTGTAGGGTTTGTGTGTTGTTTGGACATTTTTTGTGCAAAAGAAGTCTATGAAAGCATCTAGAAGGCAATAATTCGTTGTAAAAGCTTATGAAACAGTGGCCAAAGGAGGGGATCCCTCACACTTCTGGAGTCTTTTCCAATTATGGGTTTCTCCAGGTCAATTGTTCTTGTCCACTTAATTTTATGGGTGTTATAAGCTCTCTACTTTGATTATGCATGCTTCCTTTCATCATGTTAATTGCACGGAACAACATCAAAGTTAGTACATAGAGACTGTTTTCCTGCATTCTGCATATGGAACCGCAACTTAATCAACCAATGCACATTCAGGATAAGTAAAATTCGAGTTGATGAAGTATGTAGTGGAATATGCACAATAATTTTAGACTAATGATAGTCTAAATATCCAAATGCACCAAACAATCGTGTAAGAAAAAAGAAAAAGAAATGCATGAGATTATTTTAAGTGTTTTCTACCTTTGGAAACAAAAGGCCCTTGCCTCTGTGTGGTGTGACCATAAGAACCTCCAGTGTCCCCTGTGAATCACCATTGCCAGCATCGCAAGAATTATTATACCTGAATGGGATGCACCTGCCGAATTGACAATAAACTCTTAAAAACATTTTCAACCCTAAAACAGTTAAATTATAACAGCATTGCAAACAAGTTATAAGAAAACATTTTCAACCCTTAAAACAGTTAAATTATAACAGCATTGCAAACAAGTTATAAGAAAACATTTTCAACCCTTAAAACTGTTAAATTATAAGAGCATTGCAAACAAGTTACAGGAAAGACAGTAAAATTCTCTAAACTAACACAGAATTCAATATTTTGGATTCTCAATTATCCCAATTTCTGAACAAATCTTTTCGCTTACTGCATTAAAGATTTTACAGAAAGAGAGTAAAATTCTGTAAACTAACACAGAATTCAAAATTTTGCATTCTCAATTATCCCAATTTCTGAACAAATCTTTTCGCTTATTGCATTAAAAATTTTACAGAAAGAGACTAAAATTCTCTAAACTAACATAGAATTCAAAATCTTGCATTTTCAGTTATCCCAATTTCTGAACAAATCTTTTTGCTTATTGCATTAAAGACTGTACGATGGTAATACTTTTTGCATGATGTGACAATTCCAAAAAAGATTTGAACTTTACAAGTATTCACTGCAGGCAACTGCTAAGCTACCCTTTTCCCCCAAAATGAGAAAGAAACACAACTCCATAAGCTATTCAAGTTCATGACTCAAAAACAAAACAGAGACTCTTAAAAACATTTTCAACCCTTAAAACAGCTAAATTATAACAGCATTGCAAACAAGTTATAAGAAAGAGAGTAAAATTCTCTAAACTAACACAGAATTCAAAATTATAACTCTTTTTGCTTATTGCATTAAAGATTTTACCATGATGCGACAATTCCAAAAAAGATTTGAATTTTATAGTATTCACTGCAGGCAACTGCAAAGCTACCCTTTTCCCCAATATGAGAGAGAAACACAAACAACTCCATAAGCTATTAAAGTTCATGACTCAAAATCAAAACAAAGACCCTGCAAGAGGCATAAATACTGACCCAGCCACGAGGCGGCAACCATTGACGTAACGCTGGCTACAGCGACCAGTGCGGGAGGGCGACGCTACCATTGTGGAGGAGGTACAGGCAATGGAAGAGGAAGAGGAAGAGTCTTCCTGAAAACGAGAGGTAGAGTCCCTTAGGATAAGAGAACAAGCATATGGAGGATTGCGTTCAGCAAAAGCAAGCATACAGCCTTCCTCTCCCATACGAAACGTCAACTCCTATCCTCTTAATTGTGCTCAGAGAGGCCTCAAAGATTCCCACTCCCACAATTATTTGCTGGGAAAGAGGAGAAGAAAACAACATGACAATTTTTAGAAGGGCAATATTAAATAGGGACGAATACGAAAACCGACAAAATGAAACGAAATGAAGGAGGAAGATCACATGCGCCGCAAGCGGCAAGCGGCATGCGCGTGGGCGCCGACATTTCCGGCAGTATCTCCTCTGTTCCCTCTCTTTCACACGCCCAATCTACGCGCCACGCGTTTCCCTGCAAATTGCCACCGTCCAATTGTTGACTGACAAATCTGACATATCTTACCACCGTGAAATCGGTCGGATTTCATGCAAATTTCAATTCAGTTTCGGAATGTCTTATTACTATTACATCATGGATAAATGGCTGTTTATTTTTAGCCGATAGGCTTTTATATGTGAGCATTATAGTGCTCGGAATTGTCTCACGCCGTAAAAATAATACGCCGGTAAATTTTCTAAACTCGTCGGTTGTTACTATCGGCGTATTCCTTCACTACAGGGCTTAAATTTGACAGCTGTATTTAGGCATTTTAGCTGTAAAATACAACTGAAAGTTTGAAAAGACTGTATATAAGATTATGATGATATATATATATTTGGTTTTTATATAATTTACTTATATTTAAATATGTCGTAGTATTTTAAAGGCAACATTGAATAGATAACTGTCATAAAAAAAAATTGCTTGACAAGAAAGGTTAATTGTGAAATTTAAGCCCAGAACCTCTTATGGGTGCAAGTACTAGTTTTTATTTAGTTTTGGAATGTCTTATTACAATTACATCATGGATAAATATGGTTGTTTATTTATTTATTTTTTATTAAGTTTGGTTCATTTTTAATTTTTATTAATGACAAGGAATTTATTTAAATAAGAATTTAAAGTAAGTAGTCTATTATTTTTTTTCAGAAAAAATATTAATATTTAAAAAAATAATAATATGTTTTTCTTATATCTTATTGGTTTATTGGTCTATTTTGAAAAAAAAAAAAAAATTATGTCTTATCTTTAGTCTATTTTCATTTAGCTTTAGAATGTCTTATTACAATTACATCATGGATAAATATGCTGTTTATTTATTTATTAAGTTTGGTTCATTTTTTAATTTTTATTAATGACAAGGATTTATTTAAATAAGAATTAAAGTAAGCAGTCCATTGTTTTTTCTTTGGAAAAAATATTAGTATTTTAAATAATAATAATATGAGTTGTTTTTCTTATATCTTATTGGTTTATTGGTCTATTTTTAAGGAAAACATAATTTATGTCTCTATCTTTAATCTATTTTCATTTAATTTCAATTCCATATTTTAAAGATCAGTTATATGACTTTTTTTTTTCCATCAACTATAAAATTTATATATTTTTTACCATTTTCACCATATCATATATGTTTGAAATGCCATTGAAAATTATTATTATCATCACCATAGTTCTTTTGTACTTCTATGAAAAATTACTTATAGTTATGATTTCTTTTGTACTTCTATGGAAAATTACTTATAGTTATGATTTCTCATTATATTTATTGTTGATTTTATGTTCCTATATGCACACATCTTAGTAATCAAAATTTTTAATTTTTATTAATGACAAGGAATTTATTTAAATAAGAATTAAAGTAAGTAGTCCATTGTTTTTCTTGGGAAAAAAATATTAATATTTTAAAAAATAATAATATGAGTTGTTTTTCTTATATCTTATTGGTTTATTGGTCTATTTTTAAGGAAAACATAATTTATGTCTCTATCTTTAATCTATTTTCATTTAATTTCAATTCCATCTTTTAAAGATCAGTTATATGACTTTTTTTTTCCATCAACTATAAAACTTATATATTTTTTTAGGATTTTTCACCATATCATATATGTTTGAAATGCCATTGAAAATTATTATTGTCATCATCATAGTTCTTTTGTACTTCTACAAAAGGACTCGTCTTATGTGGAAAATTACTTATAGTTATGATTTCTCATTATGTCTATTGTTGATTTTATGTTCCTATATGTAGACATCTTAGTAATCAATTTTTGTTTATCTTAGTAATGAGAAAAATCATTTATTATTGTGATCATCATAGTCCTTTTGTCTTGTGAGGTAGTTAGCTAAATTAAAATGAAAATTACTTGTACAAAAGCAGTCATCTTGTGTGGAAAATTGTTTATAGTTATGATTTCTCATTATGTCTATGTTGATCATATGTTTCTATATGCACAATCAATTTTTGTTTATCTTAGTAACCAGAAAAATCATATATGTTTGAAATGCCATTGAAATCTATTATCGTCATCATTATAGTCCTTGTCTTGTAAGGTAGTCAACTAAATTAAAATGAAAATTACTTCTACAAAAAGAGTTGTCTTGTGTAGAAAATTACTTAAAATTATGATTTCTCATTATGTCTACTATTGATTTTATGTTCCTATATGCACACATCTTAGTAATTAAATTTTGTTTATCTTAGTAACCAAAAATCATATATGTTTGAAATGCCATTGAAATCTATTATTGTCATCATCATAGTCCTTTTGTCTTGTGTGGAAAATTACTTATAGTTATGATTTCTCATTATGTCTACTATTGATTTTATGTTAGTAATCAAATTTTGTTTATCTTAGTAACCAAAAAATCATATATGTTTGAAATGCCATTGAAATCTATTATTGTCATCATCATAGTCCTTTTGTCTTGTGTGGAAAATTACTTATTTTTATGATTTCTCATTATGTCTACTTGTTAATTTTATGTTCCTATGTGCACACATCTTAGTAATCAATTTTTGTCTATCTTAGTAATAGAAAAATCATATATGTTTGAAATGTAATTGAAATCTATTATTGTCATCATCATAGACCTTTTGTCTTGTGAGGTTGTGAGCTAAATTAAAATGAAAATTAATTCTACAAAAGAAGTCAACTTGTGTGGAAAATTACTTATAGTTATGATTTCTCATTATAGCTAGTGTTGATTTTATGTTCTTATATGAACACATCTTAGTATTCAAATTTTTTTTTTGATGGAGGTCATCCACAAATTCATTTTTGTTACGGATTCGGGGTACATGGCCTCATCCCTTATGGTGTTAGGGGCCTTGCACCTTTGATATGCCATTGAAATCTATTATTATCATCATGGTCCTTTTGTCTTGTGAGATCCTCAGCTAAATTAAAATGAAAATTACTTCTATAAAATGAGTCATCTTGTGTGGAAAATTACTTATAGTTATGATTTCTTATTATGCTTACTGTTGATTTTATGTTCCTATATACATACATCTTAGTAATCAATTTTTATCATCCCAAAATGCCATGGACCATATAATAATTTTGGACCATATAATAATTTCAGTTGTTGCTGAATTCATCACCATGCATTTAGATTGCTGTCAAGACCGTCACACAAAATGGCATATAGCCTACAGTCTCAGAAAAAGCTGAAATGTTCAAGGTTTGAGAGTTTCAGTTGCTGAAGATTGTTGGGCTCCTCTCCAACATTTCTTGTAACTTTGTTCTACAATATCTTGAAGAGGAGTCATTGTAGGACACACCTTACTGCTTTTTTTTAAGCAGTTTTTGGCTGAATTGAGCTTATGTTGCTTCAACGGTTCAACCTATTAGTCATGGAGGAGTTATAGTATGTTAGGGAAATGCTGAGAGTAGTTGTAGGGTCTGTGTGTTGTTTGCACATTTTTGTGCAAAAGAAGTCCATGAAAGCCTTTAGAAGGCATAATTCGTTGTAAAAGCTTATGAAATAGTGGCCAAAGGTGGAGATCACTCACTCTTATGGAGTTTTTCCCCATTATAGGTTTCTCCAGTCAATTGTTGCTGTACACTTAATTTTATGTGCTCTCTACTTCGATTATGCATGCTTCCTTTCATGTTAATTTCACTGCACAACATCAAAGTTAGGACATGACATAGGGACTGTTTTCCTGCATTCATCATACCTAAATGGGATGCACCTGACGAATTGACAATAAACTCTTAAAACGTTTGCAATGCTGAAATTATAACAGCATTGCAAAAAATTATAACAGCATTGCAAACAAGCTATTAAGAAAAAGAGGAAAATTCTCTAAACTAACATAGAATTCAAAATTTTGCATTCTTAATTATTCCAATTTCTGAACAAATCTTTTTGCTTATTGCGTTGCATGATGTAGCAATCAGAAAAGATTTGAATTTCATAGTATTAACTGCAGGCAACTGGTAAGCGACGTTTTTCCCCAATACGAGAGAAAAACGTAACTCCATAACAATTATTTGCTGGGACAGATGAGAACAAAAGAACATGACAATAAATTGGCATTTTCAGAAGGACAATATTAAATAGGGACAACCGAATCCTGTCCATACGAAAAGCGACGAAATAAAGAAGGCGGATGGAAGGTCACATGCGCCGTAACCGGCTATATCTCTTCTGTTCCTCGGTTTCACATGGCTGGAGTCTGGACACATGCCCAATCCAAATATTGACTGAAATATTATACATATTCTTCTCAAATCTATTCTATGGCTAACTACAAACCTTTTGGGATTCCTGTTTTTGTCTAAAATAAATTGTAATGGTATCCCATGCAAATTTCTATACATGGCCTATCGATTAAGTTTGGTTTAGTTTTAATTTTTATTAATTGCAAGGATTCTAAACCAATTGATTTAAATAAGAATTAAAGTCAAGAAGTCAAGTGTTTTGTTTTTCCTTTAAAGTTTGAATAATATTGAATGAAAAAGACAATTTTGTCTTTTATCTTCAATCTATTTTTCAATTCATTATTTTAAATACTAATTATATAATTTTTTTTTTTTTCAACTATAAAACTTATATAGTTGTTTTGATTTCTCACCATATCATATATATTTGAAATGTTATTGAAAACTATTATTGTCATCATCATAACTCTTTTGTCTTGTGAGGTGGCTAGTTAAATTAAAATAAAAATTACTTCTACCATTAAAGGAGTTGTCTTGTGTGAAAAATTACTTATAGTTGTTAAGATTTCTCATTGTGCCTACTATAGATGACAAATATTGATTTAATGTTACTATATGCACACATCTTATTCAAATATTAACTTAAGACTAAAATTTCCACTCTATTAATTTTTTATATTTGGTTGAAATGACATTGACAATTAATTAAAAGATAGATTTGTATCTAGTGGTGGTACTCATAATGAATATATTTTATTTTAAGATTCCTAATATGTCTAACATAAGCAATGACATCAATGTTGGCTTATAGTGCAATATGGTCCTATGGTTTTCTAATCTTGCTTTTGCATTTAGAGAGGTTGTTGAGACCGAGCCTAAAGAATAAGCCCTTCAATCTCTCCACATCGGGCAACATTGTTCTCTAGCCTTGGCATGACCTCCTGCAACTTAGGTATCAAGTTTGGCTCCTCCTTGTCCCATTCAAGAGTGTTCTTGGCATGTAAGTTTCAATTATAAATTTATGGTGGCTCAATTAAACTTGTCCAAATCAAACAAATCATGCTCTTACCCTCCAAATATAGTACACACTACTTAATAATTGCATTTTAGCCCAACATTCACACATGACTTTCCATGGTTTATAACATATTCATTTGACTTCACTAAATGTTCAAAACTAGCAAACAATATGAAAGTACACTAGTTTTTAATTGGGAACATGTTTTCAAAGTAATAATTGCAGACGAATTTTCAAGTGCATTGCAAAAATAGAGATTAACTATTAACAACAATTAATATGCAATGGCAAGGACTAGTCACTATGTGATACTTGTTTCGTCTTGAGTTATGTATATTCTTACATATTTATTATTAGTCATTTATTGCATATATCATCACTCACGTATCTATACATTTGATCTTTATTTTGAGATTTGTATTTTCCTATTCCAAATCAATCTTGGAGCACTAAGGATTAACTCTTAAATTTCAAATTCTCCCTCTTTTCCACTAACCACTGGAAGCCAACTTGGAACATGTTTGTGCAAATAATTACTAAGTCTTAGTGTTTAAAGGTATTTAATGTGTAATTTAATCATTTTGATTATCAAGGAGAAATCACTCTAGGAACATTTTGATTTGGAGCACTAAAAGGAACTTATCACATTAAAAATTGCATATAGGCCATCTACATGCCTGTGAATGTTGTTTACAAACATTCACTCAAGGTTATAAAGTCAATCCAAAAAAGTGGTTGACTGAGGAGAACTTGCCCTCACAATTTGGTAATTTCCCCTAAGACATTTCTATCTATTACAATCATTGTGCATAGATTCTAAAATCAAGATCAAGGCAACATAGGTGTAGAAGCGTGCATTCTGCCAAGGTGATCTTGTGGGTTACAAAGTGATACCACGTGTTAGGACATTCCCATGGTGCTTAGGTTCAACTTCTAGGGGCATGAATTTAACCTATAAGTATTTTAGAGATTGTGATAAATTAGAGGCATTTATCAAAATACAAGCATTAATTTTATGTACCAGACAATTGAGTTATATGCAACATTAGCATTTATTCCTTGCCATAGTTCTTGAAGCTAAATGCCTTATCCTTCATTTAATTTTTGAATATTCATATATTTGCAATTATCATATCCCAACTGATTATAATCTAGGTTAATTTCTAAGCATTTATTTCAATTAGCCTATATTTATGTAAAAGGGATTTTATTCCCTTCTAGAAATAAAACACTTTTTTATTATTGTTTCAATGGAATAAATTGCACTACATAAATAAATCTAGGTTAATTAAATAAATGTAATCAATAAGCACACAATTTTCTTAAACTGGTTAGCTATAAAAGATCACTAAAATAAATATATGGGAATTAAATAAGAGGTTTAGGTTACTAAGCTCTAAATGTGATTATAAGGAAATGTTGTTCATGTCATATTGAATCCATTTGCCATTTTGCAAAAACTATCCTTGATTTGTTGAACGTGTTAAGACTATACAATCTCAAAAAATTACTATGGTTCAATCTTGATCCATGTGGATATGATATGGTGCGTATGATTAAATTGTGTTGCATGGAAATAATATGATATAATTTGCTTCAATAAAACTATTTGCATTAACCTCTTGATAGTTGAATGTGTTGAGGTGGTGTCTAGAAACCCCATTTATGAGTTTATTGACTCGATAGCTAAATAAATTCTCTAATGTCAAACCCCCTTAGTAGATTGGGTTAATGACAACAAGAAACATTTGACAAAGACAAACATTCATTAGGCCTTTATGCAATGTGATTCTTTGTCCCTTAGAAAATTGAAGTGTGCTCTAGATTTTCCTTTTATTCTCTAAATCTAGCATATGAATCAATGACACATTGAATGTCTTTAAATACCATGACATAGCAACATGTCACACAAACACGTGTTAAGTTAGCCCATAATGGCTAGTAGAGTTGTAGGAAAATTAAATTTTGAATTTTGGGGTCATTCCCATGTGCGTCGAGATTGAACCAAGTTAATCTTGAGTGGCACATAAATGAACGTTGGGTTAAAATGATAATACCAAGGTAATGAATGAATGTATGGGAATAAGTGCAAATGTAGGTGTAATAATTGGAAAATAAATAGTGAATGTATGGAAAATGTTGCAAATAGGATGAGATGGATGTGGACAAGAATCATGCCATGAGCCAAGCTTCACACAAGAATATGTTGATATGTTATTGCATTTGTAATGCCCAAATTGCTAAAGGCAAAACATGGGTAAAACACAACGAACAAGTTTTTCATGTTAATGATTTCAATACCATTCAATGATGCAATACGTAGACACACATTTAGTCATCACACAAGACTACACCACTCTCAAACACCCAACATATGTGGAAAATGTGTAGGTAACAAACAAGAAGATAGATGACATCACCTCATTTTAGGAAGGGTGGCTCACATATCAATGTGACCCACTTGCACAGTTAAAAATTAGCTCAAGAAAAAGCTACCAACAACAGTGGTACACTAGTGGTGGTGGGATTATCAAGGATGACAAAGGGAGGCTGGTTGCTGCCTATGCTGGTGGGATAAGTATTCAAAGTAATAATTATGTTGAAGCCTCTACTCTCTTATGGGGGGTGAAATTGGCTATTTCTCTTGACATTCCACATTTGCATATCTAGGGGGATTCAAAACTGATCATTGATGTAGTTACTAATGCGTCGACATGTGGGTGGAAACTCAAGGACATTATTGTGGATATCCAAATCCTTGTCTAGAGGATCTCTAGAGTGGTACTCTCATATTTATAGAGAAGGGAACAGGGTTGCTGATGCCCTTACTGATTATGGTCAGCAATTTACGAATTGGCGATGTTGGCACCAATTTAAAAATATTCCTACGAATATAAGGGAACTGATTCAAAAAGAGATGACTTGTCAAGGATGACTCATCATATAGAGGGTGCCAACCTGTTCAGTCAGCTTTTTTGGGCGTTGCTGATGTGTATTTTGAAGTACGGGCTCTATTGTACTTCTTTGTTTAATGTCATTTCAACATTATTTATCACTCGCGTTAAGGCGAGTTGGTTATATGGTAATCATAGGAAATTTATGATTATCATTCTTGAGCATGGGAAGGGCTGGCATCATTTGGTTTTTAGGAAGGCACTCCTGAATAATGATGACTCGTGTAGCCTCAGTTTCATTATTCCTTCCCAAGCTGTTAGAATTACCTTCCGAAAACACTCTGTGAATTCTTGGCTTGGTATTTTCTGTGTCTTTGAGAGAAAGGAGAGAATGGGGGAGACAGGATTCACACGGAGCCAATTTTACTGCGAATTCAAGGATAACATTGTGGTTTGGCATTATTGCAAGGAAGGTGGAATCAACCCTTTTCTAGAATGCCTTAATGGGTTTGATGAAAATTTGTCTGTGTAACTTACCCAGTCCTGGCAAAATCGTAGAGTTATTGTAGGAAGAATTGGTTTTGAGATCTTTGAGCAAGTCATTTCCATGGTGACTGGTCTGTCTACTAAGGGGACTAAGTTGCAAAGGAAGGCGAAGGTGGCTGATCATTTGAACTAGAAGCTATTTTTGGGGGAAGGAGAGGAACTAGTTCCCTACTAGGGAGGGTTTGAACGGGCCAAGCTGCCAGAGCCGTGGGATGAGATGTGCTTCCTTCTCATGAAATACTTCACATTGGAGGGTCAGTTTACCATGTTTTATAATTATCACCTCCCTTTGCTTAATCATTTCAGGCGTAATGCTCTTATCAGTTTCCCTTTCTACTTATTGTCATCCCTTGAACACTCTATTTTTAGGACTAAAGCTAAGATGGATAAGAAACCCTCTAAAAAGCTTGTCCCTTTGCACCAAGGTCTTATCCTTTGTTTATATAATTTTCATCTTGCTTTGGAGCCGCCTAAGCCAATTCAGACTCCTAGTAGTGAGGTTTCTGCCAACCCCGACCCCCTTGATCTTACCATTTCTGAGGAACCTTGCCCTACCCCTATTTCACACAAAATGAAAGGGGTTTCTTTCTCTATGACCACTGAGGAGACCACCACGGTGAAGGTTACTCATACTCTGGCTTCTAAAGGGATTGTGAAAAGCGAGAAGAGAAAAATCAAGGAGTTAGATGAGGATATTGTGGCGGACTCTATCGGGACCCATAAGAATCTAAGCAGTGACCCTGTGGGACCTAGAAATAAACATAAATCTAATTTGTTTGCTAAAGATAAGAAGGAGGGCTTCTCTTCTGGGGTAAGGAGGTCGGGTAGGATTGTTGGTAAGCCTGCGCCACAAGCTAAACTGATTGACTAATCTGAAAGTGCTTATGATGCCTCCACACAGGGGGATGATCAACTAAATTCTAAAGACTTTGATGTTCAAGAGATCTCTGAAGATGATGCGGGTAAGAATGAAAGGAAACAGGTTGATGATTTGGGAGGTGCTGACGGTGATCCTGTGGACAATATTGGCGAAGGGGACAGGATGATCGTGGAGGAGGTTGGTGATGAGACTGAGGAAGGGGATGACCACAGGCATGATCTTGTTGTCCTAAGGGGTTGTGTGGAGGATCTGGAGCAAAAGGTTTCTTCTATGGGAGAGCTCATAAGTAGTGTGCTCAGTCATACGACGATGCTTAACCTCTCTCTGTTACAGGAACTTGGGACTCATGCTAATGAAGAGAAGGAGGAGAAATTCAAAAAACTTGATGAATTTGTTGAATTTTTGGCTAAAGGCTAGGAGAATGTATCTCCTTAGCTCTGTTTCTTTTTATGTTGTCTATCTACTGCTACTTACTATCTACTTTCTATAGGTTGTATATGCTGTTTATGCTGTAGTGGTCTGGTGGCTCTTTTTGTGCTTGAGCCTCTGCGGTCTCTTTTTGTCTTAATGTAAGGTTTCGGCCCCTAGTTTTTGCCAACTTATATAATAAAAAACAATGGTGGTACACTCAAGAAGAGAACTCATGTCCCCACATAGTCACCAAACAATAGCAAAGTAGGGGAGATGGGTTCTCACCCTCAAGAAGTGTATAGGTAATGGCACCTAATACAACACTTCACAAAGCATGAATAAATGATTCATTCCTCTTTAAGCATAGTTCATAAGAAAAATATAGAGTAGATTTAATAATAAAGAACACATAAAACTTTCCTCTTTTTCAGGTTTAGAACAAGATACAAGATCTATTATTTCACAATTGAACATTCATTCATTTCTTATCTCAACACAAGAGTCAGAGAGAGAGAAACATCACAATACACCTAGTAATGTTCTCTTTTCTATTTCAATACAAGGCATAATCATAGAGAGAGATAATCAATAACAAATTCATTTTTATTATCCGATTCCTTAAAGCATAGGCAAAAGTTCATTCTTAAACATAATGCATCAAGAAGAGATGGAGTAATCATGATGTATGTATTTATAGATCTCTTATCAACTTCAAGTAACACTACATTCATAGAGAAATATGGAGTTAAACCATTTTCTAACCACATATGTAATTTCTAAAATAATAGGGCAATCTTTTTTTAACATATGAAACATTCAATCAATTCTAATCCTTCAACATAGAGGAGAGAGAAACTCAATCATTTCACTTGATCACAATATAAGAATACTAATTATAATCACAAGTTGGAAAACACTTAAACATTTATCATAATTGATCCTTCATATACTATTGTGAATTAAGGTGTCTCAACCTTTGCAAGTTCCTAGACTTAATTTTAATTTAATTATTTTTCATTTTCTTGCATTTTATTATATTTATATTATTTTAATTAGCCTTACCTTGAAATAGGACATGGAATTTTGAGGTGGCATATTTTGCCACATGTCAGTACTTTGTGGTGTGTTGTAAGTTGTCATTAAAGAGGTTATTCATAGCAAATTTGGAGCACCCTCCTTTTGAGGGATTTTATGACATATGTTATGATAGATTCTTATGACGTGTAAGAGCTTATAGGACAGGAGTTACTTTGGAATCTTGACCAACATTATGATAGGTATTTACACTTGTCATACAACACTATTTTTAGACAATGGGAGTTACAAACTAGGCACCCAAGTTGGCTAGATGATTATGACAAATTATGACAGTTGTAAGAGTTGTTATTCATTTACTATTTTTAGCTTGCATGTCGGAATCTGAAGGTGGGCGTTGGAATGTGGGGTCAAACCTGGGCACCATACTTTTGGAGTTTTTAGCACGTGGTTTAGAAAACCATTTATGGTTTCTAATTTTCTCATTTATCTAGAAATTGGGTGCTTGGAGTTGTAGTATGGTATTGTAAGAATTTGTAAGTGTATATGGAGAAAACTGGAATGTAAATAAGAAGCATAAACAACCTTATTCCAACTCTACATAACCTTCAAAGAATGATCACAAGATAGTAACAATGAAATCAATGCAAAACAACAAAGAAATTACCACAAGTGATTTGTATTCCTTGGTTTGAAATATGTGGATTGCTCAATTACTTGGCATAACCTTGATTGCAATGGATGATAAGTGCTTGACGATAGTGGGTACGAATGCTCAAAGCTCAATGATCGTGGAGGCTTTGTGGCTTTGAAGGATGGTGTATTTATATATTTCACAAGATATTGATCAACTGTGGAGAATAATTGAATAAATCGATGGATGAGTTAAATTGAGAGGACATGAAGAATATGCATGTGACATGTGTTCATGCAAAAAAGCTTGTTTTATGAGTTAACTGCTTGCATGGATAATAAAATTGATTTAATTTTCATAAATATAATTTCTTTTTCATTTAATGAATTTATTTGATAAAGATAAATATTTGAAAGATAAGTTAACTCAAAATGTGATTTGCTCTTTTACATGCAAATGGATTTGAAAAAATAGAAATAAATAAATAAATTATTTAATTCATGTGCATGAGGAGTGATGATATGATTTAGAATTAAATAAATAAATTTATCTAATTCATGTGCATGATGGAAGAAATAGCAAATAAATAAAATATTTGATATTATTTATTTATAAGATAGGAAAAAAAAATTCAACTAAATAAATTATTTTAATTTATTTAATTGTGGAAGAAATATTAGCTAATTAAATAATAAAAAATAATTTAATTATTGTGGATAAGAGGAATAAATTGATGAATTAATTAAATAATTCAAATTATTTAATTAATGTGAAATTAAGGAAATGGATGAATTAATTAAATAATTAAATTATTTAATTAAAGTGGATTAGAAGAATAAAATTGATGAAATGTTAGATTTAATTAAATAATTAGAAATTGCCGATAAGGGTGTGGTTCGGTGGTTAAGTCGCTCGGTTGTAGTGGTGGCCACCAGAGTTTAAACCCCCGCTGGGCCAACGAGCTCGCAAGCTTTATGCCTTTGTTGGGCCAACGAGCTCGCGGGTTTGAAGTGTTCTTGCTAGGGGATGAGGTCCCTCATGTTGTGGCCTCACTGGTTCATTGTTCCAGGCAAAAGAATTCGCGTGGAGCCGGAGGGCATGTCGCACCAGCATCGCCGGTCACATTAAAAAGTTTACAAGGTGCATTATCTTAAAAAAAATAGAAATTATTTAATTAAAGTTGGAAAAGGAATTAAATTGATGAAATGATGGTCTTAATTAAATAATTAGGAATTATTTAATTAATGTTGATTAGAAGAATTAATGAGGAAAAAGTCGACAACCTTTTTGCCTAGCCCTCTTCATTTGCATAGCAAAGATTGGTTTGATCTTGACTTCTCTTTCTGTGCCTTGTAGATAGAATTTGTTTCCTACATCGTCTAGACACTCAACTGTTTTTGTAAAACAGTCAACATTGGCCTTGTGTCTCCATAACCAATTTATTCCTAAGATAACATCATAGGAACCTAGGGGGCTACAAACAAATTCACATCAGTTGAAAAACCAGGAAGATCAATTTTGGCTTTAAACAAGCATTGCTCTACCTGAGCTTTAGTCTAGTTAGCATATTCAACTGACCAAGGTTTAGCCATATAACCAGCTCTTCTAGGAAATTTATTCAATACTCTTGGAGAAATAAAACTTTTAGTTGCTCTAGTATCAATCAAAATAGAAATAGGAACTCCAAACAAAGTACCTATCATCTCTATGGGAGTAATCTGGTACTCTGCCTGGATTGTCCAAATCCGCATGGATCCTCTGTTGAAAAGTTGCTTGCTGGGTAGGTAATGTGTTACTACATTGTTGAACTCCTTGGTTCTTGGTTGGACTTTGATTTGTGTAATTATCTCCACAACAAGAGAAACATCCTCCAGGAGGTCATCACTTTTTAGCTGGTTTGCCTGAATTATTATCATTCTCCTAGAAATTGTTATTGTTTTCTTCTCATTTCTGGGTCCATTCTTGTTATTTATGAAGTCCTTGCTACTTTTCTTAATACATCCTATTTATCATTCCTTTGCTTGAAGGGTTGAGAAGCTTGTGTCTTATTAAACCTCTTGCGATTCTTCTCGCAATATTCAAAAATTGACTTTAGTTTTTTCTCTTATTTGATTGCCTTCTTAAAAACTCGGTCCATAGTGGTAGGACCATGCACTTCCACTTCTCCACCTATCTAGGAGTTCAGACCCATGATGAATATTTTGATTCAGAACCTTTCATCCTTTTGATAATGTGGCACATACTTCAGGAGATGGGTGAACTTTTCCCAATATTCAACCATTGATATTTCTCCTTGTCGCAGATTCTAAAAATATGTTAGTTTTTTACCAAAGAAAAGTTGTGGTAACCACCTCTGGCAAAATATGACCACAAATTGATCCCATGTTAAGCTCAGAGAACTTAGACCTAGTTCTATTTTCTTGTTCATCCACCACATGGATGCTTCACTTGCCAACTGATAGGCAGCCCACACTGCCTTGGTTATCTCAGAGTAGTTTTTGATCTCAAAATACTTTTCCATCTTTGTTAACCAAGCTTATGCAACATCACCACTTATTGTTCCATTGAACTTGGGTGTTGTCACTTTCTTCATATCTCTTGACAGCTCTAAGGCAAGTCTACTTCTCCTTCTTGAGAATTAGTCTTATCAACATTCTCTCTTCATTCACTATGAGAACTGGGTTCATGGACATAATCATCGTCCCCTTGATGTGAGTCCTCTTTTTCTCCTTTGGGTTCGCCTTGGCCCCTCACTTCCTGTTCCAAGTTCCCAAGCCTTTCCTTGGTTTCATTTAACATGGTCAATATCTGATCTAGCTTAGTCATTCAGTTTTTGGAAGGATTCAACTCTCCCTGACTATCTCCAAGATTTATTCGAGTTCAAACCATGATAAAACTCTATATCACACTTGATATTCATATCAAGTTATATATAAGAATTCAGAAATAATGCATCTCATTAATTAAAAATTCATCAATAAATCTATTCACAAAACTTAGATTTGTGCAAAACAATCTTATCTTTATTATAATTTATTCTGGGTATAAATAAATCCTTATTTAGATAACACAACAAGACTACATGTCACTATTGGTTAAAGGATATTCCTCAAGTTCCTCTTCTCTGTCAGAATCCAATAAAACAAACTTAGAGGGTGGATGTACACGTAAGTACTCTTCCAACACCTCTTTTCCTAAAACAGGGGCATCATGACCACACCCAAATGACATGTCACGACTACCAAACAGTTTACTCGGTTTAACTACACAAGTAGGAACAATGGGTTTCTTAGCCAATTTTTTGTGTTGTTTCCTTTCTAGTTGAATACACTTAAGAACACCAACCAAAGTTTTAGAGTCTTCCAGCGATGCACCCTCAACATAGTTAATATGTTCTTGGAGTTTTACCTCCTCAGTTGGTTCTTTATTAACCACTATCTTGGGTAAGTTCTGGGGAATAGACTCCCTGGCAATTTTCTTGGTTCTTCTCCATGCCATTTTGGCATACAACCAATTTTCAAACCTTAGCCAATCTGCTGAATGTTGACAAGTTTTCTCGTAGTGAGCTCCTAGGTCCATGTGTTGAACCTGGTAGCTCTGTTACTATATGTAACATACCAACTCATACAACTTGGATTTACTCACAAAATTTACTAAGAAGTAAATGAACATGTTTAATCATGAGTGAATTTTTGTTTTACATTTGCCTATTCACATGGAAATAAATACATATCTTTTCTAAATACTTTTCAACCTTGAAAATACAATATATTCAAAGATAAAAACATAGTGAAATCATTCCACTTTACATTTACAAATAATTTACACTTGGCAATATGAATAATTTTACATAAGTTTGGAAATCATGTCATAAGTATACTGAATTTGGAATCTGGTATCTGATATCTATCTCACAAATCTCGGCGAGTCTTTTGCTATAGAGGGAGAACACCATCCGAGTGCTTTTCCTCCAACCACATACTGATGGTCCCCCGCACACCTTCCTTCCTGGAAGTGGCCCTACCCTTCATGAAGAGTATAGACTTAAGGAACCTATTGGTTGAGGGCAGTTCTAGTGTTGTGTCCTATGTAATTCAATTGACCATACAACTTTGGACAATCTTCTAGCTAAGTATGATCATTATGACAGGTCACACAATCTAGACATAGTGAACCGACTAATGCATGCAGAGACGAATGCATCACTTTGGCCAAAGTTTATATTTAAATAGATGTTTGCAATAAATATAGTTGTGTGTTCACACACCTCTAACTCGACTTGGAAACTACCACATCCTACAGTTTGACTTGACTATAACTCTAAACATAAATCATCTTGACTAAATTCAAATCCTAATCAATCTTGACTTAGAATTAATCCTTAATCTAGGATAAACACAATATATGGGTTTAAATGACTTTAACCCTTTTTTTTAGAGTCCCTCTTTGCATACTTGCAAATACTAGGGTTTATGTCTTCTTGTCACTCTACTCACATGGGACTTCTTATTTATTCCACTATCATGACAGTATAATTAGTGTTATCTCTACGTTCATGTAGCTTAACACAGATAAATAATTTATATAATTGATTGTTTATCTCAACCATCATATAGCCCTGGTTTAAAAATCAAAGCATTGATATGCATAAGTTTATGGCTATAAACTTGCTGCCCATCTAGAAAAACTTTCGACGGTAAGTCCACAAGCTATCACAGAACATGTGCATTCATGTTCCTCTGGCTATGTTTCAACTAAGTTATACATCAATTTACAAGGCAACCAGCTTATACTTAGCTAAGATAAGATAACTAATTTTAGTACTATTTAAATCTTGTGGCCATGTTACGGACAATATAGGATTTGTACAAGATAATCCATAGGCCATTCTCAACCAAACAAGAATCAATACTTATTAACTCTCGGCCTTTAAGGCACTCATAGAAATACAGGGTTATCGACCTCCCTAGGCATGCAAAAATAAATGTATATAGACCTTCTTTTTGGCATGTATAGTCTTACAAAACTATCTGCCATGAATAACAAATACATAAATATAAGCAAGTCAACCTTCCTTAGGCACTAACGAAATCACAAAGTAGTTATGATTTTAAAACACATATCTATTAGCTTTGGTACACAGCTTCCGGTCTCTTAAAGATGACATAATGCGTGAATCAACCATTATCAGCCTCATGCAATTGATACCAAGTAAAAGTAATTCAAGGCCTTGCAATATATTTTGCATAGAGTATATAGTTCATCTACATATTTCACAAGAAATATTGTATTCCTATTGGCCTCAACAGGCAGGAATATATATAAAGAGATCGGCTTCATGTGTCATGCCCACATTTGTCATGTGGTCATGACGCTCAACACACGTGTCATGTCCACATTTGTCATGTGGTCATAACACAAAATATCAAAAACTTTTCTACCCGACTCTAAAAACCCCCTCGCGCACATCCAATGCATTCGGCGACACACGCACGTAACGTAGTTGCGTTCGCAACCCACATTAGGCACATCACCCGAAGGCGGGGAAGTCAATCTAAAATGGGATATAGTGAACTCCTTTCGTAATCCCCAAGAAGTGGTAGCCACTAAGGGGGTATGCAACGCGAGGAGCGACATTAAGAGGGTTGGTTCCCATTTCGGGATCCACCCTAGGGTTTACTAAATGATGTGGAACAATTTCGATATAATTCAAAATCTATCCTTAGAACAACTATCAACTAATAAAATAACACTAAATTAAAGCCACAAACAACTTTCAAATTAAAACATTTAATCACATCTAATGTGAAAAGGGGTAAATAATCGAATTATTTAAATAAATAATTCCATCTAAAGTCTAGGGAAATTTCAACAGCATGATGGGATACATGGGAATATTTCTATAGTGATTTTAATACATAACGCCATCTCATCAACTATAGGAGGTTTGAAAAATAATTAAAAATAAAAACTTGCATATTAATCCTATAGAATTTAAAATAATTTTTAAATGCGTAAATAAGGTTTCACTAAATAACCTTCCCCAAAGATTAAATTAATTTAAAGTAAAACGTCTAAAGGTTAAATAAATTAATTCTATACATTTAAAAGTACTCACTTTAATAAAGATAAGGTTTGAAAGGAATAAAAAGACAAAAGGAACCCACTTAATTTAAATAAAAACATGAATTCTAAATCCCTTTCCCACCAAGATATTTCAATGAAGTAATTAAAATAAAATACTTATTACACACTCCCATATGAGTCCAAAAAGGTCAACCTATGCTATAAGTGGGTTTGGTTAGTTAAACTAAACTACTTTATGTTTTCTAATTTTTCTTTGAACCAAAAGGGCACCAAAACCTATAAAAGGGATTAAATAAAAGTACCCTATTTTCTTATTTGTTCTCACATCTCCTCATTATTTTCTATAGGTTGAAAGTTTTCAAGAATGGACAAGTGGGAAGGTACCTTCCCAAGTGGAAGGTATCTTCCCAAAAGAAGATATTCTCCATTTAATTTATTGTTTTACTAACAATTTTCTATAGGTTGTTCTATATTTTCTCTCTAACAGGGTAAGTGCAAGAAGATGGGGGGCCAAAAGGGGGTCTTAAGTGGCCACTTTTTTTCTGTAATCAGGAAATACTGGCCTTGGATGAGAAATTGAGCATAGTTACACTCAAAATTTGGAGATACAACCAAAACAATGTTCGTAGTGCTCTGAATCTACTTTTTAAACTACTATGTTTTTTTAAAAAATGACATAGATTAAGGGGTTCAAAAGAGGGAGCCACAGAAATTGGTGTTGTTTCTGTCAAAAAAACATAACATAGCATGTTTTGTGGCTCCCTCAAAAGGTCAACTTTTTTTTGGTATTTTTAAAATCGCTTTAGTGAGAAATTAGCTAATAGCATGTAGTTTATGGTCGATTTTTCTGATAATTTTTTGATGAATATTTGATTTTTTACTAATTTTCAAAGTGAACACATCTTAAAAAATAGAATTTTGGCCGTGCTACCCCTATAAATTTTGAAAACTAATTGAAAATCATTTTTTTCTTTTTTTAATATTTGTAGAATGGAGTCTAGTTTCTAAATATGTAATTTTTTTGAAATTTCAATGAATAGTTAATTTACAATGAAAAAAAGACCAAACAATGGTTTTTGCCCAAAAACGGACACACAAACAAAAGAAATTAAAGATGAAAAGCTTAACATTGTTAAAATGTGAAAAAAATCACATCGTCAAATAGCTAAGAGAAAGCCTAACATTACCCAGGTGTTTGATTTGTTTGACCTTGAAACACATGCAAATCTAAGGGTTAGCACGAACGAAATTATGTGAAATCTTGAAGAATATGGAAAAACACATCTGTGACTATTCAAAAGGCACTCCAAGCCTTTGGGTTGGAAATCCAAAGCAAATCCCAAGCCCAAGGCTTGGGATTCCCAAAGCAAGACATAACGCAAGCGCGTTATAACGTGCTTGTGTTATGTTTTGCTTTGCATTTTTCCTTTTCCGCAAGTCTGTTGTTTGTCATGTTTGACATAACGCGAGCGCGTTATAACGCGCTCGCGTTATGTTCCCCTTAATTTTTTTTGTTCAAGTCTATTAATCATGTATGTATGTATGTATGCCTATATGTATGTATGTATGTATGTATGTATGTATGCCTATATGTATGTATGTATGTATGTATATATCTATGTATGCCTATATGTATGTATGTATCTATGTATGCCTATATTTATGTATGTATAGTGTCGAGGGGAGAGGAGGGTAGAGATGGGAGTGAGCCAGATAGGGTAGGAGAGGGGTGGATAAGGATTGAGTGATTAAGGTTTAAGGTTGAGGGTTCAACGTTTAGGGATCGGATTTAGAGTTTAGGGATAAGCGATTAGAGTTTAGGACCTTGAGGGATTAGGGTTTAGGGTTGAGGCTTTAGGGATAGCGTTTAGGGTTAAGGGTCGAGGGATTAGGTTTAAGGTAGAGTGTTGAGGGTAGAGGGATTAGGGATAGGGTTTAGGGTTGAAAGTTTAGGGTTGAGGGATTAGGGTTTAAGGTATAGTTTAGTAGTTCTTATGGATAGAGCCAGTAAATAATGGGAGATTATTTGCTTGTTTCATAACAATATACCTTCCCTAAGTGCGGGGTGGATAGCAAGAAACATAGTTGTACTCCAATGCAAATCTTTTCTCATAATGATCATCCTTCTAATTTCAACTGTTAATTACTCACTGTGGATGTACCATATGCAAAGCTTTTCTCATAGGGTTTAAGGTATAGTGTCGAGGGTTGAGGGTTTATTGATAGTGTTTAGGGTTGAGGGTTGAGGGATTAGGTTTTAGGGTTGATGGATTAGGATTTAAGGTATAGTGTTGAGGGTTGAGGGTTTAGGGATAGGGTTTAGGGTTGACAGATTAACATTTAATGTCGAGGTTAGGGTTAGAGTGTCGAGGGTAGAGGGATAAGGTATAGGGTTTAGGGTTGAAGGTTTAAGGATTGAGGGTTGAGGCTTTAGGGATGAGGGTTTAAGGCTTAAGATATAGTGTCAAGTGTTGAGGGTGTAGGGATAGGGTTTAAGTTTTAAGGGTTAAGGGTTGAGGGATAGGGATTAGGGTTTAAGGTATAGTGTTGAGGTTTGATGGTTTAGGGATAGGGTTTAGGTTTTAGGGATTAGGGTTTAGGGTTGATGAATTAGGGTTTAATGTTGAGAGTTGAGGGTTGAGGGTTAAGGGTTGAGGTTGAGGGATAGGGTTAATGGTCAAGGGATTAGGGTTAAATAAGAGTGTCGAGGGTAGAGGGATTAGGGATAGGGTTTAGGGTTGAAGGTTTAATGATTTAGGGTTGAGGCTTTAGGGATGAGGGTTAAGGGATTAGGGTTTAAGATATAGTGTCGAGTGTTGAGCGTGTAGGGATAGGTTTTAAGGTTCAAGTTTTAAGGGTTAAGGGTCGAGGGTTAAGGGTTTCGGGATAGGGTTGAGGGTCGAGGGATTAGGGTTGAGGGATAGGGTTGGAGGGTTTAGGGATAAGGGATTAGGGTTTTAGGTATAGTATCGAGCCCGTTGAGGGTCTAGGAATAGGGATAGCGTTTAGGGTTTAGGAATAGGGATAGCATTTAGGGTTTAGGGATGAGGGATTAGAGTTGAGGGATGACAGATTAGGGTTGAGGGTTGAGGGATTAGGGTTTAAGGTATAGTGTTGAGGGTTTAGGGATAGGGTTTAGGGTTGAGGGATTAGAGTGAAGGGTTGAGGGATTAGGATTTGACGTTGAGGGTTGAGGCTTTAGGGTTTAGGATTTAGGGATAGGGTTGAGGGTCGAGGGATCAGAGTTAAGGGTTGAGGGATTAGGGTTTGATGTTGAGGGTTGAGGTTTGAGGGTCAAGGGTTTAGGGATAGGGTTGAGGGTCGAGGGATTAGGGTTAAAGTAGAGTGTGGAGGGTATAAGGATTAGGGATAGGGTTGGAGGGTTTAGGGATAAGGGATTAGGATTTAAGGTATAGTATTGAGTCTATTGAGGGTTTAGGAATAGGTATAGCATTTAGGGTTTATGGATGAGGGATTAGAGTTGAGGGATGATGGATTAGGGTTGAGAGTTGAGGGATTAGGGTTTAGGGATAAGGTTTAGGGTTGAGGGTTGAGGGATTAGGGTTTAAGGTATAGTGTTGAGGGTTTAGGGATATGGTTTAGGGTTGAGGGATTAGAGTGAAGGGTTGAGGGATTAGGATTTGACATTGAGGGTTGAGGCTTGAGGCTTTAGGGTTTAGGGATAGGGTTGAGGGTTGAGGGATCAGAGTTAAGGGTTGAGGGATTAGGGTTTGACGTTGAGGGTTGAGGTTCGAGGGTCAAGGGTTTAGGGATAGGGTTGAGGGTCGAGGGATTAGGGTTAAAGTAGAGTGTGGAGGGTATAAGGATTAGGGATAGGATTGGAGGGTTTAGGGATAAGGGATTAGGGTTTAAGGTATAGTATCGAGTCGGTTGAGGGTTTAGGAATAGGGATAGCATTTAGGGTTTAGGGATGAGGGATTAGAGTTGAGGGATGATAGATTAGGGTTGAGGGTTGAGGGATTAGGGTTTAGGGATAAGGTTTAGGGTTGAGGGTTGAGGGATTAGGGTTTAAGGTATAGTGTTGAGGGTTTAGGGATAGGGTTTAGGGTTGAGGGATTAGAGTGAAGGGTTGAGGGATTAGGATTTAACGTTGAGGGTTGAGGCTTTAGGGTTTAGGGTGTAGGGATAGGGTTGAGGGTCGAGGGATCAGAGTTAAGGGTTGAGGGATTAGGGTTTGACGTTGAGGGTTGAGGGTTGAGGTTCGAGGGTCAAGGGTTTAGGGATAGGGTTGATGGTCGAGGGATTAGGGTTAAAGTAGAGTGTGGAGGGTATAAGGATTAGGGATAGGGTTGGAGGGTTTAGGGATAAGGGATTAGGGTTTAAGGTATAGTATCGAGTCAGTTGAGGGTTTAGGAATAGGGATAGCATTTAGGGTTTAGGGATGAGGGATTAGAGTTGAGGGATGACGGATTAGGGTTGAGGGTTGAGGGATTAGGGTTTAGGGATAAGGTTCAGGGTTGAGGGATTAGGGATTAGGGTTTAAGGTATAGTGTTGAGGGTTTAGGGATAAGGTTTAGGGTTGAGGGATTAGAGTGAAGGGTTGAGGGATTAGGATTTGATGTTGAGGGTTGAGGCTTTAGGGTTTAGGGTTTAGGGATAGGGTTGAGGGTCGAGGGATCAGAGTTAAGGATTGAGGGATTAGGGTTTGACGTTGAGGGTTGAGGGTTGAGGGATTAGGGTTAAAGTAGAGTATGGAGGGTATAAGGATTAGGGATAGGGTTAGAGGGTTTAGGGATAAGGGATTAGGGTTTAAGGTATAGTATCGAGTTTGTTGAGGGTTTAGGAATAGGGATAGCATTTAGGGTTTAGGGATAAGGTTTAGGGTTGAGGGATTAGGGTTTAAGGTATAGTGTTGAGGGTTTAGGGATAGGGTTTAGGGTTGAGGGATTAGAGTGAAGGGTTGAGGGATTAGGATTTGACGTTGAGGCTTGAGGGTTGAGGCTTTAGGCTTTAGGGTTTAGGGATAGGGTTGAGGGTCGAGGGATCAGAGTTAAGGGTTAAGGGATTAGGGTTTGATGTTGAGGGTTGAGGGTTGAGGTTCGAGGGTCAAGGGTTTAGGGATAGGGTTGAGGGTCGAGGGATTAGGGTTAAAGTAGAGTGTGGAGGGTATAAGGATTAGGGATAGGGTTGGAGGGTTTAGGGATAAGGGATTAGGGTTTAAGGTATAGTATCGAGTCGGTTGAGGGTTTAGGAATAGGGATAGCATTTAGGGTTTAGGGATGAGGGATTAGAGTTGAGGGATGATGGATTAGGGTTGAGGGTTGAGGGATTAGGGTTTAGGGATAAGGTTTAGGGTTAAGGGTTGAGGGATTAGGGTTTAAGGTATAGTGTTGAGGGTTTAGGGATAGGGTTTAGGGTTGAGGGATTAGAGTGAAGGGTTGAGGGATTAGGATTTGACGTTGAGGGTTGAGGCTTAGGGATAGGGATAAGGTTTAGGGTTAAGGGTTGAGGGATTAGGGTTTAAGGTATAGTGTTGAGGGTTTAGGGATAGGGTTTAGGGTTGAGGGATTAGAGTGAAGGGTTGAGGGATTAGGATTTGACGTTGAGGGTTGAGGCTTTAGGGATAGGGTTGAGGGTTGAGGGATTAGAGTTAAGGGTTGAGGGATTAGGGTTTGACGTTGAGGGTTGAGGGTTGAGGTTCGAGGGTCAAGGGTTTAGGGATAGGGTTGAGGGTCGAGGGATTAGGGTTAAAGTAGAGTGTGGAGGGTATAAGGATTAGGGATAGGGTTGGAGGGTTGAGGGATTAGGGTTTAAGGTATAGTGTTGATGGTTTCTATTGTCAAATGTAGATTTATGGGTTCGATTATATTGATCGCCTCTCTAGTTTTGGGGTGTGGATGTTTTGGAATCAATCAGGAAGTCTTCAGGAGACTTTGTGGAAGTGGATTGGCAATCCCTTGATAGAACCCCTGCTATTTATGCTTGGATAAGGATTTGTCACAAACTAGAACTTCTGCTTCCAAAGAAGATTTGTCTTTCTTCCTCGATGGGCATTTTCTTTCAAGAACTTGATTATGAGGGCTTGCCCCTTCATTGTTATGCCTATCATATGGTGGAGCATCTGGCAAGCTCTTGCAAGAAACAGGAAAAGTTCTCCCTCAAAAACCTTGTGGTCATTCAAGTCTGAAGGGGAAGGTTTGGAAAGAGAAATGCACAAGATGTGATCAATCTATAGCAGGACAAAACATGAGCGCGTTATAATGCACTCGTATTTTGTCTTGCTATAGAAATGGTAAAAAAGTGTTGACCCTCGTGATCCAGGCCCACATGCTCTATTTCATATTGATTCTGCGCATGCTCTGACAAAAAAAAAGTGCTTTCATGTTGTTGGGAAGTTCACATGCACATTTGACACATTGTACCACCTTTGCATGATCTTTCCACCACCTTTTCTGCTTTGCCAACTTGAGAAGGAGGAAATAACATAGTTTTCATACCAAGTTTGATATATATCTATTCAAGTTTCAATTTTTGTAGTGTTGCAATGTTAATTGTGATTCAATTCTAGGAATTTAACATTATAGATTGGTTAATAGTATTGTTGTTAGTAATTATATTTGAGTGTTATTCAATTTAACATTGAAAATGAAGCAAGTGGTGAAAAACTCAAATTGTTGAGGAGTTTGATGCAAGAAGAAAAAAACACTACATAATTGGCTACTCTCTCCATTCGAATCTTCATTTTTTAGGTATGTCAAGTCTTTACATGCATGTTCTTTACATTTTCCTTAATTCAGATTGAATTACTTTATCATGCTTTATCATACATGTTTAAAATAGACACATTCCCAATCAAGAAAGCAGCCTACAATTTCACATGATGCCATGTATATTTTCTACACTTGGGCTCTTTAATAATTATGTGTAATAAACAGACCTTAACATACCATGATGTCAAACTATACAAGAATAAATCCTTACAACATAATAAAAATACAATCCCACTATTATCTTGTATTCATTTCTTAGGAAGTAATATTGGTCTCTTTATCATGCTATAGACAAATTCTCTGTCATGCCGAGGAAACGATCAAGAATTAAACCAACATAGGTAGAAATAGAAGCTAAGAATGCAAAGAAAGTAGTGGCTATGAGGGAACTTCATGAGAAGAGGAAATTGGACACAATAAATGAAGACATACCAATTGAAGAGGAACCACAACCATCACAAAGAGATATGGTATTGGCAGCACAAAGAGAACGAATGCAAAAACTTCATGCTACGAGAGATTTGAATACCATAGTTGGAGACACATCCTCTACCGCAAGTCAACATGTAGGGACACCATCTACCACATCTCAAGTTGAGAGTACATCATCACTCACATGTGATGAAGGAGGTACGCCATCGTTCCCACCTCAACCTTAAGGTATGTCATCTATTCCATCTTCGATCAAAGGTATGCCATCTAGCTCATCTCATTTAAATATTGATGAAATTCCTAATGTTGAAATGAATTTACCTAACTTAACACCACCTAGAATTTTGCATAGAAAGCCAAAGTATTTGATTGAAATTGATGAGAGTATTTTGCAGCCAATGGAAGGTAAGATTCCAAAATGCACTTGTAGAAGATATGCTCATAAGATTTGGAGATTGTTCTTTTAAATGAGACTGCAAGATGTCAACTATTCATTGAAATGATGTGAAGTATAAAGTATAGGTCCATCATGAAGATTCTTGGGTTGAGAACATCAGAGGCTTCAAGTGAAAAATCTATTGTCAAGAATCTAATGAGTGTGTATGAGAGTGTGGGTAACACCTCACGCACAAAAGATAGTAATGCAACATGGCATGTGATTACATTGACTATAGTAAGTAGTCAAACGAGGAAAGCTCGTCTCATTAGAAAGACGAGTCAAAAATTGAGAATTAATAGGAAAACTTTGTCAAGAGCCGTTGGAAGACGCCAAAGAATTGAGGACACTAATGCCAATGAATTATGGGCATTCTCGGGGAGACTACCATGAAAAGATGAACCAATTGTTGAAGCATTGAGATCACTAATTGAGGACTTTTGGAAGAATTACACAAGGGTATCTCCGAATCAAAGGGATGTGGTAAGAAAGAGAATCAGTAGTCAGAACCGTGAGCCACATCCAAAGCATTTTTTGGATGAGACTCAAACACAGTTTTATGGTAAATTTCTAGAGAAGTATCCTCAAATTAAAATTTGTCAAAGATATTTTGAAATGCTAAAACCTTTCTATGTCAAGATAAATCACACACACACTACTTGTTGTTGTAGATTACATATTGAATTTTCTAACCATTTTGATGCTTATAGGTCTATATGTTTAGATATGCATACTAACAATGTTTTGCAGGGTTGTGCCATATGTGCCCCACCAACATCTTCAAGAGACTTCATATCACGAATTTTATGTGAAAGAGAGGAAGGTCAAATATTCTACAAGAAACTATGCTTGGATGGCACATGTCATCGTTGCGGTGGCTTGCAACATTTGCCAATATGTGAACATATGGAAAGAACACATGCGGTTGGAAATGAACTAGTAGAGTTTGGCAAGTATAAAGCAGTGGCATACAATACAAAAGATGGTAAAGAAGCAAAGAGGTGTGAATTGGTTATTGAAAAGATTCTAGTGTATCAGTTTATGCCTATATCTCGTGACAACATAGTGTATGAGTATGCAAGACATGCCCATAGAGCTCGATGGTTCGACTTGCAATTCAAGTTATGTAAGGACACATTTCTAGTTGTAAGCATTGTTTCAGTCGTCGACTTTGCAGAGAACTATAGTCTACAGCCACAGCGTGAGGTGCAATCACAATATTACAACTCCACACATGTTTCTATATTTGTGCACATCACATTCATTCATGCGAATGATTGTACAGAGGATGACAAAAAGATCATAAGGGAGTATAATTTCTATATTAGTGATGATCGCACACATTCTACGGAGTTCATGCAAGGTTGCTTTCAGGTGTTCTACAATGATTTGGCTAGAAGGGGCATATCATTCAGTTAGCATATCATATGGTCGGATAACTATGCGTCACAATTCAAGAACTTGCAGAATTTTTATTGGCTGAGTAGGAGGCATAATTTTATAGGTATTTAGCATATGTGGAACTTTTGTGAGGCCAGGCATGGAAAGGGGGAGCATGATGGTGCAGGAGCATGTATCAAAAGAGCCATAGCACAAGAAGAGTTAAAGTATAAAGACAATGCAAAGTTGACAGATGCAAAATCGATTGTTGAGTGGTGTAATGCTTCCATGGGTCCAGGTAATGAAGGTAAGTCTTCAGTTCGTAGATTTTTTTGGTTGATAGATGATACTAACATTGCACCATATGAGGACTGTTGTACATTGACAGGATCAAATGAGATGCACTCTTTCAGAAGCTCAATTGTAAGTTCATGGAGTATCCATACACGAAAGATGTCATGCTTTTGTTCTTCTTGTACAATTCAAGTCTGGGATGAGTGCGAGTCAAAGGAGTGGGTTGACGAATGGCAGTTAAATTATCTTAGCCCACTTGACACGTATCAACCCTCGACGGCACTGGAACTAACATAGATGGAATCATTAGTTGACTTTGACCACATATCAGATTTAGTTCAACTAGGTAATATAGGGCACGTATATGCATCTAATTTCATCTAGTTTAACTAGGTAATGTCATCTTACTTTGTAGTGTTTTTGTAATGCTGACTAATTTCATCTAATTTGCTACACATATCAATGTAGGGCACGTATATGCAATTATTGCAGATAAAGATAATGAAAAGGGAACATATTATTACTTATGTCATTGTGTTGAGGCCAAAAAGAAATTGGATGCCTCTTTTACAGATGGAGAAAACATCGAATACCCTACAGGCTCAATGGTTATTACTGGAACATGGATTAGAAAGTACCCACATAAGAGTGTTAATGTTTGGTTATTTCAGGACTTTGATATGCATCAGAAGATTCTTCATTACTCGAACCTTGTCGTGGCATCCAATGTTCATTTGATAAAGTATCGGGGTAGACCTTTGAACAAAATCTTGTGGAAGGTGCGTGAGTCTGACCATGAAGCAATACTTGACACAATAAAGAGTAGAGCAGACCCGGATGGTTCATTAGATTAATTTGTAAGTATTCACATTGATTTTGTAAAGTCATGTTACATTGAGTTGTAAGTATGCACATTAATTTGTAAGGTTTGTCTTTTTTTTTTAATTTCTTGCTGCATTTATACACATATACACATTTTTACATCATCATGTTATGCATTTTTGGTGTCCTTCTCCTGATGTGACCAAACTGACTGTTCCAACGTGTCCGGATGGGTACATTTACGCTAGGCATGGTCTTGTTTTTCACCCAAACATGTCGAAACAGTCTGAGCTACATTGTACCGACGATATCCCTGAAGAGTCCAAAGTGCAAAAAGGTCAAAATCTTTGACGAGATGTTACTCAAAAATTGTGTCACTTAGAAACATTCCATCTGAGGCAACACGATCACGTAGAGTGCTTCTACAGTAACCTCTCTCAGTTTTTTATATCTCTGAGGCATTTGCCCATGGTGAAAGGTTTTCTGCTGCCCCAAAAATCGTCATAAGGAGGCAGTGTAAAGTTGCAAAGGGGTGTAACTTTCGTCCTGCTCCTGATGTGACCAAATTGACTGTTCCAATGCATCCAGATGGGTACATTTACGCTAGGCATGGTCCTATTTTTCACCCAAACATGTCGAAACAGTCTGAGCTACATTGTACCGACGATATCCCTGAAGAGTCCAAAGTGCAAAAAGGCAGCAATCTTTGACAAGATGTTACTCAAAAACTGTGTCACTTAGAAACATTCTGTCTGAGGCAACGCGATCACGTAGAGTGCCTCTACAATAACCTCTCTCAGTTTTTTATATCTCTGAGACATTTACCTGTGGTGAAAGGTTTTCTGCTGCCCCAAAAATCGTCAGAAGGAGGCAGTGTAAAGTTGCAACTTCTTCTTAGGCGCAAATGTAAGGGTACACAAGGGGAAAATGGCACCTAGATGACTTAGTGCATTTATATGACTTCATTCACATGTTTAAATGTTTGAGAAACTCTCCTTTACTAAGCGCTTGTCCTCATGTCAACGTTAAGCTTTATACCTCCTAGGCGCTTAATTAGGTGATGTCATTAGATACAACTTACCCTGTCGTGTCCCCGTTTCTGGCTTGATCATCAAGTGAAGAATGGATTAGCCTATTGCTCATTCCTAGAGGCTAATTCAGAATGATGAGGGAATGAATTGGTTTTTGACTAACTCAATCTCATTGTTTTGCAGGAACAAAGTCAGAAACTCAAAATTTGGCTAAGTCTGGAAAGCAGAAAGTTGACTCTTGGAGTCTAGGCGCCAATTTCACATCAAATTGTCCAAATGAGCGCCCAAGGATGTGGAGTCTTCAATCAGGGTTTGGAAGTGCAAGATGTTAAGAGCAACATCATTCAAGCATGCTCTACACCTAATAGAGGAATTTGAAGTCCTGAAGTCACCCAAGATAGGTTAGGCGCACTTTCTCTCTCCTCCAGCCTCAAAGTGGCACCTAGCATAGAAGTATCATGTTAAGAAGCACATCAAACAAGGTGCTCTAGCACGAAAATTTGTTTGGCCTTCAAGATGAGGTTGCCTTAGTGAATTAAGTCAGGATGAAAGCCTATTCACTCTAGGTGCCAATCTCAAGTTGCACAATCATGAATGGGCACCTAGAGCAATAAGGCACTACATCATGGTTCTAGGACCTTGAAATGGCACCCAAGCATGTAGGAGGAATTTTCAAGGAGCTAGAATGTTTTTGAAACTCTAAGGAGCTAGTCCAAAGACTCTACGGTGCCATCTTGATACCATTGAGTCAACTTTGGAACTCTAACATATTGAAACAAGGTCTAGGAAGCTAGGTGCCATCTCTTGCCAGTTCAACCTCTTAGATGCGCCAACATTGGAAAGACTCTTAATGAGTGCCTAAGTTTGAATTGATCTTGTGATTGAAAGTTTGGTGATGTATTGGTGCAAGATGATCTTCAGTTGAAGCAATCTAAGTTCCAGGAAGGGTTTAGAAGTTATCAACCTCTTCACTAAGTTAGGAAAATTTACAAGCTTTCTTACCCAAGATTTGCACCTCATTAAGACAAGGCGCATCTTAACCTCTGGGACTTTTCCAAAGAAGTGCTTCAGTTTATTAGCACCTTTGGACCTTGTTTTGCATTCTGAAAGAGAAGGTGCACTTTGGAGGCATTTCTAACCCAGATTGACACCTAGGTATAGTCATCTCTCTGGAGCATTACAATGTGTTTTAAAATGGAGGACATTTCATAAGTTGGGGAATTGATCACTGAAGACCTTGGAGTGTTTGAATTGCTCTAAGCAAGAAGGCGCATTTCCATGGAGTAGCATACTTTAGATAGTGCCTAATGCCATCAAGGCGCAATTCCACCCTCACTTTGGTGCTTATCATCAAGAAGGGGCATTGGGCATTCCTTGAACAGTTCTGAATGTTTGAATTTCATGAAATCACCAAGGAATGTTGGGCGCCATGTGTATCCTCAACAAGCTTGAGTTTGCGCCTAGACAAGTTGGCGCTTATTCATGTTTTAACTTCCCTCTTGAAGTGCCTAACTTGGGAAAAAGTTATCTTGTTGTTAGTCAAGTTTTTGATGTGTTTTGGAGACTCCAAAACACTTCCTCTTGCTAGGCGCTCTTCTTGGCAACTACAACCTTCAACTGGTGCCTAGATCTTGAAGAAAAACACTTGCAAGTGTGGGCGCACTTTCCTTGTGATGGAGCATCAAACTGGCACCTAGAAATCATAATGCATGAAGTGAGCACCTAGGATCTATTGGTCCAATAGGTGGTTTTGGGATCCGTGTCAAGTCATTGGATTAGGTTGCCAACTCAGAATGATTTTCATGCACTTAGACTTCAAGGTGCCAAAACTAGTAGGAAAATATTTGGGGGGAAACCACGCTGATAAAAGTTGGGTAAATTTAACCTCCGAGTCTGATTAGGCTCCATATAACAACAATATTTATATCATGTCCCTTTGCTTTATGAAACAAATAGTATGTGTCAAGTCATAGGGATAACACTATGGTCCTTAGAAATTTCTCTGTGACTTTTGATAAGATTATCTACTATTATGTGGATGGTTGATAGTATTAAAATTATTGGGCATTAAGTTGAGGTGACCATTCTTGTTATGATCATCACTTTTCACAAGGGGTATGTCAGTTCTCCCATATTTCATTACATTATGATTATTTTTCAATATCCTAATGGTGGAAGGATTGTTTTCACTATTATCTCTAGCTTGGGAAGTCATTAACCATCCATTTATTATGTAAACCCTTTACCCACTACTAATTGTGGCTTGATCAATTCTTAATGTACTTTCTAAAGATTCCTCATAAGACTTATAAGGTAACTTCTAAACCTCCTCCCTTGTATCCCTATTTACAAAATACAAAACGAGGTTATAGATTTCTCTATGGGCCATATTTAGGGCACTAGTTGACAAATAAAGGACTTGCCTCCGACTTCTAAAAATGTACCAATAACTAAACATTTTATTTCATACTTAGGAACTCTCAAATTCTTGCCTTGACCAATTTGTTCATATTGAAAGGTATCACAAAATCATCAATGGGTTGTATGAAGAAATGTATAGAGACCTTTGGAAGGTAATAGTACCAATTTAACATGATTCCTTCAAGGGTCTTGGGAAATATCCTAGCCACAACTATGTCCCAAGGGAAGATCTCTCTTACAGTCATCATATATGCCTTGATGTGGGAATTTGGATTCCCTTCCCCTTTGAATTTTGGTACATCTAGGAGGGGATGTAATAATAACATATTACAAATTTTTAAGTCAAGAGATTCTTTTAAATAGTCTAAGTAGGTTCCTGAAAAGGAATCTTCAGAAGTTGGAGTTCTTATGAACATGAGACCCATGGATGGGGCTTGTGTACTAAGTTGATTTTTCATTTACACATTTGTTTGATATCCTAGATACATTGGTTGGACAGTGATGGGATGATACACTATGGGAGTCACATGATTTTGTGGCGCATAAGCTCCACTAGGTTGTTGAAGATGTGGGAAAGTGTCATTACTAGTTTTTTGAAAAAAAAAATTAGATAGGGAAGATTGAGTTGCCCCCTAGTTTTTCTCAACCCTAGTGTTGAATGGATTCATTTGAACTTTTGGTCTTTCTATAGTTTTGTCCTTTAGAGGTTTCTCAACACCTCTAGCCTTTAGCATCTTGATCCATTGGACTAGTGTGGCTATGAGGTTGGAAAGTGTTGCAACCTCCATCCTTTAAACTTCTCCACCCCTTTATGGGTTGTTTTGAGTATTTTCACTTGCTTTCTCTTCGAGAATATTTTCTAATGATACATGATGTGTCATAGATCATTCAACTTGATAAACAACATGGAGAGATTCTCATGCCTTCTATACTTCTTGCAAGTTTCTTTATAGATAGATCACATCATTGTCCATCTAGGTGGTCATTTCCCTAAATATTATGATAAGATAATCCTGTTAATGAACTTTGGATTGAATGAGAATCAACATGCTTTGTCTTGACTAGAATTGTTGGGATGGACAAAAATCTATTGATTCTAGGTTGGGTTGTTAAAGGTCAAGAAGTTTTGGTGTCTAATGCCCTCTAAATCTAAATATTCAAAATCATAGTGGTTCAATAAGTTACAACAAATAGTCAGGTAGACAATAGACTATAAGGAACAAGGACTACACATGAATCCAAAACAACACCAGTCAATAAGGACATCACAAGTAACTCAACATTACTTCCAGAGGCATTCACAAAAACAAAGGGGAGAACACAACTAGAGAATGCTAGACTGTAGTAGGAATGAGTGTTTGATGCAGAGCACACAGTGGAAGCATAGAATTATCAACTTTTGAACCTTCAAACTCACTATTAGCGAGACAACATACCATTGGTGAGCTTAAAATTTCATCGATCGATAGGCTGATGCCACCATGACTCCGTTTGATTTCACTTCTGACAAACATCCCATCATTGACTCTTATCGGTCAGACAGACCGCTATCGGTGACTTTATATCCTTTCACACCGATGTCTTTGTCACTCTGATACGAGACTCTAAGTCCCTCGCCTATCGGTAGGACTTAATACCATCGACACACTCAAAAACTCTTCTGCCGACACACCGATCTCACCAATGACAACCTTCAGACCACACCCGTCGGTGAGACTCCAAACATCAGTGAACTCTAATCTCATTGGGCTGATACATTGATGGATTTTGACTATCGTTGTGACCCGCTTCATCGACGAAGCTCTCAACTGCTCTTTTGATGTGCCGATGGGATTATCGTCTGATACACTGATGTCTTCAACTTCAAACCACACTCGTCGGCAAGACAAACCACTATCGACGAAGCCTAACCAAGGTCTGCTGATACGCCGATACGACCAACTCTTGATGTCGATACAAGGTTCTTTTGAAGGCAAAGGGCGCCTAGGCTTATGGGGCTCAATTTGATGTATTTATTGAAAGCTCAAGGTGAATTGATGCTTATTGAAAATGCCACTTAGCCCTTCATTTGCATTCTAGGCGCCATTTCCTATTGAATTATATACTCCTCCTCATTATAAGGTGCCTTAATGAAGTGGTTTAGACAATAGGTGCACTTCACTTACTAGAGGCTTGTTCTCCTTCCACTTTAGGCGCACTTTTATGGTGGAACAGGTGTCAATGGGCACCTTGTCTTAAATGAATGCTCTCTAAGTTGGGCACCCTTTTGAGGCTTTATGAGTTGCAAATTGTGCCTTAACCCTTCATGCTTGTTGCTCAATGTTTGAATGTTTAAGAAAGTCTCCTTTAGGTGCTCATCTTAATGACTTTTTCTCAAGGCGCAATCATCCTAATGACTTGGATATTCATCCTACTGTTTCAGGATATCAAGCTACTAGACTTAGTCATTTTCAGGATCTCAAACATAAAGAATAACACTATGATTCATTTTTTTGTAGTGCATATAGTTGACATTCTATGCTACTCATAAAGAATATTAAAATTTTCTGTTCAACATGATGATTCATTTTTTTAAAAAATACAACTTTTATCTTTTAGTTCCAAAATGAGGTTTAGGTGATACTTGAATAACAATAGCTAGCTTATTAGATCAACAAACATCCTATGTACTACAATTGGACTTTAAATATTTGAAGTAGCCATCTACAAATATCCATTCAAACGTGGATTTATAATGCAAGTATGGATGCCATCAATAAAAAAGATTTGTATTAACCAAATATCCATATAGGCATACATCAATATCTGTCGATATAAGTATAACATTTATACAAAATAGCCATATAGGCTTACAAGAATGCCATATAGGCATACAATGTCAACTATATGCAATACAAAATATATGTCCACAAATGCCATATAGGCATACAACAAAGGAACACAATAAAAAGTCATTCCCCTCTGGCTGGTGAAGAGAATAGATCACGGGCAACCTTTGATCTTCTAGGGGATGGAGACGTGCATGTGGGTGGTCTACTATGAACTTGAGGGCTACTCCTCCTATTTAGTTCTTCCTGCATCTTTAGCTGTTACAATAAAAAGTATAGACATTAATATATAGAAATTACATGTTATAAAAAATGAAACTAAGAAAATAATCACTTACCGCTAACATATAATCTGTCTCCTCACTTGCCTCAGTAGCAAGAATAGGCCCTGGTGATGTCATGTCCTATAGAAACCATCCAGAAAGAAATTAAACTACAAATCAATAATTTTTTGATTTTTCAAAAATAGACAACTATAACAATGAATGTAAATTGAAATTTACTAATCTACCTCATACCCCTGTCAATACCATGGAGCTATGAATCGTAGAGGCCACACCATGCTCCATTGCCCTCTGAACATGGGGAGGTGTCTCCGCAGCCTGCATCATCTGAAAATAAAACAACATTATTCAATTATGAAAACTATAATAGTGATGCAAATCATGGCTCCTAACATACACACACGTTCATCTAAACATGGAAGTACACACAATAAAGCACACAAGTCACATACAAAAATCTAGTAAGTACAATTCATTCATTAAACTATTTATTTTATTACCTCCGTAAAGCTTTGAAGTCCACCACCGCTAGCAGGTGTTGCCGTGAAATCTACAATATCAACCTATTCAACATCCAAAATCAGATATTAGAATACCATTCATATAACGATGCTATTCACATGTAATATTTATAATTGTTTACTAGTTACATACCCTGACAATAGATGATCTAGTGTAAAATGCAGGTGGCGAACCATTGAAAACTGCATCGACACTATGACCCTGAAATTTCATTAAAATCATCAATTTAAATTAGTTAATCTTGCATTTCAAAAATGAAATTTAATAAATTAAATTCAATAAACTTGCTAATATTTACCTAAGTATCAAGGTCGAAAGTCTCACTCAGGAGGGTGTTTGTCATCACCATCTGCTCAGCTGCAGATGTAGCCTGTGCACCTGCGTCCTAACTATCCATGGGGTCATAACCATAGGCTGACCCACAAGTCTGACAAGTATGGGGTGGGACCCTACTCCTCGCACTATCTCCCAACCCACTCTGTGTTGCAGGACCGGCATGCTCTATGATGCTCTAGGTCAAGGCACTAATGGACTGAAGTGTATCGACCTCAACACTCTCCTTCACAATGGAAGGGATAGAAACATGCTCGTGGGCTGGTCTGTTGATTACTCGTCTCACTACCCATTGTGGGTCAGACGTGCCCCTGGTCTATCTTGTGCTGACCCCCCACCTCTACCTTGGAAGTCCCGCATATCAAAATAGTTTGGCACTTTATTGAGGACAAACTCGCAGTAGAGTTTCCTTAAAAAGTATTGCAGGACCTCATTATTATTGCATGGAGGATGGTCAAAAACTATCCACCACCTCTGCCCAAAATTGTCCCTTATCGCTTGGTTATTGCACCAATGGATAGGGAACCTCTTGCATGTAATGGGTGGAGGTTGATTTGTTTGTGGGTTTGTGAAAATAAAACACAAGTCTAATTTTGTGATTTGTAATTTTTTCACATCTTGGTATGACAACTTGTCTGCATAATAATCTCTAAACTCTCTCCTCTTATCTGTCCAACTAGTTATTTGCTTGCTAATTGAATCTACATTTGATAACATAGATTTAAGAGATTCAGCAAGCGTGGACCTATGCAAGGTTGAAGTGGAAGGATCTTTCAACCTTGCAATTATATTTTCAATTTCTTTTTTGTTGTTTTCAATTTGCCCCATTATATTTTCTTGTGTTCCAGGGGCATGTCGAGGAATGGATGGAGGAGGTTGTTATTCTGCAGGTATTTCCTCCTCAGGATTTTGTGGATTTTGAGGAGGAGGAGGAGGAGGAGGTGCATTAACATTTCCTAATAATTAACGAAATATACATCAAAAATCAACTCAAACCTACCTATTTAGAAACAAATTCAAACAAAAAATAAATATAACTCACTCCTTTGGCGTGCTCGACGTCGTGGCGGCATTTTGGCTACAAATCGATAAGGTTTTTGTGTTGAATTGAGTTTTGCAAAACGCGAGTGCACTTTCTAGGGTTTGCAGGCTGCGGGCATAGAGGAGAAGAAAGAAATGAAATGAGATAGAAACCTTTTTTTTTATTTATAGAAAGTCAAAGCGCGCTCGTGTTATAATGCGAGCGCATTATGGCTTGGTTTTGATGAGCCTTAGGCTCGTCATTACCAAGCCATAACGCGAGCGCGTTATAATGCGCTCGCTTTTTTTTTTTTTTTTTTGAAAATAATTTGGCCACTTTTTGGCCCCCCATCTTTTTGCACTTACCCAACATTTGTTCTCTAGTTTTCTAAATCTATTTTCTATTTCTAATTGTTTTAATGCACATGTTTCAAGCTTTATCTATTGTTAACCAATAGGTTCATTTTGCTTTTCTAAGTCTAAAAGAATGCTATTGGTTTTCCTCCAAGGTTTAATGCTTTCCAATCTCTTCTAAAACAATACTCTGGTTTAAAATGCTACAACACACACAGGGAGTTTATTGTTATTTTTAGAAGTATATATATATATATATGTTGTCACTGGCACAAAATGAAAAGATATACATAGTAATACTGATTTGTTGAGAAATTTAAAAGTAAACAATATAAATACCACACACTATATATATATTGGTATCAAGAACCAGAACCGGATATAAAATGAAATTAGGGCCGATTTGCATATATAACAGAGACTGGTAATATAACATATACTACAACGTTTATGAATCTACAACGTTAAATGTCAAATGGTCGAGCATTTTGGCAAGGGTGGAACTTCTGTATGTTCTGCAGGGTTTAAGGCTATGTGGAGACCAAAGGGGAGGGGCGAGGCTCTGCCACCCCTCCCACAGATCTTAGGCTCTGTGGGAGGGGGGACAGACTAAGCTCTATGGAAGGGGGGAGAACAGGGTCCCGTACCCCCCCCACACATTAAAGAAAAACTAACACAGGGCAGGCGTAGGGGCCATTGGCCCTTGCAGCGTGCTCATCATTACAATTGTTTTAAGAAAAACAAACAAAAACCTCTTCACCTCAAAACCCTAAATTAGGTTCTTTAACCCTATTTTCTTATCATGCGATTACTTGCTAAAATTCATTTATAATCTATGATATGAATAAGGTGATATATATATATATATATATATATATATATATATATATATATATATATATATATATCCCATAACAACCCAAATAAAAGGGGTAAAGAGTTTCTACTAACATAGACATAACATATATAGATATATTTTCTTTTGTTAACCAAAACAATAATATTAACATTTTTAAAAGCATCAAGAAAACCCATTTAACCATTTATATAGTCATTCAAAAACAAGGGCATATAAGAACCATTTTCTCCCAAGCAAGCTACACCTTAGAAATAGCAAGGATAGGGTAAAGAGAGAGATATTCATTTCTTTTTTTACATTAGTTCCATTTCAAAGGCATATAGAGGTAACTTTTAACACATTCAATATAATAAAATGAACCAAATTATATTTTCATAAGGAGTGATTACAACATAGGCTTATGGAGATAGCTTGCTCTCAATACAATCATACTTTTCTACAAGCCAAAATAGGCAAAAGGACAACTCATTACCATGCTTTTACACTTCACAAAAACCATGTAATCTCCCAAAAACTTCTAAAACTTTCAATCTTCTCCAAGAGCCATCCAAACCTACAAGACACAAAAAATAAGGTCTCCAAGCCCATGGAGAGCTCACTTCCCAACCTAGGCCTACAAGTAGGCCACCCCCAAGCTAGGAGGCCATTCAAAGAACCATGATTATACACACAAGGGTTACAAATCACACACAAAGCACATTAACTCCATCCCAAGGATAATCACATAACTAACCCATTTTAACAATGAGTTTTAGGGGTGAGAGAGTGGACAACTCTCAACTCAAGGGAACCCACACACAATAACTCAAATATACTCAACTCTTGGCCTCTTGCCATTAAAACTTCTCATACTCCAAATAAACAAGGCACTCATGACATAACCATAAATCTTAAACTTCTCAATAAGGCCCATGGCCAATAATACTACTCCAAAAGATGAGGGGAAATTGAGGAGGTTCACACCTCTCTCACCCATGACAAATGTGATCTCTCTCACATGGAGAGCTCACCAACACAACCCTTTAAACCCACACAACACAAAGCTAAAAAAATACAAGAGCATAACATCCATAAAAAAAACATGCACATCTACATAAACAAAAGCAAATAGAAGTAGGCTTGAAGCCTTGAGAGCATACCTCTCAAGCTCCAAGAGTAGAAGTGATGGTGAAGAGCTCTCCAAGAATCCTTTCCCCAAATCCTTCAAGTCTCTCCAAGTATTCCTCTCCTTCCCAAATCAAACATAAAAATGCAAAAATAAAGAACCCTCCTCTCTTCTCAAAGATAAGGATAAATAGGCTTTGCTCACAAGCCCTAATGAATGAGAAGGTGACACTTGTCACCTTCTCCTTCATACACACAACCCTTCTCACAACTCTACAAGAATGAGGAGGTTACACTTGTCATCGCCCCATTCCACTAAGCTACACACTCTCCCACAAATGTTCTCACACATGTGTGAGAGCATAGGGAGAAGGGATCACACACGAGAGACCTCTCATGAATGAGGAGGTGACCCTTGTCACCTTCTCATTCAACTATGCTACACTCTTCCCCACATATGCTCTCACACGTGTGAGAGCATAGGGAAGAGGTCTCACACATATGAGAAGACTCTAGAAGCTTCTAAAGCACTTGAGGCAAGGTTAGCATTACCCTAGGTGGGTGAGGTTAGGTTAGGTGAGATAATGACATGCCAACCAACTCTCACATCTCCCAAACTCGTCACTTGACTCAAGGGCCAAGTTTAGGTGACCATACAAGGGTTACACCAAGTTTAAACATGCTAAGAATGACCCTAGACCCTAGGGGTATGACCTAGGGTCATTATTTGAGCATAATTAACACTAGGGAACTCATAAATCCACATGAAAATGGCTCATAAACCTTTAGCACCAAAATTGTGCAAACCAAAACATTACAACCTTACAACACATCAAGGTGATAAATAAAAAGGGTTAATCTTACAAAAAAAATACCGTAAATTGAGAGACAACATAATCATCATTCTCATTCACAAATGACCTTAGTCCATCTTAGGGGCTAGGTCAGCTCAACAGGGCTAACACATAGGGTTATTCGTTTGACCTCCGATTTTCCATAGGCCATGGAAATTTATCTGCACACTTACACAAACCTGTTAATAACACATGATACATATAGCCAAAGTGAAGTGAATTACATAAACACACACGAGATCACATAAGCACATATATCCTCAATTATAATCACACGTTAACATTTACATGATTCTCAAATCACTCGTATTTCACAAGGTATAATCAGGTTCATCATCACATATCATTTCATTAAATCAATCTTCTAACTAAACCATTACAATTGCATCAATGACACATTCAACATAATGGAATTCATAATATAAGCACACATGTACAATATAGCTCCATCCTATAATAACTCATCAATCATAAGATAAAACTGACAAATGTCCAACTAGGAGGGATCACTAGTCCTCAAACAACCACATATCCCACCTAATCCGAACAAGTCCCATGAACAAAACAAGAAGAGAAACATGAGTCCACTTCACACTATAACACCAAAGAGTCCAGTCTCAAGCATAAATAGGTGATATCTCAATCCAAGCCAATTAGGATGTGCATCGCCTATCACTACAATAGAACATCCAATTAGCGCCTAAAATAGCGCTAAAATTTAGTGCATTTGATTCCATGAATTGGACAATTCTTCCAACGCCAAACTTGACACCCAATAACATCTCACTATTGCGCTAGATTTAGCACCGCTTATAACATTAGGTTTAGCGCCGGGTTTTAGTGCCAGGTTTAACGCTGGATTTAGTGCTAGATTATGTTGCTTCCAGTTTGGCTTTTGATTTTGCTTCTTATGTTGCTTCCAAGTTTGCTTCCGGTTTTGCTTCTAGTTTTACTTCCAGTTTTGCTTCCAGTTTTGTATCCAATTTTGGTTCCAGTTTTGCTTCCAAGTTTGCTTCCGGTTTTGCTTCTAAGTTTGCTTTCAATTTTGCTTCCAGTTTTACTTCCGGTTTTGCTTCCACTATTGTTTCCAATTTTGCTTCTGGTTTTGCTTCCAGGTTGGCTTCCAGTTTTGCTTCCAATTTTGCTTCTATTTTTGCTTCCAGTTTTGCTTCCAATTTTGCTTCCAATTTTGCTTCCAATTTTGCTTCTAGTTTTGCTTCTAGTTTTGCTTCCAATTTTGCTTCTAGGTTTGCTTCTGATTTTGCTTCCAGTTTGTTTCCAATTTTGCTTCCGGTTTTGTTTCAAATTTTGCTTCCAGTTTCTCTTCCAATTTTGCTTCTGGTTTTGCTTCCGGTTTTACTTCCAGTTTGGCTTCCAACTTTGCGTCTAGTTTTGCTTCCAATTTTGCTTCTAGTTTTTCTTCCAATTTTGTTTCAGATATAACGTCGCTTGTTGCTTCTAATTTTGCTTCCATTTTTGTGTCTTTTGTTGCTTCTAAAAATGCTTATTGTTTTGCTTACATTTATTAATTTAATATGTTCTATTTCAATTTAATTAGTTAAATATATCATGCCTCTTAAATAACTCATATGATTATAGAGTAAGTAATTTAATTATTTAACTCATATGATTAAATAACAAGATAATTATTATAACATGATCATCATCTATAATTAAAAAAAGTGCATCAAATATCTATAATTTAATTGAATTTGACAACATCCATCATGAGCAGTAAATTAAAATCATCATACGTAATAAATATCCATCCAAAAATCATTGACCACTTTCAATATATATAAATTGACAAGTCAATATAAATAAGATCATCATCATATATAACTAAAACAAGTGAAAGTCAAATATGCCAGTAGATCAATAACATGTCAAAATGATACATGTACATATGATATAAGTAAAAATGATAAATTACGTAACTCAAAATGATACAAGTCAAGATGATACATGTCCAAATGATATAAGTCAAAATGATACATAAATTTATGATACAACTCATTAATATGGTACTGCAGGCCGTGAAAATGACACATATGATAGCTAGTGACTATGAAAAGAGGCATCATAACGATATAACAACAATGATCCATGATGTAGTCTATATGATCATGAATGTCACTGGCTACTACGAGCAACTGCCTCATCATCATCATCACCATCGTGATCATCATCATCATCATCATCGGCCTCAACGTCTTCTGTATCTGTGTCATCATCATCCTCTGCCATGTGATCTATACCAGAACCAACATAATCTGGATCTCTATCATTCGGACCATCTTCATCTTCTGGAAGGCCCGTGTTTTGCAAAAAAAATATTTAAAATGAAAAGTTATTATTTGTTTCATGCAATAATTTTTTTTTCTGTTATATATCTAATATTACAACATATGAAACGAAACCATAATCATATTACACCATATCAAAGTGCACATACCATAATAAAATTTCAAAAAATTTACAGCTAATATGTCATTCCAATGATGTAAAACATGCAACAATTCTAATAAACATTAGTAAAGATTATAAAAAAAATTGTTATAAATTTAACTATCAACTGTAAATTCTATTACATAACCTTAAGTGCTACAGATTGCTTGGTTGAAAGCTCCCATTTTGACATAGGCAGGGAGGATGGTGGCAAAGGTTGTGGAATTTGGCTTTACACCAGACAATTGCATTTGCTTTAAAATTTCTGAAGCCTTTTCAACAAATCCATTTTGTGCATATCCTGCAGTCATTGTAGTCCATGAGACCACATTTCTTTGAGGCATTCTGTCAAATAGTTCACGTGCCTTGTCTATGCTTCCACATTTTGCATACATGTCTAACAGGGTAGTTGCAACTATAACATCTGACAAAATTCCTCTATCCTTTATGTATTGATGGATGTCCATACCCTATTCCAAAGCTCCCATTTTGACACAGGTAGGGAGGATGCTGGCAAAGATTGTGGAATTTGGCTTTACACCAGCTAATTGCATTTGCTTTAATATTTCTGAAGCCTTTTCAACAAATCCATTTTGTGCATATCCTGCAATCATTGCAGTCCATGAGACCACATTTCTTTGAGGCATTCTGTCAAATAGTTCATGTGCCTTGTCCATGTTTCCACATTTTGCATACATGTCTAACAGGGTAGTTGCAACTACAACATCTGACAAAATTCCTCTTTCCTTTATGTATCGATGGATGTCCATACCCTATTCCAAAGCTCCCATTTTGACACAGGCAAGGAGGATGTTGGCAAATGTTGTGGAATTTGGATTTACACCAGCCAATTGCATTTGCTTTAAAATTTCTAAAGCCTTCTCAACAAATCCATTTTGTGCATATCTTGCAGTCATTGCAGTCCATGAGACCACATTTCTTTGAGGCATTCTGTCAAACAGTTCACGTGCCTTGTCTATGCTTCCACATTTTGCATACATGTCTAACAGGGCAGTTGCAACTACAACATCTGACAAAATTCCTCTATCCTTTATGTATTGATGGATGTCCATACCCTATTCCAAAGCTCCCATTTTGACATAGGCAGGGAGGATGCTGGCAAAGGTTGTGGAATTTGGCTTTACACCAACTAAATTCATTTGCTTTAAAATTTCAAAAGCCTTTTCAACAAATCCATTTTGTGCATATCCTGCAGTCATTGCAGTCCATGAGACTACATTTCTTTGAGGCATTCTGTCAAACAGTTCACATGCCTTGTTTATGCTTCCACATTTTGCATACATGTCTAACAGGGTAGTTGCAACTACAACATCTGACAAAATTCCTCTATCCTTTATGTATTGATGGATGTCCATACCCTATTCCAAAGCTCCCATTTTGACACAGGCAGGGATGATGTTGGCAAAGGTTGTGGAATTTGGCTTTACACTAGCCAATTGCATTTGCTTTAAAATTTCTAAAGCCTTTTCAACAAATCCATTTTGTGCATATCCTACAGTCATTGCAGTCCATGAGACCACATTTCTTTGAGTCATTCTGTCAAACAGTTCACGTGCCTTGTCTATGCTTCCACATTTTATATACATGTCTAACCAGGCAGTTGCAACTACAACATTTAACAAAATTCCTCTATCCTTTATGTATTGATGGATGTCCATACCCTATTCCAAAGCTCCCATTTTGACACAGGCAGGGAGGATGTTGGCAAAGGTTGTGGAATTTGGCTTTACACCAGCCAATTGCATTTGCTTTAAAATTTCTGAAGCCTTTTCAACAAATCCATTTTGTGCATATCCTGCAGTCATTGGAGTCCATGAGACCACATTTCTTTGAGGCATTCTGTCAAACAGTTCATGTGCCTTGTCTATGCTTCAACATTTTACATACATGTCTAACAGGGCAGTTGCAACTACAACATTTGACAAAATTCCTCTATCCTTTACGTATTGATGGATGTCCATACCATATTCCAAAGCTCCCATTTTGACACAGGCAGGGAGGATGCTGGCAAAGGTTGTGGAATTTGGCTTTCAAACAACTCATACTCATAGAGTCATGGTTTTAGGTCACATATGTTATGGTAACAACAAGGGATTCCAACTATGGTTACAATAGCTAAGACTGCCCTCATTTGTGACCGTAACAAGGTTCTTGGACAACACTATCTTGCTCTTCACACTGGGTACTATATAGGCCAAGATTGGGTTGAAGAAATCACTTGATGGTTACCTATATTGTGATATGACACCCTAATACCCCATGCATTCTAAATAGCTTGAGATTTATACAATACTCAACCAAGATGAAATTGTATCACTATACCACACTTAACTATGACGGTCCTTTCTTGACAACAATTTGTAATCTTTAGACTATTGGGATCCTTTCCACAAATAAATATTAGGTCAATGACACAAGGCTTTTAAACAAAAACCATAATCCCAACTCTATATCCATCCCCTTGGCAGTCTCAAGGGCCACCTTGAGACAAAAAAAGCTAATGTACTATTATGACAGTTATGATTGTCCTCCATCGTTTCATTGTGCATTTGAAACTTGAGATGAGGATTGGGGAGGTCTCTATTTGTAAAAACATGGAAAATACTCATGGCAAGATCTTTAAAATAGGCATATTCAACTTTAGGCATTTCTGCAGACCCTAGGAAGGTGGATGTAAACTTAGTGACTTTTATTACCACCATAAAGACTATCCCCTTTGTGACTATGACAAGGTAACACTGTCATGCTCTTTAGGACAATCCCTTCTCCATTGGATGATGGCCTAATAACATTTATCTCCTTTGTGATTTCAATGCCTCTCTAATGCACTATCATAGGAGTCTTGACAGTCCTTATGTAGGCTTCCAACAAATCCAAAAGGAGGGCTTAAGATTACATACAAAGTCCTAGTCTTCATACCCTAGTCACATATCACCCCTCTAAGAAGACCTCATGACAATTGCCCTTTAATATAGGAAGTCAATACAATTTTAAAAGATAAAGTGCAAGAGGCCAAAGGACAAGAAAACTTAAGGCCTTAAGGGGTTTAAAGGAATGAAAATATAGGCTTGCAGACTCGACTTAAAACCCTAACCCTAGGTGGGTACCACCAGATACCACCAAAACCCTTTAACTTGGCACTACAAAACCTTGTCCAATCTGATCATGGGAAGCTGAAATCAAGAATGTACACTCACATATGACATATAAGTATGCCTACCAAGTGGTTTAACATAAAAATGAATAGGCTTCGAATTATAACCCTTCAAAGTAGGCCACTGAAGTATATTGTACAGGTGCATTTCTGAGTGTTGCAGTCAGATTTTTCGTCATGGGAACCTAAATTTTTTGCAAAAAATGGTAGGAAATTTTAGGTTCCAACAAGTCCATTAGTTGGAGGCAGGGAAACAAGGGTTTTCTGTTCATTATTATCCTGTTAAACTTAAGCATATGAGATAGCATGGCACACACAAAATGTTGTGATAATGACCACAAGATTAGGTTAATTGCAACCACTTTTTGTAAGCAAGCACAAGACTAGTATACTCATTATGATCATAATGGCACCAAGAAGGATCCCCAAAGATATAAGAGTAATCATTTGTCATCTAAGAGAAATCTTACATTTAAGGGCGCTAGGGCCAACAGAGAAGCACTTTAGAACTCATCCTACGCATCAATAAACAAATCAACACAAGAAATTCAAATTGACATATTAACACAACAATATCCAACTAAGTTATTGAAAGTCAACTATTGATACCTCCATCCAGATTACAAAATCGTTCCACTTTTTGCTTTGTAACATTTCCTTTTCAAATTGGCTTGGATGCCAGCCATATTTCTCCTCCTGTCAAAACATGGCACATGGACTACTTAAACTAATTAATATGCAATCATTTACTTTTTCCTAGGAAATTAAAAAAAAATATCATTTAACTTATTAAATATACTTACAAATGTACAAATCAAGGCCTGTAAACCTTTCTGGCCACTGTGATGTGTGGCACAAAGTTTCTCAAGCCTAGCCTTGGAGGCCTTGTCCTGAAACATATACTAATTCAATTTAACTATGCACAAATAAAATTTAAAAATAATTTAATAAATTTGATATAATCTTATGAGCAAATTCAAATACCTACATACTCTCCTCACTAGACTTCCTCCGTGCATCAAACTTCTCATATGCTTTTACAAGCTCTTTCCATACTTTCAAACTTACATCAATTGGCCTTTTTTTGAGCCTTTGCTTGGGAGGGAGTTTTTTATCTTCTTTGTTTGGTTTCTATGCCAAATTCAGTCCCCATGTCTTGGATAACTGCTTTTTGCAGGTGCATGGGTATCTTTGAGAATGGCAAATGTAGATGGTCTTTGAACTGTTGAAGGCATGATTCCTTCAACCTATTCACAAATGTTTTTCTAGAATCCATCATTCGGACGTCCCCTGGAACCACATCATATTCTATCTTGGTATCGTAGGTACCAATGTAAGATGCAAAACATGGCGTGGTGGTCGAAGAAGTCTGTGTCCCAAGAGTGGGTGGGACATTGGAAGCCTCTGTTCCCTGTTCCACATTCCTAGAGGTTATTGTTATTGATTTCCTCCTAGATCTTTTGCTCGATCCATGACTGGTTGGGGAATCAATTGATTCCCTTTGACACTATTGATTTGGTTGTAATGTTTCAGGGGCTTTACTAGATCATTTTTCTATGTATCTGGCAAGCATTGTCAAGTCCACACCATCCAATTTGTTCACTGCCTCTACCCCCAATATGGAAGCCAATGCCTCTTTATCTTTGTTAGTCTCATGTTCCTATAAAATAAATTTCTTCTTTTAAATTTACAAATAAAAAACTAAAAACTAAAAATCAAAGAAACAATGGAAACATTTACAAATCTATAAATTGACTATGAATTACCTCATTGTGGCTAAAGTCTACTCCCTTTGCTCTCTTCCCTCTATTGCTTGCCATTTTGAGGCGACCTAGGGCAAATTATTTTTGTTTAGTCTGTGGAGGCAAACGAAGTACACACTACCAGGTATGAAAGTTTTCATCCAGTTTTTATGTATTCCTCAAGGTTTTTGTCCTTTACTTTGTAGAGCAAATCATGAAGCTATTTTCCTATGAATCAATTGGTGCCTTGGGAGGGAATCTATAGTTCCCGGCCTAATTGTAGTTTTCTCACCCTTGTCTCAAAATCCCTATCTCCTCGTATTGTCTCTACCAACCTCTGTTTTAATTTGCTCACCCTCATCTCAAAAGCCCTAATTTTAGTTTGCTCACAATTGACTTGTCTTAAAGCACTCGACTACTTTTTTAGGAAGGAAGCGAGAAAGTTGTGTTTAGAGAAAGGTATTGATGGTAATAATAAGTGAACCTGGGCATTGGGGTTTGAAAAATGCATTCACTGCTCTCGGATGTAGAGGAAATAATGCAATGTCTACAATTTTACCCTCCTCCTTTGCAACCACATGAGACTTGAACGATTCACCTGTAAATAAAACAATATTCACAACCCTTTCTTCACAATCCTCTCCATTTAATCGAAACAAAAATATATTTGGTAACGAAATTTTTTTATTGTAATTGTAACCTTACCTATGGTGTCGCAAACTAAATCAAATTTCTCATCTACTTGCTTGTTTTTCCCTTTTTTCTCCTCTCTTCGCACGACGTTTTTCTCCTATAATTATCGAATTTCTCATATAATTCAAGTGGGACTCCAACCCAAATGCTCGATCTCCAAACAAAAAATGAACACCAAAAATCAATAAATTTTTGTTTTGTTTTTTTTTGTTTTGGGGTATGTGCAGGTGGGAATTTTTAAATTTTTTAAATCCAGTAGTCATCGCTATAGTTGGAGCAGTTAACATCAACTTTAGTGCCGACTTTCAGGCCAAAATGTAATCTATTTGGGGTGCCAAAGGTGGCACAAAGTGTGCCTAATTTAGTGCCAATCAGTGTAAAATGATGTATTTTTCTTAGAAGTTGATAAAAATGTAACCTCACCAAATTTGGATTGTCCTTATAATAAGTAACTATATCTTTTTTCCATGATAGCATTTTGACTTCATTCTTCTCTTATGATTAGCTCAATAATGACTCACTCTTTCACGACCTTACACAGATGGTTGGTGACAATCCTTATGCAAGTGATGTGGCTTTGGAAAAACCAAACAACTCTTCTCTTACTATCATGATGACATGAGATTGGGACTATATTGGTAGCTTATGGAGTGTGCTTATGGTATTGTGATTTTCATTTCTATGTTCTCATTAACCTATTTTAGGTTGAAGCATGGTAAGTAACCCACTAGCTATTATGACAGTCATACAATGACTAGACAATCCTCTCCACTTAGACAGTCATATAATTAACATCCAAATTATCCTTCCCTCCATCAAGAATTTAAAATTTTGGTGCCAAAGATTCTTTGAGACTGTTTTGAGGGTTCTATGATAGTTTTGAGTGTTTTATGGCCACTTGGAGAGATATAGATTGCCTTAAAATGACCCATAAAAGAAAAAGGAGAGTCAAATATGAAATAAATATCTTTTTGATGTGAATTTGTAGTCATCTTGTAATCATAAGATTTGAGCTCTAGTTGTCAAGATTCTACGTGTAAACTTTTTCTGAAGAACAAAATGTTGCAATGTCCTAATTTTTTTTTCATAGTGTGTCTTAATGAAAAGCGAGTGTATTAACAAGATAAATTCAAGAATATTGTCTTGGTGCATAATTGTTATGCGACTATTGTCATTGTTGTGTATTATAGGATCCAGAGGAGGCCATGGAGAGAGGACGTGGACGGCGTAGGACTACTAAATCGTAGAGAGGAAAGTGGGTGGAAATAGATATGACAACAAAATCTATAGATACAATAGAGGTAATAAGAGAAAGCAATCTCAACCAAAGGAGGAATGTGTTTATGAATTCACAAATGCTACAACATAGAGGATTAAATGTGATTCTATGATCGAGGGAAAAGTTTGAAAATTAGGATGGCCAAAACATGATATCAATATGTCAAATATATGACTAAAGTGAGGTTTTGTGTTGGATAGCATATTCGTTGAAATGATGTAATTGGTGTACTAAACATTATTTACTATGTTGTGTATTATAGGGGCCAAACGAGGCCATGGCAACAGATCGTGTCATATCAAATGAGGACACAATGGATGAAACAGGAAATCAGGTACTCAAATCCAATTTCCTTAGGAAAAAATGATCTGATGGCATTTTGTGATACATCCATCTTTTTTCACAGTATTATTGAAATTTATAATGTATTATCCAATCTTGACATAAATTAATGCATGACGTTGATTATTTTAGATGGAGATTGGAGCAAATGCAGAACCTGAGCATTCAACTAGAAAACGAAAAATATATGTACGTGGACGTGGACCTAAAACTATTAAATCATGTAGACGACAGTGGGTGGAAGAGGATATGACAATGGATCTTGCAGACACAACAAATGATTGCACTAAACAAGAGGTTGGTCAGGACTATAGTACATGGGATGAATACTTTGAGAAAATTGTTGTTTGTGGATGTTCTGTATGTCGTGGAAAGAAATAATTCAAACAAGTGATTGTACAAAGACATTAAATATATGATGAGCTTCCAATTGGTAGTATGCCTCCTAAAATCGATTCAAATCCAATAGGAATTGTGGTAAGGAATTTTCCAAATTGATATAAATAACATGTATACTTCGTTTAAACATTGTTTTATATTATTTAAATAACTAATTTTTTTCTTAATGGATACTTGCAGGATAAAGTTCTTGGTTTAAAATTTCTTGGATCATTGACTTCCAGCCTAGAGGGCAATGATCATTTATCAGATGATACATCTAACAAAAATATGTGCCAATATACCAGCTCGGAAGATGAGGAATTGATGAAAACAAGCAACATAACAAGAACTGGTTTAAAGATGCATAATTTGCTTAAATACAAGGGGAAGGTGGACTACATACCCTATGAGAATGAATGTGATGGAGATGATGACTTGCCCCTGAGTTTGAGATCAATTTACAAAGAGACATTTGATCGTCGACTATATTGCGCTTGGCTTAGTGATCAACAACTACCTAGAGTGTACGAGGTGTTTCAATTTTGGGATGCAGCTACATGATACAACCCTCCAATATTCATGGAACAAATCTAGGCCTCTTTATTGTCCAAAATGTACATGTGGGATCTAAACATAGAAACAATTTAGAACAAACCACTAGGAGATTAATGCCATATTATGGTCCATCATATTACAGTGGTGAATGGAGAAGGCTAGTAGAATATAAACGTAGCATGTCAGCGTATGGTCTAAATTCAAATATGTATACACATCGTCTCCAATTGGAAAGTGGAAAAGAAATGAATAGAGGTCATCTTATGTATATAGATGGATGTGCATACACACACAAAAATATTGCAGGATTTATAAATAGTAGTAAGGGAAGGGACCCTACTGTAAGACTGAATTGTCAATTTGTTGAGGTTATAAATGATGAAGATGGAGATATGGAAAGAGAGGTTGATAGATTGATAATGGTTGAGGCTATTATGGACCTTACCATTGGGGATGAGTTATTGATTGATTACCCCTTCAAAACGCACTCCTGCGCGAAAGAAGAGGGAAGAACACGGTTTCCCTAAGGATGTTCTTAAGGGCAGAAAACCAAAGAATAATAAATGAGTGTGGACTGATTTTTATAAACTATGTTGTCCAAATTTTGTTTTATTTAATTTATTGTATAAAAAAGGTAGTCTATAAAATAATGTTCCATTATTCAATTGATGTATATATGTTCATACAACCAAAATTTTTATTTTTTAAGCCATATTTGATTATATTTCTTTGAAATTGATACATTTATGATTTATCCAATTGTTGCCAAACATTAAATAATGCTTGCATTTGTTGATAGGTAGAAGATGTTGATGAAACACATACTAATACCCAAGATCCAACTGGGTTATTAAGATTTGGATGGGATGATCCAAACTATCCTTTAAACAATACCAGGGCGAAAAGAGCATTATTGAAGAGAATACTATCAGTTAAGAAATTTGAAGAGCTGATGAGATCCGCATACACTGATGACATGCCACCTAGCCTTAATGATGATGATCATGATAGTGAAAATGCAGTGTATGAAGAAGGATTGAATGAAATGCTTACAGATTTCTTTGGGGATGAAAACAATGATGACAATAATGATCATATGGTTGACAATAACGATGATAGTAGGGGTAATTACCACCAACATAATGTTGATGATAACAACTTGAAAGACTCCATCAAGCAAGCAACGAAGACACCCGTGTTCAAATCGGGTGCAAGTAGAACCTCAAAACTAGCATGCACATTAATATTATTAGAAATCAAGTCGCTATTTGGTTGGTCAAACAAAGGATTCACTACCCTACTGAAGTGAGTTGAAATCTATTTCTTACTTTGCAATTGTCAATTGGTGTACATAATTCGTAAACATTCATCAACTTTGTTTATATTTCTTTAAGGGGATTTTAAAACCATATATTGTATATAAATAGTCCTAGTATAGATTGACATATCAAACATGTTCATCATAAGTCAAACATTAAATTGATTTAATCTCTAGCAATCTTATAGGGCACTAAAAACTAAAATATTCCCTGAAGATAATGTGTTGCCATCAACTTGCAGAGAGGCACATCTGTTGTTGGTTGAGTTGGGGATTAAATATAAGCAAATTCATTCATGTAAAAATGATTACATTTTATACAGAGATGACTAGCAAAACAAGGTAGAATGCCCTGTATGCAAAGAGAAGAGATATCGTACAGATGTACAAGGTCCTACAGTTCCAAAGAAGGTTTTACGTCACATGCCAATTATACCTAGACTTCAACGAATGTTTCATTGCAAGTCACTTGCACAATTGATGGACTAGCATGCAAAGAACATGAGTAAAGATGGATTCATGCAAATTCTAGCTGACTCCAAAGCAATGAAACACATAGAGGAAAGATGGCCAAGAAAATTCAAAGATGAACCCCGTAGTATCAGGTTTGGTCTTGCAATTGATGGAGTGCACCCATTCTCTTTCCTGAGCTCAAATTATAGTGTTTGGCTAGTCAGATTGATAGTATACAATATTCCCCTATGGATGAGTGTTAGAAAGGAGCACCTTATGCTAACTCTCATTGTTCCAGGAAAACATCAAGTTAAAAACATGGATGTTTATCTTGAGCCTTTTATTGATGAGATGCAACTGTTATGGAAAGGCATAAGAATGTATGACATGTCATGTCCCCCATCAAATAGGTCCTTCATGTTGTATGGTGTGCTATGTTGGACTATTCATGATTTCCCAGGACTTGGTGTTTGTTCTGGTAAGATAAAATATTTACGTATTTACACTCATAATTTATTTTCATCCCAACATTCATACTTAGTTTTATACTTTTTTTTGATGTTATTAACATTACTTATTGAATTGCAGGGCTTCAAACAAAGGGGATATTTGCATGTCCAAGATGTGTAGAATAATTTCAAGGGTGGTATTCTAAAGATCTACATAAATTTATTTACGCAAACAACAGGGTTTTCTACCACTAGATCATAAGTTTAGAAATTGTCTAAAGAATCAATTTGATGGAAAAGTTGAAAATAAAGGCCCTCCCATGATTATGGGTCCAGGTGATTGGCTTAAGAAGTATGAAGATGCTGAATTGAAAGGTTGAGAGGATTTTTTTGATCGGTGATTCAATTGAAGAACTAGAACAAGTTGTAGTTAATATGCCAGAAGGAATGAAAAGGAAATCCATATTTTATGAGCTCCCTTACTGGAAGGATCTATTAATATCTCACTTATTAGATCCTATGCACGTATTCAAAAATGTCCCAGATTCTATATTTTGACATATATCAGGCAAAAAGAAGGACACCTTGTCTTCGAGGAGAGAGATTGCTTTTGCGTACCAAAATTGATAGAAAACATTTGTGGCCAAACAGGGAAAATGAAATATATGTAGAAGCTCCATGGATTTTGAAAAAAAAAAGAACTAGACCAACTAAAAAATGTCATCCGTTCAATAAGGACACCTACTAGTTATGGGTCATCATTGGCTAAAGATTTTACAATTGATGGACATATCACAGGATTTAAAACACATGATTTTCATAATTTTATGAAGGTATTATGTATCATCATTTAACATTTGCTGGTAACATTGATTAAGCACTAAATATATTTTGATATCGTTATGTTGTGTGAGAAAAAAATACTAATGACCTTTTCATAAATGTGTTTCATAGCATATCATGCCATTGGCAATTAGGGGGGATTCCTGTCTTACAGTTGACTAAGGAATGCCATAAGTTGATTGTCAGCATTTACAAGGTATGTGGTTAATGTGTGAGACATAGATATATTTTATTGAATTTTAATTTTTGACTAAAGGTTCATACTAATTTACTATTCTTATATTAGGTGGGTGACCTCCAAGGAGATCCACGAATGTGAAGTGCCAAAATGGAAGAAGAAAATTGCAGAAATTGTATGTGTATTTAAGAAGGAGCTCCCTACAAGTTTCATGGACCTACAAGTCCATTTACTTATACACCTAGTCGATGACATTGAATTGGTAGGTGTCATATCAACGAGGTGGATGTTTTTCTTTGAGAGGTATATGAAAACTCTAAAAAGATATGTCTGACAAAAGGCACATCCAGAGGGTTGCATGGTTGAAGGGTATGTATTGAATGAAGCATTTTTCTTCCTGTGTGAATTCCTTGGTAAGTATTTTGAAGATGGGCCATGCTTCTAGGATGAAGAACGAGCATCATATATTATTGATGGAGAAAGACCACAATCTAATGGTGGTCAAGTAGAAATTAGTAAGTAAATTCATGATCAGTGTGGTTTTTTTTCTTGCAATCATTAATTTATTCTGTAATTTATTTGTCAAATTAACATTGAAATAAACATGTTGACATGTAATAGGTGTAGACGAAAGTGCTATACTCGACAAGTTCATTCTGTACCACATGGACTTTATGAACAAATTGATTGATATGTATGATAAAAAGAGAGAAGAAGTGTTAGAAGCAAGGAGACAATTTAAGAGATCGAACCCAAGGAATACTCCACTTCCCACTGATTTGCTTGGGGAATGGGGCAAAGATTGCACATTAGAATGGGTTACTGAACAAAGTCAAAATCAAATAGAAGATGGAGGTATAGATTCAAACATAACAGAAGATGAAATCAACATGTCTAGAGGATGTGAAAGAAAGGTACAGTTGGAATTTTACAAAATGTTGCTTCCTTACAACTTTGACACTATTAACTATTTTAATATTCATCATTATATTTTTTTTCACTAAAATAAATGGCCTTTCACAGGTGAGGAAATATCTAGCAATGTCTAGGCATATGGTCAACATTATCGTGTAGAAAGTGTAGATGTAAAGAGACGATCCTTCGATTGTGGCATCATGGTTGACTTCAAGCAATCCAGTCGATCAAGCTCAAAAGATAAGAATATAATTGAAGGGAATATACAATATGTTGGGAAAATACAAGAAATTATTGAGTTGGATTACCGCTCTTTTAAATGTTATATTTTTAAGTGTAGATGGTATGAAGCATTCGAGAGGACACGAAGACATTATACCCATAGTGGATTGTTTTCTATAGATTCCTCATGTTTCCTACTGGAGGATAAGGAGCCTTATGTTCTACCAATTCATTGTGAGCAGGTATTTCTTTAACTCAAACAAGAAGTGGTAGTGATCATTAATCTATTAATTCATAGTTTATTGCGAATATATACATGTGTTTATTAATCAATAAAATTGTTATACCATACGTCTAATATATGTATGTCGTTCATGTGCATGTATTTTTCTATGAAGATATTTTGGACCCGAAATGGATATTTGTCATACATTATGATCCAAGATTAAGGTATGTATTTGATGATGCATTAGTGGATACTGAGCAAAACAATGATGGCTAACAAAATGAGAGAGGGATTAGAGAACATCGAAGAAATTGACATCCATGATGATGTTGAAGATGGTTATGTTCAAGCACAAGAAGACAACAATCCAGAGTTGGATGATGTTATGGAAGACAACAATCCAGAGTTGGATGATGTTATGGAAGACAACAATATGGATGGTATACAAAATGATGATCCAAATACATCTAGTAACATATAGATGGTCTACAGTCAGATTTCAATGATGATGAAGATGATGGAGGTCAAGATGAGGATGCTGATAATATTAAATACTTGAAAGAACATATGAACATTGATAATGATACACCAGATGACATTGTAGCAGACAATAATGTTAATGACCAAGACTTCTAAATTTTTAGAATTATTTGCAATCCATGTTTAAAAAAGGATGATTAAATTGCTGGCAATAGTGTTAATTAAATGGATTGTTCAATTGTTGACAAATTACCTATTGCAATATCCTTAAATTGTTCAATCTTTGGTATGAATTGTTGACAATAATGTTAATTAAATGGATTGATTGATGTTCTTCATAACTTGTTAATGGATAATCCTTATGTGATGGAAGTATTAAGTGATATATGTCAAAGGATAAGCTCATCAAGTTCCTTAAATAGTGGGCGTTACCTTGTTTCACCAATGACAATTTACTTTCAAGTTTGCTGGTGACTTCATAACAAATTAAGGAGCTTATGTTATTTTGTCAATTAAATCATCCACTTCACTTAACCCAATCTGGCATATGATTTGCATTAATGTTTTCTATAAATCTTTAAACCCTGCTCCTAAAACAAAAAAACAAATTTGATTTTGAAAATATATACAAGGGAATGATTTTCAAAAGAGAAAGACCGGTGCCTGCCACATGAGGAATTTGTTTATCTTTAATTATTTTTCATATATATCCTTAATTGTATCTGTGCAATGTTATCTTGTGATAAGTACTTGAGTAAGACCATCAATGAAATATGAAGTGGACATATTATCATCTATATTGGCTAATTGATTGCACAAATATTTCAATTTATCAATGATCTCATGTTTCTATTCATTTTCAACACTTTTAATAAAGAAATCATGATCATAATATTCTTCTTCATCATTAGAATGCAACATGTGATCGTCATAGGAAGTAGGAGAAAGAGGTAGTCATGTTTGCAAGGTGAGGGTTTGACCTAGTACTTTGTTGAAGGGGACATAAGGATCATAGATGTTTCTTCGGAATGCAAAATTAAAGGCATTGGGTTGTTTCCAACAAATGCAAACCACAAAAATCTCAAAATAAAAAATCAATCTTTTTTTATCCTAAACATAGGCATGGAATTTGCGAGTTAAAAAAAATGTAGGGAAATAAATCATACCCTATAATAGAAGATTTAAGTCCAATCCTAGATTTAATTAAACTTTAAATTACAAGGAGTTGAGAGTAGAATAAAATATTGAGATATTAAGTAATTAAGATAGAGAAATGAAATAGTTGAGAAGAAATACAAAACTTATTTGATCTTTTTAGGATGATGTCAAATGTGAAGTGTGTGATTAACTAATGCATTATGAAAAAAGAATGAAAACTAGGATTTTCTACTAGAATAATGATCATGAGATTGTGGCAATGATTAACTAATTTTTTGCATTCCTTCTTCACTTGTCCTCTTTTTCCATATTTCCAAAACTTTACTCTTATCTTCCTAGGGATTCTAGATTTTCCTCTTGACTTGGATTGATATTTATACCATTCCCCTTTAGATCCACTTTTGTCCTTGGGATTTTGTGGAACATGCAAGGCATCCTTAGAACCTTCATCATTAAACTTTCTCCTCATATCTCCATTGAGCATTGTAACAATAAAGGATTCCATAGTCACCTTTGCAACACTACCATTTATGACAAGCATTATGTTCTCCTAATTTTTGGGTAAAGAAAAAAGTGAGAAGATACATTTGTCTTCATCAAGTTTAACATTTATTGAACCTATTTGACTCAAAATCATATTAAAGGTGTCAAAATGTTCTACAGTAGAATATCCTTCCTTCATTTTTAAATAATATAAACATCTTTTGAGATATAACTTTCTACTTTATAATTTTAGTTTGATAAATATCACCTGTCCTCTTTTGTAATGTGAATGCAGGGGTCTCTTTTGATTTGAATAACAAAGAAAAAGTAAATTGGAGACAACCAAATAAATTATTAGCAATCCAATTTAACAAACAAATGATAACCAAAAGTTGACCACTAGAGAATAGCAACTTTTATATTGATTTGCTTCAAACTACATGCAGTGCAATGTCTCTTTCAAAAAATCAAAATTTCAGATAGATTCTGAGCCATAAGGTCTTGGTTTCCTTTTATAAAGGAAGCAACAATCTTCAAACCTTTCACATTCAAAATGGCTCTTTGTATTCCTAACCCTTGATATTACAATATTTGTCTGTTATAAGTCCAATTTAGATTTTCAAATATATTTGAATACATTTTGAAAACATGAAGAAAACATAAAGAGACAAAAAGAGAGCATTCAAGATGTGGTGGTGCTATTTAATGTCATTATATGGCTCATTGCTCTTCTGTACCTCAACCTGTGATGCTGATGATTCATCTCTAAGATATTTCTCCTCCCATTTATATATTGTAAAATCACCAAGCCATTGGTAAGCTTGAATCTGAAGCAAGTTCTCTTGGTGATCTTTCCATCTTTTATCAAGCAAAGCTCTGACATCCATCACAAATTTTGCATACCCAGCATCCAACGCAATTACTCGGTCCAATATCATGTTGAAACTGAGAATGTTGACATCTCCATCCTTCTTCAAAAAATCCATAACTTGGAATACTGTTTGGCCGAATTCCATCTTCCATGTGTCAAGACTTTTGATTTTCTCTTCTTCTATCAGTATGAAAGGAATAAATTTATGTTTGAACGTAGTAAAAGATTCAACCTTTGCTTACATCTTTTGGCTTTGCCCATTCATATACTGGTATTCATCAATGATCATTTTGACTATTTTCACAGTGGGCTTCAAAGCTATAGGGGCATCAAGATTCCTTTGCACTACTAAGCACATTGTAACCAAATTGTGATGATAGGGTTGTCAATTTTTAAATAACAAATCCAAAATAGAAAAGTTTATCTTCAATTGCTCAATGGCCTGAGATAAAGAAGAGTAACAATCATGCACACTCCTAAGCTTATCCACAACCAATTTTACTCTATGCTCCAAAATTTTCTCAAAAATTTGAAAAATTTTCATCTTTGCATCATTCTTTGTCATTTCATTTTGTTTATCCAAACTTTCAATTTCCTTTTCAAATTTCAATCTTGTTGCATTAAATTCTTCAGTAGACATTGTGACATCCTTGGATGTTTGTGGCACAGGGGGCTGATAGGGTACAATGGCTTGATCTTGAGAAGAATTCACAGCTTGCAATTGTTTCTTTAATTTCACATTTTCAAAATATAATTTGTTTACTTCATCATCCATTACTTTCTGAGTTTGCTCATAATCTGTTAGCCTTTGTTCTAACCTCTTCACAATAGCATGAGTAAACATAGCAATATGAACATTGAGAGCAGCTGCTTCTATTGCTGATGTATCTTGTAAAGTCTTTACCACAGCTGTACCCCTCATTTCTTGAACAATATCAAGAAATCTTGGTTTGCTTGTATTCTTTTGAGTAGTCCAGATTGCAAGGGTCTCTGCCTTTGGATTAAAACCACATCCACTTATGCCATCTTCATAATCAAATTCTGAAACAAGTTGTGGATCATCCTGACTTTTAACTTAGTCAAGCAAAAATACCTTTTTCAATTCAAGGCCATGGATGATGAACATATTACTTTTCAACACCATTTGTCTTGCCTCCTCTGGACTCACATCAATTTCATCTACTTTCAATTCTTTGAAAGTTTGTGTAATGATTTGATCATGTTGTGTTTCATCAACACCCATTCTATTTATTACAACTTTTTCATTATATTCTTTCATTTTCATTTTCAGCCAAAAATCCTTAAACTATGGAGTTTTGACGAAGTCGTCATCTTCTATGAACCTCATGGATGCTATAATCCTTTCATCCTCCTCCAACTCTGGTTCATCTTGGGTTTGTTCACCATTCCTAGCCTCAGGCTTATGTGCATCAGTGGGTTGACCAGCTAATGGCTGATCAACCTCTTGCTCATCTCCCATGTGGCTCAAAATGTTATCCACCTCATCAGTATCCCCCACCTCTTTAGTCATTTCATAGGAGACAAGTGGAGATACCTCTTCTATCCTCTACTTCTTTGCTGGTGGTGATTCTGGGACATGTGGATCTTGCACTGACATAACATCAGGAGCAGACTCATGAATCTTAATCCCTGCAAACCTTTTCACTGGAAGTTTAGTAGCCTTAGGAGGCTGCTTCTAAAATTTACCATAAATACTTTCAAAAATATCAATGATTGCATCAATTCTCTTCAGAGGGTCTTTTTCTTCAACAAAGAATCCAAGAAATAGGGGATTCTACTTTTTCTTTTCATCTTTAATATTTTTCAAGATATCCCAGTTTCTCTTCCTACTATATACCTCATCAAAAGTGACAAGATTTAATATCACATCCTCATCAAACATGACCTGATGGGATACAACCATTTTAGTCAGAATTGATTGTCTCACAAGATTCATATGACCCTCAAGGTCACAATTCCTCTCAATACCCAATTTCAAAGAATATTTCGCCTTTAAAAAGGCTTGCAAATTTTCAAGAGTGTTAGAGCCAATAGACCAATCACCAAAAATTGTAGCATCGGGTATAAATGTACCTTTCTTTTGTCTTTTCATACCTCCTTTTCCATCCACATCATTTGCCACATAAACTCCATGAATACAATTCTATTTGATACAAATTTTGGCAATATGTGAGGTGGCTGGTGGAAACCATACATCTAATTATAGTATGATCTGACATAAAAAACCAATAAGCAAAATTACGGTTGTGGCCTTGCTCTGGTTTGTGTGCAAGCGGCCTCAGCATTACCTCAACTTCCTTAGTCAACCTAGGAAATGAGATAGCAAGAGAATTTAATATCTTGACAACAAACAAATCATGAAATACAATGTAGTCACTATTCCGGCAATAGGAATCCCACTTATAACACCAAAACTGAGTTGACAATCTTTGTCCTTTCTCGTCAACCATACTCAGATCCATTTTGCTTGACCATCTCCCTCTGTTCTGATACAGAATCAAGTGACACAATAAAAAATAGAATTTGAAATCTAAGGGTTGCTTGTTCTCCTTCACACATAAGAATCCTTCATGCAATTTTTTCTCAATATGAGATGCATAAAGTCGTATTCAGCGTTCACCTCTGGATGTTGTATTTTCATACCCATCATCATTAGGCTAGATGGCATTCTTCATTGTGCATCAATTCCCAAGACCTGGCACAGTGCAAAATAGGTTCTCTTGAAATATACAACAAATTCTTCCAAAGGGAAAGGCTTAATAGCATTTGATGGAATCTCAATTTTTCTGTTGTTGCCCCCCTTCTCATATATATTGGCAATTCATCTCTCCTAAGTGTTTTCCTCAGGCTTGTGTAATCTCATTCAAATCTCTGCAAAGCCACTTGGGTGAGAGCTTTCTTGTTCAACATAAAACAGTCAACAATTGGATTCCTGTCTACTGTCACCAATGGAAATCCATTTGGCATTCTAACTATTTTAGTAGTAGGATGGTAAAATTGTCCTAGTGCCCTAATCAATTCCACATCCACAAATACAACGGGCACCACCAACTTTGCCAAATCCAATTTCCATGGATTTCCCACTGGTCCCTTGCCATCCCTTTTTGCATAAAAATACCAAAACAAATCCCACCTAGAGATAGGGATTGGAGCATCCCGACACCCTTCTGTTGCATCTATGAACATCTTCTTTGGACCCTTGTCTATGGACCGAGGCAATACTTCTAGCAGAGATTGTTGAAGTGGTCTTTTCTTGGGAACTGCAGGCTCATCACCTTTGCTGGCAGACTCAGACCTCTTGGGTACCATGTTTAATGACTTGAACAGGCTAGGGTTTTTCAAAATTCAACTTACTGTACCAGCAACTAAAAAATAGAGTGAAAGAGAAAATGAACTTGACATGGCCAATTAATGCATAGGAATAAAAGAATAGTATTAAAAATAAACCCATTCAAGAATGGATAAAAATAGGATTTGTATCTTTGGTCAGCATCACAGTCAAATTGGGGAACTTTGCAAGTAGCAGAGATAGAACAGACTACAGCCCCCCTATTGTATAACACAAAAGCTTAGCCCCAACCATTTTTTAAAAGAGAAATTTTATATTAACAAAAGATGTAATTACAAGAACCCCCAGTACCAACAACTAAAAAACAAAGTGAAATATACACCAACTTCTAATCAGAGAGTGCAGGAATGAACTTACTCGGTTAATTGCAGTTTGTAGAAAACACACTGAGCTGCGCCTTCTCCAAGTTGTGAACTCTTTGAAATGAGCAAATGCCAAGAAATCTTTGAATCTTATTCAGCCAAGGAGTTCATCATATCACCATTACTTTGGTTCGTGCCACGAGATCATGAAATCTCAGCATTTAATTCCTTTCTCAAGATTTGACAGTAATTCTCGATAACCGCGACCCCACATTTAATGTGCTTGCCATTTATTTCTTTTACCACATCGCTGTAAGGCTTGCCCAGACCAGCTGTAGGATAGCGGGGGCTTAGATTGACCCCTATACTTCTATTTCATCCTTTACCACCAAACTGCAAATGCTTAGATTGACCCCTGCGGGACTGTGGGAGATTATTACCTGATGTCCATCTATTTACCGTCCACCCACAAATGTTATGAATGACCATCGCGGGATAGCGGTGGGTTACAACCACTACACTTCTAATTCATCTTTTACCACTAGACTGCAAATGCTTAGATTGACCCCTATGGGATCGTGGGAAATTATTACCTGATTTCCTTCTATTTACCACCCAACCGCAAATGTTATGAATGACCGTTGCAGGACAGCGAGGGCAAAAACCAATTACATTCTCCTCTTGCCACTCTACCACAGGCCTCAGTTGAAACCCTTGTGGGGACGTGATAAGTGTTATTACCGTAATGCCTCTGGTTACTTTTCAAACATCCGCGGGACCGCGGGAAGAGACTAACACTGCCAAGCGTGAGATGAACACCGCCAAGCTGCAAGTGTCTGTCCATGGGGTAGCGGTAGCTTCTTCATATCAACTGCTTCCTACCGCCAAGCTGTAAACTGTTCTTTTATGCTCTGCGAGAATGTGGTATGTACCATATTTCATTCCTCTTGTTCCCGCATAATCGCAAAAGATAATCAATTAACTTGCGGGACAACGATAATAAACAAAAACACTCATATAGTCAAAAATAGTCAAGATTGTTTCACAATGGCCATGATATATATGTATTTATTTAGTTGTGGGGGAATGTTGGGGGTGATTGATTTAATTAAATAAATGTGGATTTATTTAATTAAGGATGAGACTTTAGAGGAAGGGTTAATATTTAATTAATGTTAGAAGAATAGTTAGATTTATTAATTAAATAGTGTGACTTATTAAACTGATATTAGGAGGAATAATCAAAGTGGTTAATTAAATAAATACGATTTATTTAATTAACATTGTAAGAGGAGATGTGGGATAGATCTGGTGTGATGTTAGGCCATGGTAAGATTTAGGTGTCTACATTTCTAACAGTGCATTAGTTTTTAGGTTGATGATTAATGATCACAATTTATCTTTGGTAATTTTTTCCTTCACCATATCATGAGACAATTTTGAGGAACAAAATTGATGACAAATTTCTCTATGGGTTGCCCATGTATTTATTTTCCTTCACTATTAAGATAGATTGAATTAGGAATAGGAAAGCATCAAACAAGGATCAAATTAATGAGTGCAATCATGATTATGTTATTGGATTTCAAACTTTGTCAACAAAGATACACTATCAAATTCCTAATGATGATTTTGATACACTATCAAATTCTTAAGTCTAATGCACTTAAATATCTATCTCATCCTTCAAATTTTCAATAGGAAAATTTAGTTTTCAAAAGGGTGAAAATAAGCAAGAAAATCAACAAAATGCTCACCATGTTGTTAATTTATAGTCAACTTCAGATGTTATTTCATCTAATTCCCAAGGTGAACTAGTGAGGGACAATCCTATATTATCTATTAATGTAATTAATAAGATCATAGAATACATAAAGGAAAATAGATATGTAAACCAAAACACATTCAAATATAGAAGGGTTCTAACATAAATGTCACTTCTATTCAAAATGAACAAAGGAATTACATACAGAGGTAAGATGAAAATTTGTTATATATACCTTGCTTTTACTCTACAAAATGTACAAAGTAGGCATTTTTTCAAGAATACCATCAGTAATTCTACATATAGATGTTGACAAATATCCAACATATTGTATGGTGCATTTCTTATATGGATGGGATGAGAACAAATGTACTCAAACTTGTATGGTCATGCCAACTAGTAGATCATTGTGGCATATTGTGGCGTATGTGGACATCATGACCATGTGTCAGATGCATCTAGTGCCAATTATATGATCATGTTTTGCAGTACAAATGTCATCAGGTGGCACATGTGTATCTAAGCATAACATGTGGTTGTTGATGTTCCATGTGTCTAACTAGCCACCAACATGTGTAGCAATGTGTATAGCTACACTATCTAGATCCTTGAAGATCTGTAAACCCCGAATAATGCCCCTAATAACCCTAAACCCTAACCCCTAAACCATAAACCCTAAATAATGTCCCTTATAATCCCTAACTTGGCCATGACCCATCATAAACCCTAAACCCCTAAATCCTAAACCACAAACCCCTAAACCCTAAACAGTACTAAACCCAAGCAACCCTAAACCTCTATCTCCCTATCTCCCTATCTAGCCCTATCTCTATGATTCCTCTACCTCTCAATATCTCCTCTACACATACCAACAACTTCATGGATACTACAAAGGCCAACTGAAAAAGAACTATCTTCCAAAGATTGATAATCACACTATGCAATTCATAATTGCAACAAAAAAAAACTTGCTCAAGGTACCAGGATACTAGAGTGGGGCCAAGCCAAACCAGCCCTAGTCGTGACTAACATCACGCCAACCATCCTAGCACAAATTTCAATACAACAAGGTTGGAGAATCCCAACCAAGGCGTTCACAACTAACCCAAGTTCAAGGCCAAAGCCTTTAAAATGCTCAAAATGACTCAACAGAACCAACGATGTTGATCACAATACTTAACCTCTAACGACCATAAGGTATCACAACCAACTTACTAATAACCCTAAAATGAAATCAACTTCCCAACACATCCTTACAATCCCAAACATTTCCAAGATGCCCTTACAAGTGACTATCCACATACATTACCCTATAGCAAGGTGTGTGAGTCCTTACTCAAGTCACACATAGAATTATTGTATTCTTTAAAATAAAATCTTTTTGTTCATTAGGGTCATCTTTGTGGAATTTGTGCAAATAGCTGTATAAGATACGCACATCAAAATACCATGATCCAACAACTAAAAACAAAGGTTCTAGATAGGAGAGTTGACACTCCAACTATCTCATTGCATCAACTATGCATTCACCTTAAGCATCTCATGTGTTCGATCCCACTAAAGATAAGAAGGCTCCACTAGAGGGTTTCCACATTAACCCAAGATAAGTATGAAACCTAACTTTCTTCACTACAACCTGACACAAGGCTTCACTAGAGCCTTCTAAGCACAAAGACATACGTTACAGGGAACTGGTCACCCTAAAAAGACACAAAGGTAGCAAAACTCCAATGGACAAGGTTGGCAAGAAGGGGATCAATTTTCCCGTAGGTTATCGTTAAATACGAAACTAGGGAATTACACCTGCAACTAGGGAATTACATCAAGAACTTACACCACCTTTAAGCCCTCGAACAAAGAGGTACCATACCATAAGTGAACAATTCACATCACCAATTTTATGCGAAGGTAATGCATAGCCTAATTTCCCACTAGACAATAACAAGCTACAAGGAGATTGACTCGACGTGGCACCACAAGTGTCGCAAGATTTGCAACCACGAAGCCACTACCTAACCTTTCATTTAATCAAGAGGCTTACAACAGAAGATAACCATGAAAGTGTAAAACTGCACCGAACAACTAAGAGGGGGGTGAATAAGTTGTCCTAAACCCTTTAAGCAATTATGAACATCAACTTATCAATTACTTATATTCATATATAACCATGAGAGCATGAAATGAGAAGTTCAACAAAATAACATAATCAACACAAAAGATGCTAAATTTTTACATGGAAAACCCTAAAAGGGAAAAACCACGGTGGGTGTTAGCCCACCGAAATATATATGTTCTATTAATACTGAAAAATAGAGGCTCACTGCCCAAATTGCTCACTACAAAGAAAGGTTCACTGCAAAGAAAGGCTCACTGCCTATGGGTGGCTCACTGCCAAGGGGAGGCTCAATACCAAAAAGGGTTGAACTGAGATAACAACATCTACTCCATGCCAAGGTTCAGTTCCATTGAAGCACAAACACCTTTGCTCTGCTCTACTACTTTACTTCACTTTTATCTTCGCATCTTTGCACTTGGATACCTTTTCACGACTCAATTACAAGTATTTATACACTTCATTAACCTTGGAATGATCATCAAGGTCGGCATTACAATCATCAACCACTGGAACAATCTCCAAGGTTGAAAAACATACGTTACATCATAATAAGTCTAGACCTAAACATATTTATAAAGAAATTAAATGAATGCAGACCACGCCGTGCCTTAGCTGGGACTCAAACACAATCTTCCACACTACAATATGCTATCACAATCTTCAAAGTGTAATCGCAAGACGTGTCAACAACTAAGTTAGCTAAAACTGATGTTAACACAAGTATTCTCAAGAACACGCTTCATGCACGATCTAAATTATGCCTTGCGGACCAATCTAAACATAGGAGCATGATCAGGAGACATCTAGAAGCACATTGTAATCATCAGGAACAACCACATGATCTCTAATCACTCTATCAATAAGATTCTTCAAACTAGAGTACAGGAACAACATTGTCAGCCACTGTCATTAGTAAAAAAAAGCTTGTGGACCACCAAATCATGAACCATTGCATTTGAAGGCACTTAACATCATCACTGACTTAAATCCAGAACCGTAGACTAAAATACTTCAATGCAGAGGATGCGGAGCAAAACACTTTCTCCCTATCACCACCAAACATACAGGAAAAGTAGTTTTCACACTGGTGAACATAACTTACTCAAATCTTCATTCTAGAGGCTCAACCTTGGAATATAACATCTTCAGACAGGCTTCTAAATAATGTCCAATCTGCAGGCAAAGATATTTATTCTACGGGAAATACGGAGCATTCTTCTAGACTGTTCTTTTGCATGTAATGCACTGTTTCTACTGCAACACATTGTTATTACTGGATGGGCTAATTTTCTCAACAACATAGATATGTTGACATCAATGACAACACCGATTAGGCACATACTTGCAACAATCTCCCCCTTTGTCATTGATGGTAAGATATGCTATGAAAAACTGAAAAGACCACCAAGACAAGATTCTCCCCCTTTCTCTTTACACATCTGCATTCTTTCTCCCCCTGAGTTTTTGACATGATTTCTCTCCCCCTTTGACACCAATGGAAAAGGGCACATACTTCCATGTTGCTGCTCTGATCAACTTACTTTATCAGAAACATTTAGCTACTCCCCCTTAGAGGTAGCCTTTAGAACATCAATCCACATCAAAGAATGACACTTTACGCTCCACTGGATTGATGTATTCCTATGCATCTTAGTTCAGGACAGGAGGGGTAATGACCCCTAACTTTTCTCTGAGATACTCAAAGGTATCTTTAGGGAGAGGCTTAGTGAAAATGTCTGCAATTTGATCCTTTGTGGATACATATTCCAACTTTACTTCATTCTCTGTCACCTTCTCTTTCAAAAAGTGATACCTTATTGATATGTGCTTTGTTCTTGAGTGCATCACTGGATTCTTTGAAATGTTTATGTCACTTGTAGTGTCACAAAAGATTGCAATTGGATCTTCATACACAACTATTATGTCCTTCAAAGTCTGCTTCATCCATAACACTTGAGTGCAACAACATGCTGCTACAATATACTCTGCTTCTACAGTTGAAAAGAGATTGAATCTTGTTTCTTGCTCAGCCATGAAACCAATCTATTGCCCAAGAAGAAAGCACCTCCACTTGTACTCTTTTTGTCATCAACATCTCTGGCCCAATCTGCATCTGTATAAGCACTGAGAGTGAAATCATTGTCCTTTGGGTACCATAAGCCATGATCCAGAGTACCTTTTAAATATCTCAGAATTCTCTTAACTGCCATCACATGTGATTCTCTTGGATCAACTTGAAACCTTGCAACAAGACAAACTGCAAGCATAATATCAGGTCTAGTTTGAGTTAGATAAATCAATCCTCCAATCATGGATCTATATTTTTTCTGATCAACCTTAGGTGATTCATCAGTTTTGCTAAACTTGCAGCCAGTTACCATGGGAGTACATACCGGTTTAGAGTCTTCCATCCCAAACTTCTTCAACAACTCTTTCACATACTTAGGCTGAGATATGAAGATTCCTTTATCTGATTGGTTTATTTGCAAACCTAGAAAGAAATTCATCTCACCAAACATGGACATCTCAAACTCTTTTTACATTTCAACAACAAACTTCATACACATACTTTCATTGCCTCCAAAGATAATATCATCAACAAAGACTTCAACAATCAAAATTCGATCACCATTAATTTTGAAATAAAGATTACTGTCAGCAGTACCTTTGTTGAACCCTAACTACAATAAGTACTTATCCAACCTTTCATACTAGACTCTAGGAGCTTGCTTGAGTCCATACAAAGCTTTCTTCAATTTGCACACAAAATCACTTTGGTCTGATAACCTAAATCCTTTCGGTTGCTCAATGTAAACTTCCTCTTCCAATTCACCATTTAGAAATGCAGACTTCACATCCATTTGATACACTTTGAAATCTTTGTGGGCTGTAAATGCCAGAAATATTCTGATTGCCTCAATCCAAGCTACATGAGCAAAAGTTTCTTCAAAATCTATTCCTTCAATCTGAGAGTATGCCTTGCATACAAGCCTTGCCTTATTCCTTACAACTTTTCCATTCTCATTCAACTTATTCCTGAAAACCCATTTGGTTCCAATAACATTTTTGTCAGTAGGTCTCAGAACTAATTCCAAGGTATCATTCTTTTCTATTTGCATCAGCTCTTCCTCTGTGGCTTTTACCTAGCTTTCATCATTGCATGCTTCATTCAGTCTTTGGTTCAACCTTTGAAAGCAAACAATAATTGACTTGTTCCTCTGCAGCTCTTCTCCTTGTCAACACACCTTTGTCTTTGTCACCTATAATCTGGTCTTTAGAATGATTGATCCTTACATACCTTGGAGTCTTGACAACATTTTTCGAAGCCTCTTCTTCATCTTGACTGTCTTCTTGCTCATCTTTTTCTTCATTCATTATAGTCACAGGTTCCTCTGGTTCATAGTAATTTAGGTCTGATATCTTTTCCTTACCTTCATCTACCTTTACATTTTCACTCTCAACAATCTTTTTGAGCCTTTTGTTGTAGCACCGGTAGGCCTTACTCTTGGTAGAGTATCCAAGGAAGATTCCTTCATCACACCTTGCATCAAACTTTCCTAGATCTTCATCTCTCCTGATATAGCATTTGCTTCCAAAGATCTTGAAATATTTTACTATAGGAATTCTTCCATACGACAATTCATAAGGAGTTTGAGTACCATTACCTTTCACTTGAACTTTCAAAAGACTTCCAATAGATCTGCTTCCTTCATCATTGTCCTAGCAGCCTCTTGAACTGTCCTATTTTTTCTTTCCACGACTCCATTTTGTTGAGGAGTCCTAGGTGCAGATAGCTGTCTTTTTATCCCATGCTCTTCATAGAAAATGTTGAATTCATTTGATGTGAATTCACCTCCTCTATTAGAGATCAAACATTTGATTTTCAATTCTATTTCATTCTCAACCATTGCCTTGAAAGATTTGAACTTCTCTAGGGCTTCTGATTTGTCTCTTAGAAAAGTAACCCAAGTCATTCTAGAATAATCATCAATAAGTAACATGAAGTGCCTATCACCTTGTAGACTTATCACCCTTGTAGGACCACAGAGATCTGTATGCACTATATCCAACAAACTGGTAGAGAATCACTCTTTGTTCTTGAAACTTATTCTTGTCTGCTTCCCTAACTAGCATTCCTTGCAGATTGTATTGGATGTTTCACAAGTTTTGGTAAATCTCTCACAATCTTACCTAAACTTATCTTTACCAGATTATCAAAGTTTATATGACACAACCTTCTATGCCATAACCAACTTTCATCTGCTTGAGCTAATAAACAACAATCATTAGTTCCTCTTAATTGATAGATGTTACCATTTGTCTTCTTACTGGTAGCAATCACAGTTCCGGAGCTTTCCATGATCTTGCACCCATTGTCTTTGAATCTTAGATCATATCCTTTGTCACACATCTGACCAACACTCAAAATATTATGCTTCAAACCCTTCACATATAGGACATTGTCAGTATTATGCTTTCCATCAAAAGAAATAGATCATTTTCCACAAATCTTACCAGCTACATTATCTCCAAACCTAACCAATCCTCCATCATACTTTTCAAAAATTACAAAATTACTTTTGTCACCAATCATGTGATGTGAGCATCCACTATCAATAATCCATTTATCCTTATCCTTCTCAACCTGAACAGCCAAAGCACTTTCTTCCACTAGTTTTTCTTCCTTTACACAACTAGCAGAATTAGTAGACATAGGATCTTCTTTAATAGCAATAAACATGCATTCATTTGCACTGGTACTAGCATCATCAGATTAATCATCAGTCAATCCTTCATCATCAAAATCTCTAACATAGTAATATTTCTTCAGAACTCTAGGCCTGCTCTCATACCTTTTCTTATTTCTTTCAATTCTTTCAGGACATCTAGAAGCATAATGTCCTACTTTACCATAAGTGAAACACTTGAAAGGTAATTTACCTTTGAACTTACCAGAACCTCTTTGCAACCTATCAACAAAGTTAGCTTCAATTTCATCAAAGTCATCATCCACTTTATATTTCTCAGCTCTGGAAATCTTTTCTGATGTACTGGCTTTAAACGCTGATTCAACTTTTGGCAGGGCATCACCAAATTCTCTCATCTCAAAGGCTGTAAGCTTTCCAAGTAACTGATCTCTGTCAATAGTTTTCATAGTTATAAATTCTTCAATAGCAGCTACCTTGTGACTATAGGAATTTGGTAGTGATCTGAGAATTTTCATCACAATTTCCTTATCACTGAGAGTTCCTCCCATACCTTTTATTCCAGTGACAAGTTCATCAACTCTTTGCATAAAGGTTGTTATGTTTTCATCTTCATTCATCTTCAAACCCTCATATTTCACTTTCAGGCTCTGTAGCTTAGCTTCTCTTACAGAATCATCTCCTTCATACAGATTTTTTAGCTTCTCCCATACCTCATTTGTAGATTCAAGGTCCACAACTTTTGTCAACATTGAGTCACTTAAGGAACTTAACAGAGCATCCTTTGCTTTGACATCCAACTCATATTCTTTGATATCATCCTCAATTGTCAAGCCACCTTTAGGCATGACAAATTATGACTGTGTAGTTAGACATACTTTATAACCAAGACAGAGGAGAAGGCTTTTCATTCATACCTTCCAAAGAGCATAATTTGTCCCATCAAAATGCAGAGCTTCCTTCTTATAAGACATCCTGGATCTTCCTCAAGCTATTAGGCTTTCTTCTGAGGAACCTGGCACTGATACCAATTGTTGAACTACACCAGACAACTAAAATGGGGGGGGAGGGTGAATCAGTTCTCCTAAAACTTTTAAGCAATTATGAACATCAACTTATCAATTACTTATATTCAGATATAACCATGAGAGCATGAAATGAGAAGTTCAACACAATAACATAATCAACACAAAAGACACCATATTTTTACGTGGAAAACCCAAAAAGAGAAAAACCACAGTGGGTGTTAGCCCACAGAAATATATATGTTATATCAATACCGAAAAACAAAGGCTCATTGCCTACAGGGCTCAGTGCCCAAATTGCTCACTGCCTATGGGTGGCTCACTGCCAATAAGGGTTGAATTGACATAATAGCATCTACTCCATGCTAAGGTTCAGTTCCATTGAAGCACAAACACCTTTGCTCTGCTCTACTACTTTACTTCACTTTTATCTTCACATCTTTGCACTTGGATACCTTTTCACGACTCAATTACAAGTATTTATACACTTCATCAACCTTGAAATGATCATCAAGGTCGGCATTACAATCATCAACCGTTAGAACAATCTCCAATGTCGGCAAACATACGTTACATCATAATAGGTCTGGACCTAAATGGATTTAAAAAAAAGAAATAAATGTGGACCACGCCGCGCCTTAGCTGGGACTCAAACACAATCTTCCACGCTACAATACATTATCACAATATTCAAAGTGTAATCACAAGACATCAACAACCAAGTTGGCTAAAACTAATGTTAACACAAGTATTCTCAAGAACACACTTCATTCATGATCTGAATTACACCTTACAGACCAATCCAAATGTAGGAGCATGATCAGGAGCATCCACAAGCACATTGTAATCACTCTATCAATAAGATTCTTCAAACCAGAGTACAGGAACAACACTCTCAACCACTGTCATGAGTAAAAGAAAGATTGCAGACCACCAAATCATGAACCATTGCATTTGAAGGCACTTAACATCATCACTGACTTAATTTCAGAACCACATACCAAAATACTTCAATGTGGAGGAATGCAAAGCAAAACACTTTCTCCCTGTCACCACCAAACATACAAGAAAAGCAGATTTTGCACTAGTGAACACAACTTACTCAAATCTTCATTCTAAAGGCTCAACCTTGGAATATAACATTTTCAAACAGGCTTCTAAATAACTTCCAATCCATAGGCAAAGATATTTATTCTACAAGAAATGCGGAGCATTCTTCTAGACCGTTCTTCTGCATGTAATGCAATATTTCTACTGCAACACATTGTTATCACCGGAGGGGCTAATTTTCTCAATATCCTCAACAAAGTAAGAGCATAGTCAACACCAATGAAAACACATATATTGTTGGTCTCCTACAATGATTTAACAACTAAACCCATAAAGCTGTGACTCAGAGATTGGACATCTAACCTGAATAGCTATCTTAATCACTATGAAGGTGCATTTAACTTGTCAACCCAGGGACGTGAACTTGAAATGGGTCAACATAGTATGTGCACTAGGAACCCCAAAGTAGCCACATTCATTCTATGGCTAAGAAAGACATAATACTGAAAGTAAATTACTTTCTGTCTTTTACTGGATTTTTCTTTCAAGGAGGGTTTTTCTTTAATGCTTCCAGAGGCTTTGAGTGCCACAACTTTCATCTTCTTGGCCTCTTCATCTGACTCTATTTCTTCTTCATCCTTTTCACCAACACTAACATATAATCTTCTTCCCTTCATCTTTTTCCTCTTCATGTCTTTGATAAAGGATTATTTAGATACTTTCTCCAGGTTTATTGATGGTGTGGCACCAGAGGGGGTAGCAGAGCTCCTAGTGGTCCTTTGGACCTTTTTTGGCTTGTTCTATTTCATCTAAGATTCTTTCAGAAACTGTACTAGTTCACTCTTTTGTTTTGCTTCTTCTATTTTCTCTACCTTTTCCCTAACTTCTTTTAGTTGTCTTTGGTAATACCATACCTTACAACAATTTCTTCTACTTCTCTTCTCACTTTCCTAATGGATTCTAAACTTTTCAATATTAGAGAGCTCTGTCTCATGTGGGATAAATATCATCACCTAGGTCCTTTCATACCTTTGTGAAAAGTATCCTACTTTGCTATAATAAATCTAGAAATGCTCTTAATAGTCTAATGCAAGTACCATACCTAGCTCACATCATCTTTCACCACCCATCTAACCATATTATCTGGGCTTAGAATTTTAATTCCTTCCCCATCCATCCATTCTAACCCCCCCCTCCTAACTAACATCCCCTCCTCTCACTTACCCCTCAACCCATTCAACCAGCCTAACACATCTAAACCAAACCCCCCCTCTAATGACATGGTGTCCAATAGCCTAGCATTCCCTAAACCATCCTCACAATCCCCTTTTCTACTCCTCCTAACCTATCCCCCACCACCTAGCCCCATCACCCAGGGTTTAAAAAGAACATAACATGTGTCATGACTTGACCATTTCATAAATCATTGCATTAGGTCATTAGTTGTATGATCATTTACATCATTTAACCATTGCATTTCCATTATCCACAAGCACATTGTAATCACTAGGAACAACCGCACGATCTCTAATCACTCTATCAATAAGATTCTTCAAATCAGAGTACAGGAACAACACTCTCAACCACTGTCATGAGTAAAAGAAAGCTTCTGGACCACCAAATCATGAACCATTGCATTTGAAGGCACTTAACATCATCACTGACTTAATTCCAGAACCACAGACCAAAATACTTCAATGCGGAGGAATGCAGAGCAAAACACTTTCTCCCTGTCACCACCAAACATACAAGAAAAGCATATTTCACACTAGTGAACACAACTTACTCAAATCTTCATTCCAAAGGCCCAACCTTGGAATATAACATCTTCAAACAGGCTTCTAAATAACTTCCAATCCATAGGCAAAGATATTTATTCTACAGGAAATGTGGAGCATTCTTCTAGACTATTCTTCTGCATGTAATGCACTATTTCTACTGCAACACTTTGTTATCACCAGAGGGGCTGATTTTCTCAATATCCTCAACAACGTAAGAGCATAGTCGACACCAATGACAACACAGATATTGTTGGTCTCCTACAATGATTTAACAACTAAGCCCATAAAGTTGTGACTCAGAGATTGGACATCTAACTTGAATAGCTATCTTAATCACTATGAAGGTGCATTTAACTTGTCAACCCAAGGATGTGAACTTGAAATGGGTCAGCATAGTATGTGCACTAGGAACCCCAAAGTAGCCACATTCATTCTACGGCTAAGAAAGATATAATGTTGAAAGTAAATTGCTTGGAAAGAAATAACATAAATGTTGAACATCAACCAACAACTATACTAAGCTTAAGTGCATGACAGAAAATGAAAATTTGGGAAAACAAACATGAAACTACTCTATCTGTTTTGGCTACAGGAATAGACACAAAATAGAATTCTAGTGGCTGTGGGAACAAACATAGAATGGAATTCTAGTGGTTCTAGGAACATACAGTGCCATATTTTAACTAATTGCTTGACAGAAAATAACTAAACTAAAAGATGGAATGCTCACCAAGTGGGCCCCCTTGGATGAGTATCCCTTAAGACAAATGTAAAATCAGAGATGCAAACTTATAACTTCATTTTATTCATTAGAAAACATGAGTACAAACAAGCAACATAACTGTATTACTGAGAAACTTAATAATGCGAGTACAACCTCAGATTAATCAACCCCTTAGAAGGGGCATCTGAGTCTTATTTATAGACAAAAAAACTACAAACCAACTACCTAGCAAGGCGGTCAACTCCAGCAAATTAGGAGGATTCCACTTTAGGGAAAGCATAGAAAGTGGAGAGGAGGTTATGCATGCGTGGAATCTGGTCAAGCATGTTCGCTTTGACGCAAATCTAGCACAATAGTAACTCCTATATTCACTCAAAAAGCAATTAAGACCAGTTACAAGGTGGTTATCTTCCCTCCATTTGACATTTGAACAACCACCTTGCTGACTTTGATGGCGAGTGACCAAATGCGGAATCTTCCTTGATTTTATAGGCTGCTAATTATATCTGCATAACAATATTAGTATGCACAATAATTACATATATGTAACTATCTTAGAGTAAGATTCATTAATCCACATGTAAAATTAACATAGATAGTTCATATAGCATGTCAATGTCATTTAAAGATTATATGAAATAACCTATGCCCAATATCTATGGTTTTGAGGAAATATCATAAAAAGATCAAGATCTAGGTACCAAAGTCTATGATAACTACAACAAATGGATAATAAATTCTAACAAAATTGAGTCATAAACTAGACTCATCACTCTCCCCAACCTAAGACTTTGCTGGTCCTCTAGTAGAGGAAGGGTTGTTCTTCTGTTTGGTCAATGCCCTGAAATTTGCAATTGCTAGCTGTCCTATATCAGTTTCTGCAGTGTGTGAATTAGGATCCAAATAGAACCCTTGCTGTCTATCCAATCTGCTCCATCTCTGTCTTTCTTCAGCAATATCATACTAGTAGTACTCACAACATGAACAGCTACTTGCTTCCATGGATCATGCAGAGAGGTTCTCTTGGCTCCCTGTTTGTCCAGACTTAATGGAGGGTCATCAGGTTCTGTAAATTCAGCCCTAGCTGACCTGGCGTCTATGGAAACATTGTAATTTTCATTGTCAGCAGGCAACCCTGTAACTTCTACAATCCTTTCTTTAGTAGCCAATACCTCTGACCCTTTTACTGTGGCCTTACCTTTAGACAATGTTTGGGCAAATTCCAATGCAACATCTTCATTAAAACCATTCATCTTCAGGAAATAATCTAACCACCCACAATTTCTAAACTCGGCCTGGCTGGGTACATCCTGCAGTAATACTTCATGAACCGAGGGTTCATTTTGAATTAAGCCACCTCCCATTGTTTAGCTGTCTAAAAATAAACAATCAATTTGAAACTTTGATGACGTGCTGGCGTAAACCAACATGGACTGACATGTGGACATGGTATTCACACTCCCCCCAACCTAAATTTGAGCATGTGTCCTCACATGCAGAATTGTGATGCTTGATTTGATAGGGCAGGGAATAATTACATGCTATGGAGAACATCAACATCAATTTACAGTAATTAAATGAATATACTAAAAGATAAGTAAGATATAACAAATTGATGCACACGTACATTAATTTTTGGAAGATCAGTTGTAAAAATGATGGAGAAAGTACCGGTCACCTTTTAAGAAATTCACTGAGCAATGAATGAAAGTGGAGCAGAATAAAGTGAGGTGGAATGAAGTGAGATCATGGCAATGTGACAGAAGAGAGAATGATGGATATGGATGGGCGGATGGGTGAATGAATGAAGAAGTGGACCCCCATAAAAGTGGAAGTCTTTATTATGACAAGTGTCGTACCTTGGTTAGCCAGAAGGAGGGACACTAGGTCCACTGCCTTTGGCTACAGGAAGTTCAGAAGTTGCATGCTGAGTGAATTGTTGCAGGAATTCATCCTTCGAAGTTGGCTTGTGATACAACCTGAGGCGATGACCATTGACAAGCAGCTTAAATCTAACAAGGTCAATGGTGGTGAGTTGAACAACACCATTGGGGAAAACTTCAGCAACCTCATATGGTCCTAGCCACCTTGTATGCAATTTTCCTACATTATCCTGATACCTTGAGTCGTAGAGTAGTGCCCTGTCACCTGGCTAGAATTTCTTGTCTTTGATGAATTTGTCATGCCACTTTATTCTCTGATTCTATACTACCTCTGTGTGATGCAAGGCTGCTTTCCTCATCTCATCCAAAGCATTAAGCTGCATGATTTTGTCCTTTTGTGCCTTAGAGATATCCATCCCCAAGTCTATTGCAGTTCAAAGAGTCTTATGTTTGAATTCAATGGGCATCATAGCTATCTTTCCATATAGCAACTCAAAAGGGGTGAAGCCTGTGGTTGTTTTCTAGGTTGTCCTATAGGCCCAGACAGCTTCTGGCAGCCTATTTGCCCAATCCTTCCTATGAACAACCATAATTTTGGTCAGAATGGCTTCAATTTCCCTGTTAGTCACCTCAACTTGGCCATTGGCCTAAGGGTGATAAGGAGTAGATTTCTTGTGCCTTATGTTGTACTCATCGACTAGTGCTGCAACTAGGGTTGAGGTGAATTGAGCTCCTTGATCAATTACTATCTCTCTGGGAACCCCATACCGTGTAAAAATTTCCTCATAAAGAAATTCTGCAACCTTGCTATCTCTTGCATGCTTCAAGACCTTAACTTCTACCTATTTGGTTACATAATCAGTGCATACTAAGATATAGGATTTACCATTGGATGGAGGATCAATGGGTCCTACAAAATCTAATCCCCACTTATCAAATGGAGTGATCACTAGCTGAGGGTAAAGGGGCATCTCATCAGATTTGGTTGGCCATCCCATCCTTTGGCATATGTCACATTTCCTTATATATCTCTCTGCATCCTTGTGGAGTGTTGGCTAGTAATAACCTATATTTAAAATCTTCATTGCTGTCCTCTTAGCTACAAAATACCCTCCACATGGTTCATTGTGGCATGCATGCAAAATATCATATGTTTCATCTTCCCTCACACATCTTTGCATGACATGGTCTGGTCCAGTGTAGAAAAAACATCAACAATCCACGAAAAAGGAAAAGAATTTTCAATGAGTGCCCTTCTCTCCTTTGGAGAGAAATGAGGAGGGACTCTCCTTGAGACCAGATAATTAGCTGTGTCAGCATACCAGGGTGTTTGCACAGTGATGGAAAACAAGTGTTCATCAGGGAAAAAGTCATCAATGACTTGGTTGTCCTCTGATGTAGTCAGCTTTGAAATAAAGTTTGCAACAACATTGGCCTTCCCTGGCTTATCCACAATGGTAATGTCAAATTCTTGCATTAGCAACACCCATCTTGCTAATCTACCTGATATCAAGGGTTTGTTCATGAGATACCTAATGGATGCATGATTTGTGTGCACAAAGATTTGATAGCCTGTTATGTAGTGCTTGAAGTTGGTGAGGGCATAGATTACTACTAGCATTTCCTTTTCTATCATTGTATAATTAAACTCACCTCCCTGCAAGTTTTTGCTGACAAAATAAATAGTATGTTCAATAGCTCCTTCTTTTTGCCCTAAGACTGCCCCTATGGTATAATCTGATGCATCAGTATGGATGTGGAAAGGGAGCTCCCAATTGGGCCCTTTGAGTATAGGAGCATGAGTTAATGTTGCTTTAAATCAGAAAATACCTTGTTATAGTCTTCATTCCACTGAAATTTAGCATCTTTAGTGAGAAGAGTATACAATGGGGCTACTATTTTACATGACCCAAGAAGCTTCTGACATCTCTTTGCTTTGTACGAATGGGCAGATTGATTATCACTTCAATCTTTGCTCAGTCTACCTGAATTCCTTTTGGAGAGACATAGTGGCCAAGCATTACTCCTTCCTGCATCATCATGAAGCACTTTGCACTGTTCAGGGGCAAATTGTGGTCTTCACATATCTCCAAAACCTTCCCTAAGTTTTCCAATGCCTCATCAAAAGTAGCACCATAAGTAGTGAAATCATCCATATAGATTTCCATGCAATCATGTGAGATATCAGAAAATATGCTAATGATTGCCCTTTAGAAAGTTGCAGGTGCATTGCATAAGCCAAATGGAAGCACTGAGTAGGCATAAGTCCCCCAAGGATAGGTAAAGGTTGTTTTCTCTTGGTCCTCTGGTGCAATCTGTATTTGATTGTAACCGTTGAACCCATCCAAGAAGGAAAAGTACTGCTTTCCTGCAAGTGAGTCCAATACCTGGTCTATTAAAGGAAGGGGAAAATGATCCTTTTTGGTGGCAGATTTTAATTCTCTGTAATCAATATAAACTCTCCATTTCCTCCCTTTTTGGGCATGAGAACCAGAGGAGACACCCACTGGCTATTTGAGATTGGGTAGATAAACCCTGCATCTAATAGCTTCTATAATTCTTCTTTGACAATATCTCTTAATGTAGGGTTGATTCTCCTTTGTGGTAGTCTTTTGGTGTACAATCTTCCCTTATGTAAATCCTATGGGTGCATAATGTGGGATCTAGTCCTTTCATGTCATGGTAATCCCATGCAAAGGCATTCTTGTGTTTCTTTAACAAGTTTGTCAAAGACAATTGTTGTTCTTGAGTCAATTTGTTGTTAATATTCAGATATCTTTCTTTTGAAATCTCCACTTGAGTTGTTAACTCTACCATAGTTGCTTCACTAATGCTTGGTACCTTGATTTCTTGTGGTAGCAATGTATGAGACATACCTATTGCCGCAGGAAAAGTGGGAATAAGTGTCTTCACCGGATCAACAGAATGAGAGGATGATGCTTCCTCTACTTCACAATGATTCTGAATTATGTTAGACAATACCTCATCTTCCTCTTGAAGCTGCATGAGAGAGCTTTTACCTAACATGTGGCCAAACAGGATTATCCATATCATGAGATGGTTGTGCGGGTGGGTAAAGAACAAGCTTTTTAGTGCTTCTCCCATTAGAGATGGTCATGTCTCCTAACCAGAATCCAATATAAGCATCAGCTATGGCTAACCACAGCCTTCCTAGAATGATGGGATACCCTCCCAATGTAGCTTTAGGAGAGAGTACCATGAAATTAGTTGGATATTCCCATGAGTCCAGGGATACCACAAGGTCCTCTACTATCCCATCAAGTTTAACAGTAGAACTATCAGCAAGCTGCAGGACAATAGGAGTAGGTCTCATGTTTGCAACATTTAGTTGCTGTAGGATATCCTTGGTCATTACATTTATTGCTGCTCCTAAATCAATTAGAACATTCCTTATTTGGATCCCATTTATAACAACTCCTACCACAGGACTCCCTGGATCATTATATTTGGGAACAATCACTTTCCCAAGCATGATGTCAGTCAACTATCCCAACACATGAACCATAGTGGGGTCTTTCCTCTTTCTGCCTAGCTTCTTAAGGCATGCTTCCTTGATTGCTTTGCCATATATAGGAACATCTTTTATGGCCTGAAACAGAGGGATCTTAACACATACATGTTTCAACTGCTCTAGAATGTCAAACGTGGGTTCCTCTTTCTCTTCCTTTTGTTTCACAGTTTCCAATCTCTGTGGAAATGGTGGTTCTTGTGCAGTCTGCTTGACTGGGATTGGTTCAGGATTTTTAGGTGCATTTGGTTGAATGGGGGCATTTAAAGGCTCCTCTTCCTCCTCAGGAAGATCAGTAATAATGGGTGTGGAAGGAGTTGCCAAGGTAGTTCCTAAATGCAGGTGGATGTCACTTACACTCACAACATATGCAGGGAATTGATTTGGATCAGCAGAGTATACTGGCTGTTGTTGTGGTCTGTTATTTGGGTTAGGTGAGGGATGAGCTGGTAACTGAGTAGGTTTAGGTGTATTTAAATTCAAACTAGTAGGAGGAGGCATTAAAGTAGGCTGCTGGGGCTGAGAAGGTGGCTGCATGTAATTAGTTGTCTAGTTTGGCCATTGCTATCCTCCCCTCCATTGAGATGTTTGCTGTTAGTTTCCTGGAGGTGACTTCCAATTCCATTGAGGTTGTTGCCACTGGGGTGTAGTGTTTTAGTAATTTTTCCAAGTGTTTGGAGGGTTATTCGAAGGCTGAGGTGAATATCCTCCATAGTTGGATGGAGATAGTTGTTGCCATTGGTTACCAAATGCATACGTATTGAAATATGGTTGAGCAAATGATAATGGATCTGGTGGCATACCTTGTCTTGGAGTCCATGGCATCCTTTGTGCAACATAGTAGACTTGATCTTCTTCAACCTAGATTGGCTTGAACTTAGGTGGAATCTGCTTACTATCACTATTAGCTACCATCTTGCATCTGCAGTCCCTCTTCTTTTGTCTGCAATGAGGGCAATATTCTGCCAACATTGCCTCTGCCTCGTCTTGCTTCTTCTTTGCTTGAAGTGTGTCCATCTAGGTGGCCATATTATTTATGATATCTTGCTTAAAATTAGACAGCAAGTGAGTTATGTCCATCCTTGAAACTCCATTGGTAGGGGGTTTGCCCATAAGGGAATGGTAACCTCTTCCTTTCTTCATGGCTACTCTGGAATAATTCTGGCACATCTTCTTAATATCCTTCCAAGGCACTTGGGTAATATCTCCTCCTTCCATCAAATCCAAGGCATCTGTGTAATGCTCACTTATTCCTCTGAGGAAGAGTAGTTTCTGAGACTCCTCATTGAGTGTATGATGGGCAGATTTTTGCAAACAAAACAAGAACATTGAGATGTAATCCTCCAAACTTTCATCCTCTTTCTGTTGCATTCTAAAAATATCTTCTCCTCTCATATCTCCACCCCTACAGTAGTCTTTATACTTCTCAAGAAATTTCTCTTTCATCTCATCCCAAGTATTGACAATATCACTACCTAGACCCATAAACCATCTCAATGCAACATCTTTCATGGTAGTAGGAAACAACTTAAGCTTATGAGCATCAATGGTGTAGTCATAGCTTCTGCAGAGGATATCAAATTCAAACAAGAAGGTGTCTGGGTCCTCTGTTGCAAGTCCATAGAACTTGGGGAGAACTGAAGTAGGGATGTTCTTGAGGTTATCCACTTCATTTTGATGAGCAATAGGAAATGGAAAGGTTGGTTGATTGGGTCTATTTTGGGCAGTGATAACTTCTTGGCTGATTATCAAAGCAAATGGATTGTCAATCAAGTTTTGGGCAGCTTGTTCTTCAGACGATGTTTCAAAACTATTCAAATTGGGGAATGCATCAGGAAAAGGATTCTCTTCTTCTTCTATTGGGTAGTTTGGATACTCAACTAAGCTATCATTAGGAATAGGATCATTAGGAAGGAATCTCCCTAAAGCATCTCTTCTTCTGCCTCTATGCATGTAATATACACTCAGTATCAGCCAACTCACACAAAGAATGTTGTGAACGGATTGTGGGTCGTTACTTCCTAAATGAGGGGTATACTAAGAGCACACTTCAAAAATACTTCTGCAAGAAATAATACTAAAAATGACTCCAAATATCTTCCTAGTTTGACACCATCCCCGGCAATGGCCCCAAAAATGTTGGTCTCCTACAATGATTTAACAACTAAGCCCATAAATCTGTGACTCAAAGATTGGACATCTAACTTGAATAGTTGTCTTAATCACTATGAAGGTGCATATAACTTATCAACCCAAGGACGTGAACTTGATATGGGTCAGCACAGTATGTGCACTAGGAACCCCAAAGTAGCCACATTCATTCTATGGCTAAGAAAGACATAATGTTGAAAGTAAATTGCTTGGAAAGAAATAACATAAATGATGAACATCAACCAACAACTATACTAAGTTGAAGTGCATGACATAAAATGAAAATCTGGGCAAACAAACAGGAAACTACTCTGTCTGTTTTGGTTGCAAGAACAGACACAGAATGGAATTCTAGTGGCTATAGGAACATATACATTGCTAGATTTTAACTAACTTCTTGACAAAAAATAACAACTAAACTAAAGGATGGAATGCTCACCAAGTGGGCCCCCCTTGGATGAGTATCCCTTAAGACAAATGTAAACTCAGAGATGCGAACTTATAACTTCATTTTATTCATTGGAAAACATGAGTATAAACAAGCAACATAACTGTATTACTGAGAAACTTAATAATGCGAGTACAACCTCAGATTAATCAACCCCTTAGAAGGGGCATCTGAGTCTTATTTATAGAAAGAAAAACTACAAACCAACTACCTAGCAAGGCGGTCAACTCTAGCAGATTAGGAGGATGCCACTTTAGGGAAAGCATAGAAAGTGGAGAGGAGGTTATGCATGCGTGGAATCTGGTCAAGCATGTTCACTTTGACGCAGATCTAGCACAACAGTAACTCCTATATTTGCTCAACAAGCAATTAAGACTAGTTACAAGGTAGTTATCTTCCCCATTTGACATTGAACGACCACCTTGCTGACTTTGATGGCGAGTGACCAAATGACAGAATCTTCCTAGATTTTATAGGCTGCTAATTATATCTGCATAACAATATTAGTACACACAATAATTGCATATCTATAACTATCTTAGAGTAACATTCATTAATCCACATGTAAAATTAACATAGATAGTTCATATAGCATGTCAATGCCATTTAAAGATTATAGGAAATAACCTATGCCCAATATCTATGGTTTTGAGGAAATATCATAAAAAGATCAAGATCTAGGTACCAAAGTCTATGATAACTACATCAAATGGATAATAAATTCTAACAAAATTGAGTCATAAACTAGACTCATCAGATATGTTGACATCAATGACAACACCGATTAGGCACATACTTGCAACAAAAAGGTCTTACCTGCCAACTCTTTTAATGTCCTCTACTCCATCATCAAGATGAGGGTACCAAGTGACCCTAATAAGAGGATATACCATTTTACCCTCTTTTCACTCTTCGGGTGACAACCCCCACATCAGGATAACTTAATCCTATAACAAGGCGAAGGATAACTAAAGATCTACAACTTCTTCGCATCTCGACCAAGGGTCTTCTAAACAAGACACAACTTATCTCATGACAAAGGTTAACTGAGTGACCCAAGGTGTTGAATAAATGAAATATTGTACATAATTCTTATCCAAGATTAGTGTACCACTTCAAAACTTTTCTCTCCTCCAACATGGGAGGATAACACCACTCAACATTCTCTGAAAAGGGGCAAGTCTCAAATGACGCAATGGCACTCATGACCAACAATGTGCCCCTCAACATCCACTAGGTAAACCTACAAGGTGGCCACAGAGAATAACTTTACCACAACAACACCTTTCCAAGGGTACGACCTACAATAGGTTGATACAATCCTTAAAGAAGGATCAAAAGGCACCATCAACTAGGGCAAGGAGCAATGATTAGCTAGAATGAAACACTTAGCAAACTCAACCAATAACATCCTTTTAGGATAGCACTTGACCAAGGAGTTGACTAACTCTTGAATTCAGGACTTGCATGGTCCTTCTACTACCCTATTCATCAAGAATACACACCCCAATTACCTACAACACCATGCCGTACATGGGGGTTAGCGGAAGCAAAATTGAGGGAATCAAATCTTTCCTACACAAGGTGTTTCATGAACTCTTCACTATACAAGCTAGAGCCAGACACGCAACACAAGCATGCACAATCTTCCATCGGCCTAACTCAACAATAATACACACCCAGAGATCACAATGTTTGAAACATGGGCTCTGATACCCAATGTCATGCCCACATTTGTCATGTGGTTATGATTCTCAACACACGTGTCATGTCCACATTTGTCATGTGGTCATGACACGAATTATCAAAAACTTTTCCACCCGACTCTAAAAACCCCCTCGCGCGCATCCAACGCACTCGGTGACACATGCACGTAACGTAGTTGCATCCGCAACCCACATTAGGCACGTCGCCTGAAGGCGGGGAAGTCTATCTAAAATGGGATAAATCAAACTCCTTTCGTAATCCCTACGAGGTGGTAGCCACTAAGGGGGTATGCACCGCGAGGAGCGACGCTAAGAGGGTTGGTTCCATTCGGGATCCACCCTAGGGTTTACTAAATGAGGTGGAACGATTTCAATATAATTTGAAATCTAACCTTAAAACAACTATCAACTAATAAAATAACACTAAATTAAAGCCACAGACAACTTTCAAATTAAAACATTTAATCACATCTAATAAGAAAAGGGGTAAATAATAAAATTATTTAAATAAATAATTCCATCCAAGGTCTAGGAAAATTTCAACAGCATGACGAGATACATGGGAATATTTCTATAGTGATTTTAACAGCATAACACCATCTTATCAACTATAGGAGGTTTGAAAAATAATTAAAAATAAAAACTTGCATATTACTCCTATAGAATTTAAAATAATATTTAAATGCATAAATAAGGTTTCACTAAATAACCTTCCCCAAAGATTAAATTAATTTAAAGTAAAATGTCTAAAGGTTAAATAAATTAATTCTATACATTTAAAAGTACTCACTTGAATAAAGATAAGGTTTGAAAGGAATAAAAAGATAAAAGGAACCCACTTAATTTAAATAAAAACATGAATTCTAAATCCCTTTCCCACCAAGATATTTCAATGAAGTAATGAAAATAAAATACTAAATACACACTTCCATATGAGTCCAAAAAGGTCAACCTACTCTATAAGTGGGTTTGGTTAGTTAAACTAAACCAGTTTATGTTTTCTAATCTTTCTTTGAAACAAAAGGGCACCAAACCCTCGAAAAGGGATTATAAAAGTGCCCTATTTTCTCATTTGTTCTCACATCTCCTCATTGTTTTCTATAGGTTGAAGGTTTTCAAGAATGGACAAGTGGGAAGGTACCTTCCCAAGTGGAAGGTATCTTCCCAAAAGAAGATATTGTCCATTTGATTTATTGTTTTACTAACAATTTTCTACAGGTTGTTCTATATTTTCCCTCTAACATTTGTTGTCTAATTTTCTAAATCTATTTTCTATTTCTAATTGTTTTAATGCACAGGTTTCAAGCTTTATCTATTGTTAACCAATAGGTTCATTTTGCTTTTCTAAGTCTAAAATAATGCTATTGGTTTGCCTCCAAGGTTTAATGCTTTCCAATCTCTTCTAAAACAATACTCTGGTTAAAAATGCTACAACACACATAGGGCTCGTTTATTGTTATTTCCAGAAGTATATATTCACACACACACACACAGATATAAGTATGTTGTCACTACCACAGAATGGAAAGATATACATAGTAATACTGATTTGCTCAGAACATTCAAAAACAAGGGCATATAAGAACCATTTTCTCCCAAGCAAGCTACACCTTAGAAATAGCAAGGATGGGGTAAAGAGAGATATTCATTTCTTTTTTCACATTAGTTCCATTTCAAAGGCATATAGAGGTAACTTTTAACACATTCAATATAATGAAATGAACCAAATTATATTTTCATAAGGAGTGATTACAACATAGGCTCATGGAGATAGTTTACTCTCAATACAATCATACTTTTCCACAAGCCAAAATAGGCACAAGGGCAACTCATTGCCATGCTTTTACATTTCACAAAAACCATGTAACCTCCCAAAACTTCCAAAACTTTCAATCTTCTCCAAGAGTCATCCAAACCTACAAGACACAAAAAATAAGGTCTCCAAGCCCATGGAGAGTTCATCTCCCAACCTAGGTCTACAAGTAGGCCACTCCCAAGCTAGGAGGCCATTCAAATAACCATGATCACACACACAAGGGTTACAAATCACTCACACAAAGCACATTAACTCCCTCCCAAGGATAATCACATAACTAACCCATTTTAACAATGAGTTTTAGGGGTGAGAGAGGGGACAACTCTCAACTCAAGGGAACCCACACATAATAACTCAAATATACTCAACTCTTGGCCTCTTGCTATCAAAAACTTCTCATCCTCCAAATAAACAAGACACTCATGCCATAACCATAAATCTCAAACTTCTTAATAAGGCCCATGGCCAACAATACTACTCCAAAAGATGAGGGGAAACCGAGGAGGTTCACACCTCTCTCACCCATGAAAAAGGTGAGCTCTCTCACATGGAGAGCTCACCAACACAACCCTTTAAACCCACACAACACAAAGCTAAAAAAATACAAGAGCATAACATCCATAAAAAGCATGCATATCTACATAAACAAAAGCAAATAGAAGTAGGCTTGAAGCCTTGAGAGCATACCTCTCAAGCTCCAAGAGTAGAAGTGATGGTGAAGAGCTCTCCAAGAGTCCTTTCCCCAAATCCTTCAAGTCTCTCCAAGTCTTCCTCTCCTTCCCAAATCAAATACAACCCCACAAGAATGAGGAGGTGACACTTGTCATCGCCCCATTCCACTAAGCTACACACTCTCCCACAAATGCTCTCACAGATGTGTTAGAGCACAGGGAGAATGGATCACACATGGGAGACCTCTCATGAATGAGGAGGTGACACTTATCACCTTCTCATTCAACTATGCTACACTCTTCCCCACATATGCTCTCATGAACCTTCTAAAGCTTTTAAATCTTCTAAAGCACTATTCCCTATGTGTGAGAGCATAGGGAAGAGGTCTCACACATATGAGAATACTCTAGAGGCTTCTAAAGCACTTGAGGCAAGGTTAGCCTTACCCTAGGTGGGTGAGGTTAGGTTAGGTGAGATGGTGACATGCCAACCAACTCTCACATCTCCCAAACTCGTCACTTGACTCAAGGGCCAAGTTTAGGTGACCATACAAGGGTTACATTAAGTTTAAACATGCTAAGAATAGCCCTAGACTGTAGGGGTATGACTTAGGGTCATTATTTGACCATAATTAACACTAGGGAACTCATAAATCCACATGAAAAGGGCTCATAAACATTTAGCACCGAAATTGTGCAAACCAAAACATTACAACCTTACAACACATCAAGGTGATAAATAAAAAAGGGTGAAACTTACAAAAAAAATAACGTAAATTGAAAGACAACATAATCATCATTCTCATTCACAAATGACCTTTGTCCATCTTAGGGACTAGGTCGGCTTAATAGGGCTAACACATAGGGTTATTTGTTTGACCTTCGATTTTCCATGGGCCATGGAAATTTACATGCACACTTACACAAACCTATTAATAGCACATGATACATATAGCTGAAGCGAAATTAATTACATAAACACACACAAGATCGCATAAGCACATATATCCTTAATTATAATCACACGCTAACATTTACATGATTCTCAAATCACTTGCATTTCACAAGGTATAACCATGTTCATCATCACATATCATTTCATTAAATCAATCTTCTAACTAAACCATTACAATTGCATCAATGACACATTCAACATAATGCAATTCATAATATAATTACGCATGTAAGATATAGCTCCATCCTACAATAACTCATCAATAACAAGATAAAACTGCAAATGTCCAACTAAGAGGGATCACTAGTCCTCAAACGACCACATATCCCACCTAATCTGAACAACAAGTCCCATTAAAAAAACAAGAAGATCAACATGAGTCCATTTCACACTACAACACAAAAGAGTCCAGTCTCAAGCATAAACAGGTGATATCTCAATCAAACCCAACTAGGATGTGCATCACCTATGCACCCACAATTAATCACAACCACCTTATACAACGATCCACAACATCACCACACCGACTCAAGATAGGGCCACGATTCCATTGACCGAATCCTTAGCTAGGGTGAAGCATAACAATCATAGGCAAAATGGCAACTAATCTAGTTGCACAAGGGTGGGCCTCACATCATGTCAATTATAAAAAGTATATCGGCCTCTACTGCCACTAAGCAATGTTTCTTGTTTATGACAAATAGAGTATGCAAATACAAGGCTAACTACCTTTCACAGGCATGAGAAAAATAAAACATGATTGTCGACTTATTATAGGTAGTAAGACTGCATGCATATAGCCAACTACAGGTAGGTAAGAATACATATTATTAGTCTTTACAGACACTTGAATGTATATATGTTTTAGCAGTATATATATATATCGACCTTTAACTTGTAAGTAGCATCCATAACTACACTCAATGCACTTGAAAATAATTAACATGAAAAACCCAATAAATGTGATAAACATGTCTTAGCATGAAATAATAGACATGATCTTATGCTTGAAATGTAGTTGATTCATTTCCATTGATGAACATCTTTTTTAGGCCATGAATCCAATTTCTCGGTGACATACAATGAATACATATAAAACTCTATGTTTACCTTGTAAAGCATGCTCATCATGACACCTTTTGCTTATGAAATCCCGTGAACCCAAACAATTCTACAGACATCACAAAAATCAATTACTCAAAAGAAAGTGGAACTCAAAACAAGCATCAACTTTGCAATACATAATAGAAAAATATTCCAATTAATAATAGGTCGTAGTTCTTAACACAACTACCCAGTGAAATTTTTGAAATGAAGCTCTTGCCCACTTTAAAAACCCTTGCCCTACATTTGGAGATGGATTTTATGCCGCTAAGCATTGAGGTTGGAGATGTTGTTCTGGTGTCTGATGGTGGCATGCCTGTGGATGTATCCTCTCCTGTTGTTGGTGGATCCTACATTCCAATGTCTATTGGGGGTGTTGATTCTGCACACATTTCCTCTTTTTGAGCCTTGTCCTCTCTGTCTACATTTCCTCTAGTGGTGATGGCAGTTCTACCTCTTTGGGTGACATGGTTAATTTGGCTCATGAATCTCCTTTGGCCTATGCGGTCATGGTTGGGTTAGGGGTCCCTATTGGTCTTCTTGGAATGCACTCTGCTACAAGAGTTAATAGTCACCTACCCTGGGGTTGTAATTCATCCCCTTTCATGTTCTCATTTCTCCCCTATCATCATTTGTGGATAAGATGTGATTGACAATAAAGATTACTTTAATTGTCAAGGATTGATATGCATGTTCAATCGCTTATGGCCTTCCCTTCCTGACTTGAATAAATGGGTTTTGGAATCCTAGAGGCCTCTCACTAAGGGAAGGATTAAGCTATATCCTTGTGCCAAGGGACTTTTTATTGTGACCTTTTGATTGGAAGAAGTTAGGGAGCTGGTGCTAGATGGTAGGGTTTGGATGTGGAGCAATCATTCCCTCTCACTCAAACTATGGTTTCTCTCTTTCAACCCTCTAACTATTAAATCTCAATATCATGCATGTTTGGGCTAGACTACTTAATCTCCCTTTCCACTTTTGGGACGTGGACTGTTTGGAGTCTATTGGCAATGCTCTTAAGTCATTTTCTAGAGGAGGATTCAACTTCTTCAAACTTTGGCCACACTACCTATGCCTATATTTTGGTGGACATCGACATTTTCAAGGATCTTACTTTGGATATGTCCTAATGGTGGGGGGTAGACCTTGGACTCAGATACTTGATTATGAGGGTCTCTCCATTTTCACTATAGGTGATGCTTCGCTATTAGGCGCCAAACCTATGATTGCCCCTATTCTTGTTGCAAGGATGTGGGTTTGGCTATTTTGGAGGTAAAATGCCCTCCCTGATCACTTACTATTGGTAATTTTTTTGATTTTGAGGATGGCAAGGATGTGACATCAAAGGCCCTTGTTCCTAAGGTGGATCCCCATAGGGATGTTGAGGCTTCTGTGTCTTCTCCTGATGGGTCTTCTTCTCATGACCTAGGTTTGGTGGCTCCACCTTTGGACGCCCATCCCTTGTGGCAAAGGGTGGTGGGTCTATTACTTCTGCTCTACCTATGGACTTGGTGTAGGGTCCAACTTCTTTGACTATACATTCAATGTGTGAGGTGTCTCAGATTAGGACGATGGTAGAGGATAGCCCTCTCCTCTTTCCTTGATTTGAGGATTTGGAAAATGATGTATCATGGATGATTGTTCAAAGAAAGAAGAGAGGTCTTCCTAAACATGTATATGAATCCTACACTAGGGTCAAGGGTGTTAGGATAGCAAGAATGAGGCTAGGTGTCGTGTAGGTCAGTTTTGGTTTGGTGTGGTCTATCACAACAGCTTGGCTACAACTTAGCCGGTGTTAGACTGTTGCTGGCCAAAGCCACATTTTGTAAAAGGTTCTAGACCCTTTCAAAATCTAGTTTTACCCTTAATCAAAAACAAGTTGTAGTTCTTGCAATTACCAAGTATACAAAGTGGTGGTACTTTGTATATATTCACATATCGAGGACATAATTGTACTGATATGTGCATTTTCTTGTAGACTATTGTCTGTTAACCTAAATGAGGATTTAATTTTTATTTTTGTATCACTTAAACTACCAATTCCCTCTCCCTCTCCCCTACCACATTTCTGATTGGGATTCCACAAAATGTTTGTTGTAAACTTTATTTGAGTGCCCACAATTTCCAACATCACAAATTTCTCTTCACAGGTCAAATGGTATTACGAAGTGCATATTGAAAGATGACAGTGAAAGTAAGAAACCTAACCTTAATATCTCCCCTCATCCCAACCTCTTCTAAAGCTTCTCAACATGCTGCTGCTTCTTTTGTTTCATCAGTCTCCCATCCTCCCTAACATTAAGGAAACAAGAGTCGAAAAATAAGAAATTAAATATAAATGAGAAATGTATAAGGTATAATAGATAGAGAAAGCAACAACTTTAGCCAATAACTACTAATCATATTACACATTCAAGGCTACACAAAAATTGAATTTGTGAGAACATAATGATAAGTTGTATACACTAATTCAATCAGCCTTACTTTCTTGACCTAGAAAATAAAAGATTATATAACCTTACATACAATGTAAAAGTTACAAAATTATTTAATCTTGACAAGACCAATTCTGTCTTTATTTATAGTTCTCATGAAACCCCCCCTCTATAGACACTCTTTAAGACTCATTTTGTAAGAAAGATGCATGAACACTTGCAAAGGACAACTTGTTAGAGCATGATAGAGCCAAAGCTGTTCTGAGTGATCCAAACACTTAGGATGTCACTATGATGATAAAACACAATCATCAGTGACAGATTCAGCCCCACTTAGAAACTATCAAATAATGATGATGTCACTATGATGATGAGGGTTTTTTTTGGTTATTAAAGCCACTAGATTAAGGTTCTTGGCTGTTGAAATAGTATTTGTAGTTATTTGCAGATGTCTGATATAGTGTGTTTGATCCAGTTACTTCTATACAAAAGTTGGCAGAGATAAGTTCAAACTCTTGCCACCTTGCAGAAATACAAGAGCCTTTGAGTCTTCCAAGGATAAGAGAACAAGCATAGGAAGATTGGCACCAACAAAAGCAAGCACACAGGCTTCCTCTTAATTGTGATCAGAGAGGCCTGCAAAGATTCCCACGATTGTTTGGTGGGAAAGATGAGAAGAAAACGACATGACACTAAATTGGCATTTTCTTCAGGACAATATTAAATAGGAACGACCGAATCCTGTCCATACGAAAACCGACGAAATGAAGTAGGTCACATGCGGCTATATCTCTTCTGTTCCCTTCGTTTCACATGCCCAATCTAAATGTTGACTGCCATATCTGACATATTCTTCTCAAATCCATTCTATGGCTAACTACAACCTTTTGGGATTCTTTTTTGTCTAAAAGAAATTGTAATGGTGTCCCCTGCAAATTTCTACACATGGCCTATCTATTACGTTTGGTTTATTTTTAATTTTTATTAATTGCAAGGATTCTAAACCAATTGATTTAAATAAGAACTAAAGTCAAGAGTCAATTATATCATTGTTTTGTTTTTCTTTTAAAGTTTGAATAATATTGAACGAAAAAGACAATTTTGTCTTATCTTCAATTTATTTTTCATTTAATTTCAATTCATTATTTTAAATACCAATTATATGATTTTATTTTTTTCTCAACTACAAAACTTATATAGTTGTCATGATTTTTCACCATATCATATATGTTTAAAATGCCATTGAAAACTATTATTGTCATCATCATAGTTCTTTTGTCTTGTGAGGTGGCCAGCGAAATTAAAATGAAAATTACTTCTACCATCAAATGAGTTGTCTTGTATGAGAAATTACTTATAGTTGTTAAGATTTCTCAGTGTGCCACTGTAGATGACAAATATTGATTTTATGTTACTATATGCACATATTTTATTCGAATATTAATTTAAGACTAAATTTCCACTCTATTAATTTTTCATATTTGGTTGAAATGACATTGACAATTAATTAAAAGATAGATTTGATTTTGTATCTAGTGGTGGTACTCATAATTAATGCATTTGATTTCAAGATTCCTAATATGTCTAACACGAGCAACGTCATCAATGTTGGCTTATAGTGCAATATGGTCATATGGTTTTCTAATCTTGCTTTTGCATTTAGAGAGGTTGTTGAGACGAGCCAGAGGAACAAGCCCCTCAATCTCTCCACATCGGGCGACATGTCCTTAACTTTGCTCTCTAGCCTTGACATGACCTCCTCCAACTTAGGTATCAGATTTGGCTCCTCCATGTCCCATTCAAGAGTGTTTCTGGCATGTAAATTTATGTTATAAATTTATGGTGGCTCAATTAAACTTGTCCAAATAAAACAAATCATGCTCTTACCCTCCAAATATATTACACACTACTTAATAATTGCATTTTAGCCCAACATTGACACATGACTTTCCCTGGTTTATAACATATTTGTTTGACTTCACTAAATGTTCAAAACTAGCAAACGATATGAAAGTACACTAGTTTTTAATTGGCAAAAGGTTTTGAAAGTAACAATGCAGGCAAATTTTCAAGTGCATTGCAAAATAGAGATTAACCATTAACAACAATAAATATTATTTCTACTTTCAAACATTTTGTAATGGCACGGACTAGTCACTATGTGACACTTGTTTCGTCTTGAGTTATGTATATTCTTATATATTTATTAGTCATTTATTGCATATATCATCACACACGTATCTATACATTTGATCTTTATTTTGAGATCTATATTTTCCTATTCCAAGTCAATCTTGAAGCACTAAGGTTGACTCTTAAATTTCAAATTCTCCCTCTTTTCCACTAGCCATTGGAAGCGAACTTGGTACATGTTTATGCAACTAACTACTATGTCTTAATATTTAAAGGTATTTTATGTGTAATTTAATCATTTTGGTTATCAAGGAGAAATCACTCTAGGAACATTTTTATTTGGAGCACTAAAATGAACTTATCACATTAAAAATTGCATATAGGCCATCTGCTTGCTTGTGTATGTTGTTTACAAACATTCACTCAAGGTTATAAAGTTAGTCCAACAAAGGGGTTGACTGAGGAGAACTTGCCCTCACAATTTGGTAATTTCCCCTAAGACATTTCTTTCTATTGCAGTCATTGTGCATCTTCTAAAATCAAGATCAAGGCAACATAGTTGTAGAAGCGTGCATTCTGTTAGGGCAATCTTGTGGGTTACAAAGTGATACCATGTGTTAGGTCATTCCCATAGTGCTCAGGTTCAACTTCTAGGGGCATAAATTTAACCTACAAGTATTTTAGAGATTGTGCAAAATCTGAGGCATTTATCAAACCACAAGCATTGATTTTATGTGCTAGACAATTGAATTATGTGCAACATTAGCATTTATTCTTTGCCATAGTTCTTGAAGCTAAGTGCCTTATCCCTCATTTAATTTTTGAATATTCATATATTTGCAATTATCAAATCCCAACTTATTACAATCTAGGTTAATTTCTAAGTATTCACTTTAATTAGCTTATATTTATGTAAAAGGGATTTTATTCCCTTTTAGAAATAAAACATTTTTCAATTATTGTTTCAATGGAATAAATTACACTTCATAAATAAATCTATGCTAGTTAAATAGATGCAATCAATAAGCACACAATTTTCTTAAATTGATTAGCTAGGATAGATCACTAAAATAAATATATGGGAATTAAATAAGAGGTTTAGGGTACTAAGCTCTAAATGTAATTATAAGGAAATGTTGTTCATGTCATATTGAATCCATTTTCCTCTGTCCAAAAACTATCCTTGATTTGGTGAATGTGTCAGAGTTTGTACAATCTCAAAAAATTACTATGGTTCAATCTTGAACCCTGTGGATTTGATATGGTGCATGGGATTAAACGATGTTGCATGGAAATAATATGGCAAAATGTGCTTCAGTAATACTACTTGCATTAACCTCTTGATAGTTGAATGTGTTGAAGTGGTGTCTAGAAACCCCATTTATGAGTTTTTGACTCGATAGATAAAAAAATTCTCTAATGTCAAATCCCTTTAGTAGATCAGGTTAATGACAATGAGAAACACCAGACAACATTCACCAACATGTAGGTGGCCTTTATGCAATGCAATTCTTTGTCCCTTAGAAAATTGAAGTGTGATCTAGATTTTCTTTTTATTCTCTAAATCTAGCATATGAATCAATGACACATTGAATGTCTTTAAATACCATGACATAGTAACATGTCACACAAACATGTGTTAAGTCAACCCATAATGGCTAGCAGAGTTGTAGGAAAATTAAAATTTGAATTTGAATGTTTGAATTTTGGGGTCATTCCCATGTACCTCAAGATTGAACCAAGTTAATCTTGAGTGGCACAAAAATGAACCTTGGGTTAAAATGGTAATATCAAGGTAGTGAATGAATGTATGGAAATACGTGTAAATGTAGGTGCAGTAATTGGTGAATATAGTGAATGTATGAAAAATGTTGCAAATAGGATGAGATGGATGTGGACAAGAATCATGTCATGAGCTAAGCTTCACACAAGACTTTATGCCACTTGTTGATATGTTATTGCATTTGTAATGCCCAAAATTGCCAAAGGCAAAACATGGGTAAAACACAACCAACAAGTTTTTCATGTTAACAATTTCAATGCCATTCAACGATGCAATGCACAGACACACATGTAGTCATCACACGTGACTACACCACTCTTCGACACCCAACATATGTGGAAAAATGTGTAGGTAACACACAAGAAGAGAGTTGACATCACCTTAATTTAGGCAGGGTGGCTCACATCTCAATGTGACCCACTTGCAGAGTTAAAAATTAGCTCAAGAAAAAGCTACCAACAACAGTGGTACACTCAAGAGGAGAACTCATGTGGGCCCACCTAGTCAACAAACAACAACAAAGTAGGGGAGATGGGTTCTCACTCTCAAGTAGTGTATAGGTAATGACACTTAACACAACACTCTACAAAGCATGAATAAGTGATTCATTCCTCTTTAAGAATAGTTTATAAGCCAAAGATGGAGTAGATTTAATAATAAAGAACACATAAAACTTTCCTCTTTTTCAAGTTTAGAACAAGATACAAGATCTATTATTTCACAACTGAACATTCATTCATTTTATTATCTCAACACGAGAGTTAGAGAGAGAGAGAGAAACATCACAACACACGTAGTAATGTTCTCTTTTCTATTTCAATACAAGGCATTAATCATAGAGAGAGATAATAATAACAAATTCATTTTTATTATCCAAATACTTAAAGCATAGGTAATAGTTCCTTCCTAAATGTAATGCATCAAGAAGAGATTGAGTAATCATGATGTATCTATTTATAGATCTCTTATCAACTTCAAGTTAACACTACATTCATAGAGAACTATGGAGTTAAACCATTTATTTTCTAACCACATATGTAAATGTTAAAATAATAGGGCAATCCTTTCTTAACATATGAAATATTCACAATCAATTCTAATCCTTCAACATAGAGGAGAGAGAAAAACTCATCATTTCACTTGATCACAATATAAGAACAATAATGATAATCACAAGTTGGAAAACACTTAAACATTTATCATAATTGATCCTTCGTACTGTTGGGAATTAAGGTGTCTCAACCATTGTAAGTTCCTAGACTTAATTTTAATTATTTATCATTTTCTCACATTTTATTATATATAATTTAAATTAGCCTTACCTTGAAATGGGGCATGGGATTTTGAGGTGGCATATTTTACCACATGTCGGTACTTTGTGGTGTGTTGTAAGTTGTCATTAAGGAGGTTATTCATCGAAAATTTGGAGCACCCTATTTTTGAGAAAACATATACATTATGACAGATTCTTATGACACGTAAGAGCATATAAGAGGGGAGTTACTTTAGAATCTTGACCAGGATTATGATAGGTATTTACACTTGTCATACAATACTATTTTAGACAATGGGAGTTACAAACTAGGCACTCAAGTTGGATGGATGATTATGACATATTATGGTAGTTGTAAGAGGTGTTATTCATTTACTATTTTTAGCCTGGATGTGGGAATCTCTAGGTGGGCATTGGAATGTGGGGTCAAACCTAGGCACCATACTTTTGGAGGTTTTAGCACATGGTTTAGAAAACCATTTATGGTTTCTAGTTTTCTCATTTATCTATAAATTGGGTGCTTGGAGTTGTAGTATTGTATTTTAAGAATTTGCAGGTACCAAAATGCTACCGAAAGTGCTCTAGAATTGTATGCTGGTGATACCCCTGTAAAAGGTTGCTTTGTAAGTGTGTTGTAATCTCTTCATGGATTTGAATAATACATTGAGATACTTTGGAGTGTGGCATTTTTCTCTTGAAAGGGTTTTCCCCATGTATACTAGTGTTATGTGTTGTATTGTCTATGTTTTTATGTGTTTCTGCATATTTTTTTGTAGTACTTTATATCAGATTTTAAAGTTTTCTATACACTACTCCTCTCAAGATTAGCATAGGAAATTAATTCCACTACCTTTGCTTTTTTACAAGTGGTATCATAGCCTAGCCATCTTTGGTTCTAGTTGTTGGGTTGTTGGGTTTTCTGAGTTAATCTAGTTTTGAGTGGGAGCTTGTGCAAAAGAATACTTTGTGATCTTATTGCAAGAACTAAAAATGACAAGAACATTAGGGAGGATTGAGGTTGAAAAATTTTCTAGTGCAAACTTTGTTGTGGAATGTGAAAATGAAGGATCTATTGGTAGACCATGACCCATGGGGTACAATAAATGAGAAAGTTCAAAGACCTACATATGCAACTACAACTCCTAAGTATGGCATTATGGACTAGAAAGAAAAAGGTCTCATAAGATTATGTCTTACAAATTCTATTTTGATTAATGTCCATGAAGAACCTATTGCAAATAAATTATGGCAGAAATTGGGAGAAACCTATCAAGACAAATCTTTGGTTAACAAGTTGTTTTTAAGAAATAATCTCTATTCTTTGAGAATGGAGGAAGGTGGACAAATTGCAGATCATGTGAATACATTCAATATGTTTGTGGCATAGTTAAATTTAGTGGGTGTGAAAATGGACGAGGAAGAGCTCCATGTCAGATTTTTCTATGTTCATTGCCTAATTAATGGGATAGTCTCATCATGGCCATTGGGAGTACTTCTATAGTGATGCAGGAGCACCCAGCGGTGTAAGGGCAATCTTGCATCACCCAAAAAAAGATGTGTTTGAAAATTGTTGATGTTCATTCCATTTCTTTTCAAAATTTGTGGTTCTGGTTCCATAATCACTTGAATAATGATGTAGAACTTTCAGTTTTTCCAAATTGCTAAAAATAGTAACCTGCTATTTTTAGAAAGTTTACATTTGGGCATGGATTGAAGTGAAAATTTACAGGAAGTTACATAACAGAAATATAAGACCTTTGGTGAAGGAATCACGCAAAGATCATTTGCGAGCTGAAAGATATTAAAGTTTCCGTTTCCTGAAAAACACCTAAAAATTATTCAAACTCAGGTTTGAGGCACTGAACAGCCCCGTACGGGCCCAAAAATGGCCAAAATCGGCAGAGATGGTTCTTAGCATGTACAACACTCCGCGAGCTTTCTGACGCATAAAACGGTTCGTTAATCGGACGCCAGGATCAAAAGTTATGGCTCTTGGAAGTTGACCTATTTTTGGAGGGAGATGCAAATTTTGAAATTAGGTTGTTGGCCGCCAAAAAAGGCTATTAATAACCATTTTTGGGAACCCTGGGAGTAGTAGAGTTAAAGGGGGAAGTGTAGAGTCAAGAATAGGTGGGAAAATAGAAATCCTAGCTAATTTGGGGTTACAGAAGGTAGATGATTCCAGAGTCTGGGAATAGGAAGCTGTAATGTGTTACAACCTGTGGAGGGTTGATTCCTCTGATTGTATTTGAGCTTCTGTATTGTAATAAGTTGTCCAAATCAATAAAGAAAGTTCAATTTTCTATGTGCAATTTCTGTTGTTGTGTGTTTTATGATTTACCCCTTCATCATATAGTCTTAAAGGTTGAAGATTTTATTAGTTCTTTAGTTTTTGAAGAGATGAGAAGGAATGTTTCCATCAGTACCAAGGAGACCCTGAATGTTCATGGTAGATCAAAAGAAAGAGGCAAGAAGAACAAAAAATTTAATGTGAGAACTCTAGATCCAAGTCTAGGGGAGATTTAAGTCTCTTGGAAAGTCCAAAGTGATATGTTGGAATTGTGGCAAACCTGGTCACTTCTAGAAAGAATGTAAAGTGGAGAAGATGAAAAAGAAAAATAAATTTGACTTTGATTTTGAATCTAAAAAGGAAGATGACAATGCCTTCATTGAAGATTTGGCAATGCATGCAAGTGACAATGCATGATTAATTGACTCAGGTGCATCCTTTTGTATGACCTTTAATAGAGATTGGTTTTCATAGTATGAAGAATTTGATGGAGGTAAGGTGTACTTGGGTGATGATTTTCATTTTAAAATTGTTGGTTGTGGTAGAGTTTAAATTAAATTTCCTAATGGTAGAGATAAGGGAATTAGTAGTGTATTGCATATTCTTGGGTTAGCATGAAACCTATTATTTTTAAGCAAATTGATTGATGTGAGTGTGCAGGTTGTCTTTTCTAATGCAGGATGCAAGATGGTTAGAGGTGCTATGGTTATTGCTAGAGGTGTTAGATTGGGCACATTATTTCAGCTTGATGCATGCACTGTTCAATGTAATAGTACTTTTGTTAAAACAAAGTCTTCATCTAGCTTGTTCGATAAAGGTGTAGTATTTCCTTCAGTGGATGGTCATGCTTTCTAGGTACCTAAGGGTGCTATTTCTATAGAGACTAAGTTACCAATTGAAAATACAATGTTATGGTACTAGAGATTAGGCCACATAGGAGAGAAGGTCTAAGGACCTTAAAGAATAAAAATCTTGTTGAAGGTTTATCTAATTGTAATCTTGAGTTTTATTTTTGTGAACAATGCATATATGGAAAACAAATATGTGTTCAATTTTATTCAAGTTCTCATAAGTCTTTTGGATTGTTGGATCTTATTCATTCAGATGTGTTTGGTCCTATTGATGTTCAGGTTTGATTGCTAAATTTGTTTATTCTACTACATTCATTGATGACTATAGTAGAATGACATAGGTTTATTTTCTCAAAAGTAAATATGAAGTTTTTAGTCATTTTAAAGAGTTCAAAGCTATGGTAGAAACTTAGAATGGTAGAAAAATTAAGTGTTTGAGGACTAATAAAGGTGGTGAATATTATTCTATATATTTTGATGACTTTTGCAAGGATTGTGGTATTCAGAGGCAAAGGACAACTCTATATTCTCCATAACAGAATGAAGTTGTAGAAAGAATGACTAGGACATTGATGGAGAAGGCTAGGAGTATGCTTAGTGGAGCTAGCTTGGAACAAAGGTTTTGGGCCAACACTATAGCCACTGCTTGCTAGTTGATTAACATGTCTCCTACATCAATGCGTGATGATAAAACATCTATGGAGGCATGGTTAGGAAGAATTCCTTAACTAAGGCATCTTCATGCTTTTGCTTGAGGCATATGGACATGTGCCAAGGGAAAAGCGTACTAAATTAGATAAAAAGGATGTAAAATGTATTTTCATCAGTTATGTAATTATTGTGTGAAAGGATAGAATCTTTGGGATCCTCTTGCAGAAAAATGTATTATATAGTAGAAGAATTATTTTCAAAGAGATTAAGCCTTCTTTCATTGTATTGTAGCCATAATAAAGTGAAAAGAAAGATGTGGGTCAACTTCCTCCTACACCAAAGAAATTTGAATCAAGAGCCCAAATGAGACTAGAAGGTGATGAGAGGTCTTCTAGTTTAGAATCTTCAAAAGAGGAGGTAGAACCTCCAACTTAGCTTGTTCAAAGGTCATCTATGCATAGACAACCATTGCAAAGATATTTCCCTAGTGATGGAGATGTATTTTTGCTTTAAATACTAACAATGATGAACCTAGAACTATGCAAGAGGCTTTAGGTATGCATGATGTAGAGTCCTAGAAAATAGCCATGGATGAAGAGATGACAACACTTATAAGGAATGATACATGGGATTGGTACCTTTTCTCGAAGGACACAAGCCTGTTGGTTGTAAATGGATATTGAAGAAGAAATTAGGTTTTGATGTTAATGTTGAAAGTACTAGGCATAGTTTGTTGCAAAATGTTACTCCCTAGTTGAGGGGGTGGATTATAGTGAGATATTTTCTCTTGTTACAAAAATGTCATCCATTAGATTCTTACTTTCAATTGCAGTAGCTTATTATTTAGAGATTGAACAAATGGATGTGAAATTTTCTTTCCTTCATGGTGATTTGGAGGAAGAAATCTATATGACACAACTAGAGCACTTCATGGTGAAAGGAAAATAATACTTGGTTTGTACTTGTTAAAGCAATCTTTGTATAGCCTCAAGCAATCTCCTAGGATCTTGTACTGAAAAATTGATATATTTGTGTTGAGCTTGGGATTTGAGCATTCTAAATTAGATTACTATGCATGATGTAGAGTCCTAGAAAATAGCCATGGATGAAGAGATGACAACACGTATAAGGAATGATACATGGGATTGGTACCTTTTCTTGAAGGACACAAGCCTATTGGTTGTAAATGGATATTGAAGAAGAAATTAGGTTTTGATGTTAATGTTGAAAGTACTAGGCATAGTTTGTTGCAAAAGGTTACTCCTTGGTTGAGGGGGTGGATTATAGTGAGATATTTTCTCTTGTTGCAAAAATGTCATCCATTAGATTCTTACTTTCAATTGCAGTAGCTTATTATTTAGAGATTGAACAAATGGATGTGAAATTTTCTTTCCTTCATGGTGATTTGGAGGAAGAAATCTATATGACACAACTAGAGCACTTCATGGTGAAAGGAAAATAATACTTGGTTTGTACTTGTTAAAGCAATCTTTGTATAGCCTCAAGCAATCTCCTAGGATCTTGTACCAAAAAATTGATACATTTGTGTTGAGCTTGGGATTTGAGCATTCTAAATTAGATTACTATGTTTATTTTAAATCTGATGCTGATCATTTCCTGATTATTGTACTGTATGTTGATGATGTGTTATTCATTGGAAAGGGAAAATAATTGATTTCAAAACTAAAATCTTAGCTTGTAACAAGATTTGAAATGAAAGAGTTAGGTGTAGTAAAACACCTTCTTGGTATGGAGATAAAGAGAGATAGAGGAAATATAAAGCTATGGCTTGGTTAAAGTAAGTATGTGAATTCAATTTTGTAGAGGTTTAACATGCCCATGATTCTAGATCATTGTGTGTTCTTGTTACTTTGGGAATGAGATTATCTATTACACAATGTCCTACTTCTCCTTTTGAGATGAAATACATGAGTAGGGTACCTTATCAAAGAGTAGTTAGAAGTTTAAGGTATATTATGGTTTGTACTAGACCAAACATTACACAAGCAACGAGAGTTCTCAATAGATTTATGTATAATCTTGGATAGATTCATTGGGATGTAGTTAAAAGAGTCTTTAGATATTTGAGGGGTACATCTGAGTATTTCTTGTGCTATCATGGTAGGAGATAGGAATTCCTAGATATCCATGGTTATGTGGACTCGGATTGGGTTGGAGATGTTGATAGCATGAAATCCACTAGTACATATTTGTTTACTTTATTTGGTGATACAATAAGTTGGATGAGCAAGTGAAATTTTGTGGTTGCTTTGTCCACTATTGAGGTTGGGTATATGATAGTTACTCGAGCTTGTAAAGAAGTCATTTGGTTGAAAAGATTATGTTCAGATGTTGGGCTGAACTAGGGAGCAATTATACTTTATTGTGATAGTCAGAGTGCAATTTTTTAGTGAAGAACCCAACTTTTCATGCAAGGATGAAGCACATAAATGTGCAGTATCATTTTGTTAAAGGTATGATCAAAGATGGAAGGGTGAAACTATAAAAATTATAAAATTTGATGAATGCTGCAAATGCTTTGACAAAGCTTGTGAGCATGGAGAAAATCAGATGGTGTTTGAAGTCTATGGGCCTCTTTGCCCTAGCAATTAGATTCCATTGTTTTTGAGTATCCCTTTGGCTCTTGCAAGGTATTCTACAAGTGGGAGAATGTTAGGAATTAAGGTTCTTAACCTTTGCAAGTTCTTAGACCTAATTTTAATTATTTATCATTTTCTCTCATTTTATTATATTTTTAATTATTTAAATTAGCCTCACCTTGAAATGGGCATGGGATTTTGAGGTGGCATATTTTGTGACATGTTGGTACTTTGTGGTGTGTTGTAATTTGTTATGAAAGAGGTTATTCGTAGCAAATTTAGAGCACCCTACTTTTGAGGGATGTTATGACAGATTCTTATGATGCATAAGAACCTGTAAGAGGGGAGTTACTTTGGAATCTTGACTAACATTATGACATATATTTACACTTGTCATACAACACTATTTTTAGGTAGTGGGAGCTACAAATTGGGTGCCCAAGTTGGGTGGATTATTATGATAGTTGTAAGAGGCATTATTCCTTTACTATTTTTAGCAATTGGAATTTGGGGTCAAACCTGGGTGACATACTTCTAGAGGTTTTAGCACATAGTTTAGAAAACCATTTACAGTTTCTAGTTTTCTCATTTGTCTATAAATTGGTTGCTTGGAGTTGTAGTATTATACTGTAAGAAATTACAAGTACCTAAATGTTGTTAAAATTACTCCAGAATTATATGTTGGTGATACTCATGTAAAAGCTTTCTCTACAATTGTGTTGTAATCTCTTTGTGGATTTAAATAATACATTGATTTTTTTTGGAGTATGAGGATTTTCTCCCAAAATGGTTTTCCCCACGTATACTAGAGTATGTGTTGTATTGTTTATGCTTTTATATGTGTTTTTACATATTTTCTATAATAGTTTAGATCAGATTTTAAAGTTTTCTATACACTACTTTACCGTAGGAAGTTAATTTTGCTACCTTTGCTTCCTTACACATTCAAGCATCATTCTCAAATCTCACATGCAAAAGAGTAAGAGATAAGATTATGCAAGTAAATGTATAAAACATACTCAAATCTACTAACAATGTAAGAGTGATAGTAGGAAAATGTTAAACATATAATGAATAGGGAAAACTAATAGGAAAATTATGCTATAGAAATTAAGGACAACACCACATTATTATGGTTTGTTACCATAGTGTACCAGTCAACACTATAGAATAGATAAACTACAAACATGAAAAGTGCAGAAATGTAGTTTGGGTCCCTAGGTGCCACCATGAAATCCATGTTTGCACCACACTACTCAAGTTGGTACTACAATTCTACCAAAACTCACATAAAACATGGAATGCCATTCTAATTTTTCTCAACAAGTTTTTATACACAGTTATCTCTGGTCTAAGATTAACAACATGGTTCTTTGGCAACACTACAGTTATCTTAAGAAAAGCCAACGTCAACAATGGAAACTCAAGGGATTTGAAAGCTCTTCCAAAATAATAAATGAACTTACAAGGGAATTCAAAGCTCATTCAAATCATGTTGAAAAATCTTCCAAAATATTCAAGACTCTTATAAAATAGAAATTATCTAGGACAAATATTCATTAGCCTCTTATAAGCATTACATCATTTCTTACAAGCCATGTGAAAACCACATGGGCTTCATTAATATATATTAATATATAAACTATCTATTATCCAACTCATGTGGATGAGATTTCCACCTAGGGATATCTAGAAGCATCCATAAAATCCATCTTTTTTTTAGATATAAATAATATAAAAATCATAATAAAATAAATAAGGAAAGTTAAATTTAAAGTTTATTTTAAATCTAGTTATAAATTGCATATAGACTCAACCCACTCTAAAGAACTCAGAACCACGTTAGAACATCACAACTTAAGTAAACAAGGGCCGCACTACAGCTGCAGTCCCTACCTAAAACTATAAGCTATTTGGCTATTGCATGATTCATGTTTTGATTCACAGATAGTTACTAATTTTCAGTTATTTGTAAAATTAGATTTGCCTCAATCTTTGGCTATTGTCATTGTTACAATAAGTTTTTGTTTCTTCTAGGGAGCAAAGATAGATATAGATAAGGTGTGTCATAAACCTAAAGAACCATAAAGCTCTATTGATATTTGAGTCAATTTTAGAGGTTGAAAAAGTCATTCCAGAAAGGGATTCACATTAATCATGTAATTATCATTGCAACAACAAACATAGGGCTTGAAATCTATGGCATAGTCTAGAAAAGTCGCAGACAATTTGGCTACCCTACCTAGATCAAACAATTACTGACTTACCTAGCTAGATCAAGAAAGGAAAGAGTAGGTTTGGCCTCCCCAAGCACAAATCAAAGCTTGCAAAAATGTGGTGACAATGGAATAGATTCATTGTGAGCTAAATGAGGGTATCCAAGAAGTATTGGCAATAGATTAGGTAGAAAAGAGGATCCCAAGCTGTGAGGTTTTGAGAACAAAAGTAACTGAAAGGGCATTAAATGTTGCAGTTAAGATAGAAATGACACCTTCTGCACTCTCAAACACAAACAAACAATTGGAATCAAGCCAAAGGCTCAACAATATATTTGTTGAAATGCTTCAAGAGAAACTTGGATGTAATGAATTACCACACACCAATGGACGCAAAGAAACTTGGATGTAATTAATTACCATAGACCAAAGACAACAGAGAAAATACACCTAAAAGTTGTTATAAGGGTTTGAAAGAGATTTATGCTCCTAATCCCAATGCATTCAAGAACATAACCATTGGCCTAAAAAGATGTTGAAGGTTCTCACAGACCCAAAGTCTTGTAATAAAAATTTAAGCTAGCATGGTGATAGTTCCAAGAGAAATTGAAAATTTTTTTTGTGACAAAGAAGAACATTTTAGGTTTGGAAAAGCCTCCTACTATAGTTAAAAGAAATGGTGAAGGTTATTTTAGATCTAGAATCTTCTATTGAAAAATTAAGCTAGGGTAGTGGTAGTTCTAGAAGAAATTGAAGAAATTTTTACAACAAAGAGAAATATTTTAGGATTGGGAAGCCTTTTGCTTGTTGAGTACTAGTGACTCAAATTACAGGTTCATTGGTTCCTTGGTTATCCTGTGTTATCGGCTTGACAGAGCACTATCGGCGAGAGTGAGAAGCCGTTGAGCAATATGCAAGGTTTCATATTCATATCGGTGAGAGAACTATTGTCGGCTTAGCATTCAGAAGTTCCTCCGATGTTACTCGTCATTCCGATGGTGTTTCATCGATGACATATGAGAAGTCCATCGGCATGAGGGTGGTCATCGGTGGAGCATGTGGATGTCACTCCGATATTAACTGTCTGTCCGATGAAGTGTTGGCGAGACTTGTCATCGGCATGAGACCTGCTATCGGCGAAGGCTGTGAATGTCACTCCGATCTATGTGTTACTCCGATAGAGTCGGGCGTCGGCGAGAGGACATCTATCGGTTGAGGCTTGTGAAGTCTTCCCGATGGGAACGGTCTCACCGATGGTGGAGTCCCAGTCGTCGGCAAGAGGTCCTTTTATCGGCATACCTTTAAGTTTTCTGGCCGATGAATGGTGGTCACCTCGATGGGAGTTGGCGTTGGTAAGAGTTTTGGTGTCGGCGTGAGCTTTGCTATCGGCCAAACTTGGAGGAGTTGCTCCGATGTGGATTGTCTCCCCAATGGCGTTTGGCGAAGCTTTGGGCGTCGGCAAGAGAATCACTATCAGCCAAGCCTTGAGTCCTCTCTCCAATGGACCTCGTTACTCCGATGGAAGATGTTCGGCGAGAGTCTCCACGATAGGGTGGATAAATGGTCTTGTCGGCAACAAAATTGCTCGACACTTATATACCCTGTGGTCTTGTATATAACGCAATAAAAGTTTCTCTGATTGATGAATGTGGGATAATGTAGATCTCACGAATTTGTACAGTCGTGGAAACGGTTACGAGACAGTGGTGACGTGGCTCTTTAACGTGGCAGAAAATGTTGTTTGGTGGGTTATGACAGTTGAACAGATTACTCTCTTGGGTGAGAGTTAATTGGTGAGTGAGAGAATCTGTGAGATAGAGAGTTCAATCCGATGGAACTCTGTTCTTCTTCTTCTGTGAAGTCCTATGTTGTATGTTGTATGCAACATGTGAACGGCATGTGAAGGGACTGAGAAGAGGATGAAAACAGAATTCAGATGAAGGAAGTTCTGGCTGAGAAGGTTATACTGTCAGTTATTCTTCTGAAGGAACAAGATGTAAATCTTCATGAAAGGCTTATTGCTAGTTTTGTATTGTAACTGTCTTTATGTTGCTGAATAATACAATGGTGATCTGGGCTTTTGGAGTGTGGGGTTTTTTACCCGTAAGGGTTTTCCCCACGTAAATCTGTGTTCTTGTTCTGTCTTTCATGTTTAATATTTCTGCTGTTGAAACTAGTTAATGTTCGCTTGTGCTTTCCTCTAAGGGTCAATGTAGGAAATGTTCTATGTCAGTTTCCGCTTTAATGGCATAGTTGTGTGTGTTTTTGAAGAAATTGAAAAGAATTTAAATCTGTCGAAGACACCACTGTTCTTAGAAATACGTTCTGAGATGCCCTCTTTTCCTTACAAGTGGTATCGGAGCCTTCCTCTAGGATCTGCTTTGTTGCTCACATATGTACATTTGTGTGTTGCATGTGTTGCATGTAAGAGTTCCTGGTGTATAAGGCCTGGGTATTCCTTCTGTGATGATTTCTTAGTGTGACAGGCTTGAGGAAATCTGAAGGAAATGTCTATTTGTTTGATCCTTGTTTGAGTGAAAGTCTGGCAGTTGATCTTGTGTTTCTATTTCAGCAGTGCTTGAAGGATGGTGAAGAGACTGGAGCTGGTCATGATGTGGCCTGAGGCTCTTAATTGACAGTATTTAATCTTGTTGCATGGGGTTTGCTTTGAGGCTATGTTGCTGCAGTAACTTTCATATTGGGTGTCTGTGTGAGAGGCTCTCTGATGATATGAAGGAGTTTGTGTTACTGCTCAGCCATGGAGTATTGTGCTTATGCTGGGTGTTTTGTTCCCGGTATTGGAAGGCATAATTTTTTGTTACCCTGATTGCATGCAGGCTTTGGAGTTGATCATTGGATGATCTGAGAGCTTCTGTAATAGCCTGATTCTCTCGGATGCATGTGCATGTTGGTGGTTTGAGAGATTGGTCTACAAGTGGGCCTAAAGCTCTTGAACTGCTATTTCCTTAAGTGGATATTTTACACTTGCATGACTCAGATTCATGTTTTTTGGATTTGAGGGGTTTTATAGTTTTTCCTTAAAAACTATGGTTTTGCATATTCATGATGATCCATTATTCTGGTTTAACTGTTATGGAGTTTTGTTGCAGACTTTTTGGGTTTTCCAGATGTGAAGTGGGTATGGATGTGCATGGGTGTTTTTCAAACACAAGTGGTTTTTTGCAGGTTTTACACGGTCAAAAGAAAAGCTTGTGGTTTTGTGAAGCTGTAGTTAAGCTATTTCTAGACCCTGGCTTTTGGGATGTTGCTGGATGATATAGTTGCAGTTTTGCATGCATGCTCTGTGCATGGTGTGAGGAGGTGAAATGCTTGCTCTGCATGGGAGTGCTGGTATGTGATTTGTCACTTAGCATTTCTGTGGTAATGTTTCTGGTTTCTTGACTAATGGTGCTCAGGTTGTGGACATGTTGGGCGAATCCGTGAAAAGTAAGTTTTCTAATGTTTGAGTCATGTTGTCTACATTGTTATCTATTCCTTGAAATCTCAGTTGTGCAGTTTCCAGTGTGACAATGAGTTTGCATGGTACATTGGTTGGATCTATGAGTTATGTAGTTTTGTGGGCTGATCACCTATTAAGCTACAGTGAGATGAGTCGAATGTGACTGTCTTTATCCACAAGATTGTTTCAGTGTTTATGCAGATTTGTTAGCTAGCCTTGTCTTTGGTCACTTGTGCATTAGTGTGATTGTTTCAGGATGAGAGGATGGATGTTGTTGAGTATCCGAATAGTTGGTTATGGAGACTTGTAGTATGTATATCATGTTGTCATGTATAGCTTGAATACACAGGTTTGTGTAAGCTATTGACAGTGATAGTTTATTTCCTTGGTTTGGAGATCTTGGTGTCACTTGGTTTTATAGTCACATGGACATATTAATTTGTGGACCTGGAAGATTTTCAGATTAGGAGATGTTTGGTCAGGATGCTTGGAAAGCTCTGTTGTTACAGTTCAGTGGGAGCTTTAGCATTGACTGTGTGTTTCATCACTTAGTGGTGAATGATCTTCTTTAGTGTTGCAGATGTTACTAGGGGGAGCTCTTTGATCCTGTTGCTGCAGAAGGGTTCTTTCGCATTTGCAGGGGCACTATTTGAGGATGAGTAACATCTTGGAGTCATGGAGGATTCATGAAATTCTTGGTGAGCTGTTGGTGGTGCTTGACAGGTGATGTTGGTTTAGAATTTTAGTTTGTTTCATATCATGATTTCTGCTTTTGAATTTTGGTATGATACATTGATCTAGAGACCATGGTTATGTTCACCTGAAGCATGGAATCTCCTAAAGGAGATAGTAAGATCATGACGTCATGATAAGCTCTTGATTCAGATGATTGGACTTTTGATAGTGGTCTGGTTACTTCTCTATGTTTGGGTACATCTATCATTTGCTTGATTACTTCATAGTGTTGTAGTGATGCAGTTGGAGTTCAGCATGAGGTGATTGTTCAAAGGTACTCATGGATACATGGAGAATAAGGTGAGACTGTATATGTTGTGCTAAATCAGAGTTTACAGCTGGAAGTTCGAGGAGTCTTTACCTTGGTTGAATGTGAATTCAACAAAAGATCTAGAGGAGATTGTTCTTGGAGAAAGTCATTGGGACTTAGGTATCTTGGAAGAACATTCTATTTCCCCACTCTTGGTCTACTCGACAAGTTTCACTTGAGAGGTATAGCCCATTGTTTCTCTCAGGTGTTTTATGTTTTCTTTCATAGATATGGTTCTGGAGGATTCATTGTGAGAGATGGATAGCATGTTTATCTCCTTTTGCATTTGAGTTTAGAGATATCATTCATTGATGAGGACTGTTAGGAGATGGTTAATGGGCTGATTTCCTGAAATGGGAAATAAATTAGTTTGATCTTCTTTGGTTTGTGAGGCTTACATCCATGTTAGTTGATCTTGGAGATTGAATGTTTGTTTGGATGCTTCTTTGGGGTGTTTTGAAGGAGAACATATTTGACACAGTTGGCATTCAGAGGTGTATGTAAAAGGATTGTCTACAGGTATATGATGTGCAGTGTTCCTCTTGGTCTCAGTTAGTTTCTCTAATGGTGTGTTTCACATTACATTGTCTTGAGATTTGGTTGGAGCTGATGATCACTAGTTTGTGGTCATGTGCTTTCACTTATGTTGTTGGGTGATAGCATGAAGGTTCTATTCTGTTATCTCTTTCTTTTGTTGGATGTGGAGAAATTGGAGAACTTTGGACTGGTTGTGAGGTGTTGTTCTTGCAGGTTATTGATTTACATATCATGGTGGATGTTTCCTTGGTACTACATGATATTTACACTTTCTATGTAATGCTATTGGTGGATTTTGTATGCCATGATCTTTTTCAGATCTGCATTATCCATGCAGTGGGAGTTCTTGATGTGTCTGGTCTTCTTTGACTAGTTGACATATGGAGCTTGTATTTGCAGTTGATGGGTGTATATGCAGGTGGCATGAGTCTACTGATGTTCATACCTTTAAGGTACGAGTGATTGGATGTTTTAGCACTGGCTGTGTGTGCTATTTTCAGTCAAGTGGGTTTTTTTGTTTCAGTTGGATGGGAGCAGTCAGCTTTTTGATTGTTGTTCTAGCTGATGTTCTATCTTGTTTCTGAAGGATGTTTTCATGGCTGTGTTCTCGAAGCTTTGAAGTTTGTTATGTTGAAGCTTCTGTGGAGCTTGTGAGTACAGTGGAGTGAAGGCAGTGTTAACTTTGATTCTGTTGACTTGGAGCATTGATGGTTTCCTGTAATTCCTTTGTCAAGTGGGAGAATGTTGAGTACTAGTGACTCAAATTACAGGTTCATTGGTTCCTTGGTTATCCTGTGTTATCGGCTTGACAGAGCACTATCCGCGAGAGTGAGAAGCCGTTGAGCAATATGCAAGGTTTCATATTCATATCGGTGAGAGAACTATTGTCGGCTTAGCATTCAGAAGTCCCTCCGATGTTACTCGTCATTCCGATGGTGTTTCATCGATGACATATGAGAAGTCCATCGGCATGAGGGTGGTCATCGGTGGAGCATGTGGATGTCACTCCGATATTAACTGTCTGTCCGATGAAGTGTTAGCGAGACTTGTCATCAGCATGAGACCTGCTATCGGCGAAGGCTGTGAATGTCACTCCGAGCTATGTGTTACTCCGATAGAGTCAGGCGTCGGCGAGAGGACATCTATCGGTCGAGGCTTGTGAAGTCTTCCCGATGGGAATGGTCTCACCGATGGTGGAGTCCCAGTCGTCGGCAAGAGGTCCTTTTATCGGCATACCTTTAAGTTTTCTGGCCGATGAATGGTGGTCACCCCGATGGGAGTTGGCGTTGGTAAGAGTTTTGGTGTCGGCGTGAGCTTTGCTATCGGCCAAACTTGGAGGAGTCGCTCCGATGTAGATTGTCTCCCCGATGGCGTTTGGCGAAGCTTTGGGCGTTGGCAAGAGAATCACTGTCAGCCAAGCCTTGAGTCCTCTCTCCGATGGACCTCGTTACTCCGATGGAAGATGTTCGGCGAGAGTCTCCACGATAGGGTGGATAAATGGTCTTGTCGGCAACAAAATTGCTCGACACTTATATACCCTGTGGTCTTGTATATAACGCAATAAAAGTTTCTCTGACTGATGAATGTGGGATAATGTAGATCTCACGAATTTGTACAGTCGTGGAAACAGTTACGAGACAGTGGTGACGTGGCTCTTTAACGTGGCAGAAAATGTTGTTTGGTGGGTTATGACAGTTGAATAGATTACTCTCTTGGGTGAGAGTTAATTGGTGAGTGAGAGAATCTGTGAGATAGAGAGTTCAATCTGATGGAACTCTGTTCTTCTTCTTTTGTGAAGTCCTATGTTGTATGTTGTATGCAACATGTGAACGGCATGTGAAGGGACTGAGAAGAGGATGAAAATAGAATTCAGATGAAGGAAGTTCTGGCTGAGAAGGTTATACTGTCAGTTATTCTTCTGAAGGAACAAGATGTAAATCTTCATGAAAGGCTTATTGCCAGTTTTGTATTGTAACTGTCTTTCTGTTGCTGAATAATACAATGGTGATCTGGGCTTTTGGAGTGTGGGGTTTTTTACCCGTAAGGGTTTTCCCCACGTAAATCTGTGTTCTTGTTCTGTCTTTCATGTTTAATATTTCTGCTATTGAAACTAGTTAATGTTCGCTTGTGCTTTCCTCTAAGGGTCAATGTAGGAAATGTTCTATGTCAGTTTCCGCTTTAATGGCATAGTTGTGTGTGTTTTTGAAGAAATTGAAAAGAATTTAAATCTGTCGAAGACACCACTGTTCTTAGAAATACGTTCTGAGATGCCCTCATTTCCTTACATTGCTATAGTTACAAGAAATGGTGAAGGTGAAAATTTGGTTGTTGAGAGGATCTAGGTTGGTGGCCACATGATAAACAATTTCATAAAAGCATTGTGGGCTCATATGATCCCAACCAAAAGAAACATAAAATATTGTACAATGGAGGTGATCAAATACGTAACATTAAAATTCTTGATGGAAAATCTATGAGGACTCCAATAGCAGCTAGAGACAAGATAACAAAGAGAACCAATAAAGTGAGGCTATGTAGTGACGCAAGAGACAAAGGAATTATCTACCAAAAGGTGATCACAATCTTCAAAAAGTAAAAAGAATTTGACCTTGATCTGATCTCAAACCCTACCATAATAACAAAGCAATGACAAAGAATACGAGCATTGGTTTATCTATAAAACTATGTAATTTTGTTTTTGATACACACTAAGTGGGAGGGTTGGATGAGACGTATAGATTTACAATTGGATTTGACAACATGGTAGTTTTTTTGGGTAGTTTTATAAGATATTTTACAATATACATCTAAAGCATACCGACAATAAAAAGAACTATGAAATCAAGTCTTTCACTTGTTCTTTGGAATATTATGATTGTGAATATTGGCCTTCATTTTATGTGCGTTAGTTAGGCTGCGTTCGAAGAGCTTGTCTGGACAGTAAGCCATCCAACAATAAGTATCCCATCTAGACTAGCTATACGAGAACCTTGTGACTTTTAAGGAGAAATTGCTTAACTAAAATGAGCATACACTTTTCCCTACAACAAACAAGAAGGAAGATGACATGATCTAATATCTATGGTAAATTTTACTTGTTTTGAATTATGGTAACTGAGACCACTTCTTGAACTGCAAACTAATGCAAAATGAAAGTATCACATCACCTCTTCAACATAGTGGCAACAAGATATACAAGATAAAGGGTCAAGACGCATGTTTGTATCTTTGAACATATGCAGATATATAGTAGTGTTTAATAAATTCTTGGTTTCCTGACCCAATAAGCTTTGCAAATCCAAAATCAAACACCTTGGCATTGAACTCATGATCTATTAAGATGTTGCTTGATTTAATGTCCCTATGAACGGAGATTTTTTAATTTTGTAGTCAAATGCACTTTGAACACTGAACTTATGAGAAAATCAAATGCAAATTACAAAGACGGTTGGTCAAAAGTTTTCAGTTATAGATAAACATGAATTTATGTTCATTTAGGGCTGAAAGAGTTGGGAAGCATCTAAATAATGTGGATTAGCTTCTCTACAAACACTGTAACCATGGAAGATAACAAATACATATGTCATTATAAGCACAAACATCAACCTTGCTTATCCGACATTTTTCAATTTTAGTTGGAGGCAGAAAACGAGGTGAAGTGAATATAGGCTTCATGGGATCATAAAATCAGAACTCTGGAGGCTACATTATAAACAATTAAATTAGGACAATCTTCAATTTTCAGCTAGATTATCCTGCATGTGAATAATGACATTAAATTCACAAAGTCTAACTCACGAAGTCTAACTACATAGTAAACAAATAGAAAAAGTAAAAAAGACACCCTCAAATGGTAAAAAAACATTATTTTTTGGTGCTCTGCTTTGTCTTGCCTATAAAGAAAGTACATAATTCTATGTTTTATTAATAAGCTAGAATTTAGGGATTAGTATGATTACAGAGTCAGAACTAATCTGCAAGAGCTAAATTGGCATCAAGAAGGATTTAATAGTTCCTATGTTCTCCCAGTAGTCATTAAATAGGTGTGCCTGCCAATATACCAATATGACAAATCAGATTTCAATTAATAACTATTTCTGATTGAGCACATAAGAAAATATTGTTATTTAAGTTTCAAAAATGCAAGCAGCAGTTAACAATGTCAATCCCACAAACTAAAACAATGAAAGCTAAAACTATATGGGAACCGGAAAGGAGAAGTGAGATAATAGATGATACATGAAATAACCTTTGCCCAAATATCGAATATTCAGTATTTTCAAAATTGTGAATTGGTTGAACATATTTAGCCCATTTCAACCTTACATACCTGTACATTGTATTCTTTTGCACATGCAGGAATAAGTTTTGAGCCAAAATCATTTGCAGTTGGGTATCTCTACCTAATAGCAGGTTAAACAAGCGTAATTGCATAGGTTTAACCATAATACAGTTTGTCATCGTCTAGCTAACAATTCAAAAAAGTTTAGAATTCCATCATCACTCTCAAGAGAGCTCAACTATGATATCTAACGATTCATTGCATTAGAATATTCAAATCAAGCATTCTTCATATAAAAGGACATCGAATTTGGATTACTAGAGAAGCTTGAGAAGAATGTCTGTCCGAAAGACATATATGCCCATCAAAGTAATGCAAGGCTTCAACTTAGCTTCCTGGGGTGATAACCCCATTACTGTTGTATCAACTTCCTATATATGCGAAGGAATGGGTTATCCATTAGTGTCAAGTTGTCAATTCAACCAAAAAAATCACTTGAATGTCATCAAAGACCAAACAGTCATTGGTAATGGAAGCACTTAATATAAAATGTAATCCTTCTAGACTGAAGCTAATTCTAGTAATTATAGCAATGCAATTAATCATATTGAGAGCCATCCATATCATGCAAAGGAGAATTTCCAGGTTACCATTGCCCTCAAATCAGCTCCCTTGGGCTTCTCACTAAAAGAAACCACTCAGCTTTTATCATCAATTTTCATCATTCTATAATTAGACGCACGAGTGTCAACACATCACATAACAGTCTTTATTGGGTGTCATATAAGTTATGTCATGAACTCTCCTTGTTCTAGATCCCTAGAGTTGCATTGTGATCTATTTGACCTTTTTGGGATCAATTACAATGAGCAAATTAAAGGAATTAGACTACTTGCAATAATGCATTTACACCTTCAAATTGGTCCAATTTGGGAAAAAAAGTTACTTAAACAGAATAAATAAATAACACCTCACTTTATATTACATACACTAATCACTTAAAATATTCCATAGCAATGTAATTCATTCTCTAGAAACTTATTGAGTAATGGCCATCAACTCCAAAAATGCAAACATGAACAACATTCTGCTGATGGCAAAGAATCCTACCTGTCATCCATTGGCACACAGGAGATTGTTAAATCAGCTGCAGTATCAATGTGTCTCTGCATGCAATTAGAAAACACAAGCTAATTCCTAAAATCAAAAGCATATTTCAAAAACCGAAAGTGTTCAAGGGGAGTGTCAATTGTGCAACCAAATTTCGAACAAAGATAGGTTAAGAAATTTAAGAACATCTGGAAAGAAATAAAAGTTGCAATGTGAATACAACAACAATGTATTGGGTTCATTCCAAACCTGTATAAATTCCATGTAGTCCATACGATACAAATGATCCCCAGACAAAATGAGGACATTTTCTATATGTTTTTTTTTTTGGAGGCATCCTGTAACCAAATTTGACAAAAGTTTAGTTTCAGAGGTGCTATAAGCCATGGGAAAGTGAATTTGAAAAATAGGCAACCTCTCAGATTGATAATATAAGATTGTTTTTACACACCTCAAGAAGCCAAGTAAATTGCCTAACTGCATCTGTTGTGCCCTGGAGCCACTTCTTGCCATCTGGTGTCTGAGTAGCAGCTAGAGGCTATTTGGCTCAAAATAGGGATACATATGCATGGATTGACAATCTTCATAATCAATCGAATTAAAATTAAATATTCAAAATTTTGAAAAATGCCTTCTAATTGAGGGGGAAAAAATTCCATTTTCAATGTATTCCAGGTGTCCTTGAGCCCAATATAGCTTAACAACCCTTATGTGGCCTACGATAGTTTTAGACACATTTTGTATGGATTTAAACCTAGAATCATATAGCTGCAGCAATACAGGAGTTTACTTTACTCTAGAAACTTTTCCATGATCTACTCTAGCATATTTAAACCATGAAGAGACAAAGAACAGCTAAGCAACATTGTTATTGCACATTGACCCTCTTGTAAAACAACACAGCCTGTTTTCTGTAATTTTTTCGATCACCGTGGACTCTTTTTTGAGTTTTAACAAAGTTAATGTTAGGGACCTCCAGTATATCTAGTGAACTATTTTAACCAGAGATTTTTCAGATCAGGAAGAGGGCACAGTTCCTGCAATTATATCTGAATTATATTGACTGGAAAGAGTGCTTGCATTAGGACATAAGAGATCTGTTACCTCATCCACTGTCTCAGAATCATGCTTCAATATTCCATAATTTGCTGCTGTTTCTGGCCAGTAAGTTACATTAATTTGTTTCTATGAACTCAGTTGATGTTTTCTGTAATTTGTCCACGAGATTTCATGGCCATAAAGTTTTTAAATGAATTTAGATGTTGATTTCAAGGCCTGTCAAATATCTGGAAATCAACCCTAGCTTGAAAACATGTTTAAAACAAATCAAGTCATAGATGAAGTAAAATATAGCATATAAAGTTATAAACAATAAACTGTGATTGAAGGTTTTGATAAGAAATAAGTAGAGGGACACATCCGATTTACATGACTTAGCAATAGTGAAATTTTAAGAGATAAAGCTGATAATCATCATGAATTGAGTTCTAAATTTAGCTAACCAAAATTTGAGATTTCAAATATCATTACACTTGGTCCAATACTTGAATTTCCAAGGATCTCATAAATAATTTTGTTTGGTCTTGTTAAAATTCATTGCAAGACTTTGACTCAGCTAGTTTACAGTGTAGATTGATAAATTTTAGCATGTCATATATCCAAATACTAGGAAATGTAAACATGGCTGTAACTATTTCCATCATCCTTATTCAAGTTTTGGGATTGGTCTTGGCATGCAGAAGAGATGTTATTCTTTAGCAAACATTGTAATATACATCCATGCTGATTGACAAAGCTACGCTTATCTATTAATTGTTTTCCAACTTGTATGCTTAACTAAGCCTTGTTTTAACTTATAGCAAATCCATGCAAATTGATTTAGAAATTTTGTTTTTGAGTTGAGAGTAAAATCTCTAAGCCTTGTTTTAACTTATAGCAAATCCATGCAAATTGATTTAGAAATTTTGTTCTTGAGTTGAGAGTAAAATCTCTAATCTAAATGGAACCCATATAGGCAAATAATAATAAGCATCTTTCCTCACTGAGTGGACATTTAATATCTTATCACAAATTAGTCTGTGATTAGTTTTGAAAGACAGGCATCTTATTTTACAACAAAAATCATGAGTTGTATCACTTAAGCATCAGAATTACATGAAGAGCTTCAATTCTATGAAAACTGGAAAATCTAGCAACTAAGCCTAATCTATGATTTTATACAAAACAAAAACTTTAATTTGATTAACTTCCTAGTGCTTAGGAAACTGAGTGCTGGTGTGCATGCTATCTTCATTTTTCACCTCATCAATAAAGGACAAAGTAATAAATTCTTAGAGTACTGGTATTTAGTATAAATAAATAAACCTAAACTTAATCATAAATATGAACCTAGACCACCATAGAAGAATCATGCATTTATACACCAATTAAAGAAATGCAGAAGTTCAAACAAATGAAACATAAATGATTTACCAAAAACACTATTGGTGGCAAGTGCTGATGCAGTCATAAGACCTTCATAGCATTCACACATGACCTTTACGTCCTGCCACAACCAAAGAGATTAACCAGAGATCAGGCCCATGGTATGATTAGTGTTTTTTTTTTTTTAAACATGCAATGTTCCTTTCTCACTCCATGCCTTCATGTTAAGTATCAATGGATCAATAATGAGTAAAAAATAGGATTCTATATATAACTTATAAGCAAACATCTCAAACAATTTGTCCTGTTACATGTTACATAATAAACCTTTTGTCTTTATTCTCATGATCATCAGTGAAGTATTAAGACTAAGTTGAACAAAGTACATGAACTCATTTTAAGGCTAATGTTCAAGCAAATCTTCAAACAACACAATATTACTAAATTTAAATATACATTTATTAAAACAATTGGAGGCTATTCTTCACATTTCCTTCAGAAAATTCATTACCCTACTGATCTTCAAGAAAAATTAATAAAGATTATAAAGAAGCCAATTCCCAAAGAGCAATCCAATTCATTCGAAGGTCAAAATTCAAGCATTTCCCTAATAACACAAAACTACTACAGTAGACAGAGATATAAATAAAGACATTTGATTAGAGTCTAAGCTTCACAGTTCCTTTAACATTTTCATCTCATTTTGCTTATGATGTTGAAAATAAAGAATAAAGATTGAAAACACATCTTCATAGAAATAAAACTATTAGAAATGTACAAATATATAATTAGCACTTATGCTTCAGATTTAAAAAAAAATATATCCTCTAGCATCACTGGTCTTTTGTAATGTTCCCTTTTTCTTCAATAATAAAAAAACTAGAAATTGGTTAGCTTTTATTATTTTCCCAAAAGCTAACTATTTGTTAAGGGAAAGGAGAATTTAAAAAGACCAAATATGGCAGGATAAATTGATATTCTTTTAAAAGAAAATTAGTTTCCTGCCTCTAGTGGCGTTGAGGCAATTGGTGGGCCCATGTTCTGTGCATGTCTATTTTGGGCCTAATTTAATATGATTCCTTTTCCTTTTCTGACTGAGCGTGGTTGAATGGTGTCAGATGGTGGTCTGACTAGATTCATTTACTAATTTTGCTGGGGCGTAAGGATTTTAAGAGAACATTCGCTCAGTTTGGAGGGGAATAATTTTTAGACCATGCATTTTGGAATCTTCATGGAATGATTGAGAAGGCCTGTGCTATTTAGCAAGGTTGCTGTGGGGTTTGTTCTCATTTATCACTAGTTTTGACTGTGTAATACTAGTCCTAGTTGGTGCTACTGTCGATTTCATCTCAAGAATCGAGTCTGAACTTCAATGGAGGTTGATGTCTTTTGAGTATATATTGCATACTTTTGGTGTGAATAATGTTAAGTTTGTTTTCTGCATAGAAGAAGACTCGGTGAGTAGATATGGGATTGAATACATGCTGCTTAGCCATCTCTGAGTATGGCGTGAGTTTCCAGCAGCAGCAATCGACTACTTCCTGAGTTGTTTCACCTCAGATACTTGGTTGCCCAGCATTTTGAAATGTTGTGACAACAGTTAGGAGAAGGGTTCCTTACGCCAAGAGCAATCTGGGTTCATTTAGGTGAATTCTGGGTTCATATCACTGCATAAATATTACACAGTCATCATCTAGCATCCCTTGAACTGCATAAAGGTTGGATATTGCACTCTCTGCCCAGAATGCTGAAGAATCATTTTTGTAGAAGTTGGGAATCAGTCCTAAGGTAACATTGTTTGTTGGGTCTTTATATATTACCTTGTAAAATCTGTATGTTTGGAAATAATGAATAGCATCTAAGCATGCTACTAGAATCAGTTTTGTTTGGTTGAATTTGGGATAGTTTGTTGCACTTTATTTAAAGGGTGAACACTACAGTGGTATCAGAGCTGGTATCCTGCCAGCCTGTGAAGTCGTATTAATCTCTACATGCAGCAATCTAGTCATAGGGAAAGGAGGTATAAGCAGAGAGAGGAAAGAAAGTTGAAAACTACAGTCATCTCAAATACAGTTGAGGAGGAATCAGTCATGGCAGATGGGGACAAAGAAGACTGTCCATCTGAAAGCCCAGATAAAATAATGGAGAGGAAGTTTGACCATATGTATGAGATGATAGCAAGGTTAGTAAGCAAAATGGATCAGAACTTAGTTTCAGGCACAAGAAACAACACTGAATCCAACAACTCGCAAAAAAATGGAGCACGAAATGATCATGTGAGAACACCTACCAGGACCTCAGTGGGATCAGCTGCAAGACCCCTTCAACCTTTTGCAAATAGAAGGGAAGAAATACCACCTGAACATGAGGAGAGAGTTACGTTCACTGATGATATCATGGTGAATCATGATGAATATATGACCGTTCCTGCTCCTGTACGTAGAAGTCTAACATTTAATCAATTTCTGAATTAGAAAAAAAGAAATGGTGGAAGACCGGACAACAGGGAGAACAAGGATTACAAGCATGCTTTGGGTAAAGTGTCTATGGAGAAATTTGATGGTAGTGGAAGATGCATTGCAAGAGCTTGGGTGCAAAAGCTCGACACTTATATTACTCTGAAGCCTATGCCAGAAGAGATAGCCTTAAACTTTGCAACCTTACACTTGGATGGGGCTATTTATGAGTGGTGATATCATGGCCTTGTGACACAGGGTCACAATCTGATTACTACCTATGATGAGTTCACCAATAGACTCATCGAGAGGTTTGATAAGCAAGATCCGAAGCAAAGCTTCAAGGACCTAGCACAACTGAAACAAACCAGCACTATTATGCATACATCACTGAGTTTTAGAGACTTAGCGTAATGTTCCAGACATTTTGGAAAGAAAACTCATCTTTCTATTTGTTGAAGGACTAGCAGAACCAATTAGAGGGTGAGTCAAATCGTTGGACTCACAAACTTTGCAAGAGGCCATTAAAAAGGCAAGAAGCATGGAGTTTTTAGCTCCAAAGGTCAAGATGGAAGTCAAATTTCCTCCACTCAATAAAGATAAGGAACCAAACTCAAAAAATTTCAATGAGCAGAAGCCACCTATGCAGAGAATGAGTGATGAAGTAAAACATCAGCTCAAGAGAAAAAAATTGTGTTTCACATGCAAAGAGCCATGGGCTCCGGGTCACAAGTGCTATGAGAAGGGTCAAGCACGCAATTTGGAGGTGTATGTAGATGCTGATTATGAAGCAGAAAAAACAGAACAACAAGCTCAATTCGAAGATTGTGAAGAAGTTGAAGAATTTGATGACGCTCCAGAAGGGCCAAAAAACAAGAAAGTTAATGATGGTATTTTTGCCCAACTTTCATGCCAACCAAGGAATGATCCCTTTAGGATTCGTGGTGTACTGTGTGGACAGCGAATCGCTGCCCTCATTGATACTAGTGCTACTTACAACTTCATTGATGAAGGAGTTGTAGCACGAAGAGGCCTTCAAACAGAGGAGCTCGAAGGATTCAATGTTATGGTTGCGGATGGATTTACAATCCAATGCACAAGTAGGATTCCAAACTTGAGCCTCCATTTGGGAAACTATGAGGTCAAGGATGTGTTTCATGTAGTAAGTATTGGTGATTCAAATATTGTCCTTGGCATTCAGTGACTTAAGTCATTGGGAGAGATTTATTTGAACCTTCAAACCAGGGAACTCAGGTTTCAAAATGGTGGAAAAATAGTGGTTTTGAGGGGAATGTCAAATGATACATCTCGTGATCACACTGCAAGAAGAATGGAAAAGAAAAAGGAATACCTTTCAGTTATGCAAGCCTTGCCGAATAAGAAAAGTCAAGATTTCAGCTATAAATGGCCCGAGAAGCTTTCTCAAGAAGATGAGGAGCTGGCTGGAAAATCAGGACAGCAGCAAAAAATGCAAGTTCCGAATTTATTTTGCTTGGGGAACATGTAAGCCAAGGGTCTAATCATGTTTTTCAAGCATTTGATAATCCATTCTATGAAGTAGATACTGATTTGATATGTGAAAATTCATTTTTTGAGTGGGATTGGGAGACATTAGTTGTTCCTAGATCCTTAAATGTTAATGCTGACATGTCTGAAATGGAAGAAGAAACTGATGTAGTTATCTCAAATCTACATTGGAAGCAAGAGCATGAATTCAGAAAGTATGCAATGTGTGATGTTAGTTACAAAAATCCTAGTGCTTTGGGGGTTCCATTTGTTGAAAGCACTTGGATTGGAAGTGTGAAAGGCATTCTTATTGAGAGACTCCTTCGAGGCAACTGTTGTTCCTTAGGTACGGAACTAAAATCAGATTATTCAGCGTTGATTTCAGTCATGAACAACAGCAATGATGTGTTTTTTCAGACCTCCCAGACCTTGAAAGTTCATCTTACAAAGGTTTATGACGTAAATTATGATAATTCACCCCAGGAGTTCAGTCAGGACAGCAAACTTCCGCATGCTTGGGTTCATCCTTTAGAGTTTCTTGGAGGAACAACAATGGCGATTGCAATTGTGAGACAGCATGGCACATGGTATTTGGGAGTTCACAAACCCCCTAGACTGATTTGGGATCCTGGAGTGGAATTATTTAGGATGGGTCTGTGGTTATGGATTGCCAGTTGCTTGAGGGCAAGCAACTTCAGGGTGGGAGGATTGTAATGTTCCCTTTTTCTTCAATAATCAAAAAACTAGAAATTGGTTAGCTTTTAAAAGAAAATAAGTTTCTTGCCTCTAGTGGCGTTGAAGCCATTGGTGGGCCCATTTTCTGTGCATGTCTATTTTGGGCCTAATTTAATATGATTCCTTTTCCTTTTCTGATTGAGCGTGGCTGGATGGTGTCAGATGGTGGTCTGACTAGATTCATTTACTAATTTTGCTGGGGCGTAAGGATTTTAAGAGAACATTCGCTTAGTTTGGAGGGGAATAATTTTTAGAGCATGCATTTTGGAATCTTCATGGAATGACTGAGAAGGCCTGTTGTGGGGTTTGTCCTCATTTATCACTAGTTTCGACTGTGTAATACCAGTCCTAGTTGGTGCTACTATCGATTTCATCTCAGGAATCGAGTGTGAACTTCAATGGAGGTCGATGTCTTTTGAGTATATTTTGCATACTTTTGGTGTGAATAATGTTAAGTTTGTTTTCTGCATAGAAAAAGACTCAGTGAGTAGATATGGGATCGAATACATGCTGTTCAGCCATCCCTGAGTATGGCGTGAGTTTCCAGCAGCAGCAAATGACTACTTCCTGAGTGTTTTCACCTTAGATACTTGATTGCCCAACATTTTGAAATGTTGTGACAGCAGTTAGGAGAAGGGTTCCTTACGCCAATAGCAATCTGGGTTCATTTAGGTGAATTATAGGTTCATATCACTGCATAAATATTACACAGTCATCATCTAGCATCCCTTGAACTGCATAAAGGTTGGATATTGCACTCTCTGCCCAGAATGCTGAAGAATCATTTTTGTAGAAGTTGGGAATCAGTCCTAAGGTAACATTGTTTGTTGGGTCTTTATATATTACCTTGTAAAATCTGTATGTTTGGAAATAATGAATAACATCTAAGCATGCTATTAGAATCAGTTTTGTTTGGTTGAATTTGGGATAGTTTGTTGCACTTTATTTAAAGGGTGAACACTACAGTGGTATCAGAGCTGGTATCCTGCCAGCCTGTGAAGTCGTATTAAAAAAAACCCCGAACCTCTTCCACGGGAGCTTGAAAAGGCTAAAGAAATTGAAACCGAAGAGCACTGATTTTAGGATAAAGGCAAAAGAGAAAGAGAGTAAGGAAAGAAATGGCATACCGGGATACCTATTATGATGTTCTCAGATTACCCTGTTTTCTTCAGTACCCAGTCCCACCAACCCAAATAACTGAGACTAAAAATATTTCTCCTTTTGTCAGAACCCATGTATTCTTTTTTACAATACAATATCATTACTTGAGATACCTTGTGAAATAGTTTTAGCCTTGAAGAGATTATCTTGCTTTTCTTTATCAGGCACTTGTCTCAGGACTGATTGTTTTAATTGGCAAGATACCTTTTGCATGTTGTGCTCTCGCTGATTTTATAATATTGCTTGTTTGCAAAGCTTCTTACTTTAATACCAATCACCTTTCTCTTCAGTCTCTTCAACATCCCAGCACTAAGTTCAGAGTCTCAAGGTCTTGAATTCTAGTGAGTGTTTTTTTCCAATCTCGCTCATTCTATTCCAAGATGTTTAGTAGTAGTGGTACTTTGGACTGATATTCCTTAAAAGCAGGATATAGCTCCTATTCTTTCCCAATTTGTTTGTTTTCTCACTTGCATATCTGTTTTAGGACTTGCTGTTTTCAACATTGCATTGAAAAAACATTAGCACCTGTAGCAGCACTGATATGTCCTAGCAAAACCCAATGAAGGTGTACACTAAGCTTCAATTATATTGAATATTGTACAATGTATTATGATTAACTGTTCCAAATGTTGCCGCATTCAAGGGACTAGCCCTCCCAACGTAGTTGTTGCTTGCTAGTTTGCCATGGCATTAACACATAAATCTCTGTTGATTTCCATCTCTGGGGATTGAACATTCACATCCCATTCATTTTTTTATAAGCTGTTTCCTGGTAGCGAGGGCTGAAATTTCTTGTAAGCATCATAATGACCACAGTTTTTTTTCAAAATCTTGTTGCACTTGTATTGCTGTGTTAGAGCTTGTTGTTTGCAATAGTGCGTTGAAGAACTGGTATTAGCACAAGCACTGGTTGAGTGTGAAACAATGGAACTGCTCCACATGTTGCATTCAAGGGGACAGACAGGACCCTAGTTGCCTGATTGCCAGTTACATTTCTATGGCATTAATCTAGATTTCCTTGGTTCACACAAATGATAGATAATTAATCAGGAACTCAATTAGTCTACAATCAAGTCAAATAAGTTGGTTTCAACCAGCCATTGCACGACATCAATGTAACTTGTAAACATAAGATCATCTACTCCAACTAATCAAATTAAAACCTTCATTAAAAATGAAGGTTAGAGAAATACTTTAAAAGTTCAAGAAAAAGCTGATTCTTGACTAATTTACACTTCTATACACCCATGCACATCCTCAAATGAATCTACTGCCAATAAATACCCAAAAATAACTTGAATTACAAGCAAGCAAAGCTTTATGTTCATCTTGAATCAAATAAGAAAAACTAGACTATAACCTGTTACAATACACAGAAAAAACATATCACACAGAAATTATTTGCCGTAGAAAAAAAATAATTATGGCTGTTGTTAATATTCATGGCACTACAATGTGTACCATAAACTAATGTCCAAATATCAGTCACAGTGAGAACTGAGAAGGATACCTCCATGATTGACGTGATGCTAATTAAGTCCACTAATTTGCGAAATATACCTTGGTGTGCCTGAATATATGAGAAATAGATTGTTATACGAAAACATAGTCTAAGATAAAAGAGATTCGCAATGGAAGGAAATCAATTCAATGTGGAAGCAAAAATATAGATATCAAAGAACACAAGGAAATCAATGCAATGTGGAATTATAACAATCTAAAAACTAAAGTCTATAAATGCAGGTAAACAAAAAGTGACACGAGAAACATATAAAATCAATTAATCATGAAACCATTAAACCACATATAGGTGAAAACCAGTAAAAGGTCTACCAGTTTTTCAAACAGACTACCTAGTAATTTCTTGTTGCAATGGTTCAAATTTAAGTGCATGGTCTATTGCAAAAGATTCGCTGCTTAAAGGCCATGCAAAAGATAAACCTCAGAGCAAGTACTCTGCCTCCATTTTTCCTTCACATCAAAGATTGATGTAACCATGGTTTATTTGGCCATGTTCCATCTATTGATAATGTAAAATCTGCACAGAAACTCCAATATATGGAAGTCCGGAATGTGCATTTATTACTTACCCACAAACATACATTAAAACTTATCCAGTAGGCCTTGTTCCTCACCCAAGGTTTTTATCATTCTTCATCAAGATATGACCCAAATTTGTTCCAAACTTCTAGCACTGACAAATTCTATAATCAAATGGAACTTGATTTACAAGCATTTTGACCATAAGCACCCAATATCACATGTTTATATCATATGACAAAAAAACATTCAACAAATTCTAAATAAACTATCTTCCTAAGAATTTTTTTCTGTAAAACTCTTTTAGATTACTGTACTAGCTACTATATCAGGCTTTATTTAATAAGGACGCGAGAACTAAATTATGTCCTCTATATAACAAGTTCTATATAAACTACCTATCTTACGCAGAATTAAAATACTGTAATATTTTCTCACATCATGGAACTACAAACACATGTTCTATCCATAGCTGCTATATTGAATGAGGACATGAGGACTGAATATTCAAAGGTGTTATGGCCTGTAGAGTCCCCAGTCATGGTTTACAACTGTGAAACCTCCATCCACAACAAGATTATAGCCTCTGACATATTTAGATTCATCACTGGCCAAATACAGAGCAGCCTCTACAATATCCTCTGCTTTACGAATCATTCCCTCCAAGCTGCCTACGCTGCTACCCCATGCCTCCACTGCAACCTTATCTTTTGTTACAAAGTCTATTACAAACCCCATTGCAACAAAAGAAGAAGAAACACGTGATATTATATTTCACCAAAGTTAAGCTGGGCCATTTTTAGTGCATATTCTTAAATATCATCCACTTCAACAGTCAAAGGTTAATTTAGATGAATAAAAATAGGACAAATATTTACCACTTTTTGTTGTGAATGAGGTGTAAAATTGCTATTGAATGTTTGACTATTAAAGTGGATGATATTTAAGTAGAGTGTTTTTAATCAGGCCTATTATTACATGTTTCGAACTCGTGTATGCATAAGGTATAGTGCTCCCATAATCCCTGCAATATTGGCTGTAGAAATTATACAGCCTTTTCTGTTGGGTATCTTAACACGGGCTGCATGCTACTCCATGCTACTCCTTTGGGTTTACATTCATGGTTCATTCAAATTGCTCCATCTCATACTCTGCAATGCTATTTCGATGGTTATCTCCAGTACCCGCATTGTTAAACATAATGTCCAGTTGTATGTGCTTTTCCATGGCCAAATCCACTACTGCGCTGACATCTTGCTCTTTGCTCACATCACAGTGAATATAGGTTGCCCACAGTGAGAGATTCTGCAACTTTTATACCACGTCGTCAGCAATGTCTGCAATTATGACTTTGGCTCCAAGGAGCTTCAACAATGGAGAAATCAAAAGTGACCTCCTTGGCACAGGCGTGCTTAACCGTTACAATTTCCACGACAAAATGGACAAGCCTTAGCAATCCACTCTACTTAAACATCATCCAATTTAATGGTCAAACAATGAATAGCAAATTTACACCTTATTCATACCAAAAACTGGTAAACATTTGTCCTATTTTTATTAGCCAAAATTGACATTTGACTATTGAAGTGGATGATATTCCTCCTCTAAACATGTACGCAAAATGTGGAAGCATAGACAAGGCACGTGAGTTGCATTGCAAATTGTCACGCAACAGCAAGCATGCAGCACATGCGTTTGTTCTGCCAAAAAACAGGGGAAAACATTATAAACACTCAAATTTTCAACTCGTCCTAGGTAAAATTTCCATGAATTTAAATAAATTGAAAAATTATTGTCAATGGGCTTAAATAGCCAACAACCAATAAAAAAATTAAGTTTGATGAATTTCCACAACAAACATTTGACAAAGCTTAATTTTTTTGGTTTCCACTAGAATTGAGGTTAAGAAAATACTTTGAGGTGAAAACAACAATACCTGAGGGACTAATAAGATAATTACAAGGCTAACACAAAGGGCCCCTAGGTCACACATGACCCAAGTAATCTGGTTTCTATGCCCTTAACCTATAGCATGCATGGGTATATGTGTATTCAATTTGTGGTTAGCATAAACCTTAATTAAATTATACGATCATTTACATAGTCTTATATAAGTAGTTAGGTCCACCTAGGTGGCATCCATGGCATAAGGATGGTGCATATAAGAGGTATAAACTTTAATTAAGTTATATGATCATTTAGATAGTTTTATATAGGTAGCTAGGTTAACTTGGGTGACATTCATGGCATAAGTATGGTATATATAGGAGGTAGTGGTTGGTTTATTATCACCATATGGTGAATTATGTTCATATTAAAGACATTTGGAGGTTTGCCTCCTCGAAGTGGTCTATTATTATCAAGTATTTACAACATATTTCCTATTATATTCTTCTCTTGAGAAATTAATTGCATTACAAGTGGTATCAGAACATGATCATGGAATTTGGAAGGCAAGAAACAAGGCGATTTTTTAATTTAGGAGGTTAGATTATGAAGCGCATATCTCTTTCAATTGGAGAAATGTTTTTCTAAACTTTGGAGGGTTGATTAAGGACATATTCAAGCTACTACAATCTAAATTTGAGATAATTTTAATCAATTTTGAAGTAGTTAATACAAAATTAGGGTTTTTTACCAAATTCACTCCCATGGTTGCAAATCATCAAATTTCTTGGAGATTTGTTTAGAACAGTGAGTTCCAAGTAGAGGTAAGTTATAGTAAAAAAAACATCTTATTTTTTAGTAAGTTATTATGAAAACTATTTTTGCAACATCATGGTGGGGGCTTCAACAAGAGGCAAAGGTAGGATTCTAGTCACTCCTGGGAAAAATCCTAACAAGGATGATCAAATATTAGAGGAGATGGATTGCATAACCATTAAAGATATAAAGGAAGAAACCAACAAGGCTAACGAGGAAATCTTGAAGATTGATACAATGTTCAAACAATTAGCTTATATCCAAAGTTGTATAGACTCCCAACGAGCATATTTACACCACAAGACTTGGGATGTAAATGTGTCTTCAAAGGGACATGAAGCTTCTTGTTTTGACATAGATTTAAAGTAGGACCATTACACAAATAGTTCTATTGCCAACTCTAGGGATTTCATGCCAAGGATGGAGACGTGCAAGTTTGATGACAATGATCTAGTGAATTGGCTATGCCAAATGGAGCAATTATTTGATCTTCATCATGTTCCATGTCAACAAAAGGTTGTGATGGAATCATTATATTTATAACAGGATCAATTCATTTGGTATCATTGGCTATGTGATGAAAATAAAAAGAAGGGATGTGTTGTCACATGGTCTATTTTCCAAGAGGAACTCACAACACATTATGACAATAGTCTTATGGACAACTACTTCAGCTAGATCACCAAATTAAGGCAGATGGGTACAATCAAGGATTGTACTCATCAATTCTAATCCTTGTATTTAAGAGTAAGGCATGTTACAAAGGAAAATTTGAATGAACTATATTTAGCAGGTCTAAAGGACCACATCAATTGTGAGGCACACATGTTCAATCCAACTTTTGTTTCCCAATCAATGATTATGGAAAGGAAGTTAGAGGAAAAGGTTTTGGCCAACAGAAGGTAGGGATTCATAAGCATAAAAGAGAGGAGCTCCCTGGCACAATCAATCCCTCAACCTGCTAGATCGACTCCTTAGCAAATTGAAGAAAAAAGGGCCAAAGGATTATGGTTTAACTGTGATAGCAAGCACAGTTGAGGACATAAGTGTGGAGAAAATAAATTGTTCTAGATTGAGGTTTCTAATGAAGAATAAATGGACAAGGAATTGGTAAGGGAGTTTGATGAGGAGACAAGGGAAGAAATCAATAAAACACAACTGACTATTTCTTACCATGTACTTTTAGGCATTAACACTCCACAAACCCTCAAGGTAGTGGGTTTTTTTTTAAATTAAAGGTGATTGTATTAATTGACTTAGGTAGTACTCATAGCTTCATCAATAGAAAATTATCTATATGGTTAAACTATTTTGTCTTTCCAACTCTAGAGTTTCAAGACATGATTGTAGATGGTGGAATAGTTAGTTGTTCAAGAAAATGCCATAGTATTAAGCTCTACATGGGATAATATTGACTGGATAGTCTTGTGTTTTCCATTACTATGGGTGGATTTGACATTTTTGGGAGTCCAATGGCTAACCAACTTGGGAAGAATTGAGATAAATTTCCAAGATCTTCTCATGTGTTTCTAATTAGAGGGTAGGAAATTTGAACTATGTGGGCTACATGCAACATGGCCACAATTGGTGAGTTCTCATCAAACTTAAAAGATTCTAAAAAAGGTGTGGGTGATTTTGTGGCCCAATTAGTTTCAATAAAGGCACAACCAATAAAAGGGTCTACTCCACTAGGCTTACAAGCTATTATGGAGAAACATTTAATAGTCTTTAGAGATATGCCAAAATGAGTTTCTCCCAAAAGGAATCACAATCACACCATTCAACTAGTGACAAGGTGACAACCACCTAGCATTAGGCCTTACATGTACCCATATGTCTAGTAGAGTGAAATTGAGATAGTACAAGAGATGTTAGAAGTAGGTATTATTCATCATAGTTAGAGTGCTTGTTCCTCTCTAGTGGTGAATGATGGTACATAAAAAGGATGACACTTGGTGCATACTTTCAAACTGTAAAGAACTCAACAAATATAGATCTTCAAAGATATGTTTCTTATTCCAATCACTAATGATTTGTTAGATGAACTAAATGGAGAGATATGTTTTTTTACAAAACTTCATTTTATATTAGGTTATCACCAAATTAAATTTAAGGAAGAACATATCCCCAAGACAACATTTAGGACTCGTGATGGTCATTATTAGTTTCTAGTAATGCTTGGTCTTACTAATACTCCTTCTACATTTTAAAGTTTGATGAATTCCATATTTAAGCCACTTTTGAGGATGTTTGTATTAGTGTTCTTTAATGATATAGTGATTTATAGAAAGACATGGGAAGAACATTTGCACCATTTTGATTAGGCATTACATATTCTCCAACAATATAATATTTAGGCTAAATCTTACAAATAATTATGAATAAAAATAAAGGATTAGAACTTTAAAATCAAAACCCTATCCAACACCTAAATGAAACCTTAGTTTAAGCAAAAGAAACTTGTCATAATGTGAACAAAAGAAACTAGAATTCTCTCACCCACACAAGATCCTTGATGCGCCAATGGCGGTTGTGCTCGAATGATTTTCTGTTGAAAGGAGGAATGCCAAGTGCTCAATATGACAACATAACTTTGCATTCACAATGGATGATGAAAATGGCTTATGGAAGGGTGTACTTGTAGCATAGAGAATTTCGTACCCTTACAGTTTCACACTATGTTTTCGGCTTGCTTTAGTGTCCATTCCCTTAGCATGTTTTAGGGACCATTTGAGCCTAGCCTTAGCCTTTTTCCTTCACTAGATTACCAAATTTCATTATTTGATTCTAATTCTTCTCGCTGACTTGGGAACACATGTTAAATTTCGTAGGACGCTACAGTGTTGCTAGGATGTCCTCGCGGCGCGATAGTGTTCCAAAGTCCCAAAAATTAAAAAGAATGTTGTTTTCCTGCCCAAATACCTGTTGTAATGCTCGGTTGTCAGAGAAACGCCTTCAACATTCAAATTTGACCCTTTAGCTTCCCTAAAACCCTTATGCAAAAAACTAATTGCGATCTCTCTCTTAATCTCTCTCAATCTCTCTCAATCTATCTCTCTTGGTGATGTTTTGGCTGCACAAGAACCTACATTGTTGAGCTTGTTGAAGCTACATGTTGTTGAAATGACTCCATTCTAAAGTTCTCTCAAGGACCCACATTGTTATATTTTGGTTGACTCCTCTAAAGAGCTCATTCTTCCTTCTTCTTGAATAATACTGCAGATCTTGTTTATCATTTTCTTCTACATTTATATTTGGCAAAATCTTGGTGTAGACCACCACATGCTTAATTTCACACACTAGGGTATTTCCCCGTAGGCCAAGGATAATATAGATTTATTTTATTGTCACTGCTCTAAATTTTTAGATGCACGTAGGATAACAACACACACTAGATTTTTGCTCTTTTATTTCATTTGTTGTTTCGTGGAGGTTGGAAAACCAAAACATGGGTTTGACTGAGGCAAACCCCTAAAACAACCTAATAATTTTTCTAGTTTGTGCATTGTGTAGGTTGTGAAAAGAGATCAAATGCACGGGAGTTTGCTCTCCATTCCCTTATCTCTCATTTATTCTCTTCTTTATGTTAAATGCTTCATTTATGTGTGTTTTGGGTTAAATTTCATTTATGGGAAGTTGTTTCAGTTACTCATGCACATTGGGTGATGCTACAGGTTTCTACAAAGCTGTATTGTATGACCTTTTTGAGTTTTATTATTACTAGGACTTTAGCACCCCACATAGACGTCCTAGAAACACTGTAGCATCTTGGACATATTGCCCCATCTTTCGGTGTCAGGTTTCTCTTTCTCTGCTATTTACTATTCTACATTCAGTTTGCTTATTTTATATTTCAATTTCATGTTAATCAATATTTTTTATTTCAACCCCTATATGAATGTAGTGTAGAAAGTGAAAGTATCTCTTTTTCTAGATTACATTTTGGTGAACCCACCTCTTTAACATTGAAAACACCTTCCTAATATTCTCCTTCTAATTTCTAAATGAACTGTAATGACCCTCCTCTTAAAACTTGAGTAAATTTAAGAAATTACAAGAAAGTAATTAAACTTGGTAAACTCAAGAGATAAACATTTTTTTTTCTTTATCATTTCCATAATCACAAGGAATAAAGTACAACTTTCTATATAATTTCAACTTTGGAAATTATAACATAATCGAAGCTAGAATCATAGAAAAATCCTTTCACTTTTCATTTACAGTACATAAACTACACTTGACATAAAGAAGAGTTTTACCTCATAAATTTGACTGTCGCAAGTCATAACATGGAGTACACTGCATCTGGAATAATGATATTTGTCTTCATAAGCCTCGACGAGTCTTTTGCTTCAGAGAGAGAGAGCATCATCTGAGCGCTTTACCTCCAACCACAGACCATCGGTCTCCCGCACACCTTCCTAACCGGAAGTGGCCCTACTCTTCACGAAGGGTATAGATATAAGGAATTATCAAGTTTTTCCATCTGAGTCCTAGTGAGTTGTGTCCTACATAACTACAATCGACCATACAACTCTAGATTCCCTCTAGCCAAGTATGATCATACTGATTGGTCATGCCGTCCAGACTCACACCTCTGACTCGACTTGGAACTATCTCATCCTACAATATGACTTACTTCATTTAGTAACTCTAGATACAAACTTGTCTATACTGTAAATTTATTCTAGTCATTCTGACCTAGAAAGTATCCTTAATCTAGGACATACATGCAATAGATTTAGGCAATTCGAATCTTTAACGAGTCCCTCATTGCATACTTGCAACTTCTAGGGTTTAAGACTTCCTGTCAAATGATGATTCAAGTATCAAATATCTTTGATGCATAGTAACAAGTTTTGACTCTAACATAGAATCACATACCTTTGATAAAGTACCACAAAGACTCTTCTTATCTTGCTTTATGGTTTTCTTGACCATACATTGTCAACCAATATATAATGTCATACCCGACAAAAGAGTTACAAGTTTCCGAAATCCCTTAAGTTATGATTCTAGGGTTTAACTTCACTAACCCAATGCATGGAATTATCAAATTTCCTTGATTTCTAAACACAGTAACATAAGCATTATAAAACATAAGAACAAAATCCTCTAGTCTCCTTAGACTTCTTGGCTTTGCTCGAATTCACTCTTCTCATAAATGCATAAACATAGAATATGAGGTATATCCTCATCCATATAATATCTCAAAGGACATTATCACTTTTCAAAACTAGACTTTTGATTAAGTTCAACCCTAATAGGTTTGAGTCAAAAAGGATACTTTCGACCTCTTAGTCTACTCAAGTCTATCGACTTTTCAACACAAGTTAGTTCATGAACTCAAATATAACCCCCTTTGTATAAACGTCACATGTAATCCATTATCCACAACTTTTAGTACAACAATCATGTGGGGTTGAGTTTTCGAATTGTTTTCTAATATACTCAACTTGGTATAAATTATGTTAGGAATACCCAACACTAGATTATCTTTGTCATCTATGCACATGGTATTAAAATAAGTTCTATTCACATATAATACAAACTATAACTTCCCATCTCCTAACATGCCAATACCCTTGAGTTAGTTTACTAGCTTCAAATTGAAACACAGGGGAAGTTAATTAAGTCTCCTATCAATAAAGAATATATGTTTTCAAAAAGCAAGGAAATCTCTATGGATTTATCGTATTCTTAAAAGTAAGTAATCACTTAAGACTTATTCAATCTATGATAAGTTTAAGCTTATGATAAAGTTATCGACCTTCTAGGTCTTTTCAAGTCAACCAATCTTATACTAAGAAGACATAAGAACTAAAGTCTATCCTCCTAGGATTATCATGATAATACTTAACATTGTTGTTGAATAAGCAAGTGACATTACATCACTAACCAAATTGTTCTTAACGAAAACAATATCATTCTAACATAAATGATTATATCAATTCCTAAATATTTTAATCTCAAGACATTAAGCTTATACCATTGTCTCACTTACCTTTTCACAACACAAGGTTTTATCCTCTTTCAAATTGGAATAGATTTTGAGTCTTGAATAATAAAAATAATATACTCGATCCTATGATCTCTTTTCATTTAACAACTCTAGATAAAGTAAGGATATAAATTCATGCTCAAAATCCTTGTATGAAACCAACAAACTTGTCATAAACAAGAATCCATGTACCTTAATATATTTATCTCATCTGTAAATGATTTCCTAAGATCTAAAACACATTATTAATTTAGATCTTATTGGCCTTTCGACCTTCAAGCATGTATGTATATATTTATATATAACTATGTTCTTTAGTTCACAAAGTGTTCTGCTAAGTTTAAGAACATTATTCTAATCAATACAAGCTCTTGCAAACTCGTATTGAAGAACTCCAACTTTCTACCAAGACTGCAGCTCCTTGGGCATTATGGCTTCATTTGTTAGTGGGGAAACCTTAGATAAACACCCTAAATTTATTCTAGTATATTCCTTTATAGAGGGAACTGATTTATGGTTTATACTCGCCAAATGATGAATAAATCCATACTCTTGACTTTAGAGTATGGCAAACCTCGATTCTCCTAACCTTCCTTCCTCTGGCAGATACCGATTTGTACAAAGATATAACAAGTTTTTATTAATATTCATCGACATCATACTACAGTATGTCGGCCTCATAGGAAACGTAGGTTCATATATAATTATATCGGCCATGTTAAACACCACCAACTATGTTTTAATTGTCTCGCCATAAACAATGGAATATTACGTTTTGGCCTTTCAGTCAAACACAAAATAATAAAGCTCTTAAACAATGAAAGCAAGGCTAATACAGAGAGCAATAATAACACGACATACCCGATGGTAATGTTTCTCTCCTTCTGGTTCCAAAGCTATTTCAACTTGCAAACTATTGTTGTTTTCTCCTCTGTTAACAATATTTAGTTTTTCCTGCAATAACCAAGGCTGGAACACTGTCCCTCATATATGAGACTAGCGGCTCTCCTATACTACATCACAGATTTCTCTCTCCTCTAGATTACATTGTATGCACATAGACTTTCTTCCCAGATTTCCTTCTACCTTTGAACCTTTGGCAGACTATCTAGAAACAATCCTCTCTTGGTACCTCCGTCTTGCACCCATAAGAGGTTCCAGGATTACGCCGATAGAAACCATCTATGTCATGGAAAACATCTTCAATGTGGAATCAATCCTGAGAAATCTGATGCTTCCCCCCTGAGATCCTCTCAACTCCTTGCCTTTAAGGCACAAAAATTCTCTATCAACTAACCATCCCCACGTTTTTCTCCTTCTCCTCCTACTATACTTTTTCTTTTTACCAAGATAAAACCCTACATGCCACAGAAATCTCCACTCTCTCCCATTGTTAAGAAAATAACTCCCTCTGATATAACTGTCACCTATATTCTATTGGTCCAAGCTTCTATATCGATAAAACTCTACCCTTAAACTGCGGAATTGCACTTATAAAAGGTTCAAGGAATACGATGGGAAGACCAATCGTCGGGTTAAGAATCTTTTCCCACGTAGAACCCATCCTGAGCTCTATCTTGAGAAAAACTACTTTTCTCGCTCTTCTCTAAAACCTATCCCCTCTATTCTTCCACGAAGGCCTGAAGAATTATTGATCATAATGTTCGACCACTCCCTTACCCCGAGGTCTTAGGCAGTTTCAAAGCCTAAAAACGTGCTTACACTCACATGCAAACAAGTAGAGTAGTGGGTCTTAATGACCACTCTCTCGTAATTTCAGTTCATGAGTAGAAACTAAATAACCCACATAAAACATGTATTAGTTTGCAAGGAAAGACACTATACCATAATGCTTTATGAATTAATAGCAATATATATATATACATCTAGATATTTAAATAATACTTAGTAATATAATGCAAGTATTTCCAACGTATACTTACGTTGTTCCTTTCTCTCGACAAGATATGCGAATGAGATTGGGAAACATGGAAAACGTGGTCATTAAGGTACCACTTCCTCACATAAACCACAACTCTCTACAAAGAATTCAACGCTATCAGATAGGTTAAGAAGGAAATCTTCTTCTAAAAGGAAGGTTGTTATCATTTAACCCACTAATAACCACTACTCTCAATTTGAGAATATTCACATATGATAGTAGTTTAAAAACAAGCTTAGATATTAATATCAATAGGCTTTAATAATGTGATACAAACTTACGTACAAAATGTGACTGGGTCAAGATATTCTCCCCTTCACGTATAGAAGAGAATCATGTCGATTCTGATTGGACAAAATATGGAATTCAACGTTAAAACTATTAATAAAAAACATATTATCAATTATGCCAATTACGCCATTGAAGACGTAAACATAGACTCATTTTACGACGTAAAGAACAACATTTCTGACAGAAAGTGGTCTTAACTGCAAAATGACTAATGTACCACCTTAACAACATTGCATTCCCCAAAATGACTAGGTTAATGTTAAACGACATAAAAAAAGTATCTAAACGATATTGACAACTTGTCGAGTTGAGAGATAAACTTAGACCAAAAGGGTCAAGTGTCACTTACTCGACTTAATTAGGTTCACCAACTGCACCAACAAGACTTAAGATGGCGACAAACTATACTTTTCCTTATATCTATACTCTTCTCTCCGATGATGCTCTTCCTCATTTTCTCAGAGAAGCAGAAACCTATTTCCTATATGCAACTTGCAACTATGTAAATGGGATTAGCGTAACATTAGTCCATTCATAACCTCATGAATAACAAATTCAAAAGTACATTCTGGAATCATTACATCACATGACTAGAACCTAGGAAACTAATGATTTATCCCGACATTATACCTTAATGCCAAATCATTTATCCATAGAATTCACTTATATTTACGTAAAAGTAAAAAGTAATTTCAAGTCAAAATTAGGGATGTGACATGAACTTCTTTTCTTTTCTTCTATCACTTTCTAAGTTTGTCAAGAAGTTTTAAGAGCTTCTCTTACAAGCATGTGAAAGTGAATTATCTTTTCCTATGTCACTCTTTTTCCTTGATCCCTCTCCAAATATCCCTCATCCCTCCTACTTACGAGGATATTTTGGCGCAAGAGGATGAAATCATTGGCACTTTTCTTAATGTTAATCTACCTTCCCTTCATTCCAATCATATCACTTCTAGAGGTGAATCACTAGCAAATGAAGAGTCCAACCTTGCAGCGGATCCCCCATGGATAAATGTTGAGCATATTAATTCTACATCTTATCCTACATCATGTATTTCCCAAGAAGATATCAATGTTAACACCATCATTGTTAATAGACTTATCCCAACTACTAAGGGAATGTTGGATAATTGCATTAATGTTCAAAATCTTTCTTCTATTCCTAAAATCATTGTGGTTAGGGCACTTGATCCACCCCCCTCTCTTGTCCTATGATCAATGTCTGGGGTATTCCTAAAAATACTCGACCTTCGAATGACCTTTTAGAAATTGCAAAGTCCATAACTCTAAATGTGTCTAGGGCTCCTCACTACCATGCAATAGCCCACACATATAATACTCAATGAAACAAATAGGTTACTCCTGTTCCTATTTCCCTTCCTCCACCACATCCTATTTTTCCGTCAACTCCTCATCTTACTCAAAAGACTGTTGGAGAGTATAATCTTGTTGATCAACTTTGTGGTACTCCTGCCAAGATCTCTCTTTAGGAGCTAGTTCAAACTTCACCAACCTATCACAAGATGCTCCAAGAAGCTTCATAGAAGATCCCCATAGCATCTTCAGCTAGGCCGAATGATGTAGCTACTTTGCTCGATCGTATTTACACAAATACTACTGATATTTTGTTTCAACAATATGAACTACCTTTCTTGGAGGTACAAAATTAAAATGATCCTCTGCTCATTATTGTTGGAATTAATAATTTCAGAGTGAAATGTACCCTTTTTTATAATGGTCTCGGTATTAATTGTCACATCCCTAATTCTGACTATGTTTTACTTTTTACTTTTAAGTAATTAAGTAAATGATTATACATGATTTAATGATTTGACGTTTAGCGAAAATGTCAGGAAAAATCAATGATTTCATGAGATTATGTTTATATGAATAGAATTGACATGTGATTATATGATTTCAAAATGTTATGATTTCATAAGGATTATGAACTAACGATACACTAATTCTAGTTGGTAATTGCAAGTTGAACTTAGGAAACGGGTTTCCACCCTCGGAAGAAAGAGAGGGAGAATATCATCTGAGAGAAGTGAATAGATGTATGGGAAAGAACAGTTGTTGTCATCTTAGTCTTGTGCCTTTATATTAGTGAATCGTCATCAAGTTGGTAAGTTGTGTTCAACCTAGCTAGTTTAAGTTTGGTATTGATTTGACAGTCATCAATTTGTCAAAAGACCCAATAAGTTTATGTTTAGTCATAAACCAAGTAAGAAATTTTGACCGTCGACACTAAAATGGTCGATAGTCGATAGTCCTTGTTTGTTATGAATATAGTTTATATTCAAGAGATGATATTATTAATAATTAATTATCTCATTATTGGTAATTTCTAGTTGAAATTCCATTATGCTATCCTATCTTTTTGATTTTGATGTTTGTGCAATATCGAGAGGGGGAGAATATCTCAACCCCATTCTCGTAATCTTGTCAAGTGTTAGGAACAACGTAAGAATATATTGTACATGCCTAAATTTTGTTGTTTTATATATATTTAAATATTATTTATAAGTTTAAATGAATGATATGATGTCAAAGGGTCTCATAGCATCATGGTTTATTGCATTAGTTCTAAACCACTACATGTACGTGGGCATTAAGGATGGCAGTCAAATAATGGAGTAAGAGAGTGGTCGTTAAGACCCACTACTCCATCTTGTTTGCAAGCTAACGTCACATGAAATTAGGAAAAAAGTATGCCTATGCTTCGGTGGCCTTGTGGAGGTGTCAGGGATTTAACAAGTCTACCATATCAAAAGATTGTTGTAGGGGGAAGAGACAACAAGAGAATAGTGTTGAGAAACTCCAATCTCGAGGGAGAAAAACCAAAGTCCATGTTGAAACATAGAGCTATGATGTAGATGTGACCAATCCATCTGCCCGCATCAACATTAAAGATTAAGAGGTGAATGGAGTGAAATGATATAGGATAGGGTGCAGTGAATTAGAGTAAAAAGAGAGGGTTTGCTATTAGTCGAGAGATCTGTTAACATTGTGAGAGAGCTGAGCCAAAGCACTCTTAAGGATTATACTCATAATCCATTGTAAAGTTCTTTCTCATGTACCTTGTGAGTGAAATAATTCAAACAAAGAAGGGATGGTTGGAGAGAGTAACTTCAACTCTTGAGAATAACTTAAGGCTGTGATTAAACACTGAGTGTGAGGGTGCAAGTCCGTGGGTTGATAAGCATCAAGATGGACTATTTTGGCACGTCTCCAATGATGTCACCAAGGTCGAGCCGCCGTACTCAACCCTGCCAAGAATAGCTTAACAACGAATTCATCGGGTATGTCTATTCATGTTTTAAGCTATTATTTTACTCATTGACTGCAAATAAAGTTATGGTATAAGCTTTGTTTCACTGTTCATTGTGTATAAGCTTTGATATCCTTATGTTTAAGATAAAGGTCGATTGGTATTGTTTCACTGTGATTAGTGAGACCAATAAACATAGTGAGGCAAAGTTTTATAAGACCGACAGATATTTATAAACCTTTGAGTTATATAAGACAGTTATATATATAAACCCTTGTGCCTATGAGGCCGATAGACCTTGTCAACTGGTATGGATAAAACAAACCGACTAGGCTAGATATTATTGTGTATATGAAGGCTGTAGGGATTTGTTATTACTATTTAAGCATTAACATCATAGTCTTATCATTGTATAAGATTTATTACCGTTATATAAGCTTTGACATTACTGAGTTTAAGCTTTATTTTATTGAATAAGAGTTTTGGATAGCATTTTGCTTAAGAAGAGGCCGATAGGTATGTTTATCTCTGTGCTTATGAGATCGATAGATCAAGCTTATTATTGTTTAAATGTAAGGTGCAATAGCCTTCACAACCTATATACTCTGGTATAAGACCAATTAGATCTGATTGAGCTCAGGTTATATCAACTGTGCAATGTTTTTGTAACCTTGGGCAAAGAAACGCTGAGTATATTTTAACTCAGAATATTTTAGTTTAGCAGAGAAGCTAAGAAAAGTTATTATGGACTTTTTAGAACCCTATGAAGGTTTAGTAGTCAAAACCCGAGAACTTAACTAGGGAAGACTAGAGAGTACTATACTCTCGTTGTATAATTATATTATTGTACTTAGATTCTGAGTAAGTACTGGGGAACTAGGAAAATGGAAACTGATCCATTAGTCTATGTTGAAGACTATGATTAATCTATAGATATATTCTTGCTTTTGAAGCATCTAATCACTATTTCTCCAAATAGATACTTTGGTGAGATAATGACGATACGCTATTAAAGTGATCATGTTACAACTTGAATATAGTTTTCCTTATGTGAAATAGAATTATTCTTGTCATATTACAAGGGAATGGGTGAACCAAGAAAGTGGAAACCTAGATATCCTTTTGACTAGTAATTATTACTTAAGATAAACTATCTCGAAGAAGAGTATGCTAGGAAACATGATAGCTTCTCCCATGATTCAAGTTTGAAACTACTAAACCAACTCAAGGGTATATGTATACCAAGAGATGGGAGGATATAGTTCTCAAAATATTTGTTCAACAGAACTTATTTTATTACTAGGTGCACAAAAGATAAAGTTAAGCAATGTTGGGTGTCCTTGATATGATTTATTGGGGTATGTTAGGAGAATCAAGATTCAATCCCACATGATTGTTGTACTTTAGATTGTTGATATAAGTTTATGTAACATATGTATACAAAGGATGATATACATATGAGTTCATAACCTAACTTTAATCGAATGTCAGTAGACTTAAGTAGACTAGGAGGTCGAAAGTATTTTATATCTTCTGTGACTTAAACCTATTTAGGTTGAATGACTGAAGTTAGTCCAATGACTAGATGATAGTATTCATTTAGATATTATAGAGAAAATACCTCGTATATGATGTTTATTCATGTTATGAGAAATGTGAATTCAAATAATGCCAAGTGGTCTAGGGAAGGCTAGAGGTATTTGTCCTCATGTTTTGTTATATTTATGTTAATAACTTTGGAAAACAAGGATGTTTGATATTTCCATGCATTGGGATAAAGAAATTATTCCCTAGAATCATAACCTGATGGGTTTAGAAAACTTATAACTCTTATGTTGGCTATGACATTGTTTTTATATATTGGTCGACAGTGAAAGGTCAAGAAAACCATATTGGTTGACAATGAAAGGTCGAGAAAACCATAGAACAAAACAAGAAGATTCTTAGTAGTACTTTAACAAATTTAAAGTGATTTTATGATAGAGTTAAAACTTGTTATATTGCATAAGGATGCTTGATATTTGGGTCATAGACTAGAATGACAGGAGCTCATATACCCTAGAAATTGCAAGTAATGCAAAGAGGGACTCTCTGAAGGGTTGGAATTAGTTAAACCCATATATTGCATGTATATCCTAGATTAACGATTAAGTCAGATTGAGTAGAATGGATTTTAGTACATACAAGTTTGTGTCTAGAGTTATTAAATGAAGAAAGTCAAACTATAGGATGAGATAGTCTGCATGTCGAGTCAGAGGTGTGTGAACTCACAAAGTTACATTCATTGCGAAACATCTATTTATATTGAATGTTTGGCCAAAGTAATGCATCCGTCTCTGCATGCATTAGTCGGTTCACTGTGCTCCAGATTTGCATAACCATCCAGTAGTGCCATACTCAGTTAGAAGGAGTCTATAGTTGTATGACCATGTTGGTTATGTAGGACACAACACTAGAGACTCAAATGGCAAAAACCTATTGGTTCCATATATCTATATTCTTCGTGAAGGGTAGGGCCACTTCCAGGAAGGGAGGTGTGCGGGGGACTATCGGTCTATGGTTGGAGGTAAAGCACTCAAATGATGCTCTCCCTCTATAGCAGATGACTTGTCGAGACTTGTGAAGACAAATATCAATATTCCAAATGCAGTGTATTCCATATTATGACTTATGATAGTCAAATTTATGAGGTAAAACTATTCTTTATGCCAAGTGCAATTTATGTATTGTAAATATAAAATGAAATGATTCTATCTTTGAATGTGTTGTAATTTCAGGATTGGAAAAATTCAGAAGGATATACTTTATTTCTTGGTGATTATGCAAATGGTATTTATTTAAAAAAATTCTCTCTCATGTTTACCATGTTTATTTACTTTCTTGTAAATTCTTGAGTTTCTTCGAGTAATATGAGAAGGTATGTTTCATATGGTGTCAGAGCTAACCAGGTTCAACACATGGACCTATGATCTCACTACGAGAAAACTTGTTAACATTCAACAAATTGGCTAATGTTTGAAACTGGTTCTATACTAGAATGGCCTAGAGAAGAACCAAGAAAACTGTCAGGAAGACTATTTTCCAACACTTACCCAAGTTAGTGGTTAAGAGAGAACTAACTGAGGAGGTAAAACTCCAAGAGCATATTAACTCTACTGAGGATGTATAGTGGGAAGATTTTGAGACTTTGGCTAGAAAGGTAAAAACTTGGTCAATTTGCTAACCAGACTAAAGCTTAGGTAGAGCAGTGTCTATTTGAAGTCAAGATTAGAGCCTTGGTTCAAATTCTAGGCCCTATGAGCCTACTATGCTTGACGTAATTTTTTTTTGAGAACAAGTGAACCTAGGCAAAACAAAGTACTCTTTTTCTCAAGAACTTAAGGATGGGAAGATCTAGAAATATTCAACCAGGTGCAAGAGCATCTGAGTGTTGAAGATCCTAGAGTTGTATCAAAGATACGTAGATAAGATGGGTTCATGTCTAATTCCTAAGATGGCTTGGAATGAGACAAGTGGAATAGAAGAATCATTAAAAGAAAATAGTGATATGTAGGCATAGAATGCCTAGAAAAAAAAATGGTTTAGGACTTGGAAATGCTTTTGTTTTCCAAAATTCATGAGAAAACCAATTGTCATATACAAAGAAATGTGCATAAGTATAGAGGGTCCTCTCAGGCAATATTTTGATGAATAAAGATTGGGATTAGTATCATTCTTTGGAACTTTTGTTAATAATCTGCATGAATTTTGCAAGATGATTCATAACAGTTGTAAGGAGAAGATATTAGTTATTCTCATGGCATTTTGGCCAAATGGTTGAGAACGAAAGAACAACTTCAATAGTGAATGTGATTATCACCAAGGTATTAATTAGTCAAGTTGTTTAAGTTTTAAACAAGTAACCTATTCAGTGAGGTAGGGAATAGAGTTTTGTAAAGTGGAACAAAGGGAAGAAGCTTGTGTTCCAACTTTAATCCCTTTGTGTTGCGATAACATGATCTTACAATATCATCTGAGTGATGAATGATAGATACTCTAGGAAATAACAATGAATGTGATGTAATTTTTGAGCATGATGAAAGTTTTAAGGGACTCATTTGTTTGAAGTACTTGTAGCATGATCTCTAACCCACTGTAAGTTTTTGGGAAAATCCAAGTGTAGTGCAACAATCTACTCCCTTGTTAGTGACTCAATTAGTCATGAAGTACTTAGTAAGTGTTCCTCTGAATCTTGACACTTCTTTGGATTTTTGGTAAAGTCCTTTTTATTTGCAAGGATTATCATGGTTTTATTCCTTTATTTTGGAATAGTCTAGCCACCAAATTTTGAAGGTTATTTATTTATGACCAATTGGTCAAAAATTTGATTTATTATCGAAATTGAGCTCATTCTTTTGACTTATTATTGAAAATGAAATCTCTTATACTTTGATATTGATTTAAATTATTGTGGTGGCTATACTAGAATTTTTTTGTTGTTCACTATGTTTTATGTAATGTTCACCTCTATCATGTCCTGGATGGACCTCTGATGGATTGTGTAGGGTAGTAAATTGCAGAAGAATGCACTTGGTATGTCCCTAACTTTATAGAGTTAAGAAACCTTGTGTGGAAGGAAATTCATTCCAACTATAATCAAGTCACCTAGGAGTAACTAAACTCCTAGTCAATGTGAAATTTCTTTATTACTAGAAAGGAATGAAGAGTGATGCTACAAGATTTATAGCAAGTTGCTTAGAGTACTAGAGAGTCAAGGCTGAACATAAGCATCCTGTAGGAATTTTGTATCTATACGATATTCCAAGAGTGGAAGTGGCAGATCATTAGCATGGACTTTTTGCAAGGTCTACCTATGTTTATAAACATGCATAATGCTATTCTGGTAGTGGTAGATAGACTCACTAAGGTAGTGCATTTCATACCTGGGAATTTGACAGATGGAGTACCAGTCATAGCCCGTAAATTTGTACAAGGAGTATCTAGGTTGCATGGCATTCTTGAGAAGATCATCTCAAATAGGAATGCTCACATGACCTCAAGGTTTTAGCAAACATTGTTTTCCTCACTTGGAACTCAAAAGAACAACAATACAAGAGGGAAGAGTATCTACCTCTTGTAGAGTTTACTTGTAACAACTCATATACTTCTATTATTAAGATGACTCCATTTGAAACATTTGACGGAAGAAGACGCTAAACTCCTACAAGCTGGGTAAGCTAGAAGATAGGATTAGCATTGGTCCAGAAATGATGTAAGAGATGTAAGAACAGATCAAGCTGATCAGAAAAAGATTGGTAGAATCTTATAATAGGCAAAAGGTTACGTAGATGTCAAGTGTACACCAAGACAATTCTTAGTTGGAGAAAAAGTTCTTTTGAGGGTCAAACCTCAGAAAAATTCCATAAAGTTTGGAAAGTCTTCCAAGCTAGCTCCTAGATATGAAGGACTCTTCGAAGTTCTCAAAGTTATCAACTCGATTGATTATAGAATCATTCTATTACCGGCTTTTGCCAGGAGGCATAATGCTTTTTATGATTCATAATTGAAAAGTATATAACAAATGACAATTATATTCTTATAATGTTTTACAGGTATAGGACCTAGGAGTGGTCACGATCGAGCTTCTTAAAATGCTCAAAGTTCTCAAGCTCTGCTTGCGTAACAAAGAGATTACTCAGTGCAAGGTACAATGGGACTAGTATGCAGAAGGTAATATCACATGGGAAGTTTACCATGATTTTATAGAAAATATTTTCTCAATTATTTATGCTTTTACAAGTTGAACAAAATTATTTATCTTAATATTGTCTTGGATACATTGGATCATCGAGGATGATGAATCTTATGGGGGGAGATATGTCACATCCCTAATTCTGACTATGTTTTACTTTTTACTTTTAAGTAATTAAGTAAATGATTATACATGATTTAATGATTTGACGTTTAGCGAAAATGTCAAGAAAAATTAATGATTTCATGAGATTATGTTTATATTAATAGAATTGACATGTGATTATATGATTTTGAAATGTTGTGATTTCATAAGGATTATGAATTGACTAATGATACACTAATTCCAGTTGGTAATTGCAAGTTGAACTCAGGAAATAGGTTTCCACCCTCGGAGAAAGAGAGGGAGAGTATCATCTGAGAGAAGTGAATAGATGTATGGGAAAGAATAGTTGTTTCCATCTTAGTCCTGTGCATTTATATTAGTGAATTATCGTCAAGTTGGTAAGTTGTGTTTGACCCAGCTAGTTTAAGTTTGGTGTTGATTCGATAGTCTCCAATTTGTCAAAAGACCTAATAAGTTTATGTTTAGTCGTAAACCAAGTCAAAAACTTTGACCGTCGACACTGAAACAGTCAATAGTTGATAGTCCTTGTTTGTTATGAATATAGTTTATATTCAAGAGATGATATTATTAATAGTTAATTATCTCATTATTGGTAATTTCTGGTTGAAATTCCATTATGCTATCCTATCTTTTTGATTTTGATGTTTGTGAAAGATTGAGAGGGGGAGAATATCTCAACCCCATTCTCGTAATCTTGTTAAGTGTTAGGAACAATGTAAGAATACGTTGTACATGCATACACTTTATTATTTTATATATATTTAAATATTATTTATAAGTTTAAATGAATGATATGATGTCAAAGGGTCTTATAGCATCATGGTTTATTGCATTAGTTCTAAACCACTACATGTACGTGGGCATTAAGGATGACAATCAAATAATGGAGTAAGAGAGTGGTCATTAAGACCCATTACTCCATCTTGTTTGCATGCTAATGTCACATGAAATTAGGAAAAAAGTATGCCTATGCTTCGGTGGCCTTGTGGAGGTGTCAAGCCTTTAATAAGTCTACCATATCAAAAGATTGTTGCATGGGGGAGAGACAACAGGAGAATAGTGTTGGATTCAGGATAGACAACTGAGAGGGGGGGTGAATCAGTTGTCCAAAACTTGCTTACAATTCAAACACTTAAATCCACTTTGTTATTTAATAACATATCAATTAATCACTCATGAAAGCATAAAGCATAAACACCAGAGCAGATACACATCAACACATGAGACACCAAGATTTTGACGTGGAAAACCTGGTCAAGGGAAAAACCACAGGGTGATTAACCCAAGGATTATTCTCTGTTAGAAGAATAAGAAAAATAGATGGCACATGCCAATTAGGGCTCACTGCCTGAGCACACTGCTCACAAGAGGCACACTACCTACAAGAGACACACTGTCTACAAAGTAACAAGTATCACAAACTTGAACTAGAGATTGACATCTTTATCATGCCTGGATCAATTCCATTTAAGCCCAAAAACACCTGCTCTGCCTTTCGCTCTTCTTCTTCGCTATGCCACGCTCATCCGCTCACCACACACTTTGGAATGACTTCACAATCCTTTATTTATACAAGGCATCAACTTAGGAACACTCATCTAAGTCGGCAAACACTTTTAGATCATCCGAAAGACATGTAATACATCTGGTCGGCCTGTCTTAGGAAGAACACCAACATCCGGTGGTTTTTACATCAAATCCAAACTCTAACTTCAATGCGGACCGCCAATAAGAATTGTACATGATCCAAGGATCACCAAAACCTTTCCTGAGTCACCAAGAACATCCACACTTTATCAGCTTACTGGAATTCTTCTCTTCTTCATCCGAAACTTCAAGAACACAGTCTGTCATCATTGTCACAATGAAAAAGGTGCTTCCAAACCTTCAAACCATGAACAAATCTAGTTGTCACTTCACACGGACTTCTTCAACACTCCCTCCAATCTGCATAATGAGATAATGCAATTCTGGATCTCACCGGACCAATCTGTGACACTCTATCACCACTGAACATTTGCCGAAACCAGTTCTACTAGAGCAGTCATAACTTCTTCAGATCATTATGCGAACCTCTGAAAACTTGACTAGATCATATCAAGACTCATATCTACAAACCCTTTAAACCACATCCTCTGATCTTCATCTTATCTTGGACTTTTACCTTAATGTCATCACTGTTCTTCACTGTTCTTGATTGAGACTAATTTCCTCAATATCCTCAGCACACAGCTCATCCAATCCTTCTCATTAATGCAATATGAGTATGTTGACATCAATGACAACACTGGTTATCCTCATACTTGCAACAAATAGTGGTGAGAAACTCCAATCTCGAGGGAGAAAAACCAAAGTCCGTGTGGAAACATAGAGCTACGGTGTAGATGTGACCAATCCATCTGCCTGCATCAACATTAAAGATTAAGAGGTGAATGGAGTGAAATAATATAGGATAGGGCGCAGTGAATTAGAGTAAAAAGAGAGGGTTTGCTATTAGTCGAGGGATCTGTTAACATTGTGAGAGAGCTAAGACAAAGCACTCTTAAGGATTATACTTAGAATCCATTGTTAAATTCTTGCTCATGTACCTTGTGAGTGAAATAATTCAAAAAAAGAAGGGAAGGTTGGAGAGAGTAACTTCAACTCTTGAGAATAAATTAAGGCTATGATTAAACACTGAGTGTGAGGGTGCAAGACAGCGGGTCAATAAGCATTGAGATGGATTGTTTTGGTACATCTCCAGTGATGTCACCAAGGTTGAGCCATTGTACTGAACCCTACCAAGAAAAGCTTAACAACAAATTCATTGGGTATGTCTATTCACGTTTTTAGCTATTATTCTACTCATTGACTATGAATAAAGTTATGGTATAAGCTTTATTTCACTGTTCACTATGTATAAACTTTGCTATCCTTATGTTTAAGATAAAGGTCGATTGGTATTGTTTCACTGTGATTAGGGAGACCAATAAACGTAGTGAGGCAGAGTTTTATAAGACCGATAGATATGTATAAACCTTTGAGTTATAGAAGACAGTTATATATATATATATAAACCCTTGTGCCTATGAGGCCGATAGACCTTGTCGCTATTATGGATAAAACAAACTGACCAGGCTAGATACTATTGTGTATATGAAGTCTGTAGGAATTTGTTATTACTATTTAAGAGTTAACATCATAGTCTTATCATTGTATAAGATTTATTACTATTATATAAACTTTGACATTACTTAGTTTAAGCTTTATTTTATTGAATAAGAGTTTTGGATAGCATTTTGCTTAAGAAGAGGTCGATAGGTATGTTTACCTCTATGCTTATGAGATTGATAGATCAAGCTTATTGTTGTTTAAATGTAAGGTACAATAGCCTTCACAACCTATATACTTTGGTATAAGACCAATTAGATCTTATTGAACTTAGGTTATATCAACTGTGTTATGTTTTTGTAACCCTGGGCAAAGAAAGGCCGAGTAGATTTTAACTCAGAATATTTTAGTTTAGCAGAGAAGCTAAGAAAAGTTATTATGGACTTTTTAGAACCCTGTGAAGGCTTAGTAGTCAAAACCCGAGAGCTTAACTAGGGAAGACTAGAGAGTACTGTGATCTCATTGTATAATTATATTATTGTACTTAGATTCTGAGTAAGTACTGGGGAACTAGGAAAATGAAACCGATCCATTAGTCTATGTTGAAGACTATGATTAATCTATAGATATATTCTTTCTTTTGAAGCATCTAATCACTATTTCTCCAAATAGAGACTTTGGTGAGATAATGTCGATACGATATTAAAGTGATCATGTTACAACTTGAATATAGTTTTCCTTATGTGAAATAGAATTATTCTTGTCATATTGCAAGGGAATGGGTGAACCAAGAAAGTGGAAACCTAGATATCCTTTTGACTAATAATTATTCCTTAAGATAAACTATCTCGAAGAAGAGTATACTATGAAACATGATAGCTTCTCCTATGATTCAAGTTTGAAACTACTAAACCAACTCAAGGGTCTATGCATACCAAGAGATGGGAATATATAGTTCTCAAAGTATTTGTTCAATAGAACTTATTTTATTACTAGGTGCACAGAAGATAAAGTTAAGCAATGTTGGGTGTCCTTGATATGATTTATTGGGGTATGTTAGGAGAATTGAAATTAAATCCCACATGGTTGTTTTACTTTAGATTGTTGATATAAGTTTATGTGACATATGTATACAAAGGATGATATACATATGAGTTCATAACCTAACTTTAATCGAATTTTAGTAGACTTAAGTAGACCAGGAGGTTGAAAGTATTTTACATCTTCTATGACTCAAACCTATTTAGGTTGAATGACTAAACTTAGTCCAATGACTAGATGATAGTATTCATTTAGATATTATAGAGGAAATACCTCGTATATGATGTTTATTCACATTATGAGAAATGTGAATTCAAACAATGCCAAGTGGTTTAGGGAAGACTAGAGGTATTTGTCCTCATGTTTTATTATATTTATGTTAATAACTTTGGAAAACAAGGATGTTTGATATTTCCATGCATTGGGATAAAGAAATCAATCCCTAGAATCATAACCTGAAGGGTTTAGAAAACTTATAACTCTTATGTCGAATATGACATTGTTTTTATATATGGTCGACAGTGAAAGGTCGAGAAAACCATATTGGTCAACAATGAAAGGTCAAGAAAACCATAGAACAAAATAGGAAGAGTCTTAGTAGTACTTTAACAAATTAAAAGTGATTCTATGATAGAGTTGAAACTTGTTATATTGCATAAGGATGCTTGATACTTGGGTGAGAGAGTAGAATGACTGGAGGTCATAGACCCTAGAAATTGCAAGTAGTGCAAAGAGGGACTCTCTTAAGGGTTGGAATTAGTTAAACCCATGTATTGCATGTATATCCTAGATTAAGGATTAAGTCGGATTGACTAGAATGGATTTTAGTATAGACAAGTTTGTGTTTAGAGTTACTAAATGAAGAAAGTCAATCTGTAGGATGAGATAGTCTCCAAGTCGAGTTAGAGGTGTGTTAACTTACGACTACGTTCATTGTGAAATGCCTATTTATATTGAATCTTTGGCCAAAGTAATGCATCAATCTTTGCATGCATTAGTCAATTCACTGTGCTCCATATTTACATAACCGTCCTATAGTGTCATACTTAGTTAGAAGTAGTCTATAGTTGTATGACTGTGTTGGTTATGTAGGACACAACACTAGAGACTCAAATGGAAAAAACCTATCAGTTCCATATATCTATACTCTTCGTAAAGGGTAGGGCCACTTCCAGGAAGGAAGGTGTGCGGGGGACCGTCGGTTTGTGGTTGGAGGTAAAGCAATTAGATAATGCTCTCCCTCTATAGTAGATGACTCACCAAGACTTGTGAAGACATATATCAATATTCCAGATACAATGTATTCCATATTATGACTTATGATATTCAAATTTATGAGGTAAAACTATTCTTTATGCCAAGTGCAATTTATGTATTGTAAATATAAAATGAAATGTTTCTATCTTTGAATATGTTGTAATTTTAGGATTGAAAATATTCAAAAATATATACTTTCTTTCTTGGTGATTATACAAATGGTATTTATTTAAAAAAAATTCTCTCTCATGTTTACCATGTTTATTTACTTTCTTTTAAATTCTTGAGTTTCTTCAAGTAATATGAGAAGGTATGTTTCATTAATGTTTGTAGCATAGACCTGTTGAATTGCATTAATATCGATACATCTTTGCTTCCCCCTTCAAGTCTTTCCATCTGTAGCTTTGACAATGTTGGTAGACAAACACTGGGAACAATCATGCGTCCAATTGAATTGGGCGCAATGAACTTTCCTACCCTGGTGCATGCCATCCCTAGGGCCTTATCCTACAATCTCCTTCTTGGTAGACCATGGATCCATGCTATGGGTGTGCTCCCCTCTACCTTACATTGTTCAATCAAATTCATATTTGAAAATAAAACTTATATGATTAAAGATGATTTGGATCCTATGCAGTATTGTCAGCATACAGATTTTGTGAATCAACCTCACACTTCTACTAATCTAGAGAACCTCATTCCTTCATCTTCCACTAAGGATGATTCTCCATCCTCAATGCCTACTTAATAAGTTGACAATGACATTAATTCATCCCTAAACGTACGTTCAAGTGATGATTGGGGTTCCTTAGAATTTACACCCTCCTTTGTTGGAGAGTATAAACTCAACCCCTCTCTTTTTGACATTCCAACAAATTCTTCTAATTCTTCATTTCTAAACAAATCTTCTACTTCAACAATGACTTCTTCCCATTCTACTCCTACACATTCATGTGACTATACTTTTTTCATTGATTACGCCACTAATGGTGATCCTCCATCCTTTAAGGAGACACAATCTCGTTATGGCCATGGTTTTCATATTCTCTCTAGTGCCAGTTATAAAGATAATGGATGCAGATGAAAAGAATAGGGTATCAAGATCCCTTTCAAGCCTAATCCACATTACTCCTCTGTGGGCCTTGGATACCGTCCTACTTGACCCTCTAAAGCCTCTTACCATGACCAAATAGAAGTTAATATGATTTCCACGTTTCTAAATTCTTCCCCTCTTTTTGATTTGGAGACATGTTATGGGATTGGATATAAATTTTTTCTAAACATGGATACATTAAAAATGGTTTAGGGTGCATGGAACAAGGAGTTAAGGTCCCTCTGGAACCTACATTGCACTTGCCTTCTATAGTGGGTCTAGATCCCCGACCTTCTCCTCTATTCACATCCCCTTATCCATTGTCTGAGGTCTCTATGGCTTCTTCCAAATCAAACCTTTCTCCACAAGAAAAAGGATTGCTTCCTACTTCTTCTCTTCTATCTAAAAAGAGTGTATTTTGTTGAGGCTAATGAAAGCCCACTCGATCACTCTTCCTCCTTCTACACGTAAAAAGTTTCCTAAACACATTGAACCAACGCTTCCTTTATGTGCATATCATCGAATGTTTGGCCATTCCACCAATGAATGCCATGCCTTCAAAGACAAAATACAACTCCTTGACATGGGTTATCTCACTCTTCTAGCTGATGAAGCACTTGTTTCTTCTCTATATGACAAGTGATGTTGAGGTTCACCTCTATCCGGTTCATTGTTTTTACTTTATCTTCTCATGAGACTATTGTGTTGCTACACACTATGTGGCACTTGTATCTTTCTTTGCTTGCTTGTTTCCATTCATGGTGGTACAATCTCACATGCAACCATATTTCATTTTTGGTAGCAATACAATATTTTTTCATGGTTGTCCTCACCCTTAATATGGGGGAGTAGAGACAACTCATTCTAGGGGTGTGCATTCTTTCTAAGGTTCCCCAATCCTTCTATCTTCCCCTTTTATTTAACTTAAAATATTTGCATATTACACATGCTAATATTTTAAGGGGGACATATATTCTCTGCACATGTGCATCCATACATGCACCCTTCTTTATTGACACCCCTTGAGGTGTAGCTTATCAATTCACCTCCTGAGGTGTAGCTTATTAATTCACCCCTAAGGTGTTGCATATTAATTCTCCCCTTGTGGCGTTATTTATTTTTATGCTCCTTGAAGCATTCACCCCCTGCAGTGTTGGTTTTTGATACGCTCCCTGAGGCATTATTAATCCATGATCACCTAGCATAATGTAGCTTGCTAGCCTGTGATCCATATAGTCTATGAGCCACCTAGCATAATACAGTTTTCTGGCATGTGTGCTTCATATGACTTACCCTTTTACACCTATGGTCACCTAGCATGACACAACTTGATAGCCCATGATCCATGAGGGTATTGTGATTTGCATGATCCCTAGTGATAGAGCAAGCTAGTGCCTGAGTCATGTACTCTTCTTTGTTCATATTGATTGATTCCTTGTTTGTTTGTATGCATTCTCTCCTTGAAGCAATCAATTGACTCATTATATTCTTCTATCTCCATTTAATAATTCCTCTACTTGTTGATTTTCTTTATTTTTTTTGTATTTTGGGGATGACACATGGTAATTGAGACAATCTTTCACATTAAGGTCTCCTTTGCTTTGCTGAATCAAAATTTTTCTTTCCTTGCTATGTGTTTTTATCTTCCATGTATGTGTTGTTTATATATATGTTTTTTATGCTCTGGCATAGTGGTTTTGCAAGTTAATGCCTGCTAACTCTGTTGTCTTATAGGTTTTTATTTTGTAAAGTATTTGTTTTGTTGGTTCTCAGCCTGGGGGCTTGGTTCCTCTGCTTGAAGAGCTCTACATCCTCTATATTATCCTTTTAGGTATCCTTTTATGATGTTTTTTCCTTTAAATATTTCATTTATGTACTTTAGTGTAGCTTATCGTCTAGTGTCATCAGCTCATTAAAGGGGGGGCTAAATGTAGCATAGAAAATTGCATACTCTTGCAATTTCATGCTATGTTTTGGGATTGCTTTAGTGTCCATTCCCTTAGCATGTTTTAGGGATCATTTGAGCCTAGCCTTAGCCTTTTTCTTTCACCAAATTACCAAATTTCATTACTTGATTCTAATTCTTCTTGCTGACTCGGGAACACATGTTAAATTTTGTGTGATTTTTGTAGGATGCTACAATGTTGCTAAGATGTCCTCACAATGCGATAGCATCCCGAAAGTCCCAAAAATTTAAAAGAATGTTGTTTTCCTTCCCAGATACCTATTGTAATGTTTGGTTTTCAGAGAAATGCCTTCAACATTCAAATTTGACCCTTTAGCTTCCCTAAACCCTTATGCAAAAAACTAATTGTAATATCTCTCTCTCAATCTCTCTCAATCTATCTCTCTTGGTGATGTTTTGGCTGCACAAGAACCTCCATTGTTGAGCTTGTTGAAGCTGCATGCTGTTGAAATGACTCCATTATGAAGTTCTCTCAAGGACCCACATTGTTACATTTTGGTTGACTCCTCCAAAGAGCTCATTCTTCCTTCTTCTTCCACACCCATGCTAGTAATATTGTTCTTGTTTTCATTTTGAATAATATTGCAAATTTTGTTTATCATTTGCTTCTACGTTTCTATGTGGTAAAATCTTGGTGTAGACCACCACCTGCTTGATTTCACACACACTAGCTGTAGACTAGGGATAATACTTATAGATTTATTTTATTGTCATTGCTTTAAATTCCTAGATGCACATAGAATAAGAGCACACACTTGATTTTTCTCTTTTATTTTATTTGTTGTTTCGTGGAGGTTGGAAAACCAAAACGAGGGTTTGACTAAGGCAAACCCCTAAAAAAGCCCAACAATTTTTCTAGTTTTTGCATTGTGTAGGTTGTGAAAAGAGATCAAACACATGAGAGTTTGCTCTCCATTCCTTTAGCTCTCATGTATTCTCTTCTTTATGTTAAATGCTTCATTTATGTGTATTTTGGGTTAAATTCCATTTATGGGAATTTGTTTTAGTTACTCATGCACATTAGGTGATGCTGCAAATTTCTACAAAGTTGTATTGTATGGTCTTTTTTAGTTTTATTGCTACCAAGACTCCAATTCCCCGCACAGACATCCTAGCAATGCTATATCATCCTGGATATTTTTCCCCATCTTTTGGTGTCAGGTTTCTCTTTCTCTACTATTTACTATTATGCATTTGGTTTGTTGATTTTGTATTTCAATTTCATGTTAATTAGTATTATTTATTTCAGCCCCCGTATGAATGTCGTGTAGAAAGTGAAAGTATCGCTTTTTCTAGATTACAGTATTTATAGGTTTTCAAGTGGGAAGATTGATGGCCAAGATTGATTGAAATGATCAATGGTTGAGGATTATTAGTTATTTAGGGTTGGTTGTGGAAAGATTATATGGAGGGACAAGATTTTGTAAGATTTTATGGACGGTGGAGATAAAAGGAGGATTTTATAATTTTTTATGGATTTTATGTGCAAGTGATTAGTTAGTGACTAATTATAACCAACTAGAGATTTAGGATGAAAGTGGGAATTATATAATAAGATTTATTTAATTCATATGAGATGGGAATGAGGAATTAAATAAATAAATGTGAAATTTATTTATTTAGGGATAAACATTAGGAAATGGGTAAGCTAATTAAATAAATTGTTTTAATTTATTTAATTAATGGAAGAAAGATGTGGTTTAATAATTAAATATTATTTAATTAATGTTAGGAGGAAAGGAGGGAAAATTAATTAATTAAATATTTATTTAATTAATTTTGAGGAAATGGTGATAAATGGGATTGGTTATGATAATAGGAGGCAATTTTTTGTGTCTACATTTTGCCCCTCTTTGAGATGGCATTGTATAACATTGTTTTAAAGAAATATAAAAATATCACTTTTCGAATGTGAAAGGATAATAATATGTCCCAATATGGAAGGATAGGATTTTGTGGGATGATGCCCCCTCGAGAGGTCAATTGATCTCGAAAGGAGGAATGGGAAAAAAAATGATGATATGGCTCATGTTCATGGCATAACTATGAGGAAATGATGATGTTAGTCTGGGAGAAAAATAATGAAACTAGCTAACTAATTAATCACTTGAACAATGATATTGGCAAGGTGGGAAAATGGAATAGGTATGGATAATAATGGATGGATAATGTGGATTATGTGATGAGGAGGTATTTTGTGAATGCAAGTATTATGCTAATATGTGGTGAGAACTTATTATGATATAGCATCAAATGTTAAATACATGGTATAGAGACCAAGGTGATGATTTATCCCATGCATAAAGGACTGACTCACAAGCACAACAAATAAAAAATGATGCCCCAACACATTACAGGGCATTGAATGTCCATGGTGGGAACTATGATGGGACAACCAACAAACACCATACATAAAATAATAAAGCATGTCTTGTTATATACCAGTCAAGACTCATCATGATATAAGGATTAGGGTGGTGTAGGGTAGGGATAGTATGGGTCAAGCATAACCAAAATCAAAATCAAATGTTAATTGGCATACAAAAGTTTGCCTCTTGCCAAAGTGTTGAAAAGATCTAAGATAAGGATGATGATGATGGTACCTAGTGTGGGGAATGATGTATCCCACAAAGACAAAAGATAAGAAAAAGATGAGACATGGGCTTTGCAGTGGAAAACAATTTAATTATTACATGTTATCAAGGTTGCATAAAGATGTAGGTTTGTGTTGAAGTTCAATGTTTCAAGTGTTGAGTTTGTAGGTGTAAGGTACCTAATGCCAACATACGTGCAAGTGCATGAAATTCAAGACTAATAAAGGTACTCATCCAAGACACTGAATAAGCATGGGGAAAATGCAAAAAATATTTTCTAAATTAAGACACAATCACTGGCCCCACTATAGGACAAGATCAATAGTATGAGGTGAAAGGGAATAGGAACAATGTGGGAGACTAAGACATGAGATGGGATGAAATTCCATGAAGAGGACATGAAGGATAATGGAGTCTAATTATGGTACCTGTGAGAAGGTTTGCACCATGGTACTTGTCCAAGGCACCATAAGAAGTGGTTTTCACTAGAGGATAATTTTTCTCTTTACTTTTTTCTAATTTTTTAATATTCTTTAAATTTTTTGGTTGGGATGCTCTACAGACTAAGCATAGATGCATTTGAGATGAGTGATATTCAAGTGTTCATCAAGTTCCTGACCATCTGGAGTATCCTAATGATAATAACTTGATCCATACTTGGCAATGATGACATAGGGACCTAACCAATTAGACTCAGAATTTCCTTTCTTTTCAAGGTCCTAAGTAGTGTTTCTCTGATTCTCTTTAAGTACAAGATCGTTGATCGCAAATTCTCAAGTTTTGATCCATTTATTGTAGCTTCTACGAAGATGATTCTAATAAGCTTGTAAGTGATTTATGGTGTTGAGGCACTATTCATTAAATAGATCTAAGTCATGTAATCATGAAATCCTATACTCCTCATCATCAATGAGGTCATGCAATGGGATGTACAATGATGACAATTCGATCTCAATCAAGAAGATTGATTTAGAGATGAAGATTAGGGATAATGAGGTAGTGCTAGTGGGAGTACAGATACTAGTGCAGTAAACCCATAGGGAAGGATGGAGATGGAGATACCAATCATTATCAATATCATTGATTCTTTTCTTGAGGATTTTGAGCAAGGTTTTATTAATTACCTTTTCTTGACCATTACTTTAGGGATAGTATGGAGTGGAAAAATGATGTTATTTATGAAAACACTTGCACAGAGTGCAAACTTTATGGATCTTAAAGGATTTACCATTATTTGTGATAATGGTGGTGGGAATCCTATAACAACAAATGATGTGATGGGGGGTGAACTTGGAAATTTGTTTACCAGTGGTGTAGGTGAGAGGGATATCTTTGACCCACTTAGTGAAATAATTAGTGGTGGTAATAATGAATTTATGGCCATCTTAAGAGGAGGGTTTAATCTTGCCAATGAGATCTAGGTCCCATTGGGAAAAGGTCCAAGGAGTAGTGATAAGATGCAAATCTTATGATGGTGTGTGAATCAAGTCTCCATGTTACTAACGAGCTAAACACCATTTAGCATACTGATTGACATCATGTTCCATGGTGGGCTAGTAATAACCCATTCTTAAGAGATTCTTAGCTAGGATCATACCACTACTGTGGTTACCGAAAGTACCATCATGAACTTCCTTAAGTGTAAGATTGGCCTTTACCATATTTAAACACCTTAGTAAGGAACCATCAAAGCCTCTTTGATATAATGTATCACCAAGGATAGTGAAACAAGATATACGTTAGAGGAAGGTTTTTTGTTAGTTGTGTGAAAGGTTGGTGGTAATGTTTTATCATGGAGGTAAGTATAAATATCATGGGATCGGGGTGAATTAGGGCCGATAAGCTCATATATAAGTTTAGAATTAGAGGCATCATACGTGGGTATTATTAATTTCTCAACCAAAAACTCATAACACTGACTATTTTGTGGTATATTCAAGAGAGATCCAATGGTGGCCACAAAATCAACTACTCAATTGTTAAGGCAGAATACCTACTCAAACTGGATGTGTGTGAAATATTGCTTGAAATTATCTACCATCCATTTGCAGGGGATCAATTTATTATCTTTTATCTAATATTTATCATTAACTTGTTTGATTATCAATTGAGAATCCCCATAGACAAGGAGATATTGGATGTTCTATTGAAATGCTATTTTAAGACTTGTAAGCAAGGCCTCATATTTAGTAATATTATTTGTACATGCAAAACCCAATTTGAATGCTTTTGGTATGAAATCTCCCTGTAATGTAACAAATAAGATTCCAACACTTGATCTATGACTAGTACAAGAACCATCAAAAAACAACTTCCATATAGAGGGTTCTTGAAGTGTGAAGATGGTCTCATCAGGAAAGTCTACAACTAAGGGATGATTATTTGTAAGAGGTGCCTCAACCAAAGGATTTGTGACAACCTATACTTTCATTTCTTTTCTATCTACATACTCAATGTCGTATTCACTCAACATGGCCCACTTAGCCATAAAACTGTAAGGGAAGCTCTAGATAAGAGGTACTTGAGTGGATCAGTTTTAGAAATGAGTTTTATTTTGTGATTGAGCATATAGTGTTGCACTTTTGGTGAGAAAAAGATGATTTCTAGACATGCTCGTTCCATGGATGTATAGTTAATATTGTAACCTACTAGTGTTCGACTAATATAATAGATTGATTTCTCATGGCCCTCTTCATCATGTTGTGCTAAGAGTGACCCCAAAGTGATTGGTGTAGCTGATATATACAGAAGTAGGGGCTTTCTTGGAATAGGATCCATAAGAATTGGTGGTGATGCAAGATATTCTTTAATTTTGTCAAAGGATTGTTGGTAAGAATCATCCCATTGAAAATCATTGTTCTTCTTGAGATGATGGTAGAATAGTTAACATTTGTTAGTGGTTTGTGCTATAAATCTTCTAATGGCCTATAGCTTTCCCTGAAGACTATGTAGTTATTTTTGATAGCGAGGAGGTGACACATGTCTATACGGGTTGAAACCTTAACAAGATCAACCTCTATACCTCATTTAGAGATAATTAAGCCCAAGAGTTTTCTAAATGTTACTCCAAAGACACATTTCTTGAGATTAAGACACACATTATATTTTCTCAAGTGATCAAAGATATGTTCAAGGACATAAGGCTACTCTTCTCTTGTTTTTTATTTTCCCAAAAGATTATCTACATAGTCTTCCTTAATGTCATGGAGCATGTCATGGAATATAACTGCCATTGCCCTCTGATAAGTAGCCCTCACATTTTTTAACCCAAAAGGTAACACTTGATAGAAAAAGGTACCCAAAGGAGTTATAAAGCAATTTTGTGTTGATCTTTAGGGGTGATCCAAATCTAATTGTATCTCGAGAAACCATTCATGAGTGATAGCATTTCATGACTAACTATGAGGTCAACAATCATGCCAATGTTAGGGAGAGGAAAATAATCTTTTGGACAAGATTTATTAAGATATATAAAATTTGTGCAAACATGGATTTCTTTTGGATTTTTACTAATAGGGACCACATTGTATATCCATTCTAGATTGTTGATTAGGCATGTGAAGCCAACTTCTAAAATTTTATGTAGTTCTTTGACTAAGAGGGCAATTTTAGGATGCATTTTACTCAGCTTTTGCTTTACTGGATTAACATTAGGATGAACCATAAGCTGGTGAACCTCAAGAGAAGGGTCCAATCTATGCATGTTAGAATAAGACCAAACAAAAATGTCAAATTCCCTTTGTAGGATTCATGAAATTCTCTATTCTTCTGTAGATGCTAGAGATGTAGTCATATAGATGATTTTCATATTATCTTATATCCCCCGGTTTATCTATTTTGTCTCTTCAACTAAGTTTGCCAAGCACTCTTACCATTATGGAGGTTCTAGTGGGAGGTTGATTTTCTCAACTAGTGACACCTCAGAGAGGTTTTCATCAGTATACTCATCGTTATTTTTTACTTTTTCTATGTCTGATTGAGCCTTAGAGAGGTTTTCACTAGGGGACTTTGATTTTTTTATTTTTTGACTTTTTATGACTAAAGAACTCTTCTTGTTCCCTAAAATAGATAGCAACATCAATGCTGATTTCAAATCCTTTTTGTCATCTCTTGTTGGAATACCATCACAGAGCCCCGAGAATTTAGTTATTGCCTCATCATTTTGAAACATGTCTAAAGACACAGGGTCTTGTTGGTCACAATCAATTAATTTAGGGAATTGAAGGGGTAAGTCGATGGTGCAAAATGGAAGTTTCATGTAAAAGAATAGTGACATCAAGATCTTCAAAAGAGGCAATGATGGTCCATCCTGTGGTGTTTTCAATATCATCAAAGGTTTGCTTTACACTCACAGAAGTTGCATGGGGTATATTGGTTTCCTCAGTAAGTGAAATGTATCCTAGCCCATGGTGATCAACATTTCACTCTACCTAAATAGGCTCAAGGATGCCTTACTCATGGAGGCCAAGGCCCTTACACTTATAGTTCATGCTTTCACATATATGCAATGAGATAAGGTAATTATGTTTTAGGTAGCCAAGTGTAGACTCTTCTTCATTTGATTCATCTCTATATAACTAGGAGTCAATAGAATATTTGATCTATCCTTTAGTCAAGGACTTTGTGGACATGAAGGTGATGGACCTGAATTGTTTGATCTTTGGTATCTTTGAAAGAAATCATTGTTGAGGATGACCATAGGATCATGGGGAGAGGTAATTTACCAACATGAAAGGCATTTTGCAATTCATATTCTCCACATTTAATGTTGATGATATTGACCTTGGTAGATTTGGGATTTTGAGATGGAGATTATGTGGAAGCAAGGGTGTCACGATTGATGTATGAGGATGAAGTCTTGACCTTTTCATGGTTAGTGATGTTGATACTAGGGTAATGATTGGTTTTGTTGTAAAAGGCCTCTAAGGATTTGTACTCAAATGGTTGGGGATCAACATGAATAGTGACTTCCACACCATTGTGGGGGAATTTCAAGCATTGATGGTATGTGGATGGGACAACTTGTATGGAATGGAGCCATGGGTGACCAAGGAGAATATTATAATGTGAAAAATATTTTCTTGTAAGATAGGCCCCACTGGAATGGGAAGACATATAGTTCCTTTAAATTCTCTCCCTACATTGTCATAAGCCTTTATGGTAATGACATACGACTCTAAATTAGTTGTAGAGTATCCCAACTATTTGAAAAGAGTTAAAGTGCATAAATTTAAGCTAAACCCATTATCCAATAGGATTCTTTTGACTTTGTGTTTAGCAATAAGGACTTCAACATAAAGAGATTTAGTGTGAGATGGGTTTGTGGGAGGCATACCATTTTTACTGAAAGCAAGTTGATAGGTGGATGAGAGACCACTTAGAAGATATTGGAACTGAGCAGGGTTGATATCATTAGGTATTCAGTATTCTTGCAAGGCATGGTTCAATATACCTCTTGGATAGGGGTGTTTTGAGTAGCTTGAGGATGAATATTTGCACTAGAGTTTTCCCAAGGTGCTCTAGGAGCTTATATTGGGTGGATTGTGTAGATAATGAGGGGGGCCCTTGGACAAAAACCTTACCATGCCTCATGGTGATAGCATAGTTGTAGGATTTGGATTTGATCTTTATGGTTGTAACTCGTGTGTAGTCAGAGTCGATATGCCCCACGATATCATAGGAATAAGGGATTTTGTGGTAGTGAATGTTGGTGTGATTATTTTGAGATTGACCTTGGTTGGATGTGGATGGTTGGGATTGCTCATTATTATGAAAAGGATTTTGGTATGTACCCAACTATTTAGTCAATGAGGCAAATAAGTTTCTTTCAATTTCAATATCTCCACGATCTATAAGACCTTGGATATAGTTCTTAAGTTTCTTGTACTTACTTGTTGAGTGGCCCCTTTGATATAGTGGTATTTAGAATATTCATTATCCTTATACCACATAGGCTTGGTTTTATTTTCATTAGATGGGCTAGTGATGGGGAATGTTACCATGTTTGCTTACACTAGTTTTTGAAACATGACCTCCATGGGTTTCCCCAAGGATGTGTACTTGTATTTTGAATTGGGGGTTTGGTTTGGTTGTCATTGTGGGATGGAAATGTTGTTGGGTTGTTGGACATCTTGCACAATTTTGGATTGAGATGATTGTGTCATTTGGATGTGCTTCGAGTTAGTGACCCCATCACTCATCGTTTTAAATTATTTTGTCAAATGTAGAAACATAATTGACTTGAAGATAGAATTCCATTTCTTGGTTCCAGTTTGTGACAAAAATGTGGACAAGTTGTTTTTCAAGGATTGACCAAGGAAAATGACTTACAAGACCCCTCCACCATTGTAGATAGGAGGCAAATATTTCACCACTTCATTTCTTGGAATTACATGTCTAACATGTTGTAAGATCACACTCAACATTATAAGAAAAGTATGCAACACACTTCTTAGATAAGTCAATGACTAAAGTGATGGATCTTGGAGGTAGATGCATGAACCACTCTAGTGCTTGGCCTCCTAAACCACTACAATAGAACAGACAATTAGCGCCTAAAATAGCGCCAGAATTTAGTGCAATTGAGCTCAAGAATTGGACACTTTTTCCGACACCAAACTCGGCGCAAGATTGCATGCTTACTTATGCGCCAGATTTAGCGCCGACTTTAGCACCGGATTTAGCACTGGAAAGCAATAGCTAGATTTGGCACTAGATTTGACACCCAATTTGGCTTCCAATTTTTCTTCTAGTTTTGCTTCCAGGTTTGCTTCTTGTTTTGCTTCCATTTTTGCTTCCAGTGTTGCTTCCAATTTTGCTTCTAGATTTGCTTCCAATTTAGCGTCAGATTTGGCACCCAATTTAGCTTCTGATTTTGCTTTTGGTTTTGCTTCTTGTGTTGCTTCCAGTTTTTCTTCTGGTTTTGCTTCCAAGTTTGCTTCTGGTTTTGCTTCAATTTTTGCTTCCAATTTTTCTTCTGATTTTGCTTCCAGAATTGCTTTGAATTTAGTGCCAAATTTGGCACCCAATTTGGCTTCCCATTTGGCTTCCAATTTTGCTTCTGGTTTTACTTCTTATGTTGCTTTTGGTTTTGCTTCAATTTTTGCTTCCCATTTTGCTTCCGATTTTGCTTCCAGATTTGCTTCCAATTTAGCACCAGATTTGGCTTCCAGTTTGGCTTCTGATTTTGCTTCTAGTTTGGATTCTTGTGTTGCTTCCAGGTTTGCTTCCAATTTTGCTTCCAAGTTTGCTTCCAATTTTTCTTCCAGGTTTGCTTCGGGTTTTGCTTCCATTTTTGCTTCCAGATTTGCCTCCATTTTTGCTTCCAGGTTTGCTTCCAATTTTGATTCCAGTTTTGCTTCCAATTTAGCAATGGATTTGGCACCCAATTTAGCTTCCAATTTTTCTTCCATGTTTGCTCCCATTTTTGCTTCTAGTTTTGCTCTCAGTCGTGCTTCATATTTTGCTTCTTATATGGCGTGAAAAATAGCTTCTTTTTTGGCTTCCTAATTGACACCAAGTTTTGCTTCCATTATGACCTCCCTTGTTGCTTTGGGTTTTGCTTCCAATTTAACAAGATAATTATATAAAAAAACAAGATAATTATTATAACATGATCATCATCTATAATTAAAACAAGTGAGTCAAATATCTATAATTTAATTGAATTTTACAACATCCATCCTAAGCAGTAAATTAAAATCATCATACCTAATAAATATCCATCCAAAAATCATCGATCACTTTCAATATATATAAATTGACAAGTCAATACTGATAAGATCATCATCATATATAACTAAAACAAGTGAAAGTCAAATATGCTAGTAGATCAATAACATGTCAAAATGATACATGTCCAACAGTCGACATAAGTCAAAATGATGCATGTACAAATGATATAAGTAAAAATGATAAATTATGTAACTCAAAATGATACAAGTCAAGATGATACATGTCCAAATGATATAAGTCAAATTGATACATGTGAAAATGATACAACTCAATAATATGGTACTACAGGCTGTGAAAATGATACATATGATAGTAACCATGAAAAGAGGCATCATAATGATATATCAGCAATGATCCATGATGCAGTCTATATGATCATGAATGTCACTGGCTACTACTGGTGCAACTGCCTCATCATCATCACCATCGTGATCATCATCATCATTATCATCATTGTCGTCATCATCATCGTCATTGGCCTCGTTGTCTTCTGTATCTGCATCATCATCATCCTTTGCCATGTGATCTATACCAAAAGCAATATAATCTAGATCTATATCATTAGGATCATCTTCATCTTCTGGAAGACCCGTGTTCTGCAAAAAAAAATATTTAAAATGAAAATTTATTATTTATTTAATGTAATAATTTATTTTTCTGTTATAAATCTAATATTCCAACATATGAAACGAAACCATAATCATATTACATCATATCAAAGTGCACATACCATAATAAAATTTCAAAAAAGTTACAGCCAATATGTCATTCCAATGATGTAAAACATGCAACAATTCTAATAAACTTTACTAAAGATCATAAAAAAAAATTGTTATATAATTTAACTATCAACTGTAAATTCTATTACATAACCTTTATTAGAGTTGGCTATGATTGGAGCCACCTAGGATCTAGGACTTCATGAAAGCACAAGAGAGATCAAATGAAAGAATGATGTTATTCTATCGATGAATGCAAAAGATTGTTGTTGTTACAATGTACATGATATGCCTTGCTTATAAAGACAAGGTTAGAGCTAGAAAGGTGGAGATATTCCTACAACATGTGTCAATTAGAGGATGATAACTAATTACACATGTGGAGGATAAGACAACTCACTCCAACTATCAACAACTCAACACACTAGACTTAACTAGAAACACCTAGAAACATCTAGTAGACTCACTAAGTCAACTTAACATGTGTGAATTATGTGTGATGTGTGAATATTATTTAACTAGTAAATAGTTAAATAAGATGAACTATCCACACAAGGGTAAACCGGTTAGATGATAACCTTGTTCACACCAACACCCCCCCTTAAGTGCAACTTAGGGAGTAGCTAACTGAAGCAAGATGGAATGGTGGATGGGTCCCGGCTACTAGGCCATGTTAGGTACCCATGTACAACAAATCTCAAGTGAAGAAAAGGAGAAAACCTCATGGGAAAAAACTCCTCTCCAAAAGTGAGAATGCATGAAACAATGAAAGTGAAAGAAGAAGTGATAGTATAAGGACTCAACATGACCCCCCAAGGACAACTTCTATCACATATATACAATCAATTACCCCCCCATAGGAGAGCAAGTGTGAGACTATAGGTCCCCCCCACAATGAAGTAGCTCCTGTGCCGATGGTGAATGCCTAAAGATGAACACTAGAAAGTGTCATGTACCTACAAACAACATTTCTCCCCTTAGGAAGAAACCAATCCAAAGGCTGATGTCGAAGAAACTCCATCTCAAGGTATGAGGGAAAAAGCCTCATGATGGGTGCCTCTAAAGACTGCTCAAGTGTCCACATGTCAGAATCAAAGAATGGCACAATACAATGAGGTGTGCCCAATCCAAAATCCTAGGTAGACTGTTGAAGAACAACTTCCAAAGACGAAGTAGATGGGATAACAATTGTGCTGTAACTGTCATCAAAGAGGAGAGATATCCCCTCAAGTGTGTCCTCCAAATTTGCAATATGAGACTCACAAAACAAGTTTGATATACATGCCAAGAAAGTATCCCACAAAGATGTGTCTGAAAGTCCTGAAGTGTCTTGCTCAACCCTAGTAGATGAAACCATGTCAATGTTGATCTCTGAAGAAGCAGGAGATTGAGGTGATGGAAGCTCAGCACTAGTCTCATGAACCAAAGTGGATGAAAGAACACCAAGGTTCAAGTGACCAAACTTCTCCTCAGAAACATGATTCACACTTGATGCATGAGTGTGAATATCAATCAATGTATCATCATCAGAAACAAAATGGGAGAAAGTATACAAGTGAGATACATGATCAGCCATCCCAATTGCAATGATATCTCTACTCTCCAAGTCTCGTATGATCACAAAATCAAGAGTGAACTCAATTGTCTTTTTTGCACCACAATGAGTAATATGGTAGATGGAAAGGAGATTGGTTGACAAGGAAGGTACACACAACACATTGTTGAATCTATTCTCACCAAGATCAATGGTTCCTTTACAAGTTGCATGCATGTATGTTTCATTACCCATCAAAATAGGTGGCGAAGTACATGACTCAAATGAAGAGAACATCCCCTGTGAAGATGCCATATGATGAGAAGCTCCTGAATCAAGAAGCCATCTCTCTGAATGTAGACTTGTTGAAGTAAAGAGTGCTTATCCTTTTCCTTTGTTTGTCCCATTAGCAATGCCTGCTATCCCTATATGTGTAGATGATGATGGTGTCAAAGAAGAGGATGTACTAGGTGATGATGATGGCATTTGGATATTGTGCTTTTGAATAATGTCAGTCAACTCATCAATTTTCTTCTCATAGCACTTATGCTCATCATGTCCTAGTTTCTTGCAATATGCACACTTTGGTCTCTCCTTCTTAGATGATTCCTCCTTGGGAGAGGATGAGGACTTAGGTGATTTGGTTGACTCCTTTGCTTGCTCATTGTTCTTGAAATCCTTATTTTTCTGTTTCTTGCCTTTGCTAGTTAAAGCATTTTGATCCTTTGTACCTTGACTAGAAAGAAGTGCTTAAGGTCTAGGAGACTTCAATTTGCCCATGTGTACTAACTTAGCTTACTCCCTTGTGAGTGATGCAACAAGCTCATCAAGTGAAGGCATTGTGAAAGATTTCCCAAGTGCATCCATTGTAGCATAAAAGGTAGAAACAAAAACTGAATAGTCAAGACCAAGCTTGGCAAGGATTGAAAGAATCAATTGAGTGTCCTCTTTCTTAATTCCACATTGTTTGAGCTATAATCTAAGTGATTTTAGTTTTGTGAAGAAGTCTTGGATGCTTGCAAAATCGGTTGGATTCAAACCAATTAGTTCATTCTCCAATTTGAAACCTCTCATAGTATCTTGCTTACCAAAGAGATTTTCTAAGGTAGTCCACACTTGATTAGGTGTAGTACAAGATTCAATATGAAAAAGAAGATTAGGAGAGATAGACAAGCATAGTGTTCCATAGGCTTCATCACATCTATTGTACCACTTTCTCTTTTCTGCAATTGTTGTTGGTTCAATTTCTGTACCCATTGTTACTCTATGAATTTTCAAACTTCTTAAATGAATATCCATTTTAGTTTTCCACTCATGATAGTTATATGGTGTGAGTAGAGGAATTTTGTTTGGATCCATGATGCAAGAGTACAAAAAAGAACACAAGACAACCCCCCTGTTACTCAATCAAAGAGATCACCCCCCAAAAAAAGAATGATTGTGGCACTTTATACTTGGTGCGGTTTACAATTGTCCTCAAGGGACCAAATTTGGGAAAACAAGAAAATCTCTTAAAACTGAGATTCAAGGGAGATTACAATCGCTCACACTGATTGATTAGAGCAAATAAATCCCTTCAAAACAAGTTTCACTTCCTCAAGTGTCAAAATGCCCAAGTTATCACTCAAAAGCCAAAAAATTGACAAATGAAATAAAATGAACCTGGGGTAGAATCTGAGAAAAGTGCACAAATGGATTTGAAGAGCTCATTAATACCTTTTTGATGCTGCAAGAATCACAAAAATCAGAGATCGAGGCAAAAAGTTGTGAGCTTGGAAGTAAAAAATGAAGATCTATCTTCAAACTTCTGTAACAATCACCTGCAGCAGAATTACAGAAAACTACTAACACCACTGTGAAGTGCTCTCTATCATATTTCCGATGATATCTCATTTGCCCAATTTCGCTTACATGGGCAAAAGTTATGCAAAAAAGAAAAAAGCCCCTATTTAGGGCTTTGAGGGGTAAAAATGGCCCCTGGTGCTGACGTCAGTAGAATATTCCTAGAATATTCCTTTTCACCAGAAAAAAAAATGCCCCCCACCTAGAAAAGAAAAAAAAATGCTCGGGAACCTCTGTTTTATACGGAAACTGCCTTTGATGTCGCAGAAACCGCCTTCTATGTTGGCATAAAACAACTGTTAAGACAAGAACTATTGGTTTGTTGGTGGAAAACAACCTTTAGCAGCCAGGAAATCACTTATCACTACCCAGAAGTGTTTTGAGGGTAGATTTTGGGGTAAAACTGCTTTGGAAATTCAGAAACCCGCCTATTTGAAAGATCACCACCGTTGGTAGGAATAACTGGTGAGTATAGAATATTCTCCAGGCCAGAAAAACACCAAGAAAGGTATGAAATCTGCCTGCAAAGGCCGCCGGTGATATATGTAGGGTTATGGTTAAGGATTTAGCCGTCGGGTGGTACAATTGCCACTTAACAAAAAAAACTTTGTAGTGATAATCGCCAATAGAGACCGCCACGAGTTCAGTGGCCACTGTGGCAAGAAACAACCAACAAGTTTATAAACTTTCTGGCTTGAATTTGTCTTTGACGTGAGACATTGAAACCCACTGGTGTAGGTAGGTGACTTGCAAAGACTATTGAAGACCACTAGAGATCTTGGTGGTTTTGTCCTCGATGATGACAAGTCTGAGCACTACCTGCTGGGAAGATCTATGGACACCATTGCAAAATGTCGATGCCAGATCTGAGATCGGCTGATAAGGACAACCCATGAGTTTAGAAAAAATTTTGGCTTGATGCAAGGTTTGTAGGATGCCCACTGAAAGCAAATTCTGATGAGTTTAGAAGATTTCCCGGCGTGAGAAGAATTTCAAATGCCTGCCAACCGTGGGTGGTGGACTCACCGGTGGCAGACTGCAGATAAGTAAAGATTTAATAGACTGCAGATAATGTCGTCGAGGTGAGATCTGCTGGTCAGAACTCTTAATACCCACTGAGAAATGTTTGATCTCTGCTATCGAAGAATGGTCGCCAAAATAAAACTTGAAACCGCTAAAGATTGTGACTGCTGAAGGAATTCAACATTGGTCGATGAAGAAGGGTGTGGGAGCCCGCGCCACATGTGGCACCCCACGATTGCCTTTGTACCTTGAATGAAGCAAGCAGAGGGTACAGGGTACCCTGTGATGCCTGCTGAAAAAATTCTGCAGAAAAAAAAGCTTTCAGACAAATATTTTATCCAGTGATGGAAGTCTTAATCCGCCAAAGAATTTTGATGACACCGATTCGTACTACATCGATGCAGGCCTTGCGTAGGGAGAACATTCTCTGTGACAGGGAATATTCCCTGTAGTCCGTATGGAGCTACGGAAAAAGAATTTTGCTTTTTGCGACAATAACAGATTTCAGCATTTGGACAATCGATCCTTACTAATTTGGCCGCTCCGGATGCAATGGCAATGTCTGATTTGGGTCAAACTGCTTTGAAATTGCTGGTACCTCTTGGATCACACCAAAGAACCCCAAATTGAAACCCTCATCAATTTTGCTTCCGTTGTCTAATTTGGACGAAACAAAAGGTGATCTTGACGATTTTGGCTGCTCCAGACGTAATGGTGAAGTCTCATTTGCAACAACACACACCGAAATGTACCTACAATACTTGGGAAAAAAAGGGAACCCCTCAGAAATTTGGTATCTCTTTCAAGTCTTTCTGATTCTCCAGGTCATCATGCGATGCAAGAGAAGAGCATACTCAACTATCAAGATCCACCATGAATTGCACTCAAGATCTCTAAAAAAATGACTAACACAAAGTGATTCTTCCTAGAGCTCTGATACCATGTTAGAGTTGGCTATGATTGGAGCCACCTAGGATCTAGGACTTCATGAAAGCACAAGAGAGATCAAATGAAAGAATGATGTATTCTATCAATGAATGCAAAAGATTGTTGTTGTTATAATGTACATAATATGCCTTGCTTATAAATACAAGGTGAGAGCTAGAAAGGTGGAGATATTCCTACAACATGTGTCAATTTGAGGATGATAACTAATTGCAGAAGTGGAGGATAAGACAACTCACTCCAACTATCAACAACTCAACACACTAGACTCAACTAGAAACACCTAGAAACATCTAGTAGACATACTAAGTCAACTTAACATGTGTGAATTATGTGTGATGTGTGAATATTATTTAACTAGTAAATAGTTAAATAAGATGAATTATCCACACAAGGGTAAACCAGTTAGATGATAACCATGTTCACACCAACAACCTTAAGTGCCACAAATTGCGTGGTCAATGTATGTTCTTTTTCACTATTAATCTAATAACCTGCATTAGATAGAAACATTAAATTTTTTTTAAGTAGCAGTTGATTAAAGAGTTTTTAAGTAACTTATTATCCTCATGAATGCAAACATCATCACAAATGTTGGAAACACATCCTTGGTTCAAATTGACATCTAGCTCATTAACAAAGAGATTAGAAACTTTAGGTATACCAAGAAGAAAGTCAAGATCATGTATCTCAAGTTCGACTCTTACATCCATGCTTTCCTTAGCGAGACTATCCTTAAGAGTACACTTGTGGTAGCTGAAAACTCACATTTACATGACCAACAATTAAAAAAATTGTCCCTATATCATGATTAACACTAAGATCTACAAGTTTTGTCCCCATGAAGTGTACATTTGCAACACTACACAAGCACAAAAGCTTTAATTACATCTTCAAGATGGTCATCCCAATCATCTAGTTCATCATACAAGGAAATTGGCTCAAGAGGAGGAGTTAGACAGTTAACTTCTAGGAACACTAAATGGTACCCTTCCATCAGCCTCAAGGGTTCAGTAAAAAACATAGTGGCCCTAGTTAGCAGGTTGTATGGGGAGAATGATGCTTCTCATTTTCAAGAATCCTAAGTCTCATTGCTACATATGTTGCTTAAAGAAGGGCCAATTTTAAACTAGGTAGTTTTTTGTCACTCACTTTGTGCAATGAAATGATGAGAGTTGAGTCTCCTTATATCATTGTAGATTTGCATACAACAACCTCCAATACAATAACACCATACAATGCACACTTAACTTTATGGTACCTTAGCCCAGACATGATGCTACAGAAATTTGAAGGTACCTCCTACTAAAGATGTCATGCCATAGACCAAATACCACTGTACAGTATTTATCACATCTATAGTTTCAATTTCCTTCCAAATGTAGAGTTACAATCTATGATTAACATGCATAGACCTTTCTAGTGTTTACAAGATAATTTCTTAGTCAACACCATACTAGTGTCCATAAGATGTTTCCACAGTTAAAATAAGAAATTAATGCTACTTTGCAAACAATAAGCAAGCGTTCAGAGAGCTTAAAGTTTCCATTTACATCCATGCACAATAACTTAATCAACCCTTAGGATTTTATGGACAATGAAACAGAAGGTCCTATATTCCATTTATGAGTCCTCTATCCAAATGACACAGTGATCACAAGTACATAATATCTACTATTCCGTGGGTAGTGCCCAGTCATTCAAACACAGGGAAGTCCATACTAAGATAAATTTGTTCACAAACAGTCTCCAATTTAATAAATACTAGTTTGAAATCACATTTCTAAGTTAGTGCAAGTCATTACAATGAACTCAAAGGTCATTCTCATCAAACGAATGCCTTCACAATAGACTATTCTAGTTACAAGTAGAATACAACTATTGCAATGTTACACAACTGTATGCAATTGCCAAAACCCATTCTTTCCAAGAGTCAACTGGTAATCAAATACAATCATGTAGTGTTGTTTCAACATTGTATTCCATTGTGGCTTCAGTAATGCAAACCTCATAACCTTGGAGGGAGTGGTGGGGGGCAAGTTGACCCGAACTAAGGATCCAAAACCATCCCAAAACCCCACCTAGGAGTGGCATTATTAATCCCAAGAAGACCTCACATCCACAATTGAGAGAGTGGACATTTATAGGTGAAATACCAACACCATTAGGGTTTACAACCATGTCAAAAAAGATAACCATGAAACAGGCCAGGTTTCCTCAAGACTCATGGTATGTTGCAATGATAACATTCTAGCAATTCAAGCTAGGGTTTGAAACTCCACCTCAAACTATGACCAAATTAATGTTGTTGCAAGTATGGGCCTAACCGGTGTTGTCATTGATGTCAACATACTCCTGTTGCATTGATGATAAGGATTGGATGAGCTGTGTGCTGAGGATATTGAGAAAATTAGTCCTAATCAGGAATAGAGAAGAACGATGAAAATAGTGAGGCAAAGATCCTAGCTAAGATGAATATCAGAGGATGCACTTAAAAGGGTTTGTATATATGTGTCTTAAGATGATCCAGCAAAGATCTCAAAGGTCCGCATGAAGATTTGAATAAGTTATGACCATTTAAGTAAAACTAGTTCTGGCAGATGTTCAGAGGTGACAGAGTGATACAGATAGGTCCGGTGAGATCTGGAAATGAAATATCTTGTTCTGTAGAATTAGTGGAGTGTTTGGGAAGTCAATGTGAAGTGAAAACTCAATTGGTTCATGGTCTGGAGATCCGCAAGCATCTATTCCAATATGACAATGACAATAGACTGTGTCCTTGAGGTTCCGGATGAAGGAGAGAATGATTTTAGTAAGCAGAAGTAGTGTGGATGTTCTTGGTGATTCAGGCAAGCTTGTGGAGGTCTTTGGATTGTGTCCAATTCATGTTGGTGGTCCGCATTGAAGATTGAGCACATAATTGAAGATTTACTTCCGGATGATGATGTTCTTCCTAAGTCTAGCCGACCGGATGAGTTACACATCCTGCAGATGATCTTGGAGATGTTCTATGGAGAATGGCGTGTTCCTAAAGGAATATTGAAGTCTCAGATCTATGTGGTCGACAATGTGTTGATCCGCGTGAAGTCTTTTTGTAACTAGTCATGTTGCTTTTATGTATTTGCTCTATAATGTATGCCGACTTGGATGATTATCCCTAAGTCAATGTCTTGTATAAATAAAGAGTTGTAAAGTCATTTCAAAGTGGTTCTTGTGGCGATGAGAGTGAGGTAGAGAGGAGGAAAGTGAAAGGCAGAGCAGAAGTATTGAGCTTAAATGGAACTGAATCAAGCATGGTGAAGATGCTATTCTTCAGTTCAAGTATGTAATACTTATTATTCTGTAGATAGTGTGTCTCCTATAGACAGTGGGCCTCTTGTGAGCAGTGTGCTCGGGCAGTGGGCCCTAATTGGCATGTGCCATTTTGTTCTTTCTATTCTTCTAACAGAGAATACAATCTTGGGTTAGTCACCCCGTGGTTTTTCCCTTAACCGGGTTTTCCACGTCAAAAATCTTGGTGTCATATGTGTTAATGTGTTTCTGCTCTTGAATTGTTGCATTACATTTCCATGATTGATTTATTATTATGTTGTTGAATTAAGAAAATAATTTAAGTGATTAATTGGAAGAAAGTTTTGGGCAACTGATTCACCCCCCCTCTCAGTTGTTTGTCCTTAATCTAACAATTGGTATCAGAGCTAAGTTCCTCAAAAAGAGCTTAATTGCTTGAGGAGATCTAGAATGTCATCCTACAAGAAGGATAGTCCGAGGTTTGATGGAACCAATTTCACTCTTTGGAAAAGTTGTATGGAATGTCACTTGCAATGTATGGGAATGCAGTATTGGATCATGGATTCAAAGAAGTATACTTCTCCACAGAATGGTCTGAAATCCATAGATGAAATCAGAGATGCTGAAAACAATTTGTGGACTAAAGAAGCTCTTCTAAGTGCCTTGTTTGATTCAGAGCTGACAAATGTTGTTAACCTACAAACTGCTTTTGAGATTTGGGAAAAACTGGAGCTTCTGCATGACGGAAACAAGTATTTTAAATGTGTCAAGCTACAAAGTCTAAAAGGAAAATTCAAAAATCTAAAAATGAGAGAAGATGAAAATATCACTACATTTATGCCAAGAGTAAATGAGCTTGTTTGTGGTATTAGATGTGCTAATGGAGTCTTGGATGAAGATAAGATTGTTGGCAAAGTTCTCAGGTCCCTTCCTGATTCTTACAAGTACAAGGTTGCTACTATTAAAGAATTTAGATCTATTTTAGGTATCACAAGAGATCAATTGGTTGGTAAACTAGTTGCATTTGAATTAACTGAGTTTGGAGATGCCCCTCCCAAGACTGAATCTACATTCAAAGCTAGTGCCTCTGTTAAAGGAAAACAAAAGTTTGATCTGGGAGAGAACTCTTCAAAGAAACTATCATGGTATGAGAAAGCAAGAAAAGACTTGGAAGAAGATGAAGCAGAAGCTGCTCAACTTGAAGCCCTTATTGCAAAAAGACTGCCAAGAGGATTCGGTAAGTATGAAGGGAAATTACCTTTTAAGTGTTTTAACTGTAATAAGATTGGTCATTTTGCCTCAAGGTGTTTGGAAAGATTTTCAAGGTCAAATCCTAATAGATCAAGGTTCCAAAAGAAATGTTACTATGTTCATGAAGATGATGATGATGAAGGAGTAACAGATGATGAATCAGAAACAGGAAACAAATCCGGAAGTGACTGGGTGTTTATTGCCATCAAGGAAGAATATCCAATACCCTCTAAATCTGTTAATCATAGAATTGTAGAAAGAGCTCTGGCTGCCCAAGTTGAAGAAAAGGATGATTGGGTCATTGACAGTGGATGCTCTCACCATATGATAGGTGACAAAAATAAATTCATAGATTTGGAAAGGTATGAAGGAGGAGTGGTAAAATTTGGTGATAATTCTGCTAGCAAAATCAAGGGTAGAGGAACTATTTCTTTTGATGGAAAGAACAAAACTAGTAATGTACTGTATGTTGAAGGCCTCAAGCACAATCTTCTCAGTGTTGGATAGTTGGTGGACAAAGGCTATGATCTCTAATTCAAAAATGGAAAATGCAAGATCTTTGAAAGTTCCGGAACAGAGATTGCATCCGGTACTCAAACTAAAGGTAATATCTTCCACTTGGTTGGTACTGGTAAAAGTTGCTTATTTGTTCAAATTGATCAAAGTTGGTTGTGGCATAGGAGAATGTGTCATGTGAATTTTGATAATATCATCAAGATAAGCAACACTCAGGATGTAAGAGATCTTCCAAGATTGGTGAAACCTACAAATAGTTTGTACAAAGAATGTCAGTTGGGTAAACAAAGCAGAATCTCATTCAAAAGAAAGGAACAATCCTCTACCGGATTATTGGACTTAGTTCATACCGATCTATGTTGTCCGACAAGAATCAGGAGTGTGCAAGGTGATAGATACTTCATGTTATTAATTGATGACCATTCCCAGATGATGTGGGTGACTTTTCTGAAAGAGAAATCAGAAACTCTTGAGAAATTTAAAATATTCAAGGCTATGGTAGAGAATGAAACCAGATTAAAATTAAAATGTCTGAGGTCTGATAGAGGTGGAGAATTCACATCCGGTGAGTTCATAGAATTCTGTGAGAAACATGGAATAAAAAGACAATTGTCTGCTCCTAGGACTCCACAGCAAAATGGAGTAGTGGAGAGAAAGAATCGGACCATCCAGGAAGCATCTAGAACTATGATGATGGAAGCAAATGTTCCTCAGATCTATTGGAGAGAACTTGTAAGCACTGTAGTCTATACTCTCAATCAAGTACAAATTAGAAGCAATACCGATAAGACTCCTTATGAACTTTGGTTTAGCATCACTCCCATTGTGAGGTATTTCAGAGTCTTTGGTAGCAAATGTTACATCAAAAGAGATGAAGATCTAGTAAAATTTGATGCTAGAAGTGATGAAGGAATATTCTTGGGCTATTCTACTTAAAGCAAAGCATATCGGTGTTATAACAAAAGATTAAGGAAGATTGTAGAAAGTACAAATGTGAAGGTTGATGAAGGTATTGAAAAACCCTCAAGGTTTTATGAATATGATGAAGATGATCAAAATGATGTTTTTGTTCAAGAAGTCCAAGCTCCCTCTAAAATTTAGATTCAGACTGATCCGGTAAATCAGGAAGAAGAGATAAGTTTGAATGAACCTGTTCAAGAATCAGAAGTGCAAGAAACTCCCAAAGTTCCCAGGTATGTAAGACTGAATCACTTTGAAGATCAGATCATAGGTGATAAAAGCAAAGGTGTTCAAACAAGAAGAAGGATTGCTCAAGAGTATTGTCTGGTTTCAAAAATTGAACCTAAGATAGTGAATGAAGCTTGCAATGATGAAAATTGGACTAAAGCAATGGAGGAAGAGTTGATGCAAATTGAGAAAAATCACACTTGGGATCTTGTTCCCAGACCTAACAACAAGAATGTGATTGGAACGAAATGGGTCTTCCAAAATAAACTAAATGAAGATGGTGAAGTAGTTAGAAATAAAGCTAGATTGGTCTACAAGGGTTAATCCCAAGTAGAAGGAGTTGATTTTGAAGAAACTTTTGCTCCGGTGGAAAGAATTGAAGTAGTCAGACTATTTGTTGCTTTTGCTAGCTTTAAGGATTTCAAGGTATATCAGATGGATGTCAAATCTGCCTTCCTAAATGGTGACTTGGAAGAAGTTTACATTGAGCAACTAGATGGATTTCAATTGTCTGATCATGGTGATATGGTCTGCAAGTTGAAGAAAGCACTTTATGGACTCAAGCAAGCCCTAAGAGCCTGGTATGAAAGATTGGATAAGCATCTTTTGAAGATTGGTTTCAACAATGGTACTGCTGACAGTAATTTGTACTTCAAAATTGATCATGAAAATATCTTGATTGTTGAAGTTTTTGTTGATGATATCATTTTTGGAGGAAAAGATAGTATGTGCAAAACCTTTGCAAATCAAATGAAAAGTGAATTTGAGATGTCCATGTTTGGGGAAATAATTTCTTCTTGGGTCTGCAAATCACTCAAACAAAGAAAGGAATCTTCATTTCTCAGACAAAATATGTGAAAGAATTATTGAAGAAATTTGGGATGGAAGACTCAAAACCAATGAATACTCCCATGGCAACCAGATGTAAATTGAGCAAAGATGATGACTCTCCTAAGACTGATCAAAAAAAGTACAGGTCAATGATTGGAGGACTATTGTATCTCACTCAAAATAGCCTGACATTATGAATGTTGTTGGTCTTGTTGCTAGATTCCAAGCTGATCCTAGAGAATCTCATGTCATGGCAATCAAAAGAATTTTTAGATATCTGAAAGGGACAGTTGAGTATGAGTTGTGGTATCCTAGAGATCATAATTTCTCTCTTCATGCATATACTGATGCGGATTGGGCAGGAGATGTGGATGACTGGAAGAGTACCAGTGGTGGAGTATTCTTTTTGGGGGAGAGATTGGTTTCTTGGCTGAGCAAGAAACAAGAGGAAATATCTCTGTCCACTGCAGAAGCAGAATATATTGCAGCAGCAAGTAGTTGCACTCAAGAATTGTGGATGAAGCAAATGCTAAGAGACATCAGAGTGGAGTATGAGGAAACTATTACAATCTTCTGTGATAATTCAAGTGCAATAAACATATCAAAGAATCCGGTATTGCATTCAAAGACTAAACACATATCCATCAAGTTTCACTTTTTGAGAGAGCAAGTGAACAAGAATGAAGTCAGATTGGAGTTTGTGCCTTCCAAGGATCAGATTGCAGATATTTTTACTAAACCTCTACCTAAGGACTCTTTTGAGTATCTTAGGGAGAAGTTAGGGGTTATTACCCCTCCGGTTCTGAATTAAGGTGCACTGTTGTGCATCAATCCGGTGGATCTTACAGTCATATCTTGTGGTCCAGATTGATGTTTGGGAAGCTGCTACTCAGGGGGAGTAGCTGATATGTTTTTGAAGTAATGCAAGTATGCGCCCTTTTCCATTGATGTCAAAGGGGGAGAGAAGACATGTGAAAAACAAGTGGTTGCTGATCAAAGGAGGAGCAGTAAAGGAAGAGAAGACATGTGAGTGGTTGTTGTTGATAGGGGAGTTGTGACAGTATGGAGTTCTTGTCTTGGTGGTTAAAATAGTTTTTCACATCATATGTTGCCATCAATGACAAAGGGGGAGATTGTTGCAAGTATGGGCCTAACCGGTGTTGTCATTGATGTCAACATACTCCTGTTGCATTGATGATAAGGATTGGATGAGATGTGTGCTGAGGATATTGAGAAAATTAGTCCTAATCAGGAACAGAGAAGAACAGTGAAGACAGTGAGGCAAAGATCCCAGCTAAGATGAAGATCAAAGGATGTGCTTAAAATGGTTTGTATATATGTGTCTTAAGATGATCCAACAAAGATCTCAGAGGTCCGCATGAAGATCTGAATAAGTTATGACCACTTAAGTAAAACCAGTTTTGGTAGATGTTCAGAGGTGACTGAGTGATATAGATAGGTCCGATGAGATCTGGAAATGAAATATCCTCTTCTACGGATTTGGTGGAGTGTTTAGGAAGTCAATGTGAAGTGACAACTCAATTGGTTCATGGTCTGGAGATCCGCAAGCATCTATTCCAATATGACAGTGATAACAAACTGTGTTCTTGAGGTTCCGGATGAAGGAGAGAATGATTTTAGTAAGCAGAAGTAGTGTGGATGTTCTTGGTGATTCAGGAAAGCTTGTGGAGGTCTTTGGATTGTGTCCAGTTCGTGTTGCTGGTCCGCATTGAAGATTGAGCTCGTAATTGAAGATTTACTTCCGGATGATGATGTTCTTCCTAAGTCTGGCCGATCAGATGAGTTACACATCCTACGGATGATCTTGGAGATGTTCTATGGAGAATGGCATGTTCCTAAAGGAATATTGAAGTCTCAGATTTGTGTGGCCGACAGTGTGTTGATCCGTGTGAAGTCTTTTTGTAACTAGTCATTTTGCTTTTATGTATTTGCTCTGTAATGTGTGCCGACTTGGATGATTATCCCTAAGTCAATGTATTGTATAAATAAAAAGTTGTAAAGTCATTTTAAAGTGGTTCTTGTGGCGATGAGAGTGAGGTAGAGAGGAGGAAAGCGAAAGGCAGAGCAGAAGTATTGAGCTTAAATTGGTGCAGGAGCACCTAACACAAGGTGGCCACCATGAGGCCAAAATGGTGTTAAGTTGAGGTTTTTGAGTTTTTGCAGTGAATAAGGTCTTATGAGACCATATTTGATGTAATAAGGTCCAATCCACCACTTCCTAAGTGTTTGTAATAAGTTTGGATCCATTTTGTAGGCATTTGTCCAAAATGCCATGTTTTTGTCAATGTTGTCATATTGTTGTCACATGGTGAAAATGTAACCAAGGATGGATCCAATGAATGTAATAAGGTTGTTTGGGTCTCCTTAGGTGTTTCTAGGGTGTTTGTGGCCCTTTGAAGGTAGTTGGGCTCTTGTAGCCTTCTATATTGTCAAAATGTGCAAAGTTGTTTGGCAACTTTTATAAATTGTAAAGCAAACAAAGGGCAAAAATATAAAAAACCAATGGTCACCCTCTTGAAAAGTAGTTGGGGACAATTGGAACTGTAATTAAATGCTTAAAATGCCTCCCAAGGGTTGAGGAAAGGCAGTAGTTGGAGTTGGTGATCAAGAAATACAAACAACACTGTGATTTCCAGAATTTTCTACATTTTTGCTACTATAACATTCTTATATTTCGTATATGGATGAATTAGAAGGTGAGGTTGGACTTTTTGGAAATTATTGTGTCTTAATTTTCATTTGAATCTATTTAGAGGTCTCCACACACGATCTAGAAGAAGTTATGAGTGTTTTCCCAAAAATGGGTTGCTGAAAATCTGCATTTTCTGAGTTTTTTTTGCCGCTACAGTCCGTACTGTACAAAGGTACAAGGTTGTTTCTAGTTTTTCATGGTTTGATCAGTTAGATCATGGAGTTATATTTCATTTGAATCTAGTTTGGTGCTTTGAAACTCCTGTGGTAGAAAGTTATAAGGTTTTCTTTAAAAACAGTCTCATAAAAACCTAGATAAGGGTTTGCTCCCAATGATGAGGCGTTGACCATCCCACTGTCTTTCAAGGCCATAAGACTAGTGGGATGGATGTATTAATTTGTACTTTAATTTTTTGACTATTTTCAAGATTGGGAGAATTGGTGTGTGCAAGTTTTGCTAGAAAAGGCTTAATAAGACCATGTATTAAGCCATTTGAAGGAACCTAAGAGGTATTTCTTGGAACAACATATTGTAGAAGGGTAAAACCCATAAAATCCTTTGTTTTGGCATATATTATACATGTTCAAACCCTTGGTTAAGTTCTAGGCTTGCATTCCTTGGTAGTCTCTTTGTAATTTTGGCCTAATTGGGGCTCTAGGCCATTGACAGGGGCTATTGGTTGAGATATTCCATCCAAAACAACCTATGCCAAGTTTGGGATGTTCCCACTTTATCGTAGGCCCCACATTGTCGCAGTAGAGGTAGTGGAGGGCATGTTACGTATAGAATCTGGCGTAATGGTCAACTATCAAACGACACTTTCTTCAACTATCTCCTCCCGGGGAACTACACGCCCCCCACCCGGCCCTAGCCTAAAACCCCCCCCACCCGGGAGGGGGGGAATTATAGGGAGGTAGATTAGTTCACGCCCCCCACCAACAATGAAAAAAGAAACAGTACTATAATTCCCCCCCACCCGCCAACTAGAGTAGCCGGGTGGGTGGGAGGAGATGGCACTATCGTGAAGGAGAGTATTAATCGTACTATAATTCCCGGGCACTTCTAGTCCCACCCAACCCTGGCTATAGTTCGGGTGGGAGCCTGCATATAGTTCCGGACAGTTGTTGGGGGGCCACCTCCATTCACTGAATACCGGTGGTTGATGCGGTTGATCACTTCACTGTTCGATTCACATAAGTCTGGTAGAAAAGACCGGGTACCGGATGCAAGCCATGGAATGTGTGCAGGCCCGGATCTGTGGGCCTAGGGACTAGATGGCCACTTTCTATCCCTCGCCTAGAGACTAGAAAGAACCTTTCTCTTCCTCACCTCTAGGTGTTTTCGATGGCTAGACCACTGGTCTATGGATTCCTGGAGATGAGGACTTGGGCACCTCTGGCTAAGAAGCGGGAATTAATACGTGATAGGGATCATCCTGAATCTGCAGGTGTGTGGATTGGAGTATTGAAGGAGGAATGAGAAATGTGAAGTGGGAGTTCCTCTAGATCTGTACGTAACATAAGTCTGGTAGTAGCGCCTCGGCTGCTAGTTTATTATTTCTTTAGGCAGCGGCAAGATGTAGTGGGAGTATGTGAAGGTGTTTCTGAAATGTAGGATTGAGCTTTGGAAGAGTGTGATTTGAACTTCTATTTCCTCCCACCCACCCCAACTTCTATTTCCTCCCACCCGCCCCAACTTCTATTTCCTCCCACCCACCCCACCCATCCCGGCCATCCATCAGATTCTATCTTGGTTTGGTTGCTGATCAATCAGGTTCAAGAGATGGGCATGGCCCAAGCATGAAGGGGTGAGAAGGGCTAGTTGATAATAAATCTCCCTGGTACCTGACCGTTTGACATATCATTAGTCCATGGTAGGGAAGTCCGGATCGAATCCTACCCGGTTACCATATCTTTCTAGGTTTCAGCAGTCTGGGCATACAATAGTTTGGTTCCAACCCTCCACCCAGTAGCAGCAAGTCTGTCATCCATCCCACCAACTCTAATGTCTGATTCTTTTTTCACTTCCCCTTCAACTTCCCTTTCCACAGCATCATTGGTCGAGGGAGCATCGTTTCCTGATGTCGGATTCAGACTCTCTTGGAGTAGGAGAGACTGGAGTAGCGATTGGAGCAGGAGAGGCACCGGTCAAGTACGGGGATGGGTAGGGGAAAGGATGAAGGTATATCCATTCAAATAGTCATTTACAGCATAGCTGGAATGGGCAGGCATAGGTGCGAAGACCCCATGATCTTTATTTAACCCCCAACTATTGCTATAATGGGATGGGAGGGAATTCTAGTTCTGGGAGGCCCCATTGGGAGCTATAATTCCGACCCTTAGAATAGTAGGGGGTTGAGGAGAGGAGAGGGAAAATCTTTAGACACTCGACTACCCCATGATAGAGGGCCATAATAGGTATCTACTGATTGTCTAAGATCTGGGTTTGGAGGTCTGAGTCAAAAGTTATTAGGACTGTTGTCTTTTTGAAGGGCTACAAGCCATTTTGGAGGGTTTGTGAAGGAAGTACCAACCCAGAGTCTAATCTACCTTGGCCAATGGATGGAATGGGTCCCCTAACATCCCAAACCAACATTTCCATGATGATACTAGAGTTTCTTTCTGCTGTTCCTACTTTTGCATAAAGATCTTTGTTTTTGGGCTTGTAGGTGAAGTAGAACCTTGTCTAGTTTGTCTATCCTTTTCCATCCAATTTGCCTCTGCATCATAGTGGTATCAGAGCCATAAAAGGTTCTATTTTTGGCCTGGTATATGTCAATAGAGGAGAGTGAAGGAGAGGCTAGCAATATGCCTCCAAAGGGGATGACCATCGATGTGGTCAAGAAGTTCAAGGAGATGGAAGAGAAGATCAAAAGTGGAGTCAAGGAAGCACTCCAAGCAAAGTTGAAGGCATTGAGGATAGGGAAGAGGATAGACGAAGGTTCAGATGAAGAGGAAGAGAAAGAGGAAGAAGAAGAAGAGCAAGAAGAGGTAGAGGTACCGATTGATCAAAGGCATTTCCTTGAAGCCATCAAGGCAATTGGCAAGGATTCTTCAGAGGCTCGGATGGAGATTCCCATGTTCAGTGGGAAGATGAATGCTGATGAAGTCATGGAGTGGATTGAGGCTCTAAACAACTACTTACAATACAAAGAAGTTCCTAATAATAAGAGGGTTAAGTTTGCAAAAACTAAACTCAAAGGTGCTGCCCTTACATGGTGGAATTACACCCAAGGTGAGAGGGTAAAGAATGGGAAGAGTATGATCTCTTCATGGAGCAGAATGTTGGAGAGGATCAAGTCCCAATTCCTTCCATTAGACTATGAGGTGCAGATCTACAAGAGGATGCAAAATCTCAAGCAAAGAGATTTGGATGTGGCTACTTACACCGAGGAGTTTCACAAATACACTCTTCATTGTGGGTACATGGAGGAGGAAAAAGCTAAAGTGACAAGGTATCTAAATGGTTTGAGGTTTAATATCCAAGATGAGATAAGTTTATTAACCCCTGAAACTGTGGAAAAATGCTTTCAAGTGGCATTAAGGGCTGAAGAGAAGTTGAAGAGGAAAGGTGAGCAGCAAGGTAGAGGAAGAGGTGGCAGAAATTTCAGAGGTAGGGACAATTTTGAAGACAGAAATCAGTCCCAAGAAGACCAAGGAGACACAAGCAGAGATAAGGACCAAGTTTCTGATCTTAGAGGGGAATTTAGAGGCACAAGAGGTGGAGGTAGAGGTTCTAATGTTTTCACTGGGAGATGTTATCATTGCAATGAGATTGGTCATACAACATACAAGTGGCTAATGAAACAAAGTTCTACATCCGGTGGTAGTGAAAGGAGGAATGAAAAGAGGGTTCAATATGTGCAAGAAGAGGAGGTAGATGAAAGTGTCAACTCTCCAATTGGGAGTGCAGCCCCAGTTCAAGATGGAGAAGCATTGATGCTAAGGAGAACACTCTTGAAGACATCCAAGGAGATGATACAAAGGAGAGCACTTTTCAGGACCAATTGCAAAATCAAAGGTAAAATATGCAAGGTACTAATAGATTCTGGTTCAACAGATAATATGGTGTCTAGGGAAATGGTGGAGAAATTGAACATAGAAAGGATTCCTCATCAAACTCCTTACCAAGCATCTTGGGTAAGTGATAGTCAATCACTTTTGGTAGATGAACAAGCATATGTTGATTTTCAAATTGGAGAATATAAGGATAGGGTTTTATGTGACATTTTGCCCATGGAATGTTGTCACCTACTTTTAGGTAGGCCATGGCAATTTGATAAGCAAACATTATATGATGGATATGCTAACACATACACCATCAAGAAGGATGGGAGGACTTTTGTGATGACACCATTGCAGGAGGATGTTGAAGCAAAGAAGGCAGCCAATGTCATCTTGGTGGGTAAGAAAGAGTTTGTGGAGATCAATGAAGAAGAGACAAGGAAAGTTGAGGATACCTCAAGGAGTGGGGTTGCCAAAAATCCAAGTTTGAAGGTGATTTCAGTTTTGAATGATGGAGATCAGATGGTGATGTCTGAGATGGATCAGAAGAAGGTCAAAGAGCAAATCTGCAAGCAGCCACAAGGTGATTGGAAAGAAGGAGATGCTATCATAGTAGGGACCATTGTTTGTCCTCTAGAGCCAACAAGAGTTGAAAGACAATCATATTCTACCATAGCAGAAACACAAGAAGCATCAAACAAGGTTTTGAATGTAGGTGTTTAGGCAAAGATGACAGTAAGGAAGAATGGCAAACAAAGTATAGGTCTGGATGCAAGCACTCACTCATGGCAAGGTGTGAGTGGAGCCTACAATGCTAGGCATGAGTTTTTGATTCCATGGAAGCAAGTTGCAGTCCAGAGATCATGGGGAAGACATGAGACAGCAAAGGATAAAGGTGGAGCAAGACAAAGAATCAACTCATGTGGCATGAGTTCTTTTCTAGGTGGGTTGTATGGTGCAGGAGCACCTAACACAAGGTGGCCACCATGAGGCCACAATGGTGTTAAATTGAAGTTTTTGAGTTTTTGCAGTGAATAAGGTCTTACGAGACCATATTTTATGTAATAAAGTCCAATCCACCACTTCCTAAGTGTTTGTAATAAGTTTGGATCCATTTTGTAGGCATTTGTCCAAAATGCCATGTTTTTGTCAATGTTGTCATATTGTTGTCACATGGTGAAAATGTAACCAAGGATGGATCCAATGAATGTAATAGGGTTGTTTGAGTCTCCTTAGGTGTTTCTAGGGTGTTTGTGGCCCTTTGAAGGTAGTTGGGCTCTTGTAGCCTTCTATATTGTCAAAATGTGCAAAGTTGTTTGGCAACTTTTATAAATTGTAAAGCAAACAAAGGGCAAAAATATAGAAAACCAATGGTCACCCTCTTGAAAAGTAGTTGGAGACAGTTGGAACTATAATTACATGCTTAAAATGCCTCCCAAGAGTTGATGCAAGGCAGTAGTTGGAGTTGGTGATCAAGAAATACAAACAAACACTGTGATTTCCAGAATTTTCTACATTTGTGCTGCTATAACGTTCATAACTTTTGTATATAGATGAATTAGAAGGTGAGGTTGGACTTTTTGGAAATCCCTGTGTCTTACCATTCATTTGAATCTATTTATAGGTCTCCAAATGTTGTATAGAGGAAGTAATGAGTGTTTTACCAAAAATGGGTTGCTAAAAATCTGCATTTTCTGAGTTTTTTTTGCTGCTACAGTCCGTACTGTACAAAGGTACAAGGTTGTTTCCACTTTTTAATGGTTTTATCAGTTATATAATGGAGTTATATTTCATTTGAATCTAGTTTGGTGCTTTGAAACTCCTGTGGTAGAAAGTTATAAGGTTTTCTTTAAAAACAGTCTCATAAAAACCTAAATAAGGGTTTGCTCCCAACGATGAGGCATTGACCATCCCACTATCTTTCAAGGCCATAAGACTAGTGGGATGGATGTATTAATTTTTATTTTAAGTTTTTTGACTATTTTCAAGAGTGGGAGAATTGGTGTGTGCAAGTTTTGCTAGAAAAGGCTCAATAAGACCATGTATTAAGCCATTTGAAGGAACCTATGAGGTATTTCTTGGAACAAAAGATTGTAGAAGGGTAAAACTTACAAAATCCTTTGTTTTGGCATATATCCTACATGTTCAAACCCTTGGTTAAGTTCTAGGCTTGCATTCCTTGGTAGTCTCTTTGTAATTTTGGCCTAATTGGGGCTCTAGGCCACTGACAGGGGTTATTGGTTGAGATATTCCGTCCAAAACAACCTATGCCATGTTTGGTATATGTGATAGAGGGCCATAATGGGTATCTACTGATTGTCTAATATCTGGGTTTGGAGGTCTGAGTCAAAATTTATTAGGACTATTGTCTTTTTGAAGGGCTACAAGTCATTTTGGAGGGTTTGTGAAGGAAGTACCAACCCGGAGTCTAATCTACCTTGGCCAATGGATGGAATGGGTCCCTTGACATCCCAAACCAACATTTCCATGATGATACTAGAGTTTCTTTCTAGTGTTCCCACTTTTGCATAAAGATCTTTGTTTTTGGGCTTGTAGGTGAAGTAGAACCTTGTCTAGTTTGTTTATCCTTTCCCATCCAATTTGCCTCTAAATCATAAATGGAACTGACTCAAGCATGGTGAAGATGCTATTCTTCAGTTAAAGTATGTAATACTTATTATTCTGTAGACAATGTGTCTCCTATAGGCAGTGGGCCTCTTGTGAGCAATGTGCTCGGGCAGTGAGCCCTAATTGGCATGTGTCATTTTGTTATTTCTATTCTTCTAATAGAGAATACAATCTTGGGTTAGTCACCCCGTGGTTTTTCCCTTAACTGGGTTTTCCACGTCAAAAATCTTGGTGTCATATGTGTTAATGTGTTTCTGCTCTTGAATTGTTGCATTACATTTCCATGATTGATTTATTATTATGCTGTTGAATTAAGAAAAGAATTTAAGTGATTAATTGGAAGAAAGTTTTAGACAACTGATTCACCCCCTTCCCCTCTCAGTTGTCTGTCCTTAATCTAACAAATGTAGCTTCCTTCATGATAGAAATCCAAAACACAATAACCAACAATTTGCCACAATTAGTAAGTCCCATGATCTTAAGTCTGAACTCTCACAGTTAACAATATTTTCCTCATCCAAACCCTTTAGCATAGGCTTTCACAAGACCACATACAGTTAGACAAGTTAAAGGAAATGTTTCACCAAAATAGTCAGTGTAATTTTACAAGAATGGATGACAAGGAGCTTTACTTCAAAGAAAGGTTAGCTTAGTTGAAGAAGACCAGTTGACGATTTGATTCTTAGTCTCCAACCCAAATAGCAAGACACTTAGCCAACATGATGAGCACACCCAAAGTCTCCCTTCCTCTAAATCACTTACAGTCCAACCATCAACCTTCCTTCTGTTGGCAAGAGACACTATATGGATTCATGGTTGTTGTCATTGATGGCAACAAAGGTCATTCCACATATCCGCAAGTCATGATATATCTCTACCGGAAGTCAGATTGAAGATTGTTGTGGTCCGGTGAACAAGAACAGAGCATGTGGCAAGGTCCGACAGATTGGTCCGGATCTCTCAGAGGAAGTGTCTTGGCACAGTGCGGATCTGGGGAAGTCAAGAGGACTATCTTGAGTAGTATATTCCAAGGATTTAGCCTCCGGAGATGGACAAGGAAAAAGATATGAATAGTTGAGTACCGGATTCCTGAGAGACAGTGAAAACAGAGGAAGAACTGACTGACTGAGTATCAAACTACTTTCCGGATGTGTTACAGATGATGATAAAGGTTGCGGAGGCATGAATCATGTTTGGCCGACATAATTGATGATATCTACAAGTATATGCTTGATCCGCATTGCTTGGTGAGCAAGGATTCAGCCGACAGAACTAAGTTTGTAAGAAACTAGACTGTTCCGGATGCCGACTAGAAAGATGATGAAATTACTTGTGCGGATATATATATAGAGGATGGATTTAGTTGTAAAGTGTGTGAATGTGTGAAAGGATATGCGAACAAGTCCAGAGTAGAGCAGAAGTAGCAAGAAAGATCCGGTATGTGAAAGGATAGCAGACTAAAGAACAGAGGAAAGATGAAGTGCAGCAGATCAGTATACTGAACTTAACCGGAACTGAACTCCAGCATATGCAGATGCTTCCAATCAGTTCAAGACTGTGATTCTTATCACCTTGTAAGACAGTGTGTCTTCTTGTAGGCAGTGAGCCTCTTGTGAGCAGTGTGCTCGGGCAGTGAGCCCTAATTGGCAAGTGCCATTTTTGTAAATTCCTATTCTTCTAACAGAGAATAATTCTTGGGTTAATCACCCCGTGGTTTTCTCCCTTAACAGGGTTTCCACGTCAAAAATACTGTGTCATGTGTTTCTTATTTCATGGTTAATGTTTTGTGTTTGATTTTATTAAAAGGAAAGTTCAATAAGGGAAATAATTAGGATAACTGATTCACCCCCCCCCTCTCAGTTATCAACAATTGGTATCAGAGCTAAGTTCCTCCTAATAGAGCCTAACAGCTTGAGGAAGATCTGGGATTTCAAATGGATGCATATGGTTTAAGGGAGCAACTCAAGACTGCCCTTGAGGATCTTGAACAGTCAAATTCTGAAGTCAGTGAATTAAAGGAAAGACTCAAACAGGCTGATGAATTCATGAGAGAATTAAAAGACAAATTAAGTCTCTCTATGAAAAAGAGAAAGGAGCTGCTTCAACAGTTGGCAAGACAAAGTGAAGAAAGCAATACAAGTGAGGAATTGACTGAGCAAACCAAGTTATGTGAAAAGTTATCAAAAGAAGTCATTATGTTAAGACATGAAATGGAATCAGGAACTATAAAGTTTACTCAAGAGATTGAAGAAAAAAGAAAGGCTGAAGACAATCTAAGACAATCTCTTAAAGAAAAATCAGAAGAATGCCACCAGATGGATAGGATTATCAGACACCTTGAATCTGATCTTGAAGATTCCAAAGATAATGAAGGAAAACTTGAGGATCAAATTGCCTCTCTCAAAAGAGACCTTCAAACAGCAAATGAATATAAAGAGAAATTCAAGATAAGTTCTGCTCAACTTGAAGTTCTTCTTGGAAGTCAAAAGAAGACAGATGACAAGTATGGCTTGGGATATGAGAAAGGAGAAAGCTCCGGATCCGGTCAGAAGAATCTTGGATCAGAAAATCCAAGGAGCAGGCCTAGAAGACCTCCGGTAAGACAGCCAAATGCTCAAAGATATCCATCCTTCAATGGATACTGCCACAGCTGCAACCACTTTGGTCACAAAGCTAATCAGTGCAGAATGAGAATGAATCAGATTAATTCATCCTTCTCCGGACAGTGCTTCAACTGCAAAAGGTATGGACACAAATCCCATGAATGCAGAATTATGCAAGTAAACAAATCATTCAAAGGTAGATGCTTTACATGCAATAGAGTAGGTCATATGGCTAATCAATGCAGATCAAGGGGATATCAGTTAAATATGCAAAGAAATGTTATTTGCCAAATCTGCAATAGGTCCGGTCATAATGCTAAAGTCTGCAGAAACAAGAATCAGGACAAAAGAGGTCCGGTGTATAATCAGAATCAAGACAAGGGTAAACAAAAGATGAATGCGGATGAAGTTAGGAATCAGATGAGCAAGATTTGGGTGAAGAAAAGCTCAGAGAATGTAGAGGTTGGATCCGCACCAGATTCTGGTGCTGATATTTCTTCCGGAAATTAAAAAGTGAGCTCAGGCTCAGGGGGAGACTCAAAGAAGATTCTGTTCCCCCAGCCAAACAAGTTGTGCCGGATGTGGCACAAGATGCGGTTTAAAGGGTTTGTAGATATAAGTCCTGAGATGCTTCAGTCAAGTTTTCAGAGGTCCGCATGGAGTTATGAAGAAGCTGTGTTCGATTAAGTTAGACCTGTTCAGGGAGGTGCTCCGGTATGATAAAGGATTACAAAAAGGTCCGGAGAGATCCGGAAGTGCACGATCTTGTCTTGCGGATTGGACAGAGTGTTTGGGATGTTCTTGTAATATGTTACCTAGATTTATTCATGATTTAAAGATCCGGATGATATTCAGTGATCAGGACTAATCCAGGATACTCCAAGCTGTCCAGACATGGTAAACCGGAATAATGCAGGTGAAGCATTTATTGCAGACAGATATTAGGGTTTGCGGAGCAATATAAGGGATTTCTCAAAAGTTATCTGCTCATTCTACACTTGAGAAGAAGCGAATAGTGGAGCTCTGCAACAAGGTTCATCAAGCACACCAAGGATCTCCTGCCGAAGCTATTGCATAAAGAAATCAATCCAACCACTCCGTGCAAACCGAAGGCGCATAAGGTATTCTTCGTTTTTCATTGCCTCACTGCAAATCTTTGAAGAATGGCTACTCCAAACATAGTTAAGATCTCTGATAGACCTCGCCCCTCATTCAAGAAACATCCCTACAAATCATTGGAGGTAGATCCACTAGGAGCCTTCTCTAGTGTTCCCCACGGAGTCTTACATACTGAAGATATTAGGGTTTACATACACGCAAACATTGAGGAATTTGGGGAATTCAAATTAAGAGACCTCTATCACAAGCAACTGATAGACAATGCTTTTGAGCTCAAACCAGAGTATAAGGGTATCCAGAAGAAACAATTTGAGCAATTCATTCATTTCCCTAGCTTTGAAGAAGATGAATGGGTCCGGTATGTACTGAGCAGGATGCATGACAACTTCCTTTGGCTAGATAGACCCTGTAAGATCACAAAAGAAGCAATTAGAGCAGTAACTGGTCTATACTCTTCCGGGGGGGTACCTATCCTCAAATCTGTCAAGAACAACGTTGTAACTGAGGCCACCGGATCAAAATATGATAAGAGGGCAATGACCATTGAAGATATTTCGGATCCGGATATCAAATATGCATCAATGATAATAGGATACAAGATCTATCACTCCAGCAGGGAAAATTCTGTATCCGGGACTGCAATATACACAGCATATGAAATGCTAAGAAAGAATGCAGATTATGATCTTTGTGAACTACTACTAAGCCAATTAATGGAAAATGTACAGAAAATCAAGAAAGACAAGAAGAACTCCTTTAAGTATGGTACTCTCATTGTATGTCTATTCTTTTACTTCATGAATGAGCTACCCGGAACAAGTGGATGGGTATGGCAGAATGACAAACCTGTTGCAGTCCAGATAAGAGACTATTTGCATGGACTTGGGGATGCAAAAGCGAGAAATACAGCTCTATGGGGATACTTCAAAAACTTTCAGAGCATGATGCAAGCAAGAGAGAGAATTCCCCAGTCTCTCACTGAGAAATACAAGGACTCAGTATGCTTTATGGTTGACACTGATCAGTGCCTAATGGAGGCAGTGGAGCCAAGGACTGTCTGGATCATGCCCATGGGGTATGAAGTTGATGAACAGATAGTAGAGCTGCATGTTCAACACATGCTAAGTCAGCCCAAAGATCCTAAGGCAGAAAGGTTTGGAACCTTTGAGGAGCTGAGTGTGAAATTACATGTAGAACTCAGGGAACCTGAGATTAAGAGAAAAGTGAGAAAAGAAGTAGAGCACATTGCTCAAGGCCTAGGCATCTCAAAAGAGGCACTTGATGCCAGCCGGGAAAAGAGGAGAAAGGCTGAGGAAGAAGAGAAAAGCAAAGAAAGTGCTCCGGTTGAAACCCCCACCCGGACCAGATCAACAAAGAGATCTGCACCTCCCTCAACCAAAAGTTCAAAACCGGAAGTCCAGGCATCCGGAAAGAGATCAAAGGCAAAAGCCACAAGGGCTTATGGAAGCCAAAAGGATGAAGAGGAGACAGAATCAGATGAAGGAGTAAGAGAAGTAAAGAAACAGAAAAAGAAAGGATCCGGTAAGCCCTCCACAGGCCAAGACAAGGAGGAAATGGCAGAGGTAACTGTTGAAAAGCCCACTCTGTCACTAGAGAGCATAATCAAGTCGGTCACGGTGGATGGAAACCTTCAACCAATGACTGAATCCTATGATGACTTCAGTGAGGCAGACCAAAAGACTCTGCAGGAAGCCACAGTCAAATATCTGAACACATACAATAAGGCTTTCATTGAGATCATATCTCTCATTCCTAAAAGCCTAGAGAAGGAAATGGAAGTAAGAAAGAATAATGCTCATGCCAAAGATCTTGAGATCCGGGAGCAGATAGCTATTCAGCTATATCCTCAAATTGATCCCAAGACAATGAACATGATCTTCAAGGACTGCAGAGATGAGTTCAGAAGTAAAGCCAGGATGAATCAGCTCATGCTTGGTGAGACTGACAAAGTGGCACAAGAGACAGAAGAGATCCTCCGGAAGGCCTTCAAAAGGTTCAATCTTCCTGTTGTAGAGGACTTAGGTGCAGAAACAGCTGCTGATTTGGAATCTTCTGTTCCGGAAGAAGTGAGCCATGAACAGACAAGTGAGGACTTGGGACCCTCTGCTCCAGAAGAAGTGGCCCATGAACAAGCAAGCATCTCTCCTCCGGTTTCCCCTACAGTCTCCGGATCCAAAGAAGAAGAGCAATTGCAGGAGAAGGAAGCAGTGGTGACAGACAAAGAGGTTGACAGTTCTAAGACTGCAGAAGAAAAGAAACATCTGTCTCCAGCAAGAGACACTGCACAAACTGTTCAACAATTTTTGAGCAAAGAAACTCTAGAGATTGATGAACCGGAGCTTCTAAAAGGTCCATTTGATTTTGACTCTCTCTCTCCGGTACAAACAATGAAGATAGCTTCATTTGCAAATGCCAAGGCAAATGAAAAACTCCTGAAGTCTCATATGGAAGACTGTGAGTTGATAGAGGCTGCTTCCGGAGTACTTGTAAAGATCATGCCATCAATCCAGATAGATCCGACAGCCTCCACTTCCGGTAATCTAAAAACCTTAGTCAGCAGTATTGATACACATTTTAATTCTCTAGAAAAATCAGCTGAAGAAAAGGTCCGGAAGGAATTTTTGGATAAGAGATTTTCTGAAATATTAGAATTAATCTCTAAGGATAGGAAGATTGTAAGCATTGGAATAAAGAGCTTAGAAAATGCTCTTAAGGATGGCGGTGACATCTACAAATTTTGTATATCTTGGTCAAAGGCAACAGCAGCAATTGACAAGAAAATAAAAGAGGAACAGGACAAGCTTCAAAGCTTATCTCAAAGTTTTGATCCTCTCTCTTCCTCTATAATAAATCAAGAATGTCAGACTATTGCAGTCTTGAATGAAATAAAGAATCTTGAGAAGGAGAGGAAGAACATTACCAACCGGATGGGAGAACTTAGAAGGATTATAGTCCCTAAGTTGGAAACTATGCATGAGGCCATCAGTGATGCCCAGACCACCACCCATACAAAAGATCCGACAGATCTCAGGCGGGCAGAAGCTTTTGCATTTTTGTTGAGTGGTCACATTTCAATCTTGGACAGAATGAAGCTTAGTTGGGCTACTGAAATGGTTCAACTGCAGACATCCTTTGCAGACATTCTGCAGTATATGTGAGTATGTAAATATGCGGCTATATATAGAAAATTTTTTGAAAATTTTGGTGTGCGGACCCTACCCTTTGCCATTGATGTCAAAGGGGGAGTGAGGAGCAGTGAAAAATGAGGAATCCAACTCAGGGGGAGTTCCAAAAATTGTATATAAAGACAGAGCATCAGCAAAGGGGGAGCATAGTGTAAACACTTAGTCATTTTTCACTAAGTGTTGCCATCAATGCCAAAGGGGGAGATTGTTGGCAAGAGACACTATATGGATTCATGGTTGTTGTCATTGATGGCAACAAAGGTCATTCCACATATCCGCAAGTCATGATATATCTCTACCGGAAGTCAGATTGAAGATTGTTGTGGTCCGGTGAACAAGAACAGAGCATGTGGCAAGGTCCGACAGATTGGTCCGGATCTCTCAGAGGAAGTGTCTTGGCACAGTGCGGATCTGGGGAAGTCAAGAGGACTATCTTGAGTAGTATATTCCAAGGATTTAGCCTCCGGAGATGGACAAGGAAAAAGATATGAATAGTTGAGTACCGGATTCCTGAGAGACAGTGAAAACAGAGGAAGAACTGACTGACTGAGTATCAAACTACTTTCCGGATGTGTTACAGATGATGATAAAGGTTGCGGAGGCATGAATCATGTTTGGCCGACATAATTGATGATATCTACAAGTATATGCTTGATCCGCATTGCTTGGTGAGCAAGGATTCAGCCGACAGAACTAAGTTTGTAAGAAACTAGACTGTTCCGGATGCCGACTAGAAAGATGATGAAATTACTTGTGCGGATATATATATAGAGGATGGATTTAGTTGTAAAGTGTGTGAATGTGTGAAAGGATATGCGAACAAGTCCAGAGTAGAGCAGAAGTAGCAAGAAAGATCCGGTATGTGAAAGGATAGCAGACTAAAGAACAGAGGAAAGATGAAGTGCAGCAGATCAGTATACTGAACTTAACCGAAACTGAACTCCAGCATATGCAGATGCTTCCAATCAGTTCAAGACTGTGATTCTTATCACCTTGTAAGACAGTGTGTCTTCTTGTAGGCAGTGAGCCTCTTGTGAGCAGTGTGCTCGGGCAGTGAGCCCTAATTGGCAAGTGCCATTTTTGTAAATTCCTATTCTTCTAACAGAGAATAATTCTTGGGTTAATCACCCCGTGGTTTTCTCCCTTAACAGGGTTTCCACGTCAAAAATACTGTGTCATGTGTTTCTTATTTCATGGTTAATGTTTTGTGTTTGATTTTATTAAAAGGAAAGTTCAATAAGGGAAATAATTAGGATAACTGATTCACCCCCCCCCCCTCTCAGTTATCAACACCTTCCTCAACCCCAAGGCAAAAAGAAGAATTCCCCCCCCCCCCCAAAATGGTTCCCCATTCCTTCCTTTTCTCCCTCACATACCCCAAAACCAAGCACATTAAAGACTAGTACTTCCCAAAGTTGTTATGGCAGAGGAGAGTTAATGCCTACTGCCAATCATGGCTCCTTCTCAACAAAACAAAATGTGCATATTAAAATTTAAATGTCCACTATTATATTTTAAAGGTTTGAAATATAACTAACAACATAACTGTAATGCATGGCCCCCTTTATGTCTTATAATAAAAGGTTAGGAAACAAATACTTGAGATAAACCCTTTGGTCTGTTCACTTAGGAGACCACTTGAAAACTCAATGATAACTACGTCCACATGATCAAAAAGAATTACAAGCGACCTATGAATAACAATCCACTTGAGTCAAAAAGAAAAGAAGACCAATAGAAACCAAACACAACAAACAAAGTACAACTGTAACTGTTTATCTCAAGTATCACTCTATAACCTCTTCAAAGATTATTGAAACTCAACACAAGAAATGCAAATTGACATATTAACACAACAATATCCAACTAAGTTATTTAAAGTCAACTATTGATACCTCGTTCTCCATCCAGATTACAAAATTGGTCCACTTTTTGCTTTGTAACATTTCCTTTTCAAATTGCATTGGTTGCCGGCCATATTTCTCCTCTTGTCAAAACATGGCACATGGACTATTTAAATTAATTAATATGCAATCATTTACTTTTTCCTAGGAAAAAAAATTATCATTTAACATATTAAATATACTTACAAATGTACAGATCAAGGCCTGTAAACCTTTCTGGCCACTGTGATGAGTGGCACGAAGTTTGTCAAGCCTAGCCTTAGAGGCCTTGTCCTGAAACATATACTAATTCAATTTAATTATGTACAAATAAAATTTAAAAATCATTTAATAAATTTGATAAAATCTTATGAGCAAATTCAAATACCTATGTACTCTCCTCACCGGACTTCCTCCATGCATCAGACTTCTCATATGCTTTTACAAGCTCTTTCCATACTTTCAGACTTATATCAATTGGCCTTTTTTTGAGCCTTAGCTCGGGAGGGATTTTTTTTATCTTCTTTGTTTGGTTGCACCAAAATCTCTTACAGTTTTGAGACATTCGTAGCTTTATTTTCTTTACAAACCAACCTGTGCCAAATTTAGTCTACATGTCATGGATAACTACTTTTTGTAGGTGCATGGGTATCTTTGAGAATGGAAAATCTAGATGGTCTTTGAATTGTTGAAGGCATGATTCCTTCAACCTATTCACAAACATTTTTCTAGCATTTGTCATTCGGACTTCCCCTGAAACCACATCGTATTCTATCTTGGTATCGTAGCTACCAATGCAAGATGTGAAACATGGGTTGCTGGTTGAAGAAGTCTGTGTCCCAGGAGTGGCTAGGATAGTGGAAGCCTCTGCTCCCTCTTTGACATTCTTAGAGGTTATTGATATTGATTTCCTCCTGGATCTTTTTCTCGATCCAGGACTAGTTGGGGAATCAATTGATTCCCTTTGACACTGTTGATTTGGTCGCAATGTTTCAGGGGTTTTACTAGATCATTTTTCTATGTATCTGGCAAGCATTGTCAAGTCCATACCAACCAATTTGTTCACTGCCTCTACCTCCAATATGGAAGCCAATGCATCTTTATCTTTGTCAGTATCATGTCCCTATATATATAATAAATTTCTTCTTTTAAATTTAGAAATATAAAATTAAACTAAAAATCAAAGAAACAATGGAAACATTTACAAATCTATAAATTGACAGTGAATTACCTCATTGTGGCCAGAGTTTGCTCCCTTCCCTCTATTGCTTGACATTTTGACGCGACCTAGGGCAAATTATTTTCGTCCAGTCTGTGGAGGCAATCGTAGCCAGGTATGAATTAACAGCGTGTTTGACCAATCATAGCCAAAAACAAATATGCAACTAAAAACAAATCCTAACAGCTCGTATTTTGGGTATGATGTACAAAGAGACCTTATTCGATAGGCCTTCCAAAAATGGTAAATGCAAGCTATACTACAAGAAAGGATAATTAACAACATTACTACTCAAATTTACCCTAAAGCGTGAGTACATCTTAGAAAAACTTTCTTTGAGCTCAAAATTATATCAAAATCGATAAAAACCTAGGTCAAGAGTGAATTGCTTAGCAATTGGAACTTACTTGCTAAAAGGCAGATGAACAAGCTTGATTGAATGGCTGAGGTAGCTAGAAACCCCAAATGTAGTAGCTAGCTAAAGCAATTTTTTGATCTTCTAGATGTCTAGAACCAAAAATAAATAAAATACAAATTCACGGATCCGTTGTAGAAACTTTTCAGTAACTTCCATTTTCAACCTAATAAAGTTGTCGCTTCATAACCTATAATTCTTAGCAAGAAACCTAAAACAAAGGTAGAGTACACTATGTTGTGGGCTTAAATGTATTAACTTGAATTTGTGTTTTTTTTTGTGTGGTATGTTTTAATGCAGGCAGGAATTTTAAATTTTTTTTGGATTCATTAGTCAGCGCTAAAGTCGGTGTATCTAATGTTGACTTTAGCACCGACTTTCAGCCTAAATGTAATCTCTTTGGGTTGCCAAAACTAGCGCAAAGTGCACCTAATTTAGCGCCTAGTTGTGCCAAACCAAAATGTTCCTCATGCCAACATGCCAATTATACCTAGACTTCAACGAATGTTTCGTTGCAAGTCACTTGCACAATTGATGAACTGGCATGCAAAGAATAAGAGTAAAGATCCCTAAACTCTAATCCCTCAACCCTAAACCCTAATCTGTCAACCCTATACCCTAATCCCTTATCGGTAAACCTTAAACCCTATCCCTAAAGCCTCAACCCTCAACAATTGAACCTTAAATCCTAAATGCTATCCCTAAACCCTCAACCCTAAACACTATGCCTTAAATCCTAATCCCTCAAATCTAAACTCTAATCCCTAAACCCTAAACCCTAAACCCTAAACCCTCAACATTATACCTTAAACCCTAATCCCTCAACCCTCAACCCTAATCTAAAAGCTAAACTTAAAGCTTCCAGTCATTCCACCATCCCCAAGGGATCCAGAAATACAAAATTAGATGCCTCTATTGATAAAGCCAAACATCCTAAGGGTCTTCATGCCTCAATACATAAAAAAAAGAGTCAAAGAAAAATCAATCCAAAAAGTTATCCAAGCCCATACCTCCACAATCAAAGTCCAAATAAAAATGGTATGGGTACCTAAGCAACAAGAAATCAAGGTAAATGAGGCATCTTCCTCTAAAAAATCCCAACCATCTACTCCCATCTCAAATTCCCGTTCCGCTCAAAAGTGTCAAAACATTCCATCCCACAAGCAAAACAAAAGTAATAAAACACCTAAGTCTATGTGGGTTCCTAAAGCCCTTCATCATCCATCTCCTAAGAAAACATCTCCATTGCACCCTACACCACCTCCACATCACAAGCTTCAACGTTTATCATGATGTGTGCAACCGTTGGTCATGGTTCCCTTCCATTTTGCAATAAATCTACCATCATTCATCCACTATCCTACATACCCTCCACATACCATCCCTATGGTCCATGCTTTGGCATAAGTTTGACATAATCCACATCATAATCCACTATTTTCCCTACATAATCCACATCAGAATCCACTTTTCTCCCCTCTACAATCCACGTCATAATTCACTATCTGCCTAATCCATTTGCCTTCCATGTATCCCTTACCAACATCGATGAGGGCACTCGACATGGTCCATGCGAGGACATCATTCTCTAATGGGACTATAACCTTTCAGTGCAGTGCAATGCATCCTTCAATCCTCAACACTAAACATTATACCTTAAACCCTAATCCCTCCACCCTAAACCCTAATCCCTCAACCCTAAACACTATAACTTAAACCCTAATCCCTCAACCCTAAACCCTAATCCCTTATCGGTAAACCTTAAACCCTATCTCTAAAGCCTCAACCCTCAAGACTTGAACCTTAAATCCTAAACCCTATCACTAAAGCCTCAACCTAAACATTATGCCTTAAACCCCAATCCCTCAACTCTAAACCCTAATCCCTAAACCCTCAACCCTCAACACTATACCTTAAACCCTAATCCCTCAACCCTCAACCCTAATCTTAAAGCTAAACTTAAAGCTTCCAATCATTCCACCATCCCCAAGGGATCCATAAATGCAAAATTAGATGCCTCTACTGATAAAGACAAACATCCTAAGGGTCCTCATACCTCAGGACATAAAGACAAAGAGTCAAAGAAAAATCAATCCAAAAAGTTATCCAAGCCCATACCTCCACAAGCAAAGCCCAAAACCAAAATGGTATGGGTACCTAAGCAACAAGAAATCAAGTTAAATGGGGCATCTACCTCTAAAAAATCCCAACCATCTACTCCCATCTCAAATTCCCATTCCGCTCAAAAGTGTCAAAACATTCCATCCCACAATCAAAATAAAAGTAATAAAACACCTAAGTCTATGTGGGTTCCTAAAGCCCTTCATCATCCATCTCCTAAGCAAACATCTCCATTACACCCTACACCACCTCCGCATCACAAGATTCAATGTTTATCATGATGTGTGCAACCATTGGTCATGGTTCCCTTCCATTCCGCAATAAATCTACCATCATTCATCCACTATCCTACATACCCTCCACATACCATCCCTATGGTCCATGCTTTGGCATAAGTCCAACATAATCCACATCATAATCCACTATTTTCCCTACATAATCCACATCATAATCCACTTTTCTCCCCTCTAGAATCCACGTCATAATCAACTATTTGACTAATCCATTTGCCTTCCATGTATCCCTTACCAACATCGATGAGGGAACTCAACATGGTCAATGCGAGGACATTCTGCGCAAAAAATGCCAAAAATGGTGCCATCCTAATAAATAACGCTGACTTTTTCAAAATATTGGAGAAAAATACATTAAAACAGTGGGTGGAAGCAAAAAATAGAGTAAAAAAGGGAGCTAATCACATGGATTTGTTGTAGTGAACTTCTAGGGGAAATCCTTAATAAGTACAAGTCACTATAAGAAACCTATCTAGGATGAACAAGACTCTAGAGGATGTCCTATTTATACACAAGGTATGTGAGGCCAAAGTCCATTAAATGAGGGGTATGTCTAATGGCATGGTTTGAGAGGGTAACCCACTCTCCTCCTTCACTTTGCAAGGTATAAATTTCTTGCAAGCTTAGCCAAAAGCGACAAGTGTCCCCTAATGGGAGAGTCTTTCGATTATCTCCCAAATTTGTATACTCCAATATAACACAAGGGTTTAGGTCATCCCCCAAGGTGATGAAATCCAAGGTTAGACCTGCTAAAGGGAAAGAAAATCAAGTGATTTTGATTCCTTAGATCACCTTGTGGTACAAAGGAAGATCATACACAACTTGATTTCTTGGGATTAATAAAACAAAAGAGAAGTAGAAAGTGTTTTGATCTCCAAGATCACCTTGCACTATGAGGAGAGAGCATATACACTTAACAGTTCTCACAAGCAAGACAAACAATGTCCGTTCTCATTAAAGCATATAAAGTGCAACTAAGCTAGTGATTAAAAATATGGTCTTCAGCAAACATTGTTGCACAAAATGAGTTAGTAGTTTCAAAAATAGTCTTGGACAAGTGATGTACACACAAAGATGTCAGTAGTTTGATAAACAATAGTCTTAGACAAATAAATTTGATGCAAAAAAATGTGTTAGCAATGAAAATTAAACCCCTAAAAATTTAGAAAGTGATGTTGTCACATAAAAATATAGGTTACCATGATATTTTTATGATTTTCTAATCAATTTCAAAAAATAAATTGACTTTTGTACACAAAAGATATGCCTGTTGGAAGATTGAATAGAAAGAAGGGGTTTCAAACTGTTATACCTGAGATTTGTGGTAAAATCTAAAAAATTCACCTCATCCATAGAGAAGTGCTTTGATTTAGCTTTCCAAAGCCTAAAAAAACACAAAAATGGATATTATGGCAAAACATTATGCTATTTTAAAAAATACAGTTATGTTAATTCCTAGGAGGGAGGGGGGATCCTTAGCCAGGCAGTTAAGTTTGGTGGTTAAAACAAATCACATGTAATGGTTAGGAAACAAGAAGTTAGTACAAATGTTAACAATTAGTGTTAAAGTTAATGTTAAAGCTAACAGTTAATACTAAAGCTAATAGTTAATGCTAAAACTATTGGCTAATGCAAAGGTTAACGATTAGCAGTTACCATGATTGTTAAAGGTTAACAGTTAAGATAATGGTTATGGTTAGTAGTTAAGATAATTATGGGTAGTTAGGATAACTATGGGTGGGTAGTTAAGATAGGTTTTTAGGATGGTGGTTAAGATAACTATTAAGATCAATAATTAGGAGTTAGGGAGGCGACAATTAGGATAGTGGTTAAGGATAATTGTCAAGGTTAGTAGTTAGAAGTTAGTAAGGTGATGGTTAGGATGGTGGTTAATGGACCAATAGGAGGCCAATAGACAAAGGAATATACCTATGGATAAAAATGCTAAAGACCTAGGTAAAAATGTTAGTCTAGAGAATAATATAATATTATACCTATGGATAAAAGATTAAAACACTATAGATAATCACCTATGAACAAAACAACTATCCAATGGTTAAAACCTAATGATGCAGACCACAAAAAAATGTATGGGACAATCCATATTGTATGGTCCATGCGGTATGGATCAACACGAGGTGAAACCCTAGAAATTAAAAAAATGCAATTTTTTTCTTGCACCAAAAAATATTAAATTATATGTCAATATTTATGTCTTGGGCCTTCCAAACTCAAATGTGAGTTCTATTTTGCACTAGGAGGCTCCCAATAAAAGAACATCCTTTAATTTCTTCAAAAAAGAATGAAAACATGTAAGACCAGGTTAGCAAAACCTGCAAAAACAAGGATTAGAGAGGAATAGGATCCCACCAGGCATGCCAAAAATGTATACAAATAAGTGTGAATAAAGATAAAGGATTAAAACATTAAAAACAAAAACCTATTCAACTCCTAAATGCAGCCTCAATTTAAGCAAAATAAACTTTTCAAAATGTGAACAAAAGAAACTAGAGTTCTCTCACCCACACAAGATCCTTGATGCGCTAATGGTGATTGTACTTGAACAATTTTCTATTGAAAGGAGGAATGTAACATGCTCAGTATGACAACATAACTTTGCATTCACAATGGATGATGAAAATGGCTTATGGAAGGGTGTATTTATATGTTTTCAAGTGGGAAGACCAATGGCTAGGATTGGTTGAGAATATCAATGGTTGAGGATGATTGGTTATTTAGGACTAGTTATGGAAAGATATGGAGGGATAAGATTTTGTAGGATTTATGGAGGGTGGAATAAAAGGAGGGTTTTAGAAACTTTTATGGATTTTTATGTGCAAGTGATTAATTAGTGCCTAATTATAACCAACTAGAGATTGAGGATGAAAGTGGGAATTAATTAATAAAATGTATTTAATTCATATGATTTGGGAATGGGGGATTAAATAAATAAATGTGAAATTTATTTATTTAGGATTAAACATTAGGAAATGGGTAAATTACTTAAATATATTAGTTTAATTAATTTATTTAATGGAAGAAAAATATGGTTTAAAAATTAAATATTATTTAATTAATGTTTGGAGGAAAGGAGGGATAATTAACTAAATAAAATTTATTTAATTAATTTTGAGGATGAAATGGTGATAAACGAGATTGGTTACAACAATAATAACAAGAGGTGATTTTTTGTGTCTATACTTCTAAGTGTGCTTTTGGTCTCAAAGAGGTGGAGTACTTGGGTCACATTATGTCTCATGATGGAGTAAAAGTTGATCCAAACAAAATCAAGGCTATGATGGGGTGGATGATTCCTAAAACCATTAAAAACTTGAGGGGTTTCCTAGGACTCATTAGATACTATAGAAGATTTATAAAGAATTATGGACATGTAGCACTTTTGACAAATGATGATTTCCAATGGAATGAGGTAACTAATATGATATTTGAGAAATTAAAGGAGGCTATGTGTGCCACTCCAATTCTAGCTACTCTAAACTTCACCAAGAATTTTATTGTGGAGTGTGGTGCTTTGGGGAGAGGCATAGGAGTAGTTCTCATATAAGGAGGTAGGCCCATTGCTGTTGAAAGTCATCAGTTTAAGGATAAGAATTAACTCAATCCTAATTATGAGAATAAAATGCTAGAAATTCTTCATGCAATCAAATAAGAGAGGCCATATCTGATGGGTAGACACTTCAAAGTAAAGACATATCATGATAGCCTAAAATATTTTTTGGAGCAAAAATTATCCTCTAAAGAACAAAAAAATGGGTCACTAAGATGTTGGGATATAACTTTGAGTCATCTATAAGAAAGTGAAGGAGAATGTAGTGATTGATGCACTATCTAGAAAGGATGATAAGTATGAGGCATTATTGTGTGCAATTTCAATATCATAGGGATATTATATTGAAGAAGTGAGATTAGAGTGGCAACAAGATGTTATTTGAATCTCATTCAATAGTTGCAAAATGATATAAGTAGCTCAAATAATTTTTGTTGAAAGGGAGATTACTTGTGGTATAAAGAGATATTGTACCTATGTAAGAATTCCACCCTTAGACAAATGATTCTATAGGAGCTCCATGGTTCTCTAGTTGGGGGTCACTTAATATTTTTGAAGACATATCAACAAACCAAGTAGGATTTCTTTTGGGAAGGGATTAAAGGTGATGTTCAAAAATTTATGGTAGAATATTTGGTATGTTGAAGAAATAAAGGTGAGACAATTAAGACACCTAGTCTTTTGCAACTTTTATTTATTCCTAGCCAATGGTGAGGAGAGGTCTCCGTGGATTTAATCATAGGCCTTCCAAAGTATGAATGTAAGAGTATCATCAAGTTAGTAGTGGATGTACTTACCAAATATGCCCATTTTTGCACACTATCCCATCCTTTTATAGCAAGTACAATGGAAAAATAATTCATGGAGAATATACAAAAGTTACATTTTACCCCAAAGGTTATCATGTGTGATCATGATCCTATATTTACTAGTAATTTTTGGACATATTTATTCTTGTTTGGGTACTCAATTGGTTCACAATTCTTCATACCATCCCTAGTCAGATGGGCAAATTGAGGTAGTCAACATGAAGGTTGGACCAACATTTTAGGCTATGAAAGATCACATGAATAATCGACAATAGGAACTTTCAGGTCTCAAAGAGAATTTGTCCTTGACAAAAAATCAAATGAAACAATAATTTGACCAACATTGTGATGAAAGAAATTTTGAAGTGGGAGATTGGTTTTTTTTATGGTTATAACCATATAAGCAACTATCCCTAAAACAATAATATAATAATAACAAGTTGTCACTTAAATATTTTGGTCCACATCAAATTTTGTAGAAGATCGGTAGTGTAGCATATAAACTTGAGTTATGTCCAATGATAAAAATACATCTAGTTTTTCATGTCTCATGTTTAAAGAAGGTTATTGGTCAATGGATCCCTACATAGATAGTGTTACCTAATATAGATGAAGAGGGAAGACTCATCTTGGATCCTACATTAATTCTCCAAAATTCATGAAGAAGTTGAGGACTAGGACAATCACATAGTACATCATTAAGTGGAAGAATTTGCAACTTAAACATTCCACATTGGAAGATGAAGATTTTGTGTAAAAGCATCCACAATTGATTAGCATTGAGGATAAAACTTGTGTGGGAGGGTATGCTACATCCTTAACTTATAGTATGTATGGGGATATGTATCGTTGACTTGTGGCTCACATTAAACCTTAATTAAGTTATATGATTAGTTAAATAGTCTTATATAGGTAGTTAGGTTATCTTGGGTGGCATCCATGGCATAGTATGGTATATATAGGAGGTAGTGGTTAGTTTATTATCATCATATTATGGATTTTATTCCTATTGAAGACATTTAGAAGTTTTCCCCCTCAAAATGGCCTATTAATATCAAATATTTACAACATATTTTCTATTATATTCTTCTCTTGATCAAGTAATTTCATTACAGTGGCAATATAGGTTTACACAGTCATGGTCTCATCAACCTAGGAGGTGGAGAAAGATGCAGGATAATCCATGTAGAACACTTCATTTGTTTCTCATTGGCTTCGCCCTATATCATGGACACTCAATGCAAATATTAAATTTCACCACAAAATAATAGTTGAAGCATAAATAAAATAAATCCAAGTCTGAATGAGACCATCAAGAATCAAGTCTTGTTGAGTGCAAGTCCCCAACACCATTCAAAGGAAGCAAGGTATGTGGAAACAACTTCCTACACTGATCTAATGAGGAAAGTTATGCAAATTTTAATCTTTACTAGTTACAGGTTATTAGATGCACATTAACAGAAAGGTAATAACACATCAAAAACAAGTACAATGTTCACAACATAAGATATACGTGGGGAAAACCCTTTCAGGTAAAAAAACCCCACACTCCAAAAATTGCACAATGTATTATCAAATCAAAAGATGATTACAACACACTTGCAATGCAAGCTCTTTCAAGAGTACACAAAATGTCGATTCTCATTCGCATCCTATGACCTTTCACATTCTCTAGCCGCTTATTTATCAAGCCTCTTTGGTAGTTATCCAATGTTGGTTTTTCCATGTCGACCAATAACAAACTAACTGCCAACGCCTTTATTAAATGTAGGGTGTTTTCACCCCCTATGGTCCCCTGTTAATTATTTTGGGGGAAACCGTGGCTAACAAAGTCACCAAAATTTACCTTGTTGTATGTATCCACAGCCCTGCAGCATGATCGGTCACCATATACTAACAACTTATCACACCTATTTTTTTAGCTCTTACATGTCATAGAATCTGTCATAACTCGTGACACATGACCACAAGGTGCCAACATAAGGCAAAACTATGCCAAGTCAACATGGGATGCCTACCTCCTCATATAAGGACAAAATTTACATAGAAGATTACAATAGTAGGTAAGAATAAATAAATACATCATTAGGAACTTGCAAAGGTTGAGACACCTTAATTCCAACAACCATAAGGGATGAGGCCAGGATTGTGCCTTGGGTGACTTTGGTAGAATGGATACCCCTTAGTCCTTCTCTCTCAGCCAAAGAGGTTTCATCTTAAGGCTTGTGTTCCCACATTAGGTAGATAAATTATTTTGTGGCTTTAATATAAATCCCTCCAACAAAAAAATAAAATAAATCTATGGAGTACACAAGACACATCACATCTCTAGTGGTTTCAAATAATGCATGGAATTTATCTCAATGAAACCCTATCATATAAATCACATCATAGATTGCAAATCAAATCCTATAATAACCAATACCTATACACAAATGCGACAATCATGCATCTAAATACCATGTTCACCTTCAAATTCAAAGTGAATCTCATAATGATAATATAACATAAACATAAGCCATGAATAAATCTAACACTCATTTAGATCATCACAAGAAACATAAATCAAAATATGTATAAGAACATGATTAGTTACCCACTAATCTAGATCACTCAAATATCAACATCATCACATGAAATAGTAATAATCCACACATGATCTCACATCATAGATATATATCAACATCTCAAAACATTGTAATGGTAAACATATTAGAATAATTATCTCTAATCATCATATAATAGTCAAAAGTCATATAAATATACACATATAAAAGTGTCATCAAAGGATTAAAATGATATCATAGGAAAATACAAGTACAAAGAGTACAACAAGGGTCTCAAAACAAGTGGATCTTACAATATTAAGGATGTTTCCATTAAGGTGGAAAAAAACTCAATGGAAAATGGTATGGGTAATACTAATTTCACCATGACATTTTGCCCCCGCTTTGGTGTACATGTGAATCTTATGCATGAGCATGCATTTCCAAGTATATGGACATCTTCAATCAACATGATAAGTAAATATTTATACACTCATTAAAAGGATATAAGGTTTTTATAAAATAATAGATCATTGTTGAATTCTTCTTGTATTCTCCTTGATATAAGTGCTCCATTAAAATATGCAAAACAATGAAATGATATGTAATGAGTATGCCCCACATCATAATCAAAATAAGAACAAGTATGCAAGTAGTTTCAATTATCTATGAAAAAGTGAGATGTAAATAGATAGAGAAAAGGGTTTAAAAATCATCTTGTATAGAAAGTGATATGATAATACTTCATGTGATGCAAAACTATGATATGGATTTATGCAAGATGACCATACGATAGAAGTCTGCATGATGTGGTAACACAATCAATCTCCATGCAATGCAACAATGTGATAAATCTTTGTGCAAGGTAGACATGTAGTATGATCAATCTTCATTTAGATATGATTATGAGTCTTTACCTAACATCAATATATAAAATCTTGATCATAAAAAGTGTTAGCAAAAGTATATTCCTCTACAATTGGTTGCATCCAATGGATGCAAGGAATTAGAGGAGAGGGAAAATGATAATGATAATGATGAAAATAATGCGGTAGTCAAATAATATGTAATCATGTAAGAACATATAGCATGGAAAGTGATGTCGTCATATAATAAGCATTTCAGAACATAAATTGGAGATAGACATCAAGGCATAATAATGTCCCTAATAAAACTATAAAAAAATAAGATAAGGGTTATAAAAGTATCAATGGAATGTATTAGGGTAATGGCATGAAAAGGGTCCCAAATGTGTGATTATAAGATAAAGCATGATAAAGATCATAAGGAATAGTAGCATAAGAATGAAACCATAAGCATGACAAGATAATAAGCATAAAGTGATAAACATGGAGTCATAAATAGGTCGGCGTGATATGTATATAAAAAGTAAACATATATCATGATAAATATTAGCATGTAAAAGGCATCATGAATGTGTCACATAATGAACATAAAAATGCCATGGATCATGAAACATAAGTTCATAAAAGTATGTAAAGAAGGAAAAAGTGGTATAATAGAATACAAGCAACCAGAAGAGTTAAACAAGGTAAGTAGAAAATCATAGAAGCAATGCAAGTATGAAAACCAAGATATGACATATAATGAAGCATAAGAACTAAAAATGAAAATAACATGAGGAAGGTGCCCCCAAAATGGGAAATAAATCATAGATCATAATATAGAAGGTAAAAATAATAGGAGAGGCACAACAAACATGGCATAAATAAATCATCAAAGTGTAAGGACACGTAAAGTAAATGAATGATTAAGAAATAAGGATCACAATATGGATGACATAATGTATAAAGTAAAAAAGTAATCCCTAAAAGCTCAAAGTGTGGCAAAGAGAAGTGGGAAGATCTAACTAATGTATTCATCCACATTGGGTACATCTATAATATACTCAAAAGATGTATCTTTGTAATCAAATACTCCTATGGGTCTATCAATGCCCTTATAAAGTGCACCCATATAAACAAGATTTGGATGTGTTAGTGCTCCAAATAATTCTTTATGATTCTAAAGGATGCACATTTAAAGCATAGATTTAAGGATATAAGTTAAGTTAAATGATCATGTGGGCCTTATCATAAATTATCAGTTATTTGGGGCAATTGATAGGAGTAGGTACATTCTCCTCTACACTTTAATATCTACAAGAGTTAGAAGGGTTTTCCTTTTAAATCTTATTAAACAATTTATTTAAATGACAACATTACATAACAAATAAAGACTAAACCTTAAATAGCATAGAACAAATCCAATTGTTTGTCACTAACTCCCTTCTATACTAGTCGTAATGATTCTATTTCTATAGATCCTTTAAACATATTTGATTTACTACCTATAGTTTTATGAGTAGTGAATTTAAAAATAATATCCCTATAATAATTCTTTATACCCATAAAACAATACAAACTATAAATTATATAAAAAAAAGATATTCATTTAAAAATATTTTAATCAATCACTTCTTAAGACTTGTGTGTTCATCCATGGGCGACATAGTTATATCCTAAATTAATTACAAAATAAAAATGTAAATCCTTTAGCCCAAATGGCCTAATGTAAATTACTATTTTATTTAAGATCTTATGACATCAAATAATACAACTAATGTTTTCCATAAAGATCCTTAATAATTTATAATTGATCGCAATTTCCCATGTGTTGAAAAGTTTTCATATATATACTATGATAAAAGACATCAATCAAAACAATGAAACAAAAAATGTGAACTTAGAGATGTGTTAAATCTTTTTAAAATATTATACAAATAATGGAGAATTATATATAAAACAAAATGTCATGTATTAAGTTTCAAGAGAAATTTACAACTTTAATGAGTAAAACTCAAGAATATGACATGTTACACTTGACTTCCTAGAATATGTTTTGACCCAAACAATATTGAGAAAATTAAGAAGAAAAGGATAAAAAATATATAAGAAAGACAATGTTCACCTCACTTGGATGATTAACATTTGTGATGATTACATTACATCTCAAAAATGTGGTTATCTTCTTGTCACAAAATTGGTTACAAACTTTCTCAGAAATTGTTACAACATAAAGGATGTCAAATAATTTAAGGGTAAATATTCAATTAGTAGGATATTGCCTAAACAATCTTCTCAACCGTTTCAACTTCCTAGAACGTTATATGTTGTGCTCTGCCTATCATCATCTTATTGTATAAACTATTGAACTTGGTCAAAGTCATCTCAAATGATATGTAGGTGAATGGTACTCTATATAACCATCCACTCCATGTCTTCAAACAATTTTATATGGGCCATACTATCAACCTGTAACCCTCTTAAATCCTCTTTCATCTAGTTGATGTCTACTTTGAGGCTATTAAGAGTGGATTCCATCTTGTTGGAACAAACTGATGAACTAGAACCCATTATGCTCAAATGGATCATTTGAAAATTTTCTTCAATAAAATTTCTAGATGCATATTCTCTTTAGATCAATGGTGTTAATTGATCAGTGGATAGTTAGACTATGCACTACTTTTTTAAAAGTTGAAATACTATTATCAATCAAATGTTAACACATAGTTAAGAATATATACGATATGGATGATCTTTGATATGTTTATTAAATTTACAAAAGAACAAAGGTTGAGTAGACATCCTACCAAATTTCAACACAAACCCCATGTGGCATCTTTTTATTCATCCCAATAAAGAATCCCTACAAAATATCCATATAGACTTCTCTTGACCAATAGGGATCAACAACATCATGCCAAATGTCCTTCATCACTTATTTTGACTATGTTGCTTGATTCAATTATTCAATAAATGTGACCTCCTTAGCACGTCTCAGCCTTATATTGAGTTATTGACCTAGATTCATCTAAACCTAGGATCAATGGCTAAGAGATGTTTCTTTCATACCTCAAAACTACTTGAAGATCTTCAAAGGAATTTACTAACCCTAGGAGCCAATTGAAACATTATTCATATCCTTATATTTTTGAACTTGACTATATCTCCTTAAACTCATTAATTCATGCCACTAATGATGGCCTATATGCATTTTCATTGTATAAGAGTCATAGTATTTGATCGATAGACAATCAAAGTGCCTAGTGGGACAATCCATTAAAGTCCTTACTTCCCCAAAAGTTTATAAGATCATGCCATGTGGTTTAGTTGAAGTCACTCGACTCCTCTATCCAATAAGTTTAACTCCATTCGACATCTCTCAATCCCCTATACTTTATCAAACAATGGATTCAAACTTCTCTAACACCTTCCCTACTAAGTCTTGAGAGTAGTGTGAACCCTTGGATCAAGGCTATATTAATGGTGTAGAAGTGTTGGTGACATCATGGATTTTTGTTTATTAATTTTTCTTTTTCACTAAATAGTGGTGTGGCTCCTCAACACCTTCTTACCAAAATCTATTTTGAGATTCATGTGTTTCATTGATCAGGTGTTGATCTATCTTGATCTTGTGGTTAGAAATCATAGTAACACAACTCCAAGGAAAATAACACTTTCTGCCTCACCTTTTCCTACACACACATGCTGCATTGATTAAATTTTGATAAATGACTACCATTGGTTGTGAACTTTGTGTGAATATTTTAGTGAATGAAACATGATGCACCCTTATATTAGATCTTGATTAATGAATATCATCGCTCAATTTATTTTATTCCTAGGCCTTACCCAATATGTCATTCCATCCCAATTGCTAAGATTGTAGGCAAAGATCAATAATTCACAAGCCATTGGGAGATCAAATAATCTTAAAAAGTATGAAATCCATGCACCTCTAACATGTAGCACTATCAATGACAATGATTTTCTTATTAAACAAACCACCTACTCCATTGAGATCAATCATTAATAGACACGTCAACATTTTCCACTAAAGACATTTGAGCTAGATGCACATTGTATTTATGATATAGACTTGAATGGATTTGCAGATGACCACACTTTAACTAATAGATGATCAAGTGAATAAAAAATAAAGGTGAAGGTCAAGTAAAATATTTTGGCCTTCACATAGACTCCAACAAACTAGTCTACCATGAATGCAAACTTGGAGCTCAACCAAGGAATTAAATAATGAAAAATTGGATAGGGGCCAATAACTAGTTTTTATGAATTACAACATGAAGGGTGATAAGACAATATAGAAAGCGATAAAAAGGTTATATTATTTCATGTGTCAACATTGTCTCTAGTTGGGGACACATACCACTAGTGAGCATGATGAGAAATTAGAAAGCCTCTAGGAACACAAACCAAACTAGAGAGATCCCACAAAGATGAGTACAAACACAAAACATGAAATTTTAACAATTAAACACTACACTACGAGCACATCCACATAATCATAGTTGTGAAAAGAAATATGAAGGAGTATAATATCCTTATATGTGGGTCTAGTATACTTGATCGTGTGAAGTAGTGTTTGAGATGTTGCCCATGAACTAGCAACTTCAAGAATTCCCCACTTAAATGATCAAATAAAATGTTTCAATACCATAATTTTTTTTCATTAAGATAAGGGCCAATTCATGGAGCATCAAAATTTCCATGATTCCCTTTGTCTTCTAATGTACCATTTTACATCATCACCATATCTCCTAGCTAAAGATTCCTAGGGCTTGCCTTCTTGTCAAATAATTGTTTGACCTTCTCCCGATTCATCAAATTCATACTATAGGATATACTTATTTCTTCATCCAATTCTATTAATTAGTTAATCCTCTGATTGGTAGAGTTATCATCTATTTCACTAATTTGTTTCAATAAATTATACACAAGTAGCTCTAAATTGATATGTGAATACAACATGTGTTCCATACACTAGTTCAAAAGGGCTCTTTCTTGTGGTTTTCTTAAGAGTAACTTGATTAACCCACAATATAAGTTTGTTTTTGTCAACCCATCTCATATTTTCTTGTTATAATCAAAATTTATTTTAATAGATTTCATCAAGTTCTTATTGTTGGATTTAGCATGTCCATTGCCTTGAGGATAGTATGGAGAAGAATAAGTAATACTAATTGCAAACTTGCTACATAAGTCAATAAAATCACTTTCCCTGAAGTACATACCATTATTAATAATAACTCTTTGTGGTACACTAAATCTAGTGATGATGTTAGTTAGTAGGAAATTCATGAAAATTTTAAAAGTAGCATTATTTATCAGGATGGCCTTGTTGGCAATATGTGTTGTCATTGATGTCAACATGTGTCAACTTGAGGACATGCTTGTATAGAAGTTGAAGATATGTTAATGGACAGTGGAAGGTTTAAGAGATATGGTTTGACACAAGGTTAGCATGATTGATACAGTGGAAGATTTGAGAGAGATGGTTTAACTCAGTTAGAGACATGGGGTCAACATGTTTAAGACAGGTCAGTCTGAAAGACCTAGCAGAAGGAGAGAAATTATCTAAGTATAATAATGTTGATCAGTATGATGTCTAAGTCTGATGTGGAGGTGAGTGCACCTATTCTAATATGTTTCCTATATGTCTACATTGATATCTTACTAGTTTGGTGTACCGCACTTAGAGATAAGTTGCAAAAGTTTTGCTAAGGCATCTTATAGTGTACACTAAGGCAAAGTCATAGTGTTTTGGTCTGTATTTCTCCGCAGAGCAAGATTTAATATTGTAGTTCAGAAGATAATTTTATTGGCATATGAATGTGTTATATCCAAGATTTCAAGTCATTATACCTTCATCAATGAAATTTATAAGTGACAGAGTTATGGCCTGTGCTCTGGTAGAGTAAAGCAATGATGAAGGATTGTTGGAATGCTCTGCATTCCTCCGTAGTGATAGATATGGCTGTGCAATTTTGGGGATATGTTCAAAGTAGTGTATGAGTGCATCCATATGATTTTTAGATGTTTTAGTGGTACGCAATGCAATATCCTAAGTTTTGTTATGTCACAGTCAATCATGGATGCTCTGTTTTCAGTAGTTCAATAGGGTTCACTTCTTGCGACAACACATAATGATCAGATACTTTAGGAGAAGGTTGTAAGGGTATAATTGATAAACTATATCACTCAATTTTTGGTCCACGTGATGTTTTTGGTCTCTCCTCGGTCGTGTGAAGATAAACAGTGGGAAATATTGTTGTTGTTCAAACCGAAAGTTTTGTTCCCTTCAATTGCGGTTGATCCTAATCAATTAATTTTATTTTGAAGGATGTGTTAGGATGTATTTGATCCAGTTATGTAGTGTGTAGTGATTTGCAACTCATAATATATTTGTTTTTATCTGACCTATACAGTATCACACGTTTCATCTAAAGATTATCTTGGTGATGACCTGATTGAAGTTTTGAGTTGTTGCGGAGGGTATATATAGAAGAACAAAATCATTTGTGAAGTACAATAGCAGAGATTGAAGAATGTGTCTAGCATGAAGTGTGTGAAGTTAGAGTGATGGGGTAATTGTGTGAAATAAGGGACTGCAACATCAGCATATGACAGATGCCTTCTTTACAGCAGTTCAGGTTCCTGTTTTCATTGTAATTTTCATGTATCCTACTATCAGACAGTGAGTCTCCTCAGCAGGTCTTTGTATCTTGCCCTAAGGTTCTAGCCTTAGTTTGCAAGTCAGTAGGGAGTAGTAGATTCATTAGGTTGTAGCCCTAAAACAAATTTGTAAACTTTTATAGCAGTGAACTTATTATATTGTGAGTTAATCCTCACCATGGTTTTTCCCCCATTAGGTTTTCCATATAAAAATTCTGGTGTCTTTGTGTGGTGCATGTTTTACTTTTTGTTCTTCTTCTTTTGGTTAAAATGATTTGTTGGTTAAGTTATGAATGTAATTGATTTAAAGTTTAAGAATATAATGATTCACCCCTCTCTCAGTCTTTGGATCTATTCAACAATTAGTATCAGAGCTAAGTGCCTTTGAGAAGCCTAACAGTTGAGGTAGATCCTACATTTGAACACATGGAATATGAAGCTATGTCTAATGATGTGTTTACTTCTGAACTGGATCTAGAAGCAATGGAACTTGAAGGTTGGGACTTAAATCTAGATGAAGTAGACCTTGAAGGAGAACTCCGGTCAGCTCTTGATGATCTGGATGAAGCAAGAGAACTAAGTCTGAAATATGAGGTCATGCTTGAAAAATCAAAAGGGACAATTACCAAGTTAAAGACAAAAGATAAATAATCAAAAGAAGAAATTGGCAAACTAAAAGCTCAAATAGAAGGAGATAAAGGATGTGACATTAAAATTAAGGAGGCAGAAGATATGATCTCTAGTTTAAAATTCATGGTTGAAGAAGGCAAGAGGATTGAAGAATGCTTAAATATGAAGCTCAATGAGAAAGCAGCTGAATGTTCAAAACTTGAGGAAGAAGTTATCACTCTGATAAAAGAACTAGAAAAAGAAAAAGAACAAATTGACAAGGGGTTAAAACTAAAAGGAGGTTCTAAAATTCTTGATGAGTTAATTAACTCTCAAAAGCCAACAAAAGAAAAATCTGGCCTTGGTTTTGAAAAAGGGAAAAGTCCTATCATCAGTGCATCTGCAAACTTGTATGATAACTTCAAAGCAGAAGGAAAGTCTAAAACAAAGGAGGAGAAATCTTGCATTGAAGATCCTAAGAATAATGCCTCTAGAGATGCAAAAGAAGATGGATTCATCCATGTCTAGAGAAAAAACAAAGAATAACTTCACACAAGTTTGGTACAAGAAGAACTTCAGAAAGCCTGCTCCTAAACAAACTGCTCCTACCAGGTACCCTCAAGCTTTCAATGGTAATTTCTATGCTTGTAATAAGATTGGTCACAAGGTTGTTGAATGTAGAAGCAAGATGAATCATAATTCATTTAGGCCTCCTAGGCACAATGATGTGAACTCTCATTCATTTCATGGTCAATGTTATGCTTGCAACAAATTTAGTTATAAGGCTAATGAATACAGAAGCAAAGTGATGAGGAATGGTTTCATGAACAAGAATAATATTATGACTTCTCAATTCTTCTATGGTTACTGCTACACATGCAACAAGTTTGGTCATAAGGATGCTAATTATAGATCTAATATGAGAAGAGGTGGTTATGCTCTACAATCCAATATCACCTACTACAATTGCAATAAATCAGAAAATATTAGAAGGTTCTACAAGGGAAAGAATGTAAGACCTGCTCCTCAAAAGAAGATTGGCATTGGTCAGCAAAATAAGGAAATGAACAAGATATGGAAGAAGAAGGAAGAAGGTAAAGTAAAGGAAGGATCTGTACCTCTGCCTAGTGCAGATGGATATTTTGGTAACTAAAAGGGAAGTATTGGCTTAGGGGGAGTTGCAATTGCAAATCCTTTCAAACCCCTGTTGAACATAAGATGTTGAAACCCTTAGCATAATGGTTAATGGTAACATGGATATGTTTGGATAGCAAATTTATGACTTTTGATCAAAATTCTGGAGCAAATACACTCTTTGGAGAGGTTTGTTGAATGATCAGGATCCCTATATAGTAAGAGACTAATTAGGTCAAGAACAAAGGGATGCATTTAATGCGGAGCCACTAGAGTAGATATGAAGCATATTTAATCGATACTTGATCAAAATTGATCTCATTTGATCGATATCAAGTGTGTGTAAGAGATAAGAAGAGAAGAATGTTTTTAGTGAAACTTGCTTGCAAACCCTACCAACAACATTCACAGGTATTCATCAGTTTTACTTGTAAAAATCTAGTCTTTAAGAATTATCATAGCAACACTTGTGGTTATTGATGTTGTGGAGAGGTCGAGGCCAAAATTCAAGAAACATTCATACAAATGTACTGAGATTGACAAGGATGGAGCGTTTTCCCATGTTCCCATCAATGTACTACATACAGAGGATGTTCGCATATATACATTCACTCATAGCTAGGTGAATACAACCATTTGAAGTTGGAACAATTCTAATACGACTATCTTTTGGGTGATGATTTTTAGTGAAAACTAGAGTATGCAAATGTTGAGGCTAAATGCTTAGATGTATGGAAGGGTTTTCCCAATTTTTGTTATGAGGATGATTGGGTCAGAATTGTTTTGAGCCAGATTCATGAAGAATTCCTTTGTCTTGATCAACCCTATATCATCACAAAAGAAGCCATTAAAGTTGTGACCGGATTGTGCTCCTCTAGACTGTACTAGTTCTAAAGACTGTAAAGAATGAGGTGGAAATGAATCGTACTAGTGCAAAATTTGACAAAAGAACCCTTAAAGTGGATGATATCACTGACCTAGGGGTCCGATATGCCACAATGGGCATTGCATACAAAGTATATTACACAAATAGAGAAGGATCAACTACCGCAATTGCCATCTACACTCCTCATCAAATGGCTAAGGAAACGACTATAACCTGTGTGAGCTGTTGCAACAATAATTGTTAGAAAATATGAAGAGAACAAAGGAGACACATTATCCCTTCTAGTATGTCTCTCTGATTGTTTGCCTCATGTTTTATTTCATGAAAGAATTGGTTGGTATGAAAAATGTGGTCTGGAGAAGAGATATCCGTGTTGCACAACAGATTAGGGATCACATGCGGAGTTTTGCAGACACCAAACAATGTAACACAATGTATTGGGGATTCTTTAAAAACTTCCAAGATGAAATGCAAGTGAGGGAAAGGATAGCATCAAAAATTGTAGAAAAATACAAGGATCTGATATAACTTTCATGGGGGATAAGGACAATTGTTATATGGAGGTAGTTGAACCAAGAATAGTCTAGATAACCACTTTGCCATATGAGGTCTTTGGATCTAATTTGATTGGATATGCTGATATTTTTCTCAGCAAGCCTAAGGATCCCACTACTAAGAGATTTGGGATATATGATGAATTAACCAATAAGATAGTCAAGAAGAATGTAGAAGAGAAGGCAGAGAAGATGAAAACAAAATTGGAAGAGATGTTAAATATTCCTAAGGGTTTTGTGGAAGAAACACAAACTACCTCTACCACACCTACTCCTAGAAGGACAAGTAGGTCTACATCTATCAATGCAACCTCTCCTAAACCTTTCAGATCAGTTCAAACATCTCCAAGAAGTGGAAGAACTTCTACTAAAGCACTAGTGCAAGACAAGACTGGTGAAAAGAAGAAACCAAGGCCTAAGGTACAAGCAAAGAGGGGAAAGGTAAATATGGTGAATTTAGAGGATGATGAAGAGGATGAAGAGGAAGAAAAGAAAGCCTTTATATTGAAGAAAAGAACAAGGCAAGGAGAGGAGGAAGGAACATCTAAAGGAAAAGAAAAGATAAAGAAAACAAAGAAGGCTCCTCTGGAAGTATCTGAACATGTGTCTCTACAACTTGAGGCTACTATAAATGCAATTGCAGAGCATGGTGCATTAAAAGGAGTTACAAATCTCTATGATGAAATGCCACCTATTGATAAAGCCACAATTGAGAAATCCATAGTTATGTACATGATGGGCTTATATATAGCCCTAATTGAGATCATTGATCAACTTCCTGCAAGTCTTGCAGACATACTCACCAATAAGAGGAATGAAGCCATGGAAAAAGAGGCCAAGATGAGGCAACAAGTAGTTGAGAAGGTTGGTCATCTATCTCTGATGAAAAGGTTAAATTTTCCCAAAGACAACAACACGAATTTAGAACCAAACGTAGAATAAACATTTAATGGGAAAGAAGAAATAGAAAGATTGGAAAAGAAGACAGTAGATAAAATAGCCAAAATTCTTGAAGAGATGAAGAATGTTGAGGTGATTATTAAAGATATATCTGATGACATAGACTTGTCAGCTTTTCAACCTGTGATTACACCTTATCTTCTGTAGATTCCCACTCATGAGGGGAAAGTAGATTTGTCAAATATTTCACCCCTTCATAAGCTACAACTTGGTGACATCCTGCATGCTTCTGCAAGGAAGGAGTTCTTGCAAGAAAATTTGAAGAAAACTAGCCTAGTTGAGGATGCAGTAAAGTTGATTTAGGAAGGATTACTAGAGGTAAATATTGATCCTTCCTTGGCTCTAGAGAAGAAATTGAAGCTTTTGATGGACTCCTTCAAAGATCACTCCTCTCATGTTGAACAAAAGGTAGAACAAAAGGCCTTAAGGAAGATAAATGATAAAAGATTGGTTGAGGTATCTGACCGGTGTGCCAATGCACACAATAACTTGTAAGAAAATATAAAGATATTTAATGATTGTATTGATGAAGCTACTGCCTTATATGTATTTTGTTTGAAATGGCCGGATTCCACCAAAAATATCAAAACTTAGATTGACTCCATTGAGTCAAAGATCACAAAATTGGCCGAGACATATTACTTGTCAAAGGACAAGGATGGATCAACTAGGGCTCAAATAGAAAATCTTCATTCATAGATGTCACAGCTTCAGGAACAAAGAGAACAAATAAAGAAACATTTTGGTCAGCTGAGAGAAGCAATCAACATGAGACTTGCTTCATTATTCGGGTTGCTAGGAGAAGCTAAAAAGATTGAGCAGAAAATGTAGGCTCCAAGTAGTATAGATAAGGCTAAGGACTTATGTATGCAGTTTGAATGTCATAATCATATTCTTTCCTCAGAAAAGGTAAACTGCGTATCCACTATTGCTCAACTCAAGGTAATCTACAAAAACATTATGCCTTCTAGGTGAGTTGCAAGAGCATTATAGATAAGATAATTTTATCTTTGTATAGACATGTGGAGGCTTGTAGTAAATATTATGTACATAGCATCATTTTTTGGGCATCTTCATCTTAGGGGGAGTGTTGTTTATAAATATCATACAGTAAGGGAGAGTACATACAGATTTTGGGTTGTTATAAGAAAAAAATATTTTTCCCTTTGTCCTTGATGTCAAAGGGGGAGAGAGTGCTGATGATTTTCTTATCAGTTGGGAGAGAGGACTTGTAGATAAATGAATGTTTCCATCAATGAAAAAGGGGGAGATTGTTGACAATATGTGTTTTCATTAATGTCAACATGAGGACCTGCTTGTATAGAAGTTGAAGATAGGTTAATGGATAGTGGAATATTTGAGAGAGAGGGCTTGACACAGGGTCGACATGATTGATACAGTGGAAGATTTGAGAAAGATGGTTTGACTCAGTTAGATACATGGGGTCAGCATGTTTAAGGCAGGTCAATCTGGAAGACCTAGTAGATGGAGAGAAATTATCTAAGTATAAGAATGGTGACCAATATGATGTCTAAGTGTGATGTGGAGGTGAGTGCACTTGTTCTAATATGTTTCCTATATGTCTACATTGATATCTTACCAGTTTGGCATACCTCACTTAGAGATAAGTTACAGAAGTTTTGCTAAGGCATCTTACAGTGTATACACTAAGGCAGAGTCATAGTGTTTTGGTCTGCATTTCTCCGCAGAGCAAGATTTAGTATTTCGGTTTAGAAGATAAGTTGATTGGCATATGAATGTTTTATATCCAAGATTTGAAGTCATTATACCTTCAACAGTGAAATTTATAAGTGACAGAGTTTCAGCATGTGCTTTGGCAGAGTAAAGCAATGATGAAGGATTGTTGGAATGCTCTGCATTCCTCTGCAATGATAGATATGGTTGTGCAATTTTGGGGATATGTTTAGAGTAGTGTATGAGTGCATCCATATGAGTTTCAGATGTTTTAGTGGTCCACAATGCAATATCCTAAGTTTTGATATGTCATAGTCAGTCAGGGATGCTCTTTTTTTAGTAGTTCAATATGGTTCACTTCTTGCGGCAGCACATGATTATTAGATACTTCAGGAGAAGGTTGTAAGGGTACAGTTGATAAATTATATCACTCACTTTTTGGTCAGTATAATGTTTTTGGTCTCTCCCCAGTGGTGTGAAGATAAATAGTGGGCAATATTGTTGTTATTCAGACTGATAATTTGGTTCCCTTCAATCGCGGTTGATCCTGATCAATTAATTTTGTTTTGAAGGATGTGTTATGATGTATTTGATCCAGTTATGTAGTGTGTAGTGATCCACAACTCATGACATATTTGTTTTTAGCTGACCTATACAGTATCACACATTTCATCTAAAGATCATCTTAGTGCCAACCTGATTGAAGTTTTGAGTTATTACAGAGGGTATATATAGAAGAACAAAATCATTTATGAAGTACAATAGTAGAGATTGAAGAATGTGTCAATCATGAAGTGTGAAAAGTCAAAGTGATAGGGTAATTGTGTGAAATAAGGGACTACAACATCAACATATGACAAATGTCTTCTTTATAGCAATTCAGGTTCTTGTTTTCATTGTAATTTTCATGTATCCTGCTATTAGACAGTGAGTCTCCTCTGTAGGTCTTTGTATCTTGCGTTAAGGTTGTAGCCTTAGTTTGCAAGTTAGCAAGGAGTAGTAGCCTCCTTGGGTTATAGCCCTAAAATAAAGTTGTAACCTTTTGTAGCAGTGAGCTTATTATATTGTGAGTTAATACTCACCATGGTTTTTCCCTCGTTGGGTTTTCCACATAAAAGTCCTAGTGTATTTGTGTGGTGCATGTTTTACTTTTTGTTCTTCTTTTGGTTAAAATGATTTGATGGTTAAGTTGTAAATGGAATTGATTTAAATTTTAAGAATAGACTAATGCACCCCCCTCTCAGTCTCTGAATGTGTTCAACAGGCCTCAACCCACTTAGTGAAATAACCTATTGTCACTAGTATCCATTTAAAACCATTGCTAGATTTTTTAGTGATCGCACTTGTGAAGTCAATTCCTCATTATTGAAATGGAGCCTCCACTGTTATTGTTCTAAGGGGTAAGGCTACAACAAGGTGAATGTTCAAAGCTATGTCATCTTTTTATAGAGGAAATGACCAACACTAATCTAAATTTTTTACTTGAATCACTTGAAAGTGACATATATTTTGAATTTTGAGACGATGTAAACTAATTAAATGTAGACTTTTTAGTATAGTTTATGATTGTATTTTTAAAAAAATTAAAAATTTATTTGGATGTAAGTCTTTGTAAAATTGACACTATAATTCAATTGTTGATAAAATGTAAAAAATGAGGTTAATGGGGCCTCCACTTTTTTTAGTAAATATCATTTTTTTCTTTAATTTTTAGTATTGATAACTTGAAACTTTAATGCATAGATTATTTTTTTTGTTTTGATAATATATTTTTAATAAAATTCTCATGTACTTAAAACACAACTATTTTGAGGGGCATACACATCACTATTCATCTAAGATAGAAAATAATTATATCATCTTAACATTGAATCCCTGCTTTGGTGCATCGTATTTTTTCAAAATTTTAATGAACTTAAGTAATTTTTCTTGAGAAAACAATCAACATTATATTTGAGTGCTAATGACCCAATTTTAATAAAATAAAAAAGAACATATAAACAATAATAAAAATATTTAAATTTTATATTTTTGAAAATGAACTTTTATTTCTATAAAAGAGTATTTTTGGATTTTTCAAAAAATATTATTTACATGAGTAGAAGTGGTAGGAACATTAAGTTTTTCAAATAGTTTCAATTTTTTTTGTAGATTGGCACTAAAGTGATGCTACATATATATCTAGTAGACACATCTAGCTAGAAAAGTTGTGGTTTGAATCTATTATAGTTCTAACGAATCTATCTGTAACATATTTTTAGCCTAAAATAACTTTGAGTTGGAAATGCTTAAATTCTAATGTGCTGAAAATCTAGCCTAAGAGGTGACATAAATTTAAACTTTCACCAAACAACATTTAATCTCCCAGAAAACCTTTGGAAATTATCACACTTTTTAATTATTTTGGCAACATCTTTAAACAAGGATGGCCACCAATAGCCCACCCTCAAAATCTTGTGAGAAATAGTCTTCGACATAAAATGGCCTTTGCATACCCCTTGCTAGCATTATTCAACAATCATTTGATATTCAGTTGTACTTACACACTTAAACAATATCCCTCTAGGTTTTCCCACATGAGTTCTCATTGGACATGAAAATATCTTTATGTAGCAAGATTTAATGTTCTCTATCCATTAGTATCTAGATTGGATGGATAAGTCATATTGAACAAAGAGAATATAATAGTAGCATATCAAGGATCCTCTTTCAAAACACAAAGATTTAAGGCAAAATTGTTACTTACTATATTAATATACATAGATTCGAGATTTATTTCTATCAATTTTGCAAGCCCTTGACCTCTCACCAACTTAGTAATTTGGACTTCCAAATCAAACTCCTAGATCTTATTGATCCATCTACATCCTTTTCTAGAAGTTTCTTGCAAGGTGAATATATCCTTAAGTGTAGAGTGAGGTACATATGCTATAGTTTTGGCCCTAATAAAATATTGTCTAAAAATCTTATCACCTTGACTAGGGTATAAGCTTGTTTTTCCACGAGTATTTCAACTCTACATTTTAGAGAGACTTGCTAAAAATGAAATGGGTTTCTCAAAACCCTCATTATTCTTTTGTAAAATAATGGCTGCAATAATATGAAAGGATGCTATGAAAAACAATTGAAAAGGGTTGGCATAATTGGGACTAGCTAAAATAGATGTTTCCTTCAATGCTCCCTTAATTCCTAAAAATGATTCTACAACCTCACCTTCCCACTCTATAGTTTGTCCTTTCTTCAACATTTTAGAAATGTTTTTCGTATTTTCAACAAAATTATAAATACACTCTCACAAAGTTGATTTTCCCAAAGAAGGATTGGATGCATTTCATAGTTTTGCACTTAGGGATCAAGTCTATGACTTTCACCCTCTCAAGGTCTATTTTGACTCCCTCTTTTGACACAATATGTCAAAGTAACTTGCCTTATTCTACCTTGAATATAGTTTTCTTGGGGTTAAGAGATATCCCATACTCCAAACATCTTTTTGAAATGATCTCTAAATTCTTGAAATAATCATTAATGCCCTTTTAAAAGGTAGTTAGATAATATTGATATATGGCAATTTTTTTATTAATTAAATTGACAAAAGCCACCATTTGAAAGGTTACTCCATTATTTGTCAATCCAAATTACATTCTCACATAGACATAAGTTCCCTAAGTGGTGGTGAAATTCATTTTGTGCTGCTTAGATTCTTTCACCACTACTTAGTTGTATCTAGAAAATGTTTATCATAGACATTAACTCTAATCTAATTACCTTTTGCAAAATGTTTTCTATATTTGGTAATGTATAATTATGCTATAATGGTGATAGGTTTATATTTTGGATTCCACACAAAATCTTTAGTCCTTATTCTTTTTTTATAGGGAAAAAATTAGTCACCCATGACAAATGCCTAATTATCTTGATGATGTCACCATGCCTCAATTTTGTAAGTTCTTTCTAGATTTCAGGGGCTAAATTAGGATTGATTAACCTCTACTTTTGAATGAATTGATTTGCATCAGACTACAATGGGATGACATGTTAAAAAGTCTCATCTCTATATTCCTTCAATTCATCATAAGACCATGTGAAACATTTTTTGATTTTATCAACAATGCAATATGAATTAATTTGATTGTAGGGTTGAACTTCTTACCAATATAGACCATTCTTGGAGATAGCTCACTACCTAGGTTTAGTTCTTTAACATCTTCACTAGTTTATAGTTTGGTCCAAAACTTGGAATGGTCAGAGCCCCCTTAAAGGGTCTCTTTAATGTAACTAAACCTTTTGGGATGGTATTATTTTTTAATTAAGTAAAATCAACCCCAAACAAGGTCTCATTTCCTTATTTTCTTTCAACCATGGGCTCCCTATAAATGAGTTTTTCATCATATTCACCTATATAGTTAATAATTGATAAATTTGATCATAATCTCATAATACTTTCTAGTTTTATATTATGTGGAACTCAAGGTGTGGCTCGCACTTCAACTCCATAAGTGCACATAGGGGATACCTAACCCACTTCAAACTATGATGTTGATACACAGAATTATCATCCATAGTGTCTTGAGATCTATCTACCATTCAATGTGAAAGACATCAACCATTTCAATAGTGTCTAACACAATGTTTTTGTATTCTTTTAATCTTGGTTTTTCAATCTATAGATTTTTTTTATTTGAGAGATAACCAATTCTAAATCCCTAAAGACTTCCAGGCACTTTATTCCATGTTTAAGGGTAACATTTAAGCCCAACATCAATACTTCATTTTCAATAACATTATTTGTGCATTAAAATGTTAGCTTAAAATAAAATTTAAAGCTCTTAGTAACAGAATAAATCAAGACAAATCTAGCACTTGAACCATTTTAAAAAAAACATTAATCGAAGAACATGGTCCATAAATCATTAATAAATGAATATAAGGGTTGATGATGTATTGGTGGGTCAAAAAAAAATTCTTCATTATCACAACATCCAACAAAATAATCAAATCCATTTTCTACGTACAAGATTTCATTCAATTCCCTTTCTAGGTCCTCTACTATGTGTAGTATTCTATTTTCCCTACATAATTTAGCATCTTCTCTATGGAGGGGAATTATGGAATATGATAAGGCCATTTTGACACTCTCACTTATGAATGCTACCCATTTTTGGATAGAAGCATTCCCTATTTTGTAGGGAAATTAACTATGATAATGTTCATTAGTAATGACTTCCCTGGGCATGTTGCTAGTTGAACCTTTACCATGTTAACTATCCCAATTACATGAACTTCTCTAGGGTTTATTGTAAAACTCTTTCCAAAATATTTAGAAAATTTCATCTTCACATCTACCAATGTGGATGCACTTTAATCAAGCATGCAATTGTGTACTATCCATCCATTTACTAATAGAGAAGTGTAAAATGGATCAAAATCTGTCTAGCTTTTGTGAGTGATGTTCCCAAGTATATTTTAGGTATTCCTATAATTCTATTATATTTTGAGAGATGATTGAATACTCATTAGATTGTTCATTTAACAAATGAGTATTTTTCAAATAAGTCAACATCCTATCCCTATGCTTTTGATAAACAAGGTAAACTACTATAGTAAAAACTTATTCACTGAGTATGAAAATATGAAATACTGATTAAAGTATCATATGATTAACCATGAGATTAATGTGAGGAAGTTTAAATCAACAAACATAAATTCCATATGAATGTGGAGAAACCATTTTGAGAAAAAAACTCCACCATTAAAGAGAGGACAAGTCTATATTAATCTAATAACAAGGTTACATAAATATGTCCAACTATCTCCCTTCAATATAATAACATTTTAGTAGCATAACAATGCTCAAACTACAAAAAAACCATGAAATAACTATCCAAGGCATCCAATTTATAGAAAAACTCAATGCTCCCATGTGACAAATATTCAATGTTTCCATGAATAACAACCATAATTGTTAGCATCTTTGACCCATGTGAAGAGAAGGTACACATTCCAAAGTATGGTGCTCCAAAGTGGAGTGGCCAACTAATGCAGACCCACTTGACATGCAAAGATGATCCACTCTCTCTCCTAGTTCCTAGGATGAAGAAAATGTTATAAACGAGGTTAAATCAATTTATAACCATCACTATCATATGTAACCTCCCCTCTTAATACTATTACAACTAATATATAAGTCATTCAAGAGAAAATAATCAATAAATAATTTACCCCATCACCCCTTAGGTATCCATGTACCCATGGAAGGTGTTGGAGTCACATGAAGCACATATGATTTGCATGGTTAATATCACATTAATCTTAACATTCTCCCACTTGATATTATACATTGAAAAGACATAAATAGGAAACATAAAATGAACAAGGTACAATATGCATAACCTAAGAGAACATATTTGTGCTCCCTAGTTTCGTAAGTAAATATATAACGTTAACCAAATAGTCAACCTTCTGAATCATGATCTTACCATTCTCCACCATCTCCTAAACAAATGATACTAAACATAAATATACTTCACACAAGCATGGTAGATTTGATTTTTGGCCCAAACATCTAGCACTCTAACTATCACCTTCTATTTGAACTAATATACAATCAAAACTAAATCCTAAACATAGTCTCTATAACTTACGCACCTCTTTACAAGCATGTACAGTAGTGATATACTCTACTTTTATAGTTTACAAAACATTCATGGGTTGCCTCTCACTTATCCAATTAATGGCACCACTAAATAGAGAAAACACATAGTGGGCCCTTGACTATTTGAGTCACCTACCTAATCTCCATCAAAACATCTCTATATGTCAAATATCTTGACCACATCATTAGAACCATGATAACATAAGTAGTAATCAAAAGTTCCTCACAAATATATAAACACCCTTTTAACACAAGTACAATTCTCTCTACTAGAGTTAGACACAAACCTATTAAGAACTCCCATTGCTTGGGAAATCTCTAGTCTAGTACAAACCATTGCATACATCAGGCTACCAACAATACTAGAATATGACACATTATGTCTTTCCTCAAAATATTATGACTTAGGACACATCAATAAAATCTTAGTGTATATAGGTTAAGGAATACTCACTAGTTTATAATTGTGGATAAAAAACCATCGTAATATAATGTCAACATACTTACTCTAACTAATCTAAATCTTTTTGTGAACTCAATCCCTTTTGATTTCCATTACAAGAATGTTTTTTTTTACTCCTAAATCCTTCATTTCAAATGCACCAAAAAGATAAGTTTTAAGCTCCCTTATCATCAGCTTATTGTTACCAATAAAAAACATATCATCAACATATAAGACAATAACTAAAATTTGATCATCAATACATTTAATGTAAACATAGTGATCCTCTTTTGTTCTTAAAAAACCCAACTTCAAAGTAAAAGCATCAAACTTTTGATACCACATTCGAGGCAATTATTTGAAACCATATATATACTATTTCAACCTACAAACCAAATTTTTTTCTCTTTTACCTCAAACCCATTTGGCTATCACATGTGAATTTTCCCTTCAATATTCCCATGCAAGAAAATAGTTTTAAAATCTATTTGCTCTACTTCAAAATCACAAGTAATATCAATAGAAAGTAGGAATCTAATGGAAGAAAATTTATTTATAGGAGATAAAATTTCACCAAAATCAACTCCCTATCTCTAGCGGTAGTCCTTGGCCACTAGTTTGGCCTTGTACCTCTTTAACTTACCATATGCTCTAAATTTATTTTTAAACACCCACTTACAACCAATAGGATTCCTTCTCCAGTATTCTTATAATATCTTAGGTGGACCACATATGTCTAAGGCCATCATCTCTACCTACATATCCTTTATCCAATAATCATGCTTGTCTAAAGAGATAGCTTCCCTAAAAGAACTTGATTCATCATCAATACATGATAAAGTAAATACACAACAAAAATTTGGTGGGATATACTTGTCAACTTTGTTCCATTATGTCATGAATCATCTCAAAGGTAAAGTAAGGGGTTCTACCTATTCCTCCGCATGCTCAACCTACTCATAACTCTCACTCGAATCCTCTTCTTCCTCTTCATCCTATAATACAAAATTTTGGTATTCACCATGTGCATCTTCGTACTTCTTGACCTTAGTTTCAAAATGCCCTTATTTTTCCTTTGGCTGCATAGGATCTGAAAATACTCCAGGTTCTCTAAAAATCACATCCTTAGAATAAATCATTTTCAAGATTAGAGTATTTCAAATCTTATAACATTTTGCATTCTCACCATTGCCAATGAAGATGCATTTTTAAGCTTTGAGATCCAACTTAGATCATTTTACTTTAGGAACATGAAAAAGAACCTCACATCCAAATACCCTTAAATGTGAAACAAGAGGTTTCTTACTTGTTCACTCTTCATAGAGAATCTTATCTACAAGAGCTAAATAAAGAGACTAGTTTATCAAGTAACAAGTAGTACTCACAAACTTTACTCAAAATAACTAATCCAACTATGTACCATTCATCATACTAGTGGCTCTTTCCATTAAGGTTTGGTTCATACTCTTCACAACCCTATTATACTTAGACATATAAGAGGTGGTCTTCTACAAATAATACTTGCATGTCTACATAAATCATCAAATTCCTTGGAGCAATATTCACCACCATTGTTATACCTCAACATTTTTATTTTCTTATCCAATTTCTTCTCTAGAAGTGCCTTAAAATCCTTAAATTTGGAAAAAAAATATATTTAGAATGTAAAAAATAAACCCATATATATCTATAGTAAGCATTAATGAGTGTAACATAATAATGAGATTTACCCATTGAACCAACATCTACTAGACCAAACACATTTGAGTGAGTTATAAATTCTAATATTTTTGTTTCTCTATTACTTCCAACACAAAACAAAACTTTATTTTGCTTTCCAAAGACACAATGCTCACAAAAATTTAAATTCTCATTAGAGCAAACAAAAAAATGTAAACCATCTTTTTTTAATTAGGATTTGAAGACCTTTTTCACCAGTTTGGTCCAAACTGAAAGGAATCAAAGGTACAAAATATGCTTCCAACACTAACCTATTAGATGAGGTATGTGCAAAAATCAAACTAATCATATAATTACAAGGAAATAAATAAAAAATAAATATACCATAACATACTGATTTATGTGGGACAAATCGATTGAGGAGAAAAATCCCACACTCCAAAACAACTTAATGTATTATTTAGTAATCAATGGTTACAATACACTTGTAGAGTTTAAGATTTTATAGGAGTGTACTAATAAGAGATTTGGAGCAATTCTAATAGTATAATAGTACCTACAAAAACTCACTATGAAACTGTTGCAAGTATGGGCCTAACCGGTGTTGTCATTGATGTCAACATACTCCTGTTGCATTGATGTCAAGGATTGGATAAGTTGTATGCTGAGGATATTGAGAAAATTAGTTCTATCAGAAACAAAGAAGATCAATGAGGACAGTGAAGCTCTATGAAGTGAAGATCCCAGCTAGATGAAGATTACAGAATGTGCATCAAAGGGTTTGTAGATATGTGTCTAAAGATGATCCAGTCAAGACTTGAGAGGTCCGCATGAAAATATGAAGGAGCTATGGCCATAAGTGTAAAACTGGTTCTAGCAACTATTCAGAGGTGACAGAGTGACATAAATAGGTCTGGTGAGATCTAGAAATACAATATCATGTTCCGTAGATTTGGTGGCATGTTTGGGAGGCTAATGTGAATTGACAACTCAATTGGTTCATGGTTTGGAGGTCCACAAGCAATCCTTCTAATGTGACAGTGATAGGCAATTGTGTTCTTGAGGTTCTAGATGAAGATGCAAATGATTACAGTAAGCAGAAGTGGTGTGGATGTTCTTGGTGATTCAAGCAAGCTTGTGGGGGTCTCAAGATTGTGTCCAGTTTGTGTTGGTGGTCCGCATTGAATATTGAACTCGTAATTGAAGACTTACCTTTGGGTGATGGTGTTCTTCCTAGTCTTGGCTGACCGGATGATTTGCGCATCTTGCGGATGATCTTGAAGATGTTTTGTGAAGCATGGTGTGTTCCTTGAAGAAGATTGAAGTCACAACTATGTGTGGCCAACAGTGTAGTAATGCGCATGAAGTTTTTGTAATAAGTCAAGTTGAATTTTTGTAATTGCTCTGTAATAAAATAATTGTATGTTGTGCCAACTTTGATGATCATTCCAAAGTCAATGTCATGTATAAATAAGAGTTGCAAATTCATTCAAATGTGTTCTAGAGCTATGATGAGAATGTGGTAGTAAAAAGGAGTGAAAAGCAGAGTAGAGGTGTTGAGATTAAATGGAACTGACTCAAGCATAGTGAAGATGCTAATCTCCAATTCAAGTATGTAACACCTATATTCTTCTATAGACAGTGTGTCTCCTGTAGGCAGTGGGTCTCTTGTGAGCAGTGTGCTCGAGCATTGAGCCCTAACTAGCAAGTGCCATTTAATTCATCTTTATTCTTTTAATAGAGAATACAATCTTGGGTTAGTCACCCCGTGGTTTTTCCCTTAACCAGGTTTTCCACGTTACAATCTTGGTGTTATATGTGTTAAATTTGTTTCTGCTCTTGAATAATTGTATTATGCGTCTATGATTGTATCTTTGATATGCTAATGAAACATAAGAAGGTTTAAAGTAAACAAGAAATAGGATTTTGGTGACAACTGATACCCCCCCTCTCAGTTGTCTATCCTAAGTCCAACAATTGGTATCAGAGCCAAGTTCCTCTATAAGAAGCTTAACCGCTTGAGGTGATCTAGAATGTCAACCTACAAGAAGAACAGTCCAATGTTTGATGGATCAAACTTCACTGCCTGGAAAAGCCGCATGGAATGTCACTTACAATGCATGGGATATCAGTATTGGAACATAACCTCAACTAAATATGTTCCCCCAAGGAATGGTCCAACAACTATAGATGAAGTCAGAGATGTAGACAATAATCTTCGATCTAAAGAAGCCCTACTGAGTGCCTTGTTTGATTCAGAGCTGACAAATGTTATGGGATTGAAGATTGCTCATAAAATTTGGACAAAGCTTGAAAATCTATATGAAGGAGACAAATATGTTAAGTGTGCCAAGATGCAAAGTTTGAAAGGAAAGTTTGAAAACTTAATAATGAGTGAAGATGAGAATATCACTTTATATATGTCAAAAGCAAATGAGCTTGCACGTGGCATTAGATGTGATGGTGGAGTATTGGATGAAGATGAAATTGTTGCTAAAGTTCTCAGATCTTTACCTCCTGCATATAAACACAAAGTTGCTACTATTGAGGAAATCAAATCTTTAACAACTATCACAAGGGATCAATTGGTTGGTAAGATATCTACATTTGAGTTGGCTAAGTTTGGTGATGCACTTCCCAAGACTGAATCTGTATTCAAAGATAGTGCCTCTGCAAAAGGAAAATAGAGATATGATCCAGGTGAAAGTTCCTCAAGGAAATCAACTTGGTATGATAAAGCAAGGAAAGATCTGGAAGAAGATGAGTTAGAAGCTAAAAAACTTGAAGCCCTTATTGTAAAAAGACTCCCAAGAGGATCTAGTAAGTATGAAGGAAAATTACCTTTCAAATGCTTTTCCTGCAATAAGATTGGTCATTTTGCCTCAAGATGTCCAGAAAGGTTTTCAAGGCTAAACCCTAATAGATCAAGGTTTCATAAGAAGTGTTACTATGTTCAAGAAGATGATGATGGAGTAACAGATGATGAATCTGAAATAGGAAACAAACCTGGAAGTGAGTGGGTGTTTATTGCCATCAAAGAAGAAGATCCAATGCCTATTGAATCTACCAATCATAAGATGATAGAAAGTGCTTTGGCTGCTCAGGTTGAAGAAAAGGATGAATGGGTTATTGACAGTGGATGCTCTCACCATATGACTGGTGACAAGAGTAAGTCCTTAAGCTTGGAAAGATATGAAGGTGGAGTTGTAAAGTTTGGAGATAATTATGCTAGTAGAATTAGAGGTAGAGGAACCATTTCTTTGGATAGAAAGAACAAAACCAATGATGTTCTATATGTTGAAGGTCTGAAGCACAATATTCTCAGTGTTGGATAGTTGGTGGACAAAGGCTATGATCTTCGTTTCAAAAATGAAAAATGCAAGATCTTTGAAATCTCTGGAACTGAGATTGCATCCAGTACATAGACAAAAGGTAACATCTTCCAATTGGTTGGTACTGGCAAAAGTTGCATACTTGTTCAAATTGATCAGAATTGGTTGTGGCCTAGGAGAATGTGTCATGTGAATTTTGATAATATCATCAAGATAAGCAACACTCAGGCTGTAAGAGATCTTCTAAGACTGATGAAACCTACTAACAGTTTGTGCAAAGAATGTCAGTTGGGTAAGCAGAGCAGAGTCACATTCAAAAGTAAGGAACAATCTTCAAACGGATTGTTAGACTTGATGCACACTAATCTCTATGGTCCGGCAAGAATCAAGAGTCTGCAAGGAGATAGGTATTTCATGTTGCTAATTGATGACCACTCCCGAATGATGTGGGTAACTTTCTTAAAAGAGAAATCTAAAGCACTTGAGAAGTTCAAAATATTCAAGGCTATGGTAGAAAATGAAACTAGCCTAAACATAAAATGCCTCAGGTCTGATAGAGGTGGAGAATTCACATCCAGTGAGTTCATAGCATTTTGTGAGAAACATGGGATAAAGAGACAGTTATTAGCTCCAAGGACTCCACAGCAGAATGGAGTAGTGGAGAGAAAGAACCAGAACATCCAAGAAGCATCTAGGACCATGATGATGGAAGCAAATGTTCCTTAGATCTATTGGAGAGAAATTGTAAGCACTGCTGTCTATACTCCTAATCAAGTACAAATTAGAGGCAATACTGGTAAGACCCCTTATGAACTTTAGTTTGGTATCACTCCTACTGTGAAGTATTTCAGAGTCTTTGGTAGTAAATGCTACATCAAGAGAGATGAAGATCTTGGCAAGTTTGATGCTAGAAGTGATGAAGGAATATTCTTGGGATATTCTCCTCAAAGCAAAGCATACCGGTGTTATAACAAAAGATTGAGAAAGATTGTAGAAAGTACAAATGTGAAGGTTGATGAAGGCATGGAAAATCCCTCAAGGTTTTATGAGTATGAAGCAAATGATCAGAATGATGTCTCAAACCAAGGAGAACAAGCCCCAACTCCAGTTTAGATTTAGACTGATCCAGAGAATCCTAAAATACAAGAAGAAGAGACAAGTTTGGATGCACCTGTCCAAGAATTAGAAGTGCAAGAGAACCCCAAAACTCCCAAGTATATAATACTAAATCATTCTAAAGATCAGATCATAGGAGATAGAAGTAAAGGTGTTTAAACAAGAAGAAAAATTGCTCAAGATTTAGTGATGTATTGTTTGATTTCAAAAATTGAACCAAAACAATAAGTGAAGCATGCAATGATGAAAGTTGGGTTAAAGCAATGGAGGAAGAATTAATGCAGATTGAAAAGAATCACACTTGGGATCTTGTTCCCAAACATAAGGACAAAAATGTGATTGGGACTAAGTGGGTCTTCCAGAATAAAATGAATGAAGAATATGAAGTAGTAAGAAACAAAGCCAGATTGGTATGTAAGGGATATTCTCAAGTAGAAGGAATTGACTTTGAAGAAACTTTTTCTTTGGTGGTAAGAATTGAAGCAGACATATTATTTCTTGCATTTGCTGCCTTCAAAGATTTCAAGGTATATCAGATGGATGTCAAGTCTGCTTTCCTAAATGGTGATTTGGAAGAAGAGGTATACATTGAGCAACATGATAGATTCCAATTGTCTGATCATGGAGGTATGGTCTGCAAGTTGAAGAAGGCATTGTATGGACTCAAACAAGCCCCAAGAGCCTGGTATGAAAGATTGGACAAACATCTTTTGAAGATTGGTTTCAACAAAGGTACTGTTGACAGTAATCTATATTTTAAGATTGATCATAAAAATATCTTGATTGTGGAAGTATTTGTTGATGATATCATTTTTAGAGGGAAAGATAGTATGTACAAGACTTTTGCAAATCAAATGCAAAGTGAATTTGAGATGTCTATGTTTGGGGAAATGAATTTCTTCTTGGGTCTGCAAATCATTCAAACAAAGAAAGGAATCTTCATATCTCAGACCAAATATGTGAAAGAATTGTTGAAGAAATTTGGGATGGAAGATTCAAAGGCAATGAATACTCCCATGGAAACTGGATGTAAGCTGAGTAAAGATGATGAATCCCCTACGACTGATCAGAAAATGTACAAGTCAATGATTAGAGGACTGCTATACCTTACTCAAACTAGACCTGATATTATGAATGATGTTGGTCTTGTTGCCAAATTCCAAGCTGATCCTAGAGAGTCTCATGTCATGGCAATCAAGAGAATTCTCAGATATCTGAAGCGAACAGTTGAGTATGGATTATGGTATCCTAAGGATCATGATTTCTCTCTTCATGCATATATAGATGCTGATTGGGTAGGAGATGTGGATGACTAGAAGAGTACCAGTGGTGGTGCATTCTATTTGGGAAAAAGATTGGTTTCCTAGCTAAGCAAGAAATAAGAGGCAATATCTATGTCCACTGCAGAAGTAGAGTATATTGCAGCAGCAGGTAGTTGCACTCAAGTATTGTGTATGAAGCAAATGCTAAGAGATATTAGAGTGGAGTATGAAGAACCTATCACAATCTTCTATGATAATTCAAGTGCAATAAATATATCAAAAAATCTGGTGTTGCATTCAAAGACAAAACATATATCCATCAAGTTTCACTTTTTGAGAGAGCAGGTGAACAAGAATGAAGTCATATTGGGGTTTGTGCCCTCAAAGGATCAAATTGTAGACATCTTTACTAAACCTCTACCTAAGGACTCTTTTGAGTATCTCAGGGAGAAGTTAGGGGTTATTACCCCTCCGGTTCTGAATTAAGGTGCACTGATGTGCATCAGTCTAGTGGATCCCACAGTCATATCTTGTGATCCAGATTGATTTTAGGAGGATGCTACTCAAGAGGAGCAGTCTGTATGATTCTAAAGTATGTGAAGTGGTTGCAAGTATGTGCCCTTTGACAATGTCAAAGGGGGAGAGAAGACATGTGAAAAACACAAAGTGGTTGTTGATCAAAGGGGGAGCAGTAAAGGAAGAGAAGACATGTGAATGGTTGTTATTGATAGGGGGAGCTATGTCAGTCAGTGAGTAGAAATTCTTGTCTTGATGGTTAAAACATTTTTTCACATTATATGTTGCCATCAATGACAAAGGGGGAGATTGTTGCAAGTATGGGCCTAACGAGTGTTGTCATTGATGTCAACATACTCCTGTTGCATTAATGTCAAGGATTGGATGAGTTGTATGCTGAGGATATTGAGAAAATTAGTTCTATCAGAAACAAAGAAGATCAGTGAAGACAGTGAATCTCTATGAAGTGAAGATCCCAACTAGATGAAGATTAGAGAATGCGCATCAAAGGGTTTGTAGATATGTGTCTGAAGATGATCCAGTCAAGACTTGAGAGGTCTACATGAAAATATGGAGGAGCTATGGCCATAAGAGTAAAACTGGTTCTAGCAACTATTCAAAAGTGACAGAGTGACACAAATAGGTCCGGTGAGATTTGGAAATACAATATCATGTTCTGTGGATCTGGTGGCATGTTTGGGAGGCTAATGTGAATTGACAACTCAATTAGTTCCTGGTTTGGAGGTCCACAAGAAATCCTTCTAATGTGACAGTGATGGGTGACTATGTTCTTGAGGTTCTGGATGAAGATGCAAATGATTACAGTAAGCAGAAGTGGTGTGGATGTTCTTGGTGATTCAAACAAGCTTGTGGGGGTCTCTCGATTATGTCCAGTTCGTGTTGGTGGTCCGCATTGAATATTGAACTTGTAATTGAAGACTTACCTTTGGGTGATGGTGTTCTTCCTAGTCTCGGCCAACCAGATGATTTGCGCATGTTGCAGATGATCTTGAAAATGTTTTGCAAAGCATGGCATGTTCCTTGAAGAAGATTGAAGTCCCAGCTATGTGTGGCCGACAATGTAGTAATGCGCATGAAGTTGTATTTTTGTAATTGCTCTATAATAAAATAAGTGTATGTTGTGCCAACTTTGATGATCATTCCAAAGTTGATGTCATGTATAAATAAGAGTTGCGAAGTCATTCAAATGTGTTCTAGAGCTATGATGAGAAGGTGGTAGTTAAGATGAGTGAAAAGCAGAGCAGAGGTGTTGAGCTTAAATGGAACTAACTCAAGCATAGTGAAGATGCTAATCTCCAGTTCAAGTATGTAACACCTATATTCTTCTATAGACAGTGTGTCTCATGTAGGTAGTGGGCCTCTTGTGAGAAGTGTGCTCAGGTAATGAGCCCTAACTGGCAAGTGTCATTTAATTCATCTTTATTCTTTTAACAGAGAATACAATCTTGGGTTAGTCATCCTATGGTTTTTCCCTTAACTAGGTTTTCTTTGTTAAAATCTTGGTGTTATATGTGTTGAATTTGTTTCTACTCTTGAATTATTGCATTATGCATCCATGATTGTATCTTTGATATGCTGTTGAAATATAAGAAGGTTTAAAGTAAACAAGGAATAGCATTTTGGTGACAACTGATTCACCCCCCTCTCAGTTGTCTGTCTTAAGTCCAACAAAAACCTCAATCTCAAGAAACCAATAAATAGGTGAAGAAATACATGAAACCATCAAATTATAATTAGGAAAACATGAGCTAAAAGCACCCAAAATATGGCACCAAAATTCCTACTTAATAATCCAACACCCAATACCCAAGATGAGTCTATAGGCTAAAAATAACATATTTCTTCCACCTACCATAAGCTCATCATAATTCATTCACCAGATTAGGTGGTCCAATTGGCTCCATTATCTCAGTTAAAGATACCTTATGACATGTCATAACATGTGTCATAACTTGTTCAACAAGTGTAACTCCCTCTTACAACTCTCGTATGTGTCATAGATGTTACATTTTTTATGTGGGAGGCTTAACTTCTAGAGGCCATAATCTTTGATCTAGGAAGCCAATTGATCCTCTCTTTTTTTAAATGTAGATCTCAAAGAGATCAATGTCCTTGTAACTAGCTTTCCAATTATGGCCCATTTTGACATTTTGATGTGGGAAACCTAACTTCTGGAGGCCATAACCTTTTATTTGGGAAGACAATTGATCCTCTCTTTTTTCAAAATGTATATCTCAAATAGATTTATGTCCTTGTAACTAGCATTACAATTACGGTCCATTTTGACATTTTTTACGGCAAAAATGACCTCTATATTCAAAAATTTGACTTTTTCTATTCTATAGCTCAAAAATTGCATTTTTTGTGTTCTCAACATTAGGATGCAAGGTTGAGACACTTTTCCTAACAATATCCTAGTTTTTGGACACCTTTCAAGAGAAAATGGAGTACCAACACAATCAACTACTTGCTAGGGGTTGAGGGGCCCATAGATTCACTAGTACTAATTTTATAAAGTGTCAATTTTATAATGCATCTACTAAATTTTATAGAGTCAATTTTCTCTAGTACCACCCTCCCATACTCTACCATGTCACAAAAAAGTGGTACTAGACATCAATATGCTTCATCCTCACATGAAAGGTTGGGTTCTTTGCTAGACATATGACACTCTAACATCACAAAGAACTCTAATAACTTCCTAACTCAGGTTCACATTTGAACATAATCTCTTAAGCTAGATGATCTCCTTCAAAGCATTATTAGCTATCATTTACTTATCCTCTATAGTGGACAAAGAAACTACAACAAGTTGTCACTTAGTCATCCAACTAATAGCACCACCAAATAGATTAAACCTTGTTGCAAGTATGTGCCTAATCGATGTTGTCATTGATGTCAACATATATTTGTTGTCATTGGTGTCAATTGTACCCTATTTTGTTATTTGGTTAGAAGCCTTATATGTTGAGGATATTGAGAAAATCAGCCCCTCCGGAAGAATCAGAAAGGAAGCAATGAATCACACTGAAGACAATGAGTTGCATACTTAAGAACAATCTAGAAGACTACTCCGTATTTCTTGGAAAGTGAAGATCTTGGTCTACATATTGGAAGTCATTTAGAGGAATGTCTGAAGATGCTAAATCTTGAGTTTGAGCCTTCGGTATGAAAAATTGAGTGAGTTACATTCACTAGAGTAAAACCTTATTTTTTTTATTATTCATTGGTGACAGCGAAAAAGTATTTTGCTCCACATTTCTCTGCATTGAAGTATTTTGCTCTATGGTTCTAGAAGGAAGTCTGGGATGATGATAAGTGCCTACAACTACAATGGTTCATGATTTGGTGGTCCACAAGCTATCTTTCTTTTATGACAGTTGAAGACAGTGAAGTTCATGTGCTCCGGTGTGAAGAATCTCATGGATAAAGTAGTTAGATTTTGTGTTGTTGCTCCTGGTGATTACAATGCACTTGTGGATGCCTCTTGATCATGTTCTTGCATTTACATGGGTCCACATTAAGGAATTGAGATTGTGTTTGAAGTTTGTTCCTAGATAACATAGCGTGTAACCAGTCCTAGCTGACTTGGTTAATTCCAGTGATTGCATAGATGTATTAAAGATTGTAGAAGCATGTAGTGGCATGGAAGATTGTGTTTGAGTCCTAGCTAAGGCATGGAGTGATCCACATACATCTTTACTACATTTCCTTAGAAAATTTTGTATTAGGTCCAGACCTATTTTATGTGTGTTTGTAATGCCGACCTTGGAGATTGTTCCAACGGTTGATGATTGTAATGCCAACCTTGATGATCATTCCAAGTTTGATGTAGTGTATAAATACTTGCAATTGAGTCGAGGAAAAGGTGTCCTTGTGTGAAAAATGCAAAGATAAGTAAGGAAGAGAAAAGGTAGAGCAGAGCAGAAGAATATTGCGCTTCAATGGAACTAAATTTAGGCATGGAGTAGATGCTAACATCTCAATTCAAAACCCTTGGCAGTGAGCCACCCCTTGGAAGTGAGCCTTTTTCTAGGTAGTGAGCCCTATTGGCAGTGAGCCTCTGATTTTCGGTATTGTTCTTTACATATATATCTTGTGGGTTAACCCCCACCGTGGTTTTTCCCTTGAAAGGGTTTTCCACGTAAAAATCTGGTGTCACTTGTGTATGATTTTGCAATTGTGTTTATGGTTATGTGTTTATGCTTTCATGACTTAATCATAACAAATAGTGGATAAGTGTTTAATGATTAAAGGTGCAGAATTGCTTAAGTTTTGTGACAACTGATTCATCCCCCCCTCTCAGTTGTCTAGTTTATTTCAACAATTGGTATCAGAGCCAATTTCCTCAAAAGAAAGCTTGACCGCTTGAGGGTGATCCAGAATGTCGTATAAGAAGGAAAGTCCACAGTTCGATGGAACAAACTACTCCATCTGGAAGATCCGCATGAAAACCCATCTCCTCTGCTTGGGTTACAATGTTTGGAAAATAACTAAAAATAAGTATGAAATACTGAAGAATGGTTTACAAACTGAAGATGAGATCAAGGAATTTGAGTTGAACATAAAAGCCAAAGATGCTCTAGTGAGCGCCTTATCCGACGTCGAAGTAACAAGGATCATGGAGCTGGAAACTGCTTACGAAATCTGGGATAAGCTAAAGAATCTGTGAAGAGCATCAAGTTGCATAGTTTGAAAGAAAAATATGAATGTTTGAAGATGAACGAAGATGACAACATAACATCCTTCATGCAAAAGGCCAACGAACTTGTGAGTAGAATTAGAAGTGTAGGAAGAAAATTTGAGGATATTGAAGTTGTGAACAAAATTCTTAGATCACTGCCTAAATCTTATTGTCATAAAGTGGCCGCAATTGAAGAAATAATGATAGTAACAAAGATTACAAAAGATCAGTTGCTAGGGAAGTTGACAGCCTTTGAAATGAGAGAACTTGGTGATTCACTTCCAAAGATAGAGACTGCTTTCAAGGCCAGCACTTCAGAAAGAACCCCCCAGATTTGAAAAGTACAATGTGGATCCAGATTATGAGCTTGAAGAACTTGAAGCCAAGTTTGTTGATAGTCTGCCCAGAGGTACTGGTAAGTTCAAAGGCAAATTACCTTTCAAATGTTTCAGTTGTGGTAAAGTTGGTCATTATGCGTCTAGGTGCCCCACAAGAGTTCCCAAGCCAAGACCAGATAGACCTAGGATTCCAAAGAAATGTTATTATGTTGAAGATCTCGATGATGATGAAGGAGTATCAGATGGTGAACTAGATAATGCTAATACTTCTAGAAATGAATGCTTGTTTATTTCTATTAAAGAAGAACCTATGACGACTAATCCTGCTAGCTGTGTGAAGGGAGAAAAACCAATGGAAAGTGCCTTGGCTGCTCAGGTTGTTGAAGACAAAGATGAATGGATTATTGATAGTGGATGCTCTCATCACATGACTGGTGACAAAAGTAAGTTCATAAGTTTGGAAAGATATGATGGAGGATTGGTTAGGTTTGGTGATGATACAGCTGGTAAGATTTGTGGAAAAGGATCCATTTACTTTGATGGCAAGCACAACACTGATGATGTCTTATATGTGAAGGGATTAAAGCACAATCTCTTGAGTGTTGGTCAGATGTGTGGCAAAGGTTATGATCTCATATTTGAGGACAATGGATGCAAGATCTTGGAAAGCTCCGGAACAATGATTGCAACTAGTAAGAAGACAAGAGGTAACATTTATCATTTAAAAGGGACTAATGAATATTGTTTGTTGGCTCAGAATGATGAAAGTTGGTTGTGGCATAGAAGGTTTTGTCATATCAATTTTGACAACATTGTGAAGATAAGTTCCATGTAATGCCCACATTTCCCATGCGGTCACGACACAAAACAAACGTGCCATGTCTACATTTGTCATGTGGTCATGACACAAATTACCAAAAAACTTTTTCGCATGTCCCTAGGAACCCCCTCGCACGCATCTGCGTGCTCGGTGGCAATACACATGAGGCGTAAACAAGTCATACATATTTAGGGAAGTGTGTCTTACTACGCCATCCCATGCATGATGAAAGTCATCTAGGGGGTATGTGACCTGATGTGCACCGCTTCTAGGGTTAGAACGGTTTTAAAATCTAAACCCTAAGTTTCCTAGGTGAAGCGATGATTTCGTCAGATTCAAAACCAAACCCTAACTCTAATGCGTAAATGAAATTGAATAAATAAAATATGAAAATCAATGGCATGATGGTCGCATGATAAGATGGAGTGATTAAATGATAGTCGCCAAAAGGTCATAAAAATAAAACCCTAAAATCTAGGAAAAATTCGACAGCATAACACGTTTTCAATAATCAAAATAAATATTTTAAAAAGAATTTAGATGAAAAATGATTAAGACAAAAATTAAGTAAATAAGGTATGAAATAGACTAAATAATCCCAAGGTCAATTTAAAAACTTAACACTCCTCAAAAATATAAAATTCGAAACCATATAAACAACCAAATTAAAATCTGATAGTTAAGTCTTTTAATAAATATAACTTCGACAATTATATTTATTAATTAACTCAATTACAAAAAAAAGAAAGAGGAAAAATTAAAATTCCTCTCCCCATAAAATAATAAAATTGACTAAATAAAATAATCAAATTAAAAAGGGTCTCCCAAATGAAATTTAATTAAAAAGGCACTAATTAAATCAAGGTGACTAAAATATATAAAATCATGGGGATAAAGAATTCCACTCAAATCAAAATCCCAATCCCCATAAGAAAAAAAGAAATTCACAAGGAAATAAATTAACCCCCAAAGGAAATATAGAAATCCAAAAAAAAATAGTTAAGTCACAAGGGAAAGCAAATAATTTCAAAAAAAAAGTCAAAAATGTAAAAGGGAGGGAAGTTCAATTTCCTATGCACATGGAGGAAAAATAAAAAGATTAAATAAAAATAAATTCCTAATTTCCTTCACCTCCTCCAAGTAGCCCTAACCATTATTATAATAATTTTCTCAAGGAAAGCCATAATCTCTATTTTATTGTTTTCTCTATGAAACCCTGTCATTTCCTTTGCTTTCTCTTCTCTTCTCTTTGTTTCTATTTTGCCTCCATTGTTTCTGTGTGTTTCTTTTTTGTAGGTTTGGAGTTCCTTCTACAATGGCTACCATGGTTTTTGTTTTTCTACATCAGAGGTATACATTCATAGGTAAATCACTTTTTTTTTTTTTAATAAAAATCTATATGTTGTTAGTATAACCCTGAAGGAGGGCTCTCTTTTTTTTGTTGTTGCACAGGAAGATGTGTATATATATATATATATCAAGGCACAACAGGATGAAAACTATTTTAAAACACAGTTCTAAGGATGGAGGAGGGACATTTGAAAACCCCATATAGTCGTTGCTGAGTTACAAGCCATGCCATGGCTGCGAGGGATTATGGCGCTGATGGTGAGCTACGAAGGGAAGGAGCAAGGGGTGCAGAGAGCATGGAGAAGGGGGTGTGGGGAGGAGGCAGTGCCTCCACCCACACCCACGGGTGTGGGTGGGGGCACCGCCCCCTCCCCACACCCCACTTACAAAGGAAGGGACTATGGGCAGTGACCATGACCGTCGCTCATAGTCAACAGTCTATTTTTTTTAATTAGGATTCAAAACTAAAGAAACAGTCCCTAATTCCCGTTAGGGTTTGATAAACTCTTTCAAGTTTAAAATACATATTTTTCTTAACAAAAAAAATTTAGTTTGCTTAAAATATATATATATATATATGGTGATATACATATACACAAGGTTTGCCACAATACAGTTTATTGAGTATATTTAAAAGTATAAATGTATATATATACATTCAAATTTTTCAATCCAACAATAAAGTATGAGAAGTCTAAAGCAGAGGTATATACTCACTCCAAAAGTATAAATATATGTGTAGATATGTATATATATATATATACACCTAAAAACAAATTTCAAATGGGATACATTAACCAGGTTTGAGGCATAAAATAACCAGTAGGATATATATATATTTTTTGCAAATGATTTAAATAGTATTTTTTTTTTTAAATAGAAGATAAAATAAGGATACTACACATTTATTTATTTCAAGACTCTTTTCAACAGCATTGACCTATTTGTTTTTCTATTATAACATACACAAATTTCAAACTACAGCATATAAACTTCTTGAATAAAAGAAAGGCAGCAACTATGTTTCTTTTTTTTTTGACCATACAGTAACATCTTTTTTTTGTTTAAATGCAGTATACCATTAAATCAACAATACATATAATACAAACAACAAGAATATTTTTCTTTCTGCTCAAACTTTTATACACAGCATTTATTTAAACAGAAAATAACAAGTGCATAGGTAGCAAGAAGTATTTCAAATTACCACAACAATAAATTCATTCAAAGGCAGATTTAATTTGCATACATAGGAAATAATTTATATTTCTTCTTTACAACATGAGGATACATTTTGACAACAATTACATTAAGGCCTCCAAGGCCATGGCTCTCAAATAACCAACTAAAATAAGGCAAATGAGATAACAATGAACTCCTCTAAGCTCCATTTTCTCTCCAATGAAAACATGCATTAATTCAACACAAAAATGGGGAAACAAGCCGTGAAGGAATGCCCTCCTCCCTACCATAGACCCGCAAGTGGGTCACCCCCGAGCTAGGGAGGTAGGATTCACACGGTTTGACACACACTCCACAACAATGCTATTTCCCAAACACACATAAAATTTCCCAAAGGTTTGCACAAAACTAAACTCATGAAAATGAGTTTGATGGGGGTAGGGGAGTGGACCTCTCAACTCAAGAGGTCACTCCATGATCTCAAAATCACCAAGTCTCAAGGCCTCAAGCCACAACCACAAAATGCATATCTCCAAATAACTCAAAAAGAACTATTATGGCACTCTTGCCATAAAAAATGCTCTCACACCATAGAAAAGCCCACAAGGCTATAAGTAACACAAAAATAAGGAGGTGACCTCGAGGAGGTTCACTCTCCCCTACCCAATACAAGTTGAGCCTTACCTCCAAATGGAGGTGCTCTCACCAAACTCCCAACCCACACAAAATGAAAACAACCAACAACATAAAACCACAAACACAACATAAATGAAATAAACAAGGGAAAATGGCCATAGCCATGGAGCTTACCTTCAAAAGCCCTAACAATGGAAGCACATTTGGTGAAGAGCTCCAAGCTTCTCCAAGTCTTCCAATCTTCAAATTTTTCTAACTTCCCTAAAAAGGAACTCCAAGAATAGAAGGAAAATATGCAAAATGCAAGAACCCCACACTCCTCTTCAAGAGGAGATAATATAGGCCTTCCAATTTGGCCTTGAGGAATGAGAAGGTGACACTTGTCACCTTCCCCTTCCTCATCCCATGCCCCTTGCAAGGGAGAGGAAGTGTGAGGGTGACAAGTGTCCCCCTCCAATTCCATTCCAATCCTCACCTTATCCACTTGTGCTCTCACACATCTTTGATAGATCAAGTGGTGAGGTGGCAATTCCCTTCAAGCCTCCATGAGGATAAGGGATGCCATATGGCATCCTCTTATTCTCCAAGAGAGCCATCTCCCTCCAAGATGCTCTCACATGTGTGTGAGAGTCTTGGAGGGAGATCCCACACACTTGAGAGTCTTGGAGACCTCCCAAGTCTTCTTGGTGAAGGGATCCCTAAACTTTGGTAAGGGAGATGGGTCTTTCCCAAAGCATGACTCATCTCCCACCCTTAGCCATTTCAAAATTCGTCACTTTGACTAAACCTCAGTTTAGAGTGACCAAAAGTGAGTTACCCCAAGGTTTAGTTAGTCACAATTGACCCTAGACCCATGGGTAACCACCTAGGGTGAGTTTTGGGACATTAAGGTACACCTAGGGAGTCATAAATTCACTTTAAATGGCCCAAAAATGAAAACAATACCAAGTGGTGTAAAATAATAAAAATATACAACACAAGATATAAATTAATTTACAAAAAGGGGTACTAGGCCAAAATAGTAAATCAAATAAGTACTTAAACAACTTCCAATCAAACGTGATCCTCATCCCTCTTGGGAATGGATCAGTTTCACAGGAATAACATATGTGTGAACACTACCTCTAATTTCCCATGGCCTAGGAATATAATCCTGCACAACTAGATCAAGTGTCAATCATGTCATGAATAATCATAGCCGAAGCAACCAAAATTAAATTCATGCCATTGTATACAACATTAATCATTTACAACATAATTCAAGATTAAACTGCATTTTTCTATCTAATGTCACATAATCATCATCAATTAATGAACCCACATAATGAACTAGAATTCACATCAATAATCATCATCTAATGTATCTCACATGTCTAATCTCATCATAGCATCAAAATATGATTTAAATCGAATCACCACATGTCTAATGAATGTCAAACCAGAATCAGGGGATATAATCAACTCTGCATAATGGAACAATAGTCTCAAAAAGTCTAATAATGTCACCAACTGTAATGTAAAACAATCAAAATAAGGAAGGAAAATAATCGGCCTCACATTCCACTCAGGTTGTAAGAGATTTGCCTAAGCTTGTGAAGCCTGCTGATACTTTGTGCAAGGAGTGCAATTTGGAAAACAAACAAGGATAAGTTTCAAGAGCAAGGACCAATCTATTGATGGACTACTAAAATTAGTGCATACAAATCTATGTGGACCTACCAGAGTAAGAAGTCTACAAGGAGATAGGTATTTCATGTTGCTAATTGATGATTATTCTAGAATGACTTGGGTTACCTTCTTAAAAGAAAAAGTTGAAGCCCTAGAAAAAGTTCAAAGCATTCAAAGCAATGGTTGAGAATGAGCTAGACTTGAAGATAAAGTGCTTAAGATCTAATAGAAGTGGAGAGTTTACATCAAATGAATTCAACTTCTTCTATGAAGAACAAGGGATAAAGAGACAATTATCTGCACCCAGGACTCCACAATAAAATGGATTAGTTGAAAGGAAAAATAGGACAGTTCAAGAGGCTGCTAGAAAAATGATGGAGGCTGACCTACTGGAAGCATATTGGAGAGAGGCAATTCACACTGTTGTATACATCCTAAACAGAGTCCAAGTAAAAGGTAACCGCTCTAAGACTCCTTATGAGTTGTGGCATGGTAAAGTTCCTACTGTGAAATATCTCAAAGTTTTTGGTAGTAAGTGTTATATCAGAAGAGATGAAGATCTAGGTAAGTTTGATGCAAGATGTGATGAAGGTATCTTCCTTGGATATTCTAACAAGAGCAAGGCCTACTGGTGCTACAATAACAGGTTGAAAAAGATCATTGAGAGTGCAAATGTCAAAGTTGATGAAACCAAGGAAAAGGTATCAAGTGGATATGAATCTGATGAACCGGATGTCCCTACAAACAAAGTAGTAGTGCAGCAAGAAGAAAACTCAGAGCAAGAAGAAGAACAAGCTCCTAAAATTATTATTAAGACACCTAGGTATGCGAAGTTAAATCACTCTGAAGATCAAATCATAGGAGATAAGAGTAAAGGAGTTTAGACCAAAAGAAGAGTTGTTGATGAACAGGTTAATTATTGTTTGATTTCTCAAGTGGAACCTAAAAATGTAAATGAAGCTTGTAATGATGAAAATTACAACTGATGCAGATAGAGAAGAATCAGACTTGGGATCTTGTTCCTAGACTAGCAGATAAAAATATAATTGGCACCAAATGGGTCTTCAAGAACAAAATGAATGAGAATGGTGAAGTGGTAAGAAACAAAGCAAGGTTGGTATGCAAAGGATACTCTCAAGTTGAAGGAATAGATTTTGAGGAAACATTTGCATTGGTGGCAAGGATTGAAGCAATAAGAATGTTTTTAGCATTTGCAGCCTACAAAGATTTCAAGGTATATGAAATGGATGTAAAGTCTACATTCTTGAATGGAGAATTGGAAGGAAAAGTCTATATTGAACAACCAGGAGGATTCCAGTCATCAGATCAGGGTGACATGGTGTGCAGATTGAAGAAAGCATTGTATGGACTAAAACAAGCCTCCAGGGCCTGGTATGCAAGATTAGATAAGTATCTAATACAGTTAAGGTTCAGTAAGGGTACTACTGATAGTAATCTCTATTTCAAGATCAATAATGAACAAATCCTAATTGTTGCAGTCTTTGTTGATGACATTATCTTTGAAGGCAATGAAGGTATGTGCATGGTTTTTGTTGGGGAAATGCAAAATGAATTTGAAATTTCCATGTTTGGTGAGATGAATTTATTTTAAGGTCTGCAAATAAATCAATCAAATAAAGGTATCTTCATTTCTTAGTCAAAGTATGTGAAAGAGTTGTTAAAGAAGTTTGGGATGTAGGACTCTAACCCGGTAAGCACTCCCATGGCAATTGGTTGTAAGTTGAGTAAATATGATGACTCACCTATGGCAGATCAGAAAAGATATAGATCTATGATTGGAGGATTACTTTATCTGACCCAAACTAGACCTGACATAATGCATGCAATTTGTCTTGTGGCAAGATTTCAAGTAGAACCTAAAGAATCACATGTGATGGCAGTCAAGAGAATACTAAGATACTTGAAAGGCACAATGGATTATGGTTTGTGGTATCCAAAAGATAATGATTTCACTCTTAGTGTATACAGTAATGCAGATTGGGCCAGAGATGTGGATGATAGGAAAAGTACAAGTGGAGGTGCATTCTTTTCAGGAAAAAGGTTGGTATCCTGGTTAAGCAAGAAACAAGACTCAATATCTCTGTCTACTACAGAAGTAGAATACATTGCAGTAGCATGTAGTTGCACTCAAGTGTTATGGATGAAGCAGACATTAAAGGACATCCGAGTTGTGTATGAAGATCCACTTGCAATCTTTTGTGACACTACAAGTGCCATAAACATATTAAAGAATCCAGTAATGCATTCAAGGACAAAGCACATATCCATAAGATATCACTTTCTAAGAGAAAAGGCAATAGAGAATGAAGTCAAGTTGGAGTATGTATCTACAAAAGATCAGATTGCAGATATTTTCACTAAGCCTTCGCCTAAGGATACTTTTGACTATCTTAGAGAAAAGTTAGGGGTTATCACCCCTCCTGCTCTAAACTAAGATGCACAAAAGTGCATCAGTCCAGAGGTACCTTAGAATCCATCACCAGATCTGGATTGATGCTTTTAAGGGCTACTTCTCAAGGGGAGTAGTCAGATGAAGAGAGTTCAGAAGAGAGATTGGATCAGAGTAGCAGAGTGCAAGTATGTGCCCTTTTCCATTGATGTCAAAGGGGGAGATAAATCATGTGAAAAACTTAGAGAGAAAGAGTGCAGATGTGTAAAGAGATGGGGGAGAATCTTGTCTTGATGGTTGTTGAAGTTTTTCACATCATATGTTGCCATTAATGGAAAAGGGGGAGATTGTTGCAAGTATGTGCCTAATCGGTGTTGTCATTGATGTTAACATATCTTTGTTGTCATTGGTGTCAATTGTATCCTATTTTGTTATTTGGTTAGAAGCCTTATATGTTAAGGATATTGAGAAAATTAGCTCCTCCGGAAGAATCAGAAAGGAAATAGTGAATCACAATGAAGACAATGAGTTGCATACTAAAGAACAGTCCAGAAGACTGCTCTACATTTCTTGGAAAGTGAAGATCTTGGTCTGTGGATTGGAAGTTATTTAGAGGCATGTTTGAAGATGCTAAATCCTAAGTTTGAGCATCCGGTATGAATAATCAAGTGAGTTACACTCACCAAAGTAAAACTTGTTTTTTTTATTATTCACTGGTGACAGCGAGAAAGTATTTTGCTCCGCATTGAAGTATTTTTCTTTGTGGCTCTAGAAGGAAGTCTAGGATGATGATAAGTGCCTAGAACTATAATGGTTCATGATTTGGTGGTCTGCAAGCTATCTTTTATTACAATTGAAGACAGTGAAGTTCATGTGCTCTGGTGTGAAGAATCTCATAGATAAAGTCGTTAGAGTTTGTCCAATTGCTCCTAGTGATTACAACGTGCTTGTGGATGCCTCTTGATTGTGTTCTTGCATTTACACGGGTCTGCGTTAAGGAATTGAGATCGTGTTTGAAGTTTACTCTTAGATAACGTAGCGTGTAACTAGTCCTAGCTGACTTGGTTAATTCCAGTGATTGCAGAGATGTATTGAAGATTGTAGAAGCATGTAGTGGCGTGGAAGGTCATGTTTGAGTCCTAGCTAAGGCATGGAGTGATCCGCATACATCTTTACTACATTTCCTTAGTAAATTTTGTATTAGGTCCAGACCTATTTTATGTATGTTTGTAATGCCGACCTTGGAGATTGTTTCAACCATTGATGGTTGTAATGCCGACCTTGATGATCATTCCAAGGTTGATGTAGTGTATAAATACTTGCAATTGAGTCAAGGAAAAGGTGTCCTTGTGTGAAAAATGCGAAGATAAGTAAGGAAGAGAAAAGGCAGATCATAGCAGAAGAATATTGCACTTCAATGGAACCAAATTCAGGCATGGAGTAGATGCTAACATCTCAGTTCAAAACCCTTGGCAATGAGCCTTTTTCTGGGTAGTGAGCCTCTAATTTTTGGTATTGTGCTTTACATATATAACTTGTGGGTTAACCCCCACCGTGGTTTTTCCCTTGACAGGGTTTTCCATGTAAAAATCTAGTGTCACTTGTGTATGATTTTACAATTGTGTTTATGGTTCTGTGTTTATGCTTTCATGACTTAATCATAACAAATAGTGGATAAGTGTTTAATGATTTAAGGTGCAGAATTGTTTAAGTTTTGTGACAACTGATTCATCCCCCCTCTCAGTTGTCTGGTTCATTTCAACAAAACACATCAACTAGTGGATTTTCTATTATTGACATCTCTTGCCTAATCTAAATCCAAAAATCCATGAATATCCATTCAGTTCTAGTCCCTTGTAGGATCACCATGATAACAAATAGAGTACTTAGAGGTAACTTGCAAATACATGAAGACACTCTTAATTGTAGCCCAATGATCTCATCTAGGAATAGCCATAAAGCAACTTAAGACTCCCACTGCTTGGATAATGTTTAGTCTAGTACATACCATACCTTACATCAAGCTCCCAATAGCACAAGCATAAGGTACTTGAGCCATGTCCTCCATTGCATGGGATGAAGTTAGACACATCTCTATAGATAATTGGATTCCCATTGAGATAGGAACACACAATGGTTTACAAGTTGTCATGTTGAATTTATCCAACATTGAGTTCACTTGCTCTAACCTAACAAAAGATTTTTCTTTTCTTTATCTCTTTTGATCTCCATACCCAATATATATTTGGAATCCCTTTAGTCCTTGATCTCAAACTATGTTGAAAGCTTATACATCAAGTCATAAATCACATCCTTACTATTACCAAAAAATTAACATATCATAAACACATAATAGAATAACAAGGAACTGATCACCATCCAACTTTTAATAGATGCAATGATCTAATTTGGATCTCAAAAATCCCAAACCCAACACAAAGGAATCAAACTTTTAGTACCACATCCTAGGAGATTGTTTGAGACCATACAATGGCTTTCAACTTACAAACCAAATATTTTTTACCTTCTTTCATGTAGTGTTATAGCTATGTCATGTAAATATCTTCCTCCAAATCACCATGAAGGAAATCTATCTTCACATCCATTTTCTCAATCTTAAGATCAAGAGCTACTACAATATATAATAAGAATTGAATTGATGTCAGCTTAGCAACTAGAGAAAAAATCTCACCATAATCAATTCCCTCAACCTGGAAATATCCCTCTGCAAATGGTCTATTCTTGAGCTTCTCAACACTACCATCATAATTGATCTTCCTTTTGAATGTGCCTGTTTACAACCAATGGGCTTCCAACCATTAGGCAAAGGTACTAAGTCCCACATGTGATTTTTCTTCAATGCAACGTTCTCCTCATCTATAGTCATTCTCTAGGACATAGAGTCATCCATACCCAATGCCTCCTTCATAGTTCTAGGCTCATCTATGTTCATAATCAAATAAAAAATGCATCTCTAATTAGTAGGAGTATACCTGTCTAGTTGTTGTTATGTTGAATGGACCTCCTCAAGAGATAAGTTGGAGGTTCTACCCCCTCTTTGAAACTATCTAAACTATCTATGCTCTCCTACTCTTTAGTTCCTTCATGAGCTTCTAGTTCAAATCTCTTCCTCTTAGGGGGTAGTTGAACCACATATTTCTTCTTATCCTCTTCTAGCTACAAAGCTATAGGATAAAGTTTAGTCTCTCTAAGAATAACACTTCTATTGTACAAAAATCTCTTAGCCATAGGGTCCCAAAACTTGTACACTTTCACACCACACCATAGTTGATGAAGATACACTTAACTTCCCTATTCTCCAATTTTGACCACCTCTCCTTAGGCTCATGAGCATATTCCTCACAACCAAAAATATGAAGATGGTGTAATGAGGGAGTTTTTCCTAAATGAGCCTCCATAGGAGTATTTTTCACAAGAGATAATGTAGGAGACTTATTAGACAAGTTGTAGCAACTACTTTTACCTATAACTTCTATTCCAAGCTAGATCTACTAAGCATACTCCTACCCCTCTCCATTAGTGTCTTGTTCATTCTCTTTGCAACTAAATTCTACTGAGGGGCATACCGAGTTTTCTTATGTCTCTCTATCCCATGCTCCTTATATAATCTACCAAAATATGTTGAACAAAACTCATCACCATCATCAGTAATCAAAACCTTAATCTTCCTACAAGTCTAATTTTCTACAAGAGACTTAAACTCTTTAAAACAACTGAAGAATTTAGATAAATACTTGTAAAGAAATACACCCATGTCCTTCTAGGGTAGTCATCTTTAAAAGATACATAATATAAATATTTATAAATTGAAGGAACATTAATAGGACCAAAAAGATTAGAATCAATTAGATCCAACATCCTAGAAGATTTATGAGAACTGTAAAATTGGATGTGGTTTTGGTTTCCATATGTGCAATGTCATAGAAATTAAACTCAAGAGAATAATAGTTCAAACCCTCTCCAAGAATTTTATTTTTTAGTGTCCTTAGACCCTTCTCACTTATGTGACCCATTCTCTAGTGTCATGACATTGTCTTCTCTTGAGGTAACTTAGTCTTTGAAGCAAGAGCACCCTTAGGTACCCAAAAAGCATGACCATAAGATGTAGATGCAAAATTCCTCTTTCCTATTGGTTCCAATAGTGAGAGTGTAGAATCTATAGATCTCTTAACTACAAGAACAAAGGAACTATTGCATTGAACTATGCATGCATCTAGCTAAAATAGAGTGCCCACACATACACTCTTAGAAAATACCATGGATTCTATCACCATCTTACATCCCCCACTAGATAAAACAAATTTCACACCCACATCATTAAGTTTACTAACTAAAAGTAGGTTTCATGCCAAAGTAGGTGGTGTAGTGGCACCTACCTAACAGCTGGCCTTCATGAGGCAGTTAGTAGTTTAGGTCTTGTTTGTGTTTCCAAGAAGGTCTGTTAGACCAAATCCATGTAATAATGTTACGCTGATCATGATAAGATCATGCTAACCAGGCTTTTGCTATTTTTAGTTAGTTAGTTATAACAGTTGTCATGATGTATGTTCGGTGGGATCTCCCAGCCGCTTGGAGAGTTCCCAGCCGCTTGGAGTCGGGTCAGTAGTACTCGTAGGAAAGTCTTTATAAGCATGAGATCGGTTGATATTGGACATAGAGACAGATATCATCGATCGGCAGTCTAGTATTGCATCAAGCAAAGGAGGTTGAGTGTTCTGTGTGAGGAACATCATATTGTATTGCATCTTTGAAATCAATAAAGATCCTGTTTCGGTTTCCTGTTTGATCCCCTTTGTAATCGATTTGCTGGTTTGAGAGGTTTCATGGATTTCCTGATCCATTCCACCGGTTGACTCATCTGATCGGTGGAATGGTAATGTACAGTAGGGTAGGTAGTAGTTTGTTTTCTCTTTGCATGCAGGTGTTCAGGATCGCGGTCAAGAGATGTTGAAGACCCTAGCATCCTCATGTGCTAGGTCGAGTTGATAAGCTGATTGAGTTGGAAGATCACCCTGAGACTGGATCGGGTCATCCCAGGAGGATCGGCGAAGTGAAATTTCGCTAAGTGAAGAAGTTCGCTAAGACGACATCATCAGGATATTTCTGCAAATATCCTGCAGACAGTTCGGATATCGTCATCCGGATAAGTGGAGGAGATCGGCATGATGTTGTCGATTGCATGAAGTGTGAGCTCGTCGGGGTGATCATCATCATCTGGAGGAGCCGAGGAGGAGTGCATCGGCATCAGGCAGAAGATCGGGTCATGAAACTGTTGGAGTTTTCATGTTGCGAGCGCATTAGGATGTTTTAGGTCGGACATAGACTAAGTGCATGTATCGGCATCAGGATCATCATATCGGGAGTGCCAAACATCCGCGTATCGCGAGTAGATGCGGGAGAGAAAGTTCGTGTTTTTCGACTAAGTGTTGAAAAGGTCATCAGGATATTGGGTGACATCATCGTCATCAGGATATGACGTCATCGTCATCAGGATATTGAGATATCCCCCCTGTGCGAGTTTATCCTGCCGTTGTTAAGTGGTTAAGTATCGGCATCGGCAGAAAGTGTGAAGCATCATCAGGAGGTTCCAAGACAGCCGGATAAATTATATCATGATGCTGTTGCTTGTATCGTCGGGTAGCGGAGCGTCGAAGGTAAGCTGCTGAAGGTGATCGTCATCAGGATATTCGGGGCAACCGGATATTTGGATATCCTGCTGACGAAGAGAGTGATGAAGGTCATGATGATGACGATGGAGTTCAGAGCCCGATGAACAGTGCAACCGGAGGATGTGTGCGCCCGCTGAACATCATGATGATGATGTTAGGAGGAAAGCGGAGAAGGTGAATAGTAGTCGACAGGAGGACAGTTGCGATCGTCCGAAATATGATGATGCTGACTGTGTAACGCGAAACATGATGATGCTGTTGGTTTTAGGAAATATGATGATGATGGCGAAGATGATGATGATGAGGTTGGTCTGCAGACATTCATGCTATATGCGAAGGTTATAGTGTGGATGCCTCTGCATCAGTAGGGATATGTAGTACACTACTAATCCCCTTCACATATCCATTAGGGAATTGGATCAAAACTCTTCCATGAATAATAATCTTTAGGTGAGATTCATCTCTAAGGTAGACCTTCTAACCATCATACTCTTTATATTTTTAGTTCACTAAACCTGATGTGAGGTCATGTAGAAAGAAGCTCCAAAGTCTACCAACCACACACTTCCAATGCATGTCTCACCAAGACCATGACATGGGCATCATCCTAAGAAGACTTTTTAATCTCATCATTAGAATCATGTTTCTTTTTATTTTTCTCCTCCTTATAGACTCTTCTAAAATTCTCACGCTTTCCATAGTTTCTACATTTAGCCTTGGTCTTTCTAGGAGGTTTGGATCTCCCCTAAGATTTGGATCTAGACTTGTCTCTTTTCCTGTCTTTCTCTTTTGATCTTCCATGAATATCTAGGGCCTTCTTGGTTGATTTGAATTTTTTTCTCTGCATCTCCTTCAAAAGTAATGATGCAACTAGCTCATCCATTTTTAGTTTAGAGGTATTAATCCCTATTGTGACCTTTACAACACACCCCTAATTCCCTAAATTTAGGGACCCTTATTCTTGAAATTTATGATTTAGTTAGTGTTTACTCCTTGGGATAGTTCCAGTGGTATTCCATGTTTTATGTTTTATCCTATCTAACTTTAGGATAGTGTCATTCATCTTATGTATTTAGCCCAACTTGTGAAAAAATGGTCTATAAAGAATTTAATGTTGCATCCTAATGTTAAAAAACTCATTAAGGAAAGAAAGCTAGAAGTCACATTAAACCCTCTAGATTAGAAAGTTATACTTTTGCAAAAGAATGTAAAGTTTCCTTGAAATTATGAACCCCAAGCCCATAAGAATGTTGAATTTCATCGACACCCCAAGAGGTAAAGTTTGGTTTTATGAAAAATCCCTTCGAAACTCTAAAGGCCAAGGTGGGTGAGCATTTAATGTCTTACATACAAAGGAAGGTATAAACTAATTTCCTTCCATTTTTTCTCTCTACAACTTTTTTCGATCAAATCCTCTACAATCGATAACATTTTGGATCCCTCCAACTTTAGAGTGTTTTATTGTCAATTTGTCATGTCTACCAAGTTTCTTCCTTCATTTTTCCTTTTCCTCTAGTCTTGACATTTTGTGTTTCTAAATTAGTGTAGGGCTTTCGATTGTTTAAGTGAAGGAATTTTGTTATCACTAGATTCTAGTTGTCATGGTCAATAAATTTTCATTGTAATAGGGTTTTGGTGTTTAAAATCTCTAAACTTGTATTTGAAACCCTAGCTAGGGCATATATTATTCCTCTATTCTAAAAACCTAATATATCCCCTAGTTTTCCCTCTTCATTCAAAGTTCACAAAAAGTTTGTAGTTTGTAATTTGCAATTTAATTGCAAATTGCAAACCAACCCTACATTCCTTTGTGAAAAAGTTTCAATTTAACTTATGCCTTAATTTTATTCTCCATTTAGAGTCTGTAAGAAAATGTAATTTATGGTTTGCAATTGTTTTTGGTGCAGTCACGGTAGGAGGGTTCACAGAATGAACTGTTTGGACCGTGCAGCAAGAGTAAACACAATGGAAACAACTCAAAGAAATAAAGCAAATGTAGATTCAGTCATTCAGTATATCATAGAATTCAAAATAGAGATCGGTCGGCAACATGCAGGCTTACAATTAGGGCTCACGGGCCTGATTACATACATGTGCAAGATAAGGCTTTGAAACTACCTTCGCACAAAATTTGAATCATCAGCTATCACTATGTCATGAACACCCCTTTCCTAAGGATCTATTACATCTTTATATATCATTTTTGGACCAATAGATTCCTCCGCGTCGACCAAGGACGGTCACAAACTCCAATGAAGAGTTGTAACGTATTCACAGATAGGTCAGACCTAAATGGATAGAACACTTCCTCAAATGAATGGAACAATGTACAGACCCTTGGGGAAGGTCGGCCATGAACCAAAGAACATTGAATGATGTGTTAATGAGATCTGCAAGTCAACGAACAATCCGCAAGCCTTCTCCTTCAGCTGGTTATCAGGAACTGTTAGAATGCTCTGCTTTGAGAAAACAATCAACTTCTGATAGCGATATCTTTCCAGTAACTGATCCAAATGCTCTAAATTCTTAATATGTTGCAGATGAATGAATGTAGATGCTAAGTCCAGATCCACAAGATGTGAAATGCCAAAACTAGACCACAAGCTGAGAACTGCTACTGACTGAACTCCCTGAACTGAACTAGAAAATGAAAGAACTGAAATGCAAATGTTTTTGGTTGATGCAAGATTTCTCTTGAACCAGGGATGCTCCCACATTAGACATCCAGGGTTACTGAAAAAGTGAGTCCCTCACTTTTCTAGGGCTAGGGGAGAACCAAGATGGTCCACCTCAGCCTGAGAAATCCAAGATGAATGTTCTTCCGATTTGCCTTTCCACTTCACAAGGTATTCTTTGTATTATCTTCCTCTAGTGTTGCATCTGATTCTACTATCCAAAATGTCTTCAATCTATTCTAGTGCTTGTTGTGGTAACTACTTCTTCAAGTCTTCTTCCATGCTGTCACTGAACTCTGCTTCATGATACTGGTAAAGATCTACAATGTTGAAAATAGGTGAAATACCCAATGTCTCCGGTAATTCCACTTCATATGCATTTCCTAAATCAAATTTCCTAAGTATCCTACAAGGTCCAAACTTCTTCATCTTCAACTTGTTATATGTCCCAACTGAAAATCTTTCTTTTCTCAAGTACACCATCACTTCATTTCCAACTTCAAATTCCTTATGTCTTCTCTTCTCATTTGCTTTCTCCTTGTACTTACTGTTCATGTCCTCCAAATGCTTCTTCACCTGATTATGCATTGTCTTCATATGATTTGCAAATTCTTCTGCTTCTGCACTTCTCTTATCTTCTGTACTGATATCTCTTAATTCTGTAACTCCTCTAGGATTCACTTTGGCAATAATCTCAAAAGGTGTTCTTCCAGTACTCCTATTCACTGAATTATTATATGCAAACTCTGCTTATGAAAGAATCAAGTCCCAACTTCCGGCTTTGTCTCCGACCAAACATCTCAACAAGTTTCCCAAACTCCTATTTACTACCTCTGTCTGTCCATCTGTCTATGGATGAAAAGTTGAACTGAATTTCAAATCTGTCTTCATTTTCTTCCAAAGTATCTTCCAAAAGTAACCAACAAACTTTGTGTCTCTGTCTGAAACTATACTCTTAGGTAATCCATGCAATCTCACAATCTCCTTGAAAAATAGGTCAGCTACATGCATTGCATCAGTTGTCTTCTTACAAGATATGAAATGAGCCATTTTTGAAAATTTGTCAACCACTACAAATATTGAATCATATCTTCTCTATGTCTTAGGTAATCCCATTACAAAATCCATGCTTATGTCTTCCCAAGGTCTCTCCATAACTGTCAAAGGTTTATACAATCCAATGTTCTGACTACTCCCTTTTGCAACTTGACAAACTCTACAACTCTGCACAAATCTTTGAACATCCTTGTGTATCTAAGGCCAAAAGTAATTTTCACTTACCAAAGACATTGTCTTGTCAATGCCAAAGTGTCCTATCAATCCACCACTATGCTTCTCCTTGATCAAATTATCTCTCATTGAACTTCTAGGTATGCATAACTGACTTCCTTTGAACAACATATCTTCTTGAATGAAATAGTCTAACCACTTACTCCTCTCTACCACAACAGGTTCCTTACATGCTTTCCAAGGTTCTGAAAAATCAGTGTCTCCCTCATACATGTTCTTCAATTCATCAAAACCCAGCACTTCAACTCTCATCTCTATCAACAAGTTTCTTCTTCGACTCAAGGCATTAGCAACTTTGTTTGATTTACCACTCCTATGCTTCAACACAAAAGTATAACGCTGCATGAACTCTACCCAGCTCATATGTCTCTAATTCAACTTTCCCTGACTATTCAGATACTGTAAAGCTTGATGATCTGTATACAACACAAATGTTGCAAGTATGGGCCTAACCAGTGTTGTCATTGATGTCAACATACTCATGTTGCATTGATGTCAAGGATTGGATGAGTTGTGTGCTAAGGATATTGAGAAAATTAGCCCCATTAGAAATAGAGAAGAACAGTGAAGATAGGGAAGTTCTATGAAGTGAAGATCCCATCTAGATGAAGATCAGAGTACGCGCATCAAAGGGTTTGTAGATATATGTCTGAAGATCCTCCAGTAAAGATTTGAGAGGTCCACATGAATATTTGGAGAAGTTATGGCCATATGAGTAAAACTAGTTCTGGCAGTTGTTCAAAGGTAACAAAGTGACACAAATAGGTCCGGTGAGATCCAAAAATACAATATCATGTTCTGTGGATTTGATGGCATGTTTGGGAAGCTAATGTTCATTGACAATTTAATTGGTTCATGGTTTGGAGGTCCGCAAGCAATCCTTCTATTATGATAGTGATGATTGACTATGTTCTTGAGGTTCCAGGTGAAGATGTGATTGATTACAGTAAGCAGAAGTGGTGCGGATGTTCTTTGTGATTCAAGCAAGCTTGTGGTGGTCTCTAGATTGTTTCTAGTTCATGTTGGTGGTTCGCATTGAAGATTGAGCTCGTGAATGAACATTTACTTTTGGACGTTGGTGTTCTTCCCAGTTTTGGCCAACCGGATGATTTACACATATTACGGATTATCTTGAAGATGTTTTGCGAAGCCTGGCATGTTCCACAAAGAAGATTGAAGTCCCAGCTATGGGTAGCTGACAGTGTAGTAGTGCACATGAAGCTCTTGTAATAAGTCAAGTTGTATTTTTGTATTTTCTCTGTAATAAAATAAGTGTATGTTATGCCGACTTTGATGATCATTCCAAAGTCGATGTCTTGTATAAATAAGATTTGCGAAGTCATTAAAAAGTATCTTTGTAGAGATGAGAAGGTGGTATGGAAGAAGAAAGAAAGGCAAAGCAAAGGTATTGGGCTTTAATGGAACTAACTCAAGCATAATAAAGATGTTGATCTCCAGTTCAAGTATGTAATATTTATATTATTCTATAGACAGTGTGTCTCCTGTAGGCAGTGGGCCTCTTGTGAGCAATGTGTTTGGGTAGTGAGCCCTAACTGGCAAGTGCTATTTTATTCATCCTTATTCTTCTAACAGAGAATACAATCTTGGGTTAATCACCCCGTGGTTTTTCCCTTAACCGGGTTTTCCACGTCAAAATCTTGGTGTTATAGGTGTTGAATTTGTTTCTGCTCTTGAATTATTTCATTATGCTTCCTTGATTAATCTTTGATATGCTATTGAAATATAAGAAGGCTTAAAGTAACAGAGATTTTGGTAACAACTGATTCACCCCCACTCTTAGTTGTCTATCCTAAATCCAACAACAAACTCCTTAGGCAACAAGTAATGTCTCCACTTCTTCAAGGCTTGAATTATGGCGTAGAACTCTTGATCATAAACTGAATATCTTCTCCTTGCATTATTCAACTTCTCACTGAAATATGCTACAGGTCTACCTTCTTGACTTAACACTGCTCCAATTACATTTCCACTAGCATCGCAATCAACTTGAAATACCTTATTAAAATTTGGTAATGCCAAAATAGGTTGCTCTGTTACTTTCTACTTCAACAACTCACAACTTTTATCTACTCCTAATGTCCACTTGAAATCTTTTCTGTCACCTCTCATTGTCTCTGTCATAGGGTTACAAACTGAACTGAAATTTCTGATGAACTTCCGGTAGAAACTAGCCAAACCATGAAATGATCTAACCTCTCCAATGCTCTCCGGTGTAGGCCATTCAATAATTGCTTCCACTTTCTCAGGGTCCATCTTCAATCCTTCCACAGAAATCACAAATACTAGATATACCAATTCTTCCTTCATGAAACTACACTTCTTGATGTTTATCAACAATTTCTCCTCTCTCAATCTCTACAAAACTTGTCTAATATGCAACAAATGTTCCTCTTTTGTCCTACTAAAAATCAGAATATCATCCAAGTACAAAATCACAAACTTACCCAAGAATTTCTTCAAGACTTCATTCATCAATCTCATGAAAGTACTTGGTGCATTTGTCAATCCAAAAGGCATCACTAACCACTCATACAATCCTTCATTTGTCTTAAAAGTAGTCTTCCATTCATCACCTTCTTTGATTCTGATATGATGGTATCCACTCTTCAAATCTATCTTTGTGAAATATCTTGCTCCACTCAAACAATCCATAATATCATCCATTCTAGGTAAAGGGAATCTATACTTAACTGTGATCTTGTTTATTGCTCTAGAGTCAGTACACATTCTCCATTCTCCATCCTTCTTAGGTTCTAGCACTGTAGGTACTACACAAGGACTCAAGAATTCTCTAATCAAACCTTTCCTCAACAACTCTTGTATCTATCTATTCAGTTCTTCATTCTCTGCCGGTGTCATTCTATGTGCTGCTTTGTTAGGCAAACTTGCTCCGAGTATAAGATCCATGTGATGATTGATACTTCTTATAAGTGGTAATCCTTTAGGTACATTATCTGATATGATGTCTTCATACTCTTTCAGCAACTCTCTTATCTCCTCCGGTTCAGTCTCTCTCAATATTTCAGGCTTCTTAGGAATCAAGGCATAACACATACTTTCCTGTTTCAAACCATCCAAAAATTTCCTTCCATCTACTAAACAAATTCTAGCATTCCCACATACCACATTTTTAGGATCATCTTCTAAAGGAATCAAAGTAATTTTTTTCCCATTTGATATTATAGTATATGTATTCTTTCTTCCATCATGCATATCTTTTCTATCATACTGCCAAGGTCTACCCAACAAGATATGACAAACATCCATAGGCATAATATCACACAAGACTTCATCATGATAAGATCCAATATGAAATTTCACCAAACATTGTTCACTCACCAATACCTTATGATCATCCTGAATCCATGCTATCTGATAGGGTTTAGGGTGTTTCAATCTTTCCAACTTTAGCTTAGTCACCATCTCCTCTGAAACTAGGTTATCTGAACTACCACTATCAATTATAACTTTACAACACTTACCTCCTGATTTACATTTAGTTCTGAACAGACTTTTCCTCTGTGACGTTCCTCATTTGTCTCTACTTGAAATAGTGCTCTCCTCATCACCAATGATTCTCCTTTCTCTGAATTGCCAACTGAACAAGGTGATCCAACATGTTCTTAAACATAGGCTTCTCTCCCACTATTCTCTGTCTTCTTTCTTGTACTACCCTGATTACATTCAAATGCTCTATGTCCTTCACCTCCACACTTGAAACAAGTACCTCTGAATGTCTTCTTATCAAATCCTCTTCCTTCTCTTTTGTATCCTTCATTCCGGTATGCACTAGGGTTTCCTCTCCGGTAAAAATTTCTATCATCTCTCTAATAAGCATTGTTATCTCTGTCATCCTTTCTAACTAGGCTGTCAAACTTGTTCTACTCCACAAATGATCTATCATATCTAGAAAATGATCTTCCCTTCTGAAATTTACCTCCTCTGCCTCTCTGCCTCTGATCATGCTTCTTATTCATCTTTTCTTCAACTTTCAGGGAAAATTGATATGCTTCTTCCAAAGATGTCATCCTTACCAAACTTAGTTCTTCTTGAATGTTCAATCTCAGTCCATTGATATATCTAGCCACTTTCTCCTTGCTTGCTTCACTATGTCCTATTCTTATGATCATCTTATGAAATTCTTCAATGTATTCCTTCACAGATTTCTCCTTTTGTCTCAGGTTTTGCAATCTTTTCAACAATTCCAACTCATAGTTAGCATGTATGAATTGATTCTTTAGCTTTGCCACCATCTGGTCCCACTTTGTAATCTTTTCTTTTCCTCTTATGTTTCTTTCCAACTGAACTTCTTTCCACCATATAGCAGTATGTCCTTTCAACTTTGTCTTTGCACATTTCACCTTCTCCGGATCTTCAATCTCCTCATATTCAAAGTATTCTTCCATGTCATTTATCCAATCAAGCAACTCTTTAGGGTTCAAATTACCAATATAGTTCAGAACATCAACTCTAGGTGTCTTTCCAATCTTTGAAATAGCTTGCAACATCTTTATCTGATATGATTCTTCTTCTTCATCGCCTCCTAGGGTTTCACCAGTGTGTTCAATAGATTGAAATTCTTCCTCATCATCACTTTCAACATTAGATCTCGGTGTCAATCCTCTTTGCCTATCTTCTTCAACAGCATCCAAACGAATTCGCATTGTTCTCATCAATTCCATCATCTCATCCATTCTATTATCCATTGTACCAATAGGGGAAACTCTTCATGGCGGCATCTTCATGGGATCAATTACAAATTGCCTCAGGTTCAGTGATTGGGCTACAAGTGACAATTGCCTCTCAATCAGTGATCGGTTGCGCACAAGTAACCTGCCTCGGATCAGCAATCTACTTACAACAAGATCTTACGGAATCCCCTTCACCAATTCGCTCCAAAGAATCAAACTTAGCTCTGATACCACTTGGTGTAGTCACGGTAGAAGGGTTCACAAAATGAACTGTCCAGACCGTGTAGCAAGAGTAAACACAATAGAAATAACTCAAAGAAATAAAGCAAATGTAGATTCAGTCATTCAATATATCATAGAATTCAAAATAGAGATCGGTCGGCAACATGCGGGCTTACAATTAGGGCTCATAGGCTTGATTACATACATGCGCAAGATAAGGCTTTGAAACTCCCTTCGCACAAAATTTGAATCATCAGCTATCACTATGTCATGAACTCCCTTTTCCTAAGGATCTATTACATCTTTATATATCATTTCCGGACCAATAGATTCCTCCGCATCAGCCAAGGACAGTCACAAACTCTAATGAAGAGTTGTAACATATTCACAAATAGGTCAGACCTAAATGCATAAAACACTTCCTCAAATGAATGGAACAATGTGCAGACCCTTGGGGAAGGTCAGCCACAAACCAAAGAACATTAAATGATGTATCAATGAGATCCACAAGTCAAGGAATGATCCGTAAGCCTTCTCCTTCAACTGGTTATCAGGAACTATTAGAATGCTCTGCTCTGAGAAAACAATCAACTTCTAATAGCGATATCTTTCTAGTAACTGATTCAAATGCTCTGAATTTTTGATATGTTGTAGATGCTAAGTCCAGATCCGCAAGATGTGAAATGCCAAAACTAGACCACAAGCTGAGAACTGCTACTGACTGAACTACCTAAACTGAACCGGAAAATGAAAGAACTGAAATGCAAATGTTTTTGGTTGATGCAAGATTTATCTTGATCCAGGGATGCTCCTCCATCAATTTTTCAAATTGCAAATTGAATGCGAACTCCAATTCACAAACTGCAAATGTGATTTGAACTCTAATTTGCAAATAGCATTCCACACGAAAATTGCAGTTTGTAATTTACAATTATTTTTACAAATTGCAAACTAGATGTAGACTCTATTTCACAAATTGTAAACCGGCCTTAAATGAAATTTTATAAATTGTAGACTAGATTTTGGCCCTATTTTATAAATTACATTTCAAACTTCACAACTAAAATACAATTTACAATTTACAGTTTCATTGAAAATTAAAAATTGGGCCCGCACTCTAGTTTGAAAATTACAAATTGGGCCCAAACTTTAGTTTGCACAAAAATACTTGTTCGGACCAATTTCACGAATACAAATTAAAAATATAATCTAAATCAACTTTAAAACTTTTGAATTTGATCTCACAAAGACTAATTCCTTTCAAATTTAACTTTATGTCTCACAAATACTTTTTGAAAGTTAAAATATCTATAATAATTAGAGTTTAACCTTTGAAAGAATGTGAAAGGGATTTTTACTTAAATTTACCCATTTTAAGGATATTTTGCATGCACATGTCTTCACCAATTAAGATGAAATATAAATTCAAGGGTGTCATCCTAGTGTCCAAAATCTTGACCGACCTAACAAATGTGACAGACACTGATCTGGGACATGTCAGGTTGGAAGAATTTAACACAAGAATGAACATAGATACCAGGGTTAGTTAGAGGAACCAGAACCTAAAATTGAGTGAATTAGTACAAGCTTTTGGGCTTCTAGTAATTGTTCAATCAATGGACTTAGTTATGACATGTGCATAATATTATAACTTGAATCTTAAGGAAATAAAAAATATAGATGGGAATGGAGTGTTATTAATACAACCACATTATATTGAAGATATGTTTGGACTCCCCACTAGAAATGAATATATCAAGATCACTTTAGATTCCTCTTAGAAATATTATGATAATCACTTGAGAAAATGTTTAGAGGTCATAAATAAGAGCTGGCTCACTAAACCAAAATCATATTCTACTAGGCTCCCAAAGAAACTATTTAGGAGTAAATTATATGAGGAGGTAAATGATATTATCACACTATTAAGTAGAGTGACAAGGAAAGAAATGGCTAGGGAGCTCTAGCCTTGGATGTATCAATATATTGCTAAGCTTTTGGTAGGGAAGGAATTCATTAATTGGGATACCCTAATAAAAAATAGACTATATGAACAACTAACTAATGTAGCCCAAAATAAGACATTTTACATGACTTCATACTTGGTGTATGCATTAGCCAAAAGACAACAATTCTTTGGGATTTAAACAATGGGTGTCATGTGTTAGGGACAATAGAAATTGTTGTTGAACTACACCGGACAATTGAGAGGGGTGGTGAATTAGTTGTCCTAAAACTTTTAACCAAATATGATCATCAACTTATCAATTACTTATATTTAGATATAATCATGAAAGCATTAAATGAGAAGCTCAACACAAAAGCATAAACAACACAGGAGACACCAGATTTTTATGTGGAAAACCCTAGAAGGGAAAAACCACAGTGGGTGTTAGCCCATAGAAATATATATGTTATATCAATACTAAAAAATAGAGGCTCCCTGCCTACAGGGCTCACTGCCCAAATTGCTCACTGCAAAGAAAGGCTCACTGCCTAAAGAAGGCTCACTGCCAAAGGGTTGAACTGAGATAACAGCATCTACTTCATGCCAAGGTTCAGTTCCATTGAAGTGCAAACACCTATGCTCTACTCTACAACTTTACTTCACTTTATCTTCACATCTTTGCACTTGGATACATTTTCATGACTCAATTACAAGTATTTATACACTACATCAACCTTGGAATGATCATCAAGGTCAGCATTACAATCATCAACCGTTGGAACAATCTCCAAGGTCAGCATTACAAACATACATAAAATAGGTCTAGACCTAATACAATTTTAGCTAAGGAAAAGATGTAAGAATGTATGTGGATCATGCCATGCCTTAGCTGGGACTCAAACACAATCTTACATGCTACAACACGCTATCACAATCTTCGATGCATCTTCGCAAGATATGAATTCAACCAGGTCGGCCAAGACTGATGTTAACACAAGTATTCTCAAGAACACGCTTCATGCACAATCTAAGTTACACCTTGTGGACAAATATGAATGTAGGAGCATGATCAGGTAATCCACAAGCACATTATAATCACCAGGAACAACCGCAGATCTCTAACAACTCTATCAACAAGATTCTTCAAACCGGAGCACAAGAACAACACTGCCAGCCACTGTCATGAGTAAAAGATAGCTTGTGGACCACCAAATCATGAACCATTACACTTGAAGGCATTTAACATCATCACAAACGTATTAGCAGAACCACAGACCAAAATACTTTAATGCGGAGGAATGCAGAGCAAAACACTTTCTCCCTGTCACCACCAAACACACAGAAAAAGTTGTTTTCATCCTGGTGAACATATCTCACTCAATTCTTCATACCGGAGGCTCAAACTCAGAATATGACATCTTTAGATAGCCTTCTAATAGCTTCCAATCCGTAGGTAAAGATATTTAGTCTTCAAGAAATGAGGAGTAGTCTTATGGACTATTCTTCTGTATGTAATGCATTGTTTCTACTGTAACACATTGTTATCACCAGATGGGCTAATTTTCTCAATATCCTCAACAAAGTAAGAGCACAGTTGACACCAATGGAAACACAGATATGTTGAAATCAATGACAACATCGATTACGCAGATACTTGCAATAATCTCCCCCTTTGTCATTGATGGCAACATATGATGTGAAAAACTGAAAATAACTGAAAAGACCACCAAGACAAGATTCTCCCCCTTTCTCTTTACACAACTGCATTCTTTCTCTCCCTAATTTTTTCACATGATTTCTCTCCCCCTTTGACATCAATGGCAAAGGGCACATACTTGCGCATTGTTGTTCTGATCCATTTACTTTACCAGAAACACTTAGCTACTCCCCTGAGAGGTAGCCTTCAGAACATCAATCCAGTTCAAGGAATGACACTTTGAGCTCCACTGGATTGATGCATTCCTATGCATCTTAGTTCAAGATAGGAGGGGTAATGACCCCTAACTTCTCTTTGAGATACTCATAGGTATCTTTAGGCAGAGGCTTAGTGAAAATGTCTACAATCTGATCCTTTGTGGACACATATCCAACTTTACTTCATTCTCTGTCACCTTCTCTCTCAAAAAGTGATACCTTATTGATATGTGCTTTGCTCTCGAGTGCATCACTGGATTCTTTGAAATGTTTATGGCACTTGTTTGCCACAAAAGATTGCAATTGGATCTTCATACACAACTCTTATATCCTTCAAACTCTGCTTCATCCATAATACTCGAGTGCAACAACATGCTACTGCAATATACTCTACTTCTGTAGTTGACAAAGATATTAAATCTTATTTCTTGCTTAGCCATGAGACCAATCTATTACCCAAGAAGGAGGCACCTCCACTTGTACTCTTTCTGTCATCAACATCTCTGGCCCAATCTGCATTTGTGTAAGCACTGAGAGTGAAATCATTGTTCTTTGGATACCATAAGCCATAATCTGGAGTACCTTTCAAATACCTCAGGATTCTCTTAACTGCCATCACATGAGATTCTCTTGGATCAGCTTGAAACCTTGCAACAAGACAAACTACATGCATAATATCAGGTCTGGTTTGAGTTAGATAAAGCAATCCTCCAATCATGGATCTGTATTTTTTCTGATCATCCTTAGGTGATTCATCAACTTTTCTCAACTTGCAACCAGTCAGCATGGGAGTACATACCGATTTAGAGTCTTCCATCCCAAACTTCTTCAACAACTCTTTCACATACTTAGACTAAGATATGAAGATTCCTTTATCTGATCGATTAATTTGTAGACCCAAAAATAAATTCATTTCACCAAACATGGACATTTCAAATTCACTTTTCATCTCACCGGCAAACTTTATGCACATGCCTTCATTTCTTCCAAAGATAATGTCATCAACAAAGACCTCAACAATCAAGATCTGATCATCATTGATTTTGAAGTACAAATTTCTATCTGCAGTACCTTTACTAAATCCCAAATGCAATAAATACCTATCTAACCTTGCACACCAGGCTCTAGGAGCTTGTTTAAGACCATACAATGCTTTCTTTAACCTGCATACCATATCACCTTGATTTGACAATTGGAATCCCTCTTCTTGATCAATGTAAACTTCCTCTTCTAATTCACCATTCAAGAAGGCATATTTCACATCCATCTGATATACCATAAAATCTTTGTGAGCTGCAAACACCAAAAATATTTTGATTGCTTCAATCTGAGCTACTGGGGCATGTTGGCAAGAGACACTGTGTGGCTTCATGAGTGTTTTCATTGATGGCAACAAAGTCTACCCCACACATCCGCAACACATAGTATGCCTATACCGGAAGTCAGATTGAAGATTGTTTTGGTCCGATGAACAAGAACAGAGCATGTAGCAAGGTCTGACAAACAAGTCCAGATCTCTCAGATGGTGTAACTTAGCAAGTTGCAGACTTGGACAACTCAAGAGGAGTATTATGACTACTATATTCTAGAGATTGAGCCTTTGGTGATAAAACATAGAAAAGATATGAGCATCTAAGTATTGGGTTCCTGACAGGTAGAGCAAACAAAGGAAGAACTGACCGGCAGAGTATCAGACTTCAATCCGGATGAGAAATTGATGGTGATCAAGCTATTTGAGGGATCATACAATATTGGCCGACATGATTGGTGACTTCAATGTCTATGATTTTGATATGCATCACATATCAACCATGGATTCAGCCGACAGATCAGTATTTTGTAAATATCTTGAGTATTCTGATTGCCGACTAGAAAGTTGTTGAAATCCTTGGTGCGGATATATATACTAGATGGATTTTGGTATGAAGGTGTGTGTGATGATATATTATGTGTGAAGAAAGGCAGAGATAAGTGTGGAAGCAGCAATACAAGTCCGATATGTGACAAAGTAGCAACACTAGAGCAGAGGAAGAATGAAGTGCATTAGATCAGTATATTGAGCCTAACCGGAACTGAACTTTAGCATTTGTGGATGCCTCTCATCAGTTCAAACACCTAGTTATCTTCTATAAACTTTTTACACAGTGAGTCTCTTGTAGGCAGTGTGCTTAGGCAGTGAACCCTAATTGGCAAGTGCTATTTTGTACTTCTTATTCTTTTAACAAAGAATACAATCTTGGGTTAGTCACCCCATGGTTTTTCCCTTAACAGGGTTTTCCATATAAAAATCCTTGTGTTATGTGTGTTGATTTTATTTCTACTCTCATAATTATGTATGCTTATATGTTTTGATGTTGCACTAATTGTTAAAGGTGAAAAGAAAGTTAAGATACTTGAGATAACTGATTCACCCCCCCTCAGGTATCTACCTTGTTTCCAACAATTGGTATCAGAGCCAAGTTCCTCTAAACAGAGCCTAACAGCTTGAGGAAGATCTGGGAATCTCAATGGATATGTATGGTATGAAGGAACAACTTCAGTCTGTCCTAGATGATCTTGAGCAATCTCACTCTAAAGTCAATAACTTGAGAGAAAGACTCAAACAAGCTGATGATTTCATAAATGAGCTAAAAGAAAAATTGAGTATCTCTGTGAAAAAGAGAAAGGAACTACTTCATAAATTAGCAAGTCAAAGTGAATCCAATGATACTAATGAAGATCTGAATGAAAAAAACAAGCTATGTGATAAGGTATCAAAAGAGGTCATTATGGTAAGACATGAGATGGAATCAGGGGTTATGAGATTCACCCAAGAAATTGAAGAGAAAAGGAAAATTGAAGATAATCTAAAACAATCTCTCAAGTAGAAGATAGAGGACTGCCACAAAATGGATAGAATAATCAGGCATCTTGAATCTGATCTTGAAGAAGCTAGAGATAATGAAGAACAACTTGATAATCAGATAGACACTCTTAAACAAGATCTTCAAATAGCAAATGAATACAAAGAGAAATTCAAGATAAGCTCAGCTCAACTTGAAGTTCTTAAAAGCCAAAAGAGGGTAGATGACAAGCGTGGCTTGGGATATGAGAAAGGTGAAAGTTCCAGATCTGGTCAGAAGAATTTTGGATCAGGAAATCAAAGAAACAGGCTGAGAAGACCTCTGGTAAGGCAACCAAATGCTCAAAGATATCCATCCTTCAATGGATACTGCTATAATTGCAACAACTCCAGTCATAAAGCAACTCAGTGTAGAAGAAGAATGAATCAGACTAATCCATCATTCTCTGGACAATGTTTCAACTATAAAAGGTATGGTCACAAATCTCATGAATGCAAAAATATGCAAATAAACAATTCATTCAATAGTAGATGCTTTGCATGCAATAGAATGGGACATATGGAAAATCAATGTGGAACAAGAGGATATCAGTCAAATATGCAAAGAAATGTTGTTTGCTACAATTGCAATAGATCCGGTCATATTGTCAAATTCTACAGAAGTAAGAATCAGGATAAAAAGGGTCCGGTGCATCATAATCAAAATCAAGATAAAGGAAAAGGCAAAGTGAATGCGGATGAAGTTCAAAGGGAAATGAGCAAGATTTAGGTAAAGAAGAGTATAGAAAATGTTGGTGATGGATCCACACCAGAATCTGGTGCTGATATTCCTTCTGAAAACTAAACAAATGAGCTCTGGCTCAGGGGGAGTCATAAAAGAAAATTAAATCCCCCAGCTAGTCAATTGGTGCCTAAATTTGGCACATGAAATGTTGCAGATTAAAGGGTTCTCAAAAAATTATCCATACAACCCTAGGTAAAAATATGAATGATCCGCATGGAGTCTTGCAAGAGTTTAATCATCCAAGATTGATCTGGTCTGACAGCCATCCAGTAAAAGCAAGATTTTCATAAACAAATCTGGTATGATTCAAAATTGAGATATCTTGATCTGCAGATTCATGGCATGATTGGAGGAAAGAAGATACATTGTCAATTATCACTAAAATGATTCTAAGTGCATCTCCGTGATTCGGAAAGATCTCTCTTAGAACAAGGCAATCGGATGACTTAAGTTGTGCATTTATTGCAAAAGGAAATTAGGGTTTGTGCAGAGATAAAAGGATTCTTTTACTCATCATTTACACATTTGCACTTTGAGAAGAAGAAAAGAAGAGCTCTGCATCAAGTTTTTACAACTTTCTCAAAGATCAACCGCAGAATCCAATTCAACCAGCGATTTGTTCTGGCTCTTTTTCCCAAACCCTGAAGCATTAAAAGGTACTTCCATTTTGAATATCTCTCTCTCTGAATCTTGTGCAAAAATGGCTACTCCAATGGTTGTTAAGATCTCTGATAGGCCGCACCCAAAATTCAAGAAACACCCCTATAAATCCCTAGAAGTTGATCCATTAGGCACTTTTTCTAGCATTCTGCATGGGGTTCTGCACTTAGAAGATGTTAGGGTTTACATCCATGCCAATATTGAGGAATTTGGAGAATCCAAGCTGATGGACATTTACCATAAACAATTAATAGATGAAAGTTTTGAACTTAAACCTCAATACAAGGCCCTCCAGGATAAGCACTTTGAACATTGCATCCACTTTCCCTATTTTGCAGAAGATGAATGGGTCCGGTATGTTCTTAGCAGAATACATGACAATTTCTTATGGTTGATGAAGCCCTTCAAGATAACAAAAGATTTCATTAGGGCAGTAACTGGACTGCACTCATCCAGTGGGTTGCCTGCACTCAAATCTGTCAAGAACCATATAGTAAGTGAAGCTACCGGATCTAAGTTTGACAAGAGAGCAATGACCATAGAAGACATCACAGATCTGGATATTAAATTTGCCTCTATGATAATTGGTTATAAAATTTATCATTCCAACAGGGAGAATTCTATGTCTGGAACTGCAATATATACAGCATATCAGATGTTAAGAGAAAATGTTGATTATGAGCTATGTGATCTTCTTCTAAACCAACTGTTAGAAAACTTGCAGAAGATCAAGAAGGATAAGAAGAACTCATTCATGTATGGTTGTTTGATACTATGTCTGTTCTTTTACTATATGAATGAGCTACCCGGATCAAGTGGTTGGGTATGGCAAAATGACAGACCGGTTGCCATACAAATCAGAGACTATATGTATGGGCTTGGTGATGCCAAGGCTCAAAGCATAGTGCTCTAGGGATACCTTAAGAACTTCCAAAGTATGATGTAGGCCAGAGAAAGAATTCCTCAATCCATAGTTGAAAAATACAACGATACAGTGTGTTTTATGGTAGACATTGATCAATGCCTAATGGAGGCAGTTGAGCCCAGAACAGTTTGGATTATGCCAATGGGATACGAAGTAGATGAGAAAATGTTGGAGCTACACGTTCAACACCTATTGAGCCAGCTAAAGGACCCTGAGGCAGAAAGGTTTGGAACCTTTCAAGAATTAAGTGTAAAGATACATGTTGAGCTGAGACAACCGGAGATAAAAAGGAAATTTAGAAGGGAAGTAGAGGAAATTGCCAAAACATATATGGCATATCAAAAGAGGTAGTTGATGCAAATAGAGAGAAAATAGAAAGAGTTAAGAAAGAGAAACAAGAAGCAGAAAAAGGAAGTGTTCTGGTACAAGCCTCCTCCCAGACTAGATCCTCCAAGATCTCTGCACCTGCCACCTCTAAGAGCTCAAGAGCCTCAAAACCGGAAGCCAAGACATCCGGAAAGGGAGAAAAGAAAATGAAAACAAAGGCCACAAGGTCCTACATAAGCCAAAAGGATGATGAAGAAATAGAGTCTGATGAGGAAGTTAAGAAAATGAAGAAGAAGTAGAAAACATTTGGGGAATCCTCTGCCGGCAAAAACAAAGAAGAAGAGGCAGAAGAATTTGTTGAAAAGCCCACTCTCTCTATTGATGATATCATCAAGGCAGTCACTGTGGATGGAAATCTGCAACCAATAATAGAATTTTATGATGATTATAATGATACTGACAAAAGGATCTTGGAAGAAGCTACAGTCAAGTACCTAAATATTTATAATAAAGCATTCATTGAAATCATTTCTCTAATTCCCAAAAGTCTAGAGAAGGTACTTGAACTCAGAAAAGAGAATGCCAAGGAAAAGGACTTAGAGATCTGACAATAGATTGCTATTCAGCTCTATCCTTCCATTACTCCAAAGCAAATGAACATGATCTTTAAGGACTACAAGGATGAATTCCGGAGCAAAGCAAGAATGAAAAAACTAATGCTTGGAGAGACTGATCAGGTAGCAAGAGAAACAGAAGACATCCTTCGGAATGCCTTCAAAAGATTCAATCTTCCTATCATAGAGGAAATAGATGAAGAACCTTCTACCATGGATGTTGAAGGATTAAATGCATCAAAAGAAGAATCTACTGAGAAAAATGTATAAGGGTCAAAAGAGATAGATGAGGAGAAGTCTAAAGACTTGGATTCCTCTATTCCAGAAGAGGAAGTTCATGAAGAAGTTAACATCTCTTCTCTGAATCCCACTACAGACATTCCAGACTTAGGAATTGAAGGAGAAGGAAGAAAAGAAGAAAAAGTGAGTCAAGAAGAGGAGGTAAAGGGAAGAGAAGAAGAACAAACAGAGAAAATCTCTGATGACAGCTCTGAGATTCCAAAGGAAAAGAAGACTCGGTCTCCAGCAAGAGACAATGCAGAGGCAGTGAAGAATTTCTTGACCAAAGAGATGATGGAGATAGATGAACCAAAACTATTCCAAGGACCAATAAATTTTGATTCCCTCTCTCCAGTCTAGACAATGAAAATAGCATCTTTTGCCCAAGCTAAAGCAAAAGAAAAGCTTCTAAAATCTCACATGGAAGACTGTGAGCTGATAGAGATTGCATCTAGGATGCTGGAGAAGATCATGCCATCCTTCCAAAAGGATCCTTCAGCCTCTCCATCTGATAATTTGAAATCTCTGGTTAACTTTGTTAGCACCCATTTTGATTCTTTAGAGAAATCGGCAGAAGAGAAAGTCCGGAAAGACTTTTTGGGAAAGAGATTCACTGAAGTACAGGGACTCATAGCTAATGATAGGAGGACCCTAGATATTGGGATAAAGAGCCTAGAAAATGCTCTTAAAGATGGTGGGGACATGTATAAATTTTGTCTATCCTGGTCTAAAGTGACAGAGGATATTGAAAAGAAGGTGAAAGAACAAGAAGGTAAACTGTCAAATTTATCTCAGAATTTTGATCCCCTCACTACATCCATAATGAATCAAGAATGCTAGGCTATTGCCATTATAAATTAAATAAAGAGGCTTGAAAAGGAGAAGAAGAATATAATAAGCAAGATGAGTGAACTTAGAGGGATAATTATCCCTAAGTTAGAGGCAATGCATGAGGCCTTAACTGATGCTCAGACCACAGCCCGGACCTGTGATTCGGTAGACTTAAGAAGGGCAGAAGCTTATGCATTTTTTTTGAGTGGTCACATCTCCATTTTGGACAGGATGAAGCAGAGTTGGGCAACAAAATTTGTACAGTTAAAGACCACTTTTGCGGATATACTTAAGTATATGTAAGTATAACATGTATATATAATTATGCGGCTATGTATAGGTTAAATTTTGTAAATTTTGGTGTGGGGATTCCACCCTTTGCCATTGATGTCAAAGGGAGTGAGGAGTAGTGAAAAATGTGGAATCCAGCTAAGGGGGAGCTCTGGTAAAATAGTGCACAAGACAGAGCATCAGCCTAGGGGGAATTTGCTACGACACTTAGTCATTTTTCACTAAGTGTTGCCATCAATGCCAAAGGGGGAGATTGTTGGCAAGAGACACTGTGTGGCTTCATGAGTGTTGTCATTGATGGCAACAAAGTCTATCCCACACATCTGTAACACATAGTATGCCTATACTGGAAGTCAGATTGAAGACTGTTTTGGTCTGGTGAACAAGAACAGAGCATGTAGCAAGGTCCGACAAACAAGTCCGGATCTCTCAAATGGTGTAACTCAACAAGTTGCGGACTTGGACAACTCAAGAGGAGTATCATGAATACTATATTCTAGAGATTGAGCCTTCGGTGATAAAACATGGAAAAGATATGAGCATCTGAGTGTTGGGTTCCTGACAGGCAGAGCAAACAAAGGAAGAACTGACCGGCAGAGTATCAAACTTCAATCCGGATGAGAAATTGATGGTGATCAAGCTATTTGAGGGATCATACAATATTGGATGACATGATTGGTGACTTCAATGTCTATGATTTTGATACGCATCACATATCAAGCATGGATTCAGCCGACAGATCAGTATTTTGTAAATATCTTGAGTATTCTAGTTGCCGACTAGAAAGTTGTTTAAATCCTTGGTGTGAATATATATACCAAATGGATTTCAGTATGAAGAGGTGTGTGATGATATATTATGTGTGAAGAAAGGTAGAGATAAGTGTGGAAGTAGCAATACAAGTCCTGTATGTGACAGAGCAGCAGCACTAGAGCAGAGGAAGAATGAAGTGCATTAGATCAATATATTGAGCCTAACCAGAACTGAACTTTAGCATTTGTGGATGCCTCTCATCAGTTCAAACACGTGTTTACCTTCTATAAACTTTGTAGACAGTAAGTCTCTTGTAGGCAGTGTGCCTCTTGTGAGCAGTGTGCTTGGGCAGTGAGCCCTAATTGGCAAGTGCCATTTTGTACTTCTTATTCTTTTAACAGAGAATACAATTTGGGTTAGTCACCCCGTGGTTTTTCCCTTAACAGGGTTTTCCACGTAAAAATCCTTGTGTTATGTGTGTTGATTTTATTTATGCTCTCATAATTATGTATGCTTATATGTTTTGATGCTGCACTAATTGTTAAAGGTGAAAAGAAAGTTAAGATACTTGAGATAACTGATTCACCCCCCCTCTCAATTATCTACCTTGTTTCCAACAGGGCAAAGGTTTCTTCAAAATCTATCCCTTCAATTTGAGAATATCCTTTGCATACAAGTCTTGCTTTATTCCTTACAACTTCTCTATTTTCATTTAGCTTGTTCCTGAAGACCCATTTAGTTCCAATAACATTTTTGTCAGCAAGTCTAGGAACTAATTCCCAAGTTTCATTCTTCTCTATCTACAGTAGTTCTTCCTCCATTGCCTTTACCTAATTCTCATCATTGCATGCTTCATTCACAGTTTTAGGTTCAATCTTTGAAAGCAAATAGTAATTGACTTGTTCCTCTACAGCTCTTTTTCTTGTTATCACACCTTTGTTCTTATCCCCTATAATCTGATCTTCAGAATGATTGATCCTTACATACCTGAGAGTCTTGACAACACTTTCCAGAGCCTCTTCTTCATCCTGACTGTCTGCTTACTTATCTTTCTCTTCAATTACTATAGTCACAGGTTCATCTAGTTCATAACAACTCAGGTCTGATATTTTTTCTTTGCCTTCATCTACCTTCACATTTGCACTCTCAACAATCTTTTTGAGCCTTTTGTTGTAGCACCGGTAAGCCTTACTCTTGGTAGAGTATCCAAGAAAGATTCCTTCATCACATCTTGCATTAAACTTTCCTAGATCTTCATCTCCCCTGATATAACATTTGCTTCCAAAGACTTTGAAATATTTTACTATGGGAATTCTTCCATACCACAATTCATAGGGAGTTTTAGTGCTATTACTTTTCACTTGAACTCTATTTTGAACGTAGATAGCAGTGTGAATAGCTTCTTTCCAAAAGACTTCTAGCAAATCTTCTTCCTTCATCATTGTCCTAGCAGCCTCCTAAACTATCATGTTCTTCCTTTCCACAACTCCATTCTACTGAGGAGTCCTCAGTGCATACAGCTATCTCTTTATCCCATGCTCTTCACAGAAAATGTTGAATTCATTTGATGTGAATTCACCTCCTCTATCAAATCTTAAGCATTTGATCTTCAAATCTATTTCATTCTCAACCATTGCCTTGAAAGATTTGAACTTCTCTAGGGCTTCTGATTTATCTCTTAGAAAGTAACCCAAGTCATTCTAGAATAATCATCAATAAGTAACATGAAGTACCTATCACCTTGTAGACTTCTCACCCTTGTAGGACCATAGAGATCTGTATGCACTAGATCCAGCAAACCGGTAGAAAAGTGTTCTTTGCTCTTGAAACTTGTCCTTGTCTGCTTTCCCAACTGACATTCCTTACAAATTGAGTTGGAGGGTTTCACAAGTTTTGGTAAATCTCTCATAGCCTGACTTGAGCTTATCTTTACCAGACTATCAAAGTTTATATGACACATCCTTCTATGACATAGCCAACTTTCATCTGCCTAAGCCAATAAACAATAATCATTAGTTCCTCTCAATTGATAGATGTTACATTTTGTCTTCTTACTAGTAGAAATCACAGTTTTGAAACTTTCCATGATCTTGCACACATTATCTTTGAATCTCAGATCATATCCTTTGTCACACATATGACCAACACTCAAAAGATTATGCTTCAAACCCTTCACTTACAAAACATTGTCAGTATTATGCTTTCCATCAAATGAAATAGATCATTTTTCTAGAAATCTTACCAACTGCATTATCTCCAAACTTAACCATTTCTCCATCATACTTTTCCAAACTTACAAACTTACTTTTGTCACCAGTCATGTGATGTGAGCATCCACTATCAATTATCCATTCATCCTTTTCTTTCTCAACCTGCACAGCCAAGGCACTTTCTTCTACTAGTTTTTCATCCTTCACACAACTAACAGAATTAGTAGACACGTGATCTTCTTTAATAGAAATAAACAGGCATTCATTTGCACTAGTGTTAGCATCATCAATCTCCCCTTCATCATCAAAATCTCTAACATAGTAGCATTTCCTTGGGACTCTAGGCCTACTCTCATATTTCTTTCTATTTCTTTCTATTTCTTTCAATTCTTTTAGGACATCTGGAAGCATAATGACCTACTTTACCACAAGAGAAACATTTGAAAGGTAATTTACCTTTGAACTTACCAGAACCTCTTTGAAGCCTATCAATAAAGTTGGCCTCAATTTCATCAAAGTCATCATCCACCTTGTATTTCTCAGCTCTGGAGATCTTTACTGAAGTACTGGCTTTAAAAGTTGATTCAAATTTAGGCAGGGCATCACCAAATTCTCTCATCTCAAAGGTTGTAAGCTTTCCAAGCAACTAATCTCTGTCAATAGTTTTCACAGTCATGAATTCTTCAATTGTAGCCACCTTGTGACTATATGACTTTGGTAGAGATCTAAGAATTTTTATCACAACTTCTTTATCACCAAGAGTTCCTCCCATACCTTTTATTCCAGTGACAAGTTCATCAACTCTTTGCACAAAATATGTTATGTTTTCAACTTGATTCATCTTCAAACCCTCATACTTCACTTTTAGACTTTGCATCTTGGCTTCTTTTATAGAATCATCTCCTTCATACAAATTTTTTAGCTTATCCCATACCTCATTTGCAGTTTCAAGGTCCACAACTTTTGTCAACACTGAGTCACTTAAGAAACTTAGCAGAGCATCCTTTGCTTTGGCATCCACCTCATATTCTTTGATTTCATCTTTAGTCGTCAAACCATTTGGAGGCAAGGTGTATTTTGCTTCTATAGCTTTCCATACTTTATAACCAAGACAAAGAAGATGGCTTTTCATTCGTGCCTTCTAAAGAGCATAATTTGTCCCATCAAATGGTGGAGCTTCCTTCTTATAAGACATCTTGGATCTTCCTCAAGTTGTTAGGTTTTCTTCAAAGGAACCTCGTTCTGATACCAATTGTTAAACTATACCAGACAATTGAGAGGGGGGTGAATCAGTTGTTCTAAAACTTTTAACCAAATATGATCATCAACTTATCAATTACTTATATTTAGATATAATCATGAAAGCATTAAATGAGAAGCTCAACACAAAAGCATAAACAACACAAGAGACACCAGATTTTTACGTGGAAAACCCTAGAAGGGAAAAACCACAGTGGGTGTTAGCCCACAGAAATATATATGTTATATCAATACCAAAAAATAGAGGCTCACTGCCTATAGGACTCACTGCAAAGAAAGGCTCACTACCAAAGGGTTGAACTAAGATAACAGCATCTACTTCATGCCAAGGTTCAGTTCCATTGAAGTGCAAACACCTTTGCTCTGCTCTGCAACTTTACTTCACTTTATCTTCGCATCTTCACACTTGGATACATTTTCATGACTCAATTACAAGTATTTATACACTACATCAACCTTGGAATGATCATTAAGGTCAGTATTACAATCATCAATTGTTGGAACAATCTCCAAGGTCGGCATTACAAACATACATAAAATAGGTCTGGACCTAATACAATTTTAGCTAAGGAAAAGATGTAAGAATGTATGTGGATCATGCCATGCCTTAGCTAGGACTCAAACACAATCTTACACACTACAACATGCTATCACAATCTTTGATGCATCTTCGCAAGAGATGAATTCAACCAGGTTGGCCAAGACTGATGTTAACACAAGTATTCTCAAGAACATGCTTCATGCACGATCTAAGTTACACCTTACGGACCAATCCAAATGTAGGAGCATGATCTAGAGACATCCACAAGCACATTATAATCACCAGGAACAATCGCATGATCTCTAACAACTCGATCAACAAGATTCTTCAAACCAAAGCACAAGAACAACATTGCCAGAAACTGTCATGAGTAAAAGATAGCTTGCAGACCACCAAATCATGAACCATTAAACTTGAAGGCATTTAACATCATCACAAATGTGTTACTAGAACCACAGACCAAAATACTTTAATGCGAAGGAATGCGGCAAAACACTTTCTCCCTGTCACCACCAAACACACAGAAAAAGTTATTTTCACTCTGGTGAACATATCTCACTCAATTCTTGATACCGGAGGCTCAAACTTGGAATATGACATCTTCAGACAAGCTTTTATATAACTTCCAATCTGCAGGTAAAGATATTTAGTCTTCAAGAAATGCAGAGCATTCTTCTGGACTGTTCTTCTACATGTAATGCACTATTTCTACTGCAACACATTGTTATCACCGGAGGGGCTAATTTTCTCAATAGCCTTAACAAAGTAAGAGCACAATTGACACTAATGGCAACACAGATATGTTGACATCAATGACAACACTGATTAGGCACATACTTGCAACAATTGTATGAATATTATCCACAACTCAAAATTCAAGAAAGTACAAAGTTTTTCTCGAGAGTTAGTGACACCTTCATATTCTACATTGTTAGAATGTTAAAAGGAGATTTTGCTAAGAGGATTTTCATAGAGACAATGGTAGAAATCAAAAGATGGGGCAATTGGTATATTCAATTTTCTACCTTTATTATACATCAGGGTTGGTGGTTTTGACAAAGCAACATACAAGCTTTCCCAATATGTCAATGATAAGTTGATAATTTTAGAATTATGTAGACAATTGTTAGAAGTTAAAAAGTTATATTCAAAAGGAAAGTGAAATAGGTTTCATTCCCCATTGCTATCAATGAATATTCTTGTTTAACAATATAGGCTACTAGAAGTGTTGAAATTGAGATGGTTTAGGTGAACTTGAAACCTTATGAATCACAAGCCTCATTTAATCCAAGGTCAAGTATAAAATGGATAAGGTCTTCTTGTAGACATAGGGAAAGATTAGAACATTTCTAGGCAAATTGTGCAAATGAATTTGAAGTCAAAAAAAGAGGATATTACTGCTTGACCACACATTAGTTAAAAATGTACCAGATAGTAAATGTTCCTAGGAAGTGAAGGATGATGGAAATGCGTTAGACCCTTCATATGAGTAAGAGAAAATTTATACTAAGCCACTGCGCAAAGTTACTTGGAGTGATAAGGAATATAGGGGCATTGACTAAAGAATAAAGAAGGTGATTATTCAGAGCAAAGAATGGATGGATAGGATGAAAATAAAGCTTAATCTACCAGTTGAAGAATATTCTAAAGGTAAAGAAAAGCTGGGTCAGATGGAAGAAGATCCTATCTCCTCTACATGATAATCTGTTAAGTCTCATCCACCTCCTCAACATCACCTCCATCTTCTTCTCCTCAAAATTCTCCACCTATGAGATCTCCTAAGAATCTCCCTAACAAATCATAGAATCCATCTCTTGAAAGGACACCGGTGCAATCACCTAAGAAAATTCCTACTCCTCCAAAGAAGACACTAACCCCATTGCATGAAAGAACTCAATCTCCTCCACTCAAAACACCAACTCCACTTCCAAGCCCTCCAAGAGATCAAAATATGCAACAACAGAGTTAGGAGGATACTCAAGAAATCGATACTCAACAAAAGGATACTACTCATCAAGTTAAGGCATCCGTTGCGAGTACACCTTAGTCTACTAACCAAATAATTCAAAATAAGAAGGTAATAAAGCGTCCATTGGATGATTTTGCTTAATTTCCATCCATGATTATAAAACCAGCTCCCAAAAGAGCAAGGGTTAGGTCAACAATAATCATGAATACATAAGGAGCTAGCTAGGCTCAAACTATAACTCCTTTTTTGAATGTGCCTATAAGCACTAAAAACACACACAAGCCAACATGGCAGTCCAATAATGATTTTATGGTCCAACTCATGACCCTCAAAATCATGAATTACACTTCTCTCAAAATTTTCATACTTGATGATGCATCCTCTATCCTATTTATCCCTTTGACCATCTTTTCCAACCTCTAAACTGAGTTTCAAGACCTTGCACTTATCAAAGAACCTTTTGTATATTCTCAACTAGGGGGTCACCCAACACACCTTAGGGTCACCTAGATGACCTATCCTTAAGTTGTAGGTTCACCTAGGTGGCCTTCCCCGGAAAAAAGGATTACCTTGTTCCAAAAATAGGCAACCCTATTGTCTTTTGACATGCGTGATTTCTTTCAATTCCACCTAGTTTACTTTCATTTTTGTTTCTGATTGAGAGTTCTCTCTCGTTTGATTGAACCACCACTTTCCCTAACTATTTCTCTTCTTACAATTAGTCTATTGTTCACTCCCAATCAATCCCAATGATCACTTAATCAATCTTTTGTCTTCTCCCAATCAACCTCTATAATCTCCCAATTAGCTCTCTAGTGAGTTCCCAATCAACTCCACCTTTGGTGTTGCTTTCCAAGCTATAAATATCCCCCCCTTTTGTTGTTTTAGAGGTGGAAATTTTTCTTATTTACACTGTATCCCCCATAGCATTTTTATTCTTACATAGGACCTTGAGAGCCTTTTCCTTGTTGTTATCCCAAGTTTCAAAGCTTCAACCAATCCTAATTTCCATCACATCCCTATCTTCTTTCATTTCATCAAGTGGAGGACCCTATTGTTACAAATGAAGAGATAGCTGATATTGGATCTCTAAGGACACAAGCCTGGCACCAATGCCTATCATTCATTCATATGTTCTTATTTTCTTTGAAAATTTAGTTTAGAGTAGTAATTAGCAAATTCTCTTGCCCTTGAGGAAGTAATTTTTTTTTATTTTCTCTTGGTTAGATTAGATTTTATTTCTTTACTATGTATCGAGATTCCATTTTTTAGTGTGGTAGAATAGATGCATTTTTCTTTTATTAGAATAATTCACATCCATAATTGAAACACAAAAAAACCAAAATGGTAAAAAAATATTTTTAAGAAAAATCCATTCTAGATTTGCATTCATAGAAGATTTCATTTTTAGCAAAGTAGTAATCAAATCATATTTAAAATTTGGGAAACATAAAGGAAAAGTTGCATTCATTCTAGATAGTTTCAACTAGAAACTCATCAAATTGCAAAAACATAAAGAAAGAAGAAAGCCCTTGATTTAATCACAAGGCACACAAAATTTAATGAACAACATTCAGTAAAGAGAAAGACCTCAATTTCATCATGAGTCACACACTATTCAAAACTCAAACAAAACAAATAGAAGTCTTCTATCTTCCTCAATTGAGAATTCACACTCAATGTGTCTTAGAGTGAGAGAAGATTGGATTAAAAAAAATTTAGATGAGATTGGGAAAAACTTGCCAACATAAGAAAACCTTACAAAATAAAATCTTAGGAACATGCATAAATCTTGCAACAAATAGAATGAAACATAATAAGGACCCACATTCTAAGGATATTACAAATTTAGGGTCGAATCATAAATCATTTTTACAAAGAAACACAATAGGATCTAGAAATCATAAGAGATATAAGAAATGTCAATTTGAGCTTACTACAAGAACTAGTCTCTCAAATTTGTTAATTAAACCCTAAGAATCACAACAACCATCAACCATGCACACAAACAATACAAATACCATCCATGACATGCTACTTCCTACGAACAAAATAACCCCTCAGTCTTGTAAGGTTGAAAAAACTTCTCCTCAACTAAACATATCAATTAATAGATTTTTTTCTAACCATTCACTCGAGATCTGTTGTTTGATGTTCTAAACCTACACTAGGTCTTATAGAACCACTCAAGTTCCTATCAAAGAAAAACAACTAGACTAGATGCTCTACAATGAAAGAAAGAAAGAGAAAAATGATAGAAATGAATAGATACAGAAATAATTTGAAGAAACCAAATGCAAAAGTGGGAAGAAGACTAGAAAAGGAACTTGTCACCAAGAGGAGGAGCTCATTGCCCTAGATGAAAGCACACCATAGGGACATCTGCACTAAGTGCTGGAATCCTCAAAGCCACAAAAATAAAAATGATTCAATCTACATGGCTTCAGGATGTCTGCACAACACAAAGACAAACAAAAAGCACACCTATTACCCTCCAGGTGATACAAACTTAAAAATAAAACTAATTATACTATTGAAATGAAGAAAAATAAAATAAAAAGGAAGAGAGGAAGACAAACTAAGTGCATTTGAAAGTCTTCACTCCAAGAATACCTACATAGAATAGAGAAAATGGTTGTGTTGCTAAGGAGCTTGCCTCACTCAAGCCCCGGTTTCGGTATTTCTACCTCCACGAGTAGCGATTGATATAGAGGAAAAAGAAATAAAGTGTGTGCTCCTATCCTACTTGTGTTTAAGAAATTGAGAGCAGTGATAATGAAAATAAATTACAAAAGTTTCTTCCCTAGTCTATGGGGAAGAAAACCCTTGAGCATGCAACAAGGAAAGAAAGAGATGGTGGTCTACACCATGAAACCAAACAAGTAAATGAATTACACTATATTGTAAACATATATGAGTATGAAATACAAATCAATATAGAACAATGTTACCAGATAAGATTACAAAAAGAAGGCTTGAGCTCCTCAAGGGCTAGAATCTGGTGCAAACAACTTCAAAACCCCAAGGGAGAACCTTCACAAATAACCAAGCTACAACATAAAATCTCTAAGAGCTAACAAATATGATGATACCAATCAATAGAGCATGGGAAATCCTCAATAGCTACTAATTAAGAACCAAGAGAGCAATATTAAATAATTACTTTCAGCTAAAAAAATTGGAATGAGATAGATTGAGAGCCAAAAAGAAGGAGAGAGAATGAGTGATAGGATTGAAAAACCCAACAACAAAGAGGAATAACTCGAAATAGCATGAAAGGATATGTTATGAACCATGAAGGGGCATTACAAGATAATCTCATCATTATTGAGTATGTTTGGTAATGCCCAGGAATGGTCACTTGGTGCCAAATAGGCGCAAGATGCTAGCGCATCGCACAAACATCTGCACGCAGCGCTCGTGTCCGTGTCCAAACAACTTCAATTCTTGATCTCAGGGAACACCTTAGGATGATGTGACAATCAAAACATTAAAATGAAATTACACAAAAATTGATATAAAACACACTTATAAACAATGCTAAGAAGGCAGACACTAAAGTGGTCGCAAACGTAGCATGAAATTGCAAGGGTATGCACTTTTCAACATTACATTTAGCCCTGCTTTAGTAGGCTTATGCGACTACATGAATATGCAAGCTAAAGTAGAAAAGGGAATGCATGACCAATTTTACCTCAAAAGGATATTGTGGAGGATGTAGAGGATTCTTCGAGCAAAGGAATGAAGCTCCCCGACTGAGAACCTATAAAACCATAGTATTAGACAATAAACCTGCACAAAAATCAATGTCAAAACCACATGTACATATTAAATCACACTAAAAGAATTAGATTGGATATGATTTCCCAAGCATCAAAGCTAGAAAACCATATAATCTAATACACATTCTACCACTATCTACAACAAACCATCACATAAACAAATTAAAGGAAAACAAAGGGGCATTTCTAGCACACTATGAGAGCTAGAAGAATGCCAAGTATGGTTCTAGGGCTAGCACACTACGAGAGCTAGGAACCATACCAAACTCTTGTGGGCCACTTGGACTAACAAACTACATTGTTAGGTGACTCACAAAGAGTGCAAAAAGAGAGTAGCTAAAAATTGTGGTCAAGCCAAGCAAGTGCATCTGCTTAGGACCACAAGCTACAAAATACTACTAGAGAAAATCCTACCAAGAGTGAACCACAACATGGTGTGTGTAAAAGGTGTAAAGTGTGAAAGCATGCCCCCACCTTAAAATAATTACATAAAGCATGAGTATGCAATTGATCTTAAGGTAGAAAAGAGGAAGAGAGCTTGAGGAAGCATAGATGTGCATATATGTTCTCAAAGCTACTGCTTGAAAAGGAAAAGAGATGTTCTTAAAAGGGACAACCGAGGTGATGCTATAGGCATGATACACAAAATATTGTGTAACCATGGTATGACACTGAGCAACGCTAACAAATGTCATATGGAAACAAGCAACGACACCAAACACACTAAGGGATCTATGTGCTTTGGGGTCAATATGCATAGGGAAGGGTAATCAATAAGGGACAACTCAATGAATCATCATCATTCCCAAACACATAGAACTATGAGCACAAAGGAAGAATAACCCAAGAAATGAATAAAAATAAAAATTTTGGGTCAACATGGAAGGAAGCTAAATCTTCCAATGCTTTTCATCATCCCCAAAATGTCATAATAAACAAAGAGACAACAAATAGAATAATATAGGGACAAATACAAGAATGTCACAACATTTTCATTTTTCTTGTATCCACATGTCTACAAGGGCATCGTGGGTCCTCTAGGTAGATATAACAAACATAAAAGATGTTAACAAGGGAAACATCACAATTAAGCAAACAAACACACAAAAACAAATGAAATGAAGGTACTACCCTCAAGGGTCAGATGTCATCAAATCATCATGGTCCCAATCTTGATAAGCATAGAGGGATAACAGAAGAGTTGACAATGGAACCACACTAAGGAAGATACACGCAGACTCTCCTAGAATGAAGTGTAGGGGATCACTAGCAAGAACATGATCTTTCAGAGAATGATCATGTGAAAATCACCGACAATGAGGAGACATATGGGATGAACTCGATGATTCACTCCTTAGAAGAGGCATCAGGGGAGTCATTGTCAACATAATGTACTAACCGTGGTTCATCAATTCTATCAGCTGTAAGTCGAGCACTATGAGTTGTAGATGGAGGAAGATCCTCCATAGATGGAAGAGATGATGAAGAAGGGCTAAGAGGTGGTAGGGAAGGTGGCATGTGCTTGGCCTTGCAAAATGGCAAGGTTGGGCAATGCTCTGGTTTGTGCTTTAGTTGGAGGTGGCGAATGTCTATGTCAATGGTGGCGGGGTGGAGGATATCAAGGACAATGGCATGGCGGATGTGCTGGAAAGGCATAAGAATGGTGAAGGTGGTGCTAGAAATGACACTAATGTTGGGATATCCAAGGGTTTAGGATAGGGTGAGATGTCAGGGATGGATGGAATGATGGGATCCTCCATAGAAGGGGCTAAGACTACTTGCACTCTTAGAGGGTGACATTCATCTAAATTTGACTATGAGGAGAAAGAGGGGTCAAGGATGGAAGGGACATGGGCTAAGAATTAGAGGGTTGAGAGGTCAAAGAAGAAACAAGAGAAAAGGGTAGGTGCGTAGGAGAAGGATGCTCAACAGGAGGTTGCACATTAGCAACATGCTCACGGGTCATGACACAATGGTAATGCTTGCGATCTCTCGCAAGATGGTTGCATCTAGTGCAGGCTGAGTAATTTATTGATGGAGCTGAGGGTCTTCCAACATAGGTTCTATGTCATCCACTATCATAGGGATATGTGGGAAGACTGAAAGAACCTTCAAAGTTTGGGAGACCTAAGGGGAAGGGGAAGGATCCTGTGACATGGGTTGTCTCTTACCACTAAAGAGGTAAGAGAATTGGAGCTGCCATCAAAGATTGAGGAGCCATAGGAGTAAGGGGAAGAGGAGCAGTCAACACTGGTTGGTTTCTTTGTGTTGCAAAAGAAGTGGGAGAAACAAAACTAACCAATACAGACTGAGAAGCCTTAGGAACACGCACTGCACGAGGTTGTATTCTAGGTGGACCTCAAGGCCTCGAATAAGAAGTTGGAGGTAGTACAATAGAGTACAATCCAAAAGCATGGGAACAGGGAGCTGTGCTTTGTACGGGCTACTTTCCTTGGACTACCAGAGGGGCAATGGAAGGAACAGAAGTAGCCTCTGAGGACAAAGACACCGAAGTGGGAGCAATCGTAGAAGAAGAGGAAGAAGGGCTAGCAGACAACTAGGTTATCAGACTCACCTTGAAATTTTGGTATGAAAGGAAAAAAGAAGTCATTGTATGGTCTCAACAGATCAATTGGTGTTGGCCAGAAGTAGTCTAAGGAAAAATTTCGTTGCATGTATAAAGGCGTAAATTTTCTATGGAAGATCATTGCACAACACCATCGTGAGGAAACTTCAACCAACGATGAACTACAAAGGAGATCGCTCACATAGAAGAAAGCCATGGCTTGCCTAACTTTAGATGAAAGCAATTAGTGTTGGAAAGAGACACTGTGTGGCTTCATGAGTGTTGTCATTGATGGCAACAAAGTCCATCCCACACATCCCCAGGACATGGTGTGTCTATACCGGAAGTCAGATTGAAGAGTATTTTGGTCTGGTGACCAAGAACAGAGCATGCAGCAAGGTCCAACAATCAGGTCCGGATCTCTCAGAGAAAGTATCTTAGTAAAGTACGGACTTGGGGAAGTCAAGAGGAGTACCATGACTAATATATTCCAGAGTTTGAGCCTCCGGTGATGTAAGAGTGAAAAGATATGAACACCTAAGTGTTGGGTTCCTGTTTGACAGAGTAGACTAAGGAAGAACTGACCGGCAGAGCTTCAGACCTTAATCCGGATGAGATATTGATGGTAATAGTGTTTCTTGAGGTATCATTCATGATTGGCCGACATGATTGATGACTTTTATAACTATATTTTTAACACGCATCACTTAGTAAGCATGGATTTAGCCGACAGACCAGAGTTTGGGAAAATATTGAGTATTCCGGATGCCAACTAGAAAGATGTTGAAATCCTTTGTGCGGATATATATACCAGATGGATTTCGATGAGAAGGTGTGTGTGGTGTGTTGTGAAGTGCGAATAAAAATAGAGAGCAATGTGGAAGCATTAATACAGGTCCGGTATGTGACAGGACAGCAGCACCAAAGAAGAGAACGAATGAAGTATAGTAGATCAGTGTATTGAGCCTAACCAGAACTAAACCTCAGCATATTTGGATGCTTCTCATCAGTTCAAGTATCTTGTTACTTTCTTTATATCTTGTAGACAGTAAGTCTCTTGTAGGCAGTGAGCCTCTTGTGAGCAGTGTGCTCAGGCAGTGAGCCCTAATTGGCAAGTGCCATTTTGTACATCTATTCTTTTAACAGAGAATACAACCTTGGGTTAGTCACCCCGTGGTTTTCCCTTAATAGGGTTTTCCACATCAAAATCATTGTGTTACGTGTATTGATTTTGTTTCTGCTTTCATGGTTATGGATGCTTATTTGTTTTGATGTTGCACTAGTTGTTAAAGAAGAACAGAAAGTTAAATTAATTAAGATAACTGATTCACCCCCCCTCTCAGTTATCAACAATTGGTATCAAAGCCAAGTTCCTCCAAACAGAGCCTAACAGATTGAGGAAGATCTGGGAATTCCAATGGATATGTATGGTATGAGGGAACAGCTTCAGTCTGCCCTTGATGATCTTGAGCAATCTCACTCTGAAGTCAACAACTTGAGGGAAAGACTCAAACAAGCTAAAGATTTCATAAATCAACTAAAGGAGAAACTGAGTATCTCTATGAAAAAGAGAAAGGAACTTCTTCAGTAATTAGCAAGTCAAAGTGAAGCCAATGATACTAATGAAGATCCGAATGAGAAGAACAAATTATGTGAGAAGCTATCAAAAGAGGTCATTATGGTAAGACATGAAATGGAATCAGGGGTTATGAAATTCACCGAAGAAATTGAAGAGAAAAGAAAGACTAAAGATAATCTAATACAATCTCTCAAGGAGAAGTCAGAAGACTACCACAAAATGGATAGAATAATCAGGCATTTGGTATCTGATCTTGAAGAAGCTAGATATAATGAAGAACAAGTTGAGAATCAGATTGACACCCTAAAAAGGGATCTTCAAACAGCAAATGAATACAAAGAGAAATTCAAGATAAGCTCTGCTCAGCTTGAAGTTCTTCTTGAAAGCTAAAAGAGGGTAGATGACAAGCAAGGCTTGGGGTATGAGAAAGGTGAAAGCTCTGAATCTGGTCAGAAGAACTCTGGATCAGGAAATCCAAGGAACAGGCCTAGAAGACCTCCGGTAAGGCAACCAAATGCTCAAAGATATCCATCCTTCAATGGATACTGCCATAATTGCAATAACTTTGGTCATAAAGCAAATCAGTGCAGAAGAAGAATGAATCAGACTAATTCATCCTTCTCCAGACAATGTTTTAATTGCAAAAGGTATGGTCACAAATCTCATGAGTGTAGAAATATGCAAATAAACAATTCATTTAATGGTAGATGCTTTGCATACAATAGAATGGGACATATGGCTAATCAGTGTAGATCAAGAGGATATCAGTCAAATATGCAAAGAAATGTTGTTTGCTACAATTGCAATAGATCTGGTCATATTGCCAAATTCTGTAGAAGTAAGAATCATGACAAAAAGGTTCTAGTGCATCATAATCAAAACCAAGACAAAGGAAAAGGAAAAGTGAATGCGGATGAAATTCAAAGGGAGATGAACAAGATTTGGGTGAAGAGGAGTACAAAAAATGTTGAGGATGGATCCGCACCATAATCTGGTGCTGATATCCCTTCCAGAAACTAAATAGTTGAGCTCTGGCTTAGGGGGAGTCACAAAAGAAAACAAGTTCCCCTAGCCAGTCAATTGGTGCCTGAAATTAGCACATGGAAAGTTACGGATTAAAGAGTTCTCATAAAAACATCTAAATAAGCCTTGGTAAAGATATGGAAGATCCGCAAGAAATTTAGAAGAGGTTAATCTTCTAAGAATGATCTAGTTTAACAGTCATCCGATAAGAACAGGATTTTCACAGTTAGATCCGATATGATTCAAATTTGAGGTATCTTGATCTGCGGATAAATGGAATGATTAGAGAAAGGTAGATAGATTTCTAATATCCACCGAGAATAACTCTAAGTGCATCTCAATGATCCGGAAAGATCTCTCAGGACAAGGAGAACAAAGCAACCAGAATAACTTAAGTTGTGCATTTATTACAATGTGAAATTAGGGTTTTCGCAGAAATATAAGGGTTCTTTTGTTCATCATTTGCACATTTGCATTCGAGAAGAAGAGAGGAGCTCTGCAACTAAAACCTCTCAAAGATCAACCGCAGAAGTCGATTCATCCTGCAATCTGATCCGGGTCATACTGTGAACCCTAGAAGCGTAAAAGGTATTTTCCGCTCTTGAAATCTCTCTCTAAATCTTTGAAAGATGGGTACTCTAAATGTTGTGAAGATCACTAATAGGCCACACCCAAAATTCAAAAAACATCCTTATAAATCCCTAGAAGCTTATCCCCTAGGTGCATTTTCTAACATTCCGCATGGAGTTCTGCATGTAGAAGATATTAGGGTTTACATACATGCAAACATTAAAGAATTTGGGGAATCCAAATTGATGGATATCTACCACAAGGAATAGCTAGATGAATCACTTGAACTTAAACCCCAATACAAGGCCATCTGGGATAAGCATTTTGGTCAGTGCATCCATTTCCCCTATTTTGCAGAAGATGAGTGGGTCCGGTATGTTTTGAGCAGAGTGCATGACAACTTCATGTGGTTGAATAGACCATTTAAGATCACAAAAGATGATATTAGGGTGATAACTAGTTTGCACTCATCCGGAGGGTTACTTGTTCTCAAATCGGTCAAAAACCAAACTGTGAGTGAGGCTACCAAATCAAAATTTGACAAGAGAGCAATGACAATAGAAGATATCACTGATCCGGATATCAAGTTTGCCTCCATGATAATTGGTTACAAGATATATCACTCCAGCAGGGAAAATTTAGTACCCGGAACTGCAATTTACACTGCTTATCAGATGCTAAGAGAAAATTTTGACTATGATCTTTGTGAGCTTCTCTTGAATCAACTATTGGAGAATTTGTAGAAAATAAAGAAGGATAAAAAGAATTCATTCAAGTATGGTGGCTTGATACTTTGCCTATTCTTCTATTATATGAATGAGCTACCCAGAACTAATGGCTGGATATGGCAGAATGACAGACCTGTTTCCATACAAATCAGGGATTATATGTATGGGCTTGGTGATGCCAAGACACAAAATACAGCTCTGTGGGGTTACTTCAAAAACTTCCAAAGCATGATGCAGGCCAGAGAAAGAATCCCCCAATCTTTGGTTGAGAAATTCAAGGATACAGTGTGCTTTATGGTAGACACTGATCAATGCCTAATGGAGGCAGTGGAACCAAGAACAGTATGGATCATGCCAATGGGGTATCAGGTTGATGAAAAAATCCTAGAACTACATATCCAACATCTGCTGAGTAAGCCTAAGGACCCTAAGGACCCTAAGGCAGAAAGGTTTGGAACCTACTAAGAGCTGAGTGTAAAAGTTCATGTTCAACTTAGACAGCCTGAGATTAAGAGAAAAGTAAGAAGGGAAGTAGAAGAATTTGCCAAGAGGGATGGAATATCAAAGGAGGTAGTTGATGCCAATAGAGAGAAGATGGAAAGGGTAGAGAAAGAAAGGCAAGAAATAGAAAAAGAAAGTGCTCTGGTGCAATCCCCCTCCCTGACCAAATCCTCCAGAAGCTCTGCACTTGCCACCTCTAAGAGCCAAAAAGCATCAAAACTAGAAGCCCAGACTTCCAGAAAGGGAGAGAAGAACAAAGAAAAAGGCCACAAGGTCCTATATGAGTCAAAAGAATGATGAAGAAACTGAGACCAATGAAGAAATCAAGAAAATGAAGAAGAAGAAGAAAACATCCAGTGAACCCTCTACCAGTTATAGCAAGGAAGAAGAAGTAGAAGAGTTTATTGAAATGCCTACTCTGTCCATTGATGATGTAGTCAAGGCAATTACTATGGATGGAAATCTGCAACCAATGACAGAATTCTATGATGAGTATAATGACGCAGATAAAAATATCTTGGAAGAAGCCACAGTTAAGTACTTAAACATATATAATAAGGCATTTATTGAAATCATCTCTCTAATTCCCAAAAGTTTAGAGAAGGAACTTGTAATGAGAAAGGAGAATGCAAAGGCAAAGAACCTGGAGATCCGAGAACAAATAGCTATTCCGCTTTATCCCTCCATCACTCCAAAACAAATGAGCATGATCTTCAAAGATTGCAAAGATGAGTTCTGGAGCAAAGCCAGAATGAATAAGCTTATGCTCGGAGAGACTGATCAGGTGGCCAAAGAGACTGAAGACATCCTCTGGAATGCCTATAAAAGATTCAATATTCTTGTTATAGAGGACTTAGGTGATGAGCCCTCTGTCATGGATGATGAAGGACTCAGTACATCAAAGGAAGATCCTACAGATAAAAATGCAAAAGAATCAAAAGAGATAGGTGAGGAGAAAACTAAGGACCTAGATTCCTCTGTTCCGGAAGAGGAAGTCCAAGATGAAGTAAATATCTCTCATCCGGATTCCCCTGTAGACTCCAAATCTAAAGGAGAAGAAAGAATAGAGGAAAAAACCAGTCAAGAAGAAGAAGTAAAGGAAAGGGAAAAAGACCAAATAGAGAAGACCCCAAGAGACAATTTTGAGACTGCAGAAGGGAAGAAGACTCTGTCTCTGGCAAGAGACACTGCAGAAACTATAAAAGATTTCTTGACCAAAGAGATGATGGAAATTGATGAACCACAACTGCTTCAAGGACCATTCAATTTTGATTCCCTCTCCCCAGTTCAAACAATGAAGATAGCATCCTTTACCCAAGCAAAGGCAAAAGAAAAACTTCTGAAGTCTCACATGGAAGACTATGAGCTGATTGAGATTGCATCTGGTGTATTGGAAAAGATCATGCCATCCTTCCAAAAGGATCTTTCGGCATCTTCATCTAGTAATCTAAAATCTCTTGTTAATATTGTTAGCACACATTTTGATTCCTTAGAGAAGTCAGTAGAAGAAAAGGTCTGGAAGGAGTTTTTAGGAAAGAGATTCTCTGAAGTACAAGGGCTAATAACAAATGATAGGAGAAATTTGGATATTGGAATAAAGAGCCTAGAGAATGCTCTTAAAGATGGTGGTGATCTATACAAATTTTGTCTATCTTGGTCCACCGTAACAGCAGACATCACCAAGAAGGTGAAAGAACAAGAGAGCAAACTATCAAGTTTATCTCAAAGTTTTGATCCTCTCACTTCTTCCATAATAAATCAAGAGTGTCAGAATATTGCAGTCATAAATGAAATAAAGAAGCTCAAGAAGGAGAAGAAAAATAGAATAAGCAGGTTAAGTGAACTTAGAGGGATAATTATCCCTAAATTAGAGGCCATGCATGAGGCCCTATCTGATGCTCAGACCACAGCCCGGACCAGTGATCCGACAGATCTAAAGAGGGTAGAAGCTTTTGCATTCCTATTGAGTGGTCACATCTCAATTTTGGACAGGATGAAGCAGAGTTGGGCAACAGAATTTGTCCAGTTGAAGACAACTTTTGCAGATATACTTCAATTTATGTAAGTATAACATGTATATATAATTATGCGGCTAAGTATAGTTGGATTTTTGGGAATTTTGATGTGCGGATTCTACCCTTTGCCATTGATGTCAAAGGGGGAGTGAGTAGCAGTGAAAAATGTGGAATCTAGCTAAGGGGGAGCTCTGGTAAAGTGTACATTAGAACAGAGCATCATCCAAGGGGGAGTGTAGTGACACTTAGTCATTTTTCACTAAGTGTTGCCATCAATGCCAAAGGGGGAGATTGTTGGCAAGAGACATTGTGTGGCTTCATGAGTGTTGTCATTGATGGCAACAAAGTCCATCCCACACATCCGCAAGACATGGTGTGTCTATACCGAAAGTCAGATTGAAGAGTATTTTGGTTCGGTGACCAAGAACAGAGCATGCAACAAGGTCTAACAATCAGGTCCAGATCTCTCAGAGGAAGTATCTCAGTAAGGTGCAAACTTGGGGAAGTCAAGAGGAGTACCATGACTAATATAATCTAGAGTTTGAGCCTCCGATGATGTAAGAGTGAAAAGATATGAACACCTAAGTGTTGGGTTCCTGTTTGGCAGAGTAGAATGAGGAAGAACTAACCGACAAAGCTTTAGACCTTAATCCAGATGAGATATTGATGGTAATCAAGTTTCTTGAGGTATCATTCATGATTGGCTGACATGATTGATGACTTCTATAACTATCTTTTTAACACGCATCACTTAGTAAGCATGGATTCAGCCGATAGACCAGAGTTTGGGAAAATATTGAGTATTTCAGATGCCGACTAGAAAGATGTTGAAATCCTTTGTGCGGATATATACTAGATGGATTTTGATGAGAAGGTGTGTGTGGTGTGTTGTGAAGTGCGAATAAAAGCAGAGAGCAGTGTGGAAGCAGTAATACAGATCCGGTATGTGACAAGACAGTAACACCAAAGAAGAGGAAGAATGAAGTACAGTAGATCAGTGTATTGAGCCTAACTGGAACTAAACCTCAGCATATGTGCATGCTTCTCATCTATTCAAGTATCTTGTTACTTTCTTTATATCTTGTAGACAGTGAGTCTCTTGTAGGCAGTAAGCCTCTTGTGAGCAGTGTGCTCGGGCAGTGAACCCTAATTGGCAAGTGACATTTTGTACTTCTATCTTTTAACAGAGAATACAACCTTGGGTTAGTCACCCCATGGTTTTTCCCTTAACAGGGTTTTCCACGTCAAAATCATTGTGTTATGTGTATTGATTTTGTTTCTGCTTTCATGGTTATGGATGCTTATTTGTTTTGATGCTACACTAGTTGTTAAAGAAGAACAGAAAGTTAAATTAATTAAGATAACTGATTCACCCCCCCTCTCAGTTATCAACAATTAAAAGTGGGATGATCGAGCAGGAGACATCCAGGGTTTTAGGTCCCACCTAGATAGGGTTGGTGATTGAACCTAGGTTAGGCTGTGACATCCCGTCATGACATTAGATAAAGATGTTTGATTTCTCATAGACATCTTTATAAAATTCATAAACATATAAAAATTCCTTGGTGACTATATTTACTAGGCATGCAGGGTCAACTAAGATAGCCTTGATAGGCTTGCCATTGACCTCAGTGACAATATGAAGAGGACCATCATATGTTCCGACAAGGATATCAAAAGAAGAGAAAGGGGTGAAAGGCTCAAGAACAGAATGCTCTCGAGTAGGGTGAGGGAGAACTTCCACCATGCCTACCATCTCATCATAGGAAGGAGAAGGGAGAATGTCAGATGTCGAAGGAAGCGCCATGGAAGATGAAGCAAGGTCAACAAAGTTGGAGCTATGACACAACATAGGATCAATGTAGATCTGTAAGTGTTGGTTAGGGGAAGCCACTGACTTGTTACTTTTGTCATTCACTCCAGAGACCTGGATGATACCTTGGTCAATGAGGTCGTGCATAGTGTACTTAAGATACAAGCATCATTTAGTTTCATGACCAAGTACTCTGTGGAATTGGAAGAAGGCCTTCAGGTCATATAAAGGCAACAAAGGCTTACAGGTGTGTAGAGGACAGATACGAGATAGTTGTACCAAACCATTGTTCAAGAGTTGTTGTATGATTGTGTAGAGGGGCTCCTTAAAAGGAGTAAACTTACGATTATTTGATGTTTTTGGAGCGGAGAAGGCTAAAGTAGCCTGGAAGGGTGCTTTAGCCGCTATAATGTTGATCACTGCCAATGAATTATTTTTAAAGAAATTTTTATTTTTATTATAGTTAAAAGATGAAGAAGCATCAAATTTAACAACAAGATCCGGTGAGGGAGATGCCTCGAACTGGCTAAGCGACTGCTGGTAATCATGAAGTGAAATGCATAGGTGTGTGAAAGATGAGTATCTCATCAACAAAATCCTATCTTGGATCTATGGCTCCAGGTTTCCTATGAAAACCTATTGCACATCAAAGTCTACTAGGACATAGGGAATCTGTGAGAACAAATATTGGTATCATCGAATGAAGTTAGTCACTTTTTCATTTGGTCCTTGCTAACAAAGGACAAGGTCAATGAACATGATCTGCAAGATAATCTTAGATTGGAAATGTTGAAGAAATTGGTTCACAAGATGATAAAAAGATAAAATGGAATGGTCGGGAAGTGAGCAGAACCAATCCACTATTGTGTCCTTTAAGGATTGCATGAATAGTTTTCCCAACAAAGCATCCTGAAAAAGAAAGTCACTACAGAGAGTAGTGATGTCAGTATATTTCTCAAACCTGGGTGCCTCAAAGCCTTGTGGGAAAGGTACAACAAGAATAGTGAGTGAGAGTGGGTTGCATCGGTACTAGGTAGGGACAAGGGGTTGCACAAATGAAGTGGATAAGGAGGTGAGTGTTTGTTGTAGAGAACCAACATTTTACAAAAGTAGGTTAATTACAGGATTAGTGGTATGAGTAGGTAGAGGAAGAGGGGCAAAAGCAATAGGCTGTGAAGGTGGGAGACTCCAAGGTTACCAGGTGGAGAATTAAATGGCAAGGAGACCAAACGAAGAACACACCCATATTGATTTATGGGGTTTGCGATGCTTCTAGACAAATGAATACATGCACTACTATGTTGTGGAGCACTAGTATCCATCTAAGAAGAAGTAAATATATGAATCCCTAATGTAGGGAGAGGGAGAGAGAGCTAGCTTCCAGTAATGTTCAACTGAGAGTCCTAAGAATCCATAACGTAGCTTGCTAATGGCGACATATCACTATGCATGATGTGAGCAATGTTGCCTAGGAGATCAAGACCCTTGCGATGACTAGTTAACATCACACAGAGAGCATCAACCAAATGGATGATACTACTAGCTATATCATCATGGCACAGAAAATTTTGATAAGTAGCTAGATGGTGATCTAAGTCACGAATTTTCTCTAAAGGAACATAGACAAAGGGTGTCTCATGATCAAAGGATTCTTCGGCATCATGATAAGAGGTCATGGGAACAGCCCTGGAAGTAGAAGCAGAAGAAATATTTGTGGTGAGATATTCAGAAGAAGAAGTTGTAAAGTCTAAAGCAGAATGAGTAGGTGAGGTATGATTCATAAAATAGGCCATGTAATGGTATCTAATACTCTTACACAACATAAATTTAGAATTGGAAGACTGGGTTATGAAGCTCACAAGCTACACAACACACAATATTATGTGTTGAGAAAGTTTTTATTTTAAATGTTTATGAATAGTGGGATCACCAAGATGTAAAGTGAACCACATTAGTGAAGAGAAGGTTTTAAAATGTTAGAACACATCAGGTTCACCAAAATGCAAGGTTGGAAAAACTTCTCCTCAACTAAACATATCAATTAAGAGAGTTTTTTGCTAGCCATACAATCATGTTCTATTGTTTGATGTTCTAAACCTACACTAGGTCTTACAAACCACTCGAGTTCCTATCAAAGAAAAACAACTAGATCAAATGCTTTACAATGAAGGAAAGAAACAGAAAAATTCTAGAAATGAACAAATATAGAAATAATTTGAAGAAACTAGATGCAGAAGTGGGAAGAAGACTAGAAAAGTAACTTGTCACCGAGAGGAGGAGCTCACTACCTTGGATGACAATGCATCATAGGGATGTCTATGCTAAGCACTGGCATCCTCAAAGCCACAAAAAATAAAAATGATTCAATTTGCAAGGATTTAGGATGTTTTCAAAACACAAAGACAAATGGAAAACACACCCAATAGCCTCCAAGTGACACAGATTTGAAAATAAAACTAAATATACTATTGAAATGAATAAAAATGAAATAACAAGGAAGAGAGGGAGACCAATGAAACTTCCATGAATTTGAAAGTCTTCACTCAAAGAATACCTGCATAAAATAGAGAAAAATGATTGCGTTGCCAAGGAGCTTGCCTCAGTCAAGCCTTGGTTTCAATATTTCTACCTCCATGAGCAATGATTGATATAGAGAAAAAAATAAAGTGTGTTCTCCTATCCTACTTATGTTTAGGAAATTGAGAGCAGTGAAAATGAAAATAAACTAAAAATGTTGCTTCCCTAGTCTATGGGGAAGAAAACCATTGAGCATGCAACAAGGAAAGAAAGAGATGGTGGTCTACACCATGAAACCAAACAAGTAAATGCATTAAACTATATTCTAAACATATTTGAGTATGAAATAAAAATCAATGTAGAACAATGTTACCAACTAAGATGACAAGAAGAAGGTTGTACTCCTCAAGGGTTGGAATCTGGTGCAAACAACTTCAAAACCCCAAGGGAGAACCTTCACAAATAACCAAGCTGCAACATAAACTCTCCAAGAGATAACAAAGATGATGCTACCAATCAATAGAGCATGGGAAATCCTTAATAGCTACTGATGGAGAACCAAGAGAGCAATCTTCAACAATACTTTCAACTAAAAAAGTTGTAATGAGATGGATTGAGAGCCAAAAATAAGGAGAGAGAATGAGAGATAAGATTCAAAAATCCAACACCAAAGAGGAATAACTCAAAATATTATGCAAGGAGACATTCTGAGCCATAGAGGGGCATTACATGACAGTCTCATCATCATTGGTAGCGTCTGGTAATGCCCAGGAATGGTCACTTGGTACCAAATGAATGTGGGACATTAGCGCATTGCCTAGACGTCCACACGTAGTGCTCGTGTCTAGGAAAATTTGGTTCCTGATCTCATAGAACGCCTTAGTGATGTGACAATCAAAACAGTAAAATGAAATTGCATGAAAATTGATATAAAACACACTTATAAACAATGCTAAGAAGGAAAACACTAAAGTGGTCACAAATATAGCATGAAATTGCAAGGGTATGGAATTTTTGATGTTACAAGTCCCACCACTACTCAATTGGCTCTTGCCATGAGAGTAGGAGTGACTAGGAAAGTGCCTCTAGCAAGGGTGTGGTTCAATGTGTTATGTCAAAGTCTAAGTTATTCGTATTGTGCTTGAGTCAATTTTGAACAACACATATTTTGGTAAGCCTAATGTGAAAACCAAATCCTTCTAGGTGAGATTTTCACATTTCCACACATTTTATTTCATTTCACTTCCACCTTTCTCTTTCATGTTCATTCCATTTATTTTGAGGTTCTTTTTGCACTTCTAGAATATGACATAATTAAACAAGGTTTTGTTAGGATTAAGGTGCCATCAACCTTATAGATTATATGTATTTAATTACTCCTAATATTATTTATAAATCATTCATAGTGGATGAGGAATTCACCATCAACAGTAAATTTTTTTACCATCAGGACTTATTGTATGGTAATTATTTATTACGGGGGTCGGTAACTAATTTTTTACCAGCATGAAGTTACCATTTACTGGGAAGGAATCTTGGACATTAAGGTTGTTTTGGGCATTCAACCTCCCATGGGGTTGTTTTGGACACTTCAACCTCCCATGGGGTTGTTTTTGTTGGCTATAACACCTCCACATGAAGACAGTAACCGCCTTCAAGATAGGACAAATTAGGTGTCCATAAGGACAAATTAGTTGTCCATGTGTAAGAGGTGAGTTATGAGGTTACAACCTACTTTGTTTTATGCATTAAATTTTTGGATTTATCCAAGGTAGGTGTTGGGATATTATAACCAAATTTTATTCCCCATTTAGAAGGTAAAAATGCTATATAAACAGGGGTTATGGTGGTACAAATGTAACATTATGAGTTAGAGTGAAAACTCTATTTGCAGGTGTTGAAGGAGTGAAGACTAAAGAGGAGAAAGGAAGGATTGTATGTAATATCTATTTTTGAAGATATACAAGCTTGTGCCTCTTTTCCTGGTGGATTTTTTTCCCAAAGAGGTTTCTCCACGTAAACATTGTGTTATCTATTTCTTCTCCTATTTCATATTTTTCTATGTGGTTGATTTATTTTCTTCCAATCTCCATTTGGTTATACACTGGTTAAGATCATATTTATAGTTGAATTTAGATTTCCATATGTAGTATTTACCTTCATTTCTAATAGGTTTAGGGGTAGGTCCCCTCTAACAAACCTCTTACTCCATCATTTGATAGGCACATCCAGCCATACCCACTAGCTCTAATTTTAAACCATTATGACTATGAAGACTCTAATTTAGAGGGGGCCTGAAAAGAGCCACATAGTTTCCTAAGCTTCAATAACCCAACTTGGAACCATGATATAGTCATTCAATCCAATCATCCCAACCAAGGTAGAGCACACTAAGTTCTCGATCGACCTAAAATTCACCAACATGATTGTATTATTACAAGTTACAAGGAAATGACCACCAAATGGATAATGTGGTAAGCTTCTTGGAAAGGAACCTATAAGAAGCTCATGGGGCTTATGAATTCATCCACATTGTGTTGGAATTAGGGCTGACAACTGAGAGGGGGGTGAATCAGTTGTCTTAAAACTTTTAAAGCTTGCTGCAGTTAATTCTTCTTTATCACTTCTTAACAGATTAATGACATAATCATAAAAGCAAGAATTAATAATACATGAGCAGAAACATAAACAACACACTTGACACTGTGATTTTGAAGTGGAAACCCAGTTAAGGGGAAAACCACGGTGGGGGTTAAACCCACAAAGATTATACTTTGTTAAAAGTATTACAAAGGGGAAGGCACATGCCTTCGGGCTCACTGCCCAAAGCTCACTGCTCAAGAGAGGCTCACTACCTACAAGAATGATTACAAAAGGTTTACAGATTGTTTGAACTGATAAGTAGCATCTTCCAATGCAAGAATTTAGTTTCGGTTAAGCACAGAATACTGATTTTACACACTTCATCTTTATTCTACCCTACTTACTGCTTTGCCATAATCCGGAGCTCAGATCTTTTCTCTTTTGCACTTCTATCTACCTTTTTCACACTTACTCCATATTTGCTTCACTCTCACTACCCACAACACTCAAATCCATTGGTTATATATATCTACATCAACAAACTCAATCACCTATCTGTCGGCCTTATGAAGAACTTAACAAACAATACAAGTACTTTGTTCTGTCGGCTGAATCCATACATCAATATTGATGCGTACTAGAAATAACAATTGTAGGTCACCATTCATGTTGGCCACTAACATTATATCCCATACATAACTCACCAAAATACTTCTACTAGATCTGCACAAGGATCTAACACAAGTCAGCTTGTTCTTCACTGAATTATTCTGTCATATTAATCTTGGATTTAGATTTACTTGACATTCCTCTACACTTCCTTACATTCACAACATGCAATAATTAACTGGAGAGATCTGCTAACCAAAATACTGAATTTTGCCATGTACCCTGTTCCTGTCTATCCGAATTGGACAAATCTTGGAACTAACTTCCGGTATGATCTAATACTGCACTACGGATGTGTGGAATGGATTTAGTTGCCATCAATGACAACACATAGCATGCCTTGCAGTGTCTCTTGCCAACAATCTCCCCCTTTGCATTGATGGCAACACTTAGTAAAAAATGACTAAGTGTCATGACTGACTCCCCCTACTATGTACACTTATATATTCTTCCACTGTTCCCCCTTTGATGGATTCTTCATTTTCTTTCATTTTTCACTGTCTCTCACTCCCCCTTTGACATCAATGGCAAAGGGTGGGATCTGCAAACCAAAATTTTCCAAAAATTTTGTATAGAATGTTGCATATGTACAACCAATCCTTAAGTTATATTTACATATACTTAATTATATATCCAAAAATATTCTTCAGTAGGTCCAACTCTATATCCCAACTCTTCTTCATACTATTCAAGGTTGAAATGTGGCCATTGAATAAAAATGCTTGTGTTTCAGCCTTCTGAAGGTCAATGGGATCACTTGTTTGTGCAACAGTTTGGGCTTCTGTTACAGCATTGAATATTGCTTCTATCTTAGGGGAAATTAGTCCTCGAAGCTCACCCATTCTTGCTTCAATGTTCTCCTTTTCTCTTGTCAACTTCTTTATTTCTTCCATCAGACTGATTGCTTGACATTCCTTACTTGCTGGCTGATACTATCAATGGATCAAAAGCTTGGGACATACTTGACAATTTCTGTTTGGAGTCCTTTATTTTATCTTCTATAGCCTCTATGACTTTAGGACTAGATAAACAAAACTTATATATACTACCACCTTTTGAAAGAGCATTTTGAATACTCTTTATACTATTATCTAGCACCAACCTATCTAACCCAATCATGCCTTTAAGTGCATCAAATCTTTTGCTATTAAATTCATTTTGAACTTTAACTTATGTAGATTTTTCAAAGGACTTAAAGTGTGTACTTACAGAATTTACAAGGCTCTTCAGATTTCCAGAGGGAGAATCAGATGGATTCTTTTGGAACGTTGGCATTATCTTCTCCAATATACCGAATGCAAGTCTTAGCATCTCATTGTCCTCTATGTGAGATTTCAATACTTTTTCTCTTGCCTTGGCTTGTGTGAAAGATGTTATCTTCATCATTTGAACTGGAGAGAGAGTATCTAGGTTGAGTGATCCTTGAATCAGTTTAGGTTCATCAAACTCTAGCATCTCTTTACTCAATGAACTTTTCATTGCATCTGTAGTGTATCTTGCCACAATTTCTAGACCACCTTCCTCTCTTTGGGTTTTCTCAGTGATAGGACTATTTTGTTTGGGTACATCAACATTTGCAACATCTTCTTCTGCTTTATCTTCCTTACCTTTGACTTCCTCTTCTTTCTCTACTACACTTTTCTCTATTTCATCTACAGGGGGATTCTTTCCTTTGTCCTCACCATTTGAAATTTGTTCCAGAGGATCTTGTGTAGCAGCAGTATTCTCATCATTGTCTTCTTTTTCAGATTGATCAGGAGGAGTTAGAGTATCTCCTGCATCATCAATTTTATCCACCATCTCTATATCTTCCTTGTTTATTTGCTCCACTTCCGGAACAAAGCAGTCATCTATTCCATATTGTTTCTCATCCTTCTACTGTTCTTCTTCATCTAGGACTATGTGTCATCAGCAGGCTCATCTGACACAACAAAGAACTTGTTCGTGTCCAATGCTTTTCTCAAAATTTGTTCAGTTTCTTGAACTATTTCATCTATTTCTCCAATCATCAGTTTATTCATTCTCTTCTTACTCCTGAATTCATTTTTCACCTCTTTGAAGATTTTGTCTGCTTCTATGCTAGAGATTACTGAACATAGAGTGGTCAGTACATGTTCTCTTAACTCCATATCTTTTGCCTTGGCAGCTTCTTTCCTAATTTCCAATATATCCTTCAAACTTTTTGGAACTTCAGACAAACTTTCTACCAATGCTCGATTGAACACATTCAAGTACTTGATAGTAGCTTCTTCCAAGAGTCTTTTGTCAGCATTACTGCAGAGCTCATAGAATTTAGTTAATGGTTTTAAGTTCCCATCAACAGTGATTGTCTTGGCAATGTTTTTCATAGAGGGAATTTTCTTCTCAATATTAGCTTCTGATTTTTGTCTCTTTATTGTCTTCTTGCTTCTAGAATGCTTCTCTTCAGATACTTTAACAGCTTTAGCACCTGTGGTCTTTAGCTTTTTAACCACATCATCTAATTCTCTCTTTTCTTCATCCTCCTTTTCCAAGCTGTCATGAGATCTCTTTGCCTTTACTTTAGTTCTCTTCTTTTCCTTACCAGATAATATGTCTTCTGGTTTCTTAGAATTGGCAGATTTTGGGGGAACAGAGGTAGCAACATAGCTCCTAGTAGTCCTTAAAGTGGAGGATGATTCCACCAGAGCATCTTCTTGTTTCTTATGATGTTTCTCCTTTTCAGGTTTTTCAATTCTTTCTATGTTTTGCTTCACTGCTTCCTTAGTTAGGCCAATGCTTTCAGCATACATTTCAACCTGCCTCTGAACTTTTCTCTTGGTCTCTGGTTTCCTGAGCTCGACATGTAGTTTTAGACTTAGCTCCTTATACATTCCAAACCTTTCAACAGAGGTGTCTTTTGATTTTCTCATGAGATGTTGAGCATACATGTCCAAGATCTTCTCATCAACCTCATAGCCCATAGGCATAATCCATACAGTTCTGGGTTCCACAGCCTCCATTAGGCACTGATCAGTGTCTACCATAAAGCAAATTTCATCATTGTATTTCTCAACTATTAAATTGGGGATTCTTTCCCTGGAATGCATCATATTCTAAAAAATTTTAAAGTAACCCCATATTGCAATCTTCTGTGCACTTGAGTCTCCAATGCTGAGTAGATGATCTCTTATTTGCCAAGCAACTGGTCTGTCATTTATCCAATGCACACCTTGTACTCCAGGCGCTTCATTCATAAAATAGAAGAACAAACATATAAATATGGAACCATTTTTTAAGGCATTTTTCTTATCCTTTTTTATTTTGCTCAAATTTTCAATCAATTGGTTCCGTCACAGCTCACATAGGTCATAATCTGCATTCTCCTTCAACATTTGATATACTGCATATATGGCAGTTCCGGAGACAGAATTCTCCTAGCTGGAGTGGTAAATCTTGTATCCAATCACCATAGAGGCAAATTTAACGTCCGGTTCTACAATATCATTGATGGTCATTGCCATTTTTTCAAACTTGGCACTGGTAGCATCGGTCATTGTCTGGTTTTTCACGACTTTCAACATGGGTAATCCACCAGTTGAATTTAACCCAATTACAATCTTGATAAAATCCTTTGTAATCTTGAATGGTTTTAATAGCCATATGAACTCATCATGCATTCGGCTCAAGATATATCAAACCCACTCATTCTTGTCAAATGTCAAAAATTTAATGACCTGCAGAAAATGTTTGCTCTCTAGGGATTTGTATTCCAGTTTCTATTTATAGCTATCATCCCTTAGGTAGTTGTTAAACAAATCCAAGAGTTTCAGGTTTCCAAATTCTTCTATGCTACAGTGGATGTATGCCCTAATATCCTCAACATGTAGAACTTTGTATGGGACACCAAAAAATGCTCCTAAAGGTTCGATTTTGACTGATTTTTATGGATGCTTCTTAAATTTTAGCCGAGGCCTTTCAGTAATATCAGCAAAAAGAGGAGTGCCCATTGCAAAAGATTACAAATTCAAGGCTTCACAGATAAATACCTTTTTCTTCCACGGAGTTAGGGTTAGCGAACAAATTTGTCAGTCACACTTCAAATCCTTGAAATCCTAGCTCAGACGCTCTTCTTCTTGCTATCTTCGAATGCAAAGTGATTCAAATGAAGAATGAATGATCTTTTTATGCTCCACAAAACCTAATTTTCCTTTGTAATAAATGCTTTGCCCTAACACATCTGGTTACACTATTTCTGCATACAGTCAATCTTCAATTGCTCCGCAAATCATCATATCCACTTTTTATCTTCCAAAAATCCTTCAAATGATATATAATAATCAAAATTATTTTCTCTCATTCTACCAAATTCAGGCACCCACTTACTGGCTGGGGGATTTTAGATTTTATTGCAGCTCCCCCTAAGCCAGAGCTCCTAATTCAATTCCTGGAGGAATTATCAACACCGGATTCTAGTGCGGACCCATTACTATTGGTCACAACATTTTTCTTGACCCATGTCTTGCTCATTTCATTCTGGATCTCACTCACATCAATTTTTCCCTTGCCTTTTTCTTATCTCTGCTCATCCAGTTTTTTGTTTACCGGACCTCTTCTTTCATTATTCCTACTTCTATAGAATCTTGCAATATGACAAGATCTATTGCAATTAAAGCACGCAACATTTCTTTGATTAAATACTTGATTTCCTCTTGATCTACACTGATTAGCCATGTGTCCAAATCTATTGCAAGTAAAGTAGTAACCATTGAAAGAGTTGTCATTTCCTCTATTGTTAGGGTTATTCATTATCATACTTCTGCATTCATTTGATCTATGACCATACCTCTTACACTTGAAGCATTGACCGGAGAAGGATGGACCATTTTGATTTACTCTACTTCTGCACTAAGTAGCTCTAAGACCAAATTTATTACAATTAAAATAATTTCCATTGTATGATGGATATCTTTGAGCATTAGGTTGTCTTATTAGAGGTCTTCTAAGTCTGTTTCTCCCATTCCTTGGTTGAAAATTTCTTTGTCCAGATCTGGAGCTTTCACCTTTCTCATATCCAAGACCATGCTTGTCATCAGCCTTTTTCTGACTTTCAAGCAATGCTTCAAGTTTAGTTGAGCTTATCTTGAACTTCTCCTTGTATTCATTTACAACTTCTAGGTCATATCTGAGAATGACAATTTGCCTCTCAAGTTCTCTCTCATTGTCTCTGCTTTCTTGTAGATCAGACTCTGGATGGCCAGCTATTCTATCCAATTTGCAGCATTCTTTAGTTCTTTCTTTTAGAGTCTGATTTAGGTCTTCTTCAGTCTTTTTCCTTTACTCAATTTCTTTGGTTAGCCTCATTACCCAAGATTCCATCTCATGTTTTAGAACAAAAACTTCTTTTGTCAACTTCTCACATTCCTTTGTCTTTTCTTCTAAAGCCTCATTCATGCCATTTTCTTCAGTAAGATTAGCTAGCTGATGAAGTAGTTCCTTCCTTTTTCCATTGATTTCTTTAGTTTATCTTTTAGCAAGTCAATGCAATCATCAACATCCTTAAGGTTTGCTTTTAGATCATTTATTTCTACTTTGGACCAATCAAGACCTTGTAAAGCCAATTGAAGTTGTTCTCTGAGTGAACCCATTGAAACTCCTTCCCAGATCCTCCTCAAGTTGTTAGGCTACTTCCAAGGAACCTTGCTCTGATGCTAATTGTTGGAATTAGGGCTGACAACTGAGAGGGGGGGTGAATCAGTTGTCTTAAAACTTTTAAAGCTTGCTGTAGTTAATTCCTCTTTATCACTTCTTAACAAATTAATGACATAATCATAAAGGCAAGAATTAATAATACATGAGAAGAAACATAAACAACACACCTAACACCAGGATTTTGACGTGGAAACCCAGTTAAGGGAAAAACCACAGTGGGGGTTAACCCACAAAGATTATACTCTGTTAAAAGTATTACAAAGGGGAAGGCACATGCCTTTAGGCTCACTGCCTAGAGCTCACTGCTCAAGAGAGGCTCACTGCCTACAAGAATGTTTACAAAAGGTTTACAGATTGTTCGAACTGATAAGTAGCATCTACCAATGCAAGAATTCAGTTCCGATTAAGCACAGAATACTAATTTTACACACTTCATCTTTATTTAGCCCTACTTACTGCTCTGCCATAATCCATACCTCAGATCTTTTCTCTTTCACACTTCTATCTGCCTTTTTCACACTTACTCCATATTCACTTCACTCTCACTACTCACAACACTCAAATCCATCGGTTATATATATCCGCATCAACAAACGCAATCACCTATATGTCGGCCTTATGACGAACTTAACAAACAATACAAGTACTTTGTTCTGTCGGCTGAATCCATACATCAATATTGATGCATACTAGAAATAACACTTGCAGGTCACCATTCATGTCGGCCACTAACATTATATCCCATATATAACTCACCAAAATACTTCTATTAGATTTGCACAAGGATCTCACACAAGTTGGCATGTTCTTCACTGAACTGTTCTGTCATATTAGGACCCGGTACTCAGATGCTCCTAAATTTTAATCGCTTTGTTACTGGAGGTTGAAATCTTGGATTTAGATTTACCTAACATTCCTCTACACTCCCTTAGATTCACAACATGCAATAATTAACTGGAGAGATCCGCTGACCAAAATACTGAATTCTGCCATATACCTTGTTGCTATCGATCCAGATTGGACAAATCTTGGAACTGACTTCCGATATGATCTGATACTGCACTGCGGATGTGTGGAATGGATTTAGTTTCCATCAATGATAACACATGGCATGCCTTGCAGCGTCTCTTGCCAACACATTGTCTATCAATCCAAACAATTCATAACATTCCAAGCATCATCAAAAAATTATCTTGAAGAATGAACAAATGTGTTGGAATAGGTGTGTTGTACACCTTGAATAACATTGATTATTTTATTTATGTAAAATAAATATTTATTTGCGGTGCATCCATGTCATGTGTTTAGCCACATTAAATATTTATATGGGTCCACTTGTAAAAGTTGTATGTAACATTGGGTTAATTATTTATGTGTGCGGGACACCTAGAGTAATTAATTAATTATTTATAATTATTTAATTATTGGGAAAAAAGGAAAACTTAGTACCAATAATTAAATGTGGGGGTCAATGGTTTTAGAGTGCTCATGGTTTTAGGGAATATGGTTTTACCATACTACATCTAGTTTTTGTGTGAGCTTATCTCTATAAAAGCAAACACACAGGTAGTTGTTGAGGCTGGTTGTTTGAGTTGTTGGCTGGGTTTTGGCATGTTTGAGCTTCTCTTGTAGGATTCATGTCTGAGGAGGAAGCATGACATGGGATGTGTAGTTACATTCTTGTTCACATGGATTGAATGTAGAGAACTTGATACTTCAAGGGTATTCATGGAGACTCTGCATATATATTGTAATCTTTATTGCTGAATAATACATGAGATATGGATGCTTTTGGAGGCTAGGTTTTTTTCCCTCTTGAGGGTTTTCCCAGGGTATACCTTGTATTATATTGTGGTTTGTCTTTTAATCTTTGCATTATGGTTAAATCTGAATGCTTCTATGCATCATATTATCCTTTTGGGTTATGTGAAATTGGTTTGATCAACCTAATAATTCCTAACGTTTGATATCAGAGCCATGTTCATGGTTGTAGGAGGTGTGAGTGTAACCCTTGTGGGTGTAGATTTGATGCGAAGAGTGTGCCATGAAATGCATGAAATATTTGGGACATTACAAGAGGATTTTGTGCAGGTTTTTGTTTGTAGATTTGGTGTTGTAGGTGTTATATATTGGCTTGTATTTTGCAAATCTGGGTGTTAAAAAAATCATGGCTAAAAAGGGTTTCTTAGATGGCTTCAATGAGGGTTTTGAGGAGGATTTTTTCATAGATGACCTCCAAGGAAAAATGGACCTCGCCATTAGATTCAAGAGGCCCATGAGGTGAAGAAAAACATGGAATTTGCCCTATTTTGGGCACTGTGACCCGAGGCAAATTTTTTACCCTCCCCAAGTTGACAATACGACCGTACAGTCGTCGTCAGTCTACAGTTTTCAACCTTTTTCAAATCCGCCCAACTCACTAATGATGACAACTATACACCACATCAGAACCACCTCATTCCCAGTCAATGTTTGCATCAACACCACATCATCTACTGACACAGTGATGACATCAACGCCATGTTAGCGGTATGGATAGGGTCCATGGGGCCCCCTTTTTAGCCTTTGAAGGGTTTTTTTTGGGAGGCATAACTTTCACCCATAGTGTCAGATTTTTGACTTCTTATAGGCATCAGAAAGTTCACTCAAAGCACTATACAATGGTATAGGTTTGGTTATCAGATTTTACTATTTATGTTAGAATTTGGTGCCTGAGGCTAGGCATTTCTCTGGGACAGTTTTATGCTCATAACTTTTGCATACGTAATCATATTTTTTTATTTCGGATAGGCATTGGAGAGCTATTGCTGTGTACTACTAATTAAATTATGAAGATTTTTAGTTTTGTGTGTAGAGAGAGATTGGTACTTGTTTGATCACTTGTGGGAGCTTGAGATTCAAGGTGCGATTGTGAGAGCAGTCGGATGGATTTTTGGGCACAAACTTGTGGGAGTGCATGTTGTTATGTGACCATCATCATGGTATAGCAATTTTTTAGATTTTGTGCCTATGGTTATAGGTTTATAGGTGTTTTTAGAGTTTGGACTTTGATGGAGACATGTACACAAGTTATCTTTTGGTTTAAGGACATGGTTGATAAACATGTGAGACTAGGAGTCTCATTTTAGTGGGAGTTGAGTACAGGTACAATGATGACGATGATTATGGTGTCATGGATATGTAGGTACACTTTTGCATTGGCATGACATGATCACATATGCATTTGATAGGTATGGGCTATGTTGTTTGATTCATGATTATAGGTGGTGTTGTGGTGTAGTTTTAGGATGTTGTTATTACCTCTTGGATGCTTGTTTAGTTCCTTTATTATGGTTACTTGTTTGTGGACTTATTTGGAAAATCGAATCTATTGTTGATTTGGTGTTTGAGTCTTGGAGTCTACAGGTCATCTTCCTTGATATCTCAATTTGCAGGTTACTAATGTGATGATGAGTTTGCATTTGTTTTGGATCTTCATGTTATGTAGTTTTGTGGATTAGCTACCCCTTTGCTACAGTGGGATGACTCAGATGTGGACTGTCTTTATCTACAAGATTGATTCAGTGTTTATGCAGACTTTGTTAGTTGTCCTTGTTAGTGGTCATCTGTATATCAGTATGTTGCATTGGGATGAGAGAATGAATGATTAGAGTGCATGGTATTTGGTTATTGGGAATTGTAGCATGTTTATTATGATGTCATGGATAGCTTGGATACATGGTTTTATGTGAGATTTTGATAGTGATGGTATTATCTTCTTGGTTTGGAGATCATGGTTTTACTCTACTTTTTGGGAGCTATTGATGTTATAGTGGGATTCCCTGATTATGTTGGTGCCATGGATAATCTTCATTTAGGATATGGTTATATTCATATGATTGGAGATATTTATCCTTGGTTTAGAGGTGTTTGGTATTGTGTCTTGATGGATTTTTTATTCTAGATTAGAGTGTTGGCATGATACAGGTTCTCTTGAGACCAGGATGTGTGCATTGGTGCATGTGATCTCTTTGGAGGATATGTTAGATCATGATGACATGTTGGGTTGCTGATTATGCATTTGGAGAATTCATAGTGGTCTTTTTGGTTCTCTTGGTATTGAGTACATTGGTCATTTGCTTGAGAGATTCATGCTTCATGATAGTGCGGTGTTGCATTTGGAGTTTAGCATGGATTGATCATGAAGGTACTCATGGATACTTGGATACTTGGGTGAGTCTAGATTTCTCTTGGGATTATAGAAATTTGTTGAGATGGTTACTCTTTAGAGGTTTCAACAGAAAGACCAAGGAGCCTACACCTGGATATGGACGTGAGTTCATTATGGACCTAGAGGGGATTGTTCTTGGAGAGAGTCATTATAGCTCGGTGTATCTTGGAGGAGCATTCTCATTCCCCAATCTTGGTCTACTCGGTGGATTATCATCTATGAGGTAGTTTCCATCCTTTTAGATGATTTTCTTTTATGTTTTATCTTCTTATGTTAATGGATCTTGAGCTATGGTTATTGGTTCTAGAGGGTTCATTTGAGGGATGTTTGCATGGTTATCTCCTTGTTCATATGGTTTGATTTATGATGTCCATTATGAGGAGTTTAGGAGATGTGATTGATCTTATTCCTAGTTATGGAATGGTTATGAGTTTGATCTACCTTGGTTTGAGAGGCTTGCATCTTGATTTGTTGGATGTTGAGGAGGCTTCTTGCTTTTTGGGTTGTAAAGGAGATTATACTTTTCATAGCTATAGCACATTAGTGTGGATAGAAGGACATGGTTATGATTTCCAGGTTCTCTCTTGTTGGTCTTATGCTTCTTCATATATGTTTGTGTTCACATGACATTGGAGTTGAGATGTTTATGGAGCTATTGAGACTATTTGACTTCTTTCTCTTATGATGTTGAGGACTTGGGAGAGATATGGGCTTGAGGTGAGAGTTATGTTGCAGCTATTCAGTTTGCAGGTTTTGCATATCTATGTGTGTGTTCTTTGACACTATGTGATAGAGGATTTAGCCACATCTTCTATGTGAGTGCTATTAGTGGATCTTTGGATGCCTTGATCTATTTTCATATTTGACATTTACTCATGCAGTGCGAGTTCTAGGATGTATATGATTCCTTTGTTGGATGTTCTCATTATACTGTGGTATAGAGGGTCTTGAGGTTTGTTATCACATGCTTTGTGTTGTTACCTTGGAGGACTTCTTTATGTAGGATTGAGTATATATAGGGAATTGTTATTATTTTGATTTGAGTTGGATATGTTGATGGCATAAGGTCTACATGTTAGATCATGTGTATACCTTAGTTTGGAGGTATGGTTAGTTGATGTGTTAGCAACTAGCCATGGTTGCTATTTCAGCTATTCAATGATAGACTCTTGTCAGTTACTTGATCCTATTTGTTACCATTGGATTTGGTGTTTGTGTTTGGATATCATTTGATGCAGGTTTCTTATTTCTATGTGACAATTTAGTGTGGCATCTCTTTGGAGGATCTTATCCTTCATGGTTTGGAATGATGGAGGATGAAGGGATTCTTGTTTGAGATAGTGGTCACCTTGATTATTGTTGTAGGTGTCTTGGAGCACATGGATGTTTATATGGTACATGTTGGGCCTATGGATGGTTTCCTTGATGTTTTGAGTTTACTTGTTGATCCCTTATGCAATCTATACAATAAGTGAGAGAATTGGAATAGGTGTGTTGTACACCTTGCATAACATTGATTATTTTGTTTATGTAAAATAAATATTTATTTGTGGTGCATCCATGTGATGTGTTTAACCACATTAAATATTTATATGGGACCACTTGTAAAAGTTGTATTAACATGAGGTTAATTATTTTATGTGTGTGGGACACATAGAGTAATTAGTTATTTATTTGTAATTATTTAATTATTGGGAAAAAAGGAAAACTTAGTAACAATAATTAAATGTGGGGATCAATGGTTTTAGAGTGCTCATGGTTTTGGGGAATATGGTTTTACCATACTACATATATAGTTTTTGTGTGAGCTTATCTCTATAAAAGAAAACACACGGGTAGTTGTTGAGGTTGGCTATTTGAGTTGTTGGTTGGGTTTTGGCTTGTTTGAGCTTCTCTTGTAGGTTGCATGTGTGAGGAGGAAGCATGGCATGGGATGTGTGGTTACATGCTTGTTCACATGGAGTGCATGTAGAGAGATTGATGCTTTAGAGGTATTCATGGAGACTCTGCATATGTATTGTAGTCTTTATTACTAAATAATACATGAGAGATGGATGCTTTTGGAGGCTGGGTTTTTTCCCTCTTGAGGGCTTTTCCAAGGTATATCTTGTGTTATCTTGTGGTTTGTCATTTGATCTTTGCATTATGGTTAAATCTAAATGTTTATATGCATCATATTCTCCTTTTGGGTTATGTGGAATTGTTTTGATCAACATGATAATTCCTAATAAAATGGAGCTACTCATATGCAAGAAAGCCCACCATAAGGTGGTGAAACGTAAAGGATAGAGGTTGTGACACCTGCTAACCTTATAGCTACCTTCGTCCAATAGATTAGGATGCTCAAGGATCGAGGTGCCAAACAACTTCAGTAAGACAAAAGTAAAGAAAGACCTAGACAACAAACCAATCCCCACTTACCATAATTGAACAAGACTAGGAGTCAGTATATTAACTATATGAGGAAGTTCGAATCCTCCTCTCACCAACAGTTCTCAAGATTAATGCAACCTTTTTTAAGATTGTTTGGGACTATTTTACATGTATATGTTGTCTCTCAAGGTCACACTATTAATTGGAAGAGTTTTAAGGATTTTTTTGCTTAGATGAATGGTTTGGAAGATATTGTTGCTAATTTTTAGTCTTATCTTGATGGTTTTAACTTCTTCCATCCTAGAAGAGAAGATGAAGCTATATGGGCATCCCATTACTCTGGGATTTATATAATGGCCTCTTCTTACACTATGATTACTAATCTTCCTAATTCTCATTCTAATTAGAGGATTATCTGGAATCATAGACTTATCCCCAAAATTATTTTTTCTAGTGGGATGTTAATCATAATAGGATCCTAACCTAAGACAATCTTCTTAAAAGTGGATTCTATTTCCCTAATAGATTCCCTATGTGATGTTCCCATGAAGAGATTGTTAATCATTTGTTTTTCATTGTATCTTTGTTAGGGAATTTTGGGAGGTGATCTTCACTAAGTTCAAGCTTTAGTAGATTATGCCTATAGACTTTTGGACTTTTGTGAACGGTTGAAATCGTAACTCTCCCTTTCAACATTTTATCATAAGAGAGTTGTGGAACCAAACCCTCCTCATATTATCTGGGGAATATGGAAAGAAAGGAATAATAGAATCTTTTATGATACTAGAAAGGATTCCATGAATGTGTCTTAGCTTGTTTTCCATACCATACATGACAATGTAAATGTTGCAAATATTGACAAACCTAAAAATTTACTGACTACCCAAGAGGTTAGAGTTAATAAGAAATAGGGTATCACTAAGAACTTGTTTAATGTGTATACTCAAAAAACTTTGATCTGGAAACACACTAAATGGAAATGTCCCTAATAGGGATAGATGAAGCTCAACTTTAACGGATGCTCAAAAGTAAACCTTGGCAAAGTTGCTTATGGTGGTATCATTCATGATGAAAAAATAACATGATAGAAGGATTTGCTAAATTTATTGGTTTTAAAACCAATATCAAAGCTGGGGTGATTTCTCTTTGGTGGGGGATTAAAAGAGTTTATGGATTTCAACAAATTGACATTGAGGGGGATTCAAAAATCATTATTGACTTGGTAAAGAATAATAAAATCCCCCCTTGGAAGATAAGGGAGTATTCGAGGATATAAGGAACTCCTTAAAAAAGTTCAAAAACATTAATATCCACTATATCTACCATGAAGGGAATAAGGTTGCAGATAAATTGGTTAACATTGGTCTTGAGGTGGACAACTGGATGTATTGGATAGATGGAAAGGACCTCCTGATCTCTGTGGGAACTATTCTCAATGATGAGGCAAATTGATAGGTGTAATTATTATTTGAACATGACCATGTTTTATGGGGTTATCTTATTGTTCAATTTGGATATTCATTATGAATTCATATATTTTAATAAGGTTGAGATTAAATGGAAACATATGTGGGAAAAATATCAAATTGAATGTAGTCTTTGGGTCTTTTGTGTTAGGACTCTGCCATATCATGTGGAGAATGATGATGGTTTAGCAACTAATGACCAAAGGGTTATTTTCATAATGATTTCTAGCTGAAAGTACTTGGATGAAAATCTTAACTTTGATAATGAAGCATTAATCTCTATGATATTGCTCATCGGCTATTTTAAAAATTACAGTGAGAATTGTGGGAATTGTAGTTGCAATGTTTACAGGAAAATGGAAGGCTAGCAACTTAGAGTATATCCTTCTTGATTCACTAATCTTAGGAAGAATGAACAAATTTAGAACATTTTTTAGAAAGGTGGCATTTCTCCCTACTTTCAGGCTATGTAGGGGCATGATGAGGTCTTTATGACTCAACTTGTGAACTCTTGGGATAAACGACTGGTGGTTGTATGTGGTATATGGTTTACTATTACAAAGAGCATGATCAACCAAGATATGAGATTTAGGTGCAATGGTAGAAAGGTGTTTCATTTAGGGGGCAAGGAGAAAGAATTTATCAACTCTTTCCTTGAGGAAGGCAAGTCCCTAGTCCATCATTAAAATGGGTATGAGTGGGCAAATCTTCCTCCACCTTGGTCCATTATAAGTTGGTATATCATGAAATATTTTACTTTGGAAGGTCATTTCTCTACTATTCATGGTTACCATTTTCCTTTATTAGATCATCTAAGGCATAACAATTTGGTTAGTTTCCCCTTTTTCTATTGTCTTTTTTGGATTGTTAGATCAAAAATGGGGCTTCTCCTCCTCATCACTAGGGTTTAATATATTGTCTTTACTAGTATAAACTAAGTCTTACTTGCACCATCCTCCCTATTACTGATGTTCCCTCCTTTTCACTGTAAACCCCTGCTAAGCATCAATACCCAAACCCTAGTGGGAGGGGTAAGAAGAAACACATTCCTATTCCCTTGGAAGCCTTTCCTGGAATACCTACCAAGTCTCAAGATTATAGTGATAAGGGAAAGAAAAATTTCTCTTATGATGGGTTTGTTCCTTCTCCATCAATTTTACCCACTATTAATGATGTTGATACCATAAATGTTGACCCTATGCTCACCCCTGCCATAAAAGTAAGGGTAATAAGGGAAAGAAGAACAATGTTGATACTCTTGAACAAATCCTATTGTCCCTTAAGGATAATGAGAGTGGTAAGGGCACTACTCCTAAGGGCCTAAAGAGAACTGTTAGAATCAAATCAGTCACTATTAATATTGATATTGGAATACCCCTAAAGGGAAGGAGATAACCTTGCTGAAGTTTATGCTAGAACTATTGGTGGTGGGAGAAGATTAGCCAGGTTGGCTAAGAACTCAATTGTTGTTACTAGTGGGAAGGGTTATTCTAGTAAGGATGCTAATTAGGCGGGGGAAGTTATTGTGCAAGAGACCACTTTTGATTATGTTCCCTCATATAATTCCCAGAGTATTGAGGAGGATGTTTTTGAAGATGAAGGGGGTCTTGATTCTTCCCCTAAGGAATCTGATGACATGGGTTCCATTTCTCCTAATAATTTTGTTGAGGAAGTTGAGAAGGAACAAGAGGAAGGAGGAGGAGAAGGAGGAGAATGAAGAGTTTGGAGTTCCTGAAGATGTAATGAGGGAGGATGCTTACAGGGATATCAATACTACTAAAAATTGGTTGTTGACTGATAAGATAGATGACCTACTTTCTAGAATGTCTAAAATTGAATAGACCACTGGGAATCCCAAAATTTGTGATAGTTGTAATGAAAAATGGGAGATCATGAATGATAATGTGAAGACCCTTCATTGTAGGTTGCGTAAATTGAAGAGGCTATGAATGATCTAGTTAATGTAAATGATAACATGATGAGGAAAGTAGTCTCAGGGATTCTTATTCTATAATTTGAACTAAATAAATGCAAACAAGTTCAAAAGGAAGAAAACCAATCCAAAAAAAAGATGAAAAAGACTAAACCACATAAGGACATGGGTATTGCTCAGTGGGGGGAGAAACTCAATACAATGTGTAAAGATTGGGAGACCCTGGTTGCTCATTATAGGGTGTGATTCTCTTCTATTTGGAGCTGTCCCTGGTGCTATCTCTTTGCTATTTTTTGGTTGTTTCTTTTTGTTTCTTGTTGTGCTAGTTGGTCTAGTTTGGTTTAGCCAACTAGTGCTTTATGTTTGTTGTTTCGTGATGTTTTGTTTCTAGTTATTTGTTAAGGTTTTGAACTCTTTTATTATGTAAGGGACTAGGACCCTTTTCCCAACTTATCAAAAACATCAAATATACTAACAATATAGTATGTAGATATATAACATATAGAAGAAATATTTTTCCATGTCCCACAATTTCACATTGACCCTAATTTACCAAAATGTATATTCACATTAGTATGCATCACAAAACTACACAACTACATACACTATAAGACTACAAGAAAACTCTTAGTCTAGTTCACTTGCTGATGACCTACATTATTTTTTACTTGTTTGATTCCTACTTCTGATCTACATCTATTGACCTCTATTCAATTTCATCCTTCTTAGGCTAGTAAAAAACTTTTGGAACTTGATTTCTTGTAATTGTGATAGGCTTATCATTAACTAATTTTAGGAAATCTATAACTAGAATGTTGACAACAATGGAAACTATGAAGCAAATTTATTTAGAAAAGAAGGTTTAATTCTCTCAATTTTATTAGACTACTAAACTAATTAACAAAAGGCATAAATTAAGAAAACATCTTATTGCATTCCCATATTTACGTTTAATTATTGTAATCCTCGAAGAAATTGTAGAACCATTGTCTACTCTAGTAGTTGTCATAACTTGTAAGGGAATCCACTTTATTAACAAATAATGTTATGTTATATTCATAATGACTTGTTTTTAATTCCCACATGCCTTATTATAGTAAAATTCATCAAATATTATTTATTCGTTATATTTCAAATTCAATGCAATCATAGTAACTTAATGTAGTGAATAAGATAAATGAAATATAGTGTATAGATGTAAATTTTAGACAAGTTTTATACAAATGTATTTACTCCATTTATATTCAATTCTATATAATTAATAATTATTTAATGCACTAGACTACTAAATTACTATGTTGCACATAAGATACAAATTGAATATTTTATTAGTATTTATATTGAAATAAATTGGTGTAATAACCACTTAATATGTTGTTGTATAATTACTTTTCTCCAAACCATTGTGACTATACTAATTGTATGTATGTTAAAGAATATGAATTGAATTGTAAACCATAAGAATGAATTGTGCTACAATGATGTTATTATTTCAATTCTTGGTATAATAAGTCATTATTATAAATTTTTAGTTTAATGTAAATAAGATGGCATTGAAGATTTATTTTGTTAAAATTTGTGTAAGATTTATGGTTACACATTTGTATTCAATTGATAAAATAGAATGGTACGATGATACAAGTCATCAATATATAATTTTACTTCATTTTAAATACAAATAAAGAATTATTTTTGTTATCAAGTACATATTTCATGTAGGTTTTTTATTGATGGCAACTGGAACCTTGATTCCTTTGACACACTAAAAATGTGCTTTCCATTATAGTTTGTGAACCCATATGAAAAAAATGAAGATAATTAGTTTTTCCCATGAATCAAGGTTCCAATTAACATTGAGTAAAACCCTAGATGCAATTGTAGTTTGTTTCAAGTATTTTTATAGTGCCTAGCTATCACTTAGGTGATACATGTAGAATTATTATGAAAGTGTCAAATTTATTTAATCCATGTACTATGAAAGGGTATAAATAATCTGTTATTACTTGTTACTAATTGTTCTTTAGACTATTATTCTTTAATCATGGACATGTTTATCCATACTAGAAAGTAAATCCACTATCCGAAGGAGCCTCCAAAAATATCTACAATGTTCTAAGCCTTTGAGCTTACACCAAGGTTGACGTGTTTCAACACCCTACAAATGTTGTGGAGGGTAAATTAAAAGTTCATGGATGACAAGTTCCATTATTACCATTCGAGTAGAGAGACAGATGGCATGCTTGAATTGAGATCAAAGAGTCATTTTAAATCATCAATAATGTGAGATTATGTTAAATGATTTTTTCTTATAATGATTCATTAGTTTTACTTTATAAACAATAATGAACACTACTTTTCCATTTTACTTTTTGTATAATAAAAAGTGATATTAGAAAATACATACAAGAAATACTCATACTATTTCTATTTCTAGGTGGTTATGTTATCAATGATCTATATACACCCATGAAATAAATATTATTTCTAAACCATCTTGCAATATGATATCTATCATGCAAGAGATATCTTTAAAAAATTCTCTCCATTATCTCGTTATGGCACTAATGGATTACCATATTACAATGTTTGTTACTAGTTATCTATTTTTTTTAGCTTGTTGTATTTGCATCATTAAATACTTGTCCTTTTCTTGAGCCAAATGTCCTTAGCATTTATTCTAAAACGATAGATAATTTGGGTGTTTAAATGGTTCCGTAACCAACATCTTGGATCATACACTTCCCTCACTCCCTATTTTTAGATTTCAAGAGGAAGTGTAAATGTGAATACCATAGTGAAAAATATCATATTTTTTTAATCATTTATAGAAAACTTATCTCAAAATCTTTTCATCCCATCACGATTTTGAAGCTTTGTTAATATTTTTTTTCTATACATTCATTTTCTAAAAAAAATATAGTTCCTACAATAATTGGTGTGTGGAATGCAGTAGACCTATGATTATCTTTATGCATACTCCACCTGCTCCAAGATTAAAAGTGATCATTACATTTTTTAATTATAATAGATTCTTACAATGACATGAATTTTTATAGAAAAATATAAATTCAATACTTTTCTATATTTGCAATAAATTTTATGGTGTACTATTTTATTTGCTTCTAGTATTTTATATAACTTTCTTTAGTGATGCTAAATATAGAATGGCTTCTAGTGAAGATGTTTTATGATCAAAATCAAAGAAACAAAAATGGTTCCACCCAAAAAACCATCATTAAACATTATAAAATATAAAGTATCATAATTATCACAAAGTCCTCATAAGCATATACCCTTCTATACAAATACAACACCAATTTATGTTTATAAATGGTTGATAGAGCTTTGAGATACATTGAAGATGCATGAAGACATATATTTCTTCTATATTTAAGGAGATAGCAAACCCCATGTCATATTGGCATAGTTATTTTATGTGAGAGTGACCGATTACATAATAAAATCATTTTTTAGTTAGAATGTTAGAATAAGTACTTAGGCACTTTCCAAAATATATGTGTGAAATACAATGATTTTGAACCTCATAGAATGGAATTGATGAAAAGGTCAATTCATCCTCCCTCTTAAACATACAAGTTCTCTTTAGACAATGTTGACAAATTTGTTTCTAGTGGAATAAAATTTAGAGATGACTTGCTTATGAGAATACAAAAGATACTCCAAACAAAACATGAGATGATCGCACCCACATCATCTTGCATTCATAATACAAATATGTATAATACAATTTATATAAAAATGATATAAAAGGATCTCTTGATAACTTATAAGGCAAGGGATTCATAAATGTTCAAAGATGTATAGAAAATTTTCAAAATTCTATCCCCTATGGAACAAAAAAATTGTTCAATCAGTTGATACACTAGCTTTGGCAAAGGTATTTGAACATGACCATAGGGAATTTAGTAAATGGTATATTGAATCTAAAACTTTTATATTTCTCATTCCAATTGAGTTTTGTGAGTTGGGAGACACATCTACCAAAATAAGGAATCTCAACCATGTTGCTATCAATTCTATTATTTATTCTCTAGTCAAGAACAATGTGGTTCCATTTAAAGATGTGCTTCTCATTCCTTATATTCCCTCTAATAGAGATGGTGTTGTCGAAACAAATCATAAAATTCAAAATTTGTTGTTAACAACAATATTAAATTCAAAATTATAGACATGAAGCACACAATTAGAATCTAGTAGAGGATTGTAATAGATCCATGTTTTCAATCATTAAAGGCCTTATGAGAAAAATGTAAAGTGTAGACAACAAGATTTTTAAAAACAAATACTCCTTTCATAATTGTATATAAAATATGTAATCAATATAATGACCTTAATGAGGCTAATTACAAAGCTTATTTTGTAGAAAGGTTATGCTCTACTTATGATCTTATCAAGTTATAGTAATTGAAACCACTAAAGATGAGTAAAAGAATAATAGATGAAATACATGAGCAGGAGTAAATTTTAATGGGACTCCTAAATTGTAATGTAAATGAGTTATAACTCCTTTCATCTCTATTGGATTATTTCAAATAGATGTTCCACATTACTATAAATACTAACGGTGATTATTGGCATGGTTAATGCAATGGAAATTTTCAATTAGGAAAACATACTTTTATTGTTTAGTTATCTTGGACAAAGAATGACTCTTTCAAAATTTAATATTTTTTGATACACAATATTGAATCCTTCCATTTGATTGTTTAAGCCATCAAAAAATAGAAAATAAAAATTCTATGATGGTCAGTGTACAACACAAACTCTTTTGGCAAGTAACGTCTCCACTTCTTCAAGGCTTAAATTATGGCATAGAACTCCTGATCATATACTAAATATCCTCCTTGCATCATTTAACTTCTCACTAAATATGCTATTGTTCACCCTTCTTGGCTTAACACTACTCCTATTGCATTCCCACTAGCATCACAATACACCTGAATTACTTTGTCAAAATCTGGTAATGCTAACACTAGTTGTTCTATCACCTTTTACTTTAGCAATTCAAAACTCCTATGTGCTCCAGATGCCCACTTAAAATATTTCTGATCCCCTCTCATGGTCTTTGTCATTGGTGTGCATATGATACTAAAATTTCTGATGAACTTCTAAATAGAAACTTGCCAATCCATGAAAAGATCTTACCTCCCTAAAATTCACAGGTTTTGGCCTTTCAACAAGTGCTCTTACCTTTACTGGATCCATCTTCAATCCTTCCAAAGAAATCACAAATCCCAAATATACAAGCTATGTCTTCATGAAACTACATTTCTTGATGTTTATCAACAATTTCTCCTCTCATCTTCTGAAATACTTGTCTAATTCCTTGGTTCTACTGAAAATCAAAATATCATCCAAATAGACAATAACAGTCTAATTCCTTGGTTCTACTAAAAATCAAAATATCATCCAAATAGACAATAACAAACTTACCCAAGAATTTCTTTAATACTTCATTCATCAACCCCATGAAAGTACTCAATGCATTAGTTAGTCCAAAATGCATGACTAACCAATCATGCAATCCCTCATTTGACTTGAATGTAGTCTTCCATTCATCTCCTTCTTTGATTCTAATATGATGGTATCCACTCCTTAGGTCAGTCTTTGTGAAATATTTTGCTCCACTCAAACAATCCATGATATCATCCATCCTTGGAAATGGAAATCTATACTTGATCATGATCTTGTTGATTGTTCTTAAATCTGTACACATTCTCCATCTTTCTTTGGTGCTAGTATTGTTAGTACCGCACATGGGCTTAAGCTTTCTCTAATCAATCCTTTCCTCAACAGTTCTTGTATTTGTCTGTTTAGCTTTGCATTTTCTACTGATGTCATCCTATGCACCGCTTTGTTTGGAAAAATGGCTCTAGGTATGAGATCCATATGATGACTAATACTCTGGATTGGTGGAAATCCTTCTGGCACATTCTCTGATACAATATCTTGGTATTCTGTCAACAATTCTTCCACTTCCCTCTGCGGTGGTTCTTCTTCTTTTGCAGTGGCATTTTCTGTACTTTGGGTACCACTTTTCTTTGGAATCAATACAAAACACATGTTCTCATCCAAAAATTTCCTTCCATCTACCAAACAGATCCTAGTGTTGCCGCATACTTCACTCTTGTGCTCTTCTTCCAAATGTATCAAGATATGTATTTTCCCATTTGATGTCACAGTATAGGTATTCCTCCTCCCATCATGTATTTCCTTTCTATCTTATTGCCATGGTCTTCCCAACAATATATGACATGCATCCATCAGCCTAATATCACACAATACCTCATCATTATAAGATCCAATACAAAATTTCACCAAACATTGTTCACTCACCCGTATCTTGTGTTCATCTTGAATCCATGCTATCTTGTAGGGATTTGGGTGTTTCAACCTCTCTAGATTCAACTTCCTTACCATCTCTTTTGAAACCAAGTTGTTTGTACTTCCACTATCAATGATAACTTTACAACACTTACCTCCTGATTTACATCTTGTTCATAACAGACTTTTCCTTTGCGGTGGCTCCTCGGTTGTTTCTGCTTACAGCAAAGCTCTCCTCATTACCTGATTCACCCTTCTCTGATTTTCCTACTGAATTTGGTGAACTGGTTCTTCCTCCCCATATGCTACCCTTGTACTATTCTTTGTCCTTTTGTCAGTACTCCCCTGATGACACTCAAATGCATAGTGTCCTTCACCTCTACACTTGAAACAGATTCCTTTGAATGAAATCTTGTCAAATGCTCTTTCATCTCTCTAGTATCCTTAATTGTAGTAAGAATTATGACTTCCTGTATTGTTGCGGTAAAAATTTCTATCATCTCTCCCTCGGTGATATGAATGGTTGTCTTTTTCTTCTTTGCGGTATGGGCTACATTCCTTGTTTTGCTCTGCATAAGATTTTCCTTTACCGCATTGTGTTCTACCTCTTTGGAATTTTCCTCCTCTTCCTCTTTGTCTATGCTCATATCTTTTATTCAACTTCTCTTTAACCTTCAATGTAAATTGGTATGCCTCTTCTACTATTGTCATCCTTACCAAGCTTACTTCTTCTTGAATGTTGATTCCGAAACCATTTATGTACCGAACAACTTTCTCCTTGCTAGCTTCACTATGCCCAGTCCTAATAATCATCTTGTGAAATTATTCAGTGTACTCTTTGACGGTCTTCTCTTTTTGCCTTAGGTTTTGTAATCTCTTCAACAGTTCTAATTCATAATCAATAGGTATGAATTGATTCTTTAATTTTGTCACCATTCTATCCCATTTTGTGATTCTTTCTTTTCCTCTCCTGTTCCTATCCAATTGAACTTCTTTCCACCAAATAGAAGCATGTCCTCTCAACTTATTTTTTGCAAATCTCACTCTTTCCAGGTCTTTAATTTCTTCATACTCAAAGTATTCCTCCATGCCATTTATCTAGTCAATCAACTCCTCAGGGTTCAAATTACCTGCATAGTTAGAAATCTAAATTCTAGGTCTCTTACCAATCTTAGAAATAACTTTTAACATCTTTACGTGATCTGACTCTTCTTCTTCTAGGGTTTCCTCATTTTGGTCGGAAGCTTGAACTCCTAATCCATCATCATCACTTTCATCCTCATGTCTAGGGTTTAGACCTCTCTTTCTATCCTCTTCTACAGCAACTAATCTAACTTTCATTGTTCTCATCATCTCTATCATTTCTTCAATTCTTCCAGAAACATTTCCATAACAAGCACCCTCCTTGGTGGCATATCTTCCTTGGATCAGGTGCAACTACCTCAATTTGACAATATGACTACAAGGTTACAACTGCCTCAAAATCGGTGCTCTATTGACACACATGTAGGTTGCCTCAGGTAGGCGATCTATTCACTTTAAGATCTATTGGAATGCCTTCTCTCCCCAAGGATTCACAAACTTTTCTCTGATACCACTTGGTACAGTCACAGATGGAGGGTCTAGGAATAGGACTGTCCAACCATGCAGTCTTAGAGTAAACACAATGGAAAACACAAAGAATGGAGCAACAAATGGAAATTGATTGATTCAATATCATAAACAGTTACAATCTTCGTATGCCAGTAATATGCGGACTACAATGGGCTCACATGCCTATTCTCCAGCTTGTTACAGTTTACATGAAAGATATAGCTTTGAAGCGCTACTCCACAATCCATCTATCTTAACTTCCTAACTCATACTACCACTCTACTGCCTTCTAATGCATCTAATTAATGATTATATATTGATTTTGGTTTCAAGGAATGATCCACATCAGCCTTAAGGGTTTTAAAGTTTAATGATTGATTAAACATGTAGGTCGGCCTAATTCCAATGGTGAAGCCTCCAATGTTGATGAATCATGTTGCGGTTTTCATTGAAGATGCCTCTGGTCCTATAATGCCTTGTGATATGTTCCATTAGGTACCGCAAGTCATGAGAAGCTACCGCAAACTCCATATGTTATGTTGAATGTTGAATGCTCTGAATAGTGTATCCTGGTGAAGCTTTTGATAACTTCTGCTAGATGATTGCAAACTTCCTGAATTCCAGGTATGATGTAGATGAATCATTGAAGAATCTTAATCCTGTACTGTAAACTATGAAGTGATCATGTGGTAAAATGTGGTGCAATCTCCTAAGACTGAATTGACTGAGATGCAAGAAAATAAAAGAAACAAAATGTTTTTGGTTGATGCAAGATTGCCTTTCAACCTGGGATGCTCCTGCATCAAAGTGTTACACATTAAGAGATTGTATCTGAAAATTCAAGAAGTAGTAATAAACTAGGTTCAAAATTATCCCATAAACTAGCAAGGAACACTCATTCAATAAAACACATTTAATACTTGCACATACTTTATCATTGGGACAAAGAAAAAGGGGTCAATTAACAACTATATTATTATTTTTTTATAACACACATTCATCATTTGAATGTTATCATGTGAAAAGTTTAAAATTTCTAGAATTGCCTATGCAATTCTATTTTTGTTGTTGTATTCGTCAATAAATTTCTTATGTTAATTTTGAAATCCTAATGATGGTGTTGTAATGAATTTCTTCATCTCAATATCTTCAAGATATCCCTTAGCCGATATCTACAAGCACATTTAGATTTAGTGTTTTAATATTTCATATGTAGATTTTCAAGTCATAGAGAGAGTTTGGTAATTAATTTATTCATCTCCCTTTCTTCAAGATATCGCTTGAGAAATATCTGCAAGCATATTGAAATTTGGTATCTTTATATGCTTATAGATATATACAAGCATTTTTTTTAGGAAGTTAATTTTAACTAGAAATAAATTAAATTGTTGTTTCTTATTTCTCTAGTATACAATTTTTTATCTTTGAATGTTTTTCATAAAAGAAAATAACCTAAAAAATTAAAAAAATCTTATGCACCTCACATCTTGGAGCTTGATTATTTATTTGGTGCTTGTTCTCTAGTCATTGCAACCTTTGTGCTTCCTATTTTAGATAGTCATATCTTTAAAATAAGATTGAATGATAATTGCTAGCTAAAACAACTTATTTTCCTATTATTTCACATTGACATCTATTTTTAAGTTGATATTTCTTTCTAATGAGCATCAAATAGTGTTCAAGCATCTTCTTAGTATCTATAATATTTTCTAGCATGTAATTTTTCTTAATATTCACTTTTGGTTATTGCAAAAAAAATTATAGAACACATCATGTACATTTCTATTTTTTATTAAAGGGGGTAAAAATAGGTTTTGAAGGGGCCTCGGAAACCCTTTACATTATAAAAATATCAGTAAAACCATAGCTGAAACACAACAAAAGACCATATAGACAACAAAAAAAAAAACCACAAAACAAGCACAACACATAGAAAAGATCAAAGTTCCTTCAGAGTATTAGCTTCCTCTAGGTCTTCCAAATCTTCATCTAGGTCTTGAGGAGCCTAGACTTTTTTATTCCCTTCCTTTCTCCATTTCTTAGTGCTCTTAGTCCTAGTACTAGGAGTTGTATCCACAACAGTCTTCCTCTCCTCAACAACATTAGTACTCTCCTTCCTAGTCTTCTCATTTAAATGCTTTTGATTTATGTACCTATTGAAGTTCTCTTTTAGTTTCTTGACCTCCTATTCCAAAACTGTAATTCTTTCCTCCTGCTATTCTTGGCCTTTAGGCAGTTCCTCCTCCATGATGGCCAATTTCTCTTTTTGGTTGGATAGCTCAATCTGAAGATTATTGAAATGGGGGATTGCTTCCCAATTCTAGAAAATTTTCCTCTCTTCCTCCATTAGCACTTGGCTTTCACCACTAGTCTAATTGGTTATAATTTTCATTTTGATATTAAGCCTACTGATTTCAATATAAAACCATTTTATTATCTTGTGCTTCACATCAAAAGTTTGATGCAAAGTCAAGATGTTTTGGCTTAGGGAAAAGATATCCTCCTTAGCTTCTTTCAAAGATGAGGGGGTAAGGTGGGGCATACTAGGTTCAACCATTACCTAGGGGTAAGGATTGTCAATTCCTAGGAATGGGATCCCCATTGCTGGCTCTAGGAAAGATTTAGCTTTGCCTTTCTCCAAAAAGTAAAAGGTCTCTTCTGTTGGGAAATAGGTGTTGTACACCTTGCATAACATTGGATTATTTTATTCATGTAAAATAAATATTTATTTATGGTGCATATTAATTGATGTGTTTAACCACATTAGATATTTATTTGGAGGCCACTTGTAAATGTTGTATGTGACATTGAGTTATTATTTGTATTTTTAATTGTTGGAAAAAAAATATAGTATCAATATTAAATAAGGGGGTCAATAGATTTGTGTTATCCATGGTTTTGCAACACATGGTTTTATCCAATACCACAAGTTGTATTTGTGTGAGCTTGGTCTATAAAAGCAAGCACATGGTCATTAGTTGTGGCTTGGTTGGCTGATTCATTGTAGGTGGAAGGGAGGTTTGTGAAAGGTTGTCATTGTATTGAGCTCTCTCATGTAAGTGCATATTGTGAAGCATGGCAGGTAATGTGTGGATTCATGCTTGGACACATGGAGGATGCATTGGAGGTGCTTGATGTTTCAGAGGTATTCATGGAAGACTCATGAGATGTATTGTAATATCTTTATTGCTGCATAATACATATGAGTGTGGATACTTTTGGAGGCTGGGTTTTTTTCCCTCTTGAGGGTTTTCCCAGGGTATATCTTGTGTTATCATGTGTTTGTTCATTGATCTTTGCATTATGGTTATTTTCTGCATCATTTTCTCCTATTGGGTTATGTGGAATTGGTTTTATTTGACCTACAAATTCCTAACATCTTCCTCCAATTGGGATGTAGAGGGAATCTCCCTTCCAGTGATTATCTCTTCACCTCTTTTCCTTTTACTATTCTTTGTATTTTCCATTCCCAAGCTTTAATATCCTTAAGGTCCAAAGAGTTTTGGTTTCCAAGCTCTAAATTAGATTCAGACCTAGTCTTATTCTAATTGCTATCATCTTCCTCAGTCCCTTTAGATGTTGACATAGAATAATCGACAACCCTTTTGTTTTTATTCTCTTTATTATGCATAGGCTAGTGAACAGGGGTTTTTAATTCGTAACATGACTCACAATCAAGAGCATTTACCCCTAGTGTAAAGGGACAATCACATGGGAATTTTTGTAGTCCTTCATTAACACTTCCATGGAGGATAACAAGTAATGTGGAAACGACACAAGAATATCTCTTCTAAAATTATTTAGAAGGGATAAATGGTAAGAGTAAACAAATTTAAAGTAGACCTCCTACGTAACATACCCCATTATGTACAAAGCTATGTCATTGCAAGGATGCCTTAGAGTGTTTTTGGCATAACCTAAATGCAGTTTCTTGGGCTCCTTTTCTTTGTTCTAGAAGGTTTCCATAGCTTCATCTCCCATTCTTCTATCTTTAAGTACTTTGGCCCCCTCCATGGAGAGGCCAGTAACATCTACCAACAACTATTCGGTGATCTCAAATTTCAACCCCTTCACCTCTACCCTCCTGTTGTCCCAAATTTTCAAAAATTCTACAATTAGGGATAGGTTGTAACCTTGGAGCTTCTCCATAAAGGTAGAAATCCCACCTTTCTATAAGATATTCTAGACCTTAGTATCATTTTTCCATTTTCCACAATTCACTAATTTGACTCTATTTTTATCACCTCCCATGGTGGACAATTTCCTCTCCATTGCTTTGATATCCCTTTCAACCAAAATAGTTATGCAACCCCACCAGTCTTTTTCCATTTCCCCAATTCATTCAAGATAGAAGTTAAATATTTGCAATCCTTATGAATCTTCATGACATGCCTCCTCATAATGTTGATGGCATTCCATCTATTATGAACCTTGTTGATCATGATTAGTATGCATTGCAAGCCCTCCTTTTACAAGTCCCCTAATTTTCCAATGATTATTGATATAATTTGCACATAAGGTTTCAATTGCCTTAGGAAATGGGGTTGTCGACCACATATAGGAACCTTGCCTAGTCACACCCCATTTTGCAAGATAATTTGCCACTCCATTTGCTTCATGAAACACATCTAATTTGAATTGACTTCATCTTTCTTATATATCCAATGAATCATTAATGAAATTCTTAATAGACAACCTAGGGGGGGTTTTCCAAAGGAGGTAATTTATAATGCTAAGTGAATCACCTTCCACAATAAGGTTTTGTAGTTGAAGTTGGTTAGCTATTTTTAGACCATTGTAGGCCATCGTAGCTTCAGCATAGTGACTAGTTTGGACCCCTAGGTTTACAACACAAGTAGTGATTAGCCTACCCTTCTCATCTCTTAACACACCACCTCCTCCCATAGGGCCTAGATTACCTTTAGTAACACCATAAAAGTTAAGATTAAACCAACTTGAAATAGGAGGGGACCAAGAAAAGTTAAGCCTAGGAGAACCTTTACCATTGGGGGCTAAGGAGATATCAAAGTCAAGTTTCCAAGCTTTGGCTATCTCAAAATCCAAATTAGACAATTTTTTGAAGGTGAAGTAAACTTTGATCTAGAAAACTCTAGAAAATTATCATTTATGGCTAAACAACATCTAAAGAAAACCCTTTCTAGGGTAGACTTCTGATTTCTAAAAATTTGGTTATTTCACTCTTTCCAAATGCACCAACTCACATGGGGGATAACTAAGTCCCACAAGACAATCAAAGTAGGATTCCTAAAGGGAGGAGACCATTGCCTGATCAAGTCAAGGGTGTCACAAGGGAGGACCCAATCAAGGAAAAATAGGGATAGGAAAATGCCCCACACCTCCCAAGAAAAGGAGCATCCTAGCAACAAATGGGAAGCTGACTCTTCCTTGTATTCACACAAGAAACACCTATTAGGGAGAGAAAAGACTCTTTTCACCATATTATTAGTGGTAAGGATTTTTTTTGGACAAATAACCAAAAGAAGATGTTAATTTTAGGAATAAGGTGAGACTGCCATAAGGAAGCCCAAAAAGGGGAGGGACCATGGTCTAAGAGAAAGGTGAAGCTTGAAGAAACATAAAAGACACCAAAAGGGGAAGCGGTCCACACCAATTCATCTCTATATGGAATTTGCAAAATGTGAACACACAGAAATAGGGAATCCAACTTAGAGAGGGGCTCCATTAAAAGACCAGATAAAGAAGCCAAGTTATTCCAAATCTTGAAGCCATCAATCATCTAAATATAATCATTCACTTTGGTACCAAAGGTATTTTTACAAAGATCAACAATAGTGTTTGTCCATTCAAGGTCGCTTAGGGGTACATCACCTAACCAAATATCTTCCTAGAACCTGATGCAAGATCCATCCCCTAGTTTCCATTTAGTTCCCTTGTTAATGATAAATCTACTTTGCAGAACACTTTTCTATATGGTAGATCTTTGGAGCATCTTATTATTATCCATTAAATTATTTTGGTTCCCTTGAATATATTTTCTTACCATGATATTAATCCATTCCTTTTCTTCACTAATTAATCTCCATGCAACTTTGGCATTTAATGACAAATTAAATTATTTATTTTTTCTTAGCCCAAGTCCTCCTTGTGCTTTGTGTTTGCAAACAATGTCCCAAGCCAACAAGGGGAGGCATTTTCTTTCTTCGGTGTCTATCCATAGAAATCTTTTCTAATTTTTTTTTAATTTTTCAATAAATTTTCTAGGCATAAGAAAAAGGCTCATACTATAGATCGACAGATTTTGCAAGGTATATTTTATGATTTGTAGCTTCTTGGCTTGGCTAAGAAGAGCACCTTTCCAACCTGTGAATTTCTAATTCAATCTGTCCACCAAACTATTCCTCTAGCTTTAGGGGCATCCCCCACACATAGGGGCAAGCCAAGGTACACAAAAGGAAGAGAACCAATTTGACATACCAGTATAGCTACTATTCTATGTTGCCTAAAAGGAGGATCATTGAGGAAGAAAAGAGTACTTTTAGGTAGACTAATTTTCTAACTAAAAGTTTTCTCATAGTTTAAAAGGATACAATTCAGTTCCCAAACTTTAATAATCGAGGATTCCCCCATAACTATAGTACATCATCAACAAATGGTTGATGAGAGACAGGTTCACTGGTAGAGGTGGGTTTCAATCTCCCAAGCCTCACGGACTACTGTATGCTTCTGCCAAGAGCTTCCATAAAAATGATAAAGAGGAATGGGGAGATAGAATCACCTTGATGTATTCCTTTTGAACTCTTAAATAATCTAGAGGGAACTCCATCGACAATCACCAAAAATCAAGGAGTAGAAATGCATTAAAAAATGAGATTTCTAAACTTCTCCTCAAAACCAAATTTATCTAGAGTTTTCATAATAAAATCCCATGAGACTCAGTCATACGCTTTCATCAGTTGAGTTTGAAGATAAATCTAGCTTTCTTATTATTGTCTAAGGAGTGAAGGACTTCATGGATGGAAATTATCAAGTCCAAAATCTATCTCCCATGGACAAATCCACTTTGTTGATGTGAGATAAGCTTCAAAAGGAGTCACTACAATCTTAAGGTAATAATCTTCATTAAGATCTTATAAACTAAGTTGCATAATCTTATAGGTATAAAGTAAGCAAAAGAGGCCACCCCAACATGCTTAGTTATGAGGACGAAGAAAGTGGAATTCATATCTTTAAGGATTTTCCCCCTTCTGAATAATTCTCTAACTACCACTATCATATCGTTAGCCACAATGTTCTAGTATAATTAAAAGAAGAGATGGGGAAAACCATTAGGGCCAGAAGCTTTGATACCCTTAAAGGAGAACACAACCAATCCAATTTCTTCCTCAAAAATTGGCTTGAGTAGTTCCTTATGATCATGTTCATCAATTAGTGATGGAATCAGATTTAGAATGTCATTTTGCAAGTGGGGATCTAGAAAATCAAATTCTCCAAGAAGATTGCTATAAAATTCAACCGCTTTCTCCCTCATAGCACTTTCTTTTGAATAACTGACATTATCCACTCGAAATCTGTTTATTCCATTAGTTTCCCTATGTTTGAGTGTGGTCAAATGGAATAACTTTGTATTCCTATCTCCTTCCTTTAACTAGATGGCTCTAGAACGTTGTCTCCAAAAATATTCCTCTTCTACAATGATTTTATGGAGGTTGCATAAAAGATATTTTTTAAGACTCATTCTCTACTGATTCAACCCATCCTCCTGGATTTCTTTTTGCACCTTCTCTAAATTTTCCTTAATTTCATCCTTTCTCTTAAAGATATTCCCAAAGGATTTGGAGTTCCATTTTCTTATGTTTAGCTTGACATTGTTGAGTTCTTTTCTAACCTAGACATGGCTTTTCCATTAACCTGAATGTCCCACCATTTCAAAATTAACTCCTCTAGTTGTGGATGTCTGATTCACATCTTTTCAAAGTGGAAGGGAATATCTTTTCTATTTCTCATCTTGTCAACATTCAACATGATAGGTAAGTGATTAAATCCAATTCTAGTTAAAGATAAAAGCAAATAGATATAGTACTTTAGCTAGGCTAGATCAATCAAAGATCTATCCAATATAACCTGAATAATCTCACTTCTAATATTAGACTAAGTAAAATCATCCCCCTTGAGGTCCCAATCCATAAGTGCATTTTGGTTGATAAAATCAACTAGTTTTTCTTTTCTTCCTAAGGGAATTTGGGAGCCTCCTTTCTTTTCCTTATCCTTCAATGGGGAGTACAAATCTCCCATGATCATCCAAGTTGTACTCTTATGAATGTTTATCTAGGTATTAAGTCTCATCCATAAGTTCTTCCTTGCACTCCTAGACTCGGGGGAATAGATGTTTGAAATAATCCAAGGGAAATCTTCCTTCTTATGGTGAAAATGAATAGTAACATGGTTAGAGTCAACCATTAATAACATACCTTCAATGTAGGTGGGATTCCAAAGAGAGACAATTCCTCCTAAGGCTCCATTCACATCCACTCCAATATACCCACAATCATTGAAGAATCTATTCTTAATTTTGACCAATCTATCCAACAATATTTTGGTTTCCTAAATCAAAATAATATCTGGCTTATTTACCTTGGATATGTTAGCCAAAACATCATGTTTATGAGGGTTATTCAACCCCTAAACATTCCATGAGAAGAATTTCATTTTTAAGTTTGGGAGTGATCTTATTACAGAGGTCAATAATATTTTCTTGGGTCCCATCAACTACCTCCTTCCTTGCTTCACATTCTCTATGGCCCTTCAAGGTTGTTCTTCCCTTTCTTTTTTAGTCTAATGCACAATCAGTTGATCTTTTACTCTTGATCTATCTTAGGGAAAGCTCAGCAAATCTTCTATGATCTTTCATTCTTGTTCTTGGGGAACCACTGATAGAATTTATGTTTTCCTTCAATCTTCTTTCAGCCAAGGGGCTACTACTCTCACCTCTCTCCTTTTTTAGATTATTCCTTTTGGTTACCTTACCATCCAACTTAAAACCATCATCTAGGGAGCTATCTATTTCCTTGTTTAAGAGAGTGTCTATACTAGTATTCTCCAGTTTGTACCTGCTCACAACATCTATAAAGAAAGTCCCCTCTAAGATGGGTTATGAATCCCTATCACTAATATGGGTTTGCTAGTGCTTCTCTTCCTCACTAACCTCCTCATCATCTGGCCCTTGAAGGTCCACCTAGGTCTCACCCTCTAGTTGACTCTCCTCATGCTATGGGATATCAACATGAACCTTAGAGACCAATTTAGATTCTTTCTTAAGGGTTTTTTCTCTAGGTTGGGTAGTGATATCTCGAGCCTCAGGAGTATAGTCTACCCCCTTTTCATTAGAGTTGGGTATCTCTGCAATTGCTCCTCCCAAATCCAACAGGAATTCATTTTCATTCACTAAAGAAGTATCCCTAGCCTTCTATTCTGAAAGATCTTCCTGCTTGTCTTTCTTCACCCACTCTTTCATCTTGAGGTTTTGCTTTTTCATAGGTTAATCCTTCATCCAGTGTCCAATATTTTTATATCAGTGGCATCCAAATGATGATTTTTTGACCACCATAGGTTGCTTCCATATCCCTACCTTTGAAGACAAGGTAATCTACAAAGGGATAGCCCTGGAGATATCGATATAAATGCATATTCTTTCAAAAAACATTATTTTCCTTGTTTTGGTCATGCTATCCACTACCAAGAGCTAGTCAAATGCACTAGCAATGCCCTTAAAATATCTTCCTCCCAAAACTCAAGAGATAGCCTGAGAAGTCTAATCCATATGGGTATAATTCTAAAGGATTCTTTATATAGGTCAAAGGTTGGGTACCTTTTCCTTAGAACCAAGTTAGCCTTTCCCAAGAACTATGGACCTCATGCAAGAATACTATCCATGTCTTCTTCACAAGAAAACCTAAAGGAGAAGAAACCCTTTGCCATAGCAGCAATATCAACTTGCCCTTTAAGGTTCCATTATTTTTATCCCAAGTTCTAAACATATCCACATTTGGCCAAGGGCCCACAAACTTTCCTATCAGTGTGGTGTCAATTTCTGCTACTCCCCTATCAAAAATAGAATCACATACAAATAAATAGAACTCACATTGATTAGGTTGAGAGATAAGGGTGACCAGAGGGTTAGAAAAATCTCATTTACCCTTGCATTGAAATGACTGATTAGTAAACAAAGATTTCCAGTCTGTTGGGGTTTCCACCCCCTGATTATCGTGGGGCTTGTGTTGTTCTAGAAAAGAATTTTCATCAAGGATCTTACCTTCCTTGAGAACCAAATGCATAGAAGACTCAATACCTCCTCTATTGACCTCTAAGGGTAGTAAGGATCCCACTTTCTATCCATTCTCCTTGTAATCCTTGTCCTCCTGCTGAAAATCTTGGCTCAAAATTTGAAAATCCTTCCTGCCTACCTCTGCTATTCCTTCTTGCTCCATTTCCATAGATTCCAATTATCATGCACATTTTTGTTACTACTAATAGAAAGAAACGATGATTTCTCATTCTCCTTTCCTTGTGCCCATTGTGCTCCTTACTATTAGAAACTCATGTTTGAAAAGGAAACTTAAAGCATGATTATTGGCACAAGGAACTATTTTTTCTATTTTTTTAGTATTTGTTTTCATAAATTTTAACTACCCTAAAATTAGATGACAAGTAGAAGGATTAATTATTGAACAAATACAAGAAAATAGACTAAGCAAAACTCTATCACCCAATGAAAAGAGACAAATCTATAACTAGAGAGTCACTATTAATTCTTCATGAATTAATAAAGTTTAGTAAAGTCATAAAGTGATTTAAATTAATTAATTTATGAATTAATTAAAATCATAATTTGCGAAGTTACACATGAAATTTTAAATATTATATTATAAATGCATTGAGTGGGTCGTTTAAGTCAAGTTAGTGATGTCTTTAGCAATGTAGGCCTTGAGTGGTGGTGTCATATCAATGAGGGTAAATTAATTCTTTAAATTAGAATTAATTAATGTGCAAAGAGTAAAGTCATTAAATCATTATAAAAAAGTGCTATAAATGAAAAGGTGAAAAAGTGGACAAATAATATAAAGTGGGAGTTAAGTCAAGTAGGAATTACTTGTGCAAGAAGAAAGTATAAAAGGGGATAATTTTCATTATAAGGGTTTCTCTCCTCCTCGTGATGGGATGCAATATATATTTTATTTTATTACATTACATGTGTATGTAGTCAAGTGAAGTGTGAGTGGTATATTTTCTAAGAAAACTTTGTGTTTCTAGGATTTGTAGTGGGCTTTGTATCACATATATGTATGGGATATTAATAGACTTTGTGCTATCAATATTTAAGTTTAAGTTTATTTCTTATTTACAAAGAATTCATTTCATGGCTTTGTACTACATAGGAGATATTGATATACTTTGTGCTATTAAAATTTAATTTTGTTTTATTTAGACAATATTAATTTCTATGAGAAATAAAATACTTTATTTTACTCTTACATTTCTTGTATAAAATTCTAAATTTACTTTATCAAAAGGTTCCCTTTCTTTCTCTATTCCCCTTATTTTTCTTCCATTTTCTTTTATTTATCTGTCTATTTTTGTTTCCTTTAAGTACATTATGGTTAAGAGTACCAAAAACTAAAATTATCCCATCATACAAGGGAGATACCCCTCTCAAACACAAAGGAAGACCATCCTATTAATGGAGATCTATCTAATTTATTGTAAGATTTTATCATTGCCTATTGGGCAAATTGACAAAGAAACTATAGCAAAAAATTACTTGCCAATAGTTTTGGCGATTCCACTAGGGTTGAAGTTCCTTCTGCATTTAATTTTTAGAAATTTAAAGGTACCTTCCTTGGGATTGAGGTTGACAATTCTATTGAATATGAATACCAAAAATACTCATGAAGCAGCCTGAAATACTAACTAATTAGATTTTTGAAAGCAATGATAAGCAAGAAAATGTCTTCCTCTTTATACTCACCTTCAAGGAGAATACAGTTGTTTGGGTCTAGATGATCTAAAAAAAATGTAGTTCTTGAAGAATTTTTATGAAGCTATGTAAAACAAGAAAAAAGAAAGAAAAATCCCACTTCAAAACCTACACAAGATGGAGAAAGTTTAAAAAGAAGATGAGATATATGATGATTCTAAAGATAAATAGAAAGAAATTTTTAAGGAGAAGCCAAGAAGAAAAGAGCAAGAAGAAGTTTCTGACAATTTTTAGCTAGCACGATATGTTGATCTAGAGTTCACGTTTAGAGGCATGTGAAGAATTTTTGGTTCAACTAGTCATGGTAGAAGAGCCACAAGAACAACCACTTTTAAAGGTTGTTAAAATCCCAAATGTCAATTTGAAACATATTCTTTACATTCATGAGTAAAATGTGTGTGTTATGCACTCTGTCATGAAAGAAGTAGTAATTTCTATCCTTTCTATTCATGGTCAAACATGTGAATCAATATTTGTTTTTTCACCCATGCATCATGTCTTTCTTGTGGGTGCTATTGAAACCACATTGTTGTTGTTTTCTTATGTCCTTGTAAAATTTGTCCCCATCTTAGAAAAAAATATCTAAAAAAGGCTTATATTTTGTTCAAGCCATAAATAGTCATGTTTAGTTTTGTTGTTATTTCTCTTCACCCTTGTAAATAGTTTACTTTTATGTTTAATTTTGGCTTGTTTTTTCTTTTTCTTTTTGTGTAATACATGTTTGTTTTCAAAAATAATAGAAACATTTTTATAATTTCCCCATTCCTTATAATTGTTTATTGTGCATATAATGTGTTTGTGTTGGCAAGAGACACTGTGTGGCTTCATAAGTGTTGTCATCGATGGCAACAAATTCTATTCTACACATCCGCAGTACATAATATGCCTATACCAGAAGTCAGATTGAAGATTGTTTTGGTCTGGTGAACAAGAACAGAGTATGTAACAAGGTCCGACAATCAAGTCCAGATCTCTCAGATGGTGTAACTCAGTAAGTTGCAGACTTGGACAAGTCAAGAGGGGTATCATGACTATTGTATTCTAGAGATTTAGGCTCCAGTGATGAAGCATGAAAAAGATATGAGCATCTGAGTGTTGGGTTCCAGTCAAGCAGAGCAGACAAAGGAAGAACTGACCGGCAGAGTATCAGAACTCAATCCAGATGTGCAAAAGGTGTTCATCAAGTAATTTGTGGCATTATACATCATTGGTTGACATGAGTAATGACTTCTATGCCTACATTTTTTATGTACATCACTAATCAAGCATGGATTCAGTCGACAGATCAATAACTTGCAAATATATCAGGTATTCTTGTTGCCGACTAAGAAGTTGTTGGAAATCCCTGATGCGGATATATATATACCTGATGGATTCAAGATTGTGAGAGTGTGGATGTGATAGAATGAATGATTAAGTGGGAAGAAAAGCAGAGACAAGTGTGAAGACAGCAATTCAAGCCCAGAATGTGACAGGAAAGTAATATTGAGTAGAGGAAGAATGAAATGTGCCAGATCAGTATACTGTGCCTAACCGGAACTGAATTCCTGCATGTATAGATGTTGTTCACCAGTTCAAACACCTTGGTGTCATCTATAAGCATTTGTAGACTATAAGTCTCTTATAGGTAGTGGGCCTCTTGTGAGCAGTGTGCTTAGGTAGTGAGCCCTAATTGGCAAGTGCCAAATTTGTACTCTTTATTCTTTTAACAGAGAAAACAATCTTGGGTTAGTCACCCCGTGGTTTTTCCCTTAACAGGGTTTCCACATAAAAATCCTTGTGTTATGTGTTAATTTCTTTTTTAGTTCTTATGATTGCCTTGTTTTGATATGACACTAAACAATAGGATAAGAAAAGAAAGTAAAAATAGAAAAGTTATAAGATAACTGATTCACCCCCCCCTCTCAGTTATCTGCATTGTTTCCAACAATTGGTATCAGAGCTAAGTTCCTCTAAACAAGCCTAACAACTTGAGGAAGATTTGGGAATCTCAATGGATGCATACGGTATGAAAGAACTGTTGACCCATTTTTTCCTCTGACCAGAGCCAAACAATCAACCTAGTATTTTCCTTGAGAAGCCTTTGGAAAATGTTGCCTAAAAAATAAAAAGTGCCAAATTGCCTAAAAAAATCTTACCATTGGAAAGAGCTTGAAAAAATAGGCAGGTTTGCTTTTTACATCACCCTAAAATTCGGCCAAATAAAGAAGTTATTGATGGTCAAAACTTTGGTCAACATATAGTTCAAATATACATTTGGCGGGCTTGCAAATCTATATCGGCCTTAGAAAATATGAAAAAAATTGAGTTATATACATTTTTTGAATGTATATCGGGCCAAGGAAATGCATATACATTTAGGGAATCTTCTGCAGATTCTCAGAATATTCGCTAAATGTATATCGGGTCTGCATGTATATAGGGGCTTGTATATTCAGATATACAAATGGAGATACAAAGAAATGTGCAATGCAATATACAAGGCCGACGGACATACATATGCTACAGTGACTGTACATTCGCTGAAATTTACAAGGCCAAAATATACATTTGATACAGTACAAGAGTGGAGATACAAAGGATCACATGAATAGTGCTTTGTATATCGGCTTGTATGTTCGCACATACAAACCAATATACAAAGCTGATATACAATCTGGACCTGAATATAGGTTTCAATTGGTTCTATAAAGCTTTCAGGTCCGCCTTGTATATATAGGTGTTTGTATATTTCGCACATGCAAGGAAACATACAAACTGAAAGATACATTGCGGGCATATTCCATAATGATTCCCTATTTGTATGTAAGGGAGTTTGTATATTTGCATTTGTATATCCGCATATACAAACAAATGTGCATTTGCTACAGTGCCGCAAAGGGAGATACAAATGGTGGGTCCCGCGCATATACAGGAAGGATTGTATGTTTTTACATACAAAGGGTCACGTGAACAATAGCTTGTATGTTGCGATATACAAGCAAATATGCAAGCCGATATACAAGGCCGGATTTCAAATGGATATCATTTTTGCCTCATTCAGGCTCCGGGTCTGATTTGTATGTATATGGTGCTTGTATATTGCGATATACAAGTCAAAGATGCATTGTGATATACAAGGCGGATTTGAATCAAGGATCAGTTTCGGCACATAAGAGTTTGGAGTCTGTTTTGTATGAATAGGCGTTTGTATATCTTGCATATACATGGAAATGTACAAGGAGAAAATATACAAGCTGGATCTGGCAGAACAATGAAAAGCAGCTAAAGGTTATTTGGGGTCCGCGGCTTGTATGTTTTGATATACAAAGGAATAGATACAAAGTTATATGCTGGGCATTTTCAAAGAGGTGGGGCCCGCATATACAAGGGGAAATTGTATGTATATGCAATTTTTGAAATACAAAGGGATGTACAGGGGCCGATATGCAAAGTGCCATGTATGTGTAGAAGGAGTTGCAGGATGAGTTTTTGAATGCCGATTCAGGGGCCAAGATGTAGCGATATACACAGAAATGCAAAAGCGATATATACAGGTAGTTGACCGAAAGTTTGACCGCCTGTATCTCCTCCATTTTGGCAAATTTCAGCATGCTCCAAGAGGCAAAGTTGCATATTTTGGTCCCCTCTTTCATTTGGTAGGGTTTTTTTAGGAACTTTATCACTTTTCAAATTTCAGATCTGGAAATGCATATTTTTGAGCGATGAACATCTCAGAGACAACTTTTAGCAGATGGAGATATTTTTGGGAATTCATTGCAGCAAGCAGAACAAGTAGCTCGCATTAATGACAAAGAATATCTTTTCACCTCTTCATCTCCAGATTGACGATGAGTAAGTAGCTGCAATAAAGACTCTAAATATCTCCCCATCCGGCCAGTTCCAAATTTCGATGCCATAACTGATGCAGCTGGACAGTCATCGATGTAGATATTTTCTGTGACAGCTCTTTGAGCGAATTTTTGTAACCGACTTAGGATAGTTTGGAATGCTATATATATGCATTCAAATGTTGTAAATAAGGTTGGAAATTTTTTGGCATTAAGGTTTTTCTGTTTCCAAACAAAGTTTCCATATACTGTAACCTTGCCTCTCTGTCAAATATATGCAAGTTATTTTTACCTCTTTACTGATTTTTCTAGTTCTATGTGAATCTGCATATGGTTTGTCTGTGAATGTTTTATTCCTCTCAATCATATTGCTTCTCACCTCTGCTAGAGTCATCTAACCTGTGTATGCCTACTTGTCGTATTCTAATTATATTGTGCATCCTTCAGTTCTGTGGAAGTTTCTTTAAATCTGTCTGGTGCATCACCCTTTTATGTTTTCAAGCTTTTATTTCATTTTCATTACAAGCTTTCTCTCTCCCTTTTCCCCTCAAAATTCAGTAATTTTAGGTGATAGCTAGACAAGGAAGTCGGCCTTCTCTGGAGGTCTGATCTCATTTAGCAAAGTCCCACACTTAGAGATCGGTCCCATGTTACTCCAATTTGCAGAGGTTTCACAGCTGTATGTAAGGGTGCAAAATTAGGTGATAACAAGAACAACTTCAGTCTACCCTAGATGATCTTGAACAATCCCACTCTGGAGTCAACAATTTGAGAGGACTCAAGCAAGCTAATGATTTCATAAATGAGCTGAAAGAAAAACATAGTAATTTTGTGAAAAAGAGAAAGGAACTACTCCAGAAATTAGCAAATCAGAACGAGGTCAATAATGCTGATGAAGATCTGAATGAGAAAAATAAGTTGTGAGAAGCTGTCAAAAGAAGTCATTATGACAAGGCATGAAATGGAATCAAGGGTTATGAAATTCACCCAAGAAATTGAAGAAAAGAGAAAGATTGAAGATAATCTAAATCAATCCCTTAGGGAGAAAATAGAGAACTGCCACAAAATGGACAGAATAATCAGGCATCTTGAATCTGATCTTGAAGAAGCCAGAGATAATGAAGAACAACTTGAGATCCAGATAGACACTCTTAAACAAGATCTTCAATCTGTAAATGAATACAAAGAAAAATTCAAGATAAGCTCAGCCCAACTTAAAGTTCTTCTTGAAAGTCAAAAGAGGGTAGATGATAAGTGCGGCTTGGGATATGAGAAAGGTGAAATCTTTGGATCCAGTCAGAAGAACTTTGGATCGGGAAATCAAAGAAACAAGCCTAGAAGATCTCCGGTAAGACAACCAAATGCTCAAAGATATCATTCCTTCAATGGATACTGCTTCAATTGCAACAAGTTCAGTCATAAATCAATCCAGTGCAGAAACAGAATGAATCAAATCAATCCATCCTTCTCCAGTCAATGTTTCAGTTGCAAAAGGTATGGTCACAAATCTCATAAATGTAGAAATATGCAAATGAACAATTCTTTCAATGGTAGATGCTTTACGTGCAATAGAAATGGACATAAGGGTAATGAGTGCAGATCAAGAGGATATCATTCAAATAAGAAAAGAAATGTTGTGTGTTACAATTGCAATGGATCCAGTCACATAACCAGATTCTGCAGAAGTAGGAGTCAAAATAGAAAAGGTCTAGTGGATCATGATCAAAAACAAGATAAAGGCAAAAGTAAATTAAATGCAGATGAAGTTCAAAAGGAGATGAGCAAGATTTGGGTAAAGAAGAGTACAATGAAAATTGGGGATGGATCTGCATGGAATCCGGTGCTAATATTCCTTCCAGAAACTCTCAAGGGGAGCTACAGAGAAGACCCTTTTCCCCCAGCTAGCTAGTGAGTGCCTAAATTTGGCACATTGAGTCAGAATAAGAGGTTGCGGTTTAAAGAGTTCGAGGAGATTCATTTAAAATTCATCCAGTCAAAATTTGACAAATCTGCATGCAGATTTGAGGAAGCTATGAGGAACTCCTGTATTGGCAGCTATTCGATAAAGCAGAATTTCACAGACAGATCCGGTATAATCCAGAATTGAAATGTTTTAATCCATGGACCTATGGCATGTTTGAAAAAGGTGAAGATATGTTGTCAACCCTCATAGACTGATTTTAAATGATCCATGCAGTGATTCAAGAAAATCTCTCTCAAAATAGGGTAACCGGATGACTTAAGTTGTGCATTTATTACAAAGGGAAATTAGGTTTTTGGGCAAGGTTAAAAGGTTTCTCATTCATCATTTGCAACACTTTGCACTCACGAAGAAGGGAGAAGAGATCTGAGAAGAAATTCAGCAAAACACTCAAACTCAGTTGAAGATCGAATCCAAGTGCAATTTGTTCCGGTAGTCGCTCCAAACCCTAAGGCGTGAAGAGGTATTTCTTTTAATCTCTCCAATCTTCGTTGATTAGAATGGCTACTCCTATGGTTGTAAATGTTTCCAAGAGACCAAGGCCAATTTTCAAGAAACATCCTCACAAATCTATTGAAGTTGATCCTTTGGGTGTGTTTTCCCGTACCCCGTATGGCATTCTCCACGTAGAAGACATTAGGGTTTATATACATGCAAACATTGAGGACTTTGGAGACCTAAAATTGATGAAACTATACCGCAATCAGTTAAGCAGTGAGAACTTTGATCTGAAACCAGAGTTCCAGACCCTAAAAGATAAGCATTTTGCACATTGCATACATTTTTCGTCTTTTGAAGAGGACGAATGGGTCTGGTATATCTTAAGCAGGATCCATGATAACTTCATGTGGTTAATGAGGCCTTTCAAAATAACCAAAGATGCCATCAAATCTATAACTGGTTTGCACTCCATTGGTGGGTTGCCTACTCTTAAGTCTGTGAAGAATCAAACAGTATCTAAAGCCACAGGTTCAAAATATGATAAGAGGGCAATGACCATTGATGACATCACTGATCCGGATGTCAAGTTTGCCTCAATTGTGATTGGATGCAAGATTTACAATTCAAGTAGAGAAAACTCCGTATCCGGTACTACCATCTACACTGCATACCAGATGCTAAGAGAGAATGCAGATTATGACCTGTGTGAACTCCTGTTGAATCAGTTGCTGGAGAACCTGCAAAAGATCAAGAAAGATAAAAAGAACTCTTTCAAATATGGTGATTTGGTTTTATGCTTGTTTTTCTACTTCATGAATGAGTTACCAGGCTCAAAAGGTCTGATCTGGGAAAATGACAAACCGGTTGCTATATAGATCAGGGATTACTTGTATGAACTTGGTGACACTCAAACCTGGAAGACAACTCTCTGGGGTTACTTCAAAAACTTCCAGAGCATGATGCAAACAAGAGAAAGAATTCCCAAAACAATAGTGGAGAAGTACAAAGACAGTCTGCTTTATGGTAGATATTGATCAGTACCTAATAGAGGTAGTTGAGCCAAGGACAGTATGGATATTTCCCATGGACTACGAGGTTGATGGAAACATATTGGAGACTCATATTCAACATTTACTGAGTCAACCCAAAGACCCCAAAGCAGAGAGGTTTGGCACTTTTGAAGAATTAAACATAAAACTGCATGTTGAACTAAGAAGGCCTAAGATAAAAAGAAAGGTGAGAAAAGAAGTTGAAGAACTGGCTGAGAAATTTGGCATCACCAGAGAAGCTGTTATTGCAAAAAAAGAAAGAATAGAGAAAATTGAGAAAGAAAAAGCGGAAGCAAAGAAAGAACAGGTTCTGGTAGAAGCCTCCACCTGCACTAGAACTACTAGGAGTTCTGCCTCTGGGAGCTCTAAAGCTACAAATCCAGAAGCCCATTCATCTGCAAAAGAAAAGAGAAATAAATCCAAGGCCAAAAGATCCTATGTGAGTCTCAAGGATGATGATGAGATTGAGTCAGATGTAGAGATTAGAGATTTGAAGAAAGCAAAAGTAAAATCCCCCAAGGTTGATGTGGAGCAGAAGTCAACAGATTATGTTGAGAAGCCTACTCTTTCTATTAATGATATCATCAAGGTAGTTATTGTGGATGGGAACCTGAAGCCGATGATAGAGTTCTATGATGAATATAATGATGCTGACAAGAGAATTCTGGAGGAAGCTACTGTAAGGTATTTGAATATCTATAACAAAGCATTCATTGAAATAATTTCATTAATTCCAAAGAGCCTAGAAGATATATTGGAGCAAAGAAAAGAGAATGCAAAGGCAAAAGACTTGGAGATCCAGGAGCAGATAGTGATACAGCTATGTCCCTCTATCACTCCAAAACAAATGGACATGGTTTTTAAGGATTGTAAAGATGATTTCGAAGCAAGTCCCGGATGAATAAACTCATGGTTGGAGAAACTGACCAAATAGCAAATGAAACAAAAGAAATTCTCTGGAATGCCTTGAAGAGATTTAATCTTCCCATTATAGAGGAAACAAATGAAGAGCCTTCTAACATGGATGTTGAAGGATTAAAGAAAAATGATGAAGAGTCATCTAAGGCATTAGATTCCTCTATTCCGAAAGAGGAAGGACAGAAAGAAGAAACATTTTATGACAAGGATGTCGAAGGATTAAAGAAAAATGATGAAGAGCCATCTGAGGCATTAGACTCCTCTATTCCGGAAAAGGAAGGACAGGGAGAACAAACAAATATCAATAAGCAAGTCAATCCAGATGCCCCCAAAAGGAAGGAAGTAGAGTCAGAAAGAGACACTACAGAGACAGTACAAAACTTCTTGGACAAAGAAATAATGGAGCTGGATGAACCTGAGTTAATTCAAGGGCCACTAAACTTTGACTCTCTCTCTTCGGTTCAGATAATGAAAGTAGCATCTTTTTCTCAGGCCAAAGCAAAAGAGAAACTTCTAAAATCACACATGGAGGATTGTGAGCTATTGGAGATTGCATCTGGGATACTTGAGAAGATTATGCCAACCTATCAAAAGGATCCTTCTGCCTCTCCATCCGGTAATCTAAAAAACTTAGTCAATTCTGTTAACACTCATTTTGAATCCTTAGAGAAATCAGCAGAAACTAAGGTCCGGAAGGAGTTCTTGGGAAAGAGGTTTAGTGAAGTACAAGGGCTAATTGCTAATGATAGAAGAACCTTAGACATTGGCATAAAGAGCCTTGAAAATGCTCTTAAGGATGGTGGGGACATATACAAATTTTGTTTAACTTGGCCCAAAGTGACAGAGGACATCGAGAAGAAAGTGAAAGAACAAGAAGGAAAACTGTCAAGTTTATCTCAGCATTTTGATCCCCTTACTACCTCTCTGGTGAATCATGAATGTCAAGCTATTGCAATAATAAATGAAATTAAAGAACTGTTTAAAGAGAAAAAGAACATAATGGATAGAATGGGTGATCTCAGAGGGATAATCATCCCCAAGTTAGAGGCAATGCATGATGCCTTGACAGAGGCACAAAGTATAGTCTGGCCCAGTGATCCAACAGACTTAAAGAGGGTAGAAGCATATGCGTTTTTGTTAAGTGGACACATCTCCATTTTGGATAGAATTAAGAGGAGTTGGGCCATAGAAACTATACAGTTGAAGACAACCTTTACAAATATACTTAAGTATATGTAAGTATAACATATGATTTGTATATACTTATGCGGCCATGTATATAATAGTTTTTGCACAATTTTGTATGTGTATTCCACCCTTTGCCATTGATGTCAAAGGGGGAGTGAAGAATAGTGAAAAATGAGGAATCTAGCAAAAGGGGAGCTCCGGTAAAGTAGTGTAAAGAAACAAAGCACAAGCAAAGGGGGAGTTACTATGACAGTCATTTTTTACTAAGTGTTGCCATCAATGCTAAAGGGGGAGATTGTTGGCAAGAGACACTGTGTGGCTTCATAAGTGCTATCATTGATGGCAACAAAGTCTATTCTACACATCCGCAGTACATAATATGCCTATACCAGAAGTCATTTTGAAGATTGTTTTGGTTCGGTGAACAAGAATAGAGTATGTAACAAGGTCTGACAATCAGGTCCGAATCTCTCAGATGGTGTAACTTAGTAAGTTGCGGACTTCGACAAGTCAAGAGGGGTGTCATCACTATTGTATTCCAAAGATTTAGCCTCTAGTGATAAAGCATGAAAAAGATATGAGCATCTGAGTGTTGGGTTCCAGTCAGGCAGAGTAGACAAAGGAAGAACTGATCGGCAGAGTATCAGACCTCAATCTGGATGTGCAAAAGACATTGATCAAGTAATTTGTGGCATTATACTTCATTGGCCGACATGAGTAATGACTTCTATGCCTACGTTTTTGATGCACATCACTAATCAAGCATGGATTCAACCGACAGATCAATAACTTGCAAATATCTCAGGTATTCGTGTTGCCGACTAAGAAGTTGTTGGAAATCCTTGATGCGGATATATATATACCTGATGGATTCAAGCTTGTGAGAGTGTGGATGTGATAGAATGAATGATTAAGTGTGAAGAAAAGTAGAGACAAGTGCAAAGACAATAATTCAAGCCCAAAATATGATAGGAAAGTAATATTGAGCAGAGGAAGTGTTAGCACTCATTTTGACCTGGGGTTGATTTTTCATGATCAGGGGGTTTCTTCATTTGAACCCTTTATCTTCTTGCCCATTTTCCTAAGTGTTGGACCTCCTCAGCATTTTTCAGCTGCAGCATCATATTTTCCTGAGGAGGAGGTCATCATCATCATCTTGTCTTCGATGATGGTCTGCATCATCGTGTTCTCCGTCGACCGGTTTCTCATCGTCATCATCATATTTTATTATCGGGTGATGTTTGGATATCATCCTAATCCTGCTGATGAGCTACAGTGCGCCCTGATTTGCTTGCGGGGGTGATTTTTCAAGTATCCGGTGATCTTCCATTTATCACCTTGCCCAAACATGATGATGATGTTGCCCCGATATTCTGAAGGGGTTATTCTCTAAGTTGTTCGACCTGACTTGTTTTTTCTTAAGGGTCGTCATCATCATCATCATATTTCCAGTTATCACCATGTTGCTTGTGAGGGTCATCATATTTTCTGCCTTCATGATATTTCGCCGGGGTGATATTTTTATCATCGGGTGATCTTGGTTATGATCATCCTGATGATGTTGTTGAAGAGTTCTAAGTGCGACCCGATATTCACTGGGGTCATCATATTTTGAACGTCAGGATGATCTTAGTCAATATCATCCTGATGATGTTGTATCACTTCATATTCGCTGTTTTATTATCCTGATGATGCTGACGTCATTCTTATGACAGGGTGATATCTTTCTGCCTATCTGCATCATGATATTTCCGAAGGAGGGGGTGATATTTTCATATCACCCGGGTGTATGTTTGTTCCAGCATCATGATGATGCTGATATCAAGGAGATATCCGCCTGCCAGCTTCGTGCATTATCTAGTGGGGGTGATCTTTTCAAGCATCATCATATTCGTCTATCGCCCCGATCTTATAGTGGAGCTACAGTGCAACCTGATATTTGTGCATCAGGATGATATTTCCAAATATCCGGTTGTCTTCTGAATATCATCCTGATGTTAATATGATGATGACGTCATCAAGGTCCGGGGGGGTCATATTTCTAACACAGATCATCTTGTGGAGATCTCCTGATATTTGCAAACATGATGATGACGTCATCCGGATATGAGGAGGTGCGCAGTAGGTAGATATGATGATGACGTCAGCAGGATATGATGATGACGTCATCAGGATGTTCATCGGCCAGACTTTTGGTATAGGCTCAGCAGGAGGATGTTCCTCCGATGGATCAGGTTGTGCCGATGAAGGCAATTATCATGCAGGTTATATCGCGATATGATGCTGACGTCAGGGTGATATTTCAAGCAATAGGATATCATGCTGCTGGAGGATGATGATGATGAAGTCTTATACTAGTGTCGTCAGGAGCAAAAGCACCGACATCATATATGCTCATGACCTAGTATATAAAGTGTTAAAGAGGTTGCTGCGGGGTGCATGTGGGATAATTGATATCCTGCATTTTCAAATATCATGATGATGAATCTCGGCGGGAAATGGTTGCGATCGACTGTTAGATGTTTTTCCCAAGGCCGCGGGTTGGTGCGCCATTAATGGCGAAGGTTGCAGAGGTATGGGCGGATCTGGTACCCGATTGAAGGTGTACATCAGTGGACAGTGGCGCAGGGCTCGAGATATCTTCCTGTCTCCTCCCCCACCTGCTGCATTCATGTTTGGGCGCCAATCTGGTAGTGTTTGAGCGCCATTTTCCTGATACTGTGTATCTGGCGAGATTTTTGGTCAACCATGTAATTAATTGCTGTGGTACACTACCTGGCTGTTATAAGCAGGAAGTGTTACTCATTTGTGGTTGTTGAAAGTTGAAGACTTTTGGCTCTGTAACTCATAACAGGCTGATCTGGTTGTTCTGTACAGCTTAACCTGTGAGTTTATGTATCTCTTGTTGTATGTTTTTGGCATGAACCCACTGATTTCATGATTAATCTTATATGAGAAATGCTATCTTTGCATGTGTTCTGTTAATTCTGTCTCCAGTATTGCATATATTCTTCTTCTGAATCTGGATATTTGGGTAATGTTTAGATTCTAGAGCATAGAATTCCTATGTTGAATGTCTGATCTTTTAACTTCTGCTCAAGGGGTAGATTAAACTGTTTTCAGGTTGAACATTGGGAAGGGTATACTGCAATAGGGATGCCATAAGTAGAGATAACTCAACACTCTGTATTGGGAGATATCTGTAAGGCAGATATCACGTATATCCCCTTGAAATCCAGTTTTAGCTGTTCATGCTGATCATTCACAGGTGTATGTCTACTGACTCCAAGCCCTGGATAGGCACCAATCATGCTTTGTTTTGTGTTATAACCATGTCCAGCTTTGCATCCAAACTTAAAATCCAAATCAAAATATAAAACAACCATTAGGACATTAGAGTTAGTTTTAGGAACCTCAGTCCTCTGTCTACAACTGCAAATAGGCCCAAAGCTAGCCCCTTTGCTCTTATCTTTCAGTTTTGGTCTACTTACAGGAGGACTTATCTGCTTTCTGTCAGCATCCCAGCCTTGTATGCATATCCTCATGGATGTTGAGTAGGGAATACCCCCCTAGGTCTTGCAGAGCCTGAAGAAGAAGAGGAGATAAAATATAGAGTCTATCTCCTATACTGTTGGCCCCTGGCCCAGAGATCCTGTTGATCACTGATGGCTACCTTGTAGGGAAATCTGGGAATAAGCATCCAGTCTGGGAAAAAACCAACAGAAATTGGCGACTCTGCTGGGGAACCTTGTGAAAGAACCCTGGTTTTCAGAAGAAAACAGTTCCTAGTAATAGGTGGCGACTCCGAAGTAATCTCCCAACCGGTCAAAGTAAAATTTATATGCAGGGGAGAAGATCCCAACAAAATCCTTTATTTGAAGAGTTACCATTAACAAAAAGAATGATGTACAGAAGAAAGGGAACTGTCTCAGTTAGTCATGAGAGTTCCCCCAGAAAAGGTGATGATATACAAGATAACCCTAGGCCATCAGGACAGCATGCGCCTTATTTTTCAAATGCAGAAGCTGATATTCAAGGTGCATATGAGAGGCAACAGGGTGGTAGCATGAGAATGAGGTCAGAGGTGTTCCAAGAACGCCCATTTCTAGACCCAAGTGAAAGGTTTGAAGAGGCAGAGTCTCTGAGGGATGATGAAGATGATGACCAGAATGGTATGAGACCATCTACCTCCAGACCTAAGGATGAACAGTCAGCTGAAGAAATCAGAAGTCTAAGAGCAGAACTAGAATATCTACAAGCCATGAAAATCAGAGATGATATGAAGCAGAAAGTGCAAGCCTTAAGAACTGCCCAAAATGATTCAGTCCCTACCCTAGAGAATGCAAATGTGCAAAGACATCAGCAAAGATATGAAATGCAACATCAGCATCATAATGAGAGACAAAATGTGAATGATGCTAGGATACCACTGAACAATGCAGGAAACCAGAATGCAAACAGAAATGTTAATGTTAATCAGTTAAACAGACAGCCCATGCAGCTAGATAGATTCAGGCAGCTGGTGTTTGATGGTATTCCTGGGTATCCTAACCCCATTGATAAGCATCTGAGGCTGCAAGTGCCTAAATTTTCAGGAAACAACACAGTGTCAGGAGAAGATCATCTAAAGGCCTTTCAAAATGTCATGGATAATTTTGAGGTTGAGCATGAGGATGTTTTCATGAAGTCATTCATGCAATCCTTAATAGATGAGGCAAGAGAATGGTACAGGAATCTGCCTGACCGGAGTATTTCATCATGGGATGATTTTAAAAGGATGTTCAAGGAGCAATATGGTGATAAAACTGACCCTAGCTTTTTTGTAAATGAGTTCACCAGTATCACTAAAGGGTCAAATGAGCAGGTTGCAGACTTTAATGCAAGATTTACTAAAGTGTTGAACAAATTGCCACATCACATGAGGCCAAATGAACCAATGTGCATAATTTTGTATATCAATGCCTTTGATGCAAAAACTGCATATGGACTAAGAGATAAAGGTCCTGCCACTCTCAGGGATGCTTTCAGAATTGCAGTGAATATTGAAAACAATAGGAAAGCATCGGGCAAGACAAATAGAAGGGATGATATAAAAATTCTGCAGAATCCAAACAAGCCTCAGAACACTCAAGGTAGTACATCTGCTCCTGAAGATAAGATAGACAAACTAGCAAATGTTGTTAAGGACCTAAGCTATAGATTAGCTAGAAGTGAAAAAGGGATGGGTCCTGATAGGCAAGTCTATCAAAGGCAGGAAAAGAGGCCATCATTACATGATATGCCTTATAACACCAATTGGCATGATGGTAAGCCTGTATTCCCACGTAACAACACAAATCAGAGGGCTCAACATGTCAAAGAAACTCCTGATCCTCTAAAGAAAGCTATAAATATTGCTGATGATGCTCCATGGTGTATAATTTGTCAGATGCCACATTCACAGTCACAGTGTATGATTGCCCAATCCTTGTATGATAATGCTACATCTTGTAATGAATGCAATGAGCCACATCATGTGCAGGATGATGACGTTAATATGATGTCCATAGGCAATGGATACACTCTTTATGATGCTGATGACAATACAGATCATCAAATTCAGGCCTGCCAACAGCTCCCATATGATGAAGATAATGAAGATAACTATGTGTATGTTCAGAACTCACACAATTTTCTGAGTAACCTACAACGACCTTCTGATGAGGAAATTAGAGCCTTCACAGCTGCAGCAGTTGCTCAAGTCAAAAGCAACTACAATCTCAGAGGTAAAAATCAAGTAGGCAGCCCACATCAGCCAGAAGATATTTCTGCAGGTCAGCTAGTGCATGGTCATAAAGGAACTGAACCACAAAAAAGGCAGTGGGTAAATAATAAACAGAACTTTAGACATAGAACAGGTCATGAATTTCAAGGACCAGAAAACAAAATCCCTCAGGCTGAAGATCAAAGTAAAGGTTCCCATGACAAGAATGATGATCAGGGAACTATGAAAATGAAAGCTAAATCAGCTCAGGATAAAAGCAAGATTGTGGAGCAAGCTACAACTGTTATACAAAATTGTGCTCCATTTGATATAGCCCAGATCCTCTCTCAGGTAAAAGTCTCTGTTCCACTTATGGAACTCATGAAAGTGGAAGAGATCAAGAATAGGACAATATCCCTAATCTCAGGGGTACCTTTTCAAGCTAAACAAAATGTTCAGACCCAGGGTGAGAAACATATCATGTGTAATGAAGAAGATGAGACTCCTGAAGTCTATTTAGGAGTGACCATGACAAAGTGTCCTTCACAAGTGGAACCATTTTATGTTTCCCTGGTTATAAATGGAAAAATAATTAGAAATTGTATGCTTGACTCTGGAGCATCTACAAATGTCATGCCTTTGGCCATCATGCAACAAACTGGATTAAAAATTGACAAGGCATGTGGAAAATGTTATGCTATGGATGCCAAAGAGGTACCAGTTATTGGAATCATGAAGGATGTAGATTTCAAACTGGCAGCATTTCCTGAAAAAAGATATAAAATGAATATAACAGTGGTTGACATCAAGCCACAATATGGTATGTTGTTGTCAAGGAGATGGGCAGCACTAATTGGTGGAAGTATGCAACTGGACCTGTCATATGCCATGATTCCAATGAATGGCAGGGATGTCAAGCTAATCAGAGAGCAAAGATCATCAGAGACAGTGGAAGACCAAGAAGCAGAGGAACAAGTATGCTTTGTAGACACTGACTGTGATAACTTCAAGGTTGTCTCAGATGATACAGAAGATAAAAAGAAAAATGTCTGCATTGAAGAGCTGGATCAGCAAGGCTTATGGACCATGTTTTTTGATGGAGCTTGTGCAAAAGAAGGCTCTGGAGCTGGAGTTGTTTTCCTGTCTCCAACTGGTAAGCTCCTCAAATTCTCTTTCTTGCTAAGGTTTGATTGCACAAACAACATTGCAGAATATGAGGCTTTACTCTTAGGCCTAAATATTGCTCTCAAACATGGAATTAAGATGTTAAGAGTATTTGGGGATTCTGAGCTGATTGTATCCCAAATTAGAAATAAGTATGCTGCAAAAAATAAAAGACTGAAACAATACAAGCATGCTGTTTGGGATACCATTGAATTATTTGATGCATTTTCAATAGGCTGGGTAGAGAGGTCAAAAAATGTTATGGCTGATTTCTTAGCCAATGTTGCAATAAGGCCAGATGACATCACTCTGTCAGGTGTTACAAATGTAGAAATTAAAATTAGGCCTGCAGTACCAGAAAATATATGCAGTTGGCAAGTGTTTAATGATGATAAGGATTTGCTGAAATTTTTGCACTGCATAGATGAATATGAGAATCAACAAATTGATTTCCAAGCTTTTGTAGAGACTGTAGATGGAAAAGAAACTCTTGTGGGAAAAGAGATAATTCAATTGAAGACTAATAAAATCCCTAGAGGGTTGGTAGCTTTGGAAAGAGTTTTTGACAGTAGAGATAAAATGGTCACAAGGACATCTCCCACAAATAAGGAGGATTTAGAGGAGATAAATTTGGGGACATCTCAGGCCCCTCAGAAGGTATACATTGGTAAACAGCTCAAACCACACATTAGAAGTATGCTGATTGCATTACTAAAAAAGTATAAACATGTTTTTGCTTGGTCATATGAGGACCTAAAAGCTTATAGGGAAGATTTATTCCAGCATGAGATCACATTGAAGCCTAGAGCTAAGCCATTTAGACAAAAGCAAAGACCTATTAATCCTACCTTAGCTCCCAAGATGCAAGAAGAACTCAAAAGGCTCAGGGAAGCTGGAATAATTGTGCCAATCAGACATTCAACTTGGGTGTCTAACCTTGTCCCAGTCAGAAAAAAGAATGGTGATATTAGGCTTTGTGTTGATTTCAGGAACTTGAATGTATCCTCTTTAAAGGATAACTATCCACTGCCTAATATGGAAGCTATGTTGCAGAGAGTGACTGGTTGTGAACTCTTATCCATGATGGATGGATTTTCAGGATATAATCAGGTGAAGGTAAAGGAATCAGAACAGTATAAAACCGCCTTTACCACTCCATGGGGAACTTATGTGTATGTTAGAATGCCATTTGGACTAACAAATGCAGGTGCTACATTTCAAAGAGCAATGGATGTTGCTTTTGCAGGGTTGATTGATTCAATCCTGGCTGTATATCAGGATGACTTGACTGCTTACTCAAAGAAAGAAGAGCAGCATTGTTTGCATCTGGAGCAGATTTTCATAAGAGCACTAGAGTATGGTATTTCTTTAAATCCAAAGAAGTGTGCCTTTGGAGTAGTTGAAGGAAAGCTTCTGGGACATATTGTTTCCAAGGATGGAGTCAGGATAGATCCAGAGAGAGTGGCTGCTATTGACAGGATTCAAATGCCAAAAACTGTGAAAGGAGTTCAGTCCTTCTTTGGACAGATAAATTTTGTTAGGAGATTTGTTCCCAACTTTGCAGAAACCACAAGGAACATTTCCAAGATGATGAAGAAGGATGCAACTGTCAACTGGGAAAGGGAAGCAATAGAATCATTTCAGAATATCAAAGAGGCAATCAAGATGGCCCCTGTTCTTAAATCTCCTGATTTTTCTAGGCCATTCCAAGTATTTTCATTTGCTTCCTTTCATACTGTTGCTGCATGTTTGTTACAGAAAAATGAAGATGGTTTTGAACAGCCCATCGCTTTCTTCAGTATGTCCTTGCAGGCCTCTGAGTTGAAGTATGATATTATGGAAAAACAGGCATATGCACTAGTCAGAGCCATCAAAAGTTTCAGACCTTACTTGGTAGGATCATATATAATTGCATATGTACCTCATGCAGCAGTCAAAGACATATTCACTCAGCAGGAGGTGACTGGAAGAAGGTGCAAATGGATAAACAAACTGCAAGAGTTCAACATAGACATACAAGTTACTAAGTTGATAAGAGGACAAGGATTAGCCAAGATGATGGCACAGTCAAACTTGGAAGCATGCCAAGTTAATGCAGTCCAAGATGAGAGTGTAAATGTATCAGGATCTGAATGGTACAAGGATATTATCTACTACTTGCAAAATCTGAATTGTCCTTCCCATTTCAGTGACAGTCAAAAGAGGACTTTAAAGTTACATGCAATCAGGTATGTTATTGTTCAAGGTGAGCTATACTGGAAAAACCCTGATGGTGTGCTGCTGAGATGTGTGGGTGAGGATATGGCTAACAATGTTTTGATTGATATGCATAAAGGATTGTGTGGTGGACATTATACTGCCCAAATAACAGCTCATAAAATTCTCAGGGCGGGATATTGGTGGCCTACTCTCTTTTCAGATGCACAAAGGTTAGTGAGAAAGTGTGACCCTTGCCAAAGATTTTCAGGAAAGCTGAAATATGATGGTGCTTTACCCCTCAGAACTGTAACTGTGGATGCTCCATTCCAGCAATGGGGAATTGACTTCATAGGGGAAATTGCAGACAAATCAAGTGGGGGACACAGTTGGATTTTGGTGGCAACTGATTATTTTACCAAATGGATTGAGGCCATTCCAACTAAGAAAGCTACAAGCAAGGTGGTGACAGATTTCATACTAGAAAACATCATCATCAGGTTTGGAGTACCATTCAAGATAGTCACTGATAATGCTGTGTGCTTCAGATCAGGTGAATTTGTTAATTTTTGCAACAGGTATGGGATAAATCAGTCATATACATCACCATATCACCCACAAGGAAATGGTCAAGCAGAATCAAGCAATAAGAGCATCATGAAAATTATCAAGAGGATACTGGACAAGAACAAGAGAGCTTGGGACTCAAAGTTGAACTTAGCAATATGGGCTGACAGAGTGACAGTGAAAAGGGCTATTGGGAAGTCACCTTTTGAGCTAGTTTATGGTGCATAGGCTAGATTGCCCATAAACAATCTCCTACCAGTTTACAGATTCATTCAGGAAAATGATGAGGAGATTGAGGATTCCATGACAGAAAGAGTGAATCAGCTGGTTGCATTGGATGAGGACAGAAGGAAAGCCCACCAGATCAATCTCAAAAGACAACATGATGTGAAATATCAGTTTGACAGGAGAACTACAAAAAGGAAGTTTCAAGTCAATGATCTGGTGCTCATTTGGAATGCTAAAGGTCAGGAAAAGGGTAAACATGGTAAATTTGAACCCTTATGGATGGGCCCATATCAGGTCTGCAATACTCATGGGGAGGATTCTTATTTCCTCCAGGCCCTAGATGGTGAAGTTCTGGAATTGCCTGTGCATGGCCAATTCCTTAAGTTCTATTTTGCATAAATGACTTGTTGCTGTGCACATTTGTAAAAACATGTATGTAGTGTAAATGCCTTGTACAGCTCGCGCTTTTTGGCTTTTTGTCTGGTCTGCCCGGAGATCTGGTTCTCGCTGCAGGTTTTCACCTGCACGTCCCCATTCGGAGCCACTGTTAGCACTCATTTTGACCTGGGGTTGATTTTTCATGATCAGGGGGTTTCTTCATTTGAACCCTTTATCTTCTTGCCCATTTTCCTCAGTGTTGGACCTCCTCAGTATTTTTCAGCTGCAGCATCATATTTTCCTAAGGAGGAGGTCATCATCATCATCTTGTCTTCGATGATGGTCTGCATCATCGTGTTCTCCGTCGACTGGTTTCTCATCGTCATCATCATATTTTATTATCGGGTGATGTTTGGATATCATCCTGATCCTGCTGATGAGCTACAGTGCGCCCTGATTTGCTTGCGGGGGTGATTTTTCAAGTATCCGGTGATCTTCCATTTATCACCTTGCCCAAACATGATGATGATGTTGCCCCGATATTCTGAAGGGGTTATTCTCTAAGTTGTTCGACCTGACTTGTTTTTTCTTAAGGGTCGTCATCATCATCATCATATTTCCAGTTATCATCGTGTTGCTTGCGAGGGTCATCATATTTTCTGCCTTCATGATATTTCGCCGGGGTGATATTTTTATCATCGGGTGATCTTGGTTATGATCATCCTGATGATGTTGTTGAAGAGTTCTAAGTGCGACCCGATATTCACTGGGGTCATCATATTTTGAACGTCAGGATGATCTTAGTCAATATCATCCTGATGATGTTGTATCACTTCATGTTCGCTTTTTTATCATCCTGATGATGCTAACGTCATTCTTATGACAGGGTGATATCTTTCTGCCTATCTGCATCATGATATTTCCGAAGGAGGGGGTGATATTTTCATATCACCCGGGTGTATGTTTGTTCCAGCGTCATGATGATGCTGATATCAAGGAGATATCCGCCTGCCGGCTTCGTGCATTATCTAGTGGGGGTGATCTTTTCAAGCATCATCATATTCATCTATCGCCCCGATCTTATAGTGGAGCTACAGTGCAACCTGATATTTGTGCATCAGGATGATATTTCCAAATATCCGGTTGTCTTCCGAATATCATCCTGATGTTAATATGATGATGACATCATCAAGGTCCGGGGGGGTCATATTTCTAACACAGATCATCTTGTGGAGATCTCCTGATATTTGCAAACATGATGATGACGTCATCCGGATATGAGGAGGTGCGCAGTAGGTAGATATGATGATGACGTCAGCAGGATATGATGATGACGTCATCAGGATGTTCATCGGCCAGACTTTTGGTATAGGCTCAGCAGGAGGATGTTCCTCCGATGGATCAGGTTGTGCCGATGAAGGCAATTATCATGCAGGTTATATCGCGATATGATGCTGACGTCAGGGTGATATTTCAAGCAACAGGATATCATGCTGCTGGAGGATGATGATGATGAAGTCTTATACTAGTGTCGTCAGGAGAAAAAGCACCGACATCATATATGCTCATGACCTAGTATATAAAGTGTTAAAGAGGTTGCTGCAGGGTGCATGTGGGATAATTGATATCCTGCATTTTCAAATATCATGATGATGAATCTCGGCGGGAAATGGTTGCGATCGACTGTTAGATGTTTTTCCCAAGGCCGCGGGTTGGTGTGCCATTAATGGCGAAGGTTGCAGAGGTATGGGCGGATCTGGTACCCGATTGAAGGTGTACATCAGTGGACAGTGGCGCAGGGCTCGAGATATCTTCCTGTCTCCTCCCCCACCTGCTGCATTCATGTTTGGGCGCCAATCTGGTAGTGTTTGAGCGCCATTTTCCTGATACTGTGTATCTGGCGAGATTTTTGGTCAACCATGTAATTAATTGCTGTGGTACACTACCTAGCTGTTATAAGCAGGAAGTGTTACTCATTTGTGGTTGTTGAAAGTTGAAGATTTTTGGCTCTGTAACTCATAACAGGCTGATCTGGTTGTTCTGTACAGCTTAACCTGTGAGTTTATGTATCTCTTGTTGTATGTTTTTGGCATGAACCCACTGATTTCATGATTAATCTTATATGAGAAATGCTATCTTTGCATGTGTTCTGTTAATTCTGTCTCCAGTATTGCATATATTCTTCTTCTGAATCTGGATATTTGGGTAATGTTTAGATTCTAGAGCATAGAATTCCTATGTTGAATGTCTGATCTTTTAACTTCTGCTCAAGGGGTAGATTAAACTGTTTTCAGGTTGAACATTGGGAAGGGTATACTGCAATAGGGATGCCATAAGTAGAGATAACTCAACACTCTGTATTGGGAGATATCTGTAAGGCAGATATCACGTATATCCCCTTGAAATCCAGTTTTAGCTGTTCATGCTGATCATTCACAGGTGTATGTCTACTGACTCCAGGCCCTGGATAGGCACCAATCATGCTTTGTTTTGTGTTATAACCATGTCTAGCTTTGCATCCAAACTTAAAATCCAAATCAAAATCTAAAACAACCATTAGGATATTAGAGTTAGTTTTAGGAACCTCAGTCCTCTGTCTACAACTATAAATAGGCCCAAAGCTAGCCCCTTTGCTCTTATCTTTCAGTTTTGGTCTACTTACAGGAGGACTTATCTGCTTTCTGTCAGCATCCCAGCCTTGTATGCATATCCTCATGGATGTTGAGTAGGGAATACCCCCCTAGGTCTTGCAGAGCCTGAAGAAGAAGAGGAGATAAAATATAGAGTCTATCTCCTATACTGTTGGCCCCTGGCCCAAAGATCCTGTTGATCATTGATGGCTACCTTGTAGGGAAATCTGGGAATAAGCATCCAGTCTGGGAAAAAACCAACAGGAAGAATGAAATGTGCCAAATCAGTATACTATGCCTAACCAGAACTAAATTCCCACATGTATAGATGTTGTTCACTAGTTCAAACACCTTGGTATCATCTGTAAGCATTTGTAGACTGTAAGTCTCTTGTAGGCAGTGGGCCTCTTGTGAGCAGTGTGCTCGGGCAGTGAGCTCTAATTGGCAAGTGCCAAATTTGTACTCTTTATTCTTTTAATAGAGAATACAATTATGGGTTAGTCACCCGTTGGTTTTTCCCTTAACAAGGTTTCCACATAAAAATCCTTGTGTTATGTGTTAATTTCTTTTTCAGGTCTTATGATTGCCTTGTTTTGATATGACACTAAACAATAGGATAAGAAAAGAAAGTAAAAATAGAAAAGTTATAAGATAACTGATTCACCCCCCCCTTCTCAGTTATCTGGATTATTTCCAACAGTTTGTTTGGTGGTATTCTTTGACCAATGAACTCTTCATTTTGTAAAAAAATGAATATGTTGGTGTAGGTTTTAGAGATTTCTTGTGAAAATATAATACATAGTTGGTCATCAAAAAATTCCTCTTGATCTTGGCCACCTTGTGATCCCACTATGAGATCTTACAATTATCCTTCTATGCACAAATTTTCTAGATTGAGTCCTACCACAAGGTAGCATGCTCTTTCAACTTCATGGTGACATGCTTAACTCACATTGGGTCCTCAATGCCTTTGAACTAAAAGTATATTTATAACTCATTGATCTATTCAATTAGCTCTTCTAGATTTAAACATCCCTAGTAGCATGGGAGATCAATCCTTAGCAAGGAAATAGTGAATATTTACTCCATCATGATGTTCTCCTCAACATCTCCTATAGTGACAACACATCCTTCCATGTCACAACCTCTTGTATCATCTCTAATGTCCTCCATCATCAAAGGACCTATTCTCTATGCAAACTCAATTTTATTAAGTTGAGCTTGAATGGCTCCTAATGCATTAGCCAGGTCTATAACACTAATCATTGGCTAGTTTCTCACACCTCTTCTTCCTATTCTATGATCCATAACCTTTAGTTCACCTATAATGTTACGACACTTCACATAAAGATTCATTAATAGAACTCTCTTAAGCTCACCTCTAGGACTCAGAACCCTAAGCTCTGATATCAGACCAGTGCAACAGCATAATGGGTCAAGTAAACAATCATCTAACATACACAAATAGATCACACAATAGAAGGGAAAAAAGGGAATCTAAATGAAATTATAGAAATAATAGAGAATACAAAGGGACACCAATATGTGAAATGTTCACTATGCTACCCATTTCTAAGAGATATGTGCAAAGACTCTCTACAATTACTATCAAGCTCAAGAACTCTACGCAAAACCTAATTTATCTCTCTAATGGACAACACTAATAACAATCAAAGCTCTAGTATATAGTGTAATCCACTTGTGCTACCGTGTAGGATGAAAGTTGGTTGCAAAAATAACAATGCAATCAAGATGTAGGTAGACTAGTGGGGTGTCACTTGATAAAAAACAATCTAATCATTCCTTAATAAATTTGAAGTGATATTCTTCTAACTTTCCAAAATTGACATGTTATCAAAAGATCTAGTTGTGCTACTTTATAGAATTATTCTAATGGAATTACCAACCACCTAACACCTGACATCAATTGGATCATTATAGAGTGTGCACATGAGGAAATGGTTGCACAATTCAACAATTGGTGATTATTTAATGCAAAGAAACTAGAATTTAATATAGATGCATGAGGGTAGGACAAAAATAAACAAAATGTGTGGGACACAAGTCTCCAAACACAACACAATGTGCATAATATTAAGCTAAATCATGGAAAAATACCATAGTGTAGGGAATTCACAAGATAATCCTACACATGAGAGATAAACATCTATTTTGGGTGATGCAACATTATACCAACCCAAGGATGATCATACATTATTGTGCAATAGATATGAGTAGGCACACACATGTAGAGAGGTGGAATCACCTCAATCAACAAAATGTAACATGCATAACAATGTAGCACACTCACACATGCAAGCACTAGTAGAATACTTAACCCAAGTGAGATAACTAACCATGAGGGTACCTATAGGAATAGTGATGTAAATCTAACTAAACCCAACAACACCAAATAGGGGAGGTAGTGTATCACCCTACACCAAGTGAACAAGTACTCATACCCACCACCTCACACAAATGAGAAACTAAAGAAACTATGAAAAGATTATTCATTTACCAATTACTTAGTTCAAGCATACTAAGAAAATACATGAATTAAACAATGAAATTAATCTATTTCCAATTCCACAAGCATAGATGTAATAAATAAGAATAATATATATCATTCTTTAACATAACTCAATACTCAAGTAAAATCAACACTATATAATCCATCTAGCTTACTAGTACACACAATTACATTCATACATCGTAAAAAAATAAATGAGATTAAAGTTGATGGAAGCACATGAACAACAAGTTATATTTAAACATCCCAAGGTATAGCTAAAATATTAACTAAACCTAAGGATCAAGTTTCATTTTATACGTTTTATGAAAAAGTTAATATTTTAACTTTTTTCTATTTTTTTCCCTTACAAACATGAATTCACCTCTTTTAATATACAAGCATTCAACCTATAAAACCAACATTCATCCTAGAATACTAGAGTTCGCCTTAGTAGATCACCCTGTGAACTAACAAATGGTTCGCCAATTGAAACTTTTGAATGAGCCTATCACAAAATGACACTTATAATAAATGCTTAAAAATGGCATTTTTTCTTCTAAGACATGTTTATTAGTATGTTCTACCACAACTTGACTATATAAAGAAATTGATTTTGCACATTTTAATAAGGAGAATTTATTTGTTCAAGCCTTAGCATATGTATGGAAACTAGCATTCTAAATTCAGTAAGAATAAGGCTTGAAACTCAATTTGTCTCATAAATTTTGATACAATTTTTTTTGAAATGCACACATAGGTTCATTGGTTTCACTAACTTCCCAACTACTCATTTAAGAAAATAAAAACTTGAAAACAATACTTTTCATGTTATACATATAATCACATTTTCTACTCCGATGAGTTTAGTAAATTCAATATCCATTTTCTTCTAAAGCATCTAGCATGAACTAGTTCACAATTTATTACATGAATTCATAGAGTACATGTATTGATATGTTCAAATCACTTCTAATACCTCATAAGGGACTATTAATTCTAATTTACAAATTGAACATATTTACTAAATAAAACAATGTAATGAAATTAAATTAAGAACTCTCTAAGCTCCAAGTGTTATCTTCATGGAATCATTATTATAAACCACCAATGGAAAAATCAAACACCCAATCATGTGGATACAATAGGTCCACTCCATCTTGCTAGGAGAATAGGCACATGGATTGCAAACACAATCTCAAACACTCATGTTTGGCAACATATAAATACATATCTAAACATGGATTTCTCAACACAATAGGAATCTTCTCAAGATCCCAAAAGAAAAGGATGATAAAATTATATTAAGGCATTGGAGTATCTTCTACCTTAGATCTCCAAGTCTAATATGCATAATTATGAAGAAACATGAATCTAAAATAGTAAACACCCATTAATGGATGTAATCCTCATTTAAGGGTCCTTCAAAAATTGTATACAATATCCATCCATTTTATCTTTCCTAACATTTTACATCAAACCCACTCAAGAGTTTGGAAGAAATGACACATTTTAATTGAAACCTATGCTAACATTTGGAAGAAATTCCACTTCAAGTTGTGTACATGTCCAATAAAATCCTACACAAACTAAGATAACCATTTCTCAAAATGACTCTTAGGAAAGGGTGAGGGTAAAACACAAGCCTAAAACAAAATCACATGCAATATATTTTCCCTTCCCATTGTATTTTGGAAATACCCACAAAATAAATCTTATTCATTAATTTTCTATTCAAAATATACACATACAAGTTTCTTTTCAAAACTCATAGAACACATAGAACTTGCATTAATGGGGAATTTCAATCTTTGTTCAACATGAAAATGAAAGAATATACAACACCCATTTTATATACCCGACAATTATAAGTACTCCTTTTATCATTTTAAAGAAAAAAAGAGATTGATAACAAAAGAAAAATACCTTACTCTTCACAATTTGTAATAAAGGGTTTGAATTCTATCTCTATCCTTTCCAAGAACACTCCAAGATTTCCAAGGTCCAAATCTAAAATTATTTTCCAAGAATATTCCTTCAAAACTCAAGAAAACACTCTAGGGTTTCAAAAAGTGCTTTTTCTCAAATTTTCCATTCACAATTATCCCAAATGTGGAATGAATAATGTATGCTCAAGAATATGGTAAACCCAAAACATAACCTCCTCGAAGAGTTAAAAAATTACACTAAACTCCACCAATCCTCACCAACTAAAATAAGCCAAGTGTCCAATGTCTCTAACTATGGTTAAATAGTCAATTTAGGGCTTTGAGGAGATAAAAACAAACTAATAAATAAAATAATTACTTTCACAAATATCCATTTGCACCCACATGGTCAAAGATTTTCAAGCCAAAGAAAATCTTAATTAATTTAATCTAACACAAATACTTTATCTTAGAAGCCACCCAACCATTTGTAGGTGCTTTCAAATCACACACACACACACACACATATAATCATTAATAAACAAATAGAACTAGATTATTAAAATTAATAGAATTAGTAATATTATTAGCATGTTATGTCCATAATTGAAATAGTGAAGTTGAAAAGGTGATAATAGCTCATATCATAAAATATAATTGCTACGTCCCATAATTATATAATCATGTCGATATGAAATGTAACCATAAAGAGTACAAAAACTCAAACATAATCTAATACAAAAATATGTAGGTAAGATAAAGGTGTAATGTCTGTGGGTCTTAAATCCTCCTCCCCTTAGAATAATCTTCCTCTTGGAAGCCATCAAATAGGTGAGGATAGAGTAACCTTAGTTGCATAGTATATTCCTAATTTGTTGTTGTCTCACAATATCTATCCCACTAGGCCCCAACCTAGTCCAACTTTTGACCCTGAAGGCTTAGCCATAGATGCTACAAAATACATATGGGCTTCAAGGATAGATGACAGCCTAAATCTACCTATAATGAACCCCAATCAAGCACATGCAAAATATTAGGAATTTATTACCCCAAGACAATAATTTAAATCACATCATTAGTGCACAAAATGATAAGTGGAAAAGCTAATTGATAGGCAACCCGTCCTATTCACTCCAACATCTCAAATGGTCACACAATATCACATGCAAGATTAGAACCTTTTCCATTAAAGTATGGCTCTTATGTGGTCACACTCTCAAGAAAACTCTATGGCTAATAGAGAAGTGTCAATCTAATCTCTTGTAATTATCATACTTCTTTTTGCAATTTTGCATTACCGATAACTACTTTATCATAATCCTATTTTGGTGAAAATTCCATGTAATGACATTACTATTTAGTTTTGATGTTGGAGCAAATATTTTTTATGTTATGTCCTCACATGGGAGGTTATTAAAGATGGTTTCACTATATTTAGTTTGATCTATAATGTACTTTTAATTAATAGTATTTAATTCATATTAGGAATTATTATTGATGGCATAGTTATTGTTGATTTTATTTTATTACAATAAGTTTGGATGGTACTAATGTATTTTGTTTACTATTTAGGTTTTCATTTTCAACACTTGATATGATTTTAGGGGTGCATTTTTAGTGGATTTGACACTTGTATCTCCATTTAGATATTATATCATAGAGAGAGAGAGAGAGACGTTCTTTACATGTGTTGTGTTTGTCATCACTTGTTTTGTGTTACATGTCCTTTTTGTTGGTTTTCATCAACCTTTACAATGTGGTCATTTTATGGTCTACTTTAGTTGGAAACATTTATATAAGGGGTTTTTTTGTTGCCTAAGATTTTATTTGATTACATCCTATTGGTTTTGGTATTTATGTTCTAAGTTATTTATGAAAGCCTTAGCAATATTTTAGTTTAATTTTGATTATTTAAATCATGTGGGATTTTTAACCTGGGAGGGAGGTAAAAGAGGGAACTTAATTCCCATCTACCATGGAATTTATGGGAGGTATTATGTCATGTATGAACATTTTTCCCTTAGACTTGGGGTTTGAAATTCTCTCATGGGGTTTAGAGAGGTTAGATGGTTTTATTTTCATTCTTTGTGGTTTTGGTTTTGGGTGGTGTAGTATGGAGGTTAGGAAAATATCGGTTATTTCTTGGTTTTTTTCCAATTGAGAAGGTGAGGATCCAGCAATATGGGGCTACATCTTAGGCTTTCCTTATACCTTTGAGGGGGATTAGATGAGGACTAGCAGGAATGAGAAGGGAAAAAAACAAAGCAACATATAAATAGTAGGAACAAGGAGCTATTATTTTCTCTAAGTTATGACATTAGTAAGTTGGACAAACTGCTTGAATGTGCATTGGTTTATAATCTCTATTCTCATGTGGTAATGCTACTATAATTTTTTCTTTTCTAGTAGTTTCTTCTACCCAACAATGTGAGGTTTGTGCCTTGGGCGAGAGGAATGTAACATGGTCCAAAATCTCTATCAAGTTTTTCTAGAATAGGGACGTTCTCCTTAATTTGTTGTCATGTAATGCCCCTCCATTCTCATTTTGGATGTGTAGATGATCTAGCTAAGGAGCATAAAGATAAAGTAAAATAATAGAAATATTTAGGGTATGTTTGATAGTTGATGTTGTACATTATATGATGTTGGTAGATGCTACATTCATGTTGATGACATTCCTGATTATGCTCATGTGTGGTTTCATATGACAGTTAGTATGTTTTATCAATAATCTTTGTTGCGACACTGATAATTTATATGCTCTGACATTGTTTTACATTCAGGTGACTATGATGTTGATCTTACTATGATTGTCATATTTAGAACTGATTTTTATACGACTGATTCTGTATCATAGGATGTTATGTTTGTGATGTTTGTGTGGATCAATCTTATTATGTGTATCATACAATTATATGATGATGGTTCTTATTTAGTCATTCAGTAATTGATTGCTATGTGTGTTGTGATTACGTGTTTGATGTGATGGTGAAAGGGATAGTGTTTCACTACTCATGCGTGAGTACCTTGCTACGATGTGATTCCCTTTCACGGTGTATTTGACTATACAATTATATATATGTGTCTATTTGTTCGATTGTTTGGTTGTTGCAGGATGCAGGTACCAGGCATCGACTCCACCTGAATTGATAGGTCTGAGCGTGCCTTAAACCCAATGGAAATTGTTGAACGGAGATAACATGTGGTCCCCTAGTTAGCCATCATCCTTAAAAAGGATGAGTATCCAGTTTTGCACCTAGTCAGTGTTGTCTGTATGGGCATAATGGTCAGTCATTGTCTTTGTGGTCATACTTTTGATCGTGCATTGTGTCAGGTATTGTTTGGAATTTGAGTTATTTTGTTTGGAATTGTTTGATTAATGTTTTGGTTAATTGCTTCATTACAATAAAATTATTAAGTCAAGAGGGCACTTTGATAAATAAATATAGATGCTTTTATGTAAATTATAGTTGTGTGGAAATATGTATTATTATTGTTATCACTGGGAATTGCACCCATATGCAAGGCTGGTGAAGCACTGTAATTCCGTGTAACATGGGACTAATTTCAGGTTGTGGGTGCCCTATAATGAAATTAGACCTCCAGATTATGGGTTGGTTCCCTTCAAATGGTCTATTGAGATGTATGTTTTTACTATTTTTATGGAAAAGGGAAGAAAGAAACTAAATGAATACTAAAGGTAAAAAATGGTGATGCACCTAATTTGGATAAAATAATGTGATCTGATCCACAATGTCTACCCAGAAATCTAACTTTTACAAAATCCAGTCTTGGCATAAATATCAAATAAATGTTTCTAAGGGGAAGGTTTGAAAATAGGTTTTTATGAAGGAAATAGTTTTTTCACAACACAAAAGACTATTTTTTGGTTAACACAACCTAAGACTTGTGATGAATATATGCTTAATGCTACAAGCAAGGAAGTGAGACAATAATTTTAAAGGTTTAATGATAAAACACAGCAAAATTTCATCAAAATCACTTCAATAATCAGCACTAAAAGGAAAGGTAATACAAATGATCTCAAATAAACAAAGGAAAGCTCTGCAAAGAAGACAAAAATATAACCTGTAACCTGTCGATCTCTCAATAAAATTGTCAAAATAAGCTACAAGAATTCTCCAATCTATCTGAATCAGAATGAGAATCAAGAACCAGCAAAAACAAACTTTTTCTTTGCAATATATAGGTTTGCTCTCTCCAAGAGGCATGCAAAAATATGGACTTGCAAATAACTACCTCTAAAAATAATCATTCCTGAGCAACCTCCAAAATCCTCAAAAATAGTGCCTAAAACTACCACAAATTGAGCAAAAATAGCTTCAATTTGGGTCTCTCCATATGCTTGACCAAAAAGTTGACCAAGAACCCTAAAAATACTCCTAGAAAACATGCAAAACCTCCTAGGTGGCCTAGTTAACTCAACTAATCAATTTGCATGATTTTGCATCAGCAAAATTGATTGTGAGTAAATAATAAAGTAATAGAATAATTACTTTATTATTGGTTACAATTTGTTCTAATTTTGATTTTACAACTTGTGAAAAATAATAAAGTAATTTGCAAAATATTACTTTATTATTTATTTACAATTAATAACTTTGTAAAATCATGCATGTTTAGAAGAAAAAATATCACTCCTTATCACTCGAATTACACTTGCCTAATTTGCATGATATGAGCACAAATAGGACTTAGAAGAAAAAGAAAACCCTTATACCTCCATGTGAGAAAATATCCCTATTTTACATGATGAAAATACACATTAAGGCAAAAAAATTTACCCTTATCTCTCCATGCACCAAGGAGAAAATATTATCCTCTCTTTGCAAGATAAAACCTTAAGTCACTCCATGCATCATGACACTCCATGCACAAAAATAGTATGCATAAACATCCTTATGACTCCCTTTGATGCCTTAGTGCACATATATATCATTATATTTTTAAGCTACTTTATATCTGCACATGCAACTTAATATCAAGAAAGAAAATCAACAACTCCATGACTCCATCACTGCACCATCATACTTGCACCATTGTCTACCACCATGCTCTATCCTTATGCATGTTGTGTCTAAAATCATAGTCCTCTTGGCTTTGTTGGCCACCATGCATAATCAAGAAGGATCCTTACCTTTGGATGTTTGCAAAAAGACAAGGAACCTTGATTAGCATGTGTATCTTTGACCATGTTATTTACCCTACCACCAAGGAATTTTAAACAGTTTATAAGGCATGAAGCCTTTCTTTCTCATCATACGACCCTTCTTGACTTAATAGAAATCAAGTCTTAAGCATTGTCGATCGGCCACTCCATACTATGATGGTTAGGAAATTTCAAGATCAAAGTCTTGACCACGGGCACTTCTTCGATAAGGTAATTATTTGTTTTTGTGAAGTCAAAAATCACACTTGAGAAAAAAGAACCTTCGAACAAAAACAAAGAGACAACCCTAAAAGCTGCTCATTCTTCATTTGGCATACTCTTCATTTGCTCTGCAACTGCATTATGCCAGTTTAGGGTTTGAATGCCTCCATCATATCTTTGGTCTTTCTCCTTTCCATGGCATCTCTTGGTTGAATCTTTGGAACTCTGCATCATAAGGAAGAAGGTAACACTTGCTTGAGTTTCATATGAGGCATTTTATTGATCTGTAGCTTTATTTCTCTTTAATGGCTGCGGCCTCCTTCTTCTTTCATGGCTCTCTCCATCATTGAGCATTCTTTAACACCTTCTTTCTTGTTTCTGTATCTTTCCTCTTTTCAACTCTTCACCTGTTCCTGAGAGCTTAAGGCTATTGTGAGGCTGTGGATAGATCTCTCTTCTTGTCAGCAAAAAATGAGGTAAGCACTTGCCTTTCTCTCTCTTTTGTAGCTTCATTTGTCTCTTTTTATAGTTTGAAAAATGATAAGGGTTGTATGTAGACATGGGTATTGCATTTTTTTAGCAAAAAATGTCATATCACTATCGGCTATGACTGTATATGTCTCCTTTCATCCTTTACTTGGCTGTAGGTGCAGAAAACCTGAGGGTTTGAGATCTTGAGATGAGGGTTTGTTATCTTCTTGCATTTTTAAGGCCTCCACCTTGTCATGGCCATGCTCCATCTATATGTAGGCACCAAACTGTGGTAGACTATTGAGGGTTTGTAAGTTTTGAAACTAGGGTTTTAACCCTCCTTGCACAAAAAACTCCTTCACACTATCATGGCCATTCTCTTTCACTGTTATCTCTTTCTCTTTTGACTGTAAGTGAAGAGAAGAAATAAGGTTTTGGAATTTTCTTGAAAAGACCTTGTTCATTTCGCAAATGAGTATACATTTTATCATGAAAAATCTTGTTCTTCTGGCATGGCTATGACTATATTTCTTCTTTGTCTAAAACCTCTTGACTATGGATGCAAAAATTAGGACTAGGGTTTGATTTTTCTGTCAAGGGTTTGCTCTTCCTTTCATATGGGTATACATTTTAGCATGAGCAATCTTTCCTATATAGCACCTTCTTGAATGTACTTTCCTGTAGGCAAAAGCACTAAGGATTTAAGTATTAATAACTGGAATTTCCTTTTGCTTCACACAGCACCTTCTCCTCCTACTCCATGTGACTGTCATAGATGATGATACATTTTACCTTTATTTGCTTTTCATTGTAGCTACTGGGTATAATAACAAGTCTTTTGGTATTCAAAAAGAATGATTGTTGTTCATATGACAACATCTCCATCCTATAGCTGTACTTTGATACTTCTGGATAATGAAGGCTCTCCTGTTGCACAAATGGTTTCTTTAGCTTATTTGCATATCAAAATCTTATATCTCTTTTGCCTACTAACTGTAAGATGGTGGACTGTTTGTCATGTGTGATGATCTCCTGAACTGTGTAACTGTCTTTGTTGCATCTGGATTCTACTATAGCATAGATATCATGTTATCTTCTCCTTGGCTATCTATGGCATTCTTAAGGTACTCCTGTAGCATAGATAACATGTTCTTATCTCTCCTTGGTTGTCTATTGCATTCTTTAAATACACCTGTATCTATCCTTGTGCATACTGACTGCTTATCTCATCATTTGGATCTCATAGTAACATATATATCAAGCATTCTTCTCCTTGGCTATCTGTTTACTATGACCGTATCACTCAGCACAATGGCATAAAACAAGGAGAACTGCTTACCTTGTGAATTTCATGTTCTTTGTCAATCACCAATACTGTAGCATCTTCTTCTGTTGTTTCTCCTTCATCATTGACTTACTCCTGTAGATGGATATGGTAACTATGATCTACTCTAACTATTTTTTGCTTGCAAAAGCTACTTCATTGATCACTGCCTTGACTATCTATAGTGAAGGTGACTGAACTTGTCTTTGTTCTTCATGGTATCTCTCTTTATGACATTGTTGACTGTATCATGGTATCACTGTAGCTCCAAGGTATATGAGGTAAGGCTTGTTTGATCAATACAATGATGAGATACATGGAAACCACCTTGTTATCCTTGAACTGTGGCATTGTTGTCACTCTACTGTGCTTAATGTATTTGGATCCTTCTTTGCTCTAGACATGATTGTCTCTTGCTTTTGACTTTGTATTTTACTGTTATGTTAGTGATGACTCTATATCGTACTCTGGTATTTGTTATGCATCATGTGCTTCATCCTTGGATGCTTGATGGTTTGAAGTTTTAAGGCATTGATGACTGCCTAGTTATTGGTCCATGACAATGATATTTCATGACTGCATTTTCACACTGCCATATATCAAGTTAAAGTTAATGATGCCTTGTTTTGATTTTGTCTTTTAAAAGGCATAACTTGTATCTTTCAGCTGACTTGGTCACTTTGAATACCTGTATCATGTCACTTACTTCTTATTCTTTTGTCATAATGAGATGATACCTTCACATGATTTATCATGTACTTGTTCAAGTGATACATAAGTTCTTTGTATCTTAGAAGCTTATTCTATTTCTCTTCTCTTTATTAGGTACAATAATCCGAAAACTTGTATCATCTCCTTGTACTATGAATGCACTCTGTCAGTTGCTCTTATTAGCTGTGATGAAATAAATACATGCATTCATAATGATATTGTACCTTAGATGGCTCCTATAGCTTGGACGACTGTAATTTGATTTCTGCATTTTGTTTTTGTCAATCTTGACTCAGTCATGTTACTCTAATTTTCTCCAATCAACTTTAATAATGTCATGGTGACATATCTTTTCTGTAAGTTGATTAGATGATGCATGATATAGCTTGGAATGATGCATCCTGTCTTTTCTAATACTCTTTTCAAAAAATGAAAAGAAACATGCTGGGCTCAAACCCTTGTGGGAGCCACATTTAATCCACATGTTTATTTATCTTCAAATCAGCAACAAAACTTGTCCTATACCTGCACAGTAAACAAACAAGTTGTGTATATGGAAAAATGGATTAAATCTAAACTAAATAAAACCAAAGAACCCAATAACATAAAGGAAACGAATCTAAGTAAAAGCCATAAATCACAAATCAAAGATAAATGAAAGCTCTTACCAAAACCTGTATTGTTCCCTTTTGGAGATATGTGGATTGCTCAATGTAGTTGCAAAGCCATGGCTGCAACAAGCAAGTATGTGCTCAAGAGATCAATGTCAAAAGATCGTTATAGTGCTCAATCGACGCGTTTTGTATGCTCAAAGCTCTATTAAGTGTGCCTGAGAATACGATCGAAGAGAGAGAGAGAGATAATGAAGGAGATGAGGGGGGGTTATATAGATTTCAAGGAAGATCGATCAACGGTCCAGATAATTCAGAAGAATCAACGGAGGAGATAAGTTGAGGAATGTGCAACGAATGAGAAGAAGACATGTGTCTTGCTTGCTTTTGCATGAGAGGAGTTATCAAGAATAGAAGAATGAGTTAACTGAAGACATAAATCAATTAAAAGAATAAAGCAATCAGTTAAGTGATTTAAAACAAGAAGAAGGGATTTGCATGAGAAAAGAAGATATTTTGCTTTATTAAATATAGCAATATTTAATTGATGAGCAAGAAAGCTTGAGTTATTTTAGAGACAACTCAAATTAGAAGAAAAAGCAATTTAAATAAATAATTGATTTATTTAAATTTAGAGAAGATATTTTGGAAGAAATAATTAAATAATTGGAATTATTTAATTTAGAAGATTTGAAAGCAAATTAAATAAATAAATTTATTTAATTGTTGTGCATGATTTTGGGAGAATAATTTCTGATTTAATTAAATAATTAAGAATTATTTAAATTTAGATAAGAGGGAATTTGTTGAATTAATTAAATAATTGGATATATTTAATTAATGTGGATGTGAATTTTCGAAAAGCGAATAATGATTTAATTAAATAATTAAAATTATTTAATTGTAGAAGAATATAGAGGAATTTAATTTAATTAATTAAATAAAAAGAATTTATTTAATTAATGTCGAATTTAGGAGATTTAGAAGAATTTGATGAAAATTAATTAAATAATTAGATTATTTAATTAACGTTGAAATGCAGGTGATGAGACAGATTATGAAATGCAAGTGATTCGACGACACGGTCATTTTAGGGTGTCTACATTTTGCCCCTCTTTGATGCAATGCAACATGTAGCGTTGCGTCAAAGAAAACGATTGTTGAAGATGTAATACAATTTTTTGATGCCCCAGTGTAGCTAGTTGCCCCAGCGTATGCCCCCTCGAGCGGGAAGACAGGGAAGCGACAGAGGAAAGGTGTTGACGCTCGACTAGAAGATTGCGCGACCAAGTGGGAAGAAAAGCAGAAAACGGGTGGGGAAAGAAAAACCAAGGGTGGGGACCCTATAAATAGGTCCCATGGGGACCACAATCCTCATTTGCACCCATTGAGATTCTAATTTTAGAGAGAAGAGCTTCGAGACTTAGTTGAGAGAGAGGTGAGCAGACAGCGTGGAGAGATGCCGATTCCAGTGCATAGACATCGGGCGGAGTTGGTGCGGACCTACGGGAGGCCAGCAGGAGCTCCGGCAGCGGTAAGTGATCGAAAACCCCTTTTGAATTTGTCGATTAGGGGTAGATTAGGGCTAGATTTAGGCAGGGTGTAGCATTTTAGCCAAAAGTGCCTTAGGAAGTTGTAGCGCGTTTGGTATAGGGTTGCAGCGCTTTTGGCGCGACGCAGCGCGGCTGGTAGTCGCCTTCAGCGCATATGGTAAAATCGCGTCGCTTTTGGCATGAAGTGTCCGCGCTGCAGCGCAGTTGGGAAATCCCGCAGTGCGCTTGGCTAGGCAGTGTAGCGCTTTTGGTTAGGTAGTGCAGCGCAAGTGGGGGAAGGGGGAAGAAAACGTGTCGCGTCTGGTAGGACAGAGTGGCGCGGTTGGTATGGCAGAATGGCGCAGTTGGAAAACAAGGCGCATTTGGTTCAAAAATCAAAGTGCGGCTGGTTGAACAGGAAGGCGCGGTTGGGGGCGAGGGACAGCGCGTTTGTAAAAAACTAAGCGTTGTTGGTTTGAATAGAAGAAAAAGCTAGGATGCAAGTAGAAGAGTGAGGCTGCCAAAGAGGAAAGGGCAAGTTGGGGGTTGCATAGTAGAGTCCAGGGGTAGATAGGATGATGAGGATTTGGTTATGGAAGAACTGACACGTGATTTGTTATGGATGCAGAGGATTTTGCCACCGTTGATGTCGCGGGAGCGACACCACGCAATTACGCCCGAGGTTGTTCAGTTGACCTGGGAGGAGGATGCGTTCTTGGAGCATGCAGGACTATGGCATGTGGCACACCTGACACACATTAGGGCGAATCTCGCCCTAGTGACAGCAGTCGTGGAGAGATACCACAGTGAGACCTCGTCGTTTCACTTCCCGACAGGGGAGGCTACAGTGACACTGGAGGATGTATATCGCATCCTGCGGATCTGGATAGACGGGGAGATTGTTGATTTTGACCCTGCACGAGGCCAGGCAGGCTTGGAGGAGGTCTTCTGCATGGACGACCTATGGATAGACGATGGGGAGATCAGATGGGCAGACGTCCCGAGACTCTGCGACAGGATCCGTTGGATCGTGGCATCATTGATTGGCGGCTTCCTGTGTCCGGACAGGAGATTGAGAGGCCTATCAGTTGGCTGGGGGACAGTCCTGTCTGGGATGTTCACCCATGGCAGACAGTACGCGTGGGGGCCTTGCGTGTTAGGCCAGCTATACCATGATATGCATTACTGTGTATACAGGAGAGGTAGGAGCCTTTCAGCAGGGGTGACTCTATTACAGGTGTGGGCGTGGGAGCACATTCCAGTCATTCGACCCATGGCGCAGCGCCACCGAGACAGAGGGGAGCCGTATGCATTTCTGTATGATGGGGTGATGACACACAGGAGGATGGGATCTGTCAGCTACTGGCGGCGACAGATTGACGAGATGGACATATTCATCTGGAGGCCGTGGTTATTATGTGAGGAGTGGCTGGATGAGCACGAGCAGCTCATGTACTGCAGACAGGCTCGCTATCTGTTCGGTAGACGGACAGATATGATAGAGAGATATCTTCCCGAGCGGGTACTGAGATAGTTTGGCCTACCACAGGGGCTACCAGTGGGGGAGGCCACACATGCCAGGACGCGGAGAGAGACCGGAGACTGGGACGCAGTGATCCCAGTGGCGACAGCGTTAGCAGAGGTGCAGGGACTGATCCCCGTGAGATGGGATTGGGACACAGGGCTAGCAGACCCAGGCACACTGCCAGACTATGATCAGTACTGGCAGACTCACAGGCCGATGAGATTGACTACACCAGGTGTAGTAGGGGCAGTGGGAGAGGTGTTAGTACTTGGCGGAGAGGCCAGGATGAGGCAGCAGGCCAGGGCAGCCGGACAGCAGGCAGGTGGACAGCAGGCAGGTGGCCAGTAGGAGGATGTGGAGATGGCAGAGGCATTGGGCCCAGTCGTAGAGACTGATCTGCAGAGGGCCGAGCGACTGCTGTAGGAGGAGATAGCCCGGAGGACTCGACTAGAGCTCCGGATGGTTAGACTAAGGAGAGACAGGGATACAGCACGGGCAGAGGCGAGACAGGCAGAGGCCACAGCCCAGGCACAGACACAGGCAGCCACAGCCGCCCAGACAGCCCTAGCACAGGTGCAGGCACAGCTACAGGCACAGGTGCAGGCATACAGGCAGTTACAGGCCCAGGTGCATGCACAGGCACAGGCACAGATGCAGCCACCGGCCACACCAGCAGCCGACACCGAGGCGGTAGCACAGGCCAGACGAGAGAGAGATGCCGAGGTACAGCTACGGCTGACAGTAGAGGCTACACTCTTTAGAGTGAGGCAGAAGAGAGAGGAGGCACGCCGTGCACTGGGTGCAGACCAGAGGACCCTATACAGTGAGCTCGTCCGAGTGCAGGGTGAGCTGGTATCAGCTGGCCGGGAGGCAGAGTATTACAGGGGGCTGTATGTGGGTGCGGTGCCGGCAGCTCAGCAGGCACCGAGCTATCGAGACAGGAGCAGGTCGGGGGCATCAGGATCCCGGAGGACAGGGCAGTCGGCGTCCTCGGTCAGAGGGCCACTTTTGCTGCCAGGGGGAGGAGGAGGACCATCAGGGGGACCTCCACCGAGCACAGGGGGAGGCCAGGGGCCACAGCAGGAGGGCAGCTCGACCCACTAGGGCATATTCATGTATATTGTATCATATTGTATTATTGTTGGACAGATGCCTGCGTGCATTCTGATGTATATTTTGAGGGCTCTTGATAGCCTAGATGTACTATATTGGTGTATATTTGGGTGTATACACATTTGTATTTTTGATGTAGACATAGACACTTTGTATTATGATGACCATTAAATGATATATATATATGATCTATTCGACTCACTGTTGTCCATGCTTTTTGTGTATGCATTCTTTGATGTTATGGATGTGATGATATGTATGTAAGATTATGGATTCATGTGATGACATATATTGTTTATATGATGCTTATAGATGTATGATGATAGAGATATATGCTGATATAGATGTGATGACTAGTGATATCTGACATGTGGGTTTTGCAGATATGCACCAGAGAGGAGAACAGGAAGAGATGGAGACTGTTGATCAATTACTGCGATGAAAGCGATATAAAGGATGTGGAAATGGATGAATGAGCTTGTTGCAGTGGCTTCGCATTTGTATATAAAGAGCAATCCTTAGTTTGATATAGCACGTGGATAGTTCGCCACCGAGGTATAAAAGACCAAGGTGCAGTAATATCCGAGTGCATGGACGTTGACTCTGCAAGCAAACGGTTTGAACCTAGATCCCTTAGACATAATATAACCTTGTTGGAACATGTGCATAAGCCATAGTCTTGAACATAAAATAAACTTCAATACATGTAAATGCAAGAAGAAATATTAATATGTAAGATGCTAGGACGTAACACACACAAGATAAATAGAATGCTAAGAAAGATGCTAGAGATCATTCCTCAAACACGGCACACAGAAAGCAATGACTATGCCCCCAATCCGTACTGCATCGCAACATACCAAGTTTATAGATAAATCAAGGTAGCTTTGAATAGGCCTGGGAATAGGGAACAAAAGATAAACCATAACACAAATTGACTGACTTACAAAGTAAACATACAGCCAACATATTCTCTTGCCAAAGAGGTTGCTCAGGATAGATTGGATAGGAAAGATAACAGCCTTATCGTAGGAACTCTGTGTCCGTTAAAGGGGGCTATCTACCAAAAAAGACAATATCTTGCTGCAGGAAGTGCCACATGTCGCAGGAGACGCGTGTGTTGGTCTCGACAATGGAACACTTCGCAGAAGACAAGCTTGTGGATCTAGGGCTTGGTTAAGCAGTACTTAGCTGATGTTGGCAATAGGTATGCAGGATAGTAGATGACTCTGGAAGAAAGCTGCTTTGCTTCAGGTTTGTTAAGGACTTTTGCTTAGAAGGGATGCGCTAGCTTGCTGCTTGAGTTAGCCAAGTCGAGGCAAATGGAGTTTGACAAACGGAAGACTAGAAGGATGGAATGCAAATGGATTGAAACGGGTGGAGAATGGTGGATCGTGTGTGCCTGAGTACTGGATACATCCTTCGTATTCCAGACTGCCTACATACCCTGTATCCACGGGATCAAGGCACACTTACGATGGAAGATGAACGTGATAAATATGTAGTTCTGGATAGAGTGATGAATGGGGCCAGGTGAAAGGGGGAGATCTTATGTACCTGAGTACTGGATACGTCCTTCGTATTCCAGACTGCCTACATACCCATATCCATGGGATCAAGGTACCTTAAGAGTGAGAAGATGATAATATGTAGTTCTGGTTATTGTGATGATGTAGAAAAAGTGTTGAGAAGAGGTGATCTTATGTACCTGAGTACTGGAAACGTGCTTCGTATTCCAAACTGCCTACATACCCATATCCATGGGATCAAGGTACCTTAAGATTAAAAAGATGATATGCAGTTCTGGTTAGTGTGATGATGTAGAAAAAGAGTGGAGAAGAGGTGATCTTATGTACCTGAGTACTGGAAACGTCCTTCGTATTCCAGACTGCCTACATACCCATATCCATGGGATCAAGGTACCTTAAGATTGAAAAGATGATATGTAGTTCTGGTTGGTATGATGATGTAGAAAAAGTGTTGAGAAGATAACAGCCTTATCGTAGGAACTCTGTGTCCGTTAAAGGGTGTTATCTGTGGAAATGAGACAAGATTGAAGTATGTGCCGCGAACCACGAACAAGGAACCAATCCTAGACCGAAGCTAAGGAAAGAATTGCCCCCATTCTGGTAGAGGAAACTGTAGGGGTGACTGCTGAAGATACAGAAAGACTTGACCTAGGACAAGACAGTGTTAACTGTAGACCCAGACCAAGACGTGGGAAGACGACGATGGACACTGACAAATTTCCAAGCTATACTAGATAGGGAGATGGAAATGCAAACAAAGTCAATGGTTTTATTATGGATGGATGGATGAGGTGCATTGCGAACTGGACAAGGAGTGGACAGGACTCAATCGACGATGGATGCTGACTCTACGCATAGCGCCTGTTTGCCAGGTTTTCACTATGGTACTTATCCAAGGCGCCTGTTTGCCAGGTTTTCACCAGAGGATGAATTTTTTTATTTTTTTTTATTTTTTTGATTTTTTTGATTTTTTTTTAATTTTTTGATTTTTTTGCTTTTTTTTTATTTTTTTGATTTTTTTGATTTTTTGTGGGAATACTCTGAGGATCAGGCATAGAACTTCTTGAGATGGACACTGTTAAGTGGCTCATCTAGAGGAATGCCGTTAGGTGTAGCTAAAGTATAAGCTCCCGATCCATATGCTGCTGTGACAATGAAGGGACCTAACCAGTTAGGCTCAAACTTGCCCTTCTTCTCTCGATCTGCTTGATTTCTCTGATTCTCCTTTAGTACAAGATCACCAACTTGAAACCGTCTTTCTTTGATCTTTTTGTTGTAATTACGCCGGAGGCGGTTTTGATAGACATGGAGATGATTAAGTGCGGCAAGACGCCTCTCATCTAGTAGTTCAAGCTCAGCTAATCTGGAAGTGCGATACTCATCTCCGCCGATCAGGTCCTGCATGGATACTCTGAGGGATGGGATCTCGACCTCTATAGGTAGGATGGCTTCAGAGCCAAAGACCAAGGCATATGGTGTGGCACCAGTTGGTGTTCTGATACTAGTGCGGTAGGCCCATAGGGCGGGATTGAGTTGCAAGTGCCAATCACGACCAGCTTCATTGACCGTTTTCTTTAGGATCTTGAGAATGGTTTTATTGGAAGCCTCAGCTTGGCCGTTACTCTGCGGATAGTAGGGAGTTGAAAAGCGATGTTGGATATTGTATTGTATGCATAAGGCACGAACATCTTGGTTCTTGAATGGTCTCCCATTATTAGTGACAATGGCTTGGGGAATACCATACCGGCATATGAGGTAGTTTAGAATAAACTTGGCTATTTGCTTACCGGTGATATAGGTCATAGGAATGGCTTCCACCCACTTCGTGAAATACTCAGTGGCGGTAATGATAAACTTGTGGCCATTGGAGGAGGAAGGGTGGATTTGTCCTACGAGGTCGAGACCCCATTGAGAAAAAGGCCACGGAGTAGTCACAGGTTGTAATTCATGAGCTGGTGCGTGAATCAAATCTCCATGCTGCTGACATTGTAGACACTTCTTAGCAAACTGTGCAGCGTCTTGCTCTATTGTAGGCCAATAATAACCTATTCTGAGTATCTTCTTAGCAAGATTAGGACCGGAAGAATGTGCGCCACAGACGCCTTCGTGTATGTCTCATAAGGTAGCTTCAGCTTCTTCCACGTTAAGACATCGTAAGAGGATACCATCGAGACTCCGGCGATATAGTGTATCACCCAGAATGATGTAACGAGAGGATCGACGAATAAAGGTTTTGCGTTGGGTGGATGATAGGTCAGGAGGAAAGGTATTGTTCTTGAGGTATTCATAGATATCTTCATACCAAGGGGAATTGGGACCAACAAGTTCGCAGATGATTTCAGTAACAGGAACGTCGACGGCTGGTATCAGCAATTGCTCGATCAAGAATTCACACTTCTGTGTATTTGCAGGCATGTCAATCAGTGACCCAACAGAAGCCATAGAATCCACAGCTTTGTTATGCTCTCTTGGAATTTGTTCAAATGTGATGCTAGAAAAGTGTGGTTTATAGGCATCCACTAGTTGTTTGTAGGGAACCAACTTTTCATCCTTTGTTTGGTATTCATCTGTGACTTGGCGAATGACTAGCTGTGAGTCTCCATATACTTGTAATTCTGTGATGTCCCATTGAACTGCTGTATTGAGACCTATGAGGAGTGCTTCATACTCGGCTATGTTGTTGGTGCAAGGGAATGCTAGCCGATATGACTTTGGAATGTAGTCATTCTGAGGTGTAACAAATAAGATGCCAGCTCCTGATCCATGCTATGTGTAAGAACCATCAAAGTACAACTTCCACATTATGGAGTTAGAAAGAGTGAATAGATTCTCGTCAGGAAAGTCTGCTACCATAGGATGTGTATCTTTCATAGGTGCATCTGCTAGTTGATCCGCGAGGGCTTGTCCTTTGATTGCCTTACGATCTGTGTACTCAATATCGAACTCACTAAGGATCATAACCCATTTAGCTAGTCTGCCTGTGAGAACTACTTTTGCTAGTAGATACTTCAAGGGATCAATCTTGGCTATCAGATTTGTGTGTTGGTTCAGCATGTAATGTCGCAACTTTTGGGAGGCGAACACTACTGCTAAACAAGCCCTTTCCATTGGTGAATAATTGAGCTCGTATCCCACCAAGGTTCTACTGATGTAATAAATTGCATGCTCCTTTCCTGTGTCATCATTCTGTGCTAGTAGAGCCCCTAGGGCTGAGTTTGTAGTGGAGATGTATAAGATCAAAGGTTTGTCCGCAGCTGGTGGAACCAATACAGGAGGTGTAGCTAGATACTCTTTAAGTTGATCAAACGCTGCCTGACACTTATTGTCCCATCGAAATGAGACATCCTTTCAGAGTAAGTGTTGAAAGGGTTGACATTTATCTGCTAGCTGTGAGATGAAACGCCTGATGGACTGCAACCTTCCTTGGAGGCTCCTTAATGCTTTTAGGTTCTTTGGTGGAGGCATCTCCACTATAGCCTTTACTTTCGCTGGATCTACTTCAATGCCTCTACGAGATACAATGTATCCCAATAGCTTCCCTGATGTTACGCCGAATACACATTTCTTTGGATTGAGTCTTACTTGGTATTTTTCAAGCCTGTCGAAGATCTGTCCTAAGACCTGTATGTGATCCGCCCGAGAAGATTTAGCCAATATATCATCAACATAATCTTCCATGATGTGATGAAAGAGGTCATGAAATATCACTGTCATTGCTCTCTGATAGGTTGCTCCTGCATTCTTCAGACCAAACGGCATGACACACCAACAATAATTGCCCCAAGGACAAGTAAAGGTTGTTTTATGTTGGTCTTCTTCAGCTATCCTTATCTGATTGTAACCCGAGAATCCGTCCATGAGAGAAAGCATCTCATGACCTGCTGTCAAGTCCACTATAATGTCAATGTTTGGTAGTGGAAAGTCGTCTTTAGGACATGCCTTATTGAGATCTCTGAAATCATTACACATGCGGATGCGCCCATTAGGTTTAGACACAGGTACAATGTTTGAGACCCAATCTGAATAGTCAATAGGTCGTATAAACTTGGCATCTAATAGTTTTTGTACTTCCACTTTCACCAAGAGAGCTATCTGTGGGTGCATTTTTCTCAACTTCTGTTTGACTGGTTTCACCTTGGGATCAACTGTGAGATAATGAACTACCAGCTTAGGGTCTAGCCCTGGCATATCTGCGTAGGTCCATGCAAAGTTGATGGTTCGTTGCAAGAAGAAGTTGTTAAGATTTCTGTGCTCTGTGTCAGATAATGATGCCGCTAGAAATGTTGTCTTTGGATTCTGTTCTGTACCCAGGTTGATCTCTGTAGAATCTTCCACTAGGAGAGCTGATTTTTCTTGGTACTTAGATGGTAAGGGAAGGTCAAATCCTCCATCCTTCGGTGCCACAGTTGGGTTTTCACCTTTGGATACGTCCTTTATTTTTACTATTTTATGATCAGGAGGTGCCACAGTGTGGTTTTCACCTGGAGATCTTTCTTTATTTGCACTTTTGCGACTGAAGGATTTGGCATTCTCACCAAAATAAGCCGTGGGCTCTAGTTCCATTACAAAACCCGCCTTGTGATCGCCCATAGGGATACCTTCCCGAAGTCCCATGAACTCAGCTAAAGCTTCGTCATTCTGAAAGACATCTATAACGGGGGTCCCTTGTTGGTCCCAATCAATAAGCTCAGGGTAGACAAGTGTGACATTCTGGGTGCTGGTGTTGGAAGTTAAGGATACGGAGGATAGTGTAAAAATAGAGGATTCTGCAAATAGATTGGTCATGTGGAGGGAAGAGTCATCGGTGGTATCCTCTGTAAACATCGTATCGGCGAGAAAAGTGTCAGCTACCTCGTCGAGGATATACTCGATGTCCGAGGCACGTGGTACCTTCTTACCAAATCCTAATCCTTTCTTGTCTAGCTTCTTTGTTACCACAATGGGCTCCATAGTGCCTTGATTCTGTTTCCCAAGGCCACCTTTGCCTTTATAGCCCATGTTTTTTACTATCCTTAGACCATTGCCATATTGCTTGATTGGTATCGTGACTAGTTCGTTCTCCTTGTAGAGCCAAGAAGAAATGTCCTCAATAGTTTCCTCTTCCAGTAACCGTCCATGTTGGAATTGGGTTAGGAATGTTGGGGGAGGAATAGTAGCTTTTTTGGTAACTTTAGCAATGGGTGGTTTGCCGTAAGATTTTGGAGATAAAGGCATCCGCCCTACACAACAAGATTCAGAGATATCATAAGTGCCAAAGCCTATATCTCGGACGCGAGCTGTGATTTTGGGGAGGGGTGTAGGCTCACTGGTAGAGGCTTGCGTGAGAGTTTCAGGGTCAACATAGAGAGGGGATTCAAGGGCTTTGTCATTTTTAGGCCCTTGGTTGCAATTCTTATAGCTTCCTTGCAAGACACGGCAAAATTCAAAAGGATTAGGATCTCCTGGGATGGTGATCTCTGTACCATCGTATGGGAACTTGAGGGACTGATGGTACGTGGAGGGAACAGCTTTCATTGCATGGATCCATGGGCGGCCAAGAATAATGTTGTAAGGCAGCTCAATATCAAGAACTTGGCACCTAGTTTCAAGCATGACAGGGCCCAGTTGTATAGGCAAGTGAATAACACCTTCTGAACGGCGTTCTGCATCATCATACCCCTTGATTGTAATACTATGATCAGTGTTGACGTGATCCTCAGAGTATCCCAATTGCTTTAGTAACCTTAAAGAACAGATGTTGAGACCAGCACCACCATCTATGAGGATGCGTTTGATTTTGCGCTTATGGATGAGAACCTCACTATGAAGGGCATCATTATGACAAGGATCATGGGATGGGAGGTCCTTCTCAGAGAAGACCACATTGTAGGGTGAAGCAATGTTACCCACTATAGCTTGGAAATCCGCGACCGCTATGTTGTTAGGAACGGACGACTCTTGGAGGGCTTTTTCTAACACCACTCTATGTGCAGGTGATGACCGTAGAAGGTCCAAAATAGAGATCTGTGCTGGTGTTCTCCCTAGATGTTCGACAAGATTATAATCAGACTGAATCGAAAGCCTAGGTGTAGGTGCACGAATGGTGACATGACCTCGACGAGTAGTAACAGCACAATCCATAGATTTGCCTTTGATGGTGAGGGTAGACACTCGACTCTCTTCAAAATGACCTACAATGGAATCGAAAGACATGGAAGTGTGATTGATACCTTTACCCCTATCCTGAGGAGGAGGTGGACCATGATGAGGGAATGGTTCCTTGTACATATCGAGATCCTTGTTCGTGTGTTGCGCTGGTGGTTCATTCTCAAAAGTGATTTGATTACCGTCGATGAAGTTTTGGATGAGGTGCTTAAGCTTCATGCAAGATGCAGTTCGATGCCCTTTGCTCCTATGGAACTCACAATACTCATTGTCTCTGTAACGTGCAGTTTTGTAGACAGGTTCTCCATAAGGAGGAGCATCAGGTAAGGTGATGAGCCCCTTCTGCAAACCTTGCTGTAAGACCGATTCGATGGGCACTCCCAAAGGAGTAAATTGACGTCGCGGAGGGTAATCTTGTTGGGGCCGCTCTTGTTGCCGTTGCTGTTGGTTGGGATAAGGCTGCCTTTGTTGCTGTTGTTGTTGAGGTGGGGTTTGACTTGGTTTGGAGAGTTGCAGCGGTGTTTGCAATGTTTGGACATGCTTAGTATCGACCACCCCATCATTGACCACGTTTTTGTTCTTGTTCCAATATTTGGGTTTATCATTCGACTGTTGATGCGAATTGCTATCTTTCATCTCTTTAAAGATTTTGACCACACCCTTAGCAATGAGGGCCTTCTCAATGTTGATACCCTTGTATGTGATTTCATCGAAGGTTATAGCACTAAGGATTTGCAAATGGAAACCTAACTCTTGGTTGAGGTTCTGTACAAATATGCTAACAAGTTGTTTCTCCGGAATCTTGAAAGGGAATTTACTAGCCATTTGTCTCCATCATTGGAGGAAAGAAATGAAAGTTTCACCATTTTTCTGTTTATTGTTGCATAGGTCCGTCATGGAAATCTCATGCTCTGCGTTGTAAGAAAAATGGGTGGCAAACTTTTCTGCTAGCTCGTTGAAAGACTTGATACCCGTAGGTAAGTGTGAAAACCATTCTATTGCTTGTCCTCCAAGACTGCGAGGAAAAAGACGCATAAGATATGTGTCGTTGTGAGAGACCTCGAAGCAAGCAAGATAGAATTCCCTAAGATGGTCTTTTGGGTCACCTTTTCCTTTGTACTTATCGAACTTGGGAATAGTGAAATTTTGAGGAAAAGGGATCATTGGTAACAACCGATCAAAAGGATAAGGGCACACTTCCTCCAAGGAGAAGGTCTTTTTGGCGTGGCCAAACGTAAGATCAGATAGCTGTTGTTGCACCTCCGCAATCTTTAGTTCCATAGTCGTGGGAGGGGTTGGTAACATCTCCTGTTGTCCAAAAAGTGGTTGGTGTTGCCCATATGGAAGATTATAGTGTGAGCCATGCGCAGTGGTATTATAAGGGTCGTAAGATTGATTGGGATTGTATGGATTGTATGATTGGTTCAGATTGGGTTGGAATTGGAGGTTTTGATTAGGCAGAGGTGGAGGTGGCGCTAGGTAAGAATGTTGGCTCTGCGATGGTTGAAGAAACGTATTGGGGGGAGGAAAGCTAAAGTGCGTTTGATTAGGTTGTGATGGTGGCACATAGCTTTGGGAAACCTGATGTTGGGAATGTTGAGAGTGGCTAGGCAATGTATGAAAGAAGTTGAGTGTGGATGAACACTGTGGAGGAGGAACATAGGTAGAAGTGATTTGCGACGGTGGGGGTTGATTGAAGATGAGAGTAGAAGAATGTTGTGGTGGAGGAACATAGGTAGAAGTGATTTGCGACGGTTGGGGTTGCTTGAGGATGAGAGTAGAAGAATGTTGTGGTTGGGGCTGCGTGACTCCAATTGGTTGAGAGACATGCAGGTGTGATGATATAGGAGGTGGTATTTGTTGAGACCCTTGTTGCATGGCTACGTACGTGTTCCCCGGATTGTAATTAGGTGGGAAACCTATGCGTGATGGGGTAACCAAGATTCCACTTGCGCTTGGGGTGGACACTTTGGGAGGTGGTTGCACATTGGATCGAGCTAAGGTGGCTTGCTTAGCTAACTCTGCTTGACATTGGAGAGTTTCTTGTTGGTTTTGATAGATCTCCATAGGAGTCAAAAGTGGTGATACGGGCCTCTCCTCTGTTGGATTTTGAAAAAGGGGATTCCTATACTGCGAGCCTTGAGTAGGTAAGGGCGTAGTGACCGTGGACATGGTTTGCACTGCTCGTATGGCTTCTTGGGTGTTGTTGCTCTCCTTGAGAGTGGACACATCAAAATTTGGAGGTAACTTGGCACCTTGCTTTGCAAGTAAGCGAAAGAAATGATCTTGGTTCTCACTAAGGATTTTATCAAAGGCAGCTATAGCTCTAGGATCTTGTATAAATTCATCAAGATCTTGCCCATCTTCTTGAGAGGATTGACCTATTTCAAAGTGTCGCTCTTCTTGAGATGGGGGTTGATCTATGACATAACCTTGTGGGACAAAATCTGGAGGCAAGCCTGTGGTATACTGTGGTGCATTTAGCAAAGGGGTTCTATCCTCATGAGGATTGATTGGTTCATCTATGTGCGGCATGTTTGGAGAGCTGATTGGTCTTGCTGCGGGTGTACTAGGAGTCACTTTGGGAGTAACGTTGAGACGACCTGCTTGTGGTGTCCGAGGGGGTGACTTGTGCTTCTTAGGGACAACTTGCCTAGACTTCATAGTTTGCTGTAGCCTAGTGGTGACCATGGGATATACCTAGACACAATGTAATGCTGGGAATCTGTGAGATGCTTTGAAGAAATGGACAAACTCTGATGCACAAAGTACTGGACCAAAGGCGCTATACTGTTTGACCAGAGGCGCAGGACTGTGCTACCAAAAGCGTGCTACTGTGGGCCAGAGGCGACGGACTGAGCTACCAATAGCGAGTTACTGCTATGCCAAAGGCGAGCTACAGTGACCAAAAGTGAGCTACTGTTATACCAAGGGCGCTGAAGTAGAGTTTTTGCCAGAGGCGGGTTACTGCTGACCAAAGGCGATCTACTGTACTACCAAAGGCGAGCTGCTGTAATACCAGGGGCGCTGAAGTAGTGTCTGATGTTTTTCAAGGGCAAGATTGTTCTGTTTCTGATTGGATTGGTTTGGCAAGAGAAAACACAGCAAACAAGTGGTCAAAAAAGGCACAAGGACTGACACAACAGATAGTGTATGTTCAAGGCTCCAAACAAGCCCAATGTTTCCACAGGTCTAATATAGTTGCAATCAATAACAAGCACTTTTTATCCCTAGAGACAAGGTTTCATTGCAGTAGATCAGCTCATAGCTTAATACTCCGTCGATAAAAATATCATTCCATAAAGGTGTCAGATATTTAGTATCTTTGCGAGAGACAATAGGTAGGGATATCTCACCCTCCCCTTGGAAAGCTCAAGTAGGTCACAAGAGCTTTATGTCCGAGGGAATACTATCTCTTCTCAAGGGAGCCAATGGTGAGTGTCTTAAGGGTTTAAATTGATTTCCCTTGCACTGATGATTACCGCAATGTTCGGAGGTAGGTCGGGTAGTCTCTATCTAAATTGGTTCTTAGTGACTTTGAGGGACCAACGCCTTACGAGCAATGCGACAAGCTACTAAAAGCTTTAACCAATCCTACTAAGAGTTTCAAACACTTCGCTCAATGTGAAAATCGTTTCCACAAAGAGCTAGTACACCTCTTTTCAGTTTGGCACCACAAGGTAAGGCTGACGTCGGTTAGGACTTGGCTTTCGCCTTATCCCTCTTATATAGCGGTTCAAAGGAAAACTCCGCTTAGGGTCGTCCCTTTTGGATGAATCGCAATCCAAAAGTAGGCCCTTCTAAAGGAAGTACAAAAAGTAAAGGCAAGCACGTCACACAAAGGTTCAATTGTCCCGTTATAAGAAAAATAAGGTGCAACTAAGCTATGCACACACACGATTGTAGTTGTAAATTGTCCCTTATGAAATGAAGTGTTTGGCATTCATGTCCATTGTCCTTTAAAAAATTGAGGTGTTTGTTCATACATGTCCATTGTCCCTTAAGAAATGCAATATATTCCTAAGACTTAGATTGCAAGAAAAGATTTGTTCAATTACTCCTTTTAAGCATGCAATGTGTTTCTAAGACTTAGTGAGATAAAACAAAAGGGTCTTCAACACTCGTCCTGCATGAACATATTTAAGAAAAACACCTATTGGCGTATATGGAAAAATGGATTAAATCTAAACTAAATAAAACCAAAGAACCCAATAACATAAAGGAAACAAATCTAAGTAAAAGCCATAAATCACAAATCAAAGATAAATGAAAGCTCTTACCAAAACCTGTATTGTTCCCTTTTGGAGATATGTGGATTGCTCAATGTAGTTGCAAAGCCATGGCTGCAACAAGCAAGTATGTGCTCAAGAGATCAATGTCAAAAGATTGTTATAGTGCTCAATCGACGCGTTTTGTATGCTCAAAGCTCTGTTAAGTGTGCCTGAGAATACGATCGAAGAGAGAGAGAGAGAGATAATGAAGGAGATGAGGGGGGTTTATATAGATTTCAAGGAAGATCGATCAACGGTCCAGATAATTCAGAAGAATCAACGGAGGAGATAAGTTGAGGAATGTGCAACGAATGAGAAGAAGACATGTGTCTTGCTTGCTTTTGCATGAGAGGAGTTATCAAGAATAGAAGAATGAGTTAACTGAAGACATAAATCAATTAAAAGAATAAAGCAATCAGTTAAGTGATTTAAAACAAGAAGAAGGGATTTGCATGAGAAAAGAAGATATTTTGCTTTATTAAATATAGCAATATTTAATTGATGAGCAAGAAAGCTTGAGTTATTTTAGAGACAACTCAAATTAGAAGAAAAAGCAATTTAAATAAATAATTGATTTATTTAAATTTAGAGAAGATATTTTGGAAGAAATAATTAAATAATTGGAATTATTTAATTTAGAAGATTTGAAAGCAAATTAAATAAATAAATTTATTTAATTGTTGTGCATGATTTTGGGAGAATAATTTTTTATTTAATTAAATAATTAAGAATTATTTAATTTTAGATAAGAGGGAATTTGTTGAATTAATTAAATAATTGGATATATTTAATTAATGTGGATGTGAATTTTCGAAAAGCGAATAATGATTTAATTAAATAATTAAAATTATTTAATTGTAGAAGAATATAGAGGAATTTAATTTAATTAATTAAATAAAAAGAATTTATTTAATTAATGTCAAATTTAGGAGATTTAGAAGAATTTGATGAAAATTAATTAAATAATTAGATTATTTAATTAACGTTGAAATGCAGGTGATGAGACAGATTATGAAATGCAAGTGATTTGACGACACGGTCATTTTAGGGTGTCTACACAAGTTAGCATAAAAAAGTACCTGATAGTGTTGATTGATCTTCTTCATGATTTCTTCCTGATTTGTGGCATATACCTAATCTGATTTCTCATCTGAATGCATGATATGATAAGTAGATGTCTCTGTTTGATAAAAGCATGTGATAATTTTAAACATCCAGAGCACTAACAGGGCTGTCCCCAAAATTTTGCAGGTTCAACTGATGATGGCTTGGAGTGAAGACTGAAAGATGAAGACTTGAAGGCCGACAACAACAGCAATCTCCATCATCAGGCAATAATGGATGTTTAAATTTATCATGTGTTCATTTCTTTCTCTTTTATTAAACAGATGCATAGCTTGCATGTCTGCAATTGCTCAGTCTAGTTACTCCCACAGCTTGTGTGGGACATATTTGAACACTTCTTTTAAACATGATAAGTTAATTTCTCTTATACATATGATGTATATGTATTTCCTTTTTCAATCAATGCATGAGATAAAGTAACAGATACTTGAATGTATGTTCAAAATATGACATGAAATAACAATGCAATACAAAAATATCTTTCTTTCTTTTATTCAAAACTAATCAACTGAATAATCAATCTAACTTATAACTCTTGAAAGATCAAACTGTGTAGAACAACTGTATTTCTTGAATCTTTGATTTCTTAACAATCAATTCTCTTGTCATGATAACTTATCAGTCCTCATTGGACTAATGGGTTATCTTGACAACTAGATATCCTTCTCTACTCTGTCAAGGCATCAACTGTTCAATGAATGCATAACTTTGAAGTTTTCATTTATTCTTTTAAACAATTACACTTAGGTCCAACTAATTTTAAGTGTGAACAAAAAATTAGTAACAATTATGTCTGAAAAAGATTCTCTTTCTTTATTATTATTGCCTTGAGTAATTATTTTCCATTTTGGCCACTTGGAAGAAGTGGCAATTATGCACCTCAAGAGGGAATCTTAGAAATAATTGTTTCTTTTGTGTAAGAGACTAATTTTAGAAAAGTAGAAAGAAACTTGGTTGTAAATGAAATAAATAGCAAATTCTAAAATAAATAAAATCAGAGAGAAATTATTGTTTGGTTAAAAATAGCAAATTGTAAGAAAGTAATAAAGGAGAATCTTCTGGAAGAAATTATGGGGGTGGTTATGCATGCTCAACTTTATTTTGAATTCTCAAGACATAATTTGGGGAGGAGCGTGCATTTCAAATAGAGAATATGTTTTATGTTTTGGGAATCTCTCTCTCAAGAAGTTTTCATTTTTTCTTTTGGCACCATAAACCATAGTTTCCAAAAGAAAAAACTTGGGGGAAGATGGATGCGAGCCAGAAATTTTGTGAAGATGTGATAGAAGTAATATTCCAGGTACGGACTGAGATATGAATCTGATTTATTGTTGCATTAGATTCAGTAAAATATTATGTGAATTCTCTTCTACATTTTTTGAATCCAGTCTATTGCGTTAGACATAACTTTATTTGTATGAACTAGGTTTGACTAATTTTTTTATATAAGGTGCACAGCTTGGATATCTAAATCATATCCGAAAATCAGCCATACCCAGTTTGTCATTTTTGAGATATGAATATTTTGTGATTGTCTACCTCTCACCCATCTTTGTTTTAGCAATCTGTTACGTTAGCCATAACTTTAGTTTTACGAACTGGGTTTCTCTAATTTTTTTATATATGGTGCGCGGCCTAGATATCTAAATTGTATCCAAAAATCAGTCATACCCAGTTTGTTGTTTTTGAGATATGAATTTTTTGTGACTGTCTACCTCTCACCCATTTCGTTTCTGTTTTAGTAGTCTGTTGCGTTAGCCATAACTTTATTTTTACGAATTGGGTTTCTCTATTTTTTTTTATATATGTTGCACAGCCTGGATATCTAAATTATATCCAAAAATCAGCCATACCCAGTTCATCATTTTTGAGATATGAATATTTTGGGACTGTCTACCTCTCACCCGTTTCGTCTCTGTTAAAACAGTTAGTTGCGTCACCAATAACTCTATATTTTCAAACTGAGTTTCTTTGAATTTTTTTTCAACAAATTCATTTTGTGCATATCCTACGATCATTGGTTTCCATCATATGACTCTCTTTGAGGCATTCTACCAATCAGTCTGCATGCCCTGTCTATGCTTTCACATTTTGCATTGTTGGTAGCTTCTAAAGCCTTCTCAACAAATTCATTTTGTGTTGATCCTATCATATGCATGTGGTTAAAAGTGTGGTAGATTTGATGAAGATGTTAGATCTATAGGAATGTTTTGTTGTTATGTATTCCTTTCCTCTCAAGCTAACCTTAGAACAAGGTTCTTTCATTGTAGCTTCAGGTTTTGTATCTTGTGATTCTAACTAGTGTAAGATATTTATAACATTCTAATATTATAGGCTTTTAGCCTTGATTATACAGTTAAATTTAATAGTATTTACAATTGTCTAGATTATTATTGAAATCTACATCAGTGTCAATAGTGTAAATAATTGTTGTGTTTAATTTGTATGCCTTAGAGTTATTTGTAGTTTGTTCACAGTCATTTTAATTAAATGAAATTAACATAAGTCTTAGGAACTATTAGTTAAAATATTGTTACTCGTGGACTCTTATATCTTATGATCCTAAAAGTAACTATTACTAGTGGTTGGAATATGATAGTTCTATATTGTTGAAGAAGATTCACTTTATGATTGTTAGATGATTGATCGTGATTCAATTAATGTTACATTCTTCAAGACCCTATAATTAGTGCATTATGACATATGTCGCAATTGTGGTGTTGTATTTGAATTATTAATGAAGGATCTTAGTTTGGTCTATTAGGTGATGATGTGCATTTGAGAGTGAATGTGATGTGAGACCATAGTGTTTAGTGTGTCAAGTGTTTGTGTCATTTGGGAAAGTTAATTCCAGAGGCCAAGAGGGGTAGTCGTGTGTATGACTCCTGTGATTATGTAATCTTTCTAATGGTTGACTATGTATTGGTTATATGTTGACTCCACTCTGTTAGGGATTCATGTTGTTATGATGACTGTGCAAGATGGATAATGCCTTGCTTAGTGTACCTATTCATGTGGTTATGATGATTGTACAAGATGGATAATACCTTGCTCAGTGTACCTATTCATGTGGTTATGATAACTATGCAAGATGGGTAATGCCTTGCTCTGTGTAATGTGAAATGATGTATATTTTGTGTCGTAAATGCATCATGATGAGAATGTGGTAGTTCATGATTGGGTTTTCTTTTGGGCTTTGAGAATCTAGATGCAGTGAAGGGGGAGTGGCTTTCAATGTGGGGCAAGCGCCCAAAGTGGCTTGTCAGGATAACCCATTAGAAGTTGTTAATCCAGTGATAACTTAATAATAAATTTAGAGGGTTAGGTAGTTTTCACACTAATCAAGATAATTGGATGCCTCACTCATGCCTGTAGTGCTCGTTCAAGCTAAGGATGAGATGAGAAGGTCGTGGTTGGCAAAATCAACTTCCTTGTCCTCACAAAAGGAATGTTGGTTCCACATGTGTCACCCTATGGGGCCGGCATCTAGTGAGAGACTGTCAGGGTAACCATAGATGGGGGTTGGCGCCTAGCAAGAGACTGTCAGGGTAACCCATGGATGGGGGCTAGCGTCTACCTAGAGACTGTCAGGGTAACCCATGCTAGGACGATGCGATGACACTCATCCCTACTGCAGTCTAGCATTCTCTAGTTGTGTTCTCCCCTTTATTTTGTGAATGCCTCTAGAAGTGTTGTTTGAGTTACTTGTGATGTCCTTATTGACTGGTGTTATATTGGAGTCATGTGTAGTCCTTGCACCCGTTAGTCTATTATCTTTTTGACTGTTGGAGGAAGTGGTGACTCTGTTGTGAATGTCATGTGTATTTGTATGTTGGAGTCATGTTAGCCTTTTGTGTTGTATTCCTATCTTCTTAACTATTTCATGTTGTGGGAACTTATTGTTATCTCCTAGCACGGGGGGTGGACCTTAGGGTTCCACATGGTCAGGTGGTTGTGCTTATATCTCCATTGGTTTCTCTTGTTGTTGTTCATGTGCGAGAAAGATGTATCTCTTATAGCAGATTTCTAATCCTGTTCTAGCTCAAGGAGACAGATATTCATGTACTATTGTCTTGATGTATGTACTCCAATGTATTCAGAAAAGTGATACTGTTAACATTGTAATGATGTACTCTCATGTAAAAGAAATTGTATATGTACTTGAAATCCTATATTCATGATCTTGATGTCTACCTTTCTGATGATACAATATGGAAATGTATGTGTTTACTCAATTCATGCAATTAGATTTGAATGAACTATGGTTGTTAGTTAGTTCATAATGTTGTTTAAGATCTTGTTACTTGTTCGTCAGTAATGCAGTCGTGGAACCCTAGAGGATAAAGCTTAATTTAAATGTTATGAATAAATATATGATGGTCGTTAAATCTTTTGTCAAAAAAAAATATTTGACCTTTTTGTAAGCTTAGTTGTGTTATCCTCTGGATTCCTTGGCGGGGCGTTGCATGTCATATGGCAATCTATCTTGAAGTGATGATGGGATTTTAATGAACTTTACTTAAAATCTTGATTATATACTTGGAGGATAATTCTTTCTTTGTGAATTTGTTAACTTTATCTTGAAGGGTTTGTGGTCCTTTCATGCCCTCCACTTGATATTTGACTAGGCATAATCAACCATGATGTGGGTAGTTTCTTACCTTTAATAGTTTTCTGCTCAAGTCTATTTTGAATGTGGGTTACGGTTTTGAGTTTTAGACATGTTAAACTTGGACTATACCATATTTATTGAGTAAATTTATCTGAAGGCATGGTGGTATCATACTAGCCATGGCAACTAAAAAATCTTGCTTCTACCTTTTATGTGGTTCTTTAGAGTGTGTGTGTGCGCACGTGCAAAAATAATGCAAATTGTCATTTCCTTAGACTATATCCAACTATATTAAGACTAATTAAAAATCAAAAGAGATAGGACTAACAATTGACAAGACACTAGACAAACTATGCTCAAACAAGACAATTAGGATGCACAAATCAATAGATTAGGAAAATGACAAGTATAGAAACTAAAGATCAACTAAAAAGATGATGTAGGTACACTTGTGGAATGAAGTGAACTGATATGAATATTCTTAGAATAAGGTCCAAACATTGTTTGCAAAATTTGTGAACCTCAAGATCAAGGGGATCAAGTCTGCCCAATATCTAACAATGTGTATGACAACATTGACCTCTTTTGATAGCCACCATGATAGCATTGAATAGAGGGAGCAACCTTGTCTAGGAAGATTGTATGACCCTAAAACTTGTTAAGAATTCGCTTGACAGAGGTTCCAATCTTCTCATAGATGTGCACCTGTCAAAGAGTAATAAACACCGCAAACTCACAAAGCCTTAATACACATGAATGAAACAAATGATGTGACTTGAGAGGATGTAATGGTTTCACATAGTAAATATAAATATGGGGTCCTAAAATAATAGGAAATATTGGTGATAGCATGTAAAAATGTCCTAAGAGATCTTAGCTCATGATCAACAAGGGAAGTGCCAAAATAAATAACTTTTTTATTCTTGAACAATGGAAAAATATAGATAAAATACACTAAATAGATCAATTTCACTTGATAAATGATTGATTTCTAACCATATGTAGGTCCCAAAGATTGGTATTGATCTATAGAAAAAATATACTTTAGAATCATTTGGTTTGGCCCTCAAATCAAGAAGTGGCAGCCTATTAGGTAGCCTTGACACTGTCTAATAGCCACTAGGGTGGCCTTGACCTCACTTGATAGTCATCTAAAACTTTTAGGGGAGTTTCTTCATCAATTTTGAGGGGTACTTTCCTTCCACAACCTATTTTGGAATTCTTCAAAATTCTTTATAAATGACCTACAAACTAAATTTGTGAGTAGAAATCTTACAAAACTATATGGTTAAGGGGAAATTTTCCTTAGTCAGTCCCCTTGTGGGCATTCAAGATTAATCTAGATCAACGTGACAATAGAAACTAGGATAATAAATTGATCTATGTAATGAAATCAATCATAATCAAATCATAAACAAGTAAAACCTTAGTAATGAGGCCAATGGGTAATGGAAAAATACAAACCAAGTGGGGTAGGATTTGGAAATAAGCTGACAACACAAATAAGATGGCTTATGTGGATTCAAAGTAGACTAAAATGACAAGGATAAAACATAATTCTAAAGCAATATCACAAGGGTTTGAAAGGAAAATGGCAAACAAGTCTCGTGGTAAATAATAAGGTATATTCACATAAGCGAGATAAAGGGTGATGGAAAACACAACAAAATTGTAAGATAATAAGGTGTAGGATTAATAGGAATGGAGAAAGATGGTATGAGATTTGAAAATCAAAAAATGGAAGTGGGTTGATAGAGGTTTTGAAGTAAATGAAGATGGAATAGAGACACACAAAACTATGGTTCAACAATGGAGATGGTGTCACGTCTCGTTTTTATGAACAATATAATTATTCTAGATTAGTGAACAATTATTGCACGATTGACTTTACCTTAAGTAATTTTGCATATGTGAAGGTAATTATTATGAGTTTATATTGAAGAGAATTGGAAATTGATTTAAATATTAAATATTGTAGACATTATTACAATGATTTGCCTCAGCTATGTTTTTGGAGACACTAACCTATTGACGTCGAGCTGAGTGCAAATGGATGTAGGTACTCGTTGAAAACAAGAGCATGGTTGAGGTAGAAGTGTTCTAGCCATTTGGCAAGAACTGATGGATGGATTACCCTGATGCAATCACACACACCATGTATTTTTCATATGCATTTTGAATGGTTTTCTTATGCATCTCTGTGTGGAAAATAAGTGTGATTGATGATTTAAATAATTAGAAAATATTGTGTTTAAATTTCTACAATAGTTTATATTAAATGCATTATTTAATTTAATGTCTTTTTCAAATTGTGATTAAAATAGGTATTGCAATTTGAATCAATGAGATATATATGTTTATTTGTAGTTTTTATTAAATAAATAATAAATATTGTCTTTATTTACCTAATTTTAGATGTTTGGAAGACAATATGCAAAGTAGAATTAATTAAATTATAATTAGAGGTATTTATATTATTGTATTATTATTTTTATTTACTTCTTGATTTATTAAAATAGATATGTATTAGTTAAATAATTAAATAAATATTAATTATAGTGTTATTATAATTAGATATTTTGTATAAATAAATAAAAAAGAATTTAAACAGCAGCTTCCTGTTATGCAAGCCAATTTTGCACTGCATAACAGTAAACTGCACATAATATATTATTAATTGTTTTAAATAGCATTTTTTTCTCAAATTTCATTGGTCGAATTATCATGCAAAGGGAATATTACTTCAATTCTAAATTTTAAAAAACTTTAGTTTCTAAACCTAATTGATGGTCACCAAAAATAAGGGAGGAGATTTTTTGTTAAAAGAAGACTTCTTGGCAGCAAAAGAGCACCCACGAATTGCAGTAATAGGAACCCACAGACTAATAACAATAAGGGTGATTGGCAGCAGGAACTTGGTCTCTTTAGCAGCTTGTGTTTCATCTAGGAGTGACTACTTTTAACCAGAGTGAAAGGCAACAATATCAACATCAATTTCATCATCAAATCGACTATATTTACCAGGTTTTTATCTCCATTTTACTTCTTTGAAAGTACGTATTAGGCTGCAAAAATGAATAGAGATTAAAGATTGTTGGTGGCATTTTTCTTTGCTATGCTCGACCCTTGTTCTTTTTGGTCGTTTTACACCTTGTGACTGGTCGTTCTTTTTCCTTTTGGCCGCTTATCTATTCTCTGGCCATTCTCTTCTTTATGGCCGTTGGGTCGCTTTTCTTGGGCAATCATCAAGATTGGATCAACTGCCATTCCCTCTTGTCATCACCTATCTTGGGTTGATCGTTGGTTCTTGACTGAGATGAGACTTTCCAGCTTTTGTCTAAACTGCTTAATACTAAGAAGATAATCTCAGATTTTGATCATTACTTTGAATGAAAATTATTAATCAAACCTCCTTATGGCTGCCATAACATTCTCTGTCAAACCTTAGCATGACTGTACTCTCTCTTTTAATGGCTGAAATCAGACTTAGTTTAGAAAAATCAGCCTTTCTATGACAAATTCAAACTCTCAAAACCACAAAGATAGTTGAAACCTAGTTTCCTGTTATGGACTGTATTTCTGTACATTCTCCTTAACATTTCTAGAACATAATAGTAAGCAGTATATTCTTTGTGTTTTATTTATTTTATATTTTCTGCAGTTCCTGTTATTGATAACATAAAATAACAGAACAACAGGAAGTCTGATTTAATTTTTTCGCATTTAATTTTTTGTAGCAACAGAAAGTTAAATTATGTTTTTATGTATTCCCATCACAAAATTGAACAACAAGATTGATAATGGTTAGATTGCACATGATTTTTGTGGAATTATGACTGAATAAATGGATAATATTATTAGCGAGACTTCACATCAAATGAGAAATTATGATTAAATAAAGGATATAAACTTATGTCAAAATTAATAAAACTTGTGAATGCAAATTTGTATGAAAATGATGATTTATTGCTTGTGGAAAGTATGAATTTCAAATAATGTTTTGGGGAAGGGATTTTAATTGCTTTATTGAGGAAATTGTTTCTTTTGAATTATTATTTATTTTCTTGCTTCTTGGGGAAAGAAGTAGATTTTCTTCTAGGAATGTAAATGGGTTGCTTTCTAGGCTAGGATGTCGAATGTGGATTTATCAGGGATGGCTTTTCCTCTTTTCAGGAATTGTACCAGGTTACTTATAAAGGATTAGATCAAATCGAGATGACATTGAAATAGATGTTTTATTGTCTAGCAAACTTAATTATTGATATCTCTGCCACATCCTGTTGTGAGACAATTTGCTTTGCATTATTTAGAATTGCACATTCAGACATCAGGGTTGCATCGGGTGTTCCCTCCTGCCAGTTGTTACCAAGTAGCTAGACATTTCATGCAGGGCTGGGTTTCCTTCATTTCATGAAGGGAACCGAGGAAGTGTAAATACTTCATGGTTGGGTGGAAAAAGCACCTAAGCCATGTTCCCATCTCTCGGCTCGCAGGTGGTGGACCACTTGGTTCGTGCGACTGATGAGTGTATTGATTTTGTTATTCTTGTTGTACATTATTATTGTACTTGATTGGATGTATTATGGCATGCTTGCCAATGGATTTATGCATATTATTTTATAGTGCTTGTTAACTAGATTAAGCACACAATTATGTAAGATTTAATGACATTGAGATTCATATTTATGAGATTATCTTTTATTTGAGATATTGTAATTATGTGGATTAAGTACATCTTTTATCTTTGAAATGTTGTATTTAAGCAGATTATTTACATCTTTTTGTTTTGGATATTGCGATGTTGTATTTAAGTGGATTATTTACTTCATTTACTTTGAGTTGGTTTAATGGTTTTTACATGTTCTTGTGAGGCTTTACATTTGGTATCAGACTCTAGGTTTAACACTAGGGCCTCTGTTTTCTTTTTAGGACTATTGTGCTAAAGTTGCAAACTTGATACAGATTATCCATCATGAATACTAGAACCACTGATCGTAGTGATGGATCAGGAAGTGGTCAAGGAAGAGGATCGCGTGGAGGTGCTTGTGGTGGTCGAACTACGGGAGATCTTGGAGATGCTAGTGATGCTCAAGATGGAAGATTTGACCGTATTCTTGCTCTCTTGACCTGATAGGACATGAGGATGAATGCTCTTGAGCAAGAGATCAAAGGGAATCATAGAGAGCCAAATGCTAAGGAAAATCCTAGAAATGCTAAGCAAATGGGAATCCAAGGATAGAAGTTCAAGTTCCTGAAGTTGGAGCTAATGCTAATAATCAAGCAAGGATTGTAGAAGAATTGGGGAAGGACCTCAAGAATGTATCACCGCTGAAATTTGATGGAAAGACAATTGGAGATGGACCTGAATCCTAGATAATAGAAATGGAGAAATACTTTGAGCTCTGAAACCTTTCAGATCACATTAAGGCAATGTGGGGATCTTACCAGTTGACTAGTGAAGCAGCAACATGGTGGGATAACGAGAAGGCAGATAAGAAGTTGTTACCTGGTCAGATAACTTGGGAGATTTTCTTGCAACTGTTTAGAAAAAGATGGTTACCACAATTATTCTTCGACAAGAAGATGACAGAGTTTCAGAATTTGGTTCAAGGAGGTATGTCTGTAACTAGTTATTGGGAAAGGTTTTCTCATCTACTTAAGCATGTTCCACAGTATCAGACAGATGAGAGATTTCATATTAGGAAGTTTATTCTGGGATTGAGGCCACAAATTAGAGCTGAGGTAGACATTCATAACCCACTCACTATGGATGCCACTTTTGAGAAAGTAGTAAAGCAATAGCAGAGGTTGCAGTAGGCAGCTAGTTACCGTAAGCAAAGAGATGCCAAGTTTTCAAATAAGAAACCATAGAATAATCAACAGAACTATCAACAGAATAACAACCAAGGCAATAATAAACAGATCAGGAATCTGAAGAGAGGTAATAATTCTCAAGATGGAAATGGTGGAAACAAAAGAGGTGGCCATAACAACAGAAACAACAATCAGAGGGAAAGAGTTGAAGGACCGAGAGCATCTAAGGGTGGATGCTACAACTGTGGAGGAGAGCATTATGCAAATGCATGTCCACATAAAAGGGGAAACAAGAATCGGCAAGGAGCACCACAACATCAAATTCATGGCGCAGTGGATAATTGGCAAGCAAATTTTCAAGCAGCACCTATTCAGTTCCAAGGTAAGCTATATGGACTACCTATTTCTATTTTAATTGATACTGGTGCCACAGAATGTTTTGTAGATCCTAGAATAGTATCTAAGTTATCTATTAGACCTGGACATATGGAAAACTCTTGGATGGTACAATATGGAAATAGTACAGAAAAGAGAGTAGACTCGTGTCTAGCATGTAGTGAGTTAGAGCTTCCTAGTTTTCAGATGCAAGTAAATCTGTATGTACAGCACTTTTAGGCTCTTATGATGTAATTATGGGAATCAACTGGTTAACTGAACATAAGTCTCTAGTTAACTGTGAAGACAAGGTTGTTAGATGTTTGGATGACCTAGGAAATCAAGTGGAAATTAATGGATCTAAGAGACCTTTAGAGCTTAGACAAATCTCGGCTATGCAATTAAAGAAAGCTAAGAGGAAAGGATTTGCCATTTATGTTGTCCAAGTAAAGGACCTTGACAAAGAAGAACCAATGTTCAATGACTATCCAATCCTTAGAGATCTCAGAGATGTATTCCCTGTAGAGTTGATAGAGTTACCACCGAAGAGAGAATTTGACTTCTCCATTGACTTGCTACTAGGGACTGAGCCTCAATCTAAGGCACCCTACAGGATGACTACTAGAGAATTGTATGAGCTTAAGGTACAATTGCAGGAGTTGTTAAATTAAGGGTTCATTAGACCTAGTGTGTCACCATGGGGCACACCGGTTATCTTTGTAAAGAAGAAGGATGGTACTTTGAGATTATGTATTGATTATAGGATGCTTAACAAAGTTACTATAAAGAACAAGTATCCACTTCCAAGAATAGATGAGCTCTTTGATCAGATGAAACAAGCAACAGTGTTCTCGAAGATAGACCTTAGATCCGGCTATCGCCAATTGCGGATTAAGGATGAGGACATCTCTAAAATAGCTTTTAGGACTTGATATGGTCACTACAAGTTCACAGAGGTACCATTTGGGTTGACTAATGCTCCAACAGCTTTCATGAATTTGATGAATAGCATTTTCAAAGATTGCTTAGATGATTTTGTGTTGATCTTCCTTGATGACATATTGATATACTCTAAATCAGCGGAAGAGCATGAAAGGTATTTGAGGATTGTTTTACAGTGTTTGAGAGAAAGAAAGCTTTATGGTAAGTTATCTAAGTGTATATTCTTTCAAGATAAAGTGCACTATCTTGGTCATGTGATCTCAGCTGAAGGGATTGCAGTTGATCCTGAGAAGATAAAAGCAATAATGGAATGGCCTGCACTGCAGATTGTGACAGAAGTCAGAAGTTTTATGGGACTTGCAGGTTATTATAGAAAGTTTGTGGAAGATTTCTCAACCATAGCAACACTGATTACTGCACTACAAAAGAAGGGTAAGAAGTTTCAATGGATAGAAAGGTGTGAGCAAGATTTCCAAGAGTTAAAGGAAAAGCTCACAACTGCTCCTATCCTGATCATACCAAATCCTAATGGGCACTTTACAGTTATAACGGATGCTTTAGGGGAAGGATTAGGAGGAGTGTTGATGTAGAATGAGCAAGTGGTTGCACGAGTCAAGAAAGTTAAAGCAACATGAGTTCAACTATGCACCACATGATCTTGAGTTAGCTACCATAGTTCACTCACTTCAGATGTGGAGGAATTATCTTCTAGGTAAGCCCTTTGAGTTAAAGAGAGATCATTTAGGGCTCAAATATATATTTACTCAACCTAACCTTAATGCATGACAAAGAAGATGGTTAGAATTCCTTAGCGAGTATGACTTTGGAATTGAGTATATAAAAGGAAAGGAAAATAGAGTAGCAGATGCTCTTAGTAGGAGAAGACATATGGCTACCATTGTTACCACGAGATCCAATTTGAAGTAGAAAGTGATTCAAAATCTTCAAGGGGATGAGCATTATGAAAGAGTAAAGCAAGCTTTGGAAGCAGACCCCTTAGATCACAGGTTTGATGGTTATGTTATCAAATCAGATGGACTTTTGAGATTTCAGGGAAGGATGTATATTCCTAACTCAAGAGAGTTGAGGAAGTTAGTGCTTGAAGTGATCCACAATGCACCTTATTCAGGGCACCCTGGAGTGAAAAAGATAGTCGAAGGTTTGAAACCTTTACACTTTTGGCCTAGACTTAAGAGGGATGTGATGGAATTTGTGGCTCGATGTTTGGAATGCCAAAGAGTCAAAGCTGAGCATGTGCATCCAGCAGAATTGTTGTATCTGCACAATATTCCTAAGAACAAGTGGCAAGTGATAAGCATAGATTTTATTCAAGGGTTACCTATGTCTAAGAATAGGCATGATGTCATCTTAGTGGTTGTAGAGAAGTTGACAAAGGTAGCACATTCTATTCCAGAGAATCTTTCAGATGGTTCTATGGTCTTAGCTAGGAGGTTTGTTTAGGAGATTTTTTGATTGCATGGAGTGCCTGAGATGATCATTTTAGATTGAGACACTCGCATGACATCTATATTTTGGACAACTCTTAATGCATCTTTGGGTACAAAGTTGAATTTCAGTTCGGCTTATCATCCTCAAACGGATGGTCAAACAGAAAGAGTCAATCAAGTGGTAGAAGACCTTCTCAGAATGTATTGTATGGATCAGCAGTATAAATGGGAGGAATATCTTCCTTTGGTAGAGTTTACATACAACAATTCATACCATGCATCTTTGGGAATGGCACCTTTCGAAGCTCTTTATGGGCGTAGGTGTCGAACACCTATCAGTTGGGATAAGGTGGAGGACAAAATAGTGGTTGGTCCTGAAATGTTAAGAGAAATGGATGATCAGATGAAGTTGATCAAGGAGAATTTGAAGCAAGCTTCAGATCGTCAAAAGAGTTATGTAGATAAGAATAGAACTCCTAGACAGTTCTTAGTTGGTGACAAAGTCTTTTTGAGGGTCAGAACTCATAAGAGTTTAGTATTGTTTGGCAAAGCGTCCAAACTTGCTCCTCATTTTGTAGGACCATTCGAAGTTCTGGAAGTGATTAATCCTATAGCTTATAGACTTGCTCTATCGCCTGCACTTGCCAAAATCCATAATTTTGTTCATGTGTCTTTACTTAAGCTTTATCATCCTAACGCGTCACATATTCTTGATTGGCATGCTTTACAGGTTCAGGATCCAGGAGTGGTGCTGGTGGAGCCCACTTGAGTTTTAGGGAAGCGCAACATTAAGTTGCATAGCTAAGATGTGGTACAATATAAGGTCCAATGCGATCAGTATTCAGAGGACAGTGCCACATGGGAGAATGCAGCGGAGATTGATAGATCTTTTCCTCATTTGAGCACATAGCATAGATTTCTTATTCATGCATGGATTATGATACTTTGAGTTCAGTTATTGCTTTGATGCTTTGAGTTGTTGATTATAATCTTTTGATACTTTGAGTTGTTGTTATGATCTTTTGATACTTTGAGTTGATGTTATTGTTTTATGACACCTTAATACTTTATCGGTGGTTGATGGATACTTTCTTGTTTTGATGTTTAATAAGACATCGGAATGATGTCTCTTCCAAGTGGGGAAGGGTGTCACATCTCTTTTTTATGAACAATATAATTATTCTAGATTAGTGAACAATTATTGTGATTGACTTTACCTTAAGTAATTTTGCATATGTGAAGGTAATTATTATGAGTTTATATTGAAGAGTATTGGAAATTGATTTAAATGTTAAATATTGTACACATGATTACAATGATTTGCCTTGGCTATGTTTTGGAGACACTAACCTATTGACGTTGAGTTGAGTGCAAATGGATGCAGGTACTCATCGAAGATGAGAGCATGGTTGAGGTAGAGGTGTTCTAGCCACTTGGCAAGAATTGATGGATGGATTACCCTGATGCAATCACACACACCACGTAGTTTTCATATGCATTTTGAATGGTTTTCTAATGCATCTCTATGTGGAAAATAAGTGTGATTGATAATTTAAATAATTAGAAAATATTGTTTTTCAATTTCTACAATAGTTTATATTAAATGCATTATTTAATTTAATGTCTTTTTCAAATTGTGATTAAAATAGGTATTGCAATTTGAATCAATGAGATATATATGTTTATTTGTAGTTTTTATTAAGTAAATAATAAATATTGTCTTTATTTACCTAATTTTAGATGTTTGGAAGACAATATGCAAAGTAGAATTAATTAAATTATATTAAATTATAATTAGAGTTATTTATATTATTGTATTATTATTTTTATTTAATTCTTGATTTATTAAAATAGATATGTATTAGTTAAATAATTAAATAAATATTAATTATAGTGTTATTATAATTAGATATTTTGTATAAATAAATAAAAAAGAATTTAAATAGCAGCTTCCTGTTATGCAAGCCAATTTTGCACTGCATAACAATAAACTGCACAGAATATATTATTAACTGTTTTAAATAGCATTTTGCTCAAATTTCATTGGTCAAATTATTATGCAAAGGGAATATTACTTCAGTTCTAAATTCTAAAAAACTTCAGTTTCCAAACCTAATTGATGGTCGCCAAAAATAAGGGAGGAGATTTTTTGTTAAAAGAAGACTTCTTGGCAGCAAAAGAGCACCCACGAATTACAATAACAGGAACCCACAAACTGATAACAATAAGGGTGATTGGCAGCAGGAACTTGGTCTCTTTAGCAGCTTGTGTTTCATCTGGGAGCGACTACTTTTAACCAAAGTGAAAGGCAGCAATATCAGCAGCAATTTCATCATCAAATCGACTATATTTACTAGGTTTTTATCTCTGTTTTACTTCTTTGAAAGTACGTATTAGGCTGCAAAAATGAATAGAGATTAAAGTTGTTTGGTGGCATTTTTCTTTGCTATGCTCGACCCTTGTTCTTTCTGGTCGTTTTACACCTTGTGGCTGGCTGTTCTTTTTCCTTTTGGTTGATTATCTATTCTCTGGCCATTCTCTTCTATATGGCCGTTGGGCTGCTTTTCTTGGGCCATCATCAAGATTGGATCGACCCCCATTCCCTCTTGTTGTCGCCTATCTTGGGTTGATCGTTGGTTCTTAACTGAGATGAGACTTTCTAGCTTTTATCTAAACTGCTTAATACTAAGAAGATAACCTCATATTTTGATCATTACTTTGAATGAAAATTATTAATCAAACCTCCTTATAGCTGCCATAACATTCTCTGTCAGACCTTAGCATGATTATACTCTCTCTTTTAATGGCTGAAATCAGACTTAGTTTAGAAAAATCAACCTTTCTATGATAAATTCAAACTCTCAAAACCACAAAGATAGTTGAAACCTAGTTTCCTGTTATGGACTGTATTTCTGTACATTCTCCTTAACATTTCCAGAACATAACAATAAGTAGTATATTCTCTGTGTTTTATTTAGTTTATATTTTCTACAATTCCTGTTATTGATAACAGAAAATAACAGAATAACAAGAAGTCTGATTTAATTTTTCTGCATTTAATTTGCTACAATAACAGAAAGTTAAATTATGTTTTTATGTATTCCCATCACAAAATTGAACAACAAGATTGATAATGGTTAGATTTTACATGATTTTTGCAGAATTATGACTAAATAAATGGATAATATTATTAGCCAGATTTCACATCAAATGAGAAATTATGATTGAATAATGGATATAAACTTATGTCAAAATTAATAAAACTTGTGAATGCAAATTTGTATGAAAATGATGATTTATTGCTTGTGGAAAGTATGAATTTCAAATAATGTTTTGGGGAAAGGATTCTAATTGCTTTATTGAGGAAATTGTTTCTTTTGAATTTTTATTTATTTTCTTGCTTCTTGGGGAAAGAAGTAGATTTTCTTCTAGGAATGTAAATGGGTTGCTTTCTGGGCTAGGATGTCGAATGTGGATTTATCAGAGATGGATTTTCCTCTTTTCAGGAATTGTACCAGGTTACTTATAAAGGATTAGATCTAATCGAGATGACATTGAAATAGATGTTTTATTGTCTAGCAAATTTAATTATTGATATCTCTGCCACATCCTATTGTGAGACAATTTGCTTTTCATTATTTAGAATTGCACATTCAGACATCAGGGTTGCATTAGGTGTTCCCTCCTGCCATTTCTTACCAGGTAGCTAGATATTTCGTGTAGGGATGGGTTTCCTTCATTTCATGAAGGGATCTGGGGAAGTGTAAATACTTCATGGTTGGGTGAAAAAAGCACCTGGGCCATGTTCCTGTCTCTCGGCTCGCAGGTGGTGGACCACTTGGTTCTTGCGACTGATGAGCATATCGATTTATTATTCTTGTTGTACATGATTATTGTACTTGATTGGATGTATTATGGCATGCTTGCCAATGGATTTATGTATATTATTTTATAGTGCTTGTTAATTGGATTAAGCACGCGATTATGTAAGATTTAATAATATTGAGATTCATATTTATGAGATTATCTTTTATTTGAGATATTGTAATTAAGCGAATTAATTACATCTTTTATCTTTGAAATGTTGTATTTAAGCGGATTATTTATATCTTTTTGTTTTGGATATTGTGATGTTGTATTTAAGTGGATTATTTACTTCATTTACTTTGAGTTGGTTTATGGCTTTGACATGTTCTTGTGAGGCTTTACAGATGGAAAGGGTAGGAGATGGAAAAATATGATCAAAAGGAAAATAAATAGATGGGGATGATTGAATGTATGGAAGAAAGAGGTAAGAATGATAACCTATGGAATATTAGAGAATTACATAAATTTTAAACAAAAACTATAAATAGAAATTGCTCACCCATGGAACCCTTGAAATTAGCCACTTAGTGATGAAGATTTTGTCCAAGGCACTAATAAAATTATACCAAAGGTTCAGTATGAGGCTATCTCACTCCTAGAATTTTTTTAACTCTATTGAAATTTTGTCTACAAATAAGAGAAATTTACTTTTCCTATGTAAAAATGAGTCAAAGGTTGTTTGATTTAAAGATCTTTCTAAGGGAACTCAAGAATGAAAACTTAGTAGGTGGGAATCTCTAGAAATTAATGAGTTTGAAATTAAATTTGGTGGTGGGAGGATAAAAATTCAAGGATAGCCTAGTGTGTGTCCAATTGTGAGCATTAACCTCAAATGACAAACATGTTCAATTGTTTAGGAGACATTAAGCTCAAAGAGGACCATCTTATGGTGGGTGGTTAAATTCAATGTAATCTTGATGAGGTAGATTTTTGGAAGGATAAAGTGGGTATTTTTTATGGAATGGGGCTAGGTTGAACATATAATGGTTTAACCAAGGGGAAAAGGGGGATAAACTAAAGAAAAATTAAAGAAGAGATAAGGACATAAAAAGGGGATAAAAATTAAATAAAATGAAAACATGGGAACACTAAACAAAGCCATAAGAATGATAAGTAAAAGGGTACATGGATGAATAGGGATGACTTAGGCTAGGAATGAGGGGTTAAAATATCACAAAAATTCACACAAGTGAGATTGATCTACAATGGACACAAAAATGTAATATCAAAGTTGTATGGTATGCAATTTATATTATTACATTTTTCCTCCACTTTAGTAGACTTATGATGATATACAAAAGAAATTCTATTAAAGGAAGTGTACAATAATATAAATCATAAAATGTAAAGGATATTTTATACCAAAAAGGAGATATATTTGTCTTCAACTTGGTTTTTTTATCTATGTTTTTTCTCTTACAACTATTATTGCAAAGTACCCAAGGAAATTAGTCATTGTAATCCAATAAAATAATATAGGCTAACACATAAATATAGGAATGATCACCCCACTAGGATTCAACATGTCTACACAATTAAAATGCATGATCTCTAAGCATAGATTGGAAACACAACATGTCATCTAATAATTTCATGAGGAAGCAAGAACAATCTTAACCATTTATTTTTAGCAAGGGAAATCTATGGAGATCTACTCCCTAATAAAAGTTGAGGAAGGTAGCATAGTAGTGACCCATGATAGATAATGGAATATATAGCTTCACAATGGGAAAATGGAAATTGGAGGGCTAGGAGGATGAAAATCATGATGAGAACTATTAAGGAGCCACCTGTGGAAGAGGCTAGGCCAAGATAATAACAGAGTTATAATGATGATGATTAGAAACTATAAATTTGTTTATTTGGCTAGATAAACCCCATAACTAAAGATGGTAGCCAACCAAAGGGAAACTAGAAAATGATCTGAAATTTAGTGGGAGCCAACTATGGCTAAAGATGATAGCTGACCCAATGGAAATTAATAATGATTTGGAAACTTGGTAGGAGCCACCCCACAGCTAAAGGTGGTAGCCAACCCAATGGAAACTAGATAATTTTGTCAATGGTTATGAGGTGACCACCTGATTGGATAAAGAGGCCTAGATAAGTTGTAATTGATGGAATAGATAGCCATCATCAAGGTCAATTGGTAATGCTCAAATATATGAAGGAGAAAAAGCAAGTGATGTAGCATATATGTCCCCCTTAAGTTGACTAACTAAAGAGTAGAGTGAATAGAGCTAGTCAACATAAGGTAAATGATTAGGATAAAGATACCAAGGATGTGATGACGATGATGATGATGGTGAAGGATGGGAAGGGCCTAGTTCCTACCCCCAAGAGGATCATAAAGGAAAAGAACATCACATGTCCCCAAGTGATGATGTGACATATCAATGGGCAAGGGGAAACATTGTGGTTATGCACCCAAGAGTATTCAAATGATTTGATGATAAAAGTAGGAGACCACTAGGAAAGATAATAATAGATCATAAGATATGGAGATGATGAGTCTCAAATAGAGGAATACAAATTTCATGCCCCAAGGGTAGTCCAAGTGATGAATCTCTAGCAGATAACAAAAGATAAACCAATGATGATGCTGAAAAGGGGACACTAGGGTCATGCACCAAGCATGATCAATATAATTAGGCTCTAGCATAAGAAATATGTAACACTAATATGAGACAAGGAGAATAAATTCAAATTCCAAATTGTATAATTCAAATGATAAATAGGTAAAATACCAAAATAGATATCATGGGATACTAGTAAATGCTTGCAAAAGAAAATCCAAAGACATGCAAGAGTATAATGATGGAAAACCATCAAAGAAAACACAAGATAGGAAATCACATGGTCAAAACACATGAGTGCAATCTCATCTTGCTACATGATTGGAGTCGGTCCTAATAGTAGTATGTAATAGTGACCGTGGGTTATCATTCTCCAATCAATGGTAGTGGGATGGGATTCAAACATATGAAATGACAAAAGCAACAAGGAGATGGCATGAGGTACAAAAAAGGATAGGAAAAAATCACAATGGAAAAGGAAAAAATCCATAAGAGTATAACAAAGATAATGTGAGGCCCATTCATATATGGCATACTTAGTTGCACTATTAAATATGTTATGGTTGTTATAACTGGATATTGGACTTATTATTATTGGGATACTTGGACACTAGACTGTTGATTTTGGATTTATGATATTTGGATAGACTTTAGTAGACATTGTTACTTTGATTAGATTAGTTATTTACTTGCTTATGGTGATGGTGACCTAATTATGAGATAGCTTTATTATGGTTTGATTTATGTGATGAAGGTATGCTTTAATTGATCATATATGTTGTCTAATTATGTTTTATGGATTATTCTATTAAACAAGTTGATGTGAATTGAAATTGAATATATGTGTTCAGTAGATTAGTGTGATGCATATGTGATGACACTAGGAGATATTGTGGAATGAAGATAGAAATTGAATTGTTATGTATTTGATATCTATATGGATTTTGATTATTGTTTAGAGTATACATTTTGTATTGAATGTGATTATGATTGGAATTGTATTCAAGTTGCTTTGGCTATATATTCATATTGGACATATTGACATGTGCAATTGAGTTATGCAGGTACTTTCTATGGCCAATGGAAATTTGAAGGTCAGCTAGAAAACCTATGTGAATTCCTAGTGAAGCTTGACCTTAGTCCATGATGGGGACTAAAGTCTTCAATATTTGTGAAATGTTGTAAGGTGATTTATTTTGTGATGTTAAGTTATTTTTTTTAGATTGATATGTAGGATGTTGAGTTGGCTTGGAGGATGAATTATCATCCTATGTGTTCAATCTCAAATTTTGAATTTGGGGTAACTTTAGAGGGCCTTAAAATATCATTTTCATGTATATTTTAGTTTTGTTGGACCCCTAGATCATATACCTTGGGATTGGTGACCTTTTGGACTTTGAATGTTTTATTTTTTTGAGGATTTGACCACTCCCAAGTTCCTTGAAAAAAAAGAGGCATGAATAGGTTTTAGGAAGATGGATGGTGGACTTGTCACCATTCCATCCCACCTTCCTAGGGTCAAGGATAAGGGTTGGACCAAGTACACACTAATCCCCATGCTTTAAACATGTGGGAGAAAATCCTAGGATAATTTTGGAGAAGAGTGTACAAGTACACTCCTCTCCCCTAGGTCTCACACATATGTGAGAACCTCGAGGAGTCAAATCACTCATTGGGAATTAAGAATTGGTTGAGTTGGGAATTTCTTGAGAGGGAATAAGATGGATGCCATGTGGCACCTCATTTGAGAGGAGGTGTGACATGTCACTCATTATATATACCTCTCTTGCAACTTGAAAAAGGAACTTTTACTTCATTTTTACTTGTTTTTGATAGAGTCTTGGCTTGAGAGACTTGAGGAGTTGGAGAAGAAGGCTTGGAGACCTCTTGAGAGGATTTCATCAAGCTCAAATTCACTCTTGGATTATCTTTTGAAACCTAGAGGCATCTTATCTTATTGTAAGTAGCTTGAAATTGTATGTATTGAATGGATGAATGTGTTTCAAGCTCTTATGTTTGTGGTGTTATTCTCTTTTCTTATTTTGTTGTATAATTATTTTTATGTTTATTGGGTTAAGGGTGTCATGTTGGGTTGGCTCCCCATATGGATGAGAGCAACCCATGTGAGGGGTTGAAGGAGGTGATAACCTCCTTGGATAAATTTCACTCTCTTGAGAGAGTTTTAGGCAAGAGTTCCATATGTATTTGTTGGCATGAGTGCCATTTGGAGAATGAGGATGGGTGGATTGTGTTGTGTGATAATTTGGGTGTGAGAAGTGTTGGTAGTTTTTGAAGGAAAATGAAAGAAGGTGACTATGTTTTGTTAGTAGCTTGGTATTGTTTTTCCCCAAGGTAGATATGTACACTCTACCCCCTACTTATGGTTCCTTTTGGACTCCATTGTGTTGTGTAACCCATGGGAGATTTGGGAGTTTTGTTCTTGTAAGATTGTAGTAAATGTATGGTTTTATTATGTTGTGTTGTGACCCTGGGTTTTCTAGATGGCCTCCTAGCTTGGGGGTGGCTTGTGAGCAAGCCTACAGTTGGGAGGTGAGCACATCCATTGGTATTTGGATGACGTTTTTTTATTTTTAAAGTTTTGTCAAGTAATAAAGAAAGGAGAAGAGTATCATATTGTGGAGTTGAAACTCTTGCTCAAGGGGAAACTATCATGTAAAAGAGTTTGTATTTTATTTGTGAATCTTGTTGAACCTTGTAAAGAAAGAGTGTGTGTGAGAAGTGTTGTAATGTGCTCTCTAAGTTATGAAGAAATTTGTTGTTGCAAGAGGAAGTTGTAGTTGTTATTGTGGTTTTAGCATTCACTATTCACATAAATAAATATTGTGTATTAGGAAACTTAACCTTATCTCTCTTTCTTAAATTTTAAAAATATTGTATCTCTACTCTCTACTTAGTTTTTAAGTTGTGTTAAAGAAAATACATTGTATTATTCTCTCTATGATAACTTGTAAATGTTTTTAATGAACCTTGGGTTGTGTTCAAATGCTTTCTAGAGGAAATGAAAATATGAGTGTAGTTTTATTGTCTATTTGGCATATTAATAAAAGACAATATGCATTATTTATTAGTTAGTCATTTCATTCTTTGTTTAAGTTTAAATGAGTAAATAAGTGTGCATATGCATTAGAGTGTATGTGGTGTAAGAAAAGAAAAGAAGGAGATGTAAATATTTGATTTATTTTTCATTTAACATATGGTTGTTATCAAGAAACATTAGATTATTTTGTTTTTACATATATAAAAGGAAGTCTTTATGTCTTTTATAAAATGGTTGCAAATATGGTTTAGAATAAAAATATAGAAATAACCATTTTTTATTCTAATATTGAGATGAGTTATTGTAAGAAAGTAGGGAAAATGTATATTTGTGTTATTACACAGATGTAATTTAAACTCCTTCTCTCTATAGTGTTCAAACAAAATTTGTCAAATATATGACTATTGCTTTCTAAAGAAAAATAGGTGTCCTTATATCCTTATTTTATATATATAAAGAAATCCATACTATTAATGTGGTGTTATAATGTATTGTTATTTACTTTATTTTTAAAATATAAATGAGATGTTTAATATATATATATATATATATATATATATATATATATATATATATATATATATATATATATATATATATATATATATATGTATATGTATGTATGTATGTATGTATGTATGTATGTATGTATAGGTTTTGTATTGATATTTTATTTTTGTTTCAAAACAGAGAAAAGATTTATGAAATATGTATGTGTATATATATTATATACATATATGAATAATAAATTAATGTTGGCTAAACTCACATTTTATGTACGAATGTTGTAACATGCCTTCTCATATTACCCGGAATTACACACACAATTTACTAATAAAATAAAATGACATGATAATCATGAGTGAAATATATTTTTTTTAAATCATTTGCATAATTAGAAAGCATATCTTTTCTGGATATTTTTCAACCTTGAAATTCAATATATTCAAAGATAAATCATAGTGAAAACATTTCACTTTACATTTACAAATATGTTACACTTAGCAATATATAAACAAGTTTACATAAGTTTGACAATCAAAGTCAATCATAAGTACACTAGAATCTTGATATCTATCACTCAAGTCTCGGTGAGTCTTCTACTATTGAGGAGAGCATCATTCGAGTGCTTTACCTCCAACCATAGACCGACGATCCCCCGCACACCTTCCTTACTGGAAGTGGTCCTACCCTTCACGAAGAGTATAGACATAAGGATCCAATAGGTTGTCATCTGAGTCCTAGTGTTGTGTCCTACATAACACAATTGACCATATGACTCTAGATAATCTTCTAGCTAAGTATGATCATTTTAACAGGTTACATCATCTAGACACTGTGAACCAACTAATACATGCAAAGACAAATGCATCACTTTGGCCAAAGTTTCTATATAAATAGTCATTTGTAATAAATATAGTTGTGTGTTCACACACCTCTAACTCACCTTGGAGACTATATCATCCTATAGTTTGACTTGTTTGGCTAGTATCTCTAGGCATAATTGTCTTGACTGAACTCAATTCTTAGTCAACTGACTTAGCATTTAATCCTAAATCTAGGATATATACTTTTATAGGTTTAGAAGATTTAACTTTTCAAAGAGTCCTTAGTTGCATTCTTGCACACATCAGAGTCTATGACTTCCGGTTGAATTCTACTCATGAACTCAAGATTAAGCACTCTTGTGCTATAAGTCATGTTTCGACTTTAACAAGAAATCATTAAACTTTATCAAAAGCTTCTTAGACTCTATCTATTTATAATATCTTAATCTATGGTTTCTTAACTCTTTTACTGTCGACCATAAAATAGACTAACACAAAGTTAAAATCTGACTAGGGAACTTTTAACTTATCTAAATCCTCTTGGGTAGATGCTAGGGTTTAACTTCTTTCTCCCAATCTCATTGGTGTATCAAAACACTCTAAAGTAAAACTTTATAATATAGAAACAAAGACCTCTAGTCTTCTATAGACCTCTTGAACATTGGATGAGTTTACATCTCTCAATATTATGTATAAACATAGATTATTAGGTCTTCATATAATACCTTAATGTATACTGCCATTATCATCAATACTCTTGACTAAGTTTAATCTTATAACCTAGATAGGTTTTGATTCTACGACAATATAATGCCTTCAACCTCTTGGTCTTCTCAAGTCAATTGAATTTCATTAAAGAAGAGATTAAGAACTAATGTTTAACATCTTATGTTTATCATGATAATGCTTATCATTGTTGTTGAATGAGTAAGTGATATTATATCACTATACCAAATTGTTCTTAATGATGACAATATCATTCTAGCAAAAATGAATATCAATTCCAAAATCTTTGATCTCAAGGCATAAAACTTATACTAGTATCTCATTGTGATATGCAAAACCTATTTATATCTTGAACTTTCTACATAGAATAGATTTTGAACTCACACAGAATATCTTTCAAATGTCATGATGATACATGTCATTATTGTAGATTGTTCATGTGATGACATAACACTATTCTATATGTTTCGAAATATATTTAATAACATCTCTATATATTCTACTATAAGAATAAATCAAATACAAAATCATTTGATCGAAAAGTAATAAAACTTATCCATTCCTACTCTTAACCATTCCTAGGTCAAATTTAGAAAAGGCTCAGTTTCTGCCAATGTATACATAACTTAGTGATACATTGCAACCTTAAGGAAATATAGTTTCAATAGCATGCATTCAAAGATGAGATAAATATCAGTTTATCTCTGAATGAAATAACTAACTTTCTACTCACTACTTGATGTTTGTTAACTATAGGAAACACCATGATTGTTCAGGTGTAAACACAGCAAAAGATGTCTTTCTCCAATCTTGATATCCTCTATGCAAATAGAGTTAATCAAACTCATTTTTTCCACAAATCAGTGCCCTCCATCTACTGAGTTAATAACCTAAAGATCCTATAGGTTCAATGACAAAATAATCAAGGATAACTTTAAGGAACCCCCCCTAAAAAAACCTATAAAATCCTAGCGAATCCTAGCTAAGTGCCATAATTTTCCTGGCAAATATTTCCTTCTTTTTGGTAAAACTATTAATTTTTCTGGCGAATCTATGCACATTATTTAAAAATTTGTAAAATTGTGGGGAATCCTAGGAAAAAATCACTAAAATAAATAAAACCAATGGAGAATCTTAGCAAATAGTTACTAAAGAAATTAATTTTAATGGTGAATCCTTCCTTTAAAAAATTGCATATTTTGTCGACGCAATCACCCATATATTCTTTTGATTTTTTTTTTAATTTTGAAGCAAGGGCCTGGGGATGGCAGCCACCGGCGAGGTCAAGGGGCAGCGCCCCTTGTGGGGGTCAAGGGGGCAATGCCCCCTTGCGGGGATCGAGGGGGCAACACCTTTTAAATATTTTGCTTTAAAAAAGACTAAAATAAAACTAAATTCTTGCCATTGATTATCGTTTTGATCAGACGGGTGTGATTGAATTCCACGACCCTCTTAACATGTGCCTTTTAAAAGGCTTGTTGGGGCCTAGAACTTGTTTTGGGCCACACGATGATAATCTAATCGTGTGGCCCAAAACAAATTTTGAGCCCCAACAAGCCTTTTAAAAGGCAGATGCTAAGAGGGTCGTGGAATTGAGCCATAACCGTTTGATTAAAATGATAATCAATGGTACTGAGTCAAAGGCATATTCAAAGCAAAATTAGCAGACTAAAGTATAGGATAACTTATTAATAATGGTGATATTACCCCGAAAGTAATGACAAGAATATTATATTAATGGCGAATCTAATTAATATTTATAATTATATTATAAACTATTGGCGAATTAGCTCTAATGATGAATAATTTACTTGGCAAAATAATTTAATTTATTGCTTTAAAGAAATAATTCTCTGGTGATTTAACCATGAAAAAAAAATTGTAAAAATCAGACGATTTAGCCCCTTACTGGTTGCAATATATTCACCAAATTTGAATTTCCATTTTTGAACTATTCTCCAATTGGCGAAGATTCGCCACTAAAAAAATCCCTAAAAATAATAGTAAGAGAAAGTTATTTTATACTGTTGTTTCTGCTGAACGATAACATTGGACTGTTAAACTCTACAGATTCATGATACCGTGATAAAGACATATCATTGTTTCTTCTATCTACATTCTTTTACTAAGATTACTCTATTTATATATTTCTAAGAGAACATTTACCTATTTGTATACAAATGATAACAAACTACTGAAATTCAAAACGAAAAGATAGTGTGTTCTCTAAGGCACTCATACCTCTAAAAGCCATCGATTTCAATGCCTGAGCAATCTCTTTTAATCCACTAGCTACCAGACTCGACTCCACCTATCCTTTTGTGTGTCTATGTCTTTATCCCCATGGATTCTTTTATAAGAACCAACTCATTGACATAATAGAGTTCTCTGTCTTACTTAACTCTTGCTTCTTATACGAAGCTCCCTCTCTCTATGTTTTATTGTGCAGTAACAGTTATCACTACCTTGTTATCATTCGAAGATATCTCCCTTCATGCCTTCGATATGCTTACCTCTTAATGATATAGTCTTTTTAAGACTTCACCACTCCACCTTCATATGGAGTCCTTGGCAGATTCCTTACCTATCAACGTACTTTGATAGCATGCAGACGTAGTGGAGCAGTTGGTCTATAATGACCACTCTCGTACTCCTCCTTAACTCCATAACTAATGTGGAGATAGGAGTCGAGTGCTCACGTATAAACATGAAGAGGCTGCAATAATTGCTATCATTCTATAATACATAAGAAGCTCATCGACATCATACTATAAGTATACCTTATTACGCCGAGAGGCGTAACCTACAGTGGCAGCATGGGGTGAAATGGCGTGAGCGTGTTAAGAAAAATAAATTTAAAAAATAATTAAATAGCTGGGATATTGAAATAAATAATTATAAACATTAAAAAAATAGCCGACATATTAAAATTAATAATTAAAAAATATATAAAACATAAATGTTTGAAAGTCTCCAATACCGAAAAATAATTAGATAAGTGAGTGTATTAAGAAAAACAAATTTAAAAAATAATTAAATAGCTGAAATATTGAAATAAATAATTATAAACATTAAAAAAATAGCTAACATATTAAAATTAATAATTAAAAAATATATAAAACATAAATGTTTGAAAGTCTCCAATACCAAAAAATAATTAGATAAAATCACGAGTTAGAGAAGGAAGGTATGAATTTCATGATTTGCTGGAATAATGGTGTTAATCGTGTATGCATAAATCATTTCATATTGGTGGAATATTAAAAAATTCAAATTCATTTAAATCCCCCGTAAAATCCCCATTTACTTTTAATATTCTTTTAATCCCCTTTCTTGATTATATGAATTTAGTTTTCTTTTAAAAAATATTTTATGCAAGAAGGAAGAAGCACAAAATAAAAATCAAGAAGTATAAAAAATCAATATCAAAATTATTTTAGGTTGTTAATTTGTATGCTTTAGCATAGTGTTAATGGTGTATGCATAAATTATTTCATATTGCTGGAAAATTGATTATATGAATTTAGTTTTCTTTTTAAAAATATTTTATGCAAGCCCACAAAATGTCTATTTTATTTTCTTTCATAAATTTGCTAAGTGTTATATTAAAAGTTAAAATAGTATTCATTCTTTATCTTAGAGTCTTTGGTGATGAAGTAAAAACTAAATATACTAGTATATCTATATTTAAAAAATATCTAAAATATGCCGAGAGATATCCTTCTGGAGGCGCTTGAAGGATATCTCTCGACGTATTTTAGATATATTTTTTAAATATAGATATGTTAGTAGATAATATTTAAATAGATATAAAACATCATAGTGTAGGTATATACAACGTATTCTTACGTTGTTCCTATCACTTGACAAAATCCCAAAATGGGGTTGAGGTTTTCTCCCCCTCTCTATTTTGCATAAACGCGAACAAAGATAGGTTATAAAAATGAAAAACTTATCAGAAATCACCGATAATGAAATAGTTTAACCACTAATATTTTATAGTTATAGTAATATAAACTATATTCATATCACATAAGGAAAATAACGACTATCGACCATATCTTGTCAATGGTCGTACTATCCCAACTTAGTTTTTCAACAAAACCTAAACTAAAGGATCTTGACAACAAATCGACGATTGTCGAATCGAAACCAACTTAGACCAAAAGAGTTGAACACGCTGTACCAAACTCAATGAGGGTTCACTAACAATGCAAGCACAAGACTTATATGGCAACAACCTATCCTTATCCATACGTCTATTCACTTCTCTCTGATGATGCTCTCCCTCTCTTTCTTGGAGGGCCAAAAACCTATTTTCGTGGTTACAACATGCAATCAACCAAACTGGGATTAGTGCATCATTAGTCACTTCATATATCTTATGAATAAATAATAATGACATTATATAATCACATGTCTAACTCTAATCATATAAACATAAACTCATGATATCATTGATTTATCCTAACATTTTCACATAACGTCAAATCATTAAATCATGAATAATCAACTATTAATTACATGCAAGTAAAAAGTAAAACATAGTCAAATTTTGGGGTGACATATCTCCCCCCATAAGATTCATCGTCCTCGATGATCCAATTTATCCAAAATAATAACATGATAAAGTTTTTGTTCAACTTTGAAAAGCATAAATCAAATGAGGAAATCTTTGATAAAAATCATGGTGATCTTCCCATGTGGCACTATCCTCTGCATACTGGTCCCACTGGACCTTGCAATGAGTAACCTCTTTGTTACACAAGCAGAGCTTGCAAACTTCAAGCACTTTGAGAGGCTTGATCATGACCACTCCTAGGTCCTGTACCTATAAAGCATTCCAATCAATAATATGATTATCATCTATTATATACTTTTTCAAATATGAAACATGAAAAATATTATGCATTCTGGCAAGAGCTGGTGGTAGAGTGATTATGTAGGCAACCAGATTGATAACTTCAAGAATTTCAAAGGGTCCTGTATATCGAGGAGCTAATTTGGAAGACTTTAAAAAATTTATGGAACTCTTCTAAGGATTTACCCTCAAAAGAATTTTTTCTTCAACTGATAATTGCCTTGGTGTACGCTTGGCGTCAGCATAACTTTTTTGTCTATTATTTGCTTCCACCAATCTATTCCTGATCAGCTTAATCTATTCTTCCATTTCTGATAACATCTCTGGACCAATGCTAATCCTATCTTCTAGCTTATCCCATCTTATAGGAGTTCAGTACCTTCTTTTGTACAATGCTTCAAATGGAGCCATCTTGATAGTAGAATTGTAGAATTTGTTATAAGCAAACTCCACAAGCGGTAGATATTATTCCCACTTATATTGCTAATCCATGAAATACATCCTCAAAAATCTTCTAGGACTTGATTTACCCTCTCAATCTTACCATTTGTCTCAAAATGATAAGCTGAGCTTATATTAGGTTGAGTTCCTAGTGCTGAAAATAAAGTTTGCCAAAATGTTGAAGTCATGCGTGCATCTCTATCTGAGATAATCTTCTCAAGAACTCCATGCAATCTAAACACTTCTTGCACAAACTTGTGATCTATGATTGGTGCTCCATCTTTTAGATTCCCAAGTATAAAGTGAGCTACCTTGGTGGGTTTGTCTGCCACCACTAAAGTAGCATCATGTTTATTTTGAGACATTGGAAGACCATGCATAAAATCCATGCTTGTGAGCTGCCACTTCCACTCTGGAATATCATGCAAATACAAAAGTCTTGCTGGATGTTGATGCTCAGCCTTGCCTCTCTGGCACTCTAGGCAACTTGCTACAAATCTTGCAGCATCATTCTTCATTCCTTTCCATAAATAAAGAGGTTTCATGTTAACTAGGAGTTTGGTTACTCCTGGATGACCTAAATATGGTGTAGAATGAACTTCCTTCCACACAAGGTTTCTCAATTCTGTCAAATTTGGAACATACAACCTTCCTCTGTATCTTAAAAGCCCACTTGGTTCAAAGTAGAACTCATCATACCTCAAGTCTTGAGGATTTATTGATAAAGCATGTTTAACTTGCTCGTAATACTCATCACCTGTAGAATTTTGCAATAATAATTCCTTGAAGTTGGAGTGAATAGAGACAATTGAAGAGATATACCTCCATCAACTTAGAGCATCCACTACTTAGTTCTCATTTCCTTTGATATAACTTATCTCAAAGTCATACTCAGATATCAATTCCAACCATCTCCTTTGTCGAGCATTCAAATGAGGTTGGGAAAGTATATACTTAACATCATGATGATCTGACTTCAACTCAAAAGGCTTCCCTAACAAGTAGTGTCACCACACTTGCAAAGCATGCACAACTACTGCTGACTCTAAATCATGAGGAGCATAACTGTACTCATATGCTCTTAGCTTCTTGGATTCATAGGCTACCACTCGCCCATTCTGCATAAGCACTCCACCTAAACCTTCCCCTGAGGCATCAGTGATGACAACAAATTGACTTTTCAAATCAGGAACTTTCAATATTGGTGCAGTTGTCAACCTCTCTTTTAACTGATCAAATGTCTCCTGACAGTGTTCTATCCAGTCAAAACACTTTCCCTTTCTTTGAAGTGAAGTGATTGGGCTTGCAATATTATAAAAGTTCAAAATGAACTTCCTATAATATCTAGCTAACCCCATGAAATTGTGCACTTCATCCGTATTCTTTGACACAGGCCATTCAAGTATAGCTTTGATCTTTGTAGGGTCTACTAAAATTCCTTCAGCTAATATTATATGCCCCAAATATTGTATCTCTTTCTGAAAGAAAGTTCACTTGGAAAGCTTCCCAAACAACTTATGTTCTCTCAACCGTTGTAGAGCTAACCGTAGATGCTGCAAGTGCTCTTCCTCATTCTTAGAATAAATAAGAATGTCATCTAGAAACACTGGAACAAATTTATATAAGAAATCTCAGAAAATACTATTCATCAAATTCATGAATGTTGCAGGGGCATTTGTAAGTCCAAAAGGTAAAATCATGAACTCGTAATGCCCATACCTTGTTCTGAATGTTGTTTTATGAATATATTCATCTTTTATTCTCAATTGATGATATCTAGATCGCAAATCAATCTTAGAGAACACTGTTGTGTCATGCATCTGATCAAAAAGATCATCAATACGCTATACAGAGGATACTTATTCTTTATCGTTGCTTTGTTAAGCTACGATAGTCTATACATAGAAGCAAAGTTCCATATTTCTTTTTAATAAAGATCACAGGTGCTCCCCAAGGAGAAACACTGGGTCTAATCAATCCTTTAGCCAAGAGCTCCTGATGCTAGGATTTCAATTCCATTAACTCTATAGTATTCATACGGTATGATGCCATTGAAATCGGCTAAGATCTTGGCATTATATCAATTGAGAAATCAAAAGCTCTCTTCAGAGGTAATCTTGGAAGTTCATATGGGAAAACATCCTAAAAATCTTGAAGGAAAGGATAATTCTCCAAGGATACACTTTGTTTACTAGGATCCTCTTCTATTTAATCCATTTTGACTACAAAAAGTTGGCAACCTTTTTGCCTAGCCCTCTCCAGTTACATAACAGAGATTGGTCTCATCTTGACTTCTCTTTGAGTGCCTTGCAAAAATAATTTATTTTTTACATCATCTAGACACTCAACTATTTTTGCAAACAGTAGACATTGGCTCTATGTCTCCATAACCAATTTGTTCCTAAGATAACATCATAGGAACCTAGGGGGGCTACAAACAAGTTCACCTCAGTTGAAAAACTAGGAAGTTCAATCTTGGCTTCAAACAGGCATTGCTCTACTTGATCTTTAGTATAGTTAGCATATTCTACTAACCAAGTTTTAGCCATATATCTAGCTCTTCTAGGACATTTACTTAATACTCTTGGAGAAATAAAACTTTTAGTTGCTCCAATATCAATCAAAATAGAAATAGGAACTCCAAACAAAGTACATGTTGTCTCTATGGGAGTAATCTGGTACTCCGCATGGTGATTGTCCAACGTTGCATGGATCCTCTATTGAAAAGATGCTTGCTAGGTAGGTAAAGCATTACCATGTTGTTGAACTCCCTGGTTCTTGGTTGGGCATTTATTTTTATAATGATCTACACCACAAGAGAAACATCCTCCAGGAGGTCCTCTCTTCTCAGCAAATTTACTTGAATTATTATCATTCCTTCAGACATTGCTATTGTTCTTCTTCTCATTTATGGGTCCATTGTTTTTATTTTTGGAGTCCTTGTCACTTTTCTTATTCACATCATGTTTGTCATTTCTCTTCTTGAAAGGTTGAGAATTTGGTGTCATGTTAAACCTCTTGCAATTCTTCTCGCAATATGCAGAAATTGACTTCAATTTTTACCCTTGTTTGATTGCCTTCTCTAAACCTTGGTCCATAGTGGTAGGACCATGCACATCCACTTATCCACCTATCTGGGCATTTAGACCCATAATAAATTTCCTGATTCTGAACCTTTCATCTTTCTGTTGAGGCACATACTTCAGGAGATGGGTGAACTTTTCCCAATATTCTACCACTGACATATCCCCTTGACGCAGATTCTAAAAATCTATTAGCTTTTGGTCAAAGAAGAGTTACAGTAACCACCTCTGGCAAAATAAGACTACAAATTGATCCCAAGTTAAGCTCAGAGAACTTAACCCCAGTTCCATTTTCTTGTTCATCCACCACATGGATGCTTCTCCTGCCAGATGAAAGGCACCCCATACTGTCTTGGTTATCTTAAAGTAATTTCTGATCTCAAAATACTTTTCCATCTTTGTCAACCAAGCTTCAGTAGCATCACCACTTTTTGTTCCATCAAACTTGGGTGGCATAACCTTCTTCATATCTCTTGATAGCTTAGAGGCAATTCTACTTCTCTTCTCTTCTTCAGACTTAGTCTTATCAACATCTTCCCTTCATTCACTATGAATGCTAGATTCATGGACATATTCATCATCTCCTTGATGTGAGTCCTCATTTCTTCCTTTGGATCTACCTAGACCCCTCACTTCTTGCTCCAGGTTTCCAAGCCTTTCCTTGGTTTCATTCAGCATGGTCAATATCTAATCCAGCTTAGCCATTGGGTTTTTAGAAGGATTCAACTCTCCTTGACTACCTAATATTCGTATCAAGTTATAAATTAGAATTCAGAAATAATGCATCTCATTAATTCAAAATTCATCAATAAAATCCATTCACAAAACTCAAATTTGTGCAAACAATCTCATCTTTATTATAGTTTATTCTAGGTACAATTACATCCCTATTTAAATAGATAACACAACAAGACTACATGCCATTATCAGTTAAAGGATATTCCTCAGGTTCCTCTTCCCCATTGGAATCTAGTAAAATAAACTTAGAGGGTAGATGTACATGCAGGTACTCCTCCATCACCTCTTTTCCTAAAACAAGAGTATCATGACCACACCCAAATGGCATGTCATGACTAGCAGACATTTTAATTGGTTCAACTACACAAGTAGGAACAATAGGTTTCTTGGCCAATTTGACGCAATGTTTCCTTTCTAGTTGTATAGGCTTAAGAGCGTTAGCCAAAGTCTCATAATCCTCCAACCAAGCACCCTCAACATAGTTAATATTCTCTTTCAGTTTAACTTCTTCAGTAGGTTCTTTCTTAACCTTTATTTTGGGTAAATGTTGGGGAACAAACTTTTTGGTGGTTTTCTTGGTTCTACTCCATGCCATTTTGGTATAAAACCAATTTTAAACATTAGCTAATCTTCTAAATGTCGACAAGTTTTCTCGTAGTGAGCACCTAGGTCCATGTGTTGAACCCGAATGCTCTGATACCATATTTAACATGCCTTCTCATATTACCTAGAATTAGACACACAATTTACTAATAAAGTAAAAGGACATGATAATCATGAGTGATTTTTTTTTTAATCATTTGCATAATTAGAAAGTATTTCTTTTCTGAATATTTTTCAACCTTGAAATTCAATATAGTCAAAGATAAATCATAGCGAAAACATTTCACTTTACATTTACAAATATGTTGCACTTAGCAATATATAAACAAGTTTACATAAGTTTGATAATCAAAGTCAATCATAAGTACACTGCATCTAGAATCTTGATATATGTCACTCAAGTCTTAGTGAGTCTTCTGCTACAGAGGGAGAGCATCATCTAAATGCTTTACCTCCAACCATAGACCGGTGGTCCCCCACACACCTTCCTTCCTAGAAGTGGCCCTACCCTTCATGAAGAGTATAGACATAAGAATCCAATAGGTTGCCATCTGAGTCCTAGTGATGTGTCCTACATAACACAATCAACCATATGACTCTAGACAATCTTCTAGCTAAGTATGATCATTTTGGCAAGTTACGCCATCTAAACACTGTGAACTGACTAATGCATGTAGAGACAAATGCATCACTTTGGCCAAAGTTTCTATATAAATAGTCATTTGTAATAAACATAGTCATGTGTTCACACACCTCTAACTCGACTTGGAGACTATCTCATCCTATAGTTTGACTTGGTTGGCTAGTATCTCTAAGCATAATTGTCTTAACTGAACTCAATTATTAGTCAACTAACTTAGCATTTAATCCTGAATCTAGGATATATACTTGTATAGGTTTAGAAGATCTAACATTTTAGAGAGTCCTTAGTTGCATTCTTGCACACATCAGAGTCTATGACTTCCGGTCATTCTACTCATCGACTCAAGATTAAGCACTCTTGTGCTATAATTCATGTTTCAACTTTAACAAGAAATCATTAAACTTTATCAAAAGCTTCTTAGACTTTATCTAATTTATAATATCTTAATCTATATGGTTTCTTGACTCTTTTATTATCAACCATAAAATAGACTAACACAAAATTAAAATCCGACTAGGGAACTTTTAACTTATCTAAACCCTTCTAGGTAGACGCTAGGGTTTAACTTCTTTATCCCAATCTCATTGGTGTATTAAAACACTCCAAATTTAATATTTATAATATAAAAACAAAGACCTCTAGTCTTCTATAGACCTCTTGAACATTGGACGAGTTTACATCTCTCAATATTATGTATAAACATAGATTATCAAGTATATCTTCATATAATACCTTAATCTATACTATCATTATCATCAATACTCTTGACTAAGTTTAATCTTATAACCTAGATAGGTTTTGAGTCTACGACAATATAATGCTTTCAACCTCTTGGTATTCTCAAGTTAACTAATTTTCGCTAAAGAAGAGATTAAGAACTAATGTTTAACATCTTATGTTTATCATGATAATGTTTATCATTGTTGTTGAATGAGTAAGTGATATTGTATCACTATACCAAATTGTTCTTAATGATGACAATATCATTCTAACAAAAATGAATATCAATTCCAAAATCTTTGATCTCAAGGCATAAAACTTATACCATTATCTAATTGTGATACATAAACCTATTTATATCTTGAACTTTCTACATAGAATAGTTTTTGAACTCACATAGAATATCTTTCAAATGTCATGATGATACATGTCATTATTGTAGACTTATCATGTGATGACATAACACTATTCTAGATGTTTTGAAAGATATCTGATGTTAGGATTAATGTGCCATAAGCCTTGTAAATCCTATGTAATTTATTATTCCTATTATTGTTGTAAATCACCCATAAGGGATGAAAGGTTTCAACAACAACGATCTTATTTCAGCTGCATGTTTATATCCGGTACCCAACTCTAATTCATCCAATTTGAGGTGTCGCAAGGGGGTTTCCCACCCGCGAGGGGTCTGGGAGGATCATCCCCCTAGCGGAGGGTCCGGGGCCACACGCCCTGGCGAGGGTTCGGGGGTAGTACTCCTGAAACCACATTTTATTTATATTTTATCATTATAAAAATGGATCATTCATCATTAGGTCATAGATCTGACAATCGATATTATGTATGTTTTCTTGCCCTAAAAGGCAACCCCCTTTTATAAGGATATTTGTACTACATTTTTAGCAAAGTTGATAGTAACAGGCATCGTTGGATTGAAGATTGAAGAAGAAGAGGAAGTGCATTTATTGTAATATCATATTTGAAGATAATACAACTTGGAGCCTCTTTTCTTGGTGGAGTTTTTACCCGAAAGGGTTTTCTCCATGTTACATATTGTGTTATGTGTTCAGTTCTTAATGCATGTTATTTCTGTGTAGTGGGCTTTATTTTTGTTGCAATCTCCACTGATTCTACATTATTTAGAGGATATTAATAAGGTTTGAATCAGATTTCCATTGTGTGGTGTGCACCTTCATTTCCAACATTTAATAACATATTTATATATTCTACTATAAGAATAAATCAAATACATAATCATTTGATCGAAAAGCAATAAAATTTATCCATTTCTACTCTTAACCATTCCTAGGTTAAATTCAGATAAGGCTCAGTTTCTGCCAATGTATAACTTAGTTATTCATTACAACCTTAAGGAAATATAGTTTCAATAGCATGCATTCAAAGATGAGATAAGTATCAGTTTATCTCTAAATGAAATAACTAACTTTTTGCTCACTAGGATGTTTGTTAACTATAGGAAACACCACGATTGGTCGGGTGTAAACACAGTAAAAGATTTCTTTCTCCAATCCTGATATCCTATGTGCAAAATGAGTTAATCAAACTCATTTTTTTCCACAAATCGATGTCCTCAATCTACTGAGTTAATAACCTAAAGATCCTATAGGTTCGATGACAAAATAATAGTAAAAGAAAGTTATTCTATACTGTTATTTCTACTGAACGACAACATTGGACTACTAAACTCTACAGACACATGATACCATGTAAAAGACATGTCACTATTTCTTCTATCTACATTCTTTGACTAAGATTACTCTATTTAACATTTACCTGTTTGTATACAGATGATAATAAACTACTAAAATTTAGAATGAAAAGATAATGTGTTTTCTAAGGCATTCGTACCTCTAAAAGCTATTTGTTTCAATGCCTGAGCAAGCTCTTTTAATCCACTAGCTACTAGAATCAACTCCACCTATCCTTCTGTGTGTCTATGTCTTTATCCCCATGGGCTCCTTTATAAGAACCAACTCACTGAGATAACAGAGTTCTCTGTCTTGTTTAACTCTTGTTTCTTATACGAAGCTCCCTCTCTCTCTATGTTTTATTGTGCACTAACAGTTATCACTACCCTGACAAAAGTCATGTTATCATTCGAAGATATCTCCCTTCATGCCTTCGATATGGTTACCTCTTAATGATATAGTCTTTTAAGACTTCACCACTCCACCTTCCTACAGAATCCTTGGCAGATTCCTTGCTTATTAACATGCTTTGATAGCATGCAGACGTAGTGGAGCAGTTGGTCTATAATGACCACTCTCGTACTCCTCCTTAACTCCATAACTAACATGGAGATAGGAGTTGAGTGCTCATGTATAAACATGAAGAGGCTACAATAATTGTTATCATTCCACAATACATAAGAAGCTCTTTGACATCATACTAAAAGTATAACTTATAGATAATATTTAAATAAATATAAAACATCATAGTGTAGGCATATACAACGTATACTTACATTGTTCCTATCACTTGACAAAATACGAGAATGGGGTCAAGGTTTTCTCCCCTCTCTATTTTGTGTAAACGCCAACAAAGACAGGTTATCAAAACAGAAAATGTATTAGAATCACCGATAATGAAATAGTTTAACCACTAATATTTAATTAGTTATAGTAATATAAAATATATTCATATCACATAAGGAAAATAACAATTATCGACCATATCTTGTCGATGGTCATGTTATGTCATAAAATGTCCCCCTAGGACTTTTACCTCTTAAGTTTAGCTCCCGGGTCCCTTAATTTTAATCATGCATCTTAGAAATGAATCTTGGAGCAAAATCCCCTAAAACCCATGACAAATGGGACTTAGGGGACATCTGTGAGCTTAATCTAGCCCTAAAATAGGTCCCTGGACAAGGGCGCCCACGCCCTTGTCTTGCCCTATTTTGTTGGGGTCCCAAACTTGAATGTCAGTTGGTGACCGTTAAAAGGTTTTCGTTGTTGGCATCTTAAGTTTGAATTATGAAAGTTTAGCAGGAATGCATATATAAACATGTTTAGGACTTCATTTTACAACTAGATGGGTATTGCGAACTTGTGATCTTATGTTAAGGATACTCAAGGCTTTCATTGTGTTGCAGAGTAGTATTGTGTTGTGTTTGTTCATGTTTGTTGCAGATTTGTCTTCATTAATCCATCTCTTCATGGTGTGAAAGATCTCCATCTCCCCGTGAGAGATTCACCTTTGAGGTGACATTTACTTTGTGTTTCAATCATTTATCATATCATTACTTTTGCCTCTGTCCTACAAGGACACACACTCTCTATCTAACAACAGTGTTGGAAGGTTTGAATACCATTTTGGGGCTTGACCGAGGCAAGCTCCTAAACACCACAACCCCTAAGCCCTCTCTTGTGATTTCAGGTTACAGGTGTCAGATTCTATGGAAAGGAGTTACAGGAGGTCAGAGTAGAGTAGGAAGAATCCATATCTGAAGAAAACGACAAAGAAGAACCCTAAAAGGACAAGGGCACCAGCTCTTTTGTCCCTCATTTCCATACTATCAGGAATCTCTAGAGTGGTTGCAGTCTATAGCAGAAAATATCAGAAAGCCCTAAAAAAAGTACAGCATTGGACAAGGGCGCCCGCTCTTTTGTCCCTAACTTTTTCATCTTTCGAAACCTGAAATCTGGTATGTCTCTAATTTGCATTTAGTGTCTTTATATCCAAACTCAACAAAGTAAAGATAGTCCTCCCACTTGGACTACTGGTCCATCACATACATGTGAACCATATCCTCTAACACCTAGTTCACCTACTCAATCTAAGTATTAGTCTCAAGGTGATAATAAAAACTAAAGTTAATTTGAGAACCCAACACATGTTGCAATTATGTCTAAAACAAACATTTGAATATGGGATCACAATCTAAAATGATCCTACAAGGAACTCCATGAAAACAAACAACATCATCTATGAAGGCTCATGTAACTAACACAATATTTCTCATGAGACAAAAATGGATAATCATGGTAATCTTGTTAGTTTCCACCATGATAACATCATGACAAAAGGAAGATGTAGGTAAATCAATGATAAGATATATATATATATATATATATATATATATATATATATATATATATATATATATATATATATATATATATATGTCCCACTTCCACTCAAGAATATTATGTGGATAAAAAATACTATAGGATGCCAATGCTCTACCTTCAATCTCTAACTCTAAAGGCAACAAGAAACAAAATTAGCAATTTCAAGCCTCAAACACACCCAATGATACAACTAAAAAATGTTTACATGCATCTTATTCACCCCACAATGCACTACATTAGGTGTATGATGCACCTCAATCAACACAACTATGCAAATATCTCCAGACATTAAAACCTATATATGACTAAGATGTCACAAAAGTTCATCAAGATCAAAATAGTAACAATAAAAATTGATTCCAAGGGCTCTCTATGACTCTATCTCACTATGAACCTCTTGATACAAAGGATCCTCAAGAAGTTACTCCAATATTTAGCCTTTCAAATCCATACTCAAATTCATCATCAAGATCACATGCCATCTTCTATTTAATACATCAAAAACAATGTTCTCTCTCCCTTTAATATACTACACATCAAATTCATAAACAAAAATTACATCCAACATCACTAATACATGTTCAAGTTTGGCTACATAAAATTATACTAAAGACTATGGTGATTAGTACACAACTTAAACTAATGATGAGGAAGAAAATGTCTCCATCGCACAAGTGAATGGATGATAGTTGTTAGCTTTAAATCATTAGTGGGATATTTAAGATCATGGTATTTCAAATTTTATGACTCATAAGCAATAATGTAATCCTCTTACATAAGGACTACCCCCAAATACTTGGTGTACACAACAAAATTTACAACTAGATCTAGTGCTTCAAGGATAGGTGCACTCATGAGCCTCTCCTTAAGAACCTAAAAGGCTCACACACACTACTCTAACCAAACAAACTTGTTCCCTTTATACTAAAGACAAATAATAGGATACACCACTTTTTAGGAGTCCATGAATAATTAGTTGTAATAACCTCCAATCCCATGAAACTTTAGACCTCAAAAACACTAGTAATAATAGGCCAATCCACAATAGCATTGTAATCATGAAAAACTCAAACGATTCATTAGAAAACAATTATTCAATAAAATCAATCTAAAAACTTGCATGAAAACCTCGAGACAGAGAAACAAAAATAGAGATTAAATCAGAAAATGAACAATGAAACTCATTACCGAAAACTCCATTTTGTCGAAAGTGGATTTGCTCCAAAATGGTGAAGAGATGTGGGTGCTCTTTGCAAAGATTAATCAAAATTCCAACATCCTGTAATTAGCATAAAAGTGAATGAAAATATGACAAAGTATGGATAGCATGAAGGTGGATGGATTTGTTGGAGGATGAGGGTCTTATTTATATATTTTTGAGAAAAAAGATCAACAGTGGAGAATGCATGAGAAGATCAACGGTGGAGAATGTATGAGAGGATTTTCCTTGGATTGAGGGGGGTTTGTGGTAGTGATGAGACGTGTCTTTTAGTTTAGAAAAAGATGGAGATGAAGTAGAGAGCAAATGGCCATGTGCCATGACTATGCAACATGTGCCTTTTAGTTTAGGAAAAGGTGGAGACATGTTGAAGTAAAAATAGTCATGTGTATTTTGATTGAGAGAAAGATGGAAACATGTTGGAGAGAAAATATCCATGTGCTTTGTGAGGTGTCCATGTGAGGTGGAAAAGGTGGATAATTAAATAAAATTATTTAATTATGTGTGAGAAGGAAATTAGATTATTAAATAATATGCTTATTAATTAGTGTATGGGATATATTAAGTGGGATAAATTAACTAATTGGGTTATTTAGTTAATTTAGAATAAGATGGTACTTAAGATAAATTGAGGTGTCTACATTTTGCCCCTTTTTGATACAGTGTCATGATTAAGTGGCATTGTGTCAAAGAAGAATAAAAAGTACAATGAAATGGAGCTTTGGTGGCAAGTTACCCCAATCACTTAGAAGAATAGGGATAATGATCATGAAGGTGATGCCCCCTCAAGAGAGTCATCAAGCAAAATAGGGCTCAAGGGGTCTCTTAAAAAGTTAAGGGAAATTAAGGAGATGTGCCATTGTGGAGAAAGGAGTTTCTTGGGAGAAATCATATTGTGATTATGTACATGACATGATTATAGGTCTAATGATGGAAAAGGATTGGACATGCAGATTGATGTCGCTTGGATTAAAGGACATAATATAATAATATGCCAATGCTTCATAGTTCTAGTGATCCATCAACACACTGTCACAATCACCATAATCATTATATTATGGTGTGTTGCGACAATGTGCCCTTTGGATCACTATGCTATTTGTGACTTGTTTATTTTCCTATTTACTTTTTTGCATATGACGCATCGTTATCATGGTCTATTATATCATGATGCATAATGCCAATGCTACAACAAATAATAGGTTGCTCTTTGCAAATGATGTTACTTTGATAGAATTTATCTTTCAACAACTTTCCACTATCCATAATTCATCCATTTTATTGAGTCCTCTTTTCCATCATTCATTTTTCACTATCAATAAATATTATGCCATCATACTTGCACTAAATCCTTGTGAGACATCATCATCAATCATGTACACCCATGACATCTAGAATCATCTAACCCTTTAATCCAAGCAACATACATGTGCTTGAGTTCCTCAAATCCTAGTACTTGATTTCCTCATACATGTGCTTGAGTTCCTCAAATCCTAGTACTTCTACCCTCATTTATATCAACAAGTTCCTTCTTCTGCTCAATGCATCTGCAACTTTGTTTGACTTTCCACTCTAGTGCTTCAATACAAATGTATAACTTTGCATGAACTCTATCCATCTCATGTGTCTCTAATTCAACTTACCCTGACTGTTCAAGTACTGTAAAGCTTGATGGTTAGTGTACAACACAAATTCTTTTTGCAACAAATAATGGATCCACTTCTTTAAGGCTTGAATTATGGCATAGAACTCCTGATCATATACTGAATATCTCCTCCTTGCATCATTCAACTTCTCACTGAAATATAATACTAGTTTCCCTTCTTGACTTAACACTGCTCCTATTGCATTTCCATTGGCATCACAATCAACGTGAAATACTTTGTCAAAATTCAGTAATGGTAACACTGGTTTCTCTATCACCTTTTGCTTCAACAACTCAAAACTCTTATGTGCTCCTGATGTCCACTTAAAATCCTTCTGGTCTCCTCTCATTGTTTGTCATTGGTGCATACAATACTAAAATTTCTGATGCACTTCTGATAGAAAATTTCTAGTCCATGAAAAGATCTTACCTCTCCAATGTTCACAGGTGTTGGCCATTCAACAATTGCTCTTTCTTTGGGTCCATCTTCAATCCTTCCACATAAATCACAAATCCCAAATATACAAGTTTTGTCTTCATGAAACTACATTTCTTGATGTTAATAAACAATTTCTCTTCTCTCAGCCTCTAAAATACTTATCTATATGCCACAAATGTACTTCCTTGGTTCTATTGAAAATCATAATATCATCCAAGTAGACAATAACAAAATTACCCAAGAATTTCTTCAAAACTTCATTCATCATCATGAAAGTACTTGGTGCATTAGTTAATCCAAAAGGTGTGACTAACCACTCATACAATCCTTCATTTGTCTTGAATGTAGTCTTCCGTTCATCTCCTTCTCTGATTCTAATATGATGGTATCCACTCTTTAGGTCAATCTTTGTGAAATATTTTTCTCTGCTCAAACAATCCATGATGTCATCCATCCTTGGGAATGGGAATCTATACTTGACTATGATCTTATTGATTTATCTTGAGTTTGTACACATCCTCCATTTTCTATCTTTCTTCGGTGCTAGTACTGTCGGTACCACACATGGGCTTACACTTTATGTAATCAATCCTTTCCTCAACATCTCCTGTATTTGTCTTTTTAGCTCTGCATTTTCTGCTAGTGTCATCCTATGTGCCGCTTTGTTTTGAAAACTAACTCCAAGTATGAGATCCATATAATGACTGATACTCCAGATTGGTGGCAATCCTTCTGGTACATTCTCTGATATAATATCTCGGTATTCTGTCAATAATTCAACTATTTCCTTCTGCGGTGGTTCTTCTTCTTTTGCGGTAGTGTTTTTTGCACTTTGAGTACCGCACTTCTTTGGAATCAATGCAAAACACATGTTATCATGTCTCAATCCATCCAAAAAATTCCTTCCATCCACTAAACAGATTCTAGCATTGCTGCATACTTCACTTTTGTGCTCTTCTTCCAAATGTATCAAGATATGTCTTTTCTCATTTGATGTTACACTATAGGTATTCTTCCTTCCATCATGTATTGTTTTTCTATCATACTGCCATGGTCTTCCCAAAAATATATGACACACATCCATCGGTATAATATCACACAATACCTCATCGTTATAAGATCCTATATGAAATTTCACCAAACATTGTTCATATCTTGTGCTCATCTTGAATCCATGCTATCTTGTAGGGATTCAGATGTTTCAATCTCTCTAGATTTAGCTTCCTCACCATCTCTTATGAAACCAAATTATCTGTACTACTGCTGTCAATGATAACCTTGCAACATTGACCTCCTGATTTACATCTTGCCCAGAACAAATTTTCCTTTGTGGTGGCTCCTCAGTTGTTTCTGCTTGGAACAAAGCTCTCCTCATGACTAATGATTCACCCTTCTTTATTTTTCCTACTGTACTAGATGATCCAACCAGTTCTTCCCCCGCATAAGCTGCTCTTGAACTATTGTCTATCCTTTTGTTAGTATTCCCTTGATGACATTCAAATGCTCGGTGTCCTTCGCCTCCACACTTGAAATAGGTTCCTTTAAATGATCTCTTGTTAAATACTCTTTCATCTCTCTAATATCCTTCATTGTGGTAGGAATTATGACTTCCTCTATTGTTGCGGTAGAAACTTCTAGCATCTCTCCCTTGGTGGTATGAATTGTTGTCTCTTTCTTCTTTGCAGTATGGGCTACTCTCTTTGTTTTGCTCTGCATATGATCTTCCTTCACCGCATTGTGTTCTACCTCTTTGGAATTTTCCTCCTCTACCTCTCTATCTTTGCTCATGTCTCTTGTTCAACTTTTCCTCTACTTTCAATACAAATTGATATACCTTTTCCACCGTTGTCATCCTTACCAAACCTAGTTCTTCTTGAATGTTTATTCTCAATCCATTTATGTACCGCGTCACTTTCTCCTTGCTTGCTTCACTATGTCCAATCCTAATAATCATCTTGTGGAACTCTTCAGTGTACTCTTTCACTGTCTTCTCCTTTTGCCTTAGGTTTTGCAATCTCTTTAGCAATTTAATTCATAGTCAATCAGTATGAACTAATTCTTCAATTTTGTCACCATCCTATCCCATTTTATGATTTTCTCTTTTCCTCTCCTATTTCTATCCAGTTGAACTCCTTTCCACCAAATAGTAGCATGTCCTTTCAACTTAATTTTTTGCAAATCTCACTCTTTCTAGATCTTTAATTTCTTCGTACTCAAAATATTCCTCCATGTCATTTATCCAATCAATCAACTGATCAGGGTTCAAATTTCCTGTATAGTTTGAAATTTCCATTCTAGGTCTCTTACCAATCTTAGAAATAGATTTCAACATATTTACTTGATCTGATTCTTCTTCTTCTAGGGTTTCTTCATTTTGGTCGGCAACTTGAACTCCATCATCATCACTTTCATCCTCATGTCTATGGTTTAGACCTCTCCTTCTATCCTCTTCTACAACATCCAATCTAACTTTCATTGTTCTCATCATCTCTATCATTTCTTCCATTCTTTTGGCAACATCGGTCATAGCAGGCATCCTCCTTGGTGGCATCTCTTCCTTGGATTTGGTGCAACTGTCTCAATTCGGTGATCTGAATACAAGGTTGCAATTGCCTCACAATCAGCGGTTTGTTGACAAACACATGTAGGCTGCCTCAAGTCAGGGATCTGTTCACTTCAAGATCTGTCAAAATGCCTTCTCTCCCAAAGGACTCGCAAACTTCTCTTTGATACCACTTGGTGCAATCATGGATGGAGGGTCCAGAAATAGGATTGTCCTATCATGCAACCTTAGAGTAAACACAACAGAAAACACACATAATAGAATAACAAATGGAATTATATTGATTCAACAACATGAACAATTACAATCTTCACATGTGAGCAACATGCGGACAACTATGGGCTTGCAGGCCTGTCCTTCGATAAATTACATGAAAGATATAGCTTTGAAGCGCCTTCTGCAAATCAACTCCTAAGGACTAAAAATCATCTATCATATTCATTGCTCTCCTAATGCATCTAATGAATGCTTATATATCATCTCCCAGCTCGAGGAATGCTTCGCGTTGACCTTAAGAGGTTCCAAACCCGATGCTTGATGAAACATGTAGGTTGGCCTTAATCATGTGGTAGTGCTCTGTGTTAGCAAGGAACACGTTGTGGTTCTAGATGAAGATGTATTTAATCCCAAACTACCTTGTGAGATGTTCCACTTGACACCACAAGTCATGAGAAGGTGCCACAAACTCTATATGCTCATACTAAATGTTGAATGCTCTGTTTTGTGAGTTCTAACGGTGTTCTAATAGCAATACCTTTCTGTAGACAATTGCAAACCTCATGAAATCTAGATATGATGTAGATGACATAGTGTAGAGTCTTCATCCTGTGCCATGAACTAGAAGTGATTATGCGTTGCAACCTACTAAGACTGAACTAATTGAAATGCACAAAAAGAAAAGAAATCAAAATGTTTTTGATTGATGCAAGATTGCCTTTTAACCTAGGATGCTCCTGCATTAGATTTATAATGGTGTGTTACACAAATCTCTTCTAGGATAGGAATGCGGCATTCTCTTAACTCAGATTGTACCTATGGATAAGTGAAAAGTATTAAGAACACTTATTAGGGCAAGGGAAGATAAGTGGATAGAGTAATTGGAGAGGGTATGCATTTGGGTGTGGTGGAGGTAGAGTGGGTCTTCAACCCATGGATTTAAACTGCCTAACAAAACCCTAATTGTGAAAGTTGTTGGTAGAAACAAAACATTTCAAGTTGGATGTACTATTAAGATCATGGATTCAAACTACCTAACAAAAACCCTAATTGTGAAAGTTGTTGGCAGAAATCAAGCATTCCAAGTAGTTGACTACATGGAAAGGTTAAGAATTATTGGGATAACTAGGAAATTGATGATAATAGGTGTGAAAAATTATTCTAATGGGGATAGGAAATGGTAGGTGGTAATGTATGTTATGGTGAGTATTAACAGTGAGTGTTTAGTCATTTCATAAGTAAATGGGATGCATGAAGTGATAAAGGATGTGTAGATGGATGGTTAATGGATGAAGTGTGGGTGATGGTATAGTAGAGGACCTGAAGGATAACAAAGTCTAACTTATACACACAATGCGTGCAAGCAAGTTTTTACCATGGTACTTGTCCAAGGTGGCATGAGAAATGGGTTTCACCATAGAATGAGGGATTTCTCCTTACTTTTTTATTTTTTGTATTTTTAACAATTTTTTTTTAATTTTTGGGTAATTTTTTGGTTGGGGTATTTCGTGCCCGACTAAGCATGGAATCGTTTGAGATGGTGGTATTAAAAGGTTCATCAAGTTCCTGAGCATCTAGAGTAGCCAACTGATAAGCACCTAAACCATACTTGTCAATGATGACATAAGGACCTAGCCAATTAGGCTCAAATTTTCCTTTTTTTCTCAGTCCTCAAGATTATTCTAGTTTTCTTTTAGCACAAGGTCGTTGATCACAAATTCATGAGCCCTGATTTTCTTATTATAGCTTCTTCATAGATGATTTTGATAAGTTTCTAAATGGTTTAGGGCATTGAGATGCCACTCGTCAAGAAGTTTTAGCTTATGGAGGTGTGCAACCTGACACTCCTCATTATCAATGAGGTCACGCAATGAGATGCACAATGATGGGAGATTGATCTCTATCAGCAAGATAGATTCAACACTGAAGGCTAGGGAACAAGGTGTGACACCTATAGGAGTGTGGATGATAGTTTGGTAGGCCCAAAAGGCAAGATTGAGGTGGAGGTGTTAATTATGACCAACATCATTAACAATTTTCTTAAGGATTTTGAGTAGAATTTTGTTTGTTGCCTTTGCTTGATCGTTACTTTAGGGATAGTATGGAGTGGACTAGTGGTGTTGGATATGGAAGCATTTGCAAAGGGTGTGAACTTCATGTTTTTTTAAGGATTGACCATTATTGACAATGGCATATGGGATGCTATAGTAGAAAATAATATGATGGAGGAGGAATTTGGATATTTGGGTACTAGTAGTGAAGGTGAGGGAGATGGCTTCAAATCACTTTATAAAATACTTAGTGGCAATGATGATGAACTTATGACTATTGGAGGAGGAGGGATGGATCTTGTCAATGAGATCTAGGCCCCACTTAGAAAGGCTAAGGAGTCATGATGGGTTGCAATACCTATGATGGTGCATGAATGAGGTCTACATGTTGTTGACATGGTAGGCACCATTTCACATACTAACATGCATCATGTTCCATGGTAGGCTAGTAGTAACCTATTATGGGAAGCTTCTTCTCTAGGACCATGCCACTAGTATGGGCACTACAAATATCATCATGTACCTCTTTAAGCGCAAGATTATACTCTTCCATGTTTAGGCACCATAGTAAAGAACCATCATATCCTCTTCGATAGAGTGTGTTTCCAAGGATGGTGAAGTGAGAGGTGCATTGAAGGAGGGAATTTCATTGGTTCCAAGTATGAGGTTAACCAGTGTTGTCATTGATGTCAACATACTCATATTGCATTGGTAAGAAGGTTTGGATGAGCTGTGTGTTGAGGATATTGAGAAAAGTAGTCTTAATTAGGAACAGTGAAGAACAGTGATAAGAAGAAGGCAAATGTACTCCATAGGTTGAGAATCAGAGGATGCGGATTAAAGGGTTTGTAGATATGAGTCTTGAGATGATCTAATTAAGATTTTAGAGGTCCGCATGAAGATATGAAAAAGTTGTGATCAGCCAAGTAGAACCGGTTCTGGGAGCTGTTCTGGAGTGACAAAGTGTTGCAAAAAGGTCCAGTGAGATCCGAAGGAGAATTGTCAAACTCTGCAGATTGGAAGGAGTGTTTGGGATGTCTTTGTGATGTGTCATCTCGATTGGTACGTGGTTTGGAGGTCCGGAAGCACCTTCTTCAGTATGACAATGGCGGCAGACTGTGTTCTTGAAGTCCGGATGAAGAGGAGAAGAGATTCCAGTGAGTAGAGGAAGTGCGGATGTACTTGGTTAATCAGGCAAGCTTGTGAAGGTTCTTGGATCATGTTGAGGTTATGTTGTCGGTCCACATTGGTGGTACAGCCCAGAATTGAAGATATTCTTCCGGATGAAGTTCTTGTTCAGACTAGCCGACCGGATGAGTTGTTCATCTTGCGAATGTTCTTGTGGTGGCCGACCGGATGTATTAATCATCTTGCGAATGTCCTTATGGTTGATTGCCGACTTAGACGATTGTTCCTAAGTTGATGTATTGTATAAATGAAGGTTTGTGAGTTTATTTCAAAGTGTGGTGTGGAGCGGATGAGAGTGGTATAGTGAAAGAGCGAAGGGCAGAGCAGAAGTATCTCGGGCTTAAATGGAACTGATCCAGACATGGTAAAGATGTCAATCTCCAGTTCAAGTTTGTGATTCTTATCACTTTGTAGACAGTGTGTCTCTTGTAGGCAGTGTGCTCGGGCAGTGAGCCCTAATTGGCATGTGCCATTCATTTTTCTTATTCTTCTAATAGAGAATAATCCTTGGGTTAATCACCCCGTGGTTTTTCCCTTAACCGGGTTTTCCACGTCAAAATCTTGGTGTCCAATGTGTTGATGTTTATCTGCTCTTGTGTTTATGCATTATGCTTTCATGGATGGTTAATTGATATGCTATTAACTAACAAAGAAGAATCAAGTGTTTGAAGTAGAAGCAAGTTTTTGTACAACTGATTCACCCCCCCTCTCAGTTGTGTGCTCTAGATCTAACAATTGGTATCAGAGCCAAGCTCCTCTGAAAGGAGCTTAACTGCTTGAGGAGATTCAGGATGTCGTCATACAAGAAGGATAGTCCAAAGTTCGATGGAACCAACTTCACTCTCTAGAAAGGTCGCATGAAATGTCACTTGGAGTGTATGGGAAAAGCATACTTGGCCATGGTCTCAAAACCATATGTACCTCCACAGGGTGGTCCGACAACTCTGAATGAAATCACAGATGCTGAAAACAATTTGCGGACCAAGGAAGCTCTTCTAAGCGCATTGAATGACTCAGATCTCTCAAATGTTATTGACCTACCAACTGCATATGAGATCTGGACTAAACTGGAACTTCTATATGAAGGAGATGAGTTTGTCAAGAGTGCAAGGTTGCAAAGTTTGAAAGGGAAATTTGAAAGATTGAAGATGAGAGATGATGAAAATATCACTACCTTTATGCCAAGAGTGAATGAGCTAGTGTGTGGAATCAGGAATGCTGGTGGAGTTCTGGATGAAAATGAAATTGTTTGCAAAATTCTTAGATCCCTTCCTGCTGCCTACAAAATCAAGGTTGCTGCCATTGATGAATTTAGAGCCCATACAACTGTCACAAGAGAGCAACTGGCTGCATTTGAAATGACTGAGTTTGGAGATGATCCCCCCAAGACTGAATCTGCATTCAAAGCCAGTGCCTATGTGAAAGGCAAACAAAGATTTGATCCGGGAGAGAACTCTTCAAGGAAGCTGTCATGGTATGATCAAGCAAGGAAAGACATGGAAGAGGAAGAAGCAGAAACAGCTCAACTTGAAGCCCTCATTGCAAAGAGACTACCAAGAGGGTCCGATAAGTATGAAGGAAAACTACCTTTTAAGTGCTTCAACTACAATAAGATTGGTCATTTTGCTTCGAGATGTTCGGAAAGATCTGCAAGGTCTAATACTAACAGACAAAGGTTTCAAAAGAACTGCTATTATGTTCATGAAGAAGATGACAATGAAGGAGTAACTGATGATGAATCAGAAATAGGAAGCAAATCCGGGAATGAATGGGTGTTTATTACCATCAAGGAAGAAGAGTCAATACCCTCTGAATCTATCAATCATAAGGTTGTAGAAAGAGCTTTGGCTGCCCAAGTTGAAGAAAAGGATGATTGGGTTATTGACAGTGGATGCTCTCACCATATGACTGGTAACAAGAACAAGTTCTTAGATTTGGAAAGGCATGAAGGAGGAATGGTAAAGTTTGGTGACAATTCTGCTGGCAGAATCAGAGGTAGGGGAACTATTTCTTTTGATGGAAAGAGCAAAACAGGTAATGTACTATATGTTGAAGGATTGAAGCACAATCTTCTCAGTGTTGGTCAGCTAGTGGACAAAGGCTATGATCTCCAGTTCAAGAATGGAAAATGCAGAATCTTTACAAGCTCCGGAACTGAAATTGCATCCGGTACTCAAACAAAAGGTAATATCTTCCATCTAGTTGGTTCTAATAAAAGTTGTTTGTTTGTTCAAGTTGATCAGAGTTGGTTATAGCATAGAAGGATGTGCCATGTGAATTTTGATAACATCATCAAGATAAGCAATACTCAGGCTGTAAGAGATCTTCCTAAATTGGTGAAACCTACAAATAGTTTATGCAAAGAATGTCAGCTGGGTAAACAGAGCAGAGTCTCTTTCAAAAGCAAGGATCAGTCCACTACCGGATTGTTGGAATTAGTACATACTGATCTCTATGGTCCGACAAGAATCAAGAGTATGCAAGGTGATAGATATTTCATGTTGCTAATTGATGACCATTCCCGGATGATGTGGGTTACCTTCCTAAAAGAGAAATCAGTAGCCCTTGAGAAGTTCAAAATCTTCAAAGCTATGGTAGAGAATCAAACCAGATTGAAACTGAAGTGTCTAAGGTCTGATAGAGGTGGTGAATTCACATCTGGTGAATTCATAGACTTTTGTGAGAAGCATGGCATAAAGAGACAGTTGTCTGCTCCTAGGACTCCACAGTAGAATGGAGTAGTTGAGAGAAAGAACCAGACCATCCAGGAAGCTTCCAGGACAATGATGATGGAAGCAAATGTTCCTCAGATGTTTTGGAGAGAAGCTGTTAGCACTGCAGTCTACACTCTTAACCGAGTTCAAATCAGAAACAATACCGGTAAGACTCCTTATGAACTTTGGTTTGGTATAACTCCTACTGTGAGATATTTCAGAGTATTTGGTAGCAAGTGTTACATTAAAAGAGATGAAGATCTAGGAAAGTTTGATGCTAGAAGTGATGAAGGAATTTTCTTGGGTTACTCCACTCAAAGCAAAGCATACCGGTGTTACACTAAGAGATTGAAAAAGATGATAGAAAGTACAAATGTGAAGGTTGATGAAGGAATTGAGAAGCCCTCAAGGTTTTATGAATATGATGAAGATGATCAGGATGGTGCTCTGATTCAAGGAACTCAATCCCTTCCTGAAAGTCAGATTCAGACTGATCCGGTAAATCAGGAAGAAGAGGTTTGTCTGAATGAACCTGATCAAGAAACAACAGTGCAAGAGACTCCCAAAGTTCCAAGGTATGTAACTTTAAATCACTCTAAAGATCAAATCATAGGTGACAAAAGCAAAGGGGTACAAACAAGGAGGAAAATTACTCAAAATTCAGATGAATGTTGTTTGATTTCAAAGATTGAACCTAAGACAATAAATGAAGCATGCAATGATGAAAATTGGACAAAAGCAATGGAAGAAGAGTTGATGCAAATTGAGAAAAATCACACTTGGGATCTTGTTCCCAGACCTAGAAACAAGAATGTGATTGGAACCAAATGGGTCTTCCGGAACAAACTAAATGAGGTTGGTGAAGTTATCAGAAACAAAGCCAGATTGGTCTGCAAAGGCTACTCTCAAATAGAAGGAATTGATTTTGAAGAAACCTTTGCTCCGGTAGCAAGAATTGAAGCAGTCAGATTATTTCCTGCATATGCTGCCTTCAAAGACTTCAAGGTATATTAGATGGATGTCAAGTCTGCCTTCCTAAATGGTGATTTAGAAGAAGAAGTATACATTGAACAACCGAATGGATTTCAATTGTCTGATAATGATGATATGGTCTGCAAGTTGAAGAAAGCATTGTATGGATTGAAGCAAGCCCCAAGAGCATGGTATGAAAGGTTGGATAAGCATCTTGTGCAGATTGGATTCAACAAAGGTACTGCTGACAGTAACTTATATTTCAAAATTGATCATGAAAACATTTTGATTGTTGAAGTGTTTGTGGATGATATCATTTTTGGAGGAAGAGATAGTATGTGCAAAACTTTTGCAAATCAGATGAAAAGTGAGTTTGAAATATCTATGCTTGGTGAAATGAATTTCTTCTTGGGTCTGCAAATTATTCAAACAAAGAAAGGGATCTTCATTTCTCAGACCAAATATGTGAAAGAATTGTTGAGGAAATTCGGTATGGAAGATTCAAAGCCAATGAACACTCCTATGGCAACCAGATGTAAGTTGAGCAAAGATGATGACTATCCAAAGGCAGATCAGACAAAGTATAGATCAATGATTGGTGGATTATTGTATCTCACTCAGACTAGACCAGATATAATGCAGGCTATTGGTCTTGTGGCAAGATTCCAGGCTGATCCTAGAGAATCTCATGTTATGGCAATCAAAAGAATTTTTAGGTACTTGAAAGGAATAGTTGAGTATGGTCTATGGTATCCTAGAGATCTGAATTTCTCTCTTCATGCATATACAGATGTAGATTGGGCAGGAGATGTGGATGACCGGAAAAGCACCAGTGGTGGAGCATTCTTTTTGGGAAAGAGATTGGTTTCTTAGCTAAGCAAGAAACAAGAGGTAATATCTCTATCTACAACTGAAGCAGAATATATTGCAGCAGCACGTAGTTGCACTCAAATTTTATGGATGAAGCAGATGTTAAGAGACATGAAAGTAGAATATGAGAAGCCTATCACAATTTTCTATGATAATTCAAGTGCAATAAACATTCCTAAGAATCCGGTGTTGCATTCTAAGACCAAGCACATATCTATCAAGTTTCACTTTCTGAGAGAACAAGTGAACAAAGATGAAGTCAGATTGGAGTATGTACCCTCCAAGGATCAGATTGCAGATATTTTTACTAAACCTCTTCCCAAGGACTCTTTTGAGTATCTCCGGGAGAAGTTAGGGGTCATGGCCCCTCCAGTGATGAACTAGGATGCACTGATGTGCATCAGTCCGGTGGATATCACAATCATATCTTGTGATCTGGATTGATGATGGGGAGCTGCTACTAAGGGGGAGCAGCTGGTATGATTCTGATATGTTACAAGTGCAAGTATGAGCTCTTTGGCATTGATGTTAAAGGGGGAGAGAAGACGTGAAAAACAAGTGGTTGATGATCAAAGGGGGAGCAGTAAAGGAAGAGAAGGCATGTGAAGAGTTGTTGCTGATAGGGGGACCTGTGACAGAAAAGAGAAGTTCTTGTCTTGATGGTTTTTCACATCATATGTTGCCATCAATGATAAAGGGGGAGATTGTTACAAGTATGAGGTTAACCAGTATTGTCATTGATGTCAACATACTCATATTGCATTGGTAAGAAGGTTTGGATGAGATGTGTGTTGAGGATATTGAGAAAAGTAGTCTCAATCAGGAACAGTGAAGAACAGTGATAAGAAGGAGGCAAATGTACTCAATAGGTTGAGAATCAGAGGATGCGGATTAAAGGCTTTGTAGAAATGAGTCTTGAGATGATCCAGTTAAGATTTCAGAGGTCTGCATGAAGATATGAAAAAGTTGTGATCGGCTAAGTAGAACCAGTTCCGGGAGCTATTCCGGAGTGACAGAGTGTTGCAAAAAGGTCCGGTGAGATCCGGAGGAGAATTGTCAAACTCTGTGGATTGGAAGGAGTGTTTGGGATGTCTTTGTGATGTGTCATCTCGATTGGTACGTGGTTTGGAGGTCCGGAAGCACCTTCTTCAGTATGACAGTGGTGACAGACTATGTTCTCGAAGTTCTGGATGAAGAGGAGAAGAGATTCCAGTGAGTAGAGGAAGTGCGGATGTACCTGGTTAATCAAGCAAGCTTGTGAAGGTTCTTGGATCATGTTGAGGTTATGTTGTCGGTCCGCATTGGTGGTAGAGCCCAGAATTGAAGATATTCTTCCGGATGAAGTTCTTGTTCAGACTAGCCGACCGGATGAGTTGTTCATCTTGCGAATGTTCTTGTGGTGGCTGACCGGATGTATTAATCATCTTGCGAATGTCCTTATGGTTGATTGCTGACTTAGATGATTGTTCCTAAGTCGATGTCTTGTATAAATGAAGGTTTGTGAGTTCATTTCAAAGTGTGGTGTGGAGCGGATGAGAGTGGTATAGCGAAAGAGCGAAGGGCAGAGCAGAAGTATCTCAGGCTTAAATGGAACTAATCCAAACATGGTAAAGATGTCAATCTCCAGTTCAAGTTTGTGATTCTTATCACTTTGTAGACAGTGTGTCTCTTGTAGGCAGTGTGCCTCTTTGTGAGCAGTGTGCTCGGGCAGTGAGCCCTAATTGGCATGTGCCATTCATTTTTCTTATTCTTCTAATAGAGAATAATCCTTGGGTTAGTCACCTCGTGGTTTTTCCCTTAACCGGGTTTTCCACGTCAAAATCTTGGTGTCCAATGTGTTGATGTTTATCTGCTCTTGTGTTTATGCATTATGCTTTTATGGATGGTTAATTGATATGCTATTAACTAACAAAGAATAATCAAGTGTTTGAAGTAGAAGCAAGTTTTTGTACAACTGATTCACCCCCCTCTCAGTTGTGTGCCCTAGATCTAACACATGCCACTAGTATGGGCACTACAAATATCATCATGTACCTCTTTAAGCACAAGATTATACTCTTCCATGTTTAGGCACCATAGTAAAGAACCATCATATCCTCTTCGATAGAATGTGTTTCCAAGGATGGTGAAGTGAGAGGTGCATTGAAGGAGGGAATTTCATTGGTTTCAATATAGGTTATGTAGAAGGGCTTGGTCATGGAGATAGGTGTAGATGTCATGATACCATGGGGATTTAGGGCTAACAATATCATAGATAAGCTCATATTTTGATGTGCCATATGTGGGTATGGGAATCTATTCAACCAGAAACACACATATGTTGTCATGTGACATATCTAGTAAAGACCCAATAGTAGCTATGGCATCTACTACTTTATTATTACGGCAAGGAACCTATTTAAACTAGATGTGTGTGAAATACTATTTTCAAGTGTCTACCATCTATTTGTAGGGGATGAGCTTGTCATCCTTTATTTAATATTCATCATTTACCTATTTGATTATAAGTTATGAGTCCTCATAGACTTGAAGTTGCTAGATGTTCCATTGTATAGCTACTTTAAGACTTGTGATCAAGGCCTCATATTTTTCCATGTTGTTTGTACAAAGGAAACCCAATCTAAAAGTCTTCAGTATGAAGCCCCCTTATGGAGTGATGAATAGGATTCCAATACTTGATGCATGATTAGTGTAGGAGCCATCAAAGTATAGTTTCCAAGATGTAGGCTCTATGATGTGAAGGTTGATTCATCTATAAAATCGACAACTAGTAGCTAATGATTTGTCAAAGGTGCTTCTGCCAAATGATCTACAACAATCTAGACTTTAATTGCTTTTCTATCCACATATTCAATAACGAACTCACTTAGAAACATAATCCATTTAGCCATTCATCCTGTGAGGTAAGCCTTGGATAAGAGGTACTTAAGTGGGTTGATTTTAGATACGAGCTTCATTTGATAACTCAATATGTAGTGCCAAATCTTTTGAGAGTTAAAAACATAGCTAAGCATTCTCATACCATTGGTGTGTAATTGAACTCAACCAACCAATGTGTGACTGATATAGTAGATCACCCTTTCACGACCACTTTTGTCATGTTGTACCAATAGTGCCCCCAATGCGATGGATGTAGCTCTGAAATGTAAAGGAGAAGGGGCTTGTCTAGGATAGGATCCACGAGAACTATTGGCAACACAAGATATTCTTTGATTTTGTCAAAGGCTTGTTGGAAGGATGTATCCCACTAAAATTGATGTTCTTTCTAAGAAGGTGGGAGAATGGTTGACATTTATCTGCTAGGTTCATGATGAACCTTCTAATAGCTTAAAGCTTACTCTGAAGACTACAAAATTATTTCAAATTTCTAGGAGGCATCTCTATGATATCTATGACTTTGGCAGGGTCTACTTTAATGCCTCAACGAGAGACAATGAAGCCTAGAAGTTTTCTTGATGTAATGCCAAAGACACATTTTTGGGGATTAAGGTGCACCTTATATTCTCTCAAGAAGTCAAAGATTCACTCAAGGACATGTGAATGCCCTTCTCTTGTTTTGTATTTTCTTCAGAGATCATCTACATAGTCTTCCATAATGTCGCAAAGCATGTCATGGAAGATGATAGTCATTGTCCTTTGATATGTAGCCCCTGGGTTTTTCAAACCGAATGGAATTACTTGATAGCAGAAAGTGCCCCAAGGTGTTGTGAATGTTATTTTATGTTGGTCTTTAGGGGCAATCCAAATCCAATTGTACCTAGAGAACCCATCCATAAGGGAGAGCATCTCATGACCTATTGTGAGATCAATGATGATGCCGATGTTAGGGAGTGGAAAATCATCCTTGGGATAGACTTTATTTAGGTCTTTGAAGTTGGTGCAAACTTAGATGCTACTAGGTTTCTTTCTAATTGACATGATGTTGGAGACCCATCTAGGGTAGTCAATAGGGTGGATGAAGCCCACTTCAAGAAGCTTTTGTAGTTCTTTTATGATAAGGGTGATCTGTGGATGCATTTTTCTAAGTTTTTGCTTTATCAGCTTGGCATTGGGATGGACCATAAGGTGGTGAACCACGAGAGATGGATCCAATCCTAGCATGTCAGTGTAGGATTGGAAGCAAAGATGTATGATTCTCTATGAAGGATAGCAAATGTGTTTTTTTTGTAGATGAGAGGGATGCAACCATGTATGTGATCCTTGAGTTTTATTTTTTTCCTAAGTTTATTTTTTATCTCTTCAACTAGGATTATGGAGTGCTCCTACTGCCAATGTGGAAATTCTAGGGGGAGGTTGAGTTCCTCGTCCATTAGTGCCTCGGAGATGTTTTCACTAGTAGACATGTCGTTATTTTTCTCTGTTGTGTTTGATAGCACCCCATAGAGGTTTTCACTAGGGGATGCGTTTTGACTTTTTTACCTTTTTATTTTTCTAACTAAGGATCTCTTCCTACTCCCTAAAGTAGGTAGTAAAATCTAAGTTGAAGTCGGAACTAGATTTATGATCTCCCAAGGGATACCACCATGGAGCCTCAGGAATTATGTGATGGCCTCATCATTTTGGAAGGTGTCAAGAGACATTGGATTTTGTTGCTCCCAATCTATAACGTCAAGATATTGAGTGGAAGGTCAATGTTAAAGATGACATGGTTAGGACGAGGCAAGATACATCAAGGTATTCGAAAGAGGCTAGGATGGTTCGACCCATGGTGCTTTCAACAGTATTAGAGGTTTCATTTGCACTTACAAAAGCGACACAAGGTTCATTGGTTTTTGGACCAAGAGGAATGTACCCTAGTCCACAATGATCTATAAAGAATTCAACTTGGATCAGCCTGAGGTTGCCCTATTCATGGAGGCTAAGGCCTTTACCATTGCAATTCATGTTTTTGCATATATGTGGTGTGGTAGGGTAGTTCTACTTTAGATAACCAAGTGTTGATTCTTAATCATCTAATTCATCTTTGTATAGCCAAGAGTCAATAAAAATATCAATTTGTTCTTCCAGTGTGTTGGTAGATGCAAATGTAGATGATGACAAAGTGGATGCAAGGGTATTGGGACTAATGTAGGACAAGGAAGATTTAGACTTATTATGGGTGGCGATGTTGGTGCTAGGAAAATGATGGGATTTATGGTATGAAGCCTCCATAGATTTACAATACTCAAAGGGAAGTGGATTGATATGAATATAAGAGAACAAGCTAAACTAAATTAACCTATTCTATTCACAATCATATGCAACCTCAAGATTAGACTAAGAAAACTTAAACAAATGATGAAAACACAAATTAAATTCTCACTCAAGTCGTCCTTGTTGCACATAAGCAAGTTTGGTTGTGTCCAAGGGTGAGTTGTGAGGAGAATTGGGATGCCAAGTGCTCAGAGTAGCAAAGTAACTTTGTATTCAAGTGAGTTGTGTAAATGGCTTGTTGGAGTTCCAATTTATAATTTTTTTGAAGAGTGGATGGAGGGATAGGATTGCCTCAAGAGATTAAGGGCTCACATTGCTTGAGAGTATAGGAAGCATGAGGAGCCTCCAAGTGGAACCATGTGAATGGTGGTCAAAGAGGGCTCCTTGATTCAAGGAGAATCGAGGGTCTAGATTTCCCTTGGAGGAAGTGGATGGTGAGGATGAAAAAGTCAATTTTTGATAGGATGTGAAGATCTTGCCCATGCTCCAAGTACCCCTCATATACATGTTGATTGACATGTGTACCCCTTTAGGAAATTGTGCATATATTACCTTTTTTATCATGTTTTTGAATGTGCAAATGATTATGGAAGGTTGATGTGATTTTGACAACTAATACAAAGTGCACAAAATAGAGAATTAAGTAGATATTTAAATTTATTTAATTTTGAATGGGGTGAGATGGGCTTAGATAAATAAATATTTGCACTTATTTGTCCAAGGTCAAACTATATAGGAAGATCAATTAATTGAACAAATAGTCCTGAATTATTCAATCAATTATAGGTGAGTAGTGGATGAATAGTGAATTTATTAATTAAATAATAAAAAATATTTAATTAATTTTGGAAGGGAAATTGGATAATTAATTGTCTAAATGTGATTTATTTGATTAATTATAGAAGAAATAGTGGGTGATGACATGATTATGGCTAGAGTAGTGATAAGACAATTTTAGGTGTCTACAACATGAATCCACATGTGCCCTAAAATAATGTTATACACTGAGGATCTATGTATTCAATGGAAAGTGGTGTTAAGGTTAATGATCCCTAAAGTGAGGCAATGTAATTAAGGGACTCTTGTATGAAATTGTCAAACCCATTAATGATTACCTTAGATTTTGGGAGATTAGAGTAGCTAACTTGGATCACATCTAGAAAATGCTTGCTATAAATGTTGAATCTATCTAGCCATTGTCTATTAATGTTCATTTAACTCTAATATCCCCATATCTAACTACAATGTATAATAACCTAGTTTATTTAATCACATGTCAAGGTGGTAACTCATGGAGTGTAAATGTGATTTGCACTTTGTCTTGAAGTATGGTTACAATAGTAAAGCTAAATCTTTAGGAGAGATGTCAGATGAAATAATTATGTGCAGTGGGGGTGTCCTTTGAGATGTTATTTATTTTTTAGGAGCATACCAAATCCTAAAGAGAGAATTTGGTGGGGGTATTCTTAGATCAAGCATGCATATGACACCCCATGGTTGCATGCTTAGTTGTAGAATGATTTGGTGGTATATTTAAGGTGTGAAAAGTGGAAATAGAATTGGGCTTGATATAAGATGTAAAGAACGAAGAAGTGAAATCCATATGTATAGTAGGATCATTATGACACGTAGAAATATTGTTATCATATGATTCAACAATGTCATGAGATATAACTTCATTGCATGATGTATCATCCATAACAATATAAGGTATGGATATATCATGGGTATCCTTCATGATAGATGTATCAAGAAGTGATGTGAAGGAAAGGTGCTTAAAGGTAGTATATAATTAGAATCAAGCACATTACTATCACTCTGTGTAGAGGAACTATGTAACAAATGGTAATCATGGAGGATTGAAGTGAGGGAATCTAAAAGGTAAGGAAAGGTGATAACCAAATCACTAAATGAAGAAAAGATGTACATATGGTATTAATATAGTGCTTCTGTTGACAAAGTGGTCCCCTCTGTGTGATAAAATGTCATAAGTGAATCAAGGACAAATGGATCACATGTTATGAATTTAAAAATATTTCATAATCAATAATGGAAGTATAAATACCAAGGATAGAGGGCCATGAGAATCCATGATGTAAAGATAAGGATTTATTTGAGCACGAGAAATCTAGGGTTCATAAAACTATGCCAAAAAAGCTTAAAACCCTAATAGATATAAACAAATGATTTGAAAATGAGACACAATATAGTACAAATAAAAATATTATTCCTAAATCACATGTAAAACAAGTGTAAAATGTAAACCTTAAAGCTAATGCAAGGGTGGGTAGGATGGTTAAAAAGTAAGATATGTAAATAAGCACAAAAAACTTAGAATAAGGTTATCTCAATGAAGCACAAGAGTGAAAAAAGTATTAGATATAGAAATAATATGTGCAAATTAGGAAATGGTAGATTTAAAAACCTTAATATATGTAAGAAACCCTAGGAGGAAAACTAGGTAGTGTAGGATTGGATGAGTTCACAAAAAATGTACAGGAAAACAAACTTTCCCCAGACTAAATATGTTATCTAGACTAGTAAATTAATACAAGCAATAAATACATGGACTAATCTAGATAAAAGAGTTGTGGGCATAAATATTAGGAAATAGAGATATTAAATGCTAAGTAGGAAAGTAAATGTAAAGAAGGTTAAGGACACTTAACTCTAGAAAAGATGAGCATTGAATGTATCTTTTGATGGACACAAATTAGATGTCTTAGGATTAGAAATGAAGATCTTTGTTGATAACTCTCCTTAGGATTTGAATAGTCACTCTACTCTATGAGGGGTCAAATCTGTAGGTTTGGGTCTTCCATGTGTGCATACATGTCCTATAACCCACATAAATGATCTAGTTGTTTGTGCACTCCTACTTCTTATTTTCTCAAATTCACCATTATTTTCTATGCTATCTAGAGTGACAATATTTATGAATTCCTTAAGAGGATTTCTAGATTTCTAGGGGACAAGTTCTCTTGGGTCAAATCTCATAAAAGACAATCTTTATAATCATGCCAATAATTGAAAACAACAAGCTTCAACAATGCAATTGCTTCTAGGATGATTGTAGATTTATATATATTTTAGGTACTCTAATGTAAGTGTTCCTAGCATGCTTCTTTTAAATAATATTTCCAAGGTTTAATGATGATAAATGAATGTAATTAAATGCCTTCAAACATAAAAAAGAACAATTAGTCTAATAAATGTTTGTTTAATTGGCTTAAGGTAGGAAAGCAATCATTAATATTTATCGATCATTTGAATATAAATTTTGGAAAATCAAGGGCCCAATTTGTAGGTGTGAGATTAACCTTGCACTCATAGAAATGACCTAAGACATGTAAATGGTAAAATCAAGGTGGATAATAAATGCTTGGGATGGGTGCATGGATAGGCATACTAAATGTGTAATCTATGTGAATATATTAGAATGCATGTGTATATGGATAAGGTAGAGGATAAGTGTGTAGGAGTATTTGTAATCGAATGAATAAGAGTACGGGAGAACGAACTTGATTGCATACAAGAGTATGCCATTTGTCAATATGTAAATATATCAAACCATTATGTCAAAATAAGCACAAAACTAAATGGGAAATGGCATGGGTATGCAAGTTTCACCATTTTTTTATATATTAAATTATAGTCAACAAAGAGTACAGATTACACAATATGAGCCATATTGGCCAAAAAAGCAAATTGATAACATCTACACATAACTAACTATAGGATTAATGAGAGAGCATCTAGGGCTTAATTACAGACAACACCTAGATTCATCAAAATATCAGTCCTAAACAATAAAATATAATACCATAGATTACATAATATCCATAGTAGTCAAAATATTAGTGACCAGTCAACACATAAAACCATTCTAACTTTATTACCAAACCAAGAATTATGAAGAGTCTTAAAATATTATAACATCATTAGAGAACCAAGTATTCAATTCTTGATACATCCATGAGAATCAAAACATTGATTGGTTGGGGAGGACCTTGTGATCTAACATAAATATTCCCTAACATATCAACAATTATAATATTGCTATCAAAACTAGTAACAGGATTAGGATCACATTCCATGGGATCCCTTTTAGTTTCACTATCATCAACCATCCACCATTCAACCTATGTTTGGTCACCGATTAGCTTGAATTATATTTGACTTCTACAACAATACTTTACCATGATCCATCTGTTTGTAAAACTTTCTCTTAGAAATCTTTAACATCATAGTAAGTTGTAAAACAACAACGGAAAATGTGAGCTCCCAACAAGAGTTAATAAATATCCTTCTTTTGTCTTGGAATACCTCATAATTCCTAGCCTTCCATAAACATCATAAGCCTTTAGTAGACAAATTAAGCCACAACCAATTTAGGTCCTCAACAAAGCATTTTAGAAATCCAAACAAAATTCTACACGAACAAATATTATTTTTGCTATCCTGCCCCAATTTGTCTCCTAACATAATAGATCATCAACTTTTAGCAAATTTATAGTCAAAAAACAAATTCTCAACAATTTCAACAACATTACAAATAGGACAGACATAAGGGTTAATACCAACATTATTCATAATAGTACCAACATTAATCTCCTTAAAAATTAATAGGCACCTAAAACAATCTTTCTTGGGCTCAAGCCATTTGGACCATAAATGACCAAGAATGAACTACTATTCTTTATGAGAAAGGGAGAGGTTTCACATGATTTCACGTATATCAAAAATATCACAAGTGTCAATCAACATGTTATAAAACATATCTAGCTCTGCCATCATCAAGGATGTACTCCTCTTCCATGTAATGTTGCTCGAGATTTCCATATTAAAACTCAATTGAATGAAAAAATTCACACCATACAAATATTGTTTAAGAATGGAGTAGGTTTTTTCTAAGTAACATGAATTTTCAACTTATCGTAAATTTTTCTCATGTGACAAGATTACCATTTTTAAATATATCCCCAAAACCCTGTAACCTTTAGTTTCCCAATCTTTAGTAGACCAACTCCCAGTAAGGGCAAGATGCTTATTATTATAATCATGGTTCCACCAAATATACCTATAATTGATAAAGGTTCCCTTGTTCCTAGAAAATGCCTCATGACCCTTAAATTAAGTGTTTGATAGACTCCCAAGATCTCTAGAAGTTGCAAAATACCAAAAAGCTACTAGGCATGACAATTTTTTTACCAAATAGAATATCATGGGGGTGAAGGCTCTTCCAAAGATTATTTTTCTTTGGGGAGGATAGATAAATATTATTTCCTATCAAAATATGGCTCAAAGCCATCCAATGCATATTTATATCACTTAATAGCCAAGGAAATACCTTGAATTTTAAGATCTTTTAGTCCCATACCCCCAATTTTTAGAAAGACAACATTGGTTCTATTTGATAGCATGCTAATGTAATTGCCCTTAAAATGTTGGGGCTCCCACTAGTCTGTGTTCATTTTCCGCTTAGATATTTTTGATAATTTTTGTAACCATCACATTAGTTATTGTGTTGTCCTTTAGTGCTTTTACTATTTTAGATTTTAGTTTTATTTTATTTAGGGCGTGGGCATTGCTATTGAGGGAGTGGTATTGCTATTGGTATAAAAAAACTTAGTAAATAAAGGATGGGGGAGATCTCAATAGTTGGGCCTATTTTAAGATTGTGTTGGTTTTTGTATCCATTGGAACGAAATATATTATAGAGAAAAGAATCAGTGGAGTATTTTGCATAATTCATTTTGTTGTGTAGTTTTATAGTTCTATTTTGATTCATATTGTTGTGTTCTTTGTTATTCTATTTTGATTCATCATCAATTGGATTAGAACAAATACTTGCACCAATAAAGGTTTTCTAGATCAATTTTGGTATCATAGTAGTCTATAATGGCCCAAAGGGGAGTCTGCATGAATTGGAGAAGAAGGGACAAGAGGAATGTAGGTCCTTGAAGAAATGCTAATCAATGGCGTAGGAGATTAGAAGCCATTGAGGATAGATTATATTTAGATGGGTTGAAAGAGGAACAAAAGAACTTGGGAAATTCAACTAGGGTAATGGATCCTATAGAAAGGCTCATCAAAGACATGACTAGACAAGGATCTAAGGTCAAAATTGATATTTTAGACTTTTAAGGTGAGCTCAATCCAGATCTATTCCTAGGTTGGATCTAGGAGTTGGAGAAGTATTTCAAAATGGAAGACATCAATGAGGATGATCATAAAAGGGTGTAATTGAAAGTCTGATGTTACTCTATAGGGGGAGTACTTGCAAAGTTCTAGAACAAGACAAATAAAGGATAAAATGAGACTATAGCCTAAGATGTTGAAACACCCACGAGCTTGATTCCTACCTTTTGATTACCAACAAAAAATATTTAAAGAATTTCAAAACATAAACAAAGAGACCAATCAATGAAAGCCTATATTGAGCAATTTATGAGGCTTCAAATTTAGATTTATATACAAGGGAATGAAGGGAAAGTAACTACCAGGTATGTTAATGGCCTTAAGTTTCAACTTCAAGATGACCTTTCCTTGGGAAAGGTACTTACTGTGAATGAGGTATATGAATATACTTTAAAGATAGAGGATAAATTGAACTAAAAATATGGTGAGTAAAAGGGGTGATGGTAATTAGAACATAGGAGGAGGAAGTTCCTCCAAACCTACCATGAGTGAAGAGTGAGAAGAAGGAAAGAATATGAAAGTTGACTTTTAAGGAAGGGGGGGCTTCAAAGGTAGGGGACAAGGGTGACAATCTTCTAGAGATCGAAATACCTTAAGATTCTTTCATTTGTAATGAAGCCCATAGGCCATAGACCATCCTCAAAACCCCAAAAGGGTGATGATAGTTAAGGAAGAAGAAACACCTCTTACAAAGGAAGTTGAAGTAGATACTTAAGAGAACTCGATGCTACAAAGAACCTTGTGATATGAAGATAAGGAAACCCTAGAGACTGATTGGAAGAGAAAGAGTGTCTTTTAAACAAAATGCAAGTGTAAGGATAAAGTGTGCAAGGTGATCATATATGGTGAATCTATCAACAATTTATTGAGTGCAAAAATGGTTAATAAATTGTAGTTTCTCGCATCCCAAAACCTATCCCTTATAAGATTTCTTGGTTGAAGAAGGATCATAGTGTGCCTATGGATAAAGCTTACCTTTCTACTTTCAAAATTGCCCCTTATGTGGATGAAGTGTTGTGTGTTGTGGTGCCAATAGATAGTTGTCATTTACTATTAGGTAGACCTTGATAATATGAATGGAATGTAACCCCCCATGGTAGAGAGAATACTTATGAGGTACAACAGGAAGGAAACATCTCTTAAAACTATGGAAAGTAGAAGAGACATTTGAAATGTTAGGCTTGTCACTTGTATAAATGATCAATACACTTTTTTGCAAAGAAACCAAGGGAGTAGCTTATTATTGGCCATGCATGAGAGAAGCAAGAGAAATTAGTGGGATCCAAGCCCCACTTGAGGTGCAAGAATTGTTAGTAGAGTATTTTGATATAACTGTAGTAGAAATATTAGTTGGTTTACTTCCTTCACAAGGTATTACACACCATATTGATTTGGTGCGAAGATTAAAGCCTCCTAACCAAGTTTCATATAGATTATCTATAAAAGAAAACAAGAAAAATGAGAAGGTAGATTAGTGAATTGTTATAAAAAGGGTTCATAAGGAAAATCACGAGCCCTTGTGCCACACCAACTCTGTTCTCACCTAAAAAGAAGGCAAATGAAGAATGTGTGTGAACACTAAAGCCATCAACAAGATCACAATGAAATATTGGTATCCACTACCTATAATGGATGACATACTCATTTGCTTGGCTAGTGCTAAGGTTTTCTCAAAAATTTACTTGAGAAGTGGTTACTATTAGATTTGGATCTAAGAAGGGGATGAATGAAATATGACAATCAAGACCAAGGATGATTTATATGAATGGTTGGCAGTGCCATTTAGAATGTCTAATTCCCTACCACTTTTATGCACACCATGAACTAGCTTTTTAGTCACTGCATTGAAAAGTTTTTCATAATCTATTTTGATGTCATTTTAATTTTTAGTAGGAGTATGGAAGAACATTTGCAATACTTGTAAATTGTTTTTGATATGCTTAGAATGGAAAGTTTGTTTGTAAATTTTAAGAAAAGAGTTTTGCAGAGACAAGTTAGTTTTCATTGGAAATGTGATTTCAGGGGAAGGGGTGAGCATGTATTCTGAAAAGATCAAGGCTACACTTGAATAGCCTATCCCTCAAGAACAATATAAGGGTCAGGAGTTTTCATGGTTTAGTAATTTTTTATAAGAGTTTCATTAGAAATTTTAGCATGATATGTGTTCCATTGATTGATTGCACCCAAGGAGAGTCCTTTTCTTGAACTTAGGTAGATGAGAGAAGTTTTGAGTAGATTAAAATGAAGGTGAAAAGAGTCACAGTATTTTCTTTAATAGACTTTGAGAAGATCTTAACCATCAAATGTGATGCTTCAGCAGTAGCCATTGGTGGTGTGTTGAGTCAAGAAGGCAAGCTAGTTGCCTACTTTAGTTAAAAGCTAAATGGTGCTAATAAGAGGTATGCCATTTATGATAAAGACTTGTATTCTATTGTTCAGACATTGAAATAATGGAGGCACTACTTCTTACATACAAAATTCATCTTATTGATTGATAATCAAGCACTAAATATATCAATTTTCAAGCCAACTCATATCCCATAATCATGCCAAATGGGTCTTTTTTGCAACATTTAGAGTGTAGCATGTGAGTGGTAAAACTAATGTGGTGGTTGATGCTTTAAGTATGAGTTATCACCTATGTGTCTCAATGACCAATGAGATTGTCAGGTTTGAAGAAATGGAGAACATGCAACTAATCCATATTTTAACAAAATTATAGATGCTCTCAACAATCATGCTATTGTGAGCAACGAGTTCTTTGGTAAATACTTATTGGAATATGATTTTCTTTAAAGGACTCTAACTTAGTATTTCCACAAGGTTTAGGAGGGAAAAATTATTGGGGAAGTACATTCAAATGGCTTGGGGGATGCTTTGGAAGGGACAAAACATCTTGGTAAGCAATTTTTGGCCTCAACTCATAAAAGATGTAAAGAAGTTTGTTTCTACATGTAGAGTTTGTCAAGTTTCTAAAGGTGGATAATAGAACATGAGTTTGTATAAAACCTTAAAAGTGCCCAAGGGATAGTGGACTAACATTTCCATGGATTTGGTGTTGGGACTACCTTGTACTTAGAAAGGTAATTATTCTATTTTTGTTGTTGTGGACCCATTCTCTAAGATGGTTCACATCATTTCATGTAAAAATACCACTAATGCACTTGTAAGATTATTCATTTGTTTGTTAAAGAGATTGTTTGCTTGCATGGATTACTTAAGACTATCACTAGCGACTGGGATACAAGGTTTCCTAGTCACTTTTGAAGGAATTTGTGGAGAAAGCTTGATAGAAAATTGTAGTATAGTTTAGCTTATCACCTTTAAATGGATAGGCAAATGGAGGTGGTAAACAAGAGCTTGGGTAATTTGCTTCGATGACTAGTTAATGACAATCCAAGGTAGTGGGATCTAGATTTGACACAAGCTAAGTTTGCTTTCAGTTCTAGCATTAACAGGTCTATCAATAAGTTTCCCTTCTAGTTCATTTTTGGAAACAAGCCTAAGGGGATCGATGATCTCATTAACCTTCTTGAAGGGAGATGGATTAGCAAAGATTCAGTGGACTTTGTGAGCCTGCATATCCAGGATGTGCAACAATAGGTGAAACACTAGTTGCAACTTACCAATGAATATTATAAAATAAATGTAGACTTACATCAAAGATAAAAGGTGTACCAAGAGGGTGAGTAAATCATGCTTTACTTGTGTAAAGAGAGATTTTCTCAAGGCACTTACAACAAATTAAAGTAGAAGAAAATTGGCCCTTACAAAACACTAAAGCAAATTAGTGAGATTGCCTATTCGATAGATTTACTTGAAGAATTTGATATTAGTCATGTATTTAATGCTGCAAATCTTTATCCCTACTTTCAAGGTAGTGAAGAAGTTCAAGATGAGAACATATTAGGAGATTTGACCATCAAATTGCCACAAAAAAAGCACATTAAAAAGATAGTTGACACTAAGGTTGTTGATATAGGATCCAATAATTATAAGATGTATTTAGTAAAATGGGCATGGTTTACCTTACTTTAACAACACTTGGATCACTAAAGAAGAACTCGTGAAGCTTACCAAATTAGGATCATTTGAACTAGGAGGTTTATACATTTTTAAAAGATGGGGAGGATGACGTAACCACCTTTATATGTTGGGGATCCTACCAGTCACATTCATTTTAGGCTTAGATGTTTTTGGGATTTTATTTGTCATTGGCACATTAGTTGTTATGTAGTCCTTTAGTGCTTTTACTATGTTAACTTTTAGTTTTATTTTATTTAGGGGATGTGCATTGCTATTGAGGGAATGGTCTTGCTATTGGTATTAAAAATTAATAAATAAAGGATGGCAAGAACTCAAGAGTTGGCCCTATTTTGAGATTGCGTTGGTTTTTGTATCTATTAGAATGGATTAGATTATAGAGTAGAGAATCAATGGAGTGTTTGCACTATGCCCATGAATATCACCTTGTCACCATCCTGTGCCTACTCTACAATCTCTTGACAAATAATGACATCTAAGGACTATGCAAGAGACATTGCATGTATCTCCTTAGACGTTTCTTGCATTTGAACTCTCTACCAATCTAATATCTACAAGCTTGTAATATTGGCAACCAAATATAGGAATCGTGATGCCAAGTTCTCCACCAGCATCAGTCACAGTTCATACCAGAACTAGTTTCCTAGACGAATTCTCTTAAAACATTTCTTAGATGTGTATCTAAAAATATGATAACTTTCCCCCAGTGCACCATTTCATATATGGTCTGCATGAATTGAATGAGGCAAGGTGGGGAGGCAAGATGCCATTCCTTGGTAATGACATAGTCATGCTCTTCCCATACCTCACCGTATCTTCTCTCTTTTTCATGGCAGATAGCTTTAAATAGAATTAAATTTCCTCCGTATTATCTCTACTTCTCCCTATTCAATCTGCAACGAAGTCAATTCTTGTTGTCCATTTTAGTCTTCCTGAATTTCTCTATTCTTTATGATTTTCATGGACGTCCATACCTGCATTTGCTTCTCACCTAACATACCATACCTACTTTAATATTTTTGCTTCCCCTCAGCTTTAATCAATGTATTGATTTGCCAAAAAGTTTTATTTATTTATTATTTTTATTCTGTCAATCCAACGTGTGAGTACATGTTTGACATGGGATGTGACAGATAAGTAAGGTTCGCAAACTAGGAGTTTTGTTGAAAATAAAAGATGAATAAAAGGCAAAAATGAGAATTTCGATGAACAAGTTTGTGAACTTGCGAACTTCCCAAAAAGTGTTCACCATTTAAGTATTTTGACGAAAGGAGGAGAATGACAAAAACTCAACTTTCGAAGATGAAAATATACAAGTACATCACTTGACCTTCTGGTAACACAATTTTTAGAGAGAATAAGAGACTTAAACCCAAAACAATTGAAATTTTGCACATGGTAGACAAGGACAAATTTTTGAGTTACAAGGTGATATGGTTGTGAAGCAACCTCAAATAAAAGGTGGTATTGTTGAGAAGGAAACTACACAAAGAAATTATATATGCGGCTACAAAGGATCCATTATGATTTCTAAAACAATTTTAGGTTGCATAGGAGCCATGCCATAACCATGAGATAGTCATTGTAATCATAATAATCAATAATATTATATGCCCCCTGCAATTGGTTGCATATGAAGGATGCAAGTAATTAGAGAGGAGAAAAGATATGATTGAATGTAAAATTCAATAATCATGTAATCAAATGTCAAGGATATCGCCATGTAACAATCATAAGATAAAATAATTATGTAAGCATAAAATCATATGTCATAAGAGGCAACAGGTTGCCCCTAAAGGTACCCCCTAATGTTAAGACAATAACCAAATGATAATAATCAAGATGCTAGATATAAACATCTAAGCATCTATAATTATCATGTAAGATGTGATTAAGTAAGCATAAACTTGTCATATAAGATTTGAGGTGTAAATATGTACTCATAAGATAAGCATAAGTATGATGTCATGAAATGTGAGCATGATAAGCATAAGTAAGCTAAGATAATAGTATGTAATATCCAAGTGATATTCATTAAACACGTAATAGAAAAGGGATGCCTCCCAAGTGAGGAACATAACATGGATCATAGAAAACACATGTGAAAGACATACAAGTAGACAAGAGATAAGAAACATATGACATAATATAGAAGGTGGAATGATAATGAGAAGAGATAACAAATTTTAGGCTCAACAATGCCACAAGACAATAGATGATATGAGAAAGGAGAAGCACAATAACCACAGCTCAATCAAAAACACCAAAGTCAAAATATTAAATAATCAAGTTATGTTTTTAGTCAGCATGATGAGAGTGGTTATCAATCACTCCGTACTTCGCATCATCCACATTATAAGAACATTAAAACAATAAACATATAGAGGTGTAAAAAGGACAAATGAAACTCAACTCAAAGTCTCAACCAATGATGTGGGAAAAATCTTCCACCGGCAAGTTATCCTCATCACAATTATGAAAAACTATGTAGAATGTACTCTTCATCACCATGTTAAGTAATCGTCTTGAAAAATATGCTTGAAAGAGGCACCATTTTTTATTTTTCTTTTCATATCCATTGCTTTTGTTTCTTTGAAGGTTGTAACGCATAGATATTTTAACCTTGTAACACTTGTATCTTTCTTTGGTGCCTAATTTTGAGGACCCTTTGAAGATTAAGCAAATTTAGAGTTTCCATTCACAATTCCTTTATTATTTTTCTTGGTACATGTGTAACAGTTTCTGTTTTATATTGACTGTTCTGTACTTGTAACATTCCATCATAAACAGAAATAGTTCTATTGATTCCTTGTTTAACATCTACTGCCATAGGTAGAATTGATAAGCAATGCACTTCTACCCTAAATAATTTTGGTTCACTAAATTACCAGGTCAGTCAGACCCATACAATGGCCACAAGCATACAGTCAAGCAGTGAAAGATTAGAAAATGTGGCAGGACAAATATATTCTCATGTCTCTACGTCTGACTCTAAAAGAGATACTCAAGCTCAAGAGAACAAAGTCTTACTTGAGCATGTGGCGAGAAATCTAGAAAAGGTGAGAAAATATGCCAAAAAGATTAGAGTATCTCAGAAAGGCAAGGATAGTTCTGAGGAAGAAACTAAGGATACAAAAACCCAGAAATCTCAGAAAACAGATCCCAAGCCCAGACCAAAAATACAGAGAAGAAAAAGCATTCTCTTTTCTGAAGAAATTGAAGAACAACCAGCATCTTCTACAACTAGAAGTCACACACCACAGATGCCTTCTAAATTAGTTCTGCCCAAGCAGAAAGAACATTTGTTACAGGTTTCTGAACCATTAAAAGATTGGTTACAAGAAAATGATTTAGAAGATAATGAACCTGTTTACATGAAGGAACCAGCTGCAGCCATGAATTCATCTGATGAAGAAATATTTGAAACAATTTCTTATCATGAATCCTCTTCTGAACCAGAATATATGTCTTCTGAAGAAACGCCATATGTAGAAATTATAGAGGATTGGGAACCTTTATGCATGGCTAGCCAGACTACTGTAGAAAATCAGCTAGATGTAGAAATGAGAGATGCTGTGTCAGAAAATGCTCGGCCAGAAAATTTGAGAGCATATGCAACTTCTGGTTACATTTTGAATATTGATAAGATTATAGACCCCTATGACACTATTTATACATGGTGTGATACACTTGAGAATTTCTTTGATACTAGGGGATCCGTCTGGTCCGAAGCAAATAAAGTCCTGTATGCAGTCCGACTCATGTCTAGTAAACTCCGCAGTTGGTGGAACTCTCTCCCTGATAATGGTATAATTTCAATGGATGAAGATGGAGATGAGTATGTTAAAGAAAAAGATATGGGTAGGAATGATATTTCTGCTGAAGGATTTGCTACTTTAAAATTATATCTGATTGGTTTATTTTGTGGCAACAGAAAAAATGATATACTTGAAGCAGAAAAAATCCTTTATTCATTGCAGCTCAAAGACTTAGGAAAATTGCATAAGTATAATTTAGTCTTTGAAAAATACATGATAGCTGCAGGAAAATTGCATGATTCCACCACAAAGAAATTTTATTTAAATTCACTGCCTTGTGGATTGGGCAAATATGCTGAAGAATACATAGGTAACAAGTATAAAACCAAAATTGAGGCTTATGGTTTCAGTGAATTAAGGACTTTGGTTACCTGTAAGTTAGATAAAGGATGTCTGCTTAAAGCTTTAAGTGATAATAGAGATCAGTATAATTCCTCTTGCAATATGAAAGACTATTGCAGCTTGCCACCCATGAATCAGATAAAAGAATTTAAACATGTCAGAAAATTCAGTAGAAAATCATGTGGAAAAGATTGTCATTGCAAGAAATGTAAATATGCTTATGACAATGATGACCATAGGAGACATACTCCTTTTAAGAAAAGGCAGTATAGAAAAAGATATAGGTTTGCTCCTGTAAATAAAAATTCTTTCAAGAATAGAAAGCCACCAAAGTTTCTATTTAAAAAGAATAAAGATTTCAAGAAAAATGGAAGATCTGTTAAGTGTTTTATTTGCAAAGGTCCACATTATGCTACAGATTGTCCAAAAAAGTATAAGCCCGAAAATGAAGTTTATGCAATGTTTGATGAGCAGCATAAGTCAAACACTTGGGAAATTGTTGCTTCCAATGAAGTTCTTGGTTCCTCCTGTGATGATTTGTTTGAATTGGTCGAAATTCTGCCTGATCAGTACAACATGGCCAGAGATAAATATAGAAGAAAGAATTCTTCTACCAGTTCAGAATCTGAACAATCCAGTTCATCTGATCAGAAAGTAGTTTCTAAGACTATTAAAAAAGCTATTAAGGATCTGGATTTCAAGATAAGCATGGCCAAATCTAAGGATCCTTATCACATGCCTGGATCATTAGAAGACCGAAAAGCTGCTGCTAGACAACAGGTTAAAGAAATCAAGGCCTGGGAAAAAGAGAAACTTGCTCTTTATAGAAAATCCAAGAGATCTTCTAAACATTCTGTGTCTAGCTCATCCTCACCATCACCACAGCCTAAATTATCCCATGGTTACACCCAGCCTTCTTGGCTATCCTCCAAACCATCTACTTCCAAACATCGTTCTCGCCACTCACCCTCTGTGTCTCTTGGCCGAAGCATTGATCTTTTATGTGCTAAAGTTGACCGCTGTAATGAATCCGTGGATATCTTAGCTCGGCAATGTGCTCTGCAGCAAAAAGCCTTGGATAAACTCACTTCTGCAGTGGGGGAAATTTGAGATCTTTTAACCAAAGCAGATGATTCTTCAAATGATTCCTCTCCAGTTATTCTGTCTGAACCTGCAAATGCTCTATACATGGTAGAAAATTGTACATATATCCGTGTAAATCTTTGTTTTTCTGGTTATAAGCCTATTCCCATGTATGCATTTGTAGATTCTGGTTCTTCTCGTAGTTTTGCCAAAACTAATGCTATTCCTTCTGAGTTTTGGAAAACCAAGAATGATTTACCAGTCGAATATGCCATAAATGGAGAAGAAATCAAAATGGGGAGATTTGCTCAGGATGTCAGAATTGAAATCCAAGGTAAGCAGTTTGTTGTTGATCTAATTGAACTTGATAGTTTGAGGGAAGATATTTTGCTTGGTTACACTTTCCTAACCAAATATCAGCCATTTGTTTTACGCACCCATGAAATATCTCTTAAGCATACAGATGGTCCTATCAGGATTCCCTCCTTGAAATTAGTCAACCATAAACTGTCTGAGAAAACCAAACAACAAAAGAAAGAACCATTAAAGTCCCAAGGACCACAGTTACCTCTGCTCTTAGAACCAGTTATGGCAAAATTTGAACAAGACTGTTGTAGCATGAATCCTTTACAGTTTTGGTCTAAAGAGCATGAAGAATGTGAGATTAGGTTGAAACCTGAATGCAAAACTGTTATACCATTTGAACCAGCCTATCTCATGAGCCCCACAGAAGTAAAAGAAATGGATGAGCATTTGAATGAGCTCATTGAAGGAAAGTTTATCAGAGAAAGCAAGAGCCCATTTAGTTGCCCAGCTTTCCTTGTTAATAAAAGGGCAGAACAACAGAGAGGTAAGAAAAGATTTTGTATAAACTATAAACCTCTGAATGATATAATTCTGCCATTCAATTATCCCATTCCATTCAGTACAGATTTGATAATGAGGGCGGCTTCAAAGAATGTGTTTTCTAAATTTGATTGCAAGTCAGGTTTCTGGCAAATCAAGGTAAAAGAGGAAGACAGATTCAAAACAACTTTTTCAGTACCGTAAGGTTTATATGAATGGAATGTGATGCCTTTTGGCCTCAAGACTGCACCTGCCTATTTCCAGCGCAGAATGGATAGAGCTTTAAGAAGTTTGAAAGATTTTTGTTCTGTATATATTGATGACATAATTGTTTATTCTGAAAATGACTCCCAACATTTGAAGCATTTGGAAGCTTTGTATAATGCAATTAGAGAAAATGGGATATGCCTATCAACTAAGAAAATGGTAATTGGCAAACAAGAAATTGATTTCTTGGGTCTGGTTCTGTCACATGGCAAGGTAAAACTCCAGCCTCATATCCTTAAGCATATTTCAGATTTCCCTGATGTTCTGATTGGAACCAAGCAGATACAAAGATTTTTAGGATGTCTCAATTATGTCAGTCCATTCTATAATGGATTAGCTAAAGATAGGAAGAAACTTCAAGCTCAGTTGAAAGAAGGAGCAGGTCCCTGGAATGAAGAGTTAACAAAGATTGTTCAAAAGATAAAATTGAAATGCCAGTATTTGCCTACTCTTCATTTACCTAAAGATGGATATCCTTTATTTTTATTCACTGATGCATCTGATGATGTTTGGGCTGCTGTTCTCATACAGCATATTCCATCAAAAGGAGCACAAGTGTGTGGTTACAGATCGGGAACCTTCACTGATACAGAATGCAGGTACACCATATATGAAAAAGAGATTTTGGCTGTAAAAAAGGGTATAGAGAAGTTTAAGATTTTTCTTAAACCTGTTCATTTCATTGCAAAAACTGACAGTCAACCAATGAGATCTCTGCTCAGCAAGAAGCCAAATAAAGACATTGCTCATGGCCGAATTGCAAGATGGTATCTTGATTTTGCAAGTTATGATTTTGAAATAGAATGGATCAAAGGTGATAATAATCCATTAGCAGATTCTCTTACGAGAGAAATGGCCAAGCTTGCAGAATCTATGTATATGATGGTCGAAATTGGTGACACATTGGTAAGAAATGATGGAACAAAAATATTCCTTAGCCAAGATGAACAAGGAAATGATTTATGGATACCTCAGCTACCACCAGAAATTATTACTCCCATCCTCCACACACATTTCTTGAATAAATGGCTTCAAGAATTAAGAAACCAGATCAGAGACAATTATGAGAAAGGAATTCTTACAGGTCCCCAGCAAACATAATTTCTATCACACTTTGGTCTTCAAAATGCTGCTATTTATTTTGCACTAAGAAATAGCATTACATTTGATGTTTGCATTACATCTCTGTTGCCTATGAATTGGCCCATAAAAATCAAAAGGAATTTTCTTAAGTGTGCAAAATTTGGTTTCTTTAACAGCATTACTGTTTTGCAGACAGAGTTTGAAGACTATGCAGATTTATTTTTGGGATACAATGATAAAATCATACAGGATGATATGTGAGAGTTTTTTGACCATCTGCAAGGAAATTTCTGTTGGGCTGTAGAAGAAGGAATGAGTGGACCATCCGGCTATTTACAAAACAGATTTAATTATGCATTGCCACGAATCGAATACTATCCTTTAACTCATCGGTGGTTCCCACAGGCCCAGGTGGAAGATATGGAGGTCGCTTTGCTCCCTGCTTTAATTGCTGCAAGAACTGAAATAGATTTTGCTTCTCCTGATGAAGTTACCAAAATCATATACACTTTCAATCAACGAGATGATGACTTGGCAATTGCTTTCAGGTCTCTTCCACAACATTTGCTTCCACCAACAAATTTAGAGTATGACTATGATGAGCTGGATCCTGTATCAGACAATAATAATACCTCCACCGACAAAGACAATGATGGCTACAACTCAGATGATAGTTAGCACATGGGCTTGTCTGTGCCGTGATGTCAGCCACGTTATGATCTGACAATAGGTGTTGGATCTAGGGCATACAACTGAGAGGGGGGGGGGTGAATCAGTTGTATGAAACTTCTTGTTCTTTCAAACACTTGATTCTTTGTTGTTAGTTAGTAGCATATCAATTAATCATCCATGGAAGCATAATACATAAACACAAGAGCAGATAAGCATCAACACATTGAACACCAAGATTTTGACGTGGAAAACCCAGTTAAGGGAAAAACCACGGGGTGATTAACCCAAGAATTATTCTCTGTTAGAAGAATAAGGAAAAATGAATGGCACATGCCAATTAGGGCTCACTGCCCGAGCACACTACTCACAAAGAGGCCCACTGCCTACAAGGAGACACACTGTCTACAAAGTGATAAAAATCACAGTCTTGAACTGGAGAATGACATCTCTACCATGTCTGGATCAGTTCCAATTAAGCCCAAAAACCTCTGTTCTGCCTTTCGCACTTCTCTTCGCTATGCCACACTCATCCACACACCACACCCCGAAAGGAACTCACAGACCGTTATTTATACAAGACATCGACTTAGGATCAAACATCTAAATCGGCAAACAATCATAAGAGTATCCGCAAGATGAATAACACATCCGGTCGGCCACCACAAGAACATTCGCAGGATGAACAACTCATCCGGTCGGCTAAACAGAGCAAGAACTTCATCCGGAAGAATAACTTCAATTCCGGGCTCTACTATCAATGCGGATCAACAACACAACCTCAACACGATCCAGAAAACTTAACAAGCCTGCCTGAATGTCTGGATACATCCGCACTTCCTTTACTTGCTGGAATCTCTTGTCTTCCTCATCCGGAACTTCAAGAACACAGTCTGTCGCCACTGTCATAATGCAGGAGGTACTTCCGGACCTCCAAATCATACACAACTCGAGATGACACATCACAAGGACATCCCAAATACTCTTTCCAATCCGCAGATTAGGATTGTACAATTCCGGACCTCACCGGACCTTTCTGTGATCCTCTGTCACCTCTAAGCACTTGCCGGAACTGGTTCCACACAGACAGCCATAACTTCTTCAGGTCTTCATGCGGACCTCTGAAAACTTGACTGAAGCATCTCAAGACTCATATCTGCAATCCCTTTAATCCGCATCCTCCGGTTCTCAACCTATCCAATATATTTGCCTTCTTCTCATCACTGTTCTTTACTGTTCCTGACTGAGGGTAATTTTCTCAATATCCTCAACACACAGCTCATCCAATCCTTCTTGTCGATGTAATATGAGTATGTTGACATCAATGACAACACTTGTTCACCTCATACTTGCAACAATAGGAAGCAACCCTATCTAAAAAGCAAGATCCTCGTAATCACTTTCAGGTGTAAAGTGAGCCGTAGTCACATGCGGTATGTTTCATGTGAAGAATCTTTGTACGCTTCACTGTAGTGCCTTATCCTCCACTTTTCACAGTGATAGACGCGTGTCAAGATTGTATGGTCGGAACTCAAAATTGTTATAATCTTTTGGCATCTGACTTTTGCTATAAATAAGAGCCCGATGCTATTGTTGAGGCATTCGGAGTCTAGGTTTTAAAAGTCTTCGCAAGAGTATGCTCTTGTTCTGTGCCTTGAGCGATCTGAACAATCAAAAATTGCATTAAGTTGTAATCTCTTATCTACGTGCAATAAAAGTTTGGTTGCCTTTTTATACTTCCGCAGTGTAGAAATTGGTATCATTATGTTGTTATGTAGTCCTTTAGTGCTTTTACTATTTTAACTTTCAATTTTATTTTATTTAGGGGGTGTGCATTGTTGTTGAGGGAGTGGTCTTGCTATTGGTATTAAAAAAATCAGTAAATAAATGATGGGAAGAGCTCAACAGTTAGCCCTATTTTATGATTGTTGGTTTTTGTATCCATTATAATAGATTAGATTAGAGTAGAGAATCAATAGAGTGTTTGCACAATTCATTCTATTATGTAGTTTTGTGGTTATATTTTGATTCATTATGTTGTGTTATTTGTTGTTCTATTTTGATTTATCATTAGCTGGATTAGAGTACACACTTGTAGCAACAAAGTTGTCTGAATCACATACCTTTTTTTTCTACCTTTCCTATTTGACAACTACTAAAAAGCCAAGCAAAAGCACAATAGATATTGAATGAGGATAAAACATTCTAACAAACCTGGGCTCTACCAAGTAGGGATAACAAACGACCTTGCCATTTGGTGTTCTTTTTCTCAATTTCATGATAAACCTAATCCCACATATCTTTAAGAGAGGGTTCCATAGAACAATGAATACCAAGATATTGAATAGTGTCATTAGGTCCCTCAATCCCAACCAAGTTTTTAAAATCACTCAAAAGGATTAGAATTTCAACCAAGTATAGTCGATTTAATAGAATAAATCTTTGAGCTAAAGGCTAAACAGTAGACATTGAGCCTTTCTAACATATTATTGAAATTGCTCTATTAAAAAACAAGAAACAAGGTTGTGTCATCAACAAATTATATATTCAACATCTCATCATCATTAGGTAGAACATAACCTTTAATAGGAGGATCAACTCAGTATTTTTGAAGATATATTGTAGGGCTATAGAGGCAATCACAAAAGAGTAGGTGCAAGAGGGCAACCCTTTTGATAGACTTGTGCAGAGGAAAGTGCTTAGTTAACTCTCCATTGACCTCCACTTGTGCAAAACCATCCTTAAAGAGAATTTCCACCATCTTATAAAATTTATTAGGAAAGCCACTTGCATGAAGTATCATCAAAATGAAAGTGTGGTAGAAAAATTGGTACACGGACAATACAAAGATAATGCAAACAACCCAATACCTTTACCTTTGAACCAAGTCTTCCATGCGTGATAGAATGTGGTAGATGCACCCAAATCTACTAGATTTGTTCTCTTTGATGGATGATTGATTGGTTGAAATGTTGATTGCTCACTTCTGCATCATAACAATGATAAACAAGATGATGTAGAATGATTTGGACAACGTAATGATACTTGAAATGTCCATTCTTAAGAGTCCCCAAATTGTCCCAAATGGCTTGGGTGAGGCTTGATTTATAAGAGATGAGTGATACGAATGGACGGCCATGATTAGATTATGGATGGATGACTAGGATTAAAGGATAGTTGGAGTTGTAAGCATGCGACAAGTGTCTCATGAGGGTTGAATGAGATGAATTAAAGTCAAATGGATTCCACCTTACAAGGATTAGAAGCTTCTAACCATGTGAAGATATAGACAAATGTAGAATTAATTAAATAAATAAAGACTTATTTAATTAATTGGATGAGGGATGATGTGGAATAAATCAAGTAAATAAATATTTAATTTATTTAATTAATTTGGCTATGAGAGGATAAATGGGATTGAAATGGGATTAGTTAAATAAATATGATTAATTTAACCAATTAGGTGATAAAAGGGTTACTAGGCCAAAACATGTTATTAGGTGTCTCAAGTGATGTCGACCAAAAGGGTTACTAGGCCAAAACATGTTATTAGGTGTCTCAAGTGATGTCGACCAGGGGATGTATCAAGACATGGTCAATTTTAGGTGTCTACAGAGAGACTACTCAATCTCATCATATGCTTTCTCACAATTTAAAAGGGTCATATATACATTTTGCCCATATCTCCGAGCCCAATCTAAACCTTCATCCCTGATTCAAATAAGATTTTCAAAGATATATCTAATTTTGATAATTTTTTTTTTGAATAAGAAAAATAATCTTTAACAAAATAGACCTCAGCCTAATAATCAAAGAGAGAACCTGCCCTCCAATTATTTATCAATATTTTGTTACCTTGTTTAAGTAGTACTCTCAAGAGTTCCTTCACCAATAAGTTCCCCATAAACATAAACACCCTGCCCTCCAATTATTTATCAATATTTTGTTACCTTGTTTAATTAGTACCCTCAAGAGTTCCTTCACCAATAAGTTCCCCATAAACATAAACATCCTCTGAATCTAGTACAATCCACTGCCAATTCTTTTTTTTGGAATTAATTTGGACTACCTCCACTCAAGGGATTTCCCATTCTTGAATTCTGGAAGGATTTTATTACTAAGATATTTCATCCAAGAAAACTCTTTATTATCACATAATTTAATACATCGGGAAAACAACATTCTTGTGAAAACTTAGCAGCTTACAAGGTAAAGTACAATCCGTCTTTAAGGGCGAGGTTCAACGGTAAGTCCTTTCGAGTGAAAAAGAACAAGAGTCGGAAGTGGAAGACATGAAGCTGCTGCAGTTGAGGTGATAGAGAGCTCTAGCTATTGTTTCAAGTTACAGTGCTTGAGTTAATCGTACAAGTAGAAATGGGTTTTGTTGAGTGGCAATTGTCAACATCCCGCGCTCCACTATATGCGAGGTGGGGTCTGTGTTTTGACGCCTTTTGCTTTTGGTGTGAAATGAAAGAATGAAGAGGAGACTGAGGGTGAAGCGCAGCTCAGAGCAATGATTTGGTTGCCTCACCCCTCTTTCATGTCAAATGTCTGCCGCCTAAATGACAGGCACGGGGAGCCCGCTTCTCCGTTAATCTCTCCCGCGCAGTCACATTGCCAATGCCAATGCCAATGCCAAAACCCCTCTTCCTCTTCCTCTTCCTCTTCTCCTCCCTTCAATTTCCTTCATGCCCATGACCACCAGCAGCAGCACCACTATCACCATTAGCATTGCCTTTAACACCACCGCCTTCATACCATGGGCTGTGCTTATGCCAAGCAGTCATCAGCTGCTGCCTGCAACAGATCATCATCATCATCATCTTCTTCATCATCGTCATCATCATCACCACCGCCATCACCACCACCACCACTACCAAAGAGTGCATTGGTAGAGACTGCCAATGGGAGTGGAAGGCATGATAATGATCCTCATGCCATGGTAAAATGGAAGTGGAACAATAGAGAAGCGGAGCAGGTGGCAGCTGGGTGGCCTTCATGGTTGACTGCTGTGGCTGCTGAAGCAATTCAGGGATGGATTCCTCGCAGGGCTGATGCTTTTCAGAAGCTTGATAAGGTCAATCTTCTTTTATCCTCACCCTTTAACATTCTCATGGGTTTAATACATTCTTGTCTTTCCAGACAATCAAATTCATGGCCACAGTTTAATGTTATAAAATCTGCTTAAAGGACGGCGTGTGTTCTGCTTTTCAGAAAGGACAAACAAATCATTTTATCCTGTATTTATCTTTTCCGGGATGGGGCCAGATGACTTCATCTGGCCCAGTTGTTGGTTGGATTTCTTTTTATAGAAGCTCAAATAGATCTTCTTTTGGAGAACTAATTGAACCATAAATTTAGATTTCTACAAGATTAAGAAACTTGAATGCTCTCAATGGCTTTTGATTTTTCCTAGCTCAAATTTCCTTCCCGTGGAACTAAAGTATTTGTCACTAGGGAAAAACAATTACAATTCTTCATTGTTTGCAATGCCACAAGCTCTGCACAAACATAATGAATTTAGATATTTGATTTGTGTTCGTGAAGTCCCGAATGTATGAGATCATCTCATTTTCCAGGAAATTTATACATTAGACTGTTATTATAGTTTTGAAAATAAGCTAAAGTAGGCATATTTTGTGCTGTACGTTTACCAAAATCAAATGAGCCAGCAAATTCTTCTCTTTTTGGGAGAAATAAAAAAAGAAGACACATTTTCATTGTTTATGAAAAACAGGGCAATGAGCAAAACAAATCTTCTCTTTTTTAAGAATGTCAAAGAGAGTGCAGTTTTCTCTTGCAGAAAATCAAATAAGAGATTCGTCCACAGAAACCCAATTAACTCCTAACTCTTATTTCAATTCTAATAAATAACCCAACTAATGCCCCTTTCATGTGCAGAGATTAAAAAAAAAGTAACAAATTGACTTTTTTCCCAGGAAATCTAATGCGTGTTTTTAAATGCATGAGACCAAACAACAAATCCAGGCTCCTCAAAAGTCAAATAAACAAAATTACTTATTAATTTATAACATTATTATTCCAATTGTAGATATTATGATCCAAAAGTTCGTTTGTTAATAGTTTAAACTTTAATATGGTTGGGTAGTTTTAATTTATTGACGGGTACTTGGAAGTTACCCGGAAGGATGGCTTTAAAAGTCAAGTTTGTAATATAGTTATAACATCTAGGATGGCTTTATAAGCCAAGTTTGTAATATAGTTATAACATCTGCATGATAATTTTGTGTGTGTTCCTCTATGTCATTTGCAATGTAAATTTCTATTATTGTTTCATGTGTATCTGGTCCAGGATTCTAACAGTCGTATCAGAGCCTATGGTAGAGAGCAATATGGAAGGAGGTTGAAAATATTATAGTTGTGCAAACAGCAGCAGCAAGTAAGTGGGAAAAACCAGTAGAATCAATGTCTGTAGTATATGGAAGATAAGAGAATTCACAGTGAGAGAATTTGAGCGTGAGAATCGGCAATGTTCAGATAATCAAAGTTTCGACTTTGGTGGTTAGTTTTTCGTTTGATGGGCTACTTTTGACTTTGACTTTGACGCCATTTTTATTGTTGAAGCAATATAATTCCCAATCTGCAATAAGCAGAGTTACATGAATTGTTAAATATTTGGTTTATTATTTTCTTTATATTGGCCATTTATTCTAAGATAACAAGCCAATGCCTTGATTGGGATTCGGTTTATCAAGTGGAGTTTTTTGTTTGTGAAGGCATATTCATGGGAATTCACTACTTTGTAACGGACTCTAGAATGATTGTTGGTGTTTTTCTTTTTGTTTTATTCAAAATGATGAGTTTATTTTTAAGTGGTTTATTAAATCAAAATGAGGGTGAAAGAGTTTGCCAGAAATATTTCTTCTAATTTTGAAGCACAGATTTGCAAATCATAGTTCACCATATTCTACTGAATACAACCCAGTCAAAATCTGATGCTTCTCAGTGTTGCTGTTGGAAATGACATCATTTACGTTTGCTTGATGGCTCTTTTCTCTGTCTTCTCTGGCATAGGATTGGGACTTTTCGTTGCCATCATGGTGCTGCTATTATTATTTTGTTATGCCTGCTGTATTTGTCCAAGCAGAAGCTTCATCTGAATTTATGTTGCTGGCATTGTTCACTACATGGAAGAAGGGGAAGAAGCTATCCAACAAGAGGAAGGAAAATAAGCTCGGGGTTCAGTTTTTCTCGCTGATGGCTGGGTCAGGGAGGATAATGACAATTTTGGATGCCAAATTTCTAGCTATCACCAGATTCACCACTATCATTAATTCAGCATATGAATTGTTCTTCATAATAAGTGTTGCCTTAATATTCAACAAGTTAATAGACTTTGCAAAAGGCATAAACTTTATGGTACTGGCTTTGTTAACAGCAATCTTGAAAGGAATAAATGCTCGTTTGTTCATTTTTTCTCCACCGATACAACTTATTTTGTGGATGAATACTGGAACAATACTAAGCATCGATATGATTGGGGAGGGGTTTTACCTTGGAACACCATCTTAAGAAGCAACTGGAGGACCTGAACAATGCAATTATTCAGCATCCAGTACTAGATACACATGAAACGATAATAGAGATTTAATTTGCAAATGATATAAAAGAAAGCCCACAAAATATATTATGCAGCAGTTATAATTTACATTACAAACTTGGCTTATAAAGCCATCCTCCTGGGTAACTTTCAAGAACTTGTCAATAAATAAAAACTACCCAACCACATTAAACAATGAACCACCAACTTTTTTATCATGATATCTAGCAAACCCCCCTATTCTAAAGGGAAACAATAAAGCATTAACTAATTTGAATAACTTTCTAACTATACTAAACTATTAACATATTACTAACTTACACCTAACACTTAATACTTACACCTAACACACTTTGAATCACAAACACTAACACCAGCCCCAAGAGTCAAATTCTAAAAATCCTTTATCATATATCCAGTGAGTGCAATTTCCTTGACATTCTGATTCGACCAATCAAACCATTTTATTTTCTTATCTAAAAATCAAACAATTTTGTAATTGTTTTATACTTTTATTTGCTTTAATTTAAAAAATCCTTTACAATGATTTCTCGTTTGACCATTTAGCTCTGTTTTTCTTCAAGTATACAGGAAGTACACATATGGAATGTGACAGTCCAACTGTTTATCAAAATTATGGTGAAATATATGTGCTTTTTTGATGCTGTAAACATAAAATACTTTTAAGTGTTTTTTCTTGTCGAATTTAGCATTGATGTTTTACTAAAAATAGGTATATTTTCTTAAATCCGAAGAAGCCATTAGGTGACCTATATTATGACGAGCCTAAAGTTCTCTCGAAAGAGGATGCAAATATAGCATAGATCTATTCTAAGGAAATGGGCTGTGAATTATAAATGAAGTTATTTTAGGGAAACTAAATTTAGAATAAAGCATCAGGGCACTTTCCATGCACCTAGTTAGAGATTAACTTGTTTTGCATGATAATTTCATAGATAACTTATCCTCTCCAATACAGAGACAGTGCATTTGTTTTGGTCATAGTTTGCATTCTTGACTTGACTTGGCATTGGCAGACCAAAAATTTCTGACTTGGAAAATTTTTGGCAACTTAAAAAAATACTTAAATTTCTTAAAGTAACATAAAATTTATGCAAAATTCAGTTGCAAAATGTATCAAACGAGTCTGTAGAACATTGGGGAAGTGTTTTCTATTAGATTTGAATACAAATAGGGTACAAAATCGCATTATCATGTGAATACAACCATCTTTGAACTCTGCATTCTTCAATGATGAAACTTCTACAAAGAAAAATGGTTGGACTGATCAGACTTTGATGCTTCTTGCGCACATTGTAAGGCTGCACACAACTCTCCGAAGTCTGATTAATTATATGTTGAAAACTGTTTGTCTTGTGGCTTAGAAAAATTGGACATTTTGCACATTGTTCAAACCAAGGGTACACAGATCCCGATTCCTCTACATTCTATTTATTAAAAGACTAACACGAGGTAAATATCCAATTAAACATTGCTAGTATATTTGATCGAGCAAGGCAGACTTCGCCTCCTTTGCACTATGTAAAGGTGCGTTGAGATCCTGATTACCCAGCCCACAACAAAGAAAAGTTTGAGAAGGCAAATAAAAAAAAACCAATTCCATGCATGGACTCCATTGGCATTTATTATCACAATCATCATTCTTCCTGCCATTCTCAAAGGCTGTGTGAGCTTCATGTGTGGGCATTTAGGGCTTAAATAGGCAATTTTTTTTTGCAGTGTGGAAACTGCATCTGAAACATGTTTACGTGTACAATGTATGGTGAATTTTAGGGTTGGACTCACCAAGTACTTGCACGAGTTCAGCCACAAATCTGGCCAAGTAATCTGCATTCCCAAGTTGCAAGTTTAAACTGGAAAAACTCAGCCTGCAAAAAAACCTGAGAGTACTTGCTGCCTAGTACTCTATGAGTTTTCCAACTATGGTTTTGGTTATGTATAGTTGCATTTCATGCATGTTAGTTGCAATTCATGCATGCTCTTATTGTATCCAAGTTAAGATACAAGGTAGTTTATTTAGGGAAGTAGAACAAATAAAAACATGCAAAAGCTATAGATAGCTTTGTTAAAGGTAGTTTTAGAGTGCTTTATGATGATATTTTTAGGGAAGGTTTGCTTGTCTATAAGTATGTTGGGATTTATCGGAATTAAGGGTTATTGATTTGTGAGAGTTGAAATTTTGGGATCTGGTTGAACAAACATTTCTACATGGCTGATTGATTTTCTTCGAAATTTGGGGTGGCTCACCTGTGAGCTTTGGGCTGTTCTGATTATTGGTTGCAATCAATTCAGAGATTCAGTGCCTTTATTCTGCTTTCAAACAACTTTTATTTTCAAACAACTTTTATTTAGCACTCTTAAAAATTAGTATTTCAGATTTTTAAGGAAATTTTCATTTCCAAAATTGTGAGATTAAAAATTTTGTTTGATTCATTTCAGTGGTATCAGAGCTGCAAATTACAGTTTTTCAGATTTCAAAATTTCAGGCTTTACATTACCAGGTATGGCCTAGGAGGCCACCTTACCTGTATCGGTACAGTTTTGATACTGTTACCAGTACCTTTTGGGCATATCTTGAGTTCTATTATTACTGGTCCTATCCAAGTATGTTCCAGGGCATACACAACTGTCAAAAGACAAATCAAAATAAAAACTTAAAAAAAACAAAGATGAAAAAAATTAAAAGTACAATAAAAAGAAAAAAGGTAAAATACTTAACTTTTGCGTAGGACCCACATGTTAGAGCTATGGAAATGGCACAGTTGCTTGTCCTACTGCATCTGATTCTAATGAACTAATTGCTGATTTGGACACTTTTGATGAAGAGCAATACGATGATTTGTTCATGTAGCTTTTGAATTTGGCTACAACCATTGATCAATGTCTCTTTGAGATTTTAGGATGGAGTAATATTTTTTTTTTTAAATTTATTTTTTGATTGGTAAATTGAGGGGTCTATTGCGGCTCTCACCCTTTTTCAAAGCTGACCAAACTATGTCAAAATTACAAACAGCATACCTAACCAGCAAGAAAGTACTAAAAGCCTAAACACTATGCCCAAGCTGCATAAAACTGCAGCAAACTTAAGACCTGCTGCTAACCCATGGGCCTTAGGCAGAGACCTGTAGCCACCTCCTTGTGGTATCTAAGCTCTATATGATAGGTGGTCTTATTTTTTGAGACTGTAATCCAATCCTCCAGACAGACTACAATTAATATTTGGATTTTTTTTTTCAGGTAAGTATGAGGGGTCTATTGGGGCCCACACAAAGGAACTTGAGAATCATAAAACAGCCCAAGAATAGACCAGTACCAACAAGATTAAACTAACATCACTTAAAAACCAGTACAAGAAACAACTACTAAAACAAATCTAACGATCACTATCAAAGACTAGCTTCAAGCTTCCATAATAATCCCTCTTCTCCAATGAGAGAGGAGGGAGTCCAATGTCCATCGGGCTCCTTCATCTCACATTTCCCAAGCCTTTATCTGCAGTTTCTCTTTATCTATTTTTCTGCTTCCTCGTTTCTTGAAAGTTGAAACTGCAACCAGATATCACATTTTTTATAGAATGGATGCTATCCAGGCTATCCACGAACTCTTGATTAGACGACAAATCTTGGAGCAAACAGTCACCTGATCCATCCTCATGATTTTCCTTGTTTAAAATGGCCTGCCCTTTTGAAACTATCACACCTGATAACTCCTATCAATATTTGAATTTTTAAGATAAGATAAATTTAAAATATCAAACTAAAAGCAGCTGAAACTGTAAAAGGAAAATCCAATTTGCTGATTCTGCAATGGCAATCCATTGATCCAATAATCCATTTGAAAATCATAATATGATATTCATTTCATCATTAAAAATTACAAATGCAAGAGTCAGAAGTTGGAGCTGAGAAACATGACCATGAAGTACATCAAAATTCCAACACAAGAAATGCATAGCTGTATTGAGCAACGAGCTCAGAAATTGGAGTCATCATCTGATGGAAATCTCAAGAACTGTTCCTCATCACTAGAACTACTAGACCCAAATGTCTCTTGCAATAGGATCCCAACTATTCCTGGTTGCACATCTTGGTTCTCATCTACCTTAATACCTTGGGCTCTACATCCCACTTTTTTTTTTTGGTATCTTCTTGCATTCGTTTGTCCTGTGATCAATGAGATGCAAGGCATTGTGTACAACAACGACCTTCTCTGTATCCTAGAGGTTAGTTTGTTACTATTAACAGAGTGGGTGAATTCATGTGTTGAACAATTCCTCTCAGCAGTGGAGGGACTAGAAATCTGCAAGAGGCAAATGGAGAATGTACCCAGCAATCTTGGAGGCCCACAGTGTCACCACTGGCTAACTGGCATATCTAGTAGTCTATCTTTTCTGAAATCTTGTAGCCATGACGTTATGTAAATTGGATCCACTCAACTCTGACTTTTAAAGCTTCATCTACACTGTACATTTTCTTGAGGGCCTTCATGAAGCTCTTGTTGGCCTCCTTGTTATTAGTGGGGACAACTCTACCCGGCCTCTCCATATACTATTTAGATTCATTGCATATATGACCATATGTAAAGGCCTTTTCAACTTCTCCCATCTCCACTGAATGATGGATTAACATGCTTGTAATAGAACTTTAGGGTGGGGTCTCTCTTACCAATAATGGCCCTCATTTGGCCAAGCATGCTATCTATACACACTCATAGATCTCCCCAAGGTTGTGACTGTTAGAATCCCTATTTTTTTCTGACGGTGACAATAGGGGATATAATAGATGTATCTCACATCTGACCAAAATGTGTAATTGACCACCAACTCCTTCACCCTTTAACCTTGCTCTGTGTTGGACTCCCTCCACCTAGTCCACTCCTTTGTCATGACCATTAGTTGCAAGAGCTTTTGCAACTCAAGCATCCTCTCCAATAAAATGAAGTAGGATGCAAACCTAGTCTCCATTGGCTTGAGTAATTCCTTCCTTGAAGAGGATTGAAAGAGGGCCATTGAAGTGTGTGTTGAGACCAATACGAAACTCGACTTTCGTACCGCTTCTTGTCTGTTTTGTCTTCAATCAATCATCCTTTACATATTAATCAAAGTTAGTTATAGGATTCCTTTGTCAGGTTACAAAGTCATCTCGTCATGGTCTTGTGTTTTGACTAACAACTCTTGTAGGATATATGAGTTTTGTGTCTTCAATCAATCATCCTTTACAAGATAGGAATTGATGAAGGTCCTCGTTGATAGTGGTTGTGGCGGAGGTAGAATTATTATGAAATGTCCAAGGCATGAAAGCTTGGGAGAAATTGAAGGAGTCTTGGTGCACTTTTCCCTTGGCAAAGCCACTGCTGGTGATGCTTTAGATGGCAAAGCCATAGTTTTACTACTTGCCAAATACTTGCTAGATATTTTTTGTGTCAAGCTTTTTTAGAGTAAATTCGTGACTTGCCGCCACGGAGTTTTCCATGGATTTCTGCCAAGTTCTAGCCAAGTACTCGGCAAGTCTGTGGGATATACTCAGATTGTGTATAAAAATTTTGAACACGTAAAAGTGTGATTTCCACACTCAAAACACACGTTTTTTTGCCTTTATAAGCCCTACACGCCCAAGGGGAAAGATTACACCAGCATATTAGCATTCTTGTGCGAATTGGAGTGAAAATACAATCTTTTTTGCCTTTTTAAAAATTATGAAAATGACATATGCCATAAAGGTTTGTGTGGTCTTGAAGACCTTCATTTGGGCTTGGTGGCAGGGGCTCTACCCCTTGACCTTGCCTTGTACCACGACACGTCGACAGGGAATGTGCTAGGGGCATTGCCCCTGGACCCCATGAGGGACAATGCCCCTAAACGTTCCCTAGACTCATTTGGTATATTTTATAACTGTATTTTGCATAAAGTTTATATTGTTTTTAAGAAATTTAAGTATTTTTTAAGTTGCCAAGTTTTTGTCGGGTTGGAAAATTTTTGGTCTGCCAAGTTTGAGCCGAGTTCGAGCATGCGAACTATGGGCAAAACCATAAGTAATCTCCACTAGCACACATTTTGGATGGTTAAAGCCAATGGATTTCTCCACCCAAATCTCCACCTAACACTCAAATACAAAGGAGGTACATCTTTTGAGTGGCAATATCATTGTTTTCTTTCGCCAACAGAACTTGAAAATTGGCAAAGTACTAAGTGAAGTGCGCCCAGCTTTTAGGGGTTTCAAACAGCAGCAGGGGCATACTTTTTCATGGTTGCAACCAACAAAAATAGTGCCTAAAATCTTGACAATAACCTTATGAATCTCCATCTAGGAATTAGTCATAAATCAGGTCAAATAGGGAGCACTTTCAGCTGGCTGTAACCCAACAAATCTCTGCCTCAAACAGAAGATGAAGGGCAAAGTATTAAGTGATTAGCACTGAGCTTAATGGCAAGGTTAAAACCAAAAAGTGGCACACTTTTGAGAGTGTAGAACCATGATAAAATTCTGCCATAAGGCAGAAAAAGATGACTATGGTTTAAGTGATTCACTCCTAGCATAAAAGGGACAAGGTTAGACAAAACCTTAGATTAGAATCTTCAACTTGCAAAACCAAAGTTAGACAAGGGGCAAGGTTCCGCCGGGCGTGTCAGAATGTATATCTTAGATTTGGAATCAAACAATAGGAAACTAATGCAATTCTAAGATCCCTATTCCAAACCTAAGATACCTCAGATAGAGCATAAAGAAGGAATCAAACATAGAACAAATGCTCAATACAAATGGAACATTATATCTTCTTTGTTCTAAGGATGTGCTCTTTGATGTTTGATTGATGTAGTTGCTCCAGGGTCATGCAAGATTTCTGCAGCATGTACCTGTAAATTCTCATTTTCCCCTCTTTTCTCCTTAATGGTTGAGGATGAAGGTTGATTTATAGATGTTTGGATGATAGGATGGAGGGTTAAGATTTGATTAGAATGGATGACTAGGATTGAATGAGACAAATTAGGGCAAAGTTAGAAGCTTCTAGGGAAAGCTAAAAGGACGGATGTTAAGATTAAAGATGAATGGATGGCTAAGATTGAGTGAGAGGACTTTAGGGCAAGGATGTAAGCTTCTAGAGCTTATCTTTATGTGAATGGTTAGGATTAAAAGATGTAGTATGTGAATGGATGGTGGAGATGTAAGATTAGTTTGACTTTTGTGAGTGTCTAGGTTCAATGAATCTAGACAACTTTTAGTTGGTCATGTGATTAGTTGAATTCTTAATTTATTTATTTGGGGATAATGGACAAGGATGGGATTTGATTAGGATAAATGGGGGATTAGACTAAGATTTAGGACTTTTAGACTAATTAATCAAATAATGAAATTATTTAATTAATTATTATAGAGGGATGTGGGGAATTAGTTTTAATTAAATAAATATGTTTTATTTAATTAATTTGATGATGGAGGGAATGTTGAAGGGATAATCCTAATTATAAATTAATTAGTATTAAGATGTATGTGGTTAGAATGGGATTAGGATGGTGTTGAAAGGTGTCAAACGTGATGTTAGATGTGTCATTTAGGATGTGGTCAATTTTAAGTGTCTACAGTGTACAATTTTGGGTTTTAATTTTTTAAAACATATTTATACTCAGGAAAGTGCAAGCCTGTAAACACCTTTGCATATTTCAAAGTTCAAACCTTCAAAAATTTGGTGATTACACTATATGGCGCGTGCCATTATACACATGCGTTTTTTGAAAATTCAATTTATTATCTCACTTCATTGACATGCGCTAGTAGAAGTAGTTAAAAATTTCATCCTAAAATCCTATCTTCACCATCCAAAGGGCATGCACCCTTATGCTGCCATGAACATTTTCTAACTTGTACAATTTGTTCTACCTTCTAGGTTTTCTCTTTATACTTGGTCTAGGAGTTTTCAATTAAACCTGAAAATGTGTTCCTTTGTGATATGGCGCGCACCCTAATAGGGTGTTGCAGATTTTGTTTGAAACATGTTTATCCATCTAGAGGCATGCACTAATATGTATCACTGTAAATCTTCACAACTCAAAAACCTGTCATCTATTGAATGGCACATGCCCTCTAATGGCCTTGTAGGTTTTTGATCTTAAAACAATTTGCCTTCCTTTAGCGTGTGCCCAATAATGGGTATGCAATCTCAATTTTGAAAACTTGTTTTTCAACTTGTATGGTGTGTGCCCATCAATAGGCTTGCAACTTTTTAATGCCTAAATGAATTTTCCTTCATCTTTTCATTGATTGACCTTCGTTCTCTGCCTTTGTGAATGCATTTGAAAGCTCTATTTGTTGATCCCACAAAAACATAGACATGAGACGACAAGAACAACATAGACAACCATGATGACGCTATGAACCATGACTCTTGACTTGATAGAAGGACAAGATTTAGCTTGAATTTGACATGATACGAAAAATTTCGTATGGGTACAACACCTCATCAAGACATCTTTGGCCTTAGCACCTACCACATGCAAACCAATGAAGGGTGCATCTTTGTTGAACCAACGAATGCTCATTTTTGGAGAAGTTATACTCTTAGAATGCATATTGTGTTTTTGATATCATTTCACTTATCATTTATATTATTAGCATGCTGTTTGTTTTGTTCGTTTACCTAAATCTTGCATTTCATTTAGTCTATTTTTCCATTTCTTTTAGCTTACTCTTTCATTTCATTTAGCTTACCCTTGCATTTCATGTAGCCTCCTCTTTCATTCCATATGGCTTACTCTTGAATTTCATTGTGCTTATTCTTGCATTGTATTTACCCTCTTGTATTAAATAGCTTACTCTTGCATTGCACGTAGCTTAATATTGTATTTCATGCATGCATGTTCTCTTTTGGCTCTGACACATTTTGCCTCTACATCCCCAGCCTCTGAGCTCGTCCATACACTTCTGTTTTGGATTCCCCTTAGCCTCTTGACTCTAACCTGTTTATCTCATATGTTCACCCAATTTCCCTCGAGCCATCTTTATTTTCTCTGCCAGCCATAGTTAAGCATATCCCCTTGCTAGATTGGCAATGGCTGAGAGTGTCTCTTTGTCTCCCAAAGTCACTCGTATTTCCATAGCACCAATGATATTTAACTTTTCCTTATGCTTGTCATCCATGATTTCCCCTATTTTGACGAAGTCTCAAGCTTATCCGTCATTGTAACCTCTTCCTCTCAACTAGAATAGTCCATTCACAATCACCTTTTCTCCCTTGCCTCTGAGCTGTTCACAGAGCATGGCATGCAAGGTTTACAAAATCCTAATGGGACATGGGCCACAGAGTTGCAACTCAAAGTCAGTTCAAGAAATGGAGGCACCACAAAGAAAGAGCATGTTGGACAAGCTCATTTTAGGACAGCACAACCTTAGGGAGTATGCAATTGAGCCCTTGGTAAAAGTAGAAAAGGTAAAAATAAATATAGAGAAAATGCAAAGAAAATATCCAGAATTGCTATGTATGGCCGAATAGTTATATCTTGAAGGTTGCAACAAGGTTACCATCAACTTTTTTCACTATGATCAATTTGACTAAGTGGCTATGACTTTCTCTTCTTAGATGCCTAAGGGCAATGGAAGTTGAAGAGTTTTATGTGATTTTAAATTGTACCTTTTGTTATTTTATAATTTATTGGTTATCCATTGTAGATCTTGAAAATTCACAAGTTTTTAGGTCCTCCTTTAGAACAACTTTGTCTTTATATTTAAAGACTTTGAATACTCTTGAAAGTGGGGGAAGATATTGCAAGGACGTGATTCTATGAAAATTATTTATATGAAGGTTCAATTCTGTTCTGTTATCATAACTGTTGGCGAACAGTGTGCATCTCTTGCTATATCTTATTTCAATTTGTGCTTAAGATTTAAACTGAACAATTGCTATTTTAATTTTTGTGTATGAATCTGATTTAAAGATAAGTGATCCTGTTTACTATGTGATTTTGCTGAAGATATTATTTGCATTCAAGCTTTTGATGTTTGTCTAGGAAAATTAGGAAAGTTTAATTATTTCCTGTCATTGTTTGAACTCTTCTTGTTCATTGTTAGTAAAATAGTTCACCAAAACTTTACATAATTTGTAATAATTTTGGATTCTGTCATTATTGTTACAAGTCTGTATCGTTCGCATACAACACAGTAAATTTTTTATATTTACATCTCCAAGCAAGTCTCCAAAAAAAAAAATCTATTTTATTTCACATTTAAGAAGACCGATTTGAAAGAATTGAATTTAAAGGATTAGATTAGATCCTATTTTGTATTTGTCTTCTTTTAGGTAAACCACAGCAAGGTCCTCCAATCCCTTACCATTTCTTGTGAATTTTGTTAGGTCAACTGATAGTAAGCACAAGTGTAATATTAGTAAGATATTATTATTTTTGTGATTTTTTTCACTAGATTGAGTATTTTAATACTCAAGTCATCATCAAGAGACTATTTCCATGAGTAGCCATTTCTTCTATGACTTCACTCATGTGCATTGGTAATATTCACAAGGCAAGGGGATCCGTAAAGAAGACAAGAAATGGGCTAAAAATTAGTGAGTATTTGGAGGAATGGCAATTATTAGAAAATCCATTGCTTTGGGTTTTACAATCTCTGGCCTTTTTCTCAATTGACCAAATGTTTGGGGCACATAATTCCTTATAAGCCTACTTTGAGTCACAATAGTTATCAATGTGGTACATTCCTACCCAACACATTGTGTCATACTTATAGGTGTCATATTTAATTAGTGTTCCATGGGGAGGCATCCCCCCTCAAAAACCTGTGTTTTGGAAACTGGGACGTCTTGGGGATGTGGAGGAAACCCCCACCGCCCCCATTGCCACCAACAAGGTGGGGACGTTTCCAGGATGCCCTGCAGAAGCACAGGACGTTCCCCCTATTGGGGACATTTGGGGGACACCTCGATGACCCCGGGATGGTTTGGGGACTTCTAGAAGTCTCCCAACCATCTTGGGGATGCCGGGGAATCCCCACAATTTCTCTATGTCATGATAACAATTTTGATTTGTGTCAAAACTTTGAACAGAAAAACAACATGATGGCATGTACAACTGGCTGACCTTGGAAGGAAGAAGGAATATTTACATGGTATTGAAGGCAAAATAAATTATTAAGACATCTGTTACTGTTTTTGTTTAATTGGATGCATGGTCTCTTTTCTTGAGTTGGTGTTTAATTTGTACGTCATTGACATGTTGGGATTAGTAGAGATTGGAGGAAGCAGTGAGGGTGGGGTGGTGGTGGATGTTATCAAGTTTTCATAAATGTTTGCGAGTTTCTGCTAACTTCTGTAAGGAGTTTCTAAAAACTCATCTTCTAGAAAGCAGAGAAGAAAATAAATAAAAAGATTCAAGAATGGCGATACTCCTAACTTCAATTGTGCAGCCCTCATCATTTAGACTGGTCAGATTCTCTAGCTTCACCTTTAGTTCTCTGAAGAATGAAGATTTGGTTAGAAATAATGAGGACTTGGTGTTGGAGAAAACATAGTGATAAAATTATGAAAAATGGCATGCGCCATGAAGGTCCATGTGGTCTTGAAGGCCTTAATTTGGGCTTGGTGGCTGGGACTTGGCCCCTCAATCCCATTCTGTATCACAATAGGGAACATACAACAAGCAGCACCCCTCGACCCCACAAAACCCCCGCTCTGGTTTTAGTTATATTTGCGCCACCAGCCACTATCCCCCCGCCGTCCCCAAATTTGGATCCATGATCCCCCTGCCCCTGAAACCCGTCCCTGGCACCCCTCATCTCTTGTTCCCAGAACTCCATGGTACATAGTATTTAATGTATGTGCAATGCGAGAAGCTCCCATTACTTACAGCATGTTGTATTTTTGAAGCACAAGTGGTAGTTACTAATTAGTTAATGTAACAACTTGCTCTCATGAATCATTACATAAATAGTGAAGGATGAATGAAAACAAGCTTTTATCTATCCTTATTTTGGCTTGCAAATTGTGTGTGATGAAGCTCTTATTTTCCACGATTCATTGTCTCAATCAATGTTTGGAGAATAGCAAATGGTGTATGAGCTAATAATCATTTTTTTGAACAATGCATGTAATTATGTTTGAAATAATTTGTTTTGTTTGTTGATTTTACGTGTTTTTCTCTTCCATATTTAGATAGAATTATCCAGTCTTGTCTCCAGTTTAATGACAGTTTTAGGAAGTCTGTACTCTTGCCACATTATTGATTTCTGTATTGCCCTTCCCAGTTTATCAGTCTTATAATGATCTCTTAGTTTGACTTGATAAGAAATTTGAATCGAATTGGGGGTGTTTGATTATTTTCTATGTTTGGGAAACTCACTTGGGAAAAGTTTCTGTTGATTGTGTAGATTGGGCAAGGAACATACAGCAATGTATATAAAGCATGTGACCTTGACACTGGAAAGGTGGTTGCCCTGAAGAAGGTACGTTTTGACAATTTGGAGCCTGAAAGTGTTCGGTTCATGGCACGGGAGATACAGGTTTTACGCAGACTCGATCATCCAAATGTTGTCAAGTTAGAGGGTCTGGTTACATCTCGGATGTCTTGCAGTCTGTACCTTGTATTTGAATATATGGACCATGACCTTGCTGGACTTGCTGCATGTCCTGGTATAAAGTTCAGTGAAGCCCAGGTTTGTGACTGCAACTTGAATGATAGAGAGTACTATTTGACATGCATTTTTCAATTTATAGATTTGTATTTTGAAGATTTTTAATGTAACACATTCTATTATATTTGGCGTGGTGGTTGTTCATTCTCTTTCATTTTTTTTGTGTTTTTTGCCTTGGTAAATTTCCTTTACCTGGTGTCCTTCAGCTTAGGTGCCACAACATAGGTGTATCTCTTCCATCAAATTCACTCAGGACATGCATCTGGCCTCGTCTGTTGGGGTATGCCATGCCCAGAATTGGATGTGGTAGTTTATCCAATTTAACACTCAACATTTGTACATATTAGCATGTAACATTTCTCCTGGGATTTGAACATAGCTGGTCTCCGTTATGAAAGCTCCAATGCTTTTCCACTTGAGATCATCTCTTTTGACATTGTTGTTCATTCTCTTAAGCAATAGAGAAGGTTCATTTTTGTAACTATCTTCTAGCAACTTATAGTTTAATATCCTGCATTTATAGTATAAACTTTGAGGTCTCTGACAAGAATTCATTGGTTTCTAACAGGTCAAATGCTATATCCAACAATTACTATCTGGGCTTGATCATTGCCATGTCCGTGGTGTACTGCATCGTGATATAAAGGGTTCAAATCTTCTAATTGATAATCAAGGCATTCTAAAGATAGCTGACTTTGGCCTTGCCACTTTCTTTTCTCCTGGTCAGAAGCAGCCCCTGACAAGTCGCGTAGTGACACTTTGGTACCGACCTCCAGAACTTTTGCTGGGTGCAACAGATTATGGGGTTGGTGTTGATCTGTGGAGTACCGGTTGCATACTTGCAGAACTGCTTGCTGGCAAGCCTATTTTGCCAGGAAGAACAGAGGTAGCTCAACTATTTATTTTTAGTGTTGTTCATTGATGTACTTGTGCATTGAGGATAAGGATAGAGGGAGTTTAATGTAGTTCATGCATAGGATTCCTGTAAATTTATTTTTCTGTATGTCTCTCTTCATCCATTCCAATGAGGTTTAAACAATTTGAGGCTATCTCACTTTTGAGAGATTCTGGAGTATATTCATAGTCCACATTTTGTAATTGTCTTCATATTTGACAACAGTAACATTTTGTAATAGTTTGGGAGTTGAGAAAGATAAATTTAAATTTACTATGCAATTGGATCCAGAAAATCACAGATTTAAATTTGTGTTTGGAAAATATGTGTCTATATATAATATATATGCATTTGTTTCCATTGCACTCTATGAATGGCGAGTTAGTTTATTGGAATAAACTATGCACATAAACCTATATAGTTTATTGGAATAAACTATGCACATAAACCTATATATAGGCACATATATAGAATGGATTCCCTTAGAATATTATAATATGCAAGGATGAACATAATATATTAAACTATCATGTTAACATGTTATAGCTGCACAACACATTTTCTTCCATTCTATGATGAGTAGGAAATCTTTGCATTTGCAATACAACATAATCAAATAAATTTTGTGAGGATAAACTACTCGTCTAATAGGAATGCTTTTTCTATACACATTTATCTAGATAACTTGAAGGAAAAACAGTTGTCTCGTAATATCTGTTTTACTTTGACAAAATAGGACCTTACAATCACGTGCCTGATACTTTTTGAAAAACAATCAAAATATTGATATAATAGTGAAAAAAGAGGATATTACATCATGAAGCAGAACAAAAAGAAGGAAAGGATGTCACCACCTGTGAGATCTGGAACGAAGACCTGAAATCATGTAGAAAATTCTTCAAGTGCATATTGACAATTTGACACAACCCAAGTACATATTTGCATATTCTTCCATATTTTAAGGGATGAAATTGGGCACCAGGGAAGATAAAACTTTGAATATTTTCTCACATGATAAACATTGTAGCATTGAACTTATATTGGGAGGTCCTAATGGGCTCTTTTTCTTTGGGTTGCTATGAGTGTTATGCATTTCCCCCTGTGCACAAGTTGCTTGTGCAGGCTGTCTGGCTGTAGGTTTGAAGATAGGAATCTGCAGATGCTCTTGAATGCTGCTGCTTCCAGGTGCTTGAGTAGCTTGGCTTTTGGCAGCATGTTGAAGCTTCATGTTTTCCTGCAATACTTCTGCAACCAGTCTTTTGATGAGGTCATTCATATGTAATTTTTCAATGGACTTCAATTGGGGTTAATTATATTCACGATTCTCCACCAATTGAGATGGTCAATTTGGTGAGTTCACTCAATCTTGGGATTTGAGTTGCATGCTAACAGAATTTATCTCCTAGGTGATTGATGCTTTCCCCAAGGTGATCGAAGTTCTTATCATTAGCATGAAAAACAGGGTCATTTCAGAATTGGAATGGGAAGGCCCCTCAACAGAATTAGCAAAGTTGGGTTAGTTAGTGTGGATGTGCTCAAATTTGGCTTGAGACTGTCACTTTTCACATTACTAGACCCAAAAGCAGATCCAGATTCATTGTAATAGTTGTTGAGTATGTTTGTGAAATGCATACTGAGGGTATTCAACTCAAACTAACTCTGTACTCTATTAGGCTGCTGGGAATACAGAGGCGGAAGATTTGGCCTATAGACAGGAATAATGCAGATTTAGAAACAAGAGAAGCTAAACTTGGATACGTTACCTAACCTGCAACAGGATTTGAAGCATGAAGAAGCTGAGAGTTGCTTACTCCTTGTGATCCCCAAATTTCCATACCTTCATACTCTAAATATGAAAAAGTTAGAAGACCATTCTAGATTCAACAAGTTTAAGAGAGATGCTGGTCCGCTAAGCAGTTCTGGGCTGTAAGCAAGAACTATATATAGGATGGTATTGCCATTAGATGGGAAGCAAGAGCTATACAGACTATAATGCTAAGTTACCGAATCAGAATCGGGTACGGGTACGGGTATGTGGGTATGGTATGAAATTTTTATTTAGGGGGCTGGGTACGTTTTGGGTATGTCCATACAAAAAACATATAAATATCATAAATATATAATAATATTTAAATAAATATAATATACATAAATAATATTAATATACTTAAATGTTAATTAATTAATATAAATTTATTTTTATGAAATAATATATACAACTAAATAATAAATTTGTTATATAAAACATGAAGAAGCTGAGAGTTGCTTACTCCTTGTGATCCCCAAATTTCCATACCTTCATACTCTAAATATGAAAAAGTTAGAAGACCATTCTAGATTCAACAAGTTGAAGAGAGATGCTGGTCCGCTAAGCAGTTCTGGGCTGTAAGCAAGAACTATATATAGGATGGGATTGCCATTAGGTGGGAAGCAAGAGCTATACAGACTATAATGCTGAGTTACCGAATCGGAATCGGGTACGGGTACGGGTATGTGGGTATGGTATGAAATTTTTATTTAGGGGGTTGGGTACGTTTTGGGTATGTCCATACAAAAAACATATAAATATCATAAATATATAATGATATTTAAATAAATATAATATACAATTAATATTAATATACTAAAATGTTAATTAATTAATATAAATTTATTTTTATGAAATAATATATACAACTAAATAATAAATTTGTATATATATATATATATATATTTTAATGCGCCTGGTAAACTTTTTAACGTGACCGGCGACGCTGGTGCGACACGCCCTCCGGCTCCACGCGAATGCTTTTGCCCGGAGCAATGAACCGGTGAGGCCACAACTGGGGGACCTCATCCCCTAGGAAGAACACTTCAAACCCGCGAGCTCATTGGCCCAGCGAAGGCGTAAAGCCTTGCGAGCTTGTTGGCCCAGCGGGGGTTTGAACTCTGGTGGCCGCCACTACATCCTGAGCGACTTAACCACCGAACCATGCCATCATCGGCAAATTTGTATATATAAATATAATTTAATGGTTATATTAATATTATAATATAAATATATCATAAATACTTAGAATATTATATATATATATATATATATTATTTATATTATAATATTTTATTAAAATATATATTATTACTATAATATAAATATATATAGTGACCTCATATATATAATACAAGGATTGATTATTAAATAGCTATTAAGGGCTTTGAAAGGATGAGCATTCACTCATTATAATGATTAGACATTAATTTCGCATGATGGAGGAGGCGAGGTGGTATGCTTATTGGTGGTATGGTGTTCATTGCGGATATTTGGGTTTGGTTTCTTTTGTGGACATGTGACTTCCAGAGGTGGTAAGTGATGTTGGAGGGTGCGGGGAGATGAATGCAGGAAGGAGAAAGGAAAAGAGGAGGGGAAGGAGAAGAAGTTGAGGAAGCGGCAGGTCTTTGGTGAAGAGATGGTGGTAGACTTTATGGGTTTTATTAAACGGGAGATAAAAAACCTTGATCTTCGGCAGTGGCTGGTGAGAGTCTGGGAACTTGCAAAGGACATGGATGGTTCTCCGAGTGTTGGAATTTAGGAGGCCATGTCCAATTTGCAGGGAAGAAGGAATGTGTTCGATGTGGTCCAAACTTTGAGCAAGGTGTCAATGTTGTCTTTGGTGGTTGGTTCGTACTTGATCCACAACGACATTGAAGAGGTGGTCCATCAATCAGAGGTGTTCTTCAATTGTATCCTTGATGATATGCATGCGCTGAAGCGGAGGCAGGTGTCTTCAAAAGGTGGTGTAGGAAATTGCAAAAAGCTTAATGGTGGTTCTTCCAGTGGACACGGTGGCGGCGTCATCTGATTGCTGCAAAAGTGAAGATTTTAAGGAGGTCATGGAAATTCTGGCTCTTGGTAATGTGTTAGTAAACAAATTTGTCACTTTGAAAAAGTTAGGAAAACTGTGACTTGCCCAAGGAATGGTGACAAAACTGTCTACAACAGTTGGAGAGATCACCAATGGTGATCTTCCTCTATGTTTGAGAGGGGCAGCTTCCTTGTATGATGGGATTTAATAATTTTTGAGTACTTTTAACCGGAAAGTACAAAAAGGCAGGAAAGGGAAAAATGAGAGAAAATAAAGAGCTCATGAACATAAGAAGCACAACACAAATCTCCAAGAGAGAAAATGAACTAGATCAACTACAGAAGCACAAAGTCATCCAAATCAGATTTGCAGAAGAGCAGATAAAGGAAAAACGTATATAGATAACCAATTGTACATAAGAACAATCAGCTTCAGGAAGAATTAGAGACATAAGAACAAAAATTCTTCTTGAATAAAAAACAAAAACAGGAGCATAAAATCTCCAGCATTCCTTTACAGAGCTCTCTTTTTTTCATTGGTGAAAAAGCCCCTTTTACATTGGAAATCATTGAATTTATAACCTTTCCCCTGATAACTAATTCCTAACTATTTCTCTTCAGACTTTATAAAATATTTAATATATAACAAGATCTTTTTAATGAGTGTAAGTTTTCGATTCATTAAAAGAAATGTTTTATAAACTTTAATAAAACTGACTTTATAATAAAATGTTGAGTCTTTGTCGAAATTTGACGGGCACTTGACTGTCTCCTTTTTATAAACTTAAAAATCATTTCAAATGGTTTGTGAATAACCCATTCTGTTCTTGTAATTTCTCTCGGAGCAATCCTGGAGGTAAATTTTGTTGCAGTGTGGCAATCAACACATACTTCAAGGTTCTTAACAACTTTTATAGTTGTTCCAAAGAAGCCTGTTTCATCTCCAAAGTTAATTTCTCCAATTCTGCATAGGTCTCCTGTGTCTGTGGATGCGATCTGTCTCCTGCAAAAAGCATGTACTGTTTTATGGCCCTCAGTCCAACTACATTCAGGGATCTTTTTAATCCCTCTATCTTTCAATAATTTCCTTACCATTGGAAACGTCAATTCATTTGCCATTAGCAGCAAAAATGTTTGACAATGTTACATATGCTACACTATAGTTGAGTTCCAAGAAACAACATCCTTTTGCGATAACCTGTTAAACACCTTGTGTGCATCCCCCATATTTTTACATTTGGCATACATGTCCACAAGGGCACTTCCCATGAAAACATCCAACTCATAACCATCTTTGATAACATAGGCACGGATCTCCCTGCGAAGTTGGATATTTAGATTACTGCATTCCTGGAACAAACTAATAAAAGTGGAATGATTTGGCTTGATACCCATTTCTTGCATTTGCATAAACAGCTCCACAGTTTTCTCAACATGCCTCATGACTTTCATGAATGCAGGATGTATTTCAACCTTTGTACCTAGGATGTCAACAAAACTACATACATAGACCTTGCTTGAGCAAATAAATTTTTAACCTTGCTTCATTTCTCTTACACAATGGCTTGAAAATAAATTGTATTTAGATTGCTCTGTATTTTTAGGTTGCACTGTATTCCTAGCTTAATAGAGTTTTCTTTTTAGTTCCCATCAAATTCTCTTAAAGAAGCATGATTTTGGAATTTTCCCCGTATCACAAAAATTTGCCATTACCAATTTCACTCTGGCCTTGGCAATGCTACTTGCCTTTAACAATCACATTTTCATCTATTATTGCAAGAATATAAGCTTGTCCAGTAGTGCAAGAACCTAATACCAAAGTAAATTTTGGAATTTTTATGGCTGACATCTATGCATGATTGTAAAATATTCCTCCAAAATTCTCTTGATCAGGAAAAACATATGCCGGTCTTGGAAGATTAGCACCACCACTATCCATAAGATATATGCATAGTAAATTATATTCTGCAACAATTTCTTGGACCTGAAGATGCTTCTTAACCATTATAGGATTACAAACCTAACCGTCCATTAATTGACCCTATGCTTGTGACAATCACTCTAGCAGGTAAAGTTTCATCACATAACTCATGTTATGCAACTTTGGATTACAACTATAGAGTTGTTCTTTGCTATCTGTCAAGTCTCCTTTGAACTGCAATTAAGTTTTAAACCTTTTCAAGTGTAGATCCAGCAATCTTTGTATTTCAATTTCAGGAGATGGCAGCTCTTCGAGACATTCTGTCAAACAGCATTAAGTGCTTTGTTTATGCTTCACATTTGCATATATGTCTACCAACGCACCTGCAACTGCAACATTTGACAAAAATCTGCTTCAATCATGCTTTGATGAATGTCCAGACTCTGTTTGACGGTTTTCTAGTGGCACAAGTCAAGAGAATGTTGGTAAACATCGAGGGTTTGATTAGAGTGACAAAAACTCCTCTATTCTTTAGTTCTGGTAAATGTCCCTACCCTATTTCAAAGCGCCATTTTCATTACAGTCCATGAGATGTATTCTTTGGAGGTGTTCTGTGAAACAGTTCGTGTTCTTTATCTATGTGTTTCCTCATTTTGTTCTAGAGCTTTCATTTTAACGTGAGCAGGGAGGGGGCTGGCGATGATTTGTGGCATTTTAGCTTTACATCTGCAGATTGCCTTTACCCTAGGGCCTGTCCAACAAATCCATTTTGTATATATCCCGTGATCATTGCATTCCATTTAAAGACATCCCTTTGAGGTATTCTGTCTGACATCTCACGCGCCTTGTTGAAACTTCCACATTTTGCATTCATCCCTACAAGGGCACCTGCAACTAAAACATTTACAAAATCTGCTATGATGAATGTTGCTATTCTGTTCCAGAGTGCCCTTAGGGCATAGGCCAAGAGGAATCTTGCAATAATGGCGCTCCTTGAGACATAGTTCTTGGAGATATCCTGTTAAACAACTCGTGATTCGTTTATCCTTTCTCCTTATGTGTTCATGGTGGCCCTGTAATTGAAAAGGGCGTGAAACATTTGTTTAACAGGGGCGTCGGAGTTTTGGGAGGTCCTCGATACATGAGAAATCACTGATAGTTCCCATTCGCCTCTAAAACTTCGACAAAATGAATAAAACGTGACAAAAAAGTGATTTCGGGGATTTCCAACCTATTAAGAACTGATTGATTGGGATTTTTGGTACCATTAGGAACTCGTTGAGGATTTCTAATTCACTTGGAACTCCCCGATGGTTAGGAACTTTTTGGGTTTTTGACTATCACTTAGAACATTTCGGGAATTTGGAGTGCATTAGGAACATTTTGGGAATTTCTGGTGTTCCTGGAACTCCATAAAACTCCTACAAATGGAAACTTGCCATTTTAAGAGCCTTTTTAAACTTTCAAAAACGTTGAGAAAAATAATGTAGGAATTTTAGAGATTTTTTAAAAATTCAACCAACGTCCGAACTTCCGATGAAGAGCAAGTTTGAGTTTATCATCTGATTTTTCGACTTGGATAAGTGTTGTCAAGTGCAATGCCAGATTTCAATGGGGTTTTTATCCAATAAATTAATTGAAAAATTTAAGAATTTGAAAAGTATTCAATTTTACTTCACGAAAACTAATAAAATTTTTTGGCGAATCCACAAATAATGGCGAAATGAAGATCCAAGTATAACTTTCGAATGAATTATTATTTTCTCTTGAAAACTTGCGACTTTATCAATAATGACATCATGAGACTCTCCATCAGACCATTTTGCTCTCCATCGGACCATTTTGCTCCAGCTTTTACAAAAACTCATATTTAATTGTTTTTGTAAACTGTTGACAAAAAATTGAAAGTTTAATATCTTGCAAACTGGAAGGAGTTATGATCCAAAAACTTGCCACATTGTGTTAAATGGTCTCAGAAATAACCCTATAAAAGGATTTTATTCCAGCTCCTACGGATTGTGAGATTTAATTGTTTTCGTAAATTGCTATTTTGCACAACTATTTTGAAGGCTTTCGACTGAAACAATGGACGATCCTCCTTTGAATTGACGTGGAAAACATGTGATAGTAATGTTTTGAGGCTGAGAGCGACTTGGTACTTGACAATGATTAGAACATTGTCGACAAAGACCAATTTGGCAAGGGGTTAACATATGGCGACACTAGCCCACTTGACACAAAAAAGTTTAAAATTAGTGGTGTTAAAACAAGGCCAACATAATGTTTGTTGTCTTTGTGCTTCGAAAGTTGGTTGCTATAACTGTAATCATAAGGGTTTGGGCAAGATGTCGGGGCCTGTGTAACTTGCCATCCCTGGGTAGTTTGATTTGTAGGTCTTTTTTGTAGTATTCTCGAACTACATGGATAGATGTAGGCTGGTTCCCAAGGGCGTTGTTAAGACTTGGTTTGTGGTTTTGTGGACATGACTGTCGATGGGCATGATATTGATTCTTTTTGGATACAGTGCCTAGGCCTTTCAAGTTTAATAGCCAAAAAATAGAAAAAATATATATAAAATAAATAAGATTTATAATATATTCTTATTTATTATTTACTATATAGTTTTAAATGAAATTTTATGGGCTTGAAATTTTTTTCCTTACCATTACCTTCTATAACATTAAAGCTTATTAATACATCAATTTTGGGATGGCAAATACAATAACAAAAGAAATCTGCATCAATTTAACCTTGTATGATGAATTGGCATTTGGGCAACTCCCCCTATTGCAATGGTGAGAATAGGGGCATTTGGTCAACTCCTTCGAGCAAAAGGTCTAGAACCCCGATAGGTGGGTGCAAGGGCTCTAATATTGGATTGAATGTATTAGCTGGTTGTGACACCAATTTGGACCCATAATACCTTCCCTTCGCCCAAGGCTGTCATTTGCACTTTGCATTGTTCTTCCCTCATGCAGCGGCTAAAAGTTGCGAAGTTCTTCTTGCTGCCATTTAGGGCTTTTTGTGGTTGAAAAAATCAAAACAATCCATTGATAAATGCGTCTACTTCTAGAATCATTCCGGTTTCGCTCCAAAAAGGCCACACAAGCACCATGATTGGGTTCATAAGGAGAAACTCAAAAGCATGTTCGACTTTTGTGATTGGGTTTTCTTAAATGAAATGATATTGTATTTAATGGTTGTAGGGTTGATTTTTGGTTATATTGTATAAACTATTGTAGTGTGTGAAATTCAAATGGTTACATTGTTTAAATTGTTGTCTAAGGTCAAATGGTTAAGTTGTGATACTATTGTGTGGTTGTTACTTAAATACTAGTTACTATTCATAGACAACCATCATATAGTCACTAGACTATATACTTGACAATCTTGTAATGGATATATATATATATATATATTCCAGTGTTTGTGTGGCCTTTCTAGAACGAATCTAGAATGATTCTGTCGATAAATGCGTCTGCCTCTAGAATCATTCTAGATTCGTTCTAGAAAGGCCACACAAACACTGGAATTGGTCAGGTTCGTCGGGAGAAACTCAAAAGCCTCTCCAGTGGTAAAATCATGTACCTTGGTCAAATCCACAAGCAATTCGAACCAGGATCCAGTTTCAAGATGTTTCGTACTTGGAATTGGCCTGTATACGTGCCGATTCGATAATTTAGCTATAACACCATTAGGTGGTAAGCAAGGGCTATGGATAACAAACAATGCAAGGGCTATGTATAACAATCAATGTAGAAGATAGAAGTAAAGTGATTAGTATTATTGTGCTACCTAATTCATGAAGAACAACATTCACACTATAAATGAAACTATCAAACGAAAGAGAGCAAGGTTAGAGATACTTACCTTTGGTCGACTTATTGGCACATTACATCCCCCTGTGACTCATGGTACCTTGCCATAGATGGTTGTAGGTGAAGTGGAGATGGATAGAAGAATACCTAAGGATACTATAGTTGGGGACTCCAAAGACTCGGTAAGCTTGCTAGAATGACTCCTATTTTTGAAATCTCCAAGACCTTTATATAGACTTTTCTTCCATGGTGTAAGCTCCTCTAACCTAAAATTCTCTTCTTCTTCTCTAAGGCAGATGTATATGCAAGAAAATGCAAGAGCAGAGCAAATAATTATGTTCTTCATTGTTGTATCTCCAAAATGGCAAAATGAGGACCCCATAAATATGAATCTAAACCCCGAAGCCAAATTTAAGTTTTAGCTGATGCTATCAACATGACTGATGGTGTCGTCTAAAACACTGCTGCCACAAAATGCCTTCAGCCAAGCTGATAGTGTCGACAATAAATCGACCTTAGCGAGAAGGAGAGCTAGAGGGAGAATGAAGGGGAAAGGGGACAAATCTGCTGACATGAAGGTGATATGATGGATGATAAATGATGACACATCTCTCACAAAGTATCAAAAGTTAGTCCACCATAATTCCAGCATATGTGTGAACATATACATAGGGACATTAGTGCGCCGGCAAATCCTGCATGAGAAAAGTGTTAGTAAAGCAAAAATAAGGTATATACATATGCCCTCCGAAGCACATCACTTGTCACAGTAGTGTAAACATCACTTGTCACAGCAGTGTAATGAGCGATGCTGCTTCATAAAAAACATAATACCACAGATAAAAAAGTGACTAATAAAATAAGTAAATGACTAATCTGAGATGAATGAAGTATATGTACCTTTGACTTACCTTTCTGTTGAAATGTATGCATGCATGTACCTGATTCTTGATTGTGGTGGATGTAACTAATGGTCATTTCAATAACAAAAGATGCTTATGTGAACCCCATTGATGCAAGACTACATGAACTAATGGAATGCAAGCGTATGCAGATGAGTCAATGAAAGCATATATGATATGATTGCCCTCAAAGGAGTATGGTGCCTAAGTATTCAGGAATCCCATTGATGATAATGAAGTTAGATGAAAGCCTAAGTATCTCAAAAATACCAAGGGGATCCTTCAAGGATGATATAATAGTTGAGAGAGAGCATCTTGAGAACCAAAGATGTTACTATTCAAGTAGGTGTGGTTCATGGGGAAGGCCTGGATGATTCCTGAGATCTTACAATGCAAACCATGAACCCTAATGTTATTGCAATGCTCACATGTCTAAAAGAGATGAAGAAAGGATGTAAAGAAGAGGGAAAGACTTTGAATCAAAACTGCCCAACAAGGGAAAAGAATGGGGGGAGGGAGAAGAGGGTGCCACCAAGGTGAATCTATGTTCTTTGTTGGAAGCATGACACTTTAATCAATTCCTTTAGACTAGAAGTTTTCATAGGGATCATCACATTAGGTCATTTCTTCTAGTCTTTGCTGTTCTATTTCTTCTTGCTCTTTTGCCAATTTATTCTTAGCCTTTTACTTTATTGGCTTACTTATTTTATTATGTACCTTTGACTTACCTTTCTGCTGAAATGTATGCATGCATGTACCTGATTCTTGATTGTGGTGGATGTAACTAATGGTCATTTCAATAACAAAAGATGCTTATGTGAACCCCATTGATGCAAGACTACATGAACTAATGGAATGCAAGCGTATGCAGATGAGTCAATAAAAGCATATGTGATATGATTGCCCTCAAAGGAGTATGGTGTCTAAGTATTCAGGAATCCCATTGATGATAATGAAGTTAGATGAAAGCCTAAGTATCTCAAAAATACCAAGCGGATCCTTCAAGGATGATATAATAGGTGAGAGAGAGCATCTTGAAAACCAAACATGTTACCATTCAAGTAGGTGTGGTTCATGGGGAAGGCCTGGATGATTCCTGAGATCTTACAATGCAAACCATGAACCCTAATGTTATTGCAATGCTCGCATGTCTAAAAGAGATGAAGAAAGGATGTAAACAAGAGGGAAAGACTTTGAATCAAAACTGTCCAACATGGGAAAAGAATGGAGGGAGGGAGAAGAGGGTGCCACCAAGGTGAATCTATGTTCTTTGTTGGAAGCATGACACTTTAATCAAATCCTTAAGACTAGAAGTTTTCATAGGGATCATGACATTTGGTCATTTCTTCTAGTCTTTGCTGTTCTATTTCTTCTTGCTCTTTTGCCAATTTATTCTTAGCCTTTTACTTTATTGGCTTTGCCACCCTTGGGCTGCCCAGGGATGATAGAGTAGTAAAACTGAAGTTCCTATGGAGATAGTGTAACAATGTTGGCCTTTTATGGTTATACTCAAAAGGCCAAATTTGTCGTAATACAAATACCATTGGTTCAGTGTAAACATGGCTAGGGAAGGCCACACAAAATAAATCCTAACCATGCCAAAAAGGTACAAGCAGACTAGAGATAATGCCAATATATTTAAAATTTTAAAGTCATAGCAACTAATGTGTCTCACCAATAAATATCATTTTGAATGGAAGTATATGTATCCAAATTAGTATGTATTTTAAATGTTTTAATGTTGTTACTTTAGGAGTTCCTTTTCCTATTCGTTTAGACTCAAATTTGCAAGAATTTGCAGGTCAAAATATTACTATTGCAGATGAGGACAAGCTTAAAATGGTTTTTGTGGTCAATAATGTTGTGTATAGGCTTATAAAAGGATGTCCTTCGATCTGTGGAACAGAGTGCTACCAGAATTGATTATTAGCCGCCCTTCTATAACTCTGCCCTCTCTCTTAATAAAGTTTGCCAAAACAACGATTTTTTCAAAACATCGCAATTAATTGAGAAAAAAAGTGTAGGAAAAATCAACGGGACAATGGGAATGCTTTATAAATGCAAATATTTACCTTTTGATTAATGTTTCACCTGCAGTTTTCCCTGAGATCTCTAAAGTAACTGCACAATGAAGAGGCCATCTTGTGGAATGTAATTGACCCCACATCTGATTGGGTGGTTGAGTCAGATAGATCTGTTGGTGAGGAGAGCCCAACTTTGTAAATGAGCCCACTGATTATGGACCTTCCACAGAGCAGTCAACAAATTCCATAGAGGCAGCTGCATATAGAGGCACAATTAGATATTAGTCCCACTATCAGTTCAACAGGCACACCAGGAGATGGCACACTGAGAGTGAGTATGCTGAGAGACAGGTCAAAATTCTCCACTATTAGGCCCTGTAGAAAGGGTATGGGGCATTGATGTTTCTTTTGTAATTTTTCTCATTTGATTTGTAGTATGGACTTATAGGTCTTTGACTGTTGGTGGTTGTATATGTTGTTTAATGTCAACATAGATTTATATTAACCTTTAATACAATATGGGTTACCCTAAATATGTTGTTTATGGCAGTAATGCATTAAAGTGATATTAATTGCAGTTTTTTTTTCAATATTTATCTGCCTACTTCAACAGATTCAAATCATTTTTTAAAATTTATTGATCAGTTGCCAAATTTTAAAATTCTCTTTCCTTATTTAAACTTTTAGGGACCCTTGTACATTTGGTAAATGTTTTACCATTCACGATTTTGGTAATGTCTCCAAGGACCGCCGAGTCTACTTTAAGTCTTTGTTGAAGGCTGGAAGCATATAGGAGACTAATCCAATAATGGCATCATGAAATTAGTGAAGAAGACATCTGATGGCCTATATTTTAAATGAAACATCCCTTATAAGAAACTATTAAATTCATTTGTTAAATATTGTGCACTAAGGAATTGTATAAATAGCTAATGTTGGGATGAAGATGATTTTGGAAATGTCATTTTGACTGATGCTTTGATGAGCATAGAATGAACATCTAGCCTGAAAGGAACTGGGATTTATTCCCTTCGAGTAATTTCTAACAATGGAACAAGAAGAAAACGGAGATGAAACATACCCTAAAGGAAATTAGGAAGCCAAGATTGAACAAGCCTCTTGAATCAGTCCAAGATGTATGATAATAGAAGCACCACACACCTATATTAGAGAAAATGCTTCAAGCAAGGAAAAGATCTCACTTAATTATGATATGTTCTAGACATCAGCATTATGTTGCATGGATGAAGAGGTAATGAAAAATCTGTAATTATTACTGTCATTCCTTCTGTTAAGAAAGAGGAGCTGCTGCATATAGGGCCACTTCAATCAATTTAAAAATGATCTATGATTGGCTATTTATGTTGCTATTATATGTGGATATGCATTCTCCTCTACTTCTCCGATGCATGTAGTCATTATTGCAATTTCAAAGGCAGGATTTTGCATCATATTTAATGGATTTGAAAGATTGACACCATGTTTGGTTGATGTTTTGTCTTGTCTGAATAAGATCCTAGTCTGTGTTTCCATCTGTATGTAGTCTGTGTTTTCTCTTATCTTGCTATTCGAAAATTGTTCAATATTTGATTATCTCAGGTTGAGCAACTGCACAAAATATTTAAGTTTTGTGGTTCACCATCAGAAGAATATTGGAAGAAGTCTAAGCTGCCACATGCAACCATCTTCAAGCCACAGCAACCTTATAAGCGGTGCATTTCAGAAACCTTAAAAGATTTCCCACAAACAGCATTGGACCTGATAGAGACACTTCTTTCTATTGAAGCTTCTAGTCGTGGAACTGCAGCTTCGGCCCTTAAGAGTGAGGTGAGCATCAAGTGGCTCACTGTTGTGAATTACACACTTTTTTTTCCATTTAATGTACCTTTTCCTTATTCGCTTTTTCCAAATCGTATGGGATATGTGGTTAGTTACTTATTTAAGGTTTCCACAGGTATATTTCAAGAACACATATATGGATTATTTGCGAAAAAATGTATGGTTAGTTGTTTATCTTATGTACATTTTCCAGATTACATTTATAGGTGAAATAGATAGAATATTGGGGCCATCTCATCTCTTAGAAACAGAGAGGGTTCTGATTTGGATGGGTCAGAAACAAGCATTATACATGGCCACTTGTTATGTAGACTTTATCTAGAGAACAAAATATTCATATCAACTAAGTATTATGATTACAATGGTAATCTCTCCCTATATAGGCAAGTAAAGAAAAAACCTAGGCCTGCTCCCTAATGTGTAAGAATTCACATCCTTCCAAATCTTTTCAAGCTTAGCTTGCATAATCAAAGCCATATATTGTCTAAAAAATCTCTTCCCCATACTAAGTGGAAGGTATCTTTTTTAAAAATCTTTTCCCAACACTATGTTTGATTTCTTGTGGCAGTGTTGTTGATGTCATTGTCCTTTAACAATAAAAGGGATGGACAATGGACCTGTTATGGTTTCTGTTTCGTGTTTTAATCAATTTCCTGAAAATCTTTATCTTATTTAAAAATATGTACTTTTAAACTTATGAATGAATCTTGAATGTTATTAACTAATATTGTTTTTAAACAATTGACCTAGGAGTACAATACAGATTTTCGAACAGCTAAGTGATAGTTGAATTTGATTTAAAGTTGGCACTCTCCATTCACTTCTGTCTATGAGATACTTAGAGTACATTGGCAGTTGTCATAAATTGGATTCATCGATGTTTTCTATCTAGAATGCATTGTATTTCCTTCATTGCTTTCATGCATTCTGTTTAATGCAGCCACTTTTATTGCTGATTAGAATTAGAATATGCAGTCTGTCTTTATCATCGTTATTGTTATCTTGTAGTTCTTCACAACAAAGCCATTTGCATGTGATCCTTCAAGCTTGCCTAAATATCCACCCAGCAAGGAGTTTGATGTTAAAATTCGTGATGACGAAGCAAGAAGGTAAGGAAGATTGATTTTGTCTCGTCCTTCATCAGCAATGTATTTATATGCAAGATACTATTCCACTCATCTTTTTCTTTGATTTAGGTTGCTATAGGTTCTTTGGAGAATATCCAAATAGGACAAGATAATTTGTTTGGTTTGATCAAATACAATTGTTTTAGTGATTTCTCTAGCCTGCATTTAGCTGATATAACCCACGAGGAATAATATAACAAATAATCAATGGTTGTCTTGTGATTCTAGAATGGAGAGTATTTCATAATAAATCGTTTTAACAAATTTGTAGCTCATTTATTGCTATCAAAAGCAGTTTATATGATTGGAGTGTCATTCAATTGCTGGTAAAATTCATTGAATGGAATGTGTATTAGATGCACAAGGACAGGCATCCAATGTTCTTTTCAAAGATAATTTAGTGGGGATTCTGTTTTGGGGCCCCTACACATGAAGATTCATTTCATATTCAGAACGACAACACCTTACTATGCCAACAGAGGATCACAACTTACAAAACTGCAACACCTATATGTTACAAGCAAAATACAATAATTAACACCACACTGCTTTATGGCAGAGATAAGGCCAGCTACCCAGACAAGATACAAACCAAAAAAACTAATATAGAAGTCATCCACCTTGTATGGACCTTTCTTTACACCACCCCCCAACACCTCCATCCTGCTGCTGCTTCCTCTGCCACTTCCATTACCTCTTCCACCCATCCTGCCACGCCTCCACCACCACCAAAGGGTGGCTGTTCCTGAAAAGCCCCTGCGAAAAAGGGCAAAAGTATACCATGAGAGGCTTCACAATGGTGACGAGACTTGTGGACAGAGCCAGCACAAAAGATTGTATAGCATAATTGCTTCCAACCTCCACTCTGCCATTTGAGTGTGTGACATGCAAACTAGCTAGCACCTTACCAACGTCACTACAATAAGCATGTAGCACCCTAAGCTCCTGACACATTTCTTCAATTTCCATTTGCTTGCTTTCCTTTTAAGCTCGGGAGGTCACTGATTCCGTTCCCTCCAAGCATTTTACAAACATTTTCTTGGGCAACCCTGTAAGATTTGGCTATGAAGATAGCCAACCAAGATCAAGGAGCTTCAATGAAAACACAAAGAGATCTAAAATGAGAGAATAATTCTATTCTATGAAAGGACTCAAATTTACAATGGTTCTAGATTAGATTGGATTGGATTGGATTGCTCAAGCAAAAGTTACAGGTGGGTATATATAGGATACACTACCAATTGTACAAAATGTGTCCATCAAGGAATTAGGAAGGATAAAACCTCATATGAGGGAAAACCCCCTCTAGAAAGAAGCCCCTGAGCTCGCCCCCTTGCCCTTGTATTATAAAAAATGGTCTTCAAGACCCTCTCCACTTCAACCTTTTTGCAATAAGGATCCTCCAACCACTTTTTGCTCACAAACATGTGTTTAAGGTTGGGCATTGTGGTTGCTATACTTTGCAAGGTTTGGCTCAGTCTAAAAGCCTTTTTTAGGGTCCAATGCGCCATGTAGGATTGAGAATATGGAAAGCCTTCATGGCAGCAATGCGGATCAGCAATGAGGGTGGACCCTGCAAGACAATCTTCGAGATTGGAGGGTTGGCTCCCTATCTATCCTAATGGTAAGCCTAAAGCTGTTGTGTAGGGGGTGAAAAGGGATGGAGATTGCAGAAAACAAATAAAGCAAAACAAAGGCTCATGCTGGATAGATACAATCTTTACTACTAGAGTGGAGCTTAACAGCTCGCGATCCAATAATCAATAGAAAGAAACATGTACATAACATTTAAAGATGAACAAAGACAAAACTGGAACTCATTGAGACAACAATTTGTTTCTTATTAAGTTCACTAATCTATCAACCATTACATAAATATTACTCCTTCGGAAACATACATAGGGGCTCCCTTGTATAGCAGTAAAGAGAGATGAGAATCAACTAACATGTTAGGATCAATAGCTCAGCTGTACAAAGTGTCATCTGCCTACAAATGGGCGTGCAAGCCAATATTTATAGACTAGACTACCTAGCCCACAATAATTTTTCCACCCAAATTACATTTGAAATTTGAAATTGGCAGATGAAAAGACATCTTTGGGGATTCTGACGCCTTAATGGTTCCTATTGGTAGTTGGACATAGCTGTATGGTCTTTGGTACATGGTTCATGAAGTTTGCTGCCCAATACTGCTCTATCACAACCTTGGTAGGTGAAACTTGCTTGTCTAGGTGGTGTACAGTTGTTGGCCATGAATGCTCGACCTTACCTTTGTGGGAAATTTGAGTTCTGGATGTGACCATGCTTGCCTTTGCTATTCTATGTTGTAAACCTTTGGATGATGCGGGGAAGCTGCAAATGTTGAAATCGTGTTGCTGAGATGTAGGGTGGAGAAGTTCTATGTAGCAATGGTTGTATGTCTCGCGGGTTGTTAGAGGCAAATCAAATGGTTTGCACTATCTTTGGAAGAAGTTCTTTGCCTTTCTGGGAATCCCCCGAAGTGCACCACGTGGTCTTAGTTAAGTTATAACCAACTTAACCACAAGGAGAAGTGGGGCCCACCAATGCTTATGTGCTAGGGTGCTTTTTTACTCTTTTATGCAATGAACTTGCAATGTGTCATGGCGTCGAGGCTTTTCAACGAAAGCCTTGTCTACCTTTTGTGCAAGTCTTATGAGCCGCCGGATTAGATCTAGCTTGGAGCATTGGATGGTGCACATTTTTCAAGACTTAAAAACTCAAATTGCATGAAAACATATAGAACACCAAAATGGATGAAAGCGGGGTGGCCCACAGATGTTGCATGGCATTATTATTGGTCAAAATATAAGGTGGGAAGAATTTGCCACTATAGTCTTGGAAACTCACAGGGGTTCTTATGCATGTGGAAGAAAAGGAACCCAAAAGTTATCCATTGTGTGTAGAGTCACCATAAAAAATTCAAAATGCCAAAATTTCAAAATTTCAAAGAAGATACCTACCCCTTAAAGGTGGCTAAGAGAATCCATGAGCTTCCCCCAAGCCTCGTCCTTGGGTAGGTTGATCTTTTGTAGAAGCCTATACATGTGCTCTAGCTCTAGCGTATGTTCATAAGAAATTTGTTGTGATTGCGAGTTGGCATCATGTACTAGTGTCCCCAAGTCGGCCGTTGGCTTTATTGCAGCCAACATCTCCATTGTTGATGCTAGGGACATCCCATCGAGTTTAGATTCATCCAAGCCGTTGCTTCTAATATTCTCCTTGAATGCGTTTGGTTAAAGCACCTTGTTGTTTGGGTCCATTGGAGAGGGAAGCCTATGCTTTATGAGGATTTGCATATGGGCTTGGATATTTGCCACCGATTGTGCCAAATTGCTAGATGTGCTTTGCATTCTTGTAACATCCTATCCTTGTCCAAGATATTATTGATTTGTTGGGCAGTGGCAAATCTACTTTGGATCCTTGCGGTGACTAGCCTCAACGAATTAGCACTATATAGCGGCAAGATGGCGGCGCGAGCATCATTGATCACATATGTGAGGGTAGGCTCCACGACACCAATCTCCTACACCATTGAATAGAGAGCTTGGGCATATGTAATGAAGTTCAATGCCGACGTGAAGGTGGCAGTAGACTGCTCAATCTCTTTTCAATATGCATGGTGGAGGGTACGGATGAGCTTTGAGGATCCCATAAACAACTTGATCTCTTCAATTTTGTCTTGGAGCTACTTGATTTCTTCTTTTGTTGCTTACCACCTTTGCTCCAGGTCATTGCTCTTTTTAGTGAGGCCCTCTATTGTCTGCTTCTAGGCATCCCTTTAGCTTAGGAGCATGGAGAATTGATTATCTTGGGCACTCATCTTCTGCGTTATTACTCCTAGTTGACTTGTCGAGATAGTGGAGGTTGCTTGTTTTTGAACTACTTGTGCAGTCAGGCCCTCCACCTATTTGCTTAGGAAGTCTATGGTGGCTTGATTTGTGATGCTTTCTCCTTTTGCAACAGCAAGGTCCAACCTAGCCTTAGCAAGCTTTGCCCATGCCTCCATGATGTGCTTCTTTGCATCTTGAGCCTGAACGTCCTTTGCTTTATTGGCGTTATCAGATATTGTGGTGACTTGGCCCTCTAGCACCTTTATTTTTACCTTTGAGGCCTCAGTGGTTTGCCTTGCTTGCTTAATCTGCACCATCTGCTGCTAGTACAGAGTGGGATCCATGTTATAGTTATTACTTGTGATAATTGGATAGCCCCGTGGGAAAGTGTGGGAGCGGATGGGGCTACCTATTGTGTAGTAGTGGATGGGGTGATTATTTGGAGAGCGGGGAACAACACAACCTGAGATGGAGATGGGAATAGTAGTGACTATTGGGAGTCAAATGTTTGTTGGAATGGGATGCCTCCAATTGGTGGAAATTGACTAGTGGGAGCGGGATATTGGGGATAGTAGTAGGGAGAGTAGGGATGTTGTGGGGGTGGTTGCATGAATTGTTGCTCCATCGAGGCTTGTGATGCAGTTGCAATGGAAATATGGGGTGGTGAAAATGAAGGGGGTGGAGGAAATTGGGTGTATGGGATGATGGCAGTGTAGCGGCATGAGGGGGAGAGGGAATTCCTCTTTGAGAGGACAAAGGGGGTGATTGTTGGGGTGTAGAATGGTGTGTGGGCACGGGCACCATTGATGAGAGGGGGAGGAATAGAAGAGAGAAGGAAGAGGAATACTTATAGTGGGAGTTGTGGGTGGTTGTTGCTACAAGCCACCAGTTGCTGGTTGCTCCTTTGCCTCCTTTGTTTTTTTCTTGATCCTCTTCTTGGTGGGTAGTCTCCCTTTTCCACCTTTCTCCTCTTGTGTTCTTTTGGGTCATCATCGCCTCTAGCAGATGCTTGAACTAAGCTTTGTTTGGACGTGCTAAATCTTTGGGATGACACATTGACAACTTTAGTCTGCCCTTGGGTCCTTGGCGACCTTTTTGACGTGTGGCTAGAAGTTATTTGCTTGGTTGTTGTCTGGGTGATGGTGGGGCCTCTCGCGGCTTGTGTTGCTGTTGCTTGTGATGTAGATGTCATTGTTCAGTGTTGGGCTTGGTTCCTTGTGCATGCGGATGACTGGGATGGTTCTACACCATTACTGGATGGTGCTTGTTGCACGTGCTACACTATAGCATCCTAGGTGTCAAATGCCTTTGACTCTGTTTCTTCTTCCTTTGAAGAGAGGTCCTCTAGGCATTGCCTGCTTTGTTGTAGGTTATGAGAGGATGCAAGAATGACATGCACCCTATTCTATCTTGTATGTGAATAAGGCACAGGGTTACTTGGCTTGGCCATTGGCTCGTTGGTGTAGGAGACATAGACTAGGTCCAGCTCTGGAATGATCTTTCCTTTCTCTGAAGGCGGAGCCAGAATTGAGATCTTAATTTGCTTTTGCTTCTTTCCTCTTTTTCCTATGATGATAGAAATGTTGACTCTTTGCTTTGGCTTTGCACTATCTCGGCTTTGAATGAAACTTGCCTAAAATTTGCACTGAATGCCTCTGGTGCTTGTTGGCTTACGACTCTTAAGTGCTCTCAAGAATGATGTTTTCCAAATAGGAGAATGGCTTGAGGCATATCTATTCATAGATTTTTTGAAATTGCATTCCTAGCCGCTTTGAAAAGACCTGTCATTAATTTCGCCACAAAAGTAGTTGGATTGCGCCAATTCTTTAAATTTGAATTGTTCCCTTATCATTGGCTATAGATGATAACGTGGCAGCTAGTTGCAGTTTGTTGGCATAGGCACGAAGTTGTTGCATGTGGTAGAGTATTGCTTCCTATGGAATGGATGGTTGAGATGAATTGGTGAAGCTTGATTTGATGGTTTGTGGGGTTTTTAGCATTTTCTTATGGCTGCAATTCTAAGGAATAGTGAGAGCCATTGGATTATGGTGATGTGGCTAGATCAATGGCTTGCGTTGGGTTATTGGCTACATTGCAGCAAAAGGTAGTTACTTTTAGGTGGATGACTGCGATCAAAACATCTGTCTTTCAAAAACTCCAATTTGTTTTTGTAGGATTAGTGGCTATCATTGAATTAATTCTAATGTGGTAAGATCAACGACCTGTTCTCTTTTCTTGGCAAAAAGCTTAGTGTTATGTTCATTCTATACTAGATATAGGATTTTACTTCTTGATTTGGATTTGGAGTAGAAGTTGACAGAGAAGTGAAATGGCATAATAGATTTCTTGATTACTTAGTTCAAAATTTGGACAGCTCAAAAGATAGAATGGGTGTGGGAAGGTGGGCTATGTACAAGGACATCATTACAATAGAGCCACAAGGATTGGGGAATGAAAATTATACATGGAAGAAGAGATATGATACAAGAATTATTTACAAAGGGGAAGGATCACTTACTGATATGGCTTCAAGTGATTTCCGTTCATTGGAATTGGCAACATGATCTAAGTGAGCGTTGAAAGCTCAAATGCATTGGCTTATTTATAGTCGACTATGATATATGGCCCGCTCCATAGAGAGTCCAACTTGTCATGATGTCCTGGCTTTGCCGTGTTGGGACAAAATTCAAAATTTGCAAAATCTTAAGTCTTTGCCCTTTTATGCACTTTTCATGTTTTGCCCACCATTTATAACCAATCTGAGAAATCTCTAATGGGCCCTCCCTTGGTCAAATTTTGTCTAAATGTTGCTTTTTGTCATCTCCATGTTCCCACCATGTGTTAAAGCTGCAAAAAATCCAAGAATATTCTAAGTTTGGGAAGTTCCTTGTCTTGGTGTTTCTGGCATTTTGCGGGTTTTCCCTCTGCTGCCCGATGTCATCTTTTGCGTGTTTCCAACTGGATACTGTATGTATTTTGTTTGCATCCCATTTGGTACCCACATCTGGTCCTGCTTAAAGTCCCTCCAAACTTGGTTTGCCTTCATTTCTTTTCATTCCCCCTTCGTTTCTCGCTTTTGCGGAATCCCGACCGATTACAGGATGCTTTTCACCTTCGCTTTATATCCTACATCCATTTCCTTTTCTGCATGAAAGTTCCCTAGAACTTCATTTAAGTCCTTCGCTTCCTTTGCTTCATTCATTTCTTCTCCTTTGCGGATTTTCAACCTACCGAATTTTAGTTTTTGAGCTCCTTTATTCAGTTCTCCCGTCTCGTTTCCATATCTAGTTCCCTACTGATTTTCTGCAAAATCCTATCCCCTTCTTCCCAATACCTTCATTTTGTAGCTTCGCAGAATTTTCCTCTTGGACCGGATGTATTTCACATCTAATTCCACATCTGATCCTTTATATTTTTTCCACCTCTGGTCCTTCGTTTCTTTTCCGCTCTTCTCCATATCGCCTTCCTTCTCGACTACTGAATTTCCCCTTAGCACCGGATCTTTTTCCACATCCGGTTCCCCGTCATTCTTCCGCATCTTGTTCCATCCCTTTTTTCCACACCTTTTCCTCCCTTCCTTCCTTTTTGAGGAATTTCTTCCTTAGACTGAAGGATGTCATTCCCTTCACTCATGTCTTGTTCCTTCATCTTGTTCCGCATCCAAATCCCATTTTCCTTCCATTCATCCAAATCATCCATTTTCTTCCTTTGCGGAAACCCGATAGGCTTCCAAACCTCTTTCACGCATTCCATCCACTTCCTCCACTTCCCACCTTCAATTCCACATGTTTTTCTACTTTTCTTCCATCCTCTTCATCCAGTTATGGGTCAAATTTCCACATTTTTTCTGTCGACCAAATCTTTCACTTCCTTCAGTCTGCAAAACTCTACCCTCCTTCAGAACTTCATTCCTTCTGTTCTAATGTCCACTTCCCATGTCTTATTTTGGGTCGAATTCTTGCAAAACCTCCAAACTTCTTTGAAACTCCCCAGAATGTCCCATCAACCTCCCAGGATGCCATGAATGTTGGATTTGATTCTTGCAACTGTCCATTTCGAGCAGGAAACTCATTTTGCTCTTACCAGCTTGCCCTGCACATGGCTTGAGGTGGATTTCATTAGGTTTGCATTCAATGCTTCGACATCCTGTTGTGTATCGAATTTTGCAAGTGACCTAGGGTAGGAAAACTGGAACACTATAAAAACAAATTTGTTCATCATTCAAAGGGTTTGTCACCAAACCAATTTTCGTGATTGCAAGTGCCTTGAGCAAGATTTAGGGAATCAAATGATGCTAGTCTGATTGGTAGGGAAGAGAATATGTTTTGTAATCCATTTGGAAGGGTTTTCAATGCACATCTGCATGTAATGGTATGTCTCCATGGCAGTTTGTAATGATTTAGGGGAATGCATGAACGTAGTTATGTATTTTCTCTTACCACATTTGCCGGTACGAATGTAATAAGGGTTTGATGCATGTGTGACAACATCTATGCATTGCAAAGCTTTTGTAATGGTCTCTCCTTTGTTTCATGTGGGTTATTGCAGTTTTGGGATGGATTATTAAGTATGTCTATTATATGTAAATTTGTAATGTAATTTCTGATTTGTATGCAAATGCACATTTGGTTCTATGGATGTTTTGCTGGATGTAGCTCCCTCTTCCTTGCAGTTCATGACTCTATTGCCCAATGGAGTAGGCACCAGTTTGATTGGTGAGAGGCTAAACACCTTCATTTTATTATCCTTTGTTTTTGTTAGTTGTAGGACTAGATTAGGGTTTCACATGTTGTCATGATTCATTGTTATAAACTAGGAAACAAGCTTAAGCGACCTCAAATAAGCAAATCATTGGAGAATCGTGTCATGCATGCCTACACCTTGCACTTGTGTATGCAATGTTTAGTGGATTCATTTGTGGAGATTATAATATTGCTGTAATCTATGGGTGCATATGCAAGGTTGTAGTTTCAGCTTAATAAGAGGTTTTACAGGCAACTAGTTAGTCTTTGACTTAGTGACAAATATAGGGGTTAAGTGTACATTAGGTATAGTTGTTTCAGTCATGATTCATTTTGATAGGTTATATGTCTTGTTAAGGATACTTCTAGGAAGACCCTCCTGAGTCTAGCTAAGCTCAAAGTGAAGGAGAACATGTCCACTCTCAACAATTGGCCTTTAACCACTCAAATTCTGTTGATGAGCTATTGATTTACCCTTCAAGACAAGCTAGATCTGGTGAAAGTATCATCCAGCATAGAGAATCTACAAAACTAGCCATTGCTTGTAGGATTTGATCCATGGATGGTAGTGAATAGTGATCCTTGAGAGATGCCATATTTAGGTCCCTAAAATCCCCAAATAGCTTGATCTCTCCATTCTTTTTCTTGACCAGGACCAAGTTGGAAACCCATGTTAAATGCTTGAGTGGGTTGATTTTTGAGCTCACCAGCTTGGAGAGCTCTTGCTTCATAAGAGGCTCAATTTTTGGGTTCACTGGCCTTTGCTTCTTTCTAATTGATTTGATCTTAGACCGGGTCTCAATTGTGTGCTGCATTATTTGTTTCTCATATCCCCTCAACCCTTCATAGTCCCAGGCCATGACTTGGTCATATTTGTCAAAAAGGTTGACAAGGTGTTACTTTTTTTCTTGTGTATAGATCTTGGCCAACTTGATAGTTCTTCTAGGGGCAAGCTTCATATCCTTATAATTCACTTTGCTAGCCAGAATCTTCCTTTTCTCTATACAAGAGTCATTTAGGTTGAATATGCCTTCAAGAGTGACCATGCCCCTAGGTAGCTTGTTGCCTTTCAATTGGATTATTTGATCTCCATAGACTTACTCAATCTTGGGACTGAGTTCTTTTGCAAACTCATTAGCATTTTGGAGAAGTCAACAATCTGTTGGTCATTTTGGAATACCATCCAGTGGGATTGATTGTCGGGTATTGTGGGTTTGATCAATAGTTTGACCCCATCCTTCTTCTTTAACAAGTCTATGATGGGATCATATTAAGAGCCAATAAGAGCCATTATGTTTGCTTGACCATTCTCTTTTTTGGGTATCGCCTATATATTGATAGCATCAAAAGACGTTAGGAGATCCCACACGCTGTGCTTGTATGCTTTAATGAGGAAATTCTTGCCGCTCCTAAGGATCTGACTTGCTTGATCACCAACTCCAAGTTGCCACATATTTGGAGCATCTTGATGCCCTTCTTTTCTGCAAATAGCAACCCTTGTATTAGCACCTCATATTTCGTAATGTTGCAACTACAATTGAACTAGAGCCAAAAGGATTGTTGATACTTTTCTTCTTGAGGAGATCTTAGTTAGATACTAGCATCAACACCTATTCTGCAATTAGCACAATCAAAATATAATTTCCACATCTTGATGTTGTTTTCTTGCTTATTACTTTTAGGATTGGGAGATCTGTCTCATGAATCAGATAAGTGCTCAAATCAGTCTCTTCAAACAGTTGGTGAGCATCATCCTCTGTGCCATCCGTTGATGACCAACATGCCTCATGTTTTTGATCTAGGATCTCATCAACGGTATGTACCTCATCACGGTGTTTAGGAGAGGATGGCTCATCCTCGATCACAAATGATTGGCTAGGATCACTATGGACAATAGACTTACTCTCAATTTGATGCATGCTAAGTGGTTCGGAAGGAATCCCCATTCTGGTTCCATACCTTGTGGTTAGGAACATATGGGTGTAGTCTAGGGAGAGGTATCCTCTAAATTTAGCTATGAAATCTCTAGACAAACAAATGTCAAATGCGGCAGGTACCTCAATCACATATATGTCTTAAAGGAGTTTAGCATTGGGGCAGGCATATAGGGATAGGGGTAGGTTCTTGCCCACTCCTAAAGAATTGACCGGGGTCCCATCTAATTGGACAACTTGCTTGTTTGTAGTCTCATATGTCAAACCAAAAGCCTCCACGACCTTTCTGTGCATTACTAGGGTGTTTGAGCCGGAGTGTACCATACAATTATGTATTAATTTGTCCTTGTGGACTAGTGTCAAATAGAAAGGCTTTGGTTTGATCTTACTTACCTCACTTCCCACAATCTGTAGGACAGTGGGTGGTGGTAGGATTGCTTTTGATGTGTCCGCAGGTGGCACCCTTTGCTTGCCTGATGCCTTTAGTCTTTTGAGAGCCTCCTACAACATCTTCATTTGCTCATGTATAGAGAGCACTTCCCAGAGCGATATGCTCGCCGTGGATTTCTTGAGCTGATCCACTATATTGAATGAGCTCTCGGTTTGTCACATTTTAGCCATATTAGGTGCCCAATGCATGTGTGGCCTCCACTGTAGGATATGTGGTCTTGCTCATTCTTGGTTGAACCTCCGTTGTTTTGGTTGTCCCAAACTCACTCAATTTGATACCAATCGATGTCATGGGCCTTGAGGTGGACGTCATTGGCACATCGAATACTGGCGCATCCTTTTTTTGTCTGTTTTGTAGGCGGCAACATCGTTGATTGATTCTGCTTTTCTATCGCCCTTCTTGCTCTTGTCTGATAGTCAAATTTAGGCTATGGCCTGTTTGGGGCTGCAATGTGTTCATTTTGAGCATATGATTTAGAATCTTCCTAGGTCACTAGTGTTTGTTCTTGACTGTGTATTTGCTCCAAATAGTTTCTACAACAAATTGTTGATCGCCATAGTTGGTGGTCTAGCTTTGTTCATCATGGAAGGTGGTCTAGGTATGAGAATTGGCAGGGCATGTTGTGGTAGTATGGGATGCGGAGCAGTGATAGCACCATATGTTGCTTTCTTGAGTATAGTTATTTTGGGCTACTGCCATCTCTCTATTGGGATTGTGGGGAATCTCATACAGTGGTGGTTCTACTGGCACTAATTGATTATGTTGCATAGGTTTGTTTGGTTGATATGGGGGCCTTTGTTGGTAGTGTTGGTTGTTATGGAACGACTTGTAGCCTTGACTAGGATGCTAATTATATTACTAATTTGGCATACACTAATTATTTGCATAGGGAGGTCTTTGCATGTTTTGTTGATTCCTCTTGAGAGCAGTGACCTCATTTGACATGGTTAGAAGCAAACTCCTCATTTCATCAAGCTCAGAGGTAGTTGATGGTTCAAAAAAGTGATTCTGGTTGAGGTTTTGTGGGAATGAGATTCATGAGTGGGAGAGGGGCAAACTGCTTGGTAGGTGTAGGTTGGTATGTTGGCTGAATATTAGGAAATAATGGCATAGGTGGGTGAGGAGCCAACTTTTCAATCCGTATTAGGTCATTCTCCGTAACTATAGCAATCTCATATGCATTTGGGAGACTATTTCTTCCCCTATTCTTCATGACCATAGCTATTTCAGAATCAATAGCCTTTACATAACCAATGATCCCCAGCGATGTGTCCCCCTCGGACTTGCCCCACTCCTGCCTACTAGAATGCTTCAGGGACACAGGGATGGGGACAAAATGTCCCCCCGCCATCCCTGTTTTCTAGGTTGTAATGGGGACATACCAGGGACGCCCCTTGCACAAGGGGAATGTCCTTGGGAACATCCAATTGATTGGGTATGCCAAAACGTCCCGGGGATGCCCTATGGTCCCTCGTGGGTCAACTGAAAAATAAAACGCCGTTGATCAACAAAAACCCTAAACAAAAAAAAACAAAGCAATTTTGGTTGATTTCATAAGTTCTTTTGGACACGAAAAACCCTAGCGCGGTCAGGAAAGTTGAAACTTGAAAGTCGAATAGTGAATAGGAATTAAATTGCGATTTAGATTTGCATTTTGTAGGTATGATTCGTATGATTACATTTTGATTTTTTAAAATTACAAGTTAAATTGCTAATAAAAAACTGAATAGGCGGGTTTAGATTCTTTAGAAGTTAGAAGTTAGAGTATGGTTTAAGAAATTTAGGTACGAGAGTTAAAATTTTAAATAATAATAATATATAAATTTATAATTTCATAAACATAAAAATAAAAGTTTAAAACATACTGATATGTTGAAAATTGCAGATAGTGTATAGTCTATACATTGATAAATATTTCAGAACTGCACTAAATTTTAGTGTTCCACGGGGACTCGTCCCCTCCCAAAATCCAGCCGTCCCCCCGACCCCGAAACCCGTCCCCAACCCCGAAACCCTTTGTCCCCCCGTCCCCAAAACCCATCCCCAAGTCCCCGTCAGGAAACTCCGTGGAACACTGTACAGTAAATTTAAAATTATTAATTTATAATTTTATTGAACTATTATAGTGTATAGTGTATACAAATTTGAGATTCCAGAACTGCACTAAATTTTAAATTTTCAATAATATAGAGTTCAATAAATAAAAATTTAAAATTTAATTATTGAAATTTCAAGTTTGAATTGTATAGTGTATACAGTTTCCAGAATTTGCACTAAATTAGTAAATAGTAAATTATTAATTATTTATTAATTGATTTCGTTTGTTTCCTTATCTCAAAATGTATTTGTGATCAAAGCCTTAAACTGACAATTGTAAAGAAGTTAAGAACACATGAAAACATTATTTATTTTACCTTCATCCCGTTAAAACTAAAAGTTTGGTTTTACCTTTAACTTTTTATGTTCTATATTGCATCAGGATTTATGGTCCAAATTTGCTGAGTGAAGATTTGGAGAATGAAATTAATGAAGAATTAGGCAGCCAAACGGAAACCCCAAGTAGAACCATAGATACTTGAAGTGCGGTTGCGAGTGTATTAAAATCTGATTGCCCTTTAGAGTTGTCACAATATGCCAAAGGGCCATTTAACAAGAAAAATCTTTTACAACAGTTTGCAACAATAATGGACACAAATAAAGCACCTAATTCAAGGGGAAGTTGAAAATGGAAATGCAAGATTTGCCCAACTGTTTCTTGGAATGGCAGCATGACAAGGACCAATACACACTTTTTGCATATCCCTGGTAAAGGAGTTGGGGGTTGTGAGAAGCTCACACTTGAAATGAGGGTTGAGATGATCAAATTATATACAGGGGAAATCACTACACCATTAATTTCCAGTACATTGACATGAGCAGGTTCAGGTATACCACCTTCATATCCGTCATTTGGGGTGAGTGTAGTGGAGTCAAGGGGGGAAATGGGAAGCTATGTAGGTTTATCCTCACCAAATCCAATCACAGAGATGTTCAATGTGCAAGGAAGGGAGGTTGCAGATAAGGCCATTGCCAATTTCTACTTTGGCAACGACATTCCTTTCCATGTTGCTCAATCTCCTTTGTACAAGGAAATGCTTGAGAAGGTAAGCAAAGCTGGTTTTGGTTATGTGGGTCCTAGCGAGACTAGATTGAGAACCACTCTCTTGAAAAAAAGTTATTCCAAGGTTAACTTGTTGATGGAGGAGAGGAAGGCCAAATGGGTGACACATGACTGCAGTATAATCATGGATGGGTGGATGGATATTAGACACTGTCCACTTATCAACGTTATAGTTTCATGCATTGATGAACCTTCTTGCTTGGTTGCTCAAGAAAACATAAAGATGTCGAGTTTTAGTTTCAAATCGTGAGAGAGGGCATTGAGGAGGTTGGTCCTCAAAATGTAGTGCAAGTGATTGTTGATGCAACAAATGTTTGTAGGGCAGTAGGTATGTTGGTTCAATCTACATATAAGCACATCTATTGGACCCCTTCTTGTGTGCATGCTATGAACAATGCACTCAAAGACATTGGAAAGATAGGGTGGGTGAAACAAGTGGTGGGGGATGCAAGGGAGGTGCAAATGTTTTTTTGCAACCACCACATTTCATTGGCATTGTTTTGGACCTTTGCAAGGAAAGAATTCCTCAAACCAATTGAAACTTGATTTGCTTCCTATTTCATTCTACTAGAGAGGATGCTTGAGTTGCAAGAGCCATTGCAACTTATGGTTATGACACAAGATTGGAATAGGTGGATGGAATCAAAGACTGAGCAAGGGAAGAGGGTGAAGGAGATTGTGATCAGTGATACTTTTTGGTCGAATGTGAGATACATCACATCTTTTGTACAGCCTGTTTTCACTGTCATCATATTTGGGGATTCTGATAGTCCTAGTCTTGGGGAGATGTACGAGTTAATTGATAGCATGCTTGGCCAAATGAAGGCTGCCATTTGTGTGAAAGACCCCACTCTAGAGTTATACAATGAGCATATTCGCCCCATCATCCAGAAAAGGTGGAACAAGTTGAACACCTAGAGACATGGCTGCATATGCTTTGAATCCAAAATGGTATATGGAAAGAGTTGGTAGAATTCTTCCTATTAATGATCATGAGGTGAGGAATTGCCTCATGAAAGCCTTCAAAAAAATGTATAGTTCAGAGGAAGCTACATTGATCAAAGTTGAGTGGATTAAGTTCACTGACAGACACACTTTGGCATAGGAGAAGCCTGTTAGTTAATGGACAATCTATTGACCTCCAGGAACATTGCGCACACTTGCCATTTGTCTTCTCATGTAACATGTCATCTCATATTACCCGGAAATAACATTCCCGTTTTACCATCAAGTAAACAAAATATCAAATCATGATTATCATAATCACATGTTTATCTAACATTAATCATTTGCATAATGATTACATAAAGAGTATATATTTTTTGTAATATTTTCCAACTAAAAATGTACAACAAGTTCATGATAGCATGAAACGAGAGTTTCCTTTACATTACAAACATAATGTAAAATAATAAAATGTATTGTTTCTGGAGTTTTGATATCTATCTTCATAAGTCTCAGCTTGTCATCTGCTTGGGAAGGAGAGCATCACTCAAGTGCTTTTCATCCAACCACAGACCAGCGGTCCCTCGCGCAACTTCCTTCTTGGAAGTGGCCCTACCCTTCACGAAGGGAATAGATATAAAGAACCAATAAGTTTGCCATCTAAGTCTCTAGTGTTGTGTCTTTCATAACTCTTCACGGTCATACAACTATAGATCCACTCTAACTATGTATGACACTACTAGAAGATTATGCTATCTGGAGCACAGGGAACCGACTAATGCAAGCAGAGACGGATGCATTACTTTGGCCAAAGATTTCATATATATATACGTTTCGCAATGAACATAGTCTATCGTTCACCCATATCTGACTCAACTTATAAGTTATCTCATCCAATAGTAATTTTTGTTTAATTCATCTCAACTAATGGGTATCTCGAAAGTACATTGACTTTCTTTAACTACTAGTACAATACCAAAATGGTTCACATATAGGTCTTTAGTCTTTTGAAGACGTTTACTTGTTGCTACTACAATGGAAAATCAGTGACTCCATGTCACTCTATTCCATATTATACATAATCTGGTTTCGATGTCTCATCTCGACATAAAAATTAGTTGTGTTTATAATAATAACCTTGCATGTTTTCCGAAGGCTATTCACTGGGTTCAACAATCATTGTCTAATCCACTTAGACAATGATTCCTTTTGTTTCACACTTTTATTGACGATAGAATCTTATCGTCTGTTATTCATTTAGCATTAGAGGAGGTTCGTTTCTCGAAACCCCATAATAATAAAGGCTTGATAAATAAAGATAGTAAAATATCCAATATATGGCAATAAGAATGGTAAAATCAAAATCTTGCCACCTTTTATCTCAATAGTAACAAGAACTCTTAAATCACAAGTCTATAATAACAAAGTATAGTATTCTTAAATCGGCTTCAAAGCATTCCCTTAATACCATTGGTTTGGTGATTTTATCCTTGTACTAAGATAAGGTAGACAAGATACTTATTGAAAAGCATATTAACAATGTTCATATCGAATAGCAATAATGCTACACTCTATACTGTCTATTCAAATCATTAAACCATTATTTCTTACCAGGGTTCCATTCAAGGACTGTGTGACCATTCCACGACTTGTGGTGCCGTCCACAATCAGTCACTCATTCGGTTGTATTAAACGAACAACACAGTTTTTCGAAGGTCGACATGCAATTATATTTGCTGTCGATGGTTAAGTAAACCAACATATAGGTATATATAAAAGAATCGTTGTAACATGCATGACTAGCTTTGTGAGCTCCTGGCCACTGTGTTACATCATTAAGAAAACAATAGGATTAGTATCGCTCGTTGTGATTGTCACAGTAAGAGCTAATGGCGTCAGCTGAATACAACCATTACCACAATGGTTCACACCCAACACAAGTTCTAACAAGAACTACAAAGCTCTAAGCTATCATTCAAATTGTAAACGTTAAAAGAACAAAGATATTATCAACCATCTCTGGTCTTAATACACAACACAACACATCCCCAGGCGAGTTCGATATAAAAATATATCAGTATTATGGTTTAAACATAGTCATAACCATATCAATGGTAATTGATATTACCTGGATTTCGCTTGATATCACTTCTATTAGTATGACCTTTTTGGCTTTCTGCCGATAATCGTGTATCTTTTGCTGTTCCACCCTTCAGATGTTTTGATTTCTGTGTGTCTCTCTGTGTGTCTCGCCCCAGACTCCCACACCAAGTTAGCTCTACACCGAATAGTCATTTTCTCACCCGACTGAGGAGAGCTTGTCGCCAAAATCGGCTCTCCCGCTAGGCACAACACCCCACGAAGTGCAAACTGCACTCTTCTATATTCTCCATCCTCATGGAGTACGGAGTGCGAATAGGAAATCATTGAGTGTTCTGCCGAGACCCACTTCATGGCGAAGAGAAATTCAGGGCTCAAAACAATATCCCCCTTATCCATTATATATATATAAAATAAAAAATAATATATTTCCTTAAAACAAAATGCATTTGTTGCACTATACAAGAGTTGTATCGAAATTATTCTTGCAACAAGAGTTAATAAGGGGTCGAGGTCTCTGCTTCCTCACCACCCTAGATTGACGTTGAAAGAATTAAGTTAGTCCTTAAAAGAAGATAAGTAAATATATACGAACATTAAACGGTTCGACAAAAAGGGAAAAATAGGATAGCTCTATCCTTAATATAATTCCTGAATATCTCTTGGCTAATGCAACGAAATTGTCGTCAAAATCCTTTTTGAAACGACAATTCGTTAGTAGTCGATCTAAGATTAACCTAAGATGGCAAACTAATTGACACATACCTTAACTCACAAAGGTTCACATAATGGTCAAATTGAGACTTCAAATGGCAAACTAGTCTTTTCAAAATATCTATCCCCTTCTCTCTGGTGATACTCTCCTTCCGTTCTTGGAGGTGGAATCTCTTCCCTGGTTACACTCACAATACAAACTATGATCAATGTATCATCAATAAATCATAAAGCATCATGATAAAATAATCTCAACATGTAATCTCATGTCTAATCTAAGCATTAATCATAATCCATATAATCAATGATTTATCTTGACATTTTCCGCAAACATCAAATCATTAACCTATGATCACTTATCCAGTTTATCACATAAAAAGTAAAATTAAACTTAGTCAAGGTTGGGGATGTAATATCTCATAGGTTTCTAGCTCGGTTGCTGAGAGGAATTGGTCCACATATAGCTTTATCCACTCTCTAAAGAGGAACAAACTTACCTCTCCGAGAGTGGAAAAGCTCGTTGCAGTGCATAGTGCCTTGCATCTAATTGATCATAGGACACCTCAGTATAGATAGAGCCCAGTGCAGAGGTGGGATGTAGAGCCCAAGGAGGCACAATAATTTGATGATGACCATGATGTGTAGATGGCATTGGAGGATCCACTTCCTTTCGACAGTTCCAGTGATGAGGAGTTTCCTACATATGGAGCCGCCGTTGATGATGCTTCTGATTTTTGAGATTTTTGGCATTTTGCTCAAACAAAAACAGCTATAGATATTGTTTTTGGCAATTTAATTTTTTCATTTTGATGCTTGTCACTTGTATAATGAGATCATGAGACTCTATTTGGTACTTTGAACTTTCAAACTGCTTATAACTTGAATATTTCAATTTGAAATGGATTTTGATTTTCAGCTACTATGCATATGAACTATGAAGTATGATGATTCATGAATGATCATTGATATTCAATTGTTCAATTTTGTTTAGTTTAAGTTACTTGTATCTCTTTTTAGTTTTTAACTTTTTTAACCTATATATATTTTTATTAAAATATATTATTATATAGCCATCCCCTCGCCGTTCCCTTGCCATCCCCAAAATTTTGGAATTTTTTTGCCGTCCCCGGTAACCCATCCCCTTGTCCCAGAGGCTTAGAGAAACACTGTACATAACAAATATAGGCCATAGTTGATGGGGGACAAACTTCAATTGGGATGTGTATTTTGAAATCAGTGTTGAAGTCATCAAACATCTCCATAAGGGGCCCTCTTGATAGTTGTTAGCTTCTCCAGTAATGATGAGGTGTTTCCTTTTTCTTTGAATGTATTGAGGAGAGCTTGGCATAATTGGTCCCAATCAGCAATGGACATCTGCAGAAGTGATTGGCATCGGTTTGTTTGCCTTCCCTTTAAGTGAAGCAACAAGCAGTCTCAATACAATGCTTTTTTCATCATTGTTGTGAATGGTATAGTGATTCACAATGTCGTGGAAATGTTCCATAGGAGTAGCGTGGTTCTCCCCTATGAAGTGAGAAAGAAAACGTAAAGAAGCATCTGGTATGGCTCCCCATAGTAGAAGTTGTATTGTGATTGGCGTCGGTTTGTTTGCCTTCCCTTTAAGTGAAGCAACAAGCAGTCTCAATACAATGCTTTTTTCATCATTGTTGTGAATGGTATAGTGATTCACAATGTCGTGGAAATTTTCCATAGGAGTAGCATGGTTCTCCCCTATGAAGTGAGAAAGAAAACGTAAAGAAGCATCTGGTATGGCTCCCCATACTAGAAGTTGTATTGGGGGGATTAATGGACCTCGGATATTCCATGCAGGATGTGCTCTAGGCGGTTGTTGTGCACCCTTTATGGGTATTCCTTGAGGAATATGTGATTGTGGCTATGGTGTAGTGTGGGGCCTTCTTCTAGGAATGAACATAAGTGGCTACACATGGATGTGAGGATTAGCTTTGGTTGAAGATCTTGTGGTGATCCTAGGGGTCATATGCTTTTTTGGGTTGATTGGTGTAGAGTCGCCAAGTAAAATACTAGAATTAATAGCCAAGCATCCACTTAGACTTAGCCAAAAGTGGGTTCGAGTCGTATAGTGGAGGCTAGAAGCCTTTAGAATTGTTCGAGTCCCATTGAGCATGCCAAAAATTGTTGGCTCGGTCTAAAGGCCTTTTTAGGGGCCAATGCGTCGCATAGGACCGAGAACATGGAAAGCCTTGCAAGCAACAATGCGGGGGTCAGCAATAAAGGTGGACCCTACAACACAATCTCTGGGATATGGGGGGCCATCTACCAATCTATTCTAATGCTAAGCCTAAGGCTTTCGTGTGGGGGGGTGAAAAGAGATAGAGATTGTAGAAAACAAATAAAGCAAAACAAAGGCTCATCTCGGATAGATATAGTCTTTACTACTAGAGCAAAGCTTAACAACTAAGGATGCAATAATCAACAAAAAGAAACATGTACATAACAGTTAAAGGTGAACAAAGACAAGACTTGAGCTCATTGAGACAACAATCTGCTTCTTATTACCTTCAATGATCTATGAACCATTACATAAATATTACTTCTCTGGAAACATACATAGAGGCTCCTTTGTGTAGCAGTAAAGAGAGATGAGAGTCACCTAACACATCAAGCTCAATAACTCAACTGTATGAAGTGTCATCTACCTATGAATGGAGACGTAGGTCGGTATTTATAGACTAGACTACCTAGTCCATAATGCTTTTTTCACCCAAATTACATTTGAAATTTGAAATCGGTAGAGGAAAAGACATTTTTGCAGATTCTGGTGCTTTAATGGTTCTTGTTGGTGGTTGGACATAGATGTATGGTCTCCAACACCTGGTACATGAAGTCTGCCGCTTAGTACTATACTATTGCGACCTTGGTCGGTGAAGCTTGCTTGTCTGGGTGGTGTACAATTGTTGGCCATGAATGCTCAACCTTTACCTTTGTGTGAAATTCAAATTTTGGATGTGATCAAGCCCACCTCTGCCACTCTAGTGTTGTAGACCTCCTTAGGATGATGCAGGGAAGCTGCGGATGCCAAAATTGTGTTGCTAGGATGTAGGGTGGAGTAGTTCTGTATAGCAATGGCCACCTGTCTTGTGGGTTGTCTGTGCTATCTTTGAAAGAACTTCTCCTTTGCCTAAGTTTTGAGAAACCTTGGAGTGCGCCACATGGCCTTGGTTAAATTATAACCAACTTAACCGTAAGGAGAAGCGGGGCCTGTTGATGCTTATGTGTTAGAGCATCTTTTTCTCTTTTATATAACAGCCTTGTCATGTGTCATGACGCCAGACTTTTCAGCGAAAGCCTTTTCTGTTTTTTGTAAAAGTCGTGCGAGCTATTGGATTAGATTTGTGTAACATACAACCCCCAAATTTTTTTGAAAACTTAAACAGTGATAACAATGTTAGCACAATCTTTCATGAATAACTAAATGACCTCCACACTTCTGATCACCAAGATCCAAATTGGGCGAGGTGAGAGCATAATGTGCTTTGGTTTACAATCTAAAGCATTGTGCAACAAGTAAATACATTCATTTGCTATGAGCAGGCATCCACTATTGTAGTGGGGATTCACCACTTTCCAGTGGGTGGGAATACAAGAATGAAATTACAAAACTATCCACTTATCCAGTGGGTATTCACCACTTATTCAGTGGGTAGAATAAACATGAAAGATAAAGATCCATTTTGCCCACACTGGCGGTAAACCATCCAAGGGTTATTATGTGTTTATGCAATATAAAATGATAGAGGATAAAAAGCATCAGCTGAGAGCTATATCAGATGGAATACAATATTCATCAAAGTATAAATGCATCGTGACTAGCATCACACTATACCCTGCACAAGAAGGAAGTTCAAGTTGCACAAGTCATGAATAATCAGGCTGGAAATCACTGCATATGGTCAATGATGATCAATTCTGAAACATAACTCAGCTCCTCGTTACAGTACGGCAGCCCTGCATACTGTCCATTTACCAATGTGAATGTTCATGAACAAAAACTGCCAACAATCAAATCCCACATCAATCACATACATCTGATAATACCAAAAAGTTTATGGACTGCCCATATCAAGTACCAATCTGCATATCCACAAGGAAAACTGTCCCAGACAAAGCCGTATGGCCACAAGAAATCAAGAACACTTCATACCATATAAACTTGTCCCAAACATAAAGTATTAAATCTGCAAAAAGGGTGCCAATACACATCAAAGAAGATGCATACTTTAAACTGTCTCAAAAGATAGAATTTGGAACTCACAAAACATATTGTACTTTTTGAAGGTATGACCGGAGCCAGTACGGATCTCAGCATACAGTCTTCCAAACAGCATAAATATCATTGAAGTCTATTGGGAATTAGGTGCCAATACATAGGAAACATTGCTAAAGAAAAACAGATCACAAACTATCACAACAAGAAACAAATCTGTTTTTTACAAAGGCAAATCGACTAGACAGGTTTGTACGACCATATGGCATGATAATCTCATCATACTTTATGATCTTTGCCCAATCAATAGATAACAAGTCTGCAACAGAGGAGCCAGTGCATGAAAATGATGATGCATCCCTAAAACTGCCCAAAAGATTGGAAAGAACTCACAAAGACCAAATCGTACTTCCTCCAAGTACAACCCAAAAATGCACGGATATGCAAATATTATAAGAGGGGAAACTCAGAATAATCTGCACATGACTGCAATAACAACGCTGGAGGATAGAAATGAAGACTATATCATAAAGATTCATTGAGCCATTCATCACAAGTCACAAAATGATATCATCCTCTTAGCTTGTACGGCCCCAGATGTACAGCTTGCTTCAAAAATCCACCAAACCTCACAAATCTGCATTCATATCTTAGATAACATTCTTAAATCAACATCAAACAAGATAATAACAAAATCTTAGATTAAAAAACTCCAAAATCAGTCACTCCATATTTGACACAATGCAACTCCTGGATAAAGTTGCCCTCCTTCTAGCTAGGTAGGATATTTCACCAACGAAACTGGACATATTCTAGAGGGTTTTCGTCTTCAAGAAGGAATAATGAACTCTCTGGTTCAATCTCAGCAGCATAACAATATCAAACCAAGCATAAGCCCCTACAATGAGCTCTCACTTCTCTTTTATAGGCACCTGGGAGTTATACAAGAAATTAATTCTTTCTTGGAAATAATACTTTTTTCCTCAAACTTATAATAAGTCCATTTTATCTCCACTTAAGCGCTTGTTTTTAAGTGCCTAGATAAAAGAATATGATTTCCCCTTTCCAAAGAGCTATAACACTTGAATACTAATTAATTATTTTCACCCTTAGGAACTTAAGTGAAAATGATAATTAAAATAGCTCATTAAATATTACTTTTTACGGAAAATCACAAACTGCTTCCAATTGCCAAATAAACTGAACCATTATATCCTGTAAGGTTTGGGATGCAAAATGATGTCTTCCGGGTGACTTTCCAAAAATAGACGGCTCCTCCAAGAATCTTGGAGAGCAAACCAGGGGCCCGATCAAACTTCCGAAAACATCACTATAACCTTGGACATCCAATGAGCTCAATGCCATAGAAAAAAATCCATTTACATAAGGGAAAACCATTTAACTGTTCTGTAGACTAAACCACGACCACTCCAAGGACATTGGAGTTCTCCCAAACACGCTAGATAGCCTCCGAGAGACTAGGAACAAGCATAATGCGCACAAAAATCTGTGTGCCAAAAAAGGGACATTACAATCCTCCCCGCTCAAGATTGCTTGTCCTCAAGCAATACATGCTATCCAACAGAGATCCCGCATGATTGGCAGTAATATACCTGGATCCCAAATCAACCTCAAGAATGCTCCACACCACTTCTGTTGTGCTACTCTGATGAAACTGGGGACTACACAGCTGGTACTCTGCTTACAACTCTGAAGCATTCTCTCAATCACACATCTTTTTGGATCCCAAACACTTGTAACATCACCATCCCTGAGAGTGCAAGAGTTAGCATCCTTCAATGACACATCAATATAATCTATCAAACCTGAAATTTCAACTGAGAACCAAAATCTGAAATGTTCCTTCAAGGAAGAACATAAATCAGCTTGAACACAAGCTGAAAGTAACTCCGAACGGCCATGAATCACTTGGTTTTCACCATCCAAAAGAGTAAGATTAGCTGAAACACTTGTCCTTTTCAATTGAACCCTTATGTCACCTTCCCACAAAGAGCTGAAAGCAACAAAAATATCAATCTTATGGCTGCAAAAATCAGAAATAATCTTCTGAAAACCTGATTTTAGTAATTTCATAATGAGACAGCCACAACAAAACTGAAATCTTATGAAAATAACAAGAAATTTAGGCCATCTACAACCAAAATATATCAAGGTCATGACCAAACTTTCTCTCCAATCCATCATTATGTATGCAAATGAACACTTATGATGGCTGATTGGATGATGGATAGCCGCTTCATGACAGAAATTTGACTCCAAAATCATCCATGAATCAATCTTACCAACATCACTATCCTCCACAGAACCTGAGGATAAACTCTATTATGAAAGTATGCCATTATTGCACTTAACTCATTGCATACCTTGGCCTCATGCCAAACTTCAACAACTGATGATAACTTCCAGTTGATGAAGTTTTTGTACAAATTAACATCCCATGAGTGCACTTCACCAGGATCCCATATCTTGTTACTGTCCTCTATGTTACTCACATCAGATTGGTCCTCATCATTCAACATGAGTGGATTATCCTGAGTTAACTCAACTTCCATCATAAAAAAAGATTTATCAAATGATTGGAAGTTGTTTTCACCTCCATGTTCAAATAGATCATCATTTTGCTTTAAATCTGCATCATCATACTTAGGAGATTGTCCTAAGTCAAAACCTTCTTAGAGCAAATCAAGCTCTTCAGTCACCAGCTTGATTTTATCTGCTCTAGCAACTTTATCCTGCTCCCCGAATTGGTGTACATCAAATTGATTTTCAACTTCTAAGAGAGCCACTTGAGTATTTTCTAATGAAGATGTAAGCTTAACAACTTCAGCCTCTCTTTCCTTCAATGCTTCACAAATTCGACCAACAAACTCAAGGACATGATCTCTATCAATAAGGAGGTTCAAATAATCTGATTTCAATGTTTCCAATGTCTTCCTGACCATAGTTGGAAAAATCGGACTCGCCGTGGACTCGGCAGCCCAAAATAGGACTCGGATTCGGGACTCGGCACGGACTCGGGAAAAAACTCGGCCAGGACTCGGCAAAAAAAAACCGTAGTTTAAAAAAAAAAAAAAATTAATGCATTTAGAGAACATAAGAGCCTAATTTGATTATCAATTTGTCATAATTCAAAGATTACACGTCATATGATCATGAAACACTCAATAATTGAAATTTCATCATTCATACTCATAGTTTTTTTGCAAAGTGCAGTGGTGAAATGAGCCAAAAAAGCAAAACAAACAGGGTTTTATCTTTTTTTTTTAACGCCCCAGTCGCCAGTGCGAGTCTTGAGGCTGGACTCGGACGGGACTCGCCCGGACTCGACTCGCGAGTCCATGGTGAGTCGACTCGTCGAGCTCAGGGACTCACGAGTCTTGGCGAGTCCGCGGCGAGTCCAAAGAGTCTACGAACTATGTTTCTGACTACACACCAATCTTCAAGTGAAGATCCTTTTTCCAAGCCCATTTGTCTCCTTTCAACTTGTGCCCTCCAAATGTGATCTTCAACAAACTTATGTATGGTATCCAAGTGTGTTAAAGATTGAACAACCTTATCTTCAGTGACCAACAACTAATTCTTGAAATCAAATTTTGCAACAACAATGGAGGTTGATCTAAAGCTTTCAACAAGCTTCCCATCAACATGCTCATCAAATGACTCTTTTGAAAGGAAACTTGGTTCTTCAATTTGCAAGGGAAAAGAATCTTCTTCGTTACTATGATCAAATGTTATGGCAGCATCCAATTCAAACATTGAATCATCACCAATGGCTGATTTAAAATCTTCATTAGCGTTTTCTTCATCAAGGATATTTGAGGAATCAAACATTTCTTCACTGGGCATGGGAATTTCCCACTCATAATCTGAATTACCTTCACAAGCATGGTGAAGATACGCCTCATTAGGTGCTGTCCTGAAAATTTCAGCAGCATCAACTTCTTTGGCTGCCGTAGATACACCTTCCCTCGTGTACTCACCAAGACTATCTATTTCATTGCTCCCAGGCTCGCTTGCAAAGTCACCTTCTAGCAATCTATCAATCATTTTTAACTCATTCTCAAAAGCAGTGGCATCTTCAAAGTCTTCATCAAATGAGGGACCTGCAAAGTCCAACACTTCAGGCTCATTAATTTCATCAAAGCAAGGCTCAGCTTCACTAATTTCTGTTGTAGTCTTCCCTAAATCAGCTAGCTTCTCTAAGCATGCCTCTTGATTTGTGATCATGTTTTCATCATATAGAGGCTCAGACTCATGTCTTTCAGCTAACAGGTCTTCATCTTCTCCTTTTTTGGAATCCACATCTTTCGGAAGGAAAGAACATGTGGGAAAGGTTGCTGGTTCATCTTCTTTGTTCTTGCATTGGTGGTTAGGCTCCCAAGAATCTTTGCATAGAAAACAAAGATTTCTTCTCCTGAGTTCATTCTTGCTGTCCTCTTTCTTTCTTGAAATTAGTGAGTTCTTGTTCTGTTGGCTGGAAGGTGATGTCTTGGAATAGTTCTTGGTCCTTGACATTGGAAACGGTAACTCGGGCTTCCATAAGAATCTTTTCTTCTTCTCCTCTTCCTTCCTCGTCCTTCAGATGTAATCTATAAGGTCTTTTTTGTTAGGATCCCCCTCGATTATTTCCAAGAAAGCATCCCAAGAAATTTGATGCTTAAAGTTATCTGGTAGTCCTTGGTACTCAGCAATAATCTTTGTGGCCTCTTGATCATACTTCCTTCGATCCAACTCCTCTTGCATTGTTCTTTCTAATTCAGCCTAACCTTGTCTAAGATAATCAACCAGGACTTCTGTCTCCATTCTTCTCCCCATGAGAGATGCCATGATCTCACATTCACTGAACAACTTCTTTCAACTGCCAAACCTCTGAACACACATGTAAGTGTTGATCACCCACATGCAAGGCTGAAAACTTTGACTCAGACTTGAAGATCTGCAAGGAAAATGAGTAGCAACCCCAACAGGTTGGCAAGATCACCAGCTCTGATACCATGTAACATACAACCTCCAAATTTTTTTGAAAACTTAAATAGTGATAACAATGTTAGCACACTCTTTTATGAACAACTAAATGACCTCCACACTTCTGATCACCAAGATCCCAATTGGGCGAGGTGAGAGCATAATGTGCTTTGGTTTATAATCTAAAGCATTGTGCAACAAGTAAATACATTCATATGCTATAAGCAGGCATTCACTATTGCAGTGGGGATTCACCACTTTCCAGTGGGTGGGAATACAAGAATGAAATTACAAAACCATTTACTTATCCAGTGGGTATTCACCACCTATTCGGTGGGTAGAATAAACATGAAAGATAAAGATCCATTTTGCCCACACTGGCGGTAAACCATCCAGGGGTTATTATGTGTTTATGCAATATAAACTGATAGAGGATAAAAAGCATCTGTTGAGAGCTATATCAGATGGAATACAATATTCATCAAAGTATAAATGCATTGTGACTAGCATCACACTATACCCTGCACAAGAAGGAAGTTCAAGTTGCACAAGTCATGAATAATCAGGCTGGAAATCACTGCATATGGTCAATGATGATCAATTCTGAAACTTAACTCAGCTCCTTATTACAGTACGGCAGCCCTGCATACTGTCCATTTACCAATGTGAATGTTCATGAACAAAAACTGCCAACAATCAAATCCCACATCAATCACATACATCTGATAATACCAAAAAGTTTATGGACTGCCCATATCAAGTACCAATCTGCATACCCAAGAAAACTTGTCCCAGACAAAGCCGTACGGCCACAAGAAATCAAGAACACTGCATACCATATAAAATTGTCCCAAACATAAAGTATTAAATCTGCAAAAAGGGTGCCAATACACATCAAAGAAGATGCATACTTTAAACTGTCTCAAAAGATAGAATTTGGAACTCACAAAACATATCGTACTTTTTGAAGGTATGGCCAGAGCCAGTGCGGATCTCAACATACAGTCTTCCAAACAGCATAAATATCATTGAAGTCTATTGGGAATTAGGCGCCAATACATAGGAAACATTGCTAAAGAAAAACAGATCACAAACTATCACAACAAGAAACAAATCTGTTTTTCTCGGCAAATCAACCAGACAGGTCTGTACGGCCATATGGCATCATAATCTCATCATACTTTATGATCTTTGCCCAATCAATAGATAACAAGTCTGCAACAGAGGCGCCAGTACATGAAAATGATGATGCATCCCTAAAACTGCCCAAAAGATTGGAAAGAACTCACAAAGACCAAATCGTACTTCCTCCAAGTACGGCCCAGAAATGTACGGATATGCAAATATTATAAGATGGGAAACTCAGAATAATCTGCACATGACTGCAATAACAACGCTAGAGGATAGAAATGAAGACTATATCATAAAGATTCATTGAGCCATTCATCACAAGTCACAAAATGATATCACCCTCTTAGCTTGTACGGCCTCAGATGTACGGCCTGCTTCAAAAATCACACCAAACCTCACAAATCTGCATTCATATCTCAGATAACATTCTTAAAGCAACATCAAACAAGATAATAACAAAATTTTAGATCAAAAAAACTCCAAAATCAAGCACTCCATATTTGGCACAATGCAACTCTTGGATGAAGTTGCCCTTCGTCCAGCTAGGAAGGATATTTCACCAACGAAACTGGACATCTTCTAGAGGGTTTTCGTCTTCAAGAAGGAATAATGAACTCTCTGGTTCAATCTCAGCAGCATAACAATATCAAACCAAGCATAAGCCCTTACAATGAGCTCTCACTTCTCTTTTATAGGCACCTGGGAGTTATACAAGAAATTAATTCTTTCTTGGAAGTAATACTTTTTTCCTCAAACTTATAACAAGTCCATTGTATCTCCACTTAAGTGCTTGCTTTTAAGTGCCTAGATAAAAGAATATGATTTCCCCTTTCCAAAGAGCTATAACACTTAAATACTAATTAATTATTTTCACCCTTAGGAACTTAAGTGAAAATGATAATTAAAATAGTTCATTAAATATTACTTTTTACGGAAAACAACAAACTGTTTCCAATCGCCAAATAAACTGAACCATTATATCCTGTAAGGTTTGGGATGCGAAATGATGTCTTCTAGGTGACTTTCCAAAAGTAGACGGCTCCTCCAAGAATCTTGGATAGCAAACCGGGAGCCCGATCAAACTTCCAAAAACATCACTGTAACCCTGGACATCCAATGAGCTCAATGCCATAGAAAAATAATCCATTTACATAAGGGAAAACCATTTAACTGTTCTGCAGACTGAACCACGACCACTCCAAGGACATTGGAGTTCTCCCAAACAAGCCGGATAGCCTCCGAGAGACTAGAAACAAGCATAATGCACACAAAAATCTATAAAAAATTATTATTATTAAAATCAAAAGAAACCATAAAAATGAATGACGGTTCATTTTATGGTTTGTGTTTGATATTTTATTAAAAGCACCAAACAAGAAGAATCGAACAAAATTATTAAATAAATAATAATAATAATAAACGAATTGAAACTATTATATGGAATTTAAAGAAAAAGCCCACCTCAGATGCAGGAAAGGAGGTCGTCGAGCAGAGATGCAGGCGAGGTCATCGAGTAGGGATGTCGCAAGAAGGAGGTCGGGTACCGACAAGGATGAAAATCAACCGGAAAATGATGAACTCAAGCTCTATTAGAAACCCTAAACGAAATTACGAAATATATTGCAGGAAAATGATGGTCTCTAGCGCTATTTAATACCTAGAAAACCATAAAAATGGCAGTTGATTTTTGCAAATGGCAGGTAAAATCTACTGACGGATTTTTCACATAAATCTCAACATGATTTTTAGGACAAAGTCAGACTATGCGCCAAGACCCGAGATCTCGCAATAAATCACGATTTCTCATTGCGATTTGCTTCTATGCTCAAAACAATTCGACACCACTAATTTACCCAAACCATAAATTAACAAATTATTGGCAGAGGCAGCGTAAGTGCCTTTGCTCTAGGCATGATCAAACGACTCCCTACTAGTGTGGCTTACTGTGGCTCTCTTTTATTTGCTCAGATATCCTTGAAGAACTTGGTAGGGTTCATTTCCTTATCCTTCTTGGTGCCTCTCCTTGCCTTTTTCATGAACACCATTGGGGTTTCTGGTTTATCTACATTTCTTACGGATTTGATTGAACGCTTTGGTGCCATTTCTGAGGGTTTAAATATTTTAAAAAAATGGGGTTTTAAATCTCTTAAAAATCCTAAATCAGGGTTGACTATCACTTTGAATTATCTTAAGCTTCACACCTAGGTACCTAAAGTGAAATCACAATTCAATCTAAATGAATTTATGTCTCGACAATCTCACTACATCCTTGCATATTTGACTCAAGTGAAATAGGCTTTTTGCTCCTAAGGTTTCTTATAGGATTAGAAATTTAAAATTCAATTCAATTTAGATTTAAACCCCAAGCTGTAATGTCCTCAACTGGAGTAATTGATCACTTGACAATTTTTCAATATGAATGCAGAGATTCAGCACCTTTTGATCACCAAGATCTTGGAATGGGCATGGCGAGAGCATACGTTGACTAGAATATGATTAATATTAAACCAATAATGATTGCTGGCGGTAGGCCGCACAGCTTATACATGCAATGACAAGAACTGAATGAATGTTTGTGTGGGTCTTGGCAGCTATGCCTTCTAGAGTTTATTTCAATATCAATGCAAGATCAATAAAGGATCTGATGGAGAACCGCACAGAGTTCTAGAATCAAACAATAAATCACTAGCTAGGGAAACACACACAAGTTCTGATTTTAGAAACCCCTTTGAATATATATATTCTAACTAGCAGAAACCTTGATGTAATAAGTCAAGGAATGAGTCTGAAATGGTTCAGAAATACTAGAATAATAAATGCAGTAGCAACCTCAGCCCGTACGGCTATGGAAACACCTTCAAACTGTTGCAATTTCCACCTCAGGCTGTTATGACAGCCTTTATGACAGAAAATAAGCAAGGATCGAATGGTACAGCAGTCCAAAACAGCTGTGGTTTCCTTCTAGCATGATACAGTAGGGAAATTTAATCGATTCAATTGGCTGTAATGGTTGGATGTTCAAAAGAATATTGCGGATTTAACATCTTTGTATAGCAGCTACAGCTTATTATCAAATCAAAGATGATGATTTCTAATCTTGTACAGCTGGCCCACCAAAAAGGTACAACAGATCTCAGAGGATGTTGCAATGTAAACTCCCTTATATGTTGTACGGAAGAATGATTCTTAACTATGTTGCAACAACCTCTATATTTTATAACTGATGTGGCAGCTTATAAAACTCACAGCAGGGTTTGTCTCCTTTTAAGGTTGCGATTAGACAAGGCAGCTTCCCACTCTTGTACAACACCCTCCCAAAAAGTTGCAACCAAGTTCAATTGGTACGACAGTCCTTAATAGGTACGACATGGATTTTAAACTCAGCAAAAAAGTTGATATCTCAAGTGGTACAGTTGATACTACCCAAAGAGATAGATTTGCTATGTCCACAACAATAATATATAATGATAATGAAATCTTTCGTCAAATCTTCACAAATAAATCTGTTACAATATTGATGTCTTGTCCCGATATTAGGGCATTGTTTAAATTAAAGATTTAAACATCATAATGAAGACAAAGAAATCGCTTTCGTAAAATGTGGTGTTTAAATAAACATATATAATACTTAATAAATGATATTAAATAATATTATTGGATAAATATTATTCTAATATAATATTAATCAATAATATTATATTAAATAATATTAAATAATTATTATATTAATATAATATATTAACAAGAATATATTATTATATTTATAAATATAAATATTAACAATCTGAAAATTATTAAATATAATACTATACATTATAGAAATAAATATTAACTTAAATATTATTATAAATATAATTATTAATATAATAATAATAATAATGCAAACTTAGGCAGCGATTCTTATTTAAGGCATATGCAGCAAAGACTAAGTAATGAAGGGCAGCGATTACCTTTAACCCCAGCGAATATTATATTATAAATGATTCCCATTTCCAACGTAGGATAGGGAGATCACTATGAATACAAAGGAGTGTGATTAATATTATAATTAAAAGAGCAACGAATGACTTAAGGCAGCGGATGGCAAAGGTATTCAATAGTTAAGAATAATTACCTTCAAACAATCATGAGCAGCGGTAGTATGAAAGGGCATCACTCTTCGTAAGGATGCTTCCCTTCAAGAAGGGACATATGATATAAATTCAGATTGAAGGTAGGGAGAGAGAAAAAATCATATCTGAACAGATAGAAATAAAAGAATCATATCTGAACACATAGAAGTAAAAATATATATCTGAGCATATGGATAAATAAGAATATATCTGAATATAAAAATAAGAGTATATCTAAATTCAGATTTGCAATTAGTTAGGATTGAAGCTTTAATACTAATACAAAATCATCGGGGAAAAAACAAAGAGTCTAAAGAGGCAGCATCAAGCTTTATTAAGGAAGCCATCAACACGCAGCACAAGGAAAATACACGTAGGCAGCAAGGTAAGTCTGCAGGCTATACCAGGTATGTCATTGTCATAGAGTATTTGTAATATTCAATATAGCATATTAAAATAACACTTTGTATATATCTTGCAAGATATATGGTAAAATCAGGAATTAAATCAGTTAGCATAAATGAATAAAAATAAATAAATAAAGATATGTAGATAGCTCAGATTTCTTATTCAATATATAAATAGCATAAGATGAATATACAAGAATGAATGATTATGTTTATATGAATGATTATTACCATAGATGAATGAATGATAGTGATCATTAATGGTTATGCATAAGGAATCAATGATGATGAGAATGGAATATGATCAAGCATTAAGATCATATGGATATATGATTGGCCAATTATGATATAAGGCCAAGATGTCCTAATTATAAGGCATCATGTGCAAAATGTTAATGACTTAGAAATCATAGGATTGTGTCATATCCGAAAGGAGGATTAGCCTCATCATTAATCATCTTGCCATCCTAGGTGTATGCGTAAGTTAGGAGAATGTTCTTGGACCTAGGTAACCCCAAGAAGATGAAGTACCTCCGGGTGTGAGGTGAAGCCTTGGGCCTATGGTAAGATGAGCTCATCAATGTGATTTGTGCCCTACAGTAGGTGACCCTCCAAGATGAGGTGGGAAGTCTTTGGAGCCGATTGGTGAGGTGGGAAGCCATCGGGCCTTCGTATGGGATGGTTAGTGTCTCCTTAACGAACCATGCCTATGGAGTTAGAGATAGATTAATGATAGGGCGACACATGATCCTCTCAAGAATAGAACATAAGGCCTATGAATATGAACATGAACATGAACATGGATATGAATATAAATATGAAAATGAATATAAATATGAATATGAATATGAATATGACTATGAATATGAATTATGTGATTATGGAATTATAAGTTCTAGGATAAATATGGAAAGAATATGGATCTATATTAACTATGATATGAAAAGAGAAAAATTTAGAGTACTAATGTTTCCTTTTTGTAAGTTGAAATTGTGCAAGGTTGTGAACAATTTGAGCTTACTAAAAGGGGACATTACAATTGACCCCTTCATAGCAAATGATATATACCCTAACAATAAATAAATCTGGGATTTACAAACCACATTGAAATTGGAAAATATCTGCACTTCAGCACAACTCCCGAAATCTAGAAATCTTCAAGATCTTCAAATAATAATATGAAACTGGAACAAACTACAAGCTTTCAGCACAATGGTAATCCTTGAATGGAATTACTCCGATGAACTAGAGGGTTTTCATCCTTAGGCGGAAAAGGTGAACACAAGGTTTCAATCTCAGAAAAAGGTTTGATAACAAAGACAATGGATGCTTTCTTCTCATCCCAACTCTTTCTTTTATAATCACCTTTTCTAATTTTTAATTCCTTTTTCTGTCTCATTCTAGAAGTGTCTAGAAACACCGTTATGCCTTCTTTCCTAGCGACACTTTTTAATATTACACTAGGCTCTCTTTTAAAAACACTTCTTAATATTACATTGGGCCTTTCTTTTAATAATAATAGATAAGTTGCCTTTTTTGCAATGTTGTAAAATAAAGTTGCTTGGACAACTTAAGTTATTATTATTAAATATTTCCTTAGTCAAAAAGGGACATGAGACAAGCTTCTAATAATCTATCTCAATTTACCTCTAACCCTAGAATTTAAAACACATTAGGAAGTTGTGGACTTATTGCTTTCTATTCACAATTTTCCGCATTCACCACCCTCAATTCCTTGGTTGCAAATTACTTGGCTTTTTGGTAAATTGGTTTGCTGGTTTGCTTCGGCTTGCTTAGCTTGCAACATTCACTTGAAGAAGGTGAGAATTAAGTTCAATCCCTTATGCTTTATTTAGCTCTCAAAGGCCAACATTAATGGTAGGGGTGATTAATTTTAGACCCCACACTACATAATTCAAATTTTCATTTGATCAAGCTTTTGGGCCTTTTTTTATTTTTGTTATTTTGTTGGCCTCGGGCGGAAAAGATGAACACAAGGTTTCAATCTCAAAAAATGATTTGATAAGAAAGACAATGGATGCTTTCTTCTGAGCTCATCTCTTTCTTTTATAATCATCTTTTCTAATTTTTAATTCCTTTTTCCACCTCCTTCCAGAAGTGTCTAGAAACACCATTAGGCCCTCTTTCCTAGCGACACTTTCTAATATTACACTAGGCCTTCTTTTAAAGACACTTTTTAACATTACATTGGGCCCTTATTTTAATAATAATAGATAAGTTGCCCTTTTTATAATGTTATAAAATAAAGTTGCTAGGACAACTTAAGTTATTATTATTAAATATTTCCTTAGTCAAAAGGGGACATGAGACCTTAAGTTATTATTATTAAATATTTCCTTAGTCAAAAAGGGACATGACACAAGCTTCTAATAATCTATCTCAGTTTCACCTCTAACCCTTGAAATTAAAACACATTAGGAGGTTGTGGACTTACTGCTTTGTATTCACAATTTTCTGCATTTAACACCTTCAATTCCTTGGCTGCAAATTACTTGGCTTTTTGGTAAACTGGTTTGCTGGTCTGCTCTGCTTGCTTAGCTTGCAAAATTCACTTGAAGATGGTGAGAATTAAGTTCAATCTCTTATGCTTTATTGAGCTCCCAAAGGCCAACATTAATGGTAGGGTTGATTAATTTTAGACCATGCACTACTGTCATGACCCATTAGAATTCAATTTTCACTTGATCGAGCTTTCGGGCCTTTTCTAAATTTTTGTTATTTCGTTGGCCCAATCAATGGTCAACATCTAGTTGTCATTAAATCAATGACTAGTAGAAGTGGAGATTGGAAAATGTGTTGCTTCACTAAATTCAAGAACATTTGATCAAACTGTGTATGCTTTTTTAGCCTCAACGTTTCGGATCACACTCCATGATCCATCATCAGGGGAAAAGGAAGCGAATGTGAATGAATAAGTTATACAGAGAGTTTTCTTATTCATTCACATTCGCTTCCTTTTCTCCTGATGATGGATCATGGAGTGTGATCCGAAACGTTGAGGCTAAAAAAGCATACACAGTTTAATCCAGAAGCATTAAAATTCTAGCATCATGGACTGTGGAAATATCATGTCTACAGCATTTGATCAAGTCATTTTTTTGTTCACAAATCCTCTTTGGTCAGAGATTTAGACTTTTGAAGATATTCTTTAAAACACAAATGCGAATAAATTATCACGTGGCACATGTCCCCTAAGTGGGATCCCTTCATACATGTGGCAAGAGTATAGCCGGAGGCCCCCTTTTTGATCAATGGTCATCGTATATTTGCAAATGGGTTCCCATTAGCAATCTTCAAATACTCAATCAAATCCTGTCACCCTTTTTTTAAGATTCAACATTGTAATATCCCCAATGGAATATTTTCTAAATTGTTGCAAATCTCATCAATAAATATGCATGCTCTGATTTCACTGTATTATCCTTACCAAAATATTTCAACAAATTTGCAATTTTCTCAATGTGAGCTCACATGCATTTCGTCAAACAGTTGGTGTACAACTGAGTTTATGTGTATTTTCATAAATAGACACAATATGAGTTTTGTAATGAAATAGAATAAGTTTCCACAAATCAGGATGCTGATATCAATGCCACTGTATTTCTGATTAAAGTAGGCATATATTTCTAGTGCTGATACAAAACAATATGCTGATGTAAAAATCAGAAATACATATATAAAAATGAGAATTAATGTCTGACCTGAGCTGCTGATGAAATTCCAGAAATCAGAAATAAATCAGAAATAATTTCTGATTTAATGAGTGACCCTTTGTAGCTGGTTGAAACCCTGAAACAATAATATAAATCTGATAAAAATCAAATATTACAATATAATACCCTGTTGGACTGTACGATCATTCCCAAATAATATCAAACTTCCTTTTAAAATGTGGTGGCTACATCCAAGCCACTACAAAAGGCTGCGGCTAGAAGATATTAAGGCTTTTTAGCCCTCTTTAAATGAATTGCTGCCTTAAACTTGTACGGTCAGCCAAGAGGAAACCTGAAATGGTACGGCAACCTTTGAGGGTTTCCTAATAAATAAAGTTCTGCTTTTTTCATCACTTCAGACTTTGGGAATAATTTCCCTACAAAGAATCTCAGTAATTTTCAACAGAAAGTCTACCAAAAATTGAAATCTTTAATTTAAGTTTATCCCAATATCAAAATCTAGAAATTATCTCGAATCTGCAAATTACTAGCAATTACCCAAAATTCCCAAAATATATCAAAATAAACACATCTGTGAAACCTGTGATCTGAAATCTGAAACTTCACACAAATGAAAACTTGGAACAATGAGCCCAAAAGTGAATCTTGAATGAATTCACCTCAATATTGGCTAGGGAGATTTCCTTCTCTGAATCCAATTTTCACCATAGGGTTTTCATTCTGGGCTGCATACTTGAACAAGATGTTCAAAATTCCACAACTGGAATATGTAGAAGATGAAATATCAAATGATAGATGTGTGTTTTCACCTCTCCTTACAGCCTCTTTTTATAACCCTTTTAGATCTTTCTAGAAATTATTTCTTGTAACCACCTTAGGAACTTTCTAGAAAAATCTTTATTTTATTTTACATAAAGTGATTTTTATTTTATTTTGCCTTTTTAACCAAAAATCACTTTATAAATAAATAATTAATTAAATATTAGTTGCCATAAAAATAATTCAAGACAATAATTAATTAATTAATTACTAATTATGCCTGCAAATGGGGACATTACAAACATTTAAGAAATTATGTGAAAACCCAAAACCTTGGTCAAAGCCCTCGTAGCTTACCTTGGGTCCACTCTTGCTATGTAGCACAATCACAACCATCCAACTCAACAGAGATCAATGGTTCACGAATAATCATTGATAGACATCCATGTGCCTTTTGCAATCAATGAACATCTAATAAAAAGAAAAGATTCAACTCAAGTGGGCTCACTACTACCATCGTGGATCATTTGAGTCATTTGATTAGGAGTATCAACGATAGAGATTCAACCACGTCAATAAGTGGATCCCACACTTGATATCCAAGTGTTTTGTTCAGACATTTGAATATTGCCTCTTTACTTGTTCAACTGGTAACTTGCGTACCCAACAATTGATCTTCCAGTCACTCCTCTTTGTTTGCGTGTTTAGACTTCCATTTGTTTATTGACTCAACCATCCTTAAAACATCCAATTGAAGAGAACTTAAAATATAACGAAGCTCTCCTTTGATCACTCATTGAGGCATTCAAAAATGTGAACATCCACAAAAAAACGAAAGTCAGACCAAGGCAAAGAAAGCATCCCTTTTGATCAGATATTTGAATATTTGAGGTTAAACTCTAGAAGCAGAGTTTGAAAACTCAATCAAGTCAATAAAAGGCACAATTTCAACATTTTGTGACATGGGTTTTTCCCAACAGAGAAAGACCACATAGCCATGACCAACAAGCAACAAGACCCCAGTGAACCAAAGGATTTCCCAAACATGTCAACAAACAAACCAACACCTTTACCTATTGAGAGTAAAAAGTCAAAGGGAGGAGCAATGAAGCTATTTGTAGGGGCTTCAAGGTGGTGCAAATTTTGCTGGCAATAACCCAAATTCGGATATGAAGAAAAAGACAAAGGATGAAGGATTTCTTGTCCCCACAAAACTGATCTTATGGCTGATATAGCACCTTTAATACATCAATAATTTCTATTATAGAGGATGGATTGTACAAGTTTATGGCTGGAAATTCCTTATTGCTGCATACTAATTCAAGGATAGGCATAGTTACCAGATTTGGACTCTGCACAAACTCAACAAGCTGATTTTTGACTCAGAGTTAGGCTCAACAAATTGAAAAAACCATGAAATATAGAGTTTTTAAAAGGATTTAAAGCTTTTTCTATGCACTCTTCATGAATCAACTTTAAAGACAATAAACTAATCAATTAGAAGCTACTTTGATCACATACACAAGTATACATTGAGCAAATGAGTACAAAAGCAGATTTGAGCTGAAGGAAATAACATTTTAAATATATAAATAAGGTGTACAAAGCTCATAGATTATAATATCTATGGCATAAAAAATAAAAGTAGAAGTACAACTATGGTTGAGAGGAGCCTACATCACTCAACCTAGCCTTAGTAGCTCAATTGTGGGTCTTGCGGTCATGTCTCAATTAGGTCCTCAATGTTGTTGCAACCATGAATCTGCATGTGTGTCAACAACCACCACCAAGGGATTTACTTGTGCTCTCCTCCTCTGCCCTGGCTACTACCTCTGCTTCAAGATCATTTTACTTAACCCATGCATGGTCATCTTCAGCAAAGATAGATCCTCAGTTTCAGTTATTGAATTTGATTGTGGATCAACCTCCTCTAATGTAATGTGAGATAAATTAGAGCTCAGGATTTGCTTGTGATGGAGGCAAAATGCAATGAACATAGACAAGATCATTCAACATTTGCTCTAACAATCTGTTGTGCCTCTTAGGAGTGTATGTGCTCGAACATACTCCAATTGTGCTTGCACCCTGAAGCAATACATGGTTGGCTTTGGACATATATGACAATCTTGTGAAGATTTGGCACGATAGCACCAAACCTCTCCCACCATGCGTTTAAAATGAGAAAACAAAATGAAAGGAACTTAATTTCTTTTTTCAACATTAATATAAGAAATGTAAAAGTTGTAAATTTTAAAATACAGCCTTAATCAACTTTTACCTAACTACAATATTGTTTGAGTTGTCTACACATATCTTGAGCAAAGAAGTCCTGTTGCGCAAGTTTGAAGATCTCAATCTCAGAGATAATCTTTGCTCTAATCTAAGAATTTGCTTCCATCTACTCTATGATTGTGTAGAGCTCACTCAAAACCTCCTCATTGGCCTTGAAATCTAAATAGAATTGGAATGTTAGATTCAAGAAATAAGTAGTTGTATGCGAAGGCTAGTGAGGTCAATGGTGTCATCATTGATCAATGATTTTTCATTTGGGGTGATATTTTCCTCAATCCCACCATAGATGGCTCTAATGGCCTCCTTGGCCCCATCCATACCCTCATACGTAGCCCATTGCAGACTTCTCCCCATCAACAACATGAAGGAGGATAACTAAGGTTCTCTGAATTGTTAACAAATAATATAAATAACTAGTTGGATTGAAGAAGAGAGCATAAAGTTATAAACAAACCATAAATAATAAACTAGTAAAATGAGTAAAAGAAAAACAAAATAAGAACTTACATCTATGATTTTCACCAAAGCCAAAAGTTCTGCTCATTGAAAACCCACTCAACTATGTCAACTCTTGTAGTGGTCCTAGCATATAAAGTATGAAACCAATCCTCACTAGTAAACATGTGCTTCAAGGCAACCTTTGACCAGAGCAAATATTACGTTGTCATAAAGTGTGTTGTAAAGTGGGTTATACCAGGTCAAGTCAACTAGTCCTCTCTGTATTTTCTCATTAATTCGAGGACTCAAGCATGGTTATATGTATTTGCAAATATTTCTAACATGGACCACAATTGCTTTGATGGATGGGAGTTTGCCAAGATGGTCCAATATAAGGTTAAAGCAATGAGTAGAACAAGGAGTTCAGAATATAGATGAGTGTTTCTCCTTGAAAAGTCTACCTATAACAACATAATTTGTTGCATTGCCTATATGATTTGCACAATGTTTGTTTTACCCACCTTAGCCACCACTTCTGACAAAATAAATCTGCATTTTTTACCTTGAAGTAACTCTACCACCTGAGGAAGAAACAAAGAAATTCAACAATGTCACATTTTTCTTATCTATCCAACCATTAGACATGATGGTGCAACCCTACTTCTGCCATATCTGACGCTGCTCATCAATAGTGACATTCACATCTACCACCATTTCACTCAAAATTAGGCCTTTTATCTTATCATTAGTAGCTTTGAACCCTTTCCCAACAACAACTATAGCATCTATTTGATTGTGCCAATAAGGAGACCTAAAACAAAGTTGAAAAAAAGTATTCAAAAATTTAGAATATAAATTCGAAAAAGCCCCTAAAATTTAAAATTCAAGAGACAAAAATAAATGAAAGGATATATTTTGAAACAAAAATAAGAACTAATTACTTGGCCGTGTGAAATGGAATTAAACAATAGAACCAAAATTTTCCAACTGCACTCATTGTTGCTTGATGGTTGTTTGTATTCAAACTCATGCTCTCAAGCGATGGTTGGGAACTTGGAGTAGTTATATGAATCCAATTTGAACTGCAAATGCTAGGCCCAACATTACCACTAGTGGTTGAATTTGAATGGAATGGAGGAATCACAAAATTAGAATAGTCTCCTTGACCTTTAACTAAGTTTGGAGTTTGGACCTCACACATAACATCAAGTGGCGCTTGCGTGCCAAAGAAACATCTCGGCCATGTATGTGTGTAAGGTGAAATTTGAAGCGATTAAACTAAGTTTGGAGTTTGGACCTCACACATAACATCAAGTGGCACTTGCGTGCCAAAGAAACATCTCGGCCATGTATGTGTGTAAGGTGAAATTTGAAGCGATTAATGCCGCCTCCACTAATTTTTAGTTTGCAATAATTTGCAATCCAACTCTTATTTCTTAGACCCTACGGTGACGTGTTCAACATGAATCATTTAATTGGCACCAACATTATACTGATTTGTACATTGCAAGTAGGTGCAAAAGCAAATAAAGGAAAAATAATTTAACATTTAGTGCTTGTAGATAAAAAGAGAAAAAAATAGAAAAAAATGATTATGGAAAAAAAAAAGAGGGGGATTTTTCCTGCATTGTATCTCATTCCATGAATTCAAAATGGATTAAGAAATGTATGAGACACCCAATGGAAAAAAAAAAGATTCAAAAGACATCATACCTCAAATTTGATGCTCGAAATGGACATTGGGCTTGTCCAAATGTACCGTGGGTTGCTACAAACCTGCACACGTTCAATTTAATCAATATTTGCCACTCAATCTGCTTGTTGTGTTTTACTTCAATAGCTTTTTTGCTTCAATGGTCTTTTTTTCTCCTTGTTTGTGCTTGCAAATGATATGAATGGCATTCAGATGTGTTTAAATGCTTTTTAGGGTATTAGGTTTTAGTTTTTTTTTTTCCTTTCTGTTTTCAAGTGATTTCAGCTAGCTGAGTCTGCCAATCGGGACTTGGCAAATCTGGCCAGATTCGCCAGGAGTCAGTCCTGTGTACCTAGGCCATGGCAGATTAGGATTGCCTCGGGACTTGGTGAGTCAACCGAGTACTCAACAAATCCTGTTGTGATGATTTCTCCCCAATTTGCTTTGGACTGCAACTCATGATTCAGCATTGCTGATTTTTAGATAAACCCTCTTTTTCCTTCTTTGAGTTTGTGTTATCCAATGAGAAGGAAAGTGTAGCATACCTATTAGGTACACAGTAAATATAGAAAATATTAACATATTGAAATATAAATCAAAATCTGATAGGTTGGAATGAACGAATTGGTGACAGGTTATTTATATGTGGATCAAAGGGTATGTTTGATAGGATGTTTTCCATCAAAGATTATAAGCTGCATTCTTGGCAGCAACTATTAATAACTAATTGAGCTTAATTAGATGTCTAACAGAAAAAAATAGTTATACTAGTAGTTAACCCTGTGGGTTAAGTGGTCCCTTTCCATGGGATTGACCATTCTCTAGTGAGAATCAATGTCATGTTGAAGTCAGCCTCTATATGAGGCTTCATTTTAAGTTGATCATGACTCTTAAGTTATTTCTTTTTTGTCGAAGCTCTTAACCTATATCACTAGAGAATAAAATCTCTCATTTACATTGCTTTCTAATTTGAATTTTGTTTCTCTTATGCCCTATTAGAAACATATTGATATATTTTTAAGTCTCAAAAATATAATGTACTTTAAAATCCATGTGTGGATATCAAAGCCAAGGGGTGGTGCACCCAGGTACCAGCTTGTTATGTTTGCATTAACTGTGCATTAGTCAGAATTAGAAGCAACAGTAAAGTATTTGCCCTGATTAGTTTTTATTTTTCCAACCCAACTTTTTCTTGTCTATCAACCACTTCCTCTGAAAAGCCGTTGGCACCCATTCAATTCATGCTATTTATCATTTTATAAAATCATCAAAATAATCCAGGTGTATTCAGTAGTACTAGAAAAGGACTATTACCATTGCAGGCATAACTTCATACTAGTTCAAAAGTCTCATCTGACCACAAGATCTGTGCCTGGAACAGGCCTCAAATCAAATAAGATGCCACAAGATTATTTTTCTTATGTGGCTTTTTTTCCCTTTCTCTTGAAAATGTTGCCATGCAGAACAGATTTTATATGTAGTATTACTTTTTGTTGAAGCCTGCAGTGCTATCCCTTTTCATCATCCATGTTTGCAGAAGATTTTTCAGCATAAACTCTTACACTATTATTGTCAGTGTGAAATGCTGGAAAACTAAACTTCATGACAAACTCTATTTCTTTCTTAACCAGTTGGTAAAGGTCTTCCTTATATGTTTTATGGATCTAATAGTTTCATTGTTCCTGCAGGAAAAGAGCTATAGGAGGAAGGGGACGTGCATATGAAGCAGCAAGAAGAATATCGCGAGAATCTAGAGCAGTACCAGCACCTGATGGCAATGCTGAATTAGCTACATCCATCCAGGTAGCATGATTTCTAGTTTCTATCATCTTTGATGACCTACTTGGTAGTTTTCCAGAGTACAATATGATGTTGTGACTAACTTGCTTTGTTATAATGTTGCCAATTAGCATACTGCACTGGCAACTAAGCATGGTCTTGCTCAGAATATTTAGGCAATCTATATGTAACTCTTGCAAGCTCCAAATGATGTGGCATGCCAGCAGCTCCTCATGATTGTTCTGTTCTTCCTATGTGCTAGTGTTCAATTAAACTTCATATTGGCCTTAAATTGTGGTTTGCTTGCAGAAGCGGCGTATGGATTCTCAAGCAACCTCCAAGAGCAAGAGTGAAAAATTCAACTCACAGCAGGAGGATAGTGCTGTGGGCTTTCCTATTGAGCCTCCAAGGGCAATGAATTTTTCTGCCAAAGCTTGTGGTAATGCTCAAATCCACACCCTGCAAAATGGAATGTGCTCTTCCAACCCAATGTCAAATCCAAGAGAAAGTGGTTTGCCACAGATGAAAAATCAAAATGAGGAAGATGTTCGGATGGATTCTATGTGGGCACCAAGTAGAACTTCAAAGTCATTAGCCAAACATGAGCCAAAATTGCAGAGTGCAAATGGATCACTGACAAGAGAAAATTTATCAAATATTTCAAGTTCAGTAGCAGCCACATATGCCACAGATGCATATATTCACAAAGACGGGAGAAGTTTGCAGCCATGTGACAATGGTGATAAAATAGGGAAGGTAGGAAAAGAAAAGCATCAACTATCACAACTTCCCGAGCATTCAACGATAAAGGAGTCAATTCCTTTCCAGCCACCAGATTCAAATTATTTGAACAAATTTCTCTTGCAAGATGTCTCTACAAGTCATTGCAAAAGGGATGAAAGGCAAGTCAATAGGGAACCCTTCATGGTAAGAATGGTTTTCTCTTGATGAACATGTTTTTTATGTTTGTTAAATGCTTGTACATATGCTATTTCAAATTTGAATTCTTTTTTTATTTGAGTGGTATCTGAACTAGCAGGGTTATAGCAATCCTGAAGAAAGAGTTGAATATTCTGGACCGTTGGTGCCACAGTCAGCAAATATTGATGAAATATTAGAAAAGCACGAACGTCAGATACAACAGGCGGTGCGCAGGGCACAGCAGGAGAAGGGTAAGATACAAAAGAAGCTGGATTGCTTTTTTCCCATAACAGGGAGAACGTAGCTATATAGAAAAGCTGGGTTTCGAGTGATACTGAAAACAGGATCTGAAGAATCACCGATGATAAATAAAATGGAGCATATAAGTAGTCAGAGAGAGATGTCATCAAGCCAGGGAAGGCTATAAAAGAAGTGAGAAACTCGATGTCTTCTCATAAGATTGGCTCTGTTCTTTTATGTGGCTAGAGATGGGTTTTTCTAAGCTGGTTATGGCATTCCTTAAATGTTCACTGGCCGCATGTTTTTAGCATGAAAGTTGGGATGTTACTGAGTAAATATAATGGAAACTAATATGAAGGATCTTCTTGGATTTCTAGCAAAGACTAATATTTTCCATAGCAGGGGGTTGGTCTTTGGCACCTGAAATTCTAGAGGTCATATAATCTATATTTTTTAAGATTGAACTTTACTTTAGATGCCAGATGTCTGCATAAAATCAATTAGAATAGCACAGCAATCTGGATAACTATTTATCAACTGGTTTCAAGGAAATAGTCTTGTAGTGCCTATTTCTTATGAGTTGGAGGCGGACTACAAAGGGCTGCTGTTATTAATCTATGAAGCTTGTAGAACTTGAGCTAGGTTGTTTAGTTAAGTTTATCCATAAAGACTTTTGTCCAACATTTAGAAGAAAAACACATTGTCTTTGTTATTTGGGATTCTTGAAGTAAAAAAGCATGTCATTCAAAACTTTGAAGTGTGCTTCCAAACTCTTGGGTTTAATGGGAATGGCATTTTTACAATATGTACAGATATTCTAAAAGTTACAGATATGAATAAGAACAATTTACCTAAAATATATCGACTTTTGTCTTACTAAAATAAAAAATCTTATAGTAATTAGAGTCAACTTTTTAAGTTCATGAGAAACAACTACCACAAATGTTGAACAGACATAAGAAACGTGTCTTGTCATGAGAAGCGATATTTAATGAAGGATATCCTTTTGGTGAAGAAACTCCACAAAATTGTCCAAAACCTTGTGACAGTCTTTCCACTTTGAAACAACTTCACAATGGTTTTTGCAGTCATAAAAATTGATTTGGTGTTTTCATCTGTTTCCTCACTAATCTCCCACAAATAAACGGTAGGGGTGATACACCCAACTGATCTCCCGTCTACAGCCTTAAGGGCTTTTTATATTATTTTTTCTTTGGTTTGAACAATGAATGGAAGATGAACCATTTTGTTGGTTACAAAATGTGTTCCCTTCTTGCATTCTATGGGTCACATCTATTCGAAAGGGGCCACGGTGGGGATCTGAGACATCCACCGGAAGCTTCACAATGTTGGCATAGGTGTAGAAACTAAATAACAGCTATAAATCAAGAGACATATATTAATCAATTGTAGTAAGGACTAATGCTGGATAGAAACCAATGAGAGATATAATCACAATGATAATCGAAACTAATGACAGATATATACACCAGTGGCAACTTGGAACCAAACTATGTGGACAATTTGAATTCATAAAATGTGAGATGTTATATTATTTGTCAAATCTACCCACATCCACAATATAACTTCTAATGTTTTTTCCTGACAGTATTTGTGGGATGCAAATTTTCATCGGTATTTGATGCCATATTGTACAAGCAAATCTCCCTAGTAATCAAAGATGAGAAAGCAGATAAATCTTTCCGGAGTGGGCAATCAAATATGATCAATTAGATGTACCGAGAATTGCCATTCACACCCACCCATTAAACTCACGTATATAACTGTTAAAAACAGATCTATATTCATCTATTGGAAGGAATATTTACTTTCATCTCTGTAGGGAGGATCTGTGTTTACCATTACCCCAAATTTATTTTTTCATGCAAAATCCATCCAAAGCTTCCATCTGTTTTGCCACCAAATTTCCTAGGTTGCTGCCAATTTAGTCAAAAGATCTGTATTTTGACTACTTTATTATTAATATATGTCTGAGGTCCTACCTCTTTTATCTTAAAAAAAAAATTAGTCAAAGGATCTAGATCTACATACAATAATGTCATTCTTCCTCCAATCGCTCTTAGCTGGGAATCTACACCATGTGACCAATAATTGACATTTTAAAACACAATTCTAGCTCCAAAACCAGTCTCCCACTAATGCCAATCTTTCTCCAATCATGATTAGCTGGGAATCTACACTTGGAGCCATGTGACCCCTAATCTACATTAAAACACAATTCTTGCTCTACACTAGTCTCCAACTGAATCGTTGGGGTTGAAACACCATTCCCAAACCCATGAACAATACATGCTGAACTAACTTGCTCACCCAGAGAGAGAAATAAACCAATCCTGCTAGTATTCGCGTAGCCACCGTACGTTGGGAGAGTGCATTAATATAAATGACCTCAATCTCGTCCATTCACAAGTTGGGAGCATAACTAATAAATTTTATATAATAGCAAATAAATAATTGTTATGAGACGTTGCTGTGGCTTCTAATTTCCAATTGTTTACTAGATCCGATAATGACTATTATATAGAGAGATGGCAAGCATACGCACGAGCAAAACTGACTGTAGGAGTGAAGAGGAAGTGGCACAAGAGTACAAAGAAAGGAATGTTAGTGATGCTAGCCGGTCGGGCCGGCGAGTGCAGTAAGACAATAATTATAGCTAAAAAATCTTGATACTAAGAAAGGTGCATGTTGTGCAGTTTTAGTGCACAGCTCTTTAAAAAATAAGTTAACCTCTTATTGTAAGTTTTCAATAAAGTAGGTTTGCTTATTTTTTTCCAATAAAGATAGTCTGAACTTGTGGGTTTGCCTAGAAGCAGATTTTGTAGGATCCAAGATCAAATATAAAAAAATAATAGAAGTTTATACTTGCAAAATGATATAAAAGGAATGTACAAACATATTTTATATGGGTTTTCAATATTGATTATATTATTCAATGACCTTTATAAATGCCTTCATTCTTTTAACTTCTACAACCACTTTTCTTATAAGAACCAACTATTAACTATCCAACACAAACCATAAATTATTAAACTAGCACAACATAATTAACTAATTATAAATTAACACTTTGGATCATATACCTAACAAACCCTCTTTGATTCAAAGGGGACTAAAGGACGATTTAGAGAATCCATCAATGTGACTCATCTTGCCACTCTGTAAACTCAATCTCTTGTCTTTTGGTACTGAGCATCCCCTTGATACCTAACCCTTTCTTTCACATTCTTGTGTGAGCAACACCTGCGAGTCTTGTACATCTACTGCCTTGTGCCACTACCTCCTACAGTTTGGCAATCCGTTGACTCTTCCTAACATGATCATATTAAAATTCTTCTATCAACATGCCTTTAACCATTTATACCACATGCAGTATGAACAAGTTTCTTTATTACCCAACTACAATGACCACTGTCCTCATGATTCCTTGTACTTACAACCTTCAGGGGCATTCTCAACTAATGATCAACTCCCTGATCACATATCGGTTTACTCCACTTTGTCTCTGCTTCTCTAGCATAAGAAATACTTGTCAGAAGTATAAAACCACTTGCTAATTGGTCATAAAGACCTACTCCCCCCTATTAGTCAAGAGATGGAAATAGAATAACATAACTCTACCAAAGTATTGCTATGCATCAATGCTCAACAAAAGGAAACCAAAATTAATCATAACAAAACACAGAGTGTGATCCAAAAATTTGATGCAAAAAAGCTATACATAGTTTTCTACTGAAAGCTTTAGAATTCATAACAAAACACACAACAATACTAAATTGAAATATACATCATTGAATTAAAAAACAAACATATTCCTACAAAAAATGCTATTCAAGCATTTTACCCATTCTATGAGTGAATAGCTAATCGGAGAAGGGAATGGTCCTTTAGTTTCCTGGTGGGTCCTCCAACCTCCATTGCAACCCCATTAGATTTTAGAGTATATAAGCATCTTCAACAAAGCAAGATTCCTCTTTCGAAAAAGAAGCAACAAAATGCACATATGAATTTTTCTTTGATTTCTTCTTTAAAGTACAATCATATGCAGAATGGCCAAACTTTTTACATAAAAAACACTTCAAAGATCTTTTATTTTCGGACACATTGTTACTACTACTAGAAAAAGAAGAATTTGTAGATCATCCCGATAATCTAGGATTTTTTTGTTTTGTTTGGAAGTAACAACATAAGCTCTTTCAAATGTGGAAATTTTTTTCTTCATTGTAAATTGACATTTATGTTGAGTGAGCAATTCACATATTAAATCAAATGTTACCCTATTAAGTTTATCACTGATTTGTAACATTTCCAAGATGTTTATGTAATTGCAAGTAAGTTTGTTCAAAATAATAGAGATCAACATATCATCATCAATTTTACCACTTGTAGTGCTATATTCTTGGTTTATGTTTTTCACCCTTGAGATGTATTCTATAACATCTTCATCATCCTTGAGTTTAGTGTTTAACAATTGCATTAATAGATTAATTTTTTTATATGCAGGTTGTTTGTCATTTAAATCCTTAAGCCACTTCCAAGCTTTAAATTTAATAGCTTCTATGTGGATCATAACTTGTGAACAATAAGAAGATTTTAATAGTGCTAAAGATTTCTTGTATTTCTTTTGAAACTCAGACAACTTAGTAGCTTCAGTAGTGGGCGTAGGTTGATTCTCAACCAAATCCCAAAGATCATTGAATATAAATGTATTTTCCATATTCATACTTCAAACATTGTAATTTTTAGGTGTCAATTTTCCAGATTATGAGATGAGACTAGTAATTTTAGGCATATTGACACACTTTAGGCTCCAACTTTATCTTTAAAAGATCATTTCAAAACTTGCATAATAAAGAAAATATATAGCCTAAGCTTTTACTCATTCATCTTTGGATGGTGGATAAAAATAATTAATGTAGACCCTTTGGCATTTGAAAAACATTAAAAACCACAAAAAATATTTATCTTTGTTCCTCCAATTGCTTATAAATTCTTTTAAGCGCATAAATAACAATGTACTCCTCTCATTCCACCACACAATTTTTTTTAAACAAGACTTCACAAACCCCACCTTATATCCCTTTTGCCTTAACCAAGTAGTATCCTCTACATCAAACCTTGACTTTTAAGAGATATTTGGAAGAGATCAATAAAAAACTATTTTTAAGTAAACAAACATTTTTCCTTCTTTTTCATTATTGGATATTATTTTAAAAAATTTCACCAAAATCCATACAAATCTCCTTCTCATGGCTATTTCAAAATTATACAATCTTACATTGTAATTTTGTGATAAATGATTTCTTTTTCTCTTTAAAGTGTAACTTCCTTCTTCCAAGCAAGGACTATTCTCTATGAAATTTAGATTTAGCCAACAATTAATTTTCTTCCAACATTTTAATCATAATGCCCAAAAATATGTAATTTGGCATTTTCATTTGGCATATCTTTCATAGTTTCATGTATCAACAAACACCTTTAAACAAAAATATACTCTCCAATAATCTCCAACAATTTGTGGTAAAAACTTCTTCACTCTTCCATTTGCAAGGCTACATAGTCTCTTTACCCACCTTCCTTTTATTACCTACTTTGATACCATTGTAGGATCCAAGGCCTTCATTCTTTTAACTTCTACAACCACTTTTTTTTTTGTAGGAACCAACAATTAACTACCCAACACAAGCAATAAATTATTAAATTAACACAACATTATTAAGTAACTACAAATTAACACTTTGGATCATAAACCTAATAGATTTTGCTAGAGCTTTCCTAGTATTTCCTTCCGAGTCACATTTCAAAGGTTTTTCATGTTATTATAATGGTAGGGTTTATCCCTAATTATGTTCAAAACCCTCAATGCTTCAAAATCCTTTGCCTTGGCTGAGAGTGCATTTTATTTCTCTGTTGACTTGCTCAGCTAGTCGGGTTTATTTAAGTTGTCTCCCAAAGTCCTTGTGCATGTTTGTTTACCGGCCCCTCCGAATTCGTTACACGCTGTTACTCATAGAAAATGTTTTAATTATTCCCGAGTTTTGTGTGTCAATGCATTGGGCAAGTTCGAGTCAGCATACACGTGTCCTCCTAGTATTCTATTGTAAACCTTTAGTCTATCGTGTGCTTGTTTGTTTGGCCCTGTTCAAGTTTGCGAACTTGCGCAGTGTCAACATGTGTCAAGGAGTCTTCATATTATCTATAACGAATTGCCAGTGGGCGGTCTTTGCTAAGTGGTGTTATTTCATTGTATCACAGTAGCACCTTATGTGGAACATACTTGGAGCTATCTCATTGCATTGCATATTTTTATTCCATCGCAGGCTTTACAATGTGCCTTCGGGTAGTGTATGCAATGTGCAATGAGCATTCAAAGTGAAAAGGACCCATGACTGAAGTCCTTGTTGTCAAAGGATGATTGGACCACATATGCAACACTTGACCGGGTAGTTTGATGTGTCCTGACCTAAACCAAAACTTGATGCCTATCAATTGTCTTTTCAAGTGACCCAAAGAAGAATGCACATCATTGATCTAAAAGCAAATCAATGGTTGGAATTTAAAATTATTGCGGAAGGACACCTACGCCACTCGAAGCTTGAGGCACAAACAAGCAATTAATTCGAAGGGTGGCAGAATGTTTTTCACAAGTAGACTTGCCTTTCCAAAAGATTTTTTAAAGCGGTTGCCCTAAATTGCTGAGGAGGAATCCTGTGAAAGATCCAGTGCTGATAGTTGGTGCATTCAACACAAAATTGATCGAGGAACAAGGGAATCTAGTGTTTCCCAACATGCAACAGACATATATTTTATATCTCTCTGTAAGTATTTCATGTAAGAAGAACCAAAGCTATTTCAATAAATCTGAGTGAAATTGGGTAGGGTTTTGATTTTAAGAAAAGGTTCTCGAGATTTGTTGGTTGTTAGAATCTTGTTGCACTGTAAGAGTTGTAGTTATCAATCATGAGTTAAGGGCCAACTCGATCTAGCAAAGCAAAGAGAGGTCCAAATCTAGAGACTCTTGAATTATTGCATGGCTCTGTGAAGAAGGGCAATCAAGTTCAAGGCATTGGCACTCCCGCCAAAGGAGTAACAGATGTCATGGAGGACATCAGAGAACTGACTATTCCTATTGATGGATGGGAGCTGGTTAGGCATTGCCACAAGTGTGCCCTATGGGAGGAGCCCTTCTCAAACATATGACATTATGATGTGGGCAAATTAGTTATGCTTAATATATTTGTAAGCACTGATTTGGTATACGCTATCAGTGATAAATATAATGCAAATACCAGACAGTTGAGAACATCAAAGGGTGAGCTCCTTCTCACATTAGACCAGCATTTAATTGTTGAGGTTTTTGACTTAAACCCCAAGGCAGATGCAAAAATTGATCTAAGGGAATTATGTCGTGAGTACAACAGAGACAGAAGTAGTTACAGGGTGAAATGGTTGCCAAACCATAGATTGGGGGACATATATGAAGATAGAAAGGTCCAATTCAGTGAGACCGAACCACTTAGTGTGGATATATTCAAGGATTACTTTAGATTCACTTATATGGCGCTATGTTAGGCATTGGGAATGGATCATAAATTACAAATGCCTGTTGATATGAAGATGATTGCTACGAACATTTAGCACCAACATGCACAGGCGGTTTGATTTTGCTTTCTACATTGCAGATAAAATTCATGACCAATTAGTTTCCCTAAAGAATAAGGGTAGAACCCCATCTTTCATGTGGTACTCTATCTTGTGTCACATCCTATTATATGCAGGGAATTATAATTGATACCCTAATTTGGGAGTAGTGCTCACAAGACCAGATGGCCTACCCATGCACGATCAATTTAGAACATTCGTAGGGGATTTCCATTGCAAAACATCGAATTATTGTATTTTTGAGCAACACTTTGTGCATCGAGTAAAGTCTTTACTGCGATGTAACATGAAGAGAACACTCTTATACTGAGAGGGGGTGAATCAGTATAAGATAAACTTTTACTTATTTAAAAATCAACAACTACAATAAATGGAATCACACAAGATCTAACAATTATGCAACACAAGATTTACGTGGAAACCCTTTCGGGAGAAAACCATGATGAAAAGGCTACTTGGATCTACTATCCAAATCCAGTCATAAAAATAAAATATTTCTTACAAAATATTTGTAGGCACCAACCCACTAGAGACACCGATCCCCATCGCTAAACAATTTGTAGCCACCAACCTACGAGAGAAACCAATCCCCATTGCTAAGCACCAACTTAGCAAGAGACACCAATCTCTTCTTTTGGGAAGCACCAACTTCCAAATGAACAAAGTATTTTCCTTCTTGAGTATTGCTTCTTCAATGGATGATCATTTGAATCTTTCTCATACAATCTCCTTGTAAATGATGAAACATTTTCCACACTTATATTCTTCTTCAAAAATCTGCTTGTATCATATTTTTCACGCCCTCATTCTTCTTTACAAATATGCTTATAAATGATATTACATTATCCACATATACATTCTTTCTCAAATCTGCATATTCTCCCCTTCATAAATCTGCTTATAACATTTTCAACACATCCATAATTCTGCTATTATACTCAGAAATATGCCTTTAATTAGAGTGATTTTTCTTTTCTACTCACTTACATTTTCTCCCCATCTTATTTATGCTTTTATACCCTTCTTATGCCTCTCATGAAGGGAGGTGATCCTTAAAAAAGGAGTCAACCTCATGAAAAGAGGCGTCTCTTCCAAGGTGGCACTCATCATGGCATGGGTTGGCCTCTTGTTTTGATTATATATTTACAAATGAGGGCGCCAAAATATGGGTCGACCTGCATTAAAAAAGTTAGATTAGATATAATAAATGTGTCTATAAATATCTCATTCAAGTGCTACCATGAGGGTCGACCATCCAACATAATGATTTAATCAATTCCTTTAGCGATTTCTCAAGGTAAAGTTTGCAACAATTTCAATGGAAAAGACATCAGTGACAACATTTTCAACAATCTCCCCCTCTGTCATTGATGGCAACCTTGCAATGAAATAATCTGTGAATGCAACACAAACATAATTCCTTCAACGATTTCTCAAGGTAAAGTCTGCAACAATTTCAATGGAAAAGACATCGATGACAATATTTTCAACATAATGGGGATAGGTTATCCCTTACTTTCAAAACATTCCTAAGGACATTACAGTTTGATTCACGGAAGAATCACGATCACAACTTCAAGGATTGGTTCTTCTATAATGACTTCACAATGATCAGGATTTACAAAGATGAAGTGGAACCACATATTCTCCCTATTGTTGTCCCAAACATAATTACTTTTTTAGAAGCATTATGGAAATTGAATGAGTCTAATAGGCTACATTTGAGGAATCACAAGAAGGGATTCTTTCTACCTCCAAATGGGAGGTTCTCTAACTTCATGATCTCAACTAGAGAAGTTTTTGATCTTCTAAAGGAGAAACTAATGTATTACAAGTTGGCCTTCGATGGGAAGAGAAAGTATGACCTCGAGCATTTCATTGACCAAATTAGGAGGTCAAAGGGAAGAGCAAGGTATAATCACCAGTTTGTTGTAGTTGAGAATATAATGAGAAACTGTTGGGATAGGGGTGAAATTGTCTCAAGAAGAAAGAGCTGGGCATTGATCAATACTTGTGAAGACAAGAGGAAGGAAATGAAGCCCACCTATAAGGGGACATTTAATGAATTTCAAGACCCAATCGCTAGATTGGAGGAAATGCTCAAGCATGTGGACAACTTTGGGGTTATGCCTCCTAATGTTGCAGCACCAAAAAATTAAGGTAGAGGTTGCCAGGCATACACTACCCTAGGACTTTGTTGCAAGTGTGGTGCCTAAGATAGAGGGGCAGTGCCCCATTGAGGTTGAAAAGAAGGGTGAGTCCCTTCCTTTGATGGACTATGATATGACAAAATGCACTAAAGAGGAGCTAGTTGGGTATCTAGAGAGGTTGGGAAGTATTGCTTCCCCTCCAAGGCTTATTGAGAATGTAATCCCCTTTGAAAGGTCATTTGTGAATTTATCAGAAGGGGATGAAGTGGTTCAAGATGTTAGAACCCTGTCTTGTAAGGAATTCCTCTCTGATGATGCATATATTAATACTGAGGAATTTAAGATGTTGATAAAGGGAAAGATGAACGTAAAATCGCCAATGAAGAGGGATATGGTTCAATAGGTACACGAAGGTGATGAGGGGGAAGTCTCTAAGATCTCCAAAAATAGATTGAATATGACATATCAAGAATGACACCCAAAGAAGGCAAGATGATTTTCAAGGAAAGCAGAGGTTTTCTACTACCAGGGTGGGATATAGCTTTGGCTATATCCCTGGACACCATCCAAAGGAATAATGAAGATGAAGATTTCTTGGGAGGTGAGGAACAAACTAAAAAGTTCTATTTTAGGTCTGGTTTTGACCTTAAGCATGAAACTTTGGCCATATGGGCCTTAGCACCAAAACATGATAAACCTCAAGTCATCAAGGATGCTAATGAGATTAGAGGAAATTTGATTATTATAAGGTTGAAGGATACAACAGCTTTGTAGGTTACTTTTTTATCAGTCAATATTGCCCTATTTAGCGAGGTTGCAGCTAAGAAATTGCAAGCATATTATGACAAGTTGTAGATCGAGTATACAAAGTTAATGCAGGAATGTAATGTGTTGAAGTCATTGGTTGATATGCCTAGGGTCACCATGACTAAGCTGGTGCTATCACCTGTCTCATCTGGCACAACATCTCAATAGAATGTTGACAGCATTAATCTTAAAGTTGAAGGTTTGAAAGAGTATTTGAGGAAGAGTAAGGAAGTAGAAGTTGTTGCACTGTCAGAGGGGGTGTAGATAATTTCTAATTTAGTGAGAAGCCTTTTTATCATAGATTGTCTCAGATCCTAGTAAAGGTGGATGACACATGGCTATACTTTGGGAGGTTGAGAGAAGTAAGGGATATCCTAATTAGGTAGGATCCCACATTAAAGAAAATTTTAAATACATGGATCCCAAGGTTGTTTTCCTTAAATTCCATTCAAAGCGTGTCATGTTTCAATCTAGATGCCCCTTAGGAAATAGTAGGTATATTTGAGGTGGCAAATTTCCTAGGGGACATATCTTCGTATCAAGGAAGATATGATGCAGTGATCAAATAAAAGTTGGAGAATTTCATGGCCCTGGAGGCGTGTCAAATTCCACCAATTGTAAAAACCAATGAGGATGTGAAATCATTAGAGTTGTGGAGATCAGAGTTCCAGGTCATCACCCATGCTTTAGTCACATCAGTTACTTAGGGAGATCAAATAAATCAAGTTTTATGTAATGCTAAATTAGATAACCTTCTAAAAATGGAATCAAAACTTGATACTTTTGTAAAAGGTGCCAAGGTATTGTTGGATGCTAGGTAGCAAGCCCACATGAACAAAATGGCGAATATATTGGAGCATCCCTAACCATCTGACAAAGATTTTAGGAATTGGGTGCTCAAGTATGTTTCTGGATTGATGTGAGGTGACATTATGGCATCTAAGGGACATAATTGAGCATGTCATATTTATCTCTTGAATTCTTGCAGAATGGATGTGATATTTGGGTAAATAGGTAACAAGTTTTGACTCCTAATAAGTTAGATCAGAGCCTAATTAAGGGCCTAATTATAAATGGTTTTGCTATAAAAGGATGGAAGTTGCATTTGATGATCAATTCTACTATTAACCATTTTTGGTAATCTTTTGGTTAGAATGCAATCCTTTTTGTTGAAGATATCTAATGAGGTAGCAGAGCATCTAGGTTGTTACAAGTACTTGGAGGGACCAAGTAAGTGCAAGATGAAAAACATAACTCCCTTATGCTAAAAGGCATGGGGAGTTCTAGTAAAGTAATGACTTACTGCTTAACGTAGATTCCTAGGTATTAGTTGTCTGTTTCACGTAAAAAAGAGACATGAGAACCTCATCTGTAGAAGGATTATCCCAAAAGGAGGTAATGTTTCCACTATTTGGGATATCTAGAAGATGGAGAAAGGGGTCTGGGGATTTCATTCCTCCTTGACTATGGTTTGAATATCCTTCTCCATGGCTCACATAGCAGGACCTTTGGATTGGGTTTTGGGTCATCCTGGCAATAGGATGGATGCTTATGTATCTGTCTTGTAGATTGCAGGTAGTTGCCTCTCCCCATTCTCTCATTTCTTCTTCTTTTGGGCCCACAACGCATGTTCATCAAGTCATGCATTGATTTATCTCATGACTATGGGCAGCAGAAGGAAGTGTCCTCATCCCAGTTGGAAAACCCACCTAGATTTGGTAGTTAAAAGGCATGTTGTCTTTATGCCATTATCTCAATGACATGAGGGATGGCAAGCAATAGTCATGGTGTCTGGGTGTAAAGGTGTAATTTAGAAAGTGAAAAGGTTATTTGTAAAGTTGTTCTAAAGTGACATATGTCACTCATCTAAAGAGGCTTTACTTTGAAATATTTTCTATATAAGGATGAAGTCCTTACTTTGTAAAGGGTTGGTTTCAAAATATACTTTTAGACAAGGTCTGAAGTATGGGGTCAATCCAGGTATACTTTGTTGTAATGTATTTGGTTGTTCAGAAAATGTAAGAACAATTTTTATTTGTGAACTAAATTTATGTAATGATTCTATAATTTTTTCAACAATTCAATATAAGACCATGCTTCTATTTGATATCTTTACATTCTATCTCCATAGTTATTTGAATGTTTCAGAGGATTCAAGGGATTCATGGGTTTACATTTTCTATTCTCTATATCATGTTTCTATTAGTATGTATTCAAGGAGTACACTAAAAGTGTTATGCTTAGAACAATTAAGTATGCACACTTTCATAACTGATATGTGGAGCATTTTAGATTTGCTATAGATAAATAAGGATGGATGTAATTTTTGAAAGTAGGAGGGTTGTTGAGGGTCTAATGTTTCTGCAAGGCAGAAACCTAGTCAATTAGGCTCTGTTGAATGTCGTGGTTTCTTTATCATTATGGGTTTGTCCAAATATGACTTTGTTGCTACAGGATTAGGCACCAATCTTACATGTGAAGTTGACCTTGCACACATTTAAATGAAAATCATCATGGTTGTGTCTGTAAGTTATTTTTGTCCTTCCATTATACATGAGGTCTAGTATTATAAATCTTGTCAAATTCTATGTGAAATTGCAGCTAGTGCAGAGCTTTAGAGGACATGTGCATACTATCATGGATGGTAGACTCTCTGAGTACTTGACGAGTCTTGAAAAACTCACAAGTTTTTCAAGCCAATGAGTTTTCCTGGTGTTTACTCCCCAGAGAACTCGGTGAGTTTCTAGCGCAGATTCCCCTTACATTGTTAGGTTTTGAAGAAAAACTTAAACCTCTTGCATTAGACATTCCATCTCCATAGAAGATATTGACTAAGATTATTGAGTGCACTAAAATGCTTTAGCCTTGTCGTGAGAAGGTTCCCCAAATAGCCTCTCAAATGAATAGAAAAAGTAATTTGACTCATCATCATCCCTTATGTAGTCATGGTCTTCTTGCACACCAATAGGAACTAGAAGACCTATTTGATCTTTGGATACTTGCATACCCTCATCTTCTTCAAACAATATACGACACATTGGTGTTATTGCACTTGTATCTAGTATTAAATATTCTCTTCCTCAGTCAACAATCCTTCATCAATCTCCAAAAACTTGAGCAAAGCCGACAAAACATGGAAAATTTCTAACTCCTTTCTATAACCTAACAATGCAGGGGGAGTCATGATATTCTAAAAATACTATTGCTTCATTTTGAGAGGCAGGCATTGGAGGAGGTGGGTGCAGGAGGAGGTCTAGGATTGGATTACATTGATGAGGCTAAGGAATAGTCATTGCCATCTACTACTAGGATGGAGGTTGAGCCACTACCTTCCATGCCAAGTGAGGAGCCACAATGAACTCCAAGGACTAGAACCTCTACATCTCCCCTAGTTTTCAGTAGATTAGGGAAGAGGAAGATGTAAAATGTTGTGTTTACTTTTAGTTTTACTATTTTCATTTTGTTAGCTATCTATTGTATCAGGCCATCAGCCATCAAGATTCCACATGAGGATGTAATTTTGTAATTCAAATCAATCCAATTTAATAGAAAACACTTTTGTACCCATTTATGGACTCATTGGATACATCTTGTCATTGAATTTTGAAAAAAAATGTGTTTCTAATAAAATTTAAGCAATTTTTTAAGTTGTCGAGTTTTTTCTGAGTCGAATTTTTTGGGAATGGCGAGTTTTTGCTGAGTCCAAGTTTTCCAACTATGCATATACTGTATTATTTTGGGTTAATGATGTTGAGAGAAATCACTAGTGAGTGTGTCTACAAGGATTATGAATAAGTTCATTATATGCTAGCACCTTATTTAACCTACTTTCCTTAATTAGAGATCTTCCTTGTCTATTTGTTTTCTTCATCTTTCAAAGATTTCTAGGAGCACCCTCTCGATCTTAGCAAGGCTCAAAGTGTAGAGGAGGTTTATCCACCCTCCTGTTCGTTAAATTTTACTTACCCTCAATTTGATCATAGGCTACTTCTATCTGTCTGGATTAATTTGATCCTTGTGTCTAGATAGTATAGAGAAGTGCCTTAGGATTGAGGGATTGCAGTAAAAAGAACTGATAGATTCTCATAGGCAAAGTCAACTACAAAGAAAATTGTTAGAGATTGGGTTGATTTCTTAGGGCTATGCAGGTGTAGGAGGGAGGTGAAATTCTTCATCCATAGGTATCTCTTCTTGTTATTTCCCAATGGGTTGGGATGAATTTTCTCAGTAGACTTCTCAGGTTTTTGGATTTTCTGGATGTTTTTGATTGAATGAATTCTTCCTCCTATCCAAAGCTTGTGAGGTTTACTTCAAAAAATTTCTTATGGTCTCAAATTCCCAAAGATTTTAATAGATCCTCTTCATTTTGAAAGGTGTCGGTGGTATGCTATCTTGGTAGTCCCAATCTATGAGCTCAAGATATTGGAGGTTAAGATCGATGGTAAGGATGGCAGAGTCATGGTAGAGGTTATTGGTAGCTAAATCCTCATAGAGGTCATAGATGGTATTTGTTCATGTGTTTTTTATTTCGAAGGGGATATCCTAGATGGTTTCAAAGGAATCACTAGGATCAAGAGGTTTCTCATCTCATGGTATACGTCCTAGTCCCCATGTTGTTGGATGTATGTTGACCTAGATAGGTTTGAGGATCCCTTGTTCATGTACCCCAAGTCCCTTACCTTGATACTTCATATGCTTCCACAATTTTAGGGATAATTCATTATTTTGGAAGCATGATACAAATTCTTCTTCAAGCTAAAGACAAGAACTATCAAAACTCTTAATCCGCTCATCTACTAAGAGTCTAGATTGCATAAAAGTTATGGAATCATACCAGACTTTATTTCTCTTTGTGATTGATTTCATGTTGGTTCTGTTGGAGGACCATGAGGATAAGGGGAGCATACCCACATGAAAGGCTTGTTGAAGTTCATATTCCCCACAACCCTTATTGATAATCTTGACCCTGGATTTGGGTGGTGGATGAGTGGATGTTGGTGGGAGATCACTTTGATCAATGTGGGATGAAGGTTGCTTGTCTTTTCTAGGACAAAGGTGAGCTTTTTAATATTGCACTTCCAACATCTTACAATATTGGAAGGGGTGGGAATCGACAGGGATGGTAACTTCAATTCCTTCTTGAAACATTTTAAGGCATTAGTGGAAGGTGGAGGGGATGGCTTGCATGGTGTGGATTCAAGGGCATCCCAAGATGATGTTGTATAGGAGGTCAAGATCAACAACATGACATAGGGTTGGTTGTACGACTGACTCAAGACCTCTATTGGTAATGTTATGGTCTCGTCAAATCTCTCTCTTCATTGTCATAGTCCTTGATTGTTATTATTTTTGTATTCAAATCCTCTTTCGTATATCCAATAAGATGAACCAATCTCAAGGTACAAAGATTTAACACAACACCATTATCTATAAGCACTCTTTTAATTTTATGCTTGGAAATGATGGCTTCTATACATGTAGGGGTAGTAATGAGATGGATCCATATATGCCATAGATTGCTTACTAAAGATAAGGTAATGATGTGATGAGAGATGGTCAATAAGTTCTTGGAAGTGGGAGGGGCCAATGTTACAAGGGACCCTTGACTCTTGTAGGTCCACGTCTAATACTTATCTATGAACACTTAATGTTTTGAGAATAGCCATGATTGATATGTGTGCAAGAGTCTTCTTAATTTGTTCAATAAGGTCATACTAGTCATTAAGAGTAGGTGGAGGAGTCCCTTAAATGATAACTTTACCATGTCATGTGGGAATGACACAATTGGATGTTTTGATTTTGATGGTATTAATACTAGCTTTCTCAATGTTGCCAATAATGGAATCATAATCGTGGGAGGTCTTATGATAATGGATATTATGGGTGCGAGCATCATGATTTTGGTTTGATTTAGATGAGGGTTGTGATTGATTATGCTTCAAGAAGGGGTCCTGGTAGATTCCCATTTACTTGTTTGGCAAAGATGAAGGTTGTCCTTCTAGTTCAATATCTCCCTTGTCAATCAAATCTTGGATATAGTTTTTTAGATTCACACATTTTTTGGTGGTGTGGCCCTTAACTTTATGATATTCAGAGTACTAATTTTCTTTGTACCAAGCCAGTTTAGGTTTTCTTTCATCAAATGGCTTGGACAAGAGAAAGATGATCATATTCGTTTTTAGAAATTTGTGAAATACCATGTCCATGGGCTCTCCTAGGGGGTGTATTGGTGTTTATTAATGTATTGTTTAGGTTTCTCTATAGGAATAGTAATTTGGTGTGCATGGCCTATATGTTTTTAGAGTCCATGAATCCATCACCAACTGTGTTCTTATTTTTCTTGAATAATTTGGTTTTTCATTGGAATTTTGATCTTTGGTGAAGACCTTGACAAGTGCTTTGTTGATTAGGGATCATTTAATTTGTACCCCCTTTTCAATGATTTCATCAAAGGAAGAGACACAATGGACTTGAAAGTGGAAAGAAAGTTCAGGGTTGAGGTTGGTAATGAAGATATGGACCAATTGCTTTTCTGTATAGGCCACAGGAACCTACTTGCAAGCCTCTACCATCATTGTAAAACAAAAGAGAATCTCTCCCCATTTCTTTATTTAGTGTTGCAAAATTCCATCATGGTCAACTCATGTTTAATGTTCTAGGATAAATGTTTCACAAATTTATCTACTAGATTGGAAAATAAGAAAATGGTACCTTTTGGTAAATGGAGAAACCATTCAAGGGCTTGGCCACCTAGGTTCCCAGGGAAGAGGCAGAGTAGAAATTCATCATCATAGGCCACTTCCTAGAATGCAATAAAAATTCCTTGATGTGGTCATGTGGGTCTCCCTTCCCCTTATATTTTTCAAACTTTGGGATTTCAAAGTGGGGAGGGAAAGGATTGTAGGAAAGTGACCTATCAAGCGGGTAAGGGCACAATTTCTCAAATTTATATTTTTTTGTTGGTTGGAGGATCCACCTTGTAGGCCCTTAATGACATCTTTCATTACCCTCCACTCTTGGTCAAATGGGGTGCCAATATTTTGGAGGAAAGGGATGGTATGGTTGAATTAATAATTTTGATGGGAGTAACCTTTGCCACAAATGTCATGTTGGGTGGCATCTATCTTGTTTGACTTCATCAATCTCCCTACCACCAAGGTTGTTATTATTTAAGGTGTCATATGTTCATTGGCATGTTCATTGGTTCTATTGTGATCATGATGAGGAGAGTGGTGAGGGGAACTTTGGCCTATGATATTAACAATGTCAAATAATTTAGGAAGCCTAGATCCTAATTCTATGAGGTGTCTAATGAATCTATCTTTATTTTAGAGCAGAAATTAGTTGAACATAACATGTCCTAGCTTGGATTGGAAAAATAATCTTGGTCATACAAATACTCATTGTGGTTATGCAGGCTCTCATTATCATCATCATGGGCATTTTGGTTATGGTAGACACTTCCTAAACAAACTCTATGTGTGAATGGGTTTTCTTATTGAAAGTCCATATTGGTGTTAGTTTTATACTTTCTCCTAGTGACAATGGGTGACATGCAAAGAATTTGACTTGGTTTGACCTAAAAAGATAATGTTTGGTTTGACTTATTTTGGAGTTTTTGGATTTTTTTTCTAGTTTTTTAGATTTTTTTTTAATTTTAAATGTTAAACATGGGTTTGCACAAAGGGGGAAGACAAAGCAAACACAACAAAAAAATCCTAAATTTCACATGGGAGTGCTTGCACTTGTGAGCCCGCATTTATACCTTGATCTAGGCATGGAAAGTAGGGCCCATGGAGAGGCACTAACTACTTTTGATCCTCAAGATCACTTTAGGGCATGAGAGAAGAGAATACATGGCCTACTATCCTAATTCTAGAGGTACCTTGTGAGTAACATCTTGGGTCTAACCACTTATCAGTGCATAACAAATACAAATGACTGGGAGTCCTCTATTCTAGGCTAGACAAGGCTTAACTAGGGGAGTCCTCAATATACCTTGCGGTATGGGAGGCCGAAGTTTGTGAAATGAGATTTTATGTCTAGTAGCTTGGATTGAAATGGCAACCCACTCTCATTTATCACTTAGCCAGATATAAATCTTCTTGCTAGCTTATCCTAATGACAAATGTACCTTGATGGGAGATTATTTTGATTCTCTCCCAAATTTATATATCCCACCTGAACATGTGGATTCAAGTCACCACTTGGTGATGAAATCCAAGCCAGGCCTGCTAAAAAGAAGAAAAAAAGTGACACTTTCTTTTTATATCCAAGATTGCCCAAGCTGTGAGGAGAGAGAATACACAAGTGCCCTTTGGGAGATGCAAGTGGAACAAAGGTAATTTTGATCCTCAAGTTCACATTGCGGTGCGAGAGGGGAGCATATGTAACCTTTTACCACAAACACATGAAACAAAGATAAAGGAAAACACATCAAACAAGAGGCTAATTCCCTTACTAAACACAAAATGTGTGAAAGTGGTTGTGAATTTGTCTTCTACCAACAAACCTACAATCACAAAGCATTAGTAGTTTTGAAATGTTTTCATCTTGGGCAAACAAACATGTAAAAAACAAAAGAAAGTAACAACAAGCAAAGATAATAAAATGAAATGAGTTAGAGTGTCATAAGATCAAAACTCCACGAGGTGTTTATGGTTGCACTATAAAATAAAAGTTAGTACATCAAAAAAGTTAGACCATTGCATAAAGCATGAAAAATATGCACTTAAAAAAATACACCCAAATTCAAGTCTCTTGTTGGATGAATATTTTGTTCTCAACTAACTAAGGACAAAATGGTTATATCAACCGTAGTATGATGAGATTAAATCGCTCCTCTCAGAAAGGGGAGGCTCCCTTCTTATTACTATCTGAATCAACTAATGATTAAACTATGCTTATTTACACTACAATTATCCATGAAGGAATTTCCATTAACATATTCTCTTTCTTCATAATAAGAGAAACAAATTACAATAAAGACCTTGATGATTATAGTGGCTAAGGAACTAAATAATACCGATTGTAGCAATAATAACCAATGTACAATTCCGTTAGATGAAAGAATAACAAGAAAGATATGAGCACATAAGAGTAACTAGAAAATCCACAGGAGCACAAAGTCTTCTGCCACTTTCCGTGATGATTTCACTTAAATAATCCATGCAACAAATTATAGCTCAAAGACTATTAACTTGCAACACCACAAACTCACAAGAATATAGATGATACTTATGGTACAAAGTCTGCAATCTCTCAACCACACTCATATACAAAACATATATCTCCAAAGATAATACAATAACACAAAGTTTACCAGTATTAAATCTGATTTCCTCTCAACAATGAAATACTAGATTACCCACAAATCAACTTCAAGATAATATGATAAGAGAGATGTAAGAACACTCTTTCATATAACAAAGATATTTCCAAAACAAAGGTTGGAGATAAATTCCCTTTTTTTATTGATAAGTTCTTGATTCACACTTTCAACACAAAGTTTCAAATATACTTCACAAAATTAGCAGAGCTTCGCTTCAAAGATTAAAAGGTATCTTTTACAAAAGAGGCCCTCTTTATTTATAGTGAGAGGCTGAGAGCAAAAATAGGAAAACTATAACTACTAAGACTTATTCAACATAAAAGTCCAAATTGATTTAGGACTTCTCTATTTTTACATGTAATTACATATTGAAAAAGTATATGTAAATATGTCCAGAGCAAAATACAAAAAACATGAAAATATTAAAAAATAAACTAAGGCATGATCAATCTTCTCCACCGTCTTTCTTCATGAAATTTTCATATTTCTTCATTACTGATTGTACTTCATCTGCATCAAGTCTTGAAGTATGGTTAGCAATAGCAAGAGCCTTGGTTACAAAATCTTTCACGGTGTTGCTAGATTTCTCATGCCTTCCCAAAACTACCTTGAGATTTTCCAATGTCAACTGTATATCCAACAACTTATCCATAGAAGCCACTGAGAAAACTTGATCTTCAAACTCTTTCTGGATCATGTTATTGAATGCATGTATAACTGCATCTATGGAAAGAAACTTATGATTGTTGTCAAGCAATTCACAAGAAAGTTCTTCAATTTTGTTGACAAGATTTACATCATTATCTTCACTAACTCTGAGAATTCTACAAATCTTTAATTAATTCTTTGATGATACTTATTATGTGGATCATAGTTTCCTTGATTTCCACATACATTTCTTGATTAGGAATGATCCCAATCTCTACCAATGTGCTCAATATGAGCTTCTTCATTTCGGTCCAATCATGTAGACTATCTTCAAGGACTTGTTGCTCATCAGAAAAAAGTATCAGCAACCTTATCCAACTCAGCTCTTACACTTTCCATCCTCTCCATTTTTTCCACAGAGGATTTTAAGAGTTGTGATACTTGTGCCAGCATTCTGTCTAGGAATTCACCAACCACTCTACCTCTTGTATGAATCTTTTCAACCTTTTGAATAATAGGATCTTCCATGGTGATAGCCATAGGTTCCAATGATTCAGAAGACAAGGTAATCTTTTGAAGCACTAAGGTCAACTGTTCTACTTTAGCCTTGTACTGATCTTTCATCTTCTTTTCATGATCGAACTTCACAATTAGAGAATTCAAAATATATTGTGCATCGTCTTTAGCACTCTCGTGAGTGATCTTTCCCAGCTCAACTCTTGAAATTGAATAATCATTCATATCAAAGTCTTCAATAGATATGTCAGGAGGAGGCTGAGCTATTTCTGCATATCTATGACCCTTGTCTTCAAATAGCCTAGAAAGAGTCTTCGGCTTCTTTTTGGTCTTGGTCTTCGTAGGTGTTAATTTCTCAAAGTCAAAGTCATCTGGGGAGATGGCTTCCTTATTCCTCTTTGGTGTATGAGATGGTAGCCAAGGGGGAAGTGTAGACAAACTTGCATCTAAACCAGTAGTCATGGTTGGTGTAGGAGTAACTGTAGTCACAAAAATTGAAGTTACAATAGGTGAAGTGTTAGTGAAAATAAGACTAGGAACATCTACATTTGGAATTTGTCCAGAATCAGTTAAGAGTTGCTCACAATCAGATTGGGTGTGTATATCAAATGAAGGTGAGGATAGACTAGGCAAAGAAGAGGAAGAACCAAAAATAGTTTCCAAATTCTGCTTGAGATTATCAAAAGTGGTCCTAGATGAAGGGGATGAGTGCAAGGACAGAGAAGACCCAGAAGATTGAATATTTATTGGAATAATTGGAGTAACTGAGGCAGTAGGAGTGGAAGTAGAAACTGACAAAGTGTCCAAGGAAGAAGAAACATGTGGCTTCTGTAGAACATCCTCATGAGAAGACATATCAGGCTCTTCATGTTGCTCATGTTCTTGCCTTTCTTCTTTATCAACTTCTTCCCTTTCTTCTGAAAGCAGCTCTTCAGTAGCTTGCTCCTCAACAGATGGCCCCTCATCAACTACTTTTGCCTTTCCACCCTTTGAAATAAATTTGATCTCGGGCTTGGCATTTTTACTTGAGCTAGGCACATCACTTTTATTTTTCATCCTCAATTCTGTCTTCTTACTTGTTTCTTTGTCTTGTGTTTCCTCTTCTGACCTAGTTACAAAATTCTTCAAATGAATTCCTTTCCCTCCCAACCATACATTGGTGTACAACAATATTATTTGAAATCTTTACCGGATAGAAGTTACCTCCTTTTTCGACCATTGTATGGCTGTCAAATCAAAGCCTGCAATGTTATTTGTCACATAGGTGGGATCCAGGATATCATCATCATCAACCATGCCTTCTAGAATATCGACCAAGTCAAATTCTTCATTTGAGTCAAAGTCAACCTGCAATAATCCATTTTTCTGATTTCTTCTTATGTTCTCAAATCTCCCCAAATATCCTCCACTCTAGGCATATGGGTCAAAGATTTCTTTTTGATCTTATCTTTTACCCCTCTGAAATCAAAATGGGCCCTTTTCTTATAGAGTTTCATTGTAACCAACTGCATCCCAGACTCTATAGCTTTGGCCTTATGAGAGGTAGAAATGGAATACCGACCAATCTCAATTGGAAATCTGAAACCTGGTTTCTTTAACTCCATTTGCTTACTATGCATAGTCATGATTTGTCTGCATAGTTCCATCAACACAATCTTGTCACTGGGGTACCTTGGAAGCATATAAGGATACCCCATGAATCAACCAACCCTTAGATAAGTAAATGTGGGAAATTGCAAATACAACCATATCTGTTTACCATTGACCAGGCTTCGTCAGAAACCCTTCTTTGTTCCAATTAGGGATCAAACAAACACAAGAAAACAACAAAGAAAGCATCATTCACCCTTCTGAAGTGATGAATTCCTCCATCAAGGTCAACTAAGGATAACACTGATAAACAGGGACCACTCTCCGATCTCCCTCTGATGTCAAACCTGGAAAACTCCTCATCAAGGCAGTAGCATAAACAAGATACGATGTCATGTAAAACTTAGATGAATTAGACATCTTTGTGAGTTGTTCATGAATGGCATTACTGATTTGTTCTCCCCATATTATTTGTTGCTTCCCCTTCAATATGATCTTTATGTATAAGTACATCCACTCATGAAAGGTGGAAGATGTAGGGAGTCCTCTTACTCTGCTCAAAAGAGTAATCAAGTCACTGATCTCTTCGATGAAATCACTTCAAGGAAAGCTTTTAGTCCATCTTGAGATATTTGGCCTTACAAACTTCAACCACTTGGTATTGATTATCTTCTTTGCAGTCTCAGGATCCTTATCATATTCCTTCTATGAATAATCAAAGTCAATGTCTACATATGAGTCAAAGCTAGGACACATGAATGCTTTATCAAGGAATTCTGGATCGAATCTTATGATTACATTCCCATTAGAATCACTGACACTCCTGTTATCTCTATTATAGTGAGCCACCATTTGAAGGACAAACTTAGGATTGTGTGCGGCAACAGGGAAAGCAGCCACCAGATGAATGTTACTTTCCAGAATTTGTCTCATGATTTGACTGAGAGGTTGCTTTTTAGTTCTCTCTACAAACTCAACCATATCAACATGATTGATCTCAGTGTTCTTGATTTCATCCACATTGGAAGTCACCGATGTCATCAGAAAAACTCCTTGGTACTTGTACTTCATGGCTTTTGACTTTTTTGGAGATGGATCAGTTATTTGAAGCACAAAAATCTCTATTGAAAGATGGACCTCGAGAAGCGTGTAGAAGAAACTGCAACACAAGATTTAGGGTTTTGTAGTGTTAGGAAAATCTTCTTATTAGAAACTCAATGATGGGAAAATTCAGAGAAATGACATGAGCTTTGCAGGGCTAGAGTGCGATTGGAGGGAAAAATGGAGCTAAAGCGGGCAATTGGTTGAAAACAGAAAATTTCCTAGTGTTAGAGAAATTTTGGGTGAGTGATGTAAGGGCGGCAAATTTAGCACTTCTACATGTAACAAGGGCAATGCATTGGTTTTGTGCAAGGGCGGAAAATTTTGCCACCTTGCATATGGGAAAAATTTTGCAAGTGTTTTGAAGGATCGATAAAAATCACCGCTACTGGATAATGTTGGATATTGCAATGATTTGCACGGGCGGCGAATTTTGCCAACCATGCATAAGATTAAGACTTTGAAGTATTTGTATGGGCAGAAAATTTTGCCGCCCCTACATGTGGGTGAAAATCATAGTATATGCAGGGTCGGCAATTTTTGCCGAGCATGCATGATGATAGAAACAATTAAAGTTTTGCAGGGTCAGTGAAATTTGCCGACCCTGCATAAAGGTAATATAGACATAAAGTGTTAGGTCGGCAAAAATTGCTGACCATGCACTTATGGAAAAACCTTTAAGGGAAAACCTTAGAACATTCATGGTCGACTTTTTACATGATGTATGGGCGGCGAAAATCGCCGACCTACACTTTGAAGAAGCCCTGTTAAAGGTGTAAGGCTGATGATTTACACCACCCATACACAGGTAAAACATTCAACACTTACGACGAACTTCACCTATCAACAATGAAAACATAGGCGATGGAGTGTCGCCATGACTAAAGGGTTCGATTATGAAGGGGAAAAATCAGTATAAAACTTTGATTGTTTAAAATAAAAGGATTACAAACTCAAAACCATTCAACTTAAAACAATACGAACAACGAAAAGCAAAACGAAAGTTTTAGAGGGTTTTATGGTGCAGGGGCATCAGGAGCCTCATAAACTTAATTTTGTCATTTTTTGGTTTTTAGGTTGATGGTGTGTTTTAGTATTTAATAAGGTCATTTATGATCATTTAGAATCATATGGGTTCATTTTTGGTGTGTTAATTGTTTTTTTTTAAATTTAAAAGTGTAAAAGTTGCCTAATGTTGCTAAAAGATATCATGCAACTTTAGCAAGGTGGCAAAAATCAAGAAAATGGTTACATGCAAGCAAGAAATAGTTACAAACCATTGGGATTGATTGTAAATACATAAATACACCCTCAAAAGTTGAATAGAGGGAGAGAAGAATGGATTTTTGTGATTTTGGTGAATAGATGCAAGCTTTTCTGTGGTTTTTAACGTTGTAGTCCTATTCTATTGCTGTGTACAGCTTGTATGGCCTATGTAATGACCTAAAATCAATTGGATCATGTGGGCATGTGAATATACTTCATTTTTATTTTTGTTGCATCAATTTTCATTGAGATTTGTGAAAGTTATGGCCATTTTGGTGAATGTTGCCCTAATCTAACAACGTTTTCCAAAATTTGTAGTCTAAAAACGTGCTAGTACAACCATGTATGGTAAAGTACAGGCCTGAAACCAATTCTAAAAGTTGAAGGCATGAGTCTAGTTTCATATTCTTTTGGTTTGAGCAAATTTGATTAAGTTTTGAATGAGTTATGCCTTTTTTGGTGAGAGCAGTTCTGTAACAGTCCTAAGGTTTGCACATGAATAGTCTTGTTTTTGCCATAGTCTATACAAAGAAACCCTAGCCCATTTTGACATATGTTTAATAAGGGCCAAAAGGGCATCCAAAACCGGTTTTACATTTCTATTTGTAGGTCTTTGGGAAAGATATGACCAAAAAGGTCTGATTTGCTGCACCTAGTGACAACAATCCATTGTTGTTTGGAGCATTGTGTCAAACAAGTGTAAGGGTCGTGCATCTTTGGAAAACCCTAAGGTATGTTGAAAACAAGTCTAAATACATGAAGTTTCCCTTGTTTCATGATGTCCTCAATGATGGAATGCCATTAGGTTGCTGTCCCATGTTTTCATGTATATTAGGAAGCTTTAGGCATTGGCTGAAATGAGTCATTGTGTGAAGGGTATGAGGGTAGTAAAGTTGTGTTAGAATAGCCCTTTTTCCTCTACATCATTTTAGCTACTTAAGTGATAAGATACAAATCTCACATAAGTTTTAAACCAACAAAACCTAGACTGCAACTAACCATAAAAGCACAAAATGAAAATAATGCAACATAAACGAAAAAGGAAGAATGACAATAAGGAAAATACATACCCGAACGAGAAGATGAAAGTGACAAAAAGTAGCAAGATCACTTGTTGGATTCACTCGCAGATTGCACACAAAATAAGAGAAAGCACTTCTCGTTGACGTAGGGTAACAAAGAGATGACAAGGAGTAAAGCAAACAATGAAAACAAATTAATAAAATCGCCTATAAAAACCCCAAAATGCCAATATCAAAATGCATTTATGACACTTCTATGGATAGACAGTTGCACGGTCAGGCTTTTTCTCTGTGTAACTTAGGTAAAAGGATATGCAGGGTTGGCAAAATTTGCCGACCTTGCATCACAAAATTTCTTTTAACATGCAGTGGTGGCAAATTTTGCCACCCATGCATTAACAAAAATTTTCCTAACTCCTGAAAAGGTGAAATTTGTAATTGGACTTGTTTCACAAATTTCAAAAAACCAACATAAGTTGATGCTTGAAAGGATGTTCCGAGACTAGGAGACTACACATGAGGGCAAATGTGATTGCCTCATTCAGCGTGCTTAGAGTTGTAGGCTATGAAATGAACAAGTTTTGTAGGGGTCATCCTACAAATTGAGTGTAGCTAAATTTGAGGATAATAACTGGCTCTAACTGGGGAGCTTCCTTGAATCATTCTTTGAAACGATCGAAGGGAGAAGAATTCCAGTCTCTAAGTGCCTTCATCCATCCATTGGGCTATAGAGTCAGGTGACACAACAAAAAGACACAAAAAGACATAAAAGAAAAAGACTCAAAACTATACAAGTATTTACAAACTTATCTATTGCTTCATTGTGAGAAAAGCTTCAGATGTTGTCCACTTTGAAGTAGTAGAAAAGGTGTCCCATCTTGATATTCCAAAAGGAAACTATTTTCACCACAGAGCTGATGAATGACAAAGGGGCCTCTCCATAGGGAATCAAACTTCCCATGCATTCCTTCAGGCTCTCTTCTTTTGTCCAAAAATAGGACCTGATCACTAGCTTGGAAATTCTGAGATTTCACCTTTTTGTCAAATAATTTCTTCACTTGACTCTGGTGCTCTGCAATGTGATCCACCACCTTTACATGTTGTTCCTTAAGTTCAGAAAGGAACATTACGCATTTGTCAATAGAGCTATCAAAAGTTCCATCTTCAATAGATTTGGCCAACTTCAAAGAAGGTAGCTCCAAGGTGATTGGTATTTCAACATTCAAGCCATACAAAAGATGAAATAGTGACATGCCGATTGCTCTTTTGGGGGTAATGAGATCTGCCCACAATGCATCGAACAATGCCTTGTGCTAGGTCCTCCGATTCTCATCAACCAACTTCCTGATGATAGTAACCAAGTTCTTATTGCTAGACTCAGCTTGACCATTCCGTTGGGGGTAATAATCAGAAGAGTGAGCAAGAATGATCCCATACTCAAAATAGAAACTAGTTATTTCTTGAGAAGAAAAACAAGTAGCATTATCTTCTACTATCTTGTTTGGCACGCCAAACCTGGATATGATATTTTCTTTGAGGAACATACAAACTACTTCAAAAGTAGCATGTTTCACTGGAATAGCCTCCGCCCACTTGGTGAAGTAGTCAGTTACCGTGAGAACATAACTGTGCCCCACACTTGACAATGGATTTACAGCACCAATGAAGTCAATGACCCACTGTTGAAAAGGTTCCTCAATTATCACTGGCTTGAGAGGTAATGCTGCCAACTTGGGTTTCCCCACAAACTGTTGACATAGTTCACACTTACGCACCCAGTTGTATGCATCTTGGAAAAGTGTGGGCCAATAATATCTAGCTCGCAAAATCTTGTGAGCCATCACCGGTGCTGAGAAATGTCCACCACATGCCAAACTATGAAATGACTCCAATAGTTTACCTTGTTGTGCCTTATCAACACAACGTAGAAAAATTCCATCAAGACTCCTCTTATACAAACTATTGTCCCAAAGAACAAAATTTGTAGCCTTGAGTTTGATCCTCCTCTTCTCTTTATAGGATAGGTGTTTAGGACATTCACCATAAGTGAGGAAGTGTGCAATATTATAGTACCATTCATCCGTTGTACTGACAAATAGAATGGTGGGAACAACCTCATTCTCTACTTCTTCATCACCTGTTTAGTTTGGCACATTATCAGTGATGAGCTAACACAAACCTTTCCCATATACCAACTTGGTGGGTTTGATATCTAGATCGTACTCCTAGATTTTAGCAATCCAGTTGCCTCTCTTACTCCCAAACTCTTGTTGAGTTAAGATGGACTTGACTATTGAATCAAGCACTAATGCAACAGTTTGGGAATTCAAGATGTAAAATTTGAAATGCTCGATAACCTTCACTATAGCATAGGCATGTTTCTCCATGGATGAATACTTGAGCTCATGAGTTTTCAAAGGGCAACTCATAAATGCAATCAGAGATTTGATGCCTTCTTTATTCTGTTGTACTAGGATGGCTGAAAGTGTATGCTCAGAAGCATAACTATACATGATGAAATCCTTTGTGTAGTCTGGGAAAACCAAAACTAGAGCATGAGCGATGGCTTTCTTGATGTCTTCAAAATCTTCTTTACCTTCAGTGCTCCAACGGAAAGTGGACTTCCCTTTCATCATATTCACAATATGACGAGTTTTCTCTACAAACTCGGGAACAAATCTCCGCAAAAAATTTACGTTTCCAAAGAAGGAGTGTACAGTTGTCTTACTTGAAGGCAAAGTAAGACTTTGAATAGATTTGACTCGTTTAGAGTCAATTTTTGTACCTTCCTTGGACACAATATGCCCAAGAAGCTTACCTTCCGTCACCCCAAAAATGGACTTTTTGGGATTCAAGGAAATACCATGTTGCTGACATCTTTCCAAAACTTGTCTTAGATGATAAGCATGATCTTGACATTTTTTTAGAAAAAATGGTTAAGTCATCAAGATAAACAACAATGAACTTACCCATCTCATCACGAAAGGCAAGATCCATTGCTCTCTGGAAAGTAGCGCCGTCATTAATCAATCCAAAAGGCATTCTGTGATATGCAAACATGCCCTAGGGAGTGGTGAAAGCATATTTATGTTGGTCTTCTTTGCTAACCTCCACTTGATTATATCCTGAGAAACCATCAAGCATGGACAACATCTTTGAGCCCATCACCATTTGTAAAACTTGATCCATCATTGGCAAGGGGTAATTATCCTTCAATGACGATTGGTTCAAATTGAGGAAATCCACACAAATGCGAATCTCTCCATTCTTTTTTATTATCAGAACAGCATTGGCTATCCACTTTGAATGGTGAATAGGAAAAAATATTCTGGCATTAAGCATCTTTTGAATCTCAGCTAGAATGGTACCTGAGATTTTTGGATTATATTGCCTCTATTTCTATTTGTGAGGCAAAGATCCCATCTTGAGTGGAATCTCATGTTGAACTTCCTTTGGTCGAAATGATTTCAAGTCATCATATGAGTAGGCTAGCACATCAATGTACTAACGTAAGAGTGTCACAAACTTGAACTTCTCATCTGCCGTGCAATATTTCTCAATGTTAACCATTTTAGGATCACTTTCCGTGCCTAGATTCACTTGCTCAAACTCAGCAGATGAACCTGTTCTGGATTGTTGCCGCTGTTTGATGCAGCGGTTGTGCTTATCAAAAAGTTTCTCAAGGGAAACTAGACCTTTGTGAATCTTGTTTCCTTTCAACTGCAATATCTCCTTGCCTATTCCTTGATGAATATCAAACACAGATTCTGGGGGAGGAGAATCATTTCCTTCAAAATAGAGTTCACTACAATTCTCTGCTTTTTCTAAAAATACAATGATTTGATCATCGCCATTTGAAGATTTGCCAATGGTCAGAATTATCAGGAATACTTGGTCTAAAGACCAACTCAATGGTATATTTATTACCCTTAAAATCCATCTGAGGAACCATAAGAGTAGTCGATACAACCAATGAATCTGCTCTATCATTGAAATCTCTTGGATCAACAGAAATGTTAAATGTATCAAAATCTTCAATGCAATCCCAAACGTGATTGTGGTTATGCCTTAACCTCTCATTTTTAGTCTGGTAAAGATTTCTTACCTGACAAACGATTAGTTTTGCATCTCCTTTCACATGGAGATTCTTGATTCCTTTTGTATGAACAACTTCCATCCCCAACAATAGAGATTCATACTTGGCAGTGTTATTTGTATTATCAAACTGTAGCTTGTAGGAGAAAGGAAAGATATCTCCTTCTAGATATGTGAGTACTATTCCAGCCCCAGATCTCGCTGAAGAACAACTACCGTTAAATTCCAAGGTCCAAACATCATTTAAACTTTCCAATTTGACATTCTCAAAATTAGGGGACTCTTCACTTGAAGAAGAATCCTCTATCATCAGGCTTTCATTTGAGTCATCATCTGGTGTCTCAGAAACCTCATCAGTAGTCAGAAAATAATTACCCATACTTGAAGATTCAAAAAGAATATGTACCTTCAGATCTTCAGACTTGGTTACAGTATACTTAACTTCTCTTTCAAGAAGAAGCTTTTGCATGACACTTTTGACAGGTATCCTTGCCTCAAACCAATCTATGTTGATTTCTCCACCAACATCCTTACAAAATTTTCATCCCAGTAATATTCCGTATGAAGTTGGAACATCAGCCATCAGAACTGTCATCTTTATTCTCTTTTCTGGGAAAGTAGTGAATGCAAACTGTGCATCCTTGATCTACCCTATGAGGGGCACTTGCTTGGTTTCCATAGAGAAACAATGACCAAAAGTCTTAGTCAAAGTTAAACCTAAGGCATTTGCTACCTTGGTGGGCACGACATTATCAGAGGCTCCAGAATCTATAACACAGTTACTGAGCTTATGACCATTTACTAGCAAGGAAATATAAAACGGTTCAATTTTTCCTATGGTGGTTGAAGGAGAGGCAATTAGATTGCTCTGAGCAGGTCTCATTTTAGGGATGACAGGAGTGGTTTTGGAAGAATCTTGCCCAACAGGGGCAGCTTTGTTTTTAACAAACTTAGCTAATCTTTCAAACTAGTCAGGATTAGCTTGTAGGTATTCAACCTTAGACATTTGAATCTTTGTCTTTTTTAGCATGATCTATAATATCAAAAAGTTGATATGGACTAGCTATAGAAGGCGAAATAGTCTCATTTTGAGGTTTTACATAAGGGGTATTGGTCTTAGGTGTTGAAGATGAAGTAGGAGAATTTGATGTACTTACTTGTTTGTCACCAATCACATCTCTTGGTTGAAAAGGTAAAGGAGTGCCCCTCTTAGCAATAATAACTACAAGACGAGGATCTTCCCTTGACTTTCCTTTATCAGCCACATGTTGATGGTTAGATTGATTTTGTGACCGTGTGAGAACAATATAAGATTCACCATATGCAACTTCTTGTTCCATCTCATCTTCAAAATTCAAGAACCCAATATTAGAGTCGCCAGCCAACTCTTCTTCACCCTCCGTGAAGAGATTAGCACCATCTTCCTGATCAAAATCTAATTGAGGGAGGTTGTCTTGCTCCGTTTCATAGTAACCCATTGCTGCATTTACTAGCGGTGCTTCCAAAGCAAGTCTTCCTTGTGATGGAGGAAGCATGTTTTGACCTCAATTTCTTGTAGCGTTGCCTTGATAATTGGGAGTGTTGGGAAACATTCTCCTTGGTATGTCCTTGTAGGAGGGAATGGACATATTATGAGACATTTGCTTTTTAAGAGCTAACAACTCATTAGCCAACTTTTGCACCATAGGATCCGTGGTGCTAGTAGAAGGCGTATTTGTAGAAGGTTGCCCTCTAGCTCTATTTGTATCTTTTCTTATCTTTTCAGTGAGGATTAGATCATCCTTGATTTTAGTAGCTAGACTTTGGGCTTGAAATTTGTAATTGGACTTGTTTCACAAATTTTGAAAAACCAACATAAGTTGATGCTCGAAAGGACGTTCTGAGACTAGGAGACTATGCATGAGGGTAAATGTGATTGTCTCGTTCTACGTGCTTAGATTTGTAGGCTACAAAACAAACAAATTTCATAGGGGTCATCCTACAAATTGAGCATAGTTGAATTTGAGGATAACATCTCTTTATGAAAGATATGGCAGTTTGAAAGTTAAAAAATTGTGACATTCTAAAGTCAGTAATGAGAAAATGATTTTTTTGGAGAAAAATATTGAATATGCATAAAAACTAATCTTACCACTATAAAGAGCATGAAATTCTAGCCTATTTTAAAATAAGTGCTAAAAAAGGCCTTCATATGGTCAAGAAAATGTCATTTGAAAAAACACTCCTTGACTAAAAATGTCTATGGAGGGGGATCTAAGGGCTAGGTGGTGGTACGGTGGCCTATGGGTGATAGGGTGACACCTGGGTGGCATCAGAGTGACATCATCATTGGAGGCAATGATAGAGCGATTGATGGAGACAACTAAGTAGTTGGGGCTGAGTAAAGCATTGATGGAAGGGAGATGCAAAGGGATTTGGTTGACTAAGCAACATAAAGGGGTGGTGCAGAGGAGCAGGTGGCGAGTGATAGTGAGGTGCAGGGAGGAGTAACAGGGGAGTGAAAGGTAGTGGCAAAGGGGGGAGAAGGAAGCAAACATAGTGGAGGAAGAGCAATGGATGTAGGGCAAAGGAGAGGAGGGAGCAAGGATGGGGCTATGTAGGGTGGAAGTGGTTTAGGGTTTTGGGTCAAGGGAAGGTTAAGTGTGGGGGGACAAGGTGTTCATGGGGCAGACATGGGGACATAGGGGGTTAGGTCTTAGGCATGTGTGTGGAAGGGGTGCGTAGGCTTTTTAGCCCACACTAATTTAAAATTTAAAATAACACTAACCTATATTATTTGAATTGGGCATGCCAAAATGTAGAAGAGAAAATATGAAACTAGATGTAAATACAAATACAAGTGCCACTTCTACTTCAGGTTAGAGCATAAAATGAAAGGTAAACTAAACAATGCAAAACTTGAAACAAAATTATACCTTCCATGGCCTTAAAATTGCTCCAAGTGATGTGTTGTTGCAATGGTGGATTGGTATGTTTGAGTTAGTCTTGAAAGTTTTTCAATGTGACAACATATACTTGCAAGTTTTACTCATATTTTGGATGAGGGAGATGGTTGAATTTATAGATTTAATGAGGAGAAATGTAGGGTTGAGATTCATTTGGAATGTATGGCTATGATTTCATGAGAAGAGTTTTGAATTTGAAATTGGGAGGGAGGTGGAAATAAATGCTAGTGGTTAAAAAATGGAGGGTTAAGATTGCATTAATTAGATGAATGGCTAAGACTAGAAGTTGGTTTGAGTTTGGATTGAAGGTAGTTATAGATTGAATGGCTAGGATTGAATATTGATTTGACTTAGGATTTACGGTGTGGATTTTAAATTGCATTTTAAAGATTGGTAGTTGGGGATGGATGGCTAGCATTTAGTTGATTAGATGGATGGTTAGATTTCAAAATTTACTTGATATGGGATTGAAGGTTCTTGGAGATGAATGGATAGGATTGAATTGTTTAAAATAGATGACTAAGAGTTGGAATTGATTTCATTTTGGATTGAAGTAATTTTAAATTAGAAGAAATAAATGATGTGTATTTAGCTTAGTTAATTAAATAAAATGGTTAATTTAATTAACGAGTGTTAGCATTAGCTTAGTTAATAAAATAAAATAATTTATTTAATTAACTAATGTGAGGATGTAGTAATTAAATAAACTTTATTTATTTTAGATAGTAGAAGGAAAACGACTAAATTATTTAAATAATTTATTTAATTAATAAAAGTTGGAGGAATTGAGATTAGTTAAAATACAAGGGTGGATTTTAGGTGTCTATAGTCTCAATGCCCCCATTTTATTTATATTCTTGCTTTTCCAACTAGATTAGGGGATTTTTCATTTTCTGGTCGTTCTACATGTACATTGTTTGGTCATTTCAAAGCAAGAGGAGGCATCATGTACTCTACTCCTTGCCCATTGCAACTCATACTCTACAATTATTCCATTCCAACTATATATAGTAGCTACCTATCTACTTCCTCTTTTTGTAGCTAGTTCTCTACATTAATTTCTTTTACATTTGATTTGTAGCTTGCTCTTTGCTTTTACTCCATTCCTACCCTCTATCATAACCCATTCTCTGTGATTGTCTATTATTATCAACATTGCAACAACATATAGTTTGTGCCTTTATTTTACCCTACTTTCACTAGCTTGGGAACCATATATGTCAAGTGTATATTAGCTTGAAAAGAGGGTGTTTTTGCTTAAGGACAATATCTTTGTAGCATAAGGGATCTCCAGTTCTTCATCCAATTCACTCTTGTTTTGTAGAATTCAACCAAAAAGTTTGGGATTAGTTAGATTTCATTTCAATTCATTTAGATTCTAATTTAGTAGTTATTAATTAGTTAGTTTACTAGATCATTAACTAGATTAGTGTTTAGATTATATTAAGTGTTAGATTAGTTTCATTTTCATTTCTCTACTTTCCTTTCATGCAAATCAATTTGTGTAAATAAACTAGCACTTTGTTGCACACACATACATTAAGAACAATCAAACATTCAAATTCAATCGAGACATTGCAAACCAGTACATTTGCACACTCTAAACAACCAAACATCTAACTCAAATTTGTTGCTAAATCAAGGTGAACTACTACAAATGTTAATTCTCCAAAAAATTATGCAAATATATTTTTTATTAATTCAACATTGGATTATCCTTTTAGATATAATGTGAAAGATTACATCAAACCATGATAAACACATGACACTGGATGTATGTGGAGAAACCCTTGTGGGAAAAACACCACCATTAAAGAGAGGCACACGTATGTATTAATCTTCAACATAAGAGTACATATGCAACACACTTTCTCCCCTCATTCTGACAACATTCTGGTGGCACCTATGTAATTGTGAATTAGCATATAAAACTATTATCCCAATGCTCCAATTTATAGAGAAAACGTTTGAAAACAAGAAACCATGAATGGTTTACAAAACAAGAGGAAAATACCGTGGGACCAAACTAGGCACCCAAATCCACCTCATACAAAATTCCATGCCCCATTCACATGGGCAACCTCTAGAATAGTAAATGTAATTCCTGTGAAGTCAAGAATAGAAAAAGTAACTCTTGCACCACAAATAGAATCATTATGAACAACATCTTTGATTGTAACTTCCCATAATTGCACACATCCCAAGAATGACATCCAACTACAACAACCAACTCACATAGGACCCACCAATAATGAAGAGATTCTTCATAACTCCCTCTTAACACCTAAGATTGGGAAAATTCTATAAATGAGCTCTAATTGATTTGTAACTACCATTGTCATGCTCCACATCCTTCATGAATGCCATTACAAATAATATTCCAAGGAAATGAAAAATAATAAAATAATATCTCTCATCCACCTAAAGGGGCATCCAAGTACGGTCCACTCCAAGGTGTTTGAAGACATGATATAAAATATACATTAGGTTTGCAATTAAATATCACATTATCCTAACAAAATTAACATCAAGCAAATTAGCTTTCATTTGGACATTTCAAACTTGTCAATTTGAACATTGCAAACATTCAACTTCATAATAAATCAAATGAGTTATACCCTTCAACCATACACATTGTAAACATTATACAAACGTTTAAAATGATCAAACATAGCTTAATAATTCTTAACAATAATTTTCATAAAAATTTAAGACAACATTTTGAAATTATCAAACCATTGTCCAAATGTGTCAAATCAGCCCAATGCTCTAGCAAGTGAACTCTCTTGGCCAATTCATGGTCTAGTTAAGAACTCTCCTTTCATGAGTCTCTCTTTTGTGATTAAACCCCTACCCCTATCTCCACCCACCCACCTTGGGTGAGAGGATAGATGGGGCCTCCTAACCCCCTCCCTTCTTTTCTATTATTGAAGGGCTATCATTGATGAATCAAAGGGAGGGATCGAAGGGGAATCAAATAGATACTCACTCAACATTCCACCCACCTTGATTTTTGTTGGACCAACACTTGGTGTAGATGGTTTGAATGCAATGATGGATAGAAGCATGAGTTATAATCCATCTGATCTATAGTCATTTCTATGGATTTCTACCCATCGATTCCTTCAAGATTGATCTTAAGTCTCTTATTTGAGATTTCAAGTAAACCTCTACATCTTGCTCTAGCATCACCCCAAGAATCCACATGTACCCACTTTGGTGTACAATGTGCCCATTTTGGTGCATACAAGATCTATTTCATCAAATAGGACCAAATCAATGACACATATCATTCTATCATCACTATGAAATCCCTCAGTAAATAAATGGTAAAGAAATGAGGTAAATTAATTACATATATATCATGTAGAATAGTAACAATGGGGTAACTATGGAAGGTTAGTGGGAAATTTCTTATTATTCCCATGGTAGCCACCAAAGTTCCATCAAGTTGAATGATTCATTTTACAACTAGCTCATAGGTGAGTCTGAGAATGCTAGCTCTAGAATCAATTATGAAATTGTGAACTAGTTTATTATTTTATAATTAAGGTAAGATACAAGGGCTTTGGTCCAGATCTTACCTCACTATCTCCTACAACATGGAAGATGTGTGGATGTCTTGTTTGTCTCAACAAATCAATTTTCCTTCTTCCATTTCAAAGATTCTCTTAATAGATCAACTTGGTAGGAAAAGATAGGGCCTCCCACATAGATAGCTTTTAGGGATATTTCTTCATCAACTCCACTATGATAAATGGATTGGAACCAATGGGTTCCATGGGTGTAGGACTCATGTAGGTTTCTTGTGGCTTCTCTAGGAGAGGAACCTGAACATGAGTGGTGGTATTTGAGATAGGCACAGACTTCTGATGATGCATTCTGAGTGTAGAGTGAACATTTTTATAAAGCACCAACTTGGCAATACCATTAAGAATTACTTGAGAGAAAAGAAGGGGGTGCACTTTCTTTCTCAAGGACTTTTGTCTCATCCTTAAAATTTGTGATGAAATTGCAATACCATAAAGGCATTCTACTTCATCTAGTGCTCTTTTCTTAGTGTGGGTGAATTAGTTGTGAGTTTGCATGTTGACAAGTACACTTTCATATTTGATGGGAATTTCATCGATCATCAAGTTCATAAAAGTGGCTTCAAATGTGTTAAGGACCTCTTGTAAAGTGTCTTTTGTTGGGGTAGAAGAGACTAAAGGTTACATGGAGAAGGCCCTTGAAGCATGATATAGTTTCTTCTAATATTCAACACAAGTAATCAAGTGATGCCTAACATTACAATGAACACACCAGTTTATAGGAACCAAATCTTCCTCTACTAATGAATTTTTCAAGGGAACTAGAATGATATCCCTTGAATAGGTGATGTTCCTCTATAAAGGAGCATTCAAGAATTGATGAATATGAAGGAAATAAGAGGGTGTTTTGATCATGGGAATGATTGATAGGATGTTTGGTGTTTACAATATTTTTTAACTTCCTTTTAGGGTTATTGAATCATTTGAGAGCCCCCTACAACATCTCCACCATATTTTTATTAAAGTTAAGGGATTTGGAGGTAGAGGCAGACATGGAAGTATTATCTCTCTAAGGGGAGTAGGGCTTGGGGTACCTACTAAGGTTGGTTTAAAGCAACAAGGAGAAAGATTTATATATAAAGAGAGGCACAATAGGTTGAGGAGCAATCTTTCCTACAAGAATTAAGTTTTTCTACTTGAAAAGTGAGCTAGAAAAGCCTCAATTATATTTGAACCATGAATGGCTTAAGTCACTACCACAATATCAGAATGGATGGCCTTGAGATAGTAAAGAAAAGTTGTTCCTCCTAGTGTTCTTACCATGTGAATTGTTTCCCATGTTCAAAGGAAGTGTAAATTGAAGTTGAAGAGAACCTTTGTTGGAGTGCACTTATATGCCTAAATTTTATTCTAAAAGAGACAATAGGTCTCCTTGTTCTTTGAAGCATTCACAAAATCGTAACCCAAAGAATCCTACTCAAGGATGCTTTCAAGAGAAAGCATTTAAAACCATTCTGATGCTCTCCTTTTGAAATAAGTTGTGAAAAATCTAAGAGCTATATGCAGGCCTCTATGACATGATGCGATGTGTAGATACTCATCATGTATTATGTATGATTTATCACAAAGGTAGACTTATTCCCACTAAATATGGGAATGGCTCTTAATGTAGAAACAAGCATTTTATATGAATTATTGATTTGGAGAGGGATATTGATGTTCCATAGGACAAATGGTCCATTCATCAAGCTTTGATCCCCATGGCTAGTTGTAGATGAAATTCAAAGGGATACACATCTCTATCACTTCTTTTTGGAGAAGAGAGTTTCTCAAGAACAAAATTGTTTAGAAATTGATCACATGTTTGTGATCTTATTCATATTCTTCTCATAAAACGAGCATGATCAATAAGTTAACTAGAGATATTAGAGTCAACAAGTGATACAAGGGTGCTTCAAGAACTATGAATCCTTTGGTTTCATCAAGAATAGGAAGTCTAATCATTTAAAAGTTGCATAAATATATAGAAATAAATAGGTAATAAGAATACCAGTGGAAATGCCAAGTTGAGTCCCATTGGGCATGCCAAAAAATTGTCCTTCCTTCAAACTTGTACACCCCTTGGGAGGGTTGGATGTATAAGAAACATGTGGTATAGGGGCAATTTTGACAAGAAGAAAATCCAAGAACCGACACTTATGGACAAGTGGAGGAAAATAGTTTCATGTGTACATGAATAAATCTACAACACATTTCACCAAACCTAGTAGAATGTATAGGCTCACGGAATCACTAGTTCTAAGAAATACCAACAATATGTAAACATATGCATTCACAGCTTTCATAAAGCACATGGGAACCTCTTGACAAGGCCATCTTCCTCTTCTAAATCTACTACTAAAATGATTAGGAAAAATAATCTAGTCTAAAGCTAATCTACCTCTAGTCTAAAATTGGAGAGGGAAAAGGTTGGAAAGATACTTGAAAATAAAGGGGATAGGGTTAGAGAAATAAAATAAAAGGGTGATGTGCCAAACACTATTGACCAATTCACTCCCCCAACAACATTAAACCAACTTATCAATCATGAACACTTTGATTGTGATTGGGGCTAGTTCAAATTGTTTCCACAAAGTTACTAGTTTGTAGATCTCCAAATAGGAATTGACAAGGCCTGCGATTTTCAAATATGCACTAATATCTTGCTATGACCTGAGGACCATAAGTAGGCAACCATTTCACACACAACATAAATATAGAGGACACTCTTTGGGATGAGTTTTGAAGAATAGAATCCAAAATAAGCACTTGTGTTCATACAAGAGCAAGAAGATTTTTTTTTTGATATCTCAGAGGTGTCTCCAGCTTAGCGACCACGACCATGTTGCTGAGTCAGTCCGGGTGAGCCAAAACTAACCATCTGGGACAACGCAATATCCCATCACCTGCCCCATGGCATGCCTGGCTGGGTGATTCAAGATTTGAACTCGGGTGGGCACACTACCACACACTTAGAGCAGGAAGCTGCACCACTCGAGCTAAACCTCGGGGGTAGAGCCAGAAGATATTTACAAGAGGGTATTACTCATATTTATATATACAAGGGGATTTCAAATCATGCAATTGCAATGATTGAAGTCTAGAAGAATTACAAAAGAGAAGAAAGAAGAGAAAGGGACAAATATTAAACAATGTTGGACATCTAGCTAATGATAGATGAAAGATTTTGAATTCATGGTTAAGATGACATGTGTGCAAGCAATTAGAGTATTGGTAGCCTCACTTTCATTCATGATGAGAGTTGTGATTTTAATTTAGCTTGTCTTCAAAGATCACATGAAGAGAAAATGGTTGATCCCATAGAATCTAGTTGATTGGTGAACTAGAGCATTCAAAAGGGCTCATGAGGAGTTTGTTGCAATGATAGGTCATTAAGGTAGTTAAGGCATCTATGGGCACATTATGGGACCACCTCAATTTGGACATGCTAGCACAAGTGAAAGGAATATATGAAACCCTTAGTAGATGGAAAAGAATGTTGATGTAGAGGAAACTCTAAAAAATCCCTCTAATAAAGAAACTAACATGGATAACTAAACAATTAGTGGGATCAAGATTATGTGTCTTGGATAGCACAAAAATTCTAGGCCATTAGATCTATTGAGATAAATGAATGGAAAGAAAGGAAATTGCTAGCCTAGATTATCTTTAAATAATTTTTGCTAGTGAAGGAAATTAGAGGAAATGGAAAGTGGGGTGATACCATGTCAAGATTGTGCTACTTAAAAAAGATATATATAGCAATGAATGGCTAGTGAGTAGTGAGCATGTTGAGTCAGTAAGAAGCTAAGAAAATTCACACTAGTGAAGAGTGAAGTTCATTTAAGGGTAGCTTCCTCTAAAACACACTTCAAACAAAGATTTTTACTAGCAAAAAAATGGATCCACCAAAAGAAAATTGGAAGAGGAAATCCATCAAATGAAAAGCTAGACCATCCAAACAAAATTGAAAGGTGAACTTGAAAATTAAACAAGGGAGTGTGACTCAAAATGTACTATAGTCCTAATATCTACTACGAACCAAATCAAATCCCATACCTATCAACGTTTTATCTCCTCCATCTAGAACACCTTTATGCATGACAAGATTGTCAACTTGGATTGCCATTTGGAAGCAAATCCATCTTCCCACTCCAACAAATTCAATGTCAGTAGAGAAATTTTACTCATAAGTTGTATGAAACAATTTAGTTTTCAGATACATAAGCAATCTAGAGGGATCACAAAAGGCACCATAGATCCTAAAGTAAATGTGTTTTGTAGGAAACAACACCATAGACACTAAAGTAAGTGCATTAAGTAGGAAAGAAGCAATTATGGAAGTTTACATACCCCATACCATGAGCCTTCGACATATACTCCTTATAATTCTATGGATCCTAAAAAGTGTAAGATTTGCCCATGGAGATAGTCACCCAAGATCAAGAAATCCTAAAGGAAAGAAAAAATAAGATCAATATGATAGAATAAACTCGATTCTAATCAAAATATCAATTGCAATGAGATTTGGTGATTTCTCATATGAGAGCAAGAGTTGGGTATATATAGGATACACCACCAAGGGATGTGAATGTACAACCAATGTGGGATAAAGGAGATGTAGTCACATGCATGTAATACAACTCCATTAAACTAGGAAAGTACAAGTCACATGATGCAAGTACAACCTACCTAAGTAAATACCTACCTAAGTATGCTTCTCCTATCCAAGGTGCATATAATGCAACAATGTAAATAACTAAATTCAAGAAAATTAAATAATTCACTGACATCCCCCGATAAGCATAGCTTAGGTGGGTAGGATAGTTGGATAAATGGATCTCAACAAATGTGTAGCCATGTTAGGTACCTATATACAAAATGATCCTCTTGAAAAGAAAAGGAGGATAAAACCCATATGGAAAAGCTCCCCCCAAGAGAGGATGAAGAGACCAAGGCTAGGTGACCCCACTCAAAACAACTGAGAAGGATAAAACCCCATGCAAGGAAAAACTTCCCCTAGAATAGAGAGAAGAAGAGAGACTATGCAAATCCCTCTCAAATGTTGTGTAGTCTCTTGCATTTATGGTAGATGCTTAAAACTGAATGTTAAAGATGGCCCAAGCTCATCGAACAAGATTTCTACTCTTAGGAAAAAACAAAGCCAAAGCTGCATGCAAAAGATATTCCCATTCCTAAAAGGAATATGAGGAAAGAAAAATTCAAATGTACATCCCTAGAGTCTACTCAGATGTCGCTATGTTAGTACCAAAAGGTGCCACAATCAAATTAGGAGTCTTAGGCCTAATTGAAGAAAGTGAGAATTCAAAACCATGTGGAGACTAATGTAGAATAGGAATCAAAGACAAAGAGACAACAATTATTGTGGAACTATCATCAAGGAGGATATGACTGTCCTCAATAGGGTCCTCAAAATTTGCAATAAGGGATTCACAAAACACACCTCCAAGGTTAGTCAAGTACTCATCTCAAAAAATTGTCTCTAGAAGATAATAAATATGATCCTATATTAGTGAATCCCTAGAACCCATGGACGAAGTAACACTAGACTCTATGGAAGTAGGATATGATGGAGATGAGATCTTAGTGCATGTCATCTGACTACACCATTCATCTAATGATGTGTCTACACAAGATGTCTGATTATGAACACTAAATAAATTTTCCAATGTCAAAATAGAAGAATCCTTAGCCTCATGATGCTAACTCGGAGATAAAGAAGATGAACCTTTTGAATCTATAGTGGGAGTCATAGAAGCTAAAGAATCAACGAGTCTCTATAGGAGGAGAAAGAGCATCAGGGGAAGTCTCTATGTTATCATGATGATAAAGCTCTTCCCATTCTTCAAGAACCTCAATTATATCATCACCATATGGTATAAAAACATCAAGTGGTATAAGGCAGCCCATGGTAGGATCTTCTGGGAATGGAGATTCATTAGATTCCCGAACATCTCCCATATTCTAGTACAAAGATCACGAGGACACTCAATGTGAGTGGTGGCCATTATGATGTTTATATTGACATTGCATAGAATCAATCACATGACATGGTCAATCTTGTCACCCCACACAAGTCTCCACCCAAAATGATTTAGGTTCAAGAACAAGTTCATAAAGCATGAACAAGAGTTTAACCCATCTAAAATGCTTCAAGAGGCCATGTTGCCAAGACTTATAGTTCTAGTCATTTAGATGGATAACAACAAGATGTTTTTAATACTCATGATTATCTCCTCAAATTAGTCACACAAATAGACCAATCAATAAACTCAACTAGTAAAAGTAAATTAAACTACCACTTGAGATCACCCCCCAAAATTACATGATCATGAAACCCCCCAACACAAAATAATTTTGGCACTTTATATTTAGTGCATTTAGAATTGTCACTTGCCAAAAAGTGCAAATTGGTTTGGATCTTGATGTGTTATAGATGCCAAAATAAGGTTGCAATGTTGAAAATATATATCTACTTTGAAATCTACAACATATAACAAGATCTAGCAATTTTCTTGAAATTCATGATAAAAAAAATTTAATCAAAAATTAGAATTAGCTATTAAGTTGGAGCAATATCTCGCGCAATATTGCTCCAACTTCTTATTGTGACCACTTGTTGGAAAGCTCTCAAAGTCCTCTTTTTTAATGAATCTAAAACTACATTTTTCTAAGATATGTGTAAGGCGTATGACCTTTTGCAAATAGACATATTTTTGGAGGAAAATCAGCCAAAGAAATTTTGGATTTCATGCTAAGTGCTCTAATTTTGACAAAATAACAATGATATATAGGTTCTGGGGCATTTTGAACATGATGGCAAGGTTGAATTTGACCCAAAATACTCCAAAATAATGGCAACCTATTAGATCTTGCAAGCACCTCCCAAATGAAAACCCTCATGGATCTAGCCTCCAATATTCAATTTAGATGCAAAAAAGGTGAAATCCACTATCTTAGACACTCTAGACTCAATGGTGAACTCAAATTTACTCCACTAAACTCTAAAATGCACCTATAATACAAATCCACAAGTAGAAACTCCCAAGAGTCTGGTATTTCTGACAAACTTTTATATTGTCCAAATCATCATATAATGCAAAAAAAGGGCATACAAAACTTGTCAAGGAAAAAAGGCGTACAATCCTATATTTTAAAAAAAGACTAACCCAAGGTACTCTCCTGTTTTGATATAATGTAAGATTTGGCTATGGAGATAGCCACCCAAGATCAAGGTCTAAAGGAAAGCATAGAGAAGATCAATATGATAGAATAAACTATATTATAATCAAAAGATGGATTACAATAAGATTAGATTATTGCTCATATGAGAGAAAGAGGGGTATATGTGAGATACACCACTAAGAGATGTGAATATACAACCAATGTCAAACAGAAGAGATGTAGTGACATGTGTGTAGTACAAATCCACCAAACAAGGAAAGTACAAGTCACATGATGTTGAGTACAACCTACCTAAGTAAGCTTATCCTATCCTAGGTGTATATAATGTAATAAAGAAAATAACTAAATTCAAGAAAATAAAATAATGCACCAACACCTACCATAAGCTTAACTCAGGTGGGTAGTATAGATGGATAAATGGGTCATAGTAAATGTGTAGCCATGTTAGGTACCCATGTACAAAATGTTCCTCTTGAAAACAAAAAAGAAAACCCATAGATAAAAAACTTCCCCCAAGAGAGGATGAAGAGAGTAGGGCAAGGTGACGCCACTCAAAAGAACTAAGAAGGATAAAAACCAATGTGAGGGAAAACTCCCCCCAAAATAGAGATAATAAGAGAGACCATGTGACCCACTCTGAATGAGTAGTCTCCTACATCGATGGTAGATGATTGACACTAAATTTTGAAGATTGTCCAAGATCACCCAAAAAAAATTCACTCCTTAGGAAGAAACAAAGCCAAAGGTGTATGTAGCGAGTCTTTCCATTCCTAAAAGGAATATGAGGGAAGAAAAATTAGAATATATGTCTCTAGAAGTTGCTCAGATGTCACTATTTCGGTGCCAAAATTTGCCACAATCAAATCAAAAGTCTTAGGCCTAACTAAAGAAAGTGAGAATCCAAAATCATGTGCAGACTAATGTAGATCATGAACCAAAGACAAAGAGACAACTATAATAGAATTGTCATCAAAGAGGATATGGATGTCCTTAACAGGGACCTCCAAATTTGCAAGAAGGGAACAAAAAAAACACCTCCAAGGTTGATCAATTATTCATCCCAAGGTGTTGCCTCTAGAAGACATTGAATATGACCTTGCAGCAATGAATCTCTAGAACCCATTGATGAAGCAACACTAGACTCAGTGGAAGCAGGAGATGATGGGGATGAGATCTTAGTGCATGTCATCCAGGACTACACTATCCATCTAATGATGTGTCCACACAAGATGTTTGAGTACGAACACTAAAAAATCTGCCAATCTTGGAGTAGAAGAATCCTCAGCCTTAGGATGCTAACTCAAAGGTAAAGAAGATGAACCCTTTGAATCTATAATAGGAGTCATATAAACTAAAGAACCAATAAGTCTTTGTAGGAGGAGAAGGATCATTAGGAGAAGTCTCTATGTCATCACAATAATCAAGCTCTTCCCATTTTTCAAGCACCTTAGCTATATCATCATCATATGGTACAAAATATCAAGTGGTACAAGGTAGTCCATAGTAGGATCTTCTAGGAATGGAGATTCAAGTCTCCAAACATCTCCCATATTCTAGTCCAAAGGTCACGAGGATGCTCAATATTAGTGGTGTCCATTATGATGTCTATATCGACATTACACATAATAAATCACATGACATAATCAACCTTGTCATACCATGCAAGTCTCCACCAAAATAAACTAGGTTCAGGAAAAGTTCATAGAGAATGAAGAATAGTTTAACCCATCTAAAATGCTTCAAGAGGCCATCTCATCAAGACTTATAGTTTTGTTATTTAATTTGATAACAATAGGATATTTTCAATACTTGTGATTATCACCTCAAATTAGTCACACAATAAACCAATCAAGAAACTCAACCAACAAAAGTAAATGAAACTACCACAAGATCACCCCCTAAATTTACACAATCATGAAACCCCCCCAACAAAAAATGATTTTGGCACTTTATATTTAGTGCATGTAGAATTGCCACTTACCAAAAAGTGCAAAGTGGTTTGGATCTTGATGTGTTACATATGCTAAAATAAGGCTACAATGTTGAAAATATAGATCTATTTCAGTCTACAACATATAACAAGATCTAGCAATTTTCTTGAAATTCGCAATAAATTTTTTTTTTGTCAAAAATTAGAATCAAAGTTCAACTTGTGAGAATTATATCTTGCTCAATACTACTCCAAATCCTTATTGTGACCACTTTTTGGAAATCTCTCGAAGTTCTCTTTCCAAAGAATCTAAAATTGTTTTATTTAGATATGTGTGAAGTTTATGGCCTACAAATCGATAGATTTTGGGGCAGAAATTTAGCCAAAGAAAATTTCTAAGGATCTTAGGCCAAGTGCTCTAATTTTAACAAAATGACAATCAATATATGGGTTTTTGGGCCTTTTGGATGTGATCGCAAGGTTGGATTTAACCCAAAATGCTCCAAAATTAAGGCAACATGTTAGATCTTGCAAACACCTTCTAAATAAAAACTCTTGTGGATCTGACCTCCAATGTCTAGTTCAGATGCATAGAAGGCAAAATCCACTATTTCAAATGCTTTAGACTCAATGATGAACTCAAATTTACTCCACCAAACTCCAAAATGTACCTACAATACAAATATACAAAGAAACCCCCTAGAATGTAGTCTTTCTATCAAACTTTTTATTCTTCAAATCATCATTCGATACAAGAGAAGAGTATACTAAGTTTTTCAACAAAAAATAAGACCTGCAATCCTAAATCTTTAGAAATGACTAACCCAAAGCACTCTCTTGCTCTGATGTCATGTAAGATTTGGCTAAAGGAAAGAAAAAAAAATATCAATATAATAGAATAAACTATGTTATAATCAAAAGACGGTTTGTAACGTTTCAAGCTAATTCTTTTGTGTATTTCAACAAATGTTTAACAAAATTTCCATTACAAATTAATATGGATTTTTCTATATTAACATATATGAATACCAATGGCTAAAGATTGCACAGAAATGAACAAGATAATTCATTGGTTATATTGAATGTACCACTGATTTCTACAATCAATAATAACATGTAACAGATTGAGGTGCAATGTACTAACCCCCTTTTGTACTGAAGCTACTCAAATACATAATAATACTGGAAGAAATCCATGAGTTTAAACACAGTTTTGGTACAAGCTGAATATATATAACTTGAATATCAATGTACCTAGCTGAATGGGTACTAGTGTAGCAGTATGGTCCCTTTTATATCCTCCAAAGGTGGCGACTCACTCCCAAAGTCAAGGAATTTGCATCTATATGGGAAGGCTGGAGATTTGGATCTTAAATTCCTTAGTAAAGCAACTCCTCCTAGACAGCCCCACGCCTTCCCTCAATTCTGAACGGTCTGCAACAGGTGTAGGGCCAGCAAGAATATCAAATGAAACCTATTTTCAAACACTTCACAATACAGGAAATACCTCCAGCTAACTTCACACGCCTTCCTTAGCACATGAACATCCAATCTATATCTTCAAATGAGCTGCCAGATATGAGAGATCAGCAATTCAACTTCCACCAACAGCGAATCTTTCCAAACACAAAACACTCTTTATAAATATGTGCGGCTAGAATAGGATGAAGTACGACCTGTTTAAGTATGACAATCTCCAAACATGGGACGGCAAGACTGTTATAAGCTTGATTGGGGCGGCCAATTGATGCAATACTTTCCCAACCAATAGAACCAAGAATATTTTCTCTCCAAATGTCTTCAACAATTTGCACCCTTCTACTCACTGAAATCTCAATCAAACTGAAATCTTCAGTTACAGATTAATCTTCTACAAACATGTAGCAATCAATCGGTTGACTCTGGATGAATCCACATCCATATTGGTTAGAGGGTTTTCTAAGAAAGATGAACAATAACTTAATCTTCAAAGTTGGGGTTTTGAAAATAAAAATGTCAAGAATATGAATTTCTCTCTTCACAATTAGAATATTTGAGAAATTATATTTTATTTCCTCTCATAAAGTGACTTTAAATTAAAATTTACTTTTGGGCCTTCACTTTAATATAAATTGTTCAACTTTAATTAAAAAAAAAAAAATATAAGTTGCTCAATTAATTATTCTCTTACCATAATCCTAATTAATCTAGGGGAATTAAAATAGGCTTAATTATTCCCTTACCATAATCCCAATTAACCTACGGGAATTAAAATAGTCACCCCTACAAAGGGGACATTACATGGTTAACAATGAGATTACATGATTCCTCATATGAAAGCAAAAGGTGGGTAGATATGAGACACACCACCAAGAGATGTGAATGTATAACCAATGTGGGATAGAAGAGATGTAGTCACATGCAAAACATCAAAATATCATTGAAATGCTAAATTGGAACTATTCCTTGAAATGTATTTTATTTATTGACATTACCAACTTAAGATTATACACACATATTACTTTTTCGATACTTGTGTAGCCAAGGTCCAATTTAGGAATACTAATTAATCCACTAATTAAATTGGTTGGGTTATAAAACAATGTATATTATGAAGTCAAACCACCTTTATTTTAAATACATGTTATCAGGCTTGTGGTCTTGATTATTATATATTTTATTTAATATTACTGAAAAGCTAAGATATGGTCCAAACATAATAACAATACATTTAATATTGATTAAATTCAATTACATAATTATAGCTATTCATCACTTGAATTTAAAAATATGATGTGCTAAGAGATTATGCCACTAAGATTTATCATGTTCTAAGGTAAGAAACCCCATGGACCATGGAACCTACTCTATCAAATGCACTAAACACAATGAATTTCAAACATGAAATATTAGTAGAGATCAAGCATCTTCTTAATACCTTAGAATGATGCATAACAAAAGTTAATTTGGAATAGCTAAGTTGTGCACCTAAACTAGTTGTGTAAGGGCTATGGACCTACCTAGATGCTAACATGTTACCCTTATCTTTTGAAACATTTTCCAATCCATATGGGATAACATATAGAGTCTAAAAGCCACCAAGCTTAGATTATATAAAACACAAGCTTAGTTTGACAATAACCCTAGATCATATATATATTTTAATAGTCAACACAAACCAAATTTGTTGGGTAGAGGAATAGAACGGTGAGATGACATTTTCACTCAAAGTAGCACTTTTGATTTGATAGAAGCATGGACATATTAACTAGACATAAACATAGCTATACTTATTATGCATACTTCTTTTCAAGCCAAAGCTACATGGCTTACAAGAGAATTATTTAATCAAAAACTCACCTATACAAAAATAAGAGACAACATGTTTCACATAGTAATGGTTGCATTTATTCCAAATGTAATATTTTCTTATATTTATAGCTAATTTTATACATTTAAAGTCTAACACATGCACACTTCAAGTGGGTGGTCTTTTAAGGACAATATGCTATCATCTATTTTTGAATTCTCAAGAAGTAAATATTTATAATTTAATTATTTAATAAATATAAATTTTCTATAAAAAATGTAGATCACAGAAAAACATAACCAAAACAATTTTCAAAATATCAAAGTCTATAAAGTGTTCATTAAAATTCAAAAATATAAATCAATATTACAAAAGCATGTTTCAAATTGCAAATGAATGGTTGTTCATATTAAGAAACCCCTAGTTTTGTTCCTATTATGGAATGTTTGGAATATTTATCTTCTTTTATTTTGAAATGTCCATTATCCATTTACATAGAATTATCTATTTTTTTCATTTTGTTTGGTTTGTATTATAAAACTTCTAGCTTCAATAGAGATAGATTAATACAATTTACCATTTGCATCATGTTGTGAATTACTATCTCAAGCAAGCATCTCCTTTTGTTCAATTTTTTCTTCAATTTTCTTGTAGAAAATCCTACATCTCCTCTAATAGCATTTTCCTATCTCATTAAACTCGTTTGATATATTTATATTTTATCTGTTAAGAGATTTCCATTTATTCTTCACTCAATATCATTTCTCATAAAATCTTCAACCTCATGCATAACTAATATAGATATAGTTAAGAGCAGAAGCCTCATCTTATTTACTCCCAATCTCATATCTCATAAGTTGGGGAATTTCCATCAAACCTACATTATACATCAGGACTGATTATAATGTAAAACAATTCAATGAAAACCAACCATGTTAGAAACAATCCTAACTTGATAAGTGATACTTGTGTTTGTTGTTTCCCTCCATTTGAAGTTGATATTCTTATACAAAGTATCCTTGTATTTTTTTCGTCTTTCATGGAAAAAATCATGCAAACTAACCAAATGGGTGTTACTTATAAGTTAATAGATGTAGGTTGTGAGTCACTCTAGGTGACGCTATTAGAGATTCCTACGCATCATGTTTTGAGATATACACATCAGCATATAGTTCATCTTGTAAGAGTATTAGGTTAACAAGATTCATAGATAACTCACATCTAAGACATGTAGTTAGTGTGGTCCAAAAAATTATAGCTTTAAAAATGAATTGACATTATATGGTGCAGAACAAACCTCGAGTGGATTATTAGACAATCAAGATGAGCAGCAAATCAACAAACAAACACAACTTACAATTTTAACAGAATCATAACATTCATTATATGTATGCAGCAATACACAATTCAGGAGTATGATTTTTGAAACAGTTTACAATCTTCAAATTCCACTAACCAGTATCTATTATGCAATGTAAGAATCCTTCTATCTCAATTGTCAAACCCCTCTTCTTTGATCCGTGCCCTTATATATTTCCCAGGAGGGAAGTTAAACCATTATCAAGATTTCTATTATGGTACTAAACAGTTGGTTGCCTCCAACGGACTGCTTGACTTTTCAATAATCACCCAAACAACTGCAAGATATCTTGAATTCTATTGCCTTTACAATATATTCAAAGCCTCTCAAGTGGTGAGCTTAAATTATCTTCGGCAAAAAATTACTTTCGCAAACCTATGAATTTTCACCTTTTGGTGAAATCACCCTTTCATGAACCAACGATGCTCCTGTTTTGGTGAAGTTCATCCCGCACAAACTCCCTTTTGGTGATGAAAGTAGTTCTTGAACTCATATAAAAGCCAAAACACATATCCTCGTCATCCTTTTCGACAAGAAAATCCTTCCATGAGCCTTGGACTTATATTCTCCAACGTTTCGGTAATATCACCTTTCGGTGAACTCACCCTTCCATGAACCTCTTCTTCGGTGATATCTTTGGTTTGTGAACTTAAAAGTTCACCAAAACTATGTTAGGATTAGCCGACAGAAGATATCAATCAAATGCAAATAAAGATTAAACAGAGGAATGAAAAATACATAAAAATAATAACAACGAGAGACAAGTTTTAACGTGGTTCACTCAAACTCAGGCTACATCCTGTTGCAAGTATGGGCCTAACTGGTATTGTCATTGATGTCAACATACTCCTATTGCGTTAATGATAAGGTTTGGATGAGCTGTGAGCTGAGGATATTGAGAAAATTAGTCTCAATCAGGATCAGTGAAGAACAATGATGATTGCAAGACAAAAGTCCAAGATAGGATGATGATCAAAGGATGCGGATTAAAGGGTTTGTATATATGTGTCTGTAGGTGATCCAGTAGAGATTTCAGAGGTTTGCATGAAGATATGAAGAAGTTGTGGCCGCTCAAGTAAAACCGGTTCCGGTAGGTGTTCAGAGGTGATAGTGTGTAACAAGAAAGGTTCGGTGAGATCCGGAAATGAAGTTACCTATTCTGTGGATTTAAGGGAGTACTGAGGAAGTCTTTGTGGTGTATCAACTCTATTGGTTCGTGGTTTGAAGGTCCGCAAGCATCTATTCCTTTGTGACAGTAATGACAGACTGTGTTCTTGAGGTTCCAGATGAAGGAGCGAAGGATTTCAGTTAGCAGAAGAAGTGTGGATGTTCTTGGTGATTCAGGCAAGCTTATGGAGGTCTTTGGATCGTGTCCAGTTCGTGTTGGTGGTCTGCATTGAAGTTGGATCTCGCAATTGAAGAGTAACTTCTGCATGATGGTGTTCTTCTTGAGACAGGCCGATCGGATGAGTTATGCATCTGTCGGATGATCTTATGAATGTTTGCCGACTTAGATGATCATTCCTAAGTTGATGCCTTGTATAAATAAGGGATTACGAAGTTAGTTTAAACTCACCTTAATGGAATTGATTCAAGCATGGTGAAGATGCTATTCTCCAATTCATGTATGTGATACTTATTTCTTTGTAGACAGTGTGTCTCTTGTAGGTAGTGAGCCTCTTGTGAGCAGTGTGCTCGGGCAGTGAGCCCTAATTGGCATGTGCCATTTTGTTCTTTCTATTCTTCTAACAGAGAATACTATCTTGGGTTAATCACCCCATGGTTTTTCCCTTAACTGGGTTTTCCACGTCAAAATCTTGGTGTCTTATGTGTTGATGAGTTTCTGCTTTTGATTTGAATGCATTATGTTTCATGTTTAATATACTGCTAATCACTAAGAGGATTTAAGTGTGTAAATTAGAGAAAGTTTTGCACGACTGATTCACCCCCTTCTCAGTTGTGTGCCCTAAGTCTAACAATTGGTATCAGAGATAAGTTCCTCTAAAATGAGCTTAATCGCTTGAGGAGATCCAGGATGTCATCTTACAAGAAGGATAGTCCAAAGTTTGATGGAATCAACTTTTCTCTTTGCAAAAGTCGCATGAAATGTCACTTGTAGTGTATGGGAATGACGTACTGGTCCATGGTTACAAAAGCGTATGTACCTCCACAGGGTGGTCCGACAACCCTAAATGAAATCATAGATGCTGAAAATAATCTGCGGCCCAAAGAGGCTCTTCTAAGCACATTATCTGACTCAGAGCTTTCAAATGTTATTGACCTACCAACTGCCTTTGAGATTTGGAATAAACTAGAACTTTTGCATGAAGGAGACCAGTATGTTAAATGTACAAGGTTACATAGTCTAAAAGGGAAATTTGAAAAACTAAAGATGAGAGATGATGAAAATATTACCACTTTTATGCCAAGAGTGAATGAGCTGGTTTGTGGAATTAGAAATGCTGGTGGAGTCTTGGATGAAAATGAGATTGTTGGCAAAATTCTCAGATCCCTTCCTGCCTCTTACAAAATCAAGGTTGCTGCCATTGATGAATTCAGAGCCCATACAACTGTCACAAGAGACCAATTGGCTGGCAAACTGGCTGCATTTGAAATGACTGAGTTTGGAGATGATCCCCCTAAGACTGAATCTGCATTCAAAGCCAGTGCCTCTGTAAAAGGTAAACAAAGGGTTGATCCGGGAGAGAACTCATCAAGGAAACTGTCATGGTATGAAAAAGCAAGAAAAGACCTGGAAGAAGAAGAAGTAGAAACGGCTCAACTTGAAGCCCTCATTGCAAAGAGACTACCAAGAGGATCTAGTAAGTATGAAGGAAAATTGCCTTTTAAATGTTTTTACTGCAATAAGATTAGTCATTTTGCCTCAAAATGTCTGGAAAGATTTTCAAGGCCAAATCCTAACAGATCAAGGTTCCAAAAGAATTGTTACTATGCTCATGAAGAAGATGATAATGAAGGAGTAACAGATGATGAATCAGAGACTGAAAACAAATCAAGAAATGAATGGGTGTTTATTGCCATCAAGGAAGAAAAACCAATATCCTCTGTATCTATCAATCATAAGGTTGTAGAAAGAGCCCTGGCTGCCCAAGTTGAAGAAAATGATGATTGGGTCATTGACAGTGGTTGCTCTCACCATATGACAGGTGACAAAAATAAGTTCATAGATTTGGAAAGGTATGAAGGAGGAGTGGTGAAGTTTGGAGATAATTCTGCTGGTAGAATAAGAGGAAGAGGAACTATTTCTTTTCATGGAAGGAACAAAACTGGTAATGTTCTATATGTTGAAGGCTTGAAGCACAATCTTCTTAGTGTTGGACAGTTGGTGGACAGAGGCTATGATCTCCGGTTCAAGAATGGAAAATGCAAGATCTTTGGAAGCTCTAAAATAGAGATTGCATCCGGTACCCAAACTAAAGGTAATATCTTCTACTTGGTTGGCACTAGTAAATGCTGCTTATTTGTTCAAATTGATCAGAGTTGGTTATGGCATAGGAGTATGTGTCATGCGAATTTTGATAATATCATCAAGATAAGTAATACTCAGGCTGTAAGAGATCTTCCAAAATTGGTGAAACCTACTAACAGCTTGTGCAAGGAATGTCAGTTGGGTAAGCTGAGCAAAGTCACATTCAAAAGCAAGGAACTATCTTCTACCAGATTATTGGACTTAGTTCACACTGATCTTTGTGATCCGGCAAGAACCAGGAGTATTTAAGGTGATAGATACTTCATGCTGCTAATTGATGACTATTCCCAAATGATGTGGGTAACCTTTCTAAAGGAGAAATCAAAAGCTCTTGAGAAATTCAAAATATTCAAGGCTATGGTAGAGAATGAAACAGGATTAAAGTTGAAATGTCTGAGGTCTAATAGAGGTGGAGAATTCACATCTGGTGAGTTCATAGAGTTCTGTGAGAAACATGGGATTAAGAGACAGTTGTTTGCTCTTAGGACTCCACAGCAGAATGGAGTAGTGGAGAGAAAGAACCGGACCATCCATGAAGTATCTAGGACCATGATGATGGAAGCAAATATTCCTCGGATCTATTGGAGAGAATCTGTCAGCACTGCAGTCTATACTCTCAATCGAGTTCAAATCAGAAGCAATACCAGTAAGACCCCTTATGAACTTTGGTTTGGCATTACTCCTACTGTAAGATATTTCAGAGTCTTTGGTAGCAAATGTTACATCAAAAGAGATGAAGATCTAGGCAAGTTTGATGCTAGAAGTGATGAAGGAATATTCTTGGGTTACTCTACTCAAAACAAAGCATACCGGTGTTATAACAAAAGACTAAGAAAGATGATAGAAAGTACAAATGTGAAGGTTGATGAGGGAATAGAGAAACCCTCAAGGTTTTATGAATATGATGAAGATGATCAGAATGGTGTTCTGGTTCAAGGAGTTCAATCCTTTTCTGAAATTCAAATTCAAACAGATCCGGTAAATCAGGAAGAAGAGATAGGTCTGAATGAGCCTGATCAAGAAGCAGAAGTGCAAAAAACTCCCAAAGTTCCAAGGTATGTAAGACTGAACCACTCTGAAGATCAGATCATATGTGACAAAAGCAAAGGTGTGCAAACTAGAAGGAAAATTGCTCAAAATTTAGATGAATATTGTCTGATTTCAAAGATTGAACCTTAAGACAATAAATGAAGCCTGTAATGATGAAAACTGGACCAAAGCAATGGAGGAAGAGTTGATGCAAATTGAGAAAAATCACACTTGGGATCTTGTTCCCAGACCTAGAAACAAGAATGTGATTAGAACCAAATGGGTCCTCTGGAACAAACTAAATGAAGTTGGTGAAGTAATCTACAAGGGCTACTCTTAAATAGAAGGAATTGATTTTGAAGAAACTTTTACTTCGGTGGCAAGAATTGAAGCAGTCAAATTATTCCTTGCCTTTGCTGCCTTCAAGGATTTCAAGGTATATTAGATGGATGTCAAGTTTGCCTTTCTAAACGGTGACTTGGAAGAAGACTCTCTTCATGCATATACAGATGCTGATTGGGCAGGAGATGTGGATGGCTGGAAGAGTACCAGTGGTGGAGCATTCTTTTTGGGGAAGAGATTGGTTTCTTGGCTAAGAAAGAAACAAGAGGCAATATCTCTGTCTATAACTGAAGCAGAATATATTGCAGCAGTAGGTAGTTGCACTCAAGTTTTGTGGATGAAGCAGATGCTAAGAGATATCAAAATGGAGTATGAGGAACCTATCACAATCTTCTGTGATAATTCAAGTGCTATAAGTATATCGAAGAATCTGGTGTTGCATTCAAAGACAAAACATATATCTATCAAGTTTCACTTTCTGAGAGAGCAAGTGAACAAGAATGAAGTCAAATTGGAGTTTGTGTCATCCAAGGATCAGATTGCAGATATCTTTACTAAACCTCTAGCTAAGGACTCTTTTGAGTATCTCAGGGAGAAGTTAGGGGTTATTGCCCCTCTGGGGATGAACTAAGGTGCACTGATGTGCATCAGTCTGGTGGGTATCACAGTCACATCTTGTGATCCAGATTGATGGGAGCTGCTACTTAGGGGGAGCAACAGGTATGATTCTAAAGTATTAGAATTGCAAGTATGTGCCCTTTGCCATTGATGTCAAAGGGGGAGAGAAGACATGTGAAAAACAAGTGGTTGCTGATCAAAAGGGGAGCCGTAAAGGAAGAGAAGACATGTGAATGGTTGTTGCTGATAGGGGGAGCAACAAGTGGTTGCTGATCAAAGGGGGAGCAGTAAAGGAAGAGAAGACATGTGTGAATGGTTGTTGCTGATAGGGGGAGCTGTGACAATAAGAAGAAGTTCTTGTCTTGATGGTTAAAATAGTTTTCACATCTTATGTTGCCATCAATGACAAAGGGGGAAATTGTTGCAAGTATGAGCCTAAGTGGTATTGTCATTGATGTCAACATACTCCTGTTGCATTAATGATAAGGTTTGGATGAGCTATGATCTAAGGATATTGAGAAAATTAGTCTCAATCAGGATCAGTGAAGAACAGTGATGATTGTAAGACAAAAGTCCAAGATAGGATGATGATCAGAGGATGCGGATTAAAGGGTTTGTATATATGTATCCATAGGTGATCCAGTAGAGATTTCAGAGGTCTGCATGAAGATATGAAGAAGTTATGGCCGCTCAAGTAAAACCGGTTCCGGTAGGTGTTTAGAGGTGACAGTGTGTAACAAGAAAGGTCCGGTGAGATTCAGAAATGAAGTTTCCTGTTCTGCGGATTTAAGGGAGTGCTGAGGAAGTCTTTGTGGTGTATCAACTCTATTGGTTCATGGTTTGAAGGTTCGCAAGCATCTATTCCTTTGTGACAGTAATGACAGACTGTGTTCTTGAGATTCCAGATGAAGGAGAGAAGGATTTCAGTTAGCAGAAGAAGTGTGGATGTTCTTGGTGATTCAGGTAAGCTTGTGGAGGTCTTTGGATCATGTCCAATTCGTGTTGGTGGTCTGCATTGAAGTTGGAGCTCACAATTGAAGAGTAACTTCTGTATGATGGTGTTCTTCTTGAGACAGGCCGACCAGATGAGTTATGCATCTGTCGGATGATCTTATGAATATTTGCCGACTTAGATGATCATTCCTAAGTTGATGCCTTGTATAAATAAGGGATTGCGAAGTCAGTTTGAACTCGCCTTTTTGTGTGGAGATGAGAGTGTGGTAGCGAAAAGGAGAGCGAAAGGCAAAGAAGAAGTATTGAGCTTAATAGAACTGATTCAAGCATGGTGAAGATGCTATACTCTAGTTCATGTGTGTGATACTTATTTCTTTGTAGACAGTGAGCCTCTTGTGAGTAGTGTGCTCGGGCAGTGAGCCCTAATTGGCATGTGCCATTTTGTTCTTTCTATTCTTCTAATAGAGAATACATTCTTGGGTTAATCACCCTGTGGTTTTTCCCTTAACTAGGTTTTCCACATCAAAATCTTGGTGTCTTATGTGTTGATGAGTTTTTGCTTTTGATTTGAATGCATTATGTTTCATGTTTAATATACTACTAATCACTAAGAGGATTTAAGTGTGTAAATTGGAGAAAGTTTTGCACAACTGATTCACCCCCCCTCTCAGTTGTGTGCCCTAAGTCTAACACATCCACCAAACAGATAGTCCAATATTATTATCCAGTAAATCAAATCGATTACAACAAGCAATCCCTGAAACTCAATATTGTTGTAAAATGCTACAATACATCATCAAAAACCCTAACCCTTAGCCACTTTTATCAAGCCTTATGTCGGTTACAAAATAAGGTTTTTTTATGTCAGTCAATGAAAAATAATTCCTGGTGCCTTTATAAAATAATAAAAAAACTGTGTGAGGTTTCAGGGGCATTGCCCCCGAGCCCCCACGGGGGCGCTACCCCTAGACCCCGCAAGGGGCACTGCCCCTTGACCCCGTCTTGGGGGCGCTACCCCTTGACCTCGTAGGAATTTGGGGGGAAACTGTGCCGATAAAAGTGGGAAAAATTTAACCTTTGAGTCTGATTAGGCTCCATATAACAACAAACTATGCCAATTCTTCTTCGACCATTTATTCCTGTAGCGAACCAAATGAAACTTGAACTCCTTCAATGAAATTGCCTTTCGGTAAACTAAGTAGTTCGTGAATCAAAACTTTGACCGAAAATGAGGAAAACGAAGTCTTTTTCGACAATCAACTCATTCGTTGAACTTACTAGTTCATGAACTCAAACTTTGGCCGAAACTAATTTGTCAGTGAGAGATAATTTTTGTTTTCAAACTTCAAACTTTTGATGAAAAGGAAGACAATATAGAAAGCTTTCAATGAACTAAAGAATTCACGAAGTGTGAAATTAGCTGAAACAAAGGCTCAAACTTAGCCCAAAATGATCTTCACTTAGCCAAAATGGATAAAATTTTCTCCTAAAGTAACATATCAAAACAACTATAACACAACATCAAAGAAGAAAACAAAAACTTGGAAAATATATATTTTCTAGCGACACAGGATTGCTTGTGAACCTGGATGCTCCTGCATCAGACACGCTGAGTAAGTGAAATGTTCCATGAGGCTGCAACTCATGAACATTCAACTATGGCTGGAATGGCTATCCCATACTTAACAAATCATGAAGCTTGCATCCAAAGGGCTTCATCTACTGGTCGATCCTTCCAACAGACAATATACTCCATGTTTTCTTTCCCCCTTGTTCTTTTGGCCACTCATGAATCTTTTACTTTGTCTACTTATTCAAATCTCTTTTCAAGTAACTGATGTAACTATCCATGTGTATCCTATAAATTTGAATTTGAATTCCCTTGTGCACTTGATTCTCCTTCATAATATCTATACAAATCAGCAACATTGAAGATGGGAGAAATATTTATACCTGTTGTAAGTTCAATCTCATAGGCATTGGATGAAAACTTTCTCAACACCCTACAAAGCCCTATCTTCTTCCACTTCAATTTACTATATGTTCCCTATGGGAACCTTTCCTTCCTCAAATGTGCCAATACCAAATCACCAACCTAAAATTTTTGCTCTCCTATGCATATCACATGCTCCTTGTATCTAGTGGCACTCTTATCCAAAGATTCTTTCACTTCTTTATGCAAATTATGAATGTACTCAGCAAAAGCTTCAACTACAACACTCTTTCTTCTCAAATCAACACTATCTCTCAACTCATCAACACCTTTCAGGCTATATCCATAAACAATATGAAAAGGACTTTTCCCTACACTCCTATTGATTGAATTATTATAAGAAAACTCTGCTTGAGCCAATACTAAGTCCCACTAGTTTGGTTTATCACCTACCAGACACCTTAACAAATTATCCAAACTTCTATTGGCAACTTTAGTTTGACCATCAATATGAGGATGGTACGTTGAACTAAAACCCAATTGTGTACCCATTTTCTTCCACAATGTATGCCAAAAATGACCAACAAACTTCACATCATGATATGAAACAATACTTTTAGGCAAACCATGCAACCTAACTATTTCTTTGAAAAATAATGTAACAATGTGGGAATCATCATTACACTTTTGATATAGAAGAAAATAAACCATTTTCAAAAATCTATCAACAACAACAAAAATTGAATCATTACCTCTTTGTGTTCGAGGTGATCCCAAAACAAAGTCCATTCTTATGTGTTCCCATAGTCTATCTGGTATAGGCAATGGTTTATACAAACCTATATTATGCCTTACTCCTTTCGCATGTTGGTAAACTCTACAACCTTGCACCAACTTCTTCACATTTACAGTCATATTAGGCCAAAAATAACCTTCATTTAATTGTGCCAACATCTTATCAACACCAAAGCCTCAAACCACCACTATGCTTTTGTCTCATCAAATTGTCCCTCATTTATCCTTGAGGTATACAGAATATGTTACCCTTTAACAACAAACCTTCCTAAATAAAATATTCAAGCCATGGCATTCTATCTTTATCAACTAGATTCACACAAATTGCCCATGCTTCTTTGAAATATGGATTTGTCTCATACAACTCTTTCATAGAATCAAAACTAACTATATTCACTCTCAATTCATTCAACAACAAACATCTCCTGCTCAATGCATCAGCGACCCAGTTAGACTTTCCACTCCTATGTTTCAAAATAAAAGAATAACTTTGTAAAAATTCAACCCATTTCATATGTTTCTGATTTAACTTACCCTGGTTGTTTATGAGCTCCAAAGCATGATGATTAGTATGTAATACAAACTCCTTTGGTAGCAAGTAGTGTCTCCATTTCTTGAGTGCATGTACAATTGCATAAAACTCTTGATCATATACAAAATATTTATGTTTCGCCTCATTCAACTTCTCACTAAAGTATGTAGTTGGTCTTCCCTCTTGAATTAGGACACCTCCAATCGTTGTCCCATTTGCATCACATTCAACTTGAAATACTTTTTCAAAATCTGGAAGTGTCAAACATTGGATGTTCAGTCACTTTTTATCTTCAAAAATTTAAAATTTTTCTCTCCTACAGTAGACCACACAAATTATTTCCTATTACCTTTCATTATTTTAGTAATAGGTGCACAAATCCCACTTAAATTATGAATGAACTTCCTATAGAAGCTCGTCAAGCCATGAAAACTTCTAGCTTCAAACATACTATGGGGTGAAGGCCAATCCACAATTGTCTTGACCTTTTTCAAATCCATTTTCAGACCATCACCGAAAACTACAAACCCTAAAATACACTAATTATTTCTGCATAAAACTACATTTCTTCAAATTTACTAACATTTTTCCTCTTTCAACCTTTGCAATATGGCTTTAGCATGCAATAAATGCTCTTCTTTATACTTACTAAAAATCAGAATATCATCAAGATACACAATGACAAACTTACCAAGAAAAGGCTTCATCACTTCATTCATCAATCTCATGAAGGTACTTGGAGTGTTTGTCAACTCGAACGGCATCACCGACCATTCGTACAATCCATCTTTTGTCTTGAAGGTTGTCTTCCACTCCTCCCCTTCTCTTATTCTGATTTGATGGTATCCACTCTTCAAGTCAATTTTCGTGAAGTACTTGGTTCCACTTAGACAATCCATCATATCATCCATTCATGGCAATGGAAATCTATACTTCATTGTTATCTTGTTTATTGCTCTTGAATCTGTACACATTCTCTAGTTTCCATCTTTCTTCAGTGTCAACACTGTTGGTACAACACATGGGCTGAGGCTTTCCCTGATCAACCTCTTATCCAACAACTCTTGTACTTGCCTATTTATCTCCTCATTCTCCATAGGCATCATCCTATACAATGTTTTGTTAGGTAAACTCACACTAGGTATCAAATCCATACAATGACTTATGTCTCTCACAGGTGGCAGTCCATTTGGTAACTCTTTCATCGTCATATATGTATATTCTTCTAGAATTTCTTGAATTTCTACTTGCAGTTCTTCTTGTTTCTTTGTTGTCATAAATGTAAAACATGCCCCCTCTTTCTTCAACTCTTACAAGAATATTTTTCTCAAAACCAAACAAACTTTGGGATTGTTCTCCACTTCATCTTCTTTATCCTTCAATGAATTCAAAGTAAATTCTTGTCCATTCTTATCTCTTTGGACACAATAATATCTGTATTGCCACTGTCCACTATCACTTTGCAACATTTACCACTTGACTTGCACCTGGTTCGAAATAAGTTCCTCCTTTACACTAGTTCATATTTATTGTTTTTCGGATTCAACAAAATCCTCCTCAACATCAAAGATTCTCCATCCTTAGGATCTTTATCCACACTTCGGTGAAGCCACACTTTCATTCGCAACTTGTGTAATACTAATTCTTGTTTATTTTTCTTTCCCACTACTTTGTTGTATCTGAGGACATTCAAATGCTCTATGCTCAGTTTATCCACACTAAAAATAAGTGCCATTGAATCCTCTTGCTCTGCCTTTGGAATAATCACCTCTTCCTCAAGAGTAATCTCCTCTTCCTTTACTTTCTTGGGTATTTTCTTGTGATGTAATGGCCTCTCCCTATTTATTTTGGTATCCTCTTCCACCACTAAACTGTTCTCTCCCATGTGAAAATCTGCCCCTTCCTCTAGAATTGGTTTGTTTTCTGGCAAGTTTCTCTTAAGCCTTCAAGGCATATTGATATGCTTCTTCAACACTTGTGATACGTACCATGCTTATTTCATCTTGGATGGAGTAGTGCAACCCGTTTACATACCTGGAAACCTTTTCAACATCATCATCAACATGGTCAGCCTGAATATTCAATCTATAAAATTCTTTAGTGTATCCTTGCACATTCTTCTCTTTTTGTTTCGGGTCTTGTAACTTCTTAAACAAACTAATTTGATAGTCTACTTGTAAAAACTTGGCTTTCAATTTAGTTACCATTCTTTCCCAAGATTTGATTTTCTCCTTACCTTTTCTCTATCTTTCTGTCTAAACATTTTCCCACCATAGGGAGGCATGACCCTTCAATTTTTTGCAAGCAAACTTCACTTCCTTGGGGTCTTAAATTGATTCAAAATCAAAATACTTGTCCATCTCCGATATCTAGTCGATCAATTCTTCTGGATTCAAACTTTCATTATAACTCAAAGGATCCAAATGAGGTTTACTACTTATCCTAGACATTGCCCTCAAAAATTGTCTTTTTGGTCCATCACCTTCTTCATTTGCATCATCATCTCTTATCTCTATTTCTTCTTCTTCATCCTCACTCACATCTTCAACATGTACTCCCCTACATTGTGTCATCTCCATAGCATTTAACTGTGTTGTTATTCCTATCAGTATCTCCACAATTGCCATATCACCATCCTGTGGTACTTTTTCTCTACCATGTCCTCTCCATGCCATGTCTTCTTCGGATTCTCTGCAGTTGCAGGCCTACACTCTCTCTTCTCTACCCACAACAAATATCTCATAATCCCTTCCTTGACACTCCCACAACCTCAACAGGAAGCTCGCTTTGATACCACTTGGTGCAGAATAAACCCCAAGTGCCTTATCAGATAATTAGGATGAGTAGCAAATCAACAAACAAACACAACTTACGATTTCAACATAATCACAACATTCATTATATTTAAGCAAAAATACACAATTTAGGGGTACAATTTCTATAATAATTTACAATCTTCAAATTCCACGAACCAGTATCTGTTATGCAATGTAAAATTCCTTCTATCTCAATTGTCGAACCCCTCTTCTTCGATCCACACCCTTATATATTTTCCAAGAAGGAAGTTAAACTGTTATCAAGATTTCTATTATGGTATTGAATAGTCGGCTGCCTCCAACGAACTGCTTGACTTTTCAATAATTACCCAAATGACTGCAAGATATCTTGAATTCTATTGCCTTTACAATGTATTCAAAGCCTCTCAAGTGCCAAGCTTAAATTATCTTTGGCAAAAAAATTACTTCCACAAACCTATGAAATTTCACCTTTCGATGAAATCACCCTTTCATGAGCCAACAATGCTCCTATTTCAGCAAAGTTCATCCTGCACGAACCTCCTTTCGGTGATGAAAGTAGTTCTCGAACTCATATAAAAGTCAAAATGCATATCCTTGTCATCCTTTTCGGCGAGAAAAGCCTTCCATGAACCTCATCCTTTTCGGTGAGAAAATCCTTCCACGAACCTTGGACTTATATTCTCTAGTGTTTCAGCAATATCACCTTTTGGTGAACTCACCCTTCCATGAACCTCTTCTTCGATGATATCTTCAGTTCACAAACTTGAAAGTTCACCGAAACTATGCCAATTCTTCTTTGGCCATTTCTTCCTTCGGTGAACTAAATGAAACTTGAACTCCTTCAGTGGAATCACCTTTTAGTGAACTAAGTAGTTCACGAACTAGAACTTTGGTTGAAACTAAGGAAAACAAAGTCTTTTTTAGTTATCAACTCGTTTGACGAACTAACTAGTTTGCAAACTCAAACTTTGGCCAAAACTAATTTGTTGGTGAGAGAATTTTTATTTTCAAACTTTAAACTTTTGATGAAAAGGAAGACAATATAGAAAATTATTTAATTCAATAAAGTGTGACATGTATATAATTCACATAAATATGTACATGCATACATATATAATTAATTATATAGATTACAAAAAAATGTAATAAAAAAATATTAAAAATTAAAGTACTTTATTGTACAAGGTCTAAAACACGATCATAGTCATCTGATGCAAACACTTAATTATCGTCTTCAATTGTTGTTTCAAATTGATCATGTGTTTCTGTAGGTGTCAAGGATCTTGTTTCCATTTTTAGCCCATTCTGTATTTTCACATACTCCCCAATCACCTACACCTACAATACAAAATTGACAAAAACATGCAAGCTCCCTAGTCTATATAGTCCATGTGTTTGCATTTGAACTCTTAAATGAATGTCATTTTGTTGATCTAATAATTATTTCACAATCAAGTCGAGTAAGAATATTCTCTTCTTCAATTAACCAAAATAATCGTCGAATTGTAGAGTTCTCACTTGATCCCATAGATAATTTTTCATTACACCAATCCACAATTGCACGTGCATCTTGAAATTTTGTTGCATCCTCAAATTTTAGTTTCTCTAACAAGAGCTCTTTTGACGCATGCTCCAGCTCCATCATGTTCTCCTTTACCATGTCCAACTTCAAAAAAACTCCACAAATGTTGGATATTATTTTTTTGTGATCCCTACATAGCCAATAAAACATTCTTGCATTTTTGAATTGCCCTGTACAGTTATTTGACTATATGAGATGTGCCATCTAAATTTCTCTTTCTTTTAAACTTTCATAAAATTTTGTGAAACAATATTGCACAAACTTTGAAGAGTGTAACCAGTTATCACTCAAATAAAAATGATAGTCCAATATGAACAAAGATGGCCACTTGCACTGAATTATAATACTGAGATTGAATTTCCTCTTGTGGAGAAAGAATATAGTTTTTGCAAAGTCAACCACTGATAGGGTAGTTCCAATTAGAAATATGTTTTTACATGTGTGAAATTGTCCATCAAGCCATTGAACATATTGGGAGTGTTTCACATATTTGGATACAATATTATCCTTAAAATCTTTGATGAATGCATGCACACAATTTTTTTTGTGACTAACTCGCAACGCTTTCCAATTTTTCCATCAATTAAATAATATTCAACATTCTTAAATATTTTCACATCCACTAATTGTTGTCCAAATTCATGTGAAATATTTTCATACATACATTCTCCTAACAATGAAAAGTTGCCACATCTATTGCATTGTCCAGAAATACATGCTTTTGAATAAAATAAATATCCATTAGATGTTTCACAAAACAAACCTGCTACAAACTCCTTAATTGTTTGAGGTGGCATATTAATACCACATTCCTGCATAATTTTGATAGTATGCAAAGTACAACATATATGTCGAAAAACATCATAATAATAATAAAATTGCACATGAGTTTCACAACAACAAGAGATTTGTTGTTTATTAATTTTCACATAGCAAGGTTTACATTTCTCAAATGATTTTTGACTTATGGTAATATTAAATGATACTAACACTGAATCATCTAATAATTTTTTATATAATTCAGTTTGAGTCATGTCTAATAGATGTTTTGGATGAATATCACGAATTTTGGACCCCACTCTTAATTTTAAAACATCTCTAACATTAGACGATACCCCTGTATTATCATGCCAATATTTTTCAATTAAAGATTTGATTTCATTATTTAATTTCATGTCAGACCTTGGAGGTCTACCACTAAAACTCCAACATTGATTAATTGAATCATTTTCAATACTTTCTCTTCTCTTTGTTGCTCTTCTCAAAGTTTTAGGATTTATATTTAGAAATTCATTAGTCTTACTTATCATTCTTTTATTTGAAAATAACTTATTAAGTAAAACAATTGTTATAGCTCTTCATGCTGCATTGCTATCTTTAGATCAACTCTTTTTACCAACAGAATTAATAACTCATTAGCAACATTAGATATAACTTGTTTCATTGATTCATCATTTTTTTAAGTTTTATAAAAATGCCTAACTTTTTCATTATTTTTCGCAATTTTCACATTTTTATCAATTGCATCATGAATTGACATTGAAATCCAAGAGTTTTTCTATAAAAAAACATTTTATATAATCTATTTGCATGGATTCTCATTTGTCTCCAAGAAATCTTACCGGAAAGATTATCCAAGACATTTCTTTCAATCTTAAAAAATATATATTTTTATTTTCACTCACATAAGGGATTTCATTCTCATTTCCTCTTTCCATATTTTCAGTAGTACAATTGAGCTCATCATTGGTATATCCATCTTCATTTAATAAACTAATTTGATCAATATCATCGATAGGTGGGTTTGAAGACATACCTGGATTTGTTTCTATAGTCACGTTTTCCATATCATTGAAAGTTGGTTTTGAAGACATACCTAGATTTGTTTCTATAATTGCATTTTCCATATCATTGAAAGTTGGCCTTGAAGACATACCTAGATTTGTTTCTATAGTCATATTTTCCATATCATTGAAAGTTGGGTTTGAAGACATACATGTATTTGTTTTTATAGTCACATTTTCTTCCATATTCACCATTTCCATATTTGCATCATCTACATTCATCCCATCTTTTATAGTATGTTGAATGTCTTTCTCTTCAATAGTCATGGAACTAAATGCTTCAATATTTTTCATCTCTTAAATCCTTGTTCTTCTATCTCTTTGCTTTTTTGCTTCTTTCTATCTATTTGCTTCAATTTCTTGAGGTGTCATGACCCTCATTTATTTATTTTTATGTATATTTGATCCCATGATTACCAATCCCTCTTGATAAAATAACAAATGATATTTAATCTATTTTTAGATTGATGTACCTCTTTGAAATTTTGAAGTACAACTAGATGTAGATCCTTTGTTGCATAAATTCTGAAGTAAAAGTAGATGTAAATTAAAAAAAATCCTCTTTTTTATTCCTTTTGAAAATAGCTCCTGCACTTGATTCTATTTCAAAATTGTTCATATGATTGATTCCTTTCAAAATTTGAATACAATATGGCATGTCAAGAGATTCCACAAGACACTTGTAAGTAAAAAATGTAGAAAATAACGTTGTCGGCCCACACATTAGACATACAAGTTGCATATATACAGTGATAGTACGTCTTTCCTTGATAATGGGAAATAACGGATATAAAAGAAATGGGTACCTGTTTTAAAACGGGTACCTGTTTGCAAAAAAACGGGTACCCATTCCAAAAAAATTGAAATGGCCGACCGCACTTTCCCTTGCATTTGGCTTGGTTTTGGTTTGGTTTTAGGCTTGGAAATGACATGGGTAGCTGACCTCTAGCCTTGGACCTACAAGTACAAATTTATGTTCAGAGCAAGAGGAAAGACTAACTTTACCTATATGGCTGACGATATTTTTTTCTGTTTTTTTTCAAAATTAAAACCCATTATAAATGATGATGTGTAGTTTTCAAATATATAATTTTTTTATTAGACTTGTTTTTCTATTTATTAATTAATTTATGAGCAAATTAGTCCAAATACTTGAAATGACAGGGGTTTATATTTTTTTAATAACTTTTAATTTTTAAAGTTTTTTTAAAAAAAATTATATGTCATCAATCTACACATCATGTTTTACACAATGGAAAAAAAAATATTTTATGATTAATTTTTTTCAAATTATGTTGGAGAGGTTTTCAAATACAACAATTAGGGCCAATAAAAAATTAAGAAAAAATATTATAAAAAAAATTCTCATCAAATTTCACTGTACTACACATCTTTCCTCAAAAAGATGTAGAAAAATATTTTTATTTAGGTCAAATTATGTTGGTTGTACACGTGCATGTTATGGTAAAAAAAAAAATAAATTTTAAACAGTGGTTTTTAGACATGTCTATTGAAAATCAATTTGTATCATTTGGGTATTAAAATAAATTACATATTTAAAAACTAGACTCCGAATACTACATTTCATATTACTAACTTTTTTCAAGATTGAATCTTTAAGTGCTTCAAATTTTTAGATTAAATGTGACAAATTTTGAAAATCAGGGAAAACACTTCCACTTTTTTCTTGCACTAACCCATGTATATTCACCATGACATCAAATACAACTAAGTAAATCATACCAGGATTCAAATCCAACTAAAGAGAAATAATTTTAAAACCCAAACCCATTTATAGTTTAACAGTGCTATGAATCAATGGCCTAACGTAAACATACTATGCAAATAAACTCTTTAAACTGGTTACAGCTATCTATGCATGCTTAAAATCAATGTTCGATCTTTCAAACAAATATGAAGGGTCAAACAAACAAACTTAGGATTATTACAGTGATTGGGTGCAATTTAACGCTTGATTGATATTGTTCAATGGTTTAATTAACCAATTACATCCCAACTTTTAACTGAATGTACTAAGACTGATTTATTTGTTTAATCACATGAGACATAAGTCACAAAGGAAATAAGTATGTATGACTTCATATAAGTCATGGGTCACAAAAGTTATTATAGAAATATTAAAAATTTGACAAGTAACAATCTGTTTGCACACCTCAATCCCATATGCAATGTGCGCCCAAACATATCTCTAACACAATTTAGGCATAGTTCTTAATGGCTAATGAGAGAACATAATTCACTTCAAATTTGATCACTCAACATTTGATTTCTAGAAACAAGAAGGAATTTGCTAAACTAGATAGCCGAAACTCCAATTGCTTAAGATTGAAAAAGTGTTTTGTTTTCATTTCAAAATTTGCATAAGATAGCAAAATTTGCTTAGAGTTTTACCCATTGAGAGTGTTGGAATGAAAGAGTGAAAATAGATCATAAATTTGAACTAATCATAAATAGTTGTCCATTCATTCACTCCTAATAACCTAATCCGCCATAAAATTAATGCAAAATCAATGTCAATAGCATACAAAAATGCGGAAGCGCGGACAAGGCATATGGATTGTTAGGCAAAATGCCTCATGGAATATCATCCCATGGAATGCAATGATTGCAGGATAAGCACATAACAGGTTTGATAAACAGACCATTTTTTTTTTTTTTTAAGCAACAACTAATGGCAGATTTAAAGCCAAATACCACAACCTTGCCAGCACCCATTTGCCATGCCATCGGGAAGTTGGCTATTGCAGCAAAGGATGTAGGGGAAAATTAATAGTTTAAAACTAGATAATTTAAAATTTTCAACAATTTTAGTCATTGCAATTGACTGGAAATAAGTCTATTACTCCAACGACTACTTGAACCAGTCGCCCAAACTACCCAGCAGCAATATAAACAATTGATAACGGTAATAAATAATAGAGTTGCTTAGAACACAAGATGTGTTGTCTGAGTTATAAGTGAAAACGTTTTTCATAGAATATATCACCTGTAGTTGCTTACAAGGCATACAACATATATGTATTTCTCATTATTTCTTTGTTTTGTTATTGCTCATAGCTTCTGGTGAAGTTTATAACAATTTATCTCTTTGTAAACAACCGGTAGGAATTTGTAGAGAAAACAAGATCAAACTAGGTGATTGATTCTTAAGAATGAATGTGGAGGTTATGTAAAGGTTGCAGAGAAGTCAATCAATGATAGATGACATGAGGTTGTATGTGTTTTCCCAAAACCACAGGAAAACTAAGCTAGTATAAGGGGAAAACACAACTGTCAGCAGAGCAAAATCTCATGCCTTGGTAACCAAGAGATATTGGAAATTTAAGAATCCAAGAACAATTCTTCAACCAGTAAGCATTATATGACATTGACATAACACAACATCATTATAATATAATATATATATATATACACCAAGCTCTTATACAAAAGAGGGATAAGAATAAGGGAAAAGAATTACCAGCTTCTGTAGGCTCAGCAATATGGCAGAAACAAAATGGTACAGCCCTTCGATTTTCATTCCAAGCCCACAACTCTTTTTTTTTCTTCCCCCTTTCCTCACCTGGGCTTAAATTTGACAGTTGACCTTCCCTGTCAAGCAAAATTTTTGTGACGGTCATCTATTTGAAATTGCTTTTCAAATATTAAAGCTTATTTATTTTAAGAAATATATAAAAACAAAAAAAGTATATATAAGAATAATTACATAGAAATTTTGACAATTTACTTGAAATCTTCCCTTTCAAGTAATAATTTTGACAGTTTGCGTGAAATATTCCCTTCCAAGTGATGCAATCTTCCTTACAACTAAAATGACTAAATACAGTCATACAGCCATCAAATTTAAGCTCTCACCCCCTCCTACGGAAAAATGAAAATCCTCTATTTCTTTTGGGGAGGAATTTTTTTTTGTGGTAACGTGGAGTCAAGAAAAACAAAGAATGTTTTATTACCATAACAAATGTTAAACAAGGTCATATTTTCTTATTTAATAATTTTTTTTGGTGGTAACGTGGAGTCAAGAAAACAAAGAATGTTTTATTACCATAACAAATGTTAAACAAGGTAATGTTTTCTTATTTAATATTTTTAAGTCAATCGCTCTAAAATATATTTTCTTTTAGGGAGTAGTAGCTTCCTTGGGTTGTAGTCGTAAAACAAAGTTGTAATTTTGAGCTTCATATATTGTGAGTTAATCCTCACCGTGGTTTGTCCTTTCTTGGGTTTTCCATGTATATCTAGTGCAGGGATAACTTTAAGAACCCCCCCCCCCCCCCCGGAGAAGGTGTATAAACTTGGCAAATCATGTATACTTCCCGAGAAAAATATTAATTTTATTGGCGAATTTTTTCATTTTTCTAGGAAAAAAAAATCTTATTTGGCGAATCGTTTGTAATCACTAGAGGTCTATGGAAAATCTTGGCGAATTGTAATTTTTTTAAAACCAATAAAATATTTTCATTGGCAATTAAAACCTATTTTCAAACCAATTAAATATTTTCGTTGGCGAATTAAACCTGTTTTCAAAATAAGAAAATATTTTTGCTGGCGACTAAAATCTAATTTCAAACCAGAAAATATATTTGCATTGGCGAATTAAACGTGTTTTCAAAATAAGAAAATATTTTTGTTGGCAATTAAAATCTAATTTCAAACTAGAAAATATATTTACATTGGCGAATTAAACCAATTTTCAAAGCAATAAAAAAATTATTGGCGATTTTAAATATAGTTTCAAACCAATAAAAAATTAATTGGCGAAATAAATTGTTATGCCAATAAAAAATCATACTATATGAATGGTATCATACTTTAGTTGAAGTTCCATTCCGGGCTACAGTTCTGACACACCCATCTTTCTACATAAACTCTCCGGAATAGAGACAAGTGTCAAGTAACAATGATTCTGATTAACAAAAATTAATAGATAATTATTTAATTGAGCTACATAAATTGCCTTCCCAAATACGTGCAATTGTGCTTTTCAAAACATTCCTTATTTATTACGAAAAGACAGAGGTCACTTCAAGCGTGGATGTCATTAAATGAAAAATTTTCTAATAGATTTTGGTTGTCAGATGATCGCAAATCGACGGCATAAGTACTGACACACCTGTCACCCAATTTCCCAAATTTGTAGTTCTACAACCGAGGACTTGCGCTCTGCCGCATTGCCACCTTTGCACAATAATCAATAAAATATATTATATATTTTATATAAATGTGAACCGTTGATCTAATAATATCTAACGGTTGCTAGTTGATTTTGGACGATTTTGTTAGCAATGTGTGGCGTTGGAGATCTACCTTCCGAAATTGAACTACAATCGTTCATCTTTCATTCTAGGGTGCATCAAATGACAGTGGTGATATAATTGATTTGATTGAATGCACTTAACCACATAGATTAACCAGTGCTCAATTAAGTTCATTAATGGCAAGTGAGTACTGAGTCGTGACAAACCGCACAGATTAGCCAATATGAATTAAATGGAGTTGCTTGTTATTTATTACCCATTTGTCACAGATGTACATGTAATGTATATATGATAGTCTTTAGTGTTTCAAACTTATATTGCATTACTAAGTTTCAGATAGGTCAAGAATCAATAGATTGTAAGAGTTCAAAGTAATGACTTTCATTATAGCAGTTGTGCGAAGAAAGTAAGTTACCAAGTATTTATTTTGTGATCATTCATGATTTTGATTTTAACTGTGTGATAGAGTTCTCAGTTCACAGATGTAGAATAGTAATAAGAATCTAAGATGATGGAAAATTTTGTTTGTGTGTGGCTATGCAGGTTGTTATTGCTTTGCATGTCTCGAAATGAAGAAATACGAGCATTCGTCAAGTGGAATAGATCGTGTCAACAATCGACACTTTTAACATTTGCATTTGCAAATGATGCATTCTATTCTGGGTGGTGGGTTGAATCTCCCACACGTGCATGCATGTATGAGAAACTAAAAATTCAAATTGACGCATGGAATTGGTATTGCAACTCAATTGCCAGTGACCTCAAGAAAATCAATTTAATTCCCCTATACTGGCCTTATTGTTACCCATGCCTAGTGGTTTCTTGTACATATAATGCAAGGTTCTATAGTGAATCATTCACTGACATTGTGAATGAGCACACAATTAAATTTGTAATGGATCCATTACCTGTTAATAGGATAATAATGGACTACAGTGAAATATTCATTACGCGTCGTCGAATAGAGGAACCAAAAAGATTTTGGAGGATCAAAGCAAGGTTTGAAGGTCGAAGGATAGGAGTTTTGTTTAGAACTGATGTTGGTTAGAGGTTCATGTTCGATGTAATTCCCCAATCTTTTTGAAGGGTGATGTTAAATTTTACTAAATAATATAGAAGTAATTACGGTTTGAAATTGCAATGTATACAGATCATAGATGTTTCAAAGAATGAAATTTTCAATATAAAATTATATATTATATTATATAAAATATGATATTATTATAAATTTATATATTGAATCATTGATATCGATTTCATTTGGTGGCCTACAAAATACTTTTCCCAAGCATTGATTTTTAATTTATTAAATAGATGTGACAAGTTATTAAATAGCTTTTGGTAATGGTTGATCCTTACACGAGCCGAAGATTGACGCTACAAAAAATTTGGACAACGAATAAATGAATAAATGCATGTTAGTTGAAGTGTGTGTTCATTAACAATCTTCCTTTAAATCCTAGAGGTCTCCAGCAAAACGGCACTTGACTAGCTTGCTCAAAATATAGCATGGAGACTCCCATAAGGCTCCACTGCAATAAGCGCCAGGTTGCCTTTCTGGGCCGTATCAGAGATGGCAGACTGATGAACATTTGTAACCAGCAAAACCTATTATTCCTTGAGGCAGTGAAGATGGTCCTCGGTAAAGATTTCTTGGTCTCCGAGGATAGATATAGGGTAAATTCAGATATTTCCTCACACTTTCTGGCTTCTTAGTTGGACCTAGGAGAGGCAAAGGTGGATGCACTGATCATTTTACGGGGGGTATTCACTCCAGATATTCTTTTGGATGATTTAGATGTGGTGATTGATGCAGAATTGGGGGTCGGTATCCCGTGGCCGAGAGACCTGGAGAAGCTGCGGGAGGGACAGGAGGGCGTAGCTAGGCAGCGATTCCTCCTAAACATGAATGAGCAACAACTCGGAAGGCACAGGCTTTGGGCGGCTCGTGGGAGACACTTTTTTTGACGGGCAATTGGAATGGACACAGATGATACTCTGATATCACTTCAATACTTCGCAGCCATTGTGAATATGGGGGGATTCTACTTGCAGTGGCCGTAGGAGTGGTCGGGCTCTCAGGGCCACCTTTTTGGTGATTTCCGTGCCGGGGTGGTAGGATGACAAGTTTTCAAGGAGTCGCTTAGTGAAGGGGCTAGGGATTTAAATGGTACTATGGTAGCCTCTCTGATGCTGTGTGTTTTTTGGAGCCTGGGCTAGCCGCTGAAGTGGTTTTTGTATTGATATAATTTCCTGAGTGTAAATCTTTTTGTAATAATATAATTACCTAAGTGTAAATCTTTTTGTATTAATATAATTACCCAAGTGTAAATCTTTTTTGTATTAATATAATTTGGTCTCTATTATGGTTAGAACTTAGAGGTTTCTAATGTTGCTTCTTATATGTTTGCTTTAATTTATATATGTTGACATGGATTTGGTGATGGTCTGTGACTCTCTGTTATGGTTAGAGGTTTCTAATGTTTCTTGGCATTTGTTTGCTTTTTGGCTCTTGAGATAGGCACAGCTAAGAGAGCTATAATATATGTGAACTCTCAATTTTTTTGGATTTAATTTGATTTTAATTTAGTTGTTTTTAGATAGAATTAATCACGAAATTTTATATGCACAAGTAAAATTACACTTTTTATTGATAGTGTAGTTCATCTACATGCATGATGCTTGAAATATTTGCATAATTAGGTTTTGACACTTGAACCGTTGGATTTCCAAATATCAATGGTTGACATTTCATACGACAAAACCTCTACGTAATCTTATGTTGACTTGCTACCTTTGGTTGCTAGTTGTCTAAGTTGAAACTTGAGCCATCAAAACCGTGTTGTTTATCAGACCCTTATACCTAATCTTGTCGGTCACGGCTTAGTGGGGAATGGGTTAACCTAGCAAGCTGGCAGGGTCCACTTTTTAATTATTTAAGAAGTTAATATGCGAGTAGGTTGTCGGTCAGTGAAGTCATGACTTCATGTCCTAATATTCGTAAGTTGACAAGCCCCTTAATCTAACAGTCTAGAGGTTACCCGTTGTCGTCGGTTGTAGGAAGGGCAAAATCTAATGGTCACGCAAGGGCGCATGGGGAATATGTCAGGAGAGAATATTTGTTGTGCGACTACGACAGGACAACACATGCCAAAAAATCAAAGCTATCCTATCCCACTAAAGACTTGATCCAATGGTTGCAGGAAGGACGAAATCTAATGGGCACAAGGGCGCATGAGGAATCTGTCAAGAGAGAATATTCGTTGTGCGGTTGCGATAGAATGACACATGTCAAAAAATCAAAGCTATCCTATCCCACTAAAGACTTGATCCAACTGTTGTAGAAAGGGAGAAATCTAATGGGCGCAAGGGCACATGAGGAATCTGTCAGGAGAGAATATTCATTGCGTGGCTTTGACAGAACGACACATGTCAAAAAATCAAAGTTGGCATCCTATCCCACTAAAAGATTTGATCCAATAGTTGCAGGAAGGGCAAAATCTAATGGTCGCGCAAGGGTGCATGAGGAATCTGTTAGGAGAGAATATTCGCTGTGCGGCTGTGACAGAACGACACATGTCAAAAAATATAAGCTGGCAAAAGACTTGATCCAATGGTTGCGCATCGTCGCAAGGAGAATCTCTTTGGTTGGAATCTGCATTGCGCGGTCGCAACATCGTGACACGTGGCATTTCTCTATTTTGAGAAGTGAGGCACGTCAGCACAACATAGGTAAGAGGTGGGCCATCATAGGCTATTACGCTACAAGGTGCTGCCATGTATCCAACTCGTACATTTTTGGAATGGCGACGAAGATTGTCAAATCTAGTCATCCAATCAAGACTGTGGATTTCAGAATGTAAGGAAGAGATCAATGGCCCAAATTCAAAGTTTCAAAAGAGTAAGATTTCGAAGTGCTTGCAGCACGAAGTGCATTAATACAGAGAATTGTGTAGGTATTCTTGCCACACGAAGTTCATTAATACAGAGAATTGTGCAGGAATTCAAGGATTAAGGTATTCTTGAGAGCGTGACTACATTCAGAAGAAATCATCAGAACGAGCAGGAAAAAAGTAATCTCAAGCTTCTGCAAGCACGGAAAAGCAGTAAGTAATTGTTCCTCCTTTGTGCCTGGTTTTTCCAACTATAGGTTAATTCTAAATCTTTTAGGGTCGTTGTCAACCATAAAATCCATAAGCTACCTTCATAAAATAAAAATGAGTCAGTCAGGCCAGCCTTCCACTTCAAAACGAAGCTTGGATGAGAATCTTATGATCCAACTCCCTGGTTCCGCTAGAATAATTTTGAAATTGCATGGCCCAGGCGGAGACGAGGATAGATTTCTTGACTACTGCTATAATTGTTGGGATGCCAAATTACCTGTCCCAGGTTGGATCCTCTTTGAGCATTGGCATAAGAGGATGAACTATAAGGCCCCTATCTGTCATGCCTGGAAATATGATTTAGCCAAGCTCATTTGTTCCAATGTTTTCCCCAACCCTGACTTAATTAGGTCAACAACATCAAGGTATAATCTAGCCACTAGGACAATAATAGATAGAAATGGTTCAACATTGTTCAAGTTTACCAAAGGATACATTTCCACTGTATTCAACTTGGACCCTGCAGCCAGCAAACAAAATGACCTCAGGGCTTTCAAGAAAAAATACCAGACTGACATTGTGAAACGACAGTACAGGGAATATTACTTACCAAAGCACAGGCCAAGGGGTGTTGGTGGGAAATTGGTAAAGGTTTCAGATGATGAGGTGGAGCCTTTACATTGTAGTATGTTTAATGAATATTTTGTCAGAACCTATCACAATCTGTGTCAAGTATTAGGCAGAGATGCTTTAGAAAGAGTGTCTATTTCTTTGATGATGATGGCTGTTGATATTCAGAGACCAGATGTCAAGGAACCATATGATTATGCCACTTTCATAGCTGACCGTATGCATGATCAGATTTGATCCAATAGTTGCAAGAAGGGCAAAATCTAATGGTCGCGCAAGGGCGTATGAGGAATCTGTTAGGAGAGAATATTCGCTGTGCGGCTGCAATAGAACGACACATGTCAAAAAATCTAAGCTGGCAAAAGACTTGATCCAATGGTTGCGCATCGTCGCAAGGAGAATCTCTTTGGTTGGAATCTACATTGCGCAGTCGCAACATCGCGACACGTGGCATTTCTCTTTTTTGAGAAGTGAGGCACGCCGGCGCGGTGTAGGTAAGAGGTGGGCCATCATAGGCTGTTACGCTGTGAGGTGCTGCCATGTATCCAACTTGTACATTTTTGGAATGGCGACGAAGATTGTCAAATCTAGTCAGCCAATCAAGACTGCGGATTTCAGAATGTAAGGAAAAGATCAATGGCCCAAATTCAAAGTTTCAAAAGAGTAAGATTTCGAAGTGCTTGCAGCACGGAGTGCATTAATACAGAGAATTGTGCAGGTATTCTTGCCACACGAAGTTCATTAATACAGAGAATTGTGCAGGAATTCAAGGATTAAGGTATTCTTGAGAGAGTGACTGCATTCAAAAGAAATCATCAAAATGAGCAGGAAAAAAGTAATCTCAAGCTTTTGCAAGCACGGAAAAGCAATAAGTAACTGTTCCTCCTCTGTGCCTAGTTTTTCCAACTGTAGGTTAATTCTGAAGCTTTTAGGGTCGTTGTTAACCATAAAAGCCATAAGTTACCTTCATAAAATAAAAATGAGTCAGTCAGGCCAGCCTTTCACTTCAAAACGAAGCTTGGATGAGAATCTTATGATCCAACTCCCTGGTTCCGCTAGAACAATTTTGAAATTGCATGGCCCAGGCGGAGATGAGGATAGATTTCTTGACTACTGCTATAATTGCTAGGACACCAAATTACCTGTCCCGGGTTGGATCCTCTTTGAGCATTGGCATAAGAGGATGAACTATAAGGCCCCTATCTGTCATGCCTGGAAATATGATTTAGCCAAGCTCATTTGTTCCAATGTTTTCCCCAACCCTGACTTAATTAGGTCAACAGCATCAAGGTATAATCCAACCACTAGGACAGTAATAGATAGAAATGGTTCAACATTGATCAAGTTTACCAAAGGATACATTGCCATTGTATTCAACTTGGACCCTGCACCCAGCAAACAAAATGACCTCAGGGCTTTCAAGAAAAAATACCAGAATGACATTGTGAAACGACAGTACAGGGAATATTACTTACCAAAGCATAGACCAAGGGGTGTTGGTGGGAAATTGGTAAAGGTTTCAGATGATGAGGTGGAGCCTTTACATTGTAGTATGTTTAATGAATATTTTGTTAGAACCTATCACAGTCTGTGTCAAGTATTAGGCAGAGATGCTTTAGAAAGAGTGTCTATTTCTTTTATGATGATGGCTATTGATATTCAGAGACCAGACGTCAAGGAACCATATGATTATGCCACTTTCATAGCTGACCGTATGCATGATCAGATGACAAAGATCAAAAATATTTTTTCTAAACCGAATGTCCAAGTTGAATTCATACACTACTCCTTGTTGTGCCATATGTACTTATTTGCTTTATCAGGGATGTGGCACCCCAATTTGCATGTCAAGGATTCAGATGCTCAAGGGAACAAGTTGCCAATGCAAGTATGGACATGTATGCTAGCTATGCACTGTGTCGAAGCAGATTATGTCATCTTTGAAGAATATTTTGTGAGGAGAATCCTTGGATTTTTGGAGCCAGAGGGTGAAAGGTTGCATCCTGATGTAATGGATTTCTTACGACCTCTAGACATGACTCCCTACCTTGGAATTGATCACAATTGAGGTGATTGGTTCTATCATGAGCATACTACTTGCATAAGGGTCTATGGATGCTTGACTGCACCTCACATACTGCCCAAATATGTGCCAAAGAGGGTGGCATTTTTAGAAGTTATAAGGTAGTTAAATGATTCTGACAAAAAGCACTTTAGGAACCGCAAGAAAGGTTCATTCTTCCCTTCCTCCATCAGATTTTGTGATCCCTGATAAGAGTGGGTTGGACCAAATTTATTCAGTTATGCAATGTTTTGGAATGTATTTGGAACAACCAAGGTCTTTTGACCCTGAGGGATTCATCAGCCAAACTAGACACAAAGTCTACAACTACAAGGGAAAGGTCCAGTACTTTCATCAGGTCGATTACCATGAGGACATTGCCAGGAATTGTTTTACTATGAATGAAGTCCACCACTTGAGGATCAAGTGGGATACTATCATGACCAGTGATAATATGAAGAGAAACATGAATCTTGCATATCTGGGTGCATTTGCAGAAGTCCAAGACCTAATTGAAAGAATTGAGAAAATGTTGGATAATGCAAAACAATTGATTGCCTCTACCCCTACAGGAGAACAAAGATATGCTTATGAGCCTGGCAGCTCAAGTGGAGAGTATGATGTAAAGAGGGGATCAATTGGCCCCTCCCCTACTAAAAGGGCCAAGATTATTGATTTGGAGAACCCAGAGCAGATAGAGATAGTTAACCTAGAGGGGGAGGAGGAACATGAACAAGAAATTGGCCCTCATTCACCCGATAGACTGAGACCTTATTCATCCCCAGAGAATTGGTCAATGAGAGTAATGAGAAACCCTACTTTTGATATTGAAGATGTTAGGGTGATGGCCTGTGACAAGTTTATGGAAGATGATGAATTTGTCAACACTCCTGAATTTAGGAGCTATGTTTTGAAAGTGAGGAGTGAGGAATTCAGAAGAAAATTGAAGATGCCAAGGCTGGAGTAGACCCAAAGGAGTATGATGTTATTACTCAGAGGGTCCTAAAAGAAGTACAACAGTCTATAAGTAAAATGACTCCAGAGGAAGGGAGAGCACTGGTGGCAAAAAGTAATATTCTACTTCTACCTCACTGGACTCTATCAAATGCCATTGCATTTGATACAATCACCAAAGATGATTCAGATGTGATAGGGGAAGAAATTGAAAGGGCCCTCTCTGGTGCAGCCTTCAACCCTAAATTCAAAACATTGGCAATGTGGGCTCTAGCCCCAAACAACAAAAAGCCTAGGGTTCAATTAGGAGAGCTAATAGGGGATGTAATAATAAAAAGAGTATTTGATACCCCTACTCCTCAGGTTGCAAGCCTAAATGTATAGACTGCACAATTTGCAAAAGAAACTGCTAACAAATTGCAAAAGGATTGCAATCAGCTGCAACTTGATTATTCTAAGGCAGTTGCAGAGATAAGCATGTTGAAGCAGCAACTGTCATTGGTAGCTAGTACTTCAGCCCCTCCTCCAGTGATCCCAACTGTAGAATTTGTTCCAGTGGATACAAAGCCTCTCCTTGTAGAGATTAGAGAGTTGAAGGAGGATAACAAGAGATTGAAGGAGGAAAAGGATAACAAGGTTAAAGAGATGGTCACCAACTTGATCAAGAACAAGGTGACAAACATTTTGACCAAAATTGATGAGGCTTGGAAATCCTACTTACAGTTGAGACCAACCTATGAAAAGCATGAGTCTGACAAACAGAGACAATTGAGCTTAAAAAAATGGTTACATAGAACTGAAAAAGTCAAAGAATTTTAGAGGTGTGCCAGGTATGATTCCAATGCACCTGCTGACATACTAAAGGTGCTTAACATTTTGAAGTGTTTTCAGGATGTGACCAGTTTCCAGTTGAAATTTAATTCAGTTGTGAAAGAGAAGTTTTGGGGTTTTGAAGGGTTGGACGCTAAGTGGTTACCTCCCATCTTGGATGGTGTTGGCAAAACAAAAGAGTTGGACAACTGGAGAAAGGAGATTGTAGACAATTTTTTTTGATTAATTCCCACTTGTTGTGATGCAATTGTAAGTGATCCGACTATGAGTATGCAAGTACTGAGCTTAGCATTGGACAATCTGTACACTCTTGAAAAGAATCTTTCTACATTCTCTAACCACGTAAAAAGTATGATGGATGCCAGGTATGTCAGTCATAATGGCCAAATTGAAGAAATACTTTCATTCCCTTGGCCGACAAAGGAGACATACGATAAGTGGAATGACAAATATGGAACTGAGGATTGACAAGCTTTTGTTCTCTGTATCTGTAACAATTTGAAGTATAATGTATTCAATGCTGATAGCATGTTCCTAATCTATAAAGGAACTGTCTTGCTCATTGAGTCATTTCATAGGGTTGGTTGTTTTAGACTTGGCAAATTTTAATGAAATAATAAGATACAGTCTTGCTGGGTGGCATAAATTTAGCAGTTTCATGTTGTTTTTAAATGAGTAATGCTTTGTTGCATGTATATGGTTATCTGTCTCCAAGTTGTTTGTGTTTTTCTTCTGAATCTAAATAGCTTAGGGTTATTCAGGATTCTGGAACATGGGCTCTCTGTGTTGAATGTTTAATTTTGATGTAATATAATATATTATCATGGGAAAGAATATGTATGGGAATTTTTTTGTAAATACTAATATGCCAGGGGCGTAGGTGCATAGCTATCCCCCAGTTGTAACAATTTCTTTGAATTAATATCAATGAAAGAATGAATGAATGAAAGTTGACATCCATGAGACCAAAAAACTGTGAATAATTTTTTTATTAATATTAAATAGAATGTAATTAAATGAAAAGTGTGACTGTAATTAAATGAATGAAGAAATGCAGATTATGTTTATTGTTTATATCATAAAATACTCGTTGTTCGAAGAACATTTGATGGATGGTTCTAGTTGCATTACAGAATGAAATGCATAAAACGCTAGGCTTGTGAACTTAAATCTCTAGAATCACCCTAAACCCTTAGATTTACAAAGATCAATGGTTTAGAGATTGATGTGAGCTTTGAATGTAGGATAGCTGTCAGACATGTACTAATAGCGACACGTTAAAACTTGACTTGACGTTTCATTCACTAAAAAAGTTACTTCATAAAAAAAAGCAAACTTTCTAGTTTCTACTTTTTACTGCTAAGTGATTTTATTTTTAAGTGAGAGCCGAGAGGGTCAGCACATAGGGTGTCAGGGAAATTTCATATTGCTCGTTGTAGTGCACCAGGGAGATTTCAGATTGCTCATTGCAGTACCACTTCCAACAAAGCTAGTAAGACAAAACAAAATTGACCTCACATATTTGTATGGTGAAAACTTCTATTGACAATCATGCAAATATCTACTTGTAGGGTACACCTACAAAAATAATATTCAAATGTACACGTAAATTAACTATATATATACATATATACATGCATGAGTCCATACAAATTTTAAGATAAAGGGAATAATTTAGAAGGTGAAATGAGAATGAAAAAAACTATATACCAAAACACAAAACATTGATGCAAGATGTAACTAGATAACACAAAGGATGGATTAAGGGGATGTAAGAGAATGGCTTCAGGGGAGTTAAGAGGATGTCTTAAGGGGATGTAAGAGGATGACTTTAGAGGATGTAAGAGGATGGCTTAAGGGGAGATACACGAGTCAATACAAATTATAAGATAAAAGGATGGCTTAAGGGGATGTAAGAAGATGACTTAAGGGGAGCTAAGAGGATGTAAGAGGATGGCTTAAGGGGATGTAAGAGAGGTGGTGTAAGGGGAGATACACAAGTAAATACAAATTATAAGATTATCATTTTCATGATTTGAATCATGGTGATTAACCTAGCCACTCAAACTATGTGTCGTGAGAAAATTAGTTCTATATTTATACGAAATTGTTTAAGGGGTATGAGGATGGCTTAAGGGGAGCTAAGAGGATGACTTAATACAAATATATTAACTATTGATTAAATATATACAACTATATATATACCTAGAAATTTATTCCATTATACCATCTGCATCCTCTCTTTTTTGTAATGGATCTATAATTGACTCATGTTCTTCCATAGAAAGTGTCCATAACTATTTATTAGTAGGTCCCCCTTGATATTTGACTAGTTTTATATTTGTTGCCACAACCAAATGTAAGTAGTGTATGATCTTCTTATGTTTTTCATAATCCTCAAATGTAGGCAAACCATTCTTTCTTATTAGGTATTTTCATAGCCAGGTACCAACAACAACCACAGAATCTGTTGGATACTCATAATTATCATCATCTACTCTAGGATGTAATAAATTTTATTTTGTCTCAACACATCGATCCAACCAATACTCAGTTTCCTCTTCATTTCCCTTAGGTGCAACAACAACATACACATTTCTTGCAAAAAAATTATTTAATTCAATAAAATGTGACATATATATAATTCACATAAATATATACATGCATACATATATAAATAATTATATAGATTACAAAAAAATGTAATAAACAAATAATGAAAATTAAAGTACCTTCTTGTACAAGGTCTGAAACACAATCATAGTCATCTGATCCAAACACTTGATTATCATCTTCAATTGTTGTTTCAAGTTGATCATGTGTTTCTATAGGTGTCAAGGATCTTTGCTTCCATTCTTCAATCCATTCTATATTTTCACATGCTCCCCAATCACTCATAATACAAAATTAGGAAAAACATGCAAGCTCTGTTAGATCTAGGGCACACAACTGAGAGGGGGGGTGAATCAGTTGTACAAAAACCTTGCTTCTATTTCAAACACTTGATTCTTCTTTGTTAGTTAGCAACATATCAATTAATAATTCATGAAAGCAGAAAGCATAAACACCGGAGCAAATAAATATCAACACATTAGACACCAAGATTTTGACGTGGAAAACCCAGTTAAGGGAAAAACCATGGGGTGATTAACCCAAGGATTATTCTCTGTTAGAAGAATAAGAAAAAATGAATGGCACATGCCAATTAGGGCTTACTACCTGAGCACACTACTCACAAGGAGGCACACTGCCTACAAAGAGACACACTGTCTACAAGATCATAAGGATCACAACCTTGAACTGGAGAATGACATCTTCACCATGTCTGGATCAGTTCCATTTAAGCCCAAAACACTTCTACTCTACTTTTTGCTCTTCCGCTATACCACACTCATCTTCTCCACACCACACTATGAAATGAACTCACAAACCTTTATTTATACAAGACATCGACTTAGGAACAATCATCTAAGTCGGCAATCAACCATAAGAACATCCACACGATGAATAACGCATCCGGTCGACCACCACAAGAACATTCGCAAGATGAACAACTCATCCGGTTGGCTAGTCTGAAAAAGAACTTCATCCGGAAGAATATCTTCAATTCTGGGCTCTACCACCAATGCAGACCAACAACACAACCTCAACATGATCCAAGAACCTTCACAGGCTTGCCTGAGTGACCAGGTACATCTGCACTTCCTCTACTCACTGGAATCTCTTCTCTTCCTCATCCGGAACTTCAAGAACATAGTCTATCGCCACTGTCATACTGCAAGAGGTGCTTCCGGACCTCCAAACCACATACCAATCGATATGACACATCCCAAGGACATCCCAAACACTCTGTCCAATCCGCAAAATAGGACAATGCACTACCGGATCTCACTGGACCTTTTTGTAACACTCTGTCACTCCGGAGCATCTCCCGGAACCGGTTCTACTTGATCGATCACAACTTCTTCCCATCTTCATGTGGACCTCTGAAATCTTAACTGGATCATCTCAAGACTCATATCTACAAACCCTTTAATCCACATCCTCTGAATTTCAACCTATTGAGTACTTTTGCCTTCTTCTCATCACTGTTCTTCACTGTTCTTGATTGACACTAATTTTCTCAATATCCTTAGCACACAGCTCATCCAATCCTTCTTGTCAAAGCAATATGAGTATGTTGACATCAATGACAACACTGGTTCACCTCATACTTGCAACAAGCTCCCTAGTCTATATAGTCCATGTGCTTACATTTGAACTCTTAAATGAATGCTATTTTGTTGATCCAGTAAGTGTTTCACAATCAAGTCATGTAAGAATATTCTCTTCTTCAACTAACCAAAAGAATCATCAAATTGTAGAGTTCTCACTTGCTCCCATAGATAATTTTTTATTACACTAATCCACAATTGCACGTGAATCTCTAAATTTTTCCGCATCCTCAAATTTTAATTGCTTTCTAGAAAGAGTTATTTTCACACATGCTCTAGCTCCATCATGTTCTCCTTTACCATGTCCAACTTAAAAAAAACTCCACATATGTTGGATATTGTTTTCTTTGTGAGCCCTACATAGCCAATAAAAAATTTGAGCATTTTTGAATTGTCATGTACAGTTATCTAACCATATGAGATGTGCCATCTGGATTTTTCTTTCTTTTAAACTTTCATAAAATTTTGAGAAATAATATTGCACAAACTCTGAAGAGTGTAACCAATTATCACTTAAATAGAAATGGTACTCCCTCAAAAAAATTCTATTATTTTTTATACTATCATCTACATGTTTGTATACAATAGAACAAAGATGGCCACATGCACTAAATTATAATACTAAGATTGAATTTCCTCTTGTGGAGCAAGAGTATAGTTTTTTGCAAAGTCAACCACTAATAGGATAGTACCAATTGGAAATGTGTTTTTACATGTGCGAAATTGTCCATCAAGCCACCAAGCATATTGAGAGTGTTTCACATATTTGGATACAATATTATCCTTAAAATCTTTGATGAATGCATGCACACTTATTTTTTCTATGACTAACTCGCAACGCTTTCCAATTTTTCCATCCTTTAAAGAATATTAAACATTCTTGAATCTTTTCACATCCACTAATTGTTGTCCAAATTTATGTGAAATATTTTCATGCATACATTTTCTTAACAATGAAAAGTTGCCACATCTATTGCATTGTCCAGAAATACAAGCTTTTGAATAAAATAAGTATCCATTAGATGTTTCACAAGACAAACCTGTTACAAACTCCTTCATTGTTTGAGGTGGCATATTAATACCACATTCCTACATAATTTTGTTAGTATGCAAAGTACAACATATATATCAAAAAATATCATAATAATAATGAAATTACACATGAGTTTTACAACAATAAGAGATTCATTGTTTATTAATTTTCACATACCAAGGTTTACATTTCTCAAATGATCTTTGACTTATGGTAATATTAAATGGTACTAACACTGAATAATCTAATAATTTTTTATATAATTCAGTTTGAGTCATGTCTAATAGATGTTTTGGATAAGGATCACGAATTTTGGACTCCTCTTAATTTAAAACATCTTTAACATTAGATGATACCCTTGTATTATCATGCCAATATTTTTCAATTAAAGATTTGATTTCATTATTTAATTTCATGTCAGACCTTGGGAGTCTACCACTAAAACTCCAACATTGGTTAATTGGATCATTTTTAATAATTTCTCTTCTCTTTGTTGCTCTTCTCAAAGTTTTAGGATTTATATTTAGAAATTCACTAGTCTTACTTATCATTCTTTTAGTCAAAAATAATTTATTAACTAAAGCAGTTGTTATAGCTCTTCATACTACATTGCTATCTTTAGATCGACTCTTTTTACCAATATAATCAATAGCATTAACAACACTAGATATAACTTGCTTCATTGATTCATCTTTCTTTTTAGTTTTTACAAAAATGCCTAACTTTTTCAGTACTTTTCGCAATTTCCACATTTTCATCAATTACATCATGAGTTGACATTGAAATACAAGAGTTTTTCTATAAAAAAATATTTTATATAATCTATTTGCATGAGTTCTCATTTGTCTCCAAGAAATCTTACCAGGAAGATTATCCAAGACATTTTTTTCAATCTTAAAAAAAAAATATTTTCATTTTCACTCACATAAGGGATTTCATTCTCATTTCCTCTTTCCATATTTTTAGTAGTACAATTGAGCTCATCATTGGTATATCCAAATTCATTTAATAAACTAATTTGATTGATTTCATCGATATGTGGGTTTGAAGACATACCTGGATTTGTTTCTATAGTCAAGTTTTCTATATCATTGAAAGTTGGCTTTGAAGACATACCTAGATTTGTTTCTATAGTTGTATTTTCCATATCATTGAAAATTGGTCTTGAAGACATACTTGGATTTATTTCTATAGTCATATTTTCCATATCATTGAAAGTTAGGTTTGGAGACATACATGCATTTGTTTCTATAGTCACATTTTCTTCCATATTCACTATTTCCACATTTGCATCATCTACATTCATCCCAATATTTATAGTCTCTTCAATGCCCTTCTCTTTAATAGTCATGGACCTAGATGCTTCAATATTCTTCATTTCTTGAATCCTTGTTTTTCTATCTCTTTGCCTTTTTGCTTCTTTTTCTCTATTTGCTTCAATTTCTTGAGGTGTTATGACTCTCCTTTGTTTTTTCTTTTGACGTTGATTTTATCCCATGATTACCAAACCCTATTGATCAAAATAACAAATGATATTTAATCTATTTTTAGATTGATGTACCTCTTTGAAATTTTGAAGTACAACTAGATGTAGATCCTTTGTTCCATAAATTATGAAGTAAAAGTAGATGTAAATAACAAAACCCTCTTTTTTTATTCCTCTTGAAAATAGCTCTTGCATTTGATTCCACTTCAAAATTCTTCATATGATTGATTCCTTTCAAAATCTGAATACAATATGGCATGCCAAGAGATTCTACAAGACACTTGTAAGTAAAAAATGCAGAAAATGTTGTCGTCGGCTTGTACATCAAACATACAAGTTGCAGGGATACAATGATAGTATGTTTTTCCCTGATAATGGGAAATAATGAATATAAAAGAAATGGGTAAAAATAACGGGTACCTATTGTACTCGTTCTAAGAAATTTGAAATGGCCGATTGTGTTTTCCTTTGGCTTTGGCTTGGATTTGGTTTGGTTTTAGGCTCAGGAAAGGCATGGGTAGCCAACCTTGGGGCTTGGACCTACAAATATTTCTCTAAGTATAGAACAAGAGGAAAGATTGACTTTACTGTTAGATTTAGGGCAGACAACTGAGAAGGGGGGTGAATTAGTTGTACACAACTTTCCTCCAATTAAACACTTAAATCCACTTGTAATTCAGCAACATAATGATAAATCAATCATGGAAACATAATGCATTAAATTAAGAGCAGAAACACATTAACACATAGGACACCAAGATTTTGACATGGAAAACTCGGTTAAGGGAAAAACCACGGGATGATTAACCCAAGATTGTATTCTCTGTTAGAAGAATAGAAAGAACAAAATGGCACATGCCAATTAGGGCTCACTGCCCGAGCATACTGCTCACAAGAGGCTCACTACCTACAAGAGACACACTGTCTACAAAATAATAAGTATCACATACATGAACTGGAGAATAGCATCTTCACCATGCTTGAATCAGTTCCATTTAAGCCCAATACTTCTCTGCCTTTCGCTCTCCTCGCTACCACACTTTCATCTCCGTAAGATACATTTGAAATGACTTTACAATCCCTTATTTATACAAGACATTGACTTAGGAATAAGCATCTAAGTCGGTAAACATCTACAAGATTATACGCAGAATGTGTAACTCATCCGGTCAGCCAGTCTCAGGAAGGACACCATCATCTAGAAGTAATTTTTTAATTGCGAGCTCAAACTCCAATGCGGACCACCAACACAAACTGGACATGATCCAAAGACCTCCACAAGCTTGCCTGAATCACCAAGAACATCCACACTACATCTTCTTACTGAAATCCTTCTCTCCTTCATCTGGAACCTCAAGAACACAGTCTGTCATCACTATCACAAAGGAATAGATGCTTGCAGACCTCCAGACCATGAACCAATCGGGTTGACACTTCACAAGGACTTCCTAAGCACTCCACCAAATCCGTAGACTAGGATAATGTATTTCCGGATCTCACCGGACCTATCTGTATCACTCTGTCACCTCTGAACACCTGTCGGAACTAGTTTTACTTGAGCAGCCACAACTTCTTTAGATCTTCATGCAAATCTCTAAAATCTTTACTAGATCATCTTAAGACACATATCTACAAACCCTTTAAATCGCATCCTCTGATCCTCATCTTATCTTGGACTTTTACCTTATTGTCTTCATTGTTCTTCACTATTCCTGATATGACCAATTTTCTCAATATCCTCATCCAATCCTTATCATTAATGCAACATGAGTATGTTGACATCAATGACAACACCGGTTAGGCCCATACTTGCAACAATCTCCCCCTTTCTCATTGATGGCAACATATGATCTAAAAAATTGTTTTAACCATGAAGACAAGAACTTCTCCTCACTATCACAACTCCCCCTATCAGCAACAATCATTTCACATGTCTTCTCTCCCTTTACTGCTCCCCTTTTGATCAGCAACCACTTGTTTTTCACATGTTTTCTCTCCCCCTTTGACATCAATGGAAAAGGGCACATACTTGCAATTCTACCACTTCATAATCATACCAGCTGCTCCCCTTGAGTAGTAGCTCCCAATCATCAATCCGGACCGCAAGATATGACTGTGATATCCACCAGACTGATGCACATTAGTGCACCTTAGTTCATCATCGGAGGGACAATAACCCCTAACTTCTCCCTGAGATACTCAAAAGAGTCCTTAGTTAGAGGTTTAGTAAAGATATCTGTAATCTGATCCTTGGAAAGCACAAAGTCTAATCTAACTTCATTCTTGTTCACTTGCTCTCTCAAAAAGTGAAACTTAATGGATATATGTTTAGTCTTTGAATGCAACATCGGATTCTTAGATATATTTATTACACTTGAATTAGCACAAAAGATTGTGATAGGCTCCTCCTACTCCACTCTTATGTCTCTTAGCATTTGCTTCATCCACAAAACTTGAGTACAATTACCTGCTGCTGCAATATATTCTGCTTCTGCAGTGGACAAAGATATTGCCTCTTGTTTCTTGCTCAGCCAAGAAACCAATCTCTTTCCTAAAAAGAATGCTCCACCACTGGTACTCTTGTGGTCATCCACATCTCCTGCCCAATCCGCATATGTATATGCATGAAGAGAAAAATCATAATCTTTGGGATACCACAATCCATACTCAACTGTCCCTTTTAGATATCTAAAAATCCTATTGATTGCCATGACATGAGATTATCTAGGATCAGCTTGAAATCCAGCTACAAGACCAAAAGCATTCATAATGTCAGGTCTAGATTGAGTGAGATACAACAATCCTCCAAACATTGACATGTACTTTTTCTGATCAACCTTAGGAGAGTCATTATCTTTGCTCAATTTACATCTAGTTGCCATGGGAGTATTCATTGGTTTTGAGTCTTCCATCTCAAATTTCTTTAACAATTCTTTCACATATTTGGTCTAAAAAATGAAGATTCCTTTCTTTATTTGAGTGATTTGTAGACCCAAGAAGAAATTCATTTCGCCAAGCATGGACATCTCAAACTCACTTTTCATTTGATTTGCAAAAGTTTTACACATACTATCTCTTCCTCCAAAAATGATATCATCAACAAACACTTCAACAATCAAGATGTTTTCATGATCAATTTTGAAATACAAATTACTGTCAGCAGTACCTTTGTTGAAACCAATCTTCAAAAGATGCTTATCTAATCTTTCATACCAGGCTCTTGGAGCTTGCTTCAATCCATACAGTGTTTTCTTCAACTTGCAAACCATATCACCATGATCAGACAATTGAAATCCATCTGGTTGTTCAATGTATACTTCTTCTTCTAAGTCTCCATTCAGAAAGGCAGACTTGACATCCATCTGATAAATTTTGAAGTCCTTGAAGGTAGCAAAAGCAAGAAATAGTCTGACTGCTTCAATTCTTCCCACCGGAGCAAAAGTTTCTTCAAAATCAACTCCTTCTATTTGAGAGTAACCTTTGCAGACCAATCTGGCTTTATTTCTGATTACTTCACCAACTTCATTTAGCTTGTTCCGGAAGACTCATTTGGTTCCAATCACATTCTTGTTTCTAAGTCTAGGAACAAGATCCCATGTGTGATTCTTCTCAATTTGCATTAGCTCTTCCTCCATTGCTTTAGTCCAGTTTTTATCATTGCAGGCTTCATTCACTACCTTAGGTTCAATCTTTGAAATTAGACAATACTCTTCTGAATCTTGAGCAATCCTTCTTCTTGTTTGTACACCTTTTCTTTTATCACCTATGATCTGATCTTTAGAGTGGTTCAGTCTTACATACCTGGGAACTTTGGGAGTTTCTTGCACTTCTGATTCTTGATCAGGCTCATTAAAACTCATATGTTCTTCCTGATTTACCGGATCAGTTTGAATCTGAATTTCAGAAGGGGCTTGGGCTCCTTGAATCAGAACACCATTCTGATCATCTTCATCATATTCATAAAACCTTGAGGGTTTTTCAATTCCTTCATCAACCTTCACATTTGTACTTTCTATAATCTTTCTCAGTTTTTTGTTATAACACCGGTATGCTTTGCTTTGAGTAGAGTAACCCAAGAATATTCCTTCATCACTTCTAGCATCAAACTTGCCTAGATCTTCATCTCTTTTAATGTAACATTTTCTACCAAAGACTCTGAAATACCTCACAGTAGGAGTGATTCCAAACCAAAGTTCATAAGGAGTCTTACCGGTATTGCTTCTGATTTGTTCTTGATTGAGAGTATAGACTGTAGTGCTAACAGCTTCTCTCCAATAGATCTGAGGAATGTTTGCTTCCATCATCATGGTCCTAAATGCTTCCTAGATGGTCTGATTCTTTCTTTCCACTACTCCATTCTGTTGTGAGTCCTAGGAGCGGACAATTGTCTTTTTATTTCATGTTTCTCACAGAATTCTATGAACTCACTGGATGTGAATTCTCCACCTCTATCAGACCTCAGACATTTTGATTTTAATTCGGTTTCATTCTCTACCATAGCCTTGAATATTTTGAATTTCTCAAGAGCTTCTGATTTCTCTTTCAGAAAAGTGATCCACATCATCCGAGAGTAATCATCAATTAATAGCATGAAGTATCTATCACCTTGCACACTTTTGATTCTTGTCGGACCACATAAATCAGTATGAACTAAGTCCAATAATCTGGTAGAAGACTATTCCTTGCTTTTGAATGAGACTCTGCTTTGTTTCCCCAGCTGACATTCTTTGCACAAGCTACTTGTAGGTTTCACCAATTTTGGAAGATCTCTTACAGCCTAAGTGTTGCTTATCTTGATGATATTATCAAAATTTATATGACACATCCTCCTATGCCATAACCAACTCTGATCAATTTGCACAAATAAACAACTTTTACCAGTACCAACTAAATCGAAGATATTACCTTTTGTTTGAGTACCAGATGTAATCTTTGTTCTGGAACTTTCAAAGATCTTGCATTTTCCATTCTTGAATCGGAGATCATAGCCCTTGTCCACTAACTGTCCAACACTGAGAAGATTGTGCTTCAATCCTTCAACATACAGTACATTACCGGTTTTGTTCTTTCCATCAAAAGAAATAGTTCCTCTACCTCTGATTCTACCAACAGAATTATCACCAAACTTTACCACTCCTCCTTCATACCTTTCCAAATCTATGAACTTATTTTTATCACCTGTCATATGGTGAGAGCATCCACTGTCAATGACCCAATCATCATTTTCTTCAACTTGGGTAGCCAGAGCTCTTTCTACAACTTTGTGATTGACAAATTCAGAGGGCATTGGATCTTCTTCCTTGATGGCAATAAACACCCAATCACTTCCAGATTTGTTTCCTGATTCTGATTCATCATCTATTACTCCTTCGTTATCATCATCTTCATGAACATAGTAACAATTCTTTTGGAACCTTGATTTGTTAGGTTTTGGCCTTGAAAATCTTTCTAGACACCTTGAGGCAAAATGACCAATCTTATTGCAATTAAAACACTTAAAAGGCAATTTTCCTTCATACTTACCGGATCCTCTTGGCAATCTTTTTGCAATGAGGGCTTTAAGTTGAGCAGTTTCTGCTTCTTCTTCTTCCAGGTCTTTTCTTGCTTTTTCATACCATGATAGTTTTCTTGAAGAGTTCTCTCCCAGATCAAACCTTTGTTTACCCTTTACAGAGGCACTGGCTTTGAATGCAGATTCAATCTTGGGGGGGCATCTCCAAACTCAGTCAATTCAAATGCAGCTAATTTACCAACCAGTTGATCTCTTGTGACAGTTGTATGGGCTTTGAATTCTTCGATGGCAGCAACCTTGATTTTATAAGAAGCAAGAAGGGATCTGAGAACTTTGCCAACAATCTCATCTTCATCCAAGACTCCACCAGCACATCTAATGCCACAAACAAGCTCATTTACTCTTGGCATAAAAGTAGTGATATTTTCATCTTCTCTCATCTTCAGATTTTCAAATTTTCCTTTCAGACTCTGTAGCCTTGCACATTTAACATACTTGTCTCCATGCAGAAGTTCTAGTTTTTCCCAAATTTCAAAAGCAATTTGTAGATCAACAACATTTGAAAGCTCTGAATTAGACAAGGCATTGAGAAGGGCTTCTTTAGTTCGCAGATTGTTTTCAGCATCTGTGATTTCAGTTGAGATTTTTGGGCCATTCTGTGGAGGGGTATACTTCATTGTAGCCATGTTCCAGTACTGCATTCCCATACACTACAAGTGACATTTCATGTGACTTTTCTAGAGATTAAAGTTGGTTCCTTCAAATTTTAGACTATCCTTCTTGTAGGACGACATCCTGGATCTCCTCAAGTGGTTAAGCTCTTTTAGCAAAACTTAGCTCTGATACCAATTGTTAGATTTAGGGAAAACAACTGAGAAGGGGGTGAATCAGTCATACACAACTTTCTTCCAATTAAACACTTAAATCCACTTTGTAATTTAGCAGCATAATGATAAACCAATCATGGAAATATAATGCATTAAATCAATAGCAGAAACACATTAACACACAAGACACCAAGATTTTGACGTGGAAAACTCGGTTAAGGGAAAAACTACGAGGTGATTAACCCAAGATTGTATTCTCTGTTAGAAGAATAAAAAGAACAAAATGGCACATGCCAATTAGGGCTCACTGCCTGAGCACACTGCTCACAAGAGGCTCACTACCTACAAGAGACATTGTCTACAAAATAATAAATATCACATACATGAATTGGAGAATAGCATCTTCACCATGCTTAAATCAGTTCCATTTAAGCCCAATACTTCTGCTCTGTCTTTCATTCTCCTCCTCGCTACCACACTCTCATCTCCACAAGATACATTTGAAATGACTTTACAATCCCTTATTTATACAAGACATCGACTTAGGAATAAGCATCTAAGTTGGCAAACATCTACAAGATTATTTGTAGAATGTGTAACTCATCCGGTTGGCCAGTCTTAGGAAGGACACCATCATCTGGAAGTAATTCTTCAATTATGAGCTCAAACTCCAATGCGGACCACCAACACGAACTAGACATGATCCAAAGACTTCCACAAGCTTGCCTGAATCACCAAGAACATCCACACTACATCTTCTTACTGAAATCCTTCTCTCATTCATCCAGAACCTCAAGAACACAGTCTGTCATCACTGTCACAAAGGAATAGATGCTTGCAGACCTCCAGACCACAAACCAATCGGGTTGACACTTCACAAGGACGTCCTAAGCACTCCACCAAATCTGAGGATAATGCATTTTCGAATCTCACCAGACCTATCTGTATCACTCTATCACCTCTGAACACCTGTCGGAACCAGTTTTACTTGAGCGGCCACAACTTCTTTAGATCTTCATGCGGACCTCTAAAATCTTTGCTGGATCATCGTAAGACACATATCTACAAACCCTTTAAACCGCATCCTATGATCCTCATCTTATCTTGGACTTTTACCTTACTGTCTTCACTATTCTTCACTATTCCTGATATGACCAATTTTCTCAATATCCTCATCCAATCCTTATCATTAATGAAACAGAAGTATGTTGACATCAATGACAACAACGGTTAGGCCCATACTTGCAACATTTACCTATATGGTTGACAGCATTTTTTTTTAATTTTTTTACAAAATTAAAACCCATTATAGATGACGATATGTAGTTTTCAAATATGTAATTTTTTTTATTAGACTTGTTTTTCTATTTATTAATTGATTTATGAGAAAATTGGTCCAAAAACTTGAAATGACAAGTGTTTGCATTTTTTAATAACTTCAAATTTTGAAAGTTTCTTTTTTAAATTTATGTCATCAATCTACACATCATTCTTTACACAATGGAAAAAAAAATTATTTTATGATTAGTTTTACTCAAAATATGTTGGTCGTACACAAGGGGTTTTCAAAAACAACAATTAGGGCCAATGAAAAATTAATTAAAAAATATTTGGAAAAAAATTATAAAAAAATATCCTCATCAAACTTCATTATACTACACATCTTTCCCCAAAAGGATTTAGAAAAATATTTTTATTTAGGTCAAATTATGTTGGTCGTACACGTGCATGGTATGGTAAAAAAAGTGACTTTTAAATAGTGGTTTTTAGACATGCCTATTGAAAATCAATTTGTATCATCTGGGTATTAAAATAAATTACATATTTAGAAACTAGACTCTGAGTACTACATTTCATATTACTAATTTTTTTTAAGATTCAATCTTTAAGTGCTTCAAATTTTTAGGACAAATCTGACAAATTCTGAAAATCAGGGAAAATACTTCACTTTGTGGCCAAAAAGTGGACCCAACTTCTTGGAATGACCCACAAGTATTTTGGATGAAATAGACCCTAAAGGATATCAAAGTATCCTATAATGAGCCTATTCCTATTTTGTGTGACAATACAAGTGCTATCAATATTTCCAAGAATCCAATGATGCATTCTAGAACCAAACATATAGCAATCAGGTATCACTTTTTGAGAGAGAAGGTTGTAGATAAGGAAGTAAAGTTGGAATATGTTCCAACAAAGGCTCTTGCAAAGGACACCTTTGAGGATCTTTGATAGAGGTTAGGGGTAATTGCCCCTCGTTCTTGCTAGATGCATAGTGGTGCATCTATCCAAGGGGAGTGGTTCATGTTATATCTTTTTCCTAGACTAATGGTGGCTACCTCTTAGGGGAGCAGGCAGTGGTTGTTGATGATAGGAGGAGTCTATTTATTGCAAGAAGTTATGCCCTAAGGGAGAAGAAGTTTCCCTTTGTCCTTGATGTCAAAGGGGGAGAATGTGCAGGTATGTGTTTCCATCAATGCCAAAGGGGGAGATTGTTACACATATGGTTCCTAAGGTTGTCATTGATGTCAACACTGTCATAAGATTATCATTGATGTCAACACTATCTAGGATGTGTGATGAAGTTCATGATTGGATGTCATGTCCCATCCAACAAATAAGATATAGTTCATGGTTGGATGTCATGCCTTGATCAATGCAGAGTCGTATGAAGACATATTAAGATGGAAATCAGAAGGATCAAGAAGATGCATTAATATAGAAATTAGACGCACTAAGATGATTAGATGTGTTGTTGATGTTACTAGTGGCCTGAAGCATGTTCTATGATCTCTCCTATTGTTCCTATGATTGCATGTGTTGATATAAAGAAGGTTTGGCCTCCGGAAGGTTGGTGAAAGTTTCTGCTACAGGATGACTGCTTTGAAGACTATCTAGGAGATTGCTTTGCATTTTCATTCTTTTGATTGTATGACTTTGTAGATTGGAAGATAACTTCATATAGTGCCAAATCATGTGTGTTCCAAGTTTCATAGTGTTTGGATTGCTAAAAGGGTGTTTTGCAGTTGACAGTGTTGTTTCTGTGAAGGTGTTCTTAGTAGGGCAATGGAATGCTCCACATTCCTCCAAATTTGTAGTTATGGCTATACGGTTCTAGAACTTTGTTTAGGGTGCTGTGAAGGTGACAATTCCAAAGTCTCAGATAATCTGTCCTTCCACTGTAAAAGTTATGCATGATAGAGTATCGGCATGTGTTCTGGCAGAGTAAGGTGGTGTTGAAGGCCTATTGGAATGTTCTACATTCCTCCGGATGTGAATGTTGGCATTTGCAATTTTTTGGACATGTTTATGGATGTGCATTACATGCTCTCTTGTAGTTTCAAGTTTCTTGGTGATCTGCAAGCTCAGTTTTTCAATGACAGTATGTTGCAGTGTGTTCCAGATGACTTGTTGTTCTCAGAGTTCATGGTTGAAGATGTGTGGCACAAAATATTTGATGTGTGAAGATAAAGGGAGTGTCTGGAGATGTTTTATGAGTCCTATAGACTCATCTAGAAGAGTTTCATGAAGATCTTTCTTGTTTCCAGTACTGCACAAGGTTTTCAAGATGTTGTGGTTGTTATACTTTAAGTTTTCCATTGTATTTGTTTAATGTTGTCTTAATTTCAAATGAGTGAAGTGTGCATATGTAATTCGTTGATGTTTGATGTTGTAAAGGATGTTTTGGACCTGGTTAAGCAAGTGTTGATGTTTGCAAGGCATGGGTCTTTTGATGTGTAGTGTGTAGTCTTGTTTACGACTTGTCCTCTACATGTTTCATATTGTGTAGTCTAGATATCTTGTAAATGTATTTTGCATGTTGTCTCTAGTCGAAAAGAAATGTAAACAATGTAATATCATGTATATATTGTAAACCTAGTTGGTCTAGGTGAGGTATGATTGTGAAAATGAATATGTGAGTGTGTGAAGAGCAGAATATGAAAATCATATGCATTGTGATATCTGACTGAAGGAGAAAGAGCAGATGTGTTAGAAGTTGTCTTGATTTATCTTGAAGACATTTTTGTGACAGGAGGAAAGTGAAGAGTGTGCCCAATTAATTTAATCATCAGAAGAGAAAAATTGCAATCATCAAAGGTGTGAACTTCATTGTCAGTTTTCAGGTAGTAGAAGAATTGTCATACTGTTATCTTATATGTGTTTTTTCTCAAATCAGGGAGTAGTTGTTTCCTTGGGAGTGACACTAAAACAAATTCTACAGGGAGTTGTAGCTTCCTTGAGAGACCCTAAATCAAATTTTTTAGGGAGTAGTAACTTCCTTGGGTCGTAGCCCTAAAACAAAGTTCTAATTTTGATCTTCATATATTGTGAGTTAATCCTCTGTGGTTTTTCCCTTCTTGGGTTTTCACGTATATCTAGTGTTATGTGTTGATGTGCATAGTGTTAATCTTTCATGTTTATGTTGATACTGTAATGCTTAAGTTTTAATCTACTCTAGAGGACTTGAAGTTTGATTAGATACTGATTCATCCCCCGCTCTCAATATCTTGGTGTGTTCAATAGGAAGCCATTTTAGTCTAGATGTCTTGTATGTCAACTTCAATCTTAGGATATACCTTTAGACACATGGTGCTATTACTAAATATGATTTTTGGGGTGGATGAAATTTTATGGAAATTTGATCAATGTGAAGTGATGATTGCAATGGAGTAGGTACATAGATGAGGTGAACAATGGTCCAAGTGATAAAAAAGCTTTTTAGAGTTATCTATCAAAACAACAAACTCAAAAAGAGGATTGCAACAAGATAATTGCCTAAAAATAAGTGAAAATTAGCTCTTTTTACTTAGGGTTTTTTAGAATTTTAATACACTATGGCCAAAGGTTTGCAATAGAAGTAGTCAAATCGATCTCAAATTGAAATAAATTAGCTTCAAAACTTGTGAATATCATGGACTAAAGGGCTCAAACATACTGCAGTAACTCATTCAAGAATATGTTGGCTCTCAAATATGTATCTCCACAAATCCTAAAGACAAACACCAAAACCTAAGGCCAAAGAGTGTTAACAAAGGGGAATGAGTTGGATTTATAATTAGACTATGGCATGATGAGCCAAGCATAAGGGAGGCAATCCTACTTATTTTGGATCTGTTAGGCCGAGGGAGGTGTTCCTTGAGATTAAACATGGGACAATTAAGGAGAAACAACTCAAATAGCTAATCTTACCAAACAAACCTTGCCCTATTAAAAGGAGAGACTCCTATACATGTCATTAGGTCTCTATGCAAGTTTATATCATAACCTCCTTCAAGTAGAAAATCAGAGTGCATGCAACTCAAGATATGCAAACCTTTTCCCCTTAAGATGTATGCTAATGAAGACTTACTTCATACACACTTGCAAGAGAGTCAACAATGCAAAGCCATGAAATAATTGATTAACCTTTAGAGTTCCCAATGATGTATTCTTGAAACAATATAGTCACTTGCATAGTTGATACAATAACATTCTAAAACTGATGTAAAGATGTTCTTGTTGTATTTGAAATATGGTGTGATGGAGCAGCTGAAAGCAAGATCAGTCGTGATATATATTAAGTGATGGAGTTGAGTTTCAAGTCAAAAGACAATTTTCATATGAAAACCAGAGAATCCATAACTTAAGGGAGATGAGAACAATAAGGACTAGAACTCGCATTTACACATATAAGCTATACTCTACATAAGCCAAATGCACAAACCTTAAGATATAACAGTATCAAAGATGAAATATACTTCAAGAATCAATCAAAAAATAAATGTTCTTTCTATATTGTGCTTAAGATTCCTTGAGAAAGATTCACAAGGTTTTTATAACCTATATGATTATCAACTAATCAAACACAACACTCAAACTAGCAAATGTAACAGAAGGAATTACCTACATTCTTGAAAACTTACCAAGTGTTTATGGAGACATTAACATTAATGAAAACATTAAATTTATTAGCATTTCTTTGGATTACAAAATATAGATGCTCTTGAAACAGAGGAACTCAAACTACCAACCTTTAACACTTAAGAATACTTGTAGAAATAGAGGACATCTAAAGCAATTTTTGCAATCTCTTCTAGCTAATTGACCAACAACAACCATTTCATGTTGAAATCTCTGCATAGATAGCCTAAAAGTTCACCCATCATAGCAATAATGGTGATGTATCCACATTCTATCATGTCAACATAGGCCCCTGAGTCCACGCATTACTATAGGTTGTTGAGAATTTCATAAGGGAAAATCCATATAGGATTAACAAATTGTACCAAACAACATGAGAGGCCAATACAATGTTAATGCTAATGAAGAGGAAGAAGATAAGCATTGATATGGAAATCCATTACACACATGGCACACCACCTCAAGCCTTGTTTAGCACTATTATGATGAGGAGGACACCATGAAAGCACTTGCAACCATTGAACCCACGGGAGGAAAAAATTCCAAGTTTGGTATAGGGCATTAGCATCCCAACATAGAGAGAACACAACAATTAGTAATAAAATCTCTTAAGAACTTAGAGTCCATAGGGCATGGGGTATACACTATCAAGTTTGAGTTCTTCGCAGAAATCCATGGACCAAAGAATATTGGACCTACGTACATAAATCAACAGTTGATATGCATTCATGTTGGGACAAGAAACACAAATTGAACTACCTTGGAGACGTTGAGCAATTAGAAGCACATATTTGTCACATCCAACATTATGATAAGTGTTGGGAAAATAGGTGTCTCAACCTTGTAGATTTCCCATTATTATTTATTTATCATTTAATATTTTCCCAAAATTAGTTATTGTTATTATTTAATTTATTTACCTTTAGCACAAATTGCAGCATTGGAATTTGATGTGGCAGTTATACCAAGTGTTGGTGCCTTGCAACAATGGAATATTAATATTTTATTTTGACATTATCTTTAGCAAATGTTATGACAAATTTTATGATGTGTAAGAGCCAAGAATAGAGGGAGATACTTTGGAATCAGTGACTAATTGTAAGATGTGTAAGAGCATATGTAAGAGCCTAATTTTAGACAAGAATCTTGCATATCTTGGGAACCACACCTCATGAGAGATTTTGTACATGGTTTTGTAAACCATAGATGGTTTCCAGTTTGCTAGAAGTTTATAAATTGAAGGCTTGAGGAATATTTTGTATTGTGAGAGTTTGCAGGTACACAGGTGTTGCCAAAATTACTCTATTTGAAAGTTGGTGTATTACTCCTGTAAAGACTTGCATTGCAACTGTATTGTAGTCCTTTGTTGATTTTATAATACATTGTGTAGGTTTTGGAGTATGGGGTTTATCTCTTGAAATGGTTTTTCCCACGTAAATCATTTTGTTATGGTTTATTGTTTTTTTTTTGGTCAATGGTTTATTGTTTATTATTGATTTGTATGTGTTTCTCTATTTTTTGTAATAAGTTTAAATCAGATTTGAAGTTATTTGCTTAACACTCCTCTTAAGTATCAATGTAGGAAGTTGTTTTCACACACCTTGCTTCCTTACAAATGGTATTAAAGCCTGGCTAGTTTTGGTTCTAATTCTTGGGTAGAAGGTTTTTTGAGCTAATCCAGTTTGAGTGGGAGCTTGCGGAAAAGGAGAACTTTGTAATCTTTATTGCAAGAAGTAAAGGTGGCAAGCACATCAAGGAGGATTGAGGTGGAAAAACTTTTAGGCTCAAATTTTGAGATATGGAAGCTAAATATGGAAGATCTATTGATTGATCAAGATATGTAGGATGATGTTGATGAAAAAATTTAGAGACCTATAGATGCTACTTTAGCTGCTCAGTATGATGTAATGGACCAGAAAGCCAAGGGTCTAACCAGATTGTGCTCAACAAATTCTATTTTAATCAATGTCAACAAACCGCCCACTTCAATGAAGTTATGAAAGAAGCTAGGTGATATCTATCAAGCTAAATCATTGGTGAAAAGAAATTTCTTGAGGAAGAAGTTGTATTCCTTGAGGATGGAAGAAGGTGAATGAATCGCAGACCACTTGGAAGCATTCAACATGTCAGTGGCTCAATTGATATTAGTTGGTGTAAAAATAAATGAGGAGGAGAGATGTTAGATTTTGCTCTATTATTTGTCTGATTCATGGGATTCTCTTGTTGTGGCTATAGGGAGTACTTCTGTTACCTTGAAAGTTGAAGATGTTGTGGGTTCTTTGCTTTCCAAAGAGATGAGGAGGAAGGTATCCATCAGTGCAAAAGAGGTCCTGAATGTTCATGGAAGACCAAAAGAAAAAGACAAGACAAACGAGAAGTGTGATAAATCCAAGTCCAAGTCCAAGGGGAGATCAAAATATCCTGGTAAGTCCAAGGTTATCTGTTGGAACTATGGTAAGCCTAGTCACTTCTACAAGGATTGCAAAGAAGAGAAGAAAAAGAAGAAGAAAGTTTATTCTAATTATGAGTCCAAGAAGGAAGATGGTGACACATTCATTACAGCCTTGGCCACTTGTGTAGGTGAGAATGCATGGATGATTGACTCAGGTGCATCTTTTCACATGACCTCTAACAAACATTGGTTCAATAAGTATAAAAAATACGAAGGTGGTAAGGTGTACTTGGGTGATAATTCATATTTAAATATTGTTGATCGTGGTAGTATTCAGATAAAAAATTTGATGTTGTCTTGCATATCCCAAGATTAGCACGTAATCTATCGTGTAAGAAAACTAATAGATGTAGGTGTGCATGTTTAGATTTTTGAAGCAATTGTTAAAATGGTGAGAGGTGCTATGGTGATTGCTAGAGGTAGTAGAGTGGGAACATTGTTTTAGCTTGATGTATGCATTGTTGAGTGCAATAGTACTTCTATGAAAAGCAAGTTTGAGGCTACTTCATTGGAAAAAGAGTTGGTTTCCTCTTCAGTAGATGATCATGGATTTTGAATACCTAAGGGTGCTCTTTCTACTAAATCTAAATTACTTGCAGAGAAGACTATGTTATGGCACCAAAGATTAGGCCACATAGGACAGAAGGGTCTAAGGACCTTGAAAAATAAGAGCGTTGTTGAAGGTCGTTCAGATTGTAATCTTGAATTTGATTTCTACGAGCATTGCATTTATGGAAACAAAACCACATTCAATTTTAATCTCAAGTTCTCACAAATCTTGCGGTATTTTGGATTGTATTCATTTTGATGTGTTTGGTCATGTTAGTGTTCCTTACATTGCAAAGTATATTTATTATGTTTCATTTATTGATGATTATAGTAGAAGGACATGGGTTTATTTCCTAAAGAGTAGATCTAAATATTTTAGTCGATTTCAAGAATTTAAAGCAATGGTTGATTTGTAGACTAGAAAGAAAATAAAATGTTTAGAAACTGACGATAGTGATGAATATTGCTCTAATGATTTTGATAGATTATGTAAAGATTGCGGCATATAGAGACAGAAGACAACTACAGAATAGAGTTGCAGAAAGAATGAACTTGACACTGATGGAGAAGGCTAGGAGTATGTTTAGTGGTACTGGTCTAGAACAAAAGTTTTGGGTTGAAGCTATAGCCACTGCTTGCTACCTATTAAACAAGTCTCCTACATTAGCTCTTGTGGATAAAACATCTATTGAGGCATGGTCAAGTCATAAGCCTTCATTGAGACATCTTAGAGTTTTTTGTTGTGAGGCATATGCACATGTGCCAAGGGATAAGTGAACAAAGCTAGAAAACAAGGCTATAAAATGTATCTTCATCGGTTACAATTATGGTGTGAAAGGATACAATCTTTCGGATCCAGTTGCACATAAGGTAATTTACAATAGAAGTGTTATTTTTAAAGAAACTGAGCCTTCTTCTGTTATCTTGCAACTAGAACAAATTGAACAAAAGAAAGATGTGATTTAGCTTCCTTCCCTGCCTGAGAAAGTTGAATTGAGGCCCCAAGATAAACAAGAAGTTGAGGAAAGCTCGTCAAGCTCTAAATCTTGAGTAGAAGTAGAAGAGGAGGAAGAAGAAGTAGAACCTCCACCTCAACTTGTTCAAAGGTCTACAAGGCATAGACAACCACCAAAAACGTATGGGTATTCTTTTAATGATTGGAAATGTATATTTTATTTTAGTAGTAAAATTGATGAACCAAAATCTTTGCAAGAGGCATTGGGTATGAATGATGCAGTCTTGGAAACTTGCCATGGACGCAAAGATGATAGTCCTGAAAAAGAATGATACATGGGACTTAGTACCATTGCCTGAAGGACATAAACCTGTAGTTTGCAAATGGGTGTTAAAAAAGAAGATTGATTCATATGGTAGTATTGAGAAGTACAAAGCACAATTGGTTGTGAAAGGTTACTCCCAAGTTGAGGGGATTGATTATGGTGAGATTTTTTCTCTTGTTGCAAAACTGACATCCATTAGATTCTTATTATCTATTATTGTAGCTTATGACTTAGAGGTTGAGCAAATGTATGTGAAAACAACATTCCTTCATGGTGATTTAGAGGAGGATATTTAATATGACACAACCAGAGCACTACGTGGTTAAAGGTACAAGTCATTTGGTTTGTAAATTGAAGAAATCCTTGTATAGCCTAAAATAGAGTCTTAGGATGTGGTACCAAAAGTTTGATACATATGTTTCGAGTTTGGGATTTGAGCATTCTAAATTTGATCACTATATTTATGTTAAATCTAATGGTGATCTTTTCCTTGTTATTGCTTTATACGTTGATGATATGTTGTTTATTGGCAAAGGGAAGGGCTTGATTTCAAAACTAAAATCTCAACTTTCTTGGTGCAGCTAAACACATTCCTAGAATGGAGATTAGAAGAGATAGAGAAAATAGAAAGCTATGGGTTAGCCAAAGTAAATATGTCAATTCAGTCTTATAGAGGTTTCACATGTAGGATTGTAGACCATTGTGTGTTCCTGTGACATTGGGAATGAAGTTATCTATTTCACATTATCCTACATCCCATTGGAGATAGAAGACATGAGCAGAGTACCTTACCAAAGGTTGGAAATGTATGCTATGATCTATAAAAGACCAAACATTGCCCAAGCACTGGGAGTTCTTAGTAGATATATTTCTAATCCTAGTAGAGTTCATTAGGATGCAATTAAAAGAGTATTCAGATATTTGTTGGGTACCTCAAAGTATTCCTTATGTTTTCATGGTACAGGAGACAAGCATTCCCTAGATATTCATGGTTATGTGGATTCAAACTAGGCAAGTGATGTTGATAGCAGAAGATTCACCAATGCTTATGTTTTTACTCTTTTCGATGGTGCAATAAGTTGGATGAGTAAGTGATAGGTTGTGGTCACTTTGTCCACTATAGAGACTGAGTATATGGAAGCAACTCATGCTTGTAAGGAAGTCATTCGTCTTAAGAGATTGTGTTCAAACATTAGATTAAAATAGGGTGTAGTAATAGTTTATTATGATAGTCATAGTGCAATCTACCTAGCAAAGAACTTGGCATTTCATGCTAGGACCAAGCATATAGATGTTCAGTACCATTTAATGAGAAATATGGTCGAGGATGGAAGGGTGAAGCTAGAAAAGGTAGAGATTTTGATGAATGTTGTAGATGCATTAACCAAGCTTGTGAGCACAGAGAAGTTCAAATGGTGTTTGGAGTCTATGGACCTTTCAACCCTTAGCAATTGATTATTGATTGTATGTTTTCCCTTGGCTCTTGCAAGGTATTCGACAAGTGGGAGAATGTTGGGAAATTAGGTATCTCAACCTTACAATTTTTTCGTTATTATTTATTTATCATTTAATATTTTCCCACAATTAGTTATTGTTATTATTTAATTTATTTGGCTTCAACACAAATTGGGGAGTTGCAATTTGATGTAGCAGTTATGCCAAATGTAGGTGCCTTGTAGTAGTGGAATATTAATATTTTATTTTGACATTGTCTTTAACAAATGCTATGATAGATTTTATGTAAGAGCCAAGAATAGAGGGAGTTACTTTGGAATTAATGACCACTTGTAAGATGTGTAAGAGCATATGTAAGAGCCTAAATTTAGACAGGAAGCTTACCTATCTTGGGCACCACACCTCATGAGAGGTTTTGCTCATGGTTTTGTAAACCACAAATGGTTTTCAGTTTGCTAAAAGTTTATAAATTGAAGGCTTGAGGAGTCATTTGTATTGTGAGAGTTTGCAAGTACACAGGTGTTGGAATTACTCCGTATTTGAATGATGGTGCATGATGCAGGGGCATCTTCTTTATTTTCAAATTTTTGTGTTAGTCTTTAAATTTTGGGTTTGATGTGTAGGGTCGGATGACAGGATGCAAGTGTAGGAAGTTCCTGTCGCCAAAGCGACAAGAACATTAATAGTTAATTAGTAGCTTGCAGAGACCGAATGGGTTGGAGAAGTTATAACAGTACAGTTACTAGTCAGTTCCAGATTCTTCTGGAAAATTGTCAACAAGATTCAAGACTTCAGTTACAAATGAAGAAGGCAGGCAAAACGGTTGAAGAAGTGGATGAGGTTGCAGGCAGATACTAACAACGAAAATAAGAGGCCGATGGTAGAAAGAATAAATAGTTTTGGTCAGAATGGTGCGACAGTTACATAGCGAAGATTGAATATTTTGGGAAAGACAAAGAGTCACAGCTGTTGGCAATGGGAATGCTTAATAGATTCGATGAAAGAATATGAGGAGGTTGGTCGCAGAAATTAGAAGAAGGTGTTATGGCAGAGGCAAAAAAAAAAGGCCAATATGGCAGAGGCAGCCATTATAAAAGGGAAGAATTGATGTTTGGTAGGGGGAGCCAAAATAAAAGAGGAAGCAGGCCGAATAGATAGGGGGATTGGAATGGCCAAAAAGAATAGTGAAGGTTGAATAAGTTAGTGGCCGATGTGAAGAGAGGCCGAGGCCAAAAGGATAGAGGCTGATTTGGAAGTTGCAAAGAGGCCGATAAAATGTAGGCAGTCGATTGAGAGGCCAATCTGGTGAAAGCCGTATAGAAGGAAGCATCGAATGCAGAACAGATTTGAGTAAGAAAGTAAACCATCGACAGGAAGGATTGTGTGTAGAAGAGTCAATGTTGGCATTGTAGGAGGTGATTGGTTAACATTTGTTGGCCCAATCCATCTGGGCAGTGTTGAAGTCTAAGATTTTGTAATTAGTTCGTTCATAAATAGAATGATATCATGGTCGAGTTATTAATCTGTAATCTTGAATGCTGTGACTATCGTCTTGATTTACACAATCATGTATGATGAGTTTTGATTCATTGTGATGTAGTAATTCCTGTTGCATTGTGGACATATAATATGTGTTATTTGTAGAGTTTTGTAGCACGACTGTGTTTGTGTATGAACTGATTAAAAGGAATGTTAATGTGGAATACTTTTGTTACTGCCTGGTCCCTGTTGCTATCATGACAGAAAATCCATAGGAGATTGTTTATTATGTGGTGAAACAGGGTATTTAGTGGATGGAATGTATGAGTGAATAACCATGTTGCAGGACCATGCTATCAGTGCATTACTCCTATAAAGACTTGCATTGCAAGCGTATTGTAATCCTTTGTTGATTTTATAATACATTATGCAGGTTTTGGAGTGTAGGGTTTTTTTTCCAAAAGGGTTTTCCCCATGTAAATCATTGTGTTATGGTTTATTGTCCATTGTTGATTTTTATGTGTTTCTCTATTTTCTGTAACAAGTTTAGATCATATTTGAAGTTATTTGCATAACACTCCTCTCAAGTATTAGCATAGGAAGTTGCTTCCGCACACCTTGCTTCCTTACAATAAGGTAAAGAGAAAAAATTTGCATGCCAAGATGGAGAGAGGCCCCACCAAAAAAGACATGTAGCACTAAGATAAGCTACCATATGCATACAAATAGCCCTACCATAGATTGAAACATAAATAATTGCATGATGAGGACCATGTCACTATAATCAAGATTAAAGGTTAACCACCATTAAGACAAAAATAACACCAAGGTATGTTTAAAACATGCCTAAACAAAGATGGGCGTAATGGACTTAAAAGGAATAAGCCTTCAACATTTGGCATGCATAGTTAAGCATACCGCAAACCTACAATGGAAATCCTAAGTGCAGAGCAAACACGAAGACATGATTACAAAATGTACCACACAACAAGGCGACATAGGCCACCAAGGGTGCAAATCCACATCAAACTGGCAATATAGAAAATAATGCCAACAAAACCTATAACCAAAAGAATAGCTTCTTATTTTTTGAAAAATCTAGCATGTTCTCCCACTAGTGTAATATCATAAAACTACTCAATGGTCTCAAATTTTGATTGTCAATTCCTAGATCAACTACATAAAGTAAGGTATAAGAGGGAAGGCTTCTATAGGGTGTGTTTGGTTTGTGAGCTTATAAATATACTAATTACGTTTATAAATAGTATCATCCCAATGTTTTAGAACACCAACAATAGAGGATAGACTATTCCCATAGCCCACTATCTTGTCTTTAAGGAATGACACGAATAACTTCTTGGGACTACCACTTATTGGTGCATTATAGATTTTAAACGGCTAAAAGTTACCTAGGGTTAAGTTTGAAAAAAATCATATGGTGTCTTCTGATATGCTTGAGGATACACAAAAGCTCACAATTGTATACAAATTCAAGGTCTAGATATTGGAGTCAAAGAACTCTTCACTTCACCAGACCCTTAATGGGAAATCTAGCTTAGCCAAGAATGACAGTTCTTTTAAAGATATTTGAAAACCCTTGGCACAGACCTTTTGTTTAAGCTACTTGCAAAGGAGAAAACATTAGGCAGATCTTGGGCAAGATATTTAGTGCCACTACTCTTATAGACGCTTTTGAGAGTATATGGTGGGCAATCATAGAAAGCCTTAAATTTGTAATATTATTGCAGAAAATGGCCTTGGATGAGCTTCAATACCACTTTTGAGAAACTTGCAAGAGAAATAAAAACAATGCATACAAATATATGCAAAAAAGACAGTAATAAAATGCTTTATAATATCTTCATGACCCCATTTTGAGGTGGCAACCCCCTAATAGAGCATACACTCTAATTACAAACATCCAAAATACCTTCCACTCAAAAAAATATTATAATGTAAAGAATCTTGCCAAGGAGAACTACTACTATCTCACACACATCGGATAAATACTTCTATTCTAATTTACCATATGAGCAACTTACGAAACATATGCATTTAATGTAATACAAACTAATAACTAATAACTTTAACAAAATAGAAGTTCATAACAATTTCAATAATAAACTACTCTTTTCATAGCACAACTTGGTGGGGGATTTTGAAAAATAGAAAATTATGAAGGAGAAACCCTTGATTTGAATTGTGCAAAATGAGATTGTGTTGAAGTTGTAAATGCCCTTTTTGTGTCCCCCTAGTTCCATGCAGGATTCAATTTAACCTTTAGAACTACATAATTGATCACCATCAAAAGTTGTCAGCTTTATCTACAACACTAAGATTATTTAATTTAGAAATTCGAAGTGTTTTAGTGGAGAAACATGTCTTACAATACCATTGATCCCCAAGGAAGATTGGGCTGAAAGAACTTGCATTTTCTGCAACAAAGGGTTGGTTGAAACTGAAGGGCATTTCATCATTGAGTGTGCTGCATATGCGGATATTCGAAGCTAGTATGAAAACAGTTGGAGTGTGGACAGCCTTAGTGAGTTATTTGAGGAGGTACGGATTCACAATACAGCTGGTTTATTGATCAAGATTCATAGTAGAAGATCTAACCTCGAAAAGAGATTGAAAATGTCTTGAAGAGTCATTTTCTGGGTCCCTTAGACTGCTTGGTCTCGTAAACGTTAAATCTTTCGTTCATTCATTCAAGAAGGAAAAAGCTCACTAAAACCAAATTTAGTAAGTTGATCGATCATGAATCCTTCAATTTTTCTTTTACCACTCTTAGTCATTTAGGTCTTCTCGAAGAGAATGTCTTTTGTTCTTGCACAAATACTTCAAACTAACAAAATATCCATCCATAAGAATGTCAATCCATTTTCAAGTTGTTGCATTATTTGTCTAAATAATCATTCAAAATAGATTCACGATGTACAATAAGATTCGCAATGCAATATTTCCCGGCCCTGCCCAAGCCATGCATAGAAAGGTTTATCTTGTTAATAAATGCACCATTTACATTCTTGATAACAATCGTTTGCATCAACCAGATCAATAATTTCATCTCTTTGTTAGATAAATTAAGTTTCCAAAAATCAGCTTTCCATTGAACTACATCATAGCGTTTCCATTTGTAGTTAACTTCTCAACCACCTCGATGAATAGATAATTTTATCATATACCAACAATGTAAACCAATTTACTTCAAATATCTTACAGGTTAATCCATATATATTATTCAAGTGTCAGCAATTAAAAAATAGAGGTGCACATGGACCATGTCTAACAATGACCCACCAAAACGAATGAGGTTGCCTAATTCTCCATTTCAAATTCATGCAAGAATGCACTAATATCAATGAATCTTCAACCTCACGCTTGGTATGATAGAGAAGATATATGCTACTGATTCACCACCTGTATTTCCATCTCTTGTTCAAGTGCCACGTATACAATATTCTCAACTCTGCCCAACGAACTTAAAGCATTACAATAAGTTTATTTACTACTTTCATATTTGAACAAGAGCTGGTATACAATTTGTAATTTAGATTTTACTTGAAAATATGAACTTCAAATTTAGCATGTTATGATTATTAAATTTAAATATCGACCAAGACTTTTGAATTTGTTTACCCATTGTATATGTTTCTAGATCTGTAGTGTTCATAGCAACGTTTGGATGCCTTTGTTTCACTTTTGTTATCTGTTGATGGCAACTTTCTAAGTTCTTCAGAGTCCATTCTTAGCTCCCAGGCTACTTTTTAATGTTTTGGTATATGAATATAGCAAAAAGAGGAGAGAACTGCTTTGTACCATAAAACCTCCAACAGATGTTGAGTATTTAATTGACTCTGCTCATTAATCATATTCAGTAAGCTCTGAAATTTAGCTCAGTCAAACTATCAGTATATCAGGTTCAAATTTGATGGATTTCTTTTTTTCATTGTTTGTGGAGTTTCCCCTTTAGCGTGTGCTCAAATTGTGAACTTTAAAATAACTAAATTTCAAGTTCAATTTTGTGGTATAACCCAAAATAATGTCCGATGAAGTTTTCAGTGTTGGCACGACTTAGAGCATCTACTTGCACTGCTCTCGTAGAACAAGAGTGGAAAACTCGGCAGTCCCTTTATGTGTGTGAGCATTGCTTTTGTAGCCCATGGAAGATGTAAGTAGTAGGTTATTCGTGCAACTTGGGGGATGAAATTAGAGGTTAATTTGTGGAGCACGGTAAAGAAGAGAGCATTCTCATGCTCGAATGTTGAAATTCCTATCCCAAATACACAAACTAATCTGATTATTCTATTTGATTTGAAACGTACATGCAAGAAATGTATGTAAGCAAATACATATTGCCAAGAAAGAATTCTGAACACAAAACCAATAGTCACAGCATGGCCACATTTAATAGCCACGCGAATCTATTGATTAAAGCTCTAATCAGAGCACTTCGAAAATGACATAATATTACAATTTATCTGTGTCAAAGATGTAACCAAAATTATATTCAATGTAATCACATGTTCATTTCATAATGTACAAACTCCATACATCAGCCCCTCAATCCTTTCAAACCATTGAGAGTGTGAGTTTCAAATCTGCGTCTACTTCTTCAGATAGTTCCCTGTCTTTTGTGACTTCAACCCAACTATTTCCTTGTTTTCTGTATTGAGGCATCGAAAGACTCAAAATAGATGTTTCACCAGGACTGGCTTCCCTAGAATCATCACAAACTGACCTGGATCTAGAAGCGGTAGAATTCTTATCGAATATAAAATTACAAGAAAGACTTTGCAACGAAGATTGCTCTAGTAGTGGCAGAGGTTTTCTAGTTTTAGTCCTCTGTCCAAGCCCCAAATCAAGGTTAAAGTCCCAGTCACTTACAGAGCTTTCAGCCACTCCACAATTTCCCTTAACAGGAAATAATTGAAGGCATTGTACAGAATCATGCATAGTCATCCTTGAACCAGAAGACCAGTTACATTGTACAGGAATCACATGTTGCTCTTCCTGTCCAGAATGTAAAAAAGCATACTCAGTCCTTGAAATCACAGTATCTGATATATTGACCTGTGTAGGTTCTTGAAAAGCTTTTCCACTAAGATTCTTCTGATCTGAAATTTCACGATCACAGGCAGTTTCATCATTTAAATCAAACAAAAGAATACGATCATCTATCAAGTTCGTACTTGCTTCCATATTCGGAACTTTCTCTTCAGATTCCAACGAGCAATACTCAGACCTTGGTACTTGTACAGAATCACTGTCCATTATGGCTTCCCCGCTATGAAGACTGACAGTAACAGCATTTTCTCTATTTTCAGAATCTTTCTCTAATGATGGCCTTTTATAATTATGATGTTCAATATTAGAATCAGAAAATGAAGAGTTAGCATGATGACTAGACATCATCTTCCCCGTTGCATCTATATTGCGTTTTCCTCGCATAGCTGAATAGGACCGTGTTGTTGATTCTGGATGTGAAAAACCATATGAATTGTGAGAATGTTTGTCATGGTCCTTGTGCCTTCTAGCTCCTACATGCCTGCTCCGGTGTCTATGATATCCAGTATCCCTATTCCTTCCATTGTCTCTTTCTGTATTTTTTCTCTCCCAGTATCTAGTATCTTGTTCTTCACCACTATCTTTTCTACCCTGCTCTTTCTTACCTTCCTTTTCTCTACCATAGTTTCTATGCCTCTCTTCTCTACCTTCCGTTTCTCTATTATAGTTTCTATGCCTCTCCCTTCTACATTCCTTCTCTCTATGACTGCTTCCACTCCTCTTCCAGTTACATTCTTTTTCCCTGCTCCTGCTTTTATCCCTTCTCCCATCAGTTTTTTCCCTCCTGCTCCTGCTGCAGTAGAACTCCTCTTTGAAACTTCTGCTCTTGTAAATGTTGGCCAGATTCGCATCTTTATCTGCTTCCCTGGTCACACAGGTAAACGAATGAGTGTGTGTGAGCCCTCTCCTGTCATTGGCATGGTATATTTTAGTACGATCTCTACTGCTATCATCTTTTCCTGATAACAAATAAGCAGAACGTTGACGGATTGGCTCCACTTTATTCTCAACTTCAAGCTCACGCTTGTCCTGCATCACAAAAACCTAAAATTAGGATGATGTATGCCATTTCAAATTTCCAGGGAAAACTTTCATTCAAATATCTACAATGTACATTAACAAGGTTAATCAACTTTACCTCAAGCTGCTTACATGCCAGATTTTCAAGTGCCTTATCTGAAGAGGGAAATAAAGATTTCCCAGAATTAGAATCAAAACCAGGTGGACAATTCCATAAAGCAGCCTCAACACCAGGTGGGCATTCAGATGAAGACAGATTTGGTATTCCTTCAGCAGGTTCACCAACACGAGAAATATGCAAAGAAAACCGAGGATTCTCAACAGAAGGCTCAAGACTAGGTGGGCAGACTGGAAAAGTCACCGAAGGCTTCATGGAAACAGCTTCTAGACCAGGGGGACATTCTGCTGAAGAAACAACAGGTTTCATTGAAGTAGTTTCTAAACCAAGAGGACAATCTGGAGAAAGCAAAAGAGGCTTAATAAACGCAGGTTCTAAACCAGGTGGGAAGTCTGGAGAGGAAACCAAAGGCTTCGTAGATGTCTGTTCAAGACCAGGTGGACAGCCTGGAGAAGTCACTAACGGCTTCACCAAAGCAGCTTCTAGAGCAGATGAACATTCTGCTGAAGAAACCAGAGGCTTATTAATATAATTCGGTCCCAAACCAGGCGGACGGAATGGAGATGGTAACAGAGGCTTCATATAAGCAGATTCTAGACCAGGTGGGCAGTCTGGAGAGGAAACCAGAGGCTTCACAGATGCCGGTTCTAGACCAGGTGGATAGTCTGGAGAAGACATTGAAGATTTCAAAGAAGCAGGGTCAAAACCAGGTGGAAACTCCTCGGACTCTAATACGGTAGTAGGTGGACGGCTGCAAACTTGTGAAGAGAATCCAGATGTCAAACTATTATCTGATGACTTCATGTCATTGGGAAATTCTAAACCAGGTGGCAATTCCCCTCCCTGTAGTTTTGCATGGATCCTAAAGTTGTTCATATTCTCAGGCATGGCTTCAATATGCTTCACAGAGTTACTCCTGGGAATAGCAGATGAACGACGAAAAACAGGTGGCAGTTCAAATCCAGGAGGAAACTCAAGCTCATTATTAGTATAACACGTACTGGACTGCTCATTTCTCCTCTCGGCATCTTTAACATAGCTAGTACTGGGCATGTATTCGGGAATATTTCCCAAGACCTTCGCTGAGCCATACCTGGATGCAAATGATGAAAGGCGACCCTGTTCAAATGATATACATCCACCTGACTTAGAATTATCATGATGACTCAATTTGGGTTTTGAATTAGACAAAGTAGATGTCTGTGTAACACTTCTCTCAATCATATTAGCTAGTTGAGCCTCTGGCCTTGGTTTCAACCTTTCTGCCATTACTAAGTCTCTTTCCCCTTTTATATCAACACCAATACTTTCTTTCATTTCAGGAATCATTCCTGAGGTTTTTGCTGTGCTAGACCAGGATGCAACTAATGAAAGGCCATCCTGTTCAAATGGCATACAACTGTCTGACTTGAGATTCTCGCAGTGACTCAATACAGGTTTTGAATTGGAAGAAACAGATGTCTTCATAGCATCATCCTCCATCACATTAGCTACTTGAGATTCTGACCTTGTCGCTGGTCTTTCTGCCATTCCTATTTCTCTTCCCCCTTCCATATCAACATCCATATCTTCTTCTCCTTCACTGCAACCACTGGTATTGGTGGATGTCAACCGACTAGGTAATGGATTGTTGTTTTTCATCAAAAGGGGACTTGGACTTGGTTGTGCAACATCATTGCCAACATTATTGCAATCTGGAAATTGTCGTTGTGAATCAGCCAAAGGGATTTTCTTCCCACCTCGAAAGACGCCCCAAAGATACATCCGTCCATTGTATCCTGTTCATAGAAAAGAATTGTCATTTATAAGATCACAAATCATGAATTAAGGATAAATAATCTACAAAATATTCGCATTATAAGCATTTTTCAAATTTACTCAAAACCACAGGGAATAATTGAGCAGTTTGGAGAGATATCAGATATGTAATGAGATGCACGTTGGGAATATAGAACTATTACCAAAAGCTCTAGATAACTTCTGTTCTATTTATTGATAAACCTGAATTTTGAACACCATGTGTGTGTGCGAGTTGTTGGCAAGCTATCCATCTCCTTGAATCACAAGCCTTAGAGACTGTGTGGACTATTCTCAAAGGTGGTTAAAATGTCTCATTTTGATATAGCAATGTAACTCATTTTCCCCATTTCCAATGCCCTTTTATGTGGATTCAGTAGTAGCATAAGAATTATTACTTAATATAGAAATAAGATATGTATGCCAGTCTAATTCCAGTTGATCATTGATGTTTAATTGTTGATATTCTGACCCCCATGCTTGGCCAAAAGTTGTTTATTTTTTATGCAAACAGAGGCAATTTTGGCAATAAAAAGAAAAGACATGATAACCAAAGCCGAAAAGTAGCTTTTTGAAGAACTCCGGAGTTGCCATCAGACAGGCCACCAAGACACTCTGGACTATTAGTTCCAAAGACTCAGCTTCGGAAATCACGGCCTTGGACTTCAGAGGAACATAAGATAACTCCAGAGCACACTAGCAGCCCACCAGTCCCAGTATGAAAAGCAACAAAACTCTATTGAGCGATTTTGCAGCCCCATAATTGTAGTGGAATCATTGTTCATAATCAGTCAATCAGTCAAAGGATCAACTGCCAGCATGCAGCCACAACTAAAGGAAATGCCATGACAAATGCAGTCCGGCGTTGAAGAATCACCCCCACCTTCCATAGAACATCAACAGATTATTTATTTCAAGATAACCACTTTTTAAAGCTCTAAAGTCCAAGTAGAATAAAAGCATCATAATGTGCATTGAGCACGATTGCTGGATTGCAGGAGTATTGGAATGTTTTTAGGAATCTTCTGAGACTTGGTCAAATATGAGCAGCAGATTGAGACAGTGTATGTAATCTTTTTTAGCAGACAAAAATACAAATATCATTTTGCAATATTTGCTATTTTGTAAAACAAATGAGCATTTGAGTGTTCAATGTAATTGTTAGCAACAGTCTCATTCCTTCAGAAGAGCAAGAGTCACTCAGCTAGAGGAAGAAAAACGGAAATGGTTTGTAGTTAATATTCATGTGGTTTCCATTTCAGTTATCTTATTCCGTAGTGCATGTTGTTGTTTTTTTTAGTTTTTGTTGTAAACATCTTGCAGGTAGGTTAATTGTTTTCGTGATTTTCCTTTAGAAAGTTCTTTTCCAGCTCATTTTTCTTATTCACAAAACGTTGTTCAGAAAATGGTTTAAAAATAAATTAAAAAAGGAAAAAAAAAAAAGGAATTGCAAATTTGCTTTGATATCAATAATTTAGGTAACATTTTTTGCAATCTCAATTATCATAGGCATTCAATTTCGTAGACTATTGTTTCTTTTAGTAATTTCTATTTGGCATAAGCCGTTAATTCCTAGATTAGCTTCAATTCTGCAATTTCAATTCAGCATGTGTGCAATTTCATTTCTTGGGGTAGAAGCACTCCTAGTTTAGGTTTCCAACCCCTATTGCAGATAGGGTTAGGACATCGCCCTAGTTTGACAAGATAAATCATCTATTAAAGTGGAAGGTTCAACAACACCTCATCACTTTTTGGCGTCATTGCTAGGGACATCAAGATGTTATTAGGGGGATTGTTGGGAAATTTCAAACTAGTAGTTCTTTAGGAAGTAGAATTTTTATAACAAGCAATCCTTTCTTCTGCATGGTCAGAAAGAGAGATTGTAGAGGTCAATTCACATGAAAGAACCCCCAAACAACATAAAACTACAACCACAAATATTGATAAAAATAGTCGAGTGGGAAGCAAACTTAGGGGAAATGGTCATCTAAGTTCTTGGAAGTTTTGTAGGAATCAAACTTTGTTATTCAAGAGTCAACCAAGGGATTTTTGTTGAGTTTTTTAGCTCAGTTCGCTCAGTTCAGAACTTTCGCACAAGTTCAATGTGAACGTGCAAATAGTTCGAGTTATTTCCATTTTGTAATTCACTTTAGTGATTAAAGTGAATTCTTTTATTTAGTTAATTAAGTCTAATAAAGTGTGGATAAGCACTAATGACTTCGACTTATCTTCCAAGTCATCTCCTACGTAAGATAAGGTTGCTTTCTTTTTGAGAGATACGAATGCTTTATTGGAAGATTAGATTTTTAGCTGAATAGTATAAAGATAGATGTAAGATAGAAAATTAATAACTTAAAGCAATGTAATGTTTCCGTGCAACTAAAGGAATAGTTGTGGAGGTTTCCTTATAAGATTTCCAAGGAACGCATAGTAGATTATAAGGTGTAAAATATCTAACTGTTGTTCATCATTTTTGCAGTTGAATTTCAATGATTTGTGTGATTAATTCAATGTTTTCAGCGTTAGATAATTAATCATCATGATATCTCAAACCACAATCCACTGTGCCCTTCAAATATCTGAGCACATGTTTTGCTGCTACCCAATGCTTCTTTATGGGCTCCACCATGAATTGACTCAAGGTGTTCACTACAAAACATAAATTTGGTCTTGTGTAGTAGATAAGACGAGCACCTTAGGATGTTGCTTTAGCTTGGGTTCAGGAATAGTATCCTAGTTCAGCAGGAAGCAGACTTCAATGGCACTCAACATAGCAAAGGCAGTGTATATGGCAGTCAAAACCGCAAGTTGTGAGGCCATCCGGCTTCACAAGTTACTTGTAAGGTTATTTGATCAGGAGTTGGATCCCACGATCATTTACTATGATAATCAAAGTTGTGTCAAACTCTCTGAAAATCCAATGTTTCATGACAGGTCCAAGCACATAGAGATTAGATGTCACTTCATTCGAGACCAGATTCAGAAGGGAGCAGTTAAGCTCCAGTACATTTCCACAAAGCAACAGTTAGCTGATATTCTGACCAAGCCCTTAGCAAAAGGGATGTTTGAATCATTCAGCGACAAACTTGGATTGGTGCATAATTCCTTCCTCGCTAAGAGGGAGTGTTGAGTTTTTTAGCTCAATTCAGAACTTCTGCACAAGTTCAATGTGAACGTGCAAGTAGTTCGAGATATTTCTATTTTGTAATTTACTTTAGTGATTAAAGTGAAAATTCTTCTATTTAGTTAAATATGTCTAATAAAGTGTAGATAACCACTAATGACTTAGACTTATCTTCCAAGTCATCTCTTGCGTGAAATAAGGTTTCATTGTAAGCTTTCGAAGGAATGCAAAGCACATTATAAGGTGTAAAATATCTATCTGTTGTTCATCGTTTCTGCAATTGAATTTCAATGATTTGTGTGATTAATTCAATGTTTTCATCATTAGGTAATTAGCCATCGCGATTGGATTTTTAACAATTTTATCCCAAGACACACGATGGAAAAGAATAATGAACAAATAGAAGATAGGGCAAGGACAACATTCACCTATCCTATTACTTTGAACCCGGACGAAGAAACCCCTATGAAAAGCATTTCCTCTTCTATACTAACTCCTTTAGAGGTATGGCTTCTAAGGACCCACACCAGTTCCTTTTTGAATTTAAAGTCCTATGTCAAACATATGACTACAAAACTGATAACCAAAAACTTAAACTATTTCCATCAACACTAAAGGACTCAGCAATGCACTAGTTCATGGGACCCAGTTCAAAATCTATCAACTCATGAGACGAAATGGAGATTGTGTTTTTGGATAAGTATCGAGAGTATTGTAAGGTCTGCAATTGGAAGTGTTGGCAAGAGAGACTGCTAGGCATGTCAGGTGTTGTCATTGATGGCAACTGAATCTATTTTACACATTTGCATTATATCATTTGATCATACCGGAAGTCAAATTGCAGATTTGTCTAAGTTCGGATAGACAGGAATAGAGCATATGATAGGGTTCAGCATTTTGGTCTGCATTTCTTCACAGGAAATCATATTGTGCTGCGGATCTGAGGGAATGTTAAGGGATGTCAAGACTAGCTAAATCCAAAGTTTTAGCCTCCGGTGATGAAGGGATTGAAAGTTACAAGCATCTGAGTATCAGGTTTTGGTTAGACAGTTTAGTCCGGTGAAGAACAGGCCAACTTGGTGTTTGATCCTTGTGTGGATTAAGAGAAGTTGTTGGTTGAGTAATTTGTGAGATCTAGTGGTATTGGCCGACATGTGTGATGACTTGAATACACAGGTTTTGGTCCGCATTGATGTTTGTGTATGGATTCAGCCAACAGAACAGTGATCTTGAAAAAGTTTCTAAGTTTTCTTGAGGCCGACTATAGTTGATGAAATCCCATGTTGCAGATATATATAATCGATGAGTATTTTGAGGTGTGAATGTGCGAATATGAAGTGAGAGGTGCAAAGTGTAGCAGTAACAAGTGCGAAGCAAAAATATCGAGGGTTCGGATCATGGCAGAACAGTGAAACAGGGCAGTACGAGATGAAGTGTGTGAAGTCAGTATATTGAGCCTAACCGGAACTATAATCTTGCATTGTTAGATGCTATTCTTCAGTTCAAACATTTCCGTGAACTCTTGTAATTGATATTGTAGGCAGTGAGCCTCCTTTGAACAGTGAGCTCTGGGCAGTATGCCCGAAGGCATGTGCCTTCCCATTTTGTAAAACACTGATTCACCCCCCCCCCCCCCCCTCTCAGTGTTCCTTAATTTCAACAATTGGTATCAGAGCTTGGTTCTTTGGAAGAAATTTAACAGCTTCAGGAAGATCTGGGAAGGTATTTCAATGGGCTCATTCAGGTATTCTAATGGCATCAATGAACAACTTCAAGTTGGTTTAGAAGATCTTGATCAGTCCAGAGCAAAAGTCAAAGAACTGAAAGAGAACCTTAAAGATGCTGAGGATTTCATTCAGACTTTAAAAGGGCAACTGAGCAAATCTATGGAAAAGAGGAAGGAGTTACTTCAGCAGTTAGCAAATTAGAATAAAGACAATGACATGGATGAGGCTCTGAAGGAAAAGTCAAAGGAATGTGAGAAGCTGGAAAAAGAAGCTGTTGTATTAAAACATGAGATGGAATTCGGAGTGATGAGGTTAACCAAGGAAATAGAGGAAAGGAAGAACACTGAAGAAAACCTAAATCAGTCTCTAAAAGAAAAAACCGAAGAGTGCTGCAGATTGGACAGAATAATTGGCCATCTAGAATCTGATCTACAAGAAACCAGGTATAATGAGGAACAACTTGAAAAGCAAATTGTCATGCTCAAGCATGACCTAGAAGCTACAAATGAATACAAAGAAAAGTTCAAGATGAGCTCAGCTAGACTCGAGGTGCTGCTTGATAGTCAGAAGAAGGCAGATGATAAGCATGGTCTGGGATATGAGAAAGGTGAAAGCTCTGGATCCGGTCAAAGAAATCCAAAAAGGAATCCTAGGAGGCCTCCGGTAAGGCAACCTAATGCTCAAAGGTATCCATCTTTCAATGGAAACTGTTTCAATTGCAATAAATTTGGTCATAGAGCTGCTCAGTGCAGAAGTAGAGTGAATCAAAGTGGTCCATCTTTCTCCGGTCAATGGTTCAATTGTAAAAAGTATGGTCATAGATCCAATGAATGCAGAAGTATGATGATGAACTACTCTAACAACAGAAGCAATGTCAATTCTTTCAATGGCAACTGTTTTGCATGCACTAGATTTGGACGCGTGGCTAATCAGTGCAGATCAAGAGGAAATCGAGTAAATGAGCAAAGAAATGTTGTGTGCTTTAATTGCAACAGATCCAGTCATATTGCAAGATTCTGCAGAAGCAGGAATGATGATAGAAAATGTAATGTCCCTTTCTAGTAAGCCAAAATTTTCACAACCTTGCACCAAATTTCAACTTACAAAAAGAGAACATTAGTATTCAATTCTTCCTTTCATATCATAATTAGGGTTAATGATCAATAATCAAATCCATATACTTTCCACAATTGTACTTAAGGCTTGTAACCTTATAATCATAATCATATCATTTCTCTTAACATAATAAACATATGCCTTATACATTCACATTATTATAAACATATACATTACACATTCACATTATTTCTCTCACGACTCTCATGCACTATCTTGAAGGAGTCTTAGGGTAGCCCTACCATTAATCAATCCTATCTCCCATATGAGCATGGTTTGTTAAGGCATCCATATCCATCCCATACGGAGGCCCAATGGCTTCGCCCAACACCCGGGGTCCCTCACCATTTGGCTCGAGGGGACTTCATGCAACCCCTGGCATTCCTCATGCCATCGAGAGTCACCTACCATTGGACACAATTATAAACAATATGAGCTCATACTTACCATAGGCCCAAGAGCTTCACACACACTCGGTGTTCCTCGTCTCTTGGCTCAAGGGACTTCACACACACCCGGTGTTCCTCATCTCTTGGCTCAAGGGACTTCACACACACCCGGTGTTCCTTATCCACTTGAAGTTCGCCTAGGTTTAATCATACGTCCTTAACTTAACCCCAAACTCACAAGTGGTAAGATGATTAAGGGTGAGGCTTGACATCCTTCTTGATAGGTTATGAGATTATGAGTTATGAATCCATTGTTGATAATATTATCCTTTCTGAATCACGATATCATATTTCTTATTCCACTTGGCAACCTTATCATTTCTTAGTCATAGCCTCATATTTGGCTCATTGATAATTCATTTTATGCTTATTCTCATAGATGATCTTGTTATCTTTTATTTGATCTAATCTATAATGTAATCATTCTAGGCTTAAGAAGTCCTCCTTTTTCTCTCTAATCTTAATTCCATGTTCTATGCTTTCTCATAATCTATATCTGATTTAATGATGATATTTCTATATTCGATTTCTATGATTCTATAACCTCCATTCCATATTCTAGTTAGATATTTTCTTATATTCTATATTTGATTCAATGATGCTATTACTGAAAAGGTCCGGTAAACAGAAACCAAAACATGCAGAGACAAGATAAAGGCAAGGGTAAAGTAGATGTGAATGAGATCCAGAATGAAATGAACAAAACATGGGTGAAGAAAGGTGAAATGAATGATGGTGATGGGTCTGCACCGGAATCCGATGTTGATAATTCCTCCGGGAATTGAAATAGGAGCTTTGGCTCAGGGGGAGCTGCATTGAAAATCTAATTCCCCCTGCCAGTAAGTGGGTGCCTGAATCTGCCACGATGAATGAAGATGAAGAAGCCTATTGCAGATCTGTTGAAGCGAATTCCGGAAGAAAAGAAACTAATGCGATTGATTGCAGAGCAAATAAAGATTGACTGTATGCAGAAACAGTGTAACTGGATGAATTAGGGCAAAGTATTTATTGCAATGGCAAATTAGGTTTTGCGGGGCATAAAAGGTCATTTACTCGACATTTGAATCACTTTGCATTCGAAGAGAACAAGGAGAAGAGCGCCTGAGCTGAGATTTCAAAAATTTGAAGTGCAAAAAGCAAATTCGACAGCTAACCCTAACCGGCAAAACAAGGTATTCTCTGTGAAACTCTCTGAATTTGCAACTCTCTGAATTTGCAATCTCTGGATATGGCTACTCCATTGGTTGCTGACATCATTGAAAGGCCCCAACCTAGATTCAAAAAGCATCCACACAAATATAGAGGTTGATCCGTTAGGTGCCTTTTCAAATGTTTTGCATGGTGTGTTGCATGTTGAAGATATTAGGGCTTACATTCATGCTAACATAGATGAGTTTGGGGATTCGAAGTTAGTAGATTTGTTCAAGAATCACCTGAGGGGTGAGATTTATGGCCTTAAACCTAAGTATAAGGTGCTGCAAGACAAACATTTCATTCAGGTTATTGGGTTCCCGTCCTTCGACGAGAACGAGTGGGTCCGGTATGTACTGAGTTGGATGCATGCTGAATTCATGTGGTTAATGAAACTCTTAAAGATCACAAAGGACGCCATCAAGGCCGTAACAGGATTGAACTCATCTGGTGGACTGTCGATGCTAAAATCAGTGAAGAATCAGACTGTAACTGAAGCTATGGATCAAAATTTGATAAGTGGGCAATGACAATAAATGATATAACTGATCCGTATGTCAAATTTGCATCTATGGTGATTGGGTATAAGATATACCACTCCAGCAGGGAAAACTCAATGTCAAATACGGCCATTTATGCTGCTTATCAGATGTTAAGAGAAAATGCTAACTATGACTTGTGTGAGCTGCTGCAAAACCAGCTAATGGAGAATCTGGACAAGATCAAGAAGGATAAGAATACATTCAAGTATGGTACGTTGGTCTTGTGCTTGTTCTTCTATTTCATGAATGAGTTGCCCAAAATGAAAAGTCTGCATTGGACCAATGACAAACCTGTTGCCATACAAATAAGAGAGCACTTGCACAATATTGGTGACTCCAATGCCCAAAGGACTGCTCTTTGGGGATGTTTCAAAAATTTTCAGAACATGATGCAATCAAGGGAAAGAATACCTACATCTGTGGTGGAAAAGTACAAGGATACAATTTGTTTCATGGTGGAAACAAATCAACGTTTGATGGAAGCAGTTGAACCAAGGACTGTATAGATCATGCCCATGGGGTATGAAGTTGATGAACAACTACTAGAAATGTATGCTCAACACCTTCTGAGCAAACCAAAAGATACCTCAATTAAGAGATTCGGTACATATAGTGAACTCAGTATGAAATTGCATGTTGAGCTCCGAAAACCTGAATCTAAGAGAAAGATCCAAAGGCAAGTTGAAATGTATGCAGAAAGCATTGGCATAACAAAAGGATCTATGAGACAAAATAGGGAAAGGATAGAAAAAGTTGAGAAGGAGAAGCTGGACAGGGAACAGGGAAGTGTTGCGGTAGAATCCTCTTCTAAGACAAGGGCTACTAGGAGTTCAGGTTTAACCTCTGGTGCATCACCTTCTCCTATTGCAGAGAAATTCAAAGAAAAATCTACTGGTAAGAAAGGAAAAAGGACAAAAGTAATGGCCAAAAGGTCATATGTCAGTGTGGAGAAGAAGGATGAAGAAGAGACTGAGCCAGATGGTGAGGTTAAAGAGTTGAAGGCCTCGGGCACTAAGGCTGCTAAAGTGTCTAAGGAGAAGCCCTCTGGAAGCATAAAGTCGGAGAAAGCGGAAGCTTCAAAGGTTGCCAAAGTCAAGCCCTCCGAAAGTATAAGGGTAAGCAAAAGACAAAAGACTGAGACCCATGTTGAAAAATCAACCCTGTCAATTGAAGATATTGTGAATGCAGTAACTGTTCATGGGAATTTGAAGCCCATAACAAAATATTACAACAACTTTGATAATGTCAACAAGAAAATTTTGGAGGATGCTACTGTTAAATACTTGAATACATTCAACAGAGCACTCGTGGAAATTCTATCAGAAATCCTGAAGAATCTAAGAGACATTCTGGAGATGAGAAAAGAAGCTGCTAAAGCAAAGGACTTGGAGCTAAGAGAACATGTGTTGTCCAGTGTGTGTCCGGTAATCTCTAGGAATGAAGCAAATCAAATTTTTAAAGAAGTTAAAGATGAATTCAGAAGCAAGAAAAGGATGAATAAGCTAATGATTGGAGACATTGATGAAGTAGTCAAAGAAACAGAACAAATTCTGAGGAAAGCCCTGGACAAGAATAAGTTTTATGTGGTCACTGAAGACCCTGTTGATGATAAAGAGTTGGACAAAAATGAGCAACAAGTTGAGGTAGATGATTTCTCTATTCCGGAAGAGGAAACATTGAATAAAGAAGATGAAGAGATGGTGAAGGAAGATAATGTTGATGGTGCAGAGGATACTCAAATTCCTCCAGACCAATATGGTGAAGAAAATACAGAAATGAATATAAATGCTCCTACTGAAGGTGACTTTGAGAAGAATAAAAAGCAGAAAGCAGAAGAGGTTAAGGACAAGGAAGATCAAGAAGAAGAAACTGATGATGGAATTGATTCCTCCATTCCGGACGTTGAGGAATTTGATAAAAATGATGATGCTGCTGCTGAGGATACACAAAATGCTCCTAAAAAGAATGCAGAAGACATTGCTGATGATGCAGAGACAGCGGAAGCGGAGAAAAAGAATGAAAATGATAAGCAAGACAATGTGGTTGACTCCGGAAAGGGCGAAGATGCATGCCCTAATGAGCACAAAACTGAAACATCATATTGGGCAAGAGACACTGCAGAAGCAGTGAAAGAAATTTTGGAGAAAGATATACAAGTTGCAGGAGATCCGGATATAATACAAAGTCCAATCAATTTTGATGCTCTGTCACCGGTACAGAAGATGAAGTTGGCCTCTTTTGCACAAGCCAAGGCCAAAGAGGAAATTTTGAAGTTCCGTATAGAAGACAGTGAGTTGCTTGGTCTTGCATTTGGCATTCTGGAGAAAATCATGTCTTCATTTCAAAAGGATTCATCAGCATCGCCCCCGGTCAGTTGAAGAATCTGATAAACTCTGTAAGTACTCACTTTGAGTCTTTTGAAAAGTCAGTAGAAGTCAAAGTCCGGAATGAATTCAATGGTAAAAGATTTAGTGAACTGAAAAGAATAATTGACAATGATAGAATTATGTTGGATACTAGTGTAAAGAGTATTCAAAATGCCCTCACTGAAGGAGATGTGTACAAATTTTGTTTATCTCAGTCTAAAGTTGTTGAGCATATTGAGAAGAAGATTAAGGACTTAGAGCTTAAATTGTCTAACATCTCTCAGTCCTATAGTCCCTTAACTGAGTCTATAATAACTAAAGAATGTCAAGTAGTAAGTTTGCTTGACGAATTGAGTAATTGGCAAAAGGAAAAGGTTAAAGTTATGAGTAGATTGGATGAGCTCTGGGGACTGATTTCCCCTAAGTTAAAAACAATGTTCAATGCATTGACAGAAGCTCAAGTTGCTGCTCTGACAAGTGATCCCACTGATATACAGAAGGTAGAGTCACAGGTATTCTTATTCAGTGGTCATATTTCATTTTTGGGTAGCATGAAGAAAAGTTGGGACAGTGAATTGGCACTGTTGAAAAACATATTTGGTGATGTGTTTAAGTTCATGTAGATAAGACATAAGGATTGTTTGTATATATGCGTCCATGTACATAGAGTTTTTGTATGAATTTTGATATGCGGATCCCAGCCTTTGCCATTGATGTCAAAAGGGGAGTGGAAAGCAGTGAAAAATGAGGAATTCAGCTAAGGGGGAGCATTGGAAATCACAAGTGTACATAGTAAGGGGGAGCTGTCCTAACACTTAGTCATTTTTCACTAAGTGTTGCCATCAATGCCAAAGGGGTAGATTGTTGGCAAAAGACACTGCTAGGCATGTCAGGTGTTGTCATTGATGGCAACTGAATCTATCTTACACATCCGCATTATATCATTTGATCATACCGGAAGTCAGATTGCAGATTTGTCTAAGACCAGATAGATAGGAACAGAGCATATGACAAGGTTCAGCATTTTGGTCCACATTTCTTCACAAGAAATCATATTATGCTGCAGATCTGAGGGAATGTTAAGGGATGTCAGGACTAGCTAAATCCAAAGTTTTAGCCTTCGGTGATGAAGGGATTGAAAGTTACAAGCATCTGAGTATCGGGTTTTGGTTAGATAGTTCAGTCCGGTGAAGAACAGGCCGACTTGGTGTTTGATCCTTGTGCGGATTAGGAGAAGTTGTTGGTTGAGTAATTTGTGAGATCCAGTGGTATTGGCCGACATGTGTGATGACTTGAATACACAGATTTTGGTCCACATTGATGTTTGTGTATGGATTCAGCCGACAAAACAGTGAGCTTGAAAAAGTTTCTAAGTTTTCTTGAGGCCGACTGTAGTTGATGAAATCCCATGTTGCGGATATATATAATCGATGAGTTCGAGCATTTTGAGGTGTGAATGTGCGAATATAAAGTGAGAGGTGCGAAGTGTAGCAGTAACAAGTGCGAAGCAAGAAGATCAAGGGTTCAGATCATAGCAGAACCGTTGAACAGGGCAGTAAGAGATGAAGTGTGTGAAGTCAGTATATTGAGCCTAACTGGAACTATAATCTTGCATTGTTAGATGCTATTTTTCAGTTCAAACATTTCAGTTAACTCTTGTAATTGATATTGTAGGCAGTGAGCCTCCTTTAAGCAATGAGCTCTGGGCAGTGTGCCCAAAGGCATGTGTCTTCCCATTTTGTAATACTTTTAACAGAGTATAAAATCTTGTGGGTTAACCCCCACCGTGGTTTTTCCCTTAACCGGGTTTCCTCATAAAAATCCTGCTGTTCATGTGTGATGATCTTGTTATTGTTGTTCTTAAGTTCATGCTTCTTTCTTTTGAATGTATGTGGTAAATTAATAAAGGAACATAATAAAAAGTTTTACAGAACACTGATCCCCCCCCCCCTCTCAGTGTTCCTTAATTTCAACAGGAAGGAGGAGCTTTCTTGCATGAAGAAAAGAGAGGATCAAAGTATGGAGGATTATCTAGATCACTGCATCTTTGTATTATGAAGGTATGGAGATGTTTTGAGTCTTGAACTCAACAAGACTATAGTTCAAAGAGGTCTAGAAGAAGAATCACGACAAGTGCTCGACCTTATGGTAAAGGGTGATGTGACAAAGCTTAGTCACCCTGACATCTCAGAATTATGTAGAAACTATTCTAGGGCAAGGGGAGGAGTTAGGAAATTTAAGCATGCAAAGGGCAGCAGTGAAATGGGACAGTTAATGGAGGAGATAGCAAACTTAAAACAAATATTTTGATTCAACTGAATACCATGTTGGATGGAATTCAGGCTAAAAATGGAACTACAAAACTTGTGTCAATTTACTGCCGTAGAATTCAAAATAAACACCTGTTGAAGGAGTGTCCTTCGGATGAAACAAACATTTGTCATGTTTGTGAGAAAAACCACCGCATGAAGTAGTGTGATCTACTCAATGCCATTAAAAACTGTGAAAATACAAATCCTTCAATAGAGGAACTTAATTACATGGGACAAAGGCAAGGTGGTAATTTTTCTTACAACCAACCTCCAAATCAATCCTTCTAGTGCCCGCCTATGAACTGGAACACTAATCCTCGGTTTGCACCTTGGTCTGTTGAACAATGTAAGATGCTACTCCAATTTTTTTCAAAATTTTACAAGAATGATATGACAGTGTTAGCACCAATGCCTAACCAACTAATTGCCTCACTTTCTGATCACCCAGATCCCGGAATAGGCAGAGTGAGAACATACGGTGATTGGCTTACACTAAGCAATTATGCAACAAGGAAATACAATTCATCCGCTACGGCGGGCATCCACAAACTGTGGTAATTCACCACTTCCAGTGGGTAAAGAACCAGAAAAAAAAATTATAATGCCTCCACTTGTTCAGTGGGAATACTCCACTTATGTAGTGGGTAGAAACAATAAGAAAAGTTCATTTATCCTCACTGGCGGTAAACCATCCAGGGGTCTTAGTGTGTTTACAATGATGAAGAGACTACAATTGAAAACAATTACAATGTTGCTCAATAAGCTTGATTTAAAGCTTGATAAGTATCTCTTGGAGTAAAGAGGATAATACCCTGCATAATTGACTTAGAAGATTAGATGCCATCATTGAAGTTTCTGGCTAATCATCTCTGCTGCAACTCAGAAAATACCTTATTAGATTGCCCTGCATAGATCGGTAACTTGTAATGGTGCGACCAACATACTCTAACACATACCACTTGACTTTCAAGCAACTACAGAGACACTTAACAAGGTATTACTTGTTGGTTCAATGTACAAGTACTGTAGATATCAGAAAACAGTGAAAAGGCTTCCAAACTCAGACTTGTACGGCACTATATGTAAGTACGGACTGCTACAGGATCAGATTTTTCTGCCCACCTCAGAGATTCATTGATATCAGCTGGAAGACTTCCCAAACCAAGGCTATTAAATGCATTTAATGACACTATAAACATATCTGAACATTGGACAACAAAATTATCTATTCTAAGTGTCGTACGGCCAAGAACGGTACGGCTGGTCACTAAAAATCAGATAATGCATTATAACATTCAAAACCTCCAAGAATGGTGTCACCTAGGAAAGACATTGACAATGCAATAGGTATGAAACCAATCATCAACTCCATTATTTTATACTTTCAAATCTTCAAGTCTACCAATACGGCCCTGAGGAATGTGTGGATGCTCAGAATATTTCAAATACTCCCTCAAAATTCATCAAACCAAGCTTAATAGGAGCGCCTAAACACCACAATGACTCAGCAATCCAAAGATAATGCAAAGGAGACATATACAATTGTTTTATGTGAATCGACCTCTCTCAGCTGGTACGGCAGAGACTGTACAGATATGCATAGAGAGTCTCAGAAATGAATCAAAACCCACTACAAATAGATGGAAAGGAGACGTCTAGACTTGACAATGACATTCCAAACAACTTCATACTCAAAAACGTTCATAGTAATTTTTATTTAAAATCTCCCAACTCTGCATAGTATGGCCATATGTATGGCCAAGTACAAGATGAAAATAAACGACAGGAAGAGACTTTAAGACACTCCAAAATTTCATCAAACTGAACACAATAAGATATGACTGGGTTGCACAAACAACTCTACAAAAAATCCATTGATCTCAATCAGCTCCATTGGTTTCCTGGAGTAGAAACCACCATTACCAGCTAGGGTAGATATCACACTACCGAAACTGATCTTCGAGTGGGTTTCCGTCCACAAGAAGGTAGAAAAAAAATGGAAGAACGCGCAGGTTCAATCCAACAGAGTAACAATACAAATTTCAAGCATGCCTCCAAATGAGCTCTCCATCAACTTATAAAGGCATCTGGGAGTTACAAAATCCACTTTCTTGAAAATATAATCTTTTTTCTCCTCAACTTAATAAAGTCCTCATATTCCAAAGTGGTGCTCACTTTAATACTAAGTCTAGAAGAGAAATATAAATATGTCCTCATCCCATACTTAAGTCACCTTATAGAAGTACAAATTATAACTTAAGTGCACCAAAATATAAATAACCTGATTAATTATCAATTTTCCTCAAATTACCAAAATTGATAATTAAATATTTACTCCAAAGATTTGGAATGAGGATAAGAGGCTCCAGGACAACTAGGTTGCAAATGGGAACATTACAAACAAGTGCCACAACAATGGGGATCTTATTCTTAGGGACCCTAGGAATGGACCAACCAGCTCTAGTCAAATCCCCAATGACCCAACCAACCACAAGAACAATGGTTCCCTCCAAATGCTCCAACACAATGGAATTTACAGTACAATCAACCTTACCAAGGACCAAGGTAGTTTTAAAACCAATAGCAAACTCTACCACCTATACCTCCTATCACGCAAAATCAAACTCAGGCCGAGTCAATCACCCAACCACAACTTCCTACCCAACCGGTGGCAAATTCTAAAAACAACAGACAGACTACACCTATCTATACCACATATCAAGAAAATATAGTTGGGGTCAATGCCATTCACTGTAAAAATATCTAACTACAATCAAGAAAAACTCTACCAAAACCTTCTCCTCTAACCATAGTCAAGATCATAGATGAGGGGAGATGACTTTTCCCAAAAATAAACTTAAAATCATTGAAAAAGGATCTAATGTTTCTATGGAGATTCTTCAAATCCCATCTAAAACTTCTTCGCAACTAGACTCTCAAGACTCTCCAAAGCCCTTTTCTGATGCCTTTTTGGTGCCTCATTCTAGAACCATTCTGAAGTGCACACCATTTCCAGAGAGGTTAAGAACAGTATTAGCTCTAAAACCATCTCAGAACCCTGTGTCTCCTAGTGTGTTAGAACTCGGCCAAAAGCACAAATGGCTAAATATTGAGGTTCTTTTATTACAAGCCATAAAGGAAATTTCAAAGCTCAACCAACTCATCAAACAATTATGCATTAAGACCCTAGGAAGGAAGAAGAATTACTCCAACACCATTCATGTAGAGGGTCGCTTAGCTCACCTCTTACAAAAACTTCTCCCACCAAAATATGGTGATCCAAGCAGCCCAATAATCACAATTGCTATAGGAGGAACAAAAATCCCAAATGTGTTAGTTGATCTAGGGACGACTATTAATGTCATGTCAGTTGAGATGCTAAAGATATTGTCCCTTGCTGGATTACAGCCCACTAGTACCATCCTCCAAATGGCTAACTAGTCAATTGCTATTGCAAAGGATGTGATTGAAAATGTCCCTATTATAATTTAATATTGGGAACATCTTGTCAATTTCTTAACACTTCAATTGAATACCCCCACAAATAGTTACCTCTTGATAGGAGGGAAGCCCTAATTAACAACTCTTGCTACCTTTATAGACTATAGGTCAAGAGATATGATCATGTCCAACAGAATTAATGTCAAGCAAATATCTTTGTATCTTCCTACAAAACCTTCACCAGGATTTGACAACCGACTATGGGTCGATGAACCAAACAATGATGGCAATACACAGAATATAGCTTCTCTACCCGTGGTCACCATAAAACAACACGCAAAATAACCCAAGGATGATCTAGATTTGTATGATGATGAGAAATATGAGGACATTCAATCACTCATACAATATAGCATTGTTAACTTTGCTCAAGATAATCGCAGCGACTTCCTAACATCCTTTCCATGTCCCCTAGCCAATGTTATCCTGAGAGGTGATAACATTTTCAAAGACATAACCACCTTCCATATGTTACAGCCCCATTATTGTCCTTTAAACACTTTGATGAGTGAGAATAAATCAATTTCTTCAATCCATCCGAAGACAAAATAGATAATGGCTCTTCCTGAAAAAATTTTAAACATAAACAATTGGTTATCAGACATGTAAGAACTTAAATTGTTTGACATTCTAAATTCCCATACGAAAGCTTTCGCCTATGAATACAAGGATATGAAAGGAATCCACCCAAACATTTGTACTCACATCTACAAAAGATGTGAGACATGTTAGACAACCACAATGCAGACTAAATCCAACACTCAAAGTTGTTAAAACTAAAATAGAAAAACTCCTATAAGTGGGATTTATCTATCCCATTTCAGATAGCCAATGGGTGTCACCACTTGTCATTGTCCCTAACAAGCAGTAAATGGCGAATTTGTGTGGACTGCAAGGAACTCAACAAGGCAACTTGCAGATATTACTTTCCCTTGCCATTATTAATCAAGTCTTACATAACGTAGCTGGGAAGAAATATTTTTCTTTCATAGATCGATTCAATGGATATAACTATATTCAGGTAAATTCAAAAGACGAAGATAAAACCACATTCACCTGCCCTTGGGAAACCTATTTCTTCCCATTGGACTTTGTAATGCACCAACCACTTCCCAACTGTAATATCCCAAATAGGATATTAACTGAATTTTCTGATTTTCTGCTGAAACCCTAATTTTCTGAAGTTCTGATTTTTAAATCAGACTTATACAAACACTTATAACAACCAATAAACATGTCAAAACATCATATAAACCATGCCAATATGATTGCCAACAACATAGTTGAATTACACAATGAAATACACAATGAATCCACACCAAATTGCAACCACAATGACTCTAAAACTGAATCAGATATCTGTTGTTATAAATCAGAAATATGAAGTCTGCAAATACATCAAAATATCATGGGCAAACAAGCCAAACATGCCCAGCTACAAATCTGCTATAAACCCTAGGGTTTATACATACCAATACCAAGCCAAAATGACCTATGAATGATGTGAAATCGTCCTCCAAAGTGTGGTGCCAAGATTAGGGCTCGGACTGTTTGTGGCAGAATTTTGAAAGATAACAACCTGCTAGGGTTTACTACAGGGACTGCTCTGCTGTAGCAGACCTGAGCCAGATTTGTGAGGTGCCTTTGGGTCATTTTATGCTCTTAAACTTGGGCGACTAACCCCTTCTTGTAGCCCCTTTCAATAAGGTATATATTGCTATTGTTTATGACAAGTTTGGTATCATTCCAGCTAATAAATCAGACCATTCTACTCATATAGTTACAGAAGAACTTATAGTTGTTCTTTCATGGTTATCATGTCCTTATTCTTATGCACATTCATGTTCTAAATTGGCCTCTTGTTGAAGCGAATATCCTAGACATTGTTTATGGTGTTAGATCTGAAGTTGGTACATCAAAATACTTGTTTTCAGTCTGATTTCTCCTACAGCTAGGGTTTTCAGCAGAAATCAGAATTAGGGCAGAAATCAGAAATTCGAGTTGAAACATTGGGCATTCTGAGTTGATCATATTTGTGTTCCAATATTTCACTATTTGGATTCGTGGTGCTTTGATATCTTCTTGGAATTGTTGTGAAGTTACAAGTTAGGGACATCACACCTGGAGGGTTTGATCATACATGGAATATTGAAGGAGGGTTTGTCTTGGCTTACAAGTCATGGATGATAAAACGGTGGAATCCTTGCTTGCATCTTTGTGGCAACTTCAAGTTGATTTGGAAAGCAAGTCAGATAGATGGAATGCTAAAGAAGAAGCTACAAAAATCAAAAGGAGGTGTATTCTTGAAAAATCAGAAGTTTCCGTGAGAGAAAAGGGTTAAAAGAAAGAAGATTTTCAGCCCTATGAGGATAAGGATAAAGGAGAGTTACCTACTGAAGCTACAAATGAAGAACACATAAGACCTCGTGAATACTACAAGGTTGAAGGAGAAGCCGCCATGGAAGAGGAAGGATTACTTGTTGGTGATTTGCATCCTACAAGTCACTATGAGGATATGGGCGAAGAAGCATCACACGTTGAACACCTAAGACTTCATGATGACCACATGGTTGGAGGGTATGCTACCACGAAGTTTGCCAAACCTACAAGGTTGGATCAGCTACAAGAAGGTATGAGTTCATTTGTTGTTCCTTTGATTGAGCCTAGCATTGCTTCATCACCTTTGCATCACAATGGCAAGGAATCAAATGGTAGTTTGGATGTCTTTGAGATGGATATTGTTCATACATTTGAGGATGGTTCAAAAAAATTGCTATGTAGTGAACAAAGAGATGTTGCTAGTGTTGATCTAGATTGGCAAGAGATGAATGATCCCTTGGTGGTCAAGGAGGTCTTAGCGGTACATTCACTTCCTAGGTCAGCCATTGAGAAAGATCATGAGGTAGAAGATTCTACCTACTACTTTCATGGAGATCCTTTGATCAAGCATAATGATGACTTAGCTTTCACACATGGGTGTAATGGAGAAGATGTCAAGGAAGAAGTTGATTTAGGGAGGCATGACCGTGATATGTTGCATTAAGACCTTGGGTTTCAGAAGTCACATCACTTAGAAGGACACTTGAAGACACATGAATGTAAGCTTGTGGAAGCCCTAACTCATTTTGACCATGTTCATAGAGTGATGGCAGGTTTGTGTTGGAGAGCTCTAGAGAGGCATGAACACTTTGAAGATCTATACCTTGCCGGTTTCCAAGAGCTCCAAGAGGTCGTGGCTATGGTGAAATCAAACTACTTGCATCTACTTGCGGATAGAGATCATCTCTTCAAAATTGGAGAGATATACACTAACACTATGGGAAGTGAGGAAGATGAAGTGGATAAGCTCACGTTTGAGCTTAAGGACACTATGGATTCCTTGAAGAGCACTCAAGAGGCCCTTCAAGAAGCAGAAGATCATGTGGAAAGGCTTCGTTGGGAGTTGAGCATGGCACATTCTTCATCACACTCAACAAAATTTCTGACTTCTATGGCAGCCACATCTGATGGAAGACAATGCAACACAAAGAAGGCAAAGAGTAGAGGCATGAAGAATGGACGTGAAGGATCCTATGACGAAGTCATGAAGATAGAAGATACACTTGATTTTCAGTTGGATGCAACTACTAGATCAGCGCTTGATATAGAGCATGTAGCGAGGAAGGAAGAAGCGCTTGAGGATCTTGAAGACACCACACAAAGACATGAGGTAAGGTCTGGTTTTCTGATTTGCAACAGCAGTCCCTTATCTTTTCATGATCATGAGGTAGCAGTCCTAATACATGAGGATGGTAGTGGTATGGAGTCTTCCAATAATGACACCCAAGATTTGAAGGTTAGACATGATATACTTGTAAGTCCAAGCCACGAAAGTCAGATCTGATACAGCAGGGTATAGGAAAGAAGATCCAAAGCATGTGTAATTTGAAGGATGAGCCATTTATGATGGACAAACATGAGGAGCACTCAGATTTGCTTGGACATGGGAAGAGTTCTTCAGTTGGGACAGCAAATAATGAATATATCTATGGAGACACCATTGAAAGGTATAAGACAAAGGCAGATTTCATTTTTGTGAATAGCAGTCCCTTGTCTTTACAATATCATAACAAGGCAGACAAGGGAAGAGCGGTTCAATTCAGATTGGAGGCAAGAGATTTTCAACTGGAGCCACCTTTTGAATCTGCACTTGTAGAAGGACATGTGGCAAAGGTTGAGGAAGAGATTGAGGAGCTAGAGGACAGCTTGACGAGGTATGATAACATGTCTGATTTTCTGATTCATGACAGCAGCCCTATTCCTTCATTCATAGCAGCCACTTCATATGAAGAGAATGAGGGAGAAGAACACCCCAAGGTTGGCAATTGTGATTTGGGTAGAAGGCAAAGGGAAGCACACCTTCGATCTCTATTTCTTCCAAGGGAAGAAGGCATAGCGGTGTAACAAGTAAAGGAGGAGCCTTTGGAGAAGAGCAAGCAAGAAGAGTATGTAGATTGGGGTGAGCAAGTGGAAAGGTATGATTCAGAAATTTTTGTTTGTGTATCTGATTTGCATCATGACTTGCCTTTGTTTGAGAACCACCTAAAGGCTCAAGCCTTAGAGGAGGTTGGAGTTGTTGAGCACACACTTAGTGGATCAGCCACTACTGTCATATCATCACTTGAAGAGGGAGACATAAGTGGGTCAGCCTTTGATGATTCCTTGGGCATACTGGGAGGAGCTGAAGAGTTGATTGTGGAGGTACCAACTTATCACATTGGTGACTCTTTGGCGAAGCTAGAGGCTGCATTGTTTCAGAGATTGGCGATGCACACCATGGAGACACTTGCATTTGGTTGGCATGATGAAGAATTGCAGCTGATCTATGTGCCTAGGTATGGAGACATTGCTTTGATTTGTGATTTTGAGGCATTAATGTGTATATTGGAGCGGGATTATGGCGTTGGATTGAAAGAGACCATTGGTGTCCCAGCCCTAGTTCATGAGGATCTACTCCCTACATGGTATGAAGATGGTTATTCTACTGCATGGTGCATGGGTTGCCTATTGAGTTCTTGGAGGACAGCAGCTGTTTGGGAGTTTGGGGAAGAGTTGGATCATCTTCTCACCATTGGAGGATGGCATAGGAATGATACTCTATCTTCCTATGTCCTTGGAGACACTATTCACATTCACATAGGTCTGATTTTCAATTGGGAGGTTGTTGTTCTGATCTACATCAACAGCGTGGGAGGAGCTGATATGCATTGTCTTGCACCTATGATGGGAGTTTTGCACATCCATGGGAGATCTACAGGAGTTGGAGGATGGTTTTGTGTTGATAACACTCTGAGATGCTTCCATCTCTTCACGATTGTCGGATGTGATGATAGGATGATTTAGGATCCAAGTGGTGGCATGTTTGATACTTCACTTCATTGGGATTTTGGGAGTTGCTTCACAACTCATGGAGCGTTGATGATGATTTTATCATAGTGGAGCAGCGGAAGCTTGGAGACTTGTGGCTATGTTTCAGAGTTCATACTCTTAAACACTTGTTGACATGCATGGCATTCTTCAAGGCTTCGGGTTGGCATAGTGTTTGGTTCTCATTAGACTTCGCACTCATGGAAGATGGAGCCTATGGAGACACGAAGATTTGGGTACTTGTGGTTGAGAGCATTGCATTCTTTGGAGGATGGGGCCAAGTCAAGCTCGAGTGTGTATGGCTTCGGCCACCGGAGCTCACTTCGCATTGCATTCTTCACATTCTTCTTGGGAGATCCAGCGACAGGTAGAGATTTTGTATGGCCACCGGGCATGTGGACGAATGGAGATACATGTCATTTGACACTATCTCACAGGATGCATACTTGCCATTGCTTGAAGACAAGCAATTCCGAGAAGGGGAGGACTGTAATGTCCCCATTTTCGGAGTGGTCGCCATTGGAGAGCAAAGGGGTTGGTTTTCACACTCCAAGATTTTTGGGAGGAGAATCGAGGTTTGGAGGTGACTTAACATATTTTTCTAATGGTCTTGATATGTTCATTTCATTTAATAAATTTCTCTTTACATGGAGCAAACCATTCTTGACGATATTTGAGTGTGAAGACATCGAAGGGTCTCTATATGTGAGAGATTTGCTAACATCTAATGCCACATTGAAGAAGGATAAATGATCATACTTTGATCTTGTTAGGCGCCATCTTATGGGGTTATCATACTTGATACACTTTTGGACGACATATGAAGGGAGAAGAAATGATAAACAATATCTATCCTTGGCACGAAAAGAAAAGAAGTTAAAATCAAATCTTTAATTTGATTTTTGCACGCCTAAATGGAGTATGAGTTGGGTCAGCCCTCTTGGAGGGAAAAGGTGAATTTTAAAATAAAGAAATACCTCTCTAGGTCAGCCAAGAGGAAAAGGGTTAGAAAATGTATTTATACAAGGTCATTTTGTGGCATTTGGAGCATCATTTTCAAACATTCATTCAATCAGCAAATCGGAGTTTATCTCTTAGAAAGATCTTGGGACGAAAACCTCAAGCATCTTAGAGGAGTTGGACAAAAACCTAGCTCTTCTTGGGAGGATTCTATGAAGGGAATTCATTTGCACTTCATCATTTTTGGAGCAGAATTGCAGATCAGATTTGAAGATCATTTTGGAGGACTTTGCTATCATTATTTTGCATTGTTTTTGGTATGTACAACCTGAGGGTTTAGGGCAGATTTGAGCTGGGCTTGTTTGTCTTATTCGCCCAAGCTTTGGATGTAATTGAAGACTTACCTAATTCTGATTTTTATACCTGCAGACTTCTGGATTTATTTCAGTCATTTGTGGTTGCAAATTAAAGTGATTTAATTGCATATTTTGTGGTGGAATTCAAATGTGATGTTGGCAATGAATTCAAATGTGATGTTGGCAATATTGTTGGCAATGATGTTATTATGATTTGTCATGTTTCATGGAAGTTATATGCAATTGTTTAAGTCTGATTTTAAGTGCAGCAGTTAGAGTTAAGAGCAGAAAACTAAAGTGCAGAAATTAGGGCAGAATTCAGAAAATTCATTTGAAAATCCCGTGAACCCGAAATTGTCCATAATATCCCCATTTGGGATATTACAGTACCTTCTCAAGTTCTCTAGTAGATCCAATTCAATTGGTTGCATTTTATGAGCATAAGAGTTTTCATTGTATGTTTCAAAATCTATGCAATGATTAGATGCTGCAGAAGCATCAGAATGTAGTGATCGATTTTTACAACCCTTTGGAAATGACTCACACTTGGATGCAAGAATGTTTGTTTCCTTTAATGATAGCAGGGTACTACCAAGCTTCTCATTATGCCTGGGAAAGAGATCTTTAGACCCATCGTGACTTCCATTGCACCTCCCTGTTTTTAAAGATGCATGCATTATGTCAATGGCTACATCACTTTGACTTCCACTGAGAATACCAAATGCTTGCCCTTTGTTGTCTTTGGAATCTTCTAAGGATATATCCCTGCCATCATATTCTCCTCTGTCTACAGAATCCATACGTAACACATTCTTGTATGTCTTAGAATCTGAGTTTCACATATCAGCGACTTGTCCTGTTGAATCAGAGTGTGCAACAAAAACATCTATGCCAGTTGGCCTAATTCTCTGCCTCTTACTTGACCGCAACTCTCTGTCCATTGTCATTTTGTCCTCATCTCCAAATTCAGAAAATATATTTGTGTGATTCCATTTACTTCGCTTGGTTGTAGATGTACGTGACTGCAAGGACTTGGTTTCGTCTTCTCCATGTTGAGATGAGGAACTTTTCTTCTTTTCTTTACATTCCTTGATCTTTCTTATGTTCGTATGGAGCTTCATATGTTGCTCAGGCATCACAGCCTTGACAGCCTCTAGACCACATTTTCGTATGAGCATTTCAAGCAGCAACCTTGGCTTTGAATGGAGTTTCAAAGAGGGGGCATTTCATTATTCTGTAGTTCATGTTGCTATTTGTTTTTGTAGTTTTGTTGTGATCATCTTGCAGGTGTGTTAATTGTTTTAGTGATTTTCTTTTAGAAAGTTCTTTTGCAGCTCATTTTTCTTATTAACAAAACAATATTCAAAAAATAGTTCAAAAAGAAATTTTTTAAAAAAAAGGATTTACAAATTTGTTTCAATATCAATAATTTAGTTATACTTTTTCTGCAATCTCAATTAACATAGCATTCAATTTTATAGATTAGTCTTTCCTTCAGTAATTTATATTTGGCATAAGCATTGAAATTCCTAGATTAGCTTCAATTCCGCAATTTCAATTCAGCATACGTGCAATTTCATTTCTTAAGGGAGAAGCACTCCTAATTTAGGCTTTCAACCCCTATCGAAGATAGCCTTAGGACACCGCCCTAGTTTGACAAGATAAATCATCTATTAAAGTGGAGGGTTCAACGACACCTCATCAATGGCGAACTATTTTGTTTGCCATGTGGCCATGACCATCTCCATACTACACAATCAACCTTGCATTGGTCTATGCAGACCATTTCAAATTGGGGTGACATTTGGACTTCCTTTACTTTGGCAAGAGACTTTATTTCCTTTCTTGGCGGCCATTATGGGTGAGTTGGAGGTGTTTTATCTTCCAATGTGAGTGAGGCAAATGGTTGAATAGATATCTCGGGCAAACATTTACTTGCCAAGGGGAGCCATTACAATGTGGAAAAACATTTGGTCTTCCAAACCAGGAGGCAAGAAAGAATATAATTATATAGCGCAAAAAGGAGGACTCTAGAAGGCTTTGTTCACTTAAGAAAGACAATTTCAGTTGAGAGAAGAAGTGTACAAGATTTGTGCAAGTTGCAAAGAGCAAAGAGGAGAATAGAGAAGACTATAGGAATAAGACACAACCCCAATAAGACCATAATTTGGCTAATCTACATGTACTAGCACTGATATAGTGAATGGGATGTTAAATCGCATCCCTTTCTGGAGTTTTTCATCCATTTGGGTCTTCTCCGGATGCAAATATGTGTTGTGTGTATTTGCTCATTGTTTGCACTACTATTTTTTGAATTCTCTTTATGATAATCAAACATTTAATACTACTACAAGTTGATTAAATTCACTAGGGCAGGTTATTGAGAACATAGAAGCAATAGTCACGAAAAAATTGTGATTAATTGCAAATCGCCGCCTTTCACAATTTTTCCCCCTCAAAAGTAGCATTTTTGAACAGATCATTGACAGCAAGTTTTGACCGATTTTTTCACATTTGATCACAATTAAATCGTCTGAATCGTAAATTGCCCAATTTTAACTAATTTTCAATCATTTTTTGACTACCTACGATTTCTTTTTGCAATAGGATTTTGCACATATTACAACCATGCATTTGAAGGAATTTTACTTTATCTTTTTGCATTTGGAAGGCATATTTTGCATGAACTGGCTAGTGCATTTTACCTGCCTTCAAACTGTATCTTCTTCCTGTGTTGGGTTTTATTTGCATTTTTACTTGCATAATGTATTGAATTTAACCTACAAAATATTATTCATTTGCTTTGAAGAGAACTTTGAAGATGTTTTTGTGTTCAAAATTTATATTTTAATAAGAGTGGCAGTATTCATGTCAATTTCAGCCATTGTCAAAATTGTTCTTAGCTTGAAACTGATCCGTCTTGGACATAAGAATTTTGAATGGGATTGATCTATCAATATAGTAACAGGTAGCAAATTGACTCAACATCAAATAAACAAAGAGTTACAATTGGTCCTATTTTTTACTGTTCCCTTTCAAGTTACAAGGTGAGGATTCAATAAGTACATAACATAATATATGTTTTTATATATGAGTAATATGCTCACATTTAAGGCTTTTGCTTTTAGTTGGGCAGCTGTGAATTCTTTTTAACCCATGGAATTTATGTCAATTTCAAGTAGTATTTGTGTATATAATTATCTCTAAAATGTGCCAGCTATTTCTATTGTTTTTTGTTAACCTGTTGCAGCTTGGTCAGTGCTTTTACGTAGCTGTTAGTAGCTTTTACCACATTGTGCCTAAACCCAATACTCACTTGAAAGTAGTCATAAAATAACTCAGCCATATTGGATCTATTGAAGAACTTATTTGGCTGAGTTATTCCCCAATATTTATAGGTTGTTTACAAAAAGGATTAGAAATAGCTAGCACATTTTAGAGATAAATATCTACTAGCACATTTTAAAGAAATTTTCCGTCTTTAAATCAAGAGTTGAGATCAGAAATCACATTGTTGTCATGTTATTGAAACCTATTTAACTTGTACATGTTTGACTTTATTTTATTGTAAAAAACTGATATTTGCAAGAAATCCAATATACTCAGGTGCAAAGAAATTGTCCTTAAGCTCCTCTATAGCGAACTGAATACAACATTCGGCAAGATTACCCTCTCATACCCTAGGAAGTGATGCCCTAGAGATATATTTGGGGGCTATAAAGGTTTAAGTGATAAGTAGACTACAAATATTTCTCCCTACAATTGTCTTCTCTTACATTTCTTCTCTTCTTCTTCTCTCTCTTTCTTCTTCATACTCTAGACGGGCAAACATCAGTCACTCAACAATAAATCCAATGAAGAAGGGATCACAATGTTAGACGGGCAAACATGCCTACATACTCTAGACTGCCCCTTGTGAGCAAGTATGTCATTAGATAGACCCAAGAACTTTCACGTGTCATTTCTTACGGTGCCACTAGACTCTCATATCACTCTGCTCTCACATACATCTCTCTTCCACATACTATCACTCTTCCACATACCTTCGAGTATATAGGAAGGTGAGGTATATCAAAAGGTTTAGTATATCGAGAGGTTTGGTATATTGAGAGAATTGCTTTTCCATACCATTACTTTGGTATATTGAGCAGTTTAGTGTTGGGGATCTAGCTATATTGAAAAGTGGGAATGATAATGGTTTTTTCTAGGAGTGATAAGGCAAAGTTACAACCTCAAAACATTTGAAAGACTGATTTCAGATTTCTTTGCAAATTTAACCATCATGCTACATGAGAGAAACTTTGCATGGGCATATTGCACATCTATCTCGGGTACAAACAAGGCCAAATGCAAATTTTGCGAGCATGATGTCAATGGAAGCTATTTTTGCTTCAAATGGCATTTGGAGAAGGAGCCAAGACATGACACCACTCCTTGCCAAAAGTGCCCTGCAAATATCACATATTAGGCACAACAAGTTCTTCAAGCAATTTCTCATGTTTAGGCTAAAAAGGAAAGAACAAGGACAAAAGTGGATTCTAATTCTATAGATGGTAGGGGCAACCCTTTGGATGAAGTAGAACCAACACAACAGTCTTTCATGGAGTCTCAATCGACACCTACTTCTACAGCACATGGCCCAAACATAGGTGGAGGAAACATTAATTCTTTCTTTGTACCTCATATAACACTGGGATTGCAAACAACTATGGAGAGTGCAAGATGAAGGAAGAACATCCATGAATAGGCAAAGAAGGGGATTGGGAATTTCAAGTTCTACTCTAGCTTATCGTTTCCATACTAGCAAGTTATGGTGGATGTGCAACTATAAGTCCTAGGTTCAAAGCCCTATCGTACGAGACATTGAGCATTAATATACTCAATGATGCAATACATGATGTTCAGGATGTTGTTGACGAACATCGATTAAAGTGGGCAAAGACCGAATGCACCATAATGTCAAAGAGGTGGACGGATAGAAGGAACCAAATTCCCATCACGTCCTTGTCTCTTGTGATATTGGCACGATCTTTATGAAATACGTAGATGCATCAAATAGGATCAAATTTGCCGCTACATTGTTCGAATTGTTTGACGATGTAGTCATGGATGTAGGGCCACTAAATGTAGTTTAGTTTATTACAAAAAATGCAATTGCTTGTGTTGTTGCTAGGACACTCATAATGAACAAATATCTCTCCATGTCTTTTAGCCTATGCCTAGCACAGCCTTGATCTAACTCTAGAGGGCATTGGAAAACCTGAGTGGCTTAAGAAGGTATTGCAAAAGGCTCACATTATTACCCAGTTCATTTACAATCACACAAGGGTGTTGTGTATGATGTGCTCCTTCACAGAGGGCAAGGAGCTATTTTGACCAAGGATGACAAGATTTGCTATGCACTTCCTTGCATCATAGACTCTTTGCCAACAAAAAATGAATTTGAAGTAAATGTTTGCTTCAAATGAATGGATGACGGCTAGCTTCACCAATCAAACAGATGACAAAATAATGGCAAAGTATATTTTTCTTGCAAGTTTTTGGGATGCGACAAAACAAATGGTCAAATTTTTAGAACCTTTAGTAAAAGTTTTGAGACTAGTGGAGGGGGAGAAATCCCCCATGGGCTATTTGTATGAAGCCATGGATAAGACCAAGGAGGTGATGAGGGATAGAATGAAAAATAACAGACAAGTACATGGCATTGTGGGACATAATCAATAGGAGATAGGATCAACAAATGTACTCCTCGCCATGCCACTAGATACTATCTAAATCCATCGTTGTTCTATAGCCTCTCATTCATGATGCTAAAGGTCACACAAGGCCTACTCATGTGCATGGAGAAAATGTTCCCTAACCCAACAATGTTCAATGCAATTATGGTAGAGCTACCAATATACAAGCAGACAAGGGATTGCTTTCTAAAGTATGGTTGTCTTGCAAGGCAGGAAGACCTTCAAACTAGGTAGGCTCCATAAACTATTGCCAATCTCTCTACATCGTAGACATAAACATTAAATCTGTTAAGTTTTCAATAGATCTTACAAAATATCATCTTGAAATAAATGTGTTTCTTGTGCAATGGTGGAGTTTTTGTGGCCAAGAAGCCAAAAATCTTCGATGGACGGTAATTCGCATTTTGAACCAACCATGCAATTCATCTACTTGCGAGTGTACCTGGAGTATTTTTGAACACATACACTCCAAGAAACACAACCATCTGACACAACAACAAACAACTAACTTGGTGTTTGTTCACCACAACCTCTATCTAAAGTTGTAGAAAGCTCGAAGTTAGAGTTTTTAAATACTTGCAATTGCAATTATAAATTGTAATCATTGCTTTTATTTCACTTTCAATTGCCAAATCTAATTTTTATATGGAAAAAATCAAGTAGCATCAGAAAGATCAGCCAATTGACCTTAACAAGATCAATCCAAATGATGTCCTTGATGATGGTGATAATTGTTATCTCCTTAGGGAGTGCAACTTTGATAGTGATGTGGCTAAATAACTCAAGAGAGGCTTTGATCCAAGAGCTTCACCATCAAGACCTACAATAGTCCTCTAGTGTAGCTCTCTTCATAGCAACAAGAGTCATTGGCTACATCTGATTTTTTGAAACTTTGTACTTAGTTTGTAGGTTGACTTTGTACAAAGTAGATTGTAATTGAATTTTTGAAAACTATTAGCATCTCGATGCATACTACATAGTGCATAAATGAGAAAATCTATATTCCATAATTCATGGGCTAAACTCTCATTTTTAGTTGCTCTCTACATCACTATGCTATTGAAATGCCTTTAAATTTAGAAAAACAGTAGGTTTTTCTCTCTTTTTTGTGTTTTTCTATGTTTTTGAAAATCCAATTTTTCCTCAATTTTTTTTCTGATTAAATCTTCATTTTCTTTACAAGTCAATCTTTCGGTTTGTTGATTCTTCTCCTAAAAGATTTTTCTGCTATGACTGAGTAGTGAATAATGAGCTAACCTAGGATCCATTTGTTGATGCAACTCTATGGTTATAAACCCAAAGGTTTATGGATCAGATTGCCCCTGCTTGTTGGACAAGCGACTAAAGAAGTTTTTTTTTCTGTTAGAAAGACGATTGTAGAAGTGTTCAAGGTGACTGAAGGAGGACCAACTGCTATCTAGGGCCACCTAATTGTTGTGCAAGGTGAGACGAATTTCTTTTTTGGACTGACTGTCACAAGGAAGTGTTGGGCTCAAATCCAAAACCTTACAGTCAGCAATTTGAAATTGAGTAATTTTCAAATCGTTTGTAATTATTAATTAATTTCTACATTTTTTTGAAAGTTGGCAATAAACCCTAAGGTCATGGCTGCAGTTCAAAATCTTGTTTTGCTCGAGGCCCAAAAATTGGGAGGGCCTATACTTTGATGTAAAACATAAAGAAATACATCTTCAAATCTTGCAGATTTTCATAACCGTCATAAATTAAAATAAGCTTTGTTAAAATTGTCCATTTCTAATGACTAGATCCCAAAAGTTTGGAATGCTATTTCCGCCAGTGATCTTTGGTGAGTCTCAAAAACACATCAAACCTCTAAAAAAGGTAGAGATGTTATGTACTTGGAAACTATATTTTTCCACAAAGTAAGGTGAGGCTGGGTTACTTTTGAAACATCTACTTAGGATGAACAACATACGAGGTCAATTTTCCACTATCAACAAACAAGTAGATGAAGATGATATAGTTGCTCATGTCATCAATAGCTTGCCACTCTCATTTGAACTTTTTGTGGAGTATTTGTCTTTGTTGGCAAATCATCAAACTCTCAAGTTTGAAAAGTTAGTTAATCTTTTTTGTTAAAAAAAACAAGACAAAAGCCAATCACTAAATCCAATTCCAGACAACCTGAGAGTGCACTTGCTGCATAATATAAAGGCAAAGGGAAGAACACATCGACTTCTAATTCACAATCTCAACACAAAGTCAAGTGTTATTATTGTCATAAGTTTGAAAACATCAAAATAGAATGTTGAAAACAACAACACGACCTATCCCATAAGAAGCCATTGACACATGCTAAGAGTATGCTTTTATGGCATCTTCCCGAGATAATGATGGTACAACCAATTGGCAGTTCTTTAATTCTATTGCATCTCAACATTTCACCTACTATAGGGACTCGAAGGGACTAGTATGTCAAGTTTACTTTTGATTCTAGTTCTATCAATTTTATTTCTTTAGCTGATTGTAGAACACATACAGTAGAATGGACAAGGAATCTTCAGATTGTTCTAAGTAATGCAATAAAATTCACAGTCAAGGATGCTAAGTGTGTTCCAAATACAAGCAAAAATCCATTGTCTATCAATCAGGTTATAGAAAAATCCTAGGAAAGTTTAGTGCAGATAAGTGTATACTAACATCAAGAACAAAATAGTTGCCTTAGGCATTGGGCAAGGTGGTTTACACAAGCTAGTTGAAACTATCAAGATAATTTGCAAGAATTAACTATGGAGGACAACATTGGCACTTTGTGGCAAACTAAGCAAAACCAATATGGTTCGCAAATTATCATCTATCCAAGAGGCACAAGATGTATGTGTAGGGTGTTTGGATGGTAAGCAGAAACAAAATCCGTTTCATACTAAAGGGGCATGGCGTGCTACAAGGGCTTTAGAGCTCATTCATGATCCATCTTGGAAATCATCAACAACTCTCAATGTGAGGTACAATCTGTTGCTGATTGATTTCTCCACAAAAATGTAAGCATACTTTTTGAAGAACAAATTAGTTTGCTTTGGAACCTTTCTCAGGTTCAAAGCATTGGTTGAACATCAAAACAGTAGGCAAATCAAGTTACTAAGGCTTGATAATGGGGGCAAGTACTACATGTATCAACTATGGGTCCTAATCTTCTATCAATATATATGATCACTTGCACCAACAAAAAGGAGGTACATTCGTGCAAAATTGCAAATATATATAGGACTTAAAAAATAGTTATAATAAAATGTATGAGGAATAACAAATGAAACTTTGAAATACTCAAACATATTGCATTGAACAATGAAAATGTGAAATATCAATATATTTATATTATATTCAAAATGATGGTTACATTCAAAATCCAAATACATAAGACATAAAATGGGTTGAAAGACATAAGGTATCAATGTGACAACTTTAAGGGTCCCCTATAAGAGTCTATGTCTAAAACCAAACATCTTGAAGCAAAATGGGTAATGCACCTTTGATCCAAATAGCAAAAGAAGTGGATAGAGAACCTCCCAACTCTATGCATAGACAATGGAAACTTCTTCATATCTCATGATAGATTGGGCACTGCAAAATAAAATGTTCATTAGTCTCTACCTCCTCGAGGGTACAAAGATGCCAAATCATCTCATACCCCAGAATATGGTGGTCAATGTCTTCTCGTAATAGGATTAGGTGATATATACCCTCAGCTAACCAAGAGGAATCCTTGAGCCATATTACTAATGGTGTTGGAAAATAGTCAAAATGAATGATGATGCTGTATATGATCCTTGAGAAATGCATAGAATAGAAAGCCAACTTAGTGTTGAGCAATGGTGGAGATGCATAAGTGACTTGAATGTATTATCGGCGTACATCCTCCCTAACAACCCTATTGATGATCTCCTTCAATGAAAGGGGTGCCAAGGGGTATCTCAGGAGTACCTTAATGAATAAAAATGATCAATAGAGATGCCAATAGTTTGAAGTAGAGAAGCCTCGAGATACCAGCAATGTTGATGCCTAGTGGGACCGAAAGAGCTAATTATCTAAAAATAACAAAGGGCCAAATATGGTTGCCTCTCATTGTCTAAGGTTGATTCATCCAAGAATCTGACTTTGTGAACATAGAAACTCACCCTCAAGATACTCTTAAGGAAAAGGCATTGAGGATTCATCTGTTTGCACTGAAGCATTAGAGTCTGTACCCACTCAATACAAGCCCACTTGGTGGGCCCAAAACAAGCATAGTCACCATCAAATTCAGACCTATCATATTTTTTAATCCATAGAAGAAAAGTCAAAACAATGTGGCTATCAGGCATCACCTCCAAAAAGCTGATTTTCTGGTATATAATCTAGGTTTCATGTGCAGTGCAGATGAAAATTATTATGGGGAAGGATTTTTCTCTCAAAACTAGTTTTAGCAGAAATTTATTTTCGTCTTTACGGCATGTGTTATGCATGATTAACTAAATATTTGTGTGCACACTTTCCACATCAAATTCATGTTATTCTTTTGTTTTCAGATAACCTTCAGTTGTTGTGCGACTGCAAATACCAGAGTCTCCATTAGTTTGACATGCCTCATGTGTCCTATGAGACAGTATGAGAGTTGCATGTTGTGGAGCTGTGTTCTTCACTTTGTGTTTGCTAATAAATATAGAAAAAATTGACTATCAAAGCCAAACTTTACGAATATCATATATGGACACAATGTTATGGAAAATTAGCTATACGCCTACACAATGCTATGAAAAATTGAATTGATGAGTACCTTTCTCAATTTTGGGTCCAAACACAATGAAGAAGTTATTACTTTTCTAAGTGCTTTGAAATTGACAGAATGTCTGCCTTCCTCATCATAATCATATTATATATACATGCAGAAACATACTATATTCGACAATGGGAAGTGGGGAACATAGTTTAATCTTTGAGCTTTATTTTTATTAATTAATTGCAATTCATATTTTTGTTCCGTTGGCAAATATAACAAAGAAAGTTGAAAATATATTGGCCACATACTGTTTATTTAAACTTTTAGGCTTACTTTATTTTATTTGGAAAATAAACATAATTTATTTTTAGTATTCTTTCTTAGAATTTCAAGTTATGGAACTTTATTCCCTTCCAAATGAACTAAACTGCTAAAACATGATATCTATGGAAACTAGGGCCCCAAATGTCTATAACTTACAAAAACATAGGCCTAATAGGTACATTTAAGAGGCACATTTCCAAAGCGATATCTTGGAAATGTATTTAAAAGTGTGTGTTCTCCAAGATAACAAAAAGTGAGGCATATCCCTTGCCAAGATATGGCTGTAAGGCACACTTTAAACTTTAGGATGCTCAAGAAAACGGGACTCCCAAGTAGTTGTATGCTGTAGCAATATTTTTGGATTACTTTTGTAAAAAAAATCACCCCTACAAAGAACATTTGTAGAAGTGTTGAAGAACATGACCTTAGTTCTACTGAGGTTCACCATATGTTGGTGAAGGTTGCAAAAAATGAGCAAGAGTATCAAGTGGTCTTTTTAAATCATTGGCAGAATGAGTAAGGGGGGCATCAGCAGGAATGGGCAGACTAGCAATCAAAACATCATGTAATACAATCCTGTCATCAACACAAGTATAATGCAAAGGAAAGTCCACAACATCATCTTTGTAAATGCCAAAAAAGAGTCAACAAGAGAAGGCACCCCTACTCAACCCCAATGGCACTCAGAAAATATCAGAGAACCCATGGAAAGTTTGGAATTAAACAACAACCATCTCATAGAAACTCATGCTGAAAATAACAAGAGTTTAAGGCACCAATATCACACAACTTATGGTAAAGAAGACTTCTCAGAGCAAAGTCGAAAGTCTTTCCTTACCACTCTCCAAGTACTTTGAAAGCTTCACGGCCAGCACAGTGGCATAAAGATTGCAAAAGCATGCCCTATCATCATAGTCCAGATCAGAGTTGGCCAACTACCATCTCATAGACTCTCATGACAACAATAACAAAAGAATTTGAGGCACCAATATCACACAACTTCTGGCAAACAAGATTTCTCGAAACAAAGTTAAAGGCCTATAATAGTCCATCCTAAACCCCACATATGCCCCCATTATCTATTCTTACCACTCTCCAATTAACTTGAAAGTTTCATGTCCCTCATAGTGGCATAAATATTGGCAAAAATGCATGCCCAATCATAGTTGTTCAATAGTTATTAGGGTTTTAACTACCTTCTAGTTTCTGAATTCGGTGAGCTGATACATTGTGACCAGGAAAAAGAGCGGGGTGGGGGGGGGGGGGGGGGGGGTGGGTGGGGTAGACTAACCATAAGACCTCAGTGAATAGCTCTGCCATAACGAAGGCAAGTTATTCGAACCATATTTGAGGCATTTGGCACAAAGTTGCTTTACTAGTATAGAGATCCCCTAAAGCTCACCCTTGAATTACCTACAGAAAGGAAATGACAAGGAGGAGAAGAGGCAACTCTAGTCATGGGCTGATCTAAATATCATAAAGAAAGGTTGCACAGGTGACCCAAAATAGTGGCCAGTATCTCGTGTGGAGGATTACCTTAGGATAGTACACCAAAAGCTGTTTGAGGAATGATCAAGGATCTCAAGTTGCCTCAACACAAACAGTGAGTTTTTTCTTTTGTCAAAGGAGATGATGGCAATCTCTATGTATGGAAGGTATGGATGGAAGGAAGGTTGTGAGCTAGGACTAAATGAAACCTCCAATGCGAAGTTTAATACTCATCATCATACCAGCAGTTCATAGGGAAATAACCAAGAGAACGCACTAGAGTAGATTGGTGAACCATAATAGCGAAGGAGTCAAGGCTTCCATCAAGAGGATAAGATAAAGAATTGTACTTGGCCATGCCAATGGGAGAAGTGTGATCGCCAATCATAAGTTGGGAAAGGGAAGTAGCATAACAAACAACATACTCAGCATCAAAATTGATTGTCATGTGGTCACTATTAGATCACTGTCCAAGGGAAGGGAAAGGGAACAACTGTGAAACCACAAACAGTTAGAGCACAGCTCATCCTCCTTAAGATCATGTATCAACATTTGGAAGGTCCCAGATCAAGTATTAAGATCACCTAGAAGAATACAACCCAATGAAGAATTATAGGCAAATGTTGGATAGCAATCAAGATGCAAATTACCATCTGTGTGCATGATACAAAGCAATGAAGTGGGCAAAGTAACTAAACTACAACAAAGATATCCTAGAGAAGCAAAGGCCCCTCTAAACACGAAGCCACATGCATCAAGAATGCATGTTTGGTGCTAACGAGGATGCCTTGGATGTAAAATTGTCTAGGAGGGAAGCCACAACTTTGAAACCATTAACACCTCCTAACTTATGAGCCTCATGCTTGAAGGTGATGCAATCATGGTGGGAGGGTCCAATGAAGGACTGTCCAGTCATGCAGCAAACTCAACACACACAAACAACCCTCAAAAAACAGAATTTCACATAAACAACCACAACATTCTCATTGATATACACTTGCACAATTATCATTGTGCTACGCTACAACCACATGACTTGTCACAATCGGCCCTCTTACATTCCAGGTTGTAGCCGTTTGATTACAATAAGATCCACAAATGGATAGTCGTCACAATGGCTTCCTACATGCACATTTCCCCTAAACTATGGAAACACCACTTCCAGAACTTGTCGCATGGGCTACACAATGATAATTCAAATTCAATATAACTTCAGAATTTTACCACTACTCTACTGTAATGGAATCCACTTAACTCCCTGTATGCTTCCTTAGATTGTACCCCACATCATACTCCTTGTACCTTTACTCAACCTCTCAGACCTCCCCTTCACTGCTGAAAACCCACTCTCTAACCTTCTACCATGCCATGTCTTCTTCACTTGCCTTCAAACAATCCACAACTAAGTATATATAGCATCCACAAGTTTCTCAAATGATCTGCATTGACCACAAGATGGTGCAAACCCCAAAACCACTTGAAACGTGTCGCCAACCAAAAATAACAAACTTACAAATTCAAACGGTTAAACAATGAAGAACTTCAACACAGTACACCACATACACCTCCAACGGTTAATTACAACCTTCAAAATATTCCTCTGTTGTCACAAACCCCAAATAATCCTCCGCAAATACAAACAGTCTCAATTGTGTACAACTATCAACTCACAAACCAAATTACTAACTTTTATTCATCCAATCATCCTCAAACTTTAAAACGGAAACCAAATCAATAAACTACAAATAGAACTACTATCAAAACCGCAAAAGCCAATTTCACAATGCAGTGAAATGCGCTAACTTTCCTCATCACAGACTGTTAACCACAAACTAGCACGCACACAAACTATTGAATAAAACCACAAATTCCACTTTTCTAGATACAATGCAAGATTGCCACAATGCCCAGGGATACTCCTATATCATAAGGTTGAGACCCAACATCATCCTTTAATTGTAGGGAGCACCTGCTTGAGTCTCTTATGGATCTTAGTAAGAAAGATAAAGTTTGCCAATGCAATGACATTCTGAAAGGTAATTAGAGAAGATCAAATTGCACCACTATAGTTCCAACAAGCATTAGTGATACTCTAGTCACTTACTAAAACTTGAGAATGCCATCATTTGACTTTGGATTGCCAAGGTAGGGAAATCATGGATCATCCTCCTATAATCTTGAATTACAACCAATTTATTTTATTTCTAGCACCCAAAACTTGGGTGTGAACCTCTTGGAGGCCTCCGACTTGGAGTAGTGTGATATATGCATCTAAATAAGATTGATTGATAAGGAAATTAGCTTTGTTTTGGCTTTTAGTACTCACAAATGCCCCTCCTGCAAACCAAAACATAATGACATGAGTGTTATCAAGAGTCACCCACATTTTGTCCAAGAAGATGTCCTTTAAGTCCCAAGATTCATTAAAAAAGGTATGACCAGCTTGCACCACATCAATAGACAAATTTGACAATTAGGAGCCTTTGCTTATTGTGCTCTCTCATACAAACATTTCTTGGATAGCCATTTTGTCCAAGAAGATGTCCTTTAAAAGCCAAGATTCATTAAAAAAGGTATGACCAGCTTGCAACAGATCAACATACTTGGAAAGGCCACAAATTTGACAATTAGGAGCCTTTGTTTATTGTGCTCTCCCTCATTCAAACTTTTCTTGGATAGCCATTTCAAAAGAGGTGCACAAAGGGAATGTTTGTATCTATGTCTACGTGATGAGAGAGACTATATTAATGTCCATGATTGACCAAAGTACATCAATGTGATTGAAAGTTCGATCAATAACAATAGAAAGCAGTCAAAAATTAGCTCCATAAAACCACAACAACAAAGATACTAAGGGATAAACCCAAAATGGGTAAACCTTACAGATCTCAAAAGACACGTCACATATTACAAACAATAATAATCATTTGAGATGACCTGTCATCAAGGAAGATAACATTGATGGAAACAGTGGCTAAAGGCCAAAGATGGCCTTACTTTGTATTGGAAAGAAGAGAAGACAAGGAATCATATGCTTATCAACCGACATGAATGAGCTATTATAAGGTCTGATAATGTCATAAAGGAATGGAAAATTCTGAGTGGACCTGGCTAGGTAGTCACTGGCAAGCATATTGAACGAAATACCCTTAACATCCAAGGTCGAAGATCCTTCAAAAGTAGAGAGCAAGCTGGCAATGCACATTTGTTTAGATTTTCGAGAAACCTAACCCTCTACGTTAAATTTAATTGATGAACCATTCCTAATGCAATTAAGGGAGGATGGAAGTACCCCAACAGCTATCACCATTTGTGTGTGTAAGTGTAGCATCCAAAATATGCTTCACAACTCCAACAAATGGAATATGTTGGAAGGAGGCAACTAATATCTACGAAAAAGCAAAGAAGATGAAGGACAAACATCTTGTACAATCAACAGCAAAGAACCAATAAAAGATACAATAATGTTTGTAGGAAAATAGTTTGGAGGCGTGATGGCACCTAGTTGGGCAATCATGGAAGAGCATGAAGAATTCTTGAAAACTCTCCTAAACATCTATGGTCAAAGATCCTCCAAACATAGAGAATAAGATGGAAATACACTTTTTTGTTGATCTATTGTAATGTGAATAAGGAAGGATAGCTTGAAGGATAGCTTGCAATCTAGAGTCAATGCCAAAGCTCAATTTACCTACCACATCTAGTGCAGAAAAGGAAGATGGAGATACTCCAATGGTTGCTTGCCAAGGTGTAATAAGCTGCCCTGATTTTTTTTTTGGAACAGACAACAATACTGAAAGTTAAGTGTGGCAATGATTCTTCCACACTCTTCTGATCACCCAGATCCCGATGAGTGCAAGGTGAGAGCATACAAGTGCTTCCGAGTTAGCATTCAAAACCAAAACCATCAAATAAGAACAACTTCCACTTATTCAATGGGCATCCACTTATGTAGCAGGGATCCACTTATGCAGTGGGCAACCACTTGTTCAGTGGGAGGAATGGAAAGAAACTAGGCACATCCACTTATTCAGCGGGAAGCCATTACAAAACCACTTATTCAGTGGGGAAAACAAACAAGAAAGAGAACAAGCACATCCACTTATTCAACAGGAAAGCCATGAAAGAAACTAAACATCTTTATCCTCACTGACAGTAGAACCATCCAAGGGTTACAATGAGATTGCATCAAATGTAAGATTACAATGAATGAACAATCTGCAATACTAAGGTCACTACCCCTGATATGAATAAGTCACAGCTGCAAACAATTGGAGCATATGAAATCTCTATGAAATGAAGAAGGAAGCATGCTATCAAGACCATAAGATCACCATGAATATACCTCTCAGGATAACTAAAGAGATGATTCAGTTTTGAAGACCTGACAGTACTGCTGCAATGTGTTTTCAAGTCTGCAACTTTTATATCAGCAATGCCTGGATCTTCATATCAGCCCCAACATTATACATTCCATTCTTAAACTCAGAAATAAACCACCTCTAACATAGGCGCTCAAAACACAGTAAAAACAACTCCCAAAACAGGCGGTCAGCAGTGAAGGTTTCCAACGCCTCTGCTGGCATGGTATGGCGCTGCCATGGTACGGCCTGCCAATATAATATTCAATCTGCAATTTCCCAGCATAAAGTGTATGGAGAATAGGCGCCAAAATCAAACAAAGGTGATCCAAAATAAAGATTTGAAAGATCACACAATAGTTCTTCGAATCTGGAATCACCCTAATAATAGTACAGCCCTGTCAGCAAATACGGCTGGCTAAAACAGGATCAAATCTGCCTTAAAGTTTTTGGAACATGCTCAGAAATGAGCGCTTCAACCATGCTAAACAATATCCAAACAATCAGCAATCACAATAACCATTGATCACACCAAAATACCATTCAATCACATGCACTAGTATGGCCAGCAAAGGAAGAACAGTAATCTCTGATTTAACTCCCAAAATCTACTCAAAACCCACATCAAGAACCATCACAAATGAAAATAAACCTTTCAATCCCCAAAACTTTTAGAAAACATCATATTCCATGTGATTTCTGGGTGAAATCACCTTGAACCAGCTAGGGTGGATCTTTCACCACCGAAACTGATCTTCTCCAAGAGGGTTTTCGTCCTCAAGAAGGAATGGAAGAACACGTAGGTTCAATCCAGCAACATAACAATATAATCTCAAGCATAAAAAAACAAAATGAGCTTCTCAACTCCCTTATATAGGCACTTTTGGAGTTACACATAAAAATGAATTATTTCTTGGAAAAATAAACTTTTGCACTCAAACTCCAATATTTAACTTTTTTCTCAACTTAAGTGCTCGCTTTTATGTGCCTATTGAAAAAAATGACTCTCCCCATTCCAATGAGCTATTACACGAAAACACTTAATAATTATTTCCTACCTTTTAGAACTAAGTGTGAAATAATTAACTAATGGCTCATTAAATCACTTGCTTTTACAGAAAATCCCAAACTTCATCAAACTGCGAAATAAACTATACCATCATACTCCATAAGGTTTGGGATGAAGAATGACGTCTTCCGGGTGACTTTCTAAAAATAGACGGCTTCTCCAAGAAGTTTGGAGAGCAATTCAGGAAGCCAAAAGAACTCCCAAAAGCATAATTGTAATCCAGAACACTATCTGAGCTCAATGCTATAGCAAAACATCACAAATAATTGACCCTGTGCTCTACAAGAATTAAGGAGCTCCTTAACCACGCCAGATAGCCTACAGAAACTCAGGAAATAGGCTATTGGTCACAAACTTGGCTAAACACCAATTGGGGATATTACACAAGGGGAATGCATTCTAATCAATTTATCACCTTATGTGTCAGTAAGTCTAGCATCCAAAGGGTGTGTAACATATCCAAGAGATGGAATAGGTTAAAACTTAAAAGGAGGCAATTAATTTGGTCATTCTTTAAGTCCCCTTCAAATCACATTATCTAAAGGCAACAAATTCTCAAAGGTAAAGAGCCGAGCAATTCTAATTGTAATGGCACAAAAGGTAGAGAGTAAACCTCTTGAATCATTGTGCAAGCAAATAATATCTCCCAAAAATCTCATAGCAGCTAGAAGAGCTGAAATTAAAGAGATTGTTTCTCTCTACCTCTTGGAGTGAGCTAAGGTATAGCATCGAATCACCTTAAAGTCTATTGGTGATGAGAACAAACTCTCAACTGACCATGAGGAATTCTGAGGCCATGAGTCCAAATAGGTTGATTATAGCCAAGAGAAAAAGACTCAAAATTTTAATCTGATAGCTAGTGGCCTCCAGTAAATATGGTCCAAATAATACATCACCAAGCCTAACGAGTGATGTCATAACTGAACAAGTGTATGGAGGCAAACTTTATAACCCAATCCCTTTGATTCAATTGGATATCTATTAACCAACAAATCCATGAACGTGAGAGCAAACAAATTAAAAACTAGCAATCTATAAAGAATAGACATAAACACAAACCAAGGATTCAAAATCAGTTCTGTACAAGACCACTCCAATAGATAGCTTAAAATTCCATTCTTGTACACTAAGAATGATGGGAAAGGAAAAGGATTATTAAATTGTGACTTCAGATTCCAAAAGAGATAAATATAACTAGGAATAATGTATATTATTCTCCACTAAAAAATCTATGAGAGGCGTATCATAAAACACACTGATATTGATGTTGGCAATTACATGCTTCTACAATTTACATCCACACTATTCACATGACTTGGTGCCAAAGCTGAAACATTGGTGTAGCAAGCCATTCACAAATAACTACAGATAACAGCCTTTGGATAATTTACAAAACTAAGCACATTAAGAGGCTTTACACATGTTTCTCTCCTTGTAAATAGAGGCTTCAGCAAAACTCACGATGATAACTTTCTGGTAGTTGGTTTGAAGCAAATATTAGAAGCTCAGCACATTCCAGATAAACCCTGAGGGCTAGATCCTGCTTGATTGCCGCCTCCAAAAGTTCAAAATATTGGATTTTGCAACTGAAATACAGTAGAAAAATACTTTAGTTGAATGACAACCTTAGGGAAGATGTTTGTTTATATTTGTTACAAAAGAGCAATGTAATATGCTATAAACCTTTCTGCCTCTACAGGAAAGATATAAAGTGCAATGTCCTCATCAGTTGGAGGAGATTCTTCAAAACGTTTTGGCCATGCATCACAGCGTTGCACTTGCTCCAACAGCAGCTGTGGAGGAAATTTTCTTGATACTTCATAAACTTTCGGAGATGATTTGTTCGATGGATGTGCTTGCATTCCATCACAAATCCAGTGCCCACTAATTTTATCAGTAATTTCAAAGCCACCCCTGCAAAAGGAAATGGTATAGTTAAAATCTTGTCCAAGATAATTATAAATCAAAACCCTCAATTTTAGGATCTCCTTAGAATAAAGCTGTCATTTACTTGTAAGCACATAACCATACTTGAAGAAATCATAACAACTGTTTTATATGACACCATTGCTCTGTTACTCCAAAGTATTACCCATAAAGTGTACAACAACATACCTCCACAGAAACAAAGACTCAGGCCATGTGGGTGACTTTTGTGAAGTAAAACCAAACATGCCCTGTAATGGTATTCCCATTGCATACTTTTTTGATGGACTGTGCACTTGAGCTGGCACGGATGCAGAAGTTGACATGTTTATTTCTAAAGGCTGAACCATGGATTTGTCACTCTGTGGTTCCATCAATACCTCTCTTCCAAATCTATGGGGTGTTGAAGTTGGTAATAAACCCTTTTCAGGACTTCTCCCAAGACTGAATGGACCTTTATCAGACCCTTTAGTTGGCTGTACATTAGCTTCAGTTGAAATATATGTACTTGAATTCAAGCTTTCTCTGACTATTACCTTCGAGGTTGGCTTTATCTCCATCTTGCCATCACTACTCCCAAGAACTATCTCATCAAAAGTATTTTGTTTTGTTTGGAGCAAAGCAGCAGATGTCTGGGAAGCTTCAACTAGATTTGAATCATTCATCAATGGTACTGGAGTTAACACTGAAGTATTATCATCCAAGGTTGAAGAGGAATCCCTTACTCTATCTGCAAACACGAAGTGACATTACAAATTTTAATTCAGTAACAGTTGCAAACTGAGCATTCTGAAGTCCACACATATTTAAGAATTGAAAAGTTTCTTCCATATAAATAAATGCCCAAAATGTTTTTCAATTCCGTGTTTTTCTGTCCTGACTTATGTTTGTAAAAAGCAGAAAGCCCTTAGATCAGATGGACGGTTGGCAGATGAATAACATACCTTTGTCTAGAGATATCTTGACAGAAGTTTTAGGGGTCCCTTCATCACTGGTTTGCTTATCTAAACTACCAGGTACAACTTTCTTGTTTGATACTGATAATTTTAGATCCTCTCCAACTCTACCTATAATTTTATTGTCATCAGTTGCTGGATCTGGATGCTTGCAGTCCTCTTTTCTCAATTTCAACATCTCTGTCTCCTTAATCAATAATAAACTATCCACCTTAGGCAACCTATCTTTAAGCACATCTGATACTTCTGTATCCTTCATTACTAATTCCATTTGCAGTGACACTACAGAGTGTGTCGAAACCCCATCATCTTCAACCAAAACTGAAGCAGGCAATTGATTTCCATTTTTCTTATGTGATAACTCGCTCGTATTAAGGATTCCCTTAACTAGTTTCATCCCAACTGGACCCTGCATGTCAGAATGTAGAACATTTAAATGCTCAGTGGATACTAAGCCTTTCACAACCTTGTTAGTCAAAATCAACTCCTCTGGACTCTGTTTGGCCATTGCATACCCCTTAAACTCCTCACACATTGATTCCTGTGGCTGCCGAACTTGTGTTTGCACTGCAGAACACTTTTCTGCCGATGGAGATATCAGATGTGAATTCCCCTTGGCCAGTGTTAACTTATCAGGTTTTGAACATCCTGAGTTACAAACAGGTGGGGCAGAAATATCTGTATTGGATTTTTCATCTATGCTAACTGCAAATGTTCCAAATGAATGTTTCAACATTCCATTCGCATCATCATTGACATTATTATCTTTTGAATAGTTAAAACTCGTCCGAACACAACTTCTAGAACTGTTGCTTCTTGTGTTTCCTATTTTTGCAGATGCATTTCCAGCCAATCCTAATTGCCCATTGCCATTGATAGCCTCTTTGCTCTTTCTAAGGCTTGAATGCCCGCGAGGTGTATTTGATCTACTAGATAACAGAAATGATGGAAGAGCCTCCTCAGACTTGGACAACCCTGAACTTTTTAAAGAAGAATATGCTGATGCTGAACGAAAAGATGGTTGGTAGCCTGATCTATTTACAAGAGGACCAGCTGAATCTGTCATTGAGATGGGGCTGCCTCTGGAAGACGTCTGACGAGGATCAATCATGCCAGTTCGAGAAGAAGATGAATCTGAATTCCCATCTATGCCAGTAAACTTTGATGATTCTCTCAATGTCATTCCTGAACAAAGGCTAGCTACAGTATGCATTGGAAGAAATTTCACCTTTCCTGTTTCAGCAGTCTTGAGAGAACTTTCCCTGGAGAAAGACCTAGGCGTAGAATTCTTATTGGCCAGTGGTGTTACAGGGCAACTGTCAGACTTACCAGCTCCAGACATCTTCAATGAACCTTCTCTGGTGTAACGAGGACTCACTGGGATCTTTATTTGAGTCAGGCCCCCACAACTGTCAGCCTTAATTGTTTCTAACACTTTACAAGAGCTATTTCTTTGAAGTAATGGTTGAGATGCATTGACTTGCACATTATCAAATCCAGTTTCTTGTTTCTTATTTGCTGAAGCCTCATTGCCGTCACCTCTCTGTCGCTTATTGCATACTACAGAATTATCAGCACTCTTTTGCATTTGCATTTTGTCAGAGGACAACTTCAATTCAGCTGAGCTTAAAACCTTCAAAGCACTGTTTTCTTTGATGATTTGTTTCTCGGTTCCCTGGCTCAAGGAGGATAGCGGAGAGTCTATGATAGCTTTTCTCTGATCCCTTTGGTTAAATTTCAGTTTGCAATCATCACAAAACCAATCTTCTTTTGGAACAATGACAAGAGGAGTTGACATGCAGTAACTGCGAAGCCAAGAAAAAACATTTGAGTAAAAACTGAAAAGACAAATAAACCAATGGTCAAATTTGTAAGTCGAAAAGGCCTGGAATAAAGTGACAGAATCTCCAATAACAAATAAAGAAGGCCTGCTAACATTGCAGAAGCAATCTCAAAGAGTTGAGTCATGGACCGCTCGTATTGCAAAAGGAATATAATAAGACATATGATAGAAGGAACTATATTCACAAATGTGATCATAATTGCTTCTTGAGCCAAAAGTAAATGATATTATCCTTATAATATGCATGCATAGGCCAAACTGGCATATTAACATAACATCAAATTATAAATAAATTTACACAAGAAGTCAGACTGTAAATTTTACACAGGACGCACATATGTTCAGCTCCCTCGTTGCACTCACTGCAAATGACTAGCATTTCCTCATAGCCAACATCACCACATATATCACAAACTTTCACCTGCAATTGAAACAAGTGCATATTGAAATTTGAAAAGTGACAACTAATTAAAATATGCACTAAAGAAATAATTGCAAATTTTATGACCAATCATCGATTATATATGAAGATAGACAATAACCATGAAAGTAAATATATATATATGCATGCACTAAGGAAATAACTGCAAATTTTACGACCAATCATCAATAATACATGAAGGTAAATCATAATCATAAGAGTACATATATAAATATGTCTACATGCATACATGTACATACATACACACACACGTGTATGTGTGTGTATATATAATGCAATAAAGAAATAATTGCAAATTTTACAACCAATCATCAATAATACATGAATGTAAATCATAATCATAAGGGTACATATAAATATGTATACATGCATATATGTACATACATACATTTATATTATCAAATCAGCCTGGAAACTGCCAGGTACAGGTACAAATCATTTCAGGTACAACCAATCATCAATAATACATGAAGGCAAATCATAATCATAAGGATACATATATAAATATGTATACATGCATATATATATATATACACACACACACACACACACAAATATGTGTATATATACACGTATATATATATAATGCAATAAAGAAATAACTGCAAATTTTACGACCAATCATCAATAACATAGTTGCAAGACTCGGCAAAAACTCGCTTTTGAAACGAGTTTTTGGAGTATTTATCGGCACCGAGTTTTTGGTAGAGTTTTTTGATAAAAACTCGCCGAGTTTTTTAAAAAAACCCTCGCGACTGAGGAAGACTCACACGGACACTTCATAAAGTGTTTTAAATTCATTTTGTCATTGGTTTGGAAGCTCTCACTCAACAAAAACACTCTCTAAAGCATTGTGCATGTATTTACATCGATTTTGCATTGACGATACGAGATTTGAAAGGCGTTTTCATCGAATTTCGAAGGCAAATTGGATTCCCATGTAGGTTTTCAGATTTTTCTTATTCTTTCTTGTTTTTTAATTTTTTCTTCATTTTTGTTGATTCTATGTTTAAAAATCATCATGAATGTAGTGTGAAAAAGATTTAAATACATTTATATTCATTAAAACAAGATTTAGATTCATCAAAACAAGATTTTTTGATGAATTTTTCTGATTTTTTTACATATTTTGCAGAGTCCTACGACTACACCCTCTCCCGTAGTCTTCTCACGTAGACTTGGGAAGAGGAAGATGTGAATTTGTATTTAGTATTTACTTTCAGTTTTACAAAAACAATGTGCTATTTTCATTTTGTTTCAGACTATCATTATCAGTGTATTGAGCATTCCACATGAGGATGCAATTTTGTATCTAATTTTCTTTGAAATCAACCAAATATAACTAGACTCAGTTTGTTTCTTCTATGTACTCATTTTATTGACTCATTGGATGCATCTTATCATTGAATTTTGCAAAAAAAAATGTGTTTTTAATGAAGTTTAAGCAATTTTTTAAGTTGCCGAGTTTTTTCCGAACCGTACTTTTCGGGCTTGCCGAGTAAATACTTTTGCCGAGTCTTGCAACTCTGATCAATAATACATGAAGGTAAATCATAATCGTAAGGGTACACATAAATATGTATATATGTACATTCATACATTTATATTACCAAATCAGCCTGGAAACTGCCAGGTACAGGAACAAAGCATTTCAGGTACAGGTACCCTATGGAAAGCATAGGGTCCTGCAGATCCGTCTTGGAAATGCCCAAGTATGTCAGTTGTACCAAGGCGATCCCAGGACAGATCTACGGTACTTTGTGGAATCATATATACATGCACATATGTACATACATACATTTATATTACCAAATCAGAATGGAAACTTCCAGGTACCAGGTACAAATCATTTCAGGTACAGTAAGCATAGGATACTGCAGATTCGTCCTGGAATTGCCCAAGCATGTTGGTTGTACCAAGACGACTCCAAGACAGATCTATGGTACCTTGTTTCACTTCCACAAGGTACCCATACCTTTTCAAATTTTTTTTAATGTCTTGACCCTTGAATTTGATTTTTTGACTTGAAAGCCTAACTCTAAACCCTAAATTGGATCTCAAAGAGTCAAAAAAACTTAAAACACAAAACAAACACATTTATCTCATTTTGAAAAGCAAAACACACAAACCAAATACACTTGCCTCGCTCTCATTCTTGGTCGTCATTGCAAATATAGAGCTGAAGATTGACCATTGAAGGTTGCAAAAAGGTTGGATTGCTACTCCTATGGGTGTGCAGGAGCCCATTCGCTACCAAGGTGATCAAGGAGTGTAATATTCCCTTCTATAATTTCTCAAAATTCTGATTATTTTTTTAACAATTGAAAATGTAATTCTATTTTTTAAAATTTATATTGCAATATTTATTTAAAGAAATCTGATTTTCAAATTGAAATTTCATCCAAAGATAAAACTGGAAGTGATATGAACAGCAGATACCTTTTATTCAATAAATAAATATGAGATGGTACAACTGAATATATTCCATAAAATTCAGAACAAAAACAAAACCTGAATCAAATTTTATAATGCTGAAACCTCAAATCAGACCCTCTTGAAACTGTATGGCATATTTTCCTTTCTCTTGCGGCTTCCAAAATTTCTTCAAAAGGCTACAATTCCCCTTTATGACATCAAGCGCTCCCTTAATACCTGTTAGGAATGCTAAGGAAAAGGGGTGCCTAATAATTAAGAAGCTGTACAGCCCGCTTTAAATGAATTTTATTCCTCTTTGATGGTACAGCCAGCTTTATTGGCTTCACGAATAAACTCTGAAATGAATCTGATACTTCACACTGCTGCAAATTTAATGAAGAATAATTTCTTCAACTCAACTGTAATTTTATTTTTTTGTATTTCTCTGTATATATAAACTCTCCACACAAACTGAAATAATCAGTTTAATCAGTTCTTGTGCAATCCAGAAAATTATTGAAACAAATTTAATTTTGGAGTAAATATCATATAATATTCATTTAGGGATATTACAATGGTATCAGAGCTATGGTCTTGCTAGCCTGCAGGGTAAATTCAATTGTTAATCATGAGAGGATTCTTGGAATTTATAATAAATGAGAAAATGGAGAGTAAGCTAGATAGAATGATACAATTGCTTGAAAGGTTGAATAGTAGCATACCAAATTTGGTTCCAGCCAAAACTTCACAAAAAGAGAAAAAATCAGAACCAAAACTACAAGTTGCTAAGGAACAAATTATTAAAAATGAGCCAGAAAATATTCTTACAAAAAGAAGAACCAAAATCAGAGGTGCAAAAAGCTACAGGAGGAAAGGAAATCCACCATACAGATGGAAGGTAAGGATCTTGATTTAGAAAAAGATATTTCATTGACTTCTAAAATTGAGATTCAGCAGAATGATTGTCTTAATGAAGTCAAGGAGGAACATGCAATATCTATTGAATGCGAAATTGAAAAAGATATTCCTATTCAAGTAAAACCTATCAATCCTTCAAAGATTGAGACAGTTACATATCAGATTGATTTTCAGAATGACTCTATTGATAAGCAGGCAATTGAGAATAATGTTTTAGGAGATTTTAATGGTGGTGCCAAGTTTACAAAATCAGCAACTTATGGTAAGCAGATTGATTATCTCTATAATTATAGTTCAGGGCATGTAAGTAACGGTATTAGTAGATATTTAACATCTTTGCAAGATTCTTGTCTTCAAGAAAAAAATCATGAGGAGGATTAAAGAGTTCAAATGTGTTTATACATAAGAGTATCAGATCTAGGTAGTAAGTTGAGATAAATGAAGGGCAATGCAGAAGCATCACCTAGTACAAGGCTTTTAGACTCCTCAACTTGCAATTATATCAAAATAATGCAATGGAAGCATGTTGCTAAATGCATTTTCCATTTGAGGCAACCACCAGGGAACTCTAAAACTGCAAGCAAGATGGAGGACCCCTGAGAAATTACTAAGGATGATTTGGGATCACGATATCACGAAGATGGTTAGTTGGGAAGATGCAAAGCAACTAGATCAACATTGCTTGAGGACAAACAATCTTGGGAAAAGCGGACCGTCATGTCCCCTTTTTCAATTAATGTAAAAGAAATGATAAAGTTAATGTTTTTTAGTTGTCTAATGATTTATTTTATTATATCTTTTACTTTAATTGAAAAAGGGGACATGACAGTCCACCCTTCCCAAGATTGCTTGTCCTCAAGCAATGTTAATTCAATTGCTTTGCTTCTTCTTCAACTTCCACCACCTGCTCCTCTGCATCAATATCATTATCAGAGATTATCTCTATGTAGTGTACTTGTCTCCATCCTATACATCATTGTTCGGGTTCCCAAGGCTCTTTGCAAGAAAAACGTAGTTTCTTTCTTCGAAATTCATTTCTTGTTTTATCATCTTGCCTCGCTCTTGGTGGTATATTTTGTGGAGAAGCTATACCTTTCTGAAATGGTTTCCTCTATTAAACTATTGGTGATGCTTTTGGAACAAATTTGTGTTTTGGCACTAAAGCATCCAATGTGAAAGATCTTTTTATAGATTCTTGTCGTGAAGTTGGATCAAAAGCTTTTACCCATCCTCTAAGAAGATTAGATAATCCTTCCATAAACAAAAATGTGAGTCTCCTCTCTAAAATATATGGGGCCATGACAGATAATCTTACGAACTCAATCACATAACTATCAACAGTAATAACTTGCCTTAGCTGAGCTAGTTCTCTAAAATGTGTTTTTAGATCCTGTTTGTCAAATCTGTCAATGAGTCCTTGGCTAAATTCTTCATAAGTCAATAAGATTGTGACCCTGGGTAATCAACCCATGATACCACCATTCATATGCTATTCTTTCAAGGTGGAGAGTGCCAAATTTAATGGCTTCATCTTCTGTCACAGGCCTTAGCGATAAGTATCCAGCTTTTGAATCCATGCAAATGTTGTGCTTTTGTTTGTCCCATCAAATGTGGAAAGGGTTAACTTTCCCAAGGCATGCTTATAATCCCTTTGATTTGCCTGAGGCCTAGGCTCAAGTCTAGGACCATTTCTAGACTTCTTCATATTCATAAAGTTGGTAATAGTCATCTCTCTCTGGATCTCATCTGGAAGGGCTCTATACTCTATATAACTAGTTGTAATTTCATCTAACATCGGAATTTGAGCCTCTACTGCAGGAACATCTTCCTCCCTACAAAGGAAGGTGGGTTGGAATGGCCTAGTAGCAGAACCAATAACGGTTCCTTAGGTGTTGTTATTGTGTCAACATATCAAGCATCAAATCAAACTTTCTTTCAATCCAATCTACAAGATTATCATCCACATTTGTTCTCTTTTCTCTTTCTACCATATGTAACTCTTCTGTCACAACTTCTGGATTTTGTTTTTCAACCCCAAATTCTAAAAATGGAAACTCTACTTCTGGATTCCCTAGAAACTGAAATCTTTTTTTAATTTCCCTCTGATATATCTATTTGTTATGTCACTTGGATGCATATGAAAATAAGCTCTGCATGAAAGGATTAGTTTTTGAAAACAAGCTAGCAAGATCACCAACTTTGATACCACTGTAATATCCCCTTTTATAATTTCTCAAAATTCAGACTCAAAATGACTCCTAAGAGATTGCCGATCAACACATTGAAAGATGTCTCTATGCAAATGGGTTGTCTTTCAATATTCAGTCACCATATTAATAAGAAATGTTGAGGATAACTAATGAGATTCCAAAAGGTTATAAGGGCCCAGGTTTGACGAAGGTGTGCACCACCTTATTGGCAAAGGACTTGAAACATGTAGATGATCCATTGCAGCTCATTAGGGATTCATAGATTGAGACAAGGGTGTCCACCGTTTCCATGAATGGAAGTATGCCAAAAAATCAGCCTTTGATCAATGTGATTACAATGTCCCCTAAAGGGGCAATAATTTTGAAAGTCATGGATTATGAACGGCAATTGAAGGATGAACAATTTATTGTTTACATCCTCATACATGTCATCGAGGAAGTGGACCTAAAAATATTGTCAAAGCCATAACAAACAACACAAAAATTTGCAAAGCAGCAGGTTCATTGGTTGAGGGACACCATTCACACATCTTTTCGACGCCTTGTGTTGTCTGCTTGCTCAAACTAATGCTGCGAAATCTGGGCAGAACAACTAAATGGATCAAACAAGTGTATGTCAAGGCCTAAGAGATCCAAATGTTCTTGAAATTGGATTTGTTGAAAGTAAGTGAAACAATAAAAATATTGTTTTACTTAAGTAATTTATTTTTTAAATGTATGTATTTTTTTTTTCGAATAAATTGTTCACACCCAATTCGCCTCCAACACAATCATCTTGAGACAATTTGTGAAGGTGTGAGAGGCGCTTTCTAGCATGGTCATCAACCAGCTTTCGTTTGTATGGAGGCAATCCAGCACTGAGAGGTCAATGAATAAGCAGATCTTAGATGACATTTGGTGGAATCATGTGTTATATCTTCTTTGTTTCACCGAGCCCATTTTGAATATGATCATTTTTACTAACATGGATAAGCCATGCTTGGGAGAGAGATCTATGATGGCATCAACTTAGTGATCGAGAAGAGGAAAACCATCATTAATGAGAAAGAACAACATATTAAAGGAACTTTCTTCAAACAAGTGTAGACAATTCTTGTTGATGGAACAAAATGACCTCCCCATTGCTTCTTCTTGCATTGACTCCAAAATATTACAGCTGCGAGATCCTTTCTTTGCCAAGGAGAGTGCCACCATACAAATATGCGTAAGTCAACAAAGGTACAAGCTAGCATTTGCTAGACTCTTCCTTGACCTTGATGTGGAGGATGTAGTTACAAGTGAGTTTGCTAATTTTGTAGCCTCCACTAATCAAAGTCTTTCCATTCTTCGTGACATGTATAAGAAGGATGTTCACTCTAGGTGGTTCCTCCATGGTCAAACATTCCCATACTTACAATGTCTTGCGATCAAAATTTTATTGCAAGTTTTTTAACTCTCAAAATTTGAATTTATTTTCATCTTTGAAATAATTTTTCTTCAAATTTGAAGTTTATTTTATAATTTTATTAACTCTAACTCTCTAACTTCGCCTCAATAGGTTACTAGTTCATCTTCATCTAAGAGGAATTGAAGTACATATTTCATCCATTTAGTAAAGCACAACCGATTGGCATCAAAACAAGCTAAGGAGTTACTTTACGTGCATTCCAACTTGTGCCTTCTTTCACACAAGCAAACTGTCCACAACGAAGGGGCAATGAAGTTGTAGGATTAAAGCCAGAGCAACCTGACTTGGATGTTGCCACTGCCCAACAATCTTCATTTTTAGAGGAGCCAAATAGGAAACATAGTTTTAGTGCCAATGCCAGTGGCACTCCTCAAGGTTCTTCTAATGTACCTCCATCATCTAATGTCAAGAATGATGATGGTCTTTATGAGGAGCAATATGACAATGATTTATGATTTTATTATTTTAATATTGAACAATAAAAATTTATCATGGCATTTGAGTTTGAAAATTTGACATCGAGCTTCAGTAGCATTTTATGTTTAATTTGTTTATTCTATGCATGTTATGTGGTTATTTGAACTCCATTCCTGTTATATGGTACATTTTCGGTACATCCATACAAAAAATCATATATATATATATATATAACCCAAATCACACTACCTATACCCATACTCGTACTAGCAACTTATATACGTGTGTGTAGTATATACATATGTATATCTATCTATCTATATATGTATATACATCTGTATATACATATATCTATCTATAAATATGTATATAGATATATAGATATACACATGTATATATATATATATATATATATATACACGCGTGTATATATATACATATATATGAATATATGTGTGTGTTTGTGTGTTTGTGTATGTTATTTGACATCAACTCCGGAGTAGTATTTTTATGGTTATTTTGTTTTCTCTGTGCATGTTATATAGTTATCTGAACTTAATTCTTGTTTTTAGGCTAATATACATATTTATGATTTTTATATGTTTTCATTGGGCATTCCCAACCCCAAAAAATTGTTGTATTAGCATGCCCAAATCATTATGCCCATACTCATACTAGTAACTTAGATATATACATATGTGTGTGTGTGTCTATATAACTCCTTGTGGTACCTCCATGACCAAACATTCCGACACCTTCAACCTCTTGCAATCAAATTTTTGTTGCAAGTGTAACACTCTAAATTTGAATTTCTTTGCATTTTTGATATAATTTTTCTTCAGGTTTGAAAATTCATTTGTAGTTTTATAACTCTTAACTCTAACTTTGCTTCACTAGGTTGCTAGTTTATCTTCATCTAAGAGAAATTGGAGTACATATTACTTCATCCACTCCATAAAGTACAACTGATTGGCATCAAAAAAGGTAGAGGAGTTAGTTTATGTCCATTCCAACTTACACCTTATTTCACACTAACAAATTGACTACAAGGGACAATAAAGTTGTGGAATGTAGAACCAGAGCAACCTAACTTAAATGTCATTGCCCAACAATCTTCATTTTTAGCAACATAGTTATAGTGTCAGTGCCAATGGCACTCATTGTGATTCTTCTAATGTGCCTACATCATCTAATATCAATGCTGATGATGATGCTCTTTATGAAGATGAATTATGATTTTACTATTTGAATATTCAACAATGAATATCTATCATGACACTCGAGATTGAAAAATTGGCATCAACTCTTGAGTAGTATTTTATGGTTGTTTTGTTTATTCTATGCATGTTATGTGGTTATTTGAACATAATTCTTGTTTTAGGCTAAAATTTGTGTGATTTTTATATGTTTTTTGTATTGTCATACCCAAAATGTACCAACCCCAAAACAAATTTGTCATACCAACGTACTCAAATCACTATACTCGTACCTATACTGGTTACTTTATATATAATCCCATAAGGGCGCAATGCGGTGGTGAGTTCACTTGGTTGTTGTGATCGCCACCAAGGTTCCCCATTGGGCCAATGAGCTCGCAGGTTTGAACAAGGTTATAATACCTTGGGGACTGAGACCCCCTAGTAGTGATCTTGGTGATAAAGTCGTGGGAAGAGATCCCCCATAAGTGGTCTCTTTGGGCTCGGATTGGGCTAAAAACCCAAGTAACCCACATCAAATATATATATATATATGTATGTCATAACTTAGATATGTGTGTACGTACGTACGTACATATATATATATATATATATATATGTTAGGATCTCACCTGCAAAATATTGTCAAACAGAAGCAATAACATACAAAAAAGCACACTACTTGGAAAATAGTTGCAAATACGCTTATATTGACGAATCTAGAACAATCGCAGGGCTCTTCAAGAGGGCAACCTCCTTAAGAGCAAAGTTCTATTCTAAAATATGATTCCAAGGCGATCTTCTCATTTCTACAACATCAATATAAACGCCTCACAAGAAGAGACTTATGAGGTACAACCATAGATGGCACACTTGTCGAGTACTTTTTAATGGCGAGTTTTAGCAAGGTTTACTTGCCAAAAAAAATTGGCGAATACTCGCCAGAAACTCGACGAGTCTTTGGCGTGGACTCACAAGAGCAAGAAAAGTGAAAACATCTAACTGTTTCAAGGCATTTTCAATGCTTTTTTTGGTCATTTTTCATCATTTTCTACTCTGCAAAAACCCCAACACCCCTCCCTCTTTGCAAACAGCACTCTTGCATCTAAGTGAGAAGATTTTCAAGGTTTTTTTAAAAATTTGGAAGGCAAATTTGAAGCACATGTCAGTAAAAAAAAAAATTTGTTTTTTGTTTTTTTTTTACATTTTACTTCATTTTGGCTGCAAAATCCAGCATCTAGCTTAAAAACAATTCATCATTTGCTAAAACAAAGTAGCATTTTTGCATTTTAATTCCAAAAAATTGGATTCATCACCATTTTATGATCATTTTTTCTAATTTTTTTAAAGAATTCACTGTTTTTTGCATACACAATTTTTTTTTCATTTTAACATTTTTTTGGAATAAAATGCTTAGAATCTTTAGATTATATTAAATTTATACTTATTTAAACTAATTTATATTAATTTAAACTAATTTTATGCTGATTTTTAGTGATTTATGTTGAATTTAGGTTAATTTTTTTGTATTTAAAATTAAAATGTTGTGCTTTCACTTTGTATGTGTAGGTTAGATACACCATACAATGGCAAATAGAGAAGCTTCTAGATCAGGTTCAGGCTCAGGCTCAAACTTCGCCCAATCAGTGCTGGTTACAGGCACTCGTCCTGCTGGAGCTAGAGACCCTGTTTGGAAATATGTCGTACAAGGATAGACACCTAGAACAGTTATTTGCACAGAATACCAAAAATTACATAATGGAGGCCTAATCACCTCAAATACCATCTTGCATGCATTACTCATTGTGATGCCAAGCCATGTGCCAAAACCACTGAAGAGATAAAAAGAGAGATGAATGCCTAGCTTGCATTGGCCGAAGAGAAAAAATTACAAAGGGAGAAGACAAGGGCAGCCATAGCAGCATCCATAGCTAGTGCTCATGGTTCTCAAGTGCAAGAAGAATTAGATGAAGCTATGGCATGTCAAGCATAGTGGGCTCTCTTGTGGTCCACACATCCGAAGCAAATCGGCATCCAGCATCCATAGCTAGTGCTCATGGTTATCAAGTGCAAGAAGAATTAGATGAAGATATGGCATGTCAAGCATAGTGGGCTCTCTTCGTGGTCCACACATCCAAAGCAAATCGGCATCCACTTCATCTATTACAAGTAAAGTGCCAGCACCTACACCGACACGGACACCACATAGCTTTTTTGTGCTTAGAAACACACTTGGAGCACAACCATCATTGGAAGGTACAAGGTGGAACAAGGAGGTGCATCAACAAGCAAATAAGGCATGTGTTGATTTTTGGTACTTCAACAACCTTCCTTTCAATGTGGCAAGTAGTCCTTATAAGGAGAATTTGATAACTGCAATGACAGTTGCAAGAAAAGGCTACAAGGCACCTTCTCATAAAGACTTAAGTGGGAGGTTGGTTAACTAAAATTTATGCTAATTTAAGTTGAATTTTAGGATAAATTTATATTGATTAATTTATAGTAATTTATGTTGAATTTAGGCTATTTTTTTATGTTTAAAAATTAAAATTTTGTACTCACTTTGTACTTGTAGGTTGCTCATGAATGCAACCGAAGATGCAATGCTAGTAGTGGAAGAACAAAAGAAGCAATGGAAAAAATATGGCTACGCTATTCTTTCAGATGGGTGGACGGATGGGAAAAACCGCACCATTATAAAAAGATTTGTAGCTTCAAATGATGAGGTGATTTTTTTTGAAATCGGTTGATGCCTCCAACAATATAAAACATGCATAAACATTGTCTCTAATGTTGGAGGAAGTTGTCATGGAGGTGGGCATAGAGAATGTGGTACAAATCACAACTGATAATGCAACAGCATATGAAGCAGCTAGGAGATTACTCCAAGGCGTGCATCCGACACTCTTTTGGACACCTTGCGCAGCACATTGCCTTGACCTTCTTTGGAGGACATAGGCAAACTTGATTGGGTGACACCGATTGTAGATGATGCAAGGAGCATAACAAAATTTATCTACAATCACCCTTGGGTTCTTAATTTGTTGAGAGATCACACCCAAGAGAAAGAGTTGGTGCGATTAGGTGTCACGAGGTTTGCAACGATCTTCCTAACGTTGCAAAGCATTATTGATTTGTTGACTTCTTTGAAACAAATGTTTGTGAGTCCATCATGGCTAGAGTCAACATATTCAAAGAAGCCTAAAGGAGAGAGGGTCACAAGCATAATCTTTGATAAGCTCTTTGAACAGAGAGCTATAGAGATCATGAAGGTAACCTCAAAACTTTGATTTTAAATTCAAATTGAATATTTTATTTTTTAATTTAAGTCTTTCATTATAAATTTGTAACTTTAATCTTTTTGTATTTGTAAATTGTAGTTGCCAGAGCCCTTGGTTAGAGTTCTCTATTTGGTAGATGGGGATCAAAACCCAATGGGTATATTTACAAGGCATTGGATAGTGCCAAAGAGTCCATCCGAAATTTTTACAAGGTGGATAGCCTCAAATTTGATCCCATTTGGGAGATCATTGATCGGAGGTGGAACAATCAACTCCACCAACCCATCCATGCAGCAGGGTACTTCCTCAACCCTCATTTTTCTATTAAAATAGCTTCTCAAATCCTAATGGAGAGGTTATGCAGGGCCTCACAACATGCATTCAGAGGATGACACCCCAGGTTGAGGTGAGACACCTCATTATTCAAGAACTACACAATTACAGGACTGCAAGGGGTAACCTCATTTCTTCGGAGCTAGCTATCCGAGGAAGAACCACTCAGACACAAGGTAAAAAAATTTGGAGTCTTTATATCACATGCATCTTACAAGTTACAAATTTCAAATTTACAACTATTTGATAATTTGATAAATAATGGTTTGACTTTGTTTTCTAACTCTTCAATATTTTATTTTGTAGATTCTTAGTGGATATATTGGGGTGCAAATACCCCAAATCTCCAAAGATTTTGTAATGTCCCCATTTCTGGCATGATCACCCAACAAGAATCTGGGTTAGCCTATCCTCATTCCCGTAGGCTAATTCATCATTCAAGGGAATAATCCTGGTTGAGTTGTGGCTTGGAAAAGATAATGTTGTTCAAAGGCTTGGAGAAAAGAAAGATGTTTCATAAAGCTCAGCGAATTTCCGGCAACCGGAAAGATGAATTAATGTAATTTTACATTAATTATCAAAGGAGAAAAATAATAAAATAATGGCTTGTGGCTTCAAGCACCACTTTGGAAGAAAAGAAAATTAAATAATAATATTTTATTATTATTTAATGGAGCGCCCAAATGGAGAAGTGATAAATAAATTAAATAATATTATTTAATTGGAGCAGCCATTTGAAGGCATAAATAATAATATTTTATTATCTCATTGTGGAGCGTTCACCTTGGAGGAAGTAATAAAATATTATATTATTGGGTTTTGGCGCTCGCCTTGGGAGAAACAATAAATCAATAAAATAAAAAATAATTGGGCGGCCAACCTTGGAAAATCAAAAATAATAAAATATTGTTTCTTTGGCTGACAAGGAGGGAAAAGGCAATTCAAATCTTTAATTTGAATTTGTCGGCTCATCGATGGGAAAAGAAGAACCAAGTATAAATAAAGGTTGAAGGAGCTCATTCCAGCATCACGAACATTTTGGCAACTTTGGCAGTTTGCTTGGCAATTGTATTGCAGGTACTTCTAAGAACGAAAACCCTTGCGGAGGTGGTGTGTTGGATGAAAAGTTGAAAACCCAATCACATCTTGGAGGTGGATTCATATGGAGTTCACATTTGCACTTCATTGGAGATTTGAAGATTTGTTTGAGCATCATTGATATATCATTCCTTGAAGATAATCATTGAAAACTTGTTGCTAGATTGAAGATCATTCGCATTCCATTTGAAGACTTTGAAGATCATTTGCATTGTATACTTGAGCACCGATTTGAAACAGAAACGATTGCTTTGTTTGAAGCGCCATATTGTAGGTGGTCATGGCTGTTGGACAATACATTCCTTGCAGATTTCAAAGCAGCAGTCATTGTTACCCTAGCTGCCACCTTGGATTGAGCCGCCATTGTCTAATCATCATCATCCTAGTTGGCGATCTGCATTCAAGAGTCTCATTCACCATTATTAGTGGCAGCTGCTAACAATTGTGGAGCGACCAGCATTTCATATACATCATTGTATCCATTGGTCACCCATATAGCAGCAATCAGCCTTAGAGGTTCAGCGATCAGCTTGTGGAGAGGTGCGATCAGCACTAGAGGATCATTTGCTTTGCATTTCATCATCACAAAAGGCCGATTTGCTACAGCAGGCTTGTTATCATTTTCGGCATTGTAATTGGTATGTTGTCATTCATCATTCCACTCTGATTTTGTAACAGCAGCTTGGTGTATGTATTTGGCTATGCTAGAGCCATCATCTTGATGTAATTGAAGTATTGAACAAATCTGATTTACATAACAGCAGCATTCAGTTTCCTTGGTTCATCATTTTGACTATCTCCTAGTGTGAATTGTGTAATTCAACTAGGGTATTGGTTGTTCGATTTGGCACGTTGATTTAATGTTTTTGCATAATAAGTGGTTGAAAAAAGAGTATGATTCGGATCTGAGATAATAGAAATCAGAAATCAGTCTTAGGGTTTAAGTTTGAAAATTGCAAAAATTGAAATTTGCTTCAAACCCTAGTTCGGCACATTACAGATTTGCCCTCCGCATTTTGTGCCAACCTTGTAGTGCATCCAGCTGTGAGCGCAAATGGAGCTTGTTTGAGGCCATCCACACGAAAAAGAGGACCAAATTAGCTCAAAAATGCCTCAATGACCTTGTCTTTGTGCAATAAAGCCTTCGGCTTCACACAAGAAAGGTAGAGGACAAATCAAAAGAGCTCATTGATTTGGATGAGATTGATCCTTATAAAGATTGGACAGGGCGGGATGAGCAGCCTCCACTGTTTACTAAAGATGATATTCTTGATTTTGAGAGGCAAACATTGGAGGAGGTGGGTGCAGCAGGAGATATAGGATTGGATGACATTGATGAGGTTTCGGAGGAGTCATTGCCAGTGCCACCTTCTATGCCATGCGAGGAGCCGCAACAGTCTACAAGGGTTTTCACTAGATTAGGAAAGAGGAAGATGTAAAATGTTGTATTTTCATTTCGTAATATGTAATTTATGAATTATGATGATGATTTTCAAAAGCAACCATCATAAATTCATAATAGTTGTCAGCTATCTATTGTATCAGCCATCAGGATTCTGCATGATGATGCGAGTTTGTACTCAATTGTATTCAAATTGATCAAATCTAATAGAAAACACTTTTGTACTCATTTATGGACTCATTGGATACATCTTGTCATTGAATTTTTCAAAAAAAATGTGTTTCTACCAAAATTTAAGCAATTTTCTAAGATGCTGCGTTTTTTGCCGAATTTTTACCGAGTCAAAAATTTTGTGTCTGTCAAGTTTTTGCTAAGTCCGACTCTGCCAACTCTGGGTACAGCCAATGTGGAACAAATATACCAACTTAATATGGGCTCATTACAGTATTACAACTTCATGTGATGCATGTGGGATAAATCCACACAATGTAATATTAACTAAATAACTAAACTATGATTGTTACAATACTCAAAATAATAAAAGGTTAGAACATAAAGGTCCTAGCATGCCCTCCAAAAACATTGTACTCAAGGCTTGAACTATGGAAACTATTGTTGAAGCTAGTGGAGGGGCTCCCAAGTACCATCTTTTAGTTGCAATAAAACCCCTATGATGGTGCAATCATTGGTCCAAAATAGCTTGTGGCTAGAGGATGATGGAACCTTCATCATCCAATTCAGAAAGCGACAACTGAATGTGAAAATGTTGGCCAAGGACCTTCTTTAAATAGGAGACATGAAAAACATGATGTATTTTGGAAAACAAGGGGAGATCTAACATATAGGCCACTTCGACCACCCATTATAGTATCTAGAAGGGTCAATAGAATTTTGGCGCTAACTTTTGTCTACCTATAAGCTTGAGGGATGTTTGCTTATATGGCTGAAGACAACAAAAGATCAAGCACTCAAAATGGTGTTGATCTGCCTATTGTTTCATATCATTCTGAGCCAAGGCCAAGTTGTCTTTGAGAGTTTGAAGGAGATACTCCCACTGGCAAAGAGTTGAATCGACACCCTATACTTGGAACTACATGGCAAGTAGGTTGTGAGGGATGGTGGAGCTTGGTCATACACAACTTCATGTGATGTCATCTTGGTGGAAGAATGATAGTAGGTGATGTACCACTATTCTACAAGAATAAGTAAAGCAACATAAATAAGTCTTCAAGCATTTATTTACTATCTCTATCTGACCATCAATTTGCAAGTGATATGCCAAACTCATTTTCAATTAGACGTTAGTCAGTTTGAATGATAGAGATAATTACGTATGTATTAATATTTATATAAACATATATTATTATTATATAATAACAAATATAAATATAAATATTATCAATTTAAATATTATTATAATTATCATATATTATAAATATACAAAAATACCCCGTTAATGGGGGTGGCGATGTTGACATCCAAAAAAGGAGAGAGGAAACAAGGTGGAGTCCTCCGGCAGAAGGGTGGGCTAAGCTGAATTTTGATGGCGCCTCAAAAGGAAACCCAGGCAGGTCGGAAGCAGGTTGCTTGGTTAGAGATGAGCAAGGTAAGATCATTGGAAAGGCGGCAAAGAAGTTAGTGCAAGGGACTAACAATGAAGCAGAGCTTCAGGCACTAATCCTTGGTCTCAATCTTTGTCAATGCCTAGGAGTTAAAAGGGTGGAGGTGGAAGGGGACTCAATGTTGGTTATAAACACCTTGAGAACCAAGACTATGTCAAATTGGAAGTTAAATTTGATGTTGAATGAGGCACTTGGTCTAACAGAGGGCTTCAAAAATGTTGTGTTTAACCATATTCTAAAGGAGGGAAATTTAGAAGCTGATGAGCTAGCAAACCAAGCAATCATTGCAACGAATGACTTGCTATGGTTAGTGAACAATAATGATAGCGCCAACGCAATCCTTCATCAGGCTGTCCAATTTGACCAGGACGAGGTAGCTAGCGAAGCATGCGGGGAGTGCTAAATTGGTGAAGAATAATGAAGGAAGCAATTCATTCTACGCGGTGGTTTGTGCGAGTAAGAGATCAACAGCAATGAAAACCCCAATTCCGCTTGTATGCAGAAAGCACCAAATGTCTTTCCTCAGCCAAATCACAGACAAACGGTTGGGCGTGGTGTTTAAGCCTATGCTCCACGAGGACGCGTCCCCTACCCCAGACCCCCCGTACCGTGTCGGGGACGTTTAGGGGATGCAAGGACGAGTAGGAAACGTCCCCTACCCGTCCCCCCTTCCCCAGAGACGTCCCCTAAAAATTCGAGGACGCAGAGGACGGCTAGGACGTCCCCTGACCGTCCCGGGGACAACTAGCTATCCCCTACGGACCAAAATACTTTCGCAACAGATTCAAAAAAAACACAATTTTTAAATAAAAAAAGGGATGGGGGGCCCATAAGGACCCCCACATCCCTTTAAACATACCCTAAACCTAAAATTAAAAATAGAGATCATATTTTCCCATGTGGGCGAGTTCTCGTGCGGCCTCCGGGAGGCTCGCGGCAGCCCGTTCGTGGCTAGAAGAATAATTAAAAAATTATTGGGCAAATATGCGCGATGTGCGAAAATCCGAAGACCAACGACGGAGCAAAAGGGTGCAAGCGGTCGGGTGCAGATGGACGTGGGTTCGACGATACTCAAGTGCACAAGGGTAAGGCAGGGATTCAAATCAAGGGAAGCCACAGACGGTTGCTTATCTCTTCACGGCAGGTGGGCTCCTCTCTTTAAGCAAACTCTCGAGAGCATGGACTGGGCCTTGATCCCGTTAAGGTTTCGACGGGGGATCCCCCGCCTCCCTTGTCTCATCAGACGGCTTCTCTTCTTGCAGCTCCCTTTCTTTGTTGAGGGCTGCAAAAATAGGAGCAACCCTTTCCACGAGTGTTGCGAATTTTGCAAGACTCAGATTGTCGCAACAAACCCTAATCCATCTCCCAGATTGCCCTCAATGTGCTCAGATGGCACCCCTCCTCAGGAAGCGGTTTCTACCTCGACCTCGGAGGGTTTGCAAATCTGCAATCTTGGTGATTCGGCGGTTTTGTTGCAGGAGGCACCCGCTGATTTTCATATTTCAAACTCATGTATTGATGAAGTTTCAGCGGAGGTTGGGAATCGGTCCCTCCTCATCAGATGCATGAGCAAACGCCCTTCAGTGGATCAGTTTACTACTTGGATGTGTTGCAGGTATGTGCCTAATCGGTGTTGTCATTGATGTCAACATATTCTTGTTGTCATTGGTGTCAACTGTATCCTATTCCATTACTTGTTTAGAAGACTTGTATATTGAGGATTTTGAGAAAATTAGCCTCTCCGGAAGAAACAAGTAAGAGAACAGAGAAGTGCAGTACAGACAGTGAATTGTATGCTGAAGAACAGTCCGGTAAACTGCTCCGCATTTGTTCCTACTTGAAGATCGTGGTCTGCGGATTGGAAGTTAGAGGTATGTCTGAAGATGCTACATTTCGGGTCTGAGCCATCCGCATAAAGATTTGAGTGAGTTGTGTTCACCAGAGTAAAGCCTGCTTTTTTGCAAGTTCAGTTGAGACAGAAAGACAGTATTTGGCTCCACATTCCTCCGCAATAAAGTATTTTGCTATGCAGCTCTAGAGGGTAGTTTGGTATGATGATAAGTGCCTACAATTGCAATGGTTTGTGGTTTGGTGGTCCGCAAGCTATCTTTCTTTTATGACAGTTGAAGACAGTAAAGTTCATGTACTCCGGTGAGAAGAATCCTATGAATAAAGTGGTTAAGGTTCATGCGGTTGCTTCTGATGATTATAGCGTGCTTGATGATTATAGCGTGTTTGTGGATGTCTCCTAATCATGTTCCTATCTAGACTTTGGTCCGCATTAAGAAATTGAGATGGTGTGTGAAAATTGCTCCCAGATAACGTAGCATGTAACCAGTCTTGGCCGACCTGGTTGATCCCAATGATTGCGGAGATCTCTAGAAGATTGTGGAAGCGTGTTGTGGCGTGGAAGATCGTGCTCGAGTCCCAGCTAAGGCATGACGTGATCCGCTTTGCATTCCCTTTGCATGATGTTGCAATAGGTCAGGACCTATTTTGTAAATGTTTGTATTACTGACCTTGGAGATTGTTCCAATGGTTGATGCCAACCTTGATGACCATTCCAAGGTTGATGTAGTGTATAAATACTTGTAGCTGAATCGTGGAAAAGTCGTCCTTGAGCGAAAATGAGAATACATTAAGAAAGGTCCAAAGGCAGAGCAAAGAAGAGGAAGAGGAAAGAAGAGGAAGAGCAGAGCAGAGGAAGAGCAGGGTAGAGGAAGAGCAGAGCTGAGGAATTGTTTATTCACGATAAAGAAAGGTGTTCATAGTGGCAATGAATTTGGCAGTAAGCCACCAGTAGGTTTAACAGCCCTCAGGGTTTAACAGCCCTTATTGTAATCTTGCTAGGTTTAGGGTTGAGACAATGAGCCTGCTAGACCTAGTTGTTCGTGGCAGTAAGCCAGTATGTTTAGGCCCGTGGGGTGACCAAGCCTGAACATCACTATTTCAAGATTGCAATATATATTGAGAGTTAATCCTCTCCGTGGTTTTTCCCCACCTTGGGGTTTTCCACGTAAATCTGGTGTCTTGTGTTTGATGTTGTTAAGTTTATGATTTCATGCACTCATTGTTAAATCATAATAATTGTGGATAAGTGATGAATGTTTAATTGCAGAAAGTGTTTAAGTTTTTGTGACAACTGATTCACCCCCCCCTCCTCAGTTGTCCGGCGCATATCAACAGGATGAAGTCTTCCTGGAGCAGTGTGTCCACCCCAGAATTAGACATTTTGGATTTTGGCTTTTTTCTCCTTCGTTTCGTCTCTATGGAAGATTGCAACTTTGTGAAGCAAAATGGTCCCTGGGTCTTTGGCCAATCGGGCCTTTTCATCTTACCGTGGTTCCCTTTTTTGATCTAGCGGCTGCTAAAATCACTCTCATCCCCATGTGGATCAGATTGTACAATCTCCCCCTGATCATGCGTAATCTTAGGCTCATTAGCAGTATGATAGATCAAATTGGTTCCTTTGTGAAGTTCGATACGGTTTCTAGGACATCCCTTCGTAGATTCACAAGGATTTGTGCTATCATTGATATTTCTAAACCGGTTCATCATTTTGTTGCGATTCATTCTTCCTGCGACTCTTGGACCCAATTTTTAAACTATGAAGGTCTTCCCTTCAGATGTTTTCGCCGCAACAGGGTCGGTCACAAGATTGATGGGTGCTCTTTTTCCAAGCAATCTGCTACAAGGAATTTCATTTTGAAGAAATGGGTAAAGAAATCGGGCACCCCTAATGAGGATTTTGTATGGCGCAACCATGGTATATTCTACTCAATGCCCAACCCTGCTCCTGTGGACCTGGTTGTTGTCTCTTCTCCTTCGACCTCTCCCCCATCACAGCCTAAGGGAGACCCCTCCTCTGCTTTGGTTCCTTCATCCTCTTTGCCCAAAGAAGATGCTCAGCTGGGTAAGGATGACGTGGATTGTTTTGCTCCTGAGGGCACTTACCCTTTTATGGAGGATCTAGAGGACTTCGCAGATTTCATAGACACTTTGGTTCTTCAAGTTAAAGAATGTACCATTTCTCAGACGGCAAGTGCCATCTCCAAACCAAACCTCCCAAGCAAAAGGAAGAAAGGGCGCAAATCTGAAGCAAAGAAACTCCATATTGAAGGCAGAGAAGCGGTTGACGGGGGATCTCAATGGACCATGGATGCTCTCCTCACTAGGAGCAGGAGGAAGGGGTTAGCAAATAAACCTTAATTTGCTGCTCCTACTTGGGGATTGTTGTTTCGGGGATCTCATTAGTTTTGGTCCTATTGTCTTTTGGTTTCATGGAAGCTCTTAGGGATTTTTGAGTGAAGTTGGTCTTTTGAGCTTGCTTTAGGCTTATCTAGTCTCTTCGTCTTCTTTATGCTCCCCATTCGTGGGTCTGAAGTAGTCACTATTTTTATTTGTTTTATTTAGGGAGTGGGCCCTAATCCCACAATTGAATTGATCAAAAAAAAAAATAGAGATCATATCAACCAAAAAGAAAAAAAACATAACTCATTTTCACATTTTGCATTGGTGAATAGCAGTTTGAAAATAGAAAAAGGAGCAACAGCAATTTGAAGAGGTTAACAACAATCTTAGGAGAGACCGATTAGGGACAGCCATATATTCTCTATGTTTTTGTCATTTTGTTGTTGAAACTTGCAGCCTTTGGGCATTTTGATGTAATTTTGATATAATATATATGCAGATTGTCATTGAAAACAATTAAATTTTGTTTATTTGTTTGCCAATTCTCATGTGACAAATTGAAAACTAAGTTCAAGTGTAATGTTATCGTTATGTATTCATTTTTTAAGGTTCTATAATGTCTATAATGAATGCCTTATCAATGTTATCATATAAATATTTGAAATTTCCCTATATTTTAAAAAATATCTTATTTTTTAGTAGCCGTCCCCTGTCGTCCCCTAAAAAATGGCCAAAAAAAAAATGCCATCCCTGAAACTCATCCCCTTGTCCGTCCCTGCCTGTCCCCTCCCCCAATACTTGGGGGAGCATAGGTTTAAGCCGAACAGTGGGATAGTTCTCTTCGCCATTGAATGGGTATCGGGTGAAGACTTCATGAGAAATTGCAATCGTTACAGGGTAAACTCAGACCTCTCCTCCATGTTCCTAGCGGTAATGCTAGACCATAATGAGGAAAAATCCACTATCAAGCAGATGATCGAAGAGTTTGTGGAACTGGATTTCAGAGGCGGTTGGCAGGAGGTGGTAGGAGTGGCGAGATATGGGATTGGGGTGCCATTGCCAGAAGACTTTCACAGAGTAATTTCGCTGGGGACGCAGTGCATTGGTGGCCTTTCGTTACAGAGTCGAGGGAGGAGAAAATTGCGGGTCGTCGTCGCAAAGCAGCGAAGGGCATTGCTTTCCTTAAGAAACTTGCAGGTCTAGAGGTGGAGTATGATTGGATGAAGGAGTTGCTGGATCAATACTATGCAGAGGACGAGAATGCATGAAGTGGAGAACCCGTGGATTTTTAATCTTTTTGTTTATGCTGCATATACTGTAAGGAATAGCTGATGAATAGTTAGATAAGTAGTATAGAAGCTAGTGGCAGGGTTAAGGATAGGATTTTCAGGGTATTTTGTTTAAACCCTGGTTTTGATGTTCATAAATTGTAATGTTGAACTCTTATGTTTTATTGAATTTGGTTAAAAGTATAATGCAAAGGGAGCTGACCCCATGTCAACAGTTTACCAAGCAAATATATATATATAAAGTGACTTTTGATTTATTTAAAGATACTTATAAAGGCAGTGAATATAATATGTGAAGTTAATCAGTGATGACTCCAAATCAAAATGTAATCAAAGGCATATGTGTTATGGCAACGATTAAATAAAGGACCAGAGATTTATTATTTAGGATCAGCAATTCATATTTGGCAGCAACTACCAAGAGCAGCGATTAGTTAGTGTGATGGTATATAAGACAGCGGCCACTAAAAAAAGGCAGATTAGTAATATCAACAAAAGGTAGTGCAGTGATTCATATGAAAGGATATTTTTATGAAGAGTTGTGTTCATCAAAAGACACATTCATTCAAAGACATATCCCTTGAGGGATGAATAAAATGAAGGTAAGGAGAAGGAAGTAAAGGGGAAGAAGAAAGGAGAATAACATATTTCTGATATAACTGACTAAGCATAACAGCAAGGAGTATGAAGGAGAAAAAGAGATATACAGATCTGCAATCAATATATAGGAAAGGCATAAAATTGAGGAATGGTCCATTAATCTACTTGTGGTAGGATCTATATAGAAATATAATGTATTGTTTAGATATGATCATGCATATTGTTATTTATAATTTATGATATCTTCATGATTCATTTTGTATGGCTGATAGGATTATTTGCAAATATAAAATTGATTAATTTATTATGCACATATCTTTACCATGATGGGAGGAGAGAAGATTGCAAAAGGGGTACGATGGCGGGGCCCTCTTCTAGGTACGCCACCTCATATGAATGGCATGGGCCACATGAGGCCAAAGGGGTACTACCTTTTAGTAGAAGGGTGCTGCCTTTGGGCCTAGGAGAGTTTGGCTATTAGGACACCCTTTTGAAACCTCACTTCCCTATCATGGTATGGCAATATAAGGAGATCAAAACGAGGAAATAGGGAAGATGGCAAGGTGAGGGGATAATAAATAAATTAGAATCCTCACTAAGTACGCCACCTCATATGAATGGCATGGGCCACATGAGGCCAAAGGGTTACTGGCTTTTAGTAGAAGGGTATTGCCTTTGGGCCTAGAGAGGCTAAGACACCCCACCAAGTGATGGTATGAGGGGATAACGGATAAATTAGAATCCTCAATAGGTACGCCACCTCATATGAATGGCATGGGCCACATGAGGCCAAAGGGGTACTACCTTTTAGTAGAAGGGTATTGCCTTTGGGCCTAGAGAGGCTAAGACACCCCATCAAGTCACTCTCTTCCGTGTTCCCCCATGGTTGAGCATTCCTAAGATAAGATAATAACTAGATTAGCAGATTTACTATGGACTTACTGATGTTTAATCATGATACTCTATTTGATAAGTTATTATTGTAATTGATTTCTAACTAGCTTGCAGGAATTAAATCAAACCAAGGTACTCTCTAAATCCATTGTTTGCTTGGGAGATTGATAGTTTAGGATAAAAATTATTATAATTCTTATTAGAGACATTACATAAACCAGAATTTATCTTGCTTACAGCATTTGATAGGTTTATTGTAACCCTAACTTGTGATTCTAGGGTAAGGGTAATCCCAAAAGGGGACATTACACCTACAACTTAAACAATTCTTGCCAAAAGTTACTACTAAAGATGGATTCACAATCATAGGCAATTGTAAGTGGGCATATGATGAAGGCAGAAGATTTGGTCAAGGAAGACTTAGACAACAATAAATGCTTCATAAGGATGGGCCAATGAATATGTGATATCCCAATATTAAGGAATTGTTTAAATTAAAGATTTAAACATCATGATAAAAGATGGTGAAGTTGCTTTCGTAAAATATGGTGTTTAGTCAATTTGAATGATAGAGATAATTGCGTATGTATTAATATTTAAATAAACATATATTATTAATATATAATATTAAATAATATTATTATATATTTATTTTAATTAACAAAGATATATTATTATATTTATAAATAACAAATATTAATATAAATATTAACAATTAAATATTATTATAATTATAAAACTAATATAAAAATAAATATATTTAGAATTATAAGAATGACTTCATATAAGACAAGTCTTATTTAAAGACCCATAAGGCAGCGCTTCAAGACAAAGGAGCCCTCTTCATTTAGTAAGAAACCATTGTAAATGCAACGATTAGTATGATAAAAGAGCAGCGATTATATTTATGTTATAACCAGCGATTGGTAAAATAAATGGGCTGTGATTAGTCTTAAGGGGCTGTGCTTGGTGTAGGGACAGCTACCTACAAGAGGCACATCCCTTCATCGAGGCATGCCCATTAAAGGCATATAAGAGGTAAGTAGGTTGAGGGTTGAATATAGGGATTTTTGGGGAATAAAAAAGATATTTATAGCAGAGATAACCTGCAATATATATATGGAATCATATCTGATTTTATGGCAGATAAAAAGAGGAAAACATACACACAAATCTGCAAACAAGATATAGAAAAGACATTAAATTCACGAAGAGTCCATTAGTCTACTTGTGGTAGGATACTCATATGGGAATATATTGTATAATTTAATATGGTTAGTTCATGCTTGTTAGTATCATATGGTAGCATATTCATAAGTTATTATTGCTGATGTAATTATTTATAAATGTGAATTTGATTAGTTCATTCTGCACACACCTTCACCATAATTGGAAAAGGGAGAATTGCAAAGAGGAACAACGAGAGGGCCCTCATCTAGGTACACCACCCAAGGGGGGGACAAGATAAGCCCACATGGGCTAGAAGGGTACTGCCTTTAGCATTAAGGATACTGCCTTTGGGCCTAGAGAGTTTGGCTACCAAGACCCCCTTCGTAACCTCATTCTCCTATCATGTTGTAACAATACAGGGAGATCAATCATGAAGAAATGGGAAAAGATGGCAAGATGAGGGGATAACGGACTTCATATGAACGGCATGCGCCACGAGTCCAAGGCGACCTCATATGAATGGCATGCGCCACATGAGGCCGAGGCAATCTCTTATGAATGGCATGCGCCACATGAGATCGAGGGCACCTTATATGGAATGGCATGCGCCACATAAGGACTAAGATACCCCATCAAGTCACTCTCTTCCATGTTCCCCCATGGTTAATCATCCCAAGGTAAGGTTTATTGAGTTAACTAATTTGCTATGGACTTATTGATGTTTAAGATCTCTAACTTGTTTGCAAGGATTAAATCAAGCCAAGGTACTCTCTAAATCCATTGTTTGCTTGGAAAATTGATAGTTTAGGATAAAATTAGTATAATTCTTATTAGGGACATTACATAAATCAAGATTATCTTGCTTACAGCATTTGATTGATAAGTTGTAACCCTAATTTGTGATTCTAGGGCAAGATTTAGGGTAATCCCAAAAGGGGACATTACAGAATAGAAGTGGGCATACTTGTAGAGATGATCGACCACCACCAAAATGACCAATTTGCCACCTAAATTAAGCAACCCTTAAACGTTTGTCCATACTACAATCGGAATTGGTAATAGTTGTATAGCACCCGAAATCCAAACAATTCCACCTTTGTGGCATTGGCACATCTCACATTTTGTAACAAATTTTTTGATTTATTTTTTATTCCAGCCCAAAAAAATGTGTTTTTCCCTTTCATACATCTTTAAGAATTTTGATTGCCCTACAAAATGGGATGCATGTAACTTTTATAACAATTGGGCTTGAAGAGCAAAAATTGTAAGAAGAACAATTCACCCTTTGTAATGCAAGTAATGGCCATCCCAAGTGTATTTGGGCTTAGTTATGGGATCAAATGCTAGCTAATGAATAATTTGTTGAATCTACGCATCCTATTGCCATACCTATTGGACCTCCTGCAACCAATCGCAAATTGGTAAGGATAAAGCATTTAATGTCCCCTAGTTGTCAAATTTTCATACTACCTGGAACCAACTAAACTAGAGAGAGGAAGACCCAACTTATGTCCCCTTTTTTAGATAATTTAATAATCATAGCCTAATAATTTTGTGACCCGCTTTTGTTGTTTTGGAGAGAACGCATTTTCTTCTAAGAAGTACATGAGGCTATGACAATTTGTTTTTATATAAAAGTGTCTTCCCACAAGATATGGCCGCCATTTACTAACAACATGAAGAATGGTGAGCATCTCCCTCGTAAGTCGATTTCGCAAGATTCTACCCAACATGTGCCTTACTAGTAAATACTAATGGTCAGCCTTCCTACAGTAATATAGCTCCAATGTCACTTCCCAAAACATCACTTTCGACAGTAAATGGTTTCAAAAAGTCCATTAGCGCAACTCGCATAGTTGCAAGACTCAGCAAAAACTCGCGTGTTTTTTTTTTCGAAACGAGTTTTTGGGGTATTTATCGGCACCGAGTTTTTGGCAGAGTTTTTGATAAAAACTCGCCGAGTTTTTTAAAAAAACCCTCACGACTGAGGAAGACTCACACGGCTGCTTCATAAAGTGTTTTAAATTCATTTTGTCATTGGTTTGGAAGCTCTCACTCAGCAAAAACACTCTCTAAAGCATTGTGCACGTATTTACATCGATTTTGCATCGACAATACGAGATTTGTAGGGCGTTTTCATCGAATTTCGAAGGCAAATTGGATTCCCATGTAGGTTTTTTGATTTTTCTTTTTCTTTCTTGTTTTTAAATTTTTTCTTCATTTTTGTTGATTCTATGTTTAAAAATCATCATGAATGTAGTGTGAAAAAGATTTAAATACATTTATATTCATCAAAACAAGATTTTTTGATGAATTTTTCTGATTTTTTTACATATTTTGCAGAGTCCTACGACTACACCCTCTCCCGTAGTCTTCTCACGTAGACTTGGGAAGAGGAAGATGTGAATTTGTATTTAGTATTTACTTTCAGTTTTACAAAAACAATTTGCTATTTTCATTTTGTTTCAAACTATCAGTATCAGCATATTGAGCATTCCACATGAGGATGCAATTTTGTATCTAATTTTCTTTGAAATCAATCAAATATAACTAGACTCAGCTTGTTTCTTCTATGTACTCATTTTATTGACTCATTGGATGCATCTTATCATTGAATTTGCAAAAAAAATGTGTTTTTAATGAAATTTAAGCAATTTTTTAAGTTCCCGAGTTTTTGCCAAATTTTTTCCGAACCATACTTTTCAGGCTTGCCGAGTAAATACTTTTACCGAGTCTTGCAACTATGAGCGCAAGTATTGGCATAGCGCACATAGCATCAAAAGCCTTCTCTACCACTTGCAACCACAAAAAATCATTTTGCTTTAACATGGCAATTAATGGGACAACAATTTTATTGTATGTAATAACCACCCCAAAAAAAAATGAATTCTCAACTGCAATATAAATGCTACAATGCAATATCCACAACACCTTCTGATCACCAAGATACCAGAGTGGGCAAGGTGAGAGCATACAGTGCTTTGGACCATATACAGCTACTCTGATGAATGCAAATCACTAAATGCTCCACGATGGCACACAAGGCGGCAAGTCATCCTTATCTTCACTTCTTCAGTGGAGTGTGCCAATGCATTACAATATGAACACACAACACGGTTGGGCCGTCCTAATCTACATTTATTCAGCAGAGTGTGTTGAATGCAGTTATAGAATGAGCACACAAGGTGGTTGAGCCGACCTTATCAACACTTACTTGTGCGTGCATGCATGCAAGCCACTGGCAAAATGTCTAAGCTGATTCAAACCAAAATGGTCGATAGTATCAAGCTTGTTCAATGCCAAACGGGCCAAAGATGATTGCTATATGAATTGGCGGTAAACCATCTAGTTTTACAATATGAAATACATGATCAAACAAGGCCACTGGCGGTACTACCATCTAGGGTAATGCAAGATTACGATATTGCAACTAATAATGATATTACAATGAGATCGAAGGCTGCAATATAAAAGATAAATTCTGATTTCAGACTGTAATACACTGTTGTAGAATATTATCATGAAGATAAGACACTATAAATCATTCTAAACCAAAACAGATTGATATCCACTTAAGTATTGTTGATGTTGATGAAGTTGCCGGCCACAAACACTATGTCTTCTCACTGGAAACCACTGCCAAACTGAAAATTACTGATCTGATACAAGTTTGCAGCTCTGTAAACCCTAGATCAGCATATAGAATCATTCATAAATCACCAAACTGTTAAAAGTCCAACTCCCAACTGACTTCAATGGACAGTAAAGTGCTAGGCGCCACCCCAACACTTAGAAAACACAAGGAAAATGAGGCGATTCATGTCCATACATTCCCACGCCCTCACCAAGACTGGCACGGCCTGTAGAACAGTACAGCCAGCAACTCAGATAATTCAAAATCACCAAAAAACTTAGTTAAAACAGCTCTTAAACCCAGCTAATGCAGGTGGCCTGAAATAAAGAATGATTTCAGCCTTTCTTGATGCACCTCTTTGGGGGTATTTGGATGCATGTGGGAGTGGAGCGTGGCATTTTTTGGAGACATTTGTGGGTTCTTTTTATGCTGCAGCAGGCCATACAGATCAGCTAGAGGACAGATTAACAATGTTTTGATTTCTATGGAATCTTTCAAGAATTCAAGGTCAGCAAATTCTTCTTTCAATTATGTATATGCGTTATATACTCTTATCAGCAATAGAATGAATGAATGCAAAGTGTCTATTAAAATGTCAATGACTTGCTCCATGTATGACAACTATTTGTAAATATGCCCTTCATCATTAATGATAGTTGCAGCTGTTTTAACTATAAAATTCAGAATTATTGAATGATTCAATGTTCCACCAACTGTTTGACGAAATGCCTATGTGCTTAAGTTGAGAAAATTGCAAGTTTATCGAAAAATCTTGGTAAGGACATTACAAAGATCAAATTACAAAGAAGACCGACAGTTACCATACAGATGGAAATAATCGGTTTAGGTAGCTCCAGTCTATTTGAGACTGGAAGCAGAGGAGGTGAGATGGATCCTAGTTCAGCTAATAAGTTCAGTGTGGATGGACTATGTGACCTTGTTTCTTTTCCAACAGAGCAGAAGATGCAGTAATTGCTGGATGTCAACAATCATCTTGATGCCTCTAAGGACAGCAATGCACTTAAGAGCGATGATATAGCAGACATTTGTACACCTAGTGTTTTGTTCCAACATTTGTGAGATTTATGTATTCTACCCATTTGCACTTGGTAATGTATATCTGTTATCTATGAATGCATTAAGTTGTTCGTTACTTTATGTGTCAATGAATTACTGCTGTATTGGCGAATAATATTTTGGCTCATGATTTTCATATGTGGTTTTCATGTTCATTTTAGTTCCCTTTCCCCTTTCTTATCTCTTTCAATTGTCTATTTCTTTCCATTTCCATAATTGATGAATAATGGAACCTAGTCATCTCATCCGGAGAAAACCATTGAAGCATAAGTCGGGAGAATAACACAATTAATCACGAATTGCATGTCCCACCAGTTTTTTGAAGTGAAAAATTGCAATTTATTACAGAAATCGGAGTCAACAATCTTTGGCTGATTTTTCGAGAATAGACGTGTTTAAATCAGCTTGCATTTTCCACAGAATTTATTAGAGAAATCGGAGTCAACAATCTTTGGCTGATTTTCCGAGAATAGACGTGTTTAAATCACAGCTCACATTTTCCACAGATTTTCAACGCAAATTTTTTGGGAAGAACATTTGCTAACCTAATATAATTTGGTGCAACGGATCTTTTCTGTTATTTTCGCAATTCGAAGCTGCTTTTGGTGTCGAACGCGGGTTAGGGCAGATCTCTGCGAGTTATTCATCATCAAGGGTTACACACACACATCTCTCTACATATCCATTGCTTAAAAATTCTAATTTCATTGTTATATCCAAGTTAGTTTGTATCAAAGATGCCCACAAGAGAGATTTAGGTAAATAGAAATGTAAAATGATGTCGTCTTTTTCTAATCATTGGATGCTGTAGTTCCGAGATCTATGAGATGACAACCAGATTTCTCATGAAATCAACCCATGATTATTGTTTGAACCAGACATTGATGAAAATATGAGGCATCTTTTAAATATTGCCTGTGCCAATGCTTTTTGTTGAGAGATGATAAAACCAAGCAACTAACCTCTCAAATTATTCATCAAAACTCCAGGGTATTCCTATGTTATGTCAAGCAAAAATTTCTGTCTTTTAAATTATCATGTTGAGTCTAGGAGATTCTATCTGTGACATTTCTCAAACATTGACACATAACCTTCTGCTGCTACTCCTCTACCAGCGGGGTTAGAACTTCTCGCAATTAATGATTAAGGCTTGTCCATGTGCCACCAGATTAGAGCATATCTAGTTATGTCTCAAATGTGGCAAATTATATCTTTTGTTGTTTGTTGAAACTCCAAATGTCTAGTACCTATGATGGTCAAGATGCTGAAAATTTCCAATGAGTAGCTAAGAAATCTTTAAGCATAAGCCCTCTGATCTCTTATTGAATTCTGGGATCTGCTTACCTTTAAATTTTAATACTTTCTTGCATCACCATGGTCATGAATTTGGAAAACATTTTCTTCTTCTAAATTTGGAGAACAATTTTTTCTTTTCATTCATTTGTAGCAGATGTTATGACCCTTAGTACGCCTTCATTCTGGAGAGAAGAAATTAACAATATATTCCAACTACTACTTGAGGACAGCCTACAACTGGAAAAATGATGAGAGATGAATTTTGTCAAAGAAAAGATAAAAACATCATCAATCGTCATTTATGACATGATTCAATCAGTGACAAAGGCTGAGATTTTATGAGAAAGTTTACAGTCCATTAGACAACGAGGATGGAAATGTCACTCTAATCCTAAAGGAAGGAAAAATGTGTCAAAATTGTCTATGGCTGAATATTGCTACTCGGTGCAATATTTTTTACACTATACATGGGAATGTTGGTACATAGTCCATGTTTAAAGGTGCCACAAACAGTCCATCTATAAACTATCCACAGAAAACTGTTGCAATGCACCCAAGACATCAAAGACATTCAAGTCTCTAAGGCTTCAATCCTTTTTATAACTTATTTCTTTACATTCAATACACACTTTCAAAAGCTGGTAACCAAATCGTTCCTTATTTAACTTGTACATGAAAAACTGAATTGAAAAATGCCTTTAAATTTCACAAATAGCAGGTTTTTCTCCCTTTTTCTGTGATTTTTATGTTTTTTTATTTTTTTTTATTTGATTTTTTCCCGTTTAAATCCCAAATTTTTGAAAAAATCTTATGCTTTTGGTTTGCCAATTTTTTCCCCAAAAGATTTTTGCTGCTATGGAGAAAACATTTCCTGTCCTTCCCATTTCCCTTTCAGATTCTTGGTCAAAATCATCTTGAGCTCAAATATTTAAATGTATTCATAAAAATACCTATGCATTCAAACTTTTGCAAAGCAAACCTGGTCCAAATAGCTGTTCTATTCAACCTAGATTTTTCAGCATTATTATTATTTGCTTATATGTAACATGGATAAAATTAAAATTAAAATTACTATCAAGAAGATAACTTACGTCATTCATATCATCCTCTGTTGTATTTGCATTTGTAGAATTGGACAGAAAACCATTATCTTCTGAATTCTTACATCCCCCAGAGACCTTACAATCTGAGACATGAGTATCATTAGTATTATCATCCTCCACCCCTGAATTTAGTGCATCTAAATGGGTACTTTCCTGTATACATTTTCCTCTCGTGCTATTACTTGCACATGATGTAGTTCGTTCAATTATTTCACAAGAGCTATGAATAGAGTTTAAAGAATTTGAAATTGGATCAATTTCAGTAACTTTAGGAACTGAATCAGTGTCCATTTGCTCCATGATCATTAGATTGTTCCCAACAGAACCTTTTACAGTTCAATCTGTATACCCATCATCTATATGAAAACTGATTGAGGCCATGGTATCAGATGATTTGAAACATTTGGACCATCTGCACCATTAATTTAGTTCAATCATTCTCCCGAAAAAATCAATTGCATGCAGAGTGGAGTTCTAATTGAAGGGACAAAATTTCTTTACAGCCATGCCCCTTGTTGGATGGTCAAGAAGACAAGATATTTATTACACCTGGAAATGAAAATTAACCATTTAGGTTGTCATTGCAATCATACAGGCTATGATACAAGCTAAGTGAAAAGAAGTAGATAGATATCATACCAATACCTTTAAAATAAAAAATTCTACATATCCAAAGGCAATGTCCCAGAATGACACTTCTATAGTGGAGAAAATGGTAAATAAAGTCCTACTCACCTCCTTTTACATAAACATGTTTCCCTTCCAAATCTGAGAGCAACTCTTCTTAGGGACAGCAAGTTTTAGGAGACTGGTATGCTGCACAGATATGAACCTCATTTTTTGAATCTTCAGTGGCTACTGATCGCTTTGTAGATCATGGGCAATATTTAAATAAACAAGCATTTATGACATCCAATTAAACTCCTTAATCACGGTCATTTGGCAACCATTATCAGCCATTCCTATTATTGTTGATGGAAAGTCTGCACCAAAATGTCATATAAAGAAGTACATAAGAAACTAGCATAGTGCATCAGAACACACTCAGACTCACCTCTTGGCCCAATTGATGCCCCACCTCATCAATGAGTAATGGAATTCAAGAACTAGTTCAAATGTTGAAGCAAAATGCTAGTTTGTATCAAACTACAATCCATATCATGGTAAAAAAGATCCACAAAAATTCAAGCACATTATACAATCTTTTGGAAATCAAAGTCCATAGAATTTCTTGGTTTAAATCTCATTAAATAATTCCCATTCAATGACTTCACCTATTAAACCATGCTATGTTGCAAGCTCCAATGTAAGAAATTTGTGTCCAGCATGATAGGATAAGAAAATACTAAAGTAGCTTCTCTCTGTATGTGTGTGTGCGCATGTGCATGTGGGCAGGTATGTGAGTGGGCGCGTGCGTGCAGGCGGGCGGGCATATGCACGTGTGTTTGTGCATGTGATTCTGAAAATGTTATGTTGTGCTTCAAACACTTCTCATCTTGAAAAAAAATGCCCTTCTTGAAGTTTGCATGGACCATCTAAAAATTCAGAAAAAAAAATATGCCCTTCTTGAAGTTTGCATAGACCATTTAAAAATTCTATCCACCAATATTCAATACCATGCAATATAAAAAGAAAGCCAAAAACCAAAAGTGTGAACACAATAAAATAATTTCCAAATAGTTTTATCCCATATTCAAAATGCTAAAATCACAAACAAATAGAAGAATTCAAGAAAGCACACCATACTTGAGAGAGGATCAGTTTGTTATGCATGTAATGCAATATCATGAAACTCTCAATATTTTTCTCTTCATAGAATAAATTATAATTAATACTTGATATAGGTCAAGAAGTGCACATGCCCTGAAAAGAAGACTCCCATTTCAGGTACAGCTCCATCATATATGACAAAAAACATGACCCAAAATCCGTATTTATATTTATAGGGATAAATTTTATAGATGTGCAGTCTCAACTAAGGCCCATCATATTTGGAAAAAAAATGTCCCAAATGGTATCCATATTTGTAGAGAGGTTAATCTTATAGATGTGCAAAAGTGACAAAAGAACGGCCCACTGGACCACCAAATTCAAGAATTCTCTTTTGAGTAGACATCATGATCATCTTGTGCAAATATGTTATTATAATCCTCAGTGTATAGTCATTGACATCCAATATAATATTGACCGTAGACTATCATCTACATACACATTTATGTATATGTGCAAAGAAGCCACCAATTCAACTTTTGCACAAAGCTCTGGAAAAATTCACTGTAACCCAGAAATTTGTAGATCAGACCTACTCAAGTTATAATGTTTTCTCTTGATGCTAATAGCAATGTGTCAAGGCTTTATGTATGATCAAAGTGGACAGTTGAAATAAGAAAATAATATAGAAACTAGATGATGTGCATTTATCCCCTGAACAGATTTATGTTACACGGGGACAGAAAATAATTATATCATATCTAATCAACCACCAAATTGTACATTGTTGAAAATGAAGGAATCTAACATTTCATCAAAATCCAATATTTAAAATAGTTAATCTCTAAAACAAAACAGTTTGTGAACAATTGAGGTTTGTTGTCTCAAGTTCCATTAATTGTAGAGATTCATGGATCCTTGTAGTTTTCACGTATAGTACGGTATAAAGGCTCATAGGTTTTCCTGCTCTTTTATGTCTTTTCTTAATACAGGAGTATCCTTAGCCACTTGAACAAAAACGATGAACAGACCATTCTTTGCCCTGTTTGTCTTTTGGATGTTAGATAAATGAGTTTATGATATAACATTTTTTCCTGTAAAATTTTACTTACATCATGAAGTGTGCTTACCCTAATGTTTACAACCTTTGACACATTTAAAGTCTATCCCTTCTAACACAAACAAAGCATTCCTTATCATTTCCTTCATCATTCACCAAAATAGCAGAAATAGTCTCACTTAGCTTAGTCATGAGTATGATCAGGTTCACTGATACAGATCAGCCATGTTTGGGTGAGATAGATGACAGTATCGTAGTCTTTAAAATTAATGCACAGTATGCTATTTGTCAATTCATTTCACGGACGTTGTCATCTATCTCACCCAAACATGGCTGATCTGTATCAGTGAACCTGATCATACTCATGACTAAGCTAAGTGCGACTCAACACATGCACCACATGAACCCATCAATCATTGTCCAGGACCGAAGCTCTGACCATTTGGAACCTCCTTATATTAGACTACCTCTATATACTCCAAAGGTTGTTGATTACTATTGTATTCAATGCCTATCATACCTTTACAAGTCATTTCAAGATGATTGTGTGTGAAACAAATCTAGTCTCAGCAACCCAATATGGTTAGGAGTATAGACTCTCGTAGTCCACGTTAGTGAGATAAAACTTTTTTGGAAAAAAAACAGTGTAATAATTTTTTAATTGACGTTTTTGATCAAACTCCATAATCCATCATCAGGATAACAAGGTAATGAAAAGTGACGAATGCAGAAAATAGCCACCCTTAAGTAGAGTTTAATGTGCCGAAAAACTGGGTTGTCTCAAGAGACACAGTTAAAGGTCAGAAAAGGGTGGTGTTGCCAAATAGATGAAAAGGTGAAACAAAGGAGAGAGAGAAAAAAAAATGAGAGAGATTAAACCCGGTGGGAGAAACCTAAATCCCACACCAATCAGAATTAAGAGAGGGAGAGATGATCTAAGACAGGAAGCAAAATTAGATAAAATGTTGTGAAAACCTAAAAAATACAATAGGATAAAAAATCAAGAAAATTAAAGTAGGAGTACACAACCACGTAAAGAGTATAAAGTAGGGGAAAGGTGCTACGACGACAACAAAAGTGTATAACAAAAATTGATAATGAATAATAAATAATGAATTTCATCAACCTCATCAAAATTTTGAATCTCATCAACCTCACTATAGAGATCTTTCATCCACTCAATCAATGTGAGTGAACGACAGATGGTGTCTAAAATATGTGCCCATATCTCGAACCAACAATCCCATAGCTCTACAAATTTTTAACATTGTTCATTATGACTTGGACAAAATTTTAAGGCCCCCCCGTCTCATGTACTCTACAAGGATGTTGGTGATGAAGTTTGCATCCTTCTCTTGCCCCTCATAATCAACTACCCTTAAAAATATTGACCCTTTAAAGCACACTGCAATAACATTAATGAGGGGTCTACTTTTGCAATCTTTCCATTCATCAAAAAAATGAACACCCCCACTTTGGCCCATGAATCCCTAATGGGCTGCAATGAAATATCTACAAAGTTTCTTTCTTTGACCAATAAGGTAGTCCATACCTTTTCATATCCATAACGTATATGCCCTATAGGTGCCTTATTTATTCCCCTCACCATTTTCTGTCAATAAGGTGATCTTACAATGTTCAAAGGAGGCCCACTAGCATAGATACAATTTGCATTGTGCTCATCAACATTGTTCCTTAGCTCATTTGGAAATATCATTTCGAATGGGTCTACATAGGTTGTTCTTTTGTAGGAAATAAAGGGGCCATCATTTTCTTCTTAAGACAGTGTTGCAAGAAATGGATGTCTGGCAGCCACTATTAGAGTATCCAAGGATGGCCCTATAGGTGGCTTGCAAGATCCTTTCTTGGAACTTTGATCTAGATTGTTGGGCTGCATTGTCTACTTCCTCTTGCTCTTTGATACAAGCAAGAATTTGCCCCTTTGGCAACCCATTTTTGGTTGGCCCACCACAAGCTCTAATTCCTTGGTTGGCAATAGCAAACAAGTGGCCTTTCACCCGACTAACGAAGCTCCTACGCTCATTCAAGGCATTCATTACAATGCAGAAGATAAGCCCAACTCAATCTTCACGTGTCATCTAACTGGTGAAAAATGGTCGATTTTGGAAGCCCCTTAGCTTATAGATTGATAACTCTCAACCATTTTAGACTATAACTGTATCTACACATTTTAAAATAAACAAAAGAAAAAGAAACAATAACATAAACCTAGGCTACCATTAATTGTTGAAAAAATGAACAAGAGATTCAAAAACAATGACAAACTATTTTTTTTAAAGCTCTTGTCAAGCTTAGAAAGAAATTTAAACAAACTTACAAAAACACAAAAAATTACCTTGAATGGAGATTCTCCTTGACGCAAATTCCTTGATTTTCCAGGCACCTATCTAAGACTCCTTGAGTCATAGAAATAGTGAGGGCACAATATTTGAACACAAAGAAAACTTGCAGCCCTGACCAAAGAGTAGAAATGGAATTTTGGGTAAATGAGGGTTGAGAAGTTGTGTGTTAGTGATTTAGAAGTCACTTTTTAGGGTAAGGGTCCTTTGTTTTTTTGCTTTCCATTGAGATTTTAACATTTTTATTTATCTTGGTCCGAGTTTAGCCCAAGATTCTGCCTAGACGTACCCTAGTTATACCCACAAGTCAACACTGACCCTGGGCCAAACTTAAACTGAAATCCATGCTCGATCCAAACTGGTCCAATCACGGGATGGGTTGTAGCCAAACCTGATAATTGAGGCTTTTAATGGTGATCTTTTTCAAGGCTCTATAATCTACGCACATTCTCTAAGAGTTGTTCTATACCATGATAATGGATGATCCATATCATGAAGTACTAGGCCGAATGATCCCTTTTTCAACTCTTGAAGTTATTTCTTTACTTCATTGCTCTCCAAAAGTGGTTGCCTATATAAGCCAATGTTAGTTAATGGAGACTTGGGAAGCAATTGAATCTCATGTTTTACCTCTCTTTTTGAGGAGAAACCTTTCGGAGCTTTAAACACTTGAAAAAAAAACTACCAACTAATCCAAACCCTTCAATTTTTTGTTAGCACAATCAACTATAGAGACTTGTAGTCCATCCTCTTGCTTATCCTTCAAAAGAAGTTAAAAAAAATGCTTACTTTCTTGAACAAGTTTAATATCTTAATTGGCACTTACCATGGCAAGCTTGGTCTTGGTTTAATGTGCCTTGATAACATTGTAGCAGGACTCTACAAAAAATTGCAATAACTCACGATTAATTGGCACTTGGCAGGTTCGGCAATCTCATCTTGATCAGATCATTGATTTTTTCTCTGTAGTTGGGCACAAATCATGCGGCACCAAAAAAGGCAAAAAAATGTAATGTCCCCAATTTCGGAATGGTCGCCATTGGAGAGCAGAGGGGTTGGTTTTCACACTGAGAATCAAGGTTTGGAGATGACTTAACATATTTTCCTAATGGTCTTGACGTGTTCATTTCATTTAATATATTTCTCTTTCTATGGAGCGAACCATTCTTGAGGAGAGTTCAATATGGAGACTTGTCATATTGATGGGTTTCCGTATGTGAATGGATTTGCTAACATCTAATGCTGCCTTGAAGAAGAATAAATGATCATGCTTGGATTTTGTGTACGCCATCCTTGTGGAGATTCTTGTTGATGCACTTTTGATTTGGGACGACTTGTGAAGGAAAGGATAAATAATAAAATAATTCCCTTCCTTGGGCGCTTGGAGAAAGGTAGTTTGGAGAAAGAGACAATGGTCAAATTCATATCTTTAATTTGAGTTTCCTTGGCGCCCATCTTGTCCAGTGCCGGTCGGCCCTCTTGGAGAGAAAGGTCAAAATTAAAATAAGATAATATCTATTCCTAGGTCGGCCAGGAATGAAGGAGACAAGTTATGTATAACTATAAGATGGTTTTGTGGCATTTGGAGCATCATTCAATCATTCATTCAATCAGCTTTTTGGAGTTTATCTCTTAGCAAGATCTTGGGACGAAAACCTCAAGCATCTTAGAGGAGTTGGACGAAAACCTAGCTCTTCTTGGGAGGATTCTGTGAAGGGAATTCATTTGCACTTCATCATTTTTGGAGCAGAATTGTAGATCAGATTTGAAGATCATTTTGGAGGACCTTGCTATCATTATTTTGCATTGTTTTTGGTATGTACAACCTTAGGGTTTAGGGCAGATTTGAGCTGGGCTTGTTTGTCTTGTTCGCCCAAGCTTTGGATGTAATTGAAGACTTATTTAATTCTGATTTTTATAGCAGCAGACTTCTGGATTTATTTTAGTCATTTGTGATTGCAAATTGAAGTGATTTAATTGCATATTTTGTGGTGGAATTCAAATATGATATTGACACTGTTGTTGGCAATGATGTTATGATGATTTGTCATGTTTCATGGGAAGTTATATGCAATTGTTTAAGTCTGATTTTAAGTGCAGCAGTTAGGGTTAGGGCAGAAAATTAATGAGCAGAAAACTAGGGCAGAAGTTAGGGTTAGAGCGGAAAACTGAAGTGCAGAAATTAGGGCAGAATTCAGAAAATTCATTTGAAAACCCTGTGAATCCGAAATTGTCCATAATATCCCCATTTGGGATATTACAAAAAAACTTGCAATTTTATCTGCAAATTCATGACTTAATCATGATTTGGCATGAATTTATAAAAAAAAAAAACTGAATTTTCTTCTGCATTTTTTATTTCCCAATTTTTTCTTGAGTTTTTTGCAATTAACTGAAAAAATCTATATTTTTTGGTTTACCAAGTCAATTCCGAGAAAGATTTTTGCTACCATGCTTGATAATATATGTGATTTAAACCATCTATATTTGCCAGCCCTCCTCATGAAGATAGCATCTCTAAGATACAAGTAAGGGCTTCCAAACGCTACATCAAATGCATCAAGAGGAACCACATTTGCTTCTAACTCATCAACCTACTGTGGGTTAATACCAAATTTGAACATACAGTTCTTAGTCACTTGAATTTCTCCACCCCTCTTCTCCCAACCCAAAGGATATGGGCAAGGATGATCCTAAGTTTCACACCAAACTTTTAACAATCTTACCTGAAATCAGATTACATTACAAGCCAGTATCCACGAGTATAGTTGACTTTGTTTTCTTCAATTGGATTTTGCCTTTGAATAACTTGCTTGTCTCCATTTAAGATTTCTTCTTCTATCATGCTAGCAACATTTGTGGCAGTACACCTCAATATGTCTTTAATCTCTATCTCTTCTTTGTCCTTCATAGATGTCATGGACTTCTTAGAATGCTCTTTGGAAGGATTTCTAGAATACAATTCCAAATACAAATTGCAACATTTTGCATCAGTATACCCATTAACACGCAATGGCCACATTGATTCATGGAATCTTCACAATTATGCAAAGTGGTAGCATTTTTCTTACCTTTCCACATACCCTTTTTAAAAGATTTGTATGGTTGATTTTGTTCTTTCTTGGGATGATTTGTATATTAGAATAATTATTTATCCTATTTTTAGTTAATGTTCACTCCTGTAAATTAGCTGTAATTATTTATCTTCTGCAGTTTCTATTTTAGAACTTGCTCTTTGTAAATCCTGTATATAATTTGTTGAGCGTTTTGCTCTTTGTAAATATCAATCATATTTTACCAATTACTCAGCGTAATATTGTAGACCAATTTTGCTGTAAGGATTATCCTCCTCCTTGCTTCTTCTCTTTCTTAATGTAATATGCTTGCATGCATGTTTCATCAAGATCCACAGGCTTTCTTGAAATGACTATCCTCCCTATGTGGAAATGGAGCCCTCCAACGCACTTGGTCATGTTGTCTTTGTCTTCAACTCCAAGCACATCAACATGACCTAGCCTGTGGAATTTCGTCGCATAGGAGAGAGGGACCAGCAGTTGAGCAGGGTCCTATTGTTGATAATAGATATAGTACTTGTGGTTATAGGATTTAATCTTGCAACATATTTATACTATATATTCTCAGTAATTTTTCCATATGTAAATCAAAAAATGACCAAATGTTAATCAATATGGACCCTTACATGAACACATGAGAACTTATGAATGTCATATAAAACATCATTAATAGATTCATTAACAAGTGTAATAAATACTTTTTTACTTTATATAAAATATCATAACTATCCACTATAAGTGTGTCATTATAAAATAAGGTGTTCATCTAAACAAGTATTGTTGTTATGTGGACAAATACTTTTCTTATGTGTACAACTACAGGGTTTGCAATATACATGCATTGGAATACTTCATATTATATGTTTGTCCTATGACAAATGTAAAAGGTGAGTACAATAAATGTAATATCCCAAATGGGGATATTTTCTACTAATTTGAATTTACGGGCTTTCCAAACTTCTAAACTTTGGATTTCTGCTTAAACGCTAATTTCTAAATTTTTTGAACTTCAAATCAGACTTAAACAAATGTTTATAAGAGCCCATAAACCATGCCAAATCATCACAATATCATCACCAACAAGATTGCCAACAATATATTTGAATTCCACAACCAAATATGCAAGTAAACCACTTCAAATTGCAACCACAAATGACTGAAATACAAATCATAAGTCTGCTGCTACAAAAATCAGAATTTACCAAGTCTTCAATTACATCAAATAGCATGGGCGAGCAGGACAAACATGCCCAGCAACAATCTGCCCTAACCCTATGGGTTGTACATACCAAAAAACAAAGAAAAATGACCTCTGAATGATAGCTAAGACCTCCAATGAGTGCTGCTCCAATTAGGGCATGAAACCCTAACCCTAGACTCTTCAAACTCCAAGGAAATCTGTCCAAATCAGGGCACACAGGTCTGCTAGGTCTGCTGCTCCAAAAAATGTGATTAATGATGCCACGGATGCCAACAAACCACCACACATCAGTCCTCCAATGATGGCGCTCCAAAGTAGAGTTAAAACCCTATGCAAATGATGTCCAAACCACCAAAGGAATCTCCTCCAACAAGGGCGAATCTGATCTGCAATTCTGCTGCTTTAAATCTGCAAACCCTAATCAGCAAAAGCACCTCCAAATCACCTCCAAATGCAATCGCTCCTCCTCCAATGGGTAGCGCTCCAAATCTAACGTAAAGCCTAGTCAATGATGCAACAATCCACACCAAAAGGGAATTCTTCAAGTGATCTTCAAATCTGATTTAGATTTCTGCTCTTCTTCTCCACCAAAATCAATGAAGCACAAGTGAACTCCTATCATAGAATCCTCCAAAGGATGAGCTAGGTTTTCGTCCAACTCCTCCTAGAAACTCAAGGGTTTTCGTCCTTGGTTGCTTGCCCAACTTTCGTTGCAGCCAAGAGAGATAAACTCCAAATGAAATGAATGATGAATGATATGTTTGAATGCCACCAAAAGATCTTGTATTTATACACATTTTCTCTCCTCCCTTCTAGCCGACCTAGGAGACATAATACTTTGTTTAGAATTGTCTTTTTTTCCCTCCAAGTAGGCTGACCTAACATGAGAAGCCTTCAGCGCCAAAATTTCCAAATTAAAATTTTTGAATTTTGTCTTTATTTTATGCTCTCCAAGCGCCATCAAAGATCAAGGGAAATATTATTACTTTAAGTGCCTTCAAGAAGGAACTCTCCTCAAGGCGCTCACATGAGACTAATAATATCTCATTGGCTACAACATAATCTCCTCCAAGACAAATATTATATCAAATCCTCCTTACGCCCAAATTGCCCTTCAACAATCATTTTCCACATTCACGCCATCCCAAGATGGTTTGCTCCAAGGGAGAACAAATATTTTTATATGAAATACATACATCAAAAATACCAGAAAATTATGACAAGTCATCCCATGCACTCAAATTGTCCTCCAAAAATCATGGTGTGGAAATGTGCCCATTAGGTCTCCACTTGTGATCACTCTGAAAATGGGGACATTACAATAAATACCTTGTATTTGTCATGAAATGTAAAAAGTTGTCAAAGAGTTTTATGATCATTTAAAGTTGAATAGAAGTTGTATTTTAAATAAGAATGTGTTGTTTTTATAACAGTAAATAGTATTTTGTGTTCAACTATTGGGTCATTTGTGTTGGATATAAAGGTTAGAGATAACAAGATTCATGGTTACCAAAAGGTATTGAGATCATTAAGGTTACATATAAGTTATATTTTAAATAACAATATGATGTTGTTCTAATAACAAATGATATTTTTTTGTTCAACTACTAGGGATTCCATGATAAAGTTCTGGTCAAATCTTTAAAAATTCATTTTAAGGGCACTTCTCACTAGACTTTCAAACCTTAGTTGTAGATAGATAAGAGTCCATATCACATTTCTAAAAAAAATAGAGGTCCTACAATATTCCATGTAACTGCTACATGGTTGCAAAGTTAGCCCTAGCCCCTAACAACTACTAGCCCATCTCCCCTAGTCCTTCACACTTTGACCATTTCCTTGCATGAAATACTGCCACTTAATTTTCCGATCAGTTTTAACTTTTGTACTCAATAGGATTAAAAAATCTTACACATTAAATCTATGAATTCATCTCATCTAGTTATAACAGTTTCCTTCTTTTCAGAAGATGCTAGATAGCTTTCCCACCAAATTAGAGCATATCCTTCCATTTTGAGGCATGTAAAAGAGATCTTTTGAGTCTCATTAGCATTATGCACACTAAAATATACCTCCATTTGCTTTATCGATTCATCTGGCATTTCAGCATTTATTTGTCTTTCAAAAGCCTTAATTTCCACTTGTTTCAACTTTGGAAGGAGTATGTTCAGATTTTATGTTGGCCTTAAGAGGTTTCTCTTCAGCCATGAATTCTTCTTTCTCTTCTTCTTGGGGCTCTTCTTCTTCAATACCAAACTTACGGGTTAGAGCATGAACCACCATATCCATGGATGTTTGGTTCCTAGTTATAAGCTCTTGTTGTTGGGCAGTTTTCCTTGGGATCGTATCACTCTTTCCATGTTCTCAACTGCAGCTACTCTCTTAGCAAGATCATCTCCACTGTCTTTTGCCATCTCTCTCACCAATTGACATTGGCACTGTTTGTGGCTCTAATGAACTAGGTGATGATGTCAATGCTCTCAATGAAAAGCAACATGTTAATTTGTATTCATTTGTCCATGTGCAGTTGCACTAATATAAATCATTTTAACATTTGATATTTGACGCTAAATTATCAATTATCAGCTGTGATCTATGTTTAATTACGCACAGAGGCATTCTACAATCACAGTAGGGTGGAGATGAGAGCACTCATTTTCCGTGTAAATATATAGCAAAGAATAAATTTAAAAATTTAAGAAAAAAAAAAACCAAAAAAGAAATTAAAATCATTGAGAGAAAAAAAGATGGACAAAATCACAAAAACGGTGGAACCAAAAAAGAAATTGGAAAAAATAAAAAATATAAACCAAAAAAGAAATTGGAAAAAATAAAAACATAAAAACCAAAAAGAAATTGGAAACTGTTAGAAAAAACTGGAGAAACTAAAACTATGAAACCAAAAAAGAAATTGGAAAAATTAAAAAGTAAAAACCAAAAAAAAAATTGCAAACATTAAAAGAAAAAAAGTGAGAAAATAAAAATAAAAAACTATGGAAAGAAAGATATCTATGAGGATTTTTAAATATAAATATACTAGTTTTATATATTTTGTGTATATTATAATTATTTTATATATGTATGTATATACAGACAGACGCAGACACATATATACAGACTTATACTTTTGATTTTTAATATAAGGGAAAGAGCCCAATCTCTCGTTTTATACATCAAAAATAAATAATATATGTAATTATAATAAATGGTTGAACTAAACCCAGTAAAAACAAACGAAGAGAATCTACATCCATGTATGAATGCTTTTTAATAAAACCATTGCAGCTTCTTACTTAACCAAAAGATTGTAAAAAAAAAGAACAGCTCAGGCTTTGCTGGTGTGTGGGGAGCCAACAAATAGCGCTTGATATATGTTTTTTAGTAACAGGCATCGGAGCCCACATTTCCTCATTATGAAAATATGATGACTGGAAGGCCTGGAGCGCCCCTACTCTACTTCATTTCTTTTCTTGATGAATCACATTCAACTACAAAGGGAAATGGGTGTGCACTTTTGCGAAAGCACCATCATTGAGTTCACTCTAACAAAATACATTGATAAACCCTAGGAAAATCGTGATCTTACTCTAGATCCTGAGATTACAAGGCATGGCGATTGTTTTGTCGGGAATTGAAGTTGAGAAGAACGGAGTGGAAGTTACCTGGGTTTGCCTTGGTGTAGGGCCCTCAGCCGAGGGCATCGAATTGTTGGGGGCGCGTGTGAAAAGGCTTCCGCAGCAATGCCATTGTAATTGAGGGGAAATCATAGGCGAATTCAACGTCAAAGATGCTCAACTTCAACTTCAACTTCAACTTCAATTTTGTACAAGCGCCATGTGCTACCATACTGTGCTCCTTTACTACTCTAAAAGCCTAAAACTACTCTCATGATGTTCGTCTTGGTTTCCCTCATCATTATAGCTATTGTTGTTGCTCTATGCAATAGAGCAATAATGATACAAAATCATAGCATCATAATAATTAAAATTAAACTCTAAATTATTTATGCAACGTAGATTTTCTCCATATGTGATTGGAAAGAAGAGAGGATTTTATCAGTTGCTTTTTTTTGGATGAGAGGGTGAACGATTGAGATTGGCAACTGCCATGTCCCTTTTTAGTTAAAATTAATTTGATTGATTTTTGTTTTATTTATTTGATTTTGGAATATGCAAGCATAAATCAAGGAGTTGATAATTTTGCACAATTTGATGACTAAATGGTTAATTTTTTACTATGAGTTAATTGTGTATGTTAAAATATAAAACAAAATAAGGAACAATGCATCAAATCAAATTATCATATTTCATATCTAACAATACCTCTATTGAGCAAAGGTTTAGTAAAATCAAATGAAAAACTAAAAAGATCTCACCAAGACTAACCTTTGTTGCACCAAGAAGTGGTGGTCGTGCTCCAATAGATTTTTTATGTTGAGATCGATTGTTAGTTGCTCACTTTGGCAACATGACATTACATTCAACTTGTTCCTTACAAATGGTTTGATTAAGGTTTAATTTATAGATTTTTGGATAATAAGATGGAAGGCTAAGATTTGATTAGAAATGGATGGTTAGGATTGAATGCGACAAATTAGGGCAAGGTTAGAAGCTTCTAGGGCATTCTATAAGGATGAATGGTTGAGATTAAAGATGAATGGATGGATAGGACTGTAATGATCTGCCCCTGTTTGTTTGTTTTTTATAATTCTTATTATGATATTTTGATTGTTTTTGTTTTGCATGTGATTGTTTTGCTAGATAACAATGAAATATATGACATGCAATGATAACCCAAAAAAACTATAGCAGGTCTGAGTAAAATAGCAATGACCCAGATCATAAAATCACTCAAAATAAATTATAAAGGCATACCCATTTGCATATCTTCAACTTGATACATGTGTTGTACACACCAGCGCTACATGGGCTATGGAAACACCTCCAGAATGCACACATATGAAAGTACTATCTCAAACAATTACTAGAATATAAATACTGCAACCCTAGGTGCCAAAAAAGAGAGGTATAGAAGCTACAAATGAAGTGTGGATCAACTCCCAGCAAACCCATGATTTTTCCCAACTTGTTGTATGGCCCAAGTGGAGTGTGAAATCAACAAAAACACAAGTGAAACCCCCTTCGAATACCTCCATTCTGATCTGCATGCAATTACTTGTTGATGGCGACTCCAAAGGAAGGGAAGTAACACCAAAACTCACACAATATTCCCAGCAAATGGTACGGCTCTCACTAGCAAAGGTACAACCAGCAAGGAATGAAGACCAATGTGTCAATGACTCCTCAAAATGCAATCTATAACTTGGAATATGATCTTCAATATCCCTCAGCAAATGTAGTGGCAATAAACTGATAATATCTCTCTGAAATCTCCTTCGCAACAATACCTGTATTCAACCCTTGAAGCACAAATACAAACACTGAGTGTATTTGCCTCTTTAAGCACCCAGGGATGCTCTTTCACACCTGCGAAATGCTGTTACTCATGGAGGTTTTCGTCTCCAAAAGCCACTGTTTCAAATTTCTCCAAAACCCTCAAACTCTTTGCAGACCAATGTCCAAAGCAAATGAAATAATCAAAATGCCAAATGAATTATTTTTTCCCCTTTTATAATTCCTCTAAGGGGGTCAATTCAACTTTTGGAGGGAATATTTTATTTGAAGTCACTTTTAATAAACTCAAGAGGAGCCCTCAACATTATGGCTATGTGACTTTATTAATATTTCATTTTTTGACACGTAACCATCAAAACCCAAAGTCCAATATTAAATAAACATTAATAATTTACGGACTTTAAAACGAAGGCCCAAATGATCTCAGAATCCAGTGATCTATAGGCCGTTGGAAAGGTCTCGCCAAAACGCTTCATCATCAACACTGAAAATCTTGGAACATATAGAAACCTTAATTTGCCAAAAATAGTAATTTCGGGCCTAAGCAATCAAATCCACCCTAAAAAGTCAGCACCAACTACACTGCAAGAGGACTCAAAAAATGGGGACATTACAAAATTGTATGAGAGGAATTAGGGAAAGGATGGAAGCTTCTAGGGTTTATCCTTATGTGAATGGCTAGGATTAAAACATGTAGTGTGGAAATGGATGATAGAGATAAAAGTTAGTTTGACTTTTGTGGGAGTGTTTAGTTTCAATGTGTCTAGATAACTCTTAGCTATACATGTGATTTTTTAAAATTTTATAATTTATTTATTTGTGGAAAATGGATAAGGATGGAATTAATTATGATAAATGGGGGATTAAAATAGGATTTAAGATTTTTTATTTAATTAATTAATGAGGGGGGTGTGGGAAAGTTAGATTAATTAAATAAATATAATTTATTTAATTAATTTAATAATGAGAGGAATGTTAAACGTATAATCATAATTAATTAAATAAATTTAATTTATCTAATTAATTAGTATTAGGATGAATGTGTTTAGGATGAGATTAGTATAGTGTTGAAAGGTGTTGAAAGTGGTGTGGTCAATTTTAGGTGTCTACAAGATTAGATGGGATCACAATTAATGTGTAGAATTAATTAATCGACATGGTGATGCTAGAGTGAATTACCTAAGATGAATTAATGTGTAAGATTAATGATAGAAAGTGATGGAATTAGGGTGGCAAAATCTAGATGTCTACATTTACCCATCTTTGGAAGGGTATTGTGACTAAAAGAAGCAATGGCTTTTCAAAGAAAATAGAAAAAGAAAACAAAGAATGGATGTAGAAGAATGCCCTAAGTGGCATGATGGTTAGAGAGATGTCCCTGCAAGAGAGCATGTGAGGGTGAAAGATACAAATGGGCACTCAAAATGAGAAGAGTAGTAGTTAATAAAGAGAAATGTGTAAGAAAGAAAATGAGTGGAAATGATGTGATGATAAATGTTGTGAATCTTGCACAAAATCTCAAATGTTTGAGCAACCTAGCTTATTATAACATATGACAAGATGTGCCATGATTAGAAAAAGCCATGATGACACAATTGTCAGATGTTGTGGGATTGACCCAAAGAAAAGGTCTCAAGTAGGCATATAACATATGGCACTATGATATGAAAGACCATGATGTCATTGTTGCAATATGCTTGCAAGGACCGTTACAGATGCAAAGCAAAATGATAAAACACACAAGCAAACTTGCACAAACAATACAAAGAGAAATAAGATTTTTCCCCTAGTCAAGCTAAAAATCAAAGATTGATTGATGATGATGACAACATTGTCAATGTGGAAATGGTATATCTCAAGAACAACGTGAGGATTAGGAATGATATATACTGATAATGGTGGTTTGTTTAGAGCTGATCAAAGCTATTAGCAAGACTATGAACAAAATTGATGGATACTTTTGGGTATGTACTAGATTGTTAAGCTAGATTTGTGTGGATTGGGATTGCGTTTGGATAAATTGTTGTGGGTTAATGGGATTGTTGCATTAGATTATATTTGGATAGCCTTTTTTATTGGAACAAATGACAAGGGAAATCCAAGTCTAGAGACAAAGATGAAGTGAGGATTGGATGGAATGATTGAGGGATTGTAGACAATGGATGAAATGGATGCAAGGTTTATGGGATGGATTGATGGACGGGTTCAAGATGTGATCTCCAAGGACTAGGTCACATAGGAATAACATGCCCCCAGTCTATATATGTCACTCATAACGATGCACTACAATGCTTGTGACAATATGTTGTAGTATTTGTTGTAAAAGATCAGGTATGTCAAGAGGTGTCCAAAGCGTGTTTTAAATCATGCCCTTGTCCTTGTTGAGGTCAAAAGTGGGAAGGGAGGATGGATTAGGTATGATGAGATAGATATGCAGATATAGTGGATGGGTATGATAGGATGGGTAGATAGGATTGGTAGTTAGGATTGGAGAAGCTTGTCCCCAAGTGTAGGGTCCACATAGATAGCTAACTTACATATGATACTTGAGACGGGGTTTTCATCATGATACCTATCCAAGGCACCATAAGAATGGTTTTCATCATTGGATGAAATTTTTCTCTTTACTATTTTATTATTTTTTTAGAATTTTGTTTTTTTCAATTTTTGGATTAAGATTTTTTATTTTGGATTCAAGCATTTGTTTCCATGGTGAGCTTTTAGTATCCCATTATAAATAACTACTTCACATGCAGGGTCATGTTGTTGTATTAAGTTCAATGAATGTTGTTGGGAAACTTATTGATTACTAAGTTGGATTCTCCCAAATGTAAACATGGTACCATCGTAGCCCTTATGTTAGAGTATGTTGCCTGGGAAAATGAAATGAAATGAAAGGTAGCTTGGATAAGGGATAGATGGTGTTTATGCAAAAGATAAGATTAAAGGGATGTGATTTTGGAGGCATGTTGGATAGTGGATTTGGTTTTGTATAAGGGTTGAATAGAAGTATGTGATTGTGGAGGCATAAGTAAATGTTATGGGACCAGGGGGAATCAAAACCAACAATTTCACACACCATGTTGCATTCTATGGTTGGATTTGCAATGGATTGGATGGTGTATTTTGAAGCTTTGGATTTGGATTTTAGATTTTGGGTGTATGGGATTTAGGACTCATAGGGATGCTTGGATTTTGGGATTTTAGATTTTGGGATTTAGAGACCCAAATGGTGTTGAACTTAGGCCTAGGATGTTTGGATTTAGGATTTAGGATTTCTATATAGGATTGTGAATGGGGGATGCATATTTTTGGAATGGGATGTGGGTATAATATTTGGATATTTAGACTGGCATGGGGGATTTTTGGATGTGAAGATGGAATTAGATTTTGGAGACGCATTTTTGGATGTTCCACCTTGATTCATTGCTTCCCTTTGCTTTGGGATCCACATTATTTTTTTCTTCCTTTTTATGTGTGGACCCATGTTTACCTTGGGAGTGATTTTGATTTTTGACTTGATTTTAATTTGATATTACATGTCAATGCTTTGTGATATGGTGACCCTTCAATTCTTGTGGGCTCTTTGATTTATATGTTGGTGCATCCAAATCATTTCCAAAGTTGATATTTGGTTCCATGGGGAAATATTATCTTGGAGTCCCATGAAGTTTGTAATAGCTTTGTCATTTTGATATAGGTCAAACGTTAGTCTGAGATTTCATTGGTCTTGATTGGTGAGTTTAGGTGATGGAAGATCAATTTTGGTGATAGGGATAGTGGTGTTAATGAAAGGATTAGTGGTAGCAAGCTATTTGTAGGAGCGATAGGAGGAACCCATTTTGATGTTAGAAGAAATTTCCTTGGGATTTACAGAGGTGTTACCAACATCTTTAGTTTGTTCATTAGGAGATTTGTAGTTAATGCCCTAAAATCCTTGATTTGCACAAACATATATGGGTTCTAGGATTCCTTGCTCATGGAGACCTAATCCTTTGCCTTGATATTACATGATTTGACACATTTGATTTCCAATAGGATACTTATCACTTTGGAAACAAGACACAAAACCATCTTTAGATAGGCATGAATCATTGGTAGTTATATTTTCTCTTCTACAAGAAGACCAACTCAAACAATGGGGGTTGAACCAAAGTGATAGGGGTTTTATGTTAGGATGGTATCGATGTGGGTGCTTTGGTATTAAGAGTGTAATGGATCATGAAGGGGACTAGGTTGGGTGCTTGGATCTCAATTTGGTTTGCAATGAGTTTGGGCATGCTTTGGAACAAGTTCTTGATATATCTATATTTGCTTTATAAACAAGATGGATGAATGTCATTTTGCTTCAACGTATCCTTTAGCGATTAATGTGTGGATACTCTCCTCTATTTTTGTGCATGGATTATGAGGGGTCTTTGACTCTTATGGGTTTTATGGATCTTGTCTATTTTGAATTTGATGGACCTTTGAAAATGTCAACATTTATTTTCCCACATAGGTAGACTTGTACGGATGATGGATTTAGGAGGATCTTGGACATTCTTGATAGGCTCTCTATTGAGACTTCATTGTCAACAACACACTTGTATTTGCTAAAGAGGGATGGCATTGGATTAGAGGTGTTGCATAACTTCTCATCTTTGTTTTTTTCTATTTTTCTTATAATTCCTTTGTAGCGGTCCTTGGAGGAAATCCTTTGTAGATGAGTTGTATGGAATGAGAATAGATTGTTGATTGTATGATTCATTGGATTATGGATTAGAATGAGGGGATTTCTTATATTGCAAAGGTTTTGGTGGTGAAGTATTCACATAGAAGGTGGAGGCTACTAGTTGCTTGAATAAGGTTGGGAGTTCAAACATGGATTGGCTATGACGACCTTGGACTAGAGTGATGTTTCCCTTGTCAAATTCACCATGGGGATAACCAATAGATATGCAATTTATGCTTGGGGGATAGCTAGTGCTAGGACGTTCTTGGACTAGAGGCTCTTGATTGTTCATGGTTTGTTGATTAAAGCCTATGGAAAGCTTGCTCATAATGATTTCGTTAAGGGTATCATTTATATATTCTTCTTGATCCACAAGGCTATCATTGTCATCATATTCAAAAGGATCAAAGGTATTATTGGTATATTGTTCTTGATCCTCAAATCTATCATCACCATTATCAAGTTCAAACTTGGGGTTTTTAGATTGGTATAATGGACTTGTAATTACCATGATTTCTGTTTGGATTTTAATGGGGTTCTAAATTGCTCAATGAACTTGTCAAACCAAGGGTCTATGATGGCCGAGCAGTGTACTACTGACACGCAAGTGATAGGATGGTAGCTCTAGGGTAGCGCATTGGGGATAGCGATGCTTTGGATGGAGGAGAGCGATGATGGTTTGGTTGGTGTATGGTTGGCTAGAAGAGTGGTGAGAATTTCTTATCGTCTATCTTGTTAGGGCCTAGCAAGGGTTATAAACCTTGCCACTTGCAAGTTATGGGGTACCTGCATAACCTGCCCTACAGAATCTTATACGACCTTTTAAAATAATTTATTTTAATTTATTTTTGTTTTGTTTTTTAATTTAATAAATGATTATAAATTTCTATTTTAAACAAAAAAATAGAAAAAATAAAAATAAAAAATAAAAAATTGTATCATATGCCTATGTAGAGGTCGTACAGCCTCTCCAGGCAAAAAAATTGCCTCTTGTTGCAACTTTATCCAATTTGAATAAATTTTATATAGATTTATAAGTTCTTGGCCCTTTCAAATGCAATGGCAAGGTCCATTTTGTGCCAAAGTGCCCTCAAATGTTCATGACGTATAAATTTTCCAACTAAACCATATATACAAAATCTATCAATCAAGATAAAAATTTTGCAAAACCAAGATTAGATTAGGACCACGAGGTCCCACCGGTCATGCAAAAATGTATGCAAGGAATTTAGAGCAATAGTAATATGAAATCAAAACACAATAATTGAAATCAAACTCTAAACTACTTGCAAACCTCTGATTGAGTGCAAAGTGGATTTGTTCATGATGTCAATGGAGTGTGCTTAAATGATTGTGCAAGATTTTTGTAGCATAGATTTTCTCTATATGATGTGATTGAAGAAGAAGAGGGGATTTTATAGTAATTTGGATGAGGGGATCAATAATTAAGATTGGCAACTTGAGTTTTGCATGCACTTTTCCTGTTTGCTTTAAAATTGATTTGATTGACTTTGACTTTATTTATTTGTTTTTGGATTGTGCAAGCATAAATCAAGGAATTAACAATATTACATGATTTGATGAGTGGAAATGGTTGATTTTTGACAATGATTTAATTCTCAAATGACAATGATAATTAATTATGTTTGCATGGATTTAATTACAAATTAACTAACTAATTAATATTAATTAATTATGAAGGGAATGTGAATGGGATTAAATGGGATCAATTAATTAATGTGTAGAATTAATTAATTGACAAGGTGATGCTAGAGCAAATTAGCTAAGACTAATTAATGCGTAGGATTAATGATAGAAGGTGATGGAATGAGGGTGGCAAAATCTGGGTGCCTACAATTGTTGTTAACATGGCATTCATAAAATTCAAATATTTTTTTCATTGATACGTGTTTGAATTTTTTAAATTGTTAATGTTTGAGTTATTTTAATTTGTAAAGAAATAAAATGTTTTATATAAATAATTTGGATTAATATAAATACTAGCATATCTATATTTAAAAAATATATCTAAAATACGCCTATTCCACCTATGTGTGGTAAATTGATTAAAAAATAGACACCTATTTTATAACATTATATTTTATTAGGGTTTCATTTTATTACATATAAAATAACATTATTTTAGGGGTTAAAATTTAGGGTTTAAACTTACTTGTAATTTTAGGTTTATTTTATAAATTTATGACTTTATAAATTTACTTCTAGAAAAATCTTGGTTAAAAGTGAGGACGATGAATTCTAAACCTATTTAGTTGAGTGAATTCTAAACCTAATAAACTATAGTGCCATAAATTTATAATAAATAATTTTTGATTGGTTTACTATGTGTATATATGTTTTGAATGAATTCTAAACCTAATAAACTATAGTACCATAAATTTATGGTAAATAATGTTTGATTGGTTTGCTATTGTATATATGTTTTTATTAATGCTAATATATATTTTTTGTTTTCCATTTTTTCAAAGTTAGTTCTCTTAGATATATTTTTTAAAGCGTTTCAAAACAAATAATATAGGGTTTAATATAGTGCCCTAAAATAATATTTTATAAATTAGGGTTTTACCTTTTATAATAAAGTCTTAATCTATATTAAAAATAAAAGGATTGGTTAATAAAACCCTAGCTAAATACGAAAAAAATTCAAACCCTAGCTAAATTCAATTACATATTATACAACACAAAATTTTGATAAATAACTCTTTTAATAGTAACTAAAGTTTACAGAAAACAAAATGAAATGCACATTTTTTTTTTTAATATTTTACCAATGAATTTGAATTTTTTAAATATTCTAGAAATATGACATGATCTATGCATACATGATTAACACCATTATTCCGGCAAATCATGAAATTCATGCCTATGATTTTTATTGATTCTTGATTTTGCCGCTTCTTGTTTTTATTTTCTTCTTGTGGCTTTGTAATTAGTGATTTTATTTTTGGTTGTTTTTCGAAGACTTTCAAACATTTATGTTTTAATTATTAATGTTGCATTTGTCTGCTATTATTTTTTTAATGTTTTTAAAGTTGTTTTTCTTAACACGCTCAAGTCATTTCACCCTACGCCTCTCAACATAATAAATTAATTTAGATTAAATTAGAGTTGGGATAAATAATTACAATAAATATATGAAGATTAAATGTAAAGGATATGAATACTTAATTCTAAAACCGATGTGATGTGAAATTTATTTACCATTGTTAGATAATTAGTTGTCATTGTATGATAATTGTATTAGGTTTTGTGTTGTCTTGGAAAAACCATAATTTAGATTGGAGCATCACAAGTTTGATAGTGGCTGTCGTAAGTCTAAACTTTCATGTGCATCTAATCTTTGTTGTGTGAGATTGATCTAACAAACCATGCACCTAAAAACCTATTCACCTTCATCTTCCAAATAGTCGAACTTGACAAGGTAGTGTAGAAGGATATTTAGGAATTTGTTGACTAGATTAGTGAACAGGTTCTCCTGGATCAAACCTCTTCAATGAGTTGGATTAACAATAATGAGTGAAATCAAAGACAACATTCACCAATATAGAAATGGCCTATATGTAAATGCAAATCATTTTATCCCTTTAGGAATCAAAGTGTGTTCTATTAATTTTTTATTTTTCTTGCATTCCTCTATTTTCTATTTAATGTTTAAATGCACAAATAAATGTTTTTAAATATCATGACATAGAAACATATTCCACAAATGTGTACCAAGTCAATCCATAACAACAAGTAGAAAGGAGTTGAAAACTTAGAACTTTAACAAGTAGAAAGGGGTTGGAAACTTAGAACTTGAATTTAAATGTTTAAAATTTCAAGTTCATTCCCACACACCTCAAGATTGAACCAAGTCAATCCTGAGCCATTAAAAATGAACCCTAGGGTAAAATAAAAATTTTGAGGTAGAGAATGAATGTGTGGATGTGAGTGCAAACGAGGGTACAACAATGATGAGTAAAGGGAAAATGTATGGAAAATGGTGTAAATAGGCGTTGAATGGATGTAGATATGAATCAGTCCATATTCAAGTTTAACACAAGAATATGCCACTTATCAATATGTTATTGCATTAAGGACATTCCACCAAGGTGGGGATAAAACTAAATAGAAAATGGTCACTGGTGTGTAAATTTTGCTACTACATTTTGCCACCACTTTTATGTGTGTGTGAGTCTAACATGAGCATGCATTTCAAACGTTATGGACATTCCTAACCAACATAAAGTAAATATTTAAACACTCATAAAAGGATACTAATTTGTATAAAGCAACAAATCATTATTGAATCCTTCTTCTAATCTCCTTGGTATGAGCACTCCATCAAACCCTACAAAAATAATAAGTGTACAATGCATAGTGTCACCACATAATCAAAATAAACACAAATTGTAAGTTGCTTCAATTGTCTATGAAAATTGAAAAGAAGAGAAAAAGGGATAGAAAATTTTGCCTATACAGAAAAGTGATATAAAAACACTCTATGTAATGGGGTAATGTGATATGGGTCTGCATGGTTGATGTGACATGTGAAAAAGATTTGCATGATGCGGCCATGTAATGTGACAATATGACTCCACACAATGTGGTAATGTGATAAATTTTCATGCAAGCAGGTGTGTAATGTGATCAAGCTCCATTCAAATACAAGACACTATGTGAATTATTTCCTATAGAATTAGTATAGGCTTCTTTTTTTTTAACTCAAGCTTTGATTACTACAAGTTCTCATGGTCTTATTAAATATTCTATATCTGAGCGTATACACAATGTGATCTATAGATATATAGAAGAATATCTTCATTGAATTACACTTACAAAAACCTAATGAGACCATGTCAACTAGTATCTTAAGCACAATCCTTCATAAGACTCTTATGTTGTTAAGAGAAAAACATTTCAAAGCTTTAAAATCTTGAATTTCATAGTTCTATAGAACCTAGATAATCCTTTAAAATTCACCACCAACCCATAAAAATCTAGTTCAATTTTAGTTTCAAAAGACCTTTTAGAATTATACTCAATTCTCTTGGTATTCATCGAACTTCACAATTATCTACTTTCATGTTCTCTTAATAATAACCCATATCTACCCTGAGGGGTATAAATGTAATCTCATTATAAACCCAATTCATTGGATTAAGACCGTATTACATGAGCATACATAAATGTATCATGGTCAAGTAAGTGAGATAACTTATACACCATAACATTTATTTTCTTTTAAATCAAGGTTCACCCATGATATATACATTCTATCATGATCTTATAAGATGCATAGTAGGTATACAGTCTTCTTATAAATAATATCATTACTAGATATCCGGGATCAACTAAATGTTATGCCTATTCTTTTATAATTGAATTGAAGCACAAAATCCTTCTCACTATAGAGTCTTTACTATGTCTAGTAAACTTGGTGGCAATCACACAATTCAAAGGAACGACATGACTAAACAATCCACTTAGACCTTTGGAAAGACCTTCATTGAATTATCAACCAGGGCTAGTAAGCTTTTGATGGCATTGGCATTGTATGTGCTTTCAAAGATCTTAAAACTACCTAACAAATTTTAATACAATATTGCAATTGCTAGGAAAACTCAAAACTGCATGACAGTAAGGAAAGTAATGTTGGGATTGTTGCTACGGGTACATATAACAAAAGGCTGTAACTGATTACTGTTAAGGAATGAGCACTAAAGTTTAACTAGATATTAATGATCTGAACAAACACTCTACACTCCAGAGTACAATAGGGTTAAACAACTAGAATATCTTGAAGAATCTAATGCATTTATGAATTGACTATTTGAAATAAAGTAACATATGGGAAATGAAGCGAGGGACAGTTACCCTAAGTGGCCCTTGCTTAGGTGGTTGTCTCCACTATTCAAACTCAAATCTAGTTCTTCATATTTACACAATCATACTTGATTCTAATCCATTCATTGCACAATCCTTTTTGAATCACATAAGATCTTCCTAAAATATACTATTCATGAACTCATAATCAAAATAACAACATTGTCTGCATATAACTGGAAAATGATTTGGTACCTATATCTACGATTGAACAATCTACTTCAAACTTAAAACTTCTGACTAAAAACTTAAACCACCTCAACCACCGAGCCATACATATAGGCATGGGGGAGTTTATTAGAACAAGGTCTCTTAATTGAAATCATAAACCACCACTCCATACAAACGAGAGTGTGATAAATGCCAAACAACAACAATTGAAAGAGAAAGGAAGAAGAGTCCTAATGAAATTGGAACTTCTTGCTAAATCAGGGGAACATGGACTGGTTGAATCAGTCACGTTGAACTCCTAACTACAACAGAATCCTTTTCCTTCAATTGTCTTTATTAATTGCCATCATGATGTGTGATTATCTTCATCAAGTGCCTCCATGCTATAGTTGTTGTGAGTGATTTACTTTGGAACCTCTCCTTCTCTACTATCTGGAAACTCTTTGGTTGCTGGCTACACCTTACAGTCGCTGCAGGTTATAGCCCACCTTCTTTAGCTACAAGAGTTAGTTCACAAAACATGCACACAATACTAACAACCATATCAAGCACAAATATCCTTTATAATACATACATTCCCACACATAATTATACAATATTTGTCATATTATAACCATATTTTCATATACTTAATGTAAGGAAAGCTAAGTGCGGAAACGCCTTCCTAATGCTAATTTGTAGAAGAGAAATGCAGAAAGTACTTTCAATTTCAATTACAGTTCATTCAAAGATGTGAATTAAATCAGAATAACAAAGTAGACAAATTAAGAATCATACACAGATCAACACCAGACTTACGTGGGAAAACCCTTACGGGAGAAAAACCCACACACCAAGTAAAACACTTTGTATTACAATAAATAGAGTTTACATACAAAGTTATAGTCTTCTGTTTTCAGATGTTAATTTGCAGTAACCATAAAGGGTGGCACAACATTTCTCTGATCAACCTCTCACACATTGCACTGAACAATTCGATGATTGTTATACACAGTTAAAGCCAAGACTGATATCATTCGGTTACCAAAGAAAACTATTCATTCTACAATCCATGACATTCTAGAAACTGGTCGATTTGGTTCCTGAAGCAAATAGTTACTAATTGATTAACAGTCAAACTAAACTGTTACTATCACTTCAGGCTTTGCCAACACTTCATTGAACATCGAAGAGACAAGAAACAGCCTCTCGCCGAACTTTCAATCTCATTCTGATATTGTTAACTGGCCAAGATTTGACCATGGTCTTCACTGCCATGTCATACTTCCTCCATCCAATCCCCATTCTCCCACTTAGTCTGGTCGGGTCCCACCAAGGCACCCACAGGCTGGCAGGTTACACAGTTGCCAATAGCACACTCGCGCAGGACTTTTATTAAACCCCACCAAGGAACCTGCAGGCTTGCAAAATAGCGGCCATATCAAAGAGACTCAACACAAAGTCTCACCAAAGTCACCAAGTCACTTCAATGAAGATCATAACTCGATGTGGTCCCTACTGCCATGATCACATCGAAGTATCAAAGAGGTTCATTTCAAAGTCCCTCCGACACACAAGGTCACACCGATGAGCTTTGTATCAGGTCATCGAAGGGACCACTTATAGACTCCCACCAAAGTAAACAACTCCTGTCGATAAGAACACAATGCCAAAGCAAGCAGTGGTGTCCTCAGTCCATCGAAGGGATTAGGAATAAGGTCCCACAAAAAAGGAACAATCAGACTGATGGGGAACAAATACATAATACTGTTGATGGAAAATCAAGCTAGTAATTTGAGGCACATTTTCTAGCATGCTCCCACTTGACGAAGAACTTACTGACTTCTTTCAATGCTTGAAGTTACGGCATGTCATAGGCCCCAAGGCCCATCAAACTAGCACACCATCTGTACTTATTGTTGTCTCTCATATTTGCACCCTTGCTGAGTTGTAAAACTTGGCAATCTGGAGAAACATGGGATCTTTCCAGGTCTGTGGGTCACCTGTGATGGAAAGAACCTCCGGAGAAGACCAGCTTCCTGTTGATACTCCACCTAAACTGCTTATACTAAAGTCTTTGCAGAGAAAAGGGTAAGAAGGATTGCATGAAAATGAAACCTACTGTCTAAGGTGATGCACCAAAAGATCATCAGAAAATACACTGAAATGACACACTACAGAACCAGTAATAATAAGAATCCCTTACACAACCCAGCAAATCATAATCCTTGCATCATTACTTTGTAAGGAGGCTAAATAAGAACAGTCTTGCAAAGGAGAAAGAGGTTTTCTCACTACCCAAAACTGATTGTTATTCCTTGCACATCTCACAACCTGCGAAAATATGTATCCCTGCATAAAGGCACCAACATGAAATACAGCTCCAAGGACAAAGAACATCACAAAGATCTGCACTAACACTAAGGACACAGAAATATCAAAAGAAATGGGAAGGTATAAACTGCTTATTACTGCTAAAAAGGTGTTACAATGCTGTATATCTTTGAAAATGGGTTACAAGACTGTTCACTTCTGCAAAAGAACTCAGAAAATTACAATATACAGAGTAGTGAATAGCAAGAACTGCTGAAAAATGAACAAGGAAGAAGACTATATACTTCCCAAATAGCTATAAACAGATAAACATGAACCACCTCCATTTTCGTGCATCTCATAAATGCCCTCAAAATATCTCTCCAAGGTCCTCCAAAATGGGTTCCCAATGCATAAATGGTCAAGGCATGCCATCAACTATCATAAAGGCACCTAAAAATGTCATTGAATGCCTTTATATGATCTTTGAGGCCACTGACATAAGTCAAATCTGTGTAATAACTCCCCTGAAGCATCATAAATATATGATATTTTACCAATAAATGACATAAATACACATTTTCTGCATTTGATTAACATTTGACTAAGAGGTTCATAATTACACCACCTTAGTAAATGTTTTACAATTCAAAATTATACAAACCTATGCAGAAAATAATGACATTTATGACATAATCATTTAATTCCCTGATTTTGCATGATTTAGGGACCAATTAAATGTCGTAAAAAGACGACAAAGTAATCAAAGAGACTTACTTTGTCATTCGTGATAAACTGCCTAATATTGCCTCTTTGCATTTTATTACAAACGATAAAGTAATTCATAATCATTACTTTGTCTTTTGTTTACAACATTTAATCTATCTCTAGATTATGCAAAAATTGACAAAAATAGTACCTTCATAGCCTCTAGGCAAAATGACATGATTCCACACACCCACATATTCACTTGCATCTCATAACATCAAAAAATGTCTCATGACTTGTCAAAACTCTACAATCCCCAACCACTCACATGTTTCCCAACATGCACCATCATGCCTACAAGGCTCTAAGCAATATATTTCAAAATGACCCTTATGACTCCCTATGCATTAAAAAGCCTCACATGCATAATCACCACCTTATATCTATCACTTCATGATCCACCATGTGGTTATACCAAGACATGCCTTAACAAAATAAAGCATTCAACCTTGTGTTTCTCATAATGGACCTTGACCTATCTTTGGAAAAGAATCAAAAGGCATAAAAATGCCTCAGGACCCCCTTGCATCATCACTAGGTTCAAACATATGAAGTCTTGACCACGTCCCTAAGGCAGTAATGATTTGGTAAATCAAAAGGTCAAAAAATACAATAATGAAATTAGGTCTATTCAACCCCCTTGAAGAGGAAAAACCTAAAAAAATCATTTGCATTTTATTATTGCCGTTAGAACTTGGCCGCCGCCATGCCCGTAGGGTTTGGAAGAAAACTTACATCACTATGTTGATCTCTGAGGGTTTTGATGCAGAATTCTGAGGATTTTGCAAGGTAAGTTGCTTCCTCTGAGGTTTCGACTCCTCTTTCTATCGATTTTGGGCCTTCAAGGCCACGATTCTAACTGGCTTTTAATGCATTTCATTGTCTTTTGGTGTTTTCTGATGGCCGACCCTCTGCATCCGTCGTTGGCTGTGTATCATGAGGCTGTGATTAGAAGTTGCTCTGAGGAGATGAAAACATGATTTTACTAGTAAAAGGCAGAAAACCACAGAGGTAACTCCTCACTGGCAACCTTCTCTCACTTTTTTCTGAGATCTTGTATATTTGCTACCAGAAGGCACAATTCTGAGCATTTCTGAGTATTTTCTGTTTGAAATGAGCTGGAAAGTCTTTAATTTACCTCTATATTTGTCATTCTGCTAGCTCAAAATGAACCCCCAAAAATGACAAAACCTGTAAGAAAATGAAAATTTGTGCATTCTTCTTAAAAAAATTGTATTTCTTCAGTTTGATGGCTGTAGTGAGGTCAGAAAACTCCATTTTTCTATTATCTTCAGAGGATTCTGTAAGCATTTGAACTTGGAAAAAAATTATACTTTTCTGGGAAAACTGCATTTTTCTGGGTTGGTCGTAGCATGATTATTGAAAATCTGCATTTTTTGTTGTTCTGTTTCAGGGTTCTGTAAGCATTTTGACCTTGGAAACTTAAAAAACAAAACTGTATTTCCTTTTTGCTGAGGTGAGATTTGAGCATTTTCTGGGTATTTATGCAATATTTTGAAAAGATTCCCCTTGGTAATAACACTGTCACAACAACAAGATGTTCGGGTGCATATACAGCTCCTATGAACAACACCATAAGAACCTTTTCCAATTGGTTTACCCAGAAAAAGATCTTCCCATAATATTTCACAATCTGCAATAGAATCCAGACCAACTTCCCCTCTCTCACACAAACAAAGTCTATTATTGCTATTAGTGATATTCCATGAAACTGGGGTCTCAGCTGCTCCAACATTCTTCTATGTCATGCTTGCTGCTGTTTTGCTCACTGATTATATTTTCTCTAGGTTGCTTAATCCTCTTGTTTTCCTCTGATCCCTGCAATGAACACTTGTCTCTTTGGATGTGCTCCCTAGAATAGTCATCATACCCCAGCATATTCCTTCCAAAATGTTTCTTGGTAGATGAGGATTCTGCTCTTCCATTCACTGTCATGGCTCCTACAAGTGCCTTAACATGCCTCTATACAGTCTTTAGATGACTGTCTTCAACAATGTGACTATTTCTTGTTTGACAAGTAACTGATCCATTAGAATAAGTGATTGTCATCAGACAGTTGTTTATCTACTGCTGATATATCTGCTGCTCAAAACAATTGTCACTACTCCTTATGCTGATATACACTTTCATATGCAAGATTATTCCTCGAACCACTTTTGATGACTGTACCTTGTTCTCTTCAAGATAAGTGACAACTTTTTGACATGTTTGACTGTTTCCTTATCAATTTTGTGAGCCTTTGAATTCATCATCTCTTCATTCAAACTCAGAAATCCTCATTCATGTTTGTGATACTCTGTCCACTACTTCTTCAACAAAAGATTGAACAAATATGCTTCTTGATAGTACTCCTTCGGTTTCATGCATTTTCCTCACGACTGTTATCGAACCATATGACTGATCTTTGGCTCTTCTTAGGATCACTGTGCTTCAACAGTCTACTGCTTCTCTTTGACTTTATTCAAACCCTTTGTTCATGTACAAATAGGCACCACAAACCTTTATCTTGTGGCTCTCTTTTATCCATGTTTCTCTGTATGTTCAACATTGCCCTCATGAATCTTCTTACATACCTTTATAGTTTGCTGCTACTCCACAGATTGTTTGGTGTCCTCTTTTAGGCTATCTGCTATGACTGTTTTAGAACCAATATAGTCTATATGAATGTATGTTCTGTACTGTGAAGAGACTCTTCATAGCAGCTACTGGACTGTCTTCATACCTCGTCTCTTTGCCATTATGGACTGTCCCAGACTTGGTTGGTCACTGTCCCTTTAATCCTTGGTGATTGTTTGCTCCATCATGAAACTATTTAATCTCATGCTCCCATAGTCTCCTTGAACTAGTCATTTATGCTTGACTACCCTCGTGTGCTATTTATCACTACATACTGTAGGAAGACTTCTGCATACATAATTGTCTCCAATCAACCATTGATTGGCACCATGCATTGTTTCTTCATTCATGATTGAGGATCACTATCTTTCATGGTGACAGTACTTCACAAGCCTTATGACAGCCTTCTTCCTTGACTGAATTCTTTTGACTGTGTCACCGATGATGACCATCCTTTTGTTTTTCAATCACAATTAATGTGATATTCTCCCCATATTGTCCACTTATTGCTGACTGTCATCTTTGTTCTGTAAGTTCTCTTACTGTTGATGATTGTTGTTCCATCATACTTTGCTGCTCCATTGTGCCTTGCTATCCTAAAGTGCTTGGATTTTCCTGATTGTTTGTTGTCCTTGTATATGTTGTCTTACCATGACTGAAACCTCTTGAAAGCTGTGATCAACCTTCTGAATATGCTCCTTGAGTTGTGCCTTCGCATTTGTATATTGCATATGAGATGTTCTATAAGGGTTATGAGCTGGGCTCAACCCTTGTGGGAGCCACATTTCCTCCACTCATAATGTAACTGATGACTCAAATAGAAACATAACTACACCTGTATCTGCACATGAAGGAAAAATGTTAAGGAAAACAAGGACTTGTAGTCAATATTCTTGATTTGTCTTCTCAAAGGTCTCTGTGATACTAACTGGTTTACTACATCTAAGAAACAAATTGTACATTTAGAGATGTATATCATAGATGTATGATGCCTCATCATTGCTCTAACATCAGTTTTTTCAAAATTTTATGCAAATAACCAGGGGGTAGCAAGGAGACAGCAGCTGGATGCGGGACACGCAAACCATACATGACGACACAAGACACGCCAATAGCATGAAGGCTCGTCATTCAGGCAATGACGAGTCACCCTACCTCATATACATATTTGTCTTTTAGTTCTTTTATAAATGTATAGTTTGTCTTTTTTCATTTGCAATGAAACAGTTAGTCGCACTGCTTGTGTGAGACCTTATACACTTTTTTTTAATACAAATTGCTGATCCTTTTAAAGATTTGTACAATCTCTTAAGTTTTTGAAATTCATCTGAAAGCAACAATACAATGTAATCTTAATTTATACCAAATACGTACATGGATAATGCAGCAGAAATAAGAATGTACCTTTTCTCTCCTTCAAAAACTGGAAAGCTCTACCTGATTGAGCTAGTAGTGAAATTTAGGTAACATCTTTGGCGACATCTGCTATATGTTTGCCTGCTAAACATCAGACCAGTTGCCTGAAGTTTAACCATTGGGCATAGAGTCACACATACTTGATAAAACTTGAAAAACACTTCTTCCATTGCTGCAACTCACCTCTAACCGCCAACTCTTCTAATCCATCAAGTGCATGGGTATGGTTGGTGACAGTGAACCAACAAAATCACTGTCATCAATGATATGTATCTACTTGATTAGTTAGAAGGGGATAACTAACAGGAACACCTCCTTAGCAAACTGCTACGATTTATTACAACCCTATGAGGGAGATAGGCGTGATGTGCGATAGTGAATACATGTATTCACTGCTTCATATGATGGTTGTCTATTTCTACAGTTATAGTACATTGCAATAGTTTCAAACCTTGCACATAACCAGGCCCAGGAAAAATTGACTAACCCGTGCGCAACCGCACTTAGGAAAATGAAAACTGCCTCTAATCTAGTGTGCAGCAGCACTTATTTAACATCAAAAAAACTTAATCTACCTTACGTCTAACCAGTAGAGGTGCTGCTCAAACATGACCATTCACTGGTTCTTTGAAATAGCTACCCATCCTCAACAACTTACAATATCTCACATGCTCATAAGCAGCCTCAAGGAGGTGAATAATTGACAAAAGTATTACCAATTGCTGAAATGAGCTTTGGAGAAGGAAAACAAGTCCACCTACCTCATAATTTTGATCATGCTTGCTGTTGTTCTGAGGCATATAGGCAGATTGAAACTGTTGTTCCTTGGTTTCATCTTCTCCTCAGGTGTGAACATGACTGATAACACCTTGTTAGGCCTGACTTGAGCTAGATGTCTGATAGGACATCCGTTTGAACTGATGAACCTTAATCTCGCTTTGTTGGCTTCTAGCTCATGTATTATTGATTCCTCATCTTGCTGATTGGAATGCCCCATTTGCAATGTAAGATTTCCTTCCTCCAAAGATGCTTTTTCACCTTCTATCTAAATTTCAATATGATGTGGAAGAGTTGGTTCACATGAATGAAAAGGAGGAATGCCTACCTCTTTGATCTGAACAGGTTGATTGCATGCTGTTGGCTCATATGACGCTAGCTTATCATTGATGTTAGAGCAAAAAACATCAGTGATCCATGAAAACATGTTCTCATCTAGCTCATTACTTTGCATTGAATCTAGATGAGCTTTGTCATTATGCTGCTCGAAAATAGGCACTGATGTTAGTACGCATATGCCATCTTTTTTCTCATCTACGTATTCAGGCAATTCCTCAAACAAAATAGCTAAATCATGAGATTCAACATCTATTTCCTTCTCCAAAACACGTGCAACCTGATCTTGTCTACCATCTAAGTTTGACATAAAGGATTCAAGATCATTCCAAAATGAATCCTCATGTTCATTTTCATCTTTCAGCTGCTCCAAGACTTGACTATCACATTGATTGTCTTCCGTCAGCAACTCATCAGATTGTCTAACCGTTTCCTGCTCATTCAGCTCGATAAAAGAAGGGAGTTCATCGAATAAAAACATGAAATCATTGCTTTTGATACCTTTTTCAAGCTTCTCAACCTGTTGTCCTGACTGATCATATTCATTTTCTTCTTGCAAGATGTCTATTTTCTTCTCTTTTTAATCAGATATAGGTTCATGAACAATAGGTTCTTCTTTTATCTCAGGAAACTCATTCTTTTGTCCACTAAACCAACTATCTTGATAGACAATAGGTCCACCTGGATAAAGACAGATAGTAGAAGGACAGGAAGGCTGATTCGACAAAGAAACTTGAGCAATTGGCTTGGTCTCTTGCAGACATACAGGCTGTTCTTGTTCAAGTATAGGTTCTTTCAGTGGATGAGACCCTCTAAAACTCAGAATATTCAATTTAGGAGACTTAGGAGACTCACCTTGCTTGAAGCTTGGTATTCTGTACTTGGAAACCTCTTCTTCAAAGAATGGATTTGAAAAACAAATAGCTGATTGAGTTTCCAACCTTTGAAATGGAGCCAACAATAGCCTCTTTTGCTCTTCTTTTGTTAGTTGGATGTTAGAGCATGGTTCCGCTTGTATGTTTGGTGGAGGGTCTTCACAGAGTGAAAAAGATGGCCCTTTCCAACTTGGAACCTTAAAGGTAGAAGGCTGCCTGAAACTTGGAATTTCAAACATTGGAGAAGGTTCATTGGTAGGGTCAGCTTAATCTAAGGTGTGGATTTGCATGAGATTAGGAAGAGGAGAAGGGATTTGGACCTCAGGCTCCCAAACTTGAGCTATTAATTGCCTTATTTGCTCTTCCTTGGCAGCAATCTACCTACTCAAGCATTCCTCTTTATACATTTGTGCCTCCACCTCTGTTTGATGAATATTAGCTTGATAAGCAAGCTCATCCTGCTGCATACTATACTCCTGCTCTATTGTGACAGCCTCGAATTCCCTTTGCAAGTCTAAAGCTACCTCCCTGATACTGATGTTGTTAACATCTTGAGGCTAATTCAAAGGGTAGTTATGCTGGTCATGAGCAAAATGAACTTCCTGCAAATGGCTATAGGCATGGATAGGTTGCAAGGAAAGCTGAGCAGGGGTGGGAGGGTGGCAAGCATGATGGATCTGCTGGCTATTTGCAATCACAGGGCTATTTTGGACAAAACCAACAGTATGGTTACCTCGATATGGTTGATAAGAAGAGGTATGAACAACATTCTCATGAAATGGAGGGTGATAAGGCATATTCCCATGAAACATAGACATGCCTATCACTCAAAAAGCCAGAAAATCAGAATAGAGTACATTTGCTTGATTAAAATTTGAATCATACCAGCACTTGAACTGCTGAAACCAGTAGATGATCTCTCTAGAGTCGCCAGATGTGTAAAGAAAATACCTCTAAAAGGCTGAAACTACTGCTGTACACACCAAACAACAGTAACAAAATGTATAAAATGGACTTCACAGTCCCACTAGGCGTGCCAAAAACTGTTGTCTCTCAGATTTGCACCCTTGCTGAGTTGTAAAACTTGGCAATCTAGAGAAACATGGGATCTTTCCAGGTCTGTGGGTCACCTATGATGGAAAGAACCTCCGGAGAAGGTCGACTTCCTGTTGATACTCCACCTAAACTGCTTATACTAAAGTCTTTGCAGAGAAAAGGGTAAGAAGGATTGCATGAAAATGAAACCTACTGTCTAAGGTGATGCACCAAAAGATTATCAGAAAATACACTGAAATGACACACTACAGAACCAGTAATAATAAGAATCCCTTACACAACCCAGCAAATCATAATCCTTGCATCATTACTTTGTAAGGAGGCTAAATAACAACAGTCCTACAAAGGAGAAAGAGGTTTTCTCACTACCCAAAACTGATTGTTATTCCTTGCACATCTCACAACCTGCGAAAATATGTATCTCTGCATAAAGGCACCAACATGAAATACAGCTCCAAGGACAAAGAACATCACAAAGATCTGCACTAACACTAAGGACACACAATATCAGAAGAAATGGGAAGGTATAAACTGCTTATTACTGCTAAAAAGGTGTTACAATGTTTTATATCTCTGAAAATGGGTTACAAGACTGTTCACTTATGTAAAAGAACTCAGAAAATTACAATATGCAAAGTAGTGAATAGCAAGAACTGCTGAAAAATGAACAAGGAAGAAGACTATATACTTCCCAAATAGCTGTAAACAGATAAACATGAACCACCTCCATTTTCGTGCATCTCATAAATGCCCTCAAAATATCTCTCCAAGGTCCTCCAAAATGGGTTCCCAATGCATAAATGGTCAAGGCATGCCATCAACTATCATAAAGGCACCTGAAAATGTCATTGAATGCCTTTATATGATCTGTAAGGCCACTGACATAAGTCAAATCTGTGTAATAACTCCCCTGCAGCATCATAAATATCTGATATTTTCCCAATAAATGACATAAATACACATTTTCTGCATTTGAGTAACATTTGACTAAGAGGTTCATAATTACACCACCTTAGTAAATGTTTTACAATTCAAAATTATACAAACCTATGCATAAAATAATGACATTTATGACATAATCATTTAATTCCCTGATTTTGCATGATTTAGGGACCAATTAAATGTCGTAAAAAGACGACAAAGTAATCAAAGAGACTTACTTTGTCATTTGTGATAAACTGCCTAATATTGCCTCTTTGCATTTTATTACAAATGATAAAGTAATTCATAATCATTACTTTGTCTTTTGTTTACAACATTTAATCTATCTCTAGATTATGCAAAAATTGACAAAAATAGTACCTTCATAGCCTCTAGGCAAAATGACATGATTCCACACACCTACATATTCACTCGCATCTCATAACATCAAAAAATGTCTCATGACTTGTCAAAACTCTACAATCCCCAACCACTCACACGTTTCCCAACATGCACCATCATGCCTACAAGGCTCTAAGCAATATATTTCAAAATGACCCTTATGACTCCCTATGCATTAAAAAGCCTCACATGCATAATCACCACCTTATATCTATCACTTCATGATCCACCATGTGGTTATACCAAGACATGCCTTAACAAAATAAAGCATTCAACCTTGTGTTTCTCATAATGGACCTTGACCTATCTTTGGAAAAGAATCAAAAGGCATAAAAATGCCTCACGGCCCCCTTGCATCATCACTAGGATCAAACATATGAAGTCTTGATCACGTCCCTAAGGCGGTAATGATTTGGTAAATCAAAAGGTCAAAAAATACAATAATGAAATTATGTCTATTCAACCCCCTTGAAGAGGAAAAACCTAAAAAAAAAAAATTCGTTTGAATTTTATTATTGCCATTCGAACTTGGCCGTTGCCATGCCCGTAGGGTTTGGAAGAAAACTTACATCACTATGTCGATCTCTGAGGGTTTTGATGCAGAATTCTAAGGATTTTGCAAGGTAAGTTGCTTCCTCTGAGGTTTTGACTCCTCTTTCTGTCAATTTTGGGCCTTCAAGGCCGCGATTCTAACTGGCTTTTGATGCATTTCATTGTCTTTTGGTGTTTTCTGATGGCCGACCCTCTGCATCCATCGCTGGCTGTGTATCATGAGGCCATGATTGGAAGTTGCTCTGAGGAGAAGAAAACGTGATTTTACTAGTAAAAGGCAGAAAACCACAGAGGTAACTCCTCACTGGCAACCTTCTCTCACTTTTTTTTTTTTCTGAGATCTTCTTGTATATTTATTGCCAGAAGGCACGATTCTGAGTATTTGTTGTTTGAAATGAGCTGGAAAGTCTTTAATTTACCTCCATATTTGCCATTTTGCTGGCTCAAAACGAACCCTCAAAAATGACAAAACCTGTAAGAAAATGAAAATTTGTGCATTCTTCTTAAAAAAACTGTATTTCTTCAGTTTGATGGTTGTAGTGAGGTCGGAAAACTCCATTTTGCTATTATCTTCAGAGGATTCTGTAAGCATTTGAACTTGGAAAAAAACTGTACTCTTCTGGGAAAACTACATTTTTCTGGGTTGGCCGTAGCATGATTATTGAAAATCTGCATTTTCTGCTGTTCTGTTTTAGGGTTCTGTAAGCATTTTGACCTTGGAAACTTAAAAAACAAAACTGTATTTCCTTTTTGCTCAGGTGAAATTTGAGCATTTTTTGGGTATTTATGCAATATTTTGAAAAGATTCCCCTTGGTAATAACTCTGTCACAACAACAAGATGTTCGGGTGCATATACAGCTCCTATGAATAACACCACAAGAACCTTTTCCAATTGGTTTACCCAGAAAAAGATCTTCCCATAATATTTCACAATCTGCAACATAATCCAGACCAACTTCCCCTCTCTCACACAAACAAAGTCTATTATTGCTATTAGTGATATTCCATGAAACTGGGGTCTCAGCTGCTCCAACATTCTTCTGTGTCATGCTTGCTGCTATTTTGCTCACTGATTATATTTTCTGTAGGTTGCTTAATCCTCTTGTTTTCCTCTGATCCCTGCAATGAACACTTGTCTCTTTGGATGTGCTCCCTAGAATAGTCATCATACCCCAACATATTCCTTCCAAAATGTTTCTTGGTAGATGAGGATTCTGCTCTTCCATTCACTGTCATGGCTCCTACAAGTGCCTTAACATGCCTCTATAGTCTTTAGATGACTGTCTTCAACAGTGTGGCTGTTTCTTGTTTTACATGTAACTGATCCATTAGAATAAGTGACTATCATCAGACAGTTGTTTATCTACTGCTAATATATCTTCTGCTCAAAACAATTGTCACTACTCCTTATGCTGATATACTCTTTCATATGCAAGATTATTCCTCGGACCACTTTTGATGACTGTGCCTTGTTCTCTTCAAGATAAGTGACAACTTTTTGACATGTTTGACTGTTTCCTTATCAATTTTGTCAGCCTTTGAATTCATCATCTCTTCATTCAAACTCAGAAACCCTCATTCATGTCTGTGATACTCTGTCCACTACTTCTTCAACAAAAGATTGAACAAATATGCTTCTTGACAGTACTCCTTCAGTTTCATGCATTTTCCTCACGACCGTTATCGAACCATATAACTGATCTTTGGCTCTTTTTAGGATCACTGTGCTTCAACAGTCTACTGCTTCTCTTTGACTTTATTCAAACCCTTTGTTCATGTACAAATAGGCACCACAAACCTTTATCTTGTGGCTCTCTTTTATCCATGTTTCTCTGTATGTTCAACATTGCCCTCATGAATCTTCTTACATACCTTTATAGTTTGCTGCTACTCCACAGATTGTTAGATGTCCTCTTTCAGGCTATCTGCTATGACTATTTTAGAAACAATACAGTCTATATGAATGTATGTTCTGTACTGTGAAGAGACTCTTCATAGCAGCTACTGGACTGTCTTCATACCTCGTCTCTTTGCCATTATGGACTGTCCTAGACTTGGTTGGTCACTGTCCCTTTAATGCTTGGTGATTGTTTGCTCCATCATGAAACTATTTAATCTCATGCTCCCATAGTCTCCTTGAACTAGTCATTTATGCTTGACTGCCCTCATGTGCTATTTATCTCTACATACTGTAGGAAGACTTCTGCATACATAATTGTCTCCAATCAACCATTGATTGGCACCATGCATTGTTTCTTCAATCATGATTGAGGATAACTATCTTTCATGGTGACAGTACTTCACAAGCCTTATGACAGCCTTCTTCCTTGACTGAATTCTTTTGATTGTGTCACCGATGATGACCATCCTTTTGTTTTTCAATCACAATTAATGTGATATTCTCCCCATATTGTCCACTTATTGTTGACTGTCATCTTTGTTCTGTAAGTTCTCTTACTGTTGATGATTGTTGTTCCATCATACTTTGCTGCTCCATTGTGCCTTGTTGTCCTAAAGTGCTTGGATTTTCTTGATTGTTTGTTGTCCTTGTATATGATGTCTTACCATGACTGAAACCTCTTGAAAGCTGTGATCAACCTTTTGAATATGCTCCTTGAGTTGTGCCTTCGCATTTGTATATTGCATATGAGATGTTCTATAAGGGTTGTGAGCTGGGCTCAACCCTTGTGGGAGTCACATTTTCTCCACTCATAATGTAACTGCTGACTCAAATAGAAACATAACTACACCTATATCTGCACATGAAGTAAACATGTTAAGGAAAACAAGGACTTGCAGTCAATATTCTTGATTTGCCTTCTCAAAGGTCTCTGTGACACTAACTGGTTTACTACATCTGAGAAACAAATTGTACATTTATAGATGTATATCATATGATGTATGATGCCTCGTCATTGCTCTAACATCAATTTTTTCAAAATTTTATGCAGATAACCAGGGGGTAGCAAGGAGACAGCAGTTGGATGCGGGACACGCAGATCATACAGGACGACACAAGACATGCCAACAGCATGAAGGCTCGTCATTCACGCAATGACGAGTCACCCTACCTCATATGCATATTTGTCTTTTAGTTCTTTTATAAATGTATAGTTTGTCTTTTTTCATTTGCAATGAAACAGTTAGTCTCACTCCTTGTGTGAGACCTCATACACTTTTTTTTAATATAAATTGTTGATCCTTTAAAAGATTTGTACAATCTCTTAAGTTTTTGAAATGCATCTGAATGCAACAATACAATGTAATCTTAATTTGTACCAAATACGTACATGGATAATGCAGCAGAAATAAGAATGTAACTTTTCTCTCCTTCAAAAACTGGAAAGCTCTACCTGATTGAGCTAGTAGTGAAATTTATGTAACACTTATATGTGCTCATAGGCTTCATCAATGCATCAACAACATTTTCCAACGTATCCACTTTTTCCAGATTAACCTTTCCATCTTCCACCATATCACGAACGAAGTGATACTGAACATTGATATGCTTCATTCTGGCATGGAAAGTGGGATTTTTTACCAAACAAATAGCACTTGAACGTCTAAGCCAAATGGCTTCCTTACATGCATGAGTTGCTGCCATGTACTCAGCCTCGATAGTGGACAAAGTGACTATAGCCTACCGCTTGCTCATCTAACTAACTGCATCACCAAATGACGTGAATACATATCCACTAGTGGATCTTCTACTGCCAATGTTCCCTGCCCAAATAGAATCCTCATATCCACAAATGCTAACTGAATTTTTAGATCCAGCGAAGTTACCATGAAGCACAAGGCGTACTCAACAGTACCCTTTAAATATCTAAAAACTCTTTTCACAACATCCCAATGAGGTCTTCCTACATTTGCCATAAGTCAACTAAGTACTCCCACCCAACTACACTCGCATAAGACACCCTGGTCATGCCCTCCATCTCAGTAGGAGATTTTGGACAATCTTCAACAAAGAGTTTCATTCCCTACAACACTGGAACAACTAACTTCTTGCAATCTGTCATAATAAATCTCTCAAGGACAATATTAATATACTTGCTCTGGCTGAGCCAAAGTTTTCTATTTTCCCTATCCCTTCTGATTTCCATCCCCAGAATGTACCTAGCTGCACCTAAATCTTTCATATCAAACTATGTTGACAACTGATATTTTAATTCGGAAATCATGCCCTTACTATTCCTAATGAATAACATATCATCCACATATAGGGCAATAACAAGTAAATGACCATTTTCAATTTTATAGTACACATAATGATCTTATTTTGATCTCACAAATCCCAATGATAACACAAACGTGTCAAACTTTTGGTACCACATTCTAGGTGATTGTTTTAAACCATACAAAGATTTCTTTAACTTGCAAACCAGATGTTCTTTACCTTTTTCAATGAAGTGCTCAGGCTGGGACATATAAATTTCTTCTTCCAAATCTCCATGAAAAAATGTTGTCTTCACATCCATTTGCTCAATCTCTAAGTCATACGATGTGCAAGTGACAATAGAAATTTGATACATGTCAGCTTAGCTACAGGAGAAAATATTTCTCCATAATCAATTCCCTCTACTTAGGAATATCCTTTCGCGACTAACCTAGCTTTATACTTCTCAAAACTTTCGTCCAGACCAATTTTCTTTTTAAATACCCATTTATAGACAACAAGCTTTCGACCTTCAGGCAAAGGTACCAAATCCCAGGTTTCATTCTTTTTCAATGATGCCATTTCTTCATTCATGGATTCCAACCGGGAATTTTAATCAGACATATTAATTGCCTCTTTTACAGTCCTAGGCTCGTCAGTGTTAGCAATCAAAGCATAGGCACAACTAGAATCCATCATAGAATATCCAAACCTTTCAGGTTGCCACTTCTCTCATGTAGACCTCCTCACATGTTGAGGCTGAGGTTGTGGTTCTTCTTCATAATTGCTCGAGCTCTCCTTAGTTTCAAATACACTAGGAATTCATTGTTCTTCCTTCTCTAGAGTAAGAGGGATTTCAACAACATCCTTCTTGTCTTCTTTTACCTCTGGCTATAGATCAACTAAAGAAGGTTTCAGCTCATGAAATATTACACTTATGTTATACAATACCTTCTCAGTAGTCAAATTCCAAAGCTTGTATCCTTTCACACCAATGCCGTAGCCAATAAAGATACATTTTACAACCTTGTTTTCCAATTTAGATATTTCTTCATTCAGCACATATGCATATGCCTCACAACCAAAGACTCTAACGTGTCTTAAAGAGGGCTTTTTACCAGACCATGCTTCCAAAGGTGTTTTTTCAACAAGAGCTGAAGTGGGAGATCTATTTACCAAATAACATGTTGTAGCCACAGCCTCAGTCCAAAATTTCTGCTCCAGACCAACACTGCTCAACATACTTCTCGCCCTTTCCATCATTGTCCTGTTCAACCTTTCAGCAACTCCATTTTGTTGTGGAGTATAAGGTGTTGTTTTATGTCATTTAATCCCATGGTCTTTGCAATACCTTTCGAAATCTGTAGAACAAAATTCACCGCCATTATCCTTCCTCAAGCATTTAATTTTTCTACCAGTCTGATTTTCTACCAAGTTTTTAAACTCCTTAAACCGACTGAACACTTCTAATTTACTTTTTAGAAAATATGCAAATGCCCTTCTAGAATAATCGTCTATAAAAGAAACATAATATTTAGATTTCGACAACAAAGGAACATTCACTGGACCAAAAACATCAGAGTGAATGTAATCCAATATGCTAGAAGATTTATGAGGACTACTGTAAAAAGAAATATGATGTTTCTTTCCATAAATGCAATGTTCACAAAATTCAAACTCAAGGTTACAATCTTCAAGCCCTTCAACCAAGTTTTTATTTTTCAAGGATTTTAAGCCTTTTTCACCTATGTGACCGAGTCTATGATGCCACATCATGGTCTTCTCTATTGGGAGTTTCACCTCCAAGGAATTGGCTCCTAGAGGAACTTCATTCTCCTTCCCTACATTAGTAGCTTAACTTGACTTTTTAGAGACACTATTGCAATAAACACCATGTGCGTCCAGCTTGTACAGAGTGCCTATGCGTGCACACTTGGCTAGCACCATTGAGCCTCTAGTCATTTTATAGCCACCATTTGAGAAAGAAACTTGCACGCCAACATCATTCAGCTTACTAACAGAAAGCAAATTACAAGCTAGACCTGGTATATGCATTACATCATTGATTCCTTTTATTCTTCCATCAGGGAAATTAATTCTGACTCTTCCATGGCCAACAATTTCAAGGTGAGAATCATCACCCAAATACACCCTTCCACCTTTGTATTCTTCATACTTGGAAGATCAATCTCTATGAGATGTCATGTGAAAGGACACACCTGAGTCAATTAGACAAACATCATTCGATGCCTGAGTCGCCAAGGCTGCAATGAAGGTATCTACTTCACTCTGAGAAGTATCATTATGAAAAGAATTATTCTTCTTTTCCTTCTTTTTCTCCTCTTTGCAATCTTTCTAGATATGTCCAGTCTGCCCACAATTCTAGTATTTCACCTTGGACATTTTTCTAGGAGACTTTGATCTCCCCTCTGACTTGGACTTAGACTTCTTGTCTTTGTTCTTGCCTTTCTCCTTTGTTCTGCCTCAAACAACAAGGGCCTCCTTGGCCATCTCAGAAGACTTCCTTTGCATTTCCTCTAACAACAGCGAAGCAACCACATCTTCCATCTTGTAAGTGATTGTTGTATTCCCAATAGCCATTGCCAGGTGATCCCATGTGTCAGGTAACGAACATAATAGGAGCATGCAATGATCTTGGTCTTCTATCTTCACACCCACATATGTCAACTAAATAATGATCATGTTAAATGCATTCAAATGATCTGCAACAGATGCTCCTTCCTCCATTTTCAAAGAGTACAGCTTCTTCCTTAGGAGCAACTTATTTAGCAGAGATTTCCCCTGATAAACATCACCAAGCTTCTTCCACAAAGATTTTGCAGTCTTTTCTTCATGGACATTCAGGAGAACCGAATCAGCCAAGCACAGCCTGATCAGTCCCTTGGCCTTCCAGTCCATTGCATCCCAATCATCTTGCAAGGTTGATGCAAGTTTGGTTGAGGACACTACAATCCATAACTCACAATCCACGAGCAAATCTTCCATTTTGAGTTTCCACAACTCAAAATTGCCTCCATTGAATTTCTCAATCTCTATTCTTTTAGATGTGCTTGCCATCTTAAATCTGTAATCAAGACAAATCGATTTCTCTGCAAAACTCCCACTCAACCAAATTAGCACAAAAAACCTGACTCACCCACAAGGATAACACAACTGGCCAGGCTCTGATACCACTTGTAAGGAATGCTAAGTGTGGAAACACCTTCCCAATGCTAATTTGCAGAAGAGAAATGCAGAAAGTACTTTCAATTTCAATTACAGTTCATTCAGAGATGCACATTAAATCAGAATAATAGAGTAGACAGATTAAGAATCAGACATAGATCAACCCAAAGTTATGTGGGAAAACCCTTATGGGAGAAAAACCCACACACCAAGCAAAACACTTCGTATTACAGTAAATAGAGTTTACATACAAAGTTACAGTCTTCTACTTTCCAATGTTAATTCATAGTAACCACAAAGTGCGGCACAACATTTCTCTGATCAACCTCTCACACATTGCACTGAACAATTTGATGATTGTTATACACAATTATAGCCAAAACTAATATCATTTAGTTACCAAAGAAAACTATTCGTTCTACAATCCATAACATTCTAGAAATTGGTTGATTCAGTTCCTGAAGCAAACCATTACTAATCAATTAACTGTCAAATCGTTGACCTAAACCGTAACTGTCACTGCAGGCTTTGCCAACACTTCATCAGACATCAAAGAGACAAGAAATAGCCTCTCACCAAACTTTCAATGTCATTATGATATTGTTAACTGGCCAAGCTTTGACCATGGTCTTCACTGCCACATCATACATCCTCCATCCAATCCTCGTTCTCTCGCTTAGTCTGGATAGGTCCCACCAAGGCACCTGTGGGCTGGTGGGTTACACAGTCACCAATAGCGCACTCACGCATGACTTTTATCGGGCCCCACCAAGGAGCTTGCGGGCTTGCAAAATAGCGGCCATATCGAAGAGACTCAAGACAGAGTCTCGCTAAAGTCACTAAGTCACTTTGATGAAGATCATAACTTGATGTGGTCCCTACTACCACGACCGCATCAGAGTATTGAAGAGACTCATTTCAGAGTCCCATTGACACACAAGGTCACACCGATGAGCTTTGTACCAGGTCATCGAAGGGACTGCTTATAGACTCCCACCGAAGTAAACAACTCTTGCCGATAAGAACATAACACCAAAGCAAGTAGTGGTGTCCTCGGTCCATCGAGGGGATTAGGAATAAGGTCCCACCAAAAAGGAACAATTAGACCGATGGGGAACAAATACATAATACTGCCGATGGAAAATCAAGCCAATAATTTGAGGCACATTTTCTAACACTTAATAATTAGGTTTAGGCTTGCATAATGATCATAAGAGATAGCATAATGTAGAAATATGTGTAAGATAATGTCTAAGAATGTCTATGAACTTGCATAAAACCATAAAAAAACTGACTAATAACTAGACTCATCATTTCCCCCCAATTACCCATTTGCTTGTCCCCAAGCAAATCAACTAGGACTAGAGGTTGTAGTGCAGAGTAATCTCCCTGAAGTCTGTAACAACATCCACTCCTTTATCCTATTCCAAATAAAAGCCATTATGATATGCCAACCCATTCATTTTGGTAACCTCTGCCTTTTCACACTCCACATTCTTCTTCCCTATCCAATGTGGCACCGGGTACAAAAGCATTAGTGGTTGGACGGTTATAAGTGGTACCCATTCAAGTCCCTATCCTTTGGCAATATCCATATACTTTTGTACTCTTTCAAACATGGTCATAAAATTGTGAACAAAGTGGGGTTCTTTTCTTTGCAACTCAGGGGTTAAACTATTCCATCTATCTTGCACATACTGATAAGAGTGGTGAATGAGTCCAACTGTTAAATGCTGCATCCTTTCATAGTTCTACAGTCTCAAACTCATGATTTTCCTTCCCACACTTTTATGTTCCAAGAGTTGTCTCCATTTTGCAATGATTAATCCAGGGGTTTGAGATTCTCTCCTTATTGGGAGAGCAATTGATTTTTCTCTCTCCATGTATGCTTGCATGATTTCACCCCTCAAATTTTCATTTCTGAAATAAGATGCAAGTGCCCTTACTTGTAAATCACCTACAAATATCAGTGGGTTCTATTTAGCATCCTCGAGTACAACATAGTTATGTAACTAGTACTCACATAACTGGTCTTGCTCTTCTGGTGTGGGATCAACAAAAGCTTTTAGAAAAGTCATTTTTCCACTCATAGTAACTAGTTTGTTACTGATCAACTTACTAAACTAAAAACTCAAAAACTTTTCCTGTAAAAACAAAGCATATGTTCTAGTTGGAGGCCTACATTTAATAATTTGGGTAGCTTTATCTGCTACCTCTTCCATCTTGACTGCTGCTCTCCTCAATTCAATATCTTTCCTTTCCAATTCTTGGGGATGCTCTGCAATCATGGCTTCTTTTTCTTTCTTCCACTCCTCTTCTCGTTTAGAAAAATCTTTAGTAACTTCCATAGTTGATATCTTAGGGACATAACTATATGATAGGTTGGGGTTTTTGTAACAAGGGGTCTCCTATCTTCAGCCACTAATTCTTTTTTTCCTGCAAGAACTATTGCTAGCTCTACAAGGATATCTAGTTTTGACCCCTGATCACAAGTGTTTTCTTTTTCTTCCAATTCCTATATCTTTGCTTCTCTCTCCTTGTCCCTCTTCTCATAAGTTTTGTCAGTTCTTCCAACTGCTTAATATTCTCTTCTGACATTTGTATCTTCAAGCAATAATTCCTCATCCTTTAAAGACTGTTCATCACCACCCCTTGTGGACTCATAACCCTCATTGGCAGGGTTATCTGGTGTTTTCTTTATGGTTTTCTTGGCAACAAAAATATCCTTTGATTCTGATTTTGAGGTAGTAGATATATACCATTTCCTTTTTATGGGGACTTACACATTCTCAGTCACATTGGCCTCTTGTTCATGGTCAGTTTCTACTGTCATAACATCCTCTTTTTCTTCTCGTGGCTTCTCTACAACACCCCTCATAACATATTTCCTCTTTAGGTGGTGTGAATGCCTCAGTGGTGTGGGTTTCTTCTTCGGCCTTTTTTGGAGGCTCAGAAGAAGAACCACCTTTCTTCTTTCTAGTTTTTGGTGTTTTGGTGTTGGGTGTTTTACTAGAGGATGGGGTCTGGTTTACCTCTTCTAATACATGTTGGTCAAATGCTACATGTGGTGAAATTGGCACATCTTGCTCCCTTGTTTCTCCCTTGCTGTGGGTAGGTGAAGCAACAGGTGTAACATGAGTTTCCCTCAAAGATGCAGCAAGTGACTCTACATTCCCTGGTACTGCTGGCTCATTAAGAATGTCATTAATGTTTCTACATTTCAAAAATCTTTTCTAGGGCACCTATGGGTACTGAACCCTAAGGCATCTTTTTACTAACAAAGTGATCAAACAATCATTTGACAAAGCTGACTTATTTGACTTTCGTTGGTATTCATATCCCATTCTCTTTAACAAATTATACAAAAAATTGGGCACATTGACTATTTCTATTATGGCGAAGGTGACTCAATAACTTGAGATGCACAATATATAACATGGACTGCCTACCATCACAAGTAATGTACTTAATAATGTGAACATCACAAGAAGCCCATAAGTGTGGAAGTGATAGTCTTTTAGTACCTTGTGACGTTGAGTCTAGATGATCCTCTACCCTGCTAAACTCTTCCCTGGCACCTATTGCATCTACCTTGACAGGGAGTTCTTCTCCATTTCTAGGTAGACCAAATACTTTATCAATTGCAGCTTCTGAAGCATCCACTTTCAAACCCTTGATAGTGGATTCATTATGGTATACTGAGGCTACAAATTGCCTTATCACGCCTTCATTATATTCTGTGAGATTCAGAAAATAATCAAGCCATCTTGCTTGTGTAAAGATTGGCAAGGCTAACTGGTCTTCCAATATTATATTATGCACTGTAGGTTCCTGTCTAATAAGGTCTCCTCCCATGTTTCCAATTAAACTCAAATTCAAATTCTTCACAACCCTTTTACCAACCCTCTGTTATATGTGTGTGCACTTTCAATTTCAACAACCCTATGCACATTCCTTTGTTATATTATACCCGTATGCACCAAGCTCAAACCAGCTTGAACTGACTCGGGATTTTAGGAAATTAACAGGACAAAAGGTTATAGATGTAAGAAGGTAAAGGAAAGAGGTTGTGTTGGTCTTTGTTTTGTAACTGATGGCTTTGGTGGCAAACAATGATTTTTTTGAACATACGCTATCTCCCCCCAACTAAAATCTTGAAGTGACCTCACTTTAAGGCATTGTACAGATGAAAGGCCTTATGACAAAATATGGAAATAAGTTTAATAATGAGAATTATGTTGAATTAAATGCGAGATATATATAGAATGTAATGAAAATCTGTGTTAATAATGGAAAGTTAGTATGCGTACCTATTGAGGTGAAGTGAATTGAACTTCATGCGAGTGTAGCTTTGTGAAATGTGAACGTAGCATGAATTTGATTGGACATGAAATCATTATTATGGAAGATGGTATGAATGACATGCTAGCGTGTGTGAATGAGTTGAAGGAGCTTGCATGTGGTGAGATGACGGGCGACAACTGCATGCATTAGAAAAGTGGAGTAATCGCAGAGGAAGTGTAATTAACTCAACGCAAAATTTGAATGTTCTGACAGATAGTTGCTGTATGTATCATCATCAACAGATCCCAATGTGAAGTGTGGCAGCGTTTAGTTTGCTGCCTACTACAGGTCCATATGACATAGTGAAACGGTCTCCATGAAGATTGCAGCACCGGTGCTGTGTGTGCACATGAAGAAGGTTAAGAAATTATACTCGAGTGACCTCAGGAGGTGAGTTGTGTATCTCCTCTACTGAGTCACTATGAGAACCAGTAGTGTCTACTTCGAGGTTATTATCTGGTGATAATATGGCAGTCCGATTTAGGGCTGGGAACAGAGCATTGGTTCAGAAAAGCATCTCTAGTTGCTAGTTTGTTACGGTTAGCTGGCAAATGATATCAATTAAATGCAAATAAAGATTAAACAGAGGAATGGAAATACACAGAAATAATAATAGTGAGAGAAAAGTTTTAACATGGTTCACCCAAACTCGGGCTACATCCACCAACAGAGAGTCCAATATTATTATCTAATAAATCAAACCGATTACAACCAACAATCCTTGTAACTCAATACCGTTGCAAAATGCTATAATACATCAACAGAAACCCTAACCCTTAGTCACTTTTTTATCAAGCCTTATGTCGGTTACAAAAGTAGGGTTTTCTTATGTCGGCCATTAGAAAAATAACTCCCGATGCCTTTATAAAATAATATGCAATTTTTGCTTCAGGGGCGCTGTCCCCAGACCCCCACCATGGGCTCCGCCCCTAGACCCCCGCCGGGGGGATAACCTCCCCAGGCCCTGCAGGAGGGTCTCTGCCCCCCTACACTCCCCTGTTAAATAATTTGAGGGGAAACCACGCTGAAACAAGTGGGGAAAATTTAACCTCTGAGTTTGATTAGGCTCCATATAACAACAATGTTTTGTGTAGAGCTTTAACTTGTGGCCATTAACCAATAATGAAAACCTGACGGCATCTATGGTCTATACTTTTACTGCTCCATTGGGAAATACCTATTGTATTTCATAAGGTCTCAACCACCTAGATTCTAACTTGCCCTTATAATCCTTGTATTTGGAATCATACAGTAAAACCCAGTCACCCACATGGAATTCTTTGGTCTTGATAAACTGGTCATGCCATTTAGTCCTCTATTTTTGAACTATCTATATGTGATGGATAGCCTCCATTCTAATTTCATCTAGTCAATTCAGAGTATGTAGCCTCTCCTTCTATGCTTCGGTCAAGTTCATTTCTAGTTCTATTGTTGTCCTGAGTGTTTTATATTCAAATTCAATTGGCAGGACTATTGTTTTGCCATACACTAATTCATAAGGTATAAAGTCTATAGTTTTTTTCCATGTTGTCCTGTATGCCCACACAACTTCTAGCAATCTAGCTGCCCAGTCTTTCTTGTGAGTTTGTACTGTTTTGGTCAGAATGTTTTCAATCTCCCTGTTGGTGACCTCCACCTACCCATTGGCTTGGGGGTGATAAAGTGTTGACTTTCTATCTCTGATTTCATACTCTTTAACCAATGCAAAAATGAGTTTAGAAGTGAACTGGGGACCTTGATCAGTGACAATTTCTCTTGGTGCTCCATATCTAGTAAAGATGTCTCTATACAAGAATTTGGCTACATTCCCATCTCTTGCAAATCAGAATGCTTTGACTTCAACCCACTTAGTCAGATAATCTGTGCAAACCAAAATATATTCCTTGTTATTGGATGCTATTGAAATTGGACCAATGAAATCTAGCCCCAATTTGTCAAATGGTGCTAGTACAATTTATGGCTGCAAAGGCATCTCATCTATCTTTGTTGGTCTACCCATTCTTTGACATCTGTCACAGCTCCTTTTATACTTTATTAAATCCTTATGGAGAGTTGGCCAATAATAGCTTGTTGTCAAGACCTTAAACGTTGTCCCTTTGGCTGCAAAGTGACCCCCACAGGGCTCACCATGGCAAGCTTGTAGAATGTCAAAGACCTCATCTTCTCTTATACATCTCCTCATAATATGATCTGGACTAGTATAGAATAAATGACCAACAATCTAGGAGTATGGAAAGCTTTTATGCACTAGCTGCCTCTTCTCCCTAGGAGAGAAATGTGATGGTATATGTCCTACCACTAAGTAATTTGCAATGTCAGCAAACCATGGTGTGTGTATATTGAGAGAAAACAAGTTCTCATATGGAAAAGAGTCATCTACAACACCTTCTTCTAATTGTGTAGGCAATCTAGTAAGAAAATATGCCACCACATTAGCTTTCCCTAGCTTATCCACTATTGTTATATCAAACTCCTGTAGTAAGAGCAACCATCTTACTAGTCTACATCCAACCACAGGTTTGTTCATTAAGTACCTAATTATAGTATGATCTGTGTGGATAAAGACTAGATAACCAATGATATAATGCCTAAACTTGTTAATGGCATAGACAACTGCTAACATCTCTTTCTCTATGACATTGTAGTTAAGTTCTCCTTGTAAGTTCTTGTTGATATAATAGATAGCATACTCCTTATTACCTTCCTTTTAGCCCAATACAACCCCTATAGAAAAATCAGAAGCATCAGTGTATATGTGGAAAGGCAATGTGCAATTTGGTCCTCTCAAGATAGGTGCTTGAGTCAAGGTTGTCTGAAGTGTCTCAAAAGAGTGCTTACATTCTGTGGTCCAGTCAAATTCTATATCTTTTGTGAGAAGAGTAAACAAGGGTGCTGCAATTTTGCTAAAGTCTTGAATGAATCTCTGATAGCTTGCATGGCCTAGAAAGCTCCTAACATCTTTTTATTTTTGTGGCATAGGAAGTGTAGAAATGATCTCAATTTTATGGGGATCCACTTGAATTCCTTCACTTGATATAAAATGCCCTAGAACAATCCCTTGAGTCATCATCATGAAAACTTTCTCATGACTCAATGATAAATTGTGTTCTTGGCATATTTTTAGAACTTTCTCTAGATTGCTGAGTGTTGTTTCATATGTTTCTCCATAGGTGGTGAAGTCATCCATATAAATCTCCATGGAATCATGAGCATAATCTGAGAAGATACTTAACACTGCTCTCTGGAAAGTGGTTGGAGCATTACATTATCCAAAGGCAAGGATAAAATAAGCATAAGTACCCCAAGGGCATGTAAATGTAGTCTTATCCTAAACTTCTAGAGCTATCTTTATCTGGTTATAGCCACTAAAGCCATCTAAGAAGGAGAAGTACTTTTTACCTACTAGGGAATCAAGTGCTTGGTCAATGAAAGGTAGTGGAAAGTGATCCTTTCTCGCAAGGCAAGGTTCATTCTCCTTTGAGGTTGTCTTATTGGATTGGAACCATCATTTATGTAAATCCTATGCATGCACAGGTTTGGATCAATTCCCTTCATGTCATTGTAGTCCCACGCAAAGGTTGATGAATGTGCTTGCAGCATAGTGGTTAGGGAATTATGTTGTTCTTCAGTTAAGGCATTGTTAATATTCAACATTTTACCTGGCATGATTTCCAATGTTTTGGAAGCTGATTGCACAAATGAAAGATCATATCCACTAATGTTGGGAACGTACTCTTGTGGTAGTAAAGAGTGGAAAAGTCAAGATATGTCTTCTGAGGAATTTGTAGGTATAATGTTATGCAGTGGATCTTGTAGACATGCTAGACAATCTTGTTGCTGCGGGTCCCTACCATAGTTGTTCTGTATAATGTGGTCAATTAAATCATCCTCATCTTTGTTTGTCAATAGGGGGCTGCGTTCAATGGTCATGAGAGTTTGTAGGGAATAGTTGTCTTCTTCTTCCAAGGTAGGCCGTATAACGTGCTCTAGATTTTCATGAGGTTGGGTGGGTGGATAAAGGACCAACTTCTTAGTTATAGTTCCATTTGATATTATCATGTTCCTAGACTGACAACCTATGAATGCATCAATTGTTGCTAACCATGCTCTGCCTAAGATAAGTGGATATCCTACAAGGTTAACCTTTGGTTGCAAAACTATGAAGTCTACAGGATACTCCCAGGAATCTGATGCTATGACTATGTCTTCAATGATCCATCCAGGTTTTACTGTAGACCTATCTGCCAACTGTAAAATAGTTGGTGTAGGCCTGAGGCTAGGTAGCTAGAGTAACTGCATTGTTTCCTTGGTCATAACATTAATGGTTGCCCCTAGGTCAATCAAGGTGTTTTTGATAAGGGTCCCATTTATCTTAACATCCACTATTGGACTGCCAGGGTCTTTGTATTTAGGGACAGTTATATTCTCTAACATGATATCAGCAAGGTTCCCTAAGACATGGACTATCTAAGGATCCTTCCTTTTTCTTCCTGGCTTCTTATGACAAAGGTCCCTCACTGTCTTGGTATAAATTGGGATCTCCTTGATAGCTTGAATGAGGGGAATTTTTATACTAGCATTCTTAAGTTGACCCAATAGATCTATCTCAACTTGGGAATGATGTTTTACAATGGCTAAACATTCAGGGAAAGGAGGCTTTGAACTTGAGATGGTCTGATTTACCTGATTTGACTCAGGCTCCAGAGGTGAATTGTCTAAAGCTTCAACTGCGGGTTCCTCATCTACCATCTCAGTGATTTGAGGAGATGAAGGCCCAACTAATGTTTTCCCTAACCTGAGGTGGACATCACTCACCTCTAACCCATAATTAGGGTATAGAATAGCCTCATCAGTGTATGCTTGATGGACATGCTTGTTATTGGGGTTAGGTGCAGGTTGGGCAGGTAGTTGTGGTGCTCTTGGTGGATGAGTTGTTGCGCTTGATGGATTGGGCATAATAGCTTGTTATTATGGCTGAGAAGGCAACAAAGGTTGTGGGAAATTCTTATTTTGATTTTTCCATTGATGTCCCTTTTGCCATTGTGGCTGCCATTGGTTTTGCTGTATTGGCCATTAAGGATTTTAATTGGGACCTTGAAAATTTTGTTGTGGACATGCATTTGGTTGTTACTGGTTCCAGTTTTACTGAGGGTTTTCCATTGTTGAGGATTTTTCCATTGGTTTTGCATATTTAGCCAAGGTTGAGGGTTCCAACTAGAGAAATTATGATTACCTACTAGAAATGATGCATTAAAAGTTGGAGGATCTTGTGGCATACATTATCTTTGTTGCCATGGTTTCCTTTGTACAACATAGAACAACTGGCCATCTTCACTTTCAAATGGTTGAAAGTGTGGTTTCTCTGATTTGTCTTCTGTAATACTGGTCACTCTTTTGCACTTGCAGTTAGCTTTCCTTTGTCTGCAATTGGAATAATATTCAGTGAGTATTGCATCAACCTCCTCCCGCTTCTTCTTCAAGTGTAGAGTATCCAACTGAGTAGCCAGGTGACTTATAATATTTTCTTTCATGTTGGTCAGTAGGTTGCTCAATTCCACCCTTGAAACTAAATTAGATGTCTTGCCAATGGTAGACGTTCTTTCTCCCCTTATCTTCTTGGTAAAGGACCTTGAGTAGTTTTTTCAAACTCTGCAAACATCATCAAAGGGTAATTGAGACACATCTCCTACCCCAATAAGATTAAGGGCATCCATGCATTCATCATTGAATCCTCTAAAAAATACAAGCTTCAGGGATTCTTCTAGAGTTTATTTTGTGGGTTTTTCTTTAGGCAGAATTGGAGCCTTTCTACATAATCTTCCAATGGTTAATCCTCTTTTTGAGTCATCCTGAAAATGTCATCTATTTTCATATAAATTCTTCTACAATAATCTTGGTACTTCTCCAAGAATTTTGTTTTCATTGTGTCCCAATCTGTAATAGCATCCTTGCCTAGTCCCATAAACCATCTCAAAGCAACATCCTTCAAAGTAGTAGGAAATAGCTTGAGCCTATGAGCATCAGTTGTGTAGTCATAGCTTCTACACAAGACATCAAACTCGAACAAAAATGTATCTGGATCCTCAATCACCAAACCATAGAAGACTGGTAATGCTAAAGGAGGTATATTCTTTAGAGCAACAACCCTCTCTTGGTTGGTAATTGGAAACTCAAAAGTCACATGTTCTAGTGGATCATCCACTACATCAGCCATGGTTAGGAAGGTCCTTTCTATATTATCAGAAGTTGTTGATGAGAGGGAAAATTCTTCTTCAATAATACCGTCGCTCTAATCACTATAGTCACCAATATCTGCTCTAGCTTGTTGGGTTGATGGGAGAAAGCTTCTTAAAGCGTCGACCTGCCTTCACATACAATAGGTATGACTTTGTATAGCAACGACTCCTACACAATGTTAGTGAAATGTTTTGGTATTTGGTGGGATGAAACCTAATTATCCTATCTTTTGAAAAGCAAAATGTTTAAACTAGTAAAGCTTGGAAATAACAGGAACTTATCTCTGAAAGTAGCACCATCCTCGACAACAGTAATAAAAATGTAGAGTCTTTACTATGTCTAGTAAACTTGGTGGCAATCACACAATTCAGAGGAACAACCTGACTGAATAGTCCACTTGGACCTTTGGAAAGACCTTATCGAATTATCGACCAGGTCTAGTAAGCTTGTGATGGCACTGGCACTGTATGTGCTTTCAAAGATCTTAAAACTACCTAACTCATTTTAATACAATATTACAATTGCTAGGAAAACTCAAAATTGCATGACAGTAAGGAAAGTAATGCTGGTACTGTTGCTATGGGTACATATAACAAAAGGCTGTAATTGATTACTATTAAGGAATGAACACTAGAGCTTAATTAGATATTAATGATCTGAACAAACAATCTACACTCTGGAGTACAACAGGGTTAAACAACTAGAATATCTTGAAGAATCTAATGTATTTATGAATTGACTATTTGAAATAAAGTAACATACAGGGAATGAAGTGAGGGATAGTTACCTTGAGTGGTCCTTGCTCAGGTGGTTGTCTCCACTATTCTAACTTAAATCTAGTTCTTCAGATTTACATAATCATACTTGATTCTAATCCATTCATTGTACAATCCTTTTTGAATCACATAAGATCTTGTTGAAATATATTATTCATGAACTGATAATCAAAATAACAACATTGTCTACATATAACTAGAAAAATATTTGGTACCTATATCTACAATTGAACAATCTACTTCAAACTTAAAACTTCCAACTAAAAACTTAAACTACCTCAACCACTGAGCCATACATATAGGCACGGGGGAGTTTATTAGAACAAGGTCTCTTAACTGAAATCATAAACCACCACTCCATACAAACTAGAGCGTGATAAATGCCAAACAACAACAACTGAAAGAGAAAGGAAGCAGAGTCCTAATGAAATTGGAACTTCTTGTTGAAATAGATGAATGCAGACTAGTTGAATCAGTCACATTGAACTCTTGACTGCAACATAATCCTTTTCTTTCAATTGTCTTTATTAATTTCTAGCACGATGCGTGATTATCTCCATCAAGTGCCTTCATGTTGTAGTTGATGCGCGTGATTTAGTTTGGAACCTCTCATGCTCTACTATCTGGAAACTCTTTGGCTATGAGCTACACCTTACAGTTGCTACGGGTTACAGTCCACCTTCTTCAGCTGCAAGAGTTAGTTCACAAAACATGCACACAATACTAACAACCATATCAAGCACAAATATCCTTTACAATCCATACATTACCACACATAATTATACAATATTCGTCATATTATAACCATATTTCCATATATTTAATAATCAAGTTTAGGTTTGCATAATGACCATAAGAGATAGCATAATGTAGAAATATGTGTAAGATAATGTCTGAGAATGTCTTTGAACTTGCATAAAACCATAAGAAAACTGGCTAATAACTAGACTCATCACTCACTAGCCTCTCCTATAAGAGAATTGCATCATTTGAATAAATCTTCTCTAAATTGGAATTTACCGCAAAAATAATAACCAAGGGAGATCAATTATTTTAGTAATATCATCTCATATTCATTAATATTTTCAAGAAGTATATCCCTCTTTAGGTTTCACACAATCACTAGTGATTAGTAGTTCATTTTGATTCCTAGTTCATGTTTATGCATGGAGCACACATGGATTCATTCAATCATTTAGAAATGAGTAACTCATCTTAATAGAATTTGTAATTTGGTTGTACCCAAGTTTCAATTTATAGAATATGGAACTCCTTGCACATGACTTGTGGTTCAAGGTTATTTCCCTCGTTTACTTTCTCTTACTAATTAACAATGATATCATTTATTTGCATTGAAATCTATGCATAGGGAAGCAACTACCATAGTTGTCTTTTCATGGTACGATAGTTTACATTTTAATTTTGCTTTAGAATCCAAGGGTAGGTTTCAAATCTAGGCTTCACTCAAAATTTTCCAACCTAATCCTTTTAACAAAATCAACTTCTACAAATGATTTGAAGCCTAAGATTAAAATAAATAGTTTACTTCTTATTGTTTATGTCTCTTGCAATACATAAACCCCAAGAATGTATGTGTGTAATATACACACATATGTATGTATACACATGTATTTATGTATAAATGTAAACATGAAAATCATTGTGTATACACGCATACATATGCATTATTTTCTAGGCACTTAGAATATTTTTTGCAATGTGGCATTGAGTGTGATGCTTAATTTGGCCTATGACAACATCATTGGACACTTGGCATGAAGTGAAAGGGAATCTAACTATTCATGGTGGTGCAAGAGGTTTAAGAAGCATCCATGACATTGTAAGAGGTGTAAGAAAGCATCTTTGATTATGTGTGAAAAGTTGGTATCCTTTTTTGGACTCAAGGAGTTGTTATTTTGTCTTCTAGTGGGTTATTTTTGTCCTCTAATGAAGTTGGTGTTGATGTGTTTGTCATTGATGTCAAAAGTTGGTTTGGAGTTGTTGGATTGGATATGTGTTTGTTATTGATAAGCTTCAGGATGTTGCTTCAAGAGGTGTTCATGCTTTGTGGAATAGGACCTTAGGATATTGATCAAAGATAATATCTTGTTTGAGTTGAGTTGATGTTGTGGCATTGCTTGGCCTTTACCATAGGAGGATGTCACATTTGGTAGTTGGCAGAGCTCATCATCAAAAGGATGTTATTGTTCATGCCTTCATGATTTAGTATGTTCCTGATATGGCTCATCATCAAAAGGATGTCATTGCCCATGCCTTCATGATTTGGTATGTTCCTGATATGGTGTGGTGCTCATTGCTAAGTTCTAAAAATAGTTATGAAGTCCTAACAATTTATTTCAATGATAAAGGGTTTACTTGATGGTAATATGTTCTCTGCAACTCAGGCAGATGTCAAAAGTCATTGAAATCCCATGCAGAAATTTATGTCAGCAGAGTTAGGGTTTTTATCTCCTTTACATGACCTAAATGTTTCTCCTCTAAACCCTAAGTTACCCTTCACAAAGGCTTCTTATGACATTGAGCACTTTTGTTTTATTTAAGTGTTGAACTTCTATTAAAGGTCATGGTCACTTTTGTTTTATTTAAGTGTTCAATATGACAGGGGGTGCGAAAGAAGGCATCGAAGATTGTGGTTTAATTCTTATTTGATCTCCAATGGCTATGCAAAATTGTTTAATTTGATGGTCATATGACCGTATAACCATTGTAAGGTGGTTACAATAGGTTCTATAACTAGTTTTTTGATGCACTGTGCCTTATGAGGAAAAACTCTAATAGTGTATTCCTCTCAGTGATCCAGAAGTGAGTTTTTTTATGTAAGACTGAGCCATGTTGAAGGATTAATGTGTTAGTTTCCTTTGAAGAATGCATAAGTATGTGTGGACTGTGTAATAGAGTTAGAGAGGATGACATGATGTTTTCTTAGCAGAGAAGGGAGATGACAAAAGATAATAGATAGATAGTGAATGTAGTGTTAGAGAATCAAGAAGAGTGTGCAGGCATGAATGAATTTGAGATTACACATTAGAATGAACAAAAGATTTCAATATGCAGTTTTGATTTGATCATACACATAGAAGGTGAATAGAAACTGTATTCATGGAGAACATACCTTATTAGTTGTAGAGAGATCTGTATTTGTTCTTGAAGAGCAGATTGATATTCATCCTCAGATTGAAGATGAATTTGTCAAGGCAGAAAATAAAGAAAGTTTGCAGAATATAATGAAGACAGTGGCAAAGATGTTTGATGGTAGAATGCACAAGGATGGTTGTAGAATAGAGTACATTGGCAAAGAATGGTAAAACTTTCATAATCTCTTGTTTTAATGTTTATTTATGTTGTCTTTAAACAGTTCTTGAGTGTATGGACTTGGTGATACAAGAGTATATGTTAGAACAGTGATTGAAAGTTTGCTAGAGGGTTCTTGTGACAGGAAAATGATGTAGAAGTGTTTTTAAGATTCAGGGGTATTGTATTCTTCCATGATGTCATTGTGATCAAGAATTCTTGTATTGTCTTATGATATCATTATCAAAGTAGTGTTCTTTTGTATTGAGCACTTGGAGATCTTGAAGAGATATTCTTTTGTGCTAATCTAGGAGAGATAAGGTATTTGTGTAAGAGTTATAGAACACATGTATAACCTTTGATTTTTAATGTAAATAGAGTAGTACTCTATGTTTACCTTCTTGTATTGCTATTGGTGTTGCCAGTGATGCTAGTTTGTGATCAGTGAGATGATTTGCCAGTGAGGCATTGTAACCAGTGAGGTTTATGGCCAGTGAGGCTTGTATGTTATCAGTGAGATCCTAGCCAGCCAGGCTTGTATGTACTCAGTGAGAGTTTGGTTAGTCAGACATAATAAGGTTTTGGTGAGGCTTAGACAGTGGTTTTTCCTTGGATAGGGTTTTCCACTTTACATCTTGTGTTATGGCTTCATTTGTGTGATTCTATTATTTGTTGATGTCTTTGTCATGATGATGTTAGAAATTATTTCTACAAGATTGACTAATAAACAAGTTTTATTGGATCATTGATTCATCCCCCCTCTTAGTGATCCTTAGTATTCCTACAATTGGTATCAGAGCTACAGGTTCCTTGGAGGAGTCTAATAGACGAGTAGATTTTGGAGGTGGAATAATATGGGAAAATACAAAAGAAACAAGAGTAAGAGAAGTACCCAGAAAAATGCAAATTCTCCAACACCATCAAAGCCAAATGCAAATGATTATGAAGAAACAGTTGTGAGAGATAACTCACAAATTGAAATAGATCAAAGAGATAACCATGATAGTGAATCTAATAAGAATGAGCAATCTAATGAAAATGATGAAGAGGAAGCACAAGTTTATCTTGAAGATGAATTGAAGAAAGAAAGAAGAGAAAAAGAAGAACTAAAGATGAAGTATGAGGAATCTAATCAACTTGTTGAGGAACTAAAGAAGAAGTGTGTATAATTTGATCAGGTTACTAAGAAACTAAAATTGCAATGGGAAGAGTCTAGAAAAGTTGAAGAAGCCACTTGCATGAAGTTGCAAACTAAAGTAGAAGATTGCCAAAAGTTAGAGGCTGAAATGTTGTTCTTAAAGAAGCAATTAGAGAAGGTAAATCAAGATTTGAAAAGAAGTCTAGAAAATGAGCAGAGCATTGAGTTATTTGAGAAAATGATGCTAAGTCAAAGGTCTCTATCAAACAAATTTGGGTTAGGATATGAGGCAAAAAAGAATTACAAAGATGCTACTTTGTCCAAGAAGAATGTTGGAAAAGCATCTATGAAGTCAACAAATACATCAAAAGACACTATGTATGAACTAGGAGAATCAAGCACTGCTCCTAGAGGATTCACAGGTTAGACCAGCAAAGAAGAAGGATAGAAAAGTGTGCATAAGCCCAAGAAAGGATCGTGGAGAAGATCAACAATAAATTAAACCAGGTTCAACCCTTATTTTCATGGTTATTGTTATTCTTGTCATAATTTTGGTCATATGGCTAGGGAGTGTAAAATTCATACAAGAAATGGTTTTGATTGGGACAAGAAGATGTATCATAAGAGTAACAAAGTTAGTTACAAATAAAAAGATAATAGGACATATGAGACATATAATTATGCATGGAACAATAGTAGAAGTGCTTTTAGTTTGGCAAGAAACTTTAATGTTTTTGTTCCTTTGATTGGTCACAAGGTCAAATGTTTTAGATGCAATCACTTTGGGCACAAAGCAGAATATTGTAGGAGTAATTTAATGGAATCATTCAGATAGAGCAAGAGAAAGAAAGAGCCTATAAAGGTTTGGAGGAGAAAACAAGACCTAGGAAAAGAAAACCCTGATCTTGTGCATACTACACAAGAGACATCATTTGTTGCTTAAAAAGAAACATGAGGTCAGGGGGAGATGAATATTGCCTATCATTTAGCCCCTTGAAAATTTTAGGAGGAATAAGTATTCTCTGTCTTTAGAGCATTTCGTGCATATTTTTCATCTCAACTAGAAGAAGTAGTATTGTACCTGTTATATTAATGGTGCTTATGGCTTTATAATTTATGTTCTCCATTATGGTCTCTACATGATCTTATGGTTTCATCAATGGCCAATGCATGATGATCTATTATAAGAATAACGTAGTCAATTCATGGCAGTGGAATAAGCACAATGCTTATGGAAGGATCAAAATTTGTAATTTCATTAGCAGGACTAAACAAGTAGAAGGTTATATGTGGCCCTTAATCTTAGATTTTTACATGTAGACAGTGAAAGGTAGCAGATGGTTTGTATCAATCCACTGTCCTTTGACAGATATGTTTTCATCAAGAACTACATTAGTGTTGATTGGTTCTTGAAAGGGGGAGTAGTTTCATTATATCACTGACAGGTTGTTGTTGAGTATAGTATGATGTGTTGTTACTGAATATGACAGTTGTAGTGCTTATATCAAACTTTGTTGTCTTCATCCATTAGATAGCAGTTGTAATAGTGATTAGGGATTTGTAGAAGATCTTTGTAATGTTTAAAAATGCAGTTGGTAGGTGTAACATCAGACTCTACATTCTTCATCAGCATTTTGTGGAATAGGGTATGACATTCATTAAAGGTCAGGAGTTTCTGTCAAATATTGTAGTTGTAAAGCATCATGATAGATATGAAAGCACTCAGATAGACATGTATGCATAATATAGAAAGATACACAAGGCACATAATCCTCTTGACAAAATGTCTCAAAGAAATGGGGTTAGTTTGTTCATGCTTCATCTAATGTGTTGATGCCAAAGATATAGGGAATGTAGTCATATGTTGCAGTTGCAAGTGCTCTGGTAGACAAAGATGCAAAATGCCTCATAGAAACTTGTAAGTAGATGCAACTGATGAGTTTTCAGACTTCTCTGCTAGTATATTTATTTTTGTAAGAATGGCACTTTGAAGTAGATTGGCAGTTATTTTATGACAATGATCTTCATTCATTTTGGACAACAATTTGGTGTTGGTGATTGTTAGTAACTGCAGTATGATAGAGATCTAAGACAATGTTAAGTCAGCACTGTATGATAGTGATAGTAATATTTTAGTATATGACAGTTCTTTAGTGTTGTTGGTTGAATCTTTGGTAGTAGTTCTTGGTTTATTTTTTTCAATGACTACACTCCTCATGATAATATATTGTTTATTCATGTCAAGTAACAGTTTGCATCGTAGGGGGAGTTGTATGTAATGATAGGCTAACATTGTGGTGATATGATTTGCATATGAAAGTGAGGACAATCTTCATGGCAGTGATAGGACAGAGTCTGTTGATAGGCCAGAGATACTATGCAGGTCAATGATTATGTTGATAGTGATACTATTCTCTGTTGATAGGACAAGGACAATAATTATGTTAAAAGGACAGTGAATGTGCAATGATATTTGTTGATCTCTATCATCTATGTTGTAATGTGCGAGTGAGTATATAAGGACATTCTTGAAGACATAAGAAGTAATGAAGGTTAAAAGGTGGTTTGTGCATACCAGACAGGGGGAGATTCATTGAAAAGCACAGTCCTTTGTCCTTGATGTCAAAGGGGGAGAGAGAGTGGAGATTTTATTTTTTCTTGTTTTGACATCAATGACAAAGGGGGAGTTTGTTTATGTGTTTGTCATTGATGTCAAAGGTTGGCTTGGAGGTGTTGGATTGGAGATGTGTTTGTTATTGATAAGCTTTAGGATTATGCTTCAAGAGGTGTTCATTCTTTGTGGATTCAAGAGGTGTTCATGCTTTGTGGAACATGACTTTAGGATATTGATCAAATACAATATGTTGTTTGAGTTGAGTTGATGTTGTGGCATTGCTTGGCCTTTACCATCAAGAGGATGTCACATTTGGCAGTTGGTAGAGCTCATCATCAGAAGGAAGTCATTGTTCATGCCTTCATGATTTGGTATGTTCCTGATATGGTGTGGTGCTCATTACTGAGTTCTAAAAATAGTTATAAAGTCCTAGAAATTCCTTTCAAAGGTAAAGGGTTTACTTGAAGGTAATATGTTCTCTGCAACTGAGGCAAATGTCAAAAGTCATTGAAATCTCATGCAAGAATTTATGTCAACAAAGTTAGGGTTTTATCTCCTTTACATGACCTAAATGTTTCTCATTTAAACTCTAAGTTACCCTTCACAAAGGCTTCTTATGACATTGAACACTTTTGTTTTATTTAAGTGTTAACCTTCTATTAAAGGTCAGGGTCACTTAAGGTGACCGAATGAAGGGTGGTTAAGTCATGTATTAACCGACCCTCTTCCCTAAGGGTCACCGGTAACGCCTCTCAATTGGGTACCAAACTAAAATCAAGGGCCAACATTCAATATGACGGGGGTGTGAAAGAAGACATCGAAGGTCGTGGTTTAATTCTTTTGATCTCCAAAGGCTATTCAAAATTGTTTAATTTGATGATCATATGATCGTATAGCCATTGTAAGGTGGTTACAACAAGATCTATAACTGGTTTTTGATGCACGATGCCTTATGAGGAAAAACTCTAATAGTGTATTCCTCTGTGTGATCCAGAAGTGAGATTTTTTTATGTAAGACTGAGCCATGTTGAAGGATTAATGTGTTGGTTTCCTTTAAAGAATGCATAAGCATGAGTGGGCTATGTAACAAAGTTAGAGAGGATGACATGTTGTTTTCTTAGTAGAGAAGGGAGATGGTAAAAGATAATAGATAGATAGTGAATGTAGTGTTAGAGAATCAAGAAGAGTGTGCAGACATGAATGAATTTGAGATTACACATTAGAATGAGCAAAAAATTTCAATATGAAATTTTGATTTGATCATACACAAAGAAGGAGAATAGAAACTGTATTCATGGAGACCATACCTTATTAGTTGTAGAGAGATTTGTATTCGTTCCTAAAGATCATATTGATATGCATCCTCAGATTGAAGATGAATTTGTCAAGGCAGAAAATAGAGAAAGTTTGCAAAATATAATGAAGATAGTGGCAAAGATGTTTTATGGTAGAATGTACAAGGATGGTTCCAGAATAGAGTACATTGGTAGAGAATGGTAAATTTATCATAATCTTTTGTTTTAATGTATGTTTATGTTTTCTTTAAATAGTTCTTGAGTGTATGGACTTCGTGATACAAGAGTATATGTTAGAAGAATGATTGAAAGTTTGCTAGAGGGTTCTTGTGACAAGAAAATGATGTAGAAGTGTTTCCAAGATTCAGGGGTATTGTATTCTTCCATGATGTCATTATGATCAAGAATTATTGTATTGTCTTATGATATCATTATCAAAGTAATGTTCTTTTGTATTGAGCACTTGGAGATCCTGAAGAGATATTCTTTTGTGGTAGTCTAGGAGAGATAAGGTGTTTGTGTAAGAGTTATAGAACACATCTATAACCTTTGATTTTCAATGTAAACAGAGTAGTACTCTGTATTTATCTTCTTGTATTGAGATTGGTGTTGCCACTGAGGCTTGTGAGATTGCCAGTGACACTTGTTTGGGATCAGTGAGATCATTTGCTAGCGAGGCATTGTAACCAGTGAGGTTTATGGCCAGTGAGGCTTGTATGTGATCAGTGAGATCCTAGCCAGTGAGGCTTGTATGTACTTAGTGAGAGTTTGGTTAGTGAGACCTAATAATGTTTTGGTGAGGTTTAGACAATGGTTTTTCCATGGATAGGGTTTTCCACTTTACATCTTGTGTTATGGCTTCATTTGTGTGATTCTATTTTTTTTTATGTCTTTGTCGTGATGTTAAAAAATATCTCTACAAGATTGACTAATAAAAAAGTTTTATTGGATCATTGATTGACCCCCCTTCTCAGTGATCCTTAGTATTCCTACAGTTGGATGCCCAAGTTCATGAGAAAAGTCTTGAAGCTTCTAAAAAGATGCTTGCAACTCCTAGACACATGTACTGACATATCTTTTGTATGTAGACTGATTGACCCATGGTTTGAGTTCATTGTATTGGCAACCATTTATAGTTTATTGCATTACTTTTGGCTATAAATAATAGCCTTGGGATAGTGGTAAGCATGGGTTATTTTGTAGGATATAAAATTACCAAAGTGTTGTCAAAATTCAAAGAGATAAGTTATTGTGTTGTACCATTACTTATTATTAATACAAGCTTGGGGTCTCTTTGGGTGGTGAGTTTGTTCTCACAAGAGTTTCTCCACGTATATCTTATGTTCTGGTTTGCATCTCTTTTATGGTTGTTTCCATTTCCATTATGATCTATCACTATTATTGAATTTGTTGCATTGAGTTTCAACATATCTCATTGTTTAGTTACACTTGGTTTTCAATAGTATTCCACCTAAAAATCTAATTCTTTACATTGTATATGCATATATACTAGAAATAATACTTTTGGATCATCTAAATTAGACCATTAAATTAACACGTATTGAGCAACCATTAAATGCATCTCAACACCCCCAAAATTTACATTATTGAATAATTACTAAATGCATTTTGGAGTAGCGATTAAATAAATTTTAGCACATCCCTTTTTATATCGAAGGTAGAAATTAATTGTATTTATGAGCAACGATTATATGTATCTTTATAGAATAACATTTTATGCTTATAGAATAACAAATTTCTACACTTTAGAGGAACAACTAAATGCATTTTAAGACAACCAACAAATAAATTTCATCAAATATTTAGCATTCATCCTCTATAACCCACTAAATCTAGTGTTTAGTATTTTATGAAACACGTAGAGTGTATTCTAGAATTAGCATTTTCTCAAACAATTAGAGTGAATTATATTTGGCAGGTTTGTTGGATAGTTGAACTACCTGGAATCAAGATATGAAAAGGACAAGTTTGTTATAGAAGTAGTTTTAGGAATAAATGGGTAGCAATATGTTTTAGAAATTTTTGTAACAAGATTGCCACATCCTTGCATATATATAGACTATAGCCATAGGTTAGTGTTAAGCATTCTCTAGCATTTAGAATAGTCATTGAGCAAGCACTCAATAATTCATCCCTGAAAAACATATTTATTATAATAATCGAAGAACTAATTTAAAGGAGTGTGTGATATGTACATCAATCTAACTGGGAAAGGCCCCCCTCATGAAGATTAGTGGTGGCTATTAGGTTTTCTTTATTATTATATGTGTGATGGTTTAATCTTATATATGATAAAGTAATAGTTTGTTGAATGCAAGTTGGTTTGTGATTTTATTTTGATATATTGTTGTTACAATTTTAATCTTATTCTAAAAACTAAAAAATGTGTTGCAAGTTAAATGGTTGCTTTAGTGTGTTGTTAAATTTAGCAATTCCCTCTAATCTCAATCATTTATTCTTTAATTTTCCTCAAAGATCCCATATAGATTTGCATTTCATCTAGATACTCAACATCAGGAAAGATTTACAATATTGCATATATACTTTGCAAGACCCCTAGTCACAAGCCAAAAATTTCTTTATTTAGAATGATATTTAGGGTGCTCAACTCTTTTTGACATAATTGTTGAGGAAAAATGTTGGGGTGGAAATATTCTTTTCTTAAATCTAAGTTAAGACTCAAGGAATTACAAAGGATTGGATAGAGAGAAACATAACATTTGATATGTTTCTACCCTTGTGGGATGCCATTGCAAAAGTAATATCATACTAGGTGCATGAATTCTACGAGAGATAATCTGGGACATTTTCTTCCAAAAACTATTATTCTAGATGCACAAGTAGGATAATCAATAATCAAATCAAAGAAGGGAGTAGTAAAAAAAAACACGCAACAAAAACTTGACAATCCCATCAACATAAACCCTCCATTATTTACCTATCAAAGGAAGCTTGTGGTGGAATGCCTTACTAAATCTAATTAGGGGATTTAAGAAGAGATTACGTGAATATTTCTAATAGAATAATTTGAGTTAAAATAAAGAAATTTTGATATCCATATAAAACCTTTCCCTCATTTATAGAAGGAGATGAAGTAAGTATATCTTCTAGATCTGAGGTCCAAGTAGTTATACATCATCTACTAAGACAACCATTAAGTCCTAATTGGCTAGCTAAATTTTATGTCGATTTCCATGTAACTTATAACTTGACAAGAGGAAGTTGCCTTAAGACTCTACCAAGGTAATACAAGACTCACTTGGGAATTTGTTGCTTGTTGGAATCCATTACCAGAAGAAGGAGAAATGGAAAACCATGAACCAATAGTAGAGAACCCTAAGAATAGGACCGTTACTTTTAAATTTCCCATAAGCATGTTGACTAAAGAAAATCCCACGAATCTTATTTCCCTTTTAGTATTTCCATACTATAATGGGTTAGCCTCAAAAGATCTAAATACATTCTTGTTTATGTGGTGTGCCAAAGTTACAATTACCAAGGAGATACACAAAAGCTAAAGTTATTCCCAACAACCTTAAAGGATGTATCTCTTCAACAATTTATGGGGATGGGAAGAAACATTATAAAATCCTATCCTGAAATAAAGAAGTTCCTTAAAAGTATCGAGACTAATATAGAGGAAGATACATCAAAGAGGAGATCTTCCAAATAATGCAAATGGAGGATAAATCACTTAAAGGTTATTTGGATCAGTTCCATTTTAATCTATAAAGATCCAAATAGAACACGTTGGAAGAAGCATCAGTCAAAATCATTCTCTTGAGGAGCATTCATGAAGACTACCTAGAGGCCTCAAATCTCATGGTCGAAGAAGATGTCTCATGACTAGGATTTAGTAAGATGTGTGACTTGTGCAATAATTAATCAAGATCAATGGATAGAAAGGCAAGGGGACAATGCATTCACCTCCTAATGTACAAAAGTTTTCGAAGGTATAACAAAGTCCAACATTGGTCACTTATTAGACAACATGAATATGGATATCATCAACATAATGACCACTCAAAAAGACACATTGCAATCTAAGAGGAAGCCAAAGGAGGTCACATAATCTTTGGGCTTCTTTTTCCCCATGTGTAGAAAGAAACATCATGATGGCCATTATTCATACAATCGAATGAAGATGTTTACAATTAAAGAAGGGAAGAAAGAAAGTGACTAGCCATGGGTTGTTCTTTTAGAGGAGAAGGATGACCAAGTCTACTTCATCACCTAAAGGAGGCCATGGTAACAAAGGCCTTAATATCAGGGTGTTATTGATGGTTGATTTAGCACATACAACTCAAGTAAAACAAAGATCACCCTACTCTTGAAAAGATAACTGATCTAAAAGTCAATCACCTTTAAGGTATTGGTGTCCAGGTTATCACAATGTTGGAGCAGCTAAGTGGTCTATGTGATTTGTTTGTTCAAGGGGCTTGTGTTGGTATTTTTGAATCAATGACCAAACATGTTAGATCTTACTCATACAAATGATTTTCTTTAGGATGTTGTATTACGATGGTTCCTAATCTACTCCTACTCTAACAGTTTGTAAAAATTAAATAAAAAGGTTTAAGGGTTTTAGAGAAATAAGATAAAATGAAAAATGGTCAGCTATGCACTTGGTTTTTCATCCTTTCCTCTGGAAGATTTGATGAAATTAAATTAACTTACAATGATGTGATCATTATTACACCCTACCATTGACATTATAGATGCAAGATTCTGAGGAATTTCTGAGAAATCAAAACAAAAGCATGAAAACAACATATTACATGTGCAAAAAATCATACATCACTTCTCAATCTCATTACCAAAGATATAAACTATTGGGCACTTTCATAAAACTTCACCAAATAATCCAAATTCTAGAAAAGAAAATGCAAAATACATCACCACCAAAGGTAGAGAACTATCAAAAGAAACCCTAATGATTCTATTGATTAGCAAATAATGGGCACATTACAACTTTCAATAGAACAAACACATTAAAATTTTCCTTGTCTTCTACTCCTTCCAAGAGTTCCCCATAGATGCTCTAACTCTAAAAATATCCTAATTCCTAGCATGTCTAACCCCTCAATTTTGTGTGGTACTACTCCTTTTATAAAGGTGATTTTACATTACAAGCACTTGACTTGGTCATCCTAGATCTAAATATCCTTCGGCTTAAAAAATATTACAGATCTCAAGGCATGTTGGCCTTGTTCAACAACATTTTGTAAAAAATACATTACAAAAGGTGGCACAAAATTATAGGCAAAGTGCCCATATTTAAAAGTTATTTTGAATTTGAAAATTAAAATAGATGCATTTCGGTAGGTAGTGAACAGGTTTATCTTACAACAACCTCTTCATTGGAAATGCCCTTAATTGCAATTGGATCCTTTTTTGCCTCTTGAATTTCATCTTCTTTTCACTGGACATTACCCTACAAAACCAAATAAGTTATTAGATTCTTAAAAAATTAAAGATATTTGAATTTTAAGTTGTTTACTTTATTTTGTAGAAAAATGACATACAACAAGATATCAAAATCATAGTTTAAAACTCTTCCAGTTTAATAAAATCCCTCCTAAAATCAAACTAGGCTCAATCCTTTGTAAAAGACAATTTGTAGAACCTTGACATAGAACCAGATACGCCATTTGAAATCTAAAACTCCTCTAATTCAAGAATGTTCAGCACAAAATTAATTTTGAGATAAAACATTTGTAAAATAAAACTTGCCAAAAAATGACATGGAATTGGATCTAACATTTTTCTCATAGTGCAACAAGAGAAAATTCTATAAAAAACAAACTTTCAGTGAAATCCCTTGTAAAATATGTGCAACTGCATATATCATCTCAATTTAAAACATCATGTAGTTGAAGAAACTTTTGCAAATGAAAGTCATAACATGTGCACTACTTTTTAATAAGATGTGAAAAAACAATAGAGGATTTGGATGTTTGTGTTTTGTTTCAGTATTCGATTCTAAGTCTCCATTTTCATTTTCTACATTTTGCACTTCTATTACATTATCACAAAGGTTTTGGGGAAAATGGGACATGACAGGAAATAAAAGGTCACCATGAAACATCCTCCTATTGGTCAAAATCCTACAAAAATATTTTATCCAAATATTTCATTTTGTTCTTTTAAACTAATTATGGGAAAATGTAACAAGAAAAGAAGTAAAAAGTTGTGAAATATGCTCATGTCTAATGAAATTTTGCATTGTTATTTCCTTCAATAATTTTATGAAATGTTTCATTTATTTATTTTCCTTCAAGAGGAACTGGATGTGAGAAACTTCACGAATCTATGATGTTAGCTTAAGAGTTTGGTTGCAGTTCTAAACAGAAATCCCACAATCTTTTATGTTTTGCAAAGAAAGTAAAATGATCTAAACATGACTTCTTTTAGATTGAAAAACAATAGAGGATTGATGTCAAATTTAAAACTAAAAGTTCCAATCCTTTAAGGAAATATCATAGAAAGGACAAGGGGATCTGACAACCCAAAATATCCTAAAGTAAGATAACACTCTGCAAATAAACTTCTTAAAGACTTCAACATTAAAACACATTTTTGCAAGAGAAATGAAGTAGACAAGATATTTTTAAGGACAAGTAAAAGATAGATCCAGTACCAAATCAAGATCCTGAAAACCAATTTCAAAAGATTTTTTAACATTAAAACTTCTTTGCAGGAAAAATAAAGTGGACACAAGGTTTAACAAAAGAAGCAAAATACATGTCCGATACCATGATGGGATCCTACAAATATTTATACAAGACATTTTAACACCTACAATAATGAAATAAACCTTATGGAAAAAACTAAGTGGACAAGATAAATAACCAAGAAACATGCCATCCGGTAGTAAGCCAAAAGTCCACAATTTTACAATAAGTCATGAAACTCAAAATTTTATAAAGGAAAAGCATTGAAACCTTTTGCAAACAACTCAAGCATTTAATGAAATAATCCATAGCCATCCAAAACTACTAACACACTCCACTCCAACAAAAGGGAAGGAAGAAGCAAACCAGTCAAAACCAAAACTTAAGCAAAAACAAAAGAAAAGGGGGTCCCATAAAGCCAAGGAGGGGCATGTAAGCAAGGCATATTGGGTGCATTTAATGATCAATAGTATTCTAATCCTTACTCTACTAACCAAATGTTTTTTCCCTCCCCCCTCCACAACCATGATGATATCAAGGAGGATGACAACCAATACCATAACCTTGGATGGTAAATTTTCACTATCCCTCATCAAGAAAACAATGGCAACCTCCTAGTCATCCAAGGCACAACCATGGTGAAGTCAACAATAAGGATAATAGTCACAAAAATCTGTTCACCAATGATACCTACTCAAGTTGCACCCATCCTAACAATAGACAAGCTCAACAAGTATATAATAATGAGGTGGTAGGAATGTCCCATATTTTGTATGGATATGAGTGGGAAGCATCTTCATTCTAGTAAGATGCTAGATAATCACACACCCCCTATAATAACAAAATAAGAAGAGGATTTGGAATAAGTGAATTACCAACTTGTCCAAGACAACCCACCATGACATCCAAACCTATTGTCTAAAGAAATATTTACCCCCACACCTCCCTTCCCTAAAAGACTAGGACAAAATAGGGAGGAACCTAAAATATAGTTTGATATTCTAGGGGAATTAAAAAGAGTGTCAAAATACTATTATTCTGAGCCATTAAGGATGTTACGATTTACACAAAGGCAATTAGGGAGTTGTGCCTAAAAAAATAAGTAGGATGTGAAAGGATCCACATACTATAAATGTGGATGGACATCTTGCTAATCTCTTTCTTAGCAAGATGGTCCTTCCTAAATACTCTAATCTTAGAAGGCCTATGGTTGGTGTACACATTAATGGATTGCTTATAAAACACACTTTAATAGACCTTGGTGTGGCCATTAATGCAATGCCCAGTGTCAAAGGTGGAAAAAGAGAGTGTTTTGTGTGTACACTAAGTTTCCCTCACTAAGTGTTTGATGGAAAATAATTAATTACTATTTACCAAAAGGAATTGAATATCACAAGAGTAAAACTATCAACATGCAAGAAAAGAAGGAAATGCATTGTGATAGGTTTATTCTTTTTCCTATTACATTTAATTTGTGCAAGTTAGAATCTATTCAATTATTATCCAAAGAAAGGAAATATGGAAATATATTTGAAATAACCTAAACTAACACAAAGTCTTAATTTTTTGAAAAGAAACTTGTTTTAGATCTTTGATAAAACTAGATTGATAAAATCAATACTAAAAGACAATGAAGGAAAATGCATCAATGATGGTTGATGATTCAAATACCAAACAATAGTCACAATATCTGTATTAGCAAAGGATGAGATTTTGTTAGAAATAGGTACAAGGGATGCCTCCATAAATATGGTAGAATATATCTAGTTATGATTGTGTTTCTCAAGCATACAAACTTTGAACTTCAAAAAATGAGACACCTTATGTAGAGAAATGTCTAGGTATGTTTGAAGTGAAAATCTCATCTTGAGAAGAATTGAAAAACAACCATAAATCTTACAATTGAGACAAAGGGGAATGTTGGGATAGCTCAGGGGATCTACCTTGGTCAAGTCCCTACGCAGTATATTTCAACCCTATGTACATTATAAAAAATATTGGAGTGCGTGTGTTTGTCCTAGTATGCTTTATGTTAGGAAGGTGAACATATATTTGCAAAAATATTGTAAAAGAACCTAGAAGCTTCTACAATGTGAGAATAAGTGCTTGTGTGGGGAAATGAAAGGGAAAATGGAAGTAATAAGTTCCAAGCTATAGGTGAGGGAAGAAGACTTAATTTTTCAAGAAGTAGTTATCAAAAAGGTAATAATATAAGAAGTTGTAACAATACATACATTGCAATAGGAAATATAAAAGATACAAAAGAAAATAAATCTATTAGAATGGATACATAATCTATATAAACATAATAATGTAGAAGAAAATAATCTATTTGGAATCTACACTTGAAAGTTGATTGTGAGGCCACAAATAAAATATTGCTTCAAAAAGATCCTATTGCATGACGGGGAGAAACTTCAAAATAAAATTATATAAGAATACAAGATTAAAAATTATTTTCACAAAAGAAATCTTTAAGATTGAATGATGATCATTAATAGGAAGAAGAGTGGGCTTAATAAGGGAAAGGTTGGACAAGATTAGCAAAGGCATGGGTATAAGGGTCACTTAAAAATCAAATAAGCAAGATAAGATTGTTTTTTAAATGGGTCAAATCGTTCAAAAGAGTTGGGACACTTATCACAAACACAATAGCATTTGGCTTGAGATACGTCTAAACAAATATAAGAAAACATGTATAAACACATGAAAAAGTTGCTTGCCATTTTTGCTTGGAACGAGCTAAGAAATGAGCTAAGATGAGTCCTAAAATAGGCTATTCGTGTGATCACTAAAATGAGCACAATACATAGATTGGAAATTATAAGGTTGGCAATTTTTTACTCTACATTTTGCCCTCACTTTAGTGGGCTCATATCACTAAGTGATATAGCTACACTAAAGAAAATTGTTAAAAATATATATATATGTAGAATCATTGCAAAAAGGATATGAACATGCATGAATGTTTTACCTCGTATGAATTTGTTTCCAATATGTGTTACTTCTTTGCAAGACAAACACAGAAGGAAAAGAAGTCAAACTTCATCAAAGAAAGTTAGAGCATGTAAATTATAATAAACAACATGTTTATCATCTACATGTAGAGAGAAAGAGATTAAGCATGGACTGGAAAGAGAAATTGTCACATATTTTGGGAACATAGACAAGGGAGGTAGAAAAATAATGGGTCCAAGCCAAGCTAAACGAAATAAACAAAGATCATAGTATACTCTGTGTTAGTAATCATGAAAATTGACTTAGGGACCATGATAAAGTGGTAAATGATCCTAGACTAGACTCTATACTTGGAATCAAGCCACATATCATCAATAAATGATCCTAGGGTATCCTGTGCTAGGATTCATAAAGAGTGGCTCAAGGACCAAAAGAATATAGTTGAGGGGGCTATGGCTAGATGTTATGAAGAATGATAAAAAGTGAGAAGGAGAATATGTCCCCCACTAAAGATGCAATCAATTTCAAGGAAAGGAAAAGGAAAAAAAGTGTGCCAAAGGTAAGTTGGAGAGTGACTTAAGAACAAATAATGAATAAGATAGGAAAGGGAGGCATGAAAAGAATAAATATTTCCCTAGAGGGGATAAATAACACATGATCTTGCTCCCAAAATAAGGGCAAAGAGAACCAAATCGTTACCTAAAATAATATTGAAAATGGTGTGTGTAGAAGTGTGCCCAAAGAAATGATAGCAGTAAGCAAGGATAAATGTCATAATATGAACTAAGCACAAAAGGGATCTACATGCATGGTGTTAACATAAAAGGAACCATATATTGTATGAATTATCATCATCCCTCATGCATACAAAATAATAAGCATGAAAGAAAAGAATATGTGTAAAAGAGTATGACAAAAATAGGGTGAATGGGCTTGTTTATGGTTGGGTAAACATGAAACTAATATGAGACACTAGGATACTTTATATCATCCATAAGGAACTAAGAAGATGAAAATACAAAGAGTAGTATACAACATATATAAGAGTATAATAGAAAGTAGGAACGAACAAATTTTAGAAATGGTAAACATGTGAATATCTAGGAATAAGTTTGGGTCAACATGAAAAAGGCACTAGCACCTCAATGCTTGGCATCATCCTTGCATAACCAAGACAAGAAGAAAAAAACACAAGGAAATAAAGAGAACAAATAGAAGTAGAAACAACGCAGTGTTCTAGTATTCATGTACCTACTAGGCTAACACAAGTCATCGTTGAACTAACTATACACATTGGCACGACAAAGCCGCATAGTGCAATAAGCAAGATTAACGAGGTTAGAGTCACTTCAAGTCAAATGCAACACTTATATTTGACCTACAACAGAACCTAAAGGTCATAACAAGGAAGAGGGACACATCCCTATATGTAAAAATATGTATATATACACAAGGTGAAAGATAGAGTAGAAGAGATAAAATAGAAGAGAGAGTGAGAGATGCATGCAAGATAAAGAGATAAGATAGGTACAAAAATAGGGATAAGAAAGAGTAAGAGAGTAAGAGATACATATTGTATGTAAGAAGGTTATAAATAAGAGATGATCATATACTAATACATTGATGTTAATGTACCACAAGTATAGATGATGAGTATATGATGGTCTAAAATGGTTGTTATATGAATGCGATGAATGGTTGTGTATGCATTTTAATTTATATGCTTTGTATTCTCCTGCACTTCACTATAATCCACCTCATTGGTTCTAATCTTTCTCTTATCCCTTTACAATAGGGTATACACTACAACTTTAAAGGGCATATGCCCAGATCTTCGATCTACACCCTTGTTGCACATATGTTACCTAAGGTTGTCACTGATGTGGTTGTCATTGATATCAACATTTAGTTTGGGCTATCATTGATGGTTATGTTGATGATATACTATGATGGTGTGCTAACATTGATGTTGTTGATGTTCATGGTTGAATGTCATGCCTTGTTTAATGACAATTAAAGTTGTATTGAGTATGTCTCTTATTAGCAGAGGTGATATATAAATATGGGAATTAGAAGCATTAAGATGAGGACTAGAAGTAATGTTGATGTTGGGGAGATGTTGATGATGGTGTATAGCATGATGTATGCTCTCTCCTATTGTTCCTAAGGAAGTATGTGTTGCTACAAGGAGGCTCTGGTCTCCGGATGTTGGTGAAGGTTTTTGCTGCAGGAAGTTGCCATGAAGACTGTTTGGGAGAATGCTCCACATTCCTCCGCCTTTGAAGATATGGTCATGCAATTCAGAAGTTAAGTTTAGTGGGTTGTAAAGGTGCTACATTCAAAGTTTCATATCATTTGTCCCTTTGCAGAGAAAGTTGTAAGTGATAGAGTGCAGGACTTTGTTGGCTTGTGCCAACTTGTTGTTGTATGAAGTGGTGAATTAGTTAGTGGAGAATGATCCTAATGATCTTGTGATGTTTCCTGTTGCTCCGCAAGGTGTTTTCTAGTTTCTCCAGAACAGGCTATGGTCCGAAATGAAGGTGTTGCTAGGTTATGCTTTAGCCTGGTCGACTGAGGTATGTTGCAGGTGTGTGCCATAAAGTCTTTGTTGTGCGGAGTTCAAGGAGTGTTTGGAGATGTTGTATGGGTCATTCTGACTCATCTGGGAGAAGTGTAAGTAATGTTTAATCTTCCATGAGTACCACCAAGTTGTAATGGTCGATATGCTACAAGCTTCATATTTTCTTGCTTAAGGCTGAGCTATTTTAATTGTGTGAAGCGTGCAAATGTTATTCTTTGAAGGTTGATGAAGTGAAGAGTGTTTAGGACCAAGTTAAGCATGTATTGGAATCCTCAAGGCATGTTCCTCTTCCTGGAGTTGCGTGGAGTTCATTGTAGGGCTTGCTCTCTACACATTTCATGTTGTTTGATCTTTGGCCGACTTGTAATTGTAATATTCTTGTTGTCTCTGGTCGACATGTAATGTAATCAATGTAATATCATGTATATATTCTAAACCTAGTTGATCTAGGTGGTGTGTGATTGCAAGTGTGAGTGTAAGAAGACAAATGTGGATGTGTAATGCATTATGATGTGCAACTGAAAGAGAAAGAGTAGAAGTTATAGATCCTATCTAGATTCATCTTGAGAATATTTTTGAGACAAAGGAAGTGAAGAGTGTGCCTAACTGATTGCTGGAGATAGTGAGCCAAAGGCAAAAGTTCTTGAAGGATTAAAGCAATGAGTTAGTAAGCTGCAGAGAAGACATTTGAAGAAGTTGCAGAAGTTGTCAAAGCAGAAGTGCAATCGTCAAAAGAGGAGTGTCAAAGTAGAATTGCAATCATCAAAAGGATTGAGTTTCATTGTTAGATTCAGACAATAGGACTGTTATGCTATAATCTATTTTGAGTTTGTTCTAAGTTCAGGGAGTAGTTTCTTCATTGGGTTGAAGCCCTAAAACAAAATTTGCAGGGAATTGTAGCTTTCTTAGGAGTGACCCTAAAACCTTTCTTCAGGAAGTACTAGATTCCTTGGGTTGTAGCCCTAAAAAAAAGTTGTAATTGTTATTCTTTTGTGAGTCTAGATTAGGATAGTAGCTCCTAGCAGCTTTTCTCACCGTGGTTTTTCCCTTTTGGGGTTTTCCACGTATGGCTGGTGTTATGTAGTGTTGTGCATTGTGTTGATCTTTTATGTTTCTATTAATGCTATAAAAATTAAGTTTTAGTTTTCTCCAGAGGGTTTGAGATTTGTTTGAATACTCATTCACCCCCCCTCTCAGTATTCGGGTGTGTTCAACAACCCCCTCTTCCGTTAACATTTTGGTTCCATTACAAGGACCCTGGTAAGAGGTAAGGAAAAGGTTGGAACTTAGAAGAAAAACTTTGTAGAAAGACAAGATATACCAATAAGGGATTACAGACACAAGGAAGTATGTCTATTGATTTGTGGTATAATACACTAGGTCATATCCCACGAGAAAGGTTAGGCACCTAGGGGCAATGAATGGAAAGGGGGGATCCTAAAAGGGATCTCGAAGAGATGTGACTACTAAAGGTAGGTCTTGATTGAGACATTAAGGATGAATAAAAGGATTACTAAAATTCCAAATAAAAAATTCATATGACAAAAGGAGATAGTAAGAAGTTAAGATAGGTAGTGTAAGAAATTAAGATGGCTATGGATATGAAAATGGAAGAAAAGCGATTGAAACAAGTTAAGAAAGACAAGAGAGATACTTCAATAGGATGTAAAAGGTGAGGGAAGTTGATTTGGAACATGCAAGGAGGGCTACTACTCAAATTATTAAGGATGGTGAAAGTTGTGAGAACCCACCACCACAAGAACAATTGGTTGCAGGTTAGCATGCTAGGGTGATGCTGCTAAGAATATTAAGAATTTAGTGAATGAAGATGTTGAGAACATTGTAGGTTTGGGAAGTATTGAGATTAAAATGAAAGAAGGATAGATGATAATTTGCATTGCTCAATGACAAAGATACATTTGAGCAACTAAATGACCATCTTAATAAAAAAAACTAAATGTCTAACTAGATTGAGGAATATGTTGTGTTTAGAGAGTCATTGGAAGGAAGGCTTGGGAGTGTAGTGCCCAACGAGGGCATGGAAGTAGGGGTGCTCCACTGTTTGAAATTTTAACTCATACACCACATTCTGAACCAAACTTGTCAAACATAAAGGTCACAATTAATGATGGATTTGAGAGTTTATCGACTCCTTTTAAATAATCAAAACCTTTGGAACTTAGTGTGGACTATTTGGATAATGTTGTAAGAAAAAGTGTGGGACTTTAAAAAGAAAATATGATGAAAGATTGGAAATTTAGACAAGAAGAGAAAAATGTAAAGAAGGAAGGATTTAAAGATGTGTTTAATAACCTATCCATTGATACAATCAATAAATTTGAGGAAGGAGGGTAAAACCCTATATCATTTGATAAAATTTCATTAATTAATGATAAATTATCTCTTAAGTGGAAAAGGTGCCATGAAGAGGTGAACCCTTCTGACCAAGAGCCACCCCCCATGTCATTTAAGACAAGAAGGGTTTCTAGTGAGGATATTAAAAGGTAACACTACAAACTAAAGAAGTGAAGAGAAAATAAATTGTTAGTAAATGTGAAGAGATACTGGGAAGAGCGTTATTTGAGATATAATCTCCATGAGATAAGGGTAGAACAAACAAATTGGTAAAAACCAAGGAAATTGACAAGGTCAGTAGGAAAGCTAAGGATTTTAAAGATAAGGAACATAACAATCCAAAAACAAAGTTCCAAGTGTAGAAAGTTGAGTGGAGGAGAAACCTCAGTAAACAATGATAAATCAAAGGAACCTATCACCAAAATAATGGACCAAAATCACATCAAACTACCTATCTTTGGAAATATACTAAAGAAACCTCTAAAGATATCTTTGTCTTGGAATCTACATGAAAAAGGAATGGAGTAAGAGAAAATAAAACTAATATTTATGAATTTAAGGGTATTTTGAGGGATGAGGCCCTTAAATGGCACATAATGCCTACCTTGAACATTACAAAGAATAGAATGGTATAAAAGAATAATTCTAAAAAAATTGTAGCCCCAAAAAATCCCTTTAGAGAGTGTAAGAAAGATGAGTGAAATGCAGCAAGGAGAGTCAATAATAGAATTTGATAAGCGATTCAAAGGGTTTGTCAAGAAATTGGAAGAACTGATATCTAAGAAGAAGAGAGTGGAATGATCTGTGTCCATATTGTTACCTACAATTAGAGCCTCACTAGATGGAATAATTTTTGAGACATATGCACAAGCAATAGAACCAACATCAAGAATTGAAGACCGGCACTAGAGGAAGGGAAATGAAGAAAATACTGAAATAGAAAAGCTAAAGCTAGAGTAGGAGTAGTTGAAATTTAAGCAAAAGGAGAGAACAACCAAGACATGATATCAAGCTAGAGAAAGAACATTTGGTGTTCGCATTGTTCCAATGAAGGATATACGAGGAATGAATGCCCAGTCTAAGAAGGGAAAAGAAGAGTTGTGGCAATAAAAGTGGACTTTACAAAACTTCCAAGGAGGTTAAAAGGTGTCTTTTGTGGTATATGTAGTGAATGGGATGGCCATGAAACTAATGACTGTCCATCCTTGCTATTATGATTGAGAGATGAATAAGAGCAAGAACCCTAGTGCAAATGCAAATATGAAGATAATGGGCCCTATCACAGGGGTATGGTAAGAGCCAAAGGGTTGGCAGAAGGGGCCTTCCACAAATAATATTGCAAGTATAGACAACTCAAATGGAGAGACTAACATAATGTTAACTCAGTTCAAAATGCAACACCACAAGTCCTCGAAGATTAACCTTATACTACTTACACGGGAATGAGTATAATGACAATAGACCCTACCACAATGAGTTTATAGGAGGATGCAATAGAGAGGATGTCATCTATTATAAATGTGTTGAAACATGAGACTATGCAAACAATTATAGGGAGGAGAAGAAGAAAGTCTATGGATTTGTTGTGGTTCCAACCATAATTTATTCAGTTGCCCAAGAGTTGCTCAATATTACAAGAATATTTATACCACTACCAAGAGGGTGCAATTGTCTAGACCAAATGTGCCAAAAGGGCTAAGGTTATAATGAGAGTACCCAAGGACAACCATCTAAATTCTTGTAGATGTCAAAAAGTAGAAGTAAACAGTGAGGGGCATAAGGAAGAAAATTATCTAACAAAGGAGGAACAGTTAGAAATGGAGTACCTGGAAAGGAACTATTAAAGAGAAAAGAGACTAAAAAAACAAGGTAGCAGTGGTAATAAGAGGTGGTACAAACACCGGAAGAGAGAGATTAATAATTAATAAGCCAAAAGAAGAAAGTATGGATGATTTCCCTACCAAGAAAGGTCATGACTTGATAGTAAAAAAAGCTACAAAGATTATTAGATGGGAACATGAGAAGGAAGATTATTGTAGGGCCTATTTTTCTAAAAAAGAAGCGTTGATATTGAAGGAATTGACCATTTTGGCAAAAGATAACTTACTAGAAAAACTAAGACAATTTACTAAATATTGGAACAAATGTTAAGAAATAAACATAGTGCAATAAGTAAGAACAATTAAAACAACAAGAAAGTGGCACAAACACCTTGTCTTGATAGAATTAAGAATTCATGATAAGTGGATGACGAAAGTGTTAGTAGACCTAGGCATTGATGTAAGTATAATGGCTATTGGGAAGACCTAGGAAGACTAATCTTACATAAAAACCCATGCAACATTATGTTGGTTGATGAGACATTAACAAGTGTTACAGGAACATGTAGGAATGTAGAGGTGGATTTATTAGGAATAAAGAAGCTAGTGGATTTTGAAGTCATAGAAATGAAGGAGCCTTTTGACGTGTTCAATGTCTTGTTGAACTTAAAATGGTTTGTAAATCATGATAGAGTATTCGAATCCAAGAAAGAAGAATTAATTTTAATGGTGAGGATAAGATAGTTCGCATACCCTTATACACCAACATGAGTGGCATATACATAGAAGAAGTAGTGTGAGAAGAAGATGTGGAGGATGAGGAAGACTATAAAGGCTTATACTCCTTAGGAAGAATCCCCAAGGTAGAGATAGATGAAAATATAAACTCAGAGGGGGAAACTGAGTTAGATAATATCCTTTATAGTACTCACAATGAGGATGCGATAGAATCATGGCTTCTTAATGGGCTAGAACTAAGGGTTAGAATAGTTTTAAGGCTTAGAAAAGTGAATAGCATTAGAAAATTTTACAAAATAGATAGCAACAATACTACAAAAGGAGAAATCACATCACAACTAACATAAAACAATAGGGAAAGGGAACTAGTAGCACCACAAACTCCTAGGATTCATCACATTACAAAGGAAATATATCATATCAAGCTACCTCACTATTCTAGGGTAGGGGATTTACTGGGATGCCTAGATGTTATGGAGAGAATGTTTGAGAGGGGGGGCCTTAGAAGAGAATCCTTAGATGACACACTAGTATGTAGTGTAGCGAGATGGTGGTGCACTCATAAGACTAACATCTCCTCTTGGAAAACACTAGCAATATTAATAAAAACTAGATATTTAGAGGAAGAAGGGGAATATAATTTTATTAAAGAGTATGATGGCACAACTAACCCTAAAGAGCACATTCAACACTACACAATTTGGGATGAAGAGAAAGAATTTTATGAGAGACTTTGGGTACAACTATTTTATTAGACACTATCATCAATTGTTAAAAACTAGTATATAATTGGGAAAATAGAGTGGAAATGTGAAATTGGAGATGATTAAAGAAGATTTATTTAAGATACTCCCATTTACTAACAATAGAAAACAATTGCAAAATATCTTAGAAAGAATTAAAGAATTAATTACCCTTCTTATGGAGGAAATGAGGAAAAAAATTGGAAAAAAGGAGGCGAAATAATTGTAGAAAGAACAAGGGACACTGAGACTGGAAGAATGGATGAATAAAATTGAGACAACACCCAACAAGAATTGTTACAAAATAAAGAAGATAACAGTTTTGGAAAATGAAGAAGATCTTAAGAATTTGGAAGTACAAGTGGATGAAGGAGAAAGAGAACTAATAACACAAAACCTAGACAAGTCCCAATAATTTTACCAACCCTTAAAGACAAGAGAAGAAAAAATCACATGTGAGGCGATAACTAAGTTACTAAGAATTGGTACCTATTGGGGGGAGAAATAATTTATGCAAGTAGTAGAAGTGTTACAAGAATATAGAGATTTCTTCACCAGGGATTTTACAGATCTAAAAGGTATTAAAGAAGAGATCGGTGTAACGAAGAAACAATTGAAAGAAGGTACAAATACTATTAGGAAAAGACCTTACTACCTTAATTCTAATGTGAAAGACAAAGTAGAACATGAACTAGATAAGATGTTGACTGGGGAGATCATAAAACTTGTAGAACATTTTGAGTGGGTAAGTCTAATGGTTATCCAACATAAAAAAAACTAGGCAAATGAATTTATGTTGCCTTTGGGGAGTTAAATAAAGCATGCATCCATGATCCATTCCCACAACTTTCATAGAAGAAGTTCTCAAATCAGTGGTTAGTAGAGAAGTACTCGTTCACCAATAGACTTGGTTATCATCAAGTAAATATTTAGGAGAAAGATTAGGCTAAAATAACATTTACCATAGAATGGGGATTGTTTATCTACATTGTAATAGCATTTGGTCTAAAGAATGCCCCAACAATATTTACTAGAATCATGGTCAATGATTTTAAGGATTCCATACATGACTTTTTGGAAGTTTAATTAGATGATTGGATTGTCTATGGATTTATAAAGGATGATTTACAAGTCTTGAGATTGATGTTGGAGATATGCATAAGTCTCCAAATATCCTTGAATTTAAATAAATGTACATTTGTGGTACTATTTGGTACCTTATTAGAGCACACTATATATAAAGAGGGATGATGGTGGATCCCTTAAAAGTAGCAATAATATCAAACCTACCACCACTGATGATATTATCAAAGGTGAAAACATTCCTAGGATGTACAGGGCACCACCAAAATTTATTCAAAAATATGCGGCAATCTCTAGCCCAAAAGAAGAGATATTAAAGAATAAAACCAATAAAAACTTTGAATGGATAAAGAAATTTTAGAGGGCATTTGATACATTAACAACTAAGATTTTAGAGGCACTAATTTTAATATTCCTTGACTCGAACTCACCCTTCCATGTTCACGTAGATGCCTTCAATACTGCAATAGGTGCAGTACTAGCACAACCAAGAGGAAACAAAGATCATCCTATAGATTTTTCTAGTAGGAAACTATCATAGGCTAAACAAAATTACACAATGATTGAGTGAGAAGACCTAGTAGCGGTGTACACATTACATAAATTTATGGATTATCTATTGTCTACTCCATTTGTATTCTTTATAGACAATGAACCCCTAAAATATTTGTTGAATAGACATGTGATTCAATAAAGAATATGGTGTTGGTTGTTATTATTCTAAGAATCCAAGTTCAAAATCGTGGTGACACTTAGATGCTAACTAGGGGCTAGATTACTTATTTAGAATTTAAAATGGGGAAGATTTGGGGCTTATTGTGGATGAAATGCCTAACACAAACTTATTTAGAATAGACATGGTATCTTAGAATCTCAGTGAAGTAGCATAATTGTTATCAATAGGGAAGTATCCTCGTGGAAGTTAAAAACAAGAAAAGAAGAGATTTTTGTAGAGATCCTTCCCCTACACTTTAATAGAAGAAGATCTATATATTATTGGGAAATATGAAGTAATAAGAAGGGTGGTGCTACAACACAAAAGAAATGATATTATGAGAGAAGTATGTGAAGGAATTTCAAGAGGACATAACTATAGGGATGGCAAAACTAGGAAAGTGATGTTAGTAGGGTTATGATGGCCTACTCTACTTAGATGCAAATATTCATGTAAGAGGATGAGATATATGTCAAAGGGTAGGAAGACCTACCATAAGAGATGAAATGTCTTTGTGACCAATTATAGCATAATCTCCCTTTGAGAAATGGGCAATCGATTTTATTAGGCCCATCGAACCATCAACACAGAAGATGCATGCAAGGTTTATCATAACATGAATAGAATACTTGACCAAGTGGGAAGAAGTAGAGGCGAGAAGAGACTATACAACAAAAAATATTGGTAAATTTATCTATGAAAATATCATAACAAGGTTTGGGTCTTCAATGAGCATTAAAAGCAATTAGGGTAAACACTTTGTCAATAAGACTACTACAAAACTACTAAAAAATTTCATGATAACACATGATAAGATAATGGGGCTAATGAAGCCTTCAACAAAATATTGGGCACAACATTTTTTTGTATTACAAATCCATTACTAATAGAAAGAGTTCAATACAAAATTGAGTAGCTAAGAGTGCCACTCCCACTCCACTAGCCTAGAACCAAGTAATACAATAGTATAATATGTTTTGCGGTGTTACCCACGCTATTGCATAACATCATTAATATGTATTACCCTATACAACACAACAAATTTTCATAAAAATTACATTTATATCAATACCCCTCAAAAAATATGCACTGGATAAAGTTTGTCACTTGGTCAATTTTGTTGTCTATCTTCCTCTTGATATGTAACATGCACACTATGTTCTATCTCTTTGTTCTGCATCCCCTCCTTATCTGCTATGTACTGCCTAGTATTACTCTCCTTGTATGAGTGAAACTATTTGAAAGCACCTAAGGGAAGAGAAATCATATCCGTCTCACCCTGATTGTCAAAGTTCTGAAAAAGACATTTCCAAATCTCTTACTACAACATCTCTTTTCAACTCAAATTGGTGTTGTTTGCAGTATAGGTTTTGGAAGTCTATATATTCCTTATGAAACTTTTTTTCCACATTTCTGAGGTCATGTGGCCATAATTCTACAAATCTAATGTCTGATATAAAGATAATTGTTGAACCTTCATCTATTATCTGCATAAACCTCTCAGTTGGGATCTCCAACATCATAGATACATGTTGAACAATTTGAAAAATTATGAGTCTAATGAAAGACTCGATAAGGGATCTCCTTTTGTCCTGGTAGCATTCTTCATTTCTTTTTTTCCACAAAAACTAAATAATATTAGTAGACAGAGCTAACCAAAACACATTAGATTTAACATTCAACCCACTGACATACCCACAAAGAATCTCTTTCCAAAACACTTTCTTACCACTATCCCACCCAACAATATTCCCCATGAATCTAGCCCACACAGATCTAGCAAAAATGCATTCAAAGAAGATATGCTCACTTGTAACAACAGGATTACATAGAGCACAAAACCTATCAGTGTCACCTATAGCAAGGTTTTTTAATAACATGCACCATCTAAAACAACATTTTTTTGGTTCAATATACTTAGACAAACAAGACTTCATAGTTTTATACCACTCAAACTTATAAACTTTAACTTCCAAACTTGATTGACATGATCATACACTTCTTGGGAGTCAGATGACAGTTTATATAAGCATTTTGGGTTAATTTTTAGCAGTTGGTACCATCTCTCCATCTAGTTTTACTAAGGAACACTTCTTTATTTATCAATTTGATATCTATTTGAATATTAGCTAGTGCTTTACACAAAATAGAGTATGTTCTTCTTTAACTATCTAGAATCCTGAATTCATTCTTCAACTGGAGCCAACTTTTTAAACAATTATCACAATACATATGTTGGAATTTAGAGATACCTTTGTTCTTCCAATTCAAGGTTGAACAACCCTGTAGTAGAGCCAATGAATTTGTAATGCCTACCCATGAAAAATATCAATAAATGACAATAACTAATTAATTTAGTAAGAAATAATGAAATAAATATGATGACAGGAGGAAATTCATTGAGAGCCCCAGTAGGGTTTGTCAGCGGGGTCTCGATTCCAGTCTTTGTCAATTTGGGTTACGATCCATCCTCAGTAGGATTTGAGCCTACTACTGATTCCTACTACTGATATAACATCTCCGAATATTATGTCAGATAGGAGGTACCAAGCCCTATCTGACACACTATTCAGAAATGAGGATCAATTCAGTGATCGGCTGTTTGTAGATGCAAACATAATATTTCTATGTTACATTATAGGTAATATTATCATTATTTGACAAGCTTTGTTTCATTATTGCTCGTAACATTTAAACAACGCAACACAATATCTCTATTTATCATTATAGAATGTCATCATTGTATTTGGCAAGTTTTGTCAAGTTTTGTCAAGTTTTGACAAGTTTTGTTTCATTATTGCTCGTAACATGTTTTGTAAACAACGCAACACAATATCTCTATGTATCATTATATAATGTCATCATTGTATTTGGCAAGTTTTGTTTCATTATTGCTCGTAACATGTTTTGTAAACAACGCAACACAATATCTCTATGTATCATTATATAATGTCATCATTGTATTTGGCAAGTTTTGTTTCATTATTGCTCGTAACATAGAAATATTATGTTTGCATCTACAAACAGCCGATCACTGAATTGATCCTCATTTCTGAATAGTGTGTCAGATAGGGCTTGGTACCTCCTATCTGACATAATATTCGGAGATGTTATATCAGTAGTAGGAATCAGTAGTAGGCTCAAATCCTACTGAGGATGGATCGTAACCCAAATTGACAAAGACTGGAATCGAGACCCCGCTGACAAACCCTACTGGGATCTAGCCCCACTGATATAATTTTCCTTTCTTCTTCAACTCACAAAAGTCCTCACACGCACATAATATTTTAGAATAGTATGTCAGATAGGTCTTGGTACCTCCTATCTGACATACTATTCGGAGTATGTCTATATCAGTAGGCTTTGATCGTCCTACTGATATACGTATTCTTTTCTTCAGAATACTTTTTTTTTTAATAGGGAAAAACAAAAAGAACAAATTGAAAGAATAAGATGCTTAAAATTGACTAATAATATTTTTTTTAATGCAACAAAAATTATTTTAAATACCACTATCACAGGAGGGATATGATCACCACTTTTGCATTGTCTTGGCTACAAAGATGTAGCCCAATAATATTGTTTGGTTTCTATTATGGTTTTTTGGAAAAACAAAAAGAACAAATTGAAAGAATAAGATGCTTAAAATTGACTAATAATATTTTTTTTAATGCAACAAAAATTATTTTAAATACCACTACCACAGGAGGGATATGATCACCACTTTTGCATTGTCTTGGCTACAAATATGTAGCCCAATAATATTGTTTGGTTTCTATTATGGTTTTTTAGCAACATTGCCAATTGGTCCAGCTCAGATGTATTACGTCAGGTCCATTTTGATACAAGATAAGATAATAGACAGGAATAATAGAATAATTCCTACGCGAAAATTGATTCTTAGCGGTTCTTTTGTAGGACAACTTATAGTCTTCTCATCCATTTATCTTTGCCAAACTTCCTATAAAACGTAAGTTTTATTTTATTCATCGTAAATGAAAATTTAAGATATAACATTTCTTATACAATTATACACATTTACAATAAATGTTATATGATCATCCTTTCACATGGTGGGAAATACTTTCTTAGCTCCAATATCCTACACGTGGTTATTAGACCAAAATCTACACACTAAATGTAAACATTAGTTCCGTAAAGTCATTAAATACACAAAAGAGATATCAATTTGCACAAGATAACGAGACTAAGGCCCTAAGGGCCAGACCTAATGTCTCAGGGGCTAATGATGGCCTTGCCTACGTAAGTGCAGCACAGAGACTTCGTAGTTCAAAGCAACTAGTCTTGCAGCCATAAAGTTGACTTAGATACAATAACTCATAAGGAATCTAGTTTATCACATAACATTTTCTAGAATATCATTCAAGTTCTAGAGAGTACACACAATATTTATATTTATGAGTAATCCCTACAGGGGTAAAATAAAGAAGTTATAACAACAACAAAAACATTCCAACCATTCTCTATCTCAAGACATCATATAGAATGCATAAAATAGACAATATTTTTACTAAACTTCCAAAGATGCATGTGAGATCGCAAGAAGGATGCAACATGTGAAATAAGACATATTTCTTCTCAAGAAGTATTCACTCAACATGAGTACACTCATACATCATTTATGAAGCCATCTTCAATGATCTTTCATGGTAATTCACCAATTTAGAAGACAAGTCTTTAACTACTCATAAACATCATTCATCACTCAACCAATCTCACTCAATTAAGGAAAGGATTCAAACTTCTTCTATATCCAATAAATATCGTCAAATTACCTCACCTAATTCTATTGAAACAACACAAGTATATTGTTTAATAATGGGTTCTTCTTCCATTTAAAGCCAACACATATATTCTTTACATAACATAGAAATCATTCATTTAGGTTATCCCAATTCTATAATGACTGAAACATGATTTTTTTCACCAAGAACTAAGATCTAAGATCGTAAATCAATTTCTAACCACATTTCTAATTTTAACTAAGAAAGCATATAAGAAAAGAGATTCATTACTCTAAGAAAGCATATTCTTCCTAACTAATCATTTACTTAAATAATACTTAACCAATTAATATACTTTCATTCAATTATCAAAATGTCAATCATATCAAAAGACCTATAATATAGAATTTTAGGAGAAAATAAATATGATCAACTTTCCGATAGGGTAACTCAATATATTCTTGTTATAGGCAAAACCATATTTCTAACTTGGCTAACATGATAAGAGAATATTCTTAACAAAAACATATGAATGAAAATTTAAAAGAGCTTTGATCAACATAGCAATAGATCCTTTTTAGTTAACATTATCAAGTTAAAGTTCTCTAATCAAATAATATATATAAATTACTTTTACTAAATAAATCAAATTCCATTTATATCTAAATATATGAAGATTCTAGACAAGCCATTAAAGATTTAGTTTTCTAATATAATTCTAATTAATAGTATTATAATTTTGAAAGTATCCTAAAAGCTAAACAAACAACTTAGAGTTTGATCCCATATAAAATATATTGCAAGCATTAAATCGACTTCTAAGAACATGACAAATCAATCATTTCAAACAATAGAATCCCATATGAAATACTAACTTAGTCTAAAGCAAACAATATAGACAAAATCTTCAATTTTACGATAACAATAGCTATTCAACAAGATAAAACTCTTAGTGATAATTGCTTGGTATAAAGATAATTATCACATTTAATAGAAGAGTAGAAACCTGAAAGACCTAAAATCTGCTCCATTAGTTTATGCACAGATAGGTTTTCTTCTAAGGTGTTGGTTAATCAAAATTCAAGTACTAAATAGTTTTCAAAAGAAAATGAAGGCATACAGAAGAATAAATAATAGAGAAGCAACATACAATTGCATCATGCATGCAACAATCAAAAACACATCATGCAATGTCATATATACCCATACATCATCTAATGTGTAATCACATATATACAATGAAGATCAATCTCAACTAGTGATAAAATAGATAAACTTCATCTCGGATGTTATTTCATGCAATTTAGACACTGCCAAAGAAATTAGATTTGCTACTTCACTTCAAACAAAATAAGGTTCAAAGTTAACACAATGCTAGTCTTAACAATTTCAATATTTCCACATAATATATGCTATGGAAAAATAATATAGTTATTTCTACAATCCCAAGTATTATATAATCATGATATGAGACTATTCAGGTATTTCTCACCTAGCGCAATATTAGCTATGTTGTGTATCTAACACAATAAGTTTTTTAGAAGAGATATTGATTCTGGTTGTTATCCAAGTCTAGAGTCAATTTACAAGATCAACTAAGGATGGATCTTCTAGTTAAAATCAATAACCTCATTACCACTCTAGGTCAAAATCTAAGAACAACTAAGTACTTCATTACTAGGTGGCAAAGATAAATAATTGGAGACCTAGGTATAAGACTAACTACCTTATAAGAACTCTCAAGATCTCAAATAACTTACTATGACTAAAATGCAAGTACTTGAAATACTTCCTAATGAATGGTAACAATGATACTTCAACTCTATGTTCAATTAAGCTTATCACCCTAATGCAGTTGCAATGCCATACACATTCGACATAACTGGACCTTATATACATACATACATATCTATGTATTTATAAACTCTTTCAAACATGCATACATATGATTTTCCCTCTAATTCATATTACTAATACATTTATATAAGATAACATGATTCCCTGATTTCAACCCTTTGCTATAATTGTAACAACTATAGTCTAAATTAAACCATTTAATAAAAGCCACATAATTATACCATTTTCTAAATCAATTAAATCATCTTGTCAATAACAGATTAATACAAACTAATAAGGAAGTAATTTGATGAAATAATACAAAACTTCCTAAAAATAATTCCATTTCCTAAACTTTCTCCCTCCCAAATATTAACTCAAATTAACAAGATAATTCCTAAAATATGGATTTGGTAAGATGATCAAAAGGCAAGTTTTATATTATACCATCCGTATGGCCTATGTGAGGATATATATATATAGTTCCAATGATGAATGTTTTAACCTGAACAACTATTGTCCTGAGAAGAATTCAAGCATTAGGGATATGTTAGGTTTTAGAGGGAAAGAGTCAAGGATTTGCAAACTTAATAACAACAACAAAGAGGGCGTAGGAATGACCATCACTAATTGATACACATATCTAAATCTACAAACTGGGTAATGCTAATTTTTGGATATGATTTACATAACTAAGTGATGCACCTTATATAAAAATTTCAGAGAAACCCAGTTTAAAAATATAGAGTTATTGGTGACACAACAAAGTATTTTAATATAGATGAAATGGGTAAGAAATAGACAGCCACTAAACATTACATATCTCCATAATGACAAACTAGATAAGGCTGATTTTTGGATATGATTTCAATAACTGGGTGGTGTACCTTATATAAAAATTTAGAGAAACCTGGTTCGTAAAAATAAAGTTATTGCTAATGCAACATACTAGGGTTTAGAATCTTCAGACTGGTTGAAATAACATCCTGATATATTATTGGAGATTGGTTTCAAGAAAGTGATCCCTAAGGAATTTAAAATTGAATGGAATATGCAGAAGAGAATTCACAAAATAACATAAAGATTGGATATAACCAAAATTTATTTCAAACAACAAATCAATTCCATAACTTAGTGCATACCCGGAATATTATTGCTATCCAATCTTCACCAAAATTTCCTAGCTCGCATCCATTTTTCCCCAAGTCTTTTCTTCTAAAAAAGCCAGAGCCATCCATTTTATTCCCTGCCATATCAATATATATATATATATATATATATATATATATATATATATATATATATATATTTCAAATGTATCTTTCTTTTTTCCTCACCTCATATATTTCTTGATCTTTTTAAAACGAAACAACATGACTCTTCATATGCCAATTTGGACACCCATTTTCTTATAAACTAAAAATAGATTAGAATAATTTTAAAACGTAATTTAATTACTAAGATTCTGTCTTGAATTACATAACTGTCATTTCTTACAAGCGGCATAGAATAAAATAATTCTTTTTAAAAATGTAAATATAAAAGCATAAAATGACAATGTATGATTTTCTTTTGAAAACAATAGTAAATCATCTAAATAAATATTTTGAAACAATGCAGTTATTTAATTATTCTCAATAAAATATCATAATTAATAAATAGAGTTCAGGTGTCCTTATAGACTTATTTTCATGCTTTAGATTCCACCATATAGATCTGTCACAGGAAACATCTTTATTCTTAATATTTATTGCATCTCTATTCTCTATCTGGCTTCTAACTATTTCCCAAGCCTTCCGAATGGTGAGAAAAATTGCAGATCCAATTGGTTTAGCATGAAAGTTGCCAAAAATAATGTCTAGAGGGTTCATGTTCCTCCACTACATAGTATTTTTAGATATGCATCTTGAATGTTTTTTCTAATTAAAAATTTCTATGGTTCTTCTCCTTCTATGGTTGGCTTTATAGTAACTAGCTAGGCTTTCATGCATATTGCTATAGTTTCATGTAAAATCCCATAAGAACAAACTTTTTGTTGGATTATCTAAGTTCATCTAGTGGGCTTAATTTTTTTTATAAATAATCGAGTATACTTTCACTCATTCAACGCAATTGATATAAAAATCCCTTAAGATGGTTTTAATGTGAAGAATATCTGCCTAGTTTATGTTTGTTCTTCAGTAACTGAGCAAGCTTACAATATTCTCTTCTAGATTCATACAAAGACTGCTTATATTCATTATTCTCTAAGAAAAGTTTAAGCCTTTACGTGGAAGTATCTTTTGTTGTGTATTTAAGGACGATATTTGAATTTGATGGAGCTAGAGCAGTGTAAAGGCTAATTTTTGTTCAGTCTGAGCTCAGGATGAGATGAATTAGGAGAATATTATTTTCTTTTGAGTGGTAGAAATGTTTTTGTAGAAACATGAATTACAAGAAAGATGGGAAAAGCTTGGGAGAAAGCCATAGAATTTGTGCAAGGCAGTCAGAAAACAAATGAAACCTTTATTTTGACTTTAGACAGTGCCCTGAAATGTGCATCATGCAGGCTTCCTTCTGCGGCTTTGTTCGAGAAGTTTATACTTCTCCAGCACTTGTCTTTAGCAAACATAGGCCTAATTCATCTTGAGGGTTCTCCTTGCTTGCCTCACCTAGGGTTCCTAGTTCTCAATGACAACATGATCTCTAGTGGGTTGGAGCATTTGGTACAGGTGGGACTTAAATCTCTGCAAGATCTTGATCTGTCAAATAATTGTATTGGGACTTTTGAGGATTTTGTGCCTTTGTCACAACTTCATTTAGGTTCCTTTAATCTTTATGAGTGCTCTATAATGAGGCTGACTAATCACAAGGCTAGAGTTTTTGATGTTAAGTCACTGTGGTTTTTAGATAAAGAAGAATGTGAGGGCAAAGAGATGTTTGATTTTGAAGAAGATTCTGAGGAGGAATACGAAGAGGATGTTATTAGTTTTAATGGAAAATAATTGGCTTAACTACACTCTTTCATTCAACCATGACATTTCAATTAACATATAATAATTTTGTAACCTAAGTTTAGCATGTGCCAAAATGGGAGCTTTGGAGTAACATATGTGATGGGGGATAAATGTGTCTTTGTTTTTACCTCTTTGTTTATCTTTTACCCTTTCATTCCTATAGAATCCCTTATAGTTCCTGTCACTATTTGTTAATGAAGTAGGTATATTTAATAAAATGCAAAGAGAGGATAGAAACTTGTGGATATATCAAAACCTTTAATTATTTACTAATTATCCTTATGACTATGAAAAATAGGGGACGATTAGGTGGATGTTGCGTGGAAGCAAAAGGAGCATTGGTGGAATGAAGACAAAACCGTTTCATGAGTTATATGTCACTTTTGATTAAGTTCGATCTGAGTTGTTAGTTTGTTTTGGAATGATGTTAAACTATGTAATCTATTTCTAAGTAGTTTCTAAGGTTGCTGGTTGCAGACCATAATAACCCAATCAGTCGTATACCTTTTTGATTAGTTTTGGTCATAAACTTAGTGACATATGATCTCTATATACATATGTATGCTAAGACTTGAAGAAATAATATATATATCTATAAGTTGTTGTTTTGGTTCAAAGAAGATTGAAGTTTGAAATGTCATTTTGCATGAACATTGAGTAGCGTAGAATAAGGTTTTGTTTCATCATTGGAAAGTTGGAGAAGGCAAGGCCCACTTCCCTAATTTCCTAGTGACTAGATGCAGAATCAGTCTGTTGTGTGGTAGTGAGACTTTGTCAGTTCTAAATCTGTTTTCAATCTTTAATTATAATGTTAACCATTCAATGTGATGTTAATTATTATCTGATGTATTAGTAATTGATGTGCTTGTGTTGATATTGTGCTACAGGTATATTTGGGTTAGCAGATTACTTTGCAATCAAATTTAATCAATGTGTTTATTGTCTTGTGTGAGTCTAATTTGGTAGATTATTTTAGACAGTGTTGATTGGAGTGCTTATTAATATGTGTAGACTTTATTTAGTACTTTACATCTCAATATTCATCTGCTTTTGATAGTCTAGTTTCAGTAAAGAATTATTACTTTTGTTTTATTGTTTAGTTTTAATCTACTTTTGTTACGAACTGTTTGGCCCAAGTTACTGTCACACAAGTGACAGGAAGTCTGAAAACTAGATTTTTGAACAAGTGCAATTAGTGTGTAGTTGCATCCATCCACACTTAGCTTTCTAGGTTCAGCCCTTAGGCAAATAACCCCAATACCTTTCATCAGTCTACATTCCTTGGATTGACACACATAGGAATAAACTGAGGAAGAATCATCTCAATTGAATTTAACAAGACTATCACAGATAACGTTACTCTATTTATAGTCCATGATTTTTCCCTACAATATGTTGTTGTTGCCACTGCCCTCATATACATGTTGCAAAATCTAAAGCATGCATAAGGCATGTGAGCTATTTTAGGAATTTGTTCAACTTCAAAGACATTATTCATGTTCCCTTTATAGGTGTTGCATTTGTCAAGTATTTTTCAAGAGAAATGGCAATTTGAGTTATTCGTGCTTTGAGTGGAACTTGTGATGGATATAATTCTAAAGGATTGGTATTTGGGTAGTATTGGAATGGATTATAATTATGTCACAAGCTTACTTGACAAATTTTTGAGCGATTGTAATCTTATTCATAATAAGAATTGTTGACCCTAAAAGAAGTAGAGTCATGCTCAAATGCTCCCTATCCTGTATAACAAAGGCGTGACTTCAATCTTGGACCACAGGGACAAACAAAGCTTAGGTAGGAAGACTTCCAGCACAAGAATATGTTTTACCTACATATTCTTTGTTTATGTAAATGGAATAGAGGGTTTGTCCAACTCAATGAATGGGTTTAGGATTAGTGTTCATCTATGAAAGAAGAAAACCAAAGATGGAGTGATGAGACCATGCCTAGCCACGTGTACAAGGATATAGCTATTTGAGGAAATTCTTCATATTAAGTGTCATGTCTATGGAGAGAAACTTAATTCTCAAGTACTTGTCTTTATTGGTCTCTAGATTTTTAGAATTTACAAAATGATATTTTTATTTAACTCGAGAAAGCTATGCCCATGATTGATAAATTTGAAATTTGAAATTTAAATACTAATGTTCACAAGTCAATGTAATTGTAACAAAAATATATTTTAAGTAAGAGTTTGTTATAAAAATCATAATTTGTAATATTTGTTTTTCTAATTTATTAAAATTGAAGAAAGGAATTTAAAAGTGAATATTGAGACAAAGAACTCTGTTAATGATTCTTCAGTCCAACTCTATGTTAAATCATCTCTAATAAGTAAAACTATAATAAATAAAATTTTGTTAAACAATCATAAGTAACTATAAAAGCTACCAAGAATGAGATAAAAATTAACAAACAATTACAAAGGTAATTAAACGTATTTTGATAAACTTAGAAAAAGTTTAACTTTGTCATAGTATGATAAAAAAAAGCCTACAATCATCACATGTTCAAGATTATTCACACTAGTTGGATGTGGCTCAAGGTGGTTGGATGTTTCTTTTCAAAAAATGGTAATAGGGCATGTATGAATTCTGATGGCTAGCAAACATACAAATGGCTAGTGTTTAATCTGGTAACAGGTGTTGGTGAGTAATTGCTCCCACCAAAATCAATTAATTATTGTAATAATGAAAAATATAAGTTGTAAATGGAAACTTCTAGTAGAAGACAAACTAATAAGTTGCTTCTAGAAGGATGAAACTTGTAAGTTTCTAGATGGGATAAGATAAGAAAGTCTCCAGATAAGGTTTAGGAGGTTTCAAGAAATGGGAAGTTTCTAGATATATTGTACTAGTAAAGGAGAGTTAAGACCTCTATATAATGCCAAAATGTGCCAAAGCATCTAGGGTTTGTTTCGTTATCTCTTCTTTACAGAACATGTTTACACCCAAACCAATATTATCTCTATGTTCAAACATGTTGGACTTTTCAATTGGATACTTCTTATTGAATTTGGGATTTGGGATTTGTCCCTTATTAAGTTCTTTAATTGGGTATTCTCCTTTATTGAATTTTTCCATAGGGTAGCATACATTATTGAATATTTCAATTGGGTATTGCACATTACTGATCTTTGTCATTAATGACTGATTCTTACCGATTTTGGTGTGATGCCCCGTCATGCAACCCTAGAGTGTTAGACTAAAAAGTGACAATATTACAAAAATATTTTTTTTGAAGCAAGGAAATGCATTATACATTAAATATAATTACACTCATAACAACATTAAATGAAATGGACAGCTAACACTTCTAGGGAACATAATTGCATCAGATAAAATTATAACCTTACAAGTGATATGCATCATAATACAACATAAGAATATTACATTAAACATTTGCAGAGATGAATAATTACAAGGTTCAATACAAGATTACAAGACCGATTACATTGGTCTACAAATGGTACAATTATGAATGTATACTGCAACCCGAAGGTGAAGAAAAAATCTGGAACTGGAACACCTCTGCACTGAACTCGAACCAAAACATCCAAGAAGACCAATGGATAGCTCTACCTCCCAACCATGTGGAACCTTGAGGTCCACCCCTCTGAGATAGGAGATAACAATGAGGTTCCACTAGGTCAAGGTTACAACAATGAATACAACAACAAGATACAGACTCCATGCAGACAAAATAGAATAATAAGACTGCACAAACAAGATAGTACTCGCAAAAACAAGACAAATCATTAAGACACGTCTGCACTCCAGAGGTAACAACAACAGATAAAGAGGAAGAAACTGGACTGCAGTAAGAAGAGTGTCATCGCATGGTCCTAGCATGGGTTACCCAAGCTATCTCTCTAGAAGACGACCCCCATCTATGGTTACCCTGGCAGCCTCTCTCTAGGCACCGGCCCCATAGGGTGACACATGTAGAGCTGACATATCCTCTCATGGAGACAAGGAGGTCGGCCTTGCCAACTAGGCCTTCTCATCCCATCCTTAGCTTGCGAGAGCACTCAAGGCATGGGTGAGGAATCTTACTTATCTTGTTATGTAATTTACTACCCCAAGCCTCCTAGATAAATTATTAAATTATCACTTGCCTATTACTTCCATGGGGTTACCCAGGCGACCACTTTGGGCACCGGCCCCACCATGAAAGCCACTCTCCTGGCAATCTCTAACCAACCATCCAAAACCAATAACATGCAAGGACAAGGGTTACAAGAGATTCTGATCCATTACATAAGCCATACAAACTTTGACCACAACAATAAAAGTTCCCCTATCCCCTTCAAAACTCGAAACAATGCGTCATTGGAACAGATTGACACAAATAACAAGTTGAAAACTCAAACAGTTAATCCTCTGGAGTCAGAAATTTGAACATCCTTACCACTATACATAAGTTCATTCCCCAATATGAAAACAAGGGTTGAACGTCAAGGACATTCTTGTAGAATAAAAAAGACACGAGACCAAAGAATAACATAATGAACCATTATATAACTCTTTCCCTCGAACTTCAAGGAAATCATTCATGGCCAAGGACACATTATACTAACCACATATATAAACTAAAACACTTACCAAAAATGTATGAACTATAACTTCCTAGGCCCGGAATTACAACTTTATGATAAACCTAGACTCTAGTCGAAACACAATTTAATACACTGAAAGAAGAGACTATAGTTTAACAATATCTATTGTTCAAATTTAACGACCTTAATCCATTCGGCTAGACCCAATGTTCTATCAACTCAAGCTTTATGAGAAACTAACCATACTAACATTTAAAAAATGTACTAACTTTCATTTTCTAAAAAAACCTAATATCGATTTAACAACAAGCATTACTATCAAAACTACGTCACCTTCGAACTATTCTAACATGGGTTATAACAAAAGATTTCTATCTAGTTCAGCCATAAACAACAATATTATATTCAAAATTCAAGATCTATAATATTACTATTCCAAACCCTATTTATTCTATTCCAATAAAAGCTAAGTTAGGTAACTATGCAAGGAAAACATTTCTTACCCTAAATCAATAAGATACATTAGATCCATAATCCCTATACCAACCTTTTTCCTAGCAAAATATCAATTCATACAAGCTCTTTACCAACTTAACTTGGTTAATCAAAATAGCAAATGCATTATATTCAAAGAAAAACATAATTTATTTTTTACAAATAACATTTTATTTCTTTAAGCATATGTTCGAACTCTCTAAACTCCTTATACAACTCATACAAGATATGAAATATCTAATCAGACTTAACATTATTATATACCATATCGAATCTAAACCAAAATCGACTACTATCTTTAACCATAAATTATTACCTAACCTCTAATCGATAATTTCTAACTATACAAAATGAAATGGACCTACTTCTACAGTAATAACAAGGAAACTTCTATGATAAAGCCGACCTAATCTATTGGCTATCGACTAGGCCGATTGCTTGCACAAAATGACTATGACATAACTGGACCACGTTGCGCCATTATTACGGTGACCACCTTTCTAAGAGGAAGATAGAATTAGCATGATAAAAAAATGGACGTGATTTATGGCAGAGTTGTGGGCTTCAAACACAGCGACGGGTTGGAATGGGCAACAATCTGCTGTGACGTTTCTGCAGGATAACATAGAAGTTTGACGCCTCACTGATTATCATGCAAATAAATACTCATTGATGGCTCGCAGCACACAAGCTTAATGAAATGATTGTTAAATACTGAAGGTAGCAGAATTTGCTTAAGGATCATTATTATGCCAAGCATGAATGAGCATAAAGAATGGGTCGATTGCATTTCGCCAGAACGCCGATGAGTCTAAGCAGATGAGAAGCTAGGCTTCAAATCTAAAGGATCACATCACTCAGGAAAAAGCATTCAATTGGAGGTTCTATGGCATGTGAAAAGGATACCAATCGATTCAATGGATAGGGCATAAAATATGATGAAAGGCATTCTGTTTACCGAGCACATGGCTCACAGTTAAACAAGCATCATCAGCAGAAAAAAGAAAAAAGAAAAAAAAAACACAATGGATTGGATGAGGAGACACATCGATGATAAGATAGGGGTTTAAAAATCAATTATGTCTAAACTGAGATAATTCTAAGAAGTGACATGTTCAGGGTTAACTTGCGTCAACCAAATTCAATAAGAAGATTGTATCCAGAAGACAACCTACAGAGAACCAGAGACAACAAAAGGTACTACTTTTGAGGAAGAGAAGACGACTTTTCTGAGAGGCTTAGCATGGGTATGGAAAATATTTTCAGTTGAGATAAAGAATATGACATGCATTACATAATGATGCAAAAAAAAAACTAATAATTATCGAAATGAAATTGATGCAAGAGTCTTGAATAAGCGAGGGGTTTGATAAGGTCACAATATTCAACCTCACAATCCACAACAGGGGTCTATGGAGCTAACAAAAAATGGAATGAGTACAACTCAAAGTGCAAGGTTTAGGGTAATAGTTGAGTTGAGGAATTCATCTCGGAGAAGATAGATTTCAATGATGCAGAAGTTTGAGAACATGACATAAAGGAATTTCGGTAAACAAAAGATCTCCTGAAGGGTTTGTCTTGATGTAGCATACAGAGAAAGACAATTTTACTATCAAGGCACACAGGAAGAAACACATACATTCACTAAAACAACAAATCACAAGAATCGAGACAACAAAACATACCAGGATCAAGCTTCTTCTCACTTTCTCTTCTTGCCTGCTCAATTTCCCTTTCTCAGAATGACCCTTCCCAAAATTCCTCCTCCAAACAAAATAGCCCTAGTCATAAATGCCCACTAACACCAAATCTGTTCCCGAGAATCCTCTCCACCAGAAGGATTTTAAATTTTTACTAATCTCAGAGATTCCCCATTCTGGAATCATAAATGACAACTAACCACCTTTTAAATTTTGCCCAGAATGAATCAATACATAACTATATAAAATAATGAGTAAAAACAAAGCTTTTGACCCACATATAAATTTCACAAACATTAGAATAGTTAACTAAATCTGCAGTAAAATTTACTTAAGTAGTATCCACCAAGAGTATTCCAATTTTACGACTAAGTAAAAGTATTATAATGTTTGACAATAATACATCATATTAATATTGATCCATTATACATACTAGAATACACAAATGTTGATCAAACAAGGACCCGACAATAAACCTACAAACCACAAGACGACCATTGAACTGACCTAGGGGATAAACCTCATGATATCTCCATCAACGTTATCCATTGGTGTAAGGGCCCGCTCAAACCTGCTAAGTCAGGTGAAGTCAAGGCCCGGTTCCTGCAACCTGCATCGAAACAATAGGTTGTATACGATCAAATGCATGTATATCAACACACACAAAGTTATAGAATCACGGCGTAGTAGGATGCTCGAAACAAGTAGTACTACACCGTCCCTACTCTAAAACATGACTATAACCATTTTTATTTAAAATCAGCTATCAACAAATCGTATAAAACATGATACTATTAAACCATCACTAATCATGTCAATCTCATCATAATTGGAATAACAATAATGTCATCATAACTCATAACACATGTCAAAACTATATCAGTCAAACTTAGTCCATCACGATCGTAATAAGCATAAACCATAAGCCTAATAACTCAAATGTCTCAGAACTGTCTAAATGCAATGGAAGAACTAACAACTGTCTCATAACTGACAAAGAGAAATGTGAAACTAGCAACTATCACAAGCCAAAAATGAGGGGACATTACATCCTCCCCCCTAGAATTAGGCTTACTCCTGGAAGCCTGCAAATAAGTAAGGGTATAATTCTCTCATCCTGGAAGCATCCTCCCAGGTAGCAGAAGTCTCGTCATTAGGATCCCACTGGAGCCTGACCTACTCCACGTCTCTGCCCCTGAGAGCAAGTCTCCTATGCTGTAGAATGCCTACAGGCTCCAAAGCCAGCTACCCGTCCTCTACCTGTAGAGCAGCCCAATCAAGAACATGAGCAATATCTAGATAGTAAGGTCTAAGTACAGAAACACGAAACACATCATGGATGCGTGAAAGGCTGGGCGACAAAGCAAGATGATAAGCAACATGACCAATCCTCTCCAACACCTCAAAAGGTCCAACAAAGCATGGTGCTAGCTTAGAGCCCTTTCCATAGCGGATCAGACTCTTTCGCGATCGCACACCCAAGAACACCCGATCCCCAACTGAAAACTATCGATCGACTCTATGAGCATTTGCATACTTCTTCTGTCGATCCTGCACTGCCACCAAAAGCTCTCTAATCCTCTCAACCTACTGCTCCATATCTCTAAGCATATCTGGACCTAGAAGAACTCTATCCTCGAGATGATCCCAAGTCAGAGGGGTCCTACAAGTACGACCATACAAGGCCTGAAATGGAGACATGTCGATAGAACTGTGACATCCATTATTATAAGCAGACTCCACCAGGTATAGGTAGTCCTCCCAACGGCTTTGCCGATCCATCACATACATCCTAAGCATATCCTCGAGAACCTGATTAACCCTCTTGGTCTGCCCATCAGTCTCAGGATGGTAAGCTGAACTAAAGTTCAGCTGTGTCCCCAAGGCATGCTGTAAAGAAGTCCACAGAGTTGAAGTAAACTCTGGATCCCTATCAGAGATGATCCTACAAGGAATCCCATGAAGTTTGACGATGTCCTCCATGAACACTCTGGCCACTGTAGAAGCATTATATGAAGAATGGACAGGAGAGAAGTGAGCTACCTTCATCAACCTATCCACAGTGACCATAATAGCATCGTGTTGACGAGAGGACACCGGCAAACCAACAATGAAGTCTATCGAAATGATGTCCCATTTCCATTCTGGGACCAAATGAGGCTGCAAAAGACCTACAAGGTGCTGATGCTCCGCCTTCACCCTCTGACACTCAAGACATCTCGACACAAAATCAGCAATATCCCACTTCATGCCACTCCAAAAGTATAGCTGGCGCAGATCTACATGCATCTTCTTGACACCCGAATGAGCAGAATAAGGTCCTGATGCGCCTCTGACAACACTAGGGTATGAAGACTATCAGAACTAGAAACATAGATACGACCCAAATGTCACAAAAGACCGTCTGGCTCAAGAGAGTAACTGGAAAATCTACCCTCTAAAGGTCTACCAAACTCAATCTCGGACTTCACCTCCTGGCACCAACTGTCGGTAGGAAGTGCTGCGAGAATCTGACCTCTCAAGTCAACTGTGAGAGATACCGTTGAGATCTCATGTCTCCAACGACTAAGAGCATCTGCTACCACATTCTCTTTGCCCTGAATATACTTGACCTCAAATTCATACTCGCACAAGAACTCCATCCAACGCCTCTCCCTCGCATTCAAGTTTGGTTGCATGAAAATGTACTACAAACTACGATGATCACTATGTAGCTCAAACCGATGCCCTAAGAGAAAATGCCTCCACCTCACCAAGGCATGCACAATTGCCGCTAACTCTAGATCATGAGTGGGATAGTTCAATTCGTGATCCTTGAGTTTGCGAGACTCATAGGCAATCACGTGACCATCCTACATCAGAACCACTCTTAAACCCTCCAAAGAAGCATCTGTACATACAACAAAGTCCCTGGTAGGATCAGGAACTGCTAAAATAGGTGCACTGGTCAACTGCTCCTTAAGGGTCTGAAAAGATACCTGACACTCCTCTGACCAAACAAACTTCTTCCCTTTCCTCTGAAGGGAAGTAATAGGATTAGTAATCCTTGAAAACCCCATAACAAAACGGTGATAGTAACTGCCAAACCCATAAAACTGCAGACCTCAGAAACATTGGTAGGTGCAGGCCAATCCATAATAGCTTGGATCCTCGAAGGATCCACCACAATACCCTCTCCAGAGATGACATGACCCAAATATTTCACCTTTGTCTGAAAGAATTCACATTTTGACAAATTAGCATAAAGTTGATTTTCTCTCAGACATTGCAATACCTGACGCAAATGCTCCTCATGCTCCTCCATAGTCCTCGAATAGATCAATATATCATCTAGAAATACAAGGACAAACCTGTAGAGATAAGTGCGGAAAACACCATTCATTAGGCTCATGAAAACTGAAGGTGCATTCGTCAACCTAAATGGTACTACTGTGAACTCATAATGCCCATAATGGGTACGAAATGTCATTTTATGAATATCTGCCTCAAAAATCTGTAACTGATGATATCCCAACTTAAGGTCAATTTTAGAAAACACCTTGGCTCCCTTAATCTGGTCAAACAAATCATCAATCTGAGGCAAGGGCTATCTATTTTTCACTGTCACCTTATTGAGCTGTCGATAGTCAATACACAGCCGTAGAGATCCATCCTTCTTTTTCACAAATATCACAGGTGCTCCCTAAGGAGAGACACTAGGTTGAATGAATCCCTTGGCTAACAACTCCTCCAACTGCAGTCAGAGCTCCTTAAGCTCCTGAGTGGTCATCCTGTATGGAGCTTGTGAGATGGGCTCTGCACCGGGAACAAGATCAATCCTGAAGTCGATGTCATGCTTAGGTGGCATCCCCAAAATCTCAGAAGGAAAAACATTAGCATACTCCCTCAAAAGTGGATGATCGTCAAGAGATGCCTCTCGAATCTCCTCCATCTCCAAGTCACTAACTGACACTGCAAAAAGTTGACATCCCTGATGCATGCATCTCTTAAGCTACATAGTAGAGATCACACGTAGGGAAATAGGTCTCTAAACTCCTACAACCTCCACCTCTACAACAAAATCATCCACACATCTAATAGACTTATGCCGACAATCAATCACTACCCTATGGGCCTCAAGCCAATCCATCCCCAAAACTAAATCATATGAACCAATGGGTAGGATGCGAAGGTCTACTGTAGTAGATAGGGAATCAATCCTCAACTCACACCCGAGAACTAGGGACTCAACTGCAATCTTAGCCCCGAAAGATAACTCAACCTGCCACCTATCATCCTTCTTTGTTTCCACTAAGCCACAACGCTCCACAAGAGAAGGAGATATGAACGAATTAGATGCACCAGAATCAAAGAGAACAAAAAAACCAATACCTTGCATGAAACTAGAAGTCTCCACCACAGTGCCCTGATGCTCTGTTTGATGATTATCAACCACTGCAAAGACTCTATGTGATATGCCTGCATCACCAACCGTTGGCTCTGAAGCCGCCGGTCGATGTCCAAACCCTGAAGTACTCCTCCGAGGACACTGTCTAGCAATATGTCCCTGTTGGCCACAAGAGAAGCACCCAGTGCCTCTACCAAAACCACCACCACCCTGGAAAGCACTAGACTATTGGAAACTACCCCTGCTCGCTGCGGACTGCGTACTCTGAGCTGGTTGATCAAAGCGGTTACACTTATTACGCTGCCAAGACCGGTCTTTCTTAGACTGAAATCTATTACCTTGTTGTGACTGAGAATTCTTCAGTTTGGTCTGAGAGTGTTGCTGCCGTCCACCCTTTGAGGGTGCATGAGATCCTGATGCCTGAGTATGTCCACCACACAAACCAAAACCTAAAGAAGGTGCGCTGCCAATATGCACACCTGTATGCCCACCGAGTGCCATAGCCAAATTCTCCTCCACTAACCGGGCTTTCTCCACTGCCACCTCCATAGACTTAGGTTTGAATACATGAACCCCTTCGCTGATCCGGGCATTCAGGCCCCTGATAAAATGTTGCACTAACATAGACTCGTCATCTCTGATACCCGCATACTGCTTGAGCTCATAGAATCTGCGCTCATACTGCTCAATTGACATGGCCATCTGCCTCAGCTCATGGAACTCATCTACACAACGTGGCCTCCAATGATCAGATAGGAAACGGGCTCTGAATCTCTCTAAGAACAACTCCTAAGAGACATTGCTAATGTCCAAGTGCAGCTTTTGCTCCTCTAACTGCCACCAAGTCGAAGCAAAACCTCAGAGATGAAAAATAACACATCTGGCTTTGGTGTTGCTGCCATAAGGATGCATGGCGAAACACCTACCTAAATCCAATAACCAAGTCTCCGCGTCTAGACCCCTACCAGCTCCATCAAAGGTGGGAGGGCATGCCCTCAGTAGATCTCTCATATGGCTGGCTAGTGTGGCCTCCTACTCAGCTGTCAACTCTCTCCACCTAGGTGATCTCTCTTACCCTAGGCTCCAGTTGGTCTACCTCCTGACCCCCTCTAGGCTGCTCAACCTCCTGTCTAGGGCCTAAATGAGAAAGGGCCTCCTCAAGTAACTGTTGTAACTGGGCTCCCTCAGGCTGGTTCTGACCTTCCATATTCTGACCCCCACCTTCATGGGCACTCTCATGAGGAGAACTGGGAGGAGGTGTGCCACCACCACCTCTCCCATGACCCCTACCTCTGCCACGACCTCGATCCCTACCTCTAGGCATCTACCTACAACACCAAAAGATGATTTATTACACATAGAAAGGAAAACAATAGGGATGAAGTTAATCTACAGAGTTTAAGCACTAGGTCACATAATGGGCTCAGTTAAAACCAGAGTACCTAGTGTTTAAACCTAGCTCTGATACCAAATGTGATGCCTCATCATGCAACCCTAGAGTGTTAGACTAACAAGTGACAATATTACAGAATTTTTTTTTTGAAGCAAGGAAATGCATTATACATTAAATATAATTACACTAATAACAACATTAAATGAAATGAATAGCTAACACTTCCAGGGAACATAACTACATTAGATAAAATTATAACCTTACAAGTGATATGCATCACAATACAACAGAAGAATATTACATTAAACATTTACAGAGATGAATAATTACAAGGTTCAATACAAGATTACAAGACCGATTACATCGGTCTACAAATGCTACAATTATGAATGTATACTGCAACCCGAAGGTGAAGAACAAATCTAGAACTGGAACACCTCTGCATTGAACTTGAACCAAAACATCCAAGAAGACCAATGGATAGCTTTGCCTACCAACCATGTGGAACCCTGAGGTCCACCCCTCCAAGCTAGGAGATAACAATGAGGTTCCACTAGGTTAAGGTTACAACAATGAATACAACAACAAGATACAGACTCCATGCAGACAAAATAGAATAACAAGACTGCACAAACAAAATAGTACTCGCCAAAACAAGACAAATCATTAAGACAAGTCTGCACTCCAGAGGTAACAATAACAGATAAAGAGGAAAAAATTGGACTGCAGTAAGGAGTGTCATCGCATGGTCCTAGCATGGGTTACCCAGGCTATCTCTCTATAGAAGCCGGCCCCCATCTATGGTTACCCTGGCAGCCTCTCTCTAGGCACCGGCCCCATAGGGTGACACATGCGGAGCTGACATATCCTCTCATGGAGACAAGGAGGTCGGCCTTGCCAACCAGGCCTTTTCATCCCATCCTTAGCCTGCGAGAGCACTCAAGGCATGGGTGAGGCATCTTACTTATCTTGTTATGTAGTTTACTACCCCAAGCCTCCTAGATAAATTATTAAATTATCACTTGCTTACTACTTCCATGGGGTTACCCAGGCGACCACTCTGGGCACCGGCCCCACCATGAAAGTCACTCTCCTAGCAATCTCTAACCAACCATCCAAAACCAATAACATGCAAGGACAAGGGTTACAAGAGATTCTGATCCATTACATAAGCCATACAAACTTTGACCACAACAATAAAAGTTCCCCTATCCCCTTCAAAACTTGAAACAATGCGTCATTGGAACAGATTGACACAAATAACAAGTTGAAAACTCAAACAGTTAATCCTCTGGAGTCAGAAATTTGAACATCCTTACCACTATACATAAGTTCATTCCCCAATATGAAAACAAGGGTTGAACGTCAAGGACATTCTTGTAGAATAAAAAAGACACGAGACCAAAGAATAACATAATGAACCATTATATAACTCTTTCCCTCAAACTTCAAGGAAATCATTCATGGCCAAGGACACATTATACTAACCACATATATAAACTAAAACACTTACCAAAAATGTATGAACTATAACTTCCTAGGCCCGGAATTACAACTTTATGATAAACCTAGACTCTAGTCGAAACACAATTTAATACACTGAAAGAAGAGACTATAGTTTAACAATATCTATTGTTCAAATTTAACGACCTTAATCCATTCGGCTAGACCCAATGTTCTATCAACTCAAGCTTTATGAGAAACTAACCATACTAACATTTAAAAAATATACTAACTTTCATTTTCTAAAAAAAACTAATATCGATTTAACAACAAGCATTACTATCAAAACTACGTCACCTTTGAACTATTCTAACATGGGTTATAACGAAAGATTTCTATCTAGTTCAACCATAAACAACAATATTATATTCAAAATTCAAGATCTATAATATTACTATTCCAAACCCTATTTATTCTATTCCAATAAAAGCTAAGTTAGGTAACTATGCAAGGAAAACATTTCTTACCCTAAATCAATAAGATACATTAGATTCATAATCCCTATACCAACCTTTTTCCTAGCAAAATATCAATTCATACAAGCTCTCTACCAACTTAACTTGGTTAATCAAAATAGCAAATGCATTATATTCAAAGAAAAACATAATTTATTTTTTACAAATAACATTTTATTTCTTTAAGCATATGTTCGAACTCTCTAAACTCCTTATACAACTCATACAAGATATGAAATATCTAATCAGACGTAACATTATTATATACCATATCGAATCTAAACCAAAATCGACTACTATCTTTAACCATAAATTATTACCTAACCTCTAATCGATAATTTCTAACTATACAAAATGAAATGGACCTACTTCTACAATAATAAGGAAACTTCTATGATAAAGCCGACCTAATCTATTGGCTATCGACTAGGCCGATTGCTTGCACAAAATGACTATGACATAACTGGACCACGTTGCGCCATTATTACGGTGACCACCTTTCTAAGAGGAAGATATAATTAGCATGATAAAAAAATGGATGTGATTTATGGCAGAGCTGTGGGCTTCAAACACAGCGACGGGTTGGAATGGGTGTAATGCCCCGTCATGTAACCCCAGAGTGCTAGACTAAAAGTGCAAAAGTTACAGAACTAATTTTTTTTTTTTTTTTGAAAGCAAGATAGTGAAAAGTAGAAACCAGACATAACACATTGCATGAAATTACTCTTCTAACCACTCTAGGGCAACATAACTGCATTAATAATAGGAAATAAAACTACAGAAGCCATAACCATTATACTGCTAAAATAGATACAAATAACTTCCAATGAAGCAGAATAGATTAGCAGTACCCTGTCCATGAACACCTTGATAGACAACACTTATGAGCAAGCAAAGCGGAAATATTTTCTTTTATAAATAGGACAACAAGTGAGGTTTAGCATATCAAACACATCAATAGTTAACAACTTGTCTCCCAAGGCGTCAAGGATGCACTACTTAACAATAAACAACATCATTACATGCATTGCTAACTAACATCGGTAAATCATACAACTCTATAATAATAATGATTAGTCAAATACATCTACATTCCATGCCATAATCTAGGTAATCAATTTGGATAAGGATACATGCACTTTTACCAAGTTTATACAATTGAGTACATCAACATGAGATTTACATTATCGACATCCTGATTACAACTGAATATAAACAATGAGATACAATAAATACACAAGGCTAATGCATGAGCACAAGAAACTGTCTTCACCAAATAGGTACAAGGTCTGATGTCTGGCACACAAGGTGAATCCTCCTCGCTCCCGAACAAACAGCAAGGGAGAAAACCAATGGATCTAGCTCTTTCCACCCAACCATGTGGACCCTAAGGCCCACCCCTCCAAGCTAGGAGTTAACATGAGGGCCCCACAAGAACAACGGTCAGGCAGATAGTGCATTAAGAACATCACAAGACTCCAACATCACTAGCCAATCTCACAACAACACAACATTACTTCCAGAGGCAACACATGACACTGTCATCATAACAGAAAATATACATAACGGTGCAAGGCATCAACCATCTTGCAACCAATCACAATACAATGAATCACTCGAGCAAGGCATGGGTCCTCTTGCTCCCAACAATTCAATCCTTTGCATAGACCAACAAGGAATTAAAACAAGCCCAACACAATAGGGGACCTCAACCTACAAGAAGAGCTCAACAGCATGGATTCAAGACAAAACAATAGGTCTAGGTATACACATTGCAAGGCATTAACCTTCTTGCAATTATGGCATAACCATACGGCAAAGTCCCAATACATAATTCAAGGTTTCCAAATGGAGTAATACTTGGGAGATCTCTTCTATACCGATGACGGCATTACCCCATTGTCTTGACCATCACAATAGTTCAACAAACTTAGACAAATAATGATTGCAGCATTCATGAAGGACTTAATCATTACCCCAATATGCATTCACAAGATACCATGCGCATGAACACAAAATTACAACCTAGGCCTCTGGGACTAAAACACTTTAATAACTTGCACAAGGAGTCTCATTAAAACCAACCATCAAATATATGACCAATCTTGTTTCCTTGATGCAACCGAGTTCACATACACTCATTATCTTAGCAACTCTTAATATCAACTTAATTAATAAATTTTACAAGGAGAACATACAATTTCACTGACGGATTAATATAATTAACATTCGACCAAAACCAACTTGAATTGGAAATCTTCACTGCATAATAAATTTCTATTTAACAATCTCATGCAAAGTTTAAATAACTGCACCCGGGTAATTAAAAGACACATAACGATATGCAAATTTTTCCGTATGAGAGATAAATAATACTAATAATAATAATAAAATTATAATAATGATAACAAAATTCTATATTTATTCACAAGGAAGACTTTAACATAATAATGATATATTTATTTAACATAGTGCATTCTCGATTATATCTTGTAAACAAGGAAGAACCAATTCCAAATTTACATTACGATTCCTTACTATTGACTTAGATTAATTAGAAAACGAGGGTAGGATTATCACCGCTTATCAATTTGCAAAACTATAATATCAATAGTGTAGATTGAATAAATAACTACTTGCCGTTTAATTCCCATCCAAATTTAATATAAACATTACTCTACCCTAATAAACAAGGAAGACCGTTTAATATGAACACATGGTTGTAATCTTGTTACGATTGGATCTTACAATGACATTAAATAGCAACAAGAACTATTAATTACACCATTATGTTAAAATAACCATACGCAAATAATTATTAAAGGAACTAATTTAATTGCTCTACAAGACACCCTCGTCATAACCTAAAAAAAGGCCATCAATGCCATTGATATAAATCAATTAAATTAACTAGTTTCCAAGAGGTCTAATTCAACTCTTGCGGAGGGTTCCTAACAAGGGGTTTATCAACTTTGAATTAATTTACAACTACATTTAAATATTACTCAATTTGAAACTCCGTCATATTTGTATAAATATAGGTATGGGTGTGTGCTTGTTCTCCCACCACGAAATAGCATAAACTGAAAATTTAACTTCATACTTAATAATCATCACAAATATGACTAGCCATAAGTAGAGTTATCATAACGAGTTTGACTCAAACATTAATTGTTTTGGTTGGTTCTCAGGGCTGCAAATGAGTCACCCAACACTAATCGTATGCAGAGGGAAAGCAAATATTCTCGGCCCTTGAAGCGGGTAGGCAATTGAAGCAAGAGCGGGGCACAAGGTTGGATCGGCTTTCACAAAAATAAATGAAGCCAAGGATTAAAGAACATTTATGATTCTAAGAATACCCGAGCCCTTCTGATGTGGTGCTCACCGAAGACAATCCACAGGCTTGCATCGCCGTTAGCTCTACGGGCCTCTACAGCCTTCACAAGTTGGTGTTGGAGGTAGGGTTGCTTCTAACATGGGTGCGGCGTCCCCATACACCGAACTACAAGGCAGGTAAGTATGTGTAAAGGCAAACAGAAGCAATACGTTGATAAAGCTGTTTTAGGTATAGCCACAACAGTAGTTTACTTTGCCTACAACAAATTAACTTTTCACTTCATCTAAGTCTGCAGCGCAAATGCAAGGATGCCAGAAATGGAACCCTGCGAGAAGAATGAGAAGATGGAAGTGTGCGGAGTGCAGTGCTGCGACCTCTCCAAAGGATGGCTAGTTTTGAACTGGCAGAGTTTAAAGAGAGAGAAAGTTGCCTTGACTGAAGGTGGGAAAGTTGCATTTTTATTCTATTTTCACAAATGGTAACAACTGCCTTTTGCTCCAGTAGTGGCGAATGCTGAGGTGTAAGGAATAGAAACTATGCCCATAGTAGTATCTTCCGAATACGGCTTCCTTCGCCCAAGCTTTCGCACAGTGGTATCTGGTGACTTGCTAATTATCATCTGACAGAGGATAGAGTCAAAAAGACAAACAAGGTTTACCCAGCGAGCTGAAGAAGAGAGTCGTTTACTGCAGCGGTTGAAGAGCCCAATAAGACGTCAGCAAACTTGCCGAGCCTCTGGGCGAGGGTGACAACCTACCATCATCTAAGGAACGGATGTAACGCATCTACATCCTGTAGAGTATGGATCGATTGAAGTCCATCAACAGCAGCTGTGGGTTTTAAGCATCGATCTTTGTCTGCTGCTGTCCATGGCTCCCCTCAAGCATACGAAAATCTCTTATATCACCTCAGTTGGGTTTGGTGCAAGAGCTAGGTCGTGGCTTCTCAAGGTTGGCCTGCAGCCTCCAATCATACCCACCTAGCTTGCGCTCAGGCACATTGGCAAGCGCTTAACCAAGATTCGAATGAGGCCTGGCTAGCTGTTGGTATCTCTCTAATCGGCTATTACAAGCAGGGCTGAGGGGTTTGGGCTAAAAACATTAAATATGCAGGCATCCACTTAATTACTTGGGTAAGTATGCTTGAATTTACTAGGGATCGTATGAGCAGGAAACACTAACAACACGATTTGACCATGGAATTGCTAATAATCTAATTGGTTCTGGCAACCTACAGCTCCTCATCTTTTGTTCACAGGCATAAGGGAGTGCACAGGAATGTTTGCAATGACAAGCAAGAGTGTTTAACCTTGATCAAGGCATTCGAATTAGTTGCTGCAATAGGAGCTAAACCTACAATTTGCACCAGAAATGGAACGCAGGAAACCTTACACTGCATAAATCTTGTTCTACGAGACAAAACTGTTACTACCACGCCACCACTCTTTAAAGCCATAAAACACCATTATATCTGCCTCTTAAAGAAAAATCTAAAATTTATAAAAGAAGAAATAATGTACCAGGATAACAATGTGCGGGAGTTTGGCTGGTTGAATCCTGTAGCTCCTTCACAAATTTTCCAGCCTCCTCCCAGCCTTGGACGATTCCTCAGAAGGCGATTCTTTTGATTTCCGTCTGCACTCCCTCCAGCGATCTTCAAGGCAGATCTCCTCCACGGCCTTGGATCAAACCCTCAGATGGCGATTCTTTTGATTTCCGTCTGCACTCCCTCCAGCGATCTTCAAGGCAGATCTCCTCCAAACCCTAGCCAAATGATGTCAAATTGAAGCGCTATGATCCTATGATGAAAATATGGCAAGCCCACATCAAGTTGTGGCTAGAAACACTCAGATCTAAGGTCTGATATAAAATTACAGCAGACTGATATGAAATTTTGAATACAAAACGATTGATTTCACCAACAATGAAACCTCCAAAACATGTAGAATCATCAACACAACATGGCCATGAATACGAATAGTGAAATCATACTCCAAATGCCTTCAAATCTGAATATGTATGCCCTCAAATATGCAAGATATCTTCAAACCCTAGCTGAACATGAAAGCTTCATTGAAACCCTAACTGATTTGAAACCTGTAGGTGCTGATATGAAACCTGAAGCACAAACCCTAACCAAAACAAGTTGGAAACTCCTCCAAGCCTTCCGTATCTCCCCCGAGCAAACATGACTCCTCGGTCATGCAGAACGTGCCCCCTTGCTCCCCACGACCCACATTCTTGTGGAATCCAACCATTTAAATAGTTTTCCAAGGGATTCCTTCAACTGACGGCACACAAAATGGACTTTGCATATTTCTCAAAAAAAACAAAGACATGGTCCAGCGACCTCCCCAAAAATATATAAATTTCACAAACTTTAGAATAGTTAACTAAATCTGCAATAAAATTTACTTTAGTAACCACCAAGAGTATTCCAATTTTACGACTAAGTAAAAGTATTATAATGTTTGACAATAATACATCATAATAATATTGATCCATTATACATACTAGAATACACAAAGGCTGACCAAACAAGGACTTGACAATAAACCTACAAACCATAAGACGACCATCAAACTGAAAATTGAACTGACCTAGGGAATAAACCTCATGTTATCTCCATCAACGTTATCCATTGGTGTAAGGGCCCGCTCAGACCTGCTAAGTCAGGTGAAGTCGAGGCCCGGTACCTGCAACCTGCATTGGAACAATAGGTTGTATACGATCAAATGCATGTATATCAACACACACAGAGTCAGAGAATCACGGCGTAGTAGGGTGCTCGAAACGAGTAGTACTACACCGTCCCTACTCTGAAACAAGACTATAACCATTTTTATTTAAAATCAGATATCAACAAATCGCATAAAACATGATAATATTAAACCATCACTAATCATGTCAATCTCATCATAACTGGAATAACAATAATGTCATCATAACTCATAACACATGTCAAAACTATATCAGTTGAACATAGTCCATCACGATCATAATAAGCATAAACCATAAGCCTAATAACTCAAATGTCTCAGAACTGTCTAAATGCAATGGAAGAACTAACAACTGTCTCAGAACTGACAAAGAAAAATGTGAAACTAGCAACTATCACAAGTCAAAAATGAGGGGGCATTACATTTGGATTGATCCATACTAATTTTTCTCCAAGGCCTTATTCAAGTAGAGCAATAGTAAAAAAAAACCCAACATTTGCTTCAATTCCATATTGCATTGAAGTGAGAAGGGGCATTTGATTCCAAAAATCAAAATGTAGACATTTGAACATGTGGGTATGGATTTTTGGCATATAATATTACAAATATTCTTTTAGATGCAAGGTGGAAGTAAAAAAAATCATGTTGGTATTGCCTATGGGGGTACAATAGTTCAACATGTGTAGTGTTTCAAATGAAATGAAACCTAATAATTATAAAAATAGAAAGAGTTTACCTAGAACTTGAAATTAACTCAAGTGGTCATGTTTTTTGTTCTTTTAGTGCCTTGGACCCTATTTCCTTCACATGACCTAACAAATGCAAAAAAGAAAGGGCATTATTTTCATCTTTATTCATATAAATATAATCTTGTTTTTCTTATTTGATCTAGATTTATAGCTTTAGATGGTCATTTTAAACAAATATGTTTGAGTCCCTACAACTCTAGTGAGTGCTCACCATTGTCAACTTCCTCAATCCCAGTTGCCTTCTTATTAACTACATAGTCACTATTTAAGTAGATCAAAGGTAAAATTGGTGTGAAGAAAGTGGATTATTGTATATGAAAGAGAGGAGAATAGTGGGACTTCATTGAGGGAGATTGTTGAGAATTATATCAATGAGTCGTGGCCGGTTGACAAGAAGAGTGACTTTTTTTATAGGAGATAACGCCACAAAAAAGAAGCAAGATTACATTGATAGCATCAATGAGGAAGTGGGTGTTAACTACAACAACATTGAAGAAGGAGAGAAGATAAGTGACAACTTGCCTGAGAAAAGCATGAGAACAATTTCTAGCAAGGAGGATATGAATGGAGAGGTTTTGACAATTTGTAATGATTCATTTTTTTGATATAAACAAGAGATACTCTATGCTACTGGAATTATCTTCAGTTGTAACTTTAACCTATATTCATTTAGTTTTGTTGTTAGTTTGAGTTATAACTTGTTGTATATTCTTTATGTCATGTTGTCTTTGGTACTGCTCATTGTCTTGAGTAATAATTAGAAGGAACAGGGTATTGTTTTAGAGATTTAGCTTGTAGGGGCGGAGAAGTGTTTGCATCACCGGCATTCAAATTGATTTCTACAATATCATCAAAGGATTCATCATTAAAGGTAATGAAAATAAAATATTGATGGATAATCCAACCTGAACTAAATCCGTCAACTCAAATTCTTTCCAAAATTCCATGTAATGATGTCCTTGTCCATTAAAAAAATGTTTATCATTACCTTTAATGGTGGATTATCTATAATATAACTACTTATCTAGTTGTAATGGCTTGTGTAATGATAAACATTCTTGTAATAATGAAGATCACTATATATTACTATAGAGTATAGTAGTAATGGTTTGTGTAATGATAAATATTTCACCAGTGGTAATGATACCTTCTACTATTGTAGTGAGCTTCAAAACCCTTATTTTCCTTAGTTTGTCCTCTATAAATAGTTTAAACACCATTTTTTGCACAATCAAGGGTGTGATATCTACTAATTGGAGCTTTCACATTAACTGAGAAATGAATTTAAAAAAAAAATCTTTGAATTTCTATTCTCACCACAAAATAAAACAACTTTTCCTATATTCTAGAAAATGTTCACATTTTAAGAATTGGCCTAATTATTTTGACTAATTATGTTATGGATTGATACGGAAAAAATATTATGGGAGGTATTTACATTTCACGAATGGTTTGTGTAATGAGTAAGCCAAGTGCTTTTTTATTTAATTTGCTTCTAAATGGTCTAATGGATTTGGCACATAGGGTGCCTCATTTTTACACCATTCATGGTGTTCTGAGTACCTTCTCATATAAACCCCTCTTGGGTTGTTATTCTTCGCTTCTATTTTAATCCTACGATTTTGGAGCTCTAATCTCTTTAAAAACATATCTCTACATGGTCCTCTTGTAATGATAGCACAAAGATAATTCAATTATGTGTAAGTATGAAAAGGCTTTCAACTTTGCATGTGTTATTAACTACCCTTCGGAGTGCAGCAAAGCAGAGAAGACAACATGGTATCTTTCACTCTCCTTACTGCCAATTGCAATCTTGAATTCCATTTTAAGTTAAACTGTCATTAACTTTTAGTTTTTTAAAGTCTAAATCATCTGGATGAAGCATATTATATAGTTGATCTACAGGTTTTTGTGAATCTAGTTTGAATTTTCCCGTGTTGAGAATAATGCTCCTTGTTTTGTTTGTAGAAACCTGAGAATACGTTTATTTCTACTCAAGTTGTTACTTTTAGATTTAATAGCAGGAGGTCATTCATGTACATGTAAATTTAAAATGCCTTTTTTTTTCTTCAAACATTTTCATATTATAGGGTTTTGGTGGAAACCCATAGATTTGTCTTGGTTCCATGTTGATGTTTTTAATGCTAGACAATTTTAGTGGAGATGAATACATGCATATATGTTTATTTCTATAGTTATCAAGAAAAATCATTCATTATTGTTGTGTCATAATCTTATTGTCCACTACTAGATTTTGGCTGTTGATAAGCCACCACTCTACTTAAATATTACTCATTTACTAGTACATGAGAATATCCTATCTGGTACATGAGAAATATTTTCTATCTGGTAATTTTTAATTGGTACATCGTCAAGTGACAATATCCTTGTAACATGCCTTTTCATATTACTCGGAATTACACACAAAAATTACTTGGAAAGTAAAAGAACATGAAATATTTTTTTATTTTTTATTTTAATCATTTAATAAGACTTCAAAGAAATAAAAGTGCATCTTTTTCTAAATATTTTCCAACCTTGAAATTCATTATATTCAAAGATAACTTAAAGTGATAACATTTCACTTTACATTTACAAATGTTTTTCTCTTGGCAAAAGAATAGTTTTACATCAAATCATACATGAATTTTTACATAAAAAGTACTCTCTGGAATCTTGATATCTGTCACTCAAATCTTGGCGAGTCTTCTACTATAAAGGGAGAGCATCATCCAAGTGCTTTACCTCTAACCACAGACCAGCAGTCCCCCCCTCACCTTCCTTCCTGGAAGTGGCCCTACCCTTCATGAAGAGTATAGAAATGTGGATCTAACAAGTTGCCATCTAAGTCCTAGTGTTGTGTCCTACGTAACTCAATTGACCATACAAATCTAGACAATCTTCGAGCTAAGTATGACCATACCGACTAGTTACATCATCTAGACACTACGAATTGACTAACGCATGCAGAGACAAATGCATCACTTTGGCCAAAGTTTCTATATAAATGAACATTTGCAATAAATGTAGTCATGTGTTCACACACTTCTAACTCAACTTAAAGACTCTCATCCTATAATTTGATTTACTTGGCTAGTACCTCTAGACATTATTGTCTGAACTATACTCAATTCCTAGTCCATTTGACATAGAAATACATTCCTTATTTAGGATATACACACAACATGCTTGAATTTAGATATTTTTATCTTTTACGAGAGTTCCTTATTGCATATCCGCAATCTATTAAGGTCTATGACTTTCTATCACTTTACTCTCTACTCATTAATAACCATACTTGGTATATAACTAATATTGACTTTCTAACAACAAAGTGCTACTTAGTCTCTTAATTATGTCTAGGTATATGGTTTCTCAACCTTTCTTCTGTCAACCAAAGTACACAATAGACTAGCTTAATATCATAAATCACTTGAGAAATAAAGACTTCTAGTCTCTTTGGAGTAACTTCAAGTGCATCTAATGTTTTCTAAATCGTTTCTATACACTTATAGATAAGAGATATCCTATCCCACATCTTGGATGGAAAAACTCAAAAAGAGTTAAACAAAACATCCATTTCAAACTCTTAGTTTCCACTTCTAAAACTAGTGATCTTGAATGGCTCAATTGAAGTTTAATGAAAGATTTCCATAAGTTGTTAAGATAAAAAGGCTACATTGTATTCATTACTATTCTGGTGAATGACAACTAAAGATAACTCGAGTTCTCTAGAATTTCAAACTCTAACAACTATCTGGTCCATTGTCTAACAACTGACCTCTCTATTGCAAAAGTTTGCTATCTGAACTTTAATAGCTACCAACTGAGTTATCAGCCTTTCAGTCTATCGAAAGCTATGTGTCAAAATCATTCAGTCTACTTAGACTAATCCATATAATTCAAACAAAACCACTGAGTTATCTACCAATAAGACAATCAAAAGGAGTTTAGTTCCACTGGTTATCCACAAATAAGAAGAATGTAAGGCTATTTGGCTTCATTCTCTAATAGGAAAAAGGTATAAGTTATATAGTCTTCTTTTCATAGAGATCATTTCAGTTTAAAAGGTTTATCAATATCACCGTCATATACCATGGTTTCAATTTCTTACACTAAGATATACCAAATTTGTGATTACTTAAAGCACAGTAACTAACATATGTTGTTGATTGCTCATAATATAGAGATAATGAGTTATTAACTTCCTCTAAACATAGAAAAAGGAAAAACTATTGGTTCTCTTAAACACAGGGATAAGAAAGTTATTGGCTTTCTTTAAAAATGTTGAGATAACAACAGTTATCACTCTTCTCAAAAAATAGAGACAATAACATTAACATTATCCTCGAAACACAGAGATAATATCATTAACATTATCCTCTAAACACAAAGATAATAACATTAACAATATCCTCAAAACTCATAGATAATAACATTAACATTATTCTCAAAACTCAGAGATAATAACATTAACATTATTCTCGAAACAAAAAGATAATAACATTAAGATTATTCTTGAAACACAAAGATATAACAACTATGGCCCTATCTCTTATAAACTTTTCTAAAAGGGAGACAGTGTACAAAAGGTTCTCAAATACAAATAACATATTTTAAAAGAAGAAAAGAACTTGTGATCGATAGTGCCTCACATCAATCTTTCGGCCTTCTCCTTCCTTCAACAATGAGCTTTGAAAACCTTCTTCTCCGTCGTCGACCGTCCTCACCCAGCTCTAAGCAAAAGTTCTCTACTTATGTGCTTTCCCGTACCGTCTATGTCTCTCTCTCTTTGTGTCACGAAAGAGCTCCGCTCATGATAAATAGAGCACTAATCCTCTCAACCACATTCCACCATTCCCAAAACTAATGTCGGGTATCATTTTCCACGATGGCATTCGAAATAAATGGAGGTGATGGTCATTAATTGACCTCTCAAGACTCGGTCAAAAAGGACACTCCACTTTCCTAATCCATTGAGAGTAAGAAGGAGGTCGAAGGACCATGAAATACATAGCAACGTGCATAAAATAACTCTTAACCTCTTTCATAAAGAAGTTATCGACCTTAACACAAGAGTCTCATATAAATAGCAAACTTAGTATATATATGAATATATACATAATATCATAAAGAAAGCATACACAACGTATACCTTATGTTGTTTTCAAACACTTAATGAGGTATGAGAATGGGGTTGCGGTATCCTCTCCCTCTCTGTCTCGTGATTATAGCAAAATAAACAAACACATTAACTTGATAGGATACAACATAGGAATTTCAATTAGAAATTACCAAAGAAGAGATAGTTAACCTCTAACATATATATTCTTTACTGAATATAAACTATATCAGGAAAATGTCGACTATCGACTACATCTTGTTGAGGGTTGAACCATCCTTTCTTGGTTTACGACAAAACCTATGCTAAAGGAATTTGATGTCAAATAAATTATTATCGAATCGAAAACCGATTGAAATCAACTTACCAAACTTAACATAGTTCACTAAAGTGTGCAACACTAGACTTAGATGGCAACAACCTGTTCTTTCCATATGTCTATTCACTTCTTTCCTATGATGCTCTCCCTCTCTTTCTTGGAGGGTGGAAAACTTGTTTCCTAAATACAACTTGCAATCGCCAAACTGGGATTAGTGTATCATTAGTTAACCTATATACATCATGAATAATTAATCATGATACTTATAATCACATGTCTAAATTCTATGAATTTAAAGTCAAACTCATTGATTTATCCTGACATTTTCACATAACGTCAAATCATTAAATCATACAAAATTATCTACTAATTACATATAATTAAAAAGTAAAACATAGTCAAAAGTAGGGATGTGACAATCCCCTCTATCTGACTTTGAATTCATTTTTACAATTTGCTTAGAAATATTCCAATATTTCCTTATGTTTTAAAGACAATCTCGCCCTTGTATGCACTTATAGCAACTTGTATCATTAAGCAAGAGTATTTATTGATCACAATGGGAAATGATACCCCTTTCACTTTCTTTTATGAATATACCTTCTAAAAAAAATTGTAACGATTTTAAAAAAAATCTCTCGAAGCTACATGGTCAATGTTTTCCTAATTGAACAGTAGCCAAAAATAATGTTGAGCATCAAATTTAATTATTTGTCTTGTTGAACCTAATATTGTTTGAAATATCATTATAATAACATTTGGACCTAATTATTTTGAAATCAATTATGGATTGGGAAACTTGAGCTCTTTAAATTAGAATAATACCTCATCCACAAATTTCTAAATAGAGGAAAGGTCTTTTATTTACAACTTTAATGAAACAAACAAATAATAACTTTCCTTAACTTGTGTTAATATTGCGGGATGCAATGTTTACTAATATTTCACGAATGGTTAGTAGCTAGACCCTACGTACAAAATGCTTTTAGTTCAAGTTCAACAAACAATGGAAATTATCAGACACTTCTAAGATGAAATTCTAATATAGTATTGTGTAGTTATGTAAAGTGATTCTTCAATTGGACAAGCATATGAAGAACTAAGGGTACGTAAATAATATAGGGACTTGATAAAAAGGCACATTCATTATACTTGTATCTATGTGTTAGGTAAAAGAACATAAACATGGCAACCTCATCTTTAAACAAAAAGGGTATTGATGAGGTTGTTTTAAACCAAACAAATAAAAAAAATATGGGTGTTTGGAAAAACTATGTCTCGATAGCTACATACAAAAGTTGTACCTAATTCTTTTAATTAGGTTCTTTGCGCATACAAACATTGAAAATTTTGATAATCCTAAGGATAAAATTCTAATGTAAAGCGATTCTTCAATTACACAGGCACATAAAAAATTAAGGGGGCATAAATGATGGAGAGAAACATAACTATGTGTTTAGTAAAAGCCCATAAACTTGCTAACCTCTAACCTTAAAATTAGTTAAACAAAAAAGGTATTGATGTGGTTGTTTTCAAAAGAAAATTTAGGTATTTGAAAAAACTATATACAAAGTTTCTACATCCCACCGAGTCTCTGCCTCCTCTAGCATAGTGTAGATTCTAAATAACATTTGTTGGCTCTATAATCATCTCGAAGCCAATAAATATTGCTTAGAAAGAGTATCAATGATTTTAGGGAGAGTTATGATACCTTCTACCCTTCCAAGGACATTAAGAGCCCATAATATGCTTTGCTCCTCATAAATGTTAAAATCCACCTTTGCATTACAAATATTCATCCATTTTCTTTTTAACTTTGACTGACAAAATTGATATAATATTGTATTAGTGACTTTTGGGAGAGTTATGATAGCCTTTGCAATTGTAATGGATAGTATAAACACCATTTTCTACACAATCCAAGGGTATGCTATTTATTAATTGGAGTCGTCACTGAATTGAGAAACTAATAAATATGCGAGATGAATTTCTATATCCAACTACCTATAATTTTTTTTCCTAAATTTATATTTTCACCCAAATGAATAATCAAATCAAATAACTCTCCCTAAAAGATTTTTAATTTTTTCTTTTAAATACAATAGACCTTAAAATGTGTATCTTAAGTTATTAAAAGTTCTTCATATTTATTAATGGATGAAATTACTTCATGTCTAATGTAGAAAAAAGAAGCCTAGTAAATTGTTTAAAGAAGTAGAATATAGAATTAATAGAAAGCAAATTCATAACACGATCGTTCACTTGAAAAATTCTTATGAATAGGGAAGGAGGAATGGAGCGGACTCGCTCACGTGCGACAGGGTTAGAGCAGAGCAGATCTAGGGTATATCTGCAGGATGCGATTAGGATGGATAAGGAAACCACGGTAGCAAGGGATGCTAAGGAGCTGGAGTGGCCGATGCTCATAGGTAGCGTTCTTGAGAAGAAGATCAACATGAACAAAACAAAAGATTGGATCAAGCAGCATTGGGAAGGAACAGAAAAAATTGTTTCCCTACCCAATATCTTTTTTGTGGTTAACTTCAACAGTGAGGATGGAAGGGACTGAGTGTTGAATGACTTCTCCTAGAATATAGAGGGAGTGCACATTTATGTCGAAAAGTGGGAAGCAAATTTCAATCTAAAAACCTTGATAGAAGTAGAGGAACCGATTTGGATCCGTTTATATAATTTACCCCTTGAGTACTGGTCTGGAGATTGCCTATACAAAATAGGGGATAGATTGGGAAGGGCTATGGATGTGGATATGGGAAACGGGATGTCGGTCTTCTATGCTAGAATTAAGTTATTGGCAACACATGTCATTCCGAAGGCTATCATTCTGAAATCGGCTGTGGGGAAGTGGCTCCAGGAGGTGGAGATCTAGAAGAGAAAAGGTTCTATTACATGCGATGTGGAACAAGAAACCACAATGTGGACAATTGCCGAAGGCCTACAAATTGGCGGTGGACCCCAAAGAAGTTGAGCGGTGGACCTAGGGCATCGAAGGATTTGATGAACAAGGCATGCGATAACAAAGATGCTCACAATTCTTTAGAGAAGGACAATGAAGAGACATTAGGCAACATGTGGTCAGGGAAAAAGTGCTTCACCTTCACAAGCACTTCCGATCAATCCAATTAGGCCCTCTGGGGCTGGAGAAAGGGAGATGGCTTTGGTAGAGGAGAGGCAGAGTGCTCTGGACCCAAGGGACATAGCGGGAAACATGGACGCAAATCCTCAGAATGGTGTGGCAGAATCGGGGGAAATGCAGATTGAAGAAGGAGAGCTCGATCAATCAGATTCTGACAGTGATGGTTCAAGTAGCGAAGAACTGGACATCATTGATCCATGGAGGATCATCCAGTCAGCGACTAGATTGTTGGATAGTGAGGGTAAGGGAGGCAAACAGAAAAAGGAAGTATTCGAGAATCAAAACCTACATAACCAGATCCATGGGAGCAGGGACCTGCCTTGGAGGCTAATGAAGATCTCCACATGGAACGTCAGGGGCTTAAATGCCTTGACAAACAATGTCTGGCAAGGCATCATTTTGAGATCATGAAGTCAGATATCATCTTGCTTCAGGAAACCAAGTTAGGAAAGGACGCTACTGACCACTTTTGAAAATATTGTAGGCAATGGGAGGGCTTCTTTCAGGAGGCCCTCGACTCTACAGGAGGTTTAGGGGTGTTGTGGAATCCCAGAAGAGTGGTGATCAAAGCATTGAGTATGGAATCCGCTTGGATGGTTGTAGAAGTTGAAACCTTTGACCTTTTAGGCAATTTTGTCTTGTTCAATGTATATGGGCTGACTAAGACTGAGGAGAAGAAGGCTCTATGGTCCGTTTTAACAAATGCAATTAGAGCGTTGGGTGCAGTTAATGTTCTGTTGGTAGGCGACTTCAACACCATCTTGGATCTAGATGAAAAAAGTGGGGGCTTCCACAGAATCAATAGAGTTATTTCAGACTTCAGGGATTACGTGGATGATGCTTGTCTATATGATTGTCCATTACGAAATGGCTGTTTTACATGGACAAACAGACGAACTGGTTTTACTTCCATCTCAGAAAGACTTGATAGGTTTTTAATCTCCAGTCATTGGTTGCAGTCAGATGTTTCCATGGACTCAGTGATAGAGCTCATTTCAGTTTCGGACCACTACCCAGTTACGATTCAGATTGGTCTCTCCACTGCCCCGACCAAGGGCTACTTCAAGTTCGAAAGCATGTGATTTCGGGATCCAGATTTATTAAGGCTTCTGGAAGTCTGGTGGCTTGAATGCAAAGACTTCGGCGGGACCGTGAGCTTTCAATTTGTCTTGGTGGCAATCCCCACTTTTGTTATGTCATGTTTTCTGCTTACCAACAAGGCTACAGGGGCGATGGAAAGTATACTTAAAAAAAATTATGGGATGGGGCAAGAGATGAGAAGAAGGTCCCTCTCATTAGCTAGGACAAATCTTGTATGACCAGCAATGAAGGTGGAGCGAACCTCAGAAGATTGAGAAGACAAAACTTGGCCTTGGGAGCAAAGATAATTTGAAAAATGTACAAGGAACCATAGAGATTATGGTGTATAATTCTACAAAACAAGTACATGTGGATAACAAGACCCTAGTAGAGTCCTAACTACTGCAAATTGGATGGGGGTTCTGTTCTTTGGAAGTTCATGTGGGAATGCAGATCGATTATTAGGGAGCACTTGCCTTGGAAGATCAATAACAGGTTGTCAACCAATTTTTGGGGGGACTCATTGGAGGGACATCTTCTTTTGAGGGAGGTGGCCAGACTTGAGGAGGGAATAGACTACATGAAGAGTAGATTTGGAACGAAAGTTGCATAGTATACAATGCCTTCTCTCTCAAACTCGGGATAGGCTTTCAGATGGGTAGATATCAGTGAGCTCCCCCTCCCGGCAGAGTTCAAGACGACCTTTCTTATGGAGATGGCAAATAGGAAGGTCATGTTAAACGTGAATCTAGACCATTTTTTTTTGGAGTGGCGCCAAATCTGGTGAATATGTATGGCTAACATGGGCTACCAAATTCAATGGGCTTTCGCGGGGGTAACTAATTAGCTTGTTGAATTTATGATCAGATATAAAAAAACAGAAATTTAATTTAAGTTCAGACACATTAACACAGTATATTCCCTAGGAAAACCCTCCTTTTCAAGGGAGAAAAACCCAGCCAATAATATCTCTTATATTATAGAATAGATAATGCAGAAATCTGCTTTACAAGCAATATGACAATATGCTGAAGGTGATTGAATTCTTCTCCAAGTGCTAATTCTGCCTTCAATCAACTTCGATCTACTGTAGAAGAAAGAACTTGTTGTGTATGATCAAATGACGAATATTGCATGTGTATATATATGTAATTGTGGTGCCTCTTCATGAATGGGGTGTGACTCCTCATTGAGTCGGCCTGAAAATCTCCCACTGCTACAAAACATCAACACTCCCTCTTAGCTAGGGAGATATCTTTCCAGATACCCATGTCATGAAGTCTCTCAACATGACACTCACAATGACTACACCCATTTGTGAGAAGAATTTATGATCACCTCATCGTGATGTCAACCACTATGGCTACTCCCATATGTGGAAAAGGAACATATCACCTCATCGCGATATTAACCATCATGGCTGCTCCCATGTATGGCATATGTACATAAGTGCCCATCACATAATCATGATGTCGTCACCTCATCGTGATGTACACCATGGCTACTCCTGGAGGGTGAAAATCACAAGTACAAAAAAAATCATCGCGGACTCTCTCATGTGATGTTGTCATGGAGTCACACTCATGACATCCACCATGGCTACTCCCAGAGGGTGGAACCAAAGGCTTTCACCTCAAATCTCTCTCACAGAGAGAAATGCATTATAGTACATCTCAAGAAGTCATTGATATTGAGATTCCGTCTCAGCAAGGGATTCATTCTCCACAACTCCAAGCTTGATTTGAAAACGCACAAACTTCACTTTGGCAAGAGGCTTGGTGAGAATATCTGTCGTTTGCTCATCAGTGCTAATATATTTCAAATGGATTGCTTTCCTTAATACCATATCTCTGATATAGTGGTATTTGATCTTAACATGTTTAGTTCTGTCATGAAATACCGGATTGACAGAAAGCTTCACACAACTTTGATTATCACAATGAATGATAGTTGGCTCCAACGATTGTCCAAACAATCCTGCAAGGAGCTTCCGAAGCCACACTGCTTCTCAAGCTGTCACACAAGCTGCAATATACTCAGCCTCTGCGGTGCTCAGTGCCACTGAAGACTATTTCCTGCTACACCAGGATACCATCGCAGACCCCAAACTGAAGCAACATCCAGAGGTGCTCTTTTGATCAATAACACACCCTGCCCAATCAGAATCAATATATCCACGCAGCTTCAAGTCTATACCAGAAGAATATCTCAAGCCATACCCAACTGTGCCACGTAAGTATCTTAGGATATGCTTTACTGCGACTAGATGTATTTGCCTTGGTTCACACATGAATTGACTAAGTGCACTCACTACATAGCAAATATTTGGTCTAGTATTAACTAGATAGATCAATGATCCAATCAACTGTCTGTACATAGTAGGATCCACCAGATCTGAACTAGCTGCAGCCTCTTTTAACTTCAACAAATTTGTCTCCATCGGTGTAGACATGGACTTGCAATCCATCATACCAAATCTCTTCAAGATGTCAATAGTATACTTTCCTTGACTTAGAATGATCTCATCTAGTTTCTGCCATACTTCTAAACTAAGGAAGTAATGCAAAAGACCAAGATCCTTCATTTCAAATTCTGAAGCTAACTCCTTCTTGCATTTGATAATGAGGTGATCTTCTCCAATAATAAGTAGATCATCAACATAGAGAACCAAGATTAATGCTTCGTCATCAATTACCTTAAAGTATAGGTTTGAATCAACATCATTCTTGGAGAAACCCAAGCTCATCAGGTATCGATCAATTCTTTCGTACCAAGCATGGGGAGCCTGCTTAAGGCCATACAAAGCCTTCTTCAGCTTGCAAACATGAGACTCCTTCCCATGAACCTCAAAGCCATCTGGTTGCTCAATATATACCTCTTCCTCGATTACACCATTTAAAAATGTTGTCTTCACATCCATTTGGTGTATCTTCCATCCTTTAAATGCTACAATAGCAATGATGGTCTTGACGGATGTATAACGAGCAACTGGAGCAAAGGTTTCCTCATAATCTACTCCCTCTTTCTGAGAGAATCCTCTAGCCACGAACCTAGCCTTGTACTTCTCAATGTTCCCATCAGCTGCATTCTTGATCTTGAAGAGCCATTGCTTTTAATTAAGGAGAAAATATCTCCTGAAGCTACCAAACACTAACACTCCCTCTGAATGTCATTTCTTCCTCTTCGAAGTAGCTGATTGCAAATTCTTCATCCAAGGCTAACCCAACCTTGTGCCCTCGAGTGAAGAATCATGAGAGTTATTCACCACCAGCTCAGTCCCAATGGCAGCAAGTTGAGTCTCCATTCTTCAGCCTACGTGACTTCCTCACATGATGCATCAAGCTCTTCCTCCCTTGAATGCAATCTCTCATCATCCTTATGCTCCTCAATCCGTCCTGGAAGCATTTTTAGAGAGATCACTAATAGTTCATAGAATCAACCTATCCCAAAGAGAAATACCAATGCTAGAAGCATACATGATTCACTATTCCAATGTATGAATTAATAACTACATAAAAGATTCATGAACATTATTCAATACTTATCTCTTTATTGTCTAATCTTCCTCACAATCCACCAATTGTTCTTTCCTGATCTTTGCACCTAAAGATTCAAATCTGCTGCAATGGAATGATTTGCTGTTACAGAAGATTCAAAACTATCTACAACTTAAAAAAATGTCTTCATGTAGTAGATACGTGGACACAAGACCTCTAGATATGCCTAGAACAGGGTAGCTTTTTAGATGGATTTTGCTTTGATTCTTTGCATTGATGCCCTAAGGTATAAGGATCCTTAGGATTTTTGACTTTATGGAAGGAGGCATCCAAATTTTTATTTTTGAATCCTTCCGTAGAAATGGTGGAAGCTTTATGCTTACATGATGTGTGCATTTGTTGGTCATGATTAGGAATGTAAGGGGTTTTATGAAAGATAGGGATGTTAGGTGTTGGAAGCAATGGTGGTAAAGTGGATGGTGGGAAATTAGAAGTTGGAAGTAGTAGAGGTAAAGTGGATGGTGGAAGGTGTATGGTCACATACTTTTGACACTTGTAGGATGATGGAGGTGGAATGGAAACATATGTTTTAGGAATATGATGGGATCTATGATGGAAAGTGGTAGACTTAGGAGGAATGGAGGAAGTACCAACATCTTTAGATTGTTTACACTGGGGTGTATATCCAAGTCCATATGAGCATGGGGGATTTTGACATGTATGGGCTCCAAAATTCCTTATTCATGAAGGCCTAAGACTTTACCTTGGTAGTTCATGTTTTGGAGGATGTGATGGACAATGGGACTAGGTGTGTTTTGGGAACTAGACTTGAGCTCATTATTTGATGAAGAAGGTGAAGTGGTAGATAAAGGTTTTTGTTGTCCTAAGGAGGAACATTCATGAATGAAGGTGGATAGACCAATAGGATATGATGGTGGATTTGCAACATGGTCGATGGTGGATGTGGAAGGATCATTAGGATCATGATTATGTTCATTTAGATCCAAGCTATTCGTTTGATCTTCTATGTTTGCTTGGGAGGCAAGTGTCTCATCATGACAAGTGGAAGTTTGTGCATCATGGATAGGTGGAGAAGTGTCTTTCCTTTGAAGGAAGGCAATGAAACAGGGTGAATGCTTAAGTAGGTCAACAAGACTTTCATTAGATGGAGTATGTACAGGTCTTGGGTGTCTTGCTCATGAATGGTTGTGGGGGTATGAATAGGATCAAGATTCTCGTGGATATGTTCTTCATCGTGAATAATGTCTTGATCATGGATAAGATACATGTTATGGATGGGTTGAATGGAAGTAATTTGATCTTGATTAGGATGAGGGATTAATATTTCCCCATGCTTCGGATTAGACCCTTGACATAACTCTTGATTTACTTGAATGGAAGTAGAAGGGGATGACTCTTGGAGAGGCTTGACATGTTCTTGATGGTCAACCACATGAGGGAATGATGGAGGTTGACTTGGACTCAATGGAGGAGACTCTTGAACAGGTTCAAGGGGTTGTGGACTATATGAAGGGGTTGTAGGAATGGACATGGTGTTGGAAGCTTCCTTGGTAGGCTCGAGGATAGGACTTTGGTGACATGTTTGACTCTTTGCTAGTAGACCTTGGATCACATCCTTTGTAGGTGGATGGGTGGATTTGGGTAACTCCATAGGTTTACTTTTGAAATGTTTGAATTTAGGGCGTGAAGTTAATGGAGGATTAGATGATGGTGGGGGTAGTGAAGGGTTTTGTGGATTGGAAGGTGGAGGAACGAATGGATTAGGACTAGGACATGGTGTCTTTAGGGCTTTGATTGGATGGCAGTATAATATACTTATAGGGTGCATGAACTAGATTGGTGTTCCCCTTGTCAATGAAGGCATTAGGACCCAAAGGCATTTAATTTTGTTGTAAAGAGTGACTTAGGCTCACATGTGCTTGTTGTGGAATGAGTTTATAGGTTAATGTGGTGTTGAATTGGAAAGAAGTGGGATAGGTTGATGTGGCATTGACTTGATGTGTTGATGAATTGAGTTAGTATGAAGTGGAGGGGGTGACACATAGGATTGAGGTGGAATGTGTTGATGTCGTGGTTGAGGTTGTGTTGGTTGGATTTGAGAAGTGGCTATGAATTGGTGGGCTTGAGCTAGGAGGTGTTGTATTTGTTGAAATTTTTGAAAAATGGCTTAAAGTCTTTGTATGGTTTGTTGGTCTAGGGCTTGGGGTACTTGGTGAAGTGCTTGGATGAGGTCTTGGAGTTCGGGTGCTAGGACCTTTTTTTCAAATGTCGGCATGGTGTCACACATGTGTTTAAGTCTTTGCATTTCATTTTATTCCTTAAGGTATGCCACATAGTTCTTGTCATCATTGGAAATAGGAGGAGGGGCCCCTTGAAGTATGATTTTAGGTCTAGGATTTGTCTCATTATTAGAACAAGAGGGAGGGCCTCCTTGAATTATGACCTTGGGCTTAGGTTTGCTAATTATTAAGACCATTTTGACTAGTGTTGGTTAGGACTAGGATGATGTGGAATGATTTGGAATGAGTGATTGGATGATTAGGAATGATTATGACATGATTAGGATGAAGTTGATTAGACTAGAATGAAGATGATGATGTGTAATGATTGGGATAATGTGTCTTAGAATGAAAGTGTTGGAAAGAATGTTTAGAACGATGTGTCTTTATGTGTTTGGTGTTTATAGCTTGATTTAGCAATTTGAAAACAAATGATTACACATGTACACACATGAATCACTCACACAAGACACATAAGCAAGTAGTGACTTTTGAAATTTGAAGAATGTGATAATTAAGCAAGCACGTGAAGAAGACACATCAACAAGCCCTATGACTAGTCAAGTAGGTGTGGCCAATTAGGTCTTATTCTAGGATGCACAAGTTGACTAAGGATATCCCTAATATACGCAAGGTATAGGGGGCCCAATTCTTTGAAATGAAAGCGAAATCTTGCCACACAGCTGGGAGAAAGGGGTAACCCACTCTTTGCCTTCACTTCCCAAAGGTATAAAGTTGTTTGGGGCTTAGCCAAGAGTGACAAGATTTTGACTTCCAAAGAGGGTGTCTTTTGATTCACACCTCACTATTTATACTCCGTTGGAACGCTAGAGTTGAGGTCATCTCTTGGAGTGGTGTGTCTCCAAGCAGGCCTCCTAGGAAGGGTATGACAAAAGCAAACCAAACGATGTGTTTTTGATCTCTAAGATCACCTTGCGGTGCAAGGAGAGAGCATACACATGCACACCTGATTCACACTCGCACTGATTAATTGCCCTTAGAAAATTGAAATGTGTGGTGTGAAATTGAATGGATGAGAGGTGTTTTTGATTCTCAAAGTCACACGAAGTGCATGAGAAGAGCATACACACCTCTAAACTCACTCAAATTCACCAAGCAATGAAGACACTTGTTCATTTTAATGCCCAATTTCAATGTGTGATAGCAAGCAATGTTTGTTTTAAGAGTCCAAAATCCAAATGTGTATGCAAACAAGATGTTCTTTTTATGCCCAAATCAAAGTGTGTTTGCAAACAATGATTATGAAGAAATGAAAGAGATGAAGGATGAAATGAGTGCACCTAATTATTTTGCTCTACAATCTATTGTGTGTGCTAATGCAACATTGTTCCAGCTCCATGTGATCACCTACAAGCCACAAATTCCAAGAAGAAACAAGTAAACTTGCAAACGGAAGTGTTATGTGAAAAATCAAGAATATGATGAAATCTGATTAATATGAGTAGATACAGAAAAAATGGATTGCATGAACATAAAGTAGACGAAATTCTATACACTTTTTTTAAAAAATTGCGAAAATCGGATCAAATTTACAATAGTTATGACCGTTTGAAGTTTACATTCAAGTTTGACTTTGACCAAGAAAAAAGACTAATAAATGACATAGTCACCTGATAAAACCTTCATAGTTGTGTATCTTGTTGAGTCAGCTTTCCAACGAGCCCTTGTTTGTGGATTTTTGATATCATATGCCCAAGTTATGCAAGTTTGAAAAAATCTGCCTATTAGGGCATATGGAGACAAAAGGGTTAGGCTTGGCTGTCTAATTTGACCGCTAGTGGTTAGGTGAAATTGCGCTCACATGGATGCGGTTTAAGGTTGGCAGTTAAAATTAGTGGTTAAGGGCCAACGGAGCCCACAGTCATTCATATGGCCATGGGTGGCCCAAGGGGAAAAAATAAAAAAAGGATTAAAGACAAAGAGAGGGCCGATGGGTTAGCCCTCCTCCTGGTCACCAAACGTGGCCACCTCTGAATGTTTAGCCGATACTCGCCAGTGGCTAAGATTTGAAGCCACATAGGTAGGTGGAGGTTTGAAGGCAGTTACGGTTTCGACGGAAAACTCAGGTAGATGCTAGCAATTTAGGGTTAGGGAAAGGTCGGCAATTAAAAGGCAGAGAGGAAGCTTTGGCGAGGCGGTAAGGGTTTTGGCCACCACCAATAGTGGTGATAGGTGTGAGATGCCAATGGGGGGAGAAAACCTAAATGGAGGTGGCGACCTGGCACTGAAGACTGCGACAGTAGAGTTCTAAACAAAGGTAGTGAGGATCTAGGGTGGAGGTCGGCCCTAAGGGTGGTCGATGGGGCAATCTCAAGTGGTGACAGGGAAGCCAAGTGGTGGTGACTGAGCCTTAGAGAGGAGGCAACTGATATAAAAATGGTGGCAATAGATTTTAAACGAAGCCAGGGCTCAAGGTAGGAGCAGTGGTCTGTGGTGAAAGAGAGCCGACTGGGATTCAGAGGTGGCGGCCATGTTAGGGATCTGCGACTAGGTGGCGAGATGCAGTTAGGGCTTCTAACAATCTTGCAAATAAATTTTTTAACTTGCAACAAAACATCCATTGAAAATATTAATCCAAAAATGTTTAGACCAGTGACATGGAGCCTGCAATGCAACACATAAACAAGAATCAGTACAGACGGGGGTTGCGGATCCGTACGATATGGATCCGTATTGTATGGACCTGTGGCCCTAAACAAAAATTTCAAAAAAAAATTGCAAATTTTTTTTCGAAGAGAAATGGGGCGAAATTTTTTGTCAATCTTTGTCTACGAGGCCTCTCGGACGCAACCGTGAGGTCTGTTTTAGGCCAAGAAGTCGCCTGCAAAACTTGAATTCCAAAAAAATTGACAAAAAAATTAGATTTGCACGATTTCACGTCAAGTTCACCAATGTATTAGGGAAAAATTAGAGCTATAAGAACAAACAACAATCATTAAACCCTAACAACACAATGGAGCACAAAATAACATAGAAATCAAGGCATGAATGCAAACTAAAACAAATCTCTATGCTAAGCTTGGCTCTCCTCCATTGCTCTTCTCAATATTGCATAGGAATGCATGATTTTGAAGGATGTATGTTGATTGCTCACTATTTCAGTAGCATAACAGTAAGATTGAAGATGAAGAATGAGAATGGAGATGAAGAGGAATTTCGACAGCGTGAGGCTACTTGCCAATTGATCCCCCCAAATGGCTTGGGAGAGGGTTTGATTTATAGGAAAGGCATGCTTTGATTCAATGGCTAGGATTGAAAAGCTACATGTGATATGTGGACGGTTGAGATTGAGAGGCTAAAATGAGTTGTAGTCATGTGACAAGTGTGCGAAGGACAATAGGGAGACCTATTAATTGGACATGTGAAGGATATTAAATGAAAGTTGTACTACCACACATGAATCAATTGAGAGGTGTACAAGTGTTTGAATGTGATGAAAGGTGAGGACTGGGCTAATTTAAATAAATATTTTATTTATTTAAATTAGAGGAAAGGTGGGAAATTAATTAAATAAACATGATTTATTTAATTAATTGGCTAGTGGGATAAATGGGATTAAAATGGGAATTAGGATGGGAAATAAATTAATTGGCTAATGAAAGAGATATATGACAAAAGGTCATAAGATGTCTCAAGTAATGTATTTGACAAGGTGTTGTAAGACATGGACAAATTTAGGTGTCTACAATTGCAATAGTTTATTCTATATTTTAACGTCAACAATATCATGCATGTATTGTGTGCTTTCCAAGTGGACAAGAGTGTGACAAATGTCAAACCTATATGGTGCTAGTTATAACATGTAGTAAAGGATGACACCAAGTGTTAAACTTGTATGATGTACCATTTGGTTGGAATGAACATGTGTAGGCATGAACATGTGCCAAATGCATATGGTGTGGAATTGATTGTATTTGAGTGAGTGCATGTGTGTCCATGTACAAGGTTGCATTATGTAGTTGAGTAGTGTTGCATAAAGACACACGAAGGCTACAATTTCAGTAGTGTGTTAAGTTATGTTGTATGGTGTAGTGATACATAAAGTTGTACTGGGATTGTGTGGCATGCATTAAGTGGTGATAAGCACATAGGTTATGTGAATGTTGAGATCAAGGTTGTGCACATGATTGCACTTGGATCAATATGTGTGTAAGGTTAAAAACTGTCTACTTTGTAATCTCTACCTTATCTATCAGCACTCATTTTAATGCCCATCCCCACAAACATGTTTAAAACTCATTTTACCTATTTCATTTCTTTAGACTATCATTGATATGTTTTCCATACACTTCCAGGCTCTCCCATGGCTCCTAAACACAACTTAGAAATTTTAGACCTAGACTCAAAAAATGACACTTTGACTCTTAAATGCTAGTGTCTAGGGGACTTGGATGTTAGTGTCCAACTCAAAATTTGAAAATTTTGATTTGACGAATGGATAAAGCCCTAACCTTAGTTATGCTCTAATAATTTTTTTAACATATATCTGCTCTAGATCATCCTATAAAAATATTTTAATTCCTCATTTTGAATCTCTTGGACTCACTATTTCTTCTACTCCCTCTTATAAACACTTACTAAATTTTCAAATCTCCACCATTTCCCTACATTCTTCCATGGTTGAAAATCTAAAAATTCCTACACAGTTAAAACTCTCCTTTGGTCTGGGATGGCGTCCGGAGATATGTTCTACCGCGGGCTAGGGCACGTCTGAGCATGGCCCTAGCTGTGCCTTATTCACATTGGTTTTTGCACATTGGGGGGTCATTATGTGGGGGTGTATCTGTTGTTGTGGGGGGTTCAGGTCTATGATTTTGTGGGGTTTGTTTAGGGTTTTTTCTGCTGTTTGGGGATCATGGTTATAGGGCTCAGAGGGGTCAATGTTGAGGAGCTGTTGCAAAGGCTCTTCTTTTCGTTTGTTTTTTGTTCTCTAGTTTTGAGGGTCTATTATTTTGCTCTCCTCTTCTATCTAGGGTTTAGCTTTTGGTGTTTTTGAGCAATGCGGCTTGCTGGAGAGCCAATCGTTGGATCTAAGATTTATTTTCAGGAGGCTCTCAATAGAGAAGATCCCTCTTCGTCAAATTTTGTTCAGGGTTTGATAGGGGAGAGCGTAACCCAGTTCAGAGGTCCTTGTGTTTCAAAAGTGAACAGGTGTCTTGAGAGGAACCAGGAAAGGCCAATTTTGGTTATCTAGTCAGAATCCGTGGAGGAGATGTGTCTTACCTGGAAAATCATCCCTTAATTTGTAACTTTATGGGGATCCATGTTTCCTTGCCATTTATTGAATCTTGGATAAGATGTACTTGGAATCCTGAAGGGGATTTGGAGCTTATGCTGGCGGTGAATAGTTGCTTTTTGGTGGTGTTTTCAAATTTCATGGATCATAATAGGGCCTTTGAGGGAGGGCCATATTTTTATAATTAAGTTGGGCTCTTTATTAATCCTTGGCATATTGGCTTTAATCTAGAAGAGGAGCTTCCTTTAAGGATACCTATTTGGGTGCAGCTTCCTTAGTTCCCGCTTGAATTCTGGAGTAATGACATTTTGCATATGGTTGCGTTGCTACTAGGCAAGTCGGTGGGCCCTTCACAACAAACACTGGATAAAAAGATAATTTCTTTTGCTCGCATTTGTGTTGAGAAAGATTTAAACAATCCTTTGTTAGACTCTAGAAATATGGTTAGGATCATCTTCATGGACTCAACAGTTAGATTATGAGGCTCTCCCATTTTGTTGTCAGGTCTACCTTGAGTATGTTCATTTGCAAAAGAAGTGTGCCAGAGTTAACCGTACAAGGTCTCAAGCTGATAAACCTCATCAACCTGTTCCTAATATGGATAAAGGGAAAGCCCCAATTACGGTAGAGGAAATAGATAAAGAGGGTTTTATCCCACTTAAACCCCGTAATAAAGGAAGAGGACATAAGAGGACTCTCAAGGATAGACAAGTTGATGGGTTATATAACCGGTTTGATGCCTTAGATGAGGGTGACCAGCAGGGATTGATTTTAGAAGAGATGCATGATGGGTTAGCTCCCATGGGGATGGATCAGGAAGGTTTAAGGGAGGGTGACATTTCTAATTGCAATGAGGTTGAGGTCATAGGTGCTAAGATGGAAACTGATCAAGTTCCAGTGGTTTTAAGAAATATGGAATCAGTTGAAGTAGTAGAGGCAGTAGTTGGTTCGATTTAGGTTCCCGCTGATCTTCCTCCTCAGAAGGAAGATCAAGCTCCTAGGGTGGGTAGTAGGGCTCAACCATCCCTCAGGATTCAACAAAAGAATCTCAAAAAAAGATCCTTGTAGAAGCCTCCCAAATTGGGGTGGAAGAAAGATCAAGAGAAAGTGAAGATGACAGGTGAGACTTTGGTGGAAATAGGGTTAGTTAAAACCATTGATTCCCATTTCTCTAATTCTCTTAGATGATTGTGCTCTCTTGGACTACAAGGGGGTTGAATAGCATCCTCAAAAAAAGGTTGTCCGTGATTTTATTTGGGTTCATTCACTTGATTTGGTGTTCATTCAGGAGTCAAAGTTGTTAGTGGAAGGCATGTCAGCCATTACTTATAGATTATGGGTTAGAGGTCAATGTCAGTGTATTGGGGCTCATGATAGTGTAGGTGGTGTTGCTTGCTTATGGGACCCACACACAGTTTCTCTTATTTGGTGGCACTCTAGTAGATCCTCCATTTTTGTGGTTGTGTCTAGTTTTGAATTTGGAGAAGTTATTCTTTTCACCAATGTGTATGTTGCAGTTGATGTTTTAGGAAAATCTTCTCTTTGGTCTCATATCTGATATGTTTGTTCCTAAGCCCCTTATTTGCCTTAGATTATGGTAGGAGATTTTAATGCTCTTGTTAGTCTAGATGAGAAGAAGGGGGGTTGGACAGGTTAGAACCTTCTTCCACATTGTTTAGAGATGATATTCTTCTCTTGAAACCGATAGACATAAAGCCTTCCAATGGTTTGTTTACTTGGAGAAATAAAAGATGTGGTGAAAACTGTATCTCTAAAAGGCTAGACAAGTTTTTGGGTTGGAAACAACTGGGTTACGAGTTCTGAGATCTTGGACTGGCGGGGATTGGACCATTGGCGTATTAAATTTTCTGCCTCCTTGTCTGGAAATACTAATAATCCTTTTTAAAGTTTCAACTTATATGGCTCAGAGATCCTTCTCTAGAGGATTTTATGGTTGGTTGGTGGAGTAACGGTAAGCCGACTTATGGAACTGCTATGTACTCCTTTATTAAGAGGTTGCAATATGTGAAGTTCCAACTTAAAAAGTGGAACATGCAATATTTTGGTAACATCTTCTTGGCAAAGGCAGATGCCCAATCCTGCTTGGACACCATTACCCGATAGATTAGGGACTTTGACCTCGCTTTGGATAATATTAGGGATGAAACGAAAGCTATGAACGAGCTTGCAGAATGGGAATTGCGTGAGGAATTTTTTTGGAAGCAAAAGTCACGGATTGATTGGCTCTAGGAAGGTGATAGAAATACTTTTTTCCATAACTTTGTCAAAGCCAGAAGACACGAGAATGTGATTACTTATTTGGTGTCCTCTCAAGGGGTTTAGTTATCCTTTGGCTGGAAGATTTCGACAGCGACTTATTGGTTCTTCTCTTCTTTGTTTTTAGAGGATTCTCCTTTAGCTATTGATGAGGAAAATATTGTTCTAGGTTGTATTCCTTCTTTGAGATGAATGAGGCTATTTTCAGGCCCATCTCCCTGGTTGAGTTGGAGAAAATTGTGTTACAATTGAAGAGAAGGAAATCCCCTAGTCTTGATGGCTTTCCAGTATAATTCTATCAGGAGTTTTGGGAGATTATCAAATATGGCCTTTTAGAGGTTGTTAAGGAGTCGCAAAGGAGCAAACAAATGCTGTGAGCCTTGAATGCTACATTCCTAGCTCTTATTCCTAAGATAGAAGGAGATGATTCGCTGAATCATTTTAGGCTTGTAGCTTTGTGTAATGTTGTTTATAAGATCATCACTAAGTTGATTGCTAAAAGGCTTAAATTGTGGCTTAATGGGATGATTTCTGAGGAGCAGGGTGGATTTGTAGATGGTAGGCAAATTCTTGATGGTGTTGTTGTGGTGACTGAGGCTATTCATTCCATAGTGTCTTCCAAGGAGAAAACAATGTTCATTAAGCTAGATATGGCCAAAGCTTATGACCGCGTCAAATGGAATTTCCTCCGTAAGGTTCTTTTGGCATTGGATTTGGGAGTGATTGGGTTATGAGCTATGTTACTTCGACTTCCTTCTTTGTTCTTAATAATAGTGAGCCTACAGAGTTGTTTGGTGCTTCTAAAGGTCGTTAGGAAGGGAATCCTCTATCTCCTTATTTGTTTATCCTTTTGGCTGAAGGATTGGCTAGACTCATAAATTCTTAGGTGGGATAGGGCTTGATCCAAGGTTGGAGTTGGGGCAATAGCTTGCCTCCCCACTCTCATTTGCAATTTGTTGATGACACGTCTTTGATGGATTTAGCTAGAGTCAATGAGGCGGTTAATTTAAGAAGGGTTTTTGATATTTATCTGGTAGCCTCAGGACATAGGATTAATGAAGACAAGTCCTCCATATTCTTCTTTAATACTCCTTGGCTTATTCAAATCATAATTTCTAGGATTCTCAAATTTCAAATTGGGACCTTACCTCTTGTTTATCTTGGTATCCCCATTCATGTTGGTACCTTGCCTAGAGGATTTTGGCAAGATATTCTTGACAAGTTTCATAAGCAGGTTAGTCATTGGACCTGTAGATGGCTTTCATCTGTCGAGAGAGTGACTTTATTGAAATCTGGGATTCAAGCTCTCCCCATTTACAGGTGCTTTGTTCAAGGTGCTCCCTCAAGCTTCATTAACTAATTTGATGCCCTTTCTACACAGTTCTTATGGGCTGGTAATTTGGAGTCTTCGAAGTGGATCTTGGTTAGGTGGGATTCCATTTGTAGGTCGAAACAAGAAGGAGGTCTTGGACTTCGTCAAGCTAGTCTTTTAGGTCAGGCCTTAGTTGCTAAGATGTATTGGAGGTGGTGTGTTTGTTAGGATCAGGGCTGAGCTAAGATCCTTAATTATAAGTACTTGGGGGGAGTGGAAAGTGTTGATGTTCCAAGGATTAGCCTCTTAGGTAATGGCTCCATGATTTGTGGCACTCTTAAAAGGGGCACCAATTTGATTAAGTAGGGGTTGTTTTAGATTTGTAACAGGGGATCTGAGGCTCTGTTTTGGCATGATTCTTGGGATGGATGCCCACCTATCTTGTCAGAGTTTCCGTACTTATAACCCTTGTATAATCTCTTTCTTGAAGCAAGGTGGTGTTGAGTTGAGAATTTCAAGACTGTTCAACTTTTGGGTCAGGTGGAGGTGTGCAGATGGAAGGATTCCTTTGAGTGGTTGTTGGGGGGTTTGTTGGAGGATCGTGAAGAATTAGCTAGGGTTCTTGCTTGCAGAGTTTGCAGTTCTCTGAGGGAGCGCAATACTCTTGCCTAGAGTCCTAATCTGAAAGGTGTGTATTCAGTTGCTTTAGGATATCGGGAGTTGGACATGCAAAAGTTTTGGAAGATTGATTTCCCTTGGTGGAAGTTTGTGTGGAATAAGTTTGTGTGGCCTAAATGTAACTTTTTCCTTTGGTTGGTTGCTCGTAATCGGTGCCTCACTTGGGATAACTTGCAGAAGAGAGGATTTCAGGGTCCATCCCTTTGTTTTCTCTATAATAGCAGTGAGGAGTGTGCTTCTCATATCTTCTTTCAGTGTTTCTTGGCCTAAGAGACTTGGCATCATTGGTGGGGTCTTGGAAGCAGGCTTGTGTCCATGCTTCTTCTCTGGTGGATTTTTGGAGAAGTTTGGGAAGACACCTGACTAAGGCCTCTTTTCTTCAAGTTGCTTGGAATATTGGTCCCTCTTTCATATTGTGGCAACTTTGGTTGGAAAGGAATCAATGAATCTTTTAGGAGAAGTTAGTGGTTCAACAAATATGGTAGAGGATTCATAGAATGCTCAAGGAGACTTTAGCAACTAAGTGTGATTTGTCTACTAAGTTGGATATTGGTTAGCTTGAGGTGGCTCAGAATTTGAGTTTAGTCGATAATGGCTTATGCTATTCTTTTTCCAAGAAAAGTGGCCATTCCAAGAGTAAGATTGAGAGAGAAGGAAGGTGGTCTCCCCCACCTCCAAGAGTTTTTAAGATTAATACGGATGGATCTTCTAGGGGGAACCTTGGTCATGTTGGGATTGGGGGATTAGGGAGGGATAGCTGTGGTGCTGTCCTATTTTTCTTCTCTATTTATAGGGGTAACAAACAAATAATTTTATGGAAGCCCTTTCTATCCTCTATGCTATAGAAAGAGGGTATGCTCTCTGTTGGCGAAGGATTATCTATGAGTCAGACTCCCAGATTGTAATTAACATGTTGAATGAGCGGAATGTGGACAGTGTGCATTGGTAGTTGGCTTTAGTGGTCCAACAGATTCTCCACCTGAGTCATTTGATAGATTTTGTTTCTTTTATCCACATCCCTAGGGAATGGAACTAAGTGGTTGATTACTTGGCAAAGTGGGCTTTATAACAGATGGGGGAGTGTAATTTTAGTGATTGGGATCTTTTGTCCCAAGATTGTGTCCAATTTTTGAAATGGTTGATCTCTGAAGATATTGCTGGTTTGTTGTGGTCCTTGTTTAAGGATTTGGTGTTTGGGGGTGCTCCACTAATTTTGGTTAGGTTAGGTTGTAGTTTGGTGGCTTTGTTCTGGCTCACTGTTGTTTCTGCAGGCGATTGCTTTCATTGGTTTGTATTGCTGGTTTCATTATCAATAAATTTTTACCCCTCTTTTTTTTAAAAAAACTCTCCTTTGGTCTTCATCCTTTTCTCCTCATCCTAGAATCCTTCATATGTAACCTTCCTTGCACTCTCCTACACTCTCTACGATTTTGTATTCTAAATCCATCACACCAAATCCTCTATTATTACAAAGATCTCCTTGTCAACGCCCTTTGTTGCAAATTCAACCTTTCCTATTCAACTCTCTAGCATATCAATGACATTTCCATCATCTATTTTGTTCTCCATTACACAAGCATCCATCACCTTGGCAATAGAAATCCTCGTAGGGTTATTAGTAATTGTAAAAAATTGCACACACCATAAACACCCCACATATGAAGCACACACCCAAAAATTTTGCAAGGCCACCATTGAGGTTGAGATATACCACCTTGGGGTTGACTCAAGTAGTTTCCTAAATAGCCAAACCCCTTTTTATTTTCCCATCCAACTTTAGAGAGCTATGATAGGAGATTAGGGACAATTGTGGAAGATATACAAGCATGGATAAAGTCAAGAAACAAGGACATCCAACTTCCAAAAATCTCAAATCCCTAGGAGCAAATTACACCAATGCATGATTGTTAGGGTGTCCTGCACTAGCACTAGACAACCAGGGTGTCTTGCACTAGTGCTAGACTGCTAGGGTGTCTCGCACTATTGCCAGACTATTGGGATGACCTACAGGAGTGCACATCATGGGTGATAATGTCTAAACATTTCACATATTTTCCACAATTTCTAAAGTTGTTCCTTGTGTCTTCTATAATGTTCTCATCTAGTCAGATTGAACCTACCTACATTACCAAGAACACATCTACTTACTCTTTTCTTGCATTTACTAGTTCTTGTCTGCACTCTTATGTTTGTTTAATTCAATTTGGGAAAATTTAAATATATTTGTGTGTATTGTTATATTTCTAAATAGCCAAACCCCTTTTTATTTTCCCATCCAACTTTAGAGAGCTATGATAGGAGATTAGGGACAATTGTGGAAGATATACAAGCATGGATAAAGTCAAGAAACAAGGACATCCAACTTCTAAAAATCTCAAATCCCTAGGAGCAAATTACACCAATGCATGATTGTTAGGGTGTCCTGCACTAGCACTAGACAACCAGGGTGTCTTGCACTAGTGCTAGACTGCTAGGGTGTCCCGCACTATTGCCAGACTATTGGGATGACCTACAGGAGTGCACATCACGGGTGATAATGTCTAAACATTTCACATATTTTCCACAATTTCTAAAGTTGTTCCTCGTGTCTTCTATAATGTTCTCATCTAGTCAGATTGAACCTACCTACATTACCAAGAACACACCTGCTTACTCTTTTCTTGCATTTACTAGTTCTTGTCTGCACTCTTATGTTTGTTTAATTCAATTTGGGAAAATTTAAATATATTTGTGTGTATTGTTATATATATTTTATAATATATCTTAGATTTGTGTTAGATTAGACTAATATATTGAAAGAAATAACCTAGGTTATAATTTACTTTTCATATTACACACTATTTAATTAGGGTTCATAATTTTTCTTTCAATGGGCCCCAAAGCAAAATGCTTATTTCAAAGGCATGATTAGTTTATACTCCAAAAGTACAAGAGCAATGGATAACAAAGGGTGCCACACTTATTCCTCATATCTCAAGTAAGTTTACTAAAAGTGACATATCTTATCATGATGAAATTCAATTACTTGAAATTGGTTGCAAATCACATGACTGGGATGATGATAATTTATTGGAAGATGATCCTTCCTTTATTGCTAATTGAGATTTGGAACTCTCATTCTCTAGATATTTGTCTATATATATTAGATTATTTAGTTGGTGTCTTTCACTCGTAGGGCATATCCTTTATGGCATCAGGTATTATTTTCCTATATGGACAATAAACTTATGTGCTTTTCCATACAAGTCAAATGATTATTATTATTATTATTATGAATTTAGGATCTTCCATAATTACCAAGCTCACATATTATGATCTTATGCTTGCTTATGAAAATGCTAAACATGATTATATTTTATGTTCACATGATTTATGATGATTATGTCTTTTTCCTAATGATTATCATGATGATATCTCACACTTGTCTATGCTTACAAGATCTTTATCTAGCATTTATGTGCTACTTTTATATCTCTTTTTGGGGTATCATTAGGGGCATATTGATATTTATTAGTATGCATGTGCTTTCATGAGCACACCTTTAGTATTTTCTTCCAGTGTTTCATGATGTTATCTTTGTATTCCTATATAATCATTGAACATCCCAAGGTTATATCATTTTACATATCTTTTGTACTCTCCTCTAACTTAATTAAATGCTTTATATGCAATTAATTAGAGGGGACATACAAGGTCACTGATATTCCTTTCTTGAGTATGGTTGTAGTGACTATTACATGATAAAAAATCCATTTCAAATGGCACCTGATAATATTAATGGTTGATGGCTTAGGTGGTATCCTTGTTCCACCATAAGTAGAATATCTCTCAACCCTTCCCTCCTCTTCCTTTTCTTTTGATTGTAGACAATATATTCTTATTTTTGATGTCCATTTGATGTTACTCATTCAATTTAGTTTTTGTTTTTAAGGTTTTAAGGTAGGGAACTCATTCCAAGGGGCATGTTTTAATAAGTGACATCCATATTCTTATTCATATATTTTTTAGTGTTTGAATAAATTTACTTTCATGTTGGCTACTTGATTTTACTTTGACATGCATTCTTATGGTAGTTCACATGCAAGTCAAAGTGGGATAAAATGTAATGTTAAAAATTGCATAGCTTGCACTTTTCCCTTTCTTTTGGACTCATTTTGACTTGATTTTTCCTTATGCAGTGATAAATGTACAAGTGGCATGATTTCTACTGAAAATTAGAACATAACCCAAACCTTACTTGTTTCCATTTGCGCTTACTCTTAGGGATCAAACTTGATCTTTAGTTTTATCCATTCCTCACCTAGGGTTAGATTCATATTCACACAAATGATCTAGGTTAGATGCATAATTTATGGAAACGATCCTTGAACTTTCAATTTTCAAATTCAAATTTAGGGTTGACCTTACCCTTTCAATTAGCCATTTTGTTTTGACTAGAAGTATGAAATGTTTTACATGCACCCTTTAGAGTTGTATTTAAGGACTATTTACCAAGTTCATTTTTACACACCTAGATCTATAACCTAGAATTCATAAGAGAATTTTATAGCTATAATCATTCAAGCATTAAATCAGAGCATTCATCGAAACATTATCTGCTTGAATCAACATCTAGGGTAGCTCTTTCATATTTGCTTACCATTTTTGAACATTTTCAAAAGCCATTGACTTAGTACCCTTAGGGTTTGAACCAAAGGGAGACATATTCCTACCATTTTCAAACTCTCAACCACACAACCAAAAATTTACACAAAAATAGATTTAGGTACTTAATACACGCTGAGAGTAAACATTCAGAGATTTGTAGGGATCATATTAACACTTGCGCATAACGGATCCATAGGTACATAACGGATCTAGAGGTTGCAAAAGTGACCTCTAATGACATACAAAGATTTAATTAATTAATTCTAAGACATTTTTCTAAACTTCACTAATTATGTTACACCTAAACAAATCACTTTCTTACACCTATTACAACTTTTTACATTAAAATCCAACTTAAACACTTTATTTATTTATTTCATTTTCCTAAACATTTTATTCATCACATATATCAATTATTATACACTTACTATCTCAACACACATTTTGTTTTTTAACTATTTGTTTATAATTACTTAACTATATTAGCCTAATTTTTTTATGAAAAGGAGTTAAATATTTCCTTTTCACTAGTGTTACTTGCATTTAATTCATTTAGTCCCTTATTAACAGGGTCGTTTTATTTTTCTTCCACGAAGTAGCAATTGAAAAGAAGACAGACGCACGATTGTATGTTACTTGGAGGGCTTTGGCATGGGAGGACAGGGGAGGAGAAAGGAGATTGCAGGAATGAGCAGAGAGGAAGAAGGAGAGGGAGAAGATGAAGGAGAGGGAGAGAGAGAGACAGGCGACGATAATGCGGTCACTCTCGCACTGACTATGAAGGATGTCTTCGGGGATTCCGACTCTGAAGATGAGTCGCAGCTGCCTCCTCTGTCTCCAATTCACTGCAATCCACACCCAACGACAGAAAAACGACATACACAGAATGTGTGGGAACATGTTAAGGAGATAAACGGGCTGTGGCTGTGCAGAAATTTCCTTTCTCCTCAACAACAGAACGATATTCTTTATTGTATTCAACAGGGTAAGGTTAACACTGCATTTCCTTTTCCACGTCCTTCTCCACATGTATAAATACCAAAAATGCACTTAACTGCACATTTTCCATCATCTTACTGAACAAGTGATCAAAATCGATCAATTCTAATAAAAAATGCATAGTGTTTGACTTGATCTACAGCAGTCAGATAAGTAACACTTTCGTGATGCCTTTGAGCCTTTTCATGTCTCGATGTATTTTCTTGTATATATTGAGCGCTTCATGTGAAAGGGCAACAGAGTAGTTTTTGTAGCAAGACATCTCTCTCATGGGTTGTTCGTTATGTACATAGGTATTTGATATTATTATTACTAGCAATCGCACTTACTGTGCAATGGGCACGCGGATAGTTATTTGCAATGAAACCATACTATGTAGGTGGACATGAAATATGAAATAAACACAACCTTTGTTAAATTTTGGCAATGGAAAGTAGGGTACAAAGCGTAGTTAGGTAGGGCTTAGAGCACATTGTTGTTTGAAATGTTTAGCAATAATAGGTTGTGATCACATTTAGATGATTGTCCTCTCCTCCTAAGGGAGACATTCATTGTCTTGCATGTAGGCTTACCATTGGTCGCTAAAGGTTGGGGACACCAAACATAAGCCCTATAGAAATCAACTTGATATTGCAAACTTTAAACATTCGCCCAACTCAACTATATAAGGTAGCTCAACTCCACAAGAAGCAAGAATGTGAAAACCCTTATAGAGTTCACTTAATTCCACCAATAATAGTTTGCTTGCTTTGTCATATTTGACAATTTCAAAGTTTTAAGTCTACAGAGGCCTTTTAGAGTCAAGAACTTGCCATTGGGGTAGAATTTGTTCATGTTGAAGTCTGGTGTTTCATTTGTTCCTCGTAGACTTGGAAAGTCCAATCAACCTTGGTTGAGTCACTATCTTGCGATTGATATTATCAAGCTTGCAGGGCTAGGGAGACTCTTGGAAAAACCCAAAAGCATCTTAAGCCAAAGTTTATATTAAGTCAACGTCCAAGATTTGAAAACCATGAATATGTTGACCATAGTGGACCGAAACTTGTTTGATCAATTGGATTGTATCTACTTTATTATGTTTGAAGAACTCACAAATTGGCCTAAGGACCGATTAAGCTTGACAGAGCTTGCCATATGTCTACTCTCGATTCCCTCAGGGCACAGTCCATGTCACTACAAAGCCACATTTCAAGCTCTGATTCACCTAAGCACAACCTTATAATCATGGACTTGAGAGTATAATTACCACAAACTTGAGACCATTTGTTGAGCTCTATTGCATAGGGTTTTGGGGGCCTACGGGGAACATGAGCAAAAAGCAAAGTGAACTTCGAATGTGATGCCTCCTCTAAAATTTGGTTAATGAAACTCTCAAGGCTATCAAACATGGGCCCAACAAACTTCAAATTGATATTTTGGACTTCAAACATCTACTCAACTTGGTTATATAGAGCAGTTCGGGTCTACAATAAACAAGACAAGTGAATACCAAATGCAAAAAGCCTTGTAGATTTCACTTAATAAAAGTTCATTTCAAGTTTGGAGGGTACGAAGTTTATCAAGCTTTTTGAATCCAATAATGTCTTGCATGTTCTTTGGTAGATCTAGTTTCCCATATATATCTTGGCTCACCGGTAGTTTCAAGTTCATGGTGACAAGTTTGTTCCATGTTCGGAGTTGCTCATGGGCTTGGAATTTTATTTTAAAGGAGTTTGGCGAGAAGCCTCACATATAGTAGGAAGTTGGAGTCTTGAGGTTCGAAGGAGTTGATGCCAAAGATATGGCACTTTAGACCAATTTTCATTGGCCCTTCAGGGTAATCTATGAGATCGCAAGGCAATGTCTTTTGGTACTCTGGTGATGAAGTGGGTGCCATAAAGGAATGAACAAAGTTGTATGATATATTTATGCAATGTTGCATGATCTAAAAAGTTTTGTGCAAAAATGATACACACTACTTTCTAAGGGGTATGCCTATTGATGCAATAAAACATATAGAAAATCAAAGACAATCACATTGTTCCACTCTTTTGCTCAAATTTATCACACCATAGGGAGTTGAACCCACAACCAATGGAAAATTAAGGATCAAGAAAGAGTGCAAATGAGATTAAGAAAGGCTAGAGTTAAATGCAAATGAGATGAGGATTAGGACCTAAACTTGTACAAGAAATGGATAAATCGAGGATCAAGAATGCCTCCCAGGAATGAGTGCAAAGATTAAGACAACTACAGTTAAGTGGCATATTTCAAAGAAATTGTGCCACTTATACACTTGTCATTGCATAAAGGGCAACCAAGTCAAAGTGAACCCAAAATAAAAATGAAAAATATGAAGTATACAAGTTTCACCTTTACAATTATAAACTTTCTATTAAATGTATTTTCATTTACATAATATAATATTTATTATATAGTACTAAAGTGTTCTCAATAAAATAAATAAATTAAAATCAAACTTTTAAAGTTCATTAACATTTACCTTTAAATATGCTGAAAGCCTAAATTAAAAATGTCCATAGCTAAGAAGATATAGTTGGTCATCACTACTCAAGTGGTTCAAGTCCTAAAATTGGTAGATCTTTCAAAAAAGTGGGACATGAGGATGGTGAAGTCGTAAGTTTTTCTAGTTTTTATACTCGTACAGATATCTAATATGTTTTCCCGAGGATTTGAATTTCCTCATTTTACACATTTCAAAATGTTATAATCGTGGAATATATATTAAATGGGTAACTTGGAGGTTGTTTTTTTATAAACTTGCCTTTAATAAATGATATTTGTTATTTAAAAAAAATGAAATCTAACTTGTAATCATCACAATCATTCAAAGATATACTTTCAATTGTTGGTTAATACTTATATTTATTTCATGGGTTTGACGGCTTATGTAATATATTGCTCAATCTATTCATGGGATTGCACACCATGATTGTCATCTCAATATTTCAATTGTTACCAGTGCATTCTTAGGCCTTTCGCCTCAAGTTAGATATGCCTAAAATATGTCTTGGAATTGCTTCTACAAGTAAAAAATCCTCCTCTGCATAAAAATTAATCCCACATTGATTTTTGTTGTGCAACATGACTCAATCCTGTGGTTCCTTGCATAGGCTTGTGGGAATTTATCTTCAAGTTGCTTCCTTGATTGTTGTTGTTATTCATTCTAATGGTTTAATGAAAAGCCCGGAATTTTTCAGAAACTATGATCTACCATGCAAGACATGATCTTTTTCCTTCTCTGAAGAGAAGATTGCAATGAAATAGCCCTTTGGCATCCTCAGGATACCTACTTCACTTGCTAGTTGCCAATTCTCCTGTACCCAGACTCGAGAGTTTCGGGACCTGATAAGACTCCCATAAACCTGGTATTGTCTTCTCTTGGAACACTTGCAACTTGTTTTCTATCACTATCTATAGAGAAATTGACCCTATGTGGGTCCATCCCAAGGTAAAAACCATTTTGGATGGGAAGGTTGGCCTGATTACTGTCTTCTTTGCATGGCGTTGGATTTAATTGAAGCAAGTTATCCTTCCATTTTGGTCATTTCCTTGGGGAAAGTCCATCTCAAGTTTGGGTTGGACTGCTATAGGAAGGGAGATTTTGAGAAGGTTGCTGGCCTCCCAATGGGGCTGGTCTCACAACCAATCAACCTTTGGCTGGTTGAGGCAGAAGATTGTTTTATTCAAAAGAACAAGATCGGAGAAACAATAACAAAGTAGTAAAAATTAAATTTGGTTGTCTTTGAAATGCAAAAAGTAGAATTGCTAACACACCACATACACTACAAGATCTGGAGCTTATAATAAAAATGGAGTCTGGATACCACTCTCTGTTTTCACATGCCTACCCACAAACACCAATAATGTCAAGAACAAACCATTAAAACTACACTAGTGAATGGAGTAAACTTTGGCTATATCATGTATGGTCAAGTCATAAGCCTAAATGGCTTTACCGATAAGCACACAGTACAGATAAGAGAATCGAGGATAGAGGGAGGATCATTGCCGTTTGGAGTGCCTTGATTTCATGCATTGTATGGCAAGCTGTTTCCTTCCAAACCTGATGACCGATTTTCTACTTGTGTATTGGTCAGTTTTCCTTAAGGATAAAATTTAGTGACAACTCAAGCAAACTCTGTTTAACTATTGTCAGAATTCTTTACTTCATTGGTATTTATCTATCTGACGCAAACCTGCTAGGAACATTTGGACCACATGGGTCTCTCCAATCATCACAGTGTTTGAGCATTGGCTTTTGTCTCTAACTGTCTCTATTTAAACACGCTCTAGCAGGTTTTGTTTTAGCTATTTTTCTAGACTACAACCATACTTCGCTCACAAATATGCTCTAGCAGATCCTGTTTACACCTTTTACTACCAATGGAAAACATACAAACTGTGATGGAATTTTACAATAAAGAAGGAGTAACACAATACTGAGTGGATTTTATGTGATCTCAACATACAAATTTATGATGCACGTTGAAACTAGAAACCACAGCAATGAACAAAAAAACAAATGGCAGAACAGTAGGCAGCCTACTCATACAGGAATAAGTTGCAGTTGCTATAATTATGGATAAAAGTGAAAACTAGTAAATCAAAAGTGACATAAAATAGGAGAATCAAAAAATAATAATGCATAGGCTATTTAAACACATTAAACAAAGCTGAGACGTGTCAAGTTTTAAAAAGCTCAGTCAAGATATGGTACATGAAAAACATGTATAAATTTCCCAAATTCAAAGAATAGACATACAATTTGAGAATATAACTCTTTGAAGTGAATACAAAAAGCTCTTCAACACTTGCTTTGAGTTGATTCAGATCAAAAAGTATTAAGGAAATGCCTAACAATCTGAAGATAAATGATTCATCTTGAGTGCCCTTTGAGGTCTAAATTGGTGCAAGTGGGCAACTTTGCATGGAAAAATGTTTTAGATTTTTGCAGCCACCTCAACCTAAACCAATGTTTCCATTCTAGAAAAAACTAATATAAAGAAATACAGTGATTTTTACCATGAAGCATCTTGCCTAATTCCCTTTTAGAGTATACAGCCCTTGAAACATGTCAGCATGGAATATAAGCAATGGCTATTAGAATCATTTTCTACATTAAAAGTGAAAGTGTACAAAAGAGTACATCTTTTCCTTCTATGGCATAGGGCTACTCACACTTTATTGAATGGTATATGTGGCGGACAAACAACAAAGAAGCACGGAAACCAACAATTCCGAGCATTAGGAAGAATCCATAGCATATGCAAGCCATGTAGCCAGAGAAAAATGACGTCTGCATAAAGCCAGTCATATCCGATCGTGCAAAATAAAAGTAGAAGCAGTGCCCAAAAATGAAAACATCAGTTGATCCTCTGCATAAGACAGACCTGTATCAAAATTCATAACATGTTTCAGTTAGATTACTTGAAAGTTGGAACATAAAAAGCTTCAATGAATTGAAATAGGGCACAGAAACTCTGTTACAGTAAAAGAGAAAGTTAGAGGCACAGTACTAACCTTCACCACCACTCATGGTCCAGCAAGCTGAAAGTATGTGAGGGCAATTGTGATAAATGCAGTTACAATAATAAGAATAATGAATACAATGAAGAGGATGCAATAGATTGTGTAAATCTTGTGACCCCATAAGCTTGCAAAAATGTAGTAAAGCTCAATGTATATGACACTGAATGGCAAGAAGCCTGCCATTGCCATCTGAGGAACTATCCCTCACTACCATGGTAATGGCAGAATCTCTCGGGGATACTTGGTGGTTCGACAAGGAGCTTGAAACTAAGTCTTACTGTTCTTCCCAGCAATGCCCCCCAAGACAAGTAAAGGAGAGGTGACAAGAGTCCAAATTAGGAGAATCGCAAGAATTGTTTATCATAAAACGTTAGTGTTCGCCATTGTGTGAGAGCCCTAGTAAGTCCATTCTTTAGGCAAACTAATATCAGAACCAGGCAGTTGGGTTTCATATCAGCTAGAATTAAACCCCACCCTCTGCTGCTGCTACTGCCAGCTGTCTACACCAACTGACCGACGTTTCTCATTTTACCACACATACACTGCAAAATCACATATAGGTAAATATATTCCCCTCAATTAAAAAAAAAAACCCAGACGAAGACAACATCAAGTTAGTGCAAGGAACAGACCATATGGGTTTAAACACAAGTCTTCGACATTGAGATTCAAAGCTTGCACTATCCTTGCTGGAAGTAGAACTGTGGAGTATGCTGCCATCATTAACAAACACTTTTATAAGTTTAGAAGCTTGTATATTTTAATATTGTTCTTGAATGTAAACAGAGTTGCTTAGAAAATAAAGAAACTACCTGGCTTTGGCTGGGGTTTGGTAGTGGAGCTTTTATTGTCCATCCCGTGTGGAAGAAAATCCAGTTCCTATGGATTTTCGGCCAGAACCATTTGACCCAAGGAAAACAACATGCATTCCAAAGCCCCCGCCCATGTGATCGGGAGCGAACCGGGGAATAGGTCATTTCAGTGGCCTTGTGTTGCTTGTGCACCTTGCTCTGCTTTGAGGGCACCCTTTAATCTGCATGGAAAACAAAAACAAAGTACTTCCCATCAATAGCCCAAAAAAACCAAGAAAAGAATCCAAGTGAATGAGAAAATCCGAACCACTTCAGCATAAGGTTGCTAGTTCGAAGTTCATTGCAGTGCCATCTGAATGACTGCCCACCCCACGATCAATCCCTCCATGGGTGAGCTGTTTGCTTCCCGCTACACGTTTGCTCCTCCATTTATGAATTTCTTCACGGTCGCCGCCGACGGGGAGGAGTAGTTGAAATGCACTTGTTTAGACAAGCATGAGAAGGAGAAGCATTGCAATCTTGTGTAACAATTTTCCTTGGGCTGCTCCTATACCTGAAATACAATTTAGACCCTCGATCTTTGCCTGACGCTGTATAGGAGGTCGATGGCTTTGGAAAGGATTGCAGAAAATTTGTATACCCACAGGACACTTTTGTTGGGTTTGACGTGGATGGGTGAGTTGGTTTGAATGGTCGTCCTATACCTGCAGGGGGATGGAGATCGTTGATCCTGCTCTGACAATGTATGGGAGCTCACCTCACTCTGCAAGTGAACGCCTATCGGTGTAATTATTGTTATTATTTTGCTTACATTGCAATGTTGATCCTCTTTCTATATTACTTTCCTCAATTTGTTTCTGTTCTAATACATTACATGTAGTTATTTAGTGTTTCGTCTTCCGGATTGCCAATTTCATTTGTATCAACGGTATAATTTCCTGTTTCATTGAACGAGGTCTGACTATAGGCGGTATGGTCTTTGGACATGCGACGCTTGAGATATCTTCCTTGTTGGTTCAAACAATCTTATATGACAAACGAAGAGAAAATTGGAGATACTTTCGAATAGTTGCTTTATGAAGCCCTTGTGAAGTAGGGGAAAGAGATAATGGAATAATTCGCTGATGCTCTCTTATGTGTCATGCTTGAGGCATGGAATGTCCCAAGTAGGATCTGCCCTAAAATTCTGATTTTTAGGTTCTGATTTCTGCCCTAAATTTCTGCACTTTTAGTTTTCTGCTGAAACCCTAATTTCTGATCTGATTTTCTGCTCTTAAACAAGTTATTCCAGCGAACATAAAACACATCCAAACATGGCAAAAATGATGGCAAATGATACTACACATTGACATTCATCATAAACATGAACTACACCACGAATTACACAATGTAGGGCAACCAAATTGGTAATACAAGTCTGATTTTCTGAAGTAAACCCTGCTGCTACAAAAATCAGAAATTCTGGAAATACAATTGCACCCAAGAACATAGGCCAAACATGCCCAAATACATCATAGATCTCTGCTGTTACAATTCAAACCTAATGATAGGTTGATACATACCAAAACATGGCAAAATGAAGAGCAAATGGTGAAATTGCCCTCCTAGGAAGTGGCGCCAATCTTAGGGCATAAACCCTAATGCAATGTGAACATAAATCACCAAGAAATGCTGCTCCAATGTGGAACTCAGATCTGCTGCTATGAATTAGGATTCAAGAACCCTAATCAATGAAGAATTCGCCTCAAAATGCCATGAACATGATCCTCCAAGGTTGGCGCACAAGGCTAGGGTTAAAACCCTAGTGTCAATTGATGCACGTGCCACAAGAAGAATCTCCTCCAATGCTGATCTGAAATCTGATTTATGCAAATCTGCTCCAAATCTCCGTGGATCTCCAATGAAGTGCAAGTAGGCTTCCGTTATGAAACCTCCACAAAGATGAATTAGGTTTTCGTCCAACTCACCTAGATTCGCAAGGGTTTTTCGTCCTTGGAATGATGTGCAACAAGTTGCAGCCAAAATATGAAGAAATGATATGATGAATGATAACCAAATGACCACAATTGATCTTTTGTTTATACATGATTTCACCTTCTCCTCAAGCTGGCCAAACAAGACAAGATTATCCTTTTTATTTTATTCTTTTTCTTCCCAAAGTGGGCCGAGCCACTCTAGACAAGGTAGGCACTCAAAATACAAATTAAAGATTTGTATTTTATGTTTACTTCCTCCCTAGGCCGACCTCCTTATGTGCGCCCAAACAAGAGATGAAACATTTTTTTATTTTAGGCTTATTTACTCATCTTTCCAACCTCCAATTGGGTTGCTCTTCTATAGGGCAATTTTATTTATCAACATTGACACCTCCAAAAATACCACAAAGTTATACCAAATCCTAATCCATCTTCATTTTTCCCTACAAAAATGGATAAGTATGAAAGCTTGCTCGATAGGATATTCCTTGAGCCCTCCAGCTTAGCCTACAGGAATGAAAATAGGCTAGCCATCTCAACTAGGTGTTCACTCTGAAAATGGGGACATTGCAAGGCATCCACCTCTTTGTCCAGAAGACTTGTTGGGGTATGGCATCCTTAAAGCGAGTTTTGATATTTCTCTTTTTTGAAGGCAATTGATGCAAATGAACTAGACAAATGGCTCAACCAACTGGTATCATATTTGCAACAGGGAGAGACTAAAAGGCCTAAACAGGAAAGTCAGATCTTTCAAGTATAGGATGTCCACCATCAACAAACAGGTGGGAGAAAATGCCTTAGAGATAATCATCCACCCTACCTTGAATTTCACACCCCGCTTCAGAATTGATCTTCTCTGGCCACATTTCACATCACTGTTGCACACATCACATGTAATAGAGCAACCACAACCTCTAGAATTGAACCTTGACTGTGGCTCTCCAATAATGATAGATCAGATAGCAGACATAGAGATTACGAGCACTTGAAACTAGATAGTACTAGTCTTTTGGATTGTGAAAGTGAGTCAACTCATCCACTTCACCAGGAATCTTATAGAAAGGGAGTTTCTACATTTAGTTTGAAAACTTGATGCAATGGAGGTGATTGCTTCCCAAGGAGAGGCGATTGATCCATGTGGTTAAGCGTCGGAATGCCTATTGGATAACTAGCTTTGTAGGCTGATGACTTTGTGATCATAGCTTGAAAGGACCCCATTTATCAATTTCAGAAAGAATGAAACGTGTAGAACATGAAGGCAGAGGGCAGAACTTTGTTGGGCAATGTTTGATCTCAAAAAACCACTTCAGAAGGCCTGGAAATTACAAAATATATATCTGGCCTAAATTTCAACATGCGTTCCAATTTTTTGTCCTGATCTGCCACCCACTTTGTCCCTTTCCACCCATAACTGATGGCTTTTTGGATTGTAAGGTGGAGTGTTTCACCTTTCCCTTTGAGTCTCTTCATTTCTTAATGCACCTGGCTGTATATATTGACATGCACTATCTGAAAGGGGGGAAAGGCAGTTTCCATAGAAAGACATCTTTTTGCAGAGATTGCTACCATTATACATAGCACTTTCATATTAATAAAAGTTTATTTTGTTTACATTGTAGTGTTGTTCCTCTTTTCTTACTGTATCATCAACTTCAATTTTGTTTGTGTTATAACATATTAGATTCAGTTATAGTGTGTTTTCCATTGGGTTGCCAATGAAGTCCAGATCACTAATTTAATCTATATCATCTTTAGAAGAAAGTCTTTTAATTGCCAGTTTTAAAAAAGCTAGTATATGTGTACTTTTAATGATGTAATAAAGTATGTTTTCATTCAATGTTATCAAATATTTGGTTAAATTAACCAAATCTTCCTATACAAGTAACTCAGCTCAATATTAAACACCTCTACAATGTCCTCGTATCTCATGGTTGGATGCCTTTAGAAATTGCTTTTGTAGAAAGTTTAATAAGCCTTGAAAACTACAAGCCACTACAGTCTTAAAATGGAGAGGTGGATGGTGGAGCTTTGATGCAGGAGCATCACCTGAATGTTGTTCTTGAAGGTCCAAGAGACCTAGTTGATGTTGTAAGGACTATTTTGTTCTGTGAGTCCTAGTTGTATGTCAAGAAAAGATCAAAAAATGGTCTTAGAAAACTATATATATAATCTTTTGTAATGTTCTTTAGCCTAGGTGTGGTATAGGGTTAAAAGTTGCACTAAAGTGGCATAATTGTCAAATTTCATGACATAATCTTTAGGTTTTGTATGGAAAAAGGACATATGCTCGTGGATAACTGTTTTTTGTAAGTCTTTTGATGCAAAATCAATCCAAGAATACGCTCCAAGAAGTATTGGGAGCTGGAAATCAGAAAATACCCTGTTATTTTGCACTTTTGTGATAGTTTTTACTGTGAATCAGCAAGAAACTTGCTTGGTACAGATTTGTACGGCCTGTTACATGGTTTGAAGGTGGATGGAAGTGTAAAGCTCTGTGTCGGGATTCCAATGCAAGTGATTTGGTTAAATTTCATGCTATATTAAGCAAGATATGGTTAAATTACTGCTAACAGCTTTGACTGTTTTTAAGCAATTACAGTCTGAAATTCTTTATGTACGGCCCCGTACGGTCAAGTCTCAGGTCTGTGTTTGCGTGGGATGATAATGGCATATCTTAAGGTTCAAATGCAATTTGTTTGAGGTGATTTCATTGAGTTTTGCTCAAGTTATGATCAAAATAGTGCTTGTTGCTCTGTTCAGAAATTAGGGTTTCCCAAAATACAAAAAAAATCATTTCTTCAAATCCGTACGGTGGAAAAATCTGATTTTTGGTTTGAACCTCTGTTTTATGGGTCTCTAAATGATTGTAAAGTTTCAGGTCCTGAGTCAACGGTTTGTGTGAGATATGAAGGACTGTTCCTTCCAAAAACCTGCTAAAACTGACCTAGAAACCTAGAACAGCTAGGGTTTAGTGCAAATTCGACCTTATTGAACTCGACACAGCCATTTCTACCCTTGAGAACCAGCCTCCAACTATAAAAACAAGCCAAAAACCTTAGAAAAATCAAATCTAGTTTTGGCGGGAAAATCCAAATTTGAATTTGTATGACTTCCTAAGAACTCTAAACCATTGGAAATGATCCCAATGGACTCTAATTGACCTTCAAACACTAATTTAAGACTCTTGACATCAAAAGGACCTTAAAACACAAACTAGACATCAAAATCCAAAACATCCATTTTCAGGTTGCTAGATGCTTCTGCATCATATTCCCCAGGTGGAAGAATTTGAGCTCCAACTCAAATATGAATCTTCTTTCTTGTCTTCCAGTTCTTTTGCATGCTTGCATTGTTTCCTTTTTGCTGGATCTCAACTTCATTTGTTTCAACTGGTTCACTTGTGCTTTTCGTTCCAACAACATGCTTCTTGAGCCAAGGCCAACTTGGCCTTATATATCCATGGTTTGTTGCTTGTCTCCTCATTCCAACTTTAGCTTTGACTGCAATTGTAAATTTATTTTCTCTTTTATCCACTGTCTTTTTTACCTGCACAGGAAACAAACATATTAAAGAAATCATATTCTTTGTCTTCATAGTTCACTTCTTTATCCATCTCATGTTGTTTGCCATACATTCTTTTCTTTTCATTATTCTCCAAAATCTTTGACTTCACCTCAACCATACTCAGCCATTCATTTTTATTTTTGAATTGCTCATCCATTCTTTTATTGTCCTTGACATCAACATTCTCATCTCTTGGTTCTTCTCTTGAGAACCATGCGATCTCCTTATCCTCCATGACTATCTTCTCTCGTTGGACTATTCTTGAGTCCTCTATAGCTTCTTTTGCTGTTTCTTCTTCTCTCTGAACATCACCCACTTCAACATCAACGTCACTATTACCTTCATTAGTTTGAGCAAATTCAAAACAAATTTCTTCCATTTCTTTTTCAAATGGTTTTTCAAACAACATGTTTTCAAAATTAATTACCTCAACTATTACCTCATTTGTTTTTTTTTCATACTGTTGTACATCTGTCTTCTCACTTAACAACAAGCTTTCAATTCCTGTGCACTCATCCTTCAAGGCTGCTAATACATATTTCTTCCCATCCTTTTCCAACTCATATGTGTTGTCTTTGCTATTATATTTCGCTGTCTTGCTATAATGCCACAACCTTCCAAACACAATGTGACATACATCCAAATGCATGATATCACAAACTATTTCATCCTTATAATTGCCTATTTGAAACTCAACTTTGCATTGCTCACTTATGGTTATCTGATTACCTGTTTGAAGCCAACTCACTAAATAGGGCGTGGGGTGTTGTATTCTTTTTAAACCCAATTTATCTACCATATATTCAAAAACAATATTATCCATGCTGAAATCACAACTTGATAGCATTTACCTTTGGACTTGCAGGTAGTTTGGAATAACCTTTTCTTTGCCATCTTGCTTTCTTTCTTGGCTGCCATTTTCTTCCTCCTGTAGCTTCTTTGCCACTTTGAACAATGTATTTAATAATGCTAATGCCTCTTGCCCATCTTTCTTCTTATTAAGAGCCATCTTCAAACATCAAATCTCACTGAACCACATTAGCCAAAATGATAAATCATTTCCCAGAGAGCTTCCGGCTCTGATACCAAAAATGATACAGAGTATAAACAATAGCAAATTCAATGTTCTTTTTGATTCTACAAACCCTTCCTAGGCTCCAATTGTACCTGCTCTCCAACTATACCTGCAACATTTCTTTACTAGTTTGCTTACTAGGTCTAAACCCTCAAGAAAAGGCCTAGTTGGGTACTTATCGTACCAGCACTCTATCTTATGCCTTCTTAGGCTTCCAATACCCTCAATATACTCTATAGGGTTTTACCAAACTCTAACCTTCCTGTGACAAACTCAACAAGAGCACTTTTCACTAAACCCTCAAGAAACTAGGTTCTATGACAGTCATTTCTGGACAGCAGCACACAAACTTGAATAACTCATGCATATGAACGAATCTGGAATTTTCCTTTGGAGGACTCTTGAGAAATGACATGAAGAATATTCTCACCCATTTTTGTGATTTTTCACCCGTACAAACTAAAGTTAGACTTTTTTCTATTGCTGAAAACCCTAGTTCTGAACAGGGCAGCTAGTAGTAAATTTGTTGTAACTTGCTTAAAACAACATAAAAATCAATGAAACTAGTTGCATTTTAACCTGCATACAAACCACTATCATTCCATCCATTCACAGACCTAGAATTGATTTGTACAAAGCCGTACAATAGAGTTTTCTTGCTGTATTTCAGAAAATTGTCAAAAATTGCAATGAGTATTTTTGCTCTAATTTGCTCCAAACATCATAAAACTTAATGAAACCAAAAGCATTAGACTCTAAAAACAAAACTCCATCTTCCCATGCACATTCAGACCTGCCACTATTCCGTACTAGGCCGTACAAGGCTGTTCTTTAACTGTTTTTACAGAAAAAACTGTCATAAACTTGACAAAAACAAGGTATTTCATGAAATCTTGCTCCCATAGCTTCTAGGAGCGTGTATTCTCATTGATTCAACATGAATGAACTACAAAAAACAGTTATCCACGAGCATATGTCCTTTTTCCATAGAAAACCTAAAGATTATGTCATAAAATTTGACAATTATGCCACTTTAGTGCAACTTTTAACCCTATACCACACCTAGGCTAGAAAACATTACAAAAGATTATATATATGGTTTTCTAAGACCATTTTTTTTATCGTTTCTTGACATACAACTAGGACTCACAGAACAAAATAGTCCTTAAAACATCAACTAGGTCTCTTGGACCTTCAAGTACAACATTCAGGTGATGCTCTTGCATCAAGCTTTAAATGTAGAAGAGAGAGAAGCTCAACATGCAAGCTATCTTTTGGTAGAGTTTTCACCTTGAGTTGCTCAATTAGTGGTCTCATAGTGATAGTACAACAACAATAACAAATCCAGACCTGTGTGTAGTTGAGAGATCAACATGGAGAGGATGCACTTGTATAGGAGAGTAAGGCTCAGCTATTAGCGAGTCTTCTTTGAGATCACCAGTTAACTATTCAAGACTTTAGTGATTTGTGGATGTAACTTAGTCTCAACTACTTTGATTGGGAGTTATTAGTTGCTAGACTAGGTTGATCGAGTAATCAGATGAGTTGATTGATCAGTCAATCTGAGTGTCACTTTAGTAAGTTGTAAGCTTATCTTGGAGCTTTAATTGACACCTCTTCTAGTTTCTTTTAGATTCTTAGTGCACTTGTCTATTTAAAAGTAGTCATAATGAATGCACAAAGTTTGAGAGAATTGAATGGTACACACTTCAATGTGTGTTTTGTTTGTATTATTATTTAATGTGGTAGTTACCTCGGTGGTTGTAACTTACATTGTAAATTACTTTTAAGGCATAACGAATTTGGGGTTATTGCATCATTAACAAAAGCAATAAATGCTTATATGTACAAAGTGTAGTCTAACATTATATTATATCTAATACCACCTTAATGTCTAAATCGGATATAACTCCAAGTTTGTCCTGAAATCTGACAAAAAGAATAGTAGCAAGAGATTTAGTTATTATGTCAGCAGGCTATTCTTGAGATGTGTAGTTGTGGAGAGAAATGTCATCAATGCAACCAATTGTTGAATGTAGTAATGATGAACCTCATCGTGCTTTGCACAAGCATGATAAACTAGGTTCTTCATTAACTTCAAGATTCCCTTATTGTCATAGAAATGTGGAGTTGGTGTAATGAGGAAGTTGCAAATCACTCAAAACTTGGTGTAACCATACTGCTTTGCAATTGACACTAACGGATGCTTCCTACTTTGCTTCAGTGGAAGATAAAGCTATAGTGTTGAAGCTTACTCTGCCACGAAACAACGCCTGAGCCCAAAGAGCAAATATAGCTAGTAGTTGATCTCTAAGTATCAATTGAATTGGTCCAATCAGAGTCCATATATCTTGTCAGCCTTAAGTCAACTATCATTTGATAGAGAATGCCAAAATCGACTACCTTTGACATATCACAACACATGTTTTGTTGCCTACCAGTGAACAAGCTTCGGTTGGGCTAAACATTGAGAAAGATAACTGACAACAAGATGAAGATCCGGTTTTGTGGATGTAAGATATATCAAACTGCCCACTAATTGTCAATAGAATGATTCATTGACTAGTGATGAATCATCATAGGCTGACAACTTTAGCCCAACCTCCATAGCTGTAGTGGAAGGATTACAGTCAACTATATGAAACCATTGCAAAGGATTTGTAGCATACTTGACCTGAGCCATGAAAATGAAATGGCCATCTATCTAAAACTCTACACCAAGCAATATTGTAGGAGGCCTAGATTAGACATATCAAAAGGAGAGCAAAGATTAGATTTCACATGCTATGTTGTAGTGGCCCTTTTACTTGTGATGGAAAGATCATCAACATAGACAACAAGAATCACACTGTCATCACTATCTCTTTTGATATAGAGAATTGGATAGATAAATTTTGCCTAAATTCAAAATCCCAAAGATGTTTATCAAATTTTATGTACCAGGCTTGTGGAGCTTGCTTTAGCCTGTATAGAGACTTAAGAAGAGTTGACAAACCAGATGAATACTACTAGGTACCTGAAATCCTTTTAGGCTGCATCATGTACACCTCTTTGTCCAAATCCACGTTCAAAAAGGTGCTCCTCACATCCATTTAATACACTTTCCATCCAAACTAGGTTTCTATGGAGAGAAACAATTGAAATGTGAACATCTTTGCTATAGGAGCAAAAGTCTCCTTGTAGTCTATCTCCTCTGGTTGCAAATAGCATTTTGCAACAAGACGAGCCTTGTACTTTTCCAAAATATTGTTGAATTTATATTTGATTTTATATACCCATTTGCATCCTATGGACTTTTTACTTGGAGCCAATTCAGCGAACTCTTGGGCATAATTTTTCATCAAAGCATCATATTCAATCTACATGGAAGTCTCCCATTTTGGTTTACCTTTTGCTTCTACATACTATTGTGGTTTAGGCACCTTGAAAAGGTAGAAGAAAGAGCAAAAGGAACATACTCATTTTTTTATAAAAAGGGGTAAAAGCTTTATTGAAAATCAGAAAGGAGCATTACAAAGAGAGCAAAGGACCAAAATCCCAGGAAACAACAAAAACAAAAGAACTAAACAAGACCTAAGTTAACCATCACCATAACCCTCCCTATCCTCAACAAGAATTCTCTCCAAATCATGGCAAAGCACCGGAGGAACCAGCTCCCACTCCTCAGTTCTCCCTCCATCTAAAATGCTCAGACGCCCATTTCGCCAAGCAATCGGCAGCCCTATTCCATTCACGCGGAATATGAACAAAGGTTACCATTTCCATCAACAGACTAACCTGCAGAATCTGCTGCACTATCAAAGCCAACTGCCAACTAACACCCAACACTTTTTGCTCAATGAGCAAATTGATCAAGACCTGGGGATCGGATTCACAAATAATCGTCTCCACCCCAAAGCATGAGCCCTCTCAAAAGCATAGAGAATTGCCAGCCCTTCCATCATGTTGATGGTCTGCATCCCCTCATGGACCGAAAAGATCACCGAGCCTACAGAATCCTTGCCTATCGCCCCAATACCAGTAGGCCCGGGATTGCCCTTGGAGGATCCATCAGTATTAATCTTTAGAATCCCATCGGGAGGAAGTTGCCACCTACCAATCCTATGAATTCTCTTATTTGCCTTCCGACCTCTCCTGACACAAGCCGAAGTCACGGACAACCCTTGAAGCCCCAATCTCTCCACCACCTTAGCATCCCGCTTGACTAAAGGAAAACTCACCTCACACTTAGCCTCCACCATCTCCTGAATCATGCCCAAAATTCTCTGCCAGACTTGCTGCACCAACTTCTTCTCACCACGAAAAATCCGCCGATTCCGCTCTAGCCAAATTTGCCACAACATGAAGATAGGCCCCCCAAACCACACTTCCTGCAAGAAAGAAGCCATAGAAGGGGACTTACCCACCCCATTCCAAAAATCAATCATGGAGGAAGCATGAACACAGGGGCTCTGCCAGACATCCCACCAAAAATGCCAAATCTGAATAGCAAAAGGACATCGGAAAAACAAGTGAGCAGAGTCTTCCTCGGCCTGCCCCACACAAAACACAAACAGAAGGGCCCTGGAAGCCCCTCTTCCGAATATTGTCCCAGGTCAAACACCTATTCCAGGCTAGCATCCAAACAAAGCAATTACACTTTGGCCAGGAGAACTTGTTCCAGACCTTCTTCCACCACTGTACTTCCTCCCCATCCACCCTATGAGACAGTAATACCTGATATCCGGAGGCAACAGTATAGACTCCCTTAGGATTGGGAGACCAAGCAAGCACATCATCCTCTTGGAGGGAACTACACCGTCGACTAGAAAGGATACTGAACAACTCAACACACTCATGCGAACCAACAACCGGCCAAGCATCAGGAGACTTCCATCTTGCCACCTCCAGTTGCCCGCAGGAAGTAAAGGATTTAAAATCACTCACCCGTGACCAACCAACCTCAAGAAATCTCTGGTAAAGATTCAACAAATTAGGAGACTGAGAGATGATGGGAGGATAGCCATCCCAAGAGTCAGTCCAGAAAAGAGCCTTGGACCCCTGCTTACAAATCCAGAATAAGCCTTCCTTAATAACAGCAGCCCCTTTTTTGAGAGTAACCCAAATCACCGAGCCTTTCCCAACAAGGGGATAGCAAGGAATATCACACTGAGGGATCCCCGGGAAGTATTTCTGAGATAGAATCCTGGCCCAAGCCTTATCTTGTTCAGTGCACCATCGCCAATACAGCTTCGCAGCCAGAGCTACTCCAGTCAAATCTGATTGTCGTAAACCAAGACCCCCATACTGTTTTGGGCTACAAACAACCTCCCATCTAACCAGACTCCATTTGGAAGACACCAAACAACCAGCCCATAAAACTTGTCTTGCAACCAAATCTAACTTCTTAACAAATCCCATCGGGGCAACCTGGAGCATGCACCTGTAAATGGGCAAAGCCTACACCATCGACTTAATTAACTGAACACGCCTAGCAAAAGATAACCACCGACGAGTCCAGTGATTAACTTTCACCCGAAATTTATCCAAAATATTCTGCCAAGACTCCCTGGGCAATCTACCAACCAAGATGGGAATACCCAGATAGATCAAAGGGAGAGTCCCAATCTGAAATCGCAAAGTCTGAGCAATCCTCTGCTGAATGGGGCCTGGAGTATTGAAGAAGATGGAAGACTTATCTTCATTGATCAATTGACCCGAAGCAATCAGGTAAACATCCAACACCCTGCGAATATTAATAGCTTCTCTCATTGTAGCCATGCCCATCCGAGCAGTGTCGTCCACAAACTACAGGTGAGACTGTGAAGGCAATTCACCACCCCACCGCCAACCCTGAATAAGACCAACCTCCACATTTCTTCTAATTAGCCTCCCCAAACCTTCAGCAAGGAGAAGAAACAAATACGGAGACAAGGGATCTCCCTGACGAAGCCCCCTAGAAGCACTAAATAACTCCGTGTGTTCCCCATTAATAAGCACCGAGAAGGAAACTGAAGTAATGCAGCTCATAACCCATTGAATCCATTCTTCCCCAAAACCAAAAGCATTGAGAATCTTCTGAAGGAAGGACCACCTGACCCTATCATAGGCCTTAGCCATATCCAACTTAACAAACATCGCCTTATCTTTGGAGCTGGCCATAGAGTGAATGGACTTAGTTGCAATAACAATACCCTCCAGAATTTGCCTGCCCTCCACAAAGCCACTCTACTCCTCAGAAATCAGCTCTTTAAGCCCCCTTTTTAACCTGTCAGCAATAAGCTTAGAAATAATTTTATAAATTACGTTGCAAAGAGAAATGGGGCGGAATTGACAACCTATCTGCCCCTTCACACTTGGGAATGAGGGCAAGAAAGGTCGCATTTGAAGCCCTTAGCATTTGCTTATTCCGTTGAGATTCTTGAACAACTGCTAAAAGGTCCAACTTGATAATGTCCCAGAATTCTTGGTAAAACTCCACCGGAAAGCCATCAGGACCAGGGGCTTTCCCTTTCTTCATCTGGAAAACAGTCCCCCCTAGCTCCTCAAGAGTGATATCCTTCATAAGAAGCTCATTCATTTCTCTAGTCACCAGAGGGGGAATACAAGAAAGAACCTAGGCTTCTTCAGGTGACCCCCCATGCGAGACTTACCTAAAAAGAGAGAAGTACTGCACCGCCTCACCCAAGATTTTAGGAAAGGAGGAAAGCTGCTCACCCCTATTATTCACCAGAACCGAGATAGAATTTCTATGCCTCCTGGCTTTCGCCGAATTGAAGAAAAAAGCGTTATTCCCTTCCTGAAGCCATTCTATCTGGGCCTTTTGCTTCCAAAACAATTCCTCCTGAAGCTCACACTCCTCCAGAGCTTTTAAAGCCTGAGCTTCGTCCTGAAGTAATTCTTTAGTCACCCCATCCTCCCTTATTAGTCTCGTGATACCATCCAACTTAGCCTGAGCAGCTGCCTTAGCATGAAAAACATTCCCAAAGCATTGATGATTCCAACGCTTGAGCTTATATTTCACATATTGCAGCAATTTAGCAAAGGTATACATTGCCGTACCATAAGCAGGTCTGCCACACCTCCACCATTCGGCCACATAATCGTACAGAGATTGCTTCTGCAACCACATGAGTTGAAATCTAAAAGGAGAACGAGGCACATGAGTTGACACAATAGTAAGCTTGATAGGCCAGTGATCGGATCCTCTCCAATCCAAGATTTTAGAACAAGAAGACCACATACCACCAACCCAGTAATAGGAAACCAGAAAACGATCTAATCTCTCGGCAATACAATTTTCCCCAACCCTGCGATTGTTCCAAGTAAACTGACCATTACTGGGCTTAATATCAACTAAATTCAAAGCATCAATGTAATTGCGCATAAGCAGCGCAGAGGGATCCAGCCTTGCTGTACCACCACGCTTTTCAGCCAACTCTAAAATAGCATTAAAATCTCCAGCCAAAATCCAAGGATGGAAAGGAGCCAAACTACGGACAAATCTGATATGGGCCCATAGAGATTGTTTACCCCGCAAGTCAGTAGGAGCATAAATATTAGAGAGGAGTAAGACCTCCCTCGTCTCAAAACTAGAAGCAATCATAGACATAGCAAACTTAGAAGACAACCACCAAAGAGGACAGATCTTCCGCGGGTTCCAGAAGCAAGTTAAACCCCTTGAACATCCATGGGCACCAGTGCATTGGCATTCCCCGTTCCTCCACAACTTAGGAGCCAAACTGAACATAGTCTCAACTGAAAGCTTGGTCTCCTGCAGAAAAAGAACATCAGAACCTTGATTTCTAACCAAATCATGAACCGCTTTTTGTCTAGGGCCGCTGTTCAAGCCCCTTACATTCCACGATAAAATAATCATTTCAAGGTGCTCGAAAAGTGAGAATCCAGAGTCTTTACTGACCCTGACTCCACCAAAGTCTCACCCATCATTTTGATCTTTTCCAGATCCTTCTTTCTACCAAGTTTGACAGATTTCTCCGCCCCACCTTTCTTAAGGTCCCTTTGCATAAGGCCCAAATGAGGAGAAGGTTTGCTGCTCCTAGCTGCAACTGAGCCCTCGGGCCTCCCAGAAAGAGAAGAATCCCCACCATCTTTCGAGGCTTCAATAGAAGGAACCGGCACCACTGAAACCATCAGCTGCTGATCCGTATCCATGTGCAAAGCCTCATCATCCTGTGGTTCTATTGAAGCACCAGAAGTATTGATCTCCTGAGCTGAACCCACAACCCCCTGATCCAAACTCATCAACCCCGGGTTCACTTCCTGCTGATTGAGATCATCCAATATCTCAAACCTATTAAACGAATCCTCATCCTATCTTTCCTTTAAGGTCCACTTTTGACCCCGGTTCTTGTTACGAGCCTTGACCGGAACAAAACCATCTGCATCAACCACTTCACCAGGGACAAGGCCCTTCCCCTTATCAGCCCTAGGGGGGTTGCGAGGAGGTTGTGAAGGCTGAGACTCCATGGGCTTAGATTTAGGACACCTTCGCTGCAGATGACCGTAAGCATGACAAAGATGACAACAGAAAGGAAGAGTTTCGTAGTCCAACTGCTGCACCTAAGAGAAGATCCCGCACACATATCCACAGCATTGGGCAAGGGCTTACTAAGATCAATTTCAACACAAATGCGGGCAAAAGTCATTACCTTTTTCCCTAAGGTTGACATTGAAGAACCAACTGGCTTTCCTAGCAACGAAGCAAGCAACTGCAAAGTATCCTCCTGACAACATTCCATTGGAAACCGGGGTAAACGGACCCACATCGGAACACGATTTGGCAGCTCCTTTGAGGGGATAAAGCCAACATGCCATGGCTTGATAAACAACCCCACATGGTTATGGAAATAAGGGCCTCCGGCAAAGAGTTTATTGCGGTCAGCCAAGCAATTAAAAGTGACCATAAAATAACTATTTTCTAGCAGCGTGATGTCCATTTCACCCTTCGGTGCCCAAGTTCTCTGGGCCCAAGACTCCAAAAACTGCAGTGAAGTCCTCATCCCCCAAAATTTGCAATATAAGGAGTGATTTGAATAATATTCAATGTCTTCAACAATCATCTCAATCGGAATGACCAGCTTTGGCCTCTCCTTGCAGCGCTCGAGACAACCGTTAACCTTCGGGATGCGCGCACCATTAGACGCACCCGCTCCAACAAACCCTATTTCTGGAGTGAATAGATTATTGTCAAAAGTCTTCATGCCTTGATCCGGAGACTTTGAGCCTATCGCTGCTCGAAAGTCCATGTCAGGAGACACCCCTGAAGCTGCACCCTTCGAAAAGGCCATCAAACCCTAGACAGGTATGCACAAACCTCAAAAGGTAAAGTGTGGGGGAAACCCACACCACTCCCCCGCTCGCTCTCTGCACAAACACCCACCACCCGAGCCTACCCATGCCAGGAAAGAGAAAGAAACCTTACACAAAGAAAAACCGTGAGCTCTTCACGCCCCACGCACCCTATAACATCACCCTACTGCAGCCAAAACCTTGCATGTACAGGCATGCACCACTGTATAAGCACCAGAGACGGGCTCACAGCACAGGGCACCAAGGAGACCCCTGGGTGGACAAAGAAACGAAGACTCAAAACAACCTCTGGCCGCGAACCTCAGGAAACCACGCAAACAACAATTAATAAAGAGCAACCCCCCCCTGAAAGCACAAAAAAGATCCCACCCAGACAACGCAGGAGTCAAATAAGCCCGATCACGAGCTAGGGCTCGGATGCCCTAGCTCAGCCCTCAAAGATGCAGACTCGGACGCCATCTTCCCCCTCAAAAGGAACATACTCATTTGAACCAATAATCTATTTCCTAATTTGCTAGGGTTGATTCGATTGAGGAAGTTCATCCTCCCTCACATTGTGAAGAGTGTAATAATGCCACTTGAGTCTCATGCTGTGTGATTTGAGAGTCCAACAGTGAAGCAAACACATTGAGAGTTGAATTAAACTTAGGTCTCCATCTTTTTTATACTCGTGGTGTAGGAGAAATATTAACCAGAGGCTGATCAACTGGGAATTGTCATTGAGTACAAGAAGAACTAGAGCCTTCATCTTTCAAAGGAACCACAACACTAGTTCTAGATTGATCTCTAACAACTTGTTGGCTAGGGTGAAAATCAAAGAAAGGTTATGTTTCTTTTACATCAACATCCCAACTAACTATGACTTTGTTAGTGGAAATATTAATGAAACTATATGTCTTCGATTGTTCACTATATCCAACAAAGATAGTTTACTTCTTTTGCTATTAGGAACCACAATATATGCAGTTGAATCAAAAACACGAAAATGAGTTACCTTTGGTTTGAGATTGGATTAGGATTCTTCGTGTATGACATCCTGCAAGGTTTTGCACAAACTTCTGTTTAGGAGATATATTGTTATGTTCACTACTCCACAATATTTGTATGACATGCGTCTACTATGCATCATACACAAGGCCATCTCCATGATAGTTTATTTTCTTCTTTTAACCACCCCATTTTGTTGAGGGGTGTCTATGCCTGTCATCTTTCTCTAAATGCTCTCCTTCTAACAGTAGTCATGAAACTGCTTGGAAGTGAATTTGCCTCTATTATTAAACCTTAGGGTGTTGATTTGCTTATCTTTTTGATTTTCAGTCAATTCTATAAACTTGAGAAGGGTTCCAAAGCAATCACAATTTTCTATTCAGAAAGTATACACACATTTTCCTTGAGAAATCATCAACCAACAACACAAAGTATTGTTGATGATTTCTAGGATGATTGACATAGATATATATGAATGAAATCCAAAGCTCCTTTTGGTAGAGTTTTCACCTCGAGTTTCTCAATTAGTGGTCTCATAGTGATAGCACAACAACAAAAATAGCAAATCCAGACCTATGTGTAGTTGAGAGATCAGCATGGAGAGGATGTACTTGTATAGGAAAGTAAGGCCCAGCTATTAGGGAGTCTTCTCTGAGATCAATGCCTAGTTAACTATTCAAGACTTTAGTGATTTGTGGATGTAACTTAGTCTCAACTACTTTGATTGGGAGTTAATTAGTTGCTAGACTAGGTTGATTGAGTAATCAGACGAGTTGATTGATCAGCCGATTTGAGTGTCACTCTAGTAAGTTGTCAGCTTATCTTGGAGCTTTACTTGACACCTCTTCTAGTTTCTCTTAGGTTCTTAGTGCACTTGTCTATTTAAAGGGCATATATTTTAATTTAAATTATGATGCATATAAAATCTCTTCTATAAAATTTCATTCTAGTGTAGTGTATTTCTTTTCAGATTTAATGAGAAGATAGTTGCAGGTTTGAGAGTTCAACTGTGTATTTGCTGTTCACATTTTCAGCAGTATGTGTTTGTAGATTAGCATAGTTAGGGATAATTGTTTTGATTTAATTTTTCGTCTTTTAAGCTACCTAGTTTTAGGATTAAGTTTTTTGAATGCAAGATCTACTTACCATGGTTTGAAAATTAACATGGTATCAAAGCATGTAATCTAAAATCTTCCAGATCCATGTATGGAGTAGGTTGCTACCTATGAGAGGGAGCTGTTGAACGATTTCAGTGGGTGTGATGCCCTTGCTTTAGTGATTGAAGTGATCTAGACCTGTGAGAGGGTGTAGGTCTGAATTATTCTTGGTTGATTTGTTTGGTTTTTGTGTGTTCTACGATCTGCAACTATGACCAATGTTGGTCTCAAAGAGTGTGGCCGTCTAGAAGGCACTTCCAACTTTAAACCTTGGAAGTGCAGATTGTAGATGTTATTCGAGGAGGTTGATCTTTGGAGTTTTGTGGAGGCGAAGGTTGCAACTCCTATTGACCCTGTTCAGTTTGCTGAATGTGACAAAAACTCAGCCAAGGTGAAGCGAATCATCCTAAATTTGGTGAAGGACCACTTGATTCCTCACATTGTAGTGAAGAAGATGGCATAGGAAATGTATGATTCTTTGATCATTCTATTCCAAAGTGTGAACATTCCTTGCAAGATGCTGCTAAAGAATAAGGTCAATGCTACACGCATGAGCGATACAAACAACATGGCCAATTACCTTATGAAGATCATTTACCTTCAAGATTAGTTCACTGTTATCAGGTTGAAGGTGGAGGATGATGTGTTGGTGCCCATAGCTATAATTGGGTTCTCTCCATCTTGGGATTCGTTTGTTGGAGGTGTTTGCCCTTTTGAGAAGCTTCTCACTTTTGAGAAGCTCTGGGATGATTTTATCTAGGAGAAGACCAGATTGGAGACTATTTTTGCTAGAGTGGAAGAAAGTGAGAATTAAGTCCTCATTGGGAAGACAAAGGTGGTAAGAAAGGAGGACTCGAGAAGGGTTAGAATGGAAAAAAGAAGGATTCTAGTTCTTAATAAGGGAAGAAAGACTTGAGTCATACCAAGTGTTTCAAATGCCACAATAATGGCCACTATGATTCTCAGTGTCCTAAGAAGATGTAATGTTCCACCCCAAATTGAAACCAATTTTTTCCAACACCCACAAAGAATTCTGTCTTCTATCATGCATGCATTCCATCAAACACTTTGCATAGTAATTGTTTCAATGTGTTTGGGTATGTGATCATTCAAAATGCAATTTGAGACAATATTTGCTTAGATAGTAAATCCACAATGCATAGAAATATCATGGGCATTTCAACAAACACTTAACATGCATTAAAGAAATAACTAACACTAACAATCTGAACTCAAACTCCAACAATGTATTGATCTTCAATGTTATACAGGCTCAGATTACAATAGCTGTTATATAATGCCCAAAAGATGATTTACAAGATAATAAGCGGCTGTCATACAAAGCACTCTGCTGTAGAGTAACACAAATGAATCCTGTAACTGATAATACTCAGAAATCTGCCTGAAGACTACTCCAAACTGCTGTCAAAACTTGTGTATCAGAGCTGAATAATGGTGAACTTCTGTAGCTGTAGATAACTCCTTCAAAAACAAACCAAATCTGATTGAAACCTTATTAAAATGTAATGCTTATGGTTTACACCCACCATATACCAAGACAAGGGTTTAGGAACCCGTAAAATCCCACGGCTGATATAGAAGAACTCATTGCAAATCGCTTACCAAATCCATCAATACTATTCTCAAGGAAAATTAGCATTAGTCTCCACAAATTTATTATTTATCAAATCTCCAATAAATTTGTAAAATCTTCAGCACCGGAAAAATATAGATATTCAGCACAAATACCATTATCGGCCAACATTCAGTACGGGCGTAGATTCTGAATAAATCTACCAGCAAACCTTTTTTGCACAAACTGTAACTCTGAATGAGTCACACTGTAATAATCTAGGTGGATCTTTCACCACCGCAGCTATTCTTCTCTAAGAAGGTTTTCGTCCTCAAGAAGGCTGAGTTGAACCAAGTTCAATCTTCCAAACCACGAGGGTTTCATCAGAGGAAAATATAATAATCTACATATCCAAATGAACTCTCACAACCTCCTTTTATACTTTTCCGCCAAACTCTCTAGAAGCTTATATTTTAAAATTCACTTTTTAATTTAAACTCCCTTTTAGCTCTGAAAAAGACCTTTTTATTAAAATAATGATAATTTGACACGCAAGGTCCCTGTTTTATGCATCCATGATTTAAAACATTTCATCTCGGTTTCGACGAGCTATAACACTAAGGTGCTTTTTAAATATTTTATATAATATTTGGCGCCCTTAGTAAAATAATTAAAATAAAGCCATTAATACACGGTACACCCATTTTGCGGAAACTGTCGGAATGCATCAAAATTGAAAACTGACTGCACTGGAGTGATCCCGATGAAGAATAATGATAAACGGAGCCAATTGGGCGACTTACTATAAATAGACGCTCTTTCCAAGATTCTTGGAGAGCACACTAGACGCCAGAAATCACCCCAGAAAGTGGCATATGAGTCCTCCAGACCACTTGAGCTCATTGGAATCATCAAATAACTCCTCTGATAATGTTGACACATCCACAGGGTCAATGCCAACTGCACTGCAAGGGAACTTGAAAATGGGGACATTACAAAAGAAGAGGAAGGGCAAGCGGTAGCAACAACAAAAGCAGTTTGCAGAGAGTGTAGAAGCTTCAGCAATGGATGAGTTTTCATCCAAGCTTGAAACAACCTTTTCCATGGTGTTGGGCCTATCCACTAACATCGTTTCTGGTGTAGGGTGGCATGTGGATAGTGGTGCATCGAAACACATGACCTTCAATGAGAAAGCTTTCATCAGACCTAAGGAATAAAGGTAGGTGTATAGGTGGAGCTTTGTGGTGATGCCATGTATCTAGTTACAGGTTCATGATCTATTTCCTTCTACATGCCTTCAAACTTGGCGGGGTGGCAAACTTGGCCTGGATCATGCTTTGAGGAACAATTCACTTGCAACAAATCATGTGTTGTAGCATGAGAGTTTGGACCCTCTCAATATGGGCCCAATCAATGGATCCCAAGCTAGATCTTCAAACCTCAAACCCATATAAAATTGTAGGCTTCATGATTGTATCTAAAAGACATACATTTGAAGGGATATCTTGGAAGTGGATCTAGAAATATTGATGCTCCAAGACACAACGAGAGGTATAACCCTTGCAAAGATGCAATTGATACGCAAACTTCATGCTGCCGCTATATGTGTAAGTCGATGTGATGTCCAAAGCTGCCCCTTTGTAGAAGAACTAGATCTAGAAAGAGAACGTTTAGAGATGTTGAAAATCATGACCTTAGTTTTACTAAAGTTGACCACAAGGTGGCAAAGTTCATAAAAAAGAGCAAGGCATCGAGTTGCTGTTGTAAGCCTTCGATAGAATGAGAGAGGAGAACAACATCATCGGCAAAAAGTAGTATGGCTATAACCACCTCATGTAAAATACATCCATCATCCATATGAATATGCTACCAAAGAAACTCCTCTAACTCATCAATGCAAATGTTGAAGAGGGTCGATGAGAGAGGACACAAGAATCATAGCATTCACAAGAATATAAAAGTGTAATAGAGAAGTAACATAGGAAAATGCGTGTATAAGAATGTAGAAAGAGAGTATGAAGGGATCTATGGAAGTGGAATTAGTCCTAGAAAAATGATAATATTATGATTACTATGAGGGATTGCCATTCTCCATTTCTATAGATCAAAACATACAAAAGGAGGAAACGGGAAGTGAGAAACGGGATACAACAAATATGATGGAGGGACATGATATTTTTGGGTCAACATGAGAAGGATGAAAGTGTCCTAATATTTTGCATCACCCCTGAATCATGAGAGGAAAGAACATAAAGAACGTTGACTCAAAAATAATCAATAGTTAGTTGCAAGAATCGCCAAAAACTCGGCGAGTCTTGAAAAACTCGCGGGTTTTTTTTGATGGCGGGTTTTTCTGTTACTTGCCAAGTTTTTTTTCTAGGGTTTTTCTAGTTTTTTTAATGGCGGTTTTCTCTAGATGCTTGGTCAGTATATTTCAAAATATATTTAAGTATAAGTTGTATATTGAATTACTTATATTTGAAATATACTGTCAGGATGTTTGAGAGAGGTTCCAGATCCATGGGATTTAACATGTAGATTCTAGATTTTGGAGGATCCATCAGATTTCAGACTTAACCAATTTTTCAGGGTTTCAGGGTTTCAGACTTAGAATCAGCCTTTGGGATTCCGCATGAGGATGCGATTTGTACTCAATTTGCATTCAAATCAATCAAATTTAATAGAAAACACTTTTGTACTCATTTATGGGCTCATTGGATACATCTTGTCATTGAATTTTGCAAAAAAAAAAACGTTTTTAATGAAATTTAAGCAATTTTTTTAAGTTGGCGAGTTTTTGCCGAGTTTTTGGCGAGCTGAGTTTTTTAGGCTTGGCAAGTTTTTCAACTATGATCAATACACATGATATGCCACAACATAGAGAGGAAATGGAATGTAAATAATCCTAAAATTTTGGTTCAACTTGAAAAAGATATAAATATGTTGATGCTTTGCATTGTTCCCAAAGTCATTAGGTGGGTAGGAATATTAGGTACAAAGAGGAAGGTAAAGAATAAATAGAGGAATTGTATGAATGTATTTATTTGAAAATTTTGATATGGCAAGGTTATAGATTTATTACCCTTATCATTACGGCCCTTGACATAGATGCATCAATTGGATCTTGCACCTTGTGACGTGTTGGTAAATGGATTTGGTTTGTCAAATCCCAGCAGTTATTGGGGTAAAAACCCCTCCTCAAGACGGTGAGGCTTCCTTTATTGAACGCCAAAGTTTCAAAAGCTCATACGACTATACACTTTACAAAGTAAATTTTTTGGGAATGATTTTGGAACGTAAATGAAGGGCACATTGATTTGTGAAATAGAAGACATTGTTTGACAACCATATGTGAAAATAGGGTTTTGTAAATGATAAAGTGTGCAAATTTATCAAATAGAAGAACAGAGTTTGATAGATCAACACACACAATAATAGTGTTATAAATTTAATGGATAAACTCTCAACAGATTTTGGAAACTGCAAATGGAAATTTAAGGAAAAGCAATATTACCTAACATAAGAAAAGGCACAACTACAATCGCATTTAACATAAGAAGAGATACAATCATAACATCACATGAGATCCAAGATTCTGATATGAAGTTATTATTTCTTTGAAATACTGAAGATTCAAAGTTTTTGTCTTTAAATAAAACTATGCAGAAAATTTGCTCCAAGTTGCAACCCTTTAGAATTACAAAAATCATGTATTTATAGTTTGGTTCAATAATTGCCAAGCAGTTATAGGAAATAAAATAATATTTTCGATAATGTATGTGAACTTCAAGTCTTTTTGAAATGTTAAAGTTCAAACATTATACATGAAACAAAAATTTAATCACTATGTTTAGCCTTAAAATTGACACTCCTATGGCTGTCATGAGAATTCGTGTTGCTGAGTCTTTACTTGTGTCTCCTCCATCAATGTTGACATCTTTGATGATGATGGTAGCATCTATGGCCTTTTCTTTCCTCTGATAATCTCTAAAAGCTACCAATGTTGTGTTGATTGTATCCATATCTGGGCCTTCAATGTAGTTGGAGTGAAAGTGGTAAGCAATGTACACATTTGCAATTTGATGAGCTTTCACTTGCTTCTTTACTATCTGCTTTTCAAATTCCTTAAATGTAAATTTCATTTTCATCAATTTGTCCAAGGAAGAAGAATAAAAATTAAGTTGTTAATTGAGGCCTCGATTACTTAAATCAAATACTACTTGAGAGCATTGACATCATTGATGGATTGATCTTCATTATAGTAGTGCTCTGTTGTATTCTCAATCAAATCATGCGTATCCATTATTATATCAAGTTATCAACAACATGACTATGAGCATCTTCCATTTTATTAGCACCTTCTTCAAGCAAATCAACTCTCAGCGTTATAATCTTTGTCCATTCCTTGAACAATGAAGTATCAGCTAAGTCCAAAATGTCTTGATTGACTAATCAGAAGTCATCTTTGAAAAAAAAGAAAAGATAGAGAAAAAAAAGAATTGCTTCCTACAAGTGATCATAAGAAGAGCAAACATCAGTTGAGGAGAGAACAACGTTGCTTCACGTGCCTAGAAGTTTGGACACCTAGCCATACATGCGGAAGCCCTAAAGAAGATGAAGCCGTGCTGACAAGTTTACTTCAGCGGGATGATGATATGGACCAAGAAGAATGACTTCTTGCATCCCCAAGTGAAGAGTACGTGTGTCTACATGATGACCATAAGGTTGAAGGGTATGTTGTAATGGAGTTTGCCAAACCAGCAGTGATTGATCAGCTATATAAAGGTATGAATTCTTCTAATGATCCATTACTTGAGCATAGCATTGCCTCGCCATCTCTACATCATAGTGGCAAGGAATCAAATTGTGAATTGGGTGACTTTGAAGGTGATACATACGAAGGCAATTCAGAAAACTTGTTATGTAGTGAACAAAGTGACTTTGATAAAATTGATTTAGCATTGCAAGAATTGAAGGCTCACTTTATGATTAAGGAAGTAATAGCTGTGCATACACTTTATAGACCAACAATTGAAGAAGAGCATGTTGAAGATGAATCTACTTACTATTATGATGATGATTCCTTGATAGAGCACGATGTTGACCTAGCTTCAAAACATGAATTATGTGGAGAAGATGTCATGGCAGTAGCTGATTTTGAGAGACATGATTGTGAAGACCAATTAGAAAATTTATATGAAGATGATAGGTCCCATGAGTCACATCATTTGGAAAATCAATTGAAGGTCAATGAAGATATGATTGTTGCAGCCTTAACACATTTTGATAATACTCACAAGATGATTGCAGATTATTGTTGGAAGGCTCAAAGGAGACGCAAAGACATTGGAGGAGAACTATCTCTTGTAGATTTGCAGGTACTCAAAGAAGCTTTGGTAGCAATAAAATCAAATTATTTACATCTACTTTCAGATCGAGATCATCTCTTCAAGCTTGATGAAATATATTTTGATGCATTGAGAGGAAAAGAAGAAGTTGATAAGTTTGCCTTTGAGCTTAAGGTTACTAAGGTTTTCTTGAAGAGTACTCCAATTGCCCTTCAAGAATCAAAAAATTAGGTTGATGAATTTTGTTTAGAGTTGCGTTTGACACATTTTCCATCATCCGAATTAGAAATTCAGTCATCTATGGCAGCCACATCCAAAGAACAACAATCCGACACAAAGATTATGAAGAATAGACAAATGGGTGAAGAATTATATGAACTTCATAAGGGTGAGATATTGCATGGAGGTTCGAGCACTCATCATACCAAGATGATTCAATATGTTGACAAGGATCGAGTAGTACATCAAGAATGTGAAGTATTGAGATTAGAGGAGAAATGTCCACATGAAGATATAACTTACAACCATGGGTTAGAAGATATGACAAGTAATACACTCGGTTTTCAGCTGGGTACATCTCTTGGACCAGCACTTGATAATGAACATCCAACAATGAAGGAAGGAGTGCTTGAGACCTATGAAGACACTACAAAATGGTATGATGACAGTTCTGATTTTCTGATTATGAACAACAGTCCATTATCTACACATATTCATGAGGTGATGGATAAATCATATGAGGATGATAGTGGTAAGAAGTCTTACCTTGTTGACACTCAAGATTTGATGGTTAAGCATGAGGTAATGGTTGTGGATCCAAGCCACAAACAATCTGATTTTGTGCATCATAGAATAGAGGATGTAAAGAAGACTCAAAGCATGTGTGATGAGTGGCAGGAGGGTTAGGGAAGCCAAGTTGTTGGCTGCTCAAGCAAAACAACACCTACATAAGACTAAGGAACAAAGAGTTCGCATGGATCATGAAAGAGAACAGCTAAATACATTTCTTTGTCAATCCCTAATTCTTCCAAGGGAAGAAGCTATGGAGGTTGAGCATTTGCAGGATGAGCCTCTTATGATGGTAAAACGTGAAAAGCAATCAGATTTGCACGGACTTGTTGAGAGGTATGATTCTAAGGACAAATCAGAAATCTCATTTTGTGCAAATGATCTTAACCATAGGATTCATGAGTCACATCTTTTGGAGAACCAATTGAAGGTTCAAGTCATAGCTAAGGAAGAGGTAGTTGTGCATACACTTTGTGGACCAGCAAATAATGATAGGTATGCATGTGTAGAAGAAAACATTCTTGATTTAGATTTGGAAAAGAACTTGACCATTCATGGAGAGCTCAAGGAGCCTACTTGTGTTTTGACACTACACCATTGTGATGATGATTCGTGGATTTGGCATAAGGCTAACCTAATTTCAGAACTTGAGATATGCAAAGAAGATACTATGAAGGTATCCAATTTTGAGAGATATATGCTTGTGGATGTTGGGTTTCAGCTGCACTATAGTTCAAGGCATGGAGTTGAGCATGAGAGCAGAAATTTTCCAGCCCTAATCCATTGGTTTTCAGCTCACACCTTGGTGATTGATGGCTGTTCCACATTGCTGATCATGGAGTTTTCAGACTATACAATGATGTTTGCAGCTGTTTGGATGGATTGGTGTGCATGGGATTGCCACTACAACGCTAGGAGGTTACATGATGATGAGATCCTATCATCTTATGACAACAGAAGCATTCTTGACATGATCATAGGTCTGATTTTCAGTTTTCCTAGTGCTGTTCCTGATTTATATCAGCAGTCTAGAGTGGATTGGCATGTTTGTTTATGCACATGTGATGAACACTTTTCACATCCATATGAGACCATTCAGATTTAGATGGATAGTTGGTGATGATAACATGATGAGAGACACTTATCTCTTCATTTTCAGTTGGTGTGATGGTGTAATAATCTGGGATCCAGGTATTGGTGTGATTGGTACACTACTTCACAAGGAGGTTGGTGAGTTGCTTCACAATTTTTGGTTGAGTGATGTTTGTATCAGAGTGGAGCAACGAAAGGTTTGGTGCAGGTGGTTGTGCTTTAGAAATCATGATTATGATCTCATGTTGACAGGCATGACACTCTTTAGGGCTTTGGATATGTATGAGGCTTTGTCTTTGATAGACTTAGCAATGGTGGATAGAGAGGCCTTTAGAGGAAGAAAGTTGATGACACTGGTGGTTGATGATTGGGTATTCTTGTTCCTTCAGCTACAGAAATAGATTGCATGGAGGAGGAGCGGAATGTCAAAATTTGGAGGATGGAGCCAATTTGGGTTTGAGTGTGTATGGCTGGTTTTGTATCATTGCCAGCCACCGGAACTCACTTTGCATGTCATTCTTCATATTCACTATGGGAGATGTAGCCACAGGTTGAGGAGCAGGGTGATCATGGAGTACTTGACTCATTGGAGAGACTTGCCACTTGAGGATGTTTTGTAGTATCTAGGTTTGCAATTGTTTGTGGGCAAGCAATTCCGGGAAGGGAGGACTGTAATGTCCCCATTTTCCGAGTGATCACCTAATTGAGTTGGTTAGCCTATCCTATTCCTGTAGGCTAAGCCAAAGGGCTAAGGGAATGACCTAATTGATTAAATATTCTATTGAATCAATTTATTAGGGCAAATTGATGATGAGAGGTGACTTTGTATATTTTTGTGAGCTGATTGGTGTGTTCAAAATAAATAAAATAATTTGCCTTAATGGTGAACGACCAAGGAGAGAGAAAAAAGAAATATAAGGAAGGAGAAAATAAAGGATAGAAATGTTTTTGGATATCTTGTAATGTCAAGGAAAAATGATATAAAAATAGCCTTGAAGGTAGACGACCAAGGGAGAGCCCAAAATATGAAATATTAAATACCCAAAATGGTTCGCTCCTCTTGGAGAAAGGATTAAAAAATAAAATAATTTTTTTTATTGTGTTTGGGCTCCTAGCATGAGGTCGGCCCTAAGGAGAAAGAAAAAAAACAAATAAACTTCAATTATCAGAAGGAGGTCGGCTAGGGTTGAGGAGAAAGGAGAACTGGCTATAAATACAAGGTCAATGAAGGTTATTTTATCATCATTCACATCATAACTTCTTCTTGAGTTTATACTCTTTGGCTGCAACTTTGCTAGCCTTCATTCCAAGGACGAAAACCCTTGCGAATGTGGTGAGTTGGACGAAACCCTAGCTCATCATTTTGGAGGATTCATCACGGAGTCCTATGCGTGCTTCATTGGCGACATTTGGAGGAGAAGAGCATCATTGTAAATTCAGATTTGAAGATCCGTTTTGGAGCATCACTTTGGTGGCATTTTGTGAGCACATTGCATTAGGGTTTACCCTAACTTGAACGCCACATTTGGAGCAGACTTGTGCGCCCATCTTGGAGGGCGAATTTGGTTTGTTTTGAAGCAGCAAACCCTAGGCGCACTTCATGGAGGATTCGCCCAGCTAGGGTTGAGCATTTGTCATCTATTTTGTGTGTATTTGGTATGTACAATCATACTTTATTGGTCTGATTTATAGTGCAGACATCTGGGCATTGTTTGACATGTTTGTGCCCTAGAATTTATTGTAAAAATCAGATCAAAATATTGAGATTTGTAGTAGCAGGGTTTTCTACAGAAAAACCAGATTTGTGTTGCAATTGTATTCCCTACATTGTGTATTTCATGGTGGATTTCATGCTTGTTAGGAATATCAACTTGTAGCATCATTTGCCATGTTTATTTGTTATGTTTGGGCACATGTTTGTTCGCTGTTGTAAATTGTTTGAAATCAGAAAATAAATTCAGAAAATCAGGGTTTTGAGCAGAAAACTAAAAAGCAGAAAATTAGAGCAGAATTCAGAAAATAAAAATCAGAATTTTAGGGCAGATCCCATTGGGGATATTACAAAATATTACTCAGAAACATGGGATAAAATGTTTGAAGGTATTTGGAGATTTTGAATTGGTTGTGTTTCAGTACAGGGATGTTCATGCTGCAAAAAAAAAAAGGCTTAGGCAATATAGAAATGCAGAATGGGATACCATTGAGCTGTTTGATGCCTTGGATATCAAGTGGATTGATAGATCAGAAAATTCTTTGGTAGATGAGATCTTAGTTACTGCCTCCAGATTTGATGTTGGTATGCTGTCATCATATTGCACCTATGGAATAGAAGTTTTGGTGAGACCTACCATTCCTAATAATATCACTGGTTGGCAAGTTTTTGGAGTTGATTCTCATATATAGATTCCTCAACGGTGTGAAGGAGTTTGAAGATCAACTAATTGATTGGGAATCCTATGTTGAAATGAAGATGGAAAAGAAGTGCTTATGGGAGCAGAGATTTAACAACTGAAGACCAATACGCTTCCTAGGGGACTTGTGGCTTTAGTTAGCTTTTGTCAATGCCGATAAAATGAAAGCTAGAGCCCAACTAGTGGTAGATCAGGACATTGAAGATGCAAGTCTAGGAAGTGAATCTGCACCTTGAAGGGCTAAGACTGGAAGGAATCTATCAAATGCAGAGAGAAAAATGTTCATCAATAAATGAGATGCTTTGCATGGTCTTATGTTGAACTAAAAGTTTATATAGAGGATTTGTTTGAACATGTGATCCCATTGTAGCCAGATACAAAGCCCTAAAGGCAAAAGCAAAGGCTAGTAAACCCTACCTTGGCATCCTAGATGTAGAAAGAACTGTTGAAAGAAAAAGACGGTGGGATTATCAAGCTTGTGAGACACTCATCTTGGGTAGCTAATTTGGTAAACCAAAGGAAGAAGAACAGTGACATTAGGTTGTGTGTAGGCTTTAGGAATCTAAACGGGATGCCATTAAAGGATAATTATCTTTTGCCTATTATGGATAATCTCATTCAAAGGGTTATTGGTTTTGAGCTATTATCAATGGCTTCTTTGGCTACAATCAAGTAATGGTCAAGGAAAATGAGACACAAGACAAATTTCACCACTCCCTGGGGTGCTTATGTCTATGTAAGAATGCTTTTCAGATTGATGAATGCTGGGGCTACTTTTCAGAGGGCAATGGATGTGGCTTTTGTAGGCTTGAAACATGCACTAGTTTTGGTTAGCCCAATTATTCAAAGCCTTTTCAGCTCTTTTACTTTGCCTCATTCCACACAGTGGCTACACTTCTATTACAAAAAAATGTTGAGGATTTTAAGCACCCAATTATATTCTTCAATAAGTCACTCTAGAATGTAGAATTGAAATATTGTATAATGGAGAAGCAAGCCTATGCACTGGTTAAAGTAGTCAAATCCTTACAACATATTTGGTAGGGGCTAGGATCCTTGTTTATGTCCCACACAATGTTGTAAAAGATGTTTTCAGTGAGCAAGAAACATCTAGAAAGAGGTGCCGACGGATAAACAAAATTGAAGAATTTGATATGGACATCCAGATTGCTAAACTGGTAGGAGGTCAAGCATGAACAAAGTTGATGGCTAAACCCAACTTGGAAGTTGTGAATGTCAACCCCATGGATGACCTATAGAAGTCAAATTCAGGTGGATTAGAAGAATGCCCATGGCATAAGGTCATTATCTACTATTGAAGAATCTTGCATGCCATGAAGAGATGAGTAAGCCTCACAAGAACTTTGAAATTAGCTGCACAAAAATACATCCTAATAGAGGATAACTTGGAATGGAAAGATGCTGAAGGGGTTTTGAAAAATGTGAATGAACAAGACTCCAAGAAAAACATCCATGAATATCATAAGGTGTGGAGGACACTACATTGCCAAGATTACCGCTCACAAAATAATTAGAGGAGGGTATTGGTAGCCTTCATTATTTAGTGATGTGGCCAGAGAGATGAGAAGATGTGACCCCCTTGTCAATAATTCTCAGGAATATTGAAAGCATCTGGGGCTCTCCCTCTTAGGCATGTTTTGATAGAAGCTCCATTCTAGCAATGGGGGATTGACTTCATTGGTGAGATACCAAATGGAGCCAATAACGGTTTCAAGTGGATCTTGGTTGCCACAAACTATTTTACCAAATGGGTAGAAGCCATCCCTATAAAAAATCACACTCATAAAGTGGTCATGGAATTTCTTTTGAACAACATAATCAACAAGTTTGGAGTCTTTACCAGGATCATTGTAACAACGCTACGTGTTTTAGAACACATGATTTAGTGGAGATGTGCAAACAATATTGTATTAGTTTGACTTACTCTTCTCCTTATTACCCACAAGGAAATGGACAAACTGAGTCCAACAACAAAAAACTAATGAATATCATAAGGAATTTGGAGTTAAACAAACAAAAAAGGTGGGATGATAAGTTAAAGTTTGCATATGGGCAGATAGAGTCACCCCTAAAAGATCCACTGGAAAGATCTCACATGAGTTGGTTTATGGGGCCAATGCTGCCTTGCCCATTAATCTAGAGTTTCATGTGTGTAAAATTTTGCAACAATGTGAAGATATGGACACCAACTCCATTACCAATAGGGCATATCAACTGATGGAGTTAGATGAATCTAGGAGAAAAGCACATGAGAAAAACCTAGGGTACCAAGAGAAAATGAAAAACTATTTGATAAGAAGGGGAACCCTAGAGAGTTCAAGTTGGGAGATATAGTCCTTATTTGGAATGCTAGATAAGAGGATAAAGGGAAACATGGGAAATGTTAAGTTCTTTAGCTTGGGCCTTATATTATTGATAGCAAAGATGGGTGAGAAACCTTTTACTAGAGAAGTCTAGATGACAAGTTGATGGAGTTGCCAATGCATGGGCAACATCAAAAACATTACTTCTCATGAAAGTTTGAATCACCATGTATGTATGTAATGTACTCTTGTGTTTCCCTTGTAACATCATGGATGCTCTTGTTTCCCTGTAATGTAGCGACTTAGGTTAGTTTTCTTCTTGGCTCATTTGACATTTTGTTTGTGAAGCTTTCCTTATTCTTAGCTTTTTTCTTGCATTGGGTTAGTAGCATTCTTCTTCTCAAGGAAGTCATTGGTTAGGCAATATCATAGCATGTTAGTTCATAATGGGGTACTTAATATTGAAAGAAAATAGAAAGATATATTGTTAGGTAGTAAGGGTAGAGAGGGTAATTATATTAATGTCTTTTCTTAGGTACCATGGGTAAGACAATGGAAGGGGTTGCAGGTTGGGTCTAAGGGATAGTAAGTTGGGTAAAAATAAAAATTTAAATTTATCTCTTTACTTTTGTCTTTCATGAAGGCACAAAGAGGAGTTGTTTATGCTATTATGTAGGGGTTGCATACATATTTGTTTAGTCCTAAGTGGGTGAAATGATGAAAGGTGTTTGTACACCATTGAGGAGATACAAGTTTGATAAAAAGAGAGATTTGACTTGTGTACACCTTGTAGAACACTATATAAGGTAAATGGGAAAGAAATCTCCTTGTGGCCATCTGCTTAGAGGGTCTCATACATCAAATTAGTGTGTCACTTGGCAATGACAAGAAAAAATCTTAACCTCTTTTTACCATTTTAAAATATCTTTTTTGTAGAGGTTAATAGATACCTTATTTAAAAATTGCAACATGATAACACTAAAGAGAAATTATTCGGTTTTGATGGGCAGATATAAGATGGGAGAACAATTGTATTTCTACTAGCTTGTGGTTTACCTTATGCACAAGTATAAATTTATTTTCTCAATGCAAACATGTAAAGGAGTTCAAGAATGAACACACATTCACATCAAATAGTTATTTTGAATTTTTTTCAATTATATTTTCCATTAGGGGTCAATGTAAAATTATTTAGCTATAACATTTTTTTTCAATGAATTTTATCTTCATATTATCCTATCAAAATTCATTCAAGTCTTTTCATTTGGAGCTAGGTGTGATTGTGGTGACATAATTTTTAGTTGAACATATGAGGAGTATAAATAAATAGGGGTATAAAACATGTCATAAATAGGTACCTAGGATATGGTTGAAAAATAGGACCAGTGTACTAGGAGGTGGTATAAAAAATTCAAGATACAGAGGTAGAAATGAAAATTAAGGGTATTGTTTAAGATTCCATGATTGAAGGCAATATAGGATAAGTTTACTAAGTGAATCACTTGGGTTCTTCTTGGTCAACTCCATCAAAGAGAGTTGGGATCTTAATGTGCTCATAGGGAGCACGTGTTGCCAACCAACACCAATGTTATTCACCATTTTATCCTCATGCAAAATTTGGAATATTAGTTTTTAAGTTGTCTTGGGTACTTTTGTTCTTTGGTTTATTTGTTGGGTTTAGGGTTTTATTTGGGCTCCACTCATATGGAACTAGATTCCCATGGTTGCCTTAGGTTCCGAAATATATCTTAAAGATTTGAATAGCAAATAGGTTGCTATTATGAGTAGATTAATGCTGCATTTTCCTTTGTCTGCTATAATAAGGTTTTGATTTGTAGTTCCAAAGTAAATTGGCGTTTAGGCATGCTAGTCACAACTAAATTGGGCATCGTTGCAGAAAAGGGTCCAGTTTACTTGTAGATTTGCGTCAATCAGGAATAACTTAATCTTCAAGAACCTTAGGGAATCCCTATAGGGCCTACAAAGCCTAAAATGTAGAAGAGGAGACTTTGTTTTGTTAAGGCCCTTAATCACATTGTTCCTTGCTGAAGATTCTCTCAATTGTGATGTACCACACCTCGGGGGGACATCATCCTCTAGTAAAATCTAGGGCTTCAAGGCTGAGAGCTTAGAATACCAACACGATCAACCTTGTCATCTCGTATAATTCCTTTGGGTTTGATTACTTATTGGCAATCAAGAATGGTTGGTAACCTACAACATGTGTTAGGGAGAATATGATTGTTTTTTTAGTAGCATCTTTTTGGTTTGAGGGTTGTAGTTTGCCAAGGTCTCCTTAATAAGGTCTTGATCTAGAGCCCAAGTGTGCTTGGAGGACAACATATACCGAAACGGATTTGAAGGTGTTATTAGAGGAAAACAAATGAGACCAATAGAGAGCTAACTCTACACAATGGGAGTGTTGCAAGCAAAGAAAATACAAGAGCAATGTAATTAGTGTAAGGACAATTCATTGAGGTCATCTTGATATGACAAAATTACATGGATTAAATCCCATGAAAAATTAAAATCTATTAAAAAATGCTGGACAAAGTCTTCACCTATTTCACATATTAGATGAGTGGGTTGTAATTGGATTGATCCCAAATTGGTAAGAGTTGTGAGACAAGGGTAGCTTCTAAGGCATTACATGCTCTAAAAGCTTTGCCAATGAGGAAAGGGGCTTGAGGGTGAAAAGCTCAAAGCAATGAACGTATTCACCATTCCCCCCTCTATTAACAGATGCTTAAAGATTCTTGTGTGCTTTTGTATCCAATTTGAAATTGGATTGTGATACAAGAAACTCGATCATGTCATCTTCAATTGTTGTTTGTGTGTGTTGAGAAGTGTTTGGTCTAGTTGCAAGTCATGTCGTCAAGGTCCGAAGCATTATTCTCCGATTGAGCATTGAGTTTTCATATTCTAGTAATCATTTTTCGTCAAGCTCAAATTGTCATAAAATGTTTAAGTTGTCAAAGTCCCAACATTCATCTTGTCAAAGTCCATAATGTTGAATTGTCAACGTCAAGGTCGGAAAAGTTGTTCTCAGTCGAGTCGAGTGTTCGTTTTGGTGAAACTGAAGTCGTCATAGTTCGTCTTGTTGAAATCTAAGTTGTCATAAATTGTCGTGTTCTCGGGTATTTGACGTTGTTCGTTAATTTTAATTTTAAAATATTAATTTATAATTAATAATATATTATTAATTATTTGCAAATAAAAATAAAACTAAAATTATTGTTAAAATACAAAATAAAAAAATAAAAATAAAAAATTATAATTTTTCTTAATATTTATTATTGATATATTATTAGTAATAAGTATTATTGAAAAATAATAAAGAAATTAAAAAAAAATCATAGAAAAAACAAAAATTGAATGCTTTATGTATGAGCACGTGCCCATACAAAGGCGCCCGCCATACCACAAAGGCAACACAAAAAGCAAAAATAAAAGATGCCTGCCTATCATATCTACACACCTTTATAAAGGCTGAAATCACAAATAAAAAATTAAACGCCTCATAAAAGTGCCTACCAAAGGAATCATGCATGCCTTCCCAAAGTTAGAAGTCATTAAAAAAAGTCAAACGTCAAGTAATAATGAAGAATAGAATATAATTATTAATAACTTTTAACATCCACGAGGCAAAAATAAGCCTATGAGACATCCGGCCTTGTCATATTTGCCTCTGTCTTTCAGTTCTTCTTTTATTCAAAGAGATAATGAGCTCTCCGACTTTCTCAAATGACCCCTCTATAAATAAACCATGCCAAGAAGCCGCTGTCAAGATGTTCGTGTAAGCGTCACACTCCAAAATAAAGTGTTTTTCTGATTCCACTGCCCCAGAAGTGCACAATTCACACACTCTCTTCCCAAGTCTCTTTAGGTCTTTTCCACCTTCCCGTTTCACATCGGAGCTGATGAGAGTTAGTTCTAAGTTGAGCAATCATAATCTTAGCTCTCCATGGGATATTCGATCCAATGTACGCTTTTTGTTGATGATCACAAGTGGGGTTAAACTCCTCAAGGTAATATTTCTTCATTCTCCCTAGATTGCCACCCCACATAGACTTGTAGAATTTATCTATGACAAAAGATTTTATTCCTTTGCCATTCGTAGGGCAAGCATTCAAATAATATTTCACTTGCTCATCCACTTGCTATTTTGTTTCATCCGAGACTTTTTTCTTTTGCTTAGAAACTCGTTGAAGACTACCATAGGCCATCTACTTGCTTCCATTTGCTCAATTCTTTTGAGATATCTTAAGAGACACACCATAGCAGTGGCTTCCATAGGAACAATCGCTGTTTTAGCTAACAAAATCTCATACGGAGTTGAAACTTTTAGCTCGAACTTGCTACTGATCATGTGCTTTTGGATTCTCTCTATTTGCTTCCACTTGGACTCCGACGCATTGCTATCTCAAAGCTCACACCCATAAAGCTCCACCGGACTTACCAATGGCCCAAAAAGAATTTGAATAGTTTTCCAATCCCATAATTCTGCCTCTCTGCATCTATTTTGGAGGATATACCATGCTTTCCAACCTCCCAAAGTTCTTTTCTTTCTGCAAGCCTCCCAACTAAGCTTGTTGTTAAAGTCAATCCCGTGCCATACAAAGGAAGGCCGTGCCACATCAAAAGAGAAATCAGAAAAAAAAGAAATTGCAATAGAAAAGTGTGCCTATGCTGAGCGCCTCACGCCAAATAGAGGAAAATCAAAGGGAAAAAAGAGTTTTCCACGCCCAATCAGCACAGAAGCTCACGCCCACATCAAACAAAACGTAGGTAAGAAAAGCTACACATGGCTATAGAAGGCAAAGGTGGTAGAAACATTAAAATGAAGCACTCATTCAAAGGCAAAACACGGGTGAAATGATATTGAACGTACCAATAGTGGAGAAGACTACAAAAATGGATCGCGCTAGTCCAAAAACAATGCACCTAGTCTGCAAAAAATCAAAAGCCTTCAAAGCATGATTCCATGCGACCAGTCAAAGACTTAAAGCAACAAGCAAAAAAAAAAAGAAACTAATGCCTAAACAAAGCAAAGGCGCAAGAGATGATGAATTCCAATGTCACTAGCCAGAGGATATTCAACAACAACAACATGAAGACTAAAAAGAAAATCAAAACGCATTTAAAGACATTAGAAGGTTTGTGCCTATTCAAAGAAGTTGGGCCCATACACCAGAGCATCCAAAAATTGAAAAATCAAAGGCATCAACCAAGAAAAGACAATCAGCAAACAAGACAAAAAGAAAATAAGTCCAAGTCAACAGAGCAACTAAAGAAAAGATTTGGAAAACTCATGTCTTGGGAAGGTTAATAAACAGGTTCAACGGAAGATGCGATCAACTTGAAGTTTTCACAACAGACAAAAAGAGACAAGCGCTTGATTAAGGAATCCCACACGCCTATATGCAAGAGATCGTAGTAAATAAAAATAAAAGTCAATCAACGTGCCAAAATTTGTTAGAAGTTTGTAAATAAATTTGTTTGATTTCCAATGCCAACAATCGAAAGAAATAGTTGTGGCCAAAAGTGAAGGTCTGCACCAACCACGGAAAATAAAGAGAAATTCACGTAAATAGTTTTCAGATTCAAGTCACCAGGACTGGAATTTCATCAAAGGGTTTGCGGGACTTCATCAGGAACAGAGGATTCATGGGAAGCATTGTTAAAAGTAAAATCATCCAGAGCTGCCTTCCAGAATTCTATTTTTAGTGTGAGGAGTCCGTGTTATTTTTAGCCTCTTGGACTATTTTTAGTGTCAATTTAAAGTTAACTTTTGTTCGAATCATCATGCAAGGGATGTGAGCTTTTGATGCATGATTGTAATATTTTAATCGTCAGTTAAATTGACGGTTGCATGTTTGTAATTTAGATTTAGTAGAGCAGATAATTTGTAATAAAGTTTGCATGTCATGCAAGCAGTTTGAGTTAGGATAGGAGTGCAGTTAATTATTTTATTTATTTTTCATGCAATCTTTGTAAATAGTATAAATAAGTGCTTTTTGCACATAGGATTGGTAATTAGTGGTAGCAGAGTAGAGTTGTATTTAGGATTTTTGAGTTGCATCAGTGAATGAATATAAATAAATGACAATTCTCATGCTTGCATTATGCTGAAATTGCTATTTGTTGAATATCCAATCTCATTGTGACTTTGTGATCAATTCAATAACATTTATTATGCTTGTTTTACTTATGAATGTTTATTGAAATGTGTCATCATGTGTGTTAAAAGTTAAGTTGCTTCAATGAATTTGCAAGCTTTGTATTGTAGGCGAACTTGAAGATGTAGCTTGTGGCTTTGTACTGAGTCATACATTCAATTTAACTATAACATTACTTGTTTATGCATTAATCTATCCAATCCATATGTGTACTTGTTTTGCTCAGTCTCTACTTTTAGTTGAGTAGCGCAAGCGTGTATTAGGATTTGAGTTTAGTCAAAAAGCATAAAACTCTTCGCCTTGTGTTGAAAGTGAGTTTCAGCCTTTTGCACATTGCAAACCCAAAAAGATCACATATTTATGTTTTATTCAGCATGAACATGAAAACACCCCAAAACCATTGTACAAATTGTAAATTACAAGTATATATTATGTAGTTTTAGGTTAGATTTTACTTTATAGGGAGAGCTTCCCTTCTCATTCGAAGAGCGGTTTTATTGCACATCTGTTTTGTTTTGTGGTGTAAATTAAAATGCTAACATGTGCTAAGTGGGTCCCCTTGCCTTGCAATTATTACTAAAATAAATGAGCAAAAGTGTCATTAGTGTAATGACTACTCATTGAGATGTCTTGAGATAACTACAAATTATAGAGGTGAAATCCCACAAAAAAAAATGCAATCTAATTAAAGATGCTCATGAAAGCCTTCACCTGGTGACAAATATAAATTTTGTTCAAAATCATTGTAGACATTAAGGAAATTATTCTGATAATATTTGAAACTGATTTATAATCAATTTACGTGTGAAATAGCCTCTTTCCAGTTGTGATGGAGTGGGAATCTAGGTTTCTTTTCTTTCTTACATGGAAGTTTCCTTCTTATCTGTCTTACGTGGAAGTTTCCTTCTTAGTGGCTTGCCTTCTGGAGCCATCCTAGTTCTACTGTTCAGTTTTCCCTAGATGGGATTAGCTGATATTTATTCTAATACTAATTTTGCCAGGTTCTGACTCATTTATCTGAAGGAAAATCATTCTGCAAAAACATTCAAGCTAACATTTTGGAAATAAATTCTTGTTAGTGATACACATTCTAAATTTCTTCTGTTATAAAATTCTTATTCTCATTGTTTGTTTGATCTTTATGTGCTTGCAGAAAGATGGTTCGAGGAACCTTCTAAAAACCAGGTATTGCTTTTGTACCTATCTTGATTTGGATTTTTCAAGTGCAATTAAAAGAAACAAATACAATGATAAACCTCTTTCCATCTATGGAAGCAGACTTGAATAATATATAGGAAATTGGATTGGTTCCTTGTTGGTTGACTCCCAATATTGCCAGATATAGGTCAAGCTATTTAGTATTTACATTTTTAGATTTCTTATTTTCACTGATTTGCAATTGTATGTTATTAATTTTTGCGATTGGGTGTAGATTTCTTTATATCTTGGGAATTGATTTCTTTGAATCTTTATTTGAGTTATTTCTTTCTAATCTGTAATAAATGGAAATTACTTTCATGTTTTAGCTGCACTTTTTCTCACAAGTTTTCCCTACTAGTATAGATCATCTGTTTGTTCCCCTCTCTTTAATTATCCATAATCTTAATGGTCTCACTTTTTTTTGGTTAAATTGATAAATTATGCACCTTCGTTGCTATTTAAGGGCTTAGTGTTTGCAATCAGTTATTCTTATGTTTAAGATTTCAGAGAGATGGATGGTTTAAAAGAATCAAGATGCTAATTATTAGACCTGTAAAAAATAGCAATAAAAAAGGCCATGTTTCAAATTTGCTTGTCAAACATCATCATTTGTAGATTCTAAGCCATCTGTTGAGTCCAAACTTGATATATGAATGATTCTGTAAATTAGTGATTTTTTGGGCAAGATGGGGGGGTGCTTGTGGGAACTAGGAGTGAAAATTTCAAAGCTGCGAGAGCATGTTTTTCATCCTTAAATAGTTGTTTATGAATCTGACCTAAAATGCACATTACTAGCACTGCTTTACCAGTTTGGTATTGGTGTGAGAGCCTGCAGGATCCCTTCACATTCTGGTTTGCAGTTCAATCTGCCTGTACAAATATGTATATTTATGCCATATGAATATTATGAATTTGTCAACACTTCCAATGTTTTCCCACATTTCCTTTCGTTCATAATATCACAATACAATCCTCGTCCCGTCATATAATGCAAGAAACACTGATCAAATATTAAAGGTCAAGTCTGGAACTGCATGAAACAAGCCTGGAAACATTTTAGATTCAAAAGTTGAAGACCAAACATGTTTAAATTTTAAGTTCGTAATACATATGGCAAGTGCCAACATATGAATGCAAATGTCAAGATCTTAAAATATACGATAAATCTCTACATATACACAGATGACAATTGTCTGTGTTTTTATATACAATAAATCTCTCTCTCTATATTTATATCCAACAGGAGTTCCCATCCATTAATTGTGTTCCACACAAATGACACGTACTGCTTTGAATTACAGGTAATATGCATCTGATTAAATATTTTATATAGTTCTTTTCGGCTATCATGATTCTTTCTACAATCATAAAATAGAGATCCACATGTACAAAATTGTCACACATTTAATGGAGTGAACTTCAACATATTGAGACACACTATCTTCGAGTGTCAGAGTACTGTTTTCCATAGAGTCCTAATCCCCATTTTTTGGTATTTTTTGCATTAATTTACACTATACTTGCTGCATTCATGCTTTACAAGAATTATATTAGTGAAATAGTTCATGGATTATCTTTTCACATGTTTATCACTACCTCACATATGCAAATATGGTGTTATCATTCTGAAAACAGACATCAAGTACAATGCTGCAAGTCACTCCTTCAGGGTAACCGCAGAAGGTTATATGCATATAATCAGGTTCTGTTCGGTACAGTATCAACATCTGTCTCTGTACAGATTGCATACCTTAAGGTTTCCATTTTGTATCTTTTCTTTGGTATGCAGGGTGGTACCTAATAAAAAAGATTCAGGGAGGATGCAGCACTGACACATTGGCCATCTGGAAAAAAAATGCAACATTAAACCTGGTGCTTGATTATTAAAAACACAAATATGAATGCAAATATGTGAATGATGAATTTAGGCATGGAAGACAACTATGAAGGTCAGATGGGAAACTTCCTTTAGAAGATAGGTTTCTGCATAATTAATGAATTCACAAATTCTAAAATGCAACTTGGTTCAAAGTTATATACCTCTCTTTTTGAGGATTCTATACATGGAATTGGAGGATAGTAATGCTATAGCATTGATAAGGATTCTAAACTTGCATTGGAATTCTATTGGCCATCTCTACATAGAATAACATGTGGTAATATGCTTCTCAAACAAGCTATCTTCAGTTATGTGTTTTTTGATAAATTGTAAAAGGCTGGTTAAAACATAAAGAGGCATTATAAATCTTACTTTATCATGAATTGATAATATCATAACTCAATCATAATAGGATCAAGTCCCTATTCATACCAACCTATGATCTATGATTTCTGCATAAAGAGGGATTTTTTTTTTCTGTAAAACACATTGTAAAAGAAAGCGGTATTTCCTTGTACAAGATTCTGGTCTCTCTTAACAAATTTTGTTACATTGATAGGTTATCGCATTTCCTATTAAAAAAAATTATCACATACTAAATTATGTTGCTGTTCAAAGCATCTGGACCATCCATATGGCAGCTGCTTATTCAGCTCCCGCAACATACTTTATAGGGATTGAAAGGAATACCCTTTAGAGGATGAAATCCACAAATAACAGATGAGAGGATTGAATTTACAAAACATTGATTGCCAGTGGAAGTAGAGCAGTTTGGCCTCAATTTTTAGGACCTAAAATAGCACATCACACACTTCATTTCTTGTTATAAAATAGGGAAGAATTTTATATTGAAGTTGCAGCTGCACATTATAATGACTTAATCCGTTCTGTTTACCTTACCCAATGGTATAAGCAGTTGATATGCTGTATTAGATCTATTTGGGGATTTCTTCAGATCCTTCAATAGCAAAACCTTTTATGGCCAAATTTTTATGTCAGAGTTTAGTAAAATATGCAACAGCAGAGATAGCAAGTATGTTAAGGTATTCTCAGGCAGTTTTCTTTTGGAAGGATCAAGGGGAATTCTTAACTTCGTATCCTATTTTAGACCTCTGATCATCGTTGCTAGTTATTTTTAAATCACAGGCTGCAATCCTTTGCAGCTGTTAGTAACATCAGGATAGTTTTCTGCTAATTTAATTTTTTTTACTATTAATGCAGTTTATGATCATCAAAAATAAAATAAAAATTCAATAGCAATTTCTCTGGCAGGTTATGCGGTTTGGGAATTTACCAGGATGGGCGTTGAAACTTTCTGGACTAGTTCAATGTGCCATTTGTTCATATGATGTTGTATGCAAAATATGCAACATTTCAACGAGTTGTGCTCATGATGCTGACAAGTATTGTCACCTTCCAGTAGATTTGCTATGGAGAGAACCACTCTTTGACCAAATGATTGTCAATGCATATCAGCCGGGTGAGGTATGATATTTCACATTCCACAAATGGCAGGGATAGTGCATAGTATAATAATACATGGTTGTTTATAGTTGCATATGTTCTTTTTAATTTTCCATTGAACATTAATCCAATCCAACTTGTATAGATACCAGAGTGAAAATCAGTGACTTGACGTATGTGTCTCACTTCTTTATAGTTGTATGATGTTTCTGAAACCGAAGTATTCTAGAAGGTGACATACTTGTAACATCCTCTTGTGCAACTTGTTTAACTAATCACAAATGCATTGATCTGATAAGATTGCAACTAAATATTTATTTTATAATGTGTGGTGTAGTTTACCAAATTAACTTATACAAGGTGTTATCTGATGCCAAGGTGCTTATAACAATACCAAGGGCAATGACATAACTAACCACTATCATTAAGCAAGGTAATACTTAGTGCAACAAAGCTGCGTGCCCTATACAAGGTGCAAAGATACTTCTGCTCTTTGTTGTTAATATAGAGGGTTGCACCATTGATCTGCAATTGTAGGTATACCACAATATCAATCCAAAGTTCCAAACTAGAGGAAGGATATCAATAGTGATACCATCCTTATTCCAAGCCATGGAGATATTCTAGGCGGTCCATTGCCACATTGCTTAGAGAATCCTTTGCAGTTAAGCAAACACTTGGTCTATAGTGCCCAAGATGAGTAACAATGGTTATGGTTTCAAAACCATAGGGTGTAACTCAACCCAAAACAATGATAACTCAAGGGGGGATCACCAAGGTCCCAAAAGAATTTTAATTGCACAAAAGGATAAATCAATAGCGGTTTGTGCCAATTGGTTTGCACTATACAAATCCTCAAGAAAAGGCTTTAACACTAGTTCTGATGAGAAATTAAAGGTTTGAACAACTCACGACATTGATTCAAGGTACCACTATCTATCACGATGTCCAACTAGGTTGCATTGAATCAATAAGGGGAAAACAAGGTAAGAAGCATATACAATATATAGTAGGATTGTTTATGCTATCATTATGTGCATGTTTTGGTATTCTCTTCCTGCCACGCCAATGCAAACACTTCAAACATCTTCAACCAATACCCAGAGATATCTAAAGCAAACTGCAAGTGGAGCAATATGCTAATGCTTCCAAGCATGCTCCTGCAACCATATATTTTATGGTTTTTGCCATACCAATGTCTCTATTTAGCTCTTAACCAATTTTCTTTGTTGCGTTTAGCACCAAACAATACCAACTTCGTACTATATCAATACAAGACTTGGACTCTTTGTGCCACAAATTGCTTTGATGTAGGCAACTCACGGCATTACAAGTTTATTAGGGTGCACAGTGTTCTACATGTGCTGCACCAATTCAACTATAAGATAGGGGTGCAGGTTGTGCAAATCGTGACGATAACATTCCATATGGAAGGGTGCGTTTGAAATAGGATGGCATGGTATCATTGTAAATGTGTGGATCATAGTATACAAGCAGATTAGAAACAAATCCTAAGATCATGTATGGAATCAATAATTTCCCCAACCTTACCAACACAAGGCTTAAAAGAGGGTGCACCAACAACTATCAAATGCTAACAAGCCTAAAATGTGAGTAGGCACAAGGTTTCATGCATATGTTACTCAACTAAGCAAATCAGATTGCACAAAGACAAGTTTGTTGCACTAGTGTAGGAACACTTTAAAATGAAGGAATTCAATTTGCACAAAGACACAATAGGCTCCTTATATCTCAAATGGTTTACATTCAATACAATAGTGTCAACTTAATGTAAGCTTCAAGTTGAGTTGATGATCTATTGTTCAATAAATTAGTGAATCCCATAACTTAAAAGATGCAAAGATAATATAAATAGATACATATCTCCATATTGCAATGTTTGGTTATCCTAACAGTAAATCCCTTTAATATATATATCCCAAATGAATCCAATTTTTATAACATGCTTGCTATGAGCTGTTGTGCAAGTCACTAAGCATCATGAAAATGGCTATTCCCCTAAATACAACAATCATGTTCATCATGCAAATGTTCTTCTAAATGCAACAATTACAATGATTAAGGCTTGTGCCATTGATAGACAACATATACCATAATAAGCAATTTCTCTATTTAACAACATAGTAGTTGTAAAATGGACAACTACATTGTGCCGTACCTATGCATTTAACAAGGTATCTACAAATGCATAAACATTACCTATATGGGTGTGTATCATTGTCAGATGATGTGCATGTTGTGACTATGAAACAATACCTTACTAGGACATAGATTAGACAATATAAACAATTTGTGTCATCATGGTGTCCCTTTTCCAAATTCATGCAAACACTACAATGACCATTACATTAATTTTACAAGAAGACATGAAGATAACAAGAAACATAAGTAGAACACATGAACCATTGATTGCCAAGCTCCTTGCCAACTCCAAGCAAGGGTGTGGTGCAATTGATCCACTCGGTCACCTTGATAATGAGTGCGAGGTCTATTAGGATGCTATAGTCCCATGCCAACCACTCTTGCTTTCTATCATCTAAGATGTCTCAATCACCTTTGTTGCACAATCAACAACACTGTTGTATTGTACTAGGATAGTGTGAGATATGGGAGTAAAGAGGTGTACTTGCACAACATCATGCATGCAAAACATGACTAATCACTTAAGTACATAAACAACACCATGATCAACAAAATACACAATACCAACAAGTACGACCAATGAAAACAATATCAACATACCATTGGACCAACCAAGAGGTGTAAGCATGACAATTGAAATTAAATAGCTTAAGTGGAGTAGAGTTTTCTCCTTCTCATGCCTAGTGAAAGAAATCAAATAAAGTTATTATTGGTTTATCTTTTACTCCCTCTTTAAACTTAATTAGAGGTTTTTTCTCAAACTCATTAACCAAAGTGCAAGTTTACCCTTTTTCTCCACCCTAAATTTAGCCTAAAAAATAAAATGGTGCTATAATACATAAAATCACTAGTAAGCCTTTCCCTCCTTGAACCAGTTCAAATAATTTAGATATTATTAAATTGGATTTGTAAAATCTATATAAATTAACTAGTTATTTAATTCAAACAAGCTAGAATCATTAGAAATCAAATTGAACAATCCCATTTTTTTGAAAAAATTTGAGAATTCTAGTTTATTTTAAATAGATTTTCCAATCTAGTCTAGTAATAAGTACATAATAAGTCTAGATTATTTGAAATAGTGCTACACACTCTATCTAGCTTTTGAGCTTTTCCCCTTCCTTTGTGGATTTAGAGTCATGTAAGAGAGTAACATGACCATCTGTTGGTTTGATTTTACCCTTATCTACATAACAGAGGCCTCAAATTCACTTAAAATGTTCTCTTGTGCAACTTGTGTGCATGGGCTAATCATTTCGTTCCCCTTTTCCTCCCTATTATAATGAAACATGGGATAAAACAAAAAGAGACAATAGGGAATGACAAGAAAAATCCTTTAATCATGAGATAAACAAACAACAATAAGAAAGCACAAAACTGTGGAGTTAAAAGATGACCATAAACAAAATATTGCTGTAAAAAACTTGCTCCTCTTCCCACCCTTCACAAAACCTCTTTCTCGCACTTTTTCTCCACCTATTTGCATTCACCTTCTTCCTTTTTCTTCTAGAAACCCTACTTTTCCCTTTATAGCAATTGGTCCTCAACCTGTGGAAACTAGAGAATGATGTAATGACCCCTTGAAATGAAAGTTGCATGCCATGAAAATGTTTTTCAAATATGAAGAAGTTGAATCAAACGCAAAATACAATGGAATGAGGTTGGATGTCATAAGGTTAAATCCTCTTTCATAGACATCTCTTTCCTTTTATTTCTCTTCCTCTACCTTTTATGGTGTTGGTTCTAACAAATGAATCTTAAGGGATGGCTTTTGCTAAGTCTCTTTTCTGCCCATTATCTTTCTCATCCAATCCACAACTTCCTCTTCTTCTAAGCAATCGAATCTAGTGCAATTTGATGGGAGCACATCTTGCCAAATTTAGCTTCCTTAAATTCTTCCACCACCTCCTTGTTTCATCCCATCTAATTAATATTCTCATCTTCTCTTTCATGCCCCCATGTTGATTGTCATGCCTCTATATGATGTGCTTTTATGCTGTAAACAAGTTCTTTATTTTCCTAGTCAATATTTGGATGGGTGGCATTAATTTGCTTCGCCCTTTTTCTTTTCCATGGGTGGTGTTTAAATCTCACTCGTCCCTTTACTTTTCCCATTAAATCCAAGGTCTTATCTTCTTGGTCATGTGGTTAGGTTCAAATTCTGCCATGTGGGTTATTGGCTTCTTGTGGCATAATGGTCTCTTGGAGTCATCTAACTATTGGGTTAACTCAATTACCCCCCACAGTGGAACCACACACCCCCACTACAACCTTGCTTGGATTTTAATATTCTTGTGATCTACACACACTTACACCAAATAACATCAAGGCACCTTGCATAAAATGATAATGTAGGCCATTAAATAATTTCTCTTTTTGTCATAATTATTTTCAAAATAAAACAATTTTAAAGGTCCATTGTTAAAATGTTAAAGATCAAGGATTATTTACATAATATTTCATAATGGAACAATTATTCTTTCCAAACATCATATTAAAAAACACAAGGATTTGACAATATAAGCATTTAACATGGACAATTCATTGATAAAGCATTACAATGTCTAGGGAATCAATATCAAGTTATACACTTCCAATTGCTTAGATAATTCACTCATAATAATAATATAGATACACAATATCATAATTTAGTCTAGAGATACACACAATACATAAGCTAGAATGTGTTATGAAATGTGACATGACATGCTACCCCCTTTAGGAAACTTTGTTCCTAAAATTTCATCCAAAAAGTTATAGGTATAGATGTTGCATCTTTGTCACATCTTCCCAAGTAGTTGAATTTGGACTATATTGCTCCCACTAGACTTGTTCTTGATCAATCATGTGTTATTGAAGTTGGAGTGAGCACTTGTGGATGATCCACATGAGTTCGGCAATGGAGGTGCCCTTGCCCAGTTGTAAAGATGACTAAATAAGAATATGAGACATGGATTTGTTACATATTTTGTCAATGTTGATACATGAAATACATCATTCCTGTTGTACTTATTGGTTGGTAAAGCAAGCTTATAGGCAATTGCCCCTAATTGCTCCAAAACCTCAAATGTTCCTATGGATTAGTACAATAACTTAGATCCAACTAAAGTTCGTTGTGTGCTCCTATGAAGCTTAACTAGCAAGACCACTATGTCATAAACCACAAAACTCTTACCTATCATATAAGAGTCCACATACCTCTTTTGATGATCCATGCCTCCTTGGGGTGTTGACAATTTTGAATCACTTGTTCTTCCATCTCACAAATCATCTCTAGGTTGATCACAAATAGGTCCTCCAATTTATCCTAACTCAATGGGGCTCTACATGGCCATCCTTACAAAGCCTCATATGACACCATACCTAGTGAATTACAATAGTTGTTACTATAGGCAAATTCCAACAATGGTAGATACTTCTCCTATCTGGTCTTTTGGTCGATTACATACATGTGCAACATGTCATCAAGGACTTGATTTACTTGCTTAGTTTGCCCATTAGTTTGCATATTGTATGCAACACTAAAATTGAGCTTGGTGCCCTTGCAACTTGAGAGCTTGTCAAAAACCATGTCGTGAATAATGAAACTTTTTCAAATATGATCTTTGGAGGGATTCCATGCAATTGCACAATGTGATCCACATAGATCCGCACAATGGCTTCTACTTGATAAGCTTCTTCCTTTAGAAGAAAATGTATGACCTTGGTTAGTTTTTCAATGTCAACCAAGATTGAGTTATGTCTGCGTTGCATTAGGGGCAAGCCAACAATGAAATTGATTCACTATATCCCACTTCCACTTGAGGATGTCATGGGATACAATAATACTACTGGGTGTTGTGCTTGGCCTTAACTTGTCACTCCAAACATCACACTACATCCTTAGCCACTTCATGCTTCATTCTAGGCCACGAATAAAGTTGCTTAAGGTTTGCAAACATTTTCTTCACCCTTGGATGATTGGAGTAAGGCGCTTTGCTCTTAAGTTATCAATGCTAGGCATATATATTTATAAATTGTGCCCACAAAGACTATCACTTTCTTGTGTATAATCTTGGTATGTTGGTCAATGGTAAGCTTGTTAGCTTGGGATGTGACATTCGCCTCCACATACCAACAACTTTCATCTATGACTGCAATATTTGACTTTGCAAATTACCTTGCAAGGTAGTTATGGAGTAAACTTCTAGTCTCGTAGTGAGGCAATTTGATACCTTATTCTCTACCCCTTTGATACAAGTGATCTCAATCACTTGAGAATTTCATTGATTTGCACCGTTGTGCATTCAATGTTGGCTACATGAACAAATACCCTAAACTCTAATGGTATGTTCTGAGTTCAAATATGTGGCTCTAATGAAACAATTTGCACAGTAGAAGAATATAATAGAACATATTTTGCAAATACTTGATAATAATATGCCACTTCGAGTGGGCAACCTAATCCACTTCAAGGGGGATACCTCGAATAGTCTTCAATAAGAACACAATATTCAATATGATGATAATAAATAACCTCTACCTCCTATATATACCATACTTATACCTTGGGTATCACCCAAGCTAACCTAACTACCTATATATGACTATAATAATGATTATATAACTTAATTAAGAGTTAAGATAGCTACAAGCCGACTATTCATAACTATATACACAATATAGGATTAGGGGTGTAGCATGTCCCCCACCTTTACAAAAGCATTGTCCTCAACACTGATCAATTGTGGATGCTTTTGTATAAAATCTTCATTTTCCCCTATGGCATCTTTGATTGGCAAATTCTTCCATTTTGTGAGTGTCCTAGTCCTCATCTCCTGTGTATGTTTGGAAAAATTAACTCAAGCTCCAAGATGTGTCTTCCCTTTGCATCTAGCTCTTGATGGTTATGAATGTGTTCTTTCATTTCTCTAACCTTTTGGTTTGCCTTCGAGGAAGAGGTGAAGGATAGTAGATGGTACCCTAGCATTGATTAATGGCTTGATTAGTATCTTCTTTAGGAAATAATGCTTTTTGAATTGCTCCAAGCAGTAATAATGCATGGAAAGATAGTATTGGCTTGATACTTCTCCACCTTTTTTTTCAAGTCTTCTTCATCTTCTTCTCCTCCTCCTGCCATGATGAGGCTTAACCAAGCCAAATCTATTTTTTTTTATGACCCAACCTTGATATGATGATTTCAAAATTTTTTTCAACCTAAAATTAAAATTTCAAAAAGCAGACCCCTAATTATTTTCTGTAAGCTTTCCAAAAATGTAAAAAACTTTGAACAATTCCACAAACTGTAGCCTATATGGTAAATTTATGAAAAACCCTAAAATTGCAATAACTTATTGAAAATGACCCCAAATTCCTTCAAATCAAGACTGTAGGTGTATCACTGTGCCCTTGTTCAACCCTCCAAATTCAAGGAAAAATTTGTTGAATTTTAGTCCGAGGAGCGAAAATAGCGGAAACCCTAATGCTGCAATAACTCGTAATTTTGCTCCAATTGACATGAAATTTGGATTGTAGTAGCTTCAATATGTTCTTGAAAAACCCTTCAAAAATCTTGAAAAGATTTGCCAAAATGAGAGAGATACGTGCTTCCCAAAATGACCTTCAAAATAAATAAAAATTGGCTTGTTTTTTATTGCCTTCACGGTGTCAAGATCATGCTCTGATACCACTTATAATGAAACAACTTGCACCATAGAAGAATATAATGGGAAACATTCTGAAAATAATATGCCACTTTGAGGGGGCAACCTCCTAATCCTCTTTGAGGGGGATACCTCTAATAGTCTTCAATAAGAACACAATACACAATACAATGATAATAACTAACTTCTATCTCCTATATATACCATACTTATGCCTTGGATGCCACTCAGGCTGACCTAACTACCTATATAAGACCATATAAATGATTATATAACTTAAATAATAGTTAAAGTAGCCACAAGATGACTACTTATAACCATATACACACTATCGGATTAGGGGTGTAGTAGTGGCCAATCAAATATTGACACCACATCTATAGGGGGTACACTACAACTACTAGTTCTAGACCATGTGTAGTATAGTTCAATTCGTGGTCTTTGAACTTTATAGACTCATAGGAAATCACTTTTCCATTCTGCATAGGAACACCATCGAGTCCCTCTAAGGACACGTGTGCACATACAAAGAATTCCTTCTCCATATCAAGCATTGCCAACATAGGTATTGTTAGCAATTCTTTGAGCTTTTGCAATGCTTAGTCCATACAAATTTCTTTCCTTTTCTTTGAAGGAAGGTGATTGGGGTTGTAGTTCTTGAAAAGTTCCTCATGTCCTTGATAATAACTGACTAGTCCCATAAAACTCCTCACTTGAGGAACACTTTGAGGTGTTGGCCACTCCATTGTGGCCCTAGCTCAACCCATGGATAAAGAAATCTAGGTAGTGCTAAGAGATCTTTAGGACAAAACTCCTAAGCATGAGTCTAGCATCGAAATGATGGTACGACCTATCTCTAGGGCTTTTCACACAAGGTATGGTGACTATGAGTTTGTAGTCATGCTATTTGGATTAATCAACATACTTGCAAATTCATTAGCCTCATAAATAGTATGTTCATAAGGAGAATTTAGAAAAGTTTGTTCTTCGATTCCTCGACAACATCTTAATTTACTTCTAAGTTGAGGAAGAGCACAAAGAGTATTGGAGGATAGTGTTGCACAATGCCTACTAAAGCACCAATTGTACATGTTGTCCAAGTGCAATAAGTTGAACATGTCATTTTAGGAGAAGGTATAGCAACAAACCCCATAAAAGGTTAGGTCCTCTTCCACTCTCTTGGTCTTGGGTCTTAATAGTTCCTTGAATGCTCCTACATGTATCTCTTCCTAACTACTTTAGCCTATTGCTCTATGCCTAGGTCTACTTTGGCCATCTTGCGTGCCTAGACACACAAGAAAGAGGAAAGGGTGTCATTCAAGATTGAATCAAACCCTACCTCTATTGACATAATTCGTGCCTATAAAAAGAATTTCTACATCACTCAACATAATGAAATTGAGAAATATCTAGTCACTCAATCCATGACTAAGGCATACAGTACAAGATATTTCTTCTAAACAACCATGCACCCACACAAATGAGGCGAAAAGGTCATCAAAGCGTTGAACCATTGCTTTCATACCAATGTGTAGTACCCTCCCATGTTACTTGTCAACTTAATGATAAATACATTGGTTTGATAAGAATGTAACTGAAAATTTCTTTTATGAGGTGCAATTTACTTTACCAAATCAATCTTATATAAGGCGTTATTGATACCAAGGTACACATAGCCTTGCCAAGAGCAATGTCATATCTAACCAGTATCATTAAGTGAGCTAATACTTCGTGCAACGAAGGAGCATGCACTATACACGGTGCAAAGACAATTTTGCTATGTGCCATTAATAAAGAGGGTTGTTACATAGTCTTGCAATTGTAGGCATGTTGTAGTATCTTTTTTGGTATATAGGGGAATCAATAACGCCCCTTCATTATCTACTATTTGTTAAGGGTTTGATTCTATTAAAATAATATTTAGATATTTTAGTTAATGGTCAATAATGTATTATATTAGATTGTTTCTAAGTTTGTTAGCTTTAGTAATTTTAGCTACTTCTGTATTTTAGAAACATTTGTTTTATTTCTTTTAGAAACACCAACATTACATTGTAATTCTTTATAAAGGCTTTTGCCTCTTTCATTAATACATCTAGAATTTACCATTACATGGTATCAGAGCGGGTCGAGCGGGAAAATATTTTTTTTTTGAAAATTTTTTGGGCGTCGCAATTTTGTACATTGTACGGACGTCACCGTACATGTTCGTACAACCTTCTGGCAACTCTGTTGGCGTTTCAATTTGCACCTCTGGAATGCGATTTGTAAACGGACAACTATGCATAGATAAACTGCTCTCCTATTGGAAGGGGGAGTTCCCTTTATTGCTGATGTTCGCTGAAAAGATAAATTAAATGAAACTTCGCCTATCTTCTTTTTGATTCTCAACTACGAGCACAAGGTTATAAAATTCTAAACGCTGCAGAAGAGGTTTTTTCCTTTTTTAAAACTTCCACTACAACTAGGCATAGACTAACGACGCTTTCAATCTCCTGAGTAAATTCAGAGCAAAGGAAATTAAAAGTGAACAAGGAATGATTGTTAACACAAAAACTTAAGCAATTTTCTTCCATATTAACACCACAAGACTTATAGTACTTTAATGATGGAAGCTGAAACGAAAGCTACAAAAGCTACACATCTGACGACGAAAACTTGATGAATCGAGATAGAATATCAAAGCAAAATAGGCATGAGACTTCTATTCAATATCACATGGCACAACTCCAGGACAGCAATGCTGCAGCAAAAGGTAGGCATACAACAAGCGATCAAACACCGGAGAACAGATTACACAAAGTGAACAGACACTTGGAATATCAAGATTTGCAGGCTAGAATAGGCACAACAAATTTGCTATCACAATTACCATTACATATAATGGGCAAGGATGCCCTTATTTATACTAAAATCAAAGGAGTAGGGAACCCTAAAATCTCCTTGATTAACCCTAACTTGCCAACTCGCAAGCTTTATTACTATTCTAAGACAAAGATACAATAAACAAACGCTTTAAAGCTATTTGCTTCAAAGCAAAGAAGATGCCAACTATCACACAGTGATTTCTTTTCTAAATATAGAATGGATGAGCTTAGGATGAAAACAAATGCTTTAAAAAAAAAAACATCTGTTTTAAAGCTGTTTTATTTTGGAATGCATACTCATCAACATTCTTGCTTTTTGGTGATGTCATCCGTTGATATTCTTTTGCTGATTTCTTTTAAAAAGCAGATTTTGAGTGAAAAAAGCTGGCACATGGGTTTTGTAGGCAATTATGTTTCGAAGCAACCCAGATTGTCGGATTTTGAAAAAGCGGAGATTTGCCCGAAAAAGTAGGAAAAAAAATAGATTCTAAAAAAAAAGCAAAACTCCAATCTTCAAGAGGATGATATTCTAGATGGACCCATCTCGACGAAAACTGAAAAAACTTTGGTTGGATTTCTAAAAAAGATCCCCTTGAAACAAGGACCTTGAAAAAGCGAGCCTCCCTGCTTCCTCAACCCGAAAGTATGAAGAACGCTGAAAAAGCACTTCGTTTGGGTCTTCGAATCTTCGTTGAAAGAAAAATAAAAATTTTTCCTCTTGATGCAACCTGCAAAAGATAATGAAATAAAGAAGCCAAATGCTTGTCTTTATAGATCTTTAGGGCGAAAAAACAACGTTATTTGTGTGAGAATAAAACTTCACTCTCAATCATGAAGAAAGCAACTTTTAAAGCATAAATCCAAGTGGATGTCTTCGAATAGGAAGAATCCCTATTTTGTAGCTGTCTATGGCTTCATGTGCAAGATGACGAAAAAATCTTCTTTTGATGATGTCATCAAACACGTGAGTTGAAAGAAGTGCTAGCAAATTTTACTTCGTTTTCGACACTTCAACACTCGTTTTGACTTAAATATGGCCTGTTTCCGACTTCAACAAGGCGGCAAAATGTCACTGTTGATTGAAAAAGCTGACTGATCTTGACATTTTGGAGACCTATCAACTGAGATTCCATGCCCTGCCTCCGACTGACGATTTGACGTCGTTTGACCAAGTTTTGACCCCCCGAAAACTGCCAACGGGCGAAGATCGGGAACAAAGCTGTCAGAAAACACCGTGGACATGAAAAATATTCTAACATTGCTCAAGTTGGGTGCCCCAAGTCACCTGGGTCACCTAGTTTTCCAACACTTAGCCATTTCTTCAATTTTTTGCAACTTCTTCAATTTCTTGATTTGCGTGCACGTTCCGGTGGCAAAGGACCCTTGTTTGGCAGTCGATTTTTGTCAATTGGGATGAAACTGAGTCTGATAATCTGGCAAATAGGCAAGCCTAATGAAAATTGAGTTGACTATACCTTTTGTTCGCCTCGAAAAATGTGTCACACTGATCAACTCTGAACCGAAACAGGTTGACGGAAGGAGATTCATTGTTTTTGAGAAAAACTTGAAAAATAAACTAACTTTGGAGAGTTTGGGCGCCCCAAGTCACCTGGGGCGCTTGGTTTGTCATGCCTTAGAAAATTTTCTGAAAATTTTCAATTTCTATCGCAAATCTTGAATTTTGCCAAATTTTGAAGGCCCTGCCTGACGTATATTTCAAAATATATTTAAGTATTTGACCTATACTTTAAATATTTTGAAATATACTTTCAGGATGTTTGAGATAGGTCTCAGATCCATGGGATTTGACATGTAGATTCTAGATTCTTAAGGATCCACTAGATTTCAGACTTGGTCAAATTTTCAGGTCTTCAGGACATCAGACTTAGTCAATTTCAGGATTCCAGGGATAGGCATCAGGATGAGGGTAGATTGGATAGTCTGAGCATATCTGAGATGAATCTCCTGCTTTTACAGGCCTTTTGACTGAGTTTGACCAAGTTTGACCAACCGGGAATGAGTTGACGGAAGCATTTTCGACGTTTCTCGAAAAACGTGAAAAAAAAATCTAACACTTGAAAGGTTGGGCGCCCCAAGTCACCTGGGGCACTTGAATTCTCAACACTTAGTCAAATTTGTGATTTTCCAACCTTTCATTCCACCTTGGATCCATCTTGCATCGTTTTGCGTGCATCATCGAGTCGATGACCGTTCGTCAGTTTTGTGTCGTTGGAACAATGTTGAAAACTTGTCGACGAGCTTTGGCAGATGAACTTTCTCAAGCAGAAATGACCCAATAGAGAAAACTTGGTCGTTTGAAGATTTCGTCTGAACCGCGCCGATCGTGAAACAAAATCAACCAGTGAGAATCGAGCGCGACACCTGAGTTGGAGATTCTATTTTTAGAAAATTTTGCCAGCATCCATATCTCAAGAAACCCAGAAAACCTAATCTGACGTCTATTTTTAGAAATTTTGCTTTTTGACTTATTGACAAAAAAATTTCTACACTTGTTTCAAAATGCCTTAATGAAGCAATTTTTTTGATTGGGTACAACAAACTCACAAGTCGGCCTCTGTCCTGGAACAAAACTCGGCCTCTGTTCGCAACCTGTTGGTGACTTGTCCGTGACCTGTGCAGACGTCTTCGTCTTTTGATCGTTGTTGAAGGCGTCTTTGGTGGGTTTTCATTTGGCAGTTTAGGGTTCATTGTTTGCAGGGTTACAAATTTCTGTTGGGTTTGTGCCATTAGTTTACCTCGTTTTTCATGCCTCAAAAAGCGTGAAGAATGGCCTCTTTGTCCAACATCCAACATTATGTTGGAAGGTAGTCAGAAATTCAATCGCTGCAACTACAACACCTAGAAGCAGCGTATGGTGACCATATTTGAGTATCGATGCCTTGACCAGATTGTTCTAGGCAAAACTACACGTCCTCCAACGGCGGGTAAAGATTAGGACAAATTTGATGAGCAGAATTGGGTAGTCGTGATGCTTATTAAATTGTCGGTCACCGATGATCAGCTGCCTCAAGTACCCTCAGGCAAGACAACTAAAGAAATCTAGGATCTTCTGAAAGATCTTCATGAAACATCCGACAAGAGCCGAGTGTTCTTTTTGAAGAACATGTTGTCCATCATGATGGATGAGAAGACAACACTACAGGAGCACTTGACAAAAATCAAGGACATCCGTGATCAGCTTGACGCTATTGGTCAGAAAATGGAGGAAGATATGGTAGTCATCACTCTGAAGAGCCTACCAAAGTCTTATGAGCACTTTATTGAGATGCTCAACATTACCTCAACTAATGTTGACCTGAAGTTTCCCGAGTTGTGCAACAAGATCGTTGGAAACAATAGTTTGGAAGTACTGCTAGCTCATCCTCCACGGAACATGCATTTACTGCCAAGGCATTTCAGAAGAATAAGGGCAAAGGTTAGCCCTCTCAACAGACTAGTCAAGGTCAATCCCAAGACACTTCCAAGAAGAACATCCAATGCAACTATTGCCACAAGTATGGCCACATGAAGAAAGATTGCCGGAAACGCTTGGCTTCTGAACAATCCAAGCAAGGAGAGTCTAAACCTAAAGCCCACGTTGCAGAGCACACTGAGCAGAAGGAGTCTGCTTTCTATGCCTTTATGGCCAAGAGACCAGCAAATCATGTTAAATCCTCTGCTTGGTATATTGATTCAGGTGCATTTCGGCATTTCATTCATCGTCGAGATTGGTTCACTGAGTACACACCATTCAGAGATTCTGTTATCTTTGGAGGAGGCGAAGAGTATACTGTTGTTGGAAAGGGCAATGTGCAGATTCAGTTTGGAGGGAGAAATTTAATATTAAATTTAATATTTCTCAATGTATACTTTGTACCTGGCATGCAGCTGAATCTACTATCAGTTAATTAGATCATGCGACACTCTCCTAAGCTAGATATTGTCTTTAGCATGCACACTTGCAACTTTGTTGATAGAGAGACTCGCACCACAATAGTTCAGGGACTTGAGGATCATGGTCTGTATAGACTTGTTGATTCTGGTGATTCTCAAGAGCACGCTATGGCAACCAGGAGTGCTTCCATCAGCAAACTCTGGCATCAACATTATGGGCACTTGAACATGCATTATCTCTCTCAGCTATCTAGAGATGATCTGGTTGGTGGTCTACCTGAGATTCAGACTCAGAATCATGGAGTATGCGAAGCTTGTTAGGCTGGAAAGCAACATCGGACTCCATTCTCAGATGGTGATTCATGGAGAGCATCCATGGTATTACAATTGTTCACGCTGATGTATGTGGACCAATGAACACTCCTTCAGTTATTGGGTGCACGTATTTTTTGTTATTTGTTGATGATTTCAATAGAAAATTGTGGGTGTATTTTCTTAAAAATAAATTAAAGGTGTTCAGTATATTTCAACTGTTTAAGGCCTTAGTTGAAAAAGAGTCAGGCTCACAGATAGTCACTCTTAGGTCTGATAATGGGGGGGAGTTTCGTTCTTCTGACTTCTCCAGTTTTTGTGCTGCACATGGCATCAAGCGCCAACTTACCGCACCTTACACCCCTCAACAAAATGGTGTCGTTGAGTGTCAGAATCGCACCATTACTGAAATGGCTCGTTCTATGCTGGAGCATAGAAATGTCCCTAAGAAGTTCTGCGCTGAAGCAATCTACATTGCAGTTTATCTTCTGAACCGGTCTCCTACTTATGTCGTTAAGAAGATGACTCCTGAAGAAGCCTGGTCTGGATGCAAGCCTAGGGTCAGCCACCTAAAAGTTTTCGGCTCTACTGCTCATGTGTGGATTCTTGATGCCAAGCACACCAAGTTGGATTCCAAGAGCCAGAAACTCATGTTCACTGGTTATAGTGAGAATCATAAGGCATATAGGCTGATTGATGTAGACATAGATTGTTTCATATTCAGTCGTGATGTTGTGGTTGATGAAGCTACTGGGCCATTTCATCTATCTTCTCCTACTGTGAGCCCTGAGGATCAGCCTCTAAAGGCTTCTGATTTGGGTGTTCGCCTTCCCCTAGCTCCACCCGATGGGAGGGATTCTGCAATTGTGGAGGCACCTCCGCAGAATGTTCCACCACCTGCCCCTCCTCAGGACAATCTGGATCCTCATCCAACTGATTTTGTTCCAGCCACCCCAACAGATGTTGTTCCTTCTGTTTCATATGTTGGTACTTCTACTCTATGACCTAAATGGTGGGAAAAGACCATAGGTGATCTTCATGATGATGAACTAATTGAGGGTAGATCTGCTCGAAAAAAGAGCAAGCATTAGAATACAGTTAATTTTGCTCTTATGGCCAACCTTCGTAGCATCTCTGAGCCTTAGACATATTCAGAGGCTAAAGGCATACCTGAGTGGGAACAAGCTATGGAAGTTGAACATCATAGTCTTCTAAAGAACAACAATTGGGTCCTTTCCGATCTTCCACCAAGTAAGAAGCCCATTGGCTGCAAATGGGTGTATAAAGTTAAGTATAAGGTTGATGAAACTCTTGATAAGTATAAGGCTTGGTTAGTACCCAAAGGGTTCTCACAGAAAGAGGGCATTGACTATGAGGAGACTTTTGCTCCCACAGCCAAAATGAGTACCATTCGGCTTGTCCTCGCCATTGCAACCCAGTTTGGATGGAAAGTCTATCAAATGGACGTCAAGAGTGCATTCCTCAATTGGGATTTGTAGGAAGAAGTCTATATGATGCAACCTCCTTGTTTCAAGGTTGCTGGTAAAGAACACCAGGTATGTAGACTGGTGAAAGCACTCTATGGCCTTAAACAGGCTCCACAGGCATGGTACATGAAAATTGATAAGTACCTAGTTGATCATGGTTTTTAGAAGAGTCCTTCTGATTCTAATTTGTATGTCAAACAGTGTGGTGATGATATTCTTTTGCTCGTTGTCTATGTTGATGACCTAATCATTACTGGTAGCTCAGGACATTTGATTGAGGAGATCAAACATAATCTCAGTCAATCCTTTGACATGACAGATTTGGGACTTCCTAATTATTGCCTAGGTGTTGAGGTTTGGCAGACTTATGATAAAATCTTTCTCTCTTAGTCCAAGTATGCTTGAAGTCTGCTTGACAAGTTCTGAATGACAGATTGCAGGCCTGCATCTACACCTATGGAGAAAGGGTTGAAGTTATCAGCCACTTCAGATTCACCTGTGGAGAATGAATCAACATTTAGGCAACTAGTGGGCAGCCTCATTTATCTCACTGCTACTAGACTTGACCTCAGTTTTGCTGTGACTAAATCTCCCGCTTCATGACAGCCCCTAAAGCTGAACATTGGGTTGCAGCGAAGTGTGTGCTGCGATATGTGAAAAGCACTTCTGACTTTGGCATTCTGTATGGTAGGTGCAAGGATCCTAAGCTGATTGGTTTTACAGACTCAGATTGGGCAGGTTCTGTTGATGACAGGAAGTCTTCTTCTGGGTATGTTTTCAGTTTGGGAACAGGTGTAGTTACATGGATCAGCAAGAAGCAGCAGACAATGGCTCTTTCCTTGACTGAAGCTAAATATCGGGGAACTATTTAAGCAGCTTGTGAGGCAGTTTGGCTTCGAAGGATGCTTTCTAACATGCAAATGTCTCAAGCAGGGCCTTCCCCCTTGTACTGTGATAATCAAAGGGTGTTGAAACTTGCCAAAAATCTAGTTTTCCATGAACGAACCAAGCATGTTGAACTTCATTGTCATTTCATCCGCCAACTTGTTAAAGATGGATCAGTGATGTTGCAATATGTTCCAATTGAAGACCATATTGTAGATATTCTCACCAAGTCTCTGAGCTCGTTTAAGTTTGTCAAATTTAGGGGGCACCTTGGTGTAGTTGATAGATTGACCATTAAGGGGGGGTATTAAAATAATATTTAGATATTTTAGTTAATGGTCAATAATGTATTATATTAGATTGTTTCTAAGTTTGTTAGCTTTAGTATTTTTAGCTACTTTTGTATTTTAGAAACATCAACATTGTAATTCTTTATAAAGGCTTTTGCCTCTTTCATTAATACATCTAGAATTTACCATTATAGATACTAGGGGCTACCAAGGGAGACCAATTTTCAAACAATTAGCCTCTCATTGGCAAGCACTCAATTAAAGCCAATACCTCTATCGATTAGGCTCTAGGCATGTTGTAGTATCAATCGAAGCTAGAGGGAGGTTACATTGGTTATAGCATCCTTATTCGAAGCCACAAAGAGGTTCTTAGACATTTCCTTTGCTTCATTGCTGAGGTAGTCCTCTTTACTCAACCAAGCACTTAGTGCTTAGTGCCCAAGATGTGTGGTTGCAATTGTGAAAGTATAGGGTATATTTTTACCCAAAATGACAACTCAATGGGAGATCACCAAAGTCCTTCAATGCTTACACTAGTTTGGCATGGTGAGAATTTCAATTGCATAGAAGGATACATCAATGGCAACTTGCATCAACTACTCTACGATATACACATCTCTAGAAAAGGCTGTAACATTCATGCACATGCAAACTCCAAAGTTTTAATAGTTTGTGACACTAATTTCTATTGCAACATCTAATTAAGTTGCAATGAAGCAATAAAGGGTAAAATAAGGTAAGAAGTATACATGATACATAGTAAGACAACCAGAGGGTTGCACCATCATTTTGTGCATGTTTCATTATTCTCTACTTATTGTGTTACATTGAAGTGTCAAACAATATTTTGTCGACACTTAGAGATGTCCAAAGCAATTTGTGAGTGGCATAACATGTTAATGCTTCCAGGAGACATTGCACAACCATACATCTCGTAGTCTTTGCCTTGACTTTGTCCCTATTCAACTCTTAATAAAATGCTCTTTGTTGCATTTAGCAACAAGTAGAGCCAACTTTTTATTATTAATATGAAACTAGGACTCTTGGTTAATAAGGGGCCACAACATAGATATATTGAATTAGTTCACACATTGTTACAAGTTTATTAGGGCACATAATGTTCTACATGTGCTACACCAATTCAAATGCAAGGTATGAGTGTGGGTTGGATGAATGGTGATAATACATTCCAACACAAGGCTTAATAGGGGGTGCCAAATATTAAATACAAACAATCCAAAAACACAAGCAGGTGCCAAGTTTCATGCACACTCTTCTTAGCTTAGCAAATGAGATTGTGTGAAAATAGGATTTTGTGTAAGAGTGTAGGAAAAATTTAAGATGAAGAAAATTGATTTGTGTTAAGACACAATTTCCTAATATTTGAAAGGTGTTCACATTTAAAGTGAATTTGCTAGCGTTAACTTAAGTCATGGTGTTATTGAATGATTTGTGCTTAGGTAAGCTTCGAGTTATGTTGATAGTGGTCTAGTGCTTAACAAATCAATGAACTTCATAACTTAAAGGATGCAAATATAATTAAAGTAGACACACGTTTCCATGTTGCAACATTCAATTATCCGCTAGTAAATTCTTTTAATACATACATACATTCATACATGCACATGTACACATATGTACGCACATATACATCAAGGGTAGTCATTTATGAATGTTACAACATAATTGGCTATTGGAAAGAAACTAGTTTGGACTAGAAATTATGAACAAGCTAAAGTGGTGCATATGCTCAAAGTCTTTCCTTTTAGAAATGATTCACTATGAGGATTTTTCGAATGAGAGTTTTCATGAGTGCTACACTAGATCTTTAGGATATGTATGCCAGTGCTTGGAGAAGAGAAAGACCCACTGAGCCCTAAAAGGTTAAGGGAGGAGGGTCCTTATTCACCAAAGGAGAGGACACTCCTAGAAAATGGGAGTCATTGGAGAATTTGAAAAAATAGAAGAGACACTATTTGAAGAATCATTAGAAAGAGCATCCCCAACATGATTATATTCAATCACTTGATGTTGCGGTTTAGCCCCTTTCCACCAAGTTGCTTACTTCCGACAATTCACAACCAAATGGCTTGTTGCCCACAATCCACATCTAAAAGAAATTCCATCATAACCCAATAGTTGTTTTCAAATCCCGTTTCTAGCTTTTAAGCTAATTTCTTCAAGCTACTTCTTGGAAAAATTAATTGAAACAAGAATTCTTGCAAGGGTGAAGTGACACATCACCTTAGACAAATTTGGCAAGGAAAAAAGTTTTTCCAATGAATTTCTAGTGGAAGAAAGATGCTCATTAGACCAGAGTTGGAGTGTAGGGTTTGGAAGCCTTACCCAAACTAGAGAAAAGGAGAAGGATTTTGTGAGGGGACTAAAATCTGCATACCAAGGTTTCAACCCCAAGAAAGCCTATTCCATAACCATGTGCCACCCTTGAGAAGGGCATCCCTATTCAAATAGGATTTACAGATTACCAAAAACTTTATTTACACATGGGCAAATAGCCATGCCCTCTTTCACTAGGGGCTTCCAATGAAGATACAACCGATCATGGAGCTTTGCTAATCTTAGCCAATTTTTTTGAAATTTACAGATTATGATGACTTGCTTTTGCCATTCTTCACTCTTGACCATATCTTCCCCAAAATCCAGTCATAATTTGTGGAGGAAATACCTCTCTTTTGGTATTGGGCTTTGAATTTGACAAATGTGAATGAGGAGACAAAGCTCCTTTAACACAAGGAACTAGCCAATCAACTCAAGGCAAAAGAAACCTAACAAATTCGTCACACCAAAGTGGATTCCCTGGGGAGAGGGAGGGCTCTTCCCCAACAACAATAGAAGGATTTGTGCTTGAAGATTGAAGAATTATGCTAGTAGAAACTGTTATAGTTGAAAGACCTTGTGCAAAATTCTTAGAAGCAATCTTTCCATTAGTTGCTGCTAAAATGGGAGGAGAGAGATCTAGTTTGAAGATCATAAGAGGTCTGCTAGGAAATGATCATGCACGAGAGAAAATAGTTTTGGGAGCCATCAAGAACAATAATTACAAAATTGTTCATCAATTCAAATAATTTAATATAAAAGCATAACAACTTTAATAATTTTAAATAAAAAGGTCAATGGGGCTGAGCTCAATCGATTAAGTCAATAGGGTCATCATGATGGAGACCTGAGTTCAAATCCCCAAAGTGACATCTTAGTGTTGGAGGGTGTGTTGATTGGTATCTCCGCATATGGACTAGTAGCCTCACGGGAGGAGCAATATTTGTGCAAGTAGAGGATTATCCTTGTAGGTGGAGTAGTTGGAGTGGTATTCTTAGAGTTTGGGAGTTGTAAAATCTCATAATGGACATCAATTGTATGAGATGTGGGCCTTGATACCAAACTAACACTAAATAATTAAAAAAAATTAACTAAAAATAACAGTTCCATTATATCAATTCTAAATATCTTAATAACAAATCAACTTTAATAAAGTTAAATGAAAACATAAGTCCAATAATTTATATGTGCACACACATATAATCTCTTTGTTTTTTTAAAGATCATAAGTAAAATGAAGATAGCTCAATATAACTTTCTAAGCTTTTGGAAATATTATTAACATGCGTTTTTAACATAGAAACACAATTATTTAATTGAAATTAAATTATACCTATTTCAAAAGAACCTTCCCATTAAAGAATTGTTCTCATCTTAATGATAATCACAAAAAGGAAAGAGGCTTAAACTAACCAGAATACTAACCATTACTCTTTCTACGTAGCAAAATAACAACTAATTTTATACCTATTCATGAGATGTTACATGAGAGAGAAGAGAGAGAGAGAGCACTTGAGTTAGTATCACGATATTTCTTACTCTTTCCATAATGCAACTAAAGACAAAAGAAGTGTCTAGTTTACAATCTTAGGAGAATCAATATCTTCATATTCCACTATACAGGTTGAAGAATAATAGTCTTGTCACACTAGTGGGCCACGTGTTGATTTACCAATATATGCAAAATAGTGTCAAAATCTTGGAAAACAAGAAAAATAGTTTAAATTCATTGTAGATGACATTTTTGACATGTATATGTGTGCTTTTTAAACATTCTATGCGGTACCCTCTTTCTTCCAAGCTCCATACATCTATTTTACTAGCTGAAATTTGCCACTTCATGTCACATTTTTGATGGCCACAGGAAGTCATAGAAACATGAAGCTTTATAGGTAAGTGGTTCTCATTATTACTTTTCTAAAACATAATTTGTATTATGTTTTATTTAAATATTATATATTTTTAAATTTTATTATCAACATAGGTATGTTATAAAAAATGTCGTCTGAGCACGTTCGAAATGCCCTGAGTGAGTCTGAGAGAGGGAGCCTGGGTGTGCTTCCGAGCGTGCATTCGGGCGCGGAGACCGTGTCTGGGAGCGGACACCTGAGTGTGGTTCCTGAGAACGAAAATAAGAGTCTGACGCCAGATTGCGAGCGTGTAAAGGAAAACTCTGAGCGTTGGGTGGGGGGGGCTTCTCCCTCTGAGCGGGAAAACCCTCTGTTGACTGTTTCAAACGGGACAACACAACATCAAACGACTATGCTAGTTGCAGGTTTGTATGTTGATGTTGGGCCCTGCGCTGCTAAGTTTGCTTTAGGCTGCCCTTTGAAGTCATTCTTTGATGTTGTAATCAATTCTAGAGCTCAGGCATGCTCATCACAGGCTAGGGTTAGGCCTATGCCTTGTGCACGTTCTTCTCTAGTGGTGATGTGTGGCCCTGAGGTCTCGGAAAATGAGGGTTTTTATATGAAACGTGGAGTGATCTGCATATTCAATGGTTTATGGCCCTCTCTCCCCAATCTGCATAGCTAGGTCATGGAATTGTGGAAACCTCTTATTGTTGGATAGATTGAGCTTTACCCTAATTCAAGGGGGTTCTTCATAGTGACTTTTGCTTCCTCTGAGGAGCGTGACTTAATGCTGGACAGGGTTTGAATGTGGGGCGATCATTCGCTGTCCATCAAACCATGGGCTCACTTCTTCAATTCTCTCACTGAGCCGCTTAATACTAGACCAGTATGGGTTCGACTACTGAATCTCCCTCTTTAGTTTTGGGAGGATTCTTGCTATGCAGCCATTGGCAACGCTTTAGGGCGCTTCATGAAGGTTGACTCTACGACCTCAGATTTAGGGCAAACTATTGTCGCTCGCATATTAGTGGACATTGACATCTCCAAACCCCTCCATGGAGATGTTGTTTTGATGGTTGAGGACAGGCCATGGACGCAACTGTTGGACTATGAGGATCTCCCTTTTAGATGCAAGAGATGTTTCTCTATTGGTCATTTAGCTTTTGGTTGCCCTCATTCTCGTCACAAGGGTGCGGCAATTTGGTGGAAGAATGCACTCACTGATCATTTGACTGTTTGTGCTTCCTCGATGGATGGTTCCTCCCAGGAGGGCGAGCCTTCCCTGGAGGGTGATTCTCCCAGGAGAATGATCTTTCCCATGAATCTTTGTTGCCCAATCCTCTTGTGGAGCTTATGGCAACTAGGGCTGTTGTTGTTGATCATGCCGGGTCTGCTCGACCCTCGTCTCTGGCCGCCTCTGTTGGGCCTTCGACTCCCTTATTGGGCCTGTCTGCCGCGGGTCGGATTACTACTTTGTCGATCCCTGATTCATCTATTGTGCTGCCGGCTTCTCACTCAACGCGAGATTTCTCTTTGGCTGCGGTGTTTGCTGAGGGTCCCCTCCTCTCACCTCGCTCAAAGGATTTAGACTTAGAGTTTTCTTGGACTGTTGTTCAAAGAAAGAAGAAAGGACTTTCCAAATCTGTCGCTGCTTCGCGACCAAGGGTTAAGGGAGTTAGATTTTTGCCCTTGGGATTTGGTGTTGTTTAGATCCCTTGTTTTGGTTTGCAGCTAGGCTACTGTTTCTCTGTTGTTTCTGTACTGTTTTTGTGCTGGTTCTGCATTCTTGTGGCTTGTTTTGCTCTACCCTGGGGGCCTTGTGTGTAAAGGGTCTAGCCCTTGGTTCGCTGCTTATCTTAATAAAAAGCATAGGTATGTTAAAAAAAATGACCTCTATTTGAGATAGAGAGAAATAACAAATGATGTCAAAAAAATCTCAAAGAATTGCACTGCACTCTGTATTGATGTCCTTGTTTTGATGGGAAAAAAATCTATTTAGATATATACACAAAGAAAAATGCATTACAAGAAAATATAAGTCTAAATTTTAGTTTTGATTAAGATAAGTTGGTTTTAAAGGGACCATAAGCCCTGTACATAGCAAAAGTTACAACAATAACAACCACCTACAAGTTTTGAAAGGACTTGAAACCTTAACAAAGCTGCAACCAAGCTGCCCCGAAGAACTAAAACCCCCAAAACACAATGGGACAACCTACACAACACTAGACCTCGTTCTAGTAATCCGCACACCCATGACCCGGGTATGGGATTTTGACAGATTTGGGAAGACCTCTTTGCCTTCTTTGAACCATCATCAAGGAAACAACATTATTTGAATCCTTAGATCGAGGAGAGAGCAGAGGGATATCCTCTATTGCTGCCTCAACCAAAGCCAACTCTCACAAGGAGGGAGAATGTCTATCCAAAGATGTCGGATGCCGCACATAATCTGTAGACATATTGGGAGTAGGGATCGCATTGCAACGCGTCGTGGGGGGAATGGGAACCAATGATGGAGCTACCAGAACTAGATCTGAAGAAGAGCTCTTGACAAGAATCAAGGAAATCGCCAATTAAAAAATTAATAATAAATTTTATTTATTATCAATTAAAAAATTATTAATAAAAAAGTATTCAATAAAATTATCAAAAGCATCCATTCACTGGATCTTGGAGTTATGATCTATGTTGAAGAAATTATGATTTAAAAAAAAGATTGTAGTTCAAGTTGTACGTTATAGGAAGATGTTAATTAAAAATAGTAGAAGTATAATAAGCATTTTATTGAAAATTATGTTAAAAATGATGTTTTATAAAATTCAGAAAAAAATAAATTGAATCTACATAGAAAATACCACAAATCATTAGTTTACATTGTCCTTGAATTCTTGACAATTTGTTTGTTATAATTCATGGAATGTGATGAATACTAAAAAACGTAATTTTAGTGGCCCTGATATGCAAAAAAAAAAAAAGGAAACATGAATGTGATGCCACTCATACAAGGAAAGATGCATTGCAATACGTGAACACATTACATACAACTTTAAGGGTCTCAAGACCCCAATAAAACAACTACAACAATGAGGCTTTACACGACTTTCTTCATTTACTTGCATCTCACAACCAAGGTCTAAGAACTCGAAGAGGGTGAATCCATGCTTCGTGCTCCAACTTAACATGATGGCCAAGGGGATGGTGGGTCACCACCCAACCAACTTGCATCATCAAACTCTAAGGCTCTAATCACCGCTAATCCAAGAGGGTGCCAACTGTTGGTGTTACAAACAATCAAACAAGGATCAGAAGCACACTTATCTCATTAAAAAAACAAATGTAACACAAGGGTGAGGTGTTCATTAGTATGAGCAACATGAAGCCTCTACAAGGGGGGAGGGGAGAAGTACTTTCTTCATATGAATCGTAATATCGTAGAACCATAATATCTACTTAGAAGAAAACATCAACAAGGAACATGCATCTTAAGAATCCATCCAAATTGCAATATTCCCTCATTTCTCCCAAGGACAATCAAGAATAATACTTATCTTTTGAAAATAGAAAATGAAGTACGGTCTACGGTTGCCCATACAATCATCTCCATTAGGTGTGGAATTTCAAACTAATCATGCATGTCAAATAAAAATTGTTGAATATAAATTTATGTTAATGGAAGTAAGTTTTTTTAGTAGTTATTAAGTACTATTGATCTTAAATAACTAATAACATCAAATGATTAAAAAAATGTTATTTGATGCTATTAGTTTCTAACAATTATTTAACACACCCTGGTCATCAAAATCTAGTAGCAACTCATTTACCTATTGTAATAATGTTGACGAACTAGTATTAAGTGGGGCTAAGTTATTCGTTAAATTAAAAAAACAATAGAGCAAGTGGCAACATGATTTTGATAAAATGAAGTACATGTTTTAAGCTGCAACGAAAATGGATGAAATGAACATCTTAAATTTCAATAAATGAGTCTCCATATTTGGCTGGATGGATGTGGGTTCTAAGTAGGCATAAGATATGAAAATAGGGTGACTGCATGTCTGCAACTCACTAATACACTATTTAAGTTGTTTGAATTGCCCAATAATTTCAATTAATGTGATATACTGTATGCATTGTCTTTCTTGTTATTTATTGACCCAACAAGAAACTTTGATAAATATATGTTTTAGATCTAGAAGAGTAGTACCTACACCTTTTCATGAAAAAAATATTATGTTTAGAATTGACATATATTTAAATAATAAAATATGGCGTCCTCTATAATATTAGCCTATAATAAATATTTATTGTTTATTAAAATTAATGGGTTTCTAAATTTATTATTTGTATATGTTTATAGACTCTTTATTTGAATTATAAAATACAACCAAATTTAAAAAAGAATAGGCCACAAATCATCACTTTGTAGGCCTTCATGCCATCCCTTCCCACCAAACTTGCCTTGCTTAGCATGCAGATTTTCTTTCAACCCCCACAATACCAACATGAGCCTCAACTTGGAGTGACCACTCACATGCTAGGTGATCACAAACACAACAATGACACAAGAACTACAACACTATTGAAACATTACAAAACCCAACTTCACCCTTTCCTTGAAACAAAATTCAAAACAAACCATCTTCTTTTCAATATATGAAAGCAAAAAGTGAAGAAGCTACCTTACACAAGCTCCAAATTAGAAATGTAATCCTTCACCTTCCCAAAGTCCCTCCAAATTCCTAAAAACACAAAGATGAGAAGCCAAATTCAAAAAAACAAGAATTAGAAATGAATGAGTGAACCCCTTCAAAGACCAAGGATTCATCTATAAATAAGAGTGCAATGTCACTCCTTCCAAATTAATAAGATCAAGCCACATCACAATCCAAACCTCAAAATACTACTTAAAGAACAATAATTGTTCCTACAAATCCATATGCATCCACATGGATACATATGCTCCCAAGCAAGGAGTGGAGTGTACTCCAACTTCTTACACAAATTGAATGCAAGTGGTTGACATGTGAAGGCATGAACTCCACCTCACTCAACCCCACATGAAACACTATGCCTTCCATTTCCCAAGGTTAACAAGGTACTTTACACAATCCCTAGTACACTCTAAGATGTTCCTTAACTCATTACACCCCTAGGTTCTAGTCATAGGGGTCTAAAACTATGTAGAAAAGAGGAAAAAATAAGACTTAAGGACATTTCAAATTCACTAAAAGAGTCCATTCGAATTTCACACATGAGGAGGGCTTCATGGGCTTCTAAAACATTGAACCCATGCAACCTAACAACAAAACATGAACATTCACATTATAAACAATGGCTTTGAAAGGTTTGACAAGTGTACTACTAGAATCAGGGGGTGGTCAGGCAATGCAAGGCTAGATGATGTAGTACAATTTTATGGGTTTAACACATGGGTATGTGGTCTCTTGCCCCATGGCATGGAGTGAGATGCATGGCTTGACACTTGGAGATTCCCTTATATCCTGCCTAGCCTAACATTTATCCTACACATAACAAATTCACAAATCAATAACAATAGGATGCATACAAGTATAGTAAACACTTACACATGTATTTTGCAATCCTAGGATAATACAATATCCAAATCTCTATTGCATCTCATCATGCTACAAGGATCATCATCTTCATCCTAATTATACAAGGATTTTTTAGCATGTTCCATTAATTGAAGTTGGTGATCTCAACACATAAATTCTGAATATAAAAATTATAGCTATCCATAAGCACATCACAACATCATAATTTGAACAAATATCCTAAACTAAAATTGACACCCTAAGTCCAAAATGGGTCATTGTAATGTCCCCATTTTCGAGTCCTATTGCAACATAGTTGGAGTTGACTTTATGGGTTGGTGACAGCCTAATCAGAGGAGTATTTCGGTGTCACCAAGGTATTCGAGTGATCTAGTGGAGCTGGTTGACACTTTCCGGAGAGATTTCAGACAACTTGTCTGTACTTACTATTTATAGTAAGTGCTTGCATGGCGACAATCTTTCTGGGTTTTTTCTAGGTTTGTTCTCTTTGGTCCTCAGAGAACACTGCTATTTTTAGTAAGTGTCAGTTTGACGCTGTTTGGGTGACTTGGCAGTCAGTTGATGGCTATCCCAGACGTTGCATCGACTCAATGATATCAGATGGTTTGTGGATCCAGTTGGCACCCTCTGTGTTGGCTCAGTTTGCTTATGACCGTTACTATTTTTAGTAAGTTCGGGTTCGGTGTCGGATCGGGATTTTCAGAGTGGGGTCGGATTCGTCTCATCGAGACCATTCCAATGAGCTATAGATCTTTGCATTCTGACATCGTCTTGATATTTATTTTAAAGTTCGAAAGTTATATTATTTTATTTAAATGGGACTTTATAAAGATTAATGACAAAGTGACTTTATGAAGTGAAATATTAAAAAGGGTCACTATATGTCTTGGGCGCCCATCTCAAGGAAATAATAGTGTTTTAAAATGATATTTTTTCCCTCTCAAAAGTGAACGCCCCCTTTAGGTGTTATAAAAGTGGAAAAGAGCTCTCATTTGCCATATGCTTAGATTATTATTTTCTTCTCTTGTTTCTTGGAGCTGGAAGAGCTTTGAGGGTTTGGACTAAAGTTGTTGAGACAAAAACCTCTGCAAGATAGGATTTGATCTTGGCTTCTGGGGACGAAAACCTCCATTAGCAAATACTATTGAGGCGGAGGCATCCAGTATTCGCAGTTGTGCTTCATTGGGATTCATTTTAGTGAGAGTTTGTGGAAGAACATGATATATTTTGTAGATTTTGATGAGTTCTTATTGAGCAGATTAGAGGACAGCGAATTATATTTATTTGTGTAGATATTGCTGCTGTTTGAAGCATTTTGTTCAAGGCTGCGATTTCTTCTTGCTGGCCGTACAGTGCTTGTAGCAGCCGTACCCTTTAAAGTCTGATTTTTGAGTGTTTAGTGCTGAGTTCAGTTATCTTTCCTTTGGCGTGAGGGTTAGAAGGTCTTGGAGGACTTTGCAGAGATTTATTGCTGATTACTTCATTGTTGGGCTGTACAACCTTGCCTGGAGGAACGTTGGGTCTACTGGGTCTCACTCTTGTTTTGCTAGCAGCCACATATCTTATTTGTTTGAGGCGTCTAGGGCCTATCGCATTGATATTCTTCATTGTATGCTCGATACTTTCATTGTCATGGAGTTTGAATCACTTCTATGCTACCTAGTTGCTGGTCTAGCTTTAGCACATGTACAAAGTTGCATATTCTCATATGGGTATGTCATGGTAATTCATATTTGGCTTATTTATGATCTGGGTATCTGTTAATTTCTCATATCTGTTGTATATTTTCTGGGTTTGCATTATATGCTATTTATTGTATGCTCCGGCAACACATATCTGTAGGAAAATTAAAACCCTTTCTGCATCTTCTCTCTAGTCTGAAAGAACACATTTTAATAAAAATAACACTATTAAGATCTTTAAAAAAACCAATAGGTACGACACACTACAGTCACTCTCTTGGAACACTAAATGCAATGAGTGCAATAGAGATTTTTAGGCCTTAGAAGGACTATAATTACAAGATAGTTGAAGACTAATGATGGAGATCTGATTTAATTTCCTAACTAATAAACATCCTAAAAATTATATTGACATAATATAACTTAGGTGCATGAATGATTATTCAACATATTTGAATAAGAAAATACACCAATACCCACACACCCACACATGAATCTTCTTCTACATTTTTTTCTTGGACATTACCATGTCATACAACTCCCATTCCTTGTTTCCTTAGAGCTATATAAAATCTCTCTAAACCTAGCTCTTTACAATACCTAATTACACAATATTTTGTAGTAAACCACCCATCCAGCCATCAATTGTTTCTTTGAATATATCTAGTAATATTAATATTGTTTTATCAATGACAAGGAGAACACATGGTATGTATCAACCCAAATTGACTTGTAAAATTGAACTTTATTTTCCATGCCTTGTTATCCATTGGGAGAGTTTATTTAATTCCCTTTTTGTGACATACACCATGTTTGGACTCCTTTGTCTTTACTACTGTAATGCCCAATGGTTGAGCATTTATCCTTTTATGTGACACAAAAATCTCTCTAGACCCAATTCGTCAAATAGATCAGCTTATGTATTGGGTGTTGTAGTAACACATCCATCCATCTGGAGTTTCTTCTAGTTTTAAATTCATCCTTGTTGATGTTATAGTTTAGTCCATAAAAAACAACAAAACAATTTTTGATGCAATTAAACACATTTGCTAGTTATGGGTTACTTGATTAAGGATTTATTTACAAAACAAGATCTATATGATTATTTTCATAGAATGAGAAACATCAATTGGGGTCTATTATGAATATTTGCTTAGAAAATGTCGGTAATCAAATACATTTTACATAAAATAAATTACACAAACACTATACATAGACAAAATCCAACAATTTCTTTCCTTGAGTTGAGAGTATGCATAGAATGGAGAGCTCCTTTATTTATTTGTATCTATGTTTGTAAGTTTTATTACAATGCAATATAATAGTCATAAGCTTATAAAATCTTAACGTGTCATGTTTTATAGGGTATATGTGCTCATGTGGATTTAGCATGTTTTGAAGATGGCATTGCAATTATATCATTGGAGTCAACATGTGTGATGGAGTTTACTCATGAGAATGACAAAGCATCGCCATTGAAGAAGATTCCAATTCTATTGATGGCAGGAGACCTTATTTTCCTATGTGGGGAAGCTCGCTACAATTGGTTGCATGAGATCAATCGCAAGCCAGGGCATCAAATTTGGGATGGTAAAGAAATAATTCAAACCAAGAGAATTTCTATAACCCTTAGGCGTCTTTGCCTTTCTCATTTTCAATAATGAGTGAGGCTCCTCTTTGATTATGCTATTCATTTAGATTATAAACCTCATTCATTATATGCACCAAGCAACATCATTTGATAAAGCTTAGGTTGCATATTTGATTAACTTATGTTTATTTAGTTTGATAGTCAATAAAGTATCCATTTAAGAAATACAATGTCTTCTTTGTTTTATGATTAGGCAAGTCATATTACCAATGTAATGGACAAAAAGGCCTTTAGCTTCCAATTGAGAAGCCTAGAACATTTAAAGAAGATTGGAACATAACATGCATTCTTCTTATCAAGTTTTCTAATCATGTGTAGATATGCCAACATGGAGGTATAGCATGGTTTTGTTATCATGCGGTTCTAAAAACTATTTCATTCATTTCATTTGTTTTCTCTATATTATTTTAATAAAACACAATCTTATTTGTAAGAGAATTTTGTGTTCTTTCCTGCTAAAATCATTTAGCATGGTAAGTTCCTTACCTTGCACATGTTTTCTTTTCCCTAAATGATGTGATTCTCAAGATGTGAACTAATGAGGTTTGACAACTAAGATCTTCAGGCAATCCATAGTGCCACTCATTTAGCCTCATAAGCAAAGTTACACCCAATGGGTTTCATCCTAGTTTCCCTCAAGAAAACACTTATCATGTGAGTCAATACGGATCGATTTTAATATTAGGTCCTTTGTAGTCCATTTCTTCTTGGTTATTTTGTGAAGGGGTCTAAATCTTGCATTGATGATTTTGCATGTTAGAAGGAAAACATTTTTATCTTTACAAAAATTATAAGCATTGACAATCTCTTGAAAAATAAAATAACATTTTGGCACTATTTATAAATTAAATATTTTATAGTTTAAGTATTTGCGATTAAATATTGAATTGTAAGACTTTTGGTTCTTGTTACTTCCCAAAAATAGTGTTTAAGGCATTGGATAAAAAATTGGCAAAAACAATCTAAGTAATGGTTAAAGCAACAATGATAAAATTAATACTGGATAATATGCATTTAGATGTAGCTCGTAGTTGTACCTATTTGTTGTTCAAGTTTGTGTAATAATATTGCCCAAATGAATCATGGGTTAGTATTTTGTTATATATATATATATTTTTTGTTTGTATTCACATGATGCTAGCTTTTATGTTGCTACATTTTCCCATGTAATTTCATGGCATGTGCTTTCAATATAATATGGTATCTGAGTCAATCCTTTTAATATTGGCTATAGAGTTTTCGTGCTTGTGGATAAGAGTTTTCTAGTTGGCATCGAGGTGGAGCAACAACTAAGTGTGCATGTGCAAACCCACGATATGGAAGGAATTTTCGAAGAGGCCAAGGAACAAATCATGATGGTGTTGTTTTCATACATGCGCTTGTACTTTGTGTGTAGCTGATAGAGAAGTTGAGGAGCATCAACTATTGACAAGAGATAAGATGGAAGGAAACAATAAAGGTAAAGCGATAAAGTGAAGGAGCAACCAAGCAATAGACCTTGGCATCCATTTGATCAACAACCACAAGCAACGACACTCAATAGGATAATGTAGCTAGAGAAACACTTTAGAAAGCTATCAAAAATATTAAAACCAAAATTTATGTTATTTTTAAGTGGTGATTATTGCCTGGCTTGTTGGTTGAGAAAGGTCCATGGGAGATTGTAGAGATTGGATGCTCAATGAAATTGTAGAGATTGTGTGCTCAGAAGAGATCAATTGCCTAACAACATGGTTGGTTGAGACATGTGCAACACAACTATGAGGGATACAAGTATGGTGGCAAGTAGTTTGATGCTTTCCTATGGAAATATAAAAGGAAACCAATTTGCAGAGTTGTTTGAGGGTAGATGCATCATGTAGGCAATTTAATTGATTAATTTGTAGTGTTGTTTTGATGACAAAGTTGCCAACATTGAGGACCAAATCAAATTAGTTTGATAAAGACTTAATATAAAATTTTATAAACTTTAATATTTAAAGGCTATAATTTTAAAAAACGGTATGAGGATTGTTTTTGGGTGCTACTCTAAACCTCACCCCTTAAACAAGGGGTATTTTACGATGACCTTTGACTGTCATACAATGAAATTCGACTGATTGATATGCTCTATTCAACATTTTATTTTTGATTAAGGTAAGCAACAAACTAGGGTGTTGAACCCTTTACAACAAGCCCCAAGGGTAGGACCAAACATGCCACAAACAGGCCATCAACACCATACAAACAACACAAACACAAAAAAAAAAACTAGACAGAACGAAACAACCCCTGATCCCGAGCCAACAAATTTAATTGCCTTGACCTTAGAGCGTAGAACAAAAACAGATTTGGGGAGCCCTTTCTTTCTATGCTGAACCACTATCTAGGAAAAACTAGACAGAACTAAACAACCCCTGATCCCGAGCCAACAAATTTAATTGCCTTGACCTTAGAGCGTAGAACAAAAACAGATTTGGGGAGCCCTTTCTTTCTATGCTGAACCACTATCTAGGAAAACTCTAAGTCTAAATCCTCAGAGCAAGGCGAGAGGAGGGGATCCTCAACAGACACTGCAACCACAGAACTCTCACACAATGAAGCAGGCAGAGCCGGAGATATAACTGGTACTGACGGGGTAGCAATCAGATCTCAGTTAGAAGGAGATGCTATTGGAGCTAAAGAAGGGTATCCGACACGATCTTGATCAGTCGCCAACACTCCCTTAGGCTCAGTCTGAACTGGTACAGAAGTCCTCGCAGGGGACATAGGAGCCAAAGGGGGACTTGAAGGAGAAGAACCAACAGAGGACTCATCAGCCAAACCAACCTCCAGAACTAGATCTTTAACTGTCAAGTGTTCCAAACGAGCATTCTGCCACCACGTCGCGCCAACCTTACGACGAGAGTGATGACAATCCGAAGCTAGATGTCCAACATTGAAGCAACGATGGCAATGAAAGGGTAAGCCCTTATAGTCAAGAAGCTGGGATCTAGGACAATCCCCTACCATCAAAACTATCTCTCTATGAAGAGGCTTGGAGATATCAATATCCACAAGAATGCAAGCATACGCACGGAGTCCCATTAGGATTGTAGATTTGTCCACCATAAGGTAGCGACCAATAGTATTGTCAATTGCATCATAGCAGGATTCCTCCTAGAACTAGAGGGGCAGATTGGGTAGCTTGACCCAAACATGGCTGATATTAAGCGGTTCTGACATAGGATTAAACAAAGGAGTCCAAGGTTTGAGCAGAAGGGAGTGCTCTCCCCATAACCACACCCTGCCATCTAGCACTGAATCCCTAGCCTCAACAGAATCAAAGGCCGTAATGAAGAAACCCTTGCATAGGGGAATAGGTCAATATTACCTTGGACAATAGGTCTCTAGGATTTAGAAATCCACTTATTTAGATCAGGGAGGGATGGCCAAAGGCCATTAAATCTGCCAATCAATCCATGCTTGCCATAATGTTCTTCATTTTCCACAACTTCCTGTTCACACCACCACAAGAGAGGTATGGGAGCAGGGAAGGGGGTGTGAATGACTCTTGTCCCTCAGTGGCGGACGACCAGCGACACCAACAATTGTGGCAAAGGAGGGGCCTTGTGCGCCCTCAAGTACAGGGCTGAAGGCAATATTCTGCACAACACGGGTTGCAAAGGCCCCTGTAGCCACGTGAGCGCTAGAAAATGATGAGTCGTCGAGGAGAAGCTTTTCCTACTTCCAAGAAGAGCGTATCAGGGGAGAAGCCCCCGCCAGAACCACCTACAAAAGTAGGAAACCCTCCATCGAGCACGAGTGTGAGCGGGAGATGCTTTATTCAAAATTTTGTTTACTATACATTCATGCTAGGTTTTTAGAAAATTGTTTTACGCTAGCAGTAATGAGTCTCCCAAGTTGCGAGTATCGTGACCTTTATTAGATCATATTTAAGGAGGAAAGACCAAATCATGATCCTCGGAATAATAGAAGGCATAAGTAAGTTTTAATGCTTGTAAAATTGTTTGTCATAGATTTTGTTGGGGTCAATTTGTGACATGGTTGTATGTGTGTGTTGATAACTGAGAGGGGGGGTGAATCAGTTATCCTAATTATTTCTGCTTTCTAAACTTTCTTAATAATCAATGCAACATTAATTCAAATAAGCAAACATAACCATGAAATGGAAATACACATGACACAATATTTTTGACGTGGAAACCCTGTTAAGGGAAAAAACCACGGGGTGATTAACCCAAGATTGTATTCTCTGTTAGAATGGAAATACAAAATGGCACTTGCCAATTAGGGCTCACTGCTTGAGCACACTGCTCACAAAAGGCACACTGCCTACAAGAGACACATTGTTTACAATTTATAAAGAGTGTAATACAATACTTGAACTGATAAGGAGCATCAACATATGCTGGAGTTCAGTTCCGGTTAGGCTCAATACACTGATCTGCTGCACTTCATCTTTCCTCTTCTTTTGTGCTGCTCTCCTTTCACATACCGAACCTTCCTTTCTGCTTTTACTCGGGTCTACTGCTTTTCTTCGCACATTACTCAAAACAACAACACACCACATAACTAAAACCATCTTATATATATATGCAAAAGTGATTTCATCACCTTTCTAGTCGGCATCCGAAACAGTTAATAATTTCCTCAAACTCTGATTTGTCGGCTGAATCCTTGCACACCAAGTAATGCAGATCAATCATATACTTGTAGAAGTCATCAATTATGTCGGCCAAACATAACTTATGCCTTAAGAACCTTTTCCATCATCAATAACACATCCGAAATAATGTCTGATGTTCTGCCAGTCAGTTCTTCCTCTGTTCACAGTCACTTGGAAACCCGACACTCAAGCATTCATATCTCTTTATCCTTTCCACACCGGAGGCTCAAACCCTGGAATCTATCAGTCAAGATACTCCTCTTGACTTCCCCAAATCCGCACTTCATTGAGATACTTCTACTAAGAGATCCGGACCTGTCTGTCGGACCTTACTGATTGCTCTGTTCTTGCTTATCGGACCTCAACACTTTTTCAATCTGACTTCCGGTGAGGACCTATCATGTCTTGCCGATGTGTGGGATAACCTTTGTTGCCATCAATGCCAACATTCATGAGTCCATATAGTGTCTCTTGCCAACAATCTCCCCCTTTGGCATTGATGGCAACACTTAGTGAAAAATGACTAAGTGTCACACTATACTCCCCTTTGCCTAATGCTCTGTCTCTATGTACATTTACCGAAGCTCCCCCTTAGTTGGATTCCTTATTTTTCACTGCTCCTCACTCTTCCTTTGACATCAATGGCAAAGGGTAGGGTCCGCACATCAAAATTTTCAAAATTTTAACTATACTTGTCCGCATAAGTATATACATATGGCATACTTACATATACTGAAGTATGTCTGCAAAGGTTGTTTTTAATTGAATGAATTATGTAGCCCAACTTTGCTTCATTCTATCCAAAATTGATATATGACCGCTCAACAGGAATGCAAACGCATCTACCCTTTTTAGATCTGTTGGATCATTGGTCCGGGCTGTGATTTGAGCTTTGTTTATGGCCTCATGCATGGCCTCTAACTTAGGGACAATTATCCCTCTGAGCTCACTCAACCTATTGATTCTGTTTTTCTTCTCTTTTTTTTAAGCTTCTTAATTTCATTCAAAACTACAACCGTTTGAGATTCTCGATTTATTATGGATGTAGTAAGTGGATCAAAATTTTGAGAAAGTTTTATCAGTTTATCCTCCTGTTCTTTCATTTTCTTCTCAATCTCTACTGTTGTTTTAGACCAGGATATACAAAATTTGTATACATCACCTCCATCCTTAAGGACATTTTCCAAACTTTTTATCCCAATACCCATAACTCTTCTGTCATTTGAAATTATCCCTTACAACTCGGAGAATCTTTTATCCAAAAACTCTTTCCTGACCTTCTCCTCAGCTGATTTCTCTAGAGAATCAAAATGTGTGCTAACACTATTGACTAGAGTTTTGAGATTATCGGAAGAGGAGGCTGTGGGATCCTTCTGAAAAGATGGCATGATTTTTTCCAACACTCCGGATGCTACCTCATAAGCTCACAGTCTTCCATGTGAGATTTCAGTAGTTTCTCTTTGACCTTCGCATTTGCAAATGAAGCTATCTTCATTGTTTGTACCAGAGATAGAGAGTCAAAATCTAATGGCCCTTTTAGTAATTCCGGTTCATCCATCTCATTAGTTGCTTTTGTCAAGAAGTCCTTAACAGATTCTGCAGTGTCTCTTGCCGGAGACAGATTCTTTTTCTCTTCTGCAGTGTCACTTATGTTCTTTTCAGCTTGACTTCCTTCTTTACTTTTCACCTCTTTTTCTTTCTCCTTTATTATTTCTTCTTTAGATCCAGAGTCAACAGGGGAAACCGGAGGAGAAATGTTAGTCTGATCATGGACCACCTCTTCCGGAGTAGAGGATTCCAAGTCCTTAGCTGTTTCTACACCGGTATTCATTCCCTCTTCTGTCATTTTCTCAGTAGACTCTTCTGCAACACTTGTGGTCGAGGGGTCAGTACCCAAGTCCTCTATAATTGGAATGTTGAATCTTTTGAATGCATTCCGGAGGATCTCTTCTGTCTCTTTTGCAACTTTGTCAGTCTCTTCGAGCATAAGTTGATTCATCCTTGCTTTGCTTCTGAACTCATCCTTACAATCTTTGAATACCATATTCATTGTCTTGGGATCGATTGAAGGATATAGCTGAATTGCTATTTGTTCCCGGATTTCTAGGTCTTTGCCTTGGGCATTGTTCTTTCTTATTTCTAGTTCCTTCTCCAAGCTTTTAGGGACCACAAATATAATTTCAATAAATGCTTTGTTGTAGATATTTAGGTACCTGACTATGGCATCTTGCAATATTTTCTTATCTGCTTCACCATAATCATCATAGAATTCAACCATTGACTGAAGATTTCCGTCCACTATGACTGATTTGATTATGTCATCAATGTGAAGAGTAGGTTTTTCAACATATTCCTCTGTCTTTTCTTCTTCCTTTTGTCCGGTAGAGGGTTCACTGGATGTTTTCTTTTTTTTCTTCATTTTCCTGATTTCTTCATTAGATTCAGTCTCCTCTTCGTCCCTTTGACTGGCATAAGCCCTTGTGGCTTTTGTCTTGGTTCTTTTCTCTCCTTTGCCGGATGATTTCATTTCCGGTTTTGATGGCCTTGAGCTTTTGGCAGTGGTAGGTGCAGATCTCTTTGATGATCTGGTCCGGGTAGAAGATTTCACGGAACACTTTCCTCACTTTTCTTTTCTGCCTTTTTCTTCTCTTCCTCAGCCCTTTCCATCTTTTCCTTGTTGGCATCAAGTGTCTCCTTTGAGATGCCAAAGCCTTTTACAACATCTTCAACTTCTTTTCTCACCTTCCTCTTGATCTCTGGTTGTCTGAGTTCCACATGAATCTTTACACTTAGCTCCTCAAAGGTTCCAAACCTTTCTGCCTTGGGATCTTTTGGCTGACTTAACATGTGTTCAATATGCAGCTCAACAATTTTCTCATCAACTTCATACCCCATCGGCATGATCCATACCATTCTTGGTTCCACTGCCTCCATAAGGCATTGATCAGTTTCTACCATGAAGCAAACAGTATCCTTATACTTTTTAACTAGAGCTTGGGGGATTCTCTCTCTTGCTTGCATCATACTCTGAAAGTTCTTGAAATATCCCCAGAGTGCTGTATTCTGTACCTTAACATCACCAAGTCCATGCAAGTAATCCCTAATTTGTATGGCAACCGGTTTGTTATTTTGCCATATCTAGCCACTAGATCCGGGTAGCTCATTCATGAAGTAGAAAAATAGACACAATATTAGTCCACCATATTTAAAAGAGTTCTTGTCCTTTTTGATCTTCTGTATGTTTTCCATCAGTTGACTCAGAAGGAGTTCACAAAGATCATACTCTACATTCTTTCTCAGCATCTCATAGGTAGTATACACTGTAGTTCCGGATACTGAATTTTCCCTACTGGAGTGATATATCTTATACCCTATTATCATGGATGCAAACTTGATATCCGGGTCAGTGATGTCTTCAATGGTCATTGCCCTCTTATCAAATTTTGATCCGGTGGCCTCAGTTACAACGTGGTTTTTTAACAGATTTAAGGACAGGTATCCGTCTAGAGGAGTGTAAACCAGTTATTGCCCTAATTGCTTCCTTAGTGATCTTGCAAGGCCCGTTCAGCCATAGGAAGTTATCATGCACCCTACTCAGTACATACCGGACCCATTCATCTTCTTCAAAGCAGGGGAAATGAATGTACTGATCAAAATGTTTCTCCTGGATGCCCTTATATTGTGGTTTAAGTTCAAAAGCATCATCTATCAATTGTTTGTGATAGATGTCTCTTAGTTTGAATTCCCCAAACTCTTCAATATTCGCGTGTATGTAAACCCTAATATCTTCTGTATGCAACACACCATGCGGAACACTAGAGAATGCTCCTAGGGGATCTACTTCCAAGGATTTGTATGGATGTTTCTTGAATTTAGGGCGAGGTCTATCAGAGATTTTCACAATATTCGGTGTATCCATCTTTCAAAAGATTTGCAGAGAGATATTGAGAACGGAAAATACCTTTTGCGCTTCTACGTTCTACGAAGTGAGCCGAATCAATTGCTGGATGAATCAGATTCTGCAGATGATCTTTTGATGGGCTTGAGGAATTTCTGTTGTAGAGCTTCTTTTTGTTTCTTCTTGAAAGCAGAATGAACAATTGCTTAATGAGAAAACCCTTATATTGCTTCACAAACCCTAATATCAAGCTGCATTAAATGCTCGACCTAAGTCATTCCAGTTTGCCTTATTCGGATGACTTGAAGAACCGGATCAATCTTGATTTTAAACATCTTGCGGATCTTCCAAATCTTAACCATAGTTTACTTAGATGTTTCTCTTATGAGCCCTTTAATCTGCAACTCTCCTTGTGCCAGTTCCGGCACCAATTGACTGGCTGGGGGAACAAGGTTTTCTTTGTGTCTCCCCCTGAGCCAGAGCTCACTTTTTAATTTTCAGAAGGAATATCAGCACCAGAGTCTGGTGCGGATCCATCCCCTACATTCTCTGTACTTTTCTTCACCCAAATCTTGTTCATCTCACTTTGAACTTCATCCACATTCACCTTTTGTTTTCCCTTATCTTGATTCTGATTATGATATACCGGACCTCTTCTGTCCTGATTCTTGCTTCTACAGAATTTTACAATATGACCGGATCTATTGCAAATTTGGCAAACAACATTTCTTTGCGTATTTGATTGATATCTTCTTGATCTGCATTGATTAGCCATGTGACCCATTCTATTGCATGCAAAGCATCTACCATTGAATGAATTGTTCATCTGCATATTTCTGCATTCATGAGATTTGTGACCATACGTTTTGCAGTTAAAACACTGTCTGGAGAAGGATGTATTAGTCTGATTCATTCTCTTTCTGCATTGATTAGCTCTATGACCAAAGTTATTGCAGTTGTGGCAATATCCATTGAAGGATGGATATCTTTGAGCATTAGGCTGTCTTACCAGAGGTCTTCTAGGCCTGTTTCTTAGATTTTCTGATCTAAAATTTTTCTGACCAGATCCGGAGCTTTCTCCTTTCTCATATCCCAAACCACACTTGTCATCTACCCTCTTTTGACTTTCAAGAAGAACTTCAAGTTGAGCAGAACTTATCTTGAATTTCTCTTTATATTCATTTGCTGTTTGAAGATCCCTTTTAAGAGAGATAATTTGATCCTCAAGTTTTTCTTCATTATCTTTAGCATCTTCAAGATCAGATTCAAGATGTCTGATAATTCTATCCATTTTGTGGCAATCTTCTGATTTCTCCTTGAGGGATTGTCTTAGATCATTTTCAATTTTTCTTTTCTCTTCAACCTCTTGGGTAAACTTCATAACTCCTGATTCCATTTCATGTCTTACCATAATGATTTCTTTTGATAATTTTTCATATAACTTGGTTTTCTCCTTCAGATCTTCATTTGTATCATTGGCTTCACCTTGACTTGCCAATTGCTGAAGTAGCTCCTTTCTCTTTTTCATAGAGAGACTTAATTTGTCTTTTAGTTCTCTCATGAAATCATCAGCCTATTTGAGTCTTTCCTTTAATTCATTGACTTCAGAGTTTGACTGCTCAAGATCATCAAGGGCAGTCTTGAGTTGCTCCCTTAACCCATATACATCCATTTAAATTCTCAGATCTTCCTCAAGCTGTTAGACTCTGTTAGGAGGAACTTGGCTCTGATACCAATTGTTGATAATTGAGAAGGGGGGGGTGAATCAGTTATCCTAATTATTTCTGCTTTCTGAACTTTCTTAATAATCAATGCAGCATTAATTCAAATAAGCAAACATAACCATGAAATGGAAATACACATGACACAATATTTTTGACGTGGAAACCCTGTTAAGGGAAAAAATCACGGGGTGATTAACCCAAGATTGTATTCTCTGTTAGAAGAATGGAAATACAAAATGACACTTGCCAATTAGGGCTCACTGCCTGAGCACACTGCTCACAAAAGGCACACTGCCTATAAGAGACACACTGTCTACAATTTATAAAGAGTGTGATACAATACTTGAACTGATAAGGAGCATCAACATATGTTGGAGTTCAATTCCGGTTAGGCTCAATACACTGATCTGCTGCAGTTCATCTTTCCTCTTCTTTTGTGCTGCTCTCCTTTCACATACCGAACCTTCCTTTCTGCTTTTACTCGGGTCTATTGCTTTTCTTCGCACATTACTCAAAACAACAACACACCACATAACTAAAAACATCTTATATATATATATATATATATGCAAAAGTGATTTCATCACCTTTCTAGTCGGCATCCAGAACAGTTAATAATTTCCTCAAACTCTGATCTGTCGGCTGAGTCCTTGCACACCAAGTAATGCGGGTCAATCATATACTTGTAGAAGTCATCAATTATGTCGGCCAAACATAACTTATGCCTTAAGAACCTTTTCCACAATCAATAACACATCCAGAATAATGTCTGATGTTCTGCGAGTCAGTTCTTCCTCTGTTCACACTGTCACTTGGGAACCCGACACTCAAGCATTCATATCTCTTTATCCTTTCCACACTGGAGGCTCAAACCCTGGAATCTATCAGTCAAGATACTCCTCTTGACTTCCCCAAATCCGCACTTCACTGAGATACTTCTACTAAGAGATCCGGACCTGTCTGTCGGACCTTACTGACTGCTCTGTTCTTGCTTACCGGACCTCAACACTTCTTCAATCTGACTTCCGGTGATGACCTATCATGTCTTGTGGATGTGTGGGATAACCTTTGTTGCCATCAATGACAACATTCATGAGTCCATATAGTGTCTCTTGCCAACAGTGTGACCATCCTTAAGTCTTCTACAAACCAATGACCGCTTTAGAGAGGTGGGAAATGCCACTAGCCTATCACTCAAATCCAAGAAGAATTTGAGAACTTACTTGAAGTGCAACACTCCCTAGGGACCCTTACTAGATCATGTTCATGACGAAGTGGGGTTGTTGCATGAAAAGAATGCATACTATAAGTTGTCACTAGTGCAAGTTTACCTATACTTGGCATGTATTGGTTGAGTAGAACAAGCAATGAAACATGCATCCTTTCATATCAACTCAAAGTTTGTGATGCAGGACCAATCTTGCATCAACAAAAAAAAATGTTGTTTCTTTTCAACAAGGGCTAAATTTGGCAGGGTTACTATTTTTAGTAAGTTTGCATTTGTGCACGGTTGGATACAAAATCTTACACAGACCTCCAAAATTGTGAATTGAAGTTAATGGTGAATAAATCACTTCAATATCATTTGTCATTTGTGAGATATTAAAATTTCAAATTCCAAAATCCTATTGAAATATTCAAAGTTAAATTTGAGGCACTTAGAGGCTTCGGATGGGCCCAAAATTTGGTGGGAAACCCAAATAGTCTACCTTTAGGTAATGCTTGTGCACAACCGTATTTTTGAGAGATTTCTGAAAATGTATTATAATTGAAAATCCAATGGTCGGATCGAAAGTTATGGCCCCACGAAGTTGACCTATTTTTGGAGGGAGATGCAAATTTCGAAATTAAGCTGGTGGCCACCAAAGAGGGCTATATATGACCATTTTTGGGAACCCTTGAAGTAGTGGAGTTAAGGGGAAAAGTGTAGAGTCAAGAATAGACGGGAAAACAAAAACCCTAGCTGATTTAGGGTTACAGAAGGTAGATGATTCCAGAGTCTTAAGGGAGGGAGTTGTAATGTGTTGCAGCCTGTAGGGGATTCATCCTCTGATTGTATTTGAGCTTCTGTAATGTAATGTTTTTCCCATATTAATAAAATATCATTCTATTTTCTATGTGCAATTTCTGTTATTGTGTGTTTTATGATTTACCCCCTTTATCAAGTGGTATCAGAGCAAGGGTTCCTGAGTGTATAGACAGATTGCCGACTGTGAGGCAGTTTGCACCAGGACTTGAGGTTGTGGGTTTGTTGTGGAGATCAAGATGCCTGCACGAAGAAATCGTATTGGGAGGAATGCTTTGACGGAAGAGGGTTTTAGGGCCCTGCAAAGGCAAATCGATGCATTGCAAGAGGAGCTACGAAGAGGGTTTGAACCGAGAACAAGAGAAGAAAGTGAAGATGAAGCTAAAGAAGAGCTATCTGGGGAAGAACAAGAAGCTGCAGTAGATTCTGCAGAAGTTAGGTTGTTAAGGGCCATTTCTAAGATTGGAAAGAGGCCTAGGATCAAAGTTTCTACATATTCTGGAGATTTTAATTTGGAACAACTTATTGATTGGATCAATAATATGGAGGAGTATTTCGAGTATGAAGATGTGGAAGACCCAGAACGGGTCAAGTTTGTAAAGATAAAGTTGAAGGGCCATGCTAGTATTGGTGGAAGGAGGTCCAGTTAGAGAGAAATAAAAGAGGAAAAGCAAAGATTACCAGATGGGATCGGATGGTGGAGAAATTGAAGAAGCAGTTCATTCCTGTAGACTATGAGATGGAGTTGCTGAAGAAGTTGCAAGGATTGAAGCAAGGTAACAAGTCTGTTAAGGAGTATGTAGAAGATTTTTATAAGATCACTATTAGGATATGCCATGGAGAGGCCAACAAGGAGAAGGTAACCCGTTACATTAATGGGTTGAGGCCAAGTATTCAAGATGAGTTGAGCCTAGTCAGAATGACGACCATAGAAGATGCATACCAGTTTTCCCTGAAGGTGGAAGGGAAGCTGAATAAAAGATTTGACAGCAAGCAAAGGGGAAGGGGTCAAGGTGGAAGGACTGGTGGAAAACCCTATGGGGGCTGAAATGAAGATTCAAAGAAAAGTGAAGAAGCTGATACTGGTCGAAATCAGAGAGGAGATAATACCTACCGCCCTTGTGACCAGAACAATGGCAAGCAAAGAGGAAGAGGAAGAGGCAGACCTGGAAGAGGAGGTTTTAGAGGAACTTGTTTCCAATGTGGAGGACATCGAGTATACGAGTGTTTGCAACATCAAGGAAGGACAAATAGAAGACCTGAAGGTAATGCACGAGTTGCACATGTCAATGAAGATGTGCAATCTAAGCACTCTGAAGATGTTGAAAGGGGAGAAACCCTCGTTGTCAGAAGAACTTTGTTGAATGAGGAGAAAGAACCCGATCAGAGGAAGAGTTTATTCCGCACAAGGTGCAAATGTGAAGGTAAGTGTTGTGATATTATTATTAATAGTGGGAGCACTGATAATCTTGTTTCAGAGGAGATGGTTGACAAGTTGAAGTTGACAAGAAGAAAGCATCCATATCCATATTGGATTGCATGGTTGCAGAAGGACCATAGAGCTTTGGTCAATGAGCAGTGTTTAGTGAAGTTCAAGATTGGAGACTACTATAATGAGGTGCTGTGTGATATCATACCAATGGAAGCATGTCATATGCTGTTGGGGAGGTCGTGGCAGTATGATAGGAGCACTGTCCATGATGGCCGTGCAAACACATATTCTCTAACAAAGGATGGAGTTCGTCATAAATTGAAGCCCTTGAAGGAGGTGGAAGAAAAGGTATGTAGTACTGCCAGAGTTTGCTTGGTAGATGGTAGGAAATGTTTGGAGGGTATGAAGCATGAGTGTCATTGCTTTGTGTTGATTTCTAAAATTAGTCAAGAGAAATGTGAAGATGTACCAACAGAAGTCTCAGATATGTTGGAAGAATTTCAGGATATTATCTCTGATAATGTACCAGAAGGTTTACCACCGGTGAGGAAGATAAGTCACCAAATGGATTTGATACCAGGAGCGAGTTTGCCTAATAAGGCAACCCACAGAATGACTCCTGCAGAGAGTGAAGAGCTGAACAGACAAGTTCTAGAGTTGTTAAGGGATTGATAAGGGAGAGCCTAAGTCTATGTGTGGTACCTGCAGTATTAGCACCAAAGAAAAATGGAGAATGGAGAATGTGTACAGATTCTTGGGCCATCAATAAGATCACAATCAAGTACAGGTTTCCATTGCCAAGAATGGATGACATAATGGACTGTTTGAGTGGAGCCAAGTACTTCATGAAAATTGACCTGAAGAGTGAGTATCATCAGATCTGTATCAGAGAAGGAGACGAATGGAAGACAGTCTTCAAGACAAAGGAAGGTTTGTATGAGTGGTTAGTCCTGCCATTTGGGCTAACCAATGCACCGAGCACATTCATGCGGCTCATGAATAAGGTATTGAAAGAATTTTTGAGAAGTTTTGTTATTGTTTATTTAGATGATATCTTGATTTTCAGTAAGACTTGGGATGAGCATATGATGCATATTAGAAGAGTTTTGGAGAAGTTGAGGGAGGAGAAGTTGTTGATCAATCTGAAGAAATGTAGCTTTGCAAAGGAATTGGTATACCTGGGATTCGTTGTCTCAGAGGAAGGTCTTAAGTTGGACCCAGAGAAGGTGAGGGTTATCATTGAATGGCCTATGCCAAGGAGTGCTTCCGAGGTAAGATCTTTTCATGGTTTGACAAGTTTTTACAGAAAGTTTATCATTAATTTTAGTAGCATTTGTGCACCCCTAACTGAGACAATGAGAGGGGATAGAAAATAGTTTAGCTGGACTAAAGGAGCAGACAAGCTTTGATACATTGAAGCAAAAAGTCACAAAGCAACCTATTTTGGCACTTCCAGATTTCAATAAGGTATTTCAGGTAGATTGTGATGCTAGTAGCAGTGCTATAGGAGCTGTTTTGAGCCAAGAAGGTAAGCCCATTGCCTATTTTAGTGAGAAGCTTAATGATGCCAAGAAAAAGTATTCTGTTTATGATCAGGAGTTTTATGCAATAGTTCAGGCTTTGAAGAAATATTTGTTGCCAAAGGAATTTATTTTATATACTAATCATTGGGCTTTGTTGTATCTTAATAGTCAAGAAAAGTTGAACCAGAGGCACTTAAAATGGGTTGAGTTTTTGCAGAGCTATACTTTTGTTTTGAAGCATAGGAGTGGGAAGTCCAACAGAATTGTAGATGCCTTGAGCAGAAGGCAAAATTTGTTGACAGAAATGAAAATAGAGGTTGTTGGGTTCAATGAACTCAAAAGTTTGTATCCTGAAGATCTAGATTTTGCAGAGGCCTGGAAAGTTTGTTTAGAACCTGTTACTTTGGACAGGACAAAATGGTTGGATTTCATAATCCAAGATGGCATGTTGTTTAGAGGAAGCCAGTTGTGCATTCCAAGGAGTTCCATGAGAGAGAACCTGATTAAGGAGAAGCATAGTGGAGGATTGGTTGGACACTTTGGTCGAGATAAGACCATTGCTATTGTTGGTGAAAATTATTATTGGCCACAGTTGCAACAAGATGTGAGGAAATTTGTGCAGAGTTGTAGAGTGTGTCAGATGACAAAAGGAACAAGTCAGAATATAGGGCTATATCAGCGATTACCTGTACCAGAGAAGCCATGGGATGATATCAGTATGAATTTTGTTCTTGGATTACCAAGGACACAGAGAGGACATGATTCTGTTTTTGTGGTGGTGGACAGATTCTCGAAGATGACACATTTTATTCCTTGCAAGAAGACTAATGATGTTGTTCATATTGTAGAGTTATTTTTCAGGGAGGTGAGATTACACGGTCTACCAAAGAGCATAGTTTTAGATCGAGATACCAAGTTTGTTGGTTATTTCTGGAGGACATTGTGGAAGAAGTTGAAGACAGATTTGAAGTTCAGTTGGGTAACCTGCTACGATGCATAGTAGGAGATAAGCCCAAGGGATGGGATTTGATTTTACCATAGGCAGAATTTGCTTACAACAATTCTATCAATAGGAGTACTGGTAAATCACCATTCCAGATTGTATATGAGAATAGTCCAATAAATGCTTCAGAGTTAAGGAATCTGGACAAAGGAGAAAAGACAAGCGCAGAGGCTAAAGACTTTGCAGAACAGATGAAGAATTTGCATGAAGAGGTGAAAAAGCACATTAATAAGATGAATATTCAGTACAAGGCTAAGGCGGATCAGAAGAGGAGATATAAGGAATTCCAGGTAGGAGATGAAGTCATGGTTCACTTGAGAAAAGAAAGGTTCCCAATTGGAACATGTGTATGAGGAAAATTGACTATGATAAACTAACAAAATAAAAAACCAATAACATAAAGAGAACGAATCTAAATAAAAGCCATTACAAATAAATCTATAAAATATGAAAACTTTTACCAAGATTTGTATTGTTCCCTTTGGATGAATGTGGATTGCTTAATAGTATTGGAAAACCATGGTTGCAACAAGCAAGAAGCGTGCTCAAAAGATCATGTTAAAAGATCATGAAGTTGCTCAATCGATGCGATGTATGCTCAAAGCGCTGTTAAGTATGCCTGAGAATAAGTGATCGAAGAGAGATTTATGAAGGAGATGAGGGGGGTTTAAATAAGTTTCAACAAAGATCGATCAATAGTCCAGATAATTCAGAAGAATCAACGGAGGAGATAAATCAAATAGCCATGATGAATGTGCACACGACGTGTCAATCCATAAGGATATTTTTAGTAAAATATGATGAAAACAAGATTGATTGAAAATATAACTCAACTTGTAATTTTGCCTTTTTTAGAGTTCTAAAAATAAGACAGATTGTGCACATGCGTTAACAAGATATTTTAAGAGAAATTGGAAGATAATTGAAATTAAATAAATAAATTTATTTAATTGTTTGTGCATGATAGAGGAACAGAGGATTATAAATAAAATATTTGATTTTATTTATTTTTAGGGGAAAAAGCAAATTAAATAAATAAATTTATTTAATTGTTTGTGCAAGATTAAAGGAATATGAAGATTATAAATAAAATACTTAATTTTATTTATTTTTAGAGGATTGAGGCAATTTAAATAAATTTGCATGATTTATTTAAATTTAGAAGAACAATTGATTTAATTAAATAATGTAGAATTACTTAATTATAGAGAAGAGGGAATTTGTGATGAATTAATTAAATAATTAATTTAATTAATGTAAGCTTGAATTTTGGAAAGTGGATAATGATTTAATTAAATAATTAAAATTATTTAATTGTGGAATAATAATAGAGGAATTTAATTTAATTAAATAAATAAAGAGAATTTATTCAATTAATGTCGCAATTATGTGATTTAGAAGAATTTGGTGATTTTGGTGAAATTAATTAAATAATTAAATTATTCAATTAATGTTGGAATGTGGGTGATTCGACAGGTGATGAATGCAAGTGGTGCGACGACTTGGTCATTTTAAGGTGTCTATATTTTGCCCCTCTTTGATGCAATGTAGTTTACAACGTTGCATCAAAGAAAATGATTGTTGAAAACATAATACAATTTTTGATGCCCTAGTGTAGCTAGCTGCCCCAGTGTAGCTGGCATAGGATGCCCCCTCGAGAGGAAAGACAGGGAAGCAACAAAAGGACTAGGTTGATGCTCGACTAGAAGATAGTGTTGGAGATAGGTGAGGTTGGATTGATGATAGATAGAAGAAAGGAGATAGGAGAGAACATGAGAGAAAGACTGTTGATCGATCCGTGCTTGAAAAACTATATAAGGCCATGGAAAAATGGATGGTGTAAATGGATGAGCTTGTTGCAATGGTTTCACAAATGTTTATAAAGAGCAATCCTTATTTTTGATATAGCATGTGGATAGTTCGCCACCAAGGTATAAAAAACCAAGGTGCTGTAATATCCGAGGGCGTGGACGTTGACTCTACAAGCAAGCGATTTGAACTTAGATCCCTTAGACATAATATGACCTTGTTGGTACATGTGAATGAGCCATAGTCTTGAACATAAAATAAACTTCAATACATGTAAATACAAGAAGAATATTAATATGTAAGATGCTAGGTCTTAACACACAAGATAAATATGCTGCCAAGAAAGATGCTAAAGATCATTCCTCAAACATGGCATACAAAAAGCAATGACTATGCCCCCAATCCGTACGGCATTACAACATACCAAGATTATAGATAAATCAAGGTAGTCTTGAATAGGTATTGGAAAAGGAACAAAAGATAAACCAAAAAGAAAATTGACTGACTTACAAAGTAAACATACAACCAACATATTCTCTTGCCAAAGAGGTTGCTCAGGATAGATTGGGTAGGAAAGATAGCAGCCTTATCGTAGGAGCTCTGTGTCTGTTAAAGGGGGCTATCTACCTAAAAAGACAATGTATTGCTGCAGGAAATGCCACATGTCGCAGGAGACGCATGTGTTGGTCTCGACAATGGAACACTCTGTAGAAGACAAGCTTGTGGACTGGTGCTTTGGTTAAGCTGGGTTTAGCTGATGTTGGCAATCAGAACAGTAGGGTAGTACACGACTCTGGAAGAACACTGCTTTGCTTCAGGTTTGTTAAGGACTTGTGCTTTGAAAGGATTCGCTAGCTTGCTACTTGAGTTAGTCAAGTCGAGGCAAATGGACTTTGAAAAATAGAAGACTAGAAAGGTGACAATGCTAATGGATTGGAATGGGTGGAGAATGATGAATCATATGTGCCTGAGTACTGGATACATCCTTCGTATTCCAGACTGCCTACATACCCTGTATCCACGGGATCAAGGCACATTACGAGAAAAGGTGAAAAATGATAATATGTAGTTCTGGATGAAGTGGTGAATGGGTCAAGGTGAAAGGGAGAGATCTTATGTACTTGAGTACTAGATACTTCCTTCGTATTTCAAACTGCCTACATACCCATATCCATGGGATCAAGGTACCTTAAGATTGAGAAGAGATAATATGTAGTTCTAGTTGGTGTGATGATGTAGAAAAAGTATTGGGAAGATAATAGCCTTATCGTAGGAGTGATGTGTCCGTTAAAGGGTGTTACCTGCGGAAAGGAGAAAAGATTGAAGCGCTTTGCGAACCATGAACAAGGATCCATTCCTAGACCTAGGTTAAGGAAAGAATTGCCCCCATTCTAGTAGAGGAAACTGCATAGGTGACCAATGAAGAAGACATAGAAAGCTTTGACCTAGGGCAAGACAGTGATAACTGCTGACACAGATCAAGACGTGGGATAACGATGGTGGACATTGACAAATTTCTAAGCTATACTAGATAGGGAGATGGAAATGCAAACAAGGTCAATGGTTTTATTATGGATGGATGGCCAAAGTTTGTTGTGAGAACAAGAAATGAACAAGACTCGATAGATGATGGGTGATGACTGTACACATAGCGCCTGTTTGCCAGGTTTTCACTATGGTACTTATCCAAGGTGCTTGTTTGTTAGGTTTTCACCAGAGGACGGATTTATTTTAGATTTTTTTTTTGGAATACTCTGAGGATCAGGCATAGAACTTCTTGAGATGGACACTGTTAAGTGGCTCATCCAAAGGAATGTTGTCAGGTGTAGCTAAAATATAAGCTCCTAATCCATATGCTGCTGTGACAATAAAGGGACCTAACTAGTTAGGCTCAAACTTGCCCTTCTTTTCTTGATCTACTTGATTTCTCTTATTCTCTTTAAGTACAAGATCACCAACTTGAAACCGTCTTTCTTTGATCTTTTTGTTGTAATTACGCCAGAGGCGGTTTTGATAGACATGGAGATGATTAAGCGCGGCAAGGCGCCTTTCATCTAGTAGTTCTAGCTCAGCTAATCTGGAAGTGCGATACTCCTTTCCACTGATTAGGTTCTGCGTGAATACTCTGAGGGATGGGATCTTGACCTCTATAGGTAGGATGGCTTCAGAGCCATAGACCAGGGCATAGGGTGTGGCACCACTTGGTGTTCTAATACTAGTGCGGTAGGCCCATAGGGCGGGATTGAGTTGCAAGTGCCAATCATGACCAACTTCATTGACTATTTTCTTGAGGATCTTGAGAATAGTCTTATTGGAAGCCTCCACTCGGCCATTACTCCGTGGATAGTAGGGAGTTGAAAAGCGATGCTAGATATTGTATTGTGTGCATAAGACATGGACATCTTGATTCTTGAATGGTCTCCCATTATCAGTGACAATGGCTTGGGGAATACCATAACAGCATATGAGGTAGTTTAGGATAAACTTGGCTATTTGCTTACAGGTGATATAGGTCATGGGAATGGCATCCACCCACTTTGTGAAATACTCAGTGGCCATTGGAGGAGGATGGGTGGATTTGTCCTACGAGGTCGAGACCCCATTGAGAAAAAGGCCATGGAGTCGTCACAGGTTGTAATTCATGAGCTGGTGCGTGAATCAAATCTCCATGCTGTTGGCATTGTAGACACTTCTTAGCAAACTGTGCAGCATCTTGTTCTATTGTAGGCCAGTAGTAACCTGTTCCTTGTATCTTCTTAGCGAGATTTGGATTGGTAGAATGTGCGCCACGGACACCTTCGTGTATGTCTCGTAAGGTAGCTTCAGCTTCTTCCGCGTTAAGACATCGTAAGAGGATACCATCGAGACTCCGGCAATATAGTGTATTACCCAGAATGGTGTAACGGGAGGATCGACAGATAAAGGTTTTGCGTTAGGTGGATGATAGGTCAGGGGGAAGGTATTGTGTTTAAGGTATTCATAGATATCTTCATACCATGGGGAATTGGGACCAACAAGTTCGTAGATGATTTCAGTAACGGGAACATTGACGACTGGTGTAAACAATTGCTCGATCAAGAATTTGCATTTCTGTGTATTAGCAGGCATGTCAATCAGTGACCCTACAAAAGCCATAGAATCTGCAGCCTTGTTATGCTCTCTTGGAATTTTCTCAAATGTGATGGAAGAAAGTGTGGTTTGTAGGCATCCACTAGTTGCTTGTAGGGGACCAACTTTTCATCTTTTGTTTGGTACTCATCTATAACTTGGCGAATGACTAGCTGTGAGTCTCTATATACTTGTAATTCTGTGATGTCCCATTGGACTACTGTATTGAGACCTATGAGGAGTGCTTCATACTCGGCAATGTTGTTGGTGCAAGGCAATGCAAGCCGATATGACTTTGGAATATAGTCATTTTGAGGTGTGATGAATAAGATGCCAGCCCCCGATCCATGCTGTGTGTAGGAACCATCAAAGTATAATTTTCACATTATTGAGTTGGTAAGAGTGAATAGATTCTCATCTGAAAAGTCTGCTACCATAGGGTGTGTATCTGTCATGGGTGCTTTTGCTAGTTGATCTGCTAGGGCTTGTCCTTTGATTGCTTTACGATCCATGTATTCAATATCAAACTCACTAAGGATCATGACCCATTTAGCTAGTCTACTTGTAAGAGCTACTTTTGCTAGTAGATACTTCAATGGACCAATTTTGGCTATAATATTTGTGTGTTGGTTCAGCATGTAATGCCGCAACTTTTGGGAAGCGAACACTACTGCTAAACAAGCTCTTTCCATGGGTGAATAATTGAGCTCATATCCCACCAAGGTTCTACTGATATAATAAATTGCATGCTCTTTTCCTAATTCATCATTTTGTGCTAGAAGGGCCCCTAGGGCCGAAGTTGTAGTTGAGATGTATAATATCAAAGGTTTATCAACAACTGGTGGAACCAATACAGGAGGTACAGCTAGATACTCTTTAAGCTGATCAAATGCTGCTTGACACTTATCGTCCCATCGAAATGAGACATCCTTTCAGAGTAAGTGTTGAAATGGTTGACATTTATCTGCTAGCTGTGAGATGGAATGCCTAATGGATTGCAACCTTTCCTAAAGGCTCCTTAATGCTTTGAGGTTCTTTGGTGGAGGCATCTCCACTATAGCATTTACTTTTGCTGGGTCTACTTCGATGCCTCTACAAGATACAATGTATCCTAACAGCTTCCTTGATGTTACACCAAAGACACACTTCTTTGGATTGAGTCTTACTTGGTATTTCTCAAGCCTGTCAAAGATCTGTCCTAGAACTTGTATTTGATCTTCCCTAGAAGATTTAGCTAGTATGTCATCAACATAGTCCTCCATGATATGATGAAAGAGGTCATGGAATATCACTGTCATTGTTCTTTGATAGGTTGCTCCTACATTCTTTAGACCAAACGGCATGACACACCAACAATAGTTACCCCAAGGACAAGTAAAAATTGTTTTATGTTGATCTTCTTCTGCTATCCTTATCTGATTGTAGCCTGAGAACCCATCCATGAGAGAAAGCATTTCGTGCCCTGCTGTCAAGTCTACTATAATATCAATGTTCGATAGTGGAAAGTCATCCTTGGGACATGCTTTGTTAAGATCTCTAAAATCATTACATATGCAGATGCCTCCATTGGGTTTAGACACAGGTACAATGTTTGAGACCCAATCTAAATAATCAATAGGTCGGATGAACTTTGCATCTAATAGATTTTGTATTTCCACTTTTACTAAGAGAGCTATTTGTGGGTGCATCTTTCTCAGCTTTTGCTTGACTGGTTTAACTATTGGATCCACTGTGAGATAATGAACTACTAGCTTAGGGTCTAACCCTACCATATCGGTATAGGTCCATGCAAAGTTGATGGTTCTCTATAAGAAGAATGTGTTAAGATTCCTGTGCTCTGTTTCTGATAATGATGCTGCTAGGAATGTGGTCTTTGGATTTTGCTCTGTGCCAAGGTTTATCTTTGTAGAATCTTCCACTAGGAGGGCTGACTTCTCTTGATACGTAGATGGTAGGGGAAGGTCAAATCCTCTATCCTCAGGTGCCATAGTTGGGTTTTCACCTTTGGATATGTCCTTTGTTTTTACTATTTTGTGATCAGGAGGTGCCACAGTGTGGTTTTCACCTAGAGATCATTCTTTATTTTTACTTTTGCGACTGGAGGATTTGGCATTCTCACCAAAATAAACTGTTGGCTCTAGTTCCATTACAAAACTTGCTTTATGATCGCCAAGAGGGATACCTTCCCGAAGTCTGATGAACTCGGCTATAGCTTCGTCATTATAAAATACATCTATAACAGGGGACCCTTGTTGGTCCCAATTGATAAGTTCAGGGTAGACAAATGTTACATTCTGGTTGTTTGTGGTGGAGGTTAAGGATACATATGATAGCATAAAGATAGAGGATTCCGTGAATAGGTCAGTCATACGGAGGGAAGAGTCATCGATGATATCCTCGTAAAATGTTGAATCTGTGATAGAAGTTTCAACCACCTTGTCGAGGATACCCTCAATGTCCAAGGCATGTGGTACCTTCCTACCAAATCCTAAACCCTTCTTGTATAGTTTCTTTGTCACAATAATGGGTTCCATAGTTCCTTGATTTTGTTTCCCAAGGCCACCTTTGCCTTTATAGCCCATGTTTTTGACTATCCTTAAGCCATTACCATATTGCTTGATTGGTATTGTGACTGGTTCTTTCTCTTTATAGAGCCAAGAAGAAATGTCCTCAATAGTTTCCTCCTCCAATAACCGTTCTTGTTGGAATTGGGTTAGAAATGCTGGGGGACGAATAGCTGCTTTTTTAGTTACTTTGGCAATGGGTGGTTGGCCGTAAGATTTTGGAGATAAAGGCATCCGTCCTACACAAGAAGATTTTGAGATATCATAAGTGCCAAAGCCTATATCGTGGATGTGAGCTTTGATTTTAGGAAGAGGATTAGGTTCACTTGTAGAGGCTTGTGTCAGAGTTTCAGGATCAACATATAGTGGGGATTCAAGGGCTTTTTAATTTTTAGGCACTTGGTTACAATTCTTATAGCTGCCTTGCAAGACACGGCAAAATTCAAAAGGATTGGGGTCTCCTGGGATAGTTATCTCCGTACCATTGTATGGGAATTTGAGGGACTGATGGTACATGGAGGGAACAACTTTCATTGCATGGATCCATGGGCGGCCTAGGATAATGTTGTAAGGCAACTCAATATCAAGGACTTGACACCTGGTTTCAAGCATGACAGGACCCAGTTGTATAGGCAAGTGGATAATACCTTCTAAATGGCGTTTAACATCATCATATCCCTTGATTGTAATACATTGATCAGTGTTGACATGATCCTCAGAGTATCCCAGTTGCTTAAGTAACTTTAAAGAATAGATGTTGAGACTAGCACCACCATCTATGAGTATATGTTTGATTTTGCGCTTATAGATGAGAACCTCAATATGAAGGGCATCATTGTGACAAGGATCATGGGAAGGGAGATCTTTCTCAGAGAAGACCACATTGTAAGGCGAGGCAATGTTACCTACTATAGTTCAGAAATTCGCGACCGCTATGTTGTTAGGACCTAAAGACTCTTGGAGGGCTTTTTCTAGCACCACTCTATGTGCAGGTGATGACCGTAGAAGGTCCAAGATAGAGATCTGTGCTGGCATTTTCCCTAGATGTTCGACAAGATTATAATCAGATTGAGCTAGAAGATTGGGTGTAGGACCACAAATGGTGACATGACCATGATGAGTTGTAACAGCGCAATCCGTAGATTTGCCTTTGATTGTGAGGGTAGACACTCGACTCTCTTCAAAATGACCTACAATGGAATCAAAGGAAGTGGAGGCATGATTGATACCTTTACCTCTATCCTGAGGAGGAGGTAGACCATGATGAGGGAATGGTTCCTTGTACATATTGAGGTCTTTAGTCATGTGTTGAGCTGGTGGTTCATCTCCAAAAGAGATTTGGTTGCCTTCGATGAGATTTTTGATTAGGTGCTTGAGTTTCATGCATGACGCAGTTCTATGCCCTTTGCTCCTATGGAATTCACAGTATTCATTTTCTCGGTACCGTGTGGTTTTGTAAACATGTTCTCCATATGGGGGAGCATCCGGTAAGGTGATGTGCCCTTTGTGTAAAAGCTTTTGTAGGACCAACTCTATGGGCTCTCCCAAGGGAGTGAATTGACGCCGCAGAGGGTAATCTTGTCGAGGCTGCTCTTGTTGTCGTTGCTGTTGGTTTTGATAAGGTTGCCTTTGTTGTTGCTATTGGTGAGGTGGAGCTTGACTTGGTTTGGAAAGCTACAGCGACATTTGCAAAGTTTGGACATGTTTAGAATCAACCACACCATCATTGACCACGTTTTTGTTTTTGTTCCAATATTTGGGTTTATTGCTCGATTGTTGATGAGGAGTGTTGTCTTTTGTTTCTTTGAAGATTTTGACTACACCTTTAGCAATGAGGGCCTTTTCAATGTTGATTCCCTTGTATGTAATTTCATCGAAGGTTGTAGCACTAAGAATTTGTAAATGAAAACCTAACTCTTGGTTGAGGTTCTGCACAAATATGCTAACCAGCTGTTTCTCAAGAATCTTGAAAGGGAATTTGCTAGCCATTTGTCTCCATCGTTGAAGGAAAGAAATGAAAGTTTCACCATTTTTCTGTTTATTGTTGCATAGATCAGTCATGGAGATCTCATGCTCTGTGTTATAAGAAAATGGGTGGCAAATTTCTCTGCTAGTTCATTGAAAGACCTGATACCCATAGGTAAGTGTGAGAACCATTCTATAGCTTGACCTCCAAAACTGCAAGGAAAGAGACACATAAGATATGTGTCGTTATGTGAGACCTCGAAGCAAGCAAGATAGAATTCCCTGAGATGGTCTTTTGGGTTGCCTTTTCCTTTGTATTTATCAAACTTAGGAATAGTAAAATTTTGAGGAAAAGGGATCATAGGTAGTGACCGATCAAAAGGATAAGGACACACTTCCTCTAATGAGAAGGTCTTCTTGGTGTGGCCAAACATAAGATCATATAACTGTTGTTGAACTTCTGCAATTTTGAGCTCCATCGTTGTGGGAGGGGTTGGAAACATCTCCTATTGTCCAAGAAGTGGTTGTTGATGCCCATACAGAAGATTGTAGTGTAAGCCATGGGCATTGGTGTTATAAGGGTCGTAAGATTGGTTGGGGTCGTACGCGTTGTACGTTGGGTTGAGATTGGGTTGAAATTGAATGCTTTGATGTGGAAGAGGTGGAGGTGGCGCTAGGTAAGAATGTTGGCTTTGTGATGGTTGAAGGAAAGAATTTGGTGGAGGAAAGCTAAAGTTTGTTGGGTTAGGTTGTGATTGTAGAACATAGCTTTGGGAAGTTAGGTTTTGGGAATGTTGAGGGTGGCTAGGCAATGTGTGAAAATTTAGTGATGATGAATGTAGTGGAGGAGGAACATAGGTGGAAGTGTTATACGATGGTTGATTGGGGATGAGTGTAGAACAATGTTGTGGTGGGAGAACATAGATAGAAGTGTTATGTGATGGTTGAGGTGGATTGATGATGAGAGTAGAAGAATGTTGTGGTTGGGGTTGCATGACTCTAGTTGGTTGAGAGACATGAGGGTTTGACGTTATAGGAGGTGGCATTTGTTGAGACCCTTGTTACATGGCTACATAGTTGTTCCCCGGATTGTAATTTGGTGGGAAACCTATTCGTGATGGGGTAACCAAAATTCTACTTGCGGTTGGTGTGGACACTTGAGGAGTTTGTTGTATATTTGATCGAGCTAAGGTGGCTTGCTTAGCTAGCTCCGCTTGTCGTTGGAGAGTTTCTTGTTGATTGTTGTAGATCTCCATAGGAGTCAGAAGTGGTGAAACGACCCTCTTTCCTGTTGGGTTTTGATAAAGGGGATTCTTAATCGATCTTCCTTGTAAGCTTTGTTCAGGTAAAGGTGTGGTCACCGTTGACATGGTTTGAACCGCCTGTATGGTGCTTAGGGTGTTGTTTGTCTCCTTGAGAGTAGATAAATCAAAATCTTGAGGTAACTTGGCTCCTTGCTCTGCAAGCAAGCGAAAGAAATGATCTTGGTTCTCACTAAGGATTTTATCAAAGGCAGCCATAACTCTAGGCTCTTGTATGAATTCATCAAGATCCTGCCCCTCTTCTTGAGAGGATTGACCTATTTCAAAGTGTTGCTCTTCTTGAGGTGGTGCTTGATCTGCGGTATAACCTTGTGGGACAAAATCTGGAGGCAAGCCGGTGGTGTAATGAGGTGTACTTACCAAAGGAACTCTACCTTCTTGAGGAGTGACTTGATCAATAGTATATCCTTGTGGCACAAAATCTGGAGGCAAGCCAGTGGTATAGTGAGGTGTACTTACCAAAGGGACCCTACCCTCATGAGGAGTGCTAGGGTGGTCAAGGTGCGGCACGTTGGGAGAATTGGTAGATCTTTCCGTGGGTGTTCTAGGAGTAACCTTGGGAGTAATGTTGAGACAACCTGATTGCGGTGTGTGAGGAGGTGATTTGCGCTTCCTAGGGACAACTTGCTTGGACTTCATAGTTTGCTGGAGCCTAGTGGTTACCATGGAATACACTAGGACAAAAGGTAATGCTTTGATTTTGCTTGTGTTTTGAGAAAGACAAACTTGATGCACAATTAACTAGACCAAAGGTGCTATACTATTTGACTAGAGGCACAGGACTGTGCAACCAAAAGCGTGCTACTATAATACCAAAGGCGATGGACTGAGCTACCAAAGGCGAGGTACTGCTATACCAAAGGCAAGCTATGGTGACCAAAAGCGAGCTACTGTTATACCAAGGGCACTGAAGTAGGGTTGCCAGAGGCGAGGTACTACTATACCAAAGGCGATCTACTATACTACCAGAGGCGCTGAAGTAGTGTCTGATGCTTCTAAAAGGCAAATTTTTGATAGATTTGATTATGGTTCTAATTGGATTTGCTTTGGCAAGATAAAACACAGCAAACAGAATGGCAAAAAAGGACTGACACAACAGATAGTGTATGTTCGAGGCTCACGAAAAAACCCAATGTTTCCACAGGTATAAGACAATTGCAATCAATAACAAGCACTTTTTATCCCTAGAGACAAGGTTTCATTGCAGTAGATCAGCTCACAACTTAATACTCCGTCGATAAAAATATCATTCCATAAAGGTGTCAGATATTTTGTATCTTTGCGAGAGACGATAGGTAGGGATATCTCACCCTCCCCTTGGAAAGCTCAAGTAGGTCACAAGAGCTTTATGGCCAAGGGAATACTATCTCTTCTCAAGGGAGCCAATGGTGAGTATCTTAAGGGCTTAAATCGATTCCCCTTGCACTGATGATTATCGCAACGTTCGGAGGTAGATTAGGTAGTCTCTATCTAGAATGGTTCTTAGTAACTTTGAGGGACCAACGCCTTACGAGCAATGCGAAAAGCTACTAAAAGCTTTAACCAATCCTACTAAGAGTATCAAACACTTCGCTCAATGTGAAAATCGTTTCCACAAAGAGCTAATACACCTCTTTTCAGTTTGGCACCACAAGGTAAGGCTGATGTCGGTTAGGACTTGGCTTTCACCTTATCCCTTTTATATAGCGGTTCAAAGGAAAACTCCGCTTAGGGTTGTCCCTTTTGGATGAAGCGCAATCCAAAAGCAGGCCCTTCTAAAGGAATTACTGAAATGTAAGAGCAAGCATGTCAAACAAAGGTTCAATTGTCCTGTTATAAGAAAAATAAGGTGCAACTAAATTAGGCACACACACGTTTGTAGTTGTCAATTGTCCCTTATGAAATTGAAGTGTTTGGCATTCATGTCCATTGTCCCTTAGAAAATTGAAGTGTTTTCTCATACATGTCCATTGTCCCTTAAGAAAAGCAGTGTGTTCCTAAGACTTAGATTGCCGAAATGATTTGTTCAATTATCCCTTAAGAAGGCAATATGTTTCTAAGACTTAGTGATATAAATCCAGATTTCTTCAATGCTCATCCTGCATGAACATATTAGAAAAACCTTTTTGCACTGTGTGAGTGATAAGAAGCTGCAACAAGCCAGTTAGTTCCACAAAAACTCACAAGTTAGCAAAAAGAAATCAAATTAACCAAAAGCGAGTTACTGTAACACCGAAAGTGACTTACTGTGATACCAATAGCGTTGCACTGTGTTACCAAAAGCGATGTGTTACAAACCAGAGGTGATCTATTGTGGCACCCAACGCGCTGAACCAGATCCAGAAGCGTCGTGTTGTGCTGCCAGAAGCACTGTACTGTGTAACCAAAAGCGTTGTACGAGACTCAGATCTTAAAAAAATTATGCTTTTGTCAAAATAACTAGGTTCAGATAAGATTTCATGATTGATCTAATGTTTTGAGAAGTAATATCTACTAGATCTGTATCCTGAAATCAATAAAACTCAAAAAAGTGTCACAAATAGATAGGTTAATTCAAATATCGAAAATACCCCTAAATAAGTCAGCTTAGGAAGTATCACAAGACAGTTGAAAGACAAATAAAACAGCTTGTCAAACAAATCAAAGATATGTATATGAATAAAACCCTGTAAAAAATAACAATCAATGTCAGAAAACCTATTTTGCCAAAAGCGCTTAATGATATTACCAAAAGCGTCGGTCTGTGTTACCAAAAGCGCGGCTCTGTGTTGCTAGAAGCACCACCGTATCACCTGAGGGCGCTGTACTGTGCCTCTAGGAGCGCTTAAGGATACTACCAAAAGCGATATTCTGTGTCTTTTGCGCTATTCTGTACTGTGACTTAAAAAAATCAATTTCTCAAAGAAAAAGAGGGATTAGTGGGTCCCACCGAGTGTGCCAGAATGTGTATGAGGAAAATCGATTAAATTAAGATTAACAAATTAAAAACCCAATAACATAAAGAGAACTAATCTAAATAAAAGCCATTACTAATAAATCAATGAAATATGAAAGCTTTTACGAAGATTTGTATTGTTCCCTTTAGATGAATGTGGATTGTTCAATAGTGCTGCGAAACCATGTTTGCAACAAACAAGTAAAGTTCTCAAAGTGCTCAAAGATCAATGTCAAAAGATCATGAAGTGCTCAATCGATGCATGTATGCTCAAAGCGCTATTAAAGGATGCCTGAGAATAAGTGATCGAAGAGAGATTTATGAAGGAGATGAGGGGGGTTTATATAGGTTTCAACAAATATCGATTAATAGTCCAGATAATTTAGAAGAATCAATGGATGAGATAAATCAAATAACCATGATGAATGTGCACACGACATGTGTCAATCCATAAGGATATTTTTAGTAAAATATGATGAAAACAAGATTGATTGAAAAGATAACTCAACTTGTAATTTTGCCTTTTTTAGAGTTCTAAAAATAAGACAAATTGTGCACATGAGTTAACAAGATATTTTAAGAGGAATTGGAAGATAACGGAAATTAAATAAATAAATTTATTTAATTGTTTGTGCATGATAGAGGAACAGAGGATTATAAATAAAATATTTGATTTTATTTATTTTTAGGGGAAAAAACAAATTAAATAAATAAATTTATTTAATTGTTTGTGCAAGATTAGAGGAATATGAAGATTATAAATAAAATACTTGATTTTATTTATTTTTAGAAGATTGAGATAATTTAAATAAATTTGCATGATTTATTTAAATTTAGAAGAACAATTGATTTAATTAAATAATGTAGAATTATTTAATTATAGAGAAGAGGGAATTTGTGATGAATTAATTAAATAATTAATTTAATTAATGAAAGCTTGAATTTTGGAAAGTGGATAATGATTTAATTAAATAATTGAAATTATTTAATTGTGGAAGAATAATAGAGGAATTTAATTTATTTAATTAAATAAAGAGAATTTATTCAATTAATGTCGCAATTATGTGATTTAGAAAAATTTGGTGATTTTGGTGAAATTAATTAAATAATTAGATTATTCAATTAATGTTGGAATGCAGGTGATTTGACAGATGATGAAATGCAAGTGGTGCGACGACTTGGTCATTTTAGGGTGTCTACAGAACATACAATAAGCTGAAAATGAAGAAATTTGGACCATGCAGAATTTTGAAGAAACATGATTTAGAAAATGCATATGAGGTAGAGCTGCCGAGTGAGATCAACATTTCTCCTGTTTTTAACATTGCTGATTTATCAGAATATCACAAAGGTGGAACAACTCGGATGGACCAACAGAAGAACAATGGAGTATTCCAGCATCTACTTCAACGGAGGAGATATACTCGATTCTTGATAGCCATGTGGGTAAGAGTACAAGAAACATGCAGTATACAGAATACTTGGTGAAATGGAAAGGAAGGTCTGTTGTAGATTCATCATAGTTATCTGAGACTGAGGTTAACCATTTTGGTTTCCCTCTAACTCATAAGAAGTGATAGGGTCACTTTTCAAATTACCCCGGGTGTCTGATGCAGGAGCATCTAGGGTGTAAGAGCAATCTTGCATCAACGAAAAAAATATATTGTTTCTTTTCAATAAGGGCTAAATTTGGCAGGGTTACTATTTTTAGTAAGTTTGCATTTGTGCACGGCTGGATACAAAATCTTACACGGACCTCCAGAATGGTGAATTGAAGCTAATGATGAAGAAATCACTTCAATATCATTTGTCATTTGTGAGATATTAAAATTTCAAATTCCAAAATCTTATTGAAATATTCAAAGTCAAATTTGAGGCAATTAGAGGCTTCGGATGGGCCTGAAATTTGGTGGGAAACCCAAGCAATTTATCTTTAGGTACTATTTGTGCACAACCATCTTTTTGAGAGATTTCCGAAAAGGTATTATAATTGAAAATCCAACGGTCGGATCGAAAGTTATGGCCCCGCGAAGTTGACCTATTTTTAGAGAGAGATGCAAATTTTGAAATTAAGCTGGTGGCCGCCAAAAAGGGCTACATATGACCATTTTTGGGAACCCTTGAAGTAGTGGAGTTAAGGGGGAAAGTGAAGAGTCAAGAATAGACAGGAAAATAGAAACCTTAGCTGATTTGGGGTTACAGAAGGCAGATGATTCCAGAGTCTTGAGGGAGGGAGCTGTAATGTGTTGCAGTCTGTAGGGGATTCATCCTCTGATTGTATTTGACCTTTTGTAATGTAATGTTTTGCCCATATTAATAAAATATCATTCTATTTTCTGTGTGCAATTTCTGTTATTGTGTGTTTTATGATTTACCCCCTTCATTAGTTTGGCACAAAACATATTTCATTTATATTCAAATCAATCTTTTCATTCACTCCACTATTACATTTGGTCTATGCAAGGTGTGTGAGAGTACTAACACATAACTATTCTCTACTACTCTATATTCTACTAGCTATTTCTCTATGTATGATTAACTGTTATCCATTCTCTAGTTTTGTCTCTTCCTTGAAAGGATTTTACCCCTTTTATAACTTCTCTGCTTTCCAATCCCTTGACCAGTATTTACTTGTGAATCAAGAGTCGCGAAATATCTTGAATTTCTTGGTTGGGTTGATCGTTCTCATTCTTTGACAACTATCCTAGCACATGGTGTGCCATGTCACCCATGTACAAACTACACAACATTTCTTCCTAGAGCCCTTCCTCTTTGCTTGGGCATACATCCTCTTTCTTCTCTAGGTGTCTTCATACTCTTGTCTTGTTGTGACCTACCCATGTCTCTACTTAGGTAAAGATTACTAGAGGTGCTATAAAGATCATCATGTTTACTTAACAATGGCATTTTTGATGCTTTCACTAAGGTCCTTCACTTAGCAATCCAACACTCCCATTGCCAGTATCTCGGGTCAACATCCCTTGGATTAAGTATCTTATTTGTCCTTAGAGAAGCTGGCACTATGATGGGTTTCCAACAAGGTAGCTGAGTGTTACCCCTATAGTTTCGATTCCTCAAAACCTTTGCACACGATCTGAAGTACCACATTTTTCCATTGTGTGCATGAGGAAACTCTTCCACTTTGTACAATCCCCATGGCCCTTTTTGCACGTTGCTCCAACTTTTGTAGGGAATCCTACTTTGAGTACTCCTCCATTACTACATTATTGTTGAAGGTACCTTGGTGGAATTTGAAAACTCAACATCTTTCTTGCTATTGGCAAGAAAGGTGGACCATCTCGAAACCTTTTGAATGACTTCTTTTTGTCATTCAAGGCTTCACTACCCTTTGTAAGACACTAACACAACCAAGTGTACCTAATATTTGTCACCCTATTGGCTTGTGTCCATCCATATCTTTTCCCATTCGAACCCTACAACCCACATTTTAGTAAGGGTCGTCTTACCAAATATTTCTAAAAAGTTGAAGGGCTTTCATAATAATAGACATTACAAAGTCCTCTCGACTTTCTCCTTCTATTCCTACCTAGACTATACACAGACCAACCAATTTCTCTTTCCTTGGGGCCTTGGATTGTGTGAATCGTCACTATCCCAAAATCATCTTAAAACCTATGGATTTGTATCCATTGTCCTATCTCACTACAAGATCCTATTGAAGTTGGTGTGTGCAAGTTGGATATAGGTTGCCACATACTAAGAATCAATAGTTGCTTACTAACTATAGTTGGTGTGTTCATGTTTTCCTATATAGCCACCACTCCTAGCCCTAAGCTTACGATAACACATATAAACATCTGGCCACTTCTTGTAGCTTACGATATATCATAACATCCTCCTGAACATAACCATGCCTCTAGATCATGCCACATGAACTCTATCTCTATCGCAAGTGCACTTGCATTGTTGTTCATGCTTCCAGTATCACTTAGTTAAATATGTGGTCATGAGTTCTTCAAATGACTTATAGTTGTTGCCACATCACCACATGTAAACATATATCCATGTACCACATCTAAAACTCACCACATCCTATTGCGTTACATTTTATAGCTATTCAAAAGTCTATAGATAAACTCTTTCTTTAGGAACCTTATATAGGTGAATAACACACCCAAGTCCCAACATCATCCATCCTCTTAAATGAAAGATCTTTGTTCTAGGTTATACTTCTACTATCATGCACGTGAACTTCCTTGAGTTGTCATTTCTTTTGTAACACTTCACACATATTTGTCATTTCACACATTCTTTAATTCTTATTCCCTCATGTTTATAGGTCTTTGCTCTTTTTCCTAATTTATGTTTTCTTCTATTATCTTTCTTTGCCTTCCTTCTACCCCATGTTCCTTAACTAGCTCCTTGGTTATGTGTACATCCTGCAATTCTTTACTCTTCTGACTCCTTTACTTCTTTCATTTGGACTAAATTATTATTCTTTGTTTTTCTTTTTAATTTCATAGCCCTGTTCCCCCTTTCAATCCAGGTAAAAAATTTACTACTTTCTCGTGTACTTTATTCCTTTTGTCAATATGTGCTTTGTCTTGACCCTTATTATTTTACAATTTGCTTCCTTAGCCTTCTAGTCTTTCTTTCCCTACTCACTTTTCTTACTATTAAAGTTATTTTATTTATACCTTATTTACTTTCTATTTCCCTCTTGCTACTACACTTCTCCCCTCAAAATGATGTGCAAAGTCCCTTTTGTGTGTACCTTGTGGTATGTTTTATTCTTGTTTTTTAACCTTTTTATCGTACTTTTTTTCTTTTTTGAGTTCTACCTCTTAAATAGTGGATTGATCCTAATCTTCAATTGACGGAGACTAGATTGATTTGTTGGATTTTTCATTCTAGTTAAACTTGGCATTCAATACAATCATTGGATCTCAATGCATGGCTTGTTTTTCATAATTATGCACATGTGCTAACTCATGTTTTGGACTCTTTCCAATCACTACTAAAGGTTGACACACTTTTTGTACATTATTGTAGTTTACAATCCTTGCCTCCTCCCTTGTCCCACAATGTCTTCAATATTCCTTGTATATAATGATAATGCACATGACTTTGGTTGTGTACCTCTCCCAATTTTTGTTGAATTGTGTTGCCCTTGTATATGCTATTTTGTTTGCCTTTCCTTCTACTCAACTTGGGACATTGGTTTAGGATTTTGTTACTTCCTTGACGTGTGGTCTTTGTAAATTAAATTTGAACTCTTGGTGTATTCTCATTCAGATTTATGCTTGAAGTCTAGGTCGATGCTTCACTTCAGTGCGTTGAACTTCTATGGTGTCTCTAACATCATTAGTATTAGTCACAATTTGTATACACTTGACATGGATACTATTATATCTTCGGTGAGTCATTTCACACTCTTCGCAAACCCATCCATCACAAGAAACACTTGTAGCATCAAATTATGATTGTACACTCCTTTGGCTTAGAATTCCATCATCTAATGGCTATACATCATCCTTTTGGTGTGTAGTAATGACATATATATTGATATAATCCCTCTAGTTCCACAATCTCAACATGTTGGATGTTGACTCACATCTAATGGAATTACTATTCTCTTCTTACCATTTTAAAAACTCAAGCCTTTTCTTAAATTGCATCTCTGCATTTCTCGGGTAATGCCATTGATGACCTAATAGAGGAAGATAATTATCTTTTCCTACCAACTCAATAACTTCTAAGTATCCCTTAAAATTTGCACCCATGATATTAACTGCGACTTCATGCAAGACTCCCAATGTTAATGCACAAGTCCTGTTAGCCATAAACAATATATTTCGTGACGACTGTAATGGGGCCCCCAACATCTTGTTCCATGCGTCTTTGGTGAGGATACACTTCGTGCATGTGTCTATCAAGATGTCACACCATTGATCCTCTTATCAATTAGTAACTCTTGATTGTAATCCAATTTCTTTGTTGTGCGCAACTCCCTCGTCACTTCTTGATCTTTTTTAGTAGTTGTTGTAGCCAATTCCTCAATAAAGGTAGAACCCATTCTGTTTTCAAGATACTCATGATCTCTGTCACTTTGGCAATTTCCTAGAGTTGCTTTTGTTTGGTCTCCAAGTCCTTAGCATATTGCACTTCCCCGTGTAGCTTGCGGATAACATTAACATCTTGCTTCAAAATATGCTTCTGGATAACATTCTTCTGATAGTAAGAAATATCTTTTGGTGCAAGCTAAAATTGCTTGTTAGCACTTTCTCTTGCCTTTGGCAATTGCGTGCTAATCCCATTTCTAGTGGTAATATTTACATACAAGTCAATCTTTATGCGACAATCCATTCATGGCTTCTCGTTAACCCTAGTGTTAAAATGCGCCTATCTATTGGTAATACTCGAATCATGCCAATTCCTTTCTCCAGATTCTCCTATTAGAGCATCTTCTTGCATAGTTTTGGGCATCCTCAATTTGGTGTGCTTTTGCACAATGACTGCATTGAGGAAACTTAAGACAATTCCGTTGGATATGATTGACAACTCTATACTTGGAAAACCCCTTTTGTGAGTGACCTCCATTCTGTTCACCATTTCCTTGTCCATAAAATTTTCTATCATATCCTTTCCTCATCCTACCAAATTTTGATCATAACCTTGGTTATAGTTATTGAAGGGGCATTAGTTGTATCCAGTCTAGTTGCACACTTTTGAGGACTTAGCCTACATGTTTGAATGGTTGGAAGGCATTTGGTGCAAGCCAAATTGTTGTGCTTCTTGGATTTTGTCTAGGAGGCAATAATCTCCTATGTCATAGGCTGGACTATCAGAAATTTTACTCTAGACAAACACTTTGATTTGCTTTGTCTTTCGAAGCAATGGACATTGCTCCATTTCACACTCAACCATATAGATTTAGATGCCACCATAATCACTTTCAAATTTTTCCTTGAGCACAATGTTCTTATATGCCCTTCCTCTTAGAAATCCATGCACCATGATTGATATTGACTCTAAACAAAGTTTATGCACAATTTGTAATTGTGACTCCATGTTTGCAATCTATGCTTACAAAAAGGGACTTACTCCTATATCAAAACTCTACTGCTTTCATTCACAACACAGTCTCCAATGCCCCTCGCTGATTTGTGTGTCATTTGAGATAGAGATTTCCTGTATAATGCTAACAATTCTTCAATGAAACATTGGGCATGCTACATGGGATGAAGTTCATAAGATAATTTTGATACCAAGGATTTAGACTTAGTATTATAGGCTTGAACACATTTTGAAAACTCTTGCTTAATCTCCTTTAGAGTGACAATGCTCTATTCAAATTCTGGAATGCTAAATTCCTTGAGAAAGATAGCCTTTAAATGCTCATTGTGAACCATTGATTGACATATCATGTTTTTGATACCAGGTATAGCACAATCAAGCACAGTAGTGGCAAATTGACTTGATTTTAGTTTAGACGTAGTCACTCCCTTTGATCTCCATAAAATTTCACACATGGATATGTTCAGACACATTCTCGTCTTACGATATTCATCTAATTTCATTGGCATCTTGCAATGGACACACACGTGGTTGTTGATGAACAATTTGGGGAATGTAACTCATAATGCTTGTAGGAACATTCTGTCAAAGATTGTTCTGCACAAAGTTACTTGGAGCTTACACACTCTGTATCTGGATTTCTTGTGCATGAGTAGTCATAATGATCATTCGTAGGAGGTATGTAGTCACTAGTCCACTGAATACCTGACTTCTTGAAGCTAACAAACTCCTTGTTCCTATCACACTCGCAATTTGTATGCTTAGATTTACCTTGTTTGTACTCTTGTTACAACTTGCACATACTTGAATATGAGGTTAGTTGTATCAGAAAAGATTTCTTTTGGTCACTATCCTATAATGTGATTTATTTGTTGCATAATTCATGTTTGATGATCTAATGACCAATTTTTTTTGAGACATTAGTTGCCTCATTGTAAATTATATGTAATTTTGTGATACATGCATTTGGCCTTGGTGGCATGAGGTGCGAAGACCTTCGAAGTTTCTTTTGCATGCTAGCTCCTTCTTGATGCAATAGATATGTTAGTTTTTATATGAGATTTATATGTATATGGATGCACTTAACTTGATTAGTGGTGGATGATCAGTTAGTTTTAGAATTGATAGACTTATTGGATAAACAAAGTAGACATATTAATCATATGTAAATTATGATTGAATTTCAAACAATGCTTTTATTGAGTTCAGAATCAAGCGTAGATTTTATGTCGTGTAAATAGAAATAAAAGAGTATAATCACATGTTGATGATTTAAAATTGTGCTTTGCTCTATCTGTCTGGTATTATGTTGGACCTATGTTTTCTTATTTAATATCGTATGTTGATGTGTTGTGATAATTGCATGTTGCTTTAATGATCTCTTGTCATAGATGTATTTGATGGGTAATTAAAGTGTGCAGATCATAGGTGGGCCACAAACACATTATGGGAAGAATCATGTGTCCATATCAGGGGTAGATTGAGACTACACAACCTTGTTCATCCCAGTTTTGTTTAAGCACCACCATGACCTGACTTGCTAATCAATTAGGTTCACACACCATTTCTTACCTCCATTGACATGTGTTATTGTAAAATGGACTTTACCTTTCACCTTGATCTGCTTTTCTAATGATATATTAATGTTGTTTTTCAAATGTGTTGTGGGAGTGTATAACAACCCCCAAAATGCAAATCCATTTTTTTCCTTACTTCTAACAATTAAATAAAGCATGTACAATTTAAACCATGTGCAAGTCCAATATAAAGAATATGGTAAATTTTCATTATAATTAATAATCATTTCTTACATCTATAAATCTCACGCAATGTAGTAAAAACATCTAAGAGTTACAATATGGTCATAGTACATCATAATCAATAGTACATCCAACAAATAATGTACATCAATATAAGCAACATGCCCAACATCCCCACATATGCAATAGCGGTACAAAATCAAGAATCCCAAGCATCTGATATCCAATTTAGCAATAATCCATGTATCTCTTACTTTGTCCTACATACCATGTATGAGGAAAGTGATATGAACCCACACATTGAAGGAACCTTATCCGAAGTGAATAAATATGTAAGTCCATGTAACAATATAGTATCATGTTCTGATCTTGTTATCTTATTTAAGTAAATTTATAATTACAGACCAATAAATGTCTCCAACCATAATACATATTGACAACACCATTCAACACTTTACTTATGTGACAAGAATACATAAACATCAAACATGACTTAAAGAAACATTACAACACATATCAATTATTCACAATACACATCAAACATTCACAACACAGAACACAACACAATACTTCATATGACATTCCAAACGAGATAAATGACAAAACAAGGTACACTTGAGTTATTAAAGTGATCAATTTTTAACAACTAAGCACACGAACACAAACCATACAAAGCATGTTGAATGATTTATTAAAGAACCATAAAGTCCAATCACTAGCAGAGCACACACATGACACACTAGGACTCATAATCATTCCCCATCTGTACATTGTCAAATTGACACACTTACAATCTTAGAATCACTTAAATCAATATCCCAAGAAAGCCACACCAAACTAGTTGCAATGAATACTAGCAAACCATTACTCTACATAGCACCTCTATTCTTTTGGATAGAACCCTACTCTTTCAAGTAGACACCCTACCTTTTAGTAGAAACCATAGAATAAACCTTCCATGAAACTCTATCCTCTTGGTAGAACCATGAGATAAATCTATCATGCACCCTATCCTTTCAAATAAGTACCATGGAATAAACTTTCCATACACTTAGGTCATAGGACATTACCAAATTAAAGAATATCCTAGAACATAGTGGTGGATGTACAAAATGAATAAACATGCCTATGATCTCTATACAATCCACCCACTATGACATCATGTGATGCAATATATAGATAGTGAGATGGACCATCTCTAGCTAGGTATCTAGGAGATATGACCTCCTAGTGATCACAAATACAAGTGTTGTAATAATATGATGTACAATACCCACTTACATACACCCTATATTGTCAATATCATATGAATGATCAACCTATTCAATATTATGTCTTGGTAGAAAGTTAGATCAACACTAAGCTTTCACCACATATACTTTTCTAGACAAATCCATTGAAGGAAGTCCCTATTATTTTATGATAGATCTAAATTACCCTTCCAAAAAACAAACATCTAAATAGTTAAAATTGTTAACATACATATTCAAAAAACTTTGGATAGGACACTAGCATTAGGCATGGGTGTTATTGACCATGTCCAAGGACATTACATTGGGTATGAGCATTGTTGACCTCCCTAAAGGACACAAGGTGTTGGCTATAGGAATTGGTGACTTCCTTGGATGACACTAGCTTCCATCATGGGCACTGGTGACCTTCCCTTTAGGACATTAGTGCCAAGCCTAAGTGTAGGTGTTTAAGACACTCAATTTTCACAAACAAATTGCCTATATCTATTACATACGGCTTATACAAGACCTTGATCAACTTAGAAATTGAAAACAACTAATAGAAATTAGATAAATATAAAAACAAGTTTCTCATGCTTATAAAACACCAATCCCAATGAATATTTAGAATTTGAAAACATACATTTTTTTGTTGAAAACTCAACAATTATAAAACATCCAAAATCCTAAGTCCTAATCCGTAAATTTGATCAAAACATCAAGCTAAACTATATTACTTAAAGCATCTTTCAATACAATTCCTCAATTGATCATAAAACATGATTAAAATCAACAATACAAACATGCATAAGTTCAATTCAATTGGTTAGAATCATTTCTTAATCTCATTTAGATGAAATTCTCATTTCTATGGTTTCTATGCTTATATTAGGGTTTATGTTTCTCTTTCCTAGTTTAATCAAATCTAGGGTTTCATGTCTAGGTTTCAAAATCTAATTCAATCTATTCAAATTCACCTCCTACAAGTTTCAAAATCCTTGTATTCAATTTACACAGACTCCAATAAGATCCCTATTGTTTAATTTTAATATCAATGAAATCAATTCTCTAGTTTTCTCTCTCTACAATTTGCTATTCACAATGTCATAATATGAAAATTATGATGATCAAACTATATATATTTAAAACCCAAATCTAATTCATGTTCTTACAAGAAATTTGGTGGTATTAGCTCAACCCTTTCAACACTATTCCAATAACCTTGTCAAATCTGAAAGCTAAAACCTTTACTCTATCTCTAGCTTGTTCTCCAAAAATCCATATGAAACCAATCTTCAATTCTCTTAGTGCTAATTGTTGAAAACCTCTAACTATGAATCATGTTCTTTAATGTCTTCTAAAACTTTTGATCTTGTTGAATCCTAAAATCTCATGCACTTTGTGTTCTCTCCAGGAAAACCTAAAAATAAAAAATATAATTGCTTTATTCAATTATCTTTGAATTTCCAATTAAATATAACTATTTAATTCTTCAAAAATCTCTAAATGAAAGATGCAGGATTATTAAACTATCTATTTATTGACTACTCAATTATCTTCAAATCCAATTCTTTATTTAGATGTAGATTTTCTTTAATATTTGTTGGTGTCATCCACCTCCCAGGAGCATGTTGGAGTAAATGGTTTTTACCATTTACCTGCTTAAGTTTACTTAGGCTTGCATTATAGTTTAATAGTGCATTTAATCAATTAGGGTAGTTGTGTTTCCCGTATCGGGAAGTTTCATACCTGTCACCTAATTTTCATGGCTTTAAAAAGCATGTACAATATGTAAATTATGTATCTTAATTTATTCACTCTTGTTTGGTGAAATGGCCTTGTGTTGCCTCTCTCATTTTCTGTGAAGGTTATTTTCTGCAGATGGTGCTCCTGGGAGTAAACAGATTACCCATCCTTTCTTTATCTCAATTCTTTTTTATAATAGAATTTCTTTAATTTTTTTATTTAATATTAACTCCAAATACTATAATTGGATTTGCCTTTTAATATTATCTTCTCAATATTCAATTATCTTTATTTACTTATTATCTCACTCAAATATTTAATTATGGGAACATTAAAAAACACAATTAAATTCTAATTTAATTAGCTTAATGAGTTAGAGATATTATATGAACTAGAATTAGATGTTTGTCTACTTCAAGTACTAAGCCTAGTTCCACCTCCTCACTTTAACCTATTCTTGAACATCATAACTCCATAACATTAGTAGCAATGTGTTATAGAACTAGCATACCTATATTTAAAAGACATATCTAAAGTACGCTAAGAGATAACCTTCTCGAGGTGCCTAATGTTAGGATTAGTGATTAAAAAATAGGTGCCTCAAGTAGGATATCTCTCGGCGTACTTTAGATATATTTTTTAAATATAGGTATGCTAGTAGCATCTGGTGCGACAAGCCTAATTCTAACTATATTATATATCTTAAGGATTATTATAATTATATAATATAATATTATAATTTAGGTTAGATATATTATTATAATATTTTATAATAATAAATTATATATAATATTCTAATATAGTTTAGATATATTATTATAATATATTATATAATAATTATAATTATATATTATATTATATCAAAAATATATAATATACCTATATATAATATATAATATTGATTATAATATTATAATAATTATATAATATAATATATAGTTATAATAATATATCTAACCTATATTTAATGTTATTACCTGAAATTGCACCCTCTTGTTGAAGCTTTGACAGTTCCAACAATTTTAGAGTAACATGGGATTGGTCTTAAGGTGTGGGACCTTGCAGTTGAGGCCAAACCTCTAGATAAAGCTGGTTCCTCTTTCTAGACTTAAGGTATAGAGAATTCAAGCTAAATCTAATGCTACTCACAAGGAAAAGGGGAAGAAAAAATACTAGAATTGAAAGGGGGTGATGCACCAGATTTGTAAATGTGTTTAACTGTATCTGAATTAACACAACAATGACCTCAAGACTGAGGAAAGCTCACACAGATTCATATAAGTTATATAGAGGTTCGGGTAGAGAACTAGAGTTAAGAAAGTGACCGTTTTGCTCACAATACTAGCGTATAATTTACAAATGAACATAGTGTAAAACTTAAGAGAGAGGCAAAATAACAATCTGTATTAATCATGAAGGCTAGAAAGCCATTATAGAAGTAGAACAATTTGCTGCAGGAGGAAAAGACACAATAATCAATTGCACTCATTGGTGAACCATACTAGAAGACATTAAAGGCATATATGTAGGCACAATACATTAAATTCTACTTGTTCTTGCAATTACATTACAAGGCCTGCGATCTGCAATAAACTACTCCTACCCATATGATGACCCAACTAACATTATTTTCATCTTTTCATGTATATATAGCATTTTAGATCTACATGCAGTAATAGGCACTAAAATCAGGTCTATTGACCCTACAAATGCCCACGCTGCATTGAATTTAGCCTAGAAGAACTGTCAGAAGACCTGCAGAATGGGAAATCAACCATGTTTCTGACAGGTCTAAAACTTTACAGAGGAAGATTGCCCACACGCATGAGTGTCAGGCACATTAAAAGGGGAAGGGCTAAAATCCTTCCATGTGCCAACAAAGTCCATTTTGTCCCTTCTTGTACAATCACATTGAAGGATTTGACTGTTTCAACTACCTGATTCTGACCTTTCTGCAACATTTGTACCTTAGGTATTAAATCCCTTCTACAACAACAGAGGATTGTGTCCTTCAATCTTTTACAACACTTTAAAATATTTTAAATCTACTTTAAAATATCTTAAAGCATTACATCACATTCCATACTTTATTTCACTGATTTCCCCTTTACTCTTATTCGGGCCTTTTATTTTTCCTTATCGACAAAATCTTCCTCTTCACGAGCTAGGCTTGCCTCTGACTTTTCTTTTGTTGGAAAAAACTGACTTTCATGAACCAAACCCATCTTCTTCCTTTCTTTCCTTACCTTCCTTGGTTAGCAAAGTTTCCCTTTTTTGTGAACCTCTTAGCCGGTTCTCTTTTCTCTTTAGTCGGCATTTTCTTCATTTTATGAACTTCTTTGCCTTTACCTTATCGATAAAAGCCCCACTTTGAGAACTAATTCTTCCTTAGCTAATCGAGCCTCTTGGTCCTCGTCTTTCATTTTTTTCCCCTGTCAGTGAATCCTCCCATTTGTGAACTTACTCTCTTTGGCTTCCTTTGTTTTTATCACTTTTTGCCTTATCGACGAAATTTACCTTTTGTGAACTATTCTTTGTTCTCTTTCTTCTTTTGCTTTTTTGGTGATTCCCCTTATCGACAAACCTTGGAAATCATAAACTAGTTGGCAGGTTTTCCATTTTGTGAACTCCCTAAATTCTCTTTGTTTCTTTGTGGCTGACTTTCTTTTCTATCCCTTGCCTTGGCGCTTTCCTTTTATCTTTTGGTCGACAAATCCTTTGTCAGCAAAACCGCCGATCGGCGAACTTAAGGTTGCCAAACCTTAAGTTTGTTGACAAAGGTAAACTTTGTCTTTGACCTAGTCACATCTCTTTGGTGAAGATTTTCCCAATTTGCTCCTTTAGTCGGTGAACTAGTTGATCAAAAACCGACCGATCGGCGAACCTGCCAATTGACAGACTTAAGGTTTGTAGAAGTAACATTTTGCCAACTAAGGTGAACCTTTGCATTGCTGCTTCTTGCCTTCTTTTCCCTAGCCATTTTTCTGCCTGTTCACTCCTTAGTCAGAAAACCGACGAATCAGCGAACCGGCAAACCAGAGGTTCACCCAACTTAGAATATGCCGACAAGGCAAAAGAAAGGGCAAAAAAAATTTAGGATTTTTTGGAGTTTTTCTAAGGGGAACCTCCTTCCATTTAGGCTTTCTCAGATCAGATTTCTTTGATGGAAGGAGGGAGTTTGGACTATTTTGATCTGGGAAAAATATGACAACATTTTGGTGACTATGCAGGGGTGTTTGCCTGCTAAACATAGGGATCCAATTGCCTTATACAATCCATTGGGCACAGAGTCAAAAAAGGAAACTGTAACAACATGACCATACAAAACTGAAAACTGCCTCTAGAAAAGACAACAAAACCAACAACAAGGCAAACCATCTCCTAATGAGGATCATGTTGCCTGTGTAAAAGCACTTAGAGGAAGAGTAACCTAAAATAGAAACATACATACTCTAAATATTTACAAAGATCCCAAGAATAGACTCAGAAGTATGACTTGAGATGAATCCCATTCACTTGGATTGGAAGTGATTCACCAGTCAGCTTGGAGAGTTGAAATGTATTAGCTTGCTTGCAATTAGTGATGATATATGGGTCGCTCCATAAGGCATCAAATTTGGAATGCCTCCTAGCCTTAGCTCTGTCTTCATCCCACTTTAGCACTCCCTCTTGGAAGACTCTGTCAACTGACTTTCTATCAAAGGTCATCTTGACCTGATCTTGGTGGGCTTCAAGGGTCTTCATAGCAACATCCCTTTTTTCTTCAAGCTCCATCAACTCAACAAACCTAACTGTCATGGCATCATTTCCTAGCAATTCTAGCTGTTGTGCCAGCTTAAAGCAAGACAATTCAAGTTACAGTGGAAGCCTTTCTTCCTTTCCATAAACTAGCATAAAAGGTGAATTGCCAATGACCCTCTTAGGGGTGATCCTATCAGCCTAGAGAGTTGTCCTCAACTTGGAATTCCAAGTTCTTTGATTGTCCTCCATTGTCCTTTTGATAATCCTGATCAGGTTTTTATTTGTGGACTCAGCCAGGCCATTCCCTTGGGGGTAATAATTGGATGATGTCTTCAAGTAAATTCCATTGTTAAGTGCTCATTCACTGATTTTTGTGCCTACAAAGGCCTGAGCATTACCATAAATAATGGTGAATGGAACACCAAACCTGGTAACTAATCCCTCAAGGAAGTCTAAAATGGAGGCCTCTGTGGCATCCTTCAATGCAACTTCCTCTGTCCACCTTGTAAAATAATCAGTAGCTACTAAAATCCATTTATGACCAATGCTAGATGGTGGATTAATCATGCCAATGAAGTCCAAGCCCCATTGGGCAAATGGTTGATCAGTCTGAATTGGGTGTAGGGGGAGAGCAACCAACCTTTGTTTGCCTGCAAATAATGCACATCTTTGCAGCTTCTTACCCATCTATGGGCATCTCTGAATAAATTGGGCCAGTAATAACCAGCCCTCATGATTTTGATAACAGTTTTTCTTGGAGAATAATGGCCACCAGTAGGGCCATTATGAAATTCTTCTAATACCCTAGAGGTGTGATCTTGTGCAATGCATCTGAGAAGAACTCCATTGATGCCTTTCCTGAACAAGACACCATCAACAAGAACATAAGGTATGGACTGGAGCCTAAAATACCTTCTTTTTGCTTGATCTAGTCCATCTGGGCATCTACCTGACTATAGAAATGTGACCATATCATGGTACCAGTCAGTTGGAGTGTGGGAACTAGTTGGTTGTGCCTACCCAATGACACATACACCGTCATCTCTGGCTTCAAGGTCCACAACCATCTTCTCACACAGGCCTTTGCCTCATACCAGCTTGGTGATGTTGATGTTTACATCATACTCATTACCTTTGTGATCCACCCAACCCTCTTTTCATTGATATCTCTGCTCAAAAGAAACTCTTTGACACCAGGGTGATTTGTCATCAACTATATTTTGTTGTTTGAAAGCATATGCCTAAAATTTTTGAGTGCTTTCACCACAACAAACACTTGCTTCTTAATGAAATCATACTTTAGCTCATATTCTTTGAGAGGCTGGTTGAAAAAAGTAATTGGTTGTTCCAATTTCTCTTCATTTTGTTGTGTTAGGACTGCCGATATGCCCTCTTTCCCTCCGAAGGCATAAAGGATAAAATCCCTTTCATAGTTAGGGTTTATTAGTGTGGCATCCTGTGCAATGGCCTGTTTGATAGCTTCAAAACTGTCCCTGCCTTCTTTTGATCATGTGAAGGTAACATTCTTCTTAAGCATGGTGGTGAGGGGTTTTGCTATTGAAGCAAAATTGGGTATGAACCTCCTCACAAAATTAATCTTACCCAAAAAAAATTTGTAGCCCCTTCTTGTGACTGGGAAGGGGAAGAGCTAGAATGGCACTGGTTCTTTTTAGATCAATGACGAGCCCTTCTTTTGAGACATGTCCAAACAATTTGCCTTCCGGGACAGAAAACACACATTTCTTTGGATTCAACGATATGTCGTATTCCCTGCATCTTTCAAAGACTTTTCTCAAATGACCCAGGTGGTCAGTTGCATGCTTAGAATAAATAGTCAAATCATCAAGATATACTAAAATAATATATTGATTAGGGCTTTGAAGGCCAAATCCATTTCCCTTTGAAAGGTTGCCCCAACATTGGTCTACCCAAATGGCATTTTCTGATAAGCCAAAGTACCCCATTTGGTGGTAAAGGTTGTCTTGTACTGGTTTGATCCTATTACGAGAATCTGGTTGTAGCCTGAGTTGCCATCAAGGAGCGAAAATCTTTCAACTCCTGCTACTATCTGTAAGATCTACTCCATGGAAGGGAGTGGATAGTGATCTTTGAGAGAGGCCTTGTTTAGGTCTCTAAAGTCCACACAGTCTGATTTCACCATTCTTTTTTCTCTCTGGAAGTAGGTTAGCCACTCAAGAGGAATGTTTAATTGGATAGATAATTTTGGCCTTTATGAGCTTGGATAGCTCTTTTCTCATTAATGACTCTATTTTGGGATTGACTGGCCTTTGTTTTTGGCAGACAAGTTTGGCATTGGGGTCCAAACCTATTGTATTGAGTGATAATGCTTCTGGAATTTGATTGTGTACAATTTTTCCCTCAACGTTTCGAATCGCACTCAGTGATCCATCATCAATAGAAATAGAGCAAGAGAAGAGAACAAAAGTGATAATTTGCAGACTTAAGCTTACTTAAAAAGAGGAATGGGGTGGGGTGATGGTATGTGGAGACCAAGAAGACAAAAGGGGAGGGGAAACAACCTATCAGATAAAGAGAAAAAGAGGATGAAAAAGAGAAAAGGACCAAAAGCACTTACCTCAATAAGAAAAAAGAAGAAAAGAGGAAGAAGTGAAAAGATATAGAGCATATAAAAATTGAAAAAATAAACAAACATCAAAGAAGCAAGAACAAGAACAATGGACAAAATAACAATATATATATATATATATATATATATATATATATATATATAATTAAACTAAAGGAACAAATAAAAGTGCACAAAATATATACAAACAATTTTATATTAGAGGACCACAAATCAAAAGGTGAAAACAAATACCAAAAGAGATGAGGGAATAAACCCAACACAGCCACAAAATATGCCTAGATATCAAATGCATAACATAAATGCCAAATAATATACAGAGGAACCACATAAGATGCGGGCAATGTATAACATAAACGATGATATATATATATACAAGGGGAATGAGAGAGTTTGTGAGTGACAAGGTTAGGTGGAGGATGAGAGGATGATAAGGAGGATAGCATGGAGAGAAGGGGAGGGGAATGACACAATGTAGGAGGAAAGAGGAAGAAGGCTACAAAGGAGGAAGAGAACTAGCCCCGAGAGGAAGGAGGGGAGGAGAAGAATGCCAAGAAGATTTGTAAAGACAAAGGAGGGAGGTAAGTGGAAGGACAGGAAAAGGAGGGAAAGAGGAAAGGCTCAATGATAAGAGAAAGGAAGAAAGGGGGAGTATAGGAGGGGAAGAGGAGAAAAGCTATGGGGGGACGGTCTTGATGGGGAAGAGAATGATTTCTGAGGCGGGTAAGAAGGGGTTGCCACAAGAAACTAAGATTCCAACCCTCATCTCGATTAAGGTTAGATGGGCGATTGCCAATTTCTATAGCCTCTTTGAGTTTCCGCTTGAAGAAATTATCTTCCTTGACCAAAATTTGAGTGTCTTCCAAGCAAATGTGGTGTTTAGTTTTGGAGGAGTGTTCAACAAGGGCTAACTTTTGAGTACGCTCGTGCTTGATGTCGGCATTGTGCTCTTTAATCTTGGTGCTAAAAAGCGACTTGTCTCCCCAATGTACGCAGTACCGCAAGAACAAACCATCTTGTAGACACCTGAGTTAAGGAGAAGGTCTTTAGAGCCTTTGGGAGATGGGATGCAGTTCCTAAGAGTAAAAATGGGTTTGAAGGCAACATGGAGGCCTTTTTAAAGAAGAATCTTAGAAGTTTTGTTGGAGATACCTTCAATGTAAGGAATACTGGTTATAGGGAGGGTTGGAGGTTGAGGCTTAATTGGTTTGGAGTAGAAGCAAGATTTGGCTTGTTTGAAAGCTCTATTGATGAGCTTGCTTTTGAAATCATTCAATTTGAAGACTTTAGAGAGGTGGGAAAGTTCAAGATCTAAGTTGTCCTCCACGCAAATTTGAAACGCTCTAGTAGCCAGAGTTTTAAGGACACCAATTTTTTGGGAAGGGTGGTGATGAGAGGAGGCACGGAGGTATAAATTTGTGTGGGTGGCTTTCCTAAAGACTTTTTGGCCCAAAGACCCATCAGGCTTTTTTAAGACCAATATATCAAGAAAAGGGAGTTGGTTGTTAGTCTCCAACTCTTTGGTGAAGGCGATGCTTGGGGCTATGCTGTTAAGGTGTGAGTGGAAGGCTTCAAGATTTTCTAACCATGGGGCCAACAAATGTTGGTGTCATCAACGTAGTGCTTCCACCATTTTGGTTTGAGGGGAAAAGAGTTGAGGGCTATATCTTCGAAATGTTCCATGTAGAGGTTAGCTACAATAGGGGAAAGGGGGCAGTCCATGGCAACACCGTCTAATTGTTCATAGACTACTCCTTGGAAAGTAAAGAAGGTGGATCTAAGGCATAACTCTACCAAGGAGGCGATTTCATCATTAGTCTTATGTCTAATTAGCTCGATAGAATCAGGGATAGGAACCTTGGTGAAGAGCGAGACAACATCAAAGCTAACTAAAAGGTCATTTTCTTCCATCTTTTTGTCTTTAATGAATTCAACAAAATGGGAAGAATTTTTTATGAAGGAGCTAGATTGGCCAACTAGAGGGGTTAAGAGTTTGGCAAGGTAAGAAGCAAGCTTATAGGTGGGGGAGTCAGTGGTGTCAACAATGGGTCGGAGGGGGATGCCAGCTTTGTGTAATTTTGGAACGCCATAAATACGGGAAGAAATTTCTTTGGTAGGAAGAAGTCTCTTTTTGGTTTCATCATCAAAAGAGGAAAGAGAAAGGGCCCCTTTTACTTTGTTACAAATTTTGGAGACGGGGTTGCGGGGAAGGATTTTGTAGTTATTATTGTCATAAAGAAGATCTCTCATCTTGGAAATGTAGTCAAGTCTATCCATGATGACTGTGGCATTACCTTTGTTTGCTTTGACAATGATGAGGTCATGGTTGCTGGTTAAGTTCTTAAGGGCGACAACACAATCTTGCTTAACTTCCTCAGCAATAAACTTAGGGAGAGATCGGATGGCATTCTCAATGTCAATCAGAAAGTCTAACACATGGATGAAGCATGGAGCAATGGCAAAATCAAGGCCTCTTTTTAACAAGTTGAAAGAAAGAGGGTCTAAGGGCACGTTGGAAAGGTTAACCACTAATTTGTTCTCCCAATCTTGGATGAAGTGGTGTGAAAGGAGAGGTCTCGGGATCGGGGAAAGAGAAGAGGACGGGTTGGAAGATTTAGGGGGATGAGGAAAACTACATGGGGAGAAGTTCAAGTTGCAAAAGTTAAGAGATGAAGATTTAACATGTGAGCAAGAGGTTGGAAGGTTGTTTAGAGTGTTGATATTTGGTGGAGATAGTTTGGTCAATAAGGAGAGGTCTGACTTGTCAGAAGAAAGGTCAGAGAGGGGTGGCAATGAACTAAACATGTCTCGAGGTAGGCAAAGATGATAGGAAGAAATCATATCATAAATGTTGGAAAGGAAAAGAGAGGAAGAACGTTTGGAAGTTAGTTGAGAGGTGTGCGTACCTAGAGAAGCGTGAAGAGGACCGTTGACATGGATTTGTTGCTGGTGTTGGCCGTTGATAGGTTCTATGGAATGTGTATGATGTTTGATGGACAGCCTCAAAAGATCGTGGGATAGAAAAAACTCATCATGGCTGCCGGTCTGCTCAAGCGACGTACCGGAATGGTCTGTAGGAAAGTTGACTTCTGCAGTGCAAGGGAGAGGAATCGTGGATGAGGAGCTTGGCATGACGTGAGGAGAGTCAAGATTGAGAGGTAGTTGTGGCGTAATATGGGCCAAAGAGATAGATGAAGCAGGTGAGCTCGATCGCGGGGGGCTGTCAAAAATGAGAGGTGAGGAAGGAGCAGTGGTAAGGAGGACTAGGGTAAGACTTTTGGTAGAAGTATTGGTTGAATCCTTCAAGTGAACAGAACTGGGTTGGGGTGGTACGAGTGCCAAGGGGTTATGTTACATCCCCCTTTTTGGGCCATTTTTACTTTTTACTTGTTACTTGGATAGAAGTAGAATTGTGAGAAAAAGTTATGCATATGAGAATTAATGCTATGGTTTAGAGATATTAACTTTATGGAAAATGTTTTTCATAAATATGACTAATTCAATGATTAGATTTATAATGCCTTTTATAATGTGGAAAAATTCAAATGTTATTAATAGATTATCTAACCGGGACACCTGTACACTGATCATGTTTTGCATATAAGAGTTTTGAACAGGAAAACAAGTGGATCTGACTCTCTGAGAAGCCAAGGGAGAGAAAGTATCTTCAAGGATGAAGAATATAGACTCTGGATTACCAAAAGATATTTTCCACTAGGTACGGTATATCGGACAATGGACTTTTGTTGTCTTGAGGTAAGCTTTAATTTTGGTCAATTCAAGTTGCCTCGACTAGGTCATGGATGACTTCAGGAATGTGTCACTCCTTCTTCGTGTCATTGTGAAGGAAGAATGTCATTTGTTTGAATGTCGTCGCAACGAATGCCGTCATTCGATGTTTGCATCGTAATCTTTTGAGTTCATGTCATCAAATGTGGACGATAGTTAGATATTATATATATATCTTATGGCACATCCTTGTTAAGTCTTGTTCGATGTAAAATGTCAATAAGTTGACAGATTATTATTGTCGCCATAACACTTTAAATAGGCACGATATATATATAAGTATATATGGGATAATGATGAATGTTGTATCGTACCTATTAATGATATTATCGTTCAATAAGTTTAAATAGTGAATTGTGTCAATGTGAATATCTAATGCCAATATCATTGACTATAGTCTATCCATATTAATATATAAATAAATGTGTCAGGGGCAAGTTAATAAAGTTGTCATGTTTTATTACAATAAAGAGTTCGGTCTAGTAAGATAGGGTAAACGCTATCAATGTAATGATAAGCGATGGTAATTTGATCGAGTTGGTCACCTTTTTGCCTTGCCACAATAGCATAACTAATCAGCATCCCGAGCCATAGCAAAAGAAACGCCTCTAAGGCCGGCATGCCTATCTGAACGAAAGAAAAGAAGATAAATTTGTGAAGGGAGATAAGAACAAGAATTAGTTAGGTTTGAAAACAGTTATTCCCACGCCATCCTTTTATCGAGGAGAGCCTTTTGCCAAATGGTATTCGTAGCTAGAGTGGATAGAGAGCCACAAACAAGGAGTGAAGAAGAAATAGTGTGTCCAAGCTAAAAGTGGGTTCGGAAGAACTAGAGATTGTGGAGCTCGCCAGTAACAAGTTTCCCTCTCTCTGTTATTCTGTGTAACTTTTATATAAATATCTTATGTGACTTAAACCGAGAGCAACCTCAAATATCATTACTTCTTTATAATGTTGATCGTGTGGACAAATTATAGTTTGTATGAAATAATCTGTAGAACGTGAGTCTTATGTTTTGAAGAGTAGGATTGGATCTTGTGTTTAAAACAACAACAAACTTTATCCCTGGTTTATACTATAAATAATTACAAATTGCCCTACGACCATAGTATGGAAAGAACGGTTGAATCTTTAAAACTCATGAATCTTTTCTTGATTGTGTTCTTGTAATAAAAGCTTAATAACATTGTAGTGTGTTATGAGATCCCTCATACAGAGTTTAAGCCTGAATGCCACCTTAGTTAAACATATTTCTGCTATATTAAACACATGGAAACCAATTAAGTTGATATGATAAGCTTCGGTTATGCCTTAAATGAAGACTTCTTTATACTTGATGTAGTTTCCTACTTCGAAGATTGATTGGCCAAGGGTTTCGAGGGTCTTTATGCCCCTATACTCCGCCCCTTCCTTTCTGGATACTAAACTAATGCCAATATCTGAAATAATCGATGCCATTATCTTTTAACCCCTGATAATGAAGCCGTAAGATATTAATCTCTGTTCATTATTGCATAGGACCATTATCTCTTAACCACTAATAATGAAGCCATAAGATGTTAGTCTCTGCTCATTATTGTATAGGACAATCAAAGTTAGTTTTACCATGTTATTATACTCTCAAAAGACCGACTCATAGTTATGGTTAATGGTGGTTAGAGGGTCGAAACCTATAGTCTTCGATTGCATAAAGTTTATCATAAGATATCATTGTTTAAGTTAATGTTTAAAGTGATCTCTCGTCGTACCACCTATCTTGACCTTATGTGATAAGTAGTATACTTTTAAATGTAGTCTACCAACTTGAGGATAACTTAGTCCCTCAAAAATGAGTCTTTTGTAAGAATGAATAAAAGGGTAATCTTTCGTATTATTTATTTTAAATACAAGGAGTCGATTAAAGATTCCATCATGTATAATTTAAAGTCTTGCCTAGGCTACCACCCTAGTATATATAACACTATATCGACATATGATACATCATACTTTATGAATATTAAAATAAGTTTGAATACTTGAACAGTTAGATTAGAGAATAATTGAATATGGAGTCAAACTCATGATTAGGGTTTCTTAACTCGAGATGATTACATTAAAAACATAGGGAAATAATCATGTCATTCCTATGACAATAATTGAATTATACCTCGGAATCAAAATTAGTAAAGGCTAATCGAACATCAAGTTTGATAGTATTATGTTATTTCTTTAGTAATAAGAAACTCGATTAAAGAATAAACCCTAATAAACTAAGGGGGGAAAGTTTATTCCAAATTGAGTTACAAATCTTGATTTCATGTCTTTTTCACTATGATGGCAAGGATGCCTTAAGAACTCGTTATGGTTATTACAAAAACCTAGAGTGTTGATAACTATAGACCCATACTTCCAAGGAAAGGATTGATTAAGTCTTAAGAGTAATCCGGGAGACATGATTGACTACTCCCATGTTTTTAAGTTGAAATGATTAACCAACTCAAGGGTATAGGTATACCGAGGGATGGGAAATTATAGATCTTTATGTATGTTCTTATGAACTCACTTTAGTATCGATTGAATTAAAAGACAAAACTTAACCCAGTGTTGGGGTATTTCTGTTAAGATTCATACCAAGTTGGGTATGTTGGGAGATTCGAGACTCAACCCACATGATTATTGTATTCAAGATTGTTGATAAAGGTTTATTGACATATTTTCAAAGGATAAATATGCATATGAATTCCTATTTAGTCATAATGGAAATTCGGTAGACTTAGTAGACCAGTTGGTCAATTGTATTTAATTTTCTTTTATGATTTAAATATTTTATGGTTGAAGGATTGAACTTAGCCAAAGTCCAGATTTGAGAAATGATAGCACTCCTTAAGATATGAGAGGAGTTATACCTCATATATTATACTTAATCTTATCATGTGAATTTAGAATTCGAACAATGCCAAGAAGACTAGGGAAGTCAAGAAGTATTTTTTCCCATGCTTTGATATTATCCTGAGAAAACAAGGCATTTCTATGCTTCTGGTTAGAGGAGCTAAACCTTAGAATTATAACTAGAAAGATTTAGAAATTTATGCTTGTATGTCAAATATGACATTGCCCTTGGTCGACAGTATATGGTTGAATAACCATGGAGTCAAACATAAAGAGTCTAGTAGTACTTATATAAATCCTAAAGTGAATTTTTGGGATAAAAGTTAAAACTTAGTAGATTGTTCAAGGATGCTAGTATAAAGACAGATAATACAAGGACAAGAGGTCATAGGCCCTAGAGATTGCAAGTACACAAAGATGGACTCTCTAGAAGGTTAGAAATACCTAAATATATATTTTTATTGAAAATATATTCTAGATTAAGGATTGTTCTAAGTTAGATTGACTGGAATGGATTTACCGTATAGACAAGTTTGTGTCTAGAGTAACTAAATGAACGGGTAAGGACCCTAGCTATGTTTATTTAATCTTACTTGTAAAAAGAGATAATTTCCTTGGCTATGATGCTTAACCTAGGTAAGGTAACCATTTTAGTTGTAATGAATTGACTTAAACCCTTTTAGTGTCGATAAGTCTTGGATCTCGGGTATTGCAAAATTGCAATGAGAATCCTTGTATGGAAAGTTAATCTATAAGGTTATAAAACCTAGAAAATATTTGAAAACCTGTTGAAGATGGAAAGACTGAATTAGAATTGATAAAACTATCTATATAAACATAGTTCACCATATCTGGGATGACGTAACCTATTGGGATGATCATACTTAGCTAGAGGGTATCTAGGATTGTATGATCAATAGTGTTACGTAGGATTCACCACCAGTACTTAGATGGCAAATACCATAGGTCATCCTAGGTCTATACTCTTTGTGAAGGGTAGGGCCACTTCTGGAAAGGAAGGTGTGTGGGAGACCGTTGGTCTGTGGATGGAGGTAATGCTCTTAGAAGATGCTTTCTCTCTCTTCAACATGAGGCATGCCGAGGCTTGTGATATGGAGGTCGACAATCGAGATGCAGTAATCTTTTGGTGAGTGAATTTATGTAATCTTCTTTTTGTATAATTTAACATGTTTCAATCATTTGGGAATGGATGGATAAATTGTGTAATATGATGTAATCATGTTTCTTAATCAAGTTGTTGATGAAACTTAATTTAAAAAAAAAAATTATCACCTTTTACCTCTTCAAATTTACTTCATGGTAATTACCTAAATTTAGTGTTATTGAAAACTTTGGATATTACAGGTTAGGTCTGAAGGCATCGACGCTAGGGATGGAGAGTCATTTGTCATGGAAAACTGAGCAGGAGTAGTAAGTCTCGATTGCTGTTGAGAGAGCTGACCAATAGTTCAACTGAGATGTGAAGGGTTGGGGCAGACTCGTTGTCGTTCAGCTGAAGGCCAACTTTTGGAAATTAGACCAAAGAACTTATTCTACCTCCTCTCACATTCGTCCTTGTGGCTAGAATCTCCCGCCTGAGATGTGTAGTCTAACTAAATCCACAGATTTGGATGCAGGGAGTTAGCCAGTTCGAGTTGTAAGTAGAACAGTCTGGATTAAACCAAGGTCAAAGTATTTCAGATCCTTATAATCCCAAGCAATTAAATCATCAAATTCATTACAAAGTTCAACAAAACCTTGTCTTTTAGCTTGTTGACATTCCTTGCCATGTTTTAGAAATCAGCCCTGTGCAATTTCTACCTCTTCATAGTCTTCTTTCTTGACTATCATGTTTATTTTCTCCTTCTTTGGTTGATCATCAACACCAAATATGTTCTCTAAAGTGACCAATCCTCTAGGTAGTTTGTTGCTCTTCAGCTAAATCACCTGGTCACCATATTGTTCTTGCAATGCTAACTAATTCTTGGCAACAAACTCTACCTCATATTGCAAGAGATTTACAATCTGCTGGTCATTCTCAAATACCTGCCAGCTCGTCACATTGTCAAGCACAACAAGCCTCACAACAATCTTCACATGCTGATTTGAGTTGTGTTTGACATTCTGGGGAGTGTCAAACTGAGCACCAACTGTAGCCAACCTATCAACATCTTTGTTTCTTTGTCTAGGTACTGCTTGGCTATTGAAGGCATCAAAGTCTTCAATTAGGGCCTAGGCTCTGTGTTTATATGACATGAGCAAGTCATTCCTTGAAGCACTTTGTGATCTGATTTGGTGAACAACAAGCTCACTGTCACCAAATGCTTGTAAAACTTTTATTCCTCTCTTCTGTGCCAACTGCATACCCTAAATTAAGGCTTCATACTCAGCCACATATTGGTACAACTGAACTGTAATCTAAAAGTAGAGAAATAACTTTCCTTCTGGGGTGAGATCAATACAACCCCAGCACCTACTCCATTTTTGCTTTTGGGGCCATTAAAACATAACTACTATACCCCACTTAGATTTGCTATTGGATTCTCAAGATTAGGGATGATGACATCCTCTTCATGGATACAATAAGTACCCAACCATGTTTGTTCTACATGATCAGGAGTATCAAAGTGAAAATAATTTGCCCACTCATCAAGTAGTATATCAAGAATTTCTTCTACTGGTGTTGCAACTTCATGCATACTATTGTCATCCTCCTCTAGGCCATGAATTGTGTAGTTCATACTAGCAGGATTAGGCGAGTAAGGCTCTATGTGGTCATTAGCAATGGGCTCATCCTTGATGGTCATTTTAGTACCATATCTAGTTCTAAATAACATGTGGGACCAATCAAAAGATAGGTACCCACCTATTTTAGCAGTGAAATCCCTAGATAGGCATATACCAAAATATGCAGGGAGGTCAATAACCGAGATGTCTTGTGAAACAAAGAAGCCAGGGCATGCATGTAGAGTGAGCTTTAAATCCTTAATCACACCTACTATATTAACAACAGTACCATCTAGTTACACTACCCCCTTATTCATAGGCTCATATTCAATGCCTAACTTATCAGGTATATTTTTAGGCATAACATAAGTACCTGCCCCAGAATCTATCATTCAATTATGCAACAATTTATCACCAATGATTAGGGAGACATAAAAGGGAGGGGCCTTACTGATTTTGCTTATTCTTTCCTCCTCTTTTGGTTGGCATAGGCTTGCTGGGGCAGCGGCCTTTTATTTTGTTGTTTCTACAGTAGGTTGGTTGAAGCTTGTCAAAGCTTCCTATAACAAATCCCTTTGAGCTAGGATCAACAGGGAATCCGACATAGTGATGCTCAAGTTAGTCCTTTTCATCTGATCGACTATGCTGAAGGGGATTTGACTAACCTTCTGGGAAGTTTTAGCAATAATAGAGTCGACCCTTCGTTGTTGACCAGCCTAGGATTGCTATCGTGACACTGAATTCACCCGCCCAGTAGAACAATCTGCTTGTGCTGAAGGTGTTTTTGTTATCTTTTCTTTCACTACATTTGTTGGGGACACATGAGGTGTAGATGCATGAGAAGTGGAGGTGTGAGCAACTGCAGAGATCACTATATCTTCAACCGCCCTCCTTTTGGCTCTTATATTGTAAGCTATTGGGCCTGTGCCCTAATTAACACCACAGAAATCATCCTGTATCCAATTCATCAATTAAGAATTATTTTTTCATTTGTTCATGCCCTCCCACCATATCTTGGCTAGGACTGTCTTGCTACTCTAAAGGGGTTGATTGGATTTGCATTGTCAAAGCTTGATTAAATTATCCATTCTGGCATAAATTCTAATCATGTGGCTGATTGCATGGATAGCACCAATCACTGTCTTGAGCTATGTTGTTTTGTATGGGTACAAGAGGCCCAAATGTGCTTACTACATTGGGGTGAACAACATTTAGTGGCCTAATGTAACTAGGCTAATTTTTCCTCTACACATTACTCTGATATGGTGGCCTATTTTGCTGATAATCCTAATTGAATGAAGGATGTGGTCTACTAGGTTGTGCTAGCTGTCTTCTTTCCAACATCAATTCATTTCTCAATCTTCTGATCAAAGCATCTTTCTCATCCTCTTTCTCAATTGCAAGTGTAATTAGAGGAGTATCAGGGTTGACTATTATAGGAATTGGAGCCACAGTAGACTGAATAATAGGGGCCTCTAGAAATAAGGGAATTGGTGGCCTTGGACCAATCTTCCTAGCCTAAATCATACATTTTTTTTCCCTTATCACTATGTCATATGCTCCTAGCAACATAGTCCCTCCCATGGACAAAATCATGACGACAACGTTAGGATTCAAAGAATTTAAATAATATATAAATGCAGTATTTGGGGAGGGCTTCACCAACAATGGGATTTTGTCCCATGTCTTCTGAAATATGTAATTGAAGTCCACCATATATTTGTTGCAAGTATGGGCCTAACTGGTGTTGTCATTGATGTCAACATACTTCGGTTGCATTGATGATAAGGATTGGATGAGTTGTATGCTGAGGATATTAAGAAAATTAGTCCTATCAGGAACAGAGAAAGAACAGTGAAGATAGTGAGGTGAAGATCCCAGCTAAGATGAAGATCAGAGGATGAGTATAAAAGGGTTTGTAGATATGTGTCTTAAGATGATCCAGTAAAGATCTGAGAGGTCTGCATGAAGATTTGAAGAAGTTATGGCCACTTGAGTAAAGCTGGTTCTGGCAGATGTTTAGAGGTGACAGAATGACACAGATAGGTCCGGTGAGATCCAGAAATGCAATATCTTGTTCTGTAGATTTGGTGGAGTGCTTAGGAAGTCAATGTGAATTGACAACTCAATTGGTTCGTGGTCTAGAGGTCCGCAAGCATCTATTCCAATATGAGAGTGATGACAGACTGTGTTCTTGAGGTTCCAGATGAAGGAGAGAAAGATTTTAGTAAGCAGTAGTGTGGATGTTTTTTGGTGATTCAGGCAAGCTTGTGGAAGTCTTTGGATTGTGTCCAGTTCATGTTGGTGTTCTGCATTGAAGATTGAGCTCGTAATTGAAGAATTACTTCTGGATGATGATGTTCTTCCTAAGTTTGGCTGATCGGATGAGTTACACATCCTGCGAATGATCTTGAAGATGTTCTATGAAGATTGGCGTGTTCCTAAAGGAAGATTAAAATCTCAGATTTGTGTGGCCAACAGCGTGTTGATCCACGTGAAATCTTTTTGTAATTAGTCATGTTGTATTTATGTATTTGCTCTGTAATGTATGCCGACTTGGATGATTATTCCGAAGTCAAATGTCTTGTATAAATAAGAGGTTGTGAAGTCATTTCAAATGAATCTGGTGAGATGAGTGTGGTAGAGAGGAGCAGAGCGAAAGGTAGAGCAAAAGTATTGAGCTTAAATGGAAATAACTCAAGCATGGTGAAGATGCTATTCTTCAGTTCAAGTATGTAATATTTATTATTCTGTAGACAATGTGTCTCCTGTAGGCAGTGAGCCTCTTGTGAGCAGTATACTCAGGCAGTGAGCCCTAATTGGCATGTGCCATTTGTTCTTCTTATTCTTTTAACAGAGAATACAATCTTGGGTTAGTCACCCCATGGTTTTTCCCTTAACCAGGTTTTCCACGTTAAAATCTTGGTGTCTTATGTGTTAATGTGTTTCTACTCTTGAATTATTGCTTGATTGATTTATTATTATGTTGTTGAATAACAAAGAGGATTTAAGTGATTAATAAGAAGAAAGTTTTGGAACAACTGATTCACCCCCCCTCTCAGTTGTCTGTCTTGAATCTAACAATTGGTATCTAAACTAAGTTCCGCTAATAGAGCTTAACCACTTGAGGAGATCCAAGATGTCGTCCTACAAGAAAGATAGTCCAAGGTTTGATGGAACCAATTTTACTCTTTGAAAAAGTTGCACAGAATGTCACCTGCAATGTATGGGAATGCAATATTGGTTCATGGCTTCAAAGAAGTATGTTCCTCCATAGAATGGTCTAAGTACTGTAGATGAAATTAGAGATGCTAAAAATAATCTTCAAACTAAAGAAGCTCTACTAAGTGCCTTATCTGATTCAGAGTTGACATATGTTATTGATCTAAAAACTGCATATGAGATTTGGCAAAAACTGGAACTTCTACATGAAGGAGATAAGTATGTTAAATGTGCCAAGCTACAGAGTCTGAAAGGAAAATTCAAAAACTTGAAGATGAGAGAAGATGAGAATATCACTGCATTTATGCCAAGAGTAAATGAGCTTGTTTGTGGCATTAGATGTGCTGGTGGAATCTTGGATGAAGATGAGATTATTGCCAAATTTCTCAGATCCCTTCCTGATTCTTACAAGTACAAGGTTTCTGCTATTGAAGAATTTAGATCTTTTTCAAATATCACAAGAGATCAATTGGTTGGTAAATTAGTTGCATTTGAATTGGCCGAGTTTGGAGATGCACCCCCCAAGATTGAATCTACTTTCAAAGCTAGTGCCTCTGTAAAAGGAAAACAAAAGTTTGATCCGGGAGAGAACTCTTCAAACAAACTATCATGGTATGAAAAAGCAAGAAAAGATTTGGAAGAAGATGAAGCAGAAGCTGCTCAACTTGAAGCCCTTATTGCAAAAAGACTGCCAAGAGGATCCGGTAAGTATGATGGGAAATTGCCTTTTAAATGTTTTAACTGCAATAAGATTGGTCATTTTGCCTCAAAGTGTCCGGAAAGATTTTCAAGGCCAAATCCAAACAGATCAAGATTCCAAAAGAAATGTTACTATGATCATGAAGATGATGATGGAGTAACAAATGATGAATTAGAGATAGGAAACAAATCTGGAAGTGACTGGGTGTTTATGCCATAAAGGAAGAAGATCCAATGCCCTCTAAATCTGTCAATCATAAAATGGTAGAAAGAGCTCTGGCTCCCCAAGTTGAAGAAAAGGATGATTGGGTCATTGACAGTGGATGCTCCCACCATATGACAGGTGACAAAAATAAATTCTTAGATTTGGAAAGATATGAAGGAGGAGTGGTAAAATTTGATGATAATTCTGCTGGCAAGATCAGAGGTAGAGGAACTATTTCTTTTGATGGAAAGAACAAAACCAGTAATGTACTGTATGTTGAAGGTCTGAAGCACAATCTTCTCAGTGTTGGATAGTTCGTGGACAAAGGCTATGATCTCTGATTCAAAAATAGAAAATGTAAGATCTTTGAAAGTTCCGGAACAAAGATTGCATCCGGTACTCAAACAAAAGGTAATATTTTCCACTTGGTTGGTACTGGTATAAGTTGCTTATTTGTTCAAATTGATCAGAATTGGTTGTGGCATAGGAGAATGTTTCATGTGAATTTTGTTAATATCATCAAGATAAACAACACTCAGGCTGTAAGAGATCTTCCAAGACTGGTGAAACCTACTAATAGTTTGTGCAAAGAATGTTAGTTGGGTAAGCAAGGCAGGGTTACATTCAAAAGTAAGGAACAATCTTCTACCGTATTATTGGACTTAGTTCATACTAATCTATGTGGTCTAGCAAGAATCAGGAGTGTGCAAGGTGACAGATACTTCATGTTATTAATTGATGACCACTTCCAGATGATGTGGGTGACTTTTCTGAAAGAGAAATCTGAGGCTCTTGAGAAATTCAAAATATTCAAATCTATGGTAGAGAATGAAACCGGATTAAACATAAAATGTCTCGGGTCTGATAGAGGTGGAGAATTCACATCCAGGGAGTTCATAGAATTCTGTGAGAAACATGGGATAAAAAGACAATTGTCTGCTCCAAGGACTCCACAGCACAATGGAGTAGTTGAGAGAAAGAATCAGACCATCTAGGAAGCATCTAGAACCATGATGATGGAAGCAAATATTCCTTAGATCTACTGGAGAGAAGCTGTAAGCACTGTTGTGTATACTCTTAATCAAGTACAAATCAGAAGCAATACCGGTAAGACCCCTTATGAACTTTGGTTTGGCATCACTCCCACTGTGAAGTATTTTAGAGTCTTTGGTAGCAAATGTTACATTAAAAGAGATGAAGATCTAGGCAAATTTGATGCTAGAAGTGATGAAGGAATATTCTTGAGTTATTCTACTCAAAGCAAAGCATACCGGTGTTATAACAAGAGATTGAGAAAGATTATAGAAAGTACAAATGTGAAGGTTGATGAAGGTATTGAAAAACCCTCAACGTTTTATGAATATGATGAAGATGATCAGAATGATGTTCTGGTCCAAGGAGTCCAAGCCCCTTCTGAAATTCAGATCTAGACTGATCCGGTGAATCAGGAAGAAGAGATAAATTTGAATTAACCTGTTCAAGAATCGAAAGTGTAAGAAATTCCCAAAGTTCCCAGGTATGTAAGACTAAATCACTCTGAAGATTAGATCATAGGTGATAAAAGCAAAGGTGTTCAAACAAGAAGAAAGATTGCTCAAGATTCAGAAGAGTATTGTCTGATTTCAAAGATTGAACCAAAGACAGTGAATGAAGCATGCAATGATGAAAACTGGACTAAAGCAATGGAGGAAGAGCTGATGCAAATTGAGAAAAATCACACTTGGGATCTTGTTCCCAGACCTAAAAACAAGAATGTGATTGGAACCAAATGGGTCTTCTGGAATAAACTGAATGAAGATGGTGAAGTAGTCAGAAACAAAGCCAGATTGGTGTACAAGGGTTACTCTCAAGTAGAAGGAGTTGATTTTGAAGAAACTTTTGCTCCGGTGGCAAGAATTGAAGCAGTTAGACTATTTCTTGTGTTTTCTGCTTTCAAGGACTTCAAAGTATATCGGATGGATGTCAAGTTTTCCTTCCTGAATGGTGACTTGGAAGAAGAAGTATACATTGAGCAACCAGATGGATTCCAATTGTCTGATCATGGTGATATGGTTTGCAAGTTGAAGAAAGCACTGTATGGACTCAAACAAGCCCCAAGAGCCTGGTATGAAAGATTGGATAAGCATCTTTTAAAGATTGGTTTCAACAAAGGTACTGCTGACAGTAACTTGTACTTCAAAATTTATCATGAAAACTTCTTAATTGTTGAAGTGTTTGTTGATGATATCATTTTTGGAGGAAGAGATAGTATGTGCAAAACTTTTGCAAATCAAATGAAAAGTGAATTTGAGATGTCCATGTTTGGGGAAATGAATTTCTTCTTGGGTCTGCAAATCACTCAAACAAAGAAAGGAATCTTCATTCCACAGACCAAATATGTGAAAGAATTGTTGAAGAAATTTGGGATGGAAGACTCAAAACCAATGAGTACTCCCATGGCAACCAAATGTAAATTGAGCAAAGATGATGACTCTCCTAAGGCTGATCAGAAAAAGTATAGGTCAATGATTGGAGGATTATTATATCTCACTCAAACTAGACCTGACATTATGAATGTTGTTGGTCTTGTTGCTAGATTCCAAGTTGATCCTAGAGAATCTCATGTCATGGCAATCAAGAGGATTCTCAGATATCTAAAAGGAACAGTTGAGTATGGTTATGGTATCCTAGAGATCATGATTTCTCTCTTCATGCATATTCAAATGCGGATTGGGTAGGAGATGTGGATGACCGGAAGAGTACCGGTGGTGGAGCATTCTTTTTGAGGAAAAGATTGGTTTCTTGGCTGAGCAAGAAATAAGAGGCAATATCTCTGTCCACTACAAAAGTAAAATATATTGTAGCAGCAGGTAGTTGCACTCAAGTATTGTGGATGAAGCAAATGCTAAGAGACATCAGAGTGGAGTATGAGGAACCTATCACAATCTTTTGTGATAATTCAAGTGCAATAAATATATCAAAAAATTTGGTGTTGCATTCAAAGACAAAACATATATCCATCAAGTTTCACTTTTTGAGAGAGCAAGTGAACAAGAATGAAGTCAGATTGGAGTTTGTGCCTTCCAAGGATTAGATTGTAGATATTTTTACTAAACCTCTACCTAAGGACTCTTTTGAGTATCTCAGGGAGAAGTTAGGGGTTATTATCCCTCCGGTTCTGAATTAAGGTGCACTGATGTGCATCAGTCCGGTGGATCTCACAGTCATATCTTGTGATCTAGATTGATGTTGGGAAGCTACTACTCAGGGGGGGCAGCTGGTATGATTCTGGAGTGATGCAAGTATGTGCCCTTTGCCATTGATGTCAAAGGGGGAGAGAAGACATGTGAAAAACAAAAAGTGGTTGCTGATCAAAGGGGAGCAGTAAAGGAAGAGAAGACATGTGAATGGTTATTGTTGATAAGGGGAGTTATGGCAGTTAGTGAAGAGAAGTTCTTGTCTTGATGGTCAAAACAAATTTTCACATCATATGTTGCCATCAATGACAAAAGGGGAGATTGTTGCAAGTATGGGCCTAACCAATGTTGTCATTGATGTCAACATACTCCTGTTGCATTGATGATAAGGATTGGATGAGTTGTATGCTGAGGATATTGAGAAAATTAGTCCTATCAGGAACATAGAAAGAACACTGAAGACAGTGAGGTGAAGATCCCAGCTAAGATGAAGATCAAAGGATGCGTATAAAAGGGTTTGTAGATATGTGTCTTAAGATGATACAACAAATATCTAAGAGGTCTGCATGAAGATTTGAAGAAGTTATGGCCACTTGAGTAAAACTGGTTCTGGCAGATGTTCAGAGGTGACAGAATGACACAGATAGGTCCGGTGAGATCTGGAAATGCAATATCTTGTTCTGTGGATTTGGTGGACTGCTTAGGAAGTCAATGTGAATTGACAACTCAATTGGTTCGTGGTCTAGAGGTCTGCAAGCATCTATTCCAATATGATAGTGATGACAGACTATGTTCTTGAGGTTTCGGATGAAGGAGAGAAAGATTTCATTAAGTAGAAGTAGTGTGGATGTTTTTTGGTGATTCAGGCAAGCTTGTGGAAGTCTTTGGATTGTGTCCAGTTCGTGTTGGTGGTTCGCATTGAAGATTGAGCTCGTAATTGAAGAATTACTTCCGGATGATGATGTTCTTTCTAAGTTTGGCCGACCGAATGAGTTACACATCCTGCAGATGATCTTGAAGATGTTCTGTGAAGATTGGCGTGTTCCTAAAGGAAGATTGAAGTCTCAGATCTGTGTGGCCAACATTGTGTTGATCCGTGTGAAGTCTTTTTGTAATTAGTCATGTTGTATTTATGTATTTGCTCTGTAATGTATGCTGACTTGGATGATTATTCTGAAGTCAAATGTCTTGTATAAATAAGAGGTTGTGAAGTCATTTCAAATGAATCTAGTGAGATGAGTGTGTGGTAGAGAGGAGTAGAGCGAAAGGTAGAGCAGAAGTATTGCGCTTAAATGGAACTAACTCAAGCATGGTGAAGATGCTATTCTTCAGTTCAAGCATGTAATATTTATTATTCTGTAGACAGTGTGTCTCCTATAGGCAGTGGGCCTCTTGTGAGCAGTGTGCTCGGGTAGTGAGCCCTAATTGGCATGTGCCATTTGTTCTTCTTATTCTTTTAATAGAGAATACAATCTTGGGTTAGTCACCCTGTAGTTTTTCCCTCAACCTAGTTTTCCACGTTAAAATCTTGGTGTCTTATGTGTTAATGTGTTTCTACTCTTGAATTATTGCACGATTGATTTATTATTATGCTGTTGAATTACAAAGAGGATTTAAGTAATTAATAAGAAGAAAGTTTTGAAACAACTGATTCACCCCCCCTCTCAGTTGTCTGTCTTGAATCTAACAATATTCATGGGGGGCTCTTTTGATTGTAGCTAACTGCTCCATCAGGGACAAGTGGTCACTCTTATCTTCAAAATGCTGACACAGTCTTGTTCCCAAGTCATCCCAGTTGTGAATGGAATTAGCAGGCATACCTCTATACCACTGAAGGGCTTTCCCTTTAAAGGAGGAGGCCAGAAACCTCACAACAACATTGTCTGCAGTGACGCTGTGAACAAAACACACGCTGACAATATCTTGAATATGCTCAACAAGGGTGGTGGAGTTTTCACCAATGAAGAGTGGGATCACTTTTAGAGCAGAGGTGGGGATATCATCATACTAGGCTAGGTCAAGAGGGCTTTGTCCATTGAAGGAAACAAAGGGAAGGTTCCTTGCCATATTGGGGATATTCAAATTAATTCAGGGTATATGCAAGGTCCTTCTTGAATATTGAAATCTAACTAGAGGAGGTGTAGATTGGGCTCTTGAAGGAGATGGAACAACACTCCTATTTTCCCTCACAGGAGACCTAGATAGTCTACTTCTCCTTGAATCAGTAAAGGATAGCTCAATAAATCCAAAGTTACCTGAAGAAGAAGCTCTGGTTTGCACTCCAGGCATGAAATACCGAACTGATCTGAATACTAGGCCAGTAGAGTCACCAGGTGCTTGTTGAATGCTTCCACAATAGTGAATGAACCAAGAATAACATCAAAATTTCTCAATTCAGATTTTACTCAAAGCAGAGAGTGCCACTGAGTGTTCCAAAAACTGTTATCACCTGAAATAGCACCCTTTTGTTGAAGCTTTGACATTTCCAACAATTTCAGAGTAACATGGGATTGATTTCAAGATGTGGGACCTTGTAGTTGAAACCAAACCTCCAGAGAAGGTTGGTTCCTCTTTTTGGACTTAAGGTCTAGAGAATTCAAGCTAAATCTAATGCTACTCACAAGGAAAAGGGGAAGAAGAAATACTAGAATTGAAAGGGGGTGATGCACCAAATTTGTAAATGTGTTTAATTGTATTAGAAATAACACAACAATGACCTCAATACTGAGGAAAGCTCACACAGACTCATATAAGTTATATAGAGGTTCGGGTAGAGAACTAGAGCTAAGAAAGGGACTGTTTTGCCCACAACACTAGTGTATAATTCATAAATGAACATAGTGTAAAACTTAAGAGAGAGGCAAAATAACAATCTGTATTAATCATGAAGGCTAGAAAGCCATTACAGAATTAGAAAAATTTGTTGCAGGAGGAAAGACAAAAAATAATTAATTGCACTCATTGGAGAACCATACTAGAAGACATTAAAGGCCTAGATGTAGGCACAATACATCAAATTCTACTAGTTCTTGTAATTGTATTACAAGGTCTGTGATCTGCAATAAACTACTCCTACCCACGTGATGACCCAGAAGAACAACTAATATTATTTTTATCTTTTCTTCATGTATATATAGTATTTTAGATCTATGTGCAGCAATAGGCACTGAAATCTGGTCAATTGACCCTGTAAATACCCACACTACATTGAATTTATACCAGAAGAACTGTTAGAAGACTTGTAGAATGGGACAGTAGCCATGCTTTTGACAGGTCTAAAACTTTGCAGAGGAAGATTGCGCACACGCAGTTGTGTCAGGCACATTAAAAGGGGAAGGGTTGAAATCCGTCCATGTACCAACAATTCAATTTTGTCCCTTCTTGTACAATCACATTGAAGGATTTGACTATTTCAACTACCTAATTCTGACCTTTCTACAACATTTGTACCTTAGGTATTAAATCCCTTCTGCAACAGTAGAGGATTGTGTCCTTCAAGCTTTTACAACACTGTAAAATATTTTAAATCTACTTTAAAATATCTTAAAGCATTACATCATATTCCATGCTTTATTTCACCGGTTTCCCCTTTACTCTTATTCTGGCCTTTTATTTTGCATTATCGACAAAACCTTCCTTTTCACAAACTAGGCTTGCCTTTGACTTTTCTTTTGTTGGCAAAAACTGACTTTCATGAACCTGGCCCATCTTCTTCCTTTCTTTCCTTACCTTCCTTGGTTGGTAAAGATTCCCTTTTTTGCGAAGCTCTCTAGTCGGTTCTCTTTTCTCTTTAGTCAGCATTTTCTTCATTTTATGAACTTCTTTGCCTTTGCTTTATCAACAAAAGCCCCAATTTGAGAACTAATTATTCCTTAGCTCATCAGGCCTCTTGATCCTTGTCTTTCATTTTTTTCCCTTGTTGGCAAATCCTCCCATTCGTGAACTTACTATCTTTGGCTTCCTTTGTTTTTTATCACTTTTCACCTTATCGATGAAATTCACTTTTCGATAACTATCCTTTGTTCTCATTCTTCTTTTTATATTTTTTGAGATTCGCCTTATCGGCAAACCTCAGAAATTATGAACTAGTTGGCGGGTTTGCCAATTTTCCCACTCCTTGACTTCTCTTTGTTTCTTTGCAGCTGACTTTCTTTTCTATCCCTTGCCTTGGCGCTTTCCTTTTATATTTTGGTCGGCAAATCCTTTGTTGGCAAAACTATCGATTGATGAACTTAAGGTTCACGAAACCTTAAGTTTGTTGACAAAGGCAAACTTTGTCTTTGACTTAGCCACATCTCTTTGGTGAAGATTTTCTTGCTTTGCTCCTTTAGTTGGACAGATCGACGAACCTATTGATTGGCAGAAATAAGGTTCGTAGAACTAATATTTTTCTGACTAAGGTGAACCTTTGCTTTGTTGCTTCCTGCCTTCTTTTCCTTAGCCATTTTTCTTCCTACTCATTCCTTAGTTGGCAAACTGGCGAATTGGCGAACCGAAGAACCAGAGGTTCGCCCAAACTTAGAATTTGCCAACAAGGCAAAAGAAAGGGCAAAAAACTTAGGATTTTTTGGGATTTTTTCTAAGGGAACCTCCTTCCATTTAGGCTTTCTCAAATTGGATTTCTCTGATGGAAGGAGGGAGTTTGGACTATTTTGACCTGGGCAAAATATGACAACATTTAATATTAGGGTTATGGTTATGTACCAAATTGTGGTTAGGCTTAGGGTTCCATGTACAATTAGGGTTATAGTTATGATTTAAATTAGTGTTAAGGTTAGCATATTTATGTTCATAGAAATATATACTAAGTGTAACGTTAGCACAACTTGTCAGAATTAGAGTTAGAGTCAGGGTTTGAATGAAGATTACATTTAGAATTAGGGTTTTATTTAGGGATTGGGTTAGGATTAGGCTTATAAATAGGGTTAGATACAGCATTAGGCTTATAAATCAATGCTAAGTGTAATCTTAGGATTAAGATTAGAATAAGGGTTAGATATAGAATTAGGGTTAGATATAGAATTATGATTACAATAACTCTAATTATATCCCTAACCCTAACAAGTGATTATTCCAACCATAGTTACAACATCTAAACAACATTATTTTAACCTGAACCTTAATACTAACCCTAACCCCAACCTTAATTATAACCCTAACCCTAATTCTAACCCCAATCCTAATTCTAACCCTAATTCTTTCCCTAGTTGTAATACTAACCCTAACCCTAATTCTAACCCTAGTTTTAACCCTAATTCTAACCCTATTTTTAATCGTAATTCTAACCCTAATCCTTATTCTAACCGTAACCCTAATTTTAGACATAATTCAAATTCTAACGCAAACCTTAACCGTAATTGTACTCCTAACCCTAACTCTAATTATAACCCTAACCCAAATTCTCACCCTAATTTTAATTATAATTTTAACCCTAATTCTAGCTACAATTACAACTCTAACTCTAATTTTAACACTAATCCTAATTCTAACATTAACCCTCATTATAGTTGTAACCCTAATTCTAACCCTAACCCTAACCCCAACTCTAATTTTAATCCTAACCTTAACTCTAATTCTAACCCTAACCCTAAACCTAACCCTTATTCTAACCCTAAAAATAGCTCTAATTTTCACCCTAACTTTGATCGTAATTCAAACCCTATCCCTAACCTTAAAACTAACCTTAACCCTAATTATAACCCTAACCATAACTCTAATTCTAATGTTAACCCTAATTCTAACCCTCACCCTAACCCCAACTGTAATTGTAATCCAAACCCTGACCCTAACTCTAGTTGTAACCCTAATCCTAATCCTAATCCTAACCCTAACCCTTATTCTAACCCTAAACATAGCTCTAATTTTAACCCTAACCCTAACCCTAACCATAATTCAAGCCCTAACCCTAACCTTAATACTAACATTAACCTTAATTGTAACTCTAAACCTAACCCTAACTGTAACTCTAATTCTTACCCCAATTCTAATTTTAAACCTAACCGTAACCCTTGTTATAACCATAAGCCTAATTGTAACAATAACCCTAACCCAAATTGTAACAATAACTATAACCCTAATACTAACCCTGATTTTAATTCTAACCCCAATTGTAATCCTAACCCTAAGTCTAATTTAGACCCTAACCCTAACCATAATTCTAACCCTAACCCTAACCCTAACCCTAACCCTAACCCTAACCCTTATTCTAACCCTAAACATAGCTATAATTATAACCCCAACCCTAACATAATTTAAACCCTAACCCTAACCTTAATACTAATCTTAACCCTAATTGTAACCCTAACCCTAACCCTGATTCTAACATTAACCCTAATTATAGTTGTAAACCTAATTCTAACCCTAATCCTAACCCTAACCCCAACCCTAATTGTAATCCTTATCGTAACTCTAATTTTAACCTTAACCCTAATTCTCATTCTAATTCTTCTAACCCTAACCCTAATTCTCATTATAATTGTCACCCTATTTGTAGCTATAACCCTAATTCTAATTGTAATTCTAACCCTTATGTTAACCCTAATTCTTCCTACAATTCCAACCCTAACATTAATTATAACCCTAACCCTAATTCTAACATTAACCCTAATTATAGTTGTAACCCTAATTCTAATGGTAAACCTAACCCCAACCCTAATTGTAATGTAACCCTAATTCTAATTCTAATCCTAAACCTCATTCTAACCCTAAACATAGCTGTAATTTTAATCCTAACCGTGATCGTAATTCAAACCCTAACCCTAATCTTAATACTAACCTTAACCATAATTGTAACCCTAACACTAACTGCAATTCTACTATTAACCCTACTTATAGTCATAACCCTAATTTTAATTGTAACCCTAACCCAAACCCTAATTGTAACCCTAACCTTAACCTTAACCCTAACCCTTATTCTAACGCTAAGCATAACTCTAACCCTTACCCTAGCCCTAACCCTAACCCTAACCCTAACCTTAATAGTAGTTAACCTTAACCCTAATTGTAACTCTATCCCTAACTCTAATTTTAACCCAAACCCTAAGTGTAATTCTAATTGTTACCCCAATTCTAATATCAACCCACCTTAATTCTAACCCTTACCCTAACCCTAATTCTAACAATAACTAATACTAACCCTCATTCTAATTCTAACCTTATTTATAATTCTAATCCTAACCTAAACCTTGACCCTAATTCTAACCCTAATCATAAGCCTATATGGAACCCTAGTTCTAACCCTATCTATAATTCTAACCATAATTGTATTCGTGATTCTAACCATAGCTAATGCAGGAGCATCCAGGTCCACGAGCAATCTTCATCAACCAAAAAGATTTCTTTTCTTTCTTGCTTGTTTGTTTTCCTTTTTGTTTTGTTGCAGGAGTTGATAATCAAATTTATAGACAATTTCCTAAAGATTCATGGCCAATTTTTGACTTCATCTTGAGGAAGATCCAAATGGGTGCTTACATTTCAAATTTGGTGAAGATCCGATCTAAATTGGATAAGTTATGCAAATGCAGAACTTTTAGTGTCAATAGGATATGTGAGACTTTCCCTGCCATCGGGATATATGCAGATGACCCTTGAAATCTTGCATTTCAAGTGATGACTTCATCTTGTTAAGGAGGCAAATGGGTGTCCAAAATTTCAAGTTTGGCTAGATTCTAAGCTAAATTGAGCAAGTTATACTTAGGTGGAACATTGAGTGTCAACAGGATATATTTAGTAGACCCTTGAAATCACGCAATATGCAATAGACCTCCAAAATCCTGTAATATCTCGATGGGTCACTTTTTCCCGCTGCACCGCCTAAAAGCGCCCAGAAAGTGACAAAAACATTTCTTACTGCTTGTACGGCCGATCAAAGAGCCAATTGATGACTGACACGTGTCCCATTCACGTGATGAGTGTGGTGGCCGCCTCAAATACCTATAAGTAGAGGACTTTCACATTAAAGAGGGGGAAATTCTCCATAGTGAGTTTTTGGCTTCTATTGTAGCTTCTTCTACAAATTTTAGATTTGAAGGCAAATTATTTTGGGTTTTCACAAGAAGACTAGGATAGTCTAACCTGACCATTGGAATGACTGTAAGGCTTAGGCCAAGGCATGTATGAAGTCCATTGTACTCCTGCTGTAATGTTTTAATTGCAAATGAGTAAAAGACATTTCTGTTTGTTGTTGTGTGCTGTTTTGTTTTGGCTACTTGGTTCAATAGATTATCAAAGCCCCTGAACCTTGATTTGCATCAAGTGGTATCATAGCAAGTTTGGAATTCCTTGAGAATGAGGAGGTGCTGTGAAAGAGGCCCTAAGGAGATTGTTGTAGGCAGAGTGAAGAGTAAAACTTGCAACTATAGAGGGTCTGCAGACATGGCACACCGAGCAAGAGGAAGAAGGGGAGATGCTCCAAGAGTTGGAGATGCAGCATTGGTAGAGATGTTGAGAGGCATCACAACTAGGCTAGATGCAATGGAAAGAACACAACATAGAGGAGTACCTGCAGAGGATGTGAGTGATAATGAAGAAGAAGCAAAAGAAGGAGAGGATGGGTATGAGAGGAGGTTTTTGAGTACAATGACAAAGATTACCAGTAAACCATGTGTAAAGTTACCCAATTACAGTGGTAGTTTGAAACCAGATGAGTTGATAGACTAGATTTTAGACATGGAAAAACTTGTAGCTGCAATGCTGAAGGGACATGCATCTTTGTGGTGGGATCATGTACAAGTTGAGAGATAGAAAAAAGGAAAGGAAAATATTAAAACCTGGGAGAGGATGTTAACTAAGTTGAAGGAAAAATTTATGCCTGCAAACCATCAATTCCCCATGTTTAAGATGTTGCAGAACCTCAAGCAGAGGGAGAAAAGTTTTATAGATTGAACATCAGGGTTGCTCACATTGAAGATGATGATGAGAAGGTCTCTAGGTATGTAAATGGTTTGTATTATTCTATCCAAGAGGAAATTAGCATGGTCAGAATTACCAACATAGAAGAAGCCTATCAATTTTCATAGAAGGTAGAAGAAAAGATCTCTAGAAGGTAGAATAGTTATAGGGGAAGAGGTAAATCCTTCAAAGGAAGAGGGCAGTCAAATCCTGGATGTGGTTCTTAAGATAAGCAAGGAGAAACAAGTTCTTCTTAGACCAATACCCAAGGAGGTAGAGGAAGGGGTGATTACCCCTGAGGTAGAGGAAATTCTAGAAGAGGAAGAGGATTTAGTGGAAGCTGTTTCCAGTGTGGACAGGCTAGACATAGAGCATTTGAATGTCCTCAAGTACAATAGAGCAGTGGCAAAGGAAACGAGACTAGAGTCCATATAGCACAAGATGAGGAGGAGAGTGTGGAAAGTGTAGCCTCACCAAAATTTGGAGAAGAACCTGAGGATGAAGAATCTTTGATGTTGAGGAAAGTTCTTCTAACACTAGAGAAGGTATAAGAGGAACCAAAACAACAAAGAAATCTATTTATAAGAAAATGTAAGTCTAGAGGAAAATGCTGCAAAGTCATTGTGGATAGTGGTAACATTGACAATTTAGTGTCATAAGAGATGGTGGAGAAGCTAAAATTGAAGAGGCTGAAACACCCAACTCCCTACAAGGTTTCTTGGCTACAAAGGGGACATCAATTATTGGTAAGTGAATAATGCCTTGTTAAATTTCACATTGGGAATTGTAGAGATGAGATAATACGCGATGTTATGCAAATGGATGCATGCCACATTCTATTAGGTAGACCTTGTCAATATGATAGGTAGACCATTTGTGATGGCAAGATTAATTGCATTAAAATAAATAAGGATGGGGTTGAGTATGTGTTGAATCCTTTGAAGGATAAGGATGAGGAGATTGAGAAATCCAATAGAGTTTGTCTAGTGATTGGAAAACAATTCCTGAAGGAAATTGGAAAGGAGAATGTATGTTATGACTTCCTACCTTAGGCTGCAGAAATTATGACAAAAAAGAAAGGGGCAGAAGTTCCCACATAAGTCCAAGAAATTCTGAATGAATTTAGTGACATTCTAATGAAGGACTTACCTAATGGATTACCTCCAACTAGAAACATAAGTCATTGCATGGACTTGATATCAGGTGCAAGCCTACCAAATAAGGCACTATATAGAATGGCACCCATGGAAAATTAAGAGGTCAATAGACAAGTACAAGAGTTGTTAGATAAGGGGTTGATTAGAAAGAGCCTCAGTCCATGTGTTGTACCTGTTGTATTGACACCTAAGAAAGATGAGAAATGACAAATATGCATTGATTCAAGGGCTATAAATAAGATAACCATTAAGTAAAGGTTTCCATTGCCTTGCATGGATGACTTGATGGACTATTTGAGTGGAGCAAAGTACTTCAACAAGATTGATTTGAAGAGTGGATACCACCAAATCATAATTAGAGAAGGGGATGAATTGAAGACAACATTCAAGACCAAGGATGGACTGTATGAGTGGCTAGTGATGCTATATAGGTTGACACATCCACCCAATACCTTTATGAGACTGATGAATGAGGTAATGAAGCCTTTCCTTGGAAAATTTGTTATCATTTATTTGGATGACATTTTGATTTTCAGTAAAACAAAAGAGGAACACCTGCTGCACCTTAAGACAATTTTGTAGAGGTTAAAAGAAGAAAATTTGGTTGTAAACTTGGATAAATATAGTTTTATGCAGAGGGAGATAGTATATTTGGGTTTTGTAGTGTCTAAAGAAGGGTTGAAGATGAAGGTTAAGGCAATAATGGATTGGCCTTCAATCAGAAACATGTTTGAGGCCAAAAGTTTTCATGGCTTGGCGAGCTTCTATAGGAAGTTCATTAGAAATTTCAATGGAATATGTGCACCAATCACCAAGATAATGAAGGGTGGTAGGAAAGAGTTCTAGTGGATAGATGTAGCATAAAAGAGCTTTCATTTGTTGAATAAGAAGGTGACAGAACAACCAGTGTTGGCATTGCTAAACTTTGGCAAAGTGTTTCAAGTGGATTGTGATGCCAGTGGTAGTGCAATTGGGGAAGAAGGTAGACCCATTGCCTACTTCAATGAGAACTAAATGAAGCAAAGAGGAAATACTTAGTTTATGACCAAGAATTCTATGCTATAGTGCAGGCCTTGAAGAAGTGGAGGCATTATTTGCTGTCAAATGACTTTGTATTGTACACAAACCACCATGCATTGTAGTACATCAATAGTCAAGGTAAGTTAAACCAAAGGCATATGAAATGGGTGGAGTTTCTGCAAAGTTATTGTTTTGTCTTGAAACATAGGAGTTGTAAGTGAAACAGGGTAGTAGATGCACTTAGCAGAAGGTGTTTATTGATGAATGAGTTAAGTGTCAATGTTGTTGGCTTTGATGTAATGAAGGAGTTGTATCCTGATTATCCTAATTTTAAGTAAGCATGGACAACTAGTAGAAGTCTAGTGGAGGGAGATAGGATGGCATGGTTGGAGTATTTCATCCAAGATTGCTTTCTGTTCAAAGGATAGAAATTATGTATACCCCGAGGTTCAATGAGGGAAAATCTAATAAGAGAAAAGCATAGTGGAGGCTTGAGTTGACATTTTGGAATAGATAAGACATTGGCACAACTAAGTGAAGGTTATTTTTGGTCTGAAATGAGTGTAGATGTGAAGAGACTGCTACAAGGCTACATAATTTTCTAGCATGCTAAAGGAGCACATAAAACATAGGACTATATTAGTCATTGCCTATATCAGAGAGACCATGGGAGCACCTAAGTATGGATTTTGTTTTGGGACTACCTTGAACACAGAGAGGTAATGACTCAATTTTTGTTGTAGTGGACATATTTTTAATGATGGTTCATTTCATACCATGTCAAAAAACTAGTGATGCATCCTACATAGCTGCATTATTTTTCAAAGAGGTTGTTAGGCTGCATGGACTTCCTAAGAGCATAGTCTCCGATAGGGACACAAAGTTTGTTGGCCATTTTGGCATACATTATGGAAGAAGATGGGCACTGAATTATGATTCAGTTTAATTTATCATCCCCAGACTGATGGATAAACTGAGGTTGTGAATAGAAGTTTGGGAAACTTGTTGAGATATTTGGTGGGAGACAAACCACATCAATGGGATCTTATCTTGGCACAAGAAGAATTTGCTTACAACAATTCAGTGAACAAAAGTATAGGAAGGATCCTATTCCAAATAGTTTATGGGTACAACCCAAGAGGTGTTGATGAGCTGAGATATAGTGCAGATTTGAACATGAAGAGTGTTGTAGTAGAAGATTTTGTAGAATACATTCATGAGGTTCACAAGGAGGTGAAGGAAAAGTTCAAGAAAAGTGCTAGCAAATACAAAGAATATGCTGATGTGCATAGGAGGGAACAAGAGTTCTAGGTAGGTGACTTAGTTTTGGCACATTTGAGGAAATAAAGGTTTCCACGGGGAACATACAATAAGTTGAAATTTAAGAAGATAGGCCCATGCAAGGTGTTGAGGAAGTTCTCATCCAATGCCTATGAGATTGAGCTACCAATAGGGATAGATATATTTCCTATTTTTAATGTTGCTGATCTATATAAGTTCCATGAAGGAGAGACAAGTTTACAAGGGGGTATACACTCACGTTTGCCCAATACACAAGTATGGTTAGATCAATTACCTAAAAAAAGATGGAAGAAGTAGACAGAGTGATTAGCTCCTGAATGGCTTAGAAGACCAAATGAAAGGACTACATGGAATACCTAGTTTGATGGAAGAACAGAGCTGCAAATGAAGCTTCTTGGTTGAGTGGTACAGAGCTGGTCAAGTATGGAATTTCAATTCCAAAATTACCAAAATGTTCATGAGTTTCCAACTCATGGAACATTTCAGTTACCCAATGTGTTTGATTCAGGAGCATCTGGGTCCACGAGCAATCCTTATCAACCAAAAAGATTTCTTTGCTTTCTTGCTTGTTTGTTTTCCTTCTTGTTTTGTTGCAGGAGTAGATGATCAATTTTTTAAATAATTTTCTAAGGATTCATGGCCAAACTTGTTGAATTCATCTTGAAGATCCAAATGGGTGCTCACATTTCAAATTTGGCAAAGGTCCAAGCTAAATTGGACAAGTTATGCAAATGTGGAACTTTCAGTGTCAACAAGATATGCAGGACTTTCCCTTCCATTAGGATATATGCAGATGATCATTGAAATCCCGCATTTCCAAGTGATGACTTCATCTTGTTAAGGAGCCAAATGGGTGTCCAAAATTTCAAGTTTGATGAGATTTTGAGAAAAATTGAGCAAGGTATGCTTAGGCAGAACTTTGAGTGTCAACAGGATATGCATAACTTTCTGCAACAAGATATATGTAGTAGACCCTCGAAATCCTACAATATGTAGTAGACCCTCAAAATTCTGCAATATACAGTAGACCCCCAAAATCATGCAATATGAAGATGCCCTAATTTTTCTTGCAATATGCAGTTGACCCAGTTTTTCCCACAATATGCAGATGACTCAGCTTTACCCACAATATGCAGATGACTCAATATCTTCTACAATATCCCAATGGGTCACTTTTTCCTACTACACCACCTAAAAGCACTCAAAAAGTGACAAAAATGGTTTTGACCACTTGTACGGCTGATCCAAGAGCCAATTGATGACTGACACGAGTCCCATTCACATGATGAGTGTGGTGGCCACCTCAAATGCCTATAAGTAGATAATTATCACACTAAAAGAGGGGAAAATTCTCCATAGTGAGTTTTGGCTTCTATTGTAGCTTCTTCTGTAGATTTTAGATTTGAAGGCAAATTGTTTTGGGTTTTCATAGGAAGGCTAGGATAGCCTAACCTGACCATTGGAATTATTGTAAGGCTTAGGCCAAGGCATGTATGAATTCCACTATACTCCTACTATAATGTTTTGATTGTAATTAAATAAAAGACATTTTTGTTTGTTGTTATGTGTTGTTTTGTTTTGGCTTGTCAAAGTCCCTGAACCTTGATCTGCATCAATAACCCTAATTTTAATTGCAATTCTATCTCTACCTCTAATTCTAACTAAAACCCTAATTCTAACTAAAACCCTAATTCTAATTGAACCCTAAGCCTAAGACAAATTCTATTTGTAACCATAATTCTAATTTAAACTCTAATTTTAACCCTAACAATAACCCTAACCCTAATTGTAGCCCTAACTTCTAATCTTAACCCAAATTGTAACTATAACCCTAACCCTAACATTAATCTTGATAGTAATTCTAACCCCAACCCTAATTCTTCCCCTAGATCAACTTAACCCTAATTCTATTCCTAATTCCAATCCCAATCCCAACACTAACCCTAATTCTAATCCTAACCCTAAACCTAACTCCAATTCTAACCTTAATTCTAACCCTAAACCTGATTCTAACCATAAACATAATTTTAACCCTATTTTAATTGTAACCCTAACCCTAATTGCAGCCCTAACTTCTTATTCGAACCCAAATTCTAAAAAAATATAAGCCTAACCCTAACCCTAATTATAACACTAATTCTAACTGTAACCCTAACCCTAACATTTAGGCCAATACTAACCCTAATTATATTCCTAAATCTAACCCTAACCCCAACCCTAATTCTAACCATAGTTCTATATATAGATATAAATGTAAATGACCTATGCTATTTTAATTCAATTAAAATTGATTTTATTTCAATTAAAACTAAAGGGTAAGCTCTTCCCTTAACCTTGTTATTCATTTATTTGTAATACATGCATAGAGGGGATTCTCACACAAAATGGGTACGTTTTATTTGATTTCAAGTGATCATAGTTCATCATATCCTCATCTAGTTATTGTAATCTCAAATGATTGATGAAATTGAATTACTAAAAATTTAAAGAATAATTACTGAAGTATGTGAGTTTAAGCCAAGACATTATAATGCAATTTTTTAAAGAAAAATAATGAACACCACCAATTTAATACAAAGAACATAATTTATATGTAGGTTTAATCCATATTAGGTTGTTTTTTATTTTCTAGTTCTAATTCTTCAACTACTAATTTAACTTTACGTCTACGATATCTTTGTCTCTCAACTTTATTTCGTTGTATCCTTGGTTCTTCTCTTTCCATGTTTGTCATTACTTCACATTGTCGTCTTCGATATCCCCTTTGATATTCTCTCTGATATTCCCTTCGGTATTGTTTTTGTTGCTCCTTAGACTCAAAATTCATCCTAGGTCAAACCATACCTACACAATAGTTGAAAATAAATATTTATGTCTAAAGTTATAACAATGACATTAATTTACAAATATTATGGCTTTTAATGAAAATTTATGTTAAAATATTATCGCGTACCATCCATGGGGGTGACATTTAAGTTTGGAATACAATAATTATTATATTACAAAAGATGGAAAGGAGAGTTACATGTTTGGTAATAGTCACACACCTCACCTTTCCCAAACATTGTAATGAAATGAAAAGAACTATGTAATAGGGAGATCTGCTAAAAAGTAAATGGGTCTTGAAAGTATAACAAATTCTAAACCTTTGAATTCTTCTATGCCTAGAAAATGTACCCCAACTCTCCAATTTCATGAATCAAATTAGATATAAGAGAGATGCATACTTAGCATAAAAGAATTCCATTAAGCATGAAACTACCCCTAGATCTTCTCTAAACCTAAAAATATTTAATATTCAAAATAATATATGCTTTTAATGATTCCTTTCCATCGTACAATCTATTGTCGTTTATACAAAAGAACATTTTGAAATAAAGCATGAGCATAACAACATAAACCATATAATTGGAAAAATGCAATGGAACACAATGCTTTTATGAGCATTTATTAAAAAATCTTAATATATCAATAGACATATTTTAATTTATTAGTAAATTAAAATATTTTTAATAATTTTTTAAATTATATAAAATTATAGTTTTGATGCTAGATTATATTTTTTAGATACATTATTATTTAAAAATAAAACAATCATGTGTTAAGTGGCAAGCCTACATATAATTTAATTTTAAAATGGAAATATATAAATTTCTTGTTTTATTTTTAAAACGTAAGACGTAATCTGAAAGATTAATATGAAATTTCAATATCAACATTTAATAATCTAAAACCAAGGGATTAAATAAATGTAGAACTATTTATCCTCTTATTTCTATTTCAAACCATCATAGAAGATAATAATTAATAGAAACTTCCCTTATACAAAAGTTAAAGATTAGAACCCTTTACACAAACTAAGTGCCCTAACACTAAAACATTTGATAAAACCTAATTCAAAATAGAGACAAAAAGATCAACCATTCATGAATTGAGTAACAATCTTTGAACAGTGAGCGACTGCACACTTTGCAAGCTCTTGAAGAAGATAGACTCTCATAGCTTTTTGAATCTCTTGTATGTTGGTGATGTTCTTTTTGTTGTGGCGAGCAAAGTTGGCTGCCTCATTCACAATTTTCTCAAACATATCATTGATAAACTTGTCAATAATTCCCATAACTTTGTTCAAAATATTGATATTTGGGGGCACTTGCTTGAGAATTTTAAATAAGTAGATCTTAAAGATTCTCTTGTTCTTTATATTTAATTTTGTACTTTTCTCATCTTGAGCTTTTCTAGGTACCTTCTTTTCAGCCTTACAAACCTTCTTTTTTTCTATAGATTTCTCAGTCATGACCTTTTCCTCTGCAATGGGCTTCTTCTCTATCCTTTTTGCCATCGATAAGCAATACAAAAAACATATCGTCAAATTATTTCTAAAAATAAAATTATAAACCGTAACCCTAATAAGATATTTTATGTGCTTTATACCTTTCTATTAATAATATTTAATTTTAAGAACATTTTTTTCATCTTTGCATTAATAATTTTTATTATTTAATATAATAATTATTAAATTATTTTAAAATAATTATTAGATAATTGTAAATATTTGCAATATAAAATCTATTAAATATTAATACATAACATAAAATATTAAATAATGAAACCAACTTATATCCAAAATTATAATTATAATTATAATTAAAATAAATATATAAACAATTTGAATAAAACCAAACTAAATTAAACTAATAAATTTATTTTAATAGAACTAAATGTTAAACTAAAATAAATTGGAATGATTCATATCTAAATATTAAACAAATTTAATTTAGAATTACATAAATACATGAGTTAAATAAATTAAATTCATTAAGATATAGTAATTTTATATCTTAATTTTAATTTAGCACTCACCAAGATTTAAAACATGTATACATTTATAAAATTTAAAATAATTTAAACAATCCCTATATCTTAGGAACTAATTTATGCAACAATTAGAAAATTAAAATAAAATTTCTTAATGGCAACTAAAGCATTTAAAAGCAACATACTTTTATCTTGGACTATTTTTTGCCCGCTGTGGAGCCCTCACTCAACGTGAGATTTCTCATTGGCTGCGGTGTAGATTGAGGGTCCCCTCCTCTCACCTCGCTTTGAGGATTTTGATTTAGAGTTTTCTTGGAATGTTGTTCAGAGAAAGAAGAAAGGACTCCCCAAATCTGTCGCTGCTTCACGACAGAGGGTTAAGGGAGTTAGGTTTTTGCCCTTAGGATCTGGTGTTGTTTAGATCCCTATTTTGGTTTGCAGCTATGCTAATGTTCCTCTGTTGTTGTTATTCTATTTTTGTTGTTTCTATCATGTTTGTGGCCTATTTTGCTCTGCCATATAGGGCTCGTTTGTAAAGGGTTCATCCCCTGGTTAGTTGCTTATCTTAATCAAAAACATACTTTTATCTTATTTTTCATTTCCTAATAATGTTTTGTTGAGCAAGTTGTATGTCTGTGTAGAGGAGGTTATTCAAGCTACAACATGAATATTTAGATTTAACCTATAGGATTTATTGTTTTGGAATTGCATGCAAGGGTTTTACAGATGGCCAGGGGTTTCAAGCAAAATTTTCTTTCATAGAAATCTAGTTTTACCAGTTCTAAATTTTATATGATAAGATGAAGATCCCTCTTTAAATTGCAGTCAAAGAATATATGCTCAATGAAAACTTTAATAAGATGTATTTTGTTTTTGAAAAGCAAAAATATAATTCTATATTGTTCTATATATATTTTTTGTTTGTGTGAAATGTTATCATACAGTTTGCTATTGTTAAATTTTGTTCAATTTACAAATAATGGAGGAGAGTTCAAGTAAAAATTTTTAGATGTATATGGGAAGAAAGGGAAAAAATAAAGAATATTAAATAAAAACACTATATTTAAAAAAGATTAAAATACAAAATAGAAAAACAAATTTGGAAATAAATTTATATATTTATTTTTTTATAAGAGTTTGGACTTGCATACAGAGGTTGTGACCTATGTATAAAGGCCCGTCCCTTTAGGGGGACCACGACCTATGTATGTAGGCCAACCCCTTTGGAGGCGACCTGCATATGCAGGCTGCTAATTAAAAATTTTCAAATTCATATATATCTTAAACAAAAAAACAAAAAATTGATGCAAATACCTTTCCAAAAAATAGATGGGTTTGGCATTATGGGCCCAAATTGATGATATGGTATATGGTTTAGGGTATATTATATTTTTTAAATTCTAAATAATAATTAAATATTAAATATTAGAGCATCATAGTAAATCTTAAATATAATATTATAATAAATAATAATTATAATAATATCTTAAATGCTACCCATTTCAAAATATAGACCTAAGAACAACTCCTACTCTATTAATTTAACCATTATTTCATTCAATTCTTCTTAAACTCAGATCAGGTCACTCTAATGAGAATACATAGAGATCATTTTGCTTCTAAATATAAATCGGCATGCATTCAACAAAAAGGGAAACAAATCAAGACACATGATTTGATGTGAAGACATAGACAAGGCACATGATCTATTGACAAAACATCTCAAAGATTACAAAATTAGTAGGTATAAAGCAAAAAATGTGTAGGAAAAGGGAAAGGAAAATTGGAAATTAGAATAGAGAGTGAGAAAGAAGAATTTGGAGATGAAACACTCTCTCCAACATCAACTTTTAAAAATCCACGACAGTGCAGGCTTGTGAGCCTCAACAAAGAACAAACAGTTACAAGATCAAACATAGAATAAACAACGATCTATTTTCAAATCCCATGATTACAGGCACGCGGAAAGTAGATTTGTTGAAATGTTTTACAAACTTTCAAGAAAATGCAATTTCCAAGAATATAGAAAAATCCATGCCATTACCAATTTCCTCTCTACTTGCATTTTGTGGTAGAAAAACAAAAAACTGGTGCAAACACCTTTTAAAAAAACAAAGATTTTCTCAACGCCTTGGATGGATTCCTCGAAAGTTCTTTTGTTTTATGTTCACAGTCCCCTTCATCTCACCTCAAATATTGCAGTTTGATATGCTCACCTAAGTTATTTGCTTTCAAGCATTTTAAATAGATTAAGTTGTCAAGAAGTAATTTGAAATGCCCATTCCTTTCACCTTCCCCATTGAGCAGATCTCGACAATAATTTTTTAATGCCATGCCATGCAAGATGTAGCATTACAACCCACTCATTTATTTGCTATTTTTTTAGTTTCTATTTATTTATTTTAGATTGGAATCTTATTTGCTATTTTTTTAGTTTTTATTTAATTTTTGTTTATTTATTGAATTTTTAGATTTTTGTTTACATGGAATCAGAATCTTTCAACTCTTCTCCTCCACCCATGCTGTGACTATAGAAACACCTCTCGACGTAAAAAAATTCATAATAAATAGTCCAATTAATTATTTTATCACATGCTCAAACACACTCACTGCTACGCCCTTAATCCTATAGTGTGTATAGGGTTATGAATAGTCGGCTTGTGGCTATCTTAACTCTTAATTAAGTCATATTATCATTAGTTTATTGTTATTTAGTTGTTTAGGTCGGCCTAAGGCTTATATAGGCCCATCTAAGTCGGCCTAGGTGATATCCTAGGCATAAATAGGTATATATAGGAGGTAGTGAGTCTTATTTCATCAGATATTCAGTATTGTGTTCTCATTGAAGACTATTGGAGGTATCCCCCTCGAAGTGGTTTTGGAGGTTGCCCCCTCGAAGTGGCATATTATTATCAAGTATTTGCAGCATATTTACTATTATATTCAGATATTGTGCAAGTTGTTTCATTACAAGTGGTATCAGAGCATGATCTTGGCACCGTAGAGGCAAAAATTTTTCTCATCATTGGAGGCGATTTTGGGAAGAGCATAACTTTTAGATTTTAGTGAATTTATTAAAGATTTTTAAAGGGTTTTTGAAGACAATATTAAAGAAGATACAGTCCAGATTTCAGAGGAATTGGATAAAAAATAAGCGAGTTATTGCAAAATTAGGGTTTGCAACAAATTTGCTCTCAAGGCAGCAAATTTGCTAATTTCTTGGAATTTTTTCTGGGTAAGTGGTATCTTGGCCTTAGTAAGTTACAGTAAAAATTTCAGAGAATTTGCATTTCATTTGTGTGATTTATTTCAAAATTATTTTTTCCAATCATGACGGGTCCTTCAACAAGGGGCAAAAAGAATGTTACCACACCGGGAAAAACTCTAGGCAAGGAGGAGGTGGAAAATGAGGATGTTGATCAAAAAGAATATGAAAATTTACTTGAACTTATTCATAAAGAAAATAACAAGATGAAAGGTGAAATCTTGTCCATTATGGGTGAACAAATGAAAGGGTTGGCAAAGTCATGTGATATTGAGAAAATTGTAGAGATACTTTCCAAACATAAGCAGTCACAACACCACGATGTGGAGGAAGAGGATTCTACAAAAGGGAAGGGTGTTTTTGGGTTTGAATCAAATCTCAAGATGGATCATCACACCACTCATTTTATGGCAAGGAATTTCACACCAAAGTTGGATATGCGAAAGTTTGATGGTCAAAATCCTACCAATTGGCTTTGTCAAATGGAGCAATTCTTTGATATCCACCATGTTCCATGTCAACAAAAGGTGGCCATGGCTTCCTTATACTTGGAACCTGATCAATTCATTTGGTACCGTTGGCTATGTGAAGAAAAGAAAGCAAAAGGATGCATTGTCACTTGGTCGGTTTTCCAAGAAGAACTCATTACTCATTATGGTGAAAATCTTATGGATAGCTACTTTAGCCAAATTACCAAATTAAGGCAAACAGGTATGGTCAAGGATTACATTCATCAATTTCATACTTTATCTTTAAGAGTGGAAAATGTGTCTACAGAAAATTTGTTGGAGCTATTCATTGGTGGCTTAAAGGATCACATTAAATATGAGGTACGCATGTTCCGTCCAAATTCCATCTCAGAGGCAATGATTATGGCAAGGCAAGTAGAGGAAAAATTTATGGTTAATAAAAGGCAAGGTTTTATAAACATAAGAGATAAAAGCACTCCTACACAGTGACTTCCACAACCTACTAGGCTAACACCACAACAAATTGAAGAGAAGAGAGCAAAAGGATTATGTTTTAATTGTGATAGCAAATATAGTAGAGGACACAAATGCACTGAAAATAAATTGTTCTATATTGAAGGGCCAAGTGAGGAAGAAGAAGAGGTACCAATAGTAGAGAGTGACAATGAGATTGAGGAGGAGTCAAGAGATACTCAACCAATCATTTCTTGCCATGCACTTTCAGGTTTTAGTACCCCACAAACTCTCAAGGTAGTGGGTTTCTTAAAGAAAGAAAAAGTAACAGTGTTGATAGACTCAGGTAGCACTCATAACTTCATCAACAAAAAGTTGGCCACTCGTTTAAATTGTTTTATATATCCAGCTCCAAAATTTTAGGTCTTGATTGCAGATGGTGGTACTGTTAGTTGTTCAGGAAAATGCCATAGCATTAAATTATCCATGGGAGATTATCATCTTAATTGTCCAATGTATGCTATCTCAATGGGTGCGGTAGATATTGTTTTGGGAGTACAGTGGCTTACCACTTTGGGAACAATTGAATTGAACTTCCAAGAACTATTCATGCACTTTCAATCAGAGGGAAGAACAATAGAATTACGAGGGATGCGTGCAAAGTCACCACAGATAGTAAGTTCTTACCAAATGCAAAAGATGTTGAAGAAAGGGGTAGATGGGATGGTAGCCCAATTATTTTCATTAGAAGCATATCACTCAAAGGCTTCTACACCATTGGATCTACAAGTAATTATAGATAAGCATTCTATAGTTTTTGGGGAGATGCCAAAAGGATTGCCTCCTAGGAGAGATCATGATTATGCCATTCAACTAGTACCAGGGAGCCAACCACCCAACATCAGGCCTTACAGATATCCATATGCTCAAAAAAGTGAGATTGAGAAGATAGTTCAAGAGATGCTAGAAGCAGGCATTATCAGGCATAGTCAAAGTGCTTACTCATCTCCTGTGGTAATGGTGCGTAAGAAGGATGAAACGTGGAGGATGTGTCCAGATTACAGAGAGCTTAACAAGTTCACCATAAAAGATAAGTTTCCTATTCCAGTAATTGATGATTTGTTAGATGAGCTTACTGGTGCTATTTATTTTACAAAACTTGATCTCCATTCTGGTTATCATCAAATTAGAATTAGAGATGAGGATGTACATAAGACAGCTTTTAGAACCCATGAGGGCCACTATGAATTTTTGGTAATGCCTTTTGGTCTCACTAATGCACCGTCGACATTTCAAAGTTTAATGAACTCTATCTTCAGGCCATCTTTGAGGAAATTTGTTTTGGTATTTTTTGATGACATCTTAATATATAGTAAAACATGGGAGGAACACTTGCAACATGTAAATCAAGTGTTGGACATTTTGAAGCAGAATCAGTTGTATGCTAAACCATCCAAGTGTATCTTTGGTGTCAAAGAAGTGGAGTACCTTGGTCACATTGTGTCACATGAGGGAGTCAAGGTGGACCCTCATAAGATCCAAGCAATTGTAGAGTGGAAAATTCCTAAGACCCTTAAGAACTTATGAGGTTTTTTAGGGCTTACAGGGTATTATCGTCGATTTGTAAAGAATTATGGTAGCATAGCATCTCCTCTCACATCCTTGTTAAAGAAGGATGCTTTCCAATGGAATGAAGTGGCGACAAGGGCATTTGAGAAACTAAAGGAAGCCATGTGTACAACTCCAGTCTTAGCTACCCCAGATTTTTCTAAAACATTTGTTGTTGAATGTGATGCTTCAGGACATGGAATAGGAGTAGTACTTATGCAAGAAGGAAAACCCATAGCATTTGAAAGTCGCCAACTCAAAGGTAAGAATTTGTTGAAGCCAGTTTATGAGAAAGAAATGTTGGCTATCTTGCATGCAGTCAAACAATGGAGACCTTATCTAATGGGACGACACTTTAAGGTCAAGACAGATCATGATAGTCTCAAATATTTCTTGCAACAGAGGTTATCATCTGAAGAACAACAAAAATGGGTCACAAAGATGTTGGGATATGACTTTGAGATCATATATAAGAAAGGCAAGGAGAATGTTGTGGCTGATGCTCTATCAAGGCGTGATGAACCCACAGAGTCATTTTTATTTGCCATTTCCATGTTACAAGCAGACTGGGTAAATGCGGCAAGAGAAGAGTGGGAGAAGGACATAGATACTCTAAGGCTCATTGAGAAACTCCAATAGGAATCAAGTGTGTCTGACAAATTTTCATGGAAAGGAAATATTTTATGGTACAAGGAGAGGTTATACCTTTGCAAGAATTCAACTCTTAAGCTTAAGGTGTTGGAAGAACTACATGCTTCTCCAATAGGTGGGCACTCAGGATTCCTCAAAACTTATCATAGAATCAAGCAAGATTTCTTTTGGGAAGGGCTGAAAGGGGATGTTCAAAAATTTGTAGCTGAATGCATGGTATGTCAACAACATAAAGGGGAGACAGTTAAGACTCTGGGTCTTCTACAACCCTTATGTATCCCAAGTCAAAGGTGGGAGGAGGTATCTATGGATTTCATCACGGGTTTGCCTAGATCTAAAGGAAAAAATGTCATCATGGTTGTTGTGGATCGTCTCACCAAATATGGTCACTTTTGTGCTTTGGCACAACCATTGGCAGCAAGCACTGTAGCAATAGCTTTTATGAATACTATTCAGAAACTGCATGGGACTCCGAAAGTTATAGTCAGTGATCGTGACCCTATATTTACAAGTAATTTTTGGACTGACTTGTTTTCATGCTTGGGCACTCAACTTGCTCGTAGTTCATCATATCACCCCCAGTCAGATGGATAGACAGAAGTGGTCAACAAATGCTTGGAAGGCTATCTCCGTTGTTTTGCTTCAGATAAACAAGAGAGATGGGTGTAATGGCTACCACTAGCAGAATGGTGGTACAACACTTCTTTCCATACTTCTTCCAAGATGTCTCCATTTTTAGCACTATATGGTTACCACCCACCATCAATCATCTCTTCATTGCGGGTACAACCAAAGGTTCACACAGTCGAAAAACACATCCATCATCAGCAAGAGGTATTGGCTAGTCTTCGAGAGAACTTGGCAATGGCACAAAACAGAATGAAGCAACAAGCTGATCAACACCGTAGTGAAAGAACTTTTGAAGTGGGAGATTGGGTCTTTGTGCGACTACAACCATACAAGCAAATGTCTCTAAAACAACAACATAAAGCTAACAAGCTGGCACCCAAGTACTATGGTCCTTATAAGGTGTTGCAGAAGATTGGCAATGTAGCATATAAATTGGAGCTGCCCATATCAACAAAAATTCATCCAGTTTTTCATGTTTCCTGCTTGAAGAAGGTTATTGGGAATAAAGTGGTAGCACAGACTAAGTTACCTGAGCTTGATGAAGAGGGAAGAATAGTTGTGGATCCTGAGAGAATTATTCAAACACGCACCAAGAAGCTGAGGACAAGGGAAATCATAGAATATCTAATTAAATGGAAAAACTCTCCAGTGGAGGAAGCTACATGGGAGAATGAGGAATTCATGCAAAAGCATCCACATTTGGTTAGCATTGAGGACAATGCTTCTTTGAAGAGGGGGGCATGCTACGCCCTTAATCCTATAGTGTGTATAGGGTTATGAATAGTCGGCTTGTGGCTATCTTAACTCTTAATTAAGTCATATTATCATTAGTTTATTGTTATTTAGTTGTTTAGGTCGGCCTAAGGCTTATATAGGCCCATCTAAGTTGGCCTAGGTGATATCCTAGGCATAAATAGGTATATATAGGAGGTAGTGAGTCTTATTTCATCAGATATTCAGTATTGTGTTCTCATTGAAGACTATTGGAGGTATCCCCCTCGAAGTGGTTTTGGAGGTTGCCCCCTCGAAGTGGCATATTATTATCAAGTATTTGCAGCATATTTACTATTATATTCAGATATTGTGCAAGTTGTTTCATTACACTCACATTCCCAATGTAACCATGCAATTGACTACAATGTCAAACACATCAATGCTAATTGATCAACAAGCTAAGTTTACAAGTCTAAATTCACATTAACACGATAATTTAAATAGGTTGACAATTAGGGCTATTACTGAGTGGGGGACCACCAACCTATCCCCCACTTATGTGACTTGAATGGGTTCATTTAGTCTTTTTAAATACACCAAATTTGATCTTTTTCCTTTTTTCTAGATATAACTAGTGTCCTAGGGGTGGTTGGGTAAGTCTTTGGTGCATTATTGGGTCAAGGGGACTTGATATGAACTCCTCATGGGTCATAGTAGGGATGTGAGTGAGGTTGAATGTGGGTATGGGAGAGTTTGTTTTCCTTGGGATAAGGATTTGTAAAGAGAATTAAATTCTTGTAAGAGGCTAATGTGACCATTGTAAGGGGAGACTCTGTTCTCTTTAATATATAATTTTTGGGATGCTTTTGGGGGTCATAGGTGTTGAATTCCTTGGGGATGCAGATGCCATGTGTCATCACCTTATTGGGTGAGGAAAAATGACATGATAAGGACTTTCCACTTCATTTTTGTGGGGAGAGCACCTTTATAGAAGAGGTTGGAGAAACTTTGGAAGAAAATGAAGAACTAGCTATCTCCTTACTACTTTCCTTTTTATGAATGCATTGGATTGGATACTCTTAAATTAAATTTCCATGTTTTACTTTGGTTATGGATGTTCTGTGAAATTTGTGTTGTGAGAAAATTTGATGTATGTGTGTGTGTAATCCCTTATATTTGGCTACTCCCACTTGGTAGAGAGCATCAATACATGTGAGGCAGATGGGATGGCCCTTTTTGGAACAAGTCATGTAGCCATCACATTCCCATTGGAGATATGGAGATTTTTCTTGGGATGGGATTTGGAACAATCAATGTAGCCATCTCACTATCTTTGGAGTGATAAGTTTTTTGGGTGATTGTGTTTTAGATGAGATTTGGAATTTATGATGAAGTTAGGAGTATGTAGATAATTCTTAGTTTTATGCACCATGAAGGCCTCTCCCTTCCCTATTTTCCAAGGTGAGATTGGAAGAGCTTTCATATGTGATAGTGGCTTAGGAAGCCTTGTGAATAGTGTGTGTGCGTGTGTGAGTATCCTAAATAAAGGTTTGTGCTTATCTTGGTTTCATGATTTATTTTTTACCTTGCACATGCTTATTTTTTCTAGGCTTGAGGTGGCTAAATGGTTTGATGATGTCTATGGTAGGGTGGTGATCTTGTTGTGTTTTGACCATCTTTCACAATTTTGAAGATTGAAGCAAGAATTTATTCTTCAAGTTGTTGAAGTGATGATAAAAATAAAGGAAATCCTTTTTTGTAATACCTTAAGATTATTGTAGTAGATTGTCGAGGTCCTTCAAACCTTGTAAAATGTGGCAATATATTAGATGTAAATGAGTTTTAGATTTTCCTTCTCAAGGATCATATGTTAAGAGTGCCAAGTTATAGTGTAATTTTCCTTGGCCACCTTAAGGAATATGATGTTTATTGAATTGCATAAGATTGTCAATGGACACTTAAAATTCTGAAGTTACATTAAGGGTTAGCATAAGGAAATTGGTTATTTCACAACATTTAGTGAGTGGGAACATGTTGTAGTTAGTTTTATTACATGGAAGATATATGATGTGTTAATTTATTGGAAGCAAAGAGTTAGTTGCTATCATTCAATAGTGTATTAGATGGTTTATTTTCTTTTAGCTTACTCCTTATATACTTAAATAAATTTTGTGATGAATAGTAATTTATACTTTATTAGCCTTATGTACTATTGTAAGGGAATAGATCACACTTATATGAATATATACACTAATTAAATAAGTGAAACAATTAAATAAACAATCAACCTAGATATATGAATTAGGATTGATACTAAAATTTAATGCAGAATTTGAATAAATAAAATAAGGTACTTAGCTAGATTTTAGAGGGAGGAAAATGATGTTGAATATGTTGAGAATCTATTTTCCAATGTGTTGAAAATCAAGGCCTTGATAAAACAAATGGATTGGATACTTTAAATTTTAGGTTGATCCAAACACAACATTGTACGTCCTCTTTAGCAACATCATCTATGCACTCAACTTCACTCAACACATGCAACTTAGTACTTGTGTGCGACATTGTTCTTGCATTTTTGTGTACAATTCTAGCATGTCACCATGCAACACTTCTCACACATATCTTGCATCTTTGCACATGGCCACACATGCTGATGTTTAGTTAGACCATACATGTGTAACACATGCAACATTGATATCCACATGTTATGCTTCCATATGCACATGCCACCTAGTGGCCTCTATTTCATAGAACATGATCATTCAACTAGTCCCATACACATCTAATAAATGTTGGCACCTGTGACACATGTCACTATAATACAATTGGCACCATGCACATTTGACATCTATCCTGACCTTGTCCACATAGTCAATGCACCCTATTAAACTTTAATGACACTTTTCACCTTATTCATGGAGCCCAGTTGAAAAACTACTTGTATAAATACCTACTTTATACATTTTGTAAAGTAGAAGTGTAATGTCCCCCCTAGTTTTTCCTTGTGTTTTATGTTTAGTGTTGTATTTGTTTGTTTAATTTTTTGTGTTTGTTTTGCATTGCATATGACATACATTCAAATATAAAGCAATCTAATAATACCCAAATGCTTATTTATGTGGGAAACAATAATAGTTTATCAAGCTAGCACATACCTAGATGAAGAATTTGCATAAATATCAACATGTGAACAATACCCATTCGGTGTTTTGTATAATGCAAGTATGATGTGATAAATCACAAGCAACTGAAAACCTTAAAATGGTGTCAAAATGGTCCAAACCCAGTCCAAAGTGTCAAATGACAATGCAACAATGCTAAGCACATGTAAAGGTGTTTTTTGGGCCTCCAAACCCTAGGTGTTTCAACCTATAGGGTGTCACGTCCTCCTCTAGGGTATTGGTACGGTTGGGAATGATATGTAGCAGCAACAAACAAGTAAAATCTCATCCAAATCCTTATACCTCCTTTATCTACCCTAGATGCCACCTCTCATGAAGGAAAAACAATAAATATGAGTTCTTTTGTACCTTCAACAATAGTTTCAACCTCCTTGGATGGTACGACCTTCCCTATGATGGTACGACCAACAAGGTGTCTTGTACACACCTTAGAATCCTTCAAAATTTCTACAATGTTCTATCCACAATCCCTACTCAATCACTTTAGGAATATTTGCATTAAAAAACCCTTGATAATCATCTATAGATTGTACCATGAATAACCAGCATAGCCTCTGAATATGACTATCAACACTCAACCTTGGGATGTCTTTCAATCCTTTAGTTGATCCTCATGAGGGATTTCATCCTCACAAAGCCAAAGGTGAACCAAAGTTCAACCAACAATAACTTGTGGAGTAATATTCAAGCATGCCTATGCAAATGAGCTCTCTTTTCCTTTAAACCTCCAAAACCCTTATGCCCTTCTTGGAAATGATAAAATATTTACTTTATTTTCCATCCTTAAGTCGCCCTTAAGTTGGACGCCACCAAAAAGGCTAATATAACTTTATTTTATAACAAAATGGCTTAGCAAGGCTGAGTGCTCTAATTTAAATAATAAAGTCACCTTTATTAATTAATTAACATTAAATTAAATCTTTAGTTTAACTTAATAGCATTAATGTTAATTAAAATAAACTATCTCTGCTCAAACGGACACCAACGACATAGGATGAAGGACCCAACTAGGTCAGAACATAATCAATCCCATGTGGCGAGGTCAGGGTCAGAAAGTGCCCCTGTTAAAAATAGTAAGTGTAGACCCAGTGTCCAAAAATACCCCAGAAAGCATCACCATGAATCTCCTGACATCTCTGAGCTCAATGCAACCTTTGAAAAACCCAAATGGTTGAACTATCATGCCATCAACGCCCTTTGAAAAGAGTCCCCTAACCACCATGTTAGCCTACAGGAACCTAAGTGATAGGTTAACCATTACTAATTGTTGGATGCTTAGGGAGGGGAGATTATGTAGTCTACCCTCCTCAAAATTTCTTGTCCACAAGCAATCTCAACTCAGGGTGCTGTAAAATCTGCTCATTCTCCCATATAGCATCCCCCACTGGCAAATTCTTCCACTTCACAAGGTATTCTCTGATGACCCGCTTCCACAAAGTATGCTCTCTAGTGTTTATGATGGCTTCTAGAATAAGAATCATCTTGCCTTCTTCATCTAGAGTCGGTAGACCAGTAGAAGGGATCACATTGTGCCCAAGTGCCTTCTTGAGGCGAGATGTGGAAGACATTATGAAATCTGCTCTCCACCGACAACTCTAACTCATAAGCCACCTCCCCAATCTAACAGGAGACTCTGAATGGGCCATAATACCCTGGCTTCAACTTCTCTACACCACTCTTCTTGAGAGTGGATTGTCTGTAAGGCTGCAACATCAAGTAGACCATGTCACCAACCTTAAAGGAACACTCAAAACGATGTTGATCTGCATATTGCTTCTATTGATTATGTGCTTTCTATAAATTCTCCTTCAAGGAATTCATAATATCTTGGCTCTTCTATAATAAGTCCTTTGCCTTGGGCACTCTACTATCCCCAAACAACAAGTCTAGGAAGTTTGGTGCCTCATAGCCATATAACGCCATAAATGGTGACATCTGTACGGACATATGGTAAGTGGTATTGTAGAAATACTCACCAAGGTGGAGCCACTTAATCCATGCCTTTTGCTGCCCTGCTATGTAGTTCTTGAGGTATCCTTGCACCCACTTGTTAAGAATTTATGTTTGCCCATCAATATGTGGGTGATAACTGGTGTTAGGAGTGAGTTCAGTCCCACTCAACCTAAAAAAGCTCCTACCAAAAATGACTTAGGAACTTGTTGTCCCTGTCACTTACTATGCTTCTAGGCAACCCATGAAGCTTGGATACCTCTTTGAAAAACAAATCAGCAACCTGTGTTGTTGTGTATGTGGCTGAAATAACAAAGAAGTGAGCAAATTTCATCAATCTATCAGCCACAACGTAAATACAGTCCTTCCCATGGGCCTTGGGTAGCCCTATGATAAAATCCATGGAGATGCATTCCCACTTTTGATTCGGAATAGGTAGGGGTTGTAGAAGACCAACTAGATAAGAATACTCATGCTTATTTTGTTGGCAAGTGGGACACTCACGAACATACTTAGGAACTTCTATTTTGAGCCCTTTCCATGTAAATCTCTCCCGAATATGCCTGTAAGTCTTGAAGTAACCCGGGTGATTGACCATTAGAACATCATGGAATGCTCTCAAAACCTTCTTTTCAATTTTAGAATCATGTACCAAGAATATTCCATTCTTGTAAATGATGAGATCATTCACAACCGTGTACCTGTCATCACGAATGACACCCTGAATAATACCTATGGCCCATCGATCCTTAGCATACTCAACTGAAATCAACTCTTTCCAATGATTTCTACTGAGCATAAATGCGGTCTCCTGGACAAAGCATCAACAACAACATTCTTCTTTCCCTTGACATAAACTATGTCAAAGTTGTAAGCCTATAGCTTACTCACCCATTTTTGTTGCCTGTCATTTAGATCTCTCTAATTCAGGAAATGTTTGAGGTTGTTGTGATCTATCTTAACAATAAACTTGCCCCCCACTAAGTAATGTCTAAATTTGGCTAATGCATGCATAATAGCCAACATCTCCTTATCTTAAATGTTGTAACCTCTCTTGACACATCGTAATTTTTTGCTCTCAAATGCTATGGGATGTTTATCTTGCATCAATACTGCACCTATTCCCTCTCTAGAAGCACCAAAGTCTAACTCGAATAGCTTAGAGAAGTCAGGAATAGCCAATACTGGGCAAGTGATCACTAACTATTTAAACTGATCAAAACATTATTGTGCATCACTAGACCAAACAAATGCCCCCTTCTTTGTCAAGTTTGTAAGTGGGGCAACTACTTGTGAAAACCCCTTGATGAACCTCCTGTAAAATCCATAAAGACCAAAGAATCCCTTGAGCTGTGAGATATTCTTGGGTGGAGTCCATTCAATGATCTCTCTAATCTTCTCGGGATCCACTCTAACACCCTCATAGTTGAATACAAGAGCTTGATCATGCCAAACTCACACTTAGACTCTTTGGCATATAGTGACTCCCTCTCCAAAATTCTCAACACCTCATCAATATGCTACAGGGTTCCTCCCAAGTCCTTCTAAAAATCAATATGTCATCAAAGAAGATGACAAATTTCCTCAACTAATTCTGAAACACCCTGTTTATGCAAGACTAAAATGTAGCTGGGGCATTGGTTAAGCCAAAAGGCATAACCAGAAACTTGAAGTGTCCATAATGGCATTGGAATGTCATCTTCTCCACATCCTCCCTAACTCAAATTTGGTGGTACCTTGATCTCAAATCTATCTTAGAGAAGTAGAAAGCACCATGTAGCTCATCTATGAGCTTATCAATACATGGGATGGGGTATCTATTCTTTATCGTCTTGTTTTTCAGGTCCCTGTAGTCAATACACATCCTCAACGTCCCATCTTTCTTCTTCACCAATACTATCATAGAAGTAAAAGGGTTCTTACTTGGCCTGATGTGCCTCATCTTGAGAAGCTCTTTGATAGCCTTCTCGATCTCGTCCTTCAACCTCTTCGGATGCTTGTAGGGAGTAATAATGACCAACTTGGCCCCCTCCTCCAACTATATCACATGCTCAATGCCCCTCTCAGGAGGCCTCCTAGGGGGAATGCTACTAAACACTTTGTTGTGCTTGGACAACAAAGCCTGGATATCTAGGTGGTAATTCTACTTTTGTTGCTCTGTAGCTGTGGGCATAATCAAGCACTCTGCTAGCCACTCAACGTAATCATGTCTAATAAGTCTCTCCATTCTCCTGAGAGACACAACTCATAAACCACCATCTGACATTCCCCTAAGAACATGCTTCCTCCCATCAACCTCAAACTTCATCTCCATGGTACTCAAGTTGAGGTAAAATTCTCAAATAGCATGAAGCCGCCTCATGCCAAGAACCACATGCATCTCCCCCATGCACACTACATAATAATCAACTTGGAACTCATAATCACTCAATTGAATAGTCAAGTTAGGAATCCTTCTCTTACAAGTGATAACAAAACCATCCGCTACTATCACCTTGAATCCTTTGAACTCTTCTATCTTGAGTCCTCTTTTAGCAACTAGCCCCTCATCAATGAAGTTATGAGTGGTTCCTCTGTCAAGAAGAGTAACTACTCTCTATCCTTGAGAACTCCCCAAATCCTGAATGAACTTTCTTTTTAGATGTTGGAGAGTTGGGCTATGGGTCCCTCATCTTCTTGCTCCTTCTCAGACTCATATGAGGTGTTCTCCCTCTCTAAATCCCTTGAATTGACATGTTGATCTACATCTATATCTGTTGATTCTTCCATTGAAAAGTATGCTATCTGTTTAGCCTTGGCTTGGGAAGCACATTTGTACGTTAGATCCCAAGGGTCCTTGCAATGAAAACACACTTTTCTTTCTTTTGAGTTCATTGAGATGATCACTGTCTAATCTTGAGGGTCCCTCCTTGGGTGGATTGGAATCTCTCTGAAATGGTTTCTTGTCCTTGTCTTCCTTATGAAAGAAACCTTTTGTTTGAAATTTGTTCCTTGAAGTAGAAAACTCCATTTCTCTTGCTTTCTTCAGAGCATCCTACAAAGAAGGTGGATTAAGGGCCTTAATCTAACCTCTCAAGGGATTGGACAGACCATCGATAAATAGAATAGTCAATCTCCTCTCAAAAATATCATTCACCATCACATATAACTTTTGGAATTCAGAAATGTAAGTATCCACTGAACCCCACTGTTTCAACTGTGCCAACTCCTTAAACTGCAACTCAGGATCCATTTTGTCAAATCTATCCATCAACCTCTCAGTAAACTTGGCATAAGAAGTAATCTGATCATGGCCCAAAGTGACCATCGCATGGTGCCACCACTAATGGGCACTGCCATCTAAATGAAGATCTACATATGTAATGGCTTCATCGTCAAGCATAGGACTGGGCTAAAAATAGTTGTCTAACCTGTGTACCCAAACTCTAGCCGAAGTCTTTCCCGAGCCATCAAAGTAAGGAATAAATAACTTACTAACCTTCTTTTGTAATTCCTAATTATGAAGTCTGCCAACCCCACCTCTAATGGGGTCTATCCCTCAATCTGATATCCATATAATCTCGAAATGACATCTCAACCTAAAATTCTACCCATGAATCCCTCCAATCCCTCATTATTTGATCCTGATTCATGTTGTGTGGGTTCATTAACAACTAGATGGTTATCCCGTGGAGGAAAAGTAGGCATACGAGGCCTAGCATTTTTTGTTCGAGCCATACAACACTGATTTGCAACCCTATTATTGACTAAACCATCCCCATTATCACCATTCCTTCCATTGCCATTACCATCACCATGTCTCCCATTGCCATTACCATCACTGTTGTTATTGTTATTGTTATTTCCCACAATCTACTAAGCCAAAAGAGCACAAAGTTGATTCATATTTTGTTGCAACTCTCACCGTCCCCTAGCAAGATCATTTAAGATATCTCTGGTGCTCGGTTCACCGTGATCTCTATCAACCATAGCTACATCAACGCTATCAACACCTGCAAAAGGATCTATATGTGTTGGGACTTTAAGGTTTGTGTTTGATCTATTTCTTCTCCAATAGTACTGATGAGTGTTGGGTTACATTACTCAAGAAAGTCACTACATGTTCACCACTTCAACCGCATAGGATGGCAAGAAAAACTATGCTCTGATACCACTGTAATGTCCCACCCTAGCTTTTTCCTTGTGTTTTTTGTTCAGTGTTGTATTTGTTTATTCAAGTTTTTGCATTTGTTTTGCATTACATATGACATATATTCAAATATAAAGCAATCTAATGATACCCATATGCTTATTTATGTGGGAAACAATAATAACATCAAGCTACCAAATATTGAGATGAAGAATTTGCATAAATATCAACATGTGAACATACCCATTTGTTTTATATAATTCAAGTTTGATGTGATAAATTACAAGTTGAAAACCTTAAAGTGGTGCCAAAAGGGTCCAAACCCTAACTTCTCCTAGTCCAAAGTGTCAAAGAATATTGCAATAATGTTAAGCACCTCTAATGGTGTTGTTTAGATCTCCAAACCCTAGGTGTTTCAGCCTATAGGGTGTCACGTCCTCCTCTAGGGTATGGGTATGGTTGGTAATGATATGTAGCAGCAATAAACAAGTAAAATCTCCTCCAAACCCTTATACATCCTTTATCTACCACGCCGCCTCTCATGAAGGAACAACAATAAATATGAGTGTTTTTGTACTTCCAATAGTAGCTGCAACCTCTTTGGATGGTATGACCTTCCCTATGATGGTATGACCAACAAGGTGTCTTGTACACACCTTAGAATCCTTTAAAAGTTTTGCAATGTTCTACCCACAATCCCTACTCAATCACTTCAGGAATATCTGCATTAAAAAATCCTTGATAATCAACTGTAGATTACAACCATGAATAACCAACATAGACTCTGAATAAGACTATCAACACTCAACCTTGGGATGTCTTTCAATCCTTTAGTTGATGATACTCATGAGGGATTTCATCCTCACAAAGCCAAATGTGAACTAAAGTTCAGCCAATAATAAATTATAAGCAATATTCAAGCATGCTCGTGCAAATGAGCTCTCTTTTCCTTTAAACCTCCAAAACCCTCATACCCTTCTTGGAAATGATAAAAATATTTACTTTATTTTCCATCCTTAAGTCTCCCTTAAGTTGGATGCCACCAAAAAGGTTAATATAACTTTATTTTATAACAAAATGACTTAGCAACACTGAGCACTCCAATTTAAATAATAAAGCCACCTTTATTAATTAATTAACGTTAAATTAAATCTTTAATTTAAATTAAATCTTTAATTTAACTTAATAGAATTAATGTTAATTAAAATAAACCATCTTTGCTCAAATGGACACTGACGACATAGGATGAAGGACCCAACTAGGCCGGAACATAATGGATGCCATGTGGCAAGGTCAATGTCAGAAAGTGCCCCTACTAAAAAGAGTAAGTGTGGACCCAGTGTCTAAAACTACCTCGACAAGCATCACCATGAATCTCTTGACACCTTTGAGCTCAATGCAACCTCTGAATAACACAAACGGTTGAACTATCATGCCATCAACCCCATTTGGAAAGAGTCCCCTAAGCACCGTGTCAGCCTACGAGAACCCAAGTGATAGGCTAACCATTACTAACTGTCGAATGCTTTAGAAGGGGACATTACAAGAAGGGACATAACTAATTCTCATCTTATGTCTCCATATAGTTATCTCGTTCACTATGAATAGAAGTGGCATATCTGCCATAAAATTTCTACATTTGTGTATGCTTTTGGTTTGCATATCTATTTCCCTTAATACATTCTATGATCTTGTTGTATTACTAGCTAATCTACAAGATCACCCCTTAATTCACATAAGAATCAAATCATTGGATTAGAGATAGATGCTCTTCTTTCATGTTGATGCACCCACACAACAAGGAAGGGCCTTAGCACATCTGGTTCAACTTGTGAAAGTTTAGATGAAAATTGAAGAAAAATGGCTCATGAACATGCACCAAAGATCTCAAGGCTTAATGTTGCCTTAGAAATGTAGCACCAAAAATTCTTTGGATAGTTTTGAGATTTCATAAATTGCCTTGGACCAACACTGTAAAACCTTGCACAGCTCATGTAGCATTACAATCCTCTCTAAGTTCAAGTCAATTTATACATTCCTATGTTCAAAGGCAAAACCAACATCTCAACACTAGATGTTTGGATCTAAGAACTTGAAGCCTACTTTTTTTGTCAAAAACTTCATCGATGCTAAGAAAATTTCCTTGTAGCATTGAAAATTTCCATTTTAGTCTCAAATTTGTAGCAAACAATCAATACATAGTGTTCAAAATAGATAATTAGCCAATTCTATCATGGGAAGCCTTTGTCAGTGTTTTGCATGAGCAATTTTACTCCCTAAAACACTTTGAGGTTAAATACATGTTCCAAAATTTGGCCAATGAAAGGAGCAGTTTTTAGAAGAATGCACAAATGAGTACTACTTCTTTGTGTGTTTGTATGAGTGTTTTTGAGAAACATAGAGTGCTCAAATATATTAGTAGATTATTACCTTCCATTTGTGCTAAAATGGAGTTCTTAACCTTAGATATCATGGGACAAATGTTTGGTAATGCATCTTAGATTGAGGCCAAGGTGAAGCTTAAGCAATTTTTCATTATGTAAGAACAAGCCTACACAAGAAACTAGCTACAAGAATTTCACATAGAGATAACAATCTCCCATGCAAAATCAACTAAAATACTCCAAGACAACCATTCAAAGTCTTAATACATCCTCTCCATCTTCACCAAGATAGGATAAGGGTAAGAAGTCACAATAGATATATGGTGTCATCATCACCACACTACCTCTCACAACAATGTTGAATGTTGCATGCAACAATCCGTATTTGTGCAAGAAAAAATAGATTTTAACTCCATTGAGGGTATTGATCAAGAGGTGCAATGCATCAACACTAGCTCCATGACCATTGATGCTTTGGAGGAACATGAGTGTCTCTTCAATGCAAAGTGTTGGGTCAACAAAGAACCTATCCATGTCATCATTGATAATGAAAATTAAAACATCATGTATGATGTAGTTTAACACCTAGGTCCTTACCACCATGCATCTAAGCCCTTACTCTCTACGATGGTTGCAACATGGTAAGGACATTTAAGTTACTTGATAATGCACTTATAAGTATGTAGTTAAACCTATGCAAGACACTGTCACCTATGACATACCACCTTTGGAAGTTTGCGATATATTGCTTGGAAGACCACACTTGTATGATTGATATGGTATCTACCATTCCAAACCACAACAGTGGAGAATGCACATTTAAAAATGATATTTCAACCTCCAATACTCTAAATCACATGCCAAAATAGTTTTGGTCTTTGGTAACAATGCTACAAGATTATTTCCCACACACAAAAATGCATGCTTCTCATGGTCTAGCCAAAGGCACCTATGTAAGCAAGTTTGCAAGCACTAGCATTGCACACTCATGTGCCAACTCTATCACACAAATAGATGCTTGACAAGGTATTGGAGTGGTATGGAGAGGTCTTTGTACATTGTGAAGGTCTTCCAACACAATTCATGGTACAACAACAAATTGATTTGGCTTTGAAATGTCATCTCCCATATACCTTGCTCTATCACAAGTCTGCTAGGGAGAATGAAGAGGTTCACTGTCATATCTAAGAGCTACTCGATGAAGGTAGGATTTGACCTAGCTCATTTCCATGTAATATCCCAATAGTTATTTCCCCTAATAAGGACAACACTTGGCACTTATGCATTGACTATCACACACACAACAAGATCATGGTGAAAAATAAATATACTCTATTGCGCATTGTTGACTTGCTTGACAAGCTTCAAGTTGTACTTGACATTTCACAAAGACCAACCTCAAAATGAGATATTATTAAGAACTAGATTAGACTAAAAATATTTTGAGAATCACTTTGAAAACTCATGAAGGATTATACGAATGGATGGTTATCCCCTTCAACTTAATCATTTCTCTATCCACATTCATGTGCTTGATGAACATCATTGACCCTTCAATAACTCCTTCATCATCATCTACTTGGATGACATCCTCAAATATAATAAGACTTGGGAAGAGCACACGGAGTAGGTCTTGTGCATGTTGGATACACTGCACCAAAACAAGCTACAAGTCAAACTTAATGAATGCATTTTTGGCACCAAGAAAATCTAGTACCTAGGCTTCATGATTGACCAATATTATATACATGTAAACCTTAGAAAGACCAAACCAATCCAAGATTGGCCAATACCATATAGTTTCATTTCCTTGCACAACTTCATGGACTTTTCAACCTCTACCATACATTCTGTAAGTACCCATTTTTGCACCTTATCACATCAGGTCAATATTTCCATCAAATTATGTTACACATTCCAAAAAACACTTTGTAGTGCATTTGAATTAAACTAGTCTCTTATCCATCTCTTGGTTTGTTTTTCCCTTAGGTCATTCTTTTAGTCCTCCTTAGCATGCCCTTAGACCCCCCAACCCTTGTTTTACTCTTTTGTGATCTTTCTGTGCTCTTATTCCATTGGTTTTACCGTCTATGATAACCACCACTTTCAATAGGTGGTAGTTGCAAAATCACTGTGACAAGTTCAAAACCATCATGATAACTTTTTCACCACTTGATGGTTTAATTTTTGGCACAATAGTCTTGCGACTGTCATGGTGGTTTTGAAACCACCCATCTACGAAAAATTGGTTGTTTCACATGATTTAGCTAAAAAAGGATATTTGTGTTGTTTCACCTTCCTAGTTCACCTTATAATGTTTATCTCACCCAATTTTTCTTGAAGCATCTCCCTCTTTAGACCCCCACACTACTTAAACCCCTTTTCCATTTTCATTTGGTAAGCCCTCTCTCATTCTAAAGTTAATTTTTCTCAAGGTCTACAACTTTTCCACACTTAAAGCCACCTCCAAGCTTTCTCCTTTTCCCTACAAGCTCTGATAGGCCTTTGTTTAGCCTAGTTCACCCCTCTGTATAGGTTCTTCCCATACTCAAATTAGATAAGTACTTGGTTGTAGGTGAAACACATCAATGTGGAATGCTTCTAAGGATGCTCTTTATCATTTCTTCTCTTTTAGTCAATTCAACAATTTGTGTACATGTGATGCATGGTAGGATATGTATATGCTTGTTTTGATTTCATAGTTAGATTATCAATTTGTTAGTATTTAGTTTGTTTATTTGTGTCTTTATCTTAGTTTGTAATTTTGTTTTGAGTGTTGTGTGTTTGTTTTTATTTATTTTATTTGAAACATATCCGAGGGCTTCCAAGCTCCTCCTAATTATTTCAAACCTCTCTAGGGGTTTGCATTATGAATGTGGGGACTTTTTGTTGAAATGCACTAGCAACTAAGATGGGGGGTGAATCCATTGTCTTCAAAACTTTGACCACTTATGAACATTAACACATCAAACACTTGTTCACTGTTATTCAGATTTAATCATGAAAGCATGAAATAAGAAATTCAACACAACAACATCATCAACACATGAGACACCAGGTTTTTTATGTGGAAAACCCCAAAATGGAAAAACCACAGTGGCTGTTAGCCCACAGTAATATATATATTATAACAAAACTAAAAAATAGAGGCTCACTACCTTAGGGCTCAATGCCCAATATGCTCACTACAAATGTTGAAGCTCACTGCCAAGATCGACTCACTGCCAAGGGGTGGCTCACTGCCAAGGATTGGTGAACTGATTTGATAGCATCTACTCCATGCCTGGATTTAGTTGCATTGAAGTACAATATAACTCCTCTCTCTGCTCTTTTTACACCTTCGCACTTATCTTTTCATTTTCACACAAGGACATGTTTTTCACAACTACATTACATGCTTTTATACAATTCATCAACCTTGGAATGTACATCAAGGTTAGCATTACATTCATCAACCATTGGAACAATCTCGAAGGTCGACATTCCACATATACATAAAAATAGGTCTGGACCTAAAAAAAATTTGCTAAGGTAAAGATGTATGCGGATCATGTTATGCCTTAGATGGGACTCAAATGCAATCTTCCACATCATGACACGCTTCCACAATCTTCAATGTATCTCTGCAAGTAATGGAAACAACCAAGTCAGCCAAGATTGGTGTTAACATTAAGTCTTCTAAGAACAATCTTCATCCATGATCCAAATTTCTCTTTACGGACCAATCCAAAGGTAGGAGCACAATAGGAGACATCCATAAGCACATTGTAATCTCCAGGAACAACCACATGATCTCTAACCACTCTGTCAAGAAGATTCTTCAAATCGGAGCACAAGAACAACACTATCAACTACTATCATAAAGAGAGGATAGCTTACAGACCACCAAATCATGAACCATTGGAGTTGAAGGTACTTATCATCATTTCAGACTTAACTCATGAACCGCAGATCATAATACTTCAATGCAGAGGAATGCAGAGAAAAATACATTCTCCCTATCACCAGTGAATGTACAGAAAAAGTAGTTTTTACTCTGGCGAACATTACTCACTCAAATCTTCATACCGAAGGCTCAAACTTGGAACATAGCATCTTCAGACATGCCTCTAAACAAATTCCAATCCATAGACAAAGATATTCATTCTACAAGAAATGCGAAGCAATCTTCTGGATTGTTCTGCTGTAAACAAGGATACTCTTCTATACACTGTTTCCACCGGAGGAGCAAATTTTCTCAAAAGCACTTGGAAACTTGATATCAAGATCACTTAAATTCATTATCTCCAACACTTATATAAGCCAGTGCAAAGCATCTAACTCATTGTAAGAAAGCATCAAAACAAGAGCACAGTTGACACCAATGACAACACAGATATGTTGACATCAATGACAACACCGGTTAGCCACATTGATGCAGAGGCGTCCACACTATAACCTTACAATACAGCATGGACGTCTGCAGCCCATCATCATCATCATCATCATCACCATCATCATCATATTTCGCTTTACAGCATCATCATCATATTTCGGACGAGCACAATTATCCTCCTGCCGACTACTGCTCACTTCCGCCGTTTTCCGCCTATCATCATCATCATGATGTTCAACTAGCGCAAACATCCTCCTGTTGCACTGTTCATCGGGCGCCAAGCTCCATCGGCATCATCATGATATGCAACACCGCCTTCGTCAGCAGGATATCCAATATCCTGTTGATCCAAAAATCCTGATGATGATCTCCTTCAGCACCTTCCCTTTGATACCCCGATAGCCGACGATACAAGCAACAGCATCATGATATGATTTATCCGGTTCTCTCGAAACCTCCTGATGATGTTAACACAACTTACTGCCGCAGACTTCCGCCGATACCTAAGCACTTAACGACAGCAGGATAAACTTGCATAGGGGGATATGTCAATATCTTGATGACGATGACGTCATATCCTGATGACGATGACGTCACCCAATATCCTGATGACCTCTTCAACACTTAGTCAAAAAAATGAACTTTCACTCACGCATCTACTAGCGATACGCGGATGAGGGGCACTCCCGAGAGATGATCCTGACGGCGGTATATACGCTGAGTATATATCCAACTTAAAACATCCTGATGCACTCGCAACATGCAAACTTCAACAGTTTCATGACCCGATCTTCTACCTGATGCCGATGCACTCTTCTCCGGCAACTCCTGATGATGATCACCCCGACGCACTTGCACTTCATGCAACTAATCGCATCATGCCGATCTCCTCTTATTCGGATGATGATGCCTAACGCGACTGCAGGATATTTGCAGAAATATCCTGATGATGCCGTTTTCACGAACCTTTAGCCTTAGCGAAATTTCACTTCGCCGATCCTCCTGGGATGACCCGATCCACTCTCAGGGTGATCTTCCACACTTCATCAGCTCGACCTAGCACATGCCCATGCTAGGGTCTTCAACACCTTTCAACCGCGATCCTGCACATCTGCATGCAAACAGAAAACAAACTACCTCCTAATCTACTGTACATAACCATTCCACCGATCAGACGAGTCAACCGGTGGAATGGATCAATGAATCCATACAGCCACCAAACCAGCAAATCGATCAAGCAATGGAATTCAACAGAAGATGAACACAAACAGGAACACTTTATTTGATTTCAAAAGATGCAAATACAATGATCAGTTTCTCTCGCTGTCTCACTCTCTGCAACCTAGCTCGATCGATTCATGATCTACAGTCAACCGATCCTCATGCTTAAATAGATTTTCCTACGAGTACTACTGACCCGACTCCAAGCGGTTGGGAACTCTCCAGGCGGCTGGGAGATCCAACCGAACATACATCATGATAGCTGTTTTAACAAACTTCCTAAAAATAGCAAAAGCATGGTCAGCATGATCTTATCATGATCAGCATGACCTTATTACATGCATTGGTCTTAACAGACCTTCTTGGAAACATAAACAAGACCTAAAACAACTAACTGCCTTATCAAGACCAGCTGTCAGGTAGGTGCTCCTGCACCACACATACTTGCAACAATCTCCTCCTTTGTCATTGATGGAAACATATGATGTGAAAAACTATAATGACCATCAAAACAGGATACTTCCCTTTTCTCTTTACACATCTGCACTCTTTCTCCCCCTGAGTTTTTCACATGATTTCTCTCCCCCTTTGACATCAATGGCAAAGGGCACATACTTGCATTATGTTGCTCTGATCAAATTGCTCTTTCATGAATATTGTAACACTTACTGCTCTTTGTCAGGAATACATATTAGGAACACTTGCTACTCCCCCTGAGAGGTAGCTCTCAAAACATCAATATAGATCAAAGAATGAGGCTCTGGACACCATTGGACTGATGCATTCTTATGCATCTTAGTTTAGAGTAGGAGGGGTGATAACCCCTAACTTTTCTCGGAGATACTCAAAGGTATCCTTGGGCAGAGGCTTAGTGAAAATATCTGCAATCTAATCCTTTGTGGACACATATTCCATCTTTACTTCATTTTCTGTCACCTTCTCTCTCAAAAAGTGATACCTTATTGATATATTCTTTGTTCTTGAGTGCATCACTAGATTCTTTGAAATGTTTATGGAACTTGTATTGTCATAAAAGATTGCAATTGGATCTTCATACATAACTCTTATGTCCTTCAAAGTCTACTTCATCCACAACACTTGAGTGCAACAACATGCTATTGCAATATTCTATGCTTTTGCAGTAGACAAGGAGATCGAATCTTGTTTCTTACTCAGCCATGAAACCAATCTATTACCCAAGAAGAAGGCACCTCCACTTGTACTCTTTCTATCATTAACATCTCTAGCCCAATCTACATATGTATAAGCACTGAGAGTGAAATCATTATCCTTTGGATACCATAAGCTATGATTTGATGTGCCTTTCAAATACCTCAAGATTCTCTTGACTGCCATCACATGTGACTCTCTAGGATCTTCTTGAAATCTTGCCACAAGACATACTACATGCATTATATTAGGTGTGGTTTGAGTTAGATAAAATAATCCTCCAATCATAGATCTGTACCTTTTTTGATCAGTCTTAGGTGATTCATCAGTTTTGCTCAACTTGCAACCAATCACCATGGGAGTGCATACTGGTTTGGAGTCCTCCATCCCAAACTTCTTCAATAATTCTTTCACATACTTAGACTGAGAAATGAAGATTCCTTTATTTGGTTGAGTAATTTGTAGACCTAGAAAGAAATTCATTTCACCAAACATAGAAATCTCAAATTCATTTTGTATTTCTCTTGCAAACTTCATGCACATACCTTCATTTCCTCCAAATATAATGTCATCAACAAAAACTACAACAATCAGGATTTGATTATCATTGATTTTGAAATAGAGATTGTTGTCAGCAGTGCCTTTACTGAACCCTAATTGCAGCAAATACTTGTCTAACCTTGCATACCATGCTCTGGGGGCTTGTTTCAGTCAATACAGGGCTTTCTTCAATCTGTATACCATATCACTTTGGTTTGGTAGTTGAAACCCTTCAAGCTGCTCAATGTAAACTTCCTCTTCCAACTCACCATTCAAGAATGCAGACTTCACTTCCATCTGATACACTTTGAAATCTTTGTGAGCTATAAATACCAAAAATATTCAGATTGTTTCAATCCTAGCCACTGGAGCAAAAGTCTCTTCAAAATCTATTCCTTCAATTTGAGAATATCCTTTGCACACAAGTCTTTCTTTATTTCTTACAACTTCTCCATTTTCATTCAGCTTGTTCCTGAAAACCCATTTAGTTCCAATGACATTCTTATCAATGGGTCTGTTGGTGCCTGTTGCTGGTTTGGGTTTCGAGCATTTACATCCACAGGTATTTTCAGAAAAAAAACCCAAAAAATTCTAAGTCCTTCGGCCTATGCAGTTGCTTGTATGTGTCTTTGTATATGCATCGCTGTTTGTATGTACATTTGAATATGCAAGCATGAATGTACAAGGCTGGGCCTGAAAATAAGTTCAATCAGCCTTTCAAAAAGTGAAAAATCAGTTGTATGCATATTGGGCTTGTATGTGTCGTTTAAATGCATTTCCAGGCATGCAAAAGTGGTTGTATATTGTAGATTCCTAGAATATTCTGTGCTTGTATGTGAAAGATTGCATGTATATGAGTTTGTATGTTCGAATATACAAGGCAAATATGCAAGGTCAACATACAATGGAAAATATACAAGAGGCCGATATATAAAGGGTCATCGATGAGACAAGTCTCATCGGCAGCTAAGTCCAAGGTTTCTCTGATCGACCAATGAAGATGCGAAGGAAAATGTGCAAGGGACCATATACAAAGTAGAATATACAAAGGAAAGTGGGGTCCGCACATGCAAAGGTGATTGTATCTCATATACAAGTCGCAAGTGCAAGCAAGAGATATGAAGTCTGGGGCCCACCAATTGTATGAAGGGTGATTGTATCTTTGCGCATACAATCGTATATACAATGCGATATACATTCCCGAGATACAGGGCCTGGACCCAAAATGAATATGCATTCTGGTTGATACAGGCAGAGGTGATTGTATGTTTTCCTTGTATGTATGTTTGCATTGTATATTGGCACATACAAGGGTCATATACAAAGTGATATACAAGGCGGACATGACTGGCAAATCAAAATTGGCAAATTCAGCGTTGAGTCCACAGCTTGTATGTTAAAGTGCTTGTATACGCTGATATAGAAAAGCGCTTGTATATGGTGATTGTATATATATATAATTGCACATATACAACTTCAGATGCAAGAAAAGATGTAATGGATACAATGGCTCGTCGGTAGGACAATGCATATCGGTAGACACTTCCAAGGTCTTTTTGACGATCGATGGAGGTGCAAAGACTCAGTGATAGAGAACCAACCAGATGTTGCCACGTGTCCAAGTCAGTTGTATGTATATACAACTACACATGCAAAGATTTAAAGGTGAAAAAAGGCAAAAAAGGGCGAAAAAGCAAAATGTATATTCGCGATGTGAAAAGTCAAAGGAGAGAAAGCTACCTGCGTGGCGCAATTTCATTGGTCAAGGACTTTTTAGCATGGGTGACTGGGATTGTTCGATCCAGCCAGCGATTTGGAGCCGTAGATCTCAGCAGGAAGAAGGAAATCGACGACCCTGTTTTGAATGCTCGAGGAAGGAAGGAATTTCTGTGTGTTCGTTGCATCTTCTCCAGGCGGGAAAAAACTTCAAGAACACGTGAACCATTGCTGCACTTCCAGCCGCAGGTAGGTTAGCCATTAATGGCATTTTGCGGAGACATGGTCGACTGATTGACAGGGTAGCTACCTTGTTAAAGGAAAATCTCCAAGCGGTGGCACAACTCCCAATTTCAACCACTCCTTTCTTCTTCTTCTGCTTGGAGCATTAAATGTTTTGGGGGCCATTTTGATGGTGCGCTGTATCTGGCAGAATTTTGAAATGACCAATGTACTTATTGTTGAGTACACATTCTGGGTATAAGAGAACTGTGTTACTCATTTTTCAGGGGAGACTTGGGCAATTTTTTGGAGGAAATAATGAAAAACAGAGCATTTCTTGGCTGTTCTGTCTCTTTTGGACTTTATAAGTTGCATTCGAATGCACCTTGCACATATGTTCAGTTTCATGTTGTGTTTATATGAAAAATGCATTGTTGCATGTGTTTAGTTGTTTGTCTCTATTTGCTGTATGCATTGCTTCTTCTGAATCTGGTTGCTAAGGGTTCCTTAGATTCTAGAATATAGACTTTCTGTATTGCATGGTTGATATGTGACTTCCATTCAAGGAGTGGATTAAACTGTTTTAGGTTAAGTATGAAGAAGAATGTATGTCAGCTAGGATATGTGTAAGTAGAGGCAGCTAAATACTCAGTCTTGGGTGATGTTTGTATGGCAAATACCAGTCCTAACCCTTTGAAACTTGAATGCCAGTGCAAATAATTCTCTTGTATACGTCTAGTTGACTCCTTGCCTTGAGATAGGCACTGGTCTGCCCTTGTGTAGTAGTTATGATCCAAACCCCCTGTCTTGCATCTAAAACATAAATACAAATCCTTTCATATTTCCAACCTGTTAGTTTGTAGGATTATAAATAGGACCCCTGCATACTCTCATTCGTAACCAGTTAGATATGTCCAAGAACATTGCCAAACTTATGCTCTATCATGAAAATCTCGGTCCATACATGAGAGTATTCTGCTTGTTGTTGTAAAGCTAAATCTTTTTGTCATTGGGTGAGTCAAGGTTACATCTTTAGCTATAGGGATACCCCCCTTGGTGCGGCATAACCAAAAGTGAAGGGGAGGCAGCTCACACAACCTCCTGTATTTGTTGGTCGAATCTGCCTGTGCATTGGAACTGGCAAACCCTCTGTCGATTCAGAGAGAATGAACCAACAGGGTCTAGGAACCAATTCCCAAGTTTGATTCTTCTCTATCTGCATCAATTCTTCTTCCATGGCTTTTACCCAATTTTCATCATTGCAAGATTCATTCATAGTTTTTGGTTCAACCTTTGAAAGAAAACAGTAATTCACTTGTTCTTCTATAGCTCTTTTCCTTGTCAACACACCTTTGTTTTTGTCACCTATAATCTGATCTTCAAAATGGTTAATCCTTACATACATGGGAGTCTTTACAACACTTTCTGGAGCCTCTTCTTCATCCTAACTATCTTCTTGTTCAACTTTTTCTTCATTTACTATAGTCACAGGTTCATCTGATTCATAGCAACTCAGATCTGATATTTTTTCCTTGCCTTCATCCACCTTCACATTAGCACTCTCAACAATCTTTTTTGGTCTCTTATTGTAGCACTGATAGGCCTTACTCTTGGTAGAGTAACCGAGAAAAATTCCTTCATCACATCTAGCATCAAACTTGCCTAGTTCTTCATCTCTTTTGATATAACATTTGCTACCAAAAACTTTGAAATACTTCACTGTAGGAACTCTTCCATACCATAATTCAAAAGGAGATTTAGAATTGTTACCTTTGACTTGAACTCTGTTTAGGATGCACACAACAGTATGTATGGCTTCTCTCCAATATACTTCCGGTAGGTTAGCTTCCTTTAGCATAGTCCTAGCAGCCTCTTGAACTGTCTTGTTCTTTCTTTCAACAACTCCATTCTGCTGAGGAGTCCTCGGTGCAGACAACTGTCTCTTTATCCCTTGTTCTTTACAGAAAATATTGAATTCATTTGATGTGAACTCACCTCCTCTATCAGACCTTAAGCATTTGATTCTCAATTCTAGCTCATTCTCAACCATTGCCTTGAAAACTTTGAACTTGTCTAGGGCTTCAGATTTTTCTTTTAGGAAAGTGACCCAAGTCATTCTAGAATAGTCATCAATAAGCAACATAAAATACCTCTCACCTTGCAGACTTCTTGTTCTTATGGGACCACACAAATCTATATGTACTAGCTCCAGCAATCCAGCAGAGAATTGTTCTTTGCTTTTGAAACTTGTTTTTGTTTGTTTCCCAAATTGACACTCCTTGCAAATGGTGTTGGCTGGCTTCACAAGTTTAGGTAGATCTCTTACAGCCTGTGTAGAACTTATCTTCACTAAATTGTCAAAATTGATATGACACGTCCTTCTATTCCACAGCCAACTCTCATCTATCTGAGCGAATAAACAATAATCATTAGTTCCTCTTAATTGGTAAATGTTACCTCTGGTCTTCTTACCAATAGCAATCACTGTTCTGGAGCTTTGCATGATCTTGCACCCATTGTCTTTGAATCTTAGATCATAACCTTTGTCAAACATCTGACCAACACTCAAAAGACTATGCTTCAAACCCTTCACATATAGGACATTATCAGTGTAGTGGTTTCCATCAAAAGAAATAGATCCTTTTCCACAAATCTTACCAGCTACATTATCTCCAAACCTAACCAATCCTCCATCATACTTTCCAAACTCACAAACTTACTTTTGTCACCGGTCATGTGATGTGAGCATCCACTATCAATAATCCATTCATCCTTATCTTTCTCAACCTAAACAACCAAAGCACTTTCTTCCACTAGTTTTTCTTCCTTCACACAGCTGGTAGGATTAGTAGACACAGGTTCTTCTTTAATTGCAATAAACAAGCACTCATTTGCACTAGTACTAGCATCATCAGATTCATCATCTGTCACACCTTCATCATCAAGATCTCTAACATAGTACCATTTCTTTGGAACCCTAGGTCTATTCTCAAATCTTTTTCTATTCCTTTCAATTCTCTCAGGACATCTAGAAGCATAGTGACCAACCTTACCACATGTAAAACATTTGAAAGGTAATTTGCCTTTAATCTTACCAGAACCTCTTTGCATTCTGTCAACAAAGTTTGGTTCAATTTCATCAAGATCATCATCAGGTTCCACCTTGTACTTTTTAGCTCTAGAAATCTTCTCTAAAGTACTGACTTTGAAAGCAGTCTCAATCTTCAGCAAAGCATCACCAAGTTCTCTCATCTCAAAGGCTGTAAGCTTTCCTAGCAACTGATCCTTGGTGACATCTTTCACAGTCATTACTTTTTCAATTGCAGCTACCTTGTGACTGTAGGATTTAGGTAATGACCTAAGAATTTTCATCACAACTTCCTTCTCCTCAATAGTTCCTCCCATACCTTTTATTCCATTGACAATTTCATTGACTTTTTGCATGTAAGTTGTTATATTTTCATCTTCGCTCATCTTTAAACCCTCATAGTTTGCTTTCAGACCCTGCAATTTGGTGCTTTTAACAGACTCATCTCCTTCATATAGATTTTTCAACTTTTCCCAGACTTCATAAGCAGTTTCTAGATCCATGACCTTTATCAACTTAGTGTCCAACAAGGCACTTAACATCGCATCTCTAGCTTTTATAGTTAACTCATATTCTTTGATTTCATCTTTAGTTGTTAAACCATTGTAAGGCATGGTATACTTCATCTCTGTCGCTTTCCATATTCTATAACCAAGACAAAGGAGATGGATTTTCATTCCTACCTTCCATAAAGCATAATTCGTCCCATTGAACTAAGGAGCTTCTTTCTTATAAGACATCCTGGATCGACCTCAAGCTGTTAGGCTTACTTCTGAGGAACCTTACTCTGATACCAATTGTTGAAATGCACCAGACAACTAAGAGGGGGGTGAATCAGTTGTCTTCAAAACTTTGACCACTTATGAACATTAACACATCAAACACTTGTTCACTGTTATTCATATTTAATCATGAAAGCATGAAATAATAAATTCAACACAACAACATCATCAACACATGAGACACCAGGTTTTTTACGTGGAAAACCCTAAAATGGAAAAAAGCACAGTGGGTGTTAGCCCACAGAAATATATATGTTATAACAATACCAAAAAAATAGAGGCTCACTGCCTTAGGGCTTAATGCCTAATATGCTCACTACAAATGTTGAAGCTCACTGCCAAGGATTGGTGAACTGATTTGATAGCATCTACTCCATGCCTGGATTTAGTTGCATTGAAGCACAATATAACTCCTCTCTTTTCTCTTTTTACACCTTCGCACTTATCTTTTCATTTTCACACAAGGACATGTTTTTCGCAACTACATTACATACTTTTATACAATTCATCAACCTTGGAATGTGCATCAAGGTTGGCATTACATTCATCAACCATTGGAACAATCTCCAAGGTCGGCATTACACACATACATAAAAATAGGTCTGGACCTAAACATAATTTGCTAAGGTAAAGATGTATGCGGATCATGTTATGCCTTAGATGGGACTCAAATGCAATCTTCCACATCACGACACGCTTCCACAATCTTCAATGTATCTCCGCAAGTAATGGAAACAACCAAGTCAGCCAAGACTAGTGTTAACATTAAGTCTTCTAAGAACAGTCTTCATCCATGATCCAAATTTCTCTTTACGGACCAATCCAAAGGTAGGACCACGATAGGAGACATCCACAAGCACATTGTAATCACCAAGAACAACCACATGATCTCTAACCACTCTGTCAAGAAGATTCTTCAAACTGGAGCTCAAGAACAACACTATCAGCTACTATCATAAAGAGAGGATAGCTTGCAGACCACCAAACCATGAACCATTGGATTTGAAGGTACTTATCATCATTTTAGACTTAACTCATGAACCGCATATCATAATACTTCAATGTGGAGGAATACATAGCAAAATACATTCTCCCTGTCACCAGTGAACGTACAAAAAAAGTAGTTTTTACTCTGGCAAACTTTACTCACTCAAATCTTCATATAGAAGGTTCAAACTTGGAACATAGCATCTTCAGACATGCCTCTAAACAAATTCCAATCCACAGACAAAGATATTCATTCTACAAGAAATGTGAAGCAATCTTCTGGATTGTTCAGTTGTAAACAAGGATACTCTTCTATACACTGTTTCCACCAGAGGAGCAAATTTTCTCAAAAGCACTTGGAAAATTAATATCAAGATCACTTAAGTTCATTATCTCCAACACTTATATAATCTAGTGCAAAGCATCTAACTCATTATAAGCAAGCATCAAAACAAGAGCACAGTTGACACCAATGACAACACATATATGTTGACATCAATGACAACATCGGTTAGGCACATACTTGCAACACTTTTCTCTTCCCCCTTTATGTTAGGAATTCATATTTACAACCTCCTTTTGTTTTTCTAGGTACTAAGTTCATCCTTGCATGCTAGAAACTTGTATTTCTAGCCTTATTTTCATTGGACATAGCTTCTAAGGTCTCTAAATCCCTATCTATTTCATATCTCCTATTTTGGATAGCCATATATGCCATTGGATTCATTTGATCAACCTTTTGTGAGCTCTCTGAAGCTCTTTTACCACTATTTCTATTTTGGACAACCCATTGACATATTGAAAACATATTGTTATACATTCTACATGTTGTATTGATTATTTTCTAGCCTTCTAAGGAATTATTGATCAATGCCCTATATTTATAACAACCTTTATATGTTTAGAGTTCATCAACAAATCATTGTATAAATTTTCTAGATGATAAACATTGACTTGTACATCTTTATTATTACTTTATAAAGAATGTTCATTATTGTGCCCACTTTATTATGTTATTTATATTCTAGTTTGCACTAAGGACAATCATCACACATTGATTGCCATTACTTGAACATTGCTTAGCATTGGAGAAATATCACATCATTTTCTTGACATTAAAACAAACCTTTGGGTTGTTCTTTTAAATATTTAATTGTTTAGAAAATTATATGTCTAAGTTCATCATTTGTTTCCTTTGAAGTATAAGAATATTACTATCATCATCAATTCATTGGAAATCATTTTTTTTCATACTAGTTTGCATTCTATGCTACATTACTTTTAATTAATATATCATTGAACATTATTTTCTTCCTCTCCTAGGTCAATCAATTAATTGCATTAGTGAAAGTCATATAGGAAATTTTGAACTTAGATATTGCATACATTTATTTGCACTCCATTCAGGCAAGTTTTACTTTATTGTATCTACTAGTTAGTAAACATTTTTTAGAAAATAAAAAGCTCATTTATTAAACATAAGGACAAAATATTACAAAAGAGAGGAAAAGCAAAGAGCCATTAATCCTCCCAACAAAAGAATCTTTTTCACAATATTAACCTATTCAGCGGAAGATTAATTCCGTTTTTAGCAAGACCATTAGCTACAACATTCTAGGCATAGGGTATAGGGTGAAAAGTATTTTTTTGGAACCAACTAGTCAATAAAGAATTTTTCTTTGAAGAACATTAAGCTAAATTGAGGAAATACAAGGCTTTCATTGACGAACCTGAATAACTAATTGAGAATCACCATACATGTCTATTTTTCTAATATTCTCAACAAAATCCAACTAGAGATTTTTTAAGAAAGAAGTAAATTCAATCACATTAGAGTTTTGGTGGCCAAGGTTTATAGAATGGTGAGAAAAGTATATATGCAAATTACATAATGTTTACACATAAACAACAACACTAAATAGTAGATTTGATATTTCATATATTTAATTTGATGATTTTTCAATACAATGTAATGGATTATAAAGCCTTACAAATTCCCGTGTACAAACTACAAACTACTTAGGGAAAAAATCCCAAAAAAATAACTCTTATAATTTATTATTTACTAACTAGAAACTAACCTATATTTATTTATTATCTACTATAGTCTAAACTATATAAAACATGTAATAAATGTTGGCAAGAGACATTGCTCCGGTATGGACTTGTATGTTTTCATTGATGGAAACAAGGCTCAGAGATCCCTTCAACATGACCAGAAGACACTACTCTAGAAGGTCATATTGGAATTCAAGTCCGGTTAGTAAAAATGACTAAGTATGGGAAAGAAACAAAGTAAGGGACAGTAAGTGGATCAGTGTGCTTCTGTAGATGAAGACCTGGAAATGCGACTCAGGTATAATGTTCATAGTTGTTTGGTGTTGTTATATTCCAGTAATCAAATCCTAACTTCCTTTGGAAGTCATTTGGAGAAAATGTCTAAGTCTGGAAGAACAGAGGTATGATAGGAACAGTGTACAATACAGAGTTAAATGGTCTGTATTTCTCCACAAGTGCATATTTTGTTCTACAATTTTGAGGAAACTAAGAGACATGTCATGAATACCTATATCCAAGATTCTAGCCTTTAAAGTTCAATAGATCATATTCTACAAGCTCTCCAGTATCGGCTTCTAGTTCAACAGTATTTCTCTCTGACAGAGCAACAGTTTCATGATCCGCATTTTGACATGCAGAAGTATTTTGCTCCATGGTTCTAAAGGTATGTCAAGTGGTCAGTAATGAACATTAGATATGAATTGTGAGGTCCCATTTGGTCTGTGGTGCAAGTTGTGATGTGACAGATGAAATTGTCAAGTATGTTCTTAAAGAACAAGCTGACTGGTATGTTAGATCCTTATGCGGAGAAGATATACCATCTGGATAATCAATCTAAGCACTCATATGATTGAGGTTGACCTATGTGAATACTTGTACTTATTTGTCTGAGTCTGCATTGCAGATTGTTCACAAGATCAAGCCGACAAAGTACAACTATTTGTTTACACTTTTCATATTTTGAATGCCGACACTGATTATGGATCAAATCATGATGCAGATAGATAAGTGCGATGAATTTTGGTTGAGGCATATATAGTGCGTGGGGTGATTGATGCGAGCATAACAATAGTAGAGCAGAGATAGAAGATCAACGATAATGAAGACTTAGGACTCAGTATTTAGTTGCTAATAACTGCACCCTGGCATACTGATAGATGCTTTTGCAGTGTTCATATTTCCTCTATAATTTCACTTGTACTTGGTAGTGAGCCATCTTCATTAAGGCAGTGACCCTGGCAGTAAGCAGCCATTAGGGTTTAACAACCCTCATTGTAATCTTTCTAGGTTTAGGGTTGAGGCAGTGAGCTTGCTAAATCTAGTTGTACTTCATGGCAGTGAGCCATCATGTTCAAGGCCCGTGGAGTGACCAAGCCTGAACATCACCATTTGTAAAATATTGCAACATATATTGAGAGCTAATCCTCTCTGTGGTTTTTCTCCACCTTGGGGTTTTCCACGTAAAAATCCTGGTGTCTATGTGTTATGTCTTTGTGGTTGCTATTCATTTGCATATTGTGCTTTTGTTTAATTAATTTTGGAAAATGGTTAAAAGTGAAAGTGCATGAGAAGTTTTATGGAACACTGATTCACCCCCCCCGCCTCTTAGTGTTCCTAATATTCAACAATTGGTATTAGAGCCAAGTTCCTTGGAAGAAGCCTAACAACTTGAGGAAGATCTAGGAAGGTTCACTCATGGCAGCACAAAGGTATCTCACTTATCCTGAAGCAAATCCTCCTACCAACATTATAATTGGTAATCAAGTATATGTCAATAATGAGCAATTTGAAGTAGCTCTAGAAGATCTTAACAACTCCAAGGTTGATATCAAGGGTTTAGAGTAGAGTATCAAAGAAGCTGATGATTGTATTCTAAAATTAAAAGAACATATTAGTAAATCTCAGGAAAGAAGGAAAGAATTATGTGAGCAACTAAGACAAGTAAATGAATCCACAGAGAGTCTTCTCAGGGTGATTGAAGAAAAGACTAAGAGTGAGAAATTTCTGAATCAAATTGTGAAGGACAAGTCAGACGAATGTGAAAAATTAGGGAAAGAATTTCTGCTCTTAAAGTTTGATCTAGAAGCAACCAACAGCTACAAAGAAAAATTCAAAATAAGTTCTGCAAAATTTGATGTGTTTCTAGCTAGTCAAAAGTATCCAGATGACAAAAAAGGTTTTGGATTTGAAAAATGAGGAAGTTCAAATTCAAAGCAAGATAGATCTAAAGAAGGAAGAGGCAGAAACCATCCGGTAAGGAATCAAAGAAGAAGACCTAAAGGACCTCAGATTAGGCAACCAAATGCACAAAGGTACCCATCTTTCAATGGTCATTATTTCAAATGCAATAAGTATGGTCATAGGGCTACTCAGTGTAGAAGTAGAATAAATCAAAATACTCCATCTTTTTCTGGTTAATGTTTCAATTGCAAGAAGATCGGTCATAAAGCAAGTGAATGCAGAAGTGTGTCAAGAACTGTGCCAAACTATCCAAGGAATGGTCAATCCTTCAATGGAAAATGTTTTGCATGCAATAGATTTGGCCATTTGGCTAACCAATGCAGATCAAGGAAAAATTCAAATATCAGAAGAAATCAAAGTCAGAGAAATGTTGTTTGTTACTATTGCAACAAGTTCGGACACCTTACGAGATTTTGCAGAAGCAAAAATATGGAAAGAAATTATCCTACACAACAGAGGAAAAAAGAGTAGAAAGATGTCAAAGGCAAGAATAAAGTTGATCCTGTGGAAACCAAGAAGGAGATGAGCATGATCTGGATCAAAAAGGGTGTAAACGAGGTTAAGGATGAATGCACTAGCATCTAGTGCAGATACTTCCTCCAGGAAGTAAATTGAGAGCTCTGGCTCAGGGGGAGCAATGTCAAAGATCCAAATCCCCCAGCCAGATAGTTGGTGCTGGAATCCAACATAGAGATCTATGGTGGAAAAATCCTTTGGAAGAGAATCCAGAAGAAAGTAAGTACGACACATTGTGGAGCAATCTTGATCAACTGTATCCATCAAAGAAGACATGTAGCTTTTGGGAATGAGCATTTATGACAATTTAGGTCAAGTCATGCAGAGGATAAAAAGAGACTTGTTTGATTTCAAAATCACTTTGCACTCAAGTGACTAAGGCGAACCAAAGAAAAATTCAAAGCAACTACAATATTCTCCAAAGGATTTCAGATCGAGATCAAGGAAACCCTATTTTGGTGAAAGAGGTATTTACAACTTGAAACCCTACTATGAAAATTAAATTGCTCTGGGAAAATGTTTACTCATACAATCGAGATAGGAAAAATGCCTCACCCCAAGTTTAAGAAACAATTCTTTAAATCGCTGGAAAATGATCCATTAGGGGCATTCTCAATTACTCCACATGGGGTCATGCATATGGAAGACATCAAGGCATACATTCATACCAATCTAGAAGAATATGATCATATGAAGTTAGGAAAACTGTATTTGGACTAACTGACTACTATGGACATTGTGCTTGAAGGTGATTACAAAGTTATAGGAGAAAATAAATTTGACACCTGGTTGGACTTTCCCGCAATTCTGATTGATGCATGGGTCAAGCTTATTCTAAGCAGAATTCATGATGAATCTTTATGGCTTGATGAACCCTATTTGATAACTAAAGAAGCCATTAAAGTTGTAACCGGTATGGGCTCCTCCAAAAGAGTTCCAAGCATAAAGAAAATGAAGAACAATGTGGTAATGCAGCTAACAGGAGCAAAAATTGAGAAGAATGGCTTTACAGTGAATGATATCAGGGATTTAGCTGTCAAATTTGCATCAATGATTATTGGATACAAAGTATACTTCTCCAAAAAGGAAAATTCTATGTCTACATCATCTATATACACATCATATGACATGATCAAAAACAATATGGATTATGACCTTTGTGAATTGCTTCGGAGTGAACTTATGGAGAACTTGAAAAGAACAAAAGAAACTAATCATCCTTTCAAATATGGAACATTGATTACATGTTTACTCTTTTACTTCCTAAAAGAGATACCTGGTCTAGGAAATGTTATCTGGCTTGATCACATACCTATAGCTGCTCAAATAAGAAATCACTTACAGAGTTTGGTAATGCAGATATGCAAAATGAAATCATATGGAAATATTTCAGAGATTTTCAACAGAAAATGGTAAGAAGGTTCTGGCTACCTGAAAACGTAGTGATAAAGTATGAAAAGGATATTGTATTCATGGTGGATAAAGACAAATGCTTTATGGAAGCTATGGAACCAAGAGCTGTATGGGTCCCTACACTAGGTTATGAAGTTGCAGAAGATGTCTTGACTGAATTAGTTGATGCACTACTAAGTAAACATATTGATCCCAAAGAGGATAGATTTGGGACGTTCTCATAATTATCTTCCCAAATGTTGATGGAACCTGAGCAGTCAAAGAGAACATCAGATGAACAATTAAGTAAAGTAAAAACCAAATTAGGAGGATCCAAGTTCACAAGTACTCCAGGAGAATGGGCATCAAGCACTCCATAAAGGAAAGATAAGAAATCTGAAGAGGAGAGACCAACATCTAGTCCTAGAAAAAGAATAAGGACCCCATCCATTACAGAAGCCACAACTAAAGAAAAGAAGAGAAAGAAAGTCTCACTTCACTACAACAAAAGAGGCAATTAGTGCCTAAAATAGTGTCAGAATTTAGTGCATTTGAGTTCATGAATTGGACACTTCTGTCGGCGCCAAACTCGGCGCCTAATTACATTTCACTTTTGCGTCGAATTTAGCACCGGGTTTAGCGTCGGGTTTTAGTGTCAGGTTTAGCGCCAAATTTAGCGCCAATTTTTTTTGCTTCCAATTTGGCTTCCGATTTTACTTCTTGTGTTGCTTTCGGTTTTGCTTCCAGTTTTGCTTCCACTTTGGCTTCCAATTTGGTTTCTAGTGTTGCTTCTAGTTTTGCTTCCAATTTTGCTTCCAATTTTGCTTCCAAGTTTGCTTCCAAGTTTGCTTCCAATTGTGCTTCCAGTTTTGCTTCCAATTTTGCTTATGGTTTTGCTTCCAGTTTTACTTCCAGTGTTGCTTCCAGTTTTGCTTCCAATTTTGCTTCTGATTTTGCTTCCATGTTTGCTTCTAGTTTTCCTTCCAATTTTGATTTGGGTTTTACTTCCAAGTTTGCTTTTAGGTTTTGCTTCCAAGTTTGCTTCCAATTTTGCTTCCGATTTTGCTTCTAGTTTTTCTTCCAATTTTGCTTCTTCTATAACGTCACTTGTTGCTTCCAATTTTGCTTCTATTTTTGCGTCTTTTGTTGCTTCTAATATAGCTTCTATTATTGCATCTTTTATTGCTTCTAAAATTGCTTCCATTGTTACTTCTTTGTTTGCTACCTGAATTGCTTCTATTTTTGCTTCTTAGATAACGCCAAGTTTTGCTTCCAAGATTGCTTCTAGTTTGCTTCTAGTTTGGCTTCCATTTTTGCTTCCTTTTTTGCTTCTTAAAATGCTTCTTGTTTTGGTTACATTTATTAATTTAATATGTTTTATTTCAATTTAATTAGTTAAATATATCATGCCTCTTAAATAACTCATATGATTATAGAGTAAGTAAATTAAATAATATGTTTTATTTCAATTTAATTAGTTAAATATATCATGCCTCTTAAATAACTCATATGATTATAGAGTAAGTAAATTAAATAATATATTTTATTTCAATTTAATTATTTAAATATATCATGCCTCTTAAATAACTCATATGATTATAGAGTAAGTAATTTAATTATTTAACTCATATGATTAAATAACAAGATAATTATTATAACATGATCATCATCTATAATTAAAACAAGTGAGTCAAATATCTATAATTTAATTGAATTTGACAACATCCATCCTGAGCAGTATATTAAAATCATCATACGTAATAAATATCCATCCAAAAATCATCGACCACTTTCAATATATATAAATTGACAAGTCAATACTGATAAGATCATCATCATATATAACTAAAACAAGTGAAAGACAAATATGCCAGTAGATCAATAACATGTCAAAATGATACATGTCTAATAGTCGACATAAGTCAAAATGTGAATCTATATCATGAGGATCATCTTGATCTTCTGGAAGACTCGTGTTCTGCAAAAAAAAATATTTAAAATGAAAAATTCTTATTTATTTCATGCAATAATTTATTTTTCTGTATATATCTAATATTACAACATATGAAATGAAACCATAATCATATTACATCATATCAAAGTGCACATACCATAATAGAATTTCAAAAAAGTTACAGCTAATATGTCATTCCAATGATCTAAAACATGCAACAATTCTAATAAATGTTAGTAAAGATCATAAAAAAATGGTTATACAATTTAACTATCAACTGTAAATTCTATTACATAACCTCAAGGGCCACAAATTGCTTGGTCCATGTATGTTCTTTTTCACTATTAATCTAATAACCTGCATTAGATAGAAACATTAAAGAGTTTTTAAGTATCAGTTGATTAAATTCTCTTACATGTCATTAAGGAATGCACAATTTTTTTCAATAATTATTTATCTTAAGGTTCATGAGTAACCTTAAGATAAAGGTCTATTTTGTTTGAAAAAAAATGAAGTTAGCAATATGGCTTTATCCGGCCGATTTTAGAAATTAAAAATGTTAGCCCTATTCCCGCTCACAGGTCTTCAATGTGAGCGGGAAAAGGGAAAATTTGGGGATTTAGAAAGAAAGATAAAGTTTAGGGTGTCTTCAAGATAGCTAGCATGGGAAAGGAGGTCAACCATGCACACAATGATCAACTGTAGGTGTAATGCAATAACGGTTACAAATGTGATTGAAGTATGTACAACTCATCCACTAAACCTGCATGGTTGCATGCACCTAGAATACAAGCAAAGCTTACAATGTTAGGATATGTCCCAAAGTGCTTAATTAATTCAAATATTTTGAGAGCGTCCTTGCAAAATCCATTTTGTGCATATCTTGCAATCATTGTATTCCATGAGATGACATCTCTTTGAGGAATTCTATCAAACAGTTCATGTTTTTTTTGTCTATGATTCCATATTTTGTGCATATCCTGCCATCATTGCAGTCCATGAGACCACATTTCTTTGAGGCATTCTATCAAACAGTCCACATTTTGCATACATGTCTAACAGGGCAGTTGTAACTACAACATCTGACAAAATTCCTCTATCCTTTATGTTTATGATGAACAAAGTGCCACAATAAGGGGCATACAACTACAAACTATATAGTGGTGGGAGCTCAAGCTATTAATGCCACATAGTTCCCTCTTGCTCAACACATACCTAATTGCACCATATGTCATGAGACTCGTGAAATTGTCCACTACTGCAAAAGTGAAAGGATGTTCCTATCAATTACTAGTGCAAGGTTTGTCACACATCAATCTCTTGAAGACATGGACGGAAGTGAGTCCGAATGGAGGTGGGTTGAATGAGCGTAGAAGTACTGCTAAAGTGTAAATCAGTTGTAGGCTCGACATAGTCCGTCCGCTCATTTGCTAGCCTTGGGGTCTGCAGGCTTTGATGAAGCCTCTCAAGGCTTCTATAAAACAAGAGGCCGCTGTAGGAGAAGCAAGAGAATCCTCAAGTAGGATACGATGGCAGACTCTAAGAACAAACCTACAAATGGAGGCAGTCCAATGAGATGCGAATGTACCACCTTCCCATAGGTGGAAAAATATTACGTATGGAATGGTGATCCTCAAGATTGGAGGTCGGGGGAGAACTTGCCCACAGGCTTCTTTTTAAGCTAAGGCAAGATTGAAGCAGATTATGATGTTTGTTCTCAGGAATGGTCCAAACAAAGAGATGCCTCAACATTTCAAAGTGGAGTGTCGCTGCGAGGAGGATGAAACCGGAGGGCAACATATTGCGTACCTGTTCAACAAAGACTCTGATGAAGAAAAAATGGCCATCTTGAAAGTGATTGGGCTTGGTTTCTAGTTAGGAGGGCACACACATGATGGACAAGTGCTGGAACATTTTTTCCAGAACTATGTACAGGTTGTGCGAGCAAGGCTCTAGGGGCTAAGAGCTGCAATGAGATTGGTGAGGGAAGATCTGATGGACATGGTCAGGACTGCCATGGATGGTGTGGTAGTGGAGCCCGAACAGGGATTTTCTCTTACCACCCTCAGCCTGAATGAGGAGAAGAAGAAGGTGAAGCTACATAAAGCCCGGGCCCTCTAAAAAAGGGCGTGGAGAAAGAAAATAACATAGGAGAGTTCTTGAAATTCTTGGAAGCTAACCCGAGTCTAATTGATGAAAATGTAATAGCTAGGATGGTGGATATTGCTGAAGGCATAGGTTATATATATATATATATATATATCACTAGATGTAATGCCTTAGCTTTCTATGTAACTTTTTTCTAATATTTTAATATAGGGAGCTACCCCCATATCTAGTAGTGCTTACTAAAAAAAAACATTTCTTTGAGGCATTTTGTCAAACAGTTCATGTGCCTTGTCTATGCTTCCATATTTTGCACACATGTCTAACAGGGCAGTTGCAACTACAACATCTAACAAAATTCCTCTATCCTTTATGTATTGATGGATGTCCATACCCTATTCCAAAGCTCCCATTTTGACACAGGAAGGGAGGATGCTGGCAAAGGTTGTGGAATTTGGCTTTATACCAACCAATTGCATTTGCTTTAAAATTTCTAAAGCCTTTTCAACAAATCCATTTTGTGCATATCTTGCAGTCATTACAGTCCATGAGACCACATTTCTTTGAGGCATTCTGTCAAACAGTTCATGTGCCTTGTCTATGCTTCCACATTTTGCATACATGTCTAACAGGGTAATTGCAACTACAACATCTGACAAAGGACTTAAGTTTTTAAAAACCTGACCATGCCACCTTGTGTGGATTTGATGAATGGATTGTAGCCATCAAATCCAATGAATGCTTAAATCATGTCTCTTAATCTGGACCAACAATGTAGAGATAGTCTTCTATATCCATCCCCTTGGCAGTCTCAAGGGCCACCTTGAGACAAAAAATGCCAATGTACTATTATGACAGTTATGATTGTCCTCCATCATTTCATTGTGCATTTGAAACTTGAGATGAGGATTGGGGAGGTCTCCATTGGTATTTTGTCATAGACAATTTGGGAATAGTAGACCCCCATCTTATCAATAATGAAGATTATATAAATCTTGAATAAAACAAGAAAAACCTCATGACTGTCTTGCATGTTAGCAAATTGACTGTGACAGTAGTAAGGTTAGTCAATAATTTCCACACCTTTATATTCAATATTTAGATCATTAGGGGGGTAAAAGCATGGAAAATACTCATGGCAAGATTTTTAAAATAGGCATATTCAACTTCAGGCATTTCTGCAGACCCTAGGAAGGTGGATGTAAACTTAGTGACTATAATTACCACCACAAAGATTATCCCCTTTGTGACTATGACAAGGTAACACTATCATGCTCTTTATGACAATCCCTTCTCCAATGGGTGATGGCCTAATAACATTTATCTCCTTTGTGATTTCAATGCCTCTCTAATGTACTTGTTATCACTCAGTTTTGCACCCTTGCTAACTTCATTATTTGGCCGAATTTCAAGGTGATGTAAAAAGCAAACCTGCCTATTTTTTCAAGCTCTTTCCAATGGTAAGGTTTTTTAGGCAATTTGGCACTTTTCATTTTTTAGGCAACATTTTCTAAAGGCTTTTCAAGGAAAATACCAGGTTGGCTGTTTGGCTTTGGTCAGAGGAAAAAATAGGTCAACAGTACTATCATAGGAGTCTTGGCAGTCCTTATGTATCAGTGAAGAAGGCTTCCAACAAATTCAAAAGGAGGGCTTAAGATTACATACAAAGTCCTAGCCTTCATACCCTAGTCACATATCACCCCTCGAAGAGGACCTCAAGGCTTTATGGGTTCCAAACATAACACAATCCCAGTCCTATATGGCTGTCACTAGCCTAGGTCCCTCAAAATTCTTATATCAACCTTCCCTTAGCTGGCAAGGGTCTTGAAACTCCATTGTCCTTGCTAGTCCAAACTTGGAATGGTCAATATAATGATTCTACTACAATGCATAGTTAGGGCTACACTAAGGAAGTCCTACCTACCCTAAGGAAGTCCTACCCACACCTAAACTATGATGTATCCGTGATCTTATCAAGCATGATCTTATGATAGTGTTTGGACTGAACCTGTATAGTTTTAGGGCATTCACACATCTCAGTTATAGTGTGGTGTGTGAGGAATTATTACTAAATGGTTGCTACTATGCACACAAACTATACACATATCTGAAGACTATAATATGACATTATTGTGATGGAATCCTAGGTTGGAATGAAAGCTAGACCTCAAACCATTTTAAATTGATTCCTTGCAAAAAAATCTGATATGAGAGCCATTGTGTCCTCGAATACCATTCCACCAGCCTGTGGACCTAGTGCAAGGTGTGCAACAAGTCTAAGAAGCAACAACATCCTTCTTTCTGTCATACTGAGAACCACAAAATAATGGATTTAAATCATGGAACATATATAATTGATACCTTTAATGCATCTTCCATGCAAGTGAGTTTAAAACTGAAGATTTGGGTGTAGGAAAGGGCTTCTGAATAAATGTTCATTAGAAAAGAAAGAAAACAAATGAGTGCAACTTTGATCTACTTGGAGTGCAACTTTGATCTTCCTTCAAATCACCCTGACTTCATAAGGAATCCAAAACTGGGATCTTAAGTCCATTAGTTGGAGGCAGGCAAACAAGGGTTTTTTGTTCATTATTAGCCCGTTAAACTTAAGCATATGAGATAGCATGGCACACACAAAATGTTGTGGATAATGACCACAAGATTAGGTTAATTGCAACCACTTTTTGTAAGCAAGCACAAGACTAGTATACTCATTATGATCCTAATGGCACCAAGAAGGGTCCCCAAAGATATAAGAGTAATCATTTGTCATCTAAGAGAAATCTTGCATTTAAGGGTGCTAACTATGTGCCTCAAGAACCATATTTTTGGTATGGTGTAGAGCTAGTAAAAAAAATGCAATGGACGAGAATTTAATAAACCAATCCCCTATACCTTAATTACGGTGGAAGAAACATTTACACACACAACCTTTTAATATGTGTAATAAGTTATACTACTGATTCATGCATGGATTTCTTAACCCCTTGAGTTTGCAAGGCTTATTGTGGGTTCATCCTTAGTGAGTATATCCATACATATGTAAGAAAACAAATATTGAGAAGTGGTTCTTCAATCCCATAGAGGAAATGCTTACTGTGTCACTTGTCTGGGTATGGCTCTTACTTTTCCTTAAGAACTTTGGAGTACATACAATCTAAAGGCAATAGACAACTCTGATGGAGACTTCTGTAATTAATGATACCCCCATTAAATCCTCTGAACAATCCCTATTGCATACAAACGATGAAGGATACCTTCTACAATTTGATGGGAAAACCATGGGAAAAGATGCATGTTGATTAAAGCTTGGTTGAAATGATAGTTTGAAGACTTGGAAGCATAGAGACAAAATGCACACTTATATGATTGTTCTGTAAAGGTAAAAAGGTGCATTCATAATGAGAGTGACTGAATTTCAAATCTCAACACTGCAATAAGGTAACTAGGATGACATGTGCACATGTCCAAGATTGCAAATAATCGAACAATTGAGTGGGATCTAGGGCCAACAAAGAAGCACTTTAGAACTCATCCTACGCATCAATAAATAACTCAACACAAGAAATGTAAATTGACATATTAACACAACAATATCCAACTAAGTTATTGAAATTCAACTATTGATACCTCATTCTCCATCCATATTACAAATTTGGTCCACTTTTTGCTTTGTAACATTTCCTTTTCAAATTGGCTTGGATGCTGGCCATATTTCTCCTCTTGTCAAAACATGGCACATGGACTAGTTAAACTAATTAATATGCAATCATTTACTTTTTCCTAGGAAATAAAAAAAATATCATTTAACTTATTAAATATACTTTCAAATGTACAGATCAAGGCCTGCAAACCTTTCTGGCCACTGTGATGCGTGGCATGAAGTTTGTCATGTTGCAAGTATGGGCCTAACCGGTGTTGTCATTGATGTCAACATACTCCTGTTGCATTAATGATAAGGATTGGATGAATTGTGTGTTGAGGATATTGAGAAAATTAGTCCTAATCAGGAACAAAGAAGAACAATGAAGACAGTGAGGTAAAGATCCTAGTCAAGATAAAGATTAGAGGATGCACTTCAAAGGGTTTGTAGATATATGTCTTGATATGATCCAGTAAAGATTTCAAAGGTTCGCATGAAGATCTCAAGAAGTTATGGCCACTTAAGTAAAATCGGTTCTGACAGGTGTTCAGAGGTGACAGAGTGATACAGATAGGTCCAGTGAGATCCGGAAGTGCATTATCCTATTCTGCGGTTTTGGTGGAGTGTTTAGGAAGTCCATGTGAAGTGACAACTCAATTGGTTCATGATCTGGAGGTCCTCAAGCATCTATTCCAATATGACAGTAATGACAGACTGTGTTCTTGAGGTTCCAGATGAAGGAGAGAATGATTTCAGTAGACAGTAGTAGTGTGGATGTTCTTGGTGATTCAGGCAAGCTTGTGGAGGTCTTTGGATTGTGTCTAGTTCGCGTTGATGGTCCGCATTAAAGATTAAGCTATTAAATGAAGAATTACTTCCGGATGATGATGTTCTTCCTAAGTCTGGTCGACCGGATGAGTTACACATCCTGCGGATGATCTTGGAGATGTTCTGTGAAGAATGGCGTGTTCCTAAAGGAATATTGGAGTCTCAGATCTGGGTAGCCGACAGTGTGTTGATCCACGTGAAGTCTTTCTGTAATTAGTCATGTTGCATTTATATACTTGCTCTGTAATGTATGCCGACTTGGATGGTTATTCCTAAGTCAATGTCTTGTATAAATAAGGAGTTGTAAAGTTATTTCAAGGGTGTGGTTGTGTGGTGATTAGAGTGTGGTAGAGAGGAGCAGAGCGAAAGGTAGAGCAAAAGTATTGAGCTTAAATGGAATTGACTTAAGCATGGTGAAGATGCTATTCTCCAGTTTAAGTATGTGATACTTATTATTCTATAGACAGTGTGTCTCTTGTAGGCAGTGAGCCTCTTGTGAGCAGTGTGCTCAAGCAGTAAGCCCTAATTGGCATGTGCCATTTTGTTCTTTCTATTCTTCTAACAGAGAATACAATCTTGGGTTAATCACCCCGTGGTTTTTCCCTTAACCAGGTTTTCCATGTCAAAATCTTGGTGTCTTGTGTGTTAATGTGTTTCTGCTCTTGATTTAATGCATTGTGTTTCTATGATTGAATTATTATTATGCTGCTGAATTACAAAGTGGATTTAAGTGTTTAATTGGAAGAAATTTTTGGACAACTAATTCACCCCCCCTCTCAGTTGTCTGCTCGAAATCTAACATGTCAAGCCTAGCCTTGGTGGCCTTGTCCTGAAACATATACTAATTCAATTTAACTATGCACAAATAAAATTTAAAAATCACTTAATAAATTTGATATAATCTTATGAGGAAATTCAAATACATGTGTACTCTCCTCACTGGACTTCCTCTGTGCATCGGACTTTTCATATGCTTTTACAAGCTCTTTCCATACTTTCAAACTTACATCAATTGGCCTTTTTTTGAGCCTTAGCTTGGGAGGGAGTTTTTTTATCTTCTTTGTTTGGTTGCACCGAAATCTCTTGTAGTTTTCAGACATTCGTAGCTTTATCTTCTTTACAGACCAACCTGTGCCAAATTCAGTCTCCATGTCTTGGATAACTACTTTTTGCGGGTGCATGGGTATCTTTGAGAATGTCAGATGTAGACGGTCTTTGAACTGTTGAAGGCATGATTCCTTCAACCTATTCACAAACATTTTTTCAGCATATGTCAATCAGACTTCCCCTGAAACCACATTGTATTCTATCTTGGTATCGTAGGTACCAATGCAAGATGCAAAACATGGTGTGGTGGTCGAAGAAGTCTGTGTCTTAGGAGTGGGTGGGACATTGGAAGCCTTTGTTCCATGTTCCACATTCTTAGAGGTTATTGTTATTGATTTACTCCTGGATCTTTTTCTTGATCCAGGACTGGTTGGGGAATCAATTGATTCCCTTTGACACTGGTGATTTGGTTGTAATGTTTCAGGGGCTTTACCAGATCATTTTTCTATGTATCTGGTAAGCATTGTCAAGTCCACACCATCCAATTTGTTCACTGCCTCTGCCCCCAATATGGAAGCCAATGCGTCTTTATCTTTGTCAGTCTCATGTCCCTATATATATATGTATAAAATAAATTTCTTCTTTTAAATTTACAAATAAAAAACTAAAAACTAAAAATCAAAGAAATAATGGAAACATTTACAAATCTATAAATTGACAATGAATTACCTCATTGTGGCTAGAGTCTGCTCCCTTTGCTCTCTTCCCTCTATTGCTTGACATTTTGAGGCGACCTAGGGCAAATTATTTTCATTCAGTCTGTGGAGGCAAATGAAGTACACACTACCAGGTATGAAAGTTTTCATCCAATTTTTTTGTATTCTTCAAGGTTTTTGACCTTTACCCTGTAGAGCAAATCATGAAGTTGTTTTCCTATGAATCAATTGCTACCTTGGGAGGGAATCTATAGTTTCAGGCCTAATTTTAGTTTTCTCATCCTCATCTCAAAAGCCCTATCTCCTCGTATTGTCTCAACCAACCTCTGTTTTAGTTTGCTCACCCTCGTCTCAAAAGCCCTAATTTTAGTTTGCTCACACTTGACTTGTCTTAAAGCACTTGACTACTTTTTTAGGAAGGAAGCAAGAAAATTGTCTTCATATAAAGGTATCGATGGGAATGATAAGCGAACCTGGGCATTAGGGTTTGAAAAATGCGTTCAATGCAGAAGAAATAATGCAATGTCTACAATTTTACCCTCCTCCTTTGCAACCACATGAGACTTGAACGATTTGCCTGTAAACAAAACAATATTCACAACCGTTTCTTCACAATCCTCTCCATTTAATCGAAACAAAAATATTTTTGGGAACAAATTTTTTTTATTGTAACCTTACCTATGGTGTCGCAAACTAAATCAAATTTCTCATCTACTTGCTTGTTTTTCCCTTTTTTCTCCTCTCTTTGCGTGGTATTTTTATGCTTTTTTCTCCTCTAATTCACACGACGTTTTTCTCCTATAATTATTGAATTTCTCATATAATTCAGGCGGGAAGTTTTTATTTTTTATTTTTGATTTACTACTCGGTGTTATACTCGACATAGTTAACGCTGACTTTAGCGCCTACTTTTAGGCCTAAATGTAATTGTTTTGGGTCGTCAAAGGTGGCACAAAGTGCGCCTAATTTAGCACCAATCAGTGCGTTTTGGTAATGTCCTTGTGACATTACTCTCTAGATATATATCTCCTCTTTATAGTGATAAGGTTTCAAGAACTTGACAACTTAGGTAAGGTATCAACATGTCTCTTTAACCTCTGGATTGTCATTTTTCAAGAATTGATCTCATTGAAATGCAAAGACATGTTGATTGATGAATAACTACATTGTTATTATGATAGTGACTTAACCTGGTCACAAGATTAATGAGACAATTTTATAGTAATAACTCTATGGATGCATACCTAGCTATCCTAGATGTACTATGACAATAATTTAATGTTGCTAGTGTTGCTTTTAAACCTCCTATGGTTGTTACCTATGCCTCGTGGTATGACAACCTCTACAATTTTAATTATGATATTCATATGATGGTGAATATTGGAGCAATGGTTTGGATGACCTAATAACATTTGTGATAGTCCTTTGGGGTTGTGATAGACCTTTTGGGTTGTAACAATACTTAGGGCGATTGTCCATCAGCTATAACAAGGCATAATGATGGTCCTTGATATCATCCCCCTATAATGATAGTAATCCACCATATACCAACAATTATATAAGTTATAACAATCCTAATGGTTGAAAGATGATATTTGATACCCCTATTAATAGTCAAGGCTAAATATTAAGGTGGTTGCTATAATAGCATTTTTTAATAATAAATGATTACCTAACTTATAATGTTAGCAATGCCTTTGCTTATTTTTGTTAGTCACAGTCCTATATCATATGGTGGCTGCCCTTTATTCCCATATCAGTCCATTGACTTGCTAATAAAGATTCTAAATCATTATTAGTACAACATTAGGTGGTATTTGGATGATAGCAATGATATGACAACCTTTGAATCCTCGTGATCCCACTACAATAGTAGATCAACGCTATGATGGTCAAATATGAAATAAATTTCAAATATGAGAGTCAAATATGAAATAAATGACTTTTTGACATGAATTTGTAGTCATCTTGTAATCATAAGATTTGAGCTCTAGTTGTCAAGATTTCACGTGTAAACTTTTTCTGAAGAGCAAAATGTTGCAATGTCCTATTTTGTTTTTCTTAGTGTGTCTTAATGAAAAGCGAGTGTATTAACAATATAAATTCAAGAATATTCTCTTGGTGCATAGCTATTATGTGACTATTGTCATTGTTGTGTATTTAATGATCCAGAGGAGGCATGGAGAGAGGACGTGGACGGCGTAGAACTACTAAATCGCAGAGAGGAAAGTCGGTGGAAATAGATATGACAATGGAATTTGTAGATACAATAGAGGTAAGAAGAGAAAGCAACCTCAACCAAAGGAGGAAGGTGTTTATGAATTCACAAATGCTACAACATAGAGGAGATAAAGTCATTTTTTACTATGTTGTGTACTAAACATTATTTACTATGTTGTGTATTATAGGGGCCAGACGAGGCCATGGCAACAGATCATGTCATATCAAATGAGGACACAATAGATGAAGCGGGACATCAGGTACTCAAATCCAATTTCCTTAGGAAAAAATGATCTGATGGCATTTTGTGATACGTCCATCTTTTTTTATAGTATTATTAAAATTTATAATGTATTATCCAATCTTGACATAAATTAATGCATGTTGTTGATTATTTTAGATGGAGATTAGAGAAAATACAGAGCATGAGCATTCAACTAGCAAACGAAAAAGATATGTACGTGGATGTGGACCTAAAATTGTTAAATCACGTACATGACAGTGGGTGGAAGAAGATATGACAATGGATCCTATAGACACAACAAGTGATTGCACTGAACAAGAGGTTGGTCAGGACTATAGTACATGGGATGAATACTTTGAGAAAATTGTTGTTTGTGGATGTTCTATATGTTGTAGAAAGAAACAATTCAAATGAGCGATTGTACAAAGACATTACATATATGATGAGCTTCCAGTCAATAGTATGCCTCCTACAATCAATTCAAATCCAATAGGAATTGTGGTAAGGAATTTTCCAAATTGATATAAATAACATGTATACTTCGTTTAAACATTGTTTTATATTATTTAAATAACTAATTTTTTTCTTAATGGATACTTGCAGGATAAAGTTCTTGGTTTAAAGTTTCCTGGATCACTGACTTCCAGCCTAGAGGGCAATGATCATTTATCAAATGATACATCTAACAAAAATATGTGCCAATATACCATCTCGGAAGATGAGGAATTGATGAAAATAAGCAACAGAACAAGAACCAGTTTAAAGATGCATAATTTGGTTAAAGACAAGGGGAAGGTGGACTACATACCCTATGAGAATGAATGTGATGGAGATGATGACTTGCCCCTGAGTTTGAGATCAATTTACAAAGATACATTTGATCGTCGACTATATTGCGCTTGGCCTAGTGATCAACAACTACCTAGAGTGTACGAGGTGTTTCAATTTTGGGGATACAACTACATGATACGACCCTCCAATATTCATGGAGCGAATCTAGGCCTCTTTATTGTCCAAAATGTATATGTGGGATATAAACATAGAAACAATTCAGAACAAACCACTAGGAGATTAATGCCATATTATGGTCCATCATATTACAGTGGTGAATGGAGAAGGCTAGCAGAATATAAGCCTAGCATGTCAGCATATGGTCTAAATTTGAATATGTATACACATCGTCTCCAATTGGAAAGTGGAAAAGAAATGAATAGAGGTCATCTTATGTATATAGATGGGCGTGCATACACACACAAAAATATTATAGGATTTATAAATAGTAGTAAGGGAAGGGACCCTACTGTAAGACCAAATTGTCAATTTGTTGAGGTTATAAATGATAAAGATGGAGATATGGAAAGAGAGGTTGATAGATTGATAATGGTTGAGGCTATTATGGACCTTACCATTGGGGATGAGTTATTGATTGATTACTCCTTCTTAAAACGCACTCCTGCGTGAAAGAAGAGGGAAGAACAAGGTCTCCCTAAGGATGTTCTTAAGGGCAGAAAACCAAAGAATAATAAATGAGTGTGGACTGATGTTTTATAAACTATGTTGTCAAAATTGTGTTTTATTTAAATTATTGTATAAAAAAGGTAGTCTATAAAACAATGTTCCATTATTCAATTGATGTATATATGTTCATACAATTTATATTTTTATTTTTTAAGCCATATTTGATTATATTTCTTTGAAATTGATACATTTATGATTTATCCAATTGTTGCCAAACATTAAATAATGTTTGCGTTTGTTGATAGGTAGAATATGATGAAACACATACTTTTACCCAAGATCCAATTGGGTTATTAAGATTTGGACGGGATGATCCAAACCATCCTTTAAATAATACCAAGGTGAAAAGAGCATTATTGAAGAGAATACTACCAGCTGAGAAATTTGAAGAGCTGATGAGATCCACATACACTGATGACATGCCACCTAGCCTTAATGATGATGATCATGATAGTGAAAATGTAGTGCATGAAGAAGGATTGAATGAAATGCTTACATATTTCTTTGGGGATGAAAACAATGATGACAATAATGATCATATGGTTGACATTAACGATGATAGCAGGGGTAATTACCACCAACGTAATGTTGATGATAACAACCTGAAAGACTCCATCAAGCAAGCAGCGAAGACACCCGTGTTCAAATCGGGTGCAAGTAGAACTTCAAAACTGGCATGCACATTAAAATTATTAGAAATCAAGTCACTATTTGGTTGGCCAGACAAAGGATTCACTACCCTACTGAAGTGAGTTGATATTTATTTCTTACTTTGCAATTGTCAATTGGTGTACATAATTTGTAAACATTCATCAACTTCATTTATATTTCTCTAAGGGGATTTTAAAACCATATATTGTATATAAAAAGTCCTAGTATAGATTGACATATCAAACATGTTCATCATAAGTCAAACATTCAATTGATTTAATCTCTAGCAATCTTACAAGGCACTAAAAACTAAAATATTCCTTGAAGAGAATGTGTTGCCATCAACTTGTAGAGAGGCGCGTCTATTGTTGGTTGAGTTGGGGATTGAATATAACCAAATTCATTCATATAAAAATGATTGCATTTTATATAGAGATGAATATCAAAACAAGGTAGAATGCCCTGTATGCAAAGAGAAGAGATATCGTATAGATGTACAAGGTCCTACAGTTCCAAAGAAGGTTTTACGTCACATGCCAATTATACCTAGACTTCAACGAATGTTTCGTTGCAAGTCACTTGCACAATTGATGGACTGGCATGCAAAGAATAGGAGTAAAGATGGATTCATGCAAATTCTGGCTGACTCCAAAGCAATGAAACACATAGGGGAAAAATGGCCAAGAAAATTCAAAGATGAACCCCGTAGTATCAGGTTTGGTCTTGCAATTGATGGAGTGTGCCCATTCTCTTTCTTTGAGCTCAAATTATAGTGTTTGGCCAGTCGAATTGATAGTATACAATATTCCCCCATGGATGAGTGTTAGAAAGGAGCACCTTATACTGACTCTCATTGTTCCAGGAAAACATCAAGTTAAAAACATGGATGTTTATCTTATGCCTTTTATTGATGAGATGCAACTGTTATAGAAAGGCATAAGAATGTATGACATATCACGTCCCCCATCAAATAGGTCCTTCATGTTGTACGGTGTGCTATGTTGGACTATTCATGATTTCCCAGGATTTGGTGTTTGTTCTGATAAGATAAAATATTTATGTATTTACACTCATAATTTATTTTCATCCCAAATTTCATACTTAGTTTTATACTATTTTTTTGATGTTATTAACATTACTTATTGAATTACAGGGCTTCAAACAAAGGGGATATTTGCATGTCCAAGATGTGCATAACAATTTCAAGGGTGGTATTCTAAAGATCTACATAAATTTATTTATGCAAACAATAGGGTTTTTGTACCACTAGTTCATAAATTTAGAAATTGCCTGAAGAATCAATTTGATGGAAAAGTTGAAAATAGAGGCCCTCCCATGATTATGGGTCCAGGTGATTGGCTTAAGAAGTATGAAGATGTTGAATTGAAAGGTTGGGAGGATTTTTTTGATCGGGGTGATTCAATTGAAGAACCAGAACAAGTTGTAGTTAATATGCTAGAAGGAATGAAAAGGAAATCCATATTTTATACTGGAAGGATCTATTAATATCTCACCTATTAGATCCTATGAACGTCTTCAAAAATGTACCAGATTCTATATTTCGACATATATCAGGCAAAGAGAAGGACACCTTGTCTTCGAGGAGAGATATTGCTCTTTCGCATACCAAAATTGATAGAAAACATTTGTGGCCAAACAGGGAAAATGAAACATATGCAAAAGCTCCATGGATTTTGAAAAAAAAAAGAGCTAGACCAACTAAAAAATGTCATCCGTTCAATAAGGACACCTACTGGGTATGGGTCATCATTGGCTAAAGCTTTTACAATTGATGGACATATCATATGATTTAAAACACATGATTTTAATAATTTTATGAAGGTATTATATATCATCATTTAACATTTATTGGTAACATTGATTAAGTACTAAATATATTTTGATATTTTGTTGTGTGAGAAAAAATTACTAATGACTTTTTCATAAATGTGTTTGATAGCATATCATGCCACTGGCAATTAGGGGGGATTCCTGTCTTATAGTTGACTTAAGGAATGCCATAAGTCAATTGTCAGCATTTACAAGGTATGTGGTTAAATGAAATGTTCATGTGTGAGAGACAAAGATATTATATTGTATTTTAATTTTTGACTAAAGGTTCATACTAATTTACTATTCTTATATTAGATGGGTGACCTCCAAGGAGATCCACAAATGTGAAGTGCCAAAATGGAAGAAGGAAATTGTAGAAATTGTATGTGTATTTGAGAAGGATCTCCCTACAAGTTTCATGGACATACAAGTCCATTTACTTAAACACCTAGTCCATGACATTGAATTGGCGGGTGTCGTATCAATGAGGTGGATGTTTTTCTTTGATAGGTATATAAAAACTCTAAAAAGATATGTCCGACAAAAGGCACATCTAGAGGGTTGCATGGCTGAAGGGTATATATTGAATGAAGCATTTTTCTTCCTGTGTGAATTCCTTGGTAAGGATTTTGAAGATGGGCCACGCTTCTCGGATGAAGAACGAGCATAAGATATTATTGATGGAGAAAAACCACAATCTAATGGTGTTCAAGTAGAAATTAGTAAGTAAATTCATGGTCAATGTGGTTGTTTTTCTTGCAATCATTAATTTACTCTGTAATTTATTTGTCAAATTAATAGCATGACATTTGGAGTTTGAAACAAACATGTAATAAGTGTAGACGAAAGTGCTATACTCGACAAGTTCATTTTGTACCACATGGACTTTATGAACAAATGGATTGATTTGTATGATAAAAAGAGAGAAGTGTTAGAAGCAAGGAGACAGTTTAAGAGATCGAACCCAAGGAATACTCCACTTCCCACTAATTTGCTTGGGGAATGGGGCAAAGATTGCACACTAGAATGGGTTACTAAACAAATTCAAAATCAAATAGAAGATGCAGGTATAGATTCAAACATAATAGAAGATGAAATCAACATGTCTAGAGGATGTGAAAGGAAGGTACAGTTGGAATTTTACAAAATGTTGTTTCCTTACAGTTTTAACACTATTAACTATTTTAATATTCGTCATTATATTTGTTTTCATTGAAATAAATGGTCTTTCACATGCGAGGAAATATCTAGCAATGTGGGCATATGGTCGACATTATCGTGTAGAAAGTGTAGATGTAAAGAGACGATCCTTCAATTGTGGCATCATGGTTGACTTCAAGCAATCCAATCGATCAAGCTCAAAAGATAAGAATATAATTGAAGGGAATCTACAATATGTTGGGAAAATACAAGAAATTATTGAGTTGGATTATCGCTCTTTTAAATGTTGTATTTTTAAGTGTAGATGGTATGAAGCATTTGAGAGGAAACGAAGACATGATACCCATAGTGGATTGTTTTCTATAGATTCCTCATGTTTCCTACCTAAGGATATGGAGCCTTATGTTCTACCAATTCATTGTGAGCAGGTATTTCTTTAACTCAAACAAGAAGCGGTAGTGATCATTAATCTATTAATTCATAGTTTATTGCGAATATATACATGTGTTTATTAATCAATAAAATTGTTATTCCATACATCTAATATATGTATGTCGTTCATGTGCATGTATTTTTCTATGAAGATATTTGGGACCCGAAATGGATATTTGTCATACATTATGATCCAAGATTAAGGCATGTATTTGGCGATGCATTAGTGGATACTGAGGAAAACAATGATGACCAACAAAATGAGAGAGAGGGATTAGAGAACATCGAAGAAATTGACATCCATCATGTTGTTGAAGATGGTTATGTTCAGGCACAAGAAGACAACAATCCAGAGTTAGATGATGTTATGGAAGACAATGATATGGATGGTATAGAAAATGATGATCCAAATACATCTGGTAACAATATAGATGGTCTACAGTCAAATTTCAATGATGATGAAGATGATGCAGGTCAAGATGAGGATGGTGATAATATTAAATACTTGAAAGAACATATGGACATTGACAATGACACACTGGATGACATTGTAGCATATAATAATGTTAATGACCAAGACTTATAAATTTTTAGAATTATTTGCAATCCATGTTTAAAAAAGGATGATTCTTATGGCCTAAACTTTGAAATGCTTCAGTAATATTATTTGTGTCGATACAAATTACCTATTGCAATATTCTTAAATTGTTCAATCTTTGGTATGAATTGTTGGCAGAAAAAATTAGGATTACTTGGATGCAATTTCCTTTTCATTGCTTTATATTTTGCTTGAATGTCAAGGTCTCAACCTAATCCTCATTTTGCACTAAGAAGAAACCTTAGGCTTAACTCTACAATAGCCTCGATTCATTGCGAGGAAGTTGTGATTGAGGATTTGATGACTACTACATATTTTAATGGGAAGATGTTTTTCATCATGATGCACATGTTGCACATATGGATAGGCAAGACATGAATCTTACTACACAAATACTTAAATCAGACCTTTATGAATTTGAGCAATAATGTTAATTATTCAAATTTGATTGATGTTCTTCATAACTTGTTAATGGATAATCCTTATGTGATGGAAGTATTAAGTGATATAGGTCAAAGGATTAGCTCATCAAGTTCCTTAAATAGTGTGTCTCCTCCCCTTCCTTCACAAGCCTCTTCGTCTAGTGTGCCTCCTTCCACATCTTCTCCTGCATTAGCCAAGCCACATATTTCTTCTCTTCTATGTATTGCTTATCAATTTTTCATAGCTCCTATCATTGATCCTCTCATTGTACCTACTTCTCATATTGTACCTTCCACTCATCCCCTGATTATGTTTACTTCTCACCCACTACTCATGTTCCCACTTCTAGTGTTGTCATTCCAACTTCATTCTTTATCCCCCGATCAACCTACACTCCACATATTATCTCATGTTGCCACTTCCACTCCCATTTTAATCATAACTCCTAATGTTCATCCTGTTAGGTCTCAAAAACGTAGGTCCTAAACCCTAAGAGATTGCCAAGCTCTCTTGACATTTTTGGCTAATTGACACGGGGTAGAAATGGCTAAACCCCCTTCACTTTAGGCTCTACCAAACCTAGGTGGGTATACCCAAATGGATGAAGCAGATTTTTATGTAACCTTCACAATGGCAAATGGGTGTGAAGTAGATATAAGTTGTGAGTTGTTCCTAATGTGACATTTGCAGTTTGAAAATGTGAATGAGTTTTAGAAATGAGTATGACCAGTGCTTTATCTATTAGGCAAGAGGAGTCAAAAGTTAATGGTGTATAGGTTTTTAGATTGGCTTGAACTCAAATTGTTGGGCACTTATGTAAATCTATACCTTATACAGATTAGGCAGGGATGTTAGACTACAGGGTTATTCTTATGAAATCCCAATGATATTCTCCTAAATTGTTATGATCAGAAGAAAGGATTTAGTTCAGATGGGAAGGAAACGAACTAAAACAGACTTGCTCAAAGGATTTTTAATTCTTTAGGCAGAAACCAATGGACACAAACCAATTTAGTAGGAATAAATCAACTTCTTTCTAAAACCAATCAACTGAGTCACACAGTAATAGCAATTGTGCACTAATAAATTGAAAACACCCTTGATGTATCAATTTAAACAAATTCAAGAGACCATTCTGGAGACAACAATGTAATCTGAAAGCATAAAATTCCACACAACAATTGAACACAATATTTAACCCACCAAATAACTTCCTGTCCTTTGCATCAATTTATAAGTTCAGAGCACATGGAAATGTAAAATAACATAAATAGTCCAAGATTTGCTTTCATATATAAGATAAGAGTTTTCTAATTCATTCGATGATTTGAAAAAGGCCTTGGTATCCCTTATTTATGGGATGTGAAACAAGCTTCAAGCCGAAAGGAAATATCTTTTCATAAGTATATTCCTAAATAATGCAATAATTAAGAAAATAAGAAAGTAGTTTGCAGATACACAAGGCAATCAACACTGTGCTCGGTTATTCATTAGAGGTAGACTCGTGACCATAGGTCTGGCAAAGTCATCCTCTTCATGATCAGTTTTGACACGTCCATGGTACCTGCTCAAAAATTTCTCTGCACCCATGTATTTCTACTATGCCCTAGATATAAAAATGTTCACTCTGGCAAGATGATCCATGTATTCTTGGTTGACACATGTATCAGAGGCAATTATATCACTCATGGCAAATTCTAGGGTGAACAGCTTCTCGAGGCACTGGTAGGTATTGTCTATCACTTTCTCTTCATCATTTACCTTATCTAGGAGTAGTGGCAGCATCTGGCTCATTTCATTCACCCAATCATCCTTATCTCAGAGGTCAGTCTCAGAGAAGAAGTTTGAAAATGTCAGCTCATGGTGTTGATCAAAATCTTTTAGAACATTTGTCAATAATTTGTTATATTTCTCATGTTCAGCAATCAAATTATTATATTCTTCAAGTATTTGTTATTGAACATCCAACTTAGCATTTAAATCTTCTTTCTTTTCTAACATCCTCAAGTGAAGCCTTTTGTGCTCTTGATGTGCAAGATATGTTCTTTTATGCATGCTCCAAGTTTGGTCACTAAACTTCATTATATTATCAAACCTCCTTTGGATCAATGTTGAGGCCATGTGGTACTTGACTGATTTTATTTCAACCTCAAGTTGTTCACTTTTCTTCTAAAACTTTTTTGCCTTGTATTTCCAATAATTTGAATCAACTTTCACCTCCATGATCTTTTGATCTTTTTCTAGGTAAGGTGAATAAGAACTTGGTGCAAGTAGTTTATCTTTATAAGTGGCCACTTCCTGTCTTAATTTTGCATTTTCATCCATATAAGCATTATTTTTCTTCATCTACTGTTCAATCTATGCTTTAGTAAATCTTGCAACATTGATATTTAGGTCAACAATCTCAATAGGATTTGTGTCCTCTACTTGCTGAATCATCAGATGGCCAAATGTTCCATCAGGATTATTTATGACCTGAGGCTTTTTGTGTGGAGGATAGAGTGACCATATCAACAGTATCCTTTTATCAGGGTCATAGCCAGATCCACTTTTAATCTTATCAAGTGCCTCGACACTAAGCCACATCCTTTTCTCTTGATTCTTTCTAAAAGTATCAAAAACAATAGTTGAAGTCATGTCCCACCCAGGAACCAACACCACTCCTGCTTCCTTGAGCAATTCTCTACCCTTTTCTGGTGTTATTTCTCCCATGGCATTATCTATTTCTTATTGAAGTTCTTGTAGAACTTCCTCTTGGACCTCAGGAGTGATATCCTTCATCTTTTCTTTGGCTTGTTTTCCTTTATATTCATATAAGAATGCTTTGAACTCTGAAGTTTTGATAAAGTTAGCATCTGTAATGAAATTCTTACTAGCCAGGTATCTCACATCATCTGTCAATTCATTAGAAGTCTCTATTATGAATTCCTCTCTATCTACTGGAGGCTGATATTCCTTAATAAGAGAAGAGGATGCTTGCAAGTCTTTATTCTTCTCTTCTTCACTTTCTTCTTCAAAAGAGATTTCAGGAGTTTGTTAAGGAGGTAACTGGGAAATAGGAACCTCATCTTCTGCTTGAGTTCTTCTAACAACTCTTCCTTCTCTTTCAAACACATAAGAAGGGACATTTTGAATCAGATCTGTAGCATTTGTTATCAATGTATTCAACCTTTCAATGGGATCATTAATATCCATGGAGGCACCATTATAAGTGGGGTTTTTGGCTACCCTCCAAGCCTAAGCCAATGTTATCTTGTAATATAAATCTTGCCTCTCAATTGCAACTTGCTCATCATAATTTCTAACCAAGTCATAATCAACAAATAGGACATGATCATATTTCTTAATCTTTTGTTTTATTTTGACACTACTTGTAAAGTTTTCTGGATCAAAACTTTCTCTGCAATTCCCTGATGGTAGCCTAAAATGCTCCAGTTTCTTGTCAATTAATCAGTATCCTTTGTTTGACATAAATGTGAAATCCCCAAAACACAAAGTGCCTGCCTGGCATAAATGACTACTTATTGTGTCTTTTTAGATGCATAAAATTAGAGAGAGCAAGTTGTCTTACAATCTCTAGATAAGCAACTCTATTAGGACAAGTCTTTGGTAATAGCAGGGGAGATCCTTCAAATCCAAACACCCTTATTTTTATACAATCAGTGTAGGAATACCAATCTCCCCAATTATGAGTGAATTTCCCTGGTTCATGCTTATCTTTTGGCCTTAAAAATTTCTGAATTTCTGGTGACAAATTGTAATTACAAGGATATCCTAAGTGCTTATATATTGGTTTCACAAAATATTCTTCAAAATAGATGTAATGGGACTTATCACACCTATTGTCCCATATAGTAGTCCATCTATGGATGGGTTTTACATCTCCATTCCTATCCAATTCCTTGACTCCCAAGCATCTATTCGACAACCCCAAGTCTTAGCCTTCATAAAAGACAAGATGCATTAATATAGAGTAATGCCTGAATTTACTCCCTCCTCCCTTGATGGAGACCAGTTCATTATGAAGGGTACTTGCTAGGAACTCAACATAATCAAAATGTAGGGCTTGTTGGCTTTGAAAATTGGCAACTAGTATCATAGGAGCAACTTCCATAAACATAGAAGCCTCAATCCCTAACAATTGGCACACAGAATAATAAGTATACTAGAAATATTCTTCAAACAATTCAACAGAATATGGGGGATCCTTTGTGACTGTGAAAACCTTTAGCTTGTTATTTTCGTCACGGGGTCTGTGCATAGGCAAAGTCCATCTCTTGTAGTTGTTGCTCAAATTATAATATTCACTGATCAAATTCCTAATCTTGAGTTGTACATCAAAGCTAGTGTCTAACTGGAAAACCATCACTATGTAATCCTGGGTGACAGGGATAAACCTTGTTCCATCCTTTAATTCAATCATATGACTCTGTGGGTTATAACTTCCAGCTAGCAATTTTAGAAGTTCAACATTCACAAAGATGTTTGGTACTATCAATTTCCCTAAATTCAAATTCCATGGGTTTGAAATAGGGGAATGCCAATGCATTTTCTTATAATGGTAGATGAAGAGGTCGTATCCCCTTACGGGAGTCCATACATCTCCCACTTGTCTATATTCATCTTCCAATTTTTCTGCATTTGGGTTTAGCTAGGCATTCCTCTGAGATTTTTGTCCTGACTTTGGACACTGGTCTATTAGATCCTTGTTTAGGTGTCTCTCATTCAACTTCTGCCTTTTAGCCTTAGGGTTCTCGTGTGTTTCTTCCATAATGTAATGTGAGAGAATTTTCAAATGCAATTCAGAAAGCTTAGATTTTAAGCTCATAACACTTACTTGGAAAGCTGAATAGTATTCATTGCAGATGCTTACCCCAACTCCTATGCTTGCGTACTGAACCAAATGTTTCAAGATTTCCTTTAATTATTCTACTCTGAGCTTTAATGGCGGCTTTCAAATCATCAGGAAAATATTTATTTCTCACAATAGAGCACCTTCTATCACCTCGCCGAAATAATCATTTCACTTAAGGGTTTTTATTATTTCTTTATTTCATCAAGATTTTGTTGTGGCTCAAATGGTGGTCTTGCCGAAATCCCCTCTTTTTGATATATGTGCTCCCCTTCGATGCCTTCTTGATTATTGGCATGTTCATTTTTTCAGGAAGACTGAATATCCATTCTCTTCGACACTCTAAAATTTCAATCAGCTTTTCGGTAAGATGGTATTCTAAGTCACCCCGTCATGTTGAAATGATATGTTATGTCAATATTTTGTAGTCTCTTCGATATGCTCCTAATGGGTCGGAATGCCGAAGAGACCCTTGAAGGACTTATCTCGACTCTTCGATATCTCTGTCTTCTTGAACTTGAAATGTTAGTTTTAAATACATGCCAAACGGTTTTCTTTTTAATTTTATCATTTTATCGATGTGACACATTTAGGTGTCACACCGATCTCCCGATCGCCTTTTAACATCTTTTTGGGGTGTCACACCGATCTCCCGATTTATCTTTAACCCTTTTCAGGGTGTCGATGAGACCTCTAAGCTGGTCACTTTGATATGCTACGAGCCTTTTGCATGACATGGTATTAAATGTGGCTTTTTTTAATTTTCAAATGAAAGCGACTAATCAGGGAAGGGATTAGGGTTTACTCTTTTGGGTTTACGATAGGAATGAAGTGAAAATTTATTAATGGCAGCTTTCACATTGTTAGGAAGACATTAAATTCTCATAACGGGAATGTCTTGTCACCTCCTCGAATCAATAAATCATACTTAAGGAGTTTTATCATTTTTTATTATTGTCAGGATTTCGTTATGACCCAAATGGGTGTCACGTCGAAATCCCGTATTGTTAAGTCTCATTGATATCTGTTTATCCCTTCGATATGTTCTCTTTATTATCATATTCACTTTTTTGAAGGGACAAGTTATCACCTTCCTTTGACATCTCGAATCCTATTCCTTTGTATTTCTTTATTTGGCATCTTGCTGACGGCTTTTCGGCAGGACTAGAACTTAAGTCATTCTGGTATTTCGAATCTCAAATTATATGTCACTTATGTTTTCTTGGAAAATTGAAGAGACTAGAGAGAGACTCACTATGATACTCCGATCTCATTTGTTCCTTTGATATTTTGTTATTAGCCTGACACAACACTTAAGTGTTTGTTTTAGGCACTCAATTCGGTGCTAAAGTAGGTTCTAAATTTGGTACAAATTAGCGTTGAATTTAGCACCTACTTGTTCTGATCAGTGCAAAAAAATCCAAAATAGTGCCATCCCGATAAATAGCGCCGACTTTTTCAAAAAATTGAAGAAAAATACATTAAAATAGTGGGTGGAAGCAAAAAAGGGAGCTAATCACAGGGATTTGTTGTAGTGCTTGGTGAAGAAAAAGTGGCAAGAGACACTGTTACAGAAACCTTGGAAAAGTTACAAAGTGCACAAATCCTAGATCCACCCAAGTTTCTTCAAGAACCAATAAATGTAAATTCTTTGTCTCTGGTACAAAAATTTGAATTAGTATCATTTGCCCAAGCAAAAGCTCAGGAAGAATTGATGAAAACTCACATGCATAACAATAAGCTCATTACAACGGTATCTGATATACTGGGAGATTTGATGCCTGAATATCAGAAAGACACTTTGACATCATCTTTTGATCAACTGAAAGGTATGATAAAATCAATCAACAGTCATTTTGAATCCTTTGAAAAATCTGCAAAAACAAAGGTCAGAAAAGAATTTGATGAGAAAAGATTAGCCGAGTTGAAAACCATGTTGATCAATGATAAAATCTCTTTAGAGCAAGGAATAAGAGATATACAAAGTGCCATAAAAGAAGGCTGTGACTTGTACAAATTTTATTTATCTTGGCCAAAAGTTACAAAGGAATTAGAAGATAAAATCAAGGATATGGAAATCAAACCGCTTAACATTTCTGAGACATATAATTTGGCAATTGAGTCAATAAGTGCCAAAGAGACATAGGCTGTAAATATTCACAATGATCTGAGCATTCTGATGAAGAAAAGGGAAGAAATCAAAGACAGGTTGTGCCAACTAAGGGAGCTAATAAGTCCAAAAATTGATTCCATGACCAATCTAGCAGATGAAGCCTTGAAATCACAAGCATTGATTAATACACCATTAGATGTGGAGGAGGCAGAAAAGCTAGTCTTTTTGATAAATAGCCACATTCATATTTTGGAGACTGCAAGGAATAGTTGGAATGGAGAGATAGCTTTGATAAAGACTATCTATAATGATATTTTACCTTCAATTGTAAATTAAGATACAAATGTGTATTTGTATATATGTGGCAGAGTATAGCAAATTTTGAAGTTTTGACAATTTTTGACTTCAGAACCTACACCTTTGCCATTGGTGTCAAAGGGGGAGAAGAAGATCAGTGAAAAATGGATAAGCATCTCAGGGGGAGTAGGAGAATAGGGTGTATATAGTAAGGGGGAGCAATCAAGCATTTTTTACTAAGTGTTGCCATCAATGCCAAAGGGGGAGATTGTTGGCAAGAGACACTGCTCCGGTATGGACTTGTATGTTGTCATTGATGGCAACAAGGCTCAGAGATCCCTTCAACATCACTAGAAGACACTACTCCAGAAGGTCATATTGGAATTCAGGTCCAGTTGGCAAAAATGACTAAGTATGGGCAAGAAACCGAGTAAGGGACAGTAAGTGGATCAGTGTGCTTCCACAGATGAAGACTTGGAAATGTGGCTCAGGTATAATGTTCATAGTTGTTTGGTGTTGTTATATTCCAGTGATCAAGTCTTGACTTCCTTCGGAAGTCATTTGGAGAAAATGTCTAAGTCTGGAAGAACAGAGGTATAATAGGAATAATGTATCATACAGAGTTAAATGTTCTGTATTCCTCCGCAAGTGCATATTTTGTTATGTGTTTTTGAGGCAACTAAGAGACATGTCATGAATACCTAAATCTGGGATTATAGCCTTTGAAGTTCAATAGATCATATTCTACAAGCTCTCTAGTATCGACTTCCAGTTCAATAGTATTTCTCTGTGACAGAGCAGTAGTTTTGATGATCCTCATTTTGACATGCAGAAGTATTTTGCTCCGTGGTTCTGAAGGTATGTCAAGTGATCAGTAATGAACATTGGATATGAATTGTGAGGTCCCATTTGTCCGCGGTGCAAGTTGTGATGTGACAGATGAAATTGTCAAGTATGTTCTTAAAGAATAGGCCATCTGGTATGTTAGATCCTTATGCGGAGAAGATATAGCATCTGGATAATCAATCTAAGTGCTCATATGATTGAGGCTGACCTATGTGAAGACTTGTACTCATTTGTCTAAGTCCGCATTGTAGATTGTTCATAAGATCAAGCCGACAGAGTACAACTATTTGTTTACACGTTTCATATTTTGAATGCCGACATTGATTATGGATCAAATCATGATGTAGATATATAAGTGCGATGAATTTTGGTTGAGGCATATGTAGTGCATGGGGTGATTGATGTGAGCATAATGATAGCAGAGCAGAGATAGAAGATCAGTGATGATGAAGACTCAGGACTCAGTATTCAATTGCTAAATAACTGCACCCTGGCATATTGATAGATGCTTTTGCAGTGTTCATATTTCCTCTATAATTTCACTTGTACTTGGCAGTGAGCCATCTTCATTAAGGTAGTGAGCATGGCAGTACATAGCCATTAGGGTTTAATAGCCCTCATTGTAATCTTTCTAGGTTTAGGGTTGAGGCAGTGAGCCTACTAAATCTAGTTGTACTTCATGGCAGTGAGCTAGCATGTTTTAGGCTCGTGGAGTGACCAAGCCTGAACATCACCATTTGTAAAAGATTGCAATATATATTGAGAGCTAATCCTCTCCATGGTTTTTCCCCACCTTGGGGTTTTCCATGTAAAAATCCCGGTGTCCATGTGTTATGTCTTTGTGGTTGTTATTCATTTGCATATTGTGCTTTTGTTTAATTAATTTTGGAAATTTGGTAAAAGTGAAAGTGCATGAGAAGTTTTATGGAACATTGATTCACCCCCCTCTCAGTTTTCCTGATATTCAACAATAAATTCCAACATCCCCCCTTATTAAATCAATCTGAACAAAGGACGGAACACTGTGAGGATTGAACAAGAAACCCTTCTGGAAACTTTGATGGATCAAGACTTACTAAATTATCCACCAATTCTCCTCGCTCACCTAGGAAACATGAAACTAGATCTCCTGACTGTCAAACCTGTAAAATACATGTGAATCGAGACATACTCAATTATTCACAGTAAAACACCAACTGACTATGAATTGAGACTAACTCAATTATCCATAGTAACACAACAACCAATTAATTATGTGAATTGAGACAAACTCAATTATCCACAGTAACTCTCCTCCATTTGTAGATCAAGACTAACTCCATTATCCACAAATACAAATATGCAAAACTATGAATCAAGACATACTTCAGTATCCACAAACCAATAAATCACTGCCATGGCCCCCTTGCTCCATGAAGGGAATCAAAATGAAAAATGGTACTTCTCATGCAACGATTCTTCATTCAATCTGCATAAGCACAATATGAGAATGCTCTGATACCATAATAGAATGGTGAGAAAAGTATATGTGTAGATTACATAATGTTTACACATAAACAAAAACACAAAATAGTAGATTCGATATTTCATATTTTCAATCTGATGATTTTCAATACAATGCAATGGCTTATAAATCCTTACAAATTCCCGTGTACAAACTACAAAAACTACTTACGGGAATAACTCCCAAAAAACTAATTCTTATAATTTATTATTTACGAACCAGAAACTAACCTATATTACATCCCTCATGGTTTCCATGCTAGGATTGGATCAAGAAGTACTATAAAAAATAGAGTAGGAAATTGGAGGATGATTTTATGAGGTGAAGTAGGATTCTTGGAAGATAATTTGACATCAAGACACCAATTCCTAATTAGTTGGAGCTCCTCATAGATCAAAAAATTAGAGGGTTGTTGAGCATACAAAAGAACATATACAACTTCCATGATGTTATAGATAGTTCTACTAGCATTATAGATCAAGAGTCTTCACCTTTGTCTTAAAAAATTCTAGCATTTCTATCTTTCTAGATATTCCAATGAATGTACACAGGGATCAAGTTGTAGAGCGTCTTCAAAAGAGGTTTTTAAACCAAGAGAGGATGGGTAGAGAGTGTTCCCAATGGAAGAAGTTATGGCCTTGGACAAGTGTCCTTTACCTTGGATTCCAAATGTAGCTATGGCAAGTTCCCACACATCACAAGTAAAGTAGCACAACCAGAACAAGTGCTTAATGGTTTCATCGACTTTATGGAATCAATGACACCAGTGTGGTCCTACAATGCCCCTTTTGATCAAATTGTCACTAATGAGGATTATGGAGAGCAAGACTATCCGGTTGAAAAGTTTAACTTTTAAAACTGCAAGGGAGTTTTAGATGTTCATACATGGGAGGTTAATCTCAAGAGTTTCTTCAATAAGTTTGCCCCCCTCTTTAACAAAAAAATATCTTGATTTGGAAGTTGATCCCTAGATCAATTTGTCATTCTAGTTGAGACAAGTGGATTTGTATTAATTTCATTGTTCTAGATACAGTTCCACTTATTTTGAAGTTGTAGAGGAAAGTGATTAAGAGATATTCAATCAGTCCCAAAAACTATCTAGTCAACCATATCTGCAAGTTTTTTGAAGTTGTGAACCTTCATTTGCTGCACAAAGTCTTGATCAAGGCAATGAGAAAGAGGAGCTTTCTTCATGATTGGATCATTCCAAAAGTTAATCTTATTTCCATTCGGAGGCTACCATGAAATATGTTTGGAAATTAAGTCAAATTTTAGCATTAAGCTCCAAATCTTTGAAGACCCACAAAGAGGAATGATCTTTGAAAGAAGATAAGAATGGCTAGATTTAGCATACTTAATAGTGATAGTTCTTCCCAGAGCATTTGAGGAGGGTTGAGGAGTTACCAAAATAGGTTGTAATGACCCAATCGTTATTACCCAAATTTAGCACCATTTTTTTCTAATTAAACTTACTAAGTGTTTAATTCAATTGTATACTCAGGTGCTTCTATCCATACGGGATAGGCATTCGTCCATACGGGACAAGCATCTATTCATATGGAGTAGGCATATTTCCAAATGGGACATGTATTCCTCCATCCATTCAAGATGGACATCTATCCATATAGGATAGGTACATGCTCTAGCCAGAGACTTAGACTCATTGGGATCTAATAGATCCTGAGTCACTTGCTGAAGACTACACCCCTTATTGAGAGTGCACCAAGGTTGTCGTCATTCAGGAGTATATTATATATAAATTCATAAAATAATAGGATTGAGTCCTACCTCAGAATTTGGCCTGAAGCCTCGAGGAGTCAAGAAATCCATATGGGATTCTTCTGAGTATACATTGAACATGTATTTATCTTATCTTTATATTTGAAGATTTATCCTTAGATTTGGTTGAGTGAATTCTCATGGTGAATAATCTAAGTTGAATGTTGGGTTGATAAATCAATACTTGAAATACTACCCAACCCCATGCCTAAAAACCTGTGTACTGAGAACATCCTTTGTTCCTTAGACTACCTACATACCCACTTCCAAACGGGATCAAGGTATAATGTATATGTAGTTCTATTTTCTACTTTATGTTTAATATGAATTGTTTAGTGTGGGTATGCAACCCTTTTAGGGCCCAATTTCCCTAGACAGTTCCTCTGTGACTGCTACCCATGAAGAGAAGCATTTAATTTTAAAATTATTTAGTCACCATGACCAATACTTGTTTTCTAATTCATACTACTTCCTATTACTATGAAACTTTCATGAACTACACAAATGAAAATTCTCTTTTTCCATTTTGATAATCTTGTCCCCTTTGAGCTATGTGGAGATGGTTGTACTTCGATAGGATGATGAATCTAACTATATGATGGTCCTAATCTTGTAAGGAACTTTTGTTTATTCTTTTATTTAATCTTTATTAGTTTGGTATCTGAGGAAGATTACTCGTTCCTCAGATTTAAATAACTTGATGTCCTTTATTACTCCCCAGCAATTTATAGGGTGGATGCCATAGATGTCGTTGTTGCAACTATATTAGGCTACGAGTGCAATAGTTCAAGTGCGACGATGTTACTCATAAACGTGAACTAGATGCACCGTTGATGCCGAACACTGCAAGTTTTAGTTTCACATCTTGTTTAAGATTTTTTACTGTCTAAAAGAAGTATAAAATTCTAGATGACAAATACTTATTGAATAAAATCAAAGTTTAGAAAGACTAAAAAGTAAACCATAAAGACTATCATTATTTTAAATAATCATTGAAATGAACTAGAATTAAACAATCCTATTTAATGCTTCCAACTAATTGCATTTATTAAAGAGAAAAAAAATTAAACTACATTACTAATTAAGCTCCATCGAAATCAAACTAAGTACCAATATCTAAATTAATTGTGCTTGAAATATGACTAATAATTCCAAAATAAGAGGGTTTGCCATTCAAGAGTGAACTTAAAAAACTTAAATAAAAGGTGATTTCAAATTATTAACATGCTTAAGGTTCAAGTAGTTCATTGATTGATTAATTTTGATCACTAAATCAAGATAGATCCCAAGTATATCCAAGCAAATCAACCATTTGTTAAATCCTACTAGACTAATGAATTAATTATCCTTGGCTTGACCACCTATTAATGTATAGTTTGTAGGTTACTTTAGGGGTTTGATGTTGTTACTAAGTTGTTTCCTAAAGTAATAATAGTTTGTGTTTTCATTTCTTGTTTTACTTAGAACTTATATTTGACATTATATGAAGGCTGAAATCCTAGATTATTTAGATCAAATTTAATAGTTTTGAAAATTAAATTTGCTAAATGATTTCATGGGGTGTAGGATTGATGTTGTGCCTTTAAACGAGTTCTTTGATTGAAACTACTAATTTATCATGGTTGTTGAAGTAAAACTTAATTTGAAATAATTTACTTTATATTTTTGTAATAAAACGTAAGGGTTATCAAAAAGTTCTATGATCACTTAAGAATGTGTATCAAATGCATAAAAATATGTTGATTATATTTTTTTTATTAGTGGATGGGGAATTTTTAGCTTGGCCCTACCAGGTGAGGCCACAATCGGGGGACCTCACTCTTGGCATGAATGCACTGCATTAATGTGAACAGTCCAAACCTGCGAGCTCAGTGGCCCAGCAAGGGCACAAAGCCTGCGAGCTCAATGACCCAGCGATGGTTTGGAACACGAAGTCACTAGCTTGAACACTACTACTTCAACGCACATAGTTCAAACCTACGAGCACATCGGCCTAGCAAAGGCACAAGGCTTGCGAGAACAATAGCCCTGTAGGGTTTGAACCTTGGTGGCAACAACCACAATGCCATGATTTAACCAACACACTATGACATGAACGATAATATGTTGATTATTGATGCAGGAGCATTTAGTGGTGTAAGGGCAATCTTGTATCACCCAAAAAAATAATGATTTTATTTTCTGTTCTTTTCAATTTTGGTATTTACGGATACCCATTTGCTTGAATAATAATTCAGAACCTTCAAAATTTCCAACATGCTAAAAATAGCAAACTGTTATTTTTAGAAAGTTTGTATTTGAGCACGTATGGAAACAAAAATTTACTCAAAGCTCTGGAATTGAAAAATAAAACCTTTGGTGAAGGAATTGGCCAACTATCATTTGTGGTTTGAAATATATTAAAGTTTATGTTTCTTTAAAAACCCCTGAAAAAGTTTCAAAGTCAACTATGAGGCACTTAGAGGCTCTTTACAGCCTTGAAAATGGGTGGAATCAGTAAAGCATGTTTAAGGAGCGTAGATATCTTCACAATCTTTCTAACGCATCAAACGGTTCATCAATCGGACAACCATATCAAAAGTTATGGCTCCTAAAAGTTGGGCTATTTTTAGAGGAAGTTACAAATTTTGAAATTTTGGCTAGAAGCTGCCAAAAGGGGCTATTTATGACCATTTTTCAGGAATATTTTGGTACTAGTAGAGAAGGGGGTAAAAGTGGTGAGTCGTGAAGAGGAGGAAAATAGAAACCCTAGCATATCTAAAGCTACAGAAGGCAGAAGTTTTCATAATCCAAGGAGAAGGAAGATGTAATGTGTTGCAGCCTGTTGAAGATTTCATCCTCTAATTTGGTTCCAATTTCTGTAATGTAATTTGTTTCCAATTCAATAAAAGAACATTCTTATTTTCTGTGAGAAATCTATGTTGTGTTCTAGGATCTACGTCCCTCATTTCCTGAGTATGTGGACAGATCGTCGACCGTGAGGTAGTTTGCACCAAGACCTGAGGTTGTGGGTTTGCTATAGAGATCAGGATGCATCCACGAAGAAACCATGGTGGTGGGAGAAATGCTTTGATAGAAGAGGGTTTTAGAACCTTGCAAAGGAAAATTGATGCATTACAAGAAGAGCTATGAAGAGGGTTTGAGCCAAGAAGAGAAGAAAAGCGAAGATGAAGATGAAGATGAAGAAGAAGAGCTATCTGAAGAAGAACAAGATGTTGTAGGAGATCTTGAGAAAGTTAGGTTGTGAGGGCCATTTCAAAGATTAATGGAAAGAGGCCTAGGATTGAATTTTCTATCAATTCTAGGGATCTGAATTCAGAAGATCTTATTGACTGGATAAATGATATGGAGGAATATTTTAAGTATGAAGAGGTGGAGGATCTAGAATGGGTCAAGTTTGTAAAAATGAAGTTCAATTGTCATGCCAATATTTGGTAGAAAGAGGTCCAGTTAGAGAGAAATAGAAGAAGAAAAGGAAAGATTACCAGATGGGATCGGATGGTGGAAAAACTAAAGAAGTAGTTCATTCCTATGGACTATGAGTTGGAGTTGTTAAAGAAGCTACAAGGTTTGAAACAAGGTAACAAGTCTGTTAAGGAGTATACATAAGATTTTTATAAGATCATTATCAGAACAGGCCATGCAAAGGCCAACAAGGAGAAGATATCTCATTACATTAATGGGTTGAGGCCAAGTATTCAAGAGGAGTTGAGTTTGATCAGAATGACCACCATAGAAGATGCATACTAGTTTGCTCTGAAGGTGGAAGAGAAGATGAATAAAATATTTTAAAACAAGCAAAGAGGAAGAGGTCATGGAAAAAGGACTAGTGGAAGATCTTATGGATGTCAAAATGAAGATCAAAATAAAAGTCAAAAAGCATGCACATGTCGAAATCAGATAGGAGATAATGCCTACCGCCCTCGTGACCAAAATAATGGTGAGCAAAGAGAAAGAGGAAGAGGAAGACCTAGACAAGGACCTGGAAGAGGAGGCTTCAGAGGAACCTGTTTCCTGTGGAGAAGGACATCGAACCTACGAGTGTCCAAGACATCAAAGAAGGACAAATAGAATACCTAAAGGTAATGCATGAGTTGCACATATAGATGAAGATAGTCAATCTGAGAATTCTGAAGATGTTGAAAGGGGAGAAACCCTAGTTGTCAGAAGAACCTTGTTAAATGAGGAGAAAGAACCAGATTAGAGGAAGAGTTTATCCCGCACAAGGTGCAAGTGTGGAGGTAAAAGTTGTGATATTATTATTGACAGTGGAAGCACTAATAATCTTGTCTTAGAGGAGATGGTTAACAAGTTGAAATTGAAAAGGAGAAGGCATCCACATCCATATTAGATTGCATGGTTGCAAAAGGACCATAGAGCTTTTGTCAATGAGTAGTGTTTATTCAAGGTCAAGATTGGAGACTACCATGATGAGGTGTTGTGTGACATCATATTGATGGATGCATGTCATATGCTATTGGGAAGGTCGTGTCAATATGATAGGTGTGTTGTCCATGATGGCCATGCAAACACCTATTCCCTAACAAGAGTTCATCATATGTTGAATCCCTTGAAGGAGGTGGAAGAAAAGGTATGTAGTACTGCTAGAATTTTCTTGGTAGATGGCAGGAAATTTTTGGAAGGTATGAAGCATTAGCATCAGTGCTTTGTGTTGATTCCTAAGATCAACTAGGAGAAATCTGAGGATGTACCGACGAAAGTCTCATATCTGCTGGAAGAATTTCAGGACATTGTCTCTGATAACGTACCAGAAAGTTTACCACCAGTGGAGAAGATAAGTCACCAAATGGATTTGATACCAAGAGCCAATTTTCTAAATAGGGCAGCCCATAGAATGACTCTTGTAGAGAATGAAGAATTGAACGGACAAGCTCATGAGATGTTAAGGACTAGTAAAGGAGAGCCTAAGTCCATGTGCAGTACTTGTAATACTAGCACCGAAGAAGGATGGAGAATGAAGGATGTGTATAGATTCTGGAGCCATCAACAAGATCATGATCAAGTATAGATTTCCATTACCCAAAATGGATGACATAATGGATTGTCTGAGTGGAGCCAAATATTTCATGAAGATAGATTTAAAAAGTGGATATCACTAAATTTGGATCCAAGAAGGAGATGAGTGGAAAATAATCTTCAAGACAAAGGAGGGCTTGTACGAGTGGTTAGTCATGCCATTTGGGCTAACCAATACACTGAGCACATTCATGCAGCTCATGAACGAGGTACTAAAAAAGTTTTTGGGTAAATTTGTCATTGTTTATTTAGATGATATTTTAATTTTCAGTAAGACTTTGGAGGAGCACCTGATGCATGTTTCAAGATTTTTTAAGAAGCTGAGGGAAGAGAAGTCATTGATTAATCTGTAGAAATGTAGTTTCGTGAAGGACTTGGTGCATCTAGGATTTGTTATCTTAGCTGAGGGTCTGAAGATGGATCTAGAGAAAGTGAGGGCTATCATCGAATGGCCTACTCCAAGGAGTGCTATAGAGGTAAGGTCTTTTCATGGTTTGGCAAGTTTTTATAGGAAGTTCATCAAGAGTTTCAGTAGCATTTGTGCACCTCTAACTAAAAGAATGAGATGGTATAAAAAGGAGTTTAGATGGATGGCAGGGGCAGACAAAGGTTTTGAGATGATGAAGAAGGTCACAGAGCAACCTGTTTTGGCACTTCCAGATTTCAATAAGGTATTTCAAGTAGATTGTGATGCTAGTGGTAGTGCTATATGACCTATTTTGAGTTAAGAAGGTAAGCCCATTGTCTATTTCAGTGAGAATCTTAATGATGCCAACAAAAACTATTATGCTTATGATCAAGAGTTTTATGCTATAGTTTAGGCTTTGAAGAAATGGAGGCATTATTTGTTGCCAAAATATTTTATTTTATATACTGATCATCAGGCATTGCAGTATCTTAATAGTTAAGAAAAGTTAAATCAGAGGCACTTAAAATGGGTTGAGTTTTTATAGAGTTATACTTTTGTTTTGAAGCACAGGAGTAGGAAGTCCAACAGAGTTACAGATGCCTTAAGCAGAAGGAAAAATTTATTGATAGAGGTTGTTGGGTTCAATGAACTCAAGAATTTGTATCCTAGAGATCCAGACTTTGCAAAGGCCTAGAAACCTTGTTTGGAGACTGTTATCCTAGACAGGATGAGATAGTTGAATTAGATAATCCAATATGGTATGTTTTTTAGAGGAAGCCAATTGTGCATTCTGAGGAGCTCTATGAGAGAGAACTTGATTAAGGAGAAGCATAGTGGAGGGTTGGCATGACACTTTGGTCAAGATAAGACCATTGCTCTTGTTAGTGAGAGTTATTATTAGTCATAGTTGTACCAGGATGTGAAGTAATTTTTGCAAAGTTGTAGAGTATGCCAGATGGCCAAAGGAGTAAGTCAAAATACTATGCTATACTAGCCATTACCTATACTAGAGGGCCCATGGGAAGATATCAGCATGGACTTTGTTCTTGGTTTACCGAGAATACGGAGAGGGCATGATTCGATATTTGTGATGGTTGATAGATTTTCAAAGATGACACATTTCATTTCGTGTTAGAAGACTACTGATGTTGTTCATGTTGCAGAATTATTTTTCAAGGAGGTGGTTAGACTACATGGTCTTCCAAAGAGCATAGTTTCAGATTGGGATATCATGCTTTTTGGATATTTCTGGAGGACCTTATGGAAGAAGTTGAAGACTGAGTTGAAGTTCAACTCTACACATCATTCATAGACTGATGGATAGACCAAGGTAGTGAACCAAAGTTTGGGCAACTTGTTGAGATGCTTAGTAGGAGATAAGCCCAAGGGATGGGATTTGATATTACCATAGGCAGAGTTTGCATATAACAATTATGTTATCAGGAGTACTAGTAAATCCCCATTCCAAATTTTATATGGGAGTACTTTGAGAAATGCTTTTGAGCTGAGGAAGATAGGCAAAGGAGAGAAGAGTAGTGTCGAGGCCGAAGACTTTGTAGAGCATTTGAAGAGCTTGCATGAAGAGGTACAACAACACATTAATAAAATGAATTCTCAGTACAAGGCTACGACATATCAGAATTGGAAGTTTAAGGAATTCAAGGTTGGTGATGAAGTCATGGTTCACCTAAGGAAAGAAAGGTTCCTAATGGGGACACATAATAAGTTGAAGATGAAGAAATTTGGACCATGCAAGATCCTAAAGAAGCATGATTTAGGAAATGCATATGAGGTAGAGCTACCGAGTGGAATCAACATTTTCCCCGTGTTCAATATTGTTGATTTAACAGAGTATCATGAGGGTGGCATAGAGGATGGACCAATAGAAGAACAGTGGAGTATCTTGAAACCTACTTCAAAGGAGGAGATAGAAGAAATCCCAGATAGGTGTGTGGGAAGAAGTACCAAGAACAGACAATATGAAGAATATTTGGTTAAGTGGAAAGGAAGGCCTATCAAAGATTCTTTCTGGTTGTCTAAGGTGTTGAGAAAAAGCAAGTGTGAACAAGGCAAAATTGTAGTTATGTTGCTTTTAAATGTTTTCAATTCTAAAAATTAATCATGTGTGGTGTTGCAAATATGAAAATTACTTTCAAGATTATCCAATTGATATGTATTAGTGTTTATCCAATTTAATGAATAAGGTATGAATAATTTAATCAAGGAAGTTGACACAGAATTTACATAGAGAAACCCTTGCGGGAAAAATCTACACCCAAAGAGATATTTATGCTTGTATTAATTCTTGTAATCAAGTTTACATTAACATTAAAATTCTCTCTGAATTTTGGCAACACTTCGTTACTCCTTCAACTTCAAAAACTTGTCATACTTTATGCCAACCAAAGGCATCATTATATAGAAGCCATGGATCTCAAAATACAATGAATTGTATCCAATAACAAGAGAACATTCCTCATGCAAAAGCTAAGCCCTCCATATTGTGAATTCCAATGTTGTATAGTAGAAATAACTACTTAACTGAAAGTCTCAAACATGGGCACCCAAGAAGTCCCAATCAAAATTAGTCAATAGAAGTGTTAAGTGACAACAAGGTAGAATTGAAAGTCTCAACATGGGCACCCAAGAAGTCCCCAATAAAATTCAGTCAACTGAAGTACTCCAACTCACACCAATGTCATGTAAACAACATGCATTACTTGGCGTCCCCAATATGGATCTGTAACAACCTATTTGTATCATGCAAAAGTCATGTAAAGTTGATCCTGAGTTAGAGTGACATTCATGACACATTCATAACCATATAAGTACATGCAACTGACATGCAAATACATGCAACTCACATGCAAGTACATGCAACAACATGCAAGTCCATGCAAATCACATGCAACAACATGCAAGTCCATGCAAGCTCATACAAATGACATGCAACAACATGCAAGTCCATGCAAGTACATGCAAGTGACATGCAACAACATGCAAGTAATATGAAACAACATGCAAGTCCATGCAAGCTCATACAAGCTCATGCAAGCAACATGCAAGTAGCATTCATCTCTAACTACAATGTTAACTCCTACATAAGTCTCATGCAAAGTATATGCAATATTATCCACTCATGCAAACAAAAAGCTAACTACAAGTCCACATTGGATTCTCCTCCAAAGTGGGCACCCTTGATGGGTCCCACCTCCTAGGAGGTATCTTCAAGTCAACATGGACTTCAAGAAGTCAACTCCAAGTCTCCATGGGCTCCCCTTCCAAAGTGGACTCCCATATTGGGTCCCACCACATAGAATGTAACTACATGTCCAAGTGAAATAATTAATAAATAATTTATCCCTCAAGTATCTATGTGTCCAAGAACACTTTCCAAGAAACATGGAGACATATAAAATAACTTAGGACAACAATGTTAATGGAACCTTTTCCTAACATAAGGTAGAGGTTGACCATTTGGGTTTTCCTCAAACACCTAAGATGTGACAAGGTCACTTCTCAAATAACCCTGGGTGTTTAATGCAAGAGCATCCAGTAGTGTAAGGGCAATCTTGCATCACCCAAACAATTGATGATTTTATTTTCTATTCTTTTCAATTTTGGTATTTACAGATACCCATTTGCTTGAATAATGATTTAAAACCTTCAAAATTTCCAACATGCTAAAAATAACAAACTGTTATTTTTAGAAAGTTTGCATTTGAGCACATATGGAAACAAAAATTTACTCAAAGCTCTGGAATTGAAAAATAAAACATTTGGTGAAGGAATTGGCCAAAGATCATTTTGGGTTGAAAGATATTAAAGTTTTCATTTCTTTAAAAACCCATGAAAAAGTTTTAAAGTCAAATATGAGGCACTTAGAGGCCTCGTATGACCACAAAAATGGGCAGAATCAGCAAAGAAAATTTTAAGAGCATATATCTCTTCACGAGCTTCCAATGCATCAAACGGTTCGTCAATCGGACACTCGGATCAAAAGTTATGGCTCTTAAAAGTTGGGCTAGTTTTGGAGGAAGTTACAAATTTCAAAATTTTGGCTGGAAGGTGCCAAAAGGGGCTATTTATGACCATTTTTCAGGAATCTTTTGGTAGTAATAGAGAAGGGGAGATAAGTGGTGAGTCATGAAGAGGAGGGAAAATAAAAACCCTAGCAGATTTGAAGCTATAGAAGGTAGAAGGTTCCAAAATCCAAGGAGAAGGAAACTGTAATGTGTTGCAGCGTGTTGAGGTTTTCATCCTCTAATTTGGTTCTAATTTCTGTAATGTAATTTATTTCCAGTTCAATAAAAGAACATTCCTATTTTCTGTGAGAAATCTGTATTGTTGTGTTCTAGGATCTACCTCCCTCATTAATTATATTATGTTTATAATACATATATCTTTAATCGATTTATATTGAAATAAAACATTTACATATTATAATTTCTATATACCAATACATAAATTTTAATTTACTTGTATATCAAAATATATTAAATTATATTATAAATCTTATATTATATACTTTTATTTATTTATGTTAAATTATATTTTAACTTTACATTAAATTATACTAAACTATATATATATATATATATATATATATATATAAAGTATTATGAATAATATAATAAATTATATTTATTTATTAAAATGTTTTAAGTACTAAGACATACTATGCACTATATTTAGCTTATAAATTTTTAAGCTTTAAAAAACAAAAAGTTTATGTTCACTTTATTAAAAAGGCTCAAGCCATATGACATTTACACAAGTCGTGGGGCTACGACCTATGTAAAGCCTTTTTTTAAGGTATTTCTATATAAAAAGAACTTTCTTTTATTATGTATTTTATTTTAATTTACTTTATTTATTTATTTATTTTTGCTCAGGGAGTCGTACCCCTTAAAAATGGCTTAAGGGAGCCATACCTATAAAACAAAAAATAAAGTGCATCAAACCCATAAACAGGGGTGCATCACAACTTAATTATGAGATTAAATGTTCATATCCTTCCATCCATCATTAGTAATCAAACACAAGTATTCAAGGTGTTACCATTGCTTTTGGAATGGGAACAAAGTTGCATATTGTGAGTTGTCACACCCTTTTTCTTTTTCTTTTGTACAACTATCCAATTTTCATTAGTAGTCCCAGTATCTGAGGCCATAACATTAGTAGTTGAGGAATTAATATTTCCATCCTTTGTAAGTTCTGAATCATTGCCTGATACATTTGAAACCTCAGTCCGTGGAATCAAAACATTTTAAAACTTGGGCACCTTTAAATCTGAAGCTTTATCGCTTCCCACCTTAGAAGGAGAAATTTCAAAAATGGTTGCAGTACCTGTTTTAGGAGTCCTCATCTTTGGAGATGATTCTATATTATCATTCTCTTGTGGAATATCATTCTGGGGAGCTGCTTTAACCTATTTTTCCACAGAATAGTGGTGGTCAGAGGCATATTCCCACCATGTGGCTTGTCCATCAAGATTGTATTTGGAACAGTTTGCAGCAATGTGACTAGTGCTGAAACACCTTCGACAATGGAAAGGCAAGCCCTCATAGTCTAGAATATGCTTACAGCTATGGTTAGAAGTCTTTAAAGTAATATCCGCTAGGAGATTTTTGGATGTATCTATATCAACCAAGATACGTGAAAATGTGGTATGAAGGAAATTAGAGGAGCCTTCATCAACAATTAAAAACTTCCCTAGTTTATTCTCAATTTGTTCAAAATAAGATTCAAACCAAAATTGGAGTGATAGATTGGGAAGTCAAGCCCAAATAGGGGTTACAGAGAAAGCTTTAGAGGTAGGATTAAAAGTTGGGTGCCATGGTTTAAGCATGAGTAGGTGCTAATCGCAACTCCATTGGTAATCACATCGAATTATTTTCTGCATATTATCAAAGACCACAACAACAAAAAATGTGAGCACAAGGGTAAATTTGAACATCACCTTTTGGTATGGGGCTCCAAGTGTTTGTGATCCATTTTTGTAATTCGGTGAGGTTGGGCCAAAACTTGACGATCTATGGATTAAACTATTTTCTACAAAAAACATTTCATTTTCAACCACTTCCCTATTAATTTCATCACTAAAATCTAACAATGAAGATACATTGGCATATTGAAGGGGCTTGGTCATTTGGGAAACATGATTTTCTTTTGTTTCAATGTATCCAGAAACATTCCTGACCACCTGTGATAGATTGCCCTGTTTCAATGGTTGCTCACGTTTAGGGATGAAGCCACAAGCCTCAAACATCTCTCCCTCCACTGTGTTTCACGAGAATGATTCTCCCAAGTCGTCTGGTGGATCACCCTTCTCCAAACATGCCGCAGAAATCCTAGCTTCTACAATTTTTGATAGTTTTGGCATCTCACAATAATTTACTTTATTTTATTTTAAAATCTATTTTATAATAATTTATAAAAATTTAGAATGTAAAACTTTAAAGAATTTCTTTTTTAACATAAATATATTTTCACACAAGAAATAATTTCTTAAAATTTATTTATTAATTGTATAAATATGGAACTTAGTTTAATTATAATAAATCTTATACAAAATATAAATTTCACACATTGAACTAAGATTTTGGTTTAAAGATCTAAGTCTGAATAAAAGATTAATACAAAATAAATAAATAAATATATTTTTCTAGAGAGAAGTAATTTGGTAGAATTTATAAATATTCTTAAAATATATTTATTAATTTTTATTATTATTTTTTTGCTGCGTAATATGATTTATGTATATATTGATGTTAAAACAAGAGATTATAGTTTCAGAGATTTTTCAAAATCAGCCTGATGGCTGCACCCATACTTCCCCAATACTTGCCTATAATATTTCTATATAGCCACGTAGGGCCATGCATATGCTAACTATCAAATACTAGGACTGAAAATAGAAAGGAACAGAATGTAAATATAGACGAATATAGACCCATAGCCACTAAAAGACCAAGACACAGAACCTAGAGACAATAAAACCCCAAAACCTAGCCACAGTTGTCAAACTTGAAACCTTCCGCCCTCATGCCTCCAGTTCATAGTTATGCATTTTCAAATTGAAATCTTCAACCCAGTCATATCCCTGTGTCTCTAGGATCTCAAAAAACTTGAGCAAATAGTTAACCCCAACCGGAGCATGTTGCCTGTACCATACCAAATCCTTGTCCTTCAAATGCAGGATAAATGGAAAATATTTAATGACGCTCCCTGGCTGTTGCAAGAGAGGAATGTCTCTAGGATAGGGCATACCAACTCCAAAAGTTGCAATCTCCAGGGTTTCCTCCAGCCCTCCCAACACACTGGGGATGAAGAGTTTTTGCGTCACCGTCTCGACCCAAGTCTTCACTTTGTTTAGATCCAACATTGCCACTACAAATTGTGAGCTGATATCATAATCAACCCGATAGTGCTCGCTTCCTTCCACAAATTCCTTCCCCAAAATCATTTTAACTACCCCCATAACCAATTCATCTTGACATTTTAGAAGACACTTGAGACACAGATCAATGATTCTGCCTAAGAAAGCCATTTGCCTCTTAGCACTTACCAGATGGATGGGCCACACCTTAACCAATCCGCTAAGAACAGAAGCACCTTGGGTTTAGCAGACATTACCGAACGGTTTAGAAACAATGGAGAAGGAAAGCTATAAAGAAATTGTCGTTGCACTGAAGACATGCCTCCAAATAATAGCAACTATCAAATCCCTTGCAGATCCAACTTGTCTAGATCCTCTAAAACACCACCCGCGCGTGAGAGCCAACCCATCTAGCAAATCTCATTGGAGAAGGACCGCGCGAATTAATGATTGTAAGTTTTTCAGCCTCTTGAAAACACAAGTACCTTGTTAAATGGAAAATACCCTGCACTTGCCTCCTAGACCAAGGGAGACAACCGAGTCTATAGAGCCTTTGTCCACTTGGCAGCCGCCTATAACCCCGATTGCTGAGTTGTCCAGCCCCCTAAGGACTCGCTGCATCGACGTCCCCAGTCCTTCCACACCCTTATGTGTGGAAGGACTCCTACTCAACCACCCACTATTTATTATTTTTTATTAAAAAACTATTGAACTTAATTTAATTTCAATAAATCTAATACAAATTATAAATTTACTTTAAAATAAAATATTTTAACTTCAAATTCCCCATTTGTATTAAAAAATTAAAAAAAAAACAAAGATTAAAATAAATTTCAAATTCTTCCTTTCAAAAGTAAATAAAATATTTACATACTTTTAATTTCTTCATTCTAAATTAAAGAAGAAAATAATTAAGAAAAAGCTACCTACCTGTGGACACAAATTAGCCTAGACTTTTATGGTCTATTTGATCTTTTTTTCCATTTTAGACTGTGACTTGCTAAATTTTTAGACATTTTAAATTATTGGTAAGGTGTAAAATTTTGTTAGAGCGTAATATAATATTCTTATTTATAATATATATTATTTTATAATAATTTGTTATAAAAATATAAATGATGTTGAACCTTTTTTTAATTTGATATAGAAATATATATTAAATTAGAATATTTTAGTATTTGCTTTTCTATATTTGTTATTTATTGTTTTTTTTTTTTTAAAACCAATTTAGAAACAAATCTTTGCTTTGTCTATACTTGTTAATATCTTATTCATTGTTTATTATATATGGAGTAAGTACAACTTTGCTTATTTTGGGCTATGCCCCATGAGTATATAATTTTTCACTTATTATAAACAATTATGTTAAATTGTAGTTTTTTACTATATTAAAAAAATAAGAAGAAAATGGAAAAAGAGGGAAGGAATTATTTGTAGCCACATGGCATATTTTTATTATGCAGTTGCTGCATAATTCAGCCCCCCCTTTGTTTTGCAAAGCTTATTTTTAATCCCTAGAATGTAGTCGCTCCAATATTGTAGGGAAAGATTCTAAATTATCCTTTATGCATAATTTAAAATTTGCATGGAGCCACCTGTGTAGCTCAAATTTAAGCAGTAAATCCATTTAAACAGCCTCATGGGGACATGGGGTAAGAAGAGTTGTAATTAAGATCTGATTTACAATTGCAAGGATAAAAGAATTGTCGCTACTTCCTCCATTGTCATTCAATTTGTTAAGGTCACCTTTCTATCAACACACTAAGATGCCTATGTTAGAGCCAAATTGGAAATGTTCTTAGCAATGATACAACTGGACAAGTCAAGTCCTAAGCACAGTGGTGATTGCATGTTCTCTCAGAGTTCAAAAGGAGGGTAAGTTGGTTTGTGGAGTGCATGGGTTGCTCTTAAGGTACAACCAATATTTTGTGAAACTTATTGCTTTCTATCTTTTTGAAATTTTGTTTGAATGATTGCAATTTGCAAGTGAGAATTGTATTCGAGTGTTTGGTTCAAAAAAAAAATCCTTCGTGTTTCCTTTCAATTAATAATTATTGTTTTTTTTTGGACTTCAATTTACACAATATAAATGATTTTTTATGCCTTTATGTCCCTTTTGATAGCATTCAATGTCCACAAAAAAATAGTCATTCTACCTTGAAATGACAGCAGGTGGTTGTAATTTTTTATCGCACTTTCATCTTTTCAGTCGTTGAAATGGTTGGGAGTTGTTGGTCTTGTTGTTTGTAGTTTTGTTTGTAACTATGTTGTTGATTGCTTCTCTTTTTCACAGTCTTTAAACTAATTTTTTGTAACCTGCATTCTTTCAATATAAAAAAATTCACTCAACATTTTTTTGACAATTTATAGTTTTCTTAAAATGTCAATTGAAAGGTTGTTAAATGACCAAACCGTCATAAAAGTTTTATATGACAAGCAGGGATGACCGTCAAATTCTAGGCCTGCTCCCAAGAACACCATCTCCCAATACCTATCCCCATGTCCCCTTTTATAAGAATACAATTTGTTTTATTTTATTTATTTATCAATTTAGGAGATTTTTTAACTCATGCATGCAATCACTTAACTAGTGAGAAGTGGAGAGAAAAGAGTTTATTTTTAGTTCCAAAATAGATAACTGATGCATTAAATCACTTAATAGTGATCAAATTAGAACAAATTTAAATAAAGAGAGAACTAACTCTTTCCTATTTTTGCATGTGATGACTAAGCAAGGTGCACTAAGACTTACTAATTGTTCATCTATTCCTTTCAACATGCATGAGCACATACATTTTTAAAAACTCCTTGAATTAACTAATCTATTATTTTGTTTTTATATTTTCATTCCACTTAAAACTAATAAAATCTATTAGTTCTCTCTTTTCCTTTTTACATAATTAAATAATAGTTATCTATTATTTTCCACTAATATCTATTTAAAATATAAATCCAATTCTAAAGAATATTTGATTATTAACTATGTCTTAATTTATTTAATTATATATTTATGAATTTAAATTTATTTATCATTATTTAATTTTTTTATTTGTTTACTATTTTATTCAATTATTATTATTTTTTTAATAATTAAATTAACCACACAAATACTTTCATTTTTCTAATTAAATCATCAATTAATTTTTCATGCCTTAATCAATAAAGTTTAATGTGTCAAGAAGGAGTCGTGGCATAGGTTAGGCCCAAGGGATAGAGACATATGAGAAGGATGATGAATACGCAAGCCACCATTGGACTTGACTTTGGTGACAATTTTCCAAGAGACTAAATGGAATTTTTTCCTTTCCATTTTCCTTTCTCCTTGCCAAAGAAACTACAACAAATTTTCCATTTTTTGGAGGTATTTTCCAAGAGTGTAGTAGATGGATAAAGTATAGATCATCATGGAAGAAATAATGGCCTTAAGAAAAACCAATTTTCCCCCAAGAGATAACTAGAAATTGGAGAGTCCCACTAACCTTTTTAAATATTTTCAATAACCTAAGTCATTAGTCCTCAGCTTTGAAAAGATACCCTATGAGGTTGCCCAAGTGTTTAAAGATACCCTAATGAGTTCCTTTTCCAAACCCAACTAGCAAAGAAAAATTAGTGTTCTTTCCAATTATAGTATTAAGAGGATAAAAACTACGCTTAAAGTTTTTGAGATAGGCCCTAGAAGCACTCAAAAAAGGTCTAGACTAGTCTTGAATCTTCTAACATTCAACCTAGAAGCTTCACCCAAAAGGATCAGAGCATCCACGAATTGAGAATGAGTAGGCGCCTTAACCCCATTTGACACATTTGTTTCCATTTCACCAAAAGGAAGGGTAGGGGACTTGTATCTTTAGCTCTCCAAGTTGTACGTTCTCTTCGGTCCAATTCAATAGTCAGCTTTATATCAAGATCATCTTTGTACAATGATCTTCTTCTGTCTATTTTAAGTTTGCAAAAGGTCTTCTAGATTTCTTGATAGAGTTGCCAATCTTCAAAGGGAAAGAGCTAGAATTATATAGCAAGATGATTGAATAGATGATAAGACTCAAACTAACAATTTGGCAACTTTTCACACTTTTGAAAAGTGATTTGGATAGATCACAATTTGTTGTTGCTAAGGTAAGACTCACAAAATATGAATATTCCCAATAAATTCACAATCTATTGATTCCTTTTTAGGTTTCCACCCAGTATTTTTTAGTTATCCCTAAGAGGTATACTAAATATCATGAGAAAGTCTCTCCATGATAAGGATCATTAAAGGGGTGGGCCAACAAATAAGAGGTGGATAAGCCTCTTTTGCACTTTGAGCTTTGCTAGACTTAGGGGGTTCAACCTATGACTATACATTCGATAAATACAAGGGAACATAGTTTGGGTATCTTAGTGCAATTCTAGACACAATGTTCACGAAGACATGGCAAGGATTTGAAAGAGTAAACACATTCACAACAATTCCTTGTATCCTTAAGTTCATACATGAACAAAATAAATTATTTAATAAGTTATACTCTAAAGATTTTTATGTTTCAATAGAGATATGGATTCGGGGATGAGGAATTGATCAATGCCTAATGATGGGATTATGGAGTTAGAAATATGTTGTAAAAGTTCTATCCTAACAATGACAACTCTAGTGGTTGAATTCTTGGTATCACTGCCTTACAATGACATAAACTATTTTATTGTATTCACTCATTCAGATATATTCAATCTTAGTTATTCTTAACTAACATTGTAGATCCTATTACCAATTCAGAAAGCTTAACCATATCCCTTGAATATGTACTAACTGAAGACAACAATTCATACAACACAATGTGTTCAAGAATGACAAATCTTAGGAAAAATAATGTAGTTAAAGGAGACAATTATACTTAACAAGTAGTCAGTCATAGAAAGCAAATAGATGTAATCATTAACACAAAAAAATTCACAACACAAAACCTTTCTCCTTATTTCTCAAAATATTTGCTTACATCAATTACAATGTATTTTCCCTCCTTTTTCCAACCTCTTTACAAATGAAGATACAACCCATTTTATATGATGATAACAAGAGATCGTCATTTAGATAAGTGACATGTTAGGAAATTACCAGGTTGATCAAACCATTTCCTACATAACCCTATGAGAGATAATGATGCATACAAGCTTATAGAACAACCATAATGCAAAGATCAAAATCCAAGCCACAAGATAACACAATATATACCCTCAGAAAATCTTCAAGAGGGAAAAACTTAGCCTCCAAAAACATCCATACTCTATGTATTATTTAGCAATAAAACATTACAATGCACTTACAAAGTCTCATGAATACTTCTGAAACATCAAGCTCCTCCAATGCATCCTCCATGTGTCCAAGCATGTAACCACACATCCCATGCCATGCTTCACATATGCACTCACAAGATAAACTTAATATAATGATAGCCCACTCAACTAGCCAACCCAAACCACTAGCCATGTGCTTGCTTTTATAGACTCAAGCTCATACAAATAGGACTTGTGGTATTGAGAAAACCATTTGTCTCAAAACCACAAGTACACAAAACCATTGACACCCTCATTTAATTCTTGATACTAAGTTTTCACTTTATGGTACTAAGTTTTCCAAATATTAATTAATTATTTTGTCTCTCACACCTAAAATAACTAACTCAATGTTACATGCAACTTTACAAGTGGACCCAAATAAATATTTAATATGTTTAAACACATCCCCTAAGATGTACCACAAATAACTATTTATTTTACATAGTTAATATATTTCATTTTTATGCAAGGTGTACAACACACCCTTTTCCTAACATGACACACATCATCTTGTCAAAAGCAAGTGAATCAATGAGTGAGTTCAATTGCATATTCTAGATAAAGGATATGTGGAAAACATATGAATTCTCCAAGAAACCACTCTCAACAGAAACTACCAATTAATTCCTGATATGCAATGGTGATGCAAAAAAAGGGAATAATCATTTGTGATTCATGCATTGAGTTAGTGTGAAGGTTAGGAGACACTTCAATGTTGGACCAAACTAGTCAGTCAATGGACGTCACTACCCCCTTCTATCCATAAACATCTTAAGAGATGCCTTAATTTGTGCGAGTTTGGTATTGGGGAAATTTGGCATGCTTCATGAGGATGAAACATTGAATGTAAACTGAGTGTGTCCTCATGAAATTTGCATCTAAGTTGCATGAAGAGAATTGGTAGTTGAAGATAAACCACTGCATTCATGGTGATCCATATCGTCCTTGTCATCCACCATTAAAAATTACATTTAGAATCCACCCTTCATATTAGCAATGTATTTGGGTAGAAAAAAAATTGAGAAATTTCAAGAGTCAAATCCAACATTAATGGTGATTTGGGAAGTTGTTGGAGCATTCTAGAGCATTTTAGAGAAGTTTGGAAGAATTGTAGAAATTTAATGTAGAACCAAACATGAAGTTGGCAACTTGCAAAGAAACCATGTGGAACCAAAGGTGAGAAGTGGATGTGGGAAACGTATGAAGGAAATCTAGAAGTCTACCATGTTTCTACAAAGAGGAGGGAAGGGAAGATATGAAGGTGTGGGAACTTCATAGGAAACATGAGTAGAATTAGATATGGGAAGTGAAATAAAGGGATTTGGAAGGCTAGGAAAGTTCCACAAATAGAAGGAAATGAGGAAGTGGAGGATGGTGGAAAAACATGCTCAACTAGAAGTGGGAATTGAAGGTAGAAAATGGATGAGATCTGGTAGCAAAGCAATGTCCCACAAAGGGGTCAAGAAGAATGTGGAAAATCAATGAAGGACCAGAGGTGGAAATGGAGGTAAAATTATCTGGTCTAGGAGGGAATTTCTAGAAATAGGAAAGGAAAGAGAATTGAAGAATATGGAAAAGGGGTAGAGGTCAAGATGAATGTAGGAAAGGAAGGGGGAATTAACATTTTAAGAAAGAAAATACATAAGGGTGTTCAATTGTTTTTTTGGCTAGATTGCTAGATGTGTCCACCAAATATTAGTGAATATCCATTCCCATGGTTGGCATGATAATGAAATAAATACAAATTCTGGGTCAACACAGTCATTAGTGCAATCCCTAGATCTGGGACTCAATATCAATATGCACCTAGGGTAGTTGTGGGCTCTAAAATGGGATCTCCAATGAAGGAAGGGCACTAGCTCTTGAATGAGCTCTAATGAAATTGCTTCTGAAAGATTTCAAAACTACAAAAGTTTTCATTCCATAGTAACATGTTTCAAATGAAATTCATTCACAAAATTATGTTAATAATATTTATTAATAATAATAAAAATATGTGTAATTAAATTATTAATATTACTATTAATAATTAAAAATTAATGTTTTTGATTAAGATAAGATAGGAAAGAGGGTCCTAGTCCCTTACAATAGACAGTTTAAACCAAGTCCATCGAAATACCATCATACATACATATAAGAGCCCTTGAGGATAACCCAGGTGGGCCAATGAACAAAACAACTAAAACACAACAAGAGAACAACAAAAAACATAGAGCAAAAGACACCACCCAAAAAGAGACTAACAATAAGATTACTTTATGGTTTTGTTAACCAGATTGTCCCAGTCCTTTCTCATATTGATCAGAGTCTCCTTCCAAGTAGAAGCTCCCATCAGCTACTGCTTCTTCTGCTTCTTGGAAATAGTTACATATGCTGACTAATTTTTAAATTTAATATTTATTAATATTAACTTTCTTTATAATTTTATTATTATATTATTATATTATATATTAACTTACAAATATTATTATACATTAAAAATGTTAGGAAATATGTATATTATGTCTAATATTCTTGATCTTAGGTTGTAAATCTGTATATATTTATGATTTTTATATGTTTTTGTATTGACCAACCCAAAATGAACCCAACCCCTTAGTTTTCTTAGCCGAATTGACAAACTGAACTAGTGAACCCAAACCTAAACTAGTACCAAGATTGGAAACTTAGATATAAAGAGAGGTGGAGTGTATGCCCCCCTTAAATTGATTAAAAAAGAAGAGGAATCGATCAATTTAAGGAGGAAAAATAAGAGAAAGGAAAACAAATTCCAAGGTCTATGTAGGAAAGTAGAAACATAAGTAGACAAGGGAAATGAGAGAAGAATTGCTCCAAGTGGTAGAATAGAATGTTGTTCCCAAAGAATGGGTAAAGAGATATCAACCAAGATAGTAAGAGAAGCTCTATAGAAGTGGAATAATAAGAATAAATAAGAAAAAGTCAAGGTATAAGGAACACAAAGAGAGAGCACATAGTACAAGGTTATGCTCCATGAGTGATGGCCCCAAGGGAAGGATGAGGAACTAGAAATAGAAAAATGCCATGTCTAATATAAAGATCATATTGAGTTTAGAGTATGTTTACTCCCAAAATAACTACAACCCAAAACCCTAAAACATTTTATAATAACCTAGGCCAAGGGTGTTGTTAGGATGATTAAAAGAGGTTTATCAACAAGTTCTAGGCAATTTTGGACAACCTACATGAGTGGGTAGACTCCTCTGTACTTCAAACTCAACTAGACCTAGGAGGGATATTCCTAGAGGCATGAAATAAAACACAAACAAACATACAGCCATACACAATGTACACTTGACCCCTAGAACTGTCACTAGGTCAAGACAAATTGGCTGCACATGCCTCTGTATTAAGCTGATTACTGTACTATGCATTTGCACCCAAATATAACTTCATTACATTCCTTAAGATGATTCCACTTAACTTCGAATACACAAGATACATAGTGTAGACATACATGTTCATGATTCACAAATGATTTAAGTTATTTTGCATTACTTCAGATTTATCCCTGGTTATAAAATAGAACCATGAACAACATGAGAAACCCTAAACTAAGCCTACTCCTACTCCTATAGCTATCAGAACGAGGGTTTGATTTAAAATGATGATTAATCCATCCCCAATATGGACTGATGCCTACTCCATTGGGAAACTGAGTCATAGAATGCAAGGAGGCAAGAAAATATGCAGTAGAGGGTCAATGGAACCAAACATGTATTCACATACATATCATAAATGGAGCCTTCATGCAATAAATATACTTAATAATCCAAGAAAGAACTGCAATGATTCATATGCAAAAAACAAATGGCAAATACAAAGCCTTATATTAACTAGGGTGATGTCACACACCTCCAAATCCCAATTACAATCATGCCAGCAAATGTGGCAAGGGAAAACATACAACTGTGATTATACGTTCGCCAAAATCATTACAAACTCCCATGGAGACATATCAATGCATACAAATCTGCTTTACACATCCTTCCTACACTTTGCTGGATACATCCCTTCACTTGCAAACTAGACTGGCGTGATTTGATGCCTTAAAATCCTCCTTAGGTGATTCTATACCAGACAATTGGTTCAGCGACCAACCCATTGAAAAGAGCTTCGATCTTCTATTTATAGCATGAGTCAATCCGATTTGAGGGTGAAATGGGAGGGAAAACTTCACCAACTCCACCAACCACATTAAAAACTTGTTCCTCAGCCACCCACTTAGCATTTATGGCAATCCAAGAAGTTGTTGGCACAATTGAAAGAACAAGGAAGACTAGGAAGTTGAGCTCCGACAAATCGGACTTCAGAGCTCGAGCCTTCCGCCTTATAGCTTGCACATCGGAAGAGAAGGAGAAGAACTCCCGACCTTGATTTCATAGAATATGAAGGGCATTGGAGGTTGGGCCTTGGGCCTTCACCACTTTGCCTTATGCCTTTTGAAAGGGAGAACAAGGAAGCCCTGACGTCCACCTTCCTCCTTGCATAGAAGGAACACTTGTCGAGGGTCGGTCGTCGGGCCTTCCTCCTTCCGTCTTCTTATGGAAGGAAGGAAGCCCTAACTCTGACCTCTGACACACTTAGTGCTACACTAGCCTCGTCAGACTTTGGCCTTCGGGACCTCCACTTTGCAACACTGCAGAAGACAGAAGGCCAAAACTCTGACCTCTGATGCTCTGTAGTACTGCATCATACTTAGAATATTTTTCATTACCTTGGTGGACTTCAGCCCTCAACCCTTCTCCCTTATGTCTACCTTGAAGAAGACAGAAGGTCGAAGGCCCAAACTTTGACCTCTGAAACACTTAGACTTTTTTGCAAGGAACCAAGACGAAAATCAGAGCCGATAGACAAGGCATGATGGAAGACAGGAGCCCAAAACTCCAAAACTCTGACACACGTAAAAAACACAATGAAACACTTAGAATTTTTTACTTAGTCATTTTTGGGCCTTTTTTCCTTGTATTTTTCAAAAGTCAGACATATGAAAACCTATGAAAGATATCTCTGATCGGTTATAAACTATAGGTTCAAGTGGGATTCAGATGAATTTGGGGCAAAAATGTTGCAAGTTGGGAACTAGTTTTTTTAGGTGTCAACACTAGCTCTAGGTGGGGACGTGTACCAAGCAGTGGCACAATGAGAACCAACTATCTCTGAGCAAACCAAAAGGTAAAAAATGAATAGGGGAACAATACAAGACGTATTTACAAGGCATACAGTCATAGGTATTGGAGCACAAAAGGAAAGTTGACTGTAATCAAAATTTGTAATCACTTGCAGGTCAAACCTACACAAAACTGCTACAAGTACTTGCCTCTATCAAAGACAAGTTGATTGAAGGAGTTGATCTCCCTCAAACCAAATTTGCATTTTTCACCCAGTTGCAACAATTGAAAACTATCCCCAGCATGTGCTAATCTGCAACATATGCTTGTGGAGACAAGGTCAGCTTCATCAATGAAATCATTACCACATGGCAACCATAAAAGATGGGTACTTGACCTATTCATATCCATATCATGCTTGTTCCCAATAGCAAGGGGTGCAAAACTAAAATTCAGGTCAGCAATAAAAGAAATAAATGAAGACAAATCTCCATTATCATGTGCTAGGCTATCATACCTGCTGACCTTTTCATTCAAATTGAGGGAAAAAGAAAAGACCTCCAATTCACATGGCAAAGCAAACTATGCCTGAATGCACTGTTGATCCACAAGAGAAGGCACTTCATCTTGTAGAGCAAATTGGAAAGACTCCAGCTCAAGTATACTTTCTCGTTGGGCTATGACATGTTGAAACTTAGACATAAACATGCCTTGCTACTCATTTACATTAATGTCCCATACAAAGGACTCAACCTCTATTGCAGCACCAACACATTCAAGAGCTAACAAGTTTTCCACATGAAAGTGGAAGCATTCATATTCATTTGTAACTCCATCAAGCTCTTGAACAAAAATTTCATGTGCTGCTACAAATTTTGATTTTTGAATCATAAGCATGACTCAGGCTGCAATTCAAAACATCAGCACATAAATCAATATCATGAGACACCTCAAATGAAGAACCAAGTTCTTCTAATTGTCTCTCCGTCTCACATTCACTTTAGCAATCTACTGTGTCATATTCACTACTGCAAATAGACTGATCACGCATATCTTCTTCCACATTCATTCTTATTTTATTTCCTTGTGGCTTTGATGAAGCACACTCTGCATGAAGAAGAGAAAATACCTTGCACCATACAAATAGGTTCTCATATGCATCCACATGATCACCATCTTCAAAATCCAAGGCAAGCTCTTCACACTAAAACTCCATGGCTGCACCAATAACTATCTCTGATCGGTTATCATCATGTGCAATCACCTCTACATCTACCTCATGCAAACAAGCACTAATTGCCTCATCACATACAAGAACAAAGGAAGGCAAAACATCAAACAAGAAACAAGCTTCTTGTTCATCCCATGTTTTACCAACCTGTGTACACATTTCTTACTCAACTTCAAAAGCTGATCCATTTGATTGTTCATCACTGTACACAACATCCTCATTATTCACTGAACCACATACTCAACAGTAGGCTGGAAATCACCATTGGTTTCATCATTCTCACCTTCACTTGATGAGCTATCTAGCTGAAGGTAGGTGCATATACTGTCCTCATCATCTGCATCACTGTCACATGATGCACCATCTTTCACTTCTACCCTTTTGACTACACAATCATCATCATTTGATGCTGCATTCATCTGATTGTTTGTATCTACACTGTTGTTGTTCATATTAGCATGTTGATTACTAGCAACACATGCACTTGTGGATAACAAACCATTTATGTAGTCATCTCTTATTTTCTCCATGGAGTCTAGGGACAAATATGCCTATTGCATACTCGTTATTTTGAAATCTTCCCGCACATAACTCAATCCAGTCTCATATGCCTCAAAAAATATATCAATGCAAGCAAGAATGTTAGGTGTGAAATCATTTGGAATATTGGAAAGGGAAACAACAGACTTGTGACCAAAATCCTTGCTTGACTTTTGATTTTTTCCAGCTCTATGACAAGATCAGCAGGGTCAAAACCTTTGGTAAATTCATTTTCAAATGCTACCACAAGTTCATTCCATGAGGCAAAGGACTGCCCTGGAAAAATTTAGATCCATTCTCCTACCTTTCCATGCAAGGACCTAACAAAGAACCTCATCCACATGTCTTCATTCTCAAACTAATGTTCATCCATGAATTCTAAAAATACATCAAAATGTGTGTCCCCTTCCCAAATATTGTACCCATCAAACTTGGGCAACTGTTTGTAGACCTTGATTGACATACTCATTGTTTTGTAATCAACCCATGAAAGGTCTAGCTAATCATATATATAATCTAAGGGAGGAGCAGGGGACTGGGCCAACTAATTTTTTGGGGCAACAAGGAATGCATTGGATTGCATCCTAGAATCTAGCAGCCTAATTTGATTTTCTATTTCTTCTTCTTGCTACAATAATGACTCCAACAACTATTTGGTTTTATCAATTTCACACTGTTGAACTACTAAGTCATTATGATTTTGCAGGGGTGCATATAGGTTTTGGTTTGTATAACATGCAGAGCCATGACTGGAATATGTATGTCTAGGATGGTCATGGGAATCCACTCCAATGTAATTTCTAGGATCTGATACATATGAAGACTTAGATAAAGAAGTAGCCCTAGAATAGTCATATTCATACCAACCATCCATGACTAAAACATCCTATAATGTAGGGCAACAAAGTGAGGCATACAAATTTGTTCCTTCAGCATGATAGGAACAACAAATTTCAAAGGTTAGGAAGAAAACCATGTACCTTTCTTTCACCAGTTGCTGCACACTGAGATAGAGCATTCAAATCATTAATAGCAACTGAGGGGCAGTAACAACAAACTTCTGTTCTGACAGTAGAGTCGCCACCTCTTCCAAAGAGGAATTCCTTGAAGTGTGACTGATCTTCAAGGCTACAAACTGATTCTAGGTTTAGCTCACCAGTAGAGTCATCAATTGATTTCAACTCAATAGTATCATCCCCGACAATGGCGCCAAAAATGTTGGCATAAGTTGACGGGCTGCCGACTTACCCAAACACACTAAAAATTTGTAAACTGCTACAAGGGTCTTCAGAATAATTCAACCTTTTGTTTCATTCCTTAGTAACAACACCAAAAATGTTGACTCCCAAAATAACTACAACCCAAAACCCTAAAATATTTTATAATCACCTAGGCCAAGGGTGTCGTCAGGGTGATTAAAAGAGGTTTATCAACAAGTTCTGGGTGATTTTGGACAACCTATAGGAGTGGGTAGACTTCTTTGCACTTCAGGCTTAGCTAGACCTAGGAGGAATATTCCAAGTGGCATGAAATTAAACACAAACAAACATACACATCCATACCCAATGTACACTTGACCCCCAAAACTATCACTAGGTCAAGACAAATTAGCTGCACATGCCTCTATATTAAGCTGATTACTGCACTATGCATTCACACCCAAATATAACTTCATTACATTTCTTAAGATGAATCCACTTAACTTTGAATACACAAGATACATAGTGCAAGCATACATGTTCATGATTCACAAATGATTTGAGTTGTTTTGCATTACTTTAGATTTATCCTTGGTTATAAAACAAAACCATGAACAACATGAGAAACCCTAAACTAAACCTACTCCTACTCCTACAACTAATAGAACGAGGGTTTGATTTAAAATGATGATTAATCCATCCCCAATATGGACCGGTGCCTACTCCATTGGGTAACTGAGTCATAGAATGTAAGGAGGAAAGAAAATATGCAACAGAGGATCAATAGAACCAAACATGTATTCACATACATATCATAATTAGAGCCTTCATGCAACAAACATACTTAATAACCTAAGAAAGAACTGAAATGATTCATATGCAACAAAGAAATGGTAAATACAAAGCATTGTATTAACTTGGGTGTTGTCACACACCTCCAAATCCTAGTTACATCATGCCAACAAATGTGGCAAGGGAAAACATACAACTGTGATTATACATTCGCCAAAATCATTACAAACTCCCATGGAGACATACCAATGCATACAGATATGCTTTACACATCCTTCCTACACTTTATTGGATACATCCCTTCACTTGCAAACTAGACTGGCATGATTTGATGCCCTAAAATCCTCCTTAGGTGATTCCAGACCAGACAATTGGTTCAACGACCAATCCATTGAAAAGAGCTTTGATCTTCTATTTATAGCATGAGTCAATCCGATCTGAGGGTGAAATGGGAGGGAAAACCTCACCAACTCCACCAACCACATTAAAAACTTGTTCCTCATCCACCCACTTAGAATTTATGGCGATCCGAGAAGTTGTTGGCATGTTTGAAAGAACAAGGAAGATTATGAAGTCGAGCTCTGACAAATTGGACTTCGAAGCTTGAGCCTTCCGCCTTATAGCTTGCACATTGAAAGAGAAGAAGAAGAGCACCCAACCTTGATTACATAGAATACGAAGGGCATCGGGGGTCAGGCCTTGAGCCTTCACCACTTTGCCTTATGCCTTTCGAAAGGAAGAACAAGGAAGCCCCGATGTCCGCCTTCCGCCTTGCATAGAAGGAACACTTGTCAGGGGTCGGTCATCGAGCCTTCCTCCTTCTGTCTTCTTATGAATAAGGTAGAAGGAAGGAAGCCTGAACTCCGACCTCCAACACACTTAGTGCTACACTGGCCCTGTCGAACTTTGGCCTTCGGGCCTCCACTTCGCAACACTGAAGAAGACGGAAGGCCAAAACTTTGACCTCCAACGCTCCGTAGTACTGCATCATACTTAAAATATTTTTCATTACCTTGGTGAACTTTGTAATGTCCCCTTGTCACAAGCCAAAATTTTAGAACCTTGGACACAATTTCAACTTGCAAAAAGAGTACATTAGTATCCAATTCTTCTATTTTAATCATAATAAACCATAAGAAATCTTAAATTAAACTTTATAAACATAAACCATATGTATTATACTTTCACTATAACTATTACACATATCCATTGAAAGAGTTATACTTAGGTCTACATGTCCATCAATTCACTTTCGCACGAGAGAGGGCCTATTGGAGGTACAATCATGGGGTCCATATTTCATTCCTTTGACTTGGAGACCAATTCAAATCAAAGGCCCATCCCTTACCTTGTGGGGTACTCTAGACCAACATTAGATAAGGGCCTATCCATTGTCCCGTGGGGTCCCTTTGACCAACATGAGACAATGGAAAACTTATCCCCGTGGGGTCCTATAGACCAACATTGAGATAAGGCCTATTGGGTCTTTAGCCCAGAAGGTTCTCTTGACCAACTCAGGCATCAACCAAAATACCATGTTGCATTGCCTCCTTTCCCTTTGTCTCGATCCTTGGGATATTGATTGATGGGCCATGAGCCTCTATTTCTAATCTCTCCTTCATTATTAACTTATCACATGTAATCAACTAACACTTTTCATCATTAGAATTTTGCTACTTCATACTTAGCATATTATTGGATTAAACATTGGACCATTATATATTGCAGCAAAGACAAATTGAATACAACTTACATTCTTACAAATCATATATGTAATAATTATAAAATAAACATATAAAATATACTTACTTGCTGGAGCTTTACCTTGTATTTCTTACCTATCACTGCGGTCTTCTTTCTATTTTCCAATGTTTTTCCTTGCTGGATGGAATGACTAATATAATTTTTATTATATTCCTGCTGATGTTTATATATTTTATAATATATATTTCACATACCTTCCCATCATACGCCCCTATGCCCTTTTATATATTTCCAAGGGTTTACCGTGGGTAAAAGGATATACCCTTTCCAACTGCGGCTTTAATAATGTTTGTCTTTTATTTATTTATTATTTATTAAGGTGATCGCTGGTGTTAACCAACTTAATAGCTGCAGACATACTTTTATTTATATTTGATTGCCTTATATAACATTATTGATTTTATTTCATAGGAACTACTTCTCTCACTTTATAGAATTATGGTATAGGATAATAATAATATTATTATTTATTAGATAATAAGTATTAATAATAATATATATTTACTTAAATATATATTTTACCAAAGCAATTTCACCGACTTTTATATGTTGTTTAAATCTTTAATTAAACAATGTCTTAATATTGGGTCATGATAGACTTTATAATATTTATAATAATTAACTTATAATATTGTATTTATGTTTATTCTTATATAATATAATAATATATATATTATAATAATATTTATTAATATTTATATTTATAAAGATGTATTGTTATATTATAATCATAATAATAATTAATATTAATATTTATATTTATTATCATATATTGTTATTATATAATAATAATATGCTATTTTAATATTTATATTTATATTAATGATTATAATTGTTATTTATATTTAGAATATTTATAGATAATATCATATAATATTATATATATTTATTAATGGACTATGGCTAAATCTTTTATTTAAACAGTTCCTTGATATGGGGACATGACAGACTTCAACCCTCGGCCCTTGTCCCTAACGTCTGCCTTGAAGAAGACGGAAGGCCGAAGGCCTGAACTCTAACCTCCAAAACACTTAGACTTTTTTGCAAGGAACCAAGATGGGATCGAAGCCGATAGATAATGCATGGTGGAAGACAGAAGCCCGAAACTCCAAAACTTTGAAACTTCGACACACATAAAAAACACAAGGAAACACTTAGTCATTTTTTTGCCTTTTTTCCTTGTATTTTTCAAAAGGCAGACATATGAAAACCTATGAAAGATATCTCTGATCGGTTATAAACTCTAGGTTCAAGTGGGATTTAGATGAATTTGGGGAAAAAAAGGTGCAAGTTGGGAATTGGTTTTTTCAGGGGTCAACACTGGCTCTGGTTGGGGACGTGTGCCAAGCAGTGGCCCAACGAGAACCAGCTATCTCCTAGCAGGGCAAAAGGCAAAAAACGAATAGGGGAACAACACAAGACATATTTACAAGACATACAGTCATAAGTGTTGGAGCACAAATGGAAAGTTAACTGTAATCAAAATTTGCAGTCACTTGCAGGTCATACTTGCACAAAACTACTGCAACTACTTGCCTCTACCAAAGACAAGTTGAATGAAGGAGATGATCTCTCTCAAACCAAATTTGCATTTTTCACTTAGCTGCAACAACTAAAAACTGTCCCCAGCATGTGCTAATCTGCAACATATGCTTATGGAGTCAAGATTAGCTTCATCAATGAAATCATTACTGCATGGCAACCATAAAAGATAGGTACTTGACCTATTCATATCCATATCATGCTTGATTCAGGTCAGCAACAAAAGAAATAAATGAAGACAAATACCCATTATCATGTGCTAGGCTATCATACTTGCTGACCTTTTCATGCAAATTGAAGGAAAAAGAAAAGACCTCCAATTCACATGGCAAAGCAAACTTGCCTAAATGCATTGTTGATCCACAAAAGAAGACACTTCATCTTGTAGAGCAAACTGGAAGGACTCCAGCTCAAGTATACCTTCTCATTGGGCTACGACATTAAACATGTCTTGCTGCTCATTTACATCAATGTCCCATACAAAGGACTCAACCTCTACTGCAGCACCAACACATTCAAGAGCTAACAAGTTTTCCACATCAAAGTGGAATCATTCATATTCATTTGTAACTCCATCAATCTCTTGAAAAAAAATTCCATGTGCTGCTACAAATTTTGATTTTTGAATCATAAGCATGACTCAAGTTGCAATTCAAAACATCAACACATAAATCAATATCACGAGACACCTCAAATGGAGAACGAAGTTCTTTCGATTGTATCTCTGTTTCGCATTCACTCTGACAATCTATTGTGTCATATTCATTGTTGCAAAATAGACTGATGACACACATCTTCTTCCACATTTATTCTTATTTTATTTCCTTGTGGCTCTGATGAAGCACACTCTACATGAGAAAGAGAATATACCTTGCACCTTACAAATTATTTACTTCATATTAAATTACATAATTATTTTTAAAATATTATGTATTGTTCTTTTATTTACTAAGTTTATAACTATTTTAATAATTTTACTTACTATTTTTATTTCATATGTTTTTCATAATTAAAAAAAAAATAAATATTATATGTTATAATACATAAAATATACTTATATTATATATTAAAATATATTTAAGATATCTAAAGTTTTAGATACTAAGTTTGTTTAATTAAAATTATACTTATTAATTTATTTAATAACTATATATTTAAATAAATAAATAATATTTACTTTATTTAAAGATTTTTAAAAAAATGATATAAATTATAGTGAGTAAAATAATAAGGAGATAGAGTTGATATAAATTATAGTAAATAAAATAATAAGGAGATAGAGTATTTAAAAATCTATACTAATAATAATCATGATTTAAAACATTAATATAAACAATACAAACAAAAGTTCTCATTCAAAAACTCAAATTAAGTTATTGAGATTATAATTATGAAATCAAATTAATTTTCTAGATAAAAATGACTATGAGTGGCACTGGGCAAAGCTTAGATTGTCTTTAAAAGTGAAGTAAGAAAGCAGGTTGAGTTACAGCTTTATCCAGTGTGAGTCTGTTTGTGGCTGCTGCCAATGGCTGCTGTGTCCTGCTCCTCCTCCTGCTTTGTGTGGGGTAGTTCCTCTTCATATTCATATTCATATTCATATTCATATTCATGTAGGTGGAGCAAAGGTAAAGGCAGGGATGGGAGCTCCCCTCACCTAAAAACACGACCACCCAGAAGCAAGTTAAAGATAAGAGCAGAGGCTGTTTCCAGACAGACATGGCTGCCTGGTTTAGACCCACCTCCATACCTGGATGGCTCGTAAGTTGTCATTCGCAAAACTATTTCTCATTTCATTACTAAATGAATTGTTGCTGCAATGTCAGGATGAATAAATACATCACCAAGAATCCTTCCCCATTTCTTCCCTGACCTTAGATGCTTGTTTTTTTCTATTTTTTATTTTCTATTTGCAACAGCTTCATCAAGGAAGAGGAATAATCAGCATCTTCTTAACAACTTTCTAGAATTCAGAAACTCGCTTTTGTCTTCAAGGGTACCGTACTCTTTTGTATCTGATTTCTCCTGTTTAATTTTTTGTACTTCAACATGGGAGGATGAGGAAGTTTCAATATCGTGATCTTAAATCACCATAGATATTTCACAGCTAATTTACCAACACAAAGCTTATCTCATTATAAATCATCTTAATGATTATACTCTTGTTCTCTTAGTAATTTGGTCAAGGAAACAAGAAGTTGTCTTAGAATTGTGTTTGCTTATGTGCTAGGATTGATTGTAGATAGTTTCGTACATGGAGTGAAACAAGTAAGAACTGAAACACGCAGAAAGACAGAGCTGAACCAAGACAAGGTATTTGTAAATACCTTGGAAGCCAAAACCACTTTTGTTTTTTTAAAAGCAGTGGTTAAGTGCTGGCTTAAAGAGGTGTAACATCATTTCCCTAATCATAGTGAACTTAATCTCATCTTCTACACTCACCATTCGTGGATTTCATTGTAATAATTTTCTTTTCGTGATAAGGTGTAGACTCATTTTAACCTTTTTCTAAGACAAAAGATCACTATCTCATTTTTGTTGAGTATAAAGAGCAGCAAGCAGAGCAGACTAAATTAATGAACAGAACAGAACAAAACAGCAAACAATGGAATGAGCAAACATTCAACAATCATACAGAGAGACAACATGAATTATGTGGTTCACCATTAATGGCTACGTCCATGGGAAAAGCAGGGGAAACTCAGTTTTATTAAGTTCACAGCAGCATATACAAAGGTGTTTCATTAGTGATACAATCATGAGAAACAAAGTCTCATTCTATAGATACAAGGGACAACGAATAGCAAAGGAGCGGAATGTGAAGAGTCACATGTCAATGTGACCGTTGGACTTCACATACTCAACAATCTCCCACCTGAAGTCCAATCCACTGCTGCAATTAGTCACTCCTAGAGATATCCCCCACTTTTCCAGGCCTATTGTCACATTTGCCCCAGGCCAAGAGAAGCTCTACTGAACTTGAGCTTCTCCTTTGAGACTACTTTCGTGAGTGCATCGGTTGGATTCACACTAGTATGCACCTTTTCCAATTTCAGCTTGCCTTCTTCAAGAACACTTCGAATGAAGTGATATCTCAGCTCAATATGCTTTGTTCGATTGTGAAAAAATGTATTTTTGGCTAGATGAATGGCACTGTTGTTGTCACTAAACAGAGTGAAAACATGCTGTTTGCGGCCCAATTCACCAACAAATGCTACAACCATATCATTTCCTTAGCACCTTCGGTGAGGGCAATGTATTCCGCTTCGGTAGTTGAAAGTGCAACCACTTGTTGCAATCTAGAAACCCAACTGATCGCTGCCCCAACAAAGGTGAAAACATAACTAGTAGTTGACCTCCTTTTGTCCAAATCACCAGCCATATTGGAATCAACATAACCTTGCAGCTGTGCATCTTTTCCTCCAAATTCTCAAAACATAATCAAAAGTGCCCTTGAGGTATCTCATTATCCATCATACTGCATCCCAATGAGCCTTACCGGGATTGCTTATGTATTGGCTAACTACTCCCACTGCATGATCAATGTCTGGTTGTGTGCATACCATTGTGTACATGTGCTCCTAACAGCATATGCGTAAGGCATTCGTTTCATATACTCTTTTTCTTCTTGTGTCTTGGGACACATCTCGGAGGATAGGTGGAAATGATCAACAAGAGGCGTGTTTACAGCCTTTGCACCCTTCATATTAAACCTGTCCAAGACCTTATCAATATATTTATCTTGTGACAATTTGATTTCTTTTTCCTATCTGTCCCTGATTATTGTCATGCCAAGAATCCTCTTCACTGCCCCCAAATCCTTCAGCGCAAACTTGTTAGCCAAATTCCGTTTCAGCTTGCTAACAATATTCATACTAGTGCCGGTTACTAGCATATCATCAACATACAACAATAACAAAACAAACTCACCGTTCTCCACAACTTTGTAATACACACACGGATTAGATTCACACCTTGTAAACTGTTGTTCAGCCATGAAGGAATCGAGCTTGCGGTACCATTGTCGCAGGGCTTGTTTCAACCCATACAAGCTTCTCTTCAATCTACACACTAAGTTTTCAAGTCCTTTCTCGAAACCTTCCGTTTGCTGCATATACAATTCTTCATCTAAGTCACCATGAAGAAATGTCGTCTTCACATCAAGCTGCTCCAACTCAAGGTCATAGACAACAACTATACCCAAAACTGCCCGAATGGTTGTCATGTTCACAACGGGTGAAAAAATTTCATTGAAATCCACACCCTTCTCTTGGTCATATCCTTTGACCACTAATTTGGCCTTGTACCATTTTTTACCACCATCTTCCTTTAATTTGTAAACCCACCTGTTTTTCAAAGCTCTCTGATTTGGTGGAAGATGGACCAAGTCCCACGTGTGGTTTGCAATCAATGAATCCATTTCTTCCCTCATAGCTTCCATCCATTTCTCACTATTCATATCATGACAAGCATCTTTGAATGTTGTAGGTTTAGCTTGATCCGAAATGAGCAAATGTTGAACAAAATATCATATTTAGACGGAGGCTTTCACTCCTTGGTAGACCTCCTCAATTGAGGAAATGACTCTTGCAAGTTACCCTGTTCTTGCAAATTTCCTTGTTCAACATTGGGCTATGAATTCAAAAGAGGAGGCATATTTATGTTTGTGTGCTCTTGATATCTTTGCGTCAATGCTAGCGCATTCAATTGATTCTCTTGTGCCAAACTTGGCGCCTTCAAATATGAGTTATGCACCAAATTTGACGAATTCAAGTCTTCAACGCCTTGTCTATGAAAGGAATGCTATGTGGGAGTATCCAAAGGCAGCGTGGGATTATGCAAAGGCTGCATAGAATTTAAAGGAGGCTGCATAGTATATGAAGTCTGCGTGGTATAAGGAGGCTGCGTGGTAGGAGACCTCAACAATGGTCGTTGAAAGACGCATGGAGACTACAGTGTGGGAATGTTCAAAGGCTTTGAGGGATTATTCAAGGGCTGCGTGGGATTTAAACGACAAGGAAACCGCAAGTTTGAGTTTGAAGGATGCGTAGAGGTTGTGAAGTATGCTGCATTGGCAGATTTAAAGAGCTAGACGGTGCATAAGGAGGTAGACCCTGTGCCGTACCTCTTTGATTTATATCCATGTCTGGAATATGCTGTGCCATGTGTGGTGTATGTTGTGCCATACCCAAAGGTAGATTTTATTGTGAATTTGGCACCTCATTTGGATGTGAAAACTGGGAAAGTTTATGAAAAACATCACTTCCATTGGAGATGTCATCTACAGGTACAAATTCCTTTGTTGATGTCCTCTGTTCTACCAGACTAGGCATAACTTTTTCATTAAAAATGACATCCCTGTTGCGAGTTACCTGTTTGGCAACGGGATCCCACAGCCGATAACCATACTTCTCATCACCATATTCAACAAAGATACATCGTTTGGATTTCACATCCAACTTTGTTCTTTTCTCTTGTGGAATGTGAATAAATGCCTCACACCCGAACACTCGCAAGTGACTGTAAGAAATTCTTCTTCCCAACCACTTCTCCGGAATCTCAAAGTCCATCTGAGATTATGGGCCATAGTTGATCAAATACACCGTTGTATTGACTGCCTCTACCCAAAATTCTTTACCCAAGCCTGCATTAGAGAGCATGTTGCGAGCTCTCTCCAAGATTGTTCGATTCAACCTCTCAGCTACACCATTCTCTTAAGGGGTGAAAGGAACAATCTTTATCCATTATATACCATTATCTGCACAAAAGTTATCAAACTCCAAGGAACAAAATTCCCCACCATTATCCATTTTAAAGCATTTAATTTTGTGCTCGGTTTGATTTTCAACTAATGCTTTAAAACTCTTGAACATGCCAAATACTTAAGATTTATGTTTCAGCATATACACCCAAACTTTTCTAGTGCAATCATCAAGAAAAGTAACAAAATAATTAGAGCCACCAATAGAAGTTACCTCCGTAGGACCGAAGACATCCGAATGCACTAGCTGCAATGGTGTAGACTTCTTGTCATGTGCCATAGTGGAGAAACTAATCCTTCTTTGTTTGCCAAAAATACAATGTTCACACAAGTCTAAATCAACAGATTCCAAACTTGGAAGTTGATCCCTCTTGAGTAAAATTTCAAGGCCCTTCTTGCTCATATGCCGAGCCTCTTGTGCCAAAGCTCTATCACACTGTCCACAACCACCACCGCAGCTCCCACTTCAGCGTGACTCTCTAGCACATACAAAGTGCCCAATTTGTTGCCTCTTGCAATTACCAAGGCTCCTTTGGTCACCTTCCAAATGTTTGACACAAAGGTGATGCTACATCCTTGAGCATCTAGCTGTCCCGTAGAAATCATATTCCTCTTTAGTTGATGAACATGTCTCACATCCCGCAACAACCAATTATTTCCATTTCTTAACTTTAACATCACATCTCCTTTACCCACAATGTCACATGGTTCATTGTCACCAAGGTATACCTTACCAAGTTTGCCTTCTTGATAATTTTTGAAAATTTCCTAGCATGGAGTGGCATGAAAAGAAGCACCGGAATCCAACACCCACGCATCAACTATAGATTCACTTGTAGACAAAATTAATGCACCAACATCATCTTCATACACTACATTAACCACATTTTCTTTTTCTTTACCTTGACTCTTTGCCTTCTTGTACGACCAACAATTCTTTTTAATGTGACCTTCCTTGCCACAAAACCAACAACCTGAATTCCTGCCCCTTGATTTAGATCTTTTGAAAGACTTAGATCTCCTTCTATTGTTATTTCTTCCCATTCTTGGGATCTCCCCCTATTGCCAAAAATCAAAGCCTCTCCGGATGAAATATTATGATGTTTTCTTCTCATGTCTTCGCTGAGAAGAATTGCAGCCACATCATCAAGTTTCAACCCACTTCCCTTCTCATCGGATCTTTTATTTCTGGAAACCGAATTGATGATTGTCATTACAACACCTTCCCAACTATTGGGAAGAGAACACAACAACAAAATGGCTTTGATTTCTTCTTGAAAATCAATGTCAACAGAAGTCAATTGGCTCATTATGGTATTGAATTCATTCAGATGATTGGAAACACTGCTGCCTTCCGTCATCTTCAAATTAAACAATTTCTTCATCAAGAAAACTCTATTAGCAACAGATGCCCTCTCATACATACCTGGCAAACGATCCCACAAACCCTTCGTTGTCTTTTTTGTTGCAACATTGAACAAAACATTGCTGTTAAGAGAGAGGGTGATGGTTGCCTTCTCTTTCTTGTCCAATCTGTCCCACTCCTCCGTCATGGCAACAGGTTTCTTGGACTCTCCCTCTAGCGTAATTGAGAAGTCTTTTTGAATCAGCAAGGATTCCATTTGTAGCTTCCACATGCTAAAGTTCTGACCTGAGAACTTTTCACTTTTGAACCTATCTCCATCCTCCAACTCTTCACAATTCACCTCACGCTCTGATACCAATTGTTGAGTATAAAGAGCAGCAAGCAGAGCAGACTAAATTAATGAAAAGAACATAACAACAAACAATAGAATGAGCAAACATTCAACAATCATACAGAGAGACAACACCAATTACGTGGTTCACCATTAATGGCTACGTCCACGGGAAAAGCAGGGGAAACTCAGTTTTATTAAGTTCACAACAACATATACAAAGGTGTTTCATCAGTGATACAATCATGAGAAACAAAGTCTCATTCTATAGATACAAGGGATAGTGAATAGCAAAGGAGCAGAATGTGAAGAGTCATAGGTCAATGTGACCGTTGGACTTCACATACTCAACAATTTTATCATGCATTATCTCTAGATGTATCTTTATAGAAAAACTTAACTCATGGGCTTACTGAGTCTTTGATCAATAACTGTTCATATTTGGCTATAATCATTCAATACTATTGTAATATTCTCTTTATGTATATCATTTTGTACCTTAGTTACTGCCAAAGATCCTTCTTCCAAGCATAACTGATACTTAGTTAGCACTGAGAACCAAAATGAATGTCAGTGGATAGGATCCCTGACATCCAGTCCATGCTCTCAATATTGACTCCACCATGAATCAGTCGTCATGGTTCTCTCTCCATTGCATTGCTGATAAGAAGCCTTGTAGAGGGTCCACAAGACATCTAATCATCCAACACAATGATGACATGGCCATGCAGATTTTTCCATGGCATAACTTGCTTGTTATAACCAGGAAGAAGAAGATTCCTTGCCCATATTAATTATCTAGAAGACGATGATGTTTAATTTAGTCTCAACTCTTGCATCTTAGGGTTTTAGATAAGTAGTTGATTGTTCTAACCATCTCTCAATCAACTTCTTATTATAACCTTTCAGTTTAATACTTATGAATTATGATAAGTGATGTTAATTGCAATTCAGTTGTTTATTCTTGCAAGTAACCACTCATATTATAGTCCCTCTTACCCCGTAACTCAATCATTTTACATTAAGTCTAGGACAACCTTGTACATAAATATCAACTTATCCAAATTATTCAAATTGCTATAAGCATAGTTACATGACTCGGACTTGGCACAAACTTAGAGGGCTGATTTTTGACTCAGACTCAAACTTGGCAAATTGAAAAAAAATGAAATATAGAGATTTTTTAAGGATTTAAAGCTTTTACTATGCATCCTGAACTTTAAAGACATAATAAGCTAATCAAATAGAGGCTACTTTGATCACATACACAAATATACATCAGTCAAATGACTACAAAAGCAGATTTGAGCTGAAGGAAATAACATTTTTAAATATATAAACATTCTCAAGTGTTTTGGGTGTACAATACTCATGGATTATAAAATCCATGACATTAAAAACAAAAATCGAAAGTACAACTATGACTAGGAGGAGCTTGCATCACTTGACCCAACATCTATGGCTCTATGGTTAGTCATGCATAGGGGTTTGAGATATGTATTTGATGCCGATGTAGTCATGATATGAAGATTGAGATGACTTCTCACTAACAAACATGTGCATTAGGGTAGCCTTTGACTAAAGCAAAGATTGCAACATGATAAAGTTTGTTACAAAGCGGGTTATTTCAAGATGAGCCAACTCCTTCCTATCTATGTATTGCTTCATTAAGTTAAGGACCCACGCATGGTTGTATATATATTTCCAAATATTTCTACCATGTTCCACAATTGCTTTGATCCATGGGAATTTGCCAAGATCCTTCAATATAAGTCAAGGCAATGAGCAAAATAGGGAGTCCATAATATGGATGGGTGCTTCTCCATGAGAAGTCTACTTGCAACAACATAATTTGTTGCATTGTCTGTAATTACTTGCACAACATTTTGTTCACCCATCTCGGTCAAAACTATCTCTAAAATCTAATGAAGGAAATCAACATTTTTAACCTTTCCTGAAACATCAATGGATTTTAGGAAAACTGTACCACCTAAGGAAGAAACAAGGAAATTCAACAATGTTCTATTTCTCCTTGTCAGAGTTTTAATTCACAACTTTAGTGTGACACAAAACGGAACGTGTACAAAAAATTGTTCTTCAAATTATAAGGGGAAGCTCCTTTTGACCTTGAACCTAAGGATTTTGATTATGCAATACAAACTAACTAAAATTGAAACCTCTCATTTTGTTTCTTAGTCTAGGGCACAAGGCGATTCAACACTTCTGCACTAGACAAGAGATTTTGTTTATAAAAGCCATCTGTTGCAAAAAAATCTTTAACACAATGAAGACACTTGCAACTTTCAATTAAATACAAAGATTGAAAATCACAAGTTTGAACAAGATTGGAATTGAATGAACATAAATATAAAGACTATGAAGTAAATGTGGAGGATTCTGTACAAAGCCACAATACTTCCTCCAAAAACATTCACAATACAAAGCTTGTTTATTTAGTAGAATCATTTAATTCATAAAACAAATAAGTTAAATAACTTCAAAGACAATGGCTCATTCAACAACAATTTCGGCAACAAGTAGGCATGAAAATTACCATTACCCATCTAAGTGCAAAATGACACTTATTTATAAGGTTTATAAAACATTACATGAGAAATAAATTAAAAAAACTAACTGCACTTCTACTCTAGGAGTAACTTGATTGTATGCAATGCAATCTTAATTACAAAATTTTATCCACTAAAACTAAATCTAAAACCATGTGACTGCTAGTTAGATTATTACAAAATATCATAGATGAAAAAATCGCAGGAAACTCGCCGAACCCGCGAGTACTCGCGAGGCAAAATGGACGGCGAGTTTTCCTCTCAAAAACTCAGCCCGAGTTTTTGAAAAACTCGCGGCGAGTTTCTGAGCAAAATTTCGCCCTAAATCGCGAGTTTTCCTGCAAAAAATCGGCACAATAAAGAATGTTAGAAAGTTAAAAACGTAAAAACACAAAAACCTAAAAAGTAAAGTGTAAACTTCCTGCGCGAAACCCTTTCTGGCGAAACTTCCTCCCCGCGGCGGCGCGAATCTCTCTCCCGACGGCGGTGCGATTCACAGAGGAAATCGTGTGATTCAGCGGCTCAGGTTTAAGGTTTAAATCTTTAAACTTTAAAAATCGAAATTTTAAAAAGACTGTATAATATGAAAGTTTAGATTTTGGACGAACTGTTAAGTTTTAAAAATCGCAATTATAAAAAGATTGTATAATATGAAAGGAGAGACTTAGGAGTCTTGGACTCTGGAGTTTGGAGTTGGACGCCGACGAATTGAAAAATTTGTGATGATCCATTAAAAATATTAAATTTATAAGTTTTAAAAAGACTGTATCCACTTCCAGTATCATAATTGATGGTAGTAAACTGTAATACTGTAAGTCTGCAATACATATGAAAGGAGAGATTTTGGACGAACTGTCAAAATTTATATAAATTTTGACAGTTCGTCCAAAATCTCTCCTTTCAAATTCATATGATAGTCTTTTTAAAATTTCGATTTTTTTTTAATATATTATTATAAATTTTGACAGTTCGTCCAAAATCTCTCCTTTCATATGATACAGTCTTTTTAAAATTTCATTTTGGAGAGTTTTTCACTGTTTTTGAACGAAGTACGAACTGTAAAAAATTTTTTTAAATCATCATAATCCCATATAAATTTTGACAATCCGTCCAAAACCTCTTCTTTCATATGATACAGTTATTTTAAAATTTTAAGAATATTTTATAAAAAATTATGTTTGCTGAGTTATTGCCGAGTTTTTCGCCGAGTTTTTGGCGAGTCCCGAGTTTTTAAAATTTTTGGGTCTGCCGAGTTTTTGCCGAGTCCGAGTTTTGCAACTATGCAAAATATCACTTAATGCTCACATCTCTCGCATGTCAAGAGATCTATAGATAGATGATCTATCAATAGTTGACTCCAGACTATAAATATTAGAGGAAAGCTAAAAATAGCACGGGCTATAAATAGCTCTGACTAAAAATAGCAAAACCTAGAATATGCTCTTTTTCTTGAAAATAGTGACGGCTAAAAATAGCATGATGGATAGGCAGCTTTGAAACTTTTACAACTCTGGTTATGACCAACCCTCTAAAACTTTGAATCTTTGACAATCCACTTGATGATTTGAATCTGAAAACCTTTTTCTTCGTTGAATCTGTATCTCACCATCTTGAATGCTTTTGAAACCCTAGAACACTTTGCAAATACACTTCTTTGAATCCTTGGAAAACCTTCAAATGACCTCTTTTGATTGATATCCATTTGATCTTGCAGATAATTGAGAGAAGAAAGGAGGAATGGAGCACTGCTATGCCTGATATGACTGCAACTATGACTGGTTTTCTTTGAAATTAGCATTCTACTGATGTATTGAAGCCTGATTTTACCTTGAAACAACTAGCAAATGATGGTAAAAAGAAGATTTTGGAAGAAGACTGCTATTTGCTGATGAATGCCTGATTTCTCTTTGAAAATGGTACCTACAGCTGTAGGAGACTGTCAAAATCCTGCAAAATCAAAGAAAACTGCTGCTGCTGTTCTACTGCAACCTGCTACTACAGAAGATAGTGAAGGGAAGGGCTTATTTAAGCAGAATTCTGCTTCTAAACTGGGAGCTAGCTCCTCCTAAAAGTATTAGACCTTGCTAAAAGGACAAATCTCAAAGCAGGCACTGCACTTCTATATTTATGGAAGACTTTGTCTTATTTTGAAAGGTGATGACCTTTGAAAGGATGCATTCTTTTATTAGCAGCTGAGCCTCCTTTATTAATAGCTGGTTGGTTTATCATAGGAAACTATTACTAAACCTTTTGTCATTATTAGCCACAATTGAATTGGCCTCTTTTCATAGTTGCACCTTTATGCACTGTCCAAATTTAAACTCTGCTTTGATTATGGCGCACCTCCCCATGCATTGTGCAGCTGTAAACAAAACTTTCAATTTCTAATTTAAACTTAAATTCCTTTGGTGAGGTGTGCACCTAAAAACACAAATTCCTCTTTGATTTTAAAACTGAATTTTTTCTTTACGAGGTGTGTGCCTCTACTGTAGGCATACACCTCTCTAAACATGATCCTTGATTTCTAAACACACACTTGCAGAACCTCCTCCCCAAAATGTCCACTTGCTCTCCAAACCCACACCTGAGTATAAGCTTTTGAAATTTGAATTGGCCCTTTTGTGAGGTGCACACTTCAGCCTCAAGTGCACACCTATGAGCATGACTTTGAATTTGATTCACACTTTGACTCAGTTTGAAACAGCCTTTGATCTTCCTTCCTTAGGTGAATGCTTGAATGCATTACTTCTTGTTAATAGGTGTGCACTTCACACTTGGCAATTTGAACTTGCTTTGTTAGGTGCACCTTTCATGATCAGACGTGCACCTTACAATACGTTTTTTTGAACGAAGATCTTCTTTCTTTCATGAGTGTGCACTTGACTGCTAGGCATGCATATCTGTATACTTTAACCTTTAATTTTGAAATTGATTTTACCTCGTAATTTAGGCAGGTCCCATTGCTTCTCACGCGCACCTCACAAGGTGACTTCAAACACTAACCTTGCACCTCTTCTATTATGTGTGCACCTAATGCTCCCACGTGCACCTGACAACGTAAACGGGATTTCAATTTTCCCAGTCACAAGTGTGCACACCTTACTCTCCCATGCACACTTGACAATGTAAATGAGATCTTTGGACTTTACCTTTTTAGGTGTGCCCCTTAGCTCTAGGCGTGCACCTCAACACCAAACACTAACCTTGCTTTTATGAGTGTGCACTTAACTGCTAGGCATGCACCTCTGTATACTTAAACCTTTAATTTGGAAATTGATTTTGCCTCATAATTTAGGTAAGTCCCATTGCTTCTCACATGCACCTCTCAAGGTGACTTCAAACACTAACCTTGCACCTCTTCTATTAGGTGTGCACCTAATGCTCCCACCTGCACCTAACAATGTAAACTGGATTTCAATTTTCCCGCTCACAAGTGTGCACACCTTACTCTCCCTTGCACACTTGACAATGTAAACTAGATCTTTGGACTTTACCTTTTTTAGGTGTGCCCCTTAGCTCCAGGTGTGCACCTCAACACCATACTTAGCCAAATTTTTTATTTGAATGTCTCCTTTAGATAGGTGTGCACTTGTGAGTGTATTTTAAAACTTGAGCTTGCCCTTATTAGGTGCAAGCATTTCCTCATTGGATTCTTGACTTGCCTTCACTCAAGTGTTGACTTGGTTGTTAGCCTTAGCAAATTCCTTCAACAACATCTTCCTTTCTTCGCCATGGTGATTCACTTGAAAAACTTCATTCCATGACCCTACAAATGTTTAGAAAAGAGCCACAGAAAGATGACAACCATACATAGGATGAATCAAACTATAGAAGATCTAAAGCATGAATTGTACTTGGGAATAACAAATTTAAGCTTGAAGTTGACACAATACGAAAATTTTGTATGGGTACAAGACTCCTATCTATCCAACCATCAAACATGATGGTGTAAACCTTCTTCCTCCATATGTCACATTTCTCATCAATAGTGGCCTTCGCATTTGCCACCTTTTCACTCAAAATCGAGGCCTTTATGTTCTTGTCATTAGTGGCTAGCAGGGTGCCATCTACTAGATTTTGCCAATAAGGAGAACTAAAACAAAGGAAAAAAATCTAAAAGTTTGAAAAACCCCTAGAATCTAGATTCAAAAAACCCCTAAATTTAAAAGTTAAAGAGATAAAGAAATAAAAGCACATATTTCAAAACAAACATAAGAAGGATTTACTTGGCCACGTGAACTGAAATAGAATAATAGAACTAAAAATTGCTAATTGCACTCCTTCCTACTTGATGCTTGTTTTTATTCCAACTTGTGCTCTCAAGTGATAGTTGGGAATTTGGAATAGTGCGTGGTATAATAAATGAATCCAATTTGGATCAATGAACTCTAGGCCCAACACTCCCAGTAGTGCTCGAAGTCGAAGTGAATGGAGGAATCAATAAAGAAGAAGAGTCTCTTTGAACTTGGCATCTAGTTGTCATCTCTTCTTGATGCCTCTTTCTTCGATCATTTTTCTTCTCAAAGGATTCTATTTGAGTGCGCATTACATCAAGAGGCACTGTAATAAGCTGCCCTGATTTTTTTTTGTGAAACAAGATGACAACAATGAATGTTAAGAGCAATGATATCTTCCACACTCTTTTGATCACCCAGATCCCGATGTGGGCAAGGTGAGAGCATACAAGTGCTTCAGAGTTAGCATTCAAAATCCAAATCCAGCAGTAGAAACAACTTCCACTTATTCTGTGGGCATCCACTTAATCGTGGGAATGAAACATGAAAGGAAACATCCACTTATGCAGTGGGCAACCACTCATTCAGTGGGATACAAGAAAGTAAAACCAGGTGCATCCACTTATTCAGCGGGAACCTAAGCCATGAAATACAGGAAAGGAAATAGGCACATCCACTTATTCAGTGGGAAGCCATTACAAAGAAAATAAGCAATCTATCCTCACTAGCGGTAGAACCATCCAGGGGTTACAATATGTTTGCAACGGAAAAATTAAAGATTACAATACAATGAGTAAATTGCAACTAATCCAATACCCCTGATTTGCACAATGTGACACAGCTGCAACCAAATAGAGCTTAGAAAACTATAAGGAAACATGAAGGAAGCTTACATAAAGTTCATAGCCCTCCATGGACAATCCCTAGATGGTAGTATAGAAGAATGTGCTCAGCTTGATAGCTTCATGTCACTGCTGTAGGTGTTCTCAGGTTTGCAGCTCTTCATAACAGCACTGAAATCTCTTCTTATCAATCCCAAATCCAACATTCCATGCTCAAAATCCATGCAAATAACAACCTCCAGAGTGTTCCCAGGTTAGATATCATATCTCAATCATCAGTGCTAATGTTGATGGCTGCATTCAATTAGACTTGCTGCTGCTGTACGGTTGATATAGGAAATACCAAACTCAGAAATGCATGAAACATCATTAAGGTCTCCTCCAACATTATCTACCAAGCACCCTTTATACATGACACCAACATTGAATGTTGTTTATCATAATAAATAGCAGCGACCAGCACTAAAAACTCCATGCCTGAGCTGCAACCTGTACGGCCCTGGTACATGGATGGCTGCCCTCAAAACCTCAGAGATCTGCAGCAAACTATAAGGAAATGGGTCTGAATTAGGCGTTAGAACCAGACAACATGGTTTAGTTCAATTTCCCAGCATTATAAACTTCATATTCGTCACAACAACTAGATCCTCAGGCAATGATATGGCCAGTTACAGGTGGTACGGCAGGGAATAAGCAAGACAAAACAACATATAACTCTCTATAAACTGCTCATAACTGAAAACCATCACAATACTAATAAGATGCAATCTTCAACCAAACATTACACATGAATTCCATTCACCACACAACTAAACCCCCATGCTATGGTACGGCCTAATGTTGTACGACCAGCAAGGGAAAAGCAAGAAACTTCAATAAAACTCACAATACCACTCCAAAATTCCACACCAAACTCTAACAAAATAAACACAATCACTTCTAGACCAAAAATCCATCAGAAAATATCAAACTCCATGATAGATTAGTGCAACCCCTGAAATGAAGTCACCTTCTTCAACTAGGGTGGATATCTCACCATCGAAACTGAACTTCTCTAGGAGGGTTTTCGTCCTCAAGACGGGAAGAAGATCTCACAGGTTCATGCCTGCAACATAACAGTATAATCTCAAGCATAAAGAGCAAAATGAGCTCTCAACCCCCTTATATAGGCACTTTTTAGGAGTTTGCACATAAAATGAATTATTAATTAGAAAAATAGACTGTTCCACTCAAACTCCAATATTTCACCTTTTTCACCACATTAGCTCCCACTTTTATGTGCCTAAATAAAAGAGTGATTTTTCCCATTTCCAATGAGCTATAATGCCTTCGCACTTTATAATTATTTCCAACTTTATAAGACTAAGTACAAAATAATTAACTGTTAGCTCATTAAAATACTAGCTTTTGCGAAAAATCCCAAACTTCACCAAAATGCCAAATAAACTATACCAACATACTCCATAAGGTTTGGGATGAATAAGGACACCTTCTGGGTGACATTCTAAAAATAGACAACTCCTCCAAGAATCTTGGAGAGCTATCCGGGAAGCCGAACAAACTTCCGAAAGTTGCATTGTCATCCTGAAATATCACTGAACTCAAATCCAACATCAGAAACGAACAAGAACAACTGAAACAAAGATCTTCACAAAGAGGAACCCCTTACCATACCACATAGCCTATCGGGACTCCAGGAAATAGGCTATCGGGCCCACAACTGACTAGGCTTGAGAAGGGGACATTACAGTCCTCCCTCCCCAAAATTGCTTGTCCTCAAGCAATTGCAAGACAGGATGACCAAACACCATCATCCACTACCACCAAGTGCACCTTCTCATCAGATTCCCATCATGTGTTAGCCTTCTTATTAACAAAGCAGAAGATAACCACTTGGAACATTTCAAGGTATCCCACTGAAATTTCCATACTCCATTTAATGCTAAGAAGGATGAAATATCACCCTCTGATGCAGGAGCACCTTGGCAAATTAATGTTTTCCTAGACTAATTTTTGGAGTTTGATTCAATTTTAAATGATTCAATAGTGCAATGAGGTCAATCAAGTCATTTTTATGTGTTTAGGTCAGTAGGAGTTTCAAAAATGCAAAATATTGCAAACCATGTGAAGGTTGTTAATGTAAAATTGGAAAAAGATGTAGAATGTGTGGAAGTTGAAGAGTCATTTGGCTCTTGGTTCACTCCAAGTCAGTTATGAACTGAAGAGATATGTTTTAATGCCTTTAAAAGGCCTTGTAACCATTAAGAATGCGTGGGTGGTTGATTAGAAGGTTCTGATAAATAAAAGAACACTGTTTTTTATGCATTCCTTCAGAAATTTGCTATCTTTTGGTATTGTACGGCCCTGTACGGAAATGCATGGATGTCTAATGGATTGTAAGTGTTAGATCCTTCAACCACCTTCCATTTGCAGTTGGTCTCATGCATTTTGATGTTGTTTTGTGTAAGATATTACATTTTTTGTAAAAACTGTCAAAACCCTCTGTCAGGGTAAACAGTGACTGAAAATCTTGTGTTTCTTCTGATTTATCCTTTGCATGTTACTAACCCCTTGGTGGAAAGGATTGTAGTAGCATTTACCTTCAAATTCTTGAGGTCTCCGACCAAATAACTAAGGTTGAAGAAGGGAAAAATCAAGTTTATTGACTGCCTTTCTGTGACAGTCCAGAAAAAATAGAGTTTCAAGAACAGTTAAGAGGTATAGGAGTAGGGTTTGGTAAAATATCAGTTGGAAAGGTATTTTGATGATTAAATGGGCATGTGCAGACCTTGTGGGAAGTGTTCCAAACACATGCAAGGTGTGAGGAGTCGTGGTATAACCATTTTCTATAAGCCCTGTTGTATGCAAAGCCTAATAGGCCTAGTTGATACGCTGACAGTCCTGTTTTGAACAGTTTTTTACAAAGTAATAGATATTGAGTTTTAGATATGTTTGAGAACTCTTTAGTGGGTATTCAAAACACCCATCACAGTTTTGAGAAGGGTCCTATAGCAAGAGTTATGCAATGACAGTCCCTAAAACAGGGCTACTAGCTTTTATGACAGCCATTGTAGAGATGGTTGCATGCATGATGAAACAGTCCTTGGTAAATGTTTATTTCTATTGAATTGACATTCCTAAGATAGGAGAAGACCTTGTGAAGTCTGGTTTGGACCTGAGAAGTTGAAAAGCAAAGATGTGCTATGTAGTGGGTTTGGTTTTTGATAAAGTTGTGGATTTGAATCCATTCTTATGAACTTTGCCTAGTAAGAAGTTGAGTTCTCTTTTCCTCTGCATCACCCTCCCACATCTGAAACTTCTCTTCATCACACATCCAAGGTGTGGTATCCCAAACTATGATCAACATGTGGCTGTCCAAGGGAACTAACAGCAGTTCATAACCTGATTTTATTGAAATCATGGCTTTAGAATTAGGACAGCAGTTCCACAAATCAAATCTCCATGTTTGATTTTGAAAAGTGAGCATTGGAATGTTCAAATCCATCTTAGGAAAGGCTGGAAATGACTTCCACACATCTTCTAATTGAAAATTCCTCCTTCCCAATTTGGAATTACTTGGCCACACCCCATGAATTAGTGCAAACCCCAGTTTGAAGTGGCTGGTCTGCAACAAATCAGCCAAGTGAGGACTGAAATTTTGATCCTTTTCTCTCTAGGGTACATCCCTCTGGTCTCCATAACCTTCCAACATACTTTGTTGGTGACTGCTTTGCTGATTAAGAAGTAATGGAGCAGCTTTATCCAGCATGTGCTGCTCACTTTCCTCATTAATTCGGATACTACCAACAAAGGGAATCTCCGATGCATTAGAAGTTTTGCTATCATCATGAAATAATGCATCACTATTCCAATCATCTTCTTGCTTCCACTGAAAATCTGAAACAACTTCCTCTCTATCTTCTTGCACCTTCACTATATCATCATTAATGTTCAAGGATTTTCTATCAATCACTGTCTCCACATTCCACTCAAAAAGAGGATTGTGATGAATCAAATCAACTCCTATATCATAGAGCGGATTGACAAATGAGTGAAGATTAAAATTATATTCTTGACTTACCAAGTTTGAATGCAAAACAAGTTCTGAACTTGACTTTCTTACTGTTGTTCGGCAAACCCCAGCAAGCTCAAAATCATCTTTTGGAGGCTTTTCAAGCAAAATATTGTGGGAATCATCACTTTGCTCATCGAATATGGTATGCCCATCAGCACAAGGTTCTTTCTCTATTCTCTTTGCAATAGGAGCTCGAGATGTACCATTAGTCATTCCCCTCAAAACCACAGTCTTAACATCAGCTTGAAATTTGAGTTCCATGGTTTGAAGGTTCAAAGATATCTCTCCCAATGACTTCAACCACTGAATGCCCAAGACTATCTCAGAATTTCCAATGCTAACTACATGGAAAACATACTTTACCTCATTATTTCCCAATTGGAGACTCAGGTTTGGAATTCTTCTTGTGCATTGGATAGTAAACCCATCAACAACTATAACATTGAATCCCTCAAATTCCTCAGTCTGAAGGCCTCTTCTCGCCACCACTCTTTCGTCAATGAAATTGTGTGTGGCATCGAGATCGATTAGAGCAGTGGACATCATTCTTGGGTTGACAAGATATTCTGCCAAAGATACCATCATTAATTTTATTCTTGTTATACCCTTTTGGAGCATCTTCTTCTTCATTGGACTCAGAATCAGTGTGTTGTTCTAAATTTTCTGATTCTGATTCAGCAATCACGTAGGCTTCTAACTAATGAGCTTTGCCTCTTTCATAGCACTTGTGTCCAAGGGCCCAAGGCTCTTTACATGTGAAACATAGTTTCTTTTTTCTTAGCTCATTTCGGAGCTCATCATCCATCTTTGGTGCACTGGTTTTAGGCTGCATTTGTATTTTCTGCAAGTGCTTCTTGTCTTCCTTCTTGTCATTTTTCTTATCAAAGAATGTCTTGGTCTGAAAGTTACTCTTAGGAGCTGTAAATTCCATGTTCCTAGCCTTTTTGATGGCTTCTTGCAATTACTTAGGCTCCAAAGCCTTCACCCATCCTCTCAACGGTTCCATCAACCCCTTAACAAAGAGGTAAGCCTCCCTTCGGACACATCAGTCACCATCACAGCTATTCTTTGAAAATCTGAAATGTAGGCATCCACCGTGTCTCTTTGCCTAACTTGGGCCAGCTCCCTGAAATGACTCTCAGGATCATGCTTGTCAAAGTGATCGATGAGTCTTTGAGTGAAGTCTTCATATGATGTGATGAGGCTATGACCTTGAGTGATCATGCCATGAGTCCACTAGTTGTGAGCATCACCATCAAGATGTGCAGGGGCAAACTTGATTGAATCTTCTTCCAACATTGGGTTCAAACATAGGTAGTTGTCTAGCTTTTGCACCCATGACCTAGTAGTGCATTTTGATGACCCATCAAATGTTGGTATTGGCACCTTCCCAAGCTTCCATTGAAGGCCCTGATTCTGGGTCTTGGGCCTATTCCTATACTTTATTTAACAAAAAATCATGAAGGGACATAGCATTCTGGAACTCATCACCCAAAGAGAGCCACTCTTGCTGGTAATCAGGAAAACTTTCAACCACAAATTGCTGTCCTCCACCTTGGTTTTGCTGCTGTCCCAAAAAAACAGGCATCATAGGCCTAGTTGTAGAGGGCCGAGTGGTTCTAGTATTGTTGGCCTGATTGCTTGCATTGTTGGAGTTACTGGCATCTCCATTGTTCACATTATTTCCTCTATTCTGGGGAGTCTCACCACTCATACTCTGATTCACCAACTGAGCCAACAATTTTATCATCTACTGATTACTCCTCACCAACTCTTACTGTCCTTTAGCAAGATCATTCAAAATATCTCGGGTACTAGGGTCTTGTGGGGGTCTATCACCCATATTGTTCTCTTCTCCAGTCTCTGGATCAATCTGATACCTTCTTTTGTATGTAATGAAATCAGGTTCTTCTGGATTCATCAAAGGCTCAAATCTGATTTCAACACTGAATGTTCACAAGGAAGAAATGATCAACAGGCTGGCAGGGAGACCAGCTCTGATACCATTGTAATAAGCTGCCCTGATTTTTTTTTTTGAAACAAGATAACAACAATAAATGTTAAGAGCAATGATATCTTCCACACTCTTCTGATCACCCAAATCCCGATGTGGGCAAGGTGAGAGCGTACAAGTGCTTCAGAGTTAGCATTCGAAATCCAAATCCAGTAGTAGAAACAAATTCCACTTATTCAGTGGGCATCCACTTAATCGTGGGAATGAAACATGAAAGGAAACATCCACTTATGCAGTGGGATACAAGAAAGTAAAACCAGGTGCATCCACTTATTCAACGGGAACCTAAGCCATGAAATACAGGAAAGGAAATAGGCACATCCACTTATTCAGTGGGAAGCCATTACAACGAAAATAAACAATCTATCCAACTGGCGGTAGAACCATCCAAGGGTTACAATATGTTTGCAACGGAAAAAGTAAAGATTGCAATACAATGAGTAAATTGCAACTAATCCAATACACCTGATTTGCACAATGTGACACAACTGCAACCAAAGAGAGCTTAGAAAACTATAAGGAAACATGAAGGAAGCTTACATAAAGTTCATAGACCCTCCATGGATATTCCCCAGATGGTAGTATAGAAGAGTGTGCTTAGCTTGATAGCTTCATGTCACTGCTGTAGGTGTTCTCAGGTTTGCAACTCTTCATAACAGCACTGAAATCTCTTCATATCAATCCCAAATCCCACATTCCATGCTCAAAAACCATGCAAATAACAACCTCCAGAGTGTTCCCAGGTTAGATATCACATCTCAATCATCAGTGCTAATGTTGATGGCTGCATTCAATCAGACTTGCTGCTGCTGTACGGTTGATATAGGAAATACCAAACTCAGAAATGCATGAAACATCATTAAGGTCTCCTCCAACATTATCTACCAAGCACCCTTTATACATGACGCCAACATTAAATGCTGTTTAGCATAATAAATAGCAGCGACCAGCACTAAGAACTCCACGCCTGAGCTGCAACCTGTACGGCCCTGGTACATGGATGGCTGCCCTCAAAACCTCAGAGATCTGCAGCAAACTTTAAGGAAATGGGTCTGAATTAGGCAATAGAACCAGACAACATGGTTTAGTTCAGTTTCCCAGCATTATAAACTTCATATTCTTCACAACAACTAGATCCTCAGGCAATGGTATAGCCAGGTACAGGTGGTACGGTAGGGAATAAGCAAGACAAAACAGCATATAACTCTCTATAAACTGCTCAGAACTGAACACCATCACAATACTAAAAAGATGCAATCTTCAACCAAACATTACACATGAATTCCATTCACCACACAACCAAACCCCCATGCAATGGTACAACTTGATGCTGTACGACCAGCAAGGGAAAAGCAAGAAACTTCAATAAAACTCACGATACCACTCCAAAAATCCACACCAAACTCTAACACAATAAACACAATCACTTCCAAACAAAAATCCATCAGAAAATATCAAACTCCATGATAGCTCAGTGCAACTCCTGAAATGAAGTCACCTTCTTCAGCTACGGTGGATATCTCACCATGAAACTGAACTTCTCCAAGAGGGTTTTCATCCTCAAGAAGGGAAGAAGATCTCACAGGTTCATTTCTGCAGCAGAACAGTATAATCTCAAGCATAAAGAGCAAAATGAGCTCTCAACCCCCTTATATAGGCACTTTTTAGGAGTTTGCACATAAAATGAATTATTAATTAGAAAAATAGACTTTTCCACTCAAACTCCAATATTTCACCTTATTCACCACATTAGCTCCCACTTTTATGTGCCTAAATAAAAGAGTGATTTTTCCCCTTTCCAATGAGCTATAATACCCTTGCACTTTATAATTATTTCCAACTTTATAAGACTAAGTGCAAAATAATTAACTGTTAGCTCATTAAAATACTAGCTTTTGCAGAAAATCCCAAACTTCACCAAAATGCCAAATAAACTGTACCAACATACTCCATAAGGTCTGGGATGAATAAGGATGCCTTCCGAGTGACATTCTAAAAATAGACGGCTCCTCCAAGAATCTTGGAGAGCTATCTGGGAAGCCGAACAAACTTTCGAAAGTTGCATTGTCATCCTGAAATATTACTGAGCTCAAATCCAACATCAGAAACCAACAAGAACAACTAAACCAAAGATCTTCACAAAGAGGAACCCCTTACCATACCACATAGCCTATCGAGACTCCAGGAAATAGGCTATCGGGCCCACAACTGACTAGGCTTGAGAAGGGGACATTAGAAGCACTTATGGGCACACAAAAACATCTCGGTTAGATTTGTGTGCTGAAATTTGAAGTGATTAAATGCCTCCACTAATTTTCAGTTTGCAAAAATTGTAAACCAAACCAACTCCCCTTCTTAGCCCCTGGGGTGGCATGTTTTCAACTCGAGCCCTTTCTAATTGGGCTGACGTTATAACAATTTATAAATTTCATGTACACTGTAATAACAAATAAATGAAAAATTAATTAACATTTAGGGTTTCTAGATAAAAAGAGATAAAAAAATCAGAAACAACATTTAGAATTTGTAGATAAAAAGAGATAACAAAACTGGAAAATTCATTATAAAACAAGAAAAATAGAGGGAAAAATGAATCTAAAATGGAAAAATAAATAAATGTAGAAGATATACCAAATGAAAAAAGAAAACAAAAATAAAAAATTCAAAATACTTCTTCAAATTAGCTTCAAATTGGCAGTGGGCTGCGCCAAATTAATAGTGGGCTCTTCCAAATGCACTGCAAGCTCCTTTAGATGCATTGAAGGTTGTGACAAACTTACTCAAGTTCAATTCAATCAATGTATCTTGCTAAAATGTTTGCTGCTTTTTGCTTCAATGGATTGAATTTTAGCTTCAATGCTCTTTTTTTCTCCTTGTTTGTTTTAGCAAATGAAATGAATAGCATTTTGAAGTGTTGTAGGTCCTTTTTAGTGTTTTAGGTTTTAGTTTTTTTTTCTTCTTTTTCCTAGCTAAGTCTTGTAGTTGGAATTTTGCAAGTCTGACTAGACTCACTAGGTCTTGGGTTTGAGTTCCCAAGACTCTTCTGGCCAAACTTGCCTCGGGACTCGGCGAGTCCTGGAACACTAGCTATAAGAACAATAATTGAAGGTTCACTTTACTAATCCCAACTTGGTCATCATTTACCATTATTGAGATCTTAAGTTCATATACACTAACATTATAGTTTCCCAGTATAATTGTATTTCATGTTCACTATAACACAAGCATATAGTTCTTCATATACTTCAATTCCAACTTGTCAAATGTTATGTCAAATCAATCTAAACATCACTGTTCACTAAAGTTCACATATACTAACACTATAGTTTCCTAGTATAATTGTATTTCATGTTCAATATAATACAAGCACATGGTTCTTCATATACTTCAATTCCAACTTGTCAAACGTCTAAGGAAAATCAATCTTAACATCATTGTTCATATTCCTTTCACAATGCAACGCAATCATTACGTACATAACAACATATACTGTCAAACCTTACACTCACAAGATATTAAATTTTGTTCTAGATTGAATTACATCTGTATGGAGCAATTTAGCTTTCATATCAGTCTGCAAATCAAGACTAAGTTAAGAACCTTTTCCTAAACTACAATCTCTATTTCCAATTGTAATGTTGAATAGTCAAAATTAACAATCCATACAATGATCATATCATGCTTAAGTACAGTGTTGAACATGACATCAAGTAACAATTGACTCAATACAAATCTTTCATTGAGTACTCCATAGTTTGTCTTGATCTTACTCCTTCAAGCTATTGGAAACATGTATCCAAAGGTCTTTAGAGACATTTAGGGGAGTTAGTGGATCACTGATTCCCAACCTAGGACCATGCCACCTAGGCCCAATGAATTGTGACATCACAACCATGATCTAACACCAAATGAACACAAGTAGAGGCCCCCGCACCCACCCACCCAATCTTAGGGTTTCTCGGGGCGGGTAGTAATGACCCCCCACCCAGCACCCCCTCTTTTCTATTATTGTGGGAATGATGAGATTCTTTGTGAAGAGTTGAAAGCATTTTCCATTTTGTAAGATGCATAGTGAATGATGGATAGCAAAACAAATTCCTGAAGTGTTAAACTTGAGAAGATCATCCAAATTATTTATTTGGACACCTATAAAAGAAACATATCACCCAAGTGACAAAGAGACAAAGGGGGAGAATTAGAGCAAGGGGAAGCTCGAGAAAGGGGGAGCCTTATAGACAAGGGGAGCATCACAGAAAAGAGGAAGAATCATATCATGAAGGAAAGAAATATACTAAGTGTCCCTTTGCCATTGATGTCAAAGGGGGAGAGATAGAGTAAGGGGGAGCAATGCAAAAAGAGAGAATTATGTTTGTGTTGCCATCAATAACAAAGGGGGAGATTGTTGGAAATGTTGTCATTGATGTCAAAGGTGCATACACATGTTGTCATTGAGATTAAGAAGATAGTCATGAATAGACGAGAGTATAAGAACATGTCATTGATGTCAAGAAGGTGCATGAACAAGATTGGTGTCACTAATGTCAAAGACATAAGACCGAGATTGTTGGCAAGATTGACGTCTAAGAGATCATTGGAATATGTTGTCATTGATGTCAAACGTAGGAATATCATTGAATGTGTTGGTGCCTGATTTCACTGTCAGTTTCTGAGCAATTTTCATGCAGGCACCTTCCCTAAAAATCCAAAAAATGTTCTAAGTGTTGGACCTCCTCAGCATTTTTCAGCTGCAGCATCATATTTTCTTCGAGGAGGAGGTCATCATCATCATCATATTTCTGGTCATCACCCTGATGTTGCTTACGAGGGTCATCATATTTTCTGTCAGCATGATCTTTCGCGGGGTGATATTTTAACATCGGGTGATCTTACTTAAGATCATCCTGATGATGTTGCTGCAAAGTCCTAAGTATGATCCGATCTTCATCGGGGTCATCATATTTGAACATCGGGTGATCTTAGTCAAGATCATCCTGATGTTGTTTTATCACTTCATGTTCGTTGTTTTATCACCCTGATGATGCTGACGTCATTCTTATGTCAGGGTGATATCCGCTTTTTTGCCTGTCTGCATCATGATATTTCCGAAGGGAGATATCCGCCTGTCGGCTTCGTGCATTATCTAGTGGGGGGTGATCTTTTCAAATATCTGGCATATTCATCTATCACCCCGATCTTATAGCGGAGCTACAGTGCAGCATGATATTTGTGCATCAGGATGATATTTCCAAATATCCGGTTATCTTCCGAATATCATCCTGATGCCGACATGTGGTGGTGACGTCATCAAGGTCCGGGGGGTCATATTTCTAACATTACTCATCTTATGAAGATCCCCCAATGTTGCGAATATGATGATGACGTCATCCGGATATGAGGAGGTGCGCAGTAGGCAGATATGCTGATGACGTCAGCAGGATATGACGGTGACGTCATCAGGATGTCCATCGGCCAGACATTTGGTATCGGCAAATCAGGAGGATCTTCCTCCGATGGATCAGGTTGTGTCGATGAAGGCGTTTATCATGCAGGTGATATTGCGATATGATGCTGACGTCAAGGTGATATTTCAAGCAACAGGATATCATGCTGCTGGAGGATGATGATGAAAGTCTTATACTAGTGTCGTCGGGAGCAAAAGCACCAACATCATATATGCTCGCGACCTAGTATATAAGGTGATGAGGAGGTTGCTGTGGGGTGCATGTGGGATAATTCGACCCTGCATATTTTCAAATATCATGACGATGTATCTTGGCGGGAAACGGTTGCGACGCACAGTATTCTGCATTTCCCAAGGCCGCGGGTTGGTGCGCCATTAATGGCGATTGTTGCAGAGGTATGGGCGATGGTGTGGACGGATCTAGTACCCGATTGAAGATGTGGATCCCTAGGCGGCGGCGCAAGGCTCGAGATTTCTTCCTGTCTCCTCTCCCACCTGCTGCATTGAATGTTTGAGCGCCAATCTGATGATACTGTGTATCTGGCGGGTTTTTTTTTGGTCAACCATGTAATTAAGGCTGAGCACCTCCTTGCTGTATATAGCAGGTTGTGTTGCTCATTTGAAGGTTGTTGAAAACTGGACATTTTGGCTCTGTAATAAGATACAACTGGTTTTGGTTGCTCTGTGCAGCAAAACTTGTGAGTTTATGTATCCCCTGTTGTACGATTTGGCATGAATCCACTGATTTCATGGTTAATCTTATATGAATAATGCTGTGTTTGCATGTGTTATGCTGATTCTGTCTCCAGTTTTGCATGTATCTTTCTTACTGCAATAGGGATGCCATAAGTATAGAAAGCTTAACACTCTTTATTGGGAGATATCTGTAAGGCAGATATCATGTGTATCCCCCTGAAATCCAGTTTTAGCTATTCATGCTGATCATTCACAGGTGTATGTCTACTGACTCCAAGCCCTGGATAGGCACAAATCTAGCTCTGTGTTGAGGTTATACACCATGTCCAGCTTTGCATCCAAAATTCAAACTAAACCATTTCATACTTCCACCTGTTAGTTGTAGGAGTAGGATTAGGAACCCCCTGCATGCTCTCATACCCAACCAGACATCATGTCCAAGAATGTTGCCAACCTTGTGATCTATCATACAGATCTTGGTCCATACATGAGAGTATTCTGCCTGTTGTTGTCAAGTTAGATCTTTCTATCTTTGAGCTAGTCAAGGTTACATCTTGAGTTATAGGGATACCCCCCTTGGTGCGGCAGAACCAGAAGTGAAGGGGAGGCAGCTCACGCAACCTCCTGTATTTAGTTGGCTGAATCTGCCTGTGCATTAGAAGTGGCAAACCCTAATGCTGATTCAGAAGAAAAACCAACAGAATGCAAGGCATAAGATTGTCATTGATGTCAAGGAAGAATGGCCTAGTACAATAAGAGTTAACCATTACACTTTCCTGTTGAAGAGCAAAGCAAATAAGAGTGTATCCGTTACACATTACTGTTGGAAGATTGTGGATTTAGAGGCCAACTGGTAGATATGTGATTGTTTAAATTAAAGATTTAAACAATGTGGAATTGGCGCTAAGGATAAGTTTTAAATCTGAATTTATATCCAAGAGGCTGTTTTGGAAGACAAGATATATATTTAAATCAAATTTGGAGCGGTTAAGATATAACAAAAATGCTATGATCCATGAATAAGAAAAACTACTTGAGGAGCAATCATATTTGAAGAGTTACGATTGATGAATAAGAAAAAGTCATAAAGTCAGCAATTGATAAAGGAGTGCTTAAAGTTATCAATTACAAACGAATTCTATATAAGCCAAAGTGTATTATTTAATTTGGGAGTGTGTGGTGCAATCAGAAATAAGAAATATGCAATAAAGAAAGAAGCGATCAGGTGTATTAGTTAGAAGAGGTAGCAATTATCATTTACAAGTGCATAAGACAAAAAGGGTGAATAAGACAAAAATTGGTTGAGGTGTGAATAAGACAAAATAAAGGAGAAGCTGTGATTCCTTAAGGACTACTTGAAGGCAGCAGTGATTTATAAGGAATAAAGTATCATCTACAAAAGGTGCGATCACTAAGAAAACAAGTGGAGTTGTCAAGAAGGGCTGCGATTTGTTTACAAGGGACAAGTAAGATACAAAAGACACAACCATTCATTAAAGACATGTCCAACTTTCATTGAAGAGGTATAAGAGGCAAATGATTTGAATGTTTAAAAGAAAAGAAATTCAATGATTTATTTTTGAGTGTTAAAGCAGATTTGAGAAAAGAATAGAGGCAGATATAAAGTGTAAATCAGATATCTTTTGAAGAGTATGCGCTGCCATATGAGAAGGATAAGTGCAAATATATATATGACAAATATATTTGAAGATTGAGAGGTAAATGTTAAGGGAGAGAGTGCAGATTTTAAGGTGAGATTATGGATCAGATTTGTAAAATGATTGTGTGAATAGTTGTGATCAGATTTGTGAAGGAAGAGTAGTGTATGAATCAGTTTGGAGCAGATTTAAGTGAAGGAGTAAATCATATCAGCCATTGAAGGATTAATAGGTTGGAGCCTATCAAATAGAGGTTGGAGCCTCTTGCTGGATTGGAGCTCAATTTGTGTGGGGGTTGGAGCCTCCAATAGGTTGGTGCCTATAACTCTGTCAAGTGGAGATTAGTGTCTCCTGTGAGTTGGTGCTCACTATTTGTATGTGAAGTAGGTTGGAGCCTACAAGAAAGAGAAGAAGATCAATAAGATATATATATATATAAGCAATATTTTGCCGTGGTTTTCTCCCGCAAGGGTTTCCACGTAAAATTGTGTGTTTTCTCTGTGCTCTAAATTGCTAGATCTTACTTGAATGTTTTATTGTGATTGATTAAGTTTTGAAAAGTAAAGATTGTTAGATACTGATTCACCCCCCCCCTCAGTATCACCGTGTGCTCATCACCACCAAGCCAGACAAGAGCCTCAAGGTTGAGAAAAGTACCGAGATCCTGGATGATATTATAAATGGGCAAAGGTCATCATGTATAAAGACAAGCCTTGGTTATGAAGCAAAGGAAGATCAACTTTCAAATGAGCCACCAAAGAAAGGAAATGAGGAAAAAACCAAAAGGCTATGCAGATGTTCTCAAGAGTTCCATTAATAATGAGAACAACAAGAGGAAGGAAAACAATGTCCCATAGAAAACTAATATTTCTCATAAAGACAACAAGGAGAAATTCACAAGATCATTTCCTCCAAGGCAAGAACAAATGAACAAGTCTCAACATTCCTTTTATGGTTATTGCTATTCATGTAATAACTCTGGTCACAAAGCAATAGATTGTTGGACACATGCAAGAGAACCTGGTTGGACCAAGAATAAAAGTTCTTATGGGTTGTCAAATGAGAATTGCATTATCATATGTTATAAATGCAACAAACTTGGTCATAAGGCAAGAGATTGTAGAACACGAGAAATAAATGATGGTTGGAACAAGAGTAGAAGTACTTATGGAGTTTCAAGAAGGAACTATAATTCTTTTGTTCCTTTGGTGGATTACAATGTTATATGCTACAAGTGCAACAATAATGGGCATGTAGCACAATGGTGTAGAAGTGTTTTTGAAGAACCCCCCAGGAATAACAAGAAAGTGAGCTGTGGATAATCAAAAGGAAGAAAATAAAAAAGTATGGAGAAGGAAACAAGAGCTAGGTAACAAGAAGAAGGAAGAATCTATGCTTGTGCAAACTACACTTCATGCACAAGTGATATCTCCAAGTTCATAAGGAAGAGTACGAGTTCAGGGGGAGCTAACCATTGCATTATTTCTTAGCTCCATGAAGAAGACAATTTAAGTTAGATCAGCTAAGACATATTCTATATGAGCATTCCGTTGTCATTGATCAAATGGGGAGAACTATTAGAGAAAGAGAAGATATGATTGGAGAAAAGAAAGAGAGACTAAAGAATGGCTAGGCATACAACAAGACTATTGAGTTATGTTCTTGGGAAGATGGAGGTTAAAGACATGAGAAGTAAAACCCATAAACACTCCAACAAAGTATAGTCCAAAACATGTATGACAGGACGGTTGACAAATGATGCATGGCAGCATTTTGATAGACAAGGTATGGTGGGAATGTGACAATATAGTCATCAAAGGCATAAGAAGTATGACACATTGAGAATGATGATAGTCTTCAAGTCAGAGATAGCAACCCACAATGATAAAGAGATGATGAACTTTTCATAGAACATTAAAGAGGAAGGTTATAACATGACAATGTTTCAATGTGCAATAGTGACAATCAAATAAGAAAGATCATGTATGAATGACAAAATGTTACAAAACATTTGATGACAATGTGAAAAGTGGCAGAAGTTATAGTAAAAAGATGGAAAATAATCTTGAATAGAAGGCTCGAGACAATAAGAGAAGGAAGAGATGATAAAGATGTTTTATAAGACCACTTAATGAGAGAAATTTCCAAAAACTTGACAAGAGGATGAGAATGATACAAAGAAGTCCTTGCCTGAAGAGTATGCTTGTAAAGATTTTGCTAGAACACACAAGCATGTGTTGACAAAAGCAAAAGAAATGGATGGTGGTAAGTTGGATGGTTATGTTGGTACTTATGTTTGAGTTCCTATTGATGTAATGATGCCATAGAAGATAGTGGATAGAGGTATAATGAATATCCCGTTACCATTAATGAAAAAGGGGGAGAATTATAGAAAGGTGGAAAGCTACAGCAAGGAAGAGTTATAAGAATAAGAAGAATGATGACATTAATTTCAAGGAGTATTACAGGCAGGGGGAGATTCTTTGTGAAGAATTGAAGCTATAGAGGAAGCATATCACCTAAATGACAGAGACAAAGGGGGAGCCTTATAGATAGGGGGAGCATCATAGAAAGAATCACATCATGAAAGAAAGAAGTTGGTTACATCTCTTTGCCATTAATGTCAAAGGGGGGAGAGATAAAGTAAAAGGGAGCAATGCAAAAGGAGAAAATTATGTTTTTGTTGCCATCAATGACAAAGGGGGAGATTGTTGGAAATATTTTCATTGATGTCAAACGCACATGAACAAGAAGGTTGTCATTGATGTCAAAGGTGCATGGACAAGTGTTGTCATTGATGTCAAAGGAAGAATGAAGAGATTGTCGAAGATTGTCGTTAATGTCAAAAGTGAATATTGTTGTCAAAGGCATATGTAGATTGTTGAAGGAATGTCACGTTATTATCATTAATGTATGGACGAGAACGTCGGAGTAGCAATATCATTGTATGCAAGATGTAAATGTTGTCATCATAGTTGCAAGACTCGGGAAAAACTCGCCGAGTTTTTAAAAACTCGCGGGTTTTTTTTTCAAAACGAGTATTTGGTGTATTTATCGGTAGGGTTTTTTGCCGAGTTTTCGCCGAGTTTTTCCTAAAAACCCTCGCGACTGCGTTTTCCTCACACGACGGCTTCAAAAAGTGTTTGAACTTCATTTCGTCATTCATTTGGAAGCTCTCACTCAGCAAAAGCACTCTATAAAGCATTATGCACCTATTTACATCAATTTTGCATCGAGGAGACGAGATTTGAAGGGCATTTTCATCAAATTTCGAAGGCAAATTGGATTCCCAGGTAGGTTTTCTGATTTTTCTTATTCTTTCTTGTTTTTTAATTTTTTCTTCATTTTTGTTGATTCTATGTTTAAAAATCATCATGAATGTAGTGTGAAAAAGATTTAAATACAATTATATTCATCAAAACAAGATTTAAATTCACCAAAACAAGATTTTTTGATGAATTTTTCTGATTTTTTTTACATATTTTGCTGATTTTTTCATTTTTTTGAAATTTTCTTCAAAACCTAGTTGTTTTTTTAATTTTGAATCCTTTTTTTTGTTGAATAACATTTTTACAATCTAAGATTAGCTTAATTTTTTACTAATTTGAAGTAATTTTCAGATTTTTTACATTTTTTCATATTTTTTTGAAACCCTAGTTATTATTTTCTTTTTTTTAATCCATTTTTTTTAATGAAAATGTTTAGAAATTAGAATCTTAGATTAGTTTAGATTTTTAGTAATTTAAAATTTTAAAGTAATCTATTTTGATTTAATCTAATTTAGCTTGTTTTTAAATTTTCTATCAAAAAAATAACAAGTTGTGCTTTCACTGTCATTGTGTGTGTAGGTTAATTGATAATGGCTGGTCATTCTGCAAGTGCATCCGGTTCTGCGTCGAGCTCTGCCTCATCTGTGCCTGGGGGATTTGTAGGCACTCGTCCTCCAGGTGCTAGAGATCCTGCTTGGAAATATGCTTATCTAGGACCCCTACTTGGCTCAGTCTTTTGCATTAAATGTGAACAAGTATATCGTGGAGGCATCAATCGCCTCAAATACCACCTTGCAGGCATCCCTCAACATGATGCTAAGGCTTGTTCAAAGACCACAGAAGAAATAAAAAGACAAATGAATGCCATACTTGCAGCTGCAGAAGAAAAAAAATTGCAAAGAGAGACGGCAAAAGCAACAATGCAAGCAACCATAGCTTCTTCTCAAGGTGCTCTAGCCAACCTTGAATCAGATGATGATGATACTCAGGGCATAGTGGGCTCTCTTCGTGGTCCACGTGTGCGAAAGGCAAGGGCCGCAAGGCAGCCCACCACCACCTCAATCCCTTCATCTACCTCTAGTAGAGCAACAGGGCCTACACGCATTCATGATTTTTTTGTGCCTAGAAACACACCTGGTGCACAACCTTCCTTAGAGGCAACTAGGTGGAGTAGGGAGGTGCATGAGCAGGCGGACATTGCTTGTGCAGATTTTTGGTATTTTAACACCATCCCTTTTAATGTGGCAAGTTCTCCTTACTAGCAGAATTTGGTTACCGCATTGATAGTTGCAGGAAAAGGCTACAAGGCGCCTTCTCGCACAGACTTGGGTGGGAGGTTAGTTAATTTAATCTTTTTGATAAATTTATGTTTTTCAAGTTTAATTTATGATGAATTTAAGCTATTTTATTGTTTACAAATTAAAATTGTGTACTTAATTTCACTTTGTACTTGTAGGTTGCTTACTACTGCAACTGAAAGGGCAAGGGCAGCAGTAGAGGAGCAAAAAGAAAATTGGAAAGCATATGGCTGCTCTATTCTTTCTGATGGGTGGACGGATGGAAAAATCGTACCATCACTAATTTCTTGGTTGCATGCAAAGATGAGGTGTTCTTAAAATCAATTGATGCCTCCCACATAGTAAAAAATGCAGAAAATTTGACTAACATGTTGGAGGAAGTTTGCATGGAGGTGGGGATTGATAATGTTGTGCAAATCATAACTGATAATGCAACAGCAGGAAGACTCCTCCAAGATAGATACCACACACTTTGTTGGACACCTTGTGCAGTGCATGTCCTTGACCTTCTTTTGGAGGACATAGGAAAACTAGATTGGGTCACACCAATTGTAGAGGACGCGAAGAAGATCACTAAATATATCTACAATCACCCTTGGGTTCTTAACATGATGAGGGATTACACCCAAGGGAAAGAGTTGGTGAGATCTGGTGTGACAAGGTTTGCAACGGTTTTCTTAACGTTGCAAAGCATTCTTCGTTCATTGGCAGCTTTGAAACAAATGTTTGTGGCCCCAAAATGGACAGAGTCATCTTATGCGAAGAAGCCAGAAGGAGATAAGGTTGCATGCATAGTCTTCGACAAAGTATTTGAAAAAACAGCTGCAGAGATTGTGAAGGTAACTTCAAAACTTCAAATTTAACTTGAAATTGAATATTTATATATTTTTAATATGTCTCTCATTTTAAATTTGTAAGTTGTAACTTTAATCTTTTTCCATTTTCATATTGTAGGTGTCGGAGCCCTTGGTTAGAGTTCTCCGCTTGGTAGATGGGGATAAAACCCCAATGGGGTATCTTTATGAGGCCATGGATAGGGCCAAGGAGGCTATAAGAAATTATTATAAGGGGGACAGCCTCAAATTTGCTCCCATTTGGGGGATTATTGACAGGAGGTGGAACAATCAACTCCACCAACAGATCCATGCAGCAGGGTACTTCTTGAACCCTCGTTTCTTCCATTCAAGCACCTACTCAGATCCTAGTGGAGAGGTTATGGAGGGCCTCACTAAATGCATTCAAAGGATGACACCCGAGGTTGAGGTGGCAGACCTCATTGTTAGTGAATTACAAAGTTATAGGACAAAAAGGGGTGCACTCTTCTCTTCAGACCTAGCGAAGAGAGCAATACACACTTAGTCACCAGGTATAAAATTTGAAATTTACAAGTTACAAGTTACAAATATTGATAAATCATAATTTGATAAAATATGCTTTGAACTTTTGACTTTCTAAGTTTCTAACTCCTAATTTGTTTTTTGTAGATGTTTGGTGGTCAAATTGGGGTGGAAATACCCCACATCTCCAAAATTTTGCCCTACATATCTTATCCCAGCCTTGTAGTTCGTCCAATTGTGAGCAGAATTGGAGCTTGTTTGAGTCCATCCACATAAAGAAGAGGAACAAACTAGCTCAAAAACGCCTCAATGACCTTGTCTATGTGCAATATAATCTTTGGCTGCGCATAAGAAAGGTAGAGGAAATATTAGATAATCCAATTGATTTGGATGAGATAGATCCATACAGTGATTGGACAGGGCGAGATGAGCAGCCTCCATTGTTTTCCGAGGATGACATCTATGACTTAGAGCGACAGGCAATGGAGGAGGGGGGTGGATTTGCATTCTCATTGGATGACATTGAGGATGACCCTGAGGAGGAGTCATTGCCAGTGACTGTGCCACGACCAGCAGTAGGATCTACATCCAGGATGCCGATGGAGGATGAGGAGCCACAACAGAGTCCTATGACTACACCCTCTCCCGTAGTCTTCTCACGTAGACTCGGGAAGAGGAAGATGTGAATTTGTATTTAGTATTTACTTTCAGTTTTACAAAAACAATTTGCTATTTTCATTTTGTTTCAGACTATCAGTATCAACGTATTGAGCATTCCACATGAGGATACAATTTTGTATCTAATTTTCTTTGAAATCAATCAAATATAACTAGACTCAGCTTGTTTCTTCTATGTACTCATTTTATTGACTCATTGGATGCATCTTATCATTGAATTTTGCAAAAAAATGTGTTTTTAATGAAGTTTAAGCAATTTTTTAAGTTGCCGAGTTTTTGTCGAGTCTTGCCGAGTAAATACTTTTCGGGCTTGCCGAGTAAATACTTTTGCTGAGTCTTGCAACTATGGTTGTCATCATCATTCAGTGGAAATGTCTAAGGAAAATTGGATCAATTGTTGAGCAAAGGTTGATAGAGAAGATAATGTTTAAATTAGAGATTTAAACATTGGTTAGATATGAACAATTTATCATTAGTAAAAAGGATGCAATTTGTGATATTAAGTGGAGCAATTTAAAAAGGAGATGAATGGTGCAATTTAGAAATAAACATGAAGCACTTTACATAAGAAAAAAATGTCTTAAAATCATAATAACAAAAGTGATAATAAAAGAGGATGCCGATCCTTATCAAACTAAGCGCGCTCCACATATACATTAAAATGTCTTAAGTAAAACACAAAAAGGGGTGCGATGAGAAAGTAAAGTGTGATCTAGAAAAGATAAAGGATGCCATTCAAAAGAATTCATGTATGATGTGATTTATTTGTTATAAAGTGGCTGACTAAAGTCTATTACATATAAGACAAAAAACATGTCTTAAGAAAAAGATAAAAAGGAAGTGTAGCGATTATTAATAAAGGCAGAAATTATTTGAAGATGATACGATTTGTTATGAATGAAGTGTTATGTGGTGTGATTGGAAACCAAAGGTGTGAGCGCTTAACAAAAGCAATGATTAATATATAAAAGGCAGCACTAGAATTTAAAAGAAGGAAGCATCCATTAACAAAAGGTCATGTCTCTCTCTCAATAGTCGTTCCTTTCCAAGAGGCATGAGAGGATATAAAAGGTGAATAAGATGTGGTGGTATAGTGTGTAAGGAAAAAAATGAATATAATATGATTTGAAAGAGCAGATCTAGAAAGAGAAGAAGGCAGAAATATGAAGTCCATTTCAGATTCATACTGAAGAGTATATGCTGCCATGTATGAAGGACAAATGCAAATATATATGACAAATATATGTGAAGATTAAGAGCTGAATGTTAAGGATGATATGAGCAGAAACTTATACGAAGATATTGGCTCGATTATGATTAGTTTTGTGTAACAAAGTTGTGCATGATTTGGACCACATTTGAAGGAAAGAGAAGTGTGTGATTTATAGCAGAGTTGTGAAGGAGGGAAAGTATATGTGTGTGAACCTGATTGGAAAAGAAAAGGCTTACATTATACAAAATCAGAAGTAGTGATCAGATTTTGAGTAAAGGAGAACGATATCATCCATTGAAGAATTTGTAGGTTGGTGCCTAGAGATTGGTGTCACTTACTGAGTTGGTGCTCAGTTGTGAGAGTTGGTGCCTGTAGATTTTACAAGCGGGGATTGGTGTCTCCGATGGGTTGGTGCTCACAAAAGAAGAATTGTAAGAGAAATAGGTTGGTGCCTACAGAAGAAGAATCAATATATATATATATATATATATAAGCAATATTTTGCCGTGGTTTTCTCTCGCAAGGGTTTCCACGTAAAATCGTGTGTTCTCTCTGTGTTCATAATTGCTAGATCTTACATGTGTGATTTACTGTGATGGATTAAGTTTTGAAAAGTGAAAGTTTGTATTATACTCATTCACCCCCCCTCTCAGTATAACTGTGTGCTCATCAATTGGTATGCATTTTCTTCTTGGCATGCTTTCCTTATCTATTTGTCACTTAATCGGTCATGACTTTACCTTGGTTCTGCCAAATATTTTAAGCACCCAACTTTGACATCCTTTCTTTCACATTTTTACTCTACCTATTGCCACTCTATCACGGTTTTAGACTTAGTCTGCCACCTTAGTCGTCTTTTTCTAATGGTTATGCCATATGAAATGTGACACCTTCACTTAATTGAACCAAATTCCTTCTTGTTTCCCTTTTGGATTGAGCCGCACTTTCATCCATCTTTTGCCACTTTTGTTTTCCATTTCCAAGGACACCCACTTTAATAGCTATTGCAGTTTACCAGGTAAATTGCCACCCCAAGTGCTATTCCTCATTGGTTATGCCATACTAAAATGGTGCCATAATTATTGATCCTTATGTGTTTCTTTCTTGGGCGTGGTTTGTGACTAAGTTTGCCACCTTAGCATGTTTTTGAGCCAGCCTAGCCACCTGAAAAGTGAGCCTCATCTCTCTCTTTTGTTGTGATTTGCCTTAAGCTGATGTATCACTTGAATGGAGTTTACTCAATCATTTTGCTGATCTGGTATTAGGTTCCAAGTCTTAGACCATTCCTTCTTCTCTTTTCAATGTTGGAGCATATCATTAGTCAAAGAACTTCTTCACCTCATATTTTATACTTGAGTCACCAATAGTCAAAAGTTTCTTCATTTTTTGCTTGGCACGGTGTAACCTCAAACAATTTGCAAAGATGTTAGTAGCAAAACTAGACCAAGACAAAAATATTTTGCAACTTGTCACAAGGGAGAAACTTAGTATTGACAACTTGACTAGAAAGAACTGACTATAGGCAAAATTTTGTAGGGGTACCAACATGGGCACCATCGAGCCCCAATAGCAATATCAATAGAAGTATAGAGAAGAAGTGGCCACTCATGAATAAAAGGCATTAAGATAGGAGGATAAGCAAAGATAAGATGTCTTGATTTGCCTTAAGTTGATGTATCACTTGAGTGGAGCTTACTCAATCATTTTGCCAATCTAGTATTAGGTTCCAAGTCTTTGACCATTCCTTCTTTTCTTTTCAATGCTAGAGCATATCATCAATCAAGAACTTCTTCACCTCAAATTTTATACTCGAGTCTCCAATAGTTAGGAGTTTCTTCATTTTTTGCTTAGCACAATGTAACCTTGAACAATCTGCAAAGATGTTAGTTGAAAACAGAAAAACTAGACCAAGACAAAAATATTTTGCAACTTGACAAGGAAGAAACTTAGTGAATATTGACAACATGACTAGAAAGAATTGACCATAGGCAAAGTTTTGTAGGAGTACCGACAAGCCCCAACAACAATATCGGTAGTAGAAGTATAGCGAAGAAGAGGCCACCCATGAATGGTAGGCATTAAGACAGGAGGATGAGCGAGATAAGATTTGATAGCATCAAAAGCTTGGTGGCACTCCTCATCCCACACAAACTTAACATCTTTCTTGAGAAGACATGTGAAAAGGAGGTATGATCAACTAATTGAGCCACGAAGCAGTGGATAGCTTGAATTTTGCGCTAGAGACTATAAAATTGAGAAATATTCTTTGAAGGTGGCATGTTGACAATGGCATCAATCTTTTAGTGTCAACCTCAATCCCCTGGCAAGAGAGAATGAAACCAAGGAGTTTGCCACTATAAACACATAAGATGCACTTCTTGGGATTCAACACATGTTATATTGTCTCAAGTGTCCAAAGATGATGCGAAGGTCATTTGCTTGATTGATGAGGGGTTGACTTAGCAAGAATATTGTCAACATAATCCTCAAGAATAGAGTGCATAAGAACACGGAAAATGAGTCATAGCATATTGGTAAGTAGCACCAACATTTTTGAGACCAAAGGGCATGACAACATAGCAAAAAGTGCCCCAAGGTGTAGTAAAAGAAGTTTTATTCTAGTCTTAAGGATTCATAAGAATTTGATTGTAACTAGAGAAGCCATCCATGAAAGAAAGAAGTTCATGGCCAGTAGTGGAATCTACAATCATGTCAATTTTTCGAAGGAGGAAGTCATTCTTTGGAGAGGCTTTATTAAGATCCCGAAAGTTAGTACAAATGCGTATGTAAATGTCAGGTGTAGCCACATGAACTATGTTGTAAATCCAAGGGGACTAGTCAATAGGATGAATAAACCCTGCGTTGAGTAATTTTTCAATCACAACCTTTACCAATGAAACAACTCTATGGCATTTTATGAATCTTTTGCTTTATAGGTTTTGCATTAGGGTGAAGAACTATGTTATGAACAACAACATCCTAATCAATGCTAGGCATGTCCTCATAAGTCCATGCAAATAGATCAGGACAATCATGAAGAATAGAATAAATCTTGTGTTTAGAGGAAAAGAGGCATTGCCTATTTGAGGACTTTGTTGGGTTCATGAGGATCCATAGGGACATCCACAATAAAACCCATGACAAGAGAACTACAATCCTTAATAAACAGACATGTGGGTAAGCAATCACTATGTAATGTGCCACACCTGTTGGTTCTTTTTAAAATCTTTTTAGTGTTATTTTTTAATTTTTTGTGTGTTCCTTCAGACTAGAGAGAAGATGCAGAAGGGGTTTTAGTTTTCTCGAGACGTGTGTTGCCGGAACATACAATAGATAGCATATAATGCAAACCTAGAAAATATACAATAGATATTAAGAAAATAACAGATACCTAGATCATAAATAGGCCAAATATGAATTACTATGACATACCCATGTTCAGATTTGCAACTTGGTACATATGCTGGGATTGGACCAGCAAGTGGGTATCACCAAAATCCTCCAAAGTCCACCATAGAAAGATAGTTTGAGCAAATAGAAGATTACAATGATCAATGAGGCCCTAAACGCCCTCCAACTGTGAAGTACAAAGCTACAACCAAAGAGGAATGTCACCCCAAGGACCCACGTCCTTCCTAGCTAGCTGGTATGGTTGGATATGATGTTCAAACAACAAGGAAAGTTTGCAAATGGATCTGCAGTACCACCGAATATCTCTGTACAAACTCAATGCACTAGGACGCCAAGAAAGAATCCTCAAACCCTCCTCAAATCACCATGGTATCCTCCTCAAATGGTATGGCCAGGAAACTGAATAGTACGGCCAGCCTATGAGCAGTAATAATAGTCCCAATCTCCTTCAACTCGCCTCCAATCTATCATTAAACCCTTCTCATCAAGCTGAACACTAACAATCTGCAGTTGATATGGAAATATGCCCTGGAAATCTCATCAAATGAACTCCATTTTAGCACAACTGTGAACATTGGTTGTATCCACCTCTGTTAACACCTTTGGATGGTATTGCACATCTGTAGAATGCTGTTACTTAGGGAGGTTTTCGTCTTCAAGAGCCTCTGGTTCGAATCCCTCAAACCCTCACACCAAAAACCCTAGTAGAGCCAAAGCATCAAATATCATAACATCAAGCATAAGCAAATGACTTGCTTTTTTTCCTCTTTTATTTCCTATCCATGAGGCGTGGGCTTTTGGGGGGAAATGTTATATTTTTTAATTCACTTTATTCCCCTAGGGATGGGCGCCCAATTTCCAAGTGACTTGCTTTTCATTTTCTTTTCATAAATTCACTTTATAACATAACATTAAAGTCCCATTTAAATATTTCAATTCAACTTACGGACTTTAAAATAACTGACGAGATGATGTCAGAATTCGATGATCCATAGCTCGTCGGAAAGGTCTCGACGAGACAAATCCATCCCCACTCTGAAAATCCCGTTCCGACAGCGAACCCAAACTTACTAAAAATAGTAAGTACGCCACAAGGCACCCAAACTGCCACTAACAACTATCAACTGGATCCAAACCACATCTACCTCTTAATTGCCCATCCAAGGCCAAATCACAATGGTTCCCTAACCAAACCGTCAGTCTACGGGGAACCCAATGATAGACTAACACTATAGTTAGAAAGGGGACATTACAGTCCGCCCTCCCTAAGATTGCTTGCCTCAAGCAATCTCAGATCAGGATGCTCCAATAGCTGCTCATTTTCCCAAGTAGCATCCTCCACTGACAGGTTTTTCCATTTTACCAAGTATTCTCTGATAGTCCTCAAAGTGCATTCCCTGGTATCAATTATAGCCTCGGGTACCAAAATCAATTTCCCCTCTTCATCCAGAGGAGGTAACTCTATTGATGGTGTTACATTATGCCCCAACGCCTTCTTGAGGCGAGATATATGAAACACATTGTGTACTCGCTACCTGCCGGCAACTCTAGCTCATAAGCCACTTCTCCAATTTTCTTGGAGATCCTGAAAGGTCCATAGTAGCGTGGCTTAAGCTTCTCTGCTCCACTCTTCTTGAGAGTGGACTGCCTGTAGGGCTGTAGTATCAAGTATACCATGTCACCTATCTCAAATGATCGCTCAGTCCTCTGCTAATCGGCATATTGCTTCTGTTGATTCTGAGCCTTCTTCATATTCTCCTTCAAAGACCTCATGATATCCTAACTCTCCTATAGGTCTTTGGCCTTAGGCACTTTGCTGTCTCCAAACAGTAAATCTACAAAGCTCGGTGCCTCATACTCATATAAAGCCATGAAGGGTGACATCTGGATAGACATGTGATAAGTGGAATTATAGCAATACTCGCCCATGTGAAGCCACTTAATCCATGCCTTTTGCTGCCCTTCTACATAATTTCTGAGGTATCCTTCCACCCATTTGTTGACAATCTCTGTCTGGCCATCTGTCTGTGGGTGGTAGCTTGTGCTAGGGGTGAGCTCTGTCCCTGTCAACCTGAAGAGCTCCTGCCAAAAATTACTAAGGAACCTGTTGTCCCTATCGCTCACAATACTCCGCGGCAACCCGTGTAGACGGAATACCTCTCTGAAAAATAACTCTGCAACTTGAGCTGCAGTGTAGGTGGTAGGAATGGCAAAGAAGTGAGCATACTTCATCAATCTGTCCACTACCACATAAATGCAATCCCGACCCCAGACTTTAGGTAATCCTGTGATAAAGTCCATAGAAATACTATCCCATTTCCTCTCAGGAATGGGTAGGGGTTGCAGTAGTCCACCTGGAAAAGGGTGCTCCTGCTTGTTCCGTTGGCATGTCGGGCACTCTCTCACATATCTTAACACTTTGTTTTGAGGCCTTTCCAAGTGAAACGCTCTCTGACCTGCTTGTATGTTTTGAAGTAACCAGGATGTCCAGCCATAGGCAAGTCATGGAATGCTCTCAAAACCCTCTGCTTCATCTCCGAACCAGGCACCAAAAGGATCCTGTCCTTGTAAATGATCAAGTCATTTACCACTGTGTATATGTCATCCTTGATAGTGCCATCTGTAATCCCAGTAGCCCATTTGTCCTTAGCATACTTTGCAGATATCAACTCTCTCCAATCATTTGAAATAGCACTTAGTGCACACAAATGGGGTCTCCTGGACAAAGCGTCAACAACTATGTTTTTCTTGCCTTTGACATAAACAATGTCAAAGTCATAGGCCTGAAGTTTGCTGACCCACTTCTGCTGCCTCTCATTCAGGCCTTCTGACCAAGGAAATGTTTCAGACTATTGTGATATGTTTTCACCACAAACTTACTCCCCACTAGTTACTGTCTGAACTTAGCCAACGCTGCATGATGGCTAACATCTCCTTGTCGTATATACTGTAACTCCGCTCTACACCCCTCAACTTCCTGTTCTCAAATGCTATGGGGGGTTTATCCTGCATTATTACCGCACCAATGCCTTCCCCTGAGGCATCACATTGTAACTCAAAAGGTTTGCTAAAATCTGGAATAGCCAACATAGGACAGGTACTCATAATCTCCTTGAACCTATAAAAGCACTCCTGTGCACTTCCTGACCAACTGAAAGCATCCTTCTGAGTCAAATCTATGAGGGGGGGCAGCTGATTGTGAAAACCCCTTCACGAAATGGTGGTAATACCCACAAAGACCAAGGAATCCCTTAAGATGAGAGATTCTTTGGTGGCGGCCAGTCAATGATTGCCCGAATCTTCTCCGGGTCCACCTTTACACTACCAGCACTGATGATATGACCCAAGCATAGAAACTCGGTCATCCCAAACTCACACTTTGACATTTTTGCATATAATGACTCCCGCTCTAAAATTCTCAGAACAATGTCAACGTGTTTCAGATGCTCCTCCCAAGTCCTGCTGTAAATCAATATGTCATCAAAAAATATCAACATGAATCTCCTCAACTGTTCTCTGAACACCCTGTTCATACAGGATTGGAAGGTGGTTGGTGCATTGGTCAAACCAAATGGCATGACCAAGAACTCAAAGTGCCCATAATGGCACCTGAAAGCTGTCTTCTCCACATCTTCATCCCTGACCCAAATTTGGTGATATCCGGATCTCAAATCTATTTTGGAGAAGTAACATGCCCCATGCAACTCATCTATCATCTCATCAATATGGGGAATGGGGTATCTATTTTTTATGGTCTTTTTATTTAACTCTCTGTAGTCAATGCACATCCTGAGAGTTCCATCTTTTTTCTTCACCAAGACCATTGATGAAGCGAATGGACTTTTTTTTGGCCTTATGTGCCCCATCTCGAAAAGCTCTTTGATAGCTTTCTCGATCTCATCCTTATATCTCTTCGGTTGCCTATAAGGTGTAGTAATCATTGGCTTAGCACTCTCCTCCAACTCAATAACGTGCTCAATACCCCTATCAGGGGGTTTACCTGGTGGTATGTCACTAAACACTTTGGTGTGTTTAGTCAAGAGAGCCTGTGTGTCAGGTGGATACTCACGCTTCTGTTGTTTTGATACTGTAGGCATTACCATCACCTCTGCTGCCCACTGCACCTAATCATGTCAAATCAACCTCTCCATCCTCTTGAGTGAGACCACTCTCAGTCCACCATCTGAAATGCCCCTGAGCACATGTCGTATCTCGTTCACCTCGAACTTCATCTCCATAGTCCTCAAGTTGAGTGTGAACTCTCCAATGTCATGCAACCATCGCATGCCTAACACCACATCCATCTCACCCATGCTAACAACATAGAAATCTGATTGGCATGTGTAATTGTTCAACAATATGGTGAGATTAGGTATCCTTCTAGTGTAGGTGAGTACAAATCCATCAGCTACCCTCACCTTAAATCCTTCAAACTCTTCAGTCTTCATCCCTCTTTTCGCAACCAAGCCCTCATCTATGAAATTATGAGTGGCACCTGTGTCAAGTAATGTAATCACCCTCTGTCCACCAAGTACTCCTCTCATCCGAAATGATCCCTCTCTCTGAATGCTAGAGAGATGCATTGTAGGTAGGGTTGTCTCCTCCTTATCTGACGCTTCAGATGCAACATCAGTCACTGAATCATTATCTTTCGATTGCTACTCTAAATGTGTCTCTGATTCTACGGACTCATCTACTGAAAAATATTCCAATTGTTTTTCTTTTCCTTGGGCAGCACACTTGTGCTTAGGATCCCAAGGCTCTCGGCAGTGGAAACAGAGTTTCTTCCTCCTGAGGTCATTTAATTGGTCATTATCCAACCTGGAAGAACTCTTGTGCTGCTGTCCGGAATCTCTCTGAAAATGTCTTCTGTCCTTCTCCTTATCTCTCCTATGCTGAAAACCCTTGGTCTGAAACTTATTTCTCCAAATAGAAGACTCCATATCACGGGCCTTTTTCATGGCCTCCTGCAATGATGAAGGGTCCAATCCCTTAATCCAACCACGAAGAGGATCTGTTAACCCATCAATGAAGAACATGATCAATCTACGCTCTGAAATGTCTAAGACCATCACTGAAAGGTCCTAGAACTCTGATATGTACGAATCCACTGATCCACTCTGTTGGAGTTGAGCTAACTCCTTAAATTGCAGTTCTGGATCCTTTTATCAAATTTGTCAATGAGTCTAGCTGTGAACTCAACATAGGAAGTGATCTGGTCATGTCCCAAGGTGACCTTGCCATTGCTCCACCACTTATGTGCATTGCCTTCTAAGTGTAAGGTTGCATATGTAATGGCATCCGTCTCTGGCATGGGACTGATCTGGAGATAACTGTCCAACTTTTGGACCCAAGCTCTAGCAGAGGTTTTGTCTGACCCGTCAAAGTAAGGCAAAGTCATTTTGCTTAGTTTCTTTTGAAGCTCTTGGTTTTGCTGCATGTTTCCTCTGCGGGGTCTATGTTTCATTCTCAGATCTGAATACTCCCCAAATGTCATTTCGGCTTTGAACTCCTCGCTGGATGCTCTCCAATCTCTAAGAATCTCCTCCTGGAAATCCAGCTGTGTGGCCTCCCACTCAGGAACATTGTTCCTAGGTGCAAACACAGGAATGCCAGGCCTGTCACTGGCTGTCAACTAGGTAGCCCTCCTATTGGTGATCGAAGCTTCACCTTCTTCTCTATCTCGGTGTCTATCCCCAATATGCCTATCACCATTCTGCCTGTCACCATTCGGTCTATCACCATTATGTCTATCTCCCAAATTGTTCCTGTTTCTGTCTCCCATATTGTTCATGTTTCTTCCGTTATTATTATTATGGTCCCTGTTGTTGTCTCTATTATTCCTCGCATCACAAGGTATCAACTGGGTAAGAATTTGGGCCAGCTCTGTCTGTGACTCTCTCATCGTCTCATCCATCCTCAAGAAATTCCTCTCTATGTTCTGTTGTCCCCTAGCCAAAGAATTTAAAATGTCCCGTAAGCTGGGTTCCTCAATCTCTCTGTCACCCATTTCTCCAACTTGTGCTGGAACCACACCTGAAAAGGGATCTGTCCTCGGTACCTCAAGGTCTTCTTCATTGTAAAAGACCACTGGTTGTTCCTCTACGGCTACTACCTCTGTATCTGTATTGGAAGGATCTCTCTGAGGAACTTGTAAATCTGTTCTAGCCCTATTCCGCCTAAGGTAATATCCACTTGTACCCTGTTGCATGTCTCATGTTTTCTTCTGCATATCTGAATCTGACCTCACAGGATGGCAGGAAGAGTTGTGCTTTGATACCACTATAATGTGCCACACCTGTTGGTTCTTTTTAAAATCTTTTTAGTGTTATTTTTAATTTTTTGTATGTTCTTTCAGACTAGAGAGAAGATGCAGAAGGGGTTTCAGTTTTCTCAAGATGTGTGTTGCTGGAACATACAATAGATAGCATATAATGCAAACCCGAAAAATATACAACAGATATTAAGAAAATAACAGATGCCCAGATCATAAATAGGCCAAATATGAATTACTATGACATACCCATGTTCAGATTTGCAACTTGGTACATATGCTGTGACTGGACCAGCAAGTGGGTATCACCAAAATCCTCCAAAGTCCACCACAAAAAGATAGTTTGAGAAAATAGAAGATTACAATGATCCATGAGGTCCTAAACGCCCTCCAACTATGAAGTACAAAGCTGCAACCAGAGAGGAATGTCACCCCAAGGACCCACGTCTTCCTAGCTCGCTGGTACGGCTGGATATGATGTTCAAACAGCAAAGAAAGTCTGCAAATGGATCTGCAGTACCACCGAATATCTCTGCACAAACTCAATGCACTAGGACGCTAAGAAAGAAGCCTCAAACCCTCCCCAAATCACCATGGTATCCTCCTCAAATGGTACGGCTAGGAAGCTGAATAGTACAACCAGCCTATGAGCAGCAATAACAGTCCCAATCTCCTTCAACTCGCCTCCAATCTGCCATTAAACCTTTGTCATCAAGCTGAACACTAACAATCTGCAATTGATATGGAAATATGACCCAGAAATCTCATCAAGTGAACTCCATTTTAGCACAACTGTGAACAGTGATTGTATCCACCTCTGTTAGCACCTTTGGATGGTATTGCACATCTGTAGAATGCTGTTACTCAGGGAGGTTTTCGTCTCCAAGAGCCTCTGGTTCGAATCCCTCAAATCCTCACACCAAAAACCCTAGCAGAGCCAAAGCATCAAAAATCATAACATCAAGCATAAGCAAATGACTTGCTTTTTTTCCTCTTTTATTTCCTCTCCATGAGGCATGGGCTTTTGGGGGGAAATGTTATGTTTTTAATTCACTTTATTCCCCTAGGGATGGGCGCCCAATTTCCAAGTGACTTGCTTTTCATTTTCTTTTCATAAAGTCACTTTATAACATAACATTAAAGTCTCATTTAAATATTTCAATTCAACTTACGGACTTTAAAATAATTGACGAGATGATGTCGGAATTCAATGATCCATAGCTTGTTGGAAAGGTCTCAACGAGACGAATCCATCCCCACTTTGAAAATCTCGTTCCGGCATCGAACCCGAACTTACTAAAAATAGTAAGTACGCCACAAGGCACCCAAACTGCCACTGACAACTGCCAACTGGATCCAAACCACAGCGACCTCTGAATTGCCCATCCAAGGCCAAACCACAATGGTTCCCTAACCAAGCCGTCACTCTACGGGAACCCAATGATAGACTAACACTGTAGCTAGAAAGGGGACATTACACACTAAGTTTTTGGGTAAGAATAGGCTTAGAAGCGAGAAGAGCAAATTCCACAAAATATGACTATGCACTAAGATTATAAGAGAAACTGCAACCATGATGGAAAGAAGGAACATTAGAATAGACCTCTAAGAAGTTGACCAACACTTAGTAGAGAAAACATCCAAAGGAGTTAGATAAGTAGAAGCAGAATCAATGAGTTCCACATAAAGGAGAGGAAGGGTATCTCATGAGAAGAAGAGACCATGGAAACCTCAACAGAAGGACGAGTGGCGACTTTGATTGCTTGGGAGGGCGATATCCCAAACTTATTGTAGTAAATTGATAATCTAGTTGAATAGGTTTAGTAATACCTTGCTTATTGCGACCAAGACCTTGCTCTTTATAACCATATTTACTATTTAGCAACAATTTGGAATCCAGGTCCATAGATTTTTTCTAAGGAGAAAGAAAGAGGAGAATCCTTGCCATCAGCCTCGACAAAATTAGAATCATTACCATAAGCAGATTCATTGATAGGCGAGGGAGGAGAAGAAGGGACCTAAGGAGGTTGATTGAAAGTATGAGGATCAACATGGAAAGAAGGAATGTCAAAGTCCTGAAAGCTACCTTATACTCACCCATATAGGAGGGGTAAATTCTAAGGAGCCTCGATCATCGCCTAGACAAACATTAGGAGAAAGGGAAGATGGGTTAGTAAAGAAAATGAGCCCTTATAATTTTTTCTTATGTGCTTGAGGGGGTAAAATCTAAGGAGCCCCCATCATCTCCTAGACAAGCATTAGGAGAAAAGGAATACGGGATAGTAGAAGAAAAGGAACCCTTATATTTTTTTCTTACTTTATTTGCTTTGTATCTTTTGAAGTCACATTCTTCATTGGATTTGTCTAGATTGATGATGTTTAGAAGTTCCCTCTTGTTAGAATTCTGTCAAGACCCCAATATTTTTTAAGGTCACCATGTTTCCATTGGAAGGGCCAGCCATCATCCTTTTATCTTTTTACTCAATCCAACCTTTTGCTTTAGAATATTCATTCCATTTCAGCCTTTGGGATCTATAACTGCCGTTGGATTAGATCATATCAACAATTTGCAAGGTCTTCATTGTTGTGAGGCAAAATGACAGACAAAGCTTTTTGAGGGATTGCTATCTATACCTTGAAGGGGGCCACCTTTGATTTATACTTAGTCATTTTTCTCATTCCTTTGCTCTTTGTAGTGAATGATTGCTGACCGATTAGAGTAGATCAATAATTCATGGAGGTTGTCATGATGTTAGGAAAAATGATAGACCAAGCATGAAATTGACACTTGTACATTAGAGGGACCCACTTTCATCTTTTCTTTTCTTGGGGCAATGATTCCACGCCTATGTTTTGGGTTTCGTGATCATCATTGAATAATATAATAACAACAGTTTGTAGGGGTTGTCTTGTTAGGCAAAATGACAGATGAAGCCTTTGGAGTAGCACCCATTGTTGGATTAAATCTAATCATCGGCCTTTGGAAGTTCTCATTGTTGTCAAGCAAATGTTAAATCCCAGGTTTCTGAAAGGTTGCCACCTTTATCTTCTATTCCACATTGGCCCTTCTTCTTGGACTTGATCAAGATTTGGAAAAAATTCACTATGGAAGAAGAGCAATGGAGCTGCAGACTTAGGCATGTTTTATAGTGGCACCATTCTTTTGTAACTTTTGTCCTTTTAAATCTGGCCTTTGTTGATTTCTTCGTTCATTCAAAATCAAGCTTGAAATGTGGTTGTGCTCAACATGCAATTTCCGAGTCCTCTACCTTAGGCAAAACTATTAGTGATTATTTATAAAGGCTTATAATCCTTTGGGGAACCAGCCAAGGCATGGACAGGCTTAATTTTATTTGACCAATTGCGAATTCACACCTTTTGTTCCCTTTTTATTTTTCAAGTGCCCTTAGCATCTTATTATAGTATAGAAGCTTAAACCTCTAAAGGTCCATCCCAGTTTTTTGTAAAATAGGTATGCTTTATCGCCCTCTAACCTAATGTATAAATGGTTATGGATTTTGTAAATGCTGCCTTTTTTTGCCTTTAATATAATTGCTCTTTTATCCAAAAAAATCTATGAAGGAAAAGGCAGCCAATCATAAAGGAAAGGGGCAGCATTGAGCACTCTTATCTTGATGTCAGCCATGAAAAGAAGACATCAAGCTCAGTGAGGAAATGAGGCAGAGTCATCTTTCACACTAATAACTTAATTGTGAAAGCAAGTAGAGGTAAGAAGTCCTTTCATACATTCTTTGTATGAGTTTTTGCAAAAATGAGCTTAGAATAGTTCATTTACAAGGTTCTCGACATGCACCACCAAGAGTTATTTTCATGTCGAAGAAGGAAAATTATATTGTTTGGTGCAAAAGCAAGCTGGTCATGCATTCGAGCATAGGTATCACTCCAAAATTGGCATTAATACTTGCATTGAAGGGGTAAAAGGAAAGAAGAAAAAACATTTCTATTTGAAGAGGCAAGTATGGGAGCACCCCCACTTGTCAAGGACGAGCATTGGAAAACACAACCATTTGAGAAAGCAAGTAGTAAAGCAAAAATAATTTGTAGGCAACTGCCTAAAGATGTACATCACTTACATAAGAAATACAAGGAAACATGCATTTCCAAGACTTGAAAGGAAACATGTGTCAAACAATGAATCTCTGATCTGAAACCTGGCAACAAGATGTGTTGAGTGATATCAACTTTCACATAATTATGCATTTTATTCTGATGTGGTAAGTTGAATTTATAGTTGCTGCTCGGCTCCCTATTTTGACAAGCTAATTGATTGTGAATTTCACATAGCCTTTGTTGCTCCTTGACTAAGGTGTTCTTAGAACTTGATAATAATCCTCTCGAATCACTCTTTTTCCATGATCTGATAAATTATATTAAGTTTAATCATCAATATATTCTTAAATTTACAATTTAATGCAATAACCTAAATAAAAATTCTGTAAGTTGGACTATAGAGCACATGATTATATCTAATTATAACGTAATTAATGAATTGTCTAAGACATAAGTGGATTCCCACAAATTTTGTAAATTACTAGAAAGTAATTAATTTAATCCATTTGATGACATCAACTAGTATAGAATCAACTTCCTTAAATCTAGAATGTGTTGTGCTTTGTCATTCGTATATCTTTTCTTCACTTGTAATAGGTCACAAGTTGTATTTTTGCCTTGTAAAAGTTATGTTCTAGAATATCTTTGTACATTTCATGTTCTATGATATTTATACACTTCATGTTCTTTATTTTGCACAACTGACAAGCCATGACTACAGTCTTGCAGGTGATTTTGGTTTTGACCCCTTGGAGCTTGGAAAAGACCCAAAAAATCTAAGATGGTATGTTCAGGCAGAACTTATTCATGCTCGTTTTGCAATGGCTGGTGTGGCGGGCATTCTCTTTACTGATGTAAGTAGAATCTTGAAGATTATTTCTTATATGTTTTGGTTTATTTTCACATGACAATCATCAAACATGATGAACTCAAGTGGTAAATGCTTAAGAGCTTTCATAAGGGAGCCCTAGTTCAAATTCGAAGAGATATGATTAAGTGTTAAAAATTTGGTAAAATATAGTTGTAGTCATCTTACTAGGTGCGACTTACCCCAACAGACGATACTGGGCACAATTACTGGGCAGATTTGACCAAAGAGATACCCTTGCTTGTGGCATCTAAGCCAGAGGTTACCCCATAAGAGGAATTTACCAATCAATTAAAAAAATAAAAAAAATTCCAAAAATCACTTCAAAAAAATGCATGTTCACTTTTCAGCAACCTTTTCCTAAAATATAACATTTTTTTATAGTTTGATATATTCTAGTTTGGATTACTTGTCTTGTGCTTTCTGTTATATGTGGCGATCGAGCTATCAATAATTTGATGTGTAAATTAGTTTCTCAACCTAGTGTGTGTAATGTCCCTTTTTAAGATTTTTAGGAAATATGTGATTTTTGTGTATTTTTCTGAATTATTAAAATGATTGAAAGCAAATGTTAAAAATAAATGCAAAGTTATGCAATCAAACCCTAAGTAGATTTAGAATTGTAATAGCATGCTAACAAATGCAATTTGTAATTTTTATTTGATTTACTGAAAACCGAAATGAAGCATGCAATTTGGTATTTTTTTATTTTAATTAAACTAAAATTAAAATGCAGAAAATTAAATAAGTAAACCTTACAACAGCAATCTCATATTAAATTATTTATTAATAAATCTAACCTAATGAAATTCTGATCATTAAAAATGTCAGCCAAATAAACCCTTTTGAAAAATTTGAAATAAATATTTTTACTATAAATAGTATTTAGAGTTATAAATATTTTTATCAGCAACACTAATATTCAGAAGCCTTTATAACTGCCCAAAAGATAGTTCAAACTTCAAACAACAAACCACAATATCAGATTGCAAACCTATACGGTATCATAAGATCTTCAGTGTGCTACGGCTGGGACCCACTTCATATTATAAGAACAATTTCCAAAGATATGGATCGGTGCATTAGTTAAGGATATAAATCACTGTCAATGCTTTGACTGACTATTGCTGCAATTACCTTTGAGAGTGCTAACTCAGCAGGGATCAATAAACAACAGATTATATCGCCTCAAGTGCTGCGATTCAACATGGGTACGGAGGTATATGCTATGATCTATAATGCTGGCAGCAGATCTTAATTAAAAAGTCTGTCTTTACTATTTTAAATGCTGCAATCTGCTTTATGATAGCATATATAATTATTTATAACAGCAGTTTCTATAATTCTAAGTGCTACAATGGGTTAAAAAAAGGGGCACAGCAGCATCCAAAACAATAACAAACTACTAATAATAATTAAATCAGCAATAATATATTGAATGATAATAATAATTTTATAACCAGCAAACAATATTAAGAGCTATGAACCGGTGGGGTCCACATCCCCAAGCATGAACACTTAGTAATTTGAACACATCCACATTAGAAGCCAACTATGGAAGACCAAGAGTCACAACTTAAAATTCCACATTAGATGTCCCTATGGGGATTTGAACTTTGGTCTCCTCAACAAGAACCCAATGTTTCAACCAATTAAGCTCAACCCTTTGGACATAGCAGAAATAATATTGAAACCAATAATATTTGAATAATTTGTCAAGTAGGAAATTCATACTCTCAATAATATTGATGATTTAGAATTTGCTTTCAAATCTAAATCATTCTTCAACTAAGTAGAATTGCAATTCTTGTGTAGAATCACTCAATTGGAGATGAGGGTTTTTGTCCTAAAATCCAAAGAGATTCCCGAGGGTTTTTATCCTCTCAAAATTGCCAACCAAGGGTTTTTGTCTTTGAAAGCTAATTTGAACTTCAAATTTAAAAATGATCATAATATAGAGAAAATGGATACTTTGCTTTGAGCCTTGATCTCGCTTTTATAGGCACTCCACTTCGGGCCCTTTATTTAATTTAATTTTTATTTATTTTACTTTTTCCCTCAAGTATTTAAAAATACTTTTAAATTACATCCAAAGGCCCCTTTTTGAATGAAGTGTAAAAAACACTTTTCTAAGCATTACATAGGACCTAAATATTTAAGTTGCCATTTTGAAAATGAAGTGATTGTTTCCACTTAAAGTATTATTAATTCTTTAGTTTTGAGAATGGGACATGATAGTCCGCCCTTCCCAGAATTGCTTGCCCTCTAGCAATTGCAAACTCAAATGCTCAAGTATCATTGTGCCAATGTGATGAGTCATGTTGTAATGCCCATAGATTTTGGATCCAGTTCCTGTCAAGTGAATCAACTCCTGCCAAAAAGCACTATGCTTAAGTATCATCTTGCCAACCCATGTAGCATCTTTCGCAAGGAAGTTCTTCCAATGCTTTGGGAGCTCTATGATACTTTTGTTCCTCAACTTCCTTTCTTCAATGTGGATGATGGCATAGACCTCTTGCTTTTCCTGAGCCTGTTGAAGATGATCCTTGAATGCTCTCAACGTGTCTTGGTGATGCCAACCAAGTCACTAGTGGTCAGTACCCTGCTATTTGCAAACACCACAAAAATTAGTGCCATAGCCATATGATGCCATAAATGGATACATACCTGTAGACATGTGATAGGAAGTGTTGTAGCTCCTTAAGTGCTCTTCAATCCATGTGTTTGCTCCTTTTGTCCATCCATCATGTGAGGGTGGTGAGTTATTCTCGGAGTAAATCCAGTACTTGTCAATTGAAATAGTTCTTGCAACCACACACTAAGGAATCTGCTATCCTTGTCACTTGCAACATTGTTAGGCAATCTATGTAACTTAATCACTTCTTTGAAAAACAATTGGGCCATTTGAGGAAAAATAAAGAAATGTGCATGATTAGTTAGCTTATCAAAAACAACCCTGTCATGTCCCAATATTAAGGCATTGTTTAAATTAAAGATTTAAACATCAAGTAAGATGGAGAAGTCACTTTAATGATAATCATGTATATAATAATATTTAATAAACATATATAATATTATTAATATAATAATATTAAATAATATTATTTTATAAATATTTTTATATAATTAAATATACTTATTGTATTTATAAATATAAATATAAATATAATATATATAATATAATAATATATATAATATATAAATATAATTATAAAATATAAATAATGATAATGTAAACATTTAAATGTAATAAATATATACATATAGCAATCAGCGATCACTAAGGCAGCACAGGCTGCAATTCATTAATTAAAGATGTATCAAGTATTATGAAACATATTAATGGGCAGGTATTAGTAAAGGGAAGTCAACGGTTATATTAGAAACACAACGATTAGAAGGAAGCAATTCTAATGAAGACTTATTAAAGGCAGCGAATGTTTAGAGCAGCGGTGAAGGTTTAATAGATAAATAAGTAATAAGACAACGAATCCCTTAAGGAAAGGTATGACCATTGACCAATGGTCATACCATTTGAAAGATATAAAAGGATATACATAATAGATCGATGGGGGTATGGGAATATTAATCATCTCAATGAAAAAACAGATGGAATAAACAGTCCAAGTTTGCAGGATATCATATAGAATTAGATACAGCAGAAATTATATAATAAGAAAGATATATCAAATAATCTAATAAGGACAGAGATCAAATAAACAGTATAAGGACAGCAATCCAACATCAATAAAGCCAGCATTCTAATATTATTCAATATCAATACAGTCTAAGGAAGGAATACACAACAAATACAGCAGAAAGTAAGAAATAAAAGGAATCAATATATATATATATATATATATATATATATATATATATATATATATATATATATATATATATATATATATATATATTTGCTGAGTGTAAGGAAGGGAAAGAGATCTGATATATACATACATAAAAGATAATATCTGATTTGGAAATGTAAGAAGAATATATTCTGAGTTAGAAATAAAGGAAGTAAAGAGATACATGAATATATATATTTTCCTGAGTTTAGAATATACTTATATATTCTAAAATTAAAGATATTTCTGGTTATATAAAATTAAGCATAAAAGAGGAGCATGTATACAAATCTGCAATCAAGATATGATAAAAGCATTCAATGGAGGAAGGAAGGATCCATTATTCCAATTTTGGTAGGATACTCGTATGGGAGTATAATGTCAATATGGCTAATGGTTTATGCTTGTTATTATCATTGATTACTTCATTCTGCACACACCTTCGCCATGATGGAGAAGGAGAATTGCAAAGGGGAACGACGAGAGGGCTCTCTTCTAGGTACGCCACCCGGAGGGGGGCGCAATGAGCCCACATGGGCCAGAGGGGTACTGCCTTCGGTAGTAAGAATACTGCCTCTGGGCTTAGAGAGTGGCTACTAGGACACGTTCGTAACCTCACTCTCCTATCATGGTATGACAATATAAGGAGAGCAATCATGGAAAATGGAAAAGATGAGGATAACGGATTTCATATGAATAGCATGTGCCACATGAGTCTGGAGCGACCTCATATGAATGGCATGGGCCACATGAGGCCGAGGCGATCTATTATGAATGGCATGTGCCACATTAGATCGAGGGCTCCTTATATGAATGGCATGCACCACATAAGGAGAAGGACACCTCGTATGAATGGCATGCGCCACATGAGGACTAGGGAGGGATGGTATAGCCACCCTAAGATCTAAAAAAATTAATTACACCCATCAAGTCACTCTAGTCCATGCTTCCCATGGTTGATCATCCCAAGGTAAGGTTTAATTGAGTTAACTAATTTGATTGGACTTACTGATGCAAGGATTAAGTCAGGACAAGGTACTCTCTAAACCTTTGTTTGTTTGGAAAGTTGATAATTTAAGCTAAAATTAGTATAATTTTTATTAGAACATAACAGCTATGAACTGATTATCATCTAATTTATTGATCTTTAATATCTCTAATGTCCCTTTCTAGTGATATTATTGTATGCAAGTTAAGAAATTAGGAATATCCTAAAAGGGGACATTACAAACCCTACCATCCTTTCTCATAATCTTGTGATGTTCATAGAGCCTAGATCCTATGCATGTCAAGCCAAAAAGTACCATGTGTAATGTCCCTTTTTGCTGGCAACTTGTGTTTATTTAATTTTATTTTAAAAGTAACTTTTTTTTGTCAAAAGAAAAGAATAAAATAATAAAGTTACTTTTGAGGAAAAATAAAATAAAAATAAAAACAAAAACTTTGTCAGCCAAAAAGGAAGATTCTAGAGGAAGTCAAAAAATGTTTTAAAAAGGAGCTTGGTGAGAGGGCTGGACATGCAATTGATGATTTGTGATTTGATATTTTCCGTTGTGGAAAAGTTTTGAACAACTGGTTCAAGGGTTTTTGAGGTGAATTCAATTCAGAATTCACAATTGAGCTTTATTGATTAGTGTCCTAGTTTTTGGTGTGATGTTTCAAGGTTTTTGTGGAGATATTTTGCAGGTTTAGATGGAGGGTTTGATTGCCAATTTGTGAGATTTGTTCCAAATACAAATTGGACAATATATTCAGATTTGTGGAGGTTGTCATTGCAGATTTTTATATCAAATTTTGTAGCAGACCTGAAGGATACATTTTGGTGCTTCATATTGAGGGTTTTGTGGAGAATGCTATAAGGTTTTATTGCAGATTTTATATCAGAGTTTAATATCAGATTGGATATTATTGTTGAAGGGTTATAGAGGGTTAAACACTAAACCCTAGCACCAACCATTGGAATAATTGTATTGTTTGTAGTCATCAAACTTAGCGCAGAAATTCTATAGAGGAGCGATTCCATATGAAAGGAGGTACATACATTATAAGAAGATTTCAATTGATAAGTGGGACCTTCAATACCTCCATACGCTACATTGAAGACAATTATTAAATTGAAAGGAAGGTGTGCAAATGTGTGGAGAAGGGATATTTATGTTTAAAAAGACTTTTAAGTCTACCTATTATCTACCGCAGCTTCCATGAAATCTTTGAAAGGAGTGTTATATAAAATATTGGCAATATAGAAGGAATCGTGGAAATTCAAAGGAAGGGGGCGATGTAAGAAGATTAGGAGAAGTAAGCGCTTGAAGGGAAATCGTGGGAATTGCTTAACGTCTGTGGAGACTTCCACATGAGCCGCAACTTTGTTTGGGCAGTGCTTTGGTGGAAATAAAAGGACGTGAGGAGTTGGGTTGGGTTCGTGGAGATTTGGGAAGTGTTGACTTCCAATATATTTAGCAAAGGATTATTTCAGTATTCCAACAACTCCCTGACAACAATTAAAGGTGTGCATCAGTCATATGAAGAGGATATATTGGCAACCAACAACATATAATATTTCCAGGATATTATGATTGCATAAAGAGACTTGTTTGAAGTTGGACGCCCAGCTATATAGATCATTTACCACTCATTGGTATGTTATTGTCATAATTTGAAACTTGTGTTTTCTGAATATCACAACAATAATATATATTCAAATCTTTAATTTGGATATGTCTGTTCTTTGTACAAACTGTTGTTACAGAATGCCAAATCAGTTATGAGATATTTTGTTATTGTTGGTATATGCAATATGTTTGTAAAAATGTCCATATGCTGTGGGACTGAATTTGCATAAGAGTTACATTACAAACATTCAATCAGCTGTCATTGCAATAAAACTCAAAAAAAAACAGTGACATAACAACAACATGCCAAGTGTTTGACAAAATGTCAACACACTAAAATTCAGAAAATTCATGGTTTGAGCAAGAATCTTGGTAGGGGTTCTTACTGTGGTATCAAAGCAAGTGATTTTGCCACCCTGGAGGGTTCAATTTGATCTTATGCAGCCAGGGAAGGTTCTAACAGGTACTAATTCAGAAGGAGAACAGAACAACAACCAGAAATTCAAGAAGAGGTTGCTCCTTTTACAAGTACATAGCAAGTTGAGATGGATAGAGGTGGAGGTGGTGATGGTAATGAGAGTCCTAGGAGACATGAGCAGCCAAGTGTTGAAAACATCTTGAATAATCTTGCCCAACAACAGTAGTAAATGATGCAAACTTTTATGCAATCACAACAATAGTTGCTTACAACTATTGGTCAAATGTCACAAAACATGAATAACATGAGGATAAATCAGCCTAATACAGGAGAGGACAGAAATATCAAAAATCATAATGCAGGTAGAGTTACTACAAGTGTTTCAGATAGGCCATTCCAACCTACTTTTATACATAGTGAAGAAGAAGAAGCTTCTGAAGAGGAAGAAGAGACACATATGACTGATGATGTAATGGTTGCTTTTGATGAGTACCATACACTTCCACGGCATGTTAGAGATGAGCTGTCCTTGAATCAATAGATGAATCAACGGAAGGACAAGAAGAGGGCAAAATAGGAATGAAGACCAAAGAAGCATCATAAGGAGTACAAGCATGACTTAAGCAAACTCTCTCTCCCTAATTTTGATGGTACTGGGAAGATTACAGCTTGTGCTTGGATACACAAATTGGACACATTCTTGACACTCAAACCCATGCCAGAAGATGAGGCAATTAAGTTTGCAACCATGCATTGGAGGGAGTAACATATTGTAATGTCCCCTTCTTGTAAGCTCAAATTGTTCGCAACCTTGCACAATTTCAACTTACAAAAGGAAACATTAGTATTCCAAATTTTTCTCTTTTCATATCATAATTAATATGGATCCATATTCTTTCCACATTTATCCTAAAACTTATAATTCCATAATCACATAATTCATATTCATATTCATATTCATAGTCCTTATGTTCTATCCTCGAGAGGATCATGTAACGCCCTATCATTAATCCATCTTTAACTCCATAGGCATGGTTTGTTAAGGAGACACTAACCATCCCATACGGAGGCCTGATGGCTTCACACTACACCCGAGGTACTTCACCATTCGGCTCCAAAGACTTCATGCTACACCCGAGCATACTTCATCTATTGGAGAGTCACCCACCGTAGGGCACAAATCACATTGATGAGCTCATCATACCATAGGCCCAAGGCTTCACCTCACACCCAGAGGTACTTCGACACTTGGCCCAAGAGACTTCGCCTCACACCCGGAGGTACTTCATCTTCTTGAGGGTCACCTAGGTCCAATAGTATTCTCCTAACTCACCCATACACCTAGGATGGCGAGATGATTAATGATGAGGCTAATCCTCTTCTTGGATATGGCACAATCCTATGATTTCTAAGTCCTTATTAACTTTTCACACATGATGCCTTATAAATAGGACATCTTGGTCTTATACCATAATTGGCCAATAATACATATCACATGATCATATTCCATTCTCATCATCATTGATTTCTTATGCATAATCATGTTCATTTATCATAACAATCTATTCTTTCTATGCACGTTCATGATCACATTTCTCAGATTAGTTTATTGTTCTATGTTCATTCAATTCATGTCTAATAGTAATCATTAAGCATAAACACAATTATTTATTCTATTTCTAATGTATATAAGAATGGATATTATAGTTAGCAACATATATTTCTTTATCCCTTAGAATTCAGCATAAGTTATTCCTAAAAACAAGCAGAATATGTATATCAGATTTCAAGGTTATAAGAGGAATGAGCATTAACACATACCTTTAATGATTGTCAATGTAAGCGATCTGCTTGTTGGGATCGACTTATTTGCTGACGTTGGAGATGAGATCTAATAAATTCATCCTGAGATGCTGCCGATTAAATAACTCAGATACTTCCTTCTATATATGTCTGATGTTATATTAACTGTTGATACTTGGTGATGAGGAGAGATGATGTTCCTTGCTGACGCTTATTCGATGAATTCTTTCTTGTTGATGTTTTTTCGATCTGGAATTAATCTTTGAGGATATTTGAATATTTCTGTGTATGCTTATTTTCTAAGTCTTTCTTGTTTCTGATTTTCGATGCTCCTTCGTATGGTGCCCGACCCCTTATAAAGGCCTTGACGGGATGTAAAGAGTGAAGAGACGTATTGTTTCATGACTGATGATGATTTGTTTAATCATTAATTTCATTTCTTATGGGAACGACGCTCCATTAGAGGGATCGGGGTCCCTTAACTCATCTTATTTTATTTTTGTTTTATTCAATTTGTCTTATCTCTATTTCTCTTTTAGTACAAGTCTTCTTTTTTGTCTTTATATGAAATTTGGCTAAGTATGGACTGAAATACAAGGAGAGTCTTAATTTAATCATCGAGTCATTACATTCTCCCTCCTTTGATGAATGTGTAATTGTTCGGTGGTAAGATGGATGTGATATAACTTCCATTACATTTCTGTTTTGTGTTTTATTGCTCTTGATGATTCCATGCTGATTAGTGAAGTTTGGTCATTCCAATCTTTAATTGGAATGGACTAATCTATTAATAATTGTAGGACATGGCACATATGATTGGTGGCATCATGGATTAGTGACACAAAACCATGGTTTGATTCATTCCTATGATGAGTTTAGCAGAAAATTGATTGCAAGATTTGATTGAAAGGATGTAGAGGTGTATTTTTGTGAGTTGGCACTAATTAGACAAAGTAGTAGTGTTGATGCTTATATTAATGAGTTCCAAAAACTTGTTGTCATGGTTCCTAACATATCATAAAAGAGAGTGGTACTGTTGTTTGTGGAAGGGTTGACTGAAAATCTACAAGGTTTAGTGAAGAAGATGTGGGAAAGAATCTTTATAGAGCAGGTAATAAACTTGAACACTTGCCACAGTCCAGGAATGATCTACTTTGTATTTTGGAAGAAGTGGAGATGTGCTTATTCATGATAGATCAGTGAGATTCTAAGAGGCTGCAATATGCTATGGCTCCATCAGTGAATTCTTTGGTTAAGCCGGAGCTCATGAGACACCTAGATGAGGAGTTAAGACTTGCAGTTACTTTTTGTGTTAATGAAATTATGAAATTAACAGCTCCATAGGAACCTTATAACAACGATATTATGAAGAAGGTTTTTTAGTTGATTGTAGAAAGCTTCAAAGGTTTGCATGATTTTAATAGTCCAACTTTGGCCAAAAGGATCTTAATTCTAGAAATTGTTGCAAAAATCAGATCTTGTGTCATTATGTTGGATCTGGGTTGTGAAGATCTTATTCTTGAAGTGTTTCAACATTTCTTGGTGGTTGTTTGTGAGAATCAAATGAAAAATGTTATATCCTCTATGCAGACCATCACGACTTTGATTATCAATGAGAATGATCAAAATTCACAATCACTCTTATTTTCTCTATTGGTTGTTTTGAGACAAGAACAGGTTACTTCTTCAACTGCACATGAATTGGGTAACAATGTTGTCAAACAATGTGAGCAGAAGTTGATGCCACACTTATCAGTTGACATGTTAGAGGAAGAAGAATCATGCGATGCATCCATGAGTGTACATGAATAAGAAAATGACTTATTTCAAGAGGCAAGTATGACAGAGCTCTAGAATGACTCCATTGAAGGGTTTCCTAGCCGCACATGTGGAAGCCCTAAAGAGGATGAAGACATGTTTGCAAGTTCACTTCAGCCATATGAGGATTTGGACAAAGAAGAATCACCTATTGCATCTACAAGTGGAGAACACCTAAGTTTTCATGGTGATCACAAGGTTGAAGTGTATGCTTTCCCGGGGTTTGCCAAACCGGCAATGTTGGATCAGCTACATGAAGGTATGAGTTCTTTTGATATTCCATTACTTGAGCATAGCATGGCCTCACCATCTCTATTTCATATCGGTAAGGAATCAACTTGTGGTTTGGGTGACTTTGAAGTGGATGTTGTTCATACATATGAGGACAATTCAGAAATTTTGTTATGTAGTGAACAAAGAAACTTTGATAAGATTGATTTAGCATTGCAAAAGTTGAAGGATCACTTTGTGGTTAAGGAAATCATAGTTGTGCATACACTTTCTAGACCAGCCATTGAGAAAGATCATGATGAAAATGATTCTACTTACTATTATGATGGTGATCCCTTGATTGAGCATGATGATGACCTAGCTTCCAAACATGGATATTGTGGGAAAGAAGTCATGAAGATAGCTGATTGTGGGAGGCATGATTGGGAAGACAAATCAGAAAAGTTGTATGAAGATGATAGACTCGATGAGTCACATCATTTAGAAGGTCAATTGAAGGTAAATGAAGACATGATTATCGCAGCCCTAACTCATTTTGATAATGCTCATAAGATGATGGCAGATTATTGTTGGAAGGCTCAAGGGAGACACAAAGGCTTTGAAGGAGAACTATCTCTTGCCGACTTACAGGTACTCAAAGAGGCTTGGTTGTAATGAAGTCAAATTACCTACACCTACTTTCAGATAGAGATCATCTCCCCAAGCTTGATGAGATATACTTTGATGCATTGAGAGGAAAAGAAGATGAGGTTGATAAGCTTACCTTTGAGCTTAAGGTTACTACGGATTCCTTGTAGAGCACTCAAATAGCCCTTCAAGAATTAGAAGATCAAGTGGATGAGCTTTGTTTGGAGTTGAGCTTGGCACATTCTTCATCATCTACAGCAGAAATTCAGTCTTCTATGGCAGCCACATCCAAAGAACAATTCAATATGAAGATTGTAAAAAGTGGACTCATGGATGAAGAATTTTATGGACCAACACTTGTTGATGACCATCCACTCATGGAAGGAGAGGTAATTAAGACCTATGAAGACATCACACAAAGGTATGAGGGAAGGACTGATTTTCTGACTTGCAACAACAGTCCCTTGTTTTCTCATAATCATGACATAACAGCCAAGAGGATGGAGGTTCAGATCAGCCTTGAGGCATGTGATTTTCAGTTGGAGACACCTATTGGATCAGCACTTGATGAACATTGAAAAGTATGCAACAAAGGAAGAAGAGGTGCTTGAGGTTCTTGAGGACACTACACCAAGGTATGAGACAAGTTCTGATTTGGAACAACAGTCCCTTACCTTTGCATAATCATGAGATGGCAGCCCTTACACATGAAGATGATAGTGGGAAGAATTCTTCCATTGTTGACACTCAAGATTTGAGAGTTGAACATGAGGCATTTGTTGTGGATCCAAGCCACAAGGGGTCTGATTTTGTATATCATAGCATAAAAGAGGTAAAGAAGACTCAAAGCATGTGTGATGAGAGGGATGGGCCTCTTGTGATGGTAAGCACGAGGAGCACTCAGATTTGCATGAACATAATGAGAGGTATGATTTAGAAATTTCTGTTTGTATACATAGTTTGCATCATAAGGATCATGAGTCACCTCTTTTGGAGAGCCCATTGAAGGCTCAAGTTTTGGCCATAGATGAGATAGTTGAGCATACACTTTGTGGACCAGCCAACAGTGGTATGCATGCATGCGTAGATGAAGACAATTGTGATTCTGATTTGGTTGAGCATCTAGTCTCTTTTGGAGAACTTGAGGAGTCTAATTGTGTTGATACACAACACCATTGTGTTTCTTTGATGGAGTATGGAGCTGCCCTAGCTTTGGGACTTGTGACACATGTCATGGCGACATTTGATTTTGATTGTGTTAGTTGACAGATTTGTCCTTCGAGAATAAATGTTTAAAATGACTCAAGATGCCCAAGAAGAAGAACAAACAGTACTAACAGTTGGAGAAGTTGTCATTGGATTGACAACTTTCCTTTGAATTTTAGAGGTACAGCTCCCTCTTAAGATATGCAATGAATAAAAATATGGGGTGTGCTTTTAACCAGAAAGTAGAAAAGGTGTATTAACATCTACCCATCACCATGAAATAGATGTGCATGACTGATTACAAAAAGAAATGAATGTTGATAAACAATACACAACCCACTTATCCAACATTCATAAACAAGGATAAATTAATTGAGAGATACAGTTATATTCTATCTTAACACATGTCAACATAAAAGAAGCAATATTGAAGACAGATTACGAATTGACATAAGAACAATTGCAATCACAGAAGACACTTGGAGACACAAAGTTCTGTAAGTAATTCTTCATTTCTTCAATATAACCAGAACTCAAAGTTTCTGTAATGCTTCTATACATAAACAGAGCTAAGAAAAGTATAACTGGAAATTAATACAAAATAAACTTGCTCTTTTTCCCCACTGTTCACAGACAACTCCCCCCCGGAAAAAGATGCCCCTCTTCCTAAAGTCCCTCCCCTTATATAACTTTCAAAACTTCCCCAGAATTATAATTGTTCGAAACGGTCTTTTTGAGTAACCGTTATCAAGAAAGTGAACTAAAAACAGAAACGGTTACATTACAGAGGAAACATAATTATTATCACTAATTACAAAACATCTTCATACATGCAAGACAAGTGGCATTAATCTGCCCCCAATTCCAGGCGTATTTCGTTGGCGTAGTTCAACATGCTCTTCTTCTTCCTCTAGGACGTCAATTGTTCTGCGGTATTCGGCATAGCTAGTTTTCTCCTTCCAAGCAACTGTGTGCAACTGGGAGATTATATCAATCTACTCCTCCTCGGGCCAATGTAAGTCAGGTTGCAGGACAGGCATAGGTTCATCATCCTAAATTTCGTTGTTTGCAGGAAATCCCATTCTGAAGATAGCTTGGCTGACAAGAAAAACTGAACTCAGAGAGCACTGCCACCTTAACTTAATTACGCCAGTGAGTAATGATGGTTTTTAAACTTGTTAATGCTGCGTTACCACCTTGGCGAGCTCTGTTACACTTGTCATTTAAGAAGTAATTAATGCATCATTAATTCTGCATCTTGAAAAGCGAGTCTTAAGATTGAGTTTGTGTTTCATAACTCCTGAAAAGACAATCGCCGCATATCGCACGAGCAATCTGACGAGCTGACAATACCTTGGGAAACAGGCACTGCGAAAATGCTGATTAGTCGAGGGTCGGAGCAAATTCCGAACTTTGAACCTTGAAGAGGAGTTTCGCAAAATTTGAAAATTCCCAACAATGGGTGAAGTCGGGGTGTCGGAGCTTTTATGATCTTCGAACTGTGAGAGTGCCATTCAAAAACTTTGAAATCCCCTGACACAAAGGAGAAGTCGGGAAGTCGGTCATTTCTTGAACTCTGGAACACAAGTCAGAGGGGAGAAAGGTTTCATGAACGCGGAAAACGCCCGACGACCAAGACTCATAAGACTTTAAAACTTTTGAAAATTTTGGGTTCAAATTTTGGAGTTCAAATTTTGGGGCAACAAATTGGTATGCACTTGGAGGTGTAGAGTTTCAGTTGGTCTATGATCCAAGGTATGCAGATGATGTCATAGAGGCACTTGATTTTGAGTGGCATATGCTTGAGTTTCCGCTAAGGTATGGAGATGAGCATGAGGGTAGAAGTGCTCTAGCCCTAACCTCATGCATTGTTGATAGATGGTTGTTCTACTTTGCTGGTCATGGAGTTTTTAGGGTATACTTTGAGCACAGCAGCTGTTTGGATGCTTTGGAGAGGTTTGGATCACTTCCTCAGTGTTGGAGATTGGCATGATGATGAGATCCTATCATCATATGTCATTGGAGGTACTATTTGCACCATCACAGGTATGGTTTTCAGTTTGTTGGGTGCTGTTCTAATTTACACCAGCAGCCTAGGATGGGTTGATATGTTTTTCCATGTACCTGTGATGGGCATTTTTTACATCCCTAGGAGATCATACAGAGTTAGATGGATAGTTATTGATGGTGACACTATGAGAGACGTCTGTCTCTTCATTTTCAATGGGTGTAGTGGTGTGATAATTTGGGATCCAGGCATTGGTATGTTTGATGCACTATTTCATTGGGATCATGATGAGTTGCTTCACAACTCTTGGCTTGGTGATGTTTGTATTAGAGTGGAGTAGCGGAAGATTTGGCACAGTGGAGCCTTTGGAGGAATGGAGTTGTTGGCACTTGTGGTTGATGGTTTTGCATTCTTTTTCCTACAGCTACACAGACAAAGCACATGGAGGAGGAGCAAGATTTCTGAATTTGGGGAATGGAATTGGATTGAGTTCGAGTGTGTATGGCTAGTTGTGCTTCATTGCTGGCCACCAGAGCTCACTTTGCATATCATTCTTCATATTCTTCTTGGAAAATGCAGCCACAGGTTGAGGAGTAGGGTGATCACATGACATTTGGTTGGATAGAGATACTTGTCACTTGACAATATTTTGCAGGATACAGGTTTGCAATTGCTTGTGGGCAAGCAATTCCGGGAAGGGAGGACTGTAATGTCCCCATTTTCGGAGTGATCACCTAGTGATGACCTAATTGGCAAGTTTTCACACTTGTTAATTTTGTAGGGCAAATTGAGTATGGGAGATGACTTGGCATATTTTTATAGTATTTTTGATGTAGTCATCATTAATAAAATAAATTGCCCTCATGTGGAGCGACCCATTTGGAGGATGGAAAATAGAAGAAAGTGTGGAATTTGCCTATGGAAAAATAAAAATAATTCATGATGATTTTCATAGAAGAGGACGACTTCGTTTGAGGTCAATTTGATATCTCATATGCCCAAGTGATTCGCCCTTGGAGAAGGGAAAGATGGGAAAAATAAAATACAATATTCATTTGTGGTTTGGGTGCCCAAAGGGAATAAAAGAAAATAAAAAGACAAATCTTTAATTTGTATTTTTGAGCGCCTAACTTGTCTTGAAGATGGTCGGCTAGGGTCCTATGGGAACAAGAAAAGTAATAAAAATAAGAAGAAATATCATGCCTAGGTCGGCCTTGAGGGAGGAGGAAAAGTTGTGTATAAATAAGAGTTCATTTGAGGCATTTCCATCATATCATTCACTCCTATTTTCATATTGAGTTTATCTCATTTAGCTGCAACTTTTGTTGGGCTTGAATCCAAGGACGAAAACCCTTGTGATTCTAGGTGAATTGAACAAAAACCTAATTCATCTTTGTGGACGTTTCATCACGGAAGCCTACTTGCACTTCATTGGAGATCTACGGAGACTTGGAGCTGATTTGCATATTCAGATTTCTAGATCAGATTGGAGCAGCGTTCCGTTGGAGGCATTTGGATGTTCATTTTGCATTAGGCATTGCCCTAATCGGAGTGCCACCTTTGGGAGGAGCAATTTGGTATTTTGAAGGCGATCTCTTCATTGTCTAGTGTTTCCTTAACCCTAATTAGTAGCAGCATTTGGAGCAGATATGAGCACCACATTTGGAGCAGCATTCTTGGTGGTTTGTGTTCGCATTGCATTAGGGTTTAATGCCCTAGGATTGGCGCCACTTCCCTAGGAGGGCGATTTCACTATTTGCTCTTCTTTTTGCCATGTTTGGGTATGTATAAACCTATTTATAGGTCTGATTTATAACAGCAGAGATCTGATTGGTATTTAGGCATGTTTAGCCTATGCATTTGAATGTGATTGCATTTCCAGAGTTTCAGTTTGTAGCAGCAAAGTTTAATTGAGAAAATCAGACTACTTGTTGCCATTTTGGTTGCCCTACATTGTGTATTTCATGGTGTAATTCATGCTTATGATGAATGTCAACTTGTATTATCATTTGCCATTATGATTTGCCATATTTGGATGTGTTTATGTTTGCTAGAACAATTTAGTTAAGAGCAGAAATTCAGATCAAAATTCTAGGGTTTCAGCAGAAACTAAAAGTGCAGAAAACTAGGGCAGAAATCAGAATTTTAGGGCAGATCCCATTGGGGATATTACAATTTTGATGGAATAGATACCCCCAGTTATGGCATCTAAGCCAAATGTAAGGCTCTGCCCAAATTAAGGGTGTCATTTACCAATAAAGAAACTTGATTTATTATTGCTTATCATCTAATATTTTGTCAAACTTCAAACTTAGGGATTGGGATATATGTTCATCTTTGAGCCAGTCTTATCAATCTTTTCTATTAATTTTGTTCATGTGGTTGATGAGGTTGGTTGACTGGCATGTGTTGGTAATTGGAAATACATATTTTTCAATTTTTTTATTGAAGTTGTAGAAGTTGAGAATTATTGAAACTAAAATAAAAAATAGTCGTGCCGAGTCTCTTGATATGTTGATTATGAATTCATAGATCTACTATTTTTTTGCAATCAAAGGGTATAAGTGATAAGACCTAGTATCCTAAGTTTCCCATAGTACATGTTTATATATTTGCAGTATAGGATGAAAGAAAATAATTCTTTAATTTATAACATAATAAGGAATTGTTACTGAGAAAACTTAGGGTTTTCAATGGTACCTGCCAGAATATTTGAGAATTTAAGGTTCTGGTCTTCTTTTTGCCCTTGCTGTACAGTTACTTCGTCTAGCTGGGTTGAAAAACATACCTCTATGGTATGAGGCAGGTGCTACAAAGTTTGAATTTGCTAATACAGAGACTCTCTTTATTGTTCAACTCATTCTGATGGGGTAAGCTACTATATCTCTTCAGATTATGGTTTTCTCTAGAACTTGGATGTCATTCCAGAATCTTGGTAGTTTCAAATAGCTTATTGTTTTTTAAAGCATGACAGTAGTAGTTCAAGGAAAAGTAAACATATAAATCTTATTAGAAAAAGTCTAAATTTCCCTTATAGCACATGTAGCCACCAAACTTGGGAACAAGGGCTGTTCAATTAAAGGATTGATGTTCGGCCTATAATGTCTTCTATTTCAGTATTCTATATGATACACACAGATGTTATCTTCTGTCCAATCTACTCGAGAAATACTATCCACTAAAAAAGATGTGGTATCTTCAATTGAGGATTAGAAAATTTGATTAAGGTTGGTAAGTTCGAGAATGTATTCAATATGATCCACTGAAAAATTTGACAAGAAGTTGTCCATAAGTGCCTATTGTTTCATGCTTCAGACTGTTCAGATTATTATCTTTGTAGCTTGTAGTTGTACCGTATAATATTTTCATTCTTTCTGATATTATGCCGATGCTCTTTTTTTTATCGTGTACAAAGGACTTCGCCAATATAACACGTTTTTTTTCCATTTTTAATACAGATATTCGTCTCAATCAAAATAAGATAATATTACATTCTGGTATTTACCATCAAGTCAATTTGTTGCAGATTTGTAGAGACCAAAAGATACATGGATTTTATTGATCCTGGTTCTCAAGCTATGGAAGGCACATTTTTTGGTTTGGAGCCGGCCCTTGAGGGTCTTGAAATTGGGTGAGTTGCAGTAATTTTTGGTTGTGTGTGTGTGTGACACAGAGAGAGAGGGGGGGGAAAGGTTTGGGGGAAGGGGAGGGATGGGTGAGCTGTGTGGGTGTTTGTGCACAAGTTTTTTGTTACACAAGCTTTCCAAAATCATATTTTGTAGCATGCAAGTAGTCAATCAATTTCTATTTTTTTTAAATTATAGATACCCGGGTGGACCTCTTTTCAATCCTATTGGTTTGGCACGAGATGTTAGAAAATCCCAACTTTTGAAGCTCAAAGAGATAAAAAATGGTATGTTATCACCTTTTTTTGATATTTTAATTTTACATTTTTGCAAGTCCAGTAGAGATGATTCAGTTTTCATATAGTTGATTCGATTATGTGGTTGGTGCAGGACGATTGGCTATGGTTGCTATGGTTGGAATTATGGTACAGGCTTCTGTGACGCATACTGGTCCTATTGACAATCTTGTCACTCACCTATCAAATCCTTGGCATACCACCATCATTCAAAATCTTGCAAATCATGGCGCTTGATTTTTCCTTAATTGATATACATTCTTGATTAAAAAGTGAAATCTCACTAGCAAATGATTTTGGGATGATTGGCTTTCCATCTTCAACAAGAAATGTAATAAATATGGGGATTTAGATTGGTAATAAATCTAGGAAGATCCTTTTCTTCTGTATTTGCAACAGGAAACTTGATCTATTACCAAAAAAGACGCATGAAGTTGAAGAAGAAAATTACAAGTTTTGTCAAACTTGTCACTTGCTTAAAAGTGAATAGAAGCAGTATAAGTTACATAACTTACATTCTTCTGAAGAATCTTACGCATCAAATGATTTTTCAAGTCTAAATATTAACAATAATACCTATGGGTTGAGTAATTAAGGGGCTCATCTGGACAAGCAAACATGTGTGCACATGCTTGCAATACGATTCATTTGCATTGTATCTAACACTTTTTATATCAACAAAATTGGATGGGTTTTCTGCATGCAATAAATGCTACAAACATAAATGATAGATTTTTTTTTTTGTTTCTCTACTTCAAATTCATTTTGTTACTATGTTGGAAAAAAAATGCCCCGTAATTACCCTTAATAAAGGTCATTTCAGTTATTTGAAGAACATGTTTACATGGCTTCAGATTTTTATATATTATCTAGTATTGGCACCTGAAAGCTCCATCTTCTAAAATATTTATTTAATGATAAAAGATTGCAATTTTATTTTTATTTTTGTATTAACAAAGTAGATTACAATGAATTAGAATAAGCAGTCAAAATGGGCTGCAAAACCAAAGTCTAGAGAGAAACCAATTACAAGAAATACAACAAAATGACAAATAAAATAGCTGCAATAAATTCAAAAACATAAGACCATAACTGTAGCAAGTAAATACAACTACAATAATGACATCAAGATGAGACCATAACTGAAGCAATATGCTAGGAAAACAAAGTGAACAACAACAATAAACAACCATCATAGTATGGACACAAACTTTGTTGCAACTGTAAATCCAAAACAATTTCAGCAACAACTAGTGACATCATCAACATGAAGGAAGGTAACAACTACCATGACTAATGAAGCTTAACAAGAGTATATGAGATCTGATCTTGATGCTAAAATTGTTTCATAATTCTTTTGTTAACAATGTATTGGAGGGGGATGACCTTTTGGTGAAATGGTGGGGCTTCTTGCCTGTAGTGCCAACAACCAAGGTTCAAACTGCGCAGGGTTGCCCTGTACCACGTCAAAAATTGAGGTTGCTTACCCTTCAAGAGGGGAGACTCTGTGATGAAATGGTGGGGCTTCAGCTTGTAGAGCCAACAACTTAGATTCAAATCCTCTAGTAAGTTTTTAAGGGGGATGACCCTTTGGTGAAATGGTGGGGCTTCTTGCCTGTAGTGCCAACAACCAAGGGTTCAAACCCCGCGGGATCGCCCTCTACCGCGTCAAAAATTAAGGTTGCTTACCCCCCAAGAGGGGAGACTCTATGGTGAAATGGTGGGGCTTCGGCCTGTAGAGCCAACAGCACAGATTCAAATCTCCTGGTAAGTTTTAATTAAACTTTGTAATAAACAATAACGAGCGCAGAGATTTCAAATGAGCTTGTGCGTGGGAGTTCGCATGTGCGCGGGTTTGTGTCTGCAACGGTCAAAGATAACCCTACTGAGGACGACAGGGTGTTTGCTTTAGACGCTGGCCGTAAGGGTCCTCTGGGCATTCAGGGTTTGGGTTCTGGGTTGCAGGGCTTGTCTTCTGCTGCAACGGACAAAGAGGAGATTGTGACTGGCGGCAACGCTGCCGGGAATGATGGTAGTGGGGTGCTTGATGTGGGTCTCAGGGCTCCTGGGGGCTCGAAGAAATCATTTTTTGTTGCTATATCTAGCTCTGGGGCTCGGTTTCGCTCACCTCAGCTTGGCTCTCGGCCTATCCCTTGTGCCCAAGAGTCTCCTGTGGTGCTGTGTGGTTCAGAGGTCACAGAAAATGAGGACTACTATCGCAATAATGGTGTGATATGTAGATTTAATGGACTTTGGCCCTCTCTTCCCAACCTCCATTCTTGGGTCATGGAGTCATGGAAGCCGCTTGTTGAAGGTAAGATTGAGTTGTTTCCTTGTGCAAGAGGGTTCTTTATTGTGGTTTTTGATTCCTCGGAGCAAAGAGACTTAGTTCTCGATGGCAGGGTTTAGTTATGGGGAGAACATTCCCTTTCTATCAAACCCTAGACTCTGTCCTTTAACCCCCTTATAGAGCCGCTTAACATCAGACCCATTTGGGTCCGTCTCCCAAATCTCCCTCTCCAGTTTTGGGAGGATTCTTGCTACGAGGGCATTGACAATGCTATTGGTCGTTTCCTCAAGGTTGATTCTACTACGTCCTTCATGGGGCATTCCACGGTAGCCTGCATCCTTGTGGATATTGACATCTCCAAAACCCTTCATGGAGATGTGGTTTTGATGGTCGGGGATAGGCCCAGGAAACAACTATTAGATTATGAGGGCATCCCTTTCAGATGTAGAAGATGTTTTTCTATAGGGCATTTGGCCTCTGGTTGTCCCCTCACGCGCTGCAAGGGTGTTGCTACTTGGTGGAAAGATGCTCTCCTGATGCACTTGACTGTTGGTGATTCCCGGGAGGATTGTTCCTTTCAGGAGGATGTATCCGCTGATGAGGATGAGCTTCTTATTGGGACTGTCCCTGAGGGGGTGGTTGCTGCTTCAGTTCCCTCGCATTCTATGGACTCTTCTGATCATTCCTTTGCTCACTTGTTGGCTCCTCCAGCCTCGTGCAAGATTCCTTCTTGCTCTGTTCCTGCTTCTTCCTCTTTGGTCTTGCCTTCTTCGGCTTCCGTTTCTACTGCCGGGACGTCCTCTACTGCTACTGTTGGGGTGCCTTCTTCTTCTTCTTCTGGGGCTGCGGCTGTGGGGAATGGTTCTTCCTCTCCACTGCTGTGGGGAATGGTTCTTCCTCTCCACTTGCTCCTTCCCTTTCGAAGGCTTGTGCGAATGTTTCATCGCTTTCTTCTCCCACTTCTGCTGTCGGAGAGGATGATGTCTTATGGACTGTTGTTCATCAAAGGAAGAGTGGTCTTCCTAAGCATGTTTCCCTGACCCATTCTCGGGCCAAGGGTGTTCGTCCTGCTAGATCGGGTTCTTTTGTTTAGTTGTTCCTCGCTGCCTTGTTGCAGCTATTTTGTTTGTGCCGTCGATGTGCTGTTTCTGGCTCATTTTAGCCTTGTTTTGCCCTGGGGGCTGCTCTGTATAGGGTTCTGGACTCTTTTTTCCAGCTGATCTAATAAAAAACAATGTATTGGTTAACTTGGAGTTGGTTAATTTGAAGATTGATTTGGTCCAGCTGGGAGTCAATTCCCTTGTTATTTAACATAGCTTATGATTGAGAAAATAATGGAGCAATCTGGAAGAAAATGTTAAAAGAGTAACTTCTCTTGAAATTCTAATTTCTGGGTGAATATAAGAATTAGAAAACACAGACGAGCATTTGATTCTCCATAAATGTAAAAGAATAACATGTCTAACTGAATTTGCAGCCACATTATTCTTCAAATCTATTTCAAATAAAGCTTTGTTCCACCTTAGAAGATGACCAAATAAAGTTGGTAAATCTCCAAAACCAGCAGACCAATATTTTTTAGCAAACATGTAGCCCCAAAATAAATGTTTCATAGTTTTATTTGCATGACGAAAGGAGCATTTAATTGGTTGAACATGCATGCATTTTAATCTTTCACCAATAAACAATTTACAATGTAATATTTTTCAAGCATTTGAGCATCTACATCATCTTTGGACTTCTAGATTTATGCACTTAGCTTGGCCCCATATATATGACTAAATTTGCACTTCCATTTAATATTAAGGCAGGAAACTAGGGATATTCTTGAAAGAAGAAATAAATATATGCCACTCTTTGAAGAAACTACAAGGAATATGAGTGCATAATTAAATTGTTAAATTGAGAGGGACCAAAGATTGCACAAAATTAAGGAATTGCTTGTAATTATTATGCAATCCAGATCATTCTTTGATGATTGGCCAAGAAAACCATTGCAAGGATGAAAAGTCTCATACATCATCAAACTATTTAACACCTTTCTTGAACAAATCATAAGGTTGCTTAGGAAATGTGATGACCAATGGTTTTCCTTGATATGCATATGCTTATTCCATCAAATAGAAGAGGAAGCAAAGCTAAAGTCATACTGTAATGAAGACTCCTTCCAATTTAAAAATTGACATACTTTTTGCCATGCTTTCCAAATGAATTGAATAGAAGAAGCTTTAATATGAAAATATGGTACAAGGAAAATCTTGTTCAATGAATTAACACTTTGCCATTTCCCTTTAATAGTAGCTATAACTATCCTATGTCTCGTTAAAATTTTCCATGGTTCGTCACCTTTAGTAGCTCTACTAATCCATTTAGCAACTAAACATGTTTCGTGAATTTTATAATCTATAATTTCAAGTTTGCCTTTATAGTTAGGCTGAATATAAATAGACTAGGAGGCAATTTTACAACCAACAGTACCATCCCATTTAGTCCAAAGGAATTGTTGGATTAGTTTAAATAAATCTTCATATTCTCTTTTAGACGACATCCATCAAGAAGAGAAGTATGTGTGTAGCAAGAAAAAAATTATTTGCTATTTGAACTTTTCTAGCCAATGATAGAAATTTCTTGTCCTAGCTAAATGATTTATACTTAAGTCTATTTAGTTACCATTTCCACATTTTATCAAGAGATAATCCTAAACCAAACATAATGCCAAGATATCAGGTTATTCCACCATGCTTGATCTATTTCCAATCTTTGGGAATCCATTGGAGAGTGGGCCCAACTTGAGACATTAAGAACTTTATTCTGTGATGAGCTAACTAAGATCTCGAAACAAAACAATATAAATTCAAATTGTATTTAAGGATTGTTCAACTTTTTTTTTGAGTTTTGTAGGAATAGCAGATTATCACCGGTAAAGTGTGAGTTATCACAATAGCATTTTGTGAGATGGAGATACCATATAAATTGTAATTGTTTTGTTTTTTGCAATAAATATTCCAGTGCATCAGTAGTAAGCACATATAGAAAGGGTGATAGAGGACATCCTTTTCTAATGGAGCTCTATAAAAGGAAAGGTCAAATAAAGAGTTGTTAACCACTATGTGGGCATTAGCATCTTTGAAAAGTATTTGAAAATGAACAGAAATTTGAGACCCAAAACCCAACGATTGCATCATTTTTTATGATGAAATTTTAGCATATTCTGTCATAAGCTTTGTCAAAGTTTGATTTGACTAATAAAGCATTTTGACCTCACTATTGAGCCCATTCACTAATTTCCCATGTTAGAATCAAATTATCAAGAATATATTTCCTCCAAAATCCCTGTTTGTTCTAGTTTCACAATACTCTGTACAATTGGTTTAATTCACGTAACCATTGATTTGGCAATAATTTTGTAAGAAGTGTTTAATAAGGTGATAGGTTGCTAACCATAAATAGTCTCTTCATTCCTCCCCTTAGGAAGAAGTTTGATTAAGCCTTTATTGATACTTGAATCTAAAGAGGCTTTTTCAAAAGCTTCCAAATGAAGTAGATAAAAGTCATCTTTAATGTATGGCCACATAGTTTGATAGAATTCCATTGGAAGCCCATCAAAACTTGCACTTTTGTTATGTGCCATAGAAAAGAGAGTATGTTCAAGCTCTTCTAGGGAGAGGATTTGATCCAAAAATATATTATAACCAGGGTCAATTTTATTAGAGATACAATATTTGACATCTCTTCAAGGGTTTCTTGTATATCTTCCCACAAACTATCCTCTTTAAAGAGTTTCCATAGAAATTTTGAAATATTAAGGTTACTCAATGGGATTTATGTGTAATAAATGCTAATCATCAATCAAAGAATAAATTTTCTCCTTATGTTTGTAATTCAAGTAATTAAAGAATAATTCTGAACCTCTATTACCTTCCTTGATCTAGTGAACTCTAGCACCTTGCCCTCTACAATTATCAAGTTCATGCAACTAGATTCAATAGTAGCAATAGAGGCTTGGATCATAGTGTTGGTAGGGTTAGAAGTTGTGTTCTAGCATGTCACAATTTCCCTCAAAGAGATTTTTCCCTTATTTTATGTTTCTAGGCCATCTTTTTGCTGAAAGAATGAAGGATTTCTGTAAATTGAGAGAGAGTAGTACACCACCATTCAATCCATGAATCTCCTTCTTGTGACTTAGGTATGGAATTCCAAATTCCCACAAGAGCAGCCACATAATTAGGATTTTTAAGTATGAGGTATTAACATGTAGAAGAAGAGTGAGAGGAGGAAATGGAACAAAAGATGGGAAAATGATTAGAAAGAGTAGTGGAATAATCAACATGTAGAGATGTACAAAAGGAAAAGGAATAACATGTAAATTGTGAAAGATATAAAATATGTCCAACCTACTCAATTTCTTGTTCATTCCGTCTCTACAATTAAACCATGCAAACCAATTGTCAACATGACTTGAATGATTGCCATATAGAGGATCAACCACACCCAAAGAGTTACAATAGTAATTCCAACTTTCATATTCATCTTTGTTGAGCTTATTATGATTATACAAAACACGATCATTATGATGTTCCACCATATTGAAATCTCCTTCTAAAATCTAATTTTCAAATTAAGGAGTTTTTTAGACATTCAATCCCAAAGAGCAACCCTTTATTTAACACCATTAGGAGCATAAATGGAGCAAAACCCAATAGTCTATCCATTGAAGAAAGTAGAAGCACAAACACAACTATGCGATAGATCTTCTCCTTTATCAACGACATATTTGGAAAGCCATGCATACATCGCTATAAAAACTCCTCCACTTCCATCTCTATGAGAAGTATGTAGGAATAAAACATATTTCCATGTATTATGAAGAGACACATAAAGACGAACAACACTTATTTTGATTTCTTCTAGATTAAATATCAAGTTTCCATTTCTCAATGACTTCTTTGACTCTACACTTCTGATGAGAGATAAAATCCTTCTTATTTTCGAAGAAAATGTTTCCATGTATTATGAAAAGACACATAAAGATGAACAACACTTAGTTTGACTTGTAGAAATAAGATATCAAGTTTCCATTTATCAATGGCCTCTTTGACTCTACACTTTGATGAGGGAGAATATCCCTCTTATTTTCTAATAAAATATATTGCAACTCATGATGACGAAGAGAGGATGTTTTCATCATCTGGAGGCAACACCCAAAAACAATTGGAAAGTGAAACAAGTTGTTCATTGCTCTTTCAATCTTTAGAGGTAATTGAAGGGGATCTTGATCTTTGATGTGCATTGGGAGAAGGGGATGTGGAAGCTCAAATGAAGGGGTCTAAGGAAGATTGAGAAGGGGAAGGAGATCAGTCATGAGATGGAGAATGTAGAGAATGGAGAGGAGAACTAGAAGGTTCCTTCCTCTTCCTAACCATTCTCCAACTATTAGTCATTACAACATTTTTATAAGTAGAGATATCTTTAGAAGATGGGTCAATAAGTGTATTGGAGGCATGGAAGAAGGCAGGAAGTATGCATAGGAGGCATAGAAGTGATCTTATGAGGAGAAGATTGGGGAGAGGGTTGGTTGGGAAGAGGTAGGAAGTTGAGAAAATCTATTTTTCCTGGTAGGAGAATCATGTATCAAGTGACCTCCTTTTTGACATAAGAAGCATGCATTAGGCTTATTTGAATAAACTATTAGCTATTCCATTTTAAAACTAGGGCTTGTAAGCTTAATATTCTCTAGTACCTAGGCTTGTTCAAATCAACATCTACACAAACCCTAGATGAACTCCTAGACTAGAAAATTCATTTGAGTTGTGTTTGCACTAGATTAATCTATTAAGTTGAGCAACAATATCCCTCAAAAAGGGGAAAAATTCTAAGCTTAAGTAGGGCAATTCTATCTAAATGGGATAGTGGGAACGAGGACCTTCAATAAATAGGTTATTGTAAATAGCTTTAGGCATTTGTTCCTTGGGCAGAAATTTTATGCTATTATCCAAAATCTTAGAGACATCCTTGAGCCCCATTAAAGAAATGTAGATTAATTTTGAGACACGGGTTGCCTTAAGTGGTGCATGATAATTCTTTAGTGCTTGAGAAGAGTTTGTTATTGTCCACAAGATAGATTGTAAATTGTTATTTAATCATTATTCCAAAATAAAGTTTCTAATATGGCTTGAGAAATCTACACTATCCACAATGCAACTCCCATGTAAAAATTAAGACAATTTGGAAGAGCAATTTGAATTAATTTTATCTAGTTAAACATCCATTCTCAGACAAGTTTTTTGGATCTGATTGAAAAACATTTTCAAGTTATATGACAAAACATTTGTAATAGTTATGTTTTGTAGATATTGTTGCTTTTTGAAAAATATAAAAAAGTTATAGCCTATCTGGGACAATGTTGAAAGGTGTTGTCAAATTTATAAAGGCTAGGATTTACTAAGCTCAAAGATATATATTAAAGTTCGTAGTTCTTAATAAATCCAAATGAGATTGTGGCTTCTTAATAAATTGCATGCCTTTGTCTTTGATATTCCTCATGGTAACTTTATAGTAGAGCTTGGGTGATGGTCCATTGACTGTAAGCTATGTAAATTCATATAGTAGTATAGATGAAATCCTAACCCTGTGCTATGTGATACCTCAATAGGTTATTTTCATCTTGGAAATGTAAATATTAAGTATTTCTAGGTTCCATATTGGTTATTTGTGCTTTCCTTTAACATCTCTTTTATTTCTTCCTTTTGCAATTGGCTTGATGTCATCACACACACCATACTTGTTTCTCTTATATCTAGTCAATCTTCCAGCCTCCTTAAAACACTATGAAAGATTATTGGCCCTATAGCTTATGTTATCTCTACTAGAGATCAAGGGAAAATCTAAGTGCTCAATTTTGCTATAGTTTAAAATGAGTTTGTGCTAGTTGTATATATGGTGACACATCCTTTATAAAATGTTCATTTTATCTCTGCAATTTTTGCAAAATCTGATTCTATATGTACAAGTGTGTAAATAGTATAGAGCATTGATTCTATTTAAGTGACAACTATTCACTGGTGGAGAAGAATCCATTGAAGTGTCAAGTAAGCTTGTTCTAAATTGTAGAAGTGAATGAAAGAGAAGGAAGATTTGATGAAAAAATCAACTACAAACATTATGTCCATGGGGCAAGAAGACAACTTTTCTACCCATAAGTTTGTAGACAAAATTAACAATGGTATATAAATTTTTCCATTTATTTTCTACTCACATTTCACTAAGTTTCCTTGCCTTTTATAGACTGCTAAATATGTGGCTAGCTTTTATCATATATATGGTTTATGTTGTGTGTTTTATAAAGAGATATTTTCAAGTTTCTTTGTTGTTGTGATGGTTTTCAGATTCTTGGTAGAAAGTGGGGCTAATGTTAGTTGCAAGTTTCAACTGTGTGTACATATTGGGATATTCAAACCTCATTCTAGTGCCTCTAGGATTGGTCTAGGAATTATTGGCCTAGTTGTTTTAGGTGTTCTCTCTCTCTAAGACAATTGGATACTTGTAAATTTGTATATTATAGATGGCCAACACTTTATCAAATACATAGATTTAGAGGTTGAGAAAATGGATGTTAAATTTATATTTGCATGAGGATCTTGAGGAAGAAATATATATGAAATAGTATGACAGTTTGTGGTAAAAGGAAAGGAAATTTTCGTTTGCAAGTTGAAATGAATGATCATTTTATAGTCTAAAGCAATCACCTCGGTTGTGGTTCTAGAAGTTTGATGTCTTTAAATTGGAACTTGGATTTTTTAGGAGTGAATGTGATCATTGTGTTTATTTTAAATAAATTGATGTTTAGTTTCTAATAATTTTCACGTATGTTGATGACATGTTGGTCATTGGAAATAGGAAGGGTATGATTAGAAAACTCAAAACTTAGTTATTTGATGCCTTTGATATGAAGGATTTAGGGGCTACAAAGTACAACTTGGGTATGGAGATTAGCAGGGATCTGATTGGTAGAAATATTTGGCTTAGTTAGAGTAAGTATGTCTAAACTAATTTATAGTGGTATGTTATGCAAGATTTTAAGCCTTGATGTATTCCTTTACCTGTTAGTACTAAGTTATCATTGGATCGATGCCCTAAGTCAAATGATGATTTAGAGGATATATTTAATGTTTCTTATGTTGGTGTCATAGATAGCCTAATGTATGCTATGGTCAATACAAGAACAAACATTTCTCAAGTAGTGGGAGTTCTTATCAAGTTTATGTCTAACCCTAGTAGAGAGCATTGGAATTACGTGAAAAGGGTTTTTAAATATTTGTAAGGGACTTATGATTATTGTATTTGCTATTATGGATTGATGATATGGGTAAGTTGCTTGATATACATGGATTTGTTTATTCAAATTGTGCTAGTGATTTAGACAATAGGAGCTCCATGAGTGGTTATGTGTTCATTATATTTGAAGGAGTTGTTGATTGGATGGGTAACTCGAAACCTATGGTTGTGTTGTCCATCATTGAAGCATAGTACATGGCTGCAACACATGCTTGTAAGGAGATAGTGTGGTTACAAAGATTTTGTTTAGGTTTTGGCTTTGAGTATAGATGGGTTAATATTAGATGTGATGGTCAAAGTGTTGTCTATTTAGTGAAGAACCTGATGTACCATTGTCCTATAAAGTATGTTGATGTTCAGTATCACTTTGTCTATTACATGGTTGAGGATGGTAGAGTCACAATATAGAAATTTGACACTTTGGTTAATGTTGCAAATTCTATCACTAAGCTAGTGAGCATGAAGAAATTTAGTTGAGGCCTTGTCTCTTCTAGTACTTGATCTATATTTAATTTCTCTTTATGTATTGACAATGCAAATGTCAAGGGGGATAATGTTAGGATTAGGTTTTTCATTCAACTTGAAAATCCCATTTTGTAAATTGTATGTAATTATGTAGATGATAAATAATGTATCATCTCCAAACATCATGGAGTGGGCAAATGACATTCCCATGTGAAGGTGGAGATATTATTTATTATTATTTAATCTCTAGGATACTTAGGAGATACTTGCATGACTTCTAGGTTTTGGACAACATTGAATGCAACTTTGGGGACAAGATTGAATTTCAGTTCGGTGTATCATTGGAAATAGGAAGGGTATGATTAGAAAACTCAAAACTTAGTTATTTGATGCCTTTGACATGAAGGATTCAGGGGCTACAAAGTACAACTTGGGTATGGAGATTAGCAGGGATCTGATTAGTAGAAATATTTGGCTTAGTTAGAGTAAGTATGTCTAAACTAATTTATAGTGGTATGTTATGCAAGATTTTAAGCCTTGATATATTCCTTTACTTGTTAGTACTAAGTTATCATTGGATCGATGCCCTAAGTCAAATGATGATTTAGAGGATATATTTAATGTTTCTTATGTTGGTGTCATAGATAGCCTAATGTATGATATGGTCAATACAAGAACAAACATTTCTCAAGTAGTGGGAGTTCTTATCAAGTTTATGTCTAACCCTAGTAGAAAGCATTGGAATTACGTGAAAAGGGTTTTTAAATATTTGTAAGGGACTTATGATTATTGTATTTGCTATTATGGATTGATGATGTGGGTAAGTTGCTTGATATACATGGATTTGTTTATTCAAATTGTGCTAGTGATTTAGACAATAGGAGCTCCATGAGTGGTTATGTGTTCATTATATTTGAAGGAGTTGTTAATTGGATGGGTAACTCGAAACCTATGGTTGTGTTGTTCATCGTTGAAGCATAGTACATGGCTGCAACACATGCTTGTAAGGAGATAGTGTGGTTACAAAGATTTTGTTTAGGTTTTGGCTTTGAGTATAGATGGGTTAATATTAGATGTGATGGTCAAAGTGTTGTCTATTTAGTGAAGAACCTGATGTACCATTGTCCTATAAAGTATGTTGATGTTCAGTATCACTTTGTCTATTACATGGTTGAGGATGGTAGAGTCATGATATAGAAATTTGACACTTTGGTTAATGTTGCAAATTCTATCACTAAGCTAGTGAGCATGAAGAAATTTAGTTGAGGCCTTGTCTCTTCTAGTACTTGATCTATATTTAGTTTCTCTTTATGTATTGACAATGCAAATGTCAAGGGGGATAATGTTAGGATTAGGTTTTTCATTCAACTTGAAAATCCCATTTTGTAAATTGTATGTAATTATGTAGATGATAAATAATGTATCATCTCCAAACATCATGGAGTGGGAAAATGACATTCCCATGTGAAGGTGGAGATATTATTTATTATTATTTAATCTCTAGGATACTTAGGAGATACTTGCATGACTTCTAGGTTTTGGACAACATTGAATGCAGCTTTGGGGACAAGATTGAATTTCAGTTCGGTGTATCACCCTCGGACCAATGGTCAGACAAAAAGAGTAAATTAGGGAGCTGAAAACCTCCTTAGGATGTATTGTATGGATCAGCAGTATAAGTGGGAGGAATATCTTCCATTGGTGGAGTTTGCTTATAATAATTCCTACCATGCATATTTGGAGATGGCACCTTTTGAAGGTCTTTATAGGTGTAAGTGTCGCACCCCTATTAGTTGGGATAAGGTGGAAGACAGGATTGTGATTGGACCCAATATGCTTAGAGAAATGGATGATCGAATGAGATTGATCAAGGCGAAATTGAAGCAAGTGATAGATCAACAAAAGAGCTATGCAAACAAGAATAGGACATTCATACAGTTTTCAGTAGGGGACAAAGTCTTTTTGAGGGTCAAACCTCATAAGAGTTTCGTTTCTTTGGCAAATCGTCCAAACTTGCTCCTAGACTTATAGGTCTTTGCTTGAGCCATATCATCTCGACGCCTCGCACATACTTGATTGGCATGATTTACAGGTACAGGATCCAGGAGTGGTGCTGGTGGGGCCCACTTGAATTCTTGATAGATGCAACGTTAAGTTACATAATAGAGATATTGTTCAATATAAAGTCCAATGGGACCAATATTCTGTGGATAGTGCCACATGGGAGGATGCAGAGGAGATAGACTGCTCTTTTCCTCATTTGAGGACTTAGTTGAGATACTTTTATTTGCTTAGAGTGGTACTTTATTGCTACAGTGTGATGCTTTCTTTACTTAGTGTGATACTTTTATTATTTTGGTGTATGTGTAATAAGACATCAGGACGATATCTCTTCCTAGTGGGGAAGGATGTCACATCTCGACTTTTTGCTTGCATTTATAATTAAGTATATTTGATGAGACTATTGGACATTACCTTATGATTGTTGATTATTGGATAATTACATGTGCGTAAAGGTAAATTGTCGTTATTTTTATAAATGCATAAATTTGAAAGTTGTTATAATGATGAATTATTATGTTTATGATTATGGATTTATATGATCTTGCTTGTGCTTCGGCTATGACTTTATGGACTAACCTATTGACGAGAATTTGAGTGTGAATGAGTGTAGGAATACGTCAAAGATGAGAACATGGTTGAGCTAGACGCTGAGGTAGAAGCATCCTAGCCACCCAGCAAGAGTTGGCATGATGGAAAACCCCTATTAGTTGGGATAAGGTGGAAGACAGGATTGTGATTGGACCCAATATGCTTAGAGAAATAGATGATCGAATGAGATTGATCAAGGAGAAATTGAAGCAAGCGACAAATCAACAAAAGAGCTATGCAAACAAGAATAGGACATTCATACAGTTTTCAGTAGGGGACAAAGTCTTTTTGAGGGTCAAACCTCATAAGAGTTTCGTTTCTTTGGCAAATCGTCCAAACTTGCTCCTAGATTTATAGGACCATTTGATGTGTTGGAAGTGATTAACCCTGTTGCTTACAGACTTGCTCTACCGCCTGCTCTTGCCCAAATCCATAATATATTTAATGTGTCTTTGCTTGAGCCATATCATCTCGATGCCTCGCACATACTTGATTGGCATGATTTATAGGTACAGGATCTAGGAGTGGTGCTGGTGGGGCCCACTTGAATTCTTGATAGATGTAACATTAAGTTACGTAATAGAGATATTGGTCAATATAAAGTCTAATGGGACCAATATTCTGTGGATAGTGCCACATGAGAGGATGTAGAGGAGATCGACTGCTCTTTTCCTCATTTGAGGACTTAGTCGAGATACTTTTATTTGCTTAGAGTGGTACCTTATTGCTATAGCGTGATGCTTTCTTTACTTAGTGTGATACTTTTATTATTTTGGTGTATGTGTAATAAGACATCAGGACGATGTTTCTTCCTAGTGGGGAAGGATGTCACATCTCGACTTTTTGCTTGCATTTATAATTAAGTATATTTGATGAGACTATTGGACATTACCTTATGATTGTTGATTACTGGATAATTACATGTGCGTAAAGGTAAATTGTTGTTATTTTTATAAATGCATAAATTTGAAAGTTGTTATAATGATGAATTATTATGTTTATGATTATGGATTTATATGATCTTACTTGTGCTTCAGCTATGACTTTATGGACTAACCTATTGACGAGAATCTAAGTGTGAATGAGTGTAGGAATACGTCAAAGATGAGAACATGGTTGAGCTAGACGTTGAGGTAGAAGCATCCTAGCCACCCAGCAAGAGTTGGCATGATGGAAAACCCCTATTAGTTGGGATAAGGTGGAAGACAGGATTGTGATTGGACCCAATATGCTTAGAGAAAAGGATGATCGAATGAGATTGATCAAGGAGAAATTGAAGCAAATGACAGATCAACAAAAGAGCTATGCAAACAAGAATAGGACATTCATACAGTTTTCAGTAGGGGACAAAGTCTTTTTGAGGGTCAAACCTCATAAGAGTTTCGTTTCTTTGGCAAATCATCCAAACTTGCTCCTAGATTTATAGGACCATTTGATGTGTTGGAAGTGATTAACCCTGTTGCTTACAGACTTGCTCTACCGCCTGCTCTTGCCCGAACCCATAATATATTTAATGTGTCTTTGCTTGAGCCATATCATCTCGACGCCTCGCACATACTTGATTGGCATGATTTACAGGTACAGGATCCAGGAGTGGTGCTGGTGAGGCCCACTTGAATTCTTGATAGATGCAACGTTAAGTTACGTAATAGAGATATTGTTCAATATAAAGTCCAATGGGACCAATATTCTGTGGATAGTGCCACATGGGAGGATGCAGAGGAGATAGACTGCTCTTTTCCTCATTTGAGGACTTAGTTGAGATACTTTTATTTGCTTAGAGTGGTACCTTATTGCTACAGTGTGATGCTTTCTTTACTTAGTGTGATACTTTTATTATTTTGGTGTATGTGTAATAAGACATCAGGACGATATCTCTTCCTAGTGGGGAAGGATGTCACATCTCGACTTTTTGCTTGCATTTATAATTAAGTATATTTGATGAGACTATTGGACATTACCTTATGATTGTTGATTATTGGATAATTACATGTGCGTAAAGGTAAATTGTCGTTATTTTTATAAATGCATAAATTTGAAAGTTGTTATAATGATGAATTATTATGTTTATGATTATGGATTTATATGATCTTGCTTGTGCTTCGGCTATGACTTTATGGACTAACCTATTGACGAGAATTTGAGTGTGAATGAGTGTAGGAATACGTCAAAGATGAGAACATGGTTGAGCTAGACGCTGAGGTAGAAGCATCCTAGCCACCCAGCAAGAGTTGGCATGATGGAAAACCCCTATTAGTTGGGATAAGGTGGAAGACAGGATTGTGATTGGACCCAATATGCTTAGAGAAATGGATGATCGAATGAGATTGATCAAGGAGAAATTGAAGCAAGCGACAAATCAACAAAAGAGCTATGCAAACAAGAATAGGACATTCATACAGTTTTCAGTAGGGGACAAAGTCTTTTTGAGGGTCAAACCTCATAAGAGTTTCGTTTCTTTGGCAAATCGCCCAAACTTGCTCCTAGATTTATAGGACCATTTGATGTGTTGGAAGTGATTAACCCTGTTGCTTACAGACTTGCTCTACCGCCTGCTCTTGCCCAAATCCATAATATATTTAATGTGTCTTTGCTTGAGCCATATCATCTCGACGCCTCGCACATACTTGATTGGCATGATTTATAGGTACAGGATCTAGGAGTGGTGCTGGTGGGGCCCACTTGAATTCTTGATAGATGTAACATTAAGTTACGTAATAGAGATATTGGTCAATATAAAGTCTAATGGGACCAATATTCTGTGGATAGTGCCACATGAGAGGATGCAGAGGAGATCGACTGCTCTTTTCCTCATTTGAGGACTTAGTTGAGATACTTTTATTTGCTTAGAGTGGTACCTTATTGCTATAGTGTGATGCTTTCTTTACTTAGTGTGATACTTTTATTATTTTGGTGTATGTGTAATAAGACATCAGGACGATGTTTCTTCCTAGTGGGGAAGGATGTCACATCTCGACTTTTTGCTTGCATTTATAATTAAGTATATTTGATGAGACTATTGGACATTACCTTATGATTGTTGATTACTGGATAATTACATGTGCGTAAAGGTAAATTGTTGTTATTTTTATAAATGCATAAATTTGAAAGTTGTTATAATGATGAATTATTATGTTTATGATTATGGATTTATATGATCTTGCTTGTGCTTCAGCTATGACTTTATGGACTAACCTATTGACGAGAATCTAAGTGTGAATGAGTGTAGGAATACGTCAAAGATGAGAACATGGTTGAGCTAGACGTTGAGGTAGAAGCATCCTAGCCACCCAGCAAGAGTTGGCATGATGGAAAACCCCTATTAGTTGGGATAAGGTGGAAGACAAGATTGTGATTGGACCCAATATGCTTAGAGAAAAGGATGATCGAATGAGATTGATCAAGGAGAAATTGAAGCAAATGACAGATCAACAAAAGAGCTATGCAAACAAGAATAGGACATTCATACAGTTTTCAGTAGGGGACAAAGTCTTTTTGAGGGTCAAACCTCATAAGAGTTTCGTTTCTTTGGCAAATCGTCCAAACTTGCTCCTAGATTTATAGGACCATTTGATGTGTTGGAAGTGATTAACCCTGTTGCTTACAGACTTGCTCTACCGCCTGCTCTTGCCCGAACCCATAATATATTTAATGTGTCTTTGCTTGAGCCATATCATCTCGACGCCTCGCACATACTTGATTGGCATGATTTACAGGTACAGGATCCAGGAGTGGTGCTGGTGAGGCCCACTTGAATTCTTGATAGATGCAACGTTAAGTTACGTAATAGAGATATTGTTCAATATAAAGTCCAATGGGACCAATATTCTATGGATAGTGCCACATGGGAGGATGTAGAGGAGATAGACTGCTCTTTTCCTCATTTGAGGACTTAGTTGAGATACTTTTATTTGCTTAGAGTGGTACCTTATTGCTACAGTGTGATGCTTTCTTTACTTAGTGTGATACTTTTATTATTTTGGTGTATGTGTAATAAGACATCAGGACGATATCTCTTCCTAGTGGGGAAGGATGTCACATCTCGACTTTTTGCTTGCATTTATAATTAAGTATATTTGATGAGACTATTGGACATTACCTTATGATTGTTGATTATTGGATAATTACATGTGCGTAAAGGTAAATTGTCGTTATTTTTATAAATGCATAAATTTGAAAGTTGTTATAATGATGAATTATTATGTTTATGATTATGGATTTATATGATCTTGCTTGTGCTTCGGCTATGACTTTATGGACTAACCTATTGACGAGAATTTGAGTGTGAATGAGTGTAGGAATACGTCAAAGATGAGAACATGGTTGAGCTAGACGCTGAGGTAGAAGCATCCTAGCCACCCAGCAAGAGTTGGCATGATGGAAAACCCCTATTAGTTGGGATAAGGTGGAAGACAGGATTGTGATTGGACCCAATATGCTTAGAGAAATGGATGATCGAATGAGATTGATCAAGGAGAAATTGAAGCAAGCGACAAATCAACAAAAGAGCTATGCAAACAAGAATAGGACATTCATACAGTTTTCAGTAGGGGACAAAGTCTTTTTGAGGGTCAAACCTCATAAGAGTTTCGTTTCTTTGGCAAATCGTCCAAACTTGCTCCTAGATTTATAGGACCATTTGATGTGTTGGAAGTGATTAACCCTGTTGCTTACAGACTTGCTCTACCGCCTGCTCTTGCCCAAATCCATAATATATTTAATGTGTCTTTGCTTGAGCCATATCATCTCGACGCCTCGCACATACTTGATTGGCATGATTTATAGGTACAGGATCTAGGAGTGGTGCTGGTGGGGCCCACTTGAATTCTTGATAGATGTAACATTAAGTTACGTAATAGAGATATTGGTCAATATAAAGTCTAATGGGACCAATATTCTGTGGATAGTGCCACATGAGAGGATGCAGAGGAGATCGACTGCTCTTTTCCTCATTTGAGGACTTAGTCGAGATACTTTTATTTGCTTAGAGTGGTACCTTATTGCTATAGTGTGATGCTTTCTTTACTTAGTGTGATACTTTTATTATTTTGGTGTATGTGTAATAAGACATCAGGACGATGTTTCTTCCTAGTGGGGAAGGATGTCACATCTCGACTTTTTGCTTGCATTTATAATTAAGTATATTTGATGAGACTATTGGACATTACCTTATGATTGTTGATTACTGGATAATTACATGTGCGTAAAGGTAAATTGTTGTTATTTTTATAAATGCATAAATTTGAAAGTTGTTATAATGATGAATTATTATGTTTATGATTATGGATTTATATGATCTTGCTTGTGCTTCAGCTATGACTTTATGGACTAACCTATTGACGAGAATCTAAGTGTGAATGAGTGTAGGAATACGTCAAAGATGAGAACATGGTTGAGCTAGACGTTGAGGTAGAAGCATCCTAGCCACCCAGCAAGAGTTGGCATGATGGAAAACCCCTATTAGTTGGGATAAGGTGGAAGACAGGATTGTGATTGGACCCAATATGCTTAGAGAAAAGGATGATCGAATGAGATTGATCAAGGAGAAATTGAAGCAAATGACAGATCAACAAAAGAGCTATGCAAACAAGAATAGGACATTCATACAGTTTTCAGTAGGGGACAAAGTCTTTTTGAGGGTCAAACCTCATAAGAGTTTCGTTTCTTTGGCAAATCGTCCAAACTTGCTCCTAGATTTATAGGACCATTTGATGTGTTGGAAGTGATTAACCCTGTTGCTTACAGACTTGCTCTACCGCCTGCTCTTGCCCGAACCCATAATATATTTAATGTGTCTTTGCTTGAGCCATATCATCTCGACGCCTCGCACATACTTGATTGGCATGATTTACAGGTACAGGATCCAGGAGTGGTGCTGGTGAGGCCCACTTGAATTCTTGATAGATGCAACGTTAAGTTACGTAATAGAGATATTGTTCAATACAAAGTCCAATGGGACCAATATTCTGTGGATAGTGCCACATGGGAGGATGCAGAGGAGATTCCTCATTTGAGGACTTAGTTGAGATACTTTTATTTGCTTAGAGTGGTACCTTATTGCCACAGTGTGATGCTTTCTTTACTTAGTGTGATACTTTTATTATTTTGGTGTATGTGTAATAAGACATCAGGACGATGTCTCTTCCTAGTGGGGAAGGATGTCACATCTCGACTTTTTGCTTGCATTTATAATTAAGTATATTTGATGAGACTATTGGACATTACCTGTGCATAAAGGTAAATTGTCATTATTTTTATAAATGCATAAATTTGAAAGTTGTTATAATGATGAATTATTATGTTTATGATTATGGATTTATATGATCTTGCTTGTGCTTCGGCTATGACTTTATGGACTAACCTATTGACGAGAATCTGAGTGTGAATGAGTGTAGGAATACGTCAAAGATGAAAACATGGTTGAGTTAGACGCTGAGGTAGAAGCATCCTAGCCACCCAGCAAGAGTTGGCATGATGGAAAACCCCTATCAGTTGGGATAAGGTGGAAGATAGGATTGTGATTGGACCCAATATGCTTCGAGAAATGGATGATCAAATGAGATTGATCAAGGAGAAATTGAAGCAAGCGATAGATCAACAAAAGAGCTATGCAAACAAGAATAGGACATTCATACAGTTTTCAGTAGGGGACAAAGTCTTTTTGAGGGTCAAACCTCATAAGAGTTTCATTTCTTTGGCAAATCGTCCAAACTTGCTCGTAGATTTATAGGACCATTTGATGTGTTGGAAGTGATTAACCCTGTTGCTTACAGACTTGCTCTACCACCTGCTCTTGCCCGAATCCATAATATATTTAATGTGTTTTTTCTTGAGCCATATCATCTCGACGCCTCGCACATACTTGATTGGCATGATTTATAGGTACAGGATCCAGGAGTGGTGCTGGTGGGGCCCACTTGAATTCTTGATAGATGCAACATTAAGTTACGTAATAGAGATATTGTTCAATATAAAGTCCAATGGGACCAATATTCTGTGGATAGTGCCACATGGGAGGATGCAGAGGAGATTCCTCATTTGAGGACTTAGTTGAGATACTTTTATTTGCTTAGAGTGGTACCTTATTGCTATAGTGTAATGCTTTCTTTACTTAGTGTGATACTTTTATTATTTTGGTGTATGTGTAATAAGACATCAGGACGATATCTCTTCCTAGTGGGGAAGGATGTCACATCTCGACTTTTTGCTTGCATTTATAATTAAGTATATTTGATGAGACTATTGGACATTACCTTATGATTGTTGATTATTGGATAATTACATGTACGTAAAGGTAAATTGTCGTTATTTTTATAAATGCATAAATTTGAAAGTTGTTATAATGATGAATTATTATGTTTATGATTATGGATTTATATGATCTTGCTTGTGCTTCGGCTATGATTTTATGGACTAACCTATTGACGAGAATCTGAGTGTGAATGAGTGTAGGAATACGTCAAAGATGAAAACATGGTTGAGCTAGACGCTGAGGTAGAAGCATCCTAGCCACCCAGCAAGAGTTGGCATGATGGAAAACCCGATGCATGCACACATTCACTTAGTTTCATATATATTGCATCGTTACATATTCCATTAATAAATGGCTTCATTATGCATTCGCGTAACATGGATACATAGTCTTGATTGTGCATTTTACTTTAAATATTGTTGTGGTTATGACGTTTAATGATTAGTTATTTATGCAATTTCGTTTACTATGCACATTCTTTTTAAATGCATGGTTTCGCCATGTAATTATGTTTCTTTTCGTCTTTTGATTAAATAGAACTATAAAGGTTGATTTCAGATAGATATATATATCTGTCTATTTATAATTTAAATAATATATATATATATATATATATATACACACACACATGCATGATAAAAAATAAGGAAACCATAGTAGTAAGTGAAGTTTTGATTTAAAAGCTAAAGATAGAGGCACATTGGTCGGTCACGCACCCATGATAATATGCAAGTGTTAGTTATAATTAAAAGAACTAAAAGAAAGAGTGGGGGTCGATGCATGAAAAAGCCCAAAATTAGGGCAGAGAAATACATAAAAATAGAGGGCTAAGATTTTTTTTAAAAAGACCTCAACAAAAGGAAAAAGGAGAGTAGCTTGGCGGATTCTTTTTGGTTTTTGGCCTGTGCACAACAAAGAAGGCAAATACAGACATCACATAATATAGAGGATTCTTTTCATAGGCTACGAGCTATAAGGAGTACCAAGTATTCCTTGTTTGCATTTCTCTATTAGCTCTTTAAAAGTTGCAAGATGACTTCTTTTGCGAATCAACCTTACTATAGTTTGGTTTTATTGTGATATAAACGTTGTAGATGAACATTGTGAACAAGTAGTGACTTACCTATAGCTGTCCATATGAAAATTCTATTCTTTTGTGGTATACATATGCCTACATATATGCATATACCTCTGTATAGACATGTGTAGGTATATGTATGCATATTAACCTTATCTTTGTTGTTCCCATCATATATATATGCATATTTAAACCTTATCTCTGTCGTTCCCATCATATATGTATGCATATTAAAAACTACCTCTGTTGTTCATATCAATAAGGAATGACATAAAAACTCTCTGTTGTTCATATCAAGAAGGAATGACTTAAAAACTATTTTTGTTGTTCATATCAAGAAGGAATGACATAAAAACTACCTCTGTTGTTCATATCATGAAGGAATGACATCAAACTATCTTTTTTGTTCATATCAAGAAGGAATGACATAAAACTACCCCTGTTGTTCTGATTTCTAGCAATAGTTTTCAGAATTGTAAATGTTGTCTAAAAAGTTATTATCTTGATATATGTGTGTGTGTGTATTTATTACATACTCAGTTGTAGCTGTATTTATCTGGCAAATACAAAAGTATAAACCTGTTGTCCAGAATACAAACCATGAAAAGGATTGAATGTTTTTTATATACATAAGCGACAAAAGCAAGGGTGTCGATCCCTATTACAAAATAGCCCAAAGGACACACAAAAGAGGCACGGGATGCCAAAAAATGAATATTAAACCATCAGAGACAGCGGACTGACAATAGACAGATAAGACACCAACCCACAAAAAACAACACAGAGCAAAATAAACATAGCAGATTAATTGAACAATTGCCCCCAATCTTCCGTAAGGAAGTTGTACATGTCTTCGTAGTCTTTCAGTTTCTTCTTCCCAATGTCGTGCTTGTTCATCTCTAGGTCCTGAAGCACGGCCAATGTAGTGGCCAAGCGATGCATCCCCTTAGAAGTAAACCGAGCCAGAATTTTAAAGTTCTTCAACTCAGTTACTCTAGCATTCAAATTAGCAATCATTGTCACCTTCCTTGGAGCTGGTTTCACCATCTTTGTTAACCGGAGCTTCTTCCCTCTGTTTGGTTAGCATCTCAAAATCCGAACTAGGCAAGTTCATTTTGAGAAATAGGCTAGGACCTTCAACATCCATAGCATCTCTATCATCCGACCTAATAGTCTCCTCAACATTCTCAGTATTATCCTAACTATCAATTGTCTCCTCTTTCTTGATATCTCTATTGAATGTTGATATCTCTATTGTGTTTGTTATTTTAAACTTAATAGTATATAAACTTGAAGTTGAGTGGAAATCTGATTTTTCTCAATACTTTGTCTCCAACATTATTGTGATTGTAATATAAAACTAATCTTACCTATGAGTATGAAATCATTGATTTAACCTTTATTTTGAGATAATTGCACATGCAATGTGGGTTATATTTTTAAAACCATATATATATGTAAGATCTGTCATGATCAATATTGACATCTTTCATTATAACTGAAATATCTTTATCTCTGTTGCAAACAACAAGAAATGGTTAGGAAAACATGAGTAAAGATAGTATTTGTAATTGAAATAAATAATGCCCGGAGCTCATTGTTAGAAGTATAAAATGCATACATCATCATCATAGATCTCGTACTTGCTACAAAAGTATATTCACGTTAATTTTTACAAGAAAGTAATAGTAACTGTTTATTGGGCAAATGCATGTGTTACCATGGATTGTTTTTGCAAAGAAATTAGTTATTTTATTATGAGTGTGTTGGGTTTACCTTCCGAAATAGGGTGCCAAATGTGGGATAACAGAGAAGGTCAATCCTCTTTTCAGAATCTGCCGATATATACATAAGTGCTTTGGCCAAAGCTATGTTTTCATTGAAATAGATGAATAATTGTCTAGTTTATATTGATATATTTCTCTGCCACATCCTGATAGTAGGACAATGCACATTCTAGATAGAAATACATGTAGATATCAGCTTGCACCAAGTTTTCCCTCCTCCCTGTTGTTTCCAAGTTGCTAGACACTTCGTGCAAGGTCAGGTATCCTTCGTGTTACGAAGGATTTCAAGGAAGCGTATAACTTCATGGTTGGACGGAAAAGTCCCTGAGACATGTTCCCGTCTTCAACTTTGCGAATGATTGCGTGGGTTAGTGGCGGCCGGTGACAGTGACTTTATTTATTTATCGTTACTTGTATAATTCTTGTATCTGTACTTCGTTATTGCATTGGGTCGACTATATGGCACGAGAACCGGAGCTGTACCATTTTTGTGTATCATATTTTCTTGTGCTAACTCTTGGATTAGGCACTTGTTCTTGTGAGATGTAATATGACATTATTTGTTTATATTGAAGATGTATCTTTTCCATTTTATATTAATGAGAATGAGATGGCTATTTAATTCCGTGTTATAGTTTTTGGGATGCGTACTTTACACCAAGTCACAAAGGTTCCTAAAACCTTCATCATGATGAGTAAGCAAAAGCTTTTGAAAACCCTAACCTTTTCAACTTAACCTAACAAGAGAACATTGAATGATACAATATCATATTAAAACCTCCCAAGGCTCATACTCTTATATAGCCTAAATAATCCAATTTGCACAAAGAGCAATGCCTTAGAAGCTCAACATCAATAAAGCTCACACCACCTTGTCTTTGGGCATACAGCAAATTTATAAAGACTCTATGAAATCTCTTCTCACATTGGATATCAGCCCACAAAAGCACAAAAGTTCTCTAAGAATCCTTTCTGATCTACCATAAAAAAGTGCTAAAAGGAACTCAACAAGAAGAATAGTAGACACAAATAGCCACAAGAAACAAATCTGAAACTTAGCACCCATATACATAGGTTAAGGTGATCCAGTAAACTATTGTCTTCTCCGCCCTCTATGTGACAGCTCTAGAGGGAGGCAAGGGTGGATGGGTAGAGATTGAAAAGCCGTTCTAGAAAGAATCAAGTGTAGCCTGAAGATCAAAGTAATACATCTTAGTAATTTTTTTATGCAATAATCTATTTAAAAAGATTTCTTTAATTTATTAAATCAACTAGTTATGTAATTCTTAGCATAAACTTGAGAGCAAAGAGATAAACACTTCTCAATATCTCCTGCTATAAATCCTTATTTACGCTATAACTAAAATTGAGATATATTCATTAAACTAAAATAAGACCTTTAAAGGACCAATAAGGCTCACTTCTGAGATTTTAATTGGATTAAGGAGTATAACAAATCTTGATTGCAAGAATAATGACATTGGTAGCTGAACATGGTAATTCTACAAAAAAATATCTATCATCAGAAAACTGATCACGTGGGATGTATGAGAACTGCTAGCACATTGTAAGAACCCTGTCTTGTCTAACTGAAATTTTTTCCTTGCTGATCTGAATTTTCTAATTTGAATTGCTTGAAAAGTACTTAGGGTTTTTAACTTTTTTCTTCAACAATGTGTTTGAAATATCATAGAGATGAGAAGGTTGCAAATACACATCCAAACAACAAGAAAAGATGATACAATTTAACCATATAACTCACATAAAACAAAGGTGAACATACCCGGAATGCAAGCTTATCTTCTTTATTGAATGTAGAGATGATTACACTTGAAGATCGCTGAGTATTACAATTGGCTGAGTCTAATATAGATTTTAGACTTCTAAATACATGCAACATCAAAATATGAGACCAAACCCTAGTACAAAGTATAGATCATGAAGTACAATGTCAATCCTTGAAGTCCAATGATCATATATCAATCTGGAAAAGATTGTATGCTGCTGTTACAACCCTGTATGCTACTGACATAAACCTGTATGTTGTTGTCACAAACCCTAGTGACTGAAAATCACAAATGCATGCCTCGAAACTCCTCTATTTTTTTTTCTTCTCCTTGGGCGCTGATTCTGCCAATAAAATAATAATTTATTATTATTTTCTTTTTTCTTTTTTCTTTCCCTTTGGCATCGATTATCATTGGGAAAAATAAATAAATAAAAATTACCTTTTATTTATTTTCCCACTTCCAAGTCTCCAAGCCCTTGATTTTTGCCTTGGCTAAAATACCATTATTTTTCACTTTATAAAAATATTATATAATATTGCTAGCCAAAAATACAAATAAAATCAAGTGTTCAGCCAACTTTCTAGTTGCCAAGCCTTCAAGGTACTAGCTCAACCCATAAACAAGTCATGCTCAAAAAGGGGACATTACACATACAAATTGTGGAAGTAGACAACAAAGGCCTCAGAAATGTTAGACTTCAGTTATTGCCAATTTGTGGCTGAGGACCTGCAGGAGCAGCTATACGTCTTTGTCTATCACGAAGATACAAGACTGTCAAGAGGCAGACAACAAGTGTAAGTATAGTCACATTGCCATCATCAATAAGGGTTTTCTTCAACCATTCCAATAATCTGGGAAGTATGTCAGGGAGGGAATCAATTAATGCCACCTGCAAAATGGTCAAATCTCATTCAGCTAGAATGTTCACAAATAACAAACATAAAAACTATCCACCATCAGCAGCCAAATACAAGGTACTCCCCAACAAAATAACATGCCAGCAAGAACAAACAATGCAGAAGTTTAATACAAAAGCAACTCCCCTAAATGTACATGTTGATTAATGAACAGACCAGAAAGATGGTAAAAGCATTAGAAGAACTCACAAGGCTGCTCCCAGCATAATTCTTTCTCAACCATACACTCGTAAGTGCAAGCATCACAGGCAACTTGGCAGCTGGATCAGTCTCTAAAGCTTGATCATAATATCTTTTTGCCAAGTGCAAATCAAGAGGAAGCCCTTCTCCATGTTCATGCATGAACCCAAGGTTGAACATAGCCTGGGCATTTGATTGTGAGTGAGCATGCATGTAAGCCTCCGCAGCACGCTCAAAGTCTCTATCAGTGCCCTATGAAGCAAAAATCAAGCATCAACAATGAACTGCATTAAGTATGCAAGCTACCTTGGCATTCATATTGAGATTCACATGGAAAAACTCACCCTGCCATAATAATAGGCATCCCCAATCAGAAGTGCTGCATGTTCATTACCCTGTTCTGAGGCATGCCACCAAAGAGTATGTGCACGTTGATGTCTCTCAGCATCAGCACAAAAGCCTGACTTTCCTATACATATGTCATATTCTCCATACTTGTCAAGAATCCATGCAGCATTGCTCTGTGCTACCTCATATCCAAGCTCAGCAACCCTTGAGTATAAAAGTAAAGCTTTGCCAGTTTGGCCTTTCAAATAACTCTCTAGAGCCCATCTTAACAGAGATCCCCAAGGACCCCTCTCTGCGACAAGTTTATACAATATAGCAGCCTGGAACAAAAAAAAATTGTTCGAAACTAACCCTCAATATAAGCAAACATTTGTAAATGAGATGCTTAATTAAAAATCACATGCCACAATGAACAAACATTTGACATAATAGACACCATGTAAAATCGTACTCTAATGATTCATAAAATGAAACATTTTCAAATATAAAAACATAAACTCTATTGTAAACATAACACAAGAAACAAACTCACCATAGCCAGATCCTTTTTCAGACCAATGCCATTCTGGAACATCTTTCCAAGTTGATAGAATGCCCTTGGTTGACCAGCATTAGCTGCTACCATAAAATGCCTACAAGCTAACTTCACATCTTTTTTCACACCCATTCCATTCAAGTATAGAACACCTAAGTTATAATGTCCATTACGGTCATCTTTTTCTGCTGCCTTTTTAAAGTATTCTTTAGCCTGAAAAGAAAACTAAAAACAAATGTAAGATGCATGCCTCTGAACAATAGCTTCCCTAACCAGGCTCCAACGAACAAACTCTAAGCATTTTAGTATCTTAGTCACATGCAATTCTAGAATATTCCAAAAGCTCAACAACAATAAATCATGAACATAAAACAGAATATGAAATAATGTCAAAACATATGAGGCGGGAACTTTGGTAAAACAATTGCATCTCCTGAAAAAAAGACTTAAAAACAGATGTACTGTGATAAGAACTAGACTGATAACCAAATTCACAAAGATTATTGCATTGATCATTCTCTTGCCTAATATAGAAAACCACCATTTGAATAGAAGATTTTACAATGGGCTCAGGGCCGAAATTTGATGGCCGTATGGCCGTATTTGGGCATTTTTGCTGTAAAATACTATTAAAACTTTAAAATGATTGTATCATGCAAAAGGAGAGATTTTCAGACTGACAAAATATATATATATATATATATATATATATATATATATATATATATGTCTTAGTATTTTAAAGGCACTTTTGAATGGATAACCATCATAAAAAATTTGCTTGACAAGCAGGGTCGACCGTCAAATTTAGGCCATTATGGGCTCTCCTTTGGCTTCAGAAATTTCAGGCTTTTTCTTAGAGGACTCAGCTTAAGTGTTGTTTGTTTAAAAGGAAAGGATCTCATTATTAGATATTAACAAAATAAAAGTAAATAAGTGTTTTAACTTTAACTATATTCTTTTTTGCTTTGAGACAAAAAGCAAACACAGTTTTTCCAGAAACAATAGCACTATCATCATGGACTGTGGAAATATCATGTCTACAAAAGTAACCATGTTTCTGAGAAAAAAAGAAATTTAAAACAAACAAAAAAACCGTTTTCCATAGCAATTATGTAAATTAATTCATGATATGCACACTTAACCTCACCTTGGTATAGTTCTTGCTTTCCACTCCTTGACCCTTGACATACAAATAGCCAATGCCATTATATGCAGAAAACAACTTTTGCTTGGAGGCAGCCTTTAGCCACTCTAGTGCCTTGGTGTAGTTCCTCTCAACTCCAGAGCCCCGTGCATAAATTTCTCCAAGAAGCTCCATGGAATGTGAATCCCCCTTCTCAACAGCTTTATGAAACCATATTAATGCTTTTGCATGGTCACGACGTACCCCTCTCAAACCAAAGTAGTAAAAGATACCAAGTCTATACATCGCCAATGCATTCCCTTTCTGGGCCTGATATTCTATAATCTGAAAATCATCATCTTCCTCACCACGTGATTTTCTTAGTGCTTCTTTGTTCTCTTCAGCTCCATCATTTATCCTCACTGGCTCAATTAATGGAGATTCTTTGGCACTGAAAAAGCTAGCAACTGCAACCGCTGCAAGTTCTGCATAAAGCTTCACAGACTTTTCATGCATCTGTGGCAGAAAGCAAGGTTATATAAGACACCTGTTTCATATGCAATTAAAATAAATATCATTCATTCTCTTTATATGACCAGAAATTTCAGATGTCGAATTAGGATATTCCTACAGGGGTATGTGAAACTGATTTCGCCTAACAATTTTACTTTGTCATAATTAATTAGAATAATCTGCCTCTTATCTTGAACCAAAAAAACAATGTTATGGTGTAGAAGACTTCAGCCTGACTTTCCTTTGAGAAAAACACTCAAGATATAGGGATGCATCTAAGATGCTTGAGATCATAAACATGAAATCCCCCAAGTATGGAAATATAACTTTATCTAACGCTTGTGAGACTTGAAATCCCCCTCCCATAAACTGGTTGAAGGATAGCACAAACAGAGATTCTAAGGAGAATCTAGGTTTGTCAGCATTGGAGAGGCTTGTAGGAATTATGGTAAAATTCTTAAATTTTGGTAAGCCCTTAACCTTGGTGTTAACATGTGGTAGCAATTGAGATAAAAAATAGTTTTTGGAAGCATATAGGCAAGGCATATAAAAGGTTATTGTTGAGAAAGATTCTAGGCTTCCAAGGTCATGCCTTGCCTGCAAAGATGACAGTGTCATCAATAGTTAGCAAATAGCTTTGATTGCTCGGGATATAAAAGACACTATGGATTCTCTCCAAAGTGAAAATTTGCCGTTTTCATAGATGCAGGAACAGAGTGACTGATAGTTTGACCAAAAGGGGCCTGCCAGTCTTCCCTTAGATCAGTCTCTATGCTATGGGCAATGTACACAATTGCAAGGAATTCAAGATGGAAAAACACCGTGATCTCCTCAAGGCAGACAGAAAGAGAAATACTAGGGATATGTAATTTCTGTGCTAATCTCTAGGATTAAACTTTACGAAGTTAGAACGAATACATAATCCCTGTGCTGTAATTTCAGTTTTTGGCCTGTCCAGAGCCCAGGCTAAAATTCTTAGTTCCCAGTCCTGGTCATTTATACATTGTTATGTGAGGGAATGGACCTTGCCTTCTTTGTGCAGTTATAGTTTATATGGAAATGTCTAGAAATAGCTTGTGGGAAGATCTTCATATATCTTTACTTCCTCATCGTCCTGATCATGGTGTGTGATCAGGAATGTTGATGCAAACAAAATACACACAGATTTTTCCAGAATATTTTCTCACTCACTAGATTTGACAGCGACAATCTATGTTCATAACTTAATATGATATTTGATTTCCACTTATTAAAAAAAGAATGATAAAAAACCATCAAATTTTACCTGCTGGCGATGATAGGTATAAGCCAGTGCCATCTTTGACTGAAAATTCCCACCTTCTGCAGCAAAATGATGATACAAAAAAGCCTTTGCATCACTCTGGTCCACTCCACTTCCACTCCCATACAAAAACCCCAGTGTAGACTGGGCATGTACATGACCACCATCAGCAGCCAGCTGAAGATCTGTTACAGCTTCCTTGATGAATCCTGGCTCACCCTCGCTGACAGCAAGCATCATCTTATTCACACCAGATACATATAAGCGGCCATCTGCAGACATATTTTCGTTGCTCGAGGCGTCCTCCAAAACCCTTCTCCATGACCCCGTATCAAGCTCCTCCTCTGATTTGTACTCTGTGTATCCAAAATCATCCCATTCTCCAGAATCCTCTGTTGTTACTGTTTCAGAGGACTCGAGCGAGCCTCCCTCTCCACTCCCCGCGCCTCCTTCTCCTTCACCACCTTCTTTTAAGGCATCTTCATCGTCTAAAATCAAAATAATGTGACGCCCAGATGCCAGAATTGGCGTAATTACAAGTAGAAACACGAACAGCATCTTGAGGAACTTTGAACGCATCAAGTAGCCCATATTATGTGTCAAATTCGGATTCAAATGATTTTCAATCAACCTTACGAAGTAAGATTTCAATCAAGTAGCCCATATTTTCCATTGGGGGTAAGAAATTCGGATTCAAATGATTTTCTATTAGGGTTTCTGATTAAGAATTTTCAATTGGGGTTTCGAAAGAAGATCTAAAGCTTTCTTTCACTCCTGCGCGAGAGTTAAAATTGAAAAGTGAGACAGGAAATGAGCTCTAGGTTGCACCAAGTGTTTGACAAAATGGTTGCATTCACTACCCTGTTAATTCCTGTTGAAATGACGCGGGACGTTTAAACAGTAAACAGCCGTACATCGTTTGTTTATTAGAATAGTTTCGTCCATGCTTAGTTTAAACACAACAACAGAGGTTTCGAAATAAGATCTAAACCATTCTTTCAGAATGAATGAAAGAAAGCTATAGCTGGCCCAAAATGGTGGTGGAGGAGAAATTAAATGGTAGGAAGAAGACGTGAATGAAAGAGAATAACAAATGGATGTGTAAGTGGGGCATCAGTTTGCAAGATTGTCCTAATAATAAAGAGGAAATAAAAAAGTTTGTTTTAGACAAAGTCAAGACTGCCATGTGGACAAAGCTAATTGGTCGTAAAAAAGAGCACTGTGTTAGAGAGTTTAATGCCACGTGGGAGCACAATGAAAAAGTGCATGTGCATGCTGCTCTCAAAGGGAAGGCTAGGATTCTTGTTGCTTAGATTAGGACCGGGTCCCATCGTCTCCGGTGCGAGACCGGTAGGTGGACGACCCCCCAGGGAAGAGTGGGCGGAAAGAATTGCATTTTCTGTAGCCAAAGAGTGGTTGAAACTGAAAGGCATTTCATCACTGAATGTGAGTCATATACTGATATTCAGGGTCAATATGGTGACAACTGGGGAGGGGGTAGCGTTGGTGAGTTATCTGAGGAGTCGAAGCTACACAATACGACAAATTTATTGATAAAGATTCACAGCAGAAGGTCTGACTTGGAAAAAAAGTTAAAACTGGCGTGAGGAGTCATTTTTCTAGTCCCCTAGGCTGCTGGCCTCGTGGACGTTGTAAAATCTTTCATTCATTCATTCAAAGTTGATTAAAATGTTAGAATATATTTGATGAAGAAGATGGTATGTATTTTCACTACACTATTCTTTAAAGTTTAAACCTTCATTTATTTATCATGTTGTAATCTCTTTGTTAAAAGGATGGAGATGTCCATATTTATGTAATCCAATTATTTCTATTAAAAAAATTAAAAATTTGTGAAACAAAAAACATATGAACTTGGATATTAAGAGTTTTGTCAAAAATGGTTGGTAGTAAAAAGAATGGTTCGCTATCAAGACAGATGGTTCTTTCAATAATGGTAGAAGGGATTTCTCAAAAGCAGAAATCCCTACCTATGCCACTGGAGCAAATGCAATTCTAATTGGGGGAGGTCCCCTGACCAAGCGTGCAGGCTCTTCGAAGCCATATCAACAATTTCAATGGATGGAGAAGGGTTTTAGGGCGGTTAGGAAGGAAGGGTATTGGAGGAAAAGGCACATTAGGGCAAACAATAGACTGGAGAGGAGAATTCTAGGACCAAACAAGGCAGGGAAAAGCAAGGCAATAGCTTTTCCTTCAACAATCTTGAAACAAGAGATTGATAGATTGAAGGAGAGGGCTCTCTTTGCAAAATGGAACGGGTGGGGTCTGTCATGGAAGAGCATTAAAGAATTGTGGGCTCAAACCTTTGAATCAAAGGTAACCCTTTTTCCCCTCCCCAACGATTATTTTTTAATAGATTGTAGCAGTATAGAGGTGAAAATTGAGATTTTGTATGGGAGTCCATTCTTCTTATAAGGATATGGGTTTTATTGCACCGAGTGGGAACCCAATTTTGACCCTGCAAAGCATCGCATAAGGAAAGTTCCAGTATGGATTCACTTACCAAAGCTTCCTTCAGAGTACTAGAATATGGAGTCCCTTAGACTAGTCAAGGATGGGCTTGGGTCCTTCGTTGGGGTGGAAGAGTCATTTGGTAAGGGAGAGATACTGACATATATCAGGATTTGTGTGGAGATTAACCCAATGGAGGGAACTTGGGAAGAGTTGGAGTTCATGACAGAGAAAGGTAAATGGACCCAGAAGATTGAAATAGACTTTGAATCAAGGGATGCCATCCTTTTCCGAGGGCTGGGAAATTGTTCAGAGAAACCCTCGGATGGGACCAAGCCAAGAGGGGTAGAAAAGGATGAGGAAGGATCATTGTCGGGTGATAATTTATTGACCCAAGGTTTTGATAACTAGAAGGAGTTTGAGGATTTGATCATTGATTTAGACTTGGGATTAGAAAAGGTTTCCCCACCCCCCATGGGTAATCCCTCTACTCAGCTAAAGATGGATTCGAGCTCCTTACATATCCCCTAGGGAGTGGTTCTCAGCAACTTACTTTGACGAAGGTAGAAAGAGACATCACTAAGAGGAATTCAAAGGAGATTCCACCAATCTCACAGTTAAAGGGAGGTGACGAACTTTTGAGGGAAGACACTCAAGACCTAGCTACAGAAGCAGTTCTTGAGATGCTTGGCTTCTCCAACGAACATTGTTTATCCCCGAAGGATCAATCCTCCCCTCCAGTGGGGAATATGTCATTGGAGATGCCTCCCTTAGAAGATGCATTGGAGGATGGAGAGCTCCAAGATGAAGAGAGAGAGTTGTTGTTTCGCAATCCTGTAGGGTTGGAGGTGCATAATGATCCTCCAGGGCAGCAAATTAAGATGGGGATAAGTCAAATCCCAATAATTAAATTGACTCCAAATTGTGGAAGATCCAAATGTAGAGGAAGAAAAAGTCATCAAGAAAAGAGAAGTGAGGATGGAGAGGCAAACGGTCAGGTTAAGATTACTAGATTGCTGAGGTCAGGGAAGGGAGCTACCCTTCCCTCAGGTCCATGAAGGTCTTGTCGTGGAATGTTAGGGGCTTGAACAGCCCTAACAAACAGCACTTGGTCAAGCGCAGATTCGAGCTTTCTAGGGCAAACATTATAATTTTGCAGGAATCTAAATGGACCAATGTGGAAATGGAGTTGTTTAAGACAAAACTCAAATTATGGTAAGTAGAAGCAGTCCAGTTGATGGGGACTTCGGGAGGTATAGCAACTCTTTGGAAACCCCAAACAATTCTCTTAGAAAGGATGGCAAAAGGACCTAATTGGTTGGGTTGTTGGGATAGGAGCATGGTATCAAATTTGCAGTTCATATTGGTAAATGTATATGGACCGAATGTGTGTATTAAGAAAAAAGAACTTTGGACAGAACTGGATATGATGATAACTGCTCATCCTAGTGCACACTTTATTTTTGGGGCGGTTTTAATGTGATCCTCTGTTCACATGATAAGAGAGGAGGGCTCCAAAGGGTCAATCAGTCCCAAAAGGATTTCAACAAATGGGTGGAGAGGAATTAGCTATTAGAAATCAGTTTGAGCAATGGGGTATACACTTGGACTAACAGAAGAATGGGTGGTAATCACATCTCAAAAAAATTGGATAGATTTTTCTATCTGGGAAATCTAGCTTCCTTCCCTTTTGATCTGGATGGAACCATACTTCCTTGTTCTGGCTCAAATCATCTCCCAATTCAGTTGGAAATAGTAGGAGATAGAAAGCTGGTTAGAAACCCCTTCAAATTCAAAAATATGTGGATGAAGGACCTATCCTTTTTTGAATTAATAGAAGATTGGTGGGAAGAAGGGCCACCTTGTGGATCAAAACTTTTCCGCTTTGTCTCAAAATTGAAAATAATCAAATACAAACTCAAAGAATGGAATACTCTACATTTCAAGAATATTTTTGAATCTAAAAGGACCTTGGAAGAGGAGCTACAAACTTTGAACAAGGAAGTCTTGGCCTTGGGCATGGATCAGAACAGGTTTATTAAGGAGAAACAGATCCTAAAAGAATATGAAGAAGTTCTTTCGAAAAAAGAAGTCTTTTGGAGACAAAATTCTAGAGAAGTTTGGATAAACAAGGGGGATAAGAACTCTAAATACTTTCACAATGTGACCAAGCAACGTAGAGATGTAAACCTATGAGATCTACAGGTTGTGTAGTGTTGTAGGTTGTCAATGCTTACAAGTTGCATATATGACTTGGATGTGGGTTGACTATGCCCATAGATGTTTCAGTGTTGATGCAGATTCTGATTTGTGGCTTGGTTTAATCACTTGTTTTCATTGGTTTGCTTGTCATTATGAGATATAGAGAGAGATAGTATTACCTGATACAGTCATGATATGGAATCTATGTTTGTTGACTATATGGTATAGTTGTGTGAGACTTGATGGAAGTTTGGTGCAGGTACATCGGGTGGTGATCATGGTGTCATGGATTTTCCTTGTCTGGTTGGGACTTTGGCACAGCATGATTGTTTTGCAAGTGCAGTTTTGGTGGTGTTGGTTGATGTTTGGTTTACAGGTTTTGTTCATCTTCTTGGTTTGGAGATTATGGTTTAATTGACCTTTTGGGAGTTGCTGTCATTACAATGGGTTCTTTGATTGTGTTGGGGGCCATGGATGATCTTCATTTAGGAGATGGTTATCACGATGTCATGGATAGCTTGCTTACATGTTTCAATGGGAGCTTTTGATAGTGATGGTTTGATGTTTATGTTGTTGTCATGTATAGCTTGGTATCATGGTTTAATGGGAGCTTTGGTAGGATATGGTTATCTTCATGTGATTTGGAGATGTTGATCCTTGGTTTAGAGATATTGGTATTGTGACATGATTTACTCTTGATTCTAAATTAGAGTGTTGGCATGATACAGGTTCCCTTGAGATAGGATGTGTGCATTAATGCATGTGATCTTCTTTTGAGGAGATGATTAGATCATGATGTCATGATTGGGATTTGATTCTGCAATTGGAGCTTTGACTATGATCTTGTTGGTTCTCTTAGTATTGAGTACATTGGTCATTTGCTTTTAGACTTTAGCATGGATTGATCATGGAGGTGCTCATAGATACTTGGAGACTTAGGTGAGGCTTGAGTTCTCTTGGGATTAGAGACGTGTTGAAACGGTTACTCTTTGATGAGAATTTCAATAACAAGACCAAGGAGCCTATACCTTGATTGAATGTGAGTTCAACATGGACCTGTTGAGGAGATTGTTCTTGGAGAGAGTCTTTGAGGCTTGGCGCATCTTAGAGGAGCAATCTCATCCCCACTCTTAGCCCACTCAACGATGAATGATTTGATAGGTATGGCCCACCTGTTTTCAAATGCATTCTTTCTTTGTATCTTATTTTCTCATGCTTGAGTCTTGAGCTATGGATTATGGTTGTGAGGACTTGTTTGAGGAGTAGATACATGGTTGTGATTATTTATCTCCTTATGTTTGATGTTGAGTTGTTATGAGATCATTGTGTGTAATGGAGATGATTAGTGGCTTTGGGCTTATTCCTACTTTGAGATGGTTATGAGTTTGATCTACCTTTGGTTTGAGAGGCTTGCATCTTGATTTGTTGGATGTTGAGGCTTCTTGTTTTGGGGTTGTAAAGGATATCATACTTTTCACATTTATAGCACATTAGTGTGGATAGAAAGACATGGTTATGATTTGGATGTTCTCTCTTGATTGGTCTTATTCTTCTTCCTAGATGTTTGTGTTCACATGTCATTGGAGTTGAGATGTGTTGGCAAGAGACACTGCTATGTTGGATAATTGAGTGTTGTCATTGATGGCAACAAGAAAAGGAACAAGGTTGGAACAGAGTTTGTGGTCCGATAAAGAAGACTTAGTCATATTGGCTAAGTATGGACAATATTCAGATTAAGGGACAGTAAATGGATCAGTATGCCTCCGCAGATGAAGACCGGCAAATGCAGTTCAAGTATGATGACTCATAGCCACTTGATGATGGCATATTCTAGTGTTCAGGTCATGACTTCCTCCGGAAGTCAGTTGAAGAAAATATCTAAGTTTGGATGAACAGAAGTAAGACAGGGACAGTATACAGTGCGGAGTAAAATGATCTGCATTTCTCCGCAAGTGCATATTTTGTTATGCGGTTTTGAAGTGTTGTAAACACTTATATGAATTGTCTAAATCCAGAGTTGTAAGATCTGAAGTCCACCGGAAAGATAGCTGCAAGATGCTAAGTATCGCTACAATGTTTGACAGAGTTTAATTGTGACAGTGTCTGAGTTTTGATGGTCTGTATTTTGCCGCTAACGAATATTTTGCTCTATTGTTCTAAAGGTATGATTGGTGATGTCTGAGGAGTCTTTGATATGATTTTGAGCATGCCCTGTGGTCCGCAATAAAAGATGTAGTCTGATAGTTGAACTGAACTAGTAGCAGTCTGAGTTTGAGGTCGACATGTTAGTTTGATTTATGTGTGGTAAGTTCTATTGTTTAAAACTTAAACCTAAGTGGTTCTATAGTTGGAGCCGACATATGAGAAGGTGTTTCGAATATTATGTAGGTCTACCATGTATCCTGATAAATGGATTTGGCCGACAAGCTACAACGTTATTAACTATACGCTTCATCTGAGTATGCTGACCTAATATGAAAATTTTAAGTGTTGCAGATATATATATAAGGGATCGAATTCAGTGTTTGGGATGTGTGCGATGCGACTGTGATAAAATATATATGTGACATGCAAAGGAAGGCGATTCTATGGATGCAATAAAGAGTAGAAGAAGAGAGATCTTATTTCATGTAAAAGTAGAGCAGTGATAACAGAGTAGTAAGAGATGAAGAGTTTTGAGACAGTATTTCTGTGCTTCATTGAAAATGCAACTATGCATATGTAGATGCAATCTTAGCAGTTTAATTTGGCAGTGAGCCATTCTTCTTTCTTCATTCTTTCTCTAGGTAGTGAGCCTGTTTGGCAGTGAGCCTTTCTTGCAATGAGCATTTCTCTGAGCAGTGAGCCTTCTTGTAATCCGGTATTGTGCTATATTAATATATTGTGAGCTAACACTCACCGTGGTTTTTCCCTTTTTGGGTTTTCAACGTAAAAATTCTGGTGTTCATGTGTTATGTCTTTATGGTTGTTGTTCCTTTGTTTATTCTGCTTTCATATTATTAACTTTAGAAATTGGATAAATAAATTTGTGAAGAAGTAGTTTTGTGGAATATTGATTCACCCCCCTCTCAGTATTCCTTATTCTCAACAATTGGTATCAGAGCGAGGTTCCTTGAAAGAAGTCTAATAGCTTGAGGAAGATCTAGGGTAGTGTAATCATGGCAGCAAGGAGATTTGGAAATTATGAAAGCAACAAGGAACTAGAAGCAGCCCTTATTGATCTTGAAAAATCTGAAGCAGAAATCTGGGATCTAAAAGCCAATATTCAAGAAGTTGATGAATGCATCCTAAAGCTAAGAGAGCAAGTCAGGAAGTTCAAAGAGAAAAGCAAGGAGCTAAATGATCAATTAGATGAAGCACATGAGTTTCTAAATGGGTTAAGAGTCTGGAAGTTGAAAAGAAGGAAGAAATTGAAAGGCATTTGAATCAAGTTGTTAAGGACAAATCAGAGGAATGTGAAAAATTGGGCAAAGAAGTGCTACTTCTAAAATTTGATCTGGATGCAGCCAAGAGCTATGAAGAAAAGTTCAAACTAAGTTTTGCATAGCTTGATGAGGTGATTTCCAGTCAGAGGAGTGCTGATGATAAGCAAGGTCTGGGATTTGAGAAAGGAGAAAGTTCAAAATCAGGTCAAACAAACACTGAGTTAAAACAAAACAGAGGAAACTAGTTCAGAAATCAAAGAAGAAGGCTTAAAAGACCTCCGGTCAGACAACCAAATGCTCAAAGGTATCCATCTTTCAATGGCCATTGTTTTAAGTGCAATAAGTTTGGTCATAAAGGTACTCGGTGCAGGAGTAGAATAAATCAGAATCAAAATGTTCCCTCCTTTTCTGGTCAATGTTTCAATTGCAAGAAAATCGGTCACAAATCAAATGAATGCAGAAATCTAGTAAGGAATGGTTCCTACAATGCAAAGACTAGTCAATCATTCAATGGAAAGTGCTATGCTTGCAATAGATTTGGACATATGGCTAATCAATGCAGATCATATCTAATCAATATAAGGAATCAAGGTCAAAGGAATGTTGTGTGCTATAATTGCAACAAGTATGGACATATTGCAAGAATCTGTAGAAGCAAAAATGTGAAAAGAAACTACCTTATTGAAGAAAGGAAAATAGAGCAGAGGAATGACAAAGGAAAAGAAAAGGTTGATCTGGTTGAAACCAAGAAGGAAATGGGCAAGATTTGGATCGAGAAAGATGCGATTGAAGTCAAGGATGAATCTGCACCATCATCCGGTGCAGATACTTCCTTTGGAAAGTGAATTGGGAACTCTGGCTCAGGGGGAGCAGTGTTGAAAATCCAAAACCCCCAACCAGATAGTTAGTGCTGGAATCCGGCACAAAGATATGATAAAAAGAATCACATGCCAAATCCCTTGAAGCAAGTTCCGAAAGAAAAGGACCAATTGCGAAGATTTGCAGAGTAATCTAAGGTGTTTGTGGTTGTCAGGAAGGTGCTCAATAGCTTTTTGTAAGATGACATTAATGACACTTAGGTTTTGGCATGCGAAGGTTAAAAGGAGTTGTATCCGAAGGAAAAATCATTATGTATTCCATGCACTCAAGTGACTAAGGCGATCCAAAGCAAAATTCAAAGCGACTTCAGTATTCTCCAAAGGATTTCAGATCAAGATCAAGGAAACCCTAATCCGACGAAAGAGGTATTTACAACTTGAAACCCTACTATGAAAATTAAATTGCTCTAGGAAAATGTCTACTCACGTAATCTTGATAGGAAAAAATGCCTCGCCCTAAGTTTGAGAAACAATTCTTCAAATCATTGGAAAACGATCCGTTTGGGGCATTCTCAATTACTCCACATGGGGTCATGCATATGGAATATATCAGAGCATACATTCATATCAGTCTAGAAGAATATAATCACATGAACTTAGGAAAATTGTATTTGGACGAATTGACTACTGTGGACATTGTGCTGAAAGATGATTACAAAGCTCTAGGAGAAAAGAAATTTGACACCTGGTTGGACTTTCCCACAATTCCAACTGATGAATGGGTCAAGCTTATTCTAAGAAGAATTCATGATGAATCTTTATGGCTTGATGAATCCTATATGATAACTAAAGAAGCCATTAAAGTTGTAATCGGTATGAGCTACTCCAGAAGGGTTCCAGGCATAAAGAAAATAAAGAACAATATGGTAATTCAATTAACAGGAGCCAAATTGAGAAGAATGGCCTTATAGTAAGTGATATCAAGGATCCGGGTGTCAGATTTGCATTAATGATTGTTGGATACAAAGTATACTTCTCCAACTAGGAAAATTCTGTGTCTGCATCAGCTATATACACAGCATATGACATGATAAAAAATAATACGGATTATGACCTTTGCGAATTGCTCCAGACGAAACTTATGGAAAATTTGAAAAGAATAAAAGAAACTAATCACCCTTTCAAATATGCAACATTGATTACATGTTTACTCTTTTACTTCCTAAGAGAGCTACCTAGTCTAGGGAATATTGTCTGGCTTGATCACATACTTGTAGCCACTCAAATAAGAAATCACTTATAGAGTTTGGGTAATGTAGATATGCAAAACAAAATCATATGGAAATATTTCAAAGATTTTCAACAGAAAATGGTAAGAAGGTTCCAGATACCTGAAAAAGTAGTGATAAAGTATGAAAAGGATATTGTATTCTTGGTGGATAAAGACAAATGCTTCATGGAAGCTGTGGAACCAAGAACTGTATGGGTCCCTACACTAGGTTATGAAGTTGCAGAAGATGTTTTGACTAAATTAGTTGATGCACTACTAAGTAAACCTATTGATCCCAAAGAGGACAGATTTGAGACATTCTCAGAATTATCTTCCAGAGTGTTGATGGAACCTGAGCAGTTAGAGAAAACATCAGATGAACAATTGAGTAAAGCAAAAATCAAATCAGGCGGATCCAAGTCCATAAGCGCTCCGGTAGAATGGACATCAAGCACTCTAGAAAGGAAAGATAAGAGATCTGAAGAGGAGAGACCAACATCTAGTCCCAGAAAAAGTATAAGGACCTCATCCATTACAGAAGCCACAACCGAAGAAAAGAAGAGAAAGAAAGTTTCACTTTGTGAAGAAAAAGTGGCAAGAGACACTATTACAGAAACCTTGGAAAAGCTACAAAGTGCACAAATCCTAGATCCACCCAAGTTTCTTCAAGAACCAATAAATCTAAATTCCTTGTCTTCGGAACAGAAATTTGAATTAGTATCATTTGCCCAAGCAAAGGCTCAGAAAGAATTGATGAAAACTCACATGCACAACAATAATCTTATTACAACGGTATCTGATATATTGGGAGAATTGATGCCTGAATACCAGAAAGGCACTTTGACATCATCTACTGATCAACTAAAATGTATGATAAAATCAATCAGCAGCCATTTTGAATCCTTTGAAAATTTTGCAGAAACAAAGGTCAGAAAAGAATCTAATGAGAAAAGATAAGCCGAGTTGAAAACCATGTTGATCAATGATAAAATCTCTTTAGAACAAGGAATTAGAGGTATACAAAGTGCCATAAAAGAACGCTGTGACTTATACAAATTTTGTTTATCTTGGCCAGAGGTTACAAAGGAATTAGAAGATAAAATCAAGGACATGGAACTCAAACTACTTAATATTTCTAAGACATAATCTGGCAATTGAGTCAATAAGTGCCAAAGAGACACAGGTTGTAAATATTCACAATGATCTAAGTATTCGGATGAAGAAAAGGGGGGAAATCAAAGACAGGTTGTGTCAGCTAAGGGGACTAATGAGTCCAAAAATTGATTCCATGACCAATCTGGCAAATGAAGCTTTGAAATCACAAGCATTAATTGATACACCATCAAATGTGCAAGAGGCAGAAAAACTAGTCTTTTTGATAAATAGCCACATCCATATTTTGGAGACTGCAAGGAATAATTGGAATGGAGAGATAGCTTTGATAAAGACTACCTATACTGATATTTTACCTTCAACTGTATATTAAGATACAAATGTGTATTTGTATATATGCGGCAGAGTATAGCAAACTTTGCAATTTTGACAATTTTTTACTCCAGAACCTACACCTTTGCCATTGATGTCAAAGGAGGAGAAGAAGATCAATGAAAACTAGGCAAACATCTCAGGGGGAGAAGAAACATTAAGTGTATATAGATAAGGGGAGCAGTCAAGCATTTTTCACTATGTGTTGCCATCAATGCCAAAGGGAGAGATTGTTGGCAAGAAACACTGCTATGTTGGATAATTGAGTGTTGTCATTGATGGCAACAAGAAAAGGAATAAGGTTGGAACAGAGTTTGTGGTCCGGTAAAGAAGACTTAGTCATATTGGCTAAGTATGGACATTATTCAGAGTAAGGGACAGAAAATAGATCAGTATGCCTTCGCAGATGAAGACCGGCAAATGCAATTTAGGTATGATGGCTCATAGCCACTTGATGATGGTATATTCCAGTGTTCAAATCATGACTTCCTCCGGAAGTCATTTGAAGAAAATATCTAAGTCTGGATGAACAGAAGTAAGACGGGGACAGTATACAGTGCGAAGTAAAATGATCTGCATTTCTCTGCAAGTGCATATTTTGTTATGCGGTTTTGAAGTGTTGTAAACACTTATATGAAATGTCTAAATCCAGAGTTGTAAGATCTGAAGTCCACCAGAAAGATAGTTGCACGCTGATGAGTATCGCTACAGTGTTTGACAGAGTTTGACTGTGACAGTGTCTGAGTTTTGATGGTCCGCATTTTGCCGCTAAAGAATATTTTGCTCTGTGGTTTTGAAGGTATGATTGGTGATGTCTGAGGAGTCTTTGATATGATTTTGAGCATGCCCTGTGGTCCGCAGTAAAAAATGTAGTCTGACAGTTGAACTGAACCAGTAGCAGTCTGAGTTTGAGGCCAACATGTTAGTTTAATTTATGTGTGGTAAGTTCTATTATTTAGAACTTAAACTTAAGTGGTTCTATAGTTGGAGCCGACATATGAGAAGGTGTTTCGAATATTATTTAGGTCAGCCATGTATCCTGATAAATGGATTTGGCCGACAAGCTACAAGGTTATTAGCTATACGCTTCATCTAAGTATGCCAACCTAATATGAAGATTTTAAGTGTTGCGGATATATATAAGGGATCGAATTCAGTGTTTGGGATGTGTGCGATGCGAATGTGATAAAATATATATGCGACATGCAGAGGAAGACGATTATGTGGATGCAATAAAGAGTAGAAGAAGAGATATCTTATTTCATGTAAAAGCAGAGCAGTGATAACAGAGCAGTAAGAGATGAAGAGTTTTGAGACAGTATTTATGTGCTTCATTAAAGTTGCAACTAGCATGTGTAGATGCAATCTGAGCAGTTCAATTTGGCAGTGAGCCATTCTTCTTTCTTTCTTCTTCTCTAGGCAATGAGCCTATTTGGCAGTGAGCATTTCTCTGAGCAGTGAGCCTTCTTGTAATCTGGTATTGTGCTATATTAATATATTGTGAGCCAACACTCACCGAGGTTTTTTCCTTTTTGGGTTTTCCACATAAAAATCCTGGTGTTCATGTGTTGTCTTTATGGTTGATATTCCTTTGTTTATTCTACTATCATATTATTAACTTTGGAAATTGGATAAATAAATTTGTGAAGAAATGATTTTGCGGAATATTGATTCTCAATATTCCTTATTCTCAACAAGATGTGTATGGAGCTTTTGGGACTCTTTTGATCTCTTTCTCTGATGATGTGGAGGATTTGGGAGAGATATAGACTTGAAGTGTGTTATGTTGTAGCTATTTAGTTTGTAGGTTTTGCATATCTATGTGTATGTTCTTTGGCATTGTATAGAGGATTTAGCCACATCTTCTATGTGAGTGCTATTAGTGGATCTTTGGATGCCTTGATCTATTTTCATATTTGACATTTACTTATGTTTTGGGAGTTCCATGATGTATATGATTCCTTTGTTAGAAGTTATCATTATACTGTGATATGGAGGGCCTTGAGGTTTGTTATCACATGTTGTGTTGTTACCTTGGATGACTTCTTTATACAAGATTGGGTATATACAGAGACTTGTTATCATTGCGATTTGAGTTGGATATGTTGATGGCATAAGGTCTACTTATTATTTATATACCTTGGTTTGGAAGTATGGTTAGTTGATGCTTTAGCAACTAGTTGTGGTTGCTATTTTAGCTTTGATGATTATTCTTGTCAACTACTTGAGCCTATCTGTTACCATTAAATTCGGTGTTTGTGTTTGGATATCAGTTGATGCAGGTCTATTGCTTCTACATGATAGTTTAGTGTGGCATATCTTTGAAGATCTTATCCTTCATAGTTTGGCATGATAGAGGATGAGGGGATTCTTGTTTGAGATGGTGAATACCTTAATTATTGTTACAAGTATCCTGGAGCACACGGAGCACATGGATGTTTATATGGTACATGTTGGTCATATGGATGTTTCCCTTGATGTTTTGAGTTTACTTGTTGATCCCTTATACAATGTATGCAACAAGTGGGAGAATGTTGGAATAGGTGTGTTGTACACCTTACATAACATTAGTATTATTTAATTATGTAAAATAAATATTTATTTGCAGTGCATCATAGTTGATGTGTTTAACCATATTGGATATTTATTTGATGTCACTTGTAATCGTTTATGTAACATTGAGTTAATTATTTTGTGTGTCGAACACAGAGTAATTAATTATTTAATTATTGGTAAAACCTATTATCAATAATTAAATATGTGTCAATGGTTTTGTAGACTCGTGGTTTTAGGAAAAAAGTGTTTTACCATACATGTTGTATTTGTGTGAACTTATCTTTATAAAAACAAACACACAGGTAGTTGTAGAGGTTGACTTATTGGTTGTTTGAATTGTTGGTTGGGTTTAGCTTGTTTAAGCATCTCTTGCAAGTTGCATTTGTGAAGGTTTGAAGAATAACATTTGATGTGTGGTTAAATGTTTGTTCACATGGAGTGTATGTAAAGAGCTTGATGCTACAAGGGTATTCATAGAGACTTTATACGTATTGTAATTTTTATTGCTGAATAATGCATGAGAGATGGATGCTTTTGAAGGTCAGGTTTTTCCCTCATGGAGGGTTTTCCCAAGGTATATCTTGTGTCACTTTTGATCGTATGTTGTCTATTTCTTTTGCATATAAATTTCTAGTTATTGTTTGCACATTAATCTCTCATTGGGTTATGAGAAAATAGTCTTTTGTGGCTGCATATTTCCAACAAAACCTTCATCAAGATAAGTAAACAACAGGTTTTGAAACCACAAGCCTTTTCAACTTAATCTAACAAGATAATATTGAATAATACAATGTCATATTAAGACCTCCCAAGGCTCATCCCCTTGCATATAGCCTAAATAATCAAATTTGCACAAAAAGCAATGCCTTTAAGCTTGACATCAATAAAGCTCAGACCACCTTATCTTTGGGCATACAACAAAATTGTGAAGTCACCATGAAATATCTTCGCACAATGGATATCAGCCCACAAAAGTTCTCTAAGAATCCTTTCTGATCTACCATAAAAGGTGCTAAAAGGAATTGAAGAAGAAGAATAGTAGAGACACATATCCGCAAGAAACAGATCTGAAACTTAACAGTCATATACATAGATTAATTGATCCAGTAAACTATTTTCTTCTCAGCCCTCTCTGTGACAGCTCCAAGGGAGGCACGAGTAGAGTAGTAGAGATTGGGAAGTCTTTCCAAAGAGAAGCAAGTATAGCCTGAAAATCAAAGTAGGTTCCCAAAAATTTAAACAAATCACCTAACTCAATCCATCTTAGTAATTTTTTTATGCAATTAGCTATTTAAAAAGTTTTCTTTAATTTATTATGTCCACCAGTTATGTGATTTTAGCATAAACTTGAGAGCAAAGAGATAAGACACTTCTCAATATCTCCTGCTGTAAATCCTTATTAACGCTATAACTAAAATTAAGAAATATTCATTGAGCTAAAAAAAGACCTTTAAAGGACCAATAAGGCCCACTTCTGAGATTTTAATTGTGGACTAAGGAGATAACAAATCTTGATTCCAAGAATAATGACGTTGGTAACTGAACATGGTAATTCTATGAGAAAAGATCTCTCATCAGAAAAATGATCACATGGGATGTATGAGAACTGCTTTGAGTACAAAAGGAGGTGGAAGTAGACGACAAAGGACTCAGAAATGTTAGACATCAGTTATTGCCAATTTGTGGCTGAGGACCTGCAGGAGCAGCTATACGTCTTTGTCTATCACGAAGATACAAGACTGTCAAAAGGCAGACAACAAGTGTGAGTATAGTCACATTGCCATCATCAAGAAGGGTTTTCTTCAACCATTCAAATAATCTGGGAAGTATGTCAGGGAGAGAATCAATTAATGCCACCTGCAACATGGTCAAATCTCATTCAGTTAGAATGTTCACAAATTCACACAAATAACATACATAAAAACTATCCACCATCAGCAGCCAAATACAAGGTACTCCCCAACAAAATAACATGTCAGCAAGAAGAAACAATGCAGAAGTTTAATACAAAAGCAGCTCCCCTAAATGTACATGTTGATTAATGAACAGACCAGAAAAATGGTAAGAGCATTAAAAGAACTCACAAGGCTGCTCCCAGCATAATTCTTTCTCAACCATACACTCATAAGTGCAAGCATCACGGGCAACTTGGCAGCTGGATCAGTCTCTAAAGCCTGATCATAATATCTTTTTGCCAAGTGCAAATCAAAAGGAAGCCCTTCTCCATGTTCATGCATGAACCCAAGGTTGAACATAGCCTGGGCATTTGCTTGTGAGTGAGCATGCATGTAAGCCTCCGCAGCACGCTCAAAATCTCTATCAGTGCCCTACGAAGCAAAAAACAAGCATCAACAATGAATTGCATTAAGTATGCAAGCTACCTTGGCATTCATGTTAAGATTCACACGGAAAAACTCACCCTTCCATAATAATAGGCATCCCCGATCAGTAGTGCTGCATGTTCATTCCCCTGCTCTGAGGCACGCCACCAAAGAGTATGTGCACGTTGATGTCTCTCTACATTAGAACAAAAGCCTGATTTTCCTATACATATGTCATATTCTCCATACTTGTCAAGAATCCATGCAGCATTACTCTGTGCTACCTCGTATCCAAGCTCGGCAACCCTTGAGTATAACAGTAAAGCTTTGCCAGTTTGCCCTTTCAAATAACTCTCTAGAGCCCATCTTAACAGAGATCCCCAAGGACCCCTCTCTGCAACAAGTTTATACAATATAGCAGCCTGGGACAAAAAAAGTTTTAAGTTTGAAACTAACCCACAATATAAGCATACATTTGTAAAAGAGATGCTTAATTAACAATCACATGCCACAATGAACAAACATTTGACATAATAGACACCGTGTAAAATCTGAACAAACATTTGACATAATAGACACCGTGTAAAATCATACTCTAATGATTCATAAAATGAAACATATTCAAATATAAAAACATAAACTCTATTGTAAACATAACACAAGAAACAAACTCACCGTAGCCAGATCCTTTTTCAGACCAATGCCATTCTGGAACATCTTTCCAAGTTGATAGAATGCCTTTGGTTGACCAGCATTCGCTGCTACCATAAAATGCCTACAAGCTAACTTTACATCTTTTTTCACACCCATTCCTTTCAAGTATAGAACACCTAAGTTATAATGTCCAGTACGGTCATCTTTTTCTGCTGCCTTTTTGAAGTATTCTTTAGCCTGAAAAGAAAAACTAAAAACAAATGTAAAATGCATTCCTCTGAACAACAGCTTCCCTAACCAGGCTCCAACGAACAAACTCTCAGCATTTTAGTATCTTAGTCACATGCAATTCTAGAATATTCCAAAACCTCAACAATAATAAATCATGAACATAAAACAGAATATGACATAATGCCAAACATCTGAGGCGTGAACTTTGGAAAAACAATTGCATCTCATATTCATGAAAAAAAAGGCTTAAAAAGTAAAACAGATGTACTGTGATAAGAACTACACTGATAACCAAAGTCACAAAGATTATTGCATTAATCAATCTTTTACCTATTGTAGAAAACCACCATTTGAATAGAAGATTTTACAATGGGCTCTGCTTTGGCTCCAGAAATTTCAGGCTTTATCTTAGAGGACTCAGCTTGGGTGTTGTTTGTTTAAAAAGGATATCATTATTAGATAGAAACAAAATAAAAGTAAATATGTGTTTTATCTTTAACCATAATCTTTTTGGCAAAAGTAACCAAGTTTCTGAAAAAAAGATTTAAAACAAAAAAAAGAAATCATTTTCCAAAGCAATTATGTAAATTCATTTTTGATATGCAAACTTAATCTCACCTTGGTATAGTTCTTACTTTCCACTCCTTGACCCTTGACATACAAATAGCCAATGCCATTATATGCAGAAAACAACTTTTGCCTGGATGCAGCCTTTAGCCACTCTAGCGCCTTGGTGTAGTTCCTCTCAACTCCAGAACCTCGTGCGTAAATTTCTCCAAGAAGCTCCATGGAATGTGAATCTCCCTTCTCAACAGCTTTATGAAACCATATTAATGCTTTTGCATGGTCACGACGTACCCCTCTCAAACCAAAGTAGTAAAAGATACCAAGTCTATACATCGCCAATGCATTCCCTTTCTGGGCCTGATATTCTATAATCTGAAAATCATCATCTTCCTCACCACGTGATTTCCTTAGTGCTTCTTTGTTTTCTTCAGCTCCATCATTTATCCTCACTGGCTCAATTAATGGAGCTTCTTTGGCACTGAAAAAGCTAGAAACTGCAACCGTCGCAAGTTCTGCATAAAGCTTCACAGACTTTTCATGCATCTGTGGCAGAACGCAAGGTTATATAAGACACCTGTTTCATATGCAATTAAAATAAATATCATTCATTCTCCTTATATTACCAGAAATTTCAAATATTGAATTAGGATACTCCTACAGGGATATGTGAAACTGATTTCAACTAACAATTTTATTTTGTCATAATTAATTTGAATAATCTGCCTTTTATCTTGAACCAAAAAAACAATGTTATGGTATTGTAGACTTCAGACTGATTTTCCATTGAACAAAACACTCAAGATATAGGGATGCATCTAAGATGCTTGAGATCATAAACATGAAACTCCCCAGGTATGGAAATATAACTTTAACTAAGGCTTGTGAGACCTGAAATACCCCTCGCATAAACTGGTTGAAGAATAGCACAGACAGAGATTCGAAGGAGAATCTAGGTTTGCCAGCATTGGATGAGCTTGTAGGAATAATAGTAAAATTCTTAAATTTTGGTAAGCCCTTAACCTTGGTGTTATCATGTAGCAGCACTTGAGATAAAAATAGTTTTTTGGAAGCATATAAGCAAGGCATATAAAAGGTTATTGTTGAGAAAGATTCTAGGCTTCCTCATGCCTTGTCTACAAAGATGACAGTGTCATCAGTAGTTAGCAAATAGCTTTGATTGTTCGGGATATAAAAGACATTATGGCTTCCTCTTAAAAGTGGATTTGTTTGCATAGATGCAGGAACAGAGTGACTGGCAGTTTAGCCAAAAGAGGCCTGCCAATCTTCCCTTACGTCAGTCTCTATGCTATGGGCAATGTAGACAATTGCAAGGAGTTCGAGATGGAAAAATACCCTTTTCTTCTCAAGGCAGACAGGAAGAGAAATACTAGGGGCATCTAATTTCTGTGCTAATTCCTAGCATTAAACTTTATGAAGTTAGAACAAATACATAATCTCTGTGCTGTAATTTTAGTTTTTGGCCTGTCCAGCCCAGATTAAAATTCTTAGTTCCTAGTCCTGGTCATTTATAAATTGTTATGTGAGGGAATGGACCTTGCCTTCTTTGTGCAGTTATAGTTTATGAGGAAATGTCTAGAACTAGCTTGTGTGAAAATCTTAATATATCTTTACTTCCTCATCAATCTGATCATGGTGTGTGATCAGGAACATTGATGCAAACAAAACACACGCAAAGATTTTTCCAGAATCTTTTCTCATTCACTAGATTTGACTGCGAGAACCTATGTTCATAACTTAATATAATATTTGATTTCCGTTTATTAAAAAAAGAATGATAAAAAACCATCAAAATTTACCTGCTGGCGATGATAGGTATAAGCCAGTGCCATCTTTGACTGAGAATTCCCACCTTCTGCAGCAAAATGATGATACAAAAAAGCCTTTGCATCGCTCTGCTCCACTCCAATTCCACTCCCATACAAAAACCCCAATGTAGACTGGGCATGTGCATGACCACCATCAGCAGCCAGCTGAAGATCTGTTACAGCTTCCTTTATGAGTTCTGGCTCACCCTCGCTGACAGCAAACATCATCTTATTCACACCAGATACATATAAGCGGCCATCTGCAGATATGTTTTCGTTACTCGAGGCGTCCTCCAAAACCCTTCCCCATGACCCCGGATCAAGCTCATCCTCTGATCTGTCCTCTGTGTATCCAAATTCATCCCATTCTCCAGAATCCTCCACTGTTTCTGTTTCAGAGGACTCAAGCGAGCCTCCCTCTCCACTCCCTGCACTTCCTTCTCCTTCGCCCCCTTCTTTTAAGGCATCTTCTTCGTCTAAAATCAAAACAATGTGACGCCCAGATGCCAGAATTGGCGTAATTACAAGTAGAAACACGAACAGTATCTTGAGGAACTTTGAACGCACCAAGTAGTCCATATTATGTGTCAAATTCGGATTCAAATGATTTTCGATCAACCTTATTAAGTAAGATTTCAGTAAAGGTTTCTGGTTGAGGAATTTTCAATCGGGGGTAATAAATTCGGATTCAAATGATTTTCTATTAGGGTTTCTGATTAAGAATTTTCGATTGGGGTTTCGAAATCAGATCTAAACCATTCTTTCAGAAGAAATGAGTTGTGAGTTCCGCGGAGTGTTTGACAAAATGGCTTGAGACTACTTACCGATGACGTGGGACGTTCGGATTGGCTTGAAAGTAAACAGCCGTACATCATCTGCTTATGAGAATAGTTTCGCCCATGCTAAACTAGGTAGTAACTTACATAGTTTAAATATGGGGTTAAAGAGGTCCTCTCATTTATTAAAATGTTAAAATAATTTATTAAGATGTTAAAATAATTGATGAAGATGATGGTATGTTTCTTGATTACACCGTCCATCAAGGTTCAAACCTTAAAGGTATGATGGGGCCACGATGATTCGTAGGTAACTTTTGATGGATTTTATCCCCCTACTTGTGGCAGCTTAGCCCAAGGATGACTTCTAGTTTAGATATGTGCTTACTCTTCATGTTCTTATCTCCTTGTTAAAAGGGCGAAGATGCCCCTATCTATGTGATTAATCCCCTTGTTAAAACGGCGAAGATACCCCTATCTATGTAATCCAATTGTTTCCATTATAAATAAATAAAAAATTGTGGAATAATACATATATGAACTTAGATATTAAGAACTTTGTCAAAAACATTATACAAAAATATTTATAGATTAGCATCAAGATGAACAAAAAGAATTAGGGTACTTAACTCTAAAATTTAATAAAGAATATTCTACTGTAAATGACATTCTATGATTCATTTCTATGTTTAGAAATTAAATATGTATTAGGTGAGTCTCTAGAGTGTGAGATTCATCATTCTTCACTCTGAATCAACCCCATAGTAGTGGATCTAATCCCCACACCTATGGCCTTAAACTTTTCGTGTGGTTTCAACCTTTTTTGTGCCGCTTTGATATGACTGTATAAAATCTTCAAAAATATGTTTGCCTCTATTATTTGGACTTGGTGGTGCCTAGAGACACTTTTAGAGTTTGTTGTGCTAAGCGTGAGAGGTAACTTGCTCCCCTTTTGCTTTAGTCAAACTCTTGGATCGATTTAACAAATTTCAACAAATTGGAAGGCACACCAAGTAGAATATGGATGCCTAGTATGTCCTTATCAATGTAGAGTTGATGTTATGCTCTTCTAAACGCTCTTGTAATGATTGTGCAATGCTACATCATGATGATATTTGATGTCCAAAAATGAATTAGGGTTTGTCCTTTTATATACAATACCCTAGCATGCAAATTTGAATATTTTGCACTCAAGTTGAGAGGTAACAAGTACTTGGGACTAAGTTAGCATGTGCCCATGTTTAAATTTTATTTTGGAAATTCATAGGTCGAAATTGCACCTATAGTTCTAAACTTGGTTCAAAATCATGTCATGTATTTGATCTAAGACAAGAAATGGAAAATTTAAGATCAGATATAGATCCTTAAGATCCATGGAGTTTGGTTCAATCAAGGATGAGAGTGAATTCTAACTTTCATGTTAAAATATGTCATATGCACACTAGACTATTACACTAGAGACATCAAGTCAAAGTGAGTCCAAAACAAATGTGGAAAGTGGTACGGATGCACTTTTCACCCTTAGATGTTTCCCCCACTTTGACTTGCATGTGAGCTACTATGAATCATGCAAGTCAAAGTAAATAAGAAGCCAACATGAAAGTAGATAGCAAGCACATATAATAAGGATATAGATGTGGATAAAGATTCGCATGTGCTCCATGTAGTGATAGCTCCATCCTCATTCCTACAAGCACAAATTTCCATGAATAGCATCTAATAAAAATTAAAATAAGCATGAGCAATTGCTTAATAATGGCAATAAACAATGTGCAAAATAGAAAGATGGGGGCTACAAAGGAGCCATCATAATTGTGGGGTTATGAGGGAGATAACATAACGAAAAGAAAAATGATATAGGGCTATGAAGATGTAACGTTCTGAAGGAGTTAGCTAGTATAAAAAAAAAGATCAATGTAGGGTTGTGAAGGAGTTGTGATGCCCAAAAAAATCCACAGACAAAACTTACATAAACACAACAAACAAATTATTTTCCCAACAACAATGCAACATTAATCAGTGATGCAACATTGGCATGCACATAGGTGTAGTTGTCATGCATGACTACACCAACCTCGAACCACTGACACATGGAAGTAATATGTAGGAAAATGTATAAGGGGTAATGCACAACTCCTCAAATAAAGGTGGATTACATCTCAATGCAGCACATCCACATGGTAGAAGAAGACTAAGGAATAAATGATGCAACACATAATAATAACAAAAAGAGTGAGATTTTCTACATGTTCACTCCTCCAAGGAACTAGGTGAAATAAATGGGAAGGACTATGTCAACCTAGCCCTAAACAAAGAAACATGGTATCATTTAGAAAGTGTAAAAGAGATAAGCTAACATGCTAAACAAGGACATACTAATCACTAGAACATAAGAAAAATATGCATTCTTTAACATAGTATGATAAACAAGATAAGTAACACATGAACCTACTTAACCTTCTTTTGTTTTTGCATAATTTAGAACATATAATGATATTCAACTATGCTTAAATTTCGTGGGAGAAAAAGAGCTAACAATAGAATTGTAGAGAAGGTCATATTTCTACATTCCCATTCACTTATATCTTAATTATGAAGATACATAAAGAAGGAATACTCTGTTCATCATTTTAACATAGAAGTAAACATACGAATTTCATTTCCTTTTCATATGAATTGCCAATAGGCGTAATTAAAACATTTCATTCTATACATAATATACAAGAGTTTAAACAATGATAACCCTTTTCCTAGAATGGGAAGCATTCACAAAACAAGCTAATCCTTCAACATTGAATAAAAAGATGTAATCATTTCATCTTATGTTCTATACATAAATTAACAATGATCCTTGAAACAAGCATCTTTCTCTAACCACTTATTCAAATGGGAAGGATGCAAGAACATACAAGTACACCATGAAACACCTTCAATCTATCAATATCAAAATTACTAGTGATAGACACCAACAAAGAGACATCATTAATAGAGTGTATTGGGCAAACAACTCCAAAAACTAGTTCACAAAGTTCAAGGGTGCCATCACACTAGTACAATCACTACTATATTATACCCATCACTACCATAGTCCATTATTCTTTGGGCATAAAAAGGTCAGATATGTAGTTTTTCTTAGTACACACCATCATAGAACTCAAGTCAGTACCACATTGTTGGGGTCACCACCACAATTCATCCAAAACACACTGAATTCTTAAAATATTTTTGACAAGTTTTAGAATTGGTCATACTAGGTCATGGGAATGACAACTTAATCCTTTCACATCATTACAATTACAATTTGCCATTAAAAGTGAAGAATTACATAGTCTATCATATTGTAGCTTTTAGTTTTTCAATGGAAGCTTCACCAAAACATAATTTCGAACATAAACTTTTGAACCATAAGGAATTGAATATTGTCATAACTCTCTTTACACCATAAATTCACCCAACAATGTTTCTCAATGCTAACATCTCGGAATCTATAATAATTTGAACATGAATAATACCGAAATCTCAAAATATGGAAAACTCCATAAATACTTATTTTACAAATTTCTCATAAACCAAAAGATAAGAAGCATATTACAATCCTCTCCTTAAAGAAAACTCTACATAAATCATTCTTTTCTCAAATACATACAAATTTATAAGTTGCCTCAATAGCTAGGATTGCATAAATCATCCTTTCTTACAACTTGAAGCATAAAATAAAGAGGCATTCCCTTACAACTTAGATACTACCATTCTATAACACAAGAGAGAGTCCTTCAAGGTATCAAGTTGAGCTCCAAGCTTCAATCTCTAAGCCAATAGGAGAAATGTCTACCTCTCAACCATATGATGGTCTTAAACACCAATCCCCTTGCTGAGGAGAGTGTAGACATGGACTCACACAAACTACAAGAAAACATATTTTTGATGTGTAAACATGCAAGAAAATGTGGATTTGAAGCATATAACATTGAATCACTCTTGATTCATTAGAAACATAAATCATTGTGTACTAAACCAAGGAGTGTCCTCTCAAAGATCTCAATAAACCAAATAACACATCCTCACAAGGATTGCATTATGAATGTCCTCTTTAGGAATTGAATCAACCATATCCTCACAAGGATAATAAAACCTTCAAAAACACATATACTTATTCCTCCAAATCAAAATTATCCCACTCATGAGTTTATAAACTTATCTCTCCAAGATAAGTAATAGAAACATACACTCCTTGTCTTCCACTATCCCTATCTAACTTCTAAACATGTCAAGGTTGTCAACTTGGAGGGTGACTCTTGACAAGGTGACCAAACACATAACATAGAAGTAAAACTCTTTATGAAATTTAAACACACAAATCCTCAAAACTCCATTATCATATTTTTAGCATTTCCTTTCACACACAAAGAAGAGAAATCAAGAAGAATCTTTTCAACATGCTCATCACTAACATAAGCATTAATAAGACACTGTTTTCATAATAAATAAGAGATATTTAATAATGAATACTAAATTACCATTGAAGCTTACGTTAAGTCTACAAGATCCTTGTTAATGGAAGATTTTTGTACTCTAAACTCCACCTCCAAGCTCAAGACATCCAAGTTCTCCTTCACTTTCTTATTCCTTCCACTTATCTCCCCAAATTTTAACATCTCGAGTGGAATAATGAATTTCAAAACAATGTAACCCATTTTCTAAACCTAAGACAAGATTTAAATAAGGCTAAGACTTATCACCCTATCCTTGCCCATAGGAAGCATAAATAACTTTAAGAATCCCCCTATTAGCAGGACAAAGATGACATTGGAGAAATGATCACCCATCACAAAAGGATTGTGGCAACAACTCAGCTAAAAGACACAAGGAACATAAGCAAACAAACCCTTTACTTAAACTTGGGTATAAGTAGAGGTTTTGCAAATGTTTAAAATGTAACATAAAGAAGATATACACTACATGTAGAATAAATGGAACATGGATAGAACATGTGTAATAGATAAGATATAGAACAAATAGGAAGAGATAGGAGGATGAGTATGAGTGTAAGAGGGAACACCAAATGATACAGTTGTATTGCAATATTTGAATGTAACAGTCTTGTTGATATATATATATATATATATATATGATATTATAGATTGGTGGGACTCACTTATGATACATTATGGTGTATGATATGGTTGTTAATAACTTTATTTTATTAGTTGTATATGTTATTTCCTACTGCAACCTTCTGTAATCCACCGTACTCGCTTTTGTCCTCTTCTTATCCCTAACACTAGGTATAAATACAACATTGCAAGTACCTAAGCATAGATATCTAATCTATGCCCATACTTTCCAACATCTTGGTTTCATTTCCAAGACCTTGGTAAAAGGGATAAAAGAGGGATCTTGTAATGTCCCCTTTTTAGCTGATGTTGTTTGCGGATGGTTTAGCCTATTCCTGACCCTCGTAGGCTAATGTACATGGTTAGGGGGTCTTCTTGAGGTAGTCACCTGGTCGATGGTTGGTTTCCTGGATTCAGTTGGATGGGAAAAATAAGGGAGATAATAATTAAATTAATTATTTGTAAGGTTATTAAATAAATAAATATTATAAAGTGACCTTATATTTAATTAATTTAATAAAGTGACTTAAATAAATATTATTACATAAAGTCACTAAAATAAAATAATATTATTTTTCTAGAAGCTTCTTGAAGTGGGATTGAAAAAGTATAAAGGAAGGGGCAAGGCAAGCTTCCAGGCATCCGATTATTGACATTTACATTTGATGAGTTTTGTGGAGCCAAGGGTTTCTGCATATTTGGTCTTTGGGAACGGAAACTCCCATAGATTAGCATAACTGAGGTGGTGAAATATCCTCCGAAGGGTTGCAAATTGGAAGGGATACTTCAGTCCTTTCATTTGTGTTTAAATTTGCAGTGTTAACAGGGGTTTGGAGGTATCAATTTTGCATATCAGAAGTTTTCCTATTGGCTGCTACAGTGTTTGCTACAATGTTTTGCTACAGTACGCTACAGTGTTTTTGCTACAGTGTTTTTGCTACAGTGATTTGCTACAGTTAGCGCTACAGTGACGCTACAGTGCGCGCTACAGTGATTTGCTACAGTGCGCGCTACAGTGTTTTGCTACAGTGATTTGCTACAGTACGCTACAATGTTGCTACAGTGCCGTGAACAGTAACGCTACAGTACGGGGCAGCTAGGAGAGGGTTTCAATTTGGCTTTGGAAGGGACTCCTTTCCTTGGTTGATGAGAAGGCTGGGTGCTACACTTGAGAGGCACGATTGGGGTTTGAGAGGGATGTTTATGAGCTGTTTTGAGGCTGTCATTCTTTCATCTTCGTCATCGATTCACAGCAGCTACATTTCCAGGTTCTTTCATGAGTTAGCATATTTATATCAGCATTGCTTCATAGTTGTCATTTGTTCTTAGATTTTTGGAGTTGCATAAAATTGTAAAGCCAAGAGTCTTGGCCATTCATATTAGCATTGTATTAGACAATATATCTCAATAAAGGAGTGACAAGTTGTAGGCCATCTATTTGATGTAATGTGCATATTAATATCCATCATGATTAGCATAATAGTATGCATGCCAAGTGTTTGACAAAATGTCAATTGGCTGTAGGTGTGCATTTCATGCCTAATTTTCATGTATATGCATCAAAAATATCAAAAGAGAAGTCATTTATGTATTTAGATTAATGCTTAGACATTATAGTTTGGATTTATAAGCATTTAGAATATTCAGCTATCATTATCAAGCAAAAATATCAGACTGAAAACACAGACCAGCAAGCATGGGGTTTACATCAGAAGTGTTTGACAATATTCCTTGAGGTTCAAATCAGCAAAATAAGGTCTGAAATAGCAAGGGATATTATAGATCTAAAAACTACAGATATAGTATTTGTGGTAGAGAGGGACCCTAATAATGTAATCACTAAAAAGATGCATGGGCCTACATGGTAATCCTATGATGAGCTGTGATCCTAAAATGTACATGTGAGTGTGTAAATATGACCTCTTAGCATACGTTCTTCTTGGCAAAATGTGGATTGGACTCTCATTTTTATTTCCTCCTTTGTTTTTCCCTTGCTAACTTGTGCAATGTTGTCCTATCCTCATCCGTCCTCTGTCAATTCTTTGTTTTCTTCACCTTCTAGCCTTGTCGCAAGACCTATGAGTCTCATTCCTAAGAAACCTATGTCTTGTTGACCTTTTTCATAATTTTCAGGACCTTAGAGACCTCAAACCAACTTTTTGTTTTCATCCCCAACCCTAGTTTATGGCAGCCTTTCTTCTGACCATGGTTGCGCTGTATTATTTTTGGGTCGCCTCATAAGCGACCACCCTGCTAAACTGGGCAACCACCCCTTATGGTATCTTTATGGCAAAACAAAGTTGCTAGATGTGTTCTTCTGCCCTCCAGGATCACTCCCCAGTCTTCAATTTTCACCCAGACACCCATTTGACCCTGGTCATCCCATTTTTGACCATGGTCTCCCTTAGGTGACCACCCTATGAATGTGGACAACCCTATCATGTTTTCTTCCACGATTTTACTTTGAGTTTGAGATAGAAAAAGCATCGCTTTTGCTCCAATTTGCATGAGATTTTCACCCTAACTGAGAGTCATCTATTCTTAACCCTTCAATCAACTTTAATTATGCAAATTTAGCTCAATTGAACTATAATTAACTCATCCATTTCTCATGCAAAATCTATTTTCTCTCCTATGATAAGCTTTCAATCTCACTTCACTGCCCAATCAAACCAGTTCATTGAGCAATCAATTGAGTTAGCTCTTCAATCAAGGGATTTAACTCTCCAATCAAGGGAGTTAACTCTTCAATCAATTCCACCCCTCATTCCTCATTCCAACCTATAAATATCCCCCTCCTCCAAGCAATAGAGGAGGCAAATTCATTGTTGCAACCTAGTTTTGCTTAGGTTTTTCTCTCCCTTAGCATTCTTATGCTCATTGTAGGACTCTCGTGCCTTTTGATTTTATTGTTTATGCCCAAGCCTTTCAAAAAGCTTCATACACTATTATCACACTAGCTGATTTTCAAAGCCCAAATGCTCCATCCAAGCTTTCATAGCTTCATCCAAGCTTTCTCAAGCTTTTGCTCGATTTATTTGCCATCCAATTCGTGTTGTCAAGATGAGTACCCCATTGTTATAGAGGAAGGGAAGGATACTACAAGGATCTCTGAAGATATGTCAGGCTCATGTGCCTTCAATTTTAGGTTCCTTCATGCTTTAGTAGTAATTAGAAAATTAATTTTTCTCTTGGAATAGTAATCTTGTTATTGCAAATTCCTTGATAGGTTAATTTAGATTATTAGATTAGATTATTTTATTACAATTTAGATTAGTTTCATTTCAAAGTATTTATCAATTCTTAGAATAGCTCAAAACCGTGTTGCAAAGATGGTTGCCATTGCACCAAAAGATCAACCTGTTAATGCTGGATACAACCGCCAGAGTTAATGAATCCATGGGAGGTGGTTAAGCCTTGTCACAAACCCAAGTGTTGGGTGATCCCACAATAGTGGGTTACACTTTTTGGCCAAACTTGACATTGAAATGAACATTTTGAAAAAAATCTTCACTTTCAGATACCTATAGTTGTTAAACCGTGAGGAATTTGAAGATGATGCAAACTAGTGATTTGTGACACTTTGTCTGTAGATTCTAAATATATATTTTTAAAATTTTTGGAATCAAATTGCATTTCTTTTTCCATCTCCTAAGTTGATAACTAATTTTTAATAGTAAACACCATTTTTAAAGAGTGATGTGTACTATATAGCACATAACTTTTTTCTATGAAGGATAAAATTCTAATTTTTTCAAATTTAGATTTGTAACTACGATATCTAAATGATGCATTTGGTTTCATAATGTTTTATTGAATATTTTTTTAATTAAGTTTTGAAGTCAAACCAATTACAATTTAGACATAGGTGTACTATAAAACGCATAACTTTTTTTGTATGTATCAAAACTCAATTTTTTTGTTGGATCAAGGACATGAATACCAAGAGGATAGATATTTTTTAGAATTGTTTTTGGTAATATACTATTTATCCACATATGCAAAATAGAGAGCTTAATTTTCGGTGAAAAACCTATGTTTAATTAAACTAAAAAATAAAATGTATAATAAAACCAAAATATATTAAAACTATATACTTGATGGAGAGATCATTTCGAGGACTATAATTCTGCAACTGGGTTTGTCAAGTTGATTCCATTTTGATCCTCAACCTAAGCTTCGAAACCCAAAAATCTGCATACAATTGCAGCTGGAGGGGGGCAAGGGCAAAATAAGGGGGTTCTAGAGAACCCCTTTAAACCCCTTCTAATGAAGGGGGGTTCTAGTGAAGGGGTTTTTATTTGAACCCTCTAAAATAACATTAAAAAAATCAAATAACATTAAGGGGTGTTCACTCGAACCCATTATTTTATTTAAAAAAAATTGGCTGACAGAAAGTGCGTTCGCTCGAACGGGGTGTTCGAGCAAACCGATTTATGGGTTCTAGTTACACCCTCGTTCGAGCGAACCCGTCCAAAAAAATTTCCATGCACAGGCAATTTTTCCTCCTCAATGCAGTTATAACCCACTATTGTGGGATCACCGCGTTGCGTTGCATAGCACAAGGAGACCAAGGGTGCACACCTTGCAACAATCCCCCTAGCGTAAGCGAGGGGTTCAAACCCATGACCCAGGCTCTGATACCAATTGTTGCAAAGACGGCTGATGTTGCACCAAAAGATCGACTTGTTAATGCTTGATACAATTGCCAGAGTTAATGAATCCACGAGAGGCGGTTAAGCCTTATCATGAACCCAAGCACTGCACAGCACAAGGAGACCAAGGGCACACACCTTGCAACAAACTGATCTTGAAAATACAAAAAAATAGACTAACTGCATTAGGTAATTTCATTCTAGCATGCATTCATATTTCAATTTCTAGTTTAACTTAGCTCATTTTATTTCAAAAATTGGTGAAGAAGAACAAAAGTTGTTTGCATACATTGTAGCTTGTGTATCATACAAAAACCCACAAAATACAAAAACATTAGAAAATACCCAACAAGAAATCAAAGCAACTTTGCAAACCCTTGATTTCATCACGAGGTCAACACAAATCAATCAACTCAAACAAAGCAAAGAAAACCTTAGGTTATCACCCTAAGTCAACATAAATTGACTCATGGTTAACTCAAACCAACTCTCTTCGTTTAGGCTCACGAATGTGCCCTAGACTTAGAGGTAAGTGGGTGAGGAAATTCCTAGAGGAGATCGAAGAGTTACACCCTACGCCTTGACACGCATAGTTGACCATTCAAGAATAGGAACATAGGTTTAGGTTGATTCAACAAAGACATCAAATCCAACAACTCCTTCGAGTAGGAGAGGAAAGATTCCAATGTAGAAGACTCTGACTATAACAGACAACTAAATAAGCGTTGGAATCTAGCTAACCAAAATAGGAGATCAGTGACCAGTGACCCTTTGGGTCGTGTTATTATTTCAACATCCATGGTCATTGAGTACAACTTAGTGAAATACCCTCAAGAAATTCCCCAGGACTAGCTGACCATTCTCCACAAAGTCCAACTCCCAAGTGAGTAGGACAACCCCCGTGTCTCGTCTCCTCTCGATCGACTTCTACCATGAGAGAAAGAGTGACATGGAGGTTCACCTGTGATAAGGAGAAGGGTCTTTGTGCTCTATCAAGGCTAACTTGACCACCCTGAGCTACTGTGTCATGTTTTGAAGTGTACATATTTTGGTGAGCCTGACGTGAAGAGCAAAACCATTTGGTTGAGCTTGTTTGCATGTCCTTGCAAGATCCCATTTCAGACATTCTTTCTTTCATGATCATTTTCATCATCGTTGTCACTTTCACATTCATTCTTCTCATATTTGCCTTCACATGTTCCATATATTCTATGGTGTTTACGACACCCCTGAATGTGACGAAACTAGATTTAAACTTAGGGGATATTCCCTCTAGGGAGCCTGAAACTCCATCTTTCAACAGGTATGTGCCATCTGATCCAAATGCACCAGTCTCAAATTGTTATGATTATGTAGACTCAGACTACGAACATGATAGAAGAGAACCAAGATGTTCTCTATCATTTAACAATCTCGCATGGGAGCATAATCCCATAGTCCAACCTACGCCTCATAAGGCACAATGAATACTAGTCAAGTCAGAGATTCATCAAGGTGATCAACCTTAACAATAAATTCAAGAACTCACTTGGATGATGAGGTAAGATGACTTTAAAAACACCTGCAAGAGGCCAAGGAATTCCAAGAGGCCTTACGTGTTTCCTTGTGAGAAGAATAACATGAGAATGCCTTGCGAGAATAGGTAGGAACACTACATCATGAAAATACACGAACTAAAATTCTAAGCAACGAAGAGGTCCCAAGAGGCCCAATGCCTACAAATCTCATCACAACACTAGTGCAGTGAATCAAGACTCTTAAAGCAGATCAACCCACTCCAAAAAGATGACAAAAATCACATGAGAGCTTTAGGGTTTACCAAGACTAGGGGGCATCTCAAACCCACCCTTATTTGAACTATTACTCTTGGAACAGAAGGAATGACACATTCCTGGCTAGGAATCCACCAAAGAAAAACATTCAAATAATTAAAGGTAGTCAAGTGAATCAAGTTGTGGCATTAGGGTATCAAAATCCACCCATGGGATTGATGTTGTCAACCCCGCAATCACAAATTGCCTTTCTGGGAATGTACTTGAAATATCTAAAGGAAGCACTTGACTTGATCATAAGAAGCGTAGCATTACCAAAACCATTGTCAGATCTCCCCAAGTTCAAAGGAGGAAGAGATCCCAATTCACATATCAAGGCTTACACCATGGCTATAAGAGAACTCATCTCGTGGGATAGTGTTGTTGCAAAGATTTTTCCAAAAATGTTAGAAGGGATAGCCTTGGACTGGTATTATCATCTACCAGAGGCCTCGATACATTCTTTTCAACAGCTAATAGTAGAGTTCGTCATGGCTTTTGACATGAACAAACTCGTGAAGATAGGAATCGAATGAATCAGTGGAACATTTCATCACTCTGTGGAGACAAGTTTTCTTCTCATCAACAAGTGCTCCAAACATGGACCACTATGAATTCTGCGACCTTTTCTTGCATGCTTTGAATAGAGACACAAGAGAGGAAGTACAAAAATTGCCATACAAGTCATATGAGGAAACCATCGATAGTGATTGGAGAACTTATGGATCAAATGGTCAATTAGTAAGTGATAATAATGCATCTACCATCAAGATTCTCAAAAATAACAGAAATGTGACAACCAACGGGATGACGGATTAACCTCCAGTCAAGAAAGTAAAGGATGACAACAATGGGAGAGACTATTATCCCATAAATGTTAACAAGATAGATCATCCTTGAAACAACGCATATTATCCAAGGGATAATTACCAATCATGGAATCGAAATGGAAATGGGAACAACAGTAGATATGAGCGCTCTCTCTTTGAATACAATTAGTTATGTTCCTTCCATAGAACTAGGGGGCATAGCACAAAGTCATGCAGAGAGTACAATAGATTCATAGCAAGGTTATCAAAGGATCAACAATGCCCATTCATAAAAATATTCCTAAATCAGTAGGAAGTCACACCAGAAAATAATAAAGGTTCAAAACAAACACAAGCGCCCATATCTTCATAGAATGTAGATATGAGAATCTACCAAGATCTATTTCCCGCACATAGAAATACAAAGGCAAACGACCAAAACAATCCAACTAAAACCATTGATGCAAACATCCCTGCACAACTGAGGCCTAAAGGAGAATCCAAGATGTTAGGCTTGGTTGAGATAATGCATGAAGAAGAAGAACTTGATAATGAGCAAAAATAAGTTCATGAAGGAGTAGTTTACGCAGTAGAACCATTACCCGCACCGATTAGACCTTATGAGTTAGTCGAAGATTTGAAGAAGACTTACGTACACATCTCGTTCATTGATATTCTCAAGAACTCTCCTTTGCATTGCTAAGCACTTTTAAAAGCAATAGGGTTGAAGTATTTGGATCAAGTAACACCTCCACTAAGTGAACAAATCAACTAGATCAACTTTGACACGCATCCACCTAATGTCGAATTGAAGGATCCAGGATTCTTCTTTGATCTAAAACAAATACCTTCTGAGCCAAACCTCACTAAGAAAGGAGATCCTGCATGATATTTACATATGTGGATTTATGACACATGCATTAAGAAAACTATGATTGACAATGAGGCTATGGTGAATATAGTCCCATTTTCCCTTTTGGAAAGGATAGATTATGGTCACACCAACATCATGACATCTAGAGATACTTTGAGAGGGTATGACAATTTAAAGGTAGCTACCATAGGTAAAATCACATTACCAGTGTCTTTAGGACCAAATATAATTCCAACAACATTCTATGTCATCGATAAGGACGCAAGGTATAATCTGTTACTTGGAAGACCTTAGATACATAGGATAAAAGTTGTACCATCCGCTTTGTTCCAAGAAGCCTGATTCTTACACCTTGGGAAGGTTTATGTCATAAGGCGAGATCCAAAACCCTTTAGTATGATCAAGATGAACATAGCTAACAAAAAGATTGTAAGCCCTATTGATTATGAGCTACTGATAAACAAAGTTTATGTCCCCAATCCAATGCCTCAATCAATTCGTATTAAGAGGACAGAAACTCCTATGAAAATAGTGAACAATATGGAAGTGAAAATGTCGTAAAAATAAACACCACCAAAATAAAAGGAGATAGTCCCTAAAGAAATGACAACAAAAACCATGGAGTGGATAGAAAAAGAGGGACCCCTTCAGTTTCCCTTGGAAGTGTTACGTCAAAAAATGTCCCCTTGGGGGCTTTTCCCTCTTAAGGTTTAGCTCCTGGGTCTTTAGAATGCATTTAGAGCATCTTGCATGATTTTGATGACTCCCGGTGAGAAAACCCTAAAGTTTCATGGCAGATGGGACTCATGGGATGCACTTAACATAAATCCTTCCTAAAATAGGGGGAGGACTTGGGTTCCCTCGCCCTAATCCCACCCTATTTTAGGTCAGGGCCAATTTTAAAGTGTCAGTTTGTGACCGTTATTTAGGTCCTATGCTGACAGGGTAAGTTTGAATTAGGAAATTCTTAGCGGGAATGTTTGTAGTTGCATATATAAGCATGATTAGTGATTCATTTGTAAACTAGATGGCATTTTGGATTCATGATCTTATGTTAAGGTGATTCAAGGCATTCATTGTGTGTTGCAGAGTAGAATTTGTGTTGTTTTTGTGTTTGTATTTGTAGATTTGGCAGCCATCTCCTCGTGGCATGAAGAGCTTCTTCCTTCCATGAGAGCTTCACTACGAGTGATATCAATTGTGTTTTCAATCATTTATCATTTGGATTTCACCTCTATCCCGCAGGGATACGCACTCTTTATCTGACAACAATGTTTGGAAGACTTGAATGTCTCTCCAGGGCTTGACTGAGGCAAGCCTCTAAACACCACAACCTCCAACCCATTTTTTTGTGATGTAGGTTACAGGTTGTAGAACCAGAAAAAGTGGAGTTGCAGGAGAGTAGTGCAGACTGTCAGAATTGCAAATTAGAGAAGAAAATAGGGACCTAGACTTAGGCACCCACTCATTAGTCCTCTAGATCCCGCAACAGGAAAATCTTTAGAACAACAGGAACAAGTTGTAGACAAGGTTTCCAGATCTCGAAAAAACTGTGGCATTGGACTAGGGCACTCGCTCATTAGTCCCTGACTTTTCTATTTTTTGAACTTCAAAATTTGGTACACATTTGATTATTATTTGATATCTCTATGTGCGATCATTTTCTATAATTTGTTCGTTTGTTCATGAATTTGCATAATTAGGGTTTCGAGCATAATTGGGCTTAATTAAGCAACTAAATCATACAATTCCAATCTTCCCCTATGTTCCAAGTGACAAAAAGCCTATAATAGACTTCCTATTCAGCTGATGTCCTTGAATGTTTAGTGGTGAAAGGAGGATCAACATAAACCATTGAAAACAAACCCTCTTCATTTTTACTATTAAATAGGAAGTTCTAATGATCAACGTAGAACAAACCTATAATGTTTTCCCCTACATAGGAGAAAAACCTCACTGAACTGAATGGACAAAATTTGAAATAGTTACATTAGACTTAAAACATGTGGACCCACATGCTTTATTGGATCCTAAGGAAGACCCAATAGAAAGTTACACTCCATTAACACCACCAAGCAAATCACATGTTCCCGAAACACAAGAAGAGAGTGAATCCTATGAACCACTCATACCTTCAGAGGATTCATAGACACCGATGACACTGCCATCTAGAACAAGTATTCAAGAAGAATTAAACTCCATAGGTAACAAATTGACAAATGTTCTAGGAAATTTACCAAGGGTGTTCATAGTTTCTCAACCCCAAGGACAATCCACTACCTCTACCTCGGTGCAATCAAATGAACTTGATGAATGGGAGGTACCCCTAGTAAAGATTGAGATGGTTGAGAGATTCTCAGATGAAGATGAGGAAAGTGAGGGAACATTCCATAAGGAGTGGAAAATGCGAGTAATGGTTGGAATAGATGATCTTGTCATCTTTGAGTTGCCAGAAAGTTACATAGGATATTCGATGGACTTAAGGCCTGAGCCCAATGGAAGGACAAGCATAAGATTTATTCCTCTGGATGAGCAAAGGGAACCTCAAATGCCCTTCGAGTTATTCTAGTTTGTATAAAGAATTCAAGATTGACCAGAAGTAAAGATTTATTTGCAAGACAAGTTTAATGCACTTATGGAATTATTAAGATGCGATGGAGTCTTGTATTGGACTCCCTTACACCAGCAAGCTTTTCAAGACTTACTTCATCTCACTTTACCAAGAGAAATCTTAGAACTAAGAGCAATAGAGCAAAGTAATACTATGGGATCTTACAGGATGGGAGAACTCATCTTAAGAAGAGGTAGCACAAAGAGCAAGAAACATATAAAGAAAAGGAAGTTTAGTGAAGACTGGAAAGGACCTTACATGGTTAAGAAAGATGTTGGTAATAGTGTTTATCTCTTGTGCACGATGGAAGGTGAGGAGTTTGGCAAAACTGTCAATGCTTTTCACCTCAAAAAGTACTATTTCTAAAAATCATAAAAGCATAAAACATAAAAAAACACAAAAAAAAATCAAATATTCCAAAAAAAATTAAAAAAATTACAAACATCAAAAACAAAAAAAATTACTACATTTTTGTATCATTTTGTTCCATCTTGCATCATAGTGAGTGACTTGCTCTTATTTGATTTTGGTTTCAATAAAGAGTCTTGGGTTATCTAGGTATGGTGTGATCCTTTTAGTTTTTTGAGATCCCTCATATTTACAATCACCACTTCCCCTTTTTGCATTCCCAGTGATTTTAATCAAAGCCTAGTTGTTAGCTCTACACTGATCCCGGTCTTAATGATTCATGTTGTTAAGTCTAAGAAAAGTCATTATTCAAACCCACACTATTCAAAGGAAGCTTGCAAGTAGACCTTCCCCATTCTTCTCTAGTAGAAAGCAAGTCTGACTAGACTATGAAAACTTTTGGTGGGGCTTAGCCCCTTATCTTTCCTGACTAAAATGTCAGGAGGATCAAAACTCTGAAGGAAGCAATCTAAAATATGAGTGAATAAAAAAATGAGTGATAAAAAAAAGAGTGATGAGAAAAGTGAGAATAGAGAGACCAAATCTGTTGCATATCCAAAATACCCAGAAAATTTGACAGCATCCATTTCCATAAAAGTCAAAATATCAAAAAATATGAGAAAATCAAGTGAAGCATTCCAAAAAATACAAAAAAAAAGAGATTTACAAAAAAAGAGTGATAGAGAGAAGATTGTTGAATGCACGTACCCTTGGGTGGAGATAAATTAAGCTCAAAGCTTCAAGAGTGACATTCTATCAAAGGAAATAAAAGAGAAAGGTACAAAGCACACACATGGACTAGTTGAGCAAAGTCAAGAGTTTAATAGTCTTTAGGACCATTTTCTATCTTGGGACCCTTATTTTTGCCTATTTCCTTTACCCCAGGTCTATCTTGTTTCCCATCTATGATCTAAGTATCAGGGAATGCCAATAAAATTTGTTACTTGTCAAAATTGAAAGCTTGTCAAATTGTCTTATCTAGATAAGGATCAGTGTTCAACCTCTAACAAAGCTTAGAATTTAGAAGCATTCCATCTCTTCCTCGTTCCCACTTGAGTTCTAAAATCCTATCTCATAAAGTTAAATAGGTCTCCTATACTAGGATAAAATGCAATCCCCTAATTCAAAAATCTTGTTAAAGAGCAGTCATATTGTTTGTTTCATCATGCATTCATATCAAAATAAAAAAAGTGATCTAAAGAAATAAAATCAATGTCATAACTCAAGGCATCTCATAGAAGTAGAAGCGTGATTGCATTATGTGTCCCTACATTTCATATCATTCATTCCATTCATATATATTTTTAGAAAAAGATCAAAAACATTTCATTATGCATTCATCCTTCAAGATCTAGACAAGAAAAATTCTAAAAACTTCCAAAGCGCACAAGAGATATGCACATATGACAATAATGATCATAAAAGACAATTCTTCATTAATACATCAAAAGATTCAAAGCTTAAAATCTTCTACAATAGAAGAAGAGATAAGAACTAGAAACAAAATGCTCTCACAAAGGGGGCATGTCAAGAAAAGAAATGAGGAGACCTCTAGGATCGGCTCTGTCCAATAGAGCCATCAAGGCTCCTACTCCTAGGTCATTGTAAGGTGTTGGACTCTCCATGAGATATGTGAGAATAAGGAACTCTACTATGGGCCCGAGAGTGAGAAGGACCAGCTGTGTTAGATTGCAAATCAACTCGTCGGATTCCCAAGCAAGCCATCTCTCGAAGAATGGCATTCTCACCCTCAAGAGTGTGAATCATGGATCTCAAAGCATTGTTCTCCTGGTAATCATGATAGGTAGGAGCAAATATATCGGTGTGTCGAACATCCCTAGCAGGCAAGTGAGGATCCATAAGAAGATGTTCCCATGAATAACCAGTAAAAGGAGCCACCAAGTCAACCAAAGTGTCACGAAAGAATGTTCTCCACTCCTCAGTGCTATCTAAAAAATAAAAGAAGGAAATATAAAATTAAGGCTAACAAGAAGAAACAATGAAAAGTAAGAAAGAAAGGAAAAAAGTCTTATGAGGACTGTTGGTCTGTCAAGTAGGATCAAGATGTTTTATGGCCTCAACAAGATCAGCTAGGTCATGGGTTGGGGGAGCAACCTTAGATCTATAGCAAGTAGGGATTGGGGGCAAGTCCTTTGGATAATCCTCCCTAAAATGCTGAAGAACCTAATGGGAGTGATGTGCCTCAATAGCACTTAGTCTATGTATCATATGTATAACATCTCTACAATAGTCTCGAATTAGTCTATCCCCTAGCCATAAGCCCTCCATGTCAACATAGGGATTGTTGGTTTTCTTTCCGAATCAGTAGAGGGTTTGCCAGTTCCAATGCACAGGTAAATTCGGCCAACTAATATAGGAGGTTGCGTGAGCTGCCTCCCCTTCACTTCTCATTCTGCTGCACCAAGAGGGGTATCCCTATAGCTAAAGATTTAACTTTGACTCACCCAATGACAAATAAGATTTAGCTTTACAACAATAGGCAGAATACTCTCATGTTTGGATCAAGATTTAAATGATAGATCACAAGTTTGGCAACACTCTTGGACATATCTAACTGGTTTAGGATGAGAGTATGTAGAGGTCTTAATCCTACTCCTACAAACTAACAGGTTGGAAAAATGGAATGATGGATTTTATGTTTTGGATGCAAGACAAGGGGGTTTTGGATCATAACTACTACACAAGGGCAGACTGGTGCCTATCTCAAGGCAAGGAGTCAACTAGATGTATACAAGAGAATGGTTTACAACTGGCATTCGAGTTTCAAGGGGTTAGAACTAGTATTTACCTTGCAAACACCACCCAAGGATAAGTGTTTAACTGTCTCTGCTTACAAATATCCTTGCTAACATACAACCTTCTCCATGCTCAACCTAAAACAATTTAATCCACCCCTTGAATGGAAGTTAAAGATTAAGCATGTGATACATAAATCTATACCCTAGAATCTGAGAAACCCTCAGCAACTAGATTCAAAAGAAGAGAATGCATACAACACATGGAGACAGACAGATAAACACATGCAATAATGCATTTTTCATATAAAATGACAAGAAACTGAACATATATGCAAGGTGCACTCAAATGCAACTCATAAACTCCAACAGAGATGAAACAGGCAAGAAAATGCTCTATTTTTCATTATTTTTCCCCCAAAAATGCCCAAGTCTTTAACAACCTCAAATGAGTAACACAGTTTGAATTTTATAACAAGATTGTGTACTCAGCAATAATTACATGGCATTTCAAAATTCTGCCATAATACAATGCACCATCTAAATGGCGCTCAAAATATTGAATGCTCCAGGCAGAAATAGAAGGGAGAGCAGGTGGGATTGGAAAATGTGCCATCGTCTAGGGATTTTCTTCTTCAATTCGGTGGTTGGTCAATCAATCAGACCCATACTTCTCTGTAATTCAATCATTAATGCCCAATCTACCCGCAAGATGCAGCAGTTGCGTGCTCTGGAGCTCTTCCTGCCAAGAATGCCACTGCAAATGCATGAGAAAACCCTCACCTTCGAACATTTGAACACAACCGTCAATTTTCCAACATCACCAAGATCTGCGGCCCCAAATCAAACTGAAAAGTCGTTGACCAATAGAATCATGCCACATAGGTGCTTTATCCCCTTTGACTTTTCCTATCGCAACATTTGTCTTGCCTTTTTCGCCTCAATTGCCTTTTAAATCCTTGTATATGCAAAAGCATATACATACAATAGTGCTTGGACACGTGGCAGCCTCTGATTTGTTCTCCGTCGCTAGGAAATTGCATATCCATCAGCCATTGAAATGACCCTGGGAGTATTCGCTGATAAGCAACGTTATGCCGACGAGCCAATGTATCTTTTCCTTTTGCATATGCGGGATACAATGCTTCATATACAAGGCGGACCCCAAAACATTATAAAACACATTCAAACTCACCATCGGGCCCAGCTTATATCCTCCCCCATGCACATATTCTTTGTATATTGCATTTTACAAATGCAATGTACAACGCGGACTTCAAGCCATTATAGAACAAATTGAAATTTGAATCAGGTCCGGGCATTGTACTTTACCTCCTTTGTATATCCACGATATACAATGCAAACACACATACAAGCTGTGGACTTCAACACTTTATCTGCTAGATTGGAACATCCTTTAGAATCTGCATTGTATCTTTCTCATTGTATCTTTTCGTTGTATATCACATATACAACGCATAACATGCAACCCGCGGACTTCAACCTGAAATCCACCAAAACATATTCTTCTTCGCGTCTGAATTGTATATTCTTTTCTTCGTATCATTGTTTTGTATATCACAAACGTACAACACAGATATACAAAACAAAATATACAATGCGGATCTTAAACCTGTATCAACCAGAATGTATAATTTTTTGGGTCCGGGCATTGCGTATTTGATTGCATGTGCAAACATACAATCGCCTTTGTATGCAATTGGTGGGCCCGACCCTTTGTTTTTCTTCTTTGCACATTGACAATGCATATCTCCTTTGTATGTTGCCACCAATGTACATTCTGCCTTGCATCTTAGCAATGTATGTTTCCATTGTATGTGCATCGGCCATCAGGAAAACATTTTGCTTGGCTTTCGATCTATACCTTCTCGCTGATAAGAAACCACCATTGGATAGACCACCACAATTGGCTAGACATCCCACAGCTTGGCCGATAACCCAGGTTACACCGATGACCCTTTTACTGTAGCGAATGTATAAGACCCTTGCACATTTGCTTTATATGTCAAAAATAGTGAACATACAAACCCTTTTACATACAAGCAAGGAATCTTTCTTGGAATATGCCTGCAATGTATAACCTGATATGCATACAACTGTTCTTTGCATCTTTTGAGGTCGATTAATCATTATTTCGGGCCCACCACTTTACAACTGCACTTGTACATTTGAACTGTACATGCAAGCAGCAATGTATATACAAGGATACATGCATGAGGCCGAGGGGCTTAGAATTTTTTGATTTTATGAAAGGTGCCTGCGAATGAATACTTGAAACCTAGATGTTTATGCAAGCACCAACATTGGCTCTGTTTGGGGATGCATGCCTCTTGCAGGCATGGTGAGAACTTCAGATCTCTGGGATGCAGACCAGTCTCTTATCCATTGGGCACAGAGTCAAACATTGCACTAATCTGCATCACAAATCACACATTTTAAAAATTTACTTGGTGGCCCAGGGCCACCAAAAAGGAAAAACCAAAATTTTCCTTTTTCAAACACCTGATTTTCTTTTGACTTCTTCAAATGAAGCCTGAAAACATTTAACCATCTGCAGCACCCTACTTTGCAATTGGTTGTGCTGCTACCCATTTCTTTAACAAATCTACAACAAGCTTTATCAACATACATAATCATCAGTTGTAGAATGTTATGATCATATGAGTCACTGATGTTGCTTGGAAAACAAATGAATCCACATCAAAATTTTGCTCTTCTTCAAAAAATAAGGACTCCTCTGTATTAAACATGCAATATTCAGGCACAAGCAACATCTCATAATCATATTTATCTTTATAAACACCCAGGTATTCATCATCATTGCTCTCAACAATTTTATCATTAATGTCCACCTAGAATGTCTCAAGAGAAGGCATAAATAGCTCAGGGTGTAGCCCTTCGCTGAAAGCTTCATAGTCACCCCTGCAACCAACACTATCCCCAACTGTATGAGCACACACATCTGCATCTTGTCCATTCACATCTAAATATTGACCCTGATTTTCCTCTTCACCAAAGCATTGATAATCAAAAGCAAATTTTTCAACCTCTGCACTGTGAAGGTGGTCAAAATCTTCAAGGAAACACTCATACTCAGCATCCATATATATTTCATCATCTGAAAGGCTCACACATGCATCTGAATGTTGACAGTCACTAACATATTCACTGCCATCCCTTGAAATTGCATTTTCTATATTTAGAGTGAAGCTCTGCATATCCACTTCATATAAACATTCAGGAATACTTGGGATATGCCTATCACTGCAAGAAGCAACTTCATGTATATCTTTCATTTGATCATTTGAAGGGCATTTTGTGTCTGCAGGCTTCTCTTCTAGAGGCTGACAATGATCTTTGTCTTCATCATTATAGGATGTGCCCACATTTTCTACAACATTTTCTTCATGTCTATGCATCACATCATGACTACACCCATTGTTCTGAAATATATTTCCCTTTACAGCTGAAATATATTCACTTTGAAAACTATTTTGACAACTTGCAACCATGAAACCTACTGGCATTCCATATTTTTGATTATTTTCAATATCCATAGCAAATCTGAAAGCCTGGTGAAGTGTAGCTAGTTCTTTATCTCTCAATCTACAACTCATTTTCTTATCAAATGTAGCCAAATAAATTGTCAGCACAATGCACTATTGGGTCTCATATATTTAGGGATTGGCTTGAGAAACTTAATAAACCTAAGATTAAAGGCTGGAACCAGTTCCTCATCTTCCTTTTGAATATTCATGAAGTGTATGATCAATGAGGCCAAATTGAATCTTCATCAAACTGCTCTAGGAATGCAATTTCTAAATCTACCCATGAAGAAACTGAACACATAGGTAGGTCTAAAAACCAGACCCTAGCATCATCCTCTAATGACTGAACAAAGAGTCTCATTACAACATCTTCAGCCACTACCTCATAATCTTCTATCAAATTACCAAAATTTTGCACATGTTTGTTTGCAGACTCAGGATTTGTTCTCCGTCGCTAGGAAATTGCATATCCATCGGCCATCGGAATGACCCTGGGAGTATTCGTCGATAAGCAACGTTATGCCGACGAGCCAATGTATCTTTTCCTTTTGCATATGCAGGATACAATGCTTCATATACAAGGCGGACCCCAAAACATTATAAAACACATTCAAACTCACCATCGGGCTCGGCTTGTATCCTCTCCCATGCACATATTCTTTGTATATTACATTTTACAAATGCAATGGTCAATGCAGACTTCAAGCCATTATAGAACAAATTGAAATTTGAATCGGGTCTGGGCATTGTACTTTACCTCTTTTGTATATCCACGATATACAATGCACACACACATACAAGCTGTGGACTTCAACACTTTATCTGCTAGATTGGAACATCCTTTTGAATCTGCATTGTATCTTTCTCATTGTATCTTTTCATTGTATATCACATATACAACGCATAACATGCAACCCACTAACTTCAACCTGAAATCCACCAAAACATATTCTTCTTCGCATCCAGATTGTATATTCTTTTCTTTGTATCATTGTTTTGTATATCCCAAACATACAATGCAGATATACAAAACAAAATATACAATGCGGATCTCAAACCTGTATCAACCAGAATGTATAATTTCTTGGGTCCTGGCCTTGCGTATTTGATTTCATGTGCAAACATACAATCGCCTTTGTATGCAACTAGTGGGCCCGACCCTTTGTTTTTCTTCTTTGCACATTGACAATGCATATCTCCTTTGTATGTTGCCGCCAATGTACATTCTACCTTGCATCTTGGCAATGTATGTTTCCATTGTATATGCATCGGCCATCCGAAAAACATTTTGCTTGGCTACCAATGCATACCTTCTTGCTGATAACAAACCGCCATCGGACAAACCACCACAATCGGCCAGACATCCCACAGCTTGGCCGATAACCCAAGTTACACCGATGACCCTTTTACTGTAGCGAATGTATAAGACCTTTGTAGATTTGCTTTATATAGAACGTGAACATACAAACCCTTTTACATACAAGCAAGGAATCTTTCCTGGAATATGCCTGCAATGTATAACCCGATATGCATACAACTATTCTTTGCATCTTTTGAGGCCAATTGATCATTATTTCGATCCCGCCACTTTACAACTGCACTTGTACATTTGAACTGTACATGCAAGCAGCAATGTATATACAAGGATACATGCATGAGGCCAAGGGGCTTAGAATTTTTTGATTTTATGAAAGGTGCCTGCGAATGAATACTTGAAACTTGGATGTTTATGCAGGCACCAACAGGGATCAAGGATGAAGTCTGCATCAATCAAGGTGGTCACCGTAAACATGCTAGAATAAAAGTAGCCAAGACAGCTCCATTGTAAGGACCTTAGTAGCCTAGGATCAGAATGGAGCATGTCCTTTTGGTATGGATGAATGTACTTGAAGATCCATGTCACAATCAAAGGAGGACTAAAATAAAGTGCCCCTCGTCTCGCAATGTGGTAGAAATCTTAGTACACCATCGCCAGGATATCAACACCCCAGGAAAATATTGTACCCTTATCAATGCATTATATGATGGGTGCCTAACACCACTAAAGTCTCGCTAACCCCTTGTCCCCTGATAGTCTAGATGCAATCAATCCAATGAGAAACTTTCACAAGGGAAAAATCACCAAGTCAAGAACCAAATTGAGTTGTCCTCCCTTTTTCTCTCCAGGGTTATCCACCACCATGATAGTAGCCCAAGCTAATCTCTCTAACTCCCTCTCAGGCAAGGTAAGTTGTTGTACCCTCACAAGGACTCCAAGGATGTAGTACACGTCATAAAGAGTGATGGTCCACTCACCAGAAACTTGTGGGAACATGAAAGTGTTCATGTATGCATCCCAATAGGTCAAAATGTCGCAACAAGTGCGTGAAGAAGGGGGAACATTTGAGACCACTAAAAATTTGTCTAAACCAACCTTCTTCAAGAGAGCTAGGTCCCTCAGAGAAATATCCTCGTATGCCTCCCAAAGCCACAACTCTTCATGTGCAACATTACATCAGATCCTTGCATCCTATCACACACAAGGAACCTTAAGTTAGATCTTGTTAAACTCAAAAAATCCCAAAAAAATCATATAACTTGCAAAAACATACCAAAAAAAGCATATATTCCATGAAAAATTGTAATAAAATGAAGGGTTAGTGGAAAAATTAGAGAATAATGACATTCCCAAACTAAGCAAGATGAGTAGAATCTTTTGGACCCAATCCCCCAGTTTATTAGGCCCAATCCCCCTAGGCAACTAGGAAAGGTATCCCCTCATGCTAAAAATTAATGTAAAAACCTAAAAGATGAACTAATTTCAACAAATGAAAAGGCTAAAACATGCTACAACTATGAAGAGGACATTTAGCAACAAGAAAAATTTGACATTGACATACTATTTCGACAGAAATTGACAAAAACAAAAACTAGAGTTTTTAGAGAGGGGTTTTGGTCGTTAAACACCTATTTCTCAATGGATGAATGATTCCCAGACATCTTCATGAAACCCTTGCCAAGAGCTTTATGTTGACTACCTGCTTGCGTGATTCTGTCACCATTTGGGCTCTTTCTCAAAAAATTTTACTCTCTCCTACTAGCTTAGTGTCATTTGATGCATTTTTAGATTAGTTGTTAGCTTTTGTAGTGCTTTTGCACCATCATTTTACGTTCTTGCATCTTACAGGTCCTCTACTGAAGCGAAGCGACTCAAGTATACTCACAATGCCATCAACAATACGTTCATCATTTCAAATTCAGTATTTGTTATCAAAACATTTTAAATGTCGAACTAATGCTTCTCATTACAGGTATAATTGTAGAAAATCAACAACAGGTAAAAGCCAGCTAGTTCAGGAACAGTACCTATCTTTCAAATAGACTACCATCCTTGAGGGGGCAAATATGTAAGCAATAAAAAGATGCATTGGCCTAGATGGTAATCCTATGATGAGTTGTGATCCTAAACATGTACATATAAGCGTGTAAATATGACCTCTTAGCATGCATTCTTCTTGGCGACACGTGGATTGGACTCTCTTTGCACTTTCCTCCTTTGTTTTTCCCTTGCTAACTTGTGCAATGTTTTCCTGTCCTTGTTTGTCCTCTATCGATTCTTTGTTTTCTTCGCCTTATGGCCTTGTCGCAAGACCTATGAGTGTCGTTTCCTAAGAAACCTATGTCTTGTTGACCTTTTTCATCATTTTCAGGACTTTAGAGACCTCAAATTGACTTTCTATTTTCATCTCCAACCCCAATTTCTGGTAGCCCTTCTTCTAACCTTGGTTGCCCCCTATTATTTTTAGGTCACCCCCTGGGTGACCACCCCTTGTGGTATCTTTTTGGCAAAACAAAGTTGCTATATGTGTTCTTCTACCCTCTAGTATCACTCTCCAATCTTCAATTTTCATCCAGACACCCATCTGACCCTAGTCACCCCCTTTTTGACCATGGTCACCCCCTAGGTGACCACCCTACGAATGTGGGTGACCCTATCATGTTTTCTTTTACAGTTTTACTTCGAGTTTGAGCTTGAAAAAGCACCATTTTTGCTCTAATTTGCATGAGATTTTCACCCTAATTGAGAGTCATCTATTCTTAACCCTTCAATCAACTTTAATCATGCAAATTTAGCTTAGTTGAACTATAATTAACTCATCCATTTTTCATGCAAACTCCATTTTCTCTCTTGTGATAAGCTTTCAAGCTCACTTCACTGCCCAATCAAACCAGTTCACTGAGCAATCAATTGAGTTAACTCTTCAATCAAGGGAGTTAACTCTCCAATCAATTCCACCCCTCATTCCTCATTCCAATCTATAAATACCCACTCCTCCAAGCAATAGAGGAGGCAAATTCATTGTTGTAACCCAGTTTTGCTTAGTTTTTACTCTTCCCTAGCATTCTTATGCTTGTTGCAGGACTCTCGTGCCTTTTTCTTTTGTTGTTTATGCCCAATCTTTTCAAACAGCTTCATACAACATTGTCACGCTAGCTGATTTTCAAAGCTCAAGTGCTCCATCCAAGCTTTCATAGCTTCATCCAAGATTTTTCAAGCTTTTGTTCAATTTTTTGTCGTCCAATCCCTGTTGCCAAGAGGAGTACCCCGCTGTTGCAGAGGAAGGGAAGGTTACTACAAGGATCTCTAAGGATACGTCAGGTTCATGTGCCTTCAATTTTAGGTTCCTTCATGCTTTAGTAGTAATTAAAAAATCAATCTTGCTCTTGGAATAGTAATCTTATTATTGCAAATTCCTTGATAGGTTAATTTAGATTGTTAGATTAGCTTGTTTTATTGCAATTTAGATTAGTTTCATTTCAAAGCATTTCTCAATTCTTAGAGTAGCTCAAAATTGATCTCAAAATATACAAAAAATAGAGTAATTGCATTAGGTAATTTCATTCTAGCATGCATTCATATTTCAATTTCTAGTTTAACTTAGCCCATTTTATTTCAAACATTGGTGAAAAAGAACAAAAGTTGTTTGCATACTTTGTAGCTTGCATATCATACAAAAACCCAAAAAATACAAAAACATTAGAAAATACCTAATAAGAAATCAAAGCAAGTTCGCAAACCCTCTATTTCATCATGAGGTCAACACAAATCAATCAACTCAAGCAAAGAAAAACAAACCTTAGGTCATCACCCTAAGTCAACATAAATGACTCATGGTTAACTCAAACCAACTCTCTCCATTTAGGCTCACGAATGTACCTTAGAATTAGAGATAAGTGGGTGAGGGTAATCCTAGAGGAGATCGAAGAGTTAAACCCTAGGCCTCAACACACATAATTGATGATTCAAGAATAGGAACATAGGCTTAGGTTGGTTGAACACAGACATCAAATCCAACAACTCCTTCGAGTAGGAGAGAAAAGATTTTTACGCATAAGAATCATAAATGACTATAACAAACAACTAAATAGGCGTTTGAATCTAGATAACTCAAATAGGAGATCAATGACCAGTGACCCTTCAAGTCATATTATTATTTCAACATCCACTGTCATTGAGTACAACTTAGCAAATAATCCTCAAGAAAGGCCCTAGGACCGGCTGACCATTCTCCATGAAGTCCAGCTCTCAAGTGAGAAGGACCGCCCCTGTGTTTCACCTCCTCTCAACTGGCTTCTACCATGAGAGTGAGAGTGACATGGAGGTTCTCCCATGGCAAGGAGAAGGGTCCATGTGCTTCATCAAGGCTAACTCAACCGCCCCAAGCTACTGAGTCACGTTTTCAAGTGTACAAATAAAAGGATAAAAGAGAGGTCTAGACTCGATATATATATCAATTATAGTGGAGAAGACTTGAATAAAGAAGGATTATAGTCAAGGAAAGACAAGATTTCATGATCTGTGATAGGAAATCCTAGGATCTAGCCTCATGAGAGGGGGTTAGGCATCTAGGGGATGATGAATGGAAAGGGGGGAATCCTAAAGGGATCTCCAAAGAGATGTGACCTTTAGGAGAGGAACAAGACTAAGTTGTTAGGGATGCATAAAAGGATTAATGAAATTTCAAATAAAAAACCCATGACAAAGGAAGACAACAAGAAGAAGACAGAGATTAGGGAAGAGATTGAATTGGCAATGGAGTTGAACATGGAGAAAAGGAAATTGAAACAAGTTTAGGAAAGATAGGAAAGATACCACAAATAGAGAAGGCAAGAAAAAATAATTAGAGCATGTTAGGATGGATATTACTGAGGAAGAGTTAGAGTGCACTAGGAGGTTTGTTGCCGATAAGAGTACTTAAGGAGAATTTGAGAGAGTTGAGGAGGTTATTGTTGAGAATGTTGAAGGAGACCCACCATTAGAATAATTGAGCATAAAAGAGCACACCAAAGAGTTTGCAGCTGAACATCATAATTCTGTTGAGACTAATATGACTTTGCAAATAGAGGAACCAATGTCAAATGCACCGCTCTATAACAAAGATACATTTGAGCAACTCAATATCCATCCTGATAAAACAATATAACTCCTACAAGGGTTAGTAAGACAAATTGAAGAATGTGTGGTATCTAACGAGTCATTAGAAGAAGGGTGTAGAAGTAGGGGTGCTTTGTCATTCAAGATTCTAACTTGAAACCCTCATTTGGATCCTAATCTATATAACCTAAAGGTTAAAATTAATGAAGGATTTGAGGAACTATTAAACCCTTTCATAAAACTAAAACCTTTGGATTTTAGTGCAAATTATCTAGATAATGTGGTAAGGAATAGTGTGGATTTATAAAAAGAGAAAATGATGAGAGAATGGAACTTGCACTTGAGAATAAAGAGAATGCAATAGAAAGGGAGCTTGAGAACTTTTTTGAAAGTCTTTCCATGGATATGATTGAAATGATTAATGAAGGACAGGGAACCCCTATATTAATAAATGAAATGTCATTAACTAAGGAAAGGGAGTCTCCCAAATTGAAACAATCACATGAAGAAGTGAACCCCCTGAACCAAGAGTCATCTCTCATGCTGAATAAGAAAAGAATAGTACTTGCAAAAGGAATATATAGTGACTCAACTCAAACAAGAGAGAACCAACAATAAGAATTCATAAGAGATTGTGCAAAAATTTGGGGATTGAGTTCTTTGAGATTGAGTCAGCGAGAGATAAAGGAAGAAATATGAAGTTAGTGAAACAAAGGAATTGCACTAAGAGAAAAACAAAGGAGAAAACATATAAGGATCCAAGATCGAAGGAACATAGTCCACCACAAAGAAGAGAAGAACCTCTACCCAGTATTAACAAATCTATAAAGCAAACTCTGAACATGGACCCAAACATGAAACTACCAATCTTCAGAAAAGATACTATAGAGGCCTTTGAACACATTTTTGTGCTAGAATCCACTTGGAGAAGAAATAGAACTTGAAGTAATCAAACCAAGATTTATGAATTTGTGGGAACTCTAAGAAAGGAAGCTCTAAAATGGCATAATAAGAAATACCATGAACATGATAAGGAATGGTTAGAGGTAAAAGAGAAATTCCTGTCAAATTTGAGATCTTCTAAGGTTCCATTAGAGAGCATTATCAAGATGAGGGAAATGTACTAGAAGAAGGGGAAAATATTAAATAATTTGACCATAAATTCAAATAAGTGATCAAAAAAATGGAGGAGCCACTAACAGAGAAATAGAGGATTGAATGGTTCATACCAGGACTATTACCAGAAGTTAGGACTACATTAGATGGTAAAACTTTTGAGACTTATTCAAGTGTGGTAGAATTGGCATATAAAATAGAAGAACAAACTTGGAGAAGAAAGAATAAGGAGAAAGAGATTAAATAATTAGAGAAGATGAGATTATAATTAGAACAATTAAAAAATAAGAAGGATATATTGGCTAAAGGGGAAAATAGCCTAATAACTCCACTAGTCTAGAGAAAGAAAATTTGGTGTACCTACTATGTAGAAGAAGTTCACCTACAAAATCAATGCCTAATGATGAAATGAGAAAAAAGAGTTTCAAAACTCAAAGTTGATCTATAGTTAGCTCCTAAGAAGTTGAAAAGCATCTAGTATGGAATTTTTGGTGAATGGGATGATCATGAGATAGACCATTGCCCATCTTTATTGGTTAGACTAAGGGATGATGAAGTACATGAACCTTGGTGTAACCACCATTGTGAAGAGAATGATCCCATCTACGAAGGAATGACAAGAGAGAAAGGGTTGGAAGAAAGAGCCTTGTATGACCATGGTTATAAAAATCTGGCATGGAGGAATAAATGCAATGCCCATGTGGTACAATTTACTCCACTATAGATTATAATTGAGAAACCTCTAGTTATCTATCCTTCAAATGATAATAAAGGATACTAAAATAACTATAGAGGAGGATGTGGCAAAGGAAGAGGTTGTGGACAAAGGAGATGAGATGACCCCATCTAGGTTTTAGGTGTAACTAGATGGGACATTATGCTAACAAATGCCAAGAGGAAAAGAAAAAGAGTTGTGGATTCTATGGCGACTCTAGTCATGACTCCTTCACCTTTGCCAGAGCACAAGAATATTTTAAGAATACTCTACTACAAACTAAAAGTGAAGAGTTGTTTGGTGCTAATGCAACAAAAGGAGTTAAAATCATAAGAGAGGTACTTAGACAAGATGCTCAAGGAGCTAGAAGATGCTTCAAAACCGGAGTAGATGAAGAAGATACAAGAAACCAACTACTGCTAATGGAGGAACAATTGGACAAAGAGTATCTAGAAAAGAAAGAAGAATTAAGGAAGCAAGCTATTGCAAAATATAGGAAGAAAAACAAAGTTGTGGTAATAACGAGAGGAGGAATTACCACCACAAAAGGAAGAACAAAAAGAAATGAGATAGAAGAGGAAGAAGAAGATGAAGCAGGGGAATACTTTCCAACAAAAGAAAAACATGACCAAATAGATGAAGACACTAAAAGGATAATTCTACAAGAAAAAAGAAATGAAGAATACCACAAAGCATGCTTTTCAAAAAAGGAAACTTAGCTCTTAAAGGAATTGGAAACTTTGTAGAAGAAAACATCCTTGAAAAGTTAAAATAATTCTCAAAATGCTCGAACAAAGCAATAAATACAATTTCTAGACCATAAATTAGAAGTGTGATAAAAACACCAAGAAGATGGAAGAAGAAACCAATTTTGATTAATCTCTGCATAAACAACAAACATTTCAAGAACATACTAGTTGATCTTGGATAAAATGTCAATATCATACCTAAAAGGGTTTGGGAAGAATTTAGAAAACCAACACTCTATGACACCTCTTACAATATTACCCTTATGGATGATACCACTATCAATACAGTTGGGACTTGGAGGAATGTAGAAGTTAACTTCATGGGAATTGGGAAGAAGGTGGACTTCAAAGTAATAGAGATAAATAAACCTTTTGGTACATTCAACATTTTGTTAAACCTAGAATGGTTTGTTAATTAGAATTGGAAAATAGACTCCTACAAGGAGGAAATATCATTTTTTGACAATGCAAAAGTAATACATATACTTTTATACACTAATATGAGTAATGCATACATAGATAAAGTGGCACAAGAGGAAAGTGAAGAAGAAGATCTAAATGCCCTACATTCTTTAAGGATTCTAGCCAAAGACACTATGCATGTACCCAATTTAGAAGGGGAAATCATTTTGGATAGTAACAATTATAACACTCACAATGATGATGCTGTGGAAGCCTGGGTTTGGGAGGAGCCAAAATTTAGATCTAGAAAAATACTTGGTGTAAGAAGGATCTGCATCCTAAGGAAAGTTGAGAAAAATTATGGCTAGGTTATCGCAAATGATGGGAACCCATTGCAAGATTCATAAACTAAAGGTAGGGTTGCTAACATACTACAAACTAAAATTTCATGACATTTGAACCACATCTTACATGGTATTTCACATATTAATCTTCCCTGATACTTTGGAGTAGGAGACCTATTGACATACCTAGAAAATATGGAAAAATTTTCAAAAAGGAAGATATGAAACTAGAAGCCCTTTAGGATACCTTAGTATGTAGTGCGGAAAGATAGTGGTACACTCACAAACCTAACATCCCAACTTGGAAAGAATTTATAGTTCTTATAAAACCTAGGTATGTAACAAAAGAGGGAGATTGGAAACTCACTCCAGGATATGGTGGAGAGACTAAACCTAAGATACACCTACAAATTGTATCAAGAAATGGACTAATAGGAGAGAATATGATGAAAGATTGTACACCCAACTTTTCTATTGGACATTATTACCTATTAGAAAAACCTAGTATATTAACCAACAAAAGAGAGGGGAAACTAGAAGTTAGACTGTGGTACAAAGAGACTTTTGTAAAATATTTACATTACATAGCCATGACAAATTGATTCACACCATACTCCAAAAAATGAAAGAAATAATTATATCCCAATTAGAAGTAGTTATTAGTAGTGACAAGAAATTTCAGACCATTCCACCAAGGGAAAAAGGAATTTGGAACTTGATAGAATGGATGGATAAGGTGGAAATCCCACTTCAAAATTTATGTGGTACTTCAAGGAAGACTAGGAAACCCGAAGAAGAAGAAGAAGACCCCCAAAACTTGAAAGTCGAAGTGGAGGAAGGAGAAAGGGAGATAGATACTAGTAATGTACTAGAAAATATGTATTTCAATAAGCCACTAAGGACTAGAGAATAAAACATAGCTATAGAAGAGAACCCTAAATTGGCCAAAATTAGAGATTATTGGGATGAAAGATAAGTAATGCAAGTGGCAGGAGTATTAAAGAAATATGAGGACTTATTTCCCTACACTTTTACAGATCTTAAAGGCATCAAAGAGGAGATGGGAATGATGAAAATACAATTGAGGGAAGGACCAACACCATAAATAAAGAGACCATATCAACTGAATCCTAATGTCAAAACAAGAGTACAAGTTGAAATCAATAAGATGTCAGTAGGAGGTATTATCAAACTAGTGGAAGATGTAGAGTGGATAAGCCCTATGGTGGTACAACACAAGAAAATTGGTGAAACAAGAGAATCCATTAATTTTAGGGAATTGAATAAAACTTATATCCTTGATCCTTTCACAACCCCTTTCACAGAAGAATTGATAAAATTATTAGAAGGAAGGAAGATCTATTCATTTACATACAATTTCTTAAGATACCACCAAGTAAAAATCAAGGAAGAAGACTAGCCAAAAACCACATTTGTGATTGAATGGAGATCATTTATGTAGATTGTAATGACATTCGGTCTAAAGAATGCACCTACAGGGTTCAACAAAATTATGATAAATGCATTAAAGACTTTATTGACAACTTTTTGGAAGTATACCTAGATGATTGGACAATATATGAATTAAATAAAGATCATGTTCAAGTACTTAGGTTGATGTTAGAATGATGTAGAAGCTTGCAAATTTCATTAAATTTAAAGAAATGCATATTTGTGGTACCATTTCAAACACTTCTAGGTCACATCATATGTAAGGAAGGATAAATGGCTGACTTGCTAAAAATATCAATAATTCTAAATCTTACAGCTCCAAAGATAGTAATAGAAGTAAAAATATTTCTAGGATACACTAGGTACCATAGAAAATTCATCAAGGGATATGTGGCAATTGTTGGACCAATAGAAGAGATTCTTAAGAAAAAGACAAACAAAGAGTTCCAATAGACAAAATAGTGTTAAGGAGCCTTTGACACATTGAAAAATAAGATTGTGGAAGCATCAATATTAGTTTTTCTAGATTGGAACATCCCTTTCCATGTACATGTGGATGCATTAGGCACCATAATTGGAGTAGTGTTTGTAACCGAAAAATTTGGACAGATATAAAGATAAAACAATAACATGCAATACCTAAATCCAAACCTTCCGAATACTTGATACCTTGAATGATCGATGCATGCATGTTGATTGATGTCAGCTGATTTGATGTTGATTGCTCACGTTCGCAGCACAATGATAAAGATGACGATGAGGATAGATGAAAGATGATGGATGGATGAAAGATTGAGTAGAAATTTTGACAGAGTAACGGTGCATGTAAGAGGTGCGATTAGAAAGTTGATTGTGCAATTTGGGAGAGGAAATAGAAGGGGATCTAGTCATCTAGAGAGGGAATTAGAAGGTGAAAGAGATGAGTTGAGTCATCTCAAGAGATGGATATGGAAGGTAAGATAATGTTTTAAATAGTTTAATATTATTTAAATCATGAGGAATGTGAGGGTAAAATGATAAATAAAAAATAAAATAAAATATTTATTTTATTTTATTTAAGAGGAAAGGGGGGTTAAATAAATAAATAAAATTTATTTATTTAATAATGTGAAAAGGATGGGATAAATTAAATAAATGTTAGATTTATTTAATTTATTAGAGGAAGTGCTAGGATGAAGACATGGGTACCTAGGGCAAAACATAAGGTGTTGTAAGAGATGGAAATTTTTGGGTGTCTACATTTTGCCCCTCTTTGAGATGATGTTTGAGATGATGAAATTTGTATCGAATAACATCATTTTAAAGAAGCTAAGGTACGGATAGAGGAAGAAAGATGATGAAGGAAAGATAGGATGATGATGATATAAAGATATTGTAAAGCCTCACAAGTCATGTAAAAGCATTTAAACCAACTTAAAAATAATGAAGTAAATAATCCACTTAAATACAACATCACAATAACCAAAATGAAAAGATGTAAATAATCCACTTATATACAACTTTCAAAGACAAAAGATGTAATTAATCCGCTTAATCACAATATCTCAAGTAAAAGATAATCTCATAAATATGAATCTCAATGTCATTAAATCTTACATATTCACGTGCTTAATCTAGGTAACAAGCACGATAAAATAATATACATAAATCCTTTGGCAAGCATGCCATAATACATCCAATATAGGTACAATAAACAAGTACAACAATAATAAGTAAATCAATACACTCTCCAGTTGCACGAACCAAGTGGTCCACTACCTGCAAGCTGAGAGACGGGGACATAGCCCTGGTGTTTTTCCACCCAACCATGTAGTATTTACACTTCCCTAGATCCCTTCATGAAACGAAGGAAACCCAACCCTGCACGAAAAGTCTAGCTACCTGGTAACAACTGGCAAGAGGGAACACCTGATGCAACCCTGATGTTTGAATGTGCAATTCTAAGTATGAAAAGAAAATTTTCTCACAATAGGATGTGGAAGAGATATCAATAAATAAGTTTGCTAGACAATAAACATCTTTTTCAATGTCAATCCGATTAGATCTAATTATTTATAAGTAACTTGGTTCAATTCCTGAAAAGAGGAAAAGCCATCTCTGAATATCCACATTCGGCATCCTAGTCCCAAAAGTAACCCATTTACATTCTTATATAATAACTACTTCTTTTCCCAAGAAGCAAAAAAATAAAGTAAAGAATCATGAATTCAAGGTTTCCAATAAATCAATCCAATCCCTTTCCCAAAACATCAATTAAGGAAAAATACATTTTCAAGCAATCAACCATCTTTTGATCATACAATCGAAATCATAATTTTATCAATTTGATATAGTTTCTAATCTTGTATTTCAGTCACAATATTTTCAATAATAGTCATTCTAAGATATTAATCTATCTTGTTGTTATTTCTGTGGCAGGAAGTTTCAAAAATAATAAAAACAAGAAAAACAGTCCTCTTATCGCAACTGTGACAGGAGCTGTTGCAGAAATAAAAAGATGAACATAGATCATAGTTTAATCAATTTCTGATCATGAATATACATGTAATAGGTTTTCAACACTAGCATTCATAGGAAAAATATTATAGAAGTCTACAGACTCTATTTAATCTTACTATCATTTGTTTGCAGCAGGACCTACTCGGTTTTAATCTATACATTTGTATATACTATTCAATAACCCTCCTGTCATTCAGTGACAGGAGATGTGACAGAATGGTAAAACTAATAATACACAGAGTTTGTAATAGTCTGCTGTCATCCAAGATAATGGTTCAAAAATAGTGTTTTACACAACAGTAACTGGGGAATGTCTATGGAGATAATAATAGCTTTCTTTTCTAATTTTAAGAATATGCATTTCACTTATAGTAAGGTCAATTTTTATCACATAACCACTTCAGCCAGCATAAAAGAAGAAAAATATAAAAAAATAACTACTTAAATATACATATCTTGACAAAGATTAATTTGATAGTATCTGGGGATTTTGGTAAAAAGAGTTTTTCCAATGGCAATATCAAGATCTGGAAATGACAATTTGCAAGAACTAAAGGGGTTCAATCTATACAAGATCTCCCAAGAAGGCCAAACGGCCTGGATGATAGGGATGATTATCATATCATAAAAACTAATAATCAACCAAGACAAGATCAGGTACAACTGATCGATTCTAACACTACGATGTAGTTGGGTAGATTGGCTACATGAAGGAATAGAGGGGTTGAACTACTCAGCAACCACATATCAACCAACTAAAAGATCATAGGTAGCCATGAAACCAATTGGCTAGCATGTAAGGTGACGGCCAGCCAGAATGGATATATGGCCCAAAAAAATAAGGAGAAAATGGCCAAGATCGTAGGTCGATCGATAGTTAGAATGATGGCAAGAATGAATAGTAAGTTGCCCAAGTAGAAACAAGAGGAGAACGACTAAGAAACAAATTCAACGACCAGGTTAATAGCACAAGGGGCCAAAATAGAGGGACGGCCAGCCAAAACAAAGATTGACCAAAGCAGTGCAGTCACCCTCCCAACAAGCAAATAAAAACCGTCCTCTTTACAGTCACAACCACGCCATTTAAATGCAACAAAATAAAGAATGAAACTTGGTAATAACAGTCGATTCGATGAAGAATTTGTAGAAGAAGTGGCTGCCCTTCTCTTTCTCTCCTGTCGCAGCCTTTACTCTCCTGTCGTAACTACCAAAATAGCTCCTGTCACTACAATTTTTGCCTTTCTCTCCAGAGTTTGTGTGCCCGTCTTCTGCTGAATGATCCTCTTTTAATAAAATTCTTCCCCCTCTTATTTTTGGTGATCTAGAATTAGGTTTTAAGAACTAAAGTTTGAATTCTTGTTTGCATGAAATAATAAAAAATAATAATTTCTTTGAAAAGATCATAATTCTATTTAATTTAAATAACACTAATTTAATTAATTTTACTATCGCATGAATGAGAGTAGCATATTTTAATTCCTTTATTCTTTTTCTAAATATAATGATGCCATTTTTAATATTATTAAACTATTTTAATTAAAACAAACCATTTAAATAATCAAGATGTAAAGCCTCACAAGTCATGTAAAAGCATTTAAACCAACTCAAAAAAATGAAGTAAATAATCCGCTTAATTACAACATTGCAATAACCAAAATAAAAAGATGTAAATAATCCACTTAGATACAATATTCAAAGGTAAAAAGGTGTAATTAATCCACTTAATTACAATACCTCCTTTAAAAGATAATCTCAAAAATATGAATCTCAATGGCAATAAATCTTACATAATCGTGTGCTTAATCCAGGTAACAAGCACTATAAAATAATATACATAAATCCTTTGGCAAGCATGCCATAATACATCCAATATAGGGTACAACAAACATGTACAACAATACTAAATAAATCAATACACTCTCCAGCTGCACGAACCAAGTGGTCCACCACTTGCAAGCTGAGAGACGGGAACATGGCTCAGGTGCTTTTCCACCCAACCATGAAGTATTTACACTTCCCCGGATCCCTTCCTGAAATGAAGGAAACCCAGCCCTGCACGAAATGTCTAGCTACATGGTAACAACTGTAGGAGGGAACACCCGATGCAACCTTGATGTTTGAATGTGCAATTCTAAGTAATGAAAAGCAAATTGTCTCACAACAGGATGTGGCAGAGATATCAATAAATAAGTTTGCTAGACAATAAGCATCTATTTTAATGTCATTCCGATTAGATCTAATCATTTAAGTAACTTGGTCAATTCCTGAAAAGAGGAAAAGCCATCTCTGAATATCCACATTCGGCATCCTAGTCCCAAAAGTAACCCAATACATTCCTATATAAAAACTACTTCTTTCCCCAAGAAGCAAGAAAATAAGATAAAGAATCACAAATTCAAGATTTCCAATAAATCAATCCAATCCCTTTCCCAAAACATCAATTAAGAAAAAATACACTTTCAAGCAATGAACCATCTTTTGGTCACACAATCGAAATCATAAGTTTATCAATAAATCATTCAAATGCCCTTTTCCCAAACAACATTAAGGGAATTACACTTTTCCAAACAAATCATTCATCTTTGTTTACACAATTGCACTCACAGGCACATTAACAAGATATATTGTCTAATCCAAAGTTTGATCACAATCTTCCTACAAAAGTCATTCTAAGTTATAATTCCATCCTAATAGCTTTCAGTAATCTTATTGTCAAAACTATACAGGAACTATCTCAGTCCATTTATCTAAATAAGTTCAGAAATCAATCAAAAATACTTACTGTCAAAACTACGACAGGAAGTCTAAAAATAACCAAACAATCTTCCTGTCGCAACTGTGATAGGAACTGTTGCAGAAATAAAGAAAAAAACATAGAACATGGTTTAATCTAGTTTTGGTTTGATTATAATGTAATAGGTTTTCATCATCAGCATTCATAGGAAGGTAATAATGCAATCTATTGTCTCTGTTTTGAATCAACATACTATTTCAACGAGTTTTAAACAGAGCTACATGAACAATTTATTTAGCTATAGGAACATCATAAATTCTACTACAGGAACTTAGAAATTATGGACAGTCATAAAAGATAGCTATAGAATCTAGTTTCTCAGTATGCAGAGATATTAATGGATTTGCTACAGCAGAATAAGACTAAAAATGAAGTTACAAAATCAATTGTTTCATCTATTTTTTAGAGGTTGTGTTTTATCATACAGAGGTCAATTTTCTCATCTAAAATCTAATTTTAGCCAGTGTAAGAATGAAAAATACAGTCATAATAATGTCTGACAAGAAAATAAATTAACAACAACTGAGAATTTGGTTGTTTTCAACAGGTAAATTCAAGATCAAGAAGAAAGTGATTATCATGGTTTAAAAACCTTCGATTGGCCACAAACATAGTTTAGGAACAACAAATCGAATACAAACAAGGCGCTGTAATTTAGCAGATTGACTACTAGGCTGAGTAGAGGTGGGTTGATCTACTCAAATCGCCCAAGAAGCAGTCAAATAACCATAAGGAAAATGGTCGATGACCAACAAAAGAATGGGTGGCCAAGAAAGATGGATCAAGACCAAGGGATAACAATAGGTAGAGTAACGTTTGTCAGTTGGATATTTATTCAAGGTAGGTCGATATATTCAGACGCCTTGGTCTTCCTCATTACAACTACATTTGGAGGTAAAATTTCAAGAGAGAGATATAAAACAATAAGGTAATGTGTAGGTCCTTCTGTCATTCAGCGGCCAGAAGGAGGAATTTACAAAGAAGCTAGGTTTAGCAGCCCGATTTGCATACAAACGCAGGCCAGAAGGACTAAAACACACACATAGGTTGATATTCATAAATAGACCTTTAATCAATGGCAAACATCAGATGAATACTTGGATTGATTTACTTTGGAGAAGAGTCGATTTGCCAACCTAGTCGCAACACTTTCTATCGTTGTTCCCCAGAATCTACGCTCTCTTTGCTCAGAAAATGATCTTCTTTCCTGCTCAGTTCATGTGTGTCTCTCCTCTGCTGAAGATCTTTTTTTATTAAGATTATCTCCCTCTAATTTTGGTGATTAGGTTTAGAACTGGAGTTTGAATTCTTGTTTGCATGAAATAATTAATCTTTAAAAAGCTCTCCATTCTATCTAATATAAAATAAAACTATTTAATAAAACCTATTGTTGTATGAATAATAGTAACTAATATTTAATTCCTTCATTCTTTTTCAAAATATAATAATGCTATTTTAATATAATTTAACTATTGTTATTATAACAAATCTAATAAAATAATCAAGAAGAGAAATGCAATACAATATTGCATATATATAATATATGCAATATTGTATTGCATTTCTCTTCTTGATTATTTTATGCAATATATATATATATTTAAGGAACATATTGTCTTCCAAACATCTACAAGCAACATTTTATTATTTATTTAATTAAACTACAATACATCTTTTAAATATCATTCGAAAAGACATTAAATTTAAGTAATCACATCATGCATTTGAAGACGATTAATAACCACACATTAATGCAATCAAAGCCATTCAATAATGCATACACAACTACATGATGTGTGTGATTGCATCAAGGTAATCCATCCATCAGTTCTTGCCAAGTGGCTAGAACATCTCTACCTCAACCAGGCTCTCATCTTCGACGAGTACTTGCATCCATTTGCACTCAACTCGACGTCAATAGGTTAGTGTCACCAAAAACATAGCCGAAGAAAATCATTGCATTTACATCAATATTCCTTAACATTTAAAATGATTTCCAATTTTCATTAATACAACTCATAATAATTACCTCCACGTATGCAAAATTACTTAAAGTAAAGTCAATCACAATAATTGTTCATTAAACTAGAATAATCATAGTGTTCGTAAAAACGAGACGTGACACAAGAAGAGAAATGCAATACAATATTGCTTATATATATAATTTAATATATTTATTTATTTTTAAAGAACATATTGTCTTCCAAACATCTATAAACAATATTTATTATTTTATTTAAAATCATATATATATTTCCTTATTCAAATATAATACACCATTCAAACATAATTAAAAAAGACATTAAATTTAAGTAATCACATCATGCATTCCGAATTGATTAATAATCACACATTAATGCAATAAAAGCCATTCAATAATGCATACGCAACTATGTGATGTGTGTGATTGCATCAGGGTAATCCATCCATCAGTTCTTGCCAAGTGGCTAGAACATCTCTACCTCAACCATGTTCTCGTTTTTGACAAATACCTGCATTCATTCGCACTCAACTTGACGTCAATAGGTTAGTGTCTCCAAAACATAGTCGAGGCAAAGCATTGTAATCATCTCTATAATATTCAATATTTAAAACAATTCTAATTTTCATCAATATAACTCATAATAATTACCTCCACGTATGCAAAATTACTTAAAGTAAAGTCAATCATGAAAAATTGTTCAATAAACTAGAATAATCATATTGTTCTAAAAAATGAGACGTGACATCCTTCCCCACTTGGAAGAGACATCATCCTGATGTCTTATTAAACATCAAAACAATAAAGTGTCCATCAACCACCAATAAAGTATCAAGGTGTCATAAAACAATAACATCAGCTCAAAGTATCAAATGATCATAACAACTCAAAGTATCAAAGCACTAACTGAACTCAAAGTATCATAATCCATGCATGAATAAGAAATCTATGCTATATCCTCAAATGAGGAAAAGATCTATCAATCTCCTCTGCATCCTCCCATGTGGTACTGTCCTCAGAATATTGATCCCATTGGACCTTATATTGCACCACATCTCTGCTATGCAACTTAATGTTGTGCTTCCCTAGAATTTGAGTGGGCTCCACCAGCACCACTCCTGGATCCTGAACCTGTAAAGCACACCAATCAAGAATATTGACGCATCAGGATGATAAAGCTTAAGTAAAGACACATGAAAAACATTATGTATTTTGGCAAGTGTAGGCAGGAGAGCAAGTCTATAAGCTACAGGATTAATCACTTCCAGAACTTCAAATGGTCCTACAAAATGAGGAGCAAGTTTGGATGCTTTGACAAACGATACTGAACTCTTATAAGGTCTAACCCTCAAAAAGACTTTTTCACCACTGAAAACTGTCTAGGAGTTCTATTCTTATCTACGTAACTCTTTTGACGATCTAAAGCTTGCTTCATCTTCTCCTTGATCAACTTCATCTGATCATCCATTTCTCTTAACATTTCAGGACCAATCACAATTATGTCCTCCATCTTATCCCAACTGATAGGTGTTCGACACTTACGCCCATAAAGAACTTCGAAAGGTGCCATTCCCAAAGATGCATGGTATGAATTATTATATGCAAACCCTACCAATGGAAGATACTCCTCCCATTTATACTGCTGATCCATACAATACATTCTGAGAAGGTCTTCTACCACCTGATTTACTCTTTCTGTCTGACCATCCGTTTGAGGATGATAAGCCGAACTGAAATTCAACTTTGTACCCAAAGCTGCATTAAGAGTTATCCAAAATCTAGACATCATACGAGTGTCTCGATCTGAAATGATCGTCTCAAGCACTCCATGTAATCAGAAAATCTCCTAAACAAACTTCTTAGCTAAGATCATAGAACCATCAGAAAGATTTCTTAGAAAAAAATGTGCTACCTTTGTCAACTTGTCCACAACCACTAAGATGACATCATGCCTATTCTTAGACATAGGTAACCCTTGAATAAAATCCATGCTTATCACTTTCCACTTGTGCTTAGGGATACTGTGCAGATACAACGATCCTACTAGATGCACATGCTCAGCCTTGACTCACTAGCATTCCAAACATCGAGCTACAAATTCTGTCACATCCCTCTTAAGTCTAGGCCAAAAGTATAAAGGTTTCAAACCTTCAACCATCTTTGTCACTCCAAGGTGACCTGAATAAGGTGCATTGTGAATCTCTTCAAGCACTAACTTCCTCAACTCTTTTGAGTTAAGAATATACATCCTTCCTTGAAATCTCAATAGTCCATCTGATTTGATCACATAACCATCAAACCTATGATCTAAGGGGTCTACTTCCAAAGATTGCTTTACTCTTTCATAATGCTCATCCCCTTGAAGATTCTGAATCACCTTCTATTTTAAATTATATCTCATGGTGACTATGGTAGCCAAATGTCTTCTCATACTAAGAGGATTTGCTACTCTATTCTCCTTTCCTTTTATATACTCAATTCCAAAGTCATACTCACTAAGGAATTCTAACCATCTTTTCTATCGTGCATTAAGGTTAGGTTGACTAAATACATACTTGAGCCCTAGATGATCTGTCATTAACTCAAATGGCTTACCTAGAAGATAATGCCTCCACATCTAAAGTGCATGAACTATGGCAGCTAACTCAAGATCACGCGGTGCATAGTTGAACTCATGTTGCTTTAACTTTCTTGACTCATACGCAACCACTTTCTCATTCTGCATCAACATTCCTCCTAATCCTTCCTTTGAAGCATCTGTTATAACTGTAAAGTGCCCATTAGGATCTGGTATGGTCAGGATAGGAGCAGTTGTGAGCTTTTCTTTTAACACTCGGAAAGCTTGCTCACACCTTTCAGTCCATTAAAATTTCTTACCCTTCTTTTGTAGTGCAGTAATCGGTGAGTTGTTATGGTTGAGAAACCCTCCACAAACTTTCTATAGTAACTTGCAAGTCCCATAAAACTTCTGACTTCTATCACACTCTGCGGTGCATGCCATTTGATTATTGATTTTATCTTCTCAGGATCAATTGCAGTCCCTTCTACTGAGATCACATGACCAAGGTAGTGCACTTTATCTTGAATGAATGTACACTTTGATAATTTACCATAAAGCTTTCTTTCTCTCAAATGTTGCAAAACAATCCTCAAATGCCTTTCATGCTCTTCCACTGATTTTGAGTATATCAATATGTCGTCAAGGAAGATCAACACAAAATCATTTAAACAATCTCTGAAAATACTATTCATCAAATTCATGAAAGTTGCTGGAGCATTAGTCAACCCAAATGGTACTACTGTGAACTCGTAGTGACCATATCGACTCCTAAAAGCTATTGTAGAGATGTCCTCATCCTTAATCCGCAATTGGTGATAGCCGGATCTAAGGTCTATCTTTGAGAACATTGCTGCTCCTTTCATCTAATCAAAGAGCTCATCTATTCTTGGAAGTGGATACTTGTTCTTTATAGTATCTTTGTTAAGCATCCTATAATATATGCATAATCTCAAAGTACCATTCTTCTTCTTTACAAAGATGACCTGTGCGCCCCATGGTGACACACTAGGTCTAATGAACCCTTGATTTAGCAACTCCTACAATTGTGCCTTAAGCTCATACAACTCTGTAGTAGTCATTCTATAGGGCACCTTAGATTGCGGCTCAGTCCCTGGTAATAAATAAATGTAGAAGTCAAATTCTCTCTTCGGTGGTAACTCTGTCAAATCTATAGGGAATACATCTCTGAAATCTCTAAGGATTGGATAGTCATTGAACATTGGTTCTTCTTTATCAATGTCCTTTACTTGGACAACATAAATGGCACATCCTTTCCTCTTGGCTTTCTTCAATTGCATAGCCGAGATTTGTCTAAGCTCTAAAGGTCTCTTTGTTCCATTAATTTCCACTTGGTTCCCTAGGTCATCCAAATATCTAACAACCTTGTCTTCACATTTTACTAGAGACTTATGTTAAGTTAACCGGTTGATTCCCATAATTACATCATAAGAGCCTAAAGGTGCTACATATAGATTCACTTGTGTCTAAAAAATAGGAAGCTCTAACTCACTGCATGCTAGACATGAGTCTACCCTCTTTTCTGCACTATTTCCATATTGTACCATCCAAGAGTTTTCCATATGTCCAGGTCTAATAGATAACTTAGATACTACTCTAGGATCTACAAAACATTCTATGGCACCAGTATCAATTAAAATAGAAACAGGTAGTGCATAGAGCTTACCTTGGAATTGAATAGGTGCTTCTTGAAACTCTGCTTGCCGATTATCCACTGCGGTATGAATTTGATGCTGCGGTGCTCCTTGTTGATTCTTGTTTCCTCTTTTATGTGGACATGCATTTGCATAATGCTCTCCTCCACAGTTGTAACATCCACCCTTAGGTGCTCTCGATCCTTCATCTCTTTCCCTCTGATTGTTGTTTTTGTTGTTATTTCCACCTATTTTGTTTCCACCATTTCCATCCTAAGAATTATTGCCTCTCTTCAGATTCCTGATCTGTCTATTATTGCCTTGCTTGTTATTCTTTTGATAGTTCTGCTAATTATTATGTGGTTTCTTATTTGAAAACTTAGCATCTCTTTGCTTATGGTAATTTGCTATCTGTTGCAACCTCTGCTCTTGCTTTATTGCTTTCTCAAAAGTGACATCCATAGTGAGTGGGTTATGAATGTCTACCTCAGCTCCAATCTATGGCCTCAATCCCAAAATAAACTTTCTGATCTGAAATCTCTCATCTGTCTGATACTGTGGAACATACTTAAGTAGATGAGAAAACCTTTTCCAATAACTGGTTACGAACATACCTCCTTGGATCAAGTTCTGAAACTCTATCATCTTCTTGTCGAAGAATAACTGTGGTAACCATCTTTTTCTAAATAGTTGTAAGAAAATCTCCCAAGTTATGTCACCAGGTAACAACTTCTTATCTGCCTTCTCATTGTCCCACCATGTTGCTACTTCACCAGTCAACTGGTAAGATCCCCACATTACCTTAGTGTGATCTGAAAGGTTTCAAAGTTCAAAGTATTTCTCCATTTTATTATCCAGGACTCGGCTCCATCTCCAATTGTCTTTCCATCAAATTTTGGTGGTGATACTTTCTTGAGGTCTTTCCCCAATTCTTCCACTATCTTTGCTTGATTATCAACAATAGATCCAACTTCAGGAATTGGAACCTTTATCCTTGGGTTCTCATTTTGTGTCTCAACCCTTGGGTTTTCATTAGCATTCTAACCTCTAGGAATTCCTCTAATCTCCTGCTCAAGAGTATTCATCCTTGTGTCCTTTCGGGTCAAGAGATCAAGAATACAATCAAATCTTCCATCTTGGTCATTACTAGCATCTCCACAATCTCCAGTAGTTCAACCAAATCAAGCACCTCCATGTGATCCTCTACCTCGACTACTTACTGATATGTCACCACGATCAGTGTTTCTAGTATTCATGATGGATAATTTGTATCAAGTTCACAACTTCAGCACAATAGTCCCAAAAACAAAGGCCCCGGTGTTAAACCTAGAGCTCTGATACCAAATATAAAGCCTCACAAGTCATGCAAAAGCATATAAACCAACTCAAAAATAAATGAAGTAAATAATCCACTTAAATACAACATCGTAATAACCAAAATGAAAAGATGTAAATAATCCACTTAGATACAACTTTCAAAGACAAAAGATGTAATTAATATGCTTAATCACAATATCTCAAGTAAAAGATAATCTCATAAATATGAATCTCAATGTCATTAAATCTTACATATTCACGTGCTTAATTGGTGCAGGAGCACCAAGAGATTTATGTCTTGTTTTTGATCTCCATTTTTTTTTGTTGGTTTCATTGGAAAGGTACAACATAGTCTTCATCCTTTTATGTTTTGATTGGTTAGGACATTGAATTATATACCATTTGAAGTGAATTTGGTGTCTTGAGGTTGCATTACAAGGGAGTTATAAGTTTTTCCTTAAAAACAGTCTCATAGACCCTAAACAAGGGTTTTGTCTCTAATATTGAGGAATTGACCATCCCACAGTCTTCCAAAGCCATAATACCTATGGGATGGATGTATTTGTTTGCACTTTGAATGTTTTGATTGACTACAGGGGTGGGAGAATGTGTTTGTGTAAGATTTGTTAAGAAGGGCGTAATAAGACCATGTATTAAGCCATTTGGAGGAACCTAAGAGGTAATTCTTGGAACAACAGAGAGTAGAAGCCTAAAAACCACAAAATCCTCTATTTTGGCATGCATCCTAAGTGTCCAAACCCTTGGTTAAGTTCTGGGATTGCATTCTTTGGTAGTCCCTTTGTAATTTTAGCCTAATTAGGGCTTTAGGTCACTGACAGGGGTTATTGGTTGAGATATTCCGTCCAAAACAACCTATTCCAAGTTTGGGATATGTGGTAGAGGGCCATAATGGGTATCTACTGATTGTCTAAGATATGGGTTTGGAGGTCTGAGTCAGAAGTTATTTGGATTGTTGTCATTTTGAAGGGCTACAAGCCATTTTGGGGGGTTTGTGAAGGAAGTACCAACCCTGAGTCTAATCTACCTTGGCCAATGGATGGAATGGGTCCCCTAACATCCCAAACCAACATTTCCATGATGATACTTGAGTTTCTTTCTGCTATTCCCACTTTGGCATAAAGCTCTTTATTTTTGGGCTTGTAGGTGAAGTAGAACCTTGTCTAGTTTGTCTATCTTCTCCCATCCAAAGTGTCTCTACATCGTTAATCCAGGTAACAAGCACGATAAAAAAATACATAAATCCTTTGGCAAGCATGCCATAATACATCCAATATAGGTACAATAAACAAGTACAACAATAATAAATAAATCAATACACTCTCCAACTGCACAAACCAAGTGGTCCACCACCTGCAAGCTAAGAGACAGGAACATGGCCGAGGTACTTTTCCACCCAACCATGAAGTATTTACACTTCCCCAGATCCCTTCATGAAACGAAGGAAACCCAACCTTGCACTAAAGTCTAGCTACCTAGTAACAACTGGCAGGAGGGAACACCCGATGCAACCCTTATGTCTGAATGTGCAATTCTAAGTATGAAAAGCAAATTGTCTTACAACAGGATGTGGCAGAGATATCAATAAATAAGTTTCCTAGACAATAAACATCTTTTTCAATGTCATTTCAATTAGATCTAATCATTTATAAGTAACTTGGTTCAATTCCCGAAAAGAGGAAAAGCCATCTCTAAATATCCACATTCAACATCCTAGTCCCAAAAGTAATCCATTTACATTCCTATATAATAACTACTTTCCCCAAGTAGTAAGAAAATAAAGTAAAGAATCATGAATTCAAGGTTTCCAATATATCAATCCAATCCCTTTCCCAAAACATCAATTAAGGAAAAATACATTTTCAAGCAATGAACCACTTTTGATCATACAATCAAAATCATAATCTTATCAATTTGATATAGTTTCTAATCTTGTATTTTAGTCACAATGTCTTCAATAATAGTCTTTCTAAGATATTAATCTATCTTGCTGTTATTTCTATGGCAGGAAGTTTCAAAATAATAAAAACAAGAAAAACAGTCCTCCTGTCGCAACTGCGATAGGAGCTGTTGCAGAAATAAAAAGATGAACATAGATCATAGTTTAATCAATTTCCGGTCATGAATATACATGTAATAGGTTTTCAACATCAACATTCATAGGAAAAATATTATAGAAGTCTACAGACTCCATTTAATCTTACTGTCATTTGCTTGTGGCAGGATCTGCTCAGTTTTAATCAATAAGTTTGTATATACTATTCAATAATCCTCCTGTCATTTCTGTGATAGGAGCTGTGACAGAATGGTAAAACAAATAATACACAGAGTTTGTAATAGTTTTCTATCATCCAAGATAATGGTTCAAAAATAGTGTTTTACACAGCAGTAACTGGGGAATGTCTATGGAGATAATAATAGCTTTATTTTCTAATTTTAAGAATATGCATTTCACTTATAGTAAGGTCGATTTTTTATCACAGAACCGCTTCAGCCAGCATAAAAGAAGAAAAATATAGAAAAATAACTGCTGCAATATACATATCTTGACAGAGATTAATTTGATAGTATTTGGGGATTTTGGTAAAAAGAGTTTTTCCAATGGCAATATTAAGATCTGGAAATGACAATTTGCAAGAACTAAAGGGGGTCGATCTATACAAGATCGCCCAAGAAGGACAAACATCCTAGATGGCAAGGATGATTATCATATCATAAAAACCAATAATCAACCAAGATAAGATCAGGTATAATTGATCAATTCTAATACTACGTTGTAGTTGGGTAGATTGGCTACAGGTAGGAATAGAGGGGTCGAACTACTCAGCAACCACAGATCGACCAACTAAAAGATCATAGGCATCCATAAAACCAATCGGCTAGCATGCAAGGTGATGGCCAACCAGAATGGATATATGGCCCAGAATAATAAGGAGAAAATGACCAAGATCGCAGGTCGATCAATAGTTAGAACAATGGAAAGAAGGAATAGTAAGTCGCCCAGGCAGAAACAAGAGGAGAACGACTAAGAAAAAAAGTCAACGGCCAGGTTAATAGCAAAGCAGCCAGAATAGAGGGATGACCAGCCCAAACAAAGATCGACCAAAGCAATGCAATCGGACTCCCAACAAGCAAATAAAAAATGTCCTCTTTACAGTCACAGCCACGCCATTTAAATGCAACAAAATAAAGAAGAAAACCTGGTAATAGCAGTCGATTTGATGAAGAATTTGCAAAAGAAGTGGCTGCCCTTCTCTTTCTCTCCTGTCGTAGCCTTTACTCTCCTGTCGCAACTACCAAAATAGCTCCTATCACTACAATTTTTGCCTTTCTCTCCAGAGTTTGTGTGCCTGTCTTCTGTTGAACAATCCTCTTTTAATAAAATTCTTTCCCCTCTTATTTTTGGCGATCCAGAATTAGGTTTTAAGAACTGAAGTTTGAATTCTTATTTGCATGAAATAATAAAAAATAATTTCTTTTAAAAGCTCATAATTCTATTTAATTTAAATAAGACTAATTTAATTAATCTTACTGTCGCATGAATGACAGTAGCATATTTTAATTCCTTCATTCTTTTTCTAAATATAATAATGCTATTTTTAATATTATTAAACTATTTTAATTAAAACAAACCATTTAAATAATCAAGAAGAGAAATACAATACAATATTCCTTATTTATATATATAGTTTAATATATTTATTTATTTTTAAGGAACATATTGTCTTCCAAACATCTATAAACAATATTTATTATTTTATTTAAAATACAATCATATATATTTCCTTATTCAAATATACTACACCATTCAAACATAATTTGAAAAGACATTAAATTTAAATAATCACATCATGCATTCTGAATCAATTGATAATCATACATTAATGCAATAAAAGCCATTCAATAATGTATATGCAACTATGTGATGTGTGTGATTGCATCAGGGTAATCCATCCATTAGTTCTTGCCAAGTGGCTAGAACATCTCTACCTCAACCATGCTCTCTTCTTCGACGAGTACCTGCATTCATTCGCACTCAACTCGACGTCAATAGGTTAGTGTCTCCAAAACATAGTCGAGGCAAATCATTGTAATCATCTCTACAATATTCAATATTTAAAACAATTTCAATTTTCATCAATATAACTCATAATAATTACCTCCACATATGCAAAATTACTTAAAGTAAAGTCAATCACGAATAATTGTTCAATAAACTAGAATAATCATATTGTTCTAAAAAATGAGACGTGACAGATATGATGATGGGATGATGATGCCCCCTCAAGAGGATAGGCGGGTTAGAAGAACACGGGTAGGCTTTCGAAATGGAATGGATGGGTCAAGGAAGAAAGATAACGAAATGGATAGAAGAAAGGATGATGTGTTATGCTGCAATGAAAGTGAGCAATCATATGTTTGATATAGCACTAGACGTTATACACTAGGGTATGAAGACCAAGGTGACGATGTGTCTCGTGCCCCAGCATAATACAACCTTGTCTAGATACAAAATATGAATATTAGCTGGGAGGATAGGGATTTGATGCAAATGCAAGATAAAAATATACACACACACAAGTAAACAAGCAAGCATGCACAAATGATGCACAAATAAACAAGGTATTGCCTCTGTCAAGCTATAAACCGATGATTAATCGATAGATTGATTGATGATGATAGTGTTGTCATGGCAGGGAACGATATTTCCCTAGATCAACACAAGGATGATTGATGATTGATTGGTTGATGATTGATTAGGTTTACAACAAGGCTAGAATCAAGACCATTGATTGCAATTGGATAATTTGACAAGCTTGATTAACTTGATTGGCATGGATTAAGGATGACTTGCATTTAAGTTTATTGGATGCATGATTGATGATGAGATTGATTGGAAGAAGTGATGGAAGAATTGATTTGAATGAATTTGATTGATATGAATGAATAAAGAATTGATTAGAAGAAGTGATTTGAAAGATTGATGATGATTATTTGATTTTGATTGTTTGATTGGAGGAATTATTTTGAAAGATTGATGAATTGATGAAGATAGATGATAGAAGAAGATGATGAAAGAAGAAAGAGGAATATCGTCTGTGCCTAGGTCTAGGTACTTCCTTCATATTCCAGACTACCTACATACCCTATATCCATGAGATCAAGGCACTTAATGATAGGGATAAGATGTAGTTCTGATTTTGTGTTTTATTGATGGCAGATGTATTGATGTGATTTTGATTGATTTGAAGAAGTGATTTGATTGGATTGATTTGATGGATTGATTATAAAAATTGATTTGATTTGACAAATTGGATGTTGTGGAAGTGAATTAATGAGTGAGTGCGACTGATTAGAACTATGATTGGATTTGATTAAAGAATGTGATTTGATTGATGATTGGATGAGTTGATTTGATGGATTGAGTGATTGGCTTTGATTGAATGATTTGAAAGAATTGATTTGATGATGAGATTAGATTGGATAGATGATTGGAATGAAAGAAAAATTGAAGTGATGATTGGATTAGAAGAATTGAGTGGATTGTTTGATTGGAATGATTTGAAGAATGTGAGTTGATTGGATGATAAGGATTGATTTTATTGCTTGGATTTTTTTATTGGATATTTGATTTTTTTGTATTTTTTCAAGACTTTTTATAAAAAAATAGATTTTTTTTCAGGACATTTTATGATTTTTTTGGATTTTTTCAGGACTTTTTATGATTTTTTTATGTTTTTGGGATATTTAAATTTTTTGGATTTTGATATGTTTCAATTTTTTTGTATTTTGATATGTTTTGGGATGTCAAATGGATTTACAATTTGTGTAGCCTTTATGCTAGATACAAATGACAAGGGAAAACCAAGTCTAAGTGCAAGGAGAATGTAGGATGGATTAGGATGAATGGATAAAAGGATGGGCGATAGGATGAGGGATAAGAGGCTCATGATAGATGGATAGATGAAAGGATAGGCTAGTGGATGGATGCAATGCATAAGAAAGTAAGGATGTGATCTCTAAAGACTATGTCGCGTAGAAATAAACATGCCCCATTCTAAGTGGTAGACTTGGGATTTTTCATGACAAAGCTCATGGCGATAGGATAGTGATAGGATTAGGCTTATGACAATGGGATGATGATAGGATTGATAAGGTGGATTGGAAGGGATGAGGTATATCGAGAGTTTTTCCAAAGCTTATTTCAACATTTTTGCCCCAAATCTTTATCAAGTTTAAGATGACAAAGGGAGGATGAACAGATGCAATGGGATAGGTGTATTAGGTGGGTGTAATGGATAAGGACATGGTAAGATAGGATATGCTAGGATGGAAAATTATATGAGGATGAGACAAGGTGCCCCCAAGTGTAGGTGACATGGAAGATCAATTTACACATGATGCAGCTTGTTTGCCAGGTTTTCATCATGGTACTTATCCAAGGCGCCTGTTTACCAGGTTTTCACCATTGGATGAAGGGATTTCTTTTTACTTTTTTGATTTTTTTTTGACTTTTTTTTTAATTATTTGGATGAGATAGGTGGATATGGATGAAAGCGACTCAAGTGTCTAGTTCCATGAAAGGTGATAGTCCCATTGGAGATGGGTGTCGCATGGACCATGTCAAGTGTGCTCATAGATGTTGGTAGGGGATTGCATGAAAGATGGATTAGGTAGATAATGGATTATGATGGGAATGATAGTGGATCATGATGCGGATTATGTAGGACTTATGGATGGAGAGCTTATGCAAAAGCATGGACCATAGGGAAATGATGAGGAAGATATGTAGGATAATGGATGAAGGATGGGGAGATGGAAGTATGTGGAAGTGTCATGGGATGGAAGGGAACTATGACCAATAGTTGCATACACCAAAGGTGGTGTAGGAAGCAATCGAGATTGTTGCTTAGTGGATGGTTGATGTAGTGCTTTGGGTACCCACATAGACTTAGTATTTTTATGCTTTTTATTTGACTTGTGGGATGAAGGAATTTGAAACTTATGAATGGAGTGAGAATTTTGGGTGGAATTGGATGGTTGGGATTTTTGAGAGGTGGATGGTTGAGATTTTTGAGAGGTGGATGCCTCATTTGACTTGCTTTCTTTTTGCTTAGGGACCCATACCATTTTAGTGTTAGACTTTGCTTGTGGAGGTATGAGTTTGGATGGATTTTTCTTTGATTCTTTGGATTTGTACCCTAAGGTATTTGGGCCTTTAGGATTTTTGGCTTTATGTGTGTAGGCATCCAAGTTTTTATTTTTGAATCCCATGGGGTGGATGGAATGAGTGGAAACTTCATGTTTAGACAACGTATGCATTTGTTGGTCATGATTAGGATTTTTAGAAGATTTATGGATATATGGATAAGGTGTTGGAAGTAGTGGAGGTAGATTCGATGGAGGGATGTTAGGAGTTGGTAGCAAAGCAGGTAAAGTGGATGGTGGGAGGTGTATGGTCACATGCTTTTGACATTGGTAAGAGGATGGAGGTATGATGGGATTTGTGATGGAAAGTGGACTTAGAATGGGTGGAGGAATTACCAACATATTTAGATTGCTATCCTTGGGGTGTGTATCCAAGAACATGTGAGCGTGGAGAAGGGACTTTGACATGGATGGGATCCAAAATACCTTGTTCAAGAAGGCCTAGGCCTTTACCTTGGTAATTCATGTTTTGGAGGATGCGATTGACAATGGGACTATGTGCATGTTGGACACTAGACACGAGTGCTTTATTGGATGGATAGGGTGAAGTAGAGGACAATGGTTGTTGGTGTTCTAAGGAGGAACATTCATGAATGAGGACCGATAGACCAATAGGATGTGATGGATTTAAAATGGAGTTGATGGTGGATGTGGAAGGATCATTATTGGTTTGATCTTCTATGTTTGCTTGGGAGGCACATGTCTCATCATGGGAAGTGGAAGCTTGCACATTAGAGTTAGATGGAGGATGGATAGGAGCAATTTGGATATCTTTCTCATGGATGGGATCAAGGTGCTCATGGATAGCTTCTTTATATGTGATATCATCTTGATCATGGAAAATGTATATGTTATGGATGGGTAGCATGGAGAGGATTTGATCTTGATTTGAATGAAGGCTCGATATTTCCACATATTTGGGATCATACTCTTGATATAACTCTTGTGGTTTTATGGAAGTGAAAGTGGGAGGCTCTTGGATGAGTTTGATGGGGTCTTGATATTCATCCATAAGAGAGTATGGTTGACTTTGACTAGGGCTCATGATGGGAGGCTCTTCAATTGGCTCAATGGCTTGTGAGTTGCATGATGGGGTTGGAGGGCTAAGCATGGCATTTGAAGGCTCATTGCTAGGTGCTAAGATAGGTGTTTGACATGGGGATAAGTTGTTCCTAGCTAGTAGCCAATGGATCACATCCTTCATTAGGGTATGTGTGAATGGACAATATAGTGGGTGGATGATAAGGGTAGATGGTGTTGTAGGCTTATGATCTTGATAAGATTGAGGGATAATTAGATTGAATGAATTGGGATTTGGATTGGATAGAGGGATAATGTGATTGGATGGAGGGATAGGAAGAATGGATGGATTAGGACTAGGATCACATGGTGGTGCTAACATAGGACTAGTAGGATCATGTGTTGGCATGTGATTGGATGATGAAGGTGACTCATAGGATGCATTGGCGAGGTTGGTATCTCCCTTGTCAAAGGATATTAGATTTTGCTCCAAAGATTGACTTAAGGACACTTGATTTATATACAAGGAGCCACTTGGAGTAGGATTAGGTGACACATAGGTATCTCCTCATCAAAGGATATGAGATCTTGCTCCAAAAGTGGACTTAAGGACACTTGATTTATGTGCAAGGGGCTATTTGGGCTTGCATGTGCCTCTTGTGATGACACTTGGTTTCCTTGTGCATGGATTGGATGATGTGTTGGAAAGTTGGAAGGAGGAATTAGATGGGTTGATATGGTATTGACATGGTGTGTAGATAGGTTAGGTGATACATGAGATTGAGATAGATGTGATGAGGTTGGGCTTGTTGTGTTATGATTTGATGTTGAACAGGTTGATGTTGGAATTGTTGGATAGGTTGATGTTGTTGTGATTGAAGGTGTTGATGTTGTGTTGGATGAGGGATCACATAAGATAATGGTTGTTGATAGGTGAATTGATATGGATGAAGGTTGAAATTGGAAGAAGTGTAACAGGTTGATGGATAATTGATGTGACATGTGGATGGATAAGGTTGACATGATGGTGTAGGTGACACATAGGATTGATTTAGAATTGGTTGATGATGTGCCTGTTGGATTTTACAAGTGGCCAAGAGGTGTTGGATTTGTGCTAATAGGTGTTGCATATGTAGGGATTGGCTTGCTTGAAGTTGAAGTTGTCGAATCATGCTATGGACCCTCTGAATCATCTATTGGATTAGAGGTTTTGGTGCCTGGTGAAGTAGGTGAATGAGTTCTTGTGCTAGGTCTTCTAATGTTCACATGGTGTAAGTGTTTGATTAGGATGATGATGATTTAGAATGAATAGAAAAGATTGGTAGTTTGACTTGGGGAATATCAAACACAATGCAAATGCATAGACACACACACACCAAGCACAATATTCAAATTTCCTTGCAAGATTAAATGTTATGATTAATCAAACACTTGCAAACACAACAACAAGCCCTAATGATTAATCAGGTAGGGTATGACTGATAAGTCTTAAGCTAGGCTGCATAAGGGTTAACTAGGGGTGTCCCCGATATACACAAGGTACAAGGGGCCCAAATCTATGAACACTAGCTCATTGAAGGGATGTGACATAAGTGTAAGCGAATACCACTTCACCTTGTGTCTGGAATCACCCGGAGCCACAAGGCTGTCCCAATGAATATGTAACTAAATTAAGGTACAACTTTCGCTCTCCCCCCTTTGATATACCCCACCAAAACACGCGGTTGGGGTCGTCCCTAGGGGTGATGAAATCCCCTACAGACCTCCTAGATAGGGTTTGACAAATCGTAGTTGTTAATTAACCCTTAGAAATGAAATGTGTGAGAAGAAGACAATGCAGACACTTGTTCATTTTAAGATCCCAAAGTCAAATGTGTAGGAAGACACTTGTTCGTTTTAGCCCGATTTCAATGATGTGATAGCAAACAAGATTGATTTTAAGCCCAAATAGAAATGTGAAGGCAAGCAATGTTTAGAGATGAGAGATGGACTGATGTCACCTGATTAATTTTTTCTTTTAAATCTACTATGTATGTTGATGCCCCTGTTGTTCCAACTCCTTAGATGCCCCTGAAAGTCACCAAGACAAGAAAACTGAACTTGCAAGAAAAAGGGGGATTAGGTAAAAAAGATGTGATCTGTTAAAAATCTAATATGGATGATCTGATATAGTAAAATAGACTGCATAAACAGAAATTTTGGAAAATTCTAAGCAATTTTTTAAAAAATTGCATGAAAAACGGATGAGTTTTGCTTGAAGTTTTTAAAGGAAGCTGAAGTTTGACAGAAAAATTACCTAATGAAATGGTAGAATTACCTAATAAAACCTACTCCATTGTGAAGTTTGTCAAATTAGCTTTCCAACGACTATAAAAACTTAAAAATCTGACATGATTTGTAAAAGTTATGGTAGTTTTAAAAAGAAAACTATTTTAAGATTTAAAGAAAAAAACATTGTTCACGGCCTAAAAACATTGTTCACGCCCTGAGAACACTGTTCACTACCTGAGAACACTGTTCACTGCTAGAAACACTGTTCATTACCAGAAAGCATTGTTCACCACTGGAAAGAAATGTTCACCACCGAAAAACACTATTCATTGCTGGCAAGCATTGTTCACCGCTAGAAACACTATTCATCACCCGACAAACATTGGCTCAAATTTCACCTACACCAAAAAGGGTCAAATTATATGTTTTTCTTCACCTCTTGGCCCTTCTGGATGTAATTGTGATGTTTGTTTTAGCCCAGGAAGTCACCTGTAACAATCATTTGCAAAACTTGCCAAACAAGGGTTATAAAAGAATGCAACTTTTATAACAAAAACCTACAAAAAGGATCAAGATAAGTGGGTCCCACCGGGCGTGCTAGAAATGTAACCAAAAAATTTAGATGAATATAAAAATAAAACAATAACATGCAATCCCTTAATCCAAACCTTTGGAATACTTGATACCTTGAATGATCGATGCATGCATGTTGATTGATGTCAGCTGATTTGATGTTGATTGCTCACGTTTGCAGCACAATGATAAAGATGAAGATGAGGATAGATGAAAGATGATGGGTGGATGAAAGATTGAGGATAAATTTTGGTAGAGTAATGATGCATGCAAGAGGTGGGATTAGAAAGTTGATGTGCAACTTGGGAGAGGAAATAGAAGGGGATCTAGTCATCTAGAGAGGGAATTAGAAGGTGAAAGAGATGAGTTGAGTCATCTCAAGAGATGGATATGGAAGGTAAGATAATGATTTAAATAATTTAATATTATTTAAATCATGAGGAATGTGAGGGTAAAGTGATAAATAAAAAACAAAACAAAATATTTATTTTATTTTATTTAAGAGGAAAGGGGGTTAAATAAATAAATAAAATTTATTTATTTAATAATGTGAAAAAGATGGGATAAATTAAATAAATGTTAGATTTATTTAATTTATTAGAGGAAGTGCTAGGATGAAGACATGGGTACCTAGGGCAAAACATAAGGTGTTGTAAGAGATGGACATTTTTGGGTGTCTATAGTGTTAGCACAACCAAGGGGAAATATAAACCATCTAATTGCATATACTACCTGCAAATTATCACAAGAAGAAAGAAATTACACTACCACAGAGAGAGATGAATTCACTATGGTCTATGTGCTACAAAATTTCAAATACTATCTCTTAGCCACTCCATTTATATTCTTTACAGACCATGAGCCACTTAAGTATTTGATGAATAGATTAGTAATCCAAGGGAGAATCTATAGATGGCTACTTCTATTCCAAGAATTTGATTTCAAAATTATGGTGAAACTAGGAAAAGCCAATCAAGCACAAGACGATCTATCTAGAATTGATATAGGGGAAGAGCTAGGGTAAGTAGAGGAAGAATTACACGGTACAAGTTTGTTTAGAATCAATGTAGTACCAGAAGAACTAATAGAGGTAGCACAATTACTATCTACATGAAAGTTCTTAGAACATTAGTCTAAAATGAAATATGCAGGCTTTTGTGGAAGTCATTACCATACACCTTGATTGAAGGAGAGATACATATCATAGGTAGGGATGAAATTTTAAGAAGAGTTGTGTTAGAACATGAAAGATACAACATTTTAAGGGAAGCTCATGAAGGAATATCAGGAGGACAAAATTCAAGAGAAGGAACTGCAAGAAAGGTGTTTCTAGCAGGATTATCATAGCCTACACTATTCAAAGATGCAAACAAGTATGTGAGACAATGTGACATATGTAGAAGAGTAGGGACACCTATTGCAAGAGATGAAATGCCCTTGTAACTAGTACTAGCACAAGACCCATTTGAGAAATGGACAATTAACTTCATTGGATCCATTGACCCCCTGCAAAGAAATCAAAAGCAAGATTCACCATAACTAAAGAGATCAGTGCTTGATCCTTGGGATCACATAGTCTAAAATGGCTACAATATGATATTATCAGAAAATTTCATCTTTGGGGTTTAACAACAATATCATTGTCTTAAAGTAATTTAAACCTATGTAAACCTTAAACTTGATTCTACTTAATAATCCTTCATAAATACTACACACCCCATTTGATGGTTGAAAATATTTACCACCCCTCTTGAAGATGAACTAATCAAACATGTAGTGTCCCTCCATTCTAACCGTGGATGTGTAGGTAGTTGGCTTTGGAACTTGGAGATGAAGGTAAAATAATAGGGATATTTAAAGGTATGTGCTAATGATGTTAAGTAGTTGATGTTTGAAATTGACAACTGCAATATTGTTGTGCAACATGGACAAATGATATTTTGAGTAGATAGTTAAAATGGACTTCCAAGGGGAAGCCTAATCCTAGGGGGGAGAGTGTAGGACCCCGTCCCTTGTGGCCTTATTGATCCTACTAGTCATCGATGGTTTATGTCCTATATTTTATGATCGTTTATGTTGAACAATATACATTAGTGATTATTGTTCCTATACATCAAGTTGCTTATAGTTTGATTGTTAACTAACTAACTAGTGGTTGTTGTGATTTCGTGTGATAGCCAGATGAGTTATATTCCTTATCTACGTAAGTATGCAATGATTGAGATGTTTCGTTGTTGGTAATATTATTATGTATATCAAATAGTTTGCATCATGTTAAGTGATTTTATATTATGAGTGTAAGTGTGAATATAAAGGTAATGATTGTTATTAAATATTTGCTTGTAGTAGTATTTGTTACATGTTAATTAGATTATTGATAAGTGGTAATATTTTGATATTATATGATTAATCATTGCTTGACTTTAAAAGATATTATGCAAGTAGGGAGAGTTAAATTATACTTGTGTAGATTTAATCCTCTATTTGATTATCATTCTTAGAAGGTTATATTTCATATGCCATTTGTTTCAATTACTATTAATTACGATAAGTACTGAATGTAGACATCAAAAATTGACCCCACAACACATTCCTATTTCATCCTTGATTGCATTCCTATAAAATCCCTAAATCATCTCCTAATTATTCCCTAGTCTACCTTTTATCACCATTTTCCATAAATAATAAATTAAAATTAAAACAATTAATTTATTATTTACTTACCATATCCTTTTGCATGAGATTTAATTAATTACATAAATTAATTAAATCCTCCCTTTCTACCCATTTTCAATCTCGTTAATAATAAATTAAATTTAACAACTTTAATTTATTATTAACCTAAACCTAATCCAAAATTCGTTCAAAAACAAATTTAATTTATTATTAACCTAAACCTAATCCAAAATTCGTTCAAAAACCTGTTCACTGTAACTAAAATCAAACCCGTAAAATACCTACCTTTATCCTAACCACCTTTTACCGTTCAACCATCCGAACCACTTTTACCCAAACATTATAAAAATCAAATCATTTTCATTTACCCCCCCCCCCGACCAAAACTACATTGGAGTTATGCAATTCAAGAGCAACCACATTTTAAATGAATTCGGTAACATCTATTTCAATCATTAATTTTCATCTTTGATCATATTTGATGTTGCATTTAATATAAATTTCTAGGGTGTGCAATAGTTTCTTACCGTTTTCAATGAAATTTATATTTTGTGCTAACAATTGGTGAACCCCACATAAACACCCCTCTCTGATCATTTGTTTGCAAGTGTTTTTATTTGAGAACTTGCAGGATTTGGAGCATTTCGGGATATATTTGGGGTTGATAGCATACCTTTTACGGTTTTAACTTGAATATTTGGGAGAGATCATTATGGTTTCAAATGTTTTGAGTAATTAACTTTAATCATTGTTTGCTGATAACAGTTTTTATTAACCCGTGAGCATTTATATGTGAGCATTATAATGCTTTGAAAATATATCCGTTGTTCTTTTATGAGCATTATAGTGCTGGAAAAATTGTCTTTTTCAAGCTGCTTTTTACCTTTTTATGTGAGCATTATAGTGCTGGAAAAATTGTTTTTTTCAAGCTGCTTTTTACTTTTTTATGTGAGCATTATAGTGCTGGAAAAATTGTCTTTTTCAAGCTGCTTTTTGCCTTTTTATGTGAGCATTCTAGTGCTGGAAAAATATTTTTTTTCACGTTGTTTTAAAAGCTTTTATATGTGAGCATTATAATGCTGGAAAAAAAAAATTTCACCCTGTTTTAAAAGCTTTTATATGTGAACATTATAGTGCTTAAAAAAATTGTCTCACACGGCAAAAAAATTATTCATTGTTGTTCTTTAACATGTAAACATTATAATGCTTTGAAAATTATCTTACATGGTAAAAGCTATTCACATTATTTTTCATGTGTGTGGAAAAATGGTCTCATGCCGTAAATAATATTCATTTTATTTCTTTTATCTGTGAGCATTTTCATATTTAATGTTTGTTGTTGCCAGTTTATAAAATGTTATCCACCGAGGTTCAAAATCTTTCAAATGTGATCAAAACTAAACAAACTGCTAGTGGTTTATTCAAACAACCAGAGCTTAATTGCTAGTCATAATAATCAAGGATCAAATTGCTTCATATGAACACATTCAAACCAAACCATCAGACAACAAAGATAATTACCAGAGTGCCTATCCCTAGCCCTTGGAGGTTGTTTTATTCAAACTATCATAACTTTTGCGTTTTTCATCATATTTTCATATTTTTGTAGGCGTTGGAAAGCTACTTCCGAGCTCTACACAGCTGTGCTACCATTTCTTGCAAATTCATCTCATATTCTCTGGTATAATCATTTTAAATTTAGTCATTTTAAGGCATCAAATATTTCTCATCTAGCATTTAACAATTTTTGTGTGGTTTTTGCAGGATTCATTTGTTGTAGGTTCAATTGTCACATCATAAGCAAGGGTTAAAATTAACAAGTATTTGCCATGTCTTGTGGTTTGTATTTTTGTCATTGAATGTGTATGCCCTTCTCTTGCGCCATTCGACGATCTTGAGAATCAAAAGCATTCCTTTGACATTTTGTATAACTACACACACATTTGGATTTGGAATTAAAATTAACCCCATGCGAGTGTGAGGCAAAGGCGTTGTGTATGCTCTCTCCTTGCGCTTTGTGTGATCTGAGAGATCAAAAACAACGTGTTTCCTTGCTTTTGTTACCCTTTAGAGTGGGCCTACTCTTGAGACACATCTGCAAGGAGAACTCATTTACGATCCCAAGCGGTAATTTCGTTCGGTCCGCTATATAAATTGAGGATAGGGCGAAAGCCAAGTCTAACCGGTATTAGCGCTTACCGTACAGTGCTAGCTCGAAAGGAGATGAACCTTTGTGTATATTAAAATCCTAGTAGGGTTAGTCAAAGCCTTTAGTGGCTTGCTGGATGCTCATAAGGTGTCGGTCCCCTGGATATTCACTACGAACCTTTGTTTAGTGGCCAAAAACACTCTACTTGTTGATACAGGAGGTCGGATGATCGAACTTTGATAGCCGTCCCACATTTTCGCGGCTTATAACAGAGATAGCAAAGTATCTTAAGATCTGCGTGTCTTAAGGACTTGGAACTTGGTGTGCCTGAGAAGTGAGTGCATTATAAGGGGGAGTCCGTGCCCCAAGTTCCTAGAGCTATGCACCATAAGTAGGCACGGCTGGGTAAAACCAAGTGGGAACTCAGCAAATATTGTCCTTTCCTAGCCTAGAATCGTGCATGTTTACAAGTGATTGCAAAACATCAAGATATCATCAAAATAAAATAACCAATCTAATTGTTGTGTCTTATATGATTGATGCGTGTGCTTGCCTGATCATCACCCTTAGACATTCTTTTCATCCATTCATTTCAAATCATCATATTGTGTTTTCTAATCACCACTACACTGTCACTTTTAGTTGAGTATACAGGTAAAAGAAAATGGCCAATGTTGATGAAGGGGCCACTTAGCTACTTCCCTTATGTTATTCTTCCAAATGTGTTTTAACCTTGTTTGGCAAGGGTTGTGCATGTCTGGGAAGTTGTTTTATTAGACCCTTGAGTCATCTTTTTTAATGTGATTACTTATTGTATGTTTTATGAAGTCTTTATGTGGTTTTAATTGTATAAAAAGTTTCCTAGGTGGTAGGTCTATGGGTTAGGGGTCCTTTTATTCCATAAAACCCCTTAAATAAAGTCTAAAACTCACTCTAATTACCCACTTATGAAAAGTGGCGAAAATTGGAGTTGGTTAGGTGGTTGAGAAGTTATAGGGAGTTGGTTGCCTTTTTCCTTCTATGTATATCTCTTATCTTTGAAAAGAGAGGGGGCTTCCCTCTTTCACCTTGGCTTCTCTCACTTGCTCTTGGTTGTTCTTGTTTTTCCTCATTTGGGAGGAGATTTCTTGATGGAAAGAAAAGGAAAGGATGGGTGAGGAAGAATGGAGGAAAGGGCTTGGATAAAGTGAGGGTTTCTACCATATTTGGATTGCCAATTCTTTTGGTAAGATCTACCCTTTTGGATTTGAGTTTTGTTGATATGAAAATGAATGATTGGAGTTCTCGTTGGTCTATGTATATCTTTGTTGATCTTTGTTTAAATGGGTATTTGTGATTGAAATCTATGTGAAGAGTTAATGTTGGTTTCCTTGTGAGGATATTGTGTGTGTTGGGGTTTGTGTGGGTAGGAGTTGCATCTTGTTGAGTTGAACATGAATAGCCATTCTTGTGTGTTAAAGTTAAGCTTGAGTTATGTGAATGAATGGTTGATTTGTGTCATGTTTGGAAATGTAAGCCATGTAAGTTGGGAAGAGCTATGTGACCCTTAGAGCTCGAGGGTGGATTGAGCATCAATCCTATGGTTGGGAGGAGAGCTTGTGGCTATATTGTTGGTTTTGTTGTCCTCTTCTTTGAGGAGATTACTAATGACATTAATATTATACTTTCTATATTAGGTTCTTTTCTATAGGCTTTGGGATAATATGTCATTTGCAAATTAAATTGATGTAGCTCAACTATAATACTCTGATGATGCAGAGAAAGGACTCAAACAAGACTAACTTGACACATTCCAAATAGGGTTTCAATACAAATGATGCAAATATGCATTCTTGTTCATTCTTGGCAACTTGCTCTTAAAGCCTAAAACATGGGTGCAACAATTTAGACCTTTTTGAGAATAACTTTAATTGCAAACTTGATATTTAAACTCTAAGACCTGTTTACGATACCATTTTGGTCCTTACTAAACATATGTCAAAATGGGCTAGGGTTATTTTGTATGGAATAGGGCAAAACAAGGTTGTTCCAAACTGGGAACCCTAGGTTGAGTTTAGACCCGCTGTTAGTAAAAATGTCATAACTCACTAGAAACCTAATGATTCACATGCAACCAAAAGCATTGTAAACTAGAAACAAATATATTTTCATCCATCTATTTCCTAATTGAGGCCGTACTAGGTCGTACCATGCATGTTTTCATACCACATTTTTAAAAAATTGAACTTTACAGACCTACCCTCATTAAAAATGCCATAACTTATTCAAATCTCCATGAAATTAGATGCAACAAAAATAAATGGAAAGTATATTCATGGTAATTTCATCCCCAATCAGTCTCAAACTAGTACTAGGTCGTACAGATCCATACCATGCAAGGTAACAACAGAAAATGTTTGGAAACTGTAGGAAATAGGGTATTTTTATTGCTTCAACTTCTAAAATCCAACCACCAACCCTCCATTCGACTTAGAGGCTCACATTTATGCTTATACATTCAAGTTATTCCCCCCAACCAACCTACAACTACCATTTAACAACTTTTAACAAACTTCTAAAAAGTTGTCATTTGACAAGAAAAGTTGTTATGACAACACTTGACAACTTTTGACAATGTTTTCATTTTTTCAACTAAATGACACCAAACCTTCATCAATGACTCCAAATGACTTATATTGGCCTAAAATAACCTTATTAACATTGAACAACACAAAATAAGACAAAAAATCAAACTTTGCCTCCTGTAGGCATGAGGTCCTGAGGGTGCCCCTGCACCATTTGATCTACTTGTGTGTATGTCCGTAGCACAATGGATCTAAATATATGTAAGTAACTTAATCATGTGGAATATGGTGCAGAAAAGAAATAGGTTGCATGATAGAGATCTTTATCCTAGCCTTCCACCTCAAGTAAGTGGCTTAGTAAGGATTAAATTAGCAATTTCAATACTATAGTAGATATTTAAAATATGATGTTTTTCCTTTCTACACTCATTTGTTTTATGAATCGTGGCCTCCTTTTCAATATTATGATATTAAAGACTTAGTGATATGAAAATTGCAATTAATGTGGTGCAAGGAAATGGTTCTAGGTAGTAAAAAGATAGAATTCTTTATTGTTCTAGTTAGAGATTTATTGGGAAGTCGTTTCACCTTGATTGAATAACAAAACAATACTTGGTGAATAATGGAATTAAGTTTGATTAATGTTTCCTTGAAATTATGATTATTTTTCGTGCGATCGTGAATGTCTCAATGAATGAAGGAAGTTATTGTGCTTTCTAGATCTTGAATGATACTCTAGAAATTAATATATGATCCCTTTTGAGATATTGTATCTAAGTCGACTTCATGGTTAAAAAAAATTAGTTGTTTTGAACTACGAAGTCTCTGCGGTACATAGGCAAGGCCATCATGAGCCCTCGAGATATTAGGTCAGCCCCTTAGGGCCTTAGGTTAGTATATAGTTCTCTTTTATGTTTATTGATAATCTTTGTGGAACTAATGTTCACTTTTACATGCATAGATACAGGTCTGTTAACTGAGTAGATTACTGGAGCAAAGAATATGTTTTTCCACTATGCTAAGGATGACCTTATGGCTCTTACTATAATTGTTTGTAAATGCATGAGAGATGTCTTGTTCCTGTTTGAAAAGATCTCTTATCATGAATTTGTAAATTGGGATGTATCTTCGTTTGTATCTCTTTATGTAACCTTTGTTTCTTGTAATCCTAATTTGTGAGTAACACAGTCGAGGAACCTTAGAGGACCTAGGTTTAGATTATTATGTTATGTTATGCATTCTATTGTTTTTTTTTTTTTTTTTAAATATTCCATTAATTTTACCTAGTTTAGTGTTGTCCTCTGGGGTTCCTTGGTGGGGGCATTACACCTGGTATCAAAGCAATGGTTGTAGCATTGGGATCTCTGGTTAACATTTTCGCCCATGTCTAGTTATAGTAACTTTCCCCTATGCACATGTTCTCGGATGTCTAATGTGTGGCTAGAAGATCATGGGGACCCTTGTGGTTGATACCATTTTTTAATCTATACACCCAGTTGAGATGTTAGATAGAGGATTAGGCGCTTTGTGTATTCTCCTGTCGCGTGGGATTCCTTGGATGTTTATAATTGTTGATTTCCCTTGTGTGACCTTGTTTCATTTCCATGACTTCCAGTTCTTTAAAAGTACAAATTTAGTCTTGGAATGCATGTGCAGGTTCAGACCAATTAGCTAACAAGTCATATGTAAGAGACATATATACAGCATCTCTCTCTTTAATGAGAGGTTCTATTAATTTATATTCATTCACAAAAAGGCTAAATTCTATTTCTTTATTTGGGCTTTCAATTTTTGAAAACTTATGGAGTTCTTCTATTAAGCCTTGATCAATAAAACGACGAAATCCTTCAAGTTGTATTTTACCAAATTGGGGAATTGTAAATATTCCCTTATTTTCATCTAATTGCATTGGATGTTTCCTATATAAAAGTATATTGTATATTTCGATATTTATTCTATACGAATCCTCATTGATCTATACGAATAAATTCGACAAAAAATTGGCATGTATATTATTCTTCACTATATCCCAAAAATAGAATAAAAAGAAGAGGTCCTTTTCTATTTTCTTATTAAAGCTTCTGATAGACTTAGATTTTCAGCCAGACCGGCACGAACCCGTCGATCTATTTCTTGTTGAAAGTATCCCTGATCCCACTGGTAACGAGTAGGACCAAATAATTCGATCGGAGTGGTTGCGGAACCATACCACATTGTTCCGGCCACAATGAAAGCTGCAAAAAATACAGCAGCAATACTGCTGGATAGAACAGTTTCAATATTCCCCATACGTAATCCTTTGTATAAACGTTGGGGAGGACGAACACTGAGATGGAATAGACCTGCTAATATACCCAATATACCTGCTGCAATATGATGAGAAGCTATTCCTCCCGGAACAAAAGGATCAAAACCTTCAGCTCCCCATGCCGGATTTACAGGTTGTATTTTTCCAGTTAGTCCATAAGGGTCAGACACCCATATTCCAGGGCCATACAAACCCGTTACATGAAACGCTCCGAATCCGAAACAAGCTGCTCCTGAGAGGAATAAATGAATTCCAAAAATCTTAGGCAAATCTAAAGAAGGTTTTCCTGTACGGGAATCACAGAATACATCTAGATCCCCATATACCCAATGCCAGATAGCTGCTAAAAAGCATAAGCCAGAAAACACAATATGTGCCCCAGCCACACCTTCATAACTCCAAATACCTGGATTAGATACAGTTTCTCCGGTTATACTCCATCCACCCCATGAATCCTTTATTCCTAAACGAGTCATAAAAGGTATAACGAACATACCTTGTCTCCACATTGGATCAAGAACAGGATCGGACGGGTCGAAAACTGCTAATTCGTAAAGAGCCATTGAACCGGCCCAACCAGAAACTAGAGCTGTATGCATTATATGTACAGCAATTAACCGGCCAGGATCATTCAACACAACGGTATGGACACGATACCAAGGCAAACCCATGAAAATACCCCTTTATCAGAAAAAGTAGACACTATGTAACTTTCTCGCATTAGAGAAGATTATGTTATGGAGTTAGACCTTTGTCTCAAAGGTAAACATTTATTCATTAATAGAAATAGAAAAACATCTATTAATAGAACAGTTTCAAAAAATAGAATTGAGAAGCGGAGATATTTTATCATTTATATGTACCAATATACAATGTGGAAATTGGTCCCATTTATATCAAACAAAATAAAAATAATAAATTACTTTACAAAACACCTTAATGAATTAGGTATTTTATGAAGAAAGGCACGTCCGCTTATTTGGTCCTATTACTCATTTTATCTTATAATCTATCTTTGTAATAGAGAGAAATATTATTGAATATACTTTTGATATAATAATGACCAACTTACCCTCTGTTTTCGTGCCTTTGGTGGGCTTGTTTTTTCCGGCAATTACAATCGTTTTTCTATATTTCTATATTCAAAATGACGAAATTTTATGAATCTGATCAAATTAGATTCATAAATAGGTTCCAATCTTTCAATCGTAGAACAAATATATCTATATGATTTATCTATATGATTTTTTTCTAATATAAGATAAAACCTTGTTCTAAATATGAACATAAATAGATCTAAATAGATATTCTCTATTTATTTAGATCTATTCATATATGATAAATAAATGGAGATACATTACATGATGTATACATCATAAATAGAATCGAATGTGATATGTATATATGTATGATACATATCATATAGGCCCGTGTGTGAAGGAATAAGTCTTTCTTACTTCTATTTAAGAATATGTGTATATATACACTTGAATATAGAGATTCATATTTTTATTTGACTGATGCAATGAAGTATTATTTTGACAATCAATAAGTTAAGGGCAAAATTGAAAAAAGCACAGACAAAAAAGAACATGGAAAAAGAATAAGAATAAAAAAAAAAATCGTTCTAAATATATTTTTTTTTTTTTATCAAAATGCTTATATGTATATGGCTAGTTTATAAATATAGCCAATTTATGAGAATGACTTTGGGATGGGGAGTCAAGATTTGTTCAATCCCTCAATTTAAATAGGACGTAATTTGTTATGAATCGTCGATCCAAGTGCAGCTAGGTAAGTAGAAACATATGTTATGTGGCTTAAAAGGGAAGTCCTGGCCTGAGTATGTCATCTCTTCGTGTGTTTTTTCCGTGGTTTGCAAAAGTGTCTACACCCATATGTTGTTTAGTGCATTTCATAATATTAAGAATGTACTGCATGTAAAAGGGTTGTTAGAATAGATTAAGGAAAAGTATGTAGGTAGTTTATAAATGAATTCTTGTCTATCTTTTATGATTGCTCTAATGCATGCAGAGTGATGTAATGGAATCCTGATCTTGTGTTTAGAAATGGAAAATCTGCCTATGGGTGGCAATTAAGATTTGGGTAGAAAGTGTGACTTAATTTTCTTTTTATATGGATGCCTTGTTTGGAAAGGTAGTGTTCGCAAGTTGCTTACATCAAGTTAAATTATCTTGTTTCCTCTTTCTCTTAACCCGCATATAGTCAATAAAGAGAATTAGCCTTAAACCACATTATAATAAGAAATCATTTAGGCCTTAAAATTGTATGCTGAAACCTTGACTGTGAATCAAAGAATTATGTTTGAAATTACTTGAGTGATGGATCTTATGTTCTCTTGAAACTGCACTCCTTACTTTTGGTTATGCATAAAAGATAGATTACGAATAAGACTGAGTGTAGCTACTGGGTATTTAATCTATGCATTTGGAAGTAAATTTATGTGATTAAATTTTGCATTACATGATGTGATATGTTTTTTATTGGAAAGGGCTACTTTTGTGGAATAAATGAGATGCTAGTGCATAGACTTAGGTTTCTATTTTGAGAAATTATGATGATTGTATTGTTATTTGAGCATCCTGGTTGCTGTGTAGCTGAAACCTATGATGTAATGTCCTTCTCTTTTCTTACTATTCTATAAATAGTAAGGATTTATGCATTAGGATGTCTTGCATGTTGAATTGTTATGAGGGGATAACATGTGAAGTAATTAAGCCTAGGTATGGAACAGGGATGTTGAGTAGGCATAATCACTGTGTAAAGATTTAGTGTTTCTTGTACTGGCTTGGGATAAAGTTTGAGAGAATGTGGGATTGTGTTTTGGGAACAAATATGTGAATCCTTTTGTTCTGTGAAAATTTGAATAACTAGTGATGAAGTAAGAGTTGTTTGCATTTAGGAAAGACCTACATGAAGTAGTAAGAGTTAAGTAGAGGATCATTATTGTTCTTTTGTGAATATGGAACTTGTGTATAGTTTGTTGAACTTTGGATGCATGAATGTTGATGTGGAAGTATTAATGATTCTTGGATACATTTAGGGATTCATGGTACTTATGTAAAATTCTTATTGTGTGGAAGAAAAGTTAGTTTACATATGCATATGTCATAGAATGTTATACCACAAAGGGATTTTGTATAATAGGTAATGATATGATCTTGTAAAGGGAATCATATTGGTTTGGAAATAAATGTACTTATGGTATGTGATCTTTTGAAAAGTAATGGAATTGGATATGTAAATGTAACCCCCTTGTAAATGTGAGAAACCAATAACTGTGCATTGGTTGAGTGTTGTGAATACCCCGTACTTGCTTTGTGTGCCCATGGGCTGGTGATACTGGGTACCCATCCATGGAGAATATGTTGTATTTTAGGTGTGGGATTAACCATACCATTATGTGTGCTTGTATGTTGTTATTTGATTGAGGTCCAACCCACACGTGGTTGAAATATATATATATATATATAGCCAAAAGATAGTTTCGTAGATTCTTTTCTTTTGGTTCTCTAGTCCCTCAGTCCATGAAGGGGTAGTAGCAGCCACAAATTTCCTTGGGTGGGGTCTGCAGCATACACATATTGCAGCGCAGAGTGGTCTTAGCTCAACCGATATATATATATATATAATTTCCTTGGGTGGGGTCTGCAGCATACACATATTGCAGCGCAGAGCGGTCTTAGCTCAACCGATATATATATATATATATATATATATATATATATATATATATATATATATATATATATATATATATATATATATATATATATATATATATATATATATATATATATATATAGCCAAAAGATAGTTTCATAGATTCTTTTCTTTTGGTTCTCTAGTCCCTTAGTCCATGAAGGGGTAGTAGCAGCCACAAATTTCCTTGGGTGGGTGGTGCATCATACACATATTATAGCGCAGAGTGGTCTTAGCTCAACCGATCCCAAGGAAAGTACTCACTACTTCCCCTTATAATGGATCAAGGTACTTGATCCATATGTGCTAGCCTAATCCCCACAGTTTTGAGTACAACAACATTGGTTTGTTAATATATGCCTGGCTGTCTGTAGGGACATTGAACTGGCATTGCTTGGACACCTGTAGGGGTATTGAGCTGGCATTAGCGAGCCAACCTTGTTCGTATGAGATGTGAAGCTCGAGGAGCCCCATATTGATATACTCATAGATGCATTATATATACTGTATTTGCGCATGTTTTGACATGATGCAATGGATACAATGCCACACCCCACTAATGTTCTAACACAATGCTGGTGATGATGCCGTGTTGTTGGTGGTAGTGAGTTGGGCTCGAGGACACGATGCCACGTGCATATACACGTAAAGGTGCACTATGAGATTGTGTTATGATAGCCTACTTGTGTGATGAGTGCAATGGGGCCTCGTACACTTGTAGAGGGATACTCATGTTTGCTTTCAATAGTGTTTTGGTCGGTTAGCATATGGGTATGTCCTAGCCATGTATACCTCTGGCTATGACGAGTACCTGTGTGTGCCTTCTCCACAAGCTATTGCTATGCGGGGTGTGTTCTGCACGTGCCTACTTCCACGGAGCCATAGAGACACTGCCATGCTGCATATGACCAGTACGTGCCTTCTCTGGTTGGTGTATGACCATGCCGCACTAAGACGCAATGCGGGATGTGGCCTAGGTGCACATCCCATGCGGGCAGCCAAGGAGTGCATGGGCCACTTGGCTAGTCCATACCGCATGACAACGCGATGCAGGGTGTAGCCAAGGAGTACACTCTAAGCCATGTGGATGGCATGCTCACTCCACATCACATGAGGGCTATTGCCATAGCCTGACATTATTTCATCCTTCCTCGTTTGGTGGCTAGTATCTAGTCACGCAGTGTTGTACAGTGCAATTTCAAAGATTGTGTATTTTCTTTATGGTATTGATGATTTTCTAATGACTGTGAAGGCTGACATTTTGTTTATGTTTGATTGTGATGGTTTAGCCACACCTTGTGATTTTATTTGCACGTAACCCTCGTAGTTACATTTGATTTAGTGTTGAAATTATGTGCATTTTTTTTTGTGCCTGGTAAACTTTTTTCACTTGACCGGTGACGCTGGCACAACACGCCCTCTGGTACCATGGGGATGGGGGGGAGACTGGACCTCGTGACCATATTTACCATAACAGAATTACTTAGCCAATCGAGCCAGGGCCCCCGCCCCAAATTGTGTGTATTTCTTGCTTTATTATTGAAATTAAATTTTTATTTGATCTTTCTTTATGACTTTGGTGGCTAAACTAGTTTATCCTTATTATTTTCGATGTCAGCCATGTGTCGTATTGTGATTCCTCTCCAAGGACGTATGAGGCGGACTTGGTGAGTGTATACAAGGAAGAAGACGCAGGGAACCTTGAGGATGGGGGTATGTGAGGCTGTTATACAACTAGGACTACTACCCACCTATGTTTGATGACTATCTCTTGGAGGCTAACCACCTTATACAACAAGAGAGAGGTCATTGTGATCTTGTTTGGATGGTCTCACCATGCGTTTGTGGCTTAACACTAACAAGCCACTGAGTGTGAGGTATGGATTATGCGAGATGGATATTGGCTCTTGGCTCATGGATTATGTATCATGGATTAATATGCTACTATTCGGTGTCCAGATGAACCCTTATGTAGCCTTGTGATGTGATTCTTGGTGATGTGAAATTGTGTGTATGTGAAGAATGTATGTTAAATCATGCATATAGTACTTATGAAATGATAAATTGTGTTTTCATACTTCTAAAAAGGTGTAAAATCACGATCTTTGTTGAATATGTTATGAGATTTAGTGTTGTAAAATGAATAAAGTGGAATGTCTTGATGGATATTTAATGAAGGATATGTGCTTGGTGTGTATAATTATGTTGTGTTTTATGGAAGTGTAGCATTCTAAAGTATTGATTGCTTAACATTGTATTGGAAGAGGAATTGTAATTTAAGGGTAAAGAAAATGAAATGGTAATGCATTTGAAATTAAATATTTTTATATGTTTCTGTTATGAGAAATTCTGCTAGCTAGGACTAAAAGGGTGCAATGTTTTCTTTGCTCTGAAAGAAACTGATGGGTGTTAATGCTAATATGTAAGGATTTTGAGTGGCTTATGTACTATGGAATCATTTTTGAAATGCAAGTCTTGATTGTGTTATTATTGTGACATTGAAAACTAAAAGGATAGGTCATGTTTGAAATGGACTATATAAGTATATATTCTTGTGAGATGAATTATTTTCATAGGCAAAACCAGTGTATATTATTTTGATGTAATGAATCAGCTTTGATGTTGGTAATAGAAATCTGCAGTACTAATGTGTTATGTTTCCACCCTAGTTTGTGACTTCCAAGAGTAAGTCAAGTTTTAGGGGGGAGGATGTAGTGCCCCTCCATTCTCACTGTGGATGTACAGATGGTTGCCTTTGGAACTTGGAGATGAAGGTAAAATAACAGGGATATTTAAAGGTATGTGCTAATGATGTTAAGCAGTTGATGTTTGAAACTGACAACTACAATATTGTTGTGCAACATGGATGGATGATATTTTGAGTAGACAGTTAAAATGGACTTCCAGGAGGAAGCCTAATCCTAGGGGGAGAGTGTAGGACCCCGTCCCTTGTGGCCTTATTGATACTTCTAGTCATCGATGGTTTATGTCCTATATTTTATGATCTTTTATGTTGAACAATATACATTAGTGATTATTGTTCCTATACATCAAGTTGCTTATAGTTTGATTATTAACTAACTAACTAGTGGTTGTTGTGATTTTGTGTGATAGCCAGATGAGTTATATTCCTTATCTACGTAAGTGTGCAATGATCGAGATGTTTCGTTGTTGGTAATATTATTATGTATATCAAATAGATTGCATCATGTTAGGTGATTTTATATTATGAGTGTGAGTAAGTGTGAATATAAAGGTAATGATTGATATTAAATATTTGCTTGTAGTAGTATTTGTTACATGTTAATTAGATTATTGATAAGTGGTAATATTTTGATATTAAATATTATGATCAATAATTGCTTGACTCTAAAAGATATTATGCGGAAGAGTTAAATTATACTTGTGTAGATTTAATCCTCTATTTGATTATCATTCTTAGAAGGTTATATTTCATATGCCATTTGTTTCAATTACTATTAATTATGAGAAGTACTGACACTTTTGGTTGAGTATACAGGTAAAAGAAAATGGCCAATGTTGATGAAGGGGTCATTTAGCTACTTCCCTTATGTTATTCTTGTGAATGTATTTTAACTTTGTTTGGCAAGGGTTGGTCATGTGTGGGAGGTTGTTTTATTAGGCCCCTGAGTCACCTTTTTAAATGTGATTACTTATTGTATGTTTTATGAAGTCTTTTATGTGGTTTTAATTGTATAAAAAGTTTCCTAGGTGGTAGGTATATGGGTTAGGGATCCTTTTATTCCATAAAACCCCTTAAATAAAGTCTAAAACCCACTCTAATTACCCACTTATGAAAAGTGGCGAAAATTGGAGTTGGTTGGGTGGTTGAGAAGTTATGGGGAGTTGGTTGCCTTTTTCCTTCTATATATATCGCTTATCTTTGAAAGAAGAGGGGGCTTCCCTCTTTTGCCTTGGCTTCTCTCACTTACTCTTGGTTGTTTTTGTTTTTCCTCATTTGGGAGGAGATTTCTTGATGGAAAGAAAAGGAAAGGATGGGTGAGGAATGAAAGAAAGCTAGGTGTGCGGAAATCACTTCCTACACTAATCTAATGAGGGAAGAGCTATACAAATTCAATTTGATCCTTGCAACTACAACAATATGAAACACATAAATGAGATATTGCAGCAATACACATGAACTAGAAAGAAGACAAAATAAGAGAGACAATGATATACGGTGGGGAAAACCCTTATTGGGTGAAAAACCCCACATTCAGTAACCTGCACAATGTATTAACAAATCTGAAAGTTGTTTACAATACACTTGCAATGCAAGCTTCAATGGTCTTCGACACTTGTGTCTGGAGTCAAACTGATAGCATAACAGTACCTATAAAACCTATAATTACTTTTCCTCCTCCAAGCACTTGTTTATATAGAATATACAAGGCAATATTGGTCCTATCTTGAGATGGGCGTCCAACTTAGCCTCATGACCCAAACCCACGCCTAAGGACACTTGGTCAACATTGTAGAATGTGCCTAACACTTGTCTACAACACCCATCCCAAAGAGGTTGCCTATTTCCAAAATGGGCTATGACAGATGCTCTTACGACACTTACGACCGTCATAGAATCTGTCATAGTGATTACAACTTACAGCTGTAAGAGAATCTGTCATACATAGGCTATAAATAGCATATATTCTTACAACATGTCATAGTCCACCTTGGGACACCCAAAAAAGCCTTTTTCAAAGATGCTTCATGACACATGTCTTCACCTGTCTTACAACCTTCTATTTTTGACTCTTACATGTCATAACTTCATCATAGGAATCCGTCATAACCATTTCAGTCAAGATTCCCTTACACAACAGCCAAGATGCCGACACATGGAAAAATATTCCTACCACAAAGTGGGATGCCGATCTCCTCATGTGAGGACAAAATTAAAAGTTGTCAACTTCCATGTAGGATGACACATCATGTGCCACATCCCACAACATGACAATATGGAATTTATAATTATTTACAACATAGGCAATGAATTAATAAATACAAACATAAATAATACAAGGAATTACCAAGGTTGAGACACCTTAATTCCCATCATTCTCCCACTTGTCAAACACCTTGTAAGAGCCAATAGAATAACATGATTTAATTGCTATAGGCCGAGAGGCCCATAGACTTTGAACACCATCTGAACTTCTCTGTGCTTACTGGCTTCGTCAATGCATCTGCAACATTCTTCAAAGTATCTACCTTCTCCAAATTTACCTTCCCATCCTCTACCATGTCTCGCATGAAGTGAAACTGAACATCAATATGCTTTGTTTTGGCATGGAAAGTTGGATTCTTCACAAGGCAAATATCACTCTGACTGTCACAACTGATCGTGATCTGACCTGCATCAACACTAATATCTGAACACAATCTCTTAAGCCAAATGGCTTCCTTACAAGCATGAGTTGCTTCCATGTACTCAGATTTTGTCATGGACAAAGTAACCACAGGTTGTCGCTTACTCATCCAACTAATAGCACCACCAAACAGTGTAAACACATAAGCACTAGTGGATCTCCTATTGTCAATGTCACCTGCCCAATCTGAATCCACAAATCCATGAATATCAACAGAATGCAAAGGTCCTGTAACATTGCCATGATATATGGAATACTTAGAAGTACCCCTTAAATATCTGAACACTCGCTTAACTGTATCCCAATGAACTCGTCCAGGATTAGCCATAAATAGACTAAGGACTCCCACTGCTTGGGCAATGTCTGGTCTTGTGCAGACCATATCATACATCAAACTGCCAACAACACTAGTATAAGGTACTCTGCTCATGTCCTCCACCTCACTAGGAGATTTTGGACAATCCTCAACAGACAACTTTGTCCCCAAAGAAATAGGAACACACAATGGTCTACAATCTGCCGTGCTGAACCTGTCTAACACGGTCTTCACATACTTACTCTGGCTTAACCAAAGTTTTATGTTAGTTCTGTCTCTTCTGATTTCCATTCCTAGAATGTACCTAGCTGCCCCTAAATCTTTCATTTCAAACGATGCTGACAATTGAGATTTGAAATCAAAAATCATATTCTTACCCTTCCCAATGAGCAACATATCATCAACATACAGTACAACAATGAGAATATGATCACCATCATACTTAAAATACACACAGTGATCCAATTTCAATCTCACAAATCTAATAGACAACACAAAGGCATCAAACTTCAAGCACCAACTCCTAGGAGACTGCTTCAAACCATACAAAGACTTCTTTAATTTGCAAACCAAATTTTTTTTACCTTTCACCATGTAATGCTCTAGCTATGACATGTAGATTTCTTCCTCCAAATCATCATGAAGGAAAGTTGTCTTCACATCCATTTGTTCTACCTCCAAGTCATAAGCTGCTGCAAGAGACAACATGAATCGAATGGATGTTAGCTTTGCAACGGGAGAGAAGATCTCACCATAATCTATACCCTCCACCTGTGAATACCCCTTCGCAACCAATATGGCCTTATACTTCTCAACACTGCCATCTGCACCAAGTTTCTTCTTGAACACCCATTTGCATCCAACGGGTTTCCTTCCAGGAGGCAAAGGCACCAGGTCCCAAGTTTGATTCTTTTCCAAAGAAGCCATCTCATCCTCCATGGCCTCCTTCCAGGAACCTGCATCTTTCGTGTCCATAGCCTCTGATACAGTTCTAGGTTTATCACTATTAGTAAGCAAAGCATAATCACAACTAGAATCAAGCAATGTAAAACCAAACCTTTCATGTTGCTTTCTTATCCATGTAGACCTCCTCAAGGGCTAAGGTTGAGGTTTAGCTTCTTCATCTGAGCTTTCAGAGCTGCCAGAGCTCTCCTCATCATCGGGTCTAACATTGTCTTTTTGTTCAGTCTTCTTAGGGGTAGGAGGAAACTGAACAACATCTTCTTTCTTCTCTTTCTCTTCTAGTGCAAAACATTGGAAGAAGGTGTAAGCTCTCTAAAGATAACACTTCTGCTATACAACACTTTTTGAGCCACGAGATCCCAAAGCTTGTATCCTTTCACACCGTCACCATAGCCAATGAAGATACACTTAATAGCCTTGTTCTCCAATTTTGACCGCTTCTCCCTAGGCACATGTGCATATGCCTCACAACCAAAAAAATGAAGATGCCTTATTGAAGACTTTCTACCAGACCACACCTCCATGGGTGGCTTCCAACAAGGGCTGATGTAGGAGATCTATTTACCAGATAGCAGGCAGTGGCAACAACTTCAGCCCAAAACTTTTGTTCTAGGCTAGCTCCACTAAGCATACTCCTAGCCTTCTCCATCAATGTCATGTTCATCCTCTTTGCAACTCCATTTTGTTGTGGGGTGTATGGAGTTGTCTTGTGTCTTTCAATCCCAAGTTCCTTGCACTATTTATTGAATTCTATAGAACAGAACTCATCACCATTGTCAGTTCTCAAACACTTAATCTTTTTACTAGTGTAATTTTCAGCAAAGGCCTTAAACTCCTTAAACTTACTATAGACTTCAGATTTTCTTATAAGAAAATAAATCCATGTCCTTCTATTGTAATCATCTATGAAAGATACAAAATATATAGATTTTGATAATGAAGGAACATTAACTGGACTAAACACATCAGAATGAATAAAGTCCAACACACTAGAAGACTTATGAGAACTTGAGTAAAACTAAACACAGTTTTGTTTTCCATAAATGCAATGTTTGCAAAAGTTGAACTCAAGATTACAATCATCTAACCCCTCAATGAGGTTTTTATTTTTCAGGGTGCGCAGACCCTTCTCACCAATGTGGCCAAATCTCTTATGCCACAACATTGTCTTTTCAGCAAGAAGCTTAACTTCCAATGCATGGTTACAACCATCAGAATTAGAAACAACAGATTTCTTCACTGCTCATTCAGATGGTGGGGATGAAGTGGCTGCTGCCCTATTCCTTGAGTTAGAAGAACTATTGCATTGTGAAATGCATGCCTCCAGCTGAAACAGAGTACCTCTCCTGGTACCCCTAGCAAGCACCATAGCTCCTCTAGTCATCTTGCATCCTTCTTTCGAAAAGACAACCTGTACACCTGCATCATTCAACATACTTACATAAAGCAGGTTCTGTGCTAAGCCTGGGATGTGCATAACCCCAGAGATCCTCTTCACTCGTCCATCAGGGAATCAGATAGAGACTCTTCCATGACCAACAATCTTTAGATGAGAGTCATCACCTAGATACACCTTTCCACCATCGAACTTCTCATACTTGGTAAATTAGTCTCGATGCGAGGTCATGTGGAATGATGCACCAGAGTCAATCAGCCACACATCATCAGATACATGGGTTTCCAGGGCTGCGATGAAATCATCACCATCATCTTGTGACTTGTCAGAATCTAAATTAGGAGATTTCTTCTTCTTTTTCTTCTCTTTACATTCCTTTCGGAAATGCCTAGTTTTACCATAGTTCCAACAAAGAGACTTGGACTTTCAAGGAGATTTGGATCTCCCATGGGATTTGGATCTACCCTTCTCAACTTTCTTGTCCTTTTTTTCCCTTTCTCCTTGGGTCTTCCACGAATCGCAAGAGTCTCTTTGGCTGCCTCAGAAGACTTTCTCCGCATCTCTTTGAATAACAGCAAAGATACCACTTCATCCATTTTGAATGTGGATGTGGTGCTTCCAATAGCCATGACAAGATGATCCCACGAGTCTGACAAAGAACAAAGCAAGGTCATACATCGATCCTCCTCCTCCATCTTCACACCAATTGATGTTAATTGTGCAACCAGCATGTTGAAAGCATTCATATGTTCAGCAATAGATCCTCCATCCTCCATTCAAAGAGAAAACAACTTCTTTCTCAGAAAAAGTTTGTTAACCAGGGATTTGGCTTGATACACATCTCCCAACTTCTTCCAAAGCAAGTTTGCAGTAGCCTCTTCATGGACATTTAACAGAACAGAATCATCAAGACTAAGTCTTATGAGACCCTTAGCCTTCCAATCCTTGAGATCACAATCAACTTGTGACATTGTAGCTAGTTTAGTGCCACTGATAGTTTCCCAGAGGCCTCGGTCTACAAGCATGTCTTCCATCTTGAGCTTCCACAGCTCGAAATTAGTGCCATTGAATTTCTCCACCTCTATCCTTCTAGATGTGCTTGCCATCTCCTTACTGCAATAAGACTCAGAATACTCTACATAGGCTCCCACTCAACTTAAGATCAGCTCAAAAAACCCCTACCCAACAACTAGGACCAAAGGTGATCAAGCTCTGATACCAACTGAAAGGAAGCTAGGTGTGCGGAAATCACTTTCTACACTAATCTAATGAGGGGAGAGCTATACAAATTCAATTTAATCCTTGCAACTACAACAATATGAAACACATAAATGAGATATTGCAACAATACACATGAACCAGAAAGAAGACAGAAGAAGAGAGACAAAGATATACGGTGGGGAAAACCCTTATCGGGTGAAAAACCCCACACTCAGAAACCTGCACAATGTATTAACAAATCTGAAAGTTGTTTACAATACACTTGCAATGCAAGCTTCAATGGTCTTCGACACTCATGTCTAGAGTCAAACCGGCAGCATAACAGTACCTGTAAAACCTGTAATTATTTTTCCTCCTTCAAGCACCTGTTTATATAGAATATACAAGGCAATATTGGTCCTATCTTGAGATAGGCGTCCAACTTGGCCTCATGGCCCAAAACCCATGCCCACATTTCCCATGCGGTCACAACACGCATCACACGTGTCATGTCCACATTTGTCATGTGGTCATGACATGAAATATCAAAAAAAATTCCACGCTTCCCTAGAAACCCCCTTGCACGCGTAAGTGTGCTCAGTGGCGTTACGCTTAAGGCGTAAACATGACAATTGAATGTGGGGTAATGCATTCACGTACGCATACGAATTACAATGAAGGCCAACTAGGGGGTCAAAACGACATGGTTAACGTCACTAGTAGGGGTTAAATTCCACTAACCTAGCTAAACCCTAAATTCCAAAAAAATCTGGCAGCATAACGCCTCACGGGCGTGAGTAGGGTTTATTGTACTAAAACTAATTTTTTGATGGAAAGGTTTACTAGTTTGGGTTATATTACCTACGTCTCACTAGTTGAATTGGTAGATCAGTTGATTAAGTTAATTGAATATTTTTCAACAAAGTCCAATCAATTTGTTCTCCTTCATGTTTTCTATAATTTAAAACATTTTTTCAACAAAACTTGATCAATCTGTTCTCCTTCATGTTTTCTAAAATTATAACATTTTTCAACAAAGCTCGATCGGTTTGTTCTCCTTCACGTTTTCTATAATTAAAACATTTTTCAACAAAGCTCGATCAATCTGTTCTCCTTCACGTTTTCTATAATTAAAACATTTTTCAACAAAGCTCGATCGATTTGTTCTCCTTCACGTTTTCGATCAATCATAGTTATCTCTGCATCATTTACATTATTCCTAATTTCTTGGTAGATCAGATCTCGAAAACAGGTTTTACTAACTTCGTTTAAAAAGTTTACTAGGTTTCCATGTCGGGTTTAAAACAACGTTTAATTAAATTTTGTTAATTAAATTGCCCCATCATGATTAAAAAGAATATTGAAATTTAATAAATTATGATGTAGGTTTAAATCGTCCTCGTCGAGTTAGGTTTTATAATCCCGATTGTTAAAAAGGTAAACACCTCTCTATAATTAAATCGTATAAAATTTAATTGAATCAAATAAATTCTTCTATCGTGATCAAATCTATTATTTAATATCCACTAACAAATAAAAATAATATTCCAACGAGAATATAATTTTACCCATTTCATTAATTATCTCAAATTCCCTATATAAATTCCAAACTTAAAACAATGAACAAAAATAATAACAAAAGGGGAATTTAAATTTTAAATTGGATTTTAATTCCACCTTGCCTTAGAATCCTCCTACAATAAAATATAATTTTCTTTAAGGAAAAAAGAACCCTAACCCTATACTTTTCATTTCTCATTTTCTCCTCTTTGTTTTCTCTTTCCTTCTTTCTTCTCTCTTTTTGCCTTTGGTTGTGTTTTTGGGTTGTAAGTTTAATGGCCACATATGAAATGCATATGATGGCATTTATAAATATATAAAAATACACACACACACACACACACACACACACACACACACACACACACACACACACACACACACACACATATATTTAATGTGCTTTTAAACTGGATTTTCTTTTAAAGATAAATATATTTTTGTTTATTTCATATTGAAAACCTTAAGGGTTTTTATTTTTTTATTTTTTGACAGTGGGAGCTCCGTTTGGAACAACGGTGGCGGACTGGCGGAGGGCGGTACTGTGGAGTGTGGTGGCTGCAGAGTGGTGGAGGTACTGAGAGGGGGGCCGCGGAGGACGCAAGGACAATGGTAGCGGAGGAGCTGGTGTTGGCGGCGGAGTAAGGGTTATGGACTATGCGGGGGCGGAGTTTGTAGTGGCCGCGGGGAGATTTGCGGGTGTAAGGGTTAAGGGGGAGTGTGGGGAGCGGGGCGGAGCCCCCACCCACACCCCATACGATGGGGTGTGGGTGGGGGCTCCGCCCCCCTCCCCACACCCAAACAAAAAGGAAACACAGCGGTGGGGGGTTCGAACCCCCCCCACCATTCTCAATATTTTTTTTTATCTTAATCTCTGTTCTCCTAAACTATGACTGTTCAACGCAGTCCCTTATAACGCTCAACATTACAAATTTTATTTTATTTTTATTTTTATTAAGTTTCATTATATATATATATACACAGCAATCATAATTTTTTTAATATAAAAACACAGTTTAATGGGGTGTGGGTGGGGGCTCCGCCCCCCTCCCCACACCCAAACAAAAAGGAAACACAGCGGTGGGGGGTTCGAACCCCCCCCACCATTCTCAATATTTTTTTTTATCTTAATCTCTGTTCTCCTAAACTATGACTGTTCAACGCAGTCCCTTATAACGCTCAACATTACAAATTTTATTTTATTTTTATTTTTATTAAGTTTCATTATATATATATATACACAGCAATCATAATTTTTTTAATATAAAAACACAGTTTAATAAATATTAAAATATCTATATATATATACACTATTGTATATATAATGTATACTTTATTTTTGTTGGCAGAATATTAAAACTAGTTTATCTCTAAAAGCAATAAATACATTCTTTCAAATACACAAGATGTGAGGACCACCCTTTTTACTTCTGTTGTTATGACTATTTACATTACGGTTACTGTTACTTTTTATATTTGTGGGATAGCAGTTCCCGGAATTGTCAAACTATTAAACTTTATTATGATTTAGGAAAAACTAATTGGGTGATGTTTGGACAAGTTTACATTTCAGAAAAGTTAATTAGGTGATGATGGAAAATTGTAATATGATTTCATTTATGTTAATTAGAACTATGTCATGATAATGCATGTTTTTAAGTTGCTTCGGCTATGATGATTATATGTGGATACTGATCTTGTAAATTTAGTGTGCAGGATTTACTAATCGAACCACAGATTTCAGAGATCATTCCGCACCTTGTTATTGTTATTCCCTGTTAAGCTGATCTGGTTCCACGAGGAACCAAGATCTTTCTGTGTTTGATGTGATGTTGTAATGTGGTCTTTCGTATGGTCGAGTGGGTTTGGTTACCCTCTTGTAACAATATTTTATGATTTGTGTTGTAAAAAGTTTGAATTTGAATTTCTTTATTTTATTTAAATCTTTGAGGCCTTTTCATGTGCTTTACCTTGACCATGGGTGTCCTGAATGGGTTAAAGTTGACCCTGGGTTATACCCCATGGGTCCAGGGGCCCATTTGGCATGGGTAACCCTTGAGTAACCTCCATCTAGTCATCTTAACTTCCCCCTGAAGTTAAGTGGCGAAAATTGGAGGTATGGAGGGGACATGATGGGTTGTACCAACACCCAACCCATCCCTCTTCAATCCCCAAGGTAAGAGATGACTACAAACCCATCCATTATTGAAGGATTCACTTGAAGTCACCTTCTCTATTAGTGAGATTCCCCCATGTGTTGTGGGGCCATCCATGTGAAGGAGGGAAGAACAGGCATGGGTCATCTATCTTTTCCTCCTTTAACTCCTTTTATTTCTCCCATGCGTAAGAGAAATGACATGAGGAGAGGCATAAAGAGTACTCTAGGGATGGGTGAGTGACATTAGCCACCAAGACAGAATAGTGGTTTTGGGGGAGGGTGAGGAGGTGACAAGTGTCACCTCCCCATTCCTCTAAACTGATAAGCATTTTGGGTTATTTGTTTCCAATTTTGGGATGAGAGGGAGTTAGTTGAATTTTGGGAGAAGTTTTATTATTATTGCCAAAAATAGAAAAGTTAGCTTGGAGGAGAGGAAAAGAGAGAGGAGTTGTTGGCTAAGGTTGGAAGAGAACTCAGTGGAGCTCTGCAACAGTTTCATTCCAGGAGGGCTTTGTAAGGTTGGTTTGATTTTTACCTTTCTTTCGTATATCTGAATGTGTATGTAAAGTGTGTGAAAGATGATTATTTGTTTGTGTTTTAGATGTGTTTTCTGTGGGGTTTGTTGTCGGGTTGTTTGACAGAGCTTCTCCCACTTGGGAGAAATGCTCATCAAGTTTGGGGTAGGGGAGGAGAGATCCTCCTCAGGTGCATACCTGTTTCCTTCTTTTGGGATGTTGAAAGCCTTGAGGGCACGTATCTGTGACTGTATCTTTGACTTGAGAGTCAAATACAAATTTCTTAAAAATTTGTGATCAAACTTGGTTTGAGGCCAAGAGAAATTGTGTTGGTTAAAATATCTGTAAGGGTGACACTCTGGAGTCGAGTGTGTCCACTCTTCTGCCCCTTATGAAACTCATTGTAGTTGAGTTTCCGTGTTGTGTAATTTACCTACGGGTGTTTGTGTGCTTTGGGTTTGTTGTTGTCCCTGTTGTGAAGTGGAGTGCTTGAGTTACCCAGGTGTGAGTATGGTCTCCCTAGCTCGGGGGTGACCCTCTTGCGGGTCTACGGAAGGGAGGAGAGCTAGATGAGTGGTGTTTTCTTCTTTGTTTGTCTTTGATACGCAGGTTTCCTTTTGGAGCTTATGGTTGGAGTTGGAGAAGTTATATTATGAAGAAACAGTTTATTCTTCTTTGTCATGTGAATTAGATCATGTTCATTTCATAAGAGTTGAAGAGAGAGCACCTCTCTTGATATTGTTGTAACTATCGACACCCTGGGAGTGAAGGAAATCACCTCCCTGATCTTGTTATTGATGGACTTTTACTTGGTTGTTACAAGCTATCTTTCGTATGTTGTTTGGAGAAGGAAGTTCATATCTCCCTTAGAGTGTGTAGAAGATGTGGAATGTTAGTTGTAGGTATCCATGATTTAAAATTATCTCTTGCTATATGTAGTGGAAGAGTTAACTTTTCTGTATTATGAATGTTGTAAACAAATGCCTTAAATTTTCACGTTAAGTTGCTTTGTAAACTTATTCTAAATAGCAATTTTATTGTGTTTAATGTGTTCTTGAAAAGATGGGTTCCTTAGTTAATCTAATCTTGTATATGAAAATCAAGGATAAATCTGCTTAATTAGATGAAAATACAGTTTAAAATGATTAAGTTTCTTTTTCATTAAATAATGGTTTTAGTTATTTGGTAAAGTTTAGAGAAAATCTATTATGTATTTACTTCTGTTTGTCCAAGAGTTGAAATGGACATTTATTAATTGCAGAAATAAACTGATTAAAACTTCATTTCTTAAGTATAAATATATATATATTCTTTATTGAATTTCTTAATTATCATTTTTAAACAGAATAAGAGAAACTGAATAAATTGTTTAATTGAGAAAATTAAGTGGTATTACAAAAAAATGAAATATATATATATCAGTTGTTATGTAATTATCATTTTTAAACAGAATAAGAGAAACTGAATAAATTGTTTAATTGAGAAAATTAAGTGGTATTATAATACTGAAATATATATATATATTATTGATATTTATTTATCATTAAATAGCAATAAACTCGGAATAATTTTATGACAGTCGAAATAAGGATAAGAAGGGCGAAATTAGAGATCGCTGTGTGTAAAACACAGTTGAAACTTTACATGGTGGGCGGTGGGGAGTAATCCCCACCGCGGTTTCCTTTCTTTTAACAGAGGTGTGGGGAGGGGCGGAGCCCCACCCACACCCCACATCGTGGGATGTGGGTGGGGCTCCGCCCCTCCCCACATCCCCCTACCCCTACGACCCCCGCGGAGCTCAAAACTCCGCTCCATAGTAGCGCTGCCCCCGCCGCGCTTCCCTTCGCCCGCCGCCATTCCTTGCGGCCTCCATCCCACTAACCCTCCACCTCTGCCATCCCTGTTTTCGTCCGCCCGCCGCCCCATCTCCTCCGCTGGCACTGCCATTCGGACCCTGCTCAATATCATTCCCAGCAAACAAAAAAAAAAAAAAAAGAATGTTAGGGTTTGAAAACCCTATATTATATGAGAAAGAAAGTATTAAAATAATATATATTTAACTCTTTATATATGATAAATATATATCTCTATATATACATATATTTATATATATATAGATATCTATTTATTTATATATATATAGATATTAATTTATAAATATATATTTGTATATACATATCTTTGTATATATAGATACCTATTTATATTTTGATTTAAATTATATATATATATACACTTAAAGAGTTCCCATTTCCCTGGTTCCCTTCGACATTGATTTAAAGTAAAGGTTCCACGGATTTAATTAACGAGGTGTTTCTGTGTCTGGATTCTATTTTATAAAGAGGAGAGCCGCTTATCAAGATTAGGAATAGTATAAAAGAGAAATAAATTATTAAGATAACTTTACAATTGCAATAATAGTAATTATAATAAACAATAGTAATAATAACAACAGTAAATATAACATGAGAGATATAATTGAATATATGTGTTTATATATATATATAATCTTATATATATACATATAAATATATCGTTACATACTTATATTTTTTTAATGACTACGCCTTTCAGAGAGGCCGTTTTCTCCTAATAATAATAAGAGAAAATAAAATTATAATTTAACGGGAGCATAAAGGAATATACTGTATTACTCCGGAAAGAGTTTCTCGGAAGTTTCAACTATCAACGTGATTCAATAACCGGGAAAATGAAGAGGAAAATTACACGTCACCTTGCTTAAAAGATCACTGGAAATAAACTTAAGAAGCCATCACAGACATTCCATGTGAGGCCATTTTAATCTCAACTGTAGTAAACGTCCAGATAAGTAAACCTGTAAGAGAGTAAAAAGAAGAAAAACTAACATTGGAAAACATAGAGGAGAAAATGCGCGACATTTCCCACATGGGATAAGAGAACTAAGTTGATGGACCCTTCCGCTAAATTTGCTTAGTAACAAGAGGAGAAACCTAGATCGGAGAAGACTAGGAGACCGAGTCCAGCGAAGTAGTAAACCAGCCTATGTGACCTGGACCATCCGAAAGTTAGGTTTAATATCAACAATAGATACAGTGATAACCCTGATTGATGTAAAATATGAAGAAAGGACTGGATAAACATAAAGAAAGCATAGTAAACGAAAGAGAGAGAGACCGAAATATAAACAAACTAAATTATCAGAGAAATAGTTAAGGTGAGCGTGATAAAAATACAATCAAAATTAAGACCTAGAGAAAAGGGAAGAGAGAGCAAACGAATCGCCTTGTTGAGAATGCTAAGTCCAAGGAGGAGTATATTTCAGGAAACAAGAGAGGAGATAGACAACCGTGCCTTGCTGAAAAATGACTCAATAGGGAGATCATGAGTCGGTTTAGTCAGAACAAGGCGTCGTGGGAAGTTGTTAATCTATCTGTGAACCACGTGCGTAATATAGGGTTGAGTAATTCCCACTTACGCTGTAAGGCGTTATGCTGCCGGAATCTGCCAAGACTTAGATTTAGGAACCTTGATATTAAAAACCTTGTAGTGAAGTTAACGGCGTCGTAGAGACCCCCTTGTTGGTCTGCTCGTGTCTAGTTGCACGCAATTGTACTTGTACCCCACCGACAACTGTAGTGTTTTCGCCTTGAGCGAACACCACCGAGCATGCTTACGCATGCGAGGGGGTTTTTAGGGAAGCATGAGAAATTTTTTTGATATTTCGTGTCATAACCACATGACAAATGTGGCTATGACACGTGTGATGTGTGTTGTGACCACATGAAAAATGTGGGCATGACACAAGATATATATATATATATATAATCCTCCTTCTAAAACACTTATAAATTTTCTCTTTAAAACAAATACACAAAGATATATATGTATTTTTTTTTAATCAATCTTCTACAAGACAAGGAACTCATTTTAAAATTTATTCATTGTATGATTAATATGTTCATTTCTAAAGAAAAGAAATAAATACAAATAAGTAAATACTTCTATTACTTAATCATCAACTAATTTTCTCTCTTCAAAATAACAAAATACAAATTTCTTGTTTGCCTCAAAATTAAAACCACAACCTTCCTATTTGATATATTTACAATTTACATACAAATGAAATAACTTTTAAAACAAATTTTCTTCCTTCAACTTTTCTTGAATGACAAGAAATAAATCAACAAATTTTAACTTTCTATTACAATGAAAAGAGCTTACAGACAACATAAGAAAATACACTTTTACAACAAGAGTGAGAACCATGTTCTCCTCTTTGAAAACTAACAATGAAGCAAACTCCTAAATAGGCCAAGCTCTCTCTCAAGAGTAAAGGAAAATAAAATATCAACTCCAAGAATAAGGTGTTTTCTCCAACTTCACAACTTAGCTCCAATGAACTTGCATTAACACAACAAGGGAAAAAAAACCACAACATCTTTCTCTCCTCCCTACCATAGACCCACAAGAGGGTCACCCCCGAGCTAGAGAGGTCATCCACACACTAGGGAACTCATTCCACATCACAACAAGGCATTCAAACAACCAAACACAATTTTACAGCCATAGATAACACTACACATGACCTCAACCAGGATGAGTTCAAAGGGGTAGGGGAGTGGACTCACTCAACTCAAGAGTGCCACTCCTACAAATATCTCAAAACAAATACCTCATAAGGCTTCAAGCCAACTCTTTTTAACACAATTTCCACAAAGCTTCTATTTTGGCTCTCAAGCCATTCCACATACTACAATTATCCACATATTGCCCTCAAGGCTTACAACACCACAAAACCAAGGAAATGACCCCGTGGAGGTTCACTCCTCCCCCACCCCACACTTGTTGAGCATCTTCTCCCAAGTGGGAGAGGCTCTTACAACACCCTACAAATTTTTCCCACAATGACAATAAAAACTCAAGAAAATGGATCTCACACAAAACATCATACAAGCAACTAAAAATACATAAGGGAAGGCCTTAGCCTTGAAACCAACCTTTAAAAGCCTAATTGAGGTAGATGGTTGATGTAGAGCTTCTCCAAATCCTCCTCCAACATAAGCCACAAAACTCTCTCTAACTTTTTCCCCAAAGTAAATTCCAAACAATCCAATTTTCCAAAAATTCAACAACCCATAACCTTCTCCAAGTGGGATTAAAATAAGCTCCATCCATGAGCTTTCAGGAATGGGGAGGTGACACTTGTCACCTCCTCACTCTTCCTCCCCACTACAAGCAAGACCCATGGGATGGGTGATGACACATGTCACTCACCCATCCCCAAGTCTCTCTCACCCCTCCACTTGTCCTCTCTCAAACATGTGGGAGAGAAAAGTGGAGATTAAGAGGGAATGGGTGACACATGTGTCCCATTCCTTTCCTCCCAAGAGGGACCACACAACTCCAAGGTACCCTCACCAATGGTGGAAGAGACTTGGAGTAAAATCCTCCACCACTGAGGGGTCTTGGAGTCATCCCCAACTTAGGGAAGAGGTAAGGATGGGCTTGAGTGTTGGACCCACTCATCTTCTCCCTCCCATGCCTCCAATTTCGTCACTTAACTTTAGGGTGAAGTTAAGGTGACCAAATGGAGGTTTACCAAGGGTTACCCAAGTCAAAAAGGTCCCTAGACCCAAGGGGTACAACCCAGGGTCAAGTTTAGCTCATTTTGAGCATCTAGGGTTAAGCTAAAGCACATGAAAAGGGGTCTCAAAATTTAAAATTAAAAAAAAATAAAATTCAAAGACAAAGTTCTTACAACACCAATTAGAATTCAAATTAAAAGAGGGGTAGACTTAGCCCGATTAACAACATGAAATCAACATTACAGAATTTCGTCATACACAGAGTTGATCTTGGTTCCTCGTGGAACTATATCAGCTTCACAAGGGATAACAACATCGTGTGTGGGATGATCTCCAATTTTTGTGGCTTGTTAGAAATACCTGCACACTTAATTACAAAGTTAATTCCACACACACACACACACACACACACACACACATATATATATAACAACCGAAGCAAATTAAAACATACACTTGCATAAAATATCACAAGTTCACATAAGCATCAAAGAAGTCACATTACAATTTAGATTCTAAATTTTGCATTTCAAACATCCATTCCCAAGATTGAATCACATAACAATTTTCTATCTAACATCACCCAATTAGTTTTCTCATAACATCATAATATAAACCATCTATCTAACATCATCAGTAAAGTAATATCCAGGTCTAAACATAGCGTAAACATACTAAGCATAACAAATCCACATACAACATAAATTTTAATAGTCTAGAAAATTAGGATCAACAGTCCCACAAGTTTAAATGTATCAGCAACAGTAAAGTAAATAGTCAAATGTATGGGAATGAAAAAGGTAGGCCTCACACTTGGTCAACATTTTAGAATGTGCCTGACACTTGTCCACAGCTCCCATCCCAAAGAGGTCACCTATTTCTAAAATGGGCTATGACAGATGCTCTGACGACACTTACGACCGTCATAGAATCTGTCATAGCGGTTACAACTTACAACTATAAGAGAATCTGTCATACACAGGCTATAAATAGCATATTCTCTTACAACATGTCATAGTCCACCTTGGGGCACCCAAAAAAGTCTTTTTCAAAGATGCTTCATAACACATGTCTTCACCTATCTTACAACCTTCTATTTCTGACTCTTACATGTCATAACTTCGTCATAGGAATCCATCATAACCGTTTCAGTCAAGATTCTCTTACACAATATCCAAGATGCTGACACATGGAAAAATATTCCTACCACAAAGTGGGATGCCTATCTCCTCATGTGAGGACAAAATTACAAGTTGTCAACTTCCATGTAGGATGACACATCACCGTGCCACATCCCACAACATGACAATATGGAATTTACAATTATTTACAACATATGCAATGAATTAATAAATGCAAACATAAAAAATGCAAGGAATTACCAAGGTTGAGACACCTTAATTCCCAACAAGGAAGAATGGAGGAAAGGGCTTGGAGAAAGTGAGGGTTTCTACCATATTTGGGTTGCCAATTCTCTTGGTAAGATCTACCCTTTTGGATTTGAGTTTTTTTGATATGAAAATCAATGATTGGAGTTTTCGTTGGCCTGTGTATATCTTTGTTGATCCTTGTTTAAATGGGTATTTGTGATTGAAATCTATGTGAAGAGTTAATGTCGGTTTCCTTGTGAGGATGTTGTGTGTGTTGGGATTTGTGTGGGTAGGAGTTCCATCTTGTTGAGTTGAACATGAATAGCCATTCTTGTGTGTTAAAGTTAAGCTTGAGTTATGTGAATGAATGGTTGATTTGTGTCATTTTTGGAAATGTAAGCCATGTAAGTTGGGAAGAGCTATGTGACCCTTAGAGCTCGAGGGTGGATTGAGCATCAATCCTATGGTTGGGAGGAGAGCTTGTGGCCATATTGTTGGTTTTGTTATCCTCTTCTTTCAAGAGATTACTAATGACGTTAATATTACATTTTCTATATTAGGTTCTTTTCTATATGCTTTGGGATAATATGTCATTTGTAAATTAAATTGATGTAGTTCAACTATAATACTTTGATGATGCAGAGAAAGGACTCAAACAAGACTAATTTGACACATTCCAAATAGGGTTTCAATACAAATGATGCAAATATGCATTCTTGTTCATTCTTGGCAACTTGCTCTTAAAGCCTAAAATATGGGTGTAGCAATTTAGCCCTTTTTGAGCATAAATTTAATTGTAGACCTGATATTCCAAATCTAAGACCTATTTGAGATACCCTTTTGGCCCTTACTAAACATATGTCATAATGGGCTAGGGTTGTTTTGTATGGAATAGGGCAAAACAAGGTTGTTCCAAACTGGGAACCCTATGCAGAGTTCAGACCTGCTGATAGTAAAAATGTCATAACTCACTAGAAACCTAATGAAATCACATGCAACCAAAATAATTGTAAACTAGAAACAAATATATTTCCATCCATCTATTACATTCCCTGATATGAGGGCATACCATGCATGTTTTCATACTGCATTTTCAAAAAATTGAACTTTACAGACCTACCCTCAATAAAAATACTATAACTTATTCAGATCTCCATGAAATTAAATGCAACAAAAAGAAATAGAAAGTAGATTCACTGTAATTTCATCTCCAACTAGTCTTAGACTAGTATTGGGTCATATAGATCTGTACCATGCAAGGTAACAACAGAAAACGTTTGGAAATTGTAGGAAACAAGGTATTCTTATTGCTTCAACTTCCAAAATCCAACCACCAACCCTCCATTCGACTTGGAGGATCATATTTATGCTTGTAAAATCAAGTTATTCCCCCAACCAACCTACAACTACCATTTAACAACTTTTAACAAACTTCTAAAAAGTTGTCATTTGACAAGAAAAGTTGTTATGACAACACTTGACAACTTTTGACAATGTTTTCATTTTTTCAACTAAATGACACCAAACCTTTATAAATGACTCCAAATGACTTATATTAGCCTTAAATGACCTTATTAACATTGAACAACACAAAAGAAGACAAAAACTCAAACTTTGCCTCCTGTAGGCATGAGGTCCTGAGGGTGCCCCTGCACCATTTGATCTACTTGTGTGTATGTCCATAGCACAATGGATCTAAATATATGTATGTAGCTTAATCATGTGGAATATGGTGCAAAAAGGAAAGAGGTTGCATGACATAGATCTTTATCTTAGCCTTCTACCTCAAGTATGTGACTTAGTAAGGATTAAATTAGCAATTTCAATACTCTAGTAGATATTTAAAATATGATGTTTTTACTTTCTACACTCAGTTGTTTTATGAATCATGGCCTCCTTTTTAATATTATGATATTAAAGACTTAGTGATATGAATATTGAAATTAATGTGGTGCAAGGAAATGGTTCTAGGTAGTAAAAAGATAAAATTCATTATTGTTCTGGTTAGAGATTTATTGGGAAGTGGTTTCACCTTGATTGAATAACAAAACAATACTTGGTGAATAATGGAATTAAGTTTGATTAATGTTTCCTTGAAATGATGATTATCTTTTGAGCAATCGTGAATGTCTCAATGAAAGAAGAAAGTTATTGTACTTTCTAGATCTTGAATGATACTCTAGAAATTAATATATGATCCATTTTGAGATATTGTATCTAAGTTGACTTTATGGTTAAAAAAATTAGTTGTTTTAAACTACGAAGTCTCTACGCTATGCATATGTAGACAAGGCCATCATGAGCCCCCGAAACATTAGGTCGCCCCCTTAGGGCCTTAGGCTAGTATATAGTTCTCTTTTATGTTTATTGATAATCTTTGTGGAACTAATGTTCACTTTTAGATGCATATATACATGTATGTTAACTGAGTAGATTACTAGAGCAAAGAATATGTTTTTCCACTATGCTAAGGACGACCTTATGGCTCTTACTATAATTGTTTGTAAATGCATGAGAGATGTATTGTTCCTATTTGAAATGATCTCTTATCATGAATTTGTAAATTGGGATGTATCTCTGTTTGTATCTCTTTATGTAACCTTTGTTTCTTGTAATCCTAATTTGTGAATAACGCAGTCGAGGAACCTTAGAGGACGTAGGTTTAGATTATTATGTTATGTTATACATTCTATTGTTATTATTATTATTATTATTTTTAAATATTCCATTAATTTGACCTAGTTTAGTGTTGTCCTCTGGGGTTCCTTGGCGGGGGCGTTACAAAACACGCAAATCCAATAGTAAATGTGCACGCATAAATTCTCTATTTTCCTTGAAAACCTACGTCTTTCTAAGAACATGCAATATCATTAAGGGGATAATCAAAATAAAAGAGTTGTCACTCATATCTTTATTTCAAAGAAAATCTATTATGATATTCATGTTGCAACAAGATTATACACCTACTACCCTTAGAAAAGATTACATAGAGTTTTTCTTACAAACAACCTTCTCTCCAAAATCCCTCTTTTTCCACTCCCCCTTACAAAATGAAAAAATCACATATTTATATTCAAGCCCAAGAAATTGGGTGCCCAAATCAGTCCATCTATCCTTTTCCGACCTTTGATGGTGTTCAAATTTGGAATTTGTTTCCCTCCTTTGATTTTGCCTTTTTGGGAATTTGAATCCCATTGTCGGAAATATTTGAAAAATAACTCAACTTACATGAGCAATAACGTTTGTTCCGAGTATCCAATTAAGCTCATTTTTTTAAACTAAAGAGCTCAAAGTGCTCTACACAACCAAAGTTCTAGATCAAGAATTGTTCATAAATTTTTAGAGCCTCATTCATCGTTTAAAGGTCCAAAATTCAAATTTCATATTTTTATATAGGATTTTGGGACTGTGAAACTTTAATATATCATTATCTGCAAGTGATCTTTAGATATTTTTTTACCCTAAGATGACTTTACAATTCCAAATATTTGGGTAAATTTTCAAGTCCATACTTGCTCAAATACAAACTTTCTAAAATAGCATGTTACTATTTTTAGACGTAAACAAAATTTGACTTTACTAGATAATTTTAAGGGACCGTTAAGCAAACATGACAATTTACAGGATCGAGACTCTCGATATGGGCCAATGTATACACAAAACTTCTACTCTTATCCTGGTTTAGGAAAGTTATGACAACAAAGGAGATTCAAATTAAGATGACACTTTCATAGTTTTCATAAATAGAAAACTGGACACATGCTCCAACAGTGGCTCTTGTTCGGGGACACATGTTCCAGTGGGACATGGTGAGAATTCAAAAAACTCTGGAATGTAGACCACACACAAAAAAAATAAAAACACTTAACCATGGATCACATACAACCATAGTTGCTCAACGTAGGACATAAGGGAAAGGAAACCTAAAACTACCGTGCATGGAAGATGCACCAAAGATCAGGAGAAATAATGTTTTAGGAATTCTCCATGCACTGGCATTTCTTGGAACTCTCTAGTCAAACTTTTGATAAAGAATGAGTCCTCACCATATAAATTCTCAATAATAAAAGGGCCCAACCACATGGGATCAAACTTCCCATGTTTCCCTTTATCCTGTGATCTTCCATTCCACACCAAGACCATGTCTCCTATTTCAAACTTCCTTGGGCTTTCCCTCTTATCAAATAGATATTTCATCTGTTGTTGCATCTTTAGATTGTTCTTTTGAGAATTCCTCCTACTTTCATCTATCTCAATCAATTGATTGACTCTACAAGTCATTGCATCATTTCCCCTTGCATCTTCCTCTTGAATGAACTTATAGATTGGCAACAAATTATTGATAGGCATAATTGCATCAACTCCATAAACTAGTTTAAAGGGTGATTTCCCTATAGACTTCTTAGGAGTGATCTTGTTAGCCCAAAGTGCAAGCTTAAGCTTGGAATCCCATGCCTTTTTATTTTGACCCAACAATACTTTAATCATCTTTATTAGAATTTTGTTACTAGATTTAGCTTGTCCATTCCCTTGTGGATGGTCTGGAGATGGATGAGATATTGCAATAACATATTCAGAACACACTTTGACAAAATTAGCTACACTAAAACACATTGCATTATCAACAATAATCTTATTAGGATCACCAAATCTACTAATAATGTGATCCAATACGAAATCAATCACCACTTTACTAGTATCTTTCCTAGCAGGAATAGCCTCAACCCACTTAGTAAAGTAATCAGTTGCTACTAGAATCCACTTATGCCCTCCACTAGATTTTTTAGCAATCTCACCAATAAAATCAATCCCCCATTACTGAAATGGAGCTTCTAATACCATAGGCCTTAAGAGCAATGCACTTGATCCTTTCAATTTGCCTATAAATTTTTGATAGGTAACACATTTTCTTACTAGCTTGTGTACATCAACAAACAAAGTGGGCCACCAATATCCAACTCTGAGAATCCTATGAGTAGTAGTCTTTGCTATAAAGTGACCACCACATACACCATTATGTATCTCTAATGACACTTTCCTAGCTTCTTCTTTATCAAGGAACCTCAAATGCACTCCATCATTATTTCTCCACATCAGATTTCCATCAACTATCACATACTTTAAAGCATGTAACTTTAATGTTATTTTCTGATTATCATTTAGTTTAACAAAATAATTCATATGAATCAAGTAATAAATTACATCCTTATACTAAAGAGAGTGTTCTAGATTGCACCCTTTTTCTTCAACTTCCTCATCCACTTAATTTATCTCTATTGCATCTAGATTTGACTCAACCATCAGCTTACTAATCCATGTCCTCTAAGAAGCTTTGTGATTTGTAGTTCAATATTAAATTCTTGAATTTTATTGATCCACCTGCACCTTCTACTTGACACTTCTTGCCGTGTAAAAATATTCTTAACATCTACACATGGTACATAAGCAATAATTTTAGCACCTATCAAATAAGGTCTAAAATTCTTCGCAACCTTCACTAGAGCATCAACTTGTTTCTCCATGATATCATATTTCAAATCAACATGTTGGAGAGACTTTCTAAAAAATAAAATGGGTTGTTCATGTCCATCTTGATTTCTTTGTAACAACATGGCTACAATAGTATGATATGAAGAAAATGAAAACAATTGAAAGAGCTTAGAAAAAATAGGTGAGGCTAACAATAGAGCCTACTTGATTGTATATTTAATGTCTTGAAATGATTGAGTTGGATCACTTTCCCATACTATACTTTACCCTTTCTTAAACATCTTAGATTAGCTCTTGTTTTCTCAACAAATTTAGGAATAAACCTTTTAACAAAATTGATTTGCCCAAAAAAAGATTAGATACCTTTGATTATTTTAGGCTAAGAAATTTTGTCAATTATGTAACAACTCTTTTTGGATCAATTATAACTCCATCCTTTGATACTATATGCCCCAGTAACTTTCCTTTTGTTACCCCAAACATGCATTTCTTGGGATTCATGGAAATTCCATACTCTAGACACCTCTTAAAAATCTACTCCAAATTATCACAATGTTCCTCTTCTTTATTTGAGAAATTTGTTAGATCATCCTATTACACAACCAAGATATCATTTATTATATCTGCAAAGGCCACATCCATTTCTCTTTGAAATGTTGCTCTAGCATTTGTGAGTCCAAATGACATTCTAACATACACATATGTATCACAAGGAGTTGCAAAAGTTATCTTGTACTGCTCTAACTCCTTGACCTTAAGTTGACTATATCCCGAGAAGCCATCTATCATGGATAACAACTCACATTCAGTCACCTTTTGCAATAATGCCTCCATATTTGACAATGGATAATTATCCTTTAGAGAAGAAACATTCAAGTTCCTAAAATCTACACATAACCTAATATCCCCATTTTTCTTCCTAATAGGAACTAAATTTGATACCCATGTAGAATGCCTAATGGGCTTGATAATTCCTCCTCCTCTAAGCTTGCCAACTCTTGCTGCATTTTAGGGGCTAAATTAGGATTTATTGGTCTCTACTTTTGTCTAAATGGTTTAGAATCAGGTTTGAGGGGCATCTCATGCTGAAATAAACCTTCTCTATATCCTTTCAAGTTATCATATGACCATAAAAATACCATACTATACTTCTTTAATAATGTAATCAACAATGTTCTAATCTTAGGATTCAATCTTTTTCCAATATGCACACATTTGGGAGAGGATTGTGTGTGTAAATTGATTTCTTCTAAATCACTCTCTATTACAATAATAGGTTTAACTAAGCTTTTATTTGCTCCATAAAATACCCTTTTTAGAGCTATTAACCCTTAGGGAATTTTATTAGTTTTCAACTGAATAATTTCATTCCCAAATAGAGTTTATTTTCCATCCACATTTTCTACAAAATGTTTAAAATGACTATCATATTCATCGATGTAATTTAGAAATTTAAAAATTTCCTGGTCATCATTGAATACCTACCAATGATAGATGTTATCTGGAAATAAAGATCTCATCAATAGCTCCACTTTTGCAATGCCTATTAAAGATTGATCCTCTAATCCAATAGTTGCAACTGCCAAGAAATCTACAACTACATTTCTTTCCCTTTCTACCCATTCAATGGAAAAAGCATTAAATAAATCTGTAATATCCAAAACAATATTTTTGTATTACTTTAGTCTTTTATTCTTTGAGTCATATTCCCCTTTTATCTATGAGAGAACTAATTTATAATCACCTTTAACCCTGAGACTCTTCACATTATGCTTCAAAGATAAATTCAAACCCAATAGAAAAGATTTATACTCTACTAAATTATTTGAGCACTCAAAACCAGACATGAAAGAAAATTTGAAAGTCTTGTTATCACGAGATGTCAATACAATTCTAGCTCCTGCCCCATTCTTAGAACAAGCTCCATCAAAAAACATAGTCCATACCTCATTTGCACTTTGTTTTTTACCTTCTAGATTCTCCAGTAGACTACCTTTTTCTTGTGGGCCATTCACTTCACATTAAAAATTGTCCAAATCTATACCAACATACAACACTTCTTGCCTCAGATTAGGAGGATCTTCAATTGTATTTGAGCTCTTTGTTCTTTGTCCAATCTTACATTACTTTCATTCATTAGTATCACAATATATGAAGAGTCCATTTGAATACTTCCACCTATGGCAGCAAACTATTTTCCTGACAAAAGAATAACATATTATGGAGGAATGTCTACCATTGTTATATTCATTTCATAATCATTCTCAGGATATGTAGTTATTCTGAAATTCATATCTTTCATTACCATGTAACTAGGACTTCTCTCTAGATTTCATGGAAAAATATTTACCAAATGACTTTACAACTTGCATACCCAATTGTCTCATTACTTGAAGAGGCATAATGTTAGTAGATGTACCTGAATCTATCATGCAACACCTTACGAACTTGTCTATTATCAACAATGTTAAATAGAAGGGATCCACTTGGGATGGACTTTTGCTCAATGTTAACACCAAATACACTTTAGGACTTTCAACATTGCCTACCTTAATATTCAACCCTATCATTTGGTTGTTTTCCTTTTGTTCTATGCTAAATTCCTTATCTTGATTTGAAGTAACATCACAAATGAGAGATAAATATCTATTCTTATGTTCATTTATCCTCATCATTTCCATTAAAGGAACCTAAAATTTATTTGATTCAACATTTGGTCCATGTCTACTAGAACAAATTTAGGCACAGGAACACCCAGTGGCATCATAGTATTATTAGAGAAAAAGGGAAAATGACCAACAATACCCTTTTTATCTTGCTCCTTCCTAGTTGAAGCATCTTAAACAATTTGAGCCTTCTCGTCATTTTGTTGATCTTTCTTGTTTATAATCCTGACCAATATCTTACTGCTACCATCTTCATTCAAATTCTAATTCTTAGTACCATGCTAGACCTTTGGGTCCACTTGTTTCTCTTTGATAAGAATGCCCCTGGTATTTTCTAACCTAATAATTCCTTTTTGACCAACTTTAATTCTTAAGTTATAATCACTCCTGGCTTTAGAAATAGCTGCTACAATTATCTCTCTTATTTCTTCATCAGAAGGCCTCCTTAACTGAATCTCACTTCTATCTGAACTCACACTATACACATGAGAATCTTCTTCTTCAATATCTAAGAAAACTTCTTGGTGATAAGAATTTCATACATACCTCCTATTTTCAACATCTAACTCAGCTCCACATTCATTATCAGAAGAGTACTCATCATTGTTCTAACATACTTTTGAAAATGACATATTTTTTTCTTGGTGATCCCGATTTTGTAATGAGTAATGACCACCATTTTCATACTCCTCATATTCTTCATTATTATTCAAAACCTCTAAAGCTATAGCTCCTAGCACTATAATGGATAATGAGGCATTTGACATGCAAGGCACCATGAAGTAAATTCCACTTTATTAACTCCAACTTTCTTTAAAGGATTTGGGGTCTCTCTATTTGTTGGTCCTCTAGGATTTTGCACAATAAGTCTCCAATTATTCCATGTAGTATTGTAAGGTTGATCTAATAATCTAGGCATCTTTTCCTATTTAGCTCAATTTTGTCTTTCTATATTAATGCCTTTTTCATTTCTTGCTACCTTATAACTCAATTCTTTGAGATCATGCATTACCTAATCCAAATTATCATCTTATATTGAGGCTTTACTATTTTGACCCTTGTCATGAGGTAAAATACTCACATCACTTCTTTTCTATACTTTTCCAGAAGCTCTTTGCTTACTTTCAATATTTGCAACCATCTTGTATGCTTCTCTTATGCATTATAGTAAAGTACTAAGCACATGGACTCCTTAGGCCTCATGTATGCTGGAATCTTTGACATTAGCCTAACAAATCTAACATTGAAATCTGAAATAGATTCATTTGACCCCTTTACAATATTTGTAAATTCATTAATGATGAACTGTGGATTTGTCATGTCACCATACTGCTCTCTAAATACTCTCTGGAATTCATCCCAAGACTCAATACTTGCATTAGGAAAACTTTTTTAACATTCTCTAGCAATGTCATCTAAATATTAAACAAATAATTTCATCAATACATCTTCATCTTCAATCTCATAATCATCAGTTAAATTAATAAAAGCCTTAAAATGGTCTTCTCCTAAAATTGCATTATTTACTTAGAATTTGGGAGGTTAGGATTTGACCTCACTTGGAACCTCATTTGGATACCTCGGTGTACATATGAAATTCAACTACCTGTACCTATCCAAATTTACAAGAGGTCTCATAGGAACATGTTGTCTATTATTTGTGACATTTCCATGTTGTCTTCTTGGAACTCCTTGATCAATGTTTCTCAGATTATCAATCCTAGCTCTTATGTCATTCATCTCCTTTTCAAGCTCAAGTCTAGCTAACTATTCTCTCAAATCAACAAGTTTTTGGCCTACATTCTCATTTTTGTTCATTGGGTTTCGTTGTACCCTAAGATGATGATCATCAGTTTCCACATCTATCATACTCATTCTCATTTGCATGAGCTAGATTATCTATGTTCTAGAAAGGGTGTTCTATTTTATTAGTAAATGAACCTACTAGCTCATTATATAAAGAATTTTGTTTACTTTCGGTGAGGGCTCATTAAATTTAGCCATTTATGCCTCATTGAGATGGGCTTCTACTTCTCTTCTATCTCTTTCTTTTATAAGATATTCTACAAATTTTTGGTATTCAGGGCCACACATTTCATCCCTATGTCCCTATTTTGAGCCTCTAGAAGTAGGTCTATCACTAAATGATATCCAACTTGTTTATCTGTTATTTTGTAATATTATTTTCATTCATATCATTAATAAAAGTAGAGGTCTTACCAATATTTTTAGCTTTCCATGCAGTATGTACCTGTTGAAAGCACAAGACAATTGAGAGGGGGTGAATTAGTTGTCTCAAAAACTTCAAACCCTCATAAACATAAGCACATCCACATTAGTTCACTTAAACCCTTAATCTGTTATGAAGATCAAACATGAAATACATATAACAAAAACTTAAACACATCAACACCATGCAATATAGGACACCAGAATTTTACGTGGAAAACCCTAAAATAGAAAAACCATGGTGAGGATTAGCTCACAATATAATGTAGTAGCAATACTGAATAACAAGAGGCTTATTGCCCAATAAGTAAGGCTCACTGCCAAAGGGCTCCTGCCCAGAAGAAGAAGAAGAAAGAAGAAAAGAGGTGGCTCATTGCCTTAAACTGATATAATAGCATCTACCACATGTCTGAGTTCAGTTTCATTGAAGCACAAAAATCATCACCTTCACAGCTTCTCTGAAAGATTATAGATGACCTCTGCTCACTGCATTAGCTTCTCTACCACATGAAAGTCCTTGCTGCCTCTAATTCAAATTCACAACACAACCATCACATTTCTGCACATCCACACTCAACACATGAATCCTTCATGCTTATTTATATCATCATCCTTGAAACATTCACCCAAGTCAGAAACACACTCTACCTCCTTTGAAACAGTCTCCAAGGTCAGAAAACATATAGAATTCAAATTAGGTACGGGCTTAAACATTCCCATAGAGAAAAGGAATGAAGGTAGAACATTTCACAGCTTAGCTTGGACATAACAACATCTTCACACACTTCAACATGCTTCCACAATCTACAAAGCACATCCCCAAAGAATGTAAACAACCAGGTTGGCAAAAACTAGTGTTGACATAGGAACCTTTAAGCACACACTTCAACAAGATCAAAAAGAAAACTCGTGGATAAAACATCAAGCATGAACATGATCTAGGAACACCCACACGCACTTTGAAACTAGTAAAGCATTCTGCAAAAACTTCAACAATTCTCAATTAAAGTATCTTCACGTTGGAACACTTGAACTACACAGACAACAACTGCAACTTAAGAAAGATAGCTTGCAGAGCACCAAACCATGAACCACTTGGACTAAAGGAAGATATATACATTATAAACATAAATCTAGAACCGTGAACAAGGAAACACAACTGCGAAGAAGTGTGAAGCAAAGCACTTTCTCCCAGTCACCTCTACACAACTTAGAAACACTGTCCATACTCTAGTGAACACAACTTTCTCTGTACACTGAATCAACACTTCAAACTTGAAACATAGCAACTTTGAACATCCCTAAACATCACCTCCAAACCGCATAAGCATATCTTCAACAACAGAGAAATGTGGAGCAAATTACTGGTACTATTCAGCAAGCCAGAACAATTCTGCAATACAATATTTCCTTCCGAGAATAAATTTTCTCAAAAGCACTTGGAAATCCAACAACATGAGCAATATACTAACATCATCAACACTTTTGTAATCCATTTAGATCACCTTGTCACAACAACTTAATCAACCAATCACAACAATATTAGAAGATACAGTTGACACTAATGACAACACAAACATGTTGACATCCATGACTACACCGATTAGCACATACTTGCAACAATCTCCCCCATTGTCATTGATGGCAACATATGATGTGAAAAACCATCATGACACAATTCTGTACTAATCTCATTCTCCCCCTTTCTTTTATACATCTTGCTCTCCTTTTGTTTTTCACATGAACTCTCTCCCCCTTTGACATCAATGGCAAAGGGTGACATACCTTTCTCAAGATTTCTCCCCCTGAATATGACACTACACATACTTGCACTGATCTCAACTACTCTGAACCATCTTGTACCAGCTCTTACTCCCCCTGACTATAACAATATTTAATGCCACTATCTTCTCCCCCTAAGAGGTAGCCTCCATCATCAGTCCAGAAAAGAATGACTCTTGAATCACATTGGACTAATACACTTCCTTATGCATCTAGTTCAACAAAGGAGGGGAAATAACCCCTAACTTCTCTTGAAGATACTCAAATGTCTCCTTAGGAAGAGCCTTGGTGAATATGTTAGCTAATCTTTTGTAGGCACATACTTAAGCTTCGCTTCTTTCTCTGCAACCTTCTCTCTCAAAAAGTGATACCTGAGAGAAATATCCTTTGTCCTTGAATGCATCACTGGGTTCTTTGAAATGTTAATTGCACTGGTATTATCACATAAAATACGAATTGGATCATCATACTCAACTTTGATATCCTTCAATGTTTGTCTCATCCATAGCACCTATGTGTAACATGATGCTGCTGCGATGTACTCTGGCTTTGCAGTAGATAAGGATATTGAATCTTGCTTCTTGCTTTTCCATGACATAGCTCTATCTCCAAGAAAGAACACACCACCACTTGTACTTTTCTTGTCATCTACACATCCGACCCAATCTGCATATGTGTAGGCACTTAGGATGAAGTCATTATTCTTAGAATACCACAAACCATGGTCTAGAGTGCCCTTCAAATACCTAAATATCCTCTTTACTCCCATGACATGTGACTCTCTAGGATCTGCTTGAAATCTGGCCACAAGACAGACTGCATGCATGATATCTGGTCTGGTAGCAATTAGGTATAGCAGTCCTCCAATCATTAATCTATATTTTCTCTAATTAGCCTTAGGGGATTCATCCCTTTTTCTCAGCTTACAACCAGTTGTCATGGGAGTACAAACTGGTTTAGACTCTTCCATTCCAAACTTTTTCAACAATTCCTCGACATACTTAGATTGTGAAATGAAAATGCCCTTATCTATCTAATTAATTTGCAGCTCAATAAAGAAGTTCATCTCACCACACATTGACATCTCAAATTATTTTTGCATCTCATCACCAAAGTTCTTACACATACCTTCATTTCCGCCGAATATTATATCATCCACATAGAATTTAATAATCAAGATTTGTGTAATATCCAATCTCAAAATCAACTAATGAAATTCCAATACTTGACCATAAAGTAAAATTAAAAAAGGTAAAGGTGGTTTATATATATATATATATATATATATATATATATATATATATATATATATATATATATATATATATATATTTACATTGAAGTTCAATCATTGACTAAATAAGAATCATGTTGATATTATGATATACAATGAGTCCATCCAACTTCAATAAATTTGCGTTATGATAAATAAGGAAAATTTTAAAATAAAAACTTACCAATATCACTACATCTTGATTGTCGACCTTCCCATTTCAAGTCTCAGCAAGCCTTTGGAATATAGAAGAGAAAGTATCTTCGGGGAGCTTTACCTCCAACTACAGACCATTGGTCTCCTATACACCTTCCTAACCGGAAGTGGGCCTACCCTGCTCGAGGAGGATAGACTTAGGACGACCAATGGGGTTTGCCATCTGAGTACTGGTGTTGTGACATTTGCAACTTGTTATCATGTATTCCCCTAGATACCCTCTAGTCAAGCATGACTATTCCACAAGTTACACCATCTAGTCATGGTGAACGAACAATGCACTAGAGGCAAGTACATTACCTTGGCCAAAGGTTTTAATGGTGAATAGCGTTATGACAACCCGATTAGTACGTTCACCCACCCAAACTCAACTTGAATTTATCACAATCCTTCAGCTATATATATATATATATATATATATATATATATGGTAACCTTCTTTAGATTTTCCAGCTCAACATGCTTTAATGCATGACAGTTGGGTGTACTCCATGCTCTTAGACTCTTAGAGTCATTTCCACCCATGTGTTGGAGGAATGTTTTCTAGCTTACATGTTTGTCAGTTAATGCTACTAGTTTTCGAGTGAATCATTGGGTTTGACCCCTGTTTAAATTATCATATCTAGGTAGAACATTAAACTATCGATATAGTCACAAGAAAGATATCAATTAACTTGTTATTGAGTCCCAGTTTAATCAATGTCCTAGAACTACTAGGGTTTTCTCTAGTGTTAAAGTTAAAGTACTCCAAACAAGTCTTCTTCGACTCTACAGAGTTCCCGACATAACTTATCTTCTATACCATTCATATCTTTTAACAATCCTAACTCGACGTTTTTAGTTCTAGGAGTAAGATTTTATGTAAGCCTTAACTAGACACTTTCTTTTTGACCCAAAAGAGTCTATAGTATGTTTTAGAACCTCATTACTTTAGCATGTTTGAATGGTTTTTAACCAAATAATGTTTCTAGAGCCCTCTTTCGACGACACACTAGCATGATTGATATGTATGTAGAACAAATTATATTCTCTTAAAAGGTGGTCTAAATAAGTTAATTCTCATTCTTTCTACTGATTTACTCAAGTTTTAGTGTTTTTATTCAAACTAAACATTAATTGATAAAATAGAACCCGTTATACAATCGAGCATGCTATTCGGCAATCTCTAGACTCAGGCACGATAATGAATAACATATGAATACCTTATTCTCTGACAGCTGGTTATAGCTCGAATTGCATCTAATACAATACCCAGCTAGCGTTAACTCTTTTAGCAGATGGATACGGCTTCTCGAGCCTTAATATCGAAGTATATGTTCTTTGGGTATTCAACTAAAGACCACTAATAGAATTTAGGTTTTAGTGTATTCTATCGTGCAAAAAAAAGGAAGCTTATTCTACGTTTTTTGCTTAATAGAAAAACCATAATTTCTAAAGCGTAAACTAGAACTTGATATTGTCACAGAAATGACACTAATATACCAGACTATCAAAGACAACGATATTCATATTTTGGTGTACAAAACTATTCATGATTATGTAGTAAGGAATGGGAGTATGAATACTTGGTTGCCAACCTTCGATGACTTGATTCCTGCTCCAATCTTGCTCAGTTGCCTAACTCGCATACACACCGTCTCTATCCAACTAACAACTCCATTCACCCAGCTCGTATTCTCACAAACTCCCTATCTCTTCACTCTTCCCATCTCCCCATTTTTAAGACTTTTTCCATTCTCTTCACGATAGCTCGGGGAGAAATAACTGATTTCTCTAAACCTAACTACTTCGCTTAGCTAACTGATAATAACTACCTGGCTCAACTGTCTCCAAATGTCCTCCTCGCAGTTCGCTTAGTGCAAAAGAGGGTTCTACTCACAACTATCCTCTCGATTTATTTGAAAAAATGATGATATTATAAAGTGAGGTGGCGGTTTTGATATAAGCATCATTCCATAATATACATATCAAATTTTTGGACTAAGATCGATTGCTAACATCATGGGGCAATTCGTGTAGCTTACAGTAAATCATTTTAGTTTAAATCTTGAGAATAAATAAAATGTTATGACACAAAATAGCATCATGAAATAGTGGTTGCAATAAAGTCTTTCGAGCTATTGCCCGATTACTAGCATCATTTAACAATATTTGAATTGCTCTTTGATGGCTATTTAGATATATACATAATTTTTATACATTATCATTTCAATATAACCAAAGGTATTACTCTTAATGATAACAAAGGCTAAGACATTATTTAAACCTTTTCACGACGATAACCCTGTTAGACTTAGGACATACAACTAAGAGGGGGGGTGAATCAGTTGTGCGAAACTTTCTCTTTTTAAACACTTGAATCTTCCTTAGTGATTAGCATACTATTAATCATGAACCATAATGCATTCAAATCAAAAGTAGAAACATATCAACACATATGACACCAAGATTTTGACGTGGAAAACCCAATTAAAGGAAAAACCACGGGGTGATTAACCCAAGAATGTATTCTCTATTAGAAGAATAGAAAGAACAAAATGGCACATGCCAATTAGGGCTCATTGCCTGAGCACACTACTCACAAGAGGCTCACTGCCTACAAGAGACACACTGTCTACAAAGAAATAAGTATCACCTTTATGAATTGGAAAATAGCATCTTCACCATGCTTGAATCAGTTCCATTTAAGCCCAAAAACTTCTGCTCTGCCTTTCGCACTTCTCCTCGCTACCACACACTTATCACCGCAAGACACACTTCAAAATGAATTCACAATCCCTTATTTATACAAGGCATCGACTTAGGAACAATCATCTAAGTTGGTAAACACCTACAAGAACATCTGCAAGACATGTAATACATCCGGTCGGCCAGTCTTAAGAAGAACACCAATATCCGTAGGTATTCTTCAAATGCAAACTCTAACTTCAATGCGGACCACCAACATTAACTGGACATGATCCAACGATCATCATAACCTTCCCTGAATCACCAAAAACATCCGCACTTCATCATCCTACTAGAATTCTTCTCTCCTTCATCCGGAGCTACAAGAACACAGTCTGTCATCACTGTCACAAATGAATAGGCTCTTCCAGACCTTCAACCCACAAACTAATCTAGTTGATACTTCACAAGGACGTCCTCAACACTTCCTCAAATCTGTAGAACGAGATAATGAAATACCGGATCTCACCGGACCTATCTGTGGCACTCTATCACCTCTGAACACCTACCGGAACCGGTTCTACTTGAGCGACCATAACTTCTTCAGATCTTCATATGGACCTCTAAAATCTTGACTGGAGCATCTCAAGACTTATATCTACAAACCCTTTAAACCACATTCTCTGATCCTCAACCTATCTTGGACTTTTACCTTGTTGTCATCATTGTTCTTCACTGTTCCTGATTGAGACTAATTTTCTCAATATCCTCAGCACACAACTCATCCAATCCTTCTTATTAATGCAACATGAGTATGTTGACATCAATGCCAACACCAGTTAAACCCATACTTGCAACAATCTCCCCCTTTGTCATTGATGGCAACATATGATGTGAAAAACCATCAAGACAAGAACTTCTCCTTACTGTCACAACTCCCTCTGTCAACAGCAACCATTCACATGTCTTCTCTCCCTTTACTGCTCCCCCTTTGATCAGCAACCACTTGTTTTTCACATGTCTTCTCTCCCCCTTTGACATCAATGGCAAAGGGCTCATACTTGCAATTTCACCACCTCAGACTCATACCTGCTGCTCCCCCTGAGTAACAGCTCCCCAACATCAATCCAGATCACAAGATGTGACTGTGAAACTCACCGGACTGATGCACATCAGTGCACCTTAGTTTATCACTGGATGGGAAATAACCCCTAACTTCTCCCTAAGATACTCAAAAGAGTCCTTAGGTAGAGGTTTAGTAAAGATATCTGCAATCTGATCCTTGGAGGGCACATACTCCAATCTGACTTCATCCTTGTTCACTTGCTCTCTCAGAAAGTGAAACTTGATAGATATATGCTTAGTCTTAGAATGCAACACTAGATTCTTAGAAATACTTATTGCACTTGAATTATCACAGAAAATTGTGATAGGCTTCTCATATTCTACTTGAATATCTCTTAGCATTTGCTTCATCCACAGAACTTGAGTGCAACTACCTACTACTGCAATGTATTCTGCTTCAGTAGTAGACAGGGATATTGCCTCTTGTTTCTTACTTAGCCAAGAAACTAATCTTTTTCCCAAAAAGAATGCTCCTCCACTTGTACTCTTCCTATCGTCCACATCTCCTACCCAATCTGTATCTGTATATGCATGAAGAGAAAAATTATGATCTCTAGGATACCATAGATCATATTCAACTATTCCTTTTAAGTACCTAAAAATTCTTTTGATTGCCATGACATGAGATTCTCTGGGATCAGCCTGGAATCTCGCCACAAGACCAACAACCTGCATTATATCTGGTCTAGTTTGAGTGAGATACAATAATCCTCCAATCATTGATCTGTACTTTATCTGATCTGTCTTAGGAGAGTCATCATCTTTGCTCAACTTACATCCGGTTGCCATGGGAGTGTTCATTGGCTTTGAATCTTCCATTCCAAATTTCCTCACCAATTCTTTCACATATTTGGTCTGAGAAATAAAGATTCCTTTCTTTGTCTGAGTAATTTGCAGACCCAAGAAGAAATTCATTTCACCGAGCATTGACATTTCAAACTCACTTTTCATTTGATTTGCAAAGGTTTTGCACATACTATCTCTTCCTCCAAAGATGATATCATCAACAACTACTTTAACAATCAAGATGTTTTCATGATCAATTTTGAAATATAGGTTACTATCAGCAGTACCTTTGTTGAAACCAATCTTCAAAAGATGTTTGTCCAGTCTTTCATACCATGCTCTTGGTGCTTCCTTTAGACCATACAGTGCCTTCTTTAATTTGCAGACCATATCACCATGCTTAGATAACTGAAATCCATCCGGTTGTTCAATGTACACTTCTTCTTCTAAGTCCCCATTTAGGAAAGCAAACTTGACATCCATCTGACACACCTTGAAATCCTTGAAGGCAGAAAATGCAAGAAATAGTCTGACTGCTTCAATTCTTGCCACTGGAGCAAAGGTTTCTTCAAAATCAATTCCTTCTATTTGAGAGTAGCCTTTGCAGACCAATCTGGCTTTATTTCTGATTACTTCACCAACTTCATTTAGTTTGTTCTGGAAGACCCATTTGGTTCCAATCACATTCTTGTTTCTAGGTCTGGGAACAAGATCCCAAGTGTGATTTTTCTCAATTTGCATCAACTCTTCCTCCATTGCTTTGGTCCAATTTTCATCATTGCAGGCTTCATTTATTGTCTTAGGTTCAATCTTTGAAATCAGACAATATTAATCTGAATTTTGAGCAATTTTCCTTCTAGTTTGCACACCTTTGCTTTTGTCACCTATGATCTGATCTTTAGAGTGGTTCAGTCTTACATACCTTGGAACTTTGGGAGTTTCTTGCACTTCTTCTTCTTGATCAGACTCATTCAGACCTATCTCTTCTTCCTCATTTACCAGATCAGTCTGAATCTGACTTTCAGGAGAGGATTGAGCTCCTTGAACCAGAACACCATTCTGATCATCTTCAACATACTCATAAAACCTTGAGGGTTTCTCTATTCCCTCATCAACCTTCACATTTGTACTTTCTATCATCTTTCTTAGTCTCTTGTTATAACACCGGTATGCTTTGCTTTGAGTAGAGTAACCCAAGAATATTCCTTCATCACTTCTAGCATCAAACTTGCCTAAATCTTCATCTCTTTTGATGTAACACTTGCTACCAAAGACTCTAAAATATCTTACAGTAGGAGTAATGCCAAACCAGAGTTCATAAGGGGTCTTACCGGTATTGGTTTTGATTTGAACTCGATTAAGAGTATAGATTGTAGTGCTGACAGCTTCTCTCCAATAGATCTGAGGAACATTTGCTTCCATCATCATAGTCCTAGATGCTTCCTGGATGGTCTGGTTCTTTCTCTCCACTACTCCATTCTGCTGTGGAGTCCTCGGAGTAGACAACTGTCTCTTAATTCCATGTTTCTCACAGAATTCTATGAACTCACCGGATGTGAATTCTCCACCTCTATCAGACCTCAAACATTTCAACTTTATTCCTGTTTCATTCTCTACCATAGCCTTGAATATTTTAAATTTTTCAAGAGCTTCTGATTTCTCCTTTAGAAAGGTTACCCACATCATCCGGGAATAGTCATCTATTAGTAGCATGAAGTATCTATCACCTTGAATACTTATGGTTCTTGCCAGACCACAAAGATCAGTGTGAACTAAGTCCAATAGTCCAGTAGAAGACAGTTCCTTGCTTTTAAATGTGACTCTGCTCAGCTTACCCAAGTGACATTCCTTGCACAAGCTGTTAGTAGGTTTCACCAATTTTGGAAGATCTCTTATAGCCTGAGTATTGCTTATCTTGATGATATTATCAAAATTCACATGACACATCCTTCTATGCCATAACCAACTCTGATCAACTTGAACAAATAAGTAGCTTTTACCAGTACCAACCAAGTGGAAGATATTACCTTTAGTTTGAGCACTAGATGCAATCTCTATTCCGGACCTTTCAAAGATTTTGCATTTTCCATCCTTGAATCGGAGATCATAGCCTTTGTCCACCAATTGTCCAACACTGAGAAGATTGTGCTTCAAACCTTCAACATACAGTACATTACCAGTTTTGTTTCTTCCATCAAAAGAAATAGTTCCTCTTCCTCTAATTCTACTAGAAGAATTATCACCAAACTTCACCACTCCTCCTTCATACATTTCCAAGTCTATGAACTTATTTTTGTCACCTGTCATATGGTGAGAGCAACCACTGTCAATGACCCAATCATTCTTTTCTTCAACTTGGGCAGCCAGAGCTCTTTCTACAACTTTATGATTGGTAGATACAGAGGATATTGGTTCTTCTTCCTTGATGGCAATAAACACCCATTCACTTCCAGATCTGTTTCCTGTCTCTGATTCATCATCTGTTACTCCTTCATTATCATCTTCTTCATGAACATAGTAACAATTCTTTTGGAACCTTGATATGTTAGGATTTGGTTTTGAAAATCTTTCTGGACATCTTGAGGCAAAATGACCAATCTTATTGCAGTTAAAACACTTAAAAGGTAATTTTCCTTCATACTTATCGGATCCTCTTGGCATTCTCTTTGCAATGAGGGCTTTAAGTTGAGTAGTTTCTACTTCTTCTTCTAGGTCTTTTCTTGCTTTTCCATACCATGACAAATTCCTTGATGAGTTCTCTCCTGGATCAAATCCTTGTTTACCTTTCACAGAGGCACTGGCTTTGAATGTAGATTCAGTTTTGGGGGGATCATCTCCAAATTCAGTCATTTCAAAAGCAACCAGTTTGCCAGCCAATTGGTCTCTTGTGACAGTTGCATGGGATCTGAATTCATCAATGGCAGCAACCTTGATTTTGTAAGAGGCAGGAAGGGATCTGAGAATCTTACCAACAATCTCATTTTCATCCAAGACTCCACCAGAATTTCTAATTCCACAAACCAACTCATTCATTCTTGGCATAAAAGTGGTAATATTTTCATCATCTCTCATCTTAAGTTTTTCAAATTTCCCTTTTAGACTCTGTAACCTTGCACATTTAACATACTCATCTCCTTCATGCAGAAGTTCCAGTTTAATCCAGATCTCATAGGCAGTTGGTAGGTCAATAACATTTGAGAGCTCTGAGTCAGTTAATGCGCTTAGAAGAGCCTCTTTGGTCTGCAGATTGTTTTCAACATCTGTGATTTCATTTAGGGTTGTCGGACCACCCTGTGGAGGTACATACGCTTTTGTGACCATGGACCAGTACGCCTTTCCCATACACTGCAAGTGACATTTCAAGGAACCTTTCCAAAGAGAAAAGTTGGTTCCATCAAACTTCGGACTATCCTTCTTGTATGACGACATCCTGGATCTCCTCAAGCGGTTAAGCTCCTTTTAGAGGAACTTAGCTCTGATACCAATTATTAGACTTAGGGCATACAACTGAGAGGGGAGGTGAATCAGTTGTGCGAAACTTTCTCTTTTTAAACACTTGAATCTTCTTTAGTGATTAGCATACTATTAATCATGAACCATAATGCATTCAAATCAAAAGTAGAAACATATCAACACATATGACACCAAGATTTTGATGTGGAAAACTCGGTTAAGGGAAAAACCACGGGGTGATTAACCCAAGAATGTATTCTCTGTTAGAAGAATAGAAAGAACAAAATGGCACATGCCAATTAGGGCTCACTGCTTGAGCACACTGCTCACGAGAGGCTCACTGCCTACAAGAGACACACTGTCTACAAAGAAATAAGTATCACCTTTATGAACTAGAAAATAACATCTTCACCATGCTTGAATCAGTTCCATTTAAGCCCAAAAACTTCTGCTCTGCCTTTCGCACTTCTCCTCGCTACCACACACTTATCACTGCAAGACACACTTCAAAATGAATTCACAATCCCTTATTTATACAATGCATCGACTTAGGAACAATCATCTAAGTCGACAAACACCTACAAGAACATCCGCAAGACGTGTAATACATCTGGTCGGCCAGTCTTAAGAAGAACACCAATATCCATGGTTATTCTTCAAATGTAAACTCTAACTTCAATGCGGACCACCAAAATGAACTGGACATGATCCAACGATCATCATAACCTTCCCTGAATCACCAAAAACATCCGCACTTCATCATCCTACTGGAATTCTTCTCTCCTGCATCTGGAGCTACAAGAACATAGTTTGTCATCACTGTCACAAATGAATAGGCTCTTCTGAACTTTCAACCCATGAACTAATTTAGTTGATACTTCACAGGGACGTCCTCAACACTTCCTCAAATCCGTAGAACGGGATAATGAAATACCGGATCTCACCGGACCTATCTGTGGCACTCTGTCACCTCTGAACACCTGCCAGAACTGGTTCTACTTGAGTGACATAACTTCTTCAGATCTTCATGCGAAGCTCTAAAATCTTGACTGGAGCATCTCAAGACTTATATCTACAAACCCTTTAAACCACATTCTCTGATCCTCAACCTATCTTGGACTTTTACCTTGTTGTCATCATTGTTCTTCACTATTCCTGATTGAGACTAATTTTCTCAATATCCTCAGCACATAACTCATCCAATCCTTCTTATTAATGCAACATGAGTATGTTGACATCAATGACAACACTAGTTAAACCCATACTTGCAACAAACCCCAACCGAAATAATTTTACATAATTTGTAATTTGTAATATAACGTTTACATCGCACGCTCGTAGAGCATTGCGATGATGACGATGATTGGAGCAAAAGTGCAACCTCAACAACAAAGTTTACAGTCGACATTTCGGGGTCAAGTTTTTGTCTCCCCCTTTTATGAACTACTGTCGACTTTTGCGTCGAACAACTTAACAAGATATATCATACGACTCATTCTCAAAGTATATATATATCTGTCGTTCGCATTTGGCGACATGAACTCAGAGTATTACGACACAGATGTCGATTGACCATACTCATCATGACAATGACATAAGAAAGAGTGACCTACTCTTATAATCCTTGACATTCTCATCTATAATTGACTTAACCAAAATCAATACTTACCTGAAGACAACTAGGTTTAACTACCTGATGTTCATTCTCAATGGCAAACACCCATTGATATTCCAGGGTCTATTCTCCCCTTCCCGAAGATACCTTCTCTTCTTCTTGTTTCACGGAGAACCTGTTCCATTTGTTCCTGTCAATAACAATCTCACATACAATTTGTGGTTAGAGTACCAATTTTCTGGTCGAAACACATTTACAACATATCAGTTCATTTTCATATTGAAAAGACATTTTTAATTCATAACATCAGATTGATCATACTTAAGTGAAAAATCCATGATTTCATAAAGTTAATATTTTCTAATCATAACATCATTTTCATGATGTTAAACATATTCACATGACTATACTATTTATGAAATTAACAAAAGTAAGTAGTAATACTGAATCCAAAAAGGGGATGTAACATATCCTTCCCCTAAAGAATCATCGTCCCCGATGATTGAGGTTATCAAACAAAATTTTAACATGAAACAATCTTTTATAGTCTAACATTAATGTTTTTGAAAAAGATAAGGAAATTTTTTGTGAATGTCATTATAGTCTTCCCAAGTGGCGCTATCCTCGCCATATTGATCCCACTAAATTTTACATTGCAAGACCTCTTGATTACGCAAATAGAGTTTATGTGTTTCAAGTACCTTGAGTGGCTCAATCACAACCACTCTTGGCTCCTATATCTGTAAGGATTTCCAATTAAGAATGTGGTCATTTCCTACAAAATATTTCTTTAGGTATGAAACATGAAAAACATTATGCATTTTAGACAAGGCTTGAGGTAGAGCAATTTTGTAATCCATTGGATTGATGATCTCAAGGACTTCAAAAGGTCCCACATATCGAGGAGCCAACTTTGAAGATTTACCAAACTTGATTGAGATTTTATGGGGTTTTACTCGCAAGAGAACTTTCTCTCCAATAGAAAATTGCCTAGGCACCCGTTTGCTATCTGCATAACTCTTTTGTCTATCGTTGGCTTATGCCAACCTTTTCCTAATCATTTTCACTTTTTCTTCCATATCTACTAGCATTTCTAGACCAATGCTTACCCTATCTTCCAGTTTGTCCCAGCTTATAGGAGTTTTGCATGTCCTTCCATACAATGCTTCGAATGGTGCCATCTTAATGGCAGAATGATATGAATTATTATAGGCAAATTCAACGAGAGGTAAATATTCCTCCCATCTGTATTGTTGATCCATGCAATACATTCTCAGTAGATCCTCTAGGACCTGGTTAACCCTTTCTGTTTGTCCATCAGTTTCAGGATGATAAGCGGTGCTCACATTGAGCTTAGTCCCTAGTGCTGAAAATAAAGTTTGCCAGAACCTAGAGGTTATTTGAGCATCTCTATCTGATATAATCTTTTTAGGTACTCTATGTAATCTAAACACATCCTGAACAAACTTACAGGCCAAAACAGGAGCTCCATTAGTCAAATTTCTAGGAATAAAGTGTGCTACATTGGTTAGTTTATCCACTACTACCAATATCGCATCATGTCTATTTCTGGACATTGGTAAACCTTGAACAAAGTCCATACTAATGACCTACCATTTTCATTCTGGAATATCATGTGGGTACAACAATCTGGCAGGATGTTGATGTTCCGCCTTTACTCTTTGACATTCTAAACAACTTGCCACAAACTTTGTAGCGTTACTTTTCATTCCTTTCCAGAAGTATAGTGGTTTGACATCTACTAAAATTTTTGTTACTCCTAGATGTCCAGAATAAGGTGCATAATGGACTTCCTTCCATACTAGGTTTCTTAGTTCTTCAAAATTAGGAACATAAATTCTTCCCTTAAATCTCATTAATCCATCTGACTCAATATGGAATCCATCATATCTTGAGTCCTTGGGATTGATTTGTAGAGCTTGCTTAACATGTTCATAGTATTCATCTCCAGATAACCTTTGCAATACTAGATCTTTAAAATTAGCATGAATGGAGACTATAGAAGCTATGTGCCTTCTTCTACTCAGAGCATCAGCTACTCGGTTTTCCTTACCTTTTATGTAACTTATTTCAAAATCATATTATGATATTAGCTCTAACCACCTCCGTTGACTTGCATTGAGATGGGGTTGTGAGAATATGAAACGAAGACTTTGATGATCTGACTTTAGTACGAAAGTCTTTCCCAATAAATAGTGTCGCCACATTTGAAGGGTGTGAATCACTGTTGCCAGTTCTAAATCATGAGGAGCGTAATTCTTCTCATAAGGTTTTAACTTTCTTGATTCATAGGCTATTGCACGCCCATCTTGCATGACCACGCCTCCTAAACCTTCTCCAGAGGCATCAGTAATAACCTCGAATTGCCCTTTAGGATCAGGGACTTTCAGGATTGGGGCTATTGTTAACTTTTCTTTTAATAAGTTGAATGCCTTCTGACATTCACTTGACCATTCAAACCACTTTCCTTTCCTCTGCAGTGAAATGATTGGACTAGCAATACTTGAAAAATTCAGAACAAATTTCCTGTAATAACCGGCCAAACCCATAAAACTTCGTACTTCTGAAACATTGGAAGGTACAGACCATTCCATAATAGCCTTTATTTTAGCTGGGTCTACTAATATTCCTTTTGTTGATATAATGTGTCCTCAATATTGAACTTCCTTTTGAAAGAAAGTGCATTTCAAGAGTTTTGCATACAACTTGTGCTCTCTTAGATGTTGCAAAACAATTTGAAGATGTTGTTTATGCTCCTCCTCACTTTTTGAATATATCAGAATATCATCCAAGAAAACTAGAACAAACTTATCAAGGCAATCTCTGAAAACACTATTCATGAGATTCATGAAGGCGGCTGGTGCATTTGTCAACCCAAATGGTAACATGGTAAACTCATAATGACCATATCTTGTTCTAAATGCAGTCTTGTGAATATCTTCATCTTTTAATCTCAACTGGTGATATCCTGATCTCAAATCTATCTTAGAAAATACTGCAGCACCATGCATTTGATCAAACAAATCATCAATATGTGGCAGTGGATACTTATTCTTTATCGTTGCTTTATTGAGCATTTGATAATCTATACATAGCATAAGGGTTCTGTCTTTCTTCTTGACAAAAATAACTGGAGCTCCCCACAGTGATACACTTGGCCTTATTAGACCTTTAGCTAATAGTTCCTATAGTTGAGCTTTTAATTCCATAAGTTCAATGGTAGTCATTTGGTACGAAGATTTTGATACTGGCTCTGATCCTGGTTTAATATCTATGGCAAAATCAAAAATCCTTTTTGGAGGCAAACCAGGTAGCTCCTCTGGAAACACAGCTTGGAAATTGTGGAGATAGGGGTACTTTTCCTCAAAAGATTGTTTCTCAGAAACTTCCTCAACTTGATCCATTTTGACTACAAAAAGTTGACATCCCTTACGCCTAGCCCTTTTTAACTATTTGGATGAAATATATCTAATCTTCATTTCCCTTTGGACTCCCTAAAAGTTGACTTTATTCCCTTTATTGTCTAAACAATCAATTGTTTTAGAAAAACAATCCACCCTAGCCCTATGTTTCCACAACCAATTCATCCCTAAAATGACGTCGTAGGACCCTAAAGGTGCTACATACAAGTTTAATTTAGTTGAAAAGTTTGGAAAAACAATGATGGCTTCGAACAAGCATTGCTCTACCTAAGCCTTTGTTTGATTTGCATATTCAACAGTCCATGGTTTTGATATATAACTAGCTCTTCTAGGAAATTTAGTTAAGACTCTAGGAGACACAAAATTTTCTATTGCACCAGTATCAATCAAAATAGAAACGAGGACTCTAAATAAAGTACCTGTCATCTCAATGGGAGTAATCTGGTACTTAGCTTGTAGATTGTCAAGGGCGGTGTGAATCCTTTGTTGAAAAGCCTCATGCTGCGAAGGGAGTGTCGTGTTCCTATGCTACCCATTCTACTTTTTATTAGGACAACGGTTGGCATAATGATCTCCACCACATGTAAAACAACCTCCAAGTGGTCCCCTCTTCTCATCTGGTCTACCCATAGCATCATCATTCCTCTTATAATTGTCATTTTTCTTAAAGTCTTCATTTCTTCGCTCATTACCAAATCCCCCTTTATTTTTCTGATTTCCTTTGCCATTCCTCTTATTTCCATATCCTTTATCATTTTTCTTTTTATATGTCTGTTCATTTGAGTTCTTATCAAATCTCTTACGCTTCTTTTCATGATAAGCGGAAATGGATTTGATCTTTTATTCTTGTTGAATTGCTTTCTCATATACCTGGTCCATTGTGGTCAGACTGTGCACCTCTACCTCCAATCTAAGGATTTAGGCTCATAATAAATTTCCTTATCCTAAATCTTTCATCCTTTTGGTACTGGGGAACGTACTTCAACAATCGAGTGAATTTCTCTGCATATTCGACCACAGATAGATCTCCTTGTCAAAGATTTTGGAAGTCTGTTAACTTTTGATCAAAATATAGCTGTGGTAACCACCTTTTTCTAAAGAGTTCAACAAATTCATTCCACGTCACCTTCAGGGGACTTAAATTCAACTCTGTCTTTTTGTCAACCCACCAGGTGGATGCTTCTCCAGATAACTGAGATGCTCCCCAAATTGCTTTTGTGAGCTCAGAATAGTTTTTGATTTTGAAATACTTCTCCATCTCAGTTAGCCAGGCTTCTGCCACATCTCCTATTTTCGTTCCATCGAATTTAGGAGGAATTATCTTTTTCATATCCTTTGATAATTCAAGAGCAAGTTTATCTTTTATCTCCCTCTAAGATTCACTATCATCCTGGTTCTCACTTGTCGTGTCATGTTCTCGTTGACTACTTTTACTTGAATTATAGGAATATTCATTTTCTCCCTTGGTATTTCCAGTTTCATTTACTTTCTTTTCTAATTTTCCCAATGTTTCCTTAGTTTCAGCAAGCATATTAAGGATTCTGTCCAATTTATCAGTAGAGTTGGCCTGAGAGTTGTGATCTTCCTAATCTTCTCTCTCATTTACTCCTGATTGATCCATGTTTGTATGTTTTCACACCTAAATATTAACGAATACTAATCAGTTTCTTTGATTTAACATTTATCATAATATCATAATATAACATTTAATCATGACCATAGTCGATTACAAAAACAAAATTTGTCTTTATTATATTTTGCACAATAGTATATACATTCTGAGGATAGATACATTTCATGTTTCACTCAATATTTACAAGAGGGGTGTAACCTTCGGATTCATTGTTTGACACATATTCACGGGATGTATAACCCTCAGATTCACTATCAGATGATAGTACAATGATTTCCACTTTAGGTGGTATACGGGGATCCCTGGTGATCATTGGTATGCTATTAGGGCAAGAATCGCTCACAATTTGAGCTGCCATCCTAGATGTCTCTAGGAGTTCTCTTTTCATTCGTTTGAGTCATGTCAGTGCATTGGCAAGGGTTTCCATATCATCTAGCCAAATGTCATTTTCATCATTCATTTTCTCAATAGTCTTGATCATCGCAAGACATTTATGTTTGGCTTGCAAGTAACGTTCCTTACCAGCGAAGGATTTCCTTGCAGTTTGTTTGAGACGTACCATCCTGGCATAGTAAATCAAAACATTAGCTACCCGCATAATGTTGATGCTTAATCAGCTTAATGGGCTCATAGGCCCTAGTGCTGAACTTGGTCTAGCTCTGATACCATATGTAATATCCAATCTCAAAATCGACTAATGAAATTCCAATACTTGACCATAAAGTAAAATTCAAAAAGGTAAAGGTGGTTTATATATATATATTTAACATTGAAGTTCAATCATTGACTAAGTAAGAATCATGTTGATATTATGATATACAATGAGTCCATCCAACTTCAATAAATTTGCGTTATGATAAATAAGGAAATTTTTAAAATAAAAACTTACCAATATCACTGCATCTCGATTGTCGACCTTCCCAATTCAAGTCTCGGCAAGCCTCTGGAATATAGAAGAGAAAGTATCTTTAGGGAGCTTTACCTCCAACCACAGACCATCGGTCTCTCGCACACCTTCCTAACCGAAAGTGGCCCTACCCTGCTTGAGGAGGATAGACTTAGCACGACCAATGGGGTTTGCCATCTGAGTACTGTTGTTGTTACTTTCGTAACTTGTTATCATGTATTCCCCTAGATGCCCTCTAGTCAAGCATGACCATTCCACAAGTTATGCCATCCAGTCATGGTGAACTAACAATGCACTAGATGCAAGTGCATTACCTCGGCCAAAGGTTTTAATGGTGAATAGCGTTATGGCAACGTGATTAGTACATTCAGCCACCCAAACTCAACTTGAATTTGTCGCAATCCTACAGCTATATATATATATATATCCATGGTAACCTTCTTTAGCTTTTCTAGCTCAACATGCTTTAATGCATGACAGTTGGGTTTACTCCATGCTCTTAGACTCTTAGAGTCATTTCCACCCATGTGTTAGAGGAATGTTTTCTAGCTTACAAGTTTGTCAGTTAATGCTACTAGTTTTCGAGTGAATCATTGGGTTTGACCCCTGTTTAAATTAGCCTATCTAGGTAGAACATTAAACTATTGATATAGTCACAAGAAAGGTACCAATTAACTTGTTATCGAGTCCTAGTTTAATCAATGTCCTAGAACTACTAGGGTTTTCTCCAGTGTTAAAGTTAAAGTACTCCAAACAAGTCTTCTTCAACTCTACAGAGTTCCCGACATAACTTATCTTCTATACCATTCATATCTTTTAACAATCCTAACTCGACGTTTTTAGTTCTAGGAGTAAGATTTTATGTAAGCCTTAACTAGACACTTTCTTTTTGACCCAAAAGAGTCTATAGTATATTTTAGAACCTCATTACTTTAGCATGTTTGAATGGTTTTTAACCAAATAATGTTTCTAGAGCCCTCTTTCGACGACACACCAGCATGACTGATATGTATGTAGAATGAATTATATTCTCTTAAAAGGTGGTCTAAATAAGTTAATTCTCATTCTTTCTACTGATTTACTCAAGCTTTAGTGTTTTTATTCAAGATAAACATTAATTGATAAAATAGAACCCGTTATACAATCGAGCATGCTATTCGACAATCTCTTGACTCAGGCACAATAATGAATAACATATGAATACCTTATTCTCTGACAGTTGGTTATAGCTCGAATTGCATCTAATACAATACCCAGCTAGCGTTAACTCTTTTAGCATATGGATACGGCTTCTCGAGCCTTAATATCAAAGTATATGTTCTCTGGGTATTCAACTAAAGACCACTAATAGAATTTAGGTTTTAGTGTATTTTATCGTGTAGAAAAAAGGAAGCTTATTCTACATTTTTTGCTTAATAGAAAAACCATAATTTCTAAAACATAAACCAGAACTTGATAATGTCACATAAATGACACTAATATACCAGACTATCAAACGCAGTGATATTCATATTTTGGTGTACAAAACTATTCATGATTATGCAGTAAGGAATGGGAGTATGAATACTTGGTTGCCAACCTTCGATGACTTGATTCCTGCTCCAATCTTGCTCAGTCACCTAACTCACATACATGACGTCTTTGTCCAACTAACAGCTCTGTTCACCCAACTCATATTCTCACAAACTCCATATCTCTTCACTCTTCCCATCTCCCCATTTTTAAGACTTTTTGATGTAGAGGCCCTTGGGGATCTAAACAATTCTCAAACCTATTGGTTCACAACCCCATACCAATGGCTCAAGTGAGATCTCATTCAAGTGACTCAATCATGGTAGGGCAGACATCTACAAGGTCTTTTGGCAACTTGGACAACATGTCGCATCCATCTAACATAGTCTTGCAACTCTACAAAACCCACTTCCTTCATAAGACTGCTCTATGCCTTGTAGCCCTTAGGTTTGTCTCAGTCAACTATAACTTTTAACATAGGTCTGCAACCAATGATCTCTGATAATCTAGAGATACCCTTTTGGATTGCCTTCAACATATGTCAATTTGGGTTGACCTTGTTTTGGGCGATATAGTCTAACCTATAACTGCTCCCTTTGTAGCCTATGGCCAATTAGGCCTATTTTACAAAGCAACCACCATCAAACTTGATCATAGTGTTCAATCAACCACTTGGACATCTTAGGGGCATGTCAAAACAAAGGATTCTCAGGGTTTTAAGACTTTATAATGGACTGCAACTAATTGGGCATATATTGTTCCATTCTACACGGACCTAGCACATGGTCTTGCTAGGGTTCTTCATATAACAAACACTCTCCAACTCGGTTCCCTGCACTTGAAATAGTCATAAACCACAAACATGCAACAACAACAATCCATTCCACTGATTCTAGGAAGAGGTGATCAATGGAATGGATGGAAAGTCCATCGTTTGAGCACAAAACCCTAAATCAGGGTTTCCCAGCCAGTTCAGAGAAAATTGCTTATAAATCCCTTATGGATTAATGTCAAGAACCCAAACCCCTTTCAAATTAAAGGTAGCTCATTCTACTTTTGTACCAGCAAGAAGAGAATCTATGGTGAATTCATACAAGAGCAGAGTACGGGCAGAAACAGTAAAATAACACAGAAAAGATAGAAAATAGAGTTATTTGCTTGTTTCTCCTCCAAATCTTCACATACATCTCCTCCACAGGCTTGAGGAGTCTTATATGCCCATTTACAAACCTCCCAATCAGTTTGAATCGATTGGGCAACTGAAAACTGCCCACCAACCTCTCAAAACTGTCTGAACTATCTATTGTTTTCACTATCTATAATGGACATTAGAGGTTGCTTATAATATGAACAAGGTCACTATTACAAACCCCTCTTGAACAATGTTAACATTGTTGGCAAGAGACACTATATGGATTCATGGTTGTTGTCATTGATGGCAACAAAGGCCATCCCACATATCCGCAAGTCATGATGTGTCTCTACCGGAAGTCAGAATAAAGAATGTTGTGGTCCGGTGAAGAAGAACAGAGCATGTGGCAAGGTCCGACAGATTGGTCCGGATCTCTCAGAGGAAGTGTCTTGGTGCAGTGCGGATTTGGGGAAGTCAAGAGGACTACCTTGAGTGGTATATTCCAAGGATTTAGCCTCCGGTGATGGACAAGGAAAAAGATATGAACAGTTGAGTACCGGATTCCTGAGAGACAGTGAAAACAGAGGAAGAACTGACTGACAGAGTATCAGACTACTTTCCGGATGTGTTACTATTGATGATAGAGGTTGTGAAGGCATGAATCATGTTTGGCCGACATGATTAATGATATCTACAAGTATATGCTTGATCCGCATTGCTTGGTGAGGAAGGATTCAGCCGACAGAATGAGAGTTTGTAAGAAACTAGACTGTTCCGGATGCCGACTAGAAAAGTGATGAAATTACTTGTGCGGATATATATAGAGGATGGATTTAGTTGTGAAGTGTGTGATGGTGTGAAGACATATGCGAATAAGTCCAGAACAGAGCAGAGGTAGCAAAAAGGATCCGGTATGTGAAAGATAGCAGAATAAAGAACAGAGGAAAGATGAAGTGCAGCAGATCAGTGTACTGAGCCTAACCGGAACTGAACTCCAGCATATGCAGATGCTTCCAATCAGTTCAAGACTGTGATTCTTATCACTTTGTAGACAGTGTGTCTTCTTGTAGGCAGTGGGCCTCTTGTGAGCAGTGTGCTCGGGCAGTGAGCCCTAATTGGCAAGTGCCATTTTGTAATTTCCTATTCTTCTAACAGAGAATAATTTTGGGTTAATCACCCCGTGGTTTTCTCCCTTAACAGGGTTTCCACGTCAAAAATACTGTGTCATGTGTTTCTTATTTCATGATTAATGTTTTTGTGTTTGATTCTATGCTGCATCAATTAAAAAGAAAGTTCAATAAGGGAAATAATTAGGATAACTGATTCACCCCCCCCTCTCAGTTATCAACAAACATGTCTTTTAACATGAAAATGAGATGCACATCAGACACCTATAACAAATTGTCACTCCATTGGAAACTTATGGAGGATTTGACTATCCTAGACCAACTATGACTTAACTACCTTCTTGAACTAGTGGCACCATGGCCATACACCATTTGCAATCAACATGGAATCAACTTGAAATGGTCCAATGGACCTTATTACATCACAAAACATGAGACAACATCAAAAACAAAAACAAGAATCTTCATGATCCTTTTGGTGCGCCTGCACCACTTTTTCTATTCTCTTCACGATAGCCCGGGGAGAAATAACTAATTTCTCTAAACCTAACTACTTCGCTTAGCTATCCGATGATAACTACCCGGCTCAACTATCTCCAAATGTCCTCCTTGCAGTTCACTTAGTGCAAAAGAGGGTTCTACTCACAACTATCCTCCCGATGTATTTGAAAAAATGATGATATTATGAAGTGAGGTGGTGGTTTTGATATAAGCATCATTCTATAATATACATATCGGATTTTTGGACTAAGACCGATTGCTAACATCATGGGGTGATTCGTGCAGCTTATAGTAAATCATTTTAGTTTAAAGCTTGAGAATAAATAAAATGTTATGACACAAAATAGCATCATGAAATAGCGGTTGTAATAAAGTCTTTCGAGCTATTTCCTGATGACTAGCACATTTAACAATATTCGAATTGCTCTTTGATGGCTATTTAGATATATACATAAATTTTATACATTATCGTTTCAATATAACCAAAGGTATTACTCTCGATGATAACAAAGGCTAATAAATTATTTAAACCTTTTCATGATGATAACCCCAACATAAATAATTCTACATCCTTCGTAATTCGTAATATAACGTTTACATCGCATGCTCGTAGAGCATTACGACGATGACGACGATTGGAGCAAAAGTGCAACCACAATAATGAAGTTTACGACTGACATTTCAGGGTCAAGTTTTTGTCTCCCCCTTTTACGAACTACTGTCAACTTTTGCGTCGAACAACTTAACAAGACATATCATACAACTCATTCTCAAAGTATATAAATATATATATATCGTCCACATTTGGCGACACAAACTCAGAGTATTACGATACAGATGTCGATTGACCATACTCATCACGATAACGACGTAAGAAAGAGTGACCTACTCTTATAATCCTTGACATTCTCATCTATAATTGACTTAATCAAAATCAATACTTACCTCAAGACAACTAGGTTTAACTACCTGATGTTCATTCTTAGTGGCAAACACCCATTGATATTCCAGGGTCTATTCTCCCCTTCCCAAAGATACCTTATCTTCTTTTTGTTTCATGGAGAACCTGTTCCACCTATTCCTATCAATAACAATCTCACATACAATTTGTGGTCAAAGTACCAATATTTTGGTCTAAACACATTTACATCATATCATTTCATTTTCATATTGAAAAGACATTTTTAATTCATAACATCAGATTGATCATACTCAAGTGAAAAATCCATGATTTCATAAAGTTAATCTTTTCTAATCATAATATCGTTTGCATGATGTTAAACATATTCACATGACTATACTATTTATGAAATTAACAAAAGTAAGTAGTAATACTGAATCTAAAAAGGGGATGTAACAATTTGATCTTTACTTACCTTGATGTACAAATTGTTGTCTACAGACCCTTTACTGAATCCGTGCTGCAACAAATACTTGTCTAACCTAGCATACCAAGCTCTGGGAGCTTGCTTCAGTCCATACAATGCCTTTTTCAACCTACATACCATATTTGGTTTGTCTGATAACTGAAATCCATCCAGTTGCTCTATATATACTTCTTCTTCCAACTCACAATTCAGAAAAGCAGACTTTACATCCATCTGATATACTTTGAATCCTTATGTACTGCATAAGCCAGAAAAAACCTAATAGCCTCCATCCTTTCCACTGAAGCATACATTTCTTCATAGTCTATTCCTTCCACTTGTGAGTACCCTTTACACACAAGTCTTGCCTTGTTCCTCACCACTTCTCCATTCTCATTCAATTTATTTCTGAAGACCCACTTTATTCCAATCACATTCTTATCTGCAGGCCTGGGGACAAGTTCCCAAGTCTTGTTCTTTTCAATTTGCATCAATTCTTCTTCCATTTACTTGACCCAATGTTCATCTTTACATGCTTCAGTAATTGTCTTAGGTTCAACCTTTGAAAGTAAATAGATATTTACCTCTTCTTCTGCAATTCTTCTTCCTATCAAAACTCCTTTGTTTTTATCACCAATGGTTTAATCCTTTGAGTGATTCTTTTGCACATACTTGGGGGTTTTAGGAACTCCTTCTAAAGCTTCTTCTTCATCAATCTAAATTTCCTTGTCTTTGTCTTCTTCAACATCTTCTTAAACTTTCTTGTCTTTGTCTTCTTCAACTGTATCAACAGACTCATCTAATTCATATCCATTAAGCTCTGAGATTCTATGAATATCTACATCTACCTTCACATTTGCACTTTCAATAATCTTTATCAACCTTTTGTTGTAGCACTGGTAAGCTTTGCTTTTGGTAGAGTACCCAAGGAATATGCCTTCGTCACATCTAGCATCAAACTTTCCTAACTCTTCATCTCTTTAGATATAGCATTTGCTTCCAAAAACTTTGAAATACTTGACAGTAGGAATTCTTCCATACCATAGTTCAATAGGTGTCTTTGTTCCATTTTCTTTGACTTGCACTCTGTTCTGAATGTAGACAGTAGTGTGGGTAGCTTCTTTCTAGTACACTTCTAGTAGGTTTTCTTCCTTGATCATTGTTCTAGCAGCTTCCTGAACAGTTCTATTGTTCCTTTCAACTACTCCATTTTGCTAAGGAGTTCGGGGGGCAAACAATTGTCTCTTTATCCCATGTTGTTCACAAAAAGCATTGAATTCATTTGAAGTAAACTCACCATCTTTGTCAAACCTCAAACACTTGATTCTCAAATCCATTTTATTTTCAACGATTACTTTAAATGCCTTGAACTTGTCTAGGGCTTCTAATTTTTCTTTAAGAAAAGTAACCCAAGTCATTCTTGAATAATCATCAATAAATAACATGAAATACATGTCTCCTTGTAGACTTATTATTCTTGTAGATCCACATAGGTCTGTATGCACCAACTCCAACATACTGGTAGAGTTTTGTTCTTTGCTCTTGAAACTACTCCTTATTTGCTTCCCAAATTGACATTCTTTGCAAATAGCATTAGTAGGCTTCACAATCTTAGGCAAGTCTCTTACAACTTGAACTAAGCTTATTCTCACTAGATTGTCAAAGTTAATATGACAAATTCTCCTATGCCATAAAAAACTTTCATTTGTCTAAGCCAACAAACAACAGTTATCAGTACCTTCCAAATGATAAACATTACCATAACAATTATTGTTTTGGAACCTTCTCTTATCTCACATCCATTAGTTTTAAACATCAGTTTGTTTCGTTTGCCACACATCTGTCCAACACTTAGAAGATTATTCTTTAAGCCTTTGACATAAAGAACATCATCTGTGTTATGCTTTCCATCAAAAGTAATTGACCCTTTTCCAAAAATCTTACTAGCTGCATCATCACCAAATCTAACCAGTCCTCCATCATATTTTTCCAATTTAAAAAACTTACTCTTATCTCCTGTCATGTGATTTGAACATCCATTGTCAATGACCCATTCATCCCTTTCCTTTCTATCATGAAATGCAGACATTACTTTTTCTTCTTCTGAACTTCCTTCCTTCACACAGCTTGCAAGGTTAGTAGAAACAAGTTCTTCTTTTACGGAAGTAAACAAGCATTCACTCATATTACCATCCTCAAAATTAGATTCATCATCAATTACATCATCATCATCATCTCTAACATAGTAACTTTTCTTTACCATCTTACCTTTACCTTCTTTGTTCCTGATCTTCAAAGCTCTATTAGGACATCTTGAAGCATAGTGATCAATCTTACCACAACTGAAACATTTGAAAGGTAACTTACCTCTGAACTTTCCAATTCCCTTTTTCATTCTTCTTACAAAGTTTGCCTCAATCTCATCAAAGTATTCCTCATCTGACTCCATAACATACTTATCTAATCTGACAGTCTTATCTGATTTGGCCTTAAAGTAGTCTCAACTTTCATAGGACCAGATCAGTAGTACCAAATTCTCTCATCTCAAAAGCAGTCAATTTACCAAGCATTTGATCTCTTGAAAGATTGTTTGTATCTAGCAATTCTTCAATGACATACACTTTATGACTATAAGATTTGGGAAGTGTTATGAGTATCTTATTTACAACTTCATTATCACCTATCTCTCCACCAAGACCTTTGATGCCGTTGACAAATTCATCAATCTTCTGCATATAGCTTGTTATGTTCTTATCTTCAAACATCCGCATAGTTTCATACTTGAACTTAAAATTTTGCAACTTGGCTTTCTTGACAAATTCATCCCAGATCTCTTCAATTTTCCCAGATCTCATGTGTAGTTTCCAAATTCAAAACTTTCACCATTTCAGTGTTAGATAGAGAACTTAGTATGGCATTTCTAGCTTTCCCATTAGCCTCATAGGCCCTAATCTCCATTGTAGTCTCTGGACCATTTTCAGGTATAATGTATTCCTTTTCAACCATTCTCCACACATTATATCTGAGAGAAATAAGATAGCTTTGTATTCTTACCTTCCAGAAGGCATAGTCAGATCCATCAAACTAAGGAATGTCTTTCTTGTGCACCATCCCAGATCTACCTTAAGCTGTTAGGCTTTCTTCCAAGGAACCCTCACTCTGATACCAATTGTTGAAAGCACAAGACAACTGAGGAGGGGGGTGAATCAGTTGTCTCAAAAACTTCAAACCCTCATAAACATAAACACATCCACATCAGTTCACTTAAACCCTTAATCTGTTATGAAGATCAAACATGAAATACATATAATAAAAACTTAAACACAACACCATGCACAAGAAGACACTAGAATTTTATGTGGAAAACCCTAAAAGGGAAAACCACAGTGAGGATTAGCTCACAATATAATGTAGTAGCAATATTGAATAACAAGATGCTCACTGCTAAAGGGCTCACTTCCCAAGAGGTAAGGCTCACTGCCAAAGGGCTCACTCCCCAGAAGAAGAAGAAAGAAGAAAAGAGGTAGTTCACTACCTTAAACTGATATAATAGCATCTACCACATGCCTAAGTTCATTTTCATTGAAGACAACAATCATCACCTTCATAGCCGCTCTGAAAGATTGTAGATGACCTCTACTCACTGCATTAGCTTCTCTACCACATGAAAGTCCTTGTTGCCTCTAATTCAAATTCACAACACAAGCATCACATTTCCACACATCCACACTCAACACATGAATCTTTCACGCTTATTTATATTAACATCATCCTTGAAACATTCACCAAAGTCAGCAACACACTCTACATCCTTTGAAATAGTCTCCAAGGTTGGAAAACATACATAATTCAAATTAGGTCTAGACCTAAACATTCCCGCAGAGAAAAGGAATGAAGGTAGAACATTTCATAGCTTAGCTCAGACCTAACAACATCTTCACACACTTCAACATGTTTTCACATCAAAGAGTATAAACAACTAGGTTGGCCAAAACTGGTGTTGACACAGGAACCTTTAAGCACATGCTTCAACAAGATCAAAAAGAAAACTCGTGGAGAAAACATCAAGCACAAACATGATATAGGAACACCTATTATCACTTTGAAACCAGCAAATCCTTCTGCAACAACTTCAACAATTCTCACTTAAAGTATCTTCTGATTGGAACTTGAACTACATAGACAACAACTGCAACTTAAGAAAGATGGCTTGCAGAGCACCAAACCATGAACCACTTGGACTGAAGGAAGGTATATGCATTATAAACATAAATCTAGAACCGCAAACTAAGAAACACAACTACGAAGAAGTGCGAAGCAAAACACTTTCTCCCAATCACCTCTGCACAACTTAGAAACATTGTCCATACTCTGGTGAACACAACTTTCTCTGTACACTAAATCAACAACTCAAACTTGAAACATAGCAACTTTGAACATCCCTAAACATCACATCCAAACTGCATAAGCATATCTTCAACAACAGAGAAATGCAGAGCAAACTATTGGTACTATTCTACAAGCCAGAACAATTTTGCAATACACTATTTCCTTCTGAGAACAAATTTTCTCCAAAGCACTTGGAAATCCAGCAACAGGAGAAATATACTAACATCATTAGAACTTCTATAATCCATTCAGATCACCTTGTCACAACAAGTCAATCAACCAACCACAACAATATTAGAAGACACAGTTGACACTAATGGCAACACAAACATGTTGACATCAATGGCAACACCAATTAGCACATACTTGCAACAATACCCTCTTGTTCATCTCATCAACCAACTTTTTTTTAGGATTGCCCTTGTACAATGATCTTCTTCCATCCATACTAAATCTTCACAAAATATCACTAGAATCAAATCAACATAGTCACCCTTCATGGGAAATAAATTTTTTGAAATCCTTTTGACTCTACCCAATAGATAAAAACTTCCTAGGCACTCCCTAGTAGAGTCACCAATCTATTGGTTCTCTAACCTACCTTCAAAGCCTTCTAATGGGTTGTGAATTCCTATTTTAAAATTCACTCAGAGGATGGCCAATGAATGAGAGATAGATAGTCTCTCATACACTTTAGGCTTTGCTAAACCTAGGTGGGTATAACTAAAATAGATAAATCAAAAAAAGTATATGATTTGTCCATACATGTATGACAAGGATTTGAAAATTAATTCACAATGTCAACCTTCCCTGTACCCTTAATGACTAGACATGAACATTGCAATACCATACACATATTTTTACGGGTGCAACAATGATATTTTCACCATAAATATTACGAATCTAAAATACTAAACATATGCATGATGGATAAGACCCTAAACTACTAATATACAATGCCAAATGTATGATTTATTCATTATGAGTATGCAATTGGATGGAATACTGAAGAGATTAGTGCCTTCTCCTTGGGATCACATAGCCTAAAATGGCTACAATATGATATTATAAAAAAAACTGTCTCTGGGGTTTAACAACAATATCACTGCCTTACAGTAATTTAAACCCATCAAGGTAACCCTTTTAAACTTGATTCTACTTAATAATCCTTCACAAATACCACACACCCCATTTGATTCTTGAAAAGATTTACCACCCCCTTGAAGATGAACTAATCAAACATGCAAATCCTACCACAAATGTGCACACAGAAATTCTTTATTTTCCTTGAAAACCTACTTCTTTCCAAGAACATGCAATATCATGAAGGAGACAATTGAAATAAAAGAGCCATCACTTATACCTTTATTTTAGAGCAGATCTATTACAATATTCATGTTGCAACAAGATTAAACACCCACAACCCTCAGAAAAGATTACATAGAGTTTTTCGTACAAACAACTTTCTCTCCAAAATCCCTCTTTTTCCACTCCACCTTACAAAATGAAAATATCACATATTTATATTCAAACCCAAGAAATTGAGTGCCCAAATCAACCAGCTATCTTGTTCCCACCTTTGATGGTGTTCAAATTTTGAAATTTGTTTCCCTCCTTTGATTTTTCCTTTTTTGGGTATTTGAATCCCATTGCCAGAAATATATAGCTCAACTTCTGGGAGCAATAATGTTTGATTTAGGTACTCAAGTGAGACCTTTCTTTTAAAATTAAAGAGCTCAAAGGGCTCTATGCAACAAAATTTCCAAAACAAGAATTGTTAAAAAAAAGTTTAGAGCCTCGTTCGATCGTTTAAAGGTCCAAAATTCAAATTTAATGTTTTTTATAGGATTTTGGGACCTTGAAGCTTGAATATCTCATTATCTTCAAGTGATCTTTATCTATTTTTTCACCATTAGCTGAATTTAGAATTTTGAAGCTCTAGGTAAAATTTTAGGTCCATACGTGCTCAAATGCAAACTTTCTAAAAATAGTAGGTTATTATTTTTAGACAAACAAAATTTGACTTTACCAGATCATTTTAGGGGACCTAATATGCAAGCATGACACTTTACAGGCTTGGGACTCTTGATATGGGCCAATGTATACATAAAAAATTTGCTCTTAACCTGGTTTAGGCAAGTTATGACACCAAAGAGGACTCAGATTGAGATGACACTTTCACAAATTGGGTTGAAAAGTTAACCATGAGCATAAAAATAGAAAAATGGACACAAGCTCCAACACAATGTTTGTTATTTTTCCTAGTGTCTTCAATAGAGATCATTATTTTTTCATAATGGACCGACATTCATTATAAAATTTTAAAAATATATAATATTAAAGAAAACATTTAATATATATTATAACTTTTGGAATGGTAATACTAAGGGCTACATACTTATAAAATGGCATTTCCAAATGACTTCATTTGATTCCCCAAAAGGTGAAGCAAAATTATTTTTTGTCAACTTTTTAATAGGTACAAAGGAGACTCCAACGAGGGTTTGACTTAATTCTAGGGGAATTTTATCCAAAGGGGTTTGATATAACCTCCTTCAATAAAACCACTTTAGATGGAACCCCTCTAGGCTTAAAAAATATTTTTTCTAAAAAATATGTGATTTCAAACAAAAATTAGGATGTCCCACAAGTGGGACACACTATTGTGCAATTAGCCAATATATTTTCCAAAACAAAGAGTTTAGTCCTATTGGTGGTGATAATTATAGAAGGTGAAGATGATTTTGATTTAGCTTTATGTAGTTTGGGGCTTCTCCTTCTTCCTAGTCTATTCTCTACTCATGGTTCTCTTTTCTTCTTTTCCTCAGGCTTCTTCTGACTAGTTTCACTCCTTTACTATTTCACCAGCCTCTCTCTTCTACCTTTATCTTTATGCAAATGAATGTTTGAATTTTTCTGGACTACACGCTACCGACAAAGTGGTAAAAAATTCACTTCCAATTTTCTTCAAAATCTCTTATGCAATCACTTTTTGTTCTCGCTTCTTCTAGCCTAAGAAAGAATTCACTAATATCCTATTTAGAACTTTTTCTTGACTTATGTGGATCAAGGGGTGACTCTTGGTCTGGAGGTTTTGTCTCCTCATAGTGTCTCTTTAGCTTGGAGGATACATGTATTTTGGTAACTCTTCATTAGTTAATAGATTATCATTATTAGCACCTAAGTTATCTTCTTCTTCATCGTTGGGATTGTTTTCTCTACGCATCTCTAAGGTCTCCATGGAAAAATCCAAATTTTTATTGATATCTTTTATCATATTCTTATCTTTTTCATCATCTTCTCTACTAGATATTAATTTCTTTATTTCTTCCCTTTTCCACATCTAATTGTACCTACTCATTTTGGTATACCAATGGTCCACATTGAGATTCAATGTGTTCCTTTTAGAGGTTGGGATTACCAATTCCTCAAACCCCATTATTTATAAAATTGTTTTGATGCACAACTAATTAGAATTTTCATTAGCAATTGACCCTTGGGTTATCCATCTTATAGGTTGAGCACTACTACTTCGAAGCCTCTCCCTTTCCACCACATCCATAGTGTCTCTCATCTAAGGTTCCAAGTCATCCATACTTGTTACTATCTCATATTCTTTTAACTACTCCATCACTTTGGTCAATTTTTTTGTGATTTGAATTAGGGTTATGGACTGCTCTAGTTCTTCAGTATTACTGATCGTCGTGTCCATTAAGCATTCACCTATCTTAGTACTAGGGTTTTCCTTAGTTGCAATCCTCCAAGCAAACTCTCTTGATGCTCTCACACCTTTTCTATCATTTTTGATACCTCTCCTCTCTTTCTTGGGTTTGTTTCGATCTTCTTCCTTCTTCCTTATTCTTCTATGCCATGAACCCCTTCTTATTCTCTTTAAAACCCATCTTGACCTCAACAATAAATTATCTTTCTCTCTATCACCCTTTTCCATATATTTTATTTTATTTTATTTCCATCTTTAATCCCTTTTTATTCATACCCAAAAAGCTAGACTAAATTTGACTCAGCAGTTGCATCTCTTCTAGATCTCCCTTAATTCCATCATCACCCCCTAGGTTCCTAACCCCTCACCTAAAGTTAGCACCTTGTATGTGTTGTCATACTTTTTCATCATTACCATATCAACCATTAATACTCTTTTTTTGCAGTATTCTTTACCGCAACTTCTCTCCTTATTTCTATAATTTCTTCTTATGAACCAACAAATTAGGGTCCTAGCAATGGAACCAAATATTGACAATAAAATACAAACCCAAGGTTTAGATTATTTATATTAGACAACTAACCCTAGGGTGATACAATAAGAAGTAAAATAGAACAAGTCCGATAGATTAAAATATAAGCAAAAGAAATATGATATCCATATACACATCATAAGATAATCTCTTTATCCATATCATATATTTGTTACATTCCTTGTCCTTACATACCACAAGCATAGATATACACATCACATATGCTTGGGTGACATATTCTTTTCTCTAATACATATTTTCTCATTCTTCCACTCTATTACATTTACAATGGTCTAGTGAGATACTAATATAGGTTATCTATATGTAAGGATGTGCCCCTATAATCATCCTTGTACATCTTCAACCATCTCAATATATTGTGCATTGCCTCAAACAATAATAATATACTCTCTAGAACTAGCAGTAACATCTAGCCTATCATGTTTTGCAGGGGATTAAATCTATGAGACTTAACTTTCAACACCCTTTCATATTTTCACCATTAGGCTACACTTTTGGGTTTTCAATTGAATCTATTAAGTCCTTATGTCTATTCTAGAACCTACCAACACTAGTGCTTGGTGTGAGAATTGTGAAGTTTAAGAATGGTTTTTTTAATAATGTTATGAATGCTCCTAGCATGGCAAAGAATATATTGTCAATGAGATATCTTGCTTTAGAAGGGTACAAGATTATTTTCTGTTGAATTAAAAATCCAAGGAACAAATTATCTATTATTGCAAGATATACTTCAAAGGATAATTAGAGTATATTTAGTTTTGTGGTCAAGAGAATTAGACATTGATTGCTTCAACGGATGATGCTAGTCATTTGTGGCATGAGAGGTTGGGACACTTGAACTACTAGAGAATTCCTTTCTTGAAGAAATAGAATATGGTGTATGGTGTTCCATGTATCACTGCATCCAAGGGGTTTTTGAAGGGTGTGTGTATGGGAAGCATCACATTGAACCCTTTGATAAAAACACTACATAGATAGCATTAAAGAAACTTGAGTTGGTGCATGGTGATTTGATGGGTCCAAGGATAGTAAATTCTCATAGTGGTTTGAAACTTGTATATTTTGGTCTTAGTTGATGACTTTACTTGGAAAAATTGGGTTCTTTTTATTAATAAGGATTATTTTTTGTTTACCTTCGAAGATTGGTAAAAGGGACAAGAAGTTGTAGACATATAATGGAATGAAATGTGTAAATAAGGCATTCACAAAATTTCTCGAGTAGCATGGAATTATGAGAGAATTTTTAGTTCCTCACAATCCATAGAAAAATGGGCACCTCAAATAATGAATCACATGCTCATGGAGATGGTCAGTTGTGTATTGGAAGATAGGAAGTTTCCTAAGGATTATTGGAAAAAACTAGTGAACTGTGTTTGTTATATTATTAATCAAGTGCCCACAAAGGCTATGAAAGAAGATTTGATTATCTCAAATCAAAATATTTGGGTGTGCTTCTTAAACACAGTCCTAATGAGAATGTGAAAAATGAGATGTGTCTTTGTTGCTTATATCGAAGAATCCAAAACCTCAAGACTATGGGATCTGATGCAGAAAAAAGACACTATTTCACAGGGATGTGGTATTTGAAAGGAAGAGTGGATTAGATGACAAGTACATTATGATTCCCAATATGAATGCTCCCAGCATGTGTTCTTTCACTTAAAGCTCCTTGTTGAATTTGAGGAATGCAAATGAAAGCACAAAAACTAAGCAAATTCAAGAAGGAGAGGATATTACACATGAGAAGCAAAATGCCTAATGGGCTAGACATACCCTTCATGATGCTTCAGTGGAGGTAGATGTGTCATGTACTTAGAAGACAAGAAGTTAGTTTGCAAACCATGATTTTATGGTGAAGGTATCACACTTGAATGATCTAGAGATGTACAAGGAAGCCAAGGGTAATCTACATTGGGAGAATACAATGCAAGATAAATATGGTTCACTCATGATGAATCAAACCTGGGAATTTTGTTATCTACTAAAAGGTAAGAGGTCATTTGTTGCAAGTGGGTCTATAGGGCCAAGTTCACTTTGGAAGGAGAAGATGAGAGGAACAAAGATAGACTTGTACCCAAGGGGCACTCACAAACTAAAGGCATTGACTACAATGAGACATTTGCTTTAGTTACAAGGTTCATTGTGGTGAAGATTGTTCTAGTAGTTACAAAAAGTATAAATGGGAGGTGCATTATTTGGATGTAAAGAGTGCATTTATTCATGGTGATTTGAAGGAATAAGTCTCCATGAAACAATCTCCTCAATTTATGAAGGAAGGTGAGGAACATTTGGTTTTTGATTGAAGGCATTATATGGCTTAAAACAACCACCTCGTGTGGAATGAAAAATCGGTTGATATCTTCAATAGTTCAAATACTTTGAAAAGGAGATCAATCTATATGTTAATAATATTGTTAGAGCATGTTGTTTATTATGGGCCTATACATTAAGAAATAGGCTTAAAATAAATATTTATAGAGCTCTAATATAAGGTATAAAACTTTATTATATAAATATGCTTCTAGCATATCAAAAAAGTATTTAATTAATTAGTAAATTTATTAATATAAAAAGATTTGTCTTTAGTATTAATTAATTTACTAATTAATATTAATGTTGTTTGTAAAAGGTTGGTAAATTTCCAACAGGGTGCCACCTACCTTATTTCCCTATATTTAAGGGATTCCCACTAGGGATACAATTATTTGAGGAGAATTTGAAATAATGAATATTGAAATATTCAATCTTCACTACAGGTTTATGTGAGGCCATTTGGAAGGAGGAAATGATTTACTCCGAGTTCATGTGTCTTTAAGTATATAGACAAATATGCAAGTTTTCTTAATAATGACATTTTGTGGGGTTTTTCATTGTATGATTTTTCCCACCATAAATTTGTGTTTGTGTGTTGTTTCTATATTTAATCTTTCCTTGTACATTTATATTTTATTATGCAATCTTCTATAAGCATAATTTAATTAACTCTCCTAAAGAATTTATAACTCTAACAAATATTTATTGGGATATTCTCACAATTTTTCTATATGTCGATGATTTGATTCTTATAGGGAACAATGCTAGTTTGATCACTAAAACAAAGAAGCAAATGGTTTCACAATTCAAGATGAAAGATTTTGGGTTACTTCACTATTTTTTAGCTTTGTAACTTTTGCAAGAATAGGGAAGGTTTGTTGTCTCTCAATTGAGGTGCGTCAAACATTTGTTGACAAGATTTATGATGGAGGATGTGAAAGTTGTCAAAACTCCATGTGATCATAGTATTAAGTTGACAAAGGAAACATGGACAAAAGAGGTGGATCCAATAGCATTAGAGTCTAGTGGGAAGTTTAGTATTTCTTACCCACACTCTACTTGATATTTCTTTTATTATTGGATTAGTGACCGAGTTCATGTTGGCACCACAAATCAATCATGTCAAAGCTATAAGGCATATCTTGAGATATGTGAAGGGAACTCTAGATTTTGGACTTGAGTTCAAGAGATGCATTGAATGCATTCTTCATGGCCACAAAGATATAGATTAGGCAGGAGATCTACTTGGGGATATGTCTTCATGTTGGGAGATTCATTGATCTTATGGTCTTTCAAGAACCCAAATAGTATTTAAAAATCAACAATAGAGGCAAAGTACATTGGACTAACTCAAGCATTGAATGAAGCAATGTGGTTAGATGAGAGGCGAATGTGTTGGAAGAAACTCTACAAATAGGTACATTATGTCTTAGTTTTCCACATCTATAGCACACTATATCACTTCTCCTCAACCTTAGTCTCTATGTATCCTAGAGTATGAATTACCATCATGATGGGATATTTTATTATTGTTATTCCCTAAATTGTTATTTTGATTATTATATCGCCTGATGCAGGAACTTCCAGAGGTCATAACTTTTGACCCAGAGGTCTGTTGGAGCTAAAATTTGGTGGGTAGATGCGTCTTGTAGAGTTTAATAAAAAACCCACCAAATTGGTAAATTTAGTAGGTCACCGTTTTGACACTTTTCTAGGACCTTATTCGATCATCTAGGGCCTCAAAATGAGGTTTTAATATTTTTTTAAAGATTTTCTGAGTTGTTTTTTCTAAATATTTTCCTATATTTACTTGCAATTAGATTAGAAAGTTGACGATTAGTCATTTTTTAGTAAATTTCAAATATTTGGAAACTTTCATGGTCATATGGATAAGGATGCGAAGTTACCAAAAATGGCAATTTTAGAAAATTGTGAAAATCTGTCAAAAATGGTAATTTTCGTTTTTGTATAAATTGGATATTTATCTTTAGTTGTAGCAGGATGGGATGGAATGAGAAGAAATTTGAAAAAAATAGTTTTGAGTTTTATGGGTATTCTTTTGTAATAATAGAGTTGAATTTTATGTTGTGAAGTTCGATTACATCATCTGGTATCAGAGCGGGAAGATGGCTGGGAGAGGAAGAGGAAGAGCATGTAATGTCCAGATGCATAGGGATATACATGATCTAAAAAGACAAATACAAGAACTTGTAGGTATGCTGGTCAATTAAGGATTGAGACCACACAGAGATGATTTTGATGAAGAAATAGGCTAGGGAGATGAAGATCGACATGTAGGAGCTAAAGAGGAAGCACAATTAGAGCAGCTAACTTTTGAAGAAAGGATGCTCAAAGCATTAGAGGGAAAAAATGATGGGATTAAAATTGAAGATTATGAGTATGCAGGCAGTCTCAAACCAAAGGAGTTGATAGATTGGTTGAACGAAATGGGGAAATTCTTTGAATGGAAGACTATGACAGAGGAAAAGAAGGTGAAGTTTGCATGCACTAAGTTAAAGGGTCATGCAATGATCTGGTGGGATCATCTGCAAAAGGAAAGAACTAGAAAGGGAAAGGATAAAATCAATACTTGGAGCAAAATGGAGAAGAAGCTGAAAGAGAAAATTTTGCCTATAGACTATGCGCAAACTCTTTTCTGTAGATTTCAAAATTTGAAACAAAACTTATCTACTGTGCAAGACTATACAAATGAATTTTACAAGTTGTCCATTCATGTGGAGCATCAAGAAACTGATGAACAGATGGCTGCAAGGTATGTAAATGGTCTAAAATTTACTATTCAAGATGAATTGAGCATGCATAGGGTTAACAATATGGAAGATGCATACCAATTAGTTTTAAAGGTAGAAGAAAAGAAAAGTAGACAATATTTTCAAAGGAATAGAGGAGCAAGGAGAGGGACATCATCTCCCTTGCGAGGTGATCTAAATTTTAGTCGGGGAGAATCATCCCAAGGAATAGAGAAATCAGAAGATATCCAACAAGATCCTCAAAGTCAATAAAGAGGAAAAGGATTTTAGAGGGGCAGAGGTTATGGTGGTGCCAGAGGATGGGAAGGCCCATGAAAACCTTTCATTTGTTATAGGTGTGGTGAAGAGGGTCACAGGGCATTTGACTGTCCAAACTATCACATGCAAGAAAGGAAACAAGGAGAACAACCTAGGTTGAACTTGGCTCACGCTGAGGATGAAGGAGAAGGGGTAGAATTAGAGGTTCCACCAGATGTGGGTGAGAATCTCATGATGAAAAGAGTAGTGGCGATTCTAGAAAAGGAGCAAATACAAGGTTGTGATGATTCTTGGCTTCAAACCAATATTTTTTGAACAAGGTGCACCTCAGGAGGAAAGGTATGCCAAGTTATTATTGATAGTGGCAGTTGTGAAAATATGGTTTCTAGAGAAATGGTAGATAAATTGAATCTACACTATGAAAAACATCCCCATCCTTATCGTATTGCATGGTTCAAAAAGGGAAATGAAGTCATTGTTGATAAGAGGTGTTTAATTAAGTTTTACATAGGAAAGACTTATAAGGATGAAATATGGTGCGATGTCATTCCAATGGATGCATGCCATGTGTTGTTGGGAAGGCCGTGGCAATACGATAGGAAGGTAATGCATGATGGAGAAAAAAATACATACTTTTTGGAAAGAAGGTTCCAAAGTGATTTTATTGCCTCTTAAGGATGAAAGGAAGGTTGAGAGTATGTTGTCCACAAGAGAACTTATAAAGGAAATGAAGGTGACGGGGTTCTGTTATGCACTAGTAGTGAAAAAAGAAGATGATGAGAAAATACCAGTACTAGCAGAAGTAGCAAAACTACTTGAAGAATATGTTGATGTTGTGCTAGATGAATTACCTGATGGTCTACCACCAAAGAGAGATATTCAGCACCACATTAATTTGATCCTAGGAGCATCCCTACCTAATCAAGCAACTTACAGAATGAGCCCTACCCACCATGCAAAACTCAATAGACAAGTGACAGACCTCATAAGCAAAGGTGTGGTGAAGGAGAGTATGAGCCCATGTGATGTACCCACACTATTAACTCCAAAGAAGGATGGCATGTGGAGGATGTGCACAGATAGCAGGGCAATCAATAAAATCACCATCAAATATCGGTTCCCCATCCCTCGTTTGGACGACATGATGGATGTGCTTGCAGGGGCTAAATACTTCAGCAAAATTGATCTACGTAGCAGCTATCACCAAATCTGGATTCAAGAGGGGGATGAATGGAAAACAACATTCAAGACTAGGGATGGATTATATTAGTGGATGGTTATGCCATTCGAGTTATCTAATGCACCCAGCACCTTCATGAGGCTAATGAATACTATACTGCGTCCTTATATTGGTAAGTTTGTGGTAGTTTACTTTGATGATATTTTGGTTTTTAGCAAGAGCAAAGAGGAGCACCTGCAACACTTGAGGATCGTATTAGATGCGTTGAGAAAAGAGAAACTCTATGCAAACTTAAAGAAGTGCAGATTCATGCAAGAAAGTTTGGTCTTCCTAGGCTTTGTCATCTTCGCAGATGGTATCAAAATGGATACACAAAAGGTCAAGGCAATTCTAGAGTGGCCTAGTCCAAGGAACATAACGGAGGTAAGAAGTTTTCATGGGTTATCCACATTCTATCAAAAATTCATTCAAAATTTCAGGAGTATTGTAGCACCCATAACAGATTGCACCAAAGGAAGGGATTTTGTGTGGACCAAGGAGAGCTTTTAAGTTTCTGAAGAAGAAGGTGACAGAAGCTCCTATTTTAGCATTACCAGATTTTGATAAGGTATTTGAAGTGGATTGTGATGCCTCACATGTGGGCATTGGAATTGTACTTAGCCAAGAAGGTAAACCCATAGCCTTCTTTAGTGAATAGTTGAATGAGGTAAGGAAGAACTATTCAACTTATGATTTAGAATTTTATGCAATTGTACAAGCATTGAGACATTGGAGGCACTACCTAGTGCTAAAGGAGTTTGTGTTGTTTATAGACCATATTGCCTTGAAATACTTGAACACACAAAAAAAAATTGAATAGTAGGCATGTAAAATGGGTTTCTTCCTTACAAGGCTACAACTTTTTTCTCAAGCACAAGTCAGGAAAACAAAATCAGGTTGCAGATGCTTTAAGTAGGTGTGTCACACTATTGACAATAATGGAAAATGAGGTGATTGGTTTTGATGCTATCAAAGATCTATATGAATCCGACAATGATTTTTGGGAGATTGTGGAACAATTGAAAACCCCAGTAGTGGGCAACATGGGCCACATTCAAGGTGAATGTCTTATGCAAGATGGTTATCTCTTTAAAGGAAAGCAATTATGTATTCTAGTTGGGTCCATGAGAGAGAATATTATAAGAGAGCTTCATAGCTGTGGGTTGGCTAGACATTTTGGCAAGGATAAGACCATAGCTCTAGTAGAAGATAAGTACTACTGGCCAAAGATGAAAGAGACATATCAAGATATGTGACAAGGTGTAGAATTTGTTAGATGGCTAAAGGACATTCACAAAATACGGGGTTGCATATGCCATTACCAGTACCTACTGGACCATGGACTGATTTAAGTATGGACTTTGTGTTAGGGTTGCCAAACACACAACGAGGTAATGATTCCATCTTTGTTAAGAAATTATTCGATTGCATGGTGTTCCACAAACTATCACATCTGATAGGGATACCAAGTTTCTTAGTCATTTTTGGATGACCCTATGGAAAAGATGGGAACCAAGCTCCAATTCAGCAGTGCTTATCACCCCCAAACATATGTGCAGACAAAGGTTGTAAATCAAAGTTTGGGAAACCTACTAAGATGCATCATTGGAGAGAAACCCAGACAGTGGGACTTGGCCTTACCACAAGCTGAATTTGCCTATAATAGTTCAGTCAATCGATCTACAGGTAAATCACCATTTCACATTGTTTATGGTAGGAATCCTAAGGGTGTTTTAGATTTGGTGCAGCTACCAATTGGAGACAGGATTAGTGATGATGGAGAAGCATATGCAGAACATATTCAATAATTACAGAAAGAGGTGAGGCAGAAGCTCCAAGAAAGTAATGAAAAGTATAAAACTACAGTAGATGCTGGTAGAAGACATCTAGTATTCAATGAAGGTGACTTAGTCATGGTTTATCTAAGAAGAGAGAGGTTTCCCACCGGAACTTACAACAAGCTGAAATACAAGAAAATTGGCCCTTGCAGAATTACAAAAAAATCAATGACAATGCTTATGAGGTAGATTTACCAGAGCAGTTAGACATTTCTCCTGTGTTTAATGTTTCTAATTTATATGCTTTTCATGGTGACATTCCTGATGAAGAAGGTGAGGCTGAAGTAGATTGGAAACAACTGGTTCTGAGAAAGAAAAGGGAAAAGATTGCACAGATTCTGGACAAGAAGACAATAGACACTCGACAGGGTCAATACAAGTTTCTGGTACAATGGGAAGGTCTAACACAAGCAGATAATACATGGATTCTAGAATGGGAAGTGAAGAAGCTAGATCTAGACAAGTGGCACAAGTTCCAGGAAAACAACTTGCAGGAGCTGCATTTTTTCAACTAGAGGAGAATGATGCAAGAACTTCCGGAGGTCATAACTTTTGACCTGGAGGTTCGTTGGAGCTGAAATTTGGTGGGTAGATGCGTCTTGAAGAGTTTAATAAAAAACCCACCGAATTGATAAATTTGGTAGGTCACCATTTTGACACTTTTTCAAGACCTTATTCGATCATCTAGGGCCTCAAAATGAGGTTTTAATATTTTTTTCGAGATTTTCTGAGTTGTTTTTTCTAAATATTTTCCTAGATTTACTTGCAATTAGATTAGAAAGTTGACAATTAGTCATTTTTTAGTAAGTTTCAAATATTTGGAAACTTTCATGGTCATACAGATAAGGATGCGAAGTTACCAAAAATGGCAATTTTAGAAAGTTGTGAAAATCTGCCCAAAATGGTAATTTTCGGTTTTGTATAAATTAGATATTTATCTTTAGTTGTAGTAGGATGGGATGGAATGAGAAGAAATTTGAAAAAAATAGTTCTGAGTTTTATGGGTATTCTTTTGTAATAATAGAGTTGAATTTTATGTTGTGAAGTTCGGTTACATCATCCCCCAAACATATTGTTATATCCACCCAAATTGTTATAATTTTGTAGTTCTCCCTACCTCTATATTATCTACCTCTACCTCCTCTATATGAATGAACACCTCTGAAGTTATGTGATGTCCTAGCCCTTTGTTGTAACAAGAAACAAAGGCAAACTTAGTTTTTTGTGTTTTCTTTAGAAGAAAAAGGTCGTGTTGAATCTAAAACTTTTCTAAGGCTTCAAAAGTTGTATCAAACACATGAAAAATCTCAAAAAAGTTTCTGTGAGAGTCAACAAGACCCTTCAATATGGCACTAGTGAGGAGATCATCATAGAGTCTCGTAAAGGCTACTTTCAAGTACTCAAACTGCAAATTATTGACTTTGGAGATAAATTCCCATATATCATCGTCACCAGAAAGAGAATGTGAGAATAACTGCATATGAATGTCAACCATCTTGTGCTTGGGTTTCTTGTCAAAGAGATTATCCAATATCTTCCACGTAGTGTACTTGTGTTCTTCAATTTCTATGTGAATGTAGGTCACATTAGTGCATCGACATTTCAGGAGGGCAAGAGCCTTCGAATCTTTCAAGTTGAAGACATCTTAGGCATCTATATCTTTAGTTAGGAGGAGATTAGGATTTCTAACTATATCCCATAATTCATAAAAAATGAATGTCACATATATTAATTGCTTCCACTCTGAATAGTTGAAAGTGGTGAGGCAATCCTTTTCCTTAATAAAGGTTTAAAGCTTAAACATTTTAAATTGACTTCAAAAAAATGCAATTAACTATCAACCAATTTTACATATTTTTCAATTTTCCTACACAAAATAGAAAAATAAAATAATAATCTATTTTCAAATTTTCAAAAATATCGTATCTTTGCATGCAACTAATTCTTATTTTCATGAATGCACTTCTTTCACTCCTCTTGTTTTCATAGTTTTGAAAAAACGCTTCTTTTTTAATTTCATGCAATCTTTCAAACAAAAAATTTAGTTTTGAAAAAAAGCTTCTTTTTTAATTTCATGCAATCTTTCAAACAAAAAATTTAGTTTTGAAAAAAAGCTTCTTTTTAACTTCATGCAATTCTTAAACTCTCATTTGCATGTCGGCATTAGAATTTTTTGTAGGCCGGCTTCTTATCGTGCAAGTTGACTCAGCGTACAGACAAAAGGAAAAAACTTAAAGGTAGTTTCACCAATAAATTTGCTAGTGCTTAATGATTTGACTGGTCCAGTCATCACATAGTTTGACAGGCAATTTCTCTCTAACAAGGCCAACACATCAATTTTTTGCAAATCTACTTGAATGTTTGAAGACTGTCTGTAATCTACTAGAGCCGACTTAATCAAATAGTGCAGACTAATTTACTTATTTTTAATCAACTTAAACAATTACAGACTGACTTTTTCAATTTCAAACTAACTCATCAATTTTCAAATTAACTGAATAAGAGGGAAAATTTACAGAAAACACAATGACAATTTCAACCATAAAACTTAAAGCAAGAGGGCAAAATTATTCATCATTCACATTTTTCTCACAAAATCAATTTGTAAGACATGGGAAACACAAACTTAAAAGTTGTGACTCATTGCATTATATTGACAATTGCTTTCTCCAACCAATTCGCCATCATTTTTCCATTGCTTAAAGCCTTTTACAATTGGAGCTCTCATACAAGTTATAGAAAATGGAGAGGAGCTTATGCCACCATCAAGTGCAAAGATGTATTTTATTGCTTCCAAAAAAGGTGCATAATGTGTGTTCTTGTCCTCTCTATAGATAGATAAAGTTAGAAGTTTATAGAAGTAATAACTTCTGCAACTATATTACCTATGAACAACTTCACACTCTAATAATAGATTCATGTTTTTGATTAGGATAAGAAGATTATAAGGGGCTGAACCTTTTACAAACAAGGCCCCTAGGGCAAAACAAAACATGATCGACACAACAACACAACAACAACCAAGCTGTAAGAAATCAACAACTCAACAGGCAACCCAAGCAATGAACATGACGCACACTGACAGTAGAAAAACCAGACATGGGATCTAAACAACAGCAAATCCCGAACAAGAAAACCTAACACCCTTAGCTCGAGGGCGCAGCTCCACAACAGATTTGGGAAGCCCTATATTTCTACGTTGAACCACAATCCAAGAAACCTCCTTGTCAAAGTCCTTAAAGTGTGGTGAGAGGGGGGGTCCTCCCTTGCAGCAACAACCAAAGAAGGTGCAAACAAAGAGACTGAACCAGAAGTAGGCACAACCAAAAGAGTGACCGGAGTAGATGAAGAAGAAGCCTGGCCACGAAGAGCTGAAGAAACAATAGGAGCAGACGTCGAGGCCTCGACCTGATCGGACAAAACAACAACCATATTCTCCACCACATCCTCAGGAACCATAGGAGGAACATGTAAGGAATCTTGAGGAGAGTCATCTCCCTGAAAGGAGTCATCATCCAAAGAATCACACACTGTCAGGTGATCCATGAGTGCATTCTTCCACTAAGTTGCCGCATTCTTGCGGTGAGAGTGAGGACAACCTGAGGCCAAGTGATCGATAGAAAAATATCTTCTGCATCTGAAAGGAAGGGCCTCATAATCAAGTTGTTGTGTCCAAGGTCTTTCCCCTACCATTAGTACAACATCTCCATGAAGGGGCTTGGAGATGTCAATATCAACTAAGATTCGGGCAATAATAGATTGATGTTAACTATAAGGGTGTCTTTAAATTAAGAGAAGTGTGCCCCTATTATAAAGCAAAAAGTCTAGCAAAAAGAGATGTCGCCTTAGGAGAATAATCAAAACAATGCAATGTAAGAAGGGCTTAATGTGAGTATTGAATATTCTTCAAGGGTCAAATCTCTAATTTGTGGTGAGGAATATTCTTCAACTACATGTTAGGGAAGTTTTTTAAAAAGACTTCTTTCTTTAGTTAATAAAGGTGGGAAGAGAGGCAAGAATGAGAAAATTACTAATTGTTTTTTTTTAAATTAGTCCAAGTGTGACCCCAAATCCATTAATTCTAAAAATTTATGAAAAGATTGTCCATTTTAATATTAAGGGGTTAGAAGCACAAAATAGAAATGTAGTTGTGAGAATGTCTAGAAACTTTGGAGAAAATGTTGACTTTATGTTTCTTCAAGAAGTCAAAGTCTAATATAATTACTTTGAATTGATCTCTAAGTTAATCTACTCTAAGGTTGTCTGAATTTCCACTCTTCATGAGAAGGGGAAGGGTGGGAAGGGTGGGAAGGAGATTGTTGTACTCTTCAAAACTAGGAAGGGAAGATAATAGATAATGATTTTTCTCCTTGTTCAAGGGTGACTTGGATGAAAATTGAAGAGTGTGGTGTATAATTTGAGACCTATTTAGTGTAGCCCACAAATGACTATAGAGAGATGGCTAGGATGTGGAACTAGCTAGAAAGACATTTGAGAAATGTGCTTTGGGTTCTTAGGTGTGATTTTAATATAGTAGAAGATAGGGAGGATAAGTTAGGAGGTTCAAATTTGACTGGAAAGGAAATGAATTTTATATTGGTACATGAAGGGAAGAATTTAAATGACCCTAAGTATGTATTAATTAAAATAACATGTATATGTACTTTAAGAAAAGAAATGTGTACAGTAATCAAAATAAATTTAGTCTAATTAATACAAAGAGCTAAGTTTTATAAACATAAAAAATCTTTGCTATAAGGAAGAAATGTTGAAAAGATAAAGGAAAAGGTAAAAAGAATGTTCCTAGTCTGAAGTCTAATGTAGAAGATGACTGTTGGTGATGTGTGCGTAGAATCTGGACAGGTTGTGATAGAGTTGGTGTAGAATGGAGTAGATTTAGAACATATGTGATCCCAACCTAGTTATGGTACCAATGTGAGTTTAAATGGGTTTAAATGTCGAGGATGCTATCATGATCATAGTGGAGACTAGGTCGCTACCACAATTGTGTTAGCATCTAAGTGATCATAAATTGAAATTGACATCTAGAAAATGTTCAAATCAAGTAGAATAATATGTTTTGGCTCTTAGTGAGAGTAAAAAGCTATGGATTTGGTTAAATGCAACCTAAAACATGCTAAGAGAATGAACGCTAAAATGAGTGCATTACATAGAGTGGAAATTGCAAAGTAAGCAATTTTTTACACTATAATACAAAATGAAGAGAATTTTGAAAATCATTGATCCCCTTTAGAAGAGAAAAAGAGATAGTAAAGGATTTTTATTTACTTGGAGTGACAACAAGAAAGGGGTTAATGGATATATTCTAAATAGAATTTTTTTATTGAATGGAGATAAAAAAATTATTCCTATGTGGGCAATGACAACTTGTTTACAGTTCTCCCATATACCATGTATAATCATCATCCAATTTGAGTAGTGAACACGATTTGGTTTCTTAGCCTTCTAATGTCAAACATGAGATTCAATGCTATATAAGTTAACTATCTCACATGTCTTGATAGTGAAGGTTGTTAATTGTTTAGAAATTGTCAATAAGCTTGGATAGAAGTGGATATATGATCTCTTATTGACAAGCTTGTATGGATACAACTCATAAATTTATGACGTATTATTTGAGAACTAAGGGAAAAGATAACAAATAGAGAGAGTGAAAGAAGAGCTAGTTAGGGCTAAGATCAACATTCAAAATTCTCCTAAGGATCATTTCTTACTTCAACAAGTGGTAAAATTAAAACACTTTTTAGATGCATCAAACTTATGTTTCTTAGGATGCAAGACTGATGAAAGAGCATCTTGGGCAAACTAGTAATCAACATTAACCAAAAAAATAATTATTTGTATTTTCTTTGTTTGTTTGGCTTTATAGGTGTGAAGGACATTTGGTACTTGGGTATCACATTCAAATTCTTGTTTGAATCATTTTCCCTCTCAAAAGGGCATTTTATATGTGTGGGATACTTCAATTTATTTACAAGTTGAAGCTTTGCAATACAAGTGCCTAGATGGAGAGATTTGAGGAGTTGACTTGAAGGGGAGTTCAAGGTGAGTTAGGTAAGAGTTTGAATTTAAATGAATCACTTTTTAAAGAATGTTTATATGCTCAATCCATGCACTCATGTCATGGAAAAGTGCTAAGTTGAGTTCCAGGTTCAATTTGAATCTTGCATGCCACTTAGAGAATGCATGTCCATGTTCCTATTTTTAGGGGCCTTGGTTTCAAGTGCTACATGGATTTTGATTCCTTTTGAAGGTTGGATGCTACATTCCTAAGCTCATGCATGTAGATTTGACTTCCAAATTGAAGGATTTGCTTCTTAAAATACTTGCTATTTTCTCTCTTTTTCATGCTTTTTATATTTGTAACTTGGAAAAGCTTATTTCTCATGTGCCATATTGAATATTTGGAGTTGAATGTGGGGATGGATAAGGAAAGATATTTATGGTGTTTAATGCAAGTTGGAAGTGTTTGATAAGTCTTAGGGATGTCATGTGCAAATTGCAAAATCTTAGATGTGAAGCCTATTAGTGCCTAGTTTGGCATTCTATTGTTGTAATGAACATATTATGTTTGATTTCGGTTGTAGGTTGTGGTTAGGAGTTGTGATTAGTAATATATCATATTTCTAAGGGAATTGCTTCCAATATTTCTCCAAGAATCTTCTTTTAATGTTGTAGACAAATGGATAATAAAAAACAACTATTTTCCTATTTCACGTGTGTTAAAAGTAACATTTGTTTGATCTAGTTTTGAGAACTATTGTGTTATGTTGTTTTGTTTTTGGATATTAATATTTAGAGTATGCTAAAAATGCTTTAGACCTATTTTAAATCAATAACTATGTTTAAGTTAAGATGTTCCTTGAAGTTATGAAAAAATGGCTTGAGAAATGCCCTATTTTAAGGCTAGAATTGGTAGTTTTGCTATCTTGTGTTTGGTATAAGTGTGGAGACCACTTTGGTTAGTTTTTTAGGCATGAAGAAGCCTTTGGGAAACCTATAGTATATATTTGTTTCAAGGAAAAGGTCACCTTTCAATAGATCCCCTATCCTTGGTTGCATCAAAGACATTAGTCTAGAATGACTTGGATTAGAGATAGTGATAAGGGAACTATATATTTTTTCAATGTGTTCATGGCCAAACATTGTAGATGGAAAATTGAAGCTATAGACATTGGTAGGACAATTTCATCATATTCAAAATATATCAATGTGACTTTGTTTTCCTTATAAACATTTTCTTTTTAGGGTTCTTCTAGAGACACTAGTTTTAAAAGATAAATTTTTGTCAAGTGTGTTATAAAGAAAATATTTGCAAAATAAGAAAAGGAATTAAAAGTAGATATATCACTTCAGAGGGAATTAGTCATGGTATTGACTTTTAAAAAACTAGAGGTTACAACGCTTTTTCAACAAAGTTTGGATGTTGATCTACCTACCAATTGATCCATTGAGGATGATAATGGAATAGATGATGTGTGCATGGTATGGCCAACAAAGCTTGGCCAAGATAGCATCCTTACCAATCAATTTAGGTTTTTGTAACAACCTAATATCATGATCATGATGGATCAAATTGAACTAGGGCTAAATTTTTGTCAAGTTTGACAACAAATCATCTAGCTTATTTATGACTTTTTAGTAGGGATATAAGAGTAGTAGTATTGGTCAGAGTCTTACTTGAAGATGAGAGTACAAGTAGAAAAAAGAGATGAGTATGGATTTAGTTAGAATAAGATAGCCAACTCCTTAATTGGGGGCACCAATCTTGGTTCTCACTCTAGCTAGCTTTTTTGTGGAGGACCTAAATCATCTCAATCAAGATCTACTCAAGAAAAATGAATCATGGAGTGACATATCAATCTACTTACTTTAGCTAATAATATCTTTGCAAATGGCATTCTCTCCTTCCCTCGTAATGTATAGATTATGTGATCAGTAGATGTCTTTGCATTTTATGTTTCATTCTAAGAATAACCTTGATTCCTTGGTTACAAGGTGGAGAAAGCCTTGGCTACTAAGAATTTTCTTGGCATGTACAAAGAAGCTTGTTTTACAAGGACACTTGGAAGAGAAGTAAATAAAGTTGTGATTAAACCAATCCCAAAAGATGGGAACAAATCTCAATTTAAGAGTTGGAGTACAATCACTTTGTTGAGTGCTTATACGATATTTGCTAAGGTCTAAGCCATTAGGTTGAATAAACTCCTTCCTAATATTGTGCCTCTTATCCAAATTGGATGTGTGGAAAGTGTATTCTCAACAATTTGATCACCAACTAGAAAGTAATGTAGTGGGAACATGATTCAAAATAGAATGTGTATATAGAATTGATTAGTTTTGAATAGGCCCATGACAAAACTAAATGGTCATTTATAGAGTTAATGTTAGTCTTGGGGAAAATTTTGTTAGAATGGATTTAACCTTATTTTAGGATTCCTCAACTCAACAAGAAATTGATGGATATTTATTTGGCTTCTTCACTCTAAAAATCAATTCAGAAGGGGGTCCTCTTGTTCCATTGTTGTTTGTTATTATTGTTGAAATCATTCGTTATCTTCTAAGGGATGCTTCTTTAGGCCCTCTAGTGAGAGGTATCATGCTACCTAATCATGAATCCCTTTTAGAAGTCCAATTTGTGGATGACACTTTTTTGTTTCTAGATGTAGATAAAGACAAGTTTACAAAATTAGACAAGATACCAAAAATTTATTGTTGTCTCTAGATCTAAAGTTTCAATGAGTAAATCAATCATGTTGGATTAGTAGGTGTCTCCCCCTTCGTGGGTAATTGATCAAGGGTGGATTTGGTATGGTTTTTCCAAGGTTGTGAGATTTCTAGAAGTTCCTTTTTCTTTCAAGGAAATGTGGCATTAGGTGTTCAAGAAATTTCACATGAAGAGCACAAAGTTGCAAGGCTACTTGTTATCTATGGCTAATAGATTGCAAGTGTTCCAAAAGGTTTTATTTTCCTATGGCATATATTATGCTTCTTGTTGGCTATTGTGTAACTCTAATGTCAATCAATTTCACAAGATAGATAGAGATTTTTTATGGTCACCTAGGAAAAATAATAAGAGGCAACATGAAATTTCTTGGGATACTTATATTCTTCCGGAGAAGATTGAAGGATTGGAGCTTAAAAACTTAAAGCTCTAGGGAATGTCTTTGGAAATTAAATGGATTTGAAGATCATTCAATTCTAAGGAAACTTAGAGGGTTTTGAAGAGGCATTACATTGTGAGAAGAAATCCCAATAGGAAGTTAGATTGGATAGAGTTGCAGCCTATAAATCTTTTCTTTGGACCCTTTAGTGTGCAACCAATTGTATTAAGGTCATCATTTGTTCTATTTGGAAGGCTTGAGAATTGGTTAGAAATTTTGTTCTAAACCATTCAATCTTTTTGATGTTTAACTCTAGGTGTCAAACCTTCAAACAAATTTTATGGAACATGCAATATAACAATCAACATATTGCTTGTGTGATTGAGTGGTTTGCTAGATTGTGCTTTAGCAAAGGCAATGGAACTTTTTCTAATGTTATTGCTAATGAAAAGCTCATCCCTTAGACTGATTTTATGCAAGTCTTTAAAACCCCTTCTTCTTAGAGAAAGACATCCTCAACACTCTCCTCTTCCTTGAAGAAGTACAAGACTAATCTTTCTTTAGATTTTGATATCCAAATTTAGGATAAGATGATATGGATGAATGCCCTCCCCTCCTTGAGATTTCATTGGAGAAGCTCTATGAGAATTTTTCTTTTCTATTGATAAAAGAAACTAAATTCTAAATGGTCTATATATGTGTTGGTGATTTTAATTGAAATCCTCAATTTTAATGGTGACACATGATATCCAAACCCAGGGATTGAATCAATCTAAGCAAAGGGACAAACCTATGATCAAATTGAGGACAATTAAAAACTAATTGACAAGAGTGGGGTGACTCTTGTACACTTCAAGCCTTGCCAAGCTCAAGAGGATGTTCCTAGAGACCTTTATATAAAGAATGCAAATTACCTAGCCACACAGCTTAAGCAAACCCTATGCATAAAGACACCCATAAGATAGACTACCACTCAATGTTTTCATACTAGTTTACTGGACTTGAAAACCACAAATCTCTCAACAAGGCAGATTAATAATAGGTTATGATGCAACATCAAATGTAAAAAAAAATTATTCCCCCATAGATGAAAGCACTCAAAATTTCTTACTCCATCACTAACTTGGTAACTACAATATGCATAACTCTCTAAAAATCACTAACGAACTTGCAGGCTCACAAAGACACCGCAAAAATTTACAATATTAAATGTATGCATCTTGGTAAAACATAATTAACAAATAATTTACCAAAACAAAGTGAATGATTTGCATTTAAATTTAGAATGTTGGATGAGCTGCAACTAACAAAGACTAGTGCCTAATACATTATAACAAAGTCAAGAAAATGTGTTAACCTAAGCAAATGCAACAACAATCCATAGTTAAGGAAAGACCTAATTTACCAAGGCTTTCTCTTGCAAAGCTTAGGTCCTCAGTTGCATTCTTATTTCCAATGATTACATTCATACTTAGTGATCCAGTTTAGTTCAAACACTATATGCTAATCCAAAAAGATTTTCTATTAGGGTATTCTTCATAAAAAGATTTACAACATTTCTTGAATGTAAACTAACTAGACTTTAACATGAATGTAACAAGTGTGCACCCAAAAATTTATTAGATTTCCTGTTGACCCAAAACTCTAGTAGTCTGCAAACTTAAGAGACCAATCTCTACAAAACCTAAAAATTATAATTTATAACAAATGAGGAACACCCTAATTGGATATACAGTTAACACTTAGCCTCATCTCACCCCTTGATTTGCAATAGCACATGGCCATATGGAATATATCAAACAAAAAACAAAATTTCATTTTGCTTTGAATGCTTTGCTCCAGCTACATGTATTTGCCTCCTTTTCCTACTTAGAAAATTATCCACAACAAATAAAACAGAACCTAAATTGGCCCAAAGACTCCAACAGTAATTTGTAAACCTATAAAGACCAACCTCTACAAAACCTAAAAAAAAATACAGTTTATAACAAATGAGGAACACCGGGATTAGATATATAGTTAACACCTAGCCTCATCTCACTCTATGTCAAACAAATCTTTAAACTACTCGTTCCCAGATTTACAAAATAAAATTTCAATTTACCCTAAATGCTCTACTCCAACACATGTATTTGCCTCCCTTTCCTACTTAAAAAATTTCCCACAGCACATAAAACTTCACCTACAGCATAAAATACATCCCCATGAAATTGGCCTCAAATCTCTTTTGCTTCAAAAAAATTTATTTGCTTCTGAAAATAATTTTCCTTTCATGATAGCTCATGAGCAAAATGCATCCAGCATCTTTGCAGCCACATTAAAAATATATGAAAATATTTTGACCACACATTTTACTGTCTCTGTAAATACTTTGCCCTAAACAATATTTTCACTACACACTAATATTTGCAGCTCACATATTCATCTTTACCCATGAAATATAAAATTTTACTTAAATATTTATGGCTTCCCTATTTTATTTGCCCGTGGAAGGAGCATTTTACCTTGTCCATAAACATAATAATTCACCCTTCACCTGCAGCTCCATATTTCACATTATAAAATCAATATTTCCCATCTACTAGGACCACTTTAATTTTCAAGGCAACCATTTTTTACTACCTACTAATCTAGTAAGAGTAAACCAATCAAAACATAGTATAAATTTTCGGACAAATTTGAATTAAATTTGAACTTTTCCTATGTGAACATGAGAAAATTTTAATAAAAAAAAATTGGAGAAATTATTTATCTATATTATGATTGGCTTTAAAAATTTTTATGAGTGAATCAATATTTGCAGAAATTTTGTTATGAAACAATTCATTTTTTATTATTGGTTATTAAAATGTTATATGATTATTATCATTATTATAATTATAAAATCATTGTAATATTTTTACTATTATAATATATAATAATTTAATGTATTTGTCAGTTTTCTATAGTTTTTTTATTGTTTTGGGTATATGTTTGCTAAATATTAAAAATTAGTAACAAATTAATGTTTCATTAACTTGCCCATAACAATGTTCGTTTCAAACAAAATGTTAATCAAATATAATATTTATGTCCTAAATAAATAATCTTATATTTTAATTAAATATTTCCTTTATCCTTATTATTTATAGTTATAATATTAATAATAATATTAATTATATTATTAATATTTATTATCAAACCTTGTTCATATATTAATTATACAATTTCATTAATATTTAAATTATCAAATTTAAAAACTATATATATTGAATCAAAATTAAATATACTATAAATATTACAATTTTGTTATTATATTTATATAGGCCTTAAAAAAAAAAAAATTGTTTAACATTATTAGAATGCAATTTGACTATACGACAAATATTTAATCTAAGAACTAAACACATACTATAATTACAACACTATAAGGTAGATACTCGTCACTAAGTAACACTTGTTTAAATTTATAATCTTTATGCTTACAAGTATTCATTCTCAGCAAATATAACCTTGCCCAAGCAAATACATTTGATTTCTATCACCTTTGCAACAATGGGCAAATATTTCATATCAAACATTATTGTAATGTTTTCGTATTCGCCTAAGTATTTGTGTTAAAATATTTCAAACTAAGTGTATTCCCAACACATTGCAGCCATACCATTATTTTTCGTACCTTTGTAAGTGGCTGCAAAAAATGTTTTCATATTGGCTCAAACAAATATATATTGGTGCATTCTCTGACAATGTTTTATTTCCTTCACAGTGACAGCCAATAAAAAGATTTTAAATATTCAAACAATATAAAACTGCCCCCACCCAATAATATTGTTGTTGTTTATTACTTAAGCCCACCATATGAAGGAAATAAAATCAATATTTATGTTTAACAAGGCTCCCAAAACAATTGGCCACTGCCCTCTCCTTTAGCCGCTAGGAAATATGAATTTTTACCAATATTTTGTTTTAAAGTAATTTGGCATATATACTGATATCTCTTCAAGTGGCTGCAAAGATATTTTAATTTGTCCAAAAAAAAACATTAAACATTAATCTTGTAGTTTCCCTTTTATTTCTAATATAGCACATTAAAAATATTTTTTAATTGCTTAGACAATAAAAAAAATATTACTATCATACCCTCTTTTCTCCATATAAAAATGAGGAAATAATAATTTGATTGGCTCAAAATAATTTATGGGCCTCACCTCTCAATTATAATGCAATATATTCTTTAATAAATAGGAAGTATTTTCCGCCATGTGTCAAATTATGATACCAAGATTCAACTAAGTCAAACTCATTGATCCATAACCCAATAACCCAACACATAACAATTAAAAATTACATTCAAAAGAAATGATCCACACTAGCCAATAAAACTACAACTCCGCCTCTTAGTTATTATTCCTCCCTTGTGTACTTGTGTAAAACAATTGTTATTTGTTGTGTTGGCATTGTTAAAATGTCATCCCATGTGCCATGCTATTTATTGGTAAAATTCATTTTCCAAATCCAAAATGGTAATATCAAATTGGTTTTATTTTTGCTCAAAACATTAATAATGTTGTTAGCAACCAATTGGGGGCCCACCATCTCTCAAGCAATACAAAATGAAATATATACAAAAGTTTTGTTTTACCATGCCTAGGGCATAGAGCATAAAACAAATGGACTCTCACAAAAAATTGCCCCTTGCATTCTAAATTAGGCATTCTTTTGATAATGTTGGTAGTTTACTTGTCAATTTAGGGCATCATCCGAAATTTTTGTGATAACCACCCTAGTTACTATTACTATTTTTATATTCAACACAACATACCTCAAGTTCTGATCTTAATTGGCCAAGCAACCTCTATTCGACATAGAGTGTTAGCTTCATAATCTTACCAACCATAGTCAAGGCATCAACTATGTGCCACAACTCATATGTCATCCCTAGACCCCAACTAAACCTCGAGGGTTCATTTGTAATGGACCTACCTATGTATCCCTTCCTAGGAATCAGGGGCTCCGTAATATATATACTAATAATAGAGAGGCTTCATCTTCTACTTTAATATGAGATCTCCAATCTCACTTTTAAATCGCAACCATTAGCTAATCTTATGATTCCAATACAATCCATACACAATAGTATGATAGCAAATGCATTCCAATCAAATGTTAGTCCAATGCCAACATCAATGTCCAAACAACACGAAACCACACAATGACCAGCTCATATAAACATCACTTGTTCACACATAGTGATTGGCTCAAGCATACATCACATATACACAATGTGATTAACTCATGCATGCATCACACTGTACAGTGTGATTGGCTCAAGTGTACAACACATATACACAATGTGAATAACTCATGCATGTGTCACATATATATAGTGTGACTAGCTCATGCATACACACATATACACAATGTGACTAGCTCACGCAGGCATCACATATACATAATGTGACTAATTCATGCACACATCATAGGTACACATAATGACCAGCTAACAAAAAAGAAATGGTTGCAACCTTACTACAAGCATCTTCCCATTTATTTGGTTCACTAACACATAAGCCCTTAAATACATCTCAACCAAAAAAAAGGAATGTTAGTGCCTCTCATGCTACACTGTGGGTCCCATTTTTTTCTAGTTTATTACCAACTGTGATGACAAGCAAGCATCCCATACTACTTGTTGTCATCACTAGCTAAGATGTAAGTGTAACAACATACATCACATGAGGCCACCGATAAGATTTTCATAGCCCACTAAGCATTTGAGTCATCTTATAACTAGACAAATATAATTATGATATATTATGGTTTTACCTCACCTAAGACTAGTGCCTATACTATTAATCACTTGGACTAATTTAACAATCAAAACCTTGAGAACCATACTTTAGGCAGAAACAATATAGGAGGCACACACATTCATTATGATACCACAATGCCAATATTGAACTCCTGAGACAAGTAGGTGATGGCATCCATCACCTGCATATCACTGGTGAAAGTTGGACTAATCTTGGCATTTGTCACCTACATGTCATTAGTGAAAGCCTATCTAAACCCTATGAAATCAGGTAACTCCTAGTATCTATCACTTGCACACTACTAGTGAAAGTCAACTAACCCTATGATACAAGTAAATACTTATTTAGGCAAAGTACACTCCCTGAGTCTTGACAAGTTAGAGCAACAATAAACTTATTTATAAGTGAGTCATATGTTTTAAAATTTTGGTAATCACCTCAGAATGAGGGGAACAAGCTATGCTAAGAGAACAAAATGTCATATACTTATGCCCTTGTAGAGTCCCTTTCTCAACCCTAGTTATGATGCCAAGAAGTCAGCTCTTGTATCGATCTCAGTTCAGCATCCTAACATTTAGAAGGTACAAGAACGTTGATCTAAAACATATTGTCCTAAGGATTTACACCTTAGACTAGGTAATTTCGTTACATTACCACACAAGATCCATAAACCTATACACATGGTCTTATAGGTCTAGGGGTCTAAATTACTGATCACATACAAGTAACACATTGAACCCACATGAGCTGACTTCTATCTTGTCACATTTATATAGACAAATACAAACTCAAAGTAATCTCAATGGCCATTCCATACATTCAAATTGTTACTTGGATACATAGTAGTTATTAGATAGAAATCAAATCCACAATAGTAATATTAGACAATTCCAAAATCTATTCCAACCTTGGATGAACTTTTAGAGTTACTATCATCACAGTCTATCTCTAATGTGAATGCTTGTGAATGCCTTTAGACTTGTTTAGACTAAAATAATTAGTATTGTGAGCTCATTATTAGGGCATGAAGGTATAGGATAGCCTCAAGACACTAATAATATTTATTCTTCCAAGAAATAAGGACATGATAAACTTGGTCATAACATGGTTATGAATGAATTATGATAACTTGCTAACTTTGCATTTAATGATGATGTTGAATTAAGCCATTATGATATGAAGGTGTGAGCCACTCTTAATATGTGTAAATGATCTATCTCTCTACATATGTGTTTGGATCTATGTTGAGTTCAAGATAGAGTTCCTTATAACCACCTTGTTTAATAGTGGGCAAATATTGATAAGTATTACCAAATAAGGTATGGTGTTTTACCTTTATATCGAGTTAGTGGATAAATGTATCCTGAGCTTTATGATTGGTAATATGCAAATGTTATGTACTCAGAAGTAGAATAGATTTATGATGATGTATTTCCCTTTTTATGGCTCAAACCTATATAGTGAGGACATATTAATTAGAAACATGAGTTCAAAACCATCAAATGCAAATTTCAGCCTAAAGCTAAAATATACTAAAGAGGGAAGGTTGATCAAGTTTAGGAACACCCCATATCGTGGAGCAATTCCCTAAACTCCTCCCATACAGACTTGAATCATAAGGGCATCCTTTGCCCAAGGATTGTCTACATACATGCATCCAAACAAGATTGAAGTCCTATGTAGTTCTCCTCACTTTAATCTCTCAAGAATCATATAGGTTCCTATACCCAGGTTTTCATTACCACTCCAGTAACTTTCCTCATGGAAGTAATATAAAAAGAATACTATAGAATGAGAACCATAGAAGGATTTAAGACCAAACAATGTAACAAATAACTATTTACCAATACCCATTCAAAATCAAATCACAACTGACTAAGTTTCAATGATAAATAACAAATCTCAAAATTCTAGGACTACTATTGCATATGCCAACATGGTTCCTTATAATGATTCACATCAATTAATCATGCCTAACAATAGGCAGGGAAACCATACTAAGTTCACAATTTAGCAAACCTGTACTAAAGAACTTCTAACAAAGGACACGAAGATCCCAACTTAGACCTCTCCACCATTATGATTCATAATTCAACATGAACATCCCATAATCCCTTATAGGCTCATCTCGTTAACACAAAGGCTAGGTTGATTACTTATCAACAAGAAATTCTCATTGTTTGTATAGACATATTGTGGACATTATCATATAGCTCATAATAGTTACAACATTGATGTACTCACTAGTTCAAGTCTTCACATAGACCCATTAGGATAAATAGAGAGTCAGACTAGATCTCTACAACCCCTTTTAGATTTCCCACTAGGTATGAAATGTTGTATTTAGTAATGCCATCATATATAGTAACTATCTAACATCATATGCTGACACTAATAAGATACATGGTTGAATATGTATACATTTAGCTTAGCAATAATACCCACTTTATATCAAGCATATCAAATAAAAGTCAAGTTTCATTGTAACACCACACAAAGGAACCCAGAGGATAACACAACTAAACTTACAAAAAGGACAAATATATATATTTTTTTAAAACGAAAGAATTAACAACAATCATATATTTATTCATAACAGTGAAATTAAAATTTATCCTCTAGGGTTCCACGGCTGCATTACTAACAAACTAAAACAAGATCTAACCAACATTATGAATTAACTAACAACCATAGTTCATTCTAAGTCTAATTGCATCAGATGAATAAACACATATAATTCCATATTATATTATCATATAAGTAGCATCAAAATACTGCACATAGGATCACAAGTATATAAACAAGTTCCTTTACAAGAGAGTACAACATTACATTGTTTACAATATCGCTATCCAAATTACATTAGAGTACATATATTAAGATAATAGTACATGATTCAATTGATATACAAGATTGAAACATGATCATAAGTATCTATCTCCTCAAGCCAGAGCAAGATCTGAAACCTACCATACAAGGTACATCCTTCTCGTGCACGAACAACAGCAAGGGAAACCAATGGAGATAAAAGCACAACCACCCGACCATGTGGAACCCTAAGGTCCACCCCCGTGCTAGGAGATAACAATAAGGTCCCACGACATGAAATAGTTAAGAAGAAAGGAACACAACACAGAAGGCTAACATGACTCCAACATACAAATACACATGGCATTCACAACAAAGTCACCACTTCCTCCAACAATCAAAAAGATAATAGACTAATAGTTGCAAGGACTACACATGACTCCAAAACAACACCAATCAATAAGGACATCACAAGTAACTCAAACATTGCTTCCAGAGCCATTCACAAAACAAAGGGGAGGACACAACTAGAGAATGCTAGACTTCAATAGGGATGAATTTCATCGCATGGTCCTAGCATAGGTTACCCTGACAGTCTCTAGCTAGACGCCGGCCCCCATCCATAGGTTACCCTGACAGTCTCTCGCTAGGCGCCGACCCCCATCTATGGTTACCCTGACAGTTTCTCACTAGACGCCGGCCCCATAGGGTGACACATGTGGAACCAACATTCCTTTCATGAGGACAAAGAAGTTGATTTTGCCAACCACGACCTTCTCATCTCATCCTTAGCTTGGACGAGCACTACAGGCATGAGTGAGGCATCCAAATATCTTGATTAGTGTAAAAACTACCCAACCCTCTAAATTTATTATTAAGTTATCACTGGATTAACAACTTCCAATGGGTTACCCTAACAAGCCACTTTGGGCGCCAACCCCACATTGAAAGCCACTCCCCCTTCACTGCATCTAGATTCTCAAAGCCCAAAACAAAATCCAAGCATGAACTATCACATTTCTCATCATGATACATTTACAACACAAAATATACATCATTTCACATTAAACAGAGCAAGGCATTACCCATCTTGCATAGTTATCATAACCACATGAATAGGTACACTAAGCAAGGCATTATCCATCTTGCACAGTCATCATAACCACATGAATAGGTACACTGAGCAAGGCATTATCCATCTTGCACAGTCATCATAACCATATGAATAGATACACTGAGCAAGGCATTATCCATCTTGCACAGTCATCATAACCACATGAATCCATAAACAGAGGGGAGTCAACATATAATCAATACATATTCAACCATTAGAAATATTACATAATCATAGGAGTCATACACACGACTACCCCTTTTGGCCTCTGGAATCAACTTTCCCAAATGACACAAACACTTGACACACTAAACACTATGGTCCCACATCACAATCTCTCAAATGCACATCATAAACTAATACCCTTCAACAATATTTTTAAGGAATGTAACATTAATCCAAGCATGATCAATCATCTAACAAATATAAAGTGAATCTATCTCAATAATACAGAACTGAAACTTTCTAATCACCAGTAACAGTTACAATATGATCATAAGATATAAGTGTTCACGAGCAATAATATTTTAACTAATAATTCTCAAGACTTATTTTAATTTCATTCAATTAAAATGATTGCGAACAACATGCAAATAACCCTAAAGCATACAAATTAAACACAACAATTATTTACACTATTTACACTGATGTAGATTTCATTAATAATTTAGACAATTCTGTAAATACTATTAAATATAATTGTATAAGCAAGGCTAAAAGTCTATACTATTAGAATGCTTTAAATATCTTACACTAAATAGAATCACAAGATACAAAACCCAAAACTACAATGAAAGAATCTTGTTCTAAGGTTAGTTTGAGAGGAAAGGAATATAGAACAACAAAATATTCCTATAGATCTAACATCTTCATCAAATCTACCACACTTTTAACCACATGCATATGATAGGATCAACACAAAATGAATTTGTTGAGAAGGCTTTAAAAGCTACCAACAATGCAAAATGTGAAAGCATAGACAAGATACACAGGCTGATTGGTAGATTGCCTCAAACAAAGTCATATGATGGAAAGTAATGATCATAGGATATGCACAAAACGAATTTGTTAAAAAATCTCAGAGAAACCCTGTTTGAAAATATAGTTGTTGGTGACGCAACTAACTGTTTTAACAAAGACGAAACGGGTGAGAGTTAGATAGTCACAAAATATTCATATCTCAAAAATGACAAACTGGGTATCGCTGATTTTCGAATATGATTTAGATATCCAGGTCGTGCACCATATATAAAAAATTAAAGAAACCCAATTCGTAAAAATAAAGTTATGGCTAACGCAACAAACTGCTAAAACAGAGATGAAATGGGTGAGAGGTAGACAGTTACAAAATATTCATATCTCAAAAATGACAAACTGGGTATGGCTGATTTTCGGATATGATTTAGATAACTAGGTCGTGAACCATATATAAAAAATTAGAGAAACCTAGTTTGTAAAAATAAAGTTATGGCTAATGCAAAGGAACTGGGTATGGTTGATTTTCAGATATGATTTAGATAACTAGGTCATGCACCAAATATAAAAAAATTAGAGAAACCCAGTTCATAAAAATAAAGTTATGGCTGATGCAATAGATTGGGTTCAAAAAATGTAGAAGAGAATTCACAGAATATTTCACTAAATCTAATGCAACAATAAATCAGTTTCATATCTCAGTCCATACCTAGAATATTGCTTCAGTCGCATTTTCACAAATTTTTCAGCTCACATCCATTTTTCCCCAAGTCTTTTCTTCTAAAAACTATGGTTTATGGTGCCAAAAGAAAAATGAAAACTCCATGAGAGAGAGAGAGAGAGATCCCCAAAACATAAAACATATTCTCTATTTGAAATGCACGCTCCTCCCCAAATTATGTCTTGAGATTTCAAAATAAAGTTGAGCATGCATAACCACCCCCATAATTTCTTCGAGAAGATCTCCTTTATTACTTTCTTACAATTTGTTATTTTTAACCAAACAATAATTTCTCTCTAATTTTATTTATTTTAGAATTTGCTATTTATTTCATTTACAACCAAACAAAAATAGTTTATTTCTACTTTTCTAAAATTAGTCTCTTACTCAAAAGAGACAATTATTTCTAAGATTCCCTCTTGTGGTGCGTAATTGCCACTTCTTCTAAGTGGCCAAAATGGAAAATAATTACTCAAAACAATAATAATAAAGAAAGAGAATATTTTTCAGACATAATAATACATATTTCCCCACAACTATAATTTATATAAAAGCATCTATATTTATTTATATCTAGTTTGCAATTACATTTATTATTATTATTTATTAACTTAACTTCTAATATAATATATTTTCTATAAACTAAATTTACATAAAAGTATTTGTATTTATTTAATTATCAAAAATGCCTTCATAACTAATAATATTATTTTAATGCAACGATTAATCAAAGCATCAATCAAACAATCCAAACTAAATAACCGAAATGCCAAACAATACCTGACACAATGCACGATCGAAAGCATGACCACAATGACAGTGACTGACCATTACGTCTATACAGACAACACTAACTGGGTGCAAAACTGGGTACTCATCATTTTCAAGGATGATGGCTAACTAGGGGACCACATGTTATCTCCGTTCAACAATTTCCATTAGGTTTAAGGCACGCTCAGACCTATCAAATCAGGTGGAGTCGATGCCTGGTACCTGCATCCTGCAACAACGAAACAGTCAAACAAATAAACATATATATAATTATATAATCAAATACACCGTGGAAGGGAATCGCAGCATAGCAGGGTACTCATGCATGAGTAATGCAACACTGTCCCTTTCACCAACACATTAAACACGTAATCACAACACACATAGCAATCAATTACTGAATGACTAAATAAGAACCATCATCAGATAATCGCATGATACACATAATAGGATTGATCCACACAAAACATCACAACATTACATCTTATGATATAGAATCAGTCACATAAAAATCAATTCTAACATATGACAATCATAGTAAGATCAACATCATAATCACTTGAATGTAAAACAATGTCAGAGCATATAAATTATCAGTGTCGCAACAAAGATTATCGATAACATACTAACTGTCATATGAAACCACACATGAGCATAATCAGGAATGTCATCAACATGAATGTAGCATCTACCAACATCATATAATGTACAATATCAATTGTCTAACATATCCTGAATATTCCTATTATTTTACCTTCATCTTCATGCTTCTTAGCCAGACCACCTGCACATCCAAGATGAGAATAGAGGGGCATTACATTCATTGCCACCCTATTTCATACCAACACTTACTAACAGTGTCAGAATCAAATGCATACACAAAATATATGCATAATGGCATAATCAATATATAATAAATATAGTCATATCAAAGCACAAGACAACAACAGTCAAAATGTCTTCACAATGCAACGATTATGCAAAGTGCTAATATGACTCCACGATGTCCTATAATATGCTTCAACGATATCAATGCCATAATCATATTAAATTATGACATCCTTCACAATGTGCATCAACAAAGCCACAAAACAACTATCTAGAACTTTAGAAGGCTTACAACAATAATTATAAACTTGCTTTAAGCAAGACAATCCCAAGTCATACCCAAGACAATTGGCATCACTTTAACCATTAGTTCTTCATATGAAGATATACTCTCAATAATAATAGTAATAATATTCCTAACCTTCTAATTTCATCTACCTTATGGTGCAAGCCAATATTCTTATAAGAGTTCATTTCACTAACTAGATAATACCCACACTTGCCACTTATAACTAAATATGATCATATTGTTCAATAGTAAATGATTCCATATAGCCGCAATATATTTTCATATTAACTCTTATACTTAGAATTTAGTTGAATTGACCATGAAATCAGTTACCCAAAGTTTCATAACCACACAAATGCTAATAGTCAATCCTTACCAATATTGAATCACCTGATCTAATAATCAATCGCCACTATTAGTGAATCACCAAGAGCTTACGACTAATATGATTGATGAACCCACTAAAGGATCAATCCATTCTTGAGGTGAAATATGTAAAATGAATCACCACATAAGTAAAAACTTGACTATTGAAAAATATCTAATAATGAGGATAACCAATTATTATGTTATGTTTTTTATTAAGCAAGTAGGAAATGAGGGCCCTAATCCCTTTACAACAAAAGCTCCAAGGGCAAAGCAAAGCAAGCCCAGCCTAGCCAAAAACAACAGAATAACAACACTACTACAAACCAACCAACAAGTCAGAAAGTTAAACAACTCCTGGCACAGTCATAGAGATCATCATCTCCTTAACACAGGTATGGGAATCAAACATAATTTAGGGTGTCCTTTTTTTCTTTCTTTGAACCAACGTCCAAGTTACATCATTACCAAGGTCCTCAAATCTAGGGGAGGGGACATCCTCTAAGGTAGCCTCCACCAATATGTCTCCCGATAGGAGGGAGACTGAAGGCTCAAGGGAGTCGAAGACTGTCTTATGTCCGAAGGTGAATCAGGAGCAAGAATCTCATCGCGGGGAGCCTCGAGGAGGAAATTAACATGAACCGATATAGAAGTCCCCGCACAAGACACAGAGATATTGTGATTTATTGCAAGGGGAGTTGAAGGAGAAGAACCATCATCCAAAGGGGGCACGTCATCCGAACCTATCTCCAGATCAGGGTCTTTAACTGTCAAGTGTTCCAGACAACCATTCTCCACCATGTCGCACCAACCTTACGATGAGAGTGGGGGTAATCCAAAGCCAAGTGTTCTACAATGAAGCAACGTCTGCAACGGAAAGGTGAACCCTCATAGTCGAGTAGCTAGGACCATGGTCTATCCCCCACAATCAAAACTATATCTCCATGAAGAGCCTTGGAGATATCAATATCCACAAGAATATGAGCATACATATTGAGACCCATTATGATCATAGATCTATCCACCTTTAGGTAACGACCAATAGCATCGCCAATGGCCTCATAGCAGGGCTCCTAGAACTGGAGGGGCAGATTGGGTAGCCTGACCCATACTAGCCTGATATTGAGAGGTTCTGAGATAAGATTAAATAGAGAAGTCCAAGGTTTGAGCAGAAAGGAGTGCTCTCTCCATAACCTTCCATCAAGCATCGAGTCCCTAGCCTCAGCAGAAGCAAAGGTAGCAATGAAAAAACACCTTGCACAGGGGAATAAATCAATATCACCCTGGACAAGAGGTTTCCAGGATTCTGAAATCCACTTATTCAGTTCGGGGAGAGAGGGCCATAGGCCATTAAACCTGCCAACTAATCTATGCTTGGCATAATGGTCTTCATTTTCAACTTCATGTCCACACACCACCACAGGGGTAGTATGGGAGCAAGGAAGGGGGCAAGAATGAGTTTTGTTCTGCTGTAGTGGAGGAATAGTAGCTCCTACCACGGCAGCAAAGGATGGCCCCTATGTGCCCTCTGAGGAGTTTCCATTTGGAAGAACAGGGCTGGAGCTATGGAGAACTCGCTCAGCAGAAACCACGACCAAGGGTATAGCCCCTAAAACTGCATGAGCGCCATTGGAAGAAGAATCTATGACTCACAGAGGATAAGAGAGCACCGGAGCTAGGGCTCGCTGAGGAGTCATGAGTGAACCAGATGTTGTCGCGTGAGACCTTGTAGCATTATCAACCATTCCACCAGAGCGACGTCTTGGAGAAGGCACGTGAAACTTCGTTCTCTACACCTCAGTTTGCAACAAACCCGGTCGTGAGACGCCACCCGAGTCAGTCTCAGGTGTAATATTCCTTTTCTTGGTGCATAGATTTTTGTGCACATTATGCTTGTTCCTAGTCTCTCAGAGACTATCCGACATGTTTGGGAGAACTCCAATGTTCTTGGAGTGGTCGCGGTTCAATCTGCAGAACAGTTGTGTCTCAAGTCTTTGATTTCACCAAGGGATGGTCAAAGTTGTTTAATCAGTGCATTTTTATTGCTTGGGACTATTATTAAGATAATTAATTAATATTTCACTAAGGTTGCCTAAGGTTATGTTTAATTATAGCAACTTAGTGTAATATTAATTATAAAAATGGTTTTCCTTCTTAAAATGGTCTAATTTTCTATGGCATTGAGATCAATGGATGTCCAGGGTTACAGTGATTGTTTCAGAAGTTTGATTGGGCTTCTGAATTACTCTCCAAGATTCTTGGAGGAGCCGTCTATTTGTGGAAAGTCATTTGGAAGACATCATTTCACATCCCAAACCTTTACTGGTTCAATTTATTTGGCAATTGGATGCAGTTTGGGATTTTTCGCAAAAAAATGATATTTAATGAGCTATTTTAATTATTATTTTCACTTAAGTTCCTAAGGGTGAAATTAATTAAAAAGTGATTAAATGTTTTAGCTCATTGGAAAGGGGAAAATATATTCTTTTATTTATTTAGACATTTAAAAGTGAGCACTTAAGTGGAGAAAAAGAGAAATTATTTAAATTGGAGGTAAGAGATTATTATTTTAAAGAAATAATTCATTTCCTTTGTAACTCCTAAAGTGCGAGAATGAGAGCTCATTTGGAGGGGCTTTTTTGAATTGATTTTGTTTGCAGATGAATTGAGTGAGTTCTTCCCTATTCTCTTGAGGATGAAAACCCTCTTGTAGAATTCTCTTGAGGATGAAAACCCTCTTTTAGATTGGGTGTGGTTTCATACAGGAATCACCATTGTGCGGAATGCATGTGCCAAGTGATTTATAGTGTTGGTTCAGAGGTCACTATATCAGAAGTTTCTTTTCTATAGTTTTATTGCTATGTTTTGGGAAGTATTTCATGCTAGGTTTTTTATGTGGTTGTTAAGTTTGATGTAAATTTCTCCTTGACAGGTTGTACCTTGCTAGAGAATGATTTGGGTTTTAAACTATTTTTTTGGCATTGCATGTGTGATCCAACTCTTGGGAAGCGTATTTCCCTTTGAAGCGCCTAATTCCAAACCACATTTCATGATGGATTTCAATGGAGTTTGAAAGATTGAATATTTCTTCTTGTTGGTCGTACCACTGTCCCTGGGCATGGGATTGAATAATATTCTGATTTGATCAAGGATTTTTGAGTTGCTAAAGGTTGAATAGTGTATAGTAGTGTTGGGCGCCTATGTTTAGACCATTTCATGGCAAGTTTTTTGATGTTTTAAGACTGTCCTATATGTTGCCATATCATTCTGCTGTCATACAACATTAGTTGTATCTGCTTGTGGGTTTGGAATCCTTGACGAATATTGTAATAATTTTATGAAGATAGTATGCTATATTTGTCTGGTTTAGCATCATGTTCATAGTTGAGTATGGAAGCCTTAGAGACTATTACCCTGCCAAACGTGGGAACTTCCTAGCATGGTCGTTGGCATCAAGATTCAAACCCTTCTTCAATATTGGCACTTGGATTTCTCTATGCTAATGTATTGCCTTGTGAAAGGAGTTCGAATTATATCTATGCCTTTTCTGAGTTGATTGATTACTAAGTCTTTCCATACATCAACATTCAAATCTATTTATTGCAGCTCTTGGAAAGGGAAGTTTGTCCAAGGTTTGATCAGCATGTAAGGAGGTTTGCTGAGAGATATTGATAGTTCTATCAATGTGATTTAATGCACATATGATAGGTGTGTTAATTGCTTAGGGTTTGAGCTTGCAAAATGGGGGTTTGGGATTGATTTGATAATGTTTCAGGCTGATATGATGACTGTAGTCCTTGGAAACAACTACAACAGTGCCTTGAAGGTTTAATTCTAGAGTCTTTCATTCATATCTTTCATATCGGTACATTCATGGTGGATTCTTAGTCTCTTATGATACTTTATTTATGTCATCTCTTGGCTTCGCACTCTAACTGGTTGCAGTTGTGAATCATTGTACAAATCTAGGGCATTTGGTTTAGTTTGCAAGTTATTCATAGCATTGTAATCTTTATTCTACAAACACATATTCTAACCCCTGGATGGTTTACAGCCAGTGTGGAGGAATGAACAATATGTATTTTCCTTATTCACCCACTGAATAAGTGGAGTATTCCCACTGCATAAGTGGATGCCTGTTGAAAAGCAGATGATTGTATTTCATTTCATTTTATAGTTTTGATTGATCAACCAAAGCACTGTATGCTCTCACCTCGCCCATTGATTTAGTTGGTTGCAATGTTGTGCTAACCCAACTATGATCATTTGTACAAATCTGAAAAATATTTGTGGTAGCATATTACACTAGGTGTCTCACAACCTACCTCAGGGAAAAGCTTGCGAATACCAGGTGAGAAGGTCCCACCAGATCCAAAGACGACACTAGCAGAGGAAACCTCCATCAGTCTGGAGCTGCTCCATTTCAAAATCATCTTAAAATGCTAATTATTATGTTATGTTATGTTGGTGCACAGTTATCATAAATCTAAGTGTGGGACAAATTCTCCATTTGATTTATTTTCTTTGCAATCCATGTGGTATAGACTCTAAGAGAACATAGAGGAGACTACTTTATAGAGGACTAAAATCTTGCTTCCTGATGCCTCTGACATGGACCAAATCAAGTAATACTAATTTAATACATATTAGTTCATATGCTGAGTGTTTCTATGTGCCAAGGACATATTTCATGTTTTATTATGTTAGTATGAATCATAGTGTTCTCATCACTATGGATCTTGCCAAACCATGGATCCAATAACATAAATCTATGTTATGTCGGTGCACAATTATCATAAGTGTGGGCCAAATTCTCCATTTGATTTATTTTCTTTACAATCAATGTGGTATAGACTCTAAGAGAACATAGAGGAGACTACTTTATAGAGGACTAAAATCCTACTTCTTGATTGCCTCCAACATGGACCAAATCAAGTAATACTAATTTAATACATATTAGTTCATATGTTGAGTGTTTCTATGTGCCAAGGACATATTTCGTGTTTTATTATGTTAATGTGAATCATAGTGTTCTCATCACTATGGATCCTACCAAACCATGGGTCCAATAACATTGTTTCTGAGTTTGTTGGTCATTGGCAAGAGCAAGAAGCATTGATTAGATGAGATGAATTAGTAAAATGATACCATAAAGGAAGAGAATCACAAGCGCCTCAACATTCCACATATTTCACAATTAGGAGGGTAGAAGAATGTTTCTACTATTCAACATTCAACACCCAAATGAGGACCAATCTAAGGTATGATAACAGCATTAGCTTGAAAGTTACGAAGTCCTACTACAAGGAGGTTGTTGAAAATCTTATATTAGGCGTTATTCAATATTCTTACCATGTTCATTCTTTAAATCTACAAAATTCTTGCTGTGACCGCTGCTTGCTACAGCCATAAGACCACATGTGAGTCCGGTTGCAAACCTTTATCAATAGTTGGTAACATTAGGTAAACATGTGTGTGTGTGTGTGTGTGTTCGTTCTAAGCAATTTTGAAAGTGATAAAAAAAACATTTGCACGACACATTCAAGATTGGTTTGATGAAAAGGCCTTATAATCTTTTAAGCAAATGCAACTAGTAGAGTAAGCCCAAACTCATACAATTCCAATAGCTTGTTGATAACAATACTCAGATGGAGAGATCAATGTAGCTTAACTATTTTTCATTGTGGGAGTGGATAATTCAGAATCCAATACTATTGTAGGAAAGTACTTGTGTAAGAAAGAGTATACTTAGCTCTAGGAATGGGTTGAATATATTTCTAATTTAGGCACTAGAATCTTCCTTCAACTTCACACATGATGTTGAAGATACTTCTATTGTATACATTGAAATCTACCTTCAAGTCCAAGGTCTAGGCCTTTTTCCCCTCTTGCAATCCTAGAGCGAAGGCTAACCCTACAAGAAAGTCATCCACCACCATGTGTCCACCCACAAACAAAGTACCACCCATCTTATCCACTCCATACTATTGGGCGAATCAAAATACCAATCAATTTTGAATTAATGGCAGTATATTGAAGCCATACTGACTTCAATGGAGTTTGTAGGCCTTCCACCCCTCCAACAACCTACCTTCCCTTCCTTTATACACTGCCCCCGCCTTAATAATGGAACGATAATATTTAACACCTATGTTGCAAACAAAACAACACAAATTCAACATTGTGACTATACGTTTATTTTACTACAACATGATTTTTATTTTTCTCTTTTTGGCAAGTCGTCCATTCTTGTCTATGACAAGGATGTTACAATTTGCCACAAGTACGAATCGGGTCATGAAGGTCTAATAAATGGCATGAAGGTGAATAATATATTTCCGCTCCTCATTGCCTTCCAAATTTAGACAATGAATTTTTAAGCTTGAGTTTTTCACAAACATTACTGGTCATTAAATTGTCAATTATGGGCCCTCAATAAAATTGTCGCTATGGGCCCAATTTTTGTCTAAGAGATCCAAAATCTTAACAAGAGGTGGATGAAGAATTATCTAAACTTGCTCAACTGCAAGAATCTCAAAATTCAACCTCTAATTCCAAGTTACTTGAGGATGCCAAGCACTGCTCGCAAAGCATTCTAGGGCTGAAAAAAAATCCCTAAAACTAAGTCGAGTGCCTAGGATATGGTGGTGCAAAATTTGGTGCCAGCAATATGATACTCCTACAAGATGGATTGATGAACTTGTCATTATATGGGTCTCTTGCATTAAGCCCAAAAAGTCTTGTTTCATATAGCTCTTGCTACAAAAGAAACTTGTTGCGGCACTTCTGTCAACTAGACTTAATTTTTTTGTTGGTCCTTATTGAGTTTGTGAGAAAGAAGAATCTATTACTAATGTGTTCTTTGATTGCACTCAAGCCAAGACTATGTGAAAAAGGTTTTGTTGGCATGGTCTTTATATTTTTGTATGGAGATTATAAGATTTGATTTATTGTTTAGGTGTAATTTGCTATTTAGAAAATGGGAAAACGTTCATGTTTTATGAGAATGTTTTGGCTAATTTGTTCCATGGAGGTCCAGGGCATATATGGAAAATGAGATATAATCATGTTTTTCAAAGGGATGCTACAACTCATTTATACTTCAATGGTGAAGTTATGGTTTGTTTGCTTGCCTTGTAGGTGGAAATATTAGAGTTCTCAAGTCTAAACTCAAGGTTGTAATTGATGGGGGTTCCTTGAGCTTTATGACCTTCAATAATTAGCTATCCAAAATTGATCTACTTCTACATATGTTAGTCAAGCATTCACACGTACTCTAGAGTGGTCATTTAAGTATATGGTTAAGATGTGAGGGTTGATGCATCTCGTGGAGTGGGAAAGTCTAGTGAGAAAGGTGTTTGATTGTTGAGGAAAAGGAGCTAGTGGGTGTTGAATAGAGGAAAAAGTTGTTCCTACCACTCAAGAACTAAACTTGGAGGGTCCAAAAGGGTAGGTGGCTAAAAATACAGATCCACTCTATAACACCATTATTGAGTCTACACAGAATATAGAGAGGGGTCAAATACTTGAGCAAATAATTGTTCCTAAAGCGTCCTTAGCTGAAAAGTATAGCCAAGGATTCTAAATCCACTTGTCTTTGTTTTGATTCTATGATGACCCTTGCCAATCTTCACATGTTAGCTTCAGGGTATGGTGGTGTTCTTCCTAGGGCTGATAAATATGGAAAGGAAAATGAAGGAGATGATAGATAAAGTTGTAAGTGTCTAGGGACATTCTTAGAAAACCTCAACCCATGTTTCCCAAAACATGGAATTAGCGAGACTTGATGAAATGGCACAAGGCCATGTGGCTAATTCCACATATGGTCAAGATGGGATAGAGGAGTTGAATCACCTTTAATGATTTGTTTTATCTACTTCTTTAAATCTACCGTTAACTTATAATATGTAATAGTGGGTACCTTGCATGGTTCCCATAACCTTAGCCTTTTCATCTACCTTCTTACTTGTTTTCTAACTTAAAACTTTGTGGTGGTGGGTACCATACGTGGGCCCTATAACTTTTTGTCTTATTAATTCTCTTCATATTGTGGTGATAATTTTGTGAATGTCAGTTCCAGATATACTTTGTAACAAGAGTTGACAAACCTGGTAGAAATGAAGGGAGTACACATCGGCACCATTTCCATTCAACCATGCCCATTTGAAGGGAGTAGACGTCAACCATCATTTCCATTCAGCCAAACTCAACCTCACAGAGTAAACACTAACCACTATTCTGATTTAAGAAAGCTCATTAACTGTCCTTTCCATTCGACCAAGCTCACAGCCACAGTGTACGATGCCTTGCTGTTGCTCTCAAGGACACCCTTTTTTTATTTAATGTGTTGATGCAGGTAGCTAATAATTGTACTTGAGAAACGAATTGCCTTTTGGACCATGATACTTTGGCCATTTTTTAAAAATGGAAATAATGCATTCACCCAATGTCTTATTTTATTAAATAAATCAAAACTCAATTCCAATCAAAAAAAGGTCATGGAACCTATATGGTACAGATCAATATATCCCTCAAAGCTTTATTTCCCAAAAGACATGTTCCCATACTTTTTTTTTGGCTCAATTTTATGGTTTAATTCATCTGTAATGTCTTTGTTAATAAACTACTGTTTTCTTTATTATTACAAACAAACAACCCTATTCATCTGCAATGTCTTCATCAATAAACTACTTCTGTTTCCTTTATTATTACAAACAAACAACCCTATTCATCTGCAATGTCTTCATCAATATTGGAACTAACAAACAACCCTAGTCATCTGCAATGTCTTCATAAATATTGGAACTAACAAACAACCCTATTCATCTGCAATGTCTTCATAAATATTGGAACTAACAAACAACCCTATTCATCTGCAATGTCTTCATCAATATCGGAACTATCTTTCAAAATCTCAAGTCATTCTCTAGAATCTCAACCTTCTTGAACAAGTTACCTTTATTTTATCAATTAACATCATGCTAAGAGGAAATGATTTTGTGCATCTGACAAAAAAATCCATGGTGTAAAGCATATACAAAGAAATGGTGAGAGGAAGTTAAGACCACCAAGGTATATCCAATATCATGGATTGGAGATAAACTTTGTCCCCAACTTCAGATTGGAGATTTTACTCCACTTACAGCTGTGGGATTCAATTTTCTGTCTACAGTCCTAAAGATCTAAAAGTCTGCATGATATATGCACACCAAATCAGAATGTGACACAGATGAACGACAGAGAGGGCATTCTGGCTTCTCGTTACACCATTCAGTAACGCAATTCCTGTCCAAGCACATACCAGAGGGGGGTGGTAGGTGGGGTTAGATATAATTTTATGTATAGGAATTGCAGTACATGATTTCAACAATGTCAGTGTTGTGAAGAAAATAGCAAATAATAATCATATTTACAATAATTGTAGATTGCGTACCAACAAAAGACGTGACCACATGGTGTAGCTGTAGGACTTTGGCGGGGACTGAGGCATAGTGGGCACTTACTCAAACCCCCTGTCTGAACATTAGCACAAATAAAACTAAATCAGATGTATATTTATCTTTCTAATTTCTCTAAAAACAAAATGCATAATCATGCATATAATTTCCAACAAGGCATGTGTGTTGATTTTCCAACTGTCAACAAATCCAAAATACAAAATCCTTTATCTTTGACTATGTTGCCAGTTTGGGTTTGAGGTTCGGTTTCAGCAGTTTGCAAGTCTTGTGATCCACTGTTGCCAGTCTAAGTATGGCATATCCAATCTTTTTACCCATGTTTACGTCCAGCACCCCTCTCTCCCTCTCTCTCTCTCTATATAAATATAATTTCTCTAAAAACAAAATGCATAATCATTATATAATTTCCAATAGGGTACACGTGTTGATTTTCCAACTGCAACAAATTTAAAATACCAAATCCTTTACTTTTTGACTATGTTATTGGTTCGGGTTGGTTTCCCAGGCTTTTCTCCCAAATTTGGTATGGCTAAATTCGGCCGTTCTTATGCTGAGAGCCGTCCTACAGTGATAGGGGGTGGAGAAGAGCTAAAAGATTCCGTGTAAATAAGATTCTTGTGTAAATAAAAACCCAGAAATTAGATAAAAAAAAAAACAAAATAAAAAGAAATTGAAACTCAAAATTTTTAAATGAAGCACCATAATAAGTGGCTGGTAGTGAGCGCCCAAAGGGGAAAACAAAGTGAAACACCTCATTAAGGAGGCAGTGCCCAGCTCAGAAGGAGAACTTCAACGCCTTTCATGGAGTCCCAGTGTGGGAAGGATAGAGAGGAAGTGGGCAGCCTATTTTAAGGCATTCATCATGCAGAAATCTGAATAGATAGAGGCGCCACTGGTGGTGAAGGCTGGGGGCTGGAAAAATTAAAACTCTGAAATTTATAATATAGATTTGAGGTGAGCTGAAGGGGAGTGCAAACAGAAAACAAAAGAATCGCCTTCCCAGGGATCGATCCAAGGCCGTGGAGGAAATCTTTTTTTTCTTTTTTAAAAGGTATTTGCATCAGTTCTTTGTTTTTCTAGCACAAAAACTAAAATCTGTTTGATGCAATTTCATTAACCACAGAAAAACTGAAACCCCATTACCACCTTTTTAAAAAATATGCCAAAATTTAATTCAATGCAAGATATTTACTGTTTCTAATATATCTCTCTGTGTATTTTGTAAGAAGAGAAAATGGGGGCTGTAACAGTTAAAGAAAGGGGAAGAAAGGGAGGACGATTGGAAGAAGGGAGGCGCATCAGACTGGAGACTGGATTATGTTTGGACATCTCCATTTGCTTAAATGGCGAAGGGCATATATGTGTATTTGGTGTTTTTATTGCTCACAACGCCTTTTGCATTTGCTTCTGCTAATATTTGTATATATAATAGTGTATGTCTGTAATAACTCTGGAATAACACCCAAAAAATGAAATTGTGTTAGGGTCTTGATGCGTTTAATTCTCAGAAATTAAAATGTATACTCCTGCCATACATTAACAGAGTTGATGTTGTCTGGTGTTCACAGCTTCAGAAATTCATTATCAATATTACCAATCAAAATGAAATAGATTTGGGTGTTGTAGATCCCAACATAATTGGGATTCGAAGAGACGCAGCTTATTATCGATACAGTGGATCCCTCACCACTCCTCCATACACAGAGAGAGTCACCTGGAGCGTAATCAAACAAGAACTTTACTTATTGCCTTCATATTAACAAGTTCTCAAGCTTTTATATTTAGCATTGATAAAGATTAAGATGGTACCAATCTGTGTGAGAAGTCTTAAGAGTCTTGTCTTCCTCAATCTATCTTGCTGCCGACATGTGCAAAGGTTGCCTGAGTGGATAAGTGAATTGAAATTATTATTGTTGTTTCTTTATATTTGAAGCTCATGTTTTGTAGAATTGAAGGGATCTATTTGAAATCGCTTGCATCCGGAGAAACCGCGGAGCGTATGGGATTCGAACTCCCAATCTCGGCTCATAAAGTTCAGTTGCATTCCAATGCCATTGATGGATGTGAGAAGCTGTTGAAGATAACAGGTGTTGAAAAGTTGATAGGACTAAGATGTCTGCATCTTTCAGGAGGTCATATTTGGTGTTGTATTTATTGCTTAAAGGTATTAAATGCTAAACCTGAACACAGTTTTAATTTTTATTTACAAAAGAAAGAAGATATTTTTCCTTATCATTTTGAATGTAGTACTAAATAGGAAAGATTTTCTAGATTGCAAAGATTTGATCTAATTAGTATCTGATGTGTTACAACTGAAACTGGTTGGTGCTTTTTTTCTTCTCAAAATCAGAAACTACCCTCTGTGGTTATGAGTGTGATTGGGAAAGCAAATAGTCAAGCCAAAGCAATTTTAGACACAAACCAATTTCTCCATCTAATTGATGCTGACACAAACAGACCAATCCATATACATGAAACAGGCATAATACTGGAGGAACCACTCAACATGTTAAAAATGATTAATGGAAAAGAGAGGAATGCATGGAAGAATTTTCCTCCTCAATTATGAAAAATGTTTCGACAATAGATAGACAATTGAAAGGTTATAAGGGTTATAGATTCCATTTAAGCATAAAGGGTAGAGGAAATGTGTCAGGTGTTTTAGTTACAAATACCCTGGCCGTGAGCTACCATGTCATGGAATGCAATGATTGAAGAGTATGCACACTATGGATTTGTTGATTTGGCATGTGTAAGAATGTTGCACGCTTATGTTCTTCTCTCAAACTTCGATACAGAAGCAAGCATGCCTCACAGGATATGCATGAATAAAATTTGTTGATATGATTTCAAAACATTGAAGTAAGCTCATTTGACAGGCAGAGGATATCTCAAATGAAGGTACTCAAAAGCAAACGTTGTCCTTATTTCTATGCAGGCATATCTTGAAGACGAGAAAGTGAAAGAGATGGTACATGGTTCTACAATCCATCATGATGAATGAAGTCAGTTTCACATGAGCAACAAGGTATAAAGACCTAAAAGGCCGATGAAGATCATGAGGTCATATCATTTCAGAGATAAGTTGATATGGAAAAGAGAAGTCTATTTCAAGGGAAAGATCTATCTTATTGTGATCACAAAATTTGATTGCCCATAATAATCCATGAAATTTTGAGGGAGAATGGCCTAGAGTTACTAGATATATCTAAAAGACTTAACCATAGACAGGAGGCATTTATGCTTTGTACCTGGATCATGTCATTAATAAGCCTTAATTGTAGAAAAATCTCTCCTTGGCTATCATTTAAGACTGTCATAAGCTTCTTTGGATATGTCTATGGAGGCGAACAGGAGAGCAGAACCAACCAACTCAACTATTTGTTTGACAAATCTTTTCTAGGATATTGTGTTGACAATTGAAGGAAATGATCAGATTCACACTGGTTTTAGGCATATTGTTTTAACTCGAGGGGCCAAGCATTATTTCTATCAAGGTGAGTATGACAGGAATGGTCACTCCATATGGGGAAACAAACATAGAGAAAATTCGAGCGGCATCAAAACCGATAGGCATGGATCCTATGGATAAGAACAAGGAATTTTCTTCAATTTAAAGCTTGCAGAGGGAATGCTAATTGGGTTCCATGGAAGAAAAGGATGGTCATCAAATGTAGTTGGAGTGCATGTCCCTGAAGGTGAAGTTGCTAGTGAATAAGTGATTCATAGATTGGAAGAAGACACAGTGCCCGCCACATCAAGACCAATAAGTTGTTCTTTCTTTCAAAGTTTCAAGTTCATATTGTTTTTTGAAAAGTGACTTATGTCACTTATTGTAACTAAAAGTTAGAAAATGAACCTTATTTCCGGAAAAGTTATGTAAAACATAACCAAATAAGGTTTATTATTTTAATTATTATGTTTCAAAAAGTAGTTATGAGGTAGCTATGAAGTAGTTATAGGTAGTTACTAAAGAGAAGCCTATAAATTCAAGGCTATTTCGAATGTAAAGGGGTTCTTCTTTTGGGCAATTTTTTTGGGAACTAGGAGACCATACTGTACATAAAGGAAAGAGTCATAGGGCTCTTTTGTTGGATTTGAACAAAGATGTAATAAGATTGGTGGTAGAGCCAGGGTGTTATTTCTTGTTGTTGTTAGTTTTTCGTATGTCTAATTTACAGCTTCTTTTTGAGTATCTTCTGTTATGTATGGGATTCATATGCTTTCCTCATGCAATTGGGATAAAATTATAGGTAGCTATCTTATTGTAGAATCATGAAACCCTATGCAAATGCATCTCTCATATGTTAGATTGCATTTCTAAAAACCCTAGTTGCATGCTTTCATTTTCAAAAATGTTCTCTTCTTGGAATTGGATCTTGGTATCGGTTCCTTTTCCTTGTGTAATTTTCAGTTATCCCTTTTTCGTTTTAGTTTTAGTTTAGTCTCCTTTTATGCTTTCTGATCAAAAGCATACCCTAAAAATCCTAAAACCCCCATCATACAAGGGAGTTGCCCCTCTCAAACGCAGAGGAAAGTTGTTAGTCCATAACAACTTATCCAACTGTTGGAACATTTGTCACTGCCCGCTGGATGAGTCATATTATAATCTGTAGTGACAAATCTGTTTACCAACACTTCTCAAGGATACCTCTATATGGATGGAAGTGCAAGATATCCTCTCTTCCGCATTAGAGTTATCCAACCTCCCTTTCATTAAAGGAAGTCATAGGTTTGTTCTTCTTGTTTTTGTATAGTTGTATATTCCAACAAGCCTATATGTAAGGCCATCAACATCATAATGCCCACAGTGATTAGAATAATTCTTGAATAGTAGCAATAGCATTATGCTTGCCTTTCATTCTCTTTTTGGCTTAGAACCACCTTGTTTTGTGCATCTGCAAAGGATGATGGACTGTTCTTGTCCATCTCGGGTAATGAGGTTGAGAGCATGCCTTATCTATGTCCTTAGGCTTGGACAGCAACGCAGGCCTCCTTAGACCACTATGAAGCCTTCATATATATTTCGACAAGATGTCACAATTATGAACATCTTTGTTCATTTGAATGGCCTTCTTGTGAAACTTGCTTGCATATTTCTATTCAATTTGGCCTTTTATCTACCTGAAATATTGCCAATTAAATAAAGTTTCCTCTTCATGACAAATTCGATAAAGCTCTTTCTTAATCAACTTCTTAAATTCATCCCATTTAGAAATCGGTGGTAATATTTTTATAACCAAAGAATGAACAAACTTTCAAACCAAGTGAGTGCAGGACTAGCCAATGTCAATCTTGCAAGGCGTTGGCGTTTCAATTCACACCTCTGGAATGCGAGTTGGAAATGGACAGCTATGCATAGATAAAATGCTCTTCTATTATGAGGGGAAGTTCCCTTTTTGCTGATGTTTGCTTAAAAGATAAATAAATTAAATTTTGCCTATCTTTTTTTTGTTTCTCAGTTGCGAGCACAAGGTTATAAAACTCTATTCGCTGCAGCAGAGGTTTTTCCTTTTTAAAACTTCTAACTACAACTCGGCCTAAACTAAATGACGCTTTTAATCACCTAAGTAAATTCAAAGCAAAGGGATTAAAAGTTGACAGAGAATGATTTGTTTTAACATAAAAACTCAAATAACTCCTTCCAGATCACATCAGAAGACTCATCGTACTTTAAGATGAAAACTGAAAGTAAGATTACCCAAGCCACACATCTGACGACAAAACAAGATGATCGTGAAATAGAGAATCAAAGCAAATGGCAGGCATACAATTTCTATTCCCAATATCATAAAGTTCTTACAACTCCAGAACAACAATATTGTAGCAAAAGGCAAGCATACAATATGCGATCAAACACTAGGAAACAGACAACACATAGTGAACAAGTAGCTGAAATAACAATTTCTGCAGGCTAGAATAGGCACAACAAATTTTGCTATCACAATTACCCTTACTACAATGGGCAAGGCTGCCCTTATTTATACTAAATCAAAGGAGTAGGGAACCCTAAAATATCCTTGATTTACCCTAACTAACTTGCCAACTCGCAAGCTTTATTCCTATTCTAAGACAAAGATTACAATTAACAAATGCTTTAAAACAAATCTGCTTTAAAGCAAAGAAAGCTCCAACTATTACAAAGTGACTTTTTACAATTTTAAGGATGTATAAGCTTTGGATGAAAGCAAATGCTTTAAAACAAGAAGCATTGACTTAAAGCTACTTTCTTTTGAGTCACATCCTCATCTACATTCTTGCTTTATTGGTGATGTCATCCATTGATATTTTGGGAAATAATATCTTCTAAAAAGCTAGTGACCGCATCTTTGCTAGGAACACTGATACTCTCTAAGATGATATTTTGGTTTTCCAACATTTCTTCACTGTTTGCAACCATCTGAAGGAATTCATGAACTTCACCCATAGCATTATCAAACTTTACTGTCATCGCGCCAAAACGATCCATCTTGCCGGCACTGATATCACCATTAAAATTGTTGCGGACGACAATCTGGAACTCTGTCTGTACTTCCCTGAGATCATACAAGGTACCATCTTCTTTTTCATATGAACACGGGATCTGAGAAACAAAAGATCTCACGAACTTGAGAACATTTACCACTTTTTCTTTCCATTCTGCTAACTCTGAGATTATACTGTCATAAGTTTTTATTGTGAAAAGCTACTATGCTTTCCAAGTAGAAACAATCTTCTTATTTTCCGCTGAATCAACAGAATTATATGCTATCTTCAAGTCAGAGATAATGATCTCAACTACCGGTCTATTTTTAGCCAAAGTCTGTTGTAACCCCTGAATGCCTTGACGCAGATCATGAGCGTTATACTTTAATTGATAGATCTGTGAAAGTACAACTCTGCCTTTAGTTACAAATTCTTCCACCCAATCCTTCATGTGCCTCCCATAAATGACCAGCTGACTGAACTGCTGTTGATCAACGGATGATTCTAGAATCGGAGGAAGCAATAAATCGGCCTGTGATGTGCTGTGAAAAAGATTGGAAATATACTGCCGCAGCTGCCTATTTTTAGCCTTGAGGGCTGCTTTATCTTCTCCGTTCTTCAACACACCATCAGATTATCTGCTACAACCTCAAAGAGCATCACATCCGTGTGTCGAGTACTTCTACCAAGATTGGATCTGACCACCTTGAAGTCATCCACGTCCAATGTTCTTTGGCAAAACATTTTTCTTTTCTTTCAGCCACTTTCGAGCAATTCTTCAATTAGAAGTGACGAAGTTCTCCTTCCACAATGGTATTGAGAAACATTTCTCAATGTCATTAGGCCTGAGGCTGCAGAGCACACGTCCATCTACTGATTGGATTTCTCTTGTAACTGAATTGTAATGCTTTATACCAGCAATCACGAATTCAATACTTTGCATTGTGATGGGGAATGAAGCTGCTGCAAGCAATTCGGAGTGATTCAGATTCCTGATAGCGTTGTTTCCTACATCTTCCAAAGGATGCAAATTGAACACTGGAAGCACCTTATGCAAATCTGTCTCGAAAGTTCTCAGGTAATCATGAACCAACATCGTTTTAGGCTTGATCTCAATTGGAGAGTACTGCATACTGAAAGACTTGAAGAATGACTGTGAACACGCCTATGTCGGAAAAACCTTGGACAAAAGGCTGAAAATTACTTGCTGATTTCTTCTAAAAAATAGAATGTGAACAAAAAAGTTGGCACATGGGTTTTGTAGACAATTTTGTTTTAAAACAACCCAGATTGTCGGATTTTGAAAAAGCAGAGGGTTTCCTAAAAAAGCAGCAAAAAAGCAGATTCCCGGAAAAATAAAATTTCCCAATCTTCAAGAGGATGAAATTCTGGATGGACCCACTTGATGATAATTGAAAAAGCTTGGGCCCTGTTTCTGAAAAACGATCCCCTAGAAAGGTGGACCTCGAAAAAGCATGCCTCCGTGCTTCCTCATCCCAAACCTATGAAGAACGTTGAAAAAGCACTCTATTTGAGTCTTCGAATCTTCGTGGAAAGAAAATAAAAATCTTCCTCCTCTGGATGCAACCTGCAAAAGTAATGAATAAAGAAGCCAAAACCTTGTCTTTATAGAACTTTAGGGTAAAAAAGCAACTTTCTTTGTGAAAGAATAAAGCTTGAATCTTATCCATGAAGAAAGCATCTTTTAAAGCACAAATCTAAGTAGATATCCTCGAATAGGAAGAATCCCTATTTTATAGCTGCTTATGGCTTCATGTGTGAGATGATGAAAAATATCTTCTTTGATGATGTCATCACACATGAGAGGTTGCAAAAAAGTTAGCCAATTTTTCCTTCATTTTGAAACTTTTGCACTCGTTTTGACTCTGCATGGCCTACCTTTGACTTCAACAAGATGGCAAACTGACACCATTTGACTAAAAAAGTTGACTGATCATGGCACCTTGACGATTTATCAATTCTGATTTTATCCCCAACCTCAAACTGACGATCCCACAACGTCCGACTGCAAATCTGACTCCTAGAAACTGTCGCCGGAGAAAGAACGAAAAACAGCTGTGAAAAAACATTGTCAGGCATGAAAAATTTCTAACACTTGAAAACTTGGTTGCCCCCAACCTCCAGGGGCGCCTGGGTTTTCATGCCTAAGCCATTTTGTGATATTTTAACTTTTCCAATTTTTCATTTTTCGCGCATGTTCTAGTGACTGTTGGACCCAATTTGGATGTCGAATCTCGCCTGCCGGGGCAAAACTGAGACTAATGATCTGGCAGGTAGGCAAGCCTGATGAAAACTGAGTTGATTGTACCTTGTGCTTGCCTTGAAAACTGAGCCAAACTGATTTCCTGCGAATCTGACCGGGCTAACGGAAGAGGATTTGCACGTTTTTCGAAAAAAACTCAATAATATTCTAAGTCTAGTGAGTTTGGGCGCCCCAGCCTCTAGGGGCTCCCAGAATTTCATGCCTTAGAAATTTTTTTGAATTTTTGAATTTTTATTTCATTTCTCGGTTTTCGTGCCGGCAGCGATTGTTTGATCTTCATTTCCAGTCATCCAACTAACTGCTGAAGCATGAAGGGAGGTGATTTGAGTGGTCTGAACATACCTGAGATGAATTTCCATCTTTTACAAGCCTTTCGACTGAGTTTTGACTGATTTTGACCCCCCGGAAACGGGCTGACGAAGACTTTTTGGCGTTTCTCGATAAATGTTTAAAAAATCTAACACTGGAAAAGATGGGTGCCCCCAGCCTCCAGGGGCCCCTAAAAATCTGTGCCTTAGTCAATTTCATGATTTTCAACTTCTGCTTGCATTTTACCTCGTTTCCCGTGCCAATAGTCGCTCCTGTCACTGATTTCGATGATTTGTCAGTCGACTGCCACTAAATGAAGGATGGACTAGATAGTCTAGGTATATCTGACGTGGATTCCAGCTTTTCAAAATCTATTGACCAAAATGACTGCTTTTATCCACCCCGAAACTAACCGACAGAGGTATCTTTGACATTTTCTCAGAAAACACAAAAAAAATCTAAGTCTGAGTGGGATGAGCGCCCCCAACCTCCAGGGGCGCGTGGAAAATCCAGACCTAACCATTTTTGAGGATTTTTTACCTTTCTTCACTTTTCAGATTCATCTTGCTCCATTCTCCGTTCTCCGTTCTTCGTCCGTCGACGACTGCTTGACAATTCTGCGTTGTCTAAACAGCCCAGAAAACCTGAAAAATGAGCCCTGGCAAATGAACCTCCTCCATTAATGACTTCGAAGCTCGTGTTTCACCATCTGAAAAAGCAGAATTGACCCAGTAGGGAAAACATGACCTTTTGCAGATTCCGTCCGGACCACCTTGATCGTGAAGCAAAATCAACCAATCAGAATCAAGCACGACACCTTGAATCGGAGATTCTATTTTTAGAAACTTTCTATTTTTAGAAAATTTTGCCAACATCCATATCTCAAGAAACCCAGAAAACCTAATTTGACGTCTATTTTTAGAAATTTTGACTTTTTGACTTTCTTAAAAAAATTTCCTTGAGTTTCACAAAATGCCTTAATGAAGCAAAAAAAATTTATTGGGCACAACAATTGGCTCTGTCTGGGGACCATGTCAGATACTTACGGCATAGGAGAACAGAGAATCTCTGGACTTTTCTAGCTTGGATTAGTGCCTTGTCAATTGGGGAATAGAGTCAGGTCACTTTCCTAATCACCTAGAACAAGACTTTTTCCCTAAAAATCACCTAAATCCGGACGTCCTAAAATCACCTAAGAGTTGGAACTTCCCAAAACATAAAGAACACAACTATCACATTACAAAAAGGGGAAAAACATTACAACATAACGATCATGTCACGCAAAGGGGAAACACATTACGAGAATAGAAAGTGTTCACAAAGACACTCTTTTTCCTAAGCGAAGACGAGAAGAACAAAGACTATCACACAAAACCATCAACTGATTCAGAAAAGTAAGAACCATCTCTCCTTAGTTGTGAAGATTGTCTTGGCAGCACAAAACTTTTCTTTCTCTGCAACATCTCCTCAAAGAGCCACGGTTCAGGAGGGTATTCACGTTCAGGCCATGAGAAGTTCATGAGGAATTGGTTGATACGCCAAAGATCAAGTGGAGCATCTTCTTCTAAAGTAAGCAACCTCTGCAATAGGTGAAGGTACAGAACCTCCTTTTGAAGATATGAAGGAATGTCGTGTGGCCAAAGTATGCTTGTGGGAATGGTAATCACCACATATAGAACTTGACTTTCATTTATATCTTGAACACATGCAACCTTGAACTCAATCAATGTATCATCCTCTGAAAATGGTCTAAGTTGTTCATACACAACCCTCATTACTGATTCTTGGCTTACCAGATCCACAACTGTCGTCACCCATTTTTCCAGTGCTTCAGGAACTTCTTCATTGGTCATGTTTTCGTCCATCCAATCCTCAGAATTTGATAAATCATCCAGGTCTGAATGCTCGAGCTCTTGATCATTATTGATAACATCTTCACCTAACAGCTCACTTTGCCATTCATTATTTTGAATCCCGTCATCCTCCATAGAGTAATCTTCTTCAATGCGGATATCCGGCATCGTCTCATCTTCAGCAATCATGTACCTTTCTTCTTCTGGTAAGTAAGCGGAATCAAAGACAGATTCATGTGCTATATGTTTCTCCTTCATCTTCTTGATCGATTTCACATACAGCATATCTCACAAAACATTTGTCGAGAATTTCCGACTTTTCAATATGATCCTCTTTAGTGACCAAGACTTAATATTCCATGATATCTTCTTCTCCATAAGCCTCTTCGTATGTTGCATTTTGCATTGGCTATATAGTATCGGTGAAGTGTCTTTCTTGTACAGGTTCATAAATGAATTCAACATTGTCTTCTTCACTTATGTGTATGAAACTTGAGACAATGGTGAAGACGGGCTACCTTGTAACAGAAGACCTACAATATCCTCTATTGAAGAATCGCTTTCCCAGTGATGTAGAAAACAATTGAGATCCAATGATGAATCTTCTATATGATCTCTGGTTTTGAAAAATTCTTCTAGGGATAGATCATCTTCAAAATGAAGATCATGTTCTTGCTCCGATTGCAATGCTTCTTTGGTTTCTTCTCCTTTGAATGCATCTGACACAGGTTCTTCAAACCAACCTTCAAAAGATGAGAACAAATCAGATTCATTATTGTTCTGTGCAGTATATTTGGTTTCTTCCTCGTACTTTTGCTCTTGAGAAGATTGTCGCACTTCTTCTTCCTCAAAGAAAGTTTGCAAGTTGTACATTTCTTCAGATTCTTCCTTTGATTTGCCAACCGCACAGACAACCACCTGATTCTCTTCGGTTATTTTTGACAACATAACATATATACCAGGGCCCGTTTCTTGATATAGCACTTGTGCTCAAGGATCCTGAGATTTCACTACCGTGAACCGAGACTTGGTTTCTGGTTCCAATTTGAAACTGCCTTTCTTTAATCGAATGGTCGCAGATGACCAATCCAATTGTATCTCTCCTCCAAGATCTTTGTAGAAGCTTCTACTTAGCAGCATCCCGTAACTGGCTGGAATGTTGGCTACCAAGATAGTCATCATTATTTTCTTTTCGGGACAAGCCGCCAGCCGTACTTGAGCATCCTTCAATTGCCCAACCAACGGCACTGACTTAGACTCAAGCGGATAACATTTGTCATGCATTTTGGTGCACGAGAGTCCTAATGCATTCATCACCTGCAAGGGCATGACATTGTCCGAGGCTCCTGAATCAATGATACAATTGCTCAACTTATAGCCTCCTATATATAAAGAGATATAGAAAGGCTTGGGCTTCTCTTCTGCTGGAACGGAGGATTCAAGCAATGTAGGTTGTACGACAGTCTACTTGACATACTTAACAATTCTATCCAGCTGATCTGGATGGTCCTGAAGATATTCCAGCTGAGAAATCTACACCTTTGTCTTCATCATAGAATCCACTATATCAAAATTCGCCGAAAACGAATCTTGAGCAGCCTTGACATTTTCATGTGGTGACTTAACATTGGAAGTGGAAGCCACTTCCTTCCCCTTTCCTTTTGATCTTTGTTTATCCTCTTCTTTTTGTGCCTTGAAATGTTGAGCACGTGTAAACATAGGCGTCGAAAGATTTTCATGATTTACCGCAAGAGAATATTGATGAAGATTCTCTTGTTCTTCCTTTATTAAAATGAGTTCTTTCTGGAAGTATCCTGTAGCAGAGTCGCCATCGAAGTTGTCCATTTGTGGTAAGACAATGTTCACACTTGGGGAGGGGACAATGTTTGAAATGGGTGCAGCATCAACATATCCCATAATCTGATTCATTCTTAAATTTTCAGGACATGTGGCACCAGCATGTGCATCGGTTTCATGAAAAGAGCAAAACACTGCATTTTGAGTAGCATCAATTGGTTGTCTCGGTGGTGGTGCTGGCAACCTGGGCCCGTACTTATTGAAAGGCTAGAAATTGTTCCTCTTAGGCTGATATGGTTGTTGTGGTTGGTACTGTTGCTGCGGTTGGTATTGTTGTTGTGGTGACTGATACGGCTGTTGTGCAGGTTGCCCCTGAGTAGGCAACTGTCTCTTCATAAAAGTCATTTCATTTGCTACCTTTTGTAGCAGTGGATCCACAGAACTCTGAACAAGAGGCCTGATTGAATCCGTCTTCATCTTGCCAGAAGTAATCATATTATCTTCTAACTTGATGGCATTTTCTTGTGCACTGGATAATTTTGTTTCATCAGCCGATCTCAAGAAAAAGGCCATCTCAGAAGGAAGAGCGTTGATGAATCTGCTCAATAGAATTTGCGGAGATGGATTGAGTGTATGAGAAAGGCGCGTAACCAAGCGATTAAACCTTGCTACGAACTTCCTCATCGGTTCATTGTTTTCCATCTTTGAATTTGAGAGTTGGGCGAACAATCTGTGACCATCTTCAGCAGACTTGAACTTCGCCAAGAATTTCTCTCATAGTTGCCCAATTTGTAATGATGCTTGGCTCTGGATGATTGAACCAGTCGGCAGCATTTCCCACAAGAGTCTCAACGAAGAGACGCACAGCAACATCTTCATGTGATACATGCAAAACGGCGCAAGCTGTTGTGAATGCAGAGATGTGTTCATCAGGATGTTTCCCATCGCCGTGGAACTGGGGAAAGTGCTTTCTTGACCCCTTTGGTAGCTCATGATGTGCTTGCAGGGCCAAGGTCCAATGTTATCACCCCAAGGCAATGGGGGTGGACGCCTCAGATTGTCGTGATTGTTATTATTTGCATCACCCATCGCTCTGGGCTGGATTACTAGTTCCTCTTGAGGTTCTTCCTGCTTGACTTCAAGAACTGTCTGGACTTCAGGAACTTTGTTGGATGCTTCTCCAACTTCTGTAGGAACAAGATCTTGGAAGAAAGGATCTGTAGTACTGTCTTTCCCCCTTCTTGTATAAACCCTGTGAGCCAGGATTATCTATTGCCATGCGAGAGGTGGTAATACAGGTCTTCCGGCCGCAAGATCTGCTTTGTGTTCTTCGTCAAGAATAGTAGCCGCGTTTCTCCACTGAGCAGAACTTTCCTTTTGCGCAAATATGAAATTCCTCATGCTACTAATGATGTCCATTTTCTCTCCTTCCACTCGTACAAGATTTGGTTGAATGGCAGGTGGTGTAAGATTTGGTTGTTGAACTGGAGCAGTAGGACACCAGAGAGTCATTCCCATGACCTATGCCTAAGCTTGCTTGAAGTTTTATGCCTCGTGCCCCACAATGGGCGCCAGAAAACTGTTGGCATTTCAATTCACACCTCTGGAATGCGAGTTGGAAACGGACAGCTATGCACAAATAAACTGCTCTTCTATTATGAGGGGAAGTTCCCTTTTTGCTGATGTTTGCTTAAAAGATAAAAAAATTAAATTTTGCCTATCTTTTTTTTGTTTCTCAGCTGAGAGCACAAGGTTATAAAACTCTATTCGTTGCAGCAGAGGTTTTTCCTTTTTAAAACTTCTAACTATAGCTCGGCCTAAACTAAATGACGCTTTTAATCACCTAAGTAAATTCAGAGCAAAGGGATTAAAGTTGACAGAGAATGATTTGTTTTATCATAAAAACTCAAATAACTCCTTCCAGATCACATCAGAAGACTCGTCGTACTTTAAGATGAAAACTGAAAGTAAGATTACCCAAACCACACATCTGACGACAAAACAAGATGATCGTGAAATAGAGAATCAAAGCAAATGGCAGGCATAAGATTTCTATTCCCAATATCATAAAGTTCTTACAACTCCAGGACAACAATATTGTAGCAAAAGGCAGGCATACAATATGCGATCAAACACTGGAAAACAGACAACACAGAGTGAACAAGTAGCTGAAATAACAATTTCTACATGCTAGAATAGGCACAACAAATTTTGCTATCACAATTACCCTTACTACAATGGGCAAGGCTGCCCTTATTTATACTAAATCAAAGGAGTAGGGAACCCTAAAATATCCTTGATTTACCCTAACTAAATTTCCAACTCGCAAGCTTTATTCCTATTCTAAGACAAAGATTACAATTAACAAATGTTTTAAAACAAATCTGCTTTAAAGCAAATAAAGCTCCAACTATTACAAAGTGACTTTTTACTATTTTAAGGATGGATAAGCTTTAGATGAAAGCAAATGTTTTAAAACAAAAAGCATTGACTTAAAACTACTTTCTTTTGGGTCACATCCTCATCTACATTCTTGCTTTATTGGTGATGTCATCCATTGATATTTTGGGAAATAATATCTTCTAAAATGCTAGTGACCGCATCTTTGCCAGGGACACTGATACTCTCTAAGATGATATTTTGGTTTTCCAACATTTCTTCACCGTTTGCAACCATCTAAAGGAATTCATGAACTTCGCCCACAGCTTTATCAAACTTTACTATCATCGCGCCAAAACGATCCATCTTGCCAGCACTGATATCACCATTAAAATTGTTGCAGACGAGAGTCTGGAACTCTGTCTATACTTCCCTAAGATCATACAGGGTACCATCTTCTTTTTCATATGAACACGGGATCTGAGAAACAAAAGATCTCACGAACTTGAGAACATTTACCACTTTTTCTTTCCATTCTGCTAACTCTGAGATTATACTGTCATAAGTTTTTATTGTGAAAAGCTACTATGCTTTCCAAGTAGAAACAATCTTCTTATTTTCCGCTGAATCAACAGAATTATATGCTATCTTCAAGTCAGAGATAATGATCTCAACTACCGGTCTATTTTCAGCCAAAGTCTGTTGTAACCCTTGAATGCTTTGACGCAGATCATGAGCGTTATACTTTAATTGATAGATCTGTGAAAGTACAACTCTGCCTTTAGTTACAAATTATTCCACCCAATCCTTCATGTGCCTCCCATAAATGACCAGTTGACTGAACTACTGTTGATCGGCCGACGATTCTAGAATCGGAAGCAATAAATCAGCTTGTGATGTGCCGTGAAAAAGATTGGAAATATACTGCCGCAGCTGCCTATTTTTAGCCTTGAGGGCTGCTTTATCTTCTCTGTTCTTCAACATTCTCCATCATATTATCTACTGCAACCTCAAAGAGCATCACATCTGTGTGCCAGGTACTTCTACCAAAATTGGATCTGACCACCTTAAAGTCATCCACGTCCAATGTTCTTTGGCAAAACATTTTGCTTTTCTTTTAGCCACTTGCGAGCAATTCTTCAATTAGAAGTGACAAAGTTCTCCTTCCACAATGGTATTGAGAAACATTTCTCAATGTCATTAGGCCTGAGGCTGGAGAGCACACGTCCATCTGCTAATTGTATTTCTCTTGTAACTAAATTGTAATGCTTCATACCAGCAATCACGAATTCAATACTTTGCATTGTGATGGGGAATGAAGCTGCTGCAAGCAACCCGGAGTGATTCAGATTCCTGATAGCGTTGTTTCCTGCATCTTCCAAAGGATGCAAATTGAACACTAGAAGCACCTTATGCAAATCTGTCTCGAAAGTTCTCAGGTAATCATGAACCAAGGTCGTTTTAGGCTTGATCTCAATTGGAGAGTACTGCATACTGAAAGACTTGAAGAATGACTGTGAACACGCCTATGTCGGAAAAAACTTGGACAAAAGGCTGAAAATTACTTGCTAATTTCTTCTAAAAAGCAGAATGTGAGCGAAAAAGTTGGCACCTAGGTTTTGTAGACAATTCTGTTTTAAAACACCCCAGATTGTCGGATTTTGAAAAAGTGGAGGGTTTCCCGAAACAGCAACAAAAAGGCAGATTCCCGGAAAAGTAGAATGTCCCAATCTTCAAGAGGATGAAATTCTTGATGGACCCATCTCGATGAAAATTGAAAAAGCTTCAGCGCTGTTTCTGAAAAACGATCCCCTAGAAAGATGGACCTCAAAAAAGCATGCCTCCGTGCTTCCTCATCCTGAAACTATGAAGAACACTAAAAAAATACTTCATTTAGATCTTTGAATCTTCGTGGAAAGAAAATAAAAATCTTCCTCCTCTAGATGCAACCTGCCAAAGTAATGAATAAAGAAGCCAAAAGCTTGTCTTTATAGAACTTTAGGGTAAAAAAGCAGCTTTCTTTCTGATAGAATAAAGCTTGAATCTTATCCATGAAGAAAGCATCTTTTAAAGCACAAATCTAAGTAGATATCCTTGAATAGGAAGAATCCCTATTTTATAGCTGCCCATGGCTTCGTGTGTGAGATGATGAAAAATATCTTCTTTGATAATGTCATCACACACGCGAGGTTGCAAAAGTGTTAGCCAATTTTTCCTTCGTTTGGAAACTTTTGCACTAGTTTTGACTCCTGCATGGCCTGCCTCTGACTTCAATAAGATGGCAAACTGATACCATTTGACTGAAAAAGATGACTAATCATGGCACCTTGAAGATTTATCAATTCTGATTTCATCCCCAGCCTCAAACTGACGATCCGACAACGTCTGATTGCAAATCTAACTCCTGGAAACTGTCGCTGAAGAAAGAACGGAAAACGACTATGAAAAAACATTGTCAGGCATGAAAAATCACTTGCAAACTTGGGCGCCCCTAGCCTCCAAGGGCGCCTGAAAATTTGTGCCTTAGTCAATTTCATGATTTTCAACTTCTGCTTGCATTTTACCTTGTTTCCCATGCCGACAGCCGCTCCTATCACTGATTTCGATGATTTGTCGATCGAGTGCCACTAAATGAAGGATGGACTAGATAGTCTAGGTATATCTGACGTGGATTCCAGCTTTTCAGAATCTGTTGACCAAAATGACTGCTTTTATCCACCCCGAAACTGACCGACAGAGGTATCTTTGACATTTTCTTGGAAAACACAAAAAAAATCTAAGTCTGAGTGGGATGAGCACCCCCAGCCTCCAGGGGCGCTTGGAAAATCCAGACTTTACCATTTTTGAGGATTTTTTACCTTTCTTCACTTTTCGGATTCATCCTGCTCTATTCTCCGTTCTTTGTCCATCGACGATTGCTTGACAGTTCTACATTATCTGAATAGCCTAGAAATCCTGAAAATGAGCCCTGGTAGATGAACCTCCTCCATTAATAACTTCAGTGCTCGTGTTTTGCCATCTGAAAAAGTAGAATTGACCCAGTAGGGAAAACACGACCTTTTGCAGATTCCGTCTGGACCACCCTGATCGTGAAGCAAAATCAACGAATCAGAATCAGGCACGACACCATGAATCGGAGATTCTATTTTTAGAAAATTTTGCTAGCATCCATATCACAAAAAACCCAGAAAACCTAATTTGACGTCTATTTTTAGAAATTTTGACTTTTTGACTTTTCTTGACGAAAAATTTCTAGACTTTCACAAAATGCCTTAATGAAGCAAAAATTTTTGATTTGGCACAACAAGGGAATTTTTCTCTTCTTCACCAATATTATGTAAACTTAAATACATCTCAAATAGAGACAACAATGGTCAAGTTTCTTAGCATTGACATTACCTTCAATTGGCAGAATTTTAATCTCGACTTCTACTTTGAATGGAGGTGGGTGTTTAGTTGGTATGGGGTTGTTCTATCTCATCAGCTTGGGGATGTTTTTCTCATCTCCTCATTCGCTTGAGAACCCCTGATAATAACTCTAGGCTTTCCCATGAGACACTCCATATCTTCTCCAACCAATCAAGCTTCCCAACGGATTGAGATATGCTTCTCACATCATCTTCCAATTTTTATTTGATGAATTGGTTCATCATCTTGGGGCACTCTTCTTCACAATCCCTGCTTCTCACTGTCCATTCCACTTCTTAATGGAGATATCTAGTTGCCAAAAAAGCAAATCACCTTCTCCTCTTGCATTAGTTTTCACAAACACAAAAACAGGGAACACAATTTCTCTAATACCAATCTCATCCATAATTAATATAGACATTCCATAACTAATTCACCAACCCCAATCCTTATACTTCCAATTAACTTGGTTGAGTCATTTGTTGTTGCTTAGAAAAACAGTCAATATGTGCTCTACAAATGAGTTATTTTAAATGTTGGATTAAAATGTAGATAGTTGTATGCATAAACATGAAAATAAATAAGAACTGAAAAATTTGCAAAAAAAAAAATAGCCGAAGACGAGATTGCTGTGAAGACCCAATGTAGGAAGAAACTCCAAAAGAGTAAGGCCGTGCCTTCTCTTGCCATTATCTTTCCTGAAAATTACAAGCTTTCTTTAATCTTGCGGCCATCAAGGACACCAATCACCATTACAACTTGAACACTTAAAATGCTTTGTAACTTGATCACATCCACACTCTCCTACTACACTTAACTCCCTATGCACTCAACCAAGAAGAACTGAGTCAAAAAACTTGCTTAAAACTCTATAAACTTCTTTACAATGGCCCTTAAAGGTATATTTATACATTTACATCAAGTTAGGATAAAAATAAAGCAGCACAAAAGCCAATAAATGGAAGAGACACCATTTACAACTGTTACTCTTGTCATTTCCTCTAAGAAGAACTGCAACATATATCATGGCTGAAGTACCACCTGTAGGCATAACTGCTATGATACTTTTACAACCATCATGATACATGCGAAACTGTCATGACACACATGCACCTACCATGACACACGTAACCACCATGACACAAATGAAAGCATATAACCTTGCTATATCTAGCAATTTTGTCGCCAAAAATGCTGTAACCTACTTTTTTTCTATTTTCTCGTGACCTTGCTTCAACTATGTTTGATTCCAAGGTGTCTGCATTACCTCATTTCATCTGCAGCTTGTGTAGACCTCTGAACACTTTATACTTCCTTCTTAGTTGAAATCCATCTGTTGAGTAATCAAGAGTGTTTTCAAGTTACATAATTAATCGGTTTTGACTAGTGAATTACATAACTGATTTTACCAGCATTCATGAACCATTTTGAATCACATAAATATTGCTGGTAAAATACTAATAGCTTTTGTCAATTGTACTCATCCCACAAAAGTAAGCCATTTGGTTGAATAAATGGTGGAGATTGCCTCTTAACTATTTATTGATGCCACCCACTGAATGCCCAAAAAAGGATGGATATCAATGGAAATCCAAGGTATATGAGGGGTAGCAGATCCTCATTATATCTTAGGATTTGCAAAAATCCTCTTCGAGTTCCAAGGTGTGAAAGAAGAGTAGTGAAGATTTGTTTAAGCTCACTATCTGAATTCTGACCTAAAGCAAGCTTGAGTTTGGTAATAAGGTATTCTAGAGTGCCTATCCCTTGAGGCAAGACTGATAAGAGGAACAATGTGTCATCTGCAAAATGGAAATCGGTGCCTTATTCCCCCCATCAACCCGCAGCACCCTACCAACACTCGACCCTGGGATACAGATGGATCTCAAGCAAATTGCCCTATTTAGCTTTGGCAATGATCTTGTTTAGTCCATCAAAGAATAAAATGAATAGGTAGGGGGAGAGCAGTCCACTTGTCTTAGCACCTTAGAAGACCTAAATTGGGCCCCAAATGCAACACTAGTGATTAGTGAGGAAGTTAGCAAATGTGATGCAAGCTGAAATCCACTGAATCACTTCAAAACTAAATTCAAATGCTTGTAATGTTTTAAGTAGATATTTCTAGTTGCATCTATCAAAAGCTTTGGACATCTCCAATTTCATCAGAACTCCCAACCTTTTTCAATGGTGAAGTGAATGGATGATTTCCTAGAATGTTGTCTGATTTGCCTTCCCTCTACAAATGTAGGTTCAACTAGAGAAATGTTGGTATTAAGTAGCAGTCGCTATGACCTTGGAAATAATTTTATACATCTTTAGATACAGATATGGATTGAAAATTTTCAAGTTGGCATTTTGGATTAAGCAATTAGTGCAGTTGATTTGCTGTAGAATGTTCCTATTACTTTTAAGATTCTTCCAGCACTGCAGGCATATACAATTTAATTGTCTCCCAGATATTTTGGAAGTGTGCAGGGAAACCATTTGGCATAAGCATTTTATTCTTGGGAAACAAGAAAGTTACCTTCTTTACTTATTTTTCCATTCCTGTTTGAAACAAAGCATCATTGTGATTCTGTCACATCATTGTGATCCTGTCAGACTAGAGATAGAATATGAGCAAGGATGTGATCCAGGGCTTGGCCCCTCATCTTAGGAGTTTTTGGAGAATGTAGATGCCTTATGCCACCTTAATTATTCTCATGGGGTTTCTAAAACCTGAACACTTGGCAAGTGCAGTTATGAGATTGAATTGGAGTGGCATCTATTCAGCAGGATTTGTGGCAGAATTCTGTATTTAATGTTGATTGGATCATCATTTATTGCAACTGGTTCTCTCAACATTTATTGCAACTAGTTCTCTACTTCTGAATGGCAGAAAGGTAAGGGGCAAGGGGTTGTCTGTTTATAGATCAAGATATTTTCTTTCTTTGATAGGACTGTTGGCTTGATGACTATTCTGTGTGCATGCGGATGCAAAAAATTGAAAAGGTCATACCTGGAGTGATGAGAAAAACATTGTTTATTATTGTTTTGACCAAGTGCAGTAAGGGAAGGGTAGATACCATGGCCTGCACCTGCACCATGCTAGGATTAACTATGGGAGTCAGTTCAGTTAGTGTACTGAATGGTGAGTTGGAGAGGTGGCATAGCAGCATAGGATTGAGTTTCATTTTGAAGAGTCTCCTTAAATCTTGCTTTATAATGCTGCTATTAATTATCGGAGTGTTCAAAACAGAAGACTACATCTGTGCATTCAAATTCTGATTAAAGCTATGTTTTGTGTGATTTTACATTCACCAAAGGCATTGCAGAAATACATCCAAAGAATTACCATTCATGTACTTCCAAACATGTGCATCAATCTATGAGAACTCTTTATTGCATAAGGCATATTTCACAAAAAGCAACTTAAGTCAGCATTCAATAAATGGAAACAAACCGACCAATTAAAAAAAAAAAGTAGTCTGCATGAGTTAGATAGCAAACCTCAAAGGATTTTGAGAATGACGATGAAGCTGCTGTCTCTATGAGAGTATCAGAAATGAAATGCCCATCTTCACTCAAAACTGGAGGGCCTTTTCCTGGAAATTTTATAATTGCATCAACTTCAACTTTCTCTTTGAATCACATATGCAATCATATAAACCTTATGCAACTAAGGCAGAAAGATGTATTGAATTTAAAACCAAAACAGAAAAATCAAGATTGCTTTGATGAATGTTGTTGAAATTCTTTCACATACAATGATAAAAAAACATATAAATCACAAACACTATTGGTGAAGTGTACTGCTACCAAGACAAAACAGACAAAAAAGTCAAAGTAAAATTGTTTGGGTGCTAGTTGATTACCAAGATTCAGCATCGGCTATTGTTTGTTTGGCAAGATCGTTTTGATGGCGTTGATAGGCAATGGATCACATTACTCTGGGGCAGATCAAATGATGATTCAACACATAGTTGCATAAATCAGCAATAAATCAGGATTCGGCCCCCATACCAATTTATTACCCTTAAAAATCACGGTTTTTCCATTAAAATCACAGTTTTTCCAATATATTGGACCAAACGATTCTACTGCAGATTTTTCACAATTTATCCTGTTTTTATCACCAAAAAAACAGTATTTTGCATAAATTCTTTGCATTTTTTTTTACTTTCTAGCATTTTTTTTCCAAAAACCCTAACCCTAACTCAATTTTTTCCCAATTAAATCTGCAGTTTTTTGAAAAAAAATCTTTATCCTGAGAACGATTTTTGCTGCTATGGACTTCAATGTACAAGGAGTTCAGGTTGCCCTAGATGCTATCAGTTGTTGAACTTTGAAACCAAGAACCTAGTTGGCAAGGGAGATTTTGATCCCCTGTATGAAGTGTTTTTGGCTGAGATGCTGGAGTTGATCTTTGATTAGTTCTTTGCTCACTGCCAAGGCCAATGAAGAAATCTTGGCAGCAGATATTTTTGGTCTAAAGAAAGACTGCAAAGATTGCAAGAGTTGGACAAAGTGTGGACAAGAGCTGTTGACATCTGGTGAAGAGGTGTTTTGGGTGGTTACTTGCTGGTTCTTGGTGTCTATGTATGCTTGTGTGGAGGAAGCTGAGTTCTAATTCCTACATGAGCCACAAGGTAGTATTCTTGATAGTTGATTCCATTCCATTTTTAATTAAGAAACTAATGGTTGATTTCAATCTTGAAAGCCTCATAATAGAAGGCTAAGTTCTTTTTGCGCAAGAGCTGCAAGGAAGTTAGAGGAAAATGTTGGCATGACTTGTGCGCAGAAGAATTGGTAAAGAGTGACCATGAACCAAGTGAATCTACAGAAAGGTTATGTCAATATACTAAAGGAAGATCAGCAAAATTATCTACCATGGATCCAAAGAGAAGGGTGGTACTGGATCAGGAGGTCGTGAATACCCAAGAAGAGTGGAGAAGACATGCATTAAGAGTGTGGAGAAGGCAGAATAGGGAAGGAGTTGTTCACAGAGGACTCTGGAAATGGCTTTGTTAGAGATTCTTTGCAGGATGAAGGGAGAAGATGCCAACTACTCTTCTAATGAAAGAAAATGCTTCACACATTTTCAGAGACTTTATGTAGAAAAGTGATGAAGCGGATGATACATATATTAGTTGTTTGCAAATTTTGCGTAAAGATTTTGATAGAGAAGTTGTGATGGAACAAGTGATTCAATATAAGTTGTTTAGTTCTAGTAAAGTTAGGATGGCAAGTAGTAGTATGTTTTCAGTTGGTAAGCCAAGTGGTAGGTCAATGAAAATGGAATTTTCTAGAGGTTCTGCAGGTTCAAGTTCTACAACATTTGGATGCAGTTTTTGCTCAGTGTTGGGAGGAAGTGGAGTGTAGGTGACTCAAGGGAGTTCACAAGGAAGTTATGCACAAATGTTAACACTGGTATGGTGTCGAATGCACAATCTGTGGGTTCATTGAATGCATAGACTGGAGCAATACAATACACTGCACAAACTGGAGGAGTGATGAATGCATAGACCAATGGAGCTCAATTTTTGCATGCCTAGCATGATGCCGACAAGTTGTCAGAGCAGTTTCATATCTGGAGCCACCCAGATGATAAAGTACAAGCAGTGGTGTGAACCAATCACCTCGAAATTTTGTTTTATGGATTGTTATTCAGAACATGGTGATGTTGAATGTTTATGCACAGAACATTCCACAACAGAGTATGGTTGATCAACAACCAGTTCATGTCCATTATGAGATGCCTTTTAAGTTGCCAGAATTCAGGGGACATAGATGCATTGGAGCATATCTACAAGTGTGAGCTCTTGTGGAGGGCAAAGGGAATTTTTGCGCCTAAGTTGAGAGCAAATCAATTTGCTACTACATTACTTGATCAGGCCCATGGTACTGAAAGTATGATCCAACCCAATTGGTTGTCGATTTTTGAGCAGTTGAAGGGTGCATTTCTCAAGGATTTCAACATCCCAGAGTTTGAGCAGCAAAGAATTGCTGCATTCAAAGAAATTAAGAAGTTGTTTAAGAGTGTGTGCATATGATGCAAGATTTTAATCTTTGGTCTCAAAATTGTCTTATGAATTAGGTTTCTGCATAGGTTCTTTTAAGATCTTCTACGAAACCGTTTGGTCCGATAAGAGGTGACATGAGATCAACTGTTGAGATTACCTTCCCATGGAATTTTGTCACTTGTCCAACACCAGGTTCTACGTTTATTTCATCATGGACTATCTAGATCAATCCTAGCATTTTAATTTCACCTTTCAGCCCTAACTGACTAGGCATATTAGACTCATTGGCATAAGAAGTGTTGGTTGGTCCTGAAGCAGTTGGATTTTGCATGTTTGCTTCGTTGTTGCGGTGAGCCAGGAAAGGATCCTGAAAGATCTTCATGTTTGCATTTTGCGGGGCTATGGGCATTTGCCGACTGCTGTTCTTATTGGTCATCGTCTCTTCAAGGTTGAGGAAACATTTCAATAAACAAACATTGTTAGTCCTCTGGTAATTTTGAGATGAACCTATTATATTCCTGACATGACTCAGTATTATGTCCTCTTGTTTTATAAAATGAGCAAAATTGATTGGGCTCATATGGTCGGTGTTATAGCTCATACCAGTGATCATTATACCGGCAATTTCCTTTCTATTGATTATATCTTTGATGATAATTGTTGTTGTTTCGAAGATAATCCATAGTGTTAATGTTTTTATTGTTTTGGGGAATATAATCTCTCCCACCATACCCATTGTTAAAACCTTTGTTGGTATTGTTCCTTGCTGGAGGTATATTGGTTACCCCATCTGTTATCACATTGCAATTGTTCTTCACAATTTTAACAGCAAAAGGGTTGTTTCCGCCGCTGTCATTAGTTTGGGTAATGACAAGTCTTCCATTCATATCGTAAACTCTTTGTCCATTGTCAATAGCAGCCTGATCAATTCATAACACGCTTTCTAAAGCTTCTTCATAGAACTTATAGGGCAACTTTGATGATCATGTGACACAAACAGAGTTTGATGGTGTCTATTTGGAGAAGCTTGAACTAGATGGGTCCGACAATTCCAATGATGAGGAGTTTGCCACAACCTTTGGGAATGATGATTAGAGGCATTGGCCAATTGTATTTCAATTTTGAATGTAATCATCATATTGACATTTTGAATATAATATATTGATATTTGACATTTTCACTATTCAATGCATTGTGTTTACTATTGCATAGTTTACATTTTCATTTGTTATTTCTTATACTTTTTTTTGACTATTTTTTCAAGTGTTATATTATATTTGCATTGGCATCCCCCCACCATCCCCAAATTTAGGTTCTTGGCCCCCTTGTCCACCAATTCCAAAACTTTGTCGAACTATGAAAATAATAAACCTTTTCAAACAAGCTAGGGTTAAACAATACACTCAACACAAATAAGCAAGTAACCCTAGTTATTTAATGGCTTGGGACTGATAATGCTACTAAAATAAATGCTCAAAAATTAAATAATTGAATAATGGTACTTAGCTAGAACCTCAGTGAAGATATGCTATTACAGATGTTGCCAATCAATTCACCAATTTGTCATGACCCTATGTGATGTTAAACAAACACTTTTGAATCTACAAATTCTTTGTTTGTCACTCCAATTCACTTCCGCAACTATAGACCTGACCTCCACAACTACGAATCTAAACCCTATGCGCAGATTTGACCCTGAGCCATGATCTGAACTTCACTAAATGTGGAATCTAGAACCTAATCACCTTGATATCTGCACTTGTGTTTGCAAAGGGGTAGTGTCTATAGACATTGTTTAGGAGCTTGCTAAAGGTGTTCTCCTTTGCTCAAACCCCTGTTACTAATTTAATGGTTTGGTGAAAAGAAATAAAGACAATATGCAAATATACAATGATGCCTAAGATGTTTGTGTAAGTTAATGATGCAATGTTGAAGCTTTAATATGCTCTCTATGTGACGATGCAAGTTGGAAATAAGAGCTATGGATGATCTAAAAGTGAATTAGGGTTTGTCCTTAAATACAACACCTAGCATACAAGTTAACAAATTTCACGCTCAAGCCAACACATAACGGCTAGTTTGAATTTGAATTTTGAAAGTTCAAATGACATTTCCACACTTGCAGAACTCAACTAGGTCAATTCCATTCTCACAAACTTGACCCACAATAACAGATGGATGAACTAGGAACCAGGACCAGTCCTTGGGAATGTACGCAAATGGAACTAGGTAGGGATCAAGTTATTTGCCAACTTTTATCTTGAAATGCACCACTTGTAAACTAGTCATTGCATAAAGGACAACCCATTCAAAATGGACCCAAAACGAAGGGGAAAAGTTTAGGGCATGCAATTTTCACCATTACAAATATATTTAAATTTTAATCTTATTAAACTTGATACTTTTTTAAATTTTGACATTTTCAAATTCAATACAATTGTATTTAAATTTGATATATTTTGTCTAGAGCTTTAAATTAATTTGTAATTTAAATTTAAATTATAAGCTATATTAATTAAAAATTATCAATACAATAATAACTTAATATATATTTGTATTTTAATATCACAATAAAAAATTTAGTAACGTTTTTCTATTTTTGACAATTTTGTGAACTTATTTCTTATATTTAAAAAAATTGCAGATTTATTTTATTTCAATTAAATCACCAATCTTTATCAAAATTTTATCAATTGAACTTGTTCTGAATTTTATCTTCGCCAAACTTGAACACAAACATGAACCTTGTGACTTAGGTTACAAGCATAGCATATCGTATATTAGCAAAATGGTATATTCGTACAAGCTACTATCATGGAGTTCCCCTCATTCCAATCTCAACCATTTGATAAAACTTTGGGGCATGTAGACATCTGAAGCCCTTTAATTGGTTCTTTTCTTACAAGTACCTATTTGAGCAGTGATAAGAAAAAATTCAGCTATAACAGAACTCAAAAATATTCATGTGAAACGCAAAAAATTACAAGTCCATTTGCGTATTTCTTTAGTTCTTTTAGCTCAGGTCAGCCAGATATCAGCACTTGCAGAAAAAATAAATGTAATTTATATCATATATCTAAGAAATATCTTTAGAAAGTTTACCAATTTTCCAGGGATGTTACCATAAATGTATATAGACACTATGAAACTTCATCGAAAGAATCCTAACATCACAAATGTCCCCATATGTCTCTGAGATGAGGATGGGTTTCAAATACAGCAGATGAGCACCAGGGGTCAGGTTACCAATCTTTGAATAACTATGATTAAAGCCATGAAACATCGCAAATACATTTCTCGAGCTACTCACATAAGATCCAATACATAGCAGCAGATAAAAAATAATCTCATTATTATTTTATCTATTTATATATGAATCGTTAGCCTTTCTTTAGCCATCTTTGTCTGGTGGTACATTTTAAACTAAGAATTCCCATGTTACCCAAAAAAGAGAATGTTTGGCAATGTTCTGTAAACTCACATCTTTTCTTGGATGACATATAATAAATACATTGATTTAGTTTGGTATGCCTCTGGTTTATTGTTAACTTCTATATCTCAAGATGCAAACATTTGGTTATCACAAATTGTGAACTATGGGCTCTGTCTATCAAATAAGTTGCCATGCTATGTGACATCTGAAACACATCATATTTGCCAATACAAGTCTACTGTTTGTTACCCAAGCACATTAGCTTCAAAACCAGTTTGTGATTTATAAGCATTTGGAATATTATGATAAAAACTCTGGTTTAAGCACTATTACCCCTAATCATATGCCTAATAGAATATATGGTCTAAAACAGATCTGTCACTGCTATCACAGGAACATCATAACAAAAAAGACGGAACTATCTTAATACTCTAGCTTAATATGTTGCATGTGTTGCAAATATGTGCCTAATCGGTGTTGCCATTGATGTCAACATATTCTTGTTGCCATTGGTGTCAACTGTATCCTATCTTGTTGCCTGACTAGAAGACTGGAATGTTGAGGATATTGAGAAAATTAATAAAGATCAATGGATGCGAATCATACGGCAGTATAGAGGATTGTGTGAAGTAGCTCCAGTCAAGATTTGAAAGGTCCGCATGAAGATTTGAAGAAACTATGGCCATCTGAGTAGAACCGGTTTTGCAGTATTCAGAAGAGACAGAGCGACAGAAAAGTGGTCCGGATCCTTCCGGATATGTCAAATAATGATCTGCAGATCTAGAGGCATGTTTGGGAAGTGAGTGTGCATCATCCATTCAAGTGGTTCGTGGTTTGGAGGTTCGCAAGCAATCTTTCTAAGATGACAGTCATGGCAGATAGTATTCTTGAGGTTTCGGATGAAGATGCAAGTGATCGTCATGATTGGAGTAGTGCGGATGTTTTTGTTGAATTCATTGTGCTTGTAGATGTCTTTGGATCGTGTGACTACTGTGTTGGAGGTTCGCATTGAAGTTTGAGCTTGTTGGTGAAGATTTCCTTCTTGGTGTTGCTGTTCTTCCCAGTCCTGGCCGATCGGATGATTCAAGCATATTGCGGATATTCCAGAAGCAATTCTCTGGAGTGTGGTGTGTTGTTCAAAGAAGATTCAAGTCTTAGCAATGTTTGGCCGACAGCTTAGTGATTCGCATTAAGTAAGATGTTTGGTGTGCCGACCTTGATGTTTATTCCAAGGTTGATGAAGCATATAAAGGAGTGTAGCTGAGTCGTGGAAAATCATCCTTGAGCGAAAATAATAAATCCAAAGAAAGGATCAAGAGCAGAGCAAAGAAGAGGAGCAGAAGAGCAAAAGCAGAATAGAGTGAAAAGTTAGTGAAGAAGAGTTTGGAAGTAGAACAAAAGTTTTAGGAGCATTCAATGAAACTGAACCAGGCATGAAGTAGATGCTATTTCTCAGTTAATTCCTTCTGTGTTAAACTTAAATTTCTTGTAGGCAGTGAGCCCGAAGGCAAGTGCCTTCCCATTCCTTTTAAGTACTTTTAACAGGGTACGAATCTTGTGGGTTAACACCCACCGTGGTTTTTCCCTTAACCAAGTTTCCATGTCAAAAATCTTGGTGTCAAATGTGTTGATTATGTTTCTGCTTATGTGATGTTGTTTCATGCTTTAATGTTTACATCATTAATCAATTTGCAAATTGTGAAAGAAGATTAAAAGAAAGAAAAGGTTAATTTTTGGGACAACTGATTCAACCCCCCGCCCTCTTAGTTGTTCGGTCTAATTCCAACAATTGGTATCAGAGCCAGATCCTCTAAAAGAAGCTTGACCACTTGAGATCCAAGATGTCGACTTATAAGAAGGAAAGTCGAAGATTTGATGGAACAAATTACTCCCTTTGGAAGGTACGCATGCAGTGTCATTTGGAATGTATTGGTAATGACTTTTGGACGATAACAAAGAATGAGTATAAGATTCTGAAGAATGGCCCTACTACTCTAGACGAACTCAAGGAAGCTGAATGCAATATTCGAGCCAAAGAAGCTTTATTGAGTGCCCTGTCTGATACAGAATTGGCAAATGTCTTCGATTTGAAAACTGCCTATGAAATCTGGAAAAAGCTGGAAATCTGTATGAAGGTGACAAATATGTTAAATGTGCCAAGCTACAAAGCCTGAAGGGTAAATATGAAAGATTGGTAATGAGGGAAGATGAAAACATTACCTCCTACATGCAGAAAGTAAATGAACTAGAAATTGTTGCCAAAGTGCTCAGATCCTTACCTGCAGCATACAAGCATAAAGCTGCAGCCATTGAAGAAATCAGGACAGTAACAACTGTCACAAGGGATCAGTTAGTTGGTAAGCTTTCAGCATTTGAAATGAGTGAGTTTGGTGATTCTCTCCCTAAGTCTGAATCTGCATTTAAGGCCAGTGTGTATGGAAAGAAAAGATATGATTCAGGTGAAAGTTCTTCAGGAAGATCAAACCGATTTATGAAGACAAGGATCTTGAAGATGATGAAATTGAGACTGCAGATCTTGAAGCTCTTATTGCTAAAAGAATACTAAGAGGGTCCGGTAAATACAAAGGAAAGTTGCCACTCAAATGTTTTGGTTGTAATAAGATTGGTCACTTTGCCTCAAGATGTCCGAAGAGGTTCTCAAAACCAAACCCTAATAGATATAAAGGTCAGAAAAAATGTTACTATGTCCAAGAAGCTGGAGGAGTCACAGATGATTTATCTGATCATGGAGGTTCCACTAAAGATGATTGGGTGTTCATTGCTATCAAGGAAGATCCAGTATCTACTAAATCTACTAGCTGTACAAATGTGGAAAGTGCCTTGGCTGCTCAAGTTGTTGAAAAGGATGAATGGGTGATAGATAGTGGATGTTCTCATTATATGACTAATGATAAAAGTAAGTTTGTAAGCTTTGAAAAATACGAAGGTGGAATTGTGAAATTTGGAGACAACTCAGCTGGTAGAATCCATGGTAAAGGATCCATCTCTTTTGATGGTAAGAATAACACTAATGATGTTCTGTATGTGGCAGGACTGAAGCATAATCTTCTCAGTGTTGGACAGTTGGTTGATAAGGGTTACGATCTCTGATTCAAGGATGGAAAATGCAGAATCTTGGAAAGCTCCGGAACTGAAATTGCATCTGGTACTCAAACTAGAGGTAACATCTTTCATTTAAGTAGTTCTGGCAAAAGTTGTTTGATTGCTCAGTCAGATCAAAGTTGGTTATGGCATAGGAGGATGTGTCATGTAAATTTTGATAACATTGTCAAGATAAGTTCTACTCAAGCTATAAGAGATCTTCCAAAACTTATGAAACCTGATAACATATGTAGAGAATGTCAATTGGGCAAACAGAACAAAATTTCATTCAAAAGTAAAGAACAATTTTCAAGTGAACGGTTGGAACTTTTGCATACTGATCTATGTGGTCCTGCTAAAATTAGGAGTGTGCAAGGAGACAGATATTTTATGTTGCTGATTGATGATTACTCCCGGATGATGTGGGTAACCTTTTTAAAAGAAAAATCAGAAGCTCTTGACAAATTCAAGATATTCAAAGTTATGGTGGAAAATGAGATTGGTGTGAAGATAAAGTGTCTGAGATCTGACAGAGGTGGAGAATTTACCTCCGGTGAGTTTGATTCATTTTGTGAAAAGCATGGAATTAAAAGACAGTTATCTACTCCTAGGACTCCTCAGCAAAATGGACTTGTGGAAAGAAAGAACCGGACCATTCAAGAAGTTGCTAGGACCATGATGATGGAAACAAATGTTCCTCAAATTTATTGGAGAGAAGCTATGAGTATTGTTGTCTACACTCTTAACCGGGTGCAGATCAAAGGCAATTCTGGTAAGACACCTTATGAACTATGGTTTGGTCATCCTCCTACTGTAAGATACTTCAAAGTTTTTGGTAGCAAATGCTATATCAAAAGAGATGAGGATCTAAGCAAGTTTGAAGCAAGAAGTGATGAAGGAATCTTTTTGGGTTACTCTACTCAAAGCAAAGCATACCGGTGCTTTAACAAGAGGTTGAAAAAAATTGTTGAGAGTGCTAATGTCAGAGTTGATGAGAGCAAAGGACATTCCAGATCTTGTGGATATGATTTAGATGATCAAGATGAAAATCCAAGTCAAGAAAGGCAAGTGCAAACTCAGATCCAAATCCAGATTGATCCGAAAAATCCAGTAATTCAAGAGGATAGTGTAGAAGTTGAGGAACAAGCTCAAGAAATAGAGGCTCAAACAATTCCCAAAACTCCCAGGTATGTAAGGATGAACCATCCTGAAGATCAAATTATAGGAGATAGAAATAAAGGTGTCCGAACTAGAAGAAGAATTGCTGAAGATCAAGAAGAGATTTGTCTGATCTCAAAGATTGAACCAAAAACAGTAAGTGAAGCTTGCAAAGATGAAAACTGGGTAAAGGCAATGAAAGAAAAATTAATGCAATTTGAAAAGAATCACACTTGGGATCTTGTTTCTAGACCTAAGGACAAAAATGTGATTGGAACTAAATGGGTCTTCCGGAACAAGCTAAATGAAGAAGGTGAAGTTGTAAGAAATAAAACAAGGTTGGTATGCAAAGGATATTCTCAAGTGGAAGGAATTGATTTTGAAGAAACTTTTGCTCCACTGGTAAGAATAGAGGCAGTCAGATTGTTTCTTGCTTTTGCTACTTATAAAGATTTTAAAGTCTATCAGATGGATGTCAAGTCAGCATTTCTAAAACGGAGAGTTAGAAGAAGTCTACATTGAGCAACCGGAAGGATTTCAGTTGTCTGATCAGGGAGACATGGTCTGCAGATTAAGGAAAACATTGTATGGACTCAAACAAGCTCCAAGAGCCTGGTATGCAAGATTAGATAAGTATTTACTAAAGCTAGGTTACAGCAAAGGCACTGCTGACAGTAATCTCTACTTCAAGATTGATCATGAGAATATTCTAATTGTTGAGGTATTTGTTGATGATATCATTTTTGGTGGAAATGAGAGTATGTGCAAAACATTTGCTAATCAAATGCAAAGTGAATTTGAGATGTCCATGTTTGGTGAAATGAACTTCTTCTTAGGTCAGCAAATCAATCAGTCAGACAAAGGTATCTTTATATCTCAGTCTAAGTATGTGAAAGAATTGTTGAAGAAGTTTGGAATGGAAAATTCAAAGCCAGTAGGTATGCCTATGGTAACCGGATGTAAGTTGAGTAAAGATGATGACTCCCCTAAGGCAAATCAGAAAAGGTATAGATCAATGATTGGAGGACTGCTCTATCTGACTCAGACTAGACTTGATATCATGAATGCAGTTGGGCTTGTCGCTAGATTCCAAGTTGATCCTAAAGAATCCCATGTTGTAGCAGTCAAAAGAATTTTCAGATATCTCTAAGGGATAATTGATTATGGATTATGGTATCCAAAGGATAATGACTTCACTCTTCATGCATATACAGATGCTGATTGGACAGGAGATGTGGATGACAGAAAAAGCACTGGTGGTGGTGCATTCTTCTTGGGAAGTAGATTGGTTTCTTGGCTAAGTAAAAAGCAAGAGGCAATTTCCCTATCTACAGCAGAGGCTGAGTATATAGCAGCAGCAAACAATTGTACTCAAGTCCTGTGGATGAAGCAAATGTTGAAGGACATCAGAATTGTGTTTGAGGAGCCTCTCACAATCTTCTGTGATAATTCAAGTGCAATAAGTATCTCAAAGAATCCGGTGTTGCATTCAAAGACAAAGCATATATCCATCAAGTTTCATTTCTTGAGAGAGAAGGTAAATAAGAATGAAGTCAAGTTGGAGTTTGTGTCCTCAAAGGATCAGATTGCGGATATTTTCACTAAGCCTCTTCCCAAGGATACTTTCGAGTATCTCAGAGAGAAGTTAGGGGTTATTAACCCTCCTGATCAAAATTAAGATGCACTAGAGTGCATCAGTCCAATGGAATTCACAGTCATATCTTGTGATCCGAATAGATGTTAAGGAAGAACCTACTCAGGGGGAGTAGTCTACATGCAATTTTTGAGTTTGATCTAAAACAAAACTAAGGAGAAAAGACTACAAATATGTGTCATTTGCCATTGATGTCAAAAGGGGCAGAGAAGTCATGTGAAAAACTAGTTGTTGGTGAAAAGGGGAGCAGTGAAGATAGTGGTTGCAGAAGTGATAAGAGAAAGGGGGAGAAGCTCTTGTCTTGATGGTTGAATCAGTTTTTCACATCATATGTTGCCATCAATGACAAAAGGGGAGATTGTTGCAAATATGTGCCTAATTGGTGTTGTCATTGATGTCAACATATTCTTGTTGCCATTGGTGTCAACTGTATCCTATCTTGTTGCCTGACTAGAAGACTGGAATGTTGAGGATATTGAGAAAATTAATAAAGATCAATAGATGTGGATCATACAGCAATATAGAGGATTGTGTGAAGTAGCTCCAGTCAGGATTTGAGAGGTCCGCATGAAGATTTGAAAAAACTATGGCCATCTGAGTAGAACCGGTTTTGCAGTATTCAAAAGAGACAGAGCGACAAAGAAGTGGTCTAGATCCTTCCGGATATGTCAAATAATGATCTGCGGATCTAGAGGCATGTTTGGAAAGTCAGTGTGCATCATCCATTCAAGTTGTTCGTGGTTTGGAGGTCCACAAGCAATCTTTCTAAGATGACAATCATGGCAGATAGTATTCTTGAGGTTTCGGATGAAGATGCAAGTGATCCTAATGATTTGGAGGAGTGTGGATGTTATTGTTGAATTCATTGTGCTTGTGCATGTTTCTGGATCTTGTGACTGCTGTGTTGGAGGTTCGCATTGAAGTTTGAGCTTGTTGGTGAAGATTTCCTTTTTGGTGTTGTTGTTCTTCCCAGTTCTGGTTGACCGGATGATTCAAGCATATTGTGGATGTTCCAGAAGCAATTCTTTGGAGCGTGGTGTGTTGTTCAAAGAAGATTCAAGTCTTAGCAATGTTTGGCTGACAACTTAGTGATTCGTATTAAGTAAGATGTTTGGTGTGCCAACCTTGATGTTTATTCCAAGGTTGATGAAGCATATAAAGGAGTGTAGCTGAGTCGTGGAAAATCATCCTTGAGCGAAAATAATAAATCCAAAGAAAGGATCATGAGCAGAGCAAAGAAGAGGAGCAAAAGAGCAAAAGCAGAATAGAGTGAAAAGTTAGTGAAGAAGAGTTTGGAAGCAGAACAGAAGTTTTATGAGCATTCAACGAAACTGAACCAGGCATGAAGTAGATGCTATTTCTCAGTTAATTCCTTCTATGTTAAACTTAAATTTCTTGTAGGCAATGAGCCTCTCTTTTGAGCAGTGAGCTCTGGACAGTGAACCCGAAGGCAAGTGCCTTCCCATTCCTTTTAAGTACTTTTAACAAGGTATGAATCTTGTGAGCTAACACCCACCGTGGTTTTTCCCTTAACCGGGTTTCCACATCAAAAATCTTGGTGTCAAATGTGTTGATTATGTTTCTGCTTATGTGATGTTGTTTCATGCTTTAATGTTTACATCATTAATCAATTTGCAAATTGTGAAAGAAGATTAAAAGGAAGAAAAGATTAATTTTCGGGACAACTGATTCACCACCCTCCCCCCCCCCCCCCCCCCCTCTCAATTGTCCGGTCTAATTCCAACAGCATGTTCCATCCTTTGTACTAGTGATATTACTTCTGTTATGGAGACAACTTATTATGCCTAAACACATAAAAAAGCTATTAAAGAACTTGGGAATATCATGGGTCCAACTGAAAATGGCAAGCATTGATCCTACAAATTTTCCTCAACAACTAGACAATAAGGAATGCAAATAGTTCACAAATGCTTTTTCCCCAAAATTTGCCTATTTTCTGTCATCACCTTAAACCTCAAGAAACAAATTTACCCAAAAAAAGTAAAATAGAATAAGAGCAGCAATTAAATCATTTGTGCCACAATATTATTTAAAAGTAGAAGAAATCATAAAACCTGCTCTTGTGAGCTCATTTCCCATTGAATGTGAGCGCATGACATTGGCAAGAGAAGACAAACTGCTTTGGCGTAACCAGTCACCAACAATTATGCAAAGCTGAATTAAGAGAAATATGCCCAAAATCTGATACCTTCATAAAAACATTTAGAAAGATTACCACAAGTTGTTATTGAACCAAAGAAACCTATTTCATCTACACTGGTTGCAATCAAAGTTTCTCCTTTCACCATAAATTTACTAGTTTTTGGGCAACAACTACTAGAAACAAGAAAAAAGTGTAATCAGTTTTTGTTTTGATTAGCATATAACAGATTTCAAATATATTAAAGAGAAGTTATATCCAAAGGCAGAATTCAGATATTCTATCATAATGCTTGAGCCAGATCTTGGCTAAAAGTAAAAAAACTCTTACAATGAAGTGATGCACATCTGCAATTATTTTTATAATGTGCCAAAAATCCAGTACAAAGATAAAACAGCTGGATTAAGTCTAGGACTACAAATATTAATAATTGCTTACAACTACCATGGCATTTGAACTTTCACTATAGATCTAATAACATTATTCTGCAACAACCAAGTCTTAACTAGTTTGGGAGGGAACCTTAGATCCAAATTTCCTGAAACTGCTGGGGAGGTGGCCCGTTAACAGTTGTTTTGTTCTTTCTGTGTCCCAAGGAAAGATCAAAATTGAATTTAAAGGTATAGGGAACTGGTTGTTCTCAAGCATTGTTTTCAAATCCTTCAGTTTTAGGATATGCATTCCACTTCATCTGAGGAGAGATTGATGTCCTATTTTAAAATTTCCTTTGTTTTAAGACCATCTCCTCAAGTCTGCAGTTAGATTCCTGCAGGGTATGATTAGAAATTTCTAGGGCATCCAACTGGTCTTGTATCTGGTGCTGGTTATGCTGTTGTTGATATAACTCCCCTTGGTCCTACAGTCTGATATTATGTATCTCCACCCAATACTATTTCTTGAGCTTTAGCAGCTCCTTGTTTCAGTTATTACTCCACTGATTTCACCACTAGTCAGGCCTAAGGAAGAGGCAAACAAGCAAGTGGGAAATCAAAGAAGGTATACCAAAGGTAGAAAGTCCATCTTTTGTTTCAGTTGCAATACAGACATATTGCACAAGAATGTGAGTATCTTGTTCCTTGTCCTAATTGTAGGAGAAGTAACCATTGCCAGGTTATGCGCAAAGAAAACACCACTAAGGAGCCCATGTTCCATAGAAAGGACGAGACGAGAAGAAGCCACTCACCAAGAAGGAAGGAAAAGAAAGGTCAAGACACTCAAAAGAGGTAAGAAGTCACTTGATTAAGTATGTGTAAATCTAACAACTATTGCTCTGGTTGCAAGGTCGGAGGGCATTGCGATGGTAAGTGTTGGAGATTCCATCCACAGCTTCACCCAAAACATGGCAAGGGCACAAATGAGCGGCCACTCAAGAAAAGGAGAAGAGAAGCATAGCAAAATACCACAATCAAGAAAATAACATCTCTCACAAGAAGCTTTACCACCATTGCATGGTAAGGGCTTGTTATCAGATTCATGGCTAAAGCATTTCCTTGATTTGCAAAGTAGAAAAGGGTGAGATGCTTTTTGTTTGCATCATAATATGAGTAGCACTCCAAGCATTTCCTAGTGAATCTAATTATGTTCAAGATGCTAACACCATAGTCAAAAAACTCGCCGACTTGTCAAGTACCCATGGGATTTTTTTCAAAATGAGTACCAAGAGAGGAAACTCACAAATCAGAGGTGCTAAGTTTTCGATGAGTTCTTATAGTGAAAATCAGCAAGTATTTGTCGAAACTCGACAAATCCATGCATGCAACTTGCAGGACGTGGAACAGGTCACCAACGTGGCAAAAAATGCACCAAAAACACAACATAAACACTAAAAAACATGGTTTTCCGGTATTTGAGTTTTCTTGTGTGAATTGAAATGAAAATGTACGGTTTTTTGCCTTTTGAAAAATTATGAAAATGGTGCAGTCACTCGACCCCGTGAGGGGCATTGTGCTCAACCCCCCTCAGGGCATTGCCCCCAAACCCTCACCAAACTCATTTGATACATTTTGTAGCTATATTTTCCACAAATTTATGTTTTTTTCAGAAATTTAAGTACTTTTTAAGTTGCTAGTTTTTTAATAAGTAGGAGGTATTTTTTGCAGTGTGTCAAATTATGATATTTATATCAGGATTCAACTACGTAGTTTCTAAGTCAACCTCATTGACCCATATTTCATGAGTAGTGGTTCACATGAACCCATCTCTCATGAGAATGAATGGTCCACTTAGCACTCATTGCTAGGTTTTGTCAAGTTGAAAATTCTTGGTTTGTCGAGTCCAAGTTTGCGAACTATGGCTAACACCATTTGTAGAGCAAGCAATAAGGATTCTTTACTCACCATGAGTGAACGTGAAGGCCATGTCCACTTGGAAGCCAAGTAGGGACAAGAAAAGGGAAAATGTATGAGGTAATGGGTTAAGTTCAGCCTTCACATTGATGATTGGTACTCACATCCACATTTTCTGCATAAAGAAAGGATAAGTAGAGTTGTATGAAATTTCATGGCTTCTAGCAAAATCAGAAAAACAGAAACATGGGCAGTACTATGGATATTTTTCTCTGTTCCATGATGCTTCCAGGATAGGGACGACAATTAAAAATAGGGAAATTTTTAAAAATTAAAAAATATAGGAAATTTCAATTATTCATATTCCTAAGTTACTGGATTTGGCACTTTTACTCTAGCATATTTGCTTGGTCTGATGCAAGTCCGGGTTACAGGGTTAGGACAGCCTTGGGTCCAACCCGGACACCCCAATTTCCCTATGAAAGAAAGTAAGATAGTAGAAACACTTCCTACACTAATCTATGGGGGAAGAAATGCATGAAAGCTACAATCAAACAATTTCAAATAAGAAATATTACATAGAATTTCAATCACATAGACATAATACACAACACATATCTTGGGAAAACCCTTTCAAAAAAATATCGGCCTCCAAATCTTGAACCAATTGTATTCATAGCAACAATGGTCACAATACAATCATAGGCTCAAGCCTTCACAGAAGATCAACACCAACTACAAGTCTAGAGAAATTTCAGTAGCATAACCCCTTATAAAATACAAGAGATAATACTTCCATCCCAAGCACTAAACAAAGAGAGCAATCCCAAACCACAAACCACAAGTGGCTTCAAAAAAACCATGGTCCAAGATTCCATGGGCAAATATAGTGCCCACATCTAGGACCAAAATCCAACACCCCCTCCATGATGGTCAACTAGCTAAAAATAGAATGTACCCATCAAGTCATAAAAGTTCTCATAATCCACGACCAAACTTGGGCACTCCATTTTGGACCAATTATCTACATTCAAAGATGCTCTATGATGCATCGTTTTTACACATCATAAGTTGGCCATTGTCAACATTGTAACCTTCCTCTTGCATATGCTCTTATGGATATCATATAATCTCTTACAACATTAGAATTGCAAGGTGCATTACACCTATCCCAACATTCTCTCACTTGTCGTATACCTTGCAAGAGCAAAAGGGAAAACCAACAACCTATGAACTAGTTTCTAGGGGCCACGAGGCAATAGACTCGCTACACCATATGAAGTTCTCTATGCTCACCAACTCCATCAATGCATCGGCAACATTGTCCAAAGTGTCAACCTTTTCAAGCATCACCCTCCCATCCTCTGCCATGTTTTGAACAAAATGATACTTAACATCAATGTGCTTCGTCCATGCATGAAAAGTTGGGTTCTTTGGCAAGCTAATAGCACTCTAAATGTCACAATCAGTATGAACTGCACTAGCATAAGGAACATGAGTCGTATCCTCCACCTCACCAAGTATGGATGGACATTTCTCAACTAATAACTTTGTTCTCAAAGAAATAGGAACACTCGTTGATTTACAATCTGCCATGCTGAAACACTACAAAACAGAGTCAACATACTTACTCTAACTCCACCAAAGCTTTCTATTAGCTCTATCCTATCTAATCTCCATCCCAAGATAAACTTAGCAGCCCCCAAGTCCCTCATATCAAACTATAAAGACAATTCAAATTTCAAGTCCCCAATCATACACTTATTGTTACCAAAAATCATCATATCATTGGGCATACAAAGTAATAACAATAAAATGATCACCATCCTACTTATATAAAACACAATGATCTGATTTAGACCTCACAAATCGCAACCTCAAAACATAAGAATCAAACTTTTGTTACCACATTTTAAATGATTGTTTGAGACCATAAAGAGATTTCTTCAATTTACAAACCAATGCTTGCTTAGCCTTTACCACATAGTGCTCGAACTATGCCACATAGATTTCTTCCTCCAAGTCAACATGTAGGAAAGTTGTCTGCACATCCATCTGTTCAATCTCAAGGTCAAATGCTGCAACAACATATAACAAGAATCTAATGGATGCTATGTTACCCCAAGATTCCACGGCGAGGACGACAAGTGACAGGGACGACTATTTTTGGGGCTATTTTTGGGTACGATAGGGGACAGCTATATAAAAAATAGGGAAAATTTTAAAAATATAAAAAAATTTCAAATATTCATATGATAACATTGATAAGGCATTCATCATATACATTATAGATCCTTAATACATAACATTAGAGTTGAATTGATGGCTAGATGAGAGTCGACAAACAAATTAACAAAATTTAATTGCTTTGATTGTCAAAAAAATTACAACAAAATGCCCAAAGGCTGCAAGTTTCAACTACAAAATAAATAAATAAACATAGAAAATGTGCCACTGCCCCTAATCAACATCTGCTAACAATGCAGCAAAATCAAAGTATAAGTCTAAGTCACTACCACTATGAGGGACTGCCTCACCCAATGGAACCCCAACCAATCCCTCTTATGTCTCCTCCTTATCAACCTATGTGGCATCTTGTAATATCCCAAAACGGGATATTTTGGACAATTTTGGATTTACAGACTTTCCAAAATATCTTAGTTTTCTGCCCAAACCCTAATTTCTGAAGTAAAAATCAGAATTGAACAAACATCTAGGGCAGCCCATAAAACATCTCAAATCCACACGATATCATCACAAACATGATTACCCATAATGCACTTGTATTCCACAACCAAATAAGCAACAATTCCACTTAAATTATCCACACAATTGACTGAAAATAAATGCAGAAGTCTGCTGCTACAAATCTGATTATAATGTCTTCAAATACATTGACAAATTAGGGCAAACATGAAAAACATGCCTAGCATAGTTCTGCCCTAAATCTGAATGTTATACATACCAAAAACAATGCAATATAACCTTCCAAAATGATCGAAAATGGCCTCCAAAGCAGCTGCTCCAATTAGGGCATATAACCCTAAGTCTTCAATACTCAAATGCCATGGAAAACCTCTCCAAAATGGTGCGCTCAGGTCTGCTCTGCTGCTGCAATAATTTTCTGTTCTTCCCAAACCTTAATCAGCAACACAAACTCCACAAACAACCTTCAAAACCTAGGCGCTCTCCTCCAATGAAGGGCACTCCAACACTAGGGCAAACTCCTTCTCAAATGATGAACAATCCATGCCAAGAAATGCCTAAAATGATCTTCAAATCTGATTTGCAATTCTGCTCCAAATAACCATGAAGTGCAAGTGAACTCCTGTCACGGAATCCTCCACAAGAAAGAGCTAGGGTTTCGTCCAACTGCTAAGAACTCAAGGTTTTCGTCTCAAGTCCTTCTCCAAGAGATAAACTCCAAATGATGTGTGAATGAGCGAATGAATGATGATGAAATGCCACCAAACTAACTTATATTTATACATGTTTTCAGCTCCTTCAAATGTTGGCCGACCTAGGCAGCCATAATACTATTTTTTATCACTTTTTTCTCTTCAAGGCCGACCTCATAAGTGTGCTTGGCGCCCAAAGCATCCTGGCCGAACTAGGACTGTGCATAAAATTTGTTTTTCCCTTTTCTAAGGGGCTGACCTGCCTCAAGATACCTTGGCATCCAAAAATCCGAATTAAAGATGTGGATCTATCTTCATTCAAGTCTTCTTCAATCCCACCAAGGATAGAAATCATTTTATTATTTATTCTTTCCTTTATAGATTGTCTCAACCAATCATACATTAAGTTAGACCTCCACAAGGATGGCACACACGAATAATCAAAGCAATAACACTTACCCTTCCTCAAAGTGGCATCAACATAGAACATGTTAGCAAATTCATCTCCCGGCACAATCTCCTCAACAAGACAAGTTTCCACACTCAAACTCCACAGGGTGGTTCGCTTCAATGGATAGGAAAAAGTAATAAATGGAAGGAGCATATCAAAACCATTAGAAAAATACACCAATGCATCTCCGAACCTCAATTCATCTTCCAAAAATCCTGGAGTGTGAAAACCCACCCATCTATTCTCCAATGGTTACCACTCCGAAAATGGGGACATTACACATCTTTGAGATCAACATCCCAACATCTGATTGGAGTCTAACAACACTCGAGACCATGTTGATCTTGAAGTCGCAAGGCACTATTCACAACCACCAACTTCTCTAATTGTCAAGTGGTAAGCCAACTCCACTTGATTAACTATATGTATATGAAGTTGTAGGTGGGGTCAACTTGTAGCACCCCTCACGAAGGTTTGGGGGCAGCGCCCCCAATGGGGTCAAGGCATATGCCATTTTTCATAATTTTATGGCTTTCAAGATAATGATGTAGTTTTGATTGTTCTCACTAAATTAGAATGGAAAAGGAAGACTTTTCATTTAGGGCTAAGTGTGGTGTGGGGGCCCACAAAAAAATGAAAATAATCGTTGATTGATTTTGGGATTTAAAAAAATTAAGTGTTTCTACGGCGATGTCTGGCCATCCCTAGGACGATTAGGGGACGTCATTGGCGTCCCTAGTCGTCTTGGGGACGTCCAGTCATCCCCTAAACGTTTCCAAGGTGTTTCGAGGACATGCAAGGGCAATTTGTTTTCAAGGACAGCTAGGGGACGTCTCTGAAACGTTTCCAGTATGGGAATGTGGCAAAAAATGTCGAGGGCGCGTCCCCGGGTAACCCTGAATGGATGTATCTTAGTAATTAAAGAAAAGATCTCACCAAAATCAATTCCCTCTACATGGGAAATCCTTTAGCAACCAACCTTGCTTTGTACTTTTCAACTTTTCCCTCAAAACTCAATTTCTTTTTTAAGATCCATGTACAACCAACAAGCTTCCTTCCCTTCGAGAACTGAACTACGTCTTGTGTGTTGTTCTTTTTCAATGCTACCATCTCATCATCCATGGCCAATTTCTAGGACTTATTGTTGTTCATCTCCATTGTCTATTTCATAGTTCTAGGCTCATCAATGTTAATAGACAAAGCAAAACTACATTTGAAATCAGGTGGGCTATACGGTATACCTCTCCAGTTGCCTTCGACGCTGAGTGGATCTCCTCACAAGCTGAGGTCGAGGCTTTTCCTCCTCTAAGCTCTTTGAGCTCTGAATACCATCATTCTCACCAGATCCATCCTAATAGTAAATTTGGCTTGAAAGCGATTGGAAACTCTTTGGGAAAATTTGTGGAAGAGTCTACCAACACATATAATTTTTTTCGCACTACCTTTGCTCAAATCTGTATTGAAATGAATTTGGAAAAGGTTTGTTAAAATCTATCATTTTAAAGAAGGATGGGAAGATCATGGAATCAAATTCTAGACTATATTAACATTCCTTTCAGGTGCCCCCACTGTTTTGTTTAAGGGCATTTTGCCTCCCAATGTTAAAAAAAGGACAATTCTGCTTCTGGAAACTGCGGCAGAAATTTCTCCTCCAATGCTACTTGGTGGCAAGAGGATGAGGTTCAGCATTGTAGGCTCTTCCCAAGGAAGGGCAAGGAGATATTGTCACCTTCTAGTAGGCAAGAAGAGTCTAAACCTGAATCTCCGTTTACGGATTTGCATTCGAATTATAAGACAAAAGGCAGTCAAAGAAAAACAACCCTCATTCAAAGAAGACTTGGCAATCGACAAAGCCTCTCCAAAAAATCCACGAATCGTCAACCATCCTCACTCTGCCTTTGATTCAGAAGTGTCTTTGCGCTCTCAACCGGTTAGTAAGCTTACTGAGAATCCTGATGATAAAGAGTTGGCTAGGTGGTCAGTGGTCCAAAAGAAGAAATCGTCCTCCAAGAATGAAAATAATCAGAGTGAAATGACTCCGAGGTCCCATTTTAAGAGGGGATAATTGCTTTTCAAGCCTTTTTTTGTAGTATCTAGAGGGTGAGATTCCATGTTAAGATCAAATTTCACCTTTCATGTGTTTTCAGTTTGTGTAAAGAGGTTAAGTTTTGTCAGGGATCGTTTTTGTCCTGACAGGCTGTAATTTTGGATTGATATGGGTAAGGGCACCAATAGATTCGCTGAATTTACCTAGCAAAAAAAAATTATGAATATCTTGTTTCCTGCTTTTTCAACAACAATTTTATGTCGAGAAATTTTGGAAGTCAAGCTTGAATTTGGGCAATGACTATAACATAGAATTGATTCAACACTAGTTTTAAAATACAAACAGAAAAATCAATATCGACAATTGCTCAAAAGAAGCATTTAAGGATCATGGAATACCTAGGCTTCTGAGGCAATGGCCTTCCAATGAATACATAACGAATCCCTGCTGCACGTTTTGCTATATGATAGTAAAGACCTGTGGAATTTAGAAATTTTATATTAGAAATAAAAATGCAAATCCAATCTATTTTGTACCTAAAAATATGAAAGTTCAACATAATATTAAAAAAGTCCCAGTCAATTCTATTTAGTTCAAATAACCTTGTTTGCTTATGATATTGATTCTTGAACACTCCTAGACAAATTAAAAAAAAATCAACCTTGCATCCATATTGCAATGTTCATCGTCATCTATTTGAATTTGTCAATTTTTATAAACTAGAAGAAAAAAAATCAATATGGTTGAAGTTATAAAGAAAACACTTCAAGATATAAGAGACTCTTACAAGGTTAGATAAGCTGCATAAGATTTATTAAATAAATAAAGTTAAACAAAGTATTAGTAACTAATAGATATAGCAACATTACTCAATTTCCTTCAATGACATTATCATAGACACATTTCTGCAGTTCGCAAATATACATGTTCTAGTCTGAAGTCAGCTGCTTCTGGAGATAAGAGAACAACGAAAAATACCCTCAAAATAAAAGAGCATCAGGTTTGTGCGGATAACTAGCTGTGAAGCCTCCCGTACAGATGGTAGAATCTGATAGCAATACAGAGAATAAAGACACTTTAAGAATGCTTTAAAAGATTTTTGAACATTCAAGATGTTCAATATGTTTTATTTATATGTATTAATGTGCACATCTCAGATCACGTAAGACACAAATAACCTGAACCGAGTCAAGTAGGTAAATGTTACTTTCAGTGAAACATTCCAACAAAAATATGACAGCAGAAGTGCAGTTTTTCTAAATAAATTCAACCAAAAAAGCTCACCTAAGATTACCATGCAAAGGGTCAAAACCAGAATTTCTGAGAGGTTAAAGAACATACCAAAGGCCATTTTTGAACTGCAGCTATCCATGTTTTTTTAACTCTTTCTTTCCATCTTGACCATCTTATGGCGGCAAATTCTCTAACTGCGGAAGAGGACAATAAGTCACTTGCATGATCAGAAACACTGTCAGTTACACTACTTCCATCTCCAAATCTAGCATGTGACCCATCAGGATATCCGTTGGCCAGCAAAACTCCACGTGTAGCTACCCTAGCACTGTAATGCTACATAATTAGTTTAGTGACCCCAAAGAATACCAAAAAACACTGACAGACAGAATCAGATTAGACTAGTTAATAATTTATCAAATTTCTGAAACCTATAAAAGGAAAGTACAGAAGACAAGATACTTCACCTAAGCCTTTCAGCAAGATAAGGAAGAGCTGACTGAAAGAAAATAAAAAGAATCCGCCTTGCTGGTGTTGGAGGAACTCCAGATGAACTTGTAACCTATAGTCAAACCGACTCAAACCAACTTAATCTCAAATAATGCACTAGCCATATCTTGTGTATTGATTTCAAATTCAATCCCGCTGGTAAAAAAGAGTACAAATGAATTGCCAAACCATATTTAACATTTAAGACATCTAAAGTCTGAAAAAAAGCATGCACTTATTTAAACCATTTATTTATTGAAGACATCCTAGTATTCAAATATCATTTCCAACACGTTGAATGAGCCTTTCAAGCAAGAGACATACTAGACCTTGGGACAGATCATAGTAGTCAATGGGATTTGCATTGCGTTTCATAGTATCAATGAAGTGTTATTTATGACATCTATTACGACAGTAAGACACAAAACAACAAGATCTAGTAATTCATTTCTTCCTTTCCCAGTTACATTCTTGAAATCAAACTTTCCCACAAGTCAACAAATTTGTAGTTTGTTAATAAGAAAAGAAGACAATCCTCAAGGCTCAAACAACACCTCATATATAGAAGTATGATGTTCTTTTTTTCTGCAATGACGTTTCAAACTTAAGGGCCTTTCTATGCTCAAGGCTGTAGAATACTCCACTGATCTCTTTTGAGGATATAATCATTGCCACTCAATCATCTCATACCCACATCTGTGATGAAGTGTGAAGATTCAGGTACAAGCATCAAAGGAATCAAAATTAAACCCTACAATTCTCCATTTGAATCTTTGGTTCTACTCATTTCCAAAAAAGGTGAGGCATGCTTATGAGCAAAGTATTTGACAAAAGCATTGTCAACAAAATCCTTCAACAGCATAAGCCCAAGGCCAAGTTCAAGAAATGCATATCCTTATGGAATTGATAGACAATAACCTTTCAGGGTTCAAACCCTTTCTTTATCAGAAAAATAAAGGACCATATGTTAATAATAAAATGAGTTCCAAAAGGAGTGCAGTAGGAAGGGAATTAGAGCCACAATTACAGAGAGAAGATAAAATTAAGATACGTGGCCTTATGGATCACACTTGCGCAGCAAATCTTGTCTGATGTTGACTTCTCCAAAAGAAAATTTGATCTCCATAAACTAACACCACACAATTCACATTAGGATTCCTAAAAGTGAAGGATATTTTGACATACATCTTGGCGCATGAATATCTTCATGTGCGCTTGGCATATAGCATGGTAGACTGCATCTAACATGCATATAGCCTCTATCCTATGTATTTACCCCCTACGCACACCAAAAACCAGCACCTCAACCACTTTACTTGGCAAGTTTGCCCTATGCCCGAATGCCCCTACATCAAACACCCAAGGTATGAAGAATTAACCATGAGCTCCCAACCATGTGTGTTTATGTTGATTTGCTATTGTCTGGTGATACTTAGCAAAATCCGATGTGCTTAGCCACATTGCATCCCCAGCTCCTTGGCCCTTCTATTTGACCAAGTACTCCTTATACTCCTTTCTACATGTCTTCTTGACTCTGGTGTCCAACACTTGTTCTACTTATTCACGTGCTTTCTTTCACATCACCTGCCTCCAATCCATAGCCCATGTGCCTACATCAACACTTTCACCTTCCTCATCGGGTTGCTCCTCAACATAGGTATAAAAATATGCAACATTGAAGATTAGTGATATGTTGATTCCTTTTCGCAACACTATCCCAATGTGTTCCTTTTGAATCTGTGCAAAATCTTGCATGGTCCAATCTTCTTCCACTTTAGTTTATTATACATTCCCCTTGGAAACCTCTCCTTGCATAAATGTGCCAACACTAGGTCGCATCCTAAAAAGCTACTACCCTTTTCTTTTTGTCCAGATGCTCTTTGTATAACACAGTGCTCTTCTCCAGTTGCTCCCGCACTTGCTTGTGCACGTTGCACATATATTCTACAAAAAATCTTCTACTTTTGCACTTCTAGCATATCACGCAACTCTGCCAGCACCCTTGGACTCTACCCATAAACTATCTAAAATGGGTTTTTCCCAATGCTCCTCCTATTCAGTAAGTTGTTGTATGTGAACTCTCCCTGTGCCAAGACTAAGTCCCAAAATCCTAGTTTTTCTCCCACCAAACATTGCAATAGATTTCCTAGGCTCTTGTTGATAACTTTCGTATGTCCATCAATCTGAGGATGATATGTTAAATTGATCTACAATTGAGTGTTCAACTTCTTCCATAGCACCTCCAAAAGTGTCCCACAAATTTTGTGTTCCTATCCAACACAATGTTGAGTGGCAACCTATGCAAACTCACATTCTCCTTGAAGAACAAGTTGGCCACCTGCATAGCGTCATTAGCCTGTTTGCACGGTATGAAATATGCCATCTTGGAGAACCTACCAACCACAACAAAAATGGAATCATGGATGCTACTGTAATGTCCCCAATTGTAATTTTTATACTTTTTTTATTTTTTAGGTGGTGCTTCCTAAATATTTCAACTAAAAAACAAATATAAACACAAACACACAGCTACTGCTAAATATTGCACATGTAGGCCTTGATGAAAGTAGACTTGCTATTAATAGTCACAATATTCAGATCAAATTCATTTGTAGAGAGACTTTCATTAATTAACATTGAAAAGGATGCAACTAGACTGATATCTACTTCTCACAGAACTGGAAATTGGATAGTTCTGGATACACAGAGATCTAATCAACTAAATGATATTTCTAGAGAAGCAGTTGAGAAAATTACATATACTTTCTAAATGTTACCAGTACAATGAGACACTTCAAGAGCCAAAGTTACAACAGACTCTGAACCTTTCCGCCAATACAATCATCACAGCATTATGCAGCTACTTAGCAATGTACAATCTGCGTCAACTACTCCACGGATGTGTAGGAAGTCATCAGGCTGCAATGGAATGAGGTGATGGACCGATATTGATTTACTTCACAAATTGATGTATCGGGACCTCGCGCACAACAGCTGTATAATCGGCTTAGATCACCTTAAATGTTGTCTCCCAAAAGTGTAGGGAAAATAGTTGGCCAAACGACTTAGTGCACACCTGTTGCTTCAATGAAGTTCGGCAAGTATGATTCTCATTAAGCTTTGTATGTTCCCAAAATGCTTATGTAGATGCTGCGACTAGACCCAAACATGAATCCTGCAATTAAGGGGTTGTGTTGGATCTTTTTATTGGCGTTGTCATCAAACAATAATGGAATGGTTCCTACGGGTTTCCACCAGCGATTGTAGGTGTAGAAAACTACATGATTAGTTTATTCTGAATTTGTTACCACCCTAGAATAGTTGATAAGGCTGAAACTGAACGACTATAGAATGTAGATCACAATGGCATGCCATAGAATCCCTAGACTTAGTGTTGTGTCCTTTACCACTATGGCGATAGAAAATGTATGTAGTTGCCATCCACTCAACAACTCCAAATGATCTATATGGAGCACATGAGCCAAGCATTAGGAACTTCCAAAATGACGCTCCTATATTTGTTGGCAAATCCTTATTGCTATCCCCCCTGAAAGTATGTACAAGGTCTCAAATCAGCTCAACTTGCAATCCTTGAATAGAATTGCCAAAGTGAGGGGCGAGGGTTTTCGTCCTCAACTCCCATGTAGAGAGCTGAGAGGGTTTCCATCCTCCTAGTTCTCAGATTCAGCCAAAGGTTTTGTCCTTGGATAAAGACTCAAAAGCAAAGCTCACGAAGAATGCAAATAATTTGAAATCCGATAATTGAAAAGAATCCTCGAGCTTATTGATATACCTCTTCAACGTAGGTGTTGGGAATTTATGTTAGTGTGAGGTAAAGTGAGTTAAATTAATAACTCACATAGTAATTATGAGTGTTAGGGATATTGCATCATTTATAGGATGCATATAATAATTGTATATTAGGTTAGTAGGTTTGTTGTAGTTTGTGAATAGGTACGTATGTGTTTGTATTGAGTTGTTAAAACAACTCAATATATTTAGATAAGTTGTTTGGGTAGTTTCCTATAAAATAGGATTATGAAAGTCCTATAAATATGTGATGTATTTGATTGAAAAGATATAAAGCACGGTATTATTTGTGTATGAAAATTTTCAAGCTTCTATTTGACTCTGCCCATATTTCTTATATGGTATCAGAGCATCATCTTTTCTGTGGCCTGTTATTTAGGATGCTCATAGATTTTAAGGCGAGATTTTATAGCGTTTAGGCTAGCGTGTAGTGGAAGCTGTCAATCTATTTTTGGTGGAGAGAAGGATACGCTTCTAATCAATTGTGCATCGAGTAGAGAAACAAGGTGGGCCGATCTGTTTGTGCAGGCACTTAATGAAGAGGAACACGGGGGTCAGGCAGATCGAGAGTTTTTGACAGGCTTCCTTGAGTTGACCAGAGTGTACGCTGTTATGATGGCCACTAAAGTTCCAATTTGAATGAGTACGAGGGCTTCCTTGGCTTGGAGGACGAAGGACCATAGATCTCCTCTAGCGATTTCTTCATTATGTGCACATTTGGATCTGCAAGGCGAACACACCATACAAGTTCGAAAGCAAGCTTTAAATTGAGAGCTGATCAGTTTTGGAAACATCTTCCAAGGTTCATACTGATCTGAGCGGTGAGCGTGCCCTCTACGATATATGTTTCCCATGAGCCAAACTGAGTCATTGGTTTCGGTTGGTAACCTTTTAAAGCACAACGTGCAATATACACCGCCTCCACAATATTGCCCATTTGAGTCACCTCGATCCTACAATCGTGCTCAACAATTTTCCTCAGCGCACCAACCGAGTTCCTACACCTGAACACAAACAGTGTTTGTGCTTTGGGGCATGTGGGTGAAAATATTTGTTTGCAAGGAGATAGCCAATTCGAACTGCCAAAAAGAAGACTTGTTATTGCCAGATCTACATTCAACATTCAATTCTTTTCTCTGACGTCCGATTGCAACTCCCATGAGGTATTAACAACAGCCCATCTAAGCCAGCCTAGAGAACCTTCTTAGAATCTCTAGAAATAATGCAGATTGAATGTGTCAATACAAGGCATGGTTGGGTGTGAGCTGCCGGTAAAGGAATTGCATTGCAGTGAGATTTGTATCCCAAGTGAACACATAAGGGATGAGCATGGCCTGAAGAAGAGCCAATGTCTCATTGATGAAAAAGACGCAACAACCTTGGTGTGCTTATCCTGATGTACCCCTATTGACCGGATGAGTTCTTGATGATCGATTTTGGATTGTGTGATGAGTGTTTTGATCTCACAGCCTTATTCTACAGCATGGTGCCGATAATTAATAGGTAGCTTATGATATGTTAACTAGGTTGAGTTTAGTTTTTAAAGTCTACATTTGTAGATTGAATTTCTAATGATATTTCTTAGATTAAAGTTAAGTTGTAGGTTGTCATCATAATTTATTGTTTAGTTATTCTCTTTTAGTATCCCAAAATGTATTATTAGTTATTAAGGAGATATGTTGTCTCATAGTCCAAGTCAAGATGTATAGGGTCCATTTTCCCAAGTCGTTAATTGTTGTCCTCAAAAGTATTTCTATCAAAGTCCAAAAGTGTCAAAAAAAATAATAATAAATAAAAATTGCCTTAATTGTAACCAAACATATTGTCGCTTGTATGTGACATCCATTTTGAGGGGGGCATTCTAAATTGATCCCAAAAGCCAAATCTGCTAAGTAGCAAATCAATTGGAGGATGGAGGCATAGGAGGTTGGAGGATACTCAACAACCTCTCGTCAATCACTAGCGACGAGGCCGCAAAATTGCATTAGTAACAAAATTATTTGTGCCAAAATGACTAAAGCCAAGATCGGTTTCCAGGTGGCAGCGGAAACTGTCTCATATCATTTGTGATCAGAGTGGCACTGATCTATAATGGTGGCTGCATACGCAACAACAAGGGGCTTGCAATTCAAGCTTTTTATGTAAGTAATTGGATGTGTTTGTCCCCAATTACTATTGTTGGTTGTTAGTGATTGGATGTGTTTGTCCCCATTCACAAGATGATGTAAGTGATTTTCCCCAGTCACAGGAATTGGTGATTATGATTGGATGTGTTTGTCCCCAATCATAATTGTTGTGAGTAGATGTGTGTGTCCCTGTTCATGACTGATGTTGGATAGATGTGTTTATACCTATCCAAACCTGACATAAGACCTTGGATAGATGTGTTAGTCCCTATCCTTGGATCCATGGGTAGATGTGTTTGTCCCTATCCTTGGATGAAAGTACACTAAGCTTAGTGAGGCTGTTGCATTTCTGAATAATATGCAAATATTATGATTGAATGAGATAATTACAATGATAGAGCAGTGCTCTATATAAAAAGGTTTACAGAAGTTTCTAAAATGAGCACAGGAGTTTCACAAGGAAACTACAGATAATAAAGCAAACTAGATAAACTAAAACAGATTTAGAAACTGTCGAAAAGAAACTAAATTGACCATTAAATAACTAGATATTATTTTAATACCTCCCCCCGTAATGGTCAATGTACTAACTACACCAAGATGCTCCCTTAAACAGACTACCTTCCGAGGCAAATGGACGGCATAAACAGAAAATAGAACCTGAGCACGGGTGTCGAAAAACAAATCCCAAGGGATCCGAAGAAGCAGAATGGTCTCCTGCCAAACACAAACGTTGAGCGCTGGTCCTGCTAGTGACTAGAAGGGGCTAAGCGTTGTAAGCGTAGATCAAATAAGCCCTCAAAACTGTGAAAAAGGCAGATCCAAAAAGTAGCGACTAGGCAAAAGCTGTCGAACAAGGAAGCCGCGGATCAAGAAAACAGAACCCCATTCAAAGGGCTACAGAACAGGTACCCAACTCTGACGACATCCTGCAAAAAACACCGACGATCAAAAATTTTGCTGTCATTGAACTTTTGACTGCTTTCCAACATGTTGTTGGTCAAAGATGCCATACTTCACGTTTTTCGAGGCATGAAAAAATAGATTATAAGCTAATGGCACGAATACCGAAGCAGATAGACAACACATTCTGAGATAACAGAATCCTAACACGGGTTACAGAATACACAGGCTCAACAATCCGAAACACAGATTTCGAGGCACAAATCTCGAGACAAATCCGAATCACAGATTTCGAGGCACGGATCTCGAGATTACGAAAATCGTGATCTCAAAAAATCCAAACACGGATTTTGAGGAAAATATTTCTACATGTTTGTTGGGCGCTCATGAAAAGAGAGGGGCCCACAAAAGATACCTGCTCAGATATAAACCACTCCCAAACGTCAAACAAAGATGGAAATCCCGCAGTTTAGCAAAGAGAGAATCCCGTCGACCAAGGATTTTTGGCGCTCAAAACACGGCAACCACAGGAAAAAGCGAGAGAAAATGCCCATAGAAATCGTGACCCACCAATAGAAGAGACCCGCGACAAAGCCTGCAGAAAACCATCGATCAAGATCCTTGAAGGACTCAACGCGTGAAGGAAAAACACTAAAACAGAATGTTATCCGTTGAGGCGCAACGGTCTCTACCTTCAATAGTCGACCAAAAAACATGAGATGGCAATTAGAAACCACTAGACGCAACCCATTGAATATGAGGAAAAAATACAAAAAAGCAGGAATCGCTTTCAAAATCCTGCCGCGACTAGAGTAAAATGCCTCCCTTCCAAAAAACGCCAGAAGAAACTCATGGAAAAAATCGCGTCCAAAAAAGAAAAATGACCTTTAGGCAAAAAGCACGAGTAGAAGATTCGCGACCAGGAATACACATTTTCAAAAACCCTTTGTGCCGCCTGCAGAAGCTTCAAACCAGATGAAAAACGCGTTTTTTCAAAACGCCTGAAAACAAAACACAGCCAGGACTATTAAACGATGATAAAGCTTGGAGCAGAATACCCAGAAAACGCGACTCAAAAATCTGCCAATAAGAATCACGACCCAAAAGCGACTCAAAAACGACGCGATTTTGGAATAAACACAGAGAAATCGCTTGTCAACGAGCCTCTAATCAACACAAAAGCTAGAAATCTGCGATTTTTCAGCAGAAAACAAACGCCGATCAAAACCAGAATTAAAAAAATCAAGATCAGACAACGAACTCGTCTAGAAACCCTAGCAGCAAGGTACAGATGTACGGAAGCCCTCGCCCTGGGCTCTGATACCATGTTACATTTCTGAATAATATGCAATTATTATTATTGAATGAGATAATTACAATGATAGAGCAGTGCTCTATATAAAGAGGTTTACAGAAGTTTCTAAAATGAGCACAGGAGTTTCACAAAGAAACAACAGCTAATAAAGCAAACTAGATAAACTAAAATAGATTTAGAAACTATCGAAAAGAAACTAAATTGGCCATTAAATAACTTGTTATTATTTTAATAGAGGCTAGTTCTACTATTGCTTGACATGAGTAGATGTGTATGTCCCTACTCTTATCTTATATTGTTTGGTGGGCTACTGTGTGTGGTCATCAAGTATTGTGATGTTCTTTCACCCCATGTTCACACTAAGTGGGGGGGGTGTTGGGAATTAGTGTTCACATAGGTGTTAGGAATATTGCATCATTTATATGATGCATATAATAATTGTATATTAGGTTAGTAGGTTTGTTATAGTTTGTGAATAGGTACGTATGTGTTTGTATTGAGTTGTTAAAACAACTCAATATATTTAGATAAGTTGTTTGGGTAGTTTCCTATAAAATAGGATTATGAGAGTCCTATAAATATGTGATGTATTTGATTGAAAAGATATGAAGCACGGTATTATTTGTGTTTGAAAAATTTCAAGCTTCTATTTGATTCTGCCCATATTTCTTATAATAGGACCCGTGGGACCTATTTTCCCACCAATATTTGAAATTACTTTTATTTTAACTTTTATCCTTATATTTTTTATTTTTTATTTTAACTAATGTTTAAAAACACTTTATATTTTAATAATATTAATGTATTTTACTTTGGGAAAAGGGACATGACAGTCCTCCCTTCCCCAAATTGCTTGCCCACAAGCAATGATGAATCAAGGGGAACTACCCTTTAATGCCAAGGTAATGAATCGTGAAGTGATGCTCATCGATCCTAGGTCCCGCCCCTATCCCATGGAATATCTTCTATCCATAAACACCCTGCAAACTCAAATGGAATATCTTTTGTCCTAAAACATTCCATAATCACGGATACTCTAGCACCAACATGCCAACATCATGAATTCCATCTATCCATAGAAATAACTTGGGCCAATGTCTTCCCACTCTTTTCCCTGTGATGATAGTAGACAATCCATCATGTTCTTGTTGCACCTCAGATTCTTCCCATGTGGTTGAAAGTCTGGAACACCTATTTGAGCTTCATGATCCCATTTGTAGGTTCCTATGGCCTCTTCAAGGAGATTGCAATGTATACCTTCTAAGGTAGAGTACAAATCCCATTGTGTAGGTTCCTATGGCAGAGCTTACCTAATGTCACTTGATACTTCATGCTTTTCTGTCGTTCGGAAGACGACTTTTTCATTTGGGGGGGATGATGTAGTCAGTGTATAATGCCAATTGTTATATTTGATAATATGGGTTATCCGACTATGTATTAATTGCTTTTCGGCTCTCCGGTAGTTACAAGAGTCAATTAGTTGGAGTCAGTCAGTTGATGGTTATGTTTGACTTGGCAACTGTCGGGTCTTTTAAATTGTCTTTGTATTGTCAAGGAAGGTAGTATGATCTAATCAAATCGACTCTGATCCTTGGCTGACCATCTCTGGTCTACTTCTATAACACTTTCATGTGCGAATAAAGATATACTTTTACTCTATCTAGTATGCATTGTTAATTTCTATTCATTATTGCAAGTATTCATTTATCAGATAGGCAAGTAAACACTTGGTGTATGCTCTTGACTGGGACCCACTCAATCTGAAAATGAACCCCCCCCTCCAACCCATGCTTTCCTTGTTTGGTCTTTTGGGGGGCATTGCATTGCCTTAGCTGGGCCCACAACTAAAGCGTATCTTGTACACTCATGTGGACAAAATAAATGAACTAAACAAAATCATTTGGAGGGACCTGCATGAATGATGCCTTTTTCCTTATCGCTAGGCATTGAAAGTCAGATCATGGGAATTATCATATGTTGTTGCTATTGCTGATTGTGGGGTCCACAAGGAAGAGCTCGTGGGGACCACAAGGTAAATCTGGATGCAAATGTTGAGGGAATTATTGCTACGGTTGACGATTCCTTGGGGCTTGCCACACCTGGACATTTATTCCCTGCTGGGACCCGCCAAGTATGCGGGACTTGGGACGAAAGAAACTGACAATTGTCCTTCATTTCTTTTGGGCAACGTATCATATTTTCTAGGGCCCATGTATTATTGTCTCCTTTTGGGCAGGGTAACATTATATCTGCTGAAAGAAATAAAAATCAGCAAAACCCAAGCAATGCATCTTCTTTAGTGTCAAGTCCAAAGATCTAGAAAACAATGCTTGATAAAGCTTTTGAGAAGTACGAAATAGCACGAGAGGTTGGTTAATCCCAGCACCATCAAAGCCAAACCCTCCGAATAAATTACTGCAAACAATGCTACCAGGTATGGATGGAAAAGGGAAGAAAAACAAAAAACTGGAGAAAGTAAAGCAAGTCCAACTCCAAAAACCTTGAGCTGGAGATGTTTAACAGCAAATAAGTGTCGCTTGTGTCGCTTGTGGAGGGCAAGAAAGCCTGATGGATAAGAATTGAAGGCTGCCCTATGTGCAACGAAGGTGGACAAAATTTTACAGATGCCTTATTTTAGTGTATGTGCTTTCAAAGCGTACTTGGTTCAAATGGTGTCAAGCTACGACAAGGAAAAGAACGAATCATACTTGCACTACATGAACTAGGAAGTTCGCACTACATACAACCCTAAAGATTTTTCCAAAGTTTTGGCACGGGGCCCCTGGTTCACAAACCCACTAACAATACATAGGTGTAAAGGACTTGCCGATGCATATATTATGCAGGCCCAGTTTAACTGCTACTAAGCTCACTAAGTTGAGGACACAAGGTAACAAGGGCTTAAAAAGGAGTACTTGGCCACTAAAGAATGGAGATGCATTCTGGATTTGATCAAAAGTAGGTTGGTGGGAGCAACAAGAGCTTAAGATGTTTATGTGTGGACAATATAATACATGGTAGGGTTGAGTAAAGGGGAAGTGTTTAATTGGGTTGAGTTGCTGAGCATTAGAATTCATGATTTCATGTCTATGAAACATGAGGGTTTTTATATGACCTAGCATGTTATAGGGTTGTTCCTTGATGCAATTTACACTCAGGAAATAGATGGACATCTATGGCCTGATATTTTATATGACCCTTCATGGCCCTTCATTTTTCGATGGAAATATTTGGAAGCACGGTATTTTGACGTTTGAGGACAAGAGGACACCTGAATTTCTACAAAGAAAAGAAAATATAGAGTAGAAGATAAGGGATCTAATGAAGACATGGCCACAGAAGAAAGCGAGTGGGAAGAAGAATCCAAAGAGGTAGAGGTACAGGTTCTTCCTACAATATTCTAACACCAAATCCTCCTATTTGTGGTGAGACTCGACATATTGAAGAATGGCTTGACCAATCAAGGACTCCATTGGAAACACAAGAAATTCCTCCAATGAGCCCTATGTTGAATATGTCGACACTTCCGCAGGATTTTCCTAGACCAGCCAAGGTAGGAAGGAGTGACAACCTTGATACTGAACAACTACAGTCACCTACTAAGATTACTTCTTCCACTCCCACACATTGCACCAAGTAGTCCTTCAAAGGAACATCCAGGGAGGATCTCCATACACTTTCAAGAGCCAGATCCTACTGATCCACTGGGGACTCTACATCAACTTATTCAGAGTCTGAAGCTCATGGCCCATGTAATGTTGGAAATGGTTGATAGTGTGGAGGGACTGGATAGCACACACTCTCCCTTGGTGTAATGTCCTCATTTTTGGAATGGTCACCATTGGAGAGCAGAGGGATTGGTTTTCACACTTCATGAGTTTTGGAAGGAGAATCTAGGTTTGGAGATGACTGATCATATTTTCGGAGGGTCTTTGGTGTGTTCCTTTTATTTGTTATATTCTTCCTTCCTTAGGGTTGTGGGTGTGGAGACTTGTCATGATGAGGAGATTTACCTTGTGATGATGTTGTTGCTTGTTGATGCCAATTTGACAAAGGATAAGTGATATATCTTGATGGATACTTTCATTCATGCCGGAAGATGGATAAGTCTGGGGTCCCAATTGCATACGCCATCTTATGAGGAATCATACTTGATAGACTTTTTGGACGACATATGAAGGGAGAATAAATGACAAACAATATATATCCTTGGCGCTTGGAGATGACATGGAAAGAAGGAATAAATTATAATAAATTCATTTGAATTTACTTGGGCGCTCATAGGTCTTGAGGCTGGTCGGCCTACCTAGATGAATAAGGTTTATTAAATAAAAGAAAACCCTCCTAGGTCGGCCATGAGGAGAAGAAGAATGAAAGTTGTGTATAAATACAAGTTGGATTTGGCATTTGAGAAAGATCATTCAAGCATTCATTCACACATCCATTGGAGTTTATCTCTAACAAGGAGCTTGGGACGAAAACCTCAAGCCTCTTAGGAGGAGTTGGACTAAAACCTAACTCTTTCTTGTGGAGGATTCCATGATGGGAGTTCACTTGCATTTCATTGTTTTTGGAGCAGAATTGCAGATCTGATTTGAAGAATATTTGTGGCACTTCTTTGGTGTGAATTGTTCATCAATTGAGGAGAAGATTGTCCTAGAATTGGAGCACCCATCAATGGAGGAGAGCGCCTATGTTTGGAGGTTGTTTGAGAATATCATATTGCTGATTAGGGTTAGGGCAGAGCAGAATTCTATAGCAGCAGCAGTGCAGGCCTGATTTCACCCTAATTCCCTGGCGTGGATATCAACATTGTCTTAGGGTTTTATCCCTCTTTGAGCACCATTATTGGAGAATCATTTTATGGTGGTTTGTGGCATCCTTGGCGTCATTTGACATCACCTTTTGGAGCAGCAGACCGGAATCATCTTGGAGCAGCAGACTGGGTGTATTTTTGAAGCTGCAAACATCATCATTTGCCTTGGTTTGTCATCATAATCGAGTTGGTGTAATTCGCCCAGCTAGGGCTTCCTTTGGAACATTTCATTCATTGTAATTTGGTATGTATTCACCTTTTTAGAGGTCTGATTTGTAAACAGCAGAGAACAGATTTTTGTGTTGGGCATGCTTGCCCTAGATATTTGATTTGCATTCTGATTTTTATAGCAGCAGAGTTTCAGTTCAGAAAATCAGATTTGTTTGATGGTTTTGAATGCCCTAAAATTTGTATTTCAAGGTTGTAATCCATGGCAGTTGTGAACCTTAATGCTTAATATCATTTGCCATCATTATGTACTATGTTTGGTTGCATACTTGTGCATTGTGATTGCATGTTTAAGAGCAGAAAACAAAATCAGAAATTAGGGCAGATTTCAAAGTAAGAAAAATCAGTCATTCCAAACAAGATTCGTTTGGTAAGCCCGTAAATCCAAACTTGAAGAAAATATCCCCATTTGGGATATTACACTCAGTCATACAGGAGGTTTTGCATGTTTAAGAGCAGAAGTTGGTTGAGGGGGAATACCACATGGAGTTCATCCGAATATTTTTTCAACCAAGGATGGCCACAGCAGTTCACTCAGGAAATGCAAAACACTTGGTTACCAGTTCGGATTCCTCCCTCCTTTGGAGGTTTAGATGGGAAGATCCTGGAAACTTTTATGTTCAATAGAGTGTGATTTCTACAACCAGTGTCTCATGTTGCAGTTTGAGATGTGTGCACAGCGAAAAGGCTTTAAAGGAGGTCAATCCAGTAACCATGACTTCTGAAAAATTTATGCAATGAATTGGAGGGTCAGCAAAAGCAGTTCTAGGAGCAATTAAGTCAACTAACCCAACTCACTGAAGCTGCAAAAGCAAAGTTGGCAATAGCAGAAGACAGCAGTTGAAAACGAAAGTGGCTAGTACTATTGAAGCCCATGATCAGGTACATAAGAAACTCATGGAAGCTGTTCACATGGTCAAAAGCTGCAAATAGTGCGAAATCATTGCCACTCATCATTTGAAACCAAGAACTAAAGAGATCTAAATGCTTAGAGCTGCCATTCAATGTAATGTCCCCTTCTTGACACATGGTTAGTCCATCATTGAGTTCCCGTGGACTAGCAATTTGGTTAGGGAACTGGAGTTAGTTTGGCCTTGGAGGTATTTGTTGGTGATGGAGATGTGGTTCGCATTCAGTGGATCCAGTTAGCACCCTCAGAGTTGGCTATGTCTACTCTTGGTCGGTACTTACTATTTTTAGTAAGTTCGGGTTCAGTGTCGGTTCGGGATTTTCAAAGGGGGGTCAAATTCGTCTCGTCGAGAGCTTTTCAACGAGCTTTAGATCACTTCATTCCGACACCATCTTCACATTTATTTTAAAGTCCGAAGATTATTAATGTTATATTTAATATGGACTTTATAATATTTGAGGGAAAAGTGACTTAATGGAAAATGAAGACATAAGACAAGTTATGACCTTGGGCGCCCATCCCTAGGGAAATAAAAAAAGTTTAAAAATGACTAAATTCCCTCCTAGACCCAATGCCCATCTTGGAGGGAGAATAAAAGGTAAAATGAAAGCTCATTTCGGATATGCTATGTTTGTTATTTCTCTTGTGAGCTCTGCTAGGGTTTGAGAAGGGTTTGAGGATTCGAACTAGGCTCTTGGAGACGAAAACCTCCCTGAGTGACGGCATTCTACAGGTGTACAATACCACCCAAAGGTGCCATTGACGGTGGATGCATCCAGTATTCACATATGTGCTTCAATGGAGATTAGGAGATGAAGATTTGGGGCTGATTCGATACATATTCTAACAGAGATTGAATATTCTGATTTTGTGAGAGATTTTAGTGACTGATCGAAGTGATTGTGGGGCAGACAAAGGCGGCCATACACCTTGCTTGCTGGCCGTACCTCTAGAAGTTGGCCATACCGCATTTTGGGGCTGTTTGTGGAGTTTTTTGTGGCTTTTCCTCATTGTGCTGAGTCACCCTATCTTGGAGATTGTTGCAGACTTATTTCAAAGCATTCATAGAGGGTTTACAGCAGTGTGTATTGTAGATTGTACTCCCAGCCATAGTCATACCAGTCCCAGTGAGGACGTGGGTACTTTAGTGGCTCTTTTACCTTCATTGCAGCTTCACACTTGGACTTAGAGTGGCGTTCCAAGCCCTCTTATTTGCTAATATCATTTGTATGAGCCATTCTCATTGATTAATGGAGTTTTGATGCATTTCTAGCCATACCCACTTGTTGGTCTACTTTCGGCTATTGTACCAAGTTGCATATTTGAACATGGGTATGTCATAGTAATTCATTATTGGCCATTTTGCTATCTGGGTAGTCAATAGTTTCTTCATATCTATTGTATATTTTATGGGTTTTCCATATATATTCTATATTGTATGCTTCGGCAACACATCTGCAGGAAAACTAAAAACCCCTTCTGCATTCTTCTGTCTAGTCTGAAAGATCACACTAAAATAAAAATAAACACATAAAAAGATCTTAAAATATACAAACAAGTACAGCACATTACAGTGGTATCAGAGTAGTGTATCTTGCCATCCTGTGAGGTTGAATATGACATGCAGATGATGAAAATGAGACATGCGGCCTACAGATAGATATAACTTTAGACCCAGACTAGGTACACGGAATCCACAGAGAATACAAGGAGAAGTACCACAAGTTGATCCATTTGAGTCAGATACAGAGATTGTAGCTGCTGAGGAGCAGCCAGTAGTATTGTATAGTGAGGAAGATCTCGAAGTTCCAAGAACAGATCCCTTTTTCGGTGTACTTCCAGAACATCCTGAAGAAATGGTAGACATGGAAATCGAAGAGCCTAGTACACGAGATATTCTTAATGACTTGGCGAGAGGACAGCAACAGTTGATTAATAGGATGGACAGGTCCCAAGAGGCACTCACACGGCTTCTCACTCGTTTGTTCCCTGAGCTAGATGATGACAAGAATAATGGAGACAGAAATAACGGAGACCAGAACAGAGACCGGAATGACAGAAACAGGGACTGGAATGATGGTGACAGACACAGAGACCGGGGTAATGGAGAACGGAATGGAGATGGAAATAATGGTGACAGGAACAGATACAAGGATCTTGATGGAGAGGCTTCGGTGAATAACCGAAGTGCTACATAGCTCACAGCCGCCGATAGACCAGGCATTCCCATCTTTGTGCCGAGGAATGAGATTCCTGAACGAGATGCTACACAGGTGGAATTTTAGGATGAGATCTTTAGAGATTGGCAGGCTTCTAGTGCGGAGTTTCGGGCTGAGATGACTTTCAGGGATTATTCAAATCTTAGGATGAGGCATAGACCCAGAGGAGGTAACAGGCAGCAGAATAATGAGCTCCAAAAGAAAGTCAATAAAATGACTTTACCTTACTTTGATGGTTCAGGGAAAATTTCAGCGAGAGCTTGGGTCCAAAAGTTGGACAGTTATCTCCAGATCAGCCCCATGCCAGAGACTGATGCCTTCACATATGCAGCCTTGCACTTGGAGGGTAGTGCACACAAGTGGTGGAGTAACGGGAAGGTAACTCTGGGACATGACTAGATTACATCATATGTTGAGTTCACAACCAAACTCATAGACAGGTTCGACAAGAAAGACCCTGAGTTGCAGTTTAAGGAGCTGGCACAGTTGAGACAGAGTGGTTCAGTGGACTCATACATTTCAGAGTTCCACGATCTTTCAGTCATGGTTTCAGATATATCAAAGAGGAGGTTGATCATGCTCTTTGTTGATGGTTTGTCTGATCCTCTACGAGGATGGATGAAGGGTTCGGACCCTATGTCATTGCAGGAGGCCACGAAGAAGGCCCGTGATATGAAGTCTTCTGCGTGGAGGAGCAAATTCTAGACTAAGAGCTTCCAGCATAGGAGGGATAAGGAGAGAGACAGGAGGCATTTCCACAGGGACTCAAGACATCAGCCACAGAAGAGTTCTTCCAAGTTAGACAATGATCAGCTGAATGACCTTAGGAGGAAGAAGCTTTGTTTTCACTGCAGAGAGCCTTGGGATCCTAAGCACAAGTGTGTAGCCCAAGGAAAAGCCAAATAGATTGAATACTTTTTAGCAGATGAGTCCGTGGAGTCTAAGACACATTCAAAGCAGCATACAAAAGACAATGATTCAGGGTCAGATGTTGCATCTGAAGTATCAGATAAGGAGGAGACCTCTCTACCTACAGCCCATATCTCGAGCATTCAGAGAGGGATCATTTAGGATTCGAGGAGTGTTGGGTGGACAAAGTTGCATTACACTGTTAGATACAGGTGTCACTCACAACTTCATAGATGAGGGCTTGGTTGCAAAGAGGGGATTGAAGACAAAGGAGTTTGAGGGGTTCATGGTGAAGGTAGCCGATGGGTTCATACTCACTTGCACGAGGAGGATACCCAATTTGACCATCCAGCTAAACAATTACACTTGCCAATCAAAGTTCTATGTTGTTAGCATGGGTGACATGGATGTTGTGTTGGGTATGAAGTGGTTACATGAGATAGGCAAGTTCACTCTCAACTTGAGGACGATGGAGATGAAGTTTGAGGTGAACGGAGTTAGACATGTGATCAGGGACATTTCAGATGGTGGATTGAGAGTTGTTTCTCTCAAACGAATGGAGCGGCTGATTCGCCGTGATCAGGTACAGTGGGCAGTAGAGGTGATGGTGACGCCTGCAGTTTCAGAGCAGCAGAAGCGAGAGTACCCACCTGACATACAGGCTATCTTGACTAAACACACCAAAGTGTTTAGTGATATTCCACCAGGTAGACCCCCTGACAAGGGTATTGAGCATGTGATTGAGTTGGAGGAGGGTGCAAAGCCAGTAATTACTACCCCATACAAGCACCCGAAAAGGTATAAGGATGAAATCGAGAAAGCTATCAAAGAGCTTCTCGAGATGGGACATATCAGACCAAGTAAGAGTCCATTTGCATCATCAGTGGTGTTAGTGAAGAAAAAGGATGGGACTCTTAGAATGTGCATCGATTATAGAGAACTCAACAACAAAACAATTAAGAACAGGTACCCTATTCCCATGATAGATGAGTTGATTGATGAGTTGCATGGGGCCTGGTACTTCTCCAAGATAGACTTGAGATCCGGGTATCATCAAATTCGGGTCAAGGATGAGGATGTGGAGAAGACAGCATTCAGGTGTCACTATGGGCACTTTGAGTTCCTGGCCATGCCATTCGGCTTGACAAATACACCAACCACCTTCCAGTCTTGCATGAACAAAGTTTTCTGTGAGCAGCTGAGACAGTTTGTTTTGATATTTTTTGATGATATTTTGATTTACAGCAAGACATGGGAAGAACACTTGAAACACATTGAAATTGTGTTGAGCATTCTAGAGAGAGTCACTTTATGCAAAAATGTCAAAGTGTGAATTTGGGATAACCGAGTTGCTTTACTTGGGTCATATTATCAGTGCGAACAGCGTGAAGGTAGACCCGGAGAAGATTCAGGCAATAGTGGATTGGCTACCACCAAAGAATCACTCAGCTGAAGGGATTCCTTGGTCTATGTGGATATTACCGCAAGTTCGTGAAGGGGTTTTCCCAACCAACTGCACCCCTCACCGATTTGACTCGTAAGGATGCTTTTAGTTGGACAAGGAGTACACAAGAGTGCTTTGACAGATTCAAGCAGATTATGAGTATATGCCCTATATTGGCAATACCAAATTTCAGCAAACCTTTCGAGTTGCAGTGTGATGCCTCAGGAGAAAGCATTGGGGCGGTAATTATGCAAGATAAGCACCCCATAGCATTCGAAAGCAGGAAGTTGAGGGGTGTGGAACGAAGTTATAGCATTTATGACAAGGAGATGTTAGCCATAATGCATGCATTAGCTAAATTCAGACAGTATTTGGTGGGCAGCAAGTTTGTAGTTAAGACAGATCATAACAGTCTGAAGCATTTCCTTGGACAGAAAGATTTGAATGAGAGGCAACAAAAGTGGGTCAGCAAGTTACAGGCCTACGACTTTGACATTGTTTATGTCAAAGGTAAGAAAAACATTGTTGCCGATGCTTTATCCCGGAGGCCCCATTTGTGCGCATTAGGTGCCATTGCATATGATTGGAGGGAGATGATATCTGCTGAATATGCTAAGGATGCATGGGCTACTAGAATAATTGATGGCACCATCAAGGATGACAGGTACACAATGGTAAATGATTTGATCATTTACAAGGACAGGATCTTATTGGTGCTAGGTTCACATATGAAGCAGAAAGTTTTGAGAGAATTTCATGATTTGCCTATGGCAGGGCATCCAAGATACTTCAAAACTTACAGACAAGTTAGGGAGAGGTTCACCTGGAAAGGCCTCAAGACTGAAGTGATGCAGTATGTGAGAAAGTGCCCGATATGTCAGCAGAATAAATAGCACTCATTTGCAGGAGGATTATTGCAGCCCCTGCCCATTCCTGAGAGGAAGTGGGATAGCATCTCTATGGACTTTATTACAGATTTATCAAAAGTCCAAGGCAGGGATTGTATTTTCGTGGTAGTGGATAGATTGACGAAGTATGCACACTTCTTTGCCATCCCTACCACCTTCACTGCAACTTAGGTTGCAGAATTGTTTTTTCGTGAGGTATTCCGTCTACATGGGTTGCCACAAAACATTGTCAGTGACAGGGACAACAGGTTCCTTAGCAACTTTTGGCAGGAGCTCTTCAGGTTGACAGGGACAGAGCTCACCCCCAACACGAGCTACCACCCACAGACAGATGGTCAGACCAAGATAGTTAATAAATGGGTGGAAGGATACCTCCGCAATTATGTTTTAGGGCAGCAGAAGGCATGGGTTAAGTGGCTTCACATGGGGGAGTACTGTTACAATTCCACTTACCACATGTCTATTCAAATGTCACCATTTATGGCCTTGTATGGGTATGAGGCACCGAGCTTTGTTGATTTGTTGTTTGGTGATAGAAGAGTGCCTAGGGCCAAAGACCTTTAGAAGAGTCAGGATATCATGAGGTCCTTGAAAGAAAATGTACAGAAAACTCAGAATCAGTAGAAGCAGTATGCAGATCAGCAGAGAACTGAGCGATCATTTGAGGTTGGTGACATGGTATACCTCATGTTGCAGCCCTATAGACAATCCACTCTCAAGAAGATTGGAGCAGAGAAACTTAAGCCACGATATTATGGATCTTTTAGGATCTCCAAGAGGATTGGAGAAGTGGCTTATGAGTTAGAATTGCCAACAGGCAGCAAGGTACACAATGTTTTTCATGTATCATGCCTCAAGAAGGCACTGGGGCATAAGATGACACCATCAATTGAGCTGCCTCCTCTTGATGAAGAGGGGAAGTTGATATTGGTACCCGAAGCAATAATTGATACCAAGGAACGTAATCTGAGGAGGAGGATTATCAGGGAGTACCTGGTTAAATGGAAGAACCTGCCAGTTGAGGATGCTACTTGGGAGAATGAACAGATATTGGAGCATCCTAATTTGAGATTGCTTGAGGCAAGCAATCTTAGGGAGGGCGGACTGTAATGTCCCCTTCTTGACACATGGTTAGTCCATCATTGAGTTCCCGTGGACTAGCAGTTTGGTTAGGGAACTGGAGTTAGTTTGGCCTTGGAGGTATTTGTCGGGGATGGAGATGTGATTCGCATTCAGTGGATCCAGTTGGCACCCTCAGAGTTGGCTCTGTCTGCTCTTGGTCGATACTTACTATTTTTAGTAAGTTCGGGTTAAATGTCGGTTCAGGATTTTCAAAGTGGGGTTAGATTCGTCTCGTCGAGAGCTTTCCGACGAGCTTTAGATCACTTCATTCCGACACCGTCTTCACATTTATTTTAAAGTCCTAAGATTATTAATGTAATATTTAATATGGACTTTATAATATTTGACGGAAAAGTGACTTAATGGAAAATGAAGACATAAGACAAGTTATGACCTTGGGCGCCCATCCCTAGGGAAATAAAATAAGTTTTAAAATGACTAAATTCCCTCCTAAACCCAACGCCCATCTTGGAGGGAGAATAAAAGGTGAAATGAAAGCTCATTTGGGATATGTTATGTTTGTTATTTCTCTTGTGAGCTCTGCTAGGGTTTGAGAAGGGTCTGAGGATTCGAACCAGGCTCTTGGAGACAAAAACCTCCCTGAGTGACGGCATTCTACAGGTGTGCAATACCACCCAAAGGTGCCATTGACGGTGGATGCATCCAGTATTCACATGTGTGCTTCAATGGAGATTCGGAGATGAAGATTTGGAGCTGATTTGATACATCTTCTAACAGAGATTGGATATTCTGATTTTGTGAGAGATTTTAGTGACTGATCGGAGTGATTGTGGGGCAAACAAAGGCAGCCGTACACCTTGCTTGTTGGCCGTACTCTAGAAGCTAGTCGTACTGCATTTTGGGGCTGTTTGTGGAGTTTTTTGTAGCCTTTCCTCATTGTGCTGAGTCGCCCTCTCTTGGATATTGTTGCAGACTTATTTCAGAGCATTCATAGAGGGTTTATAGCAGTGTGTATTGCAAATTGTACTCCCAGCCATAGCCGTACCAGTCCTAGTGAGGACGTGGGTCCTTTAGTGGCTCTTTTACCTTCATTGCAGTTTCACACTTGGACTTAGAGTGGCGTTCTAGGCCCTCTTATTTGTTGATATCATTTGTATGAGCCATTCTCATTGACTAATGGAGTTTTGATGCATTTCCAGCCACACCCACTTGCTGGTCTACTTTCGGCTATTGTACCAAGTTGCATATTTGAACATGGGTATGTCAGTAATTTATTATTGGCCATTTTGCTATCTGGGTAGTCAATAGTTTCTTCATATCTATTGTATATTTTATGGGTTTTCCTTATATGCTCTATATTGTATGCTTCGGCAACACATCTGCAAGAAAACTGAAAACCCCTTCTGCATTCTTTTGTCTAGTCTGAAAGATCACACTAAAATAAAAATAAACACATAAAAAGATCTTAAAATATACAAACAGGTACGACACATTACATTCAACGCACTTCAACTACACCTTCTGTTTCAGCAAATGCTGAAGTACTACCATCAAGGATGTCTCCTTCCCCTGATACCCAGTGAAAACATTCATTTTGTTTTTAATTGTCGGCTGTACATCGACTTTTCTTTTGGGGAGGATGATGTAGTTCACATAAATTAACTTATGTTTTGGTACTTTCGTTGTAACCGACTTTATGTTAATTACTTGTCGGCTTCTAGGTGGTTGCTAGGATTTGGTTTTAAGTGGTTGTTGATGGTTGTATTTTATTTGGCAATCATCAGGCACTTTATACATGCTTTTCATAGTCAAGGATGGTAGTCTGATTTTGACGGATGCTCCCTAGTCTACATTTTGTACAAGCACTACCTTGAATGAATAAAGCAATCAATGATATTGGTCTACAATCTCTTGGTATGTTTTGTTATATTCTGTTTAACTTTACAATGCAATAGGCAATGTTGTTATTTGGCAGTAAACACCTCATTCATTCGAAGTTGGTGATCATGTTCGGCTTTACTCGAATAAACAAAGGTTTCACAATAAACATCACAATTAGATTTTAGCCTTACTCCATTCTTGTAACATCCAGTTCTTAAAACATAGTAAAACTGGAAAAATTTACCATAGAGTAATTTAACAAGATAAAAATGAGATAGAGAAAAATTTTCTTTTATTCAACACATAATCAAGTAATTCTATTTTACAAGCTTTTCTCTTTACAAAATACTTTTACATCATATTGTCTTTCTCAAATTACAATGTAAATCAATTACATAGACAATTTTGGAATAAATACTACTGCTGAATATCTGACATCTTTATCACAAGTCCTGACATATCTTCTGCTTGGAGAGAGTATATTTCCAGTGAGTTACCTCCATCCATAGACCGGCGGTCTCCCACACTCTTCCACATAGGAAGTGGCCCTACCCTTCACGAGGGATGTAGACCAAAGGTGACCAGTGGTAATTTGTCTATCCCGAGTAGATAGTGTTGTATCCTACTCAACTCTATCAAACCATACAACCCTAGATATCCTCCAGCTAAGTATGATTTCCGATAGGATGAACAATCCGGATACAGTGAACCGACAATGCATGCAGAAAACAAATGCATTACTTTGGCCAAAGTTTTTAATTTCAATATCGTTCATAATGAACATCGTCGTTGTGTTCACCCACCCCTACTCGACTTGGATACTGTCGTACTCCACAGTTTATCCATCAACTATGTTTATACAATAGCTAAATCATGATAATAGTTTTTCTAGACTTTAGACATATCTATATGTCTTATCTAATCATTTGATTTCAGTTTGACTCTAAGTTTTACATAATATCCCATAATAATATGGCTTTACAAATTATCCGAAACTCATATCAAAGAGACTAGGTTAATAACAACTCATAGTTTATCTAAACTGAAAAAAAGAGTGAACTATCGTTCAAAATAGATATTTCCTCTTATACAAAAATATGAATATTCTCGGTTTACCTCTTCATGATGACTTCAATAGTCACGACACATATATATACTCGAATATGATTCCTCTCAAACTCCTATCTCGTTAGACTTCATTTAATCATATCTTACTGGATTCCTACAAAGATATTCTCATGTAAAAATTACTAAGGATAACCCTATGATCCTTCATATTTCTATCGAAGCATTTCCATTGAGTTATCACTCGATTTATAATGAAGAAGGTATCTTCCAAAGCTTAATGAGATTCTAAGTTCTCTTGGAAAACAACCATTATAGTTATTTGTAACTTAACAAGAAATGGTTCTTATACTTCCATTAACCACCTCAAAGATTTAAGCATCCTACTCAACTATGTTTACAATCCTATCATAGTTCTAAATGGTACTTGATATATATATAAAAATGGTATAAAATATCTTAATAATCAACTTTCGGTCCTCCTTAATGTCGAACCTTCTCTTAATCGACTGTATTTTTCTACAAAATCGACCACTCATAAAGAAGACCTCTACGGTGTATTGGAATATTATTCTACAGTTATATCTTTCAATAGACCAACTTCTACACATTTCTATGGTTTTTGACTCAGGCCAATAGCCATTGATAACGTCGGCCAGCCAGTGATAATGGCGACAATTATTAACTCCAAAGGTTTTAAACATAATGAAAACACTCATTAACAGGTTTGCTGATTAAGAATTGATTATCACAGACATATGAAAAGGGATAATATCGATTCTTCGAAGCATGCAAACAAAAGACATTATAAATCCTTACAATTCTAATATTGTTTCCACACAGATATTGAATGATACCTGGCAATGGCACAAGAGTTATCTGCAGCTGTGTTTACTATTCACTCAGACTAAATGATGGTGTCCACACGCCTGTGTTCTGGCTATGACCTGCTCTCTATGTTTTACCAAAATGATCCCCCCATATGTGTGTCCTCTAATTGCGAATCTTATCTCCCTTACGATCAAGGTGAGTCGTACCAATTAATGATGCTTCAAAGCTCTTAATGAAACAGTTTCTACCACTCCATCGAATGTAAGATAATTGGTAATGCAACCGACCACTCTCTCATTCGGTTTACAACCAATCCCACTTATGTAGCAGAGATAAACACATGTTTGTTTGACGCACAAAATGTGGAGAGTTTTCAATGCATGCAACTATAATACCATACTCCCTCTTAAAGAGGTCAACACAAGCATAACCACCGATGGTTATTATGGTTGATCACTTTAAGTGATCCAAATTCCATCATTTGAATTAATGTGGGTGTCATAAATAACATGCCCAAGGTTATTCGATTGATAAGTTTATTAAATAATGTGAGGTATTATCCTCTTTAGTTTATAAATACATCTATGGCTTATATTAAATAAGACTTACATATCATCGTTCACATTCGATGATTATGATTTAAATCAATAAGAATAATAGCAATAAAATAACGATTTACGGATATTGTGAATGGGTCGAGTTTACCTCCCCATCACATTCCTTCATTAAAAACACGTCAATCTAACTTGATGGAATTCACTTTGACGTTCAAGGGTCGACAAATAAACACTAAGTGACCCAAAAATAAAAACACCACCCATTACGATAATTATGTCGTAACTTTTACGTTAGACGTAAATGGTCTCGATTCATGTTCAAATGACGTCGTTAACGTTACTTACGACTTAATACAACTTAGAAAGATTTGTAAATAATATCGACTACCTGTCGATTATGTTCGAAGCAAACTAACAAAGCAAGACTTACCTCTTACAACACATTGGTTCACATTTTCGTTAAACACTTATACTCAATTTGGCAAATAAACCACTCGTAACCCGAGGTCTATATCTCTCTCCTCGAAAGATACTCTCTCTCTCTCTTCTCTGAGAGTCATCTGAGAATCTGTATTCCTGTTTCAACTTGTAACCAAACAATATATGATCAGTGCATCATTATTCAAATAATTCAAATAATAAATCAAATCTCAAAATGCAATTATTAAATCGATAATAACACATTCTTTTCTATAATTTCATAAATGACATTCAATATAATCCATGTCTTTCCTTATCATTAATCTAATCATCATAATAAATTTACTTATGTCCAAGTAAAAGTAAAAAGTATAGCAAGGCAAAAATTGGGGATGTAACAATTCTCCTTATAGTTGTGCCTAATGCCTTTCACCTTTATCTTCTAGTTTAATTAAGCATCCATCCTATTGTCAAAATAAACCAGCTCAAGTAGTACAAGCCATTCCATCACTCATCATGAGGCCACCATTCTCAATTTTTAACAACTGTTAGTTGGCAATACTTTGCTCAAAATTCAGACTCACAACAACTGCCAGAAGCATACAACAACTTAGCTCATCTCCTTCAAAGGCACCTTTGTAAACACAAGGCATACGGTTCCCTAAGTTAGCTTTTGCGGAGAAGTTTCCTAGCCTCGTGTTAAAGTTGGGGGAAAACTTCTTCCCAGCAAGGAGGAAATAATGAGAATCCCCCTTGTAATTATCTTCATCATCGTATGTATACTTGGCATGGTTCATTGGAGTCTTACTAACTGCATGTAAGTTAGGCTAAGGTGGATTTCAATTCACTGTTGCCTCACCAATTGTATGTGAACTAGAACAACTCTGGTGTGGTCTTTTTATTTATTTATTTTTTGCAGAAATTCATCTTATTACACCAAAGAACAAATAATTTACACCAGCCGAGTGGTAGGATTAAAATTTAGATCTCTCACTAAATAAGCAAGGAAAGGAAGCAGTTGGGCTAGCAAAGATTTCACATCTTTCCAAAACAACCCAAGCTTAGCTTTACACAATCAAAGCCCAATATTGTCTAGAAAGTCACAATTTCCCTGAACTTACATGAATTTGCATGCAGTTCTGGAGCAGTTTTCATTCTAGTTAACCTATGCTAATGAAGAGTGTACAGAATCAGTTTTGGCAGCAATACCCTTAGTCTCTCTTTCTGTTCTGCATTTTCATGTGTCCTCTTGTATGCTCATATTGAGTTATATTATAAAGGCTCATCCACATTCCCTTGTTAAGTCCACAGAAAATTCTAGATCACGTTTTTTTAATAGAGGCCTCCATTGTTAATCCCCATGTAAACAGAAGTTCCTTGCCATTATTTATTTACACAATGAGGTGTGAACAGAAGATTCATATAAGAAAGGTGGGTGAGACTGACTAGCTAAGATGAAAAAAATATATAAAAGAGCAATTGTAGACCTGGCATAAATCACAATATTCTTCTCCCAATGTTTGTAGACCTGATCCTGTTGTCAGCAAATAATAGAGCATCTGTCCTGCAAGTTTTATCTGCAAAAGAACACAATCAAAGGGAACAAATCAGGAAGCTTTCAAGTACAACCAATGAATTAACTATTGTCTATTCAATTCAACAATCAATAGGTTGTTTAAAGGGAACTTCAACAGTTTGTCCCAACCTGGACAACTAAAACCAAACATCATCCTACACCTTGCCTGTCCTTATATTGGCAGTATACATATATAGTGAAAGAGTATGTCAGATTTTCTTTTATTGAGATGTAGCCCAAATGATATAAAGATATTAATAATTACAGCTGTCACGCATCTTGATACGAATCTAGGAAAAATTCTGATAAATGGGTATCACAAACATGAACCTCTTTTAGAGGAAGAAGACTAATTCCAATAATATGAAATGGGATGTAGTCCAAAACAATAAGCCCAAAACAGGGAAAGCGTTTTTGACACAGTACCTGAAGTGAAGAGAATAGGACCTCCTTAAGTTCAGTGAGCTACAATATGGAAAGAAACCCAGTGCTTAGGCGCCTCATCACCTACCAAAACTCTTTATTTGAAATAATTACTGGGGAAAATATAGGTTGATCTATTTAATAAATACCAATTGTTCTAATTCAACAGAACCTCGGCTGTTACAAAGTGTCCCTTTCTTAACATGTGCACTGATTGATAAAATATAAGGATACTTCAAAGCATTCAGAAGCCAAAGTTTTTTTCTTTTTAAATTAAAGCCCTAGTACGAAGGAAGAATGTCACCAAACAACAGTTGAAGTCAGACATACCTTGACATTCACCATTGAGAAGGCTTCACTAATGTAGGACTCCAACCAACTCATCTGCCTGACTGCCCTAAAAAACTAGACACAAATCAAGGTTCAACATAGAATTTGGTCCCAAACAAATAAGGCTCACTATAAAGCTTAGCCCCAAGGACTGAAACCTAAGCTTAACTCAAGATGACTCAATCAATACATCTCAGAACCAAGCCTAACCCCAAAAGAATCAATTGATGTCGCTCAATATCAAGCTTAGCACCCAAAGACTCAATAACTACAACTCAAAGAAAGAAAGAAAGAAAGAAAGAAATTATATTGATGTCCACAAATGACCAAAATAGATCAATGTGACTTAGAAGGTACATTGAGTTACAATGAAGGAGGCTAGACAAAAAAGGCCATAGATAATTAAGAAGTTACTAAACAAAGCACTAAAGAAATGTAAACAAGACAAGAAGGGGTAAACCTCAAATGGTTAAACCTCAAAAAATAAGAGCTAAGAACAAAAATCCATGCAGGGAGAATACCCCACAATGAACCACAAAGCCAATGAAGAGCAAAGCAAGAGATCATCACATGAGATGTTGACACATCTTTAGTAATTCTTTAATGAAATTACTTATCGCAAGAGCAGAAATACAGCAGTATTCATGATAACTTCACACAATAGCAATGGCAGAATAGTACACTTAGCACTCAACACAACCAAGCAGAGCAGAACCACATGATAATAGTGAAATATGACAAGAGTAAATGATTATTAAGCAAAGCCACTTCAAGGGAGCAACGTCCACAAGCTTTAGAATAAGAACAGAATGTGCAATATGATAATTAATTACTACTCACTACCACCTACATATAGCACCATTTGGCCATAATGATCTCTTAATCCCAATCGGATCATCTAAACCAATACTTATTACATCTAGGAACTAACAATAAGGATAGTCTGTGCCCTAGTTGTCCAACACATATCTTGATACATCTCCATGTTTAAGGTCGTAACATGCCCCCTATTCAAGGAAGTGTTGTCCTTGACACACAATTGTGGGTACTACTCTAAGAATACTTCATCTTCCTAGGTGGACTCTTCCTGTGGCAACTTCTTCCATTTGATGAGATATTTCATGATCATCCTACTTCTTAGTCGCTTGCTCCTTGTCTGCATGATAGCCTAAAGTTCCAAAAGAATTCATCCTTCATCCAACTCTGGAAATGTTGTTTTATCTCAAATGACCTTTTTCAAACAAGAGACATGGAAAACTTGGTAGATTTGGGAACATGTTGGCAGCTCCAATTTGTATGCTACACTACCAATGTGCTGTGATACCTTATAAGAGAACCCTAATACTCGGTGCTAGCTCCTTGTCTTTTTGCTGCTTGAGGGACAGTTGCTGTAAAATACTACCCCTGATTTTTTTTTGAAAATCACAAAGAGATAACACTGAATGTTAAGAGCAATGTTCTTCCACACCTTTCTGATCACCCAGATCCTGATATGGGCAAGGTGAGAACATACTAGTGCTTCAAAGTTAGCATTCAAACCCCAAATCAACTGAAGAGACAATCTTCCACTTATTTAGTGGGATGTACAAGGAAATGTAAACCAGGTGCATCCACTTATTCAGTGGGAACCTGAGCACATCCACTTGTTCAGCGGGAACCTGAGCTCTAAAAGTACAAGAAAGAAGGGCACATCCACTTGTTGAGTGGGAAGCCAATACAAGCAAAGAAAACTAATCTATTTGGCACATCCACTTATGCAGTGGGAAGCCATTACAATGTTTGCAACTACGAGATTATTACAATGAAGAGACATCAAGTTACAACATGCACCTGATTAGTTTATCAAACCAATATTCAATGATGAAGATATAAGCATGAAACTAGTTGAAATGATATATTAGATTGTCCTTCATATTACCATGATCTGCTTGCTGACTGTGCTCAGAAATTAGCTTGAACTGTAGCTGTACGGCAGCTCTGGCAAGGTAAATGCATGCTAGAATATACTCAGAACTTCTCTAACATTCCCCTTCAAATCTCATGCTAACTCCACTGTCTAAGGTGCCATTGCAGGATCTGAAACACATAAACTGCTACAGCAGAAAGTATCCTAAACTCTCACATCCGTACTGTTGCTGGTACGGCCTGCAAGGAGGTACGGCAGGTCTGGGAAAGTTATATCAACAGCAAACAGTCTAAAAACTGCTCAGAACAGTATATATCCATGGCACAAAGATGTTCCATCATAGATTATCAAAGATAAAACACTTCAAATCAACTTGCAACAACCACTCAACTGCTGTACGGCTGGTACAGTACGGCCAGAAAGGAAACAAAGGCTCTTCAATGGAAACAACAGAAATCACTCCAAAATGCCATCATAAAACTCACACAACACTAACAGAACTATCTCAAGCCAAAAGCTACTCAGAAAACATCAAAATCCATTCTTGCTCAGTGCAACTCCTGTCAGTGAAGTTGCCAATCTCCAGCTAAGGTGGATATCTCACCACCAAAACTAGACTTCTTCAAGAGAGTTTGCATTCTCAAGAAGGAAGAAGATCTCACAGGTCCATTCCTCCAGCATAACAACATCTCATCAAGCATATAGAACAAACAAAGCTCTCAAACTCCTTTTATAGGCACTTTTTAGGGATTTGCACCCTAAAATGAAATATAAAATAGAGAAAAATACACTTTATTCCTCAACTCCAATATTTCTCCACTTTTGCACCAACTTTTATGTGCCTACATAAAAGCTTATATTTTTCCCTTTCCAAAGAGCTATTATACCATTGCACTTTATTATTATTTTTCAACTTAGAAGACCAAGTGCATAATATTAACTGATAGCTAATTAAAAATATAACTTTTTATGGAAAAACCCAAACTTCACCAAACTGCCAAATAAACTGCACCACAAGACTCCACGAGGTCTGGGATAAATATCGATGCTTTCCGGACGACATTTTTAAGAAAACCTGAGTGCCCCCCCATTGGAGAAGAATGAAGTTGAATTTTTGCAAATAAAAAATGCATCATGTTGGAAAACCAAGCATTCTGCTACAAATTTACGTACATTCTCCCCTTTGACTGTCTCCCCTTTGTTTTGTTGGCAAACCAAGCATTCTACTACAAATTTATGTACATCCCTCTATGACTTTCCTAAAAGAAGTCTTTTTCAATACTGCGTTAGGTTTAAAATCTAAGTTACCCTCCATTGGAGAAGAATGAAGTTGAATTTTTGCAAAGAAAAAATGCATCATGTTGGGTACTCTGAGCTCTTAGTTCTGAACCCATAGATTTATCAACAGGATGTTTTAAGGAAATGGGCTCATTACAATTGCAATGATTCCTATGGGGAACAATGAGATTCAAGCCCTGAACAAGAGAGGGTCTCATCTTCTACACTTTCAGCGCTGCTAGGCCATGGGGGGTGTTCCTTAGGTTCATGAAAAGATGAATTAACTCAAATTTGCAACGATCTGCAAGCAAAATGGACCTTATCAGTGTAAGGATGCCCAGTTTTTTTAACACCAATTTACTTTAGAAAGCAAACTAGAACCTTGTTATATCAAAATTAGTCGAGACTTGGACACAAATCAGAGAAGTTATCTAAAGATGGAGAAAACTCTAAAAAAATTGAAGTTGATTAAGATGCTTGATAATGGGTTTGATAGGAATAGTCTGAAGAAGCCTAAAGGAGTGAAGAAAAATCCTCCAAATTTTGGGTCAAGCTCAATTTTGATGGAGCTACAAAAGGAGATCCTAGATTAGCACAATAGGGAGATATCTTTAGAGATGATGATGAATAATCTTTGTTAACATTTTCAGTCCAATTGGGATTATATACAAATAATAGTCTCTAAGTTAACAATCCTGGCACTGGCTCGGGTTCGGGTTCGCAAATTCGGTTTGTGGGTTCAATCAAATTTTTTTGGGTGTGGGTTTGTTTTGGGTTCATCCATACAAAAACATATAAAACTAAAAAATATATACATATTTGCAGTAGTAATTAAGTATATATATCATTACTGCTATTTATTTTATTAATATATATATAGCAGTAATTATATATATCTCTAAAATAAGAAACGTATCTAATATCCATTTATATATATTATAAATATATTATAGATATAGAAATAACCATGTAAAAAAAGTCCCCTCACTAAAACCAAAGAAACTACATCAAGGGACTCAATGGAAACTAAAGATCTCACAAAGAACAGAGATCAAAGTTGGTTGCAATGCATTCCAAAATATAACATAGAAGGACCAACATCTTCATCATCAATCACCAAAAGAGGATCTGTGATGTCCATAGGAGAATGACTTTGAGCTAAGAATGGTTCTTTTATTATAACCTGTCATAATTGTTACATCCTGCAAAATCTCAGTAAAACAAGTTTTTAGTTATTTATTAGGGCCAACCTGTATTGGCTTTGTGGGGAAAATTGTTATATATTGATATCATAAAATCTTGTCTCTTTTTCCCCATTCAGTTCATAACAGACTTCCAGATCAGCAGAACAGCAGACTTGCAGCAGAATATAGGTTTTTTGTCTGAGCTTTCCATATGGCTAATGAGGATCGGGTAACATCAGTAGCATACAGGGGTGATCATGAGGCAGAAACAAGAGCAGCAACAGAGCGGAAGTGGCATAATGGTCCTAAAGCTCTGCCTTGGCATGGATAAGAAACTATTAAAAAAATTATTAAAAAACTTTTTAAAATGGGCAGATTCTGCTCACGCCCAGAAATCAGCCCCTGGTTCACTTTGGGTTCGCCCACGTTCGTCCCAGACAAACCCACAAGGCATTTTAAGGACCCTGGCCGAATCCCCTAGAGGACCGGACCAGGACCAGGACCCGGTTCAAACTGAACCAGTACCCAACAGTCCTCTGCAAAGAACCGGTAACATAAATAAAGCAGAAGCAATGGCTCTCTTAGAAGGAATGGGACTGGCCAAGGAAGACATATGGAAAAAGCCTTAAGTGGCAGAGGGCTCAATGCTAATTATTGAAGCAATCAAAAAGAAACAGTGCTATGATTGAAAAACAAACATTATCATTCAAAGTATTAAGATGGAAACTATGAACGTTAAGATCTCATACCAATATATCAAGAGAATAGGTAATATGGTGGTAGATCTAGTGGCCAATTAGGAGGTGGAAAAGTTGGGCATGATGGTTTGTACCCATACTTTTCCCTCCATGGCATTAAAGCTAATATCAGAAGACCGTGCCAAAGTAGAAGAGCTTGCTCTTAATTTTAAATTGTAAAACTTGGGATATAAAAGAGGAAAAACTTCTTGGGATAAAAAATGTTTTCATGTGCACTCAATAATGCCTTTTCATGTTTAGATCCATGTGGTAGTCTTTTGTTGGGTGCTAGGCTTCATTGCCATATCTGTTTAAATCATTGTATATGATTTGGGGACCTTTCAAAACCCCTTTTTACCCTTTATCAGAAATATAAAAATATAAAAATTAAAAATTAAAAAAAAAAAGAAGAAAGCCTTTTCATGTTTGAATCAAACAAAGGCAAATAATGAATGAAGAAAGAATGACAAATAATTAATAAATGATGAAACACACTAACTTCAACTTCTCAAAGTTGGAACACGCAAAGAAGGGAGTTTGCAAAAGAATTTAGGGGGGTTTAATATCCTGTAACACTAGGTACCTTATGCAGGAAAAAATTGTTATGAGACTAGATGCCATTTAGTCATGCAACAAGAGATGAAACTAGTTATCAACTATCAAAATTTTGTCATTTCATTTGAATGTAAGGGGTAGACAAGTGACAATCAACCAAAGAACTTCTGACTCTGTTAAACAGGTAAGTAACACAAATGCTTATGTGTGTATATATAATTCCTCCATTATGTTTTCCAATATATGTATTGCTTAATAATATCTCTCTACGATATTAGGCCTAATATTGAAAGACACTACCAAAGTGAAAGAGCTTGCTCTTAAATTTAAATTGTAAAACTCGGGATCCAAAAGACCAAAAACTTCTATGGATAAAAATTGTTTTTATGTACACTCATTAGTGCCTTTTCATGTTTGAATCAAACAGAAGAGAATAGATAAATGATGTAAGAAATTAGCTTCTATTTTGCTAACTTTCTCAAAGATAGAATATGTGAAAAGAGAAGAGAGCTTACCCTATATATAGAAAGCAAATGCTTTAATTTAGCTTTTGAATTCATGTCATATTTCTATTTTCCTAGTTTGGTTAGTGAACACCAGATAGAAGTAGGCATGTTGAACAACTTTTTTTTTGGTCTAAGGTCTCACAACACTAGGTACCTTGAGATTCGATGCCATTAGCCATTCCACAAGTTAAGGTAGCTATCAACTGGCAAAATTCAATCATTTCATTTAAATGTAGGGGTTTAAAAAGTGACTATATATATAGTCTACATCTTGTCAAGTATGAGAAAAGGCATGTAGTTATCAACCAATAAAAACTCTAGACTCTGTAAAATAGGCATGTATCACAAATGGTTATCTATCTATCTATAATTCTTCCATCACATTTTCCAATATATGTATTGCTTACAATATCATAAGTTTTGGTTCTTCCTACATGACAAGCAAAGAGCTATTATGGATCCACAGAAAATTTTACACGTGAGAGGGATGTTATTAGGTACTAGTTTTGCTTTGGATAATAGAGGGTCTAATTTTGTAGTCTATAACCCAATACAAGGTCTATTTCTTTCATAGGTTCGTGATACTTCTACATTTCTAACTCTTAGCCTACTCTCTTTAATTTCATCTTTTAAGTTAGCTTTGACTATCAATGTTTTTGATTGAGGTAAACACTTTTGACCGGAGCAATGAACCAGAATTACAAAGGGGACACGCCCCAACCACGAACAACAGAGACAACCCAAGGCGACCAAACAACGCCGAGAAACGCCAAGGAACAACACAAGAGACTACAACAAAAAACTAACGACAACAAAGCAAGGGCAGAACTGCCCAAAAAAAAATGCCACCATTCAAGGTGGTTTAAAGCCAAAAATTTCCAAGGAACTTTGTTTCAAGTTGACATCCCTCGAATTGATTGGGATAAGAATCTTACCGACCGAATTCTTAATCGGATTGAGAGGCATTGAAGAATTCCTATCCGAAGACTTGTCCTTGTGATTTTCCTTGTTGGAAGAACTCCGATGACCAGGCGAAGACACCACAGTTGCTTCCATCGGGGTATTTGAGTTGGTCTTTTCCAAAAGGGGGCTATCCGGCCTGCCAAACTCCCTAGGGGTTTGACAACCTCTTTGAGAGGAGGAGAATCCTACTGAACATTTTTCTAGTAATTCCTTCCTTTCGAGACTCCACAAACAACCGAAGCATGTCCTGACTTGCGACATTTGAGACACAACACCTGAGATTCCTCATAAACGATTTGCTACACCCAGTCACTATTAAACTAAATATAGTATTTCTATATTAATGGTTAATCTCTTTGCTTTATTAGCTTCTGTTGTTTGCTTTATACAGCTGTTCGTCTATTCTTAGTTCTTGTAATCTCTTTATAAGAGCATTCGCTCTTCCTTGTAAGATATTGTATTGTATTATTCAATAATAATATTGTTCATATTATTTCTCACATTTCTGTAACATGGTATCAGAGCCAATCCCTTCTAGGCGCCTGTCCATACTTCTGTAAGACGATCAACATGTTTCAGAGGCTGTGTGTTTTTGAAGGTCACGTATTCAGTCTTCTCTGGGAATTGCGTTGATGTCTGAGGCCCACGTCCTTCTGTAATCGCGTTAGGCAAAAAGCCCTGGAAATCGCGATTTAAACTCTGGCGTCGCCTGACAGATACCTGAAAGAAACTCGTGACTACATTCATTTTTTAGAGCCATTTTTATTTCACTAGCGATTCTCTGAAACCTGCGTCGTGGTTGTTTGTTCCATTCCTCAGTATTCGCGATTTGTTCTTTGTGAAGGCGCTTCAGGTTATTAAACCTAGTCGAAGATTTTCTTTACCAATCGCGTTCTGTGGTGGGTCACACTAAATTCTCAGCGGGTTGTTTTGTGGCCTTTGTTTTTGTGCGCCTTGGTTGATCACGATTTCTGGTTTACATCGGGCAGTTTGACCACGATTTCTGGTTTTGTGGATACATTTCTCTCACAATCCGCCAAATTTGTAGTCGCGAATTTTTGGCGGCAAATCGTGTTTCGGTGAAGCTTCCTGATCGGGTCATACCCTGTTCATCGTATTTAAAGGTTCTCAAGTTTTCGTTTTTGGTCAAAATTTGAAGTTAAAGAAGGCCCGTCGGCTTCTATTTCTGCCATTTCCATCAGTCAATCTTGGGATAATGATGTCTTTACTCCTTGAGTGTTGTGCCTTAGGGTTTACCTATTTCTTTGGTTTTTTTCTATTCTTGTCCGTCTTCCACTGTTTTGTTTTTCGTGCCTCGAAAAGCATGAAGATGGTGCATGTTGCCAAACAGAAGAAGTTTGCGTTTTATGCCTTTATGGCTAAACGCCCTGCAGATCATATCAAATCCTCTGCCTGGTATGTTGATTCAAGTGCTTCCCGACATTTCACACATCGGCGCGACTGGTTCACTGAGTACACGCCATTCAGAGACTCTCTCGTCTTTGGAGGAGGCAAAGAGTATATAGTTGTCGGAAAAGGCACTGTACAGATTCAGTCTGGTAGGAGAAATTTAATATTTCTTGATGTATACTTCGTACCTGGCATGGAGCTGAACCTTCTCTCAGTCAGTCAGATCATGCGACACTCACCCCATTTGGATGTTGTCTTCAGCATGCATTCATGCAGCATAGTGGATCGTGAGACACGCATCACTGTTGCTCAAGCTCTTGAGGATCATGGTCTATATAGACTCGTCGACTCTGGTGATTCTCCAAAGCAAGCTTTAGCAGCTAGGAGCACTTCCCTCAATAAACTCTGGCATCAGCGTTATGGGCATCTCAACATGCACTATCTCTCTCAGTTAGCTCGAGAGAGTCTGGTCGGTGGTCTTCCAGATATTCGAACTCAACTTCCTAGCGTCTGCGACGCATGTCAAGTTGGTAAACAACATTGGACCCCATTTTCCGATGGTGACAAATGGAGAGCATCCAAGGTTTTGCAGCTGGTTCACGCAGATGTATGTGGACCAATGAACACTCCTTCTGTTACTAGGTGCAGATACTTTTTGCTTTTTGTTGATGATTTCATCAGAAAGATGTGGGTATATTTCTTGAAAAAGAAAGCCGATGTACTTAGTACATTTCAGCAGTTCAAAGCCTTGGAGGAAAAAGAGTCCGGCTGTCCCATCGTCTCTCTTCGATCTGATAATGGAGGGGAGTTTTGTTCCTCTAACTTCACCCATTTCTGTGTTACACATGACATCAAACGTCAACTTACCACACCTTACACACCTCAGCAAAATGGTGTTGTTGAGCGTCGCAATCGCACTATTACAGAGATGGCACGTTCTATGTTAGAACATCGACGTGTTCCTAAGAAGTTCTGGGCTGAAGCAGTCTACACTGCTGTCTATCTTCTAAACCAATCTCCCACCTATGCAGTCAGAAAAATGACTCCTAAAGAAGCATGGTCTAGACGTAAACCTCGCGTCAATCATCTAAAAGTTTTTGGCTCCACTGCTCATGTTTGGATTCCAGATGTCAAGCACACTAAGCTAGACTCCAAAAGCCAGAAACTCATGTTCACTGGCTATAGTGAAAATCATAAGGCTTACCGACTAATTGATGTAGACACTGATCGTCTCATCTTCAGTTGTGATGTAGTAGTTGATGAAACTACTGGGCCTTTTCCGCTCTCTACTGAGGATCAACCTTTGAAAGATTTCGATTTGGGTGTTCACATTCCTCACGCTCCACCTGATGGGAGGGTTCCTAAAGTTATGCCTATACCTCAGCCTGTTGATCAAACACCCGCCCCTCTTCAGGATATTCTGGATCCTCCTAATCTTGTTCCTGCCCCTCCTAGTGATGTTGATGCCCCTATTTCAGATGGTGGTTCACCTGCTCTTCGACCTAAATGGTGGGCCAAAACAATTGGCGATCTTCATGATAATGAACTCGTCGAGGGTAGATCTGCTCGAAAGAAGAACAAACTGCAAAATACTGCCAATTTTGCCCTCATGTCCAATCTTCACAGCATCTCCGAGCCTCAAACATATTCTGAGGCTAAAGGTATCCCTGAATGGGAAAAGGCTATGGATGCCGAGCATCAGTCTTCTAAAGAACAATATATGGATTCTTGTTGATCTTCCACCTAGGAAGAAGCCCATTGGGTGCAAATGGGTGTACAAAGTCAAGTACAAGGCTGATGGGACTCTTGACAAGTATAAGGCCCGGTTGGTTGCCAAAGGATTCTCCCAGCAAGAAGGCATTGACTATGAGGAGACCTTTGCCCCTGCAGCCAAAATGAGTACCATTCGGCTTCTCCTTGCTATGGCAGCCTAGTTTGGGTGGAAAGTCCATCAAATGGACGTCAAGAGTGCCTTCCTCAACAAAGATTTGCAGGAAGAAATCTAAATGACGCAACCTCCTGGCTTCAAGGTTGTTGGTAAAGAACACCAGGTGTGCAAATTGGTGAAAGCTCTTTATGGCCTCAAACAGGCTCCCCGAGCATGGTACATGAAAATTGATCAGTACCTCGTGGATCATGGCTTTCAGTGGAGCCCTTCTGATTCCAATCTGCATGTCCAAAAGTATGCTGACGATAGTCTCTACATTGTTGTCTATGTCAATGATCTCATTATTACTGGCAGCTCAGAGCAATTGATTCAAGAAATCAAACATGATCTCAATCAAACCTTTGACATGACAGACTTGGGCCTCTAGAATTATTGCCTAGGTATTGAGGTTTTGCAGCACCCTGACAATATCTTCATCTCTCAGTCCAAATATGCTAGAAGTCTATTGGACAAATTCCGGATGACAGACTGCAAACCTGCTTCTACCCCCATGGAGAAAGGGCTGAAACTCTCAGCTAATTCCGACTCTCCTGTAGAGAATGAATCTGCATTCTGACAATTAGTTGGCAGCCTCATTTATCTTACTGCCACTCGACCTGATCTTAGTTTTGCAGTCAGCTACATCTCTCACTTCATCACTGCTCCTAAAACTGCCCATTGGGTTGCAGCAAAACATGTGTTGAGATATGTGCAAGGCACTTCAGACTTTGGCATTCTGTATGGCAAGTGCAAAGATCCTCAGTTGCTTGGCTTTACCGATTCAGATTGGGCAGGTTCTGTTGATGACAGGAAGTCTACCTCTGGATATGTTTTCAGTTTGGGCACAATTGCCGTCACATGGACCGGCAAGAAGCAACAAGTAGTCGCTCTCTCCTCGACAGAAGTTGAATATAGGGGAGCTGTTAAAGCAACCTGTGAGGCAGTTTGGCTTCGAAGGATGCTTTCAGAAATGCAAATGCCTCTAGCAGGGCCTTCACCCTTGTATTGTGACAATCAAGGGGTGCTGAAACTTGCAAAGAATCCCGTCTTCCATGAACAGACAAAACATGTTGATCTCTCTTGTCATTTCATTCGCCAACTTGTTGAAGACGGATCTGTTGTGTTGCAGTATGTTTCTACAGAGGACCAGACTGCCGATATTCTCACTAAGTCTCTGGGCCAAAATAAGTTTGTCAAATTTAGGGGGCATCTTGGTGTAGTTGACCGATTAACCATTAAGGGAGGGTATTAAACTAAATATAGTATTTCTATATTAATGGTTAATCTTTTTGCTTTATTAGCTTCTGTTGTTTGCTTTATACAGTTGTTCGTCTATTCTTAGTTCTTGTAATCTCTTTATAAGAGCATTCGCTCTTCCTTGTAAGATGTTGTATTGTATTATTCAATAATAATATTGTTCATATTATTTCTGTCACATTTCTGTAACAGTCACCCAATTTTCATGAAAGAGTGATAGAAATGGGGAGCACTTTGTCAACAGCAATGTTGACACACAATGTAGCAAATATAAACCGCTTCCTGGATTTAGTCACCTCATCAACAACAATGAATTCCCCCAAGGAGCAAGGAATGGTTGTCAACCCTTCCTCGTCCCAGTATTCAAGAGGTAAACCTAGGAATCTGACCCAAACAGGAACCCTATCAATGCAAACTTTTTCTAGGTCCAGTCCTGGCTCCCAACTCTTGAGGAAGAGGCAGGATCTTCCAAAGAACCAGGGACCACCCTTTAGGATCTGCAACCTGTCTTTAGCGAGAGAGGAGAAAAGGAAGAATCCCTTCATCTTCACAGCGATTTCCAGAGGGCCTTTTGACCTCCATTTTCTCATAGCCCAACTCCTGACAAAATCCACATTGGGTCTATTTCCTAAAAAAGTTCCCCACCAAAGCATTGGCCCACCTAGTGGAAGATCTTTCAATGATGGATTCAGGGATAGAAATCCACCTTATCCACCCCTGATCAACAATGCCTGAAGGCAGAGCAGGGTAAAGAGGAGGGGTGCCAAACTCTGCGGTGGCTACCCCAATCGCAGCCTCCAAAGGAAGAATGTCCATAGAAGTATAGTTCCCAAGCCCCTGGGCCATCACAGCAGTCAAACTAGCAAAGGAAAGTCCACCTATAGGACCAATAGAGCCATCCCCAACAAGTCCAACCATCCTCAAACCCTTAGCATGCATCGAAACATTGGAAAGAGCCGCCTTGTCATTGACCTGAGCTATGGCAGACCCTGCAAGATGGGACTCCGTCAAACACATCTAAGAGACCGAGGATAATCCTTCTGAACGAACACAACCATCAAACAAAGACTGTTTAGCATCTCCATTAGGAGCAAAGCCAACACCAGGCGAGGGGGAAAGGAATCCCCACCTCAACGCTTGGCAAAGCCCTCCATCCCCAACTACAAGAGAGGATACATTCTGGCTAGAGGAAGTTGACCTAGCTCGTGAAACAGAGCCCTGAGCCTCCAGCCAAAGCTCCAAAAGACGCACATCCTCGTCATCTTCACTGGGTAGGTTCCATCCCTCGCCATCGTATGAGTAGCCCTCGTCGTCCTTATCGTCACCTCCCTCCGAGTTGCTCCCATTCCTGCCCTGTGCAAGTTTCGAAACTCTTCTCCCACTTTGACTATCAATGTTAAATATGTACAAGACAAGGTATTACCCATTGCATTTTCTTTTTCAGATTCATTTATGGGTTTGGGTTGGAATTTTCAATAACTAAAGACTGTCTTATATTACCTTCAACTGGTTAGTTCTCCTCTTAGGGCAAGATACACATCTTATGGTCTATATATTTCAAATTCATTATTTTAAGATGGTGTTTCCATGTATCAGTCGAGTACCACTACTAAGAGCTCCTTATCACAAACAAGATGGCTACATTTTGCATCAATGTTGGCTATTCCAAATAATCATCAATTAAATCGCCATATTAGAACATAGATCTCATGACAGCATTACAAGCACAAATAGAGGGTCTATTTTTGTCGTGTATAGCCCAGTACGAGGTCATTTTTCTTTCATATATTCTTGATACTTTGACATATCTAAATTTTAGCTTGATCTCTTCTAATTTCATCTATTAAGTTTCCTTTGACCATTCATGTTATATATATACAAGACAGGGCATCACTTAACTACATTTTTTTTCTAACACATTGATGGGTTTTGGTTGGAATTTGTCAATAACTAAGGACCGTCTTGTATTACCTACTGGTTAGTTCTTCTCTTAGGGAAAAATACATGTCTTATGGTCCACATATTTCAAATGTTGAACACACCCAGATACTGAGAGGGGGGTTGAATCAGTATCAAAACAAACTTCAAATCCTCTGAAGCAAATTAAAACTTAAACTTTACACCAGTGCACAACACATAACACCAAATATACGTGGAAAGCCCCAAAAGGGGGAAAACCATGGTGAGGATTAACTCAATATATGAAGCTCACTGCGATAAAAGATTACAACTTTGTTTTAGGGCTACAACCCAAGGAAGCTACTACTCCCTAAAGAAAGGTTTTAGGGTCACTCCCAAGGAAGCTACAACTCCCTGCTAACTTTGTTTTAGGGCTACAACCCAAGGAAGCAACTACTCCATGAACTGAGAACAAACTCAGAAATGATTACAATATGACAGTCCTTCTACTACCTGAAGCCAACAATGAAGCTCACTCCTTTGATGATTGCACTTCTTCCTTTTCACTCCTCTTTTGACGATTGCTCTTCTGCTTTGACAACTTTTGCACTTTCTTCAATAGTCCTCTTTGCAACTTATTGATTCACTGCTTTCAGCCTTCAAGAAGTTTTGCCTTTGGCTCACTACCTCTGGCAATCAGTTAGGCACACTCTTCACTTCCCTTCCGTCTCAAAAATGTCTTCAAGATGAATCAAGATAGACCTTATTGCTTCTGCTCTTTCTCCTTCAGTCGCACATCATAATGCATATCATATTCATATTCTTCTCTTCACATACTCATATTTACAATCATACTTCACCTAGATCAACTAGGTTTACAATATATACATGATATTACATCGATTTCATTACAAATCGACCAATACAACAAGAATATTACATTTTATAAGTCGGTCAGAGATCACACAACATGAAACATGTAGAGGGCAAGCCCTAACATGAACTACACGCAACACCAGGAAGAGAAACAAGTCTTGCGGATTTCAACACATGCTTAACCCGGTCCTAACCATCCTTCACAGCATCATCCTTCAAAGAATAGCATCCGCACATCACACTCATTTCAAATAGGTCACCCTTAAGCAGGAAAACACGAAACTTGTAGCATATTAGCCATTACAACTTGGCGATACTCATGAAAGATTGAACATTGCTTGAGCTTTTCCCAGATGAGTCGGTAGAACCTATACACCATCTCCAAACACTCCTTGAACTCCGCACAACAAAAACTTTGTGGCGCACATCACCAACATTCCCAAGTTGGCCTCAACACCAACAACTCTTCACAAACTGACTTGAAAACTTTGTGCGATACTGGAAACATGAAAGATCTGCATGTGCTTCAAACTTGAGAAACATAGAGACATGTGGAATGTCCACATAAACTCATATAACTGATCTGTACAATTTCCAACTGGCACAAGTACTCAAACATATGTCCTAAGAACAATTAGGCATCTGGGACCATCTGTAGCACACTGTCATTTGAAAACTTAACTTGCAGACCACCAAATCACTTGATATTGCAAATTAGCATGCATTGAACATCTCTAATCATGTTCACAAAACCGCATGGACAAATTTCACTTCCGAAGGAATGCAGAGCATTCCAATCAGCCTTCATCATCACTTTACTCTTCCAGAGCACAAACCGGAACTCTGTCACTTATAACTTTCACTGCGGAGGAGAAAATGACTTGAGCTCTTGGATATAACACCTTCTCAACACACTGAACTTAACTTCTGAACCACATGACCATATCTTCAAATGCGGAGGAATGCGGAGCATTCTACCAACTAGTCATTTCCTCGATAGGGATGTCTCTGAGATGGGGGGACTTGGGGAAAACATCCCTCGCCATCCCGCCACCACCACCAAGTACCTGGGAGCATTTTCAAGATGTCTCCCTCAAAGAGGGGACATTTTCGGAACGTCCCCCTATTTTGGAGATGCCATCAAGACACTAGGACATCCCCAAGACCCTCAAGGGACTCCCTCGCATCTCTCGACTGCACCGAAGACACCAAGTGTCCCTTGCAGCAACTAAGGAAAAAGTTCATTTAAAAAAAATTTAAAAAAAATGGATCTTCATGCCACTAATCCTAACCCTAATGGTCTATGGATAGGTGGACGGATATCAGCCATCGTCCACTCATCAACATTATGGTCACATGTATAGAGGACCCTTACTTCCATAGGTCTATTGATTGTTCAAGGCACCACAAGGATGTTGATTTTCAGTTCCAAATCTTTAGAGATGCTACTGAGGAGGTTGGGCCAAAGAATGTGGTGCAAGTAGTGACAGATGTAGCATATGTGCAAAGCCGTATGGAAATTGATTTTGGCAGCCTATATGCATATTTGGTCAACTCCTTGTTGTGTGCATGCCATGAATAATGCACTCAAGGACATGGGCAAAATCAGATGGATCAAAGAGGTGGTTAATGATGCTAGAGATGTATAGATGTTTATCTACAACCACCATACTTCACATGCACTCTTCAGAACCTTCTCTAAGAAGGAGTTTTTGAAACCTGTAGAGACTAGAGATGCATCATACTTCATTCTCTTGGAGAGGATACTTGAGTTGCAAGAGGCATTGCAAGTAATGGTCATAACAACATAGTGGAATTGGTGGCCCAATTCTAAGTCAGAGCAGGGGAGGAGGGTGAAGAAGGTGGTGAAGAGTGACACTTTTTGTGCTGATGCAAGATACATTGTTGCCATCATTACTCTAGTCTTCAAAGGTATTCAATATGGGGACGCAAATGCACCTAGCCTTGGAGAGGTGTATGAGTGCATAGACAATATGCTTAGCCAAATGAAGGCCATTGTACAAGAGAAAGAACCCACATTAAAGTTTTACAATGAACATATTCAGCCAATCATTCATCACCGATGGGAGAAGCTCAACACTCCCTTGCACATGGTTGCCTATGAATTGAACCTGAAGTGGTATGTGCAAAGGCCTGGCAAAGTTACCCCTATACAGGATGCTAAGGTGAAGGTGGGGTTCGTGAAGGCCATTCAAAAGATGTATGATTCTATACAAGCCAACATCATTCATATTGAGTGGACAAAATTTGCCACTCTTAGGGGATATTCAGAAGAGGCCAAGATGGATAGGGACACTATGGCACAAGAGGATTCAATTCTATGTGAACTATGCATGGGCCTAATTCTTTAACAACCACACTAGCCATTCGTCTGCTATTCCAAGTTTATAGTTCTTATACTATTGAGAGGAACTGATCTACTTATAGTTTCATCCACTCTATTAAGAGGAACCAACTTACCTCTAGGAGGGTGGAGAAGCTTGTAGTTGTACATAGCGCTTTGTGTCTCATTGACCCAACACACTTACATACAAGGAGAGTAGCAACCCGATGGGATGTAGAGCTAGAGGAGCCAACACAAGTTGATGAAGAGGCAACACAAATAGGGTTGGTTGGTATTGGTTTGGAGGAGCTTGACCTTGAAGAGTCCAATAGTTCGAGCGATGAGGAGTTTGGTGTGGACTTTGGGGATGAATGATGATTTGAGGCATTGAGCCATTAGCCAATTGTATTTGGATTTTGAATGTAATCATCGTTTTGAATATAATATAAATATATTGATATTCAGCTTTTTCATTCTCCAATGCAATATGTTCGAGTATTTCAAAGTTTTATATGTGATTCCTCATACATTTTTTTATAACTATTTTTTTAAGTAGTATATATATTTGCACCACCATCCTGTCGTCATCCCCTTACCATCCCCAAATCTAGGCCCTTGGTCCCCTCATCCCCGAGACCTGTCCCTGCGTCCCCCCATAGAGTTTTCCCCATAATCAAGCCCACTTAGCTTGCTACCTCATTTTAGAAAAACTTTGGCAAGTGGTATGCTAATGAATAATTCATTGTAGAGCTCCCTAGATCATCCATATTTCATATAATTGATGTTTTCGTAGTGTATCAAATTATGTGATGATTTGTCAAGTTTCAACTGTGTAGTTTCGAGTCAATGAAGCCTAATGAACAGATCACTCCACCATTTTATTCATAATTGAAAATCTTCTAATAAAATTGAAATCTATTTTCCAATCAAAACTATCCTGATGGAGAATAAGCTTTTGTAAAAAGTGCGCAATTACAAAAGTATTTCATATAATTGGTGTTTTTATGGTATCAAATTATGTGATGATTTCTTGGGATTGAACTGAATAGTTTCAAAAGTAGTCACCATCGAACTGAATAGTTTCAAAAGTAGTCACCATCTCCAAGCAGAGATTAAAAATTCACAAACAATAGTTGCTTGAAAATTGCACTAACCTCATTCTGGTAGGCCACAGCAAGCCTTGTGCCTGCAAAGCAAGTGAAAGTTACTAACAAACAGTCAAAGAAGACCTTGAAATAACAACAACTAACTCCTCTTTCGGCCTATGTTGATCAGTACAGTGTAACATCAAAACAGGATCCAACCCATCATGCACGCATTCAATTATTAAAGGATGAATAGGCATGTTAAAGCCCAAGTGATAAACATGAGCCCTATGAAGTGGATAAGTGGAGCAAACCAAATAGATGGCGAAATGCATCATGGCAAGCATTATAAACATAAGATGCATAGTGATCATCCTTTTCTGCTGCTCGCATCATTTCTGCTTGTGCTGCCGGATGAAACTGCTTCATAACTGCCTTGGCCCTTGGCCCAATGTTGTCACAGTTAACCTTTCCAGCATCTTCTTTTCTCTGTCTTTCCTCAGCAATGTTAGCCATAACTAACAAATCTGCACATGGGTGTGAACTGTCAGTCTCACTCTCTCCAAAATTGTTAAAGATAAAATGCAAATTGATAGAGATCTCTCATGCGAAGCAATGTCTCTAGAACGTCTAACCAAACAATCCACATTAAGAACAAATCCAAACATGTGCTGCTCATTTTCAGGTAAGCAATATAGGAAGGGATAAAACGGAAAAAACATCAATTTCAGCTCTCAACAAAAATAAAAAGAAGTCTCACACATCAATCATTATTAACATATTACTGGCAATGACTTAAGTTATCAGCTTTTATAAATGTTCTCTATTTAAAAACTCCCTGGTATCAAAGTGAAGCATCAATTTTTCTTATACCTACTTACAAAGCTTTTAGAAATTTTGTTGGCGAGACATATCCCCCTTTATGAGAGTTGAAATAAGTATTACCTAATCCCTACAAAGTAAAAGAAAGCAACTATCTTGGTGTAGCACATAAAGTAAAAGAAAGCGACTATCAAAGAAGGCTTGAATGAGAGAAATAAGTTTTGAATGAAACAAAACATCAAGTGGACTAGCAAATGGAACATCAGCTTAAATGCATATCCTAATAATAACAAAGAAATAAAGGCGTTTATTATAGATAAATTCTGCAAGTCTATTTGGGAAAAGGCATCAGGGAGAAAGAAAAGATTTTACCTTGATGAATTTAACCCCACTTATGATCATCAGCAAAAGGCCTGTATAGGGGCAAATATCCCTCAAAGAGCAAAGACTCTAAGAGCTCAATTAAGGACTAACTCACAGCATCTTTGGTGTGAAACTAATAGATTGAAGAGGCCAAAAGAAGAATGGGAGGAGAGAGTTTGTGTATTTTGCACAGCTGGGGCAGTTGAATTGAAAAACACTTTATTTTAGAGTGCGAAGCTTACAATGACATCCGGGCCAATTACAAAAGTACTTTAGCAGCAGCTTCCTTACAAGGTTTGTTCAAAGAGAACATGGTTGAGAAGATAGGGGAATTCATCATTAAGTTAACTAACAGAAAATGAGCAATTCAGAAAGCTAAAATGGTAGGTTCTGTTGTCCCATAGATTATCTTTTGCCTCGTTGACATTAAAAATCTTCTATTCTATAGCAAAAACCTACTTGAGAATAGATTCAACACGACATTAGGTTGCATCATGCCAGCTAATATAATCAGAATAACAGACTGTTTTCTTTCCATGAATATTTATAAATTATAATTATTACCATATCTGATGAGAGGCAGAAAAACTCGTTTGCGATGATAAAATTTTGAATCAATGAATGAACTCTAATCAAAATTAATTTCTCATGGGTTAAAAGAAACCTGAACCGTACGTATGTGGACAAAAACTGAAAATTTAACCCAATTCAACCAGTAAGAAACTCCACTCAACATTTTGGAGCCCATCTTTGCTACTACACCACCAAAAATAACTCTACTAAATCAAAGAGTTGGCTTCCTGTATATTTAAATTGGTACACAACTAGATATCAAAAAAACCCTGTTTGCTAGAGTGGAAACTTTCATGTACAATGCTTAGCATCCAATCCCTTCTGCTATTAGTAAAATACTAAAATACTAAAACTAAAGCTCATAAATTCTATGGGGTAGGAATTGTTGTGAATTAGTGATAAGTCGTGCCATTTGGCCCCTATCACTAGGGAACACTAAATTTGCATTTGAGATGAGTCCATGTTAAACAAGAGATGCATTGCATCCAGTTCCTGCTGATAATGTGTTGATTGAAATTGTGGTTGGAAGTGAAAATAGTGATAACTGGATATGTCAAAAGCTACGGTTACATCATATTATAGTATTATAGTTTATTATTTTATTTCTATGACAATGTTGATTGTAAAAGTCTAAAAAAATGTTTGAATTTGATTCATTGTAAATAAAACATTGTTGAATAAAAGTTGTATGTAATCAAAAACAGAAATAAAAATTGTATGTAAATGATCTCACACATAAATTTCTATACACTTATATATTAAATAGTGTAAATAAGAAAATCTCTTTCTTTAAAAGTTTTGAATGGGTTTATGAGAGGCTTGAAATCAATAATGCAATCTTGTTGAATTTGACGAGTATGGTAAATGTAAATTTTGGCAGTTTCACAGGGACACCTGTTGGAAGCACATTTTTGACACAATTTTCCCTATTTTGTGAAAATTTGTGGAATCACTGCAAATTAACTCAGCTGTCATTTATTCCACAGCTGATTCCTCCCATAACCACTAAGTAGCATGTGGAGTCATAGTACAAAACAAATTTTGATGGTGTCAAACAATTGCATGTGTTTTACTGGTTATCAATATTTGTGCTTGTCAATACTTTATCTTCTGCCACCTGTTAATAGACATGCAAAATTAGATACAGGAGCAAAAGCTGCTTGTCATTAGAGAGAATTTATTAGAAAAGCTATCTGAAGCATACGTTGAGAGCGTTATATATTGTGGTGTGCTAGAGGCCAAGTGCGAAGAGCAATCCAGTACGCATGAAGAAGAATGGTCTACAGAAAAGAAAACCTCTATCATAACATAGACGGTCCCATGAGTGGCTTTTAACAATATATATTGGTCAGATTTGAAACTGAGAAAGAGTGAACAGAGGATATATGATATATAAAATCTTTACTGTTTTTGCAGTTTTTATATTTGTTTTAATCCCCAGAAAGCACGTTACATGTTTATGTATACAAATGAAGCATGTTGAAATGGTCAAGCTACCATATCCAAATCCAGGAGCAGCATACCCAGCATGGTGAATTTACCAATCACAAAAAACAAAACACTAGCAATTTTGCTCAAAATTGAGACGTGCATCTTCTACATTCCCTTGTTGAATAACAGCTCAAAACAAATGGAACTAGAAACCCTACTTTAAATATAGAAAATACAATTTTTTCCAATACTCTCATTATAAAAGCTCTGGATTCAATTTTTGTTGCTGTTATTGAAGCGACGGGAGATATGACGAGACACCATATGAAGAGTCACCATATGAAGAGACACCATATGAAGAGTCACCGATGCATATGAAGAATCGCATTGATTTGTATATATATAAGACAATGTTCATTCATTTGAGTATCAGTTTTTTATTCATCAAATTAGTCTTGTATTTGAGTCAACCTGTAAGTAGATTTCTGTTCTTTTATTCAATATATAAGAGATATATTTGTCTGGGTTTTTCTCCCTCAAGAAGGAGGGTTTTCCCAAGGTACCTCTGTGTTAAAGTGTTATCATTTCTGTATTTCTGTTTATTTCAATTCTGATCATAAAACTAACATGGTATCAGAGCAGGTCTAAGAAAAGATTAGATCAGATTTGTTTAAGCAGCAAAGTCTTCTTCTCATCTTAGAGCGTCTATTCAAGCATTGAAAATGGTGAACGGACTCAAGGTTGAAGATAGACTTGATGGTGCATCTAACTTCACCTCTTGGAAGTTCAGAGTTCTTATTACATTGGAAGAGAATGATATTCTCGAGTTTGTAGAAAGCAAAGTACCTAAACCTTCCAATGAGACTGAGAAAATTCAATGGAGGAAGAATGGCACGAAGGCCAAGAAGATCTTGATTGATTCCGTGAAGGATCACCTTGTGCCTATCATCTCCAAGTTCAAGACGGCTAGAGATATGTTCAAGACTTTGAAGGGATTATATGAAATCAATAACACCAGCAGAGCTCTTGCCTTGAGGCAACAGCTACATCACATCAAGATGGCTAAAGGAGATTCAATCATCTCTTTCTTCATGAAGATTACTGAATTAAAGGATCAACTATATGCCATTGGAGATATAGTTGAAGATAGAGACTTAGTCATGTTGGCACTCAACGGTCTTCCTCAATCTTGGGAGCCTTTCATCCAAGGTATCAGTGGAAGATCTAAGTTACCAAAGTTTGATCGTCTTAAGAGCTGATTGCATTCAAGAAGAATCAAGATTGGCAGCAAGAGGTAATGATCGAAGCTCTCTCAATGAAGACAATCAAGTTCTTGCTGCTCAAACTTCCAGAAGGAAAGGAAAAGAATGGAGAAGAGGAAACTTCAAGAGAAATAGAGACAGAAAATCAGATGCTGCCCCTGAATCAAAGAAGAAGAAGGATCTCTCCCAGATTCAATGCTTCAGATGTGACAAGTAAGGTCACTATGCTAGTGATTGTTCAACAAGACCAAAACCACATGCCTCTACTGCAGATGTGTATGATGTCTATCCTCAGAAGGAATCAAGAGATAACTCAAGTGGATTCCTATTCATCTCTGCCCTATCAAGCAATGTTCCAACCGATAGTAGCACATGGTTGATTGATAGTGGCGCTTCTCGTCACATTACAGGTTATAGAAAACATCTTTCAGACTTAATAGAAAGAGAAAACCACCTTCAAGTTATAATCAGAGATGATGCATGCTATTCAGTAAAGGGTGCTGGAGCCACCTCTCCACTTAGATTCCGGCATCTCTCTCCATTTGAGTGATGTCTTGTTTGTACCAGGTATCAAGAGGAACTTTGTATCAATTTCAGCATTGGAAGACAAAGGATATCAAGTTGCATTTTCTGATGGAAAAGTTCTTGCTTGGCCAAAGAACTCCAGCATCAATTCAGCTCAAGTAATTGGTGTTCGTCAAGAGAGTCTATATAGACTTTCCACTCGTTCAATTCAAGCATTGATGCATGACTCCACCAGTTCAAGTGAGTTATGGCATAGGAGACTTGCTCATCTTCACTTCAGAGCTCTTCCATTTATGGAGAAGATGGTTACTGGCCTTCCGAAACTCAGTCAAGAGCATGATGGTACTTGTAGAGGATGTGCAATGGGTAAGAATACTAAGGGTCTTTTTCATAATAGTGAAAGTAGATCAAAATGCATTCTAGATCTTGTTCATTCTGATTTGTGTGGTCCAATGTCTATGGCATCCTTGAGTGGTTTTTTGTATTATGTAATTTTCATTGATGACTACTCCAGAAAGACTTGGATCTATTTTTTGAAGTCTAAGGAATCTGAAGAAGTGCTTGAGAAATTCAAAGAATTTAAGGCTCAAGTAGAAAATTTGTCCGGGAAAAGGATCAAAGTTCTGAGATCTGATAACGGAGGAGAATACACCTCTGGAGGCTTCCGCAACTTTTGTATTGAGGCACAAATTAAGAGGGAGTTTTGTGTTCCTTACAATCCTCAGCAAAACGGAGTTGCAGAAAGGAAGAATAGATCCATAGTTGAGGCAATCAAAGCTATGATCCATGACCAAGGCTTACAAACCTTTCTTTGGGCAGAAGCATCCAGAACTGCAGTGTATGTTCAGAATCAAAGCCCTCATCGAATATTAGAAAATATGACTCCTGAAGAAGCATTTACAGGTATGAAACCTGAAGTTAGTCATTTGAAAATCTTTGGTTGTCCAGTTTATATTCATGTGCCTAAAGATAAAAGATCTAAGTTAGAACCATCAGGCAAGAAAGGAATGTTTGTGGGATACAGTGAGACTTCCAAGGCCTACAGGATCTACATTCCAAGGTAGAAACAGATTGAGATCAGCAGGGATGTCACTTTCGAAGAAGAAGTTGCATTCAAAAGATCTAAAGGGCCGTACATGAAGATAGACAGTGAAGAACAGGAGACACCTCAGGATATGGACATTTCTCCTGATTCGACTTCTGAGATTCAAAGGGAGTCTACTAAATCAGAAGAGGCTAGTGATCTAGTTGATTCTATAGAACCAACTGATGGACCTAGAGATTTTGTAGTAGTACAGAAAAGGCCTCGACAAACCATGCAAGAGGAGGAAAAATATGCAGCTCCTCGAAGATCTTTTAGAGAAAGCAAGAGACCTCAGAAGTTCTCAGATTATGTGTTATTGATGAGTCACATCATTGATTCTGAACCTTCCAGTTTTGAGGAAGCATCCAATCAGCAGGTATGGAAAGATGCAATGACAGAAGAATTTCAGTCTATCATCAAGAATGATGTTTGGGATATTGTACCTAGACCTGAAGGAAAACCAGTTGTATCTTCCAAGTGGATTTTCAAGATCAAGCATGCAGCTGATGGGAGCATTGAGAAATATAAAGCAAGATTTGTGGCTAGAGGATTCTCTCAGAAAGAGGGAATAGATTATGAGGAGACATTTGCTCCAGTTGCTCGTTATACATCCATCAGGACTATTATTGGTATTGCAGCAGCTAGGGATGGAAACTACATCAGATGGACGTGAAGACAACATTTCTTAATGGTATAATTGAAGAAGTATACATTGAGCAACCTGATGGATTTGTGATTCATGGGAAGGAATCTCATGTTTGTAGACTAAAGAAGGCTTTGTATGGCCTTAAGCAGGCTCCTCGTGCTTGGTATGAGAGGATTGATCGATACTTGGTGAGCCTAGGCTTCTTCAAAAATGATGCAGATTCAAATCTTTACTTCAAGGTAATCGATGGTGAGGCTCTAATATTAGTTCTTTATGTTGATGACTTATTCCTTACTGGAGAAGAACATCTCATTGTCAAATGCAAGAAAGAGTTAACTTCTGAATTTGAAATGAAGGATTTAGGTCTTATGCATTACTTTCTAAGGTTTGAGGTATGGCAAAGACCCAATGAGATTATTCTAAGTCAAGGGAAATACACCATAGATATCTTGAAGAGATTTGGGATGATGGATTGCAAATCTATGTCTACACCGATGGAAACAAAGTTGAAGAAATTGAGTGAGTCTGCAGCTAGTTCAGATTTGGTAGATCCCACCATGTTTAGGGAGTTGATTGGATCATTGATGTATCTAGTCAATACTAGACCAGATATTTGCTATGCAGTGAGTGCCCTTAGTCAGTTCATGTGTGAACCAAGGCAAATTCACCTAGTTGCAGCCAAGCATATCTTGAGATACTTGCGTGGTACAGTTGGATATGGCTTGAGATATACTTCTAGTGTAGATCTAAAACCACAAGGCTACTCCAACTCTGATTGGGCCAAGAGTGTAGCTGACAGAAAGAGCACCTCTGGATGTTGCTTTAGCTTGGGGTCTGCAATGATTTCTTGGTGTAGCAGGAAGCAGTCTTCAATGGCACTAAGCACTGCAGAGGCTGAATATATTGCAGCATGTGTAGCAGTTCGAGAAGCAGTGTGGCTTCGGAAGCTCCTTGCAGATTTGTTTGGAAAATCATTGGATCATACTGTTATTCATTGTGACAATCAAAGCTGTGTGAAGCTATCTGTCAATCCAGTGTTCCATGACAGAACAAAACATGTGGAAATCAAATATCATTACATTAGAGATATGGTATTAAGAAAAGCTATTCAGCTGAGATACATTTGCACTGAAGATCAGACGGCTGATATTCTCACCAAGCCTCTCTCTAGAATGAAGTTTGTGCAGTTTCGAGACAAGCTTGGAGTTGTGGAGAATGAAGCCCTTGCTGAGAGGGAGTCTCAGCATCAGTGATTTGTGTTATCTGATATAATACATTCCATCTCTGAGACAGGAGATGTGGTTCTTTCCACCCTCTAGGAGTAGCCATGGTGGACATCATGTTGAGTGACTCCATGACGATGTATCTTTTCCACTAATGGGAGTAGTCATTGTGGACATCACGTTGAGAGACTCCGTGATGATTCTCTTGTACTTGTGTTTATCCACCCTCTGGGAGTAGCCATGGTGGATGTCATGTTGAGTGACTCCATGACGACATCACGTTGAGTGACTCCGTGATGGGCACTTGTACACTAGTTTTCTTTCACTCATGGGAGTAGCCATGGTGGACATCATGTTGAGTGACTCCATGATGATATCACGTTGAGAGACTCTGTGATAAATTCTTCTCACTAATGGATGTAGCCATTGTGGGTGTCATGTTGACATGTCTGGAAAGATATCTGCCTAGCTAAGAGGCAATGTTGTTGTTATTGTAGCGACAGGAGATATGAAGAGACACCGTATGAAGCGTCACCATATGAAGAGACATCATATGAAGAGATACCATATGAAGAGACACCGTATGAAGAGTCACCGATGCATATGAAGAATCGCATTGATTTGTATATACATAAGACAATGTTCATTCATTTGAGTATCAGTTTCTTATTCATCAAATTAGTCTTGTATTTGAGTCAAGCTGTAAACAGATTTCTGTTCTTTTATTCAATAAATAAGAGATATATTTGTCTGGGTTTTTCTCCCTCAAGAAGGAGGGTTTTCCCAGGGTACCTCTGTGTTAAAGTGTTATCATTTCTGTATTTCTGTTTATTTCAATTCTGATCATAAAACTAACAATTTTCACCAACTATTTAACATATGCATTTGAGAAAACCCTAGATTAGAAGCAGAAAATAGCGAGCTTGTCCAGAAAAACGAACCTGTTACAATAATCTCCCTTTAAAAGCTCTGGATTCGATTTTCACCAACTATTTAACATATGCATTTAAGAAAACCCTGAATTTGAAGCAAAAAATAGTGAACTTGTCCAGAAAAAGAACCTGCAAATTCTTTCAATTCAATTAAGTTGTAGTTTGTGTAGCTACTGAATAAAACGAACGCCCTAAATTCGGAAGGAAAACACAACCTTTTTTTCAGAAAAATGATTGACGAAACTTGCATCTTCTATGTTCTCGTAACAATCTAACACAAAGAGAACTAAAAACCATATTCTATATGCAGAATGTGAAAAAAGAAGTTCCAAAATTCGAGCTTTACATGTTCTGAATTTGATTTTAACTTTTCACCAACAATTTGAAATGAAACTTATGGTGAATATTAAAAAAAAGGGGCAGTTGCTCGGACATGGGATAGAAAGCAAAAGACGCCATGCTACACATTCAGAGTCTTAAAATCTTTCTGGAACGAATAAGATATCGATACAGAATAAGACTAAGGACTAAGGTTTTTGATATGACAGTCGGTGCTCCATTAAATACGCGGCCGTAAAAAATCCACTGCAACGATACTTGTCAAATTAAAACAAAAATTGCTTACATCTTGAAAATTGTTGTTGTACCGTCCTCCTCCGAACTTTGTCAGACATCAACTATGCGACTGTGTAGATGCACTCAAAATTTTTGAAAACTGTAAATGACAATTAAATATTTTTTATCCAAATTTTTCACCTCCATCTCACCACACTGATATCATTTCAATAGAGTTGAAATTTTATCACATAAGTTTAATGTATTGACTGAATTAAAAATGTAAAAAAAAAAATTGATCAATAAGATAAATGAATATTTATTAAATTTGATTGTTTTTTGGACTTTAATCTTCATGGTTGTAGCATGGGTTCGTAGCCTTAGTCGTGTGCTTTCCTTAACCTCTTTCTTGCAAGTGGGAGCTTTTTGGTGGGGCGATTGTCTTCATACGTGGGGGTGGAAGTCGGGGGTTTGTTTGGGGCTTGTTTTTGTTGTTTGGGGGCTCACATGTGCAGGGTTCTGAGGGGTTTTTTCAAATTGTACCTTTGTTGGGTGTGGGTTTCCTGGGGTTTTTTGGTTGAACGGGTGCTTGTCGTGGGAGAGATAGGCTTGGGTTTGATTGTTTCTTCCTGTGGCATTGGGTTTTTATTATTTGGGTTTGTGTGGCTATGGTGTCTTGTTCTAAGGAGTTTGTGGTTGATCTAACCCTAGCAGTAGGGTTAGATTTTTTATGCCCTAGGCTTGGGTTTTGTTTCTTCTTTTTTGTTGTTGGGTATGGCTTCAGTTGGACGACAGAGTACTCAACCGAATCTCTTTTTGTGAGGTTTTGATGGGGGTTGATCCATCCTCATCCAATCATGAGTGTTATGGATTTGTTGAACAATAACATGAAAGGAGAGGGCTTTTCTTGGCAAGGAGGGCCTTGAATTCTGAAAGTTAATGGATGTCTCGAGAGGAGCAAGGTTTGGCTGGTATTGGTGATCCAACCGGATTCAGTTGAGGAGGATGTTAGCTCCCTGGTTAATCATGCATTAATATGTAAATTTATGGGGATTTTGTCTCTCTTCCCTTTTTGGAATCCTTGGCACGACGAACTTGGAAACCCGAGGGGAATATGGAGGTGATGTTAGCAGCTAATAATTACTTCATGGTGGTGTTTTCAAGTTTGACAAATCGCAATAAGGCCTTTGAGGGGGTCGTATTTCTATAACCAGGTCGGCATGTTTATCAAGCCATGACATGTTGGCTTTAATCCTTCAGAGTAGCTTCCTTCAAAAGTTCTTGTTTGGGTGTGGCTACCTTGGTTCTCGTTAGAATTCTAGAGGCATGATATTTTGCATATGATTGCGTTGCTGCTAGGCAAGTCAATGGGTCCTTCACAATAGATGTTGGATAAAAAGGTAATTTCCTATGCCCGCATCTGTATTGAGATTGATTTAAACAACCCTTTACTAGATTCTATAGAAATTCGATTAGGGTCATCTTCATAGACTCAACAGCTTGATTATGAAGCTCTCTCGTTTCGGTGTCGGGTTTGCCATGAGTATGGAAATTTGCAAAGAAAGTGTCCTAGGATTAACCCTGTAGGGTCTCAAGCTAATAGGCCTCCTTAATCGACACCAAAGTTGGATAAGGGGAAAGCCCCAATTACGTTAGAGGAAGAGGGTAGAAGAGGACTCTCAAGGATAGTCAAGTAGAGAGATTATATAACCGATTTGATGCTTTGGAAGCTTTTGATCAACAGGGGATGAATCTAGAAGGGTTTCAATTTGAATTAGGATCTTTGGGTGTAGATCAAGAAGGAACAAGGGAGGATGGCATTCATGATAACCAGCAGATTGAGCCTTCTGGTGCACAGATGGAAACAGATCAAGTTCCAGTGGCTTCTAGTGATCTGGAGATAGCTGAAATTTTGGAGGCAATGGACGAATTAGTTTTGGCTACTCCCATCCATCCTCCTAAGAAGGAGGTTCTTAATATAGGGAAAGGTAGTAGAGCTCAGCCATCTTTAGGGATACAACAAAAGAACCCAAAAAGAGAGCTCTAGAGAAGCCTCCCAAGGTGGGGCATAAGAAAGATCAAGAGAAAGTCAAATTAATAGGTGAGTCTTTGGTAGAATCAAGGTCAGTAAAATCATAGATTCCCATTTCTCTAATTCTCAAAGATGATTGTCCTTTCGTGGAATGCAAGGGGTTTGAACAGAATCTACTCCTTGGATAAGGGTTCTATGATCTGGGACACTCTTAAAATTAAGGGGTGTCAATTTAATTAAGCAGGGTTTGTTCTGGATTTGTAAGAGGGGGTCTGAAGCTCTTTTCTAGTATTATTCATGGGATGGCTGTCCTCTTATCATGTCTACGTATCTGCACTTACGGTCCCTCTACAGTAGCTTTCTTGAAGTTGGGTGGAGTCGGGTTGAGGACTTCAAATTAGTCTAGCACTTGGGGTCAAGTGGAGGTGTTTAGATGGAAAGACCCTCATGAGTATCCACCGGGGGGCTCAGTTGAGTATCGCGAAGAGTTAGATTGGATTCTTGCAAAAAGAGCTTGCAGTTCTTTGATGGGGCGTGGTGCTCTTGCTTAGAGCCCTTATTCAAAGGGCTTGTATTCGGTTGCCTCAGGATATTAAGAGTTTGATCGACATAAATATGGGGGGATTAGTATTCCTTGGTGGAAGAATGTGTGGAATAAGTTTGCTTGGACCAAATGCACCTTTTTCCTTTGGATGGTTGCTCGTAATAGGTGCCTCACCTGGGAAAACTTACGGAAGAGAGGATTTCAAGGTCCATCTATTTGTGTCCTCTACGACAATAGTGAGGACTGCTCTCCTCATTTGTTTTTTCAGTGTTCCTTCTCTAGAGAGATTTGGCACTTATGGTGGGGGCATGGAAGCATGTCTGTGTTCATTTTTCTTCTCTGGTGGAGTTTTGGAGATGTCTGGGGAGACCCCCAGCTAAGGCCTTTTTTCTTCAGGTAGCTTGGGATATTGGTCCCTCTTTCATCCTTGGCAGCTTTGGTTGGAAGGAATTGTAGAATTTTTTAGGGTAGGAAAATGGTATATATATGTATATTAATTTATTTATACAAATTGTAGAGGAAAACCAATGTGTTGTAGACTTAACTAATTCAGGGGAAACCTATCTGAACAGTCCACTCTATCACTATGCATTCCTACATTAAATTATCAACCAAGGCGCGTAAGTTATGATGGTACTTGCAAAGTATATGCCTTCAGGGCTCATATGGTTCCTAAATCATCCTATCTTAACTTTAAACAAACAAATATATCTTGCTGGAATTGACAGAATTACAAAATAGTGAAAACATCTATAAATCCTAGTTGCTATGGGTACCTACAGCAAGGTCTATATATAACTATTACAAAAGGGAAACTGTAGAATTAACTTAATGAATTGACAATAATGAAATGACTAATTGCTAACCTCCGGAGGATTTGTAAACACACTAATATGCATTTGTTCATGAACTATACCTATTTGATCAAAACATAATACTAACTTGAATTCAAATTACGATTAGCAGAAAACTAATAACCAACATTAACTGAAATGAAATAAACAAGCAGAGAATCAGTACCTTGAGTGGCCAGCTCAAGAGACTGTCTTCCTTAACTGAAAACTAAATCTAATCCAGATTCTATGTATCTTTGTAACACATATCAAAGCTTAACTTATTCCATACGCAGATCAACTCATATCAAGTTCAACAATGAAATTTTTTTTGTCATATCCAGATTGTATTCCATAAATGTAACATGCTTGAGTCTTACACATAGAAAAGGAAATGATAATTGAACTGAACTCTCTACTACTTGACTCTTCTACCTTATATATCTCATCTTCCCCTTACTATACAAAAATGGAGAGAGAGCCTTATTTATTAATTAACTAACTTTGATGCTTTACCGCGCCTAGATACTAGGTCGTGGAGTCAAGATCACATTCTTATTCTAACTGACTATAAGAAGAAGAATTCAAATCAAATTAGAAGTCTGATGCATGAACAACGTCCATAACCATATTTGAAACAAATCCACTCCTTAATTTATTACTATCCACGATGCTCTATAATTGTCTTCAGCTGTGTCTGCATTCTTAGCGTTGAAACTCACACTTCTATTAACTCTTTTGTTTGTAACCTACTACAAATGCTCGATCTCATCGTGATACGTCCAATTCTGCACATAGAATTAGTTCCCAGAGCATATACCACAAGCATTCTCCATGACTAACCATAAAAACATCTCATTTATACTTTTATACATATCTATATCTAATTCATTCATTAGATAATATGATCATCACATTCCATATTAATATTATAAGTTAAGGTCTTAGAAGTATAAAGAATGTCAACATATCATAGTGCAAACATGGATAAATGTCTTAAAGGATGCTATGAAAGAAGTCTTTGAAGTATAAAAGTAGCATAAAAGAGACTAATTCTGCAACCCATCATTCCCCTCAACTAACCTTTTGCTTTCCCTCAAGCAAAATTACTCAAACATATACCTAGGAGAATGAATAATAATGTAAAACTATTTTCCTCCCTATTTCAAATAGAACCCATTTTAGCATGAAAGCCTTTGTAGTCTGATAGTCTCTGCGATCCTGCATTCCTCTCCCTTTTCTGCTGTCCAGTATGGAACTAGATATAAGAGTAGAGGTGGATGGTAGGTAAGAGGCAACCATGCCACACCTTGATTCTCTAAAATTTGAATGTACCTATGTAATCTTTCAGACATGTTCATAACGTTATGCAAGGAATGAGGTTCTTTCCGTTGAAGAGTAGGTGTCAAACTGATCCATCTGCTTTGCACATATCTAACACAACCTTGTAACATGGATCCCATCATTCTTCGTACCCTTATGTGATCCCTTATTCTTAAGTCCATAATAATTTTGCATGGGCCCTTATGAGAGAGAAGTCTGTGCTATTTTATGAGGATATCTTCAGGGTTAAGTGTCTCTTGTATGATTGGTAGTGATACCTTCTTCTCATATTCTTCATACCTATCCATCAATTCTCCTCTCAGCTTTTCATTATTTAGGTATGATATTACTACTCTCAACTGCAAATCTCTAACATTTATGGAGGGATTCCATTATGTATCTTCCTCCAACAGGTAGTTGTGCAAGCAGAACTCACATAGTTGATCTTGTTGTTCTAGACTGACCTTTTGAAAATAACTGAAGAAATTGTGTCTAGACTGCAGAGCTGGTTGGTCACTAACAAATCTATTGAATTCAAAACTAAGAAATTTCTCCATTAAAAATAATGCATAAACCCTTAAAGGTGGTCTGCATTCAATGATTTCCATGGCCCTATCAACTATGCCTGCCATCTTTACCTCTAATTTCTTAATTTCAAGATTCTGGTTCCTAATTATTTCATTAAAAAATTTCCTTTCTTTATCCCAATTCTCTATGTCTTGTTTTGACCTACTAGTGACTTTCAGCAACTCAAAACCCAATGAAACAGTAGTATGGTATGTTGGAGTTCTTACCTCAGGAAATGATGGAGGGGGTTCCTTTTGCTCATCTGAGCTAATCTTGCTAACAACCAATTGTGCTAACAAGTCCAATTTAGACCCTTGATTATGTGTCTGAATCCTCTCCTCTAATTCATGTATCCTCTTTTCTTTTTCTGTCTCCCTCTCTTCATACCTCTTTACCTGATCCTCCAGGGTTTTGATTATGTTCAATGCCTCCTGAAGTTCTTTCCGGAGGTCTCTTTCTTCTAACAATTCATTTCTTTGCTCAAAATTGACATCACCACAATCATTGTTATCAGAAGCATAAAAAATTTCTTTAACAGGGCTACCAGGGGGGCTACTTTTCTCATCTTTTTAGCAATAAATGGGTCTTTTGAGTCAGAGTCAGAAGAAGAAACATACCTTTTCTTCTTTGAAGAAACATTCACATCATCCTTATTTGCAGAGATATCATCTTCAAGTATATCAATAGGAACATTCCCAGGAGTATTTCCCCTTTCCTCAGAATCTTGTCCCTACTCAACAATCTTTTCCTCAGCCGTCTGTTTCCTTAATCTGCCTGATCTCCTCGGGGTAGTTGTTTCTTGTTCAATAGCCCTTTTTCTCTGCTTTTTACCTTTCCCCTTCTGTTTCTCCGTTGCTTCCCCTGCATTGACATTTTTCTCTTTCTTTTTCCTTTTTGTCTTTTCAATGCTGATATCCTTTTCTGCCTTCTTCTTCTTTCCTTTCTTGCTTACAAGTTTTGGGGTCACATGTTCAGGAGGAGAGAATTAAGGTTCCTCTGTTTCTTCAGGTCTATTTGCAGGAATGCTTCCTCCTTCTACTCTTCATGAACAGGTCCATCTTTAGGTTCAACATTGTATGGGGGTTCTTCTTCCTGCTCATGAGGTTGCTCTAACAAGGTGGAAATATCAACACAATCCTTAAAGGCCTCCCAATCAATTTGTGGGTATTGTATCCGCAAACTCCTCTTAATTAGTAGTGCAATTAGACCATGATGAGACACCGAAGTATCTGCTGGCTTCTTTTGGTATTCTGAAGCCATTCTCTTTAGGAAGTTGTAGAGGTAGTTCAGAACATTCACCAATTTCTCACGACGAAGATGGTTTAACAATTTAAAGTGCACAGTGTACAACATATTATACCTCCCATCACAAGTGAAATACTTGATAATGTAGGTAGCACATTTGCCCCAGAAAAATGGCAGAGATAGGCATTTTGTACCTTGAGTTGTGGAGTCTAAATGCTTGCCTCGCTCACAAAATTCTTCTCTGGCAATGGCTGCATCAGCTCAGGCTGGGTATTCTGACCCGGTGCATGGCAGTCCAGTTACTTGGGCTATAGCTACCTCAAAAGCATCAACCATTAACCCTTTCACTACTGCTTTGTCACCTTGCAATGTAATTGCAAATTCTGCGGCCATATCATTGTCATACTCTGTCATTTTTAAGAAGTACTCAAGCCATCCTACTCTGGTGAAGAGCGGTAAAACTAGCACATCTTCAAGAATCTCCTTGTGCGCAGATGGCTCTCTCCTTACTAAGTCACCTCCCATGTCTATAATCCTCTGTATAATTCCACTTCGCCACCTTGTTAGACTTAATCGCTATTCGTATCTCTCTGTAATTCCTCTTATTGCTCAGGGTTAACTCAATTTGACTTAAGCAAAGATATTAGGAAGGTGACTCTTACTAGTTATTTACACAGTACACAGGGATGACAACTCATTTGAAAACCAATTGAAAAATCAAGAATGACAACTCTTCCCCCAACTAAACGTGAAGTGACCTCACATGGCAAAGGAAGTGGTAGGAAGTTGCAATTATTAATTGGAATGTTGTGAAATATTATCGCATGCATGAAGTAAATAGGGATAATGATAAATGCATAAAAAAAGAAATTTAATGGAAATCATGAAAAGTTACCTTTGGGACAATGTTGTGGAAAGAAATGTTGGAGCATTCTTCGAGAGGAGATATTGTGTACGATGCAATAAATTTGCCAGAACTATAAGATCATGCATGTGGATGAATGGTGAGGTGGCATGTCAGCATTGGTGATTTGATTGAATTGCTTGAAAGTCGGTGCATGAGGTACAGGCATGGTGATGAAGCAAGGCGTAGTGTACAGATTGAGTGGATTGGTGGTGCATTGCATGGAAGACATCAACAGTTGTTGCAGGTGCTTGCAGCATTGTTCCCAAAGTACAGATTATGATAGTGATCCGAACAGGTGCAGAATTAACAGGTCCCAGCTGAAAGTGGTAAACAGGTCCCAGCTGAAGGTTGTAAATAGGTCCCAACTAAAAGTGGTAAACAGGTCCCAGTTGAAGGTTGTAAACATGTCCCAGCTAAAAGTGGTAAACAGGTCCTAGCTGAAGGTTATAAATAGGTCCCAGCTAAAAGTGGTAAACAGGTCCCAGATAAAGGTTGTAAACATCATGATAAAGGTGTTGTGTGTGCATGTGTTTGGAAAGCAAAAGAAATTATGCCTCAGCTACAGGGGTTGAGTATTTCAACTCAACCTCTGCATCACCAGTTAGGCCGTGTGGATCATCCTCTGACGTTGTATCAACTGGTGTCATAGTATCCTCGTTAAGAGTGCTAGAAGCACCATATGCAATAGCTAAGGAAACAATGAAGTCTTCCTTCTGTAATGGGTTCTTATACAACTTTAGCCTATGTCCATTAACCAAGAGTGAAAATCAAACCTCATCTATAGTTTGCAACTAAACTGCTCCATTTGGGAAAACTTGCAAGATTTCGTATGGTCTAAGCCATCTGGATTGGAGCTTTTCCTTGAAGTCTTTATACCTGGAGTCATATAAAAGTGCCCAATCACTGGCTGTAAATGCTTTGTTCTTGATATGACTATCATGCCATTTGACCCTTTGTTTCTAGACAACTTCAGTATGGTGGAGTGCCTCTAGCCTGATTTCATCCAGAGCATTAAGATGTTGAAGCCTATCTTGTTGTGCTACTGTCAAATCCATCCCAAGCTCAACAGTTGTCCTTAGTGTTTTATGTTCAAATTCAATTGGGAGGACTAATGTTTTTCCATAAACCAATTCATATGGGGTAAACCCTGTGGTGGTTTTCTAAGTGGTTCTATAGGCCCAAACAACCTCTGGCAACCTAGTAACCTAGTCTCGCCTATGGAGTTGTACTATTTTGGTCAGGATGTTTTCCAGTTCTCTATTGGTGACCTCAACCTGTCCATTGGCTTGAGGATGATAAGGGGTAGACTTTTTATGCCTTATTTTTTACTCCTCCACTAACTTTGTAATGAGATCAGAGGTAAACTGAGGACCTTGATTTGTTACTATTTCCCTTGGCACACCATATCTGGTGAAAATGTCCTCATATAAGAATTTAGCTACATTACCGTCTCTTGTGAACTGCAATGCTTTGACCTCAACCCATTTTGTAAGGTAATCAGTACATACCATAATATACTTCTTATTGTTGGAGGTTGGAGAAATAGGACCAACAAAGTCCAGTCCCCACTTGTCAAAAGGAGCTTATGAGATTTGTGGTTGCAATGGCATTTCATCACTTTTAGTTGGCCTGCCCATTCTTTGACACCTATCACAACCTCTTGTATATTTGATAGCATCCTTGTGAAGTGTTGACCAATAATACCATGTTGTCAAAATTTTGAAGGCTGTTCTTTTTGCTGCAAAGTGTCCCCCACATGGTTCATCATGACAAGCCTTCATGATATCAAACACTTCATCTTCTCTGATGCATCAGCTCATGATCTTGTCTGGTCCAATATAGAAGAGAAAACCTTAAATCCAAGAGTAAGGAAAGCATTTGTGAACAAGTTGTCTCCTTTCTCTTGGTGAAAAATATCTTGGAACCTGCCCTATAACCAAGTAATTTGCTATGTCTGCATACCATGGTGTGTGTATAGTGAGAGCAAATAGATGCTCATCAGGAAAGGAATCATCAACCACACCATTTGAGGATTGAGTGGGCAATCTAGATAAAAAGTCAGCAACCACATTAGCCTTACCAGGCTTGTCAACAATTGTGATATCAAATTCTTGAAATAACAATAACCATCTGACCAGCCTGCCACCCACTATTGGTTTATTCATCAGATATCTGATGGTTGTGTGATTGCTATGAATGAATACTTTGTAGCCGGCTATGTAGTGTTTGAACTTGTTTATGGCATAAACAACTGCCAACATTTCTTTCTCTGTTACTGTGTAGTTTAGCTCAGCTCCTTACAAGTTTTTACTGATGTAGTAAATTGCATATTCCTTGTTGCCTTCTTAACGGCCTAAAACTACCCCAATGGCAAAATCTGATGCATCGGTGTGAATATGAAAGGGCATTTTCCAATTTGGACCTCTCAAGACTGGGGTCTATGTCAGGGCTGCTTTCAATTTTTCAAAAGAATACTGACATTCAGGTGTCCAAGCAAATTCAATATCCTTAGATAGAAGTGCAAACAAGGGAGCAACAATTTTGCTAAAATCTTGAATAAACCTTCTATAATAACCTACATGCCCAATAAAACTTCTAACATCCTTCAACTTTTGTGGAATAGGCAATGTAGAGATTATTTATATCTTCTTTGGGTCAACTTGGATACTTGTGGATGAAATGAAATGGCCCAACACCACTCCTTCAGTCATCATCTTAAAACACTTTTCATTACTTAAGGACAAATTGTGCCTTGTGCATCTTTTCAACACTTTTTCAAGATTCTGCAAAGCCTCATCAAATGTTTCACCATATGTGGTGAAGTCATCCATATAGATCTCCATGCTATCATGAGCAAAATAAAAAAAATACTAAGGATTGCCCTTTGAAAAGTAGCTGGAGCATTGCACATTCCAAATGGCAAAACATAGTATGCATAGGTCCCCTAGGGATAGGTAAATGTGGTTTTATCCTGATCTTCTGGAGCAATCTTTATCTAATTATATCCACTAAAACCATCAAGAAATGAGAAGTACTTCTTTCCTGCCAAAGAATCTAGGACTTGGTCAATAAAGGGCAATGGAAAATGATCTTTTCTGGTGGCAGTGTTGAGCTCTCTATAGTCAACACAAACTCTCCACTTGCCACCCTTTTTAGGAACTATCACTAATGGTGAAACCCATTCACTATCTAAAATGGGGTAAATAAAACTTGCATCCAGAAGTTTTTGAAGCTCAACCTTGACTATGTCCCTTAGAGCAGGGTTCATACGTCTTTGTTGCTGCCTGATAGGTCTAAAATCAGCATCAATATAGATCTTGTGCATGCATAGATTTGGGTCAATGCCTTTCATATCACTGTAATCCCATGCAAAAGTTGTTGAATTGGACTGTAGGTCATTTTGAAGGGATTGCTCTTGTTCTGTAGTCACGGCATTATTGATAGTTAACATCTTTCCAGGTTGTATCTCTAATGGTTTAGTCATTGGTTGAATAGAAGACACATCAAGGCTAGGAAAGACCGGTAGATGCTGCTGGGGTAGTAAGGCATGAAATAATTGGGAGATTTCATCTGTGGAGCTACTAGGTATTATACTTCTTAGTGGATCCTGCAGATAGGACAGGCAGTCTTGCTGCTATGGGTGCCTCCCACAGTCATTTTGGATAATGTGTGCCAGTAACTCATCTTCATCTTGGATATCCAACAAAGGACTACGTTCAATGGTCATCAAGGTTTGCAAAGAATAACTATCCTCTTCTTCTAGAGTAGGCCAAATAGTTTGCTCTAGGTCATGGTACATTGGGCTGGTTGATACAACACAAATTTCTTGGTAATGGTTTTATTAGATATAATCATGTTTCCTGATCGACAACCTATAAATGCATCAGCTGTAACAAGCCATGGTCTACCTAATATAAGAGGGTAACTAGCAAGATTGACTTTAGGTTGTAATACAATGAAGTCAGCAGGATATTCCTAAGAATCTAATGCAATGACGAAGTCTTCAATGATACCTTTAGGTTTTACTGTGGACCTATCAACCAATTGCAGGACAGTCTAAGTAGGTCTAAGATTGGTTAATTGCAACATTTGCATTGTGTCCTTAGTCATGACATTGATTGTTGCACCCAAGTCTATTAAGGTATTCTTGATTAGGGCTCCATTGATCTTGACATCGACCACTGAACTTCCTGGATCAGTATACTTAGGAACAATGATATTTCCCAACATGATGTCTGTAAGGTTACCTAAGACATGGACTGTTTTGGGGTCTACTCTTTTTCTCCATGGTTTCTTGATATAGAGATCCTTGATTGTCTTAGTGTAGATAGGAATATCTTTGATGGCCTAAATCAAGGGTATCTTTATGTTAATATCTTGCAACTGTCCTATAAGGTCATTGGTAGGCTATTCTGGTTGTTTTTGGATAACCAAGTGCTTAGGGAAAGGAGGCTTAGGGTGTGATATAGATTGAGGTTCCTAAACTAGTTCAGGGTCCAAAGGTGATTCATCTAAGGCTTCCTCCATGGGTTCTCCATCCTGCAGTTCTGTTATTCGGGGAGATGAAGGACCTGCAAGGTGTTTCCCTGATTTGAGGTGAACATTACTTACCTCAACTCCATAGGTGGGGTACTGCATCACTTCATTAGTATAAGCTTGTTGAACAGGCTTGTTGTTAGGGTTAGGTGTAGGTTGGGCAGGAATTTGGGTAGGTCTAGGAAGTTGATTTGGAGGTGCTGGTGGAGGCATGATGGCTTGCTGCTGTGGCTGAGGTGGAAGCAAGGGTTACTGATATTGGGAGTTTGGTTGCCATGGTTGGCCCTTGTTCCATTGAGGTTGCCATTGTTGTTGTTGTTGAGTAGGCCATTGGGGGTTATAGGTAGGGCCTTGGAAAGTCTACTGAGGCCATTGTTGTTGTTGGTTCCACCCTGTCTGTGGAGTAGACCATGGTGGGTTTTGCCAAGCATTTGGATTAGTAGGCCAGGGCTGGTTATTCCAAGCATAAATTTTTTGATTGGCAGTAGGAAAAGATGAATTATAATTGAGTGGATCAGGGGGCATACCTTGCCTTTGTTGCCAAGGTCTTCTTTGAGCAATAAAGAATAATTGCCCATCGTCACCTTCAAATGGTTGAAGTTATGGCCTTTCAATCTTCTCCTGCTAGATACTGGCTACCCTTTTGCACTTACAGTTGGCCTTCCTTTGTCTACAGCTTGGACAGTATTCAGTGAGCATTGCATCTGCCTCTTCTTGTTTCTTTTTAATTTGTCCAGGGTGTCCAACTATGTAGCCATATGGCTAATGATATCTTCTTTCATATTGGTCAGCAGGTTACTAATTTCCACTTGAGAAACTCCATTAACTTCCTTGCCTGCAATAGCTACTCTTTCTCCTCTGGGTTTTCTGGAAAAAGTCCTAGAGTAGTTCCTGCAAGCTGTACAAATATCTTCAAAGGGTAATTGGGAGATATCCCCTATTCCAATGAGATTTAGGGCATCCATGCAATCATCATTGACCCCTCTTAAAAAGACCAGCTTCAATGATTGATGCAGGAGCATCCAGGGTGTAAGAGCAATCTTGCATCAACAAAAAAAAAATGTTGTTTCTTTTCAATAAGGGCTAAATTTGGCAGGGTTACTATTTTTAGTAAGTTTGCATTTGTGCACGGTTGGATACAAAATCTTACACGGACCTCCAGAATGGTGAATTGAAGCTAATGGTGAAAAAATCACTTCAATATCATTTGTTATTTGTGAGATATTAAAATTTCAAACCTATTGAAATATTCAAAGTCAAATTTGAGGCACTTAGAGGATCCAGACGGGCCCAAAATTTGGTGGGAAACCCAAGCAGTCTACCTTTTGAGCTTTATGTTTCAGCGGCCCTGCCCAATGTTAATAGAATGCCTAGTGTTTCCTGAAAGGTGTTTTGATTAACTCTAATGCTGGAATAAAAAAATTAAACTATGAAAACATGTAAAAACAAAATGAGCCTAAGAAGTTAGCACCATCCCCGGCAATGGCACCAAAAATGTAGAGGAAAACTAATGTGTTGTAGACTTAACTAATTTAGGGGAAACCTATCTGAACAGTACACTCTATCACTATGCATTCCTACATTAAATTATCAACCAAGGAGCGTAAGCTTATGATGGTACTTGCAAAGTATATGCCTTCAGGGTTCATATGGTTCCTAAATCATCCTATCTTAACTTTAAACAAACAAATCTATCTTGCTGGAATTGACATAATTACAAAACACTGAAAACAACTATAAATCCTAGTTGCTACGGGTACCTACAACAAGGTCTGTAGATAACTATTACAACAGGGAAATCGTAGAATTAACTTAATGAATTGACAATAATGAAATAACTAACTGCTGACTTCCGGAGGATTTGTAAACACACTAACATGCATTTGTTCATGAACTATATCTATTTGATCAAAACATAATACTAACTTGAATTCAAATTACGATTAGCAGAAAACTAATAACCAACATTAACTGAAATGAAATAAACAAGGAGAGAATCAGTACCTTGAGTGGCTAGCTCAAGAGACTGTCTTCCTTAACTGAAAACCAAATCTAATCCATATTCTACGTATCTTTGTAACACATATCGAAGCTTAACTTATTCCATACACATAATCAACTCATATCAAATTGTTCAACAATGAAATCTTTTCTGTCATATCCAGATTGTATTCCATAAATGTAACATGCTTGAGTCTTACACATAGAAAAGGAAATGATAACTAAACTGAACTGAACTCTCTACTACTTGACTCTGCTACCTTATATATCTCATCTTCCCCTTACTATACAAAAATGGAGAGAGAGCCTTATTTATTAATTAACTGACTCTGATCCTTTACCGCGCCTAGATACTAGGTTGTGGAGTCAAGATCACATTCTTATTCTAACTGACTATAAGAAGAAGAATTCAAATCAAATTAGAAGTCTGATGCATGAACAACGTCCATAACCATATTTGAAACAAATCCACTCCTTAATTTATTACTATCCATGATGCTCCATAATTGTCTTCAGCTGTCTCTGCATTCCTAGCATTGAAACTCACACTTCTATTAACTCCTTTGTTTGCAACCTGCTACAAATGCTCGATCTCATCGTGACACGTCCAATTCTACACATAGAATTAGTTCCCAAAGCATATACCACAAGAATTCTCCATGACCAACCATAAAAACATCTCATTTATACTTTTATACATATCTATATCTAATTAATTCACTAGATAATATGATCATCACATTCCATATTAATATTATAAGTTTAGGTCTTAGAAGTATAAGGAAGGTCAACATATCATAGTGCAGACATGGATAAATGTCTTAAAGGATTCTATGAAAGAAGTCTTTAAAGTATAAAAAGTAGCATAAAAGAGACTAATTCTACAGCCCATCACAAATTATTTTTTATTTATTTCATAAGTATATTAATTTTAATATCTTAAATATCAATAAAATTTTAGCTTCAATTTTTATAATCTCTAGTATATATATATGTGTGTGTGTGTGTGTGTAAAATAATCATATTAATATTAATACTAGAGATTAAAATTCCCCATTAATGGGGTTGGTGATGTTGATATCCAGATAAGGAGAAGGGAGACAAGGTGGGCACAACTTGCAAAGGGATGGGTAAAGCTTAATTTCGATGGAGCTTAGAAAGGAAATCCAGGTGTTTCAGGAGCAGGTTGTTTGGTCAGAGATTGGAAAGGAAACATTCTCGGTAAGGCATCTAAGAAGCTAGTACAGGGATCCAATAATGAAATAGAGTTTCAAGCACTTATTCTTGGCCTCAATTTATGTCGACATATTGGAGTATTGAAGGTGGAGGTTGAAGGTGGAGGTTGAAGGGGATTCTATGATAGTGATCAATGCCCTTCGAATGAGGACCATGGCAAATTGGAAACTAAACATTTTATTGAACAAAGCCCTATGTTTAGTCAATGGATTTGAAAGAATGACATTTAACCACATGTTGTGGGAAGGGAATAATGAGGCAGACGAGTTGGCGAACCTTGCCATCATTGCATCAAATGAATTGTTGTGGGAAATAAAGATTAATGATGGAGCCAATTTATTTAACTGATAGGCCATCCAATCCATTCAGTGAGTTGGGGCTGGCGAAGCGTGTGGGGAGAGTTAAAGTTTTCTGAGAATCAAGATGGGAGGTATTCCATTTGTTGCGGTGGCTTTTTGCATGGTTTGTGTTGGCAGTGATGGACACTCCCATCCATCTAGTCTACAGTAAAAGACAAATGTCTTTCTTAGGAAACATCGCTGAAAAAAGGATGAGAATGACATTTAAGCCGAAAGCGTGGCATTGTCCTCTTTGTTATCGAATGGGTCTTAGAGAAGATTTCATGGTGAATTGTAATAGATATAGGGTGAATACCGATTTGGTGTCAATGTTTTTAGTGGTGCTTTTTGGATTTAAAAGAAGAAAAGCCGCTACCATGAGATTTTAATAGGTTGAATTACACGAGCGATGCAATCAATTGGTGGTTGTTTGTCTCGGAAGCAGGGGAAGATAAAATAGCTAGTCGAAGACGTTGAGTCGCTCGGGGGATAGCTTTCTTAAAGAAGCTTGCTGGTCTAGAGGTGGAGTTCAACTAGATGCAAGAGATCCTGGAGTAGTACTACGTTGCTGATGAGAATGCCCGAGGTGGAGTCATTAGTGTTTTGTTATCTATTTGTAAAAAATATAGTGATATGTTTCTGGTAGATAGCATAGAAGATAATCAAATATAATAGAAGGTATTAGGAAATAAGGATACAAGGATTTTGGAAGAACCATGTTTTGGTTTGTTTTCTTTTTCATGCTGAACTCACAAATTATGTTAATTTTAGTTGAAGTTTAATATAAGGGGAGCTAACCCCAAGTCAACAGTTTACCGATCCAAGAAAAAATACTAGAGATTAAAATAAATTGAAGCTAAAATTTTATTGATATTTAAGATATTAAAATTAATATACTTATGAAATAAATAACAATTAAATAACCATATTTAATTATTGCCACACAATTCCAACTCAACCCTAAAATTATTATACTTAAATAAATTTACACAAAAAATATATTGATAAGCATCGCTGCTTTAAAATGATTTTACTCATTCAAAACATAACACTTCATTTTAATTTTCCATTTCCTTTGGAATCTTAACGATGCTTAAATAGATTTTTCATTTTTCCTTTCAATGGATGCCTTATTTTTCTTTTGTTGGCATCTTCAATGTTAAGACATCATACTTTAAAATGCTTCACCATAGTGTACATAAAAAGTTAAAAATAATCACATTAACATTTAGTGAGATAATTAGTCGATAGACTTTTGTATGTGAGCATTATAGTGCTCCGAAAATTGTCTCACGCTGGAAAATTTTCTAAACTCGTCGTTGTTCCTATCAACGTATTCCTTGAACCTCATATGGGTGTAAGTGCTAGTAATACATGTTTGATGACTTCAAAACATAATGTTTAAAAGCTCTATTAGTTTCAAGACTAGAAAATAAGTGAACCAAAAGTTGGCATCTTAAAGTTTGCAAGGCAAAGTAGGAAGAATTACATCTTTAGGTGGGACTGCATTCCATCTCATGATGTTCATCCTAACATATTGCAACCTTATCATGGACAAGTTTATCTTCATTACCTGAAGAAGTAACAATAATCATCAAAACCAACATACTTTACTTGAACGAAAACAACTACACCATCACTATTTTCACTACTTAACGTTGAGCTTTCTAATTTAAATGTAACAATGAAACAAGAATGACCAATGTGCCATAAAAGGAAATAAGAAAGTTCAAACTCATTAGTCAGATGCATGAACTGACAAATTAAAGTAGACTAGTAAAGCTAATCTGATTGAAAATATTGATTAGTCCCTTCATTGACATTACTTAAAAACCAAAACCAACCAATGTTGATGTTAACATATTGCTCCAAATTAGGTGGCCATTTGGTATTTATTGGCTCCCCATTGAGTTGCGAGAAACTTCTATTTGTGCACTTAATTACATAGATGTCATTTCTTAAATATGTACGAATAATTATTTACCAAGTGTATAGGTAAAAGAATTATTTACTATTACCATATATAGTGAATGAAGTAGCCTATACACTCATAACACCTACAATTTTTTTGTTTTTACAATGCTATTTTATTAATTTATTGACAACGGTAATTAATTACAAGCTAGATTGTCTTCGAAGTGATTGTAATGCAAGGATAATATATGAGCATTACTATGAATTGGATATCTGAGAAATGGGCAAGGGTTATTATGTGAAGCAGTTGAACTCCCAATTCATCATTGTGATCATCTGGAGTAACTTATTGTTGACCATCATTATGAAGATATTCAATGGACTCATTTTGCAATGTATGTCTCATTTGATCATTTTGTGAGACATTTGATCTCATTCTAGACCTTGCTCGCCAAATCCATAATTCTATAATTAAAGAGTTTGTACCCATTGCAACTCCAAATCTAGCAAATGATGTGAGTATAATTGCAAAAATAGCCTCTATATGCATCTGCAAACACAATAAATAAACAAATACATAAGCACATATAAAATGAAACAAGAACAATTTGTTAACTTTTTAATTTGTTTCCGATTGCCATGCAATATAAGAAAATAATCAATGAAAATTACTATTATTTACATCTATCTACTTACCACTGAGTAAAAGATATGAGCAAATATGATGACAAATGCAAACTGAAATGAAGCATAAGCCCAGATAAAATATGTGTCCACTGCACACAGAACTTAAAATGCTTGACAAAACATTTAAATGTGCATATGCATGGATAGCCTTCTGAATGGGTTCCACAAATGAAATAATTTTACCATATATGAGAGAAAGAGTAACTTTGCTACATAATATTAGATGAATGAATTTCTACTGTTGGAACACAAATTCATCAATTTCCTCCGTTGCTTCCTAATATTTAAACAAAATTCAAGAGTTGGTTCTATACCCAAAAATGAGGTTGTTAATGCTTCTAGTAGACCCAAAATACATGCGAAAGGTAATGCAATTGCTAAAGCACCAATCTTCAAGTCATTTACCTACCCTCCAATTGTCCCATAATAGTTAAAAAATTGTTGAATAGCAACCTTACAAGCGGAATTGGTGGAAACCCTATAAATATGTAATAACTTCTTTAATTCTACTCCAATTGACCTCAAATTATGACTAAAGTAGCTTCAATATGCACCCTTGAATAACCCTAAAAAAAAGAAAAATTTCACCAAAATGAGAGATATGCACTTCCCAAAATGACCTCCAAAACGAATTAAAAAAATTGCCTTGTTTCTTGCCTCACAGTGCTAAGATCATGCTTTGATACCACTTGTAATGAAATAACTTGCAAAATAGAAGAATATAATAGCAAATATGCTACAAATAATTGATAATAGTAATCCATTTTGAGGGGGAAAACCTCCAAAAGTCTTCAAGAAAAACACAATTTTGTAATATGGTGATCATAAATTAATTGCTATCTCCTATACATAGCCTACTTATGCTTTGGATGTCACCCACACTAACTTATATACCAAAATATAACACTTCGGATGACTTAATCAAATATAATGATAATCATATAACTTAATTAAGACTTAAAGTAGCCATTAACCAACTACTCATAACCCTATGCAAACTATAGGATTAAGGGTGTAGCATTTAGTGTTTGATAATCCTCTTCATTTGGGGTTTTTAGACCCATTCGCTAAGAATTCCCTCTTGCTCTAGTGCTTTATGTCCTAGTGGCTCAAGGTTTTGGCTAATTGCTTGCTAATATGATTTCCCATAAATATAATTTAGAGACACATTGAATTGAATAGAGGTATTTGCTTCCTAATTCTTTATGATGAAGGTCAACCCTCAAAATATAATTTAGAGACACATTGAATTGAATAGAGGTTTCATTAATTTCATTCATCATTCAATCAAAGTAAAGAATGCATTTTTTATTTCAATTGGATCATTTTCTCTCATTCCCAAAGATCCTCTCTCATAATATTTTTTTCATAATTTTTATTACAATTATTGTTAGAGGTTTCAATATAAATTTCACCGATTTCAATTTTATTTCTATTAAGGTTTCTCTTCAACTTCCATTGAATTCTACAAATTCAACCAATGTTTAACATTCATAAAATCAATTTGATAGAAATTTTAATTTAAATTAGAACCTTTAGCTTTGATGAGGAATGTCCAACCATTATTTAGCCATTATTTTGCTATCTTCTTTTTTTAATCTTTATCTTTTTCTTGTATGGACTCCTCCTTTGCTAACAAATTCCTCCTCCTTTTCAATTTACTCCTCTTGTTACATTGCAGGATTATAAATATTTTTTATAATTTAAAATAACAAAATTAAGTCTAAAATTATGTAGAATTCTATTTTTTTTTAAATGTTTGTAGGGGCACTTATGGGGTAGTTGGTTCCTTTAAGTAATTTCCCCCTATTTGTAGAAAACAAATATCCATTTCAAGTTTATTTCTTTCTATTTTGTCTTAGGATTGCTTTGGTTTTACACTTGGGAGTCCTAAATTTGCTTGTTTTTTTCAAATAATGAGTTATATGTTGTTAATGGGCTTTCGTTGAAGTTTCCCTTAGATTGGCATGACTTACCATTAATTTGATTTGAGAATACCAAAAAAAATTGTATGCAAAACTCTCAAGATTTTGAAATTTTATTTTTTCTAATTGTAATTTTATTACTTAATTAATATTTTTTAAAATACAATATGTTTATATGCCTAGTAGATAAATACATTAAAAATGCTTATATATCTCAATCCATATAGATTTTTTTAAAAAAGTTGCATTAAAAAATCAAAACCAACATATGAGTAAGGCTTAGAACCTACATTTTATTTTTTAATTACCTTACAATTGTTAATATAATTCTCCCAATGAAAGTTAATTCAAACTTAAATTCATCTATGAATTTAATAGCTTTCTAAAAAAAAATTATATTATCATAGCTTTCACATATCAATATTCCTCATTCATTCACATTTTGAAACAAAAACAAATATCCACATTAAGTTATGCTTGAGAATTCTCTTGTTGCTGAATAATATTCTGAAGCATTTTCTTCTTCACTAGTCTCAAATGATTGCTTAGTATTATTTTGTGCTCCCTGAACATTATTTTGGTTTTCCTTAACAACATTTTGTAATTGTGAATATAACCCTTCTTCACGAATAGAAGGGGTATAAGGATTATCAAACATCCTTTTTGCCACTAATTCAAGATTCCATCGCATATGGTCGATTTCATTTTCCATCTCTAAAACATCTAATCTTAAATCTTCGTGTTGTTTATCTTCACTAGGATGGTAGATGGGTGTAATCTTTAAAAAAAAAAAAAATCAACACTATTAGTTGTAGTGAGCCACGAGAAATTGATTTTGTATAATTATCTAAACAATAGATAAGCAACCAAAATTTTTGAGGTTACCTTCAAATTTCTATTCATAAGTTTATTTCCATTTAAGCTCAATGCCTTGTTTGCAGCTTCCTTAGTAGTATATTCAATGTTTGCGCCTCTGTAATAAGATTAATATCAATGCCTTGTCTACAACTTCTTTAGTCTATTTAGTTGTATAACCCATGGCTTTTGGGAGTGTGACTTTATTTATTTTTAATGAATATCATTATAGTTTTTATAACATTTTAATTTTAATTAAAATCAATAGAGAGGTGTTGTAATTTCCTCTAATACAAAGGTCAAGTAGAAGAAAGAGGCCATAAATAAATATATTTAGAGATGTAATGAATACCCTATTGGCACCTCATCTGATAGTTGATTCAACATGATAACATTAAGCACCTCACCACATATTGAGAAAAGCTTTCTTATGTCCTCCTTTGTTGCTCCATGGTGAACCTATAAGAGTTAATACATATATTTAACCTAATAATTGAGGCAATAATCAAAAGTCGTATTTAGAAGTTACTTAAATATAAAACATATTTACATTAGAGACATGGATTGTCCTTGTATGATGGTGATTTGTCCTTGTACCATTGCTTTTTTCTTGACTACATTCTTGTTTAACTTTCTTTGAATGTGAGAGATTAGGGGTGGAACGACCTTCAAGTAAATCTCTCTGCAATACAATCAAACCATATTATATGCATTTTACCCTTAAATAAATTCAAGTGCAAACCATGGAAATGAAGATTAAGCCAAGAAATTCATAAAACCTTTTTGTTGGAACTTGTTTTCTTTGAGGGTGTTGAGTCCATTTGACTTGAAGGTTTTTTCGCCATTTGAGATATATTCTTTTTCCCAATTGTTGCTACACTTTTTTTATCTACATATTCTGATGCAGACTCATATTTTTCCACCTCAACTAATGGTAAAGATGTTCTTCTCATTAAAGATTCTGAGGAACTACTTCCGAAAGTTGATAATCTCCGTCTAGAATTATAAGACATAGTATATGGATTAGATTTATTAAGCATCCTAAAATTTTACAAGGCAGAATTAAAATTTGTAAAATTGGATCTTTAAAAAACCCTTATTTGTATAAGATTATAAGGATCAAACTTAATATATGTAGATGCAAAATGTCCCTTAATGTTTCTGAAAATTGTTTCGAAATTGTAGGCTTTGTTCTTAATGGAACAAGAAAGAGTGTGGATTCAAAATGTCACGTGAGAATGAGAATGATTGTGGAGGGGGTAAGAATAAATAAGCATGGAAGGGAATGATAAAGTATATTTAAGAGGAGTGTCGATTCAATTTCGTTCCCAACTTTTGTTAAGTCCTTAAACGGTTGGTTAAAATATTTTTTTGGTTCTTTATTTTAAGTTCTTTAATTATAAGTTAATTTTTATTAGGTTCTTTAATAAAAACAAAAGTTCTTATGTATTTTATTTTCAAGTTTCTCGTTTTATGGTCAAATTAGGTTAACAATTTAAAGTATAATATAAAATTAATTAAAATTATTTCTTTTTATAAAATGTAAAAAAATTAAGCTAATTATTAAGTTATATATGAAATATTTGTATTTGTATGATTATTGGTTTTAAATAGTGTCTTTTTATTTTTCAATTAAAATGTATATAACTATAAGTCATGGGTAGTATGTAGTGTTGTAATAATAATATGTGTTTTATAGTTGATAGATGAGGTAATAGGAGAGCATTTTAAAGACCAATTGATTCTTGCAAGTTAAATGTGTTACAATTGTATTAAGTTGGTAAATATTATAATTATGAATGTATTGTTGCTAGCATACCTATCTTTAGAAAAATATATCTAAAATAAGCCCACAGATATAAAATATTAGTTTAGGACACATATTAATTGATTGTGAAAACAAATGGAAACCCTAATAAAATAAATTCTAGGCTTGCCAATACACTTTGCTCCTTTTATATTTTATATGATAAAATCCTAATAAAATATAGTTATAAAATAAATTATTCTATAGTAAATAAAATATTATTTAACTGCAGTTAAAATAATGTGATTTATGTTTGACTATTACTTGTATTTACATAGATTTGTTACTTTATGTGAGATTTATTGTTATGTCCATTAATTTAATAAAACTTTCAAATTTAATTCTTGTGTGCTTTCATTTAAAAAAATATGTTGGTTATATATTTTTTAAATATAAAATAGTTACTTTAGGTGCATTCATTTAATAAAAGTATGTCCACCATATTTTAAATTTAAAACACTTACTTTATAAATTTAAAAAATATATGTCAGCTCTTTTTAGTTTTTATGAACACCTCACAGTCATCCCCTTAATGCCACTATCTAATGGCTATAGGCATAATTAAATAGTCTTCATAAATTGATTGGTTGAATTTTTTTGTTATAATAGTCTTCAAGTTGATTTTGTTTATTATAATAAATATTTATATTTGTTAGGTAGAACACATTTGTGGTAATTTAACAATATATAATATAATTCTTTGTGAAGCTTTAAGTATATTTATATATTAAATTTGTATTATTTGGGCATATGAATTGAAGATATTAGTGGTAATTTAATAAGTTTGTCATGGAATAAATAAGGAGAAGCCAATAATTGTTCAAACCAATGTATAACAATGTATTATTATTAGTCAATAAAAAAAATATTATTTATTTATTTTATTTGTTTAATGTTGAAATTTTCATAGGAATATGCCAAAAAGATTACTTGTTTCTAATTTTATTACACATTGAGGAGGCAAATTTATACTCTAAAGGTAGGCAATAATAAATATTGTAACATAAATTGCAATATTGTATTATTAGAATGAAAATTGTAATAATTTGATTTTCACTGATATAAAATATTAATTAAATTGTTTATATAATATCATTATACTAATTACAATACAATATAATATAAAATATAATATAAACACAATATAATTATATCTATATTAATTTCTATAATCAATATTAATATTGATATTAATATTAATTAATATATCAATTACAATATTAATACATTTGTTTAGTAGCCAATGAAGAGCTTAATTTTTTAACCATAAAATTGTTAAATCTTGATTATTCAATTATACCTTAAAACATCAAGTTGTAAGTAGTTGCATAAGATAATATTATAAGGTTATGGTTTAGTAGAGGGTTACCTAAATTTTATAATAGGCCATGTTGAGAAAATTTAAGAGCCTAAACTACTTTATAAATTTTATAATAACTAATGATAAAGATTTTAGCTTTAACATCTATAGAAAATTTATCTCAAAATTTATTGATATTTTTTTAAAAAAATTTGAGTTAAAAAATATTAATCTAAAAAGAATTTGACCTAACAATTTAAAAAAAACTATTGAAACAACAATTTTAAAAAATAATAATCGAAGATATGGCGAGGAAGAGGCGCTCTGCTCTCCCCTGAATTCGCATATGCATCCATCTTTAGAGTCCCATGGTGATGTTGTGGCAACCGTGGATCTTTCACTAGAGGCTTCGACAGATTTAGAGTTACTTGCTAGCATGGTGATTATTGGAAGATTGTTGGGTGCGAAATTCTCTAGACAGACGGTGACAAACTGGATCATGGATAACTAGAAATGGCCTAGGGTTATCAAATTTCTACTGTGAGGGTTTTTTGTTGTTGTATTTAAGAGTAAAGAAGAATGGGATCTGGTTCTCTCCTTCAACTATTGGCAGATTGGAGATCAAGCTCTATACATTTAGAAATGGTTGCCTCTTTTTGATCCTTGCTCGACTAATTCGAGTGCGGCCCCAATCTGGTTAAGACTTTGCAACCTTCCATTGGAATTCTGGTTGGAAGATTGTCTTTCCAAGATTGGATCTTCACTTGGGATGCTCAAAGATTTGGACCGGAGGATTCTAGAAGAGAACTCTTATCTCTATGCCAGAGCCAAAATTGTGACAATCTTTGATCTTCCTAAGTCCCTAAAATTATCCTTGTTGCAGGGTGATCACCTCATCAAATTGGAGGTTGAGGAAGAGAAATTCTTTTATTCATACTGTGGAAGCAAAAATCACTTCTCAATTCACTATCTTCGTAAGCCTAAGAGAGAAAGGAAAGAAAAGATTTTAATGGGTCAGAAGATGGATGGACCAGATTCGAATGTGACCTCTGCTCTAACTAAAGTTGGGATTCCACCTATGAAGGTACCTGAGATCCCCATGCCTCCATTGTAGGATGCTCCCCACTCTCTCTTTCTCTCCACTAATCCTTGCCCTAAGCCAACAAGTTCTAGTTTGGCACCTGTCCAAACTTCTTTGATGGAGGCACATACTGCTCTCAAAGGGATTGAAAATAGATGCCCTTTGATGGAGGAGATTGATTGGCCGTATGAAAATTCCAATGACAAGTGGCAATGTGGATGTGCGGACCATCAGCCAGGATGCTTCCAAAAATCTTGAAACCTAATCTGAATGTGTGTAACAAAAAGAAGGGGAGGAAGACCAACAAATATCGAAGGGAAGAGGAAGCCTCCATTGGGGTAGGTATACCTAATCAAATACCTTTTGAATTCTAAGAGAGGAAGCCCCTCCCTTAGGGGCCAATGAAGATCCTAAGTTGGAATGTCAGGGGCCTTAACGCCCCTGACAAACAACACTTATCTAAGCACCACCTTCAGACCATGGGAGTCGATATCATTATTCTCCAAGAAACCAAATTGTGTGTTGTTGATAGTTCTCTTTTCTACAAATCTTGTGTTGGTTGGGATGGTGTCTTTATTCAATCCTCGGGAGCCTCTAGGGGCCTTTGCTCCCTTTGGACTCCCAAAAATGTTTCTGTAGGAGTGATCAACTCCTTCCCAGGATCCTCAGTTTGCAAAACAACACCCTCACAGATACACAAGAGAAGCAAAGTGCTCTTCCACCAAATATCAATGAATTGATATTAAGAAAATGAGATGAGATGCAAAATAATTTACAAATGTATAGTATATAGGTGTGTTTGGGAGCCAGTAGGTAAAAACTACCCAAATGGTAAACTACCTAACTATTAAATTATTTATTGGTTGCCTAAGTAAAATTAAGCAAACATAAATAGGTAAAACCCTATTTACTCCAATACCCCCCTAAGTGCAACTTAGGGAGATTATTATGCAATATCAAGATGTAATATGGGTCCCAGCTACATGACCATGTTAGGTACCCATTTACAAATAAAAATGCAATGCAATCTCTCACAAGCAGAGAAAAGGAGATAAACCCCGTGGGAGAAAACTCTCCAAAAGAGAGAAAAAATTTGTGGTGGTACCTGACTAGGGTTTAGGGTTTTAAGTTAGTCTATGAATGTTTTTCCTTATCTCCCCTTAAATCCCTAAGTCCTACAGTCATAGTTTTACTTTATGTTATAATCTGTTGTTGACTGTCTAGCCTAAGTTACCGGTTACTTAAGTTATAGCCTTGAGTCTATTGTGTCATGAAGTGACCAGCCCCAAGTCCTAGTATTTACTTTCCATCACTCATCAAAGTCATGTTTTATAAAGTTCTTAAGTCCTAAGTCTTTGTAGGGGCCCAAAGGTGCCACATGGCAGAATATCGCAAGCTTGCAGACCATTGAAGATGACGTCATTTTTCCTACCGTGCAGCTGCGAGATGGAGATAAGTGTAAAATGTATCGTGGCCTTTGGCCATAATATCAATAATGTAGTAGATCACACCAGGTGTCAGAAGATGGATCGAGAAGTGGGGCCAATAAGGATCGGATGGTAGCGTAGTGGCGTAGAAGAATCTTGTTAGAAGGGAAGATCCACTGTGTGGCTGCAAGATGAGGACACGTGGCCTATTCTTGAAAGGAAGGAAAATGCTTGTATAAGGAGAGCCATGTGGAAGGCTTAGTGTGCTCTTGTAGAGCCAAAAGGAGATGGCCCACTTGCTACTGTGCGGCCGCGAAATGATGCCATGTGGCCGCGTAGGATAAAAATGAAAGAAAAATCAACAAAAAGAGTGTCTGAGATGGAGAAGTTTGATTGGTTGTTGGCTTTTCAATGCAAAAGTTTAGATTTTCAAATCTGGCGATTCATTCCAGGTCGTCGATCTTGTAGAATAAGGTTCACATCAATGGATGAAATTTAAATCTTCTATGTGAACATTGGGATGCACCCCTGTACCACGAATTTGTAGTAATGGCCAAAGTGACACGCAATTATGTTGCAATCCTTAATTTGTAAGCCCAATAAAACTAGAAGGTAAGGGTTGTTCTCATCATTTTCATAAGCACGAAGATGATTCTTGCCTGTGACGAGCACCTGGTCAAAGAAATATTGAAATCCCAAGCTTCTGCAAATAAAACCAGTAAGTTTAATCTATGTCGGTTGCGTACATTTCAATTAAAGTTGTTGTTTTGTTTAAGAAATTTGAGGATCACTAGAAGAGAAAACCCTAGCTTGGTAGGAAATTGCTTTGAAAATGAGTCACACAAGCCAGCCCTCGACTTCGAAGATGAGTCTTGATGAAGACTTGATGATTCAGTTTCCTGGGTCTTCAAGGAGGCTCAAAAATGTGCATGGTCCCGGTGGGCTGAATGACAGACTTTTAGACCTATGCTATGAGTGTCAAGATGCTCAGTTGCTTGTGCCTGGATGGATTTTGTTCAAACATTGGTATGACAGGAGGGAGTACAAGGCCCTTATTTTTAATGAATGGAATCTAGACTTAACAATGTTGATATGCCCTAATGTGTTCGTAAATCTAGATTTTGTGAGGGTAGTTGCATAGAGGTATGATCCTGGGTCTAGGGCAGTCCTGGCAAGTAATAACATAGTCATGATCAGAACCACAAAAGCCTGTATCACAAAAGTATTTGGCCTAAAGCCTGCTACCAGCAAAAGAATTGATCTTACTGCTCTAAAGGAAGAATATAAGATTGTTCGGCATGGATACAGAGCTTTCAAGTTGGTCAAGCACAGACTGAAGGGCATTGATGGAAAATTGGTGAAAATCTCAGATAAGGAGGAAGAACCTTTTGATGTGTCACAATTCATGCACTATTTTGTGAATACATATCACACTTTGTGCCATGTGTTGGGAAGAGATGCATTGGATAAGATGCCAGTCTTCCTGATGATGTTAGTTGCTAATATAAAAGATATTTCAACTACAGAGCCCTTTGATTATGCAACATATATAGCAAACAAAATGCATAATAAATTGAATGAGATTAAGAACAAATTGTATACTATGGATGCAAAGGTGGATTTCAAGTGGTATTCTATAATGTGCCATATGTTTTTACATGCTGGATTAGGAATGCGGCATAAAGATTTGCATGTTAGAGAAGTTGATCCAAATGGTACTCTTTTCCATGTACAGATGCAAATTATGTAACTTTTGAGGAGCATTTTGTTAGAAGGCTACTAGGTTTCCTAGAACCTGAAGGTGAAAGAATGCACACGGATGTACTTGATTTTCTAAAGCCACAGGATAGAGCCCCTGAGTTGGGAATTTAGCACAACTGGGGTGACTAGTTTTTGCATACTCACACCACATGTATCAGAGTTTATGGGAGTAGGGTTGCCCCATACATATTGCCAAAATATGTACCAAAGAGAATTGCATTCTTGGAAATCATAAGGCAATCGAATGAGTCTGATAAGGAACGTCTGAGATTGCAGAAGAAAGGGTCCTTCTTCCCCAATTCTATCAAGTTTTGTGATTTTTTTAGCTGCTAATAAGGATGGTCTAGATCAAATTGATTCAGAGTTGATGGTCTACATGATGGGGTTCGAGCAACCAAGGGTGTTTGACCCTGAAGGATTCATTAATAAAGTGAGGCTTGTCATCAGAAGACCCCAGTTTACCCACCAAGTTTTATTTGATGAAGATGTAGTACAAGAAATTGTGCTACAATGGGAGAAGTTCACTTTTTGAGAAAAAGGCAGGAAACAATAATGGAAGGAGAAAGAATGAAAAATAACTTGAATTCTGCAACCCTAGGGCATTTGCAGAAGAGAATGATTCTATAATAAGGATCCAAATTTTTTTTGCTCATGCAGATAATTTGATTGAAAGTGCTCTAGCAGGTGAAGAGCGACCTGCCTATGATCCAAGTAGTTTAGGGAGAGCATACATAAGAAGAAGTGAATCACCTGATGCACCTCCAACAAAGAAAGTCCAAATCATTGACTTGGATCATGAAGAAGAAGTGGAATTGATAGACTTGGAGGAGGAAATAAATGAACAAGAACAAGAAATCTCCCAACAAGTGAATTCACCTGTGAGAATAAGGCCTTATGCATCTCCTAATAACAGATTGGCAAGGTCAATTCCTGGTCACCAAATAGATACAAAGGATATCAGAGTACTTGCATGCTCACAATTTTTGGAAGATGATGCCTATGTAAACACCCCTGAATTCAAGGGATATGTATTAAAGGCGAGGAATGAAGAATTTCAAAAAAAGGTAGAGGAAACCAAGAGAGATGTTGATCCAGAAAAATATGAAGAAATAACTTAGAGGGTGCTGAATGAAGTAAACCAAGATATCGATAAGATGGCCCCTAATGAGGGAAGAGATTTGGTAGAGAAGAGTGGTCTGCTATTGCTTCCACATTGGACCTTAGCAGATGCAATTGCTTTTGACACCATCACAAGGAATGACACAAATGTCTTAGATGATCAGGTGGAGAAGGCACTCTCTGGTGCAAGATTTAATCCCAGATTTGAGACCATCGCAATATGGGCATTGGCCCAAAACAATAATAAGCTAAGGGTTGGTTTAGGAGAATTAACAAGGGATGTAATAATAAAGAGAGTGTCAGACACTCTAGCCCCTCAAGCTGCAAGCTTGAATGTTCATACAACCCAATTTGTTGAGGTTGTTACAAATAAATTGCAAAGAGATTATGATGAACTTCTTTTGAAGTATGGGCAAGCCATGTCAAAATTGAATAAATGTAAGATGTTGTTGGCTCCAAGTACTTCAACTCAGAGTGTTCCTGCTCTTGTAGAGACTGCAGAGGCATTTCCAATAGACAGGGAAGCACTACTCTTAGAACTCAAGGAGTTGAAAGAAGAAGTAAAGAAGCTGAAGGATGAGAAAAAGAGCACTGTCAGAGAAATGGCTAATTATTTGAGTTTGATTTATAACTATTTACGATCAACGCAAATATTACAACGTTATTATCATAAAATGATTATCTTAATACTATTATTAAGATATTTGATGTGTTATAATGATTCGTAAACGTTAAGACATTTTCGTGAAGTTATTATTATGTGATATTTGTCGATGAATTATGATGGGGAGACAAGCTCAACCCAATCATGATATCCATATTTCATGGTTTAATAATATCTTATTAATGAATAAACTGTATCTACCTAATGAAATATGCAAAGATATGAAGTTTATAATTGATGTAATCAATATAATTATTATTGATGAAATCAATATATACATATAGATGCCTTTGCATCATAAGAGGATAATACCTCTTAATGAGTCGATGGTATGGAGGGAAATCGTAAGCTAAAATATAGTAGAGCCTTTATAATTGTTAGTAGTGGATCAAACCACATGTAATAGTGGATCGAACCACATGTAATGATTATTAATAGATCAGTGTTATATATTTCTTTGAGTGTTGGCCTCATCCTTATGAGGATGACTGTGGTTTTAACTACCAACCGAATGAGCCATGGAGTGGCCATCCTCCCATCGACATGTGGGAACCTTGCTAAAAATTTGGTGTCAGTTAGACTGAATTGTTACGGACTATTATGCATTTATGAAAGTTTACAACTGTAAGAGTGAAAAAGGGAAGTGGGGCGACTCATTAGGGGTCTTGCTAAGTACTTTTAGCCATGACACTATTAAGTTGGCGGTAGTATATGAGAGTGAGACATTTTTTTATTTGCAAAAGGATTGTCATTAGGGGGATACGCTTTAAGGGAGAGTTGGCGGTGAGCAGGGAGGATAGAGAACATTGAAGTTACCTTAGAATAGCTCGGTCAAAACAAAAAGAATAAGAGAGAATAGGAAAGAAGTGTGTGAGGAAGGATAGTGGATAGTCGAAGAAGTTTTTGAGAATAGAAGCAGAGATAGTGAAGCTCAGACATTTGTATGAGTATCTATCAGGTTCTTTATGATTTGTTTATAGTCATATATTTCTCTATATAACCTTTATCATTATTGTAGATCTGCCATTAAGGTAAACAACACATTGCATCTATTCTAAGATGAATACTTGTTATATCAATGCTTATTATGTTGTATTCTTTAGAGGCCGAAGCTATATGAGTTAAGTATATATCTATTTGTGCCATATAGACTTGAGCATGTCATTAACCTGCGATATATGTATTTGCATTCCTGTTGTAGTTTAATCAATAGAGAATGATATGTGAATATTTGGTTTTCTTGAAGAGTCTATTGATGTCTTCAGTGGCATAACTCAACATAGAGAAAATGAAAACTATTTAATTTAATGATTGTTAAACTATTCGTATCTCTGAGAAATGGTGCAAACCGGTGGCTTAGAATAAGCTAAAACTTCTCTAGTATTATTTATATAATAAAGTGCATGTTGGATGTCGACAGTTGGTTAAGACTGTGTTAAATTAAAGTCTATATTACTGAATGACTGTGTTAAGTAGATAACTAGTTATCTTTGTATTGCTTAGCCGTTAGAAGAAGAATATTCTTCTATGTTTTACATTGTTAAACCCTCAACCAAGTGTCAAGAACCTCGAGGATTTTTATACTCGATATGTGTCATGGATTTCATGTTATCTTGAGTAGTATAATGTGATTAATGTTGACAGGCTAGAGGTTCAACATTTACTTTAAACTTAGATTCTTTCTAGCATTAGAATACTCAATATCCCAATACTATGGCATAAGGGGAATAAGAACCTAGCCTTTTGGTTATTTTAATACTTAAGATAATTGCAATTGGTATAAGACTTTTTACAACCTTCGAGTTATTCCAAACTTTAGTCAACAAACCTTATGGTTATAACTTGGTTTAGTTATTTCATGTGGGTAGACATTAAAGGGTCGAGAACCCTAATTTAGTAAATTTTCATATCTATCTTATTGAAAAGAGATTTGTTTTAGTTGACAATGTTTAACCTTAGGTAGGGAAAACTATTTGTTGGGCTACAAGTTGACTTGAAATACAAGTCATAAGCCTCAAGTTTTGCAAGCATGCAAGAGGTACTATTAATGGTAGTCAACCATAAAGTGTATTACATCTTATTGGTCACAACTTCTCTTAGCTTTTACTTGTCGATAAGTGTTAGATCTCAAATGTTGCAAGATGCAAAGAGATACCTAAGAATGGATAGTCATTCCATAAGGTCTTTGGAGCAAGACAAGATCTTGTGAATCCACCTAAGTTAGAAAGACTAGGTTTGAGTTAGATAAACTCTTTTAAACTTTAACTTGACCTACATATGGTAATTATTTTAATTAAATCATTGAGATCATTATATAGATCGTGGTTGAAAGGACAAGTACCCTAACTATGTATAATTAATCTTACTTGTAAGAAAGGGAAACAATTTCCTAGACTATGATGCTTAACCTGGGAAAGGTAACCATCTTAGTCATTGTAAATCGATTAAAAATCCTTATGAGTTTATAAGTCTTGGGTTTCGGTATTGCAATGATGCAATGAGAATCCTCAAAAAGAAAGATAGTTGATTAGGTCTATAGAATATAGACAGTGAAAGAAAACATGTACGGGTCGGGAAGACTAAATTATTGAAATTATCATGACTTCATAAGTTAAACATAGTTGACCAAGTCGAACTATAGGAATATGATAGTATCCAAGTCGAGTTGGGGTGGGTGAACATTACGACAACGTTCATTGCGAACATCAATTTATATTGAAACTATGGCCATAGTAATGCATATGTCTCTGCATGCATTGTCGGTTCACTATATATGGATTGCACAACCTATTGGAAATCATACTTAGCTAGAGGGTATCTAGGGTTGTATGATTGATAGAGTTGTGTAGGATACAACACTATGTACTTGGAAAGGCAAATTACCACTGGTCACCTTTGGTCTATATTCCTCGTGAAGGGTAGGGCCGCTTCCTATGTGGAAGATGTGTGGGAGACCACCGGTTTGTGGTTGGAGGTAAATCACTGTAAAGATACTCTCTCTAGCAGAAGACATGCCAAGGCTTGCGATAAAGATGTTAGATTTCCAGACGCAATATATCTTTGAGACTTGTGTTTATTGAGACTATGTAAAACATTATCTATGCAAATATTTGTAATTGATTTACTTTGTAAACTTTGTACTTGAGAAAGACAATATGGTTTATTGTATTTTGTAATGAGAAATCTTGTAATTGTAGTTACTTGATTATATGTTGAATAAAAGAAATTTTTTCTCTATCTCATTTTTACCTTGTTGAATTACTTTGTGGTAAATTCCTGGTTTTTACTATGTTTATAGAATGTAGATGTTACATATGGTATCAGAGCTACCAGGTTCAACACTAGGGCTTATGAGTCCACTGTGCTAACCTATAGTCATCATTATGCAATTAGCTAATGTTTGAATTTTCTTGTGCCAGAATGGCGTGGAGAAGAACCAAGAAAACTGCTAGGAAGTTTGTTCCCCAGCATTTGCCTGAATTAGTGGTTAAGAAGAAACCTATTGAGAAGGTTGAACTTAAAGAGCATATTATTTACTTTGAAGGTGCATGGCTGGAGGATTTAGAGACTTTTGTTGATGCGCTTAAGTGTATTCGGCTAGAAAGAAAACAACATTTTGAACTGGCCAAGAATCCTACTAATTCTATTGGTGTAGTAAAACCTAGTAAACTGTAGCCAATTACAACGTGTCACTTGAAGGTTGATGTGATGCTTCTATCTTAGGAAAAAAGTGTGGAGGAGTACTTGTGTGTACATCCACCCCTTATGTTTGTTTAATTGGAAGATTGTAAATCGACAGTGACATATAGTCTTGTCGTATCAACTATATAAATAAGGATGTGGTCACTCCTAAATAAATTATAATAAAGATGACAATGTTTTGTATCAATCTTTTGATAGTTATGAGTTTAAAAAAATGTTTGATGTTTTGAGTCACTATGAAATAACTTATTTATCTGGACAAGAAAAATGACAACATGTATCATTCAAGAACCAAATAGGGGTGAGAGTCTAGAAGAGAATAAACCACTGTTAATCTCTTGGACAAATTAGAGCAATCCTAACCATATTTGTAGAAACCAAGGAGATAACTGGTATTTTGAAAAAGAAAGTATGAGATCAAGGAAACCCTGAAGGGGTAAAATGAGATTTCTCATGGGATGAGGAAGGGAATCACCAAGAATATAGAGTGAGTAATGGAAATCCTATAACCATAGACCCTAAAAGGAAACAAAGGATAGGCTTGCCTTAGGACTGACCTAGATATGAAGAAAGTCATTCCATCAAAGTTGATGGAACAAGTGAATGAAGCAATTGAAAATTTTATTCCTCCTAAAGTTTTGGGATGAGTGACCTAGAAAAGTACCTTGTTTTATGATAGCTATAGAATTAATCAAAAGCCCCATAACAAGAATTATTGGCTAAAGGTTTGATAAGATCCAGTATTTCACCATGGGGTGCACTAGTTATCATTGTCAAGAGAAAGGACATAACTCTACAAATGTGTATTTCGTATCATTTACTCATTAAAGAAACGATAAAGAACAAATATCTTTCACCATGTTTTGATGACCTCTTTGAGTAGACGCGTGGAGCTGTAGTGTTTTCAAAGATTGATTGGCGATCAATATATCATCAATCAAGATTGAAGGATGAGGATATCCATAAAACAATTTTTTGGACAAGAAATGGGCACTATGAGTTTGCAGTGATTGCCTTTTAGAGTTACAAATATTTTTGTTGTATTCATGAATCTCATGAACAATGTGTTTAGAGATTGTTTAGACAGGTTTGTTCTAGCCTTTCTGGAAGATATACTTATTTATTTTAAGAATGAAGGAGAACATTATCAACATGTGCAAGTGGTTCTGCAACAGTTAAGAGAAATGATTTGAGTGGACAGATAGATGGCAAGAGGAAATTGATCCATTAAAAGAGAATTTACAATAACACCAATTCTGTGAATTCCTGCCCAAAGGACAGTTTGAGGGAAAAACTGATGCCTGAGGAGAAGGATTAAGGGGTGTACCTATACTTGATGAGCAAGTTAAGCAAGCTCTTGTGGTAAATCTTAAAGATTCAAGGTATGATAGGTTTTCATTTTGAGTCTGACGGACTATTGAGTTTCAGATAGAATATATGTTTCTAATTCTTCTGAATTAAGAAAACTAGTGTGGAAAGAAGTTCATATCGCACCATACCCAGGACATCCAGGGGCAACCAATTACTAATAGTTGTAAAACCTCTTTAATTCTTGAAAATAATGAAGAATGATACTACAAAATTTGTAGCAAGTTGTTTGGAGTGCCAGAGGGTAAAATAGAACATCAACACCCTGCAGGATTGTCGTACCCACATGACATGCCAGAGTGGAATGGCAAGTTATTAGTATGGATTTTGTACAAAGTCTTCCTATGTTTGGAAATAGAGATAATGCCATTTTGTGGTTGATAAACTCTCGAGGCTAGCACATTATATACCAAGGAATTGGACTAATGGAGCATCAGTGTTAACTCGCAAATTTGTGCAAGAGGTGTTTAGATTGCATGGTTTTTTTCTTGAGAAGGTTATCTCAGATAGAAATGCGCGTGTAATGTCAAGGTTTTGGCAAACTTGTTCTTTATGTTAAGGACTAAAATTAAAAAGAGTACAATTTATCATCCTGAGAACAAATGGTTAAACTAAGAGAGTTAATGAAGTTTTGGAAGATTTGTTTCAAACATATTGCATGGATTAGCAATATAAGTAGAGAGACTACTTATCACGTGAAATTTTTAGCAATACCTAACTTTTTGCTATAAAGATGGCTTGAATTGAAACATTGGACAAAAAAAAGATGCCTAACTCCTATAAGCTAGGTAAGCTAGAAGATAGGATTAGCATTAGTCCAGAAATGTTGTCCGAAATGGATGAAAAGATTCAACTGATCAGAAAAGATTAGTGGAAATTGATAATGAATAGAAAGTTACATTGATGTTAAGCGTACACTAAGACAATTCTCGGTTAGAGAAGAAAAGTTCTTTTGAGGGTCAAACCCCAGAAAAAGTTTCTTAAAGTGTGGAATGTATTCCAAACTAGTTCCTAAGTATAAAGGACTCTTCTAAATATTCAAGGTTATAAATTCTATTGATTTCAAGAATCAATCTATTACCAATTAGTGCCAGGAGGCATAATGCTTTTGTGATTCATACATGAAAATATATATTTATGTAATATAAGAATATTATATTGTTTTACAAGTACAAAACCTAGGAATGGTTATAGCTTCTTAAATGCTTGAAGTTCGCAAGCAATGCTTGTGTAACATAGAGGTCTTGCAATGCAAGGTCCAGCGGGACTAGAATGCATAGAATAGTTTTACATGGGGGGGGGAATTACCATGAATTCTAGCAAAAATTTCCTCATTTATTTTATGCTTATAGCAGTTAAACAATGAATTTGCTTTTTAAGTTGCATTTTGATACTTTATGTCATTGAGGACGATGAATCTTTAGGGGAAGGATATGTTTCATCCCTAATTTTTGACTTGCTATACTTTTACTTTTTACTTGGACGTAAGTAAATTTATTGTGATGTTTAGATTGATGACAAGGAAAAACATGGATTATATTAAATGTCATTTATTGAAATCATAGAAATGATTATGTTATTATCGATTTAATATTTGTATTATGAGATTTGATTTATTAGTCAAATTAATTGAATAATGATGCATTGATCACATATTGTTTGATGACAAGTGAAACAGGATTACAGGTTATCAGATGACTCTCAGAGAAAAGAGAGAGAGAGTATCTTTCCAGGAGAGAGATATAGACCTCGTGTTATGAGTGATTTATTTGCTAAACTGAGTATAAAGTGTTTAACAAAAACGTGAACTACGGTGTCATAAGAGGTAAGCTTTGTCTTGTCAGTTTACTTCTGAACCAAATCAACAAGTAGTCGATATTGTTTTCAAAACTTGCTAAGTCGTATTAATTTGTCCTAGTCATTAATAACGTTAACGACGTCATTTGAGTTTGATTTATAACTATTTATGATCAATGTAAATATTATGACGTTATTTTCGTAAAATGATTATCTTAATACTATTATTAAGATATTTGACGTGTTATAACGATTTGTAAATGTTAAGACATTTTTGTTGAAGTTATTATTATGTGATATTTTTCGATGGATTATAATGGGGAGACAAGCTCAACCCAATCATGATATCCGTATTCCATGGTTTAATAATATCTTATTAATGAATAAACTGTATCTACCTAATGAAATAGGCAAAGATATGAAGTTTAAAATTGATGTAATCAATATAATTATTATTGATGAAATCAATATATACATATAGATGACTTTGCATTGTAAGAGGATAATACCTCCTAATGAGTTGATGGTATGGAGGGAAACCGTAAGCTAAAATATAGTAGAGCCTTTATAATTGTTAGTAGTGGATCAAACCACATGTAATAGTGGATCGAACCACATGTAATGATCATTAATAGACTAGTGTTATATATTTCTTTGAGTGTAGGCCTCATCCTTATGAGGATGACTATGGTTTTAACTGCCAACTAAATGAGCCATGGAGCGGCCATCCTCCCATCGACATGTGGGAACCTTGCTGAAAATTTGGTGTCAGTTAGATTGAATTGTTACGGACTGTTATGCATTTATGAAAGTTTACAACTGTAAGAGTAAAAAAGGGAAGTGGGGCAACTCATTAGGGGTCTTGCTGAGTACTTTTAGCCATGACACTATTAATTCAGTGGTGGTATCTGAGAGTGAGACATTATTTATTTGCAAAAGGATTGTCATTAGGGGGATATACTTTAAGGGAGAGTTGGCGGTGAGCAGGGAGGATAAAGAACATTGAAGTTACCTTCGAATAGCTCGGTCGACAGAAAAAGAATAAGAGAGAATAGGAAAGAAGTATATGAGGACGAACAGTGGATAGCCGAAGAAGTTTTGGAGAATAGAAGCAGAGATAGTGAAGCTCAGGGATTTGTACGAGTATCTATCAGGTTCTTTATGATTTGTTTGTAGTCATATATTTCTCTATATAACCTTTATCATTACTATAGATTTGCCAGTAAGGTAAACAACACATTTCATATATTCTAAGATGAATACTTGTTATATCAATGCTTATTATGTTGTATTCTTTAGAGGTCGAAGCTATATGAGTTAAGTATATATCTATTTGTGCCATATAGACTTGAGCATGTCATTAACTTGCGATATATGTATATTTGCATTCCTATTGTAGTTTAATCAATAGAGAATGATATGTGAATATTTAGTTTTCTCGAAGAGTCTATTGATGTCTTGAGTGGCATAACTCGGCATAGAGAAAACAAAAACTATTTAAGTTAATGATTGTTAAACTATTCGTATCTCTGAGAAATGGTGCAAACTGGTGGCTTAGAATAAGCTAAAACTTTTCTAGTATTATTTATATAATAGAGTGCATGTTGGATGCTGATAGTTGGTTAAGACTGTGCTAAATTAAAGTCTATATTACTGAATGACTGTGTTAAGTAGATAACTAGTTATCTCTGTATTGCTTAGCCGTTAGAAGAAGAATATTCTTCTATGTTTTATATTGTTAAACCCTCAACCAAGTGTCAAGAACCTCGAGGATTTTTATACTCGATATGTGTCATAGATTTCACGTTATCTTGAGAAGTATAATGTGATTAATGTTGACAGGCTAGAGGTTCAACATTTACTTTAAACTCATATTCTTTCTAGCATTAGAGTACTCAATATCCTGATACTATGGCATAAGGGGAATAAGAACCTAGCCTTTTGGTTATTTTAATACTTAAGATAATTGTAATTGGTATAAGACTTTTTGCAACCTTCGAGTTATTTTGAACTTTAGTCAACAAACCTTATGGTTATAACTTGGTTTAGTTATTTCATGTGGGTAGACATTAAAGGGTCGAGAACCCTAATTTAGTAAATGTTCATATCTATCTTATTGAAAAGAGATTTGTTTTAGTCGACAATGTTTAACCTTAGGTAGGGAAAACTATTTGTTGGTCTACAAGTCGACTTGAAATACAAGTCATAAGCCTCGAGTTTTGCAAGCATGCAAGAGGTACTATTAATAGTAGTCAACCATAAAGTGTATTACATCTTATTGGTCACAACTTCTCTTAGCTTTTACTTGTCGATAAGTGTTGGATCTCAAATGTTGCAAGATGTAAAGAGATACCTAAGAATGGATAGTCATTCTAGGGTAAGTGCAAGAAGATGGGGGGCCAAAAAGTGGCCAAATTAATTTAAAAAAAAATTAAGTCATAACGCGAGCGCGTTATAACGCGCTCACATTATGACTTACTATAAATAAAAAAAATAATCCAATTTCATTTCTTTCTGTTTTCTCCTCTGCCCGTGGCTTCCAAACCCTCAAAAGCGCGCTCACGTTTTGTAAAACACCAATCAACACAAAAAGCTTATCAATTCATCGCCAAAATGTCACCGCGACGTCGAACACGCCAAAGGGGTGAGTTATCTTTTTTTTTGTTTGAATTTGTTTCTAAATAGGTAGGTTTTTGTTGATTTTTGATGTATATTTCATTATTTGTCAGGAAATGTTAATGCACCTCCTCCTCCTCCTCCTCAAAATCCACAAAATCCTGAGGAGGAAATACCTGCAGAACAACAACCTCCTCCATTCATTCCTCGACATGCCCTTGGAACACAAGAAAATATAATGGGGCAAATTGAAAACAACAAAAAGGAAATTGAAGATATAATTGCAAGGTTGAAAGATCTGTCCACTTCAACCTTGCATAGGTCCACGCTTGCCGAATCTCTTGAGTCTATGTTATCAAATGCAGATTCAATTAGCAAACAAATAACTAGTTGGACGGATAAAAAGAGAGAGTTTAGAGATTACTATGTAGACAAATTGTCATACCAAGATGTCAAAAAATTACAAATTACAAAATTAGACTTGTGTTCAATTTTTACAAACCCACAAACAAATCAACCTCCACCCATTACATGCAAGAGGTTCCCTATCCATTGGTGCAACAACCAAGCGATAAGGGACAATTTCGGGCAGAGGTGGTGGATGGTTTTTTACCATCCTCCATGCAATAATAATGAGGTCCCACAATACTTTTTGAGGAAACTCTATTGCGAGTTTGTCCTCAATAAAGTGCCAAACTATTTTGATATGCGGGACTTCCAGGGTAGAGGTGGGGGGTCAGCACAAGATAGACCAGGGGCACGTCTTGACCCACAGTGGGTAGTGAGACGAGTAATCAGCAGACCAGCCCACGAGCATGTTTCTATCCCTTCCATTGTGAAGGAGAGTGTTGAGGTCGATACACTTCAGTTGATTAGTGCCTTGACCCAGAGCATCATAGAGCATGCCGGTCCTGCAACACAGAGTGGGTTGGGAGATAGTGCGAGGAGTAGGGTCCCACCTCATACTTGCCAGGCTTGCGGGTCAGCCTGTGGTTATGACCCCATGGACAGTCAGGACGCAGGTGCACAAGCTACATCTGCAGCTGAGCAGATGGTGATGACAGATACCCTCTTGAGTGAGACTTTTGGCCTTGATACTCAGGTAAATATTAGCAAGTTTATTGAATTTAATTTATTAAATTTCATTTTTGAAATACAAGATTAACTAATTTAAATTGATGATTTTAATGAAATTTCAGGGTCATAGCGTCGATGCAGTTTTCAGTGGTTCTCTACCTGTATTTTTCACTAGATCATCTACTGCGAGGTATGTAACTAGTAAACAATTATAAATATTACATGTGAATAGCATCATTATATGAATGGTATTCTAATATCTGATTTTGGATGTTGAATAGGTTAATACTATAGATTTCACGGCAACACCTGCCAGCGGTGGTGGACTTCAAAGCTTTACGGAGGTAATAAAATAAATAGTTTAATGAATGAATTGTACTTACTAAATTTTTGTATGTGATTTGTGTGCTTTATTGTGTGTACTTCCATGTTTAGATGAACGTGTGTGTATGTTAGGAGCCATGATTTGCATCACTATTATAGTTTTCGTAATTGAATAATGTTGTTTTATTTCCAGATGATGCAGGCTGCAGAGACACCTCTCCATGTTCATAGGGCAATGGAGCAGGGTGTGGCCTCTGCGATTCATAGCTCCATGGCATTGACAGGGGTATGAGGCAGATTAGTAAATTTCAATTTACATTCATTGTTATAGTTGTCTATTTTTGAAAAATTAAAAGATTATTGATTTGAAGTTTAATTTCTATCTAGATGGTTTCAATAGGACATGACATCACCAGGGCCTATTCCTACTATTGAGGCAAGCAAGGAGACAGATTATATGTTAGCGGTAAGTGATTATTTTGTTAAATGTTTCATTTTTTATAACATGTAATTTCTATATATTAATGTCTATACTTTTTATTGTAACAGGTAAAGATGCAGGAAGACCTAAATAGGAGTAGCCCTCGGGTTCGTAGTAGACCACTCACATGCGCGTCTCCATCCCCTAGAAGATCAAAGGCTGCTCATGATTTATTCTCTTCACCAGCCAGAGGGGAATGACTTTTTATTGTGTTCCTTTGTTGTATGCCTATATGGCATTTGTGGACATATATTTTGTAATGTACATAGTTGACATTGTATGCCTATATGGCATTCTTGTAAGCCTATATGGCTATTTTGTATATATGTTATACTTATATCGACAGATATTGATGTATGCCTATATGGATATTTGGTTAATACAAATCTTTTTTATTGATGGCGTCCATACTTGCATTATAAATCCACGTTTGAATGGATATTTGTAGATGGCTACTTCAAATATTTAAAGTCCGATTGTATTACATAGGATGTTTGTTGATCCAATAAGCTAGCTATTGTTATTCAAGTATCACCTAAACTTCATTTTGGAACTAAAAGATAAAAGTTGTATTTAAAAAAAAATGAATCATCATGTTGAACAGAAAATATTAATATTCTTTATGAGTAGCATAGAATGTCAACTATATGCAATACAAAAAAATGAATCATCATGTTATTCTTTATGTTTGAGATCCTGAAAATGACTAAGTCTGGTAGCCTGATATCCTGAAACACTAGGATGAATATCCAAGTCATTAGGATGATTGTGCCTTGAGAAAAAGTCATTAAGATGAGCGCCTAAAGGAGACTTTCTTAAACATTCAAACATTGAGCAACCAGCATGAAGGGTTAAGGCAGAATTTGCAACTCATAAAGCCTCAAAAGGGCATCCAACTTAGAGAGAGCATTCATTTGAGACAAGGCGCCCATTGACACCTGTTCCACCATAAAAGTGCGCCTAAGGTGGAAGGAGAACAAGCCTCTGGTAAGTGAAGCGCACCTATTGTCTAAACCACTTCATTATGGCACCCTAGCATGAGGAGGAGTATATAAGTCAATAGGAAATGGCGCCTATAATGCAAATGAAGGACTAAGTGGCATTTTCAATAAGCATCAATTCACCTTGAGCTTTCAATAAATACATCAAATTGAGCCCCATAAGCCTAGGCACCCTTTTCCTGCAAAAGAACCTTGTATCGACGTCAAGAGTTGGTCGTATCGGCGTATCGGCAGACCTTGGTTAGGCTTCACCGATAGTGGTCTGTCTTGTCGACGAGTGTGGTTCGAAGTCGAAGACATCGGTGTATCGGAAGATAATCCCATCTGTGCATCGGAAGAGCAATTGAGAGATTTGCTGATGAAGGGGGTCATAATGACAGTCTAAATCCATCGGTGTATCGGCCCAACGAGATTAGAGTTCACCGATGTTTGGAGTCTCACTGACGGGTGTGGTTCGAAGGTTGTCATTCGTGAGATCGGTGTGTCAGTAGAAGAGTTTTTGAGTGTGCCGATGGTATTAAGTCCTACCGATAGGCGAGGGACTTAGAGTCTCATATCGGAGTGACAAAGACATTGGTGTGAAAGGATATAAAGTCATCGATAGTGGTCTGTCTAACCAATAAGAGTCAATGATGGGATGTTTGTCAGAAGTGAAATCAAACGGAATCATGGTGGCATCGGCCTATCAGCCGATGAAATTTTAAGCTCGCCGATGGTATGTTGTCTCACCAATAGTGAGTTCGAAGGTTCAAAAGTTGATAATTCTATGCTTCCATTATTTTTAGACAAGTCAACAATAGAGTGAAATACAGAGTATCTAACCCTCTCTTGAGCAATCTACCTCCTAGGAGCTCAACATTGAGGAAAAACTTCATAAAAACGCCTATCTCTTTCTTGGCAAGTTTTATTATTTTGATGGTTCTAACTCATATCTAGAGAACTTCTCACCAAGGCGCCAAAATAAGTTAAACCCAACTAAAGCAAGAAAATGCACCCAAGATGATTTCAATCAATTGGACTAGGCACCAATTTAGTGTTATTTTGACTCATACACCCTTAAGATGCTAAAGTATTATTCCTTCAATCAATCTAGTTTCCATGTTCCCATGTGTGATGTTCCAAGTAGGAGATAGCGCCTAGGGTCTTTATCTTATTTTCAAAATTCTAATGATTCCAAACACTTACCAATAGTCTCAAAAGATCCTATTATCCCTTAAGCGCTCAATCCTCTGATTTATCAAGGCGCTCAATCCTCTTCGAGGCGCTCAAACTCATTCAAGGCACTATCCTTTACTACTTCCCACTTCAAATAGTCTAGGGCGCTCATAATTACTCCCATCACCAATCTTCCTCCTTAAAGCACATTTGAGGACTTCTTCTTTATGCTAGGGCGCTAATATGAAAGTAACAACTCAAGGTGCTATATGAAAGCTTGATCTTGGAAAGGCGCCTAAACTCATAATGTGAGTTATTTTATCAAATTTTCAATTTTAAGGTCTTTTGGCAACTCCTCTACCAAGGCACCATTTGATGAGGTGTTTGAAGCTTGATTTTCCCCTTAGGTGCACAAACTTGATGTTCTTGACCCTACAATGTGCCTTGAGTCCCTAAGCTCTTACACTTATCATCTCTTATGCTACTTAGTTTCATCGCTCTCATAAAGGCATTTTGAGGAGTATTACTCTTCGAACTTAATCTTTGGAACTAAGGCGCTCAAGGGTGAGTAAATGTCCATTCTTCCAAGGCGCTCATCAAGGTATAAAACAACACACAAAGGCGCCAATATTACTCCACTCAACCTCAAAGTGCTAGATCATATCTAAATTTACATAAGGGTGCCAAATCAAATTGTCACTCAAGGGCAAGTGCACTCGAAAGGTCATCTATCTTCAAACTCAACTTCCATTCCTCTAGGTGCTTCCTTGGGTAAGTTTGGACGCTCCCTTCATGCTTGCTGTTCAAGTGGCTTCAACTCATTATAGATACTTCCTCATCTAGGCGCAAATCATGATAGTTTTAAACACTTAGCTTTCAAGGCACCAGAAGATGATTGTAGAGGAGTGAAGTTGCGCCTTAGTTCAAATAAGCGTTTACTTCATCATTGATGGATTTAAGTCATTGTATATGCTCATGAAGACTTACCTCACTCAATACTCCCCAAACTTATGGATCTAAACATGCTTTTTCTCAGGCGCTAAACTGGAGTTGTCTAGATGCACAAGTGCGCCTCTGTCAATGAAGTTCATTTTGTTAACTTAGTTCATCCTAGTGACTCAAGGGGTTGTTATATTCTTTAGGCACAATCTTTCATAGACTAAAACATTCACTCTATGTTAAGGCGCTCAAAGGAGGCTCTGGAGATGGAAAATGGCACCTTAACTCACTTGTGTAAATTTTGGACTTTTAGGCAATTGCAAGATGTCTTGGAGGGCTCAATTCTTCAAGGCACCCATTTTGTTCACCACTTGTAGCATCACTTGTGCAAGGTGCATGTTTGGGATTCTCCAGATGATGAAATGCTCCTTGACTCCCTAGGCAGTTAGACTCCAACTCTAGGCACAAGATGATGATGATTTGAGCTAAAATAAGCATCTAAAAATCCAAGGTATTATTTGAGGCTTCCACTCCAAATTCTACCTAGGCGCTCACCTAGGGTGAAATGATTATCAAAGTGCGCCTTAATCATTCCTTCCTCTACGAGCCCACTATCAGGATCAGGTCATCAAGGAGCTCTAAAACTCAAACACCACTGACCTCATCATCCTAACTTAATACACTGCCTCCTTCTGACGATTTTTGGGGTAGCAGAAAACCTTTCAACACGGGCAAATGCCTTAGAGATATAAAAAACCGAGAGAGGTTATTGTAGAGGCACTCTACATGATCGTGTTGCCTTAGATGAAATGTTTGTAAGTGACACGGTTTCTGAGTAACAACTCGTCAAAGATTGCTGCCTTTTTGCACTTTGGACTCTTCAGGGATATCGTGGGTACAATGTAGCTCGGACTGTTTCGACATGTTTGGGTGAAAAAAAGACCATGCCTAGTGTAAATGTACCCATCTAGATGCATTCAATCAGTTTGGTCGCATCAGGAGCAGGACGAAAGTTACACCCCTTTGCAACTTTACACTGCCTCCTTCTGATGATTTTTGGGGCAGCAGAAAACCTTTCACCATGGGCAAATGCCTCAGAGATATAAAAAATTGAGAGAGGTTATTGTAGAGGCACTTTACGGATCGCATTGCCTCAGACGAAATGTTTTTAAGTGACACAGTTTTCGAGTAACATCTCGTCAAAGATTGCTGCCTTTTTACACTTTGGACTCTTCAGGGATATTGTGGGTACAATGTAGCTCAGACTGTTTCGACATGTTTGGGTGAAAAAAAAGACCATGCCTAGCGTAAATGTACCCATCCAGACGTGTTGGAACAGTCAGTTTGGTCGCATCAGGAGCATGACGAAAGTTACACCCCTTTGCAACTTTACACTGCCTCCTTCTAACAATTTTTGGGGCAGCAGAAAACCTTTCACCACGGGCGAATGCCTTAGAGATATAAAAAAATGAGAGAGGTTATTGTAGAGGCACTTTAAGTGATCGCATTGCCTCAGACGGAATGTTTGTAAGTGACACAATTTTTGAGTAACATCTCGTCAAAGATTGCTGCCTTTTTGCACTTTGGACTCTTCAGGGATATCGTGGGTACAATGTAACTCGGACTGTTTCAACATGTTTAGGTGAAAAACAGGACCATGCCTAGTGTAAATATACCCATTCAAATGCGTTGGAATAGTCAGTTTGGTCGCATCAGGAGCAGGATGAAAGTTACACCCCTTTGCAACTTTACACTGCCTCCTTCTGACGATTTTTGGGGCAGCAGAAAACCTTTCACCACGAGCAAATGCCTCAGAGATATAAAAAACTGAGAGAGGTTATTGTAGAGGCACTCTACTTGATCACGTTGCCTCAGACAGAATGTTTGTAAGTGACACGATTTTTGAGTAACATCTCGTCAGAGATTGCTGCCTTTTTGCACTTTGGACTCTTTAGGGATATCGTGGGTACAATGTAGCTCAGACTGTCTCGACATGTTTGGGTGAAAAAAAAGACCATGTCTAGTGTAAATGTACCCATCCAGATGCGTTGGAATAGTCAGTTTGGTCGCATCAGGAGCAGGACGAAAGTTACACCCCTTTGCAACTTTACACTGCCTCCTTCTGACATTTTTTGGGGCAGCATAAAACCTTTCACCATGGGAAAATGCCTTAGAGATATAAAAAACTGAGAGAGGTTATTGTAGAGGCACTTTACGTGATCGCGTTGCCTCAGACGGAATGTTTCTAAGTGACACAATTTTTGAGTAACATCTCGTCAAAGATTGCTGCCTTTTTGCACTTTGGACTCTTCAGGGATATCGTCGGTACAATGTAGCTCAGACTGTTTCGACATGTTTGGGTAAAAAACATGACCATGCCTAGCGTAAATGTACCCATTCAGACGCATTGGAATAGTCAGTTTGGTCACATCATGAGTAGGACACCAAAAATGCAAAAGTTGCTTTGTGCAACTTGACAACATTGACACTTTTTTCCAACATGACTCAAAGACTCAAACTGACCCCAAATGACTCAAAGTGACTTAAAATCACCTTGATTTTGGTGCCCAATGTACATTATAGAGGTCGATGTGCTCCTTATCATTCAAACATCTTAGATGAGTGCATAGGAAAGGAAAAAGCTCTAAGTTTCATCATCATGGCTCAAACCTTAGCATGGAGTCCTAAGGCGCATTTCATGTCTCCTTTCATCCATTTTGGTGCCCTTATGTAGATTTTTGAACTTGATTTGGCACCCTGTATGTGAAGGAAGATCTAAAGGCATGAAAGTGGATGTCGTATTGCAAGAGTTTGGATCATCAAAATTGAAAGAAATAAGTCTATTAAGCGCCTTCATTATTTCATTCATTATGAGTGCCTTGCGAGAATTGGGCGCCCTAGATCCAGAGTGTGGGAGAGATCATCAAATGGTGTCTAGAGGAAGTAGGGTGAGTTATGAGTTTGGTCGCATCAGGAGCAGGACACCAAAAATGCATAACATGATGATGTAAAAATGTGTACATATGTGTAAAAATGCAGGAGGAAATAAAAAAAAGACAAACCTTACAAATTAATGTGCATACTTACAACTCAATGTAACATGACTTTAAAAAATCAATGTGAATACTTACAAATTAATCCAATGAACCATCCGGGTCTGCTCTACTCTTTATTGTGTCAAGTATTGCTTCATGGTCAGACTCACGCACCTTCCACAATATTTTGTTCAAAGGTCTACCCCGATACTTTATCAAATGAACATTGGATGCCACGACAAGGTTTGAGTAATGAAGAATCTTCTGATGCATGTCAAAGTCTTGAAATAGCCAAATATTAACACTCTTATGTGGGTACCTTCTAATCCATGTTCCAGTAATAACCACTGAGCCTGTAGGGTATTTGATGTTTTCTCCATCTGTAACAGGGGCCTCCAATTTCTTTTTGGCCTCAACACAATGACATAAGTAATAATTTGTTCCCTCTTCATTATCTTCATCTGCAATAACTACATAGACGTGCCCTACATTGATATGTGTAGCAAATTAGATGAAATTAGTCAACATTACAAAAACACTACAAAGTAAGATGACATTACCTGGTTGAACTAGATGAAATTAGATGCATATACGTGCCCTATATTACCTGGTTGAACTAAATCTGATATGTGGTCAAAGTCAACTGACGATTCCATCTGTGTTAGTTCCAGTGTCGTCGGGGATCGATACGTGTCAAGTGGGCTAAGATAACTTAACTGCCATTTGTCAACCCACTCCTTTGACTCACACTCATCCCAGACTTGAATTGTACAGGAAGAACAAACGCATGACAGCTTTCGTGTATGGATACTCCATGAACTTGCAATTGAGCTTCTGAAAGAGTGCATCTCATTTAATCCTGTCAGTGTACAACAATCCTCATATGGTGCAATGTTAGTATCATCTATCAACCAAAAAAATCTACGAACTAAAGACTAACCTTCATTACCTAGACCCATGGAAGCATTACACCACTCGACAATCGATTTTGCATCTATCAACTTTGCATTGTCTTTATACTTTAACTCTTCTCATGCTATAGCTCTTTTGATACATGCTCCTGCACCATCATGCTCCCCCTTTCCATGCCCGGCCTCACAAAAGTTCCACATATGTTGAATACCTATAAAATTATGCCTCCTACTCAGCCAATAGAAATTCTGCGAGTTCTTGAATTGTGACGCATAGTTATCCGACCATATGATATGCTGACTGAACGATATGCCCCTTCTAGCCAAATCATTGTAGAACACCTGAAAGCAACCTTGCACGAACTCCGTAGAATGCGTGCGATCATCACTAATATAGAAATTATACTCCCTTATGATCTTTCTGTCATCCTCTGTACTATCATTCGTATGAATGAATGCGATGTGCACAAATATAGAAACCTGTGTGGAGTTGTAATATTGTGATTACACCTCACGCTGTGGCTGTAGACTGTAGTTCTCTGCAAAGTCGACGACTGAAACAATGCTACCAACCGAAAATGTGTCCTTGCATAACTTGAATTGCAAGTCCAACCATCGAGCTCTATGGGCATGTCTTGCATACTCATACACTATGCTATCATGAAATATAGGCATAAACTGATACACTGAAATCTTTTCAATAACTAATTCACACCTCTTTGCTTCTTTACCATCTTTTGTATTGTATGCCACTGTTTTATACTTGCCAAACTCTACTAGTTCGTTTCCAATTGCATGTGTTATTTCCATATGTTCACATATTGGCAAGTGTTGCAAGCCACCGCAACAATCACATGTGCCATCCAAGCATAATTTCTTGTAGAATATTTGACCTTCCTCTCTTTCACATAAAATTCTTGATATGAAGTCTCTTGAAGATGTTGGTGGGGCACATATGGCACAACCTTGCAAATCATTGTTAGTATGCATATCTAAACATATAGACCTATAAGCATCAAAATGGTTAGAAAATTCAATATGTAATCTACAACAACAAGTAGTGCGTGTGTGATTTATCTTAACATAGAAAGGTTTTAGAAATTCAAAATATCTTTGACAAATTTTAATTTGAGGATACTTCTCTAGAAATTTACCATAAAACTGTGTTTGAGTCTCATCCAAAAAATGCTTTGGATGTGGCTCGCGGTTCTAACTACCGATTTTCCTTCTTACCACATCCCTTTGATTCGGAGATACCCTTGTGTAATTCTTCCAAAAGTCTTCAATTAGTGATTTCAATGCTTCAACAATTGGTTTATCTTTTCGTGGTAGTCTCCCTGAGAACGCCCATAATTCATTGGCATTAGTGTCCTCAATTCTTTGGCATCTTCCAACGGCTCTTGATAAAGTTTTCCTATTAATTCTCAATTCTTGACTTGTCTTTCTAATGAGACGAGCTTTCCTCGTTTGACTACTTACTATAGTCGATGTAATCACACGCCATGTTGCATTACTATCTTTTGTGCGTGAGGTGTTACCCACACTCTCATACGCACTCATTAGATTCTTGACAATAGATTTTTCACTTGAAGCCTCTGATGTTCTCAACCCAAGAATCTTCATGATAGACCTATACTTTATACTTCGCATCATTTCAACGAATAGTTGACATCTTGCAGTCTCATTTAACTTTTCAAAGAACAATCTCCAAATCTTATTAGCATATCTTCTACAAGTGCGTTTTGGAATCTTACCTTCCATTGGCTGTAAAATATTCTCATCAATATCAATCAAATACTTTGGCTTTCTATGCAAAATTCTAGGTGGTGTCAAGTTAGGTAAATTCATCTCAACATTAGGAATTTCATCAATATTTAAATGAGATGGGTTAGATGACATACCTTTGATCGAAGATGGAATAGATGACATACCTTGAGGTTGAGATGGGAACGATGGCGTACCTCCTTCATCACATGTGAGTGATGATGTACTCTCAACTTGAGATGCGGTAGATGGTGTCCCTACATGTTGACTTGCGGTAGAGGATGTGTCTCCAACTATGGTATTCAAATCCCTCGTACCACGAAGTTTTTGCATTTGTTCTCTTTGTGCCGCCAATACCATATCTCTTTGTGATGGTTGTGGTTCCTCTTCAATTGGTATGTCTTCATTTATCGTGTCCAATTTCCTTTTCTCACGAAGTTCCCTCATAGCCACTGCTTTCTTTGCATTCTTAGCTTCTATCTCTTCCTATGTTGGTTTAATTCTTGATCGTTTCCTCGGCATGACGGAGAATTTGTCTGTAGCATGATAAAGAGACCAATATTAGTTCCTAAGAAATGAATACAAGATAATAGTGGGATTGTATTTCTTTTATGTTGTAAGGATTTATTCTTGTATAGTTTGACATCATGGTATGTTAAGGTTTGTTTATTAGACATAATTATTAAAGAGCCCAAGTGTAGAAAATATACATGGCATCATGTGAGATTGTAGGCTGCTTTCTTGATTGGGAATGTGTTTATTTTAAACATGTATGATAAAGCATGATAAAGTAATTCAATCCGAAATAAGGAAAATGTAAAGAACATGCATGTAAAGACTTGACATACCTAAAAAATGAAGATTTGAATGGAGAGAGTACCCAATTATGTTGTCTTTTTATCTTCTTGCATCAAACTCCTCAACAATTTGAGTTTTTCACCACTTGCTTCCTTTCAATGTTAAATTGAATAACACTCAAATATCATTACTAACAACAATACTATTAACCAATCTATAATGTTAAATTCCTAAAATTGAATCACAATTAACATTGCAACACTACAAAAATTGAAACTTGAATAGATATATATCAAACTTGGTGTGAAAACTATGTTATTTCCTCCTTCTCAAGTTGGAAAAGCAGAAAAGGTGGTGGAAAGATCATGCAAAGGTGGTACAATGTGTCAAATGTGTATGTGAACTTCCCAACAGCATGAAAGCACTTCTTTTTTGTCGGAGCACGTGCAGAATCAGTAAGAAAATAGAGCATGTGGGCTTGGATCATGGGGGTAACCACTTTTTTACTGTTTCAATAGCAAGACAAAACATGAGTGCGTTATAACGTTAGCGCGTTATAACATGCTCGCGCTATAACATGCTCGCGTTTTGTCCCACTATAGATTCATCACATCCTTTGCATTGATCACATCTCTTTCCTGCAAGAGCTTGCCAGATGCTCCACCATATGATAGGCATAACAATGAAGGGGCAAGCCCTCATAATCAAGTTCTTAATAGAAAATGCCCTCAACCCTCAACATCAAACCCTAATCCCTCAACCCTTAACTCTGATCCCTCGACCCTCAACCCTATCCCTAAACCCTCAACCCTCAACGTCAAATCCTAATCCCTTAACCCTTCACTCTAATCCCTCAACCCTAAACCCTATCCCTAAACCCTCAACACTATACCTTAAACCCTAATCCCTCAACCCTAACCTTAAACCTTGTCTCTAAACCCTAATCCCTCAACCCTCAACCCTAATCCATCATCCGTCATCCCTCAACTCTAATCCCTCATCCCTAAACCCTAAACACTATCCCTATTCCTAGACCCTCAATAGGCTCGATACTATACCTTAAACCCTAACCCCTCTACCCTCAACACTCTTATTTAACCCTAATCCCTTGACCATTAACCCTATCCCTCAACCTCAACTCTTAACCCTCAACCCTAAACCCTAAATGCTATCCCTATTCCTAAACCCTCAACAGACTCGATACTATACCTTAAACCCTAATCCCTTATCCCTAAACCCTCCAACCCTATCCCTAATCCTTACACCCTCCACACTCTACTTTAACCCTAATCCCTTGAACCTCAACCCTATCCCTAAACCCTTGACCCTTGAACCTCAACCCTTAACCCTCGACGTCAAACCCTAATCCCTCAACCCTTAACTCTGATCCCTCATCTCTCAACCTTAACCCTAAACCCTAAACCCTAAACCCTCAACCCTCAACGTCAAATCCTAATCCCTCAACCCTTCACTCTAATCCCTCAACCCTAAACCCTATCCCTAAACCCTCAACACTATACCTTAAACCCTAATCCCTCAGCCCTCAACCCTAAACCTTATCCCTAAACCCTAATCCCTCAACCCTCAACCCTAATCCATCATTCCTCCACTCTAATCCCTCATCCCTAAACCCTAAATGCTATCCCTATTCCTACACCCTCAATAGACTTGATACTATACCTTAAACCCTAATCCCTTATCCCTAAACCCTCCAACCCTATCCCTAATCCTTATACCCTCCACACTCTACTTTGACCCTAATTCCTTGACCCTCAACCCTATCCCTAAACCCTTGACCCTTGAACCTCAACCCTCAACCCTCAACATCAAACCCTAATCCCTCAACCCTTAACTCTGATCCCTCAACCCTCAACCCTATCCCTAAACCCTCAACCCTAAACCCTCAACCCTCAACGTCAAATTCTAATCCCTCAACCCTAAAGCCTCAACCCTCAATCCTTAAACCTTCAACCCTAAACCCTATCCCTAATCCCTCTACCCTTGACACTCTAACCCTAACCTCGATATTAAATGCTAATCTGTCAACCCTAAACCCTAATCCTAAACCCTCAACCCTCAACACTATACCTTAAACCCTAATCCCTCAACCCTCAACCCTAAACCTTATCCCTAAACCCTAATCCCTCAACGCTCAACCCTAATCCATCATCCCTCAACTCTAATCCCTCATCCCTAAACCCTAAATGCTATCCCTATTCCTAAACCCTCAACAGACTCGATACTGTACCTTAAACCCTAATCCCTTATCCCTAAACCCTCCAACCCTATCCCTAATCCTTACACCCTCCACACTCTACTTTAACCCTAATCCCTTGAACCTCAACCCTATCCCTAAACCCTTGACCCTCGAACCTCAACCCTCAACCCTCGACGTCAAACCCTAATCCCTCAACCCTTAATTATGATCCCTCATCTCTCAACCCTAACCCTAAACCCTCAACCCTCAACGTCAAATCCTAATCCCTCAACCCTAAACCCTATCCCTAAACCCTCAACACTATACCTTAAACCCTAATCCCTCAACCCTCAACCCTAAACATTATCCCTAAACCCTAATCCCTCAACCCTCAACCTTAATCCGTCATCCATCAACTCTAATCCCTCATCCCTAAACCCTAAATGCTATCCCTATTCCTACACCCTCAACAGACTCGATACTATACCTTAAACCCTAATCCCTTATCCCTAAACCCTCCAACCCTATCCCTAATCCTTATACCCTCCACACTCTACTTTAACCCTAATTCCTCGAACTTCAACCCTATTCGTAAACCCTTAACCCTCGACCCTCAACCCTATCCATAAACCCTTGACCCTCGATCCTCAACCCTCAACCCTCAACATCAAACCCTAATCCCTCAACCCTTAACTCTGATCCCTCGACCCTCAACCCTATCCCTAAACCCTCAACCCTCAATGTCAAATTCTAATCCCTCAACCCTTCACTCTAATCCCTCAACCCTAAACCCTATCCCTAAACCCTCAACACTATACCTTAAACCCTAATCCCTCAACCCTAACCCTAAACCTTGTCCCTAAAACCTAATCCCTCAACCCTAATCCGTCATCCATCATCCCTCAACTCTAATCCCTCATCCCTAAACCCTAAACGCTATCCCTATTCCTAGACCCTCAACAGGCTCAATACTATACCTTAAACCCTAATCCCTCTACCCTCGACACTCTTATTTAACCCTAATCCCTTGACCATTAACCCTATCCCTCAACCTCAACCCTCAACCCTCAACTCTCAACATTAAACCCTAATTCATCAACCCTAAACCCTAATCCCTCAAACCTAAACCCTATCCCTAAACCATCAACCCTCAACACTATACCTTAAACCCTAATCCCTATCCCTCAACCCTTAACCCTTAAAACTTAAACCCTATCCCTACACCCTCAACACTTGACACTATATCTTAAGCCTTAAACCCTCATCCCTAAAGCCTCAACCCTCAATCCTTAAACCTTCAACCCTAAACCCTATCCCTAATCCCTCTACCCTCGACACTCTAACCCTAACCTCGACATTAAATGTTAATCCGTCAACCCTAAACCCTAATCCTAAACCCTCAACCCTCAACACTATACCTTAAACCCTAATCCCTCAACCCTTAACCCTAAACCTTATCCCTAAACCCTAATCCCTCAACCCTAATCCATCATCCCTCAACTCTAATCCCTCATCCCTAAACCCTAAATGCTATCCCTATTCCTAAACCCTCAACAGACTCGATACTATACCTTAAACCCTAATCCCTTATCCCTAAACCCTCCAACCCTATCCCTAATCCTTACACCCTCCACACTTTACTTTAACGCTAATCCATCATCCCTCAACTCTAATCCCTCATCCCTAAACCCTAAATGCTATCCCTATTCCTAAACCCTCAACAGACTCGATACTATACCTTAAACCCTAATCCCTTATCCCTAAACCCTCCAACCCTATCCCTAATCCTTACACCCTCCACACTTTACTTTAACGCTAATCCCTCGACCTTAAACCCTATCTCTAAACCCTTGACCCTTGAACCTCAACCCTCAACCCTCAATTTCAAACCCTAATCCCTCAACCCTTAACTTTGATCCCTCAACCCTCAACCCTAATATGTCATCTCTCAACTCTAATCCCTCATCCCTAAACCCTAAACGCTATCCCTATTCCTAGACCCTCAACGGGCTCAATACTATACCTTAAACGCTAATCCCTTATCCCTAAACCCTCCAACCCTATCCCTTATCCCTTAATCCTCATGATTAATAGCCTTGAAAGTAAAAAAATTTAAGGGGAACATAACACGAGCGCGTTATAACGCGCTCGCGTTATGTCAAACATGACAAACAACAGACTTGTGGTAAAGGAAAAATGCATAGCAAAACAAAATGCGAGCACGTTATAACGCACTCGCATTATGTCTTGCTTTGGGAATCCCAAGCCTTGGGCTTGGGATTTGCTTTGGATTTCTAACCCAAAGGCTTGGAGTGCCTTATGAACAGTCACATACGTGTTTTTCTATATTCTTCAAAATTTCACATAATTTTGTTCGTGCTAACCCTCAGATTTGCACGTGTTTCAAGGTCAAACAAATCAAACACTTGGTAATGTTAGGCTTTCTCTTAGCTATTTGACGATGTGATTTTTTTCACATTTTAACAATGTTAAGCCTTTCATCTTTAATTTCTTTTGTTTGTGTGTCTGTTTTTAGGCAAAAACCATTGTTTGGTCTTTTTTTCATTGTAAATTAACTATTGATTCAAATTTTTTAAAAATTACATATTTAGAAACTAGACTCCATTCTACAAATATTAAAAAAATAAAAAAATAATTTTCAATTAGTTTTCAAAATTTATAGGGGTAGCACGGCCAAAATTCTATTTTTTAGGATGTGTCCACTTTGAAAATTAGTAAAAAATTAAATATTCATCAAAAAATTATCAGAAAAATTGGGCATAAACTACATGCTATTAGCTAATTTCTCACCGAAGCGATTTTAAAAATACCAAAAAAAAGTTGACCTTTTGAGGGAGCCACAAAACATGCTATGTTATGTTGTTTTGACAGAAACAACACCAATTTCTGTGGCTCCCTCTTTTGAACCCTTTAATCTATGCCATTTTCAAAACAAAATAGTAGTTTAGAAAGTAGACTCGGAGCACTACAAACATTGTTTTGGTTGCATCTCCAAATTTTGAGTGTAACTATGCTCAATTTCTCATCCAAGGCCAGTATTTCCTGATTTCAGAAAAAAGGTGGCCACTTAAGACCCCTTTTTGGCCCCCCATCTTCCTGCACTTACCCTCCATAAGGTCTTTGGAGTAAGATAGAATCTTGTGAATCCACCTAAGTTAGAAAGACTAGATTTGAGTTAGACAAACTCTTTTAAACTTTAACTTGACCTAGATATGGTAATAATTTTTATTAAATCATTGAGATCATTATATAGATTGTGGTTGAAGGGACAAGTACCCTAACTATGTATAATTAATCTTACTTGTAAAAAAGGGAAACAATTTCCTAGACTATGATGCTTAACCTAGGAAAGGTAACCATCTTAGTCGTTGTAAATTGATTAAAAATCCTTATGAGTTGATAAGTCTTGGGTTTTGGTATTGCAATGATGCAATGAGAATCCTAAAAAAGAAAGATAGTTGATTAGGTCTATAGAATATAGACAGTGAAAGAAAACATGTATGGGTCGGGAAGACTAAATTATTGAAATCATCATGACTTCATAAGTTAAACATAGTTGAACAAGTCGAACTATAGGAATATGATAGTATCCAAGTCGAGTTGGGGTGGGTGAACATTACGACAACGTTCATTGCGAACGTCAATTTATATTGAAACTATGGCCATAGTAATGCATGTCTCTGCATGCATTGTCGGTTCACTGTATTTGGATTACACAACCTATCAGAAATCATACTTAGCTAGAGGGTATCTAGGGTTGTATGATTGATAAAGTTGTGTAGGATACAACACTATGTACTTGGAAAGGCAAATTACCACTGGTCACCTTTGGTCTATATTCCTCATGAAGGGTAGGGCCACTTCTTATGTGGAAGATGTGTGGGAGACCGCCAGTCTGTGGTTGGAGGTAAATCACTGTAAAGATACTCTCTCTAGTAGAAGACATGCCAAAGCTTGCGATAAAGATGTCAGATTTCCAGACGTAGTATATCTTTGAGACTTGTGTTTATTAAGACTATGTAAAACATTATCTATGCAGATATTTGTAATTGATTTACTTTGTAAACTTTGTACTTGAGAAAGACAATATGGTTTATTGTATTTTGTAATGAGAAATCTTGTAATTGTAGTTACTTGATTATATGTTGAATAAAAGAAAATTTTTCTCTATCTCATTTTTACCTTGTTGAATTACTTTATGGTAAATTTCTGGTTTTTACTATGTTTATAGAATGTGGATGTTACACAAGGAATCAAAGATTTTATTGGATGCAAGGTATACAACGCATAATGAAAAGATAGCAAAGTTGATTCCTTTCCAATGGCCATTAGAGAAGTCATGTGCAACCTGGGTGGAGAAATATGGATAAATGTGTCCAATAATGTGATAAGTTTTCTTCGTCATTGGAATAAAGTGCCTCCAGCAGTTTTTTGTCATCTCTAAGATAAATTGTATTTTTGTCTTTTCTCTTTCATATGTAATTTGAATTAGTTTCCCAATGCCTATGGGTGGTGGCTTGTAATGTAAGATTATGTAACCGACATATGGTAACGAGGTTTTGGGCACATGCTCTTGTGTTTATAAAAGAGCATGTTGTACTACTTTGTAATAGTTGTTGTTGATAGATTTGGGAAACTTTGATAATGAAATACAGAGCAATTCTTGGAGGTTGTCCATATTTTTGAGTTGTAAGTTTAGTTTCTTGCATGTTGAATATATGTTCTCTATAAGCATTTTATTAGTTTTAGATTGCATTATATGAAAAATGCCTTTGAGCATGTGTTTCCAATAACTTTCTCCTGTGTTGTTTGCATTTCTCTTTTGAATAAGGATGCTAAGGGTTTCTGAATTCATGAATATACATTTGCTATATTACATGTCTGGTTTGTTGCTTCTATTCAAGGAATAGATTAAAATGCTTTAAGTCAGATATGAAGGGATTTGTTTTGCAACAAGGATATCTCTAAGAAGAGTTATTGGGAATGCCCATTCTTGGATTGTTTTCTGTAAGACAAGAATATAGTAAATCCTCTGAATCTGTATGTTTGTGATGCTTATGAGAAGTAATCTGCATTTGTAAGGAATTGACTCCAAACCCTAGGATTGGCACCAATCAGATTTGGGATTATTTTCACAAAATACCCACAATCCAACAATCACATACATTAAAAGAAGAACAAATCAATTTATTAGTTTTTAGGAGTACAGGGTTTAGTTTCATGTTCTCTGAACCATCTAATGAACTAATTTCCAAAGCTAGCCACTTTAAAGCAGTTATACAATTTTTGTCTGCATATAGGAGAACATATCTGCTTTAGGTGTCAATATCCAGTGAAATAAGGATTTGTCATATAGATATTGAAGAAAGGGAATACCCCCTAGGTCTAGCAGAGCCTGAAGTGCAAAGGAGAACAAATAATTGTCTCCTATTCGTTGGCCACTGATCTGAGAATCTCGAGCATAAAAGATGGAAACTTTTTAGGGAAACTCAGAGCATCAGTTGGGAACACCAACAAGCTGAAAAGGACTCCAAAAGACCCCCCAAGGACAACTTCCATCACTGATATCAACGATCTCAACAAAATATAAAAGGAGAGAGACTATGTAACCCCCCATAGTAAAGAATAGAAATGTTGAAGATCCCCCCATGATGAAGAAACTCATGTGCCGATCCTGGAAGCCTAAAGACAAAAGAATATCCAATGTCTGCAAACAACATGCTTCCCTTTAGGGAGAAACAAGTGCAACCATCGATGCAAAAGAAACTCCAACTCTGAAACAAGAGAAGGGAGAGGAAGAATCAGCATGAAAGATGCCTATGAAAACTATCTCTGTGCCTCCACGTAACCAAATGTCACATCATGATCAGGTACAACCTCAACTAAAGAAGGTGGATCAAAAAGACCATGTGGAAACTTTGAAGCAACAATTTGCAAAGACACAAATGGTGTGACAACAGTGCTGATACTGTCATAAAAAAGAAGGGATATACCCTCAAATAGATCATCCAATCAGCAATGTGAGATTCATAAAATAACTTCGAAAGACCTATCAAGTGACTATCCCACCAAGCAAGATCTAAAGGATCAAGAACATACCGCTGTGCTGAAGAACCAACCTCTGAAGCAACAAGATCTAAAGTAGTAGAAGAATCAACATAAGTTTGAAGAACTCCAAAGTTCAAATGACCAATCTCTCCCGAGGAATTGCTACCAACACTAGCAAGTGGAGTGCGAGGCTTATAATCATTATCCTCAACAAAATGAAAAAAAGTATAGAGACGAGACTCATGATTAGCTTCACCACTGCAATGACTTTGCCAGTATTAACATTTCTAATGAAAACATAATCTGCAGTGAACTCTACAGTCTTAGGTACCTCACCATGAGTAATTTGATAGATAGAAAGAAGATTTGTGTACAAATCAGGAATATAAAGTACATCTCTAAAACAACCATCACCAATCTCAACATTGCCTATCCCTGCAACATCCAAAAACTTACTATCCCCCGACAAGATCTTAGAAGTATTTGTATGATGAAGAGCCAAAAAAGGATAGGGAGAAAAACCCATGTGATGTGATGCTCCTAAATCTAAAAACCATCTATCATGACTAGAGTGAATTGTAGAAGTAACCAATGCATGTCCTTTGAGCTTGTCTTCTTGACCTTTCATCCCATGTACAAATCTTGCATTCCCTGACTGTGTATGTTTGGATGAAGATGAATATGCTGCCGATGGAGAAGCTGTAGAAGGAGTCATAGATGAGGGCAGCTCAATGTTGTTCTTCTAAAGAAGGTGTGAAATCTCATCAATCTTCTTAGTATAACAATGGTGTTCATTACGACCTTTCTTCTTGCAATACACACAACTAAACTTCTCCTTCTTAGGTTTATCCTCTTTGGAAGAGGTGGAGGACTCATTAGACTCTATCTTAGCCTTAGGTTTGTTCTTCTCTTTTCTCTGAGATGCTTGTGCAACTAATGCATGATTCTTAGAGGACCCATCTAACTGAGCAATTTTGGCTTGCTACCTAGTCAAACGATCACAAAATGTTTCGAAAGAAGGCATATTGAAAGCATTACCCAAAGCATCCATGGTGGAGTAAAAAGTATAAGAGAAAACAACAAATGGACCTCTTAGCTTAGGCAGAATCAAGAAAATAGACTCCTTATCAGTTTTATCCTTCCCACATCCTGCCAATTGTGACCTCACAGATTTGAACTTGACTAGATAATCATTAATGGAAGGAAATGCATCTGGGGAAAGAGAAGTCAATTCTACCTCTAATTGTAAAGCATGAAACTCGCTGATCTGACCAAACAAGTTATTAAACTTATTCCATACCTTCTTGGGTGTATTACACTCCTCAATGTGGGAAAGAAAACTGTTAGAAACATGCAAAGCCATCAAACCCATAGCTTCATCACACTTGTTCCTATGAGGAAATATCTCATACTACCTAGTAAGAGTGGGCTATCGATCATGCAATGTGGACCACAAACCCTTAGATTGGAGCAACTTATGCATTTTAATATTCCAGGTATGATAGTTATGAGGAGTTAAAAACTCAAATGAATCAGGAGTAGCCATGACAACAAATGCACCAAAAGCAAGCAAAATAGACACCAAACTGATACAATCAGGTTTGAAACCTTTAAGAGCAGCTAATAAAGCCTCTAGAATTTGATTTCACCTTTCCAAGATCCAAAAAAGATCACTCAGGAAGCAATAATGCAAAAAGTTGAATAACATGTACTCGAGGAAGAATCTGGAGAAAGTGCATGGAGGCAAAAAATAAGCCCCTTAGGGGCTATTAGTGGCGGGTTCCTGTGCCACGTAATCTCCAAGTCTGAATGACAAATCACCAAGCCAACATACAAGCCACCATAGGCATGCAAGCCAACAAACCACCACACGCAAGAGAGACAAGACAACTCCACATGAGCCTCTGCTCACACTTTATTGAGAGAGTGACTGGCTATATATATAGCCAAAAAATGTACAACACAGGCAATGTGGGACTAAGTCCCAGTCTAAAACAACGCCCAAACACGCCTGATAGGCCCACCTCCACTTCCACATGCGCAACAAATTTGAAACCCTAGGAAATATTTTGCAATGAAACTTTATAATGTATAAAGTTGCTCCAAAATATATCACCAAACAATGAATTTTTTTGCTACTGCGAATGAAGTTGCTACGACCAAGTTACACAGGCTTACACTGAGAATGCATGGCCAAATGAGGTGCAAGCTTACGTTGTGAATGAGAATGTAGGCAATCGCTATGCTCTCCGCCACTACACCAGCCACTATCAGCAATGACAATCGCTAATGGCCTATGCTCTCAATCCATGGACGGACTGGCAATTAATCCAATCACTGCTTTCGGTTGAGCCAAGCTGATGTGTTTTAATTCTCTTAACCCAAGGACTAACAATCCCTCACATATATATTAGAAAGAGGCGAAATAGAAATTTAAAAAATTTCAAACGGTAAATAATCTCTAGCAATTGCAGGCAAGATCAGAATGTTTGGATCTCCTCAACGCGGCAAAAACTCTCCAGGAAGGTGAGCAGAAAGAGAAGCTCTAATACCATGTAGGAGTGATCAACTCCTTCTGAGGATCCTCAATCTGCAAAACAACACCCTCACAAATACAAGAAAGAAGCAAAGTGCTCTTCCACCAAATATCAATGAATTGATATTGAGAAAATGAGATGAGATACAAAATAATTTACAAATGTACAATATATAGGTGTGTTCGGGAGCCGGTAGGTAAAAACTATCCGAACGGTAAACTACCTAACTATTAAATTATTTATTAGTTGCCTAAGTAAACTTAAGCAAACGTAAATAGGTAAAACCCTATTTACTCCAATAGTTTCCATGAATGTAATCTGTGATTCTGTCAGCTGGATGGCATTGCAGGTTTTGGACCTTGTTTTGCATCAAAACTTATTGTTGCTAAATTTTTATGGATCAATGAATACAATAGATAAGGAACAGGTTTGGAGTGCTATTTCTGCATTTATCTTGAATTCTGGAGATGAATTTCTGATCTTGGGTGGTGATTTCAGCACTATCCTTTCTCCCTAAAAAAAAAGGGGAGGCCTGACCATATAATTGAAAGCCAAAAGGACTTTCAAGAATTTGTGACTGTGTGCGACCTTCTTGATATTACTCCTAAAAACGGCGAGTACACATGTACCAACAAAAGGAAAGGATTCACCAATATTTCGGAGCAATTGGACCAACTTTTGGTATCTCCTAATTGGCTCCTTTGCCCCACTATTTTGGAGTCCCTCATCATTACCAATTTTTAAATCAAATCACTACCCGGTTGCTCTCACCCTAAAGGATGATCATCCTCCTTTGCGGTGCTCCTTTAAGTTCGAAAAGATGCGGCTCAGAAGAGATTCACTATCGGGTCTTATGCACTCTCGGTGGACAGACATTTGTGTTCAAAGGGCTCAAAAATGTTCATCATTGCCAAAAATTAATAACAATTAAAGGGAAGCTAAAGGAGTGGAATACACAATCTTTCAAGAACATCTTTAAGGAAAAGGAACAAGTGGAGGCTGAGCTAGAGTGTCTAAATTCTATTATCCTCAACCGAGGAATGACTGCAATAGAGTATGATAAAAAGAAAGAATTGATGGATTATCATAAAAGGCACTTCTAGCTCGAGAAGAAATATACTGGAGGTCCAAATCCAGGGAGACTTGGCTCAAAGAAGGTGATCTCAAAAACTAATTTTTTTCACAACTCTTCTAAATTAAGGAGGTCCAATAATTACATATCCACAAAATTGTAAGAGAAGATGGTTCTCTGCTCCTTAATGATGCGACTATCCAAGATGAGGCAGTTGCATACTTTCAAAACCTACTCATGGATCCCGCTGCATCATTGCTTCATGACCAAAACCCTTTTCTTAATCTCATCCCATCCTTGGTTACGGTAGAACGAGATAACATGCTCCTTTCACCCATCTCTAAGGAAGAATTGATAACTTGCTCCGGATAAAGCTCCCGGTCCAGAAGGGTTTCCGACTTGTTTCTGGTAAATCCTGGAGGATGATATCTAGAAAGCGACAGAAGATTTATGGATGTCAAAGAGTATGGTCAAAGATATAAACAAAACATTCATTGCTCTTTATCCCCAAGAAGCGAGCTCCTGGCTCCTTCGAGGATTTCAGACCAATTTCGCTGTGCAACACTATTTACAAAATGATTGCCAAAGTTGGCATTTCCTTAATCATGATGGAACCATCACTCCTCTTTTATTTTGTGATTAAGGCAACTACCTATGATTCCTTTTCCTGCAAATATCAGCGAATAGAGGTGCCATTTTATGCTTTTTTCCCAAAATCTCTGTGATAAGTTCATGGCTACAGTTTCACTCTTCTTTCTATGTCTTTCTTGTGCTTCATTGATTTCTGTCTTATTTGAGAAGTATATGTTTCTATCCTTCACTCAATGAGGACGTTTTTCTTAATGAAGAAAATATGCCTGGACATTGAAACTCGACGCTTATAACTTTTTTTATATGCAATTCAATACAGCCTTGCAACTTGTATCTCCATTCCGCCCTACAAGTTGATTTATCTGAATTCTTAACGCCTCCTACTAGGCAACTACTTGTAACCATTCAACCTCGGCCCATGACAAGAATGAAGATCCCTTTTGGCTCAAATTTCTACAATTTTAATGCCTTATTGGTAAGTCGACTTCTGTGAAATACTTATAATATTTGTAACAAACTTTTGGTATCTGCCAAGTCATTGAATTCTAAATCTCACTTCTGCAAATCAATTTCACTAGACATGAATCTCTATTCTTGCAAGACGATTTAATTCTGGCATCTTTAGCAAAACTCAGATCGATACTTTGACAAAAAATATCCTTTGTCACTAATTTCTGATGCCAAATCCTCCTATGCATGTTGATTCCTCTTATACTCTTGCTAGGTGGCTTTATGCTAAACAAGCATCTCTAGCACAAGCCATTTACCTATGATCAAGGTGCTATTTTCTATCCCACAAAGTTCTTTTAAAATGTTGCATATCAATTGTTTATTATTTGTCTGGAATCCTTTATTCTTATCACCTTGATAAGATTCTTTATTGTTCTTATTTGCATTGCAGATTTAATCACGTAGTTTATAGTTTATAGCTTTAGTTTCGGCCTTTTGGCCACAAAGCGTGGAGTTAAGGTATTAACTAAGCTCATTCTTTTTAGTATTTGCCTTCGGCTAGTACTATTGCAATGAGTTCGCATTTATCTAGTTATTAATCTATTGATTGTAAACCAATCAAAAGATAGGATCATTTTTCTTGTCGGGCAAATTTGATTTAAATTTGTACTTTTCCTATGTCAACATGATAAATTTTTAACAAAAAATTATTGAAAAATGATTTATCTGTATTATTGGCTGAAAAAAAAATGACTCTTCTCTGCGGATTGTCGGAGAGTGCAACAAAAAGTTATAAATGCGGAGATAATTTTGGTTTGAGGGGAGGATGTGGCAAGTAAACAAATTATGAAGACAAATTTTGTCCCCCACTAGTTAATCATGCAGTTAAAAATAAATTAAAAATCTATAGTATCATGAAAAATATTTCGCCATGTTATTACATTTTTTATTTTATTCTTCAAACACAATATTTTAGTGCCCAACTAGGGTCAGGGCTCTCCACATAATACAAATATGCAGGCTTTGTAAAGTTTAGTTTTATAGTTAATGAAATATTTGTGTTATTTAATAGACTTTGTAAAGTTTAGTTTATAGCTAACTAAATATTTTAGTGCTATTTTATTTTTACCAAATTAAATTATTTTTGAGATTTCAATTTTATTTACCAAGACATTTCAAAACGAGTTCACATAAATTTTTCCTTATAAATTTAATTCTGATATATAATAGTTATAAATTTGAAATGATAAATAATTCTTTATTTTTAGAAAAAATTATTACTAAACCACAATATTAGATTAATTAAAATAATTAAAATCATGGTTCACGTCTCTCCACATAATACAAATATGCAGGCTTTGTAAAGTTTAGTTTTATAGTTAAGGAAATGTTCGTGTTATTTACTAGGCTTTGTAAAGTTTAGTTTTATAGCTAAGTAAATATTTTAGTGCTATTTTATTTTTACTAAATTAAATTATTTTTGAGATTTTAATTTTATTTACCCAAGACATTTCAAAATGAGTTCACATAAATTTTTACTTATAAATTTAGTTATGGAAATATAATAGTTACAAATTTGAAATGATAAACAATTCTTTATTTTTAGAAAAAATTATTACTAAACCACAATATTAGATTAAGTAAAATAATTAAAATCATGTTCTTTAAAAGTACTTACTATTTACTATTATTGCTTAAACAAAAAATTAAGTGACTAAGATAAAATACTGTAGTGATCTAAATATGAATATGTTATTGTTATTATATTGTGTAATTATTCTTCAACTTACAATATTTTAATGCATTTTAAATTGTAATAGTATTAAATATTATTACATTTTAATATGTTAGGCAGACATTTCAAATCTCTCCACACCCAACTAGGTTAGGGTTCTACATATTTTATTTTATAAAATTAGATTATTTTTGGGATTTCAATTTTATTTACTCAAGAGTTAAAAATCTAGGATTTCAATTTTATTTAGTCAAAAGTTAAAAATCTACAATTTCGCTATGTTATTACATTTTTTATTTTATTCTTCAAACTTACAATATTTTAATGCATTTTAAATTATAAAAGTATTAGTATTATTACATTTTAAGGAAATATTTGTGTTTTAAATTATATAAGTATTAGTATTATTACATTTTAAGGAAATATTTGTGTTATTTAATATGGTTTGTAAAGTTTAGTTTTATAGTTAAGGAAATATTTGAGTCCTATTTTATTTTTATCAAATTAGATTATTTTTGAAATTTCAATTTTATTTACTCAAGATATTTCAACACTCTTCAAAAATTAATTTTTCAATTATTGGAATACAATTTGTCTATACAATCAATACCTAATTAACAAAAAAATTACAACTAAAGAAATACTATATACAACCAATACCTAATCAACAAAAAAAATTACAACTAAACAAATACTATAATAGCAACACTACAAGGCAAGTACTTGCCACTACGTGGCACTTGTTTAGTTTAACAATCATTTTCTTTTTTCTTTAAAACCTCCATAAACCCTTCCCCTATATTACCTTTGTTCCAATCTTATTCTATAAAACTAGTCAATTCTTTCAAAACAATCCATATATATAATATCATATTTGGTTGTTTGATATCTTCTTCCTATCTAAAATTATTTAAGGAAAATAATGAAATTAGTATTCATATTAAATAACATTATTAAGCATCACAAAAACGTTGAATATGGTTTAGTTATATTACATTTTTAAAACATTAAAAATGGTTTTACTTTATTTTTATTTATTGAATAATGTAAGACTATATTAGAGCTTGACCCTAGTTGGATAATTGGATTTAATGTCTTCTTGTTTGGAGCAATAACTTAATGATGTTATTTTTTAATTATTATTATCCACAGCTTTTGTATTTACTATTGAATAGACTTAAAACAACGTTCTTATTAATGAGAGATTAGTTAAATGTTTATTTTTGAATTATGTTTAAGGGCATATGTTGGTTAGTAAAAAAGATTAGGGTTCTGCTTACCCTTAAATGCTAGTAAATTCATGTTTGAGATAAGTATTTGTTTAAACTTTAGGACTTTAATGGTTGTTAAGTTCTGAGATATTGAAACCTTTAGGTTGATTTCTTTGATATTGGGTCTTAGAGAGTTATATGTTTATCATTGGGATAGAAATTTTTTGTAGTATGTTGTGATCAAATATACTTCTGGTTAAGTCATTTAGACCCCTGTGTGACTCTTCTTTAAATTTTTGTTACCCTACCTTCCTCTTGTGAATTCTTGGTTATTAATCTCAGTGACCCATGTTAAGACTCTTTTACTATCAACTTAGTACCAGGATGTGCCTGACTTGCTTGTGGACAAAGATGAGTTTTAATGATAAATATAATTGGTAAACTTGCTCAACACCTAGTCAAATGATCTTTTATATTAGGTCTAGAATCATCTTGAATCTGTGGTAACCCTTCTCTTTTGCAATGCATGATCTCGAGAAACCATAGCAAGTGGCAACCCGTTATTATTGTGGCACTTGGATTAGGAAGAATGTGATGGCTTGAGTGATTTTATTATGTTCACTTGATACTTGTTCAATCATTGTGGAATATTGAACACCTTTAACCCTTATCGCCTTTTATATGTTTATGCATCTTATTAAATTTGGATGTGGTACAAATTCTATGTTGATATGTATTTATGTGCTCATCAAAATGTTGCCATTGGTTATTATGTTAGGATAGGGAATTTCTTTTCTCTACCTTGGATGAATGGTTAATTTTAAAGATTGTGTTTCCAAGAGAAATAGATTTATTTTTCTTTTTGTTGGGTCTTGGATGTGTGTCAAATATGGAGTCACATAGAATGGCAGGTTAGGTTTACTAACCTATCTAGTTGTCATTATCAGCTCAAAAATATGCTTTAGCCAAAGATTTGAAATCAAATTAAGTATTTGCATTGGTTTGATTTATTTATTACTCTCTGCCATATGATATAAGTTCATTTGCTATAGTTTGTATTATTTCTTAAATGTTAGATATATCATGTTGCACCAGATTCCATCACGCTTACCGATTCCGATTGCTAGACCTCTCGTGAAGGGTCGGGCTTCTCCTATTTGGAGTAAGACTGGGGAAGTGTAAGCTTTGTGGATGGGTGATAAATCACTCCGATGATGCTCTCTCTCCATCCTTGCATTCACAGATGATGATCTCTAGAGGATAACAATTTATGTTATGTCAAAGTTTGTTGTATTAATGCCCTAATGGCTATGATGATGTAAAGGAGTTTATCCTTATGTTTTATTAAGATATGTTCTCTAGCTTATTGTATATTCATGTTGGAATATTGTTGTGGAATAAATTATTTTGAGTAAAAAAATTTAATTCTTACTCTTTTACATGCAATATTTTATTGTATTAATATGAGCGGCCTTTACATATGGTATCAGAGCATTCTAGATTCAACACTTGGGCCTTGAGTCTTCTATGCTTAAAGTTTCTTATATGAATGTAAACTTTTTAGATGGCCTGATAGTACAGATGCATGGAATGTTTTCAAGACCCTCATTTGGGGTCAAAGATTTCTTAGATGTGTTGGAATGATGTTTGATTTGAAGATGATTCATTTTGGAACCAAGTAGAGGAGGAGACATTGTTGATTGATAAAACATAGTGCGCTAAGTTCACCTCTAGGGCCTCATGTTTTCCTGGATTTAGTTGTGTAAGATTCTATAGTGAGAAAGATGACATGGAGTAAAATCATGAGGAAAAAGGTGCAAAAGTACAAAAGTTTGGGTATTCTGGATGAGAGATCTCTCCAAGGACATAAAAGTAGTATGGGTTGAATTCTGAAAGAAAAATTAGAACAAGGAAAAGATATTATCAAATCAACCATCAGGAAAATTATCAACAAAAGAAAGAAGGACAATCACTTGTGAGGATATCCGTGTAGTGATGAATTACAGACAAGCTGAGGATGTAGGCGTGGTTCGGGTGGAACCCATGTGAATCCTCTTTAGAATGTAATATTTAGTTGCTTTATGGGTTTTTTGTCGACGACCTAGAATTAGGAGTTGATTGGATAAGTCATCTCCTTCTGCCTTGAAGACAAGGAAAGAAATTTTGATGTTGTGTCTAATGGGATTATTATATACTCATATTAGAGTAATGACTATATTTTTTATACTTAAATAATGACTGTTTTATAGAAAATATACTTTATGAAAATTATTGCTTTTGTGCAAGTGATACTTTATGAAAATTATTAATAGCTCATGTGCTTGATATGACAAAGTCATTCTTTTAGCTTGATATTGTTTGACCTTATTTGATCTAATGTTCACTTGATCTTTTTTGATTTGGTGTTGAGATCATGAAGATCCATTTGATTTTGATCTTCTGTGATTTAGTGTTTAAATCATTCTGATTTACTTACCTTTATTGTTGATTCTTGACAATTCAGTGTTGAGAAACATGTTGATGATCTTTATGTTGATGGTTAGTGTTGATGTTCTTCTTGGTGATTTTAATTGATTCATTGTTGGGACTACTCTTGTTATTTAGTATTAATATTGAGTTTAGTATTGAAACTCTTCCTTTCATTAGTGTTGTGAATGATAGAATATTGTGAGGTCCTGTATACTTCAATTTCTTTGATTTTGAAATTGTACTTTGTCTACCTTATGTGAATAATGCTTATTATGAAAATGAGATTAGTAATTGTCTCTTTCTACTTAGTTGTGAAGGTTCAATGAAATCTAGTTGTGCTAGATGGGCATTGAATATCTTGGTATTTAAATTTTGTTTATAAATTTTCTAACAACTTGTGCAAGTGTTGTAAGATAGACATAGGGATTACGAGCTAATAGGTACAACATCATGGTTAGGTGGACATGATATAATGTTAAGGTAAAATAGGTTAGAAAAGGTAAAATAGGTTAGAAGAAGGTATGATTTTTCAGTTACCCTTGATTTAGAATTTAAAATCATCAGGATGATGTAATGTCCCCATTTTCGAGTTCTCTTACAGTTAAGTTAGAGCTGACTTTCTGGGTTGGTGATAGCATAATCAGAGGAGTATTTGGTTGTCACTAGGGTGTTCGGGTGATCCAGTGGAGCTGGTTGACACTTTCTGGAGAGAGTTCAGACAAATTGTCCATACTTACTATTTATAGTAAGTGCTTGCATATCGGCAATCTTTCTAGGTTTTTCTGGGTTTGTTCTCTTTGGTCCTCAGATAACACTGCTATTTTTAGTAAGTGTCAGTTTGGCAATGTTTTGGTGACTTGGCAATCAGCTGTTGGCTCTCCCAGACGTTGCACTAAGCGCAGAGTTATTAGATGGTTTGTGGTTCCAGTTGGCACCCTCTATGTTGGCTCAGTTTGCTTATGGCCATTACTTACTATTTTTAGTAAGTTTGGGTTCGGTGCTGGATCAGGATTTTTAGAGTTGGAGATGGAGCGTCTCATCGTGACCTTTCCGACGAGCTATAGATCATTGAATTCTGAGTTTGTCTTAGTTTTTATTGTAAAGTCTGAAGTTATATAATATTTATTTGATGGGACTTTAATATAATGTTAAGTCATAACTTAAAAAAGTGGTTCCCCTAGGAGATGGGCGCCTGTGGGAGACATAAGGGGATACATAATAAAATGAAATAACTCCTCATTCTTGGGCATTGGGGAAATGAGAATTATAAAAGAGGGAAAAGTGCCTCATTTGCATATGCTTGATTATTATTTTTCTTCTCTCTTTGAGATTTCCCCTGCTAGGGTTTAGGAGCTTGGCTCTAGGGTTTGAGGAATTCGAACTAGAGGCTCTTGGAGATGAAAACCTCCCTGAGTAGCAGCATTTTATAGGTGTGCAATACCACCCAAAGGTGCTTTCAAGGTGAATACACTCAGTGTTCATGGATGTGCTTCATTGGAGTTTGATTTTTGAGGGTTTGAGGAACAACTTGCTATATCATTTGCAGATTTGTATTGAACAATGATTATCCATAGAGATGGAGCGATTATTTGTAGTTGAAATAAAGATTGTTGTAGCCATGTCTTGATCCATGCTGGCCATACTTCCTTATGCAGGCTGTACTTCCTCTTGGCAGCTGTTTGGAATGATATATTTGCATAAAACTCTCTCTAACTTGGTCGCTTAGGGTTTGCAGAAGAAATCAAAGGTAATAGAGGGTTTTTTTGAAGAGGTTGCAATAGAATGGTGACTGCTTTTCTCTTCTAGCCATAGCCGTACACATCCAGGCTTGACATTGAGGGTTTTGGGATTCATTTCTCTTTGTGAGCAGCTTCTATCTTGCATTGTATGAGGCGTCTAGAGCCTTATTTATTGTTGTTATCATTTGTATGCACAATACTTTCAGTATATTGGAGATTTGGAGTGATTCTAGCTACACCCATTGCTGGTTTGCCATGACCCTGACATGAAGTTGTAAAACATGATATGGATATGTTCTTATAATTCATATTTTGGTTAAACACCATCTGGGTCATTGTTACTTTGTTGATATATGTTGTACTTTTTCTGGGTTTTCCATATATGCTCTATATTGTATGCTCCGACAACATATCTGCAGGAAAACTAAAAACCCCTTCTGCATTCTTCTCTCTAGTCTGAAAGAACACCTCTAATATTAAAATAACATATAAAAAGATCTTTTAAAAAATACAAACATGTACGACACATTATAGACGATGACTCTTCCAAGAGGGGAAGGATGTCACAACCCTAAATCTCATAATACTTAATTTAAGTTACTGTTAATTATTTTTCGAAAGAATTGATAAATGTGAATTTCAATTATTTTAAATTGAAATTAGTATTGTTTATAAAATGACTCACGAGGAATAATTATCTTATATTGTTTCAATGAGTGATATAGGGAAAATTGACACTCTCATGTAGAGAGAGTATCATCGAGGAGAGGGTGTCTAGCCATCGAAAAGCGAATGACTGTAATCGCACTTACGAAAAACAAAAAATATACATGTCGAGATGTTTAAATAATGCAAATGTTTGTCTGTTTGTATGAATATTGTTTCTTTGATAGGAAATAATTCTTTTATTAGAAAATAATTCTTTTCCTAGAAAATAAATTAATTGGTTTCCTTTAATAATAGTTAGTTGTTGAAAATGATTAAATAGGAATCTTTTTAATTTATTTATTGGGAGTTTCTTTTCTGTTAGTTATTTAAAAGGGGTTAAAATTAGAAAAGGTGGACAGAGTGGGAAAGTGGGATTAAATGCTTTTTCTATTTTATTTTTGAAAAAGATTCTCGAAAAAGATGCTCTGTGCAAAAAATGAAATCTTTTAATAGGAAGGCAAATTAGTAAGTTGGCATGAAAGGAAGACAACGAAGATTTAGAGGGTCTGGGGAAAAGACAGGAAAAATAGTAGATTGCTGAAAAAGCAGCTTGGATGAAAAAGAAGATTTTGGGGAAAAAAAACACAAGATTATTCCATGTATGTTATATTTTGGAGATTTTTTTTTGGATATCTGCATTGCTTGGTTGATTTATCTATTTGTCTAAATTCTTAATGCCTCCTTCTGCTAGGCAACTACCTGTAACCATTCAACCTTGGCCCATGATAACAATGAAGATCCCTTTTGCCTAATTTCTACAATTTTAATGCCTTATTTGTAAGTCAACTTCTGTGAAATACTTATAATATCTGTGACAAACTTTTGGTATCTGCCAAGTCGTTGAATTCTAAATCTCACTTCTGCAAATTGATTTCACCAGACATGAATCTCTATTCTTGTAAGACGATTTAATTCTTGCATCTTTAGCAAAATTTAGATTGATACTTCAACAAAACATCTCCTTTGTCATTAAGTTTTGATGCCAAATCCTCCTATGCATGTTGATTCCTCTTATACTCTTGCTAGGTGGCTTTATGCTAAACAAGCATCTCCAGCACAAGCCATTTATCTACGATCAAGGCACTATTTTCTAGCCCACAAAGTTATTTTTAAATGATGCATATCAATCATTTGTTATTTGCCTGAAATATCGCCTTGATAAGATTATTTATTGTTCTTATTTGCATTGTAGATTTAAACACACAGTTTATAGCTTTAGTTTCGGCCTTTTGGCCACAAAGCGTGGAATTAAGACATTAACTCAACTCATTCTTTTTAGTTCTTGTCTTTCATTCTTTTTAGTTCCTGCCTTTCCTAGGAATACTAATGCAATCATCTGATGTATTAATTCATGATGCTGGCAAAGGTTTGTAGAGTCTGGCTTTACACCTGCCATTTGCATTTGCTTAAAAATTTCTAAAGCTTTTTCAACAAATCCATTTCGTGCATATCCTGCAGCCATTTTATTCCATGAAACCACAGTTCTTTGAGGCATTTTGTCAAACAGTTCATAGGTCTTCTCTATGCTTCCAAATTTTGAACACGTCTCAGACTGGCAGATCCAACTAGAATGTGCAGATCAAATCTGAGTGGGAGAGAGCGGTAATCTTCCCACATCACCGCAGGGAGTTTCATGTCCATGTGTGGGACGGTGAGCTTCTGATTGTTATACAAATAATAGTTGGTTATCAAGATCAATTAATATTATATTCATCTCAGGCTATAATAATAATAATAATTAACAAGAGTTATATAATTATAAGACTTAAACAGATCATATTACTAATTATTGGTATTATATATTAATACTTTATTTTAATAATTATAATATATATGTTAATCATAATATTATATAATTATTATCTTATCTCTTGGTATATTAATTAGAATATTATTTAACTAATATATTACACTTATTAGAATCCTATGATTATTTTATTATTTCTGTATTATCCAAGCCATATAATGATACACTAGAAAATTTTCATATTGTTATAAGGAGTTATTTTAAACATATCAAGATAGCTTGGAAACAATAAATGAGAGATAAGGGGATTACATCAATTATATCAATTATATAGAATAATATGCTCAATGGTTTTATTAAAATAACACCTCAAATTAGGCACTATGATCTTATATATAATATGAGTGTATATTAATATCATCTACAAGAAATTATTCAAAGGAAATTCACAATCATTTTATATAATGCAATTAATTCACATTTAAAATCCTTATACTACAGGTATATCCTTATTATCTTAATAATCCATATTTAATAACCAATGTATATTAGAAATATATCTCTAATTTCTCATAATTCATGCTAATAGTTATTTTCTTATATCAGAAGACCTACTTTATATTATTATGACTAATGTTTAGGATATATGCTATATAACTACTCATTTACTAAATCTTTTAATTTGTAAACCATTTAAATTGTATAAACTAAATATGTAAACAAACATGTTACCTATTTTAACAAAATTGATTGTCAAAATTGTAAATTGGTTGATCTAAATGCTTTTGCTACTAAATATTTAAACTTCTTATCAATTACAATGCCATTCATTTTATTCAACATTGCAATGGCAGGAACTTCAATGCGTCTCTTGTTTAGTTTAGCAACCATGTTGCTTTTTCTTTAAAACCTCCATAAACCCTTCCCCTATATTACCTTCATTCTAGAACAATCTTATTCTATAAAACTAGTTGATTCTTTCAAAACAATCCATTTATAAATATATCTCTTATTTGGTTGTTTGATATCTTCTTACTATCTAAAATTATTTAGGTACAATAATGAAATTACTATTCTTATTAAATAACTTTATTAAGCATCAGAAAAATGTTGAATATGGTTTAGTTATATTGCGTTTTGAAAGAATTAAAAATGGTTTACTTTATTTTTATTTATTGAATAATGTAAGACTATTAGAACTTGACCCTAGTTGGATAATTGGATTTAATAACTTAATGATGTTATTTTTATTTTTATTATTATTATCCATAGCGTTTGTATTTACTATTGAATAGACTTAGAACAACGTTCTTATTAATGAGTGATTAGTTAAATGTTTAATTTTGAATTATGTTTAAGGGTATGGAATATACGTTAGTTAGTCGAAAAGATTAGGGTTTTGCTTACCCTTAAATGCTAGTAAATTCATGTTTGAGATAAGTACTTGTTTTGAAGTTTAGGACTTTAATGGTTGTTAAGTTATGAGATATTGCAACCTTTAGGGTTGATTTCTTTGATACTACGTCTTAGAGAGTTATAGGTTTGTCATTGGGATAGAAAAATGTTGTAGTGTGTTGTGATTAAATATACTTCTTGTTAAGTAATTTAGACCCACGTGTGACTCTTCTATAACTTTTTGTTACCCTACCTTCCTCTCATGAATTCTTGGTTATTGATCTTAGTGACCCATGTTAAGACTCTTTTACTATCGACTTAGTACCAGGATGTGTCTGATTTTCTTGTGGACAAAGATGAGGTTTAATGATAAATATAATTGGGAACCTTGCTCAAAACCTGGTCAAATGATCTTTTATTTGAGGTCTAGAATCTTTTTGAATATGTGGCAACCCTTCTCTTTTGCAATGCATTATCTTGAGAAACCATAGCAAGTGGCAACCCGTTATTATTGTGGCACGTGGATTAGGAAGGATGTGATGGCTTGAGTGATTTTATTACGTTCACTTGATACTTGTTCAGTCATCATGGAATATTGAACAACTTTAACCCTTATTTCCTTTTATATGTTTCTGCATCTTATTAAATTTGGATGTGATACAAATTCTATGTAATATGTATTTATGTGCTCATCAAAATGTTACCATTGGCTACTATGTTAAGATAGGGGATTTATTTTCTCTACCTTGGATGAATGGTTAATTTGGAAGATTATGTTTCCTAGAGAAATAGATTTATTTTTCTTTTTGTTGGGTCTTCGACGGATGCCGAATATGGAGTCACAAAGAAGGTAGGTTAGGTTTACTAACCTATCTAGTTGTCATTATCAGCTCAAAAAGATGCTTTGACCAAAGCTTTGAGTATTTGTATTGGTTAGATTTATTTATTACTCTCTGCCATGTCATGATATACATTCATTTGCTATAGTTTGTACTATTTCTTAAATGTTAGATATATCATGTTGCATCAGATTCCATCACGCTGGCCAGTTCCAATTGCTAGAGCTCTCGTGAAGGGTTGGGCTTCTCCTGTTTGGAGTAAGGCTGGGGAAGCATAAGCTTCATGGATGAGTAGTAAATCTCTTTGATTATTCTCTCTCTCCATCCTCGCATTCACAGATGATGATCTCTAGAGGATAACAATTTATGTTATGTCAAAGTTTGTTGTATTAATGCCTTAATATCTATGATGATGTAAAGGAGTTTATCCTTATGTTTTACTAAAAGCTATTTTCTCTATCTTATTGTATATTCATGTTGGAATATTGTTGTGGAATAAATTATTTTGAGTAAAAAAAATTGATTCTTACTCTTTTGTGCAATATTATATTGTATTAATATGAGTGGCCTTTACAGAAGTTTTGTCCTATGAGATTTATCCTTCTTGTCTTTTTAAGGGGATCATTTTGTACATGGATAGCTAACATGGCTACACATTTGGCGAGACCCATTAACTTATCTTTTCGTTCCTATCCACCTAAGTTATGCTTATGGGGGTGTTGGTGCATATCTATTTTTTGCATTTAGTTTATTTACTTTATGGACTTTCTAATTTGATGGAGATGTTGTGCACACATGTGCACACATGTGACTACATATCATTTATCCCCCATTGGTTGTACATTCACATCTCGTGGTGGTCTATCCTATAAATACCCTCTTGTAGCTCATTGTTGAGTAATCTATTTTGCGTATGCATCCTTGAATATAATATCATTATTCTTTTGTATTGGTCTTCTAATTCTTTATGCTTTCTTTTAGCTCTCTTGATCTTAGATGGCTATCTCCATAATCAAATCTTATACGAAAAGGCATTTTTCATTTTCCACTTGTTAGCCTCTAAATGAGCATATCCATTTTCTAAGGCATGGATTTCTACATGGATTCACTAAGCTTATGTGGCAACATGCATCCCCTAAATGTCATGCCTTTCTTTACACAATTCTATAAGGGTTCATAATCTATTTAAAAAGATAAGATGAGATTTATATTTGTGTGCCCCTACAACACCAATGTCTCAACCTTGTCTTTTTGCTACCACAATAAATTCTTGGAGAATCCAAAATACACATACATAAAACTACAAACCAAAGCAACCAATGCACACTTCACAAACACAACTGATCTACTCTGCAAACAAATAATAGAACAAAATAAAGGTAAATATTTTTTTGTAATGCAAGATTACTCAACCCTTAGGATGCTCTTGCATTGAACACCCCAAGTGAAACTTTTGTAAGCTTAGTGCTCACAAAAGGATCTTTATGGATATCGATTTCACCACCCAAGATGACTTACTTCTCCTTCACTGGTTCGTGAATCTTTTTCCCTTCCAGTAAATGAGATATTCCTTACACTTGCTATACCAAGGTTTCTTAACATTGTGTGCATCACAAATATATATTATTTCATCCAACTTTCTTTAAGGTATCTACTTACAATTTACCTCATCATGCGCTTGCACCATATCCTCTTGCTCATTGTGAGAAAAATAGGCATGTAAAGATCAAACAAACTAAATATCAGTGAGATATCCAATTTCATATCCATTTTCAGAGAACTCGCACATTACAAAAGCCAATCTTCTTTAGTTTCAATTGATTATAAGTTCTTCTAGGGAACCATTATTTTCTCAAGTACGCCATGACTAACTTCCCTTCTAAGAAAAAATTTCTCCTACTTGTACTTGGAACTACTTTCCTCTAGTTACTTATTAACTTGATATGAACTTTCATGTGTTTTGTGAAGTCTCTAGGCTCTATGCTAATGTGTGTCCCTCATTTGATTCTCAAAAGATTTGTGGCACCACAACTTGACTCTATTCATACACCATCTAGAATGATGTCTTTCCAATTGAATTGTTCACTAAATTATTATACACAAACTCTACTTGCACCAACATGGAGCCCACTAAGTGGGCTTGTCTCATCTAAGAAAATTTCCAAGACTTAGAAGTTATGGTTGACCATCAATATATGGATGGTATGCAGAACTATAGTTGAGCCTTGTACCCAACTTCCAAAGTTTTTACTATAAGTGACTAAGGAACTTAACATCTCTAGCTGAAGTAACATTTCATTGAAAAACAAAATCACCAATATTGATGCAACATTTGTTTGCCTACAAGGAATGAAATACACAATCTTTGATAATCTATCAACAAGTACAAAAATTTAGTCATTACCTCTCTACATGCAATAATCCAAGGAGAAAGTCCATGGGCAATTCCTCGGGCCAAGGTCTATCAGGTATTGGTAATGGCTTGTACAACCCCATGTTTGGCACCAAGGCCTTTGCTACTAAACATGTTCTACATCTCATGACAAATTTGTGTGTATCTTTTCTTAAGTCAAGCCTATAATATCTCTCCCAATTTGCCACTGTGTAACTCTTTTATGAGGTTATCCTTAGTGAACTCTATGGGATACACAACTATTATATGTGGAATAGGCATCCCTCTTATGTGAAGTAGTCCTCATACAAGTTTTTGTCTCTAATCCATGGATCTAAGCATTCCTTCTATTCACCCACAAAATCTAGATCTCCAACATATAAATCATTCATTCCCTCCATCCCCACTAACTCAACAATCATAGTGGACATCTATGCTCACCTCGCATATGCACCCTTGTTGGGCTTGTCAATTATATGCTTCACAATAAAAGAATAACCTTGCAAGTACTCGACCTACCTCATAAATCTCTAGTTCAAATTTGCTTGGCTATTGATGTGCTATAATGTCTGATGATTCATGTACAATACAAACTCTCTAGGTGACAAGTAGCACCTCTAGTTTTACAAACCTTGAAGTATAGCATATAAATCTTAGTCATAGATCAAGTTCTTCTTCCTAGCATCATTCAATTCCTCACTGAAGAATGCAATTGGTCTTCCTTCCTTGCTAAGAACTACACCAATTTGTATTCCACTAGCATCATAGTCTTCTTGAAAAACCTTGTTGAATTCATGAAGCATCAACAAGGACTAATATGTCATCTTCATCTTGAAAAGTGCACAACTCTTAGTAGCAACAATAATCCATGATTCAAACCCATTCTTACTCATGCAATGAATTACTAGTGCACAAATACCATTTAAGTTTCTGATGATCTTTCTATAGAAGCTTGTTGATCCATGTAAACTTTTCTAGCTTCTGCAATATTGGTCAATCAACTATTAGTTTCACTTTATCTAAGTCTATCCTTGACCCATCTTGTGATATCACAAATCTCGATATGCAAGTGTAATTTGTATGAACTTGCATTTCTTTGAGTTCATGAACATTTTTTCTTTCCTCATCTATGTTAAAATTTGTTGTAGGTGTACAAGATGTTTCTTTGTCATCTTATTAAACACCATATTTCATCCAAATAAACAACCACAAACTTGCCAAGAAACAACTTCAAAGCCTTGTTCATCAGCTTCACAATAAAAGAATAACCTTGCAAGTACTCGACCTACCTCATAAATCTCTAGTTCAAATTTGCTTGGCTATTGATGTGCTATAATGTCTGATGATTCATGTATAATACAAACTCTCTAGGTGACAAGTAGCACCTCCAGTTTTACAAACCTTGAAGTATAGCATATAAATCTTAGTCATAGATCAAGTACTTCTTCCTAGCATCATTCAATTCCTCACTGAAGAATGCAATTGGTCTTCCTTCCTTGCTAAGAACTACACCAATTTTCATTCCACTAGCATCATAGTCTTCTTGAAAAACCTTGTTGAATTCATGAAGCATCAATAAGGACTCATATGTCATCTTCATCTTGAAAAGTGCACAACTCTTAGTAGCAACAATAATCCATGATTCAAATCCATTCTTACTCATGCAATGAATTACTAGTGCACAAATACCATTTAAGTTTCTGATGATCTTTCTATAGAAGCTTGTTGATCCATGTAAACTTTTCTAGCTTCTGCAATATTGGTCAATCAACTATTAGTTTCACTTTATCTAAGTCTATCCTTGACCCATCTTGTGATATCACAAATCTCGATATGCAAGTTTAATTTGTATGAACATGCATTTCTTTGAGTTCATGAACATTTTTTCTTTCCTCATCTATGTTAAAATTTGTTGTAGGTGTACAAGATGTTTCTTTGTCATCTTATTAAACACCATATGTCATCCAAATAAACAACCACAAACTTGCTAAGAAACAACTTCAAAGCCTTGTTCATCAGCTTCATTAACATGCTTGAGTCCTACCACAACCTAAGTGGAATTACCATCCACTCATATACGCCATCCTTCATCCTAAATGTGGTCTTCCATTCATCTCCTTTCTTGATTTTGATATGATGGTATCCACTCTTCGGGTTAATCTTGGAAAAGTAGCATGCTTTGCTAAACAATCCATGAGACCATTCATCTAGGGTAACCAAAATTGATATTTGTGGGTGATCTTATTGATCACATGGGAGTTTGTACACACTCTCCATTCCTTGTCCTTTGACGTGAGTACTATGGCATGAGTATTGCAGTGTAATGACTCAATACTTTCTTATACAAGAACTTTCTCCAACAACTGTTTAACCTCTCTACTGAGTTCCACACACATCTAGGTTCATCCGTTATGGCACCTTGTTTGGTAAGTTAGAACCAAGAATCAGATCCATACAATGTGTGATGCTATGCACTAGTGGCAATCCCTTTGGCATCCCACTACCCATGTTACCCGCAAACTCTTTAAGTAATGCTTCAATTTCTTGTTCTGCATTATGTAGCTTCTCTTTTGGTATGGGCTTGAGTACCACCACATAGCACTCTTGTGTGTCTCACCTCCTTGAGAAATTCCTTGTTTCTCAATAGCATCATCATCTTGCCCTCAACACCCTCTTCATCCTTCATGGGCAACAACTCAAATTTCTTCCCATTCTTCATGATGCACTTGAAAGTGTTCTTGCTTTTGTGATGCATTGCATTGTGTTTATGTTATACTGCCATGTTCTACCCAACAACAAATGGCACACATCCATGGGAATTCTATCACACCATACTTCATTTGTGTATCCTCCAATGCAAAATGTAACCTTACACTATTCTATCACAACGATCTATTTCCTCTTACAACCAAGAGATTGTTTATGGTGTGGGGAGTGTGATGACTTTCAACCCAAACTTCTAAACCATCTCAATGTACACTAAGTTGTTAGTGTTGCTTCCATCAATTTTATCAATCTGCAATAATTACAACTTGATTTGTATTTAGTACAAAAGAAACTCTTCCTCAACCACAATTATTCCTCTTCTTTAGTCAGCTTCCCTAGCACTTTTGTGCATTTTCAAATTTTCTTCAACCCCTAGAGTTGTGCTTTCTATTTCACTCTCTTCTTCTTCAACCTATGCAATGTTAACAAGCTTTTACACATGCCCATGCTCATGCTTTACCTCCAAACACTCAAGTCCCAATGACTCACTTGTCCACATATATAGCAAGTCCCTCTAAAAGCCACCTTCTCAATGGCCTTTTCTCCCTCTGCAACTTAAAGTCTACTTGCCCTTTGAGCTTTGCACAAAACTCATTTTTGTTTTCTCCTTTTCTGCATGCATGTCTCTTTATGCTTTATTTTCTCTTTCTACCCACACACTTACCAGTTATGCATTGTTGTGTATGGGATAACTTTTCTATACTAAGTTCCAATTGAAAGGTTTCCTCAACAAAATATACTTGCAAAAAAACATATCCCATCCTAAATCGAGACGTGCACATTGTTCACATATCTGAGAACCTCATCATCATTTTCCATACAAACTGCCCAAATGCTATTGAAATAACTCTTATTGCTACTTCACAAATGTCTCCTTGTGCAAACTTTAGAGTTTCTTGAACAAGTATAGGGTGTAGTTCGACAACTTGAACTTTCCTTTGAACTTAGTAACCATGTGATCCCAACTTGAGATCTTTTGCATACCTCTTCTAACATGGTCTCTTTGCACAAAATCCTACCACAAGGTAGCATGGCCCTTTTAACTTTGATCACATAATTAACTCTTTGGGGTCCTTGATTGCTTCAAACTCAAAATATTCTTCAACTTTATTATCCAATCTATCAACTCTTATGGATTCAATCTTCCTAAGTTGATTGGAAGATCAGACCTCATTTTTTTCCAACTCTTATTATGGCTCTTACAAACTCTTTTGCAATGATTTCCTCATCAATGTCTAACTCTTTTGCAACATCTTATCTTCATCCTCACCAATGTCCTCTATCATGGCTGCCAATTATCTTCTTTATGCAATCTCCATGGCATCGAGACTTGCCTAAATGGATCTAATCATATTCTAAAGGTCTACCAAGTGCAATACTCTAGTCATTTGGTTGTCTCCTACTATTCTTTTGTAAACCATAACTCCTTATGTTCACCTGCAAGGCCACACATACAAAATGCACTTCCTTATGGAGTTCACACAACTCTCACTCACAAGACTTAGATCTTGCTCTTATACAAAATGATGCAAATAGTAAGTAGGTCAAATGAACAACCAACTCACAGTTCCCAAAGTTACATAATGAAAGCACAAGAATGAGGAAGAATAATAAAGAATTCAAAAAACACAATCTCTATTATATGCAAAAGAATTGCACACCCTATGTAGCACTCCAAAATCTATGGAATCCATCAATCTATTCTACTCAACTAGCAAATATTCAACCTACTAGTGGAGACTATATGCATTACAATCTACCCTTATTTAAGCTCAACTATGCCTATGACTAGCTCATTCAACCTTGTCTTTAAGGTTCCAACTCAAGTTCTTGACTTCAATCCAAATTTCAATGACTTCTACTACGAAAATATCCACTTGTATGTTGACACAATGTCACTTGATCTTCCCATGGGCGTGGAAACTAAAAATCATTTGCACACTTGTTTGTAACCAAAGCTCCAAGATCTCATGATGGTTCAGCTTCCATCTATGTGTCTATCGATTCCCTTGTCATTTTTGTAACACCTATATATGCCAATCACACATAACTGGCAATTTCTACAATCTGACATAATCAACGAGGCATTTGTCATTTTCCACTTGTTGGCCTTTGAATGGCTTCCTCACATATCCACTTTCCAAAGTGTGGAATGGATCCTGTATGGCTTCACTAAGCTTGCATAGCAACATGCAACACCTAAATGACATGCCCTACTCTACACAATTCCACAAGGGTTCATACTCTATTTAATACTCTACTTCAACCTATGTGCTCATGCAACACCAATGTCTCAACCACTAGCCTTTGCATTATTGCAATTGATTCCTCAAGCTCCAAAACACACATACACAAAACCGCAAACCAAAACAATCAACACACACTTAACAACTACAATAGTTGATCTTGTGCATAAAACTAAACATAACAAAAGAAAGGCAACTCTTTTTAGGTTATGCAAGATTGTTCAACCCCTAGGATGCCCCTACATTAGTTGTATTCAAGATTTACTCCTAGTTTCTATAGATAGAGCATAGTATAGGTTGACATCTAAAAACTCAATTGTCCTGACACTTTGAGATCATGAGAGAAAGTAGCAATAACTACCTCTTAAAGATATATCAAAATTTTACATCTTTACAAAGCTCTCCAAATTTTCCAAGATAAATAAAATGTTCTATCTCAAAGTGGAGCTAGAAGACAGCTCCTACCAATATAGTTCACATCCCTTGCTCATAGATGATAAAAAGAACACACATTACTTTATCCCACAGGGTTGATAAGAAGCAAGTACATAAAGATCAATAGGAGTTAAGAGTCAACCATGGTTACCCCCAACGGTAACAACGGCCAAGTCTTCCTCTAATATAAATGATTCAATGACCATCATATCTCAATTATCTGACAGTTTAACATAGGTATTCTTTTTGTGAGTGCTCTTCTCATTGTCTCCCATTTTCGTCTCATTTTATGTCATAACATGATGCAAACTGCCTAAGTATAGCCAAAGCGTTAGCGTTGAGTTCACTAGATTAGTAATATAGTCCATAACAAATCTCCGTGCAATTGAAGAAATCTTTTTATCCTTGTTGTATTAAGGGTCCTTGAAACGTCGTTTTAATATTCAAGAACTTATGTAAATTATCACAATGTAAATTGTCTATATTTATTCTTTTCACTTAGACTTAATATCATTTTGCTGTTTCTTGAGGCTACAAGAACATATTTTATTTTGTACCAAATGCCTGTGTGTTGAGAAAATCAATACAAAATATAAATGAAGACTTAGTTGAAATATTCAATATACAAGCTACCTGACTCTATTTCAAAGTATGCTGGACTACACTTGTGCATATCTCAACACCCATACAATAGTTGATGATTAGTAAATAATTCTTATAAAAGACCCGATAAAAACTGCTGCCAAGCTCAGACTATTTCTACTGTAGACCCTTCAAAGGAGAAGTGGAGGAAGACAGCAACTTTGTCATTTGAAGGTGTAGGCTCTCTTACAAATTTATCATCAGGAAAGCAAAACAAAGGAGTCCTCAAAACAGAAAGAAAAATATAAGGGGAGGACATGACAGTTCTAAATGATCCTTGAACATGCCATCTTCTGCTGCATCCAAAAAATATCTACTTAGATCATTCATAGATTCTGTAAATCAGACCTGAACGCCAAAAATTAAAGAAACCACTGAGGAAAGGGTATCATACATGAAGCATAAATATCCATTTATCACCAATGCAAGCATAACATTGCCATTGTATTGCAGCTTTACTTTAGGAATGTTTAATTTAAAATATGATTTGGTGCTAATTAAGTTTAAGATGGAATCTCTCCAACACATCTAATAAATGATGGCAGAACAATGAATCAAACCTAGTTCAAAATAAATTGGAATAATCAAGTTCACTAGTTTGGAGAGTGAAAATAACATAGTAAGATTTTTAAAATAACTCGCGACAGGTAGACTTCTTTAACCAAGACTAGCTCACATTCTTATATTACCCTTTTGAATTGGTCAGTGGAATCCTACAAACTCTGCAACTAGAGATGGACAGTTGCCAAGGCATGCCTTTAAATTAAATAATATGATACCAATGTTTATATGACACAACCGTAAACCCTTGAAACCACCATGCTAATGTTTTGCAATTGTCATAGCCTCTAAATTTGGCAGTTTTCAGCTCTGAGGATTCAATTTGCATCATGGTAAAATTCTAGCCAAAATAATTGGCAATCCACATAATTGTAAGGAAGCAAAGGTGTGTCGAAATGATTCCTACGCTAACCTTGAGAGAAGTGTTATGCAAATTTCAAATAAAATATTATAGAGATTTCAAGAAAACACATAATACCATAAACACAATAACAATAAAATCATAACTTAGTGATTTAGGTGGGGAAAACCCTTTCGGAAAAAAAATCCCACACTCCAAAACCTGCACAATGTATTATCAAATCTTGAAACAGATTACAACACACTTGCAATGCAAGTTCTTATAGGAGTCTTCACCTCAACTCAATCTAGAGGAATTTCGACAGCATTTTGGCAGCATACAGACTTACAAACTAACTCTCACACCAAATGACTATCTCAAAGTACCAATATATAATATTACATTGCATATGAGAACCTTCTAAAGATAAAGCATTTTATTTTAGAAACATCTAATAAAATCTCATAGCTAACTTATATCTATCTCTATTTAAAAGATACTTCTCAAAATAGCCACTTTTCACCTATCACAAAATCTTCTTTTCTTGGCTTGCTTTATTTTTATTTCCATTCAAGGTTGGGACACTTCCTTTTTCTTTTTCTTTTTCTTTTTATCTTTATCTTTTTATTTTTAAAAGGTTTTATTTCTAATATTCTGAAAGATCCCTGATGGATCCCTTTGCTGAAATGAAGTATTGTTTTTGTGATTTTATTTGTTTTATGATTTTTATTAATTTTTTTTGTTTTCTTTCACACTAGAGAGGAGATGCAGAAGGGGTTTCAGTTTTCTTGAGATGTGTATTTGCCAAGATAGCAAATAGATATACATATAGCTGCAATCTCAAATAAAAATGGACTAAAAATAAATATTAAATGATAGAAAGATACTAGCTAAGAATTTGAGGCACATACCCATCGGATCTATATTTTATATTCAATGTAAAGCCTGGTTTGCAACCTTACTTGCATACAAAGATAGTATTGGCCTAGAAGAGGCTATGCATGCAACTGAAAATGAAGGATCTGAAGAATAAGGCTAATTTGGTACTGCTGCAAGCTTAGATCTGCAATAAAATACCCTGGAATCTGTCCAATGATGCATAAATGAAGACCCAGAGTAGGCCTCCCACAAGCATGAACTGGGTTATCGTCCAATTCACCAAAATCCTTGAGAGTTTCCATTCCCAAGAGACTGAATGCTGCTGCCCCCTTCCTCAGAGTTCAGAGCTGCCATGAAGCTTCAAAATAAGATGCAAAAGATAACTCCAAAAAGCACTTCCAAGTTACTTTATTCTTTTCCCAAAGTGGGCGTCCACTTTAGGGTTGAGAAGGCATCAAAATGGAATCATTTAATGATTCTTTTCCTTTATTAAAAATACTCCCAAGTTGGGCGCCCAAGTTGAGGGCCCAACTTCTCATTAAAGGAATGACCACCTTTTAACACAACATGTGTTAACTAGGAGGGGGGGTCACTTTATTAAAATCTTATTACAAAGTGATATTATTAATCACTTTAATTTATTTTTATTAAATATTAAAGCTACACTTTAATATTCAATAATTATCCCACATCCATCACCTGGCAAATCTAAACTAAAAACTATTGTAGCTCGCACCACAGGTGATGTCGCCACATGGCAGGCTAACTGACAGTGCCTCCCTATAATTTAGGTATACCTCCTAAAAAATAGGAACTGAGACCAAAACTCCCAAAATGCTCCTGGAGGTCCCCTGATGCCTCCTGGTCAACTCTCGGTCAAACCCTAAAAAATAGGAACCCTTCCTAAAAAATAGGAAACTACCACAAACTGTCTGGAAAGGCTTGTAAAGCTCCCTGCCAAGCTCTACTGCCTCTGGATAGGTCCCCTCACCACTCTGCTGACCTACGGGAACCCAGATGATAGGCCAACTCTCAAGTCTCTGCTAGACATCTCTCACTTGTCGAACACCTTGCATGAGTTTATAGAAAATAGGTAGTTAATTGTTGGGGGCCGAAAGGCCCATTAATTCGGAACACCATCTGAACTTCTCTGTGCTCACGAGCTTTGTTAATGCATCTGCAATATTCGCCACACTCTCTACCTTTTCCAGCTTCACCCTGCCATCCTCAACCATATCTCTCACGAAGTGATACTGAACATCAATGTGTTTGGTCTTGGCATGAAAATTCAGGTTCTTTGCAAGGCAGATTGTATTCAAATTATCACAATAAACTGTAATTGCACCGTGTTTCAATCCAATATCTGAACACAAACGCTTTAGCTAAATGGCTTCTTTACAGGCATGAGTAGCTACCATATACTTTGCCTCTATAGTGGACAAAGCGACCACAACCCATCACTTGCTCATCCAACTTATTGCACCACCAATAAGAGTAAATACATATGCACTTGTGGACCTTCTTCTATTGACATCACCAGCCTAGTCTAAATCCACAAAACCATGAATACTCAAGGAATGCTGATCTCCTGTACCATGAAACATATAGAGTACTTTGTTGTACCCCACAAATATTTGAAGACCCTCTTAACTACATCCCAATGCACTATTCTAGGATTAGACATAAAATGAGAAAGAAATCATACTTCTTGGGTAATGTCCGGTCTTGTATAGACCATAGCATACATTAAGCTTCCAACTACACTCTGGTAAGGCACTCTGCTCATGTCTTCCATCTCGGATGGGGATGTAGGACATTGTGAAATAGAGAGCTTCATTCCCAATGTAATAGGAACACAAAGTGGTTTACAATCTTGCATGTTAAACCTTTGCAAAACTGAACAAACATACTTACTCTGGTCAAGCCATAGCTTTCTGTTCTCACGATCTCTTCTGATCTCCATCCCAAGTATGTGTTTTGCTACACCAAGATCTTTCATTTCAAATTTTGTAGAGAGTTGAGATTTCAATTCTACAATCAAACCTTTGCCTTTCCCAATAAACATGTCATCAACATATAAAGCAATTACTAAGAAATAATCACCATCAAATTTAAAATATACATAGTGATCAGATTTAGACCGCACAAATCCCAAACTCAACACATATGTATCAAACTTCTGGTACTACATCCTAGGACTTTGTTTAAGGCCATACAAAGATTTTTTTAACTTACAAACCAACTTGCTTTTACCTTTCACCACATAGTGCTCTGGTTGTGTCATAGATTTTTTCCTCCAAATCACCATGAAGGAAAGTAATTTTCACATCCATTTGTTCGACCTCTAGGTCATAAGCTGCTGCAATAGATAATAAAAACTGAATAGATGTCATTTTAGCAACATGAGAAAAGATCTCATTGTAATCAATACCCTCAACATGAGAGTATCCCTTTGCAACCAACTGTGCCTTATACTTTTCAACATTTCCATCAAAACCAATCTTTTTCTTAAACACCCATTTACATCCAATAGGTTTCCATCCTTTAGGCAATGGTACTAAGTCCCATGTATCATTTCTTTCAAGGGCTGCCATCTATTCATCCATGACTATTTTCCAGGACTCTGCATCATTCATACCCAAAGCCTCTTGCACAAATCTCGGTTCATCAATGTTAGTACTCAAAGCAAATATACACTTCCAATCATCAGGTGAACACCCATACCTTTCAGGTGGTTGCCTATGCCTTGTAGACCTTCGAACAAGTTGAGGTGGAGGTTCTTCCACTTCTTCATCCTCTTCTTCCTCTTCTGAAGATTTAGAGCTTGATGAGCTCTCCTCAACTTCTGGTCTATCTTGGGGCCTCGATTCAACTTTCTCAGGCGTAGAAGGAAGTTGAATCACATCCTTTTTCTGTTCAATTTCTTTATGCTGTTTTGGCTGAAAAGTAACAAGAGAAGATTTAGTCTCTTTAAAATAACACTTTTTGAATAAATTACCTTCTATGCAACAGGGTCCTAAAGCTCGTATCCTTTCACACCATAGCTGTAGCCGATGAAGATACATTTGACAGCCTTAGAATCCAACTTTGTTCTCTTCTCCTTAGGCACATGTGCATATGCCTCACAATCAAAAACTCTCAGATGTCTAAGTGAAGGCTTTTTCCCCGACCACGCCTCCATGCGTTTTATCAACAAGTGCTGATGTAGGAGATTTATTCATCAAATAACAAGCAGTGGCAACAGCGTCAACCCAAAACTTTTGTTCTAAACCAGCTCCACTCAACATGCTCCCAGCCTTCTCCATCAATGTTCTATTCATTCTTTTGCAACTCCATTCTGCTACGGAGAATACAGAGTTGTCTTTTGTCTTTTAATCTTGTAATATGTACATAATCTATCAAAATCTATAGAATAGTACTCACTACCATTGTCAGTCCTCAAACATTTAATTTTCTTTCCAGTATGAGTTTCTACCATAGCCTTGAGCTCCTTAAAACAACTAAAAACTTTAGATTTACTCTTTAAAAAATATACCCATGTTCTCCTACTAAAATCATCAATGAAAGTAACATAATAAATTGATTTACCAATAGAAGCAACATCAACAGGACCAAATACATTTGAATGGATTAGATCCAAGATACATGAAGACTTATGAGAAGATGAGTAAAATTGAATGCGGTTCTGTTTGCCATAAATACAATGTTCACAAAAATCAAACTCTAAATTGCAATCATTTAACCCCTCAACTAGGTCTTATTTTTCAGGGCTTTCAAACCCTTCTCTCTAATGTGACCAAGCCTTTGGTGCCATAACATGGTCTTCTCTACACGCAACTTTGATTCGATAGACAGAGCACCCTTCGGTACCTAGAAGCCACGACCATCCGCAGAAGAGGAAACCATCTCTTTTTTCAACAAAGTAGTTTCTGGCTTAATTTTATCAGAAGTGCTATTGCACTCAACCGTGCATGCATCGAGATGGTACAATGTACCCAATCTGCTTCCTCTTGCTATCACTATAGCACCTCTCACCATTTTCACACTTGCTTGAAAAAACTGTACATGCACACCCGCATCTATTAGCTTGCTAACAGATAATAAATTTCTTGGCAATCTTGAGATATGCAAGACACCATCAAATCATCTAACTCTATGATCAGGAAATTTCACATGAATACTACCACGACCAACAATGTGAAGGAAATAATTATCACCCAAATACATCTTACCACCATCATAGTTTTCATACTTATTAAACCAGTTTCTAGTAGGCATGAGTTTTCCATAGTCCATGAAATAAATGCAGAGTGCTTTTAGATTTAACTATGTATGTTTTTGCTTCAACATTTTGGATCACACTCAGTGATCATCTTCCTGATGATGGATCATTGAGTGCGATCTGAAACATTGAAGCAAAAACATACACAGTTAAATCTAGAAGCTCACTCTCTACATTTAAACTAGTTTCTGTTAGGAGTCATGTGGAAAGATGCACTTGAGTCTATCAACCATGCATTATCACCTACACGAGTGGCCATGGCTGCAATAAAGGCGTCTCCATCTTCCTTTTCAGACTCAAAATCAGAATCTTACTTCTTCTTCTTCTCTTCTTTACATTCCTTTCGGAAGTGTCTGAATTTGCCACAGTTCTAGCATATTGCCTTGGACTTACTAGGAGATTTTGATCTCTCCTTATTCTTGTACTTGGAATGGCCATGCTGCTTCTCATATTTGCCTCATTCTTTTGGTCTTCCTTGAACACTCAAAGCCTCTTTGGCATTTAGAGAGACCTTCCTTCTCATCTCTTCAGAGAGTAGACAACCAACAACATCCTACATCTTCAAAGTGACTGAAGTGCTCCCAATGGCCATGACTAGGTTGTCCCATGAGTCTGGCAGCAAACATAGCAAAGTTTGGCACTTTTCTTCTTCATCCATCTTAACCCCAACTGAGGTCAATTGAGTCACCAACATATTGAAAGTTTTTAGATACTTAGAAATATGTCCACCTTCTTCCATTCTCAAGGAATACAACTTCTTCCTCAAGAAAATCTTATTTACTAGAGATTTGACTTAATATATTTCACCCAGCTTCTTCCATAGCTTCTTTGAAGTGGGTTCTTCGTGAACATTTATCAGAATTGAGTCTGCAAGGCATAGTCTTATGAGACCTTTAGCTTTTCTATCCATTACATCATATCTTGTAGCCAAAGTTGGATCTGTAGGCCTCTATACATTATCATCCACATCATTCCATAGATCTCAATCAATCAATAGATCTTCCATATTCAGCTTCCATATTTCAAAATTCATGCCAGAAAATTTCTCTACCTCAACTCTTCCAGATGTGCTCCCCATCTCTATTATCCTGCAATACAGAATATGAAATACTCTGCACAAGCTCTCACTCAAACTTTATTAGCTCAAAAAACTTTGTACCTAACAAATAGAACCAAAACTGGCCAAGCTCTGATACCACTTGTAAGGAAGCAAAGGTGTGAGGAAATGCTTCCTAAGCTAACCTTGAGAGAAGTGTTATGCAAATTTCAAATAAAATATTATAGAGATTTCAAGAAAACACATAATACCATAAACACAATAACAATAAAATCATAACTCAGTGATTTACGTGGGGAAAACCCTTTCGGGAAAAAAACCCCACACTCTAAAACCTGGACAATGTATTATTAAATCTTGAAACAAATTACAACACACTTGCAATGCAAGTTCTTACAGGAGTCTTCACCTCAACTCAATCTAGAGGAATTTTGAAAATATTCTAGCAGCATACAGACTGTATGTGAATGTTTTTGGATTTGACTGTGTTACTTCTTTTTACTCAACGTTTCGGATCACACTCAGTGATCCATCATCAGGAGAATGAGAGCAAGAGAGGAGAACAACAAATGATAAACTGCAGACCACAACACCATAAAAAGAGGGAGGCAGAGGGGACACGGATGCCAAGGGATGAGTTGTTGTTCCCCTTCCCCAAGACATCCCTTGGTATCCATGTCCCCTCTGCCTCCCTCTTTTTATGGTGTTGTGGTCTGCAGTTTATCATTTGTTGTTCTCCTCTCTTGCTCTTATTCTCCTGATGATGGATCACTGAGTGTGATCCGAAACGTTGAGTAAAAAAAAGTAACACAGTCAAATCCAGAAACATTCACATACAGCATCATGGACTGTGGAAAACTAATGATTTCTAACATACAGACTTACAAACTAACTCTCACACCAAATGACCATCTCAAAGTACCAATATATAATATTACATTGCATATGAGAACCTTTTAGAGATAAAGCATTTCATTTTAGAAACATCTAATAAAATCTCATAGCCAACTTATGTCTATCTCCATTTAAAAGATACTTTTCAAAATAGTCGCTTTTCACCTATCACAAAATCTTCTTTTCTTGGCTTGCTTTATTTTTATTTCCATGCAAGGTTGAGACACTTTCCTTTTTTTTTCTTTTTGTTTTTGATCTTTTTGTTTTTATTTTTTAAACGCTTTATTTCTAACAATAATCAAGGCCGATTTGTTTCAGTTAAGGGTTACCAAATGTTAAAACTGTCTTCCTCCACTGCACATTTAAATTTCATGCAGTTCAAGCTGGGGATCCCTGAGTTGGAATGTCCAGTTGATGCAGATTAGAAAGTTTTAAGGAGTTTTTAGAGTCAGTTTGTCAAGATTGGGCCTTAGGGAATTGAACCAACAACCAGCCATGAGACATTTTGTTTTGCAGTTCCTTGATGCCACCTGCTGGTGCTTCAAATTATTATCTGCTGCTCAATCGAGTATACTGTATAATCTCAAACATACTTAAAAAGCATTTATGGTTATCTCTTATAGGTAAAATGCGCGTCAATCATAAACAGCTGCATCATAAACTGAACTTTGTTTCAGCAATGATAATCTGGTTATACAAAGAATGGATAATGAACATCCCTACTAGTTATTTTCACATGCTCAACTAAATTTTGTAAACACCTTCCATGCAAGAACCATAATATATACACCAATAAGGGAAACCTTAGCTAGCACTTTGCATAACATCAACTTAGCTCGCACAGTGCACGCTCTCCCCCCAAACCTTGTAGGTCACAGTGGAGAAGGCCTACATGGCAAAGAACTGGGGTAAAAACTAAGAGGCATGAGAGAAGATGTGTGGTAGGATATATACTCAACATGAATCTGGGTTCAAGGGTTCATAACTCCCACACAAAGAAGAATTTAGGCTTGCACACTTTCCTCTCCATAGCAATGACTCCACTCTCAACAAGACTCACATAGGAATAGAGAGAGGAGGATTTAGACCTGCACACTTCTCCTAGATCTCCACGGCAGTAGCATTGACTTTACTCTCAACAGGACTCAAAAAGGGATAGAGGTAGAGCATGGCAGACACAAGATCAGTAGAGAGATTGGACATCACAGGATAGAGTACAGGGCCTACCCACATCCAACAGTTTCTTCAAGTAGGATAAGTCGACACTAGTAAGAAAGGATTCTAGCAATCTAATGAGGCACAGTCGGGACAGGATCAGCCCTGAGGTGCATGTTTTGTGTGTGGAGTAGGCCACTGTGTCAGGGAGAGCCCACAAAGACCTTCTGTCACAGCACAGAAAATGCCTAGTATCAGAGCAGACAATAGGAGATATTGGGAAAGCCCACGAGATGTATGCAATGGTAGACAACTACCAAGTGGAGCACCAAGCTACTGTTATTGAGACATCAGGTATGATTGGAGACACTTCCAACACTTTTATTGCTTTATTAGTTGTGAACCAATGCAAGTTGGCGGCATTGTCATGTCTAGATACGGCGAATCCAACATGATCGGCTCTTTTCATAGCAAGCGCTCCTAAAAGAAGATAATTAAAAGAGCAGCGACGACATTATGAAGGACAATGATGATATTGTAATGGTCCGTGATTAATATGTGAGCAGTGATTATTATTTACAGGACAGCGATCAAGACAAATAAATAAGTGAGTTAGAAAGACAACGATTAAGCATAAAAGAGTTCTTAACAAAAGGTCATGTCTAGTTAGATGGTCATCTTTTTTTAAACTGATGCTTCCCTTCAAGATCAAGCAAACAATATAAATTCAGATCCCATCAATCATTCCAAGGGGAATAAGAATAGAAAACAAAGAAGAATATATATATTCAGCAACAACGATTACTATAAGAAAGGATAGGCACTTATACAAAGACTGTCAAGAAGCAGCGAACCAGTTGGGAGAAAAAGGATCAGACTCAGGATAAAACTGAGTTTTTATTTACATCACTTACATCGAATCATCATTCAAATGAACATCGAATCATCAAATATTGAACCATAACATCGGCACTTGAATCATCAAATACGACCGAATCATTGAAATTCATCAGCAACATATAAACGGCAGCAGCAATAAGGAAGCAAGTTCCTAAGGTGGCAGCCATATCATTACCAGCATCAGCCACCGGCCTGCATATTAAGCAAAGGTATGAAATCTCTATTATATGATTGAACTTATAAATGCCTTTAAGCAAATTTCTGAATATATTCATGTTGCAATAAGTAACATATAATGTCAAATGCATTACTAAATGAGACATTGGTAAATGATAATGAATGACATAAAATAAGATACGATTTCAATCAAGTTAGTCATATAATTAACATAGGATATTTATCATAAGTATGGAATCTTGATGGATGAATCAATGAATGACATTATAAATGAATATATAAGGAAAAATGAATTAATATGATAAATGTGTAATGATAATAGAAAGTAATAAAACATTAGATCATATGTGATGGGCCATAGGATATAAGGCCAAAATGATATGACATCATATGAAAATATCAACAAGGACTTAGAGATCATAAGATTGTGCTATATCCAAGAGAAGGATTAGCCTCTTCATTAATCGTCTCGCTATCTTATGTTACATCCCTCTTTTTGGAAACAATTATGCTATTTACTTTCTTGCAAATTTTAGTAATTTAATATGTTGTGGACGACATGGAAACTGACGATTTATTTTACAAAGTTGTTATATGAAATTTTGGAATCTATTGATTACGATCAATGTGATATGTAGACTAAATATCCTTTATGTTAAGTGAAATGATGTTTTGGATATATTATGATGTGATTTGGAATAAAGGTGCTTTGACCACAAAATTGTGTGTGAGACTGTCGTTGCAGGAACAGGTGGACCATGTTCGACAGGAAGAGAAAGTATCTTCGAGAGAGAGTATAGACTCTGGAAATTAACCATGGGTGTTTGTTAATGAGAATGCCAAACAGGTAGATAAACCTTGGAACCATCAAATTAGTCTTGTTTGTCAGTTGGGTTAGTTAACTAGATGTCGACGTCAGAGGATAAAGTGTAACATCCTAGTCGAAAGTTGTAATATAAGAATCTTGGAGCCGTCGATGTCCTCGTAAGTCCACCAAAGCAAGTCGACTTATATAGACGTTTATTATTTCGTTTATAAGTAATTAAATGAACCTTCTTGTGGCGAAATTGTAAATCATGTCTCGTAGTCGAAAGATGCGAGAAGTCGGCCTTGTGCGTTTAACGATGTAAGAACTCATTTGCGTTACGATCAATCTGTCGTGATTGTCGTAAAACGCGTCGAACTTGTGTTGTGAATTTATTCCTTTCTTGTAGATCGACGAATGTCGATTTGAAGCCATAGCGTGAAATAATTTATTATGGTTGTCGTTTAGTATGAGTCTTTTCTTTTAGCTTTGACTGCGAGTATTATCGATCTGACCTTGAGTTTCCTTATTTAAGTTGGTCTTTATCTCTTTTCCTTTTCGGCCAAAAAGTTGCTCTAGACACTTCTTAACCGTCGTCTTGACAAGTTTAACCTCACTTTCAGCTTTTAGATGCTTTTGGAGAATTAGATGCTTTGTGTTCGAGTGAGATTTGGTCAACGAAGTCTTCACCATGAATGGATCTGTCTCAATGTGTTAAATATTTACCATAGTGATCCATGAACCTTTGGGCCTATGCATGCCATCATGAAGTGTGTCTTTATGCAAGCAAATGTGTGATGTAGAGATGCCAAGCGTGATGTATGCCTTGCAAGATTGGCTTAGATTTTATGCCATGTATTCTCTTCTTCCCTTGATATTCATGTTGTTTGTTAAGTTGCGCAACCTCAACATGTAGTGTACTATGTTCATCAAGAACTAATATCTCCCTTTATCGCAACTTTATTAAAACCATTTTCCATTCAAATCTTTATGCTTAGCTTCATTATGTGAGCTTAGATTCCTCTTCACCGTGGAGTTAAGGTAAGGGAACGTTGGCGGTTAAGATAGGTTTAATTGCAAATTAATGGCAGATGCCATCATCAAGATAGTGCGAAGGCATCGGGGGATGGTGGTGTAGAAGTTTGAGGAAACCGCAGAGAGTTTCCTACGCTGTAGGGAAGTTAGGCTTGAGGTAGTTAGTAGAGTGGGATGGAGACAAGAAGGAAGGCAGATTCGATGGCGACTGGGGGAGAAAAACTAGGGAAAAAGGCCGTTGTGGGATGGTAAAGAAGAGAAGTAACGGCGAAGGGAGATAGGCACGGACAGTTCTAGAGGCTGCGAAGTAAGAAAAAAAGGAGAGAGAGTCTTGGAGAGGAAAAAGAAGGTTAGTCGCTATTTAGAAAAGAAGAAAACAAAAACGACAGAGAAAGAAGACGAATGACTTCTGTGCATCATAGAAAGGGTAGAGAGTCTGAGAAGTTGCGAAAGAGAGTCTTAGAAGTTGGACGGGGAGTTTAGGAGGGGAGAAGAGTAAAAGGAGGTTGGTCGCTGTGTGAAGGGAGAGAGACTCTATCGACGGGAGAGAAGAGTAAAAGGAAGTCAGTCGCTGTGTGAGGGAAGAGTGATTAGTGGGCAACGCTGTTACAACTGAGTTGGACACGGCAGAGAAGAGGAGAGACAGGGAGGAGCTTTGTCGCCTGCACAGAAATAAGGAAAAGCGGCAGTGAGGACTGAGGGGAGCCTTCGGCATTTGCTGTGCCTTTCATTGCCAAGGTAAGGTAATACATCTACAACGAATATGATATCATGATAATGTCTTTTACTGCGGTTTTGTGAGAAGTTCATCATTATAAATGTATTATTACTATGTTATGGTAAAAGAAACCTCAGTGGCAATAATGCTGCTGTCGATTAGTATTCAAGAACTTAGAAAATAGATCATTATCTCTCTTGTTTGATGTCGAAAAATGATAGAGCTTAGATCTCAATGTGCATTCATCAAAGAATGATCATTGCATGATGCAAATGTGAACTACAAACTTCAACAGTCAGTAAAGACGTAAAATATTAAAGAGTTTCCTATAAGACTGAGATATCAACATAAAACTGCCCTTGGTGCACTTGAAACAATAACTCCTTAGTGAGAAAACACTTTACTCCACGAGCATGCTGTGTAGGAGAGTATTGAACCGCAAATTTAAAGCATGTTTGGCGTAAACTTTAATGAGTCTGATAGTTGAAGATGTAGTTTGCAACCAGCTGGAGTCATTTTCGTTCTATATCTTTAGTTAGAGGTCGACCATGCGTTGGTCATCTCTAAAGTTGTAAGAAAGACTCCTAATCTTTTATTATTATATTTTATGATTATTACCTCATTAACTCTGGTGAAATAAATTGACTTGAAGGAGAATAGGAAGTTAATGTATTCGGGTTGGTCGTAAACCATCATGGGTTTGAAATAAGCAAGTAGAGTGGAAACCCACATCTGAAACTAGATTACATTCCATGCGACGATTCTAGTATCGTCTTGTAGACCTTAAGAGTCTAGAACCCTTGAATTCTGGGATAGCGGGAAAATGTTTTAGATACTTGAGTGTGCTGTGCAAACATGGGAACTGAGTAAACGAATTTGAAACCACTTAGGAGTGGGCGCTTATAAATAATGTAATTACATGAATATGAGTTTATGAAACTATGAACTCAGGATTAGAGTAAATGTTGCACCATGCGCTATTACAGGAGGAAATCCTAAACCCTTGAGGCCATCAAGGTCGTCAATTGGTTCAAACTATACAAATAGGAAACTGTAGGATTTCGATCAGTTCAAGTCGAGTAGGGTGGGTGAACCAAGATCATGCGTTCTTAGAATGCTAATTAAAAACAAATCCTTTAGCCAAGGTGGTGTACTATCCTCAAGTGCATCGAACGTTCACTGTAACTGGATGGCGTTTCTTGTGGAGAGTCGTGCATGACTAGAGGGCATCTAGGGATCTGCACGATAACAAGACACGTAGGTTACAACACCAGAGCTCAGATAGCAAACACCGATGGTTATCTTAAGTCTATCCTCTTGAGTAGGGTAGGGCCACTTCTAGTTAGGAAGGAGTGCGGGAGACCGACGGTCTGTGGTTGGAGGTTAAGCTCCTTGAAGATACTTTCTCTTCCAAATACTGAGGAATGCCGAGACTTGAATGTGATGGGTCGACAATCGAGATGCATGTTAATGGTATGTTTCCAATATTTGTTGTTTCAAGAAAATTACAAATTGTTAAAGAACAAAATGTTTATTATTTATCATTTCTTTCAGTTTTATGAAAATGAGATCATGTTTATGATAAAATGAAATATGTTGTAATGGTTTATAGATAAGTTTCTTTTGTAATTGATTACCTAGAAAAAAAAAATTACCGTTGTGAAAACCTAGCTACTACTTGTCTTTTCGGTTTTGGATGTTACATCCTAGGTGTATGGGTAAGTTAGGAGAATGTATTTTGAACCTAGGTAACCCTCAAGTGGATGAAGACCACTGTGTGGTTGTGAAGTCCCTTGAGCCAAGAGATGAAGAACATTGTGTGGGTGTGAAGTCCTTGAGCCTATGGTAATGATGAGTTCATCAATGTTAAATGTGCCCAATGTGAGGTGACTCTTGGTGGGATGAAGAATGTTGTGTGGATATGAAGTTCCATCAAGCCAAATGGTGAAGAACTCTGTGTGGGAGTGAAGCCTTTGGGCCTCTGTATGGGATGGTTAGTGGCTCCTTCATGAACCATACCTATGGAGCTAGAGATGGATTAATGATAGGGCGACACATGATCCTCTCAAGGATAGAGCATAAGGCCTTTGATCATGAATATGAATATGAATATAAATATGAATATGAAAGAGAATATAAAAATGATTATGAATATGAATTATGCAATTATGGGATTGTAAGTACATAAGGTCATAAGACAAGGACGTAAGTATGAATATATATTGATTAGATAACTAGAATGACGATATAAAATGGAAAATGGAACTCTAATGTTCTCTTTTGTAAGTTGAAATTGTGCAAGGTCAAGAAAAATTGTTGGCTTGCTAGAAGGGGACATTACAAGTGGTATCAGAGCTGTCATCTTGCCATCCTGTGAATGATAAACATTTATTATTATTAATTGATTATAATATATGTTGTTAACATTGGTGATTACAGGAATTAAATATGCACACAGAGGTAACATTACATTTGTATTAATTATTATTGATGATGATACTAATATCTCTTTTGTGCAGGTTGAGAAATCAAGGATATCCTAAAGAGAACATTATAAGATTTATATGACTTATACATTGTGTATTACTTGTATTTCTACTTTAATTTCATTGCCTTACTTGTATGCTTCCTGTGTGTAGTTATGTATATTCTTGTGTGTATTCATGTATTTTACTTTATGCTTCTTGTCTGTGTGTGTGTATTTATGTTTTTTATCTGTGTAATCTTGTGTATTTTTGTGTATTGCTTCATACTTGTATGCTTCCTACTAGTATGTTTGCTCATATTGATGAATGTGTGTTTCTCATATCTAATATATATTCTCGGCATGTATACTTCAAGCTCCATATGTGTTCATACACATGCTACTAGACAATTATGTATGTTTATGTGTATTCTTCATTAAGTGTATTTGTATGTAAATGCATATTGTATGACTTTATATTTGTATACTCTAACTTTGTATACTCTATGACCTTACAATTGTATTCAAGTGTATGCTCTATGACTTTGTATTCAAGTGCATACTCCATGATTGTAATCTTGGAATTTCAATACTCTCAAACCTTCTTTTGAAAATATTTTCATTACCAAACACCATATCTTCATCTATGACATTTGCATCACATCATTGTTATTCACAACATCAAGCAAGTGCTTACCTATACATTTGTCTTTCAAGTGTTCTTGGTCACAATTCTCTTTCATGGAATCACAACCAATTTTTTCATAAAGCATGTTCATTATCCAAACCATGATTTCATCTCAACACATCGGAATGTAGACGTTAAAAACGCAAGGTAATGAAAGAACTCATTGTGATTGCTTGAGGACAAGCAATATTGAGTGGGGAGGGTTGTCATGTCTAGATACGGTGAATTCAACATGATCGGCTCTTTTCATAGCAAGTGCTCCTAAAACAAGATAATTAAAAGAGCAGCGATGACATTATGAAGGACAATGATGATATTGTAATGGTCCGTGATTAATATGTGAGCAGTGATTATTATTTACAGGATAGCGATCAAGACAAATAAATAAGTGAGTTAGAAAGACAACGATTAAGCATAAAAGATTTCTTAACAAAAGGTCATGTCTAGTTAGATGGTCATCTTTTTTTAAACTGATGCTTCCCTTCAAGATCAAACAAACAATATAAATTCAGATCCCATCAATCATTCCAAGGGGAATAAGAATAGAAAACAAAGAAGAATATATATATTCAGCAACAACGATTACTATAAGAAAGGATAGGCACTTATACAAAGACTGTCAAGAAGCAGCGAACTAGTTGGGAGAAAAAGGATCAGACTCAGGATAAAACTGAGTTTTTATTTACATCACTTACATCGAATCATCATTCAAATGAACATCGAATCATCAAATATTGAACCATAACATTGGCACTTGAATCATCAAATATGACCGAATCATTGAAATTCATCAGCAACATATAAACGACAGCAGCAATAAGGAAACAAGTTCCTAAGGTGACAGCCATATCATTACTAGCATCAGCCATTGGCCTGCATATTAAGCAAAGGTATGAAATCTCTATTATATGATTGAACTTATAAATGCCTTTAAGCAAATTTCTGAATATATTCATGTTGCAATAAGTAACATATAATGTCAAATGCATTACTAAATGAGACATTGGTAAATGATAATGAATGACATAAAATAAGATATGATTTCAATCAAGTTAGTCATATAATTAACATAGGATATTTATCATAAGTATGGAATCTTGATGGATGAATCAATGAATGACATTATAAATGAATATATAAGGAAAAATGAATTAATATGATAAATGTGTAATGATAATAGAAAGTAATAAAACATTAGATCATATGTGATGGGCCATAGGATATGAGGCCAAAATGATATGACATCATATGAAAATATCAACAAGGACTTAGAGATCATAAGATTGTGCTATATCCAAGAGAAGGATTAGCCTCTTCATTAATCGTCTCGCTATCCTAGGTGTATGGGTAAGTTAGGAGAATGTATTTTGGACCTAGGTAACCCTCAAGTGGATGAAGAACACTGTGTGGGTGTGAAGTCCTTGAGCCTATGGTAATGATGAGCTCATCAATGTTAAATGTGCCCAACGTGAGGTGACTCTTGGTGGGATGAAGAATGTTGTGTGGATATGAAGTTCCATCAAGCCAAATGGTGATTAACTCTATGTGGGAGTGAAACCTTTGGGCCTCCGTATGGGATGGTTAATGGCTCCTTCATGAACCATACCTATGGAGCTAGAGATGGATTAATGATAGGGCGACACATGATCCTCTCAAGGATAGAGCATAAGGCCTTTGATCATGAATATGAATATGAATATAAATATGAATATGAAAGAGAATATAAAAATGATTATGAATATGAATTATGCAATTATGGGATTGTAAGTACATAAGGTCATAAGACAAGGACGTAAGTAAGAATATATATTGATTAGATAACTAGAATGACGATATAAAATGGAAAATGGAACTCTAATGTTCTCTTTTGTAAGTTGAAATTGTGCAAGGTCAAGAAAAATTGTTGGCTTGCTAGAAGGGGACATTACAGGCATCTAGACAAGATGATTGATGGGAAGTTTAGTTGGCCACAGGAGCCAAGTTAGCAGTTAACTCATTAGTCAGTTGTTGTGTTATAGATTTAGGAGCTTTCCTCACCAGACCTTGGGATGTTACCTTTAGGTTCCTATGAGGTTGTGCTAGGAATGGACTAGCTCAATACCTATCAAGCCAATTGAGCTAGGTTGGATTGTCATAACAAGGTCATTAAGTGTGGTAACAATGTTGGAATTGAGACAATTTATCACAAGCATTCAAAGACCTATTTCCCTTGGCATGATCTCCACCATTCATCTACGGTGAAGCTTGCAAAAGAGATGTCAGTGTTCACGTTTAATGTCAGTGACAAATGGATAGTGAGACAAAAATCTCGTTGGACATTCATCCCATCCCTTTGGAATTTGCAGATGTGTTCCCAAGTGAGTTGCCAAGGATGTCTCCTTAAAGAGAAATTGATTTTCAGATTGATCTTGTACCAAGAGCATAACTAATTTCAAGTGCACCTTACAAGATGACTACTCACAAACTCAATGAATTCAACCTCTAGTTGGAGAAACTTCTTGAAAAAGACTTCATCTACCATAAATTTCTCCTTGGGGACCACCTATTGTCATGGTCCAAATCCCTTTAGTTTGTCCTAAAGCGGTTTAGTTAGGAATTAGCATAGAAGCCATCTTTTGATTTCAGAGACTTTGATTGATAAACAATATTTATTAATTCAACATTTGAATGACTAAAATATTAATGTTTGGGTTATTGACTGTATCATTGATTATGTATTCATGTGTTTTGGTTTATCTGATAAGTGCAAAGATACTTGTATAATGGAATCTTGAATTAAAACATTAGAAGTATTTTGAATATCTTAACAAGTGGAATCAATGAATAAATTAACATGACATTTATTAATATTGCAAAGGCTTACATTCAATGTTGTGATAAATCGAATTGAGTGTGTGTAGGATGCAAGTGACAAGGAAAGCCAAACAAAGTAGAAGGCAGGGCATCTTGTTCTGTGGGGTTACATCATTGGTATATGAGATGATCGTGCAATGATAGAGCAGCAGAAGGATCCATCAAGAAGTTGACATGGCAAGGTGGCAGCAAGGATGTCAGAGTTAAATGGTTAAGTATGATCGGCAATTAGTATCACAACCAGCAAGGTAGAATATTGAGGATAATAAACTTGGTGAAGAAACCATATCTAAAAGATCTTATTGAACAAAGAGAACCAACAGGAGAGAAAATGTCATGAGCACCAAGAAAATTTAATAGAGGTTGATGAAAATCAGCAAGATTGGTTGGAGCATGGCAATTGGTAAAAAAGAAGGCAAGATACCAACAAGGAGAAACAACCAAAGAAGTCACCACACAAGAGGAAGCCAACCTTGACAAGTTTGGAGAAGCCAAGGAATTAAATGAGTACTGCATACAAGAAAATCCCAAGGAGGATGTTGCAGAAATAAATATGCAACCAAGGTCAACCAATGGGGAGTGAGGTGAAAAACCAAGAGGAACAATAAAAATAGAATAAGACCCCGGAAGAGGAGATTGTTGCCGCTATTGATATTGTTGAGATTGTTGACATTGTTACCCTATTCATTATCTTCTTGGTTGTAACTAGTTCACAATCCAACTATTGTAGAGAAGGAAATTGCAAAGGGGAGTAGAAGGAATCAAAAGGAGGTCGTAGGTGTGAAGGCGTAAGGAAGAGAAGAAGGCATAAAGAAAGCACAGAGAGGAGATCACAAAGAAGGTATAATTGTTAATCTTACTATGCGTGTGTCTTTTGTCAAGTTTTAAGAATCTAAGGTTAGGAATCTAAGATGAAGCAAACCATGAATTGAACCAATGCTCTTGAAACCTTAAGTAGGTTTTCTTATTTTGGTATCTTAATGATTAATGATATTTTGATATAAACATAACCAATACCCTAAGGCATTTTGTGGCATAGGGGAACCCCTTGATCAATTCTTGTGCTTAGAATGAGTGTAAGTCAATGACAAAGACACTCTAAAAATGAGTATTTTGAAGGGTCCTACATGGCACAAGGAAGAATATAAAATGTTGTACAACTAGGAGGCCTAAGTTGGGTCTAGTTTGTCACTGCCAACCATCTAGAGATTGAAGCTCTGGCATTGGGTTTGTAGCTAGGCAACCATTCAAGTTTGTTGCTAGGTGGCACCACCTAAGTTTGTCTCTAGGTGGCACCATCTAAGTTTGTCATTGGGTGGTACAACCTAAGTTTTCCATTGGGTGGAAGGGTTTGTAACCTATTATCTTTGATTCTCGTGAGCGTAGGCCTTGTTGGAGAAGTTTGTAGCCCTCTAGTCATTTGTTGTTGTATTTTTGTCTTATTTTGTGTTTGGTCTTAGGTTGTCTTAGAGTATGAGTCTAGTTGTGTTGTGGTGTGGTATCCAAGTATGATCAAAGAGTGTAGCAAAAGGGAACCAATTGTCATATAGTGAGAAAATTGAGAGTTATAGTGTAGCATTAGCATTGCACTCATCACCGAAGATAGAAGTTGTGCACATGCATTGCCCAAATACCCCCTATGGAACTAGATGCCTATTGTGAGGATTGTCAGGTGGAACAATAGTCCTACACATAATTTGCATACTTAGACTTGGTGGACCCAAAATTTTCAACTCAGCAACATAAAAAATTACTTAAATTTATTAAAAAACACAAATTTTATGCAATATTCAGTTACAAAATGTATCCATTGAGTCTATAAAACATTGGGGAAGTGTTTTTTATTAGATTTGAATACATATAGAGTACAAAATCACAGCATCCATAATTGCATATATAATCAAGTTACAAATCACAACATTCTACAATTTCCTCTTCCCCGCTCTAGTGAAATATTGGGGAGAGGGTCTAGTCCTTGCACTCAGTGTGGCTCCTTGCTCAACCTGGAAGGCTACACCTGTGGCTCCACCCTGCTACTAGATGGCAATGACTCCTAAACCACATCATTATTATCTAATCCAATCTCTCTTGCTTCTATTGAAGCCACATCCTCCATAACCTACCTCTCAAAATCAACAATCTTCTCCTCTATAAACAAGGAAGGCTCCTCATCCTGTGTGGTCCAATCATTATAGGGATCAACGTCATCCAAATCAATAAGCTCGTCTGGTTTGTCCTCCACCTTTTTTGTGTGAAGCTAAAGGTTGTATTGCACAAAAACTAGGTTGTTGAAACGTTGTTGAGTCAACTTCTTGTGCTTCTTCATGTGAATGGCGTCAAGCAAACTCCAATTACACTCAACCAAAAGTGCTACAAGGTTGAGACAAAATTTGAAGGGCTAACTTTTGAAGATTTGGGGTATTTCCACCTCCAATCTTCCCACGAAGCATTTGCAAATAAAATATTCAAAAGTTTGTAAGCGAGAAATATTTTATTAATAATTGTAACTTGTAAGATATAAGTAAAGACTTTAATTTTTTTACCTGGTGTTTTATGTATCTCCCTCACAAATCCAGTGTCAAAGAAAAGAGCTTTCTCCTAGCTTGCTTGTAATTCTACAACTCTAAAATAATGAGGTCCCTCACCTCAACCTCAAGGTCATCCTCTCAATGCATGTTGAGAGGCCCTCCATAACCTCACCATTAGGATCTATGAAGCTATCAGAGAATAAAAAATTGGGGTTAAGGTAGTACCTCGTTGCATGAATGGGTTGGTGGAATTGATTGTTCCACCTCCAATCAGTGATCTCCCAAATGGGATCAAATCTATCTCTACCCCCCTTGTAATAGTTTTAGATGACCTCTTTGGCCCTATCCATGGCCTCATAAATGTACCTCATTGGGTTTTGATCCCCATCCACTAAGCACAAAACTCTCACCAAGGGTTTCAACACCTACAATTACAACCAAAATAAAGTTACAAATTTATAATTAAGGTAAATACTTTTAAAGTTTTAAAATAAATAATTCAATTTAAAATTTAAACTGAACTTCGAGGTTAGTTTGATGATCTCTACAACTCTCTTCGTAAAGACATTATAAAAAAAAATCCTTGCGGTCCTCTCTCCATCAACCTTTGAATATGGTGAGTCTAGTCATGCTTGACTTGAAAAATATGCTTCAACAATGTTAACAAACTAGTAATGCTTTTCAACATTAAGAAGTTAGTTGCACATCTTGTAACACCCAGTCGCATGAGCTCTTTCCCCTTGGTGTGATCGCTCATCAAGCTAAGAACCTAAGGGTGATTATAAATATATTTTGTGAGGTTTCTTGCATCTTCTACAACCGGTCTCACCCAATCAATTTTTCCTATGTCCTCCAAAAAAAAGTCTAGGCAATGCACCGCACAAGGGGTCCAAAAGAGTGACAAATACCTCTCGTAAAGCAATCACTCAGTTGCCACATACACCGCTTCATTGTAAGTGATATTTTGCACCACATTTTGTATGCCCACCACTAAGACAACTTGCTCCAACATTAGGCTCAAAATTTCTGCATTTTTTACTTTGTTAGAGGCATTAATTGACTTCAAGAAAACCATCTCACCATTTGAAGATGCCAAAAATTTGATAAGGGTGCGGTTCTTTCCATCCATTCACCCATCAAAAAGAGTAGTGCATTCAAACTTTTGTCATTGTCTCTTTTGTTCATTCAAAATTAACTTGAATCTTCAACAATGTCCTAGAGCAACTTACCACTTAAGTCTCTTAGAGAGGGCACCTTATACCCTTTCCCTGCAACTATCAATGTTGTCATCAAATTCTCCCAGTACGAGCTCATCGCCACATTGAAGGGAAGGTTGTTGTAAAACCAAAAACTCACACACACTTTATCTGTATCTTGGTGCATCTCCTTATTCCACCCTATACCTTGCAATGAAGGTTGTGCTCTAGGTACAAAAATGCCTTATGTTTGTGCTCTACTCGAACTAGATGAGGTGGATGTGCTTTGTCTGCACGGACCATGACTAGAGCCCACAATGCTTGTCATATCTTCATTAATTTCTACTTGCATATTAGGATTAATAGTTGCTACTATGGTTGCTTGTGTCCTCACCCTCTCCAATTTCTTCTCATCCAACAATGCAAGGAGTGCTTGCATCTCACATTTTTCCTCTTCTTTAGCTTTTGGACATGCCTTGGCGTCATGATTAGGAATCCTTATAATATGGTATTTGAGGCGATTGATGCCTCCATTGAGCTTCTTTGTGCATAAGAAGCAAATCACACTCCCCAATATTGGTCTCATTATGTCATATTTCCGCGCGGGCTCTTTGCTTCCAGCAAGACGACTTCTAGTAACTGGTGCTAAGCTAGATGTCAATGTATCTAACTCACAACATGTTTAAATACCAAAAATAATGTTTTTAAATAGACAAAAATTTGGACATGAATAATCAAATAAAATTCATATATAATATGGTAATTGAATAGCAATGTGGCATGCCATTAATTAATTTATCCAAAAATAATAATAATAACTCAAAACAAAAGTGTAAAACCCTTTGTTTAAGAGGAAAAAATGATAATTTCATTCAAAAAACTAGCACAAATCATAAATCAAATTTTCAAACATTGAATTCATTGCAAGTAATATTGTAAATAATGTTTACAAGTCTATTATTAACATGCTAGTAGTGATTTACCGGCTTGAGAAAAAAATAGCAAAAAGAAAAAAAATTACCAACCTGGAAACTAAAATTCCACAAATCTGCTCTTCAAACGCACTAAAATCCTTTCAAATTGCTCTCAAGGTTGCACAATCATTGTGTGATGTTTACCTCTGTCATCTAGGGTTAAATAGGGGGAAAATAATAATTTTCAACTTAAAACCCATGTTGATAACTTGTTTCCACATCTATCTTGCATCTCGTGAGTATCCTAGTTGACTCACCGAGTTTGTGGTGAGTATGTAAGCACTAAAAAGATGCATGGGCCTACATGATAATCCTATGATAAGGTGTAATACTAAACACGTACATGTAAGAGTGTATATATGACCTCTCAGCAAGCATTCTTCTTGGCAACACATGGATTGGATTTCCCTTCATCCTTTCTCTTCTAACCCCTAGCCAACTTGTGAAACCTTGTTCCTTCTTCATTCCCCTTTTGTCGCCATTTCATCTTCTTCACTTTTTGGCCTTGTCAACATGGCCTACAAGTGTGGTAACATGGGAAATTCATCTTCCTTGAGTCCATTTCATATGTTTCAAACCTCTAGAGGCCTCCATTTGACCTCCCAAACCTATCCCCATTTTCAATTTTTGCCTAGCTTTCCTCCCTTATAGGTTACACCCTTTTATTCTAGGGTCGCCCTTGGGGGATCCTACTAGTGAACTAGGGAATCCTGCTTAATTTGTTCTTTTGACCAATTTCAAAAGCCAGATGGCATATTTGACCTTCCAGGACCATGCCCCAACCTTCAATTTTCACCTAGGAGTCCTCCTTCCTATGGTTGTCCCTGTTTACTTAGGGGCGACCCTACTGGTGAATTAGGTGACCCTATTGTGTTTTCATGCGTGAGTTCCTCTTTAATTTGGGCCCAAAATAGCTCTGTTTTTGCTCCAATTTGCATACAAATTTGACCCTAACTGAGCATAGTCTATTCTAAGCCCATTCATCACTCCCAATCAACCACAATTAGCTCAATTGATCTATTCTTAACTCTTCTCTCTCTCAAGCCAACTACCATTCCTCCATGATGTTGGGAATTAAGGTGTCTCATTTGCAATTTCCTAGCATTTATTATTTGATTATGTATTTATTTAATTGCCTATGTTGTATTTAATCATCTAGATTTGTCATTTAGTGTGAGGTGGCAAGATGAGATGTCATCCCACTTGGAAGATGACTTGGATGGACAAGTCAACACTTGAGAATGTAGGCGTCCCATTTGAGGTGGCACAAATATGCCATGTGTTGACATCTTGTGACTTGTGTAAGAGGTTATGACATATGACAGAATCTATAACATGTAAGAGCCGGAAATAGAGATTCCTATGATAGGTGAAGGCAAGTGTCATGAAGCATCTTTGCATATGAGAAGGCAATCCTAGGTGCTCAAGTTTGACTATGACAAGTTGTAAGAGGAATATGCTATTATTAGTTAGTTATGACAGATTCTCTTATAGCTGTAAGTGTTGTCATGTATGATAGATTCTATGATAGTTGTAAGATGTGTAAGAGTATCTGTCATAGTCTATTCTTGGATGGAGCACCCCAACTTGGTAAATTTAAACTTACAAGTTATGACAGATGTAATAGGGTCAAGTGCATGTTGTACAAGTGTCTAAGGCATTGGGAAATAGGCCATGAGCCCAAGTTGGACACCCACATCTAGAAGCTTCTCATGTTAGCCTTGTAACTCTATAAATATAGGTGCTTGGAGTAGTGTATGTATGGTTCATTTGCAGGTACTGTTATGCTGCAAGAATTACTCCAGTATTTGACATTTGTGAACTACTAAAAGAACTTGCATTGCAAGTGTGTTGTAATCATCATTTGTTTTGATAATACATTGTGCAGGTGTTTGAGTGTAGGGTTTTTCACCCGATAGGGTTTTCCCCACGTATATCTTGTGTTGTGAGCATTGTACTTGTTTTTGATGTGCTGTTACCTTTTAGTTAATATGCATCTCATAATCTATAACTGTAAAAGATTAAAATTTGCATAACTTTCCTCATTAGATTAGTGTAGGAAGTGTGTTCTGTGTACCTTGCTTCCTTTCAGTTGGTATTAGAGCCTGATCACCTTTGGTTCTAGTTGTTGGGTAGAGGGTTTTTTGAGATGATCTTTGTTTGAGTGGGAGCTTGTGCAGAGGATTTTTAAATCTTTGTTGCAAGAAAGAGATGGTGAGCACATCTGGGAGGTTTGAGATAGATAAGTTTAAAGGAGGTAACTTTGAGTTGTGGAAACTCAAGGAGGACTTATTGGTGGATAGAGATCTATGGCTTGCAGTATCTGAAACCATGCCATCATGCATGAAACAAGAAGATTGGGATCTAATGGATTGGAAGGCTAAGGGTCTAATAAGACTCTATTTGGCTGATTTAGTGCTCCTGAATATCTATGAAGAGAAGACTGCACAAGATCTTTGGAAGAAACTTGGAGATATTTATCAGGCTAAATCCCTAGTGAACAAGTTATTCTTGTGAAAGAAATTGTATGCTCTGAGGATGGAAGATGGAGGATCTATCTCTGATCACTTGAATACATTCAATATGCTTGTTGCCCAGTTGACCTCCGTTGGTGTGAAGATGGAGGAGGAGGATCGATGTATGACATTACTGTGTTCCTTACCAGATTTGTGGGACCACCTTGTTATGGCCATTGGGAGTACCACTACCACCTTCAAGATGGATGAAGTGGTTGCATCGTTGTTGTCTAAAAAGATACGGAGAAAATCTTCTGAAATGGCTAAGGAGGCTCTTGTAGTTCATGGTAGATCTAAAGAGAAGGGAAAGAAAAAGGATAAGAAGAAGGAAGAAAAAGGAAGATTCAAATCTCGTGGGAGATCTAAGTCTCCTAGAAAGTCCAAGCTCTATGTTGGAATTGTAGCAAACCTGGTCACTTCCACAAGGAGTGCAAGGAGGAGGAAAAGAAAAAGAAGAACTATGATTCAGATTTGGACAAGTCCTCTCAGGATGAAGGAGAAGCATTTGTCACTGCCTTGGCAACTCACATGTCTAAGGATGTGTGGCTTGTTGACTCTAGTGCATCTTTTCACATGACCTCACATTGGGGTTGGTTGACTAAGTATGAAGAATACGATGGTGGAAATGTGTATTTAGGTGATGATTCTCACCTAAAGATTGTTGGCCGTGGAAGAGTCTTGATTCTATTCCCTGATGGACGAGTGAAGGGGATCAATGGTGTTCTGCACATCCCTAGTTTGGCATGGAACCTATTATCTGTAAGTTGAATGATGTGGGTGTTCAGGTTGTTTTCTCGAATGGAGAATGTAAGATGACTAGAGGAGCTATGGTGGTAGTTAAGGGTGTTTAAATTGGCACTTTGTTTCAGCTTGATGCACGTGTGGTTCAGTGCAATAGTCCCTCTATTTCAAAGAAGAGAACTTCAGAGTCTTCATCCTCACCATTGGAACGAGTAGCGAAGAGGATTGTTGCATCTACTTCTGATGGTCATGCTTTCTGGGTACCTAAGGGTGCTCATTCTATGGAGATAAAACTACTAGCTAAGAAGACAATGTGATGGCACCAAAAACTTTGTCACATTGGTGAAAAGGGTTTGAGGACACTGAAAAATAAAAACCTCATTGAGGGTATGAATGATTGTAACCTTGAGTTCAATTTTTGTGAACATTGCATTTATGGAAAACAAAATTGTGTTCATTTTCATTCCAATTCTCACAAATCTTCTAAGGTGTTGGACTTGATTCATTCTGATGTGTTTGGTCCTATTAATGTTCATTCCATTTCAAAATCTGTTTACTTTGTTTCATTCATTGATGATTACAGTAGAAGGACATGGGTGTATTTCCTTAGAAGAAAATATGAAGTCTTTAGTAGATTCAAAGAGTTCAAAGCTTTTGTAGAGAATTAGAATGATAGAAAGATTAAGTGTTTGAGGGCTGACAACAGTGGTGAGTTTTGTTCAACAAATTTGACAAGTTCTGTAAAGAACATGGGATTGAGAGGCACAAGACAACTCCGTATACCCCTCAACAGAATGGTATTGTAGAGAGGATGAATAGAACGTTGATGGAGAGGGCTAGGAGTATGCTAAGTGAAGCTAGCCTTGAACAAAATTTTTGGGTTGAAGTTGTTGAAATAATGGCAGACAATTGAGAGGGGGGGTGAATCAATTGTCTTAGAAAACTTTATCTTTTTCTGTAACTAATCTTCTTCCACACTTATTAACAGATTAATGATATAACCATGAAAGCATAAATCAACAACACATGAGCAGAAACATAATCAACACATATGACACCAGGATTTTTACGTGGAAACCCAGTTAAGGGAAAAACCACGGTGGGGGTTAACCCATAAGATTTATTCTTTGTTAAAAGAATAGAAAAAGGGAAGGCACTTGCCTTCAGGCGCACTGCCCAGAGCTCACTACTCAAAAGAGGCTCACTGACTACAGAAACATTTATAAGTTTATCACAGGAAGATTGAACTAGAAAATAGCATCTTCTTCATGCCAAGGTCAGTTCCATTTAAGAGCACAATACTTTTTCTCTGTGCCCAAACACTTCTTCACTATCTCTGCATTCTTTACTGCTCTTCCTCTTCTGCTCTTCTTCTTCTCTGCTTTGCCTTTCTTCCTTTCTTAGGATCTTCTCCTTTTCACACAAGGATGATTTTCCACAGCTCAACCACACATATTTATATGCTTCATCAAACATGGAATAAACATCAAGGTCGGCACTACAAACATCTGACTTAATGCGAATCACTATACTATCGGCCAAACATAGCTGGGACCCAAATCTTCCTCAAACAACACACCACACTTCATAGAACCTCTCTTAGATCATCTGCAACATGCACAAAGCATCCGGTCGGCCAAGACTGGAAAGAATAGAAACACCCAAGGACAAATCTTCAACCACGAGCTCAATCCTTAATGCAGACCACCAACATAGTAGGTACATGATCTAGAGACCATCACAAGCACAATGAAATCAATAAGAACAATGGCACCACCTCAGATCATCAGAAACACTTGCATCTTCATTCGAGAACTCAAGAACATCAACTGTCATGACTGTCACACTAGAAAGATTGCTTGCAGACCTCCAAACCACGAACCACTTGAGTTGAGGATACACACCGACATCCCAAACACTCCTCTAGATCCACAGATCATAATATTCCAATGCGGATCAATCCGGACCAGGTTTCTGTCACTCTGTCACCTCTGAACAATTGCAAAACCCAGTTCTACTCAGATGGCCATAACTTCACCAATTATCCATGCGGACCTCTCAAATCTTGACTGGGGCAACTTTAGACAATCCTCTATGAACCCTTTAATCCGCAGACTCTGATCTTCATCCTACTGGGAATGAGGAGCAATCTACTTCACTAAACTGCACTGTCTTCACTGTCTTTGATAGAGAGATATGTAACTCACTTGTTTCTTCCAGAGAGGCTAATTTTCTCAATATCCTTAACATACAAGTCTTCTAAACAAGATATAGTTGACACTAATGACAACAAGGATATGTTGACATCAATGACAACACCGATTAGGCACATATTTGCAACAATCTCCCCCTTTGTCATTGATGGCAACATATGATGTGAAAAACTGTTTCAACCATCAAGACCAAAACTCCTCCCCCTTTCGCTTATCACACCTACAACCATTTTCTTTACTACTCCCCCTTTTACCATCAACTGCTTACTTCCAAGTTTTTCACATGACTTCTCTCCCCCTTTGACATCAATGGCAAATGGCACATATTTGCAATCATCTCTTCCTCTTTTTGTTTCTTAATCCAGAATCAGCATACTAACTACTCCCCCTAGGTAGCAACTCCTTAACACCAATCCGGATCACAAGATATGACTGTGAATTCCTCTGAACCAATGCACATTAGTGCACCTTAGTTCTGAACAGGAGGGGTAATAACCCCTAGCATCACTTTGAGATACTCAAAGGTATCCTTAGGTAGAGGCCTAGTGAAGATATCTGCAATCTGATCTTTTGATGAAACAAACTCCAATCTGACTTCATTCTCATTTACCTTCTCTCTCAAAACGTAAAACTCAATGGATATGTGCTTTGTCTTTGAATGCAACACCGGATTCTTTGAAATGTTTATTGCACTTGAATTATCACAGAAGATTGTAACAGGTTCTTCAAACACAACTCTGATATCTTTCAACATTTGCTTCATCCACAAAACTTGAGTACAATTACTTGCTGCTGCTATGTACTCTACCTCTGTAGTAGATAGGGATATTGCCTCCTGCTTTTTGCTCAACCAAGAAACCAATCTCTTTCCCAAGAAAAATGCACCTCCACTAGTACTCTTCCTGTTGTCCACATCTCCTGCCCAATCAGCATCTGTATATGCATGAAGAGTGAAATCATCACCCTTAGGATACCATAATCCATAGTCAGATGTTCCCTTCAGATATTTGAAAATTCTTTTGACTACTACAACATGAGATTCTCTAGGATCAACTTGAAATCTAGCAACAAGGCCAACTGCATTCATAATATCAGGTCTGGTATGAGTCAGATAAAGTAGACCTCCAATCATTGATCTATACCTTTTCTGATCTACCTTAGGGGAATCATCATCTTTACTCAACTTGCATCCGGTTACCATTGGAGTACTCACCAGTTTTGAATCCTCCATTCCAAACTTTTTCAACAACTCTTTCACATACTTAGATTGAGATATGAAGATGCCTATTTCTAACTGAATAATTTGTAGACCTAAGAAGAAATTCATTTCACCAAGCATGGACATCTCAAATTCACTTTGCATCTGATCAACAAATTTTTTACACATACTCTCATTTCCACCAAAGATGATGTCATCAACAAATACCTCAACAATCAAGATGTGTTCATGATCAATTTTGAAATAAAGATTACTATCAGCAATGCCTTTGTTAAAGCCTAACTTTAGCATATACTTATCTAATCTTGCATACCAGGCTCTTGGGGCTTGTTTAAGTCCATACAATGCTTTCTTCAATTTGCAGACCTTATCTTCTTGATCAGACAATTGGAATCCTTCCAGTTGCTCAATGTAGACTTCTTCTTCGAAATCTCCATTCAGAAATGCTGACTTGACATCCATTTGATAGACTTTGAAATCTTTATAAGCAACAAAGGCAAGAAATAATTTGACTGCTTCAATTCTTGCCACCGGAGCAAAAGTTTCTTCAAAATTAATTCCCTCTACCTGAGAGTAACCTTTACACACCAATCTTGCTTTGTTTCTCACAACTTCACCATCTTCATTCAATTTATTCCGGAAGACCCATTTAGTTCCAATCACATTTTTGTTTTCAGGTCTAGGAACAAGATCCCAAGTATGATTCTTTTCAATTTGTATTAATTCTTCTTCCATTGGTTTTACCCAACTTTCATCATTACAAGCTTCATTTACTGATTTTGGTTTAATATTTGAAATTAGACAATACTCCTCTTATTCTTTAGTAATTCTTCTACTAATTTGAACACCTTTATTTTTATCTCCTATGATCTGATTTTCAGAATGATTCAATCTTACATACCTAGGAGTTTTGAGATTTTCTTCAACTTCTAATTCTTGAACTTGTTCCTCAACATTTGTATTCATTTCTTGAGTCAATGGATTCTCCGGAGTAAACTGAACTTGCTTTCTTTCATTTTGGTCATCTGATTCATATCCACAAAACCTTGAAGGTCTCTCCTTGCTTTCATCAACCTTGACATTAGCACTTTCAACAATCTTTTTCAATCTCTTGTTAAAGCACCGATATGCCTTGCTTTGATTAGAATAACCCAGAAATATTCCTTCATCACATCTTGCATCGAACTTTCCTAGATCTTCATCTCTTTTGATATAGCATTTACTACCAAAAAATTTGAAATATTTCATAGAAGGAGCATTACCAAACCACAGTTCATAAGGTGTTTTACCAGAATTACCTTTGATCTGCTCCTGGTTAATAGTGTAGACACCAGTATTTACAGCCTCTCTCCAATAGACATGTGGAACATTTGCTTCCATCATCATGGTTCTAGTAGCCTCTTGAATAGTCTGATTCTTCCTTTCCACAGCTCCATTCTGCTGAGGAGTCCTAGGAGCAGACAACTGTCTTCTTCTTCCATGCTTTTCACAAAATGCATTAAACTCACCGAAGGTAAACTCTCCACCTTTGCTAGATCTCAGACACTTTATCTTCACACCAATCTCATTCTCCACCCTAGCCTTAAACACTTTGAATTTGTCAAGAGCCTCTGATTTCTCTCTCAAGAAGGTGACCCACATCATCCGGGAGTGATCATCAATCAGCAACATAAAGTATTTGTCTCCTTACAAAATCCTAACCTTGGCAGGACCACACAAATCAGTGTGCACAAGTTCCAACAATCCACTTGAAGATTGTTCTTTACTCTTGAAAGTAGCTCTGTTTTGTTTGCCTAATTGACATTCCTTACACATGTTATTGGTAGGTTTCACAAGCTTTGGAAGATCTCTTACAGCCTAAGTAGCACTTATCTTGATAATGTTGTCAAAGTTTATATGACACATTCTCCTATGCCATAGCCAACTCTGATCAATCTAAGCAATCAAACAACTTTTACCAATACCAGTTAAATGAAAGATGTTACCTCTAGTCTGTGTACTAGATGCAATCTCAGTTCTGGAGCTTTCCAAAATTTTGCATTTACCATCCTTGAATCGGAGATCATATCCCTTGTCAACCAACTGTCTAATGCTAAGAAGATTATGCTTCAACCCTTCTACATACAAAACATCATTAGTGTTATTCTTATCATCAAGAGAGATGGATCCTCTACCGTGGATTCTACCAGTTGAATTGTCCGTGGATTCTACCAGTTGAATTGTCTCCAAACTTCACAATTCCACCTTCATACCTTTCCATACTTACAAACTTACTCTTATCACCTGTCATATGATGAGAGCGTCCACTGTTAATTACCCATTCATCCTTTTCTTCAACCTGAGTAGCCAAGGCTCTTTCCATATTCACATAGCTAGCAGATTCAATAGGCACCGGATCTTCTTCTTTGATGGCAATGAATACCCATTCATTTTCTGAGGTACTTCCCTTATTAGATTCATCATCAATGACTCCTTCTTCAATAGCTTCTTGGACATAGTAGCATTTCTTCTGAATCCTAGGTCTGTTAGGGTTTGGCTTTGAAACCCTCTTTGGACATCTTGAGGCAAAATGACCAATCTATTACAAGCAAAACATTTGAAAGGCAACTTTCCTTCATACTTATTGGATCCTCTTGGTAGTCTTTTGGCAAAAAGGGCTTCAAGTTCTTCAAGCTCCGATTCATCTTCTTCAAGATCCTTCCTTGCTTTCTCAAATCTGGTTAGTCTTCTTGAAGAGCTTTCACCTAGATCAAATCTTTGCTTTCCAAAAATACTAGCCTTAAATGCAGATTCAGATTTAGGAAGAGAATCACCAAACTCACTCATTTCAAATGCTGAGAGCTTGCCAACCAATTGATCCCTTGTAATAGTTGTCACAATCCTGATTTCCTCAATAGCAGCAACTCTATGCTTGTATGAAGCAAGTAAGGATCTGAGCACTTTGCCAATAATCTCTGATTCTTCTAGTGTTCCACCAGCACACCTAATGCTGCACACAAGTTCATTCACCTTTTGCATGTAGGAAGTGATGTTTTCATCTTCACTCATCCTCAAATTTTCATATCTACCCTTCAAGCTCTGCAACTTAGCACATTTGACATATTCATCACCTTCATATAGAGTTTCCAACTTCTTCCAGATTTCATGTGCAGTTTTCAATTCCAGGATATTTGTCATTTTTGTATTAGTTAGGGCACTCAACAAAGCTTCTTTAGCTCGAATGTTGTTTTCAACATCTTTGAGTTCATCTGGAGTTGAAGGACCTTTCTCTAGAGGCTTATACTCATCCTTTGTTATTAACCAATAAGCATCACCCATGCATTGTAAATGGAACTCCATGCGACTCTTCCAAAGAGAGTAATTTGTTCCATCAAATCTCAGACTATCCTTCTTGTAAGTTGACATCCTAAATCTCCTCAAGCGGTCAAGCTTCTTTTAGAGGAATCGGCTCTGATACCAATTGTTGAAATAAGGGCAAACAACTGAGAGGGGGGTGAATCAATTGTCTCAAAAAACTTTATCTTTTGCTGTAACTAATCTTCTTCCACACTTATTAATAGATTAATGATATAACCATGAAAGCATAAATCAACAACACATGAGCAGAAACATAATCAACACATATGACACTAGGATTTTTACGTGGAAACCCGGTTAAGGGAAAAACCACGGTGGGGGTTAACCCATAAGATTTATTCTCTGTTAAAAGAATAGAAAAAGGGAAGGCACTTGCCTTTGGGTGCACTGCCTAGAGCTCACTGCTCAAAAGAGGCTCACTACCTACAGAAACATTTATAAGTTTATCACAGGAAGATTGAACTGGAAAACATCATCTTCTTCATGCCAAAGTCAGTTCCATTTAAGCACACAATACTTTTTCTTTGCCCCCAAACACTTCTTCGCTATCTCCTCATTCTTTATTGCTCTTCCTCTTCTTCTCTGCTCTGCCTTTCGTCCTTTCTTAGGATCTTCTCCTTTTCGCACAAGGATGATTTTCCACAACTCAACCACACATATTTACATGATTCATCAACCTTGGAATAAACATCAAGGTCGACACTACAAACATCTGACTTAATGCAAATCACTATACTGTCGGCCAAACATAGCTGGGACCCAAATCTTCCTCGAACAACATGCCACACTTCATAGAACCTTTCTTAGATCATCTGCAACATGCACAAAGCATCTGGTCGGCCAAGACTGGAAAGAACAGCAACACCCAAGGACAAATCTTCAACCACGAGCTCAATCCTCAATGTGGACCACCAACACAATAGGTACATGATCCAGAGACCACCACAAGCACAATGAAATCAACAAGAACAATGAGACCACCTCAAATCATCAGAAACACTTGCATCTTCATCTGGGAACTCAAGAACATCAACTGTCATGACTGTCACACTAGAAAGATTACTTGCAGACCTCCAAACCATGAACCACTTGAATTGAAGATACACACCGACATCCCAAACACTCCTCTAGATCCGCAGATCATAATATTCCAATGCGGATCAATCCGGACCAGATTTCTATCACTCTATCACCTCTGAATAACGACAAAACCCAGTTCTACTCAGATGGCCATAACTTCACCAATTCTCCATGCAGACCTCTCAAATCTTGACTGGGGTAACTTTAGACAATCCTCTACGAACCCTTTAATCCACAAACTCTGATCTTTATCCTATTGGGAATGCGGAGCAATCTACTTCACTGAACTGCACTGTCTTCACTGTCTTTGACAGAGAGATATGTAACTCAGTTGTTTCTTCTAAAGAGGCTAATTTTCTCAATATCCTCAACATACAAGTCTTCTAAACAAGATATAGTTGACACTAATGGCAACAAGGATATGTTGACATCAATGATAACACCGATTAGGCACATATTTTCAACAGTTGTTGCTACCGCTTGTTACCTGGTTAACAAGTCTCCTACATTGGCATTAGTTGATAAGACACCTATGGAGATGTGGTCTAGTAAAAGGACTTCATTGTGACACATTCAAGTATTTGGTTGTGAGGCATATGCACATGTGCCTAAGGAGAAGAGGTCTAAGTTGGAAAACAAGGTTGTGAAGTGTATCTTCATTGGTTATGGCATCGGTGTGAAAGGGTACAAGCTTTGGGATCCAGTGGCCAAGAGAGTGTGATCTTCAGAGAGCTCAATCCTTCTTTTGTTGTTTTACAGTTAGAGAAAGAAGAGAAGAAAGGGGATGTGGTTCAACTTCTTCTACCCCTAAGAAAGTTGAACCGAAAACATTTGTTGGACCTGATGATGAGAGCTCTAGTAGCTCTAAAAGTTTAGAAGAAGATGAAGAACCTCAACCTCAACTTTTAAGGAGGTCCACGTGGATAAGGCGGCAACCTGATAGGTTTGATTATTCATTGCATGATTCTAGTTGTATTTTTGTTTTGATTTCTAACACTGATGAGCTTAGGATCATAAGGGAGGCTATGGGTATGAGTGATGCAGATTCCTGGAAAGAGGCCATGGAAGAAGAGATGGCTTCGTTGAAGAAAAACAATACTTTGGATCTAGTGCCCTTTCCTGATCAACGTAAACATGTTGGATGCAAATATGTGTTCAAGAAGAAGTTTGGTTCATATGGCAGTGTTGATAAGTTTAAGGCAAAGTTGGTCACAAAGGGATATTCCTAGGTTGAGGGAATAGATTATGGTGAGATTTTCTCTCTCTTTGCAAAGACGACATCTATCATATTATTGTTATCACTTGCTGCATCATATGATTTATAAATTGAATAGATGGATGTGAAGACAATTTTCCTTCATGGTGACTTGGAGGAATAAATCTATATGTCACAACCAAAGCACTACATGGTAAAAGGTAAAGAAAATCTAGTTTGCAAGTTAAAAAAGTCTTTGTATGGTTTGAAGCAATCCCTAAATTTGATCCCTTTGTGTTGAGTTTGGGATTTCTAAGATCAAAATTAGATCATTGTGTTTATTATAAAATGGATAATGATCACATTTTCATTATTGCATTATATGTTGACGATATGTTGTTCATTGGGAATGGTAAAAGTTTGATTTCTGATTTGAAGTCTCAGTTGTCAACACAGTTTGAGATGAAAGATCTAGGGGAAGCCAAGTACATTCTTGGAATGGAAATCAAAAGAGACAAAGCTAATAGAAAACTTTGGTTAGGCTAGAGTATGTAAGTGAACACCGTGTTGGAGAGATTTAGCATGGCAGCTTGTAGACCGTTGACTATTCCTGTTATGTTGGGGACAAAGTTATCTGTTACAGATTGTCTGAAGTCTCCCTCTAAGATGGAGGATATGACCAGAGTTCCTTATGCTAGTGCAATTGTAGCTTGATGTATGCTATGGTCTATACAAGACCAGACATTTCCCAAGCAATGGAAGTCCTTAGCCAATTTATGGCTAATCCTAAACAGGTACATTAGGATGCAGTAAAGAGAGTGTTTAGATACTTACGTGGTACTTCTAAGTATTCTGTATGTTATCATGGTTATCCTACAAGGGATTGGCATTCACTTTGTATTCAAGGATTTGTTGATTCAGATTAGATAGGTGACATTGACAACAAGATATCCACCAGTGCTAATGTGTTCACTATGTTTGGTGGTGCTATTAGTTGGATGAGTAAGTGGAAACCTGTGGTCACTTTGTCCACTATTGAAGTAGATTACATGGAAGAAACTCATGCTTGTAAAGAAGCCATTTGGCTTAACATATTGTGTTCTAATGTTGGGTTTGATGCAGGGAGGATTACCATTTGTTGTGACAGTCAGAGTGCCATATGTTTGATGAAGAATCCTACTTTCCACACGAGGACAAAGCATATTGATGTCCAATACCATTTTGTTCATGACATGGTAGAGGATGGGAAGGTGAATTTGGATAAAGTTGACACTGATGAATGTTGCAAATTCCTTGACAAAACCTGTGAGCATGGAGAAGTTCAGATGGTGTTCAGAGTCTATGGGCCTCTCGGCCCCTAACAGTTAAATCCTATCATTCTATTGGCTCTTGCAAGATATTTGATAAGTGGGAGAATATTGGGAATTAAGGTGTCTCAACCTTTACAATTTCCTAGCATTCATTATTTGATTATGTATTTATTCAATTGCCTATGTTATATTTAATTTTGCTCATATGGATTTTTCAGTTAGTGTGAGGTGGCATGTTGATATGTCATCCCACTTGGAAGATGACTTGGATGGACAAGTCAACACTTGATAATGTAGGCATCCAATTTGAGGTGGCACAAATTTACCACGTGTCGGCATCTTGTGGCTTGTGTAAGAAGTTATGACATGTGACGAAATCTATGACATGTAAGAGCCGGAAAGAGATATTTCTATGATAGGTGAAGACAAGTGTCATGAAGCATCTTTGCATGTGAAAAGGCAAGCTTAGGCACCCAAGTTTGACTATGACAAGTTCTAAGAGGAATATGCTATTATTAGTCAGTTATGATAGATTCTCTTACAACTGTAAGTGTTGTTATGTATGACAGATTCCATGATAGTTGTAAGATGTGTAAGAGCATCTGTCATAGTCTATTCTTGCATGGAGTGCCCCAACTTGGAAAAGTCAAACTTACAAGTTATGATGGATGTAAGAGGGTCAAGTTCATTTTGTACAAGTGTCCAAGGCATTGGGAAATGGGCCATGAGGCCAAGTTGGACACCCACCTCTAGAAGCTTATCATGTTGGCCTTGTAACTCTATAAACACAGGTGCTTGGAGTAGTGTATGTATGGTTCATTTGCAAGTACCATTATGTTGCCAAAATTACTCCAGTATTCAACATTTGTGAACTCCTAAAAGAACTTGCATTGCAAGTGTGTTGTAATCATCCTTTGTTTTGATAATACATTATGTAGGTTATGGAGTGGGGTTTTTCACCTGAAAGGATTTTCCCCACATATATCTTGTGTTGTGAGCATTGTACTTGTTTTTGATGTGTTTTTACCTATTAGTTAATGTGTGTAGAGTGTCAAAACTCTACATTTTGTATCAATCACAGCAAGGCCGCGGGCCCCTTCTGTTTCTGTGTATGTTTCAAAGTGTTTGCTGTGCTGGTTTCTAATACTCTCTGCGGAAGTCACCAAGTGTCAAGCCATAGTTAAAGCCGCGGTATTTGTTTCAAATATTAACTTTTGTGTGGAGTGCTCCACGTAGCAGTTAGTTTCAAAATGTTAAGTTTTAGCTTTGCTGCGGAGGTTGCCACGTGGTGGACGAGGAGGCAGTGCCTAAAGTTTCTATATGTCTGCGGAAGGTGCCGTGTGCCTTTTTGCTTTGCTACGGAGGGTGCCGTGTGTTCTTTCCGTATCATGTTATCGCTGGTAATGAAAGATGGTGGGCCACAATGATGTTAAGTTTCAAGCCAGCGGAGAACGCCACGTGGTGGATGTGGAGGTAAAGTTGTTTTGTTTATGACCCTTTTCCGGTGAGAAACTGTATGTTTCTAAAGTGATGCAGAACCCGCCAAGTGTCAGCTTCCGCGAGAGTTTCAAATGTTTCATAATGTTTCAAGCAACAATGCAGGTGCTGCCACATGTTAGTTATTGTGCACGCAGAAGATGCCACCTGTCCCAGTTTCCTCCTTTGAAGTTAATGCAGCGCTAAAGCTGTGGTTCCCATTATTAATATGTTTGTTTCTAAACTGATGCGGGTTGCGACAGTTGTCAACGGTGGAGTTCACCCGAGCATAAAGACACAGTTTTGAGGGCTTTGCGGAAGAAGACACGTAGATGTTTTTAAAGGCTGCTGAGTGTGACAAGTGTCATTTTCTTGATCACTCCTGAGAGATAAAGGAGTTTCTCATTTTGCTGCAGACGCTGCCATCTGTCACAGTATGTTTCAAGTTTTAAGTACGCGGGTCTCGCCATGTGGCTGTTCCTTAATGGAAGGAGTTGAGCCACATATATTCTGCCCAGCCAATGAGCTCACAAGAAAGGGAAGACTATTGCAGATTTTGAAAGATCGTAACCGTCGGAGACTTCCAGTTATCTTCAGTTTTGTTGGGCCGTTGGGATTCGATTGTTGCGAACAATCTAGAGTCAGATCTTAGGCTATAAATATGTAATATTTGTAATAGATCGGCAATTTTTAGATATACAGAGATACACAGAGATAGAGATTTGTGATAATTTTGTCAAAGAATATAAAAGAGAAGTTGGAGACTTTGTTGTGACTTGTTGATATCATTTTGCCTTTATTTTGTTATTCTTGATAAGAAGGTTAATGTATGTGTGCATGTATCTGTGCCTTTTATGTTGCTAGAAAATTAATGAGAAAAACTCTGTTCTGTGCCTTGGTTGATATTATTTGTGTCATTGCAAAGTGTCTGATTGTGAGCCTTTGATTATATTCATTGCATCTGTTTATGTTAATCATGTAGTATCTGCTCTTTAATATAACTGAATCTTGAGGATAGTTTCACTGTGCTGAATTTGAAAGAAATACTATTACTCAGGCGCATCGCCATAGATAGATTTGCTTAAATGTATCTGTAATCTTGTTAGCTTTTACCATTTTCCTCAAAACCCATTTAAGATAGAGAAGAGCCAACTTCTTTAAAATCTGGAGGTTGTTTCAAGTAGCAAGTTCCACATTCAAACTTCCCATGTTGGTGTTAGAACCTGTGCAATTTTATACATCAACAGCTTTTGGCACGCCCGGTGGGACCTTTCTTGAAGTTGCTGTCAAGATCGTATGAGCTAGAGAGCCACAAAGAGCCAGAGATGTGGACCTATAACAAGAGCTCAGTTTGCTGCCAATCCAGGCATTCTTTTGCCACTATTAATAACTACTCCAAGGAGAAGAGTGAATCAGTTTGTAGCAGCACAAAGAGTAAATATGGGAGCACCTGTAGCCCCAAGGAACTATGCAAATTGAAACACTGGTAGTCCTCTAATTCTCCCAGTACCACCAGCAACTTGGTATGTTGTTCCAGCTAATGCTTTGAAGGCTCTACCTAAGTTCAATGGGGAAGATTTTAAGACACCTGAAGAGCATCTGTAAGATGTATCTGATGTATGTGCAGTGCATGTTATCACTCAACAGAATGTGGCCATAAGACTGTTAACAACCTCTTTTAAAGGAAAGGCTCTGGACTGGTATAGATCTCTCACTCCAAACACAATATCTACATGGGATCAGCTTGGGGACGCTTTCTTTGCAAGATTTAAAGAAAAAGGTGATAAATCCTCCTTGCTACAACAATTGATCACTATCAAAAGGGCACCACAGGAGGCCATGACTGATTTCAACTCAAGATTTCAAAAGACCTAGGATAGAATCCCTGCTATAGCAAGACCGTTACCAGGTATGGCTATTGTGTTTTACCTTAAAGCTGTAAACTCAGATATATCAGTGATGATTCAGTCTCTTGGAGGTCAGACACTACCAGAAGCATATGAGTTGGCAGTCAAGGCTGGAAATAACTTGATAGATGCTAGAAAATTGCCCCCAAGGCCTCCTATGCCCATGTTCCCAGAAATTACCTTACCTTTGTCACAAGAGTTTCCTAATCCTACAGCTCAACCTCTATCCATGTATTCATTTCCAACGCCTCAACAACCTGCTAAAGCAACCACCTCTGCTCAACCATCTGAAATGGATGATGTCAAGAACATCCTAAGAACCTTCTCAAATGAGATAATTAATCTAAAGAGACAACAAAATCCCTATCCAAAGCCCCCTTATTAGGGTTATCAAGGAAATAGACCTCCCTTTCAGCCAAATCAATATCAAGGCCCTCAAAGGCAAGCTAATCCTCAGCTTTCAAACCAGTTGGTTTCAGTCCCTACACCTCTACAAACTGTTCCTCCTAATCCCAATAGGGAAATTGTTCTAGGGCAAAATAACTTAGCAGATGGCACAAATGCTTGGTGCTTTCCTTGCAACAATGCTCATATGCCAAGAGACTGTCCTAGAGGAAATTTGCAGCAAAAGATAGCACAACAGAGAGGGTTAGAAGGACAATTTTGAACTTCTAACGCTCCACCATATCAGTCTCCTGGTGTTCAAAATGTAGTAATGATGGCCCAGATGCAAGGGATGTCCATACAACAGGAAGAGGAAATAGCCCCTGAACATGCTTTGTTTTCATGGATTGAAGAGGAAGATTTAGTGTTCTTGAATGAAGCATCTACTTCAAAGAAACCATTGGTACAATCAGACTACTATACTAGGTCAAAGAGAAGAATGATGGAGTCGCCTGAAGTCACTAATAATAAGATCTTGGGAGCTCCTCCATTTCAAAATCATCAGAACACAGTCACCAGACAAGAAATGCCTCAGCTTGTGCAGAATCAAGTAGCTTCAGGATAGTTTCCAGAAAAGACAAGGTACCCTTATTACTCAAAGACTCAAGCATTAGGACCTGTGAACATGGTGGATCAGCTAAAAAGAACTCCAGCACATGTATCAATTTGGGATATGTTAGCTATTCCTGAGCAGAAGACACTGTTGCAAGAATCTCTGCAAGGCCAAGAAGTCCCTAAATACACTGGTACAAAAGGAGGACCTACTGATAAAGGGAAGCTTCAGCTTAAAGATACTGTACCTATGTAGATGACAGCCCTACTGAACAATGCACTTGAGGTAGGTAAATCTAAACTAGATCCCTTTTATTTGACTCTAATAGTTGGGAAGAAACTGCTGCATAATGCAATGATAGACTCTAGGGCCAGTACTACAGTAATGCCAAAGCAGATAGCAGATGCTTTAAATATAAAATATGAGCCACTTACAAGAGGGGTCATGCAGTTAGATGGGAAATCTATGAACAATAGGGAAAATTATAAATCAGGATGTGGTAATCATAGATATCCCCCCTATATTTGGTCTATGCTTATCCAGAGATTTCACAACCAAGATAGGGCATTACATGTCACTAGATTAGTCACACCTCATCTTGAGAACCAACTACGGGACAAAGATGAAAATACTGTCTGAGCCATTATCCAAAGACCATATCACAAATGAACCAACCCCAAAATTAGAAGTAGCCCATGCTATGCTGAATAAGGAGGAGAGAATCTTTGTCAAAGAGTTGGGTGACTGGACTGAACATGACCAACAGGAAGAAGAGAATAATTAGTTATTGACTATGATGCAGAGTGATCCCTATGGAAATTATGACTCTATAGGTCTAGGCACTTATGTCATATTTGAAGAAGACCAAGAAATCCCTAATGTTTTAAAGAAAGAAGTATCACAGAGTTAAGAATCTGAAAGAAATTCAGAAATCTAGACCCTCAATTTTGATGGGGCTAGGAGTAAAAATGGTGCTGGAGCAGGAATTTGCCTTACTGCCCTTAATGGTGAGAAAATTCTAAGAGCCATTCGCTTTCAGTTTGCCTATACTAATAATGATGCTGAGTATGAATCTTTGGTGCATGGATTCATGTTGGCAAAGAAAAAAGGAGTAAAGAATCTGATAGTAAGAGGAGATTCAAAACTAGTGGTGAAACAAATAAGAGAAAAGGCAATAGCCAAAAATGTAAGAATGAAATCTTATAGGCATAGAATTTGGGACCTGATAGATGGTTTTGAGGCTTTCAATATTGAGGTAGTTCCCAGAGCCCAAAATTCTGAGGCAGATAGAATGGCACAGATTGGTTCACAGTTTGATCCAATAACTGATCTATTAGTCAACGATGAGTCAGTCAAAGTTATAGTGAGACCAACTATTCCAGATAATGACCAAAATTGGCAAGTTTTTGATAATGATTTCCAAGTACTCTCATTCTTACAACAATTAGGAGAATTTGCTGATCAATTAAATCCTAAAATTAAGGAAGCATATGGTGACCAAATTATCCAGCTGAAATCAAATAAACTCCCTAAAGGGTTAATTACTCTAGAAAATTTGTTTGACCCAGGAGATGCAAGCTTGGAGAAGAGGTTTCAGGCAAATAAGGAAGAAATTCCGAAATCCAAGTCTATGAAGGAAGAAGATTGACAATTAGAAATTCTACAACCTAGCAAGAAAGGGAGAGGCTGATTGATTTGTGTGAAAAATATGATAGGGTGATTGCTTGGACCTATGAAGACCTGCATGGCTATAATAGAGATATCATCCAACACACCATAGAGCTTACTAAAGGATCTAAACCAGTCAGACAGAAGAAAAGGCTAGTGAATCCTAGAATTGAACCTTTAATGGTGGATGAGCTACAAAAGCTCTTAGAATCAAAGATTATTTTTCCAATTAAGCATTCAACCTGGGTATCAAATTTAGTGCCTATAAGAAAGAAGAATGGTGATATAAGACTCTGTGTAGATTTCAGAGACCTGAATAAAGCATCTTTGAAAGATCATTATCCCCTGCCCTCTATGGAACAAATTTTACAGACTGTGGCTGGGTCAGAAAGGTTTTCCTTGCTGGATGGTTTCTTAGGATATAACCAGATTTGGTTAGCAGATGAAGATCAGCATAAGACTGCATTCACTACAAAGTGGGGAACATTTGCATATGCTAAAATACCCTTTGGCCTTTCAAATGCTGGAGCCACTTTTCAACGAGCAATGGATGTAGCATTTGGGGAGCGTATAAATAAAATCATTCTGATCTATCTAGATGACCTCACTATTTTTTTTAAAAATGCTATAGATCATTTTGATCATTTAGAGGCTATTTTCAAGAAATGTCAAGAGTTTGGAATATCTCTGAACCCCAAGAAATGTATCTTTGCAGTACCTCAGGGTAAACTTCTAGGGCATATAGTGTCAAAGGCAGGGGTCTCTTTTGATCCAGAAAGAGTCACAGCCATAATGAACCTATCTCTACCAGTCAATAAGAAAGCAGTTCAATCCTTTCTTGGGAAGATCAACTTTGTTAGCCGATTCATATATGATTTTGCAGGCCTAATTAGACCAATGACACTGTTGCTTAAAAAGGATCTAGTTTTCAAATGGACTGCAGAAAGAAGACAGGCTTTTGAAGAAGTCAAGAGAGCCATTTCGTCAGCCCCAGTACTCAGAAACCCAGATTTTTCTAAATCTTTCATAATGTATGTGTATGGAGGAGATTTCAGTGTTGCTGCTGTTTTAACTCAGAAAGATGATCAGCAAGAAGGAGAACACCCAATAGCCTTTTTCTCTAGAACTCTCAGGGAGTATGAGGCTAGATATAATTTTGTTGAGAAACAATCATATGCCATGGTAAAAGCCCTTAAAAAATTCAGACATATGGTGACCGGAAACAAGATTCTGATATTGGTTGCTCACCACAGTGTAAGAGAATATATTATGGAGGGTGAGATTACTGAGAAGAGAGCCAATTGGATCACAAAAATTCTAGAATATGATGTAGAAGTAAGACCCACCAAGTTAGTCAGAGGCAACTGATTGTGCCAATATATGACTCAAGACATGGAGCAAATAATGACTGAAGAAATAGAAAATGAAAATGTATTGAAAATCCAAGAGGTTGATCAAGACTCCTGGGTCAAAAAAAGAATACAATTTATGAAGCATGGGATTTTCCCAAATGAGCTCTCCCATGATAACAGAAGATACTATAGGCAGCAAGGGGCCCATTTTGTACCAATTGACCATATTTTATTTAGGAGGAATGTTGATGGTATACTTCTGAAATGTATAGAGAAGGATGAAGCTCAAAGAATACTACATGAATTACACCATGGAGCTTCAGGAGGACACTTTTCAGCAAGGACCACTGCAATCAAAGTGACTCAAGTAGGATATTTCTGGCCCACTTTGTTTACAGATTGCTATCAGCTGGTTAAAGAATGCCAGGCTTGTCAGTTTTATACAGGCAAAAGGAGAAATACAACAATGCCTCTAAGCCCCATAGTTGTGGATGAACCCTTTGCTCAATGGGGCTTGGATTTTATTGGAATGATCAATCTAGTGTCAAGTATGGGACACAAATGGATCCTCATAGCCACAAATTACTTTACCAGATGGAGTGAAGTAGTACCACTCAAAGAGGCAATAGAAAAAGTCATATTAGACTTTCTAGAAGGCATTACTACTCAGTTTGGTCCTCCTCGTACCATTATATCAGATAATGCTAAAGCATTTTTGGGAACAAAGATATCTAAGTTTGCATTAAGGAATGGGATTTATTTGAAGACTTCTTCAAATTATTACCCTCAAGGTAATGGTCTGGCAGAGTCCACTAATAAGAACCTGATCAGACTCATTAAGAGGATAGGGACCAATTATCACAGAGAGTGGCATAAACTACTTAACACAACACTGTGGGCTGACAAGATCACACCAAAGCAAGTGACTAAAATGTCTCCCTATGAATTAGTTTATGGTAAACCAACAGTAATGCCACTGAGCTTAGAGATCCCTGCTTTGCAATTGTTAAAGCAGATAGAAATTGAAGAGAATGGCCCCATGCAAATTAGACTTGCTGAACTGTTGGAAGTACAAGAGAAAAGAGAAAAGGCACATGAGTCACTGATGAAACATCAAAAAATGGTTAAAGACTATTTTGATAAGAAGACTTCAAATCCCTTGTTTGAAGTTGGCTCACTGGTATTGAAATGGGATGAGAGAGCTGCTAAGCTAGGTCGACACAACAAATTTGAATCATTGTGGACGGGTCCTTACAAAATTCATTCCTGCAAGCAACAAAATTCATTTGAACTGGAAACCATGGATGGGGAACTTGAAGAGAGTCCTGTAAATGGGGTCTATCTGAAGCATTTTAATTGAGCAGGGGCTCTTATGTATCATAGTTAATTAGTTTCTTTCCTTTTCTTGCTTTCCTATTTTCCTGCTTTCTGTTCCCACTTTTCCTTCCAATAAGTGTTCGGTGAATATGTGTCTGCAGCGCAAAGCCCCTTCTCTTTTGATCTCATCATTTATTAAGGTTGTTCGCTGATCCCCAAATTCCCTAGAAGTACACACTTTTTAGAAAAGATAAGCCACTCCCGTAACATATCTGACACTCCGTTCCATGCGGATTTCAAACAGATACACTAATTGTTTCTCAGCGTTAATGCCATTTATAAGATAAGATGTGTCATTGATTACCTCCATAAAGCCCCAATGACTTAGTATTAAATCCTAACTGTAGCTCTCATTTATTTCTATCTCTCTGCTTTGAATCACTATTGCCTCTAATTTCTATCCCTAGCAATCACCACAGCTAAGTGTCACTCTTATTACCTAGTTTCATTATTTCCTGTGTCAAAGCTTCCCACATTCTCCTCGCAGATATAGAGATGTTTGAAACACAGTCTCCACAGGAGGGATTGGGAATTTATAAGTCGATCGATAAGCTGTTAAGCAACAAATCATATGCTTTAGTGCCCGCGCAACCAAGGAGATCCTACCCAAGAACAAGAGTCCCTGAGGTAGGATATTTAATTGACCCAACAAAGGTGAAGGATTACGCAGATGACATTTTTGACATGAACCTTCAAAAGAATACCAAGACTCTCTGGGAGGGGTCACATCAGAGGTGTATTCTCAAAGCAAAAAATGGGCAGTCTGAAACTTTTGGTATGAGAATATGGACCTCGTGATTGGCACAGTTCCTGGTTCCGAGTATACACTTGTGTCCCGAGCTAATTGAGTTGTGTGTAGAGCTATTTCATGCACCATCGAATACGATACAACAGGGCCCTTTCATAGTGCATATTACGCCCAAGGCCATAAGAGACATGCTGGTCCTGCAACATGATAGAACAACCACATTTCCAACTGTTGCTAAAATGCAAAACACATGGGCAAATGTAATCAACAAGGTTAGGTTCCTCAATTCAGAGATGCAGTTGGGAGATGATAACACCCAGATGCCCACACTACCCACAGGGAGGGCATAATTCAGTCAAAGCGTTCAAGAGGCACTGTCAATGATAGCCTTCATTTTTGGGATGAGAGAGGACAACACAATCCATGACTGGCAAATAGCTATCATTTTTAGATTGAAAACTGTGGACAATCACAGGAGTACCGACTGGATTTCTCAGAGCAAATTGCTAACTCCATGGTTGATCAGCTCGTGAATTTCAAGTCTAAACGAGTTTTTAGGTATTCCGCTTTTCTATTCCATCTAATGCTGTATCGGAACCATAGTCTTTTTGCATCACATATGCATTTAAACATGTATGACCCAGATTTTGGCCAAAAAAAACTATCCCTGTGTCCGTATGGACACATGTATTATTTGAATCCTCCGACCCTTATGAGTTTTGGGAACTTTTTGTAGCCCCTGCTTTTTGCCAATTAAGCCCTGAGCCTATAGAGCATAGATTGACACAAGGTATAAGGAGATTTATGACCAACTGCCCAATTCCCTGTGATTATTTCTTTGGGGCACACAACACCATAATTAGAGTCCATGGTTTCAATGAAGAGCCCATGCTATTACCTAAAATATTGACCCCTAGGGTCGTATTCTTAGAAGTGGCCCGGTAGGTGTTTGTGGTTGATAACGAGTTTGGCCACAAGAAAAAGAAAAAGAAGACGTATGATATCCCATGGGTTAGGAAAAATATGGCACTTGAGGTTAGAGATGCAGAGCACCTTTTGCTAAGAAAGCTAGCTGCCCTGAGTTTCTTCATCATTGAAGATAAATGGAAGTATGACCCAGACAATTTTCTGGACTCCTGGATTAGGAATAACAAAGTCTGTGCTAAAATGGTACATGAGGGTCGGCCATTCTGGGAAGATAGAAGGAATCCTAAAGAAGACAACCCAGACCTATATGTTGAACTAGCTGATTTGCCCTATGAAGGGCCTAGGCCATGGGAAAATTTTTATGTTGAAGAAAAAGTTTATGACCCTAAGATAAAAATGACTACTGGTTTGAGGAAATCATTGAAGGCCCAAGATTGGAAACCAGAGAAGATTGAAGCCTATTGGAAATATAGGCAAGAAATTTCAGAGTTAACACATTCTTTTGGGAATATTGACACAGATGAGAAATGGGAATCAATTTGGGATGAGTGGCATCCCTCCCCAGTCTCTAGCCCAAAAACTAGTAAAATTCAGAGGAAGGAAGAGGAGTTGGAGGAAGTAGAATCACCCCGCACAACGCAAGAGACAGGACATGCCTCTTCTGCTGCTCCCGCATCTTCATGGCCCCATTCCCTCAGCACGTTAGAAAAGTAGAAAGGTGTGGTCTCATCACCAACTATAGGGGTTCAAGCAGCTTCAACATCTGGAGGTCCCAGATTTATTCCTTTGCAACCACCAGTGGTGGTAAATGTGGAAACAAAGAAAGAAACATAGGAAGAAACATGAGAGAGACCTAGGAAACACAGGAAACTACACCTAGAAGAGGAGTCAGAGGAAGAAATTGAGCTACAACAGCAATAACTGCCAGTCACCTCTTCGGTTGCTCAGGTAAGTGTTTCTTCTCCCTTTTCTTCTTTATCTCTTTCTTCTACTTTAGGAGTGGCAATCCCAATTAGCCAAGCATTTACACCCCCTGCCACTTCTGTTGTGCTTTCATCAACCCTTGCCCCAATTTCTAGTTCACAGGCCATTTCATTACCACTTTTTTCTCCATCTGTGCCAAAAAGAACCCCTCCTCAAGTTTCTCCTAGCCAATAATTATTGGCTATTCCCTATGGCATACCTCAAGGTCATCCCTTTGCTGGAGGATACATTGCTTCACCTCATACATTCCAAGCCCAAGAAGACACAACAAAAAGGGCTAGGGAGGCTAGAATGGAAAAGAAGAGGAAGAAAGAAAATAAGAGTCCTGATGTGCCACACATGAGGTCACTTTTTGACCCCATTCAACAACAACTGACTGTCACACATTTATCTCTGAATGTGGTGAAACCTAATGAACAGATGCAGCCCCAAGACTATTCAATGAATGTTGTAGCTATGGATATGTCTCTTTTCAGGCCACAAGATAGGGTCAAGCTACTAAATGAGACTACAACTGCTATTGCAACTGACTACCTGAAAGTGTCCAAGAGGTTACAGAAAGTAGAGAATGATTTAGCTCAGGAGAAGGTGAATAGTAGCAACCTTGTTGGGGAAGTTCAATCCAAGAAGAATGAGATTGAGAATCTGAATAAACAGTTGAAAAATACTATTTCTTGTCAGATACATCAGGGTACACAAGCTCAGAATGCTTCTCTTAAGTCTAAGTTAGCACAAGAAAAGGCTAGAGTGACTGTTTTGAGACAAGAGAAATCCACTTTGGAAAAGAAATATCAAGAGAAGTTGCAGCAGGCCACACAATTTCAACATAAGTTGTTGAGTGAGCAGAATGCTAATGGTGCAATTCAGGCACAACTCCTGGTAGAGCAACAAAGAACAAAACAACTAACAATTGAGTTAGCTAATAGGCTGCAGAATGTTGGAGTTTTGAATTTGGTGAAAGAGCTTTATGTTTCAATATGGAAGAGAATCTCTGAGGAGATTATCCAGCTAAAACCATCTTTAATATTTTTGTTAAATGCCTAGCAGCTATGCGAGAAGGTTGAAACCTCGGTGTAGGCCACTTTGTCTACTATTTCATTAAGGGTTTCTGACTCTCAGCTTTTATTGAAGAAATTATATGATACAATAGATGAGACTCTGTCAGCAGCAAGTATCAATGACAGAATGGTCACTGCTAAAAAGGTCAATGAGGTTCTGAGTTGCAACTCTGCAGCTACAAATTGCCAAGAACTCCTGAATATAGTGAAAGGAGTGAAGGACATGAAGAAACATATAGAGGATCTGGTGCAACTGGGGCTTCCTTCACCATTCCCAGATAATAACACAATATTAATGATTGATGACATCAAGGCACTTCTCTTGACCAGGCAAAATGATGAAACAATTTTTCAGGGTTTGAGTGATTCTTCATTGGTCAAAGAGGTGGAAGCTGTGTTAATACCTATGGCTCAGCTGGAGTTTCAATTAAAGGCTGTGGTCCAGATTTTGCAAACATTTTCCCACAAATATATAATTAATCTTGATTTTTCTTTTCAAGATTTACAGAGTAGACAGGGACTCTTCGATTCAGAATGGTCTGTTTATCAGATGGCATTGCAAAATTTGTGACTCTATGTTGTATTTTAATATATATATATATATATTTGCCAGTTTTGAGTTCTTTCTAAGCAGGCTCAGAAGTCCTATTGGTCGCCAAGAACTGTAGAGTGTTGAAACTCTACATTTTGTATCAATCGTAGCAAGGCCGCGGGCCCCTTCTGTTTCTGTGTATGTTTCAAAGTGTTTGTTGTGTGAGTTTCTAATACTCTGCAGAAGTCGCCAAGTGTCAAGCCATAGTTAAAGCCACGGTATTTGTTTCAAATATTAACTTTTGTGCGGAGCGTGCCACGTAGCAGTTAGTTTCAAAATGTTAAGTTTCAACTTTGCTGCAGAGGTTGCCACGTGGTGGATGAGGAGGCAGCGCCTAAAGTTTCTATATGTCTGCGGAAGGTGCCGTGTGTCTTTTTGCTTTGCTGCGGAGGGTGCCACGTGTTCTTTCCATATCATGTTATCACTGGTAATGAAAGATGGTGGGCCACAGTGATGTTAAGTTTCAAGCCAGCAAAGAACGCCATGTGGTGGATGCAAAGGTAAAGTTGTTTTGTTTATGACCCTTTTTCGACGAGAAACTGTATGTTTCTAAAGTGATGTGGAACCCGCCAAGTGTCAGCTTCTGCGGGAGTTTCAAATGTTTCAAGCAATAATGCGGGTGCCGCCACGTGTTAGTTATTGTGCGCGCAAAAGATGACACCTGTCCCAATTTTCTCCTTTGAAGTTAATGCAGCGCTGAAGCTGTGGGTCCCATTATTAATATGTTTGTTTCTAAACTGATGCGGGTTGTGATAGTTGTCAACGACGGAGTTCACCTAAGCATAAAGACACAGTTTTGAGGGCTTTGTAGAAGAAGACACGTAGATGTTTTTAAAGGCTGCGGAGTGCGACAGGTGTCGTTTTCTTGTTCACTCCTGAGAGATAAAGGAGTTTCTCGTTTTGCTGTGGACGCTCCCATCTATCACAGTATGTTTCAAGTTTCAAGTATGCAAGTCTCGCCATGTGTCTGTTCCTTAATGGAAGGAGTTGAGCCACATATATTCTACCCCAGCCAATGAGCTCGCAGGAAAGGGAAGACTGTTGTAGATTTTGAAAGATTGTAACTGCCAGAGCTTCCAGTTATCTTCAGTTTCGTTGGGCCATTGGGATTTGATTGTTGCAAACAATCTAGAGTCAGATCTTAGGCTATAAATATGTAATATTTGTAATAGATCGACAATTTTTAGATATACAGAGATACACAGAGATAGAGATTTGTGATAATTTTGTCAGAGAATCTAAAAGAGAAGTTGGAGACTTTACTGTGACTAGTTGATATCATTTTGCCTTTATTTTGTTATTCTTGATAAGAAGGTTAATGTATCTATGCATGTATCTGTGCCTTTTATGTTGCTGGAAAATTAATGAGAAAAACTCTGTTCTGTGCCTTGGTTGATATTATTTGTGTCATTGCAAAGTGTCTGATTGTGAGCCTTTGATTATATTCATTGCATCTGTTTATGTTAATCATGCAATATCTGCTCTTTAATATAACTAAATCTTGAGGATAGTTTCACTGTGCTTAATTTGAAAGAAATACTTTTACTCAGGCGCATCGCCATAGATAGATTTGCTTAAATGTATCTGTAATCCTGTTAGCTTCTACCCTTTTCCTCAAAACCCATTTAAGATAGAGAAGAGCCAGCTTCTTTAAAATCTAGAGGTTGTTTCAAGTAGCAAGTTCCACATTCTTGAAACTTCCCATGTTGGTGTTAGGACCTGCATAATTTTATACATCAACAATGTGCATCTCATAATCTATAACTGTAAAAGATTAAAATTTGCATAACTTTCCTCATTAGATCAGTGTAGGAAGTGTGTTCCGTGTACCTTGCTTCCTTTCACATGAGCACGATAAGATTTCAAACTTAGATAATTATTCAATGAACCCAGTCTACTACCTAATCAATTGAGTCACTCCTCAATCAACCCAATCTACTGCCTAATCAATTGATTTAACTTCTCAATCAATTTCCCCCTCTTGTGTGCCCTTCCAAGCTATAAATACCCCTCACCCCCTCATTATTTCTTAAGTGGGAGAATTCTCTTCTCATCTTCACAAGCTTTTTCAAGCTTCTTCACAGGCCTTTGAGCCTCTTTCTTCATTTATTTCTTTATCTTTTCAAAGATTCAAAGATTTTATTTCATTAGTTTTTATAGTTGCAAAGCTTCAAAGCTTCCCCTTTGAGAGGCAAATTCATTATTGCAGCCATTCATTAGCTTTGTGTTTTCTCTCCACTTAGCATTATTATGCTCTTCATAGGATGTAGGTGCCTTTCACTTTTAGTTGTATTGCCTGATCTTTTCAAAAAGATTCATTTAGCGTTATTACGCTCGCCAATTTTCAAGCCCAAGTGCTTCAATAATAGATTTCATAGCTCACTTTGAATTAATAGTCATTCAATCCCTGTCACCAAGAGGAGTTCCCCACTGCTGCAAAGGAAAGGTTTCTACACAAAGGATTTCTGAGGATATGCCAAGCTCATGTGCCAAAGAGGATACAGGTTCTTTATGCTTTCAATAGTTAATGAAATTATCTTTGCTCTTGGGAATAGCAATCTTGTTGTTGCAATTTCCTTGATAGGTTTATTTCAAGTTAATTAGATTAGCTTTGCTTTGAGTAGTTAAATTACAATTCTAAACTAATTTCATTCCAAGTATTGTTAGATTAAACCAAAAATCACTTTTGAAAATACAAAAAAAAAACATTGTATAGCGTGCATTAGGAAAAATCATAGTAGATTGCATTCATATTTAAATTTCTAGATTAATTATATCAATTTACATTTGAGAAAAGGAACCAAAAATCATATTGCATTCATAAATTAAAGTTGCATACATCAAAAACACAAAAATATTAAAACATTAGAAAACTCAAAACCCTCAATTCAATCACGATGAATATTCCAAAACACAAGGTCAAACCCTTGATACCACCACAAGGTACAATTCACAAGTCAAACTAGGAAAACCCTAGGTCAACTCTTGGTCAACCTAGTTAACTCATTCTTCTCTGAAGCATTTGATGTGCCCAGGAGTTAGAGGTGAGTGGGTTAGGGCTATCCTTGAGGAGATAGATGAAATACATCCTAGACCATGATTGACACAACAATCAATTCAAGAACTAGAACAAACCCTTAGGATCATCCAAACAATACAAGAACACAAAAACTATATAGAACACCTAAGAGACATCAACGAGGACAATCAACATGTATCTAGATGTTGGAACACAAGGAATCCTAACAGGAGATCAATGGCCAATGATCCTTTGGGTCATAGGGTTATCTCCACCATCACAGTCGTAGAACAAACAACAACAAACAACATGCCCCGGAATTGGTTGACCGCTCCCCATGACATTCTAATCCCATGAGAACATAACCACCCTCGGGTTACTACTCCACTCGACTAGCTTCTGCCACGAGAGCAGGAGTGACTTGGAGGTTTCCCATGGCAAGGAGAGGGTTTGTGTGCTATGTTGAAGCTAACTCATCCATGTTTGCACCTGAGTCATATTTTGAGTACATATTTTGGTGAACATGACATGAAGAGAAAAACCTCTTGGTTGAGCTTTTTGTGTTTTCATTACATGATCCAAATTCATTCATACACCATTTTTCACATCTGATGGTAGATTCACCAAACACATATTTTGGTGGACCTGACATGAAGAATAAAACCTTTTGCGATGGGTTATTTCATATTTTTGCACATTTCATGATGTTTCATGCAAAAAGTCTAGGGGAGCATCCCCTCTAGTGAAATTACAAATTCAAAGGGGGATCCAACAAAATCCCCATAACTTTGACCAATTCAAAACATGACATGTGAACATTCAATCTAAGATCCATCAACATGATCGACCCATAACAAGCCATAGAAAAATGGCCACCCAAATGGACAATGAAGTGTGTTGTCAAAAGAAGAACTTACAAGAAGTTCAAGAAGCACAAGAATTCACTGACGCATATCAAGATAAAAGATCTACAACATGTCAAGTGACATCAAAAAGAACAAACAGGGTCACTCAAACCCCAAAGAAAAACAATCCACCACAAGGTGGCAAAAAATCAAAGAATGGACAAAGCCTCACCCATAGACCTTATATAAACTTTGGTCAAACGAATCGGGACCCTTGACGCTAGGAATGTTGAACAAAATTGAGGAAAAACCTAGGGCACAGGGAAATCATTTCATTGACAATATCAAATCAAACTAGTGGGCAACACAAAATCCCCTCATATAAACTTCCATTCTCACAACACACATAATGAAGCATTCATGCCTCCCTTGCCCTCATCATCCAACATGACAAGTATCAATCAAATAGGTGGGATTCCTACAATGCAAAATCAACCACAAACAATCCCACCCTATTTTCAAAACATAAACATGACACCATCTAGTCATCCAACTTTTTCAGGATATCAACAACCTAGCATACCCTTTCAACAAGCACAACAAGCTCCACCTGAAGGATAATGTTTGGAAGAACAACACCCTCTTAGGAACATACCTCGAGTATTTAAAGGAGCCTCTTGACTACAACATTCTTCAAGTCATACTACCACATCCTCTCCCTAAGCTTCCAAAATTTAAAGGAGAGGGTGATCTCAACTCTCATATCAAGGCTTATATCACAGTCATACAGGAACTCCTTCCTTGGGATGGGGTGGTGGTCAAAAATTTTCCAAAGAATTTAGAGGGTATCACTCTAGATTGGTACTATCGATTTCCAGAAGCATCAATCTACTCTTTTAGGCAACTCATCGATCAATTTGTGGCTTCCTTCGACATAAACAAACTAGTTAAGATAGGAATACGAGAATTTTTAATGATCAAGCAAGAAAATAATGAATCAGTCACACATTTTATCACAAGGTGGAGGAAGTTATCTATTCTTCAACAAGTGCACCAAACATAGATCATAGGGAACTTTGTGATCCTTACATGCTCTCAACAATGACATACGAGAAGGAGTTCAAAAATTCCCTTACAAATCATACAAAGAAGCGCTTGAAAGTGGCCTTAGAATTGACCAAGTCGTTAATGATAGCGAGAGAAGGGAGTATAATGCCAATGGAAGGTTGGTAAACCATGATAGCAATAGTAAATCCTTGACAAAAAACTAAAACATAGATGGATTAACAAACACTTCACCATCCAAGAGCAGTAGTCATGCGAATTTGGGGAATGAAAATGCCAACTATCCCTCGAGAATTGACAAGTAGTCATACTACAATCATCATAAGACTCAAAATTACAATTGTGATAAATATTGCCCATTTCACAAGAGAAGGGGGCATGATATCAAGTCATGTCAGGAGTAGCATCACTTCATATCAAACCTCTTAAAATTTCAATGACAAGCATTCATGGACACATTCTCACATGATGAAGGAAATAATCCCAAAATCCATCAAAATTCCTTTGATAAAAACTCCTTAGGCCTTGTGGAATTAGATATAGAAATTTGTGTCACCCAAGGACCAGAACAACTAGATGTCACCTCTAACAATTCAAAAATTTCTCACATGTTAGAACTTCTCAAGGGTTCTCCTATGCACAAAAATGCTCTCCTTAATGCCTTAGATCTAGGCTATCTAGTTCAAAACAATCCAAGTGAAAAGTGTTCTTATTTGACATTTGACTTTGAAAAGTTACCCTCAGATAATGACATAGCTAAGCAGAGTGATCTCCTCCTCCATCTGATAGTCCAAGTTCAAGACTATTCCATTAAACATGTAATGATCAATGGGTCTGCAATCAACAATCTCTTTCTCCCTTCTTCAAAGAATGGGTTATGATGAAACGCCAATCACACGAGAAACTTCCATCCTTAGAATTCACGATAACCCAAATATTTGAACGATGGGTAGGGTCAATCTTCAAATTAAATTAGGTCCCAAAACCCTCCCAATTGAATTTTATGCTATTAATGAAGAAACCACTTACAACATGATCTTAGGAAGGCCTTGGATCCATAGGATGAGGGCCATTCCCTCCACGTTATTTCAAGAAATCCACTTCTCACACATGGGACAAACCCACATCATCAAAGGAGATCCTGATCCTTTCAGCCTTTATAGTTTTAAAGAAGGGAAAGACCATGGAAACCACCAGTGACCCAAAAATTGACACTTTTGAAAAAGGAGAGACATAAAAATAGATTGCAAATGTAGCCAAGACCTTAAAATGTATAGGAAAGGGGGCAACAAGAGAATTCCCATTTGATCCCCACTCAACAAAGTCTTATGCTCCATTCAACTTAGTAGCTATTCCGATTGAGCCAGACATCAGAATCCATATGGTTGAGGCTACCACTAAACAAAAAGAAGAACTGGAACCCACAAAGAAACTAGAAGAGTCAACACCAATTCCAATTGCCCCTCAAAAGTTCAAAACAAACATTGAAACTCATCAAGAACAGAAAATGATAAAGCTAGGGGGCAAATCATCAAACAATAAAACATGTGAGTACACAAAACTCCTCAATGAATATAAAAACATTTTTACACCAAGTCTTCGAGTGTCCTTGTAAAGACTTTCAAGTGAAGTTTAGACCAAAATGGATATGTCTATACGTAGTTAAGGAAGACGCCAGAAATGACGCCACCTATTGTGCATTATGGAAGGAGAAGAGTTCAACATCTCAAAACATTGTAAAATCCTATAAAATCCAAAAAAAATTAAATAATTCAAAAATCCATAAAAATCATATAAAATCATGAAAAATCAAAATTTTGCATTCTTCATTTTGTTCCATCATGTATTTTGTGAGTGACATGCTCTTGTTCGATTTTTTTCCTAGTAAGGAGTCTAAGGTTGCTTAGGTATAGGTTGACCCTTTGAGCCTTTGAGATCCCATAATAAATCATGTTTACCACTTATCACTATTCCCCTATAAACATTCCCCAATGATTCTAATCAAAGCCTAGCTCTTAGCTTCACATTGATCCCAGTCTTAATGAACCAAGTTGTCAAGTCTAAGCAAAGCTAGTATTCAAAACTACAATATCCAATAGAAGCTTGCAAGCAGACCTTCCCCATTGATCCTTAGTAGAAGGGAAGTTTGATTGGATGGTGAAAACCCTTGGTGGTGCTTAGCTTCTTATCTTTCCTGGCCAAAAATGTCAGGGGGATCATAACTCTATAGAAAGCAATCTAAAATATGAGTGAATAAAAAATGAGAGATCGAAAAAATAAGAGTGCGAGAACAAGAGAGATATCATAGGCAAGAAGACATCAACGTTGTTGAGTATCAAAACTTCAGAAATCACATAGAATCAAATATGCATCAAATAGTATCAAAAATATCAAAAAAAATGAGAGATTCAAGTGAGGCATTATGAAAAAGAAAAAAAATACAAAAAAGAGAGATACAAAAAAAGAGTGAAAAATAGAAGATTATTGATGTTCGTACTCTCAAGTGGAGATAAATCTAAGCTCAAAGCTATGAGGGTGACATCTATCAGAGAAAGTAAAAGGAAAGGTAGAAAGAACACATATGCACCAGCTGAGCAACGCTACGAGTCTATCTATCTTTAGGGTCATCTTCTATTTTGGAGCTTTTCCTTTACCCCAGGTCTATCTTGTTGGCCATCTTTGATCTAAGTCTAGAAGGTGCTAATAAAATTTGTTGTTTGTCTAATTTGAAAGCTTACTAATATGTTTTATCTAGATAAGGATCAATGTTTAGCCTTTAGCGAAACCCAAAATTCAAAACCATTCCATCTCCTCCCCGTTCCCACTTGAGTCCCTAATCCTATCCCAAGGTTCATTAGGTCTCCCTATAAATGAGTCAACTCATAATCCCATAGGTCAAGAATCCTACTTAAGAGCATTCACATTATTTATTCCACTTACATTCATTTCATACATGAAAAAACAATAAAACATGTCATAACATCACATGGCATTCATGTAGCCCTTAATACATAGTACTTTGCATTTCATATTTGTGAATCATATCAAAACATATTGCATCTCATTCATATCAGAAAAAGACAAAGACAAATTGTATCATCCATGTGTGATCATCATAGGTATGCATCCTCATAAGAAAAATAAAAGCTCTAGCCAACCATATGCACAAGAATGAAAGTGAAGTACAAGATGTCAACTAAAGTTGCATTTAGATCCCAACCAATCAAGTCTTGCAACAATAAGTGCAAATAATGTTTGAGCACAAGTCACTCCTCCAACAAGTCAAAAGAGCAAAATTGTGCACTCAAGCGTGCAAGTCTCCCCATGCAAGGGGGCAAGGGTATAAATATATTCAATAAAAATAGGTCTTTCAAAGACCTCAAGGAACATGAAGTTAGACCTTCGCAAAAACTATAAAATTAGAAAATCGAAAAAAACTAAAAAAATTGTATAACATAAAAAATCCCTAAAAATTGAATAGTTCTTTAAAATATGCAATAAAAGGAGAATTCATTCTTCTCTCTAGCTTAGCATGTGTTTTATTTCCATAGTACTCTTGTACCCGCATTGCATGCTTTCAATTTTGCAGGTCCCCATGCCCAAACGAAGTAATTCAGGTATACTCATGATGCAATCGATGGTACGTTTGATTGTTTCAAGTTTAGTACTTATTTTAAAACATTTTAAATGTTGAACTAATGCTTATTATTGTAGGTATAATTGCGAGAAATTGACAACAAGTAAGGCCTAGTTTGGGAACGGTACCTATCTTTCATGTAGACTACCATCCCCGATGGGGCAAATATGTAAGCACTAAAAAGATGCATGGGTCTACATGGTAATCTTATAATAAGCTATAATCCTAAACATGTACATGTAAGCGTGTATATATGACATCTCAGCAAGTGTTCTTCTTGGCAACATGTGGATTGGATTTCCCTTCTTCATCCTTTCTCTTCTAACCCCTAGCAAACCTGTGAAACCCTATTCCTTCTTCATTCCCCCTTTGTCGCCATTTCATCTTCTTCACCTTGTGGCCATGTGTCAACATGGCCTACAAGTGTCGTAACATGGGAAATTCATCTTCCCTAAGTCCATTTCATCTATTTCAAACCTCTAGAGGCATCCATTTGACCTCCCAAACCTATCCCCATTTTTAGATTTTACCTAGCTTTCCTCCCTTCTGGGTTGCCCCCTTTTATTCTAGGATCCCCTCGAGGGATCCTACTGGTGAACTGGGGGATCCTACTTAATTTGTCCTTTTGACTAATTTCAAATTTTAGATGGCATCTTTGACCTTCTAGGACCATGCCCCAACTTTCATTTTTCACCCAAGAGTCCTCCTTCCTAGGGTTGCCCCTAGGGGATCCTAGGGTCGCCCCCTAGGAGACCCTACTGGTGAACTGGGTGACCTTGTTGTGTTTGTATGCACAAGTTCCTCTTTAATTTAGGCCCAATATAGCTCTATTTTTGCTCCAATTTGCATGCAAATTCAACCATAACTGACCCTAGTCTATTCTAAGCCCATTCATCACTCCCAATCAACCACAATTAGCTCAATTAATCTATTCTTAATTATTCTCTCTCTCATGCCAACTCCCATTCCTCCATGAGTGATAAGCTTTCAAGATTCTTCATAGGCCTTTGAGCCTCTTTATTTATTTCTTTCTTTAGTTTTTCAAAGCTTCAAAGCTTTCATTTCATTAGTTTTCATAGTTGTAAAGCTTCAAAGCTTCCCCTTTGAGAGACAAATTCATTATTGCAGCCATTCATTAGCTTTGTTTTTGCTCTCCACTTAGCATTCTTATGCTCTTCGCAGGACGTAGGTACCTTTTTCTTTTAGTTGTATTGCCCAAGATTTTCAAAAAGCTTCATTTAGCATTGTTATGCTCGCCAATTTTCAATCCCAAGTGCTTCAATAATAGCTTTCATAGCTCACTTCAAATCAATAGCCATTCAATCCCTATCACCAAGAGGAGTTCCCCACTGTTGCAAAGGAAAGGAAAGGTTGCTACAGAAAGGATTTATGAGGATATGCTAGGCTCATGTGCCAAAGAGGATACAGGTTCTTTATGCTTTCAATAGTTAATTAAATCATCTTTGCTCTTGGGAATAGTAATCTTGTTGTTGCAATTTCCTTGATAGGTTCATTTCAAGTTGATTAGATTAGCTTTGCTTTGAGTAGTTAAATTGCAATTCTAGATTAATTTCATTCCAAGTATTCTTAGGTTAAACCAAAAATCGCTTTCGAAAATACGAAAAAACATAGTATAGTGTGCATTAGAAAAAATCACAGTAGATTGCATACATATTTCAATTTCTAGATTAATTAGATCACTTTACATTTGATAAAAGGAACTAAACATCTTATTGCATTCATAAATTAGTTGCATACATCAAAAACACAAAAACATTAAAACATTAGAAAACTCAAAACCCTCGATTCAATCACGAGGAATATTCCAAAACACAGGGTCAAATCCTCGATACCACCATGAGGTACAATTCACAATTCACAAGTCAAACTAGGCAAACCATAGGTCAACTCTTGGTCAACCCTAGTTAACTCATTCTTCTCTAAAGCATTTGATGTGCCCAAGAGTTAGAGGCAAGTGGGTTAGGGCTATCCTTGAGGAGATAGACGAAATACATCCTAGACCACAATTGACACAACAAGCAATTCAAGAACAAGAACAAACCCTTAGGATCATCCAAACAATACAAGAACATGAAAACTATCTAGAACACCTAAGAAACATCAACGAATATAATCAACATGTAACAACCCTCCCTGTTGTCTCATGGAGAGTTAGTGGAAGGAGAAATAGGAGTTGGCTGCCCAGCTGTAGGAGTGACTTGATATCATTACGTCACTCATTGGTATGAGAAGAAAAATCTACGTGGGGGCATAAAGAAAGTCAGTTTTCTATTTTTAATCTTTTCTTCCCCATGCCATTTATGATGGCCCTTTGAGAAGATGGGGAGAGAGCTATTGCTGCAGAAAAATATCTTTGGTAGTGGGTGAAATGTGATCACTGGCAAAGAAGTGTAGGAGTCAAAAGCTAAGTCAATTTTTTTTAAAGATATTTGATTGGAATCTCTTCCCCATGCATTACGATGGATGGGAGGGAGGTTGGAAAAGAATAAATGTAGCGAAAATATCATGTGTGGTGGGTGAGCAAATGGGGGTTTGGTCCTGGCTCGAGGAGGACATCTTAATGCAGATCGGAGGAAGAAAAAGGAAGGGCTTGCAAAAGAAAGGGTCTCTGCTTGTGAAGAAAGAAAAAACCATAATTTGGGGGAGTTTGTTTTTGAGGAGACGCCTGCAACCAGAAATGTAGGAGTTGAAAAAGCAAGTCAATCTCTGAGAAAAGAGAAAAGACCCTCTATTTTTTAGGAGAGACAACAGAACATAGAGGAATGTGGAGGAGGCCTTTGAAAGAGAAGAAAGGGTTTGCTTGCGCTATGGCGGGCACGAGGGGCAAGCAGATAACTGCTCCCATGTATTCATCAAAAGCTTTATATGTATTTGTCAGTCCATAGTAATTTGAATGATAAAATGGTGTAAAAGAAAAAAATAGAATAGAACAAATTTGACAGGAGACCATGTAAAATTAAGAAAGCAAGAAGAGAAAATTACCTGGGAATGAGGTTGTGCTCTGTGCTATTAAAACACATTGATGGAGGACAAATCTAACTGTATATAAGCAGCTAGAGGTGATTGCACAAGTGCTATTTATAGGTAGAGCTTGTGGCGGGGTTAAATCGAAGCACTAAGTAACAGAGCACAGAGGGCAAACTACATAGCCATGCCAACTTCAAAATTGCAAGCCCTGTGGAGTTACCCTGCCTTCCCTAGAACAATCGATGCTGGAAAAAAGACAACAAAAAAAAGAAAAGAGCATTCTTGGAGAGGATACAGAGAGTCTAGAGAAATTCAACTGCTAGGAGCTGAAGGGGACAGCGAAATACCTCAGCGAGCATATCAAATTGCAAGATCTGAGGTGAATTGAAGGGGACAATGAGATACCTCAGGCGAGCATATCAAATTGCAAGATCTGAGGTGAGATGAGGGGAGTGTGTAGTGAAAGAGGTATTTACCTCTATTCTTGTCTTTCCAGCACAAAAACTAGAATATGTTTTCTGTGATTTCATTAAGCATAGAAAACTCAAACCCAATAGCTGCCATTTAAAAGTATTTATGCCAGAAATCATTTCAATGCAAGATATTTGCATTGCCTCTTCCCTTGAGTCAATTAATATCATACAAAACCATTTCTTATTCCTTAGATAAAAAAAAAAGAAGGGTTTTCAAAAGATCATTGGTTTCTGATTTATCTTTTTAAGCAAAACGTAGGTTTGAGTTTATAGAGAATGCTGAGTGCAGCCATATAGAAAAATAGGGGACGTATGATAGAGATTGAAGAGATCTCAGTCCCATGGAACCCTTGTGTTATACGTTGACTCTCTGATGAGATTATCATTGCAACTCTTCTTAAATAAAACTTAGTGGCTCTGTTTTGATCATTACGGTCTTTTTCTATTAAATCACCAGCCTCGAGGAAACCATCATTGAGTTAAAGAATGTTATGGCACTAAAACACCTTAGAAACATTGAGCTATGTTGTGCATTGAAATTTGGTCACATAATTTTAATTAAAAATATCTGTCATGGAAAAAGGGAATTACTGTAGAAGGAAAAACGATTAAGATCTCTTTTTGTAAGTCTTTATTTTACACTTCTTTTGTTATAATAATACGGTAGTCACTATGTAAAATTAGGTTGTGAGAAGGCTTGCAATGCCATTTGCCGTGCTTATTTTTATTTTATCCGTGCTTTCCTTTGTGAAGAGTGATTAAATTGGGGTCATTGGAGTTATTACACAACTGACCTAACTAACAAAGGGTTGTTTTCAATAAATTAAACTGTCATCGAAAGTTTTGGTCTTGTAGATCACATTTTTTGTATTTGCTATTTCAAATTTATACTTTAGTGTTTTAGTCGAGTTTGGATTCCTCATTGGTTAACAGGATGAACTAGGTCTAGGCATTAGAGTGCTCGTTTGGAGTGACTCTCTATGGGCCCGGGGTCCGCAAGTGGCTGCCAGGGGAACTAGTAGCAAAGTTACATTAATAAGTGATAACTAAATGAAAACGTTGGGGTAAAAACATTAATAAGATAATTAGTCCTCGTGCATGGCCTTGAGTGCTTGTAAAGGCTAAGGATGCAACTAGAAGGCCTATTCATTTGCGGGGCGTGGATTCAGGCACGATTGAGTCTCCTCATTTGTATGAGAGGTGTATTTGGTTCCATGTGGTGCCATCCCTTCAAGCACGCATGATGACACTCCATCTAATTACACTCTAGTATCTAGTACCTTAGCAGTCATGAGTAATACCCAACCTATTACTTGGATGAGTACCTCTATGTTATGACATTGGCCGTATACATTGTTTTCTGTGTCTACTCCACAATTGATGTGAGTGTTGGCCATCCTATATTCCCTTGTTGTTCTTTCGTTTGGGCCTTGTGACTATCTCCGAGCATGGTGGGGTGGTCTCGTATGAGTCCACATGGTTGGGAGGCATTGCCACTGCCATTGGGGACCGACGAACATGTTTTGGAGCACCAGTGGAGATATTCCCTCTCTCCGTTACTTCATTCAGTTATTGTACTCATTCAGTCCTTGTATCATATTCAGGACTATGTTATTGTACTTGTATCATATTCTAGAATATATCTTTGTATTTGTATATGCATTTATGTAATTGTACTCTCTTAAGAGAAGATGTAATCATGCAAGTTAATGAGAAGAAATGAGATGTTTCCTATTTGGTTTACAGATTTTGATGTGGGTATCGGATCCGCTTGTACTATGATGCTTTTGGATTCATGTTTATATTAGATACGGGATTAAGAACATTTGATTTGGTGTTTAAAATGAACGTAGTTGTTTTAATGTTTCCTCTAGAGAGTGAATTAGTCCTCTCTTTTGGGTTGCACATTCGGCCATACTTGGCCATGAATGTTGTCGATCTATCGAATCGGTAACTGAATCTGTGTATGTTGTCTACTTATGTCAAAAAAAAATTCTGGTTCTCTTTTGGCTCTTACCCTTCGGGGGTTACGTAGCGGGATGTTACACGACATCCATCTAGGCGTTGGAACACAAGGAATCCTAACAAGAGATCAACGGCTAGTGACCCTTTGGGTCATAGGGTTATCTCCACCATCACGGTCATAGAACAAACAACAACAAACAACAAGCCCCGGAACTGGCCGATTGCTCTCCATGGCGTTCTGATCCCACGAGAACAAAACCACCCCCGGGTTATGCCTCCACTCGATTGGCTTCTGCCACGAAGCGAGAGTGACTTGGAGGTATCCCATGGAAAGGAGAGGGTTCTTGTGTTGTGTCGAAGCTAAATCATCTGTGATTGCACTTGAGTCACGTTTTGAGGAGTACAGAGTACTCAACGAGTTGTAGATGAAAACTCAAAAAAAAGGGCATTTACATTTCGACGAGTTTACCATGCAAGTAGGCAATTTTTCAAAAAACTCACAAGTATGTGGTGAATTTGTAAACTATGGTCCTAAATGCTTTGTTTAGCCCAACAAGAGTAGGTGTAGTGGCACACAATGTAGATATTTCTTAGTGACGTCTCAACATTATGTGAGAATTTTAAAAGTTATGTGTATGTGTGTGTCATGTCTATATTGCATGTAACGATTTGATTGTGTCATAATTATGCTTGGTTTATTAGACACTAACATGCAGGTCGCACAATGGATAATAAGATCAATGCACGGGAGAAGGTTGCAGACAAGCACAAAGTCCACAAGACATGTGGAAGATAATCAAAGTAGCACAACAGAAAGTAGTGAAACATGTCACCTTGGATGGATGATCTTTAAATTCATTTAAAAGAATTTTTTTGTTTGCATTCTTGGTCTAATTCTTGGTAGAACATAGTGGGTCCTATAGTGGTATTAGAGCATGGTTCAAATGTTGTAGGCCAAATGGCTCACCATGAGAGGAGCGCAGGTATGCAATGTGTAGTAAATTGTGTGTGCTTTTCTTTGTAAATTACAAGAACAAAATGGAAAGGGGAAGAACAAGATGTCACTCAATCCAACAGGTGAGTAAGATAGAGGAATAAAATTAGACACCGGTACAAACATAAAAGGTAGAGCGAGGAGGAGAGGTAGAGATGCCAAGTAAAGGTCAGTTGAGGTGGAGATTATTTCAGTGCTAAGGGAACTTAGGGAGAGGATGTCACCAAGACAAGAATGCTAAGAAGAGGCTATGGAATAATCACACACAACAAAGAATGGCATCCACTAAGAAAGGACACCTAGTCCATGGAGGAATAGAGCTAGAGAAGAAGGTTTATAAGAAAGGTGTAGAAATGAGGAAGGAGTAACCATGGAATTGAGTAAGGTGCACTACCTAAGTTCAATGGAAGAAGTTTTATAATGAAGGTAGAAACCTAGTTGGTAGGTATGTGTAAATGTTTTGATTTAAGGGAGAGAACTAGCAATGAGAAAGTATGGTCAACTATTTTCCAACTCACAAATGAAGCTAGACTTTGGTGGGATCATCAAGAGAGCATGTTGGGATTTAACATCAACACAATAACCTAGGAGTTGTTTGAAGAGCAATTTCATCAATACTACTTGCTTGATGCTTATTTTATTGCTTGGATGAATGAGTTTCACTCCTTGAAGTAGGAGGGCATGTCTATGGTGGAATACAATTCCAAATTATTAGGTCTATTGAAATAAATATATTGAAATAAATGGAACATATCAATGGTGAAAAGACTAAGGTAAATTTATTTATAAATGGATTATCACAAGAAATAAAGGACAAGGTGCAAACTGTAAAACCTACAATGTTGTTCAAGGCAACTTGCAAGGCTCTACTAGCAAAAGAAGTCACTAAAAGATCCCATTACAATAGTAGAAATTGCAATCCTAATAGAGAAAGGTGGATGGCACCAAGACCATAGCAAAGTTTCATATTCAATCCAATCGATTTAGTACCCAACAAGAGTTTTATAGGCCAGAAGGATATCAAGGAAAGGGTAAGCCAAAAAAAAAAGGAAAGGGTAAGCAAAGTTCATGAATGTTGAGAACTAGTAGTCTAGTAGTCGAGAGGTTCCACAAAACAAAAGCAAAGGCAAAGCTAGTCTATGTGGACGCACAAGGGAAGCAACATTGGCATGTTATGAGTGTGACAGACCACATCCAAATTAAATTTGGAGAAATGTGCCAACACCAGCAATGAGAGGACCTTTAAAGGAAGCGTGAAGCTGAATCACAAGATTCATGTCGTAGTAGAATGGAAATGGTAGGTAGTATCAATTGATTTTATCATAGGATTGCCCTAGAGACGCAATGCAATTCTTGCACTAGTAGACAAGTTCACAAAGGTTGCACACTTTTTGCCCACTAAAGAGATTGCAGATGCAAAAGAAATAGCACGATTATATGTCAACTAAATATTGCATTTGCATAGATTACCGTAGAAAATTATCTAATACAAGGGTTCATTGTTCATGTCTCACTTTTGGAGCACATTTCATGCAGTGCTCTAGACTACGTTGAATCTAAGCATTGCCTATCATCCAGAAATTGACAAGCAGATAGAACAGGTTCACCAAGTACAGGTTCACCAAGTACTGGAGGACATGCTCAAGATGTATGTGATGGATAACCAAGCACAGTCGGAGAATTACCTTCAAGTGGTCGGTTTCACATACCAAAATAGTTAATCATAGTTCTCTAGGCATGGCACAATATGAGGCTTTACATGGGAGAGCATGTAAATCACCTCTAAATTGGTTTGGCTTGGAGGATTGAGTAGCAGCAGGACTGGATGTGAAACAAGAAATGGGGGAGCAGGTTTCACATATTCGGCAATGATTGAAGGAGGTCCAAGATCAATAGAAAAGTTATGTAGATCAATGCAGATTCACTAGAGTCTTTACTATAGGAAATAAAGTGTTTCTTTGGATTAGTCTGTGCAAGGGACCTAAGAGATTCTTTAAGGGATGTAATTTGTCTCCTAGATTTACAAGACCCTTTGACATCCTAGAACAAATTAGCCTATAGCCTATATATTTGCATTACCAATAGAATGCATAGTATGTTTCATGTTTCAATGTTGCATAGGTGTTGTAAGAAAGTCAAAGTAGTGGAAACAACTTTCTACACTAATCTTGAGGAGACATATTATGCAAAGATTTTAAGAATTGATCTAACAGTTACAAAAATTTTAGAAACACGTTTAAAACACAAAATAAACAATGAAACACACAACACCAGATATACGTGGGGAAAACCCTTTCTGGTGAAAAACCCACACTCCAAAAGCCTACTCAATGTATTACAAATCCAACAACAAGATTACATACACTTGTAGAGCAGTTTATTATAGAAGTATCACCAAGAAAAATTTTGGCAACAGCATAATAGTATCTGCAAACTCTACATTCAAACTTTTTTACAAGCCTTTAATTTATAGGAGTTCAAATACAAGAAACCACCAAAATAGAAACTCAAAAAAAACATGAGTTACAACCTTAATCACAGAGAATCAAATCCACTATAATATAGTAAGTTACTCAAAACATAACTAACTCTCCAAATATGGCACTCCATTTTTGCCTCCTAAAATTGTGCTTCCATGATCTCCTAAAATCATGCTCATCATAATCTCCAAAATAACCCCCTCTCACTAGTTCTTTCTATTCTAGCAACTCTTACACACATTCCAAGTGGTCATAGTTGCATTTAGCAACTTCCATGACACTAAGTGGTAAAAAACAAATTGTTAAAATACAAATAAAGAAATAATTCAAATATTAGAAATTGCATGGTGTATGACACACCTAATTTCCTAACATTCTCCCACTTGTCATATACCTTTCAAGAGCCAGGGAATCCATACCGTCATGAACTCAATTGCTAGGGGTCGGAAGGCCCATAAACTCAAAACACCACCTGAACTTCGTTGTGCTCACGGGCTTAGTTAATGCATGATCTGAAACATTCTCCATTGTCTCTACCTTTTCCAACGTCACCCTACCATCCTCGACCATGTCTCTCATGAAGTGATATTGAACATCAATGTGTTTGGTCTTGGCATGAAAAGTCGGGTTCCTCGCAAGGTAGATTGGACTCTGACTATCACAATAAATGGTAATTGTATCCTATTTCAATCTAATATCTGAACATAAATGCTTTAGTCAAATGGCCTCTTTACAGGCATGAGTAGCTACCATATACTCTACCTCTACAGTGGACAAAGTGACCATAGCCTGTCGCTTGCTCATCCAACTAGTTGCACCACCATTAAGAGTAAACACATATGCACTGGTGGACCTTCTACTATCGACATCACCAGTCCAATCTGAATCCACAAAACCACAAATACTTAGAGAATGCTGATCTACTATACCATGAAAATGTATAGAGTACTTTGTTATACCCTATAAATATCTAAAGACCCTCTTAACTACATCACAATGCACTCTTCTAGGATTAGACATAAAATGAGAGATAACTCCCACTGCTTGGGCAATGTCTGGTCTTGTACATACCATAACATATATTAAGATTCCAACTACACATCTCTGATGGGGATGTACAACATTGTGAAATAGAGAGCTTTGTTCCCAAAGCAATAGGAACACAAAGTGGTTTACAATCTTGCATGTTAAACCTTTGCAAAACTGAACTAACATACTTACTGTATCCTAGCCATAGCTTTATATTCTCACGATATCTATTGATCTCCATATCAAGTATGTGTTTTACCGCACCAAGATCTTTCATTTCAAATTTTGCAAAGAGATGAGATTTCAATTCTACAATCAAACCTTTGCCTTTCCCAATAAACAACATGTCATCAACATATAAAACAATTACTAGGAAACAATCACCATCAGATTTAAAATATACACATTGATCAGATTTAGACCGCTCAAATCCCAAACTCAACACATATACATCAAACTTCTGGTACCACATCCTAAGACTTTGTTTAAGGCTATACAAAGATTTCTTTAACTTACAAACCAACTTGCTTGTACCTTTCACCATGTAGTACTCTGGTTGAGTCATATAGATTTCTTCCTCCAAATCACCATGAAGGAAAGCAGTTTTCACATCCATTTGTTCGATCTCTAGGTCATAAGATGCTACAATAGATAGTAAAAATGAATGGATGTCATTTTAGCAAAAGGAGAGAAGATCTCACCGTGATCAATACCCTCAACCTAAGAGTATCCCTTCGCAACCAACCGTGCCTTATAATTTTTAACATTTCCATCTGAACCAATCCTTTTCTTGAACACCCATTTACATCCAATAGGTTTGCATCCTTTAGGCAATGGTACCAAGTCCCATGTATCATTATTTTCAAGAGTTGTCATTTCTTCATCCATGGCAAGTTTCCAAGACTCTACATCATTCATGCCAAATGCATCTTGCATAGATTTTGGTTGATCAATGATAGTATTCAAGGTAAATATACATTTCCAATCATTAGGTGAATATCCATACCTTTTTGGTGGTTGCCTATGTCTTGTAGTCCTTCGAACAAGCTGAAGTGGAGGTTCTTCCATTTCTTCCTCCTCTTCTAACTCTTCTAAAGATTTAGACCTTGATGAGCTCTCCTCAACTTCTTGTCTCTCTTGGGGACTCAATTTAATTTTCTCAGGAGTAGATGTAAGTTGAATCACATCCTTTTTCTTTTTAGTTGTACTTTAATATGTTCTGGCTGAAAAGTAATAGGAGAAGATTTAGTCTCTTAAAATATCACTTTTGGAATAAATTACCTTTTGTGCAACAGGGTCCCAAAGCTTATATCCTTTCACACCATAGCCATAGCCGATGAAGATGCATTTGATAGCCTTAGAATCCAACTTTGTTCTCTTCTCCTTAGGCACATGTGCATATGCCTCACAACCAAAAACTCTCAGATGTCTAACTGAAGGCTTTCTCCTCGACCATGTCTTGATTGGTGTTTTATCAACAAGCATTGATGTAGGAGATCTATTGATCAAATAACAAGCAGTGGAAACAACTTTAGCCCAAATATTTTGTTCTAGACCAACTCCACTCATCATGCTCCTAGCCTTCTCCATCAATGTTATGTTCATTCTTTCTGCAACTCCATTCTGCTAAGGAGAATACAAAGTTGTCTTTTGTCTTTTAATCCTACAATTTGTATAGAATCTATCAAAATCTATAGAATAGTACTCACTGCCATTGTCAGTCCTCAAAAATTTAATTTTCTTTCCAATCTGAGTTTCTACCATAGCCTTGAACTCCTTAAAATGACTAAAAACTTCATATTTACTCTTTATAAAATATGCCCATGTTCTTCTACTGAAATCATCAATGAAAGTAACATAATAAACCGATTTACCAATAGAAGCAACATAAACAAGACCAAATACATCTAAATGGATTAGATCCAAGATACATGAAGACTTATGAGATGATGAGTAAATTTGAACGTGGTTTTGTTTACCATAAATACAGTGTTCACATAAATCAAACTCTAGATTGCAAGCATGCAACCCCTCAATGAGGTTCTTATTTTTTAGGGCTTTTAAACCCTTCTCTACAATGTGATCAAGCCTTTGGTGCCATTACATGGTCTTCTTTGTAGGCAACTTTGTTACATGGTCTTCTTTGTAGGCAACTTTGATTCGGTAAACAAAGCACCCTTTGGTACCTAGAAGCCACGACCATTCGTAGAAGAGGAAACTATCTCTTTTTCCAGCAAAGTAGTTTTTAAATTTTATCAAAAGTGCTATTGCACTCAACCGTACATGCATCAAGTTGGTACAATGTACCCAATCTACTTCCTCATGCTATCACCATAACACCTCTCACCATTTTCACACCTACTTCAGAAAATTATACATGCACACCCACATATATTAGCTTGCTAACAGATAATAAATTTGTTGCTAGTCCTAGGATATGCAAAACACCATCAAATCATCTAAATCTACCATCAAAAGATTTCACATGAATACTTTCATGGCCAACAATGTCAAGGAAAGAATTATCACCCAAATACACCTTACCACCATCATAGTTTTCATACTTACTAAACCAATTTCTATTAGGAGTCACGTGGAAAGATGCACATGAGTCTATCAACCATGCATTATCACCTACATGGGTGGCCAGGGCTACAATAAAGGTGTCTCCATCTTCCTTTTTGAACTCAGAATCATAATCTTGCTTCTTCTTCTTCTTCTTTTTCTTCTCTTCTTTACAGTCCTTTCAGAAGTGTCTGGATTTGCCACAGTTCCAGCATGTTGCCTTAGACTTACTAGGAGATTTTGATCTCCCCTTATTCTTGGACTTGGAATGGTGACGTTCTATTCTCATCTTTGCCTTGTTCTTTTGATCTTCCTTGAACACTTATAACCTCTTTGGCATTCATAGAGATCTTCCTTCTCATTTCCTCAAAGAGTAGAGAACCAACAACATCCTCCATCTTCAAGATGACTAAAGTGCTCCCAATGACCATGACTAGGTTGTCCCATGAGTCTGATAGTGAACACATCAAAGTTTGGCACCTTTCTTCTTTGTCTATCTTAACCCCAACCAAGGTCAACTGGGTCACCAACATATTGAATGTTTCCAGATGCTGAGAAATTCATCCACCTTCTTCCATTCTCAAGGAATACAACTTTTTCCTCAAGAAAATCTTCTTTACTAGAGATTTGGCTTGTATATCTCACCCAACTTCTTCCATAGCTTCTTCAAAGTGGGTTCTTCATGGGCATTTATTAGAATCAAGTCTGCAAGGCATAGTCTTATGAGACCTTTAGCTTTTCTAACCATTACATCATATTTTACAGCTTCTGGACATTTTCATCCACTGCATCCCATAGATCTCGATCAATCAACAAATCTTCCATCTTCATCTTCCACATTTCAAAGTTTGTGCTAGAAAACTTCTCTACCTCAATCCTCCCAGATGTGCTCGCCATCTAAAAAACATTTGTAACAAGATCACAAAGTATCCTCTGCATAAGCTCCCACTCAAAGCTTGATTAGCACAAAAAACCAACAACCCACAATTGAAACCAAAGGTGATCAGGCTCTGATACCACTTGTAAGAAAGTCAAAGTAGCATAAACAACTTCCTATGCCAATCTTGAGGAGATATATTATGCAAAACTTTTAAGAATTGATCTAATAGTTACAAAAATTCTAGAAACACATTTAAAACATAAAATAAACAATGAAACACACAACACCATATATACGTGGGGAAAACCCTTTCAAGTGAAAAACCCCACACTCCAAAAGCCTGTTCAATGTATTATAAATTTAACAACAAGATTACATACACTTGCAAAGCAACTGTATTACAGGAGTATCACCAATAAACTATTCTGGAAAAAATTTTGGCAACATTCCGACAGCATAATAGTATCTGCAAACTCTACATTCAAACTTCTTCACAAGCCTTCAATTTATAGGAGTTCGAATACAAGAAACCACCAAAATGGAAACTCAAAAAAAAAACATGAGTTACAACCTTAGTCACAAAGAATCAAATCCACTGTAATATAGTAAGTTACTCAAAACATAACTGACTCTCCAAATATGGCACTCCATTTTTGCCTCCTAAAATTGTGCTTCCACAATCTCCTAAAATCAGGCTTATCATAATTTCCAAAATAACTCCCTCTTACTAGCTCTTTCCATTCTAGCAACTCTTACACACATTCCAAGTTGTCATAGTTGCATTTAGCAAAGTTTCCATGACACTAAGTGGTAAAAAAACAAATTACTAAGATACAAATAAAGAAATATTTCAAATATTAGAAATTGCAAGGTGTATGACACACCTAATTTCCTAACAGGTGTTTCCCAAATCCACCCATGTGATTGATTGGCCCTCTATGTAGATGGACCAAGGAAGCTTTCAAGTGGATCCAATGCAAATCTTGGATCACAGAATACTCCAGCTTCAACAATGCGACATTAAACAAGTTAAGGTGCAATGGGAGCAATATGATCCCAGTTCAACTACCATGTAGGAAATGGAACAACTTTATACAAATTTATTTTAAATTAAATTTTGGGGACAAAGTTACCAAAGAGGAGGATGTCATGGACCAAATCCCTTCACATCACCCTTAAGCAATTTAGTTAGGAATCAACATAGAAGCCATGTTTTGATTTCAAAGACTCTAATTTATAAACAATATTTTTGAATTGAACATTTAAATGACTAAAATATTAATATCTAGATTATTGACTACATTACTGATTGTGTATACATGTGTTTGGGTTTATCTGATAATACAAAGACACTTGCATGGTGGCATCTTGAAGTAGAAGCTCAGAACTATTTTCAATATCTTAATGGGTGGAACTGATGAATAAATTAGCATGATCTTTATTAATAACATAGAGGTTTATTGTGTGGCATTCAATATCATGATAAGTCAAATTGTGTGTGGGAAAGATGTAAGTGACAATGAAAGCCAAACAATGTATAAGGGGGTATCTCATTCCATGGGGTTACTTCATTAGTATTTGAGGTGATTTCACAGTGACACAACAACAAAAGGATCCAGTGCACAATTGACATGGAAGGTGGCAACAAGGATGTCAAGGTTAAATAGTGAAGTATGGACTCTAGGATCTGCAATTAGTCATTACAATCGGTAAGGTAGAATATAGAGGATAATAAACCTTGTGAGAGAAGAAACCAGATCCAAAAGATTTTATTGAACTAAGAGAATTGTAAGGGGAGAAAATGTGTAAGTGGAAAGAAAATTTCATAAAGATTGATGAAGGTCGACAAGATGAGTTGGAGCACAACAATTGGTTAAAAAATAAGTTATGGTTAAAAACTAAGTTACTGATCCTAGTACTAGTTCGGGTTTGGGTTTGCAGGTTTGGTAAAAAAAAATTGGGGTTTAGGTTAGTTTTTGGTTCATGGTTTGGGTTCATTTTGGGTTGGTCCATACAAAAACATATAAATATAAATATAAATATATATATATATGTATATATATATATGTATATATATATATACATATATATATACATATATATATATACATATTTATAGCCTACGAACAAAAATATACCTATTTCCTAATATTTTTAATGTTATAAACCTTATACAATATTGAAAATAATAATAATATTATAATATATAATAATAAATAATATAAAGTTTAAAGTTTTAAACTAATATATAATAATAATTAATAGATTATTAATAATATTAATATCTAATAATAATTAATAAATACTATACAGTTTTCATAATAATATAAATTTTAAACTAATGGTTATAAGAAATATCAAATTGTTTTAAAATTGTGTGCCATCACAAATGACCTCAATAGATTAGGGAACTCTTTCTCTACATTGTGCCATTGTGTGTTAAGACTTTGCTTAATCGGCCTTTGCGTCGTTTAAAGAGTGAAGACTTTGTGCTGTCAGCAGAGAAAATAAGAATTTGTTAGCCTGCCCAACAGTCTTCCCTTTAGGGTTAGGATTTGTTCTAGTTAAAGTTTAAAAAAACAAAAAAACTACACAGATCTTTGATGGATTCACACAAAACAAGTGCAAGATTGTGATAGATTTGTGCCAATTCATATGGAACGAACCCACTGTAAAAAAAGTCCCTTGACAAAACCCCAATCTGAATCGACTCAGAATCCAAACTGAATTCAAAGCAGACCTATGTCTAGAGCCTACAAGGGATGAACTAGTAACATGGGTTAAAAAGGGAGGCAAGGCACCAACAATGAGAAATGACCAAAGATAACCACACAAGAAGAAGTCAACATTGACAAGTTTGGAAAAATGGATGAATCAAATGAGTACCACATACAAGAAAATCCATTAGAGGATGTCACAAAAAATAATATGCTACCAAGGTCAACCAATTCAGTGCAAGGTGAAAATCCAAGAGCAACAATAAAAATAGAATAAGCCTACAAAAAAGGAGTTTGTTGCCACTATTGATTTGTTGACATTGTTGACACCATTACCATATTCATTATCTTATTGTCTCCAACTACTTCATACTCATAGTCCGTAGTATCATAAAAAAGGAAATTGCAAAGAGGAGAAAGAATCAAAAGGAAGTTGTGGGTGTGAAGGTGTAAGGAAGAGAAGAAGGGGCAAAGAAAGTGCAAAGAGGAGATTGTTGGCAAGGGATTAGAGGATCACAGTCTAGAGATCTGAGCCTTATGTCCCTTATGTAGTCTTTATACCCCAGTACTAACAATAGAAGAACAATCAGACCTAGTGCAGTAAGATCTATGGATGTGTGGTAGAATATAGAATAATAAAACGAAATATATATTCATACATTAGACATATATTAAGTCTCCATTAACTACTCATATATTCATTACATACATATGTAATACATTATATATATCCTTTATATATCTCTCATTATTATCATCATATCTATATCTCTTATCATATCTTCCATCTTCCTCTCATTATGCTCTTCTCTCTCACTTTCCTCTTCCTTATATAGCAATTTAATACCCTTTCATGGTGTCTTTCTCTTATGCCATTTCATAAACACTCTTAATTATCTTATTTCCATGAATTCACCCTTTCCTTTATGATATTTATCCTTATTATGGCTTATTTAGGTGTGTTAAGGTGTGTTTAAGGCTATTTAAGGCCTATATGACCCATAAATGGGTCTAGGAGTCACCCAAATGGTACCACAAACCCTTTGTGGCATATGATAATGTTACCTAAGGTATAGTGGTGTTGTTTGCGATACTCCTAATCACTTGCTAATAGCTAAGTTAGATTCCACATAAAGGGTCCAATGAAATGAGAAGTATTTTAGCTCCAATACCTAGGCCTTAGATAGCCACTATATATGATCATGATCTTCCACATACCTATGGGTATATTGGAAGACCCCCTAGGATGTTTTGGGCCTAATCCTAGGTAAACTTTGACCATATAAATTATATGATGTACTAGTAAGCAGTTAGCCTTGGGAAGTTACCCACCACATACGTTAGAGATGGGATAGTGGGCTACAAGTATACTTCTAATTCTCCATAGTTAACACTTTGAAACATTAGGTTGACACTATTTACAAATGGGATAAGCATATGGACAATCTCACATATTAGACACACCTATGGTGCCTTGCCTTTTATCCCTAGCTATGTGCCATTTGTCTTAAATATGAACAATCCATCTTTTCGTTGCACTTAGGTATTTCACATTAGTTTGGCAGCTATTAGTGTTCTCTCTAAACAACAACACATCTTTGAATTCCATAGTACTCTTCCAAATATACATTTTTTTGTCACAAGTTTAATCTACTTTTCTACTCTTAGATCTAAAACCTTTGACACAAATATCTTCCAATCTAGGCATAATTTGTTAGTTTTGATGGAAAATTCAACCCAAAGGGTCTTTGAACAGTAGAAAGAGTCTAGGGGAAACTTTTACTCCCTTTAGTGGATTGTCTCATTCCAATCTCATTAGACTCATATCTTTGAGCTAGCCAATCTACCATATAACTCTAGCTAATCCTTTTTTTGGCCAAGCTCCTCTTTTTCATCCTTCAAGAACCTCCACAGTTACACTTGTCTCTGCCTCCTGATCAATTTCCCATATATCTCTAGTCTTTTTTTGCTAACTCTACCTCCACTCTATGGTGGTAGGCCATTGTTCTTAGGACCAACATAACCCACAAGATCCCACTATGTAATCTCTTAATGATCACCTTGATAAAATGCATAGGGACACCCAAGAAAAAATAACAACTTCAACAACATGCTCTCCAACTCACACCAAATGCAAATGATCCTCTTAGGTGTGGATAAGAGCCAATCTTTCCCTCCTACAATAGGTTCCCACTCCCCAATCTAGGTGGCCAAATTTGATGGTAAATGCGTTACTAGTTGGTTGTGTAGACACCTAAAATTGACTCCAATTTCACCATCACTCACTATACCTTATTCTTCCACATTAATTAAATAATTATTAATTATTTAATTAATCCATACTTTCTTCTAATATTAATTAAATAATTTATAATTATTTAATTAACTAAATCATGATCGTACATTAATTAAATAAATCAAATATTTATATAATTAATATCACATCTTCTCGATTCCTTTCCTTTTTAACTCATGTGTATCTAATTAATTTATTTAATTAGATAATCCTCTCAATTATCCTCTCATCTTCTTTTGATTTATTTCCTTGTAAATCAAATAAAAATCAAATCCTTTTCCCCTTTCAAATCTTATCTTCTACTTGTTTTGTTTCCTCTTTTGTGAAATAAAGCGAAAAATCAAATCCCTTCTTTCTTCTAATGTTAATTAAATAATTTATATTATTTAATTAATTAAATTATAAATCCAAAATTAATTAAATAAATCAAATATTTATTTAATTAATGAGATTCTAATAACATCTTGATTTCTTTCCAAAATTGAACTCATGTGTATCTAAGTAATTAATTTAACTAGATAATTCATCAATTATCCTCCCATCCTTTTTCAAAGATTTGTTTCCTTTTGAGGATTTAAAACTAAAATCAAATCTCTTTCTATCTTTTCAAATCCTATCTTATCTTGTTTTATTTCCTCTTTGATCAAATAAAGAAAAAATCAAATCTCATCTCTAAAATCAAATATCTATCAAATCTTCTTCCCTCCACATCAAAACTCTATAAATATAGCCTCAACCAAGCCATTTTGGGAGGACACAACAAACTAAAGTTATGTGGCAGGAATTACGAGCAACCAACATATCAACATATCAATCATTCTATCAATCAAAGTGTGCAGATTTGATTGGAGGAGAAGGTTTTGTGTATTTGCATTTATCTTTTGTTTTCCTTTGATCAATTTTCATGTATACATTTTGGCACGCCTGTGGCTCTAATCCTCGCTTTTTGCAGGTTTATGTGCTTAAATTTGTAAATATAGCTTGCTTTTTGTAGGTTTTATTAACTTTTTGTTGCAGGTTTATGCCATTTTTGGAAAAAACCCTAGGTTTTAAAGATTTTATCATATATTTCAAATGACTATGAATTTTACTACAAGATTTTAACAAAAGTTTATTGATCATTTCAGGAACCTATAGTAGAAAAATCACATCTTTACCATCAGTTTTGAATGAGTTATAATGATTTTAGTTTTTTTCATAAATTTACATTTTTGTACGCAAATCAGTGAATTTTCCAAAAAACTTTACATTTCTGGAAATCTCTTGAAAATTTAATGGGGGTCTGTTCTTTACAGATTTAATTTTGAGGCCAAATAAGGTATGAAATGATCATATCTTTGCCGACTATAACTTTTTCATAAATCCACATTTCTAGGTGTAAATCAGGGAAATTTTTTAACTTTTTTATATTTTTGGAAAGGTCTTAGAAAATTAGTAGGGGTCTCTTTTATGAGTTTTTACATTTCAGGTAAAAACGTTTCAAAATGATCAAATCTATGCCACTATCTAAAAAAAAAAATGTATCTGAAATTGCAATCTTCTGATAAGCTTATCTTTTTATGGCTGCATTTTAACATTATTTTCTATTTTTTTTCAGGGATTTGGTTTTGTGCTAACACTTTGACTACATCTATCTCATTTGTCAAAGATCAAATCATTGAAACTACTAATGGATTGTGTGCAGCACCGCTTGTCAAAGATAAAATTTTTATCACTAATCTAGGCACTTAGTTTAATCTAGGGGGTTAATTAATCACTGTTTGTTGTGCTTGTAAGGTCGTAGGTGTATGCTCTCACCTTGTGCAAACTCGATGATCAGAAGCTAGACCCATCTCTTTTATGTTTTTAATCCCTTAGAGGGCCTGCCTCCCGATTTGAGAGAGGGAACGACCCAAGCTGTACTTTCATTTTAATCTGCTATATAAATAATTGTGGTTGTGATGAAAGTCATCAATTACCTGGTACGAATGTTCTATAACAACGGAAGTCTCCCTCAATATCCATGAGATACGTAAAAACCCTTTCTGAGGGCTAGGAGACCTCTTAAATGAGTGAACCGCCGCATGTATAGACACCCGATTATCCTTAAACACTGACTAGAAACCACTTGTTGTAGAAGCCAAAAAACCTTTTTTGCTTGCTAGTGCAGGAGGTCAGACCTTTGAAGTCGCCCTACACGTACTATTCATGGTAGAGACAGAAAATCCCTCAGTTCATAAGATCTCTGGATCTTCAGGGTAAGAGATTTGGTGTGCTCGTGTTGTGGTGGGGGAGCCAGTGTCACCAATATCTCTAGCTGTCCACTTTGTCTTAGTATATGGAGTAATCCAAGTAGGGACTCAACAAGTAGTATCCTCTTTCCAGCCTAGGTTGTGCATGCTTACGAGTGTTTTCAAATTTGTCAAGACCAGTGAAAAATTTTGGGCTAAGCTAGGCCCTCATTTAGACTTTTACTCTGATTTTGTATCAGAGTCATCCAAAACTTTTTGTCTATCATGTTTTGTGTGTGTTCAAAACAAACATTTTCCATTTCCTATCAGACATCTAGCCATTATGTTTTTGTGCTTGAAGTGCATCGTTGTCACCATTTTTCATTGTGAATCCTAAGAAGTTCTTTAATCAATCAAATCATCCAATTTATCCATTTCCCACCTAATTCATTTATCATCATTTTACTCATATTCTCATCCTTGAACCTAGTCTAATCTTCATTTGTCAAAATTGTCATGATCATCGATAAATCTAGGCCAAATCCAAAACCATATATACTCCGAGGTGGTCCAAAATTTGCTCCTAATGATGATGAGGATCTTGTAGATTTTGAGGCATAATTCATTTATCATCATTTTACTCATATTCTCATCCTTGAACCTAGTCTAATCTTCATTTGTCAAAATTGTCATGATCATCGATAAATCTAGGCCAAATCCAAAACCATATATACTCCGAGGTGGTCCAAAATTTGCTCCTAATGATGATGAGGATCTTGTAGATTTTGAGGCATACTTGGAGGAACAAACCAAAATCCAAAGACTTCAATCTATGTGTAACTCCATCCCAACACAAGAGCAAAAGATCTTAGCCCAAAAACCACAAACATACCAATTCCATGAGTCACCCTCATCATCATGTCAACCTAGTTCCTCCTTATCAACCAATCTCATGAATATTCCTCAATATCATCTACTAGTCCTCCCTCACCATCCAATAGAATGTCTATCCCAAAGCATACTAGTCCTACACCAACACCACCATCAAACTTCCCAATCTCTAATACATCAACCAAAGAATCCTTGAACGATTTTCTCCAAAGATTCTTTACAAAATCTAAAAGCAAAAGAAAAGCTATGGAGAAATCTAAATCAACTCATCCAATTTCATCCCCCTCTAGCACAAGCAATCCTAATCTTACGCATAAGCCTACACCTTCTACCATTATTCTTCATCCATTATATTGTGCATATACCCATATAATAATGAAGAATGTGATCCATTGGATACTAGCAAGGAATCAACCACCACCCTCATGCCATCAAATTCCTATCCTTGAAACTATCCAAGAACCCTCAAATGTCATGCCTATTTCTCCTATCCCATCTTGTAGTCCAAAAGCTATCCAAGAACCTTCAAATGTTTTTGAAGATCCACCTGCCATAAGCCCGATTCGTTCCCCACCATACATTGAACCTATCAGAGAAACCTCCATGCCTATCCAAACTCAAGAGTTATGTCAAGAGTCAACTCCAAAGCACGATCAACCTTGTTCCTTACCAAATCAAGATCAAATCCATCAAGAGCTTGTCACTCCTTCCACTCATGGTCCCAATACTATTCATGATCAAGAAACCTCCACCACTCCTATCCATCCTCCACCTAGCCCTATTTATGATCTAACAACATCCACTTCCCTTGATGAGACACTTGGTCCCCAAGAAAACATAGATAATCAAACAGATAACTTGGATCCTATTACACTAAATCTTAATGAGCACAATGTTGAGCAAGATCCAAGCATTCTAATTCATCCATTTTCTGATTTCACACCATCTCCTATTGATCCCATTCCAAATCCATCTCCCATTGATCTTCCATCATCCCTTATCAACCCCATCCCAAATCCATCATCCTATCCCCTTGGTCCTGCTACCTTCATCCATGGTGGTTCTCTCATGGGAGAGTAACAAACTCTGTCCACCACCCATCCTTCTCCATCTAATAATGGACTCGCATCTTATTTCCAAAGAACATCCCATTGCGCATCACATGCTCCAAAACATGAGTTATCAAGGCAAAGGCTTAGGCCTTCTTGAACAAGGTATCTTGGAGCCCATTCATGTCCAAATCCATCCACACACGCATGCCTTGGATATACATCTGAAGATAAACAATCCACACATGTTGGTACCACCTTCACCCCTCCTAAATCTACTTCTTTTAATCACAAACCTGGTGCACCTCATCGCACATTCAAGTCATATGTTGCCATCCCTCCCCCATCGTCATACCATATGCAAAAGCATGTGACCATACATCTCCCTCCATCCACTCTTCCTCCACTCCTTCCAACTCCTAATATTCCCATCCTTAATCCCTTCATCCACAAGTTCCTTAATCCCTCCATCCATAAAGCCTGTTCCCTTAAATCCCCAAGCATTCGTAACCAGGATCAACGAATGCACACATCGCCTAAACATGAAGCTATCGCAAAACCCATGGGATTCAAAAATATAAGTTTGGTTGCCTCCTCACATAAAGCAAAAAGCCTACAAAAGCTTCAAAATTATCATTCTGAAGGGCATTAATACACAAGTCAAAATCAAAAATCCAAAAGGCTACAAATGCCCACACCCCCAAAAGTAAAAAGTTAAAAGGGTGTGGGTCCCTAAGCAAAAAGAAATCAATCCAAATGAAGCATCCAAATCCCACTATATCACAAATCCTAACTCCCAAAAATCCCACAAATCCCGCTCCCTATCTAAAAGTTCTAAAAATCCTAAGTCTATTTGGGTCCCTAAGTACTCAAATCAAAAAAATAACAAATCCCCATTACTCCCAATACCCCCTCCCAATCACAAGCTTAAAAATCTAAAACAGTGTGTGTAACCGTTGGTCTTGGTTCCTTTCCATTCCACAACTTTCCCATATACCTTCATGTCCGCATCTTTCATCCACTATCCCACATATTTCACCCATCATATCCCTATGGTCCATGCTTTTACATAATCCACATCATAATCCACTATCCCCCATCCATCCTTGCATAAACCTATCATAATCCACCATCTCCCATCCATCCATAATTCACATCATAATCCACTCCATTTCCATCTCATCCAATCACCTACCAACATTCATGCATGTAATAACACTTGACACATGTTCTATGTGTTGCAAGCATCCAAAAATGGGACACTATCACCTCCTCTTGGAAACAGATGCTTGAGTCCCCATCCTCCATCCAAATCTCTCTCCCACCATCCACCCATCCCATCTAAATAGCAAAAAAAAAAATAGTAAAGAAAAATCATTTGTCCAATGGTGAAAACTTGGCAAACAAGCATATTGGATAAGTACCATGATGAAAACCTGGCAAACATGCATCATGTGTAGGTTGATTGTCTATGCACCTTACACTTGGGGGCACGTTGTCTCATCCTATCATACCCTATCTTACCATCTCGTACTTACCATCCTTATCCATTACACTCACATACACATACTTATCATGATGAGTTCATCCCTCCTCCCTTCCTCCTTTTGATCTTGACAAAGACATGAGAGCACAATGTTGACAAATGTTTTGGATATCTCTTGACGTACCTCATTCTTTCCAAACTAAATCCTATACTTACCCTCTTGTCATTACCCATTTTTCCATCATTTCCAAACCAATCCATCTTATCATTCCTATTGTCATAAGCTTTGTCATGTCAAATCCTAACTAGAATGGGGCATGTTATTCCTATGCGACATAGTCTTTGGAGATCACATCATCTCCCCCCTCATGATGCATACATCCACTTCATTTATTATCGCCCATTCATTTATCCATCTTACTTCCATCCTTGCACCTAGACTTGGTTGCCCTTTGTCACTGGTATCTAGCATAAAGGCTATCAAAAAATTGTCATCCAATGCCATGTCAAAACATTTCAAAATCCAAAAAAAAAAACATTCAAAAATACAAAAAAATCAAATATCCAACAAAAATTCAAACAATAAAATCAATTCATCCAATCAATCAATCCAATTCATCATCTAATCCTATCATCAATTAATCCATCCAAATCAATCAAAATTCATCAAACCATTCCAATCAAATCACTTCTTCAAATCAATCTCCTCATTTCAATCATTCAATCAAATCACATCAATCCAAGCAATAAAATCAAATGCAAATCATCTTTAATCCATACCAATCAAGCCAATCAATGTTGTCAAATTATCCAATTACATCAATGGTCTTGATCCTAGCCTTGTTGTAAACCAAATCAATCAAATCCTGGTGTTGCTCGCATGGCTAACAACACTAGTGTCAATCAGTCAATCAATCATATCAATTGTCTTAAATAGGATGTTGCATTGTCAAAGCTAGACCAGGTGTCTTATACGGCATGTTTCATTCCTAAAACCAGACACTATCAATCAAATCAATCAATCAATCACTTAATCATCAGTTTACAACTTGACAGGGGCAATACCTTGTTTGTTTTTGAATAATTTGTGCATGCTTTCTTGCTTGCTTGCTTGTGTGTGTTATCATTTTATCTTGCATTTGTATCTGAATCATTCCCAACTAATATTCATATCTTATATCTAGACAAGGTTGTATTACGCTGGGGAACGAGAAACATCGTCACCTTGGTCATTATACCTTGGTGCATAATGTCTAGTGCTATATCAAACTATATGGTGCTCACCTTAATGCAACATAATGTATCATTCCTCCATTTGATCCATCCCTTATCTTTCCTCCACCTCCTTAATCAATCTGTTTCATCCATTTCGAGAGCCTACCCGTGTTCTTCTAACCTCCCTATCCTCTCGAGGGGGCATACCATCCCTACATCATTTTTCCTTGTCACTTTCAAGTGACTGGGGCATCATCATCCCCAATCCTACCATCTTCTATCCAACTAAACACTATATTTTATCTTTCTTTGAAATGATGTTGCTTCACAACACCATCTCAAAGAGGGGCAAAATGTAGACACCTAAAATTGACTCCAATTTCACCATCACTCACTATACCTTATTCTTCCACATTAATTAAATAATTATTAATTGTTTAATTAAGTTAATTTTCCCACTTCCTAGCATTAATTAAATAACTTACAATTATTTAATTAATCCATACTTTCTTCTAATATTAATTAAATAGTTTATAATTATTTAATTAATTAAATCATGATCCTACATTAATTAAATAAATTAAATATTTATTTAATTAATATCACATTTTCTTCTCAATTCCTTTCCTTTTTTAACTCATGTGTATCTAATTAATTTATTTAATTAGACAATCCTCTCAATTATCCTCTCATCTTCTTTTGATTTATTTCCTTTTAAATTAAATAAAAATCAAATCCTTTTCCCCTTTCAAATCTTATCTTCTACTTGTTTTGTTTCCTCTTTTATGAAATAAAGCGAAAAATCAAATCCCTTCTTTCTTCTAATGTTAATTAAATAATTTATATTATTTAATTAATTAAATCATAAATCCAAAATTAATTAAATAAATCAAATATTTATTTAATTAATGAGATTCTACTAACATCTTGTTTTCTTTCCAAAATTAAACTCGTGTATCTAAGTAATTAATTTAATTAGATAATTCATCAATTATCCTCCCATCCTTTTTCAAAGATTTATTTTCTTTCGAGGATTTAAAACTAAAATCAAATCTCTTTCTATCTTTTCAAATCCTATCTTATCTTGTTTTATTTCCTCTTTGATCAAATAAAGCAAAAATCAAATCTCATCTCTAAAATCAAATCTCTATCAAATCTTCTTCCCTCCACATCACAACTCTATAAATATAGCCTCAACCAAGCCATTTTGGGAGGACACAACAAAGTAAAGTTATGTGGTAGGAATTATGAGCAACCAACATATCAACATATCAATCATTCTATCAATCGAAGTGTGCGGATTTGATTGGAGGAGAAAGTTTTGTGTATTTGCATTTATCTTTTGTTTTCCTTTGATCAATTTTCATGTATATAGGTTGTATAAGGCCAATCAATATTTTGTAGTACATCAAATTTGATAGGATCAAAAACTCTCAATTACCTCTTTTCACTTGGAAAAAGAATCCATTTAATGGTTTCAATGGTTAGATAGGATTCACCCATTTCTCACCTAGTCCTACTTTCACAAGGAAGCCCTAATTTTTTTTGGCCCTAATACCTATGGAGACCTTCTTGGTGCCCTCACTAAATTACGTTAAACACATTCAGTCAAGGAATATCAAAGCGAGTTTTAGAAATTGGAAAAGTGGATCATTGGCTTGAAGGAATCATTTCTATAGTTGTTTCATCAGTGATCTCAAAGAGGATCTTCAAGTAAAGGTTCTCATGTTTAAACTAGGTTCCTATCACAATGCTCTATCCTTAGTGTGGCTTACAGAAGATGAATTTGTAGCCTAGAAGAAACTAGCCAGTTCCTCCTCTTTTAAACCTTAAAAATAAGCATTAGATAAAGGAACTAAACCCACTACAACTTAGTCTCTCTAGAGAAGAGATAGTGAGGAAAAAGGCCAAGGGACTATGTTACAATTATGATCAAACATGGGAAAAAGGTCACAAATGTTGAGAGAAATGCTTTATATCTCATTAAATCTACCATGATGCCCAATGACTCTAAGGAATTTTTAGATGCAAAAGAAGAGTTGGCTTCCCCTGATCAATCCACGCCTGAAGCTCATATTTATATTCATGCTTTGGCTAGGTTCTCTCCCCCCAAATGATTAAGGTCATTGGCTATATTAAAAGACAAAAGATAGTGGTCTTGATAGCTGGAGGTAGCACTCATAACTTTATCAACATAAAACTTGTCAACCAACTATGCTACTATATCCATACTTGCAATAATTTTTAAATTATGGTGGTCAATTGTACTACTATGTCTTGTGCGGAAAGTTTCACAATGTCAACCTTACATTGGGGGATTATCAATTGACCAAAAATATATTTTCTCTTTCCTTAGGGGGCATAGATGTGGTATTGGGTGTTTAGTGGTTGTAAACCTTGGGTTCAATCACTTGCGACTATTAGGATTAAGGTGCCATCAACCTTGTAAATCCTATGTAATTAATTACTCCTAATATTGTTTGTAAATCACCCATAAGGGATGAAAGGTTTCACCAGCAGCAGTCTTGTTTCAGCTACATGTTTATATCAGGTCCCCGACACTCATTCATCCACAAAACCCCCTGTGAGGGGTCCGGAGGGATATTTTATTTATATTTTATCATTGTAAATTTGGATCGTTCGTCATTAGGTCACAAATCTGACAGTTGATATTATGTCAGTTATCTTGCCCTAGAAGGCAACCCCCTTTTATGAGGATATTTGTACTACATTTTTATCAGATTGGAGAGTAACAGGCACTGTTGGATTGAAGACTGAAGAAATAGAGGAAGTGCATGTATTGTAATCTCATATATTTGAAGATAATACAACTTGGAGCCTCTTTTCTTGGTGGATTTTTTTACCCGAAAGGGTTTTCTCCACGTTACATACTGTGTTATGTGTTCAGTTCTTAGTGCATGTTATTTCTGTGCAATGGGTTTTAATTTCTGTTATAATCTCCATTGATTCTACATTGCTTAGAGGATAATAAGGTTTGATTTAGATTTCCATTGTGCGGTTTTCACCTTCATTTCTAACAGTGACTACTCCAAGATTTAACTCAAATTCTACCATAATGGCTGAGAGTATACATTACAAGGACTAAAGGCGGGTGATGTTTAGATGATTAGCTCTCGTCCTATGGAAAAATTATTGAAGAAGGGGTGTTCTAGTATTTTGGCCCAATTCCACTCTCTAAAGGGTCAACCTCTTTCTCCTTCTCCTTCGATAGATTTGTAGGGCCTCCTTGATAAATATCAATATATATTTGAGGCACACAAAGGCTTACCTCGCTAAGGGCCCATGACCATTCCATTCCCCTCATCCTTGGTATCCATCCTCCTAATATTTGGCCATATTGATACCCTTTTGAGAAAAGAATGAAGTTGCAAAATGGTGAAGGAGCTCCAAGAGGTGTTATCATTCACACTAGTAATAGTCCTTACTCCTCTCGAGTAGTTATGGTTAGGGTTGGTATAAGTGCCTTGATTTCTGTGAACTCTATTCGGTCATGAAGCTATAGATCCTCAATCCTAGAGCATATTTTTACCTTCAAGGCTAGGGTTTGTCATCAAGAAGGTAAAGTAGAGGCTCATCAACAATTTGTGGATGGTTAAAGGCCAATTGCTAAGAGTGGGTATGATCTCCTTCACTTCGATCTTAGCTAGACCTAAGAGGGTGTTCCTAGAGGTATCCTTAATAGGGTTTTAAACTAATTAAAATAAAGCATGACTGAAATAATGGTAGCTATACCCAATATACACTTGACCCCTATAATTGTCACTAGTTCAATACTAACTAGTTGCATAGAAGACCTCTAATTAAGATAAAACCATCATGCATACACACCCACAGATGATAACAATATATCCCCATAACACAAATCCACTTAACATTTTGTACATAGTGGCAAGATGTAGGCATGCATGACATGATTCTCTAATGATTTAAACACTGAAGGTCACTTATGACTGTTCCTTGGTTTTCAATAATGAATCATGAACAACATGTGAAACCCTAAACTATTCCTACAACTAATAATACATGAGATTGATTAAATTAAAAGATGTTTAATCCCTCACCAATCTAGAATTGTGCCTACTCCATTGGGTAACAAAGTCATAGAATGAAAGGAAAAAGGAGAATGCACCAAAAAAACAAAACCAGAACCAAATATGTATTTACATATAGATCAATGATACATTTCATGCAATAGACATACTTAATGATCTACAACCAAACTACAATAACCAATATGCAATAAAGGAGAGACCAATACAAAATCTTTGTATTGCATTAGATGTTGTCACACATAAATCAAACCCTTATTACAATTGCACCAACAAATGTGGTGAGAGAAAATACATAATTGTGATTGCATATTCCCCTAATCATTACAAACTACAATGGAGACATACCATTACATGTAGATGTGTGTTGAAGACCCTTCTTATGATTTATAGAGTGGATTCCCATTCCTTACAGACCAAATGAACAATGCTTGATGCCCTATAACTAGCACGAGGCACTTGCAAACTAGAAAAAATGGATCGACGACCGATTGTTTCAATGAGTATTAAACTTGTACTTATAGAATTCATATTTTACGCCCTTGGAAACCTGCATAAATGTGATGCACAATAGTAGGTTGAAACATTGAACGCAAATTAGGGTTTCCAACCACCAAATCTATGGAATATGCACCATCTTCATCATCCACCATTGAATTGGCCTTCAAAATCATGCCCTTGAAATGAATAGTATTGATTAGGTGGGAAAAACACCTTTGAGAAGTTGCAAGGGTCAAATCTAGCATTAATGGCATTTTGGGAGGTTGTTGGAGTGTTTCATAGGAGCTTGGAGGGTTTGTAAGAATTTTATGCGGTACAACATGTTGGAATAGGATATGAGTGGGAGGAGGAGGTCCTACAGGAGGAGGAAGTTTTGTGAAGGAAGGAAAGGGAATAACAAGACATAAGAATTGGACATGAAGTATATGAATGAGATTCGACAGCATATTAGGTTCTCATAAAGAAAAAATAGGGATATTTGGTGAAGGGAGGAAGGCAAAAAAATAATATAGAATTGGATGTTAGGACATGATGTATGGAGAAGGGAAGATAGCTTGAAGTTCGCTAGAAGTCTACAAAGAGGAAAGAGTGATTAACTTGTAGGAAAGAGGAAAGGGATCGAACATGCCATGTGGTAGCACTTGATTGGCTGAAAATATTGGAAGAAAGAAGTGAATGTGGAAAGGGGCGAAGGATCAAACGTAGGGAAAGCGGAAAAACTTTGTGAAATAGGAAGATAGAATTGGATGTGGGGAACGAAATAGGAACATGATTTCATAGGAAGGGAATGAACTATAGGAGCAGGTCATGATCTTTCAAAATAAAGGAAAGGATGATGAGGGAAAGATTAAGGTGTCAAAGGACTTGTGGGGATCTGATGCAAAAATAAAACCAGATACATGATGGGATGTAAAGAGGAATGATCTAGTAGTAAGTCAAAAACCTACAAATGAGGAAAACAAAGAGGAAAGGAAGAAGTGTAGGAAAATAAATTTTGCAAGGAAGATGGGTAGAACTAGATGATGAAATAGGATGCAAGGAAGTAAAGGGGAAACTACACATGTGGTATGTAGTAATAATTCAACATCTAGTAGGAGGGAAAAATCCTACAATACACTAGAAACACTAGAAAATGACAAGGAACTTCCTAGACTTAGAATATGTTTAGATTTTTTCAACTTCCATCACACAATAAGCATATTGGGGATGACAAGGAACAAAACTTAGGCAAAATTGATCAAGGGGCAACCCATTTAATATTTCTTATTTTAGTTATCTATGATGAGTAAAAAAAGGCATTAGCAGCAAAGTGGGACCAAACTTAGGATTTTTGGAAATTTTGTATTGGGTCCCAACATTGGATTTGGTTGTGTAAGGAATTTAAGGTAGCAGAACAACTTCCTACACTAATCTTGAGGGGAGGGATATGCAAAACTTTTCAGATCTTTACAACAGTTACAGAAGTAAACACAAATAGCAATCATACCACAACACAATAATTACGTGGGGAAACCCTTTCAGGAGAAAAACCCCACACTCTAAAGCCACCCAATATATTATTCAAGAATCAAGAAGATTACAATATACTTGCAAAGCAAGCTTTCATAGAAGTATAACCAACCAGAGATCTAGAGGTAAATCAACATATATAAGACTCTTACACACAACCTCCATCTCAAGCTCCTGATATATAAGAGATACAATACAGTAAATCATCAACGGTAATTACAAAACCATGAGCCAAAACCACCCAAAAGTGGCACCCAAATTATCTCCAATCAAAGATGTCTTGTGATGTGACAAATCACACACCAACATATGTAACCCTCCCCTATACAATTCTTTTAAGTGTCCAACACATTTTCACATTTCCCAAAATAGGAGGTCCAACTTTCGGAGGCCATAACTTTTGATCTGGGTGTTTGATTGATGAACTGTTTGACGTGTTGGAAAGATCGTGAAGAGATCTATCAAGATATAACCCACTTAATTAGTTACAACAACTTTCATGGCATTTAGGGACATCTACGTGCCTCAAATATGAGTTCAAAACTTTTTTGGGAGTTTCAAAAAATGGAAACTTTAATACCTTGCAATCCATGCATGATCTTGAGTCGAAACTCACCCAAGACGTTTACTTGGCCGTTTCTCACCTTTTCAAAAAATTTTGGGTCCATCCATGCTCAAACGTAGAGTTACTAAAAATAGTAAGCCCTACCATTTTTATCTCCTTTTGGAAACTTTGAAAGTTCTAAACCATTCTCCAAGATAAATGGTATTCGAAAAGACCAAAATTGGGAAGAATAGAAACCTTTTGTAGTTGCAAGGTTGAGACACCTTTCCTAACATTCTCCCACTTGTCAAATACCTTGCAAGAGCAAAGGGAGTATCAACACCATGGTTTAATTTTTAGGGTCTAAGAGGCCCATAGACTCCAAACACCATTTGAACTTCTCTATGCTCACGGGCTTAGTTAATGAATCTACAACATTCATCAAAGTCTCTACCTTAACTAGCTTCACCCTGCCATCTTCAACCATATCTCTAACAAAATCATACTGTACATCAATGTGCTTGGTCCTGGCATGAAATGTTGGGTTCTTAGCTAGGCAGATCGCACTTTGACTATCACAATAAACTTGCATTGCACCTTGTTTTATTCTAATTTTTGAACACGGTCTCTTAAGCCAAATGGCTTCTTTACAAGCATGAGTAGCTGTCATATACTCAGCTTCACTAGTAGACAAAGCAACCACATCTTGTTGCTTACTCATCCAACTAATTGCACCACCAAATGAAGTAATACATAAGCACTAGTGGATTGCTACTATCAACATCACTTGCTCAGTCTGAATCCACATAACCATGAATATCAAGGGAATGCATGTCTCCTATCAAATTACCATGATAACCCAAGGAATACTTTGAGGTACCCCACAAATATCTGAAGACTCTTTTAACTTCATCCCAATGAACTTAACCAGGAAATTAGACATATATCTGGAAAGAACTCCACTGCTTGGGCAATGTTAGGTCTAGTAAAGACCATATCATAAATCAAACTTCTGATTGCACTCTGGTAAGGCACTCTGCTCATGTCTTCCATCTATGATGGGGATGTTGGACATTGTGAGGTAGATATATCTTCATTCCAACTATAAAAGGAACACATAATGGTCTATAATCTTGCATGTTAAACCTTTGTAAAACTGAATTGACATACTTACTCTGGCCAAGCCATAGTTTTTTGTTTACTCTATCTCTTCTTATTTCCATCCAAGAATGTGTTTAGTTTGCACCAAGATCTTTGATTTCAAATTTAGCTACAAGTTGAGACTTTAATTCTGAAATCATTCCTTTCCTTTACCAATAAATAACATATCATCAACATATAATGCAAATAAATAAGAAACTATCACCATTAGATTTATAATAAACACAGTGATCAGATTTAGAATGCTCAAATCCTAAACTCAACACATATGTATCAAATTTTTGGTACCACATCCTAGGACTTTGTTTGAGACCATACAAAGATCTCTTCAATTTACAAACCAAATTACTTTTACCTTTCACCATGTAGTGCTCTCGCTGTGTCATATAAGTATCCTCCTCCAAATCACCATGAAGAAAGCCATTTTCACATCCATTTTCTCAACCTCTAGATCATAAGCAACAACAATAGAAAACAAAAATCTAATGGATGCCTTTTTACAATAGGAAAAAATATCTTACCGTAATCAACACCCTCAACCTAAGAGTAACCTTCACAACCAACTGTTCTTTGTACTTCTCAATACTTCCATCTGAACCAATCTTTTTCTTGAACAACCATTTGCAACCAACAAGTTTTCATCCTTCAAGCAATGGCACTAGGTCCCATGTATCATTATTTTTTCAAAGCTTCCATTTCTTCATCCATAGCAATCTTCCAAGAATCTACATAATTCATACCTAATGCCTCTTCTACAAATCTAGGTTCATCTATGTTAGTATTCAAAGCAAAAATACATTTGCAGTCATTAGGTGAATACCTTTTAGGTGGTTGTCTATGCCTTGTAGACCTTCAAACAAGTTGAGTTGGAGGTTCTTCCTCCTATTCTGAAGATTCAGAGCTAGATGAGCTCTCCTCAACTTTGTGTCTATCTAGGGGTCTTGATTCAACTTTCTTAGGTGTAGAAGGGAGTTGAATCACATCTTTCTGTTCACTTTGTTATGGCTGCAATGTAACAGAAGAAGGCTTATTTTCTCTAAAAATAACACTTCTACTATATATTACCTTCTGTGCAACAGGGTCCCAAAGCTTGTATCCTCTCACACCATAACTATACCTGATGAAGATACATTTCACAGCCGTGTTCTCCAACTTTGTTGCTTATCCTTTGGCACATGTGCATATGCCTCGCAACTAAAAACTCTAAGATGACTCAGTGAAGGCTTGTGTCCCGACCATACTCCATAGGTGTTTTATCAACAAGAGCTGATGTACAAGACTTGTTAATCAGGTAGCAAGCAGTAGCAACAACTTCAACCCAAAACCTTTGTTCTAGACCAGCACCACTAAGCATACTCTTAGCCTTCTCCATTAGTGTCTTGTTCATTCTTTTTGCAACTCCATTCTGATGTGGAGAATACAAAGTTGTCTTTTGTCTCTGAATGCCACAATCTTTATAGAATCTATCAAAATCATTAGAGCAAAATTCACCGCCATTGTCAGTTCTCAAACATTTTATATTCTTTCCAGTCTGCAACTCAACCATTGCTTTAAATTCTTTAAATCAACTAAAAACTTCATATTTATTCTTTAGAAAATATACCCATGTCCTTCTGCTATAATCATCAATAAATGAAACATAATATGTGGATTTCGCAATGGAAGGAACATCTACAGGACCAAACACATGAGAATGAATAAGATCAAATACACCATAAGATTTATGAGAACTTGAGTAAAATTGAATGCAGTTTTGTTTACCATAAATGTAATGCTCACAGAAATCAAAATCAATATTACAATCAGTCAATCCTTCAACAAGGTTTTTATTTTTCAAGGTCCCTTAGACCCTTTTCTCCTATGTGTCATAATCTCTGGTGCCATAAAATAGTCTTCTCTGTAGGCAATTTTGATTTAGAAGAAAGAGCACCCTTAGGTACGTAGAAGCCACGACCATCCATTGAAATGAAACCCTCTCTTTTTCTAATGAAGTAGTCACAAATTTTGTCTTTGCAGAAGTACTATTGCACTCAACAATGCATGCATCAAGCTTATACAATGTGCCAAATCTGACACCTCTATCAATCACCATAGAACCTCTTACCATTTTGCATCTTGAATCAGAAAAGACTACCTACACACCCACATCTATTAGTTTGCTCACAGATGATAAATTTCATGCTAATCCAGGGATATGCAACACACCATTAATCCTTTTTATTCTACCATTGGGAAGTCTGATTTTAACTTTACCATGACCAATAATATTTAAATGAGAATCTATCACCCAAGTACACCTTACCTTCATTAAATTCTTCATATTCAGAAAACTAATTTCTATTAGGGGTCATATGGAAAGATGCACCTGGGTCAATTAACCATGCATTATTACCTACACGAGTGGCCAAAGCTACAATGAACGCATCACCATCTTCCTTTTCAGACTCAAAATCAAAATCAAATTTCTTTATTTTCTTCTTCTTTTCTTCTTTACACTCACGAAAGTGTCCCGGTTTACCACAATTCCAGCAAATAACTTTGGACTTTCTAGGAGATTTGGATCTCCCTTTGGACTTGGATTTGTCACGCTTCTCGCTCTTCTTGCATTTTTCTTTGGGGTCTTCCATGAACACTTAGGGATTCTTTGTCACTAATGAATACCTTCCACCTCATTTCTTCAGAAAAGTAAAGAACCCGCATCATCTTTAACTTTCAAGACAACAGAAGTACTCCCAATCACCATAACAAGAGAATCCCATGAATTAGGCAAAGAACAAAGTAGGATCTGGCATCTCATCTTCCTCATCCATTTTTACACAAACTAATGCCAATTGAGCCACCAACATATTGAATGCTTCAGGTGGTATGCGATTCATCCATCCTCTTCCATTCTCAAGGAATACAATTTCTTCCTCAAGAAAATCTTGTTCACTAAAGATTTGGCTCGTTATATCTCATTGAGTTTTCTTCCATAGTTTCTTTGCAGAGGGATCTTCATAGACATTGATTAAAATAGAGTCTGTCAGGCACAATCTGATTAGACCCTTGGCTTTACAGTCCATAACATCATATTCAGCAACCAAAGTAACATCTGTGGGCCTTGAAACATTCTCATCAATAGCATTCCACAGATCTCGATCAATAACAGATCCTCCATCTTCAACTTCCACGTCTCAGAATTCTTACCAAAAAAAATTTCTACCTCTATTCTCCCTGATGTGTTTGCCATCTAAAAATCCCTGCAACAAGATCACAAAGTATCTTTTGCACAAGCTCCCACTCAAAACTAGATTAGTTCAAAAAACCCAATAACCCACAACTAAAACCAAAGGTGATCAAGCTCTGATACTACTTGTAAGGAAGCTAAGTAGCGAAACAACTTCCTACACTAATCTTGAGGGGAGTAATATGCAAAACTTTTTAGATCTTTACAATAGTTACAGAAGTAAACACAAATAGCAATCAAACCACAACACAATAATTACGTGGGGAAACCCTTTGGGGAGAAAAACCCCACACTCCAAAGTCGCCCAATATATTATTCAAGAATCAAGAAGATTACAATATACTTGTAGAGAAAGCTTTCACATGAGTATAATGAACCAAAGATCAGGAGGCAACTCAACATTTATAAGACTCTTACACCCAATCTCCATCTCAAGCTTCTGATATATAGGAGATACACTACAGTAAATCGTCAACGGTAATTACAAAACAATGAGACAAAACCACCCAAAAGTGGCACCCAAATTATCTCCAATCAAAGATGCCTTGCAATGTACCAAATCACCCACCAACATGTGTAACTCTCCCCTTTACAATTCTTTTAAGTGTCCACATTTTCACATTTCCCAAAACAGGAGGTCCAACTTCCGGAGGCCATAACTTTTGATCTAGGTGTCCAATTGATGAATTGTTTGATGTGTTGGAAAGATCGTGAAGATATCTATCAATCTATAACCCACTTCATTGATTATGACAACTTTAGTGACATTTAGGGACCTCTAAGTGCCTCAAATCTGAGTTCAAAACTTTTTCAAGAGTTTCAAAAACAAAAACTTTAATATCTTGCAATCCAGGTATGATCTTGAGTTGAAACTCGCCCAAATGTTTACTTGGCAGTTCCACACCTTTTGGGAAAATTTTAGGTCCATCCATGCTCAAATCTAGAGTTACTAAAAATAGTAAGACCTACCATTTTTATCCCCTTTTGGAAACTTTGAAAGTTCTAAACCATTCTTCAAGATAAAGGGTATTCAAAAAGACCAAAATTGGGAAGAATAGAAACCTTTTGTAGTTGCAAGGTTGAGACACCTTTCCTAATAGGTTGGGCATGTGTGCCTCTTGTAGGCACAATGAAGATCTAGCTATCTATAAGAGGTAGACCAAAAGGAAAAATAAATGAGGAGAGATAGAAGAAAACAAGCACAAAGAATATATGTACACAAGACTAAACATACATCCAATGGAATGGAGGCATTAAGAAATTGCAAAGTATGGTTGTACACAAAATTGAGACAACTATAGGTTAGACCCTGCAAAGAAGATCTATGGTACAAGGCCATGGAAAAACCACTACATACCTAATGCCTCTATCAAAGACAAGTTGAATGCAGGAGCTAATCTCCCTCAAACTAAAAAATGCATTCATCACCTAGCTACAACAACTTATAGATTGTGCATGCATGTATAACAACATGAACACTTTCTAGGGAGGTAAGACTAACTTCACCATCAAAGTTGCTACTGTAGGGAAAATAAATAATAGGTGTATGGATTATTCCACATCATATCATGTATGTTCACACCAGCAAGGGCGAAACACTAAAATCCAAGTCAACATCAAAATAATTGAAACCACATGGAAGAAACTAAACTTCCATCATTCATGGATACATTGTTGCCATACTTGTTGACCTCCCTATGTGAATCAAGGCAAAAAGAGACACCTCTTATTCACGTGGCAAATAAAAGTGTGTCTAACTATACAGTTGGTCTACACAAAGAAAAGCTTCTTCCTGCAAGTTAAACTAAAAAAATTCAAGCTTTGGCACACCTTCAAGCTAAGATGCAAAATGTTGATCTTCAATTTGGCATATGTGTTGCTACTCAACATCACTTTTAGTTGTATTCTAGACCCACATAAATGACTCTATGTATAGGTAAAATCGAGATTATAAAAGATCAAACAATGAATAATAACTCAATCCTATAACCTTCAAAAGATCGATCTAAATGATAACCAAAATTAATGCAAATAACAAAATAATAGAAAGCTATCACCTTGATTGTATTGATCTCTTGGTTCTTTGTGGATTTCTCAATTGATTGCGTACCCATGGTTGCAACAAGCGGACATGATGATGATAATTGTGTGCTCAATGATGCGATGTATTCTCAAGTGTTGTATGAATGCCAAAGCTTAAATGATCGAAGAGGATTTTTAATGAAGTGAAGAGATGAATGGGCGTATATATAGGTTTTAGGGAAAGATTGATCAACGGTGGAGATAAATCAATGAAATCAATGATCAAGATGAGTTGAGAAGACATGATGAATGTGCACATGACATGTGTCATGCTTTAAAGCTATTTTATTGAGTTAACAGCTTGCTAGGATAAAGATAGGATTTTATTTCATAAATATAGAATGCTTTTTCCAATTTATGAGTTGATGATAAAAATAATAATGATTAAAGCCAATTAACTCAACTTATGATTTGCTTTTTGCATGATCTAAAAAATCAGATTGATTGTGCACATAGAAGAAAAGATATTTTTAGAAGAATTGGAAGATAATTGAGAATTAAATAAATAACTTTATTTAATTAATTGTGCATGGAAGAATGAGATTTTATTTTTGGAAGATAATTGAGGATATTTTGAAATTAAATAAATAAATTTATTTACTTAATTGTGCATGATTGAAGAAAAAGATAAGATTAAATATAGAGAATAATTAAAGAAATAAATTGATTTAATTTATTTTGCATGATAGAGGAATATAAATAAAATATTAATTTTATTTATTTTTAGAAGATAAAGTCAACTTAAATAAATTTGAATAATTTTTTAAAATTTGGAGGAATAATTGATTAATTAAATAATTAAAAATTATTTAATTGTGGATAAGAGGAATTTAAGTGATGAACTAATTAAATAATTGATTTATTTAATTAATGTGGATTTGAAAATTGGAAGAGGGTAATTTAATTAAATAATTAAAATTATTTAATTTAGAGGAATAAAGTGGGATTTAATGAAATTAATTAAATAAATAGAATTTATTCAATTAATATTGAAATTAGGGAAGTTAGAGGAAAATAGAGGAATTTGATGAAATTAAATAAATAAATAGATTATTCAATTAATGTTGAATGCAAGTGATTTAGGAGGAATTGATGTATGCAAGTGATGTAATGTGATGGGTCATTTTTAGGTGTCTACAGACTCAAATTTAGACACAACACTATCATCCACAACATTAGAAACGTGACCTCCAAAAGGAAAGCGTCATAGTCCATGATATCCACATCAAGCTCTTGAACAATATGTGACCAACATACATCACTTTCACATGTGCTGATACATTCCTCACTATTTGAATCATATAAATGATCCAAATCACAATTTAAACCATCAACACAAAGATCAACACCATAAGACACTTTAAGTGAAGTACCAGGTTCTTTGATTTGTCTCATTGTTTCAGGTTCACTTTGGAAAACTATTGTGTCATACTCATTTCTAAAATCAAACTAATGACACATTTCTTCTTCCTCATTATTCATTGTAACAACAATTATTTAAGACCCACTTAAAGCACACTTAGCATGGGGAAGACAAAAAAATCTTGCACCAAAGAAATCAGTTATCATATGCGTCCACATGATTACCATCCTCACAATCATCAAGGGTAAATCCTTCAAATTGAAAATCTATGTTTGCATTGTCATTTGTCTCAAATCAATTATCACTATGTGCAGGCACATCCATGTAATCCTTATGCAAACAAGAAGGAGCACCTTCATCATCATTCAATGTAACAAAGGAAGGAAATACATCAAACAAGAAAACTAGTTCCTTACTCATCTTGGATTTTACATGTATGTACACACTCTACATAATCAATTTCACAAACTAATCCATTTGACTATTTATTTATGCACACACCTTCCTCTTTGTTCGCTCAACAACACACCTCAACTTCAAATGGTAGGTCATCATATGTTTCATCATTATCATCTCCAACAG